>OX645061.1:0-10000000 GCA_951905685.1 Eumerus sabulonum | reverse complement strand
AGCAAGCTTCTCTGGTCAAAGCATGTTGAGTTAAAAACCACCAAAGCGCTGTCAGCTTTCCGGCAATGCAAAGGAGCTTTTGGCAAAACATGGGGTTTATCGCCGGCAAAGGTCCTCTGGATCTAAACGGCAATGATAAGACCTATAATCTCATATGCGTCGGTTGTCTGGTGGAACAGACTAAAACGCAAACACGTCGTAGCCTCTTTCACCAAACTCCAAATAACGGTTTGTCTCAGCTGCACGGTGGCTTTCACGAGCACGCCAGGCGCTGCTCTAGATGCTATGATGAACCTTTCATCTCTTGATATATTTATCAGAGGGTGTGCTCTGAGAGCCATGTCTCGTCTGAAGAGCCATGTGAAGTCATTCTTCCTTGGCCGAAGCGCATCTACTCCTAGTGCCTCAGGATGGGTTATGTTCCTCAAGCGTGGAGGGTAGTTAGGGTGGTTTTCATACCCAAGTCGGGTAAAGTCCACAATGCTGCTGCAAAGGACTTTAGGCCTATCAGTCTATCGTCCTTCCTGATGAAAACGCAGGAACGAATAATAGACTTGTACGTAAGGGAACAGTTTGGTAACGGTTATCTGTCGCAATTACACAACGCGTACATAAGGGGGAAATCGTTAGATACTGCTCTGCATAGGGTAGTCTATTCTATACGATAGAAAAATCGCTCAATATCAAGGAATTCACCCTAGGTGCCTTCCAAGACATTGGAACATTTCCGCAGGTCCTCAGCGATAGAATAACATATGCACTGATGTTAGTGGATAACTGGGTCAGGGGGCGAGACCTGGGAGTAAATCCGGCGAAAACAGAGGTAGTGCTCTTTGCAAGGAAAAGATCTGTATCAAGATACACCTACCCCCGTATGAATGGTAAAGGTCGGATCCCTGGAAACTCTGCCAAATATCTTGGCATAATCTTGAACTCCAAGTTTAGTTGGAGAGAAAATATTGAGGAAAGAATCAAAAAGGCCTACTTGACACTATATTCGTGCAAGGTAGCCTTTGGAAAGACATGGGGCCTCAAACCGTGGTTAGTACATTGGTTGTACACTGCGGTGGTAAGACCTGTTCTAGTCTATGGCTCGATTGTCTGGTGGAAAGCGCTTGAGAAGAAATGTCATCTTCAGAGTGTGTCAAAGGTTCAATGGGCAGGCGGTGACGGCATCTATGAAGTCCACACCAACGGTGGCCCTTGAAGTTATGCTGAACCTCCCACCCCTGGACATATGTATACTGCGAGAGCGTCGTAACCAGAACTGCGCTAAGACTACAGGAATCCGGTCTCTGGAAAAAGAGTCCTTACGTACACGCATCAGTCTTGGATCGATGGGCCGTCTCGATATTCAGAACCGTAACGGACTATGTCACCCGACTTCCTTCCTGGGAGAGGAGATTCTCTATTAGAATTCCCTCCAGGGAGGAATGGACCGGTGATTTGGTACGCACGGAAAGTGAACTGGCAACCTACACTGACGGATCCAAAATGGATGTGGGCACAGTACCGGAGTCTACTTTAAGTCTCGAGATATGCATCGCTCGTATAGGCTCGATGATGGACCTTCCAAGCTGAGGTCTTCGCTATCAAGCAGACGGCGGACCTGATCAGCAGAGAGAGTATCTCAGGAAAAAGGATCAACATCTATGTTTACAGCCAGGCAGCCATTTAGGCTTTTAGAAGAGATATCGAATGTAAACGAGGTGACCCTTTGGTGGGTACCTGGTCATGGGAATATCTCTGGAAACGAGAGGGCGGACGGGCTGGCTAGGCTGCGATCAAGTCCAAACTTTGCGCAGATCTCAACTGAGACAAAAGCACCACTCAGTGCGCTCTATAGGGAGATAGAGACCGAGCTATTAGTGAAAGCCAATAAGCGATGGTGTCGCTTAGATACATGCGCAACGAGATTGACTTGGCCCGTCTATAATGAGAAAAGGACGGAAAATCTGCTGGCAGTCGGTGCCCTCACCAGGCAATGCATGCTATCCTACCATGCAGCTCGACTAGGCCAGTCCTACAATGACTTCTGCAGAAGCTGCAGGGACGAAGAGGAAATTGAATCCATTCGTCACCTGCTGTGCGAATGTCCGGCGCTAGCCCAAAAAAGGAATACATTCCTAGGAAGATATTTCCTTTCGGGACTAGAAGAGGTAGGTAATATTGGGCTGAACGGAATACTGGGATTCTTACCCTCGTCTGGATGGTTCAGCTCAACGGTAAATGTCTAGGTATCAACGGGATAAATAAATCAATTGGACACAATGGAATCTACGTAGTCTACGTGAGCCTTGTATTTTCGTCAATGGAAATTGCAGACGGGGAAAGCCGAATGGCGAGCCTCCTGCGCCAAAAAACAGGATTAGTCGGTTGGCCTACGGCCTAGTAAGCCATAACCGTAAAAACAACCGAAACAACCACAAGCCTCGGATAATGTTGATTAATGTTGACGACCCTTGCAAAAAACGAAAAAAGGACAATGATCTTCGGCTCTGTACGTGAAATGTTAGGTCCCTAATCAGGCAGACGCCCTAGACCGCTATAAAGCGGCCATAGCCGCCATCCAGGAAATGCGATGGAGTGGACCGGGTATAAAGTGGATGAAAAAACTGCCATACTTACTACGGCGGCTGCTATAGGGAGAGAGGACAACGATTGTTCGGATGCGGGCTTGCTGTTCGTGATGGACTAAGGCAAAAAGTCCTAAGCTTTCGGCATGTGAGCGAACGCCTCATAACAATCCGTATCAAGGCTACATTTATGAACATCAGCCTGATCTGCGTCCACGCCCCCACGGAAGACAAGGATGACTCCACCAAAGATGAGTTCTACGATCTCCTAGACAGAACGTATGGCCAATGTCCCAGCAATGATATGAAAATTGTACTAGGAGACTTCAATGCTAAGCTGGGTAAGGAAAAAATCTTTGAACGGGTCATCGGCAAACATAGCCTACATGACACCACATCCGATAATGGACACAGGCTGATTGATCTTGCTACGGGGCGAAATCTCCTTCTAGCCAGTACGCTCTTCCCACACCTCGATATACACAAAGGCGGTCTTTTGATCAATCGACTACCAACCAGATTGATCACATCGCGATCGACGTCAGACACTCCACCACTATTCTTGATGTTCGAACTTTCCGAGGGGCTAACATCCGAGGGGCTAACACCACTATCTTGTAGTAGCCAAGATGCGCTTACGGATATCACGAACGCAGTAGAACGGAGTAGAGTAAGAATACAAAGTTATGACGTCGGAAAGCTACTATCGCCAGAAACCGCTCCTGCCTTTACCGATCGCGTCTCCCTTAAGCTCTCCAATGCACCTCGATCCTCGACGCTGTCAGTGGAACAGCAGTGGAGCCTTTGCAAACAAGCCCTGAAAAGCTCTGCATCCGAAGTTTTGGGTTTCAAGGCTCCACCACGAAGAAACACCTGGTTCAATGACGAGTGCAGGAGGATTCATACAGCGATGCAGGATGCAATAAGGCCTCGCTGCATAAAAGAACAAGAGCAGCTCGTGAGCTCTACGAGTTAAAAAGAAGGGAGGAGCATAAGCTTCTTAGAAGAAAGAAGAAAGAGCACGAGGAGCTCGCGATTGAGGATTTGGAGAGCTGTTATTGCAGACGTGACGTTCGAAAGTTTTATCAACAGATAAAGCGAACATGCCAAGGTTATAAGGCCAGAACGGAAGCCTTCAGGGATGAGAGCGGACACCTAGTAGTAGAACCGCATTCGATGCTGAGAATATGGAAAAACCACTTCTGCAGACTGTATAACGGCGATGTTAGTCAATATACCGCTGTCAGGCAGAACGATCCATTTCTAATCGACGGAGACCGCAGAGAATCCTGTCCCCCTGACCTCGACGAAGTTAAGATTGCCATATCGAAGCTCAATTCGAATAAAACATCGGCGCAGACGGACTGACTGCTGAGCTCTTCAAGGCAGCTGGGGATGACCTGGTTGGGAGCATGCACCAGCTCGTCCGTAAGATACGGTTAGAGGAAAGCATGCCCGAGGAATGGAGTCTCAGCATCGTATGTCCGATCCACAAGAAAGGAGACCCCTCTGATTGCGCCAACTATAGACGAATAAGTCTTTTTAACATCGCCTACAAAATCTTCTCGGCCGTTTTGTATGAGCGCCTGAAGCCTTTTCCTTTTGTAAATAAGCTGATAGGTCCTAGTCAGTGCGGATTCAAGCCAGGGAAGTCCACCATGGACCAAATCTTCACACTACGGCAGATCCTGGAAAAAACCAAAGAATTTCAAGTCGACACTCACCACCTATTTGTCGACTTCGAAGCCGCATACGATAGCGTAATTAGAGACGAGCTATACAATGCTACGTCTACCTTTGACATACCTGCTAAGCTCGTCAGACTATGCAGGATGACTTTGGGGAATGCACGCTGCTTCATCCGAATCGGTGAACACCTTACCGATAGTTTTGATGTCAAAAAAGGATTTAGGCAGGGCGATGCTGTGTCGTGTGATTTCTTCAACATTATACTGGCCAATACAAGAGGCACAAACAATTTCAAATCCTCGCAACTCCTTGCATACGCCGACGACATTGACATAATAGGTAGATCACAGCGAGGTGTCAATGAGGCGTTTGCGAGTAAATTGGTTTGGCAGTATACGAAGGCAAAACTCAATATATGCTGTCATCAAAAAAGGTCGCTCACCACCGAGTAGGACTTCGTCTACTTTGGCTAAGCAGGGACCTGGAACAACGACATCAGTTCCGAAATCAAACGCAGAATCACTCTTGCCAATCAAGGTTTCTTTGGGCTCAGGAAGCAATTGAGTAATAGAGCCCTCTCCCGAACGACAAGGTTGACTCTATATAAGACCCTTATCATTCCGGTCTTGTTGTACGGCGCAGAAGCATGGACACTATCAAAAGCGGATGGAGAGGCCCTTGATCGGTTCGAGAGAAAGATTTTGCGAGTGATTTTCGGGCCTATAAACGCAGACGCGTGATGGAGGAGAAGATTCAACCACGAACTTTCATATTTCATGCGTCTACGGATTCAACGCCTAAGATGGCTGATTTATCCGGACAGGAAGAACTGGACCCGCCAAACTCAACCGCGCAGAAACTGTGTGGATTTCTACACTGACGGGTCTAAAACCAAAGACGGCGGGGTGGGCAGTGGAGTTTTCTGCAAACAGCTCAAGCTACATTAAGCTCTAAAATTACCAGATCACTGCAGCCTTTTCCAGGCGGAACTGTTGGCAATAAAAGAGGCTTTGTCTTGGCTGAAGTGGAACGTAATATCCGTCATGGATATTCGCATTCTCACAGACAGTCAAGCAGCCCTAAAGTCGCTGGAGTCCTATGTGTACACATCAAAATCTAGTCTCGACTGTCGCAGATCTCTTAACGAGATGGCAGAACAGTTCAACATACAGCTTATCTGGGTACCAGGACACAGCGACATTACAGGTAATGAAAAAGCCGACAAACTCGCTAAACTAGGAACGACGCTACAATCAATCGTGGCTTGTGAGGGAGTACCCCTTACAACCATTAAACATAATCTGATCAATCTCGCCAGGGTCGAGACGAACCTGAGATGGACACATGGACATACCTGCGTCATCACCAAGCAAATCTGGCCTCGGCTGGACAGTCAACGCACAAGGAGTATAATCTCCCTAAAAAGAACTGACATCTACAAAGTCATCGGTGTCATCACAGGACACTGCCTCATTGGCAGTCACGCACAAAAACTAGGAATAGTTCCGAATGATTTCTGCAGTAGCTGTCAGGACGAGGAGGAGGTTGAATCCATCCACCACCTTCCCTGCGCCTGTTCAGCGCCAGCTCTCTGCAAGTTCAGGAAAAGTTACCTAGGCTCTTACTTCCTTAACGATCTGACAGATGTTCAGAAAGTAGGGATTTTTATTTTTTTTTTTTAATAATTTGCGCGCACTCAAGGTCTAATAATCTTATTATGTCGGCGACACAGTGCGGGCAGAAGGTAGAGAGGAAGAGGAATAGAGGAGATGCCGATGGACATTGATCTTAAATGCTTGCATGTTGCATTGAGGGGGGAAAACCGAATCCGGCAGGGAGTTCCAGATTCGTGTGGTTCGGTTAATGAATGAATTCTCTATATTTGACAGTGCGTCCGAAAGCGGGCTTCTGGGTATATTGGTGAGCATTACTAGAGAGACGTGTGTTGCGGAAGAAGTGTTGAGCGGGCGGAATGCAACTGGCTATTTCATCAGAGCATTTTTGGTGGAAGTAACGAAAAAACAGGGAGAGGCAGGTAACATTCCTGCGGTGTTCCAGCGAGTCTAATGTTTTGGTAATGCTGGAGTCACCTATCAGTTTTATCGCTCGTTTTTGTATTCTGTCTAGTAGGTGCAGTGAGGTCTTGGAAGCACCGGAGCGTTAAACTCTAATTTGGGACGAATGAACGCCTTATAGATTGTAGCCAGATCTAATGGTGAGAAATATTTCTTTCATCTGTATAAGAAGCCTAGGCATTTTGCAGCATTCTTGGCGACACTGAATATATGGTCGCTCCAATTAAGATTGTGAGCAAAACTCATACCCAGGATGGAAAGCTTTTTAGTTTCTGAGATGCAAGTGCCATTCATGGATAATGGCTGCGGGTTATTTATACGCTTTAACGACAAGAGACAGCATTGTGTTTTGGAAGCATTAAATTCCACTCTATTGTGTTTACCCCATTGGATGATGCTGTCGATATCGGAATTTAATGAGCTTAACATACGCTGCCGCTCATTATCTACAACCGAAGTGCAGGGTCGTAAACTGGTGAACGAATATGAGAAGCTGAGGGTACTGTCGTCAACGAAGGAGTGAATTGGATTAGAAGTAACAGACCAGAGATCATTTATAAAAATAAGAAAGAGTGTCGGAGACAAAACGGAGCCCTGGGGAACACCGGCATTTACAAAGTGAGTATCAGACTTGAATCCGTCCAAAACAACTTGAATTGAACGATTCGAAAGGTAGCTTCTAATCCATTGAAAGAGAGACTCATCGATCCCAAAAGCACGCATTTTCGAAATATCCAGTGCAAAAATTTTGCTTTCACCTGCTTGGTGAAGCGAGTGATTCCACTTTTCAGCGAGATATGCCATCATATCACCAGTGGATCTGTTGCTGCGGAAACCGTATTGGCGGTCATTGAGGAGTTTCCGTGATTCAAGATATTTCATAAGCTGACGGTTAATCAGCGTTTCCATGACCTTGGAAAGAAGGGACGTTAGTGCAATGGGTCGGTAGTTGGAGGGAGAAGATGATTCGCCTTTTTTGGGTATAGGCTGGACAAATGCTGTTTTCCACCTACTCGGAAAGAGCCCAGAGGTGTAGGAAAGGTGAAAAAGCTTACGCAGTGGTTTTGCCAGCGTAGAAGAACACCTCTTCAGAACTATTGGGGCAATACCATCTGGACCAGCGGATTTGTGTATGTCGAGGTCTTTAAGAACCCTTGCGGGATACTCGATCTTCTTAGCTTCTTAAGAAGCACAAAATAGTTCCACGAATAGGGGGGTAAAACCCCCTCGTAGCTGCACAACGGGCCTCCCTGGCCTATGTGCATTCTTCTCAACTCTGGGAAGGCTACGACCCTACCTACCTACCTACCTAAGATGGCTGGACCATGTAGTGCGAATGGACATCACAGCTCCAGCCCGGAGAGCCTTTGAATCCAACCCCGAGGGACGAAGAAGCAGAGGACGGCCGCTCTTAAGATGGCGCACACAGGTGGAAGGGGACCTCAGCCAACTGGGTGTGCGGCAATGGAAAAGGCTAGCAAAAGATCGTGCTAGATGGAGGGGCATGTTGGTTGAGGCCCAGGTTCACCCCGAACTGTAGCGCCCATTAAGAAGAAGAAGAAGATTTAAAATGAGAACATTCTGGACAAAAGAGTGCCAGTAGTTACCGAATAAGCTTTTTGATGAAGATGTTCATTTTCCATTGAAGGTTTGGAAGTAGAATTTTCAAGGTCAATCTCTAAATTTTTTTTCTTATAAAATGCGGTAGAAAAACCGGGAGTAATAAAATAGATGAAGAAATGAAACTTACCGCTCAGCAACGATATGGCAATAATCCAAAATAGTCTCCTCGTCATAGTATCCTTAACTTTCCGCATCACGAAATAATAAAAATAGATTTAATCGAATTAACGCAAATAAATTAAAATAAATTATTAACACCCACAAGACCAAATAATAAAAATAAAAATAAAAATTAGAAAAAAAAAAATCAATTAATTCGCGAAGAAAGACAGGAAGCTGTCAGAAGGAGAATAGATTATGTTGGAAATTGGTGATCTAATCTCAAACTAAATTTGCCATTTGGATAAGTTAAAAATATCATGGAAGGCACAGATATATATATTTAAATAATTTTTTGTTGAATTTATCTTTTTTTCAAGTTTTAAAAAACTCCATCAGCACAATTGTATCACGAACTGCGTGACTCTGACTATGTTGCAGCATTCACTTAGCGGTCAATAAATCTTAAACTCTTAGCTAATCACAGTCGAGGAAGAGGAAATCGAATATGTCTAAAGTCTATACTATGTATCTTTTTTTCAAAAATATATTTTTCACTTTTGTATAAAGGGAACTCTACCTGGACTTATCCATCCAACGGACAGTTAAAGACTAGACAAGTTTCCGATCGGTGAAAATGTTCACGAGGAAAGTGTCTCCAAAAATGATCTTTGAAAATCTCGGGAAAGCAATAGTCCACGAAACTAGACCAATACATCCGAGCGATAAGGAGCACAGCGACATTGGCGGCACCGAAAAGCTCATAAAGATCCACATAGGTACGAGTATGCAGGCTATGGCACGGCATACATAAATGAATGGCGGTGGCGGCGAGCGGCGACAACAGCAGATCTAAAGCGGTACGCGTATGCTCGCCGCTCTAAGGAAGCAGAAGTTCAAGCAGCCGTAGATCTATGTTGCGTTTGTCGCTTAGCTACTGAAATTGATGCTGATGACGATCAGCAATAGCATCAAGATCGTGGTGCGAATGAAAGAAGCGTTTCATTATATTTTTTTGTTTTTGTATCTATTTTCCTATAAAACGTCCGCCTCCACGTCTCTATGTGAATATGATGAGCGATTCGTACTGATGAATTCACACATGAATTCGGAGGAAGAGGAAGAAAATGTAAATATAGATCCGAAAGAGTTTTCCTTCACATGGAACCACGTCTCACGTCGTCGTTATGTTTGTTGCATTTATGAGTAAACGACACTCGGGGCCGTGAGCATAAGGGATCCCTTATCTAGATGATTCAGTGATTCACATTGTCGTAAAGTGTTTTTTATCGTCAGTACCCAGTTGGATTCGGATTCGGAACAAGATTACGTAGATAAGATACTCTATCTGATTGGTAATTGTCTCGACAAGCATGTGTCAGAGCTACAAGCATACGTTCTAGCTGCATAAATACACTTTTGTCACATAACTTCTGTGTTTTTTTTTTTTGGTTTACGATGTGAACGAGAAATTATTATAGAAAATGTCAGGAACAAGTATCGGCGACATTATCGTCACAAATCGAGAACCATTCTGATGGCGTTGGGCAACGCATCTAATAAATTTACCAACAGTGCTACGAAGATACATACATACATATGTGCCTTGTGAATAACCACACATTCAGTAGCATAACAATGGATATAAGGGTGTAGGTGAGGATTAATTGATTTTCATAGGTGCGAAGATACATATTGATCGTTTCGGATGGACGGCGTTTAGTAAAGTTTGAAAAATATTGCACATCAATTCAGAAATGATGGCATCATTTAAGTGGACGAGCTCTGAGGGTATGATTCGCTTGTTTTGTGGCCAGAAGTGATATAGAATTGTTCGGATTAAATTGGATGGCAGTAAGGTTCGATAAAGCCATTATTTGCTACTTCGGGTGTGAATAACAATAAAATGGATTATCTGATGGTCGACAAGGGATACGAAAATGAAACAAAAAAAAGGTCATGGAGAGCCAGTAAATGCTTGGTGGGATTTGTGAGCATTTTTACTTAAATTTGGCACAAGGGACTGTTTGAGATTGAACGTATCGACCTATTCTATTCTATTAGGGTGAAAGCAATAAGATCGTTATCGATCCCATATCTGCCGTATGCCTTTCAATGCCTTTCGAAGGGTAAAATGCTATAAATGGGGGTTGAAGATAGGAAAGCTGCTTAACAAAGTCATACGAATCCAGGAAACTACTTCTACTTCTACTTATCAGGCCAGCGATCCATGGAGGATCTGAGCCTGAGCTATAGCTGCCTTCCATCCTTGACGGTCCCGGGCACGCTGCTTCCAGTTGTCAAGACCAAGATGTCTTACATCCGCGATTACTTGGTCTTTATACCGGAGGTTCGGTCTTCCTCATCTTCTCGTACCAGAAGGCTCGAAGTCGAAGACCCTCTTAGCTGGAGCGTTGATGTCCATGCGCTCAATGTGGCCGAGCCAGTGTAGTCGACGGATCCTTGCCTTCCGGACTACATCCACATCTTTGTACAGCTCGTAGAGCTCGCGGTTGTGTCTTCTTTTCCATTCACCTTCCTCACAGACAGGTCCAAATATCCGGCGCGGAATTTTTCTTTCGAAAGAACCCAAAATCAGCTCTGCTGTCCTGCTTATCTCCCAGCTTTCAGCTCCGTACAGCAAGACTGGCAGTGTGAGCGTTTTGTAAAGCATCACTTTGGTCTTTCGAGTGAAGAGTTTTGACCCCAGTTGTTTGGACAAGCCGAAGTAGCAACGGTTGCCAAGGGCGATTCTATGCCGGATCTCCACTGTGGTGTCATTTGTGGAATTTACGTTTGCCCCGAGGTAGACAAACTCCTTAACTACCTCGAAATTGTAGCTGTCAATTGTTATATTTTGTCCCAGGTGGTGAGCGACGGATTGGTTTTTGCTTGACAGCATGTATTTCGTTTTGTCCTCATTGATCTTAAGACCAATTCGTTTCGCCTGCTCTTCGATCGCCGTGAATGCTTCCACGATGCCACGGCGAGAACACGCGATGATGTCGATATCATCCGCGTATCCTAGCAGCTGGATGGACTTGTAAAAGATAGTGCCTTCCCTGTTGACGCCTGCCCGTCGCACTATCTGCTCTAGCACCAGGTTGAAGAAGTCACATGACAGCGCATCTCCTTGTCGAAATCCGGTGCATGTTTCGAATGGTTCCGAGGTCCTAGAACCGAGTTGCACGGTGCATCGCGTGTTTTTTAGCGTGGCGCGACACAACTGGATCAGTTTTACCGGGATCCCGAATTCGGCCATCGCCCCAAACAGTGCTTCACGATGAATGCTGTCGTATGCGGCTTTGAAATCGATGAAAAGATGGTGTGTATCGATTCGACACTCGTTGGTCTTTTCCAGGATTTGTCGAAGTGTGAAAATTTGGTCTATAGTTGATTTGCCGGGCCGGAAGCCGCACTGGTAGCTGCCGATTAGTGCGGTGCAAAATAGCTTTAGACGTTCACACAATACGCTGGACAGGATCTTGTATGCGACATTGAGCAGGGATATACCTCTATAGTTCTTGCAAGAGGTAGGATCGACTTTTATATACGAATCCAGGAAAACAAAATATTAAAGACGCTCTCTCGTGTGCTTAGTGACATCAATGTTGGTTAAGGTCACCTTCTACTTATGCGCGCCACCTTAGAGTCGATTGTCCTCTGCTACGTAGTGTCTCCCGTTTGGACTCGAAGACCCTTTTTTTTTTTTTTTTTTTTTTTATTGCGCCAAACGGATGTGGAATCTTCAAAAGATACCAGTAGCCCGGGCTACTGGCATGTACAATTCGCAAGCCTGAATAATCGATGCCAGGAATACGCCTACGTACTAAACCACACCCTGCACCCTTCAACCACTCTCCCCGCGGGACTGCCGTTAGGTATTAGTTCGCGGGGCTGGTTTGCACTTTATGCCCTTCTTTCTCTAATTGGAGTTTCCTGTTCCAAGGGAGCTGCCGTTTGGTTTTAGTTGCTCTCCCTGTTTCTCTCCAGACGCCGGAGTTCCTTCATGATTCTCGCTGCGGTTTCTTTCACAGCGTCCCATATTTCTCTCGATGACAGCATATGCTTTATGATGTTCTCGGAAGTCGGAGTTTCTCCAATTTTATCTCCAAGATACTTATTTTCTGCCTCGAAATGTGAGCATTGAAAAAATACGTGTTCTGCATCTTCTCTAGCCTCTCCACAGTTTGCACAGATAGGAGATTCATCAAGGCCAAGCCTGTAAAGATAGGCTCGGAAGCAGCCATGTCCGGTTAGGAACTGGGTGAGATAAAAATCTACTTCTCCGTGATGCCGGTTTATCCAACTTTGCATATCCGGTATAAGTCGATGGGTCCAACTTCCCTTTGTTGACTGATTCCATCTCTCCTGCCATATTTCAATGCTACGCCGTCTTTCTTCCAGTTTAATATCTCTGCCTGAGGCAAGGGGTTCCTGAATTTTTGCGTCGTAGGACCTTTGCAACTCGATGGCCAAGACATCGGCTGGTAGCATTCCAGCAATTACCCATATAGCATCATCCGATACCGTCCGAAAAGCGCTGCACACTCTTAGTGCGGATAGTCGGTTGGTGGAAATTACTCTTCTTGCGTGGGACTTGATTTTCATCGCCTTTGCCCATATTGGTGCTGCGTACATAATTGTTGACTGCGCCACTCTTGACAAAACTAGTCTTATTTGCTGCCTGGGTCCTCCGATATTTGTCATTATTCTGGCTAAGGCAGCACATACCTGAGCTGCTTTATTGCACTTTATTTCAAGGTGTTCCTTGTAGCTAAGCCTAGCGTCAATCATCACACCTAAGTATCTTATAAACGGTTTCGACGTTATATTTTGATCGCCTACCCTGATGGTGATTGTTTCCCTTTTCTTGCGGCTGCTTACTAGTACTGCTTCTGTTTTGTGATCGGCGAGCTCTAACCCGACTGCAGACATCCAGGATCTCACTTTCCTGATACATTCGTTCCCTTTGTCCTCTATTTCTTCCAGGTGTTTCGCTGCTACTACGATTGCAATATCATCAGCGAAGCCTATGATTTTTGCCTCATTGGGAATTTCTAGCCTCAGAACTCGGTCATACATAGGGTTTCACAGAATAGGACCTAGCACCGATCCTTGTGGTACTCCGCCAGATATGTGGTACTGCACTACCCCGTCGTCGGTATCGTAGAAAAGATACCGTTTCTCGAAATAGCTTCCAATTATTTTACTGAGAAATCCTGGCACTATCTTTTCTCTAAGTGAGCGTACAATTTGTCCCCAATTTGCATTTTTGACGTCCAGTGTTATTACGGCACCGTATTTCTTTGTGCCTCCTGCCCATCTCTTGCCCTGAATAGCTTCTTCCAGAACTGTGGTTACCCTCCGTATAGCATCGATTGTAGAACGGGCTTGCCTGAATCCGTACTGTTCGTCTGAAAGCCCCCCGGCTTCATTTATTGCCACCTCGAGTCTGTTGGCTATAATTTTCTCCAGTATCTTGCCCATTGTATTTAATAGGCAGATCGGCCGGTATGACGACGGCTCATCTGGTTGTTTTTTCCCTTTAGGCAGCAGCACCAAGCATTGTTTCTTCCATTGGTCTGGAAGGACCCCTTCGATTAGGCACCTATTGTACATTTCTAGGAATGGTTCCGTGTTTGCTTTAATGGCTAGTTTAAGGGCCTTATTTGGGATGCCATCCAGCCCAGGTGACTTATTGTCCTCGAAATGTTTGCACACTTTTAGAAGTTCGGTTTCCGTGATAGTTGTCACTTCGACTCGAAGACTCTTCGGGCCGGAGTTGTGTTGTCTATTCGCTCTACAGGGCCTAGTCGTCTTAGACGCTGGATCATACCCGGCCATGGGGGTGGCCGTGGTGCAGTGTTTAACATTATCGACCGTTGAAGGGACTACCCTGAGAGCAGTCAACAAAAATCTACAACCCAAAACCACTGCACTCCGTTCAGGTTGTGTGTGTGAACCTGCGCGAAACTCTCCCTCTCCCTCTCCCTGTTACCTTCGCTCGCACAACGTTCAAAACAAAAACGTTATAAGACCTTAGCCTTGAGTGCGCGAGTGCAACTACAAAAAAAAAAAAAAAAAAACAAAAAGGCCGATGTCGCTGTACAGCCCATACAGCCCACCAGCCCATTCTCAGATTATGTTAACGGAACCATAGATTGAACGCAGGATTTTCCTCTCGAAACGACCAAGGGCCTCCTCACCCATAGAGGAAGACCGGGATGATCGAGGTTTTATATAGCGCGATTTCGGTCTTTCGAAAGAGGGCTCTACTTCTCAATTATTGTCTCTTGAGCCCAAAGAAGCAACGGTTGGCAAGAGTAATTCTGCGTGTGATCTCAGCGCTGGTGTTGCTATCGCTGGTCACTAGTGAGCCAAGGTAGACGAAGTCTTTGACCACTTCGATTGCGTAGCTGCCGGTTGTCACGTTCTGGCCGAGAATTCGCTGGTGCGCGTCCTTTTCGGTTGACAGCATATACATACATATTTCGTATTACCCTCGTCAACTTCTCAACTCCACAGGATGGATTTGAAATACAAATCGACACACTAGGTCATTTGAGTGATGGTATCAAACCGGCTAATTGTGCTAATTGAGCCTTCTTCCTCTGATACCAGGCGGCCACTCCTACCTACCTACCTACCTGAACCAATTTGATTGTCATAAGTGATGGCGACGTGGGCTCTTCTTTTCAAACTCAAAGCTTACATAGAAGTTCAAATATATTCAACTATTTATTCAACTTCATAAATGCTGTTCCGGCATATTCCTCCTCTCTGACACCATGTGGAACTTCTTTCCCAATTTTCTCAAATACCTACAAATCAATTTAAATGAACATAATGGCTTTGATAAACATTTTCGGGTTAGATTCCGTTATTTGATAGTTTATTTCAATCTATGCCATATAACACGCATAAGGTATTCCATAATGACTCTGAAAAAACTGGAGAAACGGCTAAATTTAGATGACTGTGCTCGTAAAAGGCGAAAGATTTATTCGACACTGAAGAGAAGCCAGAAGAGAAGGGATGGTGAAGGACTAGCAAAGGCCTCGTAGGGGTAGCATCTGCCAACGGATGCTGGCCCGACAAAAAGCGAGTAAGAGCCTCTGCAGCCGAACATCTTGCAGCTCTGCTAGTCAGGTCCTACTTCCACCTCCTCGTGGTGCCATCTGGAAATTTCCTTAAATGGGAAATTACTGACGGAAGAGGCCGAATGGCGAGTATCCTGCGCCACCAAACAGGATTAGTGTCGGTTGGGCTATGGTCTAGCGAACCATAACCGTAAAACCACTAATTGCTCAGAAACAAGCAACAGCCTCGGATAATAAAACGGAACGGATCTATGTTGACGACCCTATAAGAAAACAAAAAACAAACAAGGACCTTCGGTTCTGTACGTGGAATGTTAGGCCCCTAAACAGACCACGTGCGGCCGAACAACTTGCGGACGCCCTAGACCGCTTTAAAGCGGACATAACCGCCATCCAGGAAATGCGATGGAATGGACCGGGTAAAAAGCGGATGAAAAACTGCGACATTTACTACGGTGACTGCTATAGGGAGAGAGGACAGAGACTATTTGGATGCGGAATTGTTGTAAGAGGTGGACTAAGACATAAAGTCCTAAGTTTCCAGTATGTGAGTGAGCGCCTCATAACGATCCGCATCAAGGCAAATTTCTGTAACATCAGCCTCATATGCGTCCATGCCCCCACGGAAGACAAGGATGACTCAATCAAAGACGATTTCTTTGATCTCCTTTACAGAACATGCCCCAAATGCCCCAGCTATGATACCAAAATCATACTAGGAGATTTTAACGCTAAGCTGGGTAAAGAAAGCATCTTTGAGCGGGTCATCGGCAAACACAGCCTACATGACACCACATCCGATAACGGACACAGGCTGATCGACCTTGCCACGGGGCGAAATCTTCTTGTAGCCAGCACACGATTTTCCCACCTCGATTTACACAAAGGCACCTGGCGGTCGCTAGATCAATCAGTCACTAACCAGATTGACCACATCGCGATTGACGTCAGACACTCCTCCACTATTCTTGATGTTCGCACTATCCGAGGAGCGAACATCGATTCAGACCACTATCTTGTAGTAGCCAAGATGCGCTTACGGATAACACAAACACCGCGGAGTAGAGTTAGAACACCAAGCTATGACGTCGGAAAGCTACTATCGCCGGAGATCGCCAGTGCCTTTGCCAACCGCGTCTCCCTTAAGCTCTCCGATACACCTCAATCCTCCACTGAGTCAGTAGAGCAACAATGGAGCCTGCGAAAACAAGCCCTGAAGAGCACAGCACCGGAAGTGCTGGGCCTTAAAGCTCCACCACGACGAAACACCTGGTTCGGTGACGAGTGTAGAAAGATTCATGCGGAAAAGCAGGAGGCATACAAAGCCTCACTACACAAAAAAACAAGAGCGGCTCGTGAGCTCTACGAGCTTAAAAGAAGGGAGGAACATAAGCTTCTCAAAAGAAAAAAGAAAAAGCACGAGAAGCGGGCGATTGAAAACTTGGAGAAGTGCTATTGCAGGCACGACGTTCGAAGATTTTATCAACGGATAAAACGAATGCCTCAAGGCTATAAAGCCCGAACGGGGAGACCTGTAAGGATGAGAACGGACACCTGGTAGTAGAATCGCAGTCGATGCTGAGAATTTGGAAAAACCACTTCTGTTGACTGTATAACGGCGATGACAGCCAACATACCGCCGTCAGGCAGAATGATCCATTTTTTAACGACGAAGATCGCAGAGAATTCCGTCTCCCTGACCTCGACGAAGTTGAGATTGCCATGTCGAAACTCAAGTCGAATAGAGCTGCTGGCGTGGATGGACTATCTGCTGAGCTCTTCAAAGCGGCGGGGGGTGAGCTGGTTAGGAGCATGCACCGGTTCATCTGTAAGATATGGTCAAGGGAAAGCATGCCCAAGGAATGGAGTCTCAGCATTGTTTGCCCGATCCACAAAAAAGGAGACCCACTGACTGCGCCAACTACAGACGAATAAGTCTTCTTAACATCGCCTACAAAATCTTTCCTGTCGTTTTGTGTAAACGCCTGAAGCCTTTTGTAAATAAGCTGATAGGTCCTTATCGGTGTGGCTTCAGGCCAGTGAAGTCCACCGTCGACCAAATCTTCACACCACGGCATTACATTACATTACATTAACGGGCGCTACAGTTCGGGGTGAACCCGGGCCTCAACCAACATGCCTCTCCACCTAGCACGATCTTTCGATCGCAGCGAGATGTCAATGAGGCGTTTGCGAGTATTGAGATGGAGGCGGCAAAAATTGGTTTGGCAGTTAATGAGGGCAAGACTAAATATCTGCTGTCATCGAAAAAGGACATTTACCACCGACGTCTTGGACAGAACGTGCATATTGGCAGATATAAATTTAAGGTAGTTAAGGACTTCATATACCTCGGCTCCGCAGTGACTTGGAACAACGACACCAGTTTCGAAATCAAGCGCAGAATTACTCTTGCCAACCGCTGCTTCTTTGGGCTCAAGAGGCAACTGAGAAGTAGAGCCCTCTCTCGTACGACCAAGTTGACCTTATATAAGACCTTAATTATCCCGGTCCTGTTATACGGCGCAGAAACATGGACTTTATCCAAAGCGGATGAGGAAATCCTTGGTCGTTTCGAGAGAAAGATTCTGCGTTCGATTTTCGGTCCCATAAACACAGAGGAGGGATGGAGGAGAAGATTCAATCACGAACTGTACGGGTTGTACAGCGACATGAGTCTGGTCAGGCGTCTACGGATCCAACGCCTAAGATCGCTAGGCCATGTAGAGCGAATGGACACCACAGCTCCAGCCCGTAGAGTCTTTGAATCCAACCCCGAGGGACGAAGAAATAGAGGACGGCCGCACCTTTGGAAAAGACTAGCGAAAGATCGTGCTAGGTGGAGAGGCATGTTGGTTGAGGCCCATGTTCACCCCGAACTGTAACGCCCGTTAAGAAAGTAAGTAAGTAAGTGCTCGTAAAAGGGGAGAGGGAGCCAGCAAAGAAGCTGATCGCGTTTAACATGGCAAGCGACAGCTTCGGTCTCTGTCCAAGAAGTGCGATGGTATGGACTAGGCAAAAGATGGATGAAAAATTGCGAAAAACTGCTATGCAAATTGCTAGAAGGAGAACAAACAACGGATTCGATATTTGAGGAAGACTCCGCATCCAAGCGAGCGCCTCATAACAATCCGCATTAAAGCTAAATCCAGGAAAGTTGGCTTAATATGAGTTTACGCCCCAACCGAAGAAAAGGATGATCGACTCAAAGACGACTACTTCTACGATCTCCTTGACGGAACTCATGTCCAATTTTAATGCGAAACTGGGCAAGGAGGATATACATATTTGAGTCGACCACGGGGAAGTATAGCCTACACGACACCACGTCCGAAAACGGCCACAGGCTAATTGACCGCATTTCAACATCCACAAAGGAACCTGGCGATCACCTGACCAATTAGATTGATCATGTTGCGATCGACGTCAAAAACTCCCCCAGTTTTCTAGAACTAGAACCAACATCGACTTGGATCACTACCTTGTTGCAGCCATGGTACGAATGAAGATATCAAGGACTTAACGGATTCGAGCTGGACAACGAAAGTTTGACGTCGGAAAGCTACAATCGCAGGAGACCACTAGGATCTTGGCCGATCGAGTTTCCCACAATCTCTCACAAAACCCCATGATCCCGGCACAATCCACAGAACAACAGTGGAAGCATTGCTAGCGTGCCATCAGAGACGCTGCCTGTGATGTACTTGGTTTCAAACCTCCGCCAGCTAGAAACACTTGGTTTGATGAGCAATGTGAACAAGCCCATGTAGCAAAGCAAACTGCCTACTGCAAACTGCCTGCTATGCTATATAGACGGACAAGAGCCGCTCGTGAACATTACGAGAAGAAAAGGAGAGAGGAACACAGGAAATAAAAAGAGAGCATGGAAAGCGTGAGTTTGAAGAGATGGGGGGATACTACCACAAGAATGGCGCTGGCAAGCTTTACCAAAAAGTAAAACGAACATGCCAGGGCTATAAAGCCAAAGCGGAAGCCTGTAGGGATGAAGACGGAAAACTAGTAGTAGTCGCAGTCGATGCTGAGAATATGGAAAGAACACTTCTGTTGACTGTTTAACGGTGATGATAGATTTCGAAGCTTAAAATTAATAAAGCCGCGGGCGCGGACTGTCTGCCTGCTGAGCTATTTAGATTAGCTGGAGATGAGCTGATAGGGCGCATACATCAGCTAATCTGTAAAATATGGTCGGAGGAAAGCATGCCCGACGAATGGAATCTCAGCATTGTTTGTCCCCTATAACCGCCTTGACTACAGGGGAGTAAGTCTCCTTACCACCGCATATAAGACCTTCTCTGCCGTATTGTGTGAACGCCTGAAGCTCTTTATGGATAATCTGAAAGGTTCTTATCAGGGTGGTTTCAGGCTAGCTAAGTCCACACACTGCGGGCGGCAAATCTTGGAGAAGACCACGCATCACCTTTTCGTCGATTTCAAAGCCGCTCATGACAGTGTGCATAGAGACGAGACAACGCCATACCTGTTTTTGATGACAATGGAGAACTCTCGCTGCTCCATTAAGGTCGGCAGCGAATTAACCGAGATCTCTGATGTTAAAAAAAGAATTTAGACTAGGTGACTTTCAACATCGTACTTCCAAAGATCATACGAGACTCACTGGCCAACACAAGGGGTACGATTTATTTCAAGTCTGCACAACTGCTTGCGTACGCGGATGACATTGACGTAATTGGACGAACACAGCGATTCGTCAATGGGGCATTCAAAAGCATTGAAGCTTGGCTCACCTTATTCAGTAAATGAGGGTAAAACCAAAAAGAAAAAAAAGCAAACGCAATAAGCAGCTACAATTTCAAAGTGGTCAAGGACTTCGTCTACCTTGGCTTACTAGTCGCCAGCGACGATAACACCAGCGCTGAGGTCCAACGCAAAATTACTCTTGCCAACCGCTGCTTCGTTGGGCTCAAAGGGCAATTAAGAAGTAGAGCCCTCTCTCGAAAGACCAAACTTACACTATACAACACCTTAATCATCCCAGTCCTCCTCTATGGCTCAGAGGCCTGGACTTTAACGAACGCGGATGAAGAGGCCCCTGGTGGTTTCGAGAGATAATTTCTGCATTCAATCTGTGGTCCCGTTTGTATAAACCGAGAGTGGAGGAGATGATACAACGACGAACTATACGGGCTCAACAGCGACATCGGCCTAGTACGACAGAGCGAATGGATAACATAGCTCAGACCCGAAGAGCTTTCGAGTCCAGCCCTGAGGGACGACGCAGCAGAGGATGACCGAATCTAAGGTGGTGCACGCAGGTGGAAGGGGATCTTAACCAACCGGGAGTGCGTGGCTGGAAACAGCTTCAAGATATGGTGCCAGCAGGAGAATCTTGTTGGTTGAGGCCAAGGCTCACACCGTACAGTAGCGCCACCAAAGTAAGTAAGTTAAGATCGAAGTATCTATCGATTTGAGTGGTTGTATTCACTCCCTTTGCACGGCCTAGTCTTTTATGACGGCTATACAACAAAGTTACAACCATCAAAAACTTCCTCTGTGCCGGAGAAAAAGATCAAATCTATCATAGGTGGGCTGTCGGAATCCAATGGCAGATGTGGCGACCCAGAAGGATCAAAGCATAGGCCAGAAAGCGAAGATAGCCAAAAACCGCTCCTCGGAGGCGGGCACATCACACAACAAAACCCCTTACTCCGAGAAGGAGATCCAAATGACCGTAAGGAGTCGAGACAAACAGCCCTCTTATAAAGAGGCGGCCATCTCCTCTGAAAAGGTCAGGATAGCTTTTTATCCAGATTAATCTACAGCATTGCAAGGCTGGTACTGCTCTCTTAAGTAGTAGAATTGCATGCAGTATTACTAATCCACACGTTCAATCCATTCAAGAACCGTGGGTGTAGAATAAACGCCTATGTGGCCTTGGTTGTAAACATGATGCTACGATTCTTTATGATAAGCGCTCCGAAAGGCCTGGGGTCGGCCTCATCATATCAAACTCATTATCGGCAACCAAACGAAGATTGGTTCCATCTTGTGTTGTGATGCTAATGCCCAAAACACTGCTTGGGGCACCAGCAAATGTAAATGTAAATGGACATCACTAACTGGCGAGTCTTGCCTGATGCTACGCTGTTGCAACCTGGACGGAATCCGAGGAAGACGGACTGGGTGCGGTTTAGAGAAGAGCTTAAGAAATTCATTCAGGCCCTACCTAAACTTGGAACTAAACAATTGGTAGAGAACGCCGTTCATAACCTGAATAGCGCCATTCCCAGATGTTTTGAACTCGCATGTCCTGTCAGCAAACCTCCCTCCAGGAAATTGGTTCCCTGTGGAGTGCCGAGCTCCAAAGTCTGTGCGACTAGCAAGTTGGTTTAAGTGCTCAAACGGCGAAAACCGACAAAGCTGGATGCACTCAGAAAATCTGAGTTTACTGCTTCAAACTCATTTCCCGGAAAATTAGATCGCTATCGGCTCGTTGCACACTTCCTCAAGGGAAACTGCAACTGATGAAAACAACTCGGCGTAGCTGGTATATTGCGTCACGCGTGGTTACGACTGAAGCCATTGAATTTGCTGTGGCATCCTTCGATGGCTTCAGATCGCCAGGCATCGACGGAATATATCCTGTTTTGCTGCAAAAACGTATAAGGCAGCTGTTTCTTCCCTTGGCGCACGGCGGTGAAAGTAGTCCTTATTCCCAAAATGGGAAAAGAGGACTACTCACTTGCCAAGAGTTTTAGACCAATTAGTCTAACATCCTTCCAGCTGAAAGGCATGGAGAGACTGGTAGAGTTGCACGTGCGCAAAGTTGCCCTTCGAATGCACCCTCTTTCGGAGATGCAACATGCTTATCAGCGTGGAAAATACTGCGAGACTCCGCTTCAAAACCTTGTCGGGAGAATTGAATGCGCGCTCGAAAGGAAAGAGTACGCGCTGGGCATCTCCATTGACATTGAGGGAGCTTTTGATAACGCAACATTCGACAGCATGTGCAACGCTGTCAGACGTTATGGCGTAGATGAAGCTCTGGTCCTATGGATCAAAACAATGCTCATGCACAGCACATTGATTGCTGATGCAGACCTCGACCAGTGTATCAAATCCGGCGTAGCCCCTGTTTACGCCACTGCTCGCAAGGTGGCGTCCTGTATCCGCTGTTATGGTGCATGGTTTTCGATTCTCCGCTTGATGCTCTCAATGCCTCTAGAATCCATGCCCAGGCCTATGCGGATGATGTCGTCACTCTTTCTGTCGGCTCATGCTTAGCGACTCTCCGTCTCAAAGCACAGGCGGCGCTAAATGTGATCGATGATTGGTGTGCCAGAAATGGGCTGTCGGTCAATCCTCTTAAGACCGATGTCGTTCTCTTCACGAAAAGGAGGAAAAATACTGATATGACTCAGCTAGTACTAAGAGGCAATTCCATCCCGATATTCAAGGAGGCTAAGTATCTAGGAGTCATCTTAAATAGCATCTTAGGTCAAGGCATGTTGAGTCGAAAACCACCAAAGCGCTGTCAGCTTTCCGGCAATGCAAAGGAGCTTTTGGCAAAACATGGGGTTTATCGCCGGTAAAGGTTCTCTGGATCTACACGGCAATGATAAGACCTAAAATCTCATATGCATCGGTTTGACTCAGCTGCACAGGAGCATTCCCGAGCACGCCAGGCGCTGCTCTAGATGCTATGATGAACCCTCCACCTCTTGATAAATTTGTCAGAGGGTGTGTTTCGAAAGCCATGTCTCGTCTGAAGAGAAATGGCTTTTGGTGTAGCTCGTATAGGAATAACAGTGTGCTTGCGTAAGAATTGTCATGCGACCCCTGTCTCATGAACATGCCTTCTGACGCACTGACGCCCGTTATCCTACTGCGCCGCAATTTCATAGTCGAATTTCCATGGCGTCAGGATTGGCTCTGGCTGGATACTGAACCTGGAAAGGATAGTCTTCCCATTTTCACGGATGGCTCCAGGTCTGGGCGGGGGTCTGGTGCTGGAGTCTTCTTTGAGCGCGAAAACATCCGACTGCACTTCTCTTTAGGAAAATATGCGTCTGTCTTCCAATCAGAGACAATTCTAATGGCCATGCACTATGTTATGAAGCACAGGTGGGAGGGCGAAGGCATATGCGTCTGCAGTGACAGCCAAGCTGCACTCAAAGCTGTGTGTAACCCTTTAGTGCTTGAACCCAAGTCCTTCTTGAACAGATTCGGTAGACTAGGTTCTTTAAGGCTTGTACGGGTTTCAAGCATCTGTGGGGTACCAGGAAATGAGATATCTGATGAACTCGCCCGAATGGGTTCAGAGGAGAGCTTCTCAGGACCTGAACCCGCTCTAGGTCTACCGGTGTCCACAGTTAATTCCCATATTAACGACGGGGTGTTTAATACACACAACCGTAGATGGAGGAATTGTCCAGGATGCAGGATGACAAAGCGCGTATGCCCTGGTGACTGCAAGAAATCCGCAGCATTCCTTCTGTCTTTAAGGAGAATCGACTGCGAAAGACTTGTGAGAGCCATTACGGGCCATTACACTTTTGTTAAGCATCTCTGCGTGCTTGGCTTAAGTGAGACACCTATCTGTGCTGCATGTTGCGAGGAGGATGACACTGCAGAGCATTTTCTCTGTGACTGTCCCGCCTTTGTTCGCGCACGGTGGCGCACCCTTGAGGCCGACGTGGTGTGCTTCTTCTAATTTTTCTCCGGAAAACGAGCAAAAAATCAGTAATGTAAGGTGAGTGTCTGGAGTGCAATGGACCGGTATTTGCGTCAGAGTGCTCCAACAGATAGCAGAAGCCTTCAACAAAAAGAAAAAAGCGTGTTTAGAAGAATTATTCTCCAATTTCTCAGTAATTTCTTATATTTATCAAGCAAGCGATTCTGAGACTTATGTCAAGGAGCATCTAGTTTCGTTACACTCTATGGTCGTCTATGTCGGGTGGCCGGAGTTGTTCCTCTTCTCCGTCCATTGTGGATGGCCCGTTCTGTCTAACAGCGACAAATTGAATGTCCCCACCGTTATACAGTCCGCTTAGGTGGTCTTTCTACGAGTTATTCTAAGCACTACAAATTGCCTGTGTCAGTCTCTGACATATTTGTTTTATATTTTGGTCCAACTTCCGACTGTAGTCCCTCGACCTTGCCCACTTTTTTTTTTCTTTTTTTTGATTTTCTTTTCTTGTAGAAACCCGCTCCTTTGAGTAGCGCCCATCTATTAGCGCAGACAAGCTATGCACGCTAATGGTTTTGCTATATGGACCAGACTGCACCCGCCACCAAACTCGACATCTCCAATAGCATTTTGAAGACAAATTCCATTGAAGATTAAATCTGAACAAATGGCTGGCTGTCTCTTGTGACTAATGTCGTAAAATGTTTGGTCGATCCCATAAACCATCTCAGATTTTGTAACAATTGTCCGAGTCGATTCTGATTGTTTGGAAGGCTCGAATAAACAACACGCTGGAGGAGTGACTGTGCTGATTAATTTGATAGCCTGTTCACTAATCAGAGGGTCGTCGGGTCAGGTCATCCTATGGATGTTGCGGTGTGGTAATCTTGTGCTGACTACAAACAGATAAGGCCAACTCACAAAGCCCCCAGCTTTACAGTCAATGAATGTTACCACTGCACGACGATTGTCGTCCACTGATTTAAAAATTTCATCTTCGGTCAACAAGAAAGCCAGAGATAAGGACGTACTTTTACCATTCAGTTGTTTGTCGATTTTACTAATTTCGTTTTTTTTTTTGTTAAGCAACAAAAGCAGCGTCATCACTTCTATCAGTATTGACGTCACTTGTCTCTAATATTACTACTAGCATACGACGTCTATCTCTTCCTGCAAAGCTCAACATTTCCCTAACTCCGAACTTGCTGATTTCAGTTATAAAAGCTCGATCGACAGATTCTTCTTTTTCTTCTTAGCGGGCGCTACAGTTCGGGGTGAACCTGGGGTTCAACCAACATGCCCCTCCATCTAGCACGATCTTTTGCTAGCTGTGTGCGCCATCTTAAGTGCGGCCGTCCTCTGCTTCTTCGTCCCTCGTGGTTGGATTCAAAGGCCCTCCGGGCTGGAGCTGTGATGTCCATTCGCACTACATGGCCCAGCCATCTTAGGAGTTGAATCCGTAGGCTCCTGACTAGGCTCATGTCGCTGTACAGCCCCTAAAGTTCGTGGTTGAATCTTTTCCTCCATCGCCCATCTGCTTTTATAGGCCCAAAAATCACGCGCAAAATCTTTCTCTCGAACCGACCAAGGACCTCCTCATCCGCTTTTGACAGTGTCCATGCTTCTGCGCCGTACAACAGGACCGGGATGATAAGGGTCTTATATAGAGTCAACTTTGTCGTTCGGGAGAGGGCTCTATTACTCAGTTGGCAAGATTGATTCTGCGTTTGATTTCGGAACTGATGTCGTTGTTCCAGGTCACTGCGGAGCCAAGGTAGACGAAGTCCTTAACTACCTCGAACTTATATCTGCCAATACAAACATTCTGGCCAAGACGTCGGTGGTGAGCGTCCTTTTTTGATGACAGCATATATTTAGTTCTGCCCTCGTTTAAAGCCAAACCAATTTTCGCCACCTCCATCTCAATACAAGCAAACGCCTCATTGACATCTCGCTGTGATCTACCTATTATGTCAATGTCGTCGGCGTATGCAAGGAGTTGCGAGGATTTGAAATAGATTGTGCCTCTTGTATTGGCCAGTGATTTTTGCACAATCATTTCCAATACGATGTTGAAGAAATCACACCACAACGCATCGCCCTTTCTAAGTCCTTTCTTGACTTCGAAACTATCGGTCAGTTCTGCACCGGATGGAGCAGCGAGCATTCTCCAAAGTCATCCTGCATAGTCTGACGAGTTTAGCAGGTATGTCAAAGGTAGACACAGCGTTGTATAGCTCGTCTCTAATTACGCTGTCGTATGCGGCTTTGAAGTCGACAAATAGGTGGTGAGTGTCGACTTGAAATTCTTTGGTTATTTCCAGGATCTGCCGTAGTGTGAAAATTTGGTCGATGGTGGACTTCCCTGGCCTGAATCCGCACTGATAAGGACCTATGAGAGCACCGTGGCGCAGTGGGTAGTGTGTTGGCCTCTGACGCCGATGACTCGGGATCGAATCCCGACACAGCCATGTCATCGAACGTGTTTTTCACGGTGTTTCTCCTCAGCGGGGTTCTGACAAAACCCCCTGTAGTAAAATTGTCATGAAAAGCTTCTCGAAATTCGCCGTTCGGAACCGGCAATAAACTGTAGGTCCCTTTCACCTATGGGAAAATGAAATCACACACAACATGGGTGATTGAGAGAAGCTCGGCTCAGGTTCTTCATGGACTGTAACGCCAACATACATACATACAAGGACCTATCAACTTATTTACAAAAGGCTTTATGCGCTCACACAAAACGGCAGAGAGGATTTTGTAGGCGACGTTAAGAAGACTTATTCCTCTGTCAGAAGGGTCTCCGTTTTTATGGATCGGGTATACGATGCTGAGACTCCATTCCCCGGGCATGCTTTCCTTTGACCATATCTTACAGATGAGCTGGTGCATGCTCCTAACCAGGTCATCCCAGGTCATCAGCAGACAGTCCGTCTGCGCCAGCAGCTTATTCGACTTGAGCTTCGATCTTAACTTCGTCGAGGTCAGGGGGACAGAATCCTCTGCGGTCTCCGTCGATTAGAAATGGATCATACTGCCTGACAGTGGTATATTAACTAACATCGCCGTTATAGAGTCTGCAGAAGTGGTTCTTCCATATTCTTAGCTTCGACTGCGATTCTACTACTAGGTGTCCGTTCTCATCCCTGCAGGCTTCCGTTCTGGCTTTATAACCTTGGCATGTTCGCTTTATCTGTTGATAAAACTTTCGAACGTCACGCGTGCAGTAACAACACAATCGCGCGCTTCTCGTGCTCTTTTTCATTTCTCCTGAGAAGCTTATGCTCTTCCCTTCTTTTTAACTCGTAGAGCTCAGGAGCTGCTCTTGTTGTTCTATGCAGCGAGGCCTTATATGCATCCTGCTTCGCTGTATGAATCCTCCTGCACTCGTCATCGAACCAGGTGTTTCTTCGTGGTGGAGCCTTGAAACCCAAAACTTCGGATGCAGAGCTTTTCAGGGCTTGTTCGCAAAGGCTCCACTGCTGTTCTATTGATAGCGTGGAGGATTGAGGTGTATTGGAGAGCTTAACGGAGACGCGATCGGTAAAAGCACGAGCGGTTTCTGGCGATAGTAGCTTTCCGACGTCATAACTTTGTATTCTTACTCTACTCCGTTGCGTTCGTGATATCCGTAAGCGAATCCTGGCTACTACAAGATAGTGGTCCAAGTCGATGTTAGCCCCTCGGAAAGTTCGAACATCAAGTTTAGTGGAGGAGTGTCTGACGTCGATCGCGATGTGATCAATCTGGTTGGTAGTCGATTGATCAAAAGACCGCCAGGTGCCTTTGTGTATATCGAGGTGCGGGAAGCGCGTACTGGCTAATAGGAGATTTCGCCCCGTAGCAAGATCAATCAGCCTGTGTCCGTTATCGGAGGTGGTGTCGTGTAGGCCATGTTTGCCGATGACTCGTTCAAAGAGGGCTTTCCGATACCGCCATAAATTCGGCGTCTAGCATTTCGCCCCCCGAATTTGGTTAACTCATTCTCTTCTGATAACGATACGGCTCCGATCGTACGAAATTCAATTTGGATAGACATTTCAACGATCAGCTATAGATTTTACGATCGCTTCAATTCTTTTTTGGTGACATCCATATCAAACGCTGTCACTTCTGTCACGGCCCCAAAATTCTTGAGAAAATACCACAATAATCGCGGCACGGTATCACTTCCTTTTACATTGTAGACCTCCCAGCAAACGAGCAATTTACTCCCTAAAAAATCAAAATATCATCAATTACTGGATGTGATTTTTCAAAATCACTACCGTAAATCCCGGGTCTCAACAAGCTATTTATCAAGAAACACCATGAGGATCAATACAAATTTAGACAATTTGCTCCGATAAATCACATTCAATCCCCTAAATCCGGGAGATAAAACCAAATTCTTCGATTTGTATCCATACACTGCCACCAATTAGTTTCTAAAAATACATACATGCGACGTGAAGGCAGTTGAATTGCGTCTCTATCTTCGCATCTGTTCAATTTGGAGTTACATGCCTATTGAGCTCTTTGATCGATGCGTAAACCCCTATTGTATAGGCAGTTTTTGACCTCACAAACTATCTAATCCGCTTCAATTAAAAATCACTCATCAATTCGGTATAATAGATTTAATTAATTGCCTCCCCACATACGAGGATCCACTTTCCCACAATACGACCACAATTGAAAGCCCTTCGGAGCCTCCCAGCCAGCATCAAACAAAACCAAAAGCCAATACGAATCAATGCAGAAAACGCGCGTATCTGGGTGTGCTTGTTTACGAATGTCATGCGAATGTTATTTAATAGCACAATGTATCCATTCGATAGTTAATCATTCGAACAAACAACACAATTCGTTTGGTTGAGTAATAGATGAGCCATGCATTTGCATGTGCACAACACGGCAAACAGCTGGAGTGTAGAGACTAAAAACACGCTTTACACCATGACTACGTATAGATACGGTTCTGTGTCGTGTCACTTCCATTACAGCCGCCTGCCGCCTTCCGCCTGCCACCTCATGTCGGATGATCGAGAACATCGCAATTAATCCGTCACTCACCCATAAATGTTCATTCGCAATCGAACATTCTTCTTCCACAAATGGGGGCGCACACAGTGACTCCATGTAACCCCACCCACGTGACTTATTTGCTATTTTAGATACAAACAGATTCTCATCCAGATACATACAGATGAGATGTACTAGTACCGCGCAACGTCTTTGTATAAAACTGGAACGTTCCACTCGTGCCGGAGTGGAACGTACCTACACATATTCGTAATGCAATTTGGCTCTAGATTCAATGTCAATGTCGTCAGTACGTGGGCTTGTTTGTTGGTTTGTTTATGCGTCGAATAATGTATGGATTGCCCATGTTTGGTTATAGATTTTTAATTTGAAGTATCTAGGAAGACTGAATTCACAGCTTTGAGAACTCGGGCTCATTGAACTTTGGGAAACTGAATGGAAATTTTGCATTGTGTCGTTTGAAAGGCTGGAATCGGGCGAATATTGTGCCCTTTTAAGGCTGTTTTCTAGCTTTCTATACTAGTTTCATCGGAAATAGCGGTTGCTTGACAGTCGCTATTCCTACATACATACATATATACATTTTCAGTGACCCGCATGTTCCACTGAAGGGGTAACGGGGGTAATGCGCACACGCGGGATCATCAGTCCACTCGATCCTCCGCCATCGATTCTAACTCATAAGGAGCTATGCCCAAGCGCACCCAGATGAGCTTTTGTACTGGGTCCAACCAACTCGTCCTGGGTCTGCCAAACCGCCGCCCGCCGGTTGGTATTGCATCCAAGGCACGCTGACCAAACCATCGAAGCATTGCCCTTTCCATTCGGAGAAGCAGCTGCTCAACATTGAGCTCCCCGCGCACTGCCGTGTTTCTTACCCTATCCCGGTGAGTAACTCCCACAACAACACGAAGACATCTCATTTCGGCAGCTTGTATTCACGATCTTATTCCTTCGATCAATACCCAAATTTCAAGACCATAGATGAGAGTTGGAACAAATGCTCTGTTAAAAACCGCTAACTTGGCTTTGACACCAAGCTCGGTCTTCCTGATTACACATGTTCCAAGCTGTTTCAAAGTAGACCCCGCTTGGCCAATCCTGCAGGAAAGCTCAGTATTACTCCTCCCATCACTCGTGAAGAAGACCCCGATATACTTAAACTTCTTCACCTGCTTCAATGACACTCCACTAACATGTAGATTGTAGTATATTGTTGTGACCGTATCCCAAATGAATGTGCATTAACTTGGCAGCACGGTCATATGTATATATGACAACTGACATATTGTAACTGGTCAAGACGAAGGCATTGAATAAACGACAAGTACAGAAAGCACACGTGTTTTACTTATACTCGGTAACATTACATGGCGCAGCCGGTCAATGGATTTTCATAAACCACCAACACTTTGCCTAGATGGAAATCTACGAGATAATTGGAAAAAATTCAAGACCCACTTCTCGATTTACGCAACCGCTACAAAAACCGACAAGGAGGAGGAATCAATCAGAATAGCAAGGTTTCTAAGTTGTGCAGGGACCGAGGCAATTGAGCTGTACAATACGTTCGAACTCACAGAAGAAGAAGCTAAAAGTTATGATTCAGTACTTGGCAAATTTGAACAATACTGCAATCCCAAAACAGCGAATATAGTGTACGAACGTTTTTTATTCTACACAAGGAATCAACAAGAAGGAGAACCCTTTGAGCACTTCTTAAAGGACATATCGGCACTAGTAGATAGCTGTAATTTTGGAACGGAGAAGGATTCGATGCTGAGAGACCGCATTGTTCTCGGAATTGAAGATGGGACAGTATAGGCGCAACTACTCAAACAAAGGGATTTAACATTGGCAAAGGCAATTGAAATCTGTCGGGTGGCAGAGATAACTGAAGCCCAAATAAAAATGATGCAGGCAGACGGGCTTACTCAACACAAACAACAGGAGGTGGTGCATGCAGTTAACAAAAACGAGGGCAGTAATATTGTTAATAAAAATTTCGAAAAAAATTATTTAAAACCAAATAAAAATACAAGCTTTAATTCTAGATTTGTAAAAGGAAATGCAACTTCATCTGGGAGTAACGGCAAATTTATTGAACAAGGTTATAGGGACAGAAGACCATGTGGGTACTGTAATTACATCCATCAGAAAGGTAGATGTCCCGCATATGGGAAAAAGTGTGCTGCTTCCGGTAAATTCAATCATTTCGCTACGATTTGTCAACAAAAAACGAAACAGGTTAGTGATCTGGCGGTAAAATATGACTCTGACTGTGATTGTGATGATGAGTTGCTCTATGTGGATTCTTTGGACAGCGTAGAGATAGGGTCGTCATCTTGGACGAAAAAATTGCTTCTGCAAAATAACAATTTAATAGAATTCAAACTCGACACCGGTTCACAGGTTAATATTTTACCCAAAAGTATCTTTTTAGGATTAGAACCCAGGCCAAAGATGAGTGCATGTGAGGTTAGATTAGAAGCATATGGAGGTTTTTATGTACATGTTTTAGGTAGAATCCAATTGGATGTGAGCTACAAGGAAAAATCATATTCGCTAGATTTTATCGTAGCAAACGTAAAGTCGCAACCCTTATTAGGTCTTAGGGCATGTGTTGTTATGAATTTAGTCCAAAGAATCGACTCAGTTGAGCAAGAACATGCATCTGATTTCATTCGAAAATACAAGGAAGTGTTCACAGGCTATGGACGATTTCCGGACAAATGTAGTATTGAGCTTAAAGATAATGCAAAGGCAGTCAGCAAGGCACCAAGGAGGCTGCCTCTTAGTATTAGGAATAGAGTAGAGAGTACTTTAAAGCAAATGGAAAGCAGAGGCATAATATCGAAGGTAGATGTTCCTACGGAATGGGCACACAATATGGTGGTAATAGAAAAAAAAGATAAGTCCTTAAGAATTTGTCTAGATCCTAGAGAATTAAATGAGTGTATCAAAGACGAACATTTCATAATACCTAAGTTTGAAGATTTTAGAACTGAAATGAGAGGCATGAAATTTTTCTCAGTGCTCGACTTAGTTGAAGGATTCTGGCAAGTAGAACTTACTGACGAATCCAAGAAACTCACAGTCTTTTCGACTCCATTCGGTTCCTACCGATTTAATGTGCTACCTTTTGGAATAAAGATTGCACCAGAAAAGTTTCAAAAACTGAACACAAAATATTTTGGGGACTTAAAAGGAACATTTATATATATAGATGATATCATAGTAGGAGGGGAAACATTACAAGATCATGACAGAAATTTAGCAAAGGTCCTTGAGAGGGCAAAAACGTTCAACATTAAATTTAATCCTCGGAAATTACAGTATAGAGCTCGAGAAGTTAAATACTTAGGCCACATTTTTTCTTTTTCGGGTGTTAGGCCTGATCCAGAGCGGGTGAAGGCAATAAAAACAATAGCGACACCGAAAAACATGAAAGATCTCCAAAAAATATTAGGAACAATTAATTACCTGAGGAACTTTATTCCTCATTTAGCTGAATTGACACAGCCTTTAAGAGACCTCCTTCGCAAAAATGCATGTTTTGTATGGAATGCCACTCACACGAAGACATTGGATACGATTAAGGACGCTATCCAAAGCAACACCATCTTGCATACTTTTAATCCAGATAGACCTATCGTCATTCAATCAGATGCGTCAAAGTATGGGCTTGGCTGTTGTTTGTTACAGGACGGAAAGCCTGTAAGTTTTGCTTCCAAGAGTTTGACAAAGGCCGAGATTGGTTATGCCCAGATAGAGAAAGAGCTGTTAGGTATAGTTTATGCATGCACAAAATTCAATGACTTCGTCTATGGAAACAAAGTCACAATTCAGACAGATCACAAACCATTGCTATCGATTTTGAGTAAGCCTTTGAGTTCCAACTATTCTGTTAGAATACAGAGAATGAAAGTTAAATTGCTAAAATACGATTTGAACATCGTTTATATTCCGGGAAAGGACCTGCATGTTGCGGATTTGTTGTCGAGAAATCCAGAACAAGATAGGAATAGAGAGTTAGAAAATATGTTAAAGGAGGTGGTTCACAGCATAAGTATGAGCGACAGAGCTAAAGACAGATATATATCAGAGACAAGCAAAGACAACATTTTAAGAGAGCTGAGAAAATTATACAACGATGGGTGGCCTAACTCAAAAAGCAAGTTACCAGATAATCTAAAATTTTACTGGGACATAAAAAATGATTTATATGTAGAAGATGGGCTACTCTTCTACGACGGCAGAGTGTTTGTTCCTCAAGCACTAAGGAAGGAAACTTTGAATAAACTCCATGATAATCATTTCGGAATAACCAAAACCATTTCGAGAGCAAAGACTCTTTTTTATTGGCCCTACATGGGGAGAGACATTCAAGAATTTATAAGTCGATGTCACATTTGCGAAAAATACAGTTATGCAAACAATAAGCATCCAATGCTAACGCGTCCTATTCCCGAATATCCGTATCAGAAAGTAGCATGTGATATATTTGATTTCAAATGTGATCCTTACTTAATTGTTATTGACTATTACTCTAGATGGATAGACGTAAAAAAACTTCAAAATAAATCTGCTTCGAGCGTTGTTAATGCCTTTAAAGAAATATTTTCGTCCAATGGGATCCCAGAAGAGGTTATATGTGACAATCAGCCTTTTAATTCTTTCATATGCCGCGAATTTGCCATAGATTGGGAATTTAAGTTCACTTTTAGTAGTCCGTATTATCCAAAGTCCAATGGATTGGCAGAAAAAGGGGTGCAGATAATAAAAAAAATGCTCAAAAAATCAGAAATAGCGAATAAAGACTTTAATCACTCTCTTTTAGAATATCGCAATACAATTGTGCCGAGCATTGGGTACACACCATCGCAGCTCTTATCAAGCAGATTATTCAGAACAAAACACCCCGTGAATACAAAACTTCTTTATCCAAAAGTGGCAAGCGACAAGGTTGTTCTGAAAATGGAAGAAGCAAAGGCAAGGCAAAAGCGGTACTATGATAGAAGTGCCAATAGAAAAGAAATATACCTTAACGTGGGCGATCATGCTCTATATCGAAAGGGGCAAACATGGGAAAGAGGAACAGTGCACGCTAAATCCGAATCACCTAGGTCGTACCTTCTCAGAAACGAAAACAATGAAATAGTTCGAAGGAATACGGAGCAAATAAGAAAGTCATTAAATGCACCCAGACCCAAGAGTATGGGCGACGAAGATTATTCGGTATCCTCAGGTCATGAAGCAATTAACAAGCCTTTACCAAGTGTGAATAATACAACTGATAAGAATGCAGGTTTGAATCATAGTGTTATCCCATCATCACAATCAGAGTTACTGTCGATACCTCAAGATCACTATAAAACCAAATACGGTCGCGTGGTTAAGCAAACGCAATTTTATCAAGCAGGTGTTTGAATGTCGCCCAAGTATCCACTTTCATTCTCACTGAATACTGTTTTCAATTTACTTTTAAGTTATCGAAGAATTGTAGTAATGAAGTAATATACACTGTAATTGTCGTTAATTCCCCTTGTAACATCTAAGTCTAAACGTACACAAATCTATAGACCATCTTGTTTTAACCAACCTTTGGGAAAACGAGAGATGTAGTATATTGTTGTGACCGTATCCCAAATGAATGTGCATTAACTTGGCAGCACGGTCATATGTATATATGACAACTGACATATTGTAACTGGTCAAGACGAAGGCATTGAATAAACGACAAGTACAGAAAGCACACGTGTTTTACTTATACTCGGTAACATTACTTATACTCGGTAGCATTGGGTAGGTGTTCTGGAAATAACCATAACCTCATTGCAGCATCAGCACATACGGCCAAAAACCTATCTAGCGGGCGCTGGAGCTCCGTCTGGGAGGACGTGAGGACAGCTTAGTCATAAGCTTATTCTCAACTCTCCCAATGTGAAACACTCCTCGCCTCGACTGCGCTGCAAGATCCAGTCCATATATACATATAATGAAAAGGAGGGGTGACAAGACGCACCCTTGGCGAAGTCCAACGCACATGGTGAAAGGTGTTGATGTACTACCATTAACCCAAACGCAGCTGCCACAGTTTGTGTATAGAGACTGGATGGCCCTCAACAGAGGACCATCAATCCCATACTACTGTAGAACACTCCAGAGTTAACCTCGAGGAACTCGGTCATATGCCTTTTCCAAAATTACAAAGCAGCTGTAGATCGGTTTGGCGTACTCCCAAGCTTTTTCGAGTACCATTCTTAGACTGAAAGGCTGGTCAGTTGTACTTCTGCCGTGACGAAACCCGCACTATTCATCCCCTATCCTGGATTCGACCATAGCTCTAGAGCGCGCCTCCAGCACCTTAGCGTAGACTTTACCGGGGACACTTATAAGAGATATGCCCCTATAGTTGGAGCACTCTTGCTTATCTCCCTTTTTGAAAAGAGGGACAATCACGTCAGTCTGCCAATCGCTAGGTGTCTCACCGCATTCCCAGGCTACCTTAATGACACGAGAGAGCCATAATACTCCCTCTTTACCCATTGCCTTAAGCATTTCTGGTCGAACTTCATCCACACCGGCGGAGTTGTTAACTTCTAGCGATTCAATCGCTACAATGACTTCCTTCACCGTTGGACTATCCTCCGCCCCACTCAAGACTATAGGTCTATCCCCCTCAGTGCCCTGTGCGGGATTGAGCAGCTCCGAAAAGTGCTCGTTCCATCTGCGTAAGATGTCCACCTCATTGAAAAGCAACACACCATCTTTGGATTTAACTCCTTCGATTTTGTTGAATTTCCCTCCTCTGAGCCGGCGAATGGTTTGCCAGAACACCTTTTTCGCAGATCTATGGTCACTTTCCAACTTCTCGCCGAACTCCTTCCAGGACTGCTCTTTAGCTGCTGCAGCCAATTTGCAAGTTCTTCGCGCCACAGTGTACCGGTCACGGTAGGCAGAATCCCCCAAGAGAATCCAGTCCCTGTAGGCCTTCTTTTTCTCTCTGATGGCTTCTTGAACTCCGGGTGTTTTAAACCACGCAGTTCTTTTCTCACTACCAGCGGCCACACCAAGCCGCTTCTCTCCACAAACATCACATGCAGAGGCAAAGACAGCTGTTGAAAATAGTCGCCATTCTTCCTCATCATGCGATGGAATAGTTGGAATTTGCCCAAACCTTTCGGATATGTATCGTGCGAAGTGTTGCCGCACCCCACTGGTCTGTAGTTTCTCCCACCGTATGCGTGTAACCACTCTTGCTTTCCGCCTTAACAGACGAGGTACTCTATCAGTAAGCTACAGCTTACACAACACCAGGTGATGATCAGTTAACAGTTCAGCCCCTCTCAACACACGAACGTCACAAACCATCCGTTTCACACACGATGGTACCACAAACTAATCTATCAACGGTTCCTGTTGAAGACTCCGACGATACCGCGTATATCTGTGAATGCCTTTGTGCGGAAAGAAGGTGTTCATAATGGACATGCCATTTGCACAGCAAAAACCCAACAACCTCTCTCAGTTCGCGGTTTGATGAGGATCACCGTTCCTTCCAATCACACTCTCCCGTGTCGTTACATCCACACCCACGTGGGCGTTGAAGTCCCCCATCAGGATATCGGAATCCATCTCAACCACCATAGCAAGGGCAGCATCAACTTCATCCAGGAAAGTCGCATACTCTGACTCTGGATTCGGTGGATGCACCTGCACCAGAGCCAAAGTTGATCTTTCAAGCTTGAGCTTTAAGATCGCGACTCCCCCTCCTAATGGTATCCGCTCCAATACCCTGTCTGCCAGCCTGGGACTTATGAGTATCCCCACTCCCGCCTGTGCAGACATTTGCGGTGCAACTACCGACAGGAAGAGTTTCCACCCGTCCCAAAGGTCCACAGTTCTATATCCTCTTTGCTTTGTCGGAGAGACACCTACGATATCTAACCGATACCTGACACCTTCCTCAACCAGCTCGAGATGCTTTCCTGTGAGCGATGAGACGTTCCATGTGCCGATCCTAAGTCGATACCGTTGTCTGTTGCCTCCCTGCATGCGCTCGTTAGTGCAAGGCGTGCATCCCCTCCTACCTCCATAATGGCTCACGAGGCCACTACCGGGTTGCTTTTGATTTCTTCGGACTAAGCCCGACCGGCTGCCGAGCGGGACAGACCGGCCACCAGACGTTCGCATACTGCCATTTAGGCCTGGCTCCGACTCTGACACTCTTTAGTGGATTTTGATAAGATGAATGAAGGGTCCTACCGACATTCATATGTACTGGCACAATGTTTTGCATAGCTTGGCTGCACTAATAGAAGAAAACTACTCAAAGACAGAACGAACCATCAACAATGGACGGAGACAAGGAACAACTCCGGCCACCCGACAAAGACGACCATGGAGTGATAAGGGGACTGGAGCTCAATAAATCTGTTGGTGCAAACAGACGCATTTTGAGCTAATTAAACCATCTAGAGACGAGTTGGTTGGGAACGTGAATGAACCCATTTGTAAGACGTATTCAGATGCCCCTTTACAGAGGTATCAGGGCCTCAACCAGCAAACTAGACCAGTTGACACGATCTTTTGTCAGCTGCTTCCAGCGCCGTGCGCCCAATTGGTTGAGGTTCCCTCCCACCTGTGCACGCCACCATAGAGTCGGTCGTCCTCTGCTGCGTCGTCCCTCGGGGTTGGACTCGAAAACTCTAAGAGGCTCTTGGGCGTTTCGAGAGGAAAATTCTGCGTGCAATCTTTGGTCCCGTTTGTGTAAACGGAGAGTGGACGAGGAGATTCAACCAAGAACTGTTCGAGCTGTACAGCGACATCGGCCTTGTTAGACGTCTTCGGATCCAACGTCTAAGATGGCTGAGCCATGTAGAGCGAATCGACATCACCGCTCCGGCCCGAAGAGTCTTCGACACCAACCCCGAGGGACGACGCAGCAGAGGACGACCGCATCTCAGGTGGCGTGCACAGGTGGACAGGGACCTCAACCAACTGGGCGTGCGGCACTGGAAGAGGCTGGCCAAAGATCGTGCCGGCTGGAGACGCTTGTTGGTTGAGACCCTGGTTCACCCCGAACTGTAGCGCATCTAAGTAAGGAATGTACTCGTACAGAATCCGTCCTTTTATCCGAGGTATTTTGCTCTTTTTTTTTAAAAAATAAGCTATGCGCCGTGCAGTTCGATTCTAGGGCATCTGAATCGTTTGAAACATGCACCGAATTTCGGCAAGAAGACGCGCTGTCGTGTGACTTTTTCAATTTGGTGCTGGAGCAGATAGTGCGACGGAGGGGACCATCTTCTTCAAGTCTATCCAGCTCCTCGATGCGCGGATGATATTCACATCATCGCGCGGTTTCAGTGTGATGTTGTAGAGGCTTTCACGGCGATTGAAGAATAGGCGAAACGAGTTGGTCTTAAAGTCAACGAGGATAAGATAAACTACATGCTGTCAAGCAAAAACGGATCCGTCGCTCACCGCCTGGGATAAAATATAACGGTCGAAAGCTATAAGTTCGTGGTGGTTAAGGAATTTGTCTACCTCGGGGCAAATGGAAACTCCACAAACGTCACCACAGTGGAGATCCGGCATAGAATCGCCCTTGGCAACCGCTGCTACTTCGGTTTGTCCAAATAGCTTGGGTGAAAAATCCTCACTCGAAGAACTAAAGTCATGCTTTACAAAACGCTTATACTGCCAGTCTTGCTGTACGGAGTCGAAAGCTGGACGATAAGCAGAACGGCGGAGCTGATTTTGGGTTCTTTCGAAAGAAAAATTCTGCGCCGGATATTTGGACCTGGCTGTGAGGAAGGTGAATGGAGGAGAGGATAGAACCGGGAACTCTACGACCTGGACAAACATGTGGATATAGTCCTGAAGGCAAATATCCGTCGACTACATTGGCTCGGCCACATCGAGCGCATGGAGATCAACCAACGCTCCAGCTAAGAGGGTCTTCGACTCCGAGCCTCCTGTTTTGAGAAGAAGAGGAAGACCGAACCTCCGATATAAAGACCAAGTAATCGCGGATGTAAGACGACTTGGTCTTGATAACTGGAAATGTCGTGCCCGCGACTGTCGAAGATGAAAGGCAGCTATAGCTCAGGCTCAGATCCTCGATGGATTACTGGCCTGATAAGTGAGTAAATATTTATTATTGGAGACCACAAGAGTATATGTATAACACCTTCATTGTTTACATTGCCGGTCCTGAACGACGATATTCGAGAATCGTTTAAGCCCCAGGAAATCGGAGAAAGCAACCCTAGTCCCACGTGGAGGCGTTTTTCTTTTCGGGGTTAAAAACAGCTCAAGTCTTTTACAGAAATCCACTCGTACAAGTACGTCCACATGTAGTAACTACACGTCAAAAGTGGATCACATGAATTTGTTCCGATCCTGAGTATTTTATAGCCCATCTAACAGCAACCATGCAATTTCACAAAGTAACATCAGATCCGACACACTTTAGTCTACTGGAGAGTGGGAGTGCATAAGACATCCTTGTATTCAGGATTTCGCCATACCAACCATGTTCAGGGAAGACATAAAAAAGCTATAGCGCTCCTGTTTACATTTGTCTTCTGTTTAAAAACACGAACGAAGCCATGAATCTAATTCATTTTGTTAATGGCGTGAGCGTTTGAAACATTTTACTTTTAGAGCCTTGACATTCCCACCAAAGCCATTTCATAAAATGCATGAGGAACATCAAACGGACGTTCTAATTTGGAGCCTTTTATCCTCCATAGCTGCATAGATGACATCTGTCGTAAAGTGCGTCTATTCCCCGTTCGGATGAAATCATAAAAACCCCATAAACGCAATCAAGCATCCACCAAATGGGCCTTCTCCTAATTGCCAAACGCAATCAACTAATTATCCCAAAAAAATCTTGTTATGGACAGATCCATCGAATCCATTCAGTTCACCGAATGTTTGTTTGTCAACAGTTTCCCGAGCGTGGGGAGACAAGAGGAAATCGGAATCTCTCGACCTAGCATGTCCAATTATATCATAGAAACTCTCATCAAATCTGAGGGACAAGTGTATGCAAAAACTACGTATGGATTGTATAATGGCGTCATAACTTCCGTAGGCGGGTCAGAGCACACATCATACGGAGTTAGACCAAAAGCGATTAACAGCTCTTTGTGACCAACATCCGACGTTCGACATTCGGCATTAGACGTAACGATGAACAGGTCTTTTGCCCGTAACTCGCTAGTGGCACACCTCACACCGTTCCTCAGATGGGAAATCCTCTTCCAGTCAACCTAGTTAAGCCAGCGTCAACGATAGACCAATTACGTTCTACGTACCCCGGCCCACCATGCCTACTCGACGACGACGGTGACACCAAGTGTGCCGTGCTATATAAAAGCATGTGCCAATCAATCTCAAGTTTATTTGTGTTCCGAGAACGTTTCGTGTAAGTTTGATTTTACTCAGAATGGCAATAGTTCCTTCCTACCACACCGATTACGATTTATGGGATTACAATCGACGACGAGCTTGGCGGGATTGGGACCTAATCGATTGGGATCTACCGTCGTGGTCACGCATAGCCAGGATGCGATCGATGCCGGATTTAAGTCGTGTCACTGTCGGCAAGGATGGTTTCGAGGCCACCGTTGACGTGCATCAGTTTAAGCCATACGAGGTGACTGTGAAAACGGTCGGCGACACTGTGGTGGTCGAGGCAAAACATGACAAGCGACGGGATGGTGATAGTTTGGTGGGTCGTCATCTGGTTAAGCGATTTGTACTGCCGAGAGGATTTTATCCAAATGACGTGTCGTCGTCTCTATCATCGGACGGGATATTGACAATAAAAGCGCCACCACCAGCGGCTCATGAACGGATTGTATACGTTCGACAGACCGGACCGTCGTACTTGAGTATAAAGAATTGACACTGACGCCTACTGGATGCGGACGCGTCGATCCTAGCTTTTGTCTAACCATAGAAGTTAGGGGGGAGGAGAGGGAATTCATATTTCAAGGACTAACATCACGTTGATAGTGTTGTTGCATCGACTTTTGTTATATTTTTATTATTTTACGTTTCTGATTCGTTAATCTCTAATTGTATCCTAACAGTACTGAATTCAAATAAATGTTGATTCGAGAGTGAAGTCGAATGGTGTTGTCCATAAAAAAGTACACCCATAAGAGGGATTCTTATTGTGGCGTATTCTCACTGAATGCCTCGATATGGTCGCCAGATACTATAGATACTACGTAGTAGCAGAAGCCGAAAACGTTCGTCGTCACGGTGGCTTAGTAGCTCCATTTACGGAAAACCGCCGACAGAAATAAAAGAAACCGTATCCCACGCAGATAAGGAGCTCATTTGTTGGATAAAGATCGAGAGAATGATTATCATTATTCGAATCCATTCGGCTAGAACGGCTCCATTCAACCCTACCCTCCAACTGCGTTCTATAATATTTACGTTTGCACAAGTACGTTGTGGGACGTCGTCAGCGTCGGCGTCGGGTCGGAATTCGTGTTATGTAATGTTTACATTCTTCTGTTGTTGACCCGACTGGAATGGGGCGCCAACAAGTGCGATGTAAACACTGAGCTTGCTTATGGCTTCGATATTACTTTCGTGGTGGAGCATGGCAATTTGTATTTGCTATTAAAAAAGTAATTTGCACTCATCGGATGGTTGTAAGATGGTGAAATTAAAAATAATTGATCGGCTCTGTAGTGGAGTTTGTGTTTATTCCAAGGTACTAGGGGTCCTCGTTAACTGGGGCAAGGGTTTAGTGCCTTCATCGAACACGTGTGCTGTAGCAGTTTTTTTGTCATCTTCATTCAGCTTTGCTCCGGTTTAAATGGCTTAAATGGCTTTTGATAAACCAGATGTATCGAGATGTGAGCTGCTATAACTATCTACTTCTGTTGGCAAAAGGCAGTTCATTTCACTGAAGATTTCCGCATGACAACGTCAATACGACTAATCTAGGTTAGGTTATAGTGGGTGGCATACGGCACACTTAGGCCGGAATCGGCCCACTGTGATACCACATGGATCATATTGCCTAGATCCTTCTTTCTCCTTTTGGTGGCATTACAGCCCATGAAGGACAACAGCCAAGCTTCTCTGAATCACCCATGTGTGTGACCTATTCTTCACACAGGTGAACGGGACCTACAGTTTAATGCCGATTCCGGACGGTGTGGTGGGTCTTGCCAGTAGGATGCCGCGAAATGAACATACGATGGCGTTGGTGTTATCGGGATCCGAACTCGCTCATCGTGCGTCAGAGTCCAACACACTAACAACTACCACGGCGCCCTAGATCTGCCACCTGGTAACCAATTAATGCTTCTGATGAAGCGACAGAGTTGAGCTATTTTGAGTTCAGTTATCGTAAAATGGTGCGCCGATGTATGTATATGTATATGTAGATCCTCCTTACTTACTTACTTAGCGGGCGCTACAGTTCGGGGTGAACCTGGGCCTCAACCAACATGCCTCTCCACCTAGCACGATCTTTCTCTAGTCTTTTCCAGTGCCGCACGCCTAGTTGGTTGGTTGGTTCCTCCAATGCGTACCACCTCAGGTGCGGCCGTCCTCTATTTCTTCGTCCCTCGGGGTTGGATTCAAGGACTCTACGGGCTGGAGCTGTGGTGCCCATTCGCTCAACACGACCTAGCCATTTTAGGCCATGGATCCGGGCACGCTGCTTCCAGTTGTCAAGACCAAGATGTCTTACATCCGCGATTACTTGGTCTTTATACCGGAGGTTCGGTCTTCTTCTTCTTCTCGAACCAGGAGGCTCGGAGTCGAAGACCCTCTTAGCTGGAGCGTTGATGTCCATGCGCTCGATGTGGCCGAGCCAGTGTAGTCGACGGATCCTTGCCTTCCGGACTACATCCACATCTTGGTACAGCTCGTAGAGTTCGCGGTTGTGTCTTCTTCTCCATTCACCTTCCTCACAGACAGGACCAAATATCCGGCGCAGAATTTTTTCTTTCGAAAGAACCCAAAATCAGCTCCGCTGTCCTGCTTATCGTCCAGCTTTCGGCTCCGTACAGCAAGACTGGCAGAATGAGCGTTTTGTAAAGCATGACTTTGGTCTTTCGAGTGAGGAGTTTTGACCCCAGTTGTTTGGACAAGCCGAAGTAGCAGCGGTTGCCAAGGGCGATTCTATGCCGGATCTCCACTATGGTGTCATTTGTGGAATTTACGTTTGCCCCGAGGTAGACAAACTCCTTAACTACCTCGAAATTGTAGCTGTCAATTGTTATATTTTGTCCCAGGTGGTGAGCGACGGATTGGTTTTTGCTTGACAGCATGTATTTCGTTTTGTCCTCATTGATTTTAACTGCATACATGGCTACACTGCATCGACGGACGAGAGCTACCCGCGAGCTCTATGAACAGAAGAGGAGGGAGGAGCACACGCTTCTGAGAAGGAAAAAGAAGAAGCAGGAAAAGCGCGAGATCGAAGAGATAGAGAGATGCTACTGAAGGAACGGCGTTCAAAAATTTTACCAAAAAGTAAAACGAACATGCCAAGGCTATAAAGCCAGAGCAGAAGCCTGCAGGAATGAGCATGGACAACTAGTAGTGGAATCACAGTCAATGCTGAGATGGTGGAAGGACCACTTCTGCAGACTGTATAACGGCGATGATAGTCAAAATGCCGCCATCAGGCAGAACAAACCATTCACACTGGACGAAGACGAAAGAGAATCCCGTCCACCCGACCTAGACGATGTTAAGCTAGCGATATCGAAACTTCAGTCATATAAAGCAGGGATAAAGAATGAGATACCAAACTTTCGTACGTCTGCCCGTTGATCCCCGCAGGGGTTGGTTGTTGCTTTTGTAATTAAAGCTGCCCCTAGACGCCTAATAATACTGTGCAATATTTGATATTGCACAATATTATTGTTCGTCTGTAGATAATATTGCAAGATTGTGCGATATATTGCGGAAAATCAAAACGCTTTTGACTTTTAATACAAATATGAGCGGTCAACTAAATTATTGGGAAAAATATTGAACCGTCTGGGGCTGCAAGCCAATAAAATTGTGCAATATTTTGCACAATAATATTGAGCGTCTAGAGGCCGCTTTAAAAACAACGCCTTTGACTTAAGAGTCAAGACGTCGAATGACATAGTCAAGACGTCGAATGACATAGTCAAGACGCCGTCAAACCGCAACGCGTTTGTAGGGGCTAGTTGTCAAAATGGCTGTCAAAGCCAAAAGATTGGTATCTCATTCTTTATCCCTGATATAAAGCTGCTCGAGCAGACAGGCTCCTCGCAGTACTGTTTAAAGCAGCTGGCGATGAGCTGGTCAGGAACATGCACCAACTCATGTGCAAGATATGGTCGGAAGAATGCATGCCCAATGAATGGAATCTCAGCATCGTTTGCCCGGTCCATAAGAAAGGACACCCCTATGACTGCGCTAATTGCGTACACTGCCGTACTGTGTAAGCGCCTGAAGCCGTTCATGGACAATCTGATAGGTTCCCACCAGTGTGGTTTCAGGCCAGGAAAATTCACGATAGACCAAATATTTACACTACGGCAGATCTTGGAGAAGACGCATGAATTCCAGGTCGACACGCACCATCTTTTCGTCGACTTTAAAGCCGCGTATGATAGTGTTTATAGAGACGAGGTATACAGAGCCATGTCATGCTTTAACATTCCTGCCAAACTCGTCAGACTGTGCAGGATGACTATAGAGAACTCTCGCTGCTCCATTAAAGTCGGAGGTGAACTAACGAACCCCTTTGGTGTTAAAAAAGGTGTTAGACAGGGTGACGCACTGTCATGTGATTTCTTCAACATTGTTCTTGAAAATATCGTGCGGGTCTCTGCGGCCAATACATGAGGTACGATCTACTTCAAGTCCACACAATTGCTTGCCTACGTAGATGACATTGACGTTTTTGGACGAACAAAGCGAGACGTCAATGAGGCGTTCGCAGGCATTGAAGCAGAAGCGGCTAAACTGAGTCTAAGGGTAAATGGGGACAAGACCAAATAAATGCTGTCATCCAAGAAAGACGCGCAACACCGACGTCTTGGTCAAAACGTCACCTTCGGCAGCTATATTTCTGAAGTAGTCAAGGACTTCGTCTACCTCAGCTCGATAGTGACAAGCAGCAACGACACCTGCGCTGAGATAAAACACAGAATTTCTCTTGCCAACCGCTACTTCTTTGGGCTCAAGAGGCAACTGAGTAGTTGAGCCCTCCCTCGAAAAACTAAGGTATCCCTCTACAAAACCTTAATCATCTCGGTCCTCCTCTACGGCGCTGAGGCTTGGACTTTATGAAAAGCGGATGAAGAGGCTCTTGGGCGTTTCGAGAGGAAAATTCTGCGTGGAATCTCTGGTCTCGTTTGTGTAAACGGAGAGTGGAGGAGGAGATGCAACCACGAACTGTTCGGGCTGTACAGCAACATCGGCCTAGTTAGACGTCTTCGGATCCAACGTCTAAGCTGGCTGGGCCATGTAGAGCGAATGGACATCAACGCTCCGGCCCGAAGGGTCTTCGACACCAACTCCGAGGGACGACGCAGCAGAGGACGACCGCATCTAAGATGGCGCGCACAGGTGGAAAGGGACCTCAACCAACTGGGCGTGCGGCACTGGGAGAGGCTGGGCAAGGATCGGCATGGAGAGGCTTGTTGGTTGAGGCCCTGGTTCACCCCGAACTGTAGCGCGATCTAAGTAAATAAGTAAGTAATAAAGTACATGTGATAGAGTGAGGGCGCCGTGGCGCAGTGGTTACTGTGTTGGACTCTGACGCAAGAGGGGCGAGTTCGGATCCCAATAACACCAACCCCATCGAATGTTTATTTCGCGGTGTCCCTCCTCGGCGGGGGACTGGCAAAACCTCCCGTAGTATAACTTGTCTAGAAAAAGCTTCTCGACTCACGCCGGTCGGATTCGGCATTAAACTGTAGGACCCTTTCACCTGTGTGAAAAATAGAATCACACACAACATGGGTGATTGAAAGGGAGCTTGGCTCTGGTCCTTCATGGGCTCTAACGCCACCAAAGAAGAAGAAGAATAGAGCAAAGGCGACTTTATTAGCTATATTTAGGAAGTTTGCCAACTTTCTTATAGGCCATTCATCGGCAGCCATACAGAGCATATACATACCAGACGCCGTCTTCCATTAAGCCCACATTGAATATTCATAATACCCCACATCGAGAGAGGTATCATCCCGCAGCCCAACCTCTTTTTGGACGCTAGAGCAAACAAGCCTTGAAACGTGCGTGAATCTTAATTAAACGTGACACCACGCCCAAAATGATTTCCCATCCGCATCTTAAACACATTTTCAAAGTGATATTTACTGCCTTCGTGTGGTCCTTAAATATCTTATAATGTCTGTTGTTAAGAAGCCCCCGAATACCATCGTACATATGTATGTACATATGTATAAACTTGCCACATTACTTATGTATGTCAGGATGCTTATGGAGCATGAAACAAGGATATAGAGAGGAAATGGGTGGGAGTTGCAAATAAACCAACACAAACGAGCGTTTTAAAGACATTATTCCCTGTGCTCTGAGCAAGGACTCGCCGTTGTCGGGAAGCAGCATAACAACGAATAAGAATTCTACTTATGTATGTATGTAAAAGAACCTTTTATTGAAATCGCTTTCGTTATCTTTTTGTTTTTTGGTTTTTCTTGCTTTTGGTTTTTAGTTTAATTTTTTTTTTTGTACTCGATACTCGTATACAAACAACAATCAAAAATTCATCTCTACTTCACCGTGTAGTGTAGTACATAATGCATATCCTTGCCTCCGTTCTGCAATGCAGACGCCCGATTATGCTTATTCAATTTCATTGTATCTTCTTCTCTTCTCTTGTTCTTCTCCTTTTCGTATTCTTCATTGAGGTCCCTCCATCCTGCCCGTTGCCCCATGCATTCCCATCCGTCGTTAGCCTGCGAACCGTGAGTACGTTGGTATGTATAGAAAAATCGTACGTATAGATATACATATAGTTAGTAGATATATTTCGGTTAAAGATGCACATACACACATTGTGTCCATTGTTGTCCTGAATTCTAAGCGCACAAACACACACACTTGCACACACAGCGCACCAAGGCGACGATACAGCAGAGAAACCGATTATTTTCCTTATTTTTTTCGTCCTTTTCCGTTTTTGCCTTTTGTTTTGCATCCTGTTCCGTGTTGTCTTTCATTTTCTTTTTTGTTTTTTTCTTGTTTTTTTGTGTTGAATATGAATCCTTCTCCTATAATTTGACGGTATCCTTATGCCACTAATTAATCCCTAGTCCTTGCCGCACCATTTTCGTCGTTTCGTCCTCCAAACAGAAAACACAACAGAAGCGCCAGCAGCAACATTCACTTGCTCGTACTCGTGTTTCAGTGCGAATTTTCATTTTTTATGTGCATTTTGAGGTTAGTTGGAATTCGGTGCAAGGACAATAGAAGGTGTGGTGTCACGGGAGACGAAGGAGGTCACGGGTGTGGGTGGGCTTAAAGCAGCAATCGGCATTCATCATAACATAAGTTAATACAAGCAAAAATGCAAAAAAAAAAATCCAACTGTCGATAGAAAAGTTTGCTGATGATGTCCTGACGTACATATGTATGTATGCATTGGAGAAGAGAAGTAGAGGCGAGCCCCTCGACCCCGCCCTCCCGCAAATAGTAGTTGTAGTTGTAGTAATATAGTTAGTGTATAACAAGTATGTGGAACAAGGTTGCATGCAACCTTACAAGGAGCACACATTGTATCGGGAAAATCCCTATGATTTCCTATGGTTGCTGCCGCTGCCGCAACTACCACCACCACCACTGCCGCCCAGGCCACTGCTGCTGCTATTACTACTGCCACCGATACACTTGGGCGTTTTGTGCCTCTTCACGGGGAAACACGTTAAAAATTCAATTGATGCCAACGAAGATAGAGTCGATGTCTTCTGAAGACTCTCGTCCGACGATGATGACAGCGACAATGATGAAGGTCCTTGCGATGTGGCCGCCTTATACATGATTTTGTTTGGGTTCAGATTTCGTTTTTGATCCGCTGATGTTGATGTTGATGCCATTCCGGCAGTATTATGATTGTATTTACGACATTTCTTTGATATATTATACATGTTTACGGTGTTGTCGATATTATCCTGATCATCGGAATTGATTGCGTGACGATTTGAGGTGTGCTGGGCGTCGTCGTCGTCGTCGTCATTGTCGGCGTTATTCTCATCGTTGTTGCCTTCGTCGTCGCAGTTGATTTGTGATTCATCGACGAATTTATGATTGCGACAACGTTGCTTCTCCTCGATCCAATCCGTACTGGCTGGTAATGATAGTTGAATTGATGGATTCGGATTGCGATAGTAGTGACGATGAGGATGGAAACCTAATCCAAAGTCGTCCATGTAGGTTTGTGAGTTCAGATTGTCTAACTCGTCGGCGACACTTAGCAGGAACGGTAGGGTTGACATTATTTTCTTTTTGTTTTTTTTTTTAACACTTTTTCACAAGAAATTTTCGAAAACAAACAATTTTTTTATTCGAAAGGGCACGAATCAAACCGGTGACGAGCACACAGAGCACAGAAGGTGCAACTTGTCGTGTTGAATGCCTTCGAATGACTGAAAGTGGGAAACTCCGTCCGTAATGCTGTATAGTTTTCAGTTTCCATCGACAACGACTACATATACAACAACTGTAGCAGCGTGAGGAGGAGAAGAAAGCTTTCGTAAATTCCACTGCACCCAACCCCACAAAAACTCCTTGTATGCATGTATGTAAGTACACCCAAAAAGCGCAGCAAGAACCTTTCCGAATCTGTGTGATCAAGTTGGTAAAGACCCACCACCCAACGGAACTATCCAGCAGTATCCTGTGTTGTGGCGTATTGAACAATCCGAATCTGTCGTTTTTGTCAGGACGACGTAGTTCGTGCTGGGAATATCCTTAGAGAGTATGTAGTAGTTGTTTGCTGAGAGAAAAGCACCTGACTACCCGACTAACTGCCTGACTGAGCGCCTTCCTGTGAGAGAGAGAGCGAGAGTGTGTGTGTTGCACATCCATTGGTGACACAAAACTTTTTTTCACACAGCAACGAAAGGATATATGTACCTATGTATGTATGTGCGCTCGTATGGTAGGGTGTCCACTCTGGTATGATTACATGTGAGATATGGAAATTCGTTGGGCGTTATAACGACCAGAGGACGATGTACGAGATGGTGCTGATGGTACCTACTTTGTATTAGCAATGTGTTCCGGGATGGCATACACACTTAAGGACAGAGAATAGAAGACGGCGAACTGAACTACATGCCTTCATTCAGTTCAAAGAGTCAATCTCGGGCAGAGTGAAGTTCGGGGATCATAACTCAGAGTCCATCGAGGAGCTTCCAACTTCCTTATTCACTTTGCACTGCAATTGTGGCTTTCCTTGTGGTGGTGGTAAAGGATTGAAAAAATACATAATAATCACCCCGGCCACAAGGCTGAAGGTACAAAAAGGAAAATCGAGAAAAGGAAATTCACAAAATACGAGAAGAAAAAAGGAAAAACCGAACCAAAGTACATTGGCTTGACACATTTTCCGCCTTCACTTCAACGTTTTTTTTTGTTTCTTGTTTGTCAAGTGGTTTTGTGTTGTAAGGCATGAATCCTTAGGCCCACTTGCCACAGAATGTGGCATGAAAAAGCGAAAAAAAGATTAAATAAAGGCAAGAAACAGAAAAAGGTTGAGTGACAGGATTTTCCCTTTCGCTGTCGTTGTCGCTGGGCATGCATACTTGGTCTCTTAAGCTTTGGCACTCTATCAAGTCGGGGGTTAGTTGCAGTGTGAATACTTATCTAAACGAAGCGAATAGTACTCAAGGATGAATATCAATTGGACACGACATGGAGATGTGAAGGATGCGATTCAGCAATGTTTACATTTCGTTGGACAAAGGAACATGAAAGGAACAATTAATGTCAAGGTTCCTGGCAGTGTTTTGTCAGCGTGATGAGATGTAGCAATTAGAGAGATGACTTACTGCTATGGCAAAAATGTTGGGTGTTCTTGAGATTCTAGGTGTTATGGACCTTGGTGTTAGAAGGTGCTCATGTGGCATGTACTTCTACAGATGATACGTTTTCCTCTCCTCTAATGACTCCTCGGGGGCACTTTTTAAATGGAACCTTTTACTGGTAACAACTGTCTATAGTGTATCCTGCAGCGTTTCACACGACACTACTTTAATCATTCTTCTATGAAACTCTCATGCTACTGTTCGGATGGTACTCAATGCAAGGATATTTCTTAATTGCAATTCACCATTCATAACTATCCGAACGTAAACGAGCCAAAGTACCTACTCTTTCTTTACCCGTCCTTCCTCGTGCTATAAACAGACTATCCTTGCCGTTTCGACCTCAGTCGCATGTTATCCACTCCAGTTCTTTGCAAACTCTCTTCCCGAGTCGTTTTCTTTTTATCCTCCTCATTCATGGCATCTGTTTATCAGGAAACATCCTTTTGTTCCTCTTTAATTTTTTCACTACTTGAGCTCTTGAAGTTTACTTTACCCCATTTTCCAAGAAGCATCATATTCGCTCTGATAATTTTGTCGTCGTTACTCGGAATCCACGGTGAAGGAGCATTCGATGGGAAAGTTCGTCGACTTTTAGACCGTAGTCGTTTCTCTATCCTTTTTCTGTTTCTCAGGAAAGAAATTGCCAAAGACGAGTAGCTTGTCGATAATGGAGACAGAGTGAAGAAGAAATCACTTTGAAGGTAGGTGCTTTCTAGTTTGTAATTCGATTTTGAAGGGACTCTAGAATGGAGGCAGAGGTACCTAGAACTTTGTTTTAAAGTTTTCTGATTTAAAAGCTGTTTAAACAGCTTATACATACATAGGTAGGTCGATGTTTATTTGAGTAATATTCTTTGATCATTGGAGGGCATGGGCTCGGACATACAGAGTAAAGTTGTTGATTGCTCTCAACCTGGCGAGATGCCAGCAACGATCCCTGCATAAATGCCCGGGTCAAGTTGACATACGGCCTCCTCGCGGCGCCCTCTGGATAGCCTCCTCAACAACCGTTGGGAGGTGAACAAACGTATGCAGCGAAAAAAAATCCCGACCAGAATGGCGGTTGTGCGGCGGGCTAACAATCCGCCCACGTTAAAATTCAAAAGTTATGAATGAGCAAGATGCCTCGGATACACGGGCGGATACTCGACGACGACAACGCACGAAAAAGGAACACGATTTGCGAGTATGCTCCTGGAATGTCAGAACCCTGTACACTCCCGGAGCTGCTCATAAACTAGAAGGAATCCTCACGCAGTACAAGGCGGACATTACTGCGGTCCAGGAAATACGCTGGATAGGAAACGGTATGATAAGGAAGAAAAAATGCGACATTTGTCACAGCTGTCACAAAAGGTTGCACTTACTGGGATGCGGATTCGTCGTGGGAAAGCGGTTAAGGTCGAAGGTCATCGACTTTAAACCTATAAGTGATCGCCTGGCTGTGATCCGCATCAGAGGCAGATTTTATAACATCAGCCTTATATGTGCACACGCCCCTACCGACGAGGCTGAAGACCCTATCAAGGAGGTCTTCTATGACCTCCTGGACAACGCCTACGGAGCTTGTCCGGTGTACGATGTAAAAATCGTGCTCGGGGACTCCAACGCCAAAATCATCCTTGGCGGAGTGATCGGAAAGCCTCCACGATACAACAACAGATAACGGCTTCCGACTCGCTGACTTTGCGACAGCTCGTAATGCGGTGATAAGAAGCACAAGATTCCCTCGCAAGCGAATCCACACAACAACCTGGCGATCTCCGGACGGTCGAACCGCCAACCAAATCGACCATGTGCTCATTGACGCAAGGCACTCGTCAAACATCCTTGATGTGCGAACATTCAGAGGGGCAAATGTCGACTCTGACCACTTCCTCGTAGCAGCAAGATTCAGAGCTCGACTGTCCAATGTCAGAAAGCTGCACCAGCCCATCAGGAGGAGGTTCGACATTGGGCGCCTGAGCATACCGGAGGTTGCCAGAGTCTACAGGGAGCAGCTGAGCGAAAAACTCTACGGTATGCCTACGTCGAACACAAATGCCAATAATATGTGGCTGCATTGCCGCTCAGCCATTCAGGAAGTAGCCGAAACCACCTTAGGATACCTACCACCCCCGACAAGAAACCCGTGGTATGATGGCGAGTGTGAGCAGAAAAAGGCAGCAACCGACGAGACGTACCAAAAGGCGCTGCAGGGAGAAAACCAGGGCAGCGCAAGAAGAGTACCGAGCCAGAAGAAGGGAGGAGAAAAAACTTCTGCGACAAAAGAAGAGAATCTTCGCAGCCTCCCAGCTCAGGGATATCGAGGCGTCTAGGGATAAACTTAAAATACGAGCCTTTTACAAGAAAGCCAAAGGCGTTACAGGAGGCTTCAAAAAGGGCACCCTGGCTCTTCGAAACTGCAAGGGTAATCTTGTTACCGACCCGCAGCAGCACTTCCAGCAGCTGCTTAACGAGCATGACCAAGAGAGAGTGGTAGGGACCGAGGAAATCCCAACTCCAGCCGCTGAAGTACTCCTCCCACCCAGCATCGAAGAAGTCGGCACAGCTATTCAGAAGCTGAAGAACAACAAGGCCGCAGGCTCAGATGGCTTGCCTGGTGTGAAGCATGCACCTGATTATCTGCTGAATTTGGGAAGATGAAAGCATGCCCGACAACTGGAATGCTCTATTTGCCCCATCCACAAAAAAGGCGATCCTACCTCTTGCAAGAACTATAGAGGTATATCCCTGCTCAATGTCGCATACAAGATCCTCTCCAGCGTATTGTGTGAACGTCTAAAACCATTTTGCATCGCACTAATCGGCAGCTACCAGTGCGGCTTCCGGCCCGGCAAATCAACTATAGACCAAATTTTCACACTTCGACAAATCCTGGAAAAGACCAACGAGTTTCGAATCGATACACACCATCTTTTCATCGATTTCAAAGCCGCATACGACAGCATTCATCGTGAGTAACTGTTTGGCGCGATGGCCGTATTCGGGATCCCGGTAAAACTGATCCAGTTGTGCCGCGCCACGCTAAAAAACACGCGATGCACCGTACAACTCGGTTCTAGGACCTCGGAACCATTCGAAACATGCACCGGATTTCGGCAAGGAGATGCGCTGTCATGTGACTTCTTCAACCTGGTGCTGGAGCAGATAGTGCGACGGGCAGGCGTCAATAGGGAAGGCACTATCTTTTACAAGTCCATCCAGCTGCTAGGATACGCGGATGATATCGATGATAGCATTCACGGCAATTGAAGAACAGGCGAAACGAGTTGGTCTTAAGATCAATGAGGACAAAACGAAATACATGCTGTCAAACATAAACCAATCCGTCGCTCACCACCTGGGACAAAATATAACAATTGACAGCTACAATTTCGAGGTAGTTAAGGAGTTTGTCTACCTCGGGGCAAACGTGAATTCCACAACTGACACCACAGTGGAGATCCGGCATAGAATCGCCCTTGGCAACCGCTGCTACTTCGGCTTGTCCAAACAACTGGGGTCAAAACTCCTTACTCGAAAGACCAAAGTCATGCTTTTCAAAACGCTCATTCTGCCAGTCTTGCTGTACGGAGCCGAAAGCTGGACGATAAGCAGGACAGCGGAGCTGATTTTGGGTTCTTTCGAAAGAAAAATTCTGCGCCGGATATTTGGTCCTGTCTGTGAGGAAGGTGAATGGAGAAGAAGACACAACCGCGAACTCTACGAGCTGTACCAAGATGTGGATGTAGTCCGGAAGGCAAGGATCCGTCGACTATACTGGCTCGGCCACATCGAGCGCATGGACATCAACCCTCCAGCTAAGAGGGTCTTCGACTCCGAGCCTCCTGGTTCGAGAAGAAGAGGAAGACCGAACCTCCGGTATAAAGACCAAATAATCGCGGATGTAAGACATCTTGGTCTTGACAACTGGAAGCAGCGTGCCCGGGACAGTCAAGGATGGAAGGCAGCTATAGCTCATGCTCAGATCCTCCATGGATCGCTGGCCTGATAAGTAAGTAAGTAACTAATTCTTTGATCATTTACATAGTAATGATGTGCTTCTAAAATTGATGTCGCTTTTGGTACATACATATCTACATACATATCTAATATTTCACTTGAGATACCTGGGTAAGAGGGGAATAGTTGTTGGAACATCACGCCAAAGATATGGACACACGTGTTCTGGAGGTTCATCGTAGCCATTCGTGACGTGAAACATACCAAAGTACATATACCTCTTTACAGACGTCAATCTCTTGGTCAGCATTTTTAAAAGACATGTTCCGATAGTCACGTTTCAATGGAATTTTTCCCGGATATGAATAGTTTTTAGGCCTTGAATAGTGGCTGCATATCAACGTATTTTTTCTTTTTTTTTTTTAAGGCTTCTACTATCTGTTGGCGGGACATAACCTGGTAGTAGCAAGTACACGATTCCCACACCTCAACATCCATAAGGGGACCTGGCGGTCTTTCGATCAATCGACGACCAGCCAAATTGATCATATTGCGATCGACGGCAGACGCTCCCGCAGCATCCTAGATGTCCGAACCCTTCGAGGAGCCAACATCGACTCGGATCATTTCTCGGAACCAACGGAGTCGAGTAAAAACACCAAAATTTAACGTCGCAAAGCTGCAATCGCAGGAGACCGCCAGGACCTTCGCCGATCAGGTCTCCCTCAAGCTCTCTCAGGTCCCGATGCAATCTGCAGAAACCGTAGAACAGCAATGGAGTCGTTGTCAGAAAGCCATTAGAGAGGCCGCCTCAGATATACTCGGTTTCGAGCCACCACCGTAGAGAAACCCCTGGTTTGATGATGAGTGCAGACAGGCCCATGTAGAGAAACAGAATGCATACATGGCCACATTGTATCGACAGACGAGAGCTGCCCGCGAGCTCTATGAACAGAAAAGGAGGGAGGAGCATGCGCTTCTGAGAAGGAAAAAGAAGGAGCACGAGAGGCGCGAGATCGAGGAGATGGAGAGATGTTACGGCAGGAACGACGTTCGAAAATTTTACCAGAAAGTAAAACGAACATGCCAAGGCTATAAAGCCAGAGCAGAAGCCTGCAGGGATAAGCACGGACAACTAGTAGTGGAGTCACAGTCGATGCTGAGATTGTGGAAGGACCACTTCTGCAGACTGTATAACGGCGATGATAGTCAAAATGCCGCCGTTAGGCAGAGCGAATCATACACAATGGACGAAGACGAAGGAGAATCCCGTCCACCCGACCTAGACGATGTTAAGATAGCGATATCGAAACTTAAGTCTTATAAAGCTGCTGGAGCAGACGGACTCCCCGCGGAACTGTTTAAAGCAGCTGGCGATGAGCTGCAAGATATGGTCGGAAGAACGCATGCCCGATGAATGGAATCTCAGTATCGTTTGCCCGGTCCATATGAAAGGAGACCCCTATGACTGCGCCAATTACAGAGGGATAAGCCTCCTGAACATCGCATACAAGATCCTCTCTGCCGTACTGTGTAAGTACCTGAAACCGTTCGTGGACAATCTGATAGGTTCCTACCAGTGTGGTTTCAGGCCAGGAAAATCCACGATAGACCAAATATTTACACTACGGCAGATCTTGGAGAAGACCCATGGATTCCAGGTCGACACGCACCATCTTTTCGTCGACTTTAAAGCCGCGTATGACAGTGTTTATAGAGACGAGCTATATAGAGCCATGTCATGTTTTAACATTCCTGCCAAACTCGTCAGACTATGCAGGATGACTATGGAGAACTCTCGCTGCTCCATTAAGGTCGGAGGTGAACTAACCGACCCCTTTGATGTTAAAAAAGGTCTCAGACAGGGTGACGCACTGTCATGTGATTTCTTCAACATTATTCTTGAAAAGATCGTGCGGGACTCTGCGGCCAATACAAGAGGTACGATCTACTCCAAGTCCACACAATTGCTTGCCTACGCAGATGACATTGACGTTATTGGACGAACAAAGCGAGACGTCAATGAGACGTTCACAAGCATTGAAGCAGAAGCGGCGAAAGTGGGTCTAAGGGTAAATGGGGACAATATCAAATATATGCTATCATCCAAGAAAGACGCTCAACACCGACGTCTTGGTCAGAACGTCACCTTCGGCAGACAAGCAGCAACGACACCAGCGCTGAGATAAAACGCAGAATAACTCTTGCCAATCGCTGCTTCTTCGGGCTCAAGAGGCAATTGAGTAGTAGAGCCCTCTCTCGAAAAACTAAGGTTTCCCTCTACAAAACCTTAATCATCCCGTCCTCCTCTACGGCGCTGAGGCTTGGACGTTATCAAAAGCGGATGAAGAGGCTCTTGGGCATTTCGAGAGGAAAATTCTGCGTGCAATCTCTGGTCCCGTTTGTGTAAACGGAGTATGGTGGAGGAGATTCAACCAAGAACTGTTCGGGCTGTACAGCGACATCGGTCTGGTTAGACGTCTTCGGATCCAACGTCTAAGATGGCTAGGCCATGTAGAGCGAATGGACATCAACGCTCCGGCCCGAAGAGTCTTCGACTCCAACCCCGAGGGACGACGCAGCAGAGGACGACCGCATTTAAGGTGGCGCGCACAGGTGGAAGGGGACCTCAATCAACTGGGCGTTCGGCACTGGAAGCGGCTGGCTGAAGATCGGGCCGGCTGGAGAGGCTTGTTGGTTGAGGCCCTGGTTCACCCCGAACTGTAGCACCATCAAAGTAAGTAAGTACTATCTGTTGGAGCACTCAGACCCAAATATTAGTCCATTGTACTCCAGACAGACACCTTACATTAATATATTTTCCCCGTTTTCCGGAGAAAAATGGCACACACCACGTCGGCCCCAAGAGTGCACCACCATACGCGAGCGAAAGCGAGACAGTCACAGAGGAAATGCTCTGCAGTGTCATCCTCCTCCGTCTCACTGAGGCTAAGCACGCAGAGGTGCTTAGGAAATGGCCCGTAATGACTTCCACAACTCATCTACAGTCGATACTCCTTAAAGACCGAAGGAATGCTGCGGATTTGTTGCAGACATTAGGGCATACGCCCTTAATCATCCCGCAATCTGGATAATCCCTCCATCTACGGTTGTGTGTATTAAACACCCAATCGGTAATGTAATAATTGACTGTGGACGCAGGTAGACCTAGAGCGGATTCCAATCCTGAGAAGCTCTCCTCTGAACCCATTCTGGCGAGTTCATCAGACATCTCATTTCCTGGGATCCCAGAATGACCTGGAACCCATACAGGCCTTAGGGAATTTAGTCTACCGACTCTGTTCAAGAAGGGACGAGAGTTCATGCTCTAATTTGGAGCTAGTTGGGAGTTGGACACAGCTTTGAGTGCAGCTTGGCTGTCACTGCAGACGTATATACATACATATATGCTTTTTCCCCTTCGCCTGTGCTTCACAACATAGTGTATGGTCATCAGGATTGCGTATATCTCTGATTGGAAAACAGACGCATATTTTCCTAACGAGAAGTGCAGTGGGATATTTTCGCGCTTAAAGAAGACCCCAGCACCAGCCCCCCGCCCAGACCTTGGGCCACCCGTGAAGATGCGAAGACCATCCTTTCCAAGTTCAGAATCCAGCCAGAGCTAATCCTGACACCATGGAAACTCGACTGTGAAAGTACAGCGCAGTAGGATAACGGGTGTTATCCTGCTTTAGGAGGCATATCCCTGAGACAGGGGCCGCAGGACAATTCTTGCGCAATCACACTGCTATTCCTATGTGAGTTGTACCAAAGACATTTCTCTTCAGACGGGACATGGTTTTCAGAGCACACCCTCTGATAAATATATCAAGAGGTTGAGGGTTCATTAAAGCATCTAGAGCAGCGCCGGCATACTGGGGAAAGCTCCCGTACAGCTGAGACAAACCGTTCTTTGGAGTTCGATGACGTTCTTGCGTGTTAGTCTGTTACATCAGGCAACCGATGCATATGAGCTTATATCAACTTATCAGCTAGAGCCCCATATTAGAGGTATACTAGAGAATCAAATGCCACTGCATCCAAACCAGTATGCATATCGCAAAGAACGATCTACTGAGAATGCGCTACACCACCTGGTGACGTGTGTTGAAAACAGTTTGACACATAAGGAGATCGTAATTTGCGTCTTCCTCGATTTGATAATACTAGCTGCAGTTCAATCACCACTGCACTATGTCACAGAGGTGAAGACCAGCCCTCTAACCACTGGATTAGGGCGATGTAAGAAAGCCGTATTCTATCAACTACATCTAAAGAGCTCTTGGTGACAGTAGCGGCAGCTAAGGGGTGTCCACAAGATGGATTCCCTTCACCCCTTCTCTGCTGGATAGTCATAGATGACCTACTTTGGTTAGGTTAGGTTAGTTGGGTGCCCTATTGACATGAGGTCACGGCTCACTTAGACTACTATGAGTCCATTGTGCCCATTTTTGAAAGCTAACCCGAGGGGAACCTGTTAGTTGCCCGCTGAGCTGAACCATCCACATACAATTAAGAACCTTAGCAGTTTGTTCAGCTTAATGTCTCTTGCCTCCTCTAAGCCCGAAAAGAAAAATAGTTCCCGAGGTACGTACATCTTTTTCGAGCCAGTGCAGGGCATTCACACAGCAGGTGACGAATGGATTCCATTTCCTCCTCGTCCCTACAGCTTCTGCAAAAGTCGTTGTAGGGCTGACCTAGTCTAGCTGCATGATATGATGTCATGCAGTGCCCAGTGAGGGCACCGACTACCAGTCGTATATTCCCTCTACCAAGATTTAGCAGACCTTCCGTCCTTTTTTTGTCATAGGCAGGCCATGTTAGCCTTGCCGTAGAGCATGTATCTAATTGACACCATCGCTTGTTGGCCTTTCCTAGTAGTTTCACTCCTATTTCACTGAATAGTGTGCTGAGTGGCGTTCTAGCCTCAGTTGTGATCTGCGAAGTATCTGCGCCTGATCCCAGTCTGGCTAGTTCGTCCGCCTTCTCATTTCCGGAAATATTCACATGCCCTGGTACCCAGCATTGACATCCTAATTCTAGTTTCTCTTTACAGAGTTTTACGAGCTTGGATCTTATCCATGTTGCTTGCAGAGCCTTAATGGCTGCCTGACTGTCAACATAGATTTTGATTCTCTTACCTGAGAAATTCTCCCTAAGAATCAGATCCGCGCCTTTTTTGATTGCGAAGATCTCAGCCTGTAAGACGCTACAGCCATCATCAAGTCTGTAGGAGTGACACGCTTCATGAGATTCGAAGTAGACTCCGGCTCCTGTACCGGTATCCGTTTTGGATCTGTCGATATAGATTGCCAGTTCCTCTTCCGTGTTTACCATACCACTGGCCCATTCCTCCCTGGAGGGAATCCTAATGGAGAATCTCCTCTCACAGCAAGAAAGTGGGGTGGTATAGTCCGTTTCGGTTGCGGACCTCAGGATAGCCCATCGATCCAGGATTGATGCGTGGCCATAAGGACATCTTTTCCAAAGACTGGATTCTTGCATCCTTAGCACAGCCCTGGCTGCAATGCTTTCACAATACATGTCTAGTTGTGGAAGGTTCAGCATTGCTTCAAGGGCCGCCGTTGGTGTGGATTTCATAGATCCGGTCACCGCCAGACAGCCAGGTCTAGCCCATGTCCTTCCGAAAGCTACCCTGCACGAATACAGTGCCACGTAAGCTTTCTTGGTTCTTTCATTTATGTTGTCCTTCCAGCTAAGCCAGGAATCTAGAATTATTCCAAGATACCCAGCGGATTTCTTAGGAATCAGGTCGATACCATTTATACGTGGATATGTGTACTTAGTGCTTTGAGAGCACCGTGGCGCAGTGGGTAGTGTGTTGGCCTCTGACGCCGATGACTCGGGATCGAGTCCAGCCATGTCATCGAACGTGTTTTTCACGGTGTTTCTCCTTAGCGGGGTTCTGACAAAACCCCCTGTAGTAAAACTGTCATGAAAAGCTTCTCGAAATTCGCCGTTCGGAACCGGCAATAAAACTGTAGGTCACTTTCACCTATGTGAAAATGAAATCACACACAACATGGGTGATTGAGAGAAGCTCGGCTCAGGTTCTTCATGGACTGTAACGCCAACATATATACATACATGTGTACTAAGGTATTGATCTTTTTCGTGTGAAGAGGACAATCTCAGTTTTAGTTGGATTTACCCCTAGGCCCCGTTCCTTGACCCAGTTGTTCACCTATAGCAGCGCATAACTTAGTCTTTCACTGAGGACCTGAGGAAATTTCCTAGGTACCAGGATGGTAATGTCATCGGCATAGGCCGTGACGTTGAAACCCTGTGTCTCTAGGAGCTTTAGCAATTCGTTGACTACGAGAAGCCACATGAGAGGCGATAGAACACCCCCTGTGGTGTGCCTCGGTTGACTCTCACCCTTCCATTTGCTCCTCCTATCGACGAGTTTACTATACGAGTACTTAGCATTTGTTCAACCCATCTACAGATTCCCGAATTTATGTGGGCCATCCGTAGGCTGGACATTATTGCCTCGGTACTGACGTTATTGAAAGCACCCTCAACATCTAGAAAGGCACCTAGGACATATTCCTTAGTATTGAGTGCCTTTTCTATCGTATAGACCACCCTGTGAAGAGCGGTATTTACCGATCTACCCTTTATGTATGCGTTGTGTGATTGCGATAAGTAGCTATCACCAATCTCATCTCTTTTGTATATGTCGATTAGTCGTTCCAATGTTTTCATAAGGAAGGAGGATAGGCTGATAGGGGTATACTCCTTTGCCGTGGCATGGTTGACCTTCCCTGACTTGGGTATAAACACCACCCTAACTTCCCTCCATGCTTGTGGGACACATCCCATCCTGAGGCACCAGCAGTATATGCGTGCTAGCCAGGGGGTGATAAGTTCCCCTGGTTCCTGCAGCATTTTCGGATATACATATACCGTCTATTCCTGGCGCCTTGTAGGGTTCGAATGATTTTACCGCCCACAGGATTTTTTCTTTGGTAACGATCTTGTCGACTATTTCAGGCCCAGTCTGCTCCCTTACCAGTGTATTTGCCGTCTCGAGTGCTCCCGAGTTTACAAACTTACGGAAGTGACACTTTAGTAGAGCGTCAAGCATACTTTCGTTTGAGTCTGTCCAGCTACCTACTATGACCTACTATACAAGCCAACCAATCTCGGCGCTACGAAGTCATCGGATGCGCCGATGGTCTAGTAGTTATTGTCACAAGCAGATGTGAAATTTTTGCCTGTGAACGCAGGCAACTTGCGCTTCAGTCTATCGATAAACCCAAATAAGACAATCTTACTCTGGTACAATCATAGGATTTTCAGAAGAAGTTAAGTATCTAGGTATTGACCTTAATCGCAAACTAAACTGGAATTCCAATATCAAAAACAAACCCATAAAGGCGACTAAGATACTGGGCACTGTGGGCCTGCCGACGCACTTAGGGTAAAACCTGGGGATTAAAACCTAAGGTGATCCACTGGCTATATACCGTGATAGCAAGACCTATCATGCCTTATGCGTCTGCAGTATGATGGACACAAGTAGAAGGAAAATGAACAATCGTTAAACTTCAACGCCTTCAGAGACTAGCGTGTTTCGGCATTACAGGCGCTACGCCTACCCCACGGTAGGCCAAGAGGCACTGATTGGACTTACTCCACTGCACCTATTTATTAACAAGGTTGCGATACGCAGTGCGATCAGACTTCTTCGCTCAGGAACGAGCCTACCATGTAGACCATTGAGTCACATGTCCATTTTGCAACATTTTCCTGAGCTGGATGTGATTGACACGGTTTCGGACTGATACTGATCCCAAACCGCACAGCTTGGGAAAGCTCAATGCCAAAGGCCTTAGGTGGTACACAGATTGCTCCAATATGGGTTCCGGCGTTGGCACTAGCATCTTGGACCAACTCGGAAAATCTCGAAGGCACTAGGAATGAGTCCAAGTGCCAACTAAGAGACTGGCAAAGAGATGTAACCGTCAATATACTCTCAGATAGTCAAAGAGCGCTCAAATCGTTGAGCTCCTATAGCACGAACTCAAAGTCCTTTAAGGAATGCCATGATGCCTTACGGGACCTAGCCAAAAGAAATAAAGTCAAACTTTGTTGGGGCCCAGGGCACAAGAGCATTAAGTGCAATTAAATCACCGGCCAACTCGCTAGAAAAGGTTCCAGCAAAGGTTCCGAACCTTTCTGCGGCATTCCCAAGTCTAAGATTAACTTTTTCCTAGACAAGTCCTTTTGGAACAGCGTTCAATGACTCAACCGATCGAAAAGATTTATGTATATAGCCTCTAAACAAACACTATATTAATATCCTTGAGCTTAATAGAGTCGATATCAGAAGACTGGTCAGTTACCTTATGGGACACTGTGGTCTGAGATGTCACCTCAACAAAAACAACCTCTCGTCTGAAACTGAGTGTCGACTCAGTCTTGAGAACGTAGAAACTGAAGAGCACATACTACGTGAGTGTGTTCCCCTTTGCCATACATATTAGAAAGCGTATGCTTCTCGGTAAAATTACGATTCCTGAGGGGACCATTTCAGCTCCTACGGGAGACATTCTCCACTCTCTTAAGAAAGTGGAGAGACTCAGGAACTCCTCGCCTGAATGGCTAGCAGGTACCCTAGACCTACACAGGTTGCATTCAATTACTTTACAACGAATATGACTCTTTAGCGATAAATGGCAGGTATTCAGCTAATGAATGATTCATAGATAAAAGAAAAGAACCATAGCGCCTTTTTCAAATTGACGTTTAGTTGTCTGCACCTCGATCGGACAACTATTTATAATAAAGAAGATAAAATACGTTAGCGGTTAGTACATATGTCTAAGGCGGTTATTAAAAGAAACAAATTTGTTTTCACAATCTGATGTAGTTCGTGTCCATGCCCTGTTGCCCAGCAGAGTTGTAGATTAGATTATGTATCTGAGGCATGTATTGTACTCCAAGCCCATGACCATATCTACATAGATTACCTTCAAAACTCAAATTCAGTTTATCTTTATTTGAAAGTTTACTTTTAGGCGTCAACTCAAAGTTTTTTGCACAATTGTCAGAGTATAGTCAGTATAATGAACCGACACTAGTCGCATCTGAATTGCATACTTTTAGTATCAGCCGTGAACATAGGGTATATCGGCGTCGTTAGTGACTAAAGAATATTAAGAATTTTTAAAATTCAAGAAAAACTTTTAGTAAAAAAATACCCAATCCATCTATCACCATTTCCCGGAACAACACTGCTTGAAAATGTCCATTTTAAAGTTATGTGCCAGAAATATGTTTCCTTGAAACTCTCGTTTCCATTGTCACATCTTCCAAACTCTTACTTACTTACTTAGGTCGCGCTACAGTCCGTGGTGAACCTCGGCCTCAACCAACAAGCGTCTCCAGCTGGCACGGTCTTTGGCCAACTGTTTCCAGCGCCATACGCCCAGTTGGTTAAGGTCCCCTTCCACCTGCGTGCGCCACCATTGATGCCACCGTCCTCTGCCGCGCTTTCCTTCCGGGGTGGATTTGAAGACTCTTCAGGTCGGAGCTGTGTTTTCCATGCCCTATACATAGTCTAGCCACCTTAGACGCTGTATCCGTAGACGTCGTACCAGGTCGATGTCGCTGTACAACCCGTACAATTCTTCGTTAAATCTTCTCCTCCATACACCATTTGAACAAACGGGACCGTAGATAGTGCGCAGAATTTTCCTCCCGTAACGACCAAGGGCATCTTCATCCGCCTTTGTTAAGGTCACAGCCTCTGCGCCGTAAAGGAGGACTGTTATAATCAAGGTCTTATATAGTGTCACCTTGGTTTTCCGAGAGAGGGCTCTACTTCTCAATTGGCTTTTGAGCCCAAAGCAACAGCGGTTGGCAAGAGTGAATCTGCGTTTTATCTCAGCGCTGGTGTTGTTGTCGCCGGTCATCAGTGAGCCAAGGTAGACGAATTCCTTGACCACTTCAAAGTTATACCCGCCCATGGTGACGTTCTGGCTAATACGTCGGTGTTGACCGTGTCTTTTAGATGAAAGAAGATATTTGCTTTTACCCTCATTAACCTTGAGACCCATCTTAGCCGCTTCTACGTCAATGCTTACAAATGCCTCATTGATGTCGCACTGTGTCCGTCCAATCACGTCAATGTCGTCGGCGTACGCCAGCAATTGCGTAGACTTGAAATAGATCGTACCTCTTGTGTAGGCCTGTTGTTGCTTTTCAAGCACGATGTTGAAAAATATGCATGACAGCGCGTCGCCTTGCATAAATCCTTTTTTAACATCAAAGGTCTCGGTTTGCTGATTACCGACCTTAATGGAGCAGCGAAAATTCTCCATTGTCATCCTGCACAGTCGGGCGAGTTTGGCAGGGATGTTAAAACTAGACATGACTTTGTATAGCTCATCTCAATACACGCTGTCATATGCAGCCTTGAAATCGGCGAAGAGGTGGTGAGTGTCGATTTGGTAGTCCTGGGTCTTCTCCAAGATCTGCCGTGGCGTAAATATTGTGGATTTACCTGACCTGAAACCACACTGATAAGAGCCGATCAGGTTTACCACAAACAGTTTCAGGCGTTCACACAATACGGTAGAGAAGATCTTATATGCGATGTTAAGGAGACTTATTCCCCTATTGTTGGTGCAGTTATAAGGGTCTCCTTTCTTACGGACCGGTCAAACGATGCTGAGATTCCATTCGTCGGGCATGCTTTCCTCCGACCATACCTTGCAAGTGAGACGGTGCTTGCACCTTACCAGCTCTTCTCCAGCCGCCTTAAGAAGCTCAACAGACAATGGCCGTCTGCGACCACGGCTTTATTAGACTTAAGTCTCGATATCTGCAGTAGTGGTGTTTCCAAATCCTCAGCATCGACTGCGACTCTACTACCAGTTCTTATTTTCCATCCCGGCAGGCCGCCGCTCTGGCTTTGTAGCCATGGCATGTTCGTTTTACCTTATCGTAAAACTTCCGGGCGTTATTCCTGCGGAAGTATCTCTCCATCTCACGCTTTCCGTGTTCTCTCTTCTTTCTTCTGAGAAGGGTGTGTTACTCTCTTCTCTTCTGCTCATAGATTTCGCGAGCAGTTCTCGTCCCTCGTTGCAGCATGGCTTTATATGCCTCTTGTTTTGCTGCATGGGCTTGTTCGCATTGTTCATCAAACCAGGAGTTTCTAGGTGGTGGCCGTTTGAAACCCAGCACCTCTGAGGCAGCGTCTCTGACGGCGCTCTGGCAATGCGCCCATTCCTGCTCTACTGTTTGTGCTGCTGTGGACGGATTTTGAGAGAGCTTGGACACGATCGGCAAAGATTCTGGCAGTCTCTTGCCACTGCAGTTTTCCGACGTCAAACTTACGTAGCCCTACTCGACTCCTAAGCATTCTTGATATCCTCATTCGTACCTTGGCCACAACAAGGTAGTGGTCCGAGTCCATGTTGGCCCCTCGGAAGGTTTGTACGTCAAGAATACTGGCCTCGATCGCAATGTGATCAATCTGGTTGGTGGTCGATTGATCAAAAGACCCCCGGGTACCCTTGTGGATGTTGAGATGGGGGAATCGTGTGCTTGCTACAAGGATGTTACGCCCCGGTAGGAAATCGATTAGCCTAAGTCCGTTGTCGGAAGTGGTGTTATGGAGGCTATGCTTCTTTGCCCAGTTTTGCATTAAAATCTCCTAGAACTATTTTTGTGTCGTAGCTGGGACATTGGTCATTGGTTCTGTCTAGGAGACCGTAGAATTCTTCTTTGAGTCAATCGTCCATTTCTTCCGTTTGGCCCGTGAGCGCATATTAAGCTAATGTTTCCAAACTTAGCTTTGATGTGGACTGTTATGAGGCGTTCACTTACATCCCGGAAGCTCAAGACTTTTTGTCGGAGTCTTCCTCGAATAACGAATCCGCACCCGAATAGGCGCTGTTTGTTCTCCATGTAGCAGTTCCCGTAGTAGAAGTCGCAGTTTTCATCCGTCTTTTGCCTGGTCCATCCCATCGCACTTCTTGAAGTGTGGTTATATCTGCTTTATAGCTGTTAAGGGTTTGCTCCAATTGATCGTCTGCAGCCAGTCTATTAAAGGACCTCACATGCAGACTCTCAAGTCCGTTAGTCGTTTGCAGGGGTCGTCAGCTTTATATCCGTCCGTATCCGATGCTTGTTGTTGTTTCGGAATAAGTAGGTTTTTACGTGATAGGGATGTTACCCCTAAGAACAACCCCAACCCTGGAGGGCCAGGTTTCCCTTTCCCCAGGAACAAGGCGATGGTTTCTCTTTTCCGTCGCAACAAAGGGTCGGGTCGCTGCACACATTGGTTCACTACCTGGCGGGTGCCACTATAGCTATCCAGGGGAGGCCACGCGGAGGCTGTGTGTCAACTTGCATTGAGCAGGGACAGAGAACGTAGCTGGCGTTTGCCAAGTTAGGTATTCTACTTTAAATCCATAAAATTTTTAAGATAGGCTTAGGCGTGCTTACCTAGAATAAGTTGTTTAGAAAAAAACTTAATAAAATTGCATTTAAAATGTAAAACTAAAAAAAAGGGATCAGTTCTCGTCCGATCACCGCAGTCAACAAGCGTCAGGCACGGTCACTGGTTAGATGAGGGACTGCTTGGGAACACCGCGTGTTGTTCATTTTTTTTTTTTCCTTTTCTTTAGTTACTTAATTTCTAACAAAAACGGCTAGACCGATTTAGCCGGAAACTTCATCAGTTCTAAATTGCGTGGAATGAACCCGGTCCCATGTCAATATCATCTTCGGTTCTCGAGATAACATGCGCACATACGCACATACATACTTGAACTCATACACACACCCAGACATCTCTATAAAAACCTTGGATTTGGATTCTGGTAACCTTGAAACACGGAGATACATATGTCAACGTATGGAATTCGCAAAATCGAATGGAAGCATTCCATGATGTCCTTAATCAGTTACACTTATTTAAGCCTAAACTACTCATCCACACTGACAATGGACGTTTTCCGCAACGAGTTCACTCATATGTTGTCCTAAGTTGTAAATCATGGAAATCGACCTTAAATTTTTCATTTAGATTCACAAACATCATTCCATTCAAACCGTAGGACTGAGGGAGAAGCCCCAGTTTGGGGTTAATCGTATTTTTTACAAGCCTAACGTGTACCTCGTATGCGTCTAGTATGCAAAGTGGGGCATAAAAAGGGCCAACAACCGTTTTGGCACAGAAATGCCATTCCAAATCCCCTCGGAACTACACCAAGCGAATGACCCACAAATCCTACTCTCTACACGTAAAGATTTATGAATATGTGAGCAGTTTCCAAAGCAGCGACACAAAAATGTCCACCAGAGCACATGTCTGAATGAATAACTACTACCCGCAGATATGTATGCCCATCGGAAGCAATAAATATAAAAAAAACATCCGACCAATGCCCCCAAACAAGGCATAGGGGAGCCCCATGAAAAGCAACAAATGGATTAGTGAAGCACCAGTTTCCTGAACAGGCGATCCCTATCACAACGAGGCGCTCTACCGCCAGAGACACCGACTAGATGACTGTATGCAAACCAATTCTGTGATTGCATGCCAACACGGTGGAAAAAAATAGCAAAAGAAAATGGGGGAACCTGAGGAAAAATGTCAGGGCACAGGTCAAGCCATCGAATGCGAATGCAGGAGCAAATGGAATAAGTCCATTTGCGTGGACGGATATTCACGAAGACCTGATTTCCGAACCTCCCCGATGTTGTTGCCAATATTCGGCGTCCCCGGGCGACAGTGGCGGAAATTTTCAATTACTTTGACGTCTTGTCGTACAGCGGCGGCGGCGCACAGTGGGGCAAGCGCGTAAAAAACACCTCAAATTTTTTCCTTATTCTTACCTTGTTTGATGATAGGACACTGGGAGCCTGAGGAAGTTTGACGCTATTTTTTCGTCCATCTTCATCCATTTTTATTCATAAAAGTTCTTTGTGCTCTTTTATTTTCAAAGGACATGCCAAGGCTGCAGGGATGAGCACGGACAACTAGTAGTGGAGTCACAGTCGGTGCTGAGATTGTGGAAGGACCACTTCTGCACACTGTATAACGGCTATGATAGTCAAAATGCCGCCGTCAGGCAGAGCGAACCATTCACAATGAACGAAGATGAAGAAGAATCCCGTCCACCCGACCCAGACGATGTTATGATAGCGATATCGAAACTTAAGTCTTCTAAAGCTGCTGGAGCAGCTCCCCGCGGAACTGTTTAATGCAGCTGGCGATGAACTGGTCAGGAACATGCACCAACTCATCTGCAAGATATGGTCGGAAGAAAGCTTTGCGGATGAATGGAATCTCAGTATCGTTTGCCCGGTCCATAAGAAAGGAGACCCCTATGACTGCGCCAATGACAGAGGGATAAGTCTCCTGAACATCGCGTACAAGATCCTCTCAGCCATACTGTGTAAGCGCCTGAAACCGTTCGTGGACAATCTGATAGGTTACTACCAGTGTGGATTCAGGCCAGGAAAATCCACGATAGACCAAATATTTACACTACGGCAGATCTTGGAGAAGACCCATGAATTCCAGGTCGACACGCACCATCTTTTCGTCGACTTTAAAGCCGCGTAAGACAGTGTTTATAGAGACGAGCTATACAGGGTCATGTCATGTTTTAACATTCCTGCCAAAATCGTCAGACTGTGCAGGATGACTATAGAGAACTCTCGCTGCTCCATTAAGGTCGGAGGTGAACTAACCGACCCCTTTGGTGTTAAAAAAAGGTTTTAGACAGGGGGACGCACTGTCATGTGATTTCTTCAACATTATTCTTGAAAAGATCGTGCGGGACTCTGTAGCCAATACAAGAGGTACGATCTACTTCAAGTCCACACAATTGCTTGACTACGCTGATGACATTGACGTTTTTGGACGAACAAAGCGAGACGTCAATGAGGCGTTCGCAAGCATTGAAACAGAAGCGGCTAAAGTAGGTCTAAGGGTAAATGGGGACAAGACCAAATATATGCCGTCATCCAAGAAAGACGCGCAACACCGACGACTTGGTCAGAACGTCACATTCGGCAGCTATATTTTTGAAGTAGTCAAGGACTTCGTCTACCTTGGCTCGATAGTGACAAGCAGCAATGACACCAGCGCTGAGATAATACGCAGAATAACTCTTGCCAATCGCTGCTTCTTCGGGCTCAAGAGGCAATTGAGTAGTAGAGCCCTCTCTCGAAAAACTGAGGTTTCCCTCCACAAAACTTTAATTATCCCGGTCCTCCTCTACGGCGCTGAGGCTTGGACTTTATCAAAAGCGGATGAAGAGGCTCTTGGGCGTTTCGAGAGGAAAATTCTGCGTGCAATCTTTGATCCCGTTTGTGTAAACGAAGAGTGGAGGAGGAGATTCAACCAGGAACTGTACGGGCTATACAGCGACATCGGCCTAGTTAGACGTCTTCGAATCCAACGTCTAAGATGGCTGGGCCATGTAGAGCGAATGGACATCACCGCTCCGGCCCGAAGAGTCTTCGACACCAACCCCGAGGGACGACGCAGTAGAGGACGACCGCATCTAAGGTGGCGTGCACAGGTGGAAAGGGACCTCAACCAACTGGGCGTGCGGCACTGGAAACGGCTGGCCAAAGATCGTGCCGGCTGGAGAGGCTTGTTGACTAAGGCCCTGGTTCACCCCAAACTGTAGCGCCATCAAAGTAAGTAAGTAAGAAGAAATCGCTGCTAGCTCACTCAACTCAGGTTTTCTGAGTGAACTGTAAGTGGGGGACATCACAATATACCCACTCGTGGCCGCAGTGATCAGGCGACTTTGTCCCACCGCCTTATCCTATCTACATCTACATCTGTGCGCCTAACATTTAACCGAAGCATTGATTTTATGGACCAATAACTTGTACTCCATTCACAGTCCAAACGGTATTAATTCAATATTAATTCATTTACTCAACCCTAGAAATAGAAATTCTCTAATTCGGCTTAATTCCGGATTCGCTTAAGTGTTTTTTCTGACTTAATCGAACCAAGCCACTTTGAAACACAACCGGCTGTTGATAACGTGATCTAAGAACCACGTTCTCCCCCAAAGGCAGTTACATAAAATTTCATTCATAAAACCATAGTTCCATCCATGAACTGGATCCAAGATACAACGATCATAGCTGACGTCTTTGCAAAAAATAGGAACAAGAAAACCAAAAACCGGTCACCCGTAACAAATTCATAGTTTCGCAGTAAATTATCTAACCTCTCATCGGATCGAATGTAATTCTACATTTCATCGTTGAGTAAATATTAAAATATCTTGGAGACGAAACTTGATTTAATTTTCAAACATCGATGGATCGGATGGATGGATGGATGGTTCATGGCTAGAAGAAAGTCATAGACCACGAAGCCATAATGCAACTTTTCAATGAGATTTTTCTCTGAATATAGAAAAGACATATTGCACACAACGAACTATGGGTGAGTAGCCTTTTATAGATGCTAATAAGCAGGCAATTAGGTGGAAAAAGCATTTTATTTAAAAAGAAAACGTGCATAAGTCCAAAAGGGAGCTAAACACCAACGAGCTGCCATAAAGTGACTTTAAAGCGTATCATTGACGACGTCGTAAAGCTGTTTACGAGCCACTCACTTCAACTTTTGCTAAACTATCACTGAGCGTGACCTTTTCGGAGCGAGTACAAATCAGGAGGTGGCTCTATGTGGTTTTAATAACACTTTTCCATTGAGGTATAAAAATTAGTGTCTGCGCGGGGAATACAAGGAGTAAAAGTCGACTGTTGTTTCCCTTCTATCGGTTTGCGGTTGAGTGCGCTCTTTTGTGGTCCATCACTCGAACTTATCCACGGAAATTGTTGTAATAAAAGCAAGTTATCCTGACCTCTGACCTTTGAGTTGTATCAAAGGCCGGCAATTTTCCGCATTGGTAAGGACACTCCATTCGAGGGCTTTCGACGCGGCGTTAAGTGCTTGAGTGGCTCGTAGAACTCAAAGCAAACGCAACTTTGTATTGATATTAAGTGAGGCTATTCAAAACGTTCAGCACGTATGACCTGCCGTACAATATCTCAAATTCTAATTCCGACAGTTGACGTTAATACATACGTAATTCGAACCAGTTGCCAGGACCGCCGCGCAGTGGGGCAAAATGGATTAAACGCGGAAAAAAATGTATTTATCGAGAACAATGCGGATGGGATTGAAATTAAAGAAACCGAAAATCATTGAATTTTGAGGGACAACTTTTGAATAGCTTACATTACCTTTTGGAGTGCTTCGTCCAGTGGCGTAACTATACCATCTGAGGCCCGTGGCAATTTTTTTGGACGGTTCGTTCGAATTTAATTTTAATAAGCCACTGATGTAAGTAGTTACCCAAAACTATTACAAATATTATGTGCATATTTCAGGATGGCAAAGGACTAACAAAGGTGTCGTAGGGGTAGCATCTATCCGACGGATGCTGACCTGCTAAAAAGCGAGAAGAACTAACGCAGTCGAACATCTTGCGGCACTGTTAGTAAGTTCTATTCCCACCTCCTCGCGGTGCCATCTGGAAATTTCCTATAAAAATTGCAGCCAGTACGCGCTTCCCGCATCTCGATATACACAAAGGCACATGGCGGTCTTTTGATCAATCGACTACCAACCAGATTGATCACATCGCGATCGACGTCAGGCACTCCTCCACTATTCTTGATGTCCGGACTTTCCGAGGGGATAACATCGACTCCGACCACTATCTTGTAGTAGCCAAGATGCGCTTACGGATATCACGAACGCAACGGAGTAGAGTAAGAATACAAAGTTATGACGTCGGAAAGCTACTATCGCATCCAAAACACAATGCTGTCTCTTGTCGTTAAAACGTATAACTAACAAGCAGCCATTATCCATGAATGGCACTTGCATCTCAGAAACTGAAAAGCTTTCCATCCTGGGTGTGAGTGTTGCTCATAATCTTAATTGGAGCGACCATATATTCAGTGTCGCTGCGAATGCCTAGGCTTCTTATACAGATGCAAGAAATATTTCTCCCCCTTAGATCTGGCTACAATCCATAAGGCGTTCATTCGCCCCAAATTAGAGTTTAACGCTCATTGCACCTACTGGACAGAATACAAAAACGAACCATAAAACTGAGAGGTGACTCCAGCATTACCAAAACATTAGACTCGCTGGAACACCGCAGGAATGTTACCTGCCTCTCCCTGTTTTATCGTTACTACCACCAAAAATGCTCTGATGAAATAGCCAGTTGCATTCCGCCCCTTCAACATTTCTCCCGCAATACACGTCTCTCTAGGAATGCTCACCAATATACCCTGATGCCCGCTTTTGGACGTACCGTCAAATATAGAGAATCTTTCATTAACCGAACCACACGAATCTGGAACTCCCTGCCGGATTCGGTTTTCCCCCCTCAATGCAACATGCAAGCATTTAAGATCAATGTCCACCGGCATCTCCTCTATCCCTCCTCCTTTCTTCCTTCTGCCCGCACTGTGTCACCGACATAATAAGGTTATTAGACCTTGAGTGCGCGCAAATTATTAAAAAAAAAAAACCGCTCGTCCTTTTACCGATCGCGTCTCCCTTAAGCTCTCCAATACACCTCAATCCTTCACGCTATCAATAGAACAGCAGTGGAGCCTTTGCAAACAAGCCCTGAAAAGCTCTGCATCCGAAGTTTTGGGTTTCAAGGCTCCACCACGAAGAAACACCTGGTTCGATGACGAGTGCAGGAGAATTCACACAGCGAAGCAGGATGCATATAAAGCCTCGCTGCATAAAAGAACAAGAGCAGCTCGTGAGCTCTACGAGTTAAAAAGAAGGGAGGAGCATAAGCTTCTTAGAAGAAAGAAGAAAGAGCACGAGAAGCGCGCGATTGAGGATTTGGAGAGGTGTTACTGCAGGCGTGACGTTCGAAAGTTTTATCAACAGATAAAGCGAACATGCCAAGGTTATTAAGCCAGAACGGAAGCCTGCAGAGAAGAGAACGGACACCTAGTAGTAGAATCGCAGTCGATACTGAGAATATGGAAAAACCACTTCTGCAGACTGTATAACGGCGATGTTAGTCAATATACCGCTGTCAGGCAGAATGATCCATTTCTAATCGACGGAGACCGCAGAGAATCCTGTCCCCCTGACCCCGGCGAAGTTAAGAATGCCATATCGAAGCTCAAGTCGAATAAAGCTGCTGGCGCAGACGGACTGTCTACTGAGCTCTTCAAGGCAGCTGGGGATGACCTGATTAGGAGCATGCACCAGCTTATCTGTAAGATATGGTCAGAGGAAAGCGTGCCCGAGAAATGGAGTCTCAGCATCGTATGCCCGATCCACAAGAAAGGAGACCCCTCTGATTGCGCCAACTACAGACGAATAAGTCTTCTTAACATCGCCTACAAAATCTTTCCTGCCGTTTTGTGTGAACGCCTGAAGCCTTTTGTAAATAAGCTGATAGATCCTTATCAGTGTGGCTTCAGGCCAGTGAAGTCCACCGTCGACCAAATCTTCACACCACGGCAGATCCTGGAAAAAAACAATGAATTTCAAGTCGACACTCACCACCTATTTGTCGACTTCAAAGCCGCATACTACAGCGTATTTAGAGACGAGCTATACAACGCTATGTCTACCTTTGACATACCTGCTAAACTCGTCAGACTATGCAGGATGACTTTGGAGAATGCTTGCTGCTCCATCCGAATCAGTGAACACCTTACCAGTCAAAAAAGGATTTAGGCAGGGCGATGCGCTGTCGTGTGATTTCTTCAACATCATATTGGAAATGATTGTACAAAAATCACTGGCCAATACAAGAGGCACAATCTATTTCAAATCCTCGCAACTCCTTGCATACGCCAACGATATTGACATAATAGGCAGATCACAGCGAGATGTCAATGACGTCTTGGCCAGAACGTTTGTATTGGCAGATATAAGTTCGAGGTAGTTAAGGATTTCGTCTACCTTTGCTCCGCAGTGACCTGGAACAACGACATCAGTTCCGAAATTAAACACAGAATCAATCGCTCTTTCTTTGGGCTCAGGAGGCAATTGAGTAATGGAGCCATTTCCCGAACGACAAAGTTGACTCTATACAAGATCCTTATCATCCCGGTCCCGCTGTACGGCGCAGAAGCATGAACACTATCAAAAGAGGACGAGGAGGCCGTTGGTCGGTTCGAGAGAAAGATTTTGCGCGTGATTTTCTGGTCTATAATCGCAGAGAGCACCGTGGTGCAGTGGGTAGTGTGTTGGCCTCTGACGCCGATGACACGGGATCGAATCCCGACATGTGATCGAACGTGTTTTCACGGTGTTTCTTCTCAGCGGGGTTCTGACAAAACCCCCTGTAGTAAAATTGTCATGAAAAGCTTCTCGAAATTCGCCGTTCGGAACCGGCAATAAACTGTAGGTCCCTTTCATCCATGGGAAAATGAAACCACACACAACATGGGTGATTGAGAGAAGCTCGGCTCAGGTCCTTCACGGACTGTAACGCCAACATACATACATTATATTATAAATATTTTTGTTATGGCACTAGACCCTAGGCTCTCGTACGACCAAGTTGACCTTATATAAGACCTTAATTATCTCGGACCTGTTAGACGGCGCAGAAACATGGACTTTATCTAAAGCGGATGAGGAAATCCTTGGTCGTTTCGAGAGAAAGATTCTGCGTTCGATTTTCGGTCCCATAAACACAGAGGAGTTGGAGGATTGGAGGAGAAGATTCAATCACGAACTGTACGGGTTGTACAGCGACATGAGTCTGGTCAGGGGTCTACGGATCCAACGCCTAAGATGGCTAGGCTTTGTAGAGCGAATGGACACCACAGCTCCAGCCCGTAGAGTCTTTGAATCCAACCCCGAGGGACGAAGAAATAGAGGACGGCCGCACCTAAGGTGGCGCGCACAGGTGGAAAGGGACCTCAACCAACTGGGCGTGCGGCATTGGAAAAGACTAGCGAAAGATCGTGCTAGGTGGAGAGGCATGTTGATTGAGGCCCAGGTTCACCTCGAACTGTAGCGTCCGTTAAGTAAGTAAGTAAGGCACTAGGCCCAAGGGATTTAGCGACGGAGTCTCCTCGAGCCACCAGAAACGCTGCGCTTGTCGAGCTACATCTACTCGATCTTGATTGGACGTTGCCACACTGAAACGGAGACGCCCCGGCTCACGGTGTGGAACATCGCGTTCGTATGACAGACTCTTTTCCACCGACCTTCGGGATACGTGAAAGATTAACGGAACCGCCGATTTGTCCTGTATCAGTTCGCGGTTGTCGTAATGCAAGGATGCTTCTGGGGAACAAGGCCACTAAGGCGCGCTTTCTCGTGATTTAACTAATTTGGGTAATAAGCCCCAGATATCAAGTTGTTGGTCGAAGTCATTGCCCTTGCAACGTGACTTCGAATCAGTTTGATCAAAAAGTTGTCAATCCTAATAATATTGGCTCTATTGTATAGGACCTCGTTGGGATAGTATTTTGTGTACTCGGATTCTGGTATTCTGTGCAATGAGAGACAAGTCCTTAGACATTGTTTCTCAAACACACGAATCCTTTCCATCAAGCTGGCACTCTCATTGAACCAAACGGGATATCCATAGGCGATCATGGGCCTGACTAAAGCCATGTAGCAGATTATTTTCACTCTCTCATCAAGTTGGCTGCTATGAAACAGCCACCTTAACAGAGCGCAAGCTCCTCGGGCCCTGACCAAAGCAGGATCTATATATTTATTAAAATACAAATACTGGTCCAACCAGATTGCAAGGTATCTGACTACATTTTGGTTCGCCAGTGGACGCCCGTCCGGTCCAACAATGGAAAATGTTCGCCAGTTTCGCCTGGTATCCCTAGAGGCCCAAGACAATGGCGTTCTGAACAAAATGGTTTCAGATTTTTGGAAGTTGATTCTTAACTTCCAGTCATTACAAAAAGTCTGAATTTTTTCGAAATCACGTTACAAGAGCGTAGCTATGACATCAATCGTTGGGCCCGTCCTGTACGCTACTAGGTCGTCTGCGTATGCTATTGAATGTCGAAGGGAAGCTATCAGATCACTGACGTAAATGTTGAAAAGGATCGGCGAGTTCACCGTGCCCTGTTGCAGACCATTTTTAATATCAAATGTTTGAGAAGAAGTCACGTTGGCAATTCTCACAACGAACTTTCTTCCCGTTAACATATCATAGATCATATACAGCAGTGGTTTACTTATGCCTAGCTGCTTAAGCTAGTAGTAACCATACGGTGTCGAAGGCCTTTTCCAGGTCAACCAGACAGGCACCCGTGTATTGGTTCTTGCATCTGTTCCATTGGATATCCGAGACGAGTTTCGACGCTGCATGAATCGTACCATGCCCTGCCTTGAAACCAAATTGGTTATCCGGAACGATGTCTTTGTCCTCAACCCATTTTGAAAGGGCTCTGTGAATCATCTTCTCGAATACCTTGCTGATGCTCGAAAAGAGACTTATCGATCGGAGATTTGCCGTGTTGGATGAATCTTTTCCTTTATTGGGGATCGGCTGCACCACCGCTGTTTTCAAACGCCCCGGATAATATGCATTATTCAGTGCGTTGTTAAACAAGATAGTGAATGCCTCCATAGCCACCGGTGGAAGGAGTCGAAGTACAGTATTAGATATTTCGTCAATGCCCACGCATTTCTTCTTCCTTAGTGATTCGAAGATCGATTTGAGCTCTACCGCCGATACAAAAGGGGTATTAAGACCATCATTGGCGACGACATTGTTTGCCGTGAAATATTCACTTTAATGATCCGTTATGATAGAAAGTTGGAAATGCGATACGAATTTCTACTTAATCCTAAGAATAAACACAGATACCCACAGCAGCATCAAGCTATTGTCTATTCTTAGATCCAGTTCTCGGTGGCCGGACTCCATGAGACCGATTCCTTCTCATTGAACCATAAGGCGATTTCCTTCTGGGCCGATTCAACGGCATCCGATCCATGGATGATGTTACGTCCGACTTGAATACAGAAATCACCACGAATTGTTCCTGGCAGCGAATCAGCCGGATTGGTGGCACCTAACATTTGACGACCGGTCTTGACGACGTTCAATCCTTCCCATACCATTGGAACTACGGGGCCGGAGCTCATGTAATTAACCAAACCAGGGAAGAATGGACGACCGGCGAGGTCGGCATAGTGTTTCTCCAGCAAATCCTTTGTGGGCCAAACGAATTTCAAGGCGATCAGTTTGAAGCCCTTCTGCTCAGGCTTGACCATGATGAAAGTACGTTCCTTGTTTGCTGCCATTGCTGAGGAGAACAACGAGAAGAATGCCAAAATTGAAGCAATCATCAAAATGCCGGAGCTCGGTCTACGTCGAATCGTCACTGAACCTGGTGAAACCAGTGTTCTCGGATCGCCAATGTTCGATATCATTTCGAAGGTAGAAGTGGTGGAGCAGGGCCCTGTTTTCCAGGTCGGTATGGTAGACATATGTACATCACTTTCGATCTCTTCTCTATACTCAGAAACATAGGGGAATCCCCTTTGAGCTAATTAGTATACAAACGTTCACATGAAGTCTAAAACCAATTGGAATTTCAATACGCTGACAAAGCATTCGTGATCAAGTCATAGAAATTGCTGGAAAATTTCAACACATTCCATCTATCCTCCCTCAGCCCCCAGATACCTTACTAAGCGCCAACTCAAGTCATAATTGCGTTCATTTGCGCAATCCACCGCCAACAATAGTATGCCAAGGCAAAAATTGTTCCGTTTAAGTCGAGAATTTCCAACAGACTCCACAACGCACCATTGGCCGCCCTTGCGGCTATACCAAACAATCGATCCTAACCGCCCGAATCAAATTTTGCAACACCACCGCCGACTAATGTCAAATTTCAGATACATACGTGACACCCACTCTAATGCCCAACTAAATACATACACACAATCGTCTTATAAGTACGAGCTCTATCTATAGATACAGATTGGATGGTTTGACACGAAAAACTAGTCGCCAAATCGAATGGTGTGGTGACGAATGAATACTCTACATATAGCAATGACCGCCAAATGGTAGACCTCGAAAATGAAAACGACACCCCGCCACCCGCATGACGAGTTTTCCTTAACCCCATTTAAAAAAAAAAAAAAAAAGGTAACACCAAGTCACTCTCTAAAAAGCTCGCTATCCCCATTAGTATGGCATGGTCACAGTCGCTCAAGAGCTCAAGAGCTGTAATGGCTTTAAAGTCGATCGAAATGCATGCGTCCAAAGATCGCACCGGGCACAGCAGCGTGCCGATCGGAACAAGAGAAAGATACGATATAGGAGTGCGCGAGTACTCTCTACTCGTAGTATGCCTGGCAGTTTGGTGAACTTTGCCAGTGGAACGGGCGGTGGATCGCTTACCGCTAGGGCAACGCTAGTGTCAAATCTAAACTCAGGCAGTGAGGTGCAAAAGTTGTCGAAAGCATTGACGCTGTTTGTCTGTTTTGTTTCCCTTCAAGTGCTGTGGATTGTTACCGCGTACCGTGTGCATCCATTTCGATTTAATTACGATTGTATCTCTGGTTATATGAATTTAGTTCATTTTTTGTTGTTTGTGTAATTAAAAAATCATAACGCGGATATTGGCTTTTATCTAACATGCAATCGTTGACCAAAATGGCATGTGAATGACCAGAGATAGCATCTGCTCCTGCGCTTTTATGAACGAGAGACATATCGTGCGAAACAATATAATTGGATACGGTCACACGGGGATATGTAATTCATTCTCTACCGCTAGATAGGTCTAGATATTCACGGACGTAGCAGGCTTAATAGTAATCCATACTCGCTTCGGATAAGATCGAATCGTATTCGTCGAGTTGTCGAATCATTTGTTCACACGGATACCTATTCGGATGTTGACGTACTTCTGTTCGGTGTTTTTGTTTTTTAGGGTGAATTTGGAGCTTTGAGCGGAATTATTGTTGGCAATTCACTTTCACTTTATGTTGTATACGCTGCTGGTCGGTCCGAACTGGTTTTTTGTTGTGTGAAACCGAGATACGCTGTATCTTTCATTTCTTTTTTTCTCGTAGACTCAACGTTAACCTTAAATCTTGCAACAATTTCGTGAAAAGAGAAGTGAAAAGTAAAGAAAAGAAAGAAAGATAGAAAAAAAGCGAAGCGAGGAGCTTTGAAATACAAGTTTCTTTCAAGATTTTGTTTTTTGCAAGGTGAAGTAAAGGGAAGTTCATAATCTGAACTTCTTGCTCAACACCACTCGAAGTGATATGGCCACAATCGTGGACTCTTTCATCGACTAGTGCATAGAAGAGAAAGAAAAGATACTCGTATATGTGAATAAACAACGGCTTGGATGAATTTGGTTTGTTGTCGAAATTAACGTGTTTTTTTTGGTGACACTTATGCAAAATGGTACATTGGACCATAATTGTTGGCATAATTGGAGTGCTAGTGGCAACGGGAGGCGCTGTCTTGGGGTGGTATCTGTTCCCCTCGGTCATTCACAAAAAAGTGGAAGAGGTGAGTCTGTAGTTTACAAAATGTATGGATTACTTGACCATGAACTTAAGTAGATAAATCCATTAAGATGACTTGTAGACGAAAAAGGAATGTTTGTCTTATGTAAATATTGAAACGTAGCTTGAATTGAGACTCAGAATGTGAATATACTATGACAGAACGAAGAAATATGTTTCTTGTTCACATCGGCTTATACGCTTAGACAGCGCTACAATTAAATATGAACCTATGAACCTATGTTCATAGGTCCCAACCAACAAGTCTCTTCAGCCGGTATGTCGTAAACTGCGTTCAATGCCGTACGCCCACCTTAATCAACTTTCTGTCCATCTGTGAGCTGCGCCATACATACATACATACCTTCGGGTTGGAATCGAATTTTTTTCAGTCTGGATGCTCAGATGCTCTTAGGTAAACATCTCTATAAAGCTTACACAAACTACTTACTTACTTATCAGGCCAGCGATCCATGGAGGATCTGAGCCTGAGCTATTGCTGCCTTCCATCCTTGACGATCCCGGGCACGCTGCTTCCAGTTATCAAGACCAAGATGTCTTACATCCGCGATTACTTGGTCTTTATACCGGAGGTTCGGTCTTTCTCTTCTTCTCGAACCAGGAGGCTAGGAGTCGAAGACCCATTTAGCTGGAGCGTTGGTGTCCATGCGCTCGATGTGGCCGAGCCAGTGTAGTCGACGGATCTTTGCCTTCCGGACTATATCCACATCTTTGTATAGCTCGTAGAGTTCGCGGTTGTATCTTCTTCTCCATTCACCTTCCTCACAGACAGGACCAAATATCCGGCGCAGAATTTTTCTTATCGTCCAGCTTTCGGCTCCGTACAGCAGGACTGGCAGAATGAGCGTTTTGTAAAGCATGACTTTGGTCTTTCGAGTGAGGAGTTTTGACCCCGTTGTTTGGACAAGCCGAAGTAGCAGCGGTTGCCAAGGGCGATTCTATGTCGGATCTCCACTGTGGTGTCATTTGTGGAATTTACGTTTGCCCCAAGGTAGACAAACTCCTTAACTACCTCGAAATTGTAGCTGTCAATTGATGTACTTTGTCCCAGGTGGTGAGCGACGGATTGGTTTTTGCTTGACAGCATGTATTTCGTTTTGTCCTCATTGATCTTAAGACCAACTCGTCTCGCCTGTTCTTCAATCGCCGTGAATGCTTCCACAATGTCACGGCGATATCATCCACGTATCCTAGCAGCTGGATGGACCAGTAAAAAAGATAGTGCCTTCCCTGTTGACGCCTGCCCGTCGCACTATCTGCTCCAGCACCAGGTTGAAGAAGTCACATGACAGCACATCTCCTTGCCGAAATCCGGTCCATGTTTCGAATGGTTCCGAGGTCCTAGAACCGAGTTGCACGGTGCATCGCGTGTTTTTTAGCGTGGCGCGACACAACTGGATCAGTTTTACCGGCATCCCGAATTCGGCCATCGCCCCAAACAGTGCTTCACGATGAATGCTGTCGTATGCGGCTTTGAAATCGATGAAAAGATGGTGTGTATCGATTCGAAACTCGTTGGTCTTTTCCAGGATTTGTCGAAGTGTGAAAATTTGGTCTATAGGAAGCCGCACTGCCGATTAGTGCGGTGCAAAATAGCTTTAGACGTTCACACAATACGCTGGACAGGATCTTGTATGTGACATTGAGCAAGGATATACCTCTATAGTTCTTGCAAGAGGTAGGATCGCCTTTTTTGTGGATGGGGGAAATAGAGCTGGTATTCCAGTCATCGGGCATGCTTTCATCTTCCCAAATTCTGCAGATGATCCAGTGCATGCTCCCTACCAGAACAACGCCGCCAGCCTTGAAGAGCTCCGATGGCAAGCCATCTGAGCCTGCGGCCTTGTTGTTCTTCAGCTTCTGAATAGCTGTGCCGACTTCTTCGATGCTGGGTGAGAGGCCTACGTCAGCGGCTGGAGTTGGGATTTCCTCGGTCCTTATCACTCTTTCTTGGTCATGCTCGTTAAGCAGCTGCTGGAAATGCTGCTTAAATACATCCACTATTCCCTGCGGGTCGGTGACAAGATTACCCTCCCAGTTTCGAAGAGCCTGGGTGCTCTTTTTGAAGAATCCTGAAATGTCTTTGGCTTTCTTGTAAAAGGCTCGTGTTTTATGCTTATCCCTCGACTCCTCGATACCCTTGAGCTGGAAGGCTGTGAAGATTCTTTTCTTTTGTCGCAACCGTTTTTTCTCCTCCCTTCTTCTGGCTCGGTACTCTTCCTGCGCTGCCCTGGTTTTCCTCTGCAGCGCCTTTTGGTACGCCTCGTCGGATGCTGCCTTTTTCTGCTCACACTCGCCATCATGCCACGCGTTTCTTATCGGCGGTGGGAGGTATCATAAGATTGTTTCGACTACTTCCTGAATGGCTGAGCGGCAATGCAGCCACATATTATTGGCATTTGTGTTCGACGTAGGCATACCGTAGAGTCTTTCGCTCAGCTGCTCCCTGTAGACTCTGGCAACCTCCGGTGTGCTCAGGCGCCCAATGTCAAACCTCCTCCTGATGGGCTGGTGCAGCTTTCTGACATTGGACAGTCGAGCTCTGAATCTTGCTGCTACGAGGAAGTGGTCAGAGTGGACATTTGCCCCTATGAATGTTCGCACTTCCAGGATATTTGACGAGTGCCTTGCGTCAACGAGCACATGGTCGATTTGGTTGGCGGTTCCATCGTCTGGAGATCGCCTGGTTGCTGTGTGGATTCGCCTACGAGGGAATCTTGTGCTACTTATCACCGCATTACGAGCTGTCGCAAAGTCCGTTAGTCGGAAGCCGTTATCTGTTGTTGTATCGTGGAGGCTATGCTTTCCGCTCACTCCGCCAAGGGTGTTCTCCTTACCGAGTTTGGCGTTGAAGTCCGCGAGCACGATCTTAACATCGTACTCCGGACAAGCTCCGTAGGCGTTGTCCAGGGAGTCACAGAAGTCCTCCTTGATAGGGTCTTCAGCATCGTCGGTAGGGGCGTGTGCACATTTAAGGCTGATGTTATAAAATCTACCTCTGATGCGGATCACAGCCAGGCGATCACTTATAGGTTTAAAGTCGATGACCTTCGACCTTAACCGCTTTCCCACGACAAATCCGCATCCCAGTAAGTGCAACCTTTTGTGATAGCTGTAACAAATGTCGCAATTTTTCTTCCTAATCATACCGTTTCCTATCCAGCGTATTTCCTGGACCGCAGTAATATCCGCCTTGTACTGCGTGAGGATCCTTTCCAGTTTATGAGCAGCTCCGAGAATGTACAGGGTTCTGACATACCAGGAGCATACTCGCTAATAGTGTTCCTTTTTCGTGCGTTGTCGTCGTCGGGTATCCGTCTATGTATCCGAGGCGTCTTGCTCATTCATAACTTTTAGGTTTTTTACGTGGGTGGATTGTTAGCCCGCCGCACAACCGCCATTTCGTTTTTTGGGGTTTTGTCGCTGCATACGTTTGTTTACCTCCCAACGGTTGTTGAAGAGGCTATCCAGAGGGCGCCACGAGGAGGCCGTATGTCAACTTGACCCGGGCATTTAAACAGGGATCGTTGCTGGCATCTCGCCAGGTTGAGAGCGATCAACAACTTTACCCTGTAAAGTGACACCATTTATAATTTGTTGGCGAATACACGTTCTCTACGGGGTTACATCCAACTTCTGTCAGGGTTTTAGGTTCGATATTCATAAGTTTTTTTTTCTGCTGCTACATATTATGTCTACAAATCTGTTACTCTAACATGACTATTTACCGAGGTTTTTCCATGTCCATTGAAGCACTAAGTTACGGTCTTCTCGGTACATAGACGCCACAGTCTTCTTAAATCGAATCTCAGTCTTTCAAGCAACGATTTGTTATATTGCCCTCAAAAGTTGACGATACGCTTTGGCGTATTGGGTCGCTGACTGCTTTATTGGGTCATTTTACCAGATAATCATCTGTTTAGCCCTTAATTGAAGTAGTTGATTGTCGTATTTGTTTTAATGAATTGACCTTTGGCGTGAATCCACATGATATGTATACGTAACGTCCTGCACGCAACTTCTAAGCCGGCACGTACATATACTAGCACCTTCCATGTATGAATATTTACATTTTCAGGCAAACCATATGAAGTTCTGAAAGGTGTCTTACCTTAAGGTGTTCCGCACATAATTTCGAAATCAAAGCAATAATCGACTAAAGTCAATCGCATTATTTATGCGTTAACGTGAACTTGACTTCCAACTAGTGCATTAGTAGACCGTTAAATTTAATTAAATCCAAATGAAGTGTTCAAGTTGTCTAATTACCTCACGATGCAATTGCTTTGCAATTTCCACTTGACTTCGTAGCCTTGAATCACATTCGTTAACCACTTACCATTTGGCACTTTGCGAAACACAGGTCGATGAAAAGTCTGATCCTTCAGATTTCAGTCTTCCTGGATATAGCTTAGTGCCATTATTCGTTTTTCACTACGGTCTCGCCATTTATGTCCATAGTGACATAGCTTACCAGTTACTTCCACAGCATAGCCAAACATCCACCCCGGAATTTAATTTCATATGGCTTAAATTCATATTCCGTAAGCACTCCATTCACTACTGTTTTCTTTATAGAAGCCCCAATCTAGACAGGAATGCAACATTTGATGCATTCGACGCACTGTCTAATTCCATCCAAAGAATTGTTTCCCTGTTCCCTCGCACTCAAATCGTTTTAGCGGGCGATTTCAATGTACACAATTCTCAGTGGCTTCGACATTCTGGACAGACAACACCCGAAGGAAGGTATGTTGAAATTTTTGCTGAGTTAAATCACTTAACTCAACTTGTGAATGAGCCATCACGTATCCCCGATGTTGCTGGTCATACCGCCAACACACTGGACTTGTTTCTCACCTCTCAGCCTGACAAATACACGATCGATGTATTGGAACCCCTAGGCTTGTCTGACCACTGCATGATATCAGCGAAATTCTCGAACTCCCACCATCCAGTTAACGAAAAAGCTTCCTAAGAGAACACTATGGCTATACGAGAAAGCCAACTGGTGCGGCCTTAACAACTTCTTTCGGATCTTTGACTGGTCGTTGTGCTTCCTCGACAACGACGTGGACGCCGCAACTGCTACTATCGCAAACATTATCCGAATCGGCATGGTAAATTTTATTCCCAGCAAGATTAAAAGCACCAGGCCTAAGGATAATACGTGGTTTGACTTGAGCTGCAAAGAGGCTGTTAGGCTCAGGGAGCTAAGTTTTTGGGCCTACAAGGCAAACAGCTCTGAGGAAAACCGAAAAAAGTACATACGAGCCAGAAATGACTGCAACACCCACATTCGACGGGTTAAATTCCAATCCGACCAAAAATTAAGGCGTAAAATCCTTCAATGTCCCAAAGGTAGCAAAAGTTTCTGGTCGTTTGTAAAAAACGTAAAAAACTCAACTAAGTCGTCTATACCGACGCTCATCCACAATGACATTCCAGCTGTCACCCCCTTAGACAAAGCTAACCTACTTGCTGCCCATTTCGCAACCAGTTCTCAGCTGCCAGCTTGTACTTTGTCTCCGCCAGTACTAGAGTGCGTCAATTCCACCATGGGACTAATCCACTTCCGCACTTGTACAGTCGCAAGGGTTCTTAGGGACTTCGGCATACACAGATGGTATTGCCCCAATAGTTCTGAAGAGGTGTTCTTCTACGCTGGAAAAACCACTGCGTAAGCTTTTTCACCTTTCTTACTCCTCTAGGCTCTTTCCGAGTAGGTGGAAAACAGCATTTGTCCAGCTTATACCCAAAAAAGGCGAATCATCTTCTCTCTCCAACTACCGACCCATAGCACTAACGTCCCTTCTTTCCAAGGTCATGGAAACGCTATTTAACCGTCAGCTTATGAAATATCTTGAATCACGGAAACTCCTCAATGACCGCCAATACGGTTTCCGCAGCAACAGATCCACTGGTGATTTGAAGGCATATCTCGCTGAAAAGTGGAATCACTCGCTTCACCAAGCAGGTGAAAGCAAAATTGTTGCATTGGATATTTCGAAAGCATTTGACAGGGTTTGGCACGAAGCCCTTTTGTCGAAAATGCGTGCTTTTGGGATCGATGAGTCTCTTTTTCAATGGATTAGAAGCTACCTTTCGAATCGTTGAATTCAAGTTGTTTTGGACGGATTCAAGTCTGATACTCACTTTGTAAGTGCCGGTGTTCCCCAGGGCTCCGTTTTGTCTCCGACACTCTTTCTTATTTTTATAAATGATCTCTTGTCGGTTACTTCTAATCCAATTCACTCCTTCGCTGACGACAGTACGCTCAACTTCTCATATTCGTTCACCAGTTTACGACCCTGCACTGCGGTTGTAGATAATGAGCGGCAGCCTATGTTAAGCTCATTAAATTCCGATACCGACAGCATTATCCGACAGCATCCATCCAAAACACAATGCTGTCTCTTGTCGTTAAAGCGTATAACTAAACCGCAGCCATTATCCATGAATGGCACTTGCATCTCAGAAACTGAAAAGCTTTCCATCCTGGGTATGAGTGTTGCTCACAATCTTAATTGGAGCGACCATATATTCAGTGTCGCCAAGAATGCTGCGAAATGCCTAGGCTTCTTATACAGATGCAAGAAACATTTCTCACCCTTAGATCCGGCTACAATCTATAAGGCGTTCATTCGCCCCAAATTAGAGTTTAACGCTCATGTCTGGTCATTGCACCTACTGGTACTTACTTACTTACTTACCTATCAGGCCCGCGATCCATGGAGGATCTGAGCCTGAGCTATAGCTGCCTTCCATCCTTGACGGTCCCGGGCACGCTGCTTCCAGTTGTCAAGACCGAGGTGTCTCACATCCGCGATTACTTGGTCTCTATACCGAAGGTTCGGTCTTCCTCTTCTTCTCGTAGCAGGAGGCTCGGAGTCGAAGACCCTCTTAGCTGGAGCGTTGATGTCCATGCGCTCGATGTGGCCGAGCCAATGTAGTCGATGGATCCTTGCCTTCCGGACTACATCCACATCTTGGTACAGCTCGTAGAGTTCGGGGTTGTGTCTTCTTTTCCATTCACCTTCCTCACAGGCAGGACCAAATATCCGGCGCAGAATTTTTCTTTCGAAAGAACCCAAAATCAGCTCCGCTGTCCTGCTTATCGTCCCGCTTTCGGCTCCGTACAGCAAGACTAGCAGAATGAGCGTTTTGTAAAGCATGACTTTGGTCTTTCGAGTGAGGATTTTTGACCCCAGTTGTTTGGAAAAGCCGAAGTAGCAGCGGTTGCCATGGGCGATTCTATGCCGGATCTCCACTGTGGTGTCATTTGTGGAATTTACGTTTGCCCCGAGGTAGACAAACTCCTTAACTACCTCGAAATTGTAGCTGTCAATTGATATACTTTGTCCCAGGTGGTGAGCGACGGATTGGTTTTCGCTTGACAGCATGTATTTCGTTTTGTCCTCATTGATCTTAAGACCAACTCGTTTCGCCTATTCTTCAACCACCGTGAATGCTTCCACAATGTCACGGCGAGAACACGCGATGATGTCGATATCATCCGCGTATCCTAGGAACTGGACGAACTTGTAAAAGATAGTGCCTTCCTTGTTGACGCTCATGCTCGTTAAGCAGCTGCTGGAAATGCTGCTTAAATACATCCACTATTCCCTGCGGGTCGGTGACAAGATTACCCTCCCAGTTTCGAAGAGCCTGGGTGCCCTTTTTGAAGCTTCCTGCAAGGCCTTTGGCTTTCTTGTAAAAGGTTCGTGTTTTGTGCTTATCCCTAGACTTCTCGATATCCTTGAGCTGGGAGGCTGCGAAGATTCTTATCTTTTGTCGCAGTAGTTTATTCTCCTCCCTGGTTTTCCTCTGCAGCGCCTTTTGGTACGCCTCGTCGGTTGCTGCCTTTTTCTGCTCACACTCGCCATCATACCACGGGTTTCTTGTCGGGGGTGGTAGGTATCCTAAGGTGGTTTCGGCTACTTCCTGAATGGCTGAGCGGCAATGCAGCCACATATTATTGGCATTTGTGTTCGACGTAGGCATACCGTAGGGTCTTTCGCTCAGCTGCTCCCTGTAGACTCTGGCAACCTCCGGTGTGCTCAGGCGTCCAATGTCGAACCTCCTCCTGATGGGTTGGTGGCTTTCTGACATTGGACAGTCGAGCTCTGATCTTGCTGCTACGAGGAAGTGGTCAGAGTCGACATTTGCCCCTCTGAATGTTCGTACATTCAGGATGTTTGACGAGTGCCTTGCGTCAATGAGCACATGGTCGATTTGGTTGGCGGTTCGACCGTCCGGAGATCGCCAGGTTGCTGTGTGGATTCGCTTACGAGGGAATCTTGTGCTACTTATCACCGCATTACGAGCTGTCGCAAAGTCAACGAGTCGGAAGCCGTTATCTGTTGTTGTATCGTGGAGGCTGTGCTTTCCGATCACTCCGCCAAGGGTGTTTTCCTTACCGATTTTGGCGTTGAAGTCCTCGAGCACGATTTTTACATCGTACTCCGGACAAGCTCCGTAGGATAGGGTCTTCAGCCTCGTCGGTAGGGGCGTGTGCACATATAAGGCTGATGTTATAGAATCTGCCTCTGATGCGGATCACAGCCAGGCGATCACTTATAGGTTTAAAGTCGATGACCTTCGACCTTAACCGCTTTCCCACGACAAATCCGCATCCCAGTAAGTGCAACCTTTTGTGATAGCTGTAACAAATGTCGCAATTTTTCTTCCTAATCATACCGTTTCCTATCCAGCGTATTTCCTGGACCGCAGTAATATCCGCCTTGTACTGCGTGAGGATCCTTTCCAGTTTATGAGCAGCTCTGAGAGTGTTCAGGGTTCTGACATACCAAGAGCATACTCGCAAATCGTGTTCCTTTTTCGTGCGTTGTCGTCGTCGAGTATCCGTCCGTGTATCCGAGGCATCTTGCTCATTCATAAATTAAGGCTTTTTTTTACGTGGGCGGATTGTTAGCCCGCCGCACTACCGCCATTCTGGTCGGGGTTTTGTCGCTGCATACGTTTGTTCACCTCCCAACGGTTGTTGAAGAGGCTATCCAGAGGGCGCCGCGAGGAGGCCGTATGTCAACTTGACCCGGGCATTTAAACAGGGATCGTTGCTGGCATCTCGCCAGGCTGAGAGCAATCAACAACTTTACCCTGTATGTCCGAGCCCATGCCCTCCATTGCACCTACTAGACAGAATACAAAAACGAGCCATAAAACTGATAGGTGACTCCAGCATTACCAAAACATTAGAACGCAGGAATGTTACCTGCCTCTCCATGTTTTATCGTAACTACCACCAAAAATGCTCTGATGAAATAGCCAGTTGCGTTCCGCCCCTTCAACATTTCTCCCGCAATACACGTCTCTCTAGGAATGCTCACCAATATACCCTGAAGCCCGCTTTCGGACGTACTGTCAAATATAGAGAATCTTTCATTAACCGAACCAAACGAATCTGGAACTCCCTGCCGGATTCGGTTTTCCCCCCTCAATGCAACATGCAAGCATATAAGATCAATGTCCATCGGCATCTCCTCTATCCCTCCTCCTTTCTACCTTCTGCCCGCACTGTGTCACCGACATAATAAGGTTATTAGACCATGAGTGCGCGCAAATTATTAAAAAAAAAAATAAAAATTGGGCATAGCTAGGCAGAAAGGACCGCCTTGCAGCTTTAACAAAGCCCTTAGTGGCTTGCTTAGTTCCATTTTGTTTGTTTTTTTTTTTTAGGAGAGAGTAATTAATTATCATATTAAAATTGACACCGGTCAGCCACGGCGGGGAGATTAATTAATAATAGTGACTCAATCGGTGGTGACCTACGAACCTATGTATGTCTACCTTAGCGCCCGGTGTTACGGTGAAAGAGCTTCGTGTGACACGGATGCAATGATCTAGATATTAAACGCGGGACGGGGGGTACGATGGCGGCTAATTAATTCGAGATAATTTAATGAATCATGTTGAGTGAGTGTCATAGACGTGTAAACAGGTTTTTCACAGGTTAGGCAATGTGGCGGGAATTTTTTTTTTAAACTTAAACTGTTGATTCTTTAAAGTAGAATAAAGTATTTGAAAAGGTAGCTGGCAGGCAGTACATTCGACAAGTTTATATTTAGGAGAGTCTCCGGTTTCATCGTAGCCAAGGTGCGATTGAGGATATCACAGATGCCACTGAGCCAAGCTGGACAACGAAGTTTTGACGTCGAAAAGATACAATCCCAGGGGACCGCTAGGATCTTTGTCAATCGAGTTTCCCTCAACCTCTCGCAATTACCGATGACACCGACGCATCGGTGTCAGTGGGAGCATTGCCAGCGCGCCATTAAAACCCCTGCCTCTGATGTGTTGGGATTCAAGCCACCACCAGCTAGAAACCCCTGGTTTGATGAGCGATGCGGGCAAGCCTAAGTAGCCAAGCAAAACGTCTACAAAGCCATGCTACATAGACGGACAAGAATCGCTCGTCAACATTACGACCAGAAACAGAAAGAGGAAAAAACACACGCTTTTAAGGGAAAAAAAAGACTAAGATCGAGAAAATGGAGAGATGTTACCACAGGAATGACGCTTGCAAGTTTAACGAAAAAGTAAAACGAACATGCCAGGGCTATAAAGCCATAGCAGAAGCTTGTAGGGATGAAGGTGGACAACTAGTAGTAGAGTCACAGCCGATACTGAGAATATGGAAGGAACACCTCTGTAGACTGTTTAACGGCGATGAAAGATCTAATACTGCTGTCAGGCGGAATGATCCATTCGGAACGGACGACAATGCAACAGAATTCAGTCCACCCGACCTAGATGAAATTAAGCTAGTGATTTCAAAGCTCAAGAATAATAAAGCCGCGGGCGCAGACGGGTTGTCTGCCGAGCTATTTAAAGTGGCTGGATATGATCTGGTATGGCGCATGAACCAGCTCATCTATAAAATATGCTCGGAGGAAAGCATGCCCGACGAATGGAATCCCAGCATAGTTTGCGATGGTCCACAAGAAAGGGGACCCCAATAACTGCGCCAACTACAGGGGAATAAGTCTCTTTAACATTGCATATAAGATCTTCTCTGACGTACTTTGTGAACGCTTGAAACCTTTTGTGGATAATCTGATAGGTTCCTATCAGTGTCGTTTCAGGCTAGGTAAATCCACAATAGACAAAATATTCATACTGCGACAGATCTTGGAGAAGACCTAAGAATACCAAATCGATACCCTTCACCTTTTCGACGATTTCAAAGCCGCGTATGACGAGCTATACGGAGCCGTGTCTAGTTTTAACATCCTGCCAAACTCGACAGATTCTGCAGGATGACAATGGGGAACTCTCACTGCTACATTAGGGTCGATAGCGAATGAACCTTTTATGTTAAAGGTTGACAAGTGATTTTTTCAACATCATATTTGAAAAGATCATACGAGTCTCATTGGCCAACACAAGATGAACGATCTATCTTAAGTCTGCGCAACTGCTTGCGTACGCGGATGACATTGATGTAATTGAACGAACACTAGACGTCAATGAAGCGTTCAAAACACTAGACGTCAATGAAGCGTTCAAAAGCATTGAAGCAGAAGCGGCTAAGATGGGTCTTTAGGTTAGCGAGGGTAAAACGAAATATATGCTGCCAACCAAAAAAGAGCGTCTCAATTGCCAGCTACAAATTTAAAGTGATCAAGGACTTGGTCTAACTTGGCTCACTAGTGACCAGCGACAACAGCACCAGCGCTGGATCAAACGCATAATTACTCTGCTTCTTTGGGCTCAAGAAGCAATTGAGAAGAAGAGGCCTCTCTCGAAAGACTGAGGTCCTCCTCTATGGCGCAGAGGCCTGGACTTTAACGGAAGCGGATGAAGAAACCATGGGTCGTTTCCGTGGAAAAGTCTTCGTTTAATCTATGTATAAACAGAGAGTGGAGGTGGAAACTTAACGACGAACTTTACGGGCTGTACAGAGACATCGGCCTAGTACGACGTCTACGGATTCAACGTCTAAGATGGCTATGCCATGTAAAGCAAATGGATAACACAGCTCCGGGCCTATGAGTCTTCGAGTCCAACCTCGAGGGACGGCATAGCAGAGGACGATCGAATCTAAGGTGGTGCACACAGGTGGGAGAGGACTTTAACCAACTGAGCATGCGGCGCTGGAAGCAGCTTGCAACATACCGTGCCAGCTGGAGAAGTTTGTTGGTTGAGGCTCACACCGGACTGGAGCGCCACCTAATTCAATTTTCGTCGTCCGTAATAAATCGCTTCAAAAATGGTTCGACTTCGTTGCATTTGTCCAAATCGTCCAACGTCTCTAGGTTATCGGCATGGACTAGTGACCCTACATACCCATTAGGAATCTAATGGTGTGAGATCCACATCGTGGAGGGCAGTTCACAGGTCTGTACGTATGCATGTTGGTGTTAAAGTCCATGAATGACCAAGGCCGAGCTTCTCCCAAATACCCATGTTGTGTGTGATTTTATTTCTCCATAGGTGAAGGGGACCTATGGTTTATTGCCAATTCCGAAATGCAAATTTTGAGAAGCTTTTCATGACAATTATACCTACTACAGGGGTTTTGTCAGAACCCCGCTGAGGAGAAGCACCGCGAAAACACGTTCGATGACGTGGCTGTTGTCGGGATTCGATCCCGTGTCATCGGCGTCAAAGGCAGGCCAACACACTACCCACTGCGCCACGGCGCTTTCACAGGTCTATTACGCGAAATTGTGCGCTCAGTCAATGCCATTCAACTGAGGAACCAAGAAGTCTGAAATCATATTTTTATAGCACTCTTCATTAACGGTAATATTCTGGCCGACATCGTCCTTGAAGAAATATGGGCCGATAATTCCACCAGCCCATAAAGCACTGTGAGTTTTATTGATTGTAAAGGCGTCTCGAGGCGCAGTGGGTAGTATGTTGGCCTTTGACGCCGGTGACACGGGATCGAGTCCCGACACAGCCATGTCATCGAACGAGTTTCTCACGGTGTTTCTCCTCAGCGGGGTTCTGACAAAACCCCCTGTAGTAAAATTGTCATGAAAAGCTTCTCGAAATTCGCCGTTCGGATCCGGCAATAAACTGTATGTCCCTTTCACCTATGGGAAAATTAAATCACACACAACATGACTGATTGAGAGAAGCTCGGCTTAGGTCCTTCATGGGCTGTAACGCCAACATACATACATACAAGGGCGTCTCGACAAAGGCTTCTGGGTTTTCTCCACTCCAAGTTTGGCAAATCTTGCTTGTTTGCTTATCCGTTTGACCAAAAATGGGTCTCATCGGATAACAACATTTTGCGTTGAAAATGAGGATCAATCTGAATCATGTTTCCGATCCATTCGCCGAACCTATGACGCGTATGATGGTCACGCGGTTTCAACTCTTGCACTAGCCAAGATTCTTCTTTAAAATCTTCCACAAAGTGGATGGGCATAGCTCCAATTGCTGTGCACAATGGCGAATCGACTCATTCGGATTCTCCTCAACACTGTGCTCCACAACGGCAATAATTGTTAGCACTGTTTGTTGTCTTTGGGGATGCGTACTATGCTCTAGAGCTTATGAAGTACGAAAACGATTCATCATGTTCCGAATGTCGACCGTAAAATTGACGGACTTAAACCCAGAAAGGAAACCTGCAGTGACGAAAATGGAAACCTAGTAGTAGATTCACAATCGGTACTAAGAATCTGAAAAGACTACTTCTGCAGACTGTATAAACGGTGATGACGAAACAAATTCCGCTGTCAGGCAGAACGACCTGTTCACAACGGATAGCGGATAGTCCCGTCCCCCTGATCTGGACGAAGTTATAAATATAGCAGCTGGGCAGACTTGTAGAAGATAATGTCTTCCCTGTTGACACCTGTCCGTCACACTATTTGCTCTAGCACGACAGCGCATCTCCTTTGCGGGAATCCGGTGCACGTTCGGTTCGGATGTCCTAGAACATCTAGATGGGGCAAATAGAGCTGATATTCCAGTCGTCGAGCATGCTTTCATCTTCCCAAATTCTACAGATGGTCTGGTGCATGCTCTCTACCAGAATATCGCCGCCAGCCTTGAAGAGCTCTGATGGCAAGCCATCAAAGGCGCGCTGCAACGCCTTTTGGCACGCCTCGTCGGTTGCTGCCTTTTTTTCTGCTCACACTCGCCATCATAACATGGGTTTCTTTTCGGGGGCAGTAGGTAACCTAAGGTGTTGTCGGCTATTCCCTAAATGACTGAGCGGCAATGCAGCCACATATAGTTGAAATTTGTGCTCCCTGTAGACTCTAGTAACTTTTGGTGTGCTGAGGCATCTGATGTCGAACCTCCTCAAGGTGGACTGGTGCAGCTTTCTGACATTGGACAGCCGAACTCTGAATCTTGCTGCTACGAGGAAATGTTCAAAGTTGACGTTTGCCACCCTGAATGTTCGCTTATCCAGGATGTTTGACGAGTGTCTTGCGTCAATGAGCACATGGTCGATTCTGTTGGGGGATTGACTATTCGGAGATCACCAGGTTGCTGTGTGGATTCGCTTGCGTGGAAATCTTGTGCTACTTATCACCGCATTACGAACAAAGTCTTTGAGTCGGAAGCCGTTATCTGTTGTTGTATCGTGGAAGCTGTTCTTTCCGACCACTTCGCCAAAGGTGTTCTCCTTACCGATTTTGGCATTGAAGTCCCCGAGTACGGTTTTGACATCGTAATCCGGACAAGCTCCGTAAGCGTTGTCCAAGAGATCATAGAAGTCCTTTTTGATGGGGTCTTCAGCCTCTGCGGTAGGGACGTGTGCACATATGAGGCTGATGTTGTAAGATCTGCTTTTAGTGCGGATACCAGCCAGGCGATCACTTATGGGTTTTAAGTCGATGACGTTCGACCTTAACCGCTTTCCCATGACAAATCCGCACCCCAACATGTGCAATCCTTCCATCATCATCATACTGTTTTGAATCCAGCGTATTTCCTGGATCGCATTAATAACCGCCTTATACTGTGTGAGGGTTCTTTCCAGTTTATGAGCAGCTCCAGAAGTGTACAGGGTTCTGATATTCCAGGAGCATACTCGCAAATTGTCGTTTTCGCGCCATGTCGTCTTTGTGTATCCGTCCGCTTATCCGAGACATCTTGCTCTTCCATTAGTTGTTGTGTTTTACATGGGCGGGTTGTTGGCCCGCCGCACAACCCCCAGTCTGGTCGGGGTATTGTAGCGCCCTCTTACCCAGGGTGATCGCTGCATACATTCGTTCACCTTTCAACGGTTGTTGTAGTGGCTATCCAGAGGGCGCCGCGAGGAGGCTGTATGTTAACTTGACCCGGGCATTGAAACAGGGATCGTTGATGGTATCTCATCAAGCTGAGAACAATCAATAACCTTTCCCTGTATGTCCGAGCTCAAACCCCCTAGGGCGCACATATTGCCAGGTATCATTTCGAGGTAGTCTACTTACCTGTCCGAAGTGACATGCAGCAATGACATCAGTGCCGAAATCAAGCGCAGAATAACTCTTGCCAACCGTTGTTTCTTTGGGCTCGAGAGGTAATTGGGAAGCAGACAACGTCGGTCTCAGACATGGACTTTATGGAAAGCGGATGAGGAGGCCCTTGGTCATTTTGAGAGAAAAATGTTGCGTACCATTTTCGGCCCGATCTGCGTAAACGGGGAGTGGAAGAGAAGACTTATTAGCGAATTGTACGGTCTGTACAGTGACATGGACGTAACGAGCGGTCTGCGGAGTCAACTCCTAAGATGGCTAAGCCATGTATAGCACATGAAAACCACAGCTCCGGCTCGGAAGGTCTTTGAATCCAACCCTGAGAGGCGACGCGGTGGAGGACGGCCAAATTTAAGCTGGCGCACTCAAGTGGAAGAGAACCAATTCGAGAAGTTTTTTAAATGAGGCCCAGGTTCGCCATGAACTATAGTGCTGAAGAAGAAGAAGAATAAGAAAATGAACGAAGCGCACAATAAGTTTGGCCAACCGAGCCATGGTTTTCAAAATAGGTTTTCACAATTTGCTCGCGTTGTTCTGGCGTTTGTGGATAACCTGATCGGCTCTTATCAGTGTGGTTTCAGGCCAGATAAATCCACAATAGACCAAATATTTACGCTACGGCAGATCTTAGAGAAGACCCAGGAATACCAAATCGACACTCACCACCTCTTCGTCGATCTCAAGGCTGCATAGGACAGCGTGTATAGAGGTGAGCTATACAACGCCATTTCTAGTTTTGACATCCCTGCCAAACTCGTCCGACTGTGCAAGATGACAATGGAGAATTCTCGCTGCTCCATTAAGGTCGGTAATGAGCAAACTGAGACCTTTGATGTTAAAAAGGATTTAGGCAAGGTGACGCGCTGTCATCCAACTTTTTCAACATCGTGCTTGAAAAGATCGTGCAAGAGTCACTGGCCAACACAAGAGGTACGATTTATTTCAAGTCTGCCAAATCGCTTGCGTACGCCAACGACATTGACGTGATTGGATGGACACATCGAGACGTCAATGAGGCCTTTGTAAGCATTGAGGTAGAAGCGGCTAAGATGGGTCTTAAGGTTAATGAGGGTAAAACCAAATATCTGCTTTCATCTAAAAGAGACGGGCAACACCGACGTATTGGCAAGAACGTCACCATGGGCGGATATAACATTGAAGTGGTCAAGGAGTTCGTCTACCATGGCTCACTGATCACCTGCGACAACAACACCAGCGCTTAGATAAAACGCAGAGTCAAGAGGCAATTGAGAAGTAGAGCCCTCTCTCGGAAAACCAAGGTGACACTATATAAGACCTTAATCATCCCAGTCCTCTTTTACGGCGCAGAGGCTTGGACCTTAACAAAAGCGGATGAAGATGCCCTTGGTCGTTTCGAGAGGAAAATTCAGCGCACAATCTACCTGTTTGTTCAAACGGTGTATGGAGGAGAAGATATAACGAAGAACTGTACGGGTTGTACAGTGACATCGGCCTGGTACGACGTCTACGGATACAGCGTCTAAGATGGGTGGGCCATGTAGAGCGCATGGAAAATACAGCTCCGACCCGAAGAGTCTTCGAATCCACCCGGAAGAAGGGCGCGGCAGAGGACGGCCGCATCAACGGTGGCGCACGCATGTGGAAGAGGACCTTAACCAACTGGGCGTACGGCGCTTGAAACATCTGGCCAAAGACCGTGCCAGCTGAAACGCTTGTTGGTTGAGGCCCAGGTTCACCACGGACTGTAGCGCCACCTAGGTAAGTAAGTTCTGGCATTAATCTGTTTGTCGTTAATTGGCAAAACGTACCAACCACAATTCAACAAATCTGTAGACACAGTGTTGCCAGTTTAAAAACCAGACATTGTTTGAAACCGAATATCTAATACGTAGGTTATGGCCTTAGAAGAATCAAACTGATCTCACCTAATATCGGAATCCCAAATGAAGAAATGTCGTGTTACATCAGTAATACATTAGTGAGAGACAAGTTGGTTAAGGATTTTCTTTGTTCTGTCCTCATTCCTTACCTAATAGCAATATAAGATGTTTACCTAACCGTCAAACACCTCTCAATGTAATCCACTAGATTATTGTCTACCAAAAATAATTGAGGTGCCCCCCATCAAAGTCATCGAATCCATGACGCATCTCCAGAAAGTAGTTCAAAAGCCTAAGCATTCAATTTACACTTACCAATTTCCAAGCTAATGCAATCAGCTTAGCAACTCTCACTTAGATACACGCACGCTCACATCTTTAAAGCAAAGTGGATTGAAGCAAAAAATCACATTTACTGAATGCATCTAAAGAAGCCCGAGCTGAAAGGTACCAATTTACATATGTATACTCCGGTGTGACCTAAAACCGCGTGTGATCGTTCCAAGTTCCCTCAAGCGTGTACTTAGGAATATTGCAACATTTATTTCACCAATTTTCTCTCTCCGTTTTACTTCATTACCGTGATACTTGAAGATCTCTGGAGCTTCCACTATCCCCGCCGATGCGAGAGAGGCGTTATAAAACTGCTTAAAGCTTTCCATCGAGCCCCGAAACGAAAGAGAAGAAATAACGACGAGCCAAAAACGGTCGAGAAGAAATGTTATGTTAACAAGGCCACTTACCAAGATTAGTAGTTGTGCCGCCGTTTGGTAGCCTATTAATCATCGTCGATCCTCGTATGGCACGGGCGCGGTAGTATCTCAGTTTGGTAATAGCTTCGTTATTTCACCTGATCGATTCCACTGTGTGGATAATAGAGTCAGGGAACTGGAAAAATGTCGGGTTGGTTCGAGATTTGTCTGTTCAGCGAAGCGTGACAACGTTCGATGCGGTAGGACTTGAACTTGGGCTTCAAAGCGAGCGAATTATTGTCAAATTAACTTGCGATACCGTTAAATGTTAAGCAATCAACACGTCGGTGAATTTGTAAAAAGAGAGAGAAAATTGCAGCTCGAGATCATTCGCGACGAGCGACTGAAGCCGGTTAAGTCAACGCTTCAATGGCCTTTAAGGTAAGCCGGTCTGTCCTTGGTTTGTCGCCGCCCTCTGTTGCATAGCCAAAGAGCTTAAGACTCCAAGGAAACCTTATTTGCCAGTCATACAACATCGGACTAAACGTACATTTCGGTCACGTCGAGTCGAGTCGAGTGGAATACTAGATAGTCATACTCGCGTGATGGAAATATTGTATCTTTCGCAATCGTAGACGCATATGAGCATAGTATGCGCCGTGTGGATAGATTGTAGCAAATGTCGGCCAGTGTCGTTGCGTGCGAATGCTGTTAACTTGAAAAGCTTACGCTACTGTGACGACCTTGCCGGGTGCGCTCGTCCGCTGGTGTCCGATGTCGATGGATGATACGCAGATACGCTGATACGCTGTGCATCTATGGTTAATTGGGAATTTATATTCTGATTGACTTGATTCCGTTTTGTTGTTTTTGTTTTGATTGTTTTTCGGATTTATGTGTGTTTTGCGTTGCAGCGACTGAGTGCGGATTGCTGGATTGGAGGTCGTCAGTAGTGCAGTGAGGGAGTAGTTTGGAAATATTCCAAACAAAGTTTAAACGATTCGCTTGGCTGTCACTGGTTTGGTGATGTGTCAAGGCTGATTGTGATGCATTTTCGTATTCGTTGCTATTTAGTTGAGGGGTGGTGAGATGGGCGAGGAAACTTACATGACTGTAGCATGGACTTTAATTGCAGTTGTCCTGTAGTTTGGGTCCTTTGTGTTTTCCGAGAGTATAAAGTTGTTTGGCATCTCCGAAGGACAATTTGAAATGTATGTACGTACATATGTGGTTAGCTGGGGGTAAGAGGGAGCGTTTAAGATCGGGTACTAGAAATAAGTAAAAGTTACATTCTCCGAACCATCGGTCACCTAAAACACCCAATTCGCTTTGTTGACTGGTTCCATCTTTCCTGCTATGTCTTTCTCCCTTTCTTTGGCTGAAGCTCTGGGTTTCCGAACTTTATCATCACAGGTCCTTTGTAAGTCGCTGAATAGTATACATAGGTAGGTAAGTAGGTAGTTCGTAGCCTCCCCAGAGTGGGAAGAATACACTAAGGACAGACAGACCTGTTTTGTTGCTACGAGGGGGGTTGCCCCCCTATTCATGGAACTACTTACTTACTTAGGTGGCGCTGCAGTCCGTGGAGAACCTGGACCTCAACCAACAAACGTCTCCAGCTGGCACGGTCTGTTGCCAGCTGTTTCCAGCGCCGCACGCCCAGTTGGTTAAGGTCCCCTTCCACCTGCGTGCGCCACCGTTGATGCGGCCGTCCTCTGCCGCGCCTTTCTTCCGGGGTGGATTCGAAGACTCTTCGGGTCGGAGCTGTATTTTCCATGCGCTCTACATGGCCCACCCATCTTAGACCCTGTATCCGTAGACTTCGTACCAGGCCGATGTCGCTGTACAACCCGTACAGTTCTTCGTTGAATCTCCTCCTCCATACACCGTTTGAACAAACAGGTATATAGTGCGCTGAATTTTCCTCTCGAAACGATCAAGGGCATCTTCATATGCTTTTGATAAGGTCCAAGCCTCTGCGCCGTAAAGGAGGACTGGGATGACCAAGGTCTTATATAGTGTCACCTTGGTTTTCCGAGAGACGGCTCTACTTCTCAATTGCCTCTTGAGCCCAAACAGCGGTTGGCAAGAGTGATTATACGTTTTATCTCAGCGCTGGTGTTGTTGTCGCTGGTCATCAGTGAGCCAAGGTAGACGAATTCCTTGACCACTCCAAAGTTATATCCGCCCATGGTGACGTTCTGGTCAATACGTTGGTGTTGACCGTCTCTTTTAGATGAAAGCGAATATTTGGATTTACCCTCACTAACCTTGAGACCCATCTTAGCCGATTCTACCTCAATGCTTACAAAGGCTTCATTGACGTCTCGCTGTGTCCGTCCAATCACGTCAATGTCGTCGGCTTACGCAAGCAATTGCGTAGACTTGAAATAAATCGTACCTCTTGTGTAGGCCAGTGACTCTTTCACGATCTGTTCAAGCACGATGTTGAAATCCTTTTTTAACATCAATGGTCTCGGTTTGCTCCTTACCGACCTTAATGGAGCAGCGAGAATTCTCCATTGTCATCCTGCACAGTCGGGCGAGTTTGGCAGGGATGCTAAAACTAGACATGGCGTTGTATAGCTCATCTCTATACACGCTGTCATATGCAGCCTTGAGATCGACGAAGAGGTGGTGAGTGTCGATTTGTTATTCCTGGGTCTTCTCCAAGATCTGCCGTGGCGTAAATATTTGGTCTCTTGTGGATTTACCTGACCTGAAACCACACTGATAAGAGCCGATCAGGTTTACCACAAACAGTTTCAGGCGTTCACACAATACGACAGAGAAGATCTTATATGCGATGTTAAGGAGACTTGTTTCCCTATAGGTGGCGCAGTTATAGGGGTCTCCTCTCTTATGGACCGGGCAAACGATGCTGAGATTCCATTCGGGCATGCTTTCCTCCGACCATACCTTGCAAATGAGATGGTGCATGCACCAGCTCATCTCCAACCGCCTTAAGAAGTTCAACAGACAGACCGTCTGCGCCCGCAGCTTTATTAGACTTATGTAAGTCTCGATATGGCTATTTTGACTTCGTCTAGGTTGGGTGCACGGAATTCTTTTACATCGTCGTCCATTACGAATGGACCGTTCTGCTTGAGAGCGGTATCTTGTCTGTTATCGCCGTTATACAGTCTGCAGAAGTGATCTTTCCAAATCTTCAGCATCAAATGTGATTCTAATACCAGTTCTCCATTTTCATCCAAGCCGCCGCTCTGGCTTTGTAGCCTTACCTTATTGTACAACTTCCTGACGTTATTCCTGCGGAAGCATCTCTCCGTCTCCACGATCTCACGCTTTCCGTGTTCTCTCTTCTTTCTTCTGAGTAGCGTGTGTTCCTCTCTTCTCTTCTGCTCATAGATTTCGCGAGCAGCTCTCGTCCGTCGTTGCAGTGTGGCTTTATATGCCTCTTGTTTTGCTGCATGTGCTTGTTCGCATTGTTCATCGAACCAGGGGTTTCTGGGTGGTGGCGGTTTTAAGCCCAGTACCTCTGAGGCAGCGTCTCTGACTGCGCTCTGGCAATGCGCCCATTCCTGCTCTATTGTTTGTGCTGCTGTGGGCGGATTTTGAGAGAGCTTGGAGGAGACTCGATCGGCAAAGATTCTGGCAGTCTCTTGCCGACGTCAAACTTACGTTGTCCTACTCGACTCTTAAGCATTCTTGATATTCTCATTCGTACCATGGCTACAACAAGGAAGTGGTCCGAGTCGATGTTGGCTCCTCGGAGGGTTCGTACGTCGAGAATACTGGAGGAGTGACTGGCGTCGACCGCAGTGAGATCAATCTGGTTGGTGGTTGATTGATCAAAAGACTGCCAGGTACCCTTGTGGATGTTGCGATGGGAGAATCGCGTGCTTGCTACAAGGAGGTTACGCCCCGGTAGGAAATCGATTAGCCTAAGTCCGTTGTCTGATGTGGTGTTATGGACGCTATGCTTTCCTATGATCGACTCAAATAGGTCCTCTTTGCCCAGTTTTGCATTAAAATCTCCTAGATCTATTTTTATGTCGTAGCTGGGACATTGGTCATAGGTTCTGTCTAGGAGATCGTAGAATTCTTCTTTGAGTCGATCGCCCTTTTCTTCCGTTGGGACGTGAGCGCATATTAAGCTAATGTTTCCAAACCTAGCTTTGATGCGCATTGTTATGAGACGTTCGCTTACATCCCGGAAGCTTAAGACTTTTTGTCGGAGTCTTCCCCGAATAACGATTGCGCACGCGAATAGGGCTGTTTGTACTCCTTGTAGCAGTTCCTGTATTAGATGTCACAGTTTTTCATCCGTCTTTTGCCTGGTCCATCCCATCGCACTTCTCGAAGCCCTGTTATATCTGCTTTATAGCAGTAAAGGGTTTGTTCCAATTGATCACCTGCACCCGGTCTGTTAAGGGACCTCAGATTCCAGGTGCAGACTCTCAAGTCCGTTAGTCGCTTGCAGGGGTCATCCGTCCGTAACCGAGGCTCGTGGTTGCTTCTAAACAAGTGGGTTTTTACATGATGACATGTTTCCCCTAAGCACAACCCCCAACCTGGAGGGCCAGGTTCCTATTTCCCCAGGTACAAGGGGTTGGATCGCTGCATACATTGGTTCACTACATGGCGGGTGCCAGGGTGGCCATCCAGGGGGGCCACGCGGAGGCTCTGTGTCAACTTGGATTGAGCAGGGACAGAGATCGAAGCTGGCGTATGCCATGCTAAACGCGATCAACTTCTTTGCTCGCTCCCTCCCCCCTATGGAACTACTTAGTGCATCTTAAAAATTAAGAAGGTCAGTTATTCTTACTCGCTGAACATCAGTCAGGTCGTTTAGGAAGTAGGATCCTAGGTAGCATTTCTTGATTCAGCAGAGAGCCGGGCAGGCGCAGAGTAGGGGATGGATGGATTCATCCTCCTCTTCGTCTAAGCAGCTTCTGCAGAAGTCATTCGGAACTTGTCCTAGTCTTTGTGCATGACTGCCAATGAGACAGTGACCAGTGATGAAACCAATGATTTTGTAGATGTCAGATCGTTTTAGAGAGATTAGTCTCCTGGTCCCTTGACTGTCGAGCCGAGGACAGATTTTCCTGGTGATGAGGTAGGTGTGCCACCGGACCTATCATAGATTCATCTCAGCTATGGCGAGGTTTGTGAGTTGTAAGTGAGTTGCTCTTGTATGGCAAGTGTGTCGCCTCTTTCATTAACTGAGATGTCGCTGTGTCCTGCTACCTATAGGAGTTGTATATTAAGCTGTTCGACTAGCCCGTTAAGAGATAGGTGGCAGTCAAGGCTTACTTTTGAAGTGTACACATAGGACCCTAGCGACTGCTTGACTGTCGGTGAGAATTCGATTATCCGTAGTAAATATTACGTTCCACTTCAGCCAAGACAACAGCTCCGCCTGATAAGCGCTGCAATGTAATAGTAGAGCTTGGCTCAGGTCTAATTGTTTGCAGAATACTCCACTGCCCACCCGGTCTTTGGTTTTTGACCCGTCGGTCGGTGTAGAAATCAGCTCAGCTCTTGCGAGGTTGCGCCTGGCGGGACCAGTTCCGTCTGCCGAGTATGTTATTTTTAATTTCTTCTCAAAGACTGTGGCGGGCTCAACGTGGTCAGAGTTTTCCGTCAGGGTTATCGGGATGGACTAGTGATGTAGCTCGTCGATTTAGAGCTTTCAGTCTCGTTGCCGTGTAGGTGGCTATTTGCTTGCCAAGTATATCGTGTGGTGTAAGGTGGAGTATCACGTCGAGCGCTGCCGTTGGGGTGGACCTTAAGGCTGCCATGATGCACATGCATGCCAGCCTTTGTACCTTCTCGAATTGCTTATGGTATGTTGCTTCGTCCAGTAAAATCCATCAGACTACCACTCCATACATTAGAATAGGTCTAACAACTGTAATGTAAAGCCACAGGGTTTGAATCCCTTACTAGTGTAGAGAGCTATATATGCTTTTTTGCACGCTTGATTTTGTTGTTCTTCTATCTAGTACAATGCCAAGGTATTTGGCACTGGAGGAGTAGGTTAACCTGGTGCTAAGTGCAAAGTGATTGGGCAAGTTTCCGGAATTGTATGCTTTCTGATGAATAGCACAAGCTCTGACCACTATATCTGCTAGTACCATTCCCGCAATGACACATATAAACTAAAATTCTTTGTTGCTTGGGTCCTCCAACGTTCAGCATTATTCTGGATAAGGCAGCACTCACCTTTGCAGCCTTGTCGCACGTATTCAGCCGTATTCAGCCATCGTATTAAATAAGGTTTTGTGATGAAGGCTGTCATATGCGGCTTTAAATTCTATAAGGAAGTAGTGGGTATCGATATGAAACTGGCTGATCTTCTCCATGATTTGTCGCAGCGTGATTTGTCGTGGTCTATAGGAGAGGGATAAGTCTCCTGAACATTGCGTACAAGATCCTCTCTGCCGTACTGTGTGAGCGCCTGAAACCGTTCGTGGACAATCTGGTTTCTACCAGTGTGGTTTCAGGCCAGGAAAATCCACGATAGACCAAATATTTGCACTACGGCAGGTCTTGGAGAAGACCCATGGTCGCGTATGATAGTGCTTATCGAGACGAGCTATACAGAGCCATGCCATGTTTTAACATTCCTGCCAAACTCGTCAGACTGTGCAGGATGACTGTGGAGAATTTCCGCTGCTCCATTAAGGTCGGAGGTGAACTAACCGAGACCTTCGAGGTTAAAAAAGGTTGCAGACGGGGGGACGCACTGTCATATGATTTCTTTAACATCATTCTTGAAAAGATCGTCCAGGACTCTGCCGCCAATAAAAGAGGCCCGATCTATTTCAAGTCTACACAATTGCTTGCCTACGCGGATGACATTGACGTTATTGGACGGACAAAGCGAGACGTCAATGAGGCTTTCGCAAGCATTGAAGCAGAAGCGGCTTAAGTGAGTCTAAGGGTAAATGGGGACAAGACCAAATATATGCTGTCATCAAAGAAAGACGCGCAACACCGACGTCTTGGTCATAACGTCACCTTCGGCAGCTATATTTTTGAAGTAGTCAAGGACTTCGTCTACCTTGGCTCGATAGTGACAAGCAGCAATGACACCAGCGCTGAGATAAAACGCAGAATAACTCCTGCCAACCGCTGCTTCTTTGGGCTCAAGAGGGAACTGAGTAGTAGAGCCCTCTCTCGAAAAACTAAGGTATCCCTATACAAAACCTTAATCATCCCGGTCCTCTTTTCAATGGCGCTGAGGCTTGGACGTTATCAAAAGCGGATGAGGAGGCTCTTGGATGTTTCGAGAGGAAAATTCTGCGTGCAATCTTTGGTCCTGTTTGTGTAAACGGAGAGTGAAGGAGGAGTTTCAACCAAGAACTGTACGGGCTATACAGCGACATCGGTCTAGTTAGACGTATTCGGATCCAACGTCTAAGATGCCTAGGCCATGTAGAGCGAATGGACATCACCGCTCCGGCCCGAAGAGTCTTCGACTCCAACCCCGAGGGACGACGCAGCAGAGGACGACCGCATCTAAGGTGGCACGCACAGGTGGAAAGGGCTCTTGGTGCCAGTTGGAGAGGTTTTTTTAAACGAGGCCCAGGTTCGCCATGGACTGTAGCGCCAAAAAAAGAAGAAGAAGACGATTGAAAGGTATCAAAACATTATTATCTAATTGCTGTATGCAATCCTCTGCTATTTATTATTGCATTGTCAGCCTGTCAGCTGTCATCGAACCGGCCGGGCTAGAACCACAAATGCGGGATTCCCCAAATGCGGGATTCCCCAAATGCGGGATTCCCCAAATGCGTCATCATTTTATATGATCACCTCACTACGAAATTGAAAGTTCCAACCAAGGTTACCACCTTAAAATGCAACTGTATCTCGTGCAGAAAACAGTTCGAGGCAGTTGAACCTTCTGATCACCTCCTTGTAGGCAACCTTCAAGTATCTAAAATGTGATTTGTGTCATTTTGGATTCATGGAATTTTAATGATGTGTTAAACGGCTGATTGCGAAAGGCCAAGAAGGAATTTTACTAGTTATTAGTATTACTATGTCGTTTACGAATATAACGTGTTTTTGTCATATTTGCTTTCTTGTTTTACTTGAAGAAGAGATTTTACTTCGTCACGCTAGTTAGGCGGCTAAGCTCGCATCAAAATATGATGACGTCTCAATTGATGTCCATGGCTTAAAGGTCATCGGCCCGACGGAATCCGATTAAGACACATGTATATTGAAATAAGAACAAACAGAAAGACGATTAATCGGGCTTAGTAGCATGTTATTAATTGCTAATACCGCACCTGCCTTGGGAAGTAATCCACAACCGTCTTCGAGGGCAAAGTGTGGTTCTATGAGTAACGTGTTGGTCACTAATGCTAATGAATCCGCGTCATCGGCATAGTATATTGCGATGTATCTCTTTCAGCCTCCTCTACATCAACAAGATTAGATGGTTTGTCACTGTAAGAGTTTTTTATTATTTTTTGCGATATAATTGTTGATTGACATCCGTCTTATAATTAAGGCGTTGCATCATTTGCTTTGCCGAATTTCTTTGTAATGTAATGGAACACATTGAGGGCAGAACCTTGAACCCATTTTCGGTGGTTTTCCTTTCTTGCCTTATGATCTTTGGTCGTTTCTTGCTTGCTTTTGAATTGCATATCGTAAATAAGAGGGTAGGCAGGCGAATTTACTCATCATCAGCACTAAGCACCTCAGAGATCGCCAGAGACTACAGAGAGCAACTGAACGCAGACGATTCGCATACGCATAAGGAAGCAGCTGAAGCTACAATAGGCTACGCGCTACCACCATCGACAAGAAATCCGTGGTATGATGGCGAGTATGAGCAGAAAAAGGCAGCGAACGACGAGGCGCATTAAAAGGTGCTGCAAAGGAAAACTCGAGCAGCACGCGAGAAATACCGAGCTAGAAGGAGGGAGGAAAAAAGGCGCTGCGGCGAAAGGAGAGAATCTTCACAGCCTCCCAGCTCAAGGCTATTGAAGATTCCAGGGATAAGATCCGCGATAAGAGCCTTTTACAAAAAATTCAAAAGCCTCGCAGCGAAATTGCGAGAACAATCTTACTACCGATCCGCAGGGAACAGTGGACGTTTTCAAGAGCATTTCCAGCAGCTGCTTAACAAGCATGAAGAAGAGAGTGGTAGTGAATGAAGAGATCCCGCCTCCAGTCGACGAACTTGTCCCGCCTCCAGTAGGCATAGCGATTAAAAAGTTAAACAACAACTAGACCGCAAGCTCGGGTGGACTACCATCAGAGCATCTCAAAGCTGTTGATTTTGGGAGGACGATTGCATGCTCGACGACTGGAATACCAGCTCTATATGCTCCATCCACAAAAAAGGCGATTCTACCTCTTGCAACAGCTACAGAGGTATATCCTTGCTCAATGTCGCTTACAAAATCCTATCCAGTGTACTGTGTGAATGCCTAAAGCTATTTTCCACTGCACTAATCGGCACCTACCAGTGCGGCTTCTGGCCAGGCAGATCACCTTCTTCACCTGGTCATTCTGTGGCCATGAATGACCAGGCAGGTCGACTATACTTACTTACTTACTTTGATGGCGCTACAGTTCGGGGCGAACCAAGGGCCTCAACCAACAAGCCTCTCCAGCCGGCACGATCTTTGGCCAGCCACTTCCAGCGCCGCACGCCCAGTTGGTTGAGAACCCTTTCCACTTGTGCGTGCCACCTTAGATGCGGTCGTCCTCTGCTGCGTCGTCCCTCGGGGTTGGGGTCGAAGACTCTTCGGGCCGGAGCGGTGATGTCCATTCGCTCTACATGGCCTAGCCATCTTAGACGTTGGATCCGAAGACATCTAACTAGACCTATGTCGCTGTAAAGCCCGTACAGTTCTTGGTTGAATCTCCTCCTCCACTCTCCGTTTACACAAACGGGACCAAAGATTGCACGCAGAATTTTCCTCTCGAAACACCCAAGAGCCTCTTCATCCGCTTTTTATAACGTCCAAGCCTCAGCGCCATAGAAGAGGACCGGGATGATTAAGATTTTGTAAAGGGATACCTTAGTTTTTCGAGAGATGGCTCTACTACTCAGTTCCCTCTTGAGCCCAAAGAAGCAGCGGTTGGCAAGAGTTATTCTGCGTTTTATCTCAGCGCTGGTGTCATTGCTGCTTGTCACTATCGAGCCAAGGTAGACAAAGTCCTTGACTACTTCAAAATACAGCTGCCGAAGGTGACGTTCTGACCAAGACGTCGGTGTTGCGCGTCTTTCTTTGATGACAGCATATATTTGGTCTTGTCCCCATTCACCCTTAGACTCACTTTAGCCCCTTCTGCTTCAATACTTGCGAAAGCCTCATTGACGTCTCGCCTTGTCCGTCCAATAACGTCAATGTCATCCGCGTAGGCAAGCAATTGTGTAGACTTGAAATAGATCGGGCCTCTTTTATTGGCGGCAGAGTCCTGGACGATCTTTTCAAGAATGATGTTAAAGAAATCATATGACAGTGCGTCACCCCGTCTGCAACCTTTTTTAACCTCGAAGGTCTCGGTTAGTTCACCTCCGACCTTAATGGAGCACCGGAAATTCTCCACAGTCATCCTGCACAGTCTGGCGAGTTTGGCAGGAATGTTCACACATGACATGGCTCTGTATAGCTCGTCTCGATAAACACTATCATACGTGGCTTTAAAGTCGACAAAAATATGGTGTATGAAGACCATGGGTCTTCTCCAAGATCTGCCGTAGTGCAAATATTTGGTCTATCGGATTGTCCACGAACGGTTTCAGGCGCTTACACAGTACGGCAGAGAGGATCTTGTAAGCAATGTTCAGGAGACTTATCCCTCTGTCATTGGCGCAGTCATAGGGGTCTCCTTTCTTATGGACCAGGCAAACGATACTGACAAATCACGCTGCGACACATCATGGAGAAGACCAGCTAGCTGCAAATCGATACCCACCACCTCCTTATAGAATCTAAAGCCGCATATAACAGCATTCATCACAAAACCTTATTTAATTCGTTGGTTAAAGTCCTCTTCCACTTGGTTGCGCCACCTTAAATTTTGTCGTCCTCGACCGCGTCGCCCCTCGGGGTTGTATTCAAAGACCTTCCGGGCCGTAGCTTTGTTTTCCATACGCTCAACATGACCTAGCCATCTTAGGCGTCGGATCCGAAGACGTCGTGCTACGTTCATGTCGCTGTACAGCCCGTACAGTTCACTATTAGGTCTCCTCCTCCACTCCCCATTTATGAAGGTCGGGCCGAAAATCGTACGCAGAATTTTTCTCTTCAAGCGACCAAGTTCCTCCTCATCCGTGTTCGACAAGGTCCATGTCTCTGCAGGACCGGGATGATAAGGGTCTTGTCTCCTCGCGAGCCCAAAGAAACAGCGGTTGGCAAGAGTTATTCTGCGTTTGATTTCGGCACTGATGTTATTTCTGCATGTCACTACGTAGCCTAGGTCGACGAAGTCCTTGACTACCTCGAAATTATACCTGCCAATATGTGCGCCCTGGCCAAGGCGCCGGTGATTCGTGTCCTTTCAATATCAATGTCATCGGCATATGCGAGCAGTTGTACGGACTTGAAAAATATGGTGCCCCTCGTACTGACCAGTGAGTTTTGCACGATCCTTTCAAGGACGATGTTGAAAAAGTCGCACGATAGCATGTCGCTCTGTCTAAAACCTTTCTTGGACATAAAAGGTATCGGTCAGGGATGCTTCCCACCCTGATGGAGCAGCGAGAGTTCTCCAATGTCATCCTGCATAATCTGACGAGTTTGGCAGTGTTTGACATCACTAGACATGGCGTTGTATAGCTGGTGTCTATTTATACTATCGTATGCACCGTGGCGCAGTGGGTAGTGTGTTGACCACTGACGCCAATGACACGGGATCGAATCCCGACACAGCCATGTCATCGAACGTGCTTTCACGGTGTTTCTCCTCAGCGGGGGTCTGAAAACCCCCTGTAGTAAAGTTGTCATGAAAAACTTCTCGAAATTCGCTGTTTGGAACCGGCAATAAACTGTAGGTCCCTTTCACTTATGGGAAATTGAAATCACACACACAACATGGGTGATTGAGAGAAGCTCGGCTTTGGTCCTTCGTAGACTGTTACGTCAACATACATATGTACAACAAACAGGTGGTGAGTGTCGATCTGGAACTCGTTTGTTTTTCCAGGATCTGCCGCAGTGTGAATAATTGGTCGATAGTGGACTTCCCGGGCCTGGAACGATCCTGATATGGACTAATCAATTTATTAACGAAGGGTTTCAGGCGTTCACACAGAACAGCAGAGAGGATTTTATAAGCGATGTTCAGAAGACCTATACCTCTGTAGTTGGCGCAGGCAAAGGGGTCTCCTTTCTTTTGGATCGGGCAAACTATAATAAGATTCCATTCACCGGGCATGCATTCCTCTGACCATATCTTACAGATGAGCTGGTGCATACTCCCAACCAGGTCATCTCCAGCTGCCTTAAAGAGTCGGCAAGTAGTCCGTCTACTCCAGCAGCTTTGTTGGACTTAAGCTTAAAAAAAGCATTCCTAACTACGTCCAGGGGAGACGGAAATTTTGCTATCATCGTCCGCTGTGAAAGGGTCATTCTGCTTTGACAGCGGGATCTGTTTCGCCATCGCCGTTATACAGTCTGCAGAAGTAGTCTTTCCAGATTCTTAATACCGACTGTGAATCAACTACTAGGTTTTCATTTTCGTCCCTGCTTCCGTTCTGGCCTTATATCCCTGGTATGTTTGTTTATTTCGTTGATAAAACCTCCGAATGTCATTCCTGCAATAGCATCTCTCCATCTCTACGATCGCGAGCTTCTCATGCTCCTTTTTTTTTTATTTTGAGAAGCTTATGCTCCTCCCTCCTCTCCTGCTCGTAATGCTCACTAGCAGCTCTCATCCTTCTATGCAGCGCCCCTTGATAGGCTTGCTGCTTGGCTGCGTGTGCCCTCCTACACTCGTCTTCAAACCATGGGTTTCTTGTTGGTGGCGGTTTGAAACCCAGTACCCCAGAAGCAGTACTCTCTAAAGCTTATTGACAACGAGTCCATTGGTGTTGTACGGTCTGAGCAGCTGTTGGAGGGTTTACCGAGAGCTTGAGGGAGACGCGATTGGCATAGGCTCTGGCGGTCTCTTGTGATTGTAGCATTGCGACGTTGTATGCCGCTGGCCTTACTCAATTTTTCTGGGCCAGGCATATTCGCAGTCGCAACTTGGCTGCCACAAGATAGTGGTCTGAGTCGATGTTGGCTTCTCTAAAGGTTCGTACATCCAGAATGTCGGATGCATGCCTGCCATCAATCGCAATGTGGTCAATCTGGTTGACGGTTGATTGATCCGAAGATCGCCAAGTCCCTTTGTGGATGTTGAGATATGGGAGACGCGTGCTAGCAATTAGAAGTTTTCGCCCCGTTGCGAAGTCTATTAGCCTAAATCCATTTTCGGATGTGGTGTTGTGTAGACTGTGCTTGCCAATGACCCTATCAAAAGCGACTTCCCTGCCCAGTTTCGCGTTTAAGACTCCCAGTACGATTTCAACATCGTAACTGAGACATTGGGCATATGTCCTATCTAGGAGGTCGTAGAAGTCGTCTTTTGTAGCGTCATCCTTTCCTTGGTAGGTGCGTGAGCGCAAATTAGTCTGATGTTTGCGAATTTAGCCTCAATGCGGATTGTCATAAGGCGTTCGCTTAGATGCCTGAAGCTCAAGACTTTTTGCCTAGGTCTACTTCTAATATCAAATCCGCATCCGAATAAGCGGTGTCTTTTCTCCTTTTAGTAGATCTCCCAGTTTCTCATACCCTTTTTGCCCTGTCCATCGCATCGCACTTCCTGGATTGCGGTAATATCTGCCTTGTAACAGTCTAGGGCCTCCGCAAGTTGTTCGGCTGCACGTGGTCTTTTGAGGGACCATACAATCCACGTACAAAGCCGAGTATCATTTTTCCTTTTCCTTTGGTTGTTTCCTGGGTCGTCATCGGTTAATCCGTCCGTTTTTTTATATTCGAGGCTTTTTTGGCTTATTGGTTTTTTTCCAGGTATGGCTTGCCGGGCCATAGCCTAACCCACACATATCCTGTTTTGTGGTGCAGGAAACTCGCCATTCGCCCTTTTCCGTTCGCGATTTCAAATAGAAATCCCCAGGTGGCACCACGAGGAGGTGCAAACAGGACTTACTAACAGACCTGCTGATATCCTTCACTCGGTCGATCAAAATTCCATTGTTCTCTGTTCGACAAGTATATCCTCCCACCCATTCAAATCAATCTGAACATGATTACTTAGCAGTTATTACACTATCTCTTCCTTATTTCAGGGAGTTGTGATATCAGACGGTACGGAGCAATATGAGCGGTTTGTCAGGCTACCCCAGCCCATATCCTTCAAAGTGTACATCTTCAATGTGACGAATGTTAACAAGGTGCAACAAGGCGCCATCCCAGTTGTCGAAGAAGTCGGCCCCTATGTCTACAAGTTGGATATGCTACGATGAAATCACCACGATCGTGTCTTATTCCTTTTTGTTTTCCATTTCCAGGCAATATCGACGGAAACGTATTAAGCAATTCTCGCGCGATGGATCACGCGTCACCTACGTCCAGGACTATCGCTTCGAATTCGATGAGGAAGCATCGGCTCCACTCTCCCAATACGACACAATAGTTGCGCTCAACATGCATATGAACGTAAGTCGAATCACTCCGCATCCGTCATCCAATCCATTTTAAAATCCAATCGTTGATCCAAAACCAAATTGTTTTCAGGCATTTTTACAAGTTTTCGAAAGAGAAATTACAGATATTTTGAAAAGCGTTGCAAATAGATTCAATCGAACGTTGAACCGAACACCCGGCGTTCGATTACTCAAACTACTGATGGAACGTATCCGGGGGAAACGTAAAGTAATTTTATCAAATGCAAATTTTAGAATGCTGCCGGTGACTAAATTTTTTTTCATATCTTACACAAAACAAAACAAAATTTTTAAGTTAACTACAACAACAGACAAACCCCTAACACTAGTACCTGTATCCGCATTTGGCTTGGACGAAGGTGCTATTAGACATCTGCTTGGCATTTGCATTTGAATATTAGATATTGTATCATTCAATCCAGGAACGTTCTGGCGCAGTGTAAATCCTCCCTCTAATGTGGGCTAATGGCGTTAAGTTTTTAACTCATACCAACTAACAGGTTTTATAGATTACCTATCCTATCTCCCAGTATGGCTACTTGCATGGTTTATATTTATTTTATGTGTTTGTCTATTGAGTCAGACTTTGTGGGGCTTAGGTTACGCACCTGTTGGAGCTTTTCTTATGGTTTATTTTAGGTTGGTTTCGGGAAGTAGCGGATTATATCTAAGCCTCTAGTGCCGATTGATAAGCTATAAGTCTTTTATGGTTATACTGTTTTCGCCTATCAGGATACAAATACAATGTCAACGGGTTCTTTTAATTGCTTGATACGCTTAATTTTCCATTTGTAGTCTTTGAATAATCGTTTTTAGACATACTCGTACATAAAGGCTCAGAAACCTACTTTTTTCTAAATTTCTAAAGGCATACTGATGTAAGCTTAGACTTAAATAGATATTTGTTCGCAAAGAACGAAACTATAATTGGGTGTAGACGAAGTGGTAGCCGAGTTCCTGAAAGACCCGATTACAAATGCAATTCGCCTTTCGTAGGTGTGAATAAACTTACTTACTTATCAGGCCAGCGATCCATGGAGGATCTGAGCCTGAGCTATAGCTGCCTTCCATCCTTGACGGTCTCGGGCACGCTGCTTCCAGTTGTCAAGACCAAGATGTCTTACATCCGCGATTACTTGGTCTTTATACCGGAGGTTCGGTCTTCCTCTTCATCTCGAACCAGAAGGCTAGGAGTCGAAGACCCTCTTAGCTGGAGCGTTGATGTCCATGCGCTCGATGTGGCCGAGCCAGTGTAATCGACGGATCCTTGCCTTCCGGACTACATCCACATCTTGGTACAGCTCGTAGAGTTCGCGGTTATGTCTTCTTCTCCATTCACCTTCCTCACAGACAGGACCAAATATCCGGCGCAGAATTTTCCTTTCGAAAGAAGCCAGCTTTCGGCTCCGTACAGCAGGACTGGCAGAATGAGCGTTTTGTAAAGCATGACTTTGGTCTTTCGAGTGGGAGTTTTGACCTAAGCCGTTTGGACACGCCGAAGTAGCAACGGTTGCCAAGGGCGATTCTATGCCGGATCTCCACTGTGGTGTCATTTGTGGGATTTACGTTTGCCCCGAGGTAGACAAACTCCTTAACTACCTCGAAATTGTAGCTGTCAATTGTTATATTTTGTCCCAGGTGGTGAGCGACGGATTGGTTTTTGCTTGACAGCATGTATTTCGTTTTGTCCTCATTGATCTTAAGACCAACTCGTTTCGCCTGTTCTTCAATCGCCGTGAATGCTTCCACAATGCCACGGCGAGAACACGCTATGATGTCGATATCATCCGCATATCCTAGCAGCTGGATGGACTTGTAAAAGATAGTGCCTTCCCTGTTGACGCCTGCCCGTCGCACTATCTGCTCCAGCACCAGGTTAAAGAAGTCACACGGCAGCGCATCTCCTTGCCGAAATCCGGTGCATGTTTCAAACGGTTCCGAAGTCCTAGAACCGAGTTGCACGGTGTATCGCGTATTTTTCTGGATTGGATTTCCCGGGATCCCGAATTCGGCCAACGCACCAATCAGTTCTTCACGATGAATGCTGTGGTATGCGGCTTTGAAATCGATGTAAAGATGGTGTGTATCGATTCGTGATGATTTGGTCTATAGGAAGCCGCACTGGTAGCTGCCGATTAGTGCGGTGAAAATGGCTTTAGACGTTCACACAATACGCTGGACAGGATCTTGTATGCGACATTGAGCAGGGATATACCTCTATAGTTCTTGCAAGAGGTAGGATCGCCTTTTTTGTGGATGGGGCATATAGAGCTGGTATTCCAGTCGTCGGACATGCTTTCATCTTCCCAAATTCTACAGATGATCTGGTGCATGCTCCCTACCAGAACATCGCCGCCAGCCTTGAATAGCTCTGATGGCACGCCATCTGAGCCTGCTGCCTTGTTGTTCTTCAGCTTCTGAATAGCTGTGCCGACTTCTTCGATGCTGGTTGAGAGGACTACTTCAGCGGCTGGAGTTGGGATTTCCTAAGTCCCTACCAGTCTCTCTTGGTCATGCTCGTTAAGCAGCTGCTGGAAATGCTGCTTAAATACATCCACTATTGCCTGCGGGTCGGTGACAAGATTACCCTCCCAGTTTCGAAGAACCTGGGTGCCTTTTTGAAGAATCCTGAAATGTCTTTGGCTTTCTTGTAAAAGGCCCGTCTTATGCTAATCCCTCGACTCCTCGATATCCTTGAGCTGGAAGGCCGCGAAAAATATTTTCTTTTGTCGCAGTAGTTTTTTCTCCTCCCTTCTTCTGGCTCGGTACTCTTCTTGCGCTGCCCTGGTTTTTTTCTGCAGGGCCTTTTGATACGCCTCGTCGGTTGCTGCCTTTTTCTGCTCACACTCGGGTTTCTTGTCGGGGGTGGTAGGTATCCTAAGGTGGTTTCGGCTACTTCCTGAATGGCTAAGCGGCAATGCAGCCACATATTATAGGCATTTGTGTTCGATGTAGGCATACCGTAGAGTCTTTCGCTCAGCTGCTCCCTGTAGACTCTGGTAACCTCCGGTGTGCTCAGGCGTCCAATGTCGAACCTCCTCCTGGTGGGCTGGTGCAACTTTCTGACATTGGACAGTCGAGCTCTGAATTTTGCTGCTACGAGGACGTGGTCAGAGTCGACATTTGCCCCTCTGAATGTTCGCACATCCAGGATGTTTGACGAGTGCCTTGCGTCAATGAGCACATGGTCGATTTGGTTGGCGGTTCGACCGTCTGGAGATCGCCAGGTTGCTGTGTGGATTCGCTTCCGAGGGAATCTTGTGCTACTTATCACCGCATTACGAGCTGTCGCAAAGTCAGCGAGTCGGAAGCCTTTATCTGTTGTTGTATCGTGGAGGCTGTGCTTTCCGACCACTCCGCCAAGGGTGTTCTCCTTACCGATTTTGGCGTTGAAGTCCCCGAGCACGATTTGTACATCGTACTCCGGACAAGCTCCGTAGGCGTTGTCCAGGAGGTCATAGAAGTCCTTCTTGATAGGGTCTTCTGCCTCGTCGGAGGCTGTGCTTTCCGACCGCTCCGCCAAGGGTGTTCTCCTTACCGATTTTGGCGTTGAAGTCCCCGAGCACGATTTGTACATCGTACTCCGGACAAGCTCCGTAGGCGTTGTCCAGGAGGTCATAGAAGTCCTTCTTGATAGGGTCTTCTGCCTCGTCGGTAGGGGCGCGTGCACATATAAGGCTGATGTTATAAAATCTGCCTCTGATGCGGATCACAGCCAGGCGATCACTTATAGGTTTAAAGCCGATGACCTTCGACCTTAACCGCTTTCCCACGACAAATCCGCATCCCAGTAAGTGCAACCTTTTGTGACAGCTGTAATAAATGTCGCAATTTTTCTTTCTAATCATACCGTTTCCTATCCAGCGTATTTCCTGGACCGCAGTAATATCCGCCTTGAACTGCGTGAGGATTCCTTCTAGTTTATGAGCAGCTCCGGGAGTGTACAGGGTCCTGACATTCCAGGAGCATACTCGCAAATCGTGTTCCTTTTTCGTGCGTTGTCGTCGTCGAGTATCCGTCCGTGTATCCGAGGCATCTTGCTCATTCATAACTTTTAGGTTTTTTACGTGGGCGGATTGTTAGCCCGCCGCACAACCGCCATTCTGGTCGGGGTTTTGTCGCTGCATACGTTTGTTCACCTCCCAACGGTTGTTGAAGAGGCTATCCAGAGGGCGCCACGAGGAGGCCTTATGTCAACTTGACCCGGGCATTTAAACAGGGATCGTTGCTGGCATCTCGCCAGGTTGGGAGTGATCAACAACTTTACCCTGTATGTCCGAGCCCATGCCCCCAGTAATGACCTCTAACCTTTGTTAATTGTAAAGAGGGCGTTTGCTTTTAACAGTATATGACAATCTTCAAGGAAGACTCGTTTTTCTACTTTATAATTAACTGAGTCTAAGTCTATCTATCTTTTAGAGTTAACACTCATATAACGTTGTTTTTTTTTTTTCCAGTCCACCGCGTTTATTGATGGTTCTTTCAGATAGAAATCCGAAAGCGAACTGACATAACTCACCATCGAATTAGCTTATGAGCAATTAGATATCTGTCCGAATGAAGAAGGAATATTAATGAGATTTTTGAAATACAAGACGAATGACTGTGGTACCATATATCAATCATTCTCACTTCTACCTGAGTCACCTTGACAACGTTTAACAAAAACGAATTAAACAAATTGATTCTATAAAATAGAATGGCTTTGTTGGTGTTAGGTTATTCAAAGATTGTTTAAAGATAGCCGGAAGCCCTATTATAAGATATAAGATTTTTAATAAAATAAAAGATAGGATGTGCTCGAAGACAGACTATAAAATCACAAGAAATTTCGCAAAAAGCTGATATAACTCATATCTTCACTTTCAAAAGTTCATATAGTGGCACCTCGCCCTCTGATACTCTCTTTTGCGATTCCTTGAAATATCCGTGATCGACCAAATAAGTGGGTCGGTTGATGTTCGGCTTCTTCTTGCAGTGCTCGATCAATGCCTTCGTCGAGCGTAGATGTGCTATTCCCTTAAATAGATGTTCACCACTGAGTAGGATTTCTGGGAAGATGGTATCGATAGTGACACCCTCTTCCGTACGAATCCATGGACGATCCTTATATGGTATGGTGCGACCGAAGGCGACGGTATTCGTTTGTGTCGGTGCACTCTTCAGATGAGAGATTATATAGTTTTCGTATTTCAACTCAATGGCCATCTGAAAAGAGAAGAGATTATGGTGATATAGAATTAAAGTAGGCCTGTGGCCAACCTCCGGGAGATTCCAGCGATCGGCAACGGTCTTGGCGATAGCTTTAACTTCTTTCGGATCGGTCTGAATCGATGCCAACAGTTTCGCATTACCTTCGATAGAGAACAGGCTTTTAACTTGCTCCTTAGACATATCATTTTCACCCGGTGTGCCAACCTTGCGAAGCCATTCGGAGAAGCGTTCTGCAGACTACAGGCACCATGAATAGCAGTTAACTTAGTAGTACACGTGTATATTGACTTACTGCGTCCATGATTTCCTCGGCCTGCTCGTCAAGCGGCTTCTCCGACATATCCTTTTCCGTATGATAGATTTTCGAGTTCCATTTGACGCGATCCTTTCGCTTTCCACAAATATAATCGGTATACCAACTTACACGTCTCTTCTGTACCTCCTTCTTCTCGACCGCATACTCCTGATTTAGGTCGAATACGGGAAACTCTTTTTCTTTCCGCTCAATCACGGAACACGTACTCTCATTGTAGGCCACCTATAGGATCACCTTCCTAAAAAGCCCAACTTAAATTTTGAATCGATCTTTTCCACTAACCTCGTGTGCAACCGTATCTTCCGCACTGGTTTGAGATGGAATGGGCGTTGCATCAGGTTTATGGACACAGTCGCGTTTATCTTCAGTGATGCTGTCACGGTCGTAATCAAGAGGAATAATTTTATTGACCCTACGATGAAGTTTCTTTGGCAACGTTGGGTAGTAGTCGTATTTCTTGATGCGCTCCTTCTTGGCCTTCTTTTTGACGGCGGTTTCAATCTCGTGAATGACCTGACGCCAGTATAGTCCTTGCTGTTTTCGCGACATTTTTTTTCTATTTAATAGAGAACGTACTATAAGGTGACTGAATTTGAATGTTTTAAATTTGCCGATACTGACGTAGAGTAAATCGTATACAAATACGAGTATTGTTTGATCGATTCGTCAAGGGGCAACGGAAGCACAGTGGTTCCAGCTTTCGGCGGGTTTGTTTATCACAAAAAGAGCTTATTCCACAACAAACAAAACACACATTGCTCCCATCACTATCTATTCATCTATTTATTCTCATCTGCTTCCCTACTGCCTACAGCTTACAAGCATCTATTATTCATTTCATTAAGCATGATACTCCCGAGCTGTCAGCTTAATTGCTCTGCGACAAATCGGATGTGTAATTAGTAGTTGAATGCATGTCCAATTTATCAAATGGAAATTAACGGTCTCGCTTACGCTTGCTTTGCCTGCTGCCTATAACTAACAAACTAACTTATTTAAATTGTGGACACGTCAATCTAACCACTCGTATCTAACATCTCTTTCCGGTGAATTAGTCTATCCTGCAGATAGCTGAGAATGATCCTGGACTATCGCTACTGCTGATGCATTTAAATGCAAATCTCCGGGGTGTGTTCAACGATCCCAAGTCAATGTTTGTCACGACCACGGTGAAACAGTACCTCTTCGATGGTGTGCGGTTTTGTGTGAATCCTTCAGGACTGGCCCGAGCCATCTGCAAGCAGATCAAAGAGCAAGGATCAAAGACGATTCGTACTTTGGGCGATGGCAGTTTGGCATTTTCGTTCTTCAACCACGTAAGTGTGATGCATTTGTTGTAATAGATAGTCATGTACCTATAACAACTTGTCTATAGAAAAATCGCACCGGAGAGGAGGTATACGAGGTACACACCGGACGAGGAAATGCCATGAAACTGATGGAGATACAAAAACTAGACGAGGCACGTACGTTGCAGATCTGGTTGAACAGCAGCGATAGTGAAACTTCGGTTTGTAATTTAATTAATGGCACAGACGCGTCCGCATACCCGCCGTTCCGGAAACGAGGCGATTCGATGTATATCTTCAGCGCGGATATCTGTCGATCGGTGGAGCTGTTCTATCAAGGCGATGTTCAGTATAAAGGTATACCGGGATTCCGGTATACGATTGGTGATAATTTTTTGAATGACATCGGTCCAGAGTATTCAAATGAATGTTTCTGTGTCGACAAGCTGGAAAATGTGATAAAGCGAAAGGATGGATGCTTACATTCGGGTGCCATGGATCTGACAACATGTTTAGGTGAGTTTAAGTACTAGAGGCTATAGTAAGTCACTTTGAAAAGTATGTCATATAACCTTACTGTTAGATAGCTGGATGAAAACGAACGTTAGGTGATGTCAAATGGGTACAGCTCACTCAGGTCTGAGTTGGTTCTCTGTGCCTCGTAAACCTATATAACTCGTAACTTTCGAAATGATTTAGGCGCGTCTTTATGTGGACTTCTTCTTTCTTAGTGGGCGCTACAGTTCGGGGTGAACCTGGGCCTCAACCAACATGCCCCTCCATCTAGCACGATCTTTCGCTGGCCTATTCCATTGCCGCACACCCAGTTGGATGAGGCCCCTTCCACCTGTGTGCGCCATCTTAAGGGCGGCCGTCCTCTGCTTCTTCGTCCCTCGGGGTCGGATTCAAAGACGCTCCGGGCTGGAGCTGTGGTGTCCATTCGCTCTACATGGCCCAGCCATCTTAGGCGTTGAATCCGTAGACGCCTGACTAGGCTCATGTCGCTGTACAGCCCGTAAAGTTCGTGGTTGAATCTTCTCCTCCATCCCCCGTCTGCGTTTATAGGCCCAAAAATCACGCCCAAAATCTTTCTCTCGAATCGACCAAGGGCCTCCTCATCCGCTTTTGATAGTGTCCATGCTTCTGCGCCGTACAATAGGACCGGGATGATAAGGGTCTTATATAGAGTCAACTTTGTCGTTCGGGAGAGGACTCTATTACTCAGTTGCCTCCTGAGCCCAAAGAAACAGCGATTAGCAAGAGTGATTCTGCGTTTGATTTCGGAACTGATGTCGTTGTTCCAGGTCACTCAGTAGACGAAGTCCTTAACTACCTCGAACTTATATCTGCCTATACAAACGTTCTGGCCGAGACGTCGGTGTTGAGCGTCCTTTTTTGATGACAGTATGTATTTAGTTTTGCCCTCGCTTACCGCCAAACCAATTTTCGCCGCCTCCATCTCAATACTCGCAAACGCTTCATTGACATCTCGCTGTGATCTACCTGTTATGTCAATATCGTCGGCTGGTGCATGCTCCTAACCAGGTCATCCCCAGCTGCCTTGAAGAGCTCAGCAGACAGTCCGTCTGCGTCAGCAGCTTTATCCGACTTGAGCTTAGATATGGCAATGTTAACGTCGCCAAGGTCAGGGGGACAGGATTCTCTGCAGTCTCCGTCAATTAGAAATGGATAATTCTGCTTGACAGCGGTATATTGACTAACATCGCCCTTATACAGTCTGCAGAATTGGTTTTTCCATATTTTCAGCATCGACTGCGATTCTACTACTAGGTGTCCGTTCTCATCTCTGCATGCTTCCGTTCTGGCTTTATAACCTCGGCATGCTCGCTTTATCTATTGATAAAACTTTCGAACGTCACGCGAGCAATAACAACTCTCCAAATCCTCAATCGTGCGCTTCTCGTGCTCTTTCTTCTTTCTTCTAAGAAGCTTATGCTCCTCCCTTCTTTTTAACTCGTAGAGCTCACGAGCTGCTCTTGTTCTTTTATGCAGCGAGGCTTTATATGCATCCTGCTTCGCTGTGTGAATTCTCCTGCACTCGTCATCGAACCAGGTGTTTCTTCGTGGTGGAGCCTTGAAACCCAAAACTTCGGATGCAGAGCTATTCAGGGCTTGTTTGCAAAGGCTCCACTGCTATTCTATTGATAGCGTGGAGGATTGAGGTGTATTGGAGAGCTTAAGGGAGACGCGATCGGTAGAAGCACGAGCGGTTTCTGGCGATAGAAGCTTTCCGACGTCATAACTTTGTATTCTTACTCTACTCCGTTGCGTTCGTGATATCCGTAAGCGCATCTTGGCTACAACAAGATAGTGGTCCGAGTCGATGTTAGCCCCTCGGAAAGTTCGAGCATCAAGAATAGTGGAGGAATGTCTGACGTCGATCGCGATGTGATCAATCTGGTTGGTAGTCGACTGATCAAAAGACCACCAGGTGCCTTTGTGTATATCGAGGTGCGGGAAGCGCGTACTGGCTAGAAGGAGATTTCGCCCCGTAGCAGGAGCAATCAGCCTGTGTCCGTTATCGGATGTGGTGTCGTGTAGGCTATGTTGGCCGATGACTCGTTCAAAGATACTTTCCTTACCCAGCTTAGCATTAAGGTCTCCTAGTACAATTTTGATCTCATAGCTGGGACACTGGGCATACGTTCTGTCTAGGAGATCGTAGAACTCATCTTTGGTGGAGTCATCCTTGTCTTCCGTGGGGGCGTGGACGCAGATCGGGCTGATTTTAAAAAATGTAGCCCTGATACGGATCGTTATGAGGCGTTCGCTCACTTGCCGAAAGCTTAGGACTTTTTGCCTTAGTCCACCTCGAACAACAAATCCGCATCCCAATAATCGTTACCCTCTCTCCCTATAGCAGTCGCCGTAGTAAATATCGCAGTTTTTCATCCGCTTTATGCCCGGTCCATTCCATCGCATTTCTTGGATGGCGGTGATGTCCGCTTTATAGCGGTCTAGGGCGTCCGCAAGTTGTTCGGCTGCACGTGGCCTGTTTAGGGACCTAACATTCCACGTACAAAGCCGAAGATCATTGTCCTTTTTTCGTTTTTTGCAAGGGTCGTCAACATAAATCCGGTCCGTTATATCCGAGGCTTGTGGTTGTTTCGGAGTTTGTGTTTTTTTACGGTTACGGCTTACTAGGCCGTAGCCCAACCGACTAATCCTGTTTTTTTTTTGGCGCAGGAGGCTCGCCATTCGCCCTTCCCCGTCTACAATTTCCATAGGAAATCTCCAGATGGCACCACGAGGAGGTGGGGCTAGGACTTATTAACAGTGCCGCAAGATGTTCGACTGCGGTGGCTCTTCTCGCTTTTTAGCAGGCCAGCATCCGTCGGATAGATGCTACCCCTACGAGGCCTTTGTTAGTCCTTTGCCATTGACAATTTGCGATAAATATGTTGAGCGCGTGATATGGAAAGTGATGTACTGACCTCTCCTATTTTCCGTCCATACAGCTTTTACAACCTTTTCTATAATGAAGATTTTGTCTGCTATCCTTGAGAAGCTCCTCCTTCTTTCCATTTTTCACAATTCTGCATCACAAAACACCTACAGTTCTGCCTTCTCACGATTTCCACAAAGCAAACATTCACCAAATCAACGAAATCACTTTTCCGCCCTTCACAACTCTCTCTATCAACGCTATTTAGCTGAAACGCAAGCCAATCTTATAAGTGATCCTAAGTCCTTCTTCAAGTTTGTTAACTTACTTACTTACTTAAGTGGCGCCAGAGTCCGTGGTGAACCTGGGCCTCAACCAACAAACGTCTCCAGCTGGCACGGTCTGTGGCCAGCTGTTTCCAGCGCCGCACGCCCAGTTGGTTAAGGTCCCCATCCACCTGCGTGCACCACCGTAGATGCAGCCGTCCTCTGTCGTGCCTTCCTTCCGGGGAGGATTCGAAGACTATTCGGGTCGGAGCTGTATTTTCCATGCGCTCTACATTGCCTAGCCGCCTTAGACGCGGGCTTCATCCGTTTTTGTTAAGGTCCAAGCCTCTGCGCCGTAAAGGAGAACTGATCAAGGTCTTATATAGTGTCACCTTGGTTTTCCGAGAGAGGGCTCTACTTCTCAATTGCCTCTTGAGCCCAAAGCAACAGCGGTTGGCAAAAGTGATTATTCGTTTTATCTCAGCGCTGGTGTTGTTGTCGCTGGTAATCAGTGAGCCAAGGTAGACGAATTCCTTGACCACTTCAAAGTTATATCCGCCCATGGTGGCGTTCTGGCCAATACATCGATGTTGACCGTCTCTTTTAGATGAAAGCAGATATATGGTTCTACCCTCATTAACCTTGAGACCCATCTTAGCCGCTTCTACCTCAACGCTTACAAAGGCCTCATTGCGTTGGCCACTGACTCTTGCACGAACTTTTCAAGCACGATGTTGGAAAAGTTGCATGACAGCGCGTCACCTTGCCTAAATCCCTTTTTAACATCAAAGGTCTCGGTTTGCTCATTACCGACCTTAATGGAGCAGCGAGAATTATCCATTGTCACCCTGCATAGTCGGGCGAGTTTGGCAGGGATGTTAAAACTAGACACGGCTTTGTATAGCTCATCTTTATACACGCTGTCATATGCAGCCTTGAAATCGACGAAGAGGTGGTGAGTGTCGACTTGGTATTCCTGGGTCTTCTCCAGGATCTGCCGTAGCGTAAATATTTGGTCTGTTGTGGATTTACCTGGCCTGAAACCACACTGATAAGAGCCAATCAGGTTATATGCGATGTTAAGGAGACTTATTTCCCTATAGTTGGCGCAGTTATAGGGGTCTCCTTGCTTTATAATAACCGCTGATAAAAACTGTGTTAAATGGCAGCCGAATTTGGCCTTGATGCGGATTGTTATGAGGCGCTCGGTTATATATTTAAAGCTTAAGACTTTTGGCTTTTGTCTGCCTCGGACAGTTATTAAATAAGCTGTCATGGATGTGCTGGGTTTTAGAATACCACCGCCCAGGAAAAACCTATGGTTTGACGACGAGTGCAGGCAGGCCCACACAGCTAAGTATGATGCATACAAGGCAATGCCGCATCGAAAGACGAGAGCTGTTCGTGAGCTCTACGCATAGAAAAGGAAAGAAGAGAACCGGCTTCTTAAAAAGAAAAAGAAGAATCATGGGAAGAGCGCAGTCGAGGAGATGGGGAGGTGTTACAGCAGGAATGAAGTCCGGACGTTTTACCAAAAAGTAAAACAGCGATCCAGTGGACACAAACTTCGGACAGAAACCAGGCCGGGACGAGAATGAACAACTTGTGGTAGAGTCGTAGTCGATAATGAGAATTTGGAAGTATCATTTTTGCAGACTGTTAAACGGCATGGAATCGCTGCCAGGCCGAATGTTCCACTCAACATGGATGACGATAGACCAGAAGGGTCTCAAGGTTAATGATATATCTACTTTCTTCTAAAAGAGACGGTCAACACCGATGTATTGGCCAGAACGTCACCATGGGCGGATATAACTTTGAAGTGGTCAAGGAATTCGTCTACCTTGGCTCACTGATTACCGGCGACAAAAACACCAGCGCTGAGATAAAACGCAGAATCACTCTTGCCAACCGCTGTTGCTTTGGGCTCAAGAGCCAATTGAGAAGTAGAGCCCTCTCTCGGAAAACCAAGGTGACACTTTATAAGACCTTGGTCATCCCAGTCCTCCTTTACGGCGCAGAGGCTTGGACCCTAACAAAAGCGGATGAAGATGCCCTTGGTCGTTTCGAGAGGAAAATGTTGCGCATTACCTACGGTCCCGTTTGTTCAAACGTTGTATGAAGGGGAAGATATAACAAAGAACTGTACCGGTTGTACACCAACATCGGCCTGGTACGACGTCTACGGATACAGCGTCTAAGGTGGCTAGGCCATGTAGAGCACATGGAAAACACAGCTCCAACCCGAAGAATCTTCGAATTCACCCTGGAAGGAAGGCGCGGCAGAGGACGGCCGCATCAACGGTGGTGCACGCAGGTGGAAGGGAACCTTAACCAACTAGGCGTGCGGCGCTGGAAACAGCTGGCCAAAGACCGTGCCAGCTGGAGACGCTTGTTGGTTGAGCCCCAGGTTCACCACGGACTGTAGCGCAACCTAAGTAAGTAAGTGTTATAAAGCAGCTTCTTCTTCTTTGATGGCGTTACAGCCCATGAAGGACCAGAGCCCAGCTTCTCTCAATCACCCATGTTGTGTGTGATTTATTTTTCACATAGGTGAAAGGGACCTACAGTTTAATGCCGATTCCGAACCGCGTGAGTCGAAAAGCATTTTCACGGCAAGTATACTACGGGGGGTTTTGCCAGTACCCCGCCGAGGAGGAACGCCGAAGTAAACATTCGATGGCGTCGGTGTTATCGGGATCCGGACTCGCTCATCGTGCGTCAGAGACCAACACACTAACCACTGCGCCACGGCGTCCTCTTATAAAGCAGCTTACCTACCCTATAAAGGGAATCGGCCAGTTTTGTCTACTTACTTGACAGATAAATCTCTGTCGGCTTCAACAATTCGCGTCGTCGATAGTGCCAAACTTTAGTTTCCGGTCTAAGATCAGTTGAAAAATACCTTGCTTGGTCCGCTAGTCTACGTTATTATTGTTCTACATCATTTAAAGAGGGCGCTGTTGTGACTCTGTCTTAATCAGTAAAAAACAACTAAATCAAAAACGTTTTCCAGTTCTGACTCTATATTTTTGTGGGTGAGTGTAGGTAGTAGTCCAGGATTACTGGAAACAGTGTTGCTGTGGTGCCTTCATTGTTCTCCATTTTCATTTCCGACGAATTGTTATTAGATTCAAAGCATGGAAGGCATTTTGGGCTGCCACAGCCTTGTAAAAATCTCATATTACCGATCTCAATTGTAATTTTTTTATCCATCAAGGTCTAAGCCAGCTTTATTCGTTGATAGGTTCCATCCTATCCATTAATCTTGTAAATCTTGGAAACCAGTTAAATATTTAGATCTCAATCTATTCGATCAAAGGAGGGGCTAAAATTACTCAAGACCCGGAATGACACCCAGTTTGAATTGATGTTATTCGCAGGTTTATCACGCATCTAACCAGCACTCAATTTATTAGTGACAACACTATCGTCGGAGATAATTCATCTCGCTTATAGGCCACAAGAGCTGCGTCTCTAAATTAAATGCAAAAATATTCAAAAATCGAATGAACAAAATTCCGACAGATTTAACGTGTTTTTTTGCAAGCAACTGCGATACACTTCTGGCAAGTGTAGGTGTTAAGCGTTGGCGTTGCACGAGCAGTTTAGTTGTTAACAGATACTTCTTATCTACTAATCGGGGTGTTTATTAGCGAATGGTATTTTAATTCCCATTGGTATGATGATGCTTGTTTTAGACATTTTAATTGGATGTCTAATAAATTAATTGAATTACGCTATAGGAGGTTAATGCTAACGAGTTTACCTGTTTCTGCGGGTCGATTATATTGCTTACTGGCGCTTGTTGTTGTTTTTTTTATATAAACGATCTGTTGTTTCATAGGCTCTTAGTTTATTAAGCATCCAAGGTAACAATAAAGTTGTTAAAACGTATTTGTAATCGAACCCAAGAGATATCTTTATTAATTCCATTTTTTTTAAAAGGCAGTTGATCTACGAATATTAGAAATCCTGCGCCTCGAATCGTTCAAGCGAGCATTTATGCCAATGATTTGCATATTTCCACTTACCAGTGCCGTCCACTCTCAGCACGATCGAGTAGCATTTATATCGAGTGCTAACAAGATAGCTGCTTTTCAGTTAACTTGAGACTCATCTTGGCCTTGCCAATTTCAACTACCTAATCAATACAAATGATCTTATGTGAGCTGGAGAGGGACGCAGCTGTACTTGAAGTACGGTTGACTGTAAAATACCTTAATACTCACTTGATTGTTATTTATAATTCTAAAGCTCAACACCTAAATTGACCCTAAGGGCTGTAGAAGGAACCAGAGATAACGATGGGGGAAACGAAATGGCGGACAAATATCTGCGGCGTACTATAGAAAATATATGCATGCCCCTGGCAAGGCTGTGAAAACAATGAAGGACTGCATCATTTGCAAGAAACTTGATTGATTGGTCATTAAGATTCCTTAAATCACTAAAGGGAGTGGAGCGGAGGAAAATTTTGTCAATAAATTGCTGAATTTATTTCCGCAAGTTAGATGCAAATTCAACTAGTACGTTATCGTACAAAACTTCTATGGCAACACATATCGAAAAGTGACCGTGGTGATGATTGGATTTTGACATTTGCTAATGGATGAGCGCATTCAACGAGCAATTTAAAGGAAACGATTTATAACGGTCGGCATAGAAAGTGAATGAGGTTTGCAAGACGTTTAAAGTTGTCTATTCCTATTGACGAATTTAACGAAATTAAGCAAAGTCCTCAGGAGCAGAATGTCCATTCTCGAAATTATTTAAAGTCATGCGCTGTATAGACAGAATAGGAACAAGAGCATGAGCTTCTGAAGAATTCACTATTTCGACATAACGGTAACGATAAACAGTAAAATCTCGTTCGTATATAGAATTAAATGAACATTAGGCAGAGTCCAAACATAAACAACGGAAAAAAGGTGATGTGAACTTTAGTGGCAGGTCCTACTGTCCCTGCCCAATATTCACTATGAAGACTGGACACACTATTGCCTCGGTACTAACGTTGTTAAAGGCACCCTCAATGTCTAGGAAGGCACCTAGAGTGAATTCCTTGATACTGAGCGATTTTTCTATGGTATAGACTACCCTATGCAGAACAGTATCTACCGATTTCTCCCTTGGTCGTCTAAAATATGTCTAAAGTCAGTCTCGCAATGAAGCTTGAAGGAGATCCTGGCCAGTTTAGAGGTCTACACCAGAGAGCGGTTTGTGAAATAAAATGCGGATGTACAAAGATTTACTTTCGAATCAAGACAAATAAGCGAGTAAACGAGTTTAAAATCGTATTAAAGACCTATCTGGAAGGTTTCCTTATTCAAAATGTAAGATGTAGCGCGTTACTTACCTACTCAAAGTCGATTCCGAAATGAATCTATTTAAGTTTATTCCTTCGCAGACAGTAGCAAAACCTGACGACTACTATGAACTTTACATTTCTTATCTCTGACAAGTTCAACACGATCTTCTCCGCCTTCTTATCCTACAGCTGCTAAATGGCAAACTTACTTTGCGACCAATATCCAAAATTGATATTTAAATATTTATGTCTAACGTCGATTTGAATATCTGTCTAAGTAAGACCTCAGTTCCGCCTTTCATTGTTTATTTTGTCGCTTGAATATCATTAAACCCAACCAGCAAACAAGAGAAGAACAGACCGAACAAAAGGAAATGATCCGATATCATGATATCACGTTACCAACAAAACTCTAACAACATGTGAGCAGCCATCTGAACGAAACGTCCTTGATGATATCATCCAACAAGGCCGTTGGTCACGTCCAAAGAACAAACATGACTTTCATTTCAAAAACCGAAAAACTCCGGCCCGAAAAGCCTAACCAAACATCTTGCTCGTGATTGTGGAATTGATTTTTATTGTTTTGCGTAGAAATCTGCATCGTACCTAGCCCAAAACCATACTTGTGAGAGTAGAACCAACGGGCAGAATACCGCTAAGTACCGAGTCAAAAGTCGGAAGAGCATTTCCATTTTCATATTCGTTTTAATTCTACTCGATAAACACATCCTTGAACACATTTCATTGCAATACAAATGCAATAGCTTTAACCTTAAACTAGCAGATACAGGGATAAACGTTCTGTACAATCATTGACTTAACGGTAATCTAACAAACTAAATACAATTCATGAGTACTGGCACTGAATGCGACCAATTGTGAGTGTTGTTCAGTTATGGCATTTTGGAGCTGCTCGGAGCTGCTTTGTTTTCCAAAAGCTGGAAAGCCCCGACGTATAGATACTCGTAGAGTTCCTTAAAAATAGATTTCGACCTGTTGATGGATTTTGTTACTGTGAGGAATCATTCCGTTTTTGGTTATGACGTACTCGAGGAGACGGCATGGATTAGGGTGGCTGGTTGTTGGCTGGTAGTTGAACTGGTTTTGCGAGATGGTAGCGGGATGCCATAGAGCTTGTAGTAGAGATCGGAAATATTAATTTTTGGAGTGAATAGCGATCCGGCGGAACGGGACGGTTTGCTTGGACTTATCGTTGTTGACCTTGTGGTTGTGGGGTTCAATGACTTGACAGTCGGAGTTATATGATTTGCAGTTGACTTGGAGATTGGCTGCACTGTTGCGGGTCTGATGGAGTTTTTCTTGAGATTAGAAGTTGACGGAGATCGGTTTCGAGTTGATCTGGTTGGATGAGCAGTGGGTTTAGGAGTAATTGGCTGAAGTTGACGATACGAACTCGAAGATGGCGTTGGCCTTATAGCGTAAACTGGTTTCGTCGTGGATTTGATACCTGTTGATCGGGCTGCTTGTCCAGTTGATCCTGATGAAGGTGACTTGGAAGTTCTTGCTGGCTTTTGGGTGACACTTCCACTCAACTTTGTTGATAGGTTTGGTGTGGAACCTGGTTTGCCAGTCGATGACGAGACCAATTTGGATGGGATTATATAATTCGTTTTTACGGTCGTGTTAGTCGCAGGTTTTGCAGCCGTGGCTAATATAACTGGTCTAAGAGTAGTTGATCTTGGTGTCATTTCCTTCACATTCCAAATGCCTGAGACTGTTGGCTGGCTACTGGTGGTCATAGTTTCTCTCTTGGTATTTGTATTTACCTCATAATCCAGTTCGTTGCTCGTAATTGATTTCGCTGATAGGAAACTGAATGGCGTGACATTACTCGTAATCTTTCGGTGGCCAAATCTGTAGGGCCCACGTGGATCGTAGTTTCTGGAAGTTGTCCTGATAGTCCTACTTGACGTGGTTGGACTTACCGTAGTCGATGTCAGTCCGATTACACTCGGTAGAGAAGGCCTGGAAAAGTAATTGCCTAAGTTGTGTTGACTAGAGCTTCGAGCAGGAGTGAAGCTTTTTGTGACACTAGTAAACGGCTTCACTGTAGGTGTGATGAACGAATTGAAAGCGTTGTACCTTGTAAAAGCGGTAGTCGTTGGTGATGGTGTCGTGAACGTAGGTGTCGCGGTTTGCCTGAAGACGTCTTCTGGCTGTTCATTGAGGTCTGTTGCTCTAAACTGTATATTCGAGGAGCTCTTTGCGAAGACTGTTGGTGTAGCGCCGTGTAACCGACCTGCGCTCAAGGTCGATGGCTTAAGAGTTGTTGTCGAGCTTGACCGCTCATTTGAGCTATACCGTTCAGATTCATATTTTGCCGGATCATAACGTCCGGAATCATACCTTCCATGCCTACCATACTTTGCCGGGTCGTAACGGCCAGTGTCCTGGTGGTCTGAGGGACCCTCAATGGTAGGTTTGTAGACAGAATGTGTTCTGGTGAACACCTTGGGCTGCACAGTAGGTTGTATTGTTGGGATGGTACGCGTTGCTGGAGTGGTGGGACTGACCAAACTCTTAAAGTAGTCCAATGTGCTCTGAGAATGAGCAGGAGGTATAGTACTGCCCCGGAAAAAGCTCACACTGTTTCGTGTCAATGGTTGGGTTGTGGTTTTTAATTGGTTACGGATATTCAGCGGCTGATCTAAGTGTAATGAGACGTCTTGGGCGTTACTAGGTTGGGTTGTCGGCGATGAGGTGGTTTGGAAGTAATTCGCTATATTCAGCGGTTGTTCTGTAGGTGCAGCAATAGTTCCAAAGCTATTTACTATATTCAGCGGCTGAATTGTCGATACGGATTCAGCGAAGGGCGTTTTTGGTGCTGAAGTAGTCTGCAACTTAACTGTTGGTCTTGAAATGGTCCTGTATTTGTTAATAATAATAGGCGCACGCGTTGTCGGCGTTGAGGTTGGCCTAAATTGGTCTATAGTACTCAGCGACGGAGCTGTTGGGCTGAAAAAAGCCTTGAAATAGTTTGCAATGGTTGGCATTTCCGGCGCCGGTGTTGATCTAAAGTTGTCAACAGTATGTCCCACCGTTGAGATGGTGCTGAATTGGTTTATGCTACTCGTCCGCTGAACTGTAGGACTCGAGATGCCTCTGGAATTATCTGTTGCCGTCGTGGACACTCCGAAGCGAACGTTATCATTCAGCGGCTGGTTTATGGATATAGATACAGTTCGTGGGGTCGTTGTCTGGATATCGTTGATTGCATTCAGTTGATAGGGTTGCATGCGATTAGTCGTTGGCGTGGAACTGATATCTGTTGGCAAAGTTGGCGATACATATGCCTTGACTGTATTCAGCTGGTAAGTCTGGAGGCGATTAGCCCTTGGGGTTTGTGATGAAATCGAAGACGTGGAGGCGCCGAATGACTTGAAGGCATCGAACTTAGCGCGTTCTTCGTTCTGTTGCTGGTAAGTTTCGAAACGACTCGAAGTGGTTGGCGTGGATGTTATCGGTATACCAAAGAATTTAGGTGCTGATGTAGTGGTTTTTATAGCTATTCCGCTAGTTGGTTCCTGCACTCTAGTGTCAGGAAGGAAATTCTTTAGGAATGGATTCAAGTTAAAGGCCGGTGCAGAGGTTACTGTCTCTGCCTGGGTGGATGACACTGCAGTTCCGGAGATTAGGTGTTTTAAAAATGGATTTAAACTGAGCGCTGTCTGTACAGAATTAACGCTGTCCACCTCCTCGCTAGCGTCAGTTGGTATGGCGTTAAGACTGGACGCTGCTTCACTGTTCACCAGATCGTAGTGCTTCAAGAAGATGTTATCGCTCAATACATGCTTGTAAACTGGTTTGTTGCTCAGGGTGACTGAACTTATTCTCTGCGTCGGATGTATCTTATGGTGAGGACGTGCGGTAAAGCTCTTGGAGTTGGCAAATTCAGGACAATCGCTTACGTACTCATCAGCTCTGCCGTTGCTGCAGTATTGAGAATAGGCCACCCATGCATGGAACCCATTCCCGAACAGTCGTTGATGCTCCTCATAGATTCTTGCGACGCACTGTATGTCATCGCTTATATCACTATCCTCCAGGTCAGAACAACTCAATTCACAGCCTTTTCCCTTACCTGGTGGAGAACACCAGAACTCATCGCTTATATGGAACAATCCATGCACGTTGCTTACCGATGAGGAAGTATCTAAGCCTGACTGATGCTTAGCGATGCAGATCCACGTAGAGATTTGGTCTCTCGAAACGAAGTGTTTGTCCCGAAGTTCTCGGGCCAGCTCACATTCTTCGTAGACTTTTCCCTTCGGTTTATTCTTTCCATGCAAGCCATGGTGTGGAATGAGATTCTGTGCTGGCGAAGAACTGAAGAAACCGCTCAGGTTTTCGAAACCCGGGCACTTGGATACGTACTGGTTCGCTCGTCCATTGCTGCAGTATCGGGAGTATGCTGACCATGCATTGAATCCATTTCCAGACAGACTTTGATGCTCCGCGAATATCTTTTCCGCGCATTTCACGTCGTCACTAATGTCGCTGTCTTCCAGATCGGCACAGCTTATATCACAGGCCTTGTCGCTGCCCGTTCGAGAGCACCAAAACTCGTCGCTTATGTGGAATATCCCGTGCACGTTACTGAGGGTAGACGAAGTGTCTAATCCTGAATGACGCTTGGCGATGCATACCCAAATGGGAACTTGATCTCGAGGTATACGATGCTTGTTTTGAAGTTCGCTTGCCAATTCACACTCTCTGTAGACCTTACCTTTGGGTTTGTTATTGCCTTGGAGCCCATAGTTGTGTCGTTGGGTTGAACCACCAAAGGTACTCCTTATTCCTTCGAATCCCGGACATTTCTGAACATACTCGTTAGCTCTATCATTGCTGCAGTGCCGAGAGTAAGAAGACCAAGCGTTGAACCCGTTTCCAGAAAGGCCATCATGCTCTTCGTAAATTTTCCTCACGCATTCGACGTCGTCGGTTATGTCATTGTCCTCAAGATCAGCGCAACTCACACCGCAGGCTTTTCCCTTTCCCGGGGGTGAACACCAGAACTCGTCGCTGATATGGAACAATCCATGCACGTTGCTCAGTGACGAAGAGGTATCCAAACCTGACTGATGCTTGGCGATGCATACCCATATCGGAATTTGATCTTTCGGTACATGATGTCGGTCTAGGAGCTCCTTGGCCAACTCACACTCATCGTATACTTTACCAGAGGGTCTAGAGTTTGAAATCGCCGATTTGTGTTTGGCTTTAAAGTCTTCCTCGTCTGTTTCATCGAAGCAACCTCGAATGTACTGCTCGGCACGCTCCCTGCAATGCGCGTTATATACAGTCCAGGCGGTGAATCCATTTCCAGAGATTCTTGTGTGCTCATTATAGATCTGTTTGACACACTTAATGTCATCACTTATATCGTTATCTAGCAACTTACTGCATGGCAGTCCGCATGCCTTTCGGTGCTCTTCCTTATGGGAGCACCAGTACAAATCACTGATTTGGAAAAGACCATGATCAGCACTTCCATCGGTGTTTAGACGACCCACTGCGGAGGTGTCGTAGTTCGATTCATGCTGGGCGATGCATACCCATGTCGGGATCTCATCCATGCTCATATCGTGTTTGGTCAAAAGTTCCTTGGCAAGTTCACAGCGATTGTATTTCTTTCCCTTCTTCGAATGGTAGTCGTCAATCGAATTGGTGCTAATTGGCTTGGTGTGAATCCTTGTATGGGTTACAGGGCAGTGTGCAATATATTTATCTGCTCGTCCATCACTGCAGAATCTCGCATAAGGTGGCCAAGCATTGAAGCCGTCGCCTGTGAGACGTGTGTGTTCGTCGTAGATTGTTCGTATGCATTCGACGTCGTCGGTTATATCACTGTCCTCAAGCTGATCGCAAGAGATTCCACATGCCAAACCTCGGCCCGGTGGAGAGCACCAGAACTGGTTACTGATCTGGAAAAGCCCATGGTTTTCTTGTCCAATCGCGGACGTATTATAGTCCGATTCATGCTTAGCGATGCAGACCCATGTGGCGATTTGATCCTCTGGAAACTGGTGCTTGTTTCGTAACTCGTCGGCGAGCTCGCAGGGCTCGTAGACCTTCCCTTGCAGCTTTTGCTTGTGCCGTTTGGGAGGTTCATGATATTGCGTCTTGGTTACATGGTCAAACTCGATGCCATCGAAACATCCTCGTACATAACTGTCTGTATTTCCATGACAATAGGCACTGTACACCGTCCAAGCGTTGAAACCATCTCCAGAAATCCGTGTGTGCTCCTTGAAAATCTTTCGCACGCAATTTACATCGTCTGTGATGTCCGAGTCCAGCAGTTTATTGCATGGCATTCCACATGCTTTTCTTCGACCTCCCTTATGAGAGCACCAGTACAAATCACTGATTTGGAACAGACCGTGATCGGCGCTACCGTCAGCATTCAAACGACCTACAGCCGAAGTGTCATAGTTTGACTCATGCTGAGCAATGCACACCCAAGTCGGGATCTCTTCCATCGGAAATTTGTGTTTCAGGAACAATTCCCTTGCCAATTCGCATCTGCTAAATACCTTGCCCTGCCGATGCGACGCCAATTTATTGTCCTCGTCCTCGTCCTCGTCGTCATCCACCGAGTTTGCCGTGATCGACTTTGAGTGTAAATACTCCCGTTCCTCCTCACCGAAACAGTCTTCCACATACTCGTACGGATTATCACGACAATATAGCTCATACGCGTTCCACGCATTGTATCCATCTCCCGACAACCGCTGATGTTCGTTATAAATCACACGCGCACACTCCAGATCATCCGTAATATCATCATCCCGCAAGCGATCGCACGATATACCACAAGCTACCCCCTTACCCGGCGGTGAGCACCAGTATGTATCGCTAATTTGAAAAATTCCATGCGAGCCACTGCGTGCATTACCACCAAACGCCGACGTATTCAAAAAACTCGAATGTTGCGCAATGCACACCCAATACGCGACTTCATCCAGATCCAAGCCACTGTCGTACCGCAAAAGATGCGCCAATTCGCACTGTTCAAACACTTTACCATCGCTCGGTGTGGCCTGATGGCATAAGCAGGCGCAGACCCAAAATACGAAAACCGCGGCACGACCAAACGCTAATGGCCTTGCGTTTGCCAAATACCTGCTAACCCGGTTCATCATGCACGGCGGCATAGACGCGTGTTACATATATGATTGCTCGTACGTTTCGACCAAGCCCGATAGACGACGACGAGAGATTAGGAAATACGAAAAACAGCAAAAGTGAGTTCAAGAAAAAAAAAAAAAAAAAAACCGAAACGGTTTGAATGCCAGCGAGCTAGAATGAAGATGAAGCGAGTATCTTGCCCAGAGTTGCGTCCACGTCCGCGATTAAATACTAACTGACTGCTATTGATACTGCTCATCTGCCCAGATGAACGTCTGGGGTGGGGGTCGAACTCCGGCCACATGGCTGTGGATCGGTCAGCCAAAAGTCATCAAGCAGGTGGTGAGTCGAGTCCGATCAATCAGGTTCTGAAAAGCTTCTATCTTCTTCTTCTTCTTCTTTGTTGGTATGTTCTTCTCCGGCTTCTTGTGGTAGTGAGACAATATGTAGACAATTCTAAAATATCACCAGATGCCAAGGGATTCTCGTCAAGCTACTGTTGATGCCAAGTGATAAATCAATTAATCAGTCGAGCGTCAGTACGTAACATCGCTGGAGTCAATATCGATGCAACGAATTCACAGAAGCAATTGCAAATGTTTGTCGAATGTGATCCGATGGATATGCAAACACAATTCATCGAAAAACAGGTTTTTTGCCTTATAGAAATATGAAGCTGAAAATAGCGGTGTAAATCATTGAATAACCAAAGTCGTACGTCGCGCATTGGTGCGGTATGAGCACACGCGGCGAACTTGGAACTATAAATCGTAATTCATTCGATCAACAGACGTTTACATAGTACGAGTAATCACGCTGATGAGCTTTGGAGACGATAAGGAAGCAATGCAGTTGTGGTGTGGCCAACGGGTCAACATTGACCTCAACCCTGCAGGCGGGCAGATGACATGATGTTAGCAATTTAATTGACTTAATCTTTAGTTTATTTAACGGTTTTGTGCTTAATGATGTTTTGCTGGAAAGTTTAAACAAAAGACCATTGTCGCCTTACTGGTTGACAAGGTCGCCACCCTGATTCGATGACTGCCATCCGATTTTCACTGGACTAGTTCTGGTGTTTCAAACCAGTTCTGAGAAGGACAACAAAAATTACTTTCTTGTGTTCAATGCAATTCGCTCCAGGGTGTAAATGGGGATGCTTGTTTTTGTTCTCAACAACCGTTCACGGATAAGGAAGCTATCAAGTTGACATAAACGACCGATAATCAAACAATGATAAATGATGGATGGATCCGAATTCGTAGTTAGACTTGATGCTAATAATATCGTAGGTCTCATGAATACGTAGGTTTGGAATCAGCTTAAAGGTTGATGCTAAAACTGGATTTAATGTTGGTCAACCGTCAGTTAATTCGAACGATGATTGATGCTGGGGCGACAGTATGTCTCATGAATAAATCGTGTTTACGACTGGTTTGGCTTAAAATATTTTGCATATTATCAGTCAGCCCTTTGCTTGTCAACATTTTTCGTACTTGACTCTTCTTAGACTCTGGGATAGATTTAGGATTAGTGCGATTATGCCTGATCTAAAGAATTCGGTCTTCTAACTGGCTGTTGACCTTTTATCATAATCAGGTCCGACTTGAGAGCATGAAATTAACACAGGAACTTGTTTTTGTTTATCACAAAATTTGCATCTTTTGGAATCAGTTCCTAATTGTTTGGATTTGCGTTGTTTCTTAACCAATTCCCATACTGGTTCATTTTAGCGCCTCTAGATTGTTGTCTCATAGCAATAGTGAGTTAGTATTTTACTCTAATTTTGTCTTCTAACGACTTTTCACGGATCTTTCTAATTCTAGTGGTGAAAATGCCAACTCATTTGAATCCTGTTCTGGAAAGAGACCTTATACTAAAGTGATGGGGAAGATCTTTATTCAAAGGCACAAAAATTCGAAAAGTTGTTCTCTTGTTTTCTCTGTTCTATCTATAGGTGATTAGGGTGGGCCTTATTCACTGGTTATTTTGTCACTGACAGCTGTTTCCTACTGGAAAGTCAGTTTCCCTACTGTATACAAGCTTGTGCAAAAAGTTAATGAGACTGGTAGTGGACAACACTCAAGGTCCCCGTCGTCGTACGGTGCGCACAGATAAGAATGTGGCTGCTGTGGTCGAGAGTGTGACCCTCAATTCACGGACATCAACTCGCCATCAATCTGAACAGCTCAACATTTCACGCACTAGCCTGAGGAGAATTCTGCACAAAGATCTCGGATTATTCGCTTACAAGTTCCAATTCACTCAGCGATTGAAGGCGCGCGACCATCCGCTTCGTTTGCGGTTCGCAGTTTGGGCCTTAGAGCAGCTTAAATTGGACAACGATTTTGGGCACACATTTTCTGGCGAGGAGCATTTTCGTCTCGGCGACTGCGTTCACAAACAAGATATCCGCACGGAGAAGCCAATGCATCCACAGAGAGTCACAGTTTGGTGCGGAATGTGGAGTGGTGGCATCATTGGACCATTTTTCTTCGAAAATGAGGCTGCGAACAACGCCTTGGTCAACAGTGGGCGTTACAGAGCCATGTTAACTGACTTTTTAACTTCCCCGTGGGAAGTTATTGTAATGGGGTCGATTTGGCCAATTTCAAATGATAACATATCTCCACGTTTCAGTGACCTAGAATCCAAATTCAAGGTTTTTGCAGAGATGTACCTACATGTATGTGTGTATGTACGTATGTGCGGATGTGTGCGTCCAATACTTGGTCTCGATTATCTCGAGAACATGGGACATGACATGGGACTGATTTCATTCGACGCATTGACAATTATGTATCTTAGAACTGATGAAGTTTTCAGCAAAATCGGTAAAGCCGTTTTTTGTTAGAAATTAACTAACTACACAAAAAAAAACCAAGGTAATTAACTACACGCGGTGTTCCCAAGCGGTCTCCCATCTGAGTACTGACCGCGCTCGATGCTGGTTGATTGCCTTGATCGGACGAGAACCGATACTATACCCATTATTCGTCTAAAAACGCTACCGCAGCCAACAAAAAGAACTGATGACCTTCAAACACCTGATCAGATCTTTACAAGTTGTAGCTCAGAACCATCTCGATCAGGTAAGCTTTAAAAAAAAAAAAAAAAAACAGCATCATAATCGGTCCATTCGGTCAGGAGGTACGATGTCACAGACAGACACACAGCCACCTTAAACTTTAAACATCCCTCTTTTTGCGTCGGGGGTTGAAAATAAAAAAATATGACCTGCAAGGGCACGACTGGAAAGTTAGTCGTGTAGGCCTTGCGGGTCACACCGGGATGACATTTTTTTTTTACTGAAATTAAGACATGGATTTGGACGATATCTGGTTTATGCAGGATGGCGTGATATGCCACACAGCCCATGGCACAATTGGTCTTTTACGCACCAAATTCCCAAATCGTGTTATCAGCCGTCTTGGCGATGTCAATTGGTCGCCTCGGAGCTGCGATTTGACCCCTTTTGACTTTTTGTTTTGTGGGGAACTGCAAAGGACCGATGTTATGAAAACAATCCGGAAACGATTCAAGCACTTAAGGCCGATATCATTCAAGCAATCCGTGAGCTACAGCCCGAAACCATCAACAAGTTCTCGGAAAATTGGGGTGACAGAATGCGCTACTGCGAAGCAGCCGAGGCAGCCACTTGAACGACGTTGTACTTCATAATTAATGGGAATGCTTGTCCTTACTAATAAAGCCATAGTACATGGATCAAATTTAATGTTTTTCATTTTATTGCATTCTTATAAAGAATCTTGTATTTGGCCCACCCTGTATAGATGAAGAACACAGTATTACACCCTTGTGTAGCTATTATTTTTTAAGTTATTTTGTTAGGGTCAAGCCAAAGTTAATGCCCTTAACATACTTTAAAGAAAAGATCGACTTACTAATGCTCTCAGTACTTTACGTTACGGTGCCGTTACAGCACATGAAGGACCAGAGCCAAGCTTCTCTTAATTACCCATGTTGTGTGTGATTTATTTTCCACACAGGTTAAAGGGACCTACAGTTTAATGCCGATTCTGAATGGCGTGAGTCGAAAAGCTTTTTAAAGGCAAGTATACTACGGGGGGGTTTTGCCAGTACTCCGCCGAGGAGGAACGCCGCGAAGTAAACATTCCATTGCGTTGGTGTTATCGGGATCCGAGCTTGCTCATCGTGCGTCAGAGTCCATCACACTAACCACTGCCCCACGGCGCCCTCTTAGGTAGATCGCCAAGCTAGTCTGTATGCATGTCGCCAATCCATACATCCTTAGTTCCAAAAGTAACCGTCTAAAAAATGAAAACATTGAAAATTGAAAAAAAATATTTTGGCTCAAAACCCTTCTTCCAGCGATTGCGATATTCAATAAATGCAATACACCATTTATGGTGGAGTCTTCGAGCCCCTCAACGCCTCCTTCACCTGCGCCTTCATCGTTAGCGGAGCTTTTATCACAAGACCAGTTTTTTCAAGGTTAGAAAGAGAAAGTAATCCAAAATGAAACTTTTCTAAACATTCTGTTTCTGTTCCTGTTGCATGCAAAGCTTTTGGAAATACCTACCATGTCCGCTAGCTTGGTACCATGTCATTTCCAGTCGATGGTCTTACTTACTTACATACTCAGGTGACGCTACAGTTTGGGGCTAACCTAGGCCTCAACCATCAAGCTTTTCCAGGTAGCGCGATCTTTAGCTAGCTGTTTCCAGTGTCGCACGCCTAGTTAGTTGAGGTCACTTACCACCTGTGTGCGCCACGTTAGATGCGGCCGTCCGCATCGTGTTCCCCTAGGGGTTGAAGTCGCAAACTCTACGAGCCGAAGCTGTGCTGCCCACTTCCTCAACATGGCCTAGCCGTCTTAGACGTTGGATTCGTAGATGTCGTACTAGGCCGATGTCACTATTCAGCCTGTATATTTCTTGGTTGAATCTTCTCCTCCATTCTCGGTCAACACAAACGGGACGGTTGATTGCAGAATGTTTCTCTCAAAATGACCAAGCACCTCTTCATCCATATTTGATAAGGTCCAAGCCTCTGCGCCGTAGAAGAGAACCGGGATGATTAAGAGGGTCATCTTACTTTTCCGACAGAAGACTCTACTACTCAATAACCTTTTGAGCACGAAGAAACAACGCTTTGCAAGAGTTATTCTGCGTCTAATCTCAGCGCTGGTGTCGTTGCCGCTTGTTACCAGTGAGCCAAGGTAGACGAAATCCTTGACTACATCAAAGTTATAGCTGCCAATAGTGACGTTCTGACCAAGACGTCGGTCAGACGTCGGTCGTTTGACGACAACATATATTTGTTTGCCCTCGTTTACCTTTAAGCCCATTTTAGCCGCTTCGGTTTCAAGTTTCAATACTCACAAAAGCTTCATTGGCGTCTCGCTGCGTTCTCCAAATCACGTCAATATCATCCGCGTATGCGAGCAATTGTGGAGACTTGAAGTAGAGCGTGCCTCTTGTATAGGCCAGTGAATCCCGAAATGTGAATGTTGAAAAAATCACATGACAGTGCGTCGGCCTGTCCGAATCCTCTTTGGACATCGAAGGTCTCGGTTATTTCCTTACCGATCTTAGTGCAGCAGCGAGAATTCTCCATTGTCTTCCTGCATAACCTGACCTATTTGGCAGGGATCTCAAAACTAGGCATAGCGCTGTATAGCTCGTCCCTATAGACACTGTCATATGCGGCTTTAAAATCGACGAAAAGGTGTTATGTGTCGACCTGAAGAAGACCCATGAACTTCTCCAAGAACTACCGCAGTGTGAATATTTGGTCTATCGTAGAACTGAAGCCACATTGATCGCAATTAATTAAATTGTCCACAAATAGTCTGACGTCGATCGCGATGTGGTCAATCTGGTTGGTAGTCGATTGATCAAAAGACCGCCAGGTGCCTTTGTGTACATCGAGGTGCGGGAAGCGCGTACTGGCTAGAAGGAGATTTCGCCCCGTAGCAATATCAATCAGCCTATGTCCGTTATCGGAGGTGGTGTCGTGTAGGCTATGTTTGCCGATGACTCGTTCAAATATGCTTTCCTTACCCAGCTTAGCATTGAAGTCTCCTAGTACAATTTTGATGTCATAGCTGGGACATTGGGCATACGTTCTGTCTAGGAGATCGTATAACTCATCTTTGGCTGAGACATCCTTGTCTTCCGTGGGGGCGTGGACGCAGATCAGGCTGATGTTAAAAAATTTAGCCTTGATACGGATTGTTATGAGGCGTTCGCTCACATGCCGAAAGCTTTGGACTTTTTGCCTTAGTCCACCTCGAACAACAAATCCGCATCCAAACAATCGTTGCCCTCTCTCCCTATAGCAGCCGCCGTAGTAAATATCGCAGTTTTTCATCCGCTTTATACCCGGTCCATTCCATCGCATTTCCTGGATGGCAGTGATGTCCGCTTTATAGCGGTCTAGGGCGTCCGCAAGTTGTTCGGCTGCACGTGGCCTGTTTAGGGACCTAACATTCCACGTACAAAGCCGAAGATCATTGTCCTTTTTTCGTTTTTTGCAAGGGTCGTCAACATAAATCCGGTCCGTTATATCCGAGGCTTGTGGTTGTTTCGGAGTTTGTGTTTTTTTTTTTACGGTTACGGCTTACTAGGCCGTAGCTCAACCGACTAATCCTGTTTTTTTTTTTTTTTGGCGCAGGAGGCTCGCCATTCGCCCTTCCCCGTCTGCAATTTCCATAGGAAATCTCCAGATGGCACCACGAGGAGGTGGGAATAGGACTTACTAACAGTGCCGCAAGATGTTCGACTGCGGTGGCTCTTCTCGCTTTTTAGCAGGCCAGCATCCGCCGGATGTGGATTCAGATCTTAAAAATCTAATTTCTTAGGACCTCGGCGTTTTCCGGTTCCCAATCACGTCTCAGTGAATTTAGCCTTCGGACTTTGTTTTCACAAAGGTCTTGAGCTTTCTATTTCGCAGGTGGTAAAAGAATTAAATATAGCTTTGAACGTGACTTTGGTTATCACTGCAATTACTCTTTCTTTCCACCGGTGCTTCACAATATAGCGCATAGCTATTAGGATTGCAATAGCCAATAAAAAAGCTAGTCCCAGGTTTCTGCCCAGACATTACGTCAAGGCCAGTTCTGATGCCTAGGAAAGTTGACTGCACAATTACGGCACAGTAGGATGCTTGGTGCTATTGCGTCAGGTACATATATCCAAAAGACAGGGTGCGAGTCATACCAAAGGTTGGTACTCTTCAGACTATATATGGACTATAGTGTGCACCGCATGCACTCATATGTGTATTAATGAGTGAGAGGTTTAGCTTAGCATCCAGAGCAGGTAAGGGCTCCCATGTATCCGAGATGGAAAGTTCCTTATAGCTTACTAAGAAAGGGTATCGTGTGTTTACGCAATAGTCTTTCCAGCCAACAAATCGATGCGTTTGAGATTAGGAGCCTACCATGTATTTTCCAAGGCTACAGACCCCATGTTTTGCCAAAAGCCCCTTTACATTGTCAGAAAGTTGACAATACCAGAGAATTCGCTACCTATTTTGTCGGATATCAAAATGATGATGCTTTTTAGCTTCAGCTGAGTCAAGCTCCTTAATTTCCTCCTTCTCGTAAAGAGATTAACTTCAGCCTATAGACGATTAACCATCGGTACCCTATTCATTAAACAAGTTTAGCCCATAAGCTTTCGTATAGACCTCATAGGCATTGAGAGTATTGAGCAGGGAATTAATCACCGTATATCATAGCAACGGGGATAGGAAACCACCTTATGGGCAGCCCCTGTTAACGCCAGAGCTGACGTTAACACGTCGAAAAAACGAGCGCATATTCCATTCGCTCAGCAAGGTTTTGACATGGTTGTTGTCGGCATTCGATCCCGTGTCATCTGGGTCAGAGGCCAACGCACTACCTACCGCGCCACGGCGCTCCTCAATTATGCCGTCAAATTCCCCATCTTCGTTTCAAGACTAGCATGTCCCACTAAAAAGGCCTTCAACCGAGTTGAAAACCTCTCTTTCACACCGAGTACAGCATTTTTTTTGACGGAGTCTTAAGTGTTATAGCATCTGGCTATTGAAAAGTCGATCGCGGATTTCTTTCTGCTTTCTCGCCAAAATTTGATAAATCTAGTTTGCAAACTATGAGCATTAAATGTCAAATCATTTGACTCACACCTGACAACATTCCACCCACCTCATGATACCAAACTTGCAAATCGCTAAACCACTAGTACCAAACCAGATCAATGGAATAATATAATCGATGCCAAAGCTCTTTCCAGTAACAATGGAGGGCCACGAGGAATAGTGATTAGATAAGTACTCAATTGCTCTTGCATATTTCATATCCGTTCTGTATGGTGCTCGAAGGCCGCTCTAGATTAATTGACATACAACCACGTCTTTGTTATTCAATGCCACCAATTTCGTAGACTCCGACTGGAAATGGACAGACGAGAAAGGCGAAGAAAAAAAAAAACCAACGGATGTCGAAAGTGTTTATTATCCGGAGATATGTTCCCAGTCGCTTATTTAGATTCTTAGATACTCTTGCGACATTTGACGACGATGATATCTCCACTAGAAGTACTTTGACGAAGGGTGATAATGCTCGACTACAGGCCATAAGTGGACTTGCCAGTCACGCTAATGAGAGATTACTAATTGAGACGAGTGCTTGTCCGGTGCACTTGAAGGGTTAGGTAAAAGGCGGAAGTGTTCTCAAGACCATGCAAGACACGCGTTTCATTACCAAGCCGTCAAGCTTAAACAAGACCCGTCAAAAAACCCACAATCAGCAGCCCACTGGTGGCGTGTGGTTGGTGGTCAGAATTATCGATTGATTGGAGTATGCTACGCCTGTCACCATAAACTAAACATAATCCATGACCTTCTTTTAAATACTACTGCACCTGTCTCGAATACTGGGATTGAATTAGCCATGACTTCGGCCTTACGTAGCGATTACTTTGGCTCCACATGGCTATTATACAATATCACACAATTGCCCGCTGGGAATGGTGAACGTGTCTTGTGTGTGAATCTCATCAAGTGCAAGATCGAGAGTTGACTACACAAACTGGCTTTGGAAAGTGAACATCAGGTACTCGTATTATAGATACACGTCGATTGATTAAGCTAAAAGGCTCCACTTTGAATTGAAATTGGCTCAAGTCGAGTTCAGGAAATGTGCGCGATACTCATTCCTTCCTGACAAGATACCAATGAAGGGAAAGTGGTCGACTTAACAGTCTCTAGTTGTCCGACAATATTGCTCGACATCGATTACGTTCACAGGATTCAAAACAGCATAGTGCTCACATGGAGCCGATGACTTCATTGATGCTATTGTCGCATCGACAAATGGTAATGGCATCGATCCTGGATAGGTGTGTCGAATGAATAACATGTTCGTCGAGAATGTTACCAGCACCAAGTCCATTCTAGAAAGGAAACTTCTCTTAAATCGAATAAGGATTTCTGCGCCGACAGTTTAAAAAAGCTAAAAAATCAAGGACGAAGGCATTAGGAATTTGCGTATTAGGGCAATTCGACTATCCTCTTCTTAAGTAGCTTTATTCCCTTAGTCCTTGAGGATTACGCCTCTTGTTTACCAAGAGTAGTCAAGTTCCTTTCTCGGGAACAAGTTCATCCAGAGCGCCAGATATGTTCGACAACTTGTTGCCATTTTAAGGATAATTCTATTATTCTTCTCTTCTTGTGGCGCATTTTTCACCAGCAATATCGTTCGCCAAGCTCCTGGAGCTTCTGGTAAATCACTATCGGCTTATGTGGCACGTCGTTGTCCTGATGGAACCCAATATCTCTCCTATTAGTCAAAACCGATCGCTTCTGCGTGATTGCTTCCTCCCGCTGGTCCAAGTGTTGAAAATACAGCTCTGAGTTAAGAGTTCATAACCTGAATAGCGTCATCAGCAAGTGTTTTGAACTCGCATGTCCTGTCAGCAAACCTCCCTGCAGGAAATTGATTCTCTGGTGGAATGCCGAGCTCCAAAGTCTTGGCAGGGAAGCCATAAGTCTTCTGAATAGATCACTCAAATCGAAGTATCGGTCCAAGCAGGACGTATATGAGAAACTTATTCGTAAATCGAAAAACGTTTCTTATGAGACCTTCTGCGAAGAGATCAAGTTTCTGAGTGCGACTAGCAAGTCGGTTAAAGTCCTCAAACGGGGAAACCCGACAAAACTAGATACACTCAGGAAACCTGCTGGTGCCTTTACTGAGTCTAAAGCGGAAACTCTTAGTTTACTGCTTCGGACTCGGGAAATCAGATCGCCATCGGCTCATTGCACACTCCTTCAAGGGAAACTGCAACTGAAACGGTGAAAACAACTCGGCGTAGCTGGTATATTGAGTCGCGCGTGGTTACGACTGAAGCCATTGAATTTGCTGTGGCATCCTTCGATGGCTTCTATTCGCCAGGCACCGATGGGATATATCCTGTTATGCTGCTTGCTTCTTTGAAAAGAATTTACACTGCTAGCCTAGCATTTGCTCACATACCCATTCCTTGGCGCACGGTAAAAGTAGTCTTTATTCCCAAAATAGGAAAAGAGGACTACTCACTTGCCAAGAGTTTTAGATCAATTAGTCCAACATCATTCCTACTGAAAAGCATGGAGAGACTGGTAGAGTTGCACGTGCGCAAAGTTGCTCTTCGAATGCACCCTCTTTCGGAAATGCAGCATGCGTATCAGCGCGGAAAATCCTGCGAGACTGAGCTTCAGAACCTACTTACGCGTTTTGAATGCGCGCTCGAATGGAAAGAGTACGCGCTGGGCATTTTCGTCGGAGCTTTTGATAACGCAACATTCGACAGCATGTGCAACGCTGCCAGACATCATGGCGTAGATGAAGCGCTGGTCTTGTGGATCAAAGCAATGCTTGTGCAGAGGACATTGACCGCTGATGCAGGCCTCGACCAGTGTGTCAAATCCGGCGAAAACAGGGGCTGCCCGCAAGGTGGCGTCCTGTCTCCGCTGTAATGGTGCATGGTGGTCAACTCTCTGCTTGATGCTCTAAATGCCTCTGGAATCTATGCCCATGCCTATGCGGATGATGTCGCCGTTCTTTCTGTCGGCTTAAAGCATAGGCGGCTTGTCCATTTCCAGGCGGCGCTAAATGTGATCGATGATTGGTGTACCATAACTATCCTGTCGGTTAATCCTCTTAAGACCGATGTCGTTCTTTTCACGCGAAGGAGGAAAAATACCGACATGACTCAGCTGGTACTAAAAGGTACTTCCATCCCGGTATCCAAGGAAGCTAAGAATCTAAGAGTCATCTTAGATAGCAAGCTTCTTCGGTCAAAGCATGTTGAGCTAAAAACCACCAAAGCGTTGTCAGCTCTCTGGCAATGCAAAGGAGCTTTTGGCAAAACATGGGGCTTATCGCCGGCAAAGGTCATCTGGATCTACACGGCAATGATAAGACCTATAATCTCATATGCATCGGTTGTCTGGTGGAACAGACTAAAACACAAACATGTCGTAGCCTCTTTCACCAAACTCCAAAGAACGGTTTGTCTCGGCTGCATGGGGGCCTTCCCAAGCACGCCGGGCGCTGCTCTAGATGCTATGATGAACCTTCCACCTCTTGATATATTTATCAGAAGGTGTGCTCTGAAAGCCATTTCTCGTCTGAAAAGAAATGACTTTTGGTATAACTTGCATAGAAATAACGGTCTGCTTGCGCAAGTATTGTCCCGCGACCCCTGTCTCATGGACATGCCTTCTGACGCACTAAGGCCCCTTATCCTACTGCGCCGTAATTTCGCAGTCGAATTTCCTTGGTATCAGGATTGGCTCTGGCTGGATACTGAACCTGGAAGGATAGTCTTCGAATTTTTACGGATGGCTCGAGGTCTGGGCGGGGGTCCAGTGCTGGGGTCTTCTTTGAGCGCGAAAACATCCGACTGCACTTCTCCTTAGGGAAATATGCGTCTGTCTTCCAATCAGAGATATACGCAATCCTAATGGCCATGCACTATGTTGTGAAGCACAGGTGGAGGGGGAAAAGCATATGCGTCTGTAGTAACAGCCAAGCTGCACTAAAAGCTTTGTGTAACCTCTTATCTAGCTCCAAATTAGTGCTTGAACTCAAGTCCTTCTTGAACAGAGTCGGCAGACTAAATTCATTAAGGCTTGTATGGGTTCCAGGCCACTCTGGGATCCCATGTAATGAGATCTCTGATGAACTCACCAGAATGGGTTCAGAGGAGACCTTCTCAGAACTTGAACCCGCTCTAGGTCTACCTGCATCCATGGTAAATTCCTACATTAACGATTGTGCGTTTAACATACACAACCGTAGATGGAGGGATTGTCCAGGTTGCAGGATGACTAAGCGCGTATGCCCTGATGTTGTACACTGCGATGGTAAGACCTATCCTAGTCTATGGCTCGGTTGTCTGGTGGAAAGCGCTTGAGAAAAAGTGTCATCCTCAGAGTGTGTCAAAGGTTTAAACGGCGGCTCTTGAAGTCAGGCTGAACCTCCCACCCCTGGACATATACTGCGAGAGTGCCGCAACCAGAACTACGCTAAGATTACAGGAATCCGGTCTCTGGAAAAGGAGTCTTCACGGACTTACATCAGTCTTGGATTGATGGGCCATCTCGAGATTCAGAACCGTAACGGACTATGTCACCCGACTTCCTTCCTGGGAGAGGAGGTTCTCTATTATAATTCCCTCCAGGGAGCAATGAATCGGTGATTTGGTACGCACGGAAAGGGAGCTGGCATTCTACACCGATGGATCCAAAATGGATATTGGCACAGGTGCCGGAGTCTACTTTGAGTCTCGAGATATGCATCGCTTCTATAGGCTCGATGATGGATGCAGTGTCTTCCAAGCTGAGGTCTTCGCTATCAAAAAGGCGGTGGACCTGATCAGCATAGAGAATATCTCAGGAAAAAGGACCAACATCTATGTTGACAGCCAGGCGGCCATTAAGACTTTGCAGGCAGCATGGATAAGATCCAAACTCGTCAAACTCTGCAAAGAGAAGTTAGAAGAGATATCGAATGTAAATGAGATGACCCTATGTAGGGTACCTGGTCATGTGAATATCTCTGAAAACGAGAGAGCGGACGAGCTGGCTAGGCGGACAGAGAGACAGAGACGGAGCTATTAGTGAAAGCCAATAAGCGATTGTGTCGCTTAGGTACATGCGCAACGGCGAGATCGACTTGGCTCGTCTATGATAAGAAAAGAATGGAAAATCTGCTGAAGTTCAATCGTGGGAATATTCGACTGGCAGTCGGTGCCTTCACCGGGCACTGCATGCTATCCAACCATGCAGCTCGACTAGGCCAGCGCGCTAGCCCAAAAAAGGAATATATTCCTAGGTAGATACTTCCTTTCGGGACTAGAAGAGGTAGGTAACATCGGGCTGAACAGAATACTGGGATTTTTATCCTCGTCTGGTTGGTTCAGCTCAACGGTAAATGTCTAGGTATCAACGGGTTAAAGAAAACAAGTGGGCACAATGGACTCAACGTAGTCTACGTGAGCCTTGACTTTTCGTCAATAGGGCACCCATGCACCTAACCTAACCTATGCCCTGATGTCTGCAAAAAATCTGCAGCATTCGTCCTGTCTTTATGGAGAATCGACTGCAGAAGGCTTGTGGGAGTTATCACGGCCATTACACTTTTGACAAGCATCTCTACGTGCTTGGCATCAGTGAGACGCCTACCTGTGCTGCATGTTGCGAGGAGGATGACACTGCAAAGCATTTCCTCTGTAATTGTCCCGACTTTGCTGGCGCACGGTGGCGCACCCTTGGAGCCGACATGGTGTGTGCCGAGTCCCCTAGCTCTACATCACTGAGGCTCCTTCAAATTTTTCTCCGGAAAACGGGGAAATGTAAGGTGTCTATCTGTCTATCTGGAGTACAATGGACCAGTGTTTGCGTCTGAGTGCTCCAACGGATAGCAGAAGCCTTCAACAAAAAAAAAAAAAGACAAATTTACCGGAGAAGCTATCCAGGAGCTTAAGTACATATGTATATTGCGAATAGATTACGTCGCGTTAAAGACGGAGGTGCGTACTCCGACTTTTAGTTAAAAAGAACCTGGTCCTCCAGTTTGGGGGTTGCGCTTAGGGTTCACATCCTTATCGCGTAAAATAAATCTGCACAAACCATAGAGCCGAAATGGAGTCGTTCTCGGAACGCCATCAGAGAGGCCGCCTCAGATTTACTCGGTTTCAAGCCACCACCTTCGGGAAACTCCTGGTTTGATGACGAAAACAGACAGGCCCATGTAGAGAAACAGAATGCATACATGGGAACACTGCACCGAGAGCTGCCCGCGAGCTCTATGAACAGAAAAGGAGGGAGGAGCATGCGCTTCTGAAAAGAAAAATAAAAGAGCACGAGAGCCCAAGATCGAGGAGATGGAGAGATGCTATTGCAGGAACGATGTTCGAAAGTTCTACCAAAAAGTAAAACGAACATGCCAAGGCTATAAAGCCAGAGCAGAAGCCTGCAGGGATGAACACGGACAACTAATAGTGGAGTCACACTCGATGCTGAGATTAAGGAAGGACCACTTCTGCAGACTATATAACGGTGATGATAGTCAAAATGCCGCCATCAGGCAGAACAATGGACGAAGGCGAAAGAGAACCCCGTCCACCCGACCTAGACGATGTTAAGATAGCGACATCGAAACTTAAGCCTTATAAAGCTGCTGGAGCAGACGGACTTTCCGCTGAACTATTTAAAGCAGCTGGCGATGAGCTGGTGAGAAACATGCATAAACTCATCTGCAAGATATGGCCGGAAGAATGCTTGCCCGACTAATGGAATCGTTTGCCTGGTCCATAAGAAAGGAGACCCCTATGACTGCGCCAATTACAGTGGGATAAGTCTCCTGAACATTGCGTCCTTTTTGCCGTTATGTGTAAGCACCTGGAACCGTTCGTGGACAATCTGGCAAGTTCCTACCAGTGTGGTTTCAGGCCAGGAAAATCCACGATAGACCAAATATTTACACTCCGGCAGATCATGGAGAAGACGCATGAATTCCAGGTCGACATGCACCATCTTCTTTTCGACTTTAAAGCCGCATATGATAGTGCTTATAGAGACGGGCTATACAGAGCCATGTCATGTTTTAACATTCCTGCCAAGCTCATTAGACTGTGCAGGATGACTCTCGCTGCTCCATTAAGGTCGGAGGTGAACTAACCGAAGGCACTGTCATGTGATTTCTTTAACATCATACTTGAAAAGATCGTGCGGGACTCTGTGGCCAATACAAGAGTTACGATCTACTTCAAGTCTACACAATTGCTTGCCTACGCTTGCCTACGTCACCTTCAGCAGCTATATTTTCGAAGTAGTCAAGGACTTCGTCTACCTTGACTCGATAGTGATAAGCAGCAACACCAGCGCTGTCATAAAACGCAGAATAACTCTTACCAACCGCTGCTAGTTTGGGCTCAAGAGGCAATTGAGTAGTAGAGCCCTTTCTCGAAAAACGAAGGTACCCCTATTCAAAACCTTAATCGTCCCGGTCCTCCTCTATGGCGCTGAGGCTTGGACGTTATCAAAAGCGGACGCAGAGACTCTTGGACGTTTCGAGAGGAAAATTCTGGGTGTAATCTTTGGCCCCGTTTGTGTAAACGGAGAGTAGAGGAGAAGATTCAACCAAGAACTGTACGTCTACGGATGAAACGTCTAAGATGGCTGGGGCATGTAGAGCGAATGGACATCATCGCTCCGGCCCGAAGAGTCTTAGACTCCAACCCCGAGGAACGACGCAGCAGAGGACGACCGCTTCTAAGGCGGCGTGCACAGGTGGAAAGGGACTTCAACGAACTGGGCGCGCGGCACTGGAAGCGGCTGGCCAAAGATCGTGCCGGCTGGAGAGGCTTGTTGGTTGAGGCCCTGGTTCACCCCGAACTGTAGTGCCATCTAAGTAAGTAAGTAAGTACACTTTTATATCGTTGGTTATTCATGGCGAGACCTATATTGGCAAGACCTATACACGTAAAACCCGTCTTGCTAAGCCATTATTCATCAGATAATCGATTTATGCGGCAGAGTTTCCATTCCTTAGATCCTTCATAATGTTTTCAATTCCCAATCGAGCCAGAATCAGATCTAATCACATATGTATTCTCTCAAACCAGTCAACACTATACCATTAAGCCATCCCATCAATGTCGGTCAATAACCAGTTTTCGTAGAAGCATCCGTGCAAATTAGAGTTCGTAAATTAGCGGAAACTATTATCATCGCTCTTCAATCCCCATTGGATCTCGATTGAATATTAATAAAGACCAGAAGGCAGAGATCTGGAAATAAAAAATTCATGTTCCGACTGAGACTCTTGCTTTTATCAGCGAGTTCTTGAGCGAGTGACAGTGATTCCGACAAGCCTATAGCGCGAAGATGTGATTGTTTGGCGTTATGAAACATTCAGATGTGGAATCGAATCGATGTTATTGACGGAATGGCGTCTACTCAGTCATTTATTTATGTTTTTTGTTGTTATTGCTTTTTGACAAGGAGCGGCTTGGGATTCCTGAGTGGGACTATAAGATTCGTATTATCGACGGTAGATGGTTTCCTGTTTATCAGTGGATACTAAGTGGTTCTATGCCCCTATGTATGAAGGATTGGATTCAAAGTACATACATACATATGTATCTTCAGCGACTAATGCTGAGTAGATGCATCTCATTTGTGGTTTAGTAACAAATTTTCCATGGAATCCGCAAAATGCTTGGTATCTGTATGTGCTAATTAGTGACGATTGGATTGTGGTTATTCTGTGAAGTGGGCAGGTCGTTGGAAAAAACCGTTTTTTTTGTTTTTTTTTTTGCATTTTAAATTCATTTTATTTCAAAAATCTTATAACTATCTTACATGCTAGACAAAATGAGTAAAACTAGCTTATAACATAACTACATTCTATGCCTTACTGACCCCAAGCGGGCGCTCTAAAACAATCAATATTCTTACACTATGTCTTTCGACAGCTTAATATTAACAATGACTAACTTAGTTTAATTACATTTTTTGCCGAGAAAATTTTTAATCAAAAAACTCAGCATATTATCGGGTTTTTGTGGGTTATATGTATAAAACTTAAAACTAACTAAAACTAACTAGCTCTACCTTAACCTATCTTAATTAAAATGTATATACAAGATTATATACTTTATATATAATATGTATATACATCTTTTTTTGATTTTATGACTTTTTTTTGTTGTTTTTTGGTTTTATAGTTTTTTTTTGTTTTTATTGTTTTTATTAAAAGGAGCCCAACACTTATACTACCTTATGCCCTACCTTAACCTACCTTAGCCTACCCTACCCTATCGGAGTCCGCCAATGGCGTTCGGCGAACCTGCCTTGAAGAGGCTGTATTAACTGATTCCACGACGGAGTCCGTTAGCCACCAAAAGCGTTGATGCTGTCGGACAACGTCTTCTCTATCTCGGCGAGAAACCGATCTACTGAACCTGAGGCGCTCGGGCTCACAGAGCACGACGTCAGGTTCGTAAAGGAGCCGCCGCTCCACAGAATTACGGGCCACATGGAAGATTAGCGGTGCCAATCTATCCTGGATCAGCCTGCAATTATCAAAGTAAAGAAATGCTTCCGGAGGCACAAAGCCATTCAGACGCACTTTTTCATAATACATAACATTGGGGTAGTAAGCCCCAGAGATCAGGTTATTGGTCGAAGTCATTGCCCTTGCAACGTGACCTCGAATCAGTTTAATCAGAAAGTTATCTATCCGTAAAATCCTTGCCCTATCGTATAGGACGCCGTTGGGATAGAACTTTCTATACTCAGACTCTGGTGTTCTGTGTAATCCAAGACAAGTCCTCAGACATTGTCTCTCAAACACCCGAATCCTTTCCATTAAGCTTGCGCTCACATTAAACCAGACGGGACATCCATAGGCAATCATAGGCCTGATTAAGGCCATGTAGCAGATTACCTTCACCCTAGAATCAAGTTGGCTGCAGTGAAACAGCCATCTTGTCAGGGCGAAAGCGCCCCGGGCTCTTTCCAGAGCAGCATCTACATTTTTGTTAAAATACAGATACTGATCCAGCCAGATCCAGAGGTCTCTGATTTCTGGAAGTTGATTTTCAACTTCCAGTCATCACAGAACTGCTGAATTTTATCGAAGTCACGTTGCAATAAAACAGCAATGACCTCGATCGTTGGACCTGATCTGTACGCAACCAAGTCATCTGCATACGCTATTGAATGGTGAAGAGAAACTATCAGATCACTGATATAAATGCTGAAAAGGATCGGCGAATTTACCGTACCCTGTTGCAATCCGTTTTTAATTTCAAATGTTTGAGCAGAAGTTACGTTGGCAATTTTCACAACGAACTTTCTACTCGTTAACATATCATGAATTATATTATTATTATAGCAATGGTTTACTTATGCCCAACCGCTTGAGCATGTAGTAGAGTCCTTCTAACCATACGGTGTCGAAGGCTTTTTCCAAGTCAACCAGGCAGGCACCCGTGCATTGGTTCTTGCATTTATTCCATTGGATATCCGAGACGAGTTTCGACGCGGCATGTATGGTATCATGCCCCGCCCTGAAACCGAATTGGTTATCCGGAATGATATTTTTGTCCTCAGCCCATTTGGACAGGGCTCTATGGATTACCTTCTCGAAGACCTTGCTGATACTCGGAAGGAGACTTATCGACCGGAGATTTGCCGGATTAGAGGAGTCTTTGCCCCTCTTAGGGATTGGCTGGACCACCGCCGTTTTCCAATGCACCGGATAATATGCATTATTCAGTGCATTGTTGAACAGGATGGTGTACCTCTCTATAGCCAATGGTGGAAGATGCCTGAGCACAACATTGGATATACCATCAGTGCCCGCGGATTTTTTATTTTTTATGGAAAAAATCGTTTGTGGCGAATGGGTGAGCACTTGAAGCCATTTCACTTGTCGTAACGTATCGATACTGTTCGCAGCTCATTGGTGGTGTATTTAGTCTTTCGTGGAATCCAATGTTCTCTGACAGCTTTTTGTGCACAGACGCAAAGCTTTCGAAAACCATATGTAAAGCAGGGTTGCCAAGTGTCCAAGTGATTTACTGATTTTTCTATTTAAAAAAAAAAATAGAAAAAAAAGTTGGACAGACTGAAGTTTCCAGAGTCGTCTCGCCACGGACACTTAGCTTCTTGGGAAGGTACTTGTTAACAAGTTGACGGTGGAAGATTTAGATGACTCGTCTAACTTACAGCAGTGGGATTATTTAGCCTCCGGATTCGTAGTAGCCATACCGAGTTTCCAGTGAAACGTATTAATCGAGGCATATTGATGTCATTCAAGTTGTCCGTGCAGCCTTTGCTAAAATTGAGGAAAGGAAGGCGAAAACTTACGACCCATTTGTGGGATGTTAAGACATTCAAGCAAAGGCGCTTATACTAGAACCAATTAGCACTAAAATGCCCAAGACGGCTTGTGTCGATTTTACTATACAGATGGAGTCCTCTCTAAACACTTTCGGCAGATGGAAAATATTGTGCCGAATACTTACTTACTTAATTCGCGGGGGCGATTCACTCGGGGTGAATCTGGGTCTCAACCAACATGCCTCTCCACCTAGCACGATCTTTCGCTAGTTTTTTCCAGTGCCGCACGCCCAGTTGGTTGATACCATTAGCATATGGCACTGCGATCTTTGCAGATCTATTGTGCCTGCTAGCCGATTAACCGAGGAGCCTCTCCACTTCTATAATGAAGTTGAGAATGCTTCTCGTAGGAGCCAAGGTGATCCCCTCAGGAGTCATAACTTCGCTGGGAAGGATACGCTTCCTAAGATGGCAGAGAGCAGCACACTCATCAGTATGTGTTCCGCCGTCTCTTCGTCCTCGAGACAGAGCCGACACTCAGTTTCAGTCGAGAGGCTAATTTTGTTTAGATGATCGCAGTGTCATGTCAGATAGCTGACTAGTCTTCTAATATCCACCCTTTTGAGTTTGAGTATATCACTAGAGTGCTTGTTCAGGGGTCGTGTAAGTCGTTTCGATTGACGGAGTCCCCGAACGCTGTTCCAAGAGGACAGGTATTGCAATTTTTCCCGCTTGTCTAAGAAGAAATTTATCTCAGACCTGGGAGTGCCGCAGAATGGTTCCGGACCTATATATTTATCGTTGGAGCCTTTCCTGGCAAATAGGTCGGCAATTTCATTGCCCTTAATACCTTTATGATGCCCTGGCACCCACCAAAGTTTAACATTGTTCCTTTTGGCGAGGTCTTGTAGGGCGTCATGGCATTCCTTGATGCTTTTTAAGCTCGTGGCTGAACGAACCCAGCGCTTTAAGCGCTGCTTGACTATCCAAGAGTATGTTGATGGTTACTCCTCTAATGCTAGTCTCAAGATTTGGATTGGCGCATTTTAGGAGGGCGTACAACTCTGCTTGAAAGATGCTGGAACTCATTCCCAGGGCTTTCGAGAACTTGCGATTTGGTCCAAAGATGCCGGCGCCAACGCCAAAAGCCATCTTGGAGCCATCCGTATACCACCTTAAGCCTTTGACATTTAGCAGGGGATCACTGTTTTTTCATGCTGAGCGATTTGGGATCAATATCTCAAATCTCTTGTCAAAGGTGAAGGTGTGTGGCGACGCGTTCGAGACTGTGGTAATCATATCCAGCTCGGGAAGGTGTTGTAATATGAACATGTGGCCCTCAGGTCTACACGGCATATTTGTTCCCGAACAGAGAATTCTGATTGCACTGCGTAGTGCCCATTTTTTGTTAAAATGGTGCGGTGGAGTAAGTCCAATAAGTGCTTCTTGGGCTGCCGTGGGGCAGGTTGGCATAGCGCCTGTGATGCCGAGACACACTAGTCTCTGAAGGCGTTGAAGCTTAACAATTGTAGTTTTTCTGCTCAACTTTTGTCCACCGTACGGTGGACCCGTAGGTGACGATAAGTCTTACTATCGCAGTGTATAACCAGTGGACTACCTTAAGTTTAATTCCCCAGGTGTTACCGTAGGTGCGTCGGCAGGCCCACATGGCCTTAGATGCTTTCATGAGCTTAGTTTTCATATTGGAGTTCCAGTTAAGTCTGCGGTCTAGGTCAATACCTAGATACTTTACTTCCTCTGAAAATCCTATGCGTGTGCCATTTAGAAAGATTGAGCAGGGCTGTACCTTTCTCCTCTTTGTAAATGGGACTATGATTGTCTTATTTGGGTTGATCGATAATAGGTCATCACCATATCCGATGACCTCGTAGCCCCGAGTGGTTAGCTTGCGTAGTAGATCATCGATGACTATCGACCAAAGCAGTGGTGAGACAACTCTCCCTTGTGTGCATCCTCTAGCCGCCGATACTGGCACTGAGACCTCTCTGCATGTGGCTACGGCTGTTTAGCATCGCCCTAATCCAGTGATTAGTGGGATGGTCCACACCTCTGCAGGATAGTGCAGTGGTGATCGAATCATAGCCAGTATTATCAAAGGCTCCCTCTATATCGAGGAAGGCGCAAATAGCGATCTCCTTGTGTGTGATGCTGTTTTCAATACACGTCACCAGATGGTGTAGCGCATTCTCAGTAGATCACTCTTTGCGGCATGCTTACCGATTGGGATGCAGAGGTGTCCGACTCTCCACGATACCTCTAATCTAAGTCTACCAGAAAGGCTATTTGTTGATTTATTCCTCCGTAGTTGGCGCAGTCAAAGGGGTCACCTTTTTTGTGGATCGGGCAAACAATGCTGGGACTTCATTCCTCGGGCATGCTTTCCTCTGATCTTATCTTACAGATGAACCGGTGCATGATCCTAACCAGCTCACCCCCAGCTGCTTTGACGAGCTCAGCATGCAAATCATCTGCGCCAGCAGCTTTATTCGACTTGAGTTTCGACATGGCATTTTCGATTTCGTCGAGGTCAGGGGGACAGAATTCTCTGCGATCTTCGTCACTAAGAAATGGATCATTCTGCTTCACGGCGGTATGTTGGCTGTCGCCGTTTTACAGTCTGCAGAAGTAGTTTTTCCAAATTCTTAGCATCGACTGCGATTCTACTACTAGGTGTCCGTTCTGATCCTTACAGGCCTCCGTTCGGGCTTTATAGCCTTGAGACATTCGTTTTATCTGTTGATAAAGTCTTCGAACGTCGTGCCTGCAGTAGCACCTCTCCAAGATATCAGGGCTTGTACAGGCTCCATTGTTGCTCTACTGACTGAGTAGGGGATTGAGGTATATCGGAGAGCTTGAGGGAGATGCGGGAGTCACCCTTGTCTTCCGTTTGGGCTTGGACACATATGTATGTATGAGGCTGATGTTACAAAATTTTGCCTTGATGCGGATCGTCATGAGGCGTTCACTCACATACTGGAAGCTTAGGACGTTATGCCTCAGTCTACCTCTAACAACCAATCCGCATCCAAATAGTCTCTGTCCTCTCTCCCTATAGCAGCCACGGTAGTATGTATATCGCAGTTTTTCATTTGAAGAGCTCTGACAGCAAGCCATCTGAGCCTGCGGCCTTGATGTTCTTCAGTTTCTGAATAGCTGTGCCGACTTTTTCGATGCTGGGTGGGAGGACTACTTCAGCGGCTGGAGTTGGGATTTCCTCGGTCCCTACCACTCTCTCTTGGTCATGCTCGTTAGGCAGCTGCTGGAAATGCTGCTTAAATACATCCACTATTCCCTGCGGGTCGGTGACAAGATTACCCTCACAGTTTCGAAGAGCCTGGGTGCCCTTTTTGAAGCCTCCTGCAAGGCCTTTGGCTTTCTTGTAAAAGGCTAGTGTTTTGTGCTTATCTCTAGACTCCTCACTATCCTTGAACTGGGAGGCTGCGAAGATTCTTTTCTTTTGTCGCAATAGCTTCTTCTCCTCCCTTCTTCTGCCTCCTTACTCTTCTTACGCTGCCCTGGTTTTTCTCTGCAGCGCCTTTTGATACGCCTCGTCGGTTGCTGCCTTTTTCTGCTCACAATCGCCATCATACCACGGGTTTCTTGTCGGGGGTGGTAGGTATCCTAAAGTGGTTTCGGCTACTTCCAGAATGGCTGAGCGGCAATGCAGCCACATATTATTGGCATTTGTGCTCGACGTAGGCATATTGTAGAGTCTTTCGCTCATCTGCTCCCTGTAGACTCTGGGAACCTCCGGTGTGCTCAGGCGCCCAATGTCGAAACTCCTCCTGGTGGGCTGGTGCAACTTTCTGACATTGGACAGTCGAGCTCTGAATCTTGCTGCTACGAGGACGTGGTCAGAGTCGACATTTGCCCCTCTGAATGTTGGCACATCCAGGATGTTTGACGAGTGCCTTGCGTCAATGAGCACATGGTCAACTTGGTTGGCGGTTCGACCGTCCGGAGATCGCCAGGTTGCTGTGTGGATTCGCTGTCGCAAAGTTCGTGAGTCGGAAGCCGTTATCTGTTGTTGTATCGAGGAGGCTGTGCTTTCCGATCACTCCGCCAAGGGTATTCTCCTTACCGATTTTGGCGTTGAAGTCCCCGAGCACGATTTTAACATCTAACTCCGGACAAGCTCCGTAGGCGTTGTCCAGGAGGTCATAGAAGTCCTCCTTAATAGGGTCTTCAGCCTCGTCGGTGGGGGCGTGTGCACATATAAGGCTGATGCTATAAAATCTGCCTCTGATGCGGATCACCGCCAGGCGATCACTTATGGGTTTAAAGTCGATGACCTTCGACCTTAACCGCCTTCCCACGACAAATCCGCATCCCAGAAAGTGCAGTCTTTTGTGACAGCTGTAATAAATGTCGCAATTTTTCTTCCTCATCATACCGTTTCCTATCCAGCGTATTTCCTGGACCGCAGTAATATCCTCCTCGTACTGCGTGAGGATTTTTTCTAGCTTAGGAGCAGCTCCGGGAGTGTACAGGGCTCTGACATTCCAGGAGCACACTCGCAAATCGTGTTCCTTTTTCGTGCATTGTCGTCGTCGAGTATCCGCCCATGTATCCGAGGCATCATGAACCATCGGCGCACATATTGGCAGGTATAATTTCGAGGTAGTCAAGGACTTCGTCTGCCTAGGCTCCGCAGTGGTATGCAGCAATGACATCAGTGTCGAAATCAAACGCAGAATAACTCTTGCCAGCCGTTGGTTCTTTGGGCTCGGGAGGCAATTGAGAAGAAGCAGAGCCCCTTTCTCGGAAAGCCAAGGTGACCACATAAATGACCCTTATCATTCCGGTCCTGCTTTATAGCGCAGAGACATGGACCTTATCGAAAGCGGATGAGGAGGCCACTGGTTGTTTTGAGAGCAACATTCTGCGTATGATTTTCAGCCCGATATGATGACTTGGTCCTGTAGAGCGCATGGAAACCATGGAAGGTCTTTGAATCGAACCGTGAGGGGTGACGCGGTCGAAGACGGCCAAATTGAAGGTACCGCACGCAAGTAGAAAAGTGCCTCAACCAACTAGATGTGATAGACTGAAGACTGCTGGCGAAGGACCGTGCCAGTTGGAGAGATTTTGTTTTTAAAGGAGGTTCGCCATGGACTGTAGCGCCGAAGAAGAAAAAGAAGAACAAGGTCTTTAAGGCCTCATGAACCCGAATAAACCGCGATCGGCAAGAGTATATTACCACGAAGCCCATGTAGACGAAGTTCGTGACTATCTTAAAGTTACCTATGGCTATTAACATGCACGCTCTGGCCAAGGGGCTAGTGGAATGAAGCCTTTTTGATGATAGCATTTGCCTGCTTGGTCGCTTAGTGCATTGGCTTTCAGGGTCGTATGGTGTCCCAGTCACTTTTCGAATGCTCGATTGAATGGTTTCCTAATCGACTGCTAATCTTAAAGGCTCTTATTCGAAGGTTGTGATTGTACCTCATTAACATGTTTCCTTCCGTTACAGATGCTCCAGTGATACTGACTCTTCCCCACATGCTAGGCGCCTCGTATGAATACACAAAAATGATTCGCGGACTCAAGCCGGACGCAAAGAAACATCAGACTTATGTAGATGTCCAACATGTAAGCAATCGACTATTCACAAAAACATCACTTTTCGACTTTCTATTCTATGTATATAGCTAACAGGCACTCCACTCCAAGGGGGTAAGCGTGTCCAATTCAACATGTTCCTGAAGAGCATCAACAGAATATCACTCACCGAAAACCTGACAACAGTCCTAATGCCTGCCATATGGGTTGATGAGGTAAACCAAACAAGATTCAAGCGGAGAAACCCTTTAACTAACTAATTTTTCCATCTCTTTCAGGGCATCCAGCTGAACGCCGAATCTGTGCAGATGTTCAAGTCAAAACTGCTCAATTCGCTGAATAATCTTCACCTCATTCACTGGTCGCTTTTCAGTGCCGGCATCATAGTCGCCATCCTATCCATCATATTCTACTTTGCGTTGCGCAAAAAACCCGAAGACGAGGACAAGGTCCTTAAGTAAAATGATAAACCGCGCTCGCTCTCCACTCTCAAATTAAGCCTCGAATCACATCAAATAGAATTTATTTTAATCTTAAGTATATTTAAGGCAAGCGGCTTGATAGTTTATTCATTCATCGTACAGAATTGTGATTGCATCTAATGTGATTATACATTTATTTGTTTTTTTGTTTTATAAGAAATACATTTCTGTTATCAACTGATTAAATCAAATTTTCTTTGAATACACGAACGTTGGCAGCACGTAGCAATGTATCTACGTTGGCGCCATCTAATGGGAAATGTCGATAGTGTATGGTAAATGACACTCAATTTTGATTTGATGGCAGCTACTCGCCACACCACCTTACCGACACATTAGTTTGTGTGATTGCAATGCGAAGTGCGGGTCGCTGCTTGTAATTAGTAAACAAGTTTTTCGCCGATTTTAACGTAAATTCTCACTACAAATTAAACAAATCGCCCATGAAAATGCACATCAATCGATCCTCCATCAATTGCAAATAAAATTACCCTCGCCCACCATCTATCGAGCTCCTAATTTCGATTGCAAATACCGAAATTGTGTTTTTTTTTTCTACAGAATTTTTTTTTTTTTTGCCTTCTCTGCTTCTCTCAGTTTCTTCCTTCGTCGTCGGTGCTCCGCTCGGTCGTCACCAATTAGTTTTTTTTTTTTTTTTTATTTGCGAAATTCTCAAGTGTCAAAGGATGGTGTGAAATTTTGAATTGAAGGGAGAAAAGCGGCGGATAAAAGTGAATTAAAGTGGATTGTGGTGCGGGCATAATTCAATTGTTATCGCCAACGATCGGGTTGAGCGGAAGGGAAGTTTATTGCGGGCGATTTTTCATATTTTTCAGTTAAATCAATTCGGTGTGCGATGTATGTAACGCGGTAATCGCCGTCTGCCATAATGCCATCGAAGAGAGTGTTCACAAATTCTAAGGTAGAGGTCGCCTCTGCGGAGAGGAAAAAAATCACTTCATTTCGCTTTTGTTCGTTTTCTTCTCATCTGTTTGTCTCGTTTTTGCCTGTTGGCGGAGAGCAGTTGGTGTGTGTGTGTGTGTTTTTTGATCTTTGGTGGGATTATTGAGAGGAATTTCTCGGTGTGTGCGTGTGATAGCCTCTTGTTTGCCTTCGCGGTGTGGTGAGAGAGCGATGCAAGTAGTAGAAGAAGACCGGGAAAAAGTGTTTTTTTTTCTTCTTGTCCCTTAAGTCGTTTCCTCCATTTGTTCTCTGGTGGACGACGACTCGATTTCACTCGGTCTCAGTGGGATGACAGAGCGTTTTTATCAAAACAATTGGAACTCGGATAGAACGGGCTCGAGGTCGGGAATAGTGATAAGCATAGGGAAAGGCTGTGTGGTGTGATTGAAATCTTTTGATCTTTGCAAGTCTGTCACCTCTCGTTGTTAGGGCATTAGGATGATTCGGCTTCGGCACTTGACGTTTCACTCCGGCGACTGGTACTGTACATCATGTTGACATGGTGGAATTGCCAGCAGCGGGCGTTGGGTGAACATGTGGCGCGTTGCTGTCGGTGCATTTTTGTTTTTTGCTTATGTTAGTTACCGGCGGGAGTTTTTAGTTTCTTTTTTCAAATCTCTTTCGAGTAGGTAAATGGGATGGAGTTGCGGCCGTTTTAGGCCTTTGGAGTAGACATGTTCGTTCGCCCATGTGGTCTAAGATAGTATTCTGCACTATGTGGCAGTTAATCCTAATTGTTGATTACGACTCATCCTAAACGAACGGGAGTGTGTTCGAAGCTTAAATTCCCATTACGATCGACTGATCTTAGGCACCTTATCGAGTTCTTTGAGGATTGAACTGAGCTTGTCGATATCAGGCGCCTCAACTATTGCAGTATAGCCTAAGCTTAAGGAGATTTTAGAGTAAGTGCGTTCGAGCGCCAGTTTTATAGCCTAAGTAAAGCGTTATGTCAGGTATTTAATGTAAGCTTTGGTGACGGCTTAAGAGATAAAACTCACCAGAATCCCACAAATTCAGAGAGTAAATCCGGCTGTTTCCCACAAGTATAGACTGAAACCAGCCAATAGATCACTGTCATGGCATCTAGTTACTATGCAGATCATGTCTTCCTTAGTCCTACTAGTGTCCTTAAAACTACCCGCACAGACAAGGAATAGCTTCCTGTTCACGGTACAGCTGTCCCTCCGTGAGGGTGCAGTGGTTAGTGTGTTGGACACGGATGCACGATGAGCGAGTTTGGATCCCGATAGTACCAACGCCATCGAATGTTTATTTCGCGGCGTACTGGCGAAACCCCCCGAAGTAAACTTGCCATGAAAAAGCTTCTCGACTCACGCCGTTCGGATTCTGCATTAAACTGTAAGTCTCTTTCACCTGTGTGGAAAATAGATCACAGACAATATGGGTGATTGCGAGAAGCTTAGCTCTGGTCCTTTATGGGCTGGGACGCCAGCAAAAGAGGTTGCTTTACGTTTATTGAATTGCCATTTCTTGCTTTGTTGAAGGCCACTCATCGTGATTTTGGTCCAGATCAAGTTGTTTGTCATCTGAGACACCACTTCCACCCTTTATAGTGGGCCCCAACATCGAAACAATTGAAATACAAGATTTTGTGTAGGTCAATCGGATATTGTCCTTTCGGTTGTTATATTTGTCATGTATTCGACATCAGCTGGCTATTAGGCAAAGTATACTTTTTGGACACAAACTTTTAGGAGGGAGGGAAGGAAGGGTAAAGCATTCCCGACCATTCCTGGCGCTCAGCATAAGCACTTGGACCTCCTCCAATAATGGTCGAAATTTCATTGGTTTTTCAGTTTTCTTTCATGCACTCATACCTCCTGTGTACGTGTCCTCGGTGTTCTTTTTTGTGGTATTGTACAGGATCATACGCATCAGCTTCACTATTTCGAGGGATATAATTTTAATTAGCTCACGTGTTGGTTTCTCGATTTGCATCTTTACCTAATCGCAAACACCGCAAACTCGTTAGGCGCGGGATTATGTTCTACCCACCTGCTATTCCTGTCCAAGTTATCGATGGTCCCGTGATCTAGAATCGACTGCGGTCGGCAAACAGCGACGTGTTTCATTTCCAATGGACTACACCCGCATATCATGTACGCACATGGATTTTTCTTATGAACTTTGGCGAAAATTCAGCTTTCGTAGTTCCTGTTTTCTGGTCATTGGTTGTTTAGGAAGCAAACATATATATATTCCCACTTCAGGCCGATTTTTACCATGCTTTTCTTAAACTGAAGATGTTGCCGAAATTAGTCTCAACTTCCTCTCGAATTCGCTTTTTTGATTTTTCAGACTTCTTCGATATTTCCAATTAGTAAGGCAAAGGAGCCTACGTTCCAATATATTTTCGGTCTTTCGAGTACTTTCCACCTTTTTCCACAAATTACTCCTTTCGTATAAACCGCCTTAGAAATTGTTTTATTCATACATCTACCAATTTGAATCTGGCAATACTGCAACTTATTCGCCACACCATATCTGCTCGTGTCAGCAACACTCAGTTTTATTTTTTCCCCATCCACTGACGTTTACTCTCCTACCGCAATTCTAGTATGCATGAGCAGCGAATCTACTACAATTCGAGTGTATGCATGTTGTGTGTGTTCCCTCCCCTCCATCGTTCTGTATTGAAGTCAAAAGCAAAATGGCGTCTCCTGCTGCCAATTTTCTGATAGATCAGAACCAAAATAAAGCAATTTCTAATGGCGCGGAATCATTTAGTGAATCATATACCAAATCAACGTTAAGTGAAAATCAAAACGATTCAAATGTGTTTGTTGATAATTGCAGAAACGACCACGTACCAAATCAACAGGGTCAACAATCCACTGTTGGCATTGAACAATATACTACAGCTAGCGACCCACAAACGTCTCCGTCGTCGTCGTCAACATTAGAGCCGAGAAAGAGTGACCTCAAAGTAGGTAGCAGTGTTACGCTTCCTTCCTCACCGGAGCCAGAGCTCAATAACAATAATAATCAGAATCGGAACAGAAATAACGACGAATCGAAAGGAAAATTAAGTGCAAATCACATTGACTCGCGTTGTGTTGTTATTGGTGACGGTGGTGGTAGTAGTAATTGTAGTAAAGAAATTGTGAACTTTCAACAGGTGGAGAAGCAGCAGCAGCAGCAGAAACATTTGAAACTCCATCATCAGGCAACAGTTGCTGGTCAAGCACCATCAACGACTACAAGTCAACAGATAATGCCAAAGAGCAATGAACCGATTAAGGTAGCTTTCTCGTCTACACAACAACAACAACAGCAGCAGCAGGATACACAGCAACAACATCTCACCACCACCCAATATCATCAGGTAGCGACAAATAATTACATTCGAACAACACAGATTTCGAGTGGCGGCATTCCAACCACAACCATCAAAATACCGTCTACGATGAATTCTAGTAATCAAGCGACTGGCGGTAATCGTCTCACGTTCACCAGTCAGTCGCTACCAAATGGCACAATCAGTTTACAAACCGTCTCGAGTGCCCAATTGCCGAATACGACAACAATCAAAACGATAACATCGTCGGCTGGTCTACCACAAAGCCATCAACAGCAGCAGCAGCAGCAACAACAGCAGCAGCAACAACAACATCAGCAACAGAATGCTCAAACAGTAGGTGCCACCACTCAAACTTTGGTAATTAAAAATCACGCAGTCTCCCTACCGGCGGGCTTAGTCTCTAGTGCACCAGGAATCGTAACTATGACCAAAACCATCAATCAGGTATTCCATCACATGCTAGCTAGTTGCAGTATCCTCTTAGAAACACTCCTATTTTCAACAGAGACGCGCGAGATACAGGCGTTTATGGTGCACCTATTGTACCTATTGCTGCCGTGCTCAGTGCTCTTTTGTGTAGTGTCTTGTTGTACGCCACACCACCAATGCACCATCGCTCACTCGTTACCCATTTGTTTAATTGTAGAATAGTGTTTCCAAATTTTAAATGTTGTTTTTCTTTCAATTGGACTATCGCTTGATGTTGATGTTGTGCTTGGTCGACGGCGGTGTGCTCTCTCATTTCTTTTCATTTCCAAATCTACTTTTTCTTCTTTTGCATTCTATTTATTTTGCATCTTATATATGTACCTACGTACGTGGCGTTTAACGCCAGTGATGGTGTGTAAAATTGTTTACAAAAAAAAAATGTTCCCCATTCACCAATCGAATGTACGTTGTGGTTCGGTCGATCGAGTCGTTGAATCAATTTTACACACAACAACGTTCCGGTAATACGTGCTCGTAGACGTAGACTCGTAGATTTTGATGCTTGCAGTGGATTCAAGGAATCGAACAACATTTTTGTTTGTTTTATTGCTTAATTGCTTTTAGACAATTAATTATTTTTGTTTTTAGTTAGACTGCTTGTAGACATGCTTGAAACACAACACACTCGTGGGACAAACACGCTGCATCACACTGGTTTTCATATGTATTTTTTATACTATAGCTCTCAAGGGACGGGACCTATACATAAGTTGTTTTCTGCCTTTGTTTATCTACGTGCAATCGACTTGATCTTGGTGGGAAGCTCGGCAGGTGACGAAAGGGTATATTCTCTGATTAAACAAAGTTTTTCTCTTTCTATTTATAGACCTTTCGTGGCGCTCTGGTAGCTAATGACACCTATAAGCTGAGTAATCACTGATTGGATATATGTACATATGTGTGTACGACCTTGTGTCCTGTCGCGTGCCATTTATGTGATACAAACGTAATAGGTCAGAGCAGTATTCCACGGTAGAATATTTGAATCACGTGCATTAAGCCTAATTAAATGGGAAATCGTGTATGTCGATCGATTATATGAATTTCTATGCCCTGTTCTCGCTACTTCTTTCGCCCTGCCTTGTTCTAATGAGAGCTTTTGGATTGAGGGTATAGATGGGAGTTGCTTGTGGTGGACATTGTTTACTGTTAAATTCTCAGTTCAGCTATGAAGTATAATTGCCCATCCTCTCCGTCCACTGTTTGGAGAGTATTTCCCGTGGTTTGTGGCCATTGCTGCTTCAGTAGCGTCTCCAACAAACAAGTACGTGGTTACCAAATCGCAAGTCTACCCAAGTTTACGAAAATTAGGACGAAAAGGTTGATTGATGGACGATATTTAAGGCACGTAACGCCGTCCACTTGGAACCATACACAACCAAGTCTCATTCATCAATATTTTCGTCGTCAAAGTGTCGGCTATTGTAGTTCCTGTAGTGCTTTGTGTTGACCATAACACTGTCTTCGAAGAAAAACGGGCCAGCATACAGCCACCATACAAAGCAGTCACGGGCTGAGAATGGTTCCTATACGGGTAAACGTGAATATTTTGAGCACCACGTACGGCAGTATTGATTGTTTTTTTTGATATTTCGTAATTCCGTCCGTGTGGAACGTATGTGGATTATAGGCGAAAACACTTGCTCAAGTGATTTCCAGCGGCTGTTTGGCTGACCAACCAATTTATTACTTTCAATAGAGTTTTGCAGGGACCGAAACAAGGTCCAGGCTGTATGGTGGAGGCATCAAAGCTCCCCAACCAAGCGCCTGATTGTTGTCATGATCGAACACAACTTCTTTTCTGTGGGCCAATTCTGGTCGCTTTTTCTTAATTGCTTCGTTTGAACGATCGAGTTGTGTACAGCATAGAACCGACCGTTTGACCGTTTCGCTGGGTTGTAGCAGCTCATAAGGGACAATTCCTCTTTAATCCCACCAAACACTCAGCAACACCTCGTTGGCCGACAATCCAAGCTTTGAAGTCGATTGTAGAGGGTGACTGGCTTTGAACCATGATGTACTTAAACAATTTTTCATCGCCCGTAGTAATTCGCTTCAAAAATGATTCGATTTCGTTGCGTTTTAGCAGCGTTTCACTGACGGTAATTCGGTCAATCAAATTCCTTTCGGATTGATTCATGTGGCATAGATTGATTGACTGATTGATGTGTAGTGCCTCCGCTTCTTACAGATTGCGTACCGCTCCTGCATTACCAGCTGCAACATTTCATCGACTTTTTAGTGATAAGCCGCCCAGAGCGAGGTGCATCTTTGACATCGAAATTTCGGGAACGAAATCGAGCAAACCACTCCGGCATTCAGTGCCAGCATTCTCGACATACACTTCACACATTTTTCGGGTGGATTTTGCAGCATTTTTGCCTTTTACCATTGCGTATTTCCTAAGGTATTACTCTCATTTTCAAATCCGAAGAACTCTGTACGCAAATGGCGAATTCCAAAACTGTCTACACGAAAATCGTAGTCTGAAATGTCACCTTCCAAACGCACTTTCGTAGGATAGAATCGGAATAGTGCTTTCCAAAGTATGGGCATTAACATTATGTAGTGACAAAAAGCCGCGGAAACTAACCGCTGATCCAATAGATGTTAATACCCAAGACAACTGTCCATAATGCTTCAATGTCTGCGTAGGTTGGACATTAATATTGAATACTCCCAGGCCAGTATACGAAATTTCCGTCAGGCTGGTACGGCTAAAGTCCAGGTGCTGAGATTTGAATTGAAGAACGATTTGTCGTTGGTCCCGCATCTTTGTTTTCGGCAATCACTTCTTCACCGGAGCCAAATCTCTGCCTCTTGAGCATTCCTGTCATACAGGTAGTAGTCGTCCGAAACCGAATCCGGTGGAAGCAATTCAATGTCGTTCAAGTTGCTGTCTCGGCTGGCTTCGCAGTAGCGCATTCTGTCACTCCAATTTTCCAAGATCTTATTGATCGTTTCGGGCTGTTGCTCACGGATTGCTTGGATGATATTGGCCTTAAGTGCTTGAATCGTTTCCGGATGGTTGGCATAACTTCGGTCCTTCACGATTCCCCACAAAAAAAAAAACAAAGTCCAAAGGGGTTAATTCGCAGCTCCGAGGTGGCCAATCGACATCGCCTAAACGGCTTATAACACGATTTGGGAATTTGATACTTAAAAGATCGATTGTGGCATGGCGCGCCATCCTGCATGAACCAAAGGTCGTCCAAATCCATGTCTTTAATTCCAGTAAAAACAAAAAAGTCGATTATACATGGCTCTGTAATGCCCTCCGTTGACCGAAACCCTGTTCCCAGACAAATTTTCGATGAAAAATGGTCCAATAATGCCACCACTCCACAATCCACACCAAACTGTCACTCTCTGTGGATGCATTGGCTTCTCGACAATAACGTGCGGGTTTTCCGAGCCCCAGATGCGGCAATTTTGTTTGTTAACCGCCGAGATGAAAATGCGCCTCGTCGGAAAAGATTATTTTTCGCCCAAAATCGTTGTCCAATTTAAGCTGCTCTAAAGCTCTAAACTGCGAAGCGACAATGAAGCGGGTGGTCGCGCGCCTTCAATTGCTGAGTCAATTGGACCTTGTGAGCGAATAATCCGAGATCTCCTTGTCCAGAATTCTCCTCAGGCTAGTGCGTGAAATGTTGAGCTGCTGAGATCGAAGACGCGTTGATGTTCGTGAATTGAGTCTCACACTCTCGGCCACAGCAGCCAAATTCTCATCTATGCGCAGTGTATGACGATGAGGACCATGAGTGTTGTCCACTAGCATACCAGTCTCACGAACTTTTTGCGCAAACTTGCATACAGCAGTCGCGGTGGGTGCTTCATTTCGGCCAAGACTTCTATTGGGCTACACAGCACTTAGTTTGGAAATCAGTTTTCAAAATTTCCGAACGTTGTTTCGCAGAGGTACGATACTGATTTTCTGTCACGATTTCGAGCGGGAAACAGCTGTCAGTGTCAAAATAACCACCACTAGATGGCCCACTCATTAGACGACCAGAGCATTTGGAATCATCGGGGCTTGCGCTTCGGTAACTTGTGAACTAGATGTGCGATTGTCGCAACATTTTAATTTGTTTCCTTTCAAGGTTGGTACTTCCTAAAGTCATTAAGATTTGCCAATAGTGGCGCCATCTATAAGAGCTAATTCGTCTTTTTCTCTGCTATCACAAGCCCAACAGGAGTCCAGAGACAATGGCCAGTGCTGGAACTTGTGTTACAATCATTTGGACTGATTTCTTTGTTGTACCAAGAAGGCTCGGATGCCTTTCACTTCATTACGTTAAAATGTTTAATCTTTTCATCAGGGGAGGCGCCCTATTAATTCGCTATTCCTTGGCAGAGTGGGGTATTGAGTAGTTTTGGGTATGATGGGCGCAGGACTCTGCATTATGACGTGATCTACTTCGAACTACATATTGACGTTTTGAACTCTACTCGTCAAGAAGCTAACAGACTTCCATGCCTTTAATCCCGCCTTTTCGACTAATTTAAATTGACCATGACAGGGAGGGCATTTCCCTTTAACCTCGCACTGAAATGGCCTTATGTACTCGTATTTCGTGTGATTTTCCAAGCATTTGGTTTTCAATTGATAAAAGAGAACCCAGGAAGGTTGTAAGACTGACAAAAATCCTATTTGAGTTGATTAACCAATGGTTGCCATTTACTTTTTAAAGACTATTCCGTTGATCACGACTAACGTTTTAGGTGGTCCATACAGAGGGTTCAATGTTGAGTCACTTTTCCCAGCTTACTTACTTACTTAGGTGGCGCTACAGTCCGTGGTGAACCTGGGCCTCAACCAACAAGCGTCTCCAGCCGGCACGGTCTTTGGCCAGCTGTTTCCAGCGCCGCCCGCCCAGTTGGTCCTCTTCCACCTGCGTGCGCCACCGATGATGCGGCCGTCCTCTGCCGCGCCTTCCTTCCGGAGTGGATTCGAAGACTTTTCGGGTCGGAGCTGTATTTTCCATGCGCTCTACATGGCCTAGCCACCTTAGACGCCGTAGACGTCGTACCAGGCTGTACAACCCGTACAGTTCTTCGTTATATCTTCTCCATACAACGTTTGAACAAACGGGACCGTAGGTAATGCGCAAAATTTTCCTCTCGAAACGACCAAGGGCATCTTCATCCGCTTTTGTTGGGGTCCACGCCTCTGCGCCTCAATGGAGGACTGGGATGACCAAGGTCTTATATAGCGTCACCTTGGTTTTCCGAGAGAGGGCTCTACTTCTCAATTGCCTCTTGAGCCCAAAGAAACAGCGGTTGGCAAGAGTGATTCTGCGTTTTATCTCAGCGCTGATGTTGTTGTCGCTGGTCATCACTGAGCCAAGGTAGACGAATTCCTTGACTACATCAAAGTTATATCTGCCCATGGTGACGTTCTGGCCAATACGTCGGTGTTGTCCGTCTCTTTTAGATGAAAGCAGATATTTGGTTTTACCCTCATTAACCTTGAGACCCATCTTAGCCGCTTCTACCTCAATGCTTACAAAGGCCTCATTGACGTCTCGCTGTGTCCGTCCAATCACGTCAATGTCATCGGCGTACGCAAGCAATTGCGTAGACTTGAAATAAATCGTACCTCTAGTGTTGGCCAGTGACTCTTGCACGACCTTTTCAAGCACGATGCTGAAAAAGTTGCATGACAGCGCGTTACCTAGCCTAAATCCTTTTATAACATCAAAGGTCTCGGTTTGCTCATTACCGACCTTAATGGGGCAGCGAGAATTCTCCATTGTCATCCTGCACAGTCCGACGAGGGATGTTAAAACTAGACATGGCTTTGTATAGCTCATCTCTATACACGCTGTCATATGCAGCCTTGAAATCGACGAAGAGGTGGTGAGTGTCGATTTGGTATTCCTGGGTCTTCTCCAAGATCTGCCGTAGCGTAAATATTTTGATTTACCTGGCCTGAAACCACACTGATAAGAGCCGATCAGGTTATCCGCAAACGGTTTCAGGCGTTCACACAATACGGCAGAGAAGATCTTATATGCGATGTTAAGGAGACTTATTCCCCTATAGTTGGCGCAGTTATGGGGGTCTCCTTTCTTACGGACCGGGAAAACGATGCTGAGATTCCATTCCTCGGGCATGCTTTGCTCCGACCATACCTTGCAAATGAGATGGTGTATGCACCTTACCAGCTCATCTCCAGCCGCCTTAAGAAGCTCAGCAGACAGGCCGTCTGCGCCCGCGGCTTTATTATATTTAAGTCTCGATCTCGCTATTTTGACTTCGTCTAGGTCGGGTGGACTGAGTTCTGTAACATCGTCGTCCATTACGAATGGCTCGCTCTGCCTGACAGCGATATCTTTTCTATCATCGCCATTATACAGTCTGCAGAAGAGGTCTTTCCAAATCCTCAGCATCGACTGTGATTCTACTACCAGTTCTCCATTTTCATCCCTGCAGGCCGCCGCTCTGGCTTTGTAGTCATGGCATGTTTGTTTTACCTTGTTGTTAAACTTACGGGCGTCATTCCTGCGGAAGCATCTCTCCATCTCCTCGATCTCACGCTTTCCGTGCTCTCTCTTCTTTCTTCTGAAAAGCGTGTGTTCCTCTCTTCTCTTCTGCTCATAGATTTCGCGAGCAGCTCTCGTCCGTCGTTGCAGCATGGCTTACTTCTAGCTTACTTCCTTGTAGTATCACATGTCACATTGTCTTCCAAGGCTGTAATTGGCTCTGGGTTATCGGCATAGACGATTGATAATCTAAAGGCGGTAAATCGCTCGACCTAGTCGGGCAATTGACCGATCTAAACTGAGATCAATTGTTTATCGAGCTAATTTCTCAATTGGTCTATCGAGTTGCGTGCAACTATATTTTCCTTTGTACGTACTCTAGGCGTATGGGGTAAGTGGTTTAATGTCCAATAGTGTGAAACTTGGTCACTTGGTCACTATGGCTTGCTCAATAGGCCGATTTTGTCGATCGTAAAATGGCCGAAATGCGCGAAGAACACTTTTCACAAAACACTAATTTTGATACTAAAATCTAGCATTTTCGAGAAGTAGCTTTCTCCGCAATAAAATGGCAATGTTAACTGAGCACCGTCGACTTGGACACATGTCACAAATCACGCGTAAGCTATCAAAAAAAGAATTTTGAAAAACCAAACAGTAAAAAAATCACACAATACTTCATCACCCACTACATTTGAACGCATCGAGTTCTCTATAAGGCGAAGTCGTTTTCTCTCAATTGTCGAAGAACTAGAGAGTACTAGGTGTTAGTGACAGCATAGCGAAGTAATTCCTTCCTTTGGTGGCGTTACATCCCATGAAGGAAGGACCAGAGCCAAGCTTCTCTCAATCACCCATGTTGTGTGTGATTTATTCTTCACACAGGTAAAAGGGACCTACAGTTTAATGCCGATTCCGAACGGCGTGAGTTGAGAAGCTTTTTCATGGCAAGTATACTACGGGGGGTTTTGCCAGTACCCCGCCGAGGAGGGACGCCGCGAAATAAACATTCGATGGCGTCGGTGTTATCGGGATCCGAACTCGATCATCGTGCGTCAGAGTCCAACATACTAACCACTGCGCCACGGCGAAGTAATTGCGAGGGGAAAAAGCCGCATTGGTCAAGTTCCACACAAAAAAGACCGAAGCATTGTCGCCTTTCTCCTACTAACCCACAGGAAAGTCCCTTCTTCCGCAGGTCATGGAATTGCTGTAAGATCCTCATTTCGGGAGATATAATGAATCTCGCAGAAACTGCTCTATAGTAGCGAGGGTCCACTGGGGATTTGATAGCTTATATGTGGGACATCGAAAATTGAAGCAAAATTCTCTGCGTTTACGTCTTCGATATGGACCGAATCGTCAGTTGTTCATCGTAGGCTAGTCGGGTTGGTTTCGTCCACTCCTCTTCACGAGTGCGTTTCAAGCATCAATCGATCTTCCATTCCATTGCCCCATCGATCCGTCTTACGTCGTCAAGTCGCCCAGAAAGCAATTATTTTCATTTTATTTATGTTACCCACTTTGTAGGTGTGCACTTTTGACTCTTTCGCTGTAGAGGTTGCAGACTGCATGTGTTGTGTAATTTTAAGACAAACTATTTACATCTATCCGTACAAATATCAGAGCGTTCTTACGTCTATGTTGAATGAGATTTTGTATTGAAAAAACCAACAATCCACCCACTAACCGTGATTAATCCACTTTGATGCAGGGTAATCAACAGAATATTATAGGAACATCAATGATTCCAGCTAGTGTAGTTGTAGGAATGCGTCCGCCCGGACAACATCAGCATAAGAACGTCGGCACGGGAACACTGGGTCGAATGATGATCGGCGGTCAACATGTGGTCGGAACGAGACCAACCAGTCCAGCGGTAATATAAAACATTTCATTCCCTATCTTGTCACCTTTTTTTTAATTTCATTTGACTTCCCACAGATAACATTAAGCACCCTGGCGCCAGGACAAACAGGACCAGCGTTAATACTGAAAACCGAAACCGGATTTCAGCTGTTACGCGTGGGTACGGCATCCTCGAATCCCGTCACGCAAACAATCGGAGCGAATTCAACCAATCCGACGATTCGTTTGCAAACCGTTCCAGCTGCTGTAAGTAGATTCACAGGGCCACCTTTAGCACTACGTAAAACGATTGTCAGGTCCTCAGCACAGCATCAGAAACAGAAACAAAATGTAATTCGATTAATCAAGCCATACCTAGTACTACATACTATATGATATCTATTCTCCTCTTCAACAAATATCTATTAGACCTTGTCTCTCTATCGCCGTTTCGTTCGTTGTTTCGTTTGCGTTCTTGATCGTTTCGTTTCACGTTTCATTTGATTTTGATTTTCGTTCAGTTCTTTTCGTTTCGATCTTGTTTATCGTTTATCCGAATGTGATGCGCCCTCTGTGCTCTCTTTTTTTGGCTTTCTTTTCGGTTCTATCATCTCGTCCTTGCACGTTCAAATCATCCGTCAAATCTCTGTTGATTACGATAACGACAATCTAGTCGACTCGAGCTTTTCTGTTCGAGTTGTCTCCCTAAACTCTCTACACGAGACTCTACACTCTTGTTACACGATGTACATACGTGTACACGTGTAGGCGGATGTAATTTTTCTTCTGTTCTTTTCGCTGTTGTTTTTCATTAAATTTAAAGCTTTTTCTCTTGTCACCACTCGGGACAGAGAAAGGATGCGGCTTGCATGCGAGAATCGAACGTTGAATCGTAGTTTCAATTTCGTTTTGTATCGGGTTTTCCAATAAGGACTTGACAACTTTATTTTTAAATACAACGCAAAACCATTTGAGGTATTTCAAAATCTTTCTTATCGCCTTTGAAGTACAATCAAAATATTTATGAAAGCAACTCGACTTCGTTCATATGGCCTCCGCGGGCACGTTCGCAGCGGTCGATTCGTTGGATCCAATTTTCGATGACTCGGCCACATATTTCGCGTTCAATGTTGGCTCTGAGCTCTTCCAACATCGTCGGCTTTTTGGCATAAACCAGAAGAAGCGTTAAATCGCACGAACGAGGCGGCCAATCGAATGGCCCTTTTCTTGAGATAACACTCTCATCAAACTTGTATGTATGTTGGCGTTACAGCCCATGAAGGACTTAAGCCGAGCTTCTCTCAATCACTCATGTTGTGTGTGATTTACTTTTCCCATAGGTGAAAGGGACCTACAGTTTATTGCCGGATCCGGACGGCTAATTTCGAAAAGCTTTTTTGGTGACAATTTTACTACAGGGGGTTTTGTCAGAACCCCGCTGAGGAGAAACACCGTGAAAAACACGTTCGATGACATGACGGGATTCGATCCCGTGTCATCGGCGTCAGAGGCCAACACACTACCCACTGCGCCACGGTGCTCTCACACTTCTTCTTCTTCTTAGTGGGCGCTACAGTTCGGGGTGAACCTGGGCCTCAACCAATATGCCCCTCCATCTAGCACGATCTGTTGCTAGCCTTTTCCATTGCCACACACCCAGTTGGCTGAGGTCCCTTTCCACCTGTGTGCGCCATCTTAAGTGCGGCCGTTCTCTGCTTCTTCGTCCCTCGGGGTTGGATTCAAAGACTCTCCGGGCTGGAACTGTGGTGTCTACATGGCCCAGCCATCTTAGGCATTGAATCCGTAGACGCCTGACTAGGCTCATGTCGCTGTACAGTCCGTAAAGTTCGTGGTTGAATCTTCTCCTCCATCCCCCGTCTGCGTTTATAGGCCCAAAAATCACGCGGAAAATCTTTCTCTCGAACCGACCAAGGACCTCCTCATCCGCTTTTGGTAGTGCCCATGCCTCTGCGCCGTACAATAGGACCGTGATGATAAGGGTCTTATATAGAGTCAACTTTGTCGTTCGGGAGAGGGCTCTATTACTCAATTGCCTCCTGAGCCCAAAGAAACAGCGATTGGTAAGAGTGATTCTGCGTTTGATTTCGGAAATGATGTCGTTGTTCCAGGTCACTGCGGAGCCAAGGTAGACGAAGTCCTTAACTACCTCGAACTTATATCTGCCAATACAAACGTTCTGGCCAAGACGTCGGTGGTGAGCGTCCTTTTTTGATGACAGCATATATTTAGTTTTGCCCTCGTTTACCGCCAGACCAACTTTCGCCGCCTCGAACTCAATACTCGCAAACGCCTCATTGACATCTCGCTGTGATCTACCTATTATGTCAATATCGTCGGCGTATGCAAGGAGTTGCGAGGATTTTAAATAGATTGTGCTTCTTGTATTGGCCAGTGATTTTTGCACAATCATTTCCAATATGATGTTGAAGAAATCACACGACAGCGCATCGCCCTGCCTAAATCCTTTTTTGACATCAAAACTATCGGTAAGGTGTTCACCGATTCGGATGTAGCAACGAGCGTTCTCCAAAATCATCCTGCATAGTCTGACGAGTTTAGCAGGTATGTCAAAGGTAGACATAGCGTTGTATAGCTCGTCTCTCATTACGCTGTCGTATGCAGCTTTGAAGTCGACAAATAGGTGGTGAGTATCGACTTGAAATTCATTGGTTTCTTCCAAGATCTACCGTAGTGTGAAGATTTGGTCGATGGTGGACTTCACTGGCCTGAATCCGCACTGATAAGGATCTATCAGCTTATTTACAAAAGGCTTCAGGCGTTCACAAAAAACGGCAGAGAAGATTTTGTAGACGATGTTAAGGAGACTTATTCCTCTATAGTTGGCGCAATCAGAGGGGTCTCCTTTCTTGTGGATCGGGCATACGATGCTGAGAATCCATTCTTCGGGCATGCTTTCCTCTAACCATATCTTACGGATGAGCTGATGCATGCTCCCAACCAGGTCATCCCCAGCTGCCTTGAAGAGCTAGACAGTCCGTCTGCGCCAGCAGCTTTATTCGACTTGAGCTTCGATATGACAATCTTAACTTCGTCGAGGTCAGGGGGACAGAATTCTCTGCGGTCTCCGTCGATTAGAAATGGATCATTCTGCCTGACAGCGGTATATTGACTAACATCGCCGTTATACAGTCTGCAGAAGTGGTTTTTACATATTCTCAGCATCGACTGCGGTTCTGCTACTAGGTGTTCGTTCTCATCCCTGCAGGCTTCCGTTCTGGCTTTATAACCTTGGCATGTTCGCTTTATCTGTTGATAAAACTTTCGAACGTCACGCCTGAAGTAACACCTCTCCAAATCCTCAATCGCGCGCTTCTCGTGCTCTTTCTTCTTTCTTCTAATAAGCCTATGCTCCTCCCTTCTTTTTAACACGTAGAACTCACGAGCTGCTCTTGTCCGAGGCCTTATATGCATCCTGCTTCGCTGTATGAATCCTCCTGCACTCGTCATCGAACCAGGTGTTTCTTCGTGGTGGAGCCTTGAAACCCAAAACTTCGGATGCAGAGCTTTTCAAGCCTTGTTTGCAAAGGCTCCACTGCTGTTCTATTGATAACGTGGAGGATTCAGGTGTACTTACTCTTCAGTAAATCGTGTGCTGTGTGGCTTGTGACACCATCCTGTTGAAACCACATGTCGTCCAAGTCCATATCTCCCAATTCGGGCCAAAAATAATCAGTAATCATGGCCCGATTACGCTGGTCATTCACAGTAACGTGACGTATGGCCCAATAACGCCGCCGGTATGCAAACCGCACCAAACAGTTATTTTTTGCGGATGAAGTGGTGACTCATGAAGCACATGTGGGTTTTCACCCGATCAATAACCCATATTTAGCTTATTGACGAACCAATCGAGCCAAAAATGAGCTTCGCCACTGAAGATGATTTTGCGATGGAATTCATCATATTGGCCCATCCTCTCCAGAGCTCAATCGAAGAACGTATGTCGCCTCAAATGCTCCATCGGCTTCAATTCTTGAGTAAGCTTGATCTTGTATGGATGTAAACCAAGATCCCTACACAAAATACGCCATAGTATGGTCTGTTCGATGCCCAATTCTTGAGAACGGCCGAGAATCACGACCGAAAATTGGAATTAACGCTCTTAAAGTTGCGATCACCGAATCCGAATTTCGGTAGAACATTTTTATAATTTCCAGACGTTGCTCGTTCGTGTACTTTACCATGGTGAAAATGTTGAGTTTACTGAATAAATTGACAATGATAGTTCGATGATTAGTGAAAGGGTGCATTTACAAATTGAATTCCAAGTTGTCAATTCCCTATTGGAAAGCCCTGTATTTCCCTTTGTTGCAAGAAAGAAAGGACAAGACGTTCCTTTTAGACTTTCAGTTACATTTTGATTTACTGTTTCTTCAAATATGCTTTTTGTAGATGGTTCTAGTTTAAGTTTTACATTTATCCTTAGTTTTAGTTTATCTATGTATCATGTTGTGCTTTTTTTCGTGTGCTGTGTGAGTGTGGAAGGTATCTTTCGAATCGTTGCTTTAAGGACATTAGTTTCGTTCTCATTCTTGCCTGGTTTTCCGGATGGAATCTACTCGGTAGAGATGCAACGTGCTTATGGCATTCTCGAACCGTGACTTTTAGTACTTTAGTACTCTTCTAGACTAGACACTTCCACACAACTGCCTATCAATCTCTCTTCGTTTCTTCTTAAGACGCCGGAGAGACTGGTGGACTAATAAAGCATGCTTTCGACATCGCAGCATGCCTATTGTAAGTAGAAATCAGTAGCTACAGCTCTACACTCAATAGTTGGGCCCCCATTCAAAAATCACCTTCCAACGTAGAATTCTTAATGTCTTCCTTGACTTTGAATGGGGCTCTCAGCGCCATTAAGCCACTAGCTATCACCAGTACATTAAGCAAGCTAGAGGTAAATGATAATATTATACTTTCGATCAAACGAATGCTCTCAAGCAGGTTGATCCACTCGGAATTCGGCACACCACAGGGAGGAGTACTATCGCCGCAATTATAGGTGTTAGTTGTAAACGAGTTGCTCCTATCCCTAGAGGTCAGTGGATGCAAGGCCATGGCGTATACAGACGATATTGCATTAGAAACTAGCAGGAAACACCTCCCAACAACCCGAGAACTGTGGGCTTGGAATAAACCCCTCCAAAACGGAGCTAGTCTTATTCACAAGAAAACGGCAGATACCTCAAATCTCTCCTCCCAAAACTCAATGGGGCTCGGCTTAGATTCGCAGATCACGCCTAATACCAATTGGAGACTGAATGCAGAAGAACGTACGAAAGAGCAACAAATGCCCTATACACCTGCAAGAAGGCATTGAGCACCAGATGGGGTATTAAACATTCCATATCACGCACTGGTTGTATACCGCGGTCGTTAGGCCCATACTGACGTACGGCTACTTAGTCTGGTGGAGGGCACTGTGCAAATCTAGCTATGTCAAACTTCTAAGTAGAGTATAAAGGTTGGCATACATTGCTATAACTGGTGCACTGCGAACAACCCATACTGCAGCCCTTGAAACGATGCTTCACCTACTCCTCTTCGATCTTTTGTCAAGGAAAAGGCCGAATCATCTCATTGAAAGTTCTCCGAAATAGGGGGCACGCCGTATTCTACGCTAAAACAGTGATTTAAGTGAAGTCATGGACAACTTAAACCCGATCTTGGACTTCAAGTTTCTATAATAAATAAAACAACAATTCCCAACCGACGACAATGGAATGGGAATGAACTGCCAAGCAAAGTCACTGAACTGGAAATATACACGGACAGGTCCAGGACAGGCAATGGTGTGGCTGCCCGGCCCTGAAAATTGGCCAATCCTTCAGACTACTCAAACACTGTAGTGTACTCCAAGCTGAATTAACGCCGACTGGCTGTCTTTGAGATCGATGGATTACAGTGACATTGTCATCTACACAGACAGCCAAGCAGCACTAAAAACACTCGAATCGCCAATAATAAAATAAAAATTGGTCAACGACTACCGCAAATCTCTAAATGATTTATCGAGCAGCTGCACTATTACATTGTGCTGGGTACTTGGGCATAGTGATATGCCCGGTAACTGTGCAGACGAACTAGCCAAAAAGGGCACCACACTGGAGATCTCGACTGTTAAAGGGGAAATCCATTCACCAATGGAAACGCTAAAATATGAAATCTCGAAACAGACACTGCAACAGGCTTGACCTTGATACATGCAACTGCACAAGACAAACCTGTCAGGCCAGCTTAAAATACGTAGGCAATGTATAAGCAGCCTAATTGGGGTCCTAACAGGACACTGCGCTTTAGGACAACATGCTGCTGGATTAGGACTTCCATATACTGACTATTACAGTCATGATGAGGAAGAGGAAGAATCTCCATTACATCTCCTATGCCATTGCCCTGCCCTAGCCTCCTCAAGAAGACGATTTCTGGGAGAATACTTCTTTGATGAACCTGCGAAACGGTGATAAAATAAGCCGATTTGAGTGGTAGCCCAATGGACCCATCTTGGCCTTAGTGATCCCCACCGCTTTGCGGAGGGAAGCCACCTGACCAACCAACCTGGTTTTTATTCGCTTTCTGTTGCCAGACGTATTTCTCATCTTGAGAATATGACGAAACCATAATGTCGCACCGCGTCACGAGTCATATTTATTCAATCAACTTAAAGGCCCGAAAAGTGCTGTATAGCCGAGCTATCTTCAAATTGTTTACTCACCCGAAAAGCGTTCCATATCCAATATGGGTATTCCGAGAAAATAATTTGTAATCCACGTAGCTCAAGCCTCTTTACTGAGGTACAACGTAAACTTCATCAAATTTATTTGTATCTGCTGCTTCACAAAAAAAGGGATAAAGTTGTCAACCGGCCAAAAAGCTCCACGGTTGTCATTGGGATAAGATGAACTCCAAACGATCCAACTGAAATTTCTTTGCTTCAAAGCAAAACACGTGAAACTTCATATTAGCTTTTTTATCTTCTTACTAATCGAATAACCGGTGTTGTCCATTAGTCAATAAGTGTTGGAGGCTATCTTGTCTATCATTGAGCTCAGTACAATGAGTCCTACACAGGCTCATTATACTGAGTCGTCATACACGGGCTCAATACGATGAGACCAAAACGGGTTGAATTCGCTGAGTCCCATAAGGGTTCAATACGATGAGTTCCACAAGGGCTCAATACAATTAGTTCCACAAGGCTTAAAACGATGGGTACTATACGAGCTCAATACGAAAAGTCCTGCACGGACTCAATATGATGAGCCTTACACGCGCTAAGTACGATGAGTGCTACACGAGCTCAGTACGATAAGTCCTGCACGGACTCAATACGGTGAGTTCTATACGGGCTCGTACGATGAGTCCTATACGGGCTCAACACGATGAGTCCTATACGGGCTCAATACGATGAGTCCTATACGGGCTCAACACGATGAGTCCTATACGGGCTCAACACGATGAGTCCTATACGGGCTCAACACGATGAGTCCTATACGGGCTCAATACGATGAGTCCTATACGGGCTCAACACGATGAGTCTTATACGGGCTTAACACGATGAGTCCTATACGGGCTCAGTACGACGAGTCCTACATGGGCTCAATGCGATTGGAACCATAAGAGCTTAATCCGATTGGTCCTACAATGGCTCAATAGGATTAGACCCACAAAGGCTCGATACGATGAGGCTTTCAGGCGGTTAATACGATGAGCCCAATAGTGGCTCCATACGGTTAGTAGCCAGGTAAGAGCTCAATACGATCAGCCACACAAGGGCTCAATACGATTAGTCCCACAAGGGGTTAATACGATGAGTCCCACAACGGCTCAATGCGATGAGTTCTATACACGTTCAGTACGATGAGCCCCACTCGGCTCAATACGATTAGTCCCACAAGGGCTCAGTAAGATGCGTCCTTCACGGACTCCATACGATGAGTCTTATACGCGCTCAATAGAATGAGTCCTCTACGAGCTCAATACGAAAAAACATGCACGAGCCTAATACTATGAATCCCACAATGGCTTACTACGATGAGTTCCACAAGTGTTCAATACAATTAGTCCCACAAGGGCTTAATACGATGAGTGCTACACGAGCTCAATACGATAAGTCCTTCACGGACTCAATACGGTGCGTTCTATACGGGCTCAACACGATGAGAGCTTTATGGGCTCAACACGATGAATCCTATACGTGCTCAATACAATGAGTCCTATACGGGCTCAACACGATGAGTCCTATACAGGCTCAACACGATGAGTCCTATACGGGCTTAATACAATGAAACCTACACATGCTCAGTACGACGAGTCTTAGATGGGCTCAATGCGATTAGAACCATAAGAGCTTAATCCGATTGGTCCCACAATGGCTCAATACGATTAGACCCACAAAGGCTCGATACGATGAGCCTTTCAGGCGGTTAATACGATGAGCCCAATAGTGGCTCAATACGATTAGTAGTCAGGTAAGGGCTCAATACGATGAGCCACACAGGGGCTTAATACGAGTAGTCCCACAAGGGTTCAATGCTATTAGTCCTACATGGGTTCAATGCTATTAGTCCTACATGGGCTCAATACGATGAGTCCTATACGGACTCAACACGATGAGTCCTACACGGGCTCAATACGATGAGTCCTATACAGGCTCAACACGATGAGTCCTATACAGGCTCAATACAATGAGACCTACACGTGCTCAGTACGACGAGTCTTACATGGGCTCAATGCGATTAGAACCATAAGAGCTTAATACGATTGATCCCACAATGGCTCAATACGATTAGACCCACATAGACTCGACACGATGAGCCTTTCAGGCGGTTAATACGATGAGCTCAATAGTGGCTCAATACGGTTAGTAGTCACGTAAGGGCTCAATACGATGAGCAACACAAAGGTTCAATACGATTAGTCCCACAAGAGCTTAATACGAGTAGTCCCACAAGGGTTCAATGCGATTAGTCCTACATGGGCTCAATACGATGAGTCCTACACGGACTCAGTACGATAAGTCCTACATGGGCTTAATGCCTACACACATGATCCAGCTGATGAGTAAATTTGATTTTTACAAATCCGTAAAAATGCATGATTACTCGACTGGTGATTGAGCGCTACACTGAAAGGATGTTTGGTTTTTAATAAACATTCTGTCGGTTCATTTCAAACCAACCTACTTACATCTAGTGTCAGCCGGAACCACACATACTCCGGTACCATCCAATTCTATTAACGTCGACCCCGATTCGGTGCCGCAGACACTCTACCTTTAAGCTATTGTAAAGAGATCTCTTGTCGCATTTAAAACATTATTTTCTTCATTCACGCACTTGACTGCAATCACCGGACGCATAACAGCCGGATCTGACAACTCGTCACTCGTTCCCTTCAACGATTTCCACAAGTCATTTGACAGTGGCTCGTCTCTTGCTCCAGAGGAGCCGCCACCGCATACAGATCAAAACTATATGAAATCCACAACCTGTCGATAGGGAACAGTAAATCCATTTACAAAACTAAACCGACATCATCCACTCGGCCGCATCGATGACTTCTTCCGTAATTTTTTGTTCAACGGAATAGGCCATGCCATAGCTGGCATACGTCGGAAATCCTTTACTAAATTTCAAATAAACTCTCCACACACACGAAAAACGCACTCCCATTGTCGCCTTTAGTTATTCTGTTTTTCTAAACTTATTTGCGAATGCATTTTTGTTTAGTTCCTTCGTTCCCACCGTAGACGGGAACGTAGCAAAACAAAAAAACCGAAATCGAATTAGAAGAAATCCAAGAAAGTGTTTTCTGGTTTTGTAGAGTTTTTTTTGTTTTGTTTTTGTTTTTTTGTTATTTAGTTAGTGAACTATCGAGTTTGTCTAATTGTGTAAAACTTGATTTTGTGTGTGTGTGATAATTTAGTCGATGGCGGCGACGTCTGCGAACAACATAATTGTAAATTCAGTGTCCGGCTCAAATGCTGCTCAGTGTTTTACAAGTCAAGCAAATATCTCATTACAACAGCACCAAACATCGACTGCGTCTGTAGCACCGATAACTGCCATTCAACACCACCAAATACAGCAACAGCAGCATCAGCAACAAACAACGCAACAGCAAATCACGCAAATAGTTCAACAACAACAGCAGCAGCAGCAGCAGCAACAACAACAGCAGACGACTATAATCAATAGTGGGTCGAACAATCAAGTGACCACGACGTCTACAACGCAAAACACAGTTGCTCAGGTATATGCTGCGTGTGCACGCCGCTCTCGCTACTGATGATGATGATGATGACTGACTGTGTGTGTTTTGTGTGTTTGTAGGGAAATACCAAAGAAAAATGTCGAAAGTTTTTAGCAAATTTAATAGAATTATCAACGCGAGAACCGAAGCCGGTCGAGAAGAATGTACGAACTCTGATACAGGAGCTGGTCGATGCGAACGTGGAGCCGGAGGAGTTTTGTGATAGGCTGGAACGTTTACTGAATGCTAGTCCACAACCCTGTCTGATAGGATTCCTCAAAGTATCTACATAGATTGCTTTTATCTCTTTGATTTCTGTATTATCATCTATTCTTGTTGGGTTTTGTAGAAAAGCTTACCACTTCTGCGACAGTCACTGTTCACGAAAGAGCTTGTGATCGAGGGAATTAAACCGCCACCGCAGCATGTAGTAGGAATGATAGGATCCACAACGCTAACCCAACAACTACCAGTATGTTCTCAATCGAATAACATTCAATTTCCAATTGAGATAATCGAGTTTGCTTCTATAGAAAATACAAGCGCAGATCCGTCCCATAAGCCAGCAGACAACAACGATCGGACAGACTCAGGTGAGAATGATATCGCCAGCTGCGGCGCGACCTGTGGGACATACGACAATAACGAAACAACAAACCGGCGGCATTCGAATTCAAGGACCAATTCAGACGAGTGGTCCGCGATTAGTGAACGCTCAAATACGTGCTGTCAATTCTGGGAACGCCATGCAAACGAATCAACAACAAATGCAACCTGTCTCGCAGTCGGTAAGTCATTTCATCCAACTTCAATGTCTTCTTAAATGCCTATTCTGATCTTTTGTAGAATATGGTTCAAATACGAACGCCAACGGCACACCTGAATCGATCACCAGCCACTGTTCAGATACGCACCACAGCGCCGGTTTCGAAAACAAAGAACGCTGGCGGTGTGACCCACGTAAAGGTGGGTCAAACGCAAATCAAAGCAATTGGGGGTACGCAACAAATCCTACAACAACAAACCACACCACTTCTAGCCTCAACAACTAGTATATCCACCACATCGATGTCTCAAACAAATAACAGCCTGCCAACGTCGACTCTGATCACCGGCTCGGGCACAACTGGCACTGCCCTATCATTATTAACTTCAACGAATTCCCATTTAACATCGGCCACCACGTCGACATCTATCGCGGCGGTCAATGCCGTTTCATCGAATAACACCGCCGTACTGGGCTCTGTTACTACACTCAGTACGAATAGTGGTGGCAGCGGTGGTTCATCTGTGCCAACAGTTAATTCGACATCATCCGGTACGATTGTAGCGAATGCGACAACGAACAAAGTTGTCACGGTTAAGGCACAAGTCTCACAATCAGCCAGTAAAGCATCGAGTAAAAAGAAACAACATCAAGATGAGAAGGCGGCCACAACAGCATCGTCGTTTTTTCAACAACCTTCCATATCGATGTCATCGTCTATGTATGGTGACGACGATATTAACGATGTGGCTGCAATGGGTGGCGTGAATTTGGCCGAGGAATCACAACGGATCCTTGGTTCGACCGAGAATATTGGCACACAAATACGTTCGTGCAAGGATGAGGTGTTTTTACATTTGCCCGCGTTACAAAATCGTATACGTGCTATGGTGCTCGAACGGGGCTTAGAGGAGCCAAGTCAAGATGTAGCTGTGTTGATATCGCATGCGTGTCAGGAAAGGCTGAAAAACATTGTCGAAAAGCTAGCTGTGATAGCGGAGCACAGAATTGATATTATCAAAGTGAGTTACAAAAAAAAAACGGTCGGCCTGGAGGGTTTTATTTTTCTAACTTTGTTTGTTGTTGTTTTTTGTTAGCTGGATCCAAGGTATGAGGTGACAAAGGATGTTCGTGGTCAGATCAAATTTTTAGAAGAACTGGACAAGGCTGAACAGAAACGACACGAGGAACAGGAGAGGGAAATGTTGCTGAGAGCCGCGAAATCCCGGTCGAAAATTGAAGATCCCGAACAGGCGAAACTTAAGGCGAAGGTAAGGGATGGTATTAGCTCGTTAGATTTTACCGATATCAGTAGGTTTTCTTTCGTTTGTTTACTTACTTACTTACTTATCAGGCCAGCGATCCATGGAGGATCTGAGTATGAGCTATAGCTGCCTTCTATCCTTGACGGTCCCGGGCACGCTGCTACCAGTTATCGAGACCAAGATGTCTTACATCCGCGATAACTTGGTCTTTATACCGGAGGTTCGGTCTTCCTCTTCTTCTCGAACCAGGAAGCTCGAAGTCGAAGACGCTCTTAGCGTTGGTATCCATGCGCTCGATGTGGCCGAGCCAGTGTAGTCGACGGATCTTTACCTTCCGGACTACATCCACATCTTTGTACAGCTCGTAGAGTTCGCGGTTCTGTGTCTTCTTCTCCATTCACCTTCCTCACAGACAGGACCAAATATCCGGCGCAGAATTTTTCTTTCGAAAGAACCCGAAATCCGCTCCGCTGTCCTGCTTATCGTCCAGCTTTCGGCTCCGTACAGCAAGACTGGCAGAATGGGCGTTTTGTAAAGCATGACTTTGGTCTTTCGAGTGAGGAGTTTTGACCCCAGTTGCTTGGACAAGCCGAAGTAGCAGCGGTTGCCAAGGGCGATTCTATGCCGGATCTCCACTGTGGTGTCATTTGTGGAATTTACGTTCGCCCCGAGGTAGACAAACTCCTTAACTACCTCGAAATTGTAGCTGTCAATCGTTATATTTTGTCCCAGGTTGTGAGCGACGGATTGGTTTTTGCTTGACAGCATGTACTTCGTCTTGTCCTCATTGACATTGAGACCAACTTGTTTCGCCTGTTCTTCAATCGCCGTGAATGCTTCGACAATGCCACGGCGAGAACACGCGATGATGTCGATGTCATCCGCGTATCCCAGCAGCTGGACGGACTTGTAGAAGATAGTGTCTTCTCTGTTAACGCCTGCTCGTCGCACTATCTGCTCCAGCACCAGGTTGAAGAAGTCACATGACAGCGCATCTCCTTGCCGAAATCCGGTGCATGTTTCAAACGGTTCCGAAGTCCTAGAACCGAGTTGCACGGTGCATCGCGTATTTTTTAGCGTGGCACGATACAACTGGATCGGTTTTCCCGGGATTCTGAATTCGGCCATCGCACGAAACAGTCCTTCACGATGAATGCTGTCGTATGCGGCTTTGAAATCGATGAAAAGATGGTGTGTATCGATTCGAAACTCGTTGGTCTTTTCCAGGATTTGTCGAAGTGTGAACATTTGGTCTATAGTCGATTTGCCGGGCCGGAAGCCGCACTGATAGCTGCCGATTAGTGCGGTGCAAAATAGCTTTAGACGTTCACACAGTACGCTGTACAGGATTTTGTATGCGACATTGGGCAGGGATATACTTCTATAGTTCTTGCAAGAGGTAGGATCGCCTTTTTTGTGGATGGGCAAATAGAGTTGGTATTCCAGTCGTCGGGCATGCAGATGATCTGGTGCATGCTTCCTACCAAAACATCGCCGCCAGCCTTCAAGAGCTCTGATGGCAAGCCATCTGAGCCTGCGACCTTGTTATTCTTCAGCTTCTGAATACCTGTGCCGACTTCTTCGATGCTGAGTGGGATTTCCTCCTCGGTCCCTACCACTCTCTCTTGGTCATGCTCGTTTAGCAGCTGCTGGAAATGCTGTTTAAATACATCTACTATTCCCTGCGAGTCGGTGACAAGATTACCCTCGCAGTTTCGAGGAGCCTGGGTGCCCTTTTTGAAGTCTCCTGCAAGGCCTTTGGCTTTCTTGTAAAATGCTCGTGTTTTATGCTTATCGTTTGTTTACAGGCTAAAGAAATGCAGAGAGCTGAAATGGAGGAGCTTCGACAAAGAGACGCAAATATGACGGCGCTACAAGCTATCGGACCAAGGAAAAAACTTAAACTTGACAGCGATATAACTACCATGGGGGCAGTAAGTACACTACAAACAAAATTCTCATATCAATTACTAACTAAAACTTAATTTGTCCACACGTCAGCAATCGGGAAATGCAGGAATCGGTACTACTGGAACGTCACCGGCGCCACTACGACCGCGTATCAAACGTGTGAACCTAAGAGACATGCTCTTCTTCATGGAACAAGAACGTGAAACGTGTAGAAGTCAAACGCTATACAAAGCGTATCTTAAGTGATCTATAGTTTTCTTTTTAACATCATTTCCAAACAAGAGTAATAACATCAAAACACCAATTAGCGTTGTTCTTCACATGCAATATTTTTTTTAAACACATTATTCGTTTCCTTGAATCAACAACGTCATGTGTTTGTCGTCCTCATAACTCTCCACTCATCATTCGGTCGCATATATAGTCTTTATCGTTGTCATCCGTATCGTACTATTCAACTCGAACATTTTCTTCTCTCTCTCTCTATCTCTCTCTCTTCGTTTATAAATAAATTATGTTGCTGCCCATCCAAATAAGAAACAAACAAACAATTGTAAACCACCTATACCTATAGATGTTAAATTCCACAACAAGAATATAGCAAAGCACGGCTTGCATGTCGTCCGTATCAATTGTACTACTACTACTAGAGCGACTTGAACAAGGTCATCTCTGAACAACGTCAATATGTTAAGTTAAACATTAAAGAAAATCGTTTTTTGTTTTTTATATATATATATACCTATATACATAAACCTTTTCTTTTTTTAATGATCCTCTTTCCCCGTTTGCATCATCCTCGCCCGCTCCTATGCAGTGTGCGTACCAGGAAGCAAAAAACAACATTTTGTTTCTTTGTTCCTTTAATTTTTGGTTTTTTTTTTTTTTGTAACAAAAAATAATATATAAATATATAGCGGTAATGTATATGGCCTTATAAGAAAGTATGTATTTAAATAAATTTTTTTATTTAACGAGAAAAGGGAGAAATAACGAACAACAACAGCCAGGGTAAGGAAAAAGCAAAACAAATGCCTTCGCTGAGGGATAAATTCGATTTTAATTATTTAAATAAAAATGTTTTAATTCAATTTTTTCCTTATTGGTTTTGTTTTTTTTTAAAAAAGCTTATATAGTTGTTGTTTTTTTTTTTTTTTTTTTTTGCCATATATATATACAGGGTGCCCCACGAGTAGTGTGCTAAAAAGCTAGAGCGTGTAGGTCTGGTTAAGACAAGAAAAAAATCGTATCGTCCAAATTGACTTAATTTGGAAAAAAATATATTAAAAATCAACGGTTACATCCACAATGCCGTGATATACATTTTTGTAAAGCCAGAAACCTCTTCTTTCATCCTGTTTTTAAACGAAGCAGTTTTAGGGAATGGTTTTTGAGAAATTCATTTTCGAACTCAAAATTTTGAAAAAAAAATTCCGAACAATATTTTTTTAAAATTGTATGTAATTAAATATTTATTTTTTTTTTTTAAGAATTAAATTCTCTTATTAGTTTTTAGTGAAAAACAGAAAACCGGATGCAAAAATGTCATGTAGTTTTTGAGAAATTAAATTAAAACCGAAACCACTTTTTTCTAAGAAAAGCCTTTTTTTGTTGGTTTTAAAGCGGCTGGACTTTTAGGAAAATCAAGGTATGAAACATTGACCTCTTTCTCATTATTTTTAAAAAAGTCGGAGTTTTATGAGGATACAATAATGTGACACAGTATTGGAGTAGCCCTGGATTAATCCCTGTTTTTTTTTTTTTTTTTTTTTTTGTCATTGATAACGCCTGAAAACTGACCTGCCAAGTTCGTCTGGGTCCGCCCACCGTCGATGGGTTCTATCCGCTAGGACCTTAAGACAATAAAACCGCAATTTTTCTTTATTGATAAACAGAATATTTGTAATCGAAATGTAAATAAAAACCATTTCCAAATTGGATGTTAACTCATCAATTAACGGACATGCACTTCTGCTACGGTTTAGCTAATGGTCGAGATCGTGTGAAGCCGAAAGACTCTGCGCTGAAAGATATCCCAATCGGAGGTGTCCCAGTAGTAGCATGTTTTCAAAAATCCACCTAAGTCTGCGAGAGCACGGAGTGCTAGAGCATCGAAGAAGCGAAAGACCAATTACAGATGGATCAGCAATCTTAGATGAAAGAATGTTGGTTTTGGTCCGACGTATTCCCTCCCTTAGCATAAGGAGGATAGCTATTATGCCTGATCCACAATACTGCGTTGGTGCGAGGCACTTTACGTGTTACGAGAAATGCTTCGACGCATGCTTACTTCAATTTTATCAGCTGTTCCATGTCAAAACACTGACGTACACGTACACAACACAAACCATAAAATACACAGATACAGCATACACATCAATACACAGCAACAGTCGTTCAAACGCACAGAAATTTCCGACGTGTTTGACTTTTCCTTTGGTTACGTGAGCTTACGTTTTCTCTCGCTCTCATTTTTTCTTATTTCCTCTCACTTTTTCTTATTTCCTCTCATTTTTTAATGAACGTAAGCTCGCCAACGCAAACGCAGTATTTTGGACTACCCCATTGAATTGCTTGTGTTGGCTGTCTCAGCTAGCACTAACGCAGTATTGTGGATCAGGCATTATGCTTGGGGTGCCCAAATTTAAAGTATGGAGAGTGCTTCATACCAGTTACACCCGTACTATTTTACACCAGTTCAATGTTTCATACATTAATTTGCCTACAAGTCCAGCCGCGTTAAAACCAAAAAAAAAGGTTTTTCTTGGAAAAAAGTGGTTTCGGTTTTTTTTAATTTCTCAAAAACTACAAGACATTTTTGCATCCGGTTTTCTGTTTTCTATTAAAAACTAATAAGAGAATTTAATTCTTGAAGAAAAAAATAAATATTTAATTACATACAATTTTAAAAAAATTGGTTCGTAGATTTTTTTTTATTTATTTTTTTTTTTCAAAATTTTGAATTTAAAAATTCATTTCTCAAAAACTATTCCTTAAAACAGCTTCGTTTGAAAACAAAATGAAAGAAGAGGTTTCTGGCTTTACAAAAAAGTATATCACGGTATTGTGGATGTAACCGTTGATTTTTAATATTTTATTTTCCAAATTAAGTCAATTTTTTAGAAAACTGCGCCGCCCGCCTAAACGGAGGGGAATATACACCCTCCCCCCTCCCATACGTTTTTTTTATTGTCCTGACCAGACCTACACGCTCTAGCTTTCTGGCACACTGCTCGTGGGGCACCCTGTATATATATATATACATATATATGTATGTAGTGTATGAAAGAAAATGTATTCTTAGATTGATACCATGTATAAATATAAATATTAAAAAAAAATACATAAATATACTTTATAGCGTTTTTCGATGGTTTTAAACCGGGAATTAAAACAAACAATTGAAAATTAGAATTTTGAGAATGAAAACAAAAGCAAAAACGGAACATTTAAAGTCTATAAATAATTACTATAATTAAATTAAATATTTTAAAAAGTAAAAACAAAAAAAAATGTTATTTTCTAATTTCATAAAAAATAAAAATATCTAAAAAACAAATAAATCTTTATGTATAAAAATATAATTATCTATTGGCGAAAAAGATAGTTGGTATCAAAGGGGAAATAACTCGTTTAGGGACCGATGAGCGCGCGCGTGTTGTAAGAAACCCGACATATGTGGGAGGGAAAATCAAGCGTAAAGTAAAGCACTAGTTTGTAAATTATTTAAGATACCCATTAATGGTTAGCCTAACAATTAATTATAAATAACGAAAAACAATATGAAATGAAATTATAAAATATGAAAAACAATAAACAACAACACGTTGATACATTCTTAGTAATATTATATAAAAATTGAAAAGCAAAAAACCGAGAGAACTACAGGCAGAGATGAAAGAGATAAACAAACATCTAGATGGAATAAGCAAAGTCTTTAAGATTACCCTTGATTATATTATTAATTATTAATCTCGTAATTAAGTTTTGTAATTAATAACCGCGAAACACAATTTTTTATTAAGTTTAAATGAAGAAGATGAAAAAACAAAAAAAAAACAAAAATCTGCAGATAAAAGAAAGTAAAAGGAAAAAAACAGAAAAAAAAAGATACAGAATAAAAGATATATATATATACACTATATATACAATTCTTGAACGAATGTGGTTTGCATAAGTTTTAATTATAAGTTATGTACAATTGTATTTCAAAAATATTAGGTAAAAATTAAAACAAAGAAAGAAATCAAACAAACACACATGGCTTTGTGCTCACTTGCCCTAGTTTCCTTTCAGGTTGACAAGCGCGGATTTCAGGCCCATTCGGGCTCGCAAAGGACTAACAAAGGCCTCGTGGGGGTAGCATCAATTTTTTTTTTTTTTAATAATTTGCGCGCACTCAAGGTCTAATAACCTTATTATGTCGGCGACACAGTGCGGGCAGAAGGTAGAGAGGAAGAGGAATAGAGGAGATGCCGATGGACATTGATCTTAAATGCTTGCATGTTGCATTGAGGGGGGAAAACCGAATCCGGCAGGGAGTTCCAGATTCGTGTGGTTCGGTTAATGAAAGATTCTCTATATTTGAGACTGATGACTCTCTAACGTCGGAAAGCGGGCTTCAGGGTATATTGGTGAGCATTCCTAGAGAAACGTATTGCGGGAGAAATGTTGAAGGGGCGGAATGCAACTGGCTATTTCATCAGAGCATTTTTGGTGGTAGTAACGATAAAACAGGGAGAGGCAGGTAACATTCCTGCGGTGTTCCAGCGAGTCTAATGTTTTGGTAATGCTGGAGTCACATCAGTTTTATGGCTCGTTTTTGTATTCTGTCTAGTAGGTGCAATGAGGTCTTGGAAGCACCGGACCAGACATGAGCGTTAAACTCTAATTTGGGGCGAATGAACGCCTTAAAGATTGTAGCCAGATCTAAGGGTGAGAAATATTTCTTGCATTTGTATAAGAATCCTAGGCATTTCGCAGCATTCTTGGCGACACTGAATATATGGTCGCTCCAAATAAAGATTGTGAGCAACACTCATACCCAGGATGGAAAGCTTTTCAGTTTCTCAGATGCAAGTGCCATTCGTGGATAATGGCTGCGGGTTATGTATACGCTGTAACGAAAAGAGACAGCATTGTGTTTTGGAAGCATTCAATTCCACTCTATTGTTTTTACCCCATTGGATGATGCTGTCGATATCGGAGTTTAATGAGCTTAACATACGCTGTCGCTCATTATCTACAACCGAAGTGCAGGGTCGTAAACTGGTGAACGAATATGAGAAGCTGAGGGTACTGTCGTCAGCGAAGGAGTGAACTGGATTAGAAGTAACAGACAAGAGATCATTTATGAAAATAAGAAAGAGTGTCGGAGACAAAACGGAGCCCTGGGGAACACCGGCATTTACAAAGTGAGTATCAGACTTGAATCCGTCCAAAACAACTTGAATTGAACGATTCGAAAGGTAGCTTCTAATCCATTGAAAGAGAGACTCATCGATCCCAAAAGCACGCATTTTCGACAAAAGGGCTTAATGCCAAACCCTGTCAAATGCTTTCGAAATATCCAGTGCAACAATTTTGCTTTCACCTGCTTGGTGAAGCGAGTGATTCCACTTTTCAGCGAGATATGCCATCATATCACCAGTGGATCTGTTGCTGCGGAAACCGTATTGGCAGTCATTGAGGAGTTTCCGTGATTCAAGATATTTCATAAGCTGACGGTCAATCAGCGTTTCCATGACCTTGGAAAGAAGGGACGTTAGTGCAATGGGTCGGTAGTTGGAGGGAGAAGATGATTCGCCTTTTTTGGGTATAGGCTGGACAAATGCTGTTTTCCACCTACTCGGAAAGAGCCCAGAGGTGTAGGAAAGGTGAAAAAGCTTACGCAGTGGTTTTCCCTGTATACTTAAGCTATATGTAGTATGTACATACAAATATGAGATTTATTTTGTTAATAAAAGGTGTTTGTTTCCGGTTGCCCACTTTATTTTAGTTTTTCTCTATAGTCCGGACATGGCCGAAACTTCATGTGTCCGGACTAGCGAGGCTGTACTGTATTATACACTCCGACACTTTATTACCCTCTCTCAAAGTCCCTACCCAAATCACAAAGCATGCGTAATATTACTTCGAATCTATTTTTACAACTCCCATTTTCACCTCTTCTCGGCTACCTGATGACTAAGCTGCAAAAAATTAAGGATAAAAAAACCGGCCAAGTGCGAGTCGGACTCGCGCACGAAGGGTTCCGTACCATCTGTATATATAAATATGAAAAAGACGTTGTATGTTACCTCATCAGTCATCACATTAAATCACATTTTTTGTATGATAACAGATCTTGGTTGCAGGCAGGTTATCGGCATATTACTTTGATAATCAAAAATCTTCATGATGAGATAAAGCGATATCGAAACTTAAGTCTTTTAAAGCTGCTGGAGCAGACGGACTCCCCGCGGAGCTGTTTTAAGCAGCTGGCGATGAGCTGGTTAGGAACATGCACCAACTCATCTGCAAGATATGGTCGGGAGAACGCATGCCCGATGAATGGAATCTCAGTATCGTTTGCCCGGTCCATAAGAAAGGAGACCCCTATGACTGCGAAAATTGCAGAGGGATAAGCCTCCTGAACATCGCGTACAAGATCCTCTCTGCCGTACTGTGTAAGTACCTGAAACCGTTCGTGGACAATCTGATAAGTTCCTACCAGTGTGGTTTCAGGCCAGGAAAATCCACGATAGACCAAATATTTACACTACGGCAGATCTTGGAGAAGACCCATGAATTCCAGGACGACACGCACCATCTTTTCGTCGACTTTAAAGCCGCGTATGACAGTGTTTATAGAGACGAGCTATACAGAGCCAATTCATGTTTTAACATTCCTGCCAAACTCGTCAGACTATGCAGGATGACTATGGAGAACTCTCGCTGCTCCATTAAGGTCGGAGGTGAACTAACCGACCCTTTTGATGTTAAAAAAGGCCTTAGACAGGGGATGCACTGTCATGTGATTTCTTCAACATTATTCTTGAAAATATCGTGCGGGACTCTGCGGCCAATACAAGAGGTACGATCTACTTCAAGTACACACAATTGCTTGCCTACGCAGATGACATTGACGTTATTGGACGAACAAAGCGAGACGTCAATGAGGCGTTCACCAGCATTGAAGCAGAAGCGGCGAAAGTGGGTCTAAGGGTAAATGGGGACAAGTAATCTCTTCAACTTGCGCGAGTCTCTAAAAAAAAAAAAAAAAAAAAAAAATATGCTGTCATCCAAGAAAGACGCACAACACCGACGTCTTGGTCAGAACGTCACCTTCGGCAGCTATATTTTTGAAGTAGTCAAGGACTTCGTCTACCTTGGCTCGGTAGTGACAAGCAGCAACGACACCAGCTCTGAGATAAAACGCAGAATAACTCTTGCCAATCGCTGCTTCTTCGGGCTCAAGAGACAATTGAGTAGTAGAGCCCTCTCTCGAAAAACTAAGGTATCCCTCTACAAAACCTTAATCATCCGGGGTCCTCTTCTACGGCGTTGAGGCTTGGACGTTATCAAAAGCGGATGAAGAAGCTATTGGACGTTTCGAGAAGAAAATTCGGCGTTCAATCTATGGTCCCGTTTGTACATATGCACGGGGAGTGAATGAGAAGATACAACGACGAACTATACGGGATGTACAGCGACATCAGACTAGTACGACGTCTACGGGTCCAACGTCTAAGATGACTAGTCTTCGAGTCCAACCGCGAGGGACGACGCAGTAGAGGACGACCGAATCTAAGGTGGTGCACACTGGTGGAAGGGGACCCTAACCAATTAGGAGTACGTCGCTGGAAACAGCTGGCAAAAAACCGTGCCAGCTGGAGAAGTTTGCTGGTTGAGGCCCAGGTAGACTGTAGAGCCACCTACGTAATTAAATAGGGGGTCGTCAACATACAGTCCCTCCGTTACATTCGAGGCTTTGAATTGCCTCTGACGCCTTACTAGACCTAAGCCCAACCGACTAATCCGGTTTTTTGGCGCAGGAAACTCGCCATTCGTCCTACGCCGTCTGTAATTTCCATAGGAAATCTCCAGATGGCACCACGAGGAGGTGGGGATGGGACTTACTAACAGTGCCGCAAGACGTTCGTTAACTCTAGCATAACCAAACATTCTAGGACAGCAGCGCCGGCTCTTTGTACTAATTTTATCGTTGCGTCCAGGGAGCCCCCAGTAGCGAGCAAGTCATCGACGATGATGACCTTCTGTCCGGGTTTCACCGCGTTCCTTTGCATCTCAACTATGTCCTTAAATAAATATGTACAGTGTTTACAATGATCACGACCCAGTTAGTGGTAGGTGACCTACCGTGCCCTACTCAATAGCGTATTCCACAGATATACATACATTCGCCGGTCAGTTTCCCCTTCTTCCTGATAGGAACACATCCGACTTGTGTGGAATCCTCTTGATTCAAGTCCGACACATGCTCACTTTGTATAAAAATTCATATCACTATATCAGGCAGCTTTTTATCGGTATGGCACAACAATCAACAACGAAATGGCGACTCACAACAACCTCCACAGACACTCGACCCACCAACCCAAGCTGTGCTATCATGAAAATGAGATTTTTTGAATAATCCATTTCTAGGTTAAGTACTCACACTGCTTACTTGTCGTCCTCCCTATAGCCTTCCTCCACATTATACTTATTGGAGCATCTTTACCAGAAATGCTCATCGTGCATTTCGTCGCCCATCCACTGGGAGAAAAGCGTCAAGTAGTGGAAAACGTAATTCGAGTAAAGTTAAGAGCGATAACCCTAATGGAAATCAATTCCTCCAGTCACAAATCTGCTGACCTAAACACACGGCCAATGCTGCACCAGTGTCGCTCCGAAGTACACACCTTCCGTCATCGACGCAGAAGCAATTCCATTAAATGTCGGGCGTGAATTTCCCGCGAAAACAAAACGCGGAGCGAGCAAAGATCAATGGTAAGGTCAAGATAATTAGCTTAAAATGCTCGTCAAGCACTGCGTAGCTTACTCGTACCAGCGCTGTCTTCGCTTTTTTATTACCCTAATGGACACTGGAAGTGCTTTGTACAAACAAAGGCTCTGCCTCGTGATAGTCTAGTTTCTCGGGAAGAAGGAGGAAGCGTCGTATTAATTAAACAGTCACGCATTTGAATACTTAGGACGCGACAGGGATAGAAACAAAAGCTTCAACCACTTACGAATCCGTTCACATACCAACACTGCCTTCCGGCTGCCGCGATACCTTGTTTCCTAACAACATACTCCGTCCAATTTGCTTTGCCTTCTTTATCCTCCGCATCCGTCTTCACTTTTGCTCCATCTTACCCCGGATCCTGTGCAGGGAACTCGCATTCATATATTACACCTGACACTTCAACTGTATAATGAATCACATGCGCTGTCGTCCTCTACCTACATAAGTTGCTCGTCATGCATCCATCCACCCACTCACAGCCGTCATCTGTACGGCAGCGAATCTATTCACTTCCCATGCTCTCGCTCTCACGCGAACGAATCGCTCGTAGACCACCTTGTGCGCTCATTCATCCGCGTAGCACGTTGTGTAACGTGGTGCTCCAGAAACGAGTGCACTTGAACATCCGTCCACATTATGCTGCATTGCTGTAGGCCAGTACTAGGATCCAGAGAGAGATAGAGAGAGAGAGAGAGAGAGAGAGAGGAAGAGCATCAAGACCGAAAAGCTCTATTCGCTCTCTGCCTCGGTGACTTACTCTCTGTTTATGATGCCGGAACTATGGATAGATAAGTGGTGGGACAGTGGGAGTTCGTGCGAAAGCATGTGGCAGCGCCAACTCACTGAGTGTAGCTGGGAGCAGTTGACAGAGAGTGGTAGCGCTCGTTAGTGTGACCTATGAAGTCGAAAATGGTGCTTTTGGAATACATCAGGAAGCACCCTGCCGCAGTTTTGTGTAATCAGACTATGTCATGCAGGTAGGGCTATAGATCAATTATTGATTTTGGGACGAGTGAAGGGGATGATATTCTTGGTTGGAGCAGGTTTCATGGGTCCCTTGAGGGTGGTGTGTGGATGAGTTTAAGTTCTAGTGGAAGTTTAAGGTGATCTCTGGGTCTTGGTTTCAAGAGACCACCTTATATATGCTTCGAATAACAGCGACTGGCATTGTTAAGGAGCTAATCTGCCTAGGATACTGTTGCTGCATGCTGGATAGAAAGCAAATTAAACAAATGATTCTCTAGAAGAAATCTGGCTAAGGCACGACATGAGGCCTATAACGCCAAAATCAAAGGAACAGAGAAGCATTTAGGAAAGATTGGATCAGCCTCTGGATCAGTCTTTTAGCTGAATCAGCTTAAGAAGCGCATTTAGGCCAAAATGTGTCATCTGAAAGTTGTTGCCTCTCATCTGCCTCTCATCCGCTCTCATCAGCAGTGGGAGGGCCAACGAAAGCGAGGGTGTCAACGTCGCGATTGAGGGAAGTGTTTATTATTTTCTTCAATATCCGCAGCATCGTTCATAGTGAGTGTGATCCTACTGACTGACCAGACAGTGACTAAGAGAGTTCTATGTTGGTGACCTGAAGAGGCGTGTGACCAGGACTCGCCACGAGGGGCGGGATATTGCCCCATGATAATGCGTCTGCCCGTTCCTCGTTGATTGTGCAAGAGGTTTTGGCTAAAAAAGGCATTCCAACGTTACCGCATCATCCTATAGGCACGATATTGCCCTCTGCAACTTTTTTTTATTACCCAATATGAAGTCACATTTTAGGGGAACTCATCATGGCGGTGTAGAGAAGGTCACTTATTTACTTATTTCTGAGGCCAGCAACCCATGGAAGGTCTGGGCCTGAGTTAATACAGCCTTCCATCCTTGGCGGTCCAAGTTTCCTGTTTTCAGTCCAAGTTGTCTTACGTCCGTGATCATTTGGTCTTTATACTAGATGTTCCATGTCCTCCATCTTTTCGAAACAGGAGGCTCGGATTCGAAGTCCGTGTTAGCTGGAGCGTTGGTGTCGACGTTGGTGTAGTCGACGGATTTCTGCCTTCCGGGCTATATCCACAACTTTGCACAGCTCATAGAGTTCGCGGTTGTCTTCTCCTCTATTCGCCTTTCTCGCAGATAAGACCGAATATCCGTTGCAGAATTCTTCTTCTGAGTGAGTCAAGGATCAGCTCTGCTGCCTTGCTTTCCGTTCAGCTTTCGGCTCCATATAACATTGGTTATGCGGGACATGAGTTTGGTACCTAGCTGATTTGACAAGTCGAAGTAACAGCAGTTTCCGATTGTGATTCAGCGCCGGATCTCCACTATGATGTCATTCGTGGAGTTTACGTTTGCCCCAAGGTATGTGAACTCCTTCACTACCTCGAATTTATAGCTGTCGATCGTTATGTTTTGTCCTAGGTGACATATATATATTTTGTCTTCTCCTCAATGATGTGAAGACCAGCTCATTTTGCCTGATCTTCAACCGCCGTGAATGCTTTCACAATGGTGCGCTGGGAACTTGCGACAATATCAATATCGTCTGCGTAGCCCAGCCCATGGTTAGCAAAGGACTTACAAAGGCCTCGTAGGGGTAGCATCTATCCGACGGATGCTGGTCTGCTAAAAAGCGAGAAGAGCCACCGCAGTCGAACATCTTGCGACACTGTTAGTAAGTCCTATCACCACCTCTTCGTGGTGCCATCTGGAGATTTCCTATTGAAAATGCAGACGGGGAAGGGCTAATGGCGAGCCTCCTGCGCCAAAAAACAGGATTAGTCGGTTGGGCTACGGCCTATTAAGCCGTAACCGTAAAAAAACCACAAACTCCGAAACAACCACAAGCCTGGGATATAACGGAACGGATTTATGTTGGCAACCCTCACAAAAAACGAAAAAGGGACAATGATCTTCGGCTCTGTACGTGGAATGTTAGGTTCCTAAACAGGCCACGTGCAGCCGAACAGCTTGCGGATGCCCTAGACCTCTATAAAGCGGACATCACCGCCATCCTGGCGGGTATAAGTCTGAGGTAGTTAAGGACTTCGTCTACCTTGGCTCCGCAGTGACCTGGTACAACGACATCAGTTCCGAAATCAAACGCAGAATCAATCGCTGTTTCCTTGGGCTCAGGAGGCAACTGAGTAATGTTCGTTGAGGCCCAGGTTCACCCCGAACTGTAGCGCCCACTAAGAAGAAGAAGAAGAAGCCCAGCCCATGTTAACTTTGGCCCGCCACACTATTTCTTCCAACACGAGATTAAAGAAGTTGCATGACAGCGCATCTCCTAGCCGAAATCCGGTGCAGGTTTCAAATGGCTCCGAAGTTCTAGAGCCGAACTGCATGGTGCATCGAGTATTTGTTAGCGTGGCTCGCCACATCCAGATCAGTTTTCCGGGTCCCGAATTCGGCCACCGCGTTAAATAGGACTTTGCGATGAATGCCGGCTTCAAAATCGATAAACAGGTGGTGGGTATCGATTTAAAACTCGCTGGTCTTCTCACGGAATTATCGTAGCCTGGCCGAAAGCCGCACTGAGAAGGTCAAGGAGGCTATAATCGTAGTCCTGAACGAGTTGCCTTCTAAGTATTATCAAGGGTGCTTCGAATCGTGGGAGCAAAGTTGGAATCATTGTGTAGAGTTAGAGGACGACTATTTTGAAGATCGATAGTAAAATTTGGTTCCTTTTTGCTTACAAATTCCCGGAACTCCGTCACTTCTCGTATACCTCAGTTTTACATTAACCTTTGTCTCCTACCCAAAATAAGGTATCAACTTGTTCAAAAGATAATGGCTCCCAATTCCATTATTCGGCCCTCTCCGTACTCGATACTTGGGAGCTAAAACTCAGGTTGGTGTTACTCAGTGTTAAGTGGGCTTCTACCAAATTACCTGGTTCCACTAGAACCAAATATTTAAATTCTTTCCAATTGACCAATGGCCATTTGCAACGAGCATGATCTGCAGCGAATTGTATGCGTGGAATCCTATGTAGCTTTGTTAAAGGGGGGACTTTTCGCAGATTTGTTACATTTATTTTGGTATCCCTGGAGATACGACACTAATCTGCAGACTTACTCCCGATTTTTTTATACTTACTTACCAGGCCAGGTGGACCTGAGTCTGAACCATAGCTGCCTTCTTTCCTTGATGGTCCCGAGTGCGCTGCTTTCAGTTATCAATACCAAGTTGTCTTACATCCGCAATTAGTTGGTCTTTAAAGGAACCTACAGCTTATTACCGATTCCGAACGCTAAATTTGGAGAAGTTTTTCATGAACATTATACTACAGGGGGTTTTGTCAGAACCCCGCTGAGGAGAAGCGCCGTGAAAACACGTTCGAGGGCAATGACTTCGGTCAATAGCTTGATCTCTGTGGGTTACTAACCTAACAACGAGTGTTTTGAGAAAGACGGCTAAACGGCTTTGTTACCCCAGAAGCATTCCCTTAGTCAGATAATTGTGGGCGGATCCAGAAGGGATTGGCGGTACCGCTTATCTTCCATGTGGCCCGTAATTGTGTAATTCTGCTCTGTGAGCCCGAGCGCCTCAGGTTCAGTAGAGCGGTATCTCGCCGAGATCAAGAAAACGTCCAACAGCAACAACGCTTTTGGTGGCTGGAACGGACTCCGTTGTGGATCAGACAGCCTCTTCAAGGCAAGGCCCGCCGAAGACGAATGGCGGACATATATAGGGTAGGGAAGGCCAGGGTAGGTGAAGGTAGAGTAAGACATTTTATAAAAAATAAATTCACGAAATTTAAAAGTGAAGATACATATACAGCTAATAAGCTTTGAACCATACAAGTCTCCAGGCCCAGATGGAACCACACCAGCGAAGCTCTAGAAGCTGGCAATCCTTCTACGGCTTGTAGTCATCTTTATAAGCTGCCTGTCCTTATCCTATATCCCAAGCATGTGGAAAGAAAACAAAGGTCATTTTCATACCTAGGGCAGGCAAAAGCTCCCACAAGTATGCAAAGGACTTAAGACCGATTATGCTTACTTATTTTCTCTTAAAAGCTCTGGAGAAGATTATAGACTTACCTACTTAGATGGCGCTACAGTTCGGGGTGAACCAGGGCCTCGACCAACAAGCCTCTCCAGCCGGCACGATCTTTGGCCAGTCTCTTCCAGTGCCGCACGTCCAGTCGGTTGAGGTCCCTTTCCACCTGTGCGCGCCACCTTAGATGCGATCGTCCTCTGTTCTGTCGTCCTTCGGGGTTAGGTTAGGTTAGGTTAATGTGGTAGCCATAAGCCACACGTAGGCCGAAGTCGGCCTATTGTGATACCACCTGGATCAAGTTACCCTGATCCGCTTCCTGAGAACGGTGCTTCTAATGAAGCGATGGAGTTGAGCTATCTTTTGGTTTGCTAGCTCACTTAGATTGTCAAAGAAGGGCGCGCCGAGGTAGATCCTCCTGCGATTCGCAAAGAGGGACATGAGCAGAGGAGGTGGTGTATTGATTCCTCCTCCTCCTCGTCCATGCAGCCGCGACAGAAGTCATTGGAGGGTAGCCCTAATCTGGCGGCGTGTTTTCCGATGATGCAGTGACCTGTAATGACACCCACTAGAGTACTTAAAGTTGCCCTTTTGGTTGCCACTAGGTCCTTGGTTCGTCCTAGGCTTAACTTAGGCCACAATTGTTTAGTGATAAAGCCTATATTGCTCTCATTCCATTGGAGGTTGGTCTCCTCTATGGTTTGAAGTTTTATCATGTGCTTTACTGGACTTATTGGTGTATCTATGTACCCGAGGGTAGGTAGGCTGAGTGTGCTTGACCCTAACGCCTAAGATGGCTAGGTCATGTTGAGCGCATGGAAAATACAGCTCCGGCCCGGAAGATCTTTGAATCCAACCCCTAGGGGCGACGCGGTTGAGGAAGGCCAAATTTAAGGTGGCGCAACCAAGTGGACTGCCAGAATCTTTGCCGATCGTGTCTCCTCCTAGCTCTCTCAAAATCCGCCCACAGCAGCACAAACAATAGAACAAACCGCCACCACATAGAAACCCCTGGTTCGATGAACAATGCGAACAGGCCAATGCAGCAAAACAAGAGGCATATAAAGCCATGCTGCAACGACGGACGAGAGCTGCCCGCGAAATACTATGAGCGGAAGAGAAGAGAGGAACACACGCTTTTCAGAAGAAAGAAGAGAGAGCACGGAAAGCGTGAGATCGAGCAGATGGAGAGATGCTTTCGCAGGAATGACGCCCGTAAGTTTTACAATAAGGTAAAACGAACATGCCATAGCTACAAAGCCAGAGCGGCGGCCTGGAGGGATGAAAATGGAGAACTGGTAGTAGAGTTGCAGTCGATGCTGAGGATTTGGAAAGACCACTTCTGCAGACTGTATAAAGGCGATGTTAGGCAAGATACCGCTGTCAGGCAGAACGAGCCATTCGTAATGGACGACAATGAAACAGAATTCAGTCGATCCGACCTAGACGAAGTCAAAAGAGCGATATCAAGACTTAAGTCTAATAAAGCCGCGGGCGCAGACGGCCTGACTGCTGAGCTTCTAAAGGCGGCTGGAGATGAGCTGGTAAGGTGCATGCACCATTTCATTTGCAAGGTATGGTCGGAGGAAAGCATACCCGACGAATGGAATCTCAGCATCGTTTGCCCGGTCCATAAGAAAGGAGACCCCTATGACTGCGCCAACTATAGGGGAATAAGTCTCCTTAACATCGCATATAAGATCGTCTCTTCTGTATTGTGTGAACGCCTGAAACCGTTTGTGGATAACCTGATCGGCTCTTATCAGTGTGGTTTCAGGCCAGGTAAATCCACAATAGACCAAATATTTACGCTACGGCAGATCTTGGAGAAGACCCAGGAATACCAAATCGACACTCACCACCTCTTCGTCGATTTCAAGGCTGCATATGACAGCGTGTATAGAGATGAGCTATACAAAGCCATGTCTAGTCTTAACATCCTTGCCAAACTCGTCCGACTGTGCACAATGGAGAATTCTCGCTGCTCCATTAAGGTCGGTAACGAGCAATCCGAGACCTTTGATGTTAAAAAAAATGTAGGCAAAGTGACGCGCTGTCATGCAACTTTTTCAACATCGTGCTTGAAAAGATCGTGCAGGAGTCACTGGCCAACACAAGAGGTACGATTTATTTCAAGTCTACTCAATTGCTTGCATACGCCGACGACAATGACGTGATTGGACGGACACAGCGAGACGTCAATGAGGCCTTTGTAAGCATTGAGGTAGAAGCGGCTAAGATGGGTCTCAAGGTTAATGAGGGTAAAACCAAATATCTGCTTTCATCTAAAAGAGACGGGCAACACCGACGTATTGGCCAGAACGTCACCATGGGCGGATATAACTTTGAAGTGGTCAAGGAATTCGTCTACCTCACTGACCAGCGACAACAACACCAGCGCTGAGATAAAACGCAGAATCACTCTTGCCAACCGCTGTTTCTTTGGGCTCAAGAAACAATTGAGAGCAGAGCCCTCTGGCGGAAAACCAAGGTGACGCTATATAAGACTTTAATCATCCCAGTCCTCCTTTACGGCGCACAGGCTTGGACATTAACAAAAGCGGATGAAGATGCCCTTGGTCGTTTCGAGAGGAAAATTCTGCGCCCTATCTACGGTCCCGTTTGTTCAAACGGTATATGGAGGAGAAGATATAACGAAGAACTGTACGGGTTGTACAGCGACATCGGCCTGGTACGACGTCTACGGATACAGCGTCTAAGGTGGCTAGGCCATGTAGAGCGCATGGAAAATACAGCTCCGACCCGAAGAGGCTTCGAATCCACTCTGGAAGGAAGGTGCGGCAGAGGACGGCCGCATCATGGGTGGCGCACGTAGGTGGAAGGGGACCTTAACCAACTGGGCATGCGGCGCTGAAAATAGCTGGCCAAAGACCGTGCCAGCTGGAGACGCTTGTTGGTTGAGGCCCAGGTTCACCACAGACTGTAGCGCCACCTAAGTAAGTAAGTAAGTAACCAAGTGGAAGAGGACCTTAACCAACTAGGCATGCGGCACTGGAGACTGCTGGCGAAAGACCGTGCCAGTTGGAGAGTTTTTTTTTTTTTTCAAAGGAGGCCCAGGTTCGCCATGAACTGTAGCCCTGAAAAGGACGAAGAAGAACGTTTCAAGCCTCCCACCCAGTTTTAGTTCCATATCAGCCTTCTTGTACACCCCACTGTACGCATACATGCTCTTTGCTACGCAACAAATGACACAAACAATACTCGAAAGCTTTTCACCGCCGTACATCTCTTCCCAATTTCCCATTTTTCAGATAGAGCACCACAACCTGCTGGCGCGAGCACTTAGAATAGCAAGAACAAAAAAAGAGCCAACCGAGAAGTAAACTTTCCCTCTCTCGAAAACCCAAAAGAAAATGAGAAAAAGAAAAACCAAAAAAGAAATAAAAACAAAATTCGAAACATTCTGGCTCTCATTGTCAGTCCATATCCATCGGGTTTCTCGATACGATACGTTTTGTGGCACCTGTCCCCAAAAGAGACCGTTCTATTCGCTATCTATTTACATTCACTTCTTCCTTCCGCTCGTTCGGAATTGCAAATTAAAACAAACAGAACGGCAAACAAAAATAAATAAAAAACGAAAAAGCAACTTTTATGGATTTTATTTGTTAGCGAAATATACTTAGAATGGAGCGGAAGGACTTTTCGTTGTAGTCGATCCTTTTGCCCCCGCGGATGCATTATTTTTCTTTTCCAACTCGAAGACGAGGAAGTAACGTGCAATAGTATCTATATCTAGTGCGTATGAGTGGGTGATATATAAATATATCACAAGTGATTTTAGTCTGTGATTTATGGTTAATAGAAATTTTGGTTTTTTTCTTCGGATTGAATCGCATCGAAATAGCAATCTAGCTGACAGGTTATCATAGGTTTGCCGTTGCTTAGTGAGTTGACTTAATTAGTTGATAAGAACGGGCAACTGAAACAATTTGTTGTTAATAAATTGCTTAATAGCAAGAGTGAATGAGGAGTAAAGGAATATCAGGACGGAGCTGGAAGAGCACACGGTTACGAAAGACAACGAGTGTTACGAAATCGGTCTTCCAAAAATTAACAAAACAAAACACTTTGCTTTCGACCAATAGTGCGATTTGTAGCAAGTAACTTCAAAAAAAAAAACAAAAACAAAAACAAATTCGCATGCAACAGTGCGAGGTTTATTTTTAAACACACACCAAATCACATCGAATCTAAATTCAAAAGATACATTTACTCGGTGACCAACGTTCATTCAAACCGCTCGTCATCGCTATATGCCTACATGTGGACGACTATATTTATATTTTGTCTAATTTATAATATTTCTACGCATATCTATACAAAACATATGTTTTACTAAAAGAATTTTGTAAAAATCCTTTTTACAAAAAAAATTACAAAATTTGCTGTGCAATGATTGATTGCGGCGCGTTTCGATGAATCGCTTCGAATATTAAATGAGATCGAACAAGATATATTGGCGCGCCATCCGGCGATATTTGTTCTTGTTCAGTGCAATTGCATTGCTACCATTAGCCCTAGTGTATCTAGTAACCAATGAGCAGATATACAAGATCAGAGGATTCGAGGTGAGTAACTAGGAGAACCTTCGCTTACACATGTATGTATGTATCTGCGATGGACATTCTAATCATTTCGCACAGAAATAATTCTGTTTTTTGTTTTCACCATCCCATCCCCTTCACCCCCAACGATATCATCCATCGACAACTGATTCGATTGTTTACTTTCATTCGTTTGTTATTAGTTTTGGCATTTCTGTTCCCGAGCGAGTGTTGAAAGTCGAATAATGACTGGATTGGATAGCTTTGTGACTAATTATTATTTTTAATAGACACTTTTGGTTACTCCCTGTTTTTGAACAGTACATGTATCTACATATGTTCTATTCAGGAATTTTGTTTATTTTTATTTCTTCTTTTTTTACCAGTACTCGATAGATATGCTTGCATCTCGGTAGTTCCATGTATCTATACATGTTTTGTAGTTTGCATTGATGAGGGATTTCTGGGTGCAGTTCTGCAATATTCGTGGGCTACGGAAGAATTTCTTTGCCACGTATATCCATCCCTCCCGCAACAAACCGGCTATTTTGGCACTTTGTGAAACACAGGTCGATGAAAAGTCTGATCCTTCGGATTTCAGTCTTCCTGGATATAGCTCAGTGCCATTATTCGTTTCTCGCCGTGGTCTCGCCATCTATGTCCGTAGTGATATTGCTTACCAGTTACTTCCACAGTATAGCCAAACATCCTCCCCGGAATTTAATTTCATATGGCTTAAATTCATATTCCGTTAGCACTCCATTCACTACTGTTTTCTTTATAGAAGCCCCAATCTAGACAGGAATGCAACATTTGATGCATTCCACGCACTGTCTGATTCCATCCAAAGAATTGTTTCCCTGTTCCCTCGCACTGAAATCGTTTTAGCGGGCGATTTTAATGTACACAATTCTCAGTGGCTTCGACATTCTGGACAGACAACACCCGAAGGAAGGTATGTTGAAATTTTTGCTGAGTTAAATCACTTAACACAACTTGTGAATGAGCCATCACGTATCCCCGATGTTGCTGGTCATACCGCCAACACACTAGACTTGTTTCTTACCTCTCAGCCTGACAAATACACGATCGATGTATTGGAACCCCTAGGCTCGTCTGACCACTACATGATATCAGCAAAATTCTCGAACTCCCACCATCCAGTTAAGGAAAAAGCTCCTAAGAGAACACTATGGCTATACGAGAAAGCCAACTGGTGCGGCCTTAACAGCTTCCTTCGGATCTTTAACTGGTCGTTGTGCTTCCTCGACAACGACGTGGACTGATATTATCGTAAACATTATCCGAATCGGCATCGCAAATTTTATTCCCAGCAAAATTAAAAGCACCAGGCCTAAGGGTAATACGTGGTTTGACTCGAGCTGCAAAGAGGCCATTGGGCTCAGGGAGCTAAGTTTTCGGGCCTACAAGGCAAATAGTTCTGAGGAATACCGAAAAAAGTACATACGAGTCAGAAATGACTGCAACACCCACATTCGACGGATTAAATTCCAATCCGACTAAAAATTAAAGCGTAAAATCCTTCAATGTCCCAAAGGTAGCAAAAGTTCAAACTCAAACTAAGTCATCTATACCGACGCTCATCCACAATGACATTCCAGCTGTCACCCCCTTAGACAAAGCTAACCTATTTGCTGCCCATTTCGCAACCAGTTCTCAGCTGCCAGCCTGTACTTTATCTCCGCCTGTACTAGAGTGCGTCAATTCCACCATGGGACTAATCCACTTCCGCAGCAACAGATCCACTGGTGATATGATGGCATATCTCGCTGAAAAGTGGAATCACTCGCTTCACCAAGCAGGTGAAAGCAAAATTGTTGCACTGGATATTTCGAAAGCATTTGACAGGATTTGGCATGAAGCTCTTTTGTCGAAAATGCGTGCTTTTGGGATCGATGAGTCTCTCTTTCAATGGATTAGAAGCTACCTTTCGAATTGTTCAATTCAAGTTGTTTTGGACGGATTCAAGTCTGACACTCACTTTGTAAATGCCGGTGTTCCCCAGGGCTCCGTTTTGTCTCCGACACTCTTTCTTATTTTTATAAATGATCTCTTGTCTGTTACTTCTAGTGGAATTTAATGCTTCCAAAACACAATGCTGTCTCTTGTCGTTAAAGCGAATATGTAATTAACCCGCAGCCATTATCCATGAATGGCACTTGCATCTCAGAAACTGAAAAGCTTTCCATCCTGGGTGTGAGTGTTGCTCACAATCTCAATTGGAGCGACCATATATTCAGTGTCGCCAAGAATGCTGCGAAATGCCTAGGATTCTTATACAGATGCAAGAAATATTTCTCACCCTTAAACCTGGCTACAATCTATAAGGCGTTCATTCGTCCCAAATTAGAGTTTAACGCTCATGTCTGGTCCGGTGCTTCCAAGACCTCACTGCACCTACTTGACAGAATACAAAAAAGAGCCATAAAACTGATAGGTGACTCCAGCATTACCAAAACATTAGACTCGCTGGAACACCGCAGGAATGTTACTTGCCTCTCCCTGTTTTATCGTTACTACCACCAAAAATGCTCTGGCGAAATAGCCAGTTGCATTCCGCCCCTTCAACATTTCTCCCGCAATACACGTCTCACTAGGAATGCTCACCAATATACTCTGAAGCCCGCTTTCGGACGTACTGTCAAATATAGAGAATCTTTCATTAACCGAACCACACGAATCGGGAACTCCCTGCCGGATTCGGTTTTCCCCCCTCAATGCAACATGCAAGCATTTAAGATCAATGTCCATCGGCATCTCCTCTATTCCTCTTCCTCTCTACCTTCTGCCCGCACTGTGTCGCCGATAAAATAAGGTTATTACACCTTGAGTGCGCGCAAATTTAAAAAAAAAAAAAAATAAAAAGTTCCACTGGCGATGTTTGTTCCACTTTGGGTCCTTTGACTCTGTCTTCCTCTTTATTATTATTATTTATCTTCCGACGGGATTATGATGACTAAACGGAGGTATTCATAATACACATCAACTGAGGGATAAAAAAAAGAAAACTCCGAATGAGTAAGAGGAAGAAAGAACCTTTTGACGACACTTGGTAATCCTTGTACACTGGTAGACCGTTTAAATGATGAATGTCCTTAGTGTATTTCCATTTGGCGGATTGCCTGCCTTTCCTCTTCCTTCTCCTGTCGTCTTTTTCTATCTCCATTATCTAAGCTACACCGTTGCTACACTACTGCATTGCGTTATTGTATATACAGTTCAAGGAGGCAAGAGAGCAAAGACCAAGTGAATCCAAGCTTGAAAAATCAATATCGCTAATCCACATTGGCAGCTTCCAAGTGGAGAATACCAATTGCACAATGACACCAGGCGAGCTTGTTCCCACACCCCAAGGTAATGATATTGAAATTAATATCACCCCCGCCACCATACCACCAAAGGTTGTGTCCAATGTTTACTTATTCGCCTCATATGGTTCCATGTGCTTGTCAATGAATCGAAGCTCGAGATACTCATGCTGTGAATTCCATATGCCGGAAACGATTGATGTGCGGTGACCAAAGTGAATGGTGACGTTAGGTCTTTTGGTGTATCGATGGTTGTTATGTCTTTGCTTCTTCTTCATTCTCTTTGGCTTTCTATTCTGGTTTGAATTGATTTTATTCCATAGGAAGCATGGTGGGTTGGTTGGTATCAATTGTACTATATAGACGGGCTAATTCGGGTTTTGCGTTTTAGTGTTTGTTTTCAGAATCACGTCCGGTTTAATTGAAAATGTTCGATTAGATGCTGAAACTAACCTCAAAATTTGCTTAGGGAGTCATCCCTAAATGGGAAAGTGCTCTTTTGCTATATCCAAAAATCATAAATTGTAATTGACGACTCTCTTCTGCTCAGCAACTGACCTTAAGAAGGGCAATGAAATGGATAACGTCGGAAATGAATTTAGTACTATCATTGATCGTTCCAATTGGACATCGCTACGAGCGGACGTGTTTTTGTTTATAGTCGTGGGGTGCGAGTTTTCTTAAATAACGTCTGTGTTTGTTTTTTTTTTTGTTTTGTTCGTTTTCTACTTCAAGTGAAAATGAGTTGTTTAATTTGCAATGAGAAAATAGAGCGGAGTAATAAATCCAAAATTACTTGCGCGGATTGTCTACATATTTTCCACTGTTCCTGTGTGAATATTGTGACGTCAGACATTGACTTTATGAACTCAAACAATATAAAATACCGATGTGACAAGTGTTCTGTTCTTCGACGCAAGTCTTTACACCAACAAAATGTATTGCCGGTTAGCACGGTAGAACTACAACAACAACAACCACACAAAGAGCGTCAAACATCCATTGAACAACACCAACCTCTGGATAAGCAACACAATGCCACGAAGCAACCGATGCAGCAGAGTAAACACCAGTTAATACCATCTCGAGCCGAAAGTCGGAGTTCAAAAGAAACTCTACGGCCAATCGAACCTTCTTCAAACCCATCACCTCAACCACATACCAATAGTTCGATCACACTACAATTACTGTACGAAGAAATTATTAATCTAAAGAAAGTTAACAACGAATTTCTGACAACATTACAAGAGTTAAGAGACGAAAATGTTGTTTTGAGGCGTAAGGTGATCGGTCTTGAGAACAAACTAAACTGGAGGGAGCAAAAGCTTCTGGAGAATGCAGTGGAGGTTGTTGGTATTCCGAATGTAAACAACAACAACGCGACTACTTGTGTGCAAACACTTTTTAGGGTTCCGTACCCAAAGGTAAAACGGAACCCTATTACTAAGACTTCGCTGTCCGTCCGTCCGTCTGTCACCAGGCTGTATCTCATGAACCGTGATAGTTAGACAGTTGAAATTTTCACAGATGATGTATTTCTGTTGCCGCTACCACGACAAATACTAAAAACAGAACAAAATTAATTATACATATACATAATTACAAACAACCAATAATAAATTGTTTCGAAAGGTTTTCGTTGTCCTCTTTCGGTCAGTTCCCATTTGTGAACGGCTCGTAGTCATCCATTTTGGGAAATCAAACTCAGAGAAAGCGGATAGCCCGAGGGTACGATCAGCACTTGACACGCGAACGAGTGGAGTCAACCCGCAGAAGGTCAGAGTTTTTTTTTTTTTTTTTTGTGTTCCTAGTAGCACATGAGGGAGAGTGGGCAAAGAACTCGGAGAGAAATCTTCGGCGAAGTACTCGGAGAGTGATCTTCGGGGAAGAACTCCGGTACGGTTTTAAGCAGTTCCCGGTACGCGGCCGTACCGTGTGTCCTATTGCCTACGTTGGTCGCGGATATCACGTTCGTTGTATAAGGTATTGAAATCACAAATTTGTGTGTCGTGATTGGTGATGCGGGCTAAGTAGTTGGTCAGAGGAGTTTCGGTACCACTCTTCGAATACTCATGCTGCGGTTTATTTACTGTTTTGGACAGTGAATTCCTTTTTTTTTTTTTTTTTTTACATATATTTTTTTTTATTTATTTCGACTTTTTTTTATTGACATACGGTGTAGGGTAGTTTTAAGGAATAATTGTAAGCCTAGATTAAGTTAGGTTAAGGAAATTAAATTTGTGACATATTGAATTGGAAACGATTACGGTGTTTTTTTTCTTTTGCGTGGGATATTTCGCGAGTCTCGTAGCAAATTCGCGATTCTTGCTGCGGGTAAGTCGGCGTGAGGGCAATCGCGTGGCGCCATTGCTCACGACCAGTCCTCGCAGCTGGCCTAGCATCCCTTTCGCACGACGTCGCTGCAGGTGGAGAGGAGCAAGTGAGCAAGAGGAGCAAGCGATCTTGCACACATACGAACCGATACGTACATACGTGCATACGCATCACATACGTGCATACACTCACACATCTGTACGCTATGTATAAGTATACATACATACATACATATGTACATTACGAAGTAGAGTTGGGTAGTTCCGGACATGTATAGTTCACGGAACTATGTCCTCTCTCGAACACATGTCCTCTCGTTCCGCAAATTGAACGAAATGATGCCTGTGTCACAATGCTACTACACGGCGCGGCGACAGCGCAACTACAAACGCTGCCGTTTGCTGTGGTTGTAAAGTAGTTCAGTCAACACACAATGGAGCGACTTTCATCGGCGTTTTTTTTGACAGCAGGGTACTTCTGTGAGTGAAGTTGATGGTGAATTCTATAGAGTGAAGTTGGCATCAGTAAAAAATTCGAAGATTGAAACTGAATTTAGGTTATAAATGGATCAAAATAATTTGAAAAAAACATTATTGCTAACATGTGCGATTGCTGTAGCCTATAAAAAGTTAAAAGCGAAAACAAAAGTCAGAATAAATATTTAATGTCCACGTGTTCAATCAAGAAGCAATTTTCAAACATTCTTGATTGTTGAATACCTACTATATCTTCAAGAACAAATCGATTACACAATGGTGCATGATAATATAAGGGAAGGTCTCTGAAAACTCTACCGTTGATTATTATTAGTTTGTGATAATTAAACCATCTCCTTAACATATCTAGGTCATAATTAACATCTGCAAAACTACCAATTAAGTTAGTGTTTGAGTGGAAAAGAGATGTTTCATCAGCAAAGGCAGTTATTTTGCCTTTAAAAGGTTGTAAGAAAAACGAATTAACATAAATTAGAAAAAGGATTGGGCCCAATACTGCTCCTTGGGGAACACCCATATTTAAGGGTGTGAGAATAAAATGTCACTGATTATGTATTTCTGTTGCTGCTTTAACAACAAATACTTTGACAGAATATAATAAATATATGTATAAATGGGGCTCCCATACAACAGACATGCTTTTTTTGCCGTTTTTATACATAATAGTACGGAACCCTTCGAGCGCGAGTCCGACTCGCACTTGGCCGGTTTTCAAAGAAGCGCTGAATGTGAATGTCTCCACCGAGGAAATTCAAAAAGTATATTTGAAAACAACAACAAAATCAGCACCGAATACTGACGGAAACATTGTATGCGTTCATTTCTCTTCGCGTGCGGTTAAACAAAAGTTGATGTCGAAGAAAAAAAACTAGAAGGAAAAACTAAATGCTTCCATATTTGCCGGTAACAAGAAAAATAGAATTTATGCAAATGACTCACTTACTAAATACAATAGAGCCTTATATAATGCTGCAAAAAAAATTAAAATAGAGCATAAATTTAAATATCTTTGGTTTAAGAATTCTCGAATTTCACTGAGAAAGATGGAAAACGATAAGATTGTTGTTATAAGATCTTTTGAAGACTTAAATAATAGACATAAGTAAGTTTATACTATGATGAAAATAACTAATAATTCGGATCGTATAAACAACAATCTCACCATACCTACCAATAATTCAAGTTTAATTAGTGGTACTAAGTCTAATGTTCTTAAATCTATTTATATTGTTCACCAAAACATTCGTAGTTTGCGGCGAAATTTCGATATTTTATCTTGCAATCTTGAAACTTTCACACGTTTGCCCGACTTTATTTTTGTGTCAGAAATCTGGATGTATTCTTATGAAGTTGGTTCTTACAATTTGCCAAACTACACCTTTTATGCTTGTCCTAATGATACGTATTCTTCAGGTGGAGTTGGAGTTTTTGTGCGTAATTATTATGAGTGTCAAGTTAAAAATTATTGTTTGGCCAGTGCAGATGTTATAAAAATTTCTGTTTGCCTATTTAATGTAAAATTTAGTTTTGTCTGCGTATATAGATTTCATTCTCATCCAATCCAAATGTTTTTCGACGAGCTTACGGTCTTTTTAAATAATGGGCGCTCAGCAAATCTTTTGATTCTGACTTACTTACTTAACGGGCGCTACAGTTCGGGGCGAACCTGGGCCTCAACCAACATGCCTCTCCACCTAGCACGATCTTTCGCTAGTCTTTTCCAATGCCGCACGCCCAGTTGGTTGAGGTCCCCTTCCACCTGTGCGCGCCACCGTAGGTGCGGCCGTCCTCTATTTCTTCGTCCCTCGGGGTTGGATTCAAAGACTCTACGGGCTGGAGCTGTGGTGTCCATTCGCTCTACATGGCCTAGCCATCTTAGGCGTTGGATCCGTAGACGCCTGACCAGACTCATGTCGCTGTACAACCCGTACAGTTCGTGATTGAATCTTCTCCTCCAACCCTCCTCTGTGTTCATGGGACCGAAAATCGAACGCAGAATCTTTCTCTCGAAACGACCAAGGATTTCCTCATCCGCTTTAGATAAAGTCCATGTTTCTGCGCCGTATAACAAGACCGGGATAATTAAGGTCTTATATAAGGTCAACTTGGTCGTACGAGAGAGGGCTCTACTTCTCAGTTGCCTCTTGAGCCCAAAGAAGCAGCGGTTGGCAAGAGTAATTCTGCGCTTGATTTCGAAACTGGTGTCGTTGTTCCAAGTCACCGCGGAGCCGAGGTATATGAAGTCCTTAACTACCTCGAACTTATATCTGCCAATATGCACGTTCTGTCCAAGACGTCGGTGGTAAATGTCCTTTTTCGATGACAGCAGATATTTAGTCTTGCCCTCATTAACTGCCAAACCAATTTTTGCCGCCTCCATCTCAATACTCGCAAACGCCTCACTGACATCTCGCTGCGATCTACCTATTATGTCAATGTCGTCGGCGTATGCAAGGAGTTGCGAGGATTTGAAGTAGATTGTGCCTCTTGTATTGGCCTGTGATTTTTGCACAATCATTTCCAATACGATGTTGAAGAAATCACACGACAGCGCATCGCCCTGCCTAAATCCTTTTTTGACATTCAAACTATCGGTGAGGTGCTCACCGATTCGGATGGAGCAGCGAGCATTTTCCAAGGTCATCCTGCATAGTCTGACGAGCTTCGCAGGGATGTCAAAAGTAAACATGGCGTTATATAGCTCGTCTCTAATTACGCTGTCGTATGCGGCCTTGAAGTCGACGAATAGATGGTGCGTATCGACTTGAAACTCATTGGTTTTCTCCAGGATCTGCCGTAGTGTGAAGATTTGATCGATGGTGGACTTCCCTGGCCTGAAGCCACACTGATAAGGACCTATCAGCTTCTTTACGAATGGCTTCAGGCGTTCACACAAAACGGCAGCGAAGATCTTGTATGCGACATTAAGGAGACTTATTCCTCTATAGTTGGCGCAGTCAAAGGGATCTCCTTTTTTGTGGATCGGGCAAACAATGCTGAGACTCCATTCCTCGGGCATGCTTTCCTCTGACCATATCTTACAGATGAGCCGGTGCATGCTCCTAACCAGCTCACCCCCAGCCGCTTTGAAGAGCTCAGCAGACAGTCCATCTGCGCCAGCAGCTTTATTCGACTTGAGTTTCGACATGGCAATCTCAACTTCGTCGAGGTCAGGGAGACGGAATTCTCTACGATCTTCGTCGTTAAAAAATGGATCATTCTGCCTGACGGCGGTATGTTGGTTGTCATCGCCGTTATACAGTCTGCAGAAGTGGTTTTTCCAAATTCTCAGCATCGACTGCGATTCTACTACTAGGTGTCCGTTCTCATCCTTACAGGCCTCCGTTCGGGCTTTATAGCCTTGAGACATTCGTTTTATCCGCTGATAAAATCTTCGAACGTCGTGCCTGCGATAGCACCTCTCCAAGTTTTCAATCGCCCGCTTCTCGTGCTCTTTCTTTTTTCTCTTGAGAAGCTTATGTTCCTCCCTTCTCTTAAGCTCGTAGAGCTCACGAGCCGCTCTTGTTTTTTTGTGTAGTGAGGTTTTGTATGCCTCCTACTTTTCCGCATGAATCCTTCTACACTCGTCATCGAACCAGGTGTTTCGTCGTGGTGGAGCTTTAAGGCCCAGCACTTCCGTTGCTGTGCTCTTCAGGGCTTGTTTGCACAGGCTCCACTGTTGCTCTACTGACTGAGTGGAGGATTGAGGTGTATCGGAGAGCTTAAGGGAGACGCGGTTGGCAAAAGCACTGGCGATCTCCGGCGATAGTAGCTTTCCGACGTCATAGCTTGGTGTTCTAACTCTACTCCGCTGTGTTCGTGTTATGCGCTGACGAATCTTGGCTACTACAAGATAGTGGTCTGAATCGATGTTCGCTCCTCGGAAAGTGCGAACATCAAGAATAGTGGAGGAGTGTCTGACGTCAATCGCGATGTGGTCAATCTGGTTGGTGACTGATTGATCTGGCGACCGCCAGGTGCCTTTGTGTATATCGAGGTGGGAAAATCGTGTGCTGGCTACAAGAAGATTTCGCCCCGTTGCAAGGTCGATCAGGCTATGTCCATTATCGGATGTGGTGTCATGTAGGCTGTGTTTGCCGATGACCCGCTCAAAGATGCTTTCTTTACACAGCTTAGCGTTAAAATCTCCTAGTATGATTTCGGTATCATAGCTGGGGCATTTGGTATATGTACTGTCTAGGAGATCAAGGAAATCATCTTTGATTGAGTCATCCTTGTCTTCCGTGGGGGCAAGGACGCATATGAGGCTGATGTTACAGAAATTTGCCTTGATGCGGATCGTTATGAGGCGTTCACTCACATACTGGAAACTTAGGACTTTATGTCTTAGTCCACCTCTAACATCAAATCCGCATCCAAATAGTCTCTGTCCTCTCTCCCTATAGCAGTCACCGTAGTAAATGTCGCAGTTTTTCATCCGCTTTTTACCCGGTCCATTCCATCGCATTTCCTGGATGGCGGTTATGTCCGCTTTATAGCGGTCTAGGGCGTCCGCAAGTTGTTCGGCCGCACGTGGTCTGTTTAGGGACCTAACATTCCACGTACAGAACCGAAGGTCCTTGTTTGTTTTTTGTTTTCTCATAGGGTCGTCAACATAGATCCGTTCCGTTTTATTATCCGAGGCTGTTTTGTGTTTCTGAGCAATTAGTGGTTTTACGGTTATGGTTCGCTAGACCCTAGCCCAACCGACACTAATCCTGTTTGGTGGCGCAGGATACTCGCCATTCGGCCTCTTCCGTCAGTAATTTCCCTTTTAAGGAAATTTCCAGATGGCACCACGAGGAGGTGGAAGTAGGACCTGACTAGCAGAGCTGCAAGATGTTCGGCTGCAGAGGCTCTTACTCGCTTTTTGTCGGGCCAGCATCCGTCGGCAGATGCTACCCCTACGAGGCCTTTGCTAGTCCTTCACCATCCATCTTTTGATTCTAGGTGATATGAATTTAGATCTCTTAACCTCAAATAGTGCCCTTGATTCATATAATGCTCTGCTATCTCAAAATGGATTAATTTCTTTTGTTAACGAACCGACAAGACCTGTTGCAGGGACCTGCCTTGATCATGTTTTTTGTCGTTTTTCCAATCTATCTGAAAATGATTGTTTAGGCATTGTTTTTGATCTGCGTATTACAAATCATAGTATGACGGGTATAGTTTTTAAAAAACAGAATTCGCAATGGATATATGACTAAACGACAAGTGACTAAAATTGATTTTAAACTAGTAAACCATAAACTTCGCCACGGTAATTGGGAAGAATTATGTATATGCAGAGGAAAACCCCTCCAGAGCGTATAACTTATTTTCTGAAGAGCTACTAAGCTATTTCAGCAGTTCAACTTATTCTATTACTAGACATAAAAAAACGATACTAAAGCCTTGGATAAAACATAGCCTTCTCAAAAAAATTATTATCAAGAACAAAATGCGTTATAATTGTCAAAAGCATCCCTCAAACACAAACTTAAAACTCCGTTGCAAAAAAATTTCCAATGAAGTTAACAAAGAGATAAGATTGAGTCGAGACAATTATTACCATAGGAAAATCAGAAGGTCGTTGGGTAATCCCAAAAATGAGTGGAAAGTTATTAATAACATTTTGAATAAGCAACTTAAAGATCAATCAAATATTCTTGCCATTGAAGTAGATAATAAGGAAGTCACGGATCCAGTAGAAATAGCTAACGTATTAAATAACTTCTTTGTAGCAGTTGATCAAACATCATCTAACAGTGACTTAATTTTGCCTTGTAGCTGCTGTACAAATATTGTTCCCAATGAAGTCTACAGTAGAAATAGCTTTTATTTTGAATCCATTTCTGGTCTCGAAATTTTGGAAACAATAAGAGGTCTCAAAAATTCTAATTCATGTGGTACAGATGGTATCTCGAACATTATGTTAAAAAAGGTGGCTTTTAATATAGTTGATATTTTAGCACATATCTTTAACTTGAGTGTCCTTACAGGCATATTTCCCGATGATCTAAAATGTGCAGTTGTAATACCTCTTTTTAAAAAAGGCAATAAAAGGGATCGAAATAACTATAGACCTATCTCATTTCTATCTTCAATATCAAAAGTATTTGAAAAAATAGTTAAAACTAGAATTTTGCGATTTCTCTCAAATCTGAACTTTTTTAGTCCTCTTCAGCATGGATTTAGATCGGGACATTCAACAGAAGATGCACTGTTGGACTTTTGCTCTTTCATACAAAAAGGCTTGGACAACAAAAAATGTTGTGCTGCGCTCTTCGTTGATATAACCAAAGCTTTCGATATGGTTAACCATACAATTCTTTTGCAAAAGCTATATAATGCTGGTTTTCGTGGTTGTATCCAGGGATAAAGAATGAGATACCAATCTTTTGGCTTTGACAGGCATTTTGACAACTAGCCCCTACAAACGCGTTGCGGTTTGACGGCGTCTTAGTCAAGACTGCCTTGTTGCGACCATTTTGCCACGTCTTGACTCTACACATCGACGTCTTGAGACTATCATTGTGTTAGTCAAAAGCGTCGTTTTTAAACGGAGAATAACACGCATAGTATCGGTGTAATAAAAACAAAAAAAACCAACCCCTGCGGGGATTAACGGGCAGACGTACGAAAGTTTGGTATCTCATTCTTTATCCCTGGTTGTATCTACAAATGGTTTGCTTCTTATTTGAGTAATCGGACTCAGCAAGTAAAAGTGAGTAATATATTGAGTGACTCCAAGGCTATAAAATTAGGTGTTCCGCAAGGTTCTGTGCTTGGTCCAATTCTGTTCTTAATTTATATTAATTCGTTATTTGATCAACCCTTTGTGGGAAATATTAAGGCCTTTGCGGACGATCTTGCGATTGGGTATGATGGTGTTTGTCCTTTAAACACAGTTTCTGACATAAATTATGATGTCCATCTTCTGAGGTCATGGTTTGCGGAGCATAGACTTATTGTAAGCAATAAAACTAAACTCATGTTCTTTAGTCTTGACTCAAAGGCACTAACTGATGTTGAGCTTACCTTCCATTCCACTAGCTGTTCACGATTTAAATTATTTAACAATAAGTGCCCAAGATTTAATACACTGTCACTCTTTAACCGCAACGCGTCTTGTACAGAAAATTGTTTTGAAATTGAAATTGTTAAATATTTTAGATATCTAGGAGTCACAATAGATCAACACTTTAAATGGACTGAACATATTCTGAATTTAAAACAATATTTTCTTTCCACGATACGTTGTCTGTACGGTTTGAGAAAATTTTGCTCTAACGAATTATTAAAAAGTGTTAGAATATGGTATATCCTGTTGGGGGAGTGCTTGCCAAAACAAATTACAACAATTGACCCTTTTGCAAAAATGTGCGGTAAGAAAAGTTTGCAATTCCGACCGCTTAGCTCATTCAATGGAGTTATTTCGTAGAACTAATATTTTACCAGTAAGACACTTATTCTACTTCTTTATCGCAGAGCTCGAATCGCTTTTTCGTTCTCTACGCTTAAGCTCGGATGAGAACTTTTATCTTTTAACAGGAGATTTAAATGCCAAACACGCCGACTGGGGTAACACATCATCCAACACTAAAGGCAACCTCTTAAGTCATTGGTGCAACCAACACAGTATTGAGTATAAGCTCAAACTACTGGCAACTGAAAGTCCGTCATTCCCAAGGAGTGGCTCCTATCTGGATCTCATGCTGCTCGACTCACGTCTGAGCCTGACAGATACAAACGAACGGTCTACTAACTGTCTACGGACCTTGGCATACGACAGTGACCATTGCGGCTTTGGAGCCGTAATCAAAATACCAGACGAATTCACGGAATTGGGGGAGTATGCGCAAACGCATCTTTACGATTATAGTAGAGTGCGTTGGCCACGCTTCACCAGATCCCTGACAAGCGCACTCACTTCGAGTGCCTCCCTTCCACCATTCAACAGAAACCTATCAAATCATGAAATTGATGGGTATCTTGACAATATGGACGTGACAATCAAACAAACGATGGACAGAACGATACCACGCCAACGGCATTACGATACCACGGACGTGTACCGAAACGCGACCATAGACGCACTTCACAGACAAAAAAGAAGACTCCTGTCAAGACTCAAACTCTTGTACAGACGGTTTACTGATAGACATGATCCAGAGATCAGGACGATGAAATCTTTGATTAAAAACCTCCAGCAATTGATTACAGAGAATTACAGAATTTCTGTAAGTTCGTACTGGAACAACAAAATTCGGGATGTGAAGTCCAACAACCCGAATATGTTCCCGCAAATAAATCAAATTTTTCGGAGAAATAATCAAAACGACTTACAAAATTTGAAGCTTCTGAGGACGCCAGACAATGAACGAATTTTACGAACCGTGAACATAGATCCAGAAGATGCTGTTCTGGATGACGACTTCTTTGTGATCGAAGATCCACAGGAGAAAGTGGCAACAGTGGGGGCTGTCTTTCAGGAAGTGTATAAGGTGAATGAGAACATTCGCCCGAACCATGACCTGGAGAACAGGGCTCTGCTCCACCACTTCGATCTCCGAAATGACATCGAACATTGGCGAGCCGAGAACAATGGTTTCACCAGGTTCAGGGACGATTTCACGGCAAACAATGTCGTCGCCAACGATGGGTTTAACCCCCCTTTTGTATCGACGGTAGAGCTTCAAACGATCTTCGAATCTCTGAGAAAGAAGAAATCCGCAGGCATCGACGGAATCTCTAATACTGTACTTAGACACCATCCACCGATGGCTATAGAGGCATACACTATCCTGTTTAACAACGCGCTCAATAATGCATATTATCCGGTGCGTTGGAAAACAGCGGTGGTGCAGCCCATCCCCAAGAAAGGAAAAGATTCGTCCAACCCGGCAAATCTCCGGTCGATAAGTCTCCTTCCGAGCATCAGCAAGGTATTCGAGAAGATGATTCACAGAGCCCTTTCAAAATGGGTTGAGGACAAAGACATCATTCCGGATAACCAATTCGGTTTCAGGGCGGGGCATGGTACTATTCATGCAGCGTCGAAACTCGTGTCGGATATCCAATGGAACAGATGCAAGAACCAATGCACAGGTGCCTGCCTGGTTGACTTGGAAAAAGCCTTCGACACCGTATGGTTAGAGGGACTTTACTATAGGCTTAACCAGCTAGGCATAAGTAAACCACTGCTGTATATGATCTATGATATGTTAATGGGAAGAAAGTTCGTTGTAAAAATTTGCCAACGTGACTTCTTCTCAAACATTTGATATTAAAAATGGTCTACAACAAGGCACGGTAAACTCGCCGATCCTTTTCAACATTTACGTCAGTGGTCTGATAGCTTCGCTTCGTCACTCGATAGCATACGCAGACGACCTTGTCGCGTATAGAACAGGTCCAACGATTGACGTCATAGTTACTCTCTTGCAACGTGACTTCGAAAAAATTCAAACGTTTTGTAAAATCGGAAACTATTTTGTTTAGAACGCCATTGTTTGGGGCCTCTAGGGATACCAGGAAAAACTGGCGAAAATTCTCCATAACTGGTCCGGATGGGCGTCCACTGGCGAACCAAAATGTAGTCAGATACCTCGGTATCTGGTTGGATCAATATCTGTATTTTAATAAACATATAGATGTTGCTTTGGCCAGGGCTCGGGGAGCTTTCACTCTGTTAAGATGGCTGTTTCATAGCAGCCAACTTGATAAGAAAGTCAAAACAATCTGTTACATGGCTTTAATCAGGCCCATGATCGCCTATGGATGTCCCGTTTGGTTCAATGTGAGTGCAAGCCTGATGGAAAGGATTCGAGTGTTTGAGAGACAATGTCTAAGGACCTGTCTCTCATTGCACAGAACACCAGAATCCGAGTACATAAAATACTATCCCAACGAGGTCCTATACAATAGAGCCAAAATTATTAGGATTGACAACTTTTTGATCAAATTGATTCGAAGTCACGTTGCAAGGGCGATGACTTCGACCAATAACTTGATATCTGGGGCTTATTACCCAAATGAGTTATATCACGAGAGAGCTCGTCTTAGCGGCTTTGTTCCCCCAGAAGCGTTCTTACATTACGACAACCGCGAACTGATACAGGACAAATCGGCGATTCCGTTAATCTTCCACGTGGCCCGAAGGTCTGTGGAAAAGAGCTTATCTTACGAACGGGATGTAGCACTCCGTGAGCCGGGGCGACTCCGTTTCAGTATGGCAATGTCAGATCGGGATCGAGCAGACGTTGCTCGACAAACGCAACGTTTCTGGTGGCTTGTACAGTCTCCGTCGCTGAATCCTTTGGGCCTAGCGTCATAAAAAATCATTAAATAAAAGGCCAATTGCTGAATATAGGTTAGGTAGTAGTAAGTTAATTAGGTTAGTTAGGTTAGCTGTAAGTTATCTATATATGTGTATGTATATATATATATTTATATATACATGTCTATGCATGTACGTATATATATATATGTATATACATACAGATAAAATAGGATAGGCTAGATTAGGATTACTAGTTTTAGTTAGTTTTAAGGTTATACTCACTAATAATATGCTAAGTTTTTATAACTAAGTTTTCTTAGCCTTAATACTAATAAACTAATAAACGAATTCCACAACAAATAGAATAGACGTCGAAAGACAAAATTAAAAATATACTTTATAGCTTAGAGTGCCCGTTCAGGTCCAGTATGCTACGTTAAATAGATAAGATATTTAAGATAGGTTTAAGCGTTTTACCTAGAATAAGTTATTTGGAAAAATATTAATAAAATGCTTTTAAAATGTAAAAATGTAAAATGTAAAAAGTTCTAAAAATCTTTTTTATACGAAGTGGATACATGCAAAGTCCTATCGTTGGATCTTATTACTTAAGGGGCAATTCTTCCAATATTCCAAATATATCCTTTCGAACTACACTTTATAGGAACACATACTCTGTCGTATCTCGCAAATTGTTCAATAAACTTCCTGAAGATATACGTACCATTTCGAATACATCCTTGTTTTTAAAAAGGATAAAGTCGTGGCTCCTTACTCATAATATAAATGAAATCGAAAATTTGTTGCACTACATTGTTTGATTTTAAGTTAGTTTTACCTTTTGTGTGCTGTTACGTTATTTTATTTTGTTTGTTTGATTGTATTAATTATAACTTGTTTTAATTTTCATTGTAAAACTCTGGCTACTTTTGACGATTCACCCCACTGTGTAATTTTATTTAATTAAATGTGGCATTAACTCTATTTTGTATTAAATATAAATGCCACTAACTGTTCTCATCGGTATAAAATTATAAATATTGTTTAGGGGGGGGGGGGGGGGGGGGGGGCGTAGTGCAGTGGTTAACATCATCGACCGCCGAGCGGAAGGTCTATAGTTCAAATTCGCTTCATAGCCAAGAAAAAGTAGTTTCTATACCACCAAAAAGTATGCAACGCTGTTGAGAATGGAAAGTGACCAGACGTACTGCTGCAGGCATAACACTCACAGTATATGGTCAAACGAAATTCATCCTCTGCGTATGCAATACTAAAAAGTGCTTGAACGAATTACTACGGACTATAACCAACGCGGAATTTGGTCGGCTCTCGTCCTATCTAGGTCTAGGACAACCACCCCTGAGAGTAGTGAACGAACATCAACGACCCCAACCCAACCACTGTACTCCGTCCAGGTTGTGTGTGTCAACACATCATAAGGGAATATAAAAACTCTTGAACCTGCGCGAGTCTCTAAAAAAAAAAAAAAAAAAAAAAAAAAGATGTAAGTTTAATGTATTTGTAAAAGAGAATAATGGCTAATAAATATACAAATATTGTGGATTTTCAAAGCTCCAATGGAAGAGCCCCTACGAGGTCTTTGTTAGTCCTTTACCATCCGACGACGTGAGACATGGCTGCTAAAGGGCTAAAGGAACCTCAAGTAATTGAGAGTGCGATATTGGAGACGGCTAGCAAAATATCAGACTGGCTGGAGAGGCATGTTGGCTAAGGCAGTGGTTCCCATTTTATTTCAGGCCACAGTGCACTTACAAGTTTAATATTTTGTCACGACGCCCTAACCTGGCTATTTGAAAAAGATACATACAGATAAGCACACAAATTAAAACATCGCCTGACTAGACTCATGTCGCTGTACAGCCCGTAAAGTACATGGTTGAATCTTTTCCTCCATCCCCCGTCTGCGTTTATGGGCCCGAAAATCACGCGCAAAATATTTATCTCGAACCGACCAAGGACCTTCTCATCCGCTTTTGATAGTGTCCGGGATGATAAGGGTCTTGTTTAGAGTCGACTTTGCCGTTCCGGAAAGGGCTCTTTTACTCAATTCCGTCCTGAGCCCAAAGAAACAGCGATTGGTAAGAGTGATTCTGCGTTTGATTTCGGAACTGATGTCGTTGTTCCAGGTCACTGCGGAGCCAAGGTAGACGAAGTCCTTAACTACCTCGAACTTATATTTGCCAATACAAACGTTCTAGCCAAGACGTCGGTGGTGAGTGTCCTTATTTGATGGCAGCATATATTTAGTTTTGCCCTCGTTTACTGCCAAACCAATTTTCGCCGCCTCCATCTCAATACTCCCAAACGCCTCGATGACATCTCGCTGCGATCTACCTGTTATATCACTGTCGTCGGCGTTTGCAAGGAGTTGCGAGGATTTGAAATAGATTGTGCCGCTTGTATTGGCCAGTGATTTTTGCACAATCATTTCTAAAACGATGTTGACGAAATCACACAACAGCTCATCGCCCTGCCTAAATCCTTTTTTGACATCAAAACTATCGGTCAGGTGTTCACCGATTCGGATGGAGCAGCGAGCATTCTCCAAAGTCATCCTTCATAGTCTGACGAGTTTAGCAGGTATGTCAAAGGTATACATAGCGTTGTATAGCTCGCCTCTAATTACGCTGTCGTATGCGGCTTTGAAGTCGACAAATAGGTGGTGAGTGTCGACTTGAAATTCATTGGTTGTTTCCAGGATCTGCCGTAGCGTGAAGATTTGGTCGATGGTGGACTTCCCTGGCCTGAATTCACACTGATAAGGATCTATCAGCTTATTTACAAAGGCTTCTTCCGTGGGGGCGTGGACGCAGATCAGGCTGATGTTAAAAAATTTAGCCTTGATACGGGTCGTTATGAGGCGTTCGCTCACAAGCCGAAAGCTTTTTGCCTTAGTCCACCTCAAACAACAAATCCGCATCCAAACAATCGTTGTCCTCTCTCCCTATAGCAGTCGCCGTAGTAAATATCGCAGTTTTTCATCCGCCTTATACCCGGTCTATTCCATCGCATTTCCTGGATGGCAGTGATGTCCGCTTTATAGCGGTCTAGGGCGTCCGCAAGTTGTTCGGCTGCACGTGGCCTGTTTAGGGACCTAACATTCCACGTACAAAGCCGAGGACCATTGTCCTTTTTTCGTTTTTTGCGAGGGTCGTCAACATAAATCCGGTCCGTTATATCCGAGGCTTGTGGTTGTTTCGGAGTTTGTGGTTTTTTTACGGTTACGGCTTACTAGGCCGTAGCCCAGCTGACTAATCCTGTTTTTTGGAGCAGAAGGCTCGCCATTAGCCCTTCCCCGTCTGCATTTTTAATAGGAAATCTCCAGATGGCACCACGAGGAGGTGGGGATAGGACTTACTAACAGTGCCGCAAGATGTTCGACTGCGGTGGCTCTTTTCGCTTTTTAGCAGGCCAGCATCCGTCGGATAGATTCTACCCCTACGAGGCCTTTGTTAGTCCTTTGCCATCCATGCAACATGCTTACCAGCGCGGAAAATCTTGCGAGACTGCGCTTCATAACCTATATGGGCGTATTGAATGCGCGCTCGAAAGGAAAGAGTACGCGCTGGGCATTTTCGTCGACATTGAGGGAGCTTTTGATAACGCAACTTTTGACAGCATGTGTAACGCTGCCAGACATCATGGCGTAGATAAAGCACTGGTCCTTTGGATCAAAGCAATGCTCATGCACAGGACATTGACCGCTGATGCAGGCCTCGTCCAGTGTGTCAAATCTGGGGCTGCCCTCAAGGTGGCGTCCTGTCTCCGCTGTTATGGTGCATGGTGGTCGATTCCCTGCTTGATGCTCTCAATGCCTCTGGAATCTACGCCCAGGCCTATGCGGATGACGTCGCCATTCTTTCTGTCGGCTCATGTTTGGCGACTGTCCGTCGCTAAATGTGCTCGATGATTGGTGTACCAGAAATGGGCTGTCAGTCAATCCTCTTAAGACCGATGTCGTTCTCTTTACGAGAAGGAGGAAAAATACTGACATAACTCAGCTGGTACTAAAAGGCAATTCCATCCCGATATCCAAGGAGGCTAAATATCTAGGAGTCATCTTAGATAGTAAGCTTCTCTGGTCAAGACATGTTGAGTCAAAAACCACCAAAGCGCTGTCAGCTTTCTGGCAATGCAAAGGAGCTTTTGGCAAAACATGGGGCTGATCGCCGGCAAAGGTCCTTTGGATCTACACGGCAATGATAAGACCTGAAATCTCATATGCATCGGTTGTCTGGTGGACAGACTAAAACGCAAACACGTCGTAGCCTCTTTCACCAAACTCCAAAGAACGGTTTGTTTCAGCTGCACGGGGGCTTTCCCCAGCACGCCGGGCGTTGCTCTAGATGTTATGATGAACCTTCCACCTCTTGATATATTTATCAGAGGGTGTGCTCTGAAAGCCCTGTCTCGTCTGAAGAGAAATATCTTTTGGTACAACTCGCATAGGAATAACGGTGTGCTTGCGCAAGAATTGTCCTGCGACCCCTGTCTCATGGACATGCCTTCTGATGCACTGACGCCCGTTATCCTATTGCGTCGCAGTCGAGTTTCCATGGCGTCAGGATTGGCTATGGCTGGATACTGAACCTGGAAAGGATAGTCTTCGCATTTTCACGGATGATTCCAGATCTGGGCGGGGGTCCGGTGCGGGGGTCTTCTTTGAGCGCGAAAACATCCGACTGCACTTCTCCTTAGGCAAATATGCGTCTGTCTATTCATATTTGTAGATCAACCGCTATTGAAGAACGCCATCCCCCGAATCGGATCGTATAATTATTGTGTAGCTACATTTGAAGGCGATGACATGCAAGTCCATGCCCGGCAGACTGGCCAGACTGTCTTGTCACACCTTCCGCATGAACTCATTAACGCGAATGTTTAATTTTTTGATAATTACCTTTAGGTCACGCTCCGTTAACGGTGAATTTCACTTCACGGCTAATATGTTCTGCTGCCGTGATTAATGAAAAAATTCCAATTCGAAAATCGTGCGTGAAAATGATGAACGTGTTTCTAAAGACATTTCGAGAGGTGCGATAAAGTGAATAATTGGGCGTATCTATGACAAAATGAAAAACAATCTGCTCATGTCCAAATAAACGGTTTTTGTTTGGCCTGTTTCCGGGTAATTTAGAGCACGATCGACGGATTAATGTCTGTTAGAGGGTTAAAGGAATACGGTGCGTACAAGAACCTCAGTCATCGGCTCTTATTCATTTAGACTGATGTCTAGACAGTTCCGAGAAGGTTTTTGGACTTGGTAACATGTCAATCAAACTCATAGTGCTAATTACTGTAGGTTTATTTCGCATCAACAGCACGCGGGAATCCCGATTCGACGACCCCTAAGCGAACTTATTTTCTTACGTTGTCCGTGGTGTCAACTTGACGACGGAAAACTATGGAGTCGTTTTAAAACTGTTTCCTATTGGCCAGTCTCGCTGTGTCCGTCCAATCACGTCAATGTCATCGGCGTACGCAAGCAATTGCGTAGACTTGAAATAAATCGTACCTCTTTTGTTGGCCAGTGACTCTTGCACGATCTTTTCAAGCACGATGTTGAAAAAGTTGCATGACAGCGCGTCACCTTGCTTAATATCCTTTTTTAACATCAAAGGTCTCGGTTTGCTCATTACAGCGCAGGGGTGTTAAAACTAGACATGGCTTTGTATAGCTCTATACACGCTGCCATATGCAACCTTGAAATCGACGAAGAATTGGTCTGGGTCTTCTCCAAGATCTGCCGTAGCGTAAATATTTGGTCTATTGTATATGTACCTTGCCTAAAACCACACTGGTAAGAGCCGATCAGGTTATCCACAAACGGTTTCAGGCGTTCACACAATACGGCAGAGAAGATCTTATATGCGATGATAAGGAGACTTATTCCCCTATAGTTGGCGCATTTATAGGGGTCTCCTTTCTTATGGACCGGGCAAACGATACTAAGATTCTATTCGTCGGGCATGCTTTCCTCCTACCATACCTTGCAAATGAGATGGTGCATGCACCTTACCAGCTCATCTCCAGCCGCCTTAAGAAGCTCAGCAGACAGGCCGCCTGCGCCCGCGGCTTTATTAGACTTAAGTCTTGATATCGCTGTATTGATTTCGTCTAGGTCGGGTGGTTGGAACTCTCCTACATCTTCGTCCATTACGAATGGCTCATTCTGCCTGACAACGGTATCTTGTCGATCATCGCCGTTATACAGTCTGCAGAAGTGGTCTTTCCAAATCCTCAGCATCGACTGCGACTCTACTACCAGCTCTCCATTTTCATCCCTGCAGGCCGACGCTCTGGCTTTGTAGCCATGGCATGTTCGTTTTAGCTTATTGTGAAACTTACGGGCGTCATTCCTGCGGAAGTATCTCTCCATCTCCTCGATCTCACACTTTCCGTGTTCTCTTTTTTCTTCTGAGAAGCGTGTGCTCCTCTCTTTTCTTCTACTCGTAGATTTCGCGAGCAGCTGCCGTTCGTCGTTGCAGCATGGCTTTATATGCCTCTTGTTTTGCTGCATGGGCTTGTTCGCATTGCTCATCGAACCAAGGGTTTCTAGGTGGTGGCGGTTTGAAACCCAGCACCTCTGAGGCAGCATCTCTGACGGCGCTCTGGCAATGCGCACATTCCTGCTCTATTGTTTGAGCTGCTGTGGGTGGATTTTGAGGGAGTTTGGAATAAACACGATCGGCAAAGATTCTGACAGTCTCTTGCGATTGTAGCTTTCCGACGTCAAACTTACGTAGCCCTACTCGAATCCTAAACATTCTTGATATCCTTATTCGTACCTTGGCTACAACAAGGTAGTGGTCCGAGTCGATGTTGGCCCCTCGGAAGGTTCGTACGTCGAGAATACAGGAGGAGTGTCCGGCGTCGATCGCAATGTGATCAATCTGGTTGGTGATCGATTGATCAAAAGACCGCCAGATACCCTGGCGGAAGCCGTCTGAGCGGTTACACGCATACGGTGGAGAAACTACAGAGCAGTGAGGTGCGGCAACACTTCGCACGACACATATCCAAAAGGTCTAGGCAAATTCCAACTGTTCCATCGCATGTAGAGGAAGAATGGCGACTATTCTCGACAGCTGTCATTGCCTCTGCACGTGAGAGGAGTGGCTTGGTGTGGCGGCTGGTAGTGAGAAAAGAAATGCGTGGTTTAAAACACCCGGAATTCAAGAAGCCATCAGAGAAAAAAAGAAGGCCTACAGGGACTGGATTCTGTTGGGGAACTCTGCTTCCCGTGACCGGTGCACTTTGGCGCGAAGAACTTGCAAATTGGCTGTGCATGCAACTAAAGAGCAGTCCTGGAAGGAGTTCGGCGAGAAGTTGGAAGGCTAACATAGTTCTGCGAAAAAGATGTTCTGGCAAACCATTCGCCGGCTCAGAGGAGGGAAATTCAACATAATCGTAGGAGTTAAATCCAAAGATGATGTGTTGCTTTCCAATGAGATGGACAGCATACTCAGATGGAGCGAGCACTTTTCAGAGCTGCTCAATCCCGAACAGGGCGCTGAGGGGGATAGACCTATAGTCTTGAGTGGCGCGGAGAATAGTCCAACGGTGGAGGAAGTCATTTTAGCGATTGAATCGCTAAAAGTTGGCAAATCCGCCGCTGAGTGCTCCAACTATAGGGGCATATCTCTTTTAAGTTTCCCCGGTAAAGTCTACGCTAAGGTACTGAAGGTGCGTTCTAAAGCTATGGTCGAATTCAGGATAGGGGATGAACAGTGCGGGTTTCGTCATGGAAGAAGTACAACCGACCAGCTTTTCACTCTAAGAATGGTACTCAAGAAGGCTTGGGAGTACGCCAAACCGATCTACAGCTGCTCTGTAGATTTGGAAAAGGCGTATGACCGAGTTCCTCGAGATAAACTCTGGAGTGTACTGCAGGAGTATGGGATTGGTAGTCCTTTGTTGAGGAACATTCAGTCTCTATACACACACTGTAGGAGCTGCGTTCGGGTTAACGGTAGTAAATCAACACCTTTCACCGTGGGCGTTGGACTTCGTAAAGGGTGCGTCTTGTCATCTCTCCTTTTCATTATATATATGGACGGGATGTTGCAGCGAAGTCGAGGCGAGGAGTGTTTCACATTGGGAGAGTTGAGGGTGAGCCATCTTCTTTTTGGCAGATGACTTAATTATCCTCACATCCTCCCAGACGGAACTTCAGCGCGCGCTAGATAGGTTTGTGGCCGTATGTGCTGATGCTGGAATGCGGGTTAACGTTGATAAATCCGAGGTAATGATTATTTCCAGAACACCTGTCCAATGCACTCTACATGTTAGTGAAGTCCCATTGAAGCAGGTGGAGAAGTTTAAGTATCTCGGGGTCTTTCTCACGAGTGATGGGAGGAGTAATACTGAGCTTTCCTGCAGGATTGGCTAAGATGGGTCAATTTTGAAACAGCTTGGTGTCAAAGCCAAGCTAGCGGTTTTTAACTCAGTATTTGTTCCAACTCTCACCTATGGTCAAGAAATTTGGGTATTGACCGAAAGAATAAGATAAGAATAAGATACAAGCTGTCCAAATGGGATTTCTTCATGCTGTTGTAGGAGTTACTCGCCGGGATAGGGTGAGAAACACGGCAGTGCGCGGTGAGCTCAATATGGAGCAGCTGCTTCTCCTAACGGAAAGGGATATGCTTGGATGGTTTGGTCACGTGAGACGAATGTGGCCATCATCACTACTTCCGAAGCGTGCAGGCGACCGCTTGGCAGACCCAGGACAAGGTGGTTGGACCAAGTCCAAAGACCCGCCTGGGTGCGCTTGGGTATAGCTCCTGATGAGTTAGAGTCGATGGCGGAGGATCGTGTGGCATGAAGATCCCGCGTGCGCGCAGCATACACCCGCAATCCTTTTAGTGGAACATGCGGGCCACTGTAAATGTATGTATGTATCTTTGAGCAAATTTTCCGTTATTTTTTTGACAATTAGTAATCAAACTCTTAAAAAATCACTAAGAGATGATTCTAGTAACTCCACTTACCTGTGTATTTTAAAAAATCTACTTCAAATCCTTTTAAGGTCTTATTGCGTTATTTGCATCCCATAATACGAGTGAACTATCGCATATCGTCAGTAGGTTCCAGACGATGTTTATTTGATTCCAAACTAAAGCACAAACAATTAGCCGTGATATCAATGGCTAACTGAGTAGCCTTCAGACATGCATCTCGACTTTCTCGATTACGATTTTTTCTTCAATCCTCAAAACATGCTACACTTCCCCCCTCACTTGAGTAGCTAGTAGATCGACATAAATAGGCTAGCTGCACCTAATTTGCATCGACTCGTACACAACAAGTATAAAGTGCCACATCAAAGGTGATGCAACTGCTCGAGTACGTCAAGTAGCCGCACCACTTCGTGCACTTGCGAAAGCAATCTTTTCAGATTTGATTGTGCATTTGATAGTCGTCGTCCGTATGTAGGTACATCGTTAGTTGAATTTAAATTTCCGTTGAGGACAATTTAACGCAATAAATAATAGAAAATTCAATACAGCCCATTCAGAAAAGGTCACACAATGAGTGAAAACGGGGCGACACAAAAGAGAAACAAAAACGCTTTGCCGCCAAAGTCAGCGAAGTAAGTCAATCAAATTGCTTTCCAATCATTCGGAATCAATTAACAATTTACTTTCAATTGCCGATTATACCTGGGGGAAAAAATAGGAATAGATACGAAACACCAGAGACTGTAAGGCCATCAGCACCATTGAAGGCACTATCGAAACCATCAGAATCGTTACTCCTTTGAGTTGGTATGACGCAATTTGGCTCAGCTCCCGGTACTTAATTCATAATTATTCGAAGCATTACCGTTATTTACCAGTCACTAACAACCACAATCGCAGTATCTCAATACGAGCCCTCTTCATACGTAATGAAGAATCAATGGGAGACACGAGTATAACGTCGAATCGATTCCCTAATGACCTCCTGGGACACTTGCACACATCCGATAAATGTTGATCGAGAACTTGAGGACATACATAGATACATATTTAATGACCATGTCAACTACCTAATCATGGGCCATTTCAAGTCGTTTGACGTTGAGAAAATTCCAGCGAGCTAGGGTGGGAGAATGCTAGGTTAAGGTTGCGTTCTTCAGGACTCGCTAGGTCACCCATTTGTTCCAATGACATGGTGTCATAGATAGTCGAAATTTGTCTTCGACACAAAAGTGCCTTTGAATAATTCATTCAATGTGTGCTCCGTCATTCGAAAATCTTTTCTTTCGATTAGACCAGGGGAGCACCGTGGCGCAGTGGGTAGTGTGTTGGCCTCTGACGCCGATGACACGGGATCGAATCCCGACACAGCCATGTCATCGAACGTGTTTTTCACGGTGTTTCTCCTCAGCGGGGTTCTGACAAAACCCCCTGTAGTAAAATTGTCATGAAAAGCTTCTCGAAATTCGCCGTTCGGAACCGGCAATAAACTGTAGGTCCCTTTCACCTATGGGAAAAATGAAATCACACACAACATGGGTGATTGAGAGAAGCTCGGCTCAGGTTCTTCATGGACTGTAACGCCAACATACATACATACAGACCAGGGGAAAGTCTCAAAGGAAAAGGACCAGAAGCAAAGGCTATGTATGGAGAAGGCGGGACAAATAGGACAAATGGCACGTCATCATGCGCGATAAATTCGTGTGATTAATGTTGCTTGCGTTCGCGTTCATGCTCGTATGTGGCACACACAGTCAATCCGTTTCAAATGGTTTCCTCGAATCAGGAAAGTTCTATTAACCCATGTCCCGGTGGGAAAGTGCACAGTAGGTCAGTGTGGGCGACTTTCTTCTAATGACCATGCTGAGCTTTGATATTCATATCTAATGAGCTACAATGTAAATATTAGCTTGTGGGTTAGATGGTGGACAGTAATATGGGTCAATGGTATGTAGTACTTGTCTATTGCTTTCATGACAGCCAATAGTGTTGAGTATCTACCGAAGGGAGGAATTGTTGGTGCATACCTAATGCAAAAGCCAGACAGCTTGTATGCGAACATTTCTTAACTTTGAATTCAGATTGAAGGTATTTCAAGTGCTTGGTCTAATCCTTTTGATCTTTTTCTCCTACTCATTTCGTTAAAACCTACGTTCTATTTCCAGGGTGCAATCGTACAAGAAGAGACGCAGGTGGTCGTCTGTCAAACACGCTCTGACGTCAGTTCCGTGTCAAACAAACAAACTAATACCGCAACTATTCGTGAAAATGAAAAAGCCAATCCCAAGCAAGGAGCTGGTAGAAGAAAGGGTCTAAAATCGATATTTGATTCTTCGGCAATAACGGTATGTGAGCTTAGAGCTATTAGTCGTATTCGCTGTAAATTTGGAAATTGAAACAGTTTTCGTGCTTCTGGCAGATGGGTTGGGCATGGGCTAATGCTGGGTTGGGTTAATGGTTTTGTTAAAGCTTTTCATTGGATTAAGTGTTTTGGTGTGTGGATAAGTGTTTTATTGTGATTTCTAGTATCAAACTTGGTCGGAGAGTCCGCCGCTTTGTCATGTGTATCTGTCGTTACGTATGATTATTGCTTTTCTGATTGCTTCATTAACAATTCCAGCATTCTTGAAGTTTTCATGACTTGATTAAGTAATCTGTTTGTTCTTGTCCCTTCTTCGTGTATTTTAAATGTGGAAACTAATGTTTATTGGTTAGGTTTTCAATATGTGTAAATTGTAGGTGGTATAGGGACGAAGGTGACGAATATATGGTGCTTTTGTCAATCAAGAAATCCATCCATCCCTCGCATGGAAGCCAAAGTCCTTTTTTTTTCAATGGATGGATGGTGTCTTAAGAATGGATGGAGAATGATGAGTATTTTCTTATATTGAGTTAAAATTCCCAATAATTTGCCGTTGAATATCGGGCAACAGTTGACTTAAGCTGAGGCTTCAAATGGCTTTAAGAACTATTTTTTTCTTTTGCTTAGTAGTAGTGCCAATTCAACCTTCAAAACCTTGCCGGACTACCTCACTATGCAGTCCTTTCAAAAACAACTTTATTTATGACAGCCCTCTGCAGCTCTTCGATGGCAGGAATGAAAAGCTAGGTTCGGTTTTAAGAAATTCGGTCAGGTTTCTAGCTTCTAGGTTTGCTAGATCCGAGCAAAGTCAAACATTAGTACTCATAGCGAACTCGATTACCATATAGAGTAGTTGTTGTTGTGAAGGTAAGTACAATCTAAGGTACAGAACTGAAGTGGGGTACACAATGTTACATGGTGGGGTAAACTCACACACCCAATGAATGAAGGTAGTGATTTAGCAACCACACGTAAAGGCAAGTAATTACCATGAGAGGCAAAACCCAAAGTTTGGTTGCACTTAAAAGCTATTATGGACGACCGTTACATTAAGGTCCATTATTAAAATATCATATCGGTCTTCTTCTTCTTATAGAGCCCTATAGTGCGGGGTGAACCTGGGCCTCAATCAACATTACCTAGCCTTTTCCATTGCTCCATACCCAGTTGGTTGAGGTCCCTCTCCATCTGTGTGCGCCATCCTAAGCGCGGCCGTCCTCTGTTTATTCGTCCCCTGGGGGTTGGATTCAAAGTGTACTCGCGCTGTAGCTGTGGTGTCCATTCCCTCCACATCAAGCAAGCGACAAGCACAAAAGTCTTCAAGTTGAGATGCTTTAAATATCTTGCTGAAAACGACTAGTGAAATGCTCTCGTCTTTCTTCTTCTTTTCTTTAATTTCTTCTTTCCTTCTTCTCATTTTCAATTAGTTTTAATTTTTAAGTTTTAGTTTTGTTTTTATTCTAGTATTTACATATGTATATGAAAATCAATGTTAATGTTAATCCTAATCGCTAGAGTCTCTTAAGCTCGGCAAATTTAAAAGATGTTATTCTTAATTGTTTGAGGATTTTAAATAATAATAAATTACAAATTACAAATTACAAATTACATGGCCTAGCCATCTTAGGCTTTCAATCCGTGGACACCTGATTGGACTCATGTCGCTGTTTATCTCCCGTCCATTTACAGGACCGAAAATCACACGCAAAATTTTTCTTTCGACCCGACCGAGGACCTCCTCACCTGCTTTTGATAGTATCCATGCTTCTGCGCCATACAGCAGGACCGGGATAATAACGGTCTTGTATAGAGCCAAGTTTGTCGTTCGGGAGATGGCTCTATTACTCAATTGCCTCCTGAGCCCAAAGAAACAGCAATTGGCAAGAGTGATTCTGCGTTTGATTTCGGAACTGATGTCGTTGTTCCAGGTCACTGCGGAGCCAAGGTAGACGAAGTCCTTAACTATGACAAACTTATACCTGTGGTGAGCGTCCTTTTTTGATGACAGCATATATTTAGTTTTGCCCTCGCTTACTGCCAAACCAATTTTGGCAGCCTCCTTCTCAATACTCGCAAACGCCTCATTGACATCTCGCTGCGATCTGCCTATTATGTCAATATCGTCGGAGTCGCAAGGAGTTGCGAGGATTTGAAATATATTGTACCTCTTGTGTTGGCCAGTGATTTTTGCAGAATCATTTCTAAAACGATGTTGACGAAATCACACGAAAGCGCATCGTCCTGCCTAAATGCTTTTTTGACCTATCGGTCGGGTGTTCACCGAATCGAATGGAGTAGCGAGCATTCTTCAAAGTCATCCTGCATAGTCTAAAGAGTTTAGCAGGGATGTCAAAGGTAGACATGGCGTTGTATAGCTCGTCTCTAATTATGCTGTCGTATGCGGCTTCGAAGTTGATGTTCTTTTCCAGCATCTACCGTAGTGTGAAGATTTGGTCGATGGTGGACTTACCTGGCCTGAAGCCACAATGGTAAGGACCTATCGGCTAACTTACAAAAGGCTTCAGGCGTTCACACATATCAGCAGGGAAGATTTTGTAGGCGACGTTAAGGACACTTATTCCTCTGTAGTTGACGCAGTCAGAGGGGTCTCCCTTCTTGTGGATCGGGCAATCGATGCTGACCATATCTTACAGATGAGCTCCTGACCACGCTCCTAACCAGGTTATCTCCAGCTGCCTTGAAGAGCTCAACAGCTCTGTTGATAAAACCTTCGAACATCAGCAACACCTCTCTAAATTCTCAATCGCGCGCTTCTCGTGCTCTTTCTTCTTTCTCCTGAGAAGCCTATGCTCCTCCCATCTTTCTAACTCGTGAAGATCACGAGCTGCTTTTGTTCTTCTATGCAGCGAGGCTTTGTAAGCCTCCTGCCTTGCTGTGTGAAACCTCTTGCACTCGTACTTCTCAGAGCGTGTTTCCAAAGATTCCACTGTTGTTCTATTCACTGCATGGAGGGTTGAGTTCTATGGGAGAGCTTAAGGGAAACGCGATCCGTAAAGGCACGAGCGGTTTCTGGCGATAGTAGCCTTCCGACGTCATCACTTTGTATTCTTACTCTACTCCACAGCGTTCGTGATATCCGTAGGCGCATCTTGGCTACTACAAGATATTGGTCCGAGTCGATGTAAGCTGCTCGGAAAGTTCGAACTTCAAGTGTAGTGGAGGAGTGTCTAACGTCAATCGCGATGTGATCAACCTGGTTAGCGATTAATTGATCTGGCGGCCGCCAGGTGCCTTTGTGTATGTCGATTTGCGGGGAACGCATACTGGCTAGAAGAAGATTTCGCCCCGCAGCAAGATCAATCAGCCTGTGTCCGTTATCGGGTGTGGTGTCGTGTAAGCTGTGTTTGCCGGTAACTCATTCAAAGATGCCCTCCTTACCCATATCGGTCAGTGACCCACTTGGTTTATAATAGGGGTAATAGGCCAACCCGTTGGGTTTCGCGTCGGGTGTCATCCGAACTTCAATTTCTATAAGTAAAATATACGTGGACGGATTTGGTTTCGTTAAGAGCAATCTGTCAAATCTTCGTCCAGTCGCTTATGTGGTCCTGGCCATTTTGTAATTTAGTCGTTGATACTTCGACTGATATTCCTGTGGCCGAAAATTGCAGTATCATCGGTGAATGTGGCCAGAACAGTGCCATCCGTTTGCGATATGTCTCTGGTATACAGCAGGTAAAGCAGAGGACCACGTACCCTTCCCTGCGGAACGCCAGCCGTAATTGTTCTTAAATGTTAGTATTCGCTCCAATGTTTAACACAAAAGAATCAATTAGACAAGCAGTTTTCCAGAATGTTCGACAGTTGTTCGGGGAAAACTCATCTCAGTGTGTCCCTAACCTTCGTGCTACAGTTTGTCAAAGGTTTGGGAGACGTCAGGATGTACGTTTAAATATGTTAGCTAACACACATTTGAAATTACCTTAAAAATGAGCACAATGAAAACACACCGTTTAGTGCTTTGCAGTAGCACACTTACCATTACCATTACCATTGACCTTCAATTCTGATGATACCTACTAATACCTCTAAGTCCTCATTGATTAATTGAGGCGGTAAGGGAGTATTCACAAAAAGAATGAAGGTGATTCGAACAACGGTCTATGCAAAGCGATTCCTAGATTAAAGAATGTACGTATCTAGCAGTCAAATAAGTCCCGATACGTGATGGAGCGGTTTTCATTTTATCGATGATGGAATACTTGGATACTGTTTGTTCCGAATGAATGGTAAGCCTAAACTTTAGATATGGAAATTAATTCTTTTGAATAGACTTCAGGTCTCGGTGTTAATGCTTTCTTGTGACCTTCAAGTAAACAAAAACATCACGTAGACGGAAGGCCTTTGAAGTCTTTTGTCGCTATTCCGAAAACCACAATCACAATTCAGTGATTAACTTGTCTGAACTTAGTTTCATTTCGGCCTCCGTAGCTAAGGAAGGGGCCTCTTTGACTGAGCCTTAACATCGCATACAAAATCCTCTTACATATTGTAGCCAATATAGCCTTAAAACTACACTACCTACTAATCTTAATCAAGCTTAGCTTATTTTATATTTATCGGTGGAAGGTGTCTAAGTACAGTGTTAGATATTCCGTTGATGGCCGGGGATTTCTTCCTTCTTCGAGATTCAATGATCGTTTGGAGCTCTATCGCCGATACAAAAGGGGTATTAAGCCCATCATTGGCGACGACGTTGATTGTCGTGAAATCGTCACTGAACATGGGGAAACGATTCTTCTTGTATCGCCAATGTTCGATATCATTTCGATGGTAGAAGTGGTGAAGCAGGATCCTGTTCTCCAGGTCGTGGTTCGGGCGATTGCTATCATTCACCTCAGAGACCTCCTGGAAGACAGCCCCCACTGTCGCCACTTTCTGTAGTGCAAATTCAATCAATTAAGAAATTGTTATTTAGAATAGCACCTAAGATCTCGAAGGCCCTTGAAATGAGACATCGCATATTTCAAGCAGAATTACATGCCATCCTAACATGCCATCAATCTAAACCTGGAGACTGGCATAAGAGGAGTAGCCATCGATATACTCTGTAAGAGCCAAGCAGCGCTTAAAGCGCAAAAACCCTCAAGGAATGCCATGATGCCCTACAAGACCTCGCCAAAAGAAACAAAGTCAAACTCTGGTGGGTGCCAGGGCACAAAGGTATTAAGGACAATGAAATCGCCGATCAACTCGCCAGGAATAGTTCCAGTAAAAAATACATAGGTCCTGAACCTTTTTGCGGTAGTCCCAAGTCTAAGCTCAACTTCCTCTTAGATCAGTGGGAAAAATCCTGTCCTTTTGTAACAACGCTCAGGGACTTCGCCAATCGAAGCGATTTTAACGGCCCCTAAACAAACACTCAGTCAGTAGAGCAACAATGGAGTCTGTGCAAACAAGCCCTAAAGAGCACAGCAACGGAAGTGCTGGGCCTTAAACCTCCACCACGACGAAACACCTGGTTCGATGACTAGTGTAAGAAGATTCATGCAGAAAAGCAGGAGGCATACAAAGCCTCACTACACAAAAACACAAGAGCGGCTCGTGAGCTTTACCAGCTTAAAAGAAGAAAGGAACGTAATCTTCTCAAGAGAAAATAGAAAGAGCGGGCGATTTAAAACTTGGAGAGGTGCTACTGTAGGCACGACGTTCGATGATTTTATCAACGAATAAAACGAAGTCTCTAAGCTATAAAGCCCGAACGGAGTCCTGTAAGGATGAGAACGGGCACCTTGTAGTAGAATCGCAGTCGAATCTGAGACTGTATAACAGCGATGACAGCCAACATACCGCCGTCAGGCAGAATGACCCATTTGTCAATGACGAATATCGCAGAGAATTCCGTCCCCCTGACCTCGACGAAGTTGAGATTGCCATGTCGAAACTCAAGTCGAATAAAGCTGCTGGCGCAGATGGATTACCTGCTGAGCTTTTCAAAGCAGCTGGTTAGGACCATGCTGCGGCTCATCTGTAAGATATGGTCAGAGGAAAGCATGCCCGAGGAATAAAGCCTCAGCATTCTTTGCCCGAGACCCCTTTGACTTCGCCAACTACAGAGGAATAAGTCTCCTTAATGTCACATCCAAGATCTTTGATGCCGTTTTGTGTGAACGCCTGAAACCGTTCGTAAATAAGGTGATAGGTCCTTATCAGTGTGGCTTCAGGCCAGGGATGTCCACGATCGACCAAATCTTCACACTACGGCAGATCCTGGAAAAAACCAATGAACACCAAGTCGACGCTCACCAGATATTTGTCGACTTCAAAGCCGCATACGACATACCTATTAAACTCGGCAGACTATACAGGATGACTTTGGAGAATGCTCGGTGCTCTATCCGAATCGGTGAACATCTTACCGATAGTTTTGATGTCAAAACAGGATTTAGGCAGAGCTATGCGCTGTCGTGTGATTTCGTTGGTGTGGCAGTTAATGAGGGCAAGACTAAAGGACATTTACCACCGACATCTTGGCCAGAAGGTGCTTATTGGCAGATGTAAGTTTAAGGTAGTTAAGGACTTCATATACATCGGCTCCGCAGTGACCTGGAACAACGACACCAGTTTCGAAATCAAGCGCAGAATTGCCAACCGCAGCTTCTTTGGGCTCAAGAGGCAATTGAGAGGTAGAGCCGTCTCTTGTACGACCAAGTTGATCTTATATAAGACCTTCATTATCCGGGCCCTGTTATACGGCGCAGATACATGGACTTTATCTAAAGCAAATGAAGAGATCCTTGGTTGTTCCGAGAGGAAGATTCTGCGTGTGATTTTCGGTCCTATAAACACAGGGGGCGTTGGAGGAGAAGATTAAATCACGAACTGTACGGGTTGTACAACGACATGAGTCTAGTCAGGCGTCTACGGATCCAACGCCTAAAACGGCTAGGCCTTGTTGAGCGAATGGACCCAGCCCGTAAAATCTTTGACTGCAACCCCGAGGGACGAAGAAATAGAGGACGGCCGCACCTAAGGTGGCACGCACAGGTGGAAAGGACCTCAACCAACTGTGCGTGCGGCGCTGGAAAAGACTAGCGAAAGATCGTGCTAAGAGAGGTGAGGCATGTTGGTTGAGGCCCAGGTTCACCCCGAACTGTAGCGCCCGTTAAGTAAGTAAGTAAGTAAACAAACACTCTATTAACTAGTCAGCTACCTGACTACCTGTTGGACGGTGGATAGGCGGCACTCGAAGCGAGTGTTTTCGTCAGGGATCTGGTGAGCGTTGATGGCATCTGGAGGAGATGCGACTACGGATACAACGCTTGAGATGGCTGGGCCATGTAAAGCGTATGGACAACATACATACATACATAGCTCCGGCGCCAGCAAGCTAAACCGGTCCTTTGACGACGACCCAGACGACCCAGTAAAGGAAACCACCCACCATGGTGGAATGCAAAAATAGCGCAGCGGCTTCGTATTTCAAGACTTAGCTGGAATCTGGCAAAAGAGGGGGCCATTGAATGGTCACTCTATAGAGATAGTGTTAAGCGGCTCAAAAAAAAAAAATTAGATTCGCCTAGGAGGACTCTTGGAGAAGCCTCTGTGGCTCTACTGAATCATGTACGGGTGCAGCTCGTCTGAGGAAGGTCCTCGCAATAGCTCCCACACAGATGTCCTCTATAAAGAGATCTGAGGGAAGCTAGACAGACTGAAACGAGAGCGTGCTTGATTCTCTACTAAAATATCTTTTTCCTGGCTGCGAGGATGCAGGAACCTTCAATTCGGCGCGCACGCTGCCAAGGGAATGTATTGAATATAAGACAATCGATAAGATTGTTACTGAGAAAAAGATCTTGTGGGCAATCAACTATTTTTACCCATACAAGGCGCCGGAAATGGATGGGATTTTTCCGATTATGTTGCAGGAGCCTTGTGAAGTCATTCTTCCGTGGCTGAAGCCCATTTACTCCTGGTGCCTCAGGATGGGTTATGTTCCTCAAGCGTGGAGGGAAGTTAGGGTGGTTTTCATACCCAAGTCGGGTAAAGTAAACCATGCTACTGCAAAGGACCTATTAGTCTATCGTCTTTCCTTATGAAATCGATGGAACGAATAATAGACTTGTACGTAAGGGTGACGGTTATCTGTCATAAGCACACAACGCGTACATAAGGGGAAAATTGGTAGATACTGCTCTGCATAGGGTAGTCTATACGATAGCAAATTTGCTCAATATTAAGGAATTCACTCTAGGTGCCTTCCTAGACAATGAGGGTGCTTTTAATAACGTTAGTACTGAAGCAATAGTGTCCAGCCTTCATATGGCCCAAACAAAGCCGGGTATATGCAGTTGGATTGGGCAAATGCTGGATACTCGTATAGTAAATTCGGCGATGGGAAGAGCAAGCGGAACGGTGAGAGTAAATAAAGGCACTCCACAAGGTGACGTTCTGTCCCCCCTGCTATGACTCCTTGTAGCCGATGGAATGATCATGATTCAGAGGCGGAGGGTTTGAATGTCACGGCCTACGCCGACGACATTGCTATTTTAATCTCCGCAGGTCCTCAGCGATAGACTAAGCTATGCACTGATGTTAGTGGATAACTGGGTCAAGGGGCGAGGCCTGGGAGCAAATCCGGCGAAAACGGAGATAGTACTCTTTACAAGAGTAAACTTGGACTCCAAGCTTAGTTGGAGAGAAAATATTGAGGAAAGAATCCAAAAGGCCTACGTGGCATTATATTCGTACAAGGTAGCCCTTGGAAAGACATGGGGCCTCAGACCAGGGTTAGTATATTGGTTGTACACTGCGGTGGTAAGACCTATTCTAGTCTATGGCTCCTACATGCAGCTCGACTAGGCCAGCCCTACAATGACCTGCAAAAGCTGCAGGGACAAAGAGGAAATTGAATCCATTCGTCACCTGCTGTGCGAATGTCCGGCGCTAGCCCAAAGAAGGAATATATTTCTAGGAAGATTCTTCTTATCGGGACTAGAAGAGGTAGGTAGCATTGGGCTGAACAGAATACTAGGATTCTTATCCTCGTCTGCTCAACGGTAAATATCTAGGTATCAACGGGTTAAATAAATCAATTGGGCACAACGGACTCTACGTAGTCTACGTGGCCTTGACTTTTCATCAGTAGGGCACCCATTTACCTAACCTAACCTAACCTAGCACCGGCGCGAAGAATCTTCGAATCCGAGCCTTAGGGACAACGAACAGAGGATCACTTCAACTCAAATGGCGCATACAAGTGGAGGAGAACCTCAACCTTCTTGGTGTGCTGGATTTAGAGAAGGCTAGAGTCGCTTGTTGGTTGAGGCCTAACCACACCGGTCCGAAAAAGAGTAAGAGGCTAAGTAGTCAGAACATATGCTGTGTTCGCACAACACTTAATTACAAAAGTCGTCTTCCTAATATTTAAAAGCTGAGCACACATACATTTTAAATTCAGTTTGAAAGAGGGTTTCGGAAAATCAATAAAATCCCCCGACATAAGGATATTTCGTCAGAAGTTGCAAAGTATTTTCGCAAACAATAGGTTTTTGTGGTGAGCATATCCTGAATATACATAGTAGCAAGTAGCGTTGTGCTATCTATAATCTGAAATATTTCAAACTTTTACTCAAGTTTCCAAAGATGCATTAATAATTGAACAATTCTCTCAATGCCTCCTTATCTAAGTCCTTCTTGTGTACACATCGAATCCTTTTCTACTCGATTTAATTGCATAGAGGAAGATGTCCCTCAACCTGTCATCCCTGCCCGTTACCGTCTACGTTTGACTTGAAATTCCCACACTGCGGTCGATTTTCTAATGAAATACCAGAGATATTTGAAAATGTTTTTCAATTGGAACATGTTACCACTGTTCTCTTCTCCTGCTGAGTCAAATGAAAGAAAAAGCAAAAAGGAATCAGAAACTCATGAGAAGGTGATTTAATGTCTGCCATTCCCGAAACGACCCGAGAACATTCCCAGCTGTAATCTCTATCGAGTCGTTGAGCAATAATAACAACTGAACCTCAAACACTGTATGTTGTGCACGAGAGCATTCGAGTATCTTCCCCACTTTTGTTCGTATTTCTTTTTCATTTTTTATTCAATATCAATTTTTGGTCTACTATCAGAAACGTTTGCACATAAACGGAATTCAAAATTGTGTATCTCATACATATGTACCTACATACGTATCTCAAATGCTTTAGTTTTATTTTATGAAGAGCATCGAGAACAATCGAATAATTCATGTATCTATCACTTGCAGTCAAGTATATAAATACTGTATTTATCTGAATATGACATTTTTTAGGGATATAGAAAGAAACCCTTCCCAGACAGTTCGTTTCGTTATCCTTTACTGCTGATTGGACCAATTAAACAGCTGGGACAGAAAACCATCGGGAATCCGCGGAAACGGTTCCCCAAATTAGAAGACGTAAATATTTACAATTAAATCATTTAACAGCTCCAGTACTTAACTTGCCGCCTCTATTTTAAAACATTTTTTATTTATTTTCTTTCTTTTTTTCCTTTTCATTTTTCTTCCTGACACTCCACGTTCGTTTGTTCCAATTTTGTTTAGATACAATTTTGATTTGGTTCATTCCATATTCTTTGTTTCCTCTTGCCCGCCTGTATAGTTGTAATACTTTTAATATTTAACGGTAGCAATGGGCGTTCTTATTTCGCTTGAGACGCGCTTACTTGGTGTGGGTCACTGTAAAGTATCCTTAAGTACATTGGATCTCTTGGAATGGCTAAAGCTTAGAAAAGTTTTGCAACTTTCAAATTTTGTTATACTGATGGTCAGTCGACTTTGTAAACAATAATTAGGGGCAAACTGGATATCTCCAAATGTCTATCCCAAGTAGGTTGAACCCCACCTAGGGACAAGGCACCCTACCTATCCTCTCAACTACGTGGAATTAGACAGCTTGGTAAATGAGCTGACAGAAACACTTAACAGAGCACTGTCCAAATCTTGTGCGGGCAGCACCCCCAGAGGCGAACCCTAACCCCCCTGGTGGAATAAAGAGATAGTCTCCTTAAGGAAGAAGTTTCTGGTCGTTTGTAAAAAACGTAAAAAACTCAACTAAGTCGTCTATACCGACGCTCATCCACAATGACATTCCAGCTGTCACCCCCTTAGACAAAGCTAACCTACTTGCTGCCCATTTCGCAACCAGTTCTCAGCTGCCAGCCTGTACTTTGTCTCCGCCTGTACTAGAGTGCGTCAATTCTACCATGGGACTAATCCACTTCCGGGTTCTTAAAGACCTCGATATACACAAATCCGCTGGTCCAGATGGTATTGCCCCAATAGTTCTAAAGAGGTGTTCTTCTACGCTGGCAAAACCACTGCGTAAGCTTTTTCACCTTTCCTACACCTCTGGGCTCTTTCCGAGTAGGTGGAAAACAGCATTTGTCCAGCCTATACCCAAAAAAGGCGAATCACCCTCTCCCTCCAACTACCGACCCATTGCACTAACGTCCCTTCTTTCCAAGGTCATGGAAACGCTGATTAACTGTCAGCTTATGAAATATCTTGAATCACGGAAACTCCTCAATGACCGCCAATACGGTATCCGCAGCAACAGATCCACTGGTGATTCGATGGCATATCTCGCTGAAAAGTGGAATCACTCGCTTCACCAAGCAGGTGAAAGCAAAATTGTTGCACTGGATATTTCGAAAGCATTTGACAGGGTTTGGCATGAAGCCGTTTTGTCGAAAATGCTTGCTTCTGGGATCGATGAGTCTCTTCTTCAATGGATTAGAAGCTACCTTTCGAATCGCTCAATTCAAGTTGTTTTGGACGGATTCAAGTCTGATACTCACTTTGTAAATGCCGGTGTTCCCCAGGGCTCCGTTTTGCCTCCGACACTCTTTCTTATTTTTATAAATGATCTCTTGTCTGTTACTTCTAGTGGAATTTAATGCTTCCAAAACACAATGCTGTCTCTTGTCGTTAAAGCGAATATGTAAATAACCCGCAGCCATTATCCATGAATGGCACTTGCATCTCAGAAACTGAAAAGCTTTCCATCCTGGGTATGAGTGTTGCTCACAATCTTAATTGGAGCGACCATATATTCAGTGTCGCCAAGAATGCTGCGAAATGCCTAGGCTTCTTATACAGATGCAAGAAATATTTCTCACCCTTAAACCTGGCTACAATCTATAAGGCGTTCATTCGCCCCAAATTAGAGTTTAACGCTCATGTCTGGTCCGGTGCTTCCAAGACTTCACTGCACCTACTTGACAGAATACAAAAACGAGCCATAAAACTGATAGGTGATTCCAGCATTACCAAAACATTAGACTCGCTGGAACACCGCAGGAATGTTACCTGCCTCCCCTGTTTTATCGTTACTACCACCAAAAATGCTCTGATGAAATAGCCAGTTGCATTCCGCCCCTTCAACATTTCTCCCGCAATACACGTCTCTCTAGGAATGCTCACCAATATACTCTGAAGCCCGCTTTCGGACGTACTGTCAAATATAGAGAATCTTTAATTAACCGAACCACACGAATCTGGAACTCCCTGCCGGATTCGGTTTTCCCCCCTCAATGCGACATGCAAGCATTTAAGATCAATGTCCATCGGCATCTCCTCTATTCCTCTTCCTCTCGACCTTCTGCCCGCACTGTGTCGCCGACATAATAAGGTTATTAGACCTTGAGTGCGCGCAAATTAAAAAAAAATAAAAAATAAAGGAAAGAGGGCAGAAAGCTCTTAACAAAGCTAATTGTACCCGCTTGCAAGAGGATTGGGACCTCTTAAGGAGGCACTTAAGTCTTCTAAAGCAGCGACCAGAAATGCCAAAAGACAATCCTGGAGGAACTACTGCGACAACATCAAGGCAGTCTCCGAAGCCTCAAGAATAAGGAAGATCCTAGCTTTGGTCCCGTATAATCCAAGCCATCTGATGCGTAATGATGGTTCCTCAACGACCTCCAGAGAGGAAGCCTTGGAACTTCTCCTGAGCGCATACTTCCCAGGCAGTAGTGACTCGGCTATGACACCTCCTCGGGTCTTTCAGCCGACGTCATCCTCCTTCGAGCGTGCTCCCAACCTGGTCAACTACAACAATGTCCTTTGGGCAATAAAAAGCTTTGAACCATACAAGTCCCCAGGACCCGATGGGATCATACCCGTTGAGCTCCAGCAGGTAGCATATATCATCCTCCCTTGGCTTGTGGTCATATACAATAGCTGCCTCTCCCTATCCTACATCCCCAGCAAGTGGAAGGTAACCAAAGTCATTTTCATACCCAAGGCAGGCAAAAGCTCCCACACGTATACCAATCACTTGAGGCCTATTAGTCTTACTTCTTTTCTATTAAAAAGATTTTAGACGCACACATTCGGTACAGTTGCATCTCAGGAAGGCTGTCGGCAATGTTGGTTTGGTCACTAGAACGCAAGGAATATACTCCAGTCGCCTTTCTCGACATTGAGGGCGCCTTTAACAATGTTGAACCATGGGCCGTCATCAAAGCGCTGTCTGATCTGGGTGTTGCGGGATCAGTGATAGAACTGGTACGACAACTGCTAACACAAAGAGTCGTCATAGCCAACTTCGCTGGTGCCGTCTCAACTAGAATGGTCAGCTGAGGTATACCACAGGGTGGAGTACTCTCCCCTCTCCTCTGGAACGTGGTGGTCATCGCCGAATAACGGCGATGACAGACAACATACCGCTGTCAGGCAGAACGATCCGTTCGTAATGGACGACGATGTAAGAGAATTCCGCCCTCCTGACCGCGACGAAGTTAAGATTGCCATATCGAAATACAAGTCTAATAAAGCTGCGGGCGCAGACGGGCTGTCTGCTGAGCTTCTTAAGGCGGCTGGAGATGAACTGGTAAGGGCATGCACCATCTCATTTGCAAGGTATGGTCGGAGGAAAGCATGCCCGATGAATGGAATCTCAGCATCGTTTGCCGGTCCATAAGAAAGGAGACCCCTATAACTGCGCCAACTGTAGGGGAATAAGTCTCCTTAAAATCGCATATAAGATCGTCTCTTCTGTATTGTGTGAACGCCTGAAACCGTTTGTGGGTAACCTGATCGGCTCTTATCAGTGTGGTTTCAGGCCAGATAAATCCACAATAGACCAAATATTTACGCTACGGCAGATCTTGGAGAAGACACAGGAATACCTAATCGACACTCACCACGTCTTCGTCGATTTCAAGGCTGCTTATGACAACGTGTATAGAGATGAGCTATACAAAGCCATGCCTAGTTTTAACATCCCTGCCAAACTCGTCCGACTGTGAAGGATGACGATGGAGAACTCTCGCTGCTCTATTAAGGTCGGTAACGAGACCTTTGATGTTATAAAAGGATTTAGGCAAGGTGACGCGCTGTCATGCAGCTTTTTCAACATCGTTGAAATCGAGCACGATTTTTACATCGTACTCCGGACAAGCTCCGTAGGCGTTGTCCAGGAGGTCATAGAAGTTCTCCTTGATAGGGTCTTCAGCCTCGTCGGTAGGGGCGTGTGCACATATAAGGCTGATGTTATAAAATCTGCCTCTGATGCGAATCTGCCTCTGATGCGGATCAACCCCGACCAGAATGGCGGTTGTGCGGCGGGCTAACAATCTGCCCACGTAAAAAAAAAGAAAAGTTATGAATGAGCAAGATGCCTCGGATACACGGACGGATACTCGACGACGACAACGCACGAAAAAGGAACACGATTTGCGAGTATGCTCCTGGAATGTCAGAACCCTGTACACTCCCGGAGCTGCTCATAAACTAGAAGGAATCCTCACGCAGTACAAGGCGGATATTACTGCGGTCCAGGAAATACGCTGGATAGGAAACGGTATGATTAGGAAGAAAAATTGCGACATTTACTACAGCTGTCACAAAAGTTTGCACTTACTGGGATGCGGATTTGTCGTGGGAAAGCGGTTAAGGTCGAAGGTCATCGACTTTAAACCTATAAGTAAGTAAGTACTAGACAGGAAACTGACTTGGAAAGACAACACAAGCAATCAACCAGCAACACAGGTGTAGAGAACCTGTAAGAAAGCCTTAGGAAAAAAAATAGGAATTCAACCCTACGCTCACCCTATGGCTATATACATATTACAATTGTTAGACCTATTCTAATGTGTAGAGTGGTAGTCTGGTGAGCTGCACTGGCCAAAACAACATACCATAAGTATTTCGATAAATTACAATGGTTAGCATGCATGTGAATCACCGGGGCCCTAAGGTCTACCCCAAAGGTAGCGCTCAACACGATACTCCACCTTACACCACTCGATATACTTGGCAAGCACATAACCATATATACGGCAACCAGACTAAAAGCCAGCTCCAAATGGACGAGTTACATCACTGTTCACTCGTCCATCCTGAACAACAGGATAACCTTGGCGGAAAACTCTGACCACATTGAGCCCGCCATAATCCTTGAGAAGGAATTCAAAATAACATACTCGGTCAGACGAAACTTCGCAAGAGGTGCGTGGACCTCTACACCGACGGGTCAAAAACCAAGGGCGGGGTGGGCAGTGGAGTATTCTGCAAACAATAAAACGATAGCTTATGCTCCTCCCTTCTTTTTAACTCGTAGAGCTCAGGAGCTGCTCTTGTTCTTTTATGCAGCGAGGCCTTTTATGCATCCTGCTTCGCTGTGTGAATCCTCCTGCACTCGTCATCGAACCAGGTGTTTCTTCGTGGTGGAGCCTTGAAGCCCAAAACTTTAGATGCAGAGCTTTTCAGAGCCTGTTTGCAAAGGCGCCACTGCTGTTCTATTGATAGCGTGGAGGATTGTGTTGTATTGGAGAGCTTAAGGGAGAGGCGATCGGTAAAGGCACGAGCGATTTCTGGCGATAGTAGCTTTGCGACGTCATAAATTTGTATTCTTACTCTACTCCGCTGCGTTCGTGATATCCATAGGCGCTTTTTGGCTACTACAACATAGTGGTCAGAGTCGATGTTAGCCCCTCGGAAAGTTCGGACATCAAGAATAGTGGAGGAGTGTCTGACGTCGAACGCGATGTGATCTATCTTGTTTGGTAGTCGATTGATCAAAAGACCGCCAGGTGCCTTTGTGTATATCGAGGTGCGGGAAGCGCGTACTGGCTAGAAGAATATTTCGCCCCGTAGCAAGATCAATCAGCCTGTGTTCGTTATCGGATGTGGTGTCGTGTGGGCTATGTTTGCCGATGACTCGTTCAAAAATGCTTTCCTTACCCGGCTTAGCATTGAAGTCTCCTAGTACAATTTTGATGTCATAGCTGGGACATTGGGCTTACGTTCTGTCTAGGAGATCGTAGAACTCATCTTTGGCGGAGTCATCCTTGCCTTCCGTGGGGGCGTGGACGCAGATCAGGCTGATGTTTAAAAAATTAGCCTTGATACGGATCGTTATGAGGCGTTCGCTCACATGCCGAAAGCTTAGGACTTTGTTAGAACAACAAATCCGCATTCGAACAATCGTTGTCCTCTCTCACTATAGCAGTCGCCGTAGTAAATATCGCAGTTTTCATCCGCTTTATACCCGGTCCATTCCATCGCATTTCCTGGACGGCGGTTATGTCCGCTTTATAGCGGTCTAGGGCGTCCGCGAGTTGTTCGGCTGCACGTGGCCTGCTTAGGGACCTAACATTCCACGTACAGAGCCGAAGATCATTGTCCTTTTTTCGTTTTTTGCAAGGCTCGTCCACCTTAATCCGGTCCGTTATATCCGAGGCTTGTGGTTATTTCGGAGATTTTTTTTTTGGTTACGGTTACGGCTTACTAGGCCGTAGCCCAACCGACTAATCCTGTTTCTTGGCGCAGGAGGCTCGCCATTCGCCCTTCTCCATCTGCAATTTCAATAGCAAATCTGCAGATGGCACCACGAGGAGGTGAAGATAGGACTTACTAACAGTGCCGCAAGATGTTCGACAGGCCAGCATCCGTCGGATAGATGCTACCCCTACGAGGCCTTTGTTAGTCCTTTGCCATATTTCATTAGCTGACGGTTTATCAGCGTTTCCATGACCTCGGAGAAAATGATGTTAGTGCAATGGGTCGGTAATTGGAGAGAGAAGAAGATTCGCATTTTTTCGAGACGGGCTATATAAATCCTGTTTTCCACCTACTCGGGTAGAGCCCAAAAGAGTAGGAAAGGTGGAAAAGCTTACGCAGTGGATTTGCCAGCGTAGAAGAACACCTCTTCAGAATTATTGGGGAAATACGATCTGGACCAGCGGATTTGTGTATGTTAAGCTCTTTAAGAACCCTTGCAACTGTACGACTACGGAAGTCAATTTCTTCCATGGTGGAATTAACGTACTCCAGAACAGACGGTGACACAAATGATTTTGGGGGCTGCGAGTTTGCTGCGATGCAAGAACATTAGCTTTGTCTGAGGGTTCCACAGCTGGAACATTATTGTGACTGAGCTTGGGTATAGACGACGAGACGGAGTTCTTAGGTTTTTGACAAAAGACCAAAAAGCAATTGGTAGTCCGATAGTCGTACTGTGTGGCATGTAGGCCGACAACTGTCGACCACTGCTGCGAACGGCGGCAATTAAGGAATCATTGTCTTCGCTAAGACTGGTGGGTTCAGAATCAATGTTTGCCCTCGTACTTACTCTGTGCTGTGCATATGGGTGGTTGTTTTAATGTCGAATAATAACATAGTAGTAGTACACAAAGAGGACCATTCAACGGACTTATTTAGCACCTATGCATGAGCAGTAGTGCCTCCAAAGTTGCTTCTCTCCCATCTTTCGCTTTAAAAAGTTCGTCAAGGACGTAGACTTCAAATAATCATGTAGACAGATGACTGCGCCTGAAAAGGATTGGTGGAATAACACTTCCCTCCGTATTCGGATTTCTTTTGAAATTCTTGATGTGACGAAGGCACTTATTAGTCCATTTTCCGCCCTTTCTATTAACTCGATAGGCAGTAGCGAAATGTCTCTCGGATACTGTCTAATTCTTCTCCCCATACTGTGAATCTCCTAAGGACACTTTAGCCTTGTGAAGTGTTCATTTTTCGTTAAGTAGATTGTCCTCCAGAGAATTGGTACTATAGTAAACCACTTTCCTGTTGTTGCGGATAAGTGGATTTGAATACTTCATGTAGATACTTGTACGTACTATATGCGTGTTTCGTAGGTACATTTATACATAAGTGGGTAGCTTTAAGGCATGAACATGTTATCCAGAAGAACGGATTTAATGAATTTTAGACCACAATATGTGGTCTTCAAATGTGCACTTCCAAGCCTCTTTTTTTTAATCCTACCCCTAAATAAAACTTATAGAGAATCACCCTGATTGGCCATATGTTCCATCACTTTTTTAACGACAAACACTACTGCGCTTCCTCTTTATGCATTGCTCTGGCCATTAAAATTTAGATTTTGCCAAATCCTTACCCGACCTGCACAAGATGCCTAAACAGTCTTCTTTCTGATCTCATTTTAAACCAACAAGCCATTTTTCCAACATCAAGGCTGCTCGACCTTCCTCTAGATGTTCAAGTTTCTAGATTTGCCTAATAGCTGCCTTCCTTCTCACTGTTCTACAGCCTTTTTATCTTATCAATGAAAACAGATTTGGCTTTCGCCTCTGATGTAGGGGTATAAGGTGGAGTAAGAGTAATATCATAATGAGAATGTTCCATATCTTTTGTAAATGACTCAACTCAAATAGCTCAACTCCACCGCTATATTAGAAGCACCGGTTGGTTCCCAGGTAGCGGATCAGGGTAACCTGATCCAGGTGGTATCAGAATGGGCCGGTTTCGGCCTAAGTGTGGCTTACGCCTACCACGTCAACCTAACCTAACCTTTGTAAATGACTTCAAATGTCATTGTGGCTTAACGCTTGTACACCACAGAGTGGAGTACTCTCCCTCTCCTGTGGAACGTGGTGGTCAACGACTACGCTGTAACCGCCTATGCAGACGACATTGCTATTGCCGCCACAGGAAAATTTCCCAGCACTCTATGCGACCTTATACATTGCGCATTACATACAGTAGAAACATGGACGCAGTACTGTGTACTTGGGGTAAACCCTAAGAAGGCCGTCCTAGTACTGTTTACTAACAAATATAAAATTCCGCCCCTCAACCCACCGAGGCTGGGTGGAACCCAACTAATAATCAAAGAGATCAAAGAGCAGGCCAAATGTCTAGGCCTAGTCCTTGACAAGAGGCTGAATTGGAAACCCAACGTTCTTGACCGCGTCAAGAAAGCAACTGTTGCCCTCTACAGCTGTAGAAATATGGTGGGCAGAAAGCGGGGTCTCCAACCAATCATTATGCACTGGCTCTACACGGCGGTCATAAGGCCCATCCTCCTGTATGGCGTCGTAGTCTGGTGGACTGCTCTGGACAAGGAAGTTAATCGAAACCTTCTGGGGAAAGTACAAGGATCGGCCAGTTTATACATAAGCGGAGCGATCAGATCAGCCCCCACGAATTCCCTAAACATTCTGTTACACCTTCCACCATTGAACCTTTTCAGCAAATAAATTGCTGCCTGCGCGGCCCTGAGGATGAGGAGCATAATAAAATGGCCACACAACCATTCTAAAACACTTCAAAGTACCCATGGACACAAACTATATCACTCCGCAGAACGTGTCCACTAGGAACTTCGAAGTTGTCTTTCCATCAAGGGAGGAATGGGCTGAAGGTATGACTTTACCAAAGGACTGGATCTCCCTCTATACCGATGGCTCTAAGATGGAGTCGGGTGTAGGCAGTGGAGTCTTCTCCAAGGAGCCTAAACTCAGCCTATCCTTTAAACTCCCAAATTACTGTAGTGTGTATCAGGCAGAAATAACAGCGATAACGGAGGCCCTTGCATGGCTCAGGATCAATGTAATATACGCCAAGGATATTATCATTTGCACGGATAGGCAATCTGGCAGCGGTAACCCACAAGTCAAAGGCATATCTTAACTGTCGCCTATCTCTAGATGAGATGGCTGAGCACCTCAACATTAAAGTAATGTGGGTTTGACAGGAAACTGCGGTAAAGCACATGATAAAACTCCAAACCATCGCATTGAGGCGACCAACCTCCAATGAAATGAGAGTAATATCGGCTTTATCAAACAACTCTGGCCTAAATTAAATCTAGGACGAACCAGGGACTTAATGGCAACCAAAAGGACAACTTAAAGTACTCTGTTGGATGTCATTACAGGTCACTGCATCATTGGGAGACACGCCGCCAGACTAGGACTACCCTCCAACGATTTCTGTCGCGGCTGCATGGACGAGGAGGAAGAGGAATCACTACATCATCTCCTCTGCTCATGCCCCTCTTTTGCGAATCGCAGGAGGATCTACCTTGGCGCGCCCTTCTATGATAATCTAAGTGAGCTAGCAGACCAAAAAATAGCTCAACTCCATCGCTTCATCAGAAGCATCGGTTGGTTCTCTGGCGGATCTGGGTAACACGATCCATGTGGTATCACAATGGGCCGACTTCGGCCTACGTGTGGCTCATGCCAACCACATTAACCTAACCTAACGCTTGTATTACAGGCAGATAGACGAGAAGAGTAATATACGCTGAAAGATGCAAAGTGTTTTGTGTCTGTATACGGCGTTACAGCTCATGGAGAGCCTAAGACTAGCTTCTCTAATCACCCATATAGTATGTGCTTTTATTATCCCATAGGTGCAAGGGACCTTACAGTTTATTGCCGATTCTGAACAGCGATTATCGAAAAACTTTTCATTGGCCAGTGACTCTTGCACGATCTTTTCAAGCACGATGTTGAAAAAGTTGCATGACAGCGCGTCACCTTGCTTAATATCCTTTTTTAACATCAAAGGTCTCGGCTTGCTCATTACAGGGCAGGGGTGTTAAAACTAGACACGGCTTTGTATAGCTCATCTCTATACACGCTGTCATATGCAGTCTTGACATCGAAGAAGAGGTGGTGAGTGTCGATTTTGTATTCCTGGGTCTTCTCCAAGATCTGCCGTAGCGTAAATATTTGGTCTATTGTGGATGTACCTTGCCTAAAACCACACTGATAAGAGCCGATCAGGTTATCCACAAACGGTTTCAGGTGTTCACACAATACGGCAGAGAAGATCTTATATGCGATGATAAGGAGACTTATTCCCCTATAGTTGGCGCATTTATAGGGGTCTCCTTTCTTATGGACCGAGCAAACGATGCTGAGATTCCATTCGTCGGGCATGCTCTCCTCCGACCATACCTTGCAAATGAGATGGTGCATGCACCTTACCAGCTCATCTCCAGCCGCCTTAAGAAGTTCAGCAGACAGGCCGTCTGCGCCCGCGGCTTTATTAGACTTAAGTCTTGATATTGCTATTTTGACTTCGTCTAGGTCGGGTGGACTGAATTCTGTTTCATTGTCGTCCATTACGAATGGCTCGTTCTGCCTGACAGCGGTATCTTGTCTATCATCGCCGTTATACGGTCTGCAGAAGTGGTCTTTTCAAATCCTCAGCATCGACTGCGACTCTACTACCAGTACCCCATTTTCATCCTTGAGGGCCGCCGCTCTGGTTTTTGCAGCCATGGTCAGTTCGTTTTACCTTATTGTAAAACTTAGGGCGTCATTCCTGCGGAAGCATCTCTCCATCTCCTCGATCTCTACTAAGCTTTGTATTTCCCTCAGAAATTTTGAAACCAATGTTCATCCAGCATAGAACCCTAAAGAACACCATAGACAGACTTTTCAACCTGAAAACGAACAATTGGTAATACTTCTCCAATCCGTGAATGACGGTACAAAAGCCATTAGCAATTCTCACAAATAATTCTTCCTACAGCCCTATCTGGGCCAACAAGTTGTTTGATATTTATAGAATTTCCATCCTCAATTCATACGCTCGCATACTACAAAAGAACACAACACCAAAGGCACTTATCCGAAATAACATCCTTAAGCTCAATTACACCTACACATTCACTTAATTTCATTTCACTGCTGCCATCGTTCCCGATTTCTCGCTACTTCATAAATATGCATTAAAAACTAACTACCAAAGGTAGCAAGAGTACTCGAACAACACTCTCACTATTCTGCATTGTTTCCAACTTTTGCTTACAAGTGCTTTAGCACTCCATACGTACCCGTACCTGGCTACCCTCACTCGCTCGTAGCTCCTTATCAAACCCGAGAAGTGTCCCATTAAAATAATTACATACAAGTCGTTGTACCTTTAATTCGTTTACAAATGTCAACATTCAGCGAATATCTACACGAAAACTGAATGTATAAGAAAGCAATCCTTCCGCATATGGATAGCCTAGTCGCGGGCAAGGATACGTGTAAGACGCGATCCAGGAATGTGAAATCTGGCCGCTAACTGGGTCACGTGGAGTGGGACTTTATTGACAGACATAAATTGAGGCGAAAGAATGCACACAAATTCTAATGGCTGACTTCCTGCCTGGTGTTGTCTTAAGGTGCGTCCGTTTTATGCTGATGGTAGGGCGATACAAAAGGAAACGCGGCCGTAGGTAAACGTCGTAATAAATTTCCATTTGGAAAGGTGTCGAGCAAAGCACCCGACCCAAACGAACGATGGAGGGGAGTGCTTTAATGTTTTTTAATTGATTCCGAGTCGCTTTGGGAGTTGCGAGTGGCCAGCCTTGTTGGAGGCTTGGGGGATGTCAGAGAAACCAGAAATTGTTTTACTTCCGCTTGGGAGCTTTTGGTTCGGGTAATTAGACATAATTGCATGGTGTTACGTAATGAGCGGTTTACGGAGATGCTAGTGTAATTGCCGCTACGAATGGACATTCTTGCTTGTAGTTAACCCCCACATTAATCTCACACTGATGCGTAGATTGCTCCTCTTACCATGACCTAGCTTTCACGAATTTAAAGGCTTTTTGGCATCTACATGATATTATATGATATGATCTTTCGTTTTGAATATATCTCTTACTAGTTGGTCAATGACACAAGGATGTCAATTATTCCCGATGAGTCCATACAAACCCTGTCGCCGAACGATATGCTTATGGTGGAGGAGCATATGGACAGGCGACGAAAACACTTGGCTGAGAAATGCTCCGAGCACGGTCTAGATTCACATGGTGAGTACCACATTCTAACGATTATATGTATGCCTACAAGCATTAGTGTCCTCCGACTAGGTAACGACTCTTGGCATAAGCCCAATCCATGGGAGTTTTTAGTCAATCGTAAATACCACATCATTTGGTATGTAGTCGACTTAACCTTTTGAGTGCAAAAACACAACAAGACTCTTTCAAACACACAGGTGTAATGTATTCAAGGCAGCATCGTCATCTTGGATGTATAATTTCAACATCCTGGCAGGATACACGCCTGAATTTCTGAAAAAAACAAACGAGGTACCTTTGAACCTGGCGCGAAAACGATATCGCCGGGTATCGCTGGACACGGTGACTCTCAACCAACCCACTGTATTGTGGAAACATGTGCGACTAAGTCATTTTTAATTTTCAGCTACGAGGAGCACAAAATGATTCAATTACGTTCATAATAGCAAGACATCCTTTTGAGAGATTGCTGAGTGCCTACAAGGATAAATTCGTGCATGCTATCCCACATTCGTTCCATGATAAGGTAGGACGTAAGATTATACGAATTTATAGAAAAAAGGTAAGTGTGCGACCGCGAGGGGGGGATTTTTTATTTAATTTTTCTCTTCTTAGAAAGGCGATGGCCATTCGTCAAGGTATCCGACATTTTCCGAGTTCGTCAGCTGGCTGCTGGACGAAATTCGTCGGAACAACTATATCGATATGCATTTTGTGCCTGCATCGAAATTCTGCACACCGTGCTCTATCAATTTCGATATAATTATCAAATTCGAAACGCTCGAACGCGATCAGATCTATCTGATTGAAAAGGCCGGCTTGAAACACATCATCGCACCGGAGTGGCGCAACTCTGGCAAGGGTAACACACTGGAACTCCTGCAAACCTTCTACTCACAGCTTACACGCAAGCAACTAGACGGCTTATACGAATATTATAAGTAAGTTTAACCATAGCTCATACCTCGTGGTCACTTCTTACGCCTTTCTCTCTCTCGTTTTAGGTACGATTTTGAGATTTTCAACTACACTGCAACGCCTTACTTCAGCATTGTGAAGAAGAATGACGAGGAGACCAAGGGCACATAAGACACAGAAATGTGACCGTGATATTGCTTCAAAGTGGAACCAAATTCGCAAAATGGAAACTAGAGAAAACCGTTAATTTCTGTTCTAACAAGAAATAGAAAATCAATTGAAGTTAATCTTGTAGATTAATACGAGTAGACTTAAAACCAAAAAACCAAACCGCTTGCGAACGATATAAATTGTTAATTAAATTTAACTTACTCTTAAGGCAGGTTTGTGCTTTACGTTGACGAAGAGACGAAATTTGTTATCAATCGGGTAGTATACACTTTATCATAATGATAATTTTGTTATATAAAAAAAATGCAAGTAATAAAGATAGAAACAACTGAAGTTCGTGTCTCCTTTGCACTCGCAGTGCAATATTAAAGTGCTCGAACGAATTAGTACGGACTACAACCAACCCGGAATTTGGTCGGCTCTCGTCCATCAACGACCCAACCACTGCACTCCGTTCAGGTTGTGTGTCTATAGCAGTGCCATGTTAACCATAGAGATGAAAGTGGCAACTGCCTCAGGGCACCATGCTTCGGGGGGCACCACGGAAGGAGCAAAAACTATTTTTTTGGTAAGAAAATTTGCAAAAAAAGCAACGTTTGTGATGCCTCAAGAAGCTTGGTGCCCTAAAAAGTGTAATGCTCTGAAAATTATTTCATGGTGCCCCAAAAAGTGTTTATTAAAAAAAATCTTGCTCACTGCCGCTCGCATTTCAAGTAACAATTCTTTGTTTTTTTGCTAGTAACAGTAATACTGTTTATTCATTCATATTTTTTGTTGCAACTTAATAGGTAAATGTATAATATCTATTTATTTTAATTTTCTTCGATTCTTCAGCAAAACAAATTCTCCTATTATTTCATCCAAATCTAAAGAATCCAAAACATCATTTTCAATCGAGATCAAGGCAAACGCATGCAGTTTTTCATCGGCCATTGAGTTCCGTAATGTGTTTTTTATGTATTTTAATATTGAAAAGAATCGTTCATCCGGCACATTAGTAATAAACAACGATGTGAAAATTCGTAACATTATCTCAATATTTGGGAAAATGGTTTGCAATTGATCTTTATAAATTCTGGAATAAATTGAAGCGTGAGAAACAAAAGTATCAGGATTTGTGAAAAAATAATGTTTTGCGGTTTCGCATTCAGAAATCAATTCAGTTTCGTCAAGATCATTTTCATAAAATGATGCAGTTTTTTTACGAGCCATTGAGATTTGATTGATGTCCAATTCGTTCAATTTAGTTATAAAACTAAATTTCTCGTCTATTTCAATGTAGCTTTGCATTCGGGTCTTCAAATTTGTAACCAATGAATCAAGAACAGGTCGGAAAATAGTGTCTTCGTAATACTCTTGCTTGTCGTCCATATTATTTAGTGTAATTGCTCGATCCATAACGTGTGTTCTTCGGCCTCTAGTTCTGCATAAATTGATCTTGCATCTTCGGAAAAATCGTCAAACCGAATTTGCAATTCTTCACAGTGTTGTAATGTGTCGCTGAAATATCCCACAAACCAGCATCACTTGAAAATTCCATAGACTCACTGTTGCTGATTAATTCACTTTCATCTTCAAGATCGAATTTTTCAACTTCGTTTCCTTGATGTGTTTCTGGTGAATTAAGGTCATTGTCGTTGAGAGGCTCTCTGCTTGTTTCAGTTGAATCAATTTTACAATCACTTAAGTAAGATACCTCATTTTTTTGTTCAGAATTCACATTAGATGTTGATGGAAGCGGATTAAATATTTCGTTTATTTTGTGAATTTTCGCAGTCGTTGCATCCACTTTCGCCTTTTTTTCTGCCGCAATTTTCCTTTTTTGGGCCCCACTTCTTTGTTGGCGTTTCATTTTTTTATTGCAATTTGTAAATATGTATGTACTATGGAAATCTTTAATGTTGCCGAATCAAGAACTGTCATTGCGTGATGTGAATTGCCACTTTGACCGCATATAGTAGGCGGCAATACATACACAATCGCTACTCCGAGATCTTAATTACACATACAGACCGCAAAATAAGCGAAGCAGATTGCTTGGTGAGTATGAAATATAAAGGTAGAGAGTGTTGAATTTTGCATCCTCATTTAATATTTGAACTTAACAAATCAAAAAAAAAAAGAAAACAAAAATTGCAATTAGTTTTTGAGACATTTTTTTTAAAGGGGCACAAGAATTTTGTTTGCCTCGGGGCACCACGAAACCTTAACTCGGCACTGGTCTATAGGCACATCATAAGAGAAAATAAACTCTTGAACCTGCGCGAGTTTCTAAAAAAAAAAAAATGTTTTTGATTGGGGAAAAAATCTTCTTAGGCAGTGTTGCTGCACAACAAAAACCACAAAACCACCCACAGGAGGCCAAGCAGGAGGGAAGGCATGGATAGCAGTGGCATGGCAAGTCACTTACTTACGTTGATTGTGCTACAGTTCGGGGTGAACCAGGGCCTCAACCAACAAGCCTCTCCAGCCGGCCCGATCTTCGGCCAGCCGCTTCCAGTGCCGCACGCCCAGTTGGTTGAGGTACCTTTCCACCTGTGCGCGCCACCTTAAATGCGGTCGTCCTCTGCTGCGTCGTCCCTCGGGGTTGGAGTCGAAGACTCTTGGGGCCGGAGCGTTGATGTCCATTCGCTCTACATGGCCCAGCCATCTTAGACGATGGATCCGAAGACGTCTAACCAGGCCGATGTCGCTGTACAGCCTGTACAGTTCTTGGTTGAATCTCCTCCTCCATTCTCCGTTTACACAAATGGGTCCAAAGATTGCACGCAGAATTTTTCTCTCGAAACGTCCAAGAGCCTCTTCATCCGCTTTTGATAACTTCCAAGCCTCAGCGCCGTAGAGGAGGACCGGGATGATTAAGGTTTTGTAGAGGGAAACCTTAGTTTTTCGAGAGAGGGCTCTACTACTCAATTGCCCCTTGAGCCCGAAGAAGCAGCGATTGGCGTTTATTCTGCGAGTTATTCTGCGTTTTATTTCAGCGCTCGTGTCGTTGCCGCTTGTCACTACCGAGCCAAGGTAGACGAAGTCCTTGACTACTTCAAAAATATAGCTGCCGAAGGTGACGTTCTGACCAAGACGTCGGTGTTGTGCGTCTTTCTTGGATGACAGCATATATTTGGTCTTGTCCCCATTTACCCTTAGACCCACTTTCGCCGCTTCTGCTTCAATGCTTGTGAGCGCCTGATTGACGTCTCGCTTTGTTCGTCCAATAACGTCAATGTCATCAGCGTAGGCAAGCAATTGTGTGGACTTGAAGTAGATCGTACTTCTTGTATTGCCCGCAGAGCCCCGCACGATCTTTTCAAGAATAATGTTGAAGAAATCACATGACAGTGCGTCACCCTGTCTAAAACCTTTCTAACATCAAAGGGGTCGGTTAGTTCACCTCCGACCTTAATGGAGCAGCGAGAGTTCTTCATAGTCATCCTGCATAGTCTGACGAGTTTGGCAGGAATGTTAAAACATGACATGGCTCTGTATAGCTCGTCTCTATAAACACTGTCATACGCCGCTTTAAAGTCGAAGAAAATATGGTGCGTGTCGACCTGGAATTCATGGGTCTTCTCCAAGACCTGCCGTAGTGTAAATATTTGGTCTATCGCGGATTTCCCTGACCTGAAACCTAACTGATTGTCCACGAACGGTTTCAGGTACTTACACAGTACGGCAGAGAGGATCTTGTACGCGATGTTCAGGAGGCTTGTCCCTCTGTAATTGGCGCAGTCATAGGGGTCTCCTTTCTTATGGACCGGGCAAACGATACTGAGATTCCATTCATCGGGCATGCGTTCTTCCGACCATATCTTGCAGATGAGTTGGTGCATGTTCCTAACCAGCTCATCGCCAACTGCTTTAAACAGCTCCGCGGGGAGTCCGTCTGCTCCAGCAGCTTTATAAGACTTAAGTTTCGATATCGCTATCTTAACATCGTCTAGGTCGGGTGGACGGGATTCTCCTTCGTCTTCGTCCATTGTGAATGGTTCGCTCTGCCTGACGGCGGCACTTTGACTATCATCGCCGTTATACAGTCTGCAGAAGTGGTCCTTCCACAATCTCAGCATCGACTGTGACTCCACCACTAGTTGTCCGTGCTCATCCCTGCAGGCTTCTGCTCTGGCATTATAGCCTTGGCATGTTCGTTTTACTTTCTGGTAAAATTTTCGAACGTCGTTCCTGCAGTAACATCTCTCCATCTCCTCGATCTCGCGCTTCTCGTGCTCCTTCTTTTTCCTTCTCAGAAGCGCATGCTCCTCCCTCCTTTTCTGTTGATAGAGCTCGCGGGCAGCTCTCGTCCGTCATGTATGCATTCTATTTCTCTACATGGGCCTGTCTGCACTCATCATCAAACCAGGGGTTTCTCGACGGTGGTGGCTCGAAACCGAGTACATCTGAGGTAGCCTCTCTAATGGCGTTTTGACAGCGACTCCATTGCTGTTCTATGGTTTCTGCAGATTGCATCGGGACTTGAGAGAGCTGGAGGGAGACTTGATCGGCGAAGGTCCTGACGGTCTCCTGCGTTTGCAGCTTTCCGATGTTAAATTTTGGGGTTCTTGCTTGACTCCGTTGGTTCCGAGAAATTCGCATCCGTACCTTGGCTGCAACAAGGTAATGATCCGAGTCGATGTTGGCTCCTCGAAAGGTTCGGACATCTAGGATGCTGGAGGAGTGTCTGCCGTCGATCGCAATATGATCAGTTTGGTTGGTTGTCGATTGATCGAAAGACCGCCTGGTCCCCTTATGGATGTTGAGGTGTGGGAATCGTGTCCACTAGCCTTAGTCCGTTTTCTGACGTGGTGTTGTGTTGGCTGTGCTTTCCAATGACCCGTTCAAAGATAGCTTCCTTACCCAGTTTCGCATTGAAATCTCCTAGAACGATTTTGGTGTCATAGCTGGGACATTGCGCATACGTTCTGCCTAGGAGATTATAGAAGTCGTCTTTATGTCGGTCATCTTTCTCCTCTGTGGGGGCGTGGACACATAGTAAGCTTATATTGGCGAGATTGGCCTTGATGCGGATAGTTATGAGGCGTTCGCTTACATACTGGAAGCTTAAGACTTTTATCCTGAGTCTGCTTCGAACAACAAATCCGCATCCGAATAAGCCTTGTTTATTTTCTCTGTAGCAGTTTCCGTAGTATATGTCACAGTTTTTCATCCGCTTTTTGCCTGGCCCATCCCATCGCACTTCTTGGAGCGCGGTAATGTCTGCCTCATAGCAGTCCAAAGAGTTGACCAGCTGTTCGACTGCACCTGGTCTGTTGAGGGACCTAACGTTCCAGGTGCAGAACCGAAATTCGTTTCCTTTTTAACGTTTGCGGGGGTCGTCAACATGTAATCCGTCCGTATCCGAGGCTATTGGTTGTCTCTGAACAAAATTTTTGTTTTAAGCGATAGGGATGTTAGCCCTAAGCGCAACCCCCAACCTCAAGGGTCAGGTTCCTCTTTCCCCAGGAACAAGGGGTCGGGTCGCTGCACACATTGGTTCACTACCTGGCGGGTGCCAGTATAGCTATCCAGGGGAGGCCACGCGGAGGCTGTGTGTCAACTTGGATTGAGCAGGGACAGAGATCGAAGCTGGCGTTTGCCAAGTTAAACGCGATCAACTTCTTTGCTCTGTTTGTTCGCTCCCTTCTCCCCCGTACCCTCACACAAGCTTCAATTAAAACTAGGCGTCCCAGTCATGCTTATGCCAAAATTTGAATGCCCCGAGATTATGTAATGAGACGAGACTTCGTGTCACACAACTTGGCCGCAATATCATTAGCGCCGCTATCTTAACCGGCGTAGGAAAGGGTGAAAATGTAATGATCCCACGAATCCCAATAATTCCCACAGATCTCCCGTTCCAGTTTAAAAGGCTACAATTTCCTCTAAAGCTTAGTTTCGCTATGACCATTAACAAAGCGCAAGGTCAAACATTAAAGGTGGCTGGGTCGACCTTAGAAAAGCCGTGCTTTTCCCATGCAATTGTATTAAGCATGTTCGCGTGTGTCTAATGCCCAGAATCTTTACATTCTATCCCCAATAGAATCGTCTATATTAGCGTATTAAAATAACATTCTGTTCCGAGTTCTCTTCTGTGTTCTAAATCAGGAAACGGGAACCGTGTTACCCCGAATTTAACGCGAGCGAAGCAGCGGGCAAAAGCTAGTAAAAAATAAAAATAAGAATTCTTAGTAAGGCATAGGTCCTTACGTGAGACGTTCACGTTGCTCTACTTGAGACCGATTTTTAGGGTTCCGTACCCAAAGGTAAAACGGAACCCTATTACTAAGACTTCGCTGTCCGTCCGTCCGTCCGTCTGTCACCAGGCTGTATCTCATGAACCGTGATAGTTAGACAGTTGAAATTTTCTCAGATGATGTATTGCTGTTGCCGCTACCACGACAAATACTAAAAACAGAACAAAAGGGGGGCTCCTATACAACAGAAATGATTTTCATCCAAAAAATCCCCTTGGACCCATACTGAACTAAGGTTAGTCGACAATATCCCACAACCAGTAGCAAACGTCCCAGCTTTTATCCCTATTGTCTCCTTTACCCCGTTTGCGTAGTTGAATCCGAATTCAACTAGGATTGAAATCCATATAAACGCGGATCGAGTTGAAATAGAGTCGACTCGACTCGATCGAGTAAAAGGTCCGCATACACATACTATCTGTCACTTCGACTACGTAGCGGAAAAACCTGGACCGAAATTTCTACTCAGTTTCGACTCGATCTTTTGACTACGCATGTAAACGGGGTACTTGATGTATTAATCCTAGCTGCAAACCTTTTTCCCATATTTCCCATTATTGTTATTCACCTAATCACATCCTTGCTGTCAAGTAAGATAATTGATTTGAATTCAATGGACACTTTGATGATCAACTATCTCAACATGGACATTTTTGATCATGAAGGTAATATGCGTATAACCTGCCTGCAACCAAGATCTGTCATCATACAAAAAATGTGATTTAATGAGATGACTGATGAGGTAACATACAACGTCTCTTTCATATACAGATGGTATGGAACCCTTTGTGCGCGAGTCCGACTCGCACTTGGCCGGACATACAGTGTTCCCCGCTTAGTTGAACTTGCCAATTTGTCCGATTTTTTGAGCAATTATCCGGGTGGTTCAATTAACGAAATCCCGCTTAATTGACCCATCTGTTCAATTAAGCGAAACCCCGTTTAATTTCACCTCTTCAAAATTAGCCGAGGTTAGCTTGATTGAGCAAATCAGTTAAGATGATGTATTTATCCAATACTTAAAGCAATACTTGAATTCCATGTATGTACATGTAGATAGATGTAGAACGGATAGATGCTACATCTGCGACTAGCAGGGGCACATTGCCAGAAACTGCCGCCTGCGAAGAAAGCGTTGGAGGTCTAGTTCGCCAAAAAGAGAGAGAACGAGTCAGTGCAGAGGGGCATGCGGTGATCCCACATCGGAGTGCCCCAGCATCCTCGTGTCCCGAATCCCTAGGGGTGTAACCAGCCTAGTAGTCGAAGGAACAATGGACGGGCAACGGTTTCTACTGACTTTGGATATGGCGCAACTCATTCAGTCATTCGAAGCGGATTGGTTTAGGACATCGAACCATTTACCGGGGTAAGGCTTCGTACAGTAACTGGTGAGAAGGCAAAAGTTAAGGGTAAGGTCCAGAAGAGAATTACGATGGGTACCGTCGAGTTCGAGCATAATTTCACCGTTGCGGACATTCATGATTAGGCATGGCTTCACATAGCACCTCAACCAAAAAGTAATGAAGTAGCTCCCGTTAATTATAGATAATGGACAGGGTAACAAGATCAGGCAAATAGTCGTGCAAGAGCGCCAAACAGTTCCTCCGAATGCAGAAGCTGTGGTTTGGCAAAGATAGAAGAGGATGCGGGGACAAGCCGAATGTGGTTGGTCGAACCCGACAAACGACATCGACCCGGCGAAATCATTGTTTGAAGGGCTCTCCTGGAACTCCGACAAGACCAATTGGTTCCAGTAAGAGTCCTGAATTCAGTCAGTACACCTGAGACTGTACAAAAGGGAGCAACGATCGCTCAGTGCCAAGAAGCTGCCGCCATTATAAACTGCGAGGATCGGAAACACCAGGAAATCCAGACCAACATAGCGTTCTTGAAAACAATGGCCAGAAATTGGATGCAACATCTAGTGGAGAAGCAGAAAAGTAAAGCACACTCCCTGCTTCGTACGTATTGGACAGTTTCTGCAGGACTTCACTGGAAGGCTTGCCTTGTTTATCCGGATGACATAATTGTCATGGGCAAGGATTTCGACGATCACCTTAAGAAGCTTGAAGAGGTACTGGAACGTATTCAAGCAGCCGGACTGACAATGAGCCCGAAGAAATGTCCACTCTTCCAAAACGAAGTGAAGGACTTGGGACATGTTGTGACTGCAGAAGGAGTCCATACAGGTGAAGACAAAATCTCGGCGGTTAAGGAATGGCCACGGCCGAAGAATCTTCATGAGTTAAGATCATGACTTTGCACATATTACAGGCGATTTGTCCCTGGATTTGCAAACATTGCCAACCGTCTGCACGAGCTCACCAAAATGAATTGGCCATTCAAGTGGGAGAAGCCACAGGAGAAAGCGTTCATTCACCTGAAGGAATTGCTCTGCAATGCGCAGATTCTTGCATATCCTGCCCCGGAAGAAAAGTTTATTTTGGATACCGATGCAAGCGGAAGGAGTACTCTCTCAAACGATTGACGGGCGAGAACGGGTCATCGCTTACTACAGTAGGATCCTGTCGAAACGGGAGAGGAGCTACTGTGTAACTGAGAGGGAGCTTTTAACCGTGGTCGACTGTGTCAAGCATTTCCACAAATATCTCCATGGCCAAGCTTTTCATCTTAGGACGGACCACGCAGCGTTGAGGTGGCTGCTGCAGATCAAAAACTCGGAGAGCCAACTTACTAGATGGATGTGATAACGTGGGCATAGCAAACGATCTGCTGGTAATTTCAAAAGAAAAAATCGACCAGGACATCCGAGAATACTTCGAGCACAGTGCATGTATTTGAAGTTTGTTTGTTGCAAACTTTTAGTTCAATTAAGCGGGTTAATGAATTAAGCGAGCGTCAATTAAGCGGGGAATACTGTATGTACATATTTCTTATTGTACCCTTATAAAGGGTCCGCCAAACAACTTTCTTTTTTTTTTTTTGGAAATGCTCTAAAAAAAAACTACTGAATATTTTCTCAAATTTATTCTTTTATTTGAAAGTACAATCCTTCCGGTTAATAATGGAAAATAATTTCATTCAAATGGCTGCCTCGGCTGGCCATGCAGTAGCCTACACGATCGGTCCAATTTACAAGGACATTATCGATTGTGTGCAGCTGTATTTCACCAATGGCTTAACGAATATTGTCCTTTAAAGCGTCAATTGTCTTTGGCTTGTCGGCATAACACTTATCTTTGACGGCACCCCACAAATAATAGTCCAACGGTGTCAAATCGCAGCTCCGAGGTGGCCAAACGACATCAGCGCAAAGCATCGAGTGTAGCTTTGAGGGCGCCGTGGCACAGTGGTTAGTGTGTTGGACTCTGGCGCACGATGAGCGAGTTTGGATCCCGATAACACCAACGCCATCGAATGTTTATTTCGCGTCGTTCCTCCTCGGCGGGGTACTGGCAAAACCCCCCCGTAGTATAACTTGCCTGGAAAAAGCTTCTCGACTCACGCCGTTCGGAATCGGCATTAAACAGTAGTTCCCTTTCACCTGTGTGAAAAATATATCACCCACAACATGGGTGATTGAGAGAAGCTTGGCTCTGGTCCTTCATGGGCTGTAACGCCACCAAAGAAGAAGAAGAGCTTCGGCCGTGTGGCACGTAGCGCCGTCCTGTTGAAACCAAATGTTGCCAATATCCTCCTCTTCAATTTTTGTGAACAAAAATTCGTTCAACATGGCCCGATAAGGATCGCCATTTACTGTAACGGCCACTCCTTGCTCATTTTCGAAGAAAAATGGCCCAATTATACCTCTGGACCAAAATCCACACCAAACAGTGGCTCGTTTTGGGTGCACCGGCTTTTCAATGTATGCGTGCGGGTTTTCTGTGCCCCAAATGCGACAATTTTGCTTGTTTACATCCCCGCCAAGATCTAAATGAGCTCCATCTGAAAAGATGATTTTTTTGGCAAAATCGGCATCTTCTGTAAGTCGATCGCAGGCCCACTTAGCGAAGCGAAAACGCATTGGATGGTCAGTTGGCTTCAACTCCTGAACCAATTGGACTTTGTATGGCATCATACCAAGGTCTTTATGCAAAATTCGTCTCAATGATGTCTCCGATATGTTCAATTGTTGAGAACGACGGTGAATTGATGTAGATGGCGCTTCACGCACACTTTCTGCCGCAGCAGCAATATTCTCGGATGTACGCGTTTGTTTTTGGCTTTTCACGCTTTGGTTTATCGATGAGGATGCCAGTTTCTTTCACTTTTTTCACAATGTGAAATGTGGTTGTCTATACATGTTGACGACCCCCGAAAACGTCAAAAAGGAAACGAATTTCGGTTCTGCACCTGGAACGTTAGGTCCCTCAACAGACCAGGTGCAGCAGAACAACTGGTCAACTCTTTGGACTGCTATAAGGCAGACATTACCGCGCTCCAAGAAGTGCGATGGGATGGGCCAGGCAAAAATCGGATGAAAAACTGTGATATACACTACGGAAACTACTACAGAGAAAATAAACAACGCTTATTCGGATGCGGATTTGTTGTTCGAGGCAGACTCAGGAAAAAAGTCTTAAGCTTCCAGTATGTAAGCGAACACCTCATAACTATCCGCATCAAGGCCAATCTCGGCATTATAAGCTTACTATGTGTCCACGCCCCCACAGAGGAGAAACATGACCGACATAAAGACGACTTCTATGATCTCCTAGGCAGAACGTATGCGCAATGTCCCAGCTATGACACCAAAATCGTTCTAGGAGATTTCAATGCGAAGCTGGGTAAGGAAGCTATCTTTGATCGGGTCATTGGAAAGCAAAAGGTACACAACACCACGTCAGAAAACGGACTAAGGCTAGTGGACTTTATGGCGGGACATAACCTGGTAGTAGCAAGTACGCGATTCCCACACCACAACATCCACAAGGGGACCTGGCGGTCTTTCGATCAATCGACAACCAACCAAATTGATCATTTTGCGATCGACGGCAGACACTCCTCCAGCATCCTAGATGTCCGAACCTTTCGAGGAGCCAACATCGACTCGGATCAGTCGAGTAAGAACACCAACATTTAACATCGGAAAGCTGCAATCGCAGGAGACCGCCAGGACCTTCGCCGATCAAGTCTCCCTCAAGCTCTCTCAAGTCCCGATGCAATCTGCAGAAACCATAAAACAGCAATAGGGTCGTTGTCAGAAAGCCATTAGAGAGGCCGCCTCAGATATACTCGGTTTCGAGCCACCACCGTCGAGAAACCCCTGGTTTGATGATGAGTGCAGACAGGCCCATGTAGAGAAATAAAATGCATACATGGCCACATTTCATCGACGGACGAGAGCTGCCCGCGAGCTCTATGAACAGAAAAGGAGGGAGGAGCATGCGCTTCTGAGAAGGAAAACGAAGGAGCACGAGAAGCGCGAGATCGAGGAGATGGAGAGATGTTACTGCAGGAACGACGTTCGAAAATTTTACCAGAAAGTAAAACGAACACGCTAATGCCATAAAGCCTGAGCAGAGGCCTGCAGGGATGAGCACAGACAACTAGTAGTTGAGTCACAGTCGATGCTGAGATTGTGGAAGGACCACTTCTGCAGACTGTATAACGGCGATGATAGTCAAAATGCCGCCGTCAGGCAGAGCGAACCATTCACAATGGACGAAGACGAAGGAGAATCCCGTCCACCCGACCTAGACGATGTTAGTTAAGATAACGATATCGAAACTTAAGTCTTATAAAGCTGCTGGAGCAGACGGACTCCCCGCGGAGCTGTTTAAAGCAACTGGAGATGAGCTGGTTAGGAACATGCACCAACTCATCTGCAAGATATGGTCGGAAGAACGCATGCCCGATGAATGGAATCTCAGTATCGTTTGCCCGGTCCATAAGAAAGGAGACCCCTATGACTGCGCCAATTACAGAGGGATAAGCCTCCTGAACATCGCGTACAAGATCCTCTCTGCCGTACTGAAACCGTTCGTGGACAATCTGATAGGTTCCTACCAGTGTGGTTTCAGGCCAGGAAAATCCATGATAGACCAAATATTTACACTATGGCAGATCTTGGAGAAGATCCATGAATTCCAGGTCGACACGCAACATCTTTTCGTCGACTTTAAAGCCGCGTATGACAGTGTTTATAGAGACGAGCTATACAGAGCCATGTCATGTTTTAACATTCCTGCCGAACTCGTCAGACTATGGAGAGCTCTCGCTGCTCCATTAAGGTCGGAGGTGAACTAACCGACCCCTTTGATGTTAAAAAAGGTTTTAGACAGGGTGACGCACTGTCATGTGATTTCTTCAACATTATTCTTGAGAAGATCGTGCGGGACTCTGCGGCCAATACAAGAGGTACGATCTACTTCAAGTCCACACAATTGCTTGCCTACGTAGATGACATTGACGTTATTGGACGAACAAAGCGAGACGTCAATAACGTCACCTTCGGCAGCTATATTTTTGAAGTAGTCAAGGACTTCGTCTACCTTGGCTCGGTAGTGACAAGCAGCAACGACACCAGCGTTGAGATAAAACGCAGAATAACTCTTGCCAAAAAGTAGCCTATGTCACTCTCCATCCCTTCAGCTACCTCCACTTAAAAAATCACGTCAATTCGTCGCTCCATTTTGCCGTGAAAGACGGACAAACAGACACACACACTCTCACATTTATAATATTAGTATAGATGGTTCGGAACCCTTTGTGGGCGAGTCCAACTTGCACTTGGCCGGTTTTTTATATTAAAGAAAGTCAAATAGTTTGTACGCACACTTTTTGCACTAACCGTATGTATCTCCTAGATTAAAGTCACCCAGAACAATTTGCTGTTGATGTTCTCTAATTTGCTTGATTATTACATTATTTTTGATATGGTTTTCATAAATACACTTTTAGATGGAACATGTATGTATGTATGGACTCTGATGGACAAAAGTATTCGTAATGTGATGTTACTACCAATAAAAAGAGGAAAAGACAAGTTAAAAAAGTTATTATTTGGAAAACGTTTTTTTACCTTATAGAGAAAGATATATACAACAAATTAAATAAAACTCAAAATAAAAGTCATTACAAAAACAAACAGTAGAAATGAAAGTAACTAAACAATTGAGAATTTGGTTGGACAAAAGTATTCGTAATTTTATGTAAATTCGAGATACACTTTTAATTACTTAAAATTTAGTAGTTGGTTGAATTGCCTTTTGGCTTAGTAACAGTCTATTTGCTTGCAGTCTGTTTGACAAGGAATGTACCGAATTTTTGGTGAAGTCAGTACCTACTTTTGTCCATTCTTCCTGTAGCAAGTCTATAAGTTGCTGTTTAGACGTTATGCTATGTTGTTGCACCCGTTTACCCAACATATCCCATAGATGCTCTATAGGATTGAGATCTGGTGATTGGGGTGGTATTTTCAGGTTATGAGGAGTGTTATATGATATCCACGATCGAACCATTTCAGCAGTGTGCCTTGGGTCGTTATCTTGCTGAAAGTAAAAATCGTTGCTCGAATGTAAGCCATTATCACTGATCTTTAAATTTTCCTTCAAGATCTTAAGGTATACTTCTTTTTTCATGATTTCGAGGAATACAAGCGGCCCAACCCCAGAAGCTGCCCTAAGTCCCCATACCATGACTCCACCACCACCATGTTTGACAGTTGATTGAACATTTTTTTGATCTTATTCGGTGCCTGCTTTCCTCCAAGTCAAAACTCATCCATCCGATCGGTAAACACAAAATTTCCTCTCATTTACGTAGAGCAAAACTTTCTCCCAAAACGATTTTGGTTTGCCCGAGAATTCTTTTGCAAAATCCAGTCTCCTCCTTGTGTTCACCTTAGTAATAAATAAAAGGCTAATAAAAGGCTTCCCTCTGTAAGTTCTAGCCCTATACCCCTCATTTCTGAGTACTCTTCGGACTGTTCGAGGGTCAACTTCTGTTCGGGAGGTCTCTTTTATTTCTGAGGCAATTTTGGAGGACGGTGTCTTAGGTCCCTTCTTTATCATTAACAGAATTTTCCTCTTATCTCTCAATGTCAGTTTACTCCCACAACCACTCCTAGGCTTTTGCTGATGAAAACACAAACAAATGAAACTGATATTACACATTACACTAGTGCACGTAACAACTTAAATTAAATCAACATTACACTAATGTGCTTCACAAATATAACAAATCACGAAATAAAACATCAACAAAACAAATCACTTCGCGTGCACACCCGTCAACTCCAGCCAGCTGTCAAAACAACAAATTGGAATCCATCCTCAAACCAGCATGGCCGACAAACAACGCATGCACAAACCAGCATGGCCGTTGCCAGCAAGCAAGTTGCAGCAACATTATGTTTATATCGAGCCATTAGGGATATGGGCCATCTACCCAATCCACTCATATGTATATTATGTACTTTATATAAAAAACATGTATCTACCACAAAAGCTACAAGATTCCACTTGGGACAATAATTCAGTATTAAATACACTGTCCCCGAGTGCGGACCATTTTCAATTATAACGTAAACAAAGTTGTGGAGTTTGCTTTACTTTACTGGTTTACTCTTCTTCTTCTTCTTAGTGGGCGCTACAGTTCGGGGTGAACCTGGGCCTCAACCAACATGTCCCTCCATCTAGCACGAGGTCCCCTTCCACCTGTGTGAGCCATCTTAAGTGCGGCCGTCCTCTGCTTTTTCGTCCCTCGGGGTTGGATTCAAACACTCTACGGGCTGGAGCTATGGTGTCCATTCGCTCTACATGGCCCAGCCATCTCAGGCGTTGAATCCGTAGACGCCTGAGTAGGCTCATGTCGCTGTACAGCCCGTAAAGTTCGTGGTTGAATCTTCTCCTCCATCCCCCGTCTGCGATTATAGGCCCAAAAATCACGCGCAACATCTTTCTCTCGAACCGACCAAGGGTCTTATATAGAGTCAACTTTGTCGTTCGGGAGAGGGCTCTATTACTCAGTTGCCTCCTGAATTTGAATTTTCGTGGGGGCGAACACCCCCATTTATTGGGCTTAATTCAAGCCAACTTAATCTAACTTATTCTAACTTAATCTAACTTAGAAGCTAATGATGGTGGGGGAGGGGGGCATGATTAATAAGACGAGTTTTTAAGCATTGAGTGCTGAGGTTGAAGTCGAAGTAAGGATTTGAGTTAACACTTCCCAGCATACGAGAAATGGGTTCATTGGAGCCATAGGCGGTGCGGGGGGTGGCTAGGTAGAAGAGACGGGGATTACGTACATTGCGGGGGTTAGTGTTGATAGAGACAGAGTCATAGAGGGTCGCGCAATCAATGGTACCTGAAAGGAGTCGATGGATGAAGAGAATGTCAGATACAGTTCTTCTTTCCTCCAACGTGTTCATGTTGATTAATTTAAGACGATCTTGATAGGGTGGTAGGAGCAAAGGATTATTCCAGGGGAGACCTCGAAGTGCAAAACGTAGGAATCGGCGTTGGATGCTCTCAATTCTAGAAATGTGGGTTTGTTGGTAAGGTGACCATACTTGAGAGGCGTATTCAAGAAGGGGCCGGACAAAGGTTGTGTAGAGAGATCGGGTAACGTAGGGGTTGGAGAATTCTTTAGACCATCGCTTTACGAAGCCGAGTGCTGAATTAGCTTTAAGGATTATCTCGTCGATATGTGTCCGAAAATTTAACTCCTGGTCACATAAAATGCCAAGATCCCGGATGGCCTGAACGGTGGCTATGGGTTGATTATTTAGAAAGTAGAGACGGGGAGGGGGTTTGATTCGTTTACGTGAAAAAGTAATGGATTGGCATTTGGGAATGTTGAGTTCCAAGCAGTTTTTGGAACACCAGGTGGAAAAACTATTGAGATCTAATTGGATTAGGGAAGGGTCCTGACTGGAGGAAATACTCCTGAAGAACTTGGTATCATCGGCATATAGTGAGACATGGGAATGTTTGATCACCATTTCAATATCGTTAATGGTAAGAACGAAAAGAAGTGGACCTAAGTGGCTACCTTGGGGGACACCGGAGGAAGCTGGAAAAGGTTTAGAAAAGGCAGACCTGAAGCGAACACTATAATAGCGATTGTTCAAGTAAGAAGATATCCACTTCACGGAAATGGGATCGAAACCAAGGGAAGACAGTTTGAAGAGTATTAGGCTGTGGGAAATTTTATCGAAAGCTTTACTGAAATCGGTAGAAATAACGTCGACTTCATTGCCATTTTCTAAGGCCGAGAGGGTAAAGGACACAAATTCAACAAGATTTGTGGTTGTAGATCTGCATTTGAGGAAACCGTGTTGTCTAGGGGAGATTAAAGACTTGCAGCGAAAACTTAAGATTTCATGCAAAATGCTCTCGAAGAGTTTGGGTATATGTGACAGTTTGGCAATGGGACGATAATTGTTGATATCGTTCTTCGGCCCTTTTTTGTGTATAGGGGTTATATATGAGGTTTTCCATAACTGGGGGAATTCGCCCAAACATAGGGATAAAGTGAAGATTTTCGAGAGAGGGGAAGAGAGGGTTGAGGAGCATTTTTTTAGGAATATAGCAGGGAGACCGTCAGGTCCAGGAGTGAATTCATCTTTAAGTTGATTTAATTTGTTTTCGATGACACAGGGGTCGACTGTACGAGGAAGAAAAGGTCCAAAGGAGAAATTCGGTAAATAATCGAAGTAAGCGGGATCCGGAACAAAGGAATCGTCGGCGAAAGATTGTTTGAAATAGGTGGCAAAAAAATTGGCGATAATGTTAGGGTCATTTGAGGTTTGATCATTGAAGGAAAGAGAGGTGGGGTACCCATCAGATTTTCTTTTGTAGTTAACAAACTTAAAGAAGGACTTTGGATCGCTTATAAGATTGGCTTGTGTTTCGGCTATATAGCGTTGATAGAGAGAGTTGTGAAGGGCCGTAAAGTGGAGATAGCTACCCATGTAATTAGAGAAGTCTTTAGGGGATTGGGTACGAAGGAATATTGACCACTGTTTATTTCTTTTGTTTCTTAGGGATCGGAGTCTGCGATTATACCATGGTGGGGAGGAGGACAAAGTTGTGCGTTGGGAAAATGGGACGTAAAGAGAGATAGAATTAAATATTTCCCTGTAGAATATGGATACAGCATCATTTAAAGTTAGATTATCAAAATTGAAAAGCGCTTTTTTAAGGTATTCGTTAATTTGGTGAAATTTCGCTTTGTGGAAATCGTGAGAAGGCAGAACTGTAGGGGGAGTATTCTGTGATGAAGAATTATGAAAAAAGGAAAGAAGAAGGGGAGGATGGAAGTTATCGATGGTAGAAAGGGAAAGTGGACAACGAGAGACGGAAGAATTGAAGGGATCGGTTGTGAATATGAGGTCTAGTTGTCTACCCATGTAGTTTGAGATGCCACTAACTTGGCTAAGGTTTGAATCTGCTAGGCGATCCAAGAAGAGACATTCTTTGGTCGTAGTGGGGTTGGTGGCAATATAAAACGATTCTTCGTCTGATTGAGACCATTTAAGATGAGGAAGGTTGAAATCTCCGAGGAGAAGGATTTCATCCTGAGGATCTCTTAAATCAGTTATTTGGTCAATCGTGTTGATGGCGAGTTGATAAGATTCTATGGGTTGTGAGGGCAAGATGTAGAAACAAGTGATGTAAAGGGTCTTCTGGGGTAGCACAATCTTGATTGTAATAAAGTCGAGATGTGGGGAGGATGATACTGCAATAAGGGAGGAGTCAATTGAATTAAGGACGGCTAGAAGGACACCCCGACAGGGGCAACCCTCAATGGGTCGGCCGAGTTCGTCATCTCGATAAACATTGAAATTTGATGGGAACAGTTCGGAGTTATTTATGCCGGGGATCAGGTTCGTTTCGGTCAGAGCAAAGATTTCAAAGGGTAGAGCATGTGATTGTTGGAAGACAGTTTGGGTTTTTGAGCGGAGACCTCTTACGTTCTGATAATAGATGGTAAGAGGAAGATTTTGACGGAGTGATGGTATTGCTGGAAGGGGGAGAGATTTAGGGACGAAAAAACTTATCGTGATCAGCTCTACTACGTTGAAGGTGTGATATTCGTTTAGAGTGAATGTATTGGCGATAGGTATCAAGATCATTTGACACTTTTTGGGGCGGGATATTAAGGAATTCGTTGTATTTGATGAAGAGGCTCTTGAGGCTAGCGTAGTCCGTAGGGAGACCTTCCTGTTTAATGGAAACCATGACGCTTGTGTTTGTATTACCTTCATAGCAAACCGAGTCGGATTTATCATGAAGGTAAGCCAAAAAGAGACGAATGTTCTCATATATCTTCCGATCTCTTAGTCGAGAGAGAGCGTAGCGATTTTGAATAGGGTCAGTAGTAAGCTGAGTAAGTTTAACTGTAGGAGGCATAAGGGGATCAACGAAAGATTGAGTCGCGACTGAAGAATGGGTGAGTGGGGCAGGAATTGTTGCTGTGGGTGGTGATGAAGAGTCGGGCGAAAGGTTGGGATTTTGTGTGGTGATATTGGAGGGGGATGGTTGGGAGGGGTTGAGGATATGAGAGCTACGGAAGTTAGGATACTTGGCTCCTGACGTGAGGTCAAAATTTGGAAATGAATTCGGGACAGGTGATTTGGAAGGAGGGATGTTGGTAGTTGTTGGATTCGATTTAAATGAAACGCGTTGACGTTGGGGTTTTGGCTGAATTTTGCTAGATAGATGAGAGATCGATGGATGTGTAAAATTTGGAAAGAGGTTGGTTTTAAAACTCCAATTTTGGTCTGAATTAGGTGGAAATTTGGGATGCTCGCTGACCTTGGGTTGAAAATTGTTAGGTTTTGGACGTATGGAAGCTTGCTTTTTTGGTGCTTTGGCATTTATTTTAGGAAAGATCTTATGGAAATGTAAAGTTTTACCAGAGGGGGTGAGGAAAAGCCATTTGTATTTGAGGGGAATATCAAATTGGAAGGAGTTAGGCTTATTGGGTATTTTCTTACAATTACTTATACTTATATTATACTTTTTATTAAAACGGTAGGTTAACCAAGCAGCATCAGCGTTTTCGGGAGTTCCATCGATGGTGAGTTGGGCGGAGTTGTTGTCGCAAATTTTTTGGAGCCTGTTGTTCCACTCAGATTGAGTCCAAGAGGTACCAAAACGTTGAATGGTAGGCAGCTGAGCTGGTTGAGGTGTTATCATTTCCAGAGGTGGTGACGCTGCCAATAGAGTCCTTGATAGGGCAGGGGCTTGGAGCAAAGGTGGGGGGGTCCGTGTGGTTTCATTCAATTCATCCATGATCGATGTATCGTACGGCTGTGGCTGAGGGGTGCCGTTGGATCTAATTGGCATGAACTTCAATTCTTCACCTAAATCGCTTAATAATATGCGATTAGCTGCGACATCATTACGAAGATCATCAAGCTTGCGTGTTAGCTCCATGAAGCGGAAGTCATTACTAGAGTTTTGGAAATGGATCTCCAGGTCGGATCGGAGGGATTTCAGGCAGTCGTTGATAGAAGGCACGTGGGAGTCGATCGATTTTTTGAGGTCAGCACACAGAGCACTAAACCACGAGTCGAGAATAGACTTAATATCAGTCTTAAGAGTCGTGAGGGGGGGGAAATTGGGCTCACTTTGCGGTCTATTCAAGGAGACGTCGATTGCTTCTAGATGTTTGTCCAAGGCCTTGACTTTAGATCTCAGCGCACTGATAGACACGTCTATGTTATTATTAAGATCATCAAAACCCTTGTTTAGGTCACCAAAAGAAGAGAGTTGGGCAAGAGTTTTTTTATGGTGTAATTTATTGTCCGAGGTCAGTGAGGCGATCGAATCACTGACACACTTAATCGCGAGCATTACGTGTGAAAGGGAGATGTTTTTGCACTCATTGCAGTAAAACAAAAAGTTGCTGCTGTAATCTTTGAGGTACACACTGGCACGTTTACTAAGCCCGGCGCATAACGGGTGAAATGAGTTGCCGCAAATACCCTTACAGGGCAATAAATCGGCATTGGTATCTTTATACAGACAATTATCAAAACCGCACTGTGACATTTTTTTTCTTTTTTTTTTTTTTTTTTTTTTTTTAGTTTTTCTGTTTATTTAGTTTGATCGAAATAAGGTCGATGGGGAGAACTGGCGCGTTATTATGTTTTTGTATTTATTTGTTTTATTCGAAATTAGGTCGAGGGGCGCACTAGACAGCGGATTGGAAGGCGTATGTAAGAGCAACGAAAGGCACGTCTGAATGGTTGGAAGGCAGTTTATAAACTGAGCCCAAAGAAAAAGCGATTGGCAAGAGTGATTCTGCGTTTGATTTCGGAACTGATGCCGTTGTTCCAGGTCACTGCGGAGCCAAGGTAGACGAAGTCCATAACTACCTCCAAGTTATGTTTGCCAATACAAACGTTCTGACCAAGAGGTCGGTGGTGAGCGTCCTTTTTTGATGACAGCATAGATTTAGTTTTGCCCCCGTTTAGCGTCAGACCAATTTTCGCCGCCTCGAACTCAATACTCACAAACGCCTCATTGACATCTCACTGTGATCTACCTATTATGTCAATATCGTCGGCGTATGCAAGGAGTTACGAGAATTTTAAATAGATTGTGCCTCCTGTATTCTTCTTTGATGGCGTTACAGCCCATGAAGGACCAGAGCCAAGCTTCTCTCAATCACCCATGTTGTGTGTGATTTATTTTTCACACAGGTGAAAGGGACGTACAGTTTAATGCCGATTCCGAACGGCGGGAGTCGAGAAGCTTTTTCACGGCAAGTATAATACGGGGGGATTGGCTAGTTCCCCGCCGAGGAGGAACGTCGCGAAATAAACATTCGATGGCGTCGGTGTTATCGGGATCCGAACTCGCTCATCGTGCGTCAGAGTGCAACACACTAACTACTGTTCCACAATCATTGCACAATCATTTCTAATATGATGTTGAAGATATCACACAACAGCGCATCGCCATGCCTAAATCCTTTTTGACATCAAAATTATCCGTAAGGCGTTCACCGATTCGGATGGAGAAGCGAGCATTCTCCAGAGTCATCCTGCATAGTCTGACGAGTTTAGCAGGTATGTCAAAGGTAGATATAGCGTTGTATAGCTCGTCTCTAATTACGCTGACGTATGCGACTTTGAAGTCGACAAGTAGGTGGTGAGTGTCGACTTGAAATTCATTGGTTTTTTTCCAGGATGATCTTTCGTAGTGTGAAGATTTGGTCGATGGTGGACTTCCCTGGCCTGAATCCGCACTGATAAGGACCTATCAGCTTATTTACAAAAGGCTTTAGGCGTTCACACAAAACGGCAGAGAAGATTTTGTAGGCGATGTTAAGGAGACTTATTCCTCTATAGTTGGCGCGATCAGAGGGGTCTCCTTTCTTGTGGATCGAGCATACGATGCTGAGACTCCATTCCTCGGGCATGCTTTCCTCTAACCATGTCTTACGGATGAGCTGGTGCATGCTCCCAACCAGGTCATCCCCAGCTGCCTTGAAGAGCTCAGCAGACAATCCGTCTGCGCCAGCAGCTTTATTCGACTTGAGCTTCGATATGGCAATCCTAACTTCGTCGAGGTCAGTGGGACAGAATTCTCTGCGGTCTCTGTGGATCAGAAATGGATCATTCTGCCTGACAGCGGTATATTGACTAACATCGCCGCTATACAGTTTGCAGAAGTGGTTTTTCCATATTTTCAGCATCGGCTGCGGTTCTACTACTAGGTGTGCGTTCCCATCCCTGCAGGCTTCTGTTCTGGTTTTATAACCTTGGCATGTTCGCTTTATCTGTTGATAAAACTTTCGAACGTCACGCCTGCAGTAACACCTCTCCAAATCCTCAATCGCGCGCTTCTCGTGCTCTTTCTTCTTTCATCTAAGAAGCTTATGCTCCTCCCATCTCTTTAACTCGTAGAGCTCACGAGCTGCTCTTGTTCTTTTATGCAGCGAGGCCTTATATGCATCCTGCTTCGCTGTATGAATCCTCCTGCAGTCGTCATCGAACCAGGTGTTTCTTCGTGGTGGAGCCTTGAAACCCAAAACTTCGGATGCAGAGCTTTTCAGGGCTTGTTTGCAAAGGCTCCACTGCTGTTCTATTGATAGTGTGGAGAATTCAGGTGTATTGGAGAGCTTAAGGGAGACGCTATCGGTAGAAGCACGAGCTGTTTCTGGCGATAGTAGCTTTCCGACATCATAACTTTGTATTCTGACTCTACTCCGATGCGTTCGTGATATCCGTAAGCGCATCTTGGCTACAACAAGATAGTGGTCAGAGTCGATGTTAGCCCCTCGGAAAGTTCGAACATCAAGAATAGTGGAGGAGTGTCTCACGTCGATCGCGATGTGATCAATCTGGTTGGTACTCGATTAATCAACAGACCGCCAGGTGCCTTTGTGTATATCGAGGTGCGGGAAGCGCGTACTGGCTTGAAGTAGATTTCGCCCCGTAGCAAGATCAATCAGCCTGTGTTCGTTATTGGAGGTGGTGTCGTGTAGGCTATGTTTGCCGATGACTCGTTCAAAGATGCTTTCCTTACCCAGCTTAGCATTGAAGTCTCCTAGTACAATTTTGACGTCATAGCTGGGACATTGGGCATACGTTCTGTCTAGGAGATCGTAGAACTCATCTTTGGCGGAATCATTCTTGTCTTCCGTTGGGGCGTGGACGCAGATCAGGCTGATGTTAAAAAATATAGCCTTGATAGGGATCGTTATGAGGCGTTCGCTCACATGCCGAAAGCTTAGGACTTTTTGCCTTAGTCCACCTCGAACAACAAAACTGGATCCGAACAATCGTTGCCCTCTCTCCCTATAGCAGTCGCCTAGTAAATATCGCAGTTTTTCATCCGCTTTATACCCGGTCCATTCCATCGCATTTCCTGGATGGCGGTTATGTCCGCTTTATAGCGATCTAGGGCGTCCGCGAGTTGTTCGGCTGCACGTGGCCTCTTTAGGGACCTAACATTCCACGTACAGAGCTGAAGGTCATTGTCCTTTTTTCGTTTTTTGCATGGGTCGTCAACATAAATCCGGTCCGTTATATCCGAGGCTTGTGGTTGTTTCGGAGTTTGTATTTTTTTTTACGGCTACGGCTTACTAGGCCATAGCCCAACCGGCTAATCCTGTTTTTTTGGCGCAGGAGGCTCGCCATTCGCCCTTCCCCGTTCGCAATTTCCATAGGAAATCTCCAGATCGCACCACGAGGAGGTGTCTCTCGTGCCGCAAGATGTTCGACTGCGGTGGCTCTTCTCGCTTTTTAGCAGGCCAGCGTCCGTCGGATAGATGCTACCCCTACGAAGCCTTTGTTAGTCCTTTGCCATCCTTGTTTACTCTATTTGCCTTTTTTTTACTTTATTTGCCTTTTTTATTATCAATCCAATTCTCTGTGCGGCCAACAAAAGCCCAAGCAGACAGAAAGCAGATAGAAAACTGGGTGATCGTATTCGAAATGTAAATATGAAGCTGAAAGTAATCTAAGTATATTTATTTATTTATTTATTTATTTATTTACATCAATCAGAGTTCTTCTCTTATAGACTAAATAACAATATTTCATAGTTTTAATAAAATAACAGTAAGGATATATTAACTACTTAAGTTTAATAAATACATTACAATACGTCTTTTAAATATTTCTCTAGTACAATTATCAAAAAAGTCCAAAACATTGCAAGCTAAGTTGGCTTCACGAATACATCGCGTTAATGGCTCATTATTGCCATAGTTTGTACGATGAAAATCGATTTTAAATAGTAAACGATTTCGAGTGTGGGCTGGTTGGACATATAACTTCATCATACTTAAAAGATAAGAGCAATCAACGTGGGAAGCTAAGATATCACGAACGAACATGAGTGAAAAATATCTACGACGCTGATGAAGAGGAATAAGATTAAACAAAAGGCATCTTGTTCTATAGGATGGGGTATCAATGTTCCATTTTAGTTTAAAAAATAAGTATCTGGTAAACTTACGTTGAATTTTTTCAATCCTTTCCACTCCATTATTGTAGAAAGGGTTCCAGACAATACAACAATATTCGAGTGACGATCTAACTAACGCGTAGAACAAACTTTTTAAAGCCAATGTATCAGTGAAATCTTTGGTATTTCGTTTAATAAAGCCTAGCATTAGATTAGCCTTAGTCGTTACATAATCTACGTGAAACGTGAATTTTAATTTAGAATCTAGTATTACTCCCAGATCTTTTATTTGTGCAACCCTTATTAGTTGAACACCGTTCAGGTCGTAACTAAATTGTATCGGATTGTTTGCTCGAAAACATGAAAATACAAAACATTTAGAAACATTTAGCTGTAGGGAATATTGCTCGCACCAATGGGACAAGCGTGTGAGATCCTCGTACAATAGCTATTGGCTAAATCAGCCTTTTCGGCTAGTACTACCGACAAGGACATCACAGAGCTTAATAGTCTCTGCCAACATGTTGGAATTTCTTTAAATTGCTTAGGAGTTGGTGCAATCCACTCTTGGACCCACATTTGATTGATTTAACTGATAGATAGTCAGTTAAGTCTACGAGTAAGGTAGATTTCGAGCTTAGCCTAATTTACTGGGAAATTAGTTCGGCATCGGCTCACTATTTTTTTATAATTTGCACGCACACAAGAGGTTACGACAATCCCCATAGGCGATCGGCCATGTATTTGAGCAGGAAGAATAGGTTAGTACAATATTCCCTCGCAAGCGAATCCACGCAGCAACATCAAAACACCGCCATTAAGCGTCAACAAGCGAAGCATTATCCCTCTCGTTCACACAACAACGGCGGAATCTGCAAGGCTGGACAACTAAGAGGAAAGGATCGACGTCGAATTTCAAGGTATAAAAGGGCAACGCACAAAATGAAATTTATCATAAGAAGGAAACGTAAACTCCACAAACGACACCACAGTGGAGATCCGGCGTAGGGTCACCCTTGGCGACCGCTGCTACTTCGCTTTTCGTAACAACTTGTTTCAAAACTCCTCACTCGAAGAAGTCGTGCTTTACAAAACGCTTATACTGCCAGTCTTGCTGTACGGAGTCGAAAGCTGGACGATAAGCAGGCCTTCGGAACTGTATTTGGGTTCTTTCGAAAGTAAATTTCTTCGCTGGATATTTGGTTCTGTCTGTGAGGAAGGTGAATGGGGGAGAAGACATAACCGCGAACTCTACGAGCTATACAAAGATGTGGATATAATCCGGAAAGCAAAGATTCGTCGACTACATTGGTTCGGCCACATCGAGCGCATGAACATAAGCTCTCCAGCTGGTCTTTGACTCCGAGCCTCCTGGTTCGAAAAAAAGATCGCGGATGTATGACAATTTGGTTTTGATAACTGGACCGTCAAGGATGGAAGGCAGCTATAGCTCAGGTGCAGATTCTCCATGGATTGCTGGCATGATAAATAAGTAAGAATAGCATGTAACAATTCTTTAGAGTGTACATGCTATAACTGCTTCGAATCATGGCAGTCCATCTAGTACCTTCCCGTTGTGGTCACTGGTAGCAACCTGTTCAGTAAAGTCATATCTCTAGTTGGTCGAGGAGAAGGACAACTCCTTAATAAAAAGTCCCTAGGTCAAGGTGGAATAAATACCATTTCAATAAATACCCATTCGAGCTACTACTAGCTATTGACAGTTGCCAAGGGCGATTCTATACCGGATCGCCACTGTGGTGTCTATAGTATATTTGCAGGGCCGGTAGCTGCCCATTAGTGCGGTACAAAAGGGTTTTAGACGTTCACACATTGACATTGCGACATTGAGCAGGGCTATACCTCTATTGTTCTTGCATAAGGTAGGGTCGCCCTTTTTGTGGATGGGGCTGGAGTTGGAATTTTTTCGGTCCCTACCACTCTCCCTTGGACATGCTCGTTAAGCAGGTGCTGGAAATGCTGCTTAAACAAATCCACTATTGGATTACAAGATTACCCTCGAAATTTCGAAGAGCCCGGGTGCCTTTCTTGAAGCCTCCTGCAAAGCTTTTAGCTTTCTTATAAAAGGCTTGTATTTTATATTTTTCCCCGCTTGGAGGCCGCAAAGATTATTTTCTTAAGTCGCAGCAGTTTTCCCTCCTCCCTTCTTCTGGATCGGTATTCCTCTCGCGCTGACCTGGGTTTTCGCTGCAGCGCATTTCGGTAAGTTTCGTCGGTTGCTGCCATTTTATACTCACACTCGTCATCATACCGCGGGTTTCTTGTCGGGTGTGGTAGGCAGCCTAAGGTATTCTCTGCTACTTCGTGAATGGCTGAGCCGCAATGCAGCCACATATTGTTGACATTTGTGCTCATCGTAGGCATACCGGAGAGCCTTTCGCTCAGTTGCACCCTGTAGACTCTGGTAACCTCGGGTGTGGTCAGGCGTCCAATGTCGAACCTCCTCATTATCGGCTGGTGCAGCTTTTTGACATTGGACAGTAGAGCTCCGAATCTTGCTGCTACGAGGAAATGGTCAGAGTCGACGTTTGAATGTATGTATGTTGTGAGATTTTATGTTGCCATAGGTGAGAGGGACCTACAGTTTATTGCCGGTTCCGAACGGCGAGATTCGAGTAGCTTTTCTTAACAACTATACTACAGGGGGTTTTGTCAGTAGCCCGCTGAGGAGAAGCACCGTGAAAAACACGTTCGATGACATGGCTGAGTCGACGTTTGCCGCCCTGAATTTTCGCACATCTAGGATGTTGACGAGTGTCTTGTGTCAATGAGCACGTGGTCGATTTGGTTGGCGGTTCGACCATCCGGAGATCACCAGGTTGCTGTGTGGATTCGCTTGTGAGGGAATATTGTACTAACCTATTCTTCCTGCTCAAATACATGGCCGATCGCCTATGGGGATTCTCGTAACCTCTTGTGTGCGTGCAAATTATAAAAAAAATGTGAGCCGATGTCGGACTAATTTCCCAGTAAATTAGACTGAGCTCGAAGTCTACCTTACTCGTATAGTCGATGAGAACACTATCTGTCAGTTAAATCAATCAAATGTGGTTCCAAGAGTGGATTGCACCAACTCCTAAGCAAGTTAAAGAAATTCCAACATGTTGGCAGAGACTATTAAGCTCTGTGATGTCCTTGTCGGTAGTACTAGCCGAAAAGGCTGATTTAGCCCTCTCACCTTAAACGAATAGTCACATTATACTTATGTAGATTACTTTCAGCTTAATATTTACATTTCGAATACGATCACCCAGTTTTCCATCTGTTTTCTGTCTGCCTATAAAGAATTTTTCCGCAATCAAAAATATTTTGCGAGTGCAAAGGAGACACGAACTTCAGTTGTTTCTATCTTTATTACTTGCAGTTTTTTTATAACAAAATTATCGTTATGATAAAGTGTATACTACCCGATTGATAACAAATTTCGTCTCTTCGTCAACGTAAAGAACAAACCTGCCTTAGAAGTAAGTCATGTGGTTTTTTGGTTTTAAGTCTACTCGTATTAATCTACAAGATTAGCTTCAATCGATTTTGCATTTCTTGTCAGATCAGAAATTAACGGTTTTCTCTAGTTTCCATTTTGCGATTTTGGTTCCACTTTGAAGCAATATCACGGTCACATTGGTGTGTCTTATGTGCCCTTGGTCTCCTCGTCATTCTTCTTCACAATGCTGAAGTAAGGCGTTGCAGTGTAGTTGAAAATCTCAAAATCGTACCTAAAACGAGAGAGAGAAAGGCGTAAGAAGTGACCACGAGGTATGAGCTATGGTTAAACTTACTTATAATATTCGTATAAGCCGTCTAGTTGCTTGCGTGTAAGCTGTGAGTAGAAGGTTTGCAGGAGTTCCAGTGTGTTACCCTTGCCAGAGTTGCGCCACTCCGGTGCGATGATGTGCTTCAAGCCGGCCTTTTCAATCAAATAGATCTGATCACGTTCGAGCGTTTCGAATTTGATAATTACATCGAAATTGATAACGCACGGTGTGCAGAATTTCGATGCAGGCACAAAATGATTATCGATATCCCTCTTCCGATGGATTTCGTCCAGCAGCCAGCTGACGAACTCGGAAAATGTCGGATACCTTAACGACTGGCCATCGCCTTTCTAACAACAGAAAACTAAAATCGAAAATTCTTAAGCTTTCGCCCCCCGTCGCGATGCCACACTTACCGTCTTTTTTCGATAAACTCGTATAATCTTACTTCCTAGCTTATCATGGAACGAATGTGGGATAGCATGCACGAACTTATCCCTGTAGGCACTCAGCAATCTCTCAAAGGGATGTCTTGCTATTATGAACGTAATTGAATCATGTTGTGCTCCTCGTAGCTGAAAATTTAAAAATGACTTAGTCGCACATGTTTCCATAATACAATGGGTTGGTTGAGAGTTACCGTCTGTAACGATACCCGGCGGTATCGTTTTCGCGCCAGGTTCAAAAATACCGCGTCTGTTTTCTTCAAAAATTCAGGCGTGTATCCTGCCAGGATGTTGAAATTATACATCCAAGATGACGATGCTGCCTTGAAAACGTTACACCTGTGTGTTTAAAAGAGTCTTGTTGTGTTTTTGCACTCCAAAAGGTTAAGTCGACTACATACCAAATGATGTGATATTTACGATTGACTAAAAACTCCCATGGATTGGGCTTGTGCCAAGAGTTGGTACCTAGTCGGAGGACAGTAATGCTTGTAGGCATACATATAATCGTTAGAATGTGGTACTCACCATGTGAATCTAGACCGTGCTCGGAGCATTTCTCAGCCAAATATTTTCGTCGCTTGTCCATATGGTCCTCCACCATAAGCATATCGTTCGGCGACAGGGTTTTTATGGACTCATCGGGAATAATTGACATCCTTGTGTGATTGACCAACTAGTAAGAGATATACATATGTATAAAAAACGAAAAATCATATCATATATTATCATGTATATCCGAAAAAGCCTTTAAATTCGTGAAAGCTAGGTCATGGTAAGAGCAAGCAAGAATGTCCATTCGTAGCGCTAATTATACTAGCTTCTCCGTAAACCGCTCATTACGTAACACCATGCAATTATCTCTAACTACCCGAACCAAAAGCTCCCAAGCGGAAGTAAAAAAATTTCTGGTTTCTCTGACATCCCCCAAGCTTCCAACAAGGCTGACCACTCGCAACTCCCAAAGGGACTCGGTTTACGGGAATCAATTAAAAACCATTAAGGCATTCCTCTCCATCGTTCATTTGGGTCGGGTGCTTTGCTCGACACCTTTCCAAATGGAAATTTATTACGACGTTGTTTACGACTGTGTTTCCTTTTTTATCACGCTTCCATCAGCATAAAACGGACGCACCTTAAGACAACACCAGGCAGGAAGTCAGCCATTAGAATTTGTGTGCATTCTTTCGCCTCAATTTATGTCTGTCAATAAAGTCCCATTCCACGTGACCCAGTTAGCGGCCAGATTTCACATTCTTCGCTCGGGTTTTACACGTATCCTTGCCCGCGACTAGGCTTATCCATATGCGGAAGGATTGTTTTCTTATACATCTTGGGGCACGGAAGTGCCCCCGCCAAGTCGAGCAAAAAAGCGACACGGCCGTACCATCTTTTTCTCGGAACATTTCAGACCATTTTCGACCCCCTATAACTTCGTTGTGGATAACACTAGAAGCCTGAATTTTCAGTAACCAAGCATTGCATAGACATAGTATATTTCAAATTTCATTCAATTTGAACCAGTAGTTTAAGAATTATAGCTAGTCAAAATTTCTTAATTTTGTCACTCACTGACTGACTCACTGACTGACTCACTGACTGACTCACTGACTGACTGACTGACTCACTGACTGACTGACTGACTCACTGACTGACTCACTGACTGACTGACTGACTCACTGACTCACTGACTGACTGACTGAAACTGAAACATTAAAACTCTAAGGCACTTCTAGCTGACATAGAAGCTTCAAATTTGGAACACAACTAGTGTTTAGTGTATAAATCAAGGAAAAACTAAAATATTTTGCAATGAATGAATCAGTTTGCCCGTATATGTATAAACAATGGAATAATAGGGGTATAAGCCCTGCACGACTACATACATACAGCATCATACGACTACGAATATGTGTAGATAAATAGATAAATAGATTGACTTGGAAATCGCACTAAACAACCTAATTTAATATAATATGTATTACTTGTGAGATACATTGAGTTTTCATGCGATGGCCAGGTCAATCTATTCACTTAAAACATAAAAGATTTTTAATATTGATATGATCACTATCGCCAGAGACCGCTCGTGCTTTTACCGATCGCGTCTCCCTTAAGCTCTCCAATACACCTCAACCCTCCAGGCTATCAATAGAACAGCAGTGGAACCTTTGCAAACAAGCCCTGAAAAGCTCTGCATCCGAAGTTTTGGGTTTCAAGGCTCCACCACGAAGAAACACCTGGTTCGATGACGAGTACGGGAGGATTCACACAGCGAAGCAGGATGCATATAAGGCCTCCCTGCATAAAAGAACAAGAGCAGCTCGTGAGCTCTACGAGTTAAAAAGAAGGAAGGAGCATAGGCTTCTTAGAAGAAAGAAGAAAGAGCACGAGAAGCGCGCGATTGAGGATCTTGAGAGGTGTTACAGCAGGCGTGACGTCCGAAAATCTTATCAACAGACAAAGCGAACATGCCACGGTTATAAAGCCAGAACGGAAGCCTGTAGGGATGAGAACGGACATCTAGTAGTAGAATCGCAGTCGATGCTGAGAATATGGAAAAACAACTTCTGCAGACTGAATAACGGCGATGTTAGTCAATATACCGCTGTCAGGCAGAATGATCCATTTCTGATCGACGGAGACCGCAGAGAATCCTGTCCCCCTGACCTCGACGAAGTTAAGATTGCCATATCGAAGCTCAGGTCGAATAAAGCTGCTGGCGCAGATGGGTTACCTGCTGAGCTTTTCAAAGCAGCTGGTTAGGACCATGCTGCGGCTCATCTGAAAAATATGGTCAGAGGAAAGCATGTCCGAGGAATGGAGTCTCAGCATTGTTTGCCCGAGACCCCTTTGACTTCACCAACTATAGAGGAATAAGTCTCCTTAATGTCGCATCCAAGATCTTTGATGCCGTTTTGTGTGAACGCCTGGAACCCTTCGTAAATAAGGTGATAGGTCCCTATCAGTGTGGCTTCAGGCCAGGGAAGTCCACGATCGACCAAATCTTCACACTACGGCAGATCCTGGAGAAAACCAATGAATTTCAAGTCGACACCCACCATCTATTCGTCGACTTCAAGGCCGCATGAGACAGCGTAATTAAAGACGAGTTATATAACGCCATGTTTACTTTCAACATTCCTGCTAAGCTCGTCAGACTTGGCTTCATAGCCAAGAAAAAGTAATCCCTATACGGGCAAAAAGTATGCAACGCAGTGGTGAATGGAAAGTGAGCAGACATACTGCTGCAGGCATAAAACTCACAGTATAGGATCAACTGAAATTCATCCTCTGCGAATGCAATACTAAAGTGCTTGGACGAATTACTACGGACTAACTATAACCAACGCGGAATTTGGTCGGCTCTCGTCCTATCTAGGACAACCACCCCTGAGAGTAGTGAACGAACATCAACAACCCAAACCACTGCACTCCGTTCAGGTTGTGTGTATAACAACACATCATAAGAGAAAGTAAGAAAAAAAGTCTTGAACCTGCGCGAGTTCTAAAACAAAAAAAAAAGTCAAAGAGCCCTCTCTCGTGCGACCAAGTCGACCTTACATAAGACCTTAACTATCCCGGTCCTGTTGTACGGCGCAGAAGCATGGACACTATCAAAAGCGGATGAAAAGGCCCTTGGTCGTTCCGAGAGAAAGATTCTGCGCGCGATTTTCGGTCCTATAAACACAGAGGGGGGTTGGAGGAGAAGATTAAGTCACGAACTGGGCGTTCGTGTCTAGGGATCCAACACCAAAGATGGCTAGGCCATGTAGAGTGAATGGACACAGCTCCAGCCCGTAGACTCCAATCCCAAACCCGAGGGACGAAGAAATAGAGGACGGCCGCACCTAAGGTGGCGCGCACAGTTGGAAAGAGACCTCAACCAACTGGGCGTGCGGCACTGGAAAAGACTAACGGAAGATCGTGCTAGGTGGAGAGGCGTACTGGTTGACGCCCAGGTTCACCCCGAACTGTAGCGCCCGTTATGTAAGTAAGTAAGTAAGCAAACACTCTATTAACTAGTCAGCTACATGACGGGACACTGCGGTCTGTTTCGTAATTTGACAGGTTTCGTTGGACGGTGGATAGGAGGCACTCGAAGCGAGTGTGCTCGTCAGGAATCTGGTGAGCGTTGATGGCATCTGGAGGAGAAGATTCAATTAAGAAATGTACGGGCTGTATGGCGGCATGACCCAGTAGAAGAAACCATGGTGGAATGCTAAAATAGCGGAGCGGCTTCGTATCTCTAGACTTAGTTGGAATCTGGCAAAGAAGGGGGCCATCGAATGGTCAATCTATAGAGATAGTGTTAAGCGGCTCAAAAAAAAAAAAAAAAAAAATAGATTCGCCAAGGAGGACTCTTGGGGATGCTTCTGTGGCTCTATTGAATCATGTACGGGTGCAGCTCGCTGAGGAAGGTTCTTGCAAAAGCTCCCACACAGATGTCCTCTATAAAGAGATCTGATGGTAGCTGGACAGACTGAAACGAGGGCGTGATTGATTCCCTACTAAAGTGTCATTTCCCTGGCTGCGGGGATGCAGGAACCTTCAATTCGGCGGGCACGCTACCAAGGCAATGTATTGAATATGAGACAATCGATAAGATTGTTACTGTGAAAAAGATCAACTCTTTTGACCCCTACAAGGCGCCGGCAATGGATGGGATTTTTCCGATTATATTGCACGAACCATGTAAAGTCATCGTTCCGTGGCTGAAGCTCATATGTTTTGTGTAGTGAGGCTTTGTATGCCTCCTGCTTTTCTGCATGAATCCTCTTACACTAGTCATCGAACCAGGTGTTTCGTCGTGGTGGAGCTTTAAGGCCCAGCACTTCCGTTGCTGTGATCTTTAGGGCTTTTTTGCACAGGCTCCATTGTTGCTCTACTGACTGAGTGAAGGATTGAGTGTTTGTTTAGGGGCCCTATAAATCACTTCGATTGGCAAAGTCCCTGAACGCTGTTCCAAAAGGACAGGATTTTTCCCACTTATCTAAGAGGAAGTTGATCTTGGACTTGGGAGTACCGCAAAAAGGTTCAGGGCCTACGTATTTTTTACTGGAACTATTCCTGGCGAGTTGATCGGCGATTTCATTGCCGTTAATACCTTTGTGCCCTGGCACCCACCAGAGTTTGACTTTGTATCTTTTGGCGAGGTCTTGTAGGGCATCATGGCATTCCTTGACGGTATTTGCGCTTTAAGCGCTGCTTGGCTTTTAGAGAGTATATTGATGGCTACTCCTCTTATGCCAGTCTCCAGGTTTAGATTGATGGCATGTTAGGATGGCATGTAATTCTGCTTTAAAGATGCGATGTCTCATTCCCAGGGCCTTCGAGATCTTACGATTTGGTCCAAAGATGACCCTTTTAACATTAAGCAAGGGATCACTGGTTTCCCGTGCTGAGCGGTTTGGGATCAATATGTCCGGCCCACAAGGCCTTAGTCGCTTTTGTAAGTTTGTTTTTAATATTGGAGTTCCAGTTGAGTGTGCGATCGAGGTCAATAGCTGAATACTTAACTTCTTCTGAAAATCCTATGTTTATGCCATTTAGAAAGACGGAGCAGGGCTGGACCCCTCTCCTCCTTGTAAACGTGACTAAGATTGTCTTATTTTGTTTAATCGTAACAATAACTACGTAACTTGTAGCCACGATTGGTAAGCTTACTTAGTAGGTCTGTGAGCAGAGATCCAGAAGGTGCTATTCTAAATAACGATTTTTTTATGATTGAATTTGCACTACAGAAAGTGGGGACAGTGGGGCTGTCTTTTAGGATGTCTATAAGGTGACTGATAGCATTCGCCCTAACCACGACCTGGAGAATAGGACCCTGCTTCACCACTTCTACCTTCGAAATGATATCGAACATTGGCGATCCATGAAGAATGGTTTCCCCATGTTCAGTGACGATTTCACGACAAACAACGTCGTCGCTAATGATGGGATTAATACCCCTTTCGTATCGGCGGTAGAGCTCCAAACGATCGTTGAATCTCGGAGAAGGAAGAAATCCCCGGTCATCAACGGAATATCGAATACTGTACTTAGACACCTTCCACCGATAAATATAAAATAGGTTAAGCTAGATTAAGATTAGTAGGTAGTGTAGTTTTAAGGCTATATTGGCTACAATATGTAAGAGGATTTCGTATGCGATGTTAAGACTCAGTCAAAGAGACCCCTTCCTTAGCTACGGAGTCCGAAATAAAACTAAGTTCAGACAAGTTAATCACTGAATTACATTAGTGGTTTTCGGAATAGCGACAAAAGACTTCAAAGGCCTTCCGTCTACGTGATGTTTTTGCTTACTTGAAGGTCACAAGAAAGCATTAACACCGAGACCTGAAGTCTATTCAAAAGAATTAATTTCCATATCTAAAGTTTAGGCTTACCATTCATTCGGAACAAGCAGTATCCAAGTATTCAATAATCGATAAAATGAAAACCGCTCGATCATGTATCGGGACTTATTTGACTGCTAGATACGTACATTCTTTAATCTAGGAATCGCTTTGCATAGACCGTTGTTAGAATCACTTTCATTCTTTGTGTGAATACTCCCTTACCGCCTCGATTAATCAATGAGGACTTAGAGGTATTAGTAAGTATCATCAGAATTGAAGGTCATACACTGCTAATGGTAAGTGTGTTACTGCGAAACGCTAAACAGTGTGTTATTATGCTCATTTTTAAGGCAATTTTAAGTTTGTTACTATGAAAGCACACAAAAGTTCTTCACGTTGGGTTTCGCGTCAGGTGTCATCCGAACTTCATTTTCTATAAGTAAAATGTACGTGGACAGATTTTGTTTCGTTAAGAGCAACCTAACAAATCTTTGTCCAGTCGCTTATATGGTTCCAGCCATTTTGCTATTTAGTCGTTGATTCTTCGACTGATTTTCCTGTGGCCAAAATTGCAGTATCATCGGCGAATGTGGCCAGAACAGTTCCATCCGTATACAGCAGGTAAAACAGCGGACCGAATACCCTTCCTTGCGGAACGCCAGCCGTAATTGTTCTAAAATTTGAGTATTCGCTCCAAGGTTTAACACGAAAGAGTATATGAGACAAGTAGATCTCCAGAATGTCCGAGGAAAACTTATCTCAATTTGTGCCTAACCTTTGTGCCAGAGTTTGTCAAAGGTTTGGGTGACGTCAAGAAGTACATTTGAATATGTTAGCTTAGGTTCGAGTGCTTTTTCGACCACACCGGGTATTCGATGTACTTGGTCTATAGTGGGAGCTGATGAACCGGAAAAAGACGCCCTTCTTCGACAATCGGAATTAAGCGGTCGATTATAATAATTCTTTCGAAGACTTTCGAAATTATCGGCAACAACGGGCGGATCTTATGTATGTTGTTTCGGAGTTTGTGTTATTTCTTACGGTTACGGCTTACTAGGCCGTAGCCCAACCGACTAATCCTGTTTTTTTGGCGCAGGAGGCGCGCGATTGAGGATTTGGAGAGGTGTTACTGCAGGCGTGATGTTCGAAAGTTTTATCAACAGATAAAGCGAACATGCCAAGGTTATAAAGCCAGAAAAGAAGCCTGCAGGGATGAGAACGGACACCTAGTAGTAGAATCACAGTCGATGCTGAGAAAATGGAATAACCACTTCTGCAGACTGTATAACGGCGATGTTAGTCAACACACCGCTGTCAGGCAGAATGATCCATTTCTAATCGACGGAGACCGCAGAGAATTCTGTCCCCCTGACCTCGACGAAGTTAAGAAGCTCAAGTCGAATAAAGCTGCTGGCGCAGACGGACTGTCTGCTGAGCTCTTCAAGGTAGCTGGGGATGACCTGGTTGGGAGCATGCACCAGCTCATCGGTAAGATTAGGTTAGAGGAAAGCATGCCCGAGGAATGGAGTCTCAGCATCGTATGCCCGATCCACAAGAAAGGAGATCCCTCTTATTGCGCCAACTATAGGGGAATAAGTCTCCTTAACATCGCCTACAAAATCTTCTCTGACGTTTTGTGTGAACGCCTGAAGCCTTTTGTAAATAAGCTGATAGGTCCTTATCAGTGCGGATACAGGCCAGGGAAGTCTACCATCGACCAAATCTTCACACTACGGCAGATCCTGGAAAAAACCAATGAATTCCAAGTCGACGCTCACCACATATTTGTCGACTTCAAAGCCGCATACGACATACCTGTTAAACTCGGCAGACTATGCAGGATGACTTTGGAGAATGCTCGCTGCTCCAACCGAATCGGTGAACACCTCACCGATAGTTTTGATGTCAAAAAAGGATTTAGGCAGGGCGATGCGCTGTTGTGTGATTTCTTCAACATCATATTGGAAACGATTGTGCAAAAATCGCTGGCTAATAGAAGAGGCACAATCTATTTCAAATCCTCGCAACTCCTTGCGTACGCCGACGATATTGACATAATAGGTAGATCAGAGCGAGATGAGGCGTTTGCGAGTATTGAGATGGAGGCGGCGAAAATTGGTTTGGCGGTAAACGAGGGAAAACTAAATATATGCTGCCATCAAAAAAGGACGCTCACCACCGACGTCTTGGCAAGAACGTTTGTATTGGCAAATATGAGTTCGAGGTAGTTAAGGACTTCGTCTACCTTGGCTCCGCAGTGACCTGGAACAACGACATCAGTTCCGAAATCAAACGCAGAATCACTCTTGCCAATTGCTGTTTCTTTGGGCTCAGGAGGCAATTGAGTAATAGAGCCATCTCCCGAACGACAAACTTGGCTCTATACAAGACCCTTATTATCCCGGTCCTGCTGTATGGCGCAGAAGCATGGATACTATCAAAAGCGAGTGAGGAGGTCCTCGGTTGGGTCGAGAGAAAGATTTTGCGTGTGATTTCCGTTCCTATTAATGGGCGGGAGATATACAGCGACGTGAGTCTAGCCAGGTGTCCACGAATTCAAAGCCTAAGACGGCAAGGCCATGTATAATGAATGAACACCACAGCTACAGCACGAGGACTGTTTGAAACCAACCCCGAGGGACGAATAAATGGAGGAACGGCCGCACTTAGGATGGCGCACACAGATGGAAGGGGTCCTCAGCCAACTGGGTACGGAGCAACGGAAAAGGCTTGCAAAAGATCGTGCTAGTTGAAGGAGAATGTTGGTTCAGGCTCAGGTTCACCCCGAACTATAGCGCCCTACAAAAAGAAGCAGAAGCCCGATATGGTATCTTAAAAATGGACCCTAATGTAACGGTCGTCCGAAATCGCTTTTAAGTGTAACCAAACTTTGGTTTTTGCCTCTCATGGTAATTAACTGCCTTTACATGTGGTTGCTAAATCACTACCTTCATGGATTGGGTGTATGAGTTTACCCCACCATGTTACATTGTGTACTGCCCACTTCGGTTCTGTACCTTAGATTGTACTTGCCTTCACAACAACAACTACTCTATATGGTCATCGAGCTCGCTAAGAGCACTAATGTTTGACGTGGCTAGGATCTAGCAAATCTAGAAGCTAGAAACCTCGCCGAATTTCTTTGAACCGAACCTAGCTTTCTATTCCTGCCATCGAAGAGCTGCGGAGGGCTGTCATAAATAAAGTTGTTTTTGAAAGGACTGCATAGTGGGGTAGTCCGGCAAGGTTTTGAAGGTTGAATTGGCACTACTACTGAGCAAAAGAAAAAAATAGTTCTTAAAGCCATTTGAAGCCTCAGCTTAAGTCAACTGTTGCCCGATATTCAACGGCAAATTACTGGGAATTTTAATTCAATATAAACAAAAACACCCATCATTCTCCATCCATTCTTAAGACACCATCCATCCATTGAAAAAAAAAGGATCTTGGCTTCCATGCGAGGGATGGATGGATTTCTTGATTGACAAAAGCACCATATATTCGTCACCTTCGTCCCTATACCACCTACAATTTACACATATTGAAAACCTAACCAATAAACATTAGTTTCCACATTTAAAATACACGAAGAAGGGACAAGAACAAACAGATAACTTAACCAAGTCATGAAAACTTCAAGAATGCTGGAATTGTTAATGAAGCAATCAGAAAAGCAATAATCATACGTAATGACAGATACACATGACAAAGCGGCGGACTTTCCGACCAAGTTAGATACTAGAAATCACAATAAAACACTTATCCACACACCAAAACACTTAATCCAATGAAAAGCTTTAACAAAACCATTAACCCAACCCAGCATTAGCCCATGCCCAACCCATCTGCCAGCAGCACGAAAACTGTTTCAATTTCCAAATTTACAGCGAATACGAGTAATAGCTCTAAGCTCACATACCGTTATTGTCGAAGGATCAAATATCGATTTTAGACCCTTTCTTCTACCAGCTCTTTGCTTGGGATTGGCATTTTCATTTTCACGAATAGTTGCGGTCTTAGTCTGTTTGTTTGGCACCGAGCTGACGTCAGAGCGTGCCCCATGTACGACCACCTGCGTCTCTTCTTGCACGACTACATCCTGGAAATAGAACGGAGGTGTTAACGAAATGAATAGGGGAAAAAGGTGAAAAGACTTATACCAAGCACTTGAAATACCTTCAATCTGAATTCAAAGTTAAGAAAAGTTCGCGTACAAGCTGTCTGACCTTGAGTTCTACATACCATTGACCCATATTACTGTCCACCATCTAACCCACAAACTAATATTTACATTGTAGCTCATTAGATATGAACATCAAAGCTCAGCATGGTTATTAGATGAAAGCCGCCCACACTGACCTACTGTGCACCTCCCCACCGGGACACGGGTTAATAGAACTTTCCTGATTCGAGGAAACCATTTGAAACGGATTGACTGTGTGTGCCACATACGAGCATGAACGCTAACGCAAGCAACATTAATCACACGAGTTTATCGCGCATGATGACGTGCCATTTGTCCTATTTGTCTCGCCTTCTACTTACATAGCTTCTGCTTCTGCTCCTCTTCCTTTGAGACTTTCCCCTGGTCTAATCGGAAGAAGAGATTTTCGAACGACGGAGCACATATTGAATGAATTATTCAAACACACTATTATGTCGAAGACAAATTTCGACTATCTATGACACCATGTCATAGCGATATCAAGACTTATGTCTAATAACGCCTGGAACCGTTTGTGGATAACCTGATCGGCTCTTATCAGTGTGGTTTTAGGCAAGGTACATCCACAATAGACCAAATATCTACGCTACGGCAGATCTTGGAGAAGACCCAGGAATACCAAATCGACACTCACCACCTCTTCGTCGATGTCAAGACTGCATATGACAGCGTGTATAGAGATGAGCTATACAAGGCCATGTCTAGTTTTAACATCCCTGCCAAACTCGTCCGATTGTGCAGGATGACAATGGAGAATTCTCGCTGCTCCATTAAGCTCGGTAATGAGCAAACCGAGACCTTTGATGTTAAAAAAGGATTTAGGCAAGGTGACGCGCTGTCATGCAACTTTTTCAACATCGTGCATGAAAAGATCGTGCAAGAGTCACTGGCCAACACAAGAGGTACGATTTATTTCAAGTCTACGCAATTGCTTGCGTACATCGACGACATTGACGGGATTGGACGGACACAGCGAGACGTCAATGAGGCCTTTGTAAGCATTGAGGTAGAAGGGGCTAAGATGGGTCTCAAGGTTAATGTGGGTAAAACCAAATATCTGCTTTCATCTAATAGAGACGTTCAACACCGACTTATTGGTCTGAACGTCACCATGGGCGGATATAACTTAGAACTGGTCAAGGAATTCGTCTACCTTGGCTCACTGTTGACCGGCGACAACAATACCAGCGCTGAGATAAAATGCAGAATCACTCTTGCCAACCGCTGTTTCTTTGGGCTTAAGAGGCAATTGAGAAGTAGAGCCCTCTCTCGGAAAATCAAGGTGACACTATATAAGACCTTGATCATCCCAGTCCTCCTTTACGACCCAGAGGCTTGGATTAACAAAAGCGGATGAAGACGCCCTTGGTAGTCTCCAGATGAAAATTCTGCACACTATCTACGGTCCCCTTTTGTTCAAGCGGTGTATGGAGGAGAAAATTTAACGAAGAACTGTACGGGTTATACAGCGACATCGGCCTGGTACGACGTCTACGGATACAGCGTCTAAGGTGGCTAGGCCATGTAGAGCGCATGGAAAAAACAGCTCCGACCCGAAGAGTCTTCGAATCCACCCCGGATGGAAGGCGCGGCAGAGGACGGCCGCTTCAACGGTAGCGCATCACGCAGGTGGAAGGGGACCTTAACCAACCGGGCGTGCGGCGCTGGAAACAGCTGGCCAAAGACCAGCTGGAGACGCTTGTTTATTGAGGCCCTGGTTCACCACGGACTGTAGCGCCACCTAAGTATGACACCATATCATTGGAACAAATGGGTGACCAAGCGAGTCCTAATGAACGCAACCCTAACCTAGCATTCTCCCACCCTAGCTCGCTAGAATTTTCTCAACGTCAAGTGACTTGAAATGGCCCATGATTAGGTAGTTGACATAGTCATTAAGTATGTATGTATGTATATACATACATGAGAAGGATGATTATTGTTCCTCAAGTTCTCGATCAACATTTATCGGATGTGTGCAAGTGTTCTAGGAGGTCATTAGGGAATCGATTCGACGTAATACTCGTGTCTCCCATTGATTCTTCATTACGTACGAAGAGGGCTCGAATTGAGACACTCGGATTGTGGTTATTAGTGACTGGTAAATAACGGTAATGCTTCGAATAATTATGAATTAAGTACCGGGAGCTGAGCCAAATTGCGTCATACCAACTCAAAGGAGTAACGATTCTGATGGTTTCGATAGTGCCTTCAATGGTGCTGATGGCCTTACAGTCTCTGGTGTTTCGCATCTATTCCCATTTTTTTCCCCAGGTATAATGGGCAATTGAAAGTAAATTGTTAATTGATTCCGAATGATTGGAAAGCAATTTGATTGACTTACTTCGCTGACTTTGGCGGCAAAGCGTTTTTGTTTCTCTTTTGTGTCGCCCCGTTTTCACTCATTGTGTGACCTTTTCTGAATGGGCTGTATTGAATTTTCTATTATTTATTGCGTTAAATTGTCCTCAACGGAAATTTAAATTCAACTAACGATGTACCTACATACTGACGACGACTATCAAATGCACAATCAAATCTGAAAAGATTGCTTTCGCAAGTGCACGAAGTGGTGCGGCTACTTGACGTACTCGAGCAGTTGCATCACCTTTGATGTGGCACTTTATACTTGTTGTGCACGAGTCGATGCAAATTAGGTGCAACTAGCCTATTTATGTCGATCTACTAGCTACTCAAGTGAGGGGGGAAGTGTAGCATGTTTTGAGGATTGAAGAAAAAATCGTAATCGAGAAAGTCGAGATGCATGTCTGAAGGCTACTCAGTTTAGTTTAGAGTCAAATAAACATCGTCTGGAACCTACTGACCTAGTGAACGATATGCAATAGTGTACTCGTATTATGGGATGCAAATAACGTGATAATACCTCAAAAGGATTTGAGGTAGATTTTTTAAGATACATACAGGTAAGTGGAGTAATTAGAATTAGGGAAAGGCTGCTGAAGGAGGCATATGCATGTCTGCACTTTCGCCATGCGCCTCCAACTCTCTTTCTCTTACTAGGAAGGTTAATCCACCCAGTAAGAGCGTGATCAGTTCCCGTAATGACGGAGACGGAAGTTTTCAGGTTTCTGCCACAGGCAGACTCCGAACGCAGAAGGCGAGGTCGTTACGGATCCTAGCAGTCCTCGAACGTTCGAAGGGAGCAGGAGCTCTAACCGAAAAAGGTTAAAGCTCCCGCAAACGGAAGACCGCCTCCAGGGATAGCCTCACTATGGAGAGAGTGTGCGATGCCTCCCTCTCCGGTGGGGCGGTGGGAAATCGGAGTCCAGTGGCAGATGTGGCGACCCAGAAGGATCAAAGCATAGGCCAGAAGGCGAAGATAGCCAAAAACCGCTCCTCGGAGGCGGGCACATCACACAACAAAACCCCTTCCTCCGAGAAGGAGATCCAAATGACTGTAAGGAGTCGAGAGAAGCAGCCCTCTTATAAAAAGGCGGCCACCTCCTCTGAAAAGATCATCAAAAGCAGCGCAAGGCTGCTAATGCTCTTGTAAGTAGTAGGATTGCATGCAGTAGTATAAATCATCCCGATGTATCCATGCAAGAACCGTGGTATACGTGATGCAACCATTCTTTATGATGAGCGATCCGAAAGGCCTAGGGTCGGCCCTCATCATATCGAACTCATTATCGGCAACCAAATTTGAACACTTCTGTGGACAAGATCTGGTGGCTGCTAGAGTAAGCTACAAAACGCACGGAGCAATAGAACACTTTATCGTTGCGTCTGCCTACTTTCCCTACGACTCGATACTACCTACACCACCGAAGGAAGTTTCTGAACTCGTAGAGTACTGTTTAGCCAGAAAGAATGGTCTCATCTTGTGTTGCGATCATCTCTCTCATCCTCTTGTTTGTTACGACATGACGACAAGAGGTGATAGACCTGACCCTGATCCAACAGATATGTGAAGGACATCACATATCTTGCATCTTGCCTGATACTACGCTGTCAGACCATAAATCGAATCTAACCTAGACGGAACCCGAGAAAGGCGGGCTGGGTAAGGTTTAGAGAGGTGCTTAAATGATCCACTCAGGCTCTACCTAAACTTTGTACTATACAATTGGTAGAGAACGCCGTTCGTAATCTGAATAGCGCCATCACTAATTGTTTCGAACTCGCATGCCCTGTCAGCAAACCTCCCTGCAGGAAATTGGTTCCCTGGTGGAATGCCGAGCTCCAAAGTCTTCGCAGGGAAGCCAAAAGTCTTCTGAATAGATCGTTTAAATCGAATTCGGACGATGACTGGAACAAGTACCGTTCGAAGCAGAGAGAATATAAGAAACTTATTCGTACATCGAAAAACGGTTCTTATAAGACCTCCTGCGAAGAGATCAAGTCTCTAAGTGCTAGTTGGCTAAAGTCCTCAAACGGGGACAACCGACAAAGCTGGATGCACTCAGAAAATCTGATGGTACCTTTTCTGAGTCTAAAGCGGGGAAGCTCTTAGCTTACTACTTCAGACTCATTTCCCGGGAAATCAGATCGCCACTGGCTCGTTGTACGCCCCTTCAAGGGAAACTGCAACTGAAATTATGAAAACAACTAGGTTATGACTGAAGGCATTGAATTTGCTGTGGCATCCTTCGATGGCTTCAAATATGAGGCAGCTAGCCTAGCACTTGCTCACGGTGAAAGTAGTCTCTATTCCCAAAATAGGAAAAGAGGAGTACTCACTTGCCGAGAGCTTCAGACCAATTAGTCTAACATCCTTCCTGCTGAAAAGCATGAAGAGACTGGTAGAGTTGCACGTGCGCCAAGTTGCCCTTCGAATGCATCCTCTGTCGGAGATGCAACATGCTTATCAGCGCAAATCCGGCGTAAACAGGGGCTGCCCGCAAGGTGGCGTCCTGTCTCCGCTGTTATGGTGCTGCTTGATGCTCTCAATGTCTCTGTAATCTATGCCCAGGCCTATGCGGATGATGTCGCCGTTGAGACAATATGCCACTTCCTCCCAAACGATCCCGGAACTTAGCACGATCGACCAGAGACGCAGCCAAAATGAGGAACGTTCGCCAAAACATTATCGACGACCCCCTTCGAAACTCAAACATAGAAACAACACATTTTGGAGACACTGAATTTATCAGAACATTCACCCAGAATCTCGAGCAGCACGTATTCAGGCTCTGCGACAACTGCTCACGGTTACAACTCAGCCACCATGAAGTCATCTGCCATTACTGCACTAAAAACCCTGTCAAGTACACTACTCAAAACAATATGGATCCAGGAGATGTTCCAGTGGTTATGAAGACATTGTCCGTCGTCGAGCAGATGTTGGTAGCACGGATTCAACCCGTTCTCAGCGTCTATCAGCTCCGCAGTCAAGGTGTCAATGGTCAATTCCGTAACAATGCGGATGCCCTAGAACGCTTTAAAGCGGACATAACCGCCATCCAGGAAATGCGATGGAATCGACCGGATTAAAGCGGATGAAAAACTGCAACATCTACTACGGTGACTACTATAGGGAGAGAGGACAATGATTGTTCGTATGCGGATTTGTTGTTCGAGGTAGACTAAGGCAAATAGTCCTAAGCTTTCGGCATGTGAGCGAACATCAGCTGATCTACGTCCACGCCCCCACGGAAGACAAGGTTGACTCCGCCAAAGATGAGTTCTATGATCTCCTAGACAAGACGTATGCCCAATGTCCCAGCTATGACATCAAAATTGTACTAGGAGACTTCAATGCTAAGCTGGGTAAGGAAAGCATCTTTGAACGAGTCATCGGCAAACATAGCCTACACGACACCACATCCGATAACGGACACAGGCCGATTGATCTTGCTGCGGGGCGAAATCTCCTTCTAGCTAGTACGCGCTTCCCGCACCTCGATATTAACAAAGGCACCTGGCGGTCGCCAGATCAATTAATCACTAACCAGGTTGATCACATCGCGATCGACGTCAGACACTCCTCCACTACTCTTGATGTTCGAACTTTCCGAACAGCTTACATCGACTCGGACCACAATCTTGTAGTAATCAAAATTGGGCCTACGGATATCACGAACGCTGCGGAGTAGAGTAAGAATAAGAAGTGATGACATCGGAAAGCCACTATCGCCAGAAACCGCTCGTGCTTTTACCGATCGCGTCTCCCTTAAGCTCTCCAATACATCTCAACCCTCCACGCTATCAATAGAACAGCAGTGGAACCTTTGCAAACAAGCCCTGAAAAACTCTGCATCCGAAGTTATGGGTTTCAAGGCCCCACCATGGAGAAACCTCTGGTTCGATCACGAGTGTAGGAGGATTCACACATCGAAGCAGGATGCATATAAGGCCTCGCTGCATAAAAGAACAAGAGCAGCTCGTGAGCTCTACAAGTTAAAAAGAAGGCAGGAGCATAAGCTTTTCAGAAGAACCAAGAAAGAGCACGAGAAGAGCGCGATTGAGGGTTTGGAGAGCTGCGGTTTACTACGATGTTAGTCGATATACCGCTGTCAGGCAGAATGATCCATTTCTAATCGCAGAAAATTCTGTCCCCCTGACCTCGACGAAGTTAAGATTGCCATATCGAAGCTCAAGTCGAATAAAGCTGCTGGCACAGACGGACTATCTGCCGAGCTCTTCAAGGCAGCTGGGGATGACCTGGTTGGGAGCATACACCAGCTCATCCGTAAGATATGGTTAGAGGAAAGCATGCCCGAGGAATGGAGTCTCAGCATCGTATGCCCGATCCACAAGAAAGGAGACCCCTCTGATTGCGCCAACTGTAGAGGAATAAGTTTCCTTAACATCGCCTACAAAATCTTCTCTGCCGTTTTGTGTGAACGCCTGAAGCCTTTTGTAAATAAGCTGATAGGTCCTTATCAGTGCTGATTCAGGCCGGGGAAGTCCACCATCGACCAAATCTTCACACTACGGCAGATCCTGGAAAAAACCAATGAATTCCAAGTCGACGCTCATCACATATTTGTCGACTTCAAAGCCGGATACGACATATCTGTTAAACTCGGCAGACTATGCAGGATGACTTTGGAGAATGCTCGCTGCTCCAACCGAATCGGTGAACACCCTACCGATAGTTTTGATGTCAAAAAAGGATTTAGGCAGGGCGATGCGCTGTCGTGTGATTTCTTCAACATCATATTGGAAATGATTGTGCAAAAATCACTAGCCAATACAAGAGGCACAATCTATATCAAATCCTCGCAACTCCTTGCGTACGCCGACGATATTGACATAATAGGTAGATCACAGTGAGATGTCAATGAGGCGTTTGCGAGTATTGAGTTCGAAGCGGCGAAAGTTGGTCTGGCGGTAAACGAGGGCAAAACTAAATATATGCTGTCATCAAAAAAGGACGCTCACCACCGACGTCTTGGCCATTATAAGTTCGAGGTAGTTAAGGACTTCGTCTACCTTGGCTCCGCAGTGACCTGGAACAACGACGTCAGTTCCAAAATCAAACGCAGAATCACTCTTGCCAATCGCTGTTTCTTTGGGCTCAGAAGGCAACTGAGTAATAGAGCCCTCTCCCAAAGTTGACTCTATATAAGACCCTTATCATCCCGGTCCTGTTGTACGGCGCAGAAGCATGGACACTATCAAAAGCGGATGAGAAGGCCATTGGTCGGCCCGAGATAACGATTTTGCGCGTGATTTTCGGACCTATAAACGCAGACGGGGGATGAAGGAGAAGATTCAACCACGAACTTTACGGGCTGTACAGCGACATGAGCCTAGTCAGGCGTATACGGATTCAACGCCTAAGATGGCTGGGCCATGTAGAGCGAATGGACACCACAGCTCCAGCCCGGAGAGTCTTTAAATCCAACCCCGAGGGACGAAGAAGCAGAGGACGGCCGCACTTATGATGGCGCACACAGGTGGGGACCTCAGCCAACTGGGTGTGCGGCAATGGTAAAGGCTAGCGAAAGATCATGCTAGATGGAGGGGCATGTTGGTTGAGGCCCAGGTTCAACTCGATCTGTAGCGCTCACTAAGAAGAAGAAGAAGTAGTGTAGCAACGGTGTAGCTTAGATAATGGAGATAGAAAAAAAAACGACAGGAGAAGGAAGAGGAAAGGCAGGCAATCCGCCAAATGGAAACACATTAAAGACATTCATCATTTAAACAGTCTACCAGTGTACAAGGATTACCAAGTGTCCTCAAAAGATTTTTTCTTCCCCTTACTCCTTCGGGATTTTTTTGTTTTATTCTATCTCTCAGTTGATGTGCGTTATGAATACCTCCGTTTAGTCATAAATAGTAATAATAAAAAGGAAGACAGAGTCAAAGGATCCAAAGTGGAACAAACATCGCCAGTGGAACTACCGAGATGCAAGCATATCTATCGAGTACTCGTAAAAAAAGAAGAAATAAAAATAAACAAAATTCCTGAGTAGAACATATGTAGATACATGTACTGTTCCAAACAGGAAGTAACCAAAAGTGTCTATTAAAAATAATAATTAGTCATAAAGCTATCCAATTCAATTCGCTACTGCAATTAGTCGGTCATCATTCGACTTTCAACACTCGCTCGGGAACAGAAATGCGAAAACTAATAACAAACGAATGAAAGTAAACAATCGAATCAGTTGTCGATGGATGATATCGTTAGGGGTGAAGGGGATGGGATGGTGAAGACAAAAAACAGAATTATTTCTGTGCGAAATGATTAGAATGTCCATCGTAGATACATACATACATGTGTAAACGAAGGTTCTCCTAGTTACTCACCTCGAATCCTCTGATCTTGTATATCTGCTCATTGGTTACTAGATACACTAGGGCTAATGGTAGCAATGCAATTGCACTGAGCAAGAACAAATATCGCCAGATGGCGCGCCAATACAAGTTCGGCCTCATTTAATAGTCGAAGCAATTCATCGAAACGCGCCGCAATCCAATCATTGCTCAGCAAATTTTGCAATTTTTTTTGTAAAAATAATTTTTGGTTTTTTTAGTAAAACATATGTTTTGTATAGATATGCGTAGAAATATGAATTAGACAAATTGTAAATATAGTCGTCCACATGTAGGCATATAGCGATGACGAGCGGTTTGAATGAACGTTGGTTACCGAGTAAATGTATCTTTTGAATTTGGATTCGATGTGATTTGGTGTGTGTTTAAAAAACTGTTGCATGCGAATTTGTTTTTTTCTTCAACTCGCACTATTGGTCGAAGGCAAAGTGTTTTGTTAAATTTGGAAGACCGATTTCGTAACACTCGTTGACTGTCGTAACCGTGTGCTCTTTCAGCTCCGTCCTGATATTCCTTTAATCCTCTTTCACTCTTGCTATTAAGCAATTTTCTTAGCAAATCGTTTCAGCTGCTCGTTTTTATAGTAGGGGAGCCCAAGTGGGGATTTTGCGTGTTTCTCGAGCGCGTCAAAAAATCATATGGGGAAAACCTTGCACCCTGTAATGTACCAAATACGAACCCTTTCTATAGGGGGGTGCCTTGAGGGCAGCCCGTCAGATTAGTAAAAAAAAATCAGTCCTCGATCGCGTCAGATTAAGAACAGGTAAGCTAAGTACATCCTGAAAGTTGTAAATTTCAATAATCTGACCACTTGAGCGTGGCATACGGTAATGGGGAAGTCGCAAAGTTGTAAAAAACCGGCCAAGTGCGAGTCGGACTCGTGCACGAAGGGTTCCGTACCATCTGTACGGATGAGATATAGTTGATCATCAAAGTGTCCATTGAATTCAAATCAATTATCTTACTTGGCAGCAACGATGTGAAAAGGTGAATAACAATAATGGGAAATATGGGGAAAAGGTTTGCAGCAAGGATTAATTCATCAAAGACACAAACGAGATCAAAACTGGGAAGTTTTCTACTGCTTGTGGGATATTGTCGACTAACCTTAGTTCACTATGTGACCAAGGGGATTTTTTGGATGAAAATCATGTCTGTTGTATGGGAGCCCCCCTTAAATATTAAGTTTGATCTGTTTTTAGTATTTGTCGTGGTAGCGACAACGGAAATGCATCATCTGTGAAAATTTCAACTCCCTAACTATCACGGTTCATGAGATACAGCCTGGTGACAGACGGACGGACAGCGAAGTCTTAGTAATAGGGTTCCGTTTTACCTTTGGGTACGGAACCCTAAAAAAAGCTTCACCTCGAAACACTCGAGCACGATTTTATTTTGAAGGGAATTCTATCGGAATTACGAAAAATATATAATCTGACGGTTGTCATGGGGCGATATAGCTAAAACCATCGATAAAGCATGAGCGTACAGATGCTGATAGCTATGTATTCCCCACTCCACGCCTCTCGGTCCTTCTCACTCTTTCGCAGTGTCCCACATTCAAAGTTTTTTAAATTGTCAGATTACCAATGCTTTCATTCAGGTATTGTGCAGGTACGGAAGGACGATCGTATCAGTGAGTATTCAAATGAATTCATCTTTGTGATACTTTAGTCTATATCCTTACGGTCCGCGGCTATTCCAATCAAATGGATAGCAGAGTTGATAGTTGGCGCCTGCAAAAACAGACTTCTACCACTTTGACCCCTAAACGGGCAAAAAAGTCGTCGTATTTCGTTGACAGAGCTGTTTGATGACCAAGGTTAGAACGTGCTTTCCGAGGCATGATTATTGAAGTCTGCACCGTGGCGCAGTGGGTAGTGTGTTGGCCTCTGACGCCGATGATACGGGATCGAAAGCTGGACGATAAGCAGGACAGCGGAGCTGATTTTGGGTTCTTTCGAAAGAAAAAATCTGCGCCGGATATTTGGTCCTGTCTGTGAGGAAGGTGAATGGAGAAGAAGACACAACTGCGAACTCTACGAGCTGTACCAAGATGTGAATGTAGTCCGGAGGGCAAGGATCCGTCGACTACACTGGCTCGGCCACATCGAGCGCATAGACATCATCGCTCCAGCTAAGAGGGTCTTCGACTCCGACCCTCCTGGTTCGAGAAGAAGAGGAAGACCGAACCTCCGGTATAAAGACCAACTAATTGCGGATGTAAGACATCTTGGTCTTGACAACTGGAAACAGTGTGCCCGGGACCGTCAAGGATAGAAGGCAGCTATAGCTCAGGCTCAGATTCTCCATGGATCACTGGCCTGATAAGTAAGTAAGTAAGTCTGTCAACGAAATACATTTAAAATCGTCCTCTCGATGCCTTCTATTGACATGTCTAATTTGGTCAAGATCCTTCAAAGCGTTTAGGAGGAGTAGTCGGTCGGTGATTATTCCTCGATGGTATGACCGATTTTTGATTTCATTTTTTTAAAATCTTCCCCTCGATATCAAAATCCGTCAAAGCGTTTAGGAGGAGTAGTCTACCTCGGGGCAAACGTAAATTCCACAAATGGCACCACAGTGGAGATCCGGCATAGAATCGCCCATGGCAACCGCTGCTACTTCGGCTTGTCCAAACAACTGGGGTCAAAACTCCTCACTCGAAAGACCAAAGTCATGCTTTACAAAACGCTCATTCTGCCAGTCTTGCTGTACGGAGCCGAAAGCTGGACGATAAGCAGGACAGCGGAGCTGATTTTGGGTTCTTTCGAAAGAAAAATTCTGCGCCGGATATTTGATCCTGTCTGTGAGGAAGGTGAATGGAGAAGAAGACACAACCGCGAACTCTACGAGCTGTACCAAGATGGACATCATCGCTCCAGCTAAGAGGGTCTTCGACTCCGACCCTCCTGGTTCGAGAAGAAGAGGAAGACCGAACCTCCGGTATAATGACCAAGTAATCGCGGATGTAAGACATCTTGGTCTTGACAACTGGAAGCAGTGTGCCCGGGACCGTCAAGGATGGAAGGCAGCTATAGCTCAGGCTCAGATCCTCCATGGATCGCTGGCCTGATAAGTAAGTAAGTAAGTCTGTCAACGAAATACATTTTTGGGTGTTACATTTTTAAAAATTCTTACACGCTCTTTTCGCCACTAAAATGGAAAACTTAACTTTGGAACCTAATCTTCACAATCCAATAGGTCCCCATGACGCTCTAGTAACTGCGAATTTAGCATCCCGGGCTCCCCTACTATTATCAACTAATTAAGTCAACTCACTAAGCTTACGGCAAGACTATGATAACCTGTCAGCTAGATTGCTATTTCGATGCGATTCAATCCGAAAAAAAAAACGAAAATTTCTCTTAACCATAAATCACAGACTAAAATCACTTGTGAAATATTTATGCATCACCAACTCATACGCACTAGATATACATAGATACTATTGCACATTACTTCTTCGTCTTCGAGTAGTAAAAGAAAAATAATGCATCAGCGGGGCCAAAAGGATCTACAACGAAAAGTCCTTCCGCTCCAATCTAAGTATATTTCGCTGACAAATAAAATCCATAAAAGTTGCTTTTTCTTTTCTGAACCAGCGGAAGGAAGAAGTGAATGTAAATAGATAGCGAATAGAACGGTTTCCTTTTGAAGACAGGTGCCACAAAACGTATCGTATCGAGAAACCCGATGGATATGAACTGACAGTGAGAACCAGAATGTTTCGAATTTTGTTTTTATTTCTTTTTTGGTTTTTCTTTTGGGTTTTCGAGAGAGGGAAGGTTGGCTCGGTTGGCTCTTTTTTTTTTTTTTTTTTGTTCTATAGCTATTCTAAGTGCTCACGGCAGCAGGTTGTGGTGCTCTATCTGAAAAATGGGAAATGGGGAGGAGAAGTACGGCGGTAAAAAGCTTTTGAGTTTTGTTTGTGTCATTTGTTGCGTAGCAAGCAGCATGTATGCGCACAGTGGGGTGCACAGGAAGGCGGTTATGCAACTCAAAATGGGTGGGAGGCTTGAAACGTTATTATTCTTCCTGAGCCTCCTTTAAAAAACCTCTCCAACTGGCACGGTCTTTCGCCAGTAGTCTTCAGTGCCGCACGCCTACATAGTTGGTTAAAGTTCTTGTAGAGACCTGCAATAATACTAGGAGACTTACAGGAAAATATCTAAACTCCGAGAGCACGGAGCGGGAGTGTTGCCTGTGTCACAATGCTACTACACGGCGATGACAGCGCAACTACAAACGCCGTAGCTGTCAAATTCGTATTCATACAATGGAATTATATGGAGTAAGTCACATTGGCACGTGTGTCGTCTTGTCGCAGCGCTGTAATTTCGAAAATTCGAAAAACTGTCGCATCTATTAGGTTATCAGTAGTGTTCAAAATGAGCGAATTAAGCGAAAGCCAGACTGAATAATTAATCGATGCGGTTAGAGAACAACCACTTATTTACAATTAGGCGGATAAATATACTTTTCCATGAAGGAAATGATTTGGAGGGACATTTCCGAAAGTATGGGAGCTGATGGTATGTATCCTTATAGGTATTCAATAGTTTTGTTGTTATTCTTAAACGTTTTTCTCCTTTCAGTGAAAGATTGCAAGACTGCCTGGAAATCGTTGAGGGACCAGTATACAAGAACGGCCAAAGAAAGCAAGGGAAAGTCGGGACAAGAAGCCACGACCAGCCGATGTTTCTAAGAGATACAATAGAAACCAAGAAGTAAGTGACAAAGAGACGTCATCAAATTTTTTATTTTATTAGAGGGACTTCAAATTACGATTGTTTGATGTCCGAACCGGAGACAATGGACCCAGAAGTCGCAGCGATGTTGACGGAGGCAGATTATGTTGAGAGCGAAGTAAACGAAAGCCTTCCCTCCACATCAAGCACGCCAACACCAAGCTGTTCCCAAGGAAGCACTAAGAAATTCAAAAGCAGTTCCAAACACCATGACGAATTTACGGAATTTATCTCGGAAATCATGTGTAAAATCGACAATTTTATTCAAGTCTTGCTAACATGGTAACCAGAGCGAATTTGACGGAAATAGAAACGCGTCAAAGGGCGTCGTGGCGCAGTGGTTAGTGTGTTGGACTCTGGCGCACGATGAGCGAGTTCGGATCACGATAACACTAACGCCATCGAATGTTTATTTCGCCACGTTCCTCCTCGGCGGGGTAATGACAAAACCCCCCGTAGTAAACTTGCCATGAAAAGCTTCTCGACCCCCGCCGTTCGGAATCGGCATTAAACTGTAGGTCCCTTTCACCTGGGTGAAAAATAAATCACACACAACATGGGTGATTGAGGGAAGCTTGGCTCTGGTCCTTCATGGGCTGTAAGGCCACCAAAGAAGAAGAAGAAGAAACGCGTCAAATACATCGAAACATTTTCATTTTTCTTGCTGACGAATTAGATAAACTAATTAAATGAATGTTCTTGTTTATGTTTCATTTGAAATACATCAGGTACTGACAAAGTTTCTTTCTTAAATGGTGAGCTTCTCGAGCAGGGTTGTGAGAACTTGAGGGTGGGTGTCTTTCGGAACTTGTTTCATTTCTCCATTCCCCAGGGATAACTTCACTGTCCACAACTCTGTCAGCAAAGCTGTATGGACAGTAACTTGCGCATTTTTCAAACATTAACATGTTGTGGAGAAGAACCGTCGCCTTGACAATGGTATCCAGATTTAAAGGCAAAGCATGGATGTCATTCCTCAGAATCCTACACCTTGCAGACAGAATACCAAAGGCGTTTTCAATCGTCACTCGCGCATGAGATATTCTTCTGTTGTAATTTTCCTCATCTGGTTGCGAGTTTCCTGATAAGAAATATTCACCTATAAGTTGATAGTGCTTAATGCTTTCCTATGTACATGTTTACCTGGAAAGGGTCTCCCACAAAGAAATAAGGGAACCTCTCCTCTGAATTCGCTAAAATTGCAGATGGAGGAATTCCTAGTTTGTCGTTCATCAAAAGATTCCTCCATCGCTTTGACTTCCGTAAGTCCCTATGTCGACCATCGTGGAGGTGCATCGTAAACAGCTAACAGCACAATACTATGCCTTCCTTTACGGTTGTAGTATAAAGACCCGGCATTTGGTGGACATACAATGTTAATATGTTTGCCATCAGTTCTTCTTCTTCTTCTTAATGGGCGCTGCAGTTCGGGGTGAACCTGGGCCTCAACCAACATGCCTCTCCAACTAGCACGATCTTTTGCTAGCCTTTTCCATTGTCGCACACCCAGTTGGCTGAGGTCCCCTTCCACCTGTGTGCGCCATCTTAAGTGCGGCCGTCCTCTGCTTCTGCGTCCCTCGGGGTTGGATTCAAAGACTTTCCGGGCTGGAGCTGTGGTGTCCATTCGCTCTACATGGCCCAGCCGTCTTAGGCGTTGAATCCGTAGACGCCTGACTAGGCTCATGTCACTGTACAGCCCGTAAAGTTCGTGGTTGAATCTTTTTCTCCATCCCCCGTCTGCGGTTATAGGCCCGAAAATCACGCGCAAAATCTTTCTCTCGAACCGACCAAAGGCCTTCTCATCCGCTTTTGGTAGTGTCCTTGCTTCTGTGCCGTACAACAGGACCGGGATGATAAGGGTCTTATATAGAGTCAACTTTGTCGTTCGGGAGAGGGCTCCATTACTCAGTTGCCTCCTGAGCCCAAAGAAACAGCGATTGGCAAGAGTGATTCTGCGTTTGATTTCGGAACTGATGTCGTTGTTTGGAACTGCTTTGGATTTCGCAGCGCTTCCTTGGGAACAGCTTGGTGTTGGCGTACTTGATGTGGAAAGAAGGCTTTCGTTTACTTCGCTCTCAACATAATCTGCCTCCGTCAACATCGCTGCGACTTCTGGGTCCATTGTCTCCGGTTCGGACATCAAACAATCGTAATTTGAAGTCCTTCTAATAAAATAAAAAGTATGATATAAAATGTATTTGATAACGTCTCTTTGTCATTTACTTCTTGGTTTCTATTGTATCTCTTAGAAACATCGGCTGGTCGTAACATTTATACTTTTTTTTCCGTGGCTCCTTGTCCCGACTTTCCCTTGCTTTCTTTGGCCGTTCTTGCATACTGGTCCTTCAACGATTTCCAGGCAGTCTTGCAATCTTTCACTGAAAGGAGAAAAACGTTTAAAAATAACAACAAAACTATTGAGTACATATAAGGATACATACCATCAGCTCCCACACTTTCGGAAATGTCCCTCCAAATCATTTCCTTCATGGAAAAGTATATTTCTCCGCCTTTTTTGTTTTTGTTTTTTTTTTTTTTTTTGAAATTTGCGCGCACTCAAGGTCTAATATTGGTGAGCATTCCTAGAGAGGTGTGTTGCGGGAGAAATGTTGAAGGGGCGGAATGCAACTGGCTATTTCATCAGAGCACTTTTGGTGGTAGTAACGATAAAACAGGGAGAGGCAGGTAACATTCCTGCGGTGTTCCAGCGAGTCCAATGTTTTGGTAATGCTGGAGTCACCTATCAGTTTTATGGCTCGTTTTTGTATTCTGTTTAGTAGGTGCTGTGAGGTCTTGGAAGCACCGGACCAGACATGAGTGTTAAACTCTAATTTGGGGCGAATGAACGCCTTATAGATTGTAGCCAGATCTAAGGGTGAGAAATATTTCTTGCATCTGTATAGGAATCCTAGGCATTTCGCAGCATTCTTGGTGACACTGAATATATGGTCGCTCCAATTAAGATTGTGAGCAACACTCATACCCAGGTTGGAAAGCTTTTCAGTTTCTGAGATGCAAGTGCCATTCATGGATAATGGCTGCGGGTTAGTTATACGCTTTAACGACAAGAGACAGCATTGTGTTTTGGAAGCATTCAATTCCACTCTATTGTTTTTACCCCATTGGATGATGCTGTCGATATCGGAATTTAATGAGCTTAACATACACTGCCGCTCATTATCTACAACCGAAGTGCAGGGTCGTAAACTGGTGAACGAATATGAAAAGCTGAGGGTACTGTCGTCAGCGAAGGAGTGAATTGGATTAGAAGTAACAGACAAGAGATCATTTATAAAAATAAGAAAGAGTGTCGGAGACAAAACGGAGCCCTGGGGAACACCGGCATTTACAGAGTGAGTATCAGACTTGAATCCGTCCAAAACAACTTGAATTGAACGATTCGAAAGGTAGCTTCTAATCCATTGAAAGAGAGACTCATCGATCCCAAAAGCACGCATTTTCGACAAAAGGGCTTCATGCCAAACCCTGTCAAATGCTTTCGAAATATCCAGTGCAACAATTTTGCTTTCACCTGCTCGGCGAGATATGCCATCAAATCACCAGTGGATCTGTTGCTGCGGAAACCGTATTGGCGGTCATTGAGGAGTTTCTGCGACTCGAAATATTTCATTAGCTGACGGTTAATCAGGGCTTCCATGACCTTGGAAAGAAGGGACGTTAGTGCAATGGGTCGGTAGTTGGAGGGAGAAGATGATTCGCCTTTTTTGGGTATAGGCTGGACAAATGCTGTTTTCCACCTACTCGGAAAGAGCCCAGAGGTGTAGGAAAGGTGAAAAAGCTTACGCAGTGGTTATACCAGCGTAGAAGAACACCTCTTCAGAACTATTGGGGCAATACCATCTGGACCAGCGGATTTGTGTATGTCGAGGTCTTTAAGAACCCTTGCGACTGTACGAGTGCGGAAGTGGATTAGTCCCATGGTGGAATTGACGCACTCTAGTACAGGCGGAGACAAAGTACAAGCTGGCAGCTGAGAACTGCTGCGAAATGGGCAGCAAGTAGGTTAGCTTTGTCTAAGGGGGTGACAGCTGGAGTGTCATTGTGGATGAGCGTCGGTATAGACGACTTAGTTGAGTTTTTTACGTTTTTTACAAACGACCTGAAACTGTTGCTACCTTTGGGACATTGAAGGATTTTACGCCTTAATTTTTGGTCGGATTGGAATTTAATCCGTCGAATGTGGGTGTTGCAGTCATTTCTGGCTCGTATGCTCTTTTTTCGGTTTTCCTCAGAACTGTTTTTTTTTTTTTTTTTTTTTTTAGAGACTCGCGCAGGTTCAAGAGTTTTTATATTCTCTTATGATGTGTTGACACACACAACCTGAACGGAGTACAGTGGTTGGGGTCGTTGATGTTCGTTCACTACTCTCAGGGGTGGTTGGTTATAGTCCGTAGTAATTCGTTCAAGCACTTTTTAGTATTGCATACGCAGAGGATGAATTTCAGTTGACCATATACTGTGAGTGTTATGCCTGCAGCAGTACGTCTGGTCACTTTCCATTCTCAACAGCGTTGCATACTTTTTGGCGGTATAGAAACTACTTGTTCTTGGCTATGAAGCGAATTTGAACCATAAACCTTCCGCTCGGCGGTCGATGATGTTAACCACTGCATCACGGCCACCCCCTTGTTTGCCTTGTAGGCCCGAAAACTTACCTCCCTGAGCCTCTTTGCAGCTCGGGTCAAACCACTTATTATCCTTAGGCCTAGTGCTTTTAATTTTGCTGGGAATAAAATTTGCCATGCCGATTCGGATAATGTTTACGATAATATCAGTCCACGTCGTTGTCGAGGAAGCACAACGACCAGTTAAAGATCCGAAAGAAGCTGTTAAGGCCGCACCAGTTGGCTTTCTCGTATCGCCACAGTGTTCTCTTAGGAGCTTTTTCTTTAACTGGATGGTGGGAGTTCGAGAATTTTGCTGATATCATGCAGTGGTCAGACAAGCCTAGGGGTTCCAATACATCGATCTTGTATTTGTCATGCTGAGAGGTAAGAAAAAAGTCCAGTGTGTTGGCGGTATGACCAGCAACATCGGGGATACGTGATGGCTCATTCACAAGTTGAGTTAAGTGGTTTAACTCAGCAAAAATTTCAACATACCTTCCTTCGGGTCTGACTGCCTTATTGTAAATAAGTGGTTGTTCTCTTACCGCATCAATTAATTGTTCAGCCTGGTTCTCGCTTAATTCGCTCATTTTGAACACTACTGATAACCTAATAGATGCGACAGTTTTTCGAATTTTCGAAATTACAGCGCTGCGACAAGACGACATACGTGCCAATGTGACTTACTCCTTATAATTCCATTGTATGAATATGAAATTAACAGCTACGGCGTTTGTAGTCGCACTGTGGCATCGCCGTGTAGTAGCATTGTCGGGTTATCTGACGAGGGCTGAAATAAGTGCAAAAGAGAGGGTAAGTGAAACAGAAATACGTTGGCACAGTCACGCGCGGGTAGCTACTTCGTGGGTTTTTTTGACATTTCCTTATCTCCTTTTCTTTGTTTTGCGATGTCGCTTCACTCCGGTTTCTGACTTGGAAGTGTAGGTTTGGATACCATTCTTACTTCTCAAACATCACCACAGGCTAACGAAATTGATATGTGAAGCGAAATGTCAAAAAACAGTCACGCGCAGAAAAGCTCCGTGTGGACGCGTCGTCAAATCGGAACGTAGGTTCAAAAGAAAAAGGCGCAAAAAGAAAGCCCTCATGTAGACTCCGACATTGTGACACAGGCATCACTCCACCAAGATTCCGATGCAACTGAATTAAATGTGCGCGAACATCCCCATACACATCACACCGATAGAGACACCGACACTAAAAATCAAAAACTTTTGATTTTTACTCGCTCTGTGTCTGACACCGCAAATCGGTGTGGGCACCAGCCCACGACTGACACAATCGAAAAGAATGGAAAGCAAAAAAGATGTCTCACGCATACAGAGACAAAATGTCAGTTGGACTCCTCGACCCAGGTTTACATGCATTTTTTCAACTCGATCCAGAAAACAGAGCAGAGCTGGCAGAGCTGGATCGAGTCGAGTCAACTCTATTTCAACTCGATCCGCGTTTATATGAATTTCGATCCTAGTTGAATCCGGATCCAACTACGCATGTAAACGGGGTATCTCATTGCTCGTTCGCCACTGCTTCTATCCCACATGAATTCTGTCACCTACGACAAAACATAACGATCAGCAGCTATAATTTCGAGGTAATAAAGGAGTTCACATACCTCGGGGCAAACATAAACTTCACGAATGGCATCATAGTGGAGATCCGGCGCGGAATCACCCTCGGAAACCGCTGTTACTTCGACTTGTCAAACCAGCTAGGGTCCAAACTCATGTCCCGAATAACCAAGGTTATGCTCTACAAGACTCTTAGCCTGTCAGTTCTGCTATGTGGAGCCGTAAGCTGGACGATAAGACAGCAGAGCTGATCCTTCCCTCATTCGGAAGAAGAATTCTGCAACGGATATTCGGTCCTATCTGCGAGGAAGGCGAATAGAGCTATGAGCTGCGCAAAGATGTGGATATAGCCCAGAAGGCAAAAATCCGTCGACTACAGTAGCTCAGCCACATCGAGCGCATCGACACCAACGCTCCAGCTAACAGAAGGGGGACACGGAACCTCTAGTATAAAGACCAAGTGAAACTTGGATCGCCAAGGGTGGAAGGCTGTATCAACTCAGGCCCAGACTCTCCAGAGGGCAATATCTTGGCTATAGGGTGATGAGGTAACGTTGGAATGCTTTTTTTTTTAAACAAAACATCTTGCACAATCAACGATGAATGGGCAAATGCATTGTCACGGGGTGGCCGTAGTGCAGTGGTTAACATCATCGACCGCCGAGCGGAAGGTCTATAGTTCAAATTCGCTTCATAGCCAAGAAAAAGTACTTCCTATACGGACAAAAAGTATGCAACGCAGTTGTGAATGGAAAGTGACCAGACGTACTGCTGCAGGCATGACACTCACACTATATGGTCAACTGAGATTCATCATCTACGAATGATTATTACGGACAATCAACGCGGAATTCGGTCGGCTCTCGTCCTATCTAGGACAACCACTCCTGAGAGTAGTGAACGAACATCAAACCACTGCACTCCGTTCAGGTTGTGTGTGTAACAGCACGTCATAAGAGAACATAAAATCTCTTGAACCTGCGCGAGTCTCTAAATAAAAAAAAAAAAAATGAATAAAATCCCGCCCCTCCTGGCGAGTTCTGGTCACGCGGAAAACACGTGTTCGCAGCCTCTTCAGGTCGCCAACATAGAACTCTCTTAGTAACTGTTTGGTCAGTAGGATCACACTCACGATGAACGATGCTGCGGATGTTGAAAAAAATAGTAAACACTTCCCTCAGTTGCTCAGAAATCTTCGCTTTCGTTGACCATTCCACTGCTGATGAGAGGCAGATGAGACGCCTCGACTATCAGATGACGCACTTTGGCCTAAATGCACTTCTTTAGCTGATTCAGCTAATAGACTGATCCGGAGGCTAGTCCAACCTTTCCTAAGTGCTCCTCTGTCTCTCCACGAACTCCAATTTTTGATTTTGGCGTTATAGGTCTCTTGAAACCAAGACCCAGAGATCACCTCAAACTTCCACTATAAGATAAACTCACCCGCACACCATGTAGAAGCTCCCTCAAGGCACCCATGAACTCTGCTCCAACCAAGAATATCATCCCCTTCACTCGTCCCAAAATCAATATTTGATCTATAACCTTACCTGCTTGACATACTCTGATTACAGAAAACGGCGGCAGGGTGCTTCCTGATGTATGCCAAAAGCACGATTTTCGACTTCATAGGCCATACTAACGAGTGCTTCCACTCTCTGTCAACAGCTCCCAGCTACACTCAGTGAGTTGGCGCTGCCACATGCTTTCGCACGAACTCCCACTGTCCCACCACTTATCTATCCATAGTTCCCGCATCATAAACAGAGAGTAAGTCACCGAGGCAGAGAGTGAGTAGAGCTTTTCGGTCTTGATGCCCTTCCTCTCTCTCTCTCTCTCTCTCTGGATTCAAGTACTGGCCTACAGCAATGCAGCATAATGTGGACGGAGTTTCAAGTGCACTCGTTTCTGGAGCACCACGTTACACAACGTGCTACGCGGATGAATGAGCGCACAAGGTGGTCTACGAGCGATTCGTTCGCGTGAGAGCGAGAGGATGGAAAGTGAATAGATTCGCTGCCGTACAGACGACGCACGGCTGTGAGTGGGTGGATGGATGCATGACGAGTAACTTGTGTAGGTAGAGGACGACAGCGAATGTGATTCATTATACAATTGAAGTCTCAAGAGTAATATATGAATGCGAGTTCCCTGCACAGGATTCGGGGTAAGATGGAGCAAAAGTGAAGACGGATGCGGAGAATAAAGAAGGCAAAGCAAATTGGACGGAGTATGTTGTTAGGAAACAAGGAATCGCGGCAGCCGGAAGGCAGTGTTGGCATGTGAACGGACTCGCAAGTGGTTGAAGCTTTTGCGTCTATCCCTGTCGCGTCCTAAGTATTCAAATGCGTGACTGTTTAATTAATACGACGCTTCCTCCTTCTTCCCAAGAAACTAGACTATCACGAGGCAGAGCCTTTGTTTGTACAAAACACTTCCAGCGTCCATTAGGGTAATAAAAAAGCGAAGACAGCGCTGGTACGAGTAAGCTATGCAGTGCTTGACGAGCATTTTAAGCTAATTATCTTGACCTTCCTATTGATCTTTGCTCGCTCTTGTGTACTCCGGAGTGACGGCATTGACCGCGTGATTAGGTCAGCAGATTTGTGACTAGAGGAATTGATTTCGTTTAGGGTTATCGCTCTTAACTTTACTCGAATTACGTTTTCCACTACTTGACGCTTTCCTCCCAGTGGATGGGTGACGAAATGCACGATGAGCATTTCTGGTACAGATGCTTCAATAAGTATAATGTGGGGGAAAGCTATAGGGAGGACGACAAGTAAGCGATGTGAGTGCTTAACCCAGAAATGGATTATTAAAAAATCTCAGTTTCATGATAGCACAGCTTGGGTTGGTGGGTCGAGTGTCTGTGGAGGCTGTCGTGAGTCGTCATTTCGTTGTTGATTGTTGTGCCATACCGATAAAAAGCTGCCCGATATAGTGATATGAATTTTTATACAAAGTGAGCATGTGTCGGACTTGAATCAAGAGGACTCCTATTCAATCTGATGATTGCCTCTGAATTACAGGTCGGATGTCTTCCTATTAGGAAGAAGGGAATACGGAATACGCTCTTGAGTATGGAACGGTAGGTAATTATTGTAGACAGTGTACATCTTTATTTAAGGACATATTTGAGATGCAAAGGAACGCGGTGAAACCTGGACAGAAGGTCGTCATCGTCGATGACTTGCTCGCTACTAGGGGCTTCTTGGACGCAGCGATCAAATTAGTACAAAAAGCTGGCGCTGCTGTCCTAGAATGTTTGGTTGTGCTAAAATTAACGAACATCTTGCGGCACTGTTAGTAAGTACCATCCCCACCCCCTCGTGGTGCCATCTTGTGATTCCCTATGGAAATTACAGACGTGGTAGGACAAATGGCGAGTCGAGCGCCAAAAAAACATGATTAGTCGGTTGGGCTTAGGCCTAGTAAGGGCTCAGAGGCAACCATAAGCCTCGGATGTAACGGACGGACTACATGTTGACGACCCCCTACTTACTTCGGTGGCTCTACAGTCCGGTGGGAACCTGAGCCTCAACCAGCAAACTTCTCCAACTGGCACGGTCCTTTGCCAGCTGTTTCCAGCGACGTACTCCCAGTTGGTTAGGGCCCCCTTCCACCTGTGTGCGCCACCTTAGATTCGGTTGTCCTCTGCTGCGTCGTCCCTCAGGGTTGGACTCGAAGGCTCTTCGGGCCGGAGCTGTGTTATCCATTCGCTCTACATGGCCCATCTTTGACGTTCGACACTTAGATGTCGTACTAGGCTGATGCCGCTGTACATCCCGTATAGTTCCCGTATAGTTCGTCGGGACCTCTGCGCTATAGAGGAGGACCGAGATTATTAAGGTTTTGTACAGCGCAACGTTGGTCTTGCAAGAGAGGGCTCTACTTCTCAATTACCCCTTGAGCCCAAAGAAGCAGCGGTTGGCAAGAGTAATTCTGCGTTTGATCTCAGCACTGGTGGTGTCGGTGGTCACTAGTGAGCCAAGGTAGAGGAAGTCCTTGACCACTTCGAATTCGTAGCTACCAATTGTGACCTTCTGGCCGAGGCGTTGGTGTTGTGCGTCTTTTTTGAATGACAGCATATGTATATTTCGTTTTACCCTCGTTAACCGAAAGACCCATCTTAGCCGCTTCTGCTTCAATGCTTTCTTCTCCCGGTTCATTCAATTCCGACCTCGCCAGCATAGTTCAATGGGACAGTATTAACCGGGGGGAATTCCATACTTCTAAGACACAATTCTGTCTTCCGTCTTTTAAGCGAAACTTTAAGACCCAGTCACTATCCATGAATGGAAGCTCTCCCCTCTTGGTGTTTGTGTCAATCACAGCCTAAGTTGGAATGACCACATATTCAACGTCGCTAAAAATTCTGCGAAATGTCGAGGTGTCTCTAAGCGATCCGGAGAAACTCCTGGTACTCTCAAAACCTTCCTGCATATTCTGGTCAGGATTCAAAATCGAGCACGGTAAGAATGTTTCCTGCCTCTCTCTGTTTTATCGTATTTTCCACAATAGGCTCTCTAGAAAACTAGGCAGTTACACCACCCACCTTTCAAGCCTTTACCCACAATACCAGCCCAGCTCGGAATGCTCATCAGTTCGCCCACAAGTCTGTCTTTGGGCATACTGTCAAATACAGAGAGTCTTTCGTTAGCCTTTTTTCTCCACTCCAAATCCCTCTAGGGCCCTATAGGACCTGTAGGGGTTGAATTTGATTGAAGCCGTGTTGTGTCACTTGAAGACACTAGTTCTGCGACCATAAGGCTCTATTGGGCTCCCTTCTTTGGTCTAAGACTGTCTTCAAAAATTTGACAAGGGCTTTAGATACGATTTCTTCAAAGTCTTTCCCTGTTACTGTTGCTTTGTTTGTCATTCTGAATATTTCTCGGGCAAGGCTTGGGCAGACAGTTAAATGTGCTTCATGGTTTCATTAGCATTGCTACATCGCCTGCAGTTATCCGTGCTGCTGAGACCCTATTTATGAAGGTTATAATTGCATGCCACGTGTCTTGTTAGTTTTTCACATAGCACTCTTAAGTCGGCTATATTGGGTTCCAGAACTTCTTTGGCTCGTTTTGGATTGTAATTTTGTTTCATTCGTTTGATCCACTTGTGTAGGTGTAGGTTTGTGGTCCAAGTTGTTGAAACCGTAAAGGGAGGAAGGCCTGTGAAAGGTACCTGGGCACCTATACAAACTAAGTATGTTAGCCTTTTTATTGCCTTCATGGTTTTCATGGCCTGGCGCCCAAAAAGGCCTTAGTTTGTTATTATCTGCCAGTTTGTTTAGTGTCTTGTGACATTCCCAGACAGCCTTGGAGTTAAATGTGTAACTCTTTATCGCCTCAAGAACCTTGTGGCTATCTGAGAATATAGATATGCTGATGTTATTAGATTTTCTGTCGCTGATGCAATGTGCTGCTTCATTAATTGGGAAAGTTCAGCTTGAAATATTGGTAACCGCAGAGAGGAATGTGTGGGCTGCATCTTGGTCCCATCACATCAGCCCATACTTTGCTTCCGGATTTCGACCCATTAGTATACCATTTCCGGGGTCCGTCTTTCATCCACCAGGAGTTGTTGTTCCATTCTTTTCTGCTAGGTATGAGTACTTCGTAGTGTGCTTTAAAGTTCAACTCAGGGGATGTCAGATTACTCACTCGGGTCAGTTCCCAAATATTGTCCACCCTCTTAAGAATCGCTAAATTTCCAGCCAGGCCACCTTCTCTATAATTATAGGTTCCCTCTAGAGTTAAGGCTTATTTTGCAGCATCAGCCTGTGTGGCAGCATGTACTTATATGTATTTAGTATGGAGAGTCCTTCTTCATCGCACCAGTTCCCAGTTATTTCTATGAGATTTCCTTTGATTACTGCATGTTTGCCCTTAACGATTATGGTTTTATCGTCAGCATATCCGATGCGAAGCCATTATTGTTAAATGCCCAGGGAGGTTCCTCTACTAGAATTCAGCATAAAAGTGGGGATAAGACAACCCCTTGAAGACAACCTCTAATAGTTTGATCACTATCTCTGATGTGCCTAATTTGGCTGTTATATGCCTCTCTTTTAGCGTGACGGGCTTTTCTGATAAAGTGCATTTGTTAATGGCGAATGACTTGTTTTATCAAAAGCTCATCCTTGTATGTCCATAAAGGCACCAGTCGCGACCTCGTTTGTTTTCACGGATTTCTCTATATTGTTCATGACCTTATGAAGGGCGGTTACCGTTGATTTACCTTTTTGACATCCAAATTGTAATTTGCTGCTTTCTCACGTGTTGATCTTATGACCAGTTCTATAATTCTTATTAAAAATGAGGAGAGACTGATGGGTCGGTAGGATTTAGGGTTTTCAGGTGGTTTGTTGACTCCTTTGGGTATAAATATTACCCTAACCATTCTCCATTTATGTGGAATGTAACTGCTTATGAGGCTGGTGCGAGTGACTTTTACTAGAACTTGTATCCCATTCGACTTTTTGTATTTGCTAACGGTGGGATTTCTACGTTTGTTGGAGAAAGCGTAAGTAGTCCAAGTGAGTCGTGGTTACCTTTGGAGCAGTGTTGGCCCAAAGTTAATCTGATTAACGATTAAAAATTAATGATTAAGATCGTAATCAAAAATTTTGATTAAAATTAATTAATTAAAATAAATTTTAAAACGATTAAGATTATTAATCATAATCATTAATCGTTAATTTGATTATTAGATTAACTAACAACTTAAATGTAAGTTTAAATTTGACTGATTTAAAAGGCTGATCGATGCCATTATGTATGGAATATAGCATCGTTCAAATGTCCGATATGTTAAATGTTTATGATACGGTTTATGACAGGATGTGCTTTAGTTTCCCTTTTTGTGACATAGAATCATAAACATAATCCTCTCCCTTTGCATAGATTAATTCTAGGAATTTGTACTTACGACGAGAGAAAGGGCGAAACTAGTAGTGCGCTGCTGCGCGTACGCGGAAGTCAGTCATGTTTTAACACTGCCGACATACGCGTGTCTCAATTTTTCGGGTTTTTTTTAAGTTTTGTGATATTGTTCCAGTCAATGATAAACTCAAAAAACAAAAATGAATTCTGATGATGAATTTATTGATTCTAATGGTACTGGTGTGTCAAATGATCTGGCGGTGTCGTCAAACAATTCAGAAAATTCAACGGTAATACTGCAATCGGAATCGGATCTTTCTTTTTCTGCTTTATTTGACGGTACCTATTACAAGTTACAACTAGATAAATGCACTGACAAGAACACAGTAGCTGTTTGTATGAAGTGTTCAGACCAGCAACGTAAAGAAGTTAGGGGCTATGGCAAAACGACATCTAACTTTTTGGGACACTTAAAACGGAAACATGGCGCTGATATAGTACAGGAATGTAAAAAATATATGAAAGAAAATAAGCAAAAGAACAATAATACAGTTCAGATTTCAAGGCAAATACCTGTAACTCAAGAAATTTTTGACCGTAATTTAGTTAATTATTTTGTTAACTCAATGATTGCTTTTCGAGCCGTGGAAGATCCGTACTTCATTAAGATGATGGAGGATTTAAATGTAACAAACAGTGGAATCAAGTTACCTGGGCGACGTTCTCTCAGAAAAAAAATAGCTGAACAATCATTTAGTCAGATTTGCGAGATAAAAGAAAGCTTAGCTGCAATTAAATATGTGTGTACCACCGCTGATATATGGTCAGGGAAAAAAAGAAATTTTTTAGGTGTTACAGTGCACTGGATTGATAATGGCTATAAGAGGCGTTCCGCGGCCTTAGCTTGTCGCCGGTTTACAGGGGCACACACCTTTGACCGCATAAGAGAATTGCTTCTGCAAATATTCTCAGATTTTGACATCGACCCCACGAAAATAGCATGCTGCGTTACTGATAATGGGTCAAATTTTGTGAAAGCATTCAAGACATTCGGAGTAAATACACTGTCTTTAATTGGTTACAACGAAATTAATGAATCCTCAACTCCGAGAACGAGTTGAGCGATGACGAACTTGAGGAGACTGAAGAAGAGTTTGGCACAGGACAGGAACTCGAACATGATGATCTTCTTTTAGAACAATTTATAATATATGACCATTCACAAAACGGTTCGTTACCATTCCACTACAGGTGTAATGTGCATACCTTAAATATGATTGCTAGTAAGGACGTCCAAACCTTGTTGACTGACAAATCATGGAAATGGAAAAATGTAACGATTTGTGGAGTGCTGCTGCTCGCCCAAAATCAGCTGAGGTGATGCATAGCGTTCTCGGACATACATTATCACGACCTGGCATAACTAGATGGAGCAGTTATTATGACGCTTTGAATAATATATTGAAAATCAAAACTAGTTACTCTCAACTAGCCAGAGCACTCGGTATAAAAAATTCATTACGAGACTCTGAGTTTCAATATATTGAGGAATATTGTCAATGCGCTGCTCCAGTTGCAACCGCTTTGGACATATTGCAGGGCGATGACTCATTTTATGGGATATTATTACCTTGCCTACATTCACTAAAAAAGAAATTACAGAGGATCACGACGACTCCAAATCTTAAATTTTGTAAGCCACTTGCTGCAAAATATTTACAAAGCGTGGAGAAAAGATTTCAAGAGTTTTACACTTTGTCAAGTGAAACTAGTAAACAGGCAGCCGTTGCAGCTCTGTGTTACCCAAGATTTAAGAGAAAGTGGCTGGTCTGTCTAATTGCTGCTGACCAAAAGAAGTGTATAAACTTTTTTGAATCAGTCGTAAGGAAGAAAATAGCAGAAATCCCAGAACCTATAAAAGCCAACAAAGCTGTCAATAATACACGCCACCGAGAAGACGACTTTTTTTATTTCAATTCCGACTCTGGCAGTGAATCAGAACCAGTGGATGCTAAAAAGAGAGCAGATATGATAATTTCAAATTTTTTTGCCGAGGGAAGCCAAGAACAAGAGCTTTTACAAAATGATCCTGTTATAGGCGAAGTGTTTATTAAATACAACACACCAATGCCATCCTCTGGCTCAGTAGAAAGAATGCTTTCTTATGCAACTATGCTAAATAAACCTAGATCACACAAATTATCTGACGACTTATTTGAAAAAAGGGTAGTTACGAAATGTAATTTGAACATCAAGAAATCGGAAATGTAAAGATCAGATGCCATTTAATTGAAAACATTTTTTCAAACATAAATTCAGTGTACATTACATATTTGATTTGAATATTAGCAATTATTTTTTTAGAGTTCCTGAATAATTTATAAATATGTACACATGTTTCAAGAAATATTTGATTTACTTTGAATTCGCAACATTCATGGATTTACTAGTTCATAATAAAGTTAATCAATTAATGAAAATTGATTAATGATTAACTCCAATAATCATGATTAAGACTACTTTTTTAATCACGATTGTTTCAATCATGATTAATTTAATCTGATTAAAATTAATCAAATTCAGTGGTTGATTAAAAAATTAATCGATTTATGCCAACACTGCTTTGGAGAGTGCCTTGAACGCTCTTGCCATTTCGGGACCTAGATGATCGAACATTCAGGGAGGCAAACGTCGACTCTGACCATTTCTTCGTAGCAGCAAGATTCAGAGCTCGACTGTCTAATGTCAGAAAGCTGCACCAACCCACAATGAGGAGATTCGACATTGGACGCCTGAGCACACCCGAGATTACCAGAGTCTACGGGGTGGAACTGAGCGGAAGGGTCTCCGGTATACCTATGTTGAGCACAAATGGCGGCTCAGCCATTCAGGAAGTAGCCGAGAACACCTTAGGCTACCTACCACCTGACAAGAAACCCGCGGTATGATGACGAGTGTGAGCTCTTATGGCAGGCCATCTGAGCCTGCAGCCTTGTTGTTCTTAAGCTTCTGAATGGCTGTGCTGACTTCTTCGTTGCTGGGTGGAAGGACTACTTCAGCGGCTGGAGTTGGGATTTCCTCAGTCTCTACCACTTTCTCTTGGTCATGCTCGTTAAGCAGGTGCTGGAAATGCTGCTTAAGTACATCCACTATTCCCCGCGGGTCCGTGACAATGTTACCCTTGAAATTTCGAAAAGCCTGGGTGCCTTTCTTGAAGCCTCCTGCAAGGCTCTTAGCTTACTTACAAAAGGCCCGTATTTTATCCTTGTCCCTAGACTAGATATCCTGGGAGGCTGCGAAGATTCTTTCCTTTAGTCGCAGCAGTTTTTTTCTTCTTCCTTCTTCTGGCTCGGTATTCCTCTCGCGCTGACCTGGGTTTTCGCTGCAACGCGTTTTGGTAAGCTTCGTCGATTGTTGCCATATTATGTTCACACTCGTCATCATGCCGCGGGTTTCTTGTCGGGTGTGGTAGGCAGCCTTAGGTGTTCTCGGCTACTTCCTGAATGGCTGAGCCGCAACGCAGCCACTTATTGTTGACATTTGTGCTTAACGTAGGCATACCGGAGAGCCTTTCGCTCAGCTGCACCCCGTAGACTCTGGTAATCTCGGGTGTGCTCTGGTGTCCAATGTTGAACCTCCTCATTGTGGGCTGGTGCAGCATTCTAACATTGGACAGTTGAGCTCTGAATATTGCTGCTACGAGGAAATGGTCAGAGTCGACGTTTATATGTATGTGTGTTGTGAGATTTTATGTTGCCATAGGTGAGAGGGACCTACAGTTTATGCCTGATCCACACTGTTGCGCTGGTGCGAGGCACTTTACGTGTTACGAGAAATGCTTCGACGCATGCTTTCTTCAATTTTATCAGCTGTTCCATGTCAAAACACTGACGTAAACGTACACAACACAAACCACAAAATACACAGATACAGCATACACATCGATACACAGCAACAGTTGTTCAAACGCACAGAAATTTCCGACGTGTTTGACTTTTGTCTCCCTTGGTTACGTGAGCTTACGTTTTCTCTCGCTCTCATTTTTGCTTATTTCCTCTCATTTTTTAATGAACGTAAGATCGCCAACGCAAACGCAGTATTTTGGACTATCCCATTGAATTGCTTGTGTTGGATGTCTCAGCTAGCACTAACGCTGTGTTGTGAATCAGGCATTATTGCCGGTTCCGAACGGCGAGATTCGAGAAGCTTTTCTTAACAACTATACTACAGGGGGTTTTATCAGTACGCCGCTGAAGAGAAGCACCGTGAAAAACACGTTCGATGACATGGCTGAGTCGACGTTTGCCGCCCTGAATTTTCGCACATCTAGGATGTTGACGAGTGTCTTGTGTCAATGAGCACGTGGTCGATTTGTTTGGCGGTTCCACCATCCGGAGATCACCAGGTTGCTGTGTGGATTCGCTTGCGAGAGAATATTGTACTAACCTATTCTTCCTGCTCAAATAAATGGCCGATCGCCTATGGGGATTGTCATAACCTCTTGTGTGCGTGCAAGTTATAAAGAAATAGTGAGCCGATGCCGAACTAATTTCCCAGTAAATTAGGCTGATCTCGAAGTCTACCTTACTCGTATAGTCGATGAGAACACTATCTGTCAGTTAAATCAATCAAATGTGGTTCCAAGAGTGGATTGCACCAACTCCTAAGCAAGTTAAAGAAATTCCAACATGTTGGCAGAGACTATTAAACTCTGTGATGTCCTTGTCGGTAGTACTAGCCGAAAAGGCTGATTTAGCCCTCTCACCTTAAACGAATAGTCACATTATACTTAGATCACTTTCAGCTTCATATTTACATTTCGAATACGATCACCCAGTTTTCTATCTGTTTTCTGTCTGCCTATAAAGAATTTTTCCGCAATCAAAAGTATTTTGCGAGTGCAAAGGAGACACGAACTTCGGTTGTTTCTATCTTTATTACTTGCAGTTTTTTATATAACAAAATTGTCGTTATGATAAAGTGTATACTACCCGATTGATAACGAATTTCGTCTCTTCGTCAACGTAAAGAACAAACCTGCCTTAGAAGTAAGTCATTTGGTTTTTTGGTCTTAAGTCTACTCGTATTAATCTGCAAGATTAGCTTCAATTGATTTTGCATTTCTTGTCAGATCAGAAATTAACGGTTTTCTCTAGTTTCCATTTTGCGGTTTTGGTTCCACTTTGAAGCAATATCACGGTCACATTCCTGTGTCTTATGTGGTCTTGGTCTCCTCGTCATTCTTCTTCACAATGCTGAAGTAAGGCGTTGCAGTGTAGTTGAAAATCTCAAAATCGTACCTAAAACGAGAGAGAGAAAGGCGTAAGAAGTGACCATGAGGTATGAGCTATGGTTAAACTTACTTATAATATTCGTATAAGCCGTCTAGTTGCCTGCGTGTAAGCTGTGAGTAGAAGGTTCGCAGGAGATCGAGTGTGTTACCCCTGCCAGAGTTGCGCCACTCCGGTGCGATGATGTGCTTCAAGCCGGCCTTTTCAATCAGATAGTTCTGGTCGCGTTCGAGCGTTTCGAATTTGATAATTACATCGAAATCGATAACGCACGGTGTGCAGAATTTCGATACAGACACGAAATGCATATCGATATAGTGGTATCGACGGATTTCGTCCAGCAGCCAGCTGACGAACTCGGAAAATGTCGGATACCTTGACGAATGGCCATCGCCTTTCTAAGAACAGAAAAATAAAATCAAAAACTCTTAAACCTTCCCCGCCTCGCGACCGCACACTTACCGTCTTTTTTCTATAAATTCGTATAATCCCACTTCCTAGATTATCATAGAACGAATGTGGGGCAGCATGCACGAACCTATCCCTGTAGGCACTCAGCAATCTCTCGAAAGGATGTCTTACTATCATGAACGTAATTGAATCATTTTGTGCTCCTCGTAGCTGAAAATTAAGAACGACTTAGTCGCACATGTTTCCACAATACAATGGATTGGTCGAGAGTCACCGTGTCCAGCGATACCCGGCGGTATCGTTTTCGCGCCAGGTTCAAAGGTATCTCGTTTGTTTTTCTCAAAAATTCAGGCGTGTATCCTGCTAGGATGTTGAAATTATACATCCAAGATGACGCTGCTGCCTTGAAAACATTACACCTGTGTGTTTAAAAGAGTCTTGTTGTGTTTTTGCACTCATAAGGCTAAGTCGACTACATACCAAATGATGTGATATTTACGATTGACTAAAAACTCCCATGGATTGGGCTTGTGCCAAGAGTCGTTACCTAGTCGGAGGACACTAATGCTTGTAGGCATACATACAATCGTTAGAATGTGGTACTCACCATGTGAATCTAGACCGTGCTCGGAGCATTTCTCAGCCAAGTGTTTTCGTCGCCTGTCCATATGCTCCTCCACCATAAGCATATCGTTCGGCGACAGGGTTTGTATGGACTCATCGGGAATAATTGACTTCCTTGTGTCATTGACGAACTAGTAGTAGATTCGAAAAAGCCTTTAAATTCATGGAAGCTAGTCATGGTAAGAGGAGCAATCTACGCATCAGTGTGAGATTAATGTGGGGGTTAACTACAAACAAGAATGTCCATTCGTAGCGGCAATTACACTAGCTTCTCCGTAAGCCGCTCATTACGTAACACCATGCGATTATCTCTAATTACCCAAACCAAAAGCTCCCAAGCGGAAGTAAAACAATTTCTGGTTTCTCTGACATCCCCCAAACCTCCAACAAGGCTGGCCACTCGCAACTCCCAAAGGGACTCGGTTTACGGGAATCAATTAAAAAACTTTAAAGCATTCGCAGTAGGTAGTGTGTTGGCCTCTGACGCCGATGACACGGGATCGAATCCCGACAACAGCCATGTCATCGAACGTGTTTTTCACGGTGCTTCTCCTCAGCGGAGTACTGACAAAACCCCCTGTGGTATAATCGTCAAGAAAAGCTTCGTTTTCATCTTGAAAAGTCTGTCATGGTGTTCTTTAGGGTTCTATGCTGGATGAACATTGGTTTCAAAATTTCTGAGGGAAATACAAAGCTCAGTAGAGCATTCCACATTCGTGTTGTGAGAAGACTCTCTATATTTAACAATGAAGAAGTGGAATGCAACTGGCTAATTCGTTAGATGCTCTATGGAAAACACGCAGGAGACATTTCTACGTTACTCAAGTGATACTTATGGTTTTGAAATGGTGTTATCGTCAATTAGGTTCTGTGAACACCAGAGCAGACATGGGAATTGTACTCTGGCTTGGGGCGAATGTAGCACAGCTTGAATCTCTGAGGAAAGAGGTGAGATTTCTGTTTAACAGAGCCAAGCCAGAGTACAGAACCGAACCTGTACTCCTGTAATTGAGGAAATCTAAGGGAATGTATTGAGGGCCCCGTGGCCCTCGGATCCCGATAACACCAACGCCATTGAATGTTTATTTCACGTCACTCCTCGGCGGGGTACTGGCTAAACTTCCCGTAGTATAACTTGTCTTGAAAAATCTTCTCGACTCACGTGCGTCGTTCGGAATTGGCAATAAACTGTAGGTCCCTTTCACCTATGTGAAAAATAAATCACACACAACATGGGTGATTGAGAGAAGCTTGGGTCTGGTCCTTCATGGGCTGTAACGCCATCAAAACAAGCAAGTGGAGTAAGTCCAGTAAGTTTTTCTTGGGTTGCCGCGGGGTAGGTAATACCGAGACACGCTAGTCTCAGAAAGCGTTGAAGCTTAACGAATCTCGTTTTTTCGTCAACTTTTGTCTACCATACCTTGGACGAATAGGTGATTATAGGTATTACTATCGCGGTATATAACCAGTGGATTACCTTAGGTTTAACTCCACACATTTTACCGTAAGTGCGTCGACAGGTCCACAAGGCCTTAGTCGCTTTTGTAAGTTTGCTTTTAATATTCGAGTTCCAGTTGAGTCTGCGATCGAGGTCAATACCTGGATACTTAACTTCTTCTGAAAAATCTATGTTGATGCCATTTAGAAAGACGATGCAGGGCTATACCCTTCTCCTCTTTGTAAACGTGACTAAGATTGTCTTATTTTGGTTAATCGTAACAATAACTACGTAACTCGTAGCCACGAGTGGTTAGCTTACGTAGTAGGTCCGTGAGCTGAGATCCAGAAGATCCACTAGAGAAAGTGGTGACAATGGGGGCTGTCTTTCAGGAGATCTATAATGGGAATGATAGTATTCGCCCGAACCACGACCTGGAGAACAGGCCCTGCTTCATAACTTCTACCTTCGAAACGATATCGAACATTGGCGATCGGAGAAGAATGGTTTCCCCATGTCTAGTGACGATTTCACGACAAACAATATCGTCGCCAATGATGGGCTTAATACCCCTTTCGTATCGGCGGTAGAGCTCCAAACGATCTTTGAATCTCTAAGAAAGAAGAAATCCCCGGCCATCAGCGGAATATCTAATACTGTACTTAGACACCTTCGAGCGATAAATATAAAATAAGCTAAGCTAGCTAAGCTAGATTAAGATTAGTAGGTAGTGTAGTTTTAGTTAGTGTTAAGGCTATATTGACTACAATATATAAGGACTTCATTCGCCCTAAATTAGAATTTAACGCTCATGCCTGGCCCGGTGCTTCCATGACCTCATTGCATATAGTAGACAGAATACAAATTCGCGCAATTAAATTGATAGGTGACTCCAGCATTACTCAAACACTAGACTCGCTGGAACATCGAAACAATAACGTCAATATCATCCACGCAAGCTAGCAGTTGAACGGACCTTTCGAAGATCGTGCCCCTAGTTGTGGGCTTCGCGCAATCTTACCAAATATGATGTTAAAAGTCAGATGATAGCTCGAAGCCTTGCCTACAACCTTTTTTAACATTGAGGGTGTCGGCAAGTTCGTTACCGACCTTGGTGGATCAGCGAGAGTTCTACACAATCTGATGAGTTTGGTAGGGATGCCAAAACTAGACATGGCTCTGTATACTTCGTCCCTAGGCACGCTATCATATGCGGCCTTGAAATCGACAAATAAGTGGGGAGTGTCGATCTGCATTGCTGGGTATTTTTTCAGCCTCTGCCGCAATGTGAAGATTTGGTCTATTGTAGACTTCCCTGAAAGCACACTGATAAGGACCTACCAGGAGGTTGACGAACGGTTTCAGGTATTCACATAAAACTGTAGAGAGGATTTTGTATGCGATGTGAAGGCTCAGTCAAAGGGGTCCCCTTCCTTAGCTACCGAGTCCGAAATAAAACTAAGTTGAGACAAGTTAATCACTGAATTACCTTAATGGTTTTCGGAATAGCGACAAAAGACTTAAAAGGCCTTCCGACTACGTGATGTTTTTGTTTACTTGGAAGTCACAAAAAAGCATTAACACCGAGACCTAAAGTCTATTCAAAAGAATTCATTTTCATATCTATAGTTTAGGCTTGGCATTCATTCGGAACAAGCAGTATCCAAGTATTCCATAATCAATAAAGTGAAAACCGCTCGATCATGTATCGGGACTTATTTGACTGCTAGATACGTACAATCAAACGCTTTTTTTGATCTTGGAATCGCTTCTTTTTGTGAATATTCCCTTACCGCCTCAATTAATCAATGAGGTCTTAGAGGTATTAGCAAGTATCATCAGAAATGAAGGTCACACACTGCTAATGGTAAGTGTGTTACTGCGAAACACTAAACGGTGTGTTTTCATTTTAAGGCAATTTTAAGTGTGTTACTAGGAAAGCACACAAAAGCTCCTCACGTTGGGTTTCGCGTCGGGTGTCATGCCTAGGTATCTTGCCTCGCTTGCGAACGGGATCCGAACTTCATTTTCTATAAGTAAAATGAACGTGGACAGATTTGGTTTCGTTAAGAGCAATCTGTCAAATCTTTGTCCAGTCGCGTATATGGTTAGGGCCATTTTGTCATTTAGTCGCTGATTCTTCGACTGATTTTCCTGTGGCCAAAATTGCAGGTAAGGCAGCGGACCAAGTACCCTGCCCTGCGGAACTCCAGCCGTAATTGCTCTAAAATTTGAGCATTCGCTCCAATGTTTAACACAAAAGAGTCTATTAGACATGTAGTTTTCAGGATGTTCGACAGTTGTTCGGGGAAAACTAATCTCAGTTTGTCCCTAACCTTCGTGCCACAGTTTGTCTAAGGTTTGGGTGACGTCAAGAAGTACATTTGAATATGTTAGGTTCGAGTGCTTTTTCGACCACACCGGTTATTCGATGTACTTGGTCTATAGTGGAAACTGATGAACCGGCAAAATACGCCTTTCTTCGACAGTCGGCCTTAAGCGATTGATTATAATTCTTTCGAAGACCTTCGAAATTATCGGCAACAATGGGGGGTAAGCTTTTTTATCTATCTGTGGCTTTCCGGGACTTAGAACCATAATCACTTCTGCGACCTTCCATTGGCTCGGTACGTGTTCTAGCCTAAGCGTTGTGTTAACGAGACATGCAAGTCTAAGCAGAGCGTTTCTCGGCAAATTTTTAAGAACATCTCCTGTAATTAAGGTGTAGCCTGGTGCTTTATTTGGCTTGAGGGAGTTTATGATATTTACCAATTCGAAAAGCGTAGCTCGCGTCATTCTGTATTCCCCGGTAATTTCCAGAGTATTGCTATAGTCAGGTAGCGGTTGTCCTCTGAATGGCTTGAAGGTTTCAGCGAGATATTCGGCAAAAACTTTAGCCTTTTCTTCATCGCCTTTCGCCCATTCATTTTGATTTTTCCTGATTTTTAATGCCCATAATAGCTTTCCAGAGAGAGTAATATGATTCCCTGTCAGCGGTTAGGCTCTCTAAGTTCGAACGAACCCCATGATTTGTGAATTCTCTGAGGTACTTCCGCAGTAGGTTACATATCGGTTTAAATATATTCTATGTTGCGGCGCTCGACTTTGTTGCCATCGTTTAAGGGCTCAATCACCCATGTTGTGTGTGATTTCATTTTTCCATAGGTGAAAGGGACCTACAGCGTATTGCTGGTTCCGAGCCGCGAATTTCGAGAAACTTTTCATGGCAATTATACTACAGGGGGGTTTGTCAGAACAACACGGCTGTTGTCGGGAATCGATCCGGTGCCATCGGCGTCAGAGGTTAATGGATAATTTATGAAAAAAATGTTCGGCACTTTTTTCCGGAAGTGAGTATTATTCCACGCTGCATGCTGAATAGCTTCAACGAATCGGACGACTTCGAACTCTCCGAACGAATGAAAATAAACAATCGAATCAGTTGTCGATGGATGATGTCGTTGGGGCTGAAGGGGATGGTTAAAACAAATGAATGTTCTCCTAGTTACTCACCTCGAATCTTCTGATCTTGTATATCTGCTCATTGGTTACTAGGTACACTAGGGTCAATGGTAGCAATGTGATTGCACTGAACAAGAACAAATATCGCCGGATGGCGCGCCAATACAAGTTCGGCCTCATTTAATAGTCGAAGCAATTCATCGAAACGCGCCGCAATCAATCATTGCTCAGCAAATTTTGTAATTTTTTTTTGTAAAAAGAATTTTTACAAAATTCTTTTAGTAAAACATATGTTTTGTATAGATATGCGGAGAAATATGAATTAGATAAATTGTAAATATAGTCGTCCACATGTAGGCATATAGCGATGACGAGCGGTTTGAATGAACGTTGGTCACCGAGTAAATGTATCTTTTGAATTTAGATTCGACGTGATTTTGTGTGTGCATGTGAATTTGTTTTTTTCTTCAACTCGCACTATTGGTCGAAAGCAAAGTGTTTTGTTTTGTTAAATTTGGATGACCGATTTCGTAACACTCGTTGTCTGTCGTAACCGTGTGCTCTTTCAGCTCCGTCCTGATATTCCTTTAATCCTCTTTCACTCGTGCTATTAAGCAATTTTCTTAACAAATTGTTTCAGCTGCTCGTTCTTATAGCAGGGGAGCCCAAGCGGGGAGCGAGCGCATCAGAAAATCATATGGGGAAAAACCTTGCACCCTGTAATGTACCAAATACGAACCCTTTATATAGGGGGGTGCGTTGAGGGCAGCCCGTCAGATTAGTAAAAAAAAATCGGTCCTCGATCGCGTCAGATTAAGAACAGGTAAGCTAAGTACATCCTGAAAGTTGTAAATTTCAATAATCTGACCACTTGAGCGTGGCATACGGAAATGGGGGAGTCGCAAAGTTGTAAAAAACCGGCCAAGTGCGAGTCGGACTCGTGCACGAAGGGTTCCGTACCATCTGTACGGATGAGATATAGTTGATCATCAAAGTGTCCATTGAATTCAAATCAATTATCTCACTTGGCAGCAACGATGTGAAAAGGTGAATAACAATAATGGGAAATATGGGAAAAAGGTTTGCAGCAAGGATTAATTCATCAAAGACACAAACGAGATCAAAACTGGGAAGTTTGCTACTGCTTGTGGGATATTGTCGACTAACCTTAGTTCAGTATGTGACCAAAGGGATTTTTTGGATGAAAATCATGTCTGTTGTATGGGAGCCCCCGTTAAATATTCATTTTGTTCTGTTTTCAGTATTTGTCGTAGTAGCGGCAATAGAAATACATCATCTGTGAAAATTTCAACTCCCTTACTATCACGGTTCATGAGATACAGCCTGGGGACAGACGGACGGACAGCGAAGTCTTAGTAATAGGGTTCCGTTTTACCTTTGGGTACGGAACCCTAAAAAAATGCTTCACCTCGAAACACTCGAGCACGATTAAATTTTTATTTTTATTTTGAAGGGAATTCTATCAGGATTACGAAAAAAATATAATCTGACGGTTGTCATGGGGCGATACAGCTAAAACCATCGATAAAGCATGAGCGTACAGATGCTGATAGCTATGTATTCCCCACTCCACGCCTCTCGGTCCTAATCACTCTTTCGCAGTGTCTCACATTCAAAGTTTTTTAAATTGTCAGATTACCAATGCTTTCATTCAGGTATTGTGCAGGTGCGGAAGGACGATCGTATCAGTGAGTATTCAAATGAAATTATCTTTGTGATACTCTACGGTCCGCGGCTATTCCAATCAAATGGATAGCAGAGTTGATAGTTGGCACCTGCAAAAACAGGCTTCTACCACTTTGACCCCTAAACGGGCAAAAAAGTCGTCGTATTTCGTAGACAGAGCTGTTTGATGACCAAGGTTAGAACGTGCTTTCCGAGGCATGATTATTGAAGTCTGCACCGTGGCGCAGTGGGTAGTGTGTTGGCCTCTGACGCCGATGACACGGGATCGAAAGCTGGACGATAAGCAGGACAGCGGAGCTGATTTTGGGTTCTTTCGAAAGAAAATATCTGCGCCGGATATGTGGTCCTGTCTGTGAGGAAGGTGAATGGAGAAGAAGACACAACTAAGCTAAGCTATACCTCCGGTATAAAGACCAAGTAATCGCGGATGTAAGACATCTTGGTCTTGACATCTGGAAGCAGTGTGCCCGGGACCGTCAAGGATGGAAAGCAGCTATAGCTCAGGCTCAGATTCTCCATGGATCGCTGGCCTGATAAGTAAGTAAGTAAGTCTGTCAGCGAAATACATTTTGGGGTGTTAGGGAGCCTCGCTCCAACAATTTATTTCTTTAAAATCGTCCCCTTGATGCCTTCTATTGACATGTCTAATTTGGTCAAAATCCGTGAAAGCTTTTAGGAGGAGTAGTCGGTCGGTGATTATTCCTCGATGGTATGACCGATTTTTGATTTAATTTTTTTAAAACCTTCCCCTCGATATCAAAATCCGTCAAAGCGTTTAGGAGGAGTAGTCTACCTCGGGGCAAACGTAAATTCCACAAATGGCACCACAGTGGAGATCCGGCATAGAATCGCCCATGGCAACCGCTGCTACTTCGGCTTGTCCAAACAACTGGGGTCAAAACTCCTCACTCGAAAGACCAAAGTCATGCTTTACAAAACGCTCATTCTGCCAGTCTTGCTGTACGGAGCCGAAAGCTGGACGATAAGCAGGACAGCGGAGCTGATTTTGGGTTCTTTCGAAAGAAAAAATCTGCGCCGGATATTTGGTCCTGTCTGTGAGGAAGGTGAATGGAGAAGAAGACACAACCGCGAACTCTACGAGCTGTAGCAAGATGTGGATGTAGTCCGGATAGCAAGGATCCGTCGACTACACTGGCTCGGCCACATCGAGCGCATGAACATCATCGCTCCAGCTAAGAGGGTCTTCGACTCCGACCCTCCTGGTTCGAGAAGAAGAGGAAGACCGAACCTCCGGTATAAAGACCAAGTAATCGCGGATGTAAGACATTTTGGTCTTGACAACTGGAAGCAGCGTGCCCGGGACCGTCAAGGATGGAAGGCAGCTATAGCTCAGGCTCAGATCCTCCATGGATCGCTGGCCTGATAAGTAAGTAAGTAAGTCTGTCAACGAAATACATTTTTGGGTGTTACATTTTTAAAAATTCTTACACGCTCTTTTCGTCACTAAAATGGAAAACTTAACTTTGGAACCTATTCTTCACAATCCAATAGGTCCACCTGACGCTCTAGTAACTGCGAATTTAGCATCCCGGGCTCCCCTACTACTATAAACTAATTAAATCAACTCACAGACTAAAATCACTTGTGAAATATTTATGTATCACCCACTCATACGCACTAGATATACATAGATACTAATGCACCAGCGGGGCCAAAAAGATCTACAACGAAAAGTCCTTCCGCTCCAATCTAAGTATATTTCGCTAACAAATAAGATCCATAAGAGTTCCGAACCAGCAGAAGGAAGAAACGAATGTAAATAGATAGCGAATAGAACGGTTTCCTTCTGAAGACAGGTGCCACAAAACGTATCGTATCGAGAAACCCGATGGATATGAACTGACAGTGAGAACCAGAATGTTTCGAATTTTGTTTTTATTTCTTTTTTGGTTTTTCTTTTGGGTTTTCGAGAGAGGGAAGGTTGGCTCGGTTGGCTCGGTTGGCTCGGTTGGCTCTTTTTTTTTTTGTTCTTGCTATTCTAAGTGCGCACGCCAGCAGGTTGTGGTGCTCTATCCGAAAAATGGGAAATGGGGAGGAGATGTACGGCGGTAAAAAGCTTTCGAGTTTTGTTTGTGTCATTTGTTGCATAGCAAACAGCATGTATGCGCGCAGTGGGGTGCACAAGAAGGCGGATATGCAACTCAAAATGGGTGGGAGGCTTGAAACGTTATTATTCTTCCTGAGCCTCCTTTAAAAAACCGCTCCAACTGGCACGGTCTTTCGCCAGCAGTCTCCAGTGCCGCACACCTAGTTGGTTAAGGTCCTCTTCCACTTGGTTGCGCCACCTTCAATTTGTCCGTTCTCGACCGCGTCGCCCCTCGGGGTTGTATTCAAAGACCTTCCGGGCCGGAGCTGTGTTTTCCATACGCTCAACATGACCTAGCCATCCTAAGCGTTGGATCCGAAGACACCGTGCTACGATCATGTCGTCACTGTTAAGCTCGTCTTCTCCACTCTACTCCACTCCACTCCACTCCCCTTTATGCAGGTCGGCCAGAAAACCGTACGCAGATTTTTTCTCTCAAAACGACCAAGGGCCTCCTCATTCGATTTCGATAAGGTCTATGTGCCATAAAGCAAGAACGCGATGATAAAGGTCTTGTATATGGTCACCTTGGGTTTTCGAGAGAGGGGTCTGCTTCCCAATTGCCTCTCGAGAAACAGCGGTTGGCAAGAGTTATTCTGCGTTTGATTTAGCCACTGATGTCATTGCTGAATGTCACTGCGGACGCTAGGTAGATGAAGTCCTTGACTACCTCGAAATGATACCTGCCAATATGTGCGGCCTGGCCAGGACGCCGGTGGTTCTTGTCCTTTATCGACGACAGTATATATATCGTTTTGTCATCATTTACCGCCAGTCCCATTTTAGCCGCTTCCGTCTCAATGCTCGTAAAGGCCTCAATGACATCTTGCTGACTTCGTCGAATTATGTCTATGCGGGCAGTTGTACGGACTTCAAAAAGATGGTGCTCCTCGTATTGACCAGTGAGTTTTGCACGATCCTTTCAAGGACGATGTTGAAAAAGTCACATGATAGCGTGTCGCCCTGTCTAAAACCTTTTTTGACATAAAAGGTATCAGTTAGGTCGCTTCCGACCTTGATGGAGCAGCGAGAGTGCTCCAATGTCATCCTGCACAATCTGACGAGCTTGGCAGGGATGTCAAAATTAGACATGGCGTTGTAGTCGACAACCAGATGGTGGGTGTCGATCTGGAACTCGTTTGTTTTTTCCAGGATCTGCTGCAATGTGAATAACTGATCTATAGTGGACTTCCCGGGGGCTGAAACCACACTGATATGGACCAATCAGTTTTTTTAACGAACGGTTTCAAGCTTTCACACAGTACAGCAGAGAAGATTTCATAAGCGATGTTCAGAATACTTATACCTCTGTAGTTGGTGCAGGCAAAGGAGTCTCCTTTCTTGTGGATCGGGCAAACGATACTAAGATTCCATTCCCAACCAGGTCATCTCCAGCTGCCTTAAGGAGCTCGACAGGTAGTCCGTCCACTTCAGCATCTTTGTTGGACTTAAGCTTAGAAACAGCATTCCTACCATTGTCAAGGCTATCATCGTCCGCTGTGAAAGGATCATTCTGCCGGACGGCGGGATCTGTTTCGTCATCGCCGTTATACAGTCTGCAGAAGTAGTCTTTCCAGACTGACTGACTCCACTACTGAGTTTCCATTTTCGTCCTTGCAGGCTTCGGTTCTGACCTTATATCGCTGGTATGCTTGTTTTATTCGCTGATAAAACCTCCGAACGTCATTCCTGCGATAGAATCTCTCCATCTCTACGATCGCGAGCTTCTCATGCTCTCCTTCTTATGTTTTGAGAAGCTTATGCTCCTCCCTCCCCTTCTGCCCATAATGCTCTCGATCAGCTCTCGTCCTTCTATGCAGCGCCTCTTGATAGGCTTGCTGCTTGACTCGTCGTCTTGTTGGTGGCGGCTTGATACCCAGTAACTCAGAAGCAGCACTCTCTAAGGCTTGTTGACAACGGGTCCATTGGTGTTGTATGGAACTCTGTAGCGACCAGCTGATACTCTGTAGCGACTAGCTGACACTCTGTAGCGACTAGCTGATAATCTGAAGCGACTAGCTGATAGTTTGTAGCGACTAGCTGATACCCTGCAACGACTAGCTTATACTCTGTAGCCACTAGCTGACACTCTGTAGCGACTAGCTGACACTCTGTAGCGACTAGCTGACACTCTGTAGCGACTAGCTGATACTCTGTAACGACTAGCCTATACCCTGTAGCGAGTAGCTGACACTCTGTAGCGACTAGCTGACACTCTGTAGCGACTAGCTGATAGTTTGTAGTGACTAGCTGATACCCTGTAACGACTAGCTTATACTCTGTAGCCACTAGCTGACACTCTGTAGCGACTAGCTGACACTCTGTAGCGACTAGTTAATACTCTGTAGAGACTAGCTGATACTCTGTAGCGACTAGCTGACACTCTGTAGCGACTAGCTGGTACTCTGTAGCGACTAGCTAATACTCTGTAGAGACTAGCTGATACTCTGTAGCGACCAGCTGACACTCTGTAGCGACTAGCTGATACTCTGTAACGACTAGCCTATACCCTGTAGCGAGTAGCTGACACTCTGTAGCGACTAGCTGACACTCTGTAGCGAATAGCTGATAATCTGTAGAGACTAGCTGATACTCTGTAGCGACCAGCTGACACTCTGTAGAGACTAGCTGATAATCTGTAGCGACTAGCTGATAGTTTGTAGTGACTAGCTGATACTCTGTAACGACTAGCTTATACTCCGTAGCGACTAGCTGACACTTTGTAGTGACTAGCTGACACTCTGTAGCGACTAGTTGACACTCTGTAGCGACTAGCTCATACTTTATAACAGCTACCTGTTACTCTGTAGCGACTAGCTAATACTCTGTAGAGACCAGCTGGTACTCTGTAGCGACCAGCTTATACTCTGTAGCGACTAGCTGGTACTCTGTAGCGACTAGCTGATACTCTGTAGCGACTAGCTGATAATCTGAAGCGACTAGCTGATAGTTTGTAGCGACTAGCTGATACTCTGTAGCGACTAGCTAATACTCTGTAGAGACTAGCTGATACTCTGTAGCGACTAGCTGACACTCTGTAGCGACTAGCTGACACTCTGTAGCGACTAGCTGGTACTCTGTAGCGACCAGCTGGTACTCTGTAGCGACTAGCTAATACTCTATGGCGTCTGTCTGATACTCGGTAGCGACTAGCTGATACTCTGTGGCAACTATCTGATGCTCTGTAGCGACCATCTGATGCTCTGTAGCGACTAGCTGATACTCTGTAACGACTAGCTTATACTCTGTAGCGACTAGCTGACACTCTGTAGCGACTGGCTGATACTCTGTAGCGACTAGCTGACACTCTGTCGCGACTAGTTGATATTCTATGTCTGCTCCCAAAACCACGCTTAGAGATTAAAAGCAAGTGCCAGTGCGTTCGCGTATAAAAATAATTTATTTACAAATCTTGTACAAAAAATGTGCGATAACAAAGCTGCCAGAGGCCACACAATCGTCCAAATAATAAAATATGATAACACGTTGAACCTGACCACAATTGTCTTTATATCTATTCGTACTGAATCATGGAATGTGTATTGCAATTAATGCGTTTACGTCCCTCCAAACTAGTTAACTCTAGCACAACCAAACATTCTAGGACAGTAGCGCCGGCTTTTTGTACTAATTTGATCGCTGCGTCCAAGGAGCCACCAGTAGCGAGCAAGTCATCGACGATGACGACCTTCTGTCCAGGTTTCACCGCGTTCCTTTGCATCTCAAATATGTCCTTAAATAAATACGTACACTGTTTGCGATAATCACGACCCAGTTAGTGGTAGGTGACCTACCGTTCCATACTCAAGAGCGTATTCCACAGATATACATTCGCCGGGCAGTTTCCCCTTCTTCCTAATAGGAACACATCCGACTTGTAATTCAGAGGCAATCATCAGATTGAATAGGAATCCTCTTGATTCAAGTCCGACAATGACGTCGACGTCCGGATGATTGGCTTTGATATGTTGTACGAGTAGCTCCTTGAGGTAGACACACACCTCTCCATTCGTTAGGGCGCCGAATATATCACTGTACAGAGAGAAAGGGGCGGTAAATGATAAGGATGTCGTATGGGAAGTGATAAGGAGTATTACCGGAAAATGATGCCTTTCTTGGGAAAATCAGGGAACACTCCGATGTGCGCTTTGATGGCCTCGAGTTTCTGTTGGTCGTTCATGGTATAGTTATGTTATTTACAAGGAATGTGTGAGGTAAATCTGGATATGATAAAAGGAATTATGACATCAGTTCCTGTCACTATGGCTTTTCAAATGTCACTTTCGCGAACTGTCAAAATGTATTCATTTTGGTTCACTCATGATGATTCATTCTTTTGGTGTGCGTTCACGCGGACAGTAGTCATAAATTGGTACTACGCCTGTGTTTTACTGCCTGAATATGGAAGTGGTTTGATCGAATGCTGCGGAGTAAGTGAAATGTGATGGGTCAATCGGGGCTACCACAAGGGGGAATTCCATTGCCTCTCCTCCTTGTGGTCGTTTGAATGGTGAAACTTCTAGAGACAGACGGTTTTAACGTCGCGGCCCTAACGACATTGCCAGTCTGATATGTATCTGCGAAGTTTCCTCAGTTCTTCAGCGAAAGACTAAGTTATGCACTGGTATTAGCCAATAACTGGGTCAAATGGCGAGGCCATTTGAACTCTATTCCCCATACGAATGGTATCGCTCTGATCCCGAGAAAATCTGCCAAGGATCTTGGCATAATCTTAAACTCCAAGCTTAGCTGGAAGGACAACATTAATGAAAGAACCAAAAAAGCTTACGTGGCACTATATTCGTGCAGAGTACATAGCTCTTGGATAGAGTGGAATATTGGTTGTACACTGCGGTGGTAAGACCTGTTCTAGTCTATGGTTCGATTGTATGGTGGAAGGCACTTGAGAAGCAATGTCATCTTCAAAGTGTTTCAAGGGTTCAGAGGGAAGGTTGTCTGACGGTGACTGGATCTATGAAATCCACACTAACGGCGGCTCTTGAAACAATGCTGAACCTTCCACCATATATATACTGCATATACTGCGAAAGCAACGCAGCCAGGACTGCGCTGAGGATGCAAGAATCCGGTCTATGCGTAAGGAGTCCTCATGGCCACGCATCAGTCTTGTATCGATGGGCCATCTCGAGAATCAAAACCGAAACGGACTATATATCATCCGACTTCCTTGCTGCGAGGGAAGGTTTTCTATCAGAATTCCTTCCTTGATGATGATTAAGGGATGATTAAGGTTTCGTACAACGCAACTTTGGTCATTAGAGAGGGGGCTCTACTTTTCAATTGCCTCTTGAGCCCAAAGAAGCAACGGTTGGCAAGTGTAATTCTGCGTTTGATCTAAACGCTGGTGTTGTTGTAGGTGGTCACTAGTGAGCCAAGGTAGACGAAGTCCTTGACCACTTCGAAATTGTAGTTGCTAATTGCGACGTTCTAGACGGTGTTGTGCGTCTTTTTTGGTTGGCAGCATATATTTCGTTTTACCCTCGTTAGCCGCTCCTGCTTCAATGCTTTCGAACGCATCATTGACGCTGTGTTCTTGTATTGGCCAGGGAAGCCCATCTTTTCAAGGATGATGTTGAAAAAATCACATGACAGTGCGTCGCCCAGTCTGAATCCTTTTTTTGACATTGAAGGTCTCGGTTAACTCCTTACTTACTTACTTATCAGGCCTGCGATCCATGGAGGATCTGAGCCTGAGCTATAGCTGCATTCCATCCTTGACGGTCTCGGGCACGCTGCTTCCAGTTGTCAAGATCAAGATGTCCTACGTCCGCGATTACTTGGTCTTTACACCGGAGGTTCGGTCTTCCTCTTCTTCTCGAACCAGGAGGCTCGGAGTCGAAGACCCTCTTAGCTGGAGCGTTGATGTCCATGCGCTCGATGTGGCCGAGCCAGTGTATTCGACGGATCCTTGCCTTCCGGACTACATCCACATCTTGGCACAGCTCGTAGAGTTCGCGGTTGTGTCTTCTTCTCCATTCACCTTCCTCACAGACAGGACCAAATATCCGGCGCAGAATTTTTCTTTCGAAAGAACCCAAAATCAGCTCCGCTGTCCTGCTTATCGTCCAGCTTTCGGCTCCGTACAGCAAGACTGGCAGAATGAGCGTTTTGTAAAGTGTGACTTTGGTCTTTCGAGTGAGGAGTTTTGACCCCAGTTGTTTGGACAAGCCGAAGTAGCAGCGGTTGCCAAGGGCGATTCTACGCCGGATCTGCACTGTGGTGTCATTTGTGGAATTTACGTTTGCCCCGAGGTAGACAAACTCCTTAACTACCTCGAATTTGTAGCTGTCAATTGTTATGTTTTGTCCCAGGTGGTGAGCGACGGATTGGTTTTTGCTTGACAGCATGTATTTCGTTTTGTCCTCATTGATCTTAAGACCAATTCGTTTCGCCTGTTCTTCAATCGCCGTGAATGCTTCCACAATGCCACGGCGAGAACACGCGATGATGTCGATATCATCCGCGTATCCTAGCAGCTGGAGGGACTTGTCGGTTAACTCCTTACCGACCTTAATGGTGCAGCGAGAATTCTCCATTGTCATCTTGCACAACCTGACCAGTTTGGCACGGATGTCAAAACTAGACATGGTGCTGTATAGTTCGTCTCTATGCACACTGTCATACACGGGCTTGATTGATGGGTCTTCTCCAAGATCTGCCGCCTAGCCTGCAGCCACATTGATAGGAACTTATCAATTTTTCATGAATGATTTCAGGCGTTCACACAGCACGGCAGAGAAGATCTTATACTCGATGTTGAGGGGACTTATTCCCCTATAGTTGGTGCAGTTATAGGGGTCTCCTTTCTTATGGACCGGGCACATTATGCTGAGATTCCATTCATCGGGCATGCTTTCTTCCGACCATATTTTACTGATGAGTTGATGCATGTCCTGAACCAACTCATCTCCAGCTGCTTTGAATAGCTCAGCAGGCAGGCCGTCTGCGCTAACTTAATCTCCTTTAAGCCGGTTGGACAAATTTCTCTTCATCTTCGTCCTCTGTGAATGGTGCATTCTGCCTGACAGTATTATCTTGACCATCTTCGCCGTTATACGGTCCGCAGAAATAGTCTTTCCATATTCTCAATATTGACTGTGATTCTGCTACAAGGTGTACATGTTCATCACTCCAGGCTTCCGCTCTGGCTTTATGACGTCGGCATGTTCGTTTTAATCTTTGGTAAAACTTTCGAACGTTTCCCCTGAACCGCGCGCTTCTCGTGCTCGCCCTTTTTTGCTCATAGAGCTCCCGGGCAGCCCTCGTTCGTCGATGCAATGTGGCCATGTTTTTCTGCATGTAGCTATCTTCACTCGTCGTCAAAAAAAGGCTTTTCCCCCAAGTGGTGGCTGGAAACCTAATGCATCAAAGGCAGCGCTTTGACAGCGTCGACATCGCTGTTCTATGGCTTGTGCAGTTTGCATCAGCTCTTGAGAGAGCTTGGGGGAGACACGATTGGAGAGTGCCAGGCGGTTTTTTGCGATTGCAGCTCCCGACGTCGAATTTTGCTGGTCCTTCTTGACTCCGCGGATCTATGTTTGCGACCCTATAATAAAACAAAAAACAAACAAGGACCTTTGGTTCTGTACGTGGAGTGTTAGGCCCCTAAACAGACCACGTGCGGCTGAACAACTTGCGGACGCCCTAGACCGTTATAAAGCGGACATAACCGCCATCCAGGAAATGCGATGGAATGAACCGGGTAAAAAGCGGATGAAAAACTGCGACATTTACTACGGGGACTGCTATAGGGAGAAAGAATAGAGACTATTTGGATGCGGATTTGTTATTAGAAGTGGACTAAGACATAAAGTCCTTAGTTTCCAGTATGTGAGTGAACACCTCATAACGATCCGCATCAAGGCAAATTTCTGTAACATCAGCCTCATATGCGTCCATGCCCCCACGGAAGACAAGGATGACTCCATCAAAGATGATTTCTTTGATCTCCTAGACAGAACATATACCAAATGCCCTAGCTATGATAGCAAAATCGTACTAGGAGATTTTAACGCCAAGCTGGGTAAAGAAAGCATCTTTGAACTGGTCGTCGGCAAACACAGCCTACATGACACCACATCCGACAACGGACACAGGCTGATCGATCTTCTTGTAGCCAGCACACGATTTTCCCACCCCGATATACACAAAGGCACCTGGCGGTCGCCAGATCAATCGGTCACCAACCAATTGATCACATGGCAATTGACGTCAGACACTCCTTCACTAATTTTGATGTTCGTACTTTCCGAGGAGCGAACATCGACTCAGTACATTATCTTGTAGTAGCCAAGATACGTCAACGCATAACACGAACACCGCGGAGGAGAATTAAAACACCAAGCAATGACTTCGGAAAGCTACCACCGCCGGAGATCGCCAGGGCCTTTGCCAACCGCGTCTCCCTTAAGCTCTCCCATACACCTCAATCCCCCACTCAGTCAGTAGAGCAACAATGGAGCCTGTGCAAACAAGCCCTGAAGAGCACAGCAACGGAAGTGCTGGGCCTTAAAGCTCCACCACGACGAAACACCTGGTTCGATGACGAGTGTAGAAGGATTCATGTGAAAAAGCAGAAGGCATACAAAGCCTCACTACACAAAAAAACAAGAGCGGCTCGTGGGCTCTACGAGCTTAAAAGAAAGTAGGAACATAAGCTTCTCAAGAGAAAAAAGAAAGAGCACGAGAGGCGGGCGATTGAAAACTTGGAGGCACGACGTTCGAAGATTTTATCATCAGATAAAACGAATGTCTCAAGGCTATAATGCCTGATTCACAACACAGCGTTAGTGCTAGCTGAGACATCCAACACAAGCAATTCAATGGGGTAGTCATAAATACTGCGTTTGCGTTGGCGAGCTTACGTTAATTGAAAAATGAGAGGAAATAAGAAAAAGTGAGAGGAAATAAGAAAAAATGAGAGCGAGAGAAAACGTAAGCTCACGCAACCAAAGCAGACAAAAGTCAAACACGTCGAAAATTTCTGTGCGTTTGAACGACTGTTGCTGTGTATTGATGTGTATGCTATATCTGTGTATTTTGTGGTTTGTGTTGTGTGCGTTTACTTTGACATGGAGCAGCCGAAAAAAATTGAATTGTCATTTTCAAAGCATGCATCGAGGCATTTCTCGTAACACGTAAAGTGCCTCGCACCAACGCAGTGTTGTGAATCAGGCATAAAACCCGAACAGAGGCCTCCAAGGATGAGAACGGAATGCGAATGAGAATCGCAGTTGATGCTGAGAATTTGGAAAAACCACTTCTGCAGACTGTATAACAGCGATGACAGCCAAAATACCGCCGTCAGGCAGAATGACCCAATTCCTATTGACGAAGATCGTAGAGAATCCCGTCCCCCCTGACCTCGACGAAGTTGAGATTGCCATGTCGAAACTCAAGTCGAATAAAGCTGCTGGCGCAGATGGATTACCTGCTGAGCTCTTCAGAACAGCTGGTTGGGACCACGCACCGGCTCATCTGTAAGATATGGTCAGAGGAAAGCATGCCCGAGGAATGGAGTTTTAGCATTGTTTGCCCGAGACCCGTTTGACTGCGCCAACTACAGAGAAATAAGTCTCCTTAATGTCGCATACAAGATCTTCGCTGCCGTTTTGTGTGAACGCCTGAAGCCATTCGTAAACAAGCTGATAGGTCCTTATCAGTGTAGCTTCAGGCCAGGGAAGTCCACCATCAATCAAATCTTCACACTACGGTAGATCCTGGAAAAAACCAATGATTTTCAAGACGACACTCACCACCTATTTGTCGACTTCAAAGCCGCATACGACAGCGAAATTAGAGACGAGCTATACAACGCTATGTCTACCTTTGACATACCTGCTAAACTCGTTAGACTATGCAGGATGACTTTGGAGAATGCTCGCTGCTCCATCCGAATCGGTAAACACCTTACCGATAGCTTTGATGTCAAAAAAGGATTTAGACAGGGCGATGCGCTGTCGTGTGATTTCTTCAACATCATAATAGAAATGATTGTCACTGGCCAATACAAGAGGCACAATCTATCTCAAATCCTCGCAACTCCTTGCATACGCCGACGATATTGACATAATAGGTAGATCACAGCGATATGTCAATGAGGCGTTTGCGAGTATTGAGATGGAGGCGGCAAAAATTGGTTTGGCAGTTAATGAGGGCAAGACTAAATATCTGCTGTCATCGAAAAAGGGCATTTACCACCGACGTCTTGGCCAGAACGTGCATATTGGCATATGTAAGTTTGAGGTAGTTTAGGACTTCATATACCTCGGCTCCGCAGTGACTTGGAACAACGACACCAGTTTCGAAATAAAGCGCAGAATTACTCTTGCCAACCGCTGCTTCTTGGGCTTAAGAGGCAACTGAGAAGTAGAGCCCTCTCTCGTGCGACTAATTTGACCTTATATGTATAAGACCTTAACTATCCTGGTCCTGTTATACGGCGCAGTAACATGAAGTTTATCTAAAGCGAATGAGGAAATCCCTGGTCGTTTCGAGGGGGGATTGTAGGAGAAGATTCAATCACGAACTGTACGGGTTGTACAGCGACATGAGTCTAGTCAGGCGTCTACGGATCCGACGCCTGAGATGGCTAGGCCATGTAGAGCGAATGGACACCACAGCTCCAGCCCGTAGAGTCTTTGAATCCAACCCCGAGGGACGAAGAAATAGAGGTCGGCCGCACCTAAGGTTGGGCGCGCACAGGTGGATAGGGACCTCAACCAACTGAGCGTGCGGCATTGGAAAAGACTAGCGAAAGATCGTACTAGATGGAGAGGCATGTTGGTTGAGGCCCAGGTTCACCCCGAACTGTAGTGCCCGTTAAGTAAGTAAGTTCTTGACTCCGCAGTGTTCGCGATATCCGCATACGTATCTTGGCTGCAACAAGGTGATGTACCGAATCAATATTGGCTTTTCGGGGAGTTCGGACTTCCGAGGTGCTGGAGGAGAATCTGGCGTCGATTGCAATATGATCGATTTGATTAACAGATAATTGATCAGAAACCCGCCAGGTCCCCTTATGTATATTCAGATGTCGGAATGGCATGCTAGCTACTAGGAGATTGCTCCCCCTCACAAAGTCTATTATCCTGAATCGCTTTCGGACGTGGTGTTTTGTAGGCTGTGCTTTCCTACGACTCGTTCGGAGATATCCTCCTTACTAGGAGCAGATTTGCTTACTTTTGTTCTTTCTTTGCAATGAACGTGCAGTTTTCCTCATGAACATGGGTGATCGTACCATTATCTCTTATTGAATTGTTGCTTCTCTTATTGTTGCCTCAGTTTGCCAAAATTATCGAATTTTTAAGACCCAAAGCTGTCATTTATTACACGTAAGAACAAGGAGACTTTTTGAACGCACCCGCACAAAACCGGATTCGTTGACAGATTAACTAACATTGTGTTATCAAAAGTGCTGCCAAACTGTCGAATATTTCTTAATAGATTCTTCTACAACTTGTTTTTTTAAGTACACCTGTTGCTAAATATAAAAATCAACTTCCCTTTTGCATTTATTTTCATTTACTTCTCTGAACATAATGGATAAAAAAATACTTTTTCCATTTTTAATTTTCCCTTACCACGAAAGAGCTCTTCCCCAATGTTGGTTGGGAACACATCAAGCCAGGTGATCTTAACACACGACAATGTTGTTTATTCAGTCATACCGAGGTCTTTCTCAACAACGGACGTTTATAACAAGTCACTCGACGGCTCATCGATCTGGTGTATCAAGACAGAGGAAAGATCTGGTATCAAGACGGAGTAAAAAAAGAAATAAGAAAACAAAACAAATCCCAACACCCAGTAATCTCTGTTTAGTGCTTAGTGCTCCTAGACGGTGATTTACGAGCACCTACATACCAACAATATTGCTCATTCGTACTTTCGTTCCCGACCGTCAAGCTACTAGGTAAATGCCACTTGCTCCAATCTAAAGTTCATCCCGGACCCACAACATCTATCTTTCGTTACTCGTTCTCGTTTTGTTGTTTTCAAATTCGGATTCTTTGCTTTATTTCGTCTACGTACTACCGATAGTGAATTTTAGATGCGATCCGTACCATACATCGATTGAGATATGTGCTCGCGTATATAGACGTTTCGTCTCGATCGTGCCTCGATCGTTCGGTTTTCAGATCTTGTAATACACATTCGCATGCGACATGGAAGTCGTGATCCATTAAAGTGAATTAAGTCGAAGTGTAAAAGGAAAATAAAATGCCAGAGTGTTACACGGCTTTGTAGCTGCGCGATATGACCGCGATTTTGTAATAAAAAAAGAATTAGAAGAAGATCCAGAGTGTTTATCGCATTAGAGTGGAGTTGTGCAGCGTCAAACTGGATCAACCGAAAAGTGCCTGACTGATTCCCTGTGTTTGGTTCTTTCTTCTAGCATTTGTTTTGTGTGTGATTCTCTGTCAACATAGGAAGAGTTTGTGCAAGAATTTCTATTTACCTTTCTTTCCACATCAATTCTCAGGTTACCTGGGCTGGTTACTGCTTCTGCCCTCGTCGCTTGGCATTTCTCTGTCGACCCTCACTGACGGTAAGGTAAGCCAATCTAGTTGGTGATAAATCTTTTGTTTTTCGCGGAAATACCGTGACTAAGTCCGAACAAGAGTTTCATCTTATGAATAACAAATGACGGCATAGCAGTCGAACCATCGGTACGTGTTTCCCTAAACAATTACGAGAATGATGCGATGAAAATCCGTGAAAATCTCTTTTTCATCGTTTATACCTACCTACACCGAGTCACGTCCGGGCGAATATTTCCCATATCACTTTTCGATGCAAAATAACATAAACGCACCGCTCCAGTCCCTATAGAAGCCTTACAAGGAATCCCAGTTCGGGTTTCTTCCTTTCACACTCGTTCAACACACACGCACGTCTGATGACATACTTTCGAGGATCGTTTTCGTTTCTGAAATTACCTGGCCTCACCACCTGGAAATCAGATGGATTCGGTTCCTTTTATGAAAAAAATTCCGATACGAAATCGAGGAGAGGGAAACGCGCATTCCATAGGTAGGTGGATCGTGTCGGTCGATCGGTTGGTTTACTTTCAACAAAAAGGGAATTTCTCTTTACCAATTACCAAGGCAAAGAGAGAGCAAGATCGGCGGTGCTTACGATCGATCCGACATACTTCAACTCGAGTGCAGTCGATGACCACGCATCTTAATCATTATCAACACCATCATAACTCGCTAGTCTTTAGGAGCTCAACGGTCGATGACGGCGATGATGACCGAGGAGAAATCTACGCACAGCAATTGATCCACTTTACAAGCAGTAAATACTTGCCATCTGTCTGCGTCTGGCGATTGAAAAACATCTTTCACTTTATGAGTAGCTATTAGATAAATTGACATATTAGATACGTACCCGAACCCTTTGATTAAGTGTTGCTCTGATGAAGTGAATTCTGCGGCGTTGAAGCTCAGTGAGCCGTTTAATGGGTAATTAGGTGCTAAACTGTCTTATTGTGCAAGACAGCGGTTACGAGTAAGTGGTCTTAGGCTTTGTTTTATAACAGAGGCGGTCCTATAAAGCGAGTTACGCTGCTTTTGGTTTATGTCACGTTGGTAATTGTTAGTTTAATATGTCGAATAGTTGATAGGTTGATGCTAATTATCAATCGGCAGTGGTTATAGCTCTTTTTCTATGCCGAATTCTCTCTGCATCTTGTGTTCTGTGGCGCTCACAATTGACGGCAATTAAGTAGTAGTAGTGGCGGTTGTTAAATTCGGGAATCTTTAGAATAAACCATGGCCTTTCACATGGGATATTCATTCACGAGTACATATGACAACATCACACGTTTTAGGTCAAGCGGTTTTCATTACTACCAATTAAGCTACTGAAGGCTGATTACCCATTTACTTAGGTGTGTAGTGGGTCAAGCAAACCCTTTAATGGCGCATTGTCCATCGTCAACGTGCATTTCGAATTGATTGTGCTTCTTTAAGTGGGTCACCCTTAGGTCATTTGTATAAGAGAAAGTACCTTTCCGCGAGGTTGTAATGCAACTAAAACCTTTACTACTGGTAAACCGTAAGGTACAGAGCAAGTGTAACCACAACAATGTGGGAACGAAGCTTTCATAAAGAAAAAAATGCTGCATCATTCGAGTTTTGCCATTGGAACTTGTCTCTTATTGAGTATTGTGTCATACAACTTAGTTCCACCCGAAGATTGCTGGAGTTATGGGAGCAGTTAACTGGAGTAAAAACTCTTAAAGGTTTTCATAAGCAAAATATGAAAGGTTTTAAGGGTCCCGGTAATCAAAAATGTCATTGCCGACTTGATTCATTAGAGGGTGAGACAATAAATCTCGAAGATCACGTTACTACCTTAAAACCGACATTTTACCTAAGAAGCACATACTAAACGAACACACCTTAACCCTCTGACTGATCTGTCAAAAAGTTTTCTTGTGACAACCATTTGACCCATTTGACAATGACACCTTCGATCAGAAGGAAGTGGATTTCGTGTGCTCATTAAACACTAATTTCTTACTTACTTTGACGGCGCTACAGTTCGGGGTGAACCAGAGCCTCAACCAACAAGCCTCTCCCGCTGGCCCGATCTTTGGCCAGCCGCTTCCAGTGCCGCATGCCCAGTTGGTTGAGGTCCCCTTCCACCTGTGCGCGCCACCATAAATGCGGTCGTCCTCTGCTGCGTCGTCCCTCGGGGTTGGAGTCGAAGACTCTTCGGGTCGGAGCGGTGATGTCTATTCGCTCTACTTGACCTAGTCATCTTAGACGTTGGATCCGAAGACGTCTAACTGGGCCGATGTCGCTGTACAGCCCGTACAGTTCCTGGTTGAATCTCCTCCTCCACTCTCCGTTTATCCAAACGGGACCAAAGATTGAACGCAGAATTTTCCTCTCAAAACGCCCAAGAGCCTCTTCATCCCCTTTTGATAACGTCCAAGCCCCAGCGCCGTAGAGGAGGACCGAGATGGTAGAGGGATACCTTAGTTTTTCGAGAGAGGGCCATACTACTCAATTGCCTCTTGAGCCCGAAGAAGCAGCGGTTGGCAAGAGTTATTCTGCGTTTTATCTCAGCGCCGGTGTCATTGCTGCTTGTCACTATCGAGCTAAGGTAGACGAAGTCCTTGACAGTTCCGCGGGGAGTTCGTCTGCTCCAGCAGCTTTATAAGACTTAAGTTTCGATATCGCTATCTTTACAACGTCTAGGTCGGGTGGACGGGATTCTCCTTCGTCTTCGACCATTGTGAATGGTTCGCTCTGGCTGACGGCGGCATTTTGACTATCATCGCCGTTATACAGTCTGCAGAAGTGGTCCTTCCACAATCTTAGCATCGACTGTGACTTCACTACTAGCTGTCCGTGCTCATCCCTGCAGGCTCCTGCTCTGGCTCTATAGCCTTGGTATTTCGTTTTACTTCCTGGTAGAATTTTCGAACGTCGTTCCTGCAGTAACATCTCTCCATCTCCTCGATCTCGCGCTTCTCGTGCTCCTTCTTTTTCCTTCTCAGAAGCGCATGCTCCTTCCTCCTTTTCTGTTCATAGAGCTCTCGTCCGTCGATGCAATGTGGCCATGTATGCATTCTGTTTCTCTACATGGGCCTGTCTGCACTCATCATCATCCCAGGGGTTTCTCGACGTTGGTGGCTCGAAACCGAGTACATCTCGCCTCTCTAATGGCGTTCTGACAACGACTCCATTGCTGTTCTATGGTTTCGACAGATTGCATCGGGACTTGCGAGAGCTTGAGAGAGACTTGATCGGTGAAGGTCCTGGCGGTCTCCTGCGATTGCAGCTGTCTGACGTTATATTTTGGTGTTCTTACTCGACTCCGTTGATTCCGAGAAATTCGCATCCGTACCTGCAACGAGGTAATGATCCGAGTAGATGTTGGCTCCTCGAAAGGTTCGGACAACTAGGGTGCGGGAGGAGTATCTGCCGTCGATCGCAATATGATCAATTTGATTGGTTGTCGATTGATCGAAAGACCGCCAGGTCCCCTTATGGATGTTGAGGTGTGGGAATCGTGTACTTGTGTACTTGCTACTACCAGATTATGTCCCGCCATAAAGTCCACTAGCCTTAGTCCGTTTTCTGACGTGGGGTTGTGTAGGCTGTGCTTTCCAATGACCCGTCCAAACATAGAATATTGATATATGTATATAATAACGTTCCAAGTGCAGATCCGGAGTTCGTTTCCTTTTAGACGTTTGCGGGGGTCGTCAACATGTAATCCGTCCGTATCCGAGGCTGTTAGTTGTCTCTGAACAAGCTTTGGTTTTATGCGATAGGGATGTTAACCCTAAGCGCAACCCCCTACCTGGTGGGCCAGGTTCCTCTTTCCCCCGGAACAAGGGGTCGGGTCGCTGCACACATGTTCACTATCTGGAGGGTGCCAGTATAGCTATCCAGGGGAGGCCACGCGGAGGCTGTGTGTCAACTTGGATTGAACAGGGACAGAGATCGAAGCTGGCGTTTGTCAAGTTAAACGCGATCAACTTCTTCGCTCTGTTTGCTCGGTCCCTTTTGCCCTCCTCCAGATTTAACGTCAGCAATTATTCCCATGAAGAAATGTCTCGGCAGTATAAGTCGAAACTGGACGAACTGTGTTGGGACAGAGGGAAGACCGTTTGCCAGCTGCTTCCAGTGACGCATTCCCCTTCCACTTGTGTGCGCCACCTTAAACTCGATCGTTCTCTGCTGCATCGTCCCTCGACTCAAAGACTCTTCAGGCCGAAGCTGAGTTATCCATTCGCTCTACATGGTCTAGCCACTTTACACGCTGTATCCGTAGACGTCGTACCAGGCTGATGTCGCTGTACAACCCGTACAGTTCTTTGTTATATCTTCTCCTCCATACATCGTTTGAACAAACGGGACCGTAGATAAAGCGCAGAATTTGACCCTCGAAACGACCAAGGGCCGCCTAATTCTCTTTCGTTAAAGTCCAGGCCTCTTCGCCAAAGAGGAGGTCCGGGATGATTAAGGATTTGTATAACACAACATTGGTCTTTCGAGAGTGGGCTCTACTTCTCAATTGCCTCTTGGCCCCAAAGAAGCAGCGGTTAGCAAGGTAATTCTGTGTTTGATCTCAGGGTTGGTGTTCTTCCCGCTGATCACTAGTGAGCCAAGGTAGAAGAAGTCTTGACCCGTTCGAAAGTGTAGTTGCCAATCGTGACGTTCTGGCCGATACGTCGGTGTTGTGCGTCTTTTGTGGTTGACCGCAAATACATATTTCGTTTTACCCTCGTTAACCGAAAGATCCATTTTAGCCGCTTCTGCTTCAATGCTTTCGAACGCTTCATTGACGTCTCGCTGTGTTCGTCCAATTACGTTAATGTCATCCGCGTACGCAGGCAGTTGCGCAGACTTGATACTGATCGTACATCTTGTGTTGACCAGTGAGTCTCGTATGATATTGTCAAGCACGATGTTGAAGAAATTACATGACAGTGCGTCACCTTGTCTAAATCCTTTTTTAACATCAAAGTCTCGGCTAATTCGCTACCTACCTTAATGGAGCAGCGATAATTCTCCATTGTCATCCTGCACAGTCGGACAAGTTGGGCAGGGATGTTAAAACTAGACATGGCTTTGTTTAGCTCATCTCTATACACGCTGTCATATGCAGCCTTGAAATCGACGAAGAGGTGGTGAGTGTCGATTTGGTACTCCTGGGTCTTCTCCAAGATCTGCCGTAGCGTAAATACTTGGTCTATTGTGGATTTACGTTGCCTTAAACCACACTGATAAGAGCCGATCAGGTTATCCACAAACGGTTTCAGGCGTTCACACAATACGGCAGAGAAGAGCTTATATGCGATGTTAAGGAGACTTATTCCCCTATAGTTGGCGCAGCTATAGGGGTCTCCTTTCTTATGGGCCGGGCAAACTATGCTGGGATTCCATTCGTCGGGCATGCTTTCCTCTGACCATACGTTGCAAATGAGATGGTGCATGCACCTTACCAGCTCATCTTCGGCCGCCTTAAGAAGCTCAACAGACAGGCCGTCTGCGCCAGCGGCTTTATTAGGCTTAAGTCTTGATATCGCTATTTTGACTTCGTCTAGGTCGGGTGGACTGAATTCTGTTACATCGTCGTCAATTACGAATGGCTCGTTCTGCCTGACAGCGGTATCTTGTCTATCATCGCCGTTATACAGTCTGCAGAAGTGGTCTTTCCAAATCCTCAGCATCGACTGCGACTCTACTACCAATTCTCCATTTTCATCCCTGCAGGCCGCCGCTCTGGCTTTGTAGCCATGGCATGTTCGTTTTACCTTATTGTAAAACTTACGGGCGTCATTTCTGCGGAAGCATCTCTCCATCTCCTCGACCTCACGCTTTCCGTGCTCTCTCTTCTTTCTTCTGAAAAGCGTGTGTTCCTCTCTTCTCTTCTGCTCATAAATTTCGCGAGCAGCTCTCGTCCGTCGTTGCAGGGTGGCTTTATATGCCTCTTGTTTTGCTGCATGGGCTTGTTCGTATTGTTCATCGAACCAGGGGTTTCTAGGTGGTGGCGGTTTGAAACCCACCACCTCTGAGGCAACGTCTCTGACGGCGCTCTGGCAATGCGCCCATTCCTGCTCTATTGTTTGTGCTGCTGTGGGCGGATTTTGAGAGAGCTTGGAGGAGACACGATCGGCAAAGATTCTGGCATTCTCTTGCGATTCTAGCTTTCCGACGTTAAACTTACGTAGTCCTACTCGACTCCTAAGCATTCTTGATATCCTCATTCGTACCTTGGCTACAACAAGGTAGTGGTCCGAGTCGATGTATGGCCCTCGGATGGTTCGTACGTCGAGAATACAGGAGGAGTGTCTGGCGTCGATCGCAATGTGATCAATCTGGTTGCTGGTCGATTGATCAATAGACCGCCAGGTACCCCTGTGGATGTTGAGATCCGATTCCAAACGGCGTGAGTCGAGAAGTTTTTTTGACGGCAAGTATACTACGGGGGGTTTTGCCAGTACCCCGCCGAGGAGGAACGCCGCGAAATAAACATTCGATGGCGTCGGTGTTATCGGGATCCGAACTCGCTCATCGTGCGTCAGAGTCCAACACACTAACCACTGTGCCACGGCGTCCCTCACATGTAAAGTCTTACCGTGGACAAGTATATCGTCCAAATAAACAAGGCATTTTTCCATCGGTAGTCCTCTTAGCACCGTGGACATAAGGCGCGCGAAGGTGGCAGGAGCGTTTGTGAGCCCAAAACTCATAACAGTAAATTGCCACAAGCCGTCCCTCGTCGAGCCGTCTTTTCTCGATCATCCGGATGCATCTCTACTTCCCAGTACCCGGGGCAGAGGAAATGAATCTTTGATGGTAACTGAGTTTAAGCGACGGTAATCAACACAAAACCTTGTGGACCCGTCCTTCTTTCTGACCATAACGACTGGAGACGCCCAAGGGCTAGAACTTGGTTCGATAATTCCTTGACGCAGCATCTCGTCGATCATTTTCCTAGATTCCTCCTGTTTGGATAGCGGCAACCGTCGTGGAGATTGCTTAATGGGTTTAGCTGAGCCGACATCTATTCGATGTCGTCAGGTGTAATGCAGAAAACGTCCATGTATTCCCATAATAACTTCTTGACCGTTTGATGTTGTTCTGGCGGAATACATTCCTGAGACCTTAGCAGGAGATCTGCCATACGCTCCGGGAGCACCTCGCTCCAATATGTGTTTTCGTTTAGACACTCAGCTTCTTCAAAAAGTGCAACGGAGGTATTGCCACGAAGAACAATAGGATGATCAACAATATTAGCGACCCGCACAAACACAGTTCCATTGTGATTTCTATTAATTGATTCGGCGATTAAGAGTCCTTTCGGAAGATAATATCCCATGGGGGTCACTATGCCTTTTGAGAGGGCATTAGCGGATGCAGTTGTCGAAATCATGGCTTCAGTTCGGGGTGGTATAGTAACATCCTGAGAGGGTTGGAGGTAGACAGCACGAACAGATCCTTCTGCTGGACGCTCATCAGACAGTCCAGAAGTTCCTTCTCTATTCTCAGGTGTCAGTGAAACGCGATCTCCACCTATTCTTAGTAAGCAAGCATTGAAATCTAAAATGCACTTGGAGGCTTGGAGTACATTCACACCCAGAATACCGTGGCAACCAGCGGGAACAGAAATTTGATCCACCAAAAGCAGCTTCACACGGCGTTTGAATCGACCCATTTGAATTATTGTGGGCCAGATGTGTGTGGTTTGAAATGAATTTCCGCATAGGGTTTGCAGTCTTACGTTCCCAGGACGTAGCTGGACACTGGAAGGAATCAAAGATCGACTTGCCAGTGACACAGATGATCCGGTATCGACTAACAACTGACATGACATTTGGCCGAGAATTATGGGGATGACAAGCCCGCGGTGATAATTTTCTGAGTGGACACTATAAATTTGGGGTCGGTTTAAAGCTGTCAGTGTTGACCCCTTACCACTGACTTTTGGTCGTTTCCCGATCCATCCAATGTTACCGCATCGGTAAGTCTGCTTCGATGCGAACGACCATTGTTGCGCTTAGGCGGTGTTATTTCCTCGCAGTGGACTTCAAAAGAACGAGCTTGCTGAACAGACTGCACAGTAGCAAGACGAGCAGCTTCTATGGTGATTGCCGCACTTACAGCTTCAGCAACTGTCTTCGGATCTGCGAGCCTCACGTTCTCTTGAATAGAACGATCATGGATACCGTCTACAAACTGCATTATAGCAATTCGCTCTTGAGCATCAGATGGGCAGTCTCCAAATACAATGCGTGTGAGCCTGCGAAGGCACCTAAATCTTCATTCGGTCGTTGCCGCCTGGAACGAAAGGTAGCATGAGTAACATGGTTTTCTTGACACACAAACCTTAAATACAAAGCTGCAGTCAATTTGTCGTAATCGAAGAAATCGGTCGGATCCAAGTCAGAGAGCACTGTTACGCTATCACCTCGTAGTAATGATGCCAAAGTTTATGCTTTTTGTCGAGCGGTCCATCCATTTGCTTCAGCTACAATGTTGAATTGCACCTTGTGGTCACACCAACGTGTTGTACTACTATCGAAAGGTGCGGGGAAAAGAACACACGCGTTCGATGCTGCTGGTTGAGTACGTGGTTCTCCGAATTCCGATGTGTCAGGATTTTCTTGGTCCGCATCTGGCTTACCTCATCCAATAACTGTGTTGTTTGATGCGTTTTTGTTGGGTGTGGAACACTCAAACACTTTATTCGCAAATGTTCTCGCGCCCAATGTTCGAAGTTCCTCTGCTTTTCGTTGCTGTTCTCGGGAAAGCTGTGCAATAGTGTCATTTTGCTGCTCCAGGCTTGCACAAAGAACGTTCAGCTTTGTGAGCATGTTCTCAAATTGTTCTGTCAATTTTTCGGCCATATCTAACTGAACCATCCCACTTCTGACACCAGGGTTATGTAAATGCGAATTTTCTGGGGTGGTTCAGGTGGACGATGGGCAGGAAAAATCTGGATTATAAAAAAAAAACCGGCCAAGTGCGAGTCGGACTCGCGCACGAAGGCTTCCGTACCATCTGTACGGATGAGATATAGTTGATCATCAAAGTGTCCATTGAATTCAAATCAATTATCTTACTTGGCAGCAACGATGTGAAAAGGTGAATAACAATAATGGGAAATATGGGAAAAAGGTTTGCAGAAAGGAATAATTCATCAAAGACACAAACGAGATCAAAACTGGGAAGTTTGCTACAGGTTGTGGGATATTGTCGACTAACCTAAGTTCAGTATGTGACCAAGGGGATTTTTGGGATGAAAATCAAGTCTGCTGTATGGGAACCCCCCTTAAATATTCATTTTGTTCTGTTTTTAGCATTTGTTGTGGTAGCGGCAACAGAAATACATCATCTGTGAAAATTTCAACTCCCTAACTATCACGGTTCATGAGATACAGCCTGGTGACAGACGGACGGACGGACAGCGAAGTCTTAGTAATAGGGTTCCGTTTTACCTTTGGGTATGGAACCCTAAAAAGGCGATTCCTATAAGTGTCGACCACGCTGATCAAAAACAAAAAAAAAATTAAGACAAAGGAAGAAATGGAATTCGAGTATCGTCCTCTGCAGAGATGTACTCCTCTCGGGGCTGTGACGTTACGTTTTTTTTTTTTTTTTTTTTATATAGGGCTAATGCTATCAATAGCAATGCGGCACTGCGACCTTTGCAGATCTATTGTGCCTGCTAGCCGATTTAGCCGAGTAGCCTCTCCACCTCCACAATGAAGTTGAGAATGCCTCTCGTAGGAGCCAGGGTGATCTCCTCAGGAGTCATAACTTCACTGAGAAGGATACGCTTCCTAAGATGGCAGAGAGCAGCACACTCACACAGTATGTGTTCTGCCGTCTCATCGTCCTCAAGACAGAGCCGACACTCAGTTTCAGACGAGAGGCTTATTTTGTTTGAATGATATCTCAGACCGCAGTGTCCCGTTAGATAGCTGACTAGTCTTCTGATATCCATCCTATTGAGTTTGAGTATGTCACTAGGGTGCTTGTTCAGGGGTCGTATAAGTCGTTTAGATTGACGGTGTCCCCGAACGCTGTTCCAAAAGGACAGGTGTTGTAATTTTTCCCACTTGTCTAGGAAGTAATTTATCTTAGACGCGGGAATGCCGCAGAATGGTTCCGGACCTATATACTTGTCACTGGAGCCCTTCCTGGCAAGTTGGTCGGCAATTTCATTGCCCTTGATACCTTTATGGCCTGGCACCCACCATAGTTTAACATTGTTTCTTTTGGCGAGGTCTTGTAGGGCGTCATGGCATTCCTTGACGGTTTTTGGGTTCGTGCTGTACGAACCCAGCGCTTTAAGCGCTGCTTGGCCATCAGAGAGTATGTTGATGGTTACTCCTCTGATGCCAGTCTCAAGATTTAGATTTACGCATGTTAGGATGGCATGCAGCTCTGCTTGGAAGATGCTGGGACTTATTCCCAGTGCCTTCGAAATTTTGCGTTTTGGTCCAAAGATGCCGGCGCCAACGCCGGAAGCCATCTTGGAGCCATCCGTGTACCACCTAAGGCCTTTGACATTTAGTAGGGGATCACTGTTTTCCCACGCTGAGCGGTTTGGGATCAGTATCTCAAATCTCTTGTCAAAGGTGAAGGTGTGTGGCAGTGCGTCCGAGACTGTAATAATCATATCCAGCTCGGGAAAGTGTTGTAATATGGACATGTGGCCTGCGGGTCTACATGGCATATTTGTTCCCGAGCAGAGGATTCTGATTGCACTGCGTAATGCCACCTTTTTGATAAAAAGGTGCAGTGGAGTGAGTCCAATGAGTGCTTCATGGGCTGCCGTGGGGCAGGTTGGCATAGCGCCTGTGATGCCGAGACACGCTAGTCTCTGAAGGCGTTGAAGCTTAACAATTGTAGTTTTTTGCTCAACTTTTGACCACCATACGGTGGACCCGTAGGTGACGATAGGTCTAACTATCGCGGTATATAGCCAGTGGACTACCTTAGGTTTAAGTCCCCAGGTTTTACCGTAGTTGCGTCGACAGGCCCACATGGCCTTAGTCGCTTTCATAAGTTTATTTCTCATATTGGAGTTCCAGTTGAGTCTACGGTCTGGGTCAATACCTAGATACTTTACTTCCTCTGAAAATCCTATGCGTGTGCCATTTAGTAAGATTGAGCAGGGTTGTACCTTTCTCCTCTTTGTAAATGGGACTAAGATCGTCTTATTTGGGTTAATAGATAAACCCTCTCTGCCACACCAGTCAGAGATAAATTGGAGCGCAAGCTGTATGCGCTCAAAGGCAGTGATCTCGCACTTGCCCGTAACAATGACTACTAGGTCATCAGCATATCCGATGACCTCATAGCCCCGAGTGGTTAGCTTGCGTAGTAGATCGTCGATGACTATTGACCAAAGTAGTGGTGAGAGGACTCCCCCTTGTGGGCATCCTCTAACCGCCGATACTGTCACTGAGACCTCTCCGCATGTGGCTGATATAATACGGCTATTTAGCATCGCCCTGATCCAGTGATTAGTGGGATGGTCTACACCACTGGATAGTGCAGTGGTGATCGAATCATAGCCAGTATTATCGAAAGCTCCCTCTCCCTCTATATCGAGGAAGGCGCAGATTGCGATCTCCTTTTGTATGAAACTATTTTCAATGTGCGTCACCAAGTGGTGTAGTGCATTATCGGTAGATCGCTCTTTGCGATATGCAAAGTGACGTTACGTTACGTAACAGTACTAAAAGTCAAAGATATCATTTTATAGAAGAAAAAATCCAAAGCGACTTAGGTACACAAGTTCACAATACCCTGAAAGACGTAACCGAACTCTATCGATTGGCTATCGGATGGTTTTACACAAACATTCCTACCAATCGTGGGAGGTAGCTATTCGTACCTTCTGACATAATGTAAAGAGACTTCATCAATGTCGACATACTGCCTAGAACCAACAATGCAAATTATTTTTACGAAAGCTCATTCTTTCTGATAGTACTTATCCGGTGGCTAATTCCACAGATTGTTATGAATGTGGCTTTAATCGAATTAAAAAGACAAGTAGCCGTTTGGACATTGACAAATGGGTTCTATGTTAATTGGTTTTCTCCGAATGAATGATGCCATTAACGAAGAAATACCAAAGCGAGGAAAATGGATAGAAGACATTTGGTGTCTTCTAGCTACTTGAAGATGCCTTTTTGTATTTTTTTTTTCTTTTCCTATTGGAGTTGCATAATAGTTTTCCGCCAACTGACCCAAAGGCGACCGAGGAATAAGGGTTTCAAAGGTGCGCAACGGCTGTCTATTGAAAAGGAAAAGTCACGAACGATTATCACCGGTTATTGATGGTCAGTATTGTAAACCTTCCGCTTCCTTCTTAGGTCACCTGGGGTAGGTCTGACGAAAGTAGCTGTCTTTCTCCTTTCCTCGACAACCTCTAACATTTACGGTCTCTTTGAAGCCATCAATCATACCTTCATCATGTCATGTAAATGCAATGACGTCGTCGTCCATGTAAATCATCTTCCATTCGATTTGTACACACTTAGCGGTCATTAATGAATACCTTGATGTCACTTGCATGCGGAAGCGACTAAGAAGACTGTTGTACTCGGCAATTTCCGTATTCCACGTGCATAACCGACTGGGTCATGATAGAAAGTAAACAATGCTAACGGTGTAGTCAGTGGACGTTGACCGATCTTCGCGCTGGTTGCTCTCCACCCTCTGTCATAAACGATCTGGCTGGATTGCATCTGACTGTGTATCTCTAGACTATCAATCCAAGCGGGGTAAGGTTCCGCAACAATGCTCCTAGACACGCAAGCAATAGCTGAGTGTCGGTTTTCCGATTTCCAATTTATGTAATTATTCAATTATGTATCTCGAGGGAATGGTGTTGGGCGCAAGGTGATCGCGGTTCCTCTGTGTGAATGCCTTTCGCATTTCTTCACTTTCTTGTCTTTTAAAGACATGTGTTTGCATATCAGTTGTCTCGTGATTACCATAAACGCTCTGGACTCATTTATATTTGAAGCGTTGCATCAGCAGTTGATATGCGTCACATTGGGCCGTGATTGATTAACGCTGAATGGTTACTGATTAATGACGGTGCATGCGACTTTTTATTGTTTTGTGTTTTGCTTACGAGGGCAGGTGAGAGTGTTCATAACTCATAACACTAAAAAAGCACTGCAAACGCTAGTATGTTAAACAGGTTGTACACATGCAGCAAGATTATAAGCACCAGGCCGAAGGATAATACGTGGTTTGACTTGAGCTGCAAAGAGGCTATTAGGCTCAGGGAGCAAAGTTTTCGGGCCTACAAGGCAAACAGTTCTGAGGAAAACCGAAAAAAGTACATACGAGCCAGAAATAACTGCAACACCCACATTCGATGCGTTAAATTCAAATCCAAATTTTACCAAAATTTAAGGCGTAAAATCCTTCAATGTCCCAAAGGTAGCAAACGTTTCTGATCGTTTGTAAAAAACGTAAAAAACTCATCTTCGTCGTCTATACCGACGCTCATCCACAGTGACATTCCAGCTGTCACCCCCTTACACAAAGCTAACCAACTTGCTGCCCATTTCGCAACCAGTTTTCAGCTCCCAGCTTGTACTTTGTCTGCGCCTGTTCTAGAGTGCGACTAATCCACTTCCGCACTCGTACAGTCGCAAGGGTTCGTAAAGACACTTATTATCGTGTTAAAACTATAACACGTTCTATTGCGTGTCATGAATAGAAACTCAAATGACACCTTAAGTGTGTTGCAGCGACACACTTATTAATAATTAACACGCTTTGGATCAACCAATCACAACAACTATATGCAACCTTGTCAGTAAGTAATTTGCGGGTCGGATCCATGGCATAATGGTGAACACGTTGGACTCTCAACCTAGTGATTCGAGTTTAAATCCCAATGTTCGCAGACACCAAAAAGCAAACACACTCAAACTCTCCTTTCCCATTCTACATTGGTCCTTCGAGTCGGACGGCATGATCATCATGATGTTGCTTCACAATAAGACGAAACAATTAAACAAAAAACAAGTAACAGGACAAGATGAGTCCTTTTTTTTTTGTTCGCTGCGAAAAAATTTCACAGGAGTCTTGAGACTTGAACACGAAATCACTGTGTTGGGAGTCCATTATACCATGGATCCGGGTCCCAATTTGAATATAGTTGGAAAATCCCTTCAGTGTGCTCTCATAATAACACACTTTAAATTGCACTAAAAATGACTACGATGAAAACACGCCTTTTATTGTGTTGCAGTAACACACTTACCATTTTCAGTGCAGTCTCATGTAGCAAAAGAGAATGTATACACGGCCATGTAGCAAAAAGTTCTATCCATCCGTTCTAGACGAAGCTAAGGTAGCGATATCTAAGCCGAAGTCTACCAAAGATGTTGGCGCAGATAGACTGCCAGCCGAGCTATTTAAAGCAACTGGAGACAAGTTGATTGGGCAAATGCACCAATCCCTCTGTAAGACATGTAAGACATGGTTGGAAGTAAGTACCCGCGATGAACGGAACCTTAGCATCATTTTTCCTGGCTGAGAAGGAAGGAGACCCATATAACTGCGACATGCATAAATAAGATCTTTTCTGCCTCTGCGTCTCTACCAATTTGGTTTCAAGCTAAACAAACACACTGTAGGCGGGGTACTCACACTGCGATCGATCCGGGAGAAGACCCACACATTTTAAATGTATATACAGCATCTTATCGTCGATTTTGAAACTGTATATACTAGTGTCTTAGAGAACGAGCTATATATAAAGTCAGGTCATATTTTGGCATTCCTGCCAAACAAGTCAGATTGGATCTAACTGATACCTTCGATGTCAAACAAGAATAGCGTTTCTATTGGCAGCTATAACTTTCAGGTGGTCAGCAATGTTGTCTTCCTTGGTAAGCTAGCGATCAGTGTTAACGACACCAGCGCTGAGATTAGACGCAGAATAACCCTTGCCATTTGCTATTTCCTAGTGTTCAAAGAGCCCAAGCCTTCTTAGAGGCTTAGATAAGGCAAACTTGCCAAATGGGCAGAGAACGGCCCTCCAACGGCTCTCCAAATCGGAGATAGTTTTATTCACAAGAAAACGACAGATACTTAAGATCACTCCATCAAAACTCAATGGGTCTTACCTTCGATTTGCAGGTTACGCCAAATACCTTGGCATGTTACTCGACGGGAAGCTCAACTGGAAATTGAATGCGAAAGAACGGATCAAAAAAGAAACAACTGCGCTATACACCTGCAAGAAAGCTTTGGGCACCAGATGTGTTATCAAACGCCATATCGAGCATTGGCTATATACCGCGGTTGTTAGGCCTGTACTAACTTAGGGCTGCTTAGTCTGGTGGATGGCACTATGCAGATTTAACTATGTCAAACTACTAAGTAGAGTAAAAAGGATGGCGCTCATCGAAAAACAAACCCCACTGCAGCCCTCGAAACGATGCTTCACCTACTCCCCTATGATCTTTTTGGCAATAAAAAGGCAAAGAAATCGGCGTTACGACTTAGGGAATCAGCTTATTGAAAGTCTACGCCAAAACAGTGATTTAAATGAAATCACAGACTACTTAATCCTAATCTTGGATTTCAAGATTCTATATAAAACAAACAATTCCCAACTAACAACAATGGGGGTGGAATGAAATCCCAAGCAAAGGCACTGCACTAGAAATATACTTGGACAGGTCCAGGACAGGCCGCCGACTTGCTGTCTTTGAGATCAATGGACTATAGTGACATTGTTATCTACACAGAAAGCCAAGCGGCAATAAAAGTACTCGAACCACCAATAATAGGACCAGAATTGGTCAGGCACTGCCGCAAATCTATAAATAGTTTATCGATCAGCTGCGCTGTTGTGCTACGCACCTAGGCATGGTGATATACCAGGTAAATGGAAGCAGATGAACTAGCCAAAATAAGCACCACACTGGAGACCTTGATTGTTAAAACGGATATCCATCTATCAATTGAAACGCTAAAATATAAAACTTTGAAACAGGTACTGCAACAGGCCAATGAGAGATGACATGACCTTGATACGTCCAACTACGTGAGACCAACCTGGTCCAGGTACTGTCAACGTAGAATACGCAGGCAACGTATGTATGTATGTTGGCGTTACAATCCATGGCGTCAGAGGTCAACACACTACCCACTGCGCCACGGCGCTCTCAGGCAATGTATAGGTAACCTAATTGGAGTCCTAATAGGACATTGCGCTTTAGGGAAAAATGCCGCTGGACTAGGACAGTCATATACTAACTATTGCAGTAGGTGTCATGTTAAGGAAGAGGAAGAATCTCCATCCTATCTCCTATGCAATCGGCCTGTCCTAGCCCTATCAAGCAAACCATTTCGTGGAGAATACTTCTTTGATGAACTAGCGGATCTATCCGAAATGGAGATCAGTGAATTATCGAATTTATGGTTCCAGGAGTAATGGTGACCAAGCCGACTCGAGTAGTAGCACAATGGACCAATCCTAGTTTAAGTGGTCCACAACGCTTTACGGGGGGAAGCCACCTAACCAACCAACTAACCAACCAACTAACCAACCAACTAACCAACCAACCAACTAACCAACCAACTAACCAACCAAGCCTAACCTACATGCTCCCTTGCCTGTTGCTTGAAAAGTTTAATTTATGTTACCCTGTGCTGGGTCAAAACCAAGGACGGAGTTGATAGCAGAGTCTTTTGTTAACAATTAAAGTCAAGTCAAGGCCCTAAAACTGCCTGACTATTGCAGTGTCTTCCAACGGGATATCTGTCACAGATATTTGAACCTTTACCGACACCCAAGCTGCTCCGAAATCGCCGGTGTCTTAAGCCCATACATCCAATGCAAACCTCGACTGCCGCCTATATATTAACAAGATGGCTGAACAGTTTAACTGCGCCTCTCATGGATACCAGGACACAGCGATATTTCAGGAAATGAAAGAGCTGATATGCTCCCCAGATATGAAACGATGCAACGAAGAAACATGGCATATGCTGGTATACCACTAGCAGCCATTAAACTGAAGCTAACGAATCATGTTATGGCCGAAACGAATCTGAGATGGACCCAAAGGCATACCAAGGGCATGGGCATGACTTGATCGACGGCGTACCATGGGACTAATCTCCCTAAAATGAATCGACATCAACAAAACTGTTGGTGTCATCACTGTTCACTGTCTTATTGGCAATCATGGACAAAGACTAGATTAGCAAGTTTCGAATGACTTCAGCAGGAGCTTTAAAGACGAGGAGTAGGTTGAGTGCATTCAACACCTGCTCTGTACCTGTCCGGCCCTCTGTCATGGTAGGAAACCTTACCTAGGATCTTCTCCCTCGAGCAACACAAAGGGCCTATCTGGACTAGGTGTGTACTCTCCCTCGTTGGGGCTTCGAATTACCTACGTACCTATATGTATAACCTGTGCTAAAGCTCCATTTTCCGATAGTCACTGATTTCGTTTTTCTGTGTCGGTCGTCTGTTTTCTCCGTCCGTATAGGTCGCTATATTCATTAGTCCTTTCGGTCCTTTCTGTCGTCAAAAACTTAGTGAAAGAGTCACAAGAGTTACTTTCGTCGGGAAAGTCGACAGAAAAGTCTTACTTCTCTTACGATTCAGAAAGAGCTAAAGAAGCAGTCATCACTTTCCATTTGTAGATTGTTTCCATAAAGTTGTTTTAAGGAAAGATATTCCTTAATGACCGTTCGTGTGGGCACAGTACGCACAGCTCACATGCTTCTTACCTCGTAGAAAGTCCAATTTCCTTAACCTACATTTAAGGTTACTCCAAGCCTGATTTAAGTCACGTCGAAAATGTATTCTTCCGTTTAAAAAATTTGAATACAAAATCAAGCACTTGCCGCCGTATATTCTATCTGTGTGTTCCCATCGTAAGAACATCCAAGTGCCCGGTGGTCCCGACCTAATTCGCGCGGACAAGTGATTTGTTTTGGTAGCTCGAAGCAATCATCATCTCCCAATAAGAGTGTGGAACGCGTTAAATGGTTTTGCGTTTTCACGATGCTCGAACGTTAAATCGTCGTAACGCCCACTTTCTACGCAGATGGCAACGAACTATAGCTTCAGCTAGTTTGGGATCAAACTCCTTCCCAGTAATACAGCCTGTCTTAACCTTTGCCAATGGATTTTCTATTACAATACGTACGCATTGTAAGAGCGTTGTTGTCTCCCATCATGGGGCATGGAATCTTGGTAGCGACCAGAGTAGATGCACAATAGACAGAAACCCATCACGTCTGATATACGAGTATCTTTTGCTTTCTTTTCACTTTCTCACCTTCATCATCGTCTTCCTTTTGTTATAATATCTGAAACTACTCGTGCAATAGTTACGATTCGTCATCGTTATTTTTGTTTGATTTCTTAACACTTTGGTTAAAGCGTGAGCTGGAGCCGAGCACGTCTTGGTGCGAGCTTTATGCCTGTTTAATTGTTATTTGATTTCTCTTTAGATAGAAATTTATTCAGATGTATGTATGTATGTATGTTGGCGTTACAGTCCATGAAGAACCTGAGCCGAGCTTCTCTCAATCACCCATGTTGTGTGTGATTTCATTTTCACATAGGTGAAAGGGACCTACTGTTTTATTGCCGGTTCCGAACGGCGAATTTCGAGAAGCTTCTCATGACAATCTTACTACAGGGGGTTTTGTCAGAACCCCGCTGAGGAGAAACACCGTGAAAAACACGTTCGATGACATGGCTGTGTCGGGATTCGATCCCGAGTCATCGGCGTCAGAGGCCAACACACTACCCACTGCGCCACGGTGCTCTCAAATTTATTCAGATACAAAATTGAAATTCACAAGCAAATCAATCTTGAATTCGGAGATCGCGTTTAAATCCGGTCACAGGTTCGACCTGATTTGAAGGAAAACAGCTTTTTTCATCAAGTTTTTGTCGTTGTTTTTGGATCTGAATCATCGCCCAAGTATCTGCGAGACTACGTTTATCTTAGAATACATAGTTCTGCGATTCTTCTGCGTAGTCGTATGAGTATGGTGCTGATGTGTGCAGAACAATGTCGGTGACTGTCTGGTTGTGCGAATACAGCTAGAAGACTGACCTCCTCCTATGTGCAACGGGAAACCTAGACATATTTTGCATGTTAAGTGGAATGCAAGGCAACAAGATAGACATTTTATGTCGCACATTCGTACTGCTGGACAGTGTTCCCTTTGGTAACTTACCTGCTCTTGGTGTTGTATCTAGATATCGGCTCGTTGCAGAAGTGCTTACGGTGCTTAGGCAGTCATCAGTCATAGTCGTAGTCACAGTCACATTTAGTACGCGTATGCGCCGTCGAACTTGAGTGACACTGGTACCTCCATTGGCGTGCGGAGCTAATCTAGACCGACGAGCTATTCTCTTGTTACGTTTTAGCATTGTTTTGTATCTGTACGACCTTGCATGTGGTGGCTGCTGCACGTATTCATATCTTTTGCCAATAACTCAATTCAAAAAAAGAATTGAGGTCAAAGTCCTGCTTGACGTTTCCATAGTCTTTAACGGTGAATGATAAGCTTCTTACACCGCTGCGCCGATTACAACTTACTTACTCGTGAACCTGCGGTCATTGTACCTGCTTGTCGGATCGCTATCGCGTTTCGAATGCGCGAAGCCGCCTACATACCTCGCAATTCGATTAAGGTCGTCTTCGTTACCCAAAATCTCCCATGACTGAATTTACGCCTAATCATTGGTATCTTACAACGATTTCGATTTGATTATTTTCAGAGATTCATGTCAACATGGGTACAAAGATAGAATATGTAGATACATCGCAACTGTATGCGACCAAGTATATACGGAATTCCAAAGCTATCGCTGTCTTATGGGCGATTTTTACTATTTGTTATGCAATAATTGGAATTGTGGCATTTGTCACGCCCGGTAAGTCAGATGTCATAAGATACTTAGATACGAGACGTGTATATCTTGTGCCTCTTCTTCCAGAATGGGTTGGTGATCCAGATAATGAAAGTGCCGGCAGATTGGGACTGTGGCAAGTTTGCCAGAAGGAAGAGATTTTTGATAATTGCCAGCGGAAATGGGAGGACATTATCTCCGTTCCGTCGTTTCCATTTCAGGTGAGTTTGCGTCATCGAGTAATGTGTACAGATCACGATCCACTTGCTTTTGGTTTTTTTTTTTTTTTTTGTACCTATAGTTGGCAACAATTTTTATGGCAGTTTCAGTGATAACAGCGCTACTGACGATCTGCTTCCTGGTTTTCCTGATATTCATGAAGTCGACGAGAGTGTTTCACATTTGCGGTTGGATGCAAGTACTTTCAGGTATGGGATTTAGATATTTCAGGGGTAAATTATCGAGTAAATAAGTGCATCGCTTGCATTGGACTAGGCACGTAAGTTTCGTGTTTTTTTTTTCTATATCCGGTTGAACTAGGTCGCAATCTTGCAACCTTGCTTTCCCTCAGTAGTTGGTGTTTAAAAGCTTGAAAATCTAATACATTTGTTGTTGATAAGCATTTACAAAAACTAGCTCTCCAGTTGACCTTCTAAGTCCAAAGACACCGTTCCCGACGTTGTATCATTGTGTTCAATCTACTAGCCTCTCGAAGATAACCGAGATGTGGTCATATCCAACAACAACATCGTGGGCATGCTCGTATCAGACTGTATTATTAAAGTAATCGAGTCAAGATCACTGTAGATAAGCTCGCTATACATAATTAAAAGTAGCCCTAATGCTACTAATAGCTTTTGTCGAGTTTCAAGAGGAGTAGGTTAGGTTAGGTAAGTGGGTGCCCTACTGACGAAAAGTCACTGCTCACCTACACTACGTGGAGTTCATTGTGCCCAATTAATTTTTAACCCGTAGAAACCTAGGCATTTTCCGTTGAGCTGAACCATCCAGACGAGGATTAGAATCCTAGTATTCTGTTCAGCCCAATGTTACCTACCTCCTCTAGTCCCGAAAGGAAGTGTCTTCCTAGAAATAGGTTCCTATTTTGGGCTAGCGCTGGGCATTCACACAGCAGGTGACCAATGGATTCAATTTCCTCATGGTCCCTGTAGCTTGTGCAGAAGTCATTGTGGGGCTGGCCTATTCTGGCTGCACGGTAAGATAGCATACAATGCCCAGTGAGGGCACCGACTGCCAGTTGAATATTTCCACGATTGAATTTTAGCAGATTTTCCATCCTTTTCTTATTATAGATGCGCCAAGTCGATCTCGCCGTTGCGCCTCGCCTTCATTAATAGCTCTATCTCTCTGTAGAGCGTACTGAGTGGCGTCTTGGCATCGGTTGTGATCTGTGCGAAGTTTGCGCCTCGTTTCCAGAGATATTCACATTACCCGGTACCCAGCAGAGGGTCACCTCGTTTCCATCCGATATCTCTTCTAACCTCTCCTTGCCGAGTTTGACGAGTTTGGATCTTATCCATGCTGCCTGCAACATAGATGCTGATCCTTTTTCCTGAGAGATTCTCTCTACTAATCAGGTCTGCCGCCTGCTTGATTGCGAAGACCTTAGCTTGGAGAACACTGCAGCCATCATCAAGTCTATATGAGCGATGTATGTCCCGAGATCCAAAATAGACCCCGGCACCTGTGCTGACATTCATTTTGGATTCGTCGGTGTAGATTGCCAGTTCATTTTCCGTGCGTACCATATCACCGGTCGATTCTTCCCTGGAGGAAATTCTAATAGAGAATCTCCTCTCACAGGAAGGAAGTCGGGTGACTATAGTCCGTTTCGGTTCTGAATCTCGAGATGGCCCAATCGATCCAAAACTGAGGCGAGGCCGTTAAGACTCCTTATCCAGCCACCGGATTTTTGCAGTCTTAGCGCAATTCTGGCTGCGATGCTCTCGCAGTATATATGCCCAAGGGTGGAAGGTTCAGCATAGCTTTAAGAGCCGCCGTTGGTGTGAACAAATAGTTAATATATGCTCTATGGTTACCTTGCCATGGTTACATCGCCTACAGATATCTGTGCTGATGAGACCTAATTTGTAAAGGTGGTGGTTGCATGCTCCGCTTCACATAGCACTTTTAGGTCAACTTTGTTTAGTTTTTGAGCTTCTTTAGCCCTTTTTGGGTTGTAATTTTGCTCCGTGAACTTCCTTGAGTGTTTGGTACCCTCCAAGCTTTTCCAGAACTGGTTCGTTTGTTTTATGATCCATTTGTGTAAGTGTAGTTTTTTATCCACATCGTTGAAATCATAAAGGGGGGAAGACCATGTGAAAGGTACTTGAGCACCTATCTTAGCTAGTACGTCAGCCTTTTCATTGCTTTCATGGTTTTCAGGGCCTGGAACCCAAATCAGCTTTAGACTGCTGTTTTCTGCCCGTTTATTCAGTGTTTTATGGCATCCACAAAACTCCTCACTCGAAAGACCAATGTCGTGCTTTACAAAACGCTCATTCTGCCAGTCTTGCTGTACGGAGCCGAAAGCTGGACGATAAGCAGGACAGCGGAGCTGATTTTGGGTTCTTTCGAAAGAAAAATTCTGCGCAGGATATTTGGTCCTGTCTGTGAGGAAGGTGAATGGAGAAGAAGACACAACCGCGAACTCTACGAGCTGTACTAAGATGTGGATGTAGTCCGGAAGGCAAGGATCCGTCGACTACACTAGCTCGGCCACATCGAGCGCATGGACATCAACGCTCCAGCTAAGAGGGTCTTCGACTCCGAGCCTCCTGGTTCGAGAAGAAGAGGAAGACCGAACCTCCGGTATAAAGACCAAGTAATCGCGGATGTAAGACATCTTGGTCTTGACAACTGGAAGCAGTGTGCCCGGGACCGTCAAGAATGGAAGGCAGCTATAGCTCAGGCTCAGATCCTTCATGGATCGCTGGCCTAATAAGTAAGTAAGTAAGTTTATGGCATCCACAGTCTGCCTTAGAGTTAAAAGTGTAACTCTTTAGTGCTTTGAGAACCGCTTGACTTTCTGAGAATATCGATATCTCTTTATTGTTAGGTTTTCTGTTGCTGATGCAGTGTGCTGCTTCATTGATTGCAAATAGTTCCACCTGATGTGCTCGGAAAGTGTAAAAAGCTCTTCGAACATGTTTGCCTCATACATAGTATGACTAACAGAACTACCATTTATTGGGTCCGCGATTAGCTTTCCGCAGTCTTGTATCACTGGATAGTGTTGCTGCCCACAAATTAACGCGTTTGGAAGGTGACATCTCACACTACGTTTGTTGTGTATACAATTTTCCAACTCGTCTTTTAGGTTATGTATATTGATATCTGAAGAAAAATACGTAAACACGGGGTGGCCGTGTTGCAGTAGTAAACATCCCCGACGGTCGAGGGGAAGCTCTGTAGTTCAAAGTCTGTTCATAGACAAGAAATTCAATTCCTATACGGAAAAATTGTGCAACACAACTGTTGTGAATGGGAAGTGATAAAAAAATACTGACGAAGGCATAACACTCACAGTATATGGTCACTTTAAATTCAATACTCTGTTGCTGGGAACTACAACCAACGTGAAAATTCAGTCGAGTTCCTCTCGTATCCTATCTAGGACAACCACCCCCTGTGAGTAGTGAACGAACATCTACGACTCAAACCATCTGCACTCCACCCAGGTTGTGTGACAAAAACATGTGTGATTCCGTTCGGGAAATTTCGGTGTCAAAGATGCATCTCGGTCTGGTCGGCAAATTATTGGAATTTAACAGGTAGTGGAGCACGAGTGACGCGCAAGTTTAAATGAAGTAATTTAGGAAGAGCGACCAGAATTGGCTGACAGAAAAGGTGCTGCGTTCCATGATGACAATGTCATACCTTTGATGTCTCGGAACAAGACCAAAATGATAATGAGTTCATTCGGGATCTTCATAAATAGAAGCAGCAAGGAAGGTATAAATGAAGGTCCTGAAATGACCTTGTGACGTGATGTTCGACTTCACATACATATAATACATAAAGTATACAAGGGTCTTATACAGAGTCAACTTTGTCGTTCGGGAGAGGGCTCTATTTTTTGACATCAAAACTATCGGACAGGTGTTCACCGATTCGGATGGAGCAACGAGCATTCTCCAAAGTCATCCTGCGTAGTCTGATGAGTTTACCAGGTATGGCAAAGGTAGACATAGCGTTGTATAGCTCGTCTCTAATTACGCTGTCGTCTGCGGCTTTGAAGTCGACAAATATGCCTGTGTCACAATGCTACTACACGGCGCGGCGACAGCGCAACTACAAACGCTGGCGTTTGCTGTGGTTGTAAAGTAGTTCAGTCAACACACAATGTAGCGACTTTCATCGGCGTTTTTTTTGACAGCAGGGTACTTCTGTGAGTGAAGTTGGTGGTGAATTCTATAGAGTGAAGTTGGCATCAGTAAAAAATTCGAAGATTGAAACTGAATTTAGGTTATAAATGGATCAAAATAATTAAAAAAAAACATTATTGCTAACATGTGCGACTGCTTTAGCCTATAAAAAGTTAAAAACGAAAACAAAAGTCAGAAGATGGTGGTGGGTTAGACCAAGTTATCAAACGTATTCCTCCAATGTCGAATTCGAAATGGGAAAACGCCGTGTAGTTGCGACAGTTTTTCAATTTTTCGAAATTACAGCGCTGCGACACGACTACATACGTGCCTATGTGACTTACTCCATATAATTCCATTGAATGAATATGGATTTGACAGCTACGGCGTTTGTAGTTGCGCTGTCGCCGCGCCGTGTAGTAGCATTGTGGCATAGGCAATAGGTGGTGAGTGTCGACTTGAAATTCATTGGTTTTTTCCAGGATCTGCCGTAGTCTGAAGATTTGGTCGATGGTGGACTTCCCTGGCCTGAACCCACACTGATAAGGACCTATCAGCTTATTAAGATCTTGTATGCGACATTGAGGAGACTTATTCCTCTGTAGTTGGCGCAGTTATAGGCGTCTCCTTTCTTATGGACCGGGCAAACGATGCTGAGATTCCATTCGTCGGGCATGCTTTCCTCCGACCATACATTGTAAATGTATAGTGCATGCACCTTACCAGCTCATCTTCAGTCGCCTTAAGAAGCTCAGCCTATACTCTACGTCGGCAAAAATTCCATTAACAATTCATACATTTCAAGGTGCAATATGACCACCTTTGAATAGGAGCACAGGGTTCAATCTGTTGTCCTCGCTATGTGACCAGGTGTAGAATCTTCCTGGAAAATCCAGAGGCTTTTTTTGAAGTGTTTGGCTGCTCGCGGTTAGGCACAAACTTCCAGCATCCACTCTCCCCGTCACAAAAACAAGCGGCGTGCAACCAGACTCCGGTTCAAACTATCAAGGACGCTGATTTTTTTTATGATGAAACTACCGCAATTCTAATATAGGTTAGGTTAGGTACAAGTGGTTGGCATAAGCCACACGTAGGCCGAAGTCGGCCAATTGTGATACCACATGGATCATATTACACTGATCCGCTACCTGAGGACTAACCGGTGCTTCTGATGAAGCGATGGAGTTGAGCTATTTTTAGGTTTCACTTAGATTTCCATACAAGGGCACGCACCTTATATGCACCGTGGCGCAGTGGGTAGTGTGTTGGCCTCTGACGCCGATGACACGGGATCGAATCCCGACACAGCCATGTCATCGAACGTGTTTTCACGGTGTTTCTCCTCAGCGGGGTTCTGACAAAACCCCCTGTAGTAAAATTGTCATGAAAAGCTTCTCGAAATTCGCCGTTCGAAACCGGCATTAAACTGTAGGTCCCTTTCACCTATGGGAAAATGAAATCACACACAACATGGGTGATTGAGCGAAGCTCGGCTCAGGTCCTTCATGGACTGTAACGCCAACATACATACATAAGGGCGCGCCGAGCTAGATCCTCCTGCGGTTCGCAAAAGAGGGTCATGAGCAGAGGAGGTGGTATATTGATTCCTTCTCCTCCTCGTCCATGCAGCCGCGACAGAACTCATTGGATGGTAGCCCTAATCTGGCGGCGTATTTTCCGATGATGCAGTGACCTGTAATGACACCCACTAGAGTACTTAAAGTTGCCCTTGTGGTTGCCACTAGGTCCCTGATTCGTCCTAGGCTTAACTTAGGCCACAATTGTTTAGTGATAAAGCCAATATTGCCCTCATTCCGTTGGAGGTTGGTCTCCTCTATGGTTTGAAGTTTTATCATGTGCTTTACCGGACTTATTGGTGTATCTATGTACCCGAGGGTAAGTAGGCTGAGTGTGCTTGACCCTAACTTTGCAAATTCGTCGGCTGCGAAGTTTCCTGGAATATCCCTATGCCCGGGTACCCACAGTATTTTAATATTGAACTGTTCAGCCATCTCATCTAGAGATGGGCGACAGTTAAGAGATGTCTTTGATTTGTGGGTTACCGCTGCCAGGGACTTTACCGCAGCATGACTGTCCGTGCAAATGATAATATCCTTAGCGGATATTACATTGATCCTGAGCCATGCAAGGGCCTCTGTTAGCGCTGTTAGTTCTGCCTGATACACACTGGAGTGATTTGGGAGTCTGAAAGAAAGGTTGAGGTTAAGTTCCTTGGAGAAGACCCTACTACCTACACCCGACTCCATCTTAAAGCCATCGGTATAGAGGGAGATCGAGTCCTTGGATATTACTTTACCTTCAGCCCATTCCTCCCTGGATGGAAAGATAACTTCGAAGTTCCTATTGAACACATTCTGCGGGATGATGTAGTCCGTGTCCATGGGTACTTTGAAGTGGTTTAGAATGGTAGTATGGCCTTTTTGAGATGTGGGCCATTTTCTTAAGCTCCTCATCCTTAGGGCCCCGCAGGCAGCAACTTGCTTGCTGAAAAGGTTCAAAGGTGGAAGATGTAACACAATGTTTAGGGCCTCCGTGGGGGTTGATCTGATCGCTCCGCTTATGTGGCCGTGGTGCAGTGGTTAACATCATCGACCGCCGAACGGAAGGTCTACAGTTCAAATTCGCTTCATAGCCAAGAAAAATTAATTCCTATTCGGACAAAAAGTATGTAACGCAGTTGTGAATGGAAAGTGACCGGACGTACTGCTGCAGGCATAACACAGTATATGGTCAACTGAAATTCATCCTCTGCGTATGCAATATTAAAAGTGCTTGAACGAATTACTACGGACTATAACCAACGCGGAATTTGGTCGGCTCTCGTCCTATCTAGGACAACCACCACTGAGAGTTAACGAACATCAACGACCCAAACCACTGCACTCCGTTCAGGTTGTGTGTCTATAACACATCTTAGGAGAATATATAAATAAAAAAAAAAAAAAAACAGCTGGCCGATCTTTGTACCTTCCCCAGAAGGCTTCGATTGACTGCCATGTCCAGAGCAATCCACCAGACTACAACGCCATACAGGAGGATGGGCCTTATGACTGCTTGGTGGAGACCGTACTTCCTGCCCACCACTTTCTTACAGCTGTATAAGGCAGTAGTTGCTTTCTTGACGCGATCAAGAATATTGGGTTTCCAATTCAGCCTCCTGTCAAGGACTAGGCCTAGATATTTAGCCTGCTCTATGATTGTTAGTTGGGTTCCACCCAGCCTCGGTGGTTGCGAGGCGGAATTTTGTATTTGTTAGTATTCAGTACTAGATCGGTCTTCTTAGGGCTCACCCCAAGTCCACAGTACTGCGTCCAGGTTTCTACTGTATGTAGTGCACTCTGCATAAGTCGCATAGAGTGTTGGGAAATTTACCTGTGACGGCAATAGCAGTGTCGTCTGCATAGGCGGTCACAGCGTACCCTTCCCGTTCAAGCAACCGCAGTAGTTCGTTGACCACGTTCCAGCGGAGAGGGGTGAGTACTCCACCCTGTGGTTTACCTCTGCTGACCATTCTGGTTGAGACGGCACCAGCGAAGTTGGCTTTGACAACTCCTTGTGTTAGCGGTTGTCATACCAATTCTGTTAGAGAACTGAGCAGAGAATGAAGTCATTGGAGGGCAGCCCTAGTCTGGCCTCGTGTTTTCCAATGATGCAATGACCTGTAATGACACCCACTAGAGTACTTAAGGTTGCCCTTTTGGTTGCCACTAGGTCCGTGGTTCGTCCTATTTTCAACTTAGGCCAAATTTGTTTAGTGATAAAGCCGATATTACTCTCATTCCATTGGAGGTTTGTCGTCTCTATGGTTTGAAGATTTATCACATGCTTTACCGTACTTATTGGTGTTTCTAGGTACCCGAGGGTAGGTAGGCTGAGTGTGCCTGACCCTAACTTTACGAGTTCGTCGGCCGCGCAGTTTCCTGGAATATTCCTATGCCCGGGAACCCAGAGTACATTAATGCTGAACTGCCATCACGTCTAGAGATAGGCGACAGTTAAGGGATGTCGTTAATCTGTGGGTTACCGCGGCCAAGAATTTTATCACAGATTGGCTATCCGTGCAAATGATAATATCCTTAGCGGATATTACATTGATCCTGAGCCATGCAAGGGCCTCCGGTATCGCCGTTAATTCTGCCTGATACACACTGCAATGATTTGGGAGTCTAAATGATAGGTTGAGGTTAAGTTCTTTGGAGAAGACTCCACTACCTACACCCGACTCCATCTTGGAGCCATCGGTATAGAGGGAAATCGAGTCTTTGGTATAACTTTTCCATTTAGCCCATTCCTCCCTGATTCTAATATAACACCATAAGTGCATGGAAGAGTTGCTGGGAACTACAATTAATGTGAAAATTCGGTCGGTTCCTCTCAAATCCTATCTAGGACAACCACCCCTGAAGAGTAATGAACGAACATTCACGACCCAAACCACCGCACTCTATTCAGGTTGTGTGATAAACATTAAAGTCGCCGCGAACGACCCGCTGTATTTTGAAAGGCTTGATCATCCGCTTATTACGTAAAGTGGGGTGCATGCTTACTGCAGACGCCGAACTCTTTTGCACTTGTGTTTCCGATGCGATGTGGATTTTGCTCCAATTTGTTTCTCACTTTCTTCGCGTTCTCACGTTTTTTGTTGTTTACTATTCCGGGATTCTACAGTCAAAATCACTGAATTACGTGATTCCGCTGGCTTTGCTTACATACATATGTCTCAAGAGTTTCTTCGCGTTTGACAGACAATGACAATTGAACACTGAAAAGCGCTCGGCACCTTGATTTGACGCTCCAAAGATACATACATCAGTCTGAAGTGGGATACACTTCTACCCTACAATGACACGTTCATTCCCTCATTTCAGCTATCTGCATGATTGTCAGCTGTGTAGCCTTTCCATTTGGGTGGAACTCAGATGAATTCAGGAAAATCTGCGGGCCTGAAGCAAATCGCTTCGAGCTCGGGCTTTGTGGAATACGTTGGGCTTACCCGCTCGCTGTGATCGGTGAGAAAAAATTAAACTACGAGTATAGTTACGCTTTTACTTAAACAATTTTCCTCTTTCCAGGCTGCATCGACGGACTCGTGCTGTCCACTCTCGCATTTATTTTGGCCACGCGCCATGTGCGTCTTCAACCTGACCCGCTCTATCAGAACTCACTGTACAAAGGTAAGGTTGCGACCACATCCTTCACTATCACGACTGTTTTTAACATTTCGATAACATTTTCAGGCGAAATCAACAATGCCTACATCACGGACGCTGTCAGCTTGGCAGGTTCACGCAAATCTCTCAACCTTCAACCGATTCTGTTGGTTGCGCCACCGCATCACATGAACAACGGCGAGGACTCGATTTCGCAATTCTCTAGCCGAACTCCGAACCATCGGTACAATCGACCCGATTACCACAATTCCATGCATCAATTCTAACAGATGGCGCCACGATAAAATATAACATTGAAATCGAATTGTTAGACTAGCAGCAGTACCAACCACGACTTTCGGTTTGAATCTCGCATAAGCAAAGGCGCACGACAATCGGTTAGGCGTTGTTCGCAAGTTGAATTCATTTTTGAATTCAAAAATCTCTAACGTCTCTCTCGGATGCTATATTTTAATAATTTCTTCGCAATACTTTTATGTTTACTTTCTTCTTCTCCCCCCTTTTGTACAGTAACGATTAAAGAAATTTTATTTATATTTATAATTGTTGAAGAGGCGGACGTGAATTAAATTATACGTTAAACGGATGTGAAGGAGTTTTGACATCTTGATATCTATCTTCTAATTACCAACAGCTATGACGAATAGATAGGAATGAAATAAAAATTCATAAGTTATGCCATCAAGGCGAACAGGATGCGTTAAACTATACCCTAAGTGGCTGGACATCTGGCGCGCTTTATTGGATTATTATCCATCGAGCAAGTTTCGTTTACCTCCTCTTCGCAGGTTATTTATTTACTTCAGAAGAATCCAGTCCAGCCGTCATATGAAATAATAAGTTTAACTCGCCGGATAGACATATTGTCCCGTAACTACTGCGAAAGGATATACATTTAAGGGTAGATTATGCTTTAGTATAACAAGCAAACAGCTGCTTGCTCTATTAGACGTGTATATAATGGGAATGACGAGGGTGTAAATACCGTCAATTGCGAAGGGAACAGAAAGAAATCGAAAGAAGGGGGGACGGCGACGGAAAAAATTCTTCGCCATTGGTGGGTTAGTTGTTGTATTTTGTATATATGTATCTCGATGTGGTGGCGAAACGTCTTGGATACAATATTATTTATTTTTATGATTCCATAAACGGAGTTTTGGCGTTTATGGACGAGGAATGCTGCCGGGGCCATACACGAGTGGGTGTGTGTAATAATAATGCGTCAATAACTGTTATTGGGGCCTTTCAATTGCAGAGAATTGCGTCGAAATAATTTCAATTGATTTCGAATGCGAAAAGCGATTTCCAAGGATAAGGATAAGGTACGGGAGGGTGTCCTTTGGGTGGTGGATGAGGAAACAATTATAAGGAAAGTTGAGCGAAACTCGTCGTTGGTGTAGGATGAGCAGATTGAATTGACTTGTTGGGTAGTAGGATGTGATTTGTTTGGATGACTGATTTCATGATTTTGCTTTGGGCTTCATGGGCCCAAAGATGATTGGACGACACGAAGGTTATTAGGCATTTCGGTGAAATTGATTTTAATTTGATTGGATTTGGAAGGTGTAAGGGTCGGCCGGCGGAGATTAGTTTAATGACTTAATGACGCAAACATAATGCAGAACAGATGACTACATGTGCCCATAAGTGGAAATAGATTATTGCAGGTGATAGCACGTTGAAGACGTGCTGCTATTGGGAACGTGAAAACATGTATTTTCGTTCGAGTATGTGACTTAGTGTAACCTATAATTTAATAGAAAACCAACACTATTCTCTTCTTAGTGGGCGCTACAGTTCGGGGTGAACCTGGGCCTCAACCAACATGCCCCTCCATCTGGCACGATCTTTCGCTAGCCTTTTCCATTGCCGCACACCCAGTTGGCTGAGGTCCCCTTCCACCTGTGTGCGCCATCTTAAGTGCGGCCTTCCTCTGATTCTTCGTCCCTCGGCGTTGGATTCAATGACTCTCCGGGCTGGAGCTGTGGTGTCCATTCGCTCTACATGGCCCAGCCATCATAGGCGTTGTACTGTACAGCCCGTAAAATTCGTGGTTGAATCTTCTCCTCCATCCCCCTTCTGCGTTTATAGGCCCAAAAATCAAGCGCAAAATCTTTCTCTCGAACCGACCAAGGGCCTCCTCATCCGCTTTTGATAGTGTCCATGCTTCTGCGCCGTACAATAGGACCGGGATGATAAGGGTCTTATATAGAGACAACCTTGTCGTTCGGGAGAGGGCTCTATTACTCAGCGATTGGCAAGAGTGATTCTGCGTTTGATTTCGGAACGGATGTCGTTGTTCCAGGTCACTGCGGAGCCAAAGTAGACGAAAACCAACACTAGCTTATGTAAAAATTCAAATGAAAATTCAAAGAGATGGCCACTTTTATCCAATATTTTGCTTCTCAAGAAGCACTGACGTGTTTGTCAAATATGTAGTTTTGTTGTGACCGACCATCTAAACAGACAGAGGAAAAATGAATTTCGTGTGCTCATTAAACACTATGGCAAAGGACTAACAAAGGCCTCGTAGTGGTAGCATCTATCCGACGGATGCTGGTCTGCTAAAAAGCGAGAAGAGCCACCGCAGTCGAACATCTTGCGGCACTGTTAGTAAGTCCCATGCCCACCTCCTCCTGGTGCCATCTGGAGATTTCCTATGGAAATTGCAGACGGGGAAGGGCGAATGGCGGGCCTTAGTCGATTGGGCTACAGCCTAGTAAGCCGTAACCGTAAAAATATCACAAACTCCGAAACAACCACAAGCCTCGGATATAAAGGACCGGATTAATGTTGACGACCCTTGCCAAAAACGAAAAAGGGACAATGATCTTCGGCTCTGTACGTGGAATTGTACGTCCTCAAACAGGCCACGTGCTGCCGAACAACTTGCGGACACCCTAGACCTCTATAAAGCGGACATAACCGCCATCCAGGAAATGCGATGGAATGGACCGGGTATAAAGCGGATGAAAAACTGCGATATTTACTATGGCGACTGCTATAAGGAGAGAGGACAACGATTGTTCAGATGCGGATTTGTTGTTCGAGGTGGACTAAGGCAAAAAGTCCTAAGCTTTCGGCATGTGAGCGAACGCCTCATAACGATCCGTATCAAGGCAACATTTTTTAACACCAGCTTGATCTGCGTCCACGTTCCCACGGAAGACAAGGATGACTCCGCTCAACTAAAAGATGAGTTCTACGATCTCCTAGACAGAACGTATGCCCAATGTCCCAGCTATGACATCAAAATTGTACTAGGAGACTTCAATGCTAAGCTGGGTAAGGAAAGCATCTTTGAACGAGTCATCGGCAAACATAGTCTACACGACACCACATCGGATAACGGACACAGGCTGATTAATCTTGCTACGGGGCGAAATCTCCTTCTAGCCAATATGCGCTTCCCGAACCCCGATATACATAAAGGCACCTGGCGCTCTTTTGATCAATCGACCACCAACCAGATTGATCACATCGGAATCGACGTCAGACACTCCTCCACTATTCTGGATGTTCGAACTTTCCGAGGGGCTAACATCGACTCGGACCACTATCTTGTAGTAGTCAAGATACGCCTACGGATATCACGAACGCAGCGGAGTACAGTATTCTTACACAAAGCTATGACGTCGGAAAGCTACTATCGCCAGAAACCGCTCGTGCTTTTACCGATCGCGTCTCCTTTAAGAGGGCGCCGTGGCGCAGTGGTTAGTGTGTTGGACTCTGGCGCACGATGAGCGAGTTCGGATCCCGATAACACCAACGCCATCGAATGTTTATTTCGCGGCGTCCCTCCTCGGCGGGGTACTGGCAAAACCCCCCGTAGTATAACTTGCCTGGAAAAAGCTTCTCGACTCACGCCGTTCGGAATCGGCATTAAGCTGTAGGTCCCTTTCACCTGTGTGAAAAATAAATCACACACAACATGGGTGATTGAGAGAAGCTTGGCTCTGGTCCTTCATGGGCTGTAACGCCACCAAAGAAGAAGAAGAAGTCTCCTTTAAGCTCTCCAATACACCTCAACCCTCCACGCTATCAATAGAACAGCAGTGGAACCTATACAAACAAGCCCTGAAAAGCTCTGTAACCGAAGTTTTGTGTTTCAAGGCTCCACCACGAAGAAACACCTGGTTCGATGAAGAGTGCAGGAGGATTCACACAGCGAAGCAGGATGCATATAAAGCTTCGCTGAATAAAAGAACAACAACAGCTCGTAAGCTCTACAAACAAAAAAGAAGAGAGGAGCATAAGCTTCTCAGAAGAAAGAAGAAAGAGCACGAGAAGCGCGCGATTGAGGATTTGGAGAGGTGTTACGGCAGGCGTGACGCTCGAAAGTTTTATCAACAGATAAAGCGAGCAAGCCAAGGTTATAAAGCCGGAACGGAAGACGGCGGGGATGAGAACGGACACCTAGTAGTAGAATCGCAGTCGATTCTGAAAATATGGAAAAACCACTTCTGCAGACTGTATAACGGCGATGTTAGTCAATATACCGCTGTCAGGCAGAATGATCCATTTCTAATCGGCGAAGACCGCAGAGAATTCCGTCCATTGACCTTGACGAAGTCGAATAAAGTCGAATAAAGCTGGTGGCGCAGACGGACTGTCTCATCTGTAAGATATAGTCAGATGAAAGCATGCCCGAGGAATGGAGTCTCAGCATCATATGCCCGATCCACAAGAAAGGGGACCCCTCTGACTGGGCCAACTACAGAGGAATAAGTCTCCTTAACATCGCCTACAAAATCTTCTCTGCCATTTTGTGTCAACACCTGAAGCCTTTTGTAAATAAGCTGGTCCTTATCAGTGCGGATTCAGGACAGGGAAAACCACCATCGACCAAATCTTCACACTACGGCAGATTCTGGAAAAAACCATTGAATTTTAAGTCGACGCTCACAACATAATTGTCGACTTCAAAGCCGCATACGACATACCTGTTAAACTCGCCAGACTATGCAGGATGACTTTGGAGAATGCTCGCTGCTCCAACCGAATCGGTGAACACCCTACCGATAGTTTTGATGTCAAAAAAGGATTTAGGCAGGGCGATGCGGTGTCGTGTGATTTCTTCATCATCATATTAGAAATGATTGTGCAAAGATCACTAGCCAATACAAGAGGCACAATCTATTTCAAATCCTCCTAGGCGACCAGGTAGGAGGCGACCTCTGCCAACTGGGTGTGCGGCAATGGAAAAGGCTAGCAAAGGATCGTGTTAGTTGGAGGGGCATGTTGGTTTAGGCTCAGGTTCATCCCGAACTGTAGCGCCCGTTAAGAAGAAGATTAAACAATTTTTTGCCCCAAATAAAATCAGAGCTGGAACTTAATCCTATTCGCCTGCCACAAGGCCTGCCCAGAAGGGTCAAGGTAAGTAATAGTAAGGAATAGTAAGCTCTCCAAGCTAAGAGCATTGACCATGAAACTATGAGCTAAACGCAATGGTGACTGGATATTGTACCACGCCTCACTCACAAATTACAACTAAGAGATTAGAAAAGCTAAATGAGACTCATGGAAAAAGTTCTGCAGCAGTTCAGACATTCAAGGCAGCGCTCGCATCAATAGAGTCCTCGCTAAAGAACACACTAATCGAATTGGACTGCTGAAAAAAGCAGATGGCACATAAGCGGAAAATGTCTCAGAAACATTACGAATTCTAACCAGTACGCACTCCCCAGACTCCAGCATCATTCCCTCCACCCTCTCCAATATACCTCCGCAGATTCGGGCAACAAGAACCAGCAGGGAGGACTGGAAGCGAACACGAGCAACATTTCATGAGGGAAGTATAAATCAGGCTATTAACTCCTTTGACCCGTTCAAATCTTCTGGAGAGGATGGTATCTTCCCAGCCCTCCTTCAGAAAGGGATCAACCCTAATTAACATCTTCAGGACCAGCTACGTATGGGGATATATACCGACACGATAGAAAGTGGTAACGGTAAAATTCATTCCCAAAGCAGGCCGTCAACATACGGATCTGCTCAATTCTTACCGACCGATAAGTCTTACCTCACTCTTCCCAAAAACAATGGAAAAGATACTGGATAGACATTTATGGGAAGGTCCTGTGCAAAGTTCATCTCTTCACCATAACCAATATGTATGCCTACCAGCCTGGGCAATCAACCACACATGCTCTTCAGGAGCTAACAGCTTGGATCAATAAATCTCTCAGCGAAAAAAAAATTGCGAAAGGTTGCTTCCTTGACATTGATGGTGCCTTCGGCAATACCGATTATGCCCCAGATACAACGCTGCATGCTTAGCACATGCAACTGGATCCAACATATGCTAGGTAACAGGAAAATAAACACTTCACTAGACAATGATAAAATCTGTGTGCAGCATGAGACTGCCCTCAAGACGGGGTTCTTTAACCCCTCCTGTTGTCCATGGTCGTCAATGAAATGATTATTATACTCAGCAACAATGGCTCCTATGTCCAAGGCTATGCTGACCACATTGTGATCGTAATCAGAGGCAATTCAAAGGGACTATGCGAACATCCCCCACAGCAGTACTAGAAGTCATCACGGACCTACCACCTGTCCACCTCCAACTGAAGAAAGAAGCCTTGATCTTCGCCCCCAGGCCCAACGCGGAGGATGACTCTAATTCTAGGCTCTTTCATCCTGACATTCTCACTGAACAGGCATGGATTCTTAAAAATATCTCATATAGACCATTGTCTCCCCAGAGATAACTTCAGCCAGAACTTCAAGGTCAAAATTCCCTCTCGACACACCTGGGAACAGAATAGACCCTCCTTCAATCGCGAATCCTACGTATGGTACACAGTCGGCTCAAAAACGAACGAAAGCGTTGGGACTGGAGTATACGGAGCTAATACCGGAACACACATCCATTACAGCATGGACAGGTACAGCTCCATAGATCAAGTAAAGATCGAACTATGCCTCCACGAAAATACAAACAAAAACATCTGTATTCTCTCTGACAGTAAGGCTGCACTTCTGGCCCTCGAGAGCTACAAAGTCACCTCCAAATTGGTATGGGACCGCCTACAACTATTACACCAGCCAACATAAGCAGAATGCACCTCATTTGGATACCTGGGCACAGCGGTCATATAGGGAACGAAAAGACAGGCCTACTAGCAAGGAAAGGCTCCGCATCATCGTTTATGATGCCGCGACCATTCTGCGGCATACCTATCAGCACCACCAGATGCTGCATAAACAGATCGTTGAGAAACAGGGCCAACCACGTTTTGGTCGACCAATAGATGTTATCACACTAGTTATGGTCGACGAAATTCAAATAGTGAAGGGGCCCTACAGGCTTATTACGTGGATCAGTGATTTTAGTATTTCAACCACGCGGCATGGGTGCCGCATACTGACAACCTCAAATGGGTGTATACTTACTTACTTACTTATCAGGACAGCGATCCATGGAAGATCTGAGCCTAAGCTATAGCTGCCTTTCATTCATGGCTTCGAGTCGGAAAGACCAAGTTGTCTTACGTCCGCGATCACTTGGTCTTTATACCGGAGGGTCGGTACCCCCTTCTCTTCGAACCAGAAGGCTCGGATTCGATGGTCCTCTTAGCCGGAGCGTCGTCGGATTTTTGCCTTCCGGACTATGTCCACATCTTTGTACAGCTCATAGAGTTCGCGGTAAGTTTCTTCTCCTTCATTTGCCTTCCGCGCAGACACGACCGAATATCCTTCGCAGAATTCTTCTTTCGAAGGAACCAAGGATCAGCTCTGCTGTCCTGCTTATCATCAAGTCTTCGGCTCCATATGGCAGGACGACCTGGTACCTAGCAAAAGTGCATCATATATGTATCTTCTCTACCGTCTCTTTGCAGAGTTTTACGAGCTTAGATCTTACCCATGTTGCCTGCAGAGCCTTGATGGCTGCCAAGCTGTCAACATACATGTTGATCCTTTTTCCTAAGAGGTTTTCTCTAAGAATCAGTACCCCAGCCTGTTTGATTGCGAAGACCTCAGCTTGGAAAATGCTACAGCCATCATCGAGTGTATATTATTTGCTAAGGTACTGAGGACTGGGTTTCAAACCGCCACCAACAAGAAAGTCATGGTTTGACGACGAGTGTAGGAGGGCACACGCAGTCAAGTAGCAAGCCTATCAAGAGGCGCTGCTTAGAAGGACGAGAGCTGCTAGTCAGCATAATGAGCAGAAGAGGAGGGAGGAGCACAAGCTTCTCAAAACAAAAAAAAGAGAGCATGAGAAGCTCGCGATCATAGAGATGGAGAGATGCTACAGCAGGAATGACGTTCGGAGGTTTTATCCACGAATAAAACAAATATGCCAGGGATATATGTAAGGCCAGAACGGAAGCCTGCAGGGATGAAAATGGAAACCTAGTAGTGGATCCACAGTCGGTACTAAGAATCTGGAAAGACTGCTTCTGCAGGCTGTATAACGGCGAGGACGAAACAGATCCCGCTGTCAGGCAGAATGACCCTTTCACAGCGAACGATGATATCAGAGAATTCCGTCCCCCTGACCTGGACGAAGTTAGGAATTCTTTTTCTAAGCTTAAGGCCAACAAAGCTGCTGGAGTAAACGGACTACCTGCTTACCTAGCTACCTTTAAGGCAGCTAAAGATGACCTGGTTGGGAGTATGCACCAGCTCATCTGTAAGATATGGTCAGAGGAATGCATGCCCGATGAATGGAATTTTAGTATCTCTTGCCCGATCCACAAGAAAGGAAGTGTGGTTTCAGCCCCGGGAAGGCCACTATAGATCAATTATTCACACTGCGGCAGATCCTGGAAAAAACAAACGAATTCCAGATCGACACCCGCCATTTGTTTGTCGACTTTAAGGCTGCATTTATGTCACATGCAGCACACAGTCACAGTCCATGACGAACCTAAGCCGAGCTTCTCTCACCCATGTTGTGTGTGATTTCATTTCCCATAGGTGAAGCGAACCGCGAATTTCGGGAAGCTTTTCATGACAATTTTAATACAGGGGGTTTTGTCAGAACCCCCTCTGAGGAGAAACACGATCCCATGTCATCGGCGTCAGAGGCCAACACACTACCCACTGCGCCATGGTGCTTTAAGGCTGCATACGATAGTATAAATAGAGACGAGCTATACAACGCCATGTCTAGTTTTGACATCCCTGCCAAACTCGTCAGATTTTGCAGCACGACATTGGAGAACTTTTGCTGCTCCATAAAGGTCGGAAGCGACCTGACCGATACCTTTTATGTCAAAAAAAGTCTTAGACAGGGCGACACACTAACGTGTAACTTTTTCAACATCGTCCGTGAAAGGATCGTGCAAAACTCACTGGTCAATACGAGAGGCACCATCATTTTCAAGTCCATACAACTGCTCGCATATGCCGATGACATTGACATAATTGGATGAAGTCAGCGAGATGTCATTGAGGCCTTTAAGAGCATTGAGACGGAAGCGGCTAAAATGGGACTGGCGGTAAATGAGGGCAAAACGAAATATAGGCTGTCGTCGAAAAAGGACACGGACCACCGGCGTCTTGGCCAGGGCGCACATATTGACAGCTATAATTACGAGGTAGTCAAGGACTTCATCTACCTAGGCTCCGCAGTGACATGCATCAATGACATCAGTGCCGATCTTCAAGAACCAATGTACTAGTGATACCTTGGGATCTGGCTAGATCAGTATCTATATTTTGATAAAAATATGGATGCTGCTCTGGCAAGGGCTCGGGGCGCTTCCGCTCTGACAAGATGGCTGTTTCATAGCAGCCAACTTGATTCCAGAGTGAAGGTAATCTGCTACATGGCCTTAATCAGGCCCATGATTGCCTATGGATGTCCCGTCTGGTTTAATGTGAGCGCAAGCTTAATTGAAAGGATTCGGCTGTTTGAGAGACAATGTCTAAGGATTTGTCTCGGACTGCACAGAACACCAGAATCCGAGTACACGACGTTCTATCCCAACGAGGTCCTATACAATAGGGCAAGGATAGACAATTTTCTGATAAAGCCGATTCGAAGTCACGATGCGAGGGCAACTACCTCGGACAATAACTTGATCTCTGGGGCTTGCTACCCCAATAATATGTACCATGAGCGTGTGCGACTTAGCGGCTTTGTCCCTCCGGAAGCATTCCTCTATTTTCATCATTGTGGGCTAATCCAGGATAGATCGGCGGTGCCGCTGATCTTCCATGTGGCCCGTAATCGCATAGAACGGCGATTCCTTTACGAACCTGACGTCGTGCTCTGTGAGCCCGAGCGCCTGAGGTTCAGCATTGCGGTTTCAGACCGCGATCGAAGAGACGTCGTCCGGCAGCATCAACGATTTTGGTGGCTAGGATGGACTCCACTTAAGCGTCTTGAATAAGTAAACCTATCTCATGCAACAAACTGCGCAGAACACTAGAATCCGAGTACACGACGTTCTATCCCAACGAGGTCCTATACAATAGGGCAAGGATAGACAATTTCCTGATAAAGCCGATTCGAAGTCACGTTGCGAGGGCAATTACCTCGGTCAATAACTTGATCTCTGGGGCTTGCTACCCCAATAATATGTACCATGAGCGTGTGCGCTTAGTGGCTTTGTCCCTCCGGAAGCATTCCTCTATTTAGATCATTGTGGGCTGATCCAGGATAGATCGGCGGTGCCGCTGATCTTCCATGTGGCCCGTAAACGCGTGGAACGGCGATTCCTTTACGAATCTGACGTCGTGCTCTGTGAGTCCGAGCGCCTGAGGTTCAACATGGGGGTTTCAGACCGCGATCGAATTGACGTCGTCCGGCAGCATCAACGATTTTGGTGTCTGGAGTGTACTCCACTGGCGTCTTGAATAAGTAAGCCTATCTCAGGCAACAATCGCCAACACCAATGGAATACATAGGTTAGTGTAGGTAGGGTAGACTAAGGTAGAGTAAGTGTAGACAAAAAAAAAGTTGAAAAAGATGACCATACACAAGACCCTTATTATCTCGGTCCTGATTTATAGCGCAGAGACATGAACCTTATCGAAAGCAGATGAGGAGGCCCTTGGTCGTTTTGAGAGAAAAATTCTGCGTACGATTTTCGGCCCGACCTGCATAAATGGGCTAGGTCATGTTGAGCGCATGAAAAACACAGCTCCGGCCCGAAAGGTATTTGAATCCAACCCCGAGGGGCGACGCGGTCGAGGACGGCAACATTTAAGGTGACGCAACCAAGTAGAAGAGGACCTTACTTACTTACTTATCAGGCCTGCGATCCATGGAGGATCTGAGCCTGAGCTATAGCTGCCTTCCATCCTTGACGGTCCCGGGCACGCTGCTTCCAGTTGTCAAGACCAAGATGTCTTACATCCGCGATTACTTGGTCTTTATACCGGAGGTTCGGTCTTCCTCTTCTTCTCGAACCAGGAGGCTCGGAGTCGAAGACCCTCTTAGCTGGAGCGTTGATGTCCATGCGCTCGATGTGGCCGAGCCAGTGTAGTCGACGGGTCCTTGCTTTCCGGACTACATCCACATCTTGGTACAGCTCGTAGAGTTCGCGGTTGTTTCTTCTTCTCCATTCACCTTCCTCACAGACAGGACCAAATATCCGGCGCAGAATTTTTCTTTCGAAAGAACCCAAAATCAGCTCCGCTGTCCTGCTTATCGTCCAGCTTTCGGCTCCGTACAGCAAGACTGGCAGAATGAGCGTTTTGTAAAGCATGACTTTGGTCTTTCGAGTGAGGAGTTTTGACCCCAGTTGTTTGGACAAGCCGAAGTAGCAGCGGTTGCCAAGGGCGATTCTACGCCGGATCTCCACTGTGGTGTCATTTGTGGAATTTACGTTTGCCCCGAGGTAGACAAACTCCTTAACTACCTCGAAATTGTAGCTGTCAATTGTTATGTTTTGTCCCAGGTGGTGAGCGACGGATTGGTTTTTGCTTGACAGCATGTATTTCGTTTTGTCCTCATTGATCTTAAGGCCAATTCGTTTCGCCTGTTCTTCAATCGCCGTGAATGCTTCCACAATGCCACGGCGAGAACACGCGATGATGTCGATATCATCCGCGTATCCTAGCAGCTGGATGGACTTGTAAAAGATAGTGCCTTCCCTGTTGACGCCTGCCCGTCGCACTATCTGCTCCAGCACCAGGTTGAAGAAGTCACATGACAGCGCATCTCCTTGCCGAAATCCGGTGCATGTTTCGAATGGTTCCGAGGTCCTAGAACCGAGTTGCACGGTGCATCGCGTGTTTTTTAGCGTAGCGCGACACAACTGGATCAGTTTTACCGGGATCCCGAATTCGGCCAGCGCCCCAAACAGTGCTTCACGATGAATGCTGTCGTATGCGGCTTTGAAATCGATGAAAAGATGGTGTGTATCGATTTGAAACTCGTTGGTCTTTTCCAGGATTTGTCGAAGTGTGAAAATTTGGTCTATAGTTGATTTGCCGGGCCGGAAGCCGCACTGGTAGCTGCCGATTAGTGCGGTGCAAAATGGTTTTAGACGTTCACACAATACGCTGGACAGGATCTTGTATGCGACATTGAGCAGGGATATACCTCTATAGTTCTTACAAGAGGTAGGATCGCCTTTTTTGTGGATGGGGCATATAGAGCTGGTATTCCAGTCGTCGGGCATGCTCTCATCTTCCCAAATTCTGCAGATGATCTGGTGCATGCTCCCTACCAGAACATCGCCGCCAGCCTTGAAGAGCTCTGATGGCAAGCCATCTGAGCCTGCGGCCTTGTTGTTCTTCAGCTTCTGAATAGCTGTGCCGACTTCTTCTATGCTGGGTGGGAGGACTACTTCAGCGGCTGGAGTTGGGATTTCCTCAGTCCCTACCACTCTCTCTTGGTCATGCTCGTTAAGCAGCTGCTGGAAGTGCTGCTTAAATACATCCACTATTCCCTGCGGGTCGGTGACAAGATTACCCTCGCAGTTTCGAAGAGCCAGGGTGCCCTTTTTGAAGCCTCCTGCAAGGCCTTTGGCTTTCTTGTAAAAGGCTCGTATTTTATGTCTATCCCTAGACTCCTCGATATCCTTGAGCTGGGAGGCTGCGAAGATTCTTTTCTTTTGTCGCAGTAGTTTCTTCTCCTCCCTTCTTCTGGCTCGGTACTCTTCTCGCGCTGCCCTGGTTTTCCTCTGCAGCGCCTTTTGGTACGCCTCGTCGGTTGCTGCCTTTTTCTGCTCACACTCGCCATCATACCACGGGTTTCTTGTCGGGGGTGGTAGGTATCCTAAGGTGGTTTCGGCTACTTCCTGAATGGCTGAGCGGCAATGCAGCCACATATTATTGGCATTTGTGTTCGACGTAGGCATACCGTAGAGTCTTTCGCTCAGCTGCTCCCTGTAGACTCTGGCAACCTCCGGTGTGCTCAGGCGCCCAATGTCGAACCTCCTCCTGATGGGCTGGTGCAGCTTTCTGACATTGGACAGTCGAGCTCTGAATCTTGCTGCTACGAGGAAGTGGTCAGAGTCGACATTTGCCCCTCTGAATGTTCGCACATCCAGGATGTTTGACGCGTGCCTTGCGTCAATGAGCACATGGTCGATTTGGTTGGCGGTTCGACCGTCCGGAGATCGCCAGGTTGCTGTGTGGATTCGCTTGCGAGGGAATCTTGTGCTACTTATCACCGCATTACGAGCTGTCGCAAAGTCAGCGAGTCGGAAGCCGTTATCTGTTGTTGTATCGTGGAGGCTGTGCTTTCCGATCACTCCGCCAAGGGTGTTTTCCTTACCGATTTTGGCGTTGAAGTCCCCGAGCACGATTTTTACATCGTACTCCGGACAAGCTCCGTAGGCGTTGTCCAGGAGGTCATAGAAGTCCTCCTTGATAGAGGCTTCAGCCTCGTCGGTGGGGGCGTGTGCACATATAAGGCTAATGTTATAAAATCCGCCTCTGATGCGGATCACAGCCAGGCGATCACTTATAGGTTTAAAGTCGATGACCTTCGACCTTAACCGCTTTCCCACGACAAATCCGCATCCCAGTAAGTGCAACCTTTTGTGACAGCTGTAAAATATGTCGCAATTCTTCTTCCTTATCATATCGTTTCCTATCCAGCTTATTTCCTGGACCGCAGTAATATCCGCCTTGTACTGCGTGAGGATTCCTTCTAGTTTATGAGCAGCTCCAGGAGTGTACAGGGTTCTGACATTCCAGGAGCATACTCGCAAATCGTGTTCCTTTTTCGTGCGTTGTCGTCGTCGAGTATCCGTCCGTATATCCGAGGCATCTTGCTCATTCATAACTTTGGGTTTTTTTTACGTGGGCGGATTGTTAGCCCGCCGCACAACCGCCATTCTGGTCGGGGTTTTTTTCGCTGCATACGTTTGTTCACCTCCCAACGGTTGTTGAAGAGGCTATCCAGAGGGCGCCGCGAGGAGGCCGTATGTCAACTTGACCCGGGCATTTAAACAGGGATCGTTGCTGGCATCTCGCCAGGTTGAGAGCAATCAACAACTTTACCCTGTATGTCCGAGCCCATGCCCTCCAGAAGAGGACCACTAGGACTAAATAGGCGTGCGGCACTGAAGACTGCTGGCGAAAGGCCGTCCAGGTTCGCCATGAACTGTAGCGATAGTTTCATGGGTGCCACCTGCTCTGCAAGGCCCCATATACCCTACAGAGCCTATCACAAAAACGTTTATACACTTAGTTCCACTAATATGCCACAATTCCACCACCAGCTTACTCCACCGCCCCATTGCCAAATAACGTTTAAAGGCAATTAATTAAAACCACATTATTTCAATATCATACTCCGATAAACCCTCGCAACGGTAAGCAACGCCTCGTAAATTAGGTACATCTACGAGCACGAGCGCCCACCCCAACCGCCAACCAACCACCCACCAGCTCTTGACTACTTTGTGTGAGTACCGTTAGCGATTTCCGATTTAGTGGCCAAACACCCGTGTAATTTATATTCCTTCGCCAGGATACTGGATCCGGCAGTCAAGGCTGATGGAGAGAAATGCGTAATACGGCACTGCTTAGGTCCTCTCGACTATTACGGATGTTGGTGCGCTCGATGGTTATTCAAAGAGCTCGTAACGGAGTGATGGCGACGATAGTATTGGCACCGGCGGTTGTTGCAAGAAGGCCGACGCGAATGATGACTGGCTACCGTAAGAGTAAAAAGAAAAAAAAAATCGAAAAACGACAAAGGGACGAACGAGGTCCTTAAAGAGCATTAAATCAGTCGGAAAATCGCAATAAAAAAGTATATATCGAGCGTCATCTGGACATGACGTATTTTAATCATAAGAAAGAAATAATGATTTCATGCCTGCTCGAGGCCAGTTCCTTCTATTTCTAACGCTCGACCCAATAGCAACAGAAAATGGTTCTGCCACTTACACATCGAAAGAGCATTTTCCTTCTTCCATCCATCCTTCATCTTTTTTATTTTTATTTTCCACTCTAGCTTCTCGGCCCGTCCATCTCGGGGGTGATTTTTGACTTTGCCCTCTATTCAAATCCACAAATGGAAGAGTGAGCTTCCATGCCAGCGGCAGTACACATACAAGTTTGACTGCTTCCTTGCCAAACTCTTTGGTGCTTTGGTGTACACGCCTCAGGGGATAACTCGATTTTCAGGATATGATTTATGACAAATCTACAACTTAACAGATTGTCAAGTAAGATTTACAGATGGAAAGGATTTTAACTGGCCATTTCATCGTTCCTCGGCTCGTCCAGATTTATTAACAAACTATTGTGGATGATGAAACGAGTCGAGGACAAAATGGCCGGCCAAAAATGGGTATTTATAGCACTCGAATTGGCAATAATCGCTGCCGGGTTATGGTGTATTATTCTCTGATTCGATGGATTTCGCATTAAGCACATTATTGTAGAATAAGGACGATCGAGGGTGTATCGGAAGGAAGTCGAGTGGAAAGGGTGAAGAAAAAGGAACAAATTGCGATTCAAATTCAATTTCTGTCGGTGACATTTAGTTAAATTGAAACCTTTAAGGCGATGGCTGCTGGCTGCTGAGTTCGTTCGTTGCGTACTGAGTTTTACTCATCTCCTTTGACCTCCAGCCTCCACCGCTGTATATTGAGGATATGAATAAATAATTCATTTTATCCAAGGAATCCTTGCTGCCAAAGAACGGCTACGATGGATATTGGTGAGATGATGAGATGGAGCTTTGATTCGCCTTGTAGACTTTTGACTAATCCGTACGAGAGCCTTCGATGGTTATATGGATCTGGAGCAGAGGAGGAATATAGGGATAAGGCAACTCGTATACCCATTTTGGAGCATTAGTCCTATAGACTGACGTCAAGTCGCAATTTATGGCGTATTAGGGACCATCAAGTAAAATGACAAACTTTATGACGATAAATTCGTCAATACTAAAAGGTAGGCTGAAACGTTATAAAGTTTGTTCCAAAACCTATTACCCTATTCTTACTTACCTACTTAGGTGGCGCTACAACCAACAAGCGTCTCCAGCTGGCACGGTCTTTGGCAAGCTGTTTCCAGCGCCGCACGCCGAGTTGGTTAAGGTCCCCTTCCACCTGCGTTCGCCACCGTAGATGCGGCCGTCCTCTGCCGGGCCTTCCTACCGGGATGGATTCGAAGACTCTGCGTGTCGGAGCTGTATTTTCCATGCGCTCTACATGGCCTAACCACCTTAGACGCTGTATCCGTAGACGTCGTACCAGCCCGATGTCGCTGTACAACCCGTACAGTTCTTCGTTAAATCTTCTCCTCCATACACCGTTTGAACAAACGGGACCGTAGATAGTGCGCAGAATTTTCCTCCCCACCAGGGGCATCTTCGTCCGCTTTTGTTAAGGTCCAAGCCTCTGCGCCGTAAAGGAGGACTGGGATGATCAATGTCTTATATAGAGTGATTCTGCGTTTTATCTCAGCACTGGTGTTGTTGTCGCCGGTCATCAGTGAGCCAAGGTAGATGAATTCATTGACCACTTCAAAGTTATATCCGCCCATGGTGACGTTCTGGCCAATACATCGGTGTTGCCCGTCTCTTTTAGATGAAAGCAGATATTTGATTTTACCCTCATTAACCTTGAGACCCATCTTAGCCGCTTCTACCTCAATGCTTACAAAGGCCTCATTGACGTCTCGCTGTGTCCGTCCAATCACGTCAATGTCGTCGGCGTACGCAAGCAATTGCGTAGACTTGAAAAAAATCGTACCTCTTGTGTTGGCCAGAGACTCTTGCACGATCTTTTTAAGCGCGATGTTGAAAAAGTTGCATGTCAGCGCGTCACCTTGCCTTAATCCATTTTTAACATCAAAGGTCTCGGTTTGCTCATTACCGACCTTAATGGAGCAGCGAGAATTCTCCATTGTCATCCTGCGCAGTCGGACGAGTTTGGCAGGGATGTTAAGACTAGACATGGCTTTGTATAGCTCATCTCTATACACGCTGTCATATGCAGCTTTGAAATCGACGAAGAGGTGGTGAGCGTCGATTTGGTATTCCTGGGTCTTCTCCAAGATCTGCCGTAGCATAAATATTTGGTCTATTGTGGATTTACCTTGCCTAAAACCACACTGTCTCCTTTCTTATGGACCGGGCAAACGATGCTGAGATTCTATTCGTCGGGCATGCTTTCCTCCGACCATACCTTGCAAATGAGATGGTACATGCACCTTACCAGCTCATCTCCAGCCGCCTTAAGAAGCTCAGCAGACAGGCCGTCTGCGCCCGCGGCTTTATTAGACTTAAGCCTTATAGCGATATCAACTATTTTGACTTCTTCTAGGTCGGGTGCACGGTATTGTCTTACATCGTCATCCATTACGAATGGGCCGTTCTGCCTGACAGCGGTATATTGTCCGTCGTCGCCGTTATACAGTCTGCAGAAGTGATCTTTCCAAATCCTCAGCATCGACTGTGATTCTACTACCAGTTCTCTATTTTCATCCCTGCAGGCCGCCACTCTGGCTTTGTAGCTATGGCATGTACGTTTTACCTTATTGTAAAACTTACGGGCGTCATTCCTGCGGAAGCATCTCTCCATCTTCTCGATCTCACGCTTTCCGTGCTCTCTCTTCTTTCTTCTGTTCCTCTCTTCTCTTCTGCTCATAGATTTCGCGAGCAGCTCTCGTCCATCGTTGCAGCATGGCTTTATATGCCTCTTGTTTTACTACATGGGCTTGTTCGCATTGTGCATCGAACCAGGGGTTTATAGATGGTGGCGGTTTGAAACCCAGCACCTCTGAGGCAGCGTCTCTGACGGCGCTCTGGCAATGCGCCCATTCCTGCTCTATTGCTTGTGCTGCTGTGCGGGGATTTTGAGAGAGCTTGGAGGAGACACGATCGGCGAAGATTCTGGCAGTCTCTTGCGATTGTAGCTTTCCGACGTTAAACTTACGTAGTCCTACTCGACTCCTAAGCATTCTCGATATCCTCATTCGTACCTTGGCTACAACAAGGTAGTCGATGTTGGCCCCTCGGAAGGTTCGTACGTCGAGAATACTGGTCGGTGGTCGATTGATCAAAAGACCGCCAGGTACCTTTGTGGGTGTTGAGATGGGGGAATCGCGTGCTTGCTATAAGGAGGTTACGCCCCGTTAGGAAATCGATTGGCCTAAGTACGTTGTCGGATGTGGTGTTATGGAGGCTATGCTAGTGTCGTAGCTGGAGCATTGGGCATACGTTCTGTCTAGGAGATCGTAGAATTCTTCTTTGAGTCGATCGTCCTTTTCTTGCGTTGGGGCATGAGCGCATATTAAGCTAATGTTTCCAAATTTAGCTTTGATGCGGATTGTTATCAGGCGTTCACCTATATCTCGGAAGTTTAAGACGTTTTGTCGGAGTCTTTCTCTAATAACGAATCCGCAGCCGAACAGGCGCTGTTTATTCTCCTTGTAGCAGTTCCCGTAGTAGATGTCGCGGTTTTTCATCCGTCTTTTGCCTGGTCCATACCATCGCACTTCTAGGAGTGCAGTTATATCTGCTTTATAGCAGTTGAGAATTTGGTCCAATTAGTCGCCTGCACCCGGTCTGTTAAGGGACCTCACATTCAAGGTGCAGACTCTCAAGTCCGTTAGTCGTTTGCAGGGGTCGTCAGCTTTGTATCCGTCCGTATCCGAGGCTTGTTGTTGTTTCGAAACAAGTAGGTTTTTACGTGATAGGGATGTTACCCCTAAGCGCAACCCCCAACCTGGAGGGCCAGGTTCCTCTTTCCCCAGGAACAAGGGGTTAGGTCGCTGCACACATTGGTCCACTACCTGGCGGGTGCCAGGGTAGTTATCCAGGGGGTGCCATGCGGAGGCTGTGTGTCACTTGGATTGACTAGGGACAGAGATCGAAGCTGGCGTTCGCCATGTTAGACGCGATCAACTTTTTTGCTCTGTTTGCTCGCTCCCTTCCCCCTAGACTGATCGATAAATCACTTGGAGACTTATGTGTTATTGGTGATTCAAGTGCTTTTATTGCCTGTCTTTTGTTTTGTTTTATTTTGTCTGTTGAGCTTCTTAAGGCGGCCGGAGATGAGCTGCATGCACCTTAATGCACCATCTCACTTGCAACGTATGGTCGGAGGAAAGAATGTCCGACGAATGGAATCTCAGCATCGTTTGCCCGGTTCATAAGATAGGAGACCCCTATAATTGCGCCAACTATAGGGGAGTAAGTCTCCTTAACATCGCATATAAGATCTTCTCTGCCGTATTGTGTGAACGCCTGAACCCGTTTGTGGATAACCTGATCGGCTCTTATCAGTGTGGCTTCAGGCCAGGTAAGTCCACAATATACTAAATACTTACGCTACGGCGGATCTTGAAGAGGACCCAGGAACACCAAATCGACACACACCACCTCTTCGTCGATTTCAAGGCTGCATATGACAGCGTGTATAGAGATGAGCTATACAAAGCCATGTCTAGTCTTAACATCCCTGCCAAACTCGTCCGACTGCGCAGGATGACAATGGAGAATTCTCGCTGCTCCATTAAGGTCGGTAATGAGCAAACCGAGACCTTTGATGTTAAAAATGGATTAAGGCAAGGTGACGCGCTGACATGCAACTTTTTCAACATCGCGCTTAAAAAGATCGTGCAAGAGTCTCTGGCCAACACAAGAGGTACGATTTTTTTCAAGTCTACGCAATTGCTTGCGTACGCCGACGACATTGACGTGATTGGACGGACACAGCGAGACGTCAATGAGGCCTTTGTGAGCATTGAGGTAGAAGCTGCTAAGATGGGTCTCAATGTTAATGAGGGTAAAACCAAATGTCTGCAACACCGATGTATTGGCCAGAACGTCACCATGGGCGGATATAACTTTGAAGTGGTCAAGGAATTCATCTACCTCGGCTCACTGATGACCGGCAACAACAACACCAGCGCTGAGATAAAACGCAGAATCACTCTTGCCAACCGCTGTTTCTTTGGGCTCAAGAGGCAATTGAGAAGTAGAGCCCTCTCTCGGAAAGCCAAGGTGACACTATATAAGACCTTGATCATTCCAGTACTCCTTTATGGCGCAGAGGCTTGGACCTTAACAAAAGCGGATGTAGATGCCCTTGGTCGTTTCGAGAGGAAAATTCTGCGCACTATCTACGGTCCCGTTTGTTCAAACGGTGTATGGAGGAGAAGATTTAACGAAGAACTGTACGGGTTGTACAGCGACATCGGCCTGGTACGATGTCTACGGATACAGCGTCTAAGGTGGTTAGGCCATGTAGAGCGCATGGAAAATACAGCTCCGACACGAAGAGTCTTCGAATCCACCCCGGAAGGAAGGCGCGGCAGAGGACGGCCGCATCATCGGTGGCGCACGCAGGTGGATGGGGCCCTTAACGAACTCGGCGTGCGGCGCTGGAAATAGCTGGCCAAAGGCCGTGCCAGCTGGAGACGCTTGTTAGTTGAGGCCCAGGTTCACCACGGACTGTAGCGCCACCTAAGTAAGTAAGTAAGTAACAAGATTTCCATTTTTGACTTTCTGATTTATTCCCACAACTCGTTTTTTCCTTTTTTTGTTTTTAACGTGTACATATATAAAACATTACGTTCATTCCACTATACAAACTAAGATATGTCCTTAAATCTAAATTGCTGTTATGCTTGTCTTTTAGAAAAAAACAGTTTTACAGTCGTCTCGGATAACATGATATGAACACTAAAATCTATCTTTTCTTTACAACCTATAGTGTCTACCTGTCTTTTGTTTTATTGCAAAAAACATACATTAAAGTCGAAATAAAACTTACAATCTATACATACGTGACTTTGACTACGATTTGCAAAAAAAGAGATGAAAACAGAGAATTAAATACACATGACGGATTGAGATACAAGATGTTTGATTGATTTTTTCCAATTTGGTTTTTTCGTTCTTGCAAATGGGCTTGTTCGTCCTCTAACTATTTACGATGACTAGCGAATATCTATTTACAATGATGATCACTAAATATATATGCGAATACGATGTAAAAAGATACTTTTACGATCTACACCTAATGGAATGAATGTATAAATGTAATTAGAAAAATAAATTGAATGCACTCGGCACTCATTATCCTATGGTAGATTGAACGGCCCGGCATTTGGCTTGAGTTAGATCACAACATCACTGGACATGGTGCCTGTTGTTGTGCTTATTGTGAATTGTGCTCTTAAGGTCACTTACGATTATGGGTGATTACGACTTATGAGAGTAGCGTGGATGAGAATTTGTTGAGATAAATTACGATTATCCTTCGCCTAAATCACAATTTCATTTGTTTTGTATCTAAAGTTTGATTAAATTAAATAGGGGGCTATGGTGAATGGGTCATATGGTAACATTGTGAATGTACCATTTGAGGTATAGGGATTCGGGTGATTTCATGATGATGGAGAGTCGGCTTTGTCCTCATCGACTACACTCGGCGAATGCTTGAGTAGCGAGTAACTATCGCGCTGATGATGCGCTTGAATGAGTTTGTGCTGCTGGTGGATGATGAAACTGCTGCCGCGTCTTAAGGACCGACGACCCATTTCGAGGATTTCCAGAGTAGGATCGCGGGCAAAGACGAAACTTTGATAGGCACGTATGAAGATGAATATAATGGCAGAGGCGCCGAATACAATCATGATGTATGCAACGATCGGGATCATGCATGGCGCGAAAACTGTCGCAAGGTAGATCCATCGTCGGATGGACGGAGTTAGCTCCGAGATTCCCTAAATACGAAAGAATAAATTGTATTTTCAAGCCTAAGTACAATGGTAGTGTGTGTACAGACCTCCTCGAGCCACATGACTGGAAACATAAAATCTCGAAAGTTCTTCACCGGGTGAATGTGCCTAGCCTGTGTCACCTTCAGGTTCAACTGGATTCTCACCTTACCCTCAAGTGGAACGCCAAGTTTCTAAACAAACAGATGTACATAGGTACGTAGTACAACATAAGAGATATGGCTGTCATTCTACTTACCGGTTGTATCTTAAAGTATGTCTCGTGCTTGCTTTGCTTAGGTTTCAGTCCATCTACCGAATCCAGAAAATCCGGATGGGATTGGTAGAAATGCGGATTGGAAATGTACACTGGTGCTCCATAATGGCACGGGCTGATGTTTTGAATGCCCTGTTCCGGTTCATACTCGTCCGGGTCGAAGCAGATATTCTCTGGGTTCTGTGTCGAATTACCATATGCCCTCACAGGTAGCCTGTATAAATCAGCGTTGATGCCTAATCGGAAATAGGTATATGAAGGACCACATACTCAACTAAGTCATATGCATTTGCTTACCATCCTTTTCTACTGGCTCGGCATATTGTAGGGGAATCACTCGACAGAGGTCTTTGTCATAGACATAGACGGTATCGGCTTTGGTTATGTCCCGTGGTGGGAAGAAAGAGCCTTCCGATCCGGTAATGCTAGTACAGGGCTTATCGCGCCACATCGACAGATGATCAAGACCATTGAGACGGTCGATATATCCGAATTCGTTCATCCCAGTGTGTCCGGTCTTTATAGTAGAGACTTCCTCTAATGTTCCATTGCGCTGTAAGAGTCTTCAATTAACAAAATGTCCTTCAACAATGACATAGATGTACACTTACCCCAATGAGAAGTCCCATCTGTGCCATTGGACGCATATGTCGCGGGTAAAATCGATGTGCCATACTCACCAGGGCATCATCGTACCCAAATACCAACTGATCAGCTGTCACACTAATAAATGGCTCATACCTGGCCGCTGTCAACACCATCGATATCGTCTTGGAAATAAGGTAGCCCAATTTGGGACTCAGGCTCGTCAAGGTCTGTATGAAACATGGCAATCAACGCGTTTATCGACTTCGACCATGTAGATTACTTACCAGCAAGGGGATGTTTGGCGTGGTTATCTTTGTATTCTTATCTATACTCAATTCAGGAACGAATTGCAAAATTTTCTTGTGCTGATACGACACTGTGTAGTTGTCATGGAATCGTATGTTCACCTTCTCCATGTCTTCCCTAAAGCAAAAAAAAAAAAAAAGAATAGACTCATATCACGGGTCATAGTTAATGGCTAAAAGGTGTCAGCCTCGTTTGCTTTGACATCCGCCGGATGAGTGATGTGTTTGCGACCGAAAAGTCATAGAAATCATTATTAATGGTCAAAAACACCTTGTGGCTGCGATCATTCGAAACTGAGCCGAAAGATCTAAAGCGACGACGATAACAACGACGACGGTTTCTCTATACACGGGCGATACATGTGAGCATTCCCAAACGTCTGAGGTGTTATATTGTGAAATACATATCTATGAGTATCTAATGGAAGTACCAGATGTACGAGCATAGGTAGTGTCGTGAACCCTCAATAGTAACATACATACGTTGAATGTCAAGATCGAAGCTGAGAGCAGTAGCGACGGTAAGAGAATGCATCCCACTGGGTTTTATGACAGACTATGTACATAGGTAGGAGTTGCCGCGATGAGATGTAACTCTAAAGTGTGGGGTGTCGGTTTTTGACCTTTTGCTAAGGTGCGCCTAAACTGTTTTTCGACAGGTGCTTGAGACACGTTTCGTAATGGGTTTAATGTTATGTCACTTGGCGTTTATGGGACAGTATTTCAAATTGCTGACAATGAACTGGTGTTTGGGGTACTGTGTCTCTAGGAAGAAGCGTTCTAGTAATTGTTTCAATGACCTGCGGACTTACGGAAACGATTTATAAAGCTCCGTATGCTACTAGTAAGGTGGTCAGTTACAATCCTCAACTAACTGGTATATTGGAATTTTTAAAGCTCAAACAAATTGCGATGAACGCGAGGCCTTGACATTTGTCAGTTTGTTTGGAAAGACGTGCGTGATTTATATAGGTTACTGGTTTCATTCTCTTTCAGAGATGATAGGAGAGCTGGCCTTTGGAAATACGAAGGTTCATTCTATAAGCAATACGTTTGGTATACATTGGGCCATAAGGTCAATTTCATACTAAAAAGAGTTAAGGCTTAAAAGTAGTACTCGTACAAAGATAGTTAAGGACGAAGGCAACAAATCGTAGCGCGAATTATGAAATTTTTCCTCGACGGCCAGTGAATACAATGGTGCATTAAAACGAATTTATTTCTTGACTAAGTTGCCTTCCCGACGTTATCGACCTTTGCGTTTTAACTAAAATGTCGAGAAACCAACAGCTTATTGATCCGTCCTCTCGATTCCACGGTGTCCATTAACTGAGATGTGTCAACTAGTACAGGAGAGGAAGGCAACTCAGATGTGCCTTCCCAAGAAAGCACAACTAACTGGAACGTCAGTCCTTCGAAGAAGAGGTCTTTATTCTCATTTTTACAAATTCTGCGTTGAATGAAGGGCTAGTAAGCAATATGGCCACTGATGCATACATGGTTCACAAAGCATCAAGTAGTCGTAGGCCACCAGTATATTGGAAGAATCAGGTTACATCAAATTTGCGTAACAAGTATTATAGAGCCAGGACACTCTCCCAAATGATTGAAAGGATTGCGTTCTCAACTGGAATTATGAATAAGTTGTAAGAAGAATCTCATGGAATTGAAAATAGAAGAACACCAGCTACTTCAAGAAACTTTCCGTAAATCCATGGAGGACAGCTTATATGACAAAACTCAAAGACACTCAAAAGCCCTCAGCAACATGCTGCAGAGCAAGGATTTTTTTTTCGTTGTAGGCTTCTGCTATCTCTTGGAGCACTCAGACGTAAATACTGATCTATTGTACTCTCAGATAGACAACTACCTTTACTGTATTTTCCCCGTTTTCCGAAGAAAAATGAGAAGGAGCTTCAGTGATGGAGAGCTAATAGATTCCGCACACACCATGTCGGCCCCAAGGGTGTGCTATCGAGCTCGAGCAAAGGCGGGACAGTCATAGAGAAAAAGTATGCTGCTGGGTTGTCCTCTTCCCAGCATGCAGCACAGGTAGGCGTCTCGCTGATGCCGAGAATGCAGAGATGCTTGGCGAAAGTATAGTGGTCCGCAATGACGCCCGTAAGTTTCCTGCAGTTATTCCCTTTATCTACGATTGCGTGCATTAAAGACCAAAGCGTGGGTTCAGGTCCGGAGAAACTCTTCTCTGAGCCCCATCTGGCCAGTTCATCAAATGCCTGGCACCCAAGCAAGCCTTAGTTTAGTCTACTGACTTTGTTCAGCAAGGCCGCAAGTTCACACACTAACTTGAAGCTGGTTGAAGGGTTGGACACAGCTTTGAGTGCAGCTACGCTGTCACTTCAGACGCATATGCTTCCACCCTTCCACTTATGCTTTACAACGTAGTGCATGGCCATCAGGATTGCGTATATGTATATATCTCTGACTGAGCAAAACATGAAGTGCAGCTGGACGTTTTAGCATTGAAAGAAAACTCCAGCGGCGGAGCCCAACCCAGACTTGGAGCCATCTGTGAAAATGAGAAGGCAATTCTTTTCAGATTCAGTATGTGGCCAGAGCCAATTTTGACGCCATGGAAATTCGACTATGAAGCGCAATAGGATGACAGGTGTCATTCCATCAAAGGGCATATCCATGAGATACGGGTCGTAGAACATTTCCCTCACAAGCGCACTGTTATTCCAATGTGAGTTGTACCAAAAACCATTTCTCTTGAGACAAGACATGGCTTCAGTGCACACCCCTTGATAACTATGTCTAGGGGTGCAAGGTTCGTCAGAGCATCTAGAGCAGCGCCCGGCGTGCAGGGGAAAGTCCTCGTACAGCTGAGATAAGCCCTTCTTTGGAGTTTGGTGAAAGAGGCTACGACGTGTTTATGTGTTAGCCTGTTCCAACAGACAACCGATGCATATGAGATTATAGGTTTTATCGTTGCCGTGTAAATCCAGAGGACCTTTGCCGGCCATAAACCCCATATTTTGCCAAGGGCACATTTGCATTGCCACAACGCTGACAGCGCTTTGGTGGTTTTTGACTCACCACGCTTTTGCTGTCCAAGCAAAAGATAGAGTCCGGATGTTTTTCCTGGTGAGCGCGAATCGAGTGTCACTCCAGAGTATGAACGAGATGCCACCCGTCACACAAAATGAGCATTTGGAAGTATACCGATGAATTGAAGGCAGCAAATCACATGGACGACGCCTAGTACCGATCCCTGAAAGAGAGTTAGCGACTAGGGGAGGAATTTAAGTCGCTAACTCTCCTTTTGTCGAAGCAAAAAGGAGTATCCTCAATCAGAGTAGGTGACTACACCATTCCAATCTACTCGAAGCTTGAAGCAACGTGAGATAAAGCTTCTCTTGTAACTGTAGCTCTGTCGAAAATAATGCCATATATCGGACGAGCCAGACAGTAAAGGAGATTACTCTTATCAAGAGTGGTAAGGACGATCACAATGTACGCGTCACCAATTTGGGTTTCAGCGATGTTTTTTAGTTACCCTAACCTGCAAATGAACGCAAAAGACTGGAAGAAATTAAAGGAGAAACGCTAACCTCAGGAAACATAGTAAGTCTCATATTAGTATCCACTTTAGCATGAGATTTCATGGAACAGTTCCTTGCAGTCATCATTAGAGAACTTATGGGGATGGATGCGATTTCTGAGGGACAGCAACAACTGCTTGCCACTCAAGTGAAGTTATATTTAATGGTGATCCCGTGGAGAGGCTAGAAAAAGTAAGTGGGATATGGACTAGCACGTTGAATATTCAGGGTACAGAAATATGAAGGGAGTATCGATCGGAGACCTGATTGAATGACTTATTCCTAGAGATCGATATTGGACTTATGCCATACCAACTATTAGCTGTGGTGGCTCTCTTGAGCCGTTGAGGCATATTCAGTTTCTAACTTCTTCTATTCCCTCTGCAACTATATAATTCTACTGCGCCGGTGAGACTGAGAGCCCTCTAGTGGAAGTTTGCATCACATTTCCTCTACAGGTTGTGTTCCAAGATGAGATGCGAGGATCGCTCCCAATTCCTTTAGATCAAGTTGTAATTCGCAGTAAAGTAAGTCATTTCTGTTTATATTTTCTGACATTAAAAATACAGCAGAGCTCAAATAAGTAGGCCACTGCATACGTAGCAGGATCAAAAACCGATGAGCTCCAGTCTTTTTCGTATTGACAATAGGCCTACTCGGAGAAATTCCTAGTGGAATGTTAATTTTCAAATACGAACTGAATTGGCGCTCTATAGTGTTTTCGGTAAAGTCTAAGAAAAAAGCACCAAAAAGCCAGGAGTGAGAAAGATCTTGAATACGTTTGTCGCTGATGTGCCTCTTATGTGGGCATAGTTACCCCAACCGACACATTGTGAGCTGTTTTTGGCCATTCAGGGCTTGAGTTTATTTGCTTATTTCCAGGAACCTTCAAACGTTCAAAGAAACTTTTCATTTCTGTTTTGTTGTCTTTCTGTTTTTTTTAACCATGTAATCGAATAAGTTGGGGTCTAAGGGCTTTTTTTTAAAGGTGAAACAGAAAGAAGGCAGACCTATGGCTCTTAGGTTATTAGAGAAAATTGGCATAAAATAAATCATGGGTAAGTAAGTTCTGCGTTCTTCGTTCTCCTAGAAAGAACGTATGCCCAATGTCCCACCTATGACATCAAAATTGTACTAGGAAACTTCAATGCTAAGCTGGGTAAGCAAAGCATCTTTGAACGAGTCATCGGCAAACATACCCTACACGACACCACCTCCGATAACGGACACAGGCTGATTGATCTTGCTACAGGGAGAAATCTCCTTCTAGCCAGTACGCGCTTCCCGCACCTCGATATACACAAAAGCTCCTGGCGGTCTTATGATCAATCGGCTATCAACCAGATTGATCACATCGCGATCGACGTCAGACACTCCTCCACCATTCTTGATTCTCGAACTTTCCGAGGGGCGAACATCGACTCGGACCACTATCTTGTAGTAGCCAAGATGCGCTTACGCATATCACGAACGCAACGGAGTAGAGCAAGAATACAAAGTTATGACGTTGGAAAGCTACTATCGCCAGAAACCGCTCGTGCATTAACCGACTGCGTCTCCCTTAAGCTCTCCAATACACCTAAATTCTCCACGCTATCAAGAGAACAGCAGTGGAGCCTTTGCAAACAAGCCCTGAAAAGCTCTGCATCCGAAGTTTTGGGTTTCAAGGCTCATATATACTGCGAGAGCGTCGCAGCCAGAATTGCGCTAAGACTACAGGAATCCGGTCTCTGGAAAAAGAGTCATCACGGACATGCATCAGTCTTGGATCGAAGGGCCGTCTCGAGATTCAGAACCACCCGACTTCCTTCCTGGGAGAGGAGATTCTCTATTAGAATTCGTACCAGGGAGGAATGGACCGGTGATTTGGTACGCACGGAAAGTGAACTGGCACACGGATCCAAAATGGATGTTGGCACAGGTGCCGGAGTCTACTTTGACTCTCGGCATATGCAGCATGGATAAGATCCCAACTCGTCAAACTCTCCAAGGAGAAGTTAGAAGAGATATCCAATGTAAATGAGGTGACCCTTTGCTGGGTACCTGGTCATATGAATATCTCTGGAAACGAGAGGGCGGACGAGCTGGCTGGGGTGGGATCAAGCACAATCTCAGCTGAGGCCAAAGCACCACTCAGTGCCCTCTACAGGGAGATAGAGACGGAGCTAATAGTGAAAGCCAATAAGCGATAGTGTTGCGATGGCGAGATCGACTTGGCCCGTCTATGATAAGAAAATAACGGAAAATCTGCTGAAGTTCAATCGTGGGAATATTCCACTGGCAGTCGGTGCCCTGCTGGAGCAGACGGACTCCCCGCGGAGCTGTTTAAAGCAGCTGGCGATGAGCTGGTTAGGAACATGCACCAACTCATCTGCAAGATATGGTCGGAAGAACGCATGCCCGATGAATGGAATCTCAGTATCGTTTGCCCAGTCCATAAGAAAGGAGACTCCTATGACTGCGCCAATTACAGAGGGATAAGCCTCCTGAACATCGCGTACAAGATCCTCTCTGCCGTACTGTGTAAGTACCTGAAACCGTTCGTGGACAATCTGATAGGTTCCTACCAGTGTGGTTTCAGGCCAGGAAAATCCACGATAGACCAAATATTTACACTACGGCAGATCTTGGAGAAGACCCATGAATTCCAGGTCGACACGCACCATCTTTTCGTCGGCTTTAAAGCCGCGTATGACATTGTTTATAGAGACGAGCTATACAAAGCCATGTCATGTTTTAACATTCCTGCCAAACTCGTCAGACTATGCAGGATGACTATGGAGAACTCTCACTGCTCCATTAAGGTCGGAGGTGAACTAACCGACCCCTTTGATGTTAAAAAGGGTTTTAGACAGGGTGACGCACTGTCATGTGAATTCTTCAACATTATTCTTAAAAAGATCGTGCGGGACTCTGCGACCGATACAAGAGGTACGATCTACTTCAAGCCCAACGCAGATGACATTGGCGTTATTGGACGAACAAAGTGAGACGTCAATGAGGCGTTCACAAGCATTGAAGCAGAAGCGGCGAAAGTGGGTCTAAGGGTAAATGGAGACAAGACCAAATATATGCTGTCATCTAAGAAAGACGCACAACACCGACGTCTTGGTCAGAACGTTACCTTCGGCAGCTATATTTTTGAAGTAGTCTAGGACTTCGTCTACCTTGGCTCGATAGTGACAAGCAGCAACGACACCAGCGCTGAGATAAAACGCAGAATAACTCTTGCTAATCGCTGCTTCTTCGGGCTCAAGAGGCAATTGAGTAGTAGAGCCCTCTCTCGAAAAACTAAGTTTTCCCTCTACAAAACCTTAATTATCCCGGTCCTCCTCTACGGCGCTGAGGCTTGGACGTTATCAAAAGCGGATGAAGAGGCTCTTGGACGTTTCGAGAGGAAAATTCTGCATGCAATCTTTGGTAAACGGAGAATGGAGGAGGAGATTCAACCAAGAACTGTACGGGCTGTACAGCGACATCGGCCTGGTTAGACGTCTTCGGATCCAACGTCTAAGATGGCTAGGCCATGTAGAGCGAATGGACATCAACGCTCCGGCCCGAAGAGTCTTCGACTCCAACCTTGAGGGACGACGCAGCAGAGGACGACCGCATTTAAGGTGGTGCGCACATGTGGAAGGGGACCTCAACCAACTGGGCGTGCGGCACTGGAAGCGGGTGGCCGAGGATCGGGCCGGCTGGAGAGGCTTGTTGGTTGAGGCCCTGGTTCATCCCGAACTGTAGCGCCATCAAAGTAAGTAAGTAAGTCGGTGCCCTCACCGGGCACTGCATGCTATCCTACCATGCAGCTCGACTAGGCCAGCCCTACAATGACCTGCAAAAGTTGCAGGGACGAAGAGGAAATTGAATCCATTCGTCACCTGCTGTGCGAATGTCCGGCGCTAGCCCAAAAAAGGAATATATTCCTAGGAAGATACTTCCTTTCGGGACTAGAAGAGGTAGGTAATATTGGGCTGAACAGAACACTGGGATTTTTATCCTCGTCTGGTTGGTTCAGCTCAACGGTAAATGTCTAGGTATCAACGGGTTAAATAAATCAATGGGGCGCAATGGACTCTACGTAGTCTACGTGAGCCTTGACTTTTCGTCAATAGGGCACCCATGTACCTAACCTAATCTAAAATCTAGCTTATCTGGTTGAGGTGGAAGGAGGTGTTAGACATGGTGATTATCGCCTTTATTCATAACAAACTTGTTTATAGGAACTATCATGTTTCACCTGACAGTTAAAAATTAAAAGTAAAAAAAAAAAAAAAAAAAACTGCAACTCACCTATAGACAAATGGACCGACTTCCTGTAGTTTTGGTTTCTCGCCATTCAAAAATCCATTCGGATTGGTCACATTATAGATGTAGACCTTTGTTAACCGCACCACACCAGGCCTCTGCCAGTAATGGAAACTCAACGTATCATTCCATAACCGAAGATTCTACAAAACCAAGAAAAAGTTTACATTAGTCAAGGACAAAGCGTCCAGGAGTAGCTAGGACTCACCTGAAGTATGAAGTAATCTAACCATGGCATCGATGATAGAATTATACCTAAAATTAATGTAACTATTCCAACAATTATCACAGCTAGTCTATCTGAAAGAAACAAACAATATTTCCCAATCGATTAGGCACAAAGGCTAAACAAGTCATCCAGCAAAATGAAAAAACTGAGATACAGATACATAAATACGTTTTCGCAATAATGTACTTGTAAGTAGGTAATTCGTCCGTTGATTCTTGACTTAATTAAAAATTTATCATTTCTGCTGGGCGCAGCGAAAATGCTGCGGCATGTGTTCGATGTACTTTAAACCGAATGCGCGAAATGTGGATTTATTGTTGAATTATTTTCGCTGATTGAGTTGAAAAAATGCGAGCACGGATAGCTGGGGTCTTTGGTTTCTTGCGTGTGAAAGGAATTTAATTTTTTTTTTTTACAAGAAGACAAACTATCTAATGCGATCAGGTAAGGCGCCACAAATTGTTGCCGCGGCTACACCATCTCTTTACGAGCTTTTTGCTCATGTGCATGTCACCACCACAACCTTGAACTGCCACCCGTCCTGCCTACGAAATTGGTCACAACTAACATCTCCTGCTCTAAGGTCACGTAAGCTATATCACTCTCGCGACTTGGCTGACATTTCACTTGTACTATATTTGAATTAATTACATGTCGCCCGTAGTTACTGCTTTATTGTATCTGTTTCGCGCGCAAGCAGTTTGTGGGTCCGAAAAAAAAGATGTAAATTGCACGACGATTAATCAACTGTCTAGTGTCGGCTAAAAGAAAAAAAAAACAATCTCACTCTACCTCAACAACAATATTTACACATGCTACACCGCAGTTTAGTTGCACGTTTTTTAGTGATTATTCACCCGATTCGACGTATCTACTCTCTTTGCGGTTGCAGAAACCACAATTGTTGTGAGAAGACCATCTCGTCTCCACCCACCTGCATTGTCCAAGCTGCTGACTATCGAGTAATTAGACAGATACTCATAGAACTCGCACATGGGATGCCGCACATACGACGGCGAGTTTTTTTTCGATATTTTTCCATCTCCACTCGGCTTGATCACAGAGCGACGTGCGAACAAGCTATGCTGACGGACTATTTCCTCCTTTATCTTAATTGTCATCGTTGTCAAGGGAATCCGCTAACCGATCAGATCAATGATAGCATTCTTATTTGCACTTCACGGTATTATAGAACGAGATAAATCCTTGAGATACTCCTTACGTGCGTTGATGAAACAATAAACCGATTGTCTTAATGGAAAACTTATTGATTCTATGACATATCGTCACGTTCATTGAATAGAAATTAGTTTGACTGAGTCGAGCCTTGACACCGCTCAAGTGCAACTGGATGGACAAAAGTACTGATCGCGAGGAAAAGTGCCAATTGGAAAATTTTGCCGAAAATACGATAACAACAACAACGCGTTGTTGCATTTGCTGCAGTTATGGCTCGTGGAAAATACACGAGTTTGCAAAAAAAGAAAACAAAAAAGGGAAACGTACGCAGTACAGCGTGAGTATCGCATTCGATTTTTCATTCAAATACACTGACGATATTAGATATTGTAAGATGAAGCTCGGTTGAATAGAATGTCATGATTAGGATATCTGAGATGATACTCAGATACAGAACCCAGAAGTTGTTTTCAGATCGAAGAAGTGAACTTCCGTAAACAATAGCATTGAACTGTGACTAATGCGAACTTGTTCGCTTTGAACTGGTTGTACTAGAGCTTCAGAAGCCTATTTATCAACAATATCAGCAACAGTATCAGTAAAAAAGGAAAAAGAGCAAAGCAATTACTGCGAATTACAACGAAAACAACATATCTACAGAAGGCAGTAATAAATTAACGTGCGCATCCTAGTGTAGTCAGAATTCAAAAAATACTTACTTTACTAACTTACTTAGGTAGCGCTACAGTCCGGTGTGAATCTGGGCCTCAACCAACAAACTTCTTCACCTGCCAGCTGTTTCCAGCGACACACTCCCAGTTGGTTAAGATCCCCTTCCACCACCGTTATATTCGGTCGTACTCCGCTGCGTCGTCCCTCTGGGTTGAACTCGGAGACTCTTCGGGCCGGCGCTGTGTTATCAATTTGTTTCTACATGGCCTAGTCATCCTAGACGTTGGATCTGTAGACGTCGTACTAGGTCGATGTCGCTGTACAGCCCGTATAGTTCGTCGTTGTATTTTCTACTCCACTCCCCGTTTATACAAACGGGGCTATAGATTGAACGCAGAATTTTCCCTTCGAAAGGACCAGGAGCCTTCTCATCCACTTTCGTTAAGATCTAGGCCTCTGCGCCATAGAGAGGAACCGGGATGATTGAGGTTTTGTACAGCACAACTTTGGTCATTCGAGAGAGGGCCCCATTTCTCATTTGCGTTTTGAGCCCAAAAGAGCAGCGGTTAGCAAGAGTTATTCCGCGGTTGATATCAGGACTGGTGTTGTTGTCGCTGGTCACTAGTGAGCCAAGGTAGACGAAGCCCTTGACCACGTTCTGACCAAGACGTCGGTGCTGTGCGTCTTTTGGATAACAGCATATATTTAGTTTTACCCTCATTTAGCGAAAGGCCCATTTTGGCCACTTCTGCTTCAATCCTTTCAAACGCTTAATTGGCGTCCCCCTTCTCTCAAAATCCGCCCACAGCAGTACAAACAATAGAGCAGGAATGGACGCATTGCCAGAGCGCCGTCAGAGACGCTGCCTCAGAGGTGCTGGGTTTGAAACCGCCACCACTTAGAAACCCCCGGTTCGATGAACAATGCGAACAAGCCCATGCAGCAACACAAGAGGCATATAAAGCCATGCTGCAACGAGGGACGAGAGGTGCTCGCGAAATCTATGAGCAGAAGAGAAGAGAGGAACACACGCTTTTCAGAAGAAAGAAGAGAGAGCACGGAAAGCGTGAAACCGAGGAGATGGAGAGATGGGTCCGCAGGAATGACGCCCGTAAGTTTCACAATAAGGTAAAACGAACATGCCATGGCTACAAGGCCAGAGCGGCGGCCTGCAGGGATGAAAATGGAGAACTGGTAGTAGAGTCGCAGTCGATGCTGAGGATTTGAAATGACCACTTCTGCAGACTGTATAACGGCGATGATAGACAAGATACCGCTGTCAGGCAGAACGAGCCATTGGTAATGGACGACGATGTAACAGAATTCAGTCCACCCGACCTAGACGAAGTCAAAATAGCGATATCAAGACTTAAGTCTACTAAAGCCGCGGGCGCAGATGGTCTGTCTGCTGAGCTTCTTAAGGCGGCTGGAGTTGAGCTGGTAAGGTGCATGCACCATCTCATTTGCAAGGTATGGTCGGAGGAAAGAATGCCCGACGAATGGAATCTCAGCATAGTTTGCCCGGCCCATAAAAAAGGAGACCCCTTTAGCTGCGCTAACTATAGGGGAATAAGTCTCCTTAACATCGAGTATAAGATATTCCCTGCCGTATTGTGTGAACGCCTGAAACCGTTTGTGGATAACCTGATCGGCTCTTATCAGTGTGGTTTCAGGCCAGGTAAGTCCACAATAGACCAAATATTTACGCTACGGAAGATTTTGGAGAAGACCAAGGAATTCCAAATCGACACTCACCACCTCTTCGTCGATTTCAAGGCTGCATATGACAGCGTGTATAGAGATGAGCTATACAAAGCCATGTCTAGTTTTAACATCCCTGCCAAACTCGTCTCACTGTGCAGGATGACAATGGAGAATTCTCGCTGCTCCATTAAGGTCGGTAATGAGCAAACCGGGACCTTTGATGTTAAAAAAGGATTTAGGCAAGGTGACGCGCTGTCATGCAACTTTTTTAACATCGTGCTTGAAAAGATCGTGCAAGAGTCACTGGCCAACACAAGAGGTACGATTTATTTCAAGTCTACGCAATCGCTTGCATACGTCGACGACATTGACGTGATTGGACGGAAACAGCGAGGCGTCAATGAGGCCTTTGTAAGCATTGTGGTAGAAGCGGCTAAGATAGGTCTGAAGGTTAATGAGTGTACAACCATATATCTGCTTTCTTCTAAAAGAGACGGACAACACCGGCGTATTGGCCAGAATGTCACCATGGGCGGATACAACTTTGAAGTGGTGAAGGAATTCGTCTACCTTGAATCACTCTTGCCAACCGCTGCTTCTTTGGGCTCAAGAGGCAATTGAGAAGTAGAGCCCTCTCTCTCACCTTATATAGGTGACACTATATAAGACCTTGATCATCCCAGTCCTCATTTACGGCGCAGTGGCTTGGACCCTAACAAACGCGGATGAAGATGCCCTTGGTCGTTCTGGAAGAAAAATCTGCGAACTATCGCTTGTTGTTCAAACGGTGTGTGGAGGAAAAGATTTAATGAAGAACTGTACGGGTTGTACAGCGACATCGGCCTGGTACGACGTCTACGGATACAGCGTCTAAGGTGGTTAGGCCATGTAGAGCGTATGGAAAATACAGCTTCAACGCGAAGATTCTTCGAATCCACCCCGGAAGGAAGACGCGGCAGAGGACGGCCGCGTCTACGGTGGCGCACGCAGGTGGAAGGGGACCTTAACCAACTGGGCGTGCGGCGCTGGAAACAGCTGGCCAAAGACCGTGCCAGCTGGAGACGCTTGTTGGTTGAGGCCCAGGTTCACCACGGACTGTAGCGCCACCCAAGTAAGTAAGTAAGTAATCGGCGTCCCGCTGTGTTTGTCCAATTACTTCGATGTCATCCGCATGCTCAGGCAGTTGCGCAGACATGAATTAGATCGTCCCTCTTGTGTTGGCCACGATGTCTAAATCGAAAACTGTCTAAATCCTTTTTTTAACATCAAATGTCTCGGTTAACTGGCTACCGAACTTAATGGAGCAGCGAGATTTCACCATTCTCATCCTGCACAATCTGATGAGTTTGGCAGAGGTGTCAAGACTAGACATGGCTCCGTATAGCTCGTCTCACGCTGCACGCTGTCGTACGCTGCTTTGAAATCGATGAAAAGGCGATGGGTGTCGAATTGGTATTCTTGGGTCTTCTCCAAGATCTGCCGCAGTGTGAATAATTGGTTTATTGTAGATTTACCTGTGGCCTAAAACCGCACTGATAAGAATAGATATCAGATTATCCACAAAGGGTTTCAAGCGTTCACACAGTACGGCAGAGACGGTCTTGTATGCGATGTTAGGCTAACTTATTCCCCTGTGGTTGGCGCAGTTACCGATCGCGTCTCCCTTAAGCTCTCCAATACACCTCCCACGCTATCAATAGAACAGCAGTGGAACACGCCCTGAAAAGCACTGCATCCGAAGTTTTGGGCTTCAAGGCTCCACCACGAAGAAACACCTGGTTCGATGACGAGTGCAGGAGGATTCACACAGCGAAGCAGAATACATATAAAGCCTGCAGCTCGTGAGCTCTACGAGGTAAAAAGAAGGGAGAAGCATAAGCTTCCCAGAAGAAAGAAGAAAGAGCCCGGGAAGCGCACGATTGAGGATTTGGAGAGTTGTTACTGCAGGCGTGACGTTCGAAAGTTTTATCAACAGATAAAGCGAACATGCCAAGGTTATAAAGCCAGAACGGAAGCAGGGATGAGGACGGACCCTAGTGGTAGAATCGCAGACGATGTTTAGAATATGGAAAAACTACTTCTGCAGACTGTATGACAGCGATGTTAGTCAATATACTGGATATAATGATCGATTTCTAATCGACGACAACTGCAGAGAATTCCGTCCCGCTGACCTCGACGAAGTTAAGATTGCCATATCGAAACTCAAGTCGAATAAGGCTGCTGGCGCAGATCTTCAAGGCAGCTGGGCATGACCTGACTAGTAACATGCACCAGCTCATCCAGCTCATCTGTAAGATATGGTCAGAGGATAGCATGACCGAGGACTGGAGTCTCAGCATCGTATGTCCGATCCACAAGAAAGGAGACCCCTCTGACCGCGCCAACTACAGATAAATAAGTCTTCTTAACATTGCCTACAAAATCTTCTCTGCCGTTTTGTGTGAACGCCTGCCGCTTTTTGTAAATAAGCTGATAGGTCCTTATCAGTGCGGATTCAGGGAAGGGAAGTCCACCATCGACCAAATCTTCACACTATGGCAGATCCTGGAAAAAACCAATGATTTTCAAGTCGGCACTCACCACCCATTTGTCGACTTCAAAGCCGCATACTACAGCGTAATTAGAGACGAGCTATACAACGCTACAACCTTTGACATCCCTGCTAAACTCGTCAGACTATGCACGATGACTTTGGATGACGCTCGATAGCTTTGATGTCAAAAAAGGATTTAGGTAGGGCGATGCGCTGTCGTGTGATTTCTTCAATATCATATTAGAAATGATTGTCACTGGCCAATACAAGAGGCACAATATATCTCAAATCCTCGCAGCTCCTTGCATACGCCGACGATGTTGAAATAACAGGTAGATCACAGCGAGATCTCAATGAGGCGTTTGCGAGTATTGAGATGGAGGCGGCGAAAATTGGTTTAGCAGTAAGCGAGGGCAAAACTAAATATATGCTGTCATCAAAAAAGGACGCTCACCACCAACCTCTTGGCCAAAACTTTTGTATTGGCATACATACCGTCGTCTACCTTGGCTCCGCAGTGACCTGGAACAACGACATCAGTTCCGAAATCAAACGCAGAATCACTCTTGCCAATAGCTGTTTTTTTGGGCTGAGGAGGCAATTGAGTAATAGACCTTTATCATCCCGGTCCTGCTGTACGACGCAGAAGCATGGACACTATCAAAAGCGGATAGTGCCCCTCGGTTCGAGGGAAAGATTTTGCGCGTGATTTTCGGGCTCATAAACGCAGTCGGGTGGTATAGGAAAAGATTCAGCGACATGAGTCTACGACGCCTAAGGTAGCTGGGCCATGTAGAGCGAATGGACACCACAGCTCCAGCCCGCAGAATCTTTGAATCCAACCCCAAGGGACGAAGAAGCAGAGGATGGCCGCACTTAAGATGGCGCTCACAGGTGGAAGGGGATCTCAGCCAACTGGGTGCGCGGCAATGGAAAAGGCCAGCAAAAGATCATGCTAGTTGGAGGGGCATGTTGGTTGAGGCCCAGGTTCACCCCGAACTCTAGCGCCCGTTAAGAAGGAGAGGAATTTGGCGCAGTTATAGGGGTCTCCTTTCTTGTGGACTGGCCAAACGATGCTGAGATTCCATTCGTTGGGTATGCTTTCCTCCGACCATTTTTTACAGGTGAGCTGGTGCATGCGCCCTACCATATCATCTGCAGCCGCTCGACAGACAGCCCGTCTGCGCCCGCGGCTTTAGTAGTCTTGAGTTTTGAAATGACCAAATTAATTTCATCAAGGTCGGGTGGATGAAATTCTCTTGCATCTTCTTCCGCTACGAATGGATCATTCTGCCTGTTCCTTCCATAATCTAAGCATCGACTGTGACTCTATTACTAGTTGTCCGTCTTCATCCCTACAGGCTTCCCCGCTCTGGCTTTATAGCCCTAGCATGTTCGTTGCACTTTTTCGTAAAACTTGCGAGCGTCATTCCTGTGGTAGCAATTCTCCATCTCCTCGATCTCACACTTTTCATGCTGTCTCTCCCTCCGTTCCTGCACATAATGTTCACGAGCGGCTCTCGTCCGTCTATGTAGCATGGCTTTGTAGGCAGTTTGCTTTGCTACATGGGCTTGCCCGCATTGCTCATCAAACCATGGGTTTCTCGTGGTCGGTTGCTTGAAACCCAACAAGTCAGAGGCGGCGTCTCTGATGTCACGCTGGTAATGCTCCCACTGTTGTTCTGTGGATTGATTCGGTGTCATGGGAGTTTGCGAGTTGTTGAGGGAATCTCGATCGGCAAAGGTCCTAACGGTCTCCTGCGATTGTAGCTTTCCGACGTCAAACTTTTGTTTTCCAGATCGACTCCCTGGCATCCTTGATATCTTCATTTGTGCCTTGGCTACAACGAGGTAGTGATTCGAGTTGGTTCCTCGGAAGGTTCATACATCTAGGATGCTGGACGAGTATCTGGCGTCGATCGCAACGTGATCAATTTGATTGGTGCTTGGTTGCTTTGTGAACATTGAGATGCGGGAATCGTGTGCTAGCCCGAAGGAGATTGCGCCCCGTCAGGAAGTCGAGTAGCCGCCGTCCGTTTTCGGACGTGGTGTCGTGTAGGCTATATTTCCCCGTGATCGAACCAAATATGTCCTCCGTGGCCAATTTCGCATTAAAATCTTCTTACTTTAGAATTGCTATTGAATGTATGTAGGCGGTCATGTGAACAATATTCCTCGAAATCAACTCATCAAAAACAGTGCTGTTCACAGGGTGCAAGACCTAACGCTTTTCTGGTATTGCGAATCCAGGAGCTAATAAAGCACTGGTTCTACGCATCTGGTAAGCTTTTACCACACCATTGTAGACAGTTCGGCGGCCTTGAACTGCTACTACTGAACACTTTTGGAAAGCAAGTTGGTTCTCAACAAAGCGATGTTGAAATATTCTCTCAACTTGCCAAGGAAGCCGATAACATCCACCCACAATTCCAGTAGTTTTGTATCAAACATTTGTTAGAAAAGTGCGCGGTTTACAAGCTTGCTTCGACTATTGCTAACTTTTCATCCTACTTGATACCACTGGCGATGCCTACAAGTATGGAATGGAGGACTGCAACTATTCAATAATCCTTCAAATCTGGTCAAAGCCTGCCACGACGAACGCTAATCAGCTACATTGCAGGTATCATCGCAAGTAATTTTTGGGACTTTCACGCCTTGTAGTCTTCTCTCACCAATCAAACTAACTCAGTTCAGAGGATTGCTTCCGAAAATCGTCACGAGCTAACAGACTTCTCTAGATGTCTCTAGTAACAAATCTGGAGCTCAAGGTGAAGTGGCTTATAAGTCAGTCATACCAAACTAACCTAAAGAACTCTGAGGACATACATTGCCGTGGTCAACTAGTTTTTTTAGTGCCTCTTCGGCCGCCGAATTTCCTACCATCAATAAAGTTTTGCAGAGACCGAGACAAATGGTAGTCCGATAGTCCGGTAGTCAACCGTATACGGTTGATGCATCAACACTTCCTAGCCATGTTCCGATAATTGGTTCCGAGACATGTGTATGGGCCTGGAATTGTAATGATGGAACACAACTCCTTTTCTGTTAGCCAATACTGGTCATTAGTCTAGGCTTCGAAGTCGTTTGCGACCATGATCGCTTGCGATAGATATTTTGAGCTCGAGTGGCCTGCTCCATTTAGACGATTCCAAGACGCTCTCCTGATAGCTTGCGTGCTGCTCCTGCTCAACCAACTGCAAAATTTCATCGACTTTTTCAGCGATTTGCTTACCAGAGCGAGGTGCATATTTGACACTGAAATTTCCGGGACGGAATCTAGTAAATCTTCGAGCTAAGTTCCTGGTGTTGTGCCGGTTTTTCGAAAAAAGAACACTTTTTTAGTGATGTCGTTAAATTGGGTGACTCAAGTTACAAGTAACGTGTTGTAAATACATTTTTAGTGAAATCTGGTAAAAAACCATCGAAAATCCTCCAAAATTGCAGGTGGTGCCTGTAGACGAGTGCATATCGAAAACATTTGTGTTTAGATATTCAAAGTGGTTACGGAAAGGCCATGAATCAGTAGAAGACGATCCAAGTGAAGGAGTTCCTGTCACCTCTTGTACCGCAGCGTCGTTCATCGTGAATATATTCCTGCCGACCAGACACTGACTGTACAGTTCTACGTTGGCGTTCTGGAGAGGCTGCGAGTACGTGTTCTCCGTGTGCAAACCGAACTCGGCAAGAAGCCTGGATCTTGCGACGCGACAAATTTGCAAAAGTTTGTTCATCCATCCCATTTCATTTCCCAAAATGATGTCACGCTTTAAGACTGCAGGTCAGAGAGCTTGTAAGCGTGTTTTCATGGATTATCAAGATTGGAGCAAGGTTTGCTTACAAATTCCCGGAACATAATTGCCACAAGGGCTGTCCAAGTGAGGTGCAGAAAAGTATATACCAATTTGGTTAAGATGCCGTATCCGTGTTCTCTCATCTATACGTGATTTCATTAGCCATTTATCACTGTGAACCCATATTCGTTACAAGCGTGTACAAAAGTTATTCAAGAGCGCCATAGCTACAGTTTGGTCACCATAACCGCCCAAATGAAACAGACGTCGATCGATTGGTATGCGTTTTCCTCGCCGTTTAACAGTCTGCAGATATGTTTCCTCCAAATTCCCAGTATCGACTGCACCTGTATTGCAAATTGTTCATTCCCATCCCGGCAGGCTTCGGTCCGGAGTTTGTATCCACTGGACTTCATTCCTTCTGTAACACCTCTCCATCTTCTCGACTGCGCGCATCTCATGCCCCTTCTTTTTCATTTCGAGAAGCCGATTCTCATCTCTTCTTTTCTGTTCAGCTTTCCGACTTCAAACCTTTGTCTCCTTGCCTCCGTGGTTGTTTTGATATCCGTGCTCTTACCTTGGCCACAACACGGAAATGATCCGAGTTGATGTTGGCTTTTTGGAAGCTTCGTACAATTAGAATACTGGAAGAGTGTCTGACGTCGGTCGCAATGTGATCAATCTGATTGACGGTTGGTTGATCAGGGTACCTCCAGCTCCCTTTATTGATGTTGGGATATGGGAACCGCGTACTATAGACAGGTTCCGCCCCGAGCCGAAATACACTAGCCTGGGCCATTCCCGGATGTGTTGTCGTATAGGCCGTGCTTTTCGATGACTCTGGCAAAGACTTCTTCTTTTCTCAACTGTGCATTGAAGTCTTCTAGAAGGATCCTGGTGTTGCAGCTGGGGCATTTATTGTATGTCCTTTCTAGGAGATCATAGAAGTCATCCTTGATGTTGTCATCCTTGCCCTCTGTCGAGGCGTGGACGCAAATCAGGCTAATGTTATCGAATTTAGCCCTGATGCGGATTGTTATGAGGCCTCTGCTTATACATTTAAAGCTTAAGACTTTTTACCTTATTCTGCCTCTAACAACAAATCCACATCCAAATAAGTGCTGTCGTCCCTCTCTGTAGCAATCTTTTTTTGCCCGGCTTATCCCGGCGCTTTTCCTGATTGCGGTAATGTGTGCGTTGTAGCAGCCAAGGGCCTCCACGAGATCATCGGCTGCAAGTGGTCTGTTAAGGGACCTTACATTCCACCTAAAGAGCCGAAATTCATTGTACTTTTTTCGTTTTCTGGGGTCGTCAATAGTAAATCCGTCCTTGTCCGAGGCTTGTGGTTGTTTGTGAACCGTATTTCTTTTTACGAGTAGAGGTAGTTAGCCCCCGCAAAATTCCCAACTGGAAGACCAGGCCCATTTATAAACCCTCGGGCGGAGGCTCCGGGTGTATCTGGTGTCGGTAATAGCCTTACTGAGGTTGTGAGCGTCGTCGCTACCGTCGTTTTTCCAGGATCCCGATCCGATCTTGGAGATTTCCTTTTGGGCCTAGGCATCGAAATCATTTGTAGCTCCAGGTGGCTACACTTTGATCTTAGCCATAAGGCTGAGAAGCGCCGCCGTGGCGCAGTGGTTACTGTGTTGGACTCTGACGCACGATGAGCGAGTTCGGATCCCGATAACACCGATAACGCGGCGTCCCTCCTCGGCGGGGTACTGGCAAAACCCCCCGTAGTATACTTGCCTTGAAAAAGCTTCTCGACTTACGCCGTTCGGAATCGGCATTAAACTGTAGGTCCCTTCCTCCTGTGTGAAAAAATAAATCACACACACACACACACGGGTGATTGAGAGAAGCTTGGCTCTGATCCTTCATGGGCTGTAACGCCACTAAAGAAGAAGCTCCAAAGAGCTCCCACTATCCGGAGCTGTGGACGCCGTCGTTGACCGATGGGCTGATTAGCTTCTACGCCGCCATCCTGAAGAAGGGTTAAGCCCAGGAGCCGACTTACTCTTACACTCTATACTTGGCAGTTCAAAAAAAGTGGAGGGCTATTGACCTTGTGTAAACAATCATTCCTTCACCACGACCTTTTCATCAAAATTGCTCCAAAGTGATTTCTAATAAGATTGAATTCCAAATGGCCGAAGGTTGCTTTTGGTGAATGAATCAGATTCCCCCAAATAGCAGGGGTCTTAAAACCAACAATATTGCTCTCAACGAGCTAAGAGCCAAAAGACAATACAATGCTCCACAGTAATATAGATTAAAGGTTTAATTCGAGGAGCCAACGACTAACATTAAAATGATTCTAAGTATCTTCACCCATAAACAAACAAAAAGCGAAAGAACTATTCTAAAAGGCAGATGAAACTAAGAGTTGAAGACATCTCGCACGTTTTTGACTTTCAAATCTTACGTAAAAGGTTTTTTTCTACCTTAAGTAAGTTGTTTACAGGTCACCACAAAAGGGGCACCTCCACGGGAAAGCAGCCCACTATTAGAGTTTTCGAGTTCATTGGGGTCAAGATCGTCTACTCGTGTTAGGCGAACGAGAATGCTTTTTCATTTTCTGACGTCAGTTGTCTACGAAAGCGACAGATGTGTCCTCGAAATCACCGAGGACACAAATTGCCCCGACGCATAGCAGTTTCAGCTCAGCATTATTTGCCCAGACAGCCAACAGGTCCTTAATCCATACCTGATCGGTTGTAGTATCTTAAGTGGAAATACATTAAACCTAAAGACCAATTCAGGTTTTTTGCTCGTATGCTCTTTTCTTTCAGTTTATTTTGCTGCTTTTGTTGGCTTTGCACTTTAGCGTATGGAGTATCGAATGAACCAACAACGTGACGGGAGCATGTAACCATTTGCACGAGATTACCACGCATCTCACTCAGCTCCTGACATGTTTGTCTGTCAATTTTGTTTATTATTTACCTTTTGCTCTTTGGCTGAGATAGGTATATGTATTTAGATACAGATGTGATTGATGTGACGTTTTGAATTTCGAAAAGTAACGACCAATTTTAACGCTTGTCACGTTGCAGAAATGCAGAGAACTCCACGACCTTGGGTACTTTCTTTGATTACTCTTTGGTTTCTGTGCCATTTGTCAGTCTCTGCCACTCCTAGGACACTGATCTGGGTGCAAGGTCGCACCCTGGTTTTCTGCATGTCTTCGGTGCGTGATGTATAGACATTTTAATCAAACAATATATCAAGGGCCTTAAGGCATACCATATACCATACCTCTGTCTCTTTGTCGCTTCAGTAATTCACGAAGAGACTTGCAACTTAATAAAGAGCTCTCATAGTACAGTGAGTAAGAGTGTTTCCCTTGAAAGTTTTTTTTTTTTTTTTTCTTAATTGTTAATTCGATAGGAAGGATAGTGGCGAAACAATACACAGAAGCTGGATATTTGAGAGTTACGATTGCTCAATTAAAAATAAATTGTGCAGTTCCATGTTGGGAACAGAATTTAATTGCAGGTGGAACTATTTGATCTTGTTTGAGTTCTTGACTTCCGATTGAGACATGGATGAGGTGAAGGTAAGGTTCTATTACCTATGATTAGGGTGCATAAGTCAAACTAGTTAACTAACGACAAAACGTGTGATCTTTTTCGTAGCTGTTGTGGTTTAAAGCTCCCTCATCGTGAACTGTTGGTGCAAGCAAATCCTTCATAGAATCTACGTTCGATTAGATTTCGAAATGGCTAATGTTGCTTGCTTTACAAAACTGAAGATGTGTACCATAGTACTACTGTGTATTCCCTAGTCATAGCTAATGGTATATGAGGATGGACTACAATCAAAGCTAGAGGCGATTTCTGGTAGGCCACATGCATCAGATCGTCTTTAGAATTTAGGAGAACGAATACATGCCCGACGACTTGAATACCAGCTCTATATGCCCCATCCACAAAAAAGGCGATGCTACCTATTGCGGAAACTACAGAGGTATATCCTTGCTCAACGACGTCGCTTACAAGACCCAATCCATTGTTTGAACGTCTAAAGCCGTTCTGCACCGCACTAATCGGCACATACCAGTGCGACTTCCGGCCAGGCAGATCGACTATAGACCAAATATTCACTCTACGACGAATCCTGCAGAAGACAAGCGACTTTCAAATCGATACCACCACCTCTTTATAGATTTTAAAGCCGCATACGACAGCATTCATCGCAAAATCCTATTTAACGCGGTGGTCGAGTTCCGGATCCCTGAAAAACTGATCCGGATGTGTCGAGTCACGTTGACAAACACTCGATGCACCGTGCAGTTCGGCTCCAGAATCTCCAAGCTTTTTGAAACCTGAATCAGATTTCGACAAGGAGATGCACTGTCAAGCGACTTCTTCAATCTCGTGTTGGAACAAATATTCTGGTGGGCTAACGTCAACACGAAAGGCACCATCTTCAACAAATCGGTCCAGTTGCTAGGCTAGGCAGGCAATATTGATAATGTCGCAAGTTCCCAGCGCACCACTGTGTAAGTGTTCACGGCGACTGAAGATCAGGCAAAACAAGCCGGTCTTCACATCAATGAGAGGAAGACGAAATATGAATATGTTGTCAATAAAAAAGCGGTCCGTCACCCATCACCTGGGACAAAACATAAAGATCGGCAGTTATAATATCGAGGTGGTGAAGGAGTTTACATACTTCGCGGCTAACATAAACTCCGTGAATAATATCATAGTGGAGATCGGATGCAGAATCACCCTCGGCAGCCGCTGCTACTTCGGCTTGTCAAAATAGCTAGGGTCCAAACTCGTGTCTCGAAGAACCAAGGTTATGCTCTCCAAGACTCTTATTCTGCCAGCCCTGCTATGGAGACGAAAGCTGGACGATAAGCATGACAGCAGAGCAGATCCTTGGCTACTTCGAAAGAAGTTGGGGTGTTGGCCTGAAAAGTAAGTAAGTGAGTATATGGAGGCATAATAGGCAGAGTAACTGGAAACCGTACACAAAAATAAATAAACGTCTTTAATACTGACTGAGGGCGTCGTGGCGCAGTGGTTAGTGTATTTGACTCTGGTGCACGATGAGCGAGTTCGGATCCCGATAACACCAACGCCATCGAATGTCTATTACGCGACGTTCCTCCTCGGCGGGGTACTGGCAAAACCCCCCCGTAGTAAACTTGCCATGAAAAAGCTTCTCGACTCACGCCGTTCAGAATCGGCATTAAACTGTAGGTCCCCTGTGCGAAAAATAAATCACACACAACATGGGTGACTGAGAGAAGCTTGGCTCTGGTCCTTCATGGGCTGTAACGCCATCAAAAAAGAAGAATACCGACTCCTGTGATGTGCCAAATATAATATTTTATGCACTATGTCAAAGGCGCGCTTATAACGTCATTATAATTCCATCAAGACTTAATCCTAATGCTGAGCTGCTGCTGAGCTTTTCAAGGCGGCTGGAGATTAGCTGGTAAGGCGCATGCACCAACTCATTTGCAAGGTATGGTCGAAGGAAAGCATGCGCGACGAATGGGATCTCAGCATCGTTTGCGCGGTCCATAAGAAAGGAGACGCCTATAACTGCGCCAACTATGGGGGAATAAGTCTCCTTAACATCGCACACATGATCTTCTCTGCCGTGCTGTGTGAACGCCTGAAACCCTTTGTGAATAAGCTGATTCTTATCACTGTGGTTTCAGACCAGGTAAATCCACAATAGACCAAAAATTTACGCTACGGTAGATCTTGGAGAAGACCCAGGAATACCAAATCGACACTCACCACCTCTTCGTCGATTTCAAGACTGCGTATGACAGCGTGCATAGAGACGGGCAATACAAAGCCATGTGTATCTTTAACATGCCTGCCAAACTCGTCCGACTGTGCAGGATGACAATGGAGAATTCTCGCTGCTCCATTAAGGTCGGTAATGAGCAAACCGAGACCTTTGATGTTTAAAAAGGATTTAGGCAGGGTGACGCGCTGTCGTGCAACTTTTTCAACATCGTGCTTAAAAAGATAGTGCAAGAGTCACTAGCCAACACAAGAGGTACGATTTATTTCAAGTCTATACAATTGCTTGCGTACGCCAACGACACTGACGTGATTGGGCGGACACAGCGAGACGTCAATGAGACCTTTGTAAGCATTGAGGTAGAAGCGGCTAAGATGGGTCATAAGATTAATGAGGGTAAAACCAAATATCTGCTTTCATCAAAAAGAGACGGGCAACACCGACGTATTGGCCAGAAAGTCACCATGGGCAGGTATAACTTTGAAGTGGTCATCGAATTCGTCTACCTTGGCTGACTTATAACCGGCGACAACAACATCAGCGCTCTGATAAAACGCAGAATCACTCTTGCCAACCGCTGTTCCTTTGGGCTCAAGAGGCAATTGAGAAGTAGAGCCCTCTCTCGGAAAACCAAGGTGACATTATATAAGACCTTGATCATCCCATTCCTCATTTACGATGCAGAGGCTTAGACCTTAACAAAAGCGGATGAACTTGCCCTTGGTCGTTCCGACAGGGAAATTCTACGCACTACTACGGTCCCGTTTGTTCAAACGGGGTATGGAGGAGAAGATTTAACGAAGAACTGTACGGGTTGTACAGCGACATCGGCTGGGTACGACGTCTAGGAAAACGCGGTAGAGGGCGGCTGCATCTACGGCGGCGCACGCAGATGGAAGGGGACCTTAACCATCGTACGGCACCGGAAACAGCTGGGCAAAGACTGTGCCAGCTGAAGACGCTTGTTGGTTGAGGCCTTGGTTCACCCCGAACTGTAGCGCAATCTAAGTAAGTAAGTAATTAAGAGGGCTATGCCCATTAGAGAGCACCGTGGCGCAGTGGGTAGTGTGTTGGCCTCTGACGCCGATGACACGGGATCGAATCCCGACACCGCCATGTCATCGAACGTGTTTTTCACGGTGTTTCTCCTCAGCGGGATTCTGACAAAACCCCCTGTTGTATAATTGTCATGAAAAGCTTCTCGAAATTCGCCGATCGGAACCGGCAATAAACTGTAGGTCCCTTTCACCTATGGGAAAATGACATCACACACAACATGGGTGATTCAGAGAAGTTCGGCTCAGGTTCTTCATGGACTGTAACGCCAACATACATACATACATACATGCCCATTAGAATCTAATAAAAATCAAGGAAATATTTAAAAAGTTCCGCTGTAGTCTATGAATTCTGACAGAATAGGAGCTTCGAGACGCTCGATAACTGCAAGCATTTAATCCGCCCATGTTCCCTGTCCTTAGTTGTGACAGGAGCCCTAAAATAGTTTGCCTTGTAGGCAATTTAGCCGAGATTGGATAAGCCCAGAACTGGGAACAGGATAGACCCTCCTTCAACCGTGGATCCTACGTGTGGTACACAGATGGCTCCAAAACGAACGAAGGCGTTGGGGCTGGAGTATACGGAGCAAATACAGGCACATGCATTTACGTCAGCATGGACAGTTATAACTCCGTTTTTCAAGCAGAGATATTTGCTATAGAACTCTGCCTCAGAGAAAATATAAACAGAAATATACTTAACAAAAACATTTACAAGCTCTCTGGCAGCAAGGCTGCACTTCAAGCCCTAAAGAGCTATGAAATCACCTCCAAACTGGTATGGGACTGCTGGCCAGCACAAACAGAGTTCATCTCATTTGGATACCTGGACACAGCGGCCGTACAGGCAACGAAAAGGTGGACCTACTAGCAAGGAAAGGCTCTGCATCACCATTTATGATGCCACGGCCTTTCTGCGGCATACCCACTAGCACCACCAAATGCTGCATAAAAAATTGTTTAAGGAACACGACGGATCACTACTGGTCACAAACGAAAGGTAGCAGACAAGCCAAGCTGTTCCTCCCAACTACATCCCTCAAAAGAACGAAACAACTTCTCATGCTTTCGAGGAGTCAGATTCGTTTAATCACAGGTTTCCTTACTGAGCACTGCCCAGTTAATAAACACCTCAAAACAATGGGCATCATACAAGATGACACTTGCCGTATGTGTAATGAAGACGAAGAAACAGCAGAGCACATACTATGCCACTGTAACTGCTTGGTCAGTACACGTCTTCGTCACCTAGGCAAGTATTATCTTGAAGCAGAATAAATTGCTGCCAGCTCACTCAAAAGCATACTAAGTTTTATTACGGACTCAGGTTTTCTGAGTGAACTGTAAGTGGGGGACATCACAATAGGCCCAAGCGTGGCCGCAGTGATCAGGCGACTCTGTCCCACCCCCCAAGCCCTATCTATCTATCTATCTAAGCCCAGAATAAGTTTTCATTGGGCTTTCTCTATCTGTTTGCGCTATAAGCTGCTATCTAGTTCCCACCTTCGAACCACAACGCATGTTGCCCCTTTCTTAATATCTAAGTTATAACTACCCGGTTCAATAGAAGACTGTCCATAGTTATTTCATTATAAGGAGTTAAAAAGAGGACAGAATAGAACTACAGCGACATAAGAAAATTAGAAACGCCCTAACGCGCACGAACAAAAGATTGAGTCACTGTTTAAAATTAAATCTAAGTTCGAGGGCATGCGTTGAAGAGTAGAATTGCAGAAAACACCAAATACCCGTTTGTAGCATTAACAGATTTTCGAATATAGAAGCCGCTTCAATTCCGAATTCGGCTATCAGTTGCCACAATCCGTATTAGCATAAGTCCATTCAAGCAAGGTACACCTACCTAGACGTCAACTGGTACTAAGACTAGTCCACTAACATCGACAGAAACAACCATCAATTCTACTGTAGACCTGACTTCTTGCACTGCACTGGCATTCACGTGCAAATCCAAATGCAACAACAGGCATTGGAAAGCTCTAACCATGTGGTTCCACTACAGCGCTATGCTGAATTTGGCAAAGCCAACAACAACAACAAACAACTCAACTTCGGTAAGTAAACATTGGGTATTTTCTGCTGGAATCTTGATCCTACAGAACCGCCAGTGCATGGTAAATCCCCTGGCAAAGTCCGCGAGAATCGTAATGCTCGTGCCGACAACCTTACCATCACAAGTGCTCTAAGCGCAGAGCTGCACCTCCACCTTCTGTCTGAATTCACTTAATCTCTTCATCATGGTATTCGCAGTGCAATAAAATATGCCAAAGAAGTATTACATAAGAGCGCATGAGGGGCTTAATGCCATGACGATTGCTGCAGGAGGATTTGCTCTTTGCAGTTTGTAAAGTTGTCTGTTCGCTTTTCGTCGCTTTCCAGTTTATTTTTTTGGATTGGTCACTATCTAACAAGAGCGTCAAGCGTTTATCTTAAACTTGTGTTCCACGCTGAAGTGAAGGAGTGCTGCTTAAGTAGTAGTTGCTCGCAAGATATTGTCACTTCATTCGCTCGATTGTAGGAGATCAAAGTCGACCGGGGCAGAGATCAACTATAGTCTGAGCATGTCACCATGTCGCATGTTAACTGCCTTAGGCCGGCCCTGGTTAAATGACAATTTTGCACAACTTCTTGTTGTTTCTTCATTTACTTAGGTTTGTTGTTATACTAAAGATAGTTTACAGCTTAACGATGTTATGCTACCGTGTAAAGTGTGACTGAGTTACCTGTCGCGATGTCCTATATGCTCGTCATGCCATGACGTGGATTGGAGATTCAGAGTCATTAGCTTGTATCTGTCAAATTGCATGCAATGCGTCGTCGTTAAATAAGTTGTCATTCAATTGCACTTGTGTAGGGACGGCTTGTACCTCGTTAGAAGTGGTTTGAGAAGGGGAAGTTGATGAGTTGACGGGCTAATGTATCCGTGACCGTTGTGACATGATCGACCGTTCGTGAAATCGAACGAAAACAGTTCAGTAGGTTTAATGCTTTTTGTCGGAGACTCCGGAAAAGTGCTATTGATTGGGCAATCAAATTTGAAGGCTGCTATCAAAGACGCTCAAGCAAATATGAACTTGTCCGCCGGAGGTGTAAACGATAGGAATAAAAATTGAGTTATTGAAGAAGTCTCTCTGCTGTGAAATCATCTAACCATCTCCCTCAGAGTTCCGATCGTAAATGCAATACTAATCCCAAGCTACGGCATATTCTACGTTCACTTCTAACAAATTGGCTTCCATCCGGCCATAAACTCAATTCGTTTCATCATAGACATCAGTCTCAAATGCTTAATCAGACATCCAGACATCTAAGCTGCAAATAATCACCATGCTACTGTACGTAGTCTGTACATATCGCAACGAAAAATCACGACCAATACATCAGTCATTGTCTGATCAATAACTTTTCTTTTACTCTGAAGCCCAATCCGCAGATGATTTCAATCGGAACTCAATTTCCGTCGCCATCACCGACATCGTCACCAGTCGCCCATTGACCACATTGCAGCTGAGCAAATGAGCCAACGCAACTAACTCAACCAACACTTTGTGACCATGAAGCGATGCATCACTGACTGCTGCAACTACAACGCACATTCTACTCGAAACTCTATGATTAACCATTGACTGAAGTCACCGCGAAGCCGTTGGTAGCATGCCATGGCTAATCCAACCATTACCGTCAAGTAAATATCTCCACATGAGCATTGCAAAATATCAAAACAAATAGATACCGAGACACCGAATGCCACTAGTGCATGGATGCATAGATACACGTTAGTTTGGACTTGGTTCTGTATAAGACATCTCGAACGAAACTAAGGTATGCGACTTTGGCCATCAGAAACTATGTCCTGTACTTACTGTTATTGATTTTAGCTCCTTGTGATATAAGCATGGACAGGGGCGTTGGACGATTTCGTATATTCCCACCGCCTCCACCTCCTCCTAATCCTGCTCCAAGTCCACCTCCTCCTCCAGCACTTCGTCGACCGCCTCCGGCTAATCCCAATATATGATCCCTCGCAGTACGGCCGTACCTCAAGTAGTGCTTCTGTAATCCCATTTTTTACGAGTATATCTGAAAGATAGAAACACTTCATCAGACCCGGATATATAGACTTGACGAAATAATTAATTAGAAAACGTGTCACGAATGTTGTGATTTTTAATTGCGCATAACTGGAACTATAAACATGAAGTGCAGCGTGACGTTAGATACTTACTAAGTTAATTATAATTAAAATCCAAACGAGAGAGAGAGGTGTATAGCGCGTATGCACATGCTTTGGTCATAAAGCATTTCGATATGTAAAGTGTAAAGTATCATATTGACACCTGCAGATGGAAGTCTGCCTTGGGAATGTCCCAGTAAGATATTGTAATGAGGCCGATTTTGCGAGTTCAAAATTTTGACATATTTCCAAGTTTCAGGGTCACCAGAATCCAAATCCAAGGTTTTTTTAGAGATGGCAGTTGCGTGTGCGTAGGTATGCACGTATCCGCGTATGTGCGTATATGGGTATGGGTATGTGCGCATGTGCGTATGTACGTATGTGAGCGTGTGCGTATCGCAACTTAGAACTGAGTAAGTTTTCAGGTAATTCGGTACATTCGTTTTTTGCTAGAAATTAAATAACTCAAAAATAGGCCGTTTTGCAGTGGTTAACATCATCGACCGCCGAGCGAAAGGTCTATGGTTCAAATTCGCTTCGTAGCCAAGAAAAAGTAATTCCTATACGGACAAAAAGTATGCAACCCAGTTGTGAATGGAAAGTGACCAGACGTACTGCTGCAGGCATAACAACAACGCGGAATTTGGTCGGCTCTCGTCCTATCTAGGACTAGGACAACCACCCCTGAGAGTAGTGAACGAACATCAACGACCCCAACCACTGCACACTGCACTCCGTTCAGGTTGTGTGTGTAAACACATCATAAGAGAATATAAAAACTCTTGAACCTGCGCGAGTCTCTAAAAAAAAAAAAAAAAGGCAAACAAAATGAACAACCTGCGTTGTACACAAACGGTCCGCCATCTAAGTACTAACCGCACCCGACGCTGGTTGATTGCGGCGATCGGACGAGAACCGATATATGTCCCAAAGGTAGCAAAAGTTTCTGGTCGTTTGTAAAAAACGTAAAAAACTCAACTAAGTCGTCTATACCGACGCTCATCCACAATGACATCCCAGCTGTCACCACCTTAGACAAAGCTAACCTACTTGCTGCCCATTTCGCAACCAGTTCTCAGCTGCCAGCTTGTACTTTGTCTCCGCCTGTACTAGAGTGCGTCAATTCCACTATGGGGCTAATCCACTTCCGCACTTGTACAGTCGCAAGGGTTCTTAAAGACCTCGACATACACAAATCCGCTGGTCCAGATGGTATTGCCTCAATAGTTCTGAAGAGGTGTTCTTCTACGCTGGCAAAACCACTGCGTAAGCTTTTTCACCTTTCCTACACCTCTGGGCTCTTTCCGAGTAGGTGGAAAACAGCATTTGTCCAGCCTATACCCAAAAAAGGCGAATCATCATCTCCCTCCAACTACCGACCCATTGCACTAACGTCCCTTCTTTCCAAGGTCATGGAAACGCTGATTAACCGTCAGCTTATGAAATATCTTGAATCACGGAAACTCCTCAACGACCGCCAATACGGTTTCCGCAGCAACAGATCCACTGGTGATACGATGGCATATCTCGCTGAAAAGTGGAATCACTCCCTTCACCAAGCAGGTGAAAGCAAAATTGTTGCACTGGATATTTCGAAAGCATTTGACAGGGTTTGGCATGAAGCCCTTTTGTCGAAAATGCGTGCTTTTGGGATCGATCAATCTCTCTTTCAATGGATTAGAAGCTACCTTTCGAATCGTTCAATTCAAGTTGTTTTGGACGGATTCAAGTCACTTTGTAAATGCCGGTGTTCCCCAGGGCTCCGTTTTGTCTCCGACACTCTTTCTTATTTTTATAAATGATCTCTTGTCTGTTACTTCTAATCCAATTCACTCCTTCGCTGACGACAGTACCCTCAGCTTCTCATATTCGCTCACCAGTTTACGACCCTGCACTTCGGTTGTAGATAATGAGCGGCGGCGTATGTTAAGCTCATTAAATTCCGATATCGACAGCATCATCCAATGGGGTAAAAACAATAGAGTGGAATTTAATGCTTTCAAAACACAATGCTGTCTCTTGTCGTTAAAGCGTATAAATAACCCGCAGCCATTATCCATGAATGGCACTTGCATCTCAGAAACTGAAAAGCTTTCCATCCTGGGTATGAGTGTTGCTCACAATCTTAATTGGAGCGACCATATATTCAGTGTCGCCAAGAATGCTGCGAAATTCCTAGGATTCTTATACAGATGCAAGAAATATTTCTCACCCTTAGATCTGGCTACAATCTATAAGGCGTTCATTCGCCCCAAATTAGAGCTTAACGCTCATGTCTGGTCCGGTGCTTCCAAGACCTCACTGCACCTACTAGACAGAATACAAAAACGAGCCATAAAACTGATAGGTGACTCCAGCATTACCAAACATTAGACTCGCTGGAACACCGCAGGAATGTTACCTGCCTCTCCCTGTTTTATCGTTACTACCACCAAAAATGCTCTGATGAAATAGCCAGCTGCATTCCGCCCCTTCAACATTTCTCCCGCAATACACGTCTCTCTAGGAATGCTCACCAATATACTCTGAAGCCCGCTTTCGGACGTACTGTCAAATATAGAGAATCTTTCATTAACCGAACCACACGAAACTGGAACTCCCTGCCGGATTCGGTTTTCCCCCCTCAATGCAACATGCAAGCATTTAAGATCAATGTCCATCGGCATCTCCTCGATTCCTATTCCTCTCTACCTTCTGCCCGCACTGTGTTACCGACATAATAAGGTTATTAGACCTTGAGTGCGCGCAAATTATTAAAAAAAAAAAAAAATGTGTATATGAAATTGCGCGGACCGCGTCGTGGTTGGGTAAGGAAACGCACACTCATGAGCTGGTAGTGAGTGTGCAATACTCAATGAGCAATTATTAAACGCACGCACGCTTGAGAAATTGGCTGTGAGAATTTTCATTTAAGCTCACGAACACGAGTGTGTGTGCATTTATGGAAACTCACCCCTCCGCGCTATTCGTTAAAGAGAACTCACACTTATGTGCACTCTGTAGGAGTGCACACATGGGGTGCGTTTCCATAAATGCACACTCTCGCTTTCGTGAGCTAAAATCTGCTGATTTACTGTTAGGGAGTTGTTTGCAGAATGATAAAACTTGGAAACATTCCACTTTTATAATATTTTAGTCTAAGATGGCCATCATTTCCAACTTACCCTAGTTAGGTGGCGCTACAGTCCGTGGTGAACCTGGGCTTCAACCAAAAAGTGTCTCCAGCTGGCAGTTGGTTAAAGTCCCCTACCACCTGCGTGCGCCACCGTAGATGCCGTCGTCCTCTTCCGCGCCTTCCTTCCGGGGTGGATTCGAAGACTCATCGGGTCGGAGCTGTATTTTACATTCGCTCTACATGGCCTAGCCACCTTAGACGCTGTATCCGTAGACGTCGTACCAGGCCGATGTCGCTGTACAAGCCCCACAGTTCTTCGTTAAATCTTCTCCTCCATACAATATTTGAACAAACGGGGGTAGATAGGGCACAGAATTTTCCTCTCGAAACGACCAAGGGCATCTTCATCCGCTTTTGTTAAGGTCCAAGCCTCTGCGCCATAAAAGAGCACTGGGATGATCAAGGTCTTATATAGTGTGACCTCGGTTTTCCGAGAGAGGGCTCTACTTCTCAATTGCCTCTTGAGCCCAAAGAAACAGCGGTTGGCAAGAGTGATTCTGCGTTTTATCTCAGCGCTGGTCATCAGTGAGCCAAGGTAGACGAATTTCTTGACCACTTCGAAGTTATACTATCCGCCCATGGTGACGTTCTGGCCAATACGTCGGTGTTGACCGTCTCTTTTAAATGAAAGCAGATATTTGGTTTTACCCTCATTAACCTTGAGACCCATCTTAGTCGCTTCTACCTCAGTGCTTACAAAGCCCTCATTGACGTCTCGCTGTGTTGGTCCAATCTCGTCAATGTCGACCCGTACGCAAGCAATTGCGTAGACACGATCTTTTCAAGCACGACGTTGAAAAAGTTGCATGAGAGCGCGTCACCTTGCCTAAATCCTTTTTTAACATCAAAGGTCTCGGTTTGCTCATTACCTACCTTAATGGAGCAGCGAGAATTCTCCATTGTCATCCTGCACAGTCGGACGAGTTTGACAGGGATGTTAAAACTAGACATGGCTTTGTACAGCTCGTCTCTATATACGCTGTCATACGCGGCCTTGAAATCGACGAAGAGTTAGTGAGTGTCGATTTGGTATTCCTGTGTCTTCCCCAAGATCTGCCGTAGCGTAAATATTTGATCTATTGTGGATATACCTGGCCTGAAGCCACACTGATGCTGAGATTCCATTCGTCGGGCATACTCTCCTTCAACCATACCTTGCAAATGAGATGGTGCATGCACCTTACCAGCTCATCTCCAGCTGCCTTAAGAAGCTCAGCAGACAGGCCATCTGCGCCCGCGGCCTTATTAGACTTAAGTCTTGTTATTGTCGCTATTTTGACGTCGTCTAGGTCGGGTGGACGGAATTCTCTTACATCGTCGCCCATTACGAACGGATCGTACTGCCTGACAGTGGTATCTTGTCTGTCATCGCCGTATACAGTCTGCAGAAGTGGTCTTTCCAAATCCTCAGCATCCACTGTGACTCTACTACCAGTTCTCCTTTTGCATGTTCGTTTTACCTTATCGTAAAATTTCCGGGCGTCATTCGTGCGGAAGCATCCCTCCATCTCCTCGATCTCACGCTTTCCGTGCTCTCTCATCTTTCTTCTGAAGAAGATGTGTTCCTCTCTTCTCTTCTGCTCATAAATTTCTCGAGCAGCTCTCGTCCGTCGTTGCAGCATGGCTTTATATGCCTCTTGTTTTGCTGCATGGGCTTGTTCGTATTGTTCGTCGAACCAGGGGTTTCTAGGTGGTGGCAGTTTGAAACCCAGCACCTCTGAGGCAGCGTTTCTGACGACGCTCTGGCAATGCGCCCATTCCTGTTCTACTGTTTGTGCTGCTGTGGGCGGATTTAGAGGGAGTTTGGAGGAGATCGGCAAAGATTCTGCAGTCTCTTGCGATTGTAGCTTTTCGACGTCAAACTTGCGTTGTCCTACTCTTCTCCTAAGCATTCTTGATATCCTCATTCGTACTTTGGCTACAACAAGGTAGTGGTCCGAGTCGATGTTGGCCCCTCGGAAGGTTCGTATGTCAAGAGTACTGGAGGAGTGTCTGGCGTCGATCGCAATGTAATCAATCTGATTGGTGGTCGATTGACCAAAAGACCGCCAGGTATACTTGTGCATCATGTGCTTGATACAAGGACGCTGCGCCTCGTCAGGAAATCGATTAGCCAAATCGTTGTCGGATGTGGTGTCTTCTATCAGGAGATCGTAGAATTCTTATTTGAGTCGATCGTCCTTTTCTGCCGTTGGGCCGTGAGCGCATATTAAGCTAATGTTTCCAAATTTAGCTTTGATGCGGATTGTTTTAAGGCGTTCACTTACATCTCGGAAGCTTATGACTTTTTGTCGGAGTCTTCCTCGAATAACAATTCCGCACCCGATGTCGCAGTTTTTCATCCGTGTTTTGCCTGTTCAATCCCATCGCACTTCCTGGAGTGCGGTTATATCTGCTTTATAGCAGTTGAGGGTTTGCTTAAATTGATCGCCTGCACCCGGTCTGTTAAGGGACCTTACATTCCAGGTGCAGACTCTCAAGTCCGTTAGTCGTTTTCAGGGGTCGTCAGCTTTGTCCGTCCGTATCCGAGGCTTGTGGGTGCTTCTGAACAAGTGGTCTTTTACGGGATAGGGATGTTACCCCTAAGCACAACCCCCAACCTGGAGGGCCAGGTTTCTCTTTCCCCAGGAACAAGGGGTTGGGTCGCTGCACACATTGGTTTACTACCTGGCGGGTGCCAGGGTAGCTATACAGGGGGGGCCACGTGGAGGCTGTGCGTAAACTTGGGTTGAGCTGGGACAGAGATCGAAGCTGGCGTTTGCCATGTTAAAAGTGATCAACTTCGTTTCTCTGTTTGCTCGCTCCCTCCCCCCACAACTTTAAGTGGGTAGTACGTAGAGTCAAGTGATTAAGCTAATTTTCGAGAAATTAATTCTGAGCTTTTTAGACCAGGGCTGTAAAAATAAGTTATTATTCTTCTTCTTCTTTGGTGGCGTTACAGCCCGTGACGGACCAGAGCCAAGCTTCCCATCAATCACCCATGTTGTGTGTGATTCTATTTTTCACACAGGTGAAAGGTCCTACAGTTTAATACCGATTCCGAACGGCGTGAGTCGAGAAGCTTTTTCTAGGCAAGCTATACTACGGGGGGTTTTGCCAGTACCCCGCCGAGGAGGGACGCCGCGAAATAAACATTCGATGGCGTTGGTGTTATCGGGATCCGACCTCGCTCATCGTGCGTCAGAGTCCAACACACTAACTACTGCGCCACGGCGCCCTCAAGTTATTATTACCGTAACTATTTATTGAAGAGTATTTTTCTAAACCTTTCCATTGATCAAATTTAATGATACTGTAATTGAATGAATAGCTAACGATGTAATTAGTACATCGATGATTTCTCTTTTACATACGCAGATAGTAGGTGTGGTTGACAGGCACATGCCTTTTTAATAGTACGTTACTCAAAACTTGTTATACCTAGCAAGGTTCCTCCCATAACGCGGGCTGTAGCAAGAGTTCTTAAATTAGTACATAACGAGGGAGGGATTCTAATCTAATACTGGTACAAAGGACCACGATGTGCAATCTTCTTGCATCAAATATAGAATCGAGCTCGATGGCACCAGTTACCGTTAAAGCATCTGGAACCGACTCGGGAAATTCCGCGAACCCGAGCATGCATGCATAGTTGTCGTCATAGCCATGCTCGTCTGCCACGCTTCAATAGTTTGGCGTAGCATCTATACACGTAATACGATCTTGTGTAACCTGCTGAACTTGAGACTAAACATTACAGAAACAACGAGAACCATTTTTGTTCGTTTGTAATGAATCAAACCTTGCAATCGTGTATTCGTTTACCATTAAAACGACTACGGTCTGCTGCCTCCTTCAATAGGCTAGACTCATTCCTTTTTGTTTCTTTTGATTTTTTAAGCAACAATTTTTGGATTTGAAATACCTTTTGTCTTAATTGGGAGACTACAATCAAGAAGACGTTTTTTCTAAACGGGGTAAGCAGAATAGTTGGGCAAGCCACTTGGAGACGAAGGTTATGGTTAAGAGCGAAAAGCGGGAATAGAAACGAACTTATCTTATCGAACCTCAACCTCAGCGACAATCTTCGGCTTTCTTGAGACGCTTCGTATGCCACAGGTTTGTGACAAGTTGTTTATGGAATCGTGATATGCTTGAGAAACTTTGCATAAGTGGATATCGTTGACAGGAATCTGCAATTTTGTTTATGAGAATTCTCGGATTCATAGCGAATCCACCTTGCGACATCCTATGAGAAATACCATTCTAGCCATTCTAGCTGAGAGCATCTCCAGCTTCACGTTGCTCAATCGTCGTTGGTTACAGCAAACCGATTGTCAAACAGACTTAATCACCCTTGAAGCCTTATTGATTCCCCTTCGGCTTTTCCACACAAAACCTGCAATCACCAGTCACAATATTCACATATCACTCTAGCTGCATGCAAACGCACTCTATAGTCCAGACATCATGAGTGCGTTTATCTCGCTGCAACGTCAGATAGGGAATTCCCAATCATCATGGGTGTGTTCTGCGACGTTGCAATCAATTAACTCAAGAACGCCGAAGATACCACACACAAGCATGCATTTGTGCACAGATTGAAGGAAAACATCTGAAGACATTCATTCATCATCGCACCAGCAGCCGTCAGTGCATCGAGCAAAAAGGCAAGTAAACAAAAACGAAATTGTGATGATGCACCCAAGTGTAGCGTAGGACCGCAACAAGGTGCTGCACATGATGTCTCGCATGTTGGCCTGATGGCCATGTATCCACTCTCGGTATCTGTGTTAAGTGTTACTGCAACCTACTTAGCCGGAATGTTATGTCATCATCCTTTAGCGTATGACTGGGCTGACCAGTTCCGATGATTCGATATAAAAGTGAAGGCGATGGCTTTCCTCTTCAAGGAGACTATGATCGTTTCACGAGGGACATCAGTCCCAATCGAAATTTCGAAGGAATCGAAAGGAAATTAGAGTAGATCTCAAGGTTGCGTCGATCCTTCTCTCATTACATTCTACTCGTACTGTACGGTCAGCAAATTGCAGGTATGTCAGAATGGGATGACTTAATGGGCACACGCAACAGTTTGTAATCGGGGTAAACAAGTCGTGAGGCAAACTATTGACTGTGGGGGTGTGTAACTGAAGCCCGAGTTTCATGTACGGCTTGAGCAAGCGTTGGACGTGTAACGTAAATAGCTGTGAAGGAAAGTGTTTTACGATTACGAGTGAGTGATTCAGGTTTCAGATGATGAACGAAGGCATGGTTGGTAGACTGGTTGCTTTCGATTTTATATGAGCGGTCACATGGATCTTAAAGAGGATTGGTGCTAGGGCAATCGACATGTTAAAGGAAATACATAGGTATAACCACGGGAAAAATGTAAGCTCGGTAGTTTCGAAGACTGTAAAATAATTGACGGAATCGTCAGTGCCTTTTTGGTCAAGAAAATTACTAAAGCATAGCAATGGAGACTTAGCTAACCAAAGCTGAGTGCGGGCATTGAAGTTTCCCGTGCACTTGTGGGTAATATTTTTCATGCGTGATCGTTTCGCCAGGATTCTGGAAATTATGACTGGTCATACCAGCTGCAAGCCACCAAGCAGTCAGCCTAACCTCTTTTTTGGTCTTGCTTTTCGAAGCCCGACGAATGGAATCTCAGTATCGTTTGCCCGGTCCATAGGAAAGGAGACCCCTATAACTGCGCCAACTATAGGGGAATAAGTCTCCTTAACATCGCTTATAAGATCTTCTCTGCCGTATTGTGTGAACCGTTTGTGGATAACCCGATCGGCTCTTATCAGTGTGGTTTCAGGCCAGGTAAATCCACATTAGACGAAATATTTACGCTACGGTAGATCTTGGAGAAGACCACGGAATTCCAAATCGACACACACCACCTTTTCGTCGATTTCAAGCCTGCATATGACAGCGACAGAGGACGCCGTGGCGCAGTGGCGCAGTGGTTAGTGTGTTGGACTCTGACGCACGATGAGCGAGTTCGGATCCCGATAACACCGACGCCATCGAATGTTTATTTCGCGGCGTCTCTCCTCGGCGGAGTACTGGCAAAACCCCCCGTAGTATACTTGCCGTGAAAAGCTTCTCGACTCACGTCGTTCGGAATCGACATTAAACTGTAGGTCCCTTTCACCTATGTGAAAAAATAAATCACACACAACATGGGTGATTGAGAGAAGCTTGGCTCTGGTCCTTCATGGGCTGTAACGCCATCAAAGAAGAAGAAGATATGACAGCGACTTGAGGGCGCCGTGGCACAGTAGTTAATGTGTTGGACTTTAAGACACGACGAGCGAGTTCGAATCCCGATAATACCAACGCCATCGAACGTTTATTTCGCGGCGTCTCTCCTCGGCGGAGTACTGGCAAAACCCCCCGTAGTATAAATTGCCTTGAAAAAGCTTCTCGACTCAAGCCGTTCGGAATCGGCATTAAAACTGTAGGTCCCTTTCACCTGTGGGAAAAATGAATCACACACATCATAGACTGTAACGCGACCAAAAGAAGAAGAAGAAGATATGACAGCGTGTATAGAGATGAGCTATAAGAAGCCATGTCTAGTTTTAGCATCTCCGCCAAACTCGTCCGACTGTGCAGGATGACAATTATTTTTTTTGAATCACACGCGCACTCAAGGCTAGGGCTTCAAAACGTCAGATGTTGTGCCAGCAAAACGTAACAGGGAGAGGGAGATGAGGTACCTATTGACATTGGTCTTAAATATCTGCATATTGTATTGAGGGGGGGAGAACCAAACGAGATAGCGCGTTCCACATTCGTGTAGTTCGGTGGAAGGAAGAATCTCTATATTTGACAGTACGACCGAAAACGGGCTGCAAAATGAATTCATGAGCATGCCGGGAGAGATGTGTATTGCGGGAGAAGTTTTGAAGGGGCGGAATGCAACTGGCTATTTCATCAGAGCATTTATGATGAAAGTGACGATAAGACAATGAAAGGCAGGATATATTCCTACGACGTTCCGGCGAGTTTAATGCTTTAGTAATGCTGGGGTCACCTATCAGTTTTAACGCGCGTTTTTGTATTCTATCTAGTAGGTGCAATGAGGTCTTAGATGCGCCAGACCAAACATGAGCGTTGAACTCCGACTTAGGACGAATGAAGGCCTTATAAATGGCAGCCAGATCGGTGGGTGCGTAGAATTTCTTAGATCTGTATAGGACACCTAAGCATTTCGCGGCATTCTCAGCGACACTAAATAAGTGATCGTTCCAACAAAGGTTGTCACTGATGCACATACCCAGGAAAGAAAGCTTGTCTGTCGGTTTCAGAGATACAAGTGCCATTCTTGGATAATGGCATTGGGTCAGAGTTACTCTTTAACGACAGGAGATAACATTTATGTTTTTGAAGCATTCAATTCCACTCTATTGTTTTTACCCCGTTGGACGATGCAGTCGATATCGGAATTTAATGAGCTCAACATACGCTGCCGCTCACTATCTACAGGCGAAGTGCAGGGTCGTAAAGAAGTGAACGAATATGAAAAGCTGAAGGTATTGTCGTCAGCGAAGGAGTGAATTGGATTAGAAGTGACAGACAAGAGATGCTTTATAAATATGAGAAAGAGTGTTGGAGACAAGACGGAGCCCTGTGGTACACCAGCACTTAAGAAATGGATGTCAGGCTTGAATCCGTCCAATACAACTTGAACTGAACGACTCGAAAGGAGTGTCATCGATCCCGAATACACGCATTTTCGACAAAAGAGCTTCATGCCAACCTCTGTTAAATGCTTTCGAAATATCAAGTCCAACTACTTTGCTCTCACCGGCCTGATGGAGCGAGCGATTCCACTTCTGGGTAAGATATACCATCAAATCACCAGTTGATCTGTTGCTGCGGAAACCGTACTGCCGGTCATTGAGGAGTTTCTGCGACTCGAGGTGTTTCATTAGCTGGCGATTTATCAGCCTTTCCATGTATTTAGAAAGAAGGGACGTTAGTGCAATGGGTCGGTAATTGGCGAGAGAAGAAGATTCGCCTCTTTTGGGAACGGGCTGGACAAATGCTGTTTTCCTCCTATTCGGATAGAGCCCAGAAGAGTAGGAAAGGTGAAAAAGCTTACGCGGTGGTTTTGTCAGCGTAGAAGAACACCTCTTCAGAGCTATTGGAGAAATTCCATCTGGACCAGCGGATTTGTGTATGTCAAGTTCTTTAAGAACCCTTGCAACTGTACGAGTACGGAAGTAAAATTGTCCTTTGGTGGAATTTACGTACTCCAGAACAGGCGGTGACAAAGATGGTTTGGGAAGCTGCGAGTTTTCTGCGAAATGGGCTGCAAGCAGATTGGCTTTGTCTAAGGGTTTGACAGCTTGAATGTCATTGTGGATGAGCGTGTTTATAGACGACGAGACGGAGTTCTTAATGTTTTTGACGAAAGACCAAAACCTTCTACTACCTTTGGGACATTGTAGGATCTTACGCCTCAGTTTTTGGTCGTGGAAAAATTTAGCTCGTCGAATGTGGGAGTTGCAGTCATTTCTGGGTTATGTATATCTTTTTCGGTTTTCCTCAGTGGTGTTTGCCTTATAATTCCGAAAGCTTATCTCTCTCAACCTAATAAGCTCTTTACAGCTCAAGTCAAATCACGCATTATCCTCCGGCTTAATACTTTTTATCTTGTTGGGGATAAAAGTGGTTATGCCAGTATGGATAATGTGTGTGATCCTATCAGCTGCGGCGTCCACGTCGTTGTCAAAGAAGCACAACGACCACTTAAAGCTCCGAAAGAAGTTGTTTAGCTTTTTCTTTAACTGTGTGGAATGAACATGGGAATTTAGCTTATATGACACAGTGATCAGACGAGCCTAGAGGAGGTAATACATTCAAAGTGTATTTATCAGGTTGAGAGGTAAGAAACAAGACCAGGGTATTGGCGGTATGACTGACAATATCCGGTATACGGGATGGCTCATTCACAAGCTGAGTTAAGGTTTTTTTTTAGAGACTCGCGCAGGTTCAAGAGTTCTTATATTCTCTTATGATGTGTTTACACACACAACCTGAACGGTGTGCAGTGGTTTGGGTCGTTGACGTTCATTAATAACTCTCAGGGGTGCTGGTCCTAGATAGGACAAGAGCCGACTAAATTCCGCGTTGGTTATAGTCCGTAGTAATTCGTTCGAGTACTTTAGTATTGCATACGCAGAGGATGATGGTTCAATTCAGCGAAAATTTCGACAAAGGTACCTTCCTTCGGGTGTTGTCTATGCAGAATGTTGAAGCCACTGAGAATTGTAAATATTGAAATGGCCCGCTATAACGATTTCAGTGCGAGGAAACAGGGAAACAATCATTTGGATAGAGTCGGACAGTGCATCAAACGTCTGGCTATACTGTGGAAGCCACTGGTAAGCGATATCACTACGGACATAGATGGCGAGACCGCGGTGAGAAACGAATAATGGCACTAAACTATATCCAGGAATGCTAAAGTCCGAGAGATCGGACTTTTCATCAACCTGTGTTTCAAAATTGCCCAAACAGCCGGTACGGATGATGTCGCCGTTCTCTCTGTCGACTCATGTTTAGCGACTGTCTGTTTCAAAGCAGAGACGGCACTAAATTTGATCGATGAGTGGTGCACGGGAAATGGACTGTCAGTTAATCTTCTCAAGACTGATGTCGTTCCCGGGAAGGAGGAAAAATACTGGCATGGCTCAGCTGGTGATAAAAAGCATAATCATCTCGATATCCAAGGAAGCTTAGTACCTGGGTGTTATCCTAGGCAGTAAGATTTCTTGGTCAAAGCATGTTGAGTCAAAAACCACTAAAGCGGTGTTAGCGCTCTGTCAATGCAAAGGTGTTTTTGGCAAAACATGGGGTTTATCGTCGGTAAAGGTCCTCTCGATCTACACGGCAGTGATAAGACCGATATTCTCATGTGCATTGGTTGTCTGGTGGAACATGGCTAATACGCAAACACGTCGTAGCCTCTTTCACCAAACTCTGAAGAACAGTTTGTCTCAGCTGTACGGGGGTCTATCCTAACACGTTGGGCGCTGCTCTAGATGCTATGATGGACCTTTCACCCCTTGACCCATTTTTCAGAGGGTTTGCACTGAAAACGTCTCTCGTCTCAAGAGAAGTAGCTTTCGGTACTACTCGCATTGGAATGACAATGGGCTTATGCGGAAAATATCCTACGACCCGTGTCTCATGGATATGCCCTCTGACGCAATGATACCTGTCATCCTATTGCCCTATACCTTCACAGTCGAATTTCGATGGCATCAGGATTGGCTCTGGCTACATACTGAGCCCGGAAAGATTATTTTCGCATTTCCACAAACGGCTCCAAGTCTGGGCTGGGGTCCGGCGCAGGGGTTTTCATTGAATGCGGAAACGTCCGACTGCGCTTTTCATTGGGAAAATATGCGTCTGTCTTTCAGTCAGAGATATATGCAATCCTGATGGCCATGCACTATGTTGTGAAGCATGCCGGAAGAGTGAAAGCATATGCGTCTGATGTGACAGCTGTGTCCAGCCCTTTAACCAGATCCAAGTTAGTGTATGAACTTAAGGCCTTCCAGAGTAAAGTTGGTAGATTAAACTGACTGCTTGGATCCCAAGTCATTATGGGATTATCCTGATGAACTCGCCAGGATGGGCTCAGAGTAGAATTTCTCAGGACCTGAACTCGCCTTGGGTCTACTTGCTTTCACGGTCAAGGGTATATCCAGGATGCAGGGTGGCTAAGCTTGTAAGCTCTGATGTTTGCAATAAATCCGCAACATTCATCTCATCTTCAAGGAAAATTTATTACAGAAAACTTACGGAATCCTTATGGGGCACTATATTTTTGCCAACCATCTCTGCATGCTCGGTATCAGTGAGACGCCTACCTGTGCTGCATGTTACGAAGGGGAGGATACCGTAGCACACTTTCTCTGTGACATTACAACGTTTCCGCGTCCACCATATAGCGTGTGTTCGCCAATATACAGTAACACCTTATAGCGACAAAGAGAGTGTCAAGGAAGCTTTAACGATGGTTCTAACGAGTTAACAACGTTCGAATCGTTGTGCAGATGAGGACTATTGTGAATGTCGATAATAACATTTTGCGACAAAATTAATTTGTTAATGTGATACCATTTTTCACGCAAAAATGGGGTCGACGATCTCTTGAAATAAAGTGCCTTGTAGCTTTTTGAAGTGAACACTGGTGGTCCAAAATTGCATTTACTTCCTGCACCTTACTTGGTCGACCCAAGTCGATGGATATACGCGCGTCACTAAAATACATCACTGAACTCCTAAGAATGCTGAGTTTTAATCTAGATTTAAAACCTGTTTGCCCTACACGTTGTCCATGGAGAACTTTCCTTGAAATTGAGAAAAAACCTTCAATAGGCTGCGAAGTAAAACAAGGCAATGGCGTAAAATATCGATATTCGGGGTCAGCCACTTTAGACTTAAGCCTTGCGCCCAGCAACTTCCATGGCTATGAGAAGACCTTCAAAGTAGTTCTCATTTCTGGTGCTCGAGATAACTACTCACGGTATTTAGAAGGAACCAGATACCATGCCGCGATTCCACATAGTATCGATTTCTTTGGCCATAATTCAATATAGCGAGCTATAGTGTAAATACTAATATATTTATTAGTCCCCATGACACCAATACTTGCTTTCCTTCACACTCTCTGATCTGCAGCGATAAGTCTGTGAAAACCGAACCAAAAGACATATCGCGGATACGTTTTCGCATCATTCTTTGACCCAACCACCGAAACGATCACACTCTCCTCTAGCGTGTGATATAATTGCAAGTAAATAAGATAGTACTAATATAGCGGTTTTGTGTTCGTTTCTCCCCTAGTTTTTGTTATTTAATAAATGATTGGCGACTCGTTTGGGCTGGCTAGCTGCGGCTACATAAGTCCAGCGTCTACCATCTACCATCTTACCATTTATCGTCTACGATCCACAAACGGTAAGCCCAAGTCCGCATGGATTTACTTTATTAAACACGTTTGCTATTTTCATCTCATTTCTACCATCTCTTGCCCTGTGATTCCTTCTCCCTCGCTCTCTACCTTCTCACATGTCCGTGTCTATGTTTAGATGTTATGCAATACGAAAATGCAAGTCGAAAATCGTTACCAGTTATACGATACATTCGCATTCGTCCGAGATGCGAAAAAGTGAGTTGAGAAAAGAAAAAAAGGCGCACCAACTGCAGCTGTTGCACGAATTCAACAGCATCCATCCCTATGTTGCAGTCGAGATACCGTCGAGCAAGTAAGTTTGCTTTCCTTTTATCTCCATTTCACTGGGAAAGACCATTGCCCGGAGGAGATCACCACACGAGCACCACCAACAGCTTCGCTTTTGTTTTTTTTTTTTTGGTTTGATGAGTTTTACTTTTTTTTCTTTTTTTTTTTCGCATGCAGTTGTTGCAGATTTTGGTTCAGTAGGCTACTGGGGGCTAGTTTTGGTCCACTGGTGCTGGCTAGCAGGAAAGGTAAGATCACAAGAGTCGGTCATGATAACTAGGTTGGTAGGTGAGTTGAGTCGACGACGATCTGTGCGGATACACCTATCGTTAACAATGCGAAATATTATACGACCGTTAAGAGAAGACAACAACAACGGCAAAAAGGAATTTGAAAAAATGAAAACAAAAACAGATTTGATCGTGATGGAGCTGCGTCACTCACGTGTTCATGGGAGTATTGTCGATTTTCACAGCATCATGGATAAGCGGAGATGTTATCGAAGGTCGGTGATTTTAGTTAATGAGTTAGCTTTGCGAGGAGATATTTAAATTCGATGCCATTACGTGACTGTTAATGAAGCGTATCAGCTACATATGTACATACGTATGCCCAATTTAATCGGTGGTGGCGTATTCGTAAAAGGTTAATGATCGATCGATTGTATCCGAATGCATGTAATGTGGTATGTAAATGTTTCTTTTTTTGCGAATTCATTTGAATCTATGATTGCTAGAGTTATGAATCATAGTGTGGCCTGGTTGCATTAGAGTTATTTATCGATCTGTGTTGAGAAAGACAGATAACCGAGGAATAATCGTATTCTTTCCTGGAGCTATGATAACGAAGGAAAGAGCAAAATTGACAGTAAGTCGTCATCTCTTATGTGATAGTTTAGATGTCACGCCTCTAGGGGTTTCGAATTGGCTATTGTGTAAAAGAAAAAGCCAAGAGTTCAAATCAGATACTAATTACGTGAAAGGATTAAAATTGGCTTGTATAAAAGCCTGACTTACGAACTGTCTATGATCAAGAAATTCGAAACTTCCCACTCTCTAATTCCTATTATTTTTTTTATATTCATTTTACCGCTAAACTCTGTTGACAATCTTAAGACAATGAATCTCTTTACAATATCAAATCCACTAGCCATAACCATTCATGTAACAGACGATTCAATGCTCACCAATTGTTTCACGCTGCCTACCCCAAAGAATGCAATGTCCGACGATTGTCCGACACGTTGCTCAAGCGTTCGCCAATAAAACCAATCTATTCTACTGCACACCGAACCGATTCAATGAAATTGAAAATTCCTCAATATGTAGCAATCCCTGTCAGTGGATACATTCACCAAATCAGCACAAAAGATAGTAAACAAAAAAAAAAAAAAACAATTACTGCACAAAGCCAAGCGAAAGAGAATAGGAAAATTACTATTACTGCTAAATGGAAATCATTGGCCTCTGTAATGCCATTTAGTTAACCGCCTGCGGTACTCGTGGGACCTTGCGAATCAACAAAAATAAAATAAAAGTAAGCTAAGATGGTACATATGCATAGCGGAAAAGTCACGAGCAATTGGAGCATTGAGGAAATGATAGATATCTACAGAGTAAAACTCTTTTATTTACATAATAAATTTAAGCAAAACAAACTAAAAATGGTTAGATATTGGCACATATTTATGAAAACATCGGCAAGTAATGTCTGATTACTGCAGCAATGCATTAGAGTAAACTTAATGAATGAATGGTTGGATGAATGCACGCGCATCGTTAACCAACAACGGCTAGTGGAAAAGTGGTTTGCTTTTTTCTCGTGAAATAAAATGTAAAAGTAAAGAAATGTAATCATAATTGCATCACTTAACATGGTTACAATTAGTCGGCAGCTGGCACAAGATGAGGCGGAAAAATGCTTTCAGTCATACTGCCAGTTCGCATGTCAACTCTTTTGTCTGCATACACTTTAACGACATTTGTCTCTTAATTTCTTTCAATGTTTATACGCAATCGAGAGGAATTATGGAAATCTTAAGAACGACAAGTATTCTTTATCGTGTGAAGGAAATCTGCTCGTTTTATTATAGAACATAAACGAAATGTTCAAGAAAAAAATCTTTTTTTTTTAATTTCCTGTTGTCTGCATTTCACAATTGCCCAGACAATCTTCGGTCTACTGCGGTGGCTAATGCCGCTGTAATTGCTGTGATTTTTGAAATCACGTCCCTTCCTTAACGACAATCGTTATATGCTTTTCTAGGTCAGCCAAAAGAGACTAATTGTAGACATAACGATCAATCTCGCTCCTTTTCTCGCTCCATAGAGTTCTTGACAAATCACCTCAATCAGGGGTCAGCTAGCATTGCAAATATGAGCTAATTAAATTTGTTCCAATTTATTATTTTGCCTTTTTTTTCCACATACTTGAACGCACTTTGTACTTGTGTTTTATCTGTAGGCAAACCCTTGTATCTTGTATACAGAAAAAGATCAATAAAAAGAAGCGTCAAACAAACAATAGGCGACAAAAGCCAATTGGGAAAGTCACATAAGCGGCATGAGTTAAAAGATTTACATTTTCTGACGATATGCTCCATCCCCACATGGTAATAAGACTTTCGATTTCATTACCACGCTCACGGAGACGTAGCTGGTGAAGCTTGTCGCTCTAAAACAAAGCGATTCACTTTCAGGTCGACATTAAAAACAATAAATAACGCCCCGAAGCGGCTTATATAACTTTTGGCGAAGAATGAAGATATATTCCTCGACAGTAGAAGATTGTCTCATTCATCTGTCGGAGCAGAAATTTAGATGGAAATTGATTGCCTAATAGAAATGGTGTGAGTCAGGGTTAGTGGAATCTGATTGGTGTGTGCTTTGGTTCCTTTTAATTGTTGCTTGTGATAACGAATGGCTTGTTTGTTGACGAAATCGAAGTCGCTCTTTCCTCTACAGTTTTGCATGAAATGGCGCATTGATTGATGATTTATTCGCCGCCAGAAATCATTTTTATGGTGATTTTTTGCAGAAAAAAGAAATTTCCAACGGCTTTTAATGATGGATAATTATCTGTTTTGCAACATTTATAACTAAAAAGTTACGGTCACAACTTTGCAAAGCATGACTTTGGCTTTGAACCAAGGCAAAGTGGATACTTAAACGTATGCTGCATCAAAATCAATGTACATTTGTCATCGACGCCTGAAGGCACGTGACAGTCCTAATGGCTTTTCCGAATCTCTAATCTGTGACAATTCAAATCCATCAGTAGAGTTCGTTGTCACTATTTCAAGGTAGAAATGCAACTGACGTAAAACGATTAAATTGTCGCTTATGAGGACATCTCGATGAACGATGTAGGTTAAGTTTCAATAAGAAAAAATATTAATCAAATTTAGAATGAGGCAACACATGGAAGGCTATTAACGACAATACTAACTCAGTGGAATTGGCCTGCTATTAGTGAAGGTAAATGAAGTTTTAAATAAATTCACATATGAGGGTGAAAAGGTTATTATCCTTCTTTCGTACGATTATATGAGTCAACAGATGCGTAAGCACCCTTCTACGACTGCCTTTCATTCTCCGAAGACAATTTCTCTAATTGCCTATAAATAAGATCTAAAATTTGATCTGTCGGAAATAAAAGGGACACTTTGGGGGCATAGTTTGGGTGGTTAAAAAAATTACTTTTTAAGAGGATATCATTAACTGTTATTTCCCACTTGTAGTGCTAAGTAAAGTGCTAAAAATTGAATTCACTACCTTGTTCTTGACAAACAATTGCGATACACGTACTTTAAGCTTTCGCTAGGTTCTAAAAGGACCTTCCATTTTCTTTAAACGATGAAAATTCAAAAACTAAATATGGGGTCCTTGCGTCGTCAATGGCCACAGTCAAATGTTGGTGCAAATAGCTCAATCGTGGCAATACATCCGTTTTCGATGTGCAGCCGCAGGCATCCGAGGAAATTGTACAAAATTTTTTGTCGACATCATGCTTGTAGATCATCGAATTGAACTGCGCCAGCGGATAGAAGAGGCGGCAGGCGTCTCGTACAAAACTTTAAAAAACTTGTGATTTCTTAACTATTTGGCTTTTGGGTATTGACATCTTACAGCAAATTCGAACCTCACAGTTGGTAAAAAAAAGACGTTTTTCTCACACTTCGACCATTTTGCGGTCATCATAGTCAAGCTACTGAGCAAGTAATTCAAGCCATAGTGATTCGGAGGCTAGATCATGCATCATGCATCTTTAGACTACTTGTTATGCAGATACAACAAGACACTCGTCTGTGCTGATAGGCCAGCGTAAATCGCTGACGAAAAAGTGCCTCAAAATTAGACCATATGAACCACTTAAAGAATGGTAATGGTCGGGGTCCATCAAAGAAGAAGAATGGTCGGGGTCTACACAAAATTACCAAAGGTACATATGAATGTATGTTGGCGTTACAGCCCATGAAGGACCAGAGCCAAGCTTCTCTCAATCACCCATGTTGTGTGTGATTTATTTTTTCACACAGGTGAAAGGGACCTACAGTTTATTGCTGATTCCGAACGGCGTGAGTCGTGAAGCTTTTTCAAGGCAAGTTTATACTACGGGGGGTTTTGCCAGTACCCCGCCGAGGAGGGACACTGCGAAATAAACATTCGATGGCGTTGGTGTTATCGGGATCCGAGCTCGCTCATCGTGCGCCAGAGTCCAACACACTAACCACTGCGCCACGGCAGTATATATACATATATACGCAATAAATGGCAGACCCATGCTTATCAATTCCAATATAACCATCCACATTTGCTTAATTTCCCTGTGCCTTTTCTTGACAATAAAAAAAACCAAACTCTTAATAAATCACATGATGGTATATAGAAAAAAAGTCCTTTGGACAGACATTCGCGGCGTTAACCTACAATTAAGAATTAGCTTATGCGACTAAATGTCCTTTGAAGCTAATGGGCTTATAGAAAAGGATACTTTACAATACTACAGTGAAAAATTTGCATCGAGGCAGCAAAGGTTTGAAAAAAACTGAGTCCCATTTCGCAAAGAAACAAATTGCCTCCCGTGTTCGACAGTTACAAATTGTGACTTAATCCTCCAGATTTTTATTTCGTTCTTTACACAATTGAGAAAAGAGCTCAAAGGAAGATGTTACAAGAATAATGACCAGGTCATCACTAAGGCAAAGATGTACGGTGGACCATTTGAAGAATATAACTTCCATGTTCAAAAATAAAGCCCGCTTTAAATCATCAGTTATTCTAGGTTAGAAACGGATTTTTCAAGCCACTCTCATGTAAAAAGCGAGTAGCGATATTAACCCCATAAAATCTTAAGCTTTGCTGACGTATTTCTAGCATTTAGCGAATGTTTCACTTGTTTTTCGCCCGATTGCTTCGATCCCACTATTGCTCAATAGTCAAAGGTCTACCAGATCACCTAATGTTTTCTCAACGCCAAAACGAGACCTTTTCCGAGTAAAATGCGTTGTTCAAGTCACTTATTGCTCGAATATATGAAAGTTTGAAAATTTTCACCGTCCGTCGTTCCCTTAGGGCAATGATTATTAGACAAAAGAGTTGAGTGAAAACTGGCACAAATTCAAAATATGTGTATGTCCCACCACTTCACTCCTTTCAGTATCTTAAACTCAAAATATTCTGCAGAATATCGATCATTCAGTAGGAACATCCACTGATGAGTGGTCAGCATAAGCACATCGGCAATTCGCTTCAAAAAAAAAGAAAACATTTTTGCAACATCCACATGTTGTCCATGTGAAAAACCCACCGACGTTCTGTAACCGGTCAACAGCAATTTCATTTCCATACCCCAAATGTAAGTCAATGTCAACACAGATGATCAACCAAACCACAGAATATGCCCCTTTGCCATCTGAGTAAAAATTTCATTCGCAAATTTCATGCAAATTCCAATCTCATGGAATTCATCGAGATGAGCACAGAAGATGAAATGGCCAAGAAACCGATCGCGTTTGCTTATGTAAAAGATACAAAAGGAATGAAAACATTCCCATCGAATCGGCAACGAAAGTGATTTGTCAATCGGGCGCGATCGATGTCCAACTGAACGAAAGCGAACCAACAAGATATACAAATTAACAAAATGTTGATGAAACGCTTAATGGAACGGATACACGTCTGTATGGACATGGTATTATGAAATCGTTAACCATCTAAATCCAAACAGGAGTTTGGAATTTGTAATGGTCCACTGACAGCAACTTACTTGTGTCTGACTTGTGCAGATCTTGCGCTGCGTTATTCCTAAGAACGTTTCAAAGCTTCTGCGAACGTGCGGGCAGCACTCGTTTGCGTCCTGTTCAAGTGAAAATCAGCTTCGCGACAACTGCGCTAGCATTATCGAGCGGAAATTTATCGGCCGGAATATCCTTCGTACGATACACATTCACTTGATTTTTTTCTTTTTTTTTTTGATACTAACGATATTGCAAACAAAACAACGAGATATTTTCCCACAACACTGCACTATAAACGTTTGATTTGACTTTATTCCTTCCAAGATCTACAATCGTTTCGCAAAGATCCGACTATCCGATCAGGAATGTAATGAGCCAGCGATTTGCGCGTTTCGAGGATAACTTCCTGCGAGCTCGACGGATCACTGCTGTCTTTGAAATAATCGAACGAATAGTTTGCAATTTACTAAATGATTTTCCGAAAGATCTCTTCTCTCTGGCAGGGTGTCCGCGTGCGCGCATGAGAGAAGCGTGTCTGTTGATCTAAACTTATCGCCGTGTAACGTGGAAAGCTCATATGAATGGACCCGTACGTTGAGATGTTTTAAACTTATGTCTGCTACCAGCACTACCACTAGCGCGACGACTACCATCGACAGTAATGCAGCAGTGATATATCAGTGCCACCACTTGAAGTATTTTTTCTTTATTTCGCTACAAGCACGTATCTACAAGTTTGTTTCGCATGGCTTGTATCAGTGTGGGGCATTTTCCACAAAACCAATCTGTCGGTCGGACGCTTTGTGCAAAGTTTTTCTCTATGAGATACAATATTTTTCGTGTCTTTCGTGCGGATTCCTTTTGCAGTTTGCTGTTTTACTCTCTTATACGACTGAGATTAAGTAGTATGGGGCTTATGCGAGGGGTATGATGACGTCTTGGGTTTCAAGCCGGGTTTCGTGCTTAGGCTAGGCGGTTCTCTCCCTCATACATGCATATATGTATTTACATCTCATGGTGGATATGTCGTCGCTCTTAATTAGACATGTGGATAAGTAGAAGTTTCCTTATCGTATCTTTAGGCTTTCGTGGGGATTTTTCAATTTTGTCGTGTTGTTTACTGATATTAGCTGCGTCATTAGGGATGGAAAAGGTTTCGTGCGACTTGTTCTGATTCAGAGAAGTATTATTATTTTTTATAGCTCTGCGTATATCCCGTGAACCTTGAGTGAAAAGGTTAACCGTGGGACTGGAAATTTCCTCTAGATGCAGTTGTACACAACCAAATGACGTCAGAGCAGACCAGTATATCGAAGTACTAGCCTAGCACTTGCACCTCCAGTGGAAGAAAGAAAAGGAGCAGATGAAGAAATGAGTGAACTTTAACTGCGGGAATTTCCATGCTTATAATGCACTCTTGTAAGTGGGCAGCCTTGATGGTTTAATGGCTGTGTTATCAACCAGGAAATGGTTGGTCAATATTTGCAAACGTCAGATGGGAGTAAGATGCTTCGGTGTCCTTCGTGTTTATTGAACGACTCTTTAACGTGTCGGGTGAGAACAGAGAAGAACTTGCATTAAAGAAATATGGAAATCAATAAACTGGTCAGGGAGAGTCATAAAGTTGAGTTCATCCAGCGACGTAAAGTATAAATTATATCGAACCTTGAATAATATTTTTCTCAGAAGCCACGAATTGCTATGATGCCAATATTTGAGCCAAACAAAGCACCCACGTAAACTTTGGATCATTACCATCTGAGAACCATGAAAAAGGTATTCGTACTGGCTCGTTCAAAGGGCCCTTAGAAAACGATAGAGAAGCTAATTGTCTTAGACAGAGTTTCTGTATTTGTCAAGATAGTTCCCTTTAGCTCTTTACATTTTTCCAAGCGTTTGACAGTCATTTTTCTTGCCATAGATTTTAGAGGCCTTCCGGTGGTAAGATGGCTTAAGTTCAATTCATGCAAATAGTTTATAAGCGTTGCCAAGAACTTAAAGGCTTAGGCCTAGTTCGTTTAGTCTACTTCGAAGAGATTTTGAAGCCTGAAGGTTGAAGGCAACAAAGAAGCCTCAGGATAACCTTAAATATGACATAGTATCTAATATAGCGATAAGTAAAGAATCGAAAAACTTACCCTTTGGACCTCAAATTTGACTGAGTGAAGCAAATGATGGAATAAGTGTTTTCCATTTGATCAGAACCCACGTGTAGGCTTGACAGAATGAAGCAAATTGGAAAACAAGCATCGGTAGCTGCCATGGGAGAGTTAGCGAGCAAGCGGAGTAAATAAGCCGATCGCGTTTAACATTGGAAAAGGCCAACTTCGATCTCTGTCTCTGCTCAATCCAAGCCTCCCTGGATAGCTGCCAGGCACCCGCCTACTGTTGCTGAGGAAAAAGGAACCTAGCCCTCCAGGTTGTGGGTTGTGCTTAGGGATAAAATACCTATCACGAAAAAAAATAAGTGTTGCGAAGCAATCACTAGCCACGGATACAGACGGATATAAAGCTGACGACCCCTACGTGAGCTCCCTTAACAGACCGGGTGCAGACAATCCATTAGAGCAAGCCCCCAACTGCTATAAGTCAAAAATGACCGCACTCCAAGAAGTGCGATGGGATAGAACAGGCAAATCAGCAGCCAACTAATATGGCCTTGGTCACCAGCAAGTCCCCCTTGCCACCAGCAAGCCAACTTGGACAACAGCTATTTAATTTGGGCCACCAACCAGCCAAACTTGCCACAAGCCACAAAACCTAGCCACCAGAGAGCCAACCTGGTTACCGGCGAGCAAAACTGGCCCCCAGCTAGCCTGATGCCCAGCCAGACAGCCTGGCCACCGCCCAAAAAATTGAGAACCATGCGGCTAGTCTAGGCTCCTGATAACCATCCAGCCAAAGCTGCCACTCGCCAGCCAACCTGACCGGCAGACAATCAACCTGGCCCACAGACAGCCAACCTGGTCACCGCCCAGAAAAGCTTGGAACCATGCAGATAATTTGACCACCAGCCAGCCAACCTGGCCTCCAGCCGACCAATCTGGCTATCAGCCTGCCAACTTGGCCACCAGCAACCGGCCTGTTCCCAGAGGGCCAGCCCGTTCTTCGGGCCAAACAACTTTGCCACTAGCCAGGAAATCTGGCCACCAGCCAGCCAACCTGGCCACCAGCTTGCCAACTTGGCCACCAGCACCAGCAATCTGGCTACCAGCCAGGCAACCTAGCCAACAGAAACCCAACCTTACAATTAGCCGGCCAACCAGGCCACCAGACAGCCAGCCTGGCCACCGGACTGCCAACCTTTTCACCAGCCAGTTGATCTGGCCACCTACTAGCCAAACTGGCCACCAACTATCCAACCTGCCCACCAGACAGCCAGTCAAACTGGACAACTGTCAGCCAACCTGACCACCAGCCAACCAACCTGTCAATCAGCCCCCCAACCGAGCCGCCAACCAATCAGCCTGGCTACCGGGTAGCCAATCTGGACACCAGCTGGCTAGCCTGGCCACCAGTCAGCCAACCCGGCCCTCAGATGACCTGGCCACCAGCGAGCTAATCTGGCCCCCAGTCAGCCAAGCTTGCCACCAGCGGGATAGCCATGCCACCAGCACGCTTACCTTCCTACCAGGCAGCCAAACTGTCACCAATCAGCCCACCTTCAAATCAGCGAAACAACCTTGCCACCAGCTGGCCAATCTGAATACCAGCCAGTCAATCTGAATACCAACCAGCAAACCTGTCAAACGGCCGCGCAACCCAGCCACCAGCCAGGCAACCTGGCCGTCAGCCAGAGAACCAGGCCACCAGCCAGCCAACCTGCCCACCAGACGGCTGAGCGACCCACCAGCCAGCCGACCAACCAACCTGACCACTAGCCAGCTAACCTGGCCACCAGCCAGCCAGCCTGGTCATTAGCCAGCCAACCTTTGCATCAGCCGCCCAACATAGCCACCAGCCAGGCAACTTGCCAATCAGCCAGCGAACCCAGCCACCAGCTAACCAACCTGGCCATCAGTCATCCAACCTGGCCATCAGTATGCAAACCTGGCCACGAACCAGCCAACCTGACCACAAGCCTGCCAATCTGGCCATCACCCAGCCAACCAGGCCTCCAAGTAGCCAATCTGGCCACCAGTCAGCCAATCTGACCATCAGCCAACGAACCCAGCCAGCCTTGCCATTAGCCATTCGACCTGACCATCTGCCAAGCAGCTTGGACACAGCCAGCTAACCTGGCCACCAGCCAGCCAACGTAGCCACTAGCTAGCCAACGTAGCCACCAGACAGCAAACTCAGGCACCAGCCACCAGCCAGCCAGCCTAGTCGTCAGCCAGCTAACCTGTACTATCTGCCGCCAAACCTAGCCACCAACGTGTCCACCAGCCGGCCGATCGGGCCAAAAGCCAACAAACCTAAACTCCAGCCAGCCATTCTGGCCAGTAGCCAGCCAGCCAACTGGTCCATCAGCCGCCCAACCAGCGAGGCAACCTGGCCATCAGCCAGCGAACCCAGCCATCAGCTAGCCAACCTGCGTCTCAGAGCAGCCTGGGAAGTGCGTAATGAGGAGAAGATCAAGTTTTCTTCTTCTGAAGTTGTCCATACTCCGTTTGTTCAGAGGCAGCTTGGAGTTAGTGAATCTATCGAGAGGATTTTTCTCAATCTGGAGGCGTCTGAGATTCTTCCCAGATTGCTGCAGAAGAGTTCTTTGTACAGGCTTCAGTCTGTCTGTTCTCGACCGGGCGCCTGACGTTCTCCTGTGGAATGGCCTTTTCCTGTGAGGTTATCCACAAAATGGCTCTTGGTGATTGTATAGCAATCACCGTGGTATCGGGAGAGCTGTAATTTGGGAGAAGCTATGCATTTAAGGTTTTCTTTGCAAAAATGCAAGTAGTGAGTGTTACCTTCTCTTTGTGGTGTGATTAGATGGTAGACCGGAGTCCTTAGTCCGCGAACCTTGTGGTTGTATAACCATGGTTATTGGATTAGGACTATATCTTCTTCCCCTCTAGCCAGCCTAAGAAGAAAATTTTCGGTTACCACTTTTGAGTGGTAAAGGTTAATTTGAATTAATCTCAGCATCGGAGCTGTTATTAATTCGGTTTGTCTTCAGCACAGTGGTATTGGAGTCTTCCAGATCTGAAACTAGAAGATCATCCTCGAGTGGCGAGCTCGTGAGGCTTTGCTTCCGGAGTCGAGTAATTCCTGGTCTCCGCAAACCGGGGTTGCTGCTACTGTATCAGCTCCTTCCTTCACAAGGGTCTTACCCCCCGAGGGGAATGGGGTTTCCTGTACCGTCGAGCTTTCGTTTGGGACCAAGGTGTTAGCCTGGCTTTCGGTGCCGGATGGTGGCAATTCCTCATGCTTTTTATAAATATTTAGTTTGACTCTTTTGAAGCCAAACCTAATGTGGTAGTCGTTTAGGGCCAGAGGTTCCAGGGCTACGCAATTCAGGACAATGATTGCCTATCTCGATCTACCTTTAAATTCCTCCAGCTTTATGACTTTTCAATCTTCCATTGGAAGATTGGGGATGCAATATTGTATTGTTTCGACCATTTCGAGGGGGTCTTCAGGTACCAGATTTGTTCCTTGGTAATGACCTTGAGTCTAGCTCCCTCCCATACCCCCCTGCTACCGGCATTGTTGCCTTTTACAGCTCGAAGAATCGTTGATCAGTACAGTTTAGGAGTTTCAGTCTGCCTTGATACCATCCAGCCTCATCACAGATAGGTGGTGGTCCAAAGTTCTTCCTTGTTATCTTTAGGAAGTTAGCCAGAAGCGCGTGTTCGACGTCCTTCCGTTTGTCGCTAGCATCAATGATGGCGGCCATCAAGCACTCCATCGCAAGCTCGCCGAAAGGTTTTCCTAACCTTGCCTTCTTAACCTCCCGTTTCGGTTCTTCGGGTGACGTTCTCTCGGGCCAGGGTTCCTGTGACCCAGGCGACCGACTCTTAAGCCTTAAGCCTGATAAGTCAGTCTTATGGCCTACAGACCTAATTGTTGAATACGAGTTTTTTATAGAAAGTTTGTTATCAAATACGACAGAAAAATGCCTACACCAACCAGGATGTTGATCTTCAATCAGAGGCTGATTACGGACACTTTGATTTTCTAATCAAGTGTTAGCCAGTAAAGTAGTTAGTATCCAACTAACGATCATTGCTCATAAGAGTAATACTCACTAACTCGACGGAATATACCCTGTTATGCTGCGAAAGGGTATAAGGCAGCTGCTTCCTACATTGAAAGGAATGTTCAATGCTAGCCTAGCACTTGCTCACATTCCCATTCCTTGGCGCACGGTGAAAGTGGTCTTCATTCCCAAAATAGGAAAAGAGGACTACTCACTTGTCAAGAATTTTAGACCAATTAGTCTAACATCCTTCCTGGAGAAAAGCATGGAGCGACTGGTAGACATGCACGTGCGCAAAGTTGCCCTTCGAATGCATCCTCTTTCGGAGATGAAACATGGCTATCAGCGCGGAAAATCCTGCGAGACTGCGCTTCAAAACCTAGTCGGGAGAATTGAATGCGCGCTCGAAAAAAAAAGAGTACGCGCTGGGCATTTTCATCGACATTAAGGGAGCTTTTGATAATGCAACTTTCGACAGCATGTGCAACGCTGCTAGACGTTATGGCGTAAGTGAAGCACTGGTCTTGTAGATCACAGCAATACTTGCGCACAGGACATTGACCGCTGATGCAGGTCTCGACCATTGTCTCCAATCCGGCGTAAACAGGGGCTGCCCGCAAGGTGGCGTCCTGTCTCCGCTGTTACGGTGCACGGTGGTCGACTCTCTGCTTGATGCTCTCAATGCCTCTGGAATCTATGCCCAGGCCTATGCGGATGATGTAGCCGTTCTTTTTGCCGGCTCATGCTTAGCGACTGTCCATCTCAAAGCACAGGCGGCGCTAAATTTGATCGATGATTGGTGTACCAGAAATAGGCAGTCGGCCAATCCTCTTAAGACCGATGTCGTTCTCTTCACGAAAAGGAGAAAAAGACTCTTTTCCACCCCGGTATCCAAAGACCGATGTCGTTCTCTTCACGAAAATGAGAAGAAGACGCTTTTCCACCCCGGTATCCAAAGAAGCTAAGTATCTAGGAGTCATCTTAAATAGCAAGCTTCTCTGGTCAAGACATATTGAGTCAAAAATCACCGAAGCACTGTCATCTTTCCGGCAATGCAAGGGTGCTTTTGACAAAACATGGGGTCTATCGGCGGTAAAGGTCCATTGGATCCACACGGCAATGATAAGACCTATAATCTCATATGCATCGGTCGTCTGGTGGAACAGGGCCAACACGCAAACACGCCGTAGCCTCTTTCACTAAACTCCAAACAACGGTTTGTCTCAGCTGCACGGGGGTTTTTCCCAGCACGCCGGCGCGGCTCTAGATACTGTGATGATTCTTCCACCTCTTAATATATTTACGAGAGAGTGTGCTCTGAAAGCCATGTCTCGTCTGAAGAGAAATGGCTTTTGGTACAACTCGCATAGGAATAACGGTGTGCTTGCACAAGAATTATCCTGTGACCCCTCTCTCATGGACATCATGGCGTCAGGATTGGCTCTGGCTAGATACTTAACCTGGATAGGATAGTCTTCGCATTTTCACGGACGGCTCCAAGTCTGGGCGGGGGTCCGGTGCTGGGGTGTTTTATGAGCGCAAAAACGTCCGACTGCACTTCTCGTTAGAAAAACATGCGTCTGTCTTCCAATCAGAGGTATACGCAATCTTAATGGCAATGCACTATGCTATGAAACACAGGTGGAGGGGAAGACATATGCGTCTGCAGTGCATGAACTCAAGTCCTTCTTGAACAGAGTTGGTAGACTAAATTCACAAAGGCTTGTATGGGTTCCAGGTCACCCTACGATCCCAGGAAATGAGGTCTCTGATGAACTCGCCAGAATGGGTTCAGTGCAGAGCTTCTCAGGACCTCAACCCGCTCTTGGTTTACCTACGTCCACGGTCGATTCCTGATGTCTGCAAGAAATCCTCAACATTCCTCCTGTCTTTAAGGAGAATCGACTGCAGAAGACTTGTGGGAGTCATCGTGGGCCATTACACTTTTGCTAGAGTTAGAGAGGGTACGGGGGTGGGACAAAGTCGCCTGATCACTGCGGCCACGAATGGGCCTATTGTGATGTCCCCCACTTACAGTTCACTCAAGAATCCTGAGTTAGTGATAGAACTTAGTATGCTTTTGAGTGAGCTAGCAGCGATTTCTTCTGCTTCAATATAATACTTGCCTAAGTGACGATGACGTGTACTGACAAGGCAGTTACAGTGGCACAGTATGTGCTCTGCTGTTTCTTCGTCTTCATTACACATTCTGTAAGTGTCATCTGGTATAATGCCCATCGTTTTGAGGTGTTTGTTGACTGGGCAGTGTCCAGTAAGGAAACCTGTGATTAAGCGAATCTGACTCCTCGAAAGCATGAGGAGTTGTTTCGTTCTACTGAGAGATGTAGTTGGGAGGAACAACTTGGCTTGTCTGCTACCTTTGGCTTGTAACCAGTAGTGATCCGTCGTGTTCCTTAACCAATTGTTTATGCAGCATTTGGTGGTACTGATGGGTATGCCGCAGAAAGGCCGTGGCATCATTAATGGCGATGCAGAGCCTTTCCTTGCTAGTAGGTCCGCCTTTTCGTTGCCTGTATGGCCGCTGTGTCCAGGAATAAAAATGAGATGAACTCTGTTTGTGCTGGCCAGCAGTCCCATACCAGTTTGGAGGTGATTTCATAGCTCTTTAGGGCTAGAAGTGCAGCCTTGCTGCCAGAGAGCTTGTAAATGTATTTGTTAAATATATTTCTGTTTATATTTTCTCTGAGGCAGAGTTCTATAGCAAATATCTCTGCTTGAAAAACGGACTTATATCTGTCCATGCTGACGTAGATGCATGTGCCTGTCTTTGCTCCGTATACTCCAGCCCCACCGCCTTCGTTCGTTTTGGAGCCATCTGTGTACCACACGTAGGATCCATGGCTGAAGGAGGGTCTATCCTGTTCCCAGTTTTGTCGGTTGGGGAATGTGACCTTGTAGTTTTGGCTGAAGTTGTATCTGGGAAGAGATTTGTCTGTGAGAAATATCTTTAGGATTTCATGCCTGTTTATTTCGGTAAGGATATCAGAGTGAAAGAGCCTACGGTCCTCCACGATCAGTCTATGGGCGAAGACCATTTCTTCTTTCTTCAGTTGGAGATGAAGAGGTGGCAGGTCTGTGATGACTTCTAGTGCTGCTGTGGGGGCTGTTCTCATGGCCCCGGCGATACAGATGCAAGCTAGTCCTTGCGATTTGTTGAGCTTGGCTTGCACTGTTGCTTGTTTTGTTTTGTGCCACCAGTCGGGCGCAGCTTATGTGAGAATTGGTCTGGTGATTGCTGTATGTAGGCAGCGGGTCATTTTGGGGTTTGTGCCCCAGTTTTTTCCAGTGAGACTTTTGCTGGTCCATAAAGAGATCCTTGCTTTCTCAATGGTCTTTTTAATGTGGGAGTTCCAAGTGAGCTTTTTGTCTAGAGTTATCCCTAGATATTTGACTTCTTTTGAGAACTCTATCGCTTCACCAAAAAGGGTAGGTTTGGTAAGTTTGTGCCTATTCCTCCTTTTGGTGAAGGCGACTATAGTGCTTTTCCTAAGGTTGACCTTTAGTGCAACCTTTATGCACCAGTTTGCAACAAGCTTTAGTGCACGTTGGAGGAGTTCCGAGGCTGTGTTTTCGAATTTGCCTCTAACCAGGATCACTATGTCGTCAGCATAGCCTTGGACATAGAAACCATTGTTGCTGACTATGTTAATCAGTTCATTTACCACGATGGACCACAGGAGAGGTGAGAGAACCCCACCTTGAGGCCATCCTTTCGCGGTATTTAAACTGATTTTATCATTGCCTAGTGAGGTGTTTATTTTCCTATTGCGAAGCATGTGTTGGATCCAATAGCATGTGGTGTTATCCACCCCTGTTCTGAGGATGCAACGTTTTATTTGGGTGTAGTCGGTGTTGTCGAAAATACTCACAATATCGAGACAGCAACCTATCGCAATTTCCTTGTCGCTCAGGGATTTGTTGATCCGGGTTGTTAGCTCCTGACGAGCATGCGTGGTAGATTTCCCAGGCTGGTAGGCATATTGGTTTTTGTTAAGTGATGATCTTTTTAGGGCACCGTCCCTGATGTGCATACTAAGAATTTTTTCCATTGTCTTTAGGATGAAAGAGGTAAGGCTTATCGGTCTGTAGGACTTAGGCAGGTCTGTGGGTCTACGGCCTACTTTGGGAATGGGTGTGTATCCCCATGCATAGCTAAAGATGCTGATAAGCATGGGACTAATTAGCGCACTTCCGTTTTGAAGGAGGGCTGGGAAGATGCCATGCTTCCCCGGGGATTTGTACGGGTCAAAAGAATTGATGGCCCATTTATGCTTCCCTCGTGGAAAATTTTTCGTGCTCTCTTCCAGACCTTCCTGTTGGGTCTAGTTGTCCTGAGAAATTAGAGGGAATGATGTTGGAGTCCGGGAAGTGCGTACTGGTTAGAATTTTTAGTACTTCTGTACCATTCTCCGCGTAAGTGCCATCTGCTCTCCTCAACAGTCCAATTTGGTTAGTGTGCTCTTTGGCGAAAACTCTGTGGATGCGAGCGCTGCTCTGTATGTCTGATAGACTACTGCAGAACTTTTCCATGAGTCTCTTTTGGCTCTTCTAATCTCTTGGTTGTAGTTGGTGAGTGAGGCACGATACTGTGTCCAGTCACCAATCCATTTAGCTCTGTTGAACAGTTTTCTGGTCCGTGCTCTTAGCTTGGCCAGATTGCTGTTCCACCACGGAGTGGTACGATTACCTGACTTGACTTTCTCTGGGCAAGCGTTGTGAAAGGCAGATAGGATGGTAGCATTAAGGCTGTCACAGCTGAGTTCGAGGCTGTCTATGTCTCTGATGCTATTGGGACAGTTTCCGATCGATTGTGCGATTTCTAGGCTTTATGTGGCCCAGTCTGTCGCTCTCGGTTGTCTGTATGTTCTGGTAATTCTATCTCCTACTTTTATGCCAAAACAGATCTGTCGATGATCTGACATCAATGTTTCTGTTAAGACATGCCAGTTTAGGATAGAGTTGCCTATGAACGGAGTGGTTAGGGTTAGGTCTAGTACCTCTTCTCAAATTCTATTCATAAAGGTGGGACCCCGGTTTATGATATTGAGGCTGTTCTTGCAAATGAATTCTAACAAGTACTCACCTCTTTTGTTAATGCCCGAGCTTCCCCATACTGTGTGGTGGGCGTTGGCGTCACAGCATATGACGATTTGTGAGCCTCTTCTTCCACAGTAGTCTAGGAGATCCTGCAGTGGTGTGAAGCTGAGATCGGTGGAGTAGCCCACTAGGTAGGCTGAGCAAATTACGACGTCTGACCTACCTTCCGCAGTGGAAAGCTGAATAATGGCAGCTGCCAGGTCCTTATTCGTAAATTCTGAAATGGGAATGTCTTTAATGGTGTTTTTAATCGTCATTAAATCTATGGCTCAGAGCCGCAGACGCGGCCTTTGCATGCTGTAGATTTATTTGGATGCACCTTAATCCCGGCATGGTGGATTAAGCGAGATACTGGCAGGGCCGCCAGTGTTAGTGACTGGTACAACCATAGGGCTGACCCCTGAAGTCTTGGTTGCCCGAGTTGTTTCTTCAGGCAGCCTTGACGTTTGGGGTACTTTCGTTTCCTCTGTGGCTGATTCACTATCACCAGATGCAATGGTTGTCGCTCTCTGGCTTGGCTTATGCACGCCGAGTTCCTCACTTCCTTTCCTGGGCATGGCCAGTGTACTTTGGGCATCGCACTTCGGATGGGCTTGTGCCCTGTCCTTGGTTTTGTTGTCCGCAGTTATCTTTGCCTGCTTGGGAATTTCCTTGATCCTGATTAGGATCTGGGAAAAGTTGAGGAACAGTTTGAACCTCTGCTTCACGATGGCGTCTTTGAATGCCTCATCAATGGCAATGGTTAATTGGTCCCCACCGCTTTTTTCCTTAACGATTCTGAGGACTCTCCATCCTTTAGTGCTAATGTTCGCATTTTGCCTCATTATGCGCTCTAAAGAAGGTGTCCTTGGTAAGGTCAATGGCTGCGGGGACGAATGTTACGCAGGTGTATAATTTGGGAATGTCATTGCCCTGAGTTGCACATAGATCTGCGTTTTTCCATGGCTTAATCTTCTCTATCGACGACATGATCCAATTTTTGGTTTCTGTGTCGTGACAGGTGATAGATAGCCATCAATTTCTGGCTGAGGTGGCCTCGAATCTGCGGGCAGGACAATTCTTATCTGCCTTGTCCATTTCCTCTAACAGGCTCTTCCTCACTAACTTTATTTGTTGATCAGTTAGAGTCTCTTGCGGGTGTTGCGAGTGCATGATAGCGACTTTGCACCGAGCAATGGCATCCCGGTAGGATGGCTCGGGTGCTTCCGTACGCCCTCGTGCACCTCCACTAGCTCTTTTGGTGTGTTTTGTTTTTGCTTCACCAGCGGAACCAGGGCGATCATTTCGTTTACCGGCACATGAGCTACTTGGTGCCCCTCTATGTGGTCGACTCTTCTTGCGAGTGTTCTCCACAAGGGAGTTTTCGTTAGATCGGTAGCGTTTGGGATTTGGCAAGTCTGAGTTTTTGTTTGCTTCCCTTTCCGCAAGCACGAGAGCATACCTTGCTTTTTCTTTTCGGCTCGCCTGCTAAGCATCTCTGCGTGCTTGGCATTAGTGAGACGCCTACCTGTGCTGCATGTTGCGAGGAGGATGACACAGAGCCTTTGCTCTGTGACTGTCCCGCCATTGCTCGCGCACGTTGGCGCACCCTTTGCTGCCCAAGTGGTGTGTGCTGAATCCCTTAGCTCTACATCACTGAAGCTCCTTCTCATTTTTCTCCGGAAAACGGAGAAAACACAGTAATGAAAGGTGTCTGTCTGGAGCACAATGGACCAGTAAAGAAAACCAAAAACTCTTATTAGTCTAAAGCCGTTACGAATGTCTAGTTTCCACTGCGACCACCTGCACTATAATTACCTGCAAATCACTGCTTCCCCCCTTTATAACATCTTTATAGCCTCTTCGCTCCATTCCGCTAAGACATCCACTAGTCGTTAATAGAATTCTAGTATCTGCTTGTACTTTATTCACGGCAACGACCTATGACAGCAATAAACTACAACCTGACTCCGCAATTGCACGACATATGTGCAACAGCACCTGGGCTCACATGTTCGGGTGCATATTTCCCTCCGATCTTCAGTCGTACGCACTCAAGATATGCTCTGTGTAACGTGACTTACTCCGGGATCGATTTCTAATCCAAGGAACCAGCTCAGCTCCCGTTTCGCACGTTTCAATCCACCCAAATCAGTACAACCACATAGTAATCCGAATCGTTCCTTTGAACTTACCGGATGTGATAGCCCTATGAAAATGTTGCACCGCAGTAAGCTACATAGTATACGTTGTTTAATAGGTTTGAGTTTGCCCACATCACACTGCTCATTCCGTGCGTAACAGTCTCGTGAGCTTGGATGACAGACTTTGCACATCGCCAAATGGTGATTTTCTGTTATTGTTTGCCATGGCTCTAGGTAATTCCACTAATGGGCAATGTCAGTGTCAGTTTAAGATATGCATGTACGTTATAGAGGGAGAAATAGGCAAGTATGGGGCAGAGGAAAAAGATACAAATTAAAAGTATTTCATCATTGGTTTGCAAACACTCAATAAACGAGTCGTTTGAACAACAGACACCTTTGGTGCAATTTCCTTAGTCGCAGTGACTAAGTGCGGGTCGAGGTAAAAAGCATTTGCAAGTTTCCTTGATGTGGATTTAACGGTCCACCACATTTGCGGATATTTTTAATATCTCTATAGCAATAAGGGAGTTTAGCTTCTTAAGTGTGCTGAACTAATCCGCACCTTGTATGAACTACAGGTCGAGAATAGATCTATTCTATTTGAGATAGAGACGGACACAAAGGTGACTTGCAAAATGGACTGCACAAAGTATACAAAGTCATTGTGGCGGAAGTAAATGCAATGAAGGGAAGCATCCAACGAAGTGGTATTATAGTAGTTAACAGCCAAATGGATTTCATAAGAGGTGCCTTAATTCAGTAAGGTGATTACCATAATTAAGACGGTTGGTGAATCACCTCTGAGGTAATTTCACTGTGGTGTTTCGAGGTCCACATCAAGGTATAAGAATCGCTAAAAATCTAATAAAGCTGAGCTTCAAGATCGTGTTCCAATACACCACCACTCTCAAGCTCACTTATCTGTAACACGACGAGTACTCGCGAAAAGACTCGAAAACGGACGACAGCTACCAAACAAATTGGTAGCGACAGGAATCCGAACAATAAAACTACGCCAATTATGACCTAACCAGGCACAAAGACGTCCGCCTAAATTGCGGCATCAACAAGTACAATCAGTAGCACACCATCTGATTCAGTAATGGATATCTTGTCGGTTATCCTTACAAAGCTTGAAGAACAAAACAAGACAAACCAGCTTATTTCCGAGAAAATCAAATCTCTCGAGAATAGGCCTCGTTCGCGTCCAATATGAAGACCCTGAAAATACTCCTTGAAACGCCAATGGGCGTTTGAAATGCCTGGCACGCTTACCATCTATCGGGAAGGTCGCGAGACGGATCGTTGTAAGTTATTAAAGATAATATCGAACACTCTCTTGGATTAAGAGTAGAGCTTGAGACGGTAAAAATCAGTACAGTGTGCGTTAAGAATAAAAATGATTCCTTTAAAGTTTCTTCAGTGTATCAATCATCAATCAATCAATCAATCTTTTTAATGATCTTGGACGGTGGTATGGCCTTTTGCGGTTGCAGCCTTCCGACGTTAAATGTTGGTGTTCTAACTCTACTCCGTTGATTCCGAGAAGTTCGCATCCGTACCTTGGCTGCAACAAGGTAGGTAGGTAGGTAGGTAAGACCGTAGCCTTCCCAGAGATGGGAAGAACACCCATAGGCCAGGGAGGCCCGTTGTGTAGCTACGAGGGGGCTTAGCCCCCTATTCGTGGAACCATTTTGTGCTTCTTAAGAAATTAAGAAGATCAGATATCCCTGCTTGCTGAACTTCGGTCAGATCGTTATGGAGGTATGATCCTAGGTATCGTTTCCTGATTGTGCAGAATGCCGGGCAGGCGCAGAGGACGTGATGGATGGATTCGACCTCCTCCTCGTCTAGACAGCTTCTGCAGAAATCATTCGGAACTGTACCTAGTTTTTGCGCGTGACTGCCAATAAGGCAGTGTGCTGTGATGACACCTATGACTTTATAGATGTCAGTTCTATTTAGGAAGATAATACTCCTAGTCCGTTGAATATCGAGCCGGGGCCAGATTTGCCTGGTGATGAGGCAGGTGTGTCCAAGAGTCCATCTCCGGTTCGTTTTGGCCCTGGCGAGGGTAGTGAGATTGTGTTTAATGGTTGCGAAGGGTATACCCTCACAAACCACAGTTGATTGTAGCGTCGTTCCTTTTTTGGCGAGTGTGTCGGCTCATTCATTTCCAGTGATGTCGCTGTGTCCCGGTACCCATATAAGTTGTATGTTGAACTGTTCAGCCATCTCATTAAGAGATAGGCGACAGTCGAGGCTAGTTTTTTATGTGTACACATAGGACTCGAGCGACTTTAAGGCTGCTTGGCTATCCGTGAGAATGCGGATATACGTGGTGGATATCACGTTCCACTTCAGCCAGGACAGAGCCTCTTTTATTGCCAACAGTTCCGCTTGGAAAACGCTGCAGTGATTAGATAATTTTAGAGCTTTGTTCAGCTTAAGTTGCTTGCAGAATACTCCACTACCCACCCCGTCTTTGGTTTTAGACCCGTCAGTATAAAAGTCTACGCAGTTTCTGCGAGGTTGAGTCTGGCGAGTCCAGTTTTGTCTGTCCGGGTAGAACGTTGTAAAGTTTTTTTCCAAGACTGTGGTGGGTTCTGTGAGGTCTAGGTTTTCTGCCATGGTTGACCTGTTAATCAGGATCGAGGAGTGGCCAATGACGTAGCTCTTCCAGTTCGAGTTGGCTTTAAGTCTAATGGCCGTTTGTGTGGCAATTTGCTTGCCGAAAATATCGAGTGGTGTAAGGTCGAGTATCATGTTAAGTGCAGCCGTTGGGGTGGACCTGAGGGCCCCGGTAATGCATAAACACGCCAGCCATTGTACCTTCTCGAATTGTTTGAGGTATGTTGTCTTGTCCAGTGCTGTCCACCAGACAGTCGCTCCATACATTAATATGGGTCTAACGACCGTGGTGTAGAGCCATAGGGTAATCTTGGGATTGAACCCCCATTTTTTCCCTATGGCTTTCTTGCATGAATAGAGAGCTATTGTTGCTTTTTTGGCTCTTTCGATTGTGTTGATTTTCCAGGTTAATTTCCTGTCCAGTATGATGCCAAGGAATTTGGCACTGGAGGAGTAGTTTAATCTGGTACCAAGCAAAGTGATAGGGCAGTATTCCGGGATTTTATGTCTTTTGGTGAATAGCACGAGCTCCGTTTTCTGGGGATTAACCCTGAGCCCTTTGCTATGCGCCCATTTGCAAAGAATTGAGAATGCCGTTTGCATACGGTCATTCAGTGTCGGTAGGTATTTACCTGAGATTGAAATGGCAACGTCATCAGCGTAGGCAATAGCGTCCAGGCCTTCTTCCTCCAGTTTGATTAGTAGTTAATTTATAACTATATTCCAGAGAAGAGGTGAGAGAACTCCTCCTTGCGGGGTCCCCCTGGTAACCACTCTGGTGATTGCCTGGCTTCCCCACACCGAGTGAATCTTGCGTGTTGATAGTAGCTCGTTGATCCACTCTATGAGAGTCTTCTCCACCTTTAGCTTTTCTAACCCTTCTGCTATTGCTTCCGGAGTGACGTTGTTGAAGGCGCCCTCTATGTCTAGGAAGGCTGTTATAGTGTATTCTTTAAGATGGATTGATCTTTCGATTTTCCTCACTAGGGTGTGCAAGGCTGTTTCGATAGATCTACCCTTAACGTAGGCATGCTGTGCCTTAGAAATTAGGAGCGGATCCAAGTTATGCCGTATATGTAGGTCTACCATCCTTTCCAAGGTTTTTCGTGAAAAGTATGATAGACATATAGGCCTTAGGTCCTTGGGGGAGGTGTGAGAGTAAGGATCCGAGTCGATGTTGGCTCATCGAAAGGGTCGGACATCTAGGAAGCTGGAGGAGTGTCTGCCGTCGATCGCAATGTGATCAATTTGATTGGTTGTTGACCCCTTATGGATGCTGAGGTGTGGAAATCGTCTACTTGCTTAATATGAGATTATATCCCGCCATAAAATCAGCTAGCCTTAGTCCATTTTCTGACGTGGTGTGGTGTAGGCTGTGCTTTCCTATCACTCGTTCAAATATAGATTCCTTACCCAGCTTCGCATTGAAATCTCCTAGAACGATTTTGGTGTCATAGCGGGGACATTGGGCATATCATCTGTCTAGGAGATCATAGAAGTCGTCTTCGTGTCGGTCATCTTTCTCCTCTGTGGGGGCGTGGATACATAATAAGTTTATATTGCCGAGATTAACCTTGATGCGGATAGTTATGAGGCATTCGCTTATATACTGGAAGCTCAAGATCCTTTTCATGAGCCTGCCTTGAATTAGAAATCCGCATACGAATAAGCGTTGCTTATTTTCTCTGTAGCAGTTTTCGTGGTAGATATTACAGTTTTTCACCCGCTTTTTGCCTGGCCCATCCCATAGCACTTCTTGGATCGCGGTAACGTTTGCCTTATAACAGTCTAATGAGTTGACCAGCAGCTGTTCTGTTGAGGGACCTAACGTTCCGGCAGATCCGGAATTCGTTTCTTTTTAGACGTCCGTATCCGAGGCTGTGGCTGTCTCTGAACAAATAATTCTTTTACGCGATAGGGAAGTAAGCCCTTAGCGCAACCCCCAACCTGGAGTACCAGGTTCTTATTTAACCAAGGAACAGAGGGCCGGCTGTGCCGTTCCCTATCGGCCTGAGCTTCAAATATGTTGTAGTAGCCCGAAATAAGGTGTTCACCAGGTAGTTCTTCTCGCTCGAACCGTGGGCGCTGCCGTTGACTCCATCTAAGGAATTCTTCCGCCGCCGTCCTGCAGAGGGAGCTGAGCCCTGGTGGGTGCTTAGACTCCCCCCTCTCCCGTTTGCTGCTCACAACAACCTTACAAATGGGTCTACGAGATATACAGCTGAGGTACTAGGCACCCAAGAGCCACCTCGTGCAGGTGAGAGTAGGGATCGGCAGACATTGGCTGGAGTGTTGGGGCTTGTGCCTTCATATGTTCGCATAGTCCACCCCTTTAGCACCCACCAGGACCTTCGTCGATCAAGTCTCCCTCAGGCTCTCTCAAGCCCCGATGCAATCTGCATAAACCATAGAACAGCAAGGGAGTCCTTGGTTAAACGCCATCAGAGAGGTCGCCTCAGATATACTCGTTTTCAAGCCACCACCTTCGAGAAACCCCTGGTTTGATGACGAGTGCAGACAGGTCCAAGTTTCTGGCATATAGTGGTGGACCTATGTCTCACTCGATTCAAAAAATAGTGCGAAAAACCTTTACGTTTATGCTTTTGATCGGCATTCAGCAGTTGCAGCACCTTTCTTGTGCATACCTTTCGTGCCCCGAATTCTTCGTGCTAGATCCTTAACATCGCGTATAAGATATTCTCTGCCGTGCTGTGTGAAAGCCTAAAACCATACGTGGACTATTTGATAGGTTTCTATAAATGTGGCTTCAAACCAGAAAAATTCAGGATATACCAAATATTCACAATGCCGCAGATCTTGGAGAAGAGCCATGAATTTCGTCGGTTTTAAGGTTGTGCAGGATGACAATAGAGCATTCTCGTTGCTATCTATCGAAAGGTTTCCTCAGTGATATTTCGAGTTCTTCTTTTGCCGAATAGCCCTTATAAAGACGGATATAAATAGCACAACTATCGAGGGCGTCAGTGAAGTGAAACTAAGTGTAGCAAGTTGTCTCTTGTATTCGAGATAGCCTTGGCCCAAACTCTGGTGTGTTTTTGTGAGCTCACGCACAGTACATTGCATACCCTTCGTAAAGACGGTAAAATACTTACTAACTCACTTAGGTGGCGCTACAGTCCGTGGAGAACCTGGACCTCAACCAACAAGCGTCTCCAGCTGGCACGGTCTTTAGCCAGTTGATTCCAGCGCGGCACGCCCAGTTGGTTAAGGTCCCCTTCCACCTGCGTGCACCACCGTAGATGCGGCCGTCCTCTGCCGCGCCTTTCTTCCGGGGTGGATTCGAAGACTCTTCGGGTCGGAGCTGTATTTTCCATGCGCTCCACACGGCCTAGCGCCTAGACGCTGTATCCGTAGACGTCGTACCAGGCCGATGTCGCTGTACAACCCGCACAGTTCTTCGTTATATCTTCTCCTCCATACACCGTTCATCCACTTTTGTTAAGGTCAAAGCCTCTGCGCCGTAAAGGAGGACTGGGATGATCAAGGTCTTATATAGTGTCACCTTGGTTTTCCGAGAGAGGGCTCTACTTCTCAATTGCGTTTTAAGCCCAAAGAAACAGAGGGTGGCAAGAGTGATTCTGCGTTTTATCTCAGCGCTGAAACCACACTGATAAGAGCCGATCAGGTTTTTTTTTTGTTGAAGGCTTCTGCTATCCGCTGGAGCACTCAGACGCAAACACTGGTCTATTGTACTCCAGACAGACACCTTACATTACGTATTTTCTCCGTTTTCCGGAGAAAAATTTGAAGAAGCTTCAGTGATGTAGAGCTAAGGGATTCGGCACACACCACGTCAGCTCCAAGGGTGCGCCACCGTATGCGAGCAAAGGCGGGACAATCACAGAGGAAATGCTCTGCGGTGTCATCATCCTCTTCGCCACATGCACCACAGGTAGGCATCTCACTGATGCCGAGCACGTAGAGATGCTTGGCAAAAGTGTAATGGCCCGTGATAACTCCCACAAGCCTTCTGCAGTCGATTCTCCTTAAAGATAGGAGGAATGCTGCAGATTTTTTGCAGACATCAGGGCGTACGCGCTTAGTCATCCTGCAACCTGGACAATCCCTCCATCTACGGTTGTGTATTAAACACACAATCGTTAATGTAGGAATTCACCGTGGACGCAGGTAGACCTAGAGCGGGTTCAGGTCCTGAGAAGCTCTCCTCTGAACCCATTCTAGCGAGTTCATCAGAGATCTCATTTCCTGGAATCCCAGAGTGACCTGGAACCCATACAAGCCTCAATGAATTTAGTCTGCCGACTCTGTTCAAGAAGGACTTGAGTTCAAGCACTAATTTGGAGCTAGTTAAGGGGTTACACACAGCTTTTAGTGCAGCTTGGCTGTCCCTACAGACGCATATGCTTTCCCCCTTCCACCTGTGCTTCACAACATAGTGCATGGCCATTAGGATTGCGTATATCTCTGATTGGAAGACAGACGCATACTTTCCAAACGAGAAGTGCAGTCGGATGTTTTCGCGTTCAAAGAAGACTCCAGCACCGGACCCCCGCCCAGACCTGGAGCCATCCGTGAAAATGCGAAGACTATCCTTTCCAGGTTCAGTATCCAGCCATAGCCAATCCTGACGCCATGGAAACTCGACTGTGAAATTACGGCGCAATAGGATGACTGGCGTCAATGCGTCAGAAGGCCGGTCCATGAGACAGGGGTCGCAGAACAATTCTTGCGCAAGGACACCGCTATTCCTGTGCGAGTTGTACCAAAAGCCATTTCTCTTCAGACGAGACATGGCTTTCAGAGCACACCCTCTGATAAATATATCAAGAGGTGGAAGGTTCATCATAGCATCTAGACAACCGATGCATATGAGATTATAGGTCTTATCATTGCCGTGTAGATCCAGAGGACCTTTGCCGGCGATAAACCCCATGTTTTGACAAAAGCTCCTTTGCATTGCCAGAAAGCTGACAGCGCTTTGGTGGTCTTTGACTCAACATGCTTTGACCAGAGAAGCTAACTATCTAAGATGACTCCTAGATGATTAGCCTCCCTGGATATCGGGATGGAAGTGCCTTTTAGTACCAGCTGAGTCATTTCAGTATTTTTCCTCCTTCTCGTAAAGAGAACGACATCGGTCTTAAGAGGATTGACTGACAGCCCATTTCTGGTACACCAATCATCGATCACATTTAGCGCCGCCTGTGCTTTGAGACGGACAGTCGCTAAACATGAGCCGACAGAAAGAATGGCGACGTCATCCGCATATGCCTGGGCATAGATTCCAGAGGCATTGAGAGCATCAAGCAGAGAATCGACCACCATGCACCATGACAACGGAGACAGGACGCCACCTTGAGGGCAGCGCCTGTTTACGCCGGATTTGACACACTGGTCGAGGCCTGCATCAGCTGTCAATGTCCTGTGCATGAGCATAGCTTTGATCCAAAGGACCAGTGCTTCATCTACGCCATGATGTCTGGCAGCGTTGCACATGCTGTCAAAAGTTGCGTTATCAAAAGCTCCCTCAATGTCGATGAAAATGCCCAGCGCGTACTCTTTCCTTTCGAGCGCGCATTCAATTCGCCCAACTAGGTTCTGAAGCGCAGTCTCGCAAGATTTTCCGCGCTGGTAAGCATGTTGCATCTCCGAAAGAGGGTGCATTCGAAGGGCAACCTTGCGCACGTGCAACTCTACCAGTCTCTCCATGCTTTTCAGCAGGAAGGATGTTAGATCAGGTTATCCACAAAGAGTTTCAGGCGTTCACACAATACGGCAGAGAAGATCATATATGCAATGTTAAGGAGATCTCCTTTCTAATCCACTGGGCAAACGATGCTGATATTCCGTTCGTCGGGCATGCTTACGTCCGACCATACCTTGCAAATGAGATGGTGCATGCACCTTATCAGCTCATCTCCAGCCACCTTAAGAAGCTCAGCTTTATTAGACTTAAGTCTTGGTTTCGCTATTTTGAAGGAATTCTCTTACATCGTCGTCCATTACGAACAGATCGTTCTGCCTGACAGCGGTATCTTGTCTGTCATCGCCTCGCCGATATACAGTCTGCAGAAGTGGTCTTTCCAAATCCTCAGCATCGACTGTGATTCTACTACCAGTTCTCCGTTTTCATCCCTGCAGGCCGCCGCTCTGGCTTTGTAGCCATGGCATGTTCGTTTTGCCTTATTGTAAAACTTCCGGGCGTCATTCCTGCGGAAGCATCTCTCCATCTCTCACGCATTCCGTGTTCCCTCTTCTTTCTTCTGAGAAGCGTGTGTTCCTCCCTTCTCTTCTGCTCATAGATTTAAAGACGTTAATCTACCGAAAATTAAACTTCTTGGCTTGACTAACCCCACTTCCATATTTTGATTAAGAAGTACCAAGTCGGCACAAGAAGTGGTCATGTGTAAGAAATATTGCCATGCTTTGAATAGATACGTTCATACGTAACGACTTTATAGCACTACCCTCTGCAAACGACTTAGCAACCTTGTAGTACTTTGCCTAATCCTTCTACTAAAATCCCCAGTCGCCAGCTGACATGCTCTATTTTTCTTTCAATTATTAGCACAGCAATTCAGTGTAAACGCAAACTCCTGTGTAACACATTACACCGAATTACAACAACGACATGAGTAACCAGCCATTAATGCAAGACAATCGAAGCAAGCTCTTTCCCCAGAAACAAATAAAAAAACCCAAAAACCATGTGCAACTGCTTTTGATGCCCGAATAACCAGTATCCGAACGAAATGTATGATTCAATTCAATGGCTTGCAAGGCAATTGCATCCTACCATGAAACGTAAAGGCATATTCGACGTGCGAATACGTGGAAGTCCCATTTTCCCACCTGGCCCTGGCCTAATGGCCTACGAAAATCAATAAAGGAACCTTTTAATCACTCCAACTTTGTAGTCAAATTGCTGGTTCATTTGATTGCTTTAGTTGTTGTTCTCATTTTTAATGGATCATAGTTGAGAGTGAAATGATAGCAACTGCTAACGGTAGGGCAAGCGATCCGGTTGTAATGAATTGCATAAGATTGTAATAGATACCGCGAGCTTGTTAGCTTTATACACATGTTCATGGCTGACCTAAGCATCAAGTGAGAGCCTTGAAAGTAGCCTTGTGTTCTAGTTTAAGCCATGAAGGAAATACCTGAATGTTTATCTAGTTACCTTAGTGTCTGCCGGTAATTGGTTTATATAGCAAGGGCTATAAAATGATTAGAATTGCTAGAAGGTTAGGTTGAAGCCAGGCTCCTTGCATCAGTGGACAAATGCAATAAAGACGATTGCGCCACGGGTTGTACAGGTTTCAAATTGTTAGTTTCGCATTTCTCAATGTTATAGGAGTTGCAAGACTACTAGCTAGAGACAGCTTGAATACAATATATTCGGATAAAAGAGCAACCGAGGCAATATAGGACGGACATAATAGACTTGCACCAAAGTTATCTAGTCGATACTGTACTTATCATTCAAGCACGTGTTGTGATATCAGGAAAAGAACCAAGTCTGTTGAAGCTGGTGCTTAAGGTATAAAAAAAGTTCTCACAATACAATATGAATGGCAATTAGTAAACGAATCGACTGCACCATGAATGTTACCGTCCAATCCGAGTAAAATCAATTCCAATCACGTTGCAAATTATAAATGAGAAGGAATGACCAAAACCACACCGCTCCCGGAACTCGATCACCGTAGTAACTACTCAGAGACGATAGAGTCTAGTATGAAAGGTACCAAGCTTGCGATATTCCGAAGTTTTTGATATTGTCATGGAAGATGGTATATGTGGTCTTTGGCTACTATGACTGAGAACGTCTGCAATAGTATCCTTCAGGGACGACGTAGTTGGAATTTTTTTTTTCTTATAGTCACACGCGCACTCAAGGGTAGGGCCTCATAACGTCAGATGTTGTGCGAGCAAAACCTAACAGGGAGAAGGAGAGGAGGTATTGATATCGGTCTTAAATATCTGCATATTGTATTGAGGGGGGGAGAACCAAACGAGATAGCGCGTTCCACATTCGTGTGGTTCGGTGAAAGAAAGAATCTCTATATTTGACAGTATCAGCGAAAACGGGCTTCAAAGTGAATTCGTGAGCATTCCGGGAGAGACGTGTATCGCGGGAGAAGTTTTGAAGGGGCGCAATGCAACTGGCTATCAGAGCATTTATGATGAAAGTAACGATAAAACAATGAAAGGCAGGATATATTCCTACGACGTTCCAGCGAGTTTAATGCTAGGATCACCTATCAGTTTTAACGCGCGTTGTTGTATTCTGTCTAGTAGGTGCAATGAGGTCTTAGATGCGCCAGACCAGACACAAGCGTTGAACTCCAACTTAGGACGAATGTACGCCTTATAAATTGTAGCCAGATCGGTGGGTGTATAGAATTTCTTAGATCCGAAACCTAGGCATTTCGCGGCATTCTCAGCGACACTAAATCGTTCGTGATAGTTCCAACAAGGGTTGTCACTGATGCACATACCCAGGATAGAAAGCTTGTCGGTTTCAGAGATACAACTGCCATTCTTGGATAATGGCATTGGGTCAGAGTTACGCTTTAACGACAGAAGACAGCATTGAGTATTGGAAGCATTCAATTCCTCTCTATTGTTTTTACCCCGTTGGATGATGCTGCGATATCGGAATTGAATGAGCTTAACCCACGCTGCCGCTCACTATTTACAGCCGAAGTGCAGGGTCGTAAAGAAGTGAACGAATATAAAAAGCTGAAGGTATTGTCTTCAGCGAAGGAGTGAATTGGATTAGAAGTGACAGACAAGAGATCATTTATAAAGATGAGAAAGAGTGTTGGAGACAAGATGGAGCCCTGTGGTACACCGGCATTTGAGAAATGGATGTCAGACTTGAATCCCTCCAAGACAACTTGAATTGAACGTTCCTAAAGGCAGTTTCTAATCCATAGAAGAAGAAAGTCGACGATCCCGCATTTTCGACAAAAGAGCTCATTCCAAACTCTGTGAAATGCTTTCGAAATATCAAGTGCAATACTTTGCTCTTACCAGACTGGTGGAGCGAACGATTCCACTTCTCGGTGAGATATACCATCAAATCACCAGTGAATCTTTTCCTGCGGAAACCATACTGACGGTCATTGAGGAGTTTCCATGTTTCAAGATTTTTAAGAGTTGACGGCTTATCAGCGTTTCCATGACCTTTGGAAAGAAGAGGCGTTAGTGCAATGCATCGTAGGACATTGTCGACAAAGCCAGGAAATGGAAAGTCCTAAAAGAGCACAGCCACGTCAGTTCCCCAGCTCCTTTCAGGAACTACAAAAGAACTGATTGGCAAAAACATAGAACCTATGTTGAACCCTACCTAGGGACACCCTATCTATCCGCACAACTCTGCCGAATTAGACAGCTTAGTAAATGAGCTGACAGGAACCCTTAACAGAGCACTGTCTAAATCTTGTGCGAGGCAAACCCAAACCCCCCTGGTAGAATAAAGAGATGTATGTATGATGGCGTTACAGTCCATGAAGGACCTGAGCCGAGCTTCTCTCAATCACCCATGTTGTGTGTGATTTCATTTCCTCATAGGTGAAAGGGGCCTACAGTTTTAATGCCGGTTCCGAACGGTGAATTTCGAGAAGATTTTCATGACAATTTTACTACAGGGGGCTTTGTCAGAACCCCGCTGAGGAGAAACACCGTGAAAACATGTTCGATGACATGGCTGTGTCGGGATTCGATCCCGTATCAGAGGCCAACACACTACCCACAGCGCCACGGTGCTCTCAAGAGATAGTTTCCCTTAAACAAAGCAGAATGTACCCGCTTGCAAGAGGATTGGGACCTCTATAAGGAGGCACTTAAATCTTTCAAAGCAGCGACCAGGAAGACCAAAAGGCAATCTTGGATGACCTACTGCGAAAATATCACAGCGGTCTCCGAAGCCTCAAGAATAAGGAACATTCTGGCTTCGAACCCGTACAACCCAAGCTACCTAATGCGGAATGATGGTTCCTGGACGACCTCCAGAACGGAAGCCCTGGAACTTCTTCTGAACGCACACTTTCCAGGCAATGTCTCGACTATGACACCTCCTCAAGTCATCCAGCCGACGACATCCTGGTCAACAACCTGGTCAAAGAGCTTTGAACCCTCCAAGTCTCCAGGACCGGATGGGATCATACCAGCAGAGCTCCAGCAGGTAGCAGATCTCATCCTTCCCTGGCTTGTAGTAATATACAAGAGTTGCCTCTCCCTATCCCATATCTCCAGCAAGTGGAAGATAACCAAAGTAATTTTTATACCCAAGGCAGGCAAAAGCTCCCACACGTCTGCAAATGACTTGAGGCCTTTTAGTCTTACTTCGCACACATTCGTCGCAGCTGTATCCCAGGAAGGCTGTCGAATAACCAACATGCCTACAACAAAGGCAAATCGGTGAAAACAGCACTCCACTCACTGGTCAGCAAAATAGAAAGGTCACTGGAACGTAAGGAATATACCCTAGTCACTTTCTCGATATTGAGGGCGCCTTTAACAATGTTGAACCATGGGCCGTCATCAAAGCGCTGTCTGATCTGGGTGTTACGGGATCAGTGATAGGACTGGTACGACAACTGCTAACGCAAAGACTAGTCAAAGCCAACTTTTGACAATTGAAATAAGGCTGCAAGCAGAAGAAGACAAATCTCGACGCCTGCGACCGTGCGTTTGGCCCGTCGCCATGCAAACGGGAGTTCGGCGTATACACCCTCAAGTCATTTTACCAGAAAATGACTGAGAAGACAATTGTGACGGATGCCACAGAGCAGATTTGCAAACCCTGAAAAACGGTTTTAGCGATCAATGTCCAGCTAAGTGCCATCACAAACAGAAGACACACACTTCCAATGAAAGTGTTAAGAAACCCAGCCTACAATCTATTTACATCACGAAAAGAAGGTAAGCCTCGGACTTGCATACTTGCAAGAAAATCTCTAAACGCTTACCTTCTTCCAAATTACAGCTGTCCTGACACCACAGTGTTTGCCATAGAATCACCCAGGGACAAGCTATGGATAGCCTCCACGTACATGGCGCAAGAAGAGTCCATTCCATCGGACGAGATTAAAAGACTGGTCAAGGACTCGTCAGGACATCAAGCTGGGCTCCTCATCGGTGCGGATGCGAATGCGCATCACACGATTCGGGGCAGCAGCGATATAAACGAAAGTGGTGAGTGGCTCATTGAATTCATTCTAACCTCTAACCTTAACATTTGCAACAAGGGTCATACACCCACATTTTTTACCAAAAATCGAAGGAAGGTACTAGACTCTAGCATCCCCCTCTCTCGCTTATTGAATAAGAGAATGAAAGGTTTCTGAGGAACACTCCTTGTCAGATCATCGATACCTGGTTTTCAACCTAGCCTTCATGATCCCAACCCCAATTGACTCATCCTGCAACCCAAGAAGAATTCGTTTGCAATTCTATAGTAAACAGGACCTCACCCCGCTGTCCACGTTTGATATAGACAAAATGGTCGATATCCTAACAATTACTTTGGGTAACGCACGAGTCAACAGCTGCGCAATCCACAAATCAAGAATCTTGGTGAAACGCGGATCTACGTAAGCTCCGCAAGGAGTGTCGAAAACTCTTCAATAAAGCAAAGAGTACAAGAAACGACAGAGACTGGAGCCTATACAAAGATTCACTCAGAGTATACAAGCAAACCCTGAAGAGAGAACAAATCTGTCTTGGAAACTCTTCTGTAACAATATGGAGAATATTTCAGACGTATACAGATTGAGGAAATTACTTTCGCAAGATCCACAATCTCCGAGCTGCCTCACAGCAAACGAAGTTTGGACAACGTCTGAGGAAGAAACTCTAAATCTTCTCCTTAACACGCACTCCTCAGGCTGCTAGGAATCGCAAGACTCAGTGCATTCGCGAGGAATCTCTTATCTCTAGAGAGAAAATGATATGGGTGTTAAAAAGCTTCAAGCCCTACAAATCACCAGGTCCGGATGAAATTTACACTATCGAACTCACACGAGCTATGGAATGGCTAGAGATTATTGTTAAAGGATGCCCAGCTTGGAGTCACATTCCAGAAAAGTGGAAATGCTCAAAGGTACTTTTCATGCCCAAGGCCGGCACACTTCCCCCAAGGATCTAAGGCTTACCTGTCTATCATCCTTTGCACTAAAAACTTTGGAAATGCTGATGACTTACACATACGCCACAGCTTGGATCCGTCCCTAATTTCTAAGGCACAGCACGCCTACTGTAAGGGTAGATCTGTCGAAACAGCCTTGCATACACTAGTGAGGATGGTCGAAAGGACAAGCCATCTTAAAGAATATACTCTAAAGGCCTTCCTAGACATATAGGGCGCCTTTAACAACGTCCCTCCGAAAGCAGTGGTAGAAGGGCTGGAAAAGCTAAAGCTGGAGAGGACTCTGATACAGCTGATCAGCGAGTTATTACTAACGCGCAAGATTCACTCCAAATGGGGAAGCCAAGTAACCACCAGAGTGGTTACCAGGGGACCCCTCAAGGAGGGGTCCTCTCACCTCTTCACTGGAATGTAGTCATAAATGAACTACTAATTAAACAGGAGAAAGAAGGCCTGGACGTTAATGCCTACGCTGATGACGTTGCCATTTCAATCTCAGGTAAATACCTATCCTCACTGAATGACCGTATGCGAATGGCATTCTCAATTGTTTGCAAACTATGGAATGGGCGTATAGCAACGGGATCAGTGTGAATCCCCAGAAAACGGAGCTCGTGCTATTCACCAAAAAGCATAAAATCCCGGAACACTGCCCTATCACTTTGCTTGGTACCAGATTAAACTATTCCTCCAATGCCAAATACCTTGGCATTATACTAGATAGGAAATTAACCTGGAAGAGCAACACAATCGAAAGAGCTAAAGAAGCAACAATAGCTCTCTACAGCTCTCAACCCCAAGATCACCCTATGGCTCCATAGTACGGTCGTTAGACTCATACTAATGTATGAAGTGATAGTCTGGTGGACTGCACTGGACAGGACAGCATACCACATACAACTCGAGAAGGTACAAAGGCTAGCATGTAAAGCCAACTTAAAATGGACGGGCTGTGTCACTGGCCACTCCTCCATTCTGAACAACAGGATAACTATGGCAGAAAACTTGGACCACATAGAACCCACCCTTGTCTTGGAGAAGAATGTTACGACAATCTAACCGGGCAGACAGAATTGGACCCGCCAAACGCAACCCCGTGGGAACTGCGTGGATTTTTACACTGACGGGTCAAAAATTAAAGACGGGGTGGGAGTGGAGTATTCTGCAAACAACTAAAGCTGAACCAAGCTCTAAAACTAGCATATCACTGCAGCGCCTTCCAGGCGGAGCTGCTGGCAATGAAGGAGGCTTTGTCTTGGCTGAAGTGGAACGTGATATGCACGGGTAGTCAGGCGGCCTTAAAGTCGCTGGAGTCCTATGTGTACATCTCAAAAACTAGTCTCGACTGTCGCCTATCTCTTAACGAGATGGCGGAAGAGTTGAACATACAGCTCCTTTGGGTACCAGGACATAGCGACATCCCAGGAAACGAGAGAGCCGACACAATGGCCAGACAAAGAATGACGCAACAATCAATCGTGGCATGTGACGGAATACAAATCTCTTACAAATCTCGCCAGGGCCGAGACGCACCGGAGATGGACTCAGGGACATACCTGTCTCATCACCATGCAAATCTAGCCCCGGCTCGACAGTCAACGGACAAGGAGTATAATCTCCCTAAAAAGAACTGACATCTACAAAGTCATCGGTGTCATCACTGGACACTGCCTTATTGGCAGTCACGCGCAAAAACTAGGTATAGTCCCGAATGATTTCTGCAGAAGCTGTCTGGACGAGGGGGAGGTCGAATCCATTCACCACCTCTGCACTTGCCCGGCATTCTGCACAATCAGGAAGCGATACCTAGGATCTTACTTCCTTAACGACCTGACAGAGGTTCAGCAAGTAGGGATATCTGATCTTCTTAACTTCTTAAGAAGCACAAAATAGTTCCACGAATAGCGGGCTAAGCCCCCTCGTAGTTGTACAACGGGCCTCCCTGGCCTATGTGTGTTCTTCTCATTTCTGGGAAGGTTATGATCCTACCTACCTACTTTCCTAACTAAGGCTGCAAAGCGAAAAGCACTTGAATCGATAAACTGATTCCCATCATTGAAACTACTCGTTAGCTAGGAACGTATTTTCTGTCTCTCGGTGTGTAACTTCATCGAGCGGAAGGTATGTAGGTTAGGTTGACGTGGTAGGCGGAAGCCAATCTTAGGCCGAAGCCGGCCCATTGTGATACCACCTGGATCAGGTTACCCTGATCCGCTACCTGAGAACCAACCGGTGCTTCTAATAAAGCGGTGGAGTTGAGCTTTTTTTTGGTTTGCTAGCTCACTCAGATTGTCGAAGAAGGGCGCGCCGAGGTAAATCTTCCTGTGATTCGCAAAAGAGGGACATGAGCAGAGGAGGTGGTGTATTGATTCCTCCTCCTCCTCGTCCATGCAGCCGCGACAGAAGTCATTGTAGGGTAGCCCCAGTCTGGCGGCGTGTTTTCCAATGGTGCAGTGACCTGTAATGACACCCACTAGAGTGCTTAAGGTTGCCCTTTTGGTTGCCACCAGGTCCCTGGTTCGTCCTAAGTTTAACTTAGGCCACAATTGTTTGGTGATTAAGCCGATATTGCTCTCATTCCATTGGAGGTTGGTCTCCTCTATGGTTTGAAGCTTTATCATGTGCTTTACCGGACTTATTGGTGTTTCTAGGCACCCGAGGGTAGGTAGGCTGAGTATGCTTGACCCTAACTTTGCGAGTTCGTCCGCCGCGCAGTTTCCTGGAATATCCCTATGCCCGGGAACCCACAATACTTTAATGTTGAATTGCTCAGCCATCTCATCTAGAGATAGGCGACAGTTAAGAGATGTCTTTGATTTGTGGGTTACCGCTGCCAGGGATTTTATCGCAGATTGGCTATCCGTGCAAATGATAATATCCTTTGTGGATATTACATTGATCCTGAGCCATGCCAGGGCCTCCGTTATCGCAGTTATTTCTGCCTGAAACACACTTCAATAATTTAGGAGTCTAAATGATAGGTTGAGGTTAAGTTCCTTGGAGTAGACCCCACTGCCTACACCCGACTCCATCTTAGAGCCATCGGTATAGAGGGAGATCGAGTCCTTTGGTATGACTTTCTCTTCAGCCCATTCCTCCCTGGATGGAAAGACAACTTCGAAGTTCCTGGTGAACACATTCTGCGGGTTGATGTAGTCAGTGTCCATGGGTACTTTGAAGTGTTTTAGAATAGGGGTGTGGCCTTTTTGAGATGTGGGCCATTTTCTTATGCTCCTCATCCTTAGGGCCGCGCATGCAGCAACTTGCTTGCTGAAAAGGTCTAATGGTGGAAGATGTAGTAGAACATTCAAGGCCTCCATGGGGGTTGATCTGATCGCTCCGCTTATATATAAGCTGGCCGATCTTTGTACCTTCCCCAGAAGGTTTCGATTGACTGCTTTGTCCAGAGCAGTCCACCAGATTATGACGCCATACAGGAGGATAGGCCTTATGACTGCTGTGTAAAGCCAGTACATAATGCTTGGTTGGAGACCCCACCCATTGTCCACTACTTTCTTACAGCTGTAGAGGGCAACAGTTGCTTTCTTGACCCGATCAAGAATGTTGGGCTTCCAATTCAGCCTCCTGTCAAGGACTAGGCCTAGATAATTAGGCTGTTCTTTGATTTTTAGTTGAGTTCCACCCAGCCTCGGTGGGTTGTTATATTTGTAAGTAAACAGTACTAGATCGGTCTTCTTTGGGTTCTCCCCAAGGAAGGTATGTAGGTCAAAGTACATCCATGGCCAAGAAATGCCACACACAGCTGTTGTGAATGGGAAGTGATCAAATAACTGATTAAGGCATAACACTCACAGTATATGGTCACTTCAAATTGATATTCTGTGTATGCAGTTCTAATATAACTTCATAATGGCATGGAACATATGCTGGGAACTACAACCAACGTGAAAATACAGTCGAATTCCTCACGAATCTAGGGCAACCACCCCTGGATAGTAGTGAACGAATATCTACGACCCAAACCATCTGCACTCCATCCAGGTTTTGTGATAAACATCATAGGAGTATGACTCTTGAACCTGAGCGAACTATAAAAAAAAATCCATACCTAAAGGTCGCTGATAGTAACTCCATTAGCTATTCATGTTTGGTTCCCCTCTGTGTGCTAGACGTACGTTACTTCATTTTACACATTTCCAGATAAATGTCCTTGGAATCCACAAAGATTTTCAGAATTTCCTATTTCCCAGCACACACATACTATTGTCAAAGACTAGTTTCAAGTTGCCCAATCGTACCTGGATACCCTTATCTATCTCACGTACAATCTAATATCCGAGAACCAACAATATTCTGACTCAGTACCTGATTGTGATTTCCTATTTCGAAACCGAATTCAAGTCCCCCGAGGTCTTGCATCAGCAAGGCCTATAGCCATACCTCAACCTTAACGACATCAGATCATACGGATCCCCTAATTGAGTGCTGCCGCGTCAAAGTCAGACTCATTATTCATAAATCAATGCGTGTTTACGTGTCAACGTGCCAAATCTAACTTCCGCAGTTCATTCAACCTCAAACGCATGTAGCGTGCCAAGACCAAACGTACTCATATATCCAGCCTCCCGCTTATTTGTTTATATCCATTAATCGCTTTAAACGGATTGCAATTACATATCTACAGAGAACAAATGGGTTGTAGATACTTATTAGCAAACGTAAATCGATCCGTGGGACAACAAGATTGTTAGTTGGTGATGGTAATTGAAAACAAATAGTCGCAAGTGGAAATGATTCCATGACGCAGTAAACCACTTTTACTAGTTCTGAATTCTGACGCAGACCGATCGCAACGGTCCAACTGACGTAGAGAGGTAAATCGCAACATCGAAGCAATGAAGCGCCTGAAGATCGAATGACCGACTTGATGCATATAGATGCCCGCCTCTAATGTGGCTATCAATTACTCGAGTTAGACAGATAGTATGGCATTTTGACGTTCATGGATCTACAGTGCTTTCGCATTAGGCTATAAACCAAATTAGGGAGACAGCGCTTATGACAACAATGAACCTTGTTGTCAGACGCTGACTTACAGGCGTAAAGCCCGATACAAGAATGTGGGGTGTGCGAGCTGGTACCGGCCGGTCGGTAATGGATGGCCCTCGGCTAGTTATGGCGGTGTGATGGGCAGAAGCTTAAGTATCTTTGAGGATTGATCGTGTTTTTGATTTAATTGCACAGATTGCCGCCGGAATTTTTCTTTCATAATTTCATTTTTCGCATTTTGTTCGCTTTGTTTTCACTTTTTGATCATATTGTGCGTTCTTTTGACAATAGTTCGATCGTAATCAGTTATCGGATTGAGACTTGAGACTTTTTGGGGCTTGGATTAGGTAGGCCGTAGGTGAGTTAGTCACTTTTTAGAAATGTGTGAGTTTATGATTGAAGGATGGAATAGTGGTTATCGGGAATTGTTGATCAGCACGTACCTTGCTTGTGGGAGGGAAGTACAAGTTTTGGCAATTATGATCTCGAGCATTGTACTGATTCATGTTGTCCCTGGATCCAGTTGGAAACCCCGTGAGTCGTCATGTTATTCAACAAATGCTGTGAGTCAAAACATAACAATTCAAAGAAATTAGATGGCGTATGTTGGGAGAGAAAGGAGTGAGCAAACAGAGCAAAGAAGTTGATCGCGTTTAACTTGGCAAACGCCAGCTTCGATCTCTGTCCCTGATCAATACAAGTTGACAAACAGCCTCCGCGTGACCTTGGATAGCTATACTGGCACCCGCCAGGTAGTGAACCAATTTGGGCAGCCAGCGACCCGACCCCTTGTTCCTGGGGAAAGGGGAACTAGATTGGGAGTTGCGCTTAGGGTTAACACCCCTATCGCATAAAACAAACACTTGTTCAGAGACAAGTAACAGCCTCGGATACGGACGGATTACATGTTGATGACCCCCGCAAACGTCAAAAAGGAAACGAATTCCGGATCTGCACCTGGAACGTCAGGTCCCTCAACAGACCAGGTGCAGCCGGCCAACTGGTCAACTCTTTGGACTGCTATAAGCCAGACATTACCGCGCTCCAAGAACTGCGATGGGATGGGCCAGGCAAAAATCGGATGGAAAACTGTGATATCTACTACGAAAACTGCTACAGAGAAAATAAACAACGCTTATTCGGATGCGGATTTCTTATTCAAGGCAGGCTCAGAAATAAAGTCTTAAGCTTCCAGTATGTAAGCGAACACCTCATAACTATCCGCATCAAGGCCAGTCTTGGCAATATAAGCTTATTATGTATCCACGCCCCCACAGAGGAGAAAGATGACCGACATAAAGACGATTTCTATGATCTCCTAGGCAGAACATATGCCCAATGTCCCACTTATGACACCAAAATCGTTCTCGGAGATTTCAATGCGAAGATAGCTAAGGAAACTATCTTTGAACGAGTCATTGGAAGCCACAGCTACAAAACACCACGTCAGAAAACAGACTAAGGCTAGTGGACTTTATGGCGGGATATAATCTAGTAGTAGCAAGTACGCGATTCAAACACCTCAAATCCATAAGGGGACCTGGCGGTCTTTCGATCAATCGACAACCAATCAAATTTATCATATTGCGATCGACGGCAGACTCTCCTCCAGCATCCTAGATGTCTGACCCTTTCGAGGAGCCCACATCGACTCGGATCATTACCTTGTAACAGCCAAGGTACGAATGAGAGTTTCTCAGAATCAACGGAGTCGAGTAAGAACACCAACACTTAACGTCGGAAAGTCAGGAACTTCGCCGATCAAGTCTCCCTCAAGCTCTCTCAAGTCCCGATGCAATCTGCAGAAACCATAGAACAGCAATGGAGTCATTGTCAGAACGCCATCAGAGAGGCCGCCTCAGACGTACTCGGTTTCGAGCCACCACGATCGAGAAACCCCTGGAAAATCCACGATGGACCAAATATTTACACTACGGCAGTTCTTGGAGAAGACCCATGAATTCCAGGTCGATACGCACCATCTTTTGTTGACTTTAAAGCCGCGTATGACAGTGTTTATAGAGATGAGCTATACAGAGCCATCTCATGTTTTAACATTACTGCCAAAGTCATCAGACTGTGCAGGATGACTATGGAGAACTCCCGCTGTTCTATTAAGGTCGGATGTGAACTAACCGACCCGTTTGATGTTAAAAAAGGTTCCAGACAGGGTGACACACTGTTATGTGGTTTCTTTAGCATTATTCTTGAAAAGATCGTGCGGGACTCTGCGGCCAATATAAGAGGTACGATCTACTTCAAGTCTACACAATTGCTTGCCTACGCAGATGACATTTGCGTTATTGGACAGACAAAGCGAGACGACAATGAGACGTTCGCAAGCATTGAAGCAGAAGCGGCTAAATTGGGTCTAAGGGTAAATGGGGACAAGACCAAATATGTGTATGCTGACATCAAAGAAAGACACACAACACCGACGTCTTGGTCAGCACGTCACCTTCGGCAGCTATAGTAGTCAAGGACTTCGTCTACCTTTGATCGATAGTGACAAACAGCAATGACACCAGCGCTGAGATAAAACGCAGAATAACTCTTGCCAACCGCTGCTTCTTTTGGGCTCAAGAGGCAATTGATTAGTAGAGCCCTCTCTCGAAAAACTAAGGTATCCCTATACAAAACCTTAATCATCCCGGCGCTGAGGCTTGGACGTTATCAAAAGCGAAGGACCAGGCTCTTGGGCGTTTCGAGAGGAAAATCCTGCGTGCAATCTTCGGTCCCGTTTGTGTAAACGGAGAGTGGAGGAGGAGATTCCACCAAGAACTGTACGGGTTCTATAGCGACATCGGTCTAGTTAGAGGTCTTCGGATCCAATGTCAAAGATGGCTAGGCCATGTAAAGCGAATGGACATCACCGCTCCGGTCCGAAGAGTCTTCGACTCTAACCCCGAGGGACAACGCAGCAGAGGATGACCGCATGTAAGGTGGCGCGCACAGGTGGAAAGGGACCTCAACCAACTGGGCGTGCGGCTTGGAATTCATTGGCCTTTACCAGGATCCGCCGTAGTATGAAGATTTGGTCGATGGTGGACTTCCCTGGCCTCAGGCGTTCACATAAAACGGTCTCCTTTCTTGTGGATCGGGCATACGATGCTGAGACTCCATTCCTCGGCATGCTTTCCTCTGACCATATCTTACAGATGAGCTGGTGCATGCTTCTAACCAGGTCAGTAGACAGTCCGCCTGCGCCAGCAGCTTTATTTGACTTGAGTTTCGATATAGCAATCTTAACTTCGTCGAGGTCAGTGGGACGGAATTCTCTGCGGTTTTCGTCGATTAGAAGTGGATCATTCTGCCTGACAGCGGTATATTGACTAACATCACCGTTATACAGTCTGCAGAAGTGGTTTTTCTATATTCTCAGCATCGACTGCGATTCTAATACTAGGTGTCCGTTCTCATCTCTGCAGGTTTCCGTTCTGGCTTTTTAACCTTGGCATGTTCGCTTTATCCGTCGATAAAACTTTCGAACGTCACGCCTGCAGTAACACCTCTCCAAATCCTCAATCGCGCGCTTCTCGTGCTCTTTCTTCTTTCTCCTGAGAAGCTTATGCGCTTCCCTTCTTTTTAACTCGTAGAGCTCACGAGCTGCTCTTATTCTTTTATGCAGCGAGACCTTATATGCATCCTGCTTTGCTGTATGAATCCTCCTGCACTCGTCATCGAACCAGGTGTTTCTTCGTGGTGGAGCCTTGAAACCCAAAACTTTGGATGCAGAGCTTTTCAGGGCTTGTTTGCAAAGGCTCTACTGCTGTTATATTCATAGCGTTTCTGGCGTTAGTAGCTTTCCGACGTCATAACTTTGTAATTTACCCTACTCCGCTGCGTTCGTAGTATCCGCAAGCGCATCTTGGCTGCTACAAAATGGTGGTCCGAGTCGATGTTAACCCCTCGGAAAGTTCGAACATCAAGAATAGTGGAGGAGTGTCTGACGTCGATCGCGATGTGATCAATCTGGTTGGTAGTCGATTGATCAAAAGACCGCCAGGTGCCTTTGTGTATATCGAGGTGCGGAAAGCGCGTACTGGCTAGAAGGAGATTTCGCCCCCTAGCAAGATCAATCAGCCTGTGTCCGTTATCGGAGGTGGTGTCGTGTAGGCTATGTTTGCCGATGACTCGTTCAAAGATGCTTTCCTCACCCAGCTAAGCATTGAAGTCTCCTAGTACAATTTTGATGTCATAGCTGGGACATTGGGCATTTATATCGACTACATCCCGATTTTTTTCGTTTATCGATTTCGATCAAAAATGAAGAGTGATTTACCTACTAATACTGCTCTTTTCCTATTGTGGCATAAATTGCCAATTGCAAATGCGTAAATCAGTGAGTGGATTTATATGAAATGTATCCATTAGGTTACCTAATGATTGACAATGGAAGACGGTGATAACAATGTCCGTCAGCGGCACTACGTGTTTTGAATTTTAGAAAATTGGAATTGAAATTTCGGATACTTGAACGAACTAACGCGAACTAGGAAAACACAGAAAAAATAATTCTTTTTTTAAGAAAAATATCGTTTTGTAGCAATTTTTGAAGCCCAAAATATGTCGCTTGATTCCGACATGCTCTTTTTCGCCTTTTATGAATTTCATTGAAGCCAAAGTAATACCTCCATTAGCTTAAGTGGTACAGGTGCAAGTGCAGGGCGTCCTCTCTCCGTCTATTAAGATCTATGACAGTTTCTAAAATAGCTGAATCTGGCAATGCGCATAGTGCACTATTGACGTACATAAAGCATTTGAATATTTAGCATATGGGTAAAAGCATTTTCACACTTTGATTTTATGACTGTTTGCCAATCTGATTCTAACCAAGCTGATGGACTCCCTTGCCCTTTTAACTATACCCAAGTGTAGCTGATATGAACTTTGTAAGCCGAAATGACTAAATACAAATGATCGACTTCTATTTACTACTATTTAAAAGAACTACTTAAAATGTATATATAAAAAGGAGCACATTGCTCCTCAGCTACTGTTGGACTTTTCCCAGCATCGAAGAAGTCGGCACTGCTATTCAGAAGCTGAAGAACAACAAAGCCACAGGCTCAGATGGCTTGCCATCAGAGCTCTTCAATGCAAACGGCGATGTTCTGGTAGGGAGCATGCACTAGATCATCTGCAGAATTTGGGAAGACGAAAGCATGCCCGACGACTGGAATACCCTGCTTAATGTCGCATACGAGATCCTGTCCAGCGTATTGTGTGAACATCTAAGGCCATTTTGTACCGCACTAATCGGCAGCTACCAGTGCGGCTTGCGGCCCGGCAAATCGTCCAAATAGACCTAATGTTCACACTTCGACAAATCCTGGAAAAGACCAACGAGTTTCTAATTGATATACACCATCTTTTCAGGGATTTCAAAGCCGCATATGACAGCATTTATCGTGAAGAACTGTGTGGTGCGATGGCCGAATTCGGGATCACGGGAAAACGGATCCAATTGTGTTGCGCCACGCTAAAAAATACGCAATGCACCGTGCAACTCGGTTCTGGGACTGCGGAACCGTTTGAAACATGCACCGGATTTCGGCAAGGAGATACGCTTGTTCAAACTGGTGCTGAAGCAGATAGTGCGACGGGCAGGCGTCAACAGCGAAGGCACAATCTTTTACAAGGTCGTCCAGCTGCAAGGATACGCGGATGATATCGACATCATCGCGTGTTCTCGCCGTGACATTGTGAAAGCATTCACGGCGATTGAAAAACAGGCGAAAGGAGTTAGTCTTAAGGTCAATGACGACAAAACGAAGTACATTGACAGCTACAATTTCGAAGTAGTTAAGGAGTTTGTCTACCTCCTCCACAAATGGCACCACGCTGCTACTTCGGGTTGTCCAAGCAACTTGGGTCAAAACTTCTCACTCGAAAGACCAAAGTCATGCCTTACAAAACGCTCATACCGCTAGTCTTGCTATACGGAGCCGAAAGATGGACGATAAGCAGAACAGTGGAGCTGATTTTGGGTTCTTTCGAAAGGAAAATTCTGCGCCGGATATTTGGTCCTGTCTGTGAGGAAGGTAAATGGAGAAGAAGACATAACCGCGAGCTCTACGAGCTGTACAAAGATGTGGATGTAATTCAGAAGGCAAAGATCCGTCGACTACACTGGCTCGGCCCCATCGAGCGCATTGACATCAACGCTCCAGCTAAAAGGGTCTTCGACTCCGAGCCTCCTGGTTCGAGAAAAAAAGGAAGACCGAACCGCCGGTATAAAGACCAAGTAATCGCGGATGTGAGACATCTTGGTCTTGATAACTGGAAGCAGCGTGCCCGAGACCGTCAATGATGGAAGGCAGCTATAGCTCAGCCTCAGATCCTCCATGGATTGCTGGCATGATAAGTAAGTAATTTGGACTTTTCCCTATAAGGTCATATGGGAATCGTACTCAACTGTCTAATGAGCGCAGTGATATTCACATTCTCTAATTACTTTTTTCCAGGTTCAGTGTGGATGGGCCAAATACAAGTTAAGAACAAGCATTCCCATTCATTTTGAAATACAACGTCGTTATTGGCATAACAACGGTCCTTCACGGTTCCCCACAAAAAAAAATCCAAAGGGGTCAAATCGCAGCCCCGAGGCGGCCAACTGACATCGCTAAGACGGCTGATAACACGATTTGGCGATTTGGTGCCCAAAAGATCGATTGTGGCATGGCGCGCCATCCTGCATAAACCAGAGGTCATCCAAATCTATGTCTTCAATTTAAGTAAAAAAAAATGTCGGATAACGTGGTCGGATACGGCAGATCTTGGAGAAGACCCATGAATTCCAGGTCAACACGCACCATCTTTTTGTCGACTTTAAAGCAGCCGCGTATGACAGTGTTTATAGAGACGAGCTATACAGAGCCATGTCATGTTTTAACATTCCGGCCAAACTCGTCAGACTGTGCAGGATGACTATGGGGAACTCTCGCTGCTCCATTAAGGTCGGAGGTAAACTTACCGACCCCTTTGATGTTAAAAAAGGTTTTAGACAGGGGGACGCACTGTCACGTGATTTCTTTAACATCATACTTGAAAAGATCGTGCGGGACTCTGCGGCCAATACAAGAGGTACGATCTACTGCAAGTTCCCACTATTGCTTGCCTACGCAGATGATATTGATGTTATTGGACGGACAAAGCGAGACATCAATGAGGCGTTCGCAAGCAAGGTAAATGGGGACAAGACCAAATATATGCAGGACACACAACACCGAAGTCTTGGTCAGTACGTCACCTTCGGCAGCTATATTTTTGAAGTAGTCGAGGACTTCATCTACCTGGGCTCGATAGTAACAAGCAACAACGACACCAGCGCTGAGGTAAAACGCAGAATAACTCTTGCCAACCGCTGCTTCTTTGGGCTCAACAGGCAATTGAGTAGTAGAGCCCTCTCTCGAAAAACTAAAGTATCCCTCTACAAAACCTTAATCATCCCGGTCCTCCTCTACGGCGCTGAGGCTTGGACGTTATCAAAAGCGGATGAAGAGGCTCTTGGGCGTTTCGAGAGGAAAATTCTGCATGCAATCTTTGTGTAAACGGAGAGTGGAGGAGGAGATTCAACCAAGAACATAACCTAACCTAGGCCATGTCGAGCGAATGAACATCACCGCTCTGGCCCGAAGAGTCTTCGACTCCAACGCAGAGGGACGACCGCATCTAAGGTGGCGCGCACAGGTGGAAAGGGACCTCAACCAACTGGACATGTGGCACTGGAAGCGGCTGGCCAAAGATCGGGCCGGCTGGAGAGACTTGTTGATTGAGGCCCTGGTTCAGCCCGAACTGTAGCGCCATCAATGTAAGTAAGTAAGTAACGTGGCTCTGTAACGCCCACCGTTGACCGGAACGGTGTTCCCAGCCTCATTTTTGAAGAAAAATGTTCCAATGGTGCCACCACTCCACAATCCGCACCAAACTGTCACTCGCTGTGGATGCATTGGCTTCTCGATAATAACGTGCGGGTCTTCCGAGCCCCAGATGCAGAGGCCGGGATGAAAATGCGCTTCGTCAGAAAAGATGATTTTTCGCCCAAAATCGTTATCCAATTCAACCTGCTCTAAAGCCCAAACTGCGAAGCGATAACGAAGCAGGTAGTAGCGCGCCTTCAATTGCTGAGCCAATTGGACCTTGTATCCGAGATCTTTGTGCAGAATTCTCCTCAGGCTATTGCGTAAAATGTTGAACTGAGATCGATGGCGAGTTGATGTTCGTGAATTGAGAGTCTCATACTCTCGGCCACAGCAGCCACATTCTCATCTGTGCGCACCGTACGGTGACGGAGACCACGAGTGTTGTCCACTGGCATATCAGCCTCACGAACTTTTTGCCCGAACTTGCGTACAACAGTCGCGGTGGTCGCTTCATTCCGGCCAAAACTTCTTTAAAACAAAACGCACTGTTTGGGCTACACAGCACTCACTTTGGAAATAAGTTTTCAATATTTCCCAACGTTTTTCAAGCGTAAAGCGACTCATTTCGTTCCGCGGAGGTATGATACTGGCCAGGGATAATGAATGAGAGACCAATCCTTCGTACGTCTGCCCCGCAGACCCCGCAGGGGTTGGTTGTTGCTTTTGTAATACCAGACGCTTTTGACTTATCATTGTGTTAGTCTCAAGACGTCGATGTGTAGAGTCAAGGCATTGGAACAAGGCAAAATGACACAGTCAAGATCGAGACGCCGTCAAACCGCAAAGCGTTTGTAGGTGCAATCCGTCAAAAGTGCCTGTCAGAGCCAGTGGATTGGTATCTCATTCATTATCCCTGATACTGACTTTCTGTCAAGAATTCGAACGGGAAAAGCTGTCAGTGTCAAAGTAACCTATGATTTAAAAAAATAACACTAGATGGCCCACACCTTATATTCTTCTCATGAAACGGTGTGTGCCCTGGTGGAATACTCAGCTTGAGTCCCTAAGGAAGCAGGTGAGATCGCTGTTTAACAGAGCTAAACGGTGTAATACTTGGACTGATTATAGATCTGCTCTAACTAAATACAACCTCGAACTGAAGAAATCCAAGAGAACGTCTTTGAGGAAACATTGCGAGCACATAGACTCGCTGCCGAATGCGGCCCGACTCCACAAAGCACTATCTCGAGAGCACACAAATGGGCTCGGGCTGCTTCGCAAATTAGACGGCACTTTTACCGTCAATCGCAGGGAAACGCTGGAGACTTTGCTCGAGATGCACTTCCCTGGTTCTACTCTTTACTCGATGTCCTCTGACGATCAAATAAACGTCATAAGTAACATTGACAGTAGAACAAATAGCCTCTCTGGTAGACTCTTTAGCCCTGACAGGGTCAAATGGGCAATTGGTTCATTCAAACCCTACAAGGCTCCAGGCAAAGACAGTGTCTTTCCTGCAATCTTACAGAAAGGCTTGAATACAATTCTACCATCACTGATAGTTCTTTTTAGGTCTTGCTTCAACCTTGGATACATACCCCACATCTGGAGAGAGATCAATCTTGTCTTCATCCCCAAGATTGGGAAACCAAGTGAGCAACCTAGATCCTATCGTCCTATCAGTTTGACTTCGTTCTTTATAAAAACAATGGAGAAACTGATAGAGCTCCATATTAGAGGTATCCTGGAAAACCAGATACCTCTGCATCCCAACCAGTATGCATATCGCAAAGAGCGATCTACCGATAATGCACTACACCACTTGGTGACGCACATTGAAAATAGTTTCATTCAAAAGGAGATCGCAATCTGCGCCTTCCTCGATATAGAGGGAGCTTTCGATAATACTGGCTATGATTCGATCACCACTGCACTATCCTGCAGGGGTGTAGACCATCCCACTAATCACTGGATCAGGGCGATGCTAAATAGCCGTATTATATCAGCCACATGCGGAGAGGTCTCAGTGACAGTATCGGCGGTTAGAGGATGCCCACAAGGCGGAGTCCTCTCACCACTGCATTGGTCGATAGTCATCGACGATCTATTACTACTCGGGGCTATGAGGTCATCGGATATGCTGATGACCTTGGAGTCATTGTTACGGGCAAGTGCGAGATCACTGCCTGTGAGCGCATGCAGCTTGCGCTCCAATTTATCTCTGACTGGTGTGGCAGAGAAGGTTTATCTATTAACCCAAATAAGACGATCTTAGTCCCATTTACAAAGAGGAGAAAGGTACAGCCCTGCTCAATCTTAGTAAATGGCACACGCATAGGATTTTCAGAGGAAGTAAAGTATCTAGGTATTGACCTAGACCGTAGACTCAACTGGAACTCCAATATGAGAAATAAACTCATGAAAGCGACTAAGGCCATGTGGGCCTGTCGACGCACCTACGGTAAAACCTGGGGACTTAAACCTAAGGTAGTCCACTGGCTATATACCGCGATAGTTAGACTTATCGTCACCTACGGGTCCACCGTATGGTGGTGAAAAGTTGAGCAAAAAACTACAATTGTTAAGCTTCAACGCCTTCAGAGACTAGCGTGTCTCGGCATCACAGGCGCTATGCCAACCTGCCCCACGGCAGCCCAAGAAGCACTCATTGGACTCACTCCACTGCACATTTTTATCAAAAAGGTGGCATTACGCAGTGCAATCAGAATCCTCTGCTCGGGAACAAATATGCCATGTAGACCTGTAGGCGACATGTCCATATTACAACACCTTCCCGAGCTGGATATGATTACTACAGTCTCGGACGCACTGCCACACACCTTCACCTTTGACAAGAGATTTGAGATACTGATCCCAAACCGCTCGGCATGGGAAAACAGTGATCCCCTGCTAAATGTCAAAGGCCTTAGGTGGTACACGGATGGCTCCAAGATGGCTTCCGGCGTTGGCGCCGGCATCTTTGGACCAAAACGCAAAATCTCGAAGGCACTGGGAATAAGTCCCAGCATCTTCCAAGCAGAGCTGCATGCCATGCTAACATGCGTCAATCTAAATCTCCAGACTGGCATCAGAGGAGTAACCATCAACATACTCTCTGATAGCCAAGCAGCTCTTAAAGCGCTGGGTTCGTATAGTACGAACTCAAAAACCGTCAAGGAATGCCATGACGCCCTACAAGACCTCGCCAAAAGAAACAATGTTAAACTTTGGTGGGTGCCAGAACATAAAGGTATCAAGGGCAATGAAATTGCCGACCAACTTGCCAGGAAGGGCCCCAGTGACAAGTATATAGGTCCGGAACCATTCTGCGGCATTCCCGCGTCTAAGATAAATTACTTCCTAGACAAGTGGGAAAAATTACAACATCTGTCCTTTTGGAACAGCGTTCGGGGACTCCGTCAATCTAAACGACTTATACGACCCCTGAACAAACACTTTAGTGATATACTCAAACTCAACAGGGTGGATATCAGAAGATTAGTCAGCTATCTAACAGGACACTGCGGTCTGAGATATCATCTAAACAAAATTAGCCTCTCGTCTGAAACTGAGTGTCGGCTCTGTCTTGAGGACGATGAGACGGCAGAACACATACTGTGTGAGTGTGCTGCTCTCTGCCATCTTAGGAAGCGTATCCTTCGCAGTGAAGTTATGACTCCTGAGGGGATCACCCTGGCTCCTACGAGAAGCATTTTCAACTTAATTATAGAAGTGGAGAGGCACAATAGATCTGCAAAGGTCGCAGTGCCGTATTGCTATTGATAGCACTAGCCCTATATGTAAAAAATGTGTTCTTCTCGACTTCCAGTAGCGAATTGGTGTGTAACTGAATGTTTCTTGAAATTGTAAAAAGTGATCGAGTGTATTCCACGGAATCGTTGCATAATTTCGGGCTCATATTCAAACTCATATTCACCACACTTGATACCAAACACCAGCCCGAAACCAGAGTCCACTTCCAAAATAAAAAACTAATCTCATGGCAATATCTGGAATGAAAATGATGCGAATCCCCAGGATCGACGTAAATCCATTGCGTAAAATAGGGCAATTACTCTCACGTGGCAGCGAGAATGGAGAGCAATTAGTGAAAGAATTGTTGGATAAACAACTCTAACAACCGCCGTTTGGATAGATACTTTTATTTGCATGGCAATCATATCGCTCGTCATAGACAAGTAGGGATCAGTACTCGTATTTTCGTTGTTAATTGCAGGTAATGATAATGGATAGAACTTGGAGAGACGATCGCGACATGATCCGTTCGCACTTTAGTGAAAGGTGGACTTAGTTACTCGCTGATTGTTTGTTTTTCGTTCGAACGCATAGGGAAGCTATTAAATGTAAATCACGATGTTGATGCGAGAAATTAATAGTTACAAGGCGATAGTTTAGCGAATTATAAAAACAGTGACAGCGGGTATAGTACACAGACCTGTGAGGTGGAAAACAGGAAGTATGAAATCACCCGTCGTACCGCTAGTGAATTAAGCGATTAACATATCAAACACATATCTTCTGGAAGGGGGGGACACTACTAACCTTGTTTCCTAGTCAACATCCCTCACCATGATCGTCGTTCTTTGACACTTTTTTAAATCCATGACCACTCACTACAGAGCAATGCCACATCGTTAGCCACCCGATCACTTCTTGATTAAGTTTTTTATTAATTTTATGTCTTAAAACGAAATACCGAATTAATTAACACAGTGACGCGTTGCAATTACACACTCGACACGCCTTCACTGATCATTACCGATCCACCCGAGGTGGCGATCAGTTGCAACAGCAAATATTAACCAACGATCATGCCTCCAGTTCATCGATATGTGAACATAGATATGCTAACGAGCATAGAAAAGACCGCAGAGGCGAATCAAACATTGATTGCTATTAATTTAGTTTGGACCAATTGATCTCGGACGATCTTTCGGTTCAATGTTGAGAGAAGCAAGTGGATTTTCTCAGACGGCAACAGTTGTTGGACGAAATTCATTGACGAATGGTCGACGGACTTAATATGTACAAATGCCATGTTAGTGGCACGCTTTTGTGCTTATTCAATCTGTGGAGCGTGTGAGTCCTAACTCTTACTCGGAAAGTGTATTTGGAATAAATATAGCGCCTTACGCAAGAAGAGCAATTTTTTTTATAATTGGGTTTTCCATTTAAGGAGGTCTTGATAAGCGGTGGCTATTTCTAATGCATGCATGGATCAAGGGTTCCTCTAAGTTTCAGGGAAAAAAAATTAGTTTTTCTTGCTTACATAGTCAGGTTGCACTAGAAGCCACGATCATTTCCTAGGCATTTCATTAGGCCGTCAGATCAATATTTGTCTGAAGTTATGGGTTTCAGAAAGCTTTCTGCCCTATGGATGCCACATTTGAACATAAACCCTTCGAATGCCATCATTTCTTGCCATCATTTGGAGCGTTTTAGATAGGATTAAAGGACTTTGCTCGTCGTTTTATCACTATCAGTAAGTCTTGGTTATACCACCATGATCAAAAGAGGACAAGGAATGGTGTAAGCTCTATACTTCGACTCGAAAATGACTTAGAGTTCAGAAATAGGCCAAGGTTGTGGTAACAACTTTTATTATTTTGTGGATTTCAGTGGTAATCTGGCAATACAATAGACTCAGGTCGAGACGAAAAACTTGTTTTTTTTTTTTTTTTGGGGCTAGTGTTACCATTAGCATATGGCACTGCGACCTTTGCAGATTTATTGCGCCTGCCAGCCGATTAGCCGAGGAGCCTCTCCACTCCACCCTCAGGAGTGATGAAAAGGATACGCTTCCTAAGATGGCAGAGAGCAGCACACTCACACAGTATGTGTTCCGCCGTCTCTTCGTCCTCGAGACAGAGCCGGTACTCAGTTTCAGAGGAGAGGCTAATTTTGTTTAGATGATATCTCAGACCGCAGTGTCCTGTTAGTAAGCTGACTAGTCTTCTGATATCCATCCTATTGAGTTTGAGTATATCACTAGAGTGTATGATCAGGGGTCATATAAGTCGTTTCGATTGACGGAGTCCCCGAACGCTGTTCCAAAAGGACAGGTGTTATAATTTTTCCCACTTGTCTAGGAAGTAATTTATCTTAAGCCCGGGGGTGTCGCAGAATGGTTCCGGACCCATATATTTATCGCTGGAACCTTTCCTGGCAAGTTGATCGGTAATTTCATTGCCCTTAATACCTTTATGTCCTGGCACCCGCCAAAGCTTAACACTGTTTCTTTTGGCGAGGTCTTGTAGGGCGTCATGGCATTCCTTGACGGTTTTTGAGTTCGTGCTGTACGAACTCAGCCCTTTAAGCGCTGCCTGGCTATCAGAAAGTATGTTGTTGGTTACTCCTCTAATACCAGTCTCAAAATTTAGATTAGCGCATGGATGGCATGCAACTCTGTTTGAAAGATGCTGGGACTCATTCCCAGGGCCTTCGAGATCTTGCGATTTGGTCCAAAGATGCCGGCGCCAACGCCATCTTGGAGCCGGCGCCGAAGCCATCTTGGAGCCATCCGTGTGCCACCTAATGCCATTGACATTTAACAGCGGATCACTGTTTTCCCATGATGAGCGATTTGTGATCAATATCTCAAATCTCATGTCAAAGGTAAAGGTGTGTGGCAATGCGTCCAAAACAGTGGTAATCATATCCAGCTCGGGTAGGTGTTGTAATATGGACATATGACCTACGGGTCTACATGGCATATTTGTTCCCGAGCAGAGGATTCTGATTGCACTGCATAAAGCCACCTTTTCGATGAAAATGTGCGGTGGAGTGAGTCCAATGAGTGCTTCTTGGGCTGCCGTGGAGCAGGTTGGCATAGCGCCTGTGATGCCGAGACACGCTAGTCTCTGAAGGCGTTGAAGCTTAACAATTGTAGTTTTTTGCTCAACTTTTGTCCACCATACGGTTGGTATGGTAGGACCCGTAGGTGACGATAGATCTTACTATCGCGGTGTACAACCAGTGGACTACCTTAGGTTTAATCCCCAGGTTTTACCGTAAGTGCATCGATAGGCCCAGATGGCCTTAGTCGCTTTCGTAAATTTGGTTTTCATATTGGAGTTCCAGTTGGGTCTGCGGTCTAAATCAATACCTGTATACTTTACTTCCTCTAAAAATCCTATGCGTGTGCCATTTAGATAGATTGAGCAGGGCTGTACCTTTCTCCTCTTTGTAAATGCGACTAAGATTGTCGTGTTTGGGTTGATCGAAAAACCCTCTCTGCCACACCAGTCAGAGATAAGTTTGAGCGCAAGCTGCATGCGCTCACAGGCAGTGATCTCGCACTTTCCGTGACAATGACTACCAGGACATCAGCATATCCGATGTCCTCGTCGCCCCGAGTGGTTAGCTTGCGTAGTAGATCATCGATGACTAAAGACCAAAGCAGTGGTAAGAGGACTCCCCCTTGTGGGCATCCACTAGCCGCCGATACTGTCACTGAGACCTCTCCGCATGTGGCTGATATGATACGGCTATTTGAGGGCGCCGTGGCGCAGTGGTTAGTGTGTTGGACTCTGGCGCACGATGAGTGAGTTCGCATCCCGATAACACCAACGCCATCGAATGTGTATTTCGCGACGTTCCTCCTCGGCGGGGTACTGGCAAAACCCCCCGTAGTAAACTTGCCATGAAAAAGCTTCTCGACTCACGCCGTTCGGAATCGGCATTAAACTGTAGGTCCCTTTCACCTGTGTGAAAAAATAAATCACACACAACATGGGTGATTGAGAGAAGCTTGGCTCTGGTCCTTCATAGGCTGTAACGCCATCAAAGAAGAATACAGGAGGCACAATCTATTTAAAATTCTCGCAACTCCTTGCATACGCCGACGATCACAGCGAGATGTCAATGAGGCGTTTGCGAGTATTGGTTTGGCAGTGAACGAGGGCTAAACTAAATATATGCTGTCATAAAAAAAGGACACTCACTACCGACGTCTTGGCCAGAACGTTTGTATTGGCAGATATAAGTTCGAGGTAGTTAAGGACTTCGTCTACCTTGGCTCCACAGTGACCTGGAACAATGACATCAGTTCCGAAATCAAACGCAATCACTCTTGCCAATCGCTGATTCTTTGGGCTTAAGAGGCAATTGAGTAATAGGCCCCTCTCCCGAACGACAAGGATGACTCTATATAAGACCCTTATCATCCCTGTCCTGCTGTACGGCGCAGAAGCATGGACACTATCAAAAGCGGATGAGGAGGCCCTTGGTCGGTTCGAGAGAAAGATTTTGCTCGTGATTTTCGGGCCTATAAACGCAGACGGGGGATGGAGGAAAAGATTCAACCACTCACTTTACGGGCTGTACAGCGACATGAGTCTAGTCAGGCGTCTACGGATTCAATGCCTAAAATGCCTGGAGAGTTTTTGAATGCAACCCAGAGGGACGAAGAAACAGAGGACGGCCGCACTTAACATGGTGCACACAGGTGAAAGGGGACCTCAGCCAACTGGATGTGCGGCAATGGAAAAGGCTAGCAAAAGATCGTGCTAGATGGAGGGGTATGTTGGTTGAGGCCCAGGTTCACCCCGAACTATAGCGCCCGTCAAGAAGAAGAACATCATAAGAGTCACAGCTGATAGTCAAAACTAGTATTCCAATGTAGACTGCTAAGTCTTACTTGACAACGGCGAAAACACTCACTTGAGAAGCTATTCGAAAATACACAGTACACAGCCGTCAACAAGACAAGACAGTCGACAAACAAATCAAGATATGCATAGTGATCCCTAATCATTTCAACCTAGTATCTCCTAGTGATATCTGTCAATCAAAAACGTCACTGTCATAACATGAATCACAATTACCGAATGCGGTTTTCCAGTCAACCCTTTCCCAACTGACACGCCACTGACTGTAAATATTTGTTCAGCGCTTTGAATATGCAAAATCGGGAAAACCCCATCCATTTGCATGCGCCAGGAAAATGAGCCACACTACACACACTGTGTGTAAATAGCAAATATTAATTGAAACAATATTTTGACATCGATTTGACAGATGTTGGTGCGCTTTGTATGAAACGCGCAATATTCCTTCCATCCATCGCCATGGACATCGGCATGCAGGAAGTGCGCCACCCACTCTAAACGTCCCACTCTTGGTCGGTTCTTTACTATTTACATTGCATCCTAAATATCTGAAAGTGTATAGTACCTATATCGAATCCTGTACATCGGTTGACTTCCCATCGAATATTGCACAATGTCCGCTCGTCTGCCATCCAGATCATGCCCAATTAGGCTAAGCGCGTCACGGCCAGCCAACTAACTTCACTCAAAATTGAATAAAGTAACAAAACAACATATTTTCCAATTCATAACGAGATTTGTCATCCATCTCGCCGCCACATTGCCATCGTTGTCCTCGGCTTCCATCTAAATTGCCCTAATTTTCTGCTCGGTTATGTGACTAGGGGTGTATGTGCATTAGTTCCGCTCAGGGGGTTAACTATTCCATCGTCATTCGATGCAGATACCGTCTATCAGCACTCTGGCCCTCAGCAGTGAATCAGGACGAGAGTACACAGTATATTCAAAGGGGTGGTACTCGGTAGTTAGCAAGTTTTATTCGAATGCCGAATAAAAACTTTCAATAAAAACAAATCAGTTCTGGTCACGTGTCAGCGATCATACGAAATGAGATTAAAACCCATCCATCCATTGGCTGCATCGTGACCATGGTGCGGTGTATTGATGCAGGCAAATGCCAAGCATCTGGTACATGCTGCTCTCGACTCATTTATGCCTGCAGCGCTTGGTAAATTACCAAAACATTGTTTCGAACCTATGCCTCATGCAGTGGTTAATAGACAAAAAAAATGAACAACGAAATCTGGAATTTAAAGCACAAGAGGGAGTCCCAGATTATTTTGGATAGGGGTTTCGCTATGTCAAGTGCAGTCGGGATCTACATATTTCTGTCTTGCAAACACTGATATCCATAGTAAAGGTGCAGAAGCAATATTGAAAAGCCAAAAGGAAAAAGCATCAACCTGCAACTACGGGGCCAACATTTTAATTAAGGATTTGTAGTGGAAGAGGCTTCTCGAGTTGTCGGTCAATCATATGATCCGTGACCCCGAGGCGCGGTTCTGTTAACCACACTCAATTCCATTCCAAAATATTTTACTCTTCAGTTTGGTTCGTTCATTCGTTTGGTTATTTTGTGCTGAACAATAAGCTTGTAGACCGAATGTCAGTCAATCATTCATTTGTGGATGCGATAGAGTACGGCGGAAGGAATCATCCGAATCCTGTCAGTCGGTTTATTGTGGACTTAGGTTAAAAGTTAGATTTCAGGTTTTTGGGTTTTCAAATTGTGGCTCTGTGGTAATTTGGAAAATGTTACTTGGATACCAGCTCTGAGATTGAATGCCTTTAGTTAAAATGCCAAGGGGGGAGGGAGCGAGCAAACAGAGCAAATAAGTTGATCGCGTTTAACAGGGCAAACGCCAGCTTCAATCTCTGTCCCTGCTCAATCCAAGTTGACACACAGCCTCCGCGTATAGCTACACTGGCATCCGCCAGGTAGTGCACCAACGTGTGCAGCGACCAAGCCCCTTGTTCCTGGGGAAAGAGGAACCTGGCCCTCCAGGTTGGGGGTTGTGCTTACGGGTAACATCCCTATCACGTAAAAACCTACTTGTTCCGAAACAACAACAAGCCTCGGATACGGACGGATACAAAGCGATCAATTGGAGCAAGCCCTTAACTGCTATAAAGCAGATATAACCGCGCTTCAAGAAGTGCGATTGGATGAACCAGGCAAAAGACGGATGAAAAACGGTGATATCTACTACGAGAACTGCTACAAGAATAACAAACAGCGCCTGGAAGACTCCGACAAAAAGGCTTAAGCTTCCGAGATGCAAGCGAACGCCTCATAACAATCCGCATCAAAGCTAAATTTGGAAACATTAGCTTAATATGCGCTCACGCCCCAACGGAAGAAAATGACGATCGACTCAAAGAAGAATCCCACGATCTCCTAGACAGAACTTATGCCCAATGCCCCAACTACGACACAAAAATAGTTCTAGGAGATTTTAATGCAACACTGGGCAAAGAGAACATATTTGAGTCGATCATAGGAAAGCATAGCCTCCATAACACCACATCCGATAACGGACTTAGGCTAATCGATTTCCTAACGGGGCGTAATCTCCTTGTAGCAAGCACGCGATTCCCCCATCTCAACGCCCACAAGGGTACCTGGCGGTCTTTTGATCAATCGACCACCAACCAGATTGATCACATTGCGATCGACGCCAGACACTACTCCAGTATTCTCGACGTACGAACCTTCCGAGGGGCCAACATCGACTCGGACCACTACATTGTTGTGCGAATGAGAATATCAAGAATGCTTAGGAGTCGAGTAGGACAACGTAAGTTTGACGTCGGAAAGCTACAATCGCAAGAGACTGCCAGAATCTTTGCCGATCGTGTGTCCTCCGATCTCTCTCAAAATCCCCCCACAGCAGCACAAACAATAGAGCAGGAATGGGCGCATTGCCAGAGCGCCGTCAGAGACGCTGCCTCAGAGGTACTGGGTTTCAAACCGCCACCACCTAGAGACCCCTGGTTCGATGAACAATGCGAACAAGCCCATGCAGCAAAACAAGAGGCATGTAAGGCCATGCTGCAACGACGGACGAGATCTGCTCGCGAAATTTATGAGCAGAAGAGAGAACACGGAAAGCGTGAGATCGAGGAGATGGAGAGATGCTTCCGCAGTAATAATGCCCGGAAGTTTTACAATAAGGTAAAACGAACATGCCATGGCTACAAAGCCAGAGCGGGGGCCTGCAGGGATGAAAATGGAAAACTGGCTGTAGAATCACAGTCGATGCTGAGAGTTTGAATAGACCACTTCTGCAGACTGTATATCGGCGAGGCGATGACAGACAAGATACCGCTGTCAGGCAGAACGATCCGTTCGTTATGGACGACGATGTAAGAGAATTCCGTCCACCCGACCTAGAATTAGTAATTTCAAAGCATAGAACTAATAAAGCTGCGGGCGCAGACGGTCTGTTTGCGGAGCTATCTAAAGCAGCTGGAGATGAGTTGATGAGCACCAGCTCATCTATAAGATATGGTCGAAAGAAAGCATGCCCGATGGATGGAAACTCAGCATCGTTTGCCCGGTCAATAGAAAAAGGAATAAGTGCGCCAACCATAGGGGAATAAGTCTCCTTAGCATAGCGTATAAGATCTTCTTTACTGTGCTGTGTGAACGACTGAAACCATTCGTGATTTGATTTGTTCCAGACCAGATATTCACACTGCGGCAGATCTTGGAGAAGACACACACCACCTTTTCGTCGATTTTAAGGCCAGATATGACTATAGGGACGAGTTGTATAGAGTCATGTTGTGTTTTGACATCCCTGCCAAGCTCGTCAGGTTGTGCAAATTCTCGCTGCTCCATTAAGGTCGGTAAGGAGTTGGCCGAGACCTTCGATGTCAAAAAAGGATTCAGGCAAGGCGACGAACTGTAATGTGATTTTTTCAACATTGTAATTGAAAAGATCGTACGGGATTCACTGGCCAATAATCGAGGCACGATCAACTTCAAGTCTTCACTATTGCTCGCATATCCTGATGACATTGACGTGATTTGAAAGAACGCAGCGAGACGGCAATGAAACTTTTGTGAGCATTGAGGCAGGTCTGAAGATAAACGAAGGCAAAACCATATATATGCTGTCGTTACACCGACGTCTTGGCCAGATGGTCACTATTGACCTTTGACGTAGTCAAGGAATTCGTCTACCATGGCTCACTGGTAACAATCGGCAATGATACCAGCGCTTAGAAGCAGAATATCTCTTGCCAGCAGCTATTTCTTTGGGCCCAAGAGGCAATTGAGTAGTAGTGGCCTCCCTCGAAAGACCAAGGTTGCGCTATGCAAAACCTTAATCATCTTGGTCCCTTTCTATGGTGCAGAGGCCTGGACTTTGACGAAAGCGGATGAGAAGGCCCTTGGTCATTTCGAGAGAAAGATTCTGCGTTCAATCTGTGGTCCCGATTGTATAAACCTTTCGGAAGTGAACAAACGTATGCAGCAATAAAACCCCGACCAGAATGGCGATTGTGCGGCGGGCTAACAATCCTACTTACTTACTTAGCTTGCGCTACAGTTCGGGGTGATCCTAGGCCTCAACAAACATGCCCCTTTATCAAGCACGATATTTTGCTAGCCTTTTCCATTGCCGCACATCCAGTTGGCTGAGGTCCCCTTCCACCTGTGTGCACCATGTAAAGTGCGGCCGTCCTCTGTTTCTTCGCCCCTTGGGGGTTGGATTCAAAGATTCTCCAGCCATTTTAGGCATTGACTCTGTAGACGCCTGACTAGGCTCATGTCGCTGTACAGCTCGTAAAGTTCGTGGTTGAATCTTCTCCTCCATCCCCCGTCTGCGATTATAGGCCCAAAAATCACGCGCAAAATCTTTCCCTCGAACCGACCAAGGGCCTCTTCATCCTGATCCCAAAGAAACAGCGATTGGCAAGAGTGATTCTGCGTTTGATTTCGGAACTGATGTCACTGAGGTCACTGCGGAGCCAAGGTAGACGAAGGCCTTAACTACCTCGAACTTATATCTGTGTCATTTCTAATATGACGTTGAAGATATCACACGAAAGCGCATCGCCCTGCCCAAATCCTTATTTGACATCAAAACTATCGGTAAGGTGTTCACCGATTCGGATGGAGCAGCGAGCATTCTCCAAAGTCATCCTGCATAGTCTGATGAGTTTACCAGGTATGGCAAAGGTAGACATAGCGTTGTGTAGCTCGTCTCTAATTACGCTGTCGTATGCGGCTTTGAAGTCGACAAATAGGTGGTGAGTGTCGACTTGAAATTCATTGGTTTTTTCCAGGATTTGCCGTAGTGTGAAGATTTGGTCGATGGTGGACTTCCGCACTGGTAAGGACCTATCAGCTTATTTACAAAAGGCTTCAGGCGTTCACACAAAACGGCAGAGAAGATTTTGTAGGCGATGTTAAGGAAACTTATTCCTCTATAGTTGGCGCAATCAGAGGGGTCTCCTTTCTTGTGGATCGGGCATACGATGCTGAGACTCCATTCCTCGGGCATGCTTTCCTCTGACCATATCTTACAGATGAGCTGGTGCATCTACTAACCAGGTCATTCCCAGCTGCCTTGAAGAGCTCAGCAGACAGTCCGTCTGCGCCAGCAGCTTTATTCGACTTGAGCTTCGATATGGCAACCTTAACTTCATCGAGGTCAGGGGGACAGAATTCTCTGCGGTCTCCGTCGATTAGAAATGGATCATTCTGCTTGACAGCGGTATATTGACTAACATCGCCGTTATACAGTCTGCAGAAGTGGTTTTTCCATATTCTCAGCATCGACTGCGGTTCTACTACTAGGTGCCGTTCTCATCCCTGCAAGCCTCCGTTCTGGCTTTATAACCTTGGCATGTTCGCTTTATCTGTTGATAAAACTTTCGAACGTCACGCCTGCAGTAACTTACTTACTTACTTACTTATCAGGCCTGCGATCCATGGAGGATCTGAGCCTGAGCTATAGCTGCCTTCCATCCTTGACGGTCACGGGCACGCTGCTTCCAGTTGTCAAGACCAAGATGTCTTACATCCGCGATTACTTGGTCTTTATACCGGAGGTTCGGTCTTCCTCTTCTTCTGGAACCAGGAGGCTCGGAGTCGAAGACCCTCTTAGCTGGAGCGTTGATGTCCATGCGCTCGATGTGGCCGAGCCAGTGTAGTCGACGGATCCTTGCCTTCCGGACTACATCCACATCTTGGTACAGCTCGTAGAGTTCGCGGTTGTGTCTTCTTCTCCATTCACCTTCCTCACAGACATGACCAAATATCCAGCGCAGAATTTTTCTTTCGAAAGAACCCAAAATCAGCTCCGCTGTCCTGCTTATCGTCCAGCTTTCGGCTCCGTACAGCAAGACTGGCGGAATGAGCGTTTTGTAAAGCATGACTTTGGTCTTTCGAGTGAGGAGTTTTGATCCCAGTTGTTTGGACAAGCCGAAGTAGCAGCGGTTGCCAAGGGCGATTCTATGCCGGATCTCTATTGTGGTGTCATTTGTGGAATTTACGCTTGCCCCGAGGTAGACAAACTCCTTAACTACCTCGAAATTGTAGCTGTCAATAGTTATATTTTGTCCCAGATGGTGAGCGACAGATTGGTTGTTGCTTGACAGCATGTATTCCGTTTTGTCCTCATTGATCTTAAGACCAACTCGTTTCGCCTGTTCTTCAATCGCCGTGAATGCTTCCACAATGCCACGGCGAGAACACGCGATGATGTCGATATCATCCGAGTATCCTAGCAGCTGGATGGACTTGTAAAAGATAGTGCCTTCCCTGTTGACGCCTGCCCGTCGCACTATCTGCTCCAGCACCTGGTTGAAGAAGTCACATGACAGCGCATCTCCTTGCCGAAATCCGGTGCATGTTTCGAATGGTTCCGAGGTCCTAGAACCGAGTTGCACGGTGCATCGCGCGTTTTTTAGCGTGGCACGACACAACTGGATCAGTTTTCCCGGGATCCCGAATTCGGCCATCGCACCAAACAGTTCTTCACAATGAATGCTGTCGTATGCGGCTTTGAAATCGATGAAAAGATGGTGTGTATAGATTCGAAACTCGTTGGTCTTTTCCAGGACTTGTCGAAGTGTGAACATTTGGTCTATAGTCGATTTGCCGGGCCGGAAGCCGCACTGGTAGCTGCCGGTTAGTGCGGTGCAAAATGGTTTTAGACGTTCACACAATACGCTGGACAGGATCTTGTATGCGACATTGAGCAGGGATATACCTCTATAGTTCTTGCAAGAGGTAGGATCGCCTTTTTTGTGGATGGGGCATATAGAGCTGGTATTCCAGTCGTCGGGCATGCTTTCATCTTCCCAAATTCTGCAGATGATCTGGTGCATGCTCCCTACCAGAACATCGCCGCCAGCCTTGAAGAGCTCTGATGGCAAGCCATCTGAGCCTGCGGCCTTGTTGTTCTTCAGCTTCTGAATAGCTGTGCCGACTTCTTCGATGCTGGGTGGGAGGACTACTTCAGCGGCTGGAGTTGGGACTTCCTCTGTCCCTACCACTCTCTCTTGGTCATGCTCGTTAAGCAGCTGCTGGAAGTGCTGCTTAAATACATCCACTATTCCCTGCGGGTCGGTGGCAAGATTACCCTCGCAGTTTCGAAGAGCCAGGGTGCCCTTTTTGAAGCCTCCTGCAAGGCCTTTGGCTTTCTTGTAAAATGCTCGTATTTTATGTTTATGTTTAAGGGAGACGCGATCGGTAAAAGCACGAGCGGTTTCCGGCGATAGTGTCCTCCATATATGCAGCCTTTAAAAAATGGGAATATTTCCACAGCTTCAAAAGCTCAAGCAATTGAACAGCCCCTAAGCTACTCATAAAAGTTAATCGCCGTGCCAGAATTCAATGTGCTCCAACCAATCCATATAACATTTAGTTTCCATAGATCCACTGCAATATGACACGAATAATTAAGCCATTTCCGATGTGAAATCAATTGAAATAGAAAACCGAAAATTTGAATTTTTATTTGTTTCCAAAAATGAAAATTGATTTGAGTATGATGTGCTCAGTGATTGTTTTTACACGTCCGTGTGCTCGTCATTTCGAAAAATAAAAATGAAGGAAAGTCGACTCAAAAAACGTAAATATTATAAAACAAAAGCTTATAGTTACTCGTATACCCAGGGAGCAGTAGCTGGATGGGCGCATTCGAGTCTTTTCATTTGCAGGACCTTGTCATCGTATTCGCTATTTGCTGTTTTTCAATACAAATTTGCGTTAATTTTATGCATCCAATCGGTTGTGCTAAAATTGTTCGGCTTTCAGTCTATGCCCGTTCACCCGCAGCTTCAGCTTGGTCCTGCCGCTTCCGGTTCGTCCAGCTTCAATGTCCTTGTTTGTATATTTATTATTTCTCGTATAACTCTTTTTCTAATTTTTTTTTTGGCTTCCCTTCGTGCATTCGCCTGATGTTGTTGTTGTTTTTACTCCTGGTTTTTTTTTTTATTTGACTCCATTCAGACGTACTCGTATCCTGGCATTGATTTATGCATGATAGAGCATATCAAGCGATGTGTAAAATGGGATATTTTTTCGTGCTTTATATTCGTTTACTCTGCTATGAGCATCGCGCGGCGAGCGCGCACTGAATGCACATTGGATCCTTTATTATCTGCCACCAACCAACCATTCAGATCCTGGCATACACACAGGTATTCCAAAGCTTCAGGTTTTGCCCCCACCGCGCTTTAGTGGCTTGGCATATGAGTATTTCTGTGGGATCAGGACAAAGACAGAACGGATGAAAAATAGGAGTAAATAAAAATGGACATGTCTGCAGCGGAATATCTACAAAGGAGAGCTTGACTTGTACGAAAAAATAGAAAATCATGACAAGGACATTAGTCTACAAGTATTCATCCATGTGCCGTAGAGTTGGTTTGGTAAGTATGACACTAGGGAAACGCTTTCCTACTCGACTCGGACATACATACATATGTACTGGTACGATCCCTTGAAGTCATTGGCTTCAGTCGTGTTATGACACTTTCTTAATCGAAGGCAATGGAAGAAAAGAGTTGTTTACTGGGGTGCGAACGTGTGAAACAATTCGCTTTCGTTGCAACCCTTCTCTCATGTTCTCTAATTTGTTAACAAATTACTTTTCATTTGAAACATGCTCACTTGGAATGAGTTCATGTGTAATGAATGGATAGATTTATGGTCGTCAGTACGAATGAGCACCGAGTCCTTGTGCCTGACAGTCGGATAGAGGATCGTATTAGTAATTAGTCAAATTAGGCAAATTTGCTATTGATTTATTGTTATTGTACCTGGATTTCGATTTCCCTGACTTCGATCTTCGTCCTTGTTGTTCGGAGACACTTTGACGCGTCTCGTCCATGTCGTAGTTGTGCGAATTTCATGCACCATCAGTCGAGGACAATGCAGAAGAGGATTTTAGGTGTGCAAAAACAGCAGAGAATAAGGACGAAATTTACGACCCCACAAGGGTCCCATTAGAGGCTAAGTCATTTGTTCGAAAACTGCCAAGCAAATCACAACGAATAAGGGTGCTAGTCTCTTTTCCATGGTCTGATAGACATTTTTCTTTTGGACGTACTGTCATGCCCACTCATCTTTCGACCACCCACCTTGTTCGATTGTTAGAATCGCGCCTTATCGGTGGCACGCATGTTTAGATAGACGCACAGCATGATAGTAAAGACACCCTCATCCACACAGTATCTTCTCTCGTTATCCTCGTACACACCTTCGGCATAAACACGAAGTATCTTATTTCAATCGGCATTTTCACTTTCTAACATGTCTATAATGATACCAGATTGTTGTCAGCCGAATGGAGAGAAGGGCAGAAGCTGCCAAAATGGTTCTTCTAAGTAAATTGCACCCAAATTGACTAGCACATATCGATTTTCATAATCGTGCAACATTTGCTGCCACTTCTCCGGCCAAGGATACCGTCAACACCATCCCGTGCACCCCAAAAACCGACACATACGTACAGTGCTTATATACATAACTACATTCACAATAAATACACTTTGTGTCACGATGTGGAAAGAATACGATAAAAGATTATACGTGGCGACATCTGTTTCCGACATCTTTTAATAAAATTTTCATCTTTATTACTGAAAGATTGTTTTATGCTTTATGCTCCTGCTATAACGTTCTATGTAGTCCTCTCGGTAATCGGTAGCCGGTGGTGGTGTGGTGGATGTGCCCAGGAGTGAAACGATTATTATTTACCCCAATAGCGATATTTGAGGGATGGAATACAGGACGAAAAAAAAAAGAGAAAAAACAACAAGCCCATGAAAGCAGGCAAGTGTCCTTGTCCTTTTGGAAATCCTTTCTTGTTCGATTTCTTTCTTTTTTTTTTTTTTTCTTGAAGTAGCAAATTGCTTTCACACTTTAGTTAGATTTTGATTTTATTTTTGTTCGACTTTTTCGATTATTTTTCTGCAAAACAAAAAAAAAACTTTTTATTGCCGCATGATTTGTGGAAGGATAATATCCAGTGTTAATGGCTGTGAGTGGATTTTATTATATTTATGAGAAAATGATGAGCCATCGGTGTCGAGCGCTTGGACGTTTCCGATTCGATTTATGGCCGATTTGCCATTTAATTAATTGAGGAAATGTGAGAGCAATATTTGATTCAACATTTTCGAATAGAAATTTTATTTCATCATAAAACGGATTTTATAGGCTTGATGATGATAGACTTTTTTTTTGAACTGGGGCTAGTGTCACATTTTTTACATCAGCCTGATCTGCGTCCCCCCACGGAAGACAAGGATGACTCCGCCAAAGATGAGTTCAACGATCTCCTAGACAGAACGTATGCCCAATGTCCCAACTATGACATCAAAATTGTACTAGGAGACTTCAATGCTAAGCTGGGTAAGGAAAGTATATTTGGGCGAGTCATCGGCAAACATAGCCTACACGACACCACCTCCGATAACGGACACAGGCTGATTGATCTTGCTACGGGGCGAAATCTCCTTCTAGCCAGTACGCGCTTCTCGCACCTCGATATTCACAAAGGCACCTGGCGGTCTTTTGATCAATCGACTACCAACCAGATTGATCACATCGCGATCGACGTCAGACACTCTTCCACTATTCTTGATGTTCGAACTTTCCGAGGGGCTAACATCGACTCGGTCCACTATCTTGTAGTAGCCAAGATGCGCTTACGGATATCACGAACGCGGCGGAGTAGAGTAAGAATACAAAGTTATGACGTTGGAAAGCTAATATCGCCAGAAACCGCTCGTGCTTTTACCGATCGCGTCTCCCTTAAGCTCTCCAATACACCTCAACCCTCCACGCTATCAATAGAACAACAGTGGAACCTTTGCAAACAAGCCCTGAAAAGCCCTGCATCCAAAGTTTTGGGTTTTAAGGCTCCACCACGAAGAAACACCTGGTTCGATGACGAGTGCAGGAGGATTCACACAGCGAAGCAGGATGCATATAAAGCCTCGCAGCATAAAAGAACAAGAGCAGCTCGTGAGCTCTACGATTGAGCGCAATTGAGGATTTGGAGAGGTGTTACTGCAGGCGTGACGTTCTAAAGTCTTATCAACAGATAAAGCGAACATGCCAAGGTTATTAAGCCAGAACGGAAGCCTGCAGGGATGAGAACGGACACCTAGTAGTAGAATCGCAGTCGATGCGATGAAGTTAAGATTGCCATATCGAAACTCAAGTCGAATAAAGCTGCTGGCGCAGACGGACTGTCTGCTGAGCTCTTCAAGGCAACTGGGGATGACCTGGTTAAGAGCATGTACCAGCTCATCTGTAAGATATGGTCAGAGGAAAGCATGCCCGAGGAATGGAGTCTCAGCATCGTATGCCCGATCCACAAGAAAGAAGACCCCACTGACTGCGCCAACTACAGAGAAATAAGTGTCCTTAACATCGCCTATAAAATCTTCTCTGCCGCTTTGTGTGAACACTTGAAGCCTTTTGTAAATAAGATGATAGGTCCTTATCAGTGCGGATTCAGGCCAGGGAAGTCCACCATCGACCAAATCTTCACACTACGGCAGATCCTGGGGAAAACCAATGAATTTCAAGTCGACACCCACCATCTATTCGTCGACTTCAAGGCCGCATACGACAGCGTAATTAGAGACGAGCTATACAACGCTATGTCTACCCTTGCCATTCCTGGTAAACTCATCAGACTATGCAGGATGACTTTGGAGAATGCTCGCTGCTCCATCCGAATCGGTGAACACCTGTCCGATAGTTTTGATTTCAAAAAAGGATTTAGGCAGGGCGATGCGCTGTCGTGCATACAGCGACGATATTGACATAATAGGTAGATCACAGCGAGATGTCAATGAGGTGTTTGTGAGTATTGAGATGGAGGCGGCGAAAATTGGTTTGGCGGTAAACGAGGGCAAAACTAAATATATGCTGTCATCAAAAAAGGACGCTCACCACCGACGTCTTGGCTAGAATGTTTGTATTGGCAGATATAAGTTCGAGATAGTTAAGGACTTCGTCTACCTTGGCTCCGCAGTGACCTGGGACAACGACATCAGTTCCGAAATCAAACGCAGAATCACTCTTGCCAATCGCTGTTTCATTGGGCTCAGGAGGCAATAGGGCCCTCTCCCGAACGACAAAGTTGACTCTATATAAGACCCTTATCAGCCCGGTCCTGCTGTATGGGGCAGAAGCATGGACACAATCAAAAGTGGATGAGGAGGCCTTTGGTCGGTTTGAGAGAAAGCTTTTGCGCATGATTTTTGGGCCTATAAACGCAGACGGGGGATGGAAGATTCAGCCACGAACTTTACGGGCTGTACAGCGACATGACCCTAGTCAGGCGTCTACGGATTCAACGCCTAAGATGGCTGGGCCATGTAGAGCGAAGGGGCAGCACAGCCTCAGCTCGGAGAGTCTTTGAATCCAACCCCAAGGGACGAAAGAGCAGAGGACGGCCGCACTTAAGATGGCGCACACAGATGGAAGGGGACCTCAGCCAACTGGGTGTGCGGCAATTGAAAAGGCTAGCAAAAGATCGTGCTAGTTGGAGGGGCATGTTGGTTGAGGCCCAGGTTCGCCCCGAACTGTAGCGCCCATATAGAAGAAGAAGAAGAAAATGTGGGGTGAACAAGATCTTATAAAAAATTAGCATAAGTACACGCAAAAATGGTGTAGACCAACGAAACCTCGACTTGGCTATGATCAAATTCAAAAAGCCATGCTTTAGCTCTTTGCAAGAAAAATGGGAAGGTACGAGTAGAACGAATATATGCCGGAAACGTAAGCTTACAAGATACGATGAACTAGAAATTTCTTAGACCCTTGCAGATCTTTTGTGCCTGCTAGCCGATTAGCTGAGGAGCTTCTCCACTTCCATATTGAAGTTGAGAATGCTTCTCGTAGCAGCCCAGGTGATCCCCTCAGGAGTCATAACTTAGCTGGGAAGGATACGCTTCCTAGGATGGCAGACAGCAGCACACTCACACAGTATGTGTTCCGCCGTCTCTTCGTCCTCGAGACAGAGCCAGTACTCAGTTTCAGACGAGAGGCTAATTTTGTTTAGATGATATCTCAGACCGCAGTGTCCTGTTAGATAGCTGACTAGTCTTCTGATATCCATCCTATTGAGTTTGAGTATGTCACTAGAGTGCTTGTTCAGGGGTCGTGTAAGTCGTTTCGATTGACGGAGTCCCCGAACGCTGTTCCAAAAGGACAGGTGTTGCAAATTTTCCCACTTGCCTAAGAAGAAATTTATCTTAGACCCGGGCGTGCCGCAGAATAGTTCTGGACATACATATATATTTATCGCTGGAACCTTTCCTGGCGAATTGGTCGGCGATTTTATTGCCCTTAATACTTTTGTGCCATGGCGCCCACCAAAGTTTGACATTGGTTCTTTTGGCGAGGTCTTGTACAGCATCGTGGCATTCCTTGACGGTTTTTGAGTTCGTGCTGTACGAACTCAGCCCTTTAAGCGCTGCCTGGCTATCAGAGGGTATGTGAATGGTTACTCCTCTAATGCCAGTCTCAAACTTTAGATTTGCGCATGTATAGCGCATGGATGGCATGCAACTCTGCTTGTAGGATGCTAGGACTCATTGCGATTTGGTCCAAAGATGCCGGCGCTAAGGCCAGAAGCCATCTTGGAGCCATCCGTATACCACCTAAGGCCTTTGACATTTAGCAAGGGATCACTGTTTTCCCATGCTGAGCGATCTGGGATGAATATCTCAAATCTCTTGTCAAAAATGGTGGTAATGCGCCTGAGACCGTGGTAATCATATCCAGCTCGGGAAGGTCTTGTAATATGGAAGTGTGACCCTCGGGTCTAAATGCCATATTTGTTCCCGAACAAAGAATTCTGATTGCACTGCGTAATGCCACCTTTCTGATAAAAAGGTGAAGTGGGGTGAGTCCAATGAGTGCTTCTTGGGCTGCCGTGGGGCAGGTTGGCATATCGCCTGTAAAGCCGAGACACGCTAGTCTCTGAAGGCGTTGAAGCTTAACAATTGTAGTTTTTTGCTCCAATTTTGTCCACCATATGGTTGACCCGTAGGTAACGATAGGTCTTACTATCGCGGTATATAGCCAGTGGACTACCTTAGGCTTAAGTCCCCAGGTTTTACCGTAGGTGCGTCGGCAGGCCCACATGGCCTTAGTCGCTTTCGTAAGTTTAGTTTTCATATTGGAGTTCCAGATGAGTCTCCGGTCTAGGTCAATACCTAGATACCTTACCTCCCCTGGAAATCCTATGCGTGTGCCATTTAGATAGATTGAGCAGGGCTGTACCTTTCTCCTCTTTGTAAACGGGACTAAGATTGTCTTATTTGTGTTAATCGATAAACCCTCTCTGCCACACCAGTCAGAGATAAATTGGGGCGCACTCTGCCTGCACTCGTAGGCAGTGGTTTCGCACTTGCCCGTAACAATGACTACTAGGTCATCAGCATATCCGATGACCTCGTAGCCCCGAGTGAATAGCTTGTGTAGTAGATCATGGATGACTATCGACCATAGCAGTGGTGAAAGGACTTCTCCTTATGGGCATCCTCTCGCCGCCGATACTGTCACTGAGACCTCTCCGCATGTGGCTGGTATGATACGGCTATTTAGCATCGCCCTAATCCAGTGATTAGTGGCATGGTCCACACTCCTGCAGGATATTGCGGTGGTAATCGAATCATAGCCAGTATTATTGAAGGCTCCTTCTATATCGAGGAAGGTGCAAATTGCGATCTCGTTTTGTGTGAAGCTATTTTCAATACCCGTCACCAAGTGATGTAGCGCATTCTCGGTAGATCGCTCTTTGCGATATGCATACTGGTTGGGATGCAGAGGTGTCTGATTGTTTTTAGGAAGAACGAAGTCAAACTGATAGGGCGATAGGATATAGGTTGCTTACTTGGTTTCCCAATCTTGGGGATGAATACAAGATTGACCTCTCTCCATATTTGGGGTTTGTATCCCAGGTTGAAGCAAGACCTAAAAAGAACTATCAGTGGTGATAGAATTGTATTCAAGCCTTTCTGTAAGATCGCAGGAAAGACACCGTCTTTGCCTGGAGCCTTATATGGTTTAAATAAGCCAATTGCCCATTTAACCCTGTCAGGGCTGAAAAGTCTGCCAGAAAGGCTATTTGTCCTACTGTCGATGCTTTTTATGACGTTCTGGGGGTGCTATTTATGACGAGTGGAGAGCAGAACCAGGGAAGTGCACCTCGAGCGAAGTCTCCAGGATTTCCCTGCGATTGTCGGTGAAGATGCGGAAAGGATAGGGGTAGTGTCTTTGCTTTTTGGTGGCTACGGATATTGAGATTTTAGCTCGGATCATTGGGTTGAGAGTCCAGTGTGTTAACTATTACGCCATTACGCCATTTCTGGTAAGGTTGTATATCTGTAGTTGGGGAATTCTCCTTTTGCTTGATTCAATGATCCAAAGTGTGTTAATTATTAATAAGTGTGTCGCTGCAATACACTTAAGGTGTCATTCTATTTATTTATTTATCTTATTTTTTATTTTTTTTGTTGAAGGCTTCTTCTATCTTCTCAGACGCAAACACTGGTCCATTGTACTCCAGACAGACACCTTACATTACTGTATTTTCCCCGTTTTCCGGAGAAAAACTTGAAGGAGCTTCAGTGATGTAGAGCTAAGGGATTCGGCACACACCACGCCGGCTCAAAGGGTGCGCCACCGTGCGCGAGCAAAGGCGAGACAATCACAGAGGAAATGCTCTGCAGTGTCATCCTCCTCTTCGCCACGTGCAGCACAGGTAAGCGTCTCACTGATGCCGAGCACGTAGAGATGCTTGGCAAAAGTGTAATGGCCCACGATAACTCCCACAAGCCTTCTGCAGTCAACTCTCCTTAAAGACAGTAGGAATGCTGCAGATTTTTTGCAGACAACAGGTCATACATATGTGCTTAGTCATCATGCAACCTGGATAATCCCTCCATCTTCGGTTGTGTGTATTAAAAACACAATTGTTAATGTAGGAATTTACCGTGGACGCAGGTAGACCTAGGACGGGTTCAGGTCCTGAGAAGCTCTCCTCTGAACCCATTGTGGCGAGTTCATCAGAGATCTCATTCCCTGGGATCCCAGAGTGGCCTGGAACCCACACAAGCCTTAATGAATTGACTCTGCCGACTTTGTTCAGGAGAGACTTGAGTTCAAGCACTAATTTGGAGCTAGTTAAGGGATCAAACACAGCTTTTAGTGGAGCTTGGTTGTCACTACAGACGCACACACTTTCCCTTTTCCACCTGTTCTTCACAACATAGTGCATAGCCATTAGGATTGCGTATATCTCTAACTGGAAGACAGACGCATATTTTCCTAAGGAGAAGTGCAGTCGGGTGCTTTCGCGCTCAAAGAAGACCCCGGCACCGGACCCCGTGAAAATGCGAAGACTATCCTTTCCAGGTTCAGTATTCAGCCATAGCCAATCCTGACGCCATTGAAACTCGACTGTGAAATTATGGCGCAGTAGAATAACGGGCGTCAGTACGTCAGAAGGCATGTCCGTGAGACAGGGGTCGCAGGATAATTCTTGCGCAAGCACACCGTTATTCCTATGCGAGTTATACCAAAAGCCATTTCTCTTCAGACGAGACATGGCTTTCAGAGCACACCTTCTGATAATTATATCAAGAGGTGGAAGGTTCATCATAGCATCTAGAGCAGCGCCCGGCGTGCTGGGGAAGGCCCCGTGCAGCTGAGACAAACCGTTTGGTGAAAGAGGATACGACGTGTTTGCGTTTGAGTCTGTTCCACCAGACAACCAATTCATGTGAGATTATAGGTCTTATCATTGCCGTGTAGATCCAGAGGACCTTTGCCGGTGATAAACCCCCTGTTTTGCCAAAAGCTCCTTTGCATTGCCAGAAAGCTGACAGCGCCTTGGTGGTTTTTGACTCAACATGTTTTGACCAGAGAAGCTTACTATCTAAGATGACTCCTAGATACTTAGCCTCCTTGGATATCGGGATGGAAGTGCCTTTTAGTACCAGCTGAGTCATGTCCGTATTTTTCCTCCTTCTCGTAAAGAGAACGACATCGGTCTTAAGAGGATTGACTGACAGCCCATTTCTGGTACACCAATCATCGATCACATTTAGCGCCGTCTGTGCTTTGCGACGGACAGTCGTCAAACATAAGCCGACAGAAAGAATGGCGACGTCATCCGCATAGGCCTGGGCGTAGATTCCAGAGGCAACTTAACTACTTCGAACTTATATCTGCCTATACAAACGTTCTGGCCGAGACGTCGGTGTTGAGCGTCCTTTTTTGATGACAGCATATATTTAGTTTTGCCCTCGTTTACCGCCAAACCAATTTTCGCCGCCTCCATCACAATACGCGCAAACGCCTCATTGACATCTCGCTGTGATCTACCTATTATGTCAATATCGTCGGCGTATGCAAGGAGTTGCGAGGATTTTAAATAGATTGTGCTTCTTGTATTGGCCAGTGATTTTTGCACAATCATTTCCAATATGATGTTGAAGAAATCACACGACAGCGCATCGCCCTGCCTAAATCCTTTTTTGACCTCAAAACTATCGGTAAGGTGTTCACCGATTCGGATGGAGCAGCGAGCATTCTCCAAAGTCATCCTGCATAGTCTGACGAGTTAAGCAGGTATGTCAAAGGTAGACATAGCGTTGTATAGCTCGTCTCTAATTACGCTGTCGTACGCGGCATTGAAGCCGACAAATAGGTGGTGAGCGTCGACTTGAAATTCATTGTTTTTTTCCAGAATCTGCCGTAGTGTGAAGATTTGGTCTATTGTGGACTTCCCTGGCCTAAATCCGCACTAATAAGGACATATCAGCTTATTTACAAAAGGCTTCAGGCGTTCACACAAAATGGCAGAGAAGATTTTGTAGGCGATGTTAAGGAGACTAATTCCTCTATAGTTGGCGCAATCAGAGGGGTCTCCTTTCTTGTGGATCAGGCATACGATGCTGAGACTCCATTCCTCGGGCATGCTTTCCTCTAACCATATCTTACGGATGAGCTGGTGCATGCTCCCAACCAGGTCATCCCCAGCTGCCTTGAAGAGCTCAGCAGACAGTTCGTCTGCGCCAGCAGCTTTATCCGACTTGAGCTTCGATATGGCAATCTTAACTTCGTCGAGGTCAGGGGGACAGAATTCTCTGCGGTCTCCATCGATTAGAAATGGATGGTTTTTCCATATTCTCAGCATCGACAGCGGTTCTACTACTAGGTGTCCGTTCTCATCCCTTCAGACTTCCGTTCTGGCTTTATAACCTTGGCATGTTCGCTTTATCTGTTGATAAAACTTTCAAACGTCACGCCTGCAGTAACACCTCTCCAAATCCTCAATGTATTTTATTACTATTTCCTTTTCTGAAACGCCTGATGTGAAATCATCCACAATACGCTGCCTTTATGCATCACCGCATGTATTAGGTGCCATTATTACCCCTTTTCAAGATCACTCGAAGCCTGCTCTGTTTAAAAATATTTACGTAAGTGAGCCTTCAGTCAACGAATAAATATACTGGTGAGCGTTGCAATCACTTCAGTTGCAATTGTTTTGTCGCGAGAAAATTTCAAGTTCCTTATCATAATTTATCGTAACTTAGGAAATATATATTGGATTTTTGTGAATTATATGTTTTGTTTTCCTTAAATATTGAGCTTTAAAAATATATGTGAAGACATTGTATGTTTTTGAAAAAGAAATTAGTGAATTTTATAAAATTTCCCTGTTTCTGTTCGAGTTGCAAATGTTTTGTCCGATACTGTATGTACATATGGATGTACATATACCAGTACCTCTCATCCAAGTACGGCTTATGACTAACTAACTTGGGCAAAACAAAAACTCAGGATTACGTTTTTTAGATTGATTTCTTTATTCTTATGAAACGTGATCACTTGGCAAGAATCCAAAAACCAACCGCCCCAGACCAAAACGAGACGAAGAAGAAAAGTGCCCTGACATTAGGTGGACGAATGTCAAAAATTGTCTTGTCGCGTAAAGCTAAGGCTAAGTTCACATTTCATGGATAACACTTGTTTCTATTACTTATGTCAAACCGCACTGATACCGGAAACTACATCTGTTTCTACATATATATCAATATATATTTTTTTCTTTTTTGCAAGATTCACATCTTTGCTTTTTAGTGTTTTGCCGTTGTGAAGGAAATGGTAAAGTTGTTTCTATTTTATATCCTATCAGCGCCATTGCAATTTTCACAGAATTTCGCAAGCTTGGTTTGGAAATTCTGTTTTCTAAGTTTTTAGCCGCTTGTTCTAATGACGGTTCTCTTATAAAATCTTTCCTTTTTCCGGATCCTTTCTGAGATGTATACCATGTTGGTTTGCTGATACTAGAGCTGCAGTATCTAATAAAGGGTCCGCCATCTAACGCTTTTTTTTTTTTTTTTTTTAAAGTAGTGCTTATTTCGTGAATGGTAACACTTAGCTCATATCTGATTTGACAGATAATTAGTTATATCCTTCCGCTGAACGAATATGGTTGTGTATACGACATTACTTAGGAAATCATGGTAATGTTGCAGAATGTGTGCGAAAATTGCGGATTTTGGAAGAAGAGAAGCACCGTCAGCTCCGTATGTTCGTTATCTTGTGAAAAAAGTGAAAGAAACTGGCATCCTCATCAATAACCCAAAGCGTGAAAAGCCGAAAACAGTGCGTACACCTGAGAATATTGCTACTGCGGCAGAAAGTGTGCGTGAAGCGCCATCAACATCAATTCACCGTCGTTCTCAACAATTGAACATTTCGGAGACATCATTGAGACGAATTTTGCATAAAGACCTTGGTATGACGCCATACAAAGTCCAATTGGTTCAGGTGTTGAAGCCAACTGACCATCCAATGCGTTTTCGCTTCGCTAGGTGGGCCTGCGATCGACTTACAGAAGATGCCGATTTTGCCAAAAAAAAATCATCTTTTCAGATGAAGCTCATTTTGATCTTGGCGGGTATGTAAACAAGCAAAATTGTCGCATTTGGGGCACAGAAAACCCGCACGCATACATTGAAAAGCCGGTGCACCCAAAACGAGCCACTGTTTGGTGCGGATTTCGGTCCAGAGGCATAATTGGGCCATTTTTCTTCGAAAATGAGCAAGGAGTGGCCGTTACAGTCAATGGCGATCGTTATCGGGCCATGTTGAACGAATTTTTGTTCACAAAAATTGAAGAGGAGGATATTGGCAACATTTGGTTTCAACAGGGCGGCGCTACGTGCCACACAGTCGAAGCTACACTCGATGTTTTGCGCCCTGTTTTTGCAGATCGCATTATCAGCCGCAGAGCTGATGTCGTTTGGCCACCTCGGAGCTGCGATTTGACACCGTTGGACTATTATTTGTGGGATGCCGTCAAAGATAAGTGTTACGCCGACAAGCCAGAGATAATTGACGCTTTAAAGGACAATATTCGTGAAGTCATTGGTGAAATACAGCTGCACACAATCGATAATGTGCTTAAAAATTGGACCGATGGTGTAGGCTAATGCATGGCCAGCCGAGGCAGCCATTTGAATGAAATTATTTTCCATTATTAACCGGAAGGATTGTACTTTCAAATAAAAAAAGAAATTTGAAAAAATATTCAATAATTGATAATTGGTTTTTGCATCTACAACCCAAAATATTTTTAAACCGTATCCGCCAGGTTTATTAGGCATATATTGCCGAAATGAACATCTGCCTCTGGTAGCTACTAACTGTTCATCTATAGTTAGCTCTTTTGATGGGCTATAGAGTTCAGTAAGGTTCGACTGAAATATGTATGTCCCATGTATATCGAAAAGCTGCCAGCTTGTCACTTTGCATGCGAAATGTCCTAGTTCTTGAATCGTCGAACCGAATGAAACGAGATATTTGCTCAAATCGCTCTAAAGACATAACAGCTCTATAGCACCTGCATACTACAATATTGCAATATATGCATACAACTCATCTGCATCCGTATCATACCATCGACGAAGAGTCTTTGGTGTTGCCGACAAACGATTTTCTTCATAGACAAAAACGATAGTACCAATTATATTTGGGCTAATTAAATGTCTAAAAGCATCTGATTTTTTTGAAAATATCTCCTTGCACCTTGGCTCATGAATTTTCCGTTCATTTTGAGAAATTCTTGTTCTTGATTTCTAAATTTCCACCACACATCAGAATGACGGATGTTTCTAGCTATGTAGCGCATTCCTCTGTTTGGTCCAACAGGTTCATTCTCCTGAAAATCCTCTTGACGTCGCTCGCCAGATTCAATCTGCATATAAATTTGTCCTTCTTGTAGTATGTCATCGCCAATTTGTTCAACGCGCAAATCAGGTAGAGACACATCGGGGTTATAGTAAGGCTCAACATCCGAAAGGTTTCTTGCTTCATAGTCCTCAGAATCCTCCGATGGGTCACTTGACTGAACGAGTTCTTCAATATGACTATCCAAAAACTCTTGTTTAACATCACTCAATGCCGTATGGGAAGATTTGCTCAATAAATAGGCTTCGATCCATATTTACTGCACAAGAAAACAATTTACTATACTCCACAGTGAAATCACTTCGCAAAATTTCTAAAATCAAACCGTGCCCACATTCACTAAAACGTCCCCAACGGTAAAATTTGTAGTCTACAAGAAAATTATTTTCAAGGCAACAACTGTAAAAGCTACAAAAGCTAACAGTTTCAATAAACTATGCAGCCGAAAACCACTGGGCACTGAGTGCCCAAGTACACGATAGCGGTCTTTTTTCGACGTGATAACGTCTTACAAATCGATGAACAGCGGTCGCACGTACGAGCTGAGCGTGCAAGCGATAGAGAGGCATCTATTTTGCCTATGGGATAGGATTTTGTTTGCATACTTGGGGACATGAAAAAATGACGTAGGCATATTTTTAGGAGTAATCAGGAATCCAGGTGATACATATGTATATACAGGCATACACCCCATTTCTGTTTTTAGACGACAAATACGATTCTGAAGAAATCGTGTGAAAAAGTATGGAGCTTTTATGTTGAATATACGTATATACATATGTATGTGCCCATTTCCAAATCGAAAAAACTGCCCACAGCTAATTACTCATGAACGCGTGCGTTTAATAATTGCTCGTTGGGTAGCGCACACTCACGAGCAGCTCATGAGTGTTTGCGTTTCCTTACCAAACCACAACACTGTCCGAGCAATCTCATATGTATCGGCTGTCGTCCGAATACCGTAATCAACCAGCGACGGGTGCGGTTAGTACTTAGATGGTGGACCGCTTGGGAACACTGCGTGTTGTTCATTTTTCATCAATGTTTTCTAATGACGTTATCACGCAAAATAATCGTCCGTAAACCGACTTTACAGACAGCCAACATTTTTTTTTTTTTGTGAGTTTGAGCTAAGGAAATGAAATACAAAATGAATTTAACTGGTTGTCTACCGTGTACCTGCCCACTTTATGGTTGTCATAGACCAATAAATACGTTAAAGTTCAATTTGAAATTTCCTTTGGGCACCCAGGGCCCAGAAACACGAAGGGCCGCGAAAAAATTCAAATATCGTTGACTAGGATAGTTTCCTTTGTTTTGACCATCCCTTGTGCATGTGTTTTATATGCTGAAGGTAGTATTAGATGAATAAATCCCTTGCAATAAATAGTTTGCAGCAACTTATGTACATATATTATCAATTTAGGACTTAGCATTCTCAGACATAAATGGAAAGAAAAGAAGAACTTTTCGGGGATGAACATACTCTATCAGACGTACATACATACATATGTACAAGATTTAATTATGAGCGCCGACCCCATAAATCCTTCTTGAATTTCAAAACGTGCTCTTCAAAACGAAGTACAATCAAGAGAGGTTTTTATATTCAATTTCTGTTTTCCTTATCTACTGAATCCTTGTAGCAAACGAACTCTTTTTTTTTTTTAATTTAATTTAATTTTATTTAAAAGAAAAACATTATAATCAACCCCCATGGCTTGAACCCTTCCCGTATAATTCAATTGAATATTCCAACAGCAAGAAAATGCAAAAAGGACAATTTTCATATCAAATCTCATGTCGTCATAGCTCCTTTGCCATGAAAAACCAACAACAACAACAGCAACAATGGGGGGGAAAAAAGAGGTTTGCATAGATGCCAAAAAGTTAAATAGATATTATCACTTTATCTAAGGCACTTCAGCGAAATGGAGTGCCCGAAAGAAGAGCAGAAGACAATTTTCATTTCATCTCCCGCCCTCCACCGTTCAGCGAACCTTAACATTATTAAATGGCTACTCGTACATACAGTTGCAAAATAAAATATTCATAGTGGCTAACTGTATTTCAGGGAGAAGCAAAAAAATTAAAGAAAAAAACCGAAACCAATTGTGCCAAGGAAGTGGAAGGTACATATATTGCTTATAGAAGCCACGCCTCTCCTTGTCCTCCGAGTCAGTGATGGGCATACAATCAAAATGGCTCAAGGAAAGGGTGGTTGGCATGTACATACATATATATTTCCAGAGAATACTCACACACGCATACTCCTGCGGAAGGACTAAGTGGATTACGAAAATGCCAACAATGGGATTTTGGTTTCTTTCTTCCTTCTAATTTGTTGCACATTTTCGTAGTTGCTGCGAATAGTTATTCGCTAGTTTGGATGATTTCGCCTTTATACTCGTACCTTGCATGACTGCCCTTTTACAGTTGGGTCCTTAAAACGTATGACGTATGACTAACAGAGAAGGCCTTCAAGTACTGCCATCATATTTTGAAATCTGCAAGGACCATTTTCGTTCGAGGCAATTTATTTAAGTGACCGTAAACTTTTCCCCACAACTATAGTTCCTTCTTCGCTGTCAACTTGAAACGCGACTCCATTTTTATGACGCCACCCAAAGAAAAGAAACATTTTCCGTTCTCATTCGCCTCAAAAGTGTGAGTCACAGGTACTTCCACTACACTCCACGGACCTCTCTTCAGTATTTCATGAAAGGGGGACGTCGTTAAGCATCCCTTTTATTATCTACAACTACAAGCGCACATTGCCGGGAAGGAGGCAACAATAAAATACCGAAGGCCAGAGAATGCTTTGTCCTACACTCAGGGAGGGTGTTCCACTCGCACACTATTGTTGTACACGCATACAGTAACAACTCCCAGTCTTACTTTCATTCCGTACTGTATCAACACATAAAAACAACCCCTAACGTGGTCCTGATTGGAATTTAGCAACCTACCACCACACAGCATCATATCGCACATCACACAGCAAACACTGCCGGTCGTCTCGTTCAACCCATCGCGCTGACACACCGATTCAGTCCAGTTGAGATCCTTGCTCGTGCTGGATGCACAAACGATTGCACGTTTCGGTTATTATCATCAGTTCACAATTCAATGTGAGCACTAATACACACCTGAGCAGGAAGTGACACCTAGCCTAATTGAATAGTCAAAGCCTGGCAGCGTGCGTTGGGTGCGTGTGCGTGTGCATGTTGTATCGAATTGCGCGTATTAATTTAGTTACTAACCAATAATCGGGTGTGAAATTAAACACAACGATAATCTGAATCTGTAACAATGTCAACAGCTTTTATGGTTGATAATATCCTGAATGACAAGGATGCTGCGGCAGCCGCAGCAACTGCCGCTGCTGCCGTCGCCAATGTCGAGGCAATCCTATCGGATAGTGAAAGTGAAAGTAATTCGGATTTGAAGGATTCTATCTGTGATTCGCCGCATAATGAGGTATTAAGTCGAAACTCGTCAGTTTCGTCGCACGACGATCATTTTAATTTGTCCAATCTAACCGAGGAACACAGTTTCGTGGCGGGCGGTCGTGGTTCGTGCGATATGCTTCGCGTCCAGGCCGAGGACGATGCAATCGATCGGATTGAGATGTGCTGTAATATCTGCGGGAACTTCAGTCAAGTAATAGTGGATACGAAGAATATGTCGAATCATGAGCTAATGAAACGTGAAAACGAATTTAAATGTGATAAGTGTTGCGGGCGACGGAGCAATGATATTCATATTGTGAGCGATGACACGAAGGAGACTATTTTGAAGGATAATAGCACAAAGCCGATACTTAAGTTTAGTGTGTCGGCAATATTGGGCGACACACGCGAAGGTGTGAGAGTGAGAAATGGTAAGTGGTTCAATTAAATAGTGTACGTTCTACTAGATGGTAGAAGATGCAATTTCACCTACTTATTCTAAGGTGCAATTTTGATCACTCACATGTTAGGATTCTATGATAATTCATGCATTTAATGTTGTCGTTTTGGATGTCCTTTTTATTTTTCATTCATCGAAATAAGAAGGATCTATCCTCATTGCCTTTAGATATGATGATATCTACCCTCAGTTCTACAAAATTTATCAAATCCTGACTTTATTGCTAAAAGGAGCAATTTCTATGTTTATTTTTTTCGACATCGTTTACCAGGGTCGGTCGTTTATTCTTCTTTGATGGCGTTACAGCCCATGAAGAACCAGAGCCAAGCTTCTTTCAATCACCCATGTTGTGTGTGATTTTATTTTTTCACACAGGTGAAAGGTACCTACAGTTTATTGCCGATTCCGAACGGCGTGAGTCGAGAATCTTCCTCAAGGCAAATATACTACGGGGGGTTTTGCCAGTACCCCGCCGAGGAGGAACGCCGCGAAATAGACATTCGATGGTCGATAGTAATTCATGGCACTGACTTTGTTATTCGTTTCCTTGTCTGTTTGTGGATTTCTCATTTTGATGTTGAAATGATATCCATATTCTCCTCGCCAAAACAGAATCGGATACTGCAATCCGTCGTATGAGCGATGAGTTTCGGAGACTCGCTGAACGTCATCACTTCTGCGATGAAGAATTATGTCGCGCGAGTTACGTCCGTACCCACTACACCACACTCTTCCCACTCTTCCTCAGGCAGAGTTAGTTCATCTCCGCAACCCAAACGGCGAGAGTTACGACGGCAACTTCTTGCATCTGTGTAGGAAACCTAGGCATTTCGCGGCATTCTTGGCGATGTGATCATATGTGATCATTCCAACAAATGTTGTCACTGAGGTACATACCCAGGATAGGAAGTTTGTCGGTTTTGGTGATACAAGTGCAATTCTTGGATAATGGCAATGGGTTTTGAAAGGATTCAATTCCACTCCCGTTGGGTTATGCTGTCGATATCGGAATTCAAAAAGCTTAACATACGCTGCCACTCGCTATTTACAGCCGCAGGATCGTAAAGAAATGAACGAATATGAAAAGCTGAGGGTACTGTCGTCAGCGAAGGAGTGAATTGGATTAGAAGTAACAGACAAGAGATACATTATAAAGATGAGAAAGAGTGTTGGAGACAAGACGGAGCCCTGTGGTACACTAGCACTTAAGAAATGGATGTCAGACGTGAATCCGTCCAATGCAACTTGAACTGAACGATTCGAAAGGAGTGTCATCGATCCCGAATGCACGCATTTTTGACAAAACAGCTTCATGCCAACCTCTGTCAAATGCTTTCGAAATATCAAGTCCAACTACTTTGCTCTTACCGGCCTGGTGGAGCGAACGATTCCACTTCTCGGTGAGATATACCATCAAATCACCAGTGGATTTGTTGCTGCGGAAACCGTACTGCCGGTCATTGAGGAGTTTCTGCGACTCGCGATATTTCATTGACTGACGATTTATCAGCGTTTCCATGACCTTGGAAAGAAGGGACATTAGAGCAATGGGTCGGTATTTGGAAAGAGAAGAAGATTCGCCTTTTTTGGGAATGAGCTGGACAAAAGCCCGGAAGAGTAGGAAAAGTGAAAAAGCTTACGCAGCAGAAGAACACCTCTTTAGAACTATTGGGGAAATACCATCTGGTATATGTCACGTTCCTTAAAAACCCTTACAACTGTACGAGTACGGAAATGAATTTGTCCCACGGTGGAATTAACGTACTCCAGAACAGGCGATGATAAAGATGTCTTTAACGAAGGACCAATAACTTCTGCTACCTTTGGGACATTGTAGGATTTTAAGTCTCAGTTTTTGGTCGTGTAAAAATGTGGCTCGTCGAATGTGGGAGTTGCAGTCATTTCTGGCTTATGTATATCTTTTTCGGTTTTCCTCAGTGGCGTTTGCCTTATAATTCCGAAAACTTTTCTCTCTCAACCTGATAACCTCTTTGCAGCTTCAGTCAAACCACGAATTATCCACCGGCTTTGGACTTTTTACCCTATTAGGGATAAAATTGCTTATGCCAGTGTTGATAATGTTTGTAATCATTTCAGCTGCAGCGTCCACGTCGTTGTCCAGGAAGCACAACGTCCAGTTAAAGCTCCGAAAGAAGTTGTTAAGGCCTCACCAATTAGCTTTCTTATATTTCCATATTGTTCTTTTGGGAGCTTTTTCTTTAACTGAGTGGAGTGAGTATGGGAATTTAGCTGATATGACACAGTGATCAGACGAGCCTAGAGGAGATAATACACTCAAGGCGTATTTATCAGGTTGAGAGATAAGAAACAAGTCCAGGGTATTGGCGGTATGACTGGCAATATCCGGGATACGGGATGGCTCATTCACAAGCTGAGTTAATTGGTTCAATTCAGCGAAAATTCCGACATAGGTACCTTCCTTCGGGTGTTGTCTGTCCAGAATTTTGAAGCCACTGAGAATTGTAAACATTTAAATCGCCCGCTACAACGATTTCAGTGCGAGGAAACAATTCTTCGGATAGAGTCGGACAGTGCATCAAACGCGTCGAAAGTGGTACCTCTGTCCAGGCTTGAGCTTCTATAAGGAAAACAGCCGTGAATTGTGTGCCTACGAGGAGTGAATTTAAGCCATAAGAAATTGAATTCCGACGTGGGTGTCTGGCTATACTGTGGAAGCAGCTGGTAAGTGATATCACTACGGACATTGATGGCGAGACCGCGGTGATGACACTAAGCTTTTCAGACTTTTCATCGACCTGTATTTCACAAAGTGGCAAAACAGCCGGCTTGTGGAGAGAGACATGGGCATACGTGGCAAAGAAATTCTTTCTTAACCCACGGATGTTACCAAACTGAATACTGAATTCCCCCATCAGTACAATATGCAAAACATTGACACGGCGTGAGTCGAGAAGCTTTTTCATGGCAAGTTTACTATGGGGGGTTTTGCCAGTACCCCGCCAAAGAGGAACGTCGCGAAATAAACATTCGATGGCGTTGGTGTTATCGGGATCCGAACTCGCTCATCGTGCGCCAGAGTCCAACACACTAACCACAGCACTTCAATAAATATCGAATTGAAACGAAACGCTGCAATGTCGCAATTTTTTTCGAATAAAATGACTCAAAATGAATTGAATATTTGTGTAATGTCTTTCCTTCGAATTTATTTTAGTTGGTGGCGCTGCAACGCGCGCAGGGTATAGATAGTTATTAATAAGTGTGTAGCTGCAACACACTGAGGCCCAGGTTCACCCGGAACTGTAGCGCCCGTTAAGAAGAAGTAGAATAAGCTGCAACACACTTAAGGTGACATTAGAGTTTTTACTCATGACACGCATTAGAACGTGTTATAGTTTTAACATGAATAAGTGTCTCAATTTCAAAGATCAAACGTGTTAAGTGACACACTTAATTTTAAGGTGTGTCGAATGACACACTTGTTGCGTGTTGGTTATCACAGTAGCATTTGCAGTGTTGTTTTAACATTTTCAACTCGTTCAAATAAGAAACAAAATGTTCAGCTTTGAAAGATAGTATTGGGATGCTGTGGTGGAAAATAGAGTGCAGCCATTTTAGTTGAATTGTTTGCATAACAAATAACGCATATTTCAAGAGCGAAAGCTACCGATTGAATAATGTTATTATTGTTACGGACACGAACCGATGATTATGTTCGAATTTCGCTGTCGAAGTTCGGAATACTCTGGTTAAGCTGAAATGGAAATGATGGTAACTTTCAGCGGCATACTGCTGAATTTCAGAGCATTCTAGAGACTTCTGAAGGGGAACATCTGACGGCGAACATTTCGAGAAAGTGGACCGGAGGCTATAGAGGTGGCCGTGGTGCAGTGGTTAACATCATCGACCGTCGAGCGGAAGGTCTAAAGTTCAAATTCGCTTCGTAGCCAAGAAAAAGTGATTCCTATACGGACAAAAAGTATGCAACGCAGTTGTGAATGGAAAGTGATCAGACGTGCTGCTACAGGCATAACACTCACAGTATATGGCCAACTGAAATTCTTCCTCTGCGTATGCAATATTAAAGTGCTTGAACGAATTACTACGGACTATAACCAACGTGGAATTTGGTCGGCTTTCGTTCTATCTAGGACAACCACCCCTAAGAGTTAACGAACGTCAACGACCCAAACCACTGCACTCCGTTCAGGTTGTGTGTACATATACATATAACACATCATAAGAGAATATAAACTCTTGAACCTGCGCGAGTTTCTAAAAAAAAATAAAAAAATATTAACGCGAACGTTCGCCCTCGGGGGCATCATTCAGTTCCCGGGATTCAGTAACAAGTGATTCGTCGGTAATTAAGCCATCTAGCGAGATGTAGAGACAAGCGTTGTAATAACGGTGAGGCGCCCAGATAATTGATATGTGGTGGAATCGTAAAGTGTGTGTAACCAATAAAGTGAAAAGTGTGTAAAAGCTTGTAATATACATAGGTGAAGCACACTGATAAAGGTGAAGCGCCTAGATATTGAATAAAAAATGTAAACAGTTGTAGTTTATCGCAATCCAGTGATCGAACCCTATTCGGAATCGATTTAAATTTCGTAACAAAGTAACGTAGTATAACATGCCTGGAAAAAGCTTCTCAACTCACGCCGTTCGGAATCGGCATTAAACCGTAGGTCCCTTTCACCTGTGGGAAAAATAAATCACACACAACATGGGTGATTGAGAGAAGCTTGGCTCTGGTCCTTCATGGGCTGTAACGCCACCAAAGAAGAAGAAGAAGAACAAAATAGATACCCCAACAACCAACATTTTTCGAAAATCTCGTTAAGGATTTTTAAGAACTTATTGAATATTGAGGCAGATATCTCGAGAACCGGTGGAATATCTATAAAGCAGACATTACTGCACTCCAAGAAGTCCAATTGGATGGACCGGGCAAAAAGAGGATGAACAACTGACACATTACTACGGAAACTGCTATAAGGAGAACAGACAACGCCTTTTTGGATCCGGATTTGTTGTTCGAGATGGATTTAGGCAACAAGTCCTAAGTTTTCAAAGCATCAAAGCTATATTGGGGAGCATCAGCTTGATATGCGTTCACGCCCCCACAGAAGAAAAAAACGACAGAGTCAAAGATGACTTCTATGACCTCCTATATAGAATATATGCTCAATGCACCAGCTATGACACTAAGGAGATTTCAATCCGAAGCTGGGTAAGGAGGATATCCTTGAACGAGTCCTAGGAAAGCACAGCCCACACGACATCACGTAAGAAAAGTAAGAAAACGGATTCAGGCTAATAGACTCTGTGACGGGGTGTAATCTCCTAGTAGCTAGCACACGATTTCCAAGTCTATATATCCATAAGGGGACCTGGTGGTCTCCTGATCAATTATCTGTTAATCAAATCGGTCATGTTGCGATCTCCGCCGGACATTCCTCCGGCATCTTAAATCTCCGAACTTTCCGAGGAGCCAATGTGGACTCGAATCATGACCTTGTTGCTGCCAAGATATGTATGTGGATATCGCGAACATTCTGGAGTCGCCCATCAAAGTTTGACGTCGGGAGGCTACAATCGCAAGAGACTGCCAGGAACTTCACCGATCGTGTCTCCCTCACGCTCTCTCAAGAGCCGATGCAAACTGCACAAACCATATGTAGAACAGCAATAGGGATGTTATCAAAGTGCCATCAGGGATGCGGTCTCTGACGTACATATTAGGATTCCAGCCACCACCTATGAGAAACCCTTGGTATGAGGACGAGTGCAGATAAGTACATGCAGAAAAACAGAATGCATACATGGCCACATTGCATCGACTTACTAGAGCTGCTCGTGAGCTTTATGAGCGAAAAAGAAGGGAGGGGCATGTGCTTTTCAGAAGGAAACAGAAGGAGTACGAGAAGCACCCTGCAAGGAAGAACACGGACACCTCGTAGTTGAATCACAGTCGATGCTGAGAATATGGAAACACTATTTCTGCAGAGCACCGTGGCACAGTAGGTAGTGTGTTGGCTTCTGATGCCGATGACACAGGATCGAATCCCGCAACATCCATACCATCGAACGTGTTTATCACGGTGCTTCTCCTCGGCGGGGTACTGACAAAACCCCCTGTAGTATAATTGTCGGGAAAGCTTCTCGAATCTCGCCGTTCGGAACCGGCAATAAACTGTAGGTCCCTTTCACCTATGGGAAAATAAAATCTCACACAACACGGGTGATTGAGAGAAGCTCGGCTTTGGTCCTCGATGGACTGTAATGCCAACATGCATATGTACATTTCTTCAGACTGTATAACGGCGAAGATAGTCAAGATACCGCAGTCAGGCAGAACGCACCATTCACACTGGACGAAGATGAGAGAGAATTCCGTCCACCCGACTTAGACTAGGTTAAGATAGCGATATCGAAACTCAAGTCTAATAAAACTACTCTCGCAGGCGGCCCTCCTGTTGAGCTGTTTAAAGCGACTGAAGATGAGCTGATAGGGTGTGTGCCCCAGCTCATCTCCAAATACGGTCGGAGGAAAGCATGCCTGACGAATGGAATCTCAGCTTCGTTTGCTCAGTCCACAAGAAAAGAGACCCCTATAACTGCGCCAATTATGGGGAAATAAGTCTCATTAACATCGCGCATAAGATCTTCTCTGCTGCGCTGCGAGAACGCCTGGAACTCTTTGTGAATAATCTGATAGATTCTTATCAGCATAGTTTCAGGCCAGCTAAGTCCACAATAGACCAAATATTCGCACTACGGCAGATCTTGGATGTGACCCATGAATTTTAGGTCGATACACATCACCCTGTCGTCGATTTTAAGGCTGCATATGACAGTGTCTATAGGGACGAGCTACATATATAGAGCCGTGGTATGTTTTGACATCACTGCCAAACTCATTAGGCTGTGCAGGATGACAATGGAGACTTCTCGCTGCTCCATTAAGTGGGTAAGAAGTTAACTGAGACCTTTAATATCATAAAAGGATTTAGTCAGCACGAAGCACTGTCATGTGACTTTTTCAACATCATCCTCGAAAGGATCGTGCGGAATTCACTGACCAATACAAGAGGCACAATCTACTTCAAGGCTGCACAACTGCCCGCATACGCTGATTACATTGACGTTATTGTGAGAACGCAGAGAGACGTCAATGAAGCTTTTATGAGCATTGAAGCAGAAAGGGCTGAAGTGGATTTCAGGGTAAACGAGGGCAAAACCAAATATACGTTGTCGTCAAAGAAAGACGAACAACACCGACGTCATTCAGGTAGTCAAGGATTTTGTCTACCTTAGCTCACAAGTTACAAGCGGCAACGACACCAGTGCTGAGATTAGAGGCAGAATAACTCTTGCTAACTGTTTCTTCTTCGACCTCAAGAGGCAATTGAGTAAGGCAGCCCTGTACAAAACCTTAATCATCCCGGTCCTCCTCCACGGCGCAGAGGCGTGAACCTTATTAAAAATGGATGAAGACTTGGTCGTTTCGAGAGGAAAATTTTACGTACAAATTCAGTCCCGTTTATGTTGACCGAGATTTCAGAAGAAGATTCAACCAAGAACTGTACGGGCTAAGATGGCTAGGCCATGAAGAGCGAATGGACACCACAGCTCCGGCCCCAAGAGTCTCCGACTCCAAACCGGAGAACGATGTTGCAGAGGACGGCCGCAGAGGTGGCCGAGGTCGCGCACACAGGTGGAGAAAGATCTTAACCAACTGGGCGGTGCGACACTGGAAACAGCTATCAGGAGATCGTGCTGGCTGGAGAGGCTTGTTGGTTGAGGCCCAGCGGTGACAAATATGATTTGGGGAGCTGCGAGTTTGCTGCGAAGTAGACAGCAAGCAGATTTGTTTTGTCTGAGGGCTTGACAGCTGGAATGTCATTGTGAATGAGCGTGGAAATAGACAATGAGACGGAGTTCTCAATGTTTAGACCAAAAAACTTCTCCAAAATTTGTAGTATAAAAATTTGGCTTTGGCTTGTAAACAGATCATTTTCGGTTCGCCTCAGAGGTTTTTGCCTCATAAATCCAAAAGCATATCTCCGGCTTAAGACTTTTGTTTGCTTAAAAAAAACTGCGAGGGTAATCTTGTCACCGACCCGCAGGGAATAGTGGATGTATTTAAGCAGCATTTCCAGCAGCTGCTTAACGAGCCTGACCAAGAGAGAGTGGTAGGGACCGAGGAAATCCCTATTCCAGCCGCTGAAGTAGTCCTCCCACCCAGTATCGAAGAAGTCGGCACAGCTATTCAGAAGCTGAAGAATAACAAGGCCGCAGGCTCAGATGGCTTGCCATCAGACCTCTTCAAGGCTGGCGGCGATCTTCTGGTAGGGGGCATGCACCAGATCATCTGCAGAATTTGGGAAGATGAAAGCATGCCCGACGACTGGAATACCAGCTCTATTTGCCCCATCCATAATAAAAGCGATCCTATCTCCTGCAAGAACTAGAGAGGTATATCCCATAGTTCTTCAATGTCGCATACAAGATCCTGTCCAGCGTATTGTGTGAACGTCTAAAGCCATTTTGCACCATACTAATCGGCCGGTCCGGCAAATCGACTATTGACCAAATTTTCACACTTCGACAAATCCTGGAAAAGACCAACGAGTTTCGAATCGATACACACCATCTTTTCATCGATTTCAAAGCCGCATACGACCGCATTCATCGTGAAGAACTCCTTGGTGCAATGGCCGAATTCGGGATCCCGGGAAAACTGATTCAGTTGTGTCGCGCCACGCTAAAAAATACGCGATGCACCGTGCAACTCGGTTCTAGGACTTCGGAACCGTTTGAAACATGCACCGGATTTCGGCAAGGTGCTGGAGCAGATAGTGCGACGGGCAGGCGTCAACAGGGAAGGCTCTATCTTCTACAAGTCCGTCCAGCTGCTAGGATACGCGGATGGTATCGACATCATCGCGTGTTCTCGCCGTGGCATTCACGGCGATTGAAGAACAGGCGAAACGAGTTGGTCTTAAGGTCAATGAGGACAAAATGAAGTACATGCTGTCAAGCAAAACCCATTCCGTCGCTCACCACTACAATTTCGAGGTAGTTAAGGAGTTTGTCTACCTCGGGGCAAACGTAAATTCCACAAATGACACCACAGTGGAGATCCGGCATAGAATCGCTCTTGGCAGCCGCTGCTACTTCGGCTTGTCCAAACAACTGGGGTCAAAACTCCTCACTCGAAAGACCAAGGTTATGCTTTACGAAACGCTCATACTGCCACACTTGCTGTACGGAGCAAAGAAAGAAAGAAAAATTCTTCGCCGGATATTTGGTCCTGTCTGTGAGGAAGGTGAATGGAGAAGAAGACACAACCGCAAACTCTACGAGCTGTATGAAAATGTGGATGTAGTCCGGAAGGCAAAGATCCGTCGACTACACTGGCTCGGCCACATCGAGCGCATGGACACCAACGCTCCAACTATGAGGGTCTTCGTCTCCGAGCCTCCTGGTTCGAGAAGAAGAGGAAGACCGAACCTCCGGTATGAAGACCAAGTAATCGCTGATGTAAGATATCTTGGTCTTGGCGTGCCCTGGACCGTCAAGGATGGAAGGCAGCTATAGCTCAGGCTCAGATCCTCCATGGATGGCTGTAAAAAAGAACAAACTCTAAACTTTTTAAGACTCATCCGCCGAATCCGAATTTCTATAATTTGCCCATTTCCTCCCTAACCTAAACGAAACGAAACTCTAAAAACCATCTGCACCCACCTTCAACTGCACGCATCCTCCTCGTTACCATTTATGTCAGCAATTGAGTCCTGTTCCCAACACGAGTCACACACTCTGCTTTTGTCCATCTATCGACAATAACAATAAAAAACAGTGAACCGAAAAAACCAACACTCAATAAGGATAAAGGATGAGAATGAATTTAATGATGTAACAGAAATAAAAATATGGAATCAATTGATCCTCTCGGCCAGCCCACAGCTATCTAATAATAATAATACGGAAAAGGATATGTATCTAAAGCTACATTCGCTTTGGGATTTGATTAGTTACGCCCATTTTCGCTCATAAAAAGAGGAAATTGAACACACCCCTCACCGCTGCTCGTGCTGCTGCTCAGCGTTGCGGCATAAAACCAGTTGAAGGATTTTTTCCCGCTCAGGAATCCTTAATCACCAAACAAGCTGAATATATGTATGCGAGTATCTAAACATGATTAGGACGAGATGTTTTTACAGCCTCCCCTATCTAGCGTATCTATGTAAGAAAAAAACCTAAAAAGTAAGACTATGCCGCATGGAAACTGGGTTATCGGTTGCTCTGTTTTTTCCCGTGCCGTGTTTTTTTCAAAGGCCAATTGTTTAGTATTATTCCCAAGGACAATGTATGGGACAACAGAGGAAGAGAGGGGGTAAAAGGTCTACTATAAATATGAATTGAATTTGATTGTGCGTCATTCTAAGTCGTTACACTGGCAGATACAATGAAAACACAAGCGGATCAGTTGTGTGGCTTGTTTATGTTAGGTGTTAACGAAATTCCATTTATCCTGGATGCAGGATAACCGATCTATTGTTCGGTGATTTGTTTTTATTTTGGCTTTCCATGGGTGAGGATAGCTGCTCAAGAGCTTGTTAGTCATATTTTCGAAATAGAATTATGGGAGAAGCGCTCTCAGTCAAGAATCAGATATGTATATGCTAACCTCATCCACAACTATAATCCAGGCATCGAGTCATCATGTCGGCAACCACTAAAAGCACACATCACTTGCCGCCACATTAACCACCAGCTCATTACAATCACCGAGTAATTAATCTACCTCCACGCATTCGCCAAAAACCACCATAACGCATGTGGTACCCTTGAACGCCGCACCTCCCGCCTAAAACCGATTTCATCGTAACAAAGGACGCGTTAATTCGTTAATTGTTTCTGTCTAATCGAATTAAAATCCCCCAACCCGGCGTTCATTGTTCTAAAAAACTTTGATTGCTCCTTAGGCGTCTGTTTCGGCGACGGCAGCAGTTCGCACAGAATCAAACTTATCCTTATCCTTATCGTAGAGCATAAAAGCGATTATCGTCTGTATCTACCGTGCGTTAGGTGTGTGTTATAGTCCGGAGGGGTATTGTGGCAGCTTTTGAATAATTGTTAACTTGACACTACAAAGGCAACGAGCTTTGTTCGTTGCAGCCTTAAACGGCACCTCATTCAAAGCGATGCGTACGAATACACGCAGGAGAGGAAACGTCGACACTTACTATGCTTGGGGATGGTACAAATTAATATCAAACATCGTATCCTGGCGGCAATAAAACCCTTTACACACATACATACATACGAGCGTGTGTGGAGAACACACAGAGGTGTTTTGAAGTTATCAGGATTTGGGGAGGCCTTCGGGTCTTCTGGTGTCTGGAATTTCGAATTTGGTGTTGGAATGCGGAAATGACTGTTGTTGCCATTGTCGGATGTGAATAGCACTGGGAACGTAATTAATTTATGGAATTTGTCTGTCGACATGATGCTAGATGAGAAGGTGATGGTTATGATGCGAGAAGGAGATTTGGTGAGACTGAGAATAGATCCTCAAGCAATCATCATCTGAAAGGGTTGAGTAGTTGGGAGCCAAGGGTATTTATTTATGTAGACCAGGATTTGTGTGAAGATTATCTGAATACTGCCTCTTATTAGTCCTTTTTGCTGTATTTATAGGGTGATTCACATCTGCCTTCTATATAGGCATAATGTGAGAGTTAAGGTTTCAATTAAGTCACTTACAGTATTCTATATTGAATGCGAGTTATATATCGGAAAAAAGTTGATCATAACAATACAAACGCAAGTGTACTTAACGCGGTAAGAGTACTACTTAAGAAAGACCTCCTAGCCCCCGAACCAAAACCGTAACACTTACCGAATTGAATAGTTCAATCAGAAATCTTATATTCTCACCAGCAAGGAGGGCTTATAGGCATAATTGTAGAAACCCTTGAAGCGCTGTAATCTTTCTGAGTATTTGCCAAGTTTTTAGGAGAGTTCGACAGCCCCATTAATGTTGCGCCATATAAAATGGTATCTATGTACGTGTTAGATTCTTTGTTCTAAATTCCATTTGGGAGACCTTATCCTCGAGAACGAGCCACGTGGGAAACCAGAAAGTGTAATTGACGGTAATCTTTTGAAAGAAACGGTTAGATCAAGCTACACGCAGCAAGTGTATCATTCGGCACACTTTATGATTAAATATGCAGTGGGTGCTGTGTTGGCCTCTGACGCCGATGACACGGGATCGAATCCCGGCAACAGCCATGTCATCAAACGTGTTTTTCACGGTGCTTCTCCTCAGTGGGGTACTGACAAAACCCCCAGTAGTAAAATTGTCATGAAAAGCTTCTCAAATTTCGCCGTTCGGAACTAAACTGTAGGTCCCTTTCACCTATGGGAAAATGAAATCACACACAACATGGGTGATTGAGAGAAGCTTGGCTTTGGTCCTTCATGGACTGTACCGCCAACATATGTAAAACCATACAACAATTGAGACACAATTATAACATGTTCTATTGCGTGTCATAAATAAAAACTCTAATGACACTTTAAGTGTGTTGCAGCAACACACTTATTAATAATTAACACGCTTTGGATCAATCAATTAAACAAAAAATAAATTTTCCAACTATTTGCAACCTTTGCCAGAAAGTAATTTGCAAATCGGGTGCCTAGCTAACACACTGAGGCCCAGGTTCACCACGGACTGTAGCGCCACCTAAGTACTAAGCTAACACACTGCACTCTCACACACTCCATAGCCATCAAAAAGTTAAGACATTCAACCTCTCTTTTATCATTCTATCATCATCATCATTATTGCTTTACAACGAAAATAAATAATCAATTCCGTCAAACAAAAAATAAAGATCAATGTTTCGCGCTAAAAAATTACTAGAATGAAAACACACCTTTTAGTGTGTTGCATTAACATACCTACCATTTGCAATGAAGTGAGTGCTTCATTAGCTAAACGAGTCACAATAACTAAGCCAACTAGATTGATTGAGTTTAAGATATCAAAATAAATAGTTCTTGCACCGTATAATCACATGGACTAAAGGTGAATTTAGTGTGATAACCGTAGAAGATCTGGGCAAAGGGAAACCTTTCCAAGACACCTTGGAAAGGTTATAGTGACAATCTGGGGGAAATCGAAAAGAGGAAAAGATAAATGCAGTCAAATATTGTAAATAGTAATATTGTATCGAAATTGGGTTCAAAGCAACCTGCGTTGGGAGATAGGCTTCGTCCGATCATATTAATTGCGCGTAACGATTGAAAAACTGCTATAGGTGGGATACCACCTTAGCACAGTCCGGGGTCATTTTGTTCGCAGCAAAAGGCTCTGAAACCGAGCAGTGGTCTTTTACGACCTTGAAAAATTGAAAGGGCCCAAAAATCAAGCTTTCTATGAAAAAAAAAAGGAGTAACGAAGCCAGACACTCCTCCTGTATTCTCGACGTACGAACCTTCCGAGGGGCCAACATCGACTCGGACCACTACCTTGTTGTAGCCAAGGTACGAATGAGGATATCAAGAATGCTTAGGAGTCGAGTAGGACAACGTAAGTTTGACAACGAGTCGGAAAGCTACAATCGCAAGAGACTGCCAGAATCTTTGCCGATCGTGTCTCCTCCAAGCTCTCCCGAAATCCGCCCACGGCAGCACAAACAATGGAACAGGAATGGGCGCATTGCCAGAGCGCCGTCAGAGACGCTGCCTCAGAGGTGCTGGGTTTCAAACCGCCACCACCTAGAAACCCCTTGTTCGATGAACAATGCGAACAAGCCCATGCAGCAAAACAAGAAGCATATAAAGCCATGCTGCAACGACGGAGCATGAGCAGAAGAGAAAAGAGGGACACACGCTTTTCAGAAGAAAGAAGAGAGAGCACGGAAAGCGTGAGATCGAGGAGATAGAGAGATGCTTCCGCAGGAATGACGCCCGTAAGTTTTACAATAAGGTAAAACGAACATGCCATGGCTACAAAGCCAGAGCGGCGGCCTGCAGGAATGAAAATGGAAAACTGGTAGTAGAGTCGCAGTCGATGCTGAGGATTTGGAAAGACCACTTCTGCAGACTGTATAACGGCGATGATAGACAAGATACCGCTTTCAGGCAGAACGAGCCATTCGTAATAGACGACAATGAAACAGAATTCAGTCCACCCGACCTAGACGAAGTCAAAATAGCGATATCAAGACTTAAGTCTAATAAAGCCGCGGGCGCAGATGGTCTGTCTGCTGAGCTTCTTAAGGCGGCTGGAGATGAGCTGGTAAAGTGCATGCAACATCTCATTCGCAAGGTATGGTCGGAGGAAAGCATGCCCGACGAATGGAACCTCAGCATCGTTTACCCGGTCCATAAGAAAGGAAAACCCTATAACTGCGCTAACTATAGGGGAATAAGTCTCCTTAACACCGCATATAAGATCTTCTCTGCCGTATTGTGTGAACGCCTGAAACCGTTTGTGGATAACCTGATCGGCTCTTATCAGTGTGGTTTCAGGCCAGGTAAATCCACAATAGACCAAATATTTACGGCTACGGCAGATCTTGGAGAAGACCCAGGAATACCAAATCGACACTCACCACCTCTTCGTCGATTTCAAAGCTGCATATAACAGCGTGTATAGAGATGAGCTATACAAAGCCATGTCTAGTTTTAACATCCCTGCCAAACTCGTCCGACTGCGCAGGATGAAAATGGAGAATTCCCGCTGCTCCATTAAGGTCGGTAATGACCAAACCGAGACCTTTGATGTTAAAAAAGGATTTAGGCAAGGTGACGCGCTGTCAAGCAACTTTTTCAACATCGTGCTTGAAAAAATTGTGCAAGTCACTGGCCAACACAAGAGGTACGATTTATTTCAAGTCTACGCACTTGCTTGCGTACGCCGACGACATTGACGTGATTGGACGGACACAGCAAGACGTCAATGAGGCCTTTGTAAGCATTGAGGTAGAAGCGGCTAAGATAGGCCTCAAGGTTAATGAGGGTAAAACCAAATATCTGCTTTCATTTAAAAGAGACGGTCAACACCGACGTATTGGCCAGAACGTCACCATGGGCGGATATAACTTTTGAAGTGGTCAAGGAATTCGTCTGCCTTGGCTCACTGATGACCGGCGACAACAACACCAGCGCTGAGATAAAACGCAGAATCACTCTTGCCAACCGCTGTTTCTTTGGGCTCAAGAGGCAATTGAGAAGTTAAGCCCTCTCTCGGAAAACCAAGGTGACACTATATAAGACCTTGATCATCCCAGTCCTCCTTTACGGCGCAGAGGCTTGGACCTTAACAAAAGCGGATGAAGATGCCCTTGGTCGTTTCGAGAGGAAAATTCTGCACACTATCCACGGTCCCGTTTGTTCAAACGGTGTATGGAGGAGAAGATATAACGAAGAACTGTACGGGTTGTACAGCGACATCGGCCTGGTACGACGCCTACGGATACAGCGTCTTAGGTGGCTAGGCCATGTAGAGCGCATGGAAAATACAACTCCGACCCAAGAGTCGTCGAATCCACTCCAGAAGGAAGGCGCGGCAGAGGACGGCCGCATCATATGTGGCGCACGCACCGGGAAGGGGACCTTAACCAACTGGGCGTGCGGCGCTGGAAACAGCTGGCCAAAGACCGTGCCAGCTGGAGACGCTTGTTGGTTGAGGCCCAGGTTCACTACGGACTGTAGCGCCACCTAAGTAAGTAAGTAACGAACCTTCCAGAATGTGAGTGAACGCCTCAAAACGATCCGCATCAAGGCAAACTTTTGTAACATGTGTTCATGTGTCCACGCCCCCACGGAAGGCAAGGATTACTCCATCAAAGATGATTTCTTTGATCTCCTAGACAGCACATATGCCAAATACCCAGATATGACACCAAAATCATACTAGGAGATTTTAACGCTAAGCTGGGCAAAGAAAGCATCTTTGAACGGGTCATCGGCACTCACAGCCTACATGACACCATATCCGATAACGGACATGGGCTGATCGACCTTGCCACGGGGCGAAATCTTCTTTTAGCCAGCACATGCTTTCCGCACCTCGATATACAAAAAGGCACCTGGCGGTCGCTAGATCATTCAGTCACCAACCAGATTAATCTCATCGTCAGACACTCTTCCACAATATAAGAATATGTATGTAGCTATTGATACCTTCTGTCTACTTGGGTCTTAATATCTCAACATTTAGAGCTGATTTTGGGCAACTTGGCATGATATAGATATGTTTTTGCCAAGGTTCAGGCCCTTGAAAACCTCCCAAGCTTCTTAGGCTCCGAAATACCTTAACTGTTTTCATGCAATTAGCCAACTTAAACTCACTAACGCCTTCCGTTCTCATTGTTACAGAATTTATTCAACCCCAACATATCTGGCCTTATATACAACAAAACTTTATACAGCACACTCAATTCCCTCATCCCGCGTTCCTCACCAACACCAATAGTTGTCAACCGCAAGCCACATCGTCACCTGGCAGCACAATTAGTGATAGCGACAATCATTCGAATAACACAAACGGCACGGCCAGTAGCACTAGCAGCAATGGTAGTACCCATCTCCATAATGACACGAATCACCCGAACGGAGGATGTTACGGTGACGACAACCGAAGACATCAGGGTGCCACGGGCGCAGAAAAGCAAGTGATAGCTAAACCCATGCCAAGTAGGCCGACACCATTCCTCCCACACGGTCTCAATCATCCGCATCTGCATTCGTTGCTGGCGCACTGCAGGAATCCCTACATGGGTGGTAAGTGTACATGCATAGACAAGTGAGCCTCTCTCTTTGTCCATAGTCATTGACACATGTGTTTAATTGTTTCAGTTGGTGCTCAAGTGTTTCCCCTGCCACCAGGTCAAGGTTTCCCGTGGGCACACTCGACACGCGGCAAACCCAGGCGTGGTATGATGCGACGGGCTGTCTTCTCAGGTAAGCCACCGTCAACTGACCACTCTTCACTTGTATTCTATGAAATTCATTGACAGATTCGCAGCGAAAAGGTCTTGAGAAACGTTTCCAGCAGCAGAAATACATCAGTAAGCCGGATAGGAAAAAACTCGCCGAACGACTTGGACTCAAGGACTCACAGGTATGAGCAATACCCTTAAGCTTTCCTCCATCTACGTATGTACATATTTAACTCCTTTTTGTAAGCACATCACGAACTCAAAGTCAATTGACGGATCATATTCCTGTCGTTTCGCTCTATGAACGGAAAAGGACAATTCAGGAACAAAAAACGCAAAGGCAAATGGCAAGTGTGCACACAACAATGTACTCGTACTCGCGGGATGGAAGAGAAGTTCCTTTTTGTATTCGCGGCGACTTTATGTGGCACGTGAAGCCCTACCTCTCGATGGTGGTGGTGAGGAACGAATACAATAGAGAACTGCCGCTCTCGCTCGGGCAAGAGGTTGCGCAGAACATCCTTCAAATAAAACTCCGCCCCGTATGCACATCGTTCCGTGTTAGTCTTGGCCTTGGTTACTGGAACGAACTGGCCAGGGACTTGTTTCTTCAACCATTCCCGTAGAATTGCCTTTTTTTCATTCTACATGTCCTTTTCTTCACTTTTTTGTTTTTTTGCGAATCATCCTCGTACGAAGATGCGCAGTCGCTTTCCTTGCGAAGTTCTTACACAAATGGCGCAAGGATGTGGGGGATAGGACATGGGAATCGATTTAAATGCAATCGTTTTGGCCTGCTTCTGACGCGGGTTGAGATGAAGTGCAACTAAGTAATTGGTGCAATATAAAGCGATTTATGAGTCGACAAGGATATCGGGAAGCGGAAAAGACCATCCGGCAGTGGGACGAAAGGAAATGCATTTATAATTCGCAACCAAAGTCATAAATAATTGTCTGCAGGGGCGGTAACGACTGAGTATTTTCTCTTATTCCATTGTGGGAAGTCGTAAAAGGGTCGCATGATGGTCGGATAGAGGAAATGCTTGGTTTGGCTCTTGGGAAGTCAATGATGTAAAAGGGATTAGTGGTTTCTGGACGTGCACTCGGTGCAAATAGTCAAGGTATGCGATATGCTTACTATGTACAAGTCCGCTTAATTGCGCAAGGTAATTTGCACTTAATAAAGTCACAGTACTCGATTGGAACGTGATTTGTAGATTAATACAATTCAATTGATGGTAATTACTAAGAAAATGAGAAATTACCTTATACCAATTTACATCGATTTACGGAAGCCTATCAGCTTTGCAGCAACTTTCTCATCAACTTCAATTGATATGGCCAAGACGGCTGATAACACGATTTGGGAGTTTAGTGCGCAAAAGATCGATTGTGGCATGGGCTGTGTGGCATTGCGCGCCATCCTGCATGAGCCAGAGGTGGTCCAAGTCCATATCTTCAATTTCAGTAAATAAAAAGTTGGTAACATGGCTCTGTAACGCCCACCGTTGACCGAAACGTTGTTTCCAGCCCCATCTTCGAAGAAAAATGGTCCAATGGTGCCACCACTCCACAATCCGCACCAAACTGTCACTCTCTGTGGATGCATTGGCGTCTCGACAATAACGTGCGGGTTTTCCGAGCAGCAATTTTGTTTGTTAACGTAGCCGCCGTGGCGCAGAAGTTAGTGTGTTGGACTCTGACGCACGATGAGCGAGTTCGGATCCCGATAACACCAACGCCATCGAATGTTTATTTCGCGGTGTCCCTCCTCGGCGGGGTACTAGTAAGACACCCCGTAGTATAACTTGCCACGAAAAAGCTTCTCAACCCACGCCATTCGAAATCGGCATTAGGCCGCAGGTCCCTTTAACCTGTGTGAAAAATAGATCACACACAACATGGGTGATTGAAGGGAAGCTTGGCTTAAGTCCTTCATGGGCTGTAATGCCACCAAAGAAGAAGAACGTAACCACATAAATGAAAATGCGATCTAGATGAATCAAGGCTAGTGCATGAAATGTTGAGCTGTTGATATTGATGGCGAGTCGATGTTCGTGAATTGAGTCTCACACTATCGGCCACAGCCGCCACATTCTCATCTGTGCGCACAGTACGGCGTCGGGGACGAGTGTTGTCCACTAGCAAACCAGCCTCACGAACTGTTTGCAGAAACTTGCGTATAGCAGTCTCTTGGCAGTGCTTCATTTCGGCCAAAACCTCTTTTAAAAGCGTAAAGCGAGTGCTTTTCGTTCCGTGGGAAACAGCTGTTAGTGTCAAAGTAGCTTATAATTAAAAAAACAAAAACACACTAGATGGCCCACCCCTTACATCTAGCACTTCTCTTAACATCAAAGGAACCTCCCCTCATGTATCTCCTTGTGGTTTAAGCTGTTAGGATTACACTGCAAATGGTAGGTGTGTTGCCGTAACACACCAAAGTGTGTGTTTTCATTGTAGTCATTTTTTACGCTATTTAAAGTGTGTTATTATAAAAGCACTCAAAAAGGGAAATTTTCCAACTATATGCACCTTGCCAGAAAGAGCAGTGAACAAAAACAAAAAAGGACGCATTCTAGTCTTCTGCGAACATTTGTCGCTTCGTGGCTCATCAAGCCCAAAACATTGTTCATTGTTCGTAGTTTGACTGAATTGGTTGTTTTTGTTTTTTTTTTTTTTTTTGTGAAGCAATATCATGGCATGATCATCCGGCTCGAAGGATTAATGTCCTTCACCTTTAGTGGCTGCGGACATGGAGATTCGAACTTGGATCACTGGGTTGAGAGTCCAGTATGTTAGCCATTGTGCTATGGTACTAACTTGCAATGGGAAATTTCCCTTTTTGATTAATTGATTAAGTGTGTTAATATTAATAAGTGTGTCGCTGCAACACACTTAAGGTGTCATTAGAGTTCTTATTCATAGCACGCAATAGAACGTATAATTAGTTTTAACACGTATAAGTATCTCAATTTCATAGATGACACGTATTAAGTAACGCACTTAACTTAATGTATGTTGAATGACACATTTGCTGCGTGTTCTTTAACACACTAACTTTGTTGCATTTCTTAATTTTTTAATTTAAGATATTTGGATAAATTTTGTTAGGTCTTAATGGCACAACATATATCGACAAAGCTCTTGCCTTTTTGTTCATGCCGGAAAAGGTGTCGAATTCCAATTATGTAAAGGTACTTTCTGCACACCGTGAGAGAGCGCCGTGGCGCAGTGGGTAGTGTGTTGGCCTCTGACGCCGATGAACCGGGATCGAATACCGACACAGCCATGTCATCGAACGTGTTTTTCACGGTGTTTCTCCTCAGCGGGGTTCTGAAAAAACCCCCTGTAGTAAAATTGTCATGAAAAGCTTCTCGAAATTCGCCGTTCGGAACCGGCAATAAACTGTAGGTCCCTTTCACCTATGGGAAAATGAAATCACACACAACATGGGTGATTGAGAGAAGCTCGGCTCGGTAAAAGCGGCTAAGATGGGTCTCACGGTTAATGAGGGTAATACCAAATATCTGCTTTCATCTAAAAGAGACGGACAATACCGACGTATTGGCCAGAACGTGACCATGGGCGGATATAACTTTGAAGTGGTCAAGTGGTTCGTCTACCTTGGCTCACTGATGACCGGCGACAACAACACCAGCGCTGAGATAAAACGCAGAATCGCTCTTGCCAACAGCTGTTTCCTTGGGCTCAAGAGGCAATACTTCTCAATTCAAGAGAACCCTTTCTCGGAAAACCAAGGTGACACTATATAAGACCTTGATCATCCCAGTCCTCCTTTACGGCGCAGAGGCTTGGACCTTAACAAAAGCGGATGAAGATGCCCTTGGTCGTTTCGAGAGGAAAATTCTGCGCACTATCTACGGTCCTGTTTGTTCAAACGGTGTATGGAGGAGAAGATATAACGAAAAACTGTACGGGTTATACAGCGACATCGGCCTGGTACGACGTCTACGGATACAGCGTCTAAGGTGGCTAGGCCATGTAGAGCGCATGGAAAATACGGCTCCGATCCAAAGAGTCTTCGAATCCACCTCGGAAGGAAGGCGCGGCAGAGGACGGCCGCATCATCGGTGGCGCACGCAGGTGGAAGGGGACCTTAACCAACTGGGCGTGCGGCGCTGGAAACAGCTGGCCAAGGACCGTGCCAGCTGGAGACGCTTGTTGGTTGCGGCCCACGTAGCGCCACCTAAGTAAGTAAGTAATCGGTGTACTAGTTTCCATACCAAGTGGAACAGCTGGTTGAAGTTTTAATGTTTAATAATACTGCATTTAAGCGAGCACTTACATTTTTCCCTATGTGGATTGGACCGTAATGTAGCAAAGCTCTATCCTGCCTTCCATTAAGACATGATTAGCTTTAATAAAATCATTAAAATTCTCAAACGATCTGGCTTTGCAACAAACAATCTTGTTACTCAGTCCCGGTAGCATATTCTAAAGCATGCTTTCGCCTTTCTTCCACTTACTATCCCCGATAACCAAGAACTCAATTCAAGCAACTCTCAGCATAAGCAACTGACCACTATCAGCACCAATAAACAGCATCCATGCCCTCTAAATGCTTTTATTTGCTTGTCTGCATCCACTCGACCGAGTCTGTCGTCGTCATTTAATAAAAACCTCTAAAGCACATTCAACATCATCGCACCCCACTAACCAAATCACTACACAGCATCCTCCGTCCGTCAGGCGCGCGTCCCGTGCTGTGTAAACCAAATAACGATTAATGTGTAACACATTTTTCTGACGTATCCCTTCGCCAGACAAAAAAGGTCCTGACGCTTCCACCGCCCTCCGTTTCGACTAAGCACTCGACACATATGTTTCCTAATGAGATGTCTTTTTCATGCTTCTCAGCCCGGATATTCGATCCATCCGTACGGCACAATAAACAGAAACACGACACGCACGCAAATGTACGTCTTGACTAATTGTCCCGAAGAGTGCCCACGTAGCAATGAGTGCCTTTCACCACCCCCCTTAATTATTTGCTTAAACATTTCGATTACAAATACAATGTAAATCGACCGCAAAGCCCGGACATGTCAAGCCGAGCAAATAAGACGATCGAACTGCGCCAGTTCCCACACGCGACTCGACTCGATAGAGCGATTTGTAGCAATTTACCGCGAGCTATTGGATATCCATAAGTTCATTGAGGACAGCGACTACAGGCTGAATTTAAGGGTCTAACAATAGCTTAAGCATGTTAAGTCGACTATCAAAGGATAAATCACTGGCAGTCAACAAATACTTAAAAATTAAATAAAAAAACAATTTAGGGAAAAAACTGCTCCTGAATGAGGGTGTTAAGTGATTTAGCAGGCAGCGGCAAAGCAGCCGCCATTCATCCCTTGGATGACTGGTTTCGGAACTACGAGTACATCCTTGCCTCGATTGGGTGCGGATTTTTCTCTCTTTCATACCTTCCGTAGTGCGTATGGAACGACGTGCTTTCTTTTTTTTTTTTCTTTCATTCTTTCCCCCCCGATTTTTTCGGCAAATCAAAAACAGACGACAGTGTTTTGGACATGCTTTAAGGCACACGGGCCTTTCGATTGAAGTTTGATACTACCCCATTCGGTGAAGATTCCTGGCTGCTGCTCAGTGGAATAGAAAAATCGAATTTTGCCTTATTCATCGCATCGGCTGCGCTCGTGAAAATCGTCTTAAATGGCATTTCCGCATTTCAATACTTCCGCAAGACGATTATTTAAATTAGGTTTGCCGCGCTCTACGATACGATGCCTCGAAGCCTTAGTTAGATTCGATTGCAGTAATTCTGGCCGAGGGTTGTGTAATGGTGGGTGGTCGGAGTTGAGTGGCGTTGGCGTGTATGCGATTTCGTCTTATGGGATTCATTGCCTGAAGGTATTTTTATTGGGCTGCCTAGTGCTGGAATAATTGTTTCTCAGACGGGGCGGACGGAAGTATTTTGTTAAGGAACAGGATTTTCTGGAATTTTTATTTAGATGTACCGGCTTCTGGGATATGGGTAGCTGAGAGTTTTTTGTTTTTTTCTTTTAGTAATCAAATTATCAAATTATTTCGATTGGCTTTTTAGTAAATACCGGGAGGGTGCTTACTGGGATTCGCTGTGGATAGGATCATCTTCTCATGAAAGACAAGGAGCAATAAGTTTAATGAATGTAATCAGAATTTGGGCATGGGTGCGGACATACAGCGTAAAGTTGTTGATCGCCCTTAACCTGCCGAGATGCTAGCAACGATCCCTGTTTAAATGCCCGGGTCAAGTTGACATACGGCCTCCTCGCGGCGCCCTCTGGAAAGCCTCTTCAACAACCGTTGGGAGGTGAACAAACGTATGCAGCGAAAAAAACCCCGACCAGAATGGCGGTTGTGCGGCGGGCTAACAATCCGCCCACGTAAAAAAAACCGAAAGTTATGAATGAGCAAGATGCCTCGGATACACGGACGGATACTCGACGACCACACTACACGAAAAAGGAACACGATTTGCGAGTATGCTCCTGGAATGTCAGAACCCCGTACACTGCCGGAGCTGCTCATAAACCAGAAGGAGTCCTCACGCATTACAAGGCGGACATTACTGCGGTCCACGAAAAACGCTGGATAGGACACGGTGTGATTAGGAAGAAGAATTGCGACATTTATTACAGCTGTCACAAATGATTGCGCATTTGTCGTGGGAAAGCGGTTAAGGTCGAAGGTCATCGACTTTAAACCTATAAGTGATCGCCTGGCTGTGATCCGCATCAGAGGCAGATTTTATAACATCAACCTTATATGTGCACACGCCCCCACCGACGAGGCTGAAGACCCTATCAAGGAGGACTTCTATGACCTCCTGGTCAACGCCTACGGAGCTTGTCCAGACTACGATGTAAGAATCCTGCTCGGGAACTTCAACGCCAAATCGGTAAGGAGAACACCCTTGGCGGAGTGATCGGAAAGCACAGCCTCCACGATACAACAACAGATAACGGCTTCCGACTCGCTGACTTTGCGACAGCTCGTAATGCCGTGATAAGTAGCACAAGATTCCCTCGCAAGCGAGTCCACACAGCAGTCTGGCGATCTCCGGACGGTCGAACCGCCAACCAAATCGACCATGTGCTCATTGACGCAAGGCACTCGTCAAACATCCTGGATGTGCGAACGTTCAGAGGGGCAAATGTCGACTCTGACCACTTCCTCGTAGCAGCAAGATTCAGAGCTCGACTGTCCAATGTCAGAAAGCTGCACCAGCCCATCAGGAGGAGGTTCGACATTGGGCGCCTGAGCACACCGGAGGTTGCCAGAGTCTACAGGGAGCAGCTGAGCGAAAGACTCTACGGTATGCCTACGTCAAACACAAACGCCAATAATATGTGGCTGCACTGCCGCTCAGCCATTCAGGAAGTAGCCGAAACCACCTTAGGATACCTACCACCCCGACAAGAAACCCGTCGTATGATGGCGAGTGTGAGCAGAAAAGGGCAGCAACCGACGAGGCGTATCAACAGGTGCTGCAGGCGAAAACCAGGGAGCGCAAGAAGAGTGCCGAGCCAGAAGAGGGGTGGAGAAAAAACTGCTGCGACAAAGAAAAAAATCTTTGCAGCCTCCCAGCTCAAGGATATCGAGGAGTCTAGGGATAGGCATAAGTCACTAGCCTCTTACAAGAAAGCCAAAGACCTTGCCGGAGACTTCAAAAAGGGCACCCAGGCTCTTCGAAACTGCGAGGGTAATCTTGTCAGCGACCCGCAGGGAGTAGTGGATGTGTTTAAGCAGCATTTCCAGTAGCTGCTTAACAAACATGACCAAGAGAGAGTGATAAGGACCGAGGAAATCCTATCTCCAGCCGCTGAAGTAGTCCTCCCACCCAGCATCGAAGAAGTCGGCACAGCTATTCGGAAGTTGAAGAACCACAAGGCCGCAGGCTCAGATGGCTTGTAGAGAACATGCACCAGATCATCTGCGGAGTTTGGGAAGATGAAAGCATGCCCGATGACTGGAATACCAGCTCTATTTGCCCCATCCACAAAAAAGGCGATCCTACCTCTTGCAAGAACTATAGAGGTATATCCCTGCTCAATGTCGCATACAAGATCCTGGCCAGCATATTGTGTGAACGTCTAAAGCCATTTTGCACCGCACTAATCGGCAGCTACCACTGCGGCTTCCGGTCCGGCAAATCGACTATTGACCAAATTTTCACACTTCGACAAATCCTGGAAAAGACCAACGAGATTCGAATCGATACACACCATCTTTTCATCGATTTCAAAGCCGCATACGACCGCATTCATCGTGAAGAACTCCTTGGTGCAATGGCCGAATTCGGGATCCCGGGAAAACTGATCCAGATGTGTCGCGCCACGCTAAAAAATACGCGATGCACCGTGCAACTCGGTTCTAGGACCTCGGAACCATTCGAAACCTGCAACGGATTTCGGCAAGGAGATGCGCTGTCATGTGACTTCTTCAACCTGGTGCTGGAGCAGATAGTGCGACGGGCAGGCGTGGCATTGTGGAAGCATTCACAGCGATTGAAGAACAGGCGAAACGAGTTGGTCTTAACATCAATGAGGACAAAACGAAGTACATGCTGTCAAGCAAAAACCATTCCGTCTCTCACCACCTGGGACAAAACATAACAATTGACAGCTACAATTTCGAGGTAGTTAAGGAGTTTGTCTACCTCGGGGCAAACGTAAATTCCACAAATGACACCACAGTGCAGATCCGGCATTGAATCGCCCTTGGCAGCCGCTGCTACTTCGGCTTGTCCAATTAATTGGGTCAAAACTCCTCACTCGAAAGACCAAAGTCGTGCCTTACAAAACGCTCATACTGCCAGTCTTGCTGTAAGGAGCCGAAAGCTGGACGATAATCAGGAAAACGGAGCTAATTTTGGGTTCTTTCGAAAGTAAAATTCTGCGCCGGATATTTGGTCCTGTCTGTGAGGAAGGTGAATGGAGAAGAAGACACAACCGCGAGCTCTGCGAGCTGTACAAAGATGTGGATGTAATCCGGAAGGCAAAGATCCGTCGACTACACTGGCTCGGCCACATCGAGCGCATGGACATCAACGCTCCAGCTAAGAAGGTCTTGGAAGGTCTGGTTCGAGAAGAACCTACCTATGGTATAAAGACCAAGTAATCGCGGATGTAAGACATCTTGGTCTTGATAACTTAAAGCAGCGTGCCCGGTGCCGTCAAGGATAGAAGGCGGCTATAGCTCAGGCTAAGATCTTCCATGGATCTCTGACCTGATAAATAAGTAAGTAAGAGGGAAGTTATTGTAATGGGGCCAATTTTGCCAATTCCCAATTGGGACATATCTCCACGTTTCAAGGTCAGCAGAATCCAAATCCAACTTTTTTATAGAGATGTCCTTGTTTTGTTTTTATTGTTTTTGGTTGCGCCCATGGATGTGGAATCTTCAAAAGATACTGGTAACCCGTGTTGCACGATTCGCACACTTCAATCACTCTCCCTCCCCGCGGGACTGCCGTTAGGTATTACTTCGCGGGGATGGTTAGCGGTTTACGCTCTATCTCGGGTAGAAGCCTCTTGAGTTCTTCTCTCTGCTTCGGCTTGCCGCAGCTTTGTTTGTACTCATGCAATGCACGAGCATGTTTCAGTCCAATTTTCCACCGAGTCCATCATATAGGGGAGCAGGTTTTGAGGGCTTGGTACATTTAGTCTTTGCTTGTCCTGCATAAAGCGACTCCTCCTCCGAGTTCAGGCATTGTGGACACAACGGAGAACTGTCATATCCTAATCTATGCAGGTACTTTGGATAGCCACCATGTCCAGACAAAAACTGCGAAAGATGATAATTGTAGTCTCCTGCCGGTCTTGATGCCCAAGTTTCGATGAAGGGAATGAGCCTGTGCGTCCATCTTTTTGCGGAGATGTCCCATCTGGCTTGCCACATTGCCATGGATTCTGCCCGTTCTCCTGCTTTTATTAGCCTGGTCTGTTGCCGGTCTGGCGTTCGCCTGCGGTATACCCTTTTGAGCTCGTCTGCCAATATATCGATGGGTAGCATTCCTGCTATCACGAACACCGTATCATCTGATATGATCCTGAATCCGCAGATTACTCTTATTACGCAGAGTCGATAGACTGAATCCATTTTCCGCTTTAGCCCTTTTACTGCAAGAGCTTCCGCCCAAATTGGAGCATCGTAGAGTAGGACTGAGCTGACTACCCATGAGAGTAGGACTCTGCGCGCATATCCGACACCGCTTATGTTCGGAAGCATTCGCGAAGGAGCTCGTTGTGCGTGTGATGCCTTCTCGCTAGCATACATTATGTGTTCCCTGAAGGAAAGTCTGTTGTTTAGTATGACCCCTAGATAGTTGACTGCTTTCTTGGACCTTATCGTCTTGTTTCCAACTAAGAAGCTTGCATATTCCACCTTTTTACGGCTGGTTATGAGCATAGCCTCCGTTTCTTGGGCTCCAAGTTCGAGACCGGCAATTGAGAGCCAATTTTTCTCTTTAGCGATAGCTGCGTTCATAGTAGCTTCGTATTCCTTCGAGAAGCGCTAGTCGTAGAACGCCATCGTACATGATGTTCCACAGGAGAGGTCCAAGGACAAATCTGCCGTTATTTGGTAGAATTGTACGCCTTCATCGGTATTGTACCTTAGCCTCCTGTTGTTAAAGGAGTCGATGACAATCCTTAATAAATAGGAGGGGGTACCCATGTCAATTAAAGACTTTTGTATGTGCATCCAGTTAACCGAGTTGAAATCCTTTTTTATGTCCAGCGTAATTACTCCACAATACTTATTCTCCCCCATCTACATTTTTTGCCTTTGATGGCGCCCCAAGCCAGGTTTACCCTTGTTTCTATGGAAACTCCTGAATATTTAGCCTCCTTGGATATCGAGATGGAAGTGCCTTTTAGTACCATATGAGTCATGTCAGTATTTTTCCTCCTTCTCGTGAGGAGAACGATATCGGTCTTAAGAGGACTGACCGACAGCCCATTTCTGGTAAACCGATCATCGATCATATTTAACGCCGCCTGTGCTTTGAGGCGGACAGTCACTATGCATGAGCTAACAGAAAGAACGGCGACATCATCCGCATAGGTCTGGACATAGATTCCAGAGGCATTGAGAGAATCAAGCAGAGGATCGATCACCATGTACCATAACAGCGGGGACAGGACGCCAACTTGCGGGCAGCCCCTGTTTACGCCGGATTTGACGCATCGGTCGAGGCCTGCATCAGCGGTCAATGTCCTGTGCACAAGCATCGCTTTAATCCTCATGTCTAGCAGCGTTGCATATGCTGTCAAAAGTTGCGTTATCAAAAGCTCCCTCAATGTCGATGAAAGTGCCCAGCGCGTACTCTTTCCTTTCGAGCGCGCATTCAATTCTTCTGAAGCGCAGTCTCGCAGGATTTTCCGCGCTGATACGCATGTTGCATCTCCGAAAGAGGGTGCATTCGAAGGGCAACTTTACGCACGTGCAACTGCAGTCTCTCCATGCTTTTCAGAAGGAAGAATGTTAGACTTATTGGTCTAAAGCTCTTGGCAAGTGGGTAGTCCTCTTTTCCTATTTTGGGAATGAAGACCACTTTCACTGTGCGCCAAGGAATGTGTATGTGAGCAAGTGCTGGTCTAGCAGGCATAGGCAGCTGCCTTATGCCTTTCTGCAGCATATCAGGATATATCCCGTCGGTGCCCGGCGATTTGAAGCCATCGAAGAATGCCACAGCAAATTCAATGGCTTGGGTCGTAACCACGCGCGACGCAGTATACCAGCTACGCAGTGTTGTTTTCATCGTTTCAGTTGCAGTTTTCAACGTGCAGTGTGCAACGAGCTGATGGCGATCTGATTTCCCGGGAAATGAGTCTCAAGTAGTAAACTAACAGTTTCCGCCTTAGACTCAGTAAAGGTACCGTCAGATTTTCTGAGTGCATCCAGGCTTTAACCAACTTGCTAGTCGCACTCAGAAGCTTGACCTCTTCGCAGAAGGTCCTATAAGAATCGTTCTTCGATTTACGAATAAGTTTCTTATATTCCTTCTACTTCGACCGGTACTTGTTCCAGTCGTCTTCCGAGTTCGATTTGAGTGATCTATTCAGAAGTCTTCTGGCTTCCTTGCGAAGACTTTGGAGCTCGGTATTCCACCAGGGAACCACGATGGTTATAAACGGTATCTTGGATGCAAGCGGCACTGGACTTCTAGGAATAGATGTGAAAAATGTAATGGAACATGTCTTCCTTCACGGTTTGCTTGGATTATAGCTTCCTGATACCTTAATGCCTCTGATAACCAATAAGGTCGTTCTAATTAGATTTAAGTATCCAAGAGCACAATATCCGTTTTACTGTTTCAAAACGACTTAAAGTAATTTTTTTTTGACATTTGTGAAGCACCATCTCAAGTAATCAAGTGCGTCCGACACATTGATACAAGCTCGTCGAAGCCCGGGAATAATGTAATTGTGTCCACTAGAACACCACCTCAAGAGAGGTGTTTTCGCAAAAATGATGAATCACCTCGGTTGCACCGTTTGTCAAATTGAATGAGCCACCCTGTTCTTCCCCCATAACACCCAAACAACACGGTAATAACTGCAGCACTAACCACAATGCAACATCCGCCATCACCCCAAGCACCACACCAATTCCAATAGCAGCACTTAAACTTACAGTCCCGATTCCACAAAGGGCGAGCGACACTCCAAAAGCCAAATAGCCTTTCGGGGATTATTTATTATATCTCTGTGGGTGAATTGAGGTGCATTCAGCGGAGTACTTTTCCCAGCCGTAAAGGACAACAATCCCTTCTGGCCAATGGGGACACATAACGATGCCTTTCCTCCGCATATGCACATTATATTTGCGGCTTTCATCGTGCCGCAGGACATTTCACAGGACAACACCGTATCGTTGACCCTTTGAATTCGTGTGGGGCGAAAAGTGTTAAGTGTCCAATGCCTGCATGCAGCCAAGAGTAGAGTGTCCACCGTTCGATACTGGGAATGGGAACCAAAAAGAGCAACGGATGAGACGGCGATTCCTTGTGCTGCAGTTACTGGCCAAAATCGAATTGACAACCGCAAATGCATATGACAAATCATTTCAAAGCTGTCATCCATTCCTCACGATCCCGACCAGGAACTGCTCTTAATTTTTTTCTTTTTTTTTTTTCATCCTCAGTCCTTTCGGGACAACAATCAATTTTGCTGGGCATGACAAAAGGCGTGCTGACGGGAAGAAGGAAGGCAATGCAACAGAAGGGTGGCGTATGCACGGATGACGGATGAATTATTGCACTTCAGGGGGCTGGAAATGATTCATTGTTATGCACTTTGTAGTCATCATGATTATGGTCGTGTTTGGCGGTTCCCAATCACTTTGTTTTTTCAAACTTTGCTTTGTTTATGGGACTTTATTCGAGCTTTACTCGAGCCAGCCACTCCTGTGGCATGACTGTGCGTTAAAGTGAGAATGGAAGTTCTGCAGAACTAAGTTTAATTGAATGAAGTCGAGTTCGTACTTAATGCGAAAACGCTTCGACAGCATCCATCTTTTGGAATAACTTTTTCAATTAACACAGCCAACCAACCACTCCCACACCGTGCGTCGACTGTGCTCCATTCAACTTTGCCTCTTGAGCAAAGTCTGGAAAAAAATCTTTGAATTAAAATGTTTTTTTGATGAAAAATCCATTATTCACAAGCAGCTCCTGGGAGACAAAACATAAATTGAATAATCCCTGGAACAATGGATGTCGAGATAATTCAATTAGTGGACCAACCCGACACACAGTCAAGCAGACTTGGGTATATCTGGATTCTAGGATCCGAATGGCTGTGCGTCTCTTTGTCTAGCATTTTATCACTGCGTGCTTGTGACAAATATGCACATTCATCAGTGAGTTAACTAGTTACTCGTACAGGGTGGATCCTTTAGCATTGTCCTTCGCCATTGATAGTCATTCGGTTGTAATGAATTTGCGTAACAAATTCCATTCACCGAGACAGTTGTGTCACAATTCCATCGATCATCCGGCAGTCATTAGCGAGAGATTTTGAATCAATTTGTCGCAATTGCTATGATTTCGATAAATACGAGTTGTCGTTAGGAAGCCACATTGGTCACGGTAGATGGGTATGAAATGAATGAATTCGTTTGGAAGGTGCTGATGAAGTGATCGATCAACATTTCTAATTGTAATGTAATCATGAAAGGTTTGGGCATAGGTTTCTGGGATGTGCCATTTACAACGGTCGGGGAAAATTGGAACGATTGATTGAAGTCATGCTGCACCTCTATCAGCTTAAGGCTAACCCTAAACCATGATTTGGTAGATAAGCAGCATTCAAGTAAACCGAATCTTGTGTGTGATTAAGTCTTTGAGCCGTTGAAATAGGACTGGGATAAGTGCGACAAGACGATGGCAGGCTCACACCACCAGCGGCTCAGTCAAAGAATTCGTCTATCATGACTCCGCGATAACATGCACCCACAAAGTAGAATTACCTTCACCAATCGTTATGTCTTTGGGCTTGTCCTTGGAGGCAACTTAGTAGTATAGCTCTCTCCCGAAATACCAAGGTAACTTTGTATAAGACCCTTGTCATCTCAGTCCTATTCTTTGGTGCAGAAAGTTGAATCTCGAAACTTGAAGTAGACTGTTCGGCGAATTGGTCAATAGGTGTGAGGTGGTGCGAAAACCAAGAGTTGTCTCGCCACAGTTCCCGCCTCTTCACGCAAACAACGCGTAACGCTCAAATAATATTCTCTGTTGGAGGGTTGGTCCGACGGAACGAACTCGAAATGCACAACATCACGATATTCGAAGAAAACAGTCAGTATGACCTTGAGTTTTGAATGACTTTGGCGCGCTTATTTTGGTCTTGCCTCACCTATTGCACGATCGGTTGTTTCCGTGTCGTAAGCAAAAGGCCAAGTCCCATATCCCGTAAGATACTCAGAAGGCATTGCTTCATACACTTCAACGCGGCGATGTTTTTCTAAAAAGATTCAGTGTTTTCGGCGGTACTCGCATCATTCAAGATTTGACGCAACTGAGGCCCAAAACATCCATTAAACTGGTATTGTCTGTTCCTTAAGAAATGTCACCCTTATCAGCATGACCTCTAGGTGTCAATCGATCGAGTTTCGGTGTCGTCAGGACAGGCTCTCGCTGGATACTGAACCTGGAAAGGATACTCTTCCCATTTTCACGGATGGCTCCAGGTCTGGGTGGAGGTTCGGAGCTGGGATTTCTTTTGAGCGCGAAAACATCCGACTGCACTTCTCGCGGTTGTGTCTTTTTCTCCATTCAACTTCCTCACAGACAGGACCAAATATCCGACGCAGAATTTTCCTTTCGAAAGAACCCAAAATCAGCTCCGTTGTCCTGCTTATCGTCTAGCTTTCGGCTCCGTACAGCAAGCAAGACCTTGGTCTGTCGAGTGAGGAGTCTTGACACCAGTTGTTTGGACAAGCCGAAGTAGCAGCGGTTGCCAAGGGCGATTCTATGCCGGATCTCCACTGTGGTGTCATTTGTGGAATTTGCATTTGCCCTGAGGTAGACAAACTCCTTAACTACCTCGAAATTGCAGCTGTCAATTGTTATATTTTGTCCAAGGTGGTGAGCGACGGATTGGATGTTGCTTGACAGCATGTACTTCGTTTTGTCCTCATTGACCTTAAGACCAACTGGTTTCGCCTGTTTTTCAATCGCCGTGAATGCTTCCACAAGGCCACGGCGAGAACACGCGATGATGTCGATATCAGCCGCGTATCCTAGCAGCTGGATGGACTTGTAGAAGATAGTGCCTTCCCTGTTGACGCCTGCCCGTCGCATTATCTGCTCCAGCACCAGGTTGAAGAAGTCACAAAACAGCGCATCTCCTTGCCGAAATCCGGTGCATGTTTCGAATGGTTCCGAGGTCCTAAAACCGAGTTGCACGGTGCATCGCGTGTTTTTTAGCGTGGCGCGACACAACTGGATCAGTTTTCCCGGGATCCCGAATCCGGCCATTGCACTAAAGAGTTCTTCACGATGAATGCTGTCGTATGCGGCTTTGAATTCCCTGAAAAGATTCGAAACTCGTTGGTCTTTTCCAGGATTTGTCGAAGTGTGAACATTTGGTCTATAGTCGATTTGCCGGGCTGGAAGCCGCGCTGGTAGCTGCCCTGCCTTTTTCTGCTCACACTCGCCATCATACCACGGGTTTCTTGTCGGGGGTGGTAGGTACCCTAAGGTGGTTTCGGCCACTTCCTGAATGGCTGAGCGGCAATGCAGCCACATATTATTGGCATTTGTGTTCGACGTAGGCATACCGAAGATTCTTTCGCTCAGCTGCTCCCTGTAGACTCTGGCAACCTCCGGTGTGCTCAGGCGCCCAATGTCGAACCTCCTCCTGATGGGCTGGTGCAGCTTTCTGACATTGGACAGTCGAGCTCTGAATCTTGCTGCTACGAGGAAGTGGTCAGAGTCGACATTCGCCCCTATGAATGTTCGCACGCAAGGCACTCGCGTCAATGAGTACATGGTCGATTTGGTTAGCGGTTCGACCGTCTGGAGATCGCCAGGTTGCTGTGTGGATTCGCTTGCGAGGAAATCTTGTGCTTCTTAGCACCGCATTACGAGCTGTCGCAAAGTCCGTGAGTCGGAAGCCGTTATCTGTTGTTGTATCGTGGAGGCTATGCTTTCCCATCACTCCGCCAAGGGTGTTCTCCTTACCGATTTTGGCATTGAAGTTCCCGAGCACGATTTTTACATCGTACTCCGGACAAGCTCCGTAGGCGTTGTCCAAGAGGTCATAGAAGTCCTCCTTGATAGGGTCCTCAGCCTCGTCGGTAGGGGCGTGTGCACATATGAGGCTGATGTTATAAAATCTGCCTCTGATGCGAATCACAGTCAGGCGATCGCCTGGTTTAAAGTCGATGACCTTCGACCTTAACCGCTTTCCCACGACAAATCCGCATCCCAGTAAGTGCAACCTTTTGTGACAGCTGTAATAAATGTCGCAATTCTTCTTCCTAATCATATCGTTTCCTATCCAGCGTATCTCCTGGACCGCTGTAATGTCCGCCTTGTACTGCGTGAGGATTCCTACTAGTTTATGAGCAACTCCGGGAGTGTACAGGGCTCTGACATTCCAGGAGCATACTCGCGAATCGTGTTCCTTTTTCGTGTGTTGTCGTCGTCGAGTATGCGTCCGTGTATCCGAGGCATCTTGCTCATTCATAACTTTTGAGTTTTTTACGTGGGCGGATTGTTACCCGCCAAACAACCGCCATTCTGGTCGTTTGTTCACCTCCCAACGGTTGTTGAAGAGGCCATCCAGAGGGCGCCGCGAGGAGGCCGTATGTCAACTTGACCCGGGCATTTAAACAGGGATCGTTGCTGGCATCCCCTTAACTAGCTCCAAATTAGTGCTTGAACTCAAGTCCTTCTTGAACAGATTCGGTACACTAAATTCAGTAAGACTTGTATGGGTTCCAGGCCACTCTGGGATCCCAGGAGGAGAGCTTGTCAGGACCTGAACCCACTCTAGGTCTACCTGCGTCCACAGTTAATTCCCACATTATCGACTGGGTGTTTAATACACACAACCGTAGATGGAGGAATTGTCCAGGATGCAGGATGACAAAGCGCGTATGCCCTGATGTCTGCAAGAAATCCGCAGCATTCCTCCTCTCTTTAAGGTGAATCGACTGCAGAAGGCTTGTGGGAGTCATCACGGGCTATTACACTTTTGCTAAGTGTTGAAATAGTTCATCTATCATAAAAAATCTGACTCACTGTACTTCTTATTGGTTATGTACATATATCACTCACAGTACTTGTTCCTTTTTTTTAGCATTTTCTAATAAAACTGTCACTTCTGTTTTGGCATTCACGGAGTAAAGACGTTTCATTCGAATAGGTTATGGGCCCAGACCCAAGTTCACTTTAAAAACGTTTTTTTTTGTGTGAAAATTCGGACGCTGAATATATGTAATAATTGATAAGGCGCAGAAATTTCTCGGTTTTTTTTGTATGCGGATAAAAGATCGGAACTAAATACATATATCTTTTGCATTTCAATAAGAGAATTTCGGTAGCGCAGATTATTTTGTTTTGTGCAGCACATATATTTGTGAATCAAAGATGGAAGGAAGTGATTTCGTGAAAATTGAAAAGCTCATGGGTGAAGATCAGTGGAGCATCTGGAAATTCCAGATCAAGGTAATGCTCAATGCAAGTGATCTCTTCGAAGTAGTAAGCGGAAAAATCGTAAAACCAACGGAACCTGAAAAAGCGGTAGAATGGGAAAAACTGGACAAGAGGGCTCAAAAGATCATCGTAATGAGTGTGGGTCAAAAGCCACTTCTGCACATATTGAATTACAACACGGCACGTGAGATGTGGCAAAAACTGGAGGCAGTTTACGAGCGAAAAGCACAAACCAATATTCATCTCCTCCAGCAGAAGTTTTACAGTTACCAGAAGGATCCCACAGATGACATGGCAACCACCATATCGAAACTCGAGACGATTGCGCAGCAACTTAAGGACTTTGGAGAAAGCATTTCACCATCTATGCTCATCACAAAAATTCTGATGACGCTGCCACCAGAATATAATCATTTTTATACAGCGTGGGAATCAACGCAGGCAGAAGAAAAAAATATTGAAAATCTAACGGCTCGGCTTGTGATGGAAGAATCGCGTCTAACAGTTATTCATGAACAGTTCGATAACAGCGCTATGGTGGCGAGAAGAGCGGTAAAGCAACAAACTTCAAATTTCAACAGTGGTAACAGATCGAAAAATAAAACGGGAAAATGTTTCTGGTGCAAAAAACCTGGGCACTGGAAAAAAGACTGCCCATCTAGGAGAGCAAGTGTAAGTGTGGCTCAGAAAAGTGAATATAGAGATGCGTTTGTCTGCACGATGATAGCAGCTAATTTTCAGAACGGTGCACTTAATCACACGGATTGGTTCCTTGATTCAGGCGCGAGTGACCATATGACATTCCGAAAAGATTGGATGGTTAATTACCAAAATTTCGAATATCCGAAATTTGTTCGAATAGGCGACGGTAAGACAATCAGTGCTCTGGGATCGGGTGACATTAATATTCTTGCGTTTGACAAAGAACGGTGGGTACACAAATATCTCTCTAACGTGTTATTCGTCCCAGATCTAACCCTTAATCTCTTTTCTTCAAATGCTGCTCTTGACAAAAATTTAAAACTAATTTCCAATAAAGACCAATGTGAACTGTTGTCGAATGGCTGTACCGTTGCAGTGGGAGTGCGGCATTGTTCTCTGTTCAAGATGATGTTTAAAATCGAAAACCCCTCTAGTGCTTATGTGAGTAACAAAACCGCGTCAATCAAATACTGGCATGAAGTGTTCGGTCACCAAAACCTGATATATGTGCGTAATTTCCTTAAAGAACGGAAAATTGACTTTGTTGATGAAAAAGAATTCTTTTGCGATGCATGTGCTCTGGGCAAGTCCCATAGGTTACCATTTCATCAGAGCGAAAGCAGGGCAAAACAGGTGGGGGAACTCGTGCACTCTGATTTGTGTGGGCCGATGCAGAATAGTTCGTTCGGTGGGTCAAGATATTTTCTCCTGTTCAAAGACGATTTTTCGCGCTATCGAGTGGTATATTTTTTAAAAGAAAAAACGGAAGTTATTGACTGTGTAAAAGATTTTTTAAAAAAGATTAAAACGGAGACCGGTTTTGCGGTAAAAGTGATTCGAACGGACAATGGGCTAGAGTTTGTTAACGGGAAGGTTAATTCAGTTTTAAAGAAGGAGTGCGTTGTTCATCAAACCTCTGTTCCATACTCACCACAGCAAAATGGGAGGGCGGAGAGAGAAATTCGAACAATTGTGGAAGCGGGAAGGACTTTAATTTATGCTAAAAACATGTCATTAAAACTGTGGGCGGAAGCTGTTAACTATGGTGTTTTCGTATTAAATAGGACAGCTCCCACTGGCGTAGGTGGCAAAACTGCATGGGAGCTGTGGCTAGGAAAAGACCAAAGAATTAACTACTACGATATGCATATTTTCGGCACGGAATGCTATGCACACGTGCCTAGTCAAAAACGGCGCAAATGGGATGCTAAATCTCAGCACGGGATCTTCGTCGGATATGCTGAAAACATCAAAGGATATCGCATCTATTTTCCTGGAACAAACAAAGTAGAGGTAAAACGTGACGTAATTTTTAAACACTCGTCTCTTTCCAGCGAAAACGATAACCAAGTTATTGTCAATTGCAATGACAATATTGACGCAACGGGTTTAGGGGCTGAACATGCCTCGACGCAAGCTGTTAAAAAGGAAGACGTAAAACAAGCTGACGAATCCGTCAATGATCAAACAAAAGGGGAGAATGAAGTGGCAAACGACAAACACACGCCTATTAAGCATCGACTAAGAAGTGCACAAAAAGTACCCGAATCAATGACAGCTCTTTTGGAGCCGCATGTATTTGTAGCTGAAAAACAAGAGCCATCAACCTACGAAGAAGCCGTTAAATCCAAGGATCAGCACAAATGGAAAGAAGCCATGAGAGAGGAAATCACTGCGTTGAATAAAAACCACACATGGGATCTGGTTGAACTGCCACACAATAAAGCAGCTATCGATAATCGTTGGGTCTTCAAGATCAAAGATGCAGCTAGCAATGAACCCGAAAGATTTCGAGCGAGGTTGGTTATTAAGGGATTCACTCAAAAATACGATGTGGATTATAAAGAGACATTTAGTCCAGTAGCCAAATTTGCTTCGATTAGAGCTATTCTCTCAATTGCATCGTCTAAAAACATGCATTTGAAACCGTTCGACATTAAAACAGCTTTTCTTTACGGTGACTTGCAAGAAGAGATATATATGAGACAGCCGAATGGTTTTAACGATGGTAGTGAGCGGGTGTGCAGATTGAGAAAAAGTCTATATGGCTTGAAACAGGCGGCAAGATGTTGGAATGATAAATTCACCACATTCCTTCGGTCATTCAACTTAAAACCATCAGAAGCAGATCCTTGCATTTTTGTAGGAGAAAACTTAGTTGTTGCAATATACATCGATGACGGTTTGATTGCAGCCACGAATGACTGTGACATTGAAAAACTTGTGAAGCATTTGCAGCATGCATTCGAAGTGAAGGTGTACGAGGCGCGTTGTTTCCTAGGAATGGAGATTGAACGAAAATCAAATGGGTCAATTTTCCTACATCAAAGGAGCTATGCTGAAAAAATCGTTGCAAGGTTCAAGATGTCTGATGCAAATCCAGTGACGACACCAATGGACACATCAATCTTTAAAGACAGCAGCGTTGGAGCTACAGGGGCTGAAACAACCTTCCCATACCGAGAGGCTGTGGGCAGCTTCATGTACTTAGCAATCGGGAGCAGGCCCGACATTTCTTATGCTCTCGGCATTGTAAGTCGACATTTGGAACATCCGACCGTGCAGTACGTAAAAGCAATGAAACGCATCATCCGATATGTTGCGGGGACTTACGATTATGGTATATTTTTTCAAGTAAATTCAAATTTAATTATGAGTTGTTACAGCGATGCAGACTTCGCCGGTGATCCTAACACACGACGTTCAACAAGTGGGTATGTCTTCTTACTTGGTCAGTCACCGATTTCGTGGGCATCGCAGAGGCAATCATGTGTCGCCTTATCAACAATGGAAGCCGAATATATGGCTGCGACACAAGCTGTTAAGGAAATAATGTGGCTCAAGCGTCTACTCGAAGAACTGCTTCCTCAACATAGTTGCCGTCCTCAACTCTATGTTGATAATCTAAGTGCAATTAAGTTGGTGCGGAACCCTGAATTTCATAAACGCAGCAAACACATTGAAGTAAAATTCCATTTTATTCGGGAAAAATTGGCAGAGAACGTTTTTGAACTTGAATATATATGTACAGATAATCAACTAGCAGATATTTTCACTAAGCCTCTTCCAAAAGAAAGATTTAAAGTCTTACGTTTAAAAATTGGTTTATTGTCTCTTAAAGAATAATATCTTTGTAATTTCTTTGAATTTCTTTAAGTTGTTTTTTGGTTTGTGAAACTAAATTTTTTTTATATATACATATCGATGAAAGTGGGAGTGTTGAAATAGTTCATCTATCATAAAAAATCTGACTCACTGTACTTCTTATTGGTTATGTATATCACTCACAGTACTTGTTCCTTTTTTTTAGCATTTTCTAATAAAACTGTCACTTCTGTTTTGGCATTCACGGAGTAAAGACGTTTCATTCGAATCAAGCATCTCTGCGTGCTTGGTATACGTAAGACGCCTATATGTGCTGCATGTTGCGAGGAGGATAACACTGCAGAGCATTTTCTCTGTGACAGTCCCGCCTTTGTTCACACACGGTGGTGCACCCTTCAGGCCGATGTGATGTGTGCCGAATCTCTTAGCTCTACATCACTGAATTTTCTTCTCATTTTTCTCCGGAAAACGGGGAAAATACAGTAATGTAAGGTGTCTGTCTGGAGTACAATGGACCAGTATTTGCGTCTGAGTGCTCCAACAGATAGCAGAAGCCTTCTTATTACTTGAGCACCGTAGTAATGTTTCCTGCATTTCCCTGTTTTATCGCATTTTCCACAATAAGTGCATTGCTTTCCCCCCCTTAAGTCTTCACCCGCAATACTCGGCAAACTCAAAATGCTATTTGGATACGGATTTGTTGTTCGAGGTGTTCGAGGCAAAAAGTCCTAAGCTTCCGCATCAAAGCTCTCTTCGGGAACATCAGCCTGATATGTGTTCAGACTGAGACAGAAGAAAAAGACGACAGAGTCATAGATGACTTCTATGACCTCCTAGATAGAACATAAGCTCAATGTCCCTATAGGTCTAGGAGATTTGAATGCGTTAAAGAGGACATCCTTAAACGAGCCGTATGAAAGCACAACCTACACGACACCACATCCGAAAACGGATTCAGACTAATACGAGACAGGTCGTAACCTCTTAGTAGCTAGCACACGATTCCCAAGTCCCTCTAAGGGGATCTGGCGGTCTCCTGATAAATTATCTGTTAATCAAATCGATCATATTGCTATCAACGCCAGACATTTTTCCAGCATCTTGGATATCCGAACTTTCCGAGGAGCCAATGTGGACTATGACCATTACCTTATTGCAGCCAAGGTACGTATCAAAATTTGACGTCGGGAAGCTGCAACCGCAAAAGACCACCAGGAACTTCGCCGATAGTGTCTCCCTCCAGCTCTCTCAAGATCCGATGCAAACTGCACAAACCATAGAACGGCAATGGAGACCCCTCCAGAAATGCTGTCTCTGATGTGTTAGGTTTCCTGCCACCATCTAGGAGAAAACCTTTGGCTAGATGACGAGTGCAGACAGGTCATCTTCTTCTTTGGTGGCGTTACAGCTCATGACGGACCAGAGCATAGCTTCTCTCAATCGCCCATGTTGTGTGTGACTAATTTTTCGCACGGGTGAAAGGAACCTGCAGCTTAATGCCGATTCCGGACGGCGTTAGTGGAGATGCTTTTTCATGGCTAGTATACACGGACACGTCGTAGTTGAATAACATTCGATGCTGAAAATAGGAAACGACTATTTCTGCGGTCTGTATAATGGCGAAGATGGTCCAGCTGTCAGGCAGTACGCACCATTCACACTGGACGAAGATGAGAGAGAATTCCGTCCACCCGACTTAGACGAGGTTAAGGTAGCGATATCGAAAGTCAAGTCTAATAAAGCTGCTGGCGCAGACGGCATGCCTGCTGAACTATTTGAAGCAACTGGAGGTGAGTTGGTTAGGGACATGCACCAGCATGCACTAGGCATACCCGACGAATGCAATATCGGCACCGTTCGCCCAGTCCATAAGAAAAGAGACCCCTATAACTGCGACAACTATAAGGAAATAAGTCTCCTGGACAGTGCGTATGAGATCTTCTCCGCCGTGCTGTGTGCGCGCCTGAAGCTATTCGTGTAAGATTTGATAGGTTCCTATCAATGTGGTTTCAGGCTAGGAAAGTCCACGATAGACCAAATATTCACACTGCGACAGATCTTGGAGAAGATCCATGAATTTCATGTCGACACACACCTCCTTTTTGTTGATTTTAAGGCCGCATATAACAGTGTCTGAGGGCGACGTGGCGCAGAAGTTAGTGTGTTGGACTCCCAAGCACGATGAGCGAGTTCGGATCCCGATAACACCAACGCCATCGAATATTTATTTCGCGGCGTCCCTCCTCGGCGGGGTACTGGTAAAACCCCACGTAGTATACTTGCCATGAAAAAGCTTATCGACTCACGCCGTTCGGAACCGGCATGAAACTGTAGGTCCTTTCACCTGTGTGAAAAATAATTGAATTGAAGAGAAGCTTGGCTCTGATCCTTTATGGGCTGTAACGCCACTGTAACGACGTGCTATATAGAGCCATCTTATGTTTTGACAGCCCTGCAAAAGTCGTCAGGTTGTGCAGGCTGACAATAGAGATTATCGTTGCTTCATTAAGGTAAGGAGCTAACCGAAACCTTCATGTGGTTTTTTTAACATCATCCTCGAAAACATCGTGCGTGGTTCCATGGCCAACAAAAGAGGTACGACCTACTTCAAGCCTGTACAATTGCTCGCATACGCTGATGACATTGGCGTGACTGGAAGAACGCAGCGAGACGTCAATGAAGCCTTTGTGAAGATTGAAGCAGAGGCGACTAAAGTCAGTAAACGAGGGCAAAACCAAACATAAGCGGGCGTCTTCGGCCCGAGCAAGGATATTATCGGCCGAACAAGTAACGAGAGGTCGTCTATTTCTTGCAACTTGTTTTCTTGTTTTCTACATATTGACAAACATCTGTCGTAGATTTTCAAAAATGAACAAAAGGAAAGACTTTGAGACTGACCAGTTCCAGAAATGCCTCACCTGTCGTGCTAAGCGAGGACACAGGTGAGTTTTAATTCACCCGTAGCATTGGGGGTTTGGTTAACTCCGAGCGCCCATGATCACTCGTTGCTGCCGTCGGTCACATGTGGCAGATGGTGTCCTGATTTAGCCGCACAGCAAAACACAGGAAAGTTGCGATCATGGCCGTCACTGCCAGCAGAGGTGGGCTTGTTTGCTGTGAAAGTCAAGTAAAGCATAGGTCCTAAAATGCTTCTTTGGTGTACTCCAGCTTTAATTGGGTGAATATTAGAGCCGTCAGCTCTAACATGAAAAAAATTGTTGTTCGACGAGTAAGAAGTAGTCTTTAGGGGCGACGTTACTGAGCTTAGCCAATAGTCCCCGGTGGCAAATTGAGTCAAAGGCCTTCCCCACTTCTTGGTATACTGCTCCGCAAAATTGTTTGTCATCTAATGCGGTTGATAACTTATTTGTCACTCCATAGTTGAGTGCTGTCTTCTGAAACCAAAGTGGCAGTTAGGAAAAGCTCTAGTTTTTATCAACAAGGGACACAGTCCTTTTAGTAGAAATTCTTTGATAGAAGCGAAAGTAAACTGATAAGCGCCCTATTGTTGTGACGGCTTTGCATAGTTTACGGAAGTACTGAGGTCGTAATATGCTGTCATGGAGGCTCCGGGGAAAGATAAATGCTGCATCTAGGAGTTCTTTTATAACTTGCCATTCAGGAACCTTGACAATTGTTCTTAAAGCATGTTCCCTGATGCTCCCTAGAAATTTCCCTTTAAATTACTTCTTCGCAGGAATGCCCACATCTCCAATCAAACTGCTTACAAACCTGAGGCTGTCAGGTTTGCCCAATGTTAAAAATAAAAAATGTTTGACAGACGCTTGCGTTCCATCCTTAAGCGATGGAAAGTAAAAATAAAAATGTTTACGTACGAACTTTGCCGGACGGATATCCTGATACGAAAATTGCAGGGCAACTCGCCACCCACCATCCTTCGCTACACAATAATTACAGGACAATAGAATTGAGTTTGCAAGTGTGTACGGAATTGTGCGGAAAAGTTTGTCCGCTTCTATCCTCCAGCTTCTCCGATGGTTCGTTACTTTCATCATCCTGTCCTGCTGCGCCGTAGTCTCGTAATTCGTTGAATTATCCTCCGTAGCCGTGGCCTTACAAATCTGCTACTGACAGCTACGAGAAAAGGCGGGAATTGCTCTCAGAGCTGTTTGTGAATTATTACTGGGTGTTATACTGTGTACACGTACACCAACCACCATCACCGCCGGCATCATGGCCACCATTGCTCACATGAACATCCGCACAAAGGTCCTGCTGGAGGAATTGGAAAATGTTAACTTTTATGAAACGTCAACGTAGCGCAGTATCCTTGCTGTAGGGCTTTCGCCGGATAAGGGATGATAGATAGTCAACAGTCAAGCGGGTGGTTTCGCTTCTGGTTTATCCTTTAGCCTTTAAGTGGATTGTAATCCTTGTTGTTCCAATACAAGTTGGATAAGTGTGAAGAGGAAAAAAATTGTTTACCGAACGCATTACACAAAACCAATGTTCGCGCTGATCCTTGAGAAACAAACAGCTCGCGGGGCTACTTAGCCAACACAGTTTTCTTGTTCACATTAACCGCATCGGGTCACGTGCCGTCTTTCTGTTATCCCTCGTCCTTCAACCTACATAACTGTTTAGCTTTCAACATGCTATTATTTCCGGTCATTGATTGAGTTCCACTGATGCGGAGGCGGCGATTAGATTAATGATTATGAGGTCTGCTCATGACTGCTTCTGACGGAAATTAATTATGAGATTTTGAAAACAGCGATATCGGGTGCGTAAGGGTAGCAATAAATGTAATGATTAAGGGCGAATCCTTTCATGAATTTAAAATCAAATTTCCCTCTACAAGTCGCCTTTTTTAATTTTCGTTTTCGTTTTGTTTTCAGGTGAAGATATGGTTTCAAAATCGTCGAATGAAATGGAGGAACTCAAAGGAACGCGAACTGTTGGCTAATGGTGGATCTCGCGATCAAACGCTCCCGAACAAGAACAATCCCAATCCCGATCTGTCAGATGCCAAATGTGATAGAGTCGCATCCGTCTCGCCACCGCCACTCTCACCGGATAATCTGTCGACCAATAGCTCACAGCAGCGACCACAGTCGAACGGCGGTGCCCAGACCGTCCCATCACCGCCCCTCCTGAATAGTGTGTCGGGAAAATTCCCACAAAATATGCAAATGACACCGCCACCCCTGTCCAAGGTACAGACCACAATCGGTCACGATCAATCACCTGGCGGCGTTACCGCCTCTGCTGCTGCCGCGGTCTGTGATTTTCAGGCAAAATTTAATGCCGAAATGCAAAAACACCTCTCGATGGAGCGCAAATTCAAATTCGAGCAAACAGACATCCAACAGCAACAGCAACAACAACAGCAGCAGCGTCAGAAGATGATCAGTGATCTTTACGAGAGTGCTGCAGCGAATCATCGAGACAACACGTTAGGATTCAACCAACACTTCCAGAACACAGAATTCATCAAAATGTACTACGACGACTACGACTCGAACTCGGACAGTGACGAAGAGATCAGTGTGACGTGACGGAATTGAACTGGAACAATGGCCATTGACTTTGTATATAGCACCCGGAAACGTAGTTTTAAATTAGATTCCTACACAACACATGGCTTTCAATTGATCTTCATCTCAGTATCTCTCGGTTTTCTCAAGAACCGATCATGCAGCGAATGTGTACTTGTAGATTATTAAATTGAAATTGTTTTAACCCTTTTTTCGTATCTGGCTTGTTTTGAAGGCTCGTATGGATGTATCTAGTAAGTGGGTTTGAGTAAGATATTGTAATATTTATTGATAAAAGGATAAGGAAAAGGAAGGAAAAATAAAATTTACCTAAGTGTATCACACATTAAACTAAACTGTTCTTTCATTACTACCGTGCGTTAAGGCAAGGTTTTGGTAATTCCATTCTATTCTATTCCAACACTAACTTACTTATCAGGCTAGCGATCCATGGAGGATCTGAGCCTGAGCTATAGCTGCCTTCCATCCTTGAAAGTCCCGGGCACGCTGCTTCCAGTTGTCAAGACCAAGATGTCTTACATCCGCGATTACTTACTTACTTACTTATCAGGCCAGCGATCCATGGAGGATCTGAGCCTGAGCTATAGCTGCCTTCCATCCTTGACGGTCCCGGGTATGCTGCTGCCAGTTATCAAGACCAAGATGTCTTACATCCGCGATTACTTGGTCTTTATACCGGAGGTTCGGTCTTCCTCTTCCTCTCGAACCAGGAGGCTCGCAGTCGAAGACCCTCTTAGCTGGAGCCTTGATGTCCATGCGCTCGATGTGGCCGAACCAGTGTAGTCGACGGATCCTTGCTCTGCGGACTACATCCACATCTTGGTACAGCTCGTAGAGTTCGCGGTTGTGTCTTCTTCTCCATTCACCTTCCTCACAGACAGGACCAAATATCCGGCGCAGAATTTTTCTTTCGAAAGAATTCAAAATCAGCTCCGCTTTCCTGATTATCGTCCAGCTCGGCGCCGTACAGCAAGACTGGCAGTATGAGCGTTTTGTAAACCATGACTTCGGTCTTTCGAGTGAGGAGCTTTGATACCAGTTGTTTGGACAAGCCGAAGTAGCAGGGGTTGCCAAGGGCGATTATATGCCTGATCTCCACTGTGGTGTCATTTGTGGAATTCGCGTTTGCCCTGAGGTAGACAAACTCCTTAACTACCTCGAAATTGCAGCTGTCAATCGTTATATTTTGTCCAAGGTGGTGAGCGACGGATTTGGTTTTGCTTGACAGCATGTACTTCGTTTTGTCCTCATTGACCTTAAGACCAACTGGTTTCGCCTGTTCTTCAATCGCCGTGAATGCTTCCACAATGCCACGGCGGGAACACGCGATGATGTCGATATCATCCGCGTATCCTAGCAGCTGGATGGACTTGCAGAAGATAGTGCCTTCCCTGTTGACGCCTGCCCGTCGCACTATCTGCTCCAGCACCAGGTTGAAGAAGTCACATGACAGCGCATCCCCTTGCCGAAATCCGGTGTAGGTTTCGAATGGTTCCGAGGTTCTAGAACCGAGTTGCACGACGCATCGCGTATTTTTTAGCATGGCGCGACACAACTGGATCAGTTTTCCCGGGATCCCGAATCCGGCCATTGCACTAAAGAGTTCTTCACGATGAATGCTGTCGTATGCGGCTTTGAAATCCCTGAAAAGATTCGAAACTCGTTGGTCTTTTCCAGGATTTGTCGAAGTGTGAACGTTTGGTTTATAGTCGCTTTGCCGGGCCGGATGCCCCACTGGTAGCTGCCGATTAGTGCGGTGCAAAATGGTTTTAGACGTTCACACAACACGCTGGACAGGATCTTGTATGCGACATTGAGCAGGGATATACCTCTATAGTTCTTGCAAGAGGTAGGATCGCCTTTTTTGTGGATGGGGCATATAGAGCTGGTATTCCAGTCGTCGGGCATGCTTTCATCTTCCCAAATTCTGCACATGATCTGGTGCATGTTCCCTACCAGAACAACGTCGCCAACCTTGAAGAGCTGTGATGGCAAGCCATCTGAGCCTGCGATCTTGTTGTTCTTCAGCTTCTGAATAGCTGTGCCGACTTCTTCGATGCTGGGTGGGAGGACTACTTCAGCGGCTGGAGTTGGGATTTCCTCGGTCCCTACCACTCTCGCTTGGTCATGCTCGTTAAGCAGCTGCTGGAAATGCTGCTTAGATACATCCACTATTCCCTGCGGGTCGGTGACAAGATTAGCCTCGCAGTTTCGAAGAGCCAGGGTGCCCTTTTTGAAGCCTCCTGCAAGGCCTTTGGCTTTCTTGTAAAAGGCTCGTGTTTTATGTTTATCCCTAGACTCCTCGATATCCTTGAGCTGGGACGCTGCGAAGATTCTTTCCTTTTGTCGAAGTATTTTTTTCTCCTCCCTTCTTCTGGCTCGGTGCTCTTCTTGCGCTGCCCTGGTTTTCCTCTGCAGCGCCTTTTGGTAGGCCTCGTCGGTTGCTGACTTTTTCTGCTCACACTCGCCATCATACCACGGGTTTCTTGTCGGGGGTGGTAGGTATCCTAAGGTGGTTTCGGCTACTTCCTGAATGGCTGAGCGGCAATGCAGCCACATATTAATGGCATTTGTGTTCGACGTAGGCATACCGTAGAGTCTTTCGCTCAGCTGCTCCCTGTAGACTCTGGCGACCTCCGGTGTGCTCAGGCGCCCAATGTCGAACCTCCTCCTGATGGGCTGGTGCAGCTTTCTGACATTGGACAGTCGAGCTCTGAATCTTGCTGCTACGAGGAAGTGGTCAGAGTCGACATTTGCCCCTCTGAATGTTCGCACATCCAGGATGTTTGACGAGTGCCTTGCGTCAATGAGCACATGGTCGATTTGGTTGACCGTCCGGAGATCACCAGGTTGCTGTATGTATTCGCTTACGAGGGAATCTTGTACTACTTATCACCGCATTATGAGCTGGTGCAAAGTCCGTGAGTCGGAAGCCGTTATCCGTTGTTGTATCGTGGAGGCTGTGCTTTCCAATCACTCCGCCAAGGGTGTTCTCCTTACCGATTTTGGCATTGAAGTTCCCGAGCCCGATTTTTACATCGTCCTCCAGACAAGCTCCGTAGGCGTTGTGCAGGAGGTCATAGAAGTCCTCCTTGATAGGGTCTTCAGCCTCGTTGGTGGGGGCGTGTGCACATATAAGGCTGATGTTATAAAATCTGCCTCTTATGCGGATCACAGCCAGGCGATCACTTATAAATTAAAAGTCGATGACCCTCGACCTTAACCGCTTTCCCACGACAAATCCGCATCCCAGTAAGGGCAACCTTTTGTGACAGCTGTAATAAATGTCGCAATTCTTCTTCCTAATCATATCGTTTCCTATCAAGCGTATTTCCTAGACCGCAGTTATGTCCGCCTTTTACTGCGTGAGGATTCCTTCTAGTTTATGAGCAGCTCCGGGAGTGTACAGGGTTCTGACATTCCAGGAGCATACTCGCAAATCGTGTTCCTTTTTCGTGCGTTGTCGTCGTCGAGTATCCGTCCGTGTATCCGAGGCATCTTGCTCATTCATAGCTTTTGAGTTTTTGTACGTGGGCGGATTGTTAGCCCGCCGCACAACCGCCATTCTAGTCGGGGTTTTGTCGCTGCATACGTTTGTTCACCTCCCAACGGATGTTAAAGAGGCTATCCGGAGAGCGCCGCGAGGAGGCCGTATATGAACTTGGCCCGGGCATTTAAACAGGGATCGTTGCTGGCATCTCGCCAGGTTGAGAGCGATCAACAACTTTACCGTATGTCCGATCCCATGCCCTCCTCTATTCCAACACTGCCAACGCAAAAGTGAGGTATAAGACACATATATATCTGCTTTTGACGCACTTTAAGACTAACTGTGTCCCATAACACGTTTGAACTTTGAAATGATGACACTTGTTCGTCGAATGACACCTTAAGTGTGTTGAAGCGACATGGCACTTTGACCTTTGGAGATCTATTGTGCCTTCTGGCCGATTAGCCGAGGAGCTTCTCCACTTCCATAGTGAAGTTGAGAATGCTTCTCGTAGGAGCAAAGGTGATCCCCTCAGGAGTCATAACTTCGCTGAAAAGGATACACTTCCTAAGATGGCAGAGAGCAGCACACTCACACAGTATGTGTTCCGCCGTCTTTTCGTCCTCGAGACAGAGTCGACGTTCAGTTTCAGACGAGAGGCTAATTTTGTTTAGATGATATCTCAGACCGTAATGTCCTGTCAGATAGCTGGCTAGTCTTCTGATATTCACCCTATTGATTTTGAGTATGTCAGTAGAGTGTTTGTTCAGGGGTCGTATAAGTCGTTTCGACTGACGGAGTTCCCGAATGCTGGTCCAAAAGGACAGGTGTTGTAATTTTTCCCACTTGTCTAAGAAGAAATTTATCTTGGACTTTGGGATGCCGCAGAATGGTTCTGGACCTATATATTTCATTGCACTTTTTACCTTTGTGTCCTGGCACCCACCAAAGTTTGACGTTGTTTCTTTTGGCGAGGTCTTGTAGGGCATCATGGCATTCCTTGACGGTTTTTGAGTTCGTGCTGTACGAACCCAGCGCTTTGAGCGCTGCTTGGCTGTCAGAGAGTATGTTTATGGTTACTCCTCGAATACCGGTCTCAAGATTTCGATTGGCGCATGTTAGGATAGCATGCAAGTCTGCTTGAAAGATGCTGGGACCCATTCCCAGGGCCTTCGAGATCTTGCAATTTGGTCCAAAGATGCCGGAGCCAACTCCAGAAGTCATCTTGGAGCCATCCGTATACCACCTAAAGCCTTTGACATTAAGCAGGGCATCACTGTTTTCCCATGCTGAGCGATCTGGGATCAAGATCTCAAATCTCTTGTCAAAGGTGAAGGTGTGTGACAATGCATGTCGTGGCGGGAGGCTTAAGAGGTCAGAGGACCTCGAACTAAGACTCGAAGACCCAAAAATGAATGGACAAACCAAAGAAATTGTGTACTCCAGGTGATACCCGCAGCAGCGGAAATCCACCCGCGATCTCTTTGATCGCGGCCGAGGCAAGGATTCTGGAGGCCCCAACATTAGTTTTTAACCCTACGGCAGCCCAGAACGACACCGGCTCCTGTCTGACCACCTGGTCCGACTGAGCATGAGCGATGCATCCAGCGGAGGCGAGGTGAAACGCGCCCCAGAATAGGGATGTATTTCTGAATGCACTGCTGAGTGCCAAAAAAACCAGAGGTAAGACGCGTGCCCGAAAATTGTGCAAAGAGGCTGACAAAGTCGAAGGCACAATGGTCGAGGCTAAAGCTCTGGGGGAACCAGTTAAGAGAGTTAGGTCGACGGAGGTATCTCGTACCGAAATCGATCCGACCCTCCTTCCTGAGCTCCACCTCTCTCTCAAAGGTGCGCAGCGCGGAAAGCGTCGGCGGTTAGGAAAGGCTGCTGAGAGAGGCATAAGCATGTCTGCACTTTCAGAATGCGCCTCCAACTCTCCTCCTCTTACTGGGAAGGCTCAACTACCCAGTAAGAGTGTGATCAGTTCCCGTAATGACGGAGTCGGAAGCTTTCTGGTTTCTGCTATGGCCGGCCCTGCCACCGGGAAAGTTGGCGGGGCTGACAGACAGACTCTGAACGCAGAAGGCGAGGTCGTTACGGGTCTTAGCAGTTCTCGAACCGGCGTCCGAAGGGAGCAGGAGCTTTAACCGAAAAAGGTAAAGGTAGTTAAGGAGTTTGTCTACCTCAGGGCAAACGTAAATTCCACAAAGGACACCACAGTGGAGATCCGGCATAGAATCACCTTTGGCAACCGCCGCTACTTCGGCTTGTCCAAACAACTGGGGTCAAAACTCCTCACTCGAAAGACCAAAGTCATGCTTTACAAAACGCTCACACTGCCAGTCTTGCTGTACGGAGCCGAAGGCTGGACGATAAGCAGGACAGCGGAGCTGATTTTGGGTTCTTTCGAAAGGAAAATTCAGCGCCGGATATTTGGTCCTGTTTGTGAGGAAGGTGAATGGAGAAGAAGACATAACTGCGAACTCTACGAGCTGTACAAAGATGTGGATGTAGTCCGGAAGGCAAGGATCCGTCGACTACACTGGCTCGGCCACATCGAGCGCATGGACATCAACGCTCCAGCTGGGAGGGTTTTCGACTCCGAGCCTCCTGGTTGGAGAGGAAGAGGAAGACCGAACCTCCGGTATAAAGACCAAGTAATCGGGGATGTAAGACATCTTAGTCTTGATAACTGGAAGCAGCGTACCCGGGATCGTCAAGGATGGAAGGCAGCTATATTTCAGGCTCAGATCCTCCATGGTTCGCTTGCCTGATAAGTAAGTAGTGTCTCTTGCCTCCTCTAAACCCGAAAAGAAGTAGTTCCCGAGGAACGTAACTCTTTTTCGGGCCAGTGCCGAGCACTCGCACAGTAGGTGACGAATATGTAGATTCTATTTCCTCTTCGTCCCTACAGCTTCTGCAAAAATCGTTGTAGGGCTGGCCTAGTCTTGCTGCATGATATGATTTCATGCAGTGCCGAGTGAGGTCACGGACTACCAGTCGTACATTCCCTCTACTAAGACTTAGCAGACTTTCCGTCATTTTCCTGCCTTGCCGTAGCGCATGTGCCTAATTGACACCATCGCTTGTTGGTCTTTCCTATTTCTCTGAATAGGCGTTCTAGCCTCAGTTGTGATCTGCGAAGTATCTGCGCCCGATCCCAATCTGGCTAGCTCATCCGCCTTCTCATTTCCAGGAATATTCACATGCCCTCATACCCAGCAGATGGCTACCTCATTGGCATCCGATATTTCTTCTAGATTCTCTCTACAGAGTTTTACGAGTTTGGATCTTATCCATGTTGCTTGCAGAACTTTAATGGCTGCCTGACTGTTAATATAAATTATTATTCTCTTACTTGAGGTGGGTGTTATTACCACTAAATATGGAGTACTCTCCCGTACACGTCTAGAAATCGCCTTGCCCTTTCCATCTCGTTTCGGAGAGCCAGAGGATCTGTGGGTGGATATCGTTGCATTTCGGAGCAAACTTGACTCAATCTCATGGTTTCAGAGAGGGTTCGCACGTCCCAGGTACCTTTTCGGGATTGAGTTTGAAAGCCAAATATCTTTTCCGTTAAGTCCTGTCCGTTTAATCCTCTATTTACCGTTCCATTGACGATTTCACTGTTGATTCATGGCGAACGTTAAACAACGATTTTTGCTGCCACCTATGTGTGAACCTTTAACGCACGTTTTATTGCAAAATTGGCTTGTGTCTGTGAACATAGTATGCAATTACATAGTTTCCCCCACTATGGTGAGTTCAGATTTTTCAAACGTTAAACTGATTTTTATAAACGTTAATTTCAAAAAAAAAACGACGTCAGTGTGAGCTTGATTTTGGCTCTTTACGAACATTATCAGTTCAAACCAATGCATGCTACGACTAATCTCATGAAGATCGTCGACAGATCGGCTAGAGTCTAGACGCACTAGTGAGGAATTTCAACGGATATCTGCATAAGTATCTACGAAAACTAAAGTGAATGGAAATAATCGAGGAAAATGATTTATAAAATGTGTCACTATATGATCGACCTTAATTCCTAAGGCATACATAGACAAAAACTCTTATAACAATCCGCATCAAAGCTGTCTTCGGGATCATCAGTGTGATCTGCGTTCACGCCCCCACAGAAGAAAAAGACGATGACTTCTACGACCTCCTAGATAGAACATACGCTCAATGTCCCAGCTTGACACCAAGACTGGTTAAGGAAATTTTAACGCGGTAAGCAGGGCATCTTTAAACGAGTGGTAGAAAAGTACAACCTACACGACCACATGTCCGAAAGCGGATTCAGGCTGATACGAGTAGACTTTGTGACGGGGTGTAATCTCCTAGTAGCTAGCTTAAAGGGCAACTTTAAGTACTCTAGTAGGTGTCATTACAGGTCACTGCATCATCGGAAAACACGCCGCCACATTAGGGCTACCCTCCAATGACTTACGTCGCGGCTGCATGGACGAGGAGGAGGAGGAATCAATACACCACCTCCACTGCACATGTCCCTCTTTTGCGAATCGCAGGAGGATCTACCTCGGCACGCCCTTCTTTGACAATCTAAGTAAGCTAGCAAACCAAAAGATAGCTCAAATCCATCGCTTCATTAGAAGCACCAGTTGGTTCTCAGGTAGCGGATCAGGGTAACTTAATCCAGGTGGTATCACAATGGGTCGACTTCGGCCTACGTGTGGCTTATGCCTACCACATTAACCTAACCTAACCAAGCACACGATTCCCACGTCTCAATATCCATAAGGGGACCTGGCGGTCTCCTGATCAATTATCTGTTAATCAAATCGATCATATTGCGATCGATGCCAGACATTCTTCCAGCATCTTGGAAGTTCGAACCTTCCGAGGAGCAAATGTGGACTCGGATCATTACCTTGTTGCCGCCAAGGTACGTATGCGAATATCGCGAACACTGCGGGGTCAACGAGGACCATTAAAATTTGACGTAGGGAAGCTGAATGCGCTTTTCAAAGGAGAAGCGCGTCATCGGAGATGGAGTATGGAGATGGAGTAATGTTATGGCAGGAACGACGTTTGAAAGTTTCACCAAAGAGTTGAATCACAGTCGATGCTGAGAATGTATAACAGCGAATGCACCATTCACCCTGGACGAAGATGGGAGAGAATTCAGAGAGTCAAGTTCAGGATGACAATGGAGAACCCTCGCTGCTCTATTAAGGTCGGTAAGGAGTTAGCCGAGACCTTCGATGTCAAAAAGGATTCAGACTGGGCAACGCACTGTCATGAGAATATTTCAATATCATGATTAAAAAGATCGTGCGGGATTCACTGGCCAATAAAAGGGGCACGATCTACTGCAAGTCTGGATAATTGCTCGCTTACGAGTAAGCTGTTGCCATCAAAGAAAGACGAAAAACACTGACGTCTTGGCCAGAACGTTACTATTGGCAGCTATAACTTTGATGTAGTCAAGGATTTCCTCTACCTTGCCTCACTGGTAACAAGCGGCAATAACTCTTGCCAAATGCTGTTTCTTTGAGCTCAAGAGGCAATTGAGTAGTCGAGCCCTCTCTTGGAAGACTAAGGTAACCCTCTATAAAACCTTGATCATCCAGCTCCTCCTCTACGGCACAGAGGCTTGGATGAAAAATGGATTAAGAAGCCCTTGGTTGTTTCGAAAGGAAAATTCTACATACAATCTTCGGTTCCTTTTGTGTTGACAGAGAGGGGAGGAGAAAATTCAACCAATAACTCTAGGGGCTGTACAGCGACGTCGGTCTAGTATGACGTCTACGGATCCAACGTTTAAAACGGCTAGGCCATGTAAAACGAATGGACAGCAGAGCTCCGGTCCGAAGAGTGTTCGATTCCAAACCTAAGGTGGTGCACACAGGTGAAAAGGGGCCTTAACCAACTGGGCGTACGATACTGGAATCAGCTAGCAAAAGATCGTGCTAGCTGGGAAGGTTTGTTGGTTGAGGTCCATGTGAACATGGAGCTGTAGCTGTAGCGCCACCTAAGTAAATAAGTAAGGGAGATAGCAGAGGCACTACTCAATCAATCATAAGATATTTTGGAATCATCTACATCGATGAAGCTACTCAAAGTAGCGCGATGTTTGCGTGCCCGATGAACTTTGCAAAGAAATTTGATTGATCGAATTGCACATCAGTGAAACGCTGCTGGAGTGCAACAAAATCGAACAATTTTTAACGCGAATCATTACGAACGAGAAAAAGTAGATTAAATACAAAAATATTGTTGCGGACACGAACCGACGGTTATGTTGGAATTTGGCCGTGAAAGTTTGGAATGCTCTGTTGCAGCTGAAAAGGAAATGAAGATAACTTTCAGCGACATACTGCTGAATGTCATACTGCCAAAGCATTCTAGAAACTTCTGAAAGGGAACGTCGGACGGCGAACATTCGAGACCTTGGACCGAGGGCTATATAAGCGGGAACGCTCGCTCTTGGGGGCATTCAGTATTCAGTATTCATTCAGTATTCAGTGGCTTAGTAACCAGCGATCAGTCGGTAATCCAGTGTGAAAATAATCAAACCATCTAGTCGGCAATTATCTAACAGATGTACAGACAAAGGTTGGTATAAAGGTGAAGTGCCCAGGTAATTGATCTGAGGTGGAATAATAAAGTGTGTGTTAGATAAGCAAGTAAACAGTTGCAGTTTATCGCAATCGAACCCTATTCGGGGGCGATTAATTTTCGTAAAATAATCTAATGCGAATGCTAGCGATCATGTTCAAAGGCCGGTAACCCTCTTAAACCGACTTCAAAGCCTGAATTGACGGCAAACAAGGTGATGTCGAGTGTTAGGTGAAATTGAAGGGGAATTTCCCAATAGGTTCAGACGAGAGGTTAATTTTGTTGAGACGATATCTTACACCACAGTGTCCCGTAAGGTAGCTGACCAGCCTTCTGATATCTACTGTATTAACTTACTTACTTATCAGGCCTGCGATCCATGGAGGATCTGAGCCTGAGCTATAGCTGCCTTCCATCCTTGACGGTCCCGGGCACGCTGTTTCCAGTTGTCAAGACCAAGATGTCTTACATCCGCGATTACTTGGTCCTTATACCGGAGGTTCGGTTTTCCTCTTCTTCTCGAACCAGGAGGTTCGGAGTCGAAGACCCTCTTAGCTGGAGCGTTGATGTCCATGCGCTCGATGTGGCCGAGCCAGTGTAGTCGACGGCTCCTAGCCTTCCGGACTACATCCACATCTTGGCACAGCTCGTAGAGTTCGCGGTTGTGTCTTCTTCTCCATTCACCTTCCTCACAGACAGGACCAAATATCCGGCGCAGAATTTTTCTTTCGAAAGAACCCAAAATCAGCTCCGCTGTCCTGCTTATCGTCCAGCTTTCGGCTCCGTACAGCAAGACTGGCAGAATGAGCGTTTTGTAAAGCATGATTTTGGTCTTTCGAGTGAGGAGTTTTGACCCCAGTTGTTTGGACAAGCCGAAGTAGCAGCGGTTGCCAAGGGCGATTCTACGCCGGATCTCCACTGTGGTGTCATTTGTGGAATTTACGTTTGCCCCGAGGTAGACAAACTCCTTAACTACCTCGAAATTGTAGCTGTCAATTGTTATGTTTTGTCCCAGGTGGTGAGCGACGGATTGGTTTTTGCTTGACAGCATGTATTTCGTTTTGTCCTCATTGATCTTAAGGCCAATTCGTTTCGCCTGTTCTTCAATCGCCGTGAATGCTTCCACAATGCCACGGCGAGAACACGCGATGATGTCGATATCATCCGCGTATCCTAGCAGCTGGATGATGTAAAAGATAGTGCCTTCCCTGTTGACGCCTGCCCGTCGCACTATCTGCTCCAGCACCAGGTTGAAGAAGTCACATGACAGCGCATCTCCTTGCCGAAATCCGGTGCATGTTTTGAATGGTTCCGAGGTCCTAGAACCGAGTTGCACGGTGCATCGCGTGTTTTTTAGCGTGGCGCGACACAACTGGACCAGTTTTACCGGGATCCCGAATTCGGCCATCGCCCCAAACAGTGCTTCACGATGAATGCTGTCGTATGCGGCTTTGAAATCGATGAAAAGATGGTGTGTATCGATTTGAAACTCGTTGGTCTTTTCCAGGATTTGTCGAAGTGTGAAAATTTGGTCTATAGTTGATTTGCCGGGCCGGAAGCCGCACTGGTAGCTGCCGATTAGTGCGGTGCAAAATGGTTTTAGACGTTCACACAATACGCTGGACAGGATCTTGTATGCGACATTGAGCAGGGATATACCTCTATAGTTCTTACAAGAGGTAGGATCGCCTTTTTTGTGGATGGGGCATATAGAGTTGGTATTCCAGTCGTCGGGCATGCTTTCATCTTCCCAAATTCTGCAGATGATCTGGTGCATGCTCCCTACCAGAACATCGCCGCCAGCCTTGAAGAGCTCTGATGGCAAGCCATCTGAGCCTGCGGCCTTGTTGTTCTTCAGCTTCTGAATAGCTGTGCCGACTTCTTCTATGCTGGGTGGGAGGACTACTTCAGCGGCTGGAGTTGGGATTTCCTCAGTCCCTACCACTCTCGCTTGGTCATGCTCGTTAAGCAGCTGCTGGAAATGCTGCTTAGATACATCCACTATTCCCTGCGGGTCGGTGACAAGATTACCCTCGCAGTTTCGAAGAGCCAGGGTGCCCTTTTTGAAGCCTCCTGCAAGGCCTTTGGCTTTCTTGTAAAAAGCTCGCATTTTTTGTGTGTATCCCTAGACTCCTCGATATCCTTGAGCTGGGAGGCTGCGAAGATTCTTTTCTTTTGTCGCAGTAGTTTCTTCTCCTCCCTTCTTCTGGCTCGGTACTCTTCTCGCGCTGCCCTGGTTTTCCTCTGCAGCGCCTTTTGGTACGCCTCGTCGGTTGCTGCCTTTTTCTGCTCACACTCGCCATCATACCACGGGTTTCTTGTCGGGGGTGATAGGTATCCTAAGGTGGTTTCGGCTACTTCCTGAATGGCTGAGCGGCAATGCAGCCACATATTATTGGCATTTGTGTTCGACGTAGGCATACCGTAGAGTCTTTCGCTCAGCTGCTCCCTGTAGACTCTAGCAACCTCCGGTGTGCTCAGGCGCCCAATTTCGAACCTCCTCCTGATGGGCTGGTGCAGCTTTCTGACATTGGACAGTCGAGCTCTTAATCTTGCTGCTACGAGGAAGTGGTCAGAGTCGACATTTGCCCCTCTGAATGTTCGCACATCCAGGATGTTTGACGCGTGCCTTGCGTCAATGAGCACATGGTCGATTTGGTTGGCGGTTCGACCGTCCGGAGATCGCCAGGTTGCTGTGTGGATTCGCTTGCGAGGGAATCTTGTGCTACTTATCACCGCATTACGAGCTGTCGCAAAGTCAGCGAGTCGGAAGCCGTTATCTGTTGTTGTATCGTGGAGGCTGTGCTTTCCGATCACTCCGCCAAGGCTGTTTTCCTTACCGATTTTGGCGTTGAAGTCCCCGAGCACGATTTTTACATCGTACTCCGGACAAGCTCCGTAGGCGTTGTCCAGGAGGTCATAGAAGTCCTCCTCGATAGGGTCTTCAGCCTCGTCGGTAGGGGCGTGTGCACATATAAGGCTGATGTTATAAAATCTGCCTCTGATGCGGATCACAGCCAGGCGATCACTTATAGGTTTAAAGTCGATGACCTTCGACCTTAACCTTAACCTTACCGTTTCCTATCCAGCGTATTTCCTGGACCGCAGTAATATCCGCCTTGTACTGCGTGAGGATTCCTTCTAGTTTATGAGCAGCTCCGGGAGTGTACAGGGTTCTGACATTCCAGGAGCATACTCGCAAATCGTGTTCCTTTTTCGTGCGTTGTCGTCGTCGAGTATCCGCCCGTGTATCCGAGGCATCTTGGGTTTTTTTACGTGGGCGGATTGTTAGCCCGCCGCACAACCGCCATTCTGGTCGGGGTTTTTTTCGCTGCATACGTTTGTTCACCTCCCAACGGTTGTTGAAGAGGCTATCCAGAGGGCGCCGCGAGGAGGCCGTATGTCAACTTGACCCGGGCATTTAAACAGGGATCGTTTCTGGCATCTCGCCAGGTTGAGAGCAATCAACAACTTTACCCTGTATGTCCGAGCCCATGCCCTCCAATCTACTGTATTAAGCTTAAGGATATTAATGCCTATAGAGAGGCCGTGGCGCAGTGGTTAGTGTGTTGGACTCTGGCGCACGATGAGCGAGTTCGGATCCCGATAACACCAACGCCATCGAATGTTTATTTCGCGACATCCCTCCTCGTCGGGGTACTGGCAAAACCCCCCGTAGTAAACTTGTCATGAAAAAGCTTTTCGACTCACGCCATTCGGAATCGGCATTAAACTGTAGGTCCCTTTCACCTGTGTTAAAAATAAATCTCACACAACATAGGTGATTGAGAGAAGCTTGGCTCTGATCCTTCATGGGCTATAACGCCGACAAAGAAGAAGATAGAGAGGCCGTATAAATCCTCTCGATTAGCGGAGTCCTTGAACGCTGTTCCAAAGGTCAGGCGTTGCGATTTTTCCCACTGGTCTAGCAAAAAGGTAATCCTAGACTTGGGAATGCCGTAGAAAGGTTCGACAGCTTTGTACCTTTCGCTGAAACCTTTCCTAGCGAGTTGATCGTCGATTTTATTGCCCTTAATACCCTTATGCCCTGGCACCCACCAGAGTTTGACCTGTTGGGTATCATGTGATTCCTTAAGTTCGTGCTATACGAGCTCAACGGTGTGAGCGCTACTTGACTGTCTGAGAGTATATTGATGGTTACACCTTGTACACCTTATACCAGTCACTAAGTTTTCTTTAACGCACGTCAGGGTGGCGTATAATTCGGTCTGGAGGATACTAGAACTCATTCTCAGAGCCTTCGAGATCTTCCGATATGGTCCAAACCCATCCTGAAGCCATCCGTGAACCATTTATGGCCCTTGACACTGCGTAAGGGATGGCTGCTTTCTCAAGCTGTACGATTTGAAATCAGTATCTCAAATCTCTTGTCAAAAGGGGGCGTGTGTGTGGTAATCCATCCGAAACCATGGTAATCATGTCCAGCTCGGGAAGGTGTTGCAAAACGGACATGTAACCCAATGGTCTACATGGTAGGCCTGTTCCTGAGCGAAGAATTTTGATTACACTACGTATTGCAATCTTCTTAATAAATAGGTGCAGTGGAATAAGTCCAATCAGCGCCTCTTGGGCTAACGTGGGGCAGGTTGGCATAGCGCCTGTAATACCGAGACACGCTAGTCTCTGAAGGCGTTGAGATAGGTAGGTAGGTAGTGTACGCTGTCTGGGTCTAGTAAGAGCCGGGCATTCGCATAATAAATGGTTAAGTGATTTCTTTTCCAGCGGGTTCCTGCAATTTCGGCAGTGTATGTTAAATGGGATGCCTGACTTGGCAGCGTGAGTGCCGACAGGTCAATGGCCAGTACTGATAGCTATATACAATTCTGGAAATCTTCTGTCGTAGGAAGGCTATATCTCTCTTGATATGACACAATTACTCAAGGCGGTCCATCTTGAGTTCACCCTTGAGAGGAAATGTTGGAAAAATTGTCCTTTGGCCAGTCCCATGGGAGGGGATACTGCCTCCGCCAGGGAACTATCGATGGTAGAGCCGTGCATTGCCAGCGCAACAGCTATTTTGTTTCCTCTATGTTGCTGTGGCCAGGAACCCAGGAGAGAGTGATGTTGAAATAATCGCCGACAAGGGAGATTTCGTCTGTACACTGTGCGTTAATTTGGATGTGATGGTGTAAGGATTGAGGGCTTCAATAGCTGACGGGCTGCCTATATAAATGACAACACACAGAGGGAGGTTGGAGGAGAAGATTAAAACACGAACATGTACAGCGTCTACGGATCCAACGCCTAAGATGGCTAGGCCATGTAGAGCGAATGGACACCACCGCTCCTGCCCGGAGAGTCTTTGAATCCAACCCCGAGGGACGAAGAAGCAGAGGATGACGGCCGCGCACACAGGACCTCAGCCAACTGGGTGTGCGGCAATGGAAAAGGCTAGCAAAATATCGTGCTAGATGGAGGAGCGTGTTGGTTGAGGCCCAGGATGATTCTCGCCCATTTAGAAGAAGAATCGATATGATTACGAGTGGTTATTGCAGCCCTCCTTATACAATTTGGGTTAGTATGTGGGAAGTTTACATAGACTAGGAGGTTAGAGAAGATGTAAGAAATGAAATCAAGACCCTAATGTTAAGCTTAGAGGACCTCACAGAGGCTATTAATGTTGTTTTTTTAATAACTAAAAGGAAAAAGGTGTCTAAAATAAAATTAAAATTAAATTCACAAATTAACTTATAGGAAAGAGATTTGTATGAAACACTGATGAACCCAGGACTACCTTAAAATAGCGGACAACAAGCACTGCTTGCCAAACCAAGCCACCAAGGCTCGGCTTGAATATAAAAGTTTCGCGTTCGTTTGGTTTTCTGATTTTTCTTTTTCGTTAATAGGTTTGGTTTCTTTTTCGTGTTTTCTTATCTACAAAAATTAAATAACATACATATTACAAATATAAATAATTATCTAGTAGTTAGCATTCTCGATTGCGATAACTATTCATCATCTAGCCGCACAGCCTTATTCTCGAAACCGTTCTTTTCCGCTTCCGCCGATGGCGAATCGATCACAAAATGCGCTGACAATTTGCTGTTGTTGTTTGTACTGATCTGTTCCATTGTGGACTTGTCAGTTATGGCTAGTAGACGTTGGTCTTGTACCAAGTTCACGACAGCGGAGATGATCAGGCCGAGGATGACGGTGAGAAGTGCCCCGATCATGGAGTACCACATGTAGCTGATTCGGAATATTGCCCATGATCTAAATTGGAGAAAGAGGATAGGACGTGATGCTTTAACGATATCGGGCTGTAGGGAACTTACGTGATGCTATCCTGGTCATGTTCGCGTTTTCCATGCTCGACCATTGTGGTGTTCACGATGCAATTGCATTCGCTCACATCGAGTGGGAGTTGTTCGTTTTCGACGTTGGTGATCTGGGCCATAACTCCGACGAATACGACGAGAGTTAACGAGATGATTCCACCATAAAAGGCGCCCTAAGGATACATACATTTGTTTTTTTAGGAATAAAGCGATTTAAGTTAGTTCCTAACTTACATTCGAGTTGGCTTTTTTGAAGCCGACTCCAAGGAGGAAAAGACCTAAGGTAACGCCACCAATCAAGCCATTTAGAGTTAGTGTGGCCTGCAAGACACTACCTAACCTCTCAACCACAAATACGAGTGCAAAAGACGCGGCTCCATATCTAAAAATTAGAACAAGTTAGATGGGAAGTTCCAGAGGACCACTGTATCGGCTACTCTTACCCTAATGACATCCATTTGGCATACAAGGCACCTTTCTTTGATGAAATCTTTATATTAAGTCCATTCGAGATCAAATCTTCGCATGTGACAGCAGACAGTGAACTAAGTGCTGTCGCCACAGTTCTATAAATCAAACCCTTCAGTTAACTATTCCGGATATGTAATAGAAAGGTCTCAATCTTACCCCAAACTTGCGGCGAAAATTCCCGCCACAAATATCCCGGCCACGGTGTAGATGTCCTCGTAAACATGCATGATATAATACGGAAGCAATTGATCGGGGGCAGAGATTTGTCCAGACGTGAGTGGATCACAGCCAGCATAATGTGCGTACACCATCAGACCAGTGTAAAAATTGAAGAAGAATATAATGACAACGCCGATAATCGCGAATCCCAATGCAATCCTGGCCAGTTTGAGACTCTTCAGTGACATGCACTTTTGCACGGACGCCTGATTTGTACAGAACAGCGAGGTCCAGTAGAAGAAACCACCAATAACCACTGAGAAGACTGTATGTCTCGTCGTTGGATCTGGTGAAAAACTATCGAAATAATGGTCAATGCAATGTTTCCAGTCGATCTAAAGGTATTACGACTTACTTGAAAAATTCTAATCGATTTCCTTCGGCAGCAGTATTGAAGATTTCTATTGGACTTCCGCTGTAAAAGTTTCCAAGAACGACGACTAGAATCAATGAGAATATCAATACGACTGCTTGGAATGTATCGGCTATGACCACGGCCTTTAGTCCTCCTTGTGACGCATAAAACACACAGACCAGATAGATCAGGGCTACTGCTACTTTGGTATTCAGTCCGGTAGCCTTTGAAAGAGCAATTGCCGGAGCTAGAACAGCCACAGCGGTGTAGAAACACATCTGAACAACGTATAGAAGCGCTCCAAATACACGAATCTTCCTACCGAACCGGATGCCTAGGTATTCATAGCAACTCGTCAATTCCATTTTAAAGTAGATGGGATAGAAAATGTTCGTGGCAACTGGAATGACCAGAATCATTGGAAGTACAATCAATACAAATTGCGTTCCGTGGAAGTACATCTCAGCTGGATTGCCGAGCAGTTCAATAGCAGTTATGAAACTTGTTGTCAAACTCAGTGCAACCGGGAATAGGGACATTTCCGATCCCAGAAGGAATTCGTTTGATGTGACACCCATCTTCGTAAAGCATCCATAGAATACTCCTGAAAATAAAAGATCTAATCAGAACCAATAACTCCAAAAGGTCTTTGTGGTGTTCTTACCAATTCCCAAGGAAATAACAAGCATACCCAGCAACAATGCATAATCATATCCATCAAAGGCGGGTTTATGTGACAAATCATTGCACTGTTCCATCTCCTCCATCTCGATCAGCGTCGGTAGATTAGTATGGGCAACAACTTCTGTCGTCGATAGCACAACGGCGTCATCGTCCGCGATATCTGCATAGTCAATCTCACTGTCCAATGGTAACGAATCGACCCACAGGACTTGCAGACCGACAATGATCGTCACGATGAAGATGATCCTAGTAGGAGGCGACATTAAGCAAGCGTTCCTGGTTTTTCTTGGATAATTCGAATTGGTCGTTTCAGTTTTCTTCTTTTTCTTACTCAAATTTTTCGAAATAATTTTTTTGGTTTTTGATTTATGGTCTTGTAGTTGAGTTTAGTTTGTCGCTTGTCGTTAGAAGGGGCGAGTTATTTACATCTCCGGACGTATCACAAGTTTGTTAAAATTATAATACAGGATGTGTGGAGCTTTGATCTGAAAAGATAACAGGATGTGGCTACGTTAGAGATGAGACAAACTGGCAAGTGGCACTGAATCTGCCTGGAGCAGGGAAAACAAACTGTCAGTTGAGAGACCTACTTCTGGTTACTATTCGATTAAAACTAAACAAGTGGGAATCTGAGATTCGGTGAAGAGATTATCCAACATTTAAGGGCGGACAGAGAAGGATTAGACCCCGACCAGAATGGCGGTTGTGCGGCGGGCTAACAATCCGCCCACGTAAAAAAAAGAAAAGTTATGAATGAGCAAGATGCCTCGGATACACGAACGGATACTCGACGACGACAACGCACGAAAAAGGAACACGATTTGCGAGTAAGCTCCTGGAATGTCAGAACCCTGCACACTCCCGGAGCTGCTCATAAACTAGAAGGAATCCTCACGCAGTACAAGGCGGATATTACTGCGGTCCAGGAAATACGCTGGAGAGGAAACGGTATGATGAGAAAGAAACATTGCGACATTTATTACAGCTGTCACAAAAGATTGCACTTACGGATCTGTCGTGGGAAAGCGGCTTTAAACCCATAAGTGATCGCCTGGCTGTGCTCCGCATTAGAGGCAGATTTGATAACATCAGCCTTATATGTGCACACGCCCCTACCGAAGAGGCTGAAGACCCTATTAAGGAGGACTTCTATGACCTCCTGAACAACGCCTACGGAGCTTGTCCGGAGTACGATGTTAAAATCGTAGTCGGGGAATTCAACGGCAAAATCGGTAAGGAGAACACCCTAGGCGGAGTGACCGGAAAGCACAGCCTCCACGATACAACAACAGATAACGGCTTCCGACTCACGGACTTTGCGACAGCTCGTAATGCGGTGATAAGTAGTACGAGATTCCCTCGTAAGCGAATCCATACAGTAACCTGGCGATCTCCGGGCGGTCGAACCGCCAACCAAATCGACCATGTGCTCATTGACGCAAGGCACTCGTCAAACATCCTGGATGTGCGAACATTCAGAGGGGGAAATATCGACTCTGATCACTTCTTGGTCCACTGTCCAATGTCAGAAAGCTGCACCAGCCCACCAGGAGGAGGTTCGACATTGAGCGCCTGAGCACACCGGAGGTGACCAGAGTCTACAGGGAGCAGCTGAGCGAAAGACTCCGATCTCCGGACGCAAGTCCGTGAGTCGGAAGCCGTTATCTACGGCATGCCTACGTCGAACACAAATGCCAATAATATGTGGCTGCATTGCCGCTCAGCCATTCAGGAAGTTGCCGAAACCACCCTAGGATACCTACCAACCCCGACAAGAAACCCGTGGTATGATGGCGAGTGTGAGCAGAAAAAGGCAGGGACCGACGAGGTGTATCAAAAGGCGCTGCAGAGAAAAACCAGGGCAGCACAAGAAGAGTACCGAGCCAGAAAAAGGGAGGAGAATAAACGACCGCAACAAAGGACAGGAATCTTCGCAGCCTCCCGGCTCAAGGATATCGAGGAGTTTAGGGATAAGCATAAAACACGAACCTTTTACAAGAAAGCCAAAGACCTTGCAGGAGGCTTCCAAAAAGGCACGCAGGCTCTTCGAAACTGCGAGGATCATCTTGTCATCGACCCGCATGGAATAGTGGATGTATTTAAGCAGCATTTCCAGCAGCTGCTTAACGAGCATGACCAAGAGAGAGTGGTAGGGACCGAGGAAATCCCAACTCCAACCGCTGAAGTAGTCCTCCCACCCAGCATCGAAGAAGTCGGTACAGCTATTCAGAAGCTGAAGAACAACAAGGCCGCAGGCTCAGATGGCTTGCCGATGTTCTGGTAGGGAGCATGCACCAGATCATCTGCAGAATTTGGGAAAACGACTGAAAAACCAGCCGTATTTGCCCCATCCACAAAAAAGGCGATCCTACCTCTTGCAAGAAGAGGTATATCCCTGCTCAATGTCGCATACAGGATCCTGTTCAGCGTATTATGTGAACGTCTAAAGCCATTTTGCACCGCACTAATCGGCAGCTACCAGTGCGGCTTCCGGCCCGGCAAATCGACCAAATAGACCAAATGTTCACACTTCGACAAATCCTGGAAAAGACCAACGAGTTTCGAACCGATACACACAATCTTTTCAGGGACTTCAAAGCCGCATACGAGAGCATTCATCGTGAAGAACTGTTTGGTGCGATGGCCGAATTCGGGATCCCGGGAAAACTGATCCAGTTGTGTTGCGCCACGCTAAAAATCTCGCGATGCACCGTGCAACTCGGTTCTAGGACCTCGGAACCATTCGAAACATGCACCGGATTTCGGCAAGGAGATGCGCTGTCATGTGACTTCTTCAACCTGGTGCTGGAGCAGATAGTGCGACGGGCAGGCGTCAACAGGGAAGGCACTATCTTCTAAAGGTCCATCCAGCTTCTAGGATACGCAGATGATATCGATATCATCGCGTGTTCTCGCCGTAGCATTGTGGAAGCATTCACGGCGATTGAAGAACAGGCGAAACTAGTAGGTCTTAAGGTCAATGAGGACAAGACGAAGTATATGCTGTCAAGCAGCATCCAATCCGTCGCTCACCACCTGGGACAAAATATAACAATTGACAGCTGCAATTTCGAGGTAGTTAAGGAGTTTGTCTACCTTGGCTCCGCAGTGACTTGGAACAACGACATTAGTTCCGAAATCAAACGCAATCACTCTTGCCAATCGTTGATTCTTTGGGCTCAGGAGGCAATTGAGTAATGGAGCCCTCTCCCGAACGACAAAGTTGATTCTATATGAGACCCTTATCATCCCGGTCCTGCTGTACGGCGCAGAAGCGTGGATACTAACAAAAGCGGATGAGGAGGCCCTTGGTCGGTTCGAGAGAAAGATTTTGCGCGTGATTTTCGGGCCTATAAACGCAGACGGGGGATGGAGGAGAAGATTCAACCACGAACTTTACGGGCTGTATTGCGACATGAACCTAGTCAGGCGTCTACGGATTCAACGCCTAAGATGGCTGGGCCATGTAGAGCGAATGGACACCACAGCTCCAGCCCGGAGAGTCTTTGAATCTAATCCCGAGGGACGAAGAAGCAGAGGACGGCCGCACTTAAGATGGCGCACACAGGTGGAAGGGGACCTCAGCCAACTGGGTGTGCGGCAATGGAAAAGGCTAGCAAAAGATCGTGCTAGATGGAGGGACATGTTGGTTGAGGCCCAGGTTCACCCCGAACTGTAGCGCCCGCTAAGGAAAAGAAGAAGATTTACCCCGGTCCTGGCTTATGTTGCAGAGGCGTGGACGGTATTGAAAACGGATGAGGAAGCGCTTGGTCTTTTCGAGAGACAAGTTCGGGGTGCGATCTTTGGTCCTGCTTGCGTTGATGGCATCTGGAGGAGAACATTCAACCAAGAACTGTACGGGCTTTAGGGCGGCATGTGCCTGGTTAAGCGTCTACAGATACAACGCTTAAGATAGCTTGGCCATGACAAAACAACTCCAGCCCAATGAGTCCAACCCCGGGAGACGACGCAGCACAGGACGACCGAATCTAAGGTGGAGCTCACAGGTGGAGGGTGACCTTAACCAACTGGGCGTGCGGCGCTGGTAGTAGCTAGCAAAGATCGTGCTAGCTGAAGGAGCTTGTTGGTTGGGGCCTAGGTTTACACGGGACTGTAGCGCCACCCAAGTGAGTAAGTAAGTAAGTGTTAATGTCCTACTTCTAATTTAAAGACAGAAAATACCAAACAAATCTAAGTTTCGTAGTTCTTTGCCAAATTTTTATCTGAAGTCACCACTGTCACTGATCCAGGTAATAACTGCTCAAAAACCAAATAATTCCAGTTAAAGAGTATCTCAGTCTCTAGTCGCAACTTTTCTGTAAAAGTCTATTCTCAGAAAAGAGGCAAAAAAAAAAATTGCTAACAAAGTGAAAAGTAACTAAAGCATCATTGCCATTATTGACAGTGTCAGATTCGGTGAGTTTGAACTGGATACCACCCAATTTCCCAGGTGAGTTAACCGAAATCCACAATTCCTCACTTCGTATAGGACACAGGCTTGTTCAGATGTTCAGTGTCAGGCTGGCACTCTACCGTGTTTTAACGACTTTTAAACGACCTTAACGTGGTATGTTTTAAAAAATTATTAATTCCCGATGAATCAGATCAGTCGGGAAGGATTCGTGAAGTAGTTAACATCGATCCCATCGATGCTAAGAAAAGAACTATAATTACCTTTAAGAAAAAGTGAAAAATGTGAAATCTGAACAGTGAGCGCGTAAATTAGTGATTTATCGGATGCAACGTAAAATATTTCGTTTTTGGATGAACCCGATGAACCACCGGGAACCGATTTCATCCGGATTTACAAAAATCTGATGCACATTCACCTTAACTCACCACAAAGCGTGCAAAGTGACAGTAACCAACTGAGGTGACAACATGAGCCACGTACTAGATTAAGAAAAGTTGAATAAAGTGTTTTAAATAAGAAACCGTTTGACGTGTGACCCCATCCTGAACCGACAATCTATGCATCCCTTCGTGTCGACCGAAATAAATAAATTGAGTGAATTGCATGCAAATAAATCTGAGTCCACTTCAATTGATTTGACAGCTCGAAACTAATCAGAGGCAATTGTAATAACGTTGCACTTATGAGTCGAATGACATCAACTTGCCTGGGCTTCCTGTGAAAACTTGAGTAAATTGATGTGCATAGAGTGACATCGATCACGGAATTTCCTTCAATTGATGCCTTAGAGCAAAGAGCTCCTGTTTTTTGACCCGACTAAGTGAGGTTAATCGAGTGCACTGTATCAAGTCTTCTTTTAGTCTTGTCAAGCATTTAATTGTCGCTCCGACAATACCTATCGTGTTGCTCCGATAATTACCTATCGCGTCAACTCCTCCATGATTCTGTAATTCTAAACTATTAATCAATCAACTTTCAATAGTCATGTGATTAACGTCAAGACCAGCCAAACCAGCGTGATATTGTCTACATTTATCTTCATGTAACTGGTATCGTCTAGAATGTTGAATGAAAAATCAATCAAATTGTTTACAGCGTTGTAGAGCAAAACAAACGCGAAGAACGCTCTTCATGAATCTAAGGGCAAGTAACATGCATGGCAATAGGGGGAAAGCCCCATCAACAGCTTGTAAGCCGTTTTAACTAGATCTCGTAAGGTTACACCAATATTCTCATACCTTCTCCGAAGACATTGTGTAATCCTACCGTAAACAGTCAACCAACATTCACGTGGGATAGCATCTACACCCTTTTTGGCCAATAGCTAGATACATAGGTAGGAGAGCGTGTGCAGTGTACTCGTATGTTACCACATTCTATACACAAGTATGTAACTGCAAGTGCAGGCTGGTAAGAAGACGCGATACGTCACTATTGGTCGATCGTTTGGCTACTTGGTTGGTTAAGTCTAGATGGAAATCAGGCGGATCCGGCAAATGTATCTGGTTTGGTTCGGATATTGGCAGACTTACCGGCGCAATCCAGTTCAACTTAAAGGCGGATAAAAAAGTATGTATTCATTTGACTGAGAAAACAAAAATAAAATGAAGAAAAAACGTCGAGAATTTCCTACTACGACTCAAGATGGTACGCGGTCATGGTTTGACACTGGAGACTATAGTGGCGCATCCGCTTGTGGGGTAGAATGGGAATGAGAATGGGCAATTGGCAAATTGATTCAGCGTGTCACGAACAATATTGGCAATAAACGTTTGGGGAGATTTATAACGCAAACAAGTTGTCTGGTTGTCGCGGGTGCTACTGCGAATTAATCGAAGACAACAAGCGTTTATGTAATGGTATGCTTCTATAAAAGGGAACAAAGACACTTTCGGGCTATTTGGTAGGTTTAGAACTTAATTGAAGAATTAATGGGTGATCGGGGCTTATTGTGCTGGATCTATTTGTTAGGGGCACGTTGGTGAATTTGTCAAAGAAACCGCGGTAGATCTATGTGAAGAGGTCAACAGCGGTCAGTTTTGGAGCTTACTACGAGTAAGTGGGTAATAAGCTCACAGCCCTTAAATGTTGGCTTTCGAATAAGCTAAGTTAAACTTTGAACCTCAAGAAAGGCGTGTGCAGCACGAATTCTTTCGGTCGCGACTGTCAGATGAATCCATAATTCACTTTAAATTTCTAGATAGTATTTCGATCGACATTTTTAGATGAAGCTGTTCTGGGGTGCGATGGACTAAATAAAAGATTTTCTAGCTACAATACCGCTAAAACCAGAAAGCGGACAGAAAGAGAAAAGTTAGTTAGAAAAAAGAATACCAAAACTCCAAGTGGCCACCAATACCTGTAGATTTCAATAATAACTTATACTATCCTAAGAACTAGATAATGACGTCCTAGATGCTCGTAACAATTTATGTGAAAAATCAATTAGGAAGTCCACAAAAATCATAACTTTTTCGCTCATCCGTAGACAACGTTGCTGAGAAATGACACAATTATCCCATTCACATCTGTTTCACACCTGGTACGGACGTCGAAATTCACACCTTGTCAACTGTGCAACTTTATTCAAGTAATTCGCACAATTAGTAACCATTAGAACCTAAGACCTATTGACTTCCTACTGACACATAGGCACAACAAACACTACCAATCGTACTCACATTTCCTAGACACAACTGTGCGTTTCCTGTTTTTTTGCAATAAAAATGTCCGAAATTGTATCTGCAGTATCGTACCCCGATTAGTTCTGTATTTCATTAACTTTGTAAAATCACTTTAGAATTAAAACACACAAATGCATTGAAATTCGATCACAAAAATTCACTTATAAGTATCCTGTTTCTCTGTAATTTTTTTTAATGAATTCCTTTTTCCTATATCCTTGCACTATCAAAGTATCTTTGATAACTTAGTTTGGTTTTCTCTTAACACCAAGCAGTTTAATCAACTTGGAACGAATGAATATCTCCAAGTATTCGACCTTCTTTTTATATGATAAATACGATCGTCGCGGGTGCGCGATAAATGAGAAAAGATACTTTCTGGTGGTCAACGTTCATTTCATCCCGTAGTTATAGTATAGTTTGTGTCACATACCTGCATACATAGACGCAATCACAGATAATTTGAATGTATTTGTAAACGAGCTGGACTTGAGGGCATCTAGACCCAATACCATTGATCGGATTGGCCTGACCAATCAACAACTAACGATCATACGTTAGTGTGCACATGGGTATGTACATAGGCATTAGGCCACATTTGTTTTGTTTACATTCGAAAGATGCGCGACGAAATGAGCGATACATATACACTATGTACGTATCCAACTACCTATCCAATGGGAGATGATTGATCAGAGTAATGATTTTACATTTATGGCGAAAACTGCACATCTCCTTGCACTTGAATTTCTCGTTTTCAATTCATTTCCCGTGTACCTACCTAGTACTATGTATTTACACTCAAAATTAAGATATACGACTGTTCTCAACGCTCGGTAATTGAAATTGTTCGATTAATGGAACTTATAGATGTCACACAACGATGTTGGCGGTATAAGAAATCATTTAATCGTTTATCTATGACAGACAATTGGATTGTTATGAAGCAAGTACTCGACTGTGTAAAGTATCTTGGTAGCCTTTGACCCCACATACTTTTAATAGAAATTTCTATAAAATTCGTAGAGAAAAGGATAATGATTCACGGGCGTAACGGCGGCTGGTTTGTGCTCTTAATTGGCAATGAGTAATGTCCACATGGTTGGTTGTAAACAATTTGTTTCTTGGTTTGGTTTTGTCCTATACAGTGGTGCTCTTATAAATAGCACACTCTTATTCAAATGCGTATTTGCTTGCAATACACACTGTATTTACAAGCTGCACAGGAGCAAAGCCATAATATCCCAAGGAGATCAAGAAGACAAAGAAGATCCCGTTAGGTTTTCCTGGTTTCGCAATCGTTAGAGTTACTGATCAACCACCTTAGGATACCTACCACCCCCGACAAGAAACCCGTGGTATGATGGCGAGTGTGAGCAGAAAAAGGCAGCAACCGACGAGGCGTACCAAAAAGGCGCTGCAGAGGAAAACCAGGGCAGCGCAAGAAGAGCACCGAGCCAGAAGAAGGGTGGAGAAAAAATTACTGCGACAAAAGGAAAGAATCTTCGCAGCCTCCCAGCTCAAGGATATCGAGGAGTCTAGGGATAAACATAAAACACGAGCCTTTTACAAGAAAGCCAAAGGCCTTGCAGGAGGCTTCAAAAAGGGCACCCTGGCTCTTCGAAACTGCGAGGGTAATCTTGTCACCGACCCGCAGGGAATAGTGGATGTATTTAAGCAGCACTTCCAGCAGCTGCTTAACGAGCATGACTAAGAGAGAGTGGTAGGGACCGAGGAAATCCTAACTCCAGCCGCTGAAGTAGTCCTCCCACCCAGCATCGAAGAAGTCGGCACAGCTATTCAGAAGCTGAAGAACAACAAGGCCGCAGGCTCAGATGGCTTGCCATCAGAGCTCTTCAAGGCTGGCGGCGATGTTCTGGTAGGGAGCATGCACCAGATCATCTGCAGAATTTGGGAAGATTAAAGCATGCCCGACGACTGGAATACCAGCTCTATTTGCCCCATCCACAAAAAAGGCGATCATACCTCTTGCAGAACTATAGAGGTATATCCCTGCTCAATGTCGCATATAAGATCCTGTCCAGCGTATTGAGTGAACGTCTAAAACCATTTTGCACCGCACTAATTGGCAGCTACCAGTGCGGCCTCCGGCCCGGCAAATCGACTATAGACCAAATTTTCACACTTCGACAAATCCTAGGAAAGACCAACGAGTTTCGAATCGATACACACCATCTTTTCATCGATTTCAAAGCCGCATACGACAGCATTCATCGTGAAGAACTGTTTGGGGCGAACTGATCCAGTTGTGTCGCGTCACGCTAAAAAACACGCGATGCACGGTGCAACTCGGTTCTAGGACCTCGGAACCATTCGAAACATGCACCGGATTTCGGCAAGGAGATGCGCTGTCATGTGACTTCTTCAACCTGGTGCTGGAGCAGATAGTGCGAAGGGCAGGCGTCAACAGGGAAGGCACAATCTTTTTCAAATCCATCCAGCTGCTGGGATACGCGTATGATATCGACATCATCGCGTGTTCTCGCCGTGGCATTGTGGAAGCATTCACGGCGATTGAAGAACAGGCGAAACGAGTTGGTCTTAGCATCAATGAGGACAAAACGAAATACATTCTGTCAAGCAAAAACCAATCCGTCGCTCACCACCTGGGACAAAATATAACAATTGACAGCTACAATTTCGAGGTAGTTAAGGGGTTTGTCCGAGGTAGACAATTCAGTAAATTCGACAAATGACACCACAGTGGAGATCCGGCATAGAATCGCCCTTGGCAACCGCTGCTACTTCGGCTTGTCCAAACAACTGGGGTCAAAACTCCTCACTCAAAAGACCAAAGTCATGCTTTACAAAACGCTCATTCTGCCAGTCTTGCTGTACGGAGCCGAAAGCTGGACGATAAGCAGGACATCGGAGCTGATTTTGGGTTCTTTCGAAAGAAAAATTCTGCGCCGGATATTTGCTCCTGTTTGTGAGGAAGGTGAATGGAGAAGAAGACGCAACCGCGAACTCTACGAGCCGTACAAAGATGTGGATATAGTCCGGAAGGCAAGGATCCGTCGACTACACTAGCTCAGCCACATCGAGCGCATGGACATCAACGCTCCAGCTAAGAGGGTCTTCGACTCCGAGCCTCCTGGTTCGAGAAGAAAAGGAAGACCGAACCTCCGGTATAAAGACCAAGTAATCGCGGATGTAAGACATCTTGGTCTTGACAACTGGAAGCAGCGTGCCCGGGACCGTCAAGGATGGAAGGCAGCTATAGCTCAGGCTCAGATCCTCCATGGATCGCTGGCCTGATAAGTAAGTAAGTAAGAGTTGCTGTTCATTGCAAATTGGGTGTTCATATAAATAGCACATATCATGGTGTGTCAGAAAAAAAAATGTTTTTCAGTGATTTAAGTGAGGTTAGAGTCAATCTTTTTAAGTATAGCCATAATTACAATAATTTCTTACACAAATAGGAGTATTTAAAATGGGCAGATGAAAGCGTTGCACGGAGGAAAGAAGGCAAATATCCGGTGCCATGATACAGGATGGAAAGACATTAAGGTGCTCTAGGAAGCTTGTTCGGAATTCAATGAAAGTCTTACGGTGCAGCCAATCTTCCGCAAATCCCGTAAGGAAAAACAAAAAAAGAAAAACGTCAAAAGTGACTGACAGAATTATCTACAAAATCAGTGGCAGTGACCTTTACATAACTTCCCGGGAGATAAAGCAACAACTACCTGACCAACACAATGTCCAAATATCAGCCGTAACTGTTAGTCGCCAGTTAATTGAATTCCAGACTATGCTATGCCATCGAGTGACGAAGCGAAACTATCAGTCCACTGACGTAAATGTTGAAAAGGATCGGCGAGTTCACCGTGCCTTGTTGTAGACCATTTTTGATATCAAATGTTTGAGAAGAAGTCACGTTGGCAATTTTTACAACGAACTTTCTTCCCATTAACATATCATAGATCATATACAGCAGTGGTTTACTTATGCCTAGCTGGTTAAGCCTGTAGTAAGGTCCCTCTAACCATACAGTGTCGAAGGCTTTTTCCAAGTCAACCAGGAAGGCACCTGTGCATTGGTTCTTGCATCTGTTCCATTGGATATCCGACACGAGTTTCGACGCTGCATGAATAGTACGAATTGGTTATCCGGAATGATGTCTTTGTCCTCAACCCATTTTGAAAGGGCTCTGTGAATCATCTTCTCGAATACCTTGCTGATGCTCGGAAGGAGACTTATCGACCGGAGATTTGCCGGGTTGGATGAATCTTTTCCTTTCTTGGGGATGGGCTGCACCACCGCTGTTTTCCAACGCACCGGATAATATGCATTATTCAGCGGGTTGTTTAACAGGATAGTGTATGCCTCTATAGCCATCGGTGGAAGGTGTCTAAGTACAATATTAGAGATTCCGTCGATGCCTGCGGATTTCTTCTTTCTCAGAGATTCAAAGATCGTTTAAAGCTCTACCGTCGATACAAAAGGGGGGTTAGGCCCATCGTTGGCGACGACATTGTTTGCCATGAAATCGTCCCTGAACCTGGTGAAACCATTGTTCTCGGCTCGCCAATGTTCGATGTCATTTCGGAGATCGAAGTGGTGGAGCAGAGCCCTGTTCTCCAGGTCGTGGTTCGGGCGAATGTTCTCATTCACCTTATACACTTTCTGAATGACAGCCCCCACTGTTGCCATTTTCTCCTGTGGATCTTCGATCACAAAGAAGTCGTCATCCATAACAGCACCTTCTGGATCTATGCTCACGGTTCTTAAAATTCGTTCACTGTCTGGCGTCCTCAGAAGCTCCAAAGTTTGTATGTCGTTTTGATTATTTCTCCGAAAAATTTGATTTATTTGCGGGAACATATTCGGGTTGTTGGACTTCACATCCCGAATTTTGTTGTTCCAGTACGAACTTACAGAAATTCTGTAATTCTCTGTAATCAATTGCTGGAGGTTCTTAATCAAAGATTTCAGTGTCCTGATCTCTGGATCATGTCTATCAGTAAACCGTCTGTACAAGAGTTTGAGTCTTGACAGGAGTCTACTTTTCTGTCTGTAAAGTGCGTCTATGGTCGCGTTTCGGTACACGTCCGTGGTATCGTAATGCCGTTGGCGTGGTATCGTTCTGTCCATCGTTTGTTTGATTGTCACGTCCATATTGTCAAGATACCCATCAATTTCATGATTTGATAGGTTTCTGTTGGATGGTGGAAGGGAGGCACTCGAAGTGAGTGCGCTTGTCAGGCATCTGGTGAAGCGTGGCCAACGCACTCTACTATAATCGTAAAGATGCGTTTGCGCATACTCCCCCAATTCCGAGAATTCGTCTGGTATTTTGATTACGGCTCCAAAGCCGCAATGGTCACTGTCGTATGCCAAGGTCCGTAGACAGTTAGTAGACCGTTCGTTTGTATCTGTCAGGCTCAGTCGTGAGTCGAGCAGCATGAGATCCAGATAGGAGCCACTCCTTGGGAATGAAGGACTTTCTGTTGCCAGTAGTTTGAGCTTATACTCAATACTGTATTGGTTGCACCAATGACTTAAGAGGTTGCCTTTAGTGTTGGATGATGTGTTACCCCAGTCGGCGTGTTTGGCATTTAAATCTCCTGTTAAAAGGTACAAGTTCTCAGTGTTCCGCTGACTGTGCTATTTAAATGAACAACTACTTTTTCATTTTTTCCCATTTTGAATTATTATTTTTGAGTTGATTTAAAGGAATTATGTGTTTTTTAATAAAGTACATATAAACGCTCATCAGTTATAAAACAAAGAAAGCTGAACCTCTTTTTAGACTTTTGGCACAACATAATGTATGAGAACTCACGGGTGTGCTATTTATCTGGACACCACTGTAGATCTATTGTATTTTGTCATCAATTGAAGATTTCGATTCATTCAAGTTGCTGTGGAAATTTCACATAAATCATTGCCGAAAGTCCGTCGTTGCTAGCTTTCGTAAGGGCTGGCGTTACAGGAAATTGGTGGAACCTACCGAAACTAACTGAAACTGACGATAAATTGAATAAAGTTCTTCAAAATACTATAAATAACTAGGTGGGTCGCAGGGCATTCAAGTTGGAGCGAAGCGATCCATTTATTATTTATTATTCTATCAGTGCGCGTGAGCAATCATAATCTAAGCAAAGTAGTATCTTCTGATACGAATACGGTGAGAGTAATGCATTACAAAAACTTAGATGTTTAGCGGACCCTTAAAAGATGGTAACTGAGTTTCTTTATCGATTGTAAAAAGAACTGTGGCTCTATGCTAATTCGTCCATTGGGCCTACGCTAGCTGGTGGTCATCGAAAACAGACCATCGACATATGCTTAACGTTTTCCCTGTATGCTTGAGGGCTCAGGCTAGACGTTCGAAGATTTTATCAGCGGATAAAACGAATGTCTCAAGGCTATAAAGCCCGAACGGAGGCCTGTAAGGATGAGAACGGACACCTAGTAGTAGAATCGCAGTCGATGCTGAGAATTTGGAAAAACCACTTCTGCAGACTGTATAACGGCGATGGCAGCCAACATACCGCCGTCAGACAGAACGATCCATTTTTTAACGACGAAGATCGCAGAGAATTCCGTATCCCTGACCTCGACGAAGTTGAGATTGCCATGTCGAAACTCAAGTCGAATAAAGCTGCTGGCGCAGATGGACTGTCTGCTGAGCTCTACAAAGCGGCTGAGGGTGAGCTGGTTAGGAGCATGCACCGGCTCATCTGTAAGATATGGTCAGAGGAAAGCATGCCCGAGGAATGGAGTCTCAGCATTGTTTGCCCGATCCACAAAAAAGGAGACCCCTTGGACTGCGCCAACTATAGAGGAATAAGTCTCCTTATTGTCGCATACAAGATCTTCGCTGCCGTTTTGTATAAATGCCTGAAGCCATTCGTAAACAAGCTGATAGGTCCTTATCAGTGTGGCTTCAAGCCAGGGATGTCCACCATCGATCAAATCTTCACACTACGGCAGATCCTGGAAAAAACCAATGAATTTCAAGTCGATACGCACCATCTATTCGTCGACTTCAAGGCCGCATACGACAGCGTAATTAGAGACGAGCTGTATAACGCCATGTTTACTTTTGACATTCCTGCTAAGCTCGTCAGACATTGCAGGATGACTCTCGAATCGGTGCAGAACTGACCGATAGTTTCGAAGTCAAGAAAGGATTTAGACAGGGCGATGCACTGTCGTGGGATTTTTTCAACATCATACTAGAAATGATTGTGCAAAAATCACTGGCCAATACAAGAGGCACAATCTATTTCAAATCCTCGCAACTCCTTGCATACGCCGACGATATTGACAAAATAGGTAGATCGCAACGAGATGTCAATGATGCGTTTGCGAGTATTGAGATGGAGGCGGCAAAAATTGGTTTGGCAGTTAATGAGGGCAAGACTAAATACCTGCTGTCATCGAAAAAGGACATTTACCACCGACGTCTTGGACAGAACGTGCATATTGGCAGATATAAGTTCGAGGTAGTTAAGGACTTCATATACCTCGGCTCCGCAGAGGCAACTGAGAAGTAGAGTCCTCTCTCGTACGACCAAGTTGACCTTATATAAGACCTTAATTATCCCGGTCCTGTTATACGGCGCAGAAACATGGACCTTATATAAAGCGGATGAGGAAATCCTTGGTCGTTTCGAGAGAAAGATTCTGCGTTCGATTTTCGGTCCCATAAACACAGAGGAGGGTTGGAGGAGAAGATTCAATCACGAACTGTACGGGTTGTACAGCGACATGAGTCTGGTCAGGCGTCTACGGATCCAACGCCTAAGATGGCTAGGCCATGTAGAGCGAATGGACACCACAGCTCCAGCCCGTAGAGTCTTTGAATCCGACTCCGAGGGACGAAGAAATAGAGGACGGCCGCACCTAAGGTGGCACGCACAGGTGGAAAGAGACCTCAACCAACTGGGCGTGCGGCATTGGAAAAGACTAGCGAAAGATCGTGCTAGGTGGAGAGGCATGTTGGTTGAGGCCCAGGTTCACTCCGAACTGTAGCGCCCGTTAAAGTCAAAAAAAGCTTGAGAGCTCTGTGGCGCAATGGGTAGTGTGTTGGCCTCTGACGCCGATGACACGGGATCGAATCCCGCCAACAGCCATTTCATCGAATGTGTTTTTCACGGTGTTTCTCCTCAGCGGTGTACTGACAAAACCCCCTGTAGTATAATTGTCAAGAAGTAGCAGTTGGTTCAGCTTAATGTCTCTTACCTCCTCTAAGCCCGAGAAGAAGTAGTTCCCGAGGAACGAAATCTTTGTCGGGCCAGTGGAGGGCATTCACACAGTAGGTGACGAATGGATTCTATTTCCTCTTCGTCCATACAGCTTCTGCAGAAATCGTTGTAGGGCTGGCCTAGTCAAGTTGCATGATATGATATCATGCAGTGCCCAGTAATGGCAAGGGACTTACAAAGGCCTCGTAGGGGTAGCATCTATCCGACGGATGCTGGCCTGTTAAAAAGCGAGAAGAGCCACCGTAGTCGAACATCTTGCGGCACTATTAGTAAGTCCTATCCCCACCTCCTCGTGGTGCCACCTGGAGATTTCCTATGGAAATTGCAGACGGGGAAGGGCGAATGGCGAGCCTCCTGCGCCAAAAAAGAGGATTGGTCGTTTGGGCTACGGCCTAGTAAGCCGAACAACGGCTGCGGACGCTCTAGACCGCTATAAAGCGGACATAACGGCCATCCAGGAAATGCAATGGAATGGACCTGGTATAAAGCGGATAAAAAACTGCGATATTTACTACGGCGACTGCTATAGGGAGAGAGGGCAACGATTGTTTGGATGCGGATTTGTTGTTCGAGGTGGACTAAGGCAAAAAGTCCTTAGCTTTCGGCATGTGAGCGAACGACTCGTAACGATCCGTATCAAGGCTAAATTGTTTAACATCAGCTTGATCTGCATCCACGCCCCTACGGGAGACAAGGATGACTCCGCCAAAGATGAGTTCTACGATCTCCTAGACAAAACGTATGCTCAATGTCCCAGCTATGACATCAAGGTTGTACTAGTAGACTTCAACGTTAAGCTGGATAAGGAAAGCATCTTTGAACGAGTCATCGGCAAACATAGCCTACAAAACACCACCTCCGATAACGGACACAGGCTGATTGAACTTGCTACGGGGAGAAATCTCCTTCTAGCGAGTACGCGCTTCCCGCACCTCGATATACACAAAGTCACCTGACGGTTTATTGATCAATCGACTACCAACCAGATTGATCACATCGCGATCGACGTCCGACACTCCTCCACTATTCTTGATGTTCGAACTTTCCGAGGGGCTAACATCGACTCGGACCACTATCTTGTTGTAGCCAAGATGCGCTTACGGATATCACGAACGCAGCGGAGTAGAGTAAGAATACAAAGTATGACGTCGGAAAGCTACTATCGCCGCTCGTGCTTTTACCGATCGCGTCTCCCTTAAGCTCTCCAATACACCTCAACCCTCCATGTTATCAATAGAACAGCAGTGGAACCTTTGCAAACAAACCCTGAAAAGCTCTGCATTCGAAGTTTTGGACTTCAAGGCTCAACCACGAAGAAACACCTGGTTCGATGACGAGTGTAGGATGATTCACACAGCGAAGCAGGATGCATAAAAGGCCTCGCTGCATAAAATAACAAGAGCAGCTCGTGAGCTCTACGAGTTAAAAAGAAGGGAGGAGCGTAAGCTTCTTAGAAGAAAGAAGAAAGAGCATGAGAAGGATTTGGAGAGGTGTTACTGCAAGCGTTCGAAAGTTTTATCAACAGATAAAGCGAACATGCCAAGGTTATAAAGCCAGAACGGAACCCTGCAGGAATTGCAGTCGATGCTGGGAATATGGAAAAACCACTTCTGCAGGCTGTATATGTAACGACGATGTTAGTTAATATACCGCTGTCAGGCAGAATGATCCATTTCTAATCGACGAAGATCGCAGAGAATTCCGTCCCCCTGACCTCGACGAAGTTAAGATTGCCATATCAAAGCTGATGGCGAAGACGGACTGTCTGCTGAGCTCTTCAAGGCATCTGGGGATGACCTGGTTAGGAGCATGCACCAGCTCATCTGTAAGATATGGTCAGAGGAAAGCATGCCCGAGGAATAGAGTCTCAGCATCGTATGCCCGATCCATAAGAAAGGAGACCCCTCTGACTGCGCCAACTACAGAGGAATAAGTTTACTTAACATCGCCTACAAAATCTTCTCTGCTGTTTTGTGTGAACGCCTGAAGCCTTTTGTAAATAAGCTGATAGGTCCTTATCGACCAATTCTTCACACTATGGCAGATCCTGGAAAAAACCAATGAATTTCAAGTCAACGCTTACCATCTATTTGTCGACCTCAAAGCCGCATACGACAGCGTAATTAGAGACGAGCTATCCAACGCTATGTCTACCTTTGCTAAACTCATCAGACTATGCAGGATGACTTTGGAGAATGCTCGCTGCTCCATCAGAATCGGTGAACACCTTACCGATAGTTTTGATGTCAAAAAAGGATTTAGGCAGGGCGATGTGTTGTCGTGTGATTTCTTCAACATGGTATCAGAAATGTTTCTGCAAAAATCACTGACCAATACAAGAGGTACAATTCATTGGGGCTGGCCGTGGTGCAGTGGTAAGCATCACCGACTGTCGAGCGGAAGGTCTGTAGTTCAAGGTCTGTCCAAAGCCAAGGAATGCAATTTCTATACGGAAAAATGATGCAACGCAGCTGTTGTGAATGGAAAGTGACCATAATACAGATGAAGGCTTAACACTCACAGTACATGGTCAATTCAAATCCATACTCTGTGTGTCCAGTTCTAACATAACACCATAATGGCATGAAACATTTGCTGGGAGCTACAACCAATGTGAAAATTAAGTTGAGTTCCTCTCGCATCCTATCTAGGGCAACTACCCCTTGAACCGGCGCGAAAGATAAAATATAAATTCAAATCATCGCATACGCGAATGACATTGACATAATCGGAAGAACGCAGCGAGATGTCAATGAGGCGTTTGCCAGCAATGAGGTGGAGGTGGTGAAAATTGGTTGGGCAGTAAATGAGGGCAAAACTAAATATATATGCTGTCTTCAAAAAAGGACGCTCACCATGGATGTCTTGGCCAGAACGTTTGTATTGGCAGATATAAGGTCAGGATAGTTAAGGACTTCGTCTACCTTGGCTCCGCAGTGACCTGGAACAACGACATCAGTTCCGGAATCAAACGCAGAATCACTTTTGCCAATCGCTGTTTCTTTGGGTTCAGGAGGCAATTAAGTAATGGAGCCCTCTTCCGAACGACAAAGTTGACTCTATATAAGACCCACAAAAGTGGAAGGGGACCTCAGCCAACTGGGTGTGCGGCAATGGAAAAGGTTAGGAAAAGATCGTGCTAGTTGGAAGGGCATGTTGGTTGAGGCCCAGGTTCACCCCATTTCAATGTCAACGGAACTGCGTACTCTTTCCTACCGATGGTATGTTACATTTAATTTTTCAACTGATCCTTGTACATAGTATGTTAGAAGGAGCATGAGAGCTGGCATTTTACCAGCCCCGCCATCGGTGCACAGGTCAATCGTCGAATGTTTCTTGCCTGCCGCTGTTTCTCCGGGTTCATTTCTCGTTACTCATGATCCTTAGTTTTAAATTTATTGTTTAGGTGTAGGTTCAATGTACGCAAGATACGCCAAGGGAAGTCATAGGAACAGGAATTGCGGCTGTACGTGCGTCACGATGATGCAAACAGCTTATCATGTCTGCAGTTCTTTTTTACTACAATGCCAATTTGCCGCTCATTGGGGTCAATCGATTCACTATTTTTTCGCTTTATCAACACGCCCCTGTCTGATATTCGACGTTTGAAAGACGCGTAACCTTTGGCCGGTATATCAATTACAATGTTGTCCAAAGATGGTGTATTGCTTTCCAATGAGATGGACAGCATACGCAGGTGGAGCGAGCACTTTTCAGAGCTGCTCAATCCCAAACAGGGCGCTGAGGAGGACAGACCAATAGTCTTGAGAGTGGCGGAGAACAGTCCAACGGTGGAGGAAGTATTTTTAGCGATTGAATCGCTAAAAGTTGGCAAATCCGCCGGTGTGGATGAAGTTCGGCCAGAAATGCTTAAGGCGATGGGTAAAGAGGGAGTATTATGACTCTCTCATATCATTAAGATGGCCTGGGAATGCGGTGAGACACCTAGCGTTCTAAAGCTATGGTCGAATTCAGGATAGGGGATAAACAGTGCGGGTTTCGTCACAGCAGAAGTACAACCGACAAGCTTTTCACTTTAAGAATGGTACTCGAGAAGGCTTGGGAGTACGCCAAACCGTATGACCGAGTTCCTCGAGGTAAACCTTAGAGGGTTCTGCAGGAGTATGGGATTGATGGTCCTCTGTTGAGGGCAATTCAGTCTCTATACACAAACTGTAGCAGCTGCGTTCGGGTTAACGGTAGTAAATCAACACATTTCACCGTGGGCGTTGGACTTCGCCAAGGGTGCGTCTGTCACCTCTCCTTTTCATTATATATATGGACTGGATGTTGCAGCGCAGCCGAGGCAAGGAGTGTTTCACATTGGGAGAGTTGAGGATAAGCCATCTTCCCTTTGCAGATGACTCAGTTGTCTTCACATCCTCCCAGATTGAACTTCAGCGCGTGCTAGATAGGTTTGTGGACGTATGTGCTGATGCTGGAATGAGGGTTAATGTAGACAAATCCGAGGCTATGATTATTTCCAGAACACCTGTCCAATACACTCTACATGTTAGTGAAGTCCCATTGAAGCAGGTGGAGAAGTTTAAGTATCTCGGGGTCTTCCTCACGAGTGATGGGAGGAGTAATACTGAACTTTCCTGCAGGATTGGCCAAGCTGCGTCAATTTAAAAACAGCTTGGAAGATCTGTAATCAGGAAGACGGAGCTTGGTTTCAAAGCCAAGTTAGCGGTTCTTAACTCAGTATTTGTTCCAACTCTCACCTATGGTCATGAAAATGTAGGTATTGACCGAAAGAATAAGATCGCGAATACAAGCTGCCGAAATGAGATTTCTTCGTGCTGTTGTGGGAACTGCTTCTCCGAACGGAAAGGGCTATGCTTCGATGGTTTGGCCACGTGAGACGAATGTCGCCATCATCACGACCTCCGAAGCCTGCCTTGGATGCAGTACCATCAGGCAGGCGACCGTTTGGGAGACCCAGGACGTGGTGGTTGGACCAAGTCCAAAAACTTGTCTGGGTGCGCTTGAGCATAGCTCCTGATGAGTTAGAGTCGATGGCGGAGGATCGTGTGGCCTGGAGATCCCGCGTGCGCGCATTACCCCCGCGACTCTTTTAGTGGAACATGTGGGCCACTGAACGTGTACATATGTATGTTTGTATGTACAGCGTGGGTGATTGAAGCCTGGCTCTGGCCCTTCACGGACTGTAACGCCACCAAAGCAAGCTAGCAAAGGAGCGCAATTTATAATTATATTGAATCAGACGACATTTCAAACGGCGATGACTGAATTTGTTTTTTTTCAACCCACACCAAGCGCAACAATTCGTCTGAAATATTTTGCTTGTCGGTAAGTGTTGGGGTTGGTGTGGGTTAGAATGAAAAACGTCTTCGGTGTGGGTTCAGCCTTAAACTTAATCCTATCTATGGCATCCGAGACAAATTCTTAATAACACCACATACTCGTAAGTCAGTTTTGTTAAATTCTTAAATTAATTTCAAGAAGAGCTTGAATCACAAGTGAGGATCAAGACCAACAGCACATTGATAGCACCAATCTCTGCGATATTGTCTTACTGTCTACTCAATTGTTTTGCTTGAATTTTATTTGAGCATCGAATATTCCATTCAAAACAAAAAACATCCTTGGAGCTCATTCGTTTTAATTACAACATCAAGTCGCACAGGAATTCAAGATGTGTGTGGATCATTCCAGTTTCCCTTTGTTTGCCATAGCGTTAGAGTTTCAACATCAATTAAAGACATGTCTGCACGATCGTTCCATTGCACGATTTACAATTTAAGCTCTGATTAATCCGAGCCAGATCGATTTGGCGGAAACCATTGCGTGTCTTCTTAACTACTCCTACATACCTCCCTAACAATGTCACAATTGCCTCACGATCGATGCGATCAGTTAACCCCACTTAGAACCGATTAGCACTAAATGATGGTGTAAACAAGTCTAGTTTAGACACTCTGCTAGACAATTGTAATGCAAGACAATCGTGCACCCAACGAAGGGCACCACCTGGAATATTCCACAACAGAACATGTCGCGGAATTACGAAATTAGTCCGGAAAAATCCCATCCATTGGTAGCGTGGGTTAGTGCTGGAAAAACAGGTGTCCAACGTGAAGCAACGCCAGTGTGCAATGTTGTTATCAGACAAGATAAGTAAGTGAAAGAAGGTTCTTGCGAGTAGAAGAAGAAGTCGCAGGTAAACTAGATAGAAAAGAAAAAAGTACCCAAGTCGTCCTCAAATCCGAAAGGCCACAAGTCTACTTAGATTCCTAAGAAATTGATGACAAATGCACGCTCAAAGCTGTGACATTGCGAAATATTCCATCGAAATCATCAACACTGTGACGTTAATTTCTTGAATTCCATAACAATTAATAGAAAGAGTTTATGGATCAATCGTCTACTCATCGATGAAAACAACAAACAACACTTCCAAATAGCATACGAAAACAACATCAGTTAGAGAGGCAGAAAAATCACAACACCTCGAAGGGCTCACTCCTGCGTCACACCGTGCATACCTCACAGCGATCGAGCACTAAAGCAGAACTAACAGGTATAACCGCCTTAATGCAGTTATGATCAGTTTGGGCGAGTTCCCCCAACCCACAACCATCGTTGAACAATACACTAGACTTACGCATGCCGCCTCATCCATAAGCTAGCTACGTTCTCGAAACCAGCACGTGAACCGGTAGCCGCGAATATCGTTGTTCACGCGACTTTCGTCACACGCCAGCCTAGACGCCAGAGGCAATTGTTTACTAACAACGAAATGACCTTAAAAACGAGACAATAAACCACCTTCGATCAGGTGTGGCGCCAACAAACATGATCAACAGCGACTTCAAGACCGAGTACCCCGACTGCGACTCTTTCAGTTCTAGATCGACAAGTCACACTTACTCTATTGTCATTCGTTCAAACTTCAAAAACCGTCGACTTTCTTGCGTTGCTTTTGCTCTCTGTTTAGCCCTCTTCCAAGATCTGCATCCGTTTGACGCCAGTATGCATTATAACGATAACAAAATTGCACTAAAGGTCGTCTTCGAAACTAGTTGCGTTCATAAAAAGGTAATTAAAAACAAGACGAAAAACAAACAGAATCAATTAATTTTAAAAGTGAGGCTTGATATCGTTGAGTGGTAACTTTGATTGTCAATTGTGTAACGGCTTTTTGGGCCTATTGTCATGTGTCACAGACCTGCTGTTCCGATCGGCAATGGAGGCTACGTTCAGTGCTCAGTTGAAAGAAACTCGCTCGATTCGTTAAGTATTTACGTTAGGTTAGGTCAGGTACATGGGTGCCCTATTGACGAAAAGTCAAGGCTCACCTAGACTACGTTGAGTCCATGGTGCCCAATTGTTTTATTTAACCCGTTGATCTGTACCAACCAGAAGAGGATAAAAATCCCAGTATTCTGTTCAGCCCAATATTACCTATCTCTTCTAGTCCCGAAAGGAAGTATCTTACTTACTACTTAGGTGGCGCTACAGTCCGTGGTGAACCTGGGCCTCAACCAACAAGCGTCTCCAGCTGTTTCCAGCGCCACACGCCCAGTTGGTTAAGGTCCCCTTCCACCTGCGTTCGCCACCGATGATGCGGTCGTCTTCTGCCGTGCCTTCCTTCCGGAGTGGATTCGAAGACTCTTCGGGTCGGAGCTGTATTTTCCATGCGCTCTACATGGCCTAGCCACCTTAGACGCTGTATCCGTAGACGTCGTACCAGGCCGATGTCGCTGTACAACCTGTATAGTTCTTCGTTATATCTTCTCCTCCATACACCGTTTGAACAAACAAGACCGTAGATAGTGCGCAGAATTTTCCTCTCGAAACGACCAAGGGCATCTTCATCCGCTTCTGTTAAGGTCCAAGCCTCTGCGCCGTAAAGGCGGACTGGGATGATTAAAGTCTTATATAGAGTCACCTTAGTTTTCCGAGAGAGGGCTCTAATTCTCAATTGCCTCTTGAGCCCAAAGAAACAGCTGTTGGCAAGAGTTATTCTGCGTTTTATCTCAGCGCTGCTAGTGTAGTCGCCGGTCATCAGTGAGCCAAGGCAGACGAATTCCTTGACCACTTCAAAGTTATATCCGCCCATGGTGACGTTCTGGCCAATACGTCCGTGTTGTCCGTCTCTTTTAGATGAAAGCAGATATTTGGTTCTACCCTCATTAACCTTGAGACCCATCTTAGCCGCTTCTACCTCAATGCTTACAAAGGCCTCATTGACGTCTCGCTGTGTCCGTCCAATCACGTCAATGTCGTCGGCATACGCAAGCAATTGCGTAGATTTGAAATAAATCGTACCTCTCGTGTTGGCCAGTGACTCTTGCACGATCTTTTCAAGCACAATGTTGAAAAAGTTGCATGACAGCGCGTCACCTTGCCTAAATCCCTTTTTAACATCAAAGGTCTCGGTTTGCTCATTACCGACCTTAATGGAGCAGCGAGAATTCTCCATTGTCACCCTGCACAGTCGGACGAGTTTTGCAGGGATGTTAAAACTAGACATGGCTTTGTATAGCTCATCTCTATACACGCTATCATATGCAGCCTTGAAATCGACGAAGAGGTGGTGAGTGTCGATTTGGTATTCCTGGGTCTTCTCCAAGATCTGCCGCAGCGTAAATATTTGATCTATTGTGGATTTACCTGGCCTGAAACCACACTGAAAAGAGCCGATCAGGTTATCCACAAACGGTTTCAGGCGTTCACACAATACGGCAGAGAAGATCTTATATGCGATGTTAAGGAGACTTATTCCCCTATAGTTGGCGCAGTTATAGGGGTCTCCTTTCTTATGGACCGGGCAAACGATGCTGAGATTCCATTCCTCGGGCATACTTTCCTCCGACCATACCTTGCAAATGAGATGGTGCATGCATCTTACCAGCCCATCTCCAGCCGCCTTAAGAAGCTCAGCAGACAAGCCGTCTGCGCCCGCGGCTTCATTAGACTTAAGTCTTGATATCGCTATTTTGACTTCGTCTAGGTCGGGTGGACTGAATTCTGTTTCATTGTCGTCCATTACGAATGGCTCGTTCTGCCTGACAGCGGTATCTTGTCTATCATCGCCGTTATACAGTCTGCAGAAGTGGTCTTTCCAAATCCTCAGCATCGACTGCAACTCTACTACCAGTTCTCCATTTTCATCCCTGCAGGCCGCCGCTCTGGCTTTGTAGACATGGCATGTTCGTTTTACCTTATTGTAAAACTTACGGGCGTCATTCCTGCGGAAGCATCTCTCCATCTCCTCGATCTCACGCTTTCCGTGCTCTCTCTTCTTTCTTCTGAAAAGCGTGTGTTCCTCTCTTCTCTTCTGTTCATAGATTTCGCGAGCAGCTCTCGTTCGTCGATGCAGCATGGCTTTATATGCCTCTTGTTTTGCTGCATGGACTTGTTCGATCAAATTGATCACATTGCAATCGACTGCAGACACTCCTCAAGCATCTTAGATGTCCGAACCTTTCGAGGAGCCAACATCGACTCGAATCATTACCTTGTTGCAACCAAGGTACGGATGCGAATTTCCCGAAATCAACGGAGTCGAGTAAGAACGAGAAAATTTAGCGTCGGAAAGCTGCAATCGCAGGAGACCGCCAGGATCTTCGCCGATCAAGTCTCCCCCAAGCTCTCTCAGGTCCCGATGCAATCTATAGAAACCATAGAACAGCAATGGAGTCGTTAGCAGAACGCTATCAGCGAGGTCGCCTTAGATGTATTCGGTTTCAAGCCACCACCTTCGAGACACCCCTGGTTTGATGACGAATGTAGACAGGCCCATGTAGAGAAACAGAATGTATACATGGCTAGACTGCATCGACGGACGAGAGCTGCCCGCGAGCGCTATGAACAGAAAAGGAGGGAGGAGCATGTGCTTCTGAGAAGGAAATAGAAGGAGCACGAGAAGTGCGAGATCGAGGAGATGGTGAGATGCGAACGATGTGCGAAAGTTCTACCGAAAAGTAAAACGAACATGCCAAGGCTATAAAGCCAGGGCAGCAACCTGCAGGGATGAGCACGGACAACTAATAGTAGAATCACAGTCGATGCTGAGATTGTGGAAGGACCACTTCTGTAGACGGTATAACGGCGATGATAGCCGAAATGCCGCCGTCAGGCAGAGCGAACCATTCACAATGGACGAAGACGAAGGAGAATCCCGTCCACCCGACCTAGACGATGTTAAGATAGCGATATCGAAACTTAAGTTTTATAAAGCTGCTGGAGCAGACGGACTCCCCGCGGAGCTGTTTAAAGCAGCTGGCGATGAGCTGGTTAGGAACATGCACCAACTCATCTGCAAGATATGATCGGAAGAACGCGTGCCCGATGAATGGAATCTCAGCATCGTTTGCCCGGTCCATAAGAAAGGAGACCCCTATGACTGCGCCAATTACAGAGGGATAAGTCTCCTAAACATTGCGTACAAGATCCTCTCTGCCGTACTGTGTAAGCGCCTGAAAGCGTTCGTGATAGGTTCCTACCAGTGTGGATTCAGGCTAGGAAAATCCACGATACACCAAATATTTACACTACGGCAGATCTTGGAGAAGACCCATGAATTCCAGGTCGACACGCACCATCTTTTCATCGACTTTAAAGCCGCGTATGACAGTGTTTATAGAGACGAGCTATACAGAGCCATGTCATGTTTTAACATTCCTACCAAACTCGTCTGACTGTGCAGGATGACTATGGAGAACTCTCGCCGCTCCACTAAGGTCGGAGGTGAACTAACCGACCCCTTCGATGTTAAAAAAGGTTTTAGACAGGGTGACGCACTGTCATGTGATTTCCTTAACATCATACTTGAAAAGATCGTGCGGGACTCTGCGGCCAATACAAGAGGTACGATCAACTTCAAGTCTACACAATTGCTTGCCTACGCAGATGACATTGACGTTATTGGACGGACAAAGCGAGATGTCAATGAGGCGGTCGCAAGCATTGAAGCAGAAACGGCTAATGTGGGTCTAAGAGTAAATGGAGACAAGACCTAATATATGCTGTCATCAAAGAAAGACGCGCAACACCGACGTCTTGGTCAGAACGTCACCTTCGGCAGCTATATTTTTGAAGTAGTCAAGGACTTAGTTTACCTCGGCTCGATAGTGACAAGCAGCAATGACACCAGCGCTGAGATAAAACGCAAACGCTGCTTCTTTGGGCTCAAGAGGCAACTGAGTAGTAGATCCCTCCCTCGAAAAACGATGCGCTGAGGCTTGGATTTTATCAAAAGCGGGCGAAGAGGATTCGAGAGGAAAATTCTTTGGTCCCGTTTGTGTAAACGGAGAGTGGAGGGGGAGATTCAACCAAGAACTGTACGGATTGTACAGCAACATCGGCCTAGTTAGACGCCTTCACATCCAACGTCTAAGATGGCTGGGCCATGTAGAGCGAAATTGACATCACCGCTCCGGCCCGAACAGTCTTCGATACCAACCCCGAGCGACGACGCAGCAGAGGACGACCGCATCTAAGGTGGCGCGCACAGGTGGAAAGGGACCTCAACCAACTGGGCGTGCGGCACGGGACGAGGCTGGCCAAATATCATGCCAGCTGGAGAAGCTTGTTGGTTGAGGCCCTGGTTCACCCCGAACTGTAGTGCCATCTAAGTAACTAGGTAAAGCTTGAGTGCGCGCATATTCTAAAAAGCAACAGTTAAGCATCGCACAAGCCGCCTATTCACTCATAATCGTGTCTCACACGATTCTAAACTGTCAATTTCCCGCATGAGATTATTCCGTACACACTCCTATATAGCAATAACCCACTCCACAGTTGAAGCTGTGACACTGTCCCTAGTATTGCATAATGCCACACAAGGCTATGCACTTTCAAGATCCACTACTGTTACACCTGTCAGCTTGTGGTCGACAAATTGCAGTTGACAAGTCAATGACTTCATTACCTACTCAGTAATTCTACCTTGTTACCTGGTTATTCACGTTATCTATTTGCTTTATAAGCTTCTCTATTGACGTTTTGTTGTTTTTGTTTTTCAGATAGCCGCACTTGCATGTCATAATTTATCCGGCGCTTAGCTGCTCCGACTCAGGGTCTTTGCAACTCAAGTTCAACCGCAAATGGGAGGTAAAATACACGAATAGTGTAATAAACACGTTATTTCTTACGAACATTCTTCAATCAATTTTTATTTCAGGTTCATGGTGTCGATGGTAGAGGCTAGAGGCTAGAGGCTTAGCAATGGGGTTCGTGTCGCAGGTAAACGCCTTTCGGTTCCTTCTTTCCAAAAACTGTGAATACATCAATCTAGAAATAATAAAAGTCGAAAAAAGCAATATTGAGGTTTTTAGTCATAATTCAATAGCTTGCAGGCAAACGAGAACTGATCACAATGATTTGTTGTAAGTAGTAGCGACCCACGTACCGGAAACAGAGTGACTTCCTGTATATCCACGTAGATCCAGAGTCATTAAATGCAATTAATTGTGAAATCAATTTAAGAAAAATGTGGTCTCGGTGCGACCGCCAAGGCCCAGACGACTAACTTCCCAGTGGGAGAAATGAAAACACCCATTTAATGGAATTTTTTTCATGTTTAGCCCCCGACGCAAAAAGAGGGGTGTTTTAAGAGAGGGCATGGGCTCGGACATACAGGGTAAAGTTGTTGATTGCTCTCAACCTGGCGAGATGCCAGCAACGATCCCTGTTTAAATGCCCGGGTCAAGTTGACATACGGCCTCCTCGCGGCGCCCTCTGGACAGCCTCTTCAACAACCGTTGGGAGGTGAACAAACGTATGCAGCGAAAAAAACCCCGACCAGAATGGCGGTTGTGCGGCGGCCTAACAATCCGCCCACGTAAAAAAAACTTAAAGTTATGAATGAGCAAGATGCCTCGGATACACGGACGGATACTCGACGACGACAACGCACGAAAAAGGAACACGATTTGCGAGTATGCTCCTGGAATGTCAGAACCCTGTACACTCCCGGAGCTCCTCATAAACTAGAAGGAATCCTCACACAGTACAAGGCGGATATTACTGCGGTCCAGGAAATACGCTGGATAGGAAACGGTATGATTAGGAAGAAGAATTGCGACATTTACTACAGCTGTCACAAAAGGTTGCACTTACTGGAATGTGGATTTGTCGTGGGAAAGCGGTTAAGCTCGAAGGTCATCGACTTTAAACCTATAAGTGATCGCCTGGCTGTGATCCGCATCAGAGGCAGATTTTATAACATCAGCCTTATATGTGCACACGCCCCTACCGACGAGGCTGAAGACCCTATTAAGGAGGACTTCTATGACCTCCTGGACAACGCCTACGGAGCTTGTCCGGAGTACGATGTAAAAATCGTGCTCGGGGACTTCAACGCCAAAATCGGTAAGGAAAACACCCTTGGCGGAGTGATCGGAAAGCACAGCCTCCACGATACAACAACAGATAACGGCTTCCGACTCGCTGACTTTGCGACAGCTCGTAATGCCGTGATAAGTAGCACAAGATTCCCTCGCAAGCGAATCCACACAGCAACCTGGCGATCTCCGGACGGTCGAACCGCTAACCAAATCGACCATGTGCTCATTGACGCAAGGCACTCGTCAAACATCCTGGATGTGCGAACGTTCAGAGGGGCAAATGTCGACTCTGACCACTTCCTCGTAGCAGCAAGATTCAGAGCTCGACTGTCCAATGTCAGAAAGCTGCACCAGCCCATCAGGAGGAAGTTCGACATTGGGCGCCTGAGCACACCGGAGGTTGCCAGAGTCTACAGGGAGCAGCTGAGCGAAAGGCTCTACGGTATGCCTACGTCGAACACAAATGCCAATAACATGTGGCTGCATTGCCGCTCAGCCATTCAGGAAGTAGCCGAAACCACCTCACCACCCCCGACAAGAAACCCGTGGTATGATGGCGAGTGTGAACAGAAAAAGGCAGCAACCGACGAGGCGTACCAAAAGGCGCTGCAGAGGAAAACCAGGGCAGCGCAAGAAGAGCACCGAGCCAGAAGAAGGGAGGAGAAAAAAATACTGCGACAAAAGGAAAGAATCTTCGCAGCCTCCCAGCTCAAGGATATCGAGGAGTCTAGGGATAAACATAAAATACGAGCCTCTTAGCAGAAAGCCAAAGGCCTTGCAGGAGGCTTCGAAAAGAGCACCCTGGCTCTTCGAAACCGCGAGGGTAATCTTGTCACCGACCCGCAGGGAATAGTGGATGTATTTAAGCAGCACTTCCAGCAGCTGCTTAACGGTAGGGACCGAGGAAATCCCAACTCCAGACGCTGAAGTAGTCCTCCCACCCAGCATCGAAAAAGTCGGCACAGCTATTCAGAAGCTGAAGAACAACAAGGCCGCAGGCTCAGATGGCTTGCCATCAGAGCTCTTTAAGGCTGGCGGCGATGTTCTGGTAGGGAGCATGCACCAGATCATCTGCAGAATTTTGGGAAGATGAAAGCATGCCCGACGACTGGAATACCAGCTCTATATGCCCCATCCACAAAAAAGGCGATCCTACCTCTTGCAAGTCTCATGCTAGATCCTGTCCAGCGTATTGTGTGAACCTGCGCGAAACTCTCCCTCGCCTTGTTACCTTCGCTCGCACAACATTTATGTTATAAGGCATTAGCCTTGAAGGCGGGTGTAACTATAAAAAGAAAGAAAAAAAAATTACATTGTCGTGATTGGGAGAACACAGCCAGACGTCAATGAATCTTTTGTCATCATTGAAGCAGAAGCGGCTGAAGTGGGTCTGAAGGTAAACGAGGGCATAACCAAATATATGCTGTCGTCAAAGAACACACAAAGAACACCGACGACCTGGCCAGAACGTCACTATTGGCCGCTATATATTTGATGTAGTCAGGGGTTCCGTCTACCATAGCTACCTGGTAATAAGCGGCAACGACACCAGCGCTGAGATTAGACGCAGAATAGTTCTTGCCAACTGCTGTTTCTTCGGGTTCAAGAGGCAATTGAGTAACAGAGCCTTGGAAAACTGAGGTTCTTCTTCTTCTTTTTAGTGGGCGCTACAGTTCGGGGTGAACCTGGGCCTCAACCAACATGCCCCTCCATCTAGCACGATCTTTCGCTAGCCTTTTCCATTGCCGCACACCCAGTTGGCTGAGGTCCCCTTCCACCTGTGTGCGCCATCTTAAGGGCGGCCGTCCTCTGCTTCTTCGTCCCTCGGGGTTGGATTCAAAGAATCTCCGGGCTGGAGCTGTAGTGTCCATTCGCTCCACATGGCCCAGCCATCTTAGGCGTTAAATCCGTAGACGCCTGACTAGGCTCATGTCGCTGTACAGCCCGTAAAGTTCGCGGTTGAATCTTCTCCTCCATCCCCCGTCTGCGTTAATAGGCCCAAAAATCACGCGCAAAATCTTTCTCTCGAACCGACCAAGGGCCTCCTCATCCGCTTTTGATAGTGTCCATGCTTCTGCGCCATACAACAGGACCGGAATGATAAGGGTCTTATATAGAGTCAACTTTGTCGTCCGGGAGGGGGCTCTATTACTCAGGTGCCTCCTGAGCCCAAAGAAGCAGCGATTGGCAAGAGTGATTCTGCGTTTGATTTCGGAACTGATGTCGTTGTTCCAGGTCACTGCGGAGCCAAGGTAGACGAAGTCCTTAACTACCTCGAACTTATATCTGCCTATACAAACGTTCTGGCCGAGACGTCGGTGTTGAGCGTCCTTTTTTGATGACAGAGTATATTGTTTTGCCCTCGTTTACCGCCAAACCAATTTTCGCCGCCTCCATCTCAATACTCGCAAACGCCTCATTGACATCTCGCTGTGATCTATCTATTACGTCAATATCGTCGGCGTATGCAAGGAGTTGCGAGGATTTGAAATAGATTGTGCCTCCTGTATTGGCCAGTGATTTTTGCACAACCATTTCTAATATGATGTTGAAGAAATCACACGACAGCGCATCGCCCTGCCTAAATCCTTTTTTGACATTAAAACTATCGGTAAGGTGTTCACCGATTCGGATGGAGCAGCGAGCATTCTCCAAAGTCATCCTGCATAGTCTGACGAGTTTAGCAGGTATGTCAAAGGTAGACATAGCGTTGTATAGCTCGTCTCTAATTACGCTGTCGTATGCGGCTTTGAAGTCGACAAATAGGTGGTGAGTGTCGACTTGAAACTCATTGGTTTTCTCCAGGATCTGCCGTAGTGTGAAGATTTGGTCGATGGTGGACTTCCCTGGCCTGAATCCATACTGATAAGGACCTATCAGCTTATTTACAAAAGGCTTCTGGCGTTCACACAAAACGGCAGGGAAGATTTTGTAGGCGATGTGAAGGAGACTTATTCCTCTATAGTTAGTGCAATCAGAGGGGTCTCCTTTCTTGTGGATCGGGCATACAATGCTGAGACTCCATTCCTCGGGCATGCTTTCCTCTAACCATATCTTACGGATGAGCTGGTGCATGCTCCCAACGAGGTCATCCCCAGCTGCCTTAAAGAGCTCAGCAGACAGTCCGTCTGCGCCAGCAGCTTTATTCGACTTGAGCTTCGATATGACAATCTTAACTTCGTCGAGGTCAGGAGGACAGAATTCTCTGCGGTCTCCGTCGATTAGAAATGGATCATTCTGCCTGACAGCGGTATATTGACTAACATCGCCGTTATACAGTCTGCAGAAGTGGTTTTTCCATATTCTCAGCATCGACTGCGGTTCTACTACTAGGTGTCCGTTCTCATCCCTGCAGGCTTCCGTTCTGGCTTTATAACCTAGGTATGTTCGCTTTATCTGTTGATAAAACTTTCGAACGTCACGCCTGCAGTAACACCTCTCCAAATCCTCAATCGCGCGCTTCTCGTGCTCTTTCTTCTTTCTTCTAAGAAGCTTATGCTCCTCCCTTCTTTTTAACTCGTAGAGCTCACGAGCTGCTCCTGTTCTTTTATGCAGCGAGGCCTTATATGCATCCTGCTTCGCTATATGAATCCTCCTGCACTCGTCATCGAACCAGGTGTTTCTTCGTGGTGGAGAATTGAAACCCAAAACTTCGGATGCAGAACTTTTCAGGGCTTGTTTACAAAGGCTCCACTGCTGTTCTATTGATAGCGTGGAGGATTGAGGTGTATTGGAGAGCTTAAGGGAGACGCGATCGGTAAAAGCACGAGCGGTTTCTGGCGATAGTAGCTTTCCGACGTCATAACTTTGTATTCTTACTCTACTCCGTTGCGTTCGTGATATCCGTAAGCGCATCTTGGCTACAACAAGATAGTGGTCCGAGTCGATGTTAGCCCCTCGGAAAGTTCGAACATCAAGAATAGTGGAGGAGTGTCTGACGTCGATCGCGATGTGATCAATCTGGTTGGTAGTCGATTGATCAAAAGACCGCCAGGTGCCTTTGTGTATATCAAGGTGCAGGAAGCGCGTACTGGCTATAAGGAGATTTCGCCCCCGTAGCAAGACCAATCAGCCTGTGTCCGTTATCGGAGGTGGTGTCGTGTAGGCTATGTTTGCCGATGACTCGTTTAAATATGCTTTCCTTGCCCAGCTTAGCATTGAAGTCTCCTAGTACAATTTTGATGTCATAGCTGGGACATTGGGCATACGTTCTGTCTAGGAGATCGTAGAACTCATCTTTGGCTGAGTCATCCTTGTTTTTCGTGGGGGCGTGGACGCAGATCAGGCTGATGTTAAGAAATTTAGCCTTGATACGGATTGCTATGAGGCGTTCGCTCACATGCCGAAAGCTTAGGACTTTTTGCCTTAGTCCACCTCGAACAACAAATCCGCATCCAAACAATCGTTGCCCTCTCTCCCTATAGCAGTCGCCGTAGTAAATATCGCAGTTTTACATCCGCTTTATGCCCGGTCCATTCCATCGCATTTCCTGGATGAGGAAAATTGAGGTTACCCTCTATAAAACCTCAATCAACCCGGTCTTTCTTTAGGGCGCAGAGGCTTGGACCTTATCATAAATGAATAAAGAGACCCTTGGTCGTTTCGAGAGGAATATTCTGCGTACAATTTTCGGTTCCATCTGTGCTGACGGAGAGTGGAGGGGAAGATGATTCAACCAAGAACTCTAGGGGCTGTACAGCGACATCGGCCTAGTACAACATCTACGGGTCCAAGGTCTAAGATGGCTAGGCCATGTAGCAGCACAACTCCGGGATGAAGAGTCTACGACTCAAACCTCGAGGACGGTCGTTCTAAGGTGGCGCACACAGGTGGAAAAGGACCTCAACCAACTGGGCGTGCGACACTGGAAACAGCTAGCAAAAGATCGTGCTATAAGGAAAGGTTTGTTGGTTGAGGCCCAGTTTTCCCCGAATTGTAGCGCCACCTAAGTAAGTAAGTATGCGTGAACAAAGGCATCATTAAGAGCTTGCGGATACTAGAACTCCAATGACCGGGATATTCGATCTTAGTGTTCAGTGTTTTTCTATCGGCATTTCCAGTTTAATCATTTTGCTTTTACGAACTTCACAACGCATTTCTCCAGCTCCCACTGTGCTCATCTATTCATCATCGTTCCTAATTACCATTGATCCCATAAGCACTATACACAAGGCTACACATCAGGAAGTAAACAATAAGAAGAAAGAAAAGAAACGCCACCAGCCATTCAATTGACCAACCAATTACGCTCACGACATTTAATGATTCTTTCGCGTTATTGTATCGCATCGCTACGAAACAATCCAACATCCAACGCCATCCTTCTCTATTCGGGCTAGCCGGCAACACCAGATCAAAGCTAAGCGCCACTTTGCATTCACGCCCGTTTAATTGAATCATGATTAGTAAACAGAATTATTCACCACAGATCCATTGAGTGAAACGCTTCAGATGAGATGTCCGACGATCATAAGGAATAGTTGTCGCGCCAGACATTGTATCTCGTGCCAGTGGACATTTTCTCTCGCATATACAATGTACGCTTACGTGGAGTGCACTCTTACACGACAAGGAATCTGGCTTACTTACCGCCGGTTAAAATCTGTGCAAGCTGGTTTGGACGAGTGGGAAGTGCCCAGTTCTATCTGCATGAAACCAGTTCGATTCGAAGGTGCACGTCCTGCTATGGAGAACTACGAGTAATGACCATGTAACGTGCTGTGCTGTATAGTATACGACTTGCGTACACGTGAGTATCAATTACTCGGTCTGGTTGAGGCGCATTTCTTACAAGCTCTAAAGCACCAAGTGGCTGCTGCTATAGCGCGAGTGTGCCGTAAAACAATTATTCTATTTTAGGGAGCGGGGAGGGAGGGGAGGGAGCGAGCAAACAGAGCAAAGAAGTTGATCGCGTTTAACATGGCAAACGCCATGTCCCTGCTCAATCCAAGTTGACACACAGCCTCCGCGTGGCACCCCTGGATAGCTACCCTGGCACCCGCCATGTAGTGAACCATTGTGTGCAGCGACCCAATCTCTTGTTCCTGGGGAAAGAGGAACCTGGCCCTCCAGGTTAGGATTGTGCTTAGGGGTAACAAACCTACTTGTTCCGAAACAACAACAAGCCTCGGATACGGACGGATACCAAGCTGACGACCCCTGCAAACGACTAACGCACTTGAGAATGTGCACCTGGAATGTTAGGTCCCTTAACAGACCGGGTGCAGGCGATCAATTGGAGCAAACCCTCAACTGCTATAAAGCAGATATAACCGCACTCCAAGAAGTGCGATGGGATGGACCAGGCAAAAAACGGATGAAAAACTGCGACATCTACTACGGGAACTGCTACAAGGAGAACAAACAGCGCCTATTCGGGTGCGGATTCGTTATTCGAGGAAGACTCCGACAAAAAGTCTTAAGCTTCCGAGACATAAGCGAACGCTTCATAACAACCCGCATCAAAGCTAAATTTGGAAACATAAGCTTGATATGCGCTCACGCCCCAACGGAAGAAAATGACGATCGACTCAAAGAGGAATTCTACGATCTCCTAGACAGAACATATGCCCAATGCCCCAGCTACGACACAAAAATGGTCCTAGGAGATTTTAATGCAAAACTGGTCAAAGAGGACATATTTGAGTCGATCATAGGAAATCATAGCCTCCATAACACCACATCCGACAACGGACTAAGGCTCATCGATTTCCTAGCGGGGCGTAACCACCTTGTAGCAAGCACGCGATTCCCCCATCTCAACATCCACAAGGGTACCTGGCGGTCTTGTGATCAATCGACCACCAACCAGATTGATCACATTGCGATCGACGCCAGACACTCCTCCCGTATTCTCGATGTACGAACCTTGCCTGGGGCCAACATCGACTCGGACCACTACCTTTTTGTAGCCAAGGTACGAATGAGGTTATCAAGAATGCTTAGGAGTCGAGTAGGACTCCGTAAGTTTGACGTTGGAAAGCTACAATCGCAAGAGACTGCCAGAATCTTTGCCGATCGTGTCTCCTCAAAGCTCTCTCAAAATCCGCCCACAGCAGCACAAACAATAGAGCGGGAATGGGCTCATTGCCAGAGCGCCGTCAGAGATGCTGCCTCAGAGATGCTGGGTTTCAAACAGCCACCACCTAGACACCCCTGGTTCGATGAACAATGCGAACAAGCCCATGCAGCAAAACAAGAGGCATATAAAGCCATGCTGCAACGACGGACGAGAGCTGCTCGCGAAATCTATGAGCAGAAGAGAAGAGAGGAACACACGCTTTTCAGAAGAAAGAAGAGAGAGCACGGAAAGCGTGAGATCGAGGAGATGGAGAGATGCTTCCGCAGGAATGACGCCCGTAAGTTTTACAACAAGGTAAAACGAACATGCCATGGCTACAAAGCCAGAAAGGCGGCCTACAGGGATGAAAATGGAGAACTAGTAGTAGAGTCGCAGTCGATGCTGAGGATTTGGAAAGACCACTTCTGCAGACTGTATAACGGCGATGATAGACAAGATACCGCTGTCAGGCAGAACGAATCATTCGTAATGGACGACAATGAAACAGAATTCAGTCCACCCAACCTAGACGAAGTCAAAATAGCGATACCTATCAAGACTTAAGTCTAATAAAGCCGCGGGCGCAGACGGCTTGTCTGCTGAGCTTCTTAAGGCGGCTGGAGATGACTGGTAAGGTGCATGCAACATCTCATTTGCAAGGTATGGTCGGAGGAATGGAATCTCAGCATCGTTTGCCCGGTCCATAAGAAAGGAGACCCCTATAACTGCGCCAACTATAGGGGAATGAGTCTCCTTAACATCGCATATAAGATCTTCTCTGCCGTATTGTGTGAACGCCTGAAACCGTTTGTGGATAACCTGATCGGCTCTTATCAGTGTGGTTTCAGGCCAGGTAAATTCACAATAGACCAAATACTTACGCTGCGGCAGATCTTGGAGAAGACCCAGGAATACCAAATGGACACTCACCACCTCTTCGTCGATTTCAAGGCCGCGTATGACAGCGTATATAGAGACGAGCTGTACAAAGCCATGTCTAGTTTTAACATCCCTGCCAAACTCGTCCGACTGTGCAGGATGACAATGGAGAATTCTCGCTGCTCCATTAAGGTCGGTAATGAGCAAACCGAGACCTTTGATGTTAAAAAGGAATTTAGGCAAGGTGACGCGCTGTCATGCAACTTTTTCAACATTGTGCTTGAAAAGATCGTGCAAGAGTCACTGGCCAACACGAGAGGTACGATTTATTTCAAGTCTGCGCAATTGCTTGCGTATGCCGACGACATTGACGTGATTGGACGGACACAGCGAGACGTCAATGAGGCCTTTGTAAGCGTTGAGGTAGAAGCGGCTAAGATGGGTCTCAAGGTTAATGAGGGTAAAACCAAATATCTGCTTTCATCTAAAAGAGACGGACAACACCGACGTATTGGCCAGAACGTCACCATGGGCGGATATAACTTTGAAGTGGTCAAGGAATTCGTCTACCTTGGCTCACTGATGACCAGCGACAACAACACCAGCGCTGAGATAAAACGCAGAATCACTCTTGCCAACCGCTGTTTCTTTGGGCTCAAGAGGCAATCGAGAAGTAGAGCCCTCTCTCGGAAAACCAAGGTGACACTATATAAGATCTTGATCATCCCAGTCCTCCTTTACGGCGCAGAGGCTTGGACCTTAACAAAAGCGGATGAAGATGCCCTTGGTCGTTTCGAGAGGAAAATTCTGCGCACTATCTACGGTCCTGTTTGTTCAAACGGTGTATGGAGGAGAAGATATAACGAAGAACTGTACGGGTTGTACAGCGACATCGGCCTGGTACGGCGTCTACGGATACAGCGTCTAAGGTGGCTAGGCCATGTAGAGCGCATGGAAAATACAGCTCCGACCCGAAGAGTCTTCGAATCCACCCCGAAAGGAAGGCGCGGCAGAGGACGGCCGCATCAACGGTGGCGCATGCAGGTGGAAGAGGACCTTAACCAACTAGGCGTGCGGCGCTGGAAACAGCTGGCCAAGGTCCGTGCCAGCCAGGAGTAGCTTGTGAGTTGAGACCCAGGTTCACCACGGACTGTAGCGCCACCAAAGTAAGTAAGTAAGTATGTGCGTTATCATTTCTGTAAATAAAATAAATATTTTTAAAAATATCCAACTAATCTAGTACATTCTTCAATTGTCCCTGCTTCTGGTTGTTGCCTTGACTGAATTCCAGTTTTCCAGACATACCCGTCATTCTATCTGTCAGAAGTACATAACCGTCATAAAATGGAAAACAACAACCAGTGATCGACTAATTTTCACTTAAATCCTTTTAACGCGAAAGTGTACATTTGTTCAGTGCATTTAATTAGTAGAAAACAATCGCAAGATGAGTGTGAGTATAGTGTGTACCGCGGGCGCCGTCCCAATTCGCAATGAAAAGGGCGAATTATCGATGCAAAAAGTTAAGGTGCAACGCTACATATCTGGCAAGCGACCCGAATATGCCCGTGGCGAATCGTCCGAGGACGAAAGTGATTTGGAAGATTTCATTGATAATCGAAAGAAAGTCGCTGCCGCCGCAGCGGCAGCTGTAGTGGCCGAACAGAGTAATGCGGAAGGGGAGTTTCCCGATCGCGAGGAGGAGTACGATGATCCACGATTGCGACGTCTTAAGTCGCGAGTGGTCGAAGAGGACCCAAGGGAGATACGTCTGGAACGACATCGTCACATTCACGAGCCGGAAATTGTTGAATCCGAATCAGAGGGTTCGGAATCAGAAGTTCAACAGGAGACCAAAACAGAACGCCAATCGTCGGCGACAACGAAGAAGATTACACTTGCTTCGGACAGTGAATCGGATGCTGATTTGAGTGACAATGAGATTGAGAATCGTCGACAGAGGCTGCGGCAACGAATGTTGCAACAACAGAGGGAAGAGGAGGTAAGCTAGCAGGGGAACGTGGGGGAGACATGCAACTAGAAATGCATTTTCCTTTCTATCTATAGATTCTCCAAAAGGAGGAGGAAAACAAATCGGAATCGTCCTCTTCCGAGAGTTCCGAATATGAGGAAGAGACCGAAAGCGAAGAGGAGAACGAGCCACGGCTGAAACCACTTTTCGTACGTAAACGCGATCGAGCTACAGTTATCGAACGAGAACGTGAAGCTCTTAAACAGAAGCAGGCCGAAGCTGAGGCCAAAAAAGCCGCCAAAGAACGACGACGTAATACACTGCGTTTGGTAGAGGACAGCATCAAAAAAGATCTGGAGAAGATCAAACCGGACGCTGTCGAACCGAATATCGACGACGTATGCACCGATGACGAGAACGATGAGGTCGAATACGAGGCCTGGAAGTTGAGGGAACTCAAGCGCATTAAACGAGACCGCGAGGAACGAGAGATGTAAGTAAAATCTTCATTCCCACGTAGATTATAGGCATTTATTGGATTTTCTTATTGCAGCGCCGAGCGTGAGAAACTCGAAATCGAACGTATGCGCAACCTGACCGAAGAGGAACGTCGTCAAGAGTTGCGTTTGAATCCGAAATTGGTCACTAACAAAGCGGTCAAGGGCAAGTACAAATTCTTGCAGAAATACTACCATCGTGGCGCGTTCTATCTGGACGAGGAGAACGATGTGTTTAAGCGCGACTTTGCTCAGGCAACTTTAGAGGATCATTTCGACAAGACGATTTTGCCGAAGGTGATGCAAGTGAAAAACTTTGGACGCTGTGGCAGGACAAAATATACACATTTGGTCGATCAGGACACGACCAAATTCGATTCTCCGTGGTATGCTGAGTCATCGAATAACATTAAGTTCCATAATGAGAAGTCTGGCGGCATGAAGCAGGTGTTTGACAAGCCGTCATTGTTCAAACGTAAAAAGATGGACTAAATACGGCAAGGGACTTGTGTGTAAAATTATAGTTTTTTTTTTTTTGTAAGGAATAATAAAATCGTAATTTAGTTTTAAATTGTTTTACCGAAAAACTTTCACATTGTACTAGTTGAAATCTACTACCGCCTTCATACACTGACACTTGCGACAGCTGATGAACCATCAGCAGATTGTCAATTCTGACATCTCGTACGATCGTCAGTCGAATCGTGTTTACAATTCGTCACCGAAAAAGGCTTTTTCTAGAATTTTTTTACCAGAACATCACCGTATTCACATGTGTGTCGTTAAAAAATCGCAAATCAATTTGATAATAATCACATCAATCGTCTGTACCTTATAGGGTTATGCGAAATTGTGTCAACAATCATGTCTGACAGCAGCGATGAGGTATCAATTTGTTAAACAAAAAAATTTTTTTTTATTTTATTCCATCCGTTCCGTAACTGTTGTTCTACCCCATCCGGCAGATTGATTTATGTCCAAATGTTGGACCACACGAAGAGGTTCCGTCGGTCAAGTCGAATGCGGTTGTAAGGTTCTCCGCCGTGCAAGTACCGGTCAAGTTCAATCGTTTAGAATGTAATACCAATTTGAACCTACCGCCATCGAATTGGCTGACAACGTCCGAGAACAGCTGTGGCCTATACAACTCGTTATACCATACGTCCGGCTTTCCAAGGTATGGCTTAAACGTTACCAAGCGTCTACCGCTCCTCGTCTAAAACAAATGCTATTCGTTTCAGTTTTCGTATGGCTCATATGTTTCCGGACTGTTTGGACGAGGTGGATGTGATATCGGACGCGGAGAACATCAAGAAGCTTCTCAAGCTTCCCTACTCGCTGAAGAGCCCAATTAGTATGGTAGTACATAAAATCGCCAACACCCTACTGATCGATGAGTTCGACATTCAAAAGTACCTATTACGCAAGGCTGATGACGATTGGCGCTGGATGAGAAGTTTCCTACTCGAGACATCGTCGCGCGGTAATGACCGTAATTTCTGTTTAAAAGACAAAAGCCGTGAAGCAATACAAAGTAAGAATCTACTCTCGAAGTTCCTCTATCACAGTATGAAACAGTCGGCAATGGACAAGAACAAATCATCACAGAACAAGAATCGATCACGGAATAACAAACAACCACTGCCCATGTTGGGTCCCGTTCTGCCCGAACCAAAGATCGACGAAAACGTTCCGGATCCGAGTTCGTCGCACGAATTCAATCGCAATGTCGTGTGGACATTCGAAGACATACGAATGCTGATTGGCACGGATATGCCAATTTTCGGTGGGCCCAATCGACCGTGTATAAGCCTACGACTGCGTGACATGTCCAAGCCGATCAATGTTCTTACGGGCATCGATTACTGGCTGGACAATCTTATGTGTAATGTGCCTGAAGTGGTGATGTGCTATCACATCGATGGAATTGTGCAACGATACGAGATCATCAAGACCGAAGACCTGCCATATCTTGAGAATTCACAATTTGCCCCGCAAGTTGTTCGAAATGTCGCACAAAATATACTCGCTTTCCTGCGGATGAATGCAACCAAAGCCGGTCATACGTATTGGCTGTTTAAGGCGCGCAACGATGAGGTTGTGAAACTGTACGATTTGACAACACTCTGCCAGAATAACGATCAAGATGAACAGGAGGAAACGGATTGCGATCCGAAACAAGAAAATCCATTCACTGTACCTGTAGCCATGCTCCTGTATACAGTAGCGCGGAATATGAAGAACACTTCGACACATGTGTCGCCGAAGAAGGCGGGCAGCATTAAAGCTCTTCTAGACAACTGCATTAAGCTGCTGCCAAAGGAGAAATATCCGCAAATAGTCACCTCGTCGCATTATATCCTTTCCGACCTGCACATTCCGACCGGTATCGATCCGAAGAGCCCAAAATTCGATACATCAGACGACTCGGATCTACAATCGGTCAGTGAGGAGGACAACATCGATTACGATTCGTTCGAGGACGATATGCTCGATAAGCATGGCAACGTTTCGGTGAAGAACATTTGTGACACACTCAAGGAATTCAATATGGAAAGTCACTGCAAGTACACCAGATCACCGTCGCCACTTGTCGGCACTGTCGAAGAGCGCTGTCAAACATCTCTACATCACATACTGGAAGGTCTACGATGTCTTCAGTACTTCGACAGTAATCAGGAGAAATTCATCAAAGAGAGCGAAGAACGTGCGAAAGACGAAGAGAAGATGCGCATTATCCACGAGGAACAACATCCGAATATGGCGAAACCATTTAAACCGATCCCATTGCCTTATGAATCGTTAAGCTCCAGTCCGCGTAAAGAGAGTCCCGAAACGAGACTTCCAATCCCTAGCACACTGTATCCTGTGACATTCAGTCCAGCCTTGAGTCCGGCGAAAACACCTACGACGCAGCAATCGGATAAGCTCTCCAAATCGAAGAAGAAGAAACAACGTAAAGCGAAAAACAAAGAAGTGAAAGAGGAAGAACAAAAGAAAGACGAGAACGAAGGCTCCACACAGATTGCGACGAATTTCAATTCACAGCTCTTTGGCTCGTGGAATGTACACTTGAAATTGCTGCTATTGGAGAAGGCATGCCTGTCGTATGCCACACTGGCCGAGAGTTACTATGTGGAACAAAAGTATGGATCGTGTTTGAAGGCGATCTATATGGCGTATCGATGCGAAGAGGTGGTCGCACAGTATATGCTGAGTATAGTGTCACAGAAAAGTTGTTTGTTGGGACGGGCGGGAGATTGTTTTTTGCAGATAGCAAAGAGCGGCGATATGATTGCGAGGTACTTGAAGCAGTACCAGGAGCCGATCGAAATCGACGCGTCTATATGCGATGAGATCAAGAAAGACTTGGAGAAGATTGGTAAGTAGCCGTCGAAATGGGTAGGAGTGTCATGTGGTGTTTGGTGGATGTAAAAGAGATGGATGCAGTCAAGGAGCGTTGCGTATCGTAGTTTTGTTTAGATTCTACTTGCAAATTGTGTTTCTCCTTCATTGTAACAAAATCTACTTAGCAGTGCGGTGGAATGATTGCTTGTTGGCAACGCATGGCTTTTGGTTCGTTTTATTCGTTTCCCATTCGTCGTTGGCCGCAATAGTGCATGCGGAACTGCATACATTTAGGCTGATCTGAATTCTCTCGTTTGTATTCAACGGTCATGAAGCCTAAGTATGACCAATGCGCTTAAAGGTCGCGTTGTCGCTGAATTCACTTTGCACTTGGCGTGTTTTCTCCCCAAATTTACTTTAAGGGTCGTGTCAGGATAACATAGCGTGGTCTTGGGGAAATTCAATTTTTTTTTTTCGTTTTTATCGTGATGCTCTTCACCGATGGACTTTTTGATTGAAGAACTGGATCCAAGTGATTTTTGCGCGGTTGCCTTGAAGCCAGTTTAATTCGGTTGGGAGAGCCTTACAAAGATCGGAACAAGGGATCGTCATAGGCTACTATGCCGAAACTATATGTTGGATGCATCACTCTGACACTCTGACGTGACATCAAAGTAATATGTGATTGCGCGATCCTATTAGTCTTTTCGGGACGTTTTCTTTCAACAGTTTGGGCTCATCTCTCGAGTTTCGAGCATTTCGAGTCGACCGGAGTGGTCTTTTGAGTTTGTTGAATAGGCAGAAGTCGCACCGGTGCCAAATAAGGTGAAAACGGTGGTTGTGGAACGATATGGGTTAGCGAAATGGTCACCAATCAATACAGTGTGCAACGATGCAAACGTTGTCTCGCGACAATTCCGGTCTCTTTAGGCGAGTAGCTTCACACAAATATACTTTGTTGACAATTTGGTCCGCTGGGAGAAACTCAAAGTGCGCAGTCAACATGACCATGATTTTTGAACGACTTTGGCGCGGGTTTTTTGGCCTTACCTCACCGTTAACACGACATTCATTTGATTGGTCCGTTCTTTCCGGGTCGTAAGCATACATCCGAGTCTCAGTTCCCGTAATAATGCGTCTCATCTTGTCTTGATACTCAAAGAAATCAATGTTTCCGGCCCAAAACATCATTGAAAACGGTATTGAATGATCCTTTTGAAGTACCAACATCATCAGCAAGATCTTCTTTTTCCTATCGGGCACTACAGTTCGGGGTGAGCCTGTGCCTCAACCAACATACCCCTCCAACTAGAACGTTAAAAGACTCAACGAGCTGGAGCTGTGTTGTCCATTCGCTCTACATGGCCTAGCCATTTTATGCGTTGAATCCGTAGACGCCTGACTAGACTCATGTCGCTGTACAGCCCGTAAAGCTCATGGTTGAATCTTTTACTCCACATCGCGTATACTTCCATAGGACCGAAAATCACACGCAAAATCTTTCTCTCGAAATTACCAAGGACCTCCTCATCCGCTTGTGATAGTGTCCATGCTTCTGCGCCATACAGCAGGGTCGGGATGACAAGGGTCTTGTATAGAGTCAACTTTGTCGTTCGGGATAGAGCTGTCATATGCGGCTTTGAAGTCACCAAATAGGTGGTGAGGGTCGACTTGAAATTCATTGGTTTTTTCCATGATCTGCCGTAGTGTGAAGATTTGATCGATGGTGGACTTCCCTGGCTTGAACCCACACTGACCTATTTGCTTATTTACAAACGGCTTCAGGCGTTCACAGAAAACCGCAGAGTAGATTTTGTAGGCGATGCTAGGGAGACTTATTCCTCTGTAGTTGGCGCAATCAAAGCAGTCAAAGGAGTCTCCATTCCTCGGGCATGCTTTCCTCGACCATATCTTACAGACGACCTGGTGCATGCTTCTAAACAAGCCATCTCCAGCTGCTTTGAAGAGCTTAGCAGACAGTCCGCTTGAACCAGCAGCTTTATTCGGTTTGTGTTTCGATATGGCGATCTTAACTTCGTCAAGGTGTTCATTCTCATCCCTACATGCTTCCGTTCTGGCTCCATAACATTGGCATGCTTGCTTTATCTGTTGATAAAGCTTTCGAACGTCACACCTGCAGTAATACCTCTAAATACTTAATCGTGCGCTTCTCGTGCTCTTTCTCCTGAGAAGCTCACGAGCTGCTCTTGTTCTTCTATGCAGCGAGGCTTTATATGTCTCCTGCCTTGCTGTGTGAATTCTTCTACATTCGTCAACGAACCAGGTGTTTCTTCAAGGTGGAGCCTTCAAGCTCAAAACTTCAGACACAGTGCTATTGTTGCTATTGCTATTGTTGTATGTTGACATTTTTGCTGAGTTAAATCAATTAACTCAACTTGTGAATGAGCCATCGCGTATCCCCGATGTTGCTGGTTATACCGCCAACACAGTGGACTTGTTTCTTACCTCTCAGCCTGACAAATGCACGATCGATGTATTGTCGCCCCTAGGCTCGTCTGACCACTGCGTGATAGCAAAATGCTCGAACTCCCACCATCCAGTTAAAGAGAAAGCCCATAAGAGAACACTATGGCTATACGAGAAAGCCAACTGGTGCGGCCTTAACAACTTCTTTCGGATCTTTAACTGGTCGTTGTGCTTCCTCGACAACGACGTGGACGCAACTGGTATCACAAATATTATCCGAATCGGCATGGCAGATTTTATTCTCAACAAGATTAAAAGCGCCAGGCCTAAGGATAATACGTGATTTGACTTGAGCTGCAAAGAGGCTATTAGGCTCAGGGAGCTAAGTTTTCGGACCTACAAGGCAAACAGTTCTGAGGAAAACCGGAAAAAACACATACGAGCCAAAAATGACTGCAACACCCACATTCGACGGGTTAAGTTCCAATCCGACCACAAATTAAGGCGTAAAATCCTTCAATGTCCCAAAGGAAGCAAAGGTTTCTGGTCGTTTGTAAAAAACATAAAAAACTCAGCTATGTCGTCTATACCGACGCTCATCCACATTGGCATTCCAGCTGTCACCCCCTTAGACAAAGCTAACCTACTTGGTGCCCATTTCGGAACCAGTTCTTAGCTCCGCCTGTCTCCGTGCGTGTCACCGCCTGTACTAGAGTAGAGTGCATCAATTCCACCATGGGACTAATCCACTTCCGCACTCGTACAGTCGCAAGGGTTCTTAAGGACCTCGACATTTACAAATCCGCTGGTTCAGATGATATTGCCTCAATTGTTCTGAAGAGGTATTCTTCTACGCTGGCAAAACCACTGCGTAAGCTTTTTCACCTTTCCTACTCCTCTGGGCTCTTTCCGAGTAGGTGGAAAACAGCATTTGTCCAGCCTATACCAAAAAAGGCTAATCTTCTTCTCGCCTCAACTACCGACCCATTGCACTTCTTTCCAATGTCATGGAAACGCTGATTAACCGTCGGCTTATGAAATACATATGAGCACCGTGGCGCAGTGGGTAGTGTGTTGGCCTCTGACGCCGATGACACTGGATCGAATCCCGACACATGTCATCGAACGTGTTTTCACGGTGTTTCTTCTCAGCGGGGTTCTGACAAAGCCCCCTGTAGTAAAATTGTCATAAAAAACTTCTCGAAACTCGCCGTTCGGAACCGGCAATAAACTGTAGGTCCCTTTCACCTACTTTCTTACTTATCAGGCCTGCGATCCATGGAGGATCTGAGCCTGAGCTATAGCTGCCTTCCATCCTTGACGGTCCCGGGCACGCTGCTTCCAGTTGTCAAAACCAAGATGTCTTACATCCGCGATTACTTGGTCTTTATACCGGAGGTTCGGTCTTCCTCTTCTTATCGAACCAGGAGGCTCGGAGTAGAAGACCCTCTTAGCTGGAGCGTTGATGTCCATGCGCTCGATGTGGCCGAGCCAGTGTAGTCGACGGATCCTTGCCTTCCGGACTACATCCACATCTTGGTACAGCTCGTAGAGTTCGCGGTTGTGTCTTCGCAGAATTTTTCTTTCGAAAGAACCCAAAATCAGCTCCGCTGTCCTGCTTATCGTCCAGCTTTCGGCTCCGTACAGCAAGACTGGCAGAATGAGCGTTTTGTAAAGCATGACTTTGGTCTTTCGAGTGAGGAGTTTTGACCCAAGTTGTTTGGACAAACCGAATTAGCAGCGGTTGCCAAGGGCGATTCTATACCGGGTCTCCACTGTGGTGTCGTTTGTGGAGTTTACGTTTGCCCCGAAGTAGACAAGTTCCTTAACCACATCGAAATTATAGCTGTCAACCGCTATATTTTGTCCCAAGTGCTGAGCAACGAATCGGTCGTTGACTTTAAGACTTACTCGTTTTGCTTGTCCTTCAATCGCCGTGAATGCTTCTACAATGTCACGCTGAGACCGCGCGATGATGTCAATATCATCGGCGTATCCTATTAGCTTGACAGACTTGTAGAAGATAGTTGACGCCTGCCTGTCGCACTATCTACTCCAGCACTAAATTGAAGAAGTCGCACAGCAGCGCATCTCCTTGCCGAAATCCGGTGTATGTTTCAAACGGTTCAGAGCTCCTAGTACCGAACTGCAAGGTTAGGTTAGGTTAACGTGGTTGGCATAAGACACACGTAGACCGAAGACGGCCCATTGGGATACCACATGGATCATATTACCCTGATCTGCTACCTGAGAACCAACCGGTGTTTCTGATGAAGCGATGGAGTTGAGCTATTTGTCTGGGCTCCTAGCTCACTTAGATTATCAAAGAAGGGAGCGCCGAGGTTGATCCTCCTTCGATTCGCAAAAACGGGGCATGAGCAGAGGAGGTGATGTATTGATTCCCCTTCCTCCTCGTCCATGCAGCCGCGACAGAAGTCATTGGAGGGTAGCCCTAGTCTGGCGGCGTGTTTTCTAATGATCCTGAAATGACACCCACTAGAATACTTAAGGTTGCCCTTTTGGTTGCCACTAGGTCCCTGGTTCGTCCTAGGTTTAACTTAGGCCAAATTTGTTTAGTGATAAAGCCGATATTACTCTCATTCCATTGGAGGTTGGTCGCCTCTATGGTTTGGAGTTTTATCATTTGCTTTACTGTACTTATTGGTGTTTCTTGGTATCCGAGGGTAGGTAGGCTGAGTGTGCTTGACCCTAACTTTGCGAGTTCGTCGGCCATGCAGTTTCCTGGAATATCCCTATGCCCGGGAACCCACAGTACTTTAATGTTGAACTGTTCACCCATCCCATCTAGAGATAGGCGACAGTTAAGGGATGTCTTTGATTTGGCTTTCCGTGCAAATGATAATATCCTTGGCGGATACTACATTGATCCTGAGCCATGCCAGGGCCTCCGGTATCGCTGTTATTTCTGCCTGATACACACTGCAGTAATCTGGGAGTCTGAAAGATAGGTTGACGTTGAGTTCCTTGGAGAGGACTCTACTACCGACACCCGACACCACATTAGAGCCATCGGTATAGAGGGAAATCGAGTCCTTTGGTATGACTTTCCCTTCAGCCCACTCCTCCCTGGATGGAAAGACAACTCCGAAGTTCCTAGTGAACACATTCTGCGAGATGATGTAGGCTGTGTCCATGGGTACTTTGAAGTGTTTTAGAATGGTGGTATGGCCTTTCTGTGATGTGTGCCATTTTCTTATGCTCCTCATCCTTAGGGCAGCGGCAGCAACTTGCTTGCTGAAAAGGTTCAAAGGTGGAAGATGTAATAGAATATTTAGGGCCTCCGTGGGGGTTGATCTGATCGCTCCGCTTATGTATAAGCTGGCCGATCTTTTTACTTTCCCCAGAAGGTTTCGATTGACTGCCTTGTCCAGAGCAGTCCACCAGACTACGATGCCAAACAGGAGGATGGGCCTTATGACTGCTGTGTAGAGCCAGTGCATAATGCTTGGTTGGAGACCCCACTTCTTGCCCACCACTTTGCTTTCTTGAAACGATTAAGAATGTTAGGTTTCCAATTCAGCCTCCTTTCAAGGACTAGGCCTAGGTATCTAGCCTGATCTTTGATTATTAGTTGGGTTCCATCAACCTCGGTGGGTTGAAGGGTGGAATTTTATATATATTGGTAAACAGTACTAGGTCGGTCTTCTTAGGATTGACCCCAAGTACACAGTACTGCATCCAGGCTTCTACTATACGTAATGCACCCTGCATTAGGTCGCTTAGAGTGCTGGGACGTTTTCCTGTGGCGGCAATAGCAATGTCATCTGCATAGGCGGTCACAGCGTACCCTTCCTGTTCTAGCAACAGTAGTAGTTCGTTGATCACCACGTTCCAGAGAAGAGGGGAGAGTACTCCACCCTGTGGTGTACCTCTGCTGACCATTCTGGTTGAGACGGCACCAGCGAAGTTGACTTTGACGACTGTTTGTGTTAGCAGTTGTCGTACCAGTTCTATCACTGATCCCGTAACACCCAGATTAGATAACGCTTTGGTGACGGCCCATGGTTCAACATTGTTAAAGACGCCCTCAATGTCGACTAGGGTATATTCCTTACGTTCCAGTGACCTTTCTATTTTGCTGACCAGTGAGTGGAGTGCTGTTTGCACCGATTTGCCTTTGTTGTAGGCATGTTGGTTATCCGACAGCCTTCCTGAGATACAGCTGTAACGTTGTGTGAGCTTAAAATCTTCTCTAGAGTTTTTAATAGAAAAAAAGGGAGACTAATAGGCCTCAAGTCATTTGCATACGTGTGGGAGCTTTTGCCTGCCTTGGGTATGAAAATGACTTTGGTTACCTTCCACTTGCTGAGGATGTAGGATAGGGAGAGGCAACTGTTGTATATTACCACAAGCCAGGTGATATCTGCTGCCTGCTGAAGCTCAGCTGGTATGATCCCATCCGGTCCTGGGGACTTGTATGGTTCAAAGCTTTTTATAGCCCATAGGACATTGTTATTTTCTGACCAGGTTGGGAGCACGCTCGAAGGAAGATGTCGTCGGCTGGATGACCTTAGGAGGTGTCATAGCCGAGTCACTATTGCCCGGAAAGTGTGCGCTTAGAAGAAGTTCCAGGGCTTCCATTCTGGTGGTCTGCACGGTGCATCGTGTATTTTTTAGCGTGGCGCGACACAGCGCGAACAGTTTTCCTGGGACCCCGAATTTGGCCATCACATCAAACAATTCTTTGCTGTCGTTTGCGACTTTAAAATCGATAAAGAGATGGTGGGTATCGATTTGAAACTCGCCGGTCTTTTTTAGGATTTGTCGAAGTGTAAATATTTGGTCTATAGTCGATTTACTGGGCCATAAGCTGCAAAAGGGCTTCAGACGTTCACACAGTACGCTGGACAGAATCTTGTATGCGAAATCGAGCAGGCATATACCTCTATAGTTCCTGCAAGTTCCCAAATTCTACAGATGGTCTGGTGCATGCTCCCTATCAGAACATCGCCGCCAGTGGCCTTGTTGTTCTTCAGCTTTCTAATAGTTTGCTGACTTCTTCGATGCTAGGTGGGAGGACTGATTCAGCGGCTGGAGTAGGGATTTCCTTAGTCCCTACCACTCTCTCTTGGTCATGCTCGTTAAGCAGTTGCTCGAAATGCTGCTAAATACATCAATTATACCCTGTGGGTCGGTGACAAGATTACCGTCGAAATTGCGAAGAGCCTGGGTGCCTTTCTTGAAGGCTTTTAGCTTTCTTATAAAAGGCCCACATTTTATGTTTGTCCCTAAATTCCTCTATATCCTTGAGTTGGGAGGCCGCGAAGATTTTTTTCTTTTTTCGGAACTCTTCTCACTGACTTGGTCGGTTGCTACCTTTTTTTGCTCACACTCGCCATCATACGACGGCTTTCTTCTCGTGGGTATTAGGTAGCCTAAGGTGGTCCCGACTACTTCCTGGCAATGCAGCCACATACATGTTGTACTCGACGTAGGCATACCGAAGAGCCTTGCTCCCTGTAGACTCTGGTAATCTCCGGTGTGCTCAAGCGTCCAATGTCGAACCTCCTTATGATGGGTTGTTGCAGCTTTCTGACATTGGACAGGTAAGCTCTGTACTTGCTGCCGCGAGGAAGTGGTCAGAGTCGACGTTTGACCCCTGAATGTTCGCTCATCAGGGGTCGGGTTGAGGATGCAGTGTACAGAGTTCTGACATTTCAGGAGCACAATCGTATATCGTGCTCCCTTGCTAGCAGGGCAAGTTAATATAAATCAACAGTGTCAAGCTCAAACACCTTTTCTGAGCCACGACTAAGCTATTTTTGTTGTGTGGTGTCCTTGGTCTACGACTTTCGTAATGGTTATTAGGTGTCGAACTTAAGGGTCGTGATAGTGCTTTAGCTCGACATGATTGAACCATAAGATCAGCTCAATCCACTGACAGCCCATTCCATTTATTTTCTATATTCTGGGGAGAATAGCCTACTTTTCGCCTTGTCATTTCGAAAATCGTCATCGTTCTGCCCAACTGTCCCGAATCCGAATGTCCGTCTTGTGTACTCTCCACTAACCACCGCGTATAATTCTCAATTTCTCTGTCCAATCAAATTTCAGAACAAATCCTTATCGAACCGGATGATCGCGTGGAACATCTCATGTTGGCAAGTTGTACATACTACGAGACAGCTCTCGAATCCGTCAACTTCTGTGAGAATCCAATGTCACGGAATGAACTACTACGCCGACTAGGTAACGTTCGTAATGAACTTGGTCTAAAATACATGTACTGGGCTCAAGGTACTCTAAAGCGCGCTTTTGCACATTCTTTATTTACCGTTTTACTTATCTTCTCTTTCCCGCACCGCCCCAATCCAATGAACCCCTATTACACACCACCATACTCGTATATAGAGGAATTCGCCAAGTATGTCGAAAAGCAAAACAAAAAAATGAAGGGTTTCTCTAACGGTGAGCAGGACTACCAGGAGTCCATACAGACAAGTTCACGCGAGCCCGAGTACGAGCGTTTAGCACGTGAATCATTCAAATGCTTGAATCGAGGAATCAAAGCGTTCAGTACGGTTAAGGATCATATTAATTGGGCATTCCTGCTATGTAACATGGGACGATATATGCGCTTCAAGGCACATCTCTTCCCGCCCGATGAGGAGTAAGTAATCGATATCGATTCACCGATCGTTTAAGTGGTTGTATGGTTTGTATACTTTAGGGAGGACTGTCAAAAGAAACAAAAGGCTCTGTACTACGAAGCATTTAATTACTATGAGAAGGCGAAAAGTGTTCTCAATTCGCGCAAAGCAAACCAGGAACTCTGGGATCTGGTCAATTGGGAGCTATCGACAGCTATGTTCACGCTAACGCGACAACTGCAAGACTTCAGTACGGATGTGAGTATTTGAACTATGTTAAGGCAAATGAAAATAAAATGTAAATAGCTTAAAACTCCGCCCATAAAGCTGTCACCCGAGCGGGAAAAGGAGGTGCTGGACCTGTTGCAGAGGAGCTTGAAGACGTGCGAGGTTGAGAATGCCGGATCGAGGCAAGTGCTCTACACATACCGCGCGGGACTCTTACACAGAAGGTATGTACATATGTATATCTAAGATTAGTTGGACTTGTGGCTGACCTTTAAGTTCTGTTTCTTGGTATATTTGTCAGGTTGGCGTCGTTTTATTACAACCAAGTGCGATTGGCTTATGCAGAGACAAAGACACTGCCAAAAACGGCTCTACAACTGTGTAAGAATCACTATGAGAAGGCGGCAAATATACTCGATGGCCTCAAAGAGTCGTACGACTTCTTAGTTGTCCAACTGGAGCGTGTCTCCCTACAGGAATTCCTCTCAGAAGGTGACCACGTTGCTTCATTTCTTCTGTCCTTTACTCACTTTCTCATTTCTTTACAAAAAAGCTACGTCCAACACCAACTACAAAGTGAAATTCCTACAACTCGCACTCGAGCTCCTTTTCCACTGTGTCTCATCATTCGAACATGCCCAACGATCGCCGGCCGAAGTCAATTCTTCCGATAGCTTTTTACACTATCTGAAGATGTTCGAAAATCGACTGCAGATCATACTGAAGACACTCATTAAGCTGCTCGTGACCGGCAGAGAACCACGCAAACACACCGATCTCTACAAGAAAATGTATATGGAATCGTTGAAGCGTGTAGCGCCTGCAACGAACGAAAACGGCGCCTTCATCAAGTATCTGCTCGACCTGCTTTATATGATGATTGGCAATCAACCAGACTACCTGTAACATCTTACTCGTGTTAGGCATTCCCCTTTGTACATTTTGTTTTTTCCTTTTCCATTCGCGTAATTATTGTTTACACATCCGGTCTATCGTTTTGACTATTGTCTTTTCCTTTATTTTGGCCACAAACTGCATTCGCGAGAGGAGGAGGCGGCCTGTTGGTCAACTGAAAATCGATAAGCCCTGTTACAGTACCTCATTTTCTTTTTCTTTTTTTGCTTTAAGTGACCCCTTGATACATGACACGTTTAAGTTCACCTTTGCTACAGGCGAGACAGTATTTTGTTTTTAGGTCAGCGCAGGTGTTACGATTAAGTGTTACGAAAGCGACTTCAAATGACACAAATAAAACGAGAAATGCTTATCTAAACAAAACGCCTCGAGTTTATTTACATATCACAGTTCGGTGGTCATGATGGTTGTCATGAATTACACGTGCACTTTCATTCCATCAGTTAGAAAGCCGCCGCCACATCCGCAGCCGCTCATCGGCGCCAGTTGATTCACTGCCACATTTGAATGGATCCGATAGAATTGCGATCGTGGGGCATCGAAAGCGGTGACGAAGGCCATGCTGAGGATCAAGCAAGCGATAAGGACTACGAAAACCTATAAGAAACGAGAGTCTCCTTAAAAACAGAGTCACAAACGTAATAGTACTTGACACTCACTTGTGAACTATGCATGTTGGTTTGATGTTTGTTGCTTGAATACTGGCTGACTAGTATGCTATTCGGACACATCGTGGTGTCGTTTTGCCAATAATATATATCGGATTTGGTCAACTCGTGGGACGTGCTCGCGGACCGATTGATAGCGGCCAAACTCATGCGATTAGTGGTTTGTTGATTGTTTATGTTCGACCGAGAGTGGTATCGGGTCAACATTTTTTCTGCATGCCAATACAGTCGCGAGTGAAAGGAGTACACCACCTTGAATTATGTTTGAAGGCTATACTTACCTTAGAGAACAATCACCCACACGAAAACTGGAATACTTCATTTTTGCATCTATGTAGAAGCGGGGCATGGGCTCGGACATACAGGGTAAAGTTGTTGATTGCTCTCAACCTGGCGAGATGCCAGCAACGATCCCTGTTTAAATGCCCGGGTCAAGTTGACATACGGCCTCCTCGCGGCGCCCTCTGGATAGCCTCTTCAACAACCGTTGGGAGGTGAACAAACGTATGCAGCGAAAAAAACCCCGACCAGAATGGCGGTTGTGCGGCGGGCTAACAATCCGCCCACGTAAAAAAACCCAAAGTTATGAATGAGCAAGATGCCTCGGATACACGGACGGATACTCGACGACGACAACGCACGAAAAAGGAACACGATTTGCGAGTATGCTCCTGGAATGTCAGAACCCTGTACACTCCCGGAGCTGCTCATAAACTAGAAGGAATCCTCACGCAGTACAGGGCGGATATTACTGCGGTCCAGGAAATACGCTGGATAGGAAACGGTATGATTGGAAAGAAAAATTGCGACATTTATTACAGCTGTCACAAATGGTTGCACTTACTGGGATGCGGATTTGTCGTGGGAAAGCGGTTAAGGTCGAAGGTCATCGACTTTAAACCTATAAGTGATCGCCTGGCTGTGATCCGCATCAGAGGCAGATTTTATAACATCAGCCTTATATGTGCACACGCCCCTACCGACGAGGCTGAAGACCCTATCAAGGAGGACTTTTATGACCTCCTGGACAACGCCTACGGAGCTTGTCCGGAGTACGATGTAAAAATCGTGCTCGGGGACTTCAATGCCAAAATCGAAAAGGAAAACACCCTTGGCGGAGTGATCGGAAAGCACAGCCTCCACGATACAACAACAGATAACGGCTTCCGACTCGCTGACTTTGCGACAGCTCGTAATGCGGTGATAAGTAGCACAAGATTCCCTCGCAAGCGAATCCACACAGCAACCTGGCGATCTCCGGACGGTCGAACCGCCAACCAAATCGACCATGTGCTCATTGACGCAAGGCACTCGTCAAACATCCTGGATGTGCGAACATTCAGAGGGGCAAATGTCGACTCAGACCACTTCCTCGTAGCAGCAAGATTCAGAGCTCGACTGTCCAATGTCAGAAAGCTGCACCAGCCCATCAGGAGGAGGTTCGACATCGGGCGCCTGAGCACACCGGAGGTTGCCAGAGTCTACAGGGAGCAGCTGAGCGAAAGACTCTATGGTATGCCTACGTCGAAGACAAATGCCAATAATATGTGGCTGCATTGCCGCTCAGCCATTCAGGAAGTAGCCGAAACCACCTTAGGATACCTACCACCCCCGACAAGAAACCCGTGGTATGATGGCGAGTGTGAGCAGAAAAAGGCAGCAACCGACGAGGCGTACCAAAAGGCGCTGCAGAGGAAAACCAGGGCAGCGCGAGAAGAGTACCGAGCCAGAAGAAGGGAGGAGAAGAAACTACTGCGACAAAAGAAAAGAATCTTCGCAGCCTCCCAGCTCAAGAGTCTAGGGATAGACATAAAATACGAGCCTTTTACAAGAAAGCCAAAGGCCTTGCAGGAGGCTTCAAAAAGGGCACCCTGGCTCTTCGAAACTGCGAGGGTAATCTTGTCACCGACCCGCAGGGAATAGTGGATGTATTTAAGCAGCACTTCCAGCAGCTGCTTAACGAGCATGACCAAGAGAGAGTGGTAGGGACCGAGGAAATCCCAACTCCAGCCGCTGAAGTAGTCCTCCCACCCAGCATAGAAGAAGTCGGCACAGCTATTCAGAAGCTGAAGAACAACAAGGCCGCAGGCTCAGATGGCTTGCCTTCAGAGCTCTTAAAGGCTGGCGGCGATGTTCTGGTAGGGAGCATGCACCAGATCATCTGCAGAATTTGGGAAGATGAGAGCATGCCCGACGACTGGAATACCAGCTCCATATGCCCCATCCACAAAAAGGGCGATCCTACCTCTTGCAAGAACTATAGAGGTATATCCCTGCTCAATGTCGCATACAAGATCCTGTCCAGCGTATTGTGTGAACGTCTAAAACCATTTTGCACCGCACTAATCGGCAGCTACCAGTGCGGCTTCCGGCCCGGCAAATCAACTATAGACCAAATTTTCACACTTCGACAAATCCTAGAAAAGACCAACGAGTTTCGAATCTGTTCAGGGATTTCAAAGCCGCATACGACAGCATTCATCGGGAAGAACTGTTTGGGGCGATGGCCGAATTCGGGATCCCGGTAAAACTGATCCAGTTGTGTCGCGCCACGCTAAAAAACACGCGATGCACCGTGCAACTCGGTTCTAGGACCTCGGAACCATTCGAAACATGCACCGGATTTCGGCAAGGAGATGCGCTGTCATGTGACTTCTTCAACCTGGTGCTGGAGCAGATAGTGCGACGGGCAGGCGTCAACAGGGAAGGCACTATCTTTTACAAGTCCATCCAGCTGCTAGGATACGCGGATGATATCGACATCATCGCGTGTTCTCGCCGTGGCATCGTGGAAGCATTCACGGCGATTGAAGAACTGGCGAAACGAGTTGGTCTTAAGGTCAATCAGGACAAAACGAAGTACATGCTGTCAAGCAAAACCTAATCCGTCGCTCACCACCTGGGACAAAATATTACAATTGACAGCTACAATTTCGAGGTAGTTAAGGGAGTTGGCAGTAAATTCCACAAATGATACCACAGTGGAGATCCGGCATAGAATCGCCCTTGGCAACCGCTGCTACTTCGGCTTGTCCAATTAATTGGGTCAAAACTCCTCACTCGAAAGACTAAAGTCATGGTTTACAAAACGCTCATTCTGCCAGTCTTGCTGTACGGAGCCGAAAGCTGGACGATAAGCAGGACAGCGGAGCTGATTTTGGGTTCTTTCGAAAGAAAAATTCTGCGCCGGATATTTGGTCCTGTCTGTGAGGAAGGTGAATGGAGAAGAAGACACAACCGCGAACTCTACGAGCTGTACCAAGATGTGGAAGTAGTCCGGAAGGCAAGGATCCGTCGACTACACTGGCTCGGCCACATCGAGCGCATGGACATCAACGCTCCAGCTAAGAGGGTCTTCGACTCCGAGCCTCCTGGTTCGAGAAGAAGAGGAAGACCGAACCTCCGGTATAAAGACCAAGTAATCGCGGATTTAGGACATCTTGGTCTTGACAACTGGAAGCAGCGTGCCCGGGACCGTCAAGGATGGAAGGCAGCTATAGCTCAGGCTCAGATCCTCCATGGATCGCAGGCCTGATAAGTAAGTAAGTAAGTAGAAGCGGATATTCTTCTTTCTTCCTTTTGGTGGCGTTACAACCCATGAAGGACCAAAGCCAAGCATCTCTTCAATCACCCATGGTGTGTGTGATTTATTTTTCCCACAGGTGAGAGGGACCTACAGCTTAGTGCCGATTCCGATCGGCGTGAGTCGAGAAGCTTTTTCCAGGCAAATTATACTACGGGGGGTTTTGCCAGTACCCCGCCGAGGAGGGACGCCGCGAAATAAACATTCGATGGCGTTGGTGTTATCGGGATCCGAACTCGCTCATCGTGCGTCAGAGTCCAACACACTAACGGACCGGATTTATGTTGACGACCCTTGCAAAAAACGAAAAAAGGACAATGATCTTTGGCTTTGTACGTGGAGTGTTAGGTCCCTAAATAGGCCACGTGCAGCCGAACAACTTGCGGACGCCCTAGGCCGATGGTTAGCGTCTACATACATGGCACAGGAAGAGTCCATTCCATCGGACGATATTAACAGACTGGTCAAGGACTCGTCGAATCATCAAGCTGGGCTCCTTATCGGTGCAGATGCGAATGCGCATCACACGATTTGGGGCAGTAGCGATATAAACGAAAGAGGTGAGTGGCTTATTGAATTCATCCTAACCGCTAACCTTTTTATTTGTAACAAGGGTCATGCACCCACATTTATTACGAAAAATCGCAGAGAGGTACTAGACCTAACTCTAGCTTCCCCCTCTCTGACTGACAGAATAAGAGAATGGAAGGTTTCTGAAGAACACTCCTTCTCAGATCACCGTTACCTGGTTTTCAACCTAGACTACACGGTCCCAACCCCAATTGACTCATCCTGTAACCCAAGAAGAATCGATTGGGAGCGTTATAGAGCCTTCATTGGCAACTCTATATTATGCAGGACCCCTGACACCCCGCGGACCGCGTTAAATATAGACAATATGGTCGATACTCTATCAATCACATTGGGCAACGCAAGGGCCAAGAGCTGCGCAATCCACAAATCAGGAAAAAATCTTACCCTTCTTGGTGGAACGCAGATCTAAGCAAGCTCCGCAAAGCCTGTCGTAAGCTTTTTAATAAAGCAAAGAACACAAGTAACGGCAGAGACTGCAGCCTATGCAAAAATTCACTCAGGGTGTACAAACAAAACCTGAGGAAAGAACAAAGGCTGTCTTGGAAAATCTTCTGCAATAACATGGAGAAAATATCAGACGTCTATAGACTGAGGAAAATACTCTCGAAAGATCCACAATCTCCCAACTGCCTCATAGCAAATGGAGTTTGGACAACATCTGAGGAAGAAACTCTAAATCTTCTCCTCAACACGCACTTCCCTGGCTGCTCTGAACCGCAAGACCCAGTCTACTCGCGAGGGACTCATATCTCCTCTGCGATAGAAGGGCAGTACGAACACATTATCTCCAGAGAGAGAATTATATGGGCACTAAAAAGCTTCAAGCCCTATAAATCGCCGGGTCCAGATGAAATTTACCCCATCGAACTAACACAAACTATGGAATGGACTATACCATGGCTAGAGATAATCTTTAAAGGATGCCTAGCTTGGAGTCACATTCCAGAAAAGTGGAAGTGCGCTAAGGTAATTTTCATCCCCAAAGCTGGCAGGAACTCTCACACTTCCCCCAAGTATCTAAGGCCTATCTGTCTATCATCCTTCGCTCTAAAAACTTTAGAAAGGCTGATAGACCTACACATACGGCACAGCTTGGATCCCTCCCTAATTTCTAAGGCACAGAACGCCTACTGTAAAGGTAGATCGGTCGAAACAGCTCTTCACACATTAGTGAGGAAAATCGAAAGATCAATCCATCTCGAAGAATGTACTCTAACAGCCTTCCTAGACAAAGAGGGCGCTTTTAACAACGTCACTCCGAAAGCAATAATAGAAGGGCTAGAAAAGCTAAAGGTGGAGAGGACTCTGATAGAGCTGATCAGCGAGTTGTTGTTAACGCGCAAGATTCACTCTAAGTGGGGAAGCCTAGTAACTACCAGAGTAGTTACCAAGGGAACCCCGCAAGGTGGGGTCCTCTCACCTCTTCTCTGGAATGTAGTTGTAAACGAACTACTAATCAAACTGGAGAAAGAAGGCCTGGACGTTGTTGCCTACGCCGATGACGTTGCCATCACAATCTCAGGTAAATACCTATCTACACTGAATGACCGCATGCAAACGGCATTCTCACTTCTGTGCAAATGGGCGCATAGTAACGGGCTCAGGATTATCCCAAAGAAAACGGAGCTCGTGCTTTTTACCAAAAAGCACAAAATCCCGAAAAACTGCCCTATCACTCTGCTCGATACCAGGTTAGCCTACTCCCCCAGTGCCAAATTCCTGGCATTATACTCTATAGGAAATTAACTTGGAAGAGCAACACAACTGAAAGAGCAAAAAAAGCAACAATAGCTCTCTACACATGTAAGAAAGCCCTAGGAAAAAAATGGGGTTTCAACCCCAAGATTACCCTATGGCTCTATATCACGGTCGTTAGACCCATACTAATGTATGGAGTGATAGTCTGGTGGACTGCACTAGACAAGACAACATACCACAAACAACTCGAGAAGGTACAAAGGATGGCATGTATGTGCATTACCGGGGCCCTCAGGTCCACACCACCGGCTGCGCTTAACACGATACTAGACCTTACACCACTCGACATTTTCGGCAAGCAAATTGCCACACACACGGCCATAAGACTAAAAGCCAACTCGAAATGGGCGAGCTATGTCACTGGCCACTCCTCCATCCTGCAAAACAGGATAACTATGACAGAAAACCTAGACCACACAGAACCCACCATAGTCTTGGACAAAAACTTCACGATGATCTATCCGCACAGGAAGAACTGGACCCGCCAAACTCAACCGCGCAGAAACTGTGTGGATTTCTACAACGACGGGCCTAAATCCAAAGACGGGGTGGGCAGTGGAGTTTTCTGCAAACAGTCAAGCAGCCCTAAAGTCGCTGGAGTCCTATGTGTGCACATCAAAATCTAGTCTCGACTGTCGCAGATCTCTTAACGAGATGGCAGAACAGTTCAACATACAGCTTATCTGGGTACCAGGACACAGCGACATTACAGGTAATGAAAAAGCCGACAAACTCGCTAAACTAGGAACGACGCTACAATCAATCGTGGCTTGTGAGGGAGTACCCCTTACAACCATTAAACATAATCTGACCAATCTCGCCAGGGCCGAGACGAACCTGAGATGGACAAATGGACATACCTGCGTCATCACCAGGCAAATCTGGCCTCGGCTGGACAGTCAACGCACAAGGAGTATAATCTCCCTAAAAAGAACTGACATCTACAAAGTCATCGGTGTCATCATAGGACACTGCCTCATTGGCAGTCACACACAAAAACTAGGAATAGTTCCAAATGATTTCTGCAGAAGCTGTCAGGACGAGGAGGAGGTGGAATCCATCCACCACCTTCTCTGCGCCTGTCCAGCTCTCTGCAAGTTCAGGAAACGTTACCTAAGCTCTTACTTCCTTAACGATCTGACAGATGTTCAGAGAGTAGGGATACTTGATCTTCTTAACTTCTTAAGAAGCACAAAATGGTTCCACGAATAGGGGCGTAAGACCCCCTCGTAGCTGCACAACGGGCCTCCCTTGCCTATGTGCATTCTTCTCAACTCTGGGAAGGCTACGACCCTACCTACCTACCTAGGCCGCTATAGAGCGGACATAGCCGCCATCCAGGAAATGCGATGGAATGGACCGGGTATAAAGCGGATGAAAAACTGCGACATCTACTACGGCGACTGCTATAGGGATAGAGGACAACGATTGTTCGGATGCGGATTTGTTGTTCGAGGTGGACTTGCATCTTTGAACGAGTCATCGGCAAACATAGCCTATAAAACACCACCTCCGATAACGGACACTGGCTGATCTTGCTACGGGGCGAAATCTCCTAGCCAGTATGCGCTTCCCGCACCTCGATATACACAAAGGCACCTGGCGGTCTATTGATCAATCGACCACCAACCAGATTGATCACATCGCGATCGTCGTCAGGCACTCCTCCACTATTCTTGATGTTTGAACTTTCCGACGGGCTAACATCGACTCGGACCACTATCTTGTAGTAGCCAAGATGCGCTTACGAATATCACGAACGCAGCAGAGTAGAGTAAGAATACAAAGTTATGTCGTCGGAAAGCTACTATCGCCAGAAACCGCTCGTGCTTTTACCGATCGCGTCTCCCTTAAGCTCTCTAATACACCTCAATCCTCCACGCTGTCAATAGAACAGCAATGAAGCCTTTGCAAACAAGCCCTGAAAAGCTCTGCATCCGAAGTTTTGAGTTTCAAGGCTCCACCACGAAAAAACATCTGGTTCGATGACGAGTGCAGGACGATTCACACAGCGAAGCAGGATGCATAAAAGGCCTCGCTGCATAAAAGAACAAGAGCAGCTCGGGAGCTCTACGAGTTAAAAAGAAGGGAGGAGCATAAGCTTCTTAGAAGAAAGAAGAAAGAGCACGAGAAGCGCGCGATTGAGGATTTGGAGAGGTGTTACTGCAGGCGTGACGTTCGAAAGTTTTATCAACAGATAAAGCGGACATGCCAAGGTTATAAAGCCAGAACGGAAGCCTGCAGGGATGAGAACGGACACCTAGTAGTAGAATCGCAATCGATGCTGAGAATATGGAAAAACCACTTCTGCAGACTGTATAAGGGCGATGTTAGTCAATATACCGCTGTCAGGCAGAATGATCTATTTCTAATCGACGAAGACCGCAGAGAATTCTATCCCCCTGACCTCGACGAAGCTAAGATTGCCATATCGAAACTCAAGTCGAATAAAGCTGCTGGCGCAGACGGACTGTCTGCTGAGCTCTTCAAGGCAGCTGGGGATGACCTGGTTAGGAGCATGCACCAGCTTATCTGTAAGATATGGTCAGAGGAAAGCATGCCCGAGAAATGGAGTCCCAGCATCGTATGCCCGATCCACAAGAAAGGAGACCCCTCTGATTGCGCCAACTTTAGATGAATAAGTCTCCTTAACATCACCTACAGAGGGCGCCGTGGCGCAGTGGTTAGTGTGTTGGACTCTGACGCACGATAAGCGAGTTCGGATCCCGATAACAGCAACGCCATCGAGTGTTTATTTCGCGGCGTTCCTCCTCGGCGGGGTACTGGAAAAACCCCCCGTAGTATACTGGCCGTGAAAAAGCGTCTCGACTCACGCCGTTCAGAATCGGCATTAAACTGTAGGTCCCTTTCACCTGTGTGAAAAATAAATCACACACAACATGGGTGATTGAGAGAAGCTCGGCTCAGGTCCTTCATGGGCTGTAACGCCAACATACAACATCACCTACAAAATCTTCTCTGCCGTTTTGTGTGAACGCCTGAAGGCTTTTGTAAATAAGCTGATAGGTCCTTATCAGTGCGGATTCAGGCCAGGGAAGTCCACCATCGACCAAATCTTCACACTACGGCAGATCCTGGAAAAAACCAATGAATTTCAAGTCGACACTCACCACCTATTTGTCGACTTCAAAGCCGCATACGACAGCGTAATTAAAGGCTCAGGAGGCAACTGAGTAATAGAGCCCTCTCCCGAACGACAAAGTTGACTCTATATAAGACCCTTATCATCCCGGCCCTGTTGTACGGCGCAGAGGCATGGACACTATCAAAAGCGGATGGGGAGGCCCTTGGTCGGTTCGAGAGAAAGATTTTGCGCGTGATTTTCGGGCCTATAAACGCAGACGGGGGATGGAGGAGAAGATTCAACCACGAACTTTACGGGCAGTACTGCGACATGAGCCTAGTCAGGCGTCTACGGATTCAACGCCTAAGATCGCTGGGCCATGTAGTGCGAATGGACACCACAGCTCCAGCCCCGAGAGTCCTTGAATCCAACCCCGAGGGACGAAGAAGCAGAGAACGGCCGCACTTAAGATGGCGCACACAAGTGGAAGGGGACCTCAACCAACTGGGTGTGCGGCAATGGAAAAGGCTAGTAAAAGATCGTGCTAGTTGGAGGGGCATTTTGGTTGAGGCCCAGGTTCACCCCGAACTGTAGCGCCCATTAAGAAGAAGAAAATGTAGAAGCGGATCGAACACTGACTCCAATTCACCTACTAGCCGAATGCTTTTTTTCAGGACTCCACAAAGCCTAGATAGATTAATGGGTTAAGCTGCCTCTGTAAGCCCAATTAGGCCAAGTGTGTCTTTGTTCGTATTGTCCAATTCGACACTGTGGAGCTATGGTTTGTAATTCATTTTTGATATAGCCCGTAAGTTAGGTTAGGTTGAACAAGCCCCTACACAGCTCAAAGGCAAAACATAGCGTAGGCGTCTATCGTGCCTTTCGCCACATTATATAAACTAGGTTATCTTGCGGCCATAAAATGTATCACTTTGTATGGATTAGCCCCTAAGTTGACAGAAGTTTGTGAATACTCTGCTTTGTCGATATCAGTTCTTAGAAAAAGTGTATGGATGAGTGTTGGACGATAGGCGAGTGAAGCTGAGTGGATAGCTAGGGCTATTGGAAAAAAAGCATACAAAATGTCTTGCACAAAGAATTAGGGGAAGCGAAGGCTCTCACAGCAACCTGGCGATCTTCTGACGATCGAACCGCCAACCAAATCGAACATGTGCTCATTGACGCAAGGCACTCGTCAAACATCCTGGATTTGCGAACATTCAAAGGGGCAAATGTCGACTCTGACCGCTTCCTCGTAGCAGCAGGATTCAGAGCTCGACTGTCCAATGTCAGAAAGCTGCACCAGCCCGTCAGGAGGAGGCTCGACATTGGGCACCTGAGCACACCGGAGGTTGCCAGAGTCTACAGGGAGCAGCTGAGCGAAAGACTCTACGGTATGCCTACGTCGAACACAAATGCCAATAACATGTGGCTGCATTGCCGCTCAGCCATTCAGGAAGTAGCCGAAACCACCTTAGGATACCTACCACCCCCGACAAGAAACCCGTGGTATGATGGTGAGTGTGAGCAGAAAAAGGCAGCAGCCGGCGAGGCGTATCGAAAGGCGCTGCAGAGAAAAACCAGGACAGCGCAAGAAGAATACCGAGCCAGAAGGAGTGAGGAGAAAAAACTACTGCGACAAAAGAAAATAATCTTCGCAGCCTCCCAGCTCAAGGATATCAAGGAGTCTAGGGATAAACATAAAACACGAGCCTTTTACAAGAAAGCCAAAGGCCTTGCAGGAGGCTCCAAAAAGGGCACCCAGGCTCTTCGAAACTGCGAGGGTAACCTTGTCACTGACCCGCAGGGAATAGTGGATGTATTTAAGCAGCATTTCCAGCAGCTGCTTAACGAGCATGACCAAGAGAGAGTGGTAGGGGCCGAGGAAGTCCCAACTCCAGCCGCTGAAGTAGTCCTCGGCCAAAGTGGGTCTAAGGGTAAATGGGGACAAGACCAAATATATGCTGTCATCAAAGAAAGACGTGCAACACCGACGTCTTGATCAGAACGTAACCTTAGGCAGCTATATTTTTGAAGTAGTCAAGGACTTCGTCTACATTGGCTCGATAGTGACAAGCAGCAATGACACCAGCGCTGAGATGAAACTCAGAATAACTCTTGCCAACCGCTGCTTCTTCGGGCTCAAGAGGCAACTGAGTAGTAGAGCCCTCCCTCGAAAAACTAAGGTTTCCTTCTACAAAACCTTAATCATACCGTTCCTCCTCTACGGCGCTGAGGCTTGGACTTTATTATCAAAAGCGGATGAAGAGGTTTGAGAGGAAAATTCTGCGTGCAATCTTTGGTCCCATTTGTGTAAACGGAGAGTGGAGGAGGAGATTCAACCAAGAACTGTACGGGCTGTACAGCGACATCGGCCTAGTTAGACGTCTTCGGATCCAACGTCTAAGATGGCTAGGCCATGTAGAGCTGGAGGTGGCCGGTCAAAGATCGGGCCGGCTGGAGAGGCTGGTTGGTTAAGGACCGGTTCACCCCGAACTGTAGCGCCATCAAAGTATGTCAAAAATGGTCTAGTCTAGCCCTTGCTAGTGCCAGCGAGCGACAGTGGAATGAATGAAAGTTTTCTAGCCAGTGGCAGATGGGGTCTGTCGATGAGATGAAATGTCTATTTATATTGTAGATGTAGACTTAACAGATTTTTCTGAACATGGCACAGTTAAACCTTTAATAAAAGATTCTCTGAAGACGTTGCATCGATAAAGCAAGGTCTGTTTTATTAGCGGCCGAAACCGATCGCTCTTGTCCATTGCTTTTCGGATCTATTCCCTATTCTTCGCGATGAAAGGTTTAACTGACGCCATTCCAGATTTTGGTACGATGACTTCGATTACTAGTATCAGGTTTTATTTTGTGGCGATCCTTTGAGGTTTCTTTTGTCATGGCGAGCATTGTTCTATAATCCCACTACTGTCTTGCATAGAGCCTTTGGACCATGCAACATCAATACCTTTCCCGACTGCAAGGTATGCAACATCAATACCTTTCCCGACTGAACGCGGCTCACTACCGATTATGTTATCTGGAAAATCGCGTTAAACACGTCGTACGATCTAGACTAGTGCTCCACAGGGCACATTTAGTCGTAAAAACCGAATTCCGACGACAAAGTTTCTAATCACTCTTATTAAGATTCCTTAAGACCGTTCGAACCTACATTTCTCACGACTATGCTTCTCGTGTATACCCACCGAATACTTCCAATTCGTAGCGAATTTCACACGTTACCCGATTAGAACTGAAATTCCACAACACGACCTACTGCGACTCCCCGTACAATATCCGATTGGGAGTCGATTTATCAATCGAATGCCGCTCCAATGACGTTTGCTTACTCGAACTTGTACACCAAGATCACGTAACAATCGGGCGATTGAAAACCCCTTGCTCGTATATAAGCCGCGTTTCGGGGACTCAAAATCATAGTATTGACTCTACTGTTCATACAATCAACAATTCCAAAAAATCAACATGAAATTCTTGGTAAGTTCCTTGATTGAAAGGTTGCCTGGACATTAGGTTCACTGTTTCCTGTTTGTTTCGTACAGGCTGCTCTCGTTGCCTTATGCGCTCTGTTCGCCCTTGTGGCTGCCGTTCCTAAGCCAGCACCAAAACCAGTTTACTTATTGCCAGGGATTGGATATGGAGGTGGCAGGTCTTATGGTAATCCTTACGGTAAGTCAGACAAGATAAAGGCTTCTTGAATTGAGGAAATAATTTTGCTGTTTTTTTTCTTCCCCCTCTTAAAGGTTACAATCCTTACAATCCTTACTATCCAGGTATCATCTATTAAGCCTTGAAATACATGACTTGACGGAAGAAAATGTGAATAAAGTGCAAAGTGCTGCTAAGTCAAAAACTTTGGTTTTTCATTTATTCATTACATGTCGGTGGTTGGAAAGGTTCCTAATGGAACACTTAGTTCAGAAGTTGTTGCTATCCTTGTAGCCTAGATGATCAAGTTTGAACCGAGTTCCGAAGATCAATGCAAGGCAAATAAACAAATCATACCATAGCGCGGCGCTATATACATATGTATCACTCGGATCACTGAGCATCACTTTCCGCATATTGTCAACACTAGAATCTTACAACTCAAGCTGAGCTTCAAACGATATATCCAGAGTTGTGCAGACATTGTCCGGAATTTAGAGGCATGCTCCTTCTCTAGATGGCTTTTGTGCGATGATTTGAGGTTCAAGTAGGATCTTGACCACAATTTCGCTGTTCCATTGGGAAGAAAGTCAAAACACAAAAGTCAACTTTTAGTTTTAGTTGAAAATTAGTGAAATTTTTTACTATAAAGAAGGTGAATACGCTGTAAAAACATACCGAAAATTTTGTGAAGCGTACACTGGCTATGAGCCAGCGGCAGACGCAGGAAGCGATTGTTCTATTCCAGTCCGGAAATTTCGATGTCAAAGATGCACCTCGCTTTGGCCAGCCAATTAGGAAAAATTCAATAAAATTTTGCAGTTGGTGGAGCAGGAGTGGCATGCAAGCCATCAGGAGTAGCGAAAGTACTAATCATCAACCCCATGACGGTTTGGAATTGTTTATGAAGAGTAGGAGAAAGAGGGCAACACTCAAACTGGATGTTTGGGTGGTGCCACACGAATGCCTCATGAATATGATTGAATATGATTGACTGAGTGAAAAGCTGTTGATTCGCGATGAAATGGAACAATGGAAACGAGTTATGGGTCATGAAATATGGATTAGATATCCAACGCAGGCGACCACTATCAAATAAGCAACTTCAAGCCTACATTGACGGCAAATAGCTAGGTGATGGTGAGTGTTTGGTGAAATTGAAGGTGAGTTGCCCATTATGAGTTGCTACAATCTGGCAGAACGGTCAAATCGGTCCTCTGCTGTGCATCGCTCGACTGTGTGAACGCAGCAACCAAGAAAAAGCGATCAGAATTGGCCAACCCAAAGGAAATTCATAACAATGCCGGGCCACACAAATATTTGACATCTCGAAACAATTCGACCGAACTTTGTTGGGGAGTTTTATGCCTGCACCATATGACCATGTACTCTATGCTCCTAATGACTCTGGAATCTATGTCCAGGCCTATGCGAATAATGACTCCGTTCTTTCTGATGACTAATGTTTAGCGACAGTCCGTCTCAAAGCACAGGCGGCGCTAAATGTGATCGATGAGTGGTGCTCGAGAAATGGGCTGCCAGTTTATCATTTCAAGACTGAAGTCGTTCTCTTCACGAGAAGGAGGAAAAATACTGACTCAACCGGTGCTGGAAGACATCCTAAGTACCTGGGAGTCATCTTAAACAACAAGTTCCTTTGGTCAAAATAGGCCAACACGCAAATACGTCGTAGGCTCTTTCAACAAAACCCTCTAAAACGCTTTGTCTCAGCTGTAATGGGGTTTTTCCCAGTACGCCGGGCGCTGCTATAGATGCTATTCTGATCCTTTCATCCCTTGACATATTTATCAGAGGGCTTACTCTAAAAGCCATGTCTCGTCTCAAGAGAAATGGTTTTTGGTACAACTCGCATTGGAATGAATGACAGAGCGCTTGCGAGGGTGATATCCTACGACCCGTGTCTCATGGATATGCCCTTTGACGACACCTGCTATTCTATTGCGCTATAACTTCACAGTCGGATTTCCATGGCGTCAGGGTTGGCTCTGGCCACATACTGAACCAGGAAAGGATTATCTTCGTATTTTCACAGATGGCTCCAAGTCTGAGCTGGGGTCAAGCCCTAGGGTTTTCTTTGAATGCGAAAACGTCCGACTGCACTTTTGGTTAGGAAAATATGCGCCTGTCTTTCAGTCAGAGATATACGCAATCCTGATGGCCATGCACTATGTTGTGAAGCATAGATGGAATGGTAAAAACATTATGCATTTGTGGTGATAGTCAAGCTGCACTAACAGCTGTGTCCAACCCTTTAACTCCAAGTTAGTGTATGAACTTCAGGTCTTCCTGAACAAAGTCGATAGACTAAACTCAATAAGGGTCGTTTGGGTCCCAGGTCAATCTGGGAAATGAGATCTCTAAATAACTCGTCAGAGTGGGTTCACAGGAGAGTTTCCCAGGACCTGAACCCGCCTTGTGTCTACCTGCTTCCACGGTCAATACCTACATCAACAGTTGGGTTTTTAATACACACAATCGTAGATGGAGGGAATACCCAAGATGCAGGATGACTAAAAGCGTACGCCATGATGTGTGCCAGAAATCTGCAGCATTCTTCTTATCCTTAAGAAGAATTGACTGGAGAAGACTTGCGGTCGTCATTACGAGCTATTACACATTTGCCTAGCATCTCCGCTTACCCGGCGTCAGTGAGACGCCTACCTGTACTGCATGTTGCGAAGAGGGCGACACAGCAGAAGACTGTCCCCGTGACTGTCCCGCCTTAGCTCACGCATGGTGGCGCACCCTTGGGGCCGACGAGGTATATACCTAACCTCTTAGCTCTATATCACTCAAGCTCCTTCTCATTTTCTCCGGAAAACGTCTGTCTAGCAGTACCAGTATTTGGGTCTGAATGCTCCAACAGATAGCAGAAGCCTATAACAACAAAAATATATATATATAACCCGAACCTTGCACCGTCTGATAAAACTCTCTTTATGGCAAAATATTGGCCCGCCGAACAGCCAAGTTGTCGCTGAAGTACATTCCCCAGACCTAAAGAAGACAAAACAAAAACAATTAATTACCACCCAAGCATACGAAAAAGGCTACAACTAATACTTGACCAGAACAACATCGTACCGAATCAACATTCCCGACTTAGACGACAAATAAAAGATACCGCTAAACGGTATTCCTTAACGTATCTAAAGCTGATAAAGTTTGGCTCTTAGGACTGCTCTCGACCAACGCCATTTATATGTAAAACATGGTGACCAATACTCAAATTTGCACATTGTTCAACATTGTTCACATTGTTCCTCAGCGTAGTGTACTTGGACCAATACTTTATGCAGCAGCCACACCTACTTCGACAGAGCAGTGCTCCATGCTAGCAATGTTTATGGACGACACTATCATTTTGCATCTTTAAAGACTCAAATTATAAAATACAAACCCATGCTACTGGGTTTTTGGATACAGACTCAAGACTATCTACATATTTATCCACAAAACTATAATAAAGCCTATCTGCTCCTATGGGCGACAACTATGGGGGACTTTAAATCCTCAAATATTCCAGTACTACAACGTTCAGAAAACTACAATAGCATCGATTGCGTCCAACTTTATGGCATGCCTGATAGAGGCAAAGAGAATATCGAGCGAAGGGCTAGTCTAGCCCTTGCTAGAGGGCTAGTGTCAGGGAGACACGGAGGAACAAATGAATTTATATTGTAGACTAAACAGAGCACCGTGGCGTAGTGGCTAGTGTGTTGGCCTCTGACGCCGATGAAACGCGATCGAATCCCGACAACAGCCATGTTATCGAACGTGTTTTTCACGGTGCTTCTCCGCAGCGGCGTACTGACAAGACGCCCAGTAGTATAATTGTCAAGAAAAGCTTCTGGGATTTCGCCGTTCGGAACCGGCAATAAAGTGTAGGTCCCTTTCACCTATGGGAAAATAGAATCCCACACAGCATGGGTGATTGAGAGAAGCCCGGTTTTGGTCATTCATGAACTGTAACGCTAACAGTCTGAATATGGCACAGTTGAACCTTTAATAAAAGATTCCCTGAAAAGGTTGCTTCGAAAAAGCAAGGTCTGTTTCAATAGCCATTGTCCATTGCTTTTCAAATCCATTCCCCATTCATCGCGATTAAGTGTAATAACTGACGACACTCCAGGTTTTGGTACGACAACTGTAAGGGATGGGCCATCTAGTGGTTTTTTTTTTTTTGACACTGACAGCTGTTTCCTGCTCAAAATCTTGACAGAAAGTCAGTATCATACCCAGGGATGGTGAATGAGATACCAATCTTTTGTACGTCTGCCCGTTGATCTCCGCAGGGGTTGGTTGTTGTTGTTGTAATACACACCGATACTATGCGTGTTATTCTCTGGTTTAAAAATTAGGCTTTTGACTAACACGATGATAGTCTCAAGACGTCGATGGGTAGAGTCAAGACGTGGCAAAATGACCGCAACAAGGCAGAATGACATAGTCAAGACGCCGTCAAATCGCGAAGCGTTTATAGGTGCAATCTGTCAAAAGTGCTTTCAGAGCCAGGGGATTGGTATCTCATTGTTTATCCCTGATCATACCCACGGAACGAAATGAGTCGCTTTACGCTTGAACAACATTAGGAAAGACGTTTTTTGGAAAGACCTTTTTGGCCGAAATGAAGCCTCACCGCGACTGCTGGTATGCTAGTGGACAACACTCATGGCCCGCGTCATCGTACGGTGCGCACAGATGAGAATGTGGCTGCTGTGGCCGAGAGTGTGAGATTCTATTCAAGAACTCAACTCACCATCGATCTCAACAGCTCAAAATTTCACGTACTAGCTTGAGGAGAATTCTGCACAAAGATCTCGGATTATTTGCTTGCAAGGTCCAATTGACTCAGCATTTGAAGGCGCGCGACTATCCGCTTCGTTATCGCTTCGTAGTTTGGGCTTTAGAGCAGCTTGCATTGGACAACGATTTTGGGCGCATTTTCATCTCGGCGGTAACGTTATAGTCGAGAAGCCAATGCATCTACAGAGAGTGACAGTTTGGTGCGGATAGTGGAGTGGTGGCATCATTGGACCATTTTTCTTCGAAGATGAGGCTGGGAACAACGTTTTGGTCAACGGTGAGCGTTACAGAGCCATGTTAACCGCCTTTTTTTTTTTACTGAAATGGAAGACATGGATTTGGACGACTTCTGGTTCATGCAGGATGGCGCGCCATGCCACACAGCCCATGCCACAATCGATCTTTTGCGCACGAAATTTTAAAATCGTTTTATCAGCCGTCTTGGCGATGTCAATTGGCCGCCTCGGAGCTGCTATTTGACCCCTTTGGACTTTTTTGTTTTGCGGGGATCCGTGGAGGACCGATGTTATGCCAACAATCCAGAAACGCTTCATGCACTTAAGGCCAATAACACCCAAGCAATCCGTTAACTACAGCCCGGAACCATCAACAAGGTTTTGGAAAATTGGGGTGAAAGACTGCGCTACTGCGAAGCCAGCCATAATCCATGGAAAAAATTTCAGAGACTGATATTGGACCCACAATGTGTTCATTTACTGGTATACAGGTCATGGCGGGCATGCTTCTATAATCCCACCACTGTATTTTCCATTCATATCTTCGGGTCATGTAACTGCAATTCAACACGGCTCACTACCGATTATGTTATCTGAAAAATCGCGTTGAATACGTCGTACGATCTAGACTAGTACTCCACAGGGCGCTTTTAATCTTAGAACCCGAATTCCGACGTCAAAATTTCTAATCACTCTCATTAAGATTCCTTAAGACCGCTCGAAGCTACATTCTTCTCGTGTAAATCCACCGAATACCTCCAATTCGTAGCGCATTTCACACGTTACCCGATTAGAACTGAAATTCCACAACACGACCTACTGCGACTCCCCGTACAATATCCGATTGGTAGTCGATTTATCAATCGAATGCCGCTCCAATGACGTTTGCTTACTCGAACTTGTACACCAAGATCACGTAACAATCGGGCGTTTGAAAACCCCTTGCTCGTATATAAGCCGCGTTTCGGGGACTCAAAATCATAGTATTGACTCTACTGTTCATACAATCAACAATTCCAAAAAATCAACATGAAATTCTTGGTAAGTTCCTAGATTGAAAGGTTGCCTGGACATTAGGTTCACTGTTTCTTGTTTGTTTCGTACAGGCTGCTGTCATTGCGCTCTGTGCTGTGTTCGCCATTGTGGCTGCCGCTCCTAACCCAAAACCAGAACCAGAACCAATTTACCCCTCATTGGGCTGGCCAATAAGTGTATATGGAGGAAGTGGTGCTTCTGCTGGAGCTATTGCTGATGCTGGAGTATACAGTAAGTCGGACAAGATAAAAGCTTCTTGAAATGAGGAAGTAATTATTTTGCTTTTTTTCTTCTCCCTTTTAAAGGCGATCTCTATCCTATGGGATTAGGTTACAATCCGATTGTAGGAGGTTACCTTCCAGGAGGTATGATCTATTAAGCTTTGAAATACCTGACTTGAAGGAAGAAAATGTGAATAAAGTGCAAAGTGCTACAAAGTCGAAAACTTTGTTTTTTCATTTATCCTATACATGTCGGTGGTTGGAAACGTTGAGAAGTTGTTGCTATCCTTGTAGCCTGGATGATCTGAGCCTGTAGCCTGAGTTTGAAACGAATTCCGGAAATCAGTACAAGGCAAATATACATATCATACCATAGCGTGGCGGTGTAAGATCTTACAACTCAAGTTGAGCTTCAAATGATATATCCAGAGTTGTGCACAAATTGTCCGGAATCCAGAGACATGCTCCTTTTCCAGATGACTTTCGTGAGTGATATGACGTTCCGGTAGTATTTAATTTCGGTGTCCCATCGAGTAGAAAGTCAAGACACAAAGTCGATTTTTAGTTGAAATTGCAATAACACTCTTATTTCCGTACAGAAAATAACTTATTTTCGGACGAAGTGATCGCGCTGTAAAAACATGACGAAAATTTTGTGAAGCGTACAGTGAGAATGATGTGAGCGAGCGCCAGACGCAGGAACGGTTTGCTCTATTCTATTCGGGATATGCACCTCGCTCTGGTCGGCCAATCACTAAAAAAACAAAAACATTTTGCAGTTGGTGGAACAGTAGTGGCATGCAAGACATCATTAGTAACGAAAGTGCTTATCAGTGGTAGCCACATGAATCTACCCAAAGAAATGCAATTGACTGAATTACCATTTGGGAAGAGCGAAAATATCCAACGCAGGCGATCACGATCTGGGCCGGTGACCTTCTAATAAACGACTATAAGTGTCATCGACGACACGGACAGACAAGCCGTTTAATAACGTCCTGAGATGAGCACCGATACCAGTTACACGGCGATTTTGCTCTTCCATTATATTTGGAATATCTCCTAACTCAATGTGAACCATTACCTTAGCCTGAATCCCTAACCTGGCGACTATAGCCCGGAAGAGGACAACATCGTCTGACGACAATGTGGAAGCAAATTCTAATAAAGCTGCTGAGCAGACGATTGCTCAAATATATTGGCCCCACATCTATGTCATAGTGGTTTGCACCTTTTGAGGGCTGATAAAGAGATTTTTTGGCTAATTAAAAAGGAAAATTCTACTTGTAAACGGAAGAGTCGAGGATAAGACTCATCAGATAGCATCACTAGGTATGAATAATATCTATGATGACAGAGCCATGTAGAGCAAATGGCCTGAGAAGTCTGCGTTTTCTACCTGAGTGTAAAACACTAAAAGTAGCTAGCCAAATTGAATAGACTTATTGTTGTGACCCCGTCAGATATAGACAAACTGGTCGATATCTTAACAAACCCACTGGGCAACGCACCGGCCAAAAGCTGCGTAATCCACAAAAGCTTGGCGTTAAAAAGCTTGAAACCCTATAAATCGCCTATCGAGCTATCGAGCTTACACAAACTATGGAATGGACTATACCATGACTGGAGACTATCTTTAAAGGATAGCTAGCTTGGAGTCACATTCCAGAACAGTGGAAGTGCGCAAGGGTACTCTTCATCCCCAAGGTTGGCAGCAACTCTCACACTTCCCCCAAGGATCTAAGGCCCAATTGTCTATCATTCTTTGCATTAAAAACATTGGAAAGGCTGATAAACTTACATATACGTCTCTAAGGCACAGCACGCCTACTGTAAGGGTAGATCTGTCGAAACAGCCTTGCACACACTATTGATCGAGAGATCAATAAATCCTTCAATGTCCCAAAGGTAGCAAAAGTTTCTGGTCGTTTGTAAAAAAACGTAAAAAACTCAACTAAGTCGTCTATACCGACGCTCATCCACAATGACATTCCAGCTGTCACCCCCTTAGACAAAGCTAACCTACTTGCTGCCCATTTCGCAACCAGTTCTCAGCTGCCAGCTTGTACTTTGTCTCCGCCTGTACTAGAGTGCGTCAATTCCACCATGGGACTAATCCACTTCCGCACTCGTACAGTCGCAAGGGTTCTTAAAGACCTCGACACACACAAATCCGCTGGTCCAGATGGTATTGCCCCAATAGTTCTGAAGAGGTGTTCTTATACGCTGGCAAAACCACTGCGTAAGCTTTTTCACCTTTCCTACACCTCTGGGCTCTTTCCGAGTAGGTGGAAAACAGCATTTGTCCAGCCTATACCCAAAAAAGGCGAATCATCTTCACCCTCCAACTACCGACCCATTGCACTAACGTCCCTTCTTTCCAAGGTCATGGATACGCTGATTAACCGTCAGCTTATGAAATATCTTGAATCACGGATACTCCTCAATGACCGCCAATACGGTTTCCGCAGCAACAGATCCACTGGTGATATGATGGCATATCTCGCTGAAAAGTGGAATCACTCGCTTCACCAAGCAGGTGAAAGCAAAATTGTTGCACCGGATATTTCGAAAGCATTTGATAGGGTTTGGCATGAAGCCCTTTTGTCGAAAATGCGTGCTTTTGGGATCGATGAGTCTCTCTTTCAATGGATTAGAAGCTACCTTTCGAATAGTTCAATTCAAGTTGTTTTGGACGGATTCAAGTCTGATACTCACTTTGTAAATGCCGGTGTTCCCCAGGGCTCCGTTTTGTCTCCGACACTCTTTCTCATTTTTATAAATGATCTCTTGTCTGTTACTTCTAATCCAATTCACTCCTTCGCTGACGACAGTAACCTCAGCTTCTCATATTCGTTCCGCAGTTTACGACCCTGCACTTCGGTTGTAGATAATGAGCGGCAGCGTATGTTAAGCTCATTAAATTCCGATATCGACAGCATCATCCAACGGGGTAAAAACAATAGAGTGGAATTTAATGCTTCCAAAACACAATGCTGTCTCTTGTCGTTAAAGCGTATAAATAACCCGCAGCCATTATCCATGAATGGCACTTGCATCTCAGAAACTGAAAAGCTTTCCATCCTGGGTATGAGTGTTGCTCACAATCTTAATTGGAGCGACCATATATTCAGTGTCGTCAAGAATGCTGCGAAATGCCTAGGCTTCTTATACGGATGCAAGAAATATTTCTCACCCTTAGATCTGGCTACAATCTATAAGGCGTTCATTCGCCCCAAATTAGAGTTTAACGCTCATGTCTGGTCCGGTGCTTCCAAGACCTCATTGCACCTACTAGACAGAATACAAAAACGAGCCATAAAACTGATAGGTGACTCCAGCGTTACCAAAACATTAGACTCGCTGGAACACCGCAGGAATGTTACCTGCCTCTCCCTGTTTTATCGTTACTACCACCAAAAATGCTCTGATGAAATAGCCAGTTGCATTCCGTCCCTTCAGCATTTCTCCCGCAATACACGTCTCTCTAGGAATGCTCACCAATATACTCTGAAGCCCGCTTTCGGACGTACTGTCAAATATAGAGAATCTTTCATTAACCGAACCACACGAATCTGGAACTCCCTGCCGGATTCGGTTTTCCCCCCTCAATGCAACATGCAAGCATTTAAGATCAATGTCCATCGGCATCTCCTCTATTCCTCTTCCTCTTTACCTTCTGCCCGCACTGTGTCCCCGACATAATAAGGTTATTAGACCTTGAGTGCGCGCAAATTATTAAAAAAAAAAATAATAATAATAATCTAGAAGAATATTCCTTGACAACCTTCCTAGACATAGAGGGCTCCGGCTAGAAAATCTAAAGGCATTCTTATATTATTTTTTAGGGACTTGTTGACCCACCCCTAGTTACAGAAGTTGTGTGTAAGACCGTAATGCTCTTCGACCCGGATTCGACCTCCTTCTGCAGAAGTCGTTCAAAACTGGGCTTAGCTTTTGTGCATGACTGCCAATGATACAGCAGGGTAGCTATTTATCCACTAAAAGATTGCTTTTAAAATCGCCACATGCAATTTTATTTTCGTATCTAGGGGGCTCTTTTTCAAGTAGAAGGTACATCGGCATTAAGTCGACAACCGTTCCCAGCAGGATTTTATTTACCCCACACATTACTCGTATTTCCAAAAAGATCAGTTCAAATGCCGATGGACCATATCGGCTGATGATGGTTTTAGTCTACATTTTATACCTTCTTTAATAAAAGTAGCCACACATCCATCAATAAGACCACCTTTATATGAACGGAAAACCTTGTATCTATCCGGAGCGCACATCTTATCATTCAGATGACTGGAAAACCAAGTTTCAGAAACACAGATTGCGTCCACGTTGTTAGCGTCAATTCTTCGCGATGCTTAGCAATATTTTGGACGGACTATTTTTTGGCACAGCTTAATCGAGTTTACTTGGATGAGGTCTATTCTTAACAAGATGGTATGACCTGCCACACTGACGAAATTGGCTTGTAAGTTTTGCGATTTCTTTTTATGAGAATATTGGAAAGGCGAAATGTATATTAATGGGCCAGCGCACCTTCAAGACCTAAAAACAACATCACTGCCGAGATAGATCGCATTGAAACGTCCCTATCGGAAGATGTTATCGAAAATGATGACCATCTGAACGACGTTCATAAAACCATTTGAGCGTGATCACTTTACACACATAAATGTCGTCGACGAACCTTCAAAATAAACAAATCCCATATGTGTGTTAGGAAAGACCGATGTTCGACATTAAATGTGTTAGCAACGTTATCCCGAACACGATAATATATGGCTAAAGATGAAGACTTCCCTAAAAGGTAATGTGTTACTCCCATAGAAACCTTGCCGGACTTCTGTAAATATGTCGATAACTCCAGATAGGTTTGGGCTCCCGAATATACTCAAATGGTCCATCAAGCTAACAATCATATTATGTACTCCCTATACTGGTCTGGATAGTAGCCTTAAGCTCTCAGCAGCTCTTCGCAATTTACATGGAGTTAACAGGGGTAAAGTTACGATCGACAAAGTCGCTTTAGCCATCCATTCTCGTTTCTCTGTTATATCCCTTCGATCATCCAAATAACTTACGCCTACGATGCGTCCCCCAATGCGAATATACCAAATTCCATGTCGGCTCGAATTAATAGTGATCGTGTATGATCACTATGTTATAAGACTTGAAGCCCCGACCCCTAAAATACTTTACTTACGTTCGACAACTTCAATTTTGACGCGTTCTCATGAGGGTGACCCAAAAACCAACGCAGGCGTAAAGGTGGACGCAACGCATAGTTCATAAGCTTGTTATACGAGCTTACTTTTTTCCTGTGCGGACAAAGGCCCTTCAGACCACGTGGGATCCGAAGTTGTTATGGCGTAATGTAAGTATTTAGGATGGTGGTTAGTTCGCAGATCTGCTGACAATTTTTTTACTTACGAGGGCAGGTGGAAATCTAAAGACTCTATGAGGATCGTAAGCGCATGATCATAGTACAATACATTTTGTTTGTGGAGTAATTGAAAAGCGGTCTTCAAGTCGAGGCTTATATTTCCCTGTGAATTTCTTTGTTTCATTTTCCACAGTTACCATACTCAAATCTCGGTAGATATCCTCGTTTCTAGTATACCATTGACGACAGCTCGGAGTACCTTGCTTACTTTTCAATACTGAGTTAAGACCACTTTCTTATTTACATTCAAACTCGTTACGTTCTTTCTCTAACGTGAGCCTACCATTTGAATTTTGCGTTGAGAGTCATCTCGAGATTAGATTAGATTAGATAAGGGGGGATGAAGTCGCCTAATCACTGCGGTCTCTGATGGACGCAAAAATCCTGAGTTCATATTGGAACATAGTATGCTTTCGAGTGAGCTAGCATTGATTTCTTCTCCTTCAAGATGGTACTTGCCTAGGTGCCGATGCCGTCTGCTGACGAGGCTTTTACAATGGCACAGTATGTGCTCTGCTGTTTCTTCGTCTTCATTACACATTCTGCACGTGTCATCTTGTGTAATGCCTATGGTTTAAAGATGTTTGTTGACTGGGCAATGTCTAGTGAGAAAGCCTGTGACTCTACGAATGAGTTGTTTCGTTCTTGTAAAGAAAGAGGTTTATGACCACTAGTGGTTAGCCGTGTTCCTTAACCATCTATTCGTGCAGCAATTGATGGTATGATAGGTATGCCACAAAAAGGTCGTGCCATCATAAACGGTGATGCGGAGCCTTTCCTAGCTAGTCTGTCTGCTTTTTCGTTTCCTATTTGGCCACTGTGCCCAGGTATCCAAATGAGATAAACTCGGCTTGTGTTAGCCAGCTGGTGTAATAGTTTTAGGCAGTCCCATATCAATTTGGAAGTGACTTCGTAGCTCTTGAGGGCCAGAAGTGTGGCCTTACTGTCAGAGAGAATATAAATGTTTCCGTTTGTTATGTTTCTGTTTCGGTACATATTAGCTCCGTATACTTCAACCAAGCGCCTTCATTCGTTTTAGAGCCGTCTGTGTATCACACGTAAGATTCACAATTGAAGGAGGGTCTGTCCTGTTCCCAGATGTGTCGAGTGGGAATTGTGACCTTATAGTTTTGGCTGAAGTTATGTCTGGGGAGACAGTTGTCTATGTGAGATATCTTTAGTATTTCATGCCTGTTTAGTTCAGTTAGAATGTCTGAATGAAAGAGCCTACAATTAGTGTTGAGGTTGTTGTTGTGTTATGTTGACTCAACTCCGCGGAAACTGCGTAGATTTTTATACTGACGGGTCTAAAACCAAAGACGACAACTTAAGCTGAATAAAGCTGTAAAATTACCAAATCACTGCAGCGTTTTCCAGGCGGAACTGTTGGCAATAAAAGAGGCCTTGTCTTGGCTGAAGTGGAACGTGATATCCACCACGGATATCCGCATTCTCACGGATAGTCAAGCAGCCTTAAAGTCGTTGGAGTCTTTGTGTACACATCAAAAACTAATCTCGACTGTCGCCTATCTCTTAACGAGATGGCCGAACAGTTTAACATATAACTTATTTGGGTACCGGGACACAGCGACATTCCAGGAAATGAAAGAGCCGACACACTCGCCAAACAAGGAACGACGCTACAATCAATCGTGACTTGTGAGGGAATACCCTTTGCAACCATTAAACTTAATCTTACAAATCTCGCCATGGCCGAGACGAACCGGAGATGGACTCAGGGACAAACTTGCCTCATCACCAGGCAAACCTAGCCCCGGCTCGACAGTCAACGGACTAGGAGTATTATCTCCCTAAAAAGAACTGACATCCACAAAGTCATCGGTGTCATCACTGGACACTGCCTTATTGGCAGTCACGCGCAAAAACTAGGTATAATTCCAAATGATTTTTGCAGAAGCTGTTTAGAAGAGGAGGAGGTCGAATCCATTCATCCCCTTCTCTGCGCCTGCCCGGCATTTTGCACAATCAGGAAACGATACCTGGGATCTTACTTCCTTAACGATCTGATCGAAGTTCAGCAAGTAGGGATATCTGATCTTCTTGATTTCTTAAGAAGCACAAAATGGTTCCACGAATAGGGGACTAAACCTCTCGTAGCTGCACAACGGGCCTCCGTGGCCTATGTGTGTTCTTCTCATTTCTGGAAAGGCTACGGTCCTACCTACCTACTTACCTAGTGTTGAGGTGGTAGGTCCGTGATGACTTCTAGTGCTGCTGCGAGGGCTGTGGCCCCTGTGATGTAGATACAAGCTAGTCTTTGCAATTTGTTGAGTTTGGCTTGTACCGATGTTTTGTGCCACCAGACGGGCGTAGCGTATTTGGGGATTGGTCTGGTGATGACTGTATATAGTCAACGAGATGTTTTGGGATTGGCGCCCCAATTTTTACCAGTGAGACTTGCTGGTTAGTAGAGAGATTCTGGCTTTATCAAACGTTTTTGACTTCTTTTGAGAACTCTATCGCCTCACCAAAGAGAGTGGTTTTAATGAGTTTATACCGCTCATTGTTTTAGTGAAGGCGACTTTAGTGCTGATCTTTGGTTTAACATTCAACCTTTAGGCACCAATTAGCAACAACATTCAGTGCCCGAGATTATGTCGTTGAATTTGCCTTTGATTAGAATCACAATGTCGTCAGCGTAGCCCTGGATGTAGAAGCCATTGTTGCTGAGTATAGAAATCAGTTCATTGACAACGATGAACCATATGAGCGGTGAGAGAACCCCGCCTTGAGGGCTGTCTTTTGCAGTGGAGTGTTTATTTTCCTATTCCTAAGCATATGTTGGATCCAGTTGCATGTGGTGTTATCTACCCCTGTGTTAAGCATGCAGTATTGTATTTGAGCGTAATGGGTACTGTCGTAGGTACCCTCAGGATCAGGATCAGGCATTTACTGATCCGAGCTGTTAGCTCCTGAAGAGCAGGTGTGGTTGATTTCCCAGGCTGGTGGGCATATTGGTTACTGTGAAGAGGTGCACTTTTCGGAGGACCGTCCCTTAAATGTCTATCCAGTATCTTTTCAAGTTTGCCTCATCCGCGAACGGAATTCTTGCTTCGTTAACAAAAACGGGATGCCTCGCTTTTCTGTATGTATTCAGTGCTATTCGCCAGGTTTTTATCCGATTTGCCCGTTGCAAGATAGATAGATAGAATGAAATCTTGCGGTATATCGCGAGTGTAAAGAAAATACAGGAGTGGGCCGAGTATACTTCCCTGAGGAACGCCAGCCGAAATCACCTTAAAGTCGTAGTTCGCACTTCCCTATTTAACGCTAAATCGTCTATTCGCAAGATATGTATTTACAATATTGGAGAGCTTCTGTGGTAAGATCTTTGTCAGTTTAAACACCATGTCTTCGTGCAACACTTTGTCAAAGGCTTGCGAGACATCAGTTTGTGTTCGAGTGCTTTTTCTATTCCATCAGTTCCGTTCAAATTTTTTTTGAAATTATCGGCAATAGTGATATCGGACAGTACGATTTCTTGTCATCTAGTGATTTACCCGGCTTTGGAACCATTATGACTCTTGCGACTTTCCACTCGCTGGGCACATTTACTAATCTAATTGCGGCATTAAAGCAGGAGTTTTAGTAAAGCCTTCCCTGGTAGAGCCTTGAGAACTTCTCCTGTAATAAGATCATAGCCAGGAGCCATGTTTGCTTTAAGCGATTCAACAATAGCCTTTAGTTCATCGAGCGTGGACCGTGTTATTGTATATTCCGGTGTATCGTCCGTCGGATACATAAATTCTGCAAGCGGTTGACCTGTGGATGGCTTAGAAGTTTCCTCAAGATATTCAGCGAAGACTTCTGCCTTCGGTTATTCATTTAGACTTTTTCTTATTGGTGAAGCTTGAATTTGGGGCTTTTTGAGACCTTTGACAGCTTTCCATAGAGAGTAACTTGATTCTCTTCTAAAATACATTGCATGCTCTATTTAGATAAGTTTTATGCTGCAGCGTTCGACTTTGTTGCCAAAGGTTACGCGCTTTCCGCTTCTTCTTTACTAGACCTCTAGTTTCAGGTGGATAATTTACTGCGAAATTAGCCGGCACTCCTTGTTAGTAGGGAGTGTTATTCCACGCTGCGTATTGTGTGAGTTCGACGAATCGATCGACTTCGACTTCTAGTTCGTAAGGTATTCCTAGTGATACTCTCAGTTGAACACCTTCTTCAACCTCATTCTTAAAGCCTTCTCAGCTTGTTTTTTTATTAGTAAGCCTAGATGGGTTCGACTTTTTTATAAGAGTATCACTCATCGGAGCAAAGGTCAAAGCTTTCTTCGACTTTGATGTAGCTATCACAAATACCCTTTGCAATAAAGAAATCGATAAGATCAGGTATTTTTGCGACATCCTTCGGCCAATACATCGGCTTTCTAGTGGAATAAAAGTTGCAAATGTATTCCATACAAGCTTCGTAAAGCATTTTGTCTCTCTTTGAAATGCATCTTGAACCCCAAAAACGAGTGTTTAACGTTAAAGCCGCCTTCATAAGAAATTTGGTACCGAGGGAAATAAATTGGCTGATAAGGCAAGACATTCGCATTTGTCTCGAGCTCTACCTTAATTTCCGGAGAGTGTTCGGTACAATCTCTAATAAATAGCGATAATCCTCCCCGTGCCCTTCCCGACGGGTGGCAAGCGTGGTAGGCGTGATAGCCCTTGAGCTTAACACGCGATTGCAATGTCAAATGGGTTTCAGAGACCAAGCATATCTCAATACCTTGCTGGTTTAGAAATACTTCTAGCTAGCAAAGTTTTCGCGGAAGCCCATTGCGTTCCAAGTTAGTGTTTTTAGCGGTCTCATCATTCTTATGTTGAAAGGGGCCTATAAGTTGATTTGTCTTGCCTTGTTCTTCAAGCTTCTCAAGGCTAGTGGGCAAGATTTTCATTATAGAATCAGATTGTATACTGTTACGATTTGGGCATATGACATGGTGCTTCGTTTGTCTTCTACTCCTCTCGCCTCCACTGTTGCTTCCTACCGTCAGGGCCTCTTATTGACATTTCGTCGTGAGCCTTTGTCAATTTTATATTTTTATGTTGGAGCTTAAAAAAAAAATACGAATGATCTAACACAGTAAAGGCATCTTAGCAACTTACCTAAGAAGTAAACTATCACAAAGTAATGCTATACCAGATCACGGTTCTTGTACAGTGACTGGAGGCGGTATTCGCTAGTGCAACACTAGACTCCTGTGAAGAATGAAAAGACAGAGTGTGTTATGTCTTTTGTTGCACTTTGTACAAGTCCTTGTTGTACAGGTCGACGCGAAGTGTCCATTGGGAAGGCTGTTGATACATGACTCTTGTTCCCCTACATGGCTCAAGCGAGCTGATGGGGATAGTTGTAAGAATTTGCTGCATGTAAATAGATGATGAACTCCCTAGTACAAAGATTAGAAGATTGACATGATTTTCCCTCTTTTGGTAGTCGTCCTCTCTTACACTCTTGATGCACAGTGCTTCTAACGATAGGAATCGGGTTTCCAAGAACTTGAGAAATATATCCATCAGCTGCAGGTGATTGGGGTTTGTCAATGACTGCTCATATAAGGTATGCGTTGCCTTATCCAATTGTGGAGTGTGGAGCAGCATCGGATCCCAATTGGCTGTTGAAATTCCCGAACTCTCCAGTCTATGCAAACATTCGTGGCTGGTAACTTAACAGCAGCAGCCGATGTTGACTCGGCTGAGTCAGTTGGCTTTTACAATAATCGATTGAGTAAGACCGAGACCTGCAGTCTCGGATTATTATAACGATCTTGCAGTAATTTCCAAGCCGTCAAGTAATTGTCGTTTGATAGAGGTATATGTCTGATGATTCGTTCTGCTTCACCGGTTAAATTTGTCTTCAGGTAAAACATCTTTTCACAGTTCGATATAAGTCCAATTCAAATAACCTCAATCCAACTTAGAGAGGTCGATCTTTGGTAGGTTAATCTTAGAGTTGGTTGAGTTTCGATCATCTCTGCCAAAAAGATTAGAGCTCGTTGCACCCTTTCCTCTATTTGAATATACTGTATTGAACATACTGATCGATGTCATAGATGTTAAGATAGCGATATCGAAACTTAAGCTTTATAAAGCTGCTGGAGCAGACGCAGTTCCCGCTGAACTATTTAAAGCAGCTGGTGATGAGCTGGTTAGGAACATGCACCAACTCATCTGCAAGATATGGTCGGAAGAACGCATGCCCAGTGAATGGAATCTTAGTATCGTTTGCCCGGTCCATAAGGAAGGAGACCCCTATGACTGCGCCAATTACAGAGGGATAAGTCTCCTAAACATTGCGTACAAGATCCTCTCTGCCGTACTGTGTAAGCGCCTGAAACCGTTCGTGGACAATATGGTAAGTTCCTACCAGTGTGGTTTCAGGCCACGAAAGTCTGCGATCAGACCAAATATTTACACTACGGCAGATCTTGGAGAAGACCCATGAATTGCAGGTCGACACGCACCATCTTTTTGTCGACTTTAAAGCCGCGTATGACAGTGTTTATAGAGACGAGCTATACAGAGCCATGTCATGTTTTAACATTCCTGCCAAACTCGTCAGACTGTGCAGGATGAGTATGGACAATTTCCCTGCTCCATTAAGGTCGGAGATGAACTAACCGAAACCTTTGATGTTAAAAAAGGTTTAGTGCGTCACCCTGCGCACTGTCATGTGATTTCTTTAACATCGTACTTGAAAAGATCGTGCGGGACTCTGCGGCCAATACAAGAGGTACGATCTACATCAAGTCTACATAATTGGTCGGCTACCAGTCAGATGACATCGACGTTATTGGACGGGCAAAGCGAGACGTCAATGAGGCATTCGCAAGCATTAAAGCAGAAGCGGCTAAAGCGGGTCTAAGGGTAAATGGGGACAAGACCAAATATATGCTGTCTTGGTCAGTACGTCACCTTCGGCAGCTATATTTTTGAAGTAGTCAAGGACCTCGTCTACCTTGGCTCGATAGTGTCAAGCAGCAACGACACCAGCGCTGAGATAAAATGCAGAATAACTCTTACCAACCGCTGATTCTTTGGGCTCAAGAGGCAACTGAGTAGTAGAGCCCTCTCTCGAAAAACTAAGGTGTCCCTCTACAAGGCCTTAATCATTCCGGTCCTCCTCTACGGCGCTGACGCTTGGCGGTTATCAAAAGCGGATGATGAGGCTCTTGGGCGTTCCGAGGGGAAAATTCTGCGTCCCGTTTGTGTAAATGGAGAGTAGAGGAGGAGATTCAACCAAGAACTGTACGGGTTGTACATCAATATCAGCCTAGTTAGACGTTTTCGAATCCAACGTCTAATATGGCTTGGCCATGTAGAGCAAATGGACATCACCGCTCCGGCCCGAAGACTCTTCGACTCAAACCCCGAGGGACGACGCAGCAGAGGACGACCGCATCTAGAGTGGCGCGCACAGTTGGAAAGGGACCTCAACCAACTGGGCGTGCGGCACTTGAAGCGGCTTGAGAGGCTTGTTGGTTGAGGCCCTGGTTCACCCCGAACTATAGCGCCATCTAAGTAAGAAAGTAAGTGAGTTCGATGTCATATCCAATGCTTTCAACATCGTTGGTTGACTGTTGAATTGAATTATGGATACTTTCAATTTGAGTCTAATATCGGTTGATGGTTCTTTCCTTCACTTCGTAGTAGTGCTTAGAAAGCCCAGCAGTCTCATTTGCCTTGTGCACTCGTTGTTACCACCTGGTGGTGGGTGCTGATACTCCTGCTGATGACGATCGTCGGACTCTTCCTCCCTAACATACTCTGCTTCTTCGAGCCTTTCAATGTTCTTACAGAATTCGTCGCTGGACTTATCATACACCTTGTTCATAGCATCGTAATACTCATTGGCGGCGAAGTATGGATGCTTCAGTTGTGTAGGGAATGTTTCCCTAATCTCGGTGTCGGTTACTTCGAAGATATCCCACTGCTCGATGAGTCTCTTCAAACGTTCCTGATGATAGTTTAACGTCTTTCGGATGCTATTATTTGCTCGATCTTCGAGCCCGTCGCTTGTTGCTGGCGGCTGCTTTATCCATGCCTAAGTTCTTCTGACTCTGAGGCGTTATTTGCTAGTGGAACACTAGCTAGCTTTAAGTAAATAAATAAATAAATAATCTTCTCTCTTTCATTAACAGAAATGCGTATGGAAAATCATCTTCATATACGCCACATTACACTCTACGACTTCGGGAAATGTTGGAAGGTGGAAGAGTCATTTCGCGATCTCAACGAACTTTTCGGCGAGGGAATAATCAGCAAAAGCCAAGTTGAAAGATGGTCCAAGAGGTTTAAAACGGGCAACACAAACCTCCGACCGTCGGAGTTCAATGACCAGACCCTTCTAGCGGTCATGGAAGAAGACAAAAGCCTGACAACACGAATGCTAGTCGATGACTTCAATGTCAATCAGTCGACGATCGTTCGTTGTCTCAACAAACTCGGAAAGGTGTGGAAATTGACTGGATGGGTAACCCACGAACTCTCCAACGTTAAAAAAGCAGAACGTGTACGTATTTTTACTGATTTGAGCAAACTCCGTTTCTGAAGAATCTCGTCACGGGTTATGAATCATGGCTTCTCTTCAAAAACGTCAAAAGAAAGAAGGTTTACGTGTCGCCGAGTGTTTCTCCAAAAGGAATACTAAAAGCTGTCCATTGTATGAAGGCTATGTGGTGTGTATGGTGGGACGGAAGCGGAATCACCCACTTCTCAAACGGCATTCGCTATTGGTGGAATGACAATGACGAAGGCCAACAGTGGCGGATTCCGGACAAAAATGGCAAGCGGCAGTTGAACATTAACAGCGACTTCTATCTGGCTCAACTTGACTGCTTTTACGCTGCAATCGAAGCAAAACGACCACGAAAAAAGAACCATATCGTCTTCTATCATGATAACGGACGTCCTCATAATGAACGTCGTGTCGTCGAATCGATCGCCACTAACGGACGGGATCTGCTCGCACATCCGCTATATTCACCGACCGAAGCTTCTATAGTCCTATAGACTACCAGGTCATTAGGTCGTTGAAAAACTGGCAAACGAACAAAACTTATTACGATTTGGATGATGTTAAAACATGGATCGCCACCCACATCCGCCATGTTCACCGACCGAAGCTCCTATAGACTACCAGGTCATTCGGTCGTTGAAAAACTGGCAAACGAACAAAACTTACGACGATTTGGATGATGTTAAAACATGGATCGCCACCAAGAATCGTGACTTCTTCGCCCGTGGAATCGACAGACTGCTAAGCAAATGGGAAGCAGTTCTTCAAGTGGATGGTGACTACACTCCGGAATAATAATATTTACAATAATGTTCAAGAAACCACTGACTGACAGCACTGGCATTTTAGCACCGAATTAGAACAATATTGTTATTTGGGAATAGGTCCTTATGAATCACAGCAGTAGTGCATTGATGCATCGATAGTCATCCATACAAGTCAGTCAAACAAGGATACATCCGTATGTACTTCTAGGGATTCCCTGATGAGTCTGCCGGGGCAGCGAATAGTTTACTACCGTGGGATTCCTAATAAGGTACTCGTACAATCGAACAATTGATTTGTAGCACAATCTCTGTTTTCATCCCATAGAATTTCATAGAATCGACTGTTGTTTTACTACCATACCTATAGAAACAATATACTTACTTGTACGCCCAAACCCAGGGAAAGCGTACATGTCAAGCGACATGACAAAACGTTCTCTTTGTGAGATAAACGCAATTTACTTTTTTTCGAACTTTTTTCCAGCCATCTTTTGATTCTCGGTAGCCACATTTTGGCCAATAATCACGTCTGCGAAAGCCTACAGCATAGTATAAAAAGAACGTTCCGATCACCCAGATCATTAGTTTCAATTCTTCGAACTGACAACAACAATTCAATCAACATGAACAAGTTCATCGTAAGTTTATCAAGACGAATCCTTCGATTGACCTGTTGTGTTAACGATTTTTTTTAAACTCTAGGCTCTTGCTTTCTTCGCTCTCTGCGCCACCATGGCTCACAGCCAGGTTATTCCAGGTCTACCATACGGTGTATACTCCGACTTGGTTGGCCAAACTGGTGGATCCTCAGCCTCATCGGCTTCTTCTGCTGCCTCCGCATCGTCGGCCAACAACGCTCTCCTGAACTCCCAAATCAGCACCATGCCTTTGGCTTCAGGTTTGTTGCCATACGGTACCATCGGAGCAATCAACGCATACAACCCATGGTTGGCAGGAGGTCTCCGCACAGTTGGTCCACTTGGCCCAATTGGATCAATTGCCCCAGGTACTAACTAAAACTACCAGGCGATTCTTCTTGAATCGATCACTAACCGAATTGTCCTCTTGCCTCATTCTAGGTCTTGTTCAACTCATGTAAATATCTATCGATTGGAAACAGTTCTTATTGACCTCGTGATATTACTGATAATAAATGATAACTTTTACTACAAAAAAGTTACTGTTGTTTCTATTCATATGCCCAGTGATACAAGCCTAAGTGTTCATCTTGGTTGTCTCCATTCGCTTTTTGGCATCCAAAATTCATAAAACAATAAAGCCAACTCCATATGAAAGGCAGAACAAAAGAACAAACTCCAACAGCGAGTACATATCGTATCGTGGACTTTGTGGTGAACGCGGAACGTGGCTACAAGACATTCGACGCTCCAACCAGAAAACACGAAATAAACATTTAAGCGGAAGTGCTTCAAGTTGCGACCGAATCGCAAGACTGGCGATCTTGCAAGAATGCGGCTGACGGCACACACCTAATTCTCGATTCTGCATTGCGTTCGTCATGAAATTGAACTCGTTCTCCAGTTGGATTGTTCTACTTTTAGTGATTTTATTCGATAATTGCATTTTTCTTTTATTTCCGCGAAATAGTTTTGAATAAAATAGATGAACGGCAAAAAGATTGTTTTGGCTCATTGGTGAGGGCTTTTGGGTTCACTGTGTTCATTGGGATATTGGGGTTTGGGGACTTAAACAACGAGAATGGCGCGAAAGCAAAAGCGACTAGCTTGGGCGAATAAAAATTCAGTTTTCTTGTGCACTACTTCGTTGAATACGAAAATGAACTTCAAGGGTTGTACGTACCAAATTTTTGGTTTTTGTAAATTAGATACAAAAGTCTGGCATCGACTGGAGTATGGTATACTGCAGCAAGTATTGCAAGTATTTTAGGTTAGGTTCAATTAGGTAGCTTCCCTCCGTAGATAACTTTGACCGAGATCGGTCAATGGGTTTGGTCACCGATACTCTGGATTAAGCTTCAATAGCTTGCTGGTCTCTGTTTCGGATAGATCGGCCAGTTCATCAAAGAAGTACTCTTCCAGAAATCGTCTTCTTGAGGAGGCTAGGGCAGGGCATTTGCATAGGAGATGGGATGGAGATTCTTCCTTTTCCTCAGCATGACACCTACTGCAATAGTCGTTATATGGCAGTCCTAATCTAAACGTCGACAAGCGACTCATGCGGACAAAAGCGTTTGTACCTAGCCTCTGTCAACGAACTCCTAGTCTCACCTCCACATGGTGAAACTTGGGAGCCAAGTACCTTCGACCGAAGATGGGTCCGATCCCCGTGGGAAGTCGTTGGGGGCTGCTAACGAGAGAGGGGGAAGTGTAAGGGTAAGTCAACTCCAGGGCTTAACTCTTCTTTAGAACGGCGGCGGACGAGTTAATCAATCCATCGGTCAACGGCGGCGTCCACAGATCCACTGATCCGGTGAGTGAGAGCCACCTGAACAAGACCCCTTTTCAAGTTACTTACTTACTTCGATGGCGCTACAGTTCGGGGTGAACCAGGGCCTCAACCAACAGGCCTCTCCAGCCGGCCCGATCTTTGGCCAGCCGCTTCCAGTGCCGCACGCCCAGTTGGTTGAGGTCCCTTTCCACCCGTGCGCGCCACCTTAAATGCGGTCGTCCTCTGCTGCGTCGTCCCTCGGGGTTGGAGTCGAATACTATTCGGGCCGGAGCGTTGACGTCCATTCGCTCTAAATGGCCTAGCCATTTTAGACGTTGGATCCGAAGACGTCTAACCAGGCCGATGCCGCTGTCCAGCCCGTACAGTTCTTGATTGAATCTCCTCCTCCACTCTCCGTTTACACAAACGGGACCAAAGATTGCACGCAAAATTTTCCTCTCGAAACGCCCGAGAGCCTCTTTATCCGCTTTTGATAACGTCCAAGCCTCAGCGCCGTAGAGGAGGACCGGGATGATTATGGTTTTGTAGAGGGATACCTAAGTTTTTCGAGAGAGGGCTCTACTACTCTTGGGCCCGAAGAAGCAGCGTTTGGCAAGAGTTATTCTGCGTTTTATCTCAGCGCTGGTGTCGTTGCTGCTGGTCACTATCGAGCCAAGGTAGACGAAGTCCTTGACTACTTCAAAAATATAGCTGCCGAAGGTGACGTTCTAACCAACACGTCGGTGCTGCGCGTCTTTCTTGGATGACAGCATATATTTGGTCTTGTCCCCATTTACTCTTAGACCCACTTTAGCCGCCTCTGCTTCAATGGTTGCGAACGCCTCATTGACGTCTCGCTTTGACCGTCCAATAACCATATCCATAATGCACAGTCTGACGAGTTTGGCAGGAATGTTAAAACATGACCCCTTTTGGAGTTGCTTGAATATATTTCAATGCCCAGTTCAAAAAGGAGATCGCTAGAGTCGGGTCGGGACCTTGGAAGAAAGGCGGCGGCAGGTGAGCCCTACATAGTAGAGCCAACGATGGCGCTCATAACTGCATTGAGGTTACCTACACCGGATATACTCCGCTCGAGGGTAAAAAAAGGGGCCTAGCCTTCCCCCTTTGGTTCAGAAGCAATCAGAAGCCTCGGACAAGGACTGATTTACTGTTGACGAACCCAGCAAACGAAAAAAGGACAACGAATTTCGGCTCTGCACGTGAAATGTGAGGACCCTTAACGTGCAGCCGATGAACTCGCGGAGGCCCTTGACTGCTAAAAAGCAAACATTACCGCAATCCAGAAAGTGCGGTGGGATGGGCCGGGCAAAAAGAGGATGAAAAACTGCGACCTCTACCAGAGCGATTGCTACAGGGCGGGAAGGCAGCTCTTATTTGGATGTGGATTTGTTGTTTGAGGCAGACTAAGGCAGAAAGTCTTAAGCTTTAAATATATAAGCGAGCGTCTCATAACAATCCGCATCAAGGCTTAATTCGGCCACATTAGCCTGATTTGCGCCTTCGCCCCGACAGAGGAAAATGATGACAACAGTAAGGACGACTTCTATGGTCTCCTAGAAAGGACATACGATAAATGCCCGAGCTACGACACCAAGATCATTCTAGAAGACTTCAATGCACAGCTGGGAAATGAAGAAATCTTTACCAGAGTCATCGGAAAACACAGCCTACACGACAACACATCTGGGAATGGACTCAGGCTAGTGGATTTCGCCTCGGGGTGGAACCTCTCTGTAGTGAGTACGAGGTTCCTACACCTCAACATCCATAAAGGGACCTCGCAGTCCCCTGATCAATCAACCGTCAACCAGATTGATTACATTGCGATCGACGTCAGACACTCCTCCAGTATTCTTGATGTCCGAACTTTCCGAGGAGCCAATGTCCACTAGGATCATTTCCTTGTTGTGGCCAAGGTAAGGGCACGGATATCAAAAAAACAACGGAGGCGAGAAGGAAAACTAAGGTTTGACGTCGGATAGTTACAATCGCAACTTTGCCGACCGAGTCTCCCAAAAACTCTCTGAAAGTTCGACGCCGCCTGTACTAACGGTAGAAGAAGAATGGAAGCGTAGTCAAATAGCTATTGAAGAAGCTGCCACTGATGTGCTGGGTTTTAGACACCACCGCACAGGAAAAACCAGTTTGACGACGACCGCAGGCCCAGCAAGCAAGCAAGACGCCAACAAGGCAATGCTGCATCGAAAGACGAGAGTTGTTTGTGAGTTCCACGAACACAAAAGGAAATATGGAAAACGGCTGCTCAAAAAGAAAAATAAAAAAGAGCATAAGAAGCGCACGATCCAGGAGATGGAGAGGTGTTACAGTAGGAACGAAGCTCGAAAGTTTTACTAAAAGGTAAAGCAGCCATCCAGTGGATACAAACTCCGGATCGAAGCCTGCCGGGACAAGAATGGACAGCTTGTAGCAGAGGCGCAGTCGATACTGAGAATCTGGAAGAATCGTTTCCGCATTCTGTTAAACTGCGAGGAAGACCCAAATGCCGCTGTCGGGCAGAATATCCCATTCAATTTGGACAACGATAGACGAGAATTCCGTCCACTCGACTTTTGATGTCTCAATGGTTCCAACTATCGTGCGCAGAGCTGTGTCTACTGATTTCCCCTTACAATGAGCATGTTGCAGATACCAGACCTACCTATGTAGATATCTACGACGCTTGTCACTCGACAATACTGGATAAGCCTCTTTCAGCTCTGAAAAGAATCCAATAGAGCCGTTCGCGCTAGTTTAGTCAATAACATTCCAAGCTTGTTGAGGTATCACTGTTCATTATGTGTCGAATCTGATGATGCCTATCTGGATCGGTGACAATTATGACAAATTATGTCAGACACATGGCCGTCTCCAAAACATTTGTCTTTCAGGGGGATTTATCACTACCGCGCTGAGGAGAAGCACCGTGAAAAACACTGTTTTCGGGATTCGATACCGTGTCATTGGCGTCAGAGGTCGTCAGCCAGATTTAATAGATATGCATCCATAAAAAGCTTATGTATTTCACCGCATTCTTGATGCCACCGATATGTGATCGCTTGAACTAAGACTGCTAGTGACACATATAACCAGGATGGAGAGCTTTTCGGTTTCTAAGACACAAGTGCCATTCATGGATAATGGCTACAGGCGGGTGGTACGTTTGGACGACAGAAGACAACACTCTGTTCACTATTACGCTCGCTATTTACAGACAAAGAACAGGGCAAGTGACGGATAAGAGGTTCTGTATAAAAATTAGAGTGCCGGAGGCAAAACGGAGCCCTGAGGAACACCTGCATTTTGAAAGTGGGTTTCAGAGTTGGATTAGAGCACCATGGCGCAATGGTTAGTGCATTGGACTCTGAAGCGCGATGAGCGAGTTCGGATCCGGATAGTACCAACGTTTTCGAATACCTTCGCGGCGTCCCTCACTGGAGGGGTATTGCCAAAGCCCCTTGTAGTAACATTTGCCATGAAAAAGCTTATCGACTGACGCCGCGCCGTTCAGAATCGGCATTAAAGAGAAGGTCCCTTTCACCTATGTGCAAAATAAATCACACACAATATGGGTGATTGAGAGAAGCTTGGCTCTGACCCTTCATGGGTTGTAATGCCACTAAAGAAGTCAGACTTGGACTCGTCTAAACAATATGAATTGAATGATTCGAAAGGTAGTTTCCAATCCACTGGATCGCGAAATATCCAGTGCAACTATTTGGCTTTCACCTGCTTGGTGAAGCCAGCGATTCCAATTTTTAGTAAGATACGAATATGTTATGAAACCACCAGTGGATCTATTGCGACGGAAACCATACTGTCGGTCATTGAGGTGCTTCTGCGATTCGAAATATTTCAATAACTGACGGTTGATTGGCGTTTTCATTACTTTGAAGGGACGTTAATGGAATGGGTCAGTAGCTGGGGGGAAGAAGAAGGCGAATCTTCTTTGGGCGTGGGCTCGGCACTTGCTGTTTTCCTCCTTATCGGAAAGAGCCCAGAAGAGTAGGAAACGTGAAAAAATGTACGAAGTAGTTATGCCAGCGTAGAAGAACACCTCTTCAAAACTATTGGGTAGATTTGTGTATGCCAGCGTTCCAGCACCGATTGTAAGTTGGTCAATCAAATTTTTTTCGCGTTGCTTCAAGCGGCACCCGAGCATTGACTTTTGTAGTGATTGGCCGACCAGTAACTGGCTAAAGCGCATCGAGAGCTGCAAAAAGTTTACGGAGATGCTGCTCTAAGTGAAACGGTGATTTCGATGTTGACGACCGTCCGCGTGAAGGAAGGCCAATACCCTTCGAAAACGCTAAAGTTGGGGTATTGCCAGATGAGGATCTGTGGCAAACGCCAGAAGGCCCAACGCCCAATAGCGTTGGGAGCAAGGAACTTGGGTTCCTTATAATTTGAAGCCAAGAGACTTTGATCGTCGTTTTTTCGCCTGTGAGCAAACTGTGAGGAAGGGTTTTCTTCATCGCATCGTGACGAGTGAGTGACAATAAGGACGCCATCGAGAACGTCGTCGGCTCAACCGAATAATCACGCTGCTAAGGTTATGCTGTGTATTTGGTGGGACCTTTTATTTTGGTGACGTTTAAGCCCATGAAGAGCCAGAGCAAAGCTTCTCTCAAGTGGGACCAGTTAAGTGTTATTTGTTATGAACTATTGAATTCCAACGAAACCATCATTGGAGAACGTTATCGACTTCAATTGATGCGATTAGGCCGATCACTGCGCGAAAAACGGCCACAATACGAGCAGAGGCACGAGAAAGTGATTCTACAACATGACAACGCTCGAACTCAATCGTTAAAACCTTCCTGGAAACGCTCAAAGGTGTAGTCCTACCTCATCCGTCATATTTCCCAGATATAGCGCCATCCGATTCTGTTCGATGGCACATGGTCTGGCTGATTAGCAGTTCCGACCATATGAAGACATCAAAAAATTGCTTGATTCGCCTCAAAAGATGAACACATTTACCGTAACGGTATTCGAGTTCTGCCAGTAAGATGGGATTACGTTGTTACTAGTGACGGGCAGGACGATCTCTGGCCAGCTATTTCCAGGGCCGCAGGCCCAGTTGATCGAGGTCCCAATCCACCTGCGTGCGCCACTTTATATTCGGTCGTCCTCTGCTGCGTCGTCCCTCGGGGTTGGATTCGAAGACTCTTCGGGCTGGAGCTGTGGTTTCCAATCGCTCTACATTGCCCATCCATCTTAGACGTTGTATCCGTAGACGTCTGACCAACCCGATGTCGCTATACAGCTGAGAGTTCGTGGTTGAATCTCCTCCAATCTCCGTCAACATAAACGGGACCGAAGATTTTACGCAGAATTTTCCTCTCGAAACGACCAAGGGCCTCTTTATCTATTTTTGATAAAGTTCAAGCCTCTGCGCTGGAGACTAGGACCGGGTTGATGAAGGTTTTATCGAGGGTCACCTTAGTTTTCCGGGAAAGCGCTCTACTACTCAATTGCCTCTTGCGCCCGAAGAAACACCGGTAGGCAAGAGTTATTCTGTGTCTATTCTCAGCGCTGGTGTTGTTGCAGCTTGTTACCTGTGAGCCAAGGTAGACGAAATCCTTAACCAAATCAAAGTTATAGTTTGCAATAGTGACGTTCTGGCCAAGAAGTCGGTGTTGTGCGTCCATTTTTGAGGAGGTTTTGCCCTCGTTTAGCTTTAGACACACTTCAGCCGCTTCTGCTTCAATGCTTACAAAAGCTGCACTGACGCGTCTCTCTTTGCTCTCCCAATACGTCAATGTCATCAGCATATGGAAGCAATTGTGCAAACTTGAGATAGATCGTGCCTCTTGTGTTGGCCAATGAACTTCGCACAGTGCGCCACCCTGTCTGAATCTTTTCTTAACATCAAAGGTCGCGGTTAGCTCGGCGCCGATCCTGATGGAGCAGCGAGAATTCTTCATTGTCATCCTGCACAGCATAACCTGATGAGTATGGCAGGGATCTCAAAACTAGACATGGCGCTGTAATTCGTCTCTATCCACACTGTCATACGCGGTCCTGTAATCGACAAAAAGGTGATGGGTGTCGATTTAGTATTCCTGGGTCTTCTCTTTTGGACTATTGTGGATTTACCTGGCCTGGAACCACACTGATAATCAGATCAGATTATCCACAAAGGGTTACAGGCGTCCACACTATACGGCAGAGAAGATCTTGTTTGCGATATTAAGGAGACGTATTCCCCTGCAGTTGGCGCAATTATAGGGGTCTCCTTTCTTGTCCACCGGGCAAACGATACTCAAGTTCCATTCATCGGGCATGATTTCCCCCGACCATATTTTACATATGAGCTGTTGCATGCGCCCTACCAGCTCCCCTTCAGCTCCTTTATATACCTCAGCAGACAGTCCGCGCCCGCGGTTTTACAAGTTTCAAGCTTCGAAATGACTAGCTTAATTTCATCTAGATCTCTTGCATCTTCGTTCGTTGCGAATATATCATTCTGCCGGACAGCGGTATCGGATCTATCATCGCTGTTAAACAGTCTACAGAAGTGTTCTTTCCATATTCTCATCATCGACTGTGACTCTACTATCAGTTGTCCGTCCTCATCCCTACAGGCTTCTGCTCCGACTTTATAGCCCTGGCATGTTCGTTTTACTTTTTCGTAAAACTTGCGAGCGTCATTCCTCTGTGGTTGTTCCTCTGTCCTCTTCTGCTCGTAATATTCACGAGCGGCTCTCGCCCGCATATGTAGTATGGTTTTGTAGGCGTTCTTCCTTTTTTATGGGCTTGACCGCAACGCTCATTAAACCAGAGGTTTCTAACTGGCTGTGGCTTGAAACCCAACACATCAGAGACAGCATATCTGATAGTGTGCTGGCAATGCTACCACAGTTGTTCTGTGGATTGTGCCGGTATTATCGGACTTTGCGATGGATCGACGGAAACTCGATCGGCAAAGATCCTAGCGGTCTTCTGCAATCAAAGCTTTCCGACGTCAAACATTCGTTATCCAACTCGACTCCGTGGCATACTTGATATCCTTATTCGTACCTTGGCTGCAACAAGGTAGTGATCCGAGTCGATATTGGCTCCTCGGTTCGTACATCTAGAATGCTCGAGGAGTGTCTGGCGTCGATGGCAACGTGATCAATCTGGTTAGTGGTCAACTGATCAGCTGATCGCCAGGTTTGTGAATGTTGAGATGCGGGAATCGTGTACTAGCTAGAAGGAGATTACGCCCCGCCAGAAAGTCAAGTAGCCGGTGTCCATTTTCGGACGTGGTGTAGAATAGGCTATTTTTCCCCGGGATCGACTCAATGGTCCACCCCATCGCACATCTTGGAGTGCGGCTATTCCTGCTTTGTAGTAGTTAAAGGTTTGATCTAATTGGTTGACTATATCCGGTCTGTTAAGGGACCTCACATTCCAGGTGCATTGAAACGTTTTATGTTTGCCATGATAGGAATGTTGCCCGTAAGCACAACCCCCAACCTGGAGGGCCAGGTTTCTCTTTCCCTCCAGGAACAAGGGGTCAGGCCACTACTCACATTGGTTTACTACCCGAGAAATTCCGGGCAACTATTCAGGTGAGCAACGCGGAGGCTGTGTGCCGACTTGAATTGGGAGGGACAGAGATCGAAGCTGGCATTTACCATGTTAAACGTGATCAGCTTCTTTGGTCTGTTTAAAAAAAAACAGTCGTAGGGGCAATATCGAGGCTAAGGGAAGGATGCGGCAAGGTTCCCTTCTTCTTCTTTGATGGCGTTACAGCCCATGAAGGACCAGAGCCAAGCTTCTCCCAATCACCCATGTTGTGTGTGATTTATTTTTCACATAGGTGAAAGGGACCTACAGTTTAGTGCCGATTCCGAACGGCGTGAGTCGAGAAGCATTTTCACGGCAAGTATACTACGGGGGGTTTTGCCAGTACCCCACCGAGGAGGAACGCCGCGAAATAAACATTCGATGGCGTCGGTGTTATCGGGATCCGAACTCGCTCATCGTGCGTCAGAGTCCAACACACTAACCACTGCGCCACGGCGTCCTCGGCAAGGTTGGAATGCAAAAACTCTTGGACAATCATCGAGGAATATGTCGGCGCATTGTCGTGATGCAAGATCCAGCCCTTCTTGGCGAGTTCGAGCCGCACACGGAAATTCCAAAACTGTCCATACACTGTCTAGTCGGGAGGAATGAATTCACGATGCGTCGGTACGAGAGGTGTAGTGGGCTCCTTCACGACCGTTCTCGAACTGCTTTGCCAACTCGTTTTCCACAATACTCGTCTCCATACACTACCTGTAATTTTCGGAGGATTTGCGATGGTTTTTCGCCAGGTTTCACTAAAATTTGAATCGCAACATAATGTGAGTCACCTTTTTTTACGACGCTACTAAAAATACGCACAACACACACGCGAAGCGTACTGTCGACTTCAGTCTTGGATGAAAACCGAAAGAAAGGCTCGCCCTTTCTAGATAGATGCTGACGAACGACGCAGTGTTGTCAGTTTGACCAAAACATTTCATCTCGAACATCTTCTTAATTATTTTTCATTTTGAATGTAATTCCTCGAGTACAAGTGACTGCCTTATGGACTTTTACGGACCCAAAACCCTCGGTTAACATGGTTTTTCCTGTTTTTTCCTTCTTCGACACTAATTGAATGGAGTTTTGTTGCATTTGAATGTCTTGCTTGCCCTTGTAATCGTTTCCACTGACTCTAGACAGTCCAAACATAGTAAGCTGGCAATTGAATTCTAAAGCCTAGTCGTTTAGACGTTGATTTTTTTGTCTTTTCTTTATGATATCTAACATGATCCGTGATTCCAGAACACCATACTCACATTCCGAGGCACAATGGAGTCGATTGTTCATTTGACGCCTCTGAAACCAAACGCTTTTGCTTGCGAGTTGTCTAGCTGATTAAATTCATTATGCCTATTGTACTCACCACGCTGCCTAAAGTGCTTTAAGCCAGATGTTCAACCATCGCTCGGCATAGCTTTTCACACCGGCATGATAACGCGATGCACTTGAGCCATTGTCACGTAACCCACCTTCTATATAAACGAACATCGGTTCGAGGCTAAATCATAGTTCAAGTAGTCTCCTCCAGTGAAAAGCCAGCAACAAAACCTCCAAGATGTACAAATTCATTGTAAGTACTACAGTATATTGTCTCTTCCCTGAATGGACTTTACTAATCGATGGTTATACCGAATCTAGGCTGTTGTCCTTATCTCAGCTGTTTGCATGAGCCCAGCTGTCGATTGTACATCGGTGGCTGATGCACGCGCCAACAATGCTGCAGCTCAGGCAATTTCGTCGCCAGTTAACACCATGAACCCTGACCTAATCGATTACTATGGCTATCAAATCGGAACACCATTGTTGGCTCCAAATGCTGGACCATTCACATCTCTGCTTGCTGCTGCCCTGCCACCACGTAGCTTTGTCGGCAAATCCAATCCAGGTGGGTTGATAAAACTTGATTGGGATCAATGCTTGTGTACTAATTAGGTTTTCTTATTTATAGTTCTGATCCGTAGCCCATTGGCTGATCGCTTCATTGGTGCTTCATCTATTGGAATTCTCGCCATGTAAACGAGACTGTAATGTACAAAGGCTTTAGTTGTTATCTGTGTTATACTAAGTTAGTTTAATTGAATGCGGATGAGCTGTATACTTAAGTGTGTTCCGATGTGGCAGATTGATGTTCGGGGTTTAAATATAGGATTTTTATACTGAAGTTGGATGTTGTTATTTGTAGACGAAGTTACCTCTCAGATACCTTTAAAGGTTCCTCGTTTATTCCTATTGTACATATATGACCAAGCTTGATTGTCGTTTGAAATTGTTTGGTTGTAGCAAGACTCATTTTTGGAAGATTGGGTTGGTATTTGAGGTTATGAAATCATGATGTTGGACTGTGAAGGAGGACTTAACCTTTAGTAGCAGCAAAATATTCTATAATTCCTTTCGAAAGGTATGAAGTGTAACTTTGGAACGCGAAATCGGAATGCCAAACGCTCTTCACTGCTTTATTGTCAGTCAGCTATCTAGCAAGCGCAAGAAACCTCTGGAGCAACACCTACCAGCATTATGGGCCTGCAAATTAGACATGATTCAGTGAACGCACTTTATTTGGCAATAAATCGACTTTGGCGACAGTTTGTAAGAACAAGAACCATATCTTCGTCTACCGATCCATAAAACGACATCGACACAAAAAAAATCAGTGATGGACCTGGCTGAGCTGATGGACTGTTTGTCGCATTTTACGACGACCTTACAGTTGCTCAGAAGGCAATGCGTTGAAGCAGTGGCTCATTCGCGCGATTTGAGAAATTATTTGTTCACTGTGCAGCGATTTGTAAAAGAACAAAACGATAGACTTGGTTGCCGAACGCTCCGCCTGAACTTGGATTAATTGGGGACATTTTGGCGTCCAAAACCAACATCTGTGATGGTGTGTACCGGAGTAACCGAGATTGGATGCACTCATTTTTGTGCCGGTAGGGGTTAAAATGGACGGAGTTCATCAGGACGTTGTGTTAGAAGGTTGTGCCAAGCTGTGGAGAGCCAAGTGTGTGTGTATGTTGGCGTTACAGTCCATGAAGGACCAAAGCCGAGCTTCTCTCAATCACCCATGTTGTGTGAGATTTTATTTACCCATAGGTGAAAGGGACCTACAGTTTATTGCCGCTTCCGAACGGCGAGATTCGAGAAGCTTTTCTTGACAATCATACTACAGGGGGTCTTGTCAGTACCCCGCTGTGGAGAAGCACCATGAAAAATACGTTCAATGACATGACTGTTGTCGGGATTCGATCTCGTGCTATTGGCGTCAGAGGCCAACACACTACCCAATGCGCCACGGCGCTTGGAGAGCCAAGAATTAAAAAAAAAAGAGCCGCTGGTTTTTCCAGCAAGACCCTGCTTCCGGTCACAAGCCTAGGACAATTCAGGCTTGGCTTCGAAAAAATGTTCATTATTTGAACAGCAGATTGGTCTTAGTTCTCATTCGATCAGCGTTGAGTCTTTAAAACGAGCACTAGTCTGCGAATGGAACAAATTTCCGCAGAGTCTCATTCGAAACTCATGCAATGCATTCGCCGACAGATTGGTCACGGTGATCCTGTTCCAAGGCCGTCACACTGACAACTGAACCTTTAATAAAAGTTCGAAGGAATTTGTTTGTATCTTTCTATGTTTACGCTACAATTAAAATACCCTACACACATGAGGGCGTCGTAGCGCAGTGGTTAGTGTGTTGGACTCTGACGCACTATTAGCGAGTTCGGAGCCCGATAACACCAACGCTATCGAATGTTTATTTCGCGGGGTACTGTCAAAACCCCCCGTAGTATACTTGCCACGAAAAAACGTCTCGACTCACTCCGTTCGGAATCGGTATTAAACTTTAGGTCCCTTCCACCTGTGTTAAAAATAAATCACACATAGCATGGGTGCTGGAGAGAGGGCCAGAGCCCTCCATGGGCTTTAACGCCACTAAAGCAACACGTATGTCCACCTACATATTGATCGTAATGCGACCGACGTCGGACGTTTCTTCAACATTTTGGATGTCGATCCGCATCGTTTCCCCTTCAAGATTCGAAGCCCAAACGTGAACAGCATTTTTTTTCTTTTTATATTTCAAGATTCATCCTCTTACTATGTTTGCCACATAACTTGGGCGGAATGTAGATGGTTTCGGTCGTAGATGTTCATTACTCTCCAGGGGTGGTTGTCCTAGACAGGATTCGAGAGGAACTCGACTGAATTTTCACGTTAGTTGTAGTTCCCAGCAAATGTTCCATGCCATTACGGTGTTATATTGGAACTGTACTCACAGAGTGTATTTGGAGTGACCATGTACTGTGAGTGTTATGATTCCATCAGTATTTCTGATCACTTCTAATTCACAACAGCTGTGTTGCACAATTTTTCTGGTTAGGAATTGTGTTTCTTGGCTATGGACAGACTTTGAACTATAAAACTTCCGTTCGGCAGTCGATGATGTTTACCACCGCACCATGGCCACCCCTAGCAATGTGAACGTTACCAATCGGCGTCAGCGATAACAGGGAACTTATGGTCATGGATTCATGTCGTCACTTACAAGAAGGACGAAGACAGGTGACTCCGTAGTTCGTGAGTCCTAATCTACGTCTTTCAAAAGCAAAATGAAAGAACAAAGCTCATATTTGTTGGAACCATTCAAACTGAACAGTCCAGCTGACTAGAAAAGGTTGAACAATGACACTGAATAAGGCTGCTGAGGGAAATAGTCCCACCTTTATGAATAGAATTGTAGAAGAAGTACTACACCTCACCCTAACCACTCCGTTCATAGGCAACCCTATCGACAGGTCTGTTCAGGCATAAAAGGAGGAGATAGAATTACCAAAATATACAGACAACCGAAAGCGACAGACTGGGACACATATAGCCTAGAAATCGCACATTCGATCGGAAACCGTCCCCAACAGCATCAGAGAAATAGACAGTCTCGAACTCAGCTGTGACAGACTTAATGCTACCATCCTATCTGCCTTTCACAACGCTTACCCAGGCAATCATACCACTCCGTGGTGGAACAGCAATCTGGCCAAGCTAAGATCACTGACCAGAAAACTGTTCAACAGAGCTAAACGGACTGGTGACTGGACATAGTACCGTGCCTCACTTACCAACTACAACCAAGAGATTGGAAGAGCCAAAAGAGACTCATAGAAAAAGTTCTGCAGTAGTCTATCAGACATTCAGAGCAGCGCTTGTATCCACAGAGTTCTCGCCAAAGAGCACACTAACCAAATTGGACTGTTGAGGAGAGCAAATGGCACTTACGCGGAAAATGGTACAGAAGTATTCAAAATTTTAACCAGTACACACTTCCCTGACTCCAACATCATTCCCTCTAATCTCTCTAACATACCTCTGCAGATCAGGGCAAGTAGACCCAACAGGAAGGTCTGGAAGAGAGCACGAAAAATTTTCCACGAGGGAAGCATAAAATGGGCCATTAATTCTTTTGACCCGTACAAATCTCCGGGGAAGCATGGTATCTTCCCAGCCCTCCTTCAGAAAGGAAGTGCGCTAATTAGACCCATGCTTATCAACATCTTTAGTACCAGCTATGCATGGGGATACATACCAACGAGCTGGACAGTGGTAACGGTAAAATTCGTCCCCAAAGTAGGCCGTAGACCCACAGACCTGCCTAAGCCTTACCTCCTTCTTCCTAAAAACAATGGATCTGAAAAGATCACCACTTCACAAAAACCAATATGCCTACCAGCCTGGGAAATCGACCACGCATGCTCTTCAGGAGCTAACAGCCCGGATCAACAAATCCCTGAGCATCCTCAGCACAGGTGTGGATAACACCACATGCAATTGGATCCAACACGAAAGGATGCCCTCAAGGCGAGGTTGTCTCACCTCTCCTGTGGTCCATCGTAGTAAATGAACTGATTAATATACTCAGCAACAATGGTTTCTATGTCCAATGCTACGCTGACGACATAGTGATCCTGGTCAGAGGCAAATTCGAAGACACAGTTTCGGAACTCTTCCAATGGGCAATGGGCACTAAACCTTGTTGCAAACTGGTGCATAAAGGTTGCACTAAAGGTCAACCCTAGGAAAAGCACTATAGTCGCCTTCACCAAGAGAAGGAACAGGCACAAACTTACCCAAAGAGGATAGGTCTTTGGGGAAGCGATAGAGTTGTCAAAAGAAATCAAATACCTAGGGGTAACTCTAGACCAAAAGCTGACTTGGAACTTTCACATTAAAAGGCCATTGAGAAAGCCAGGATCTCTTTATGGACCAGCAAATGTCTCACTGGAAAAAACTGGGGCACAAACCCCAAAATATCCCGCTGGCTATATACAGCAATCACCAATTCTCACGTATGCTACGCCCGACTGTATGTATGTATTTTGGCGTTACAGCTCATGAAGGACCTAAGCCGGGCTTCTCTCAATCACCCATGTTGTGTGTGATTCAATTTTCCCATATGTGAAAGGGACCTTCAGTTTATTGCCGGATCCGAACGGCGAATTTCGAGAAGCTTTTCATGACAATTTTACTACAGGGGGTTTTGTCAGAACCCCGCTGAGGAGAAACACCGTGGAAAACACGTTCGATGACATGGCTGTGTCGGGATTCGATCCCGTGTCATCGGCGTCAGATGCCAACACACTACCCACTGCGCCACGGTGCTCTCGACTGGTGGCACAAAACAAAACAATTATCAGTGCAAGCCAAGCTCAACAAATTGCAAAGACTGTATCTGTATCACCGGGACCATGAGAGCCACAGATGACTCCAAAACGAACGAAGGTGTTGGGGCTGGAGTATACGGTGCAAATATAGGCACATGCATCTACGTCAGCATGGACAGATATAACTCCGTTATTCAAGCAGAGATATTTGCTATAGAACTCTGCCTCAGAGAGGCAGCAAGGCTGCACTTCTGGCCCTAAAGAGCTATGAAATCACCTCAAAACTGATATGGGACTGCCTACAGCTACTTCACCAGCTGGCCAACACAAACAGAGTGCATCTCATTTGGATACCTGGACACAGCGGCCATACAGGCAACGAAAAGGCGGACCTACTAGAAAGGAAAGGCTAAGCATCACCATCAATGATGCCACGGCCTTTCTGCGGCATACCCATCAGCACCACCAAGTGCTGCATGAACAATTTGATAAGAAACACGACGGATCACTACTGGTTACAAACGGATGGTAGCAGACAAGCCAAGTTGTTCCTCTTAACTACATCTCTCAGAAGAACGAAACAACTCCTCATGCTTTCGAGGAGTCAGATTCGCCTAATCACAGGTTTTCCTACTGGAAACTGCCCAGTCGACAAACATCTCAAAACAATGGGCATTAGATAAGATGACACTTGCAGAATGTGTAATGAGGACGAAGAAACAGCAGAGCACATATTGTGCCACTGTAACTGCATTTTCAGTACTCATCATCACTTAGCCAAGTATTATCTTGAAGCAGAAGAAATCGCTGCTAGTTCACTCAAAAGCATATCACGAACTGAGGATTTTTGAGTGAACTGTAAGTGAGGGACATCACAATACGCCCACTTGTCGCCGCAGTGATCAGGCGACTTTGTCCCACCCCCTAATCCTCTCTAACTCTAAGGCTGCTGACACAAAACGACGGCTCATTGCTGAATGAATTGGTTAATTCAATTCTGGTGAATCGAATCTTTGCTGTATACCAGGTCCGACACCTACCCTCTTACCAGCTGTAAGTCGTCACTTCTATCTTTCGACACAGAGGTTTGGGCTTAACTTATGAAGAAGCATTTGTCCGTTTTACGAGGAAAGTTCAATGTTCCACTTTCAAACTATGTATGTACATAGTCTTCTAAACTTAGAGACTAGCACCTGATTATCTACCTTGACGTGGTGTGGGGGCTTATCACTAAAGGATAATCGACCCCATCATTCCCTCTCACCAATCCAACTCCCATCCTTTTCCATCACTCCCACCACACTCCAACCCCACCTATCCACTCCATATCCCCTGGGCTGGACATAGGGTGTCAACCGAACCGTGCCGAGACGTCGACCAGACTGAGAGCCCAGTTCAAAAAAAGCTCAGTCGTAAACGGTGTATCTGGAAACAAAGTCAAACTTTGGTGGGTGCCAGGACACGAAGGTATTAAGGGCAATGAAATCGCCGATCAACCCGCCAGGAAAGCTTCGAAACATTCGATGACGTTTTTTTTTATATGTAGGGCTAGTGCTACCATTAGCAATACGGCACTGCGACCTTCGCAAATGTATTGTGCGTGCTAGCCGATTAGCCGAGGAGCCTCTCCACTTCTATAATGAAGTTGAGAAAGCTTCTCGTAGGAGCCAAGGTGATCCCCTCAGGAGTCGTAACTTCACTGAGAAGGATACGCTTCCTAAGATGGCAGAGAGCAGCACACTCACATAGTATGTGTTCCGCCGTCTCTTCGTCCTCGGGACAGAGCCGACACTCAGTTTCGGACGAGAGGCTAATTTTGTTTAGATGATATCTTAGACGGCAGTGTCCTGTTAGGTAGCTGACTAGTCTTCTGATATCCACCCTACTGAGTTTGAGTATGTCACTAGAGTATTTGTTCAGGGGTCGTATGAGTCGTTTAGATTGACGGAGTCCCCGAACGCTGTTCCAAAAGGACAGGTGTTCCAATTTTTCCCATTTGTCTAATAAGAAATTTATCTTAGACCCGCGAATGCTGCAGAATGGTTCCGGACCTATATATTTATCGCTGGAACCTTGATACCTTTATGTCCTGGCACCCACCAAAGCTTAACATTGTTTCTTTTGGCGAGGTCTTGTAGGACGTCATGGCATTCCTTGACGGTTTTTGAGTTCGTACTATACGAACCCAGCGCTTTAAGCGCTGCTTGGCTATGTTGATGGTTACTCCTCTAATGCCAGTTTCGAGATTTAGATTGACGCATATTAGGATGCTTGAAAGAAGCTGGAGCTCGTTCCCAGGGCCTTCACGATCTTGCGGTTTGGTCCAAAGATGCCGGCGCCAATGCCGGAAGCCATCTTGGAGCCATCCTTGTACCACCTAAGGCCTTTGATATTTAGCAAGGGATCACTGTTTTCCCATGTTGAGCGATTTGGGATCTATATCTCAAATCTCTTGTCAAAAGAGAAGGTGTGTGGCAATGCGTCCAAGACCGTAGTAATCATATCCAGCTCGGGAAGGTGTTGTAATATGGACATGTGGCCTACGGGTCTACATGGCATATTTGTTCCCGAGCAGAGAATTCTGATTGCACTGCCTAATGCCACCTTTTTGATGAAAAGGTGCAGTGGAGTGAGTCCAATGAGTGCTTCTTGGGCTGCCGTGGGGCTGGTTGGCATAGCGCCTGTGATGAGGATACACACTAGTCTCTGAAGGCGTTTAAGTTTAACAATTGCAGTTTTTTGCTCAACTTTTGTCCACCATACGGTGGACCCGTAGGTGACGATAGGTCTTACTATCGCGGCGTATAACCAGTGGACTACCTTAGGTTTTACTGTAGGTGCGTTGGCAGGCCCACATGGCCTTAGTCGCTTTCATGAGTTTATTTTTCATGTTGGAGTTCCAGTTGAGTCTGCGGTCTAGGTCAATACCTAGATACCTTACCTCCTCTGGCAGGGTTGTACCTTTCTCCTCTTTGTAAATGGGACTAAGATTGTCTTATTTGGGTTAATATATAAACCCTCTCTGCCACACCAGTCAGAGATAAGTTGGAGCGCAAGCTGGATGCGCTCACAGGCAGTGATCTCGCACTTGCCCTAAGAATGACTACTAGGTCATCATCATATCCGATGACCTCGTAGCCCCAAGTGGTTAGCTTGCGTAGTAGATCATCGATGACTATCGACCAAAGCAGTGGTGAGAGGACTCACCCTTGTGGGCATCCTCTAGCCGCCGATACTGTCACTGAGACCTCTCCGCATGTGGCTGATATGATACGACTATTTAGCATCGCCCTAATCCAGTGATTAGTGGGATGGTCCACACCCTTGCAGGATAGTACAGTGGTGATCGAATCACAGCCAGTATTATCGAAGGCTCCCTCTATATCGAGGAAGGCGCAGATTCGATCTCCTTTTGTGTGAAACTCTTTTCAATGCGCGTCACCAAGTGGTGTTGTGCATTCTCGGTAGATCGCTCTTTGCGATATGCATACTGGTTGGGATGCAGAGGATGCGGGGATGCAGAGGGGTCTGATTTTCCAAGATACCTTTAATATGGAGCTCTATCAGTTTCTCCATTGTTTTTCGAAAGAACGAAGTCAGACTGATAGGGCGATAGGATTTATGTTGCTCACTTGGCTTCCCAATCTTGGAAAATTGACCTCCCTCCAGATTTGGGGTATGTATCCCAGGTTGAAGCTAGACCTAAAAAGAACTATCAGTGGTGATAGAATTGTATTCAAGCCTTTCTGTAAGATTGCAGGAAAGACACCATCCTTGCCTGGGGTCTTGTAGGGTTTAAATGAACCAATTGCCCATTTGACTCCATCCGGGCTGAAGAGTCTATTTGTTCTACTGTCGATGTTATCTATGACGTTCATTTGAACGTCAGAGGACATCGAGTAAAGAGTAGAACCAGGGAAGTGCACCTCGAGCAAAATCTCCAGGGTTTCCCTATGATTGACGGTAAAGATGCCGTCTGATTTGCGTAGCAGCCCGAGCCCATTTGTGTGCTCCCGAGATAGCGCTTTGTGGATTCGGGCCGCTGTTGGAATCGAGTCTATGTTCTCGCAATGTTTCCTCCAAGACGTTCTCTTGGATTTCCTCAATTCGAGGTTGTATTTAGTTAGAGCATATCTATAATCAGTCCAGCTATTATACCGTTTAGCTCTGTTAAACAGCGATTTCACCTGTTTCCTTAGGGTCTCAAGCTGAGTATTCCAACAGGGCATACATTGACCTGGGTGTACAGCTGTCTCTAAAGGATGAGATGAGTGCTGCATTGAGCTAGTAAGCCGCTTCGTCGATATCGTCTGTCGATTCAATCGACTTGAGAAGCACATCTTCTTTGGCGGCGAGTTGAGCTTGGAACCGAGCCCATTTCGTTCGTTTGGGGTGATATCCGGGCTTAGCCTCTTTAACCTCACCGGAGATGTTAAATCTGATGTACTGGTGATCCGACAGTGAGACTTCATTGGAGACATGCCAGTCCCCAATCGCATTTGAGATAAATGGGCTAGAGATGGTGAGGTCAAGCACCTCTTCTATAACCGCATTTATGAATGTGGGTTTGTTGCCTCTATTGGCAACGGTGAGTTCGTTAATGATGACGATGACGTTGGTGTTATCAGGATCCGAGCTCGCTCATCGTGCATCAGAGTCCAGCACATTAACCACTGCGCCAAGGCCCCCAAACTTAATAGAGTAGATATCAGAAGACTAGTCAGCTCCTTACGGGACACTGTGGTCTAAGATATCATCTCAATAGAATGAACTGAGTGTCGACTCTGTCTTGAGGACAGAGAAACTGCAGGACACATACTGTGTGAATGTGCTGCCCTCTGCCAGAAGGAAGCGTAACCTTCTCAGTGAAATTATGACTCCTGAGAGGATTAAGGAAGTGGAGAAGCTCCTCATCTAATCGGCTAGTAGGCACAATAGACCTATAAAGGTCGGAGTTTCTCATGCTATTAAAAAAAAACAAAAATGTACATATTCGGAACAATAACATCGACATTATCAGACTTTCAGATATTCATCGGCTAAAATTGCTGGACCATGTGAAGGGAATGTACCAATACGGCAGAAGCATGAAGAATCTTTGCCTTTTACTCCGAAGAACAACGACCCTTGGGGACGGTCGTCGCTCAATCCAAGTGGTAGGGGATCTCTCATCATCAAGTGGGAGTGCGACACAAGAGGCAGCTAAGTATACATTACGTCGCCTGGAGAAGTTTATTATCAAGAATGAGGGAATCGATTGCATGATATTGCATTCAACGCTTTTGAACCTGTGACAGCAGCACTATGTACAAAGGGACTGCATTGATCTATGTAAGTATTAGCCCAGCAAAATCCCAGTGAACTATGCCATCCACTGTAAGCTGGAAATATTTCGGATATCTTTTGAGATACATATACGATACGGCAATGATCTACATAATTCTGACTGCAATCTGCAGGTGTTGCACTAAGCAAATGCGCACGAGTGCAGATATACCTCGCACAATGGTGTGCCTTTGAATTTGCTTTATCGCGCGAAAAGCTACATACTTACGTCACCACACAGCACAAGTCACACAACAGCTCATAACCTCAACCACAGCAGCGATGGTCTGAGTCTGAGGAACGTATTATATGAGGCATACCTTCAGGATTGTGTTGATCGCAGCTTGGAAATGATCTTCTTCTAATAGTGCATTTAGCTTTTAGGCTGGGCTTCAGTTCATTTTAAAATTTCAACAGAATCGCCGCACTAACCGAGTAATTGGAATATCTGTTCGTAGAGTGACTAAGGCTGAACCCACACCAAGGCCGACAAAACGTTTTTCCTTGTACAACACACACCAAATCGGACGCAACACAACAGAACATTTTGTTCGGCCGCGCACGTTGCTCCGATGTCCATTTTATATGGCATTGCATACAGCCAACCCACACCGAACGCGACAAACGTGTTGCGAACACGTGTCGTTGCCGAAAAGTACACACTACTTTAGCGGTCAACCCACACCGGACGAAATAAACAAAGCACGACACGACAAAGCAAAAAAACATGTCGAAATCTGTTCGCCGGTATTTTGTCTCTCTGCGATAAAATCGATGCATTGCGAGTTTGTGAAGCGAAGATAGAAGTTGACGCGGAGAAGCTACTAATTATGATTGTGCTTAGGGGTAACATCCCTATCACGTAAAAACCTACTTGTTCCGAAACGACAACAAGCCTCGGATACGGACGGATACAAAGCTGACGACCCCTGCAAACGACTAACGGACTTGAGAGTCTGCACCTGGAATGTGAGGTCCCTTAACAGACCGGGTGCAGGCGATCAATTGGAGCAAACCCTCAACTGCTATAAAGCAGATATAACCGCACTCCAAGAAGTGCGATGGGATGGACCAGGCAAAAAACGGATGAAAAACTGCGACATCTACTACGGGAACTGCTACAAGGAGAACAAACAGCGCCTATTCGGGTGCGGATTCGTTATTAGAGGAAGACTCCGACAAAAAGTCTTTAGCTTCCGAGATGTAAGCGAACGCCTCATAACAATCCGCATCAAAGCTAAATTTGGAAACATTAGCTTAATATGCGCTCACGCCCCAACGGAAGAAAAGGACGATCGACTCAAAGAAGAATTCTACGATCTCCTAGACAGAACATATGCCCATTGTCCCAGCTACGACACCAAAATAGTTCTTGGAGATTTTAATGCAAAACTGGGCAAGGAGGACATATTTGAGTCGATCATAGGAAAGCATAGCCTCCATAACACCACCTCCGACAACGGACTAAGGCTAATCGATTTCCTAGCGGGGCGTAACCTCCTTGTAGCAAGCACGCGATTCCCCCATCTCAACATCCACAAGGGTACCTGGCGGTCTTGTGATCAATCGACCACCAATCAGATTCAGATCAGCTCAGAACCTTCCGAGGGGCTAGCATCGACTCGGACCTCTACCTTGTTGTAGCCAGGGTACGAATGAGGATATCAAGAATGCTTAGGAGTCGAGTAGGACTACGTAGGTTTGACGTTGGAAAGCTACAATCGCAAGAGACTGTCAGAATCTTTGCCGATCGTGTCTCCTCAAAGCTCTCTCAAAATCCGCCCACAGCAGCACAAGCAATAGAGCAGGAATGGGCTCATTGCCAAGCGCCGTCAGAGATGCTGCCTCAGAGGTGCTGGGTTTCATACAGCCACCACCTAGAAACCCCTGGTTCGATGAACAATGCGAACAAGCCCATGCAGCAAAACAAGAGGCATATAAAGCCATGCTGCAACGACGGACGAGAGCTGCTCGCGAAATCTATGAGCAGAAGAGAAGAGAGGAACACACGGCCTGTCTGCTGAGCTTCTTAAGGCACCTGGAGATGAGCTGATAAGGTGCATGCACCATCTCATTTGCAAGGTATGGTCGGAGGAAAGCATGCCCGACGAATGGAATCTCAGCATCGATTGCCCGGTCCATAAGAAAGGAGACTTCTATAACTGCGCCAACTATAGGGGAATAAGTCTCCTTAACATAGCATATAAGATCTTCTCTGCCGTATAGTGTGAACGCCTGAAACCGTTTGTGGATAACCTGATCGGCTCTTATCAGTGTGGTTTCAGGCCAGGTAAATCCACAATAGACCAAATATTTACGCTACGGCAGATCTTGGAGAAGACCCAGGAATACCAAATCGACACTCACCACCTCTTCGTCGATTTCAAGGCCGCGTATGACAACGTATATAGAGACGAGCTGTACAAAGCCATGTCTAATTTTAACATCCCTGTCAAACTCGTCTGACTGTGCAGGATGACAATGAAGAATTCTCGCTGCTCCATGAAGGTCGAGCAAACCGAGACCTTTGATGTTAAAAAAGGATTTAGGCAGGGCGACGCGCTATCGTGCAACTTTTTCAACATCGTGCTTGAAAAGATCGTGCTAGAGTCACTAGCCAACACAAGAGGTACGATTTTTTTCAAGTCTACGCAATTGCCTGCGTACGCCGCCGATATTGACGTAATTGGACGAAAACAGCGAGACGTCAATGAGGCCTTTGTAAGCATTGAGGTAGAAGCGGCTAAGATGGGTCTCAAGGTTAATAAGGGTAAAACCAAATATCTGGTTTCATCTGAAAGAGAGGCACAACACCGACGTATTGGCCAGAACGTCACCATGGGCGGATATAACTTTGAAGTGGTCAAGGAATTCGTCTACCTTGGCTCACTGATGACCAGCGACAACAACACCAGCGCTGAGATAAAACGCAGAATCACTCTTGCCAACCGCTGTTTCTTTGGGCTCAAGAGGCAATTGAGAAGTAGAGCCTTCTCTCGGAAAACCAAGGGGACACTATATAAGACCTTGATCGTCCCAGTCCTCCTTTACGGCGCAGAGGCTTGGACCTTAACAAAAGCGGATGAAGATGCCCTTGGTCGTTTCGAGAGGAAAATTCTGCGCACTATCTACGGTCCCGTTTGTTCAAACGGTGTATGGAGGAGAAGATATAACGAAGAACTGCACGGGTTATACAGCGACATCGGCCTGGTACGACGTCTACGGATACAGCGTCTATGGTGGCTAGGCCATGTAGAGCGCATTGAAGATACAGCTCCGACCCGAAAAGTCTTCGAATCCACTCCGGAAGGAAGGCGCGGCAGAGGACGGCCGCCTCAGCGGTGGCGCACGCAGGTGGAAGGGGACCTCAACCAACTGGGCGTCGCCACTGGAAACAGCTGGCCAAAGACCGTGCCGGCTGGAGACGCTTGTTGGTTGAGGCCCAGGTTCACCACGGACTGTAGCGCCACCTATGTAAGAAAGTAAAGTAAACTGTAGGTCACCTTCACCTGTGTAAAAAATAAATCACACACAGCGTGGTGAAGGCGACCATAGATCGCCGATTCAGAGGAAGGAAATTCAACATAATCGTAGGAGTGAAATCCAAAGATGGTGTGTTGCTTTCCAATGAGATGGACAGCATACGCAGGTGGAGCGAGCACTTTTCAGGGCTGCTCAATTCCGAACAGGGCGCTGAGGAGGACAGACCTATAGTCTTGAGGGTGGCGGAGAATAGTCCAACGGTGGAGGAAGTAATTTTAGCGATTGAATCGCTAAAAGTTGGCAAATCCGCCGGTGTGGATGAAGTTCGGCCAGAAATGCTTGAGGCAATGGGTAAAGAGGGAGTATTATGGCTCTCTCATGTCATTAAGATGGCCTGGGAATGCGTTGAGACACCTAGCGATTGCCAGATTGGGTAAAGTCTACGCTAAGGTACTGAAGGTGCGTTCGAATTTAGGATAGGGGATGAACAGTGCGGGTTTCGTCACAGCAGAAGTACAACCGACCAGATTTTCACTCTAAGAATGGTAGTCGAGAAAGCTTGGGAGTACGCCAAACCGATCTACAGCTGCTTTGTAGATTTGGAAAAGGCGTTTGACCGAGTTCCTCGAGGTAAACTCTGGAGTGTTCTGCAGGAGTATGGGATTGATGGTCCTCTGTTGAGTGCCATTCAGTCTCTATACACAAACTGTAGCAGCTGCGTTCGGGTTAACGGTAGTAAATCAACACCTTTCACCGTGGGCGTTGGACTTCGCCAAGGGTGCGTCTTGTCTCCTCTCCTTTTCATTATATATGTATATGGACGGGATGTTGCAGCGCAGTCGAGGCGAGAAGTGTTTCACATTGGCAGAGTTGAGGATAAACCATTTTCTTTTTGCAGATGACTTAGTTGTCCTCTCATCCTCCCAGACGGAACTTCAGCGCGCGCTAGATAGGTTTGTGGTCGTATGTGCTAATGCTGGAATGAGGGTTAACGTGGACAAATCCGCGGTTATGATTATTTCCAGAACATCTGTCCACATGTTAGTGAAGTCCCATTGAAGCAGGTGGAGAAGTTGGGCTTTCCTGCAGGATTGGCCAAGCTGGGTCAATTTTGAAACAGCTTGGAAGATCTGTAATCAGAAAGACCAAGCTTGGCGTCAAAGCCAAGTTAGCGGTTTTTAACTCAGTAGTTGTTCCAACTCTCACCTATGATCATGAAATTTGGGTAGTGACCGAAAGAATAAAATTCGCGATCGCGATACAAGCTGCCGAAATGAGATTTCTTCGTGCTGTTGTGGGAGTTACTCGCCGGGATAGGGTGAGAAACACGGCAGTGCGTGGGGAGCTCAATGTTGAGCAGCTGCTTCTCCGAACGGAAAGGACTATGCTTCGATCGTTTGGTCACGTGAGACGAATGTCGCCATCATCACGACTTCCGAAGAGTGCCTTAGATGCAATACCATCAGGCAGGCGATCGTTTGGCAGACCCAGGACGAGATGATCGGGCCAAGTCCAAAAACTCGTCTGGGTGCGCTTGGACATAGCTCCTGATGAGTTAGAGTCGATGGCGGAGGATCGAGTGGCCTGGAGATCCTGCGTGCGCGCATTACTCCCGCGACTCTTTTAGTGGAACATGCGGGCCACTGAAAATGTATGTATGTTTGTATGTACAGCGTTGGTGATTGAAGCTTGGCTCTGGTCCTCCACGGCCTGTTACGCCACCAACGCAAGCAAAGGAGCGCAATTTATAATAATTATTTTGAATCAGACGACATTTCAATCGACGATGACTGAATTTGTTTTTTTCAACCCACACCAAGCGCAACAATTCGTCGGAAACATTTTGTTTGTCCGTAAGTGTTGGGGTTGGTATGGGTTAGTTTGAAAAACGTTTTCTTGACGAGCACTTAGAGAACAAGGTACATATCTATGTACGTATTTCTACTTTCTTACTTATCAAACTAGCAATCCATGGAGGATCTTAGCCTGCCCTACAGCTGCCTTCCATCCTTGATGGTCCCAGGCACGCTGCTTCCAGTTATCAAGATCAAGTTTTCTTACATCCGCGATTACCTGTCTTCGGTCTTCCTTTTCTTCTCGAACTATGAGGTTCGGAGTCGAAGACCCTCTTAGCGTTGGTGTTCATGTGCTCGATGTGACCGAGCCAATGTAGTCGACGGATCTTTGCCTTCCGGACTATGCCCACATCTTTGTACAGCTCGTAGAGTTCGCGGTTATGTATTCTCCTCCCATTCGCCCAGCTTTCGGCTCCCTATGGTAAGACTGGCAGTTTTGTAAAGCATGACTTTGGTTCTGCAAGTGAGGAGTTTTGACCCAAGTTGTTTGGACAAACCGAAGTAGCAGTGGTTGCCAGGAGCGATTCAATGCCGGATCTCTACTGTGGTGTCGTTCGTGGAGTTTATGTTTGCCCCGAGGTAGACAAACTCCTTAACCACCTCGAAATTATAGCTGTCAACCGTTATATTTTGTCCTAGGTGGTGAGCGACGGATTTTGCTTGTCAGCATGTACATATTTTGTTTTATCCTCGTTGACTTTAAGACCAACTCATTCCACCTGACACCGCTGACACCGCGCGATGATGTCAATATCATCGGCGCATCCTAGCAGCTGGACAGACTTGTAGAAGATAGTGCACTCCCTGTTGACGCCTGTCCGTCACACTGTCTGCTCCAGCACCAAATTGAAGAACGACAGCGTAATTGATTTTCGTACGGCCCAAACCTGGCTAGCGAAGCGCAAAACCCCCCTGGATGACAAGAAGGTGATCTGTCTCGGAAACTACCTACTCTGGTGTACTAGGGCCCCATTCGCAGCCAGGGCTAAATGGTGCCAGTATGCGAGGTTCTGGTGGCCGGCCTCATAGGAAATCATCTCGAGCTGGTTGAGGAAGCTGCCAGGTATCGGTTACATATCGTAGGTATCTCTTCGACAAAGCAAAGAGGATATAGAACTGTGGACCTTTCGGACGGGTCGAAACTCTTCCTATCGGGTATTGCACCTCAAATGTATGCACAGGCGGGAGTGAGGATACTCATAAGTCCCGGCCTGGCAGAAAGGCAACTGGAAAGATTAACTTTGGCTCTGGCGCAGGTATACATATGCAACGAATCTAGAGTCAGGGTATGCGACTTTCCTTGATGAAGTTGATGCTGCCCCGGTGATCCTCATCAAAACGCGAACGGAGAGAGGCTGTTGTGCAAAAGGCATGTCCATTATGAAGACCTTCTATACACACAAAGACTTTCATAAATATAAGTGGCATCGTCGGAGTCTTCAACAGAAGACTCTGACTTTGACAGAATTCTTTGTGGTACCATGGTGTGTGAAACGGATGGTTTGAGACACTCGTGTATTGAGAGGGGCTGAACTGTCAACTGATCATCACCTGGTGTTATGTAAGCTGTATCTTACCGATAAAGTACCTCGTCTGCTAAGATGGACACCAGGAGTGGTTACACGCATACGGTGGGAGAAACTACAGAGCAGTGAGGTGCGGCAACACTTCGCACGACACATATCCGAAAGATTTGAGCAAATTCCAACTGTTCCATCGCATGCAGAGGAAGAATGGCGACATCTGTCATTGCATCTGCACGTGATGTTTGAGGAGAGAAGGGGTTTGGTGTGGCGGCAGGTGGTGAGAAAAGAACTGCGTGGATTAAAACAGCCGGAGTTCGAGAAGCCATCAGAGAGAAGAAGAAGGGCTAAAGGGACTGGATTCTCTTGGAAGACTCTGCATCCCGTGACCGGTACACATTGGCGCGAAGAACTTGCAAATTGGCTGTGCGAGCAGCTAAAGAGCAGACCTGGGAGCAGTTCGGCGAGAAGTTGAAAGGCGACCAGTGATCTGCGAAAAAGGTGTTCTGGCAAACCATTCGCCGGCTCTGAGGAAGGTGGTGTGTTGCTTTCCAATGAGATGGACATATTACGAAGATGGAGCGAGCACTTTTCGGAGCTGCCCAATCCCGAACAGGGCGCTGAGGGGGACAGACCTATAATCTTGAGTGGGGCGGAGAATAGTCCAACGGTGAAGGAAGTCATTTTAGGGATTGAATCGTTAAAAGTTGGCAAATCCGCCGATGTGGATGAAGTTCGGCCTGAAATGCCTAAGACTATGGGTAAAGAGGGAGTACTATGGCTCTCTCATGTCATTAAGGTGGCATGGGAAGGCGGTAAGACACCTAGCGATTGGCAGACTGGGGTGATTGTCTCTCTTTTCAAAAAGGGGGATAAAAAAGAGTGCTCCAACTATAGGGCATATCTCTTTTAAGTGTCTCCGGTAAAGTCTACGCTAAGGTGTTGGAGGCGCCTTCTAGAGCTATGGTCGAATCCAGGATACGGGATGAAGAGTGCAAGTTTCGTCACGCCAGAAGTACAACCCACCAGCTTTTCACTCTAAGAATGCTAGTCGAAAGTTGGAAAAGACATACATATGACCGAGTTCCCCGAGGTAAGCTCTGGAGTGTTCTACAGGAGTATGGGATTGATGATCCTCTCTCCGTCCGTGTATCCGAGCCATTTTTCTCTTTCATAACTTGTCTTTTTTCTACATAGGCGGGTTGTTGGCCCGCCGCACAATCTCTAGTCTGGTCGGGGTATTGTAGCGCCCTCTTGCCTAAGGCGATAGCTCCATACATTTGTTCGCGTCTCAACGGTTGTTGTAGATGCTATCCAGAAGGCGCTGCGAGAAGGCTGTATGCTAACTTGACCCGGACATTGAAACAGGCATCGTTGCTGGCATCTCGCCAGACTGAGAGCAATTAATCTGTATGTCCAAGCCCATGCCCTCCGAACAGTAATAGAGTAGAAACCAAAAAATAAGCTCTTGACACAAAAATAGAAAAACACTTGATTGATGGCCTTACATTGCACGCCTCGAATCCGATTTTAATCTAAAAGATGATGGAGTAGAGGAGGATCTCGTTAATGCACGCAGTATCTTTGCACCTGGACTCTTTTCCAAGCTCAACTTGCCGCTAAAGAAGATATGTTTCTTAAATCAATTGCATCGACGATAACATTGAAGAAGCGGCTTACCAACTCAATGAAGCACTTATCGCATCCTTTAGAATCAGCGGTACACCCAGGACAAGTACACACAAGCGATGTGTACCCTGGAGGAATGCACAGCTCGAATCTCTTAGGCAATATGTAGGTGAGGTCTCTGTTTAGCAGAGCCAAATGAAAGAATAGTTGGACTGATTGTAGATTTGCTCTAACGACATACAACCTCGAATTGAAGAAATCCAAGACCTTGTCTTGGAGAAAAGACTGTAAGTACTTAGACTCGCTCCTATCGCGGTTCGACTCCATAAATCCCTGTCCCAACAGCATACAAATGGACTCGGGCTGCTTCGCAAATCAGACGGTACCTTTACTGTCAATCGCGGGGAAACCATGGAGCTCTTGCTTGGGGTACACTTCCATAGTTCTACACCCCAACGAATGCCTTTTGACAACCAAACGAGAGACAAATAACACCGATAGTAGAACAAATAGCCTCTCTGGCAGACTTTTCAGCCCCGATAGAGTTAAATGGGTCTTTCCTGCTATTCTCTGGAAAGGCCTAGACATCATTCTAGCACCACTGATAGCTGTTTTTAGGTCCTGTTACAACTTGGGGATACTTCTCTCAAATCTTCGGGGATGTCAACCTTGTTTTCATCCCCAAGATTGGAAAACCAAATGAACAACCTAAATCCTACCGCCATATCAGCCTACATCTTACTTACTTACTTAGGTGGCGCTACAGTCCGTGGTGAACCTGGGCCTCAACCAACAAGCTTCTCCAGCTGGCACGGTCTTTGGCCAGCTGTTTCCAGGGGTTAAGGTCCCCTTCCACCTGCGTGCGCCACCGATGATGCGGCCGTCCTCTGCCGCGCCTTCCTTCCGGAGTGGATTCGAAGACTCTTCGGGTCGGAGCTGTATTTTCCATGCGCTCTACATGGCCTAGCCACCTTAGCCGCTGTATCCGTAGACGTCGTACCAGGCCGATGTCGCTGTACAACCCGTACAGTTCTTCGTATTATCTTCTCCTCCATATACCGTTTAAACAAATGGGACCGTAGATAGTGCGCAGAATTTTCCTCTCAAAACGACCAAGGGAATGTTCATCCGCTTTTGTTATTGTCCAAGCCTCTGCGCCGTAAAGGAGGACTGGGATGATTAAGGTCTTATATAGTGTCACCTTGGTTTTCCGAGAGAGGGCTCTACTTCTCAATTGCCTCTTGAGCCAATACGTCAGTGTTGTCCGTCTCCTTTAGATGAAAGCAGATATTTGGTTTTACCCTCATTAACCTTGAGACCCATCTTAGCCGCTTCTACCTCAATGCTTACAAAGGCCTCATTGACGTCTCGCTGTCTCCGTCCAATCACGTCAATGACGCCGGCGTACGCAAGCAATTGCGTAGGCTTGAAATAAGTCGTACCTCTTGTGTTGGCCAGTGACTCTTGCACGATCTTTTCAAGCACGATGTTGAAAAAGTTGCATGATAGCGCGTCACCTTGCCTAAATCCTTTTTTAACATCAGTGGTCTCGGTTTGCTCATTACCGATCCCAATGGAGCAGTGAGAATTCTCCATTGTCATCCTGCACAGTCGGACTAGTTTGGCAGGGATGTTAAAACTAGACATGGCTTTGTATAGCTCATCTCTATACACGCTGTCATATGCAGCCTTGAAATCGACGAAGAGGTGGTGAGTGTCGATTTGGTATTTCTGGGTCTTCTCCAAGATCTGCCGTAGCGTAAATATTTGGTCTATCGTGGATTTACCTGGCCTGAAGCCACACTGATAAGAGCCGATCAGGTTATCCACAAACGGTTTCAGGCGTTCACACAATACGGCAGGGAAGGTCTTGTTTGCGATGTTAAGGAGACTTATTCCCCTATAGTTGGCGCAGTTATAGGGATCTCCTTTCTTATGGACCGGGCAAACGATGCCGAGATTCCATTCGTCGGGCATGCTTTCCTCCGACCATACCTTGCAAATGAGATGGTGCATGCACCTTACCAGCTCATCTCCAGCTGCCTTAAGAAGCTCAGCAGACAGGCCGTCTGCGCCCGTGGCTTTATTAGACTTAAGTCTTGATATCGCTATTTTGACTTCATCTAGGTCGGGTGGACTGAATTCTGTTTCATTGTCGTCCATTACGAATGGCTCGTTCTGGCGGTATCTTGTCTATCATCGCCGTTATATAGTCTGCAGAAGTTGTCTTTCCAAATCCTCAGCATCGACTGCGACTCTACTATCAGTTCTCCATTTTCATCCCTGCAGGCCGCCGCTCTGGCTTTGTAGCCATGTTTTACCTTATTGTAAAACTTACGGGCGTCATTCCTGCGGAAGCATCTCTCCATCTCCTCGATCTCACGCTTTCCGTGCTCTCTCTTCTTTCTTCTGAAAAGCGTGTGTTCCTCTCTTCTGCTCATAGATTTCGCGAGCAGCTCTCGTCCGTCGTTGCAGCATGGCTTTATATGCCTCTTGTTTTGCTGCATGGGCTTGTTCGCATTGTTCATCGAACCAGGGGTTTCTAGGTGGTGGCGGTTTGAGACCCACCACCTCTGAGGCAGCGTTTCTGATGGCGCTCTGGCAATGCGCCCATTCCTGCTCTATAGTTTGAGCTGCTGTGGGCGGATTTTGAAAGAGCTTGGAGGAGACACGATCGGCAAAGATTCTGGCAGTCTCTTACGATTGTAGCTTTCCGACGTCAAACTGACGTAGTCCTACTCGACTCCTAAGCATTCTTGACAACAAGGTAGTGGTCCGAGTCGATGTTGGCCCCTGGGAAGGTTCGTACGTCGATAATATACGAGGAGTGTTTGGCGTCGATCGCAATGTGATCAATCTGGTTGGTGTTCGATTGATCAAAAGACCGCCAGGTACCCTTGTGGATGTTGAGATGGGGGAATCGCGTACTTGCTACAAAGAGGTTACGCCCCGCTAGGAAATCGATTAGCCTTAGTCCGTTGTCGGATGTGGTGTTATGGAGGCTATGCTTTCCTATGATCGACTCAAATATGTCCTCTTTGCCCAGTTTTGCATTAAAATCTCCTAGGGCCATTTTTGTGTCGTAGCTGGGGCATTGGGCATATGTTCTGTCTAGGAGATCGTAGAATTCCTCCTTGAGTCGATCGTCCTTTCCTTCGGTTCGGGTGTGAGCGCATATAAAGCTAATGTTCCCGAAAGTAGTTTTGATGCGGATGGTTGTAAGGCATTCGCTTATACCCCGAAAGCTTATGAATTTTTGTCGGTGTCTTCCCCGATAAACGAATCCGCATTCGAATCAGCGTTGATTGTTTGGGACTGCCACTTGTTATTTTCTTTTGGTGGCGTTACAGCCCACGAAGGACCAGAGGCAAGCTTCCTTCGATCACCCATGTTGTGTGTGATTTATTTTTCACACAGGTGAAAGGGACCTACAGTTTAATGCCGATTCCGAACGGCGTGTAAGAAGCTTTTTCAATGCAAGTTATTCGAACTCGCTCTTTGTGCATCAGAGTCCAAAACACTAACTACTGCGCCAGGGCGTCCTCATGTGCTACATATCTCGACCAACGCCATGATGGCCAATACTCAAACTCGCACATCATTCAAGCCGGCGTTCCTCAAGGTGGTGTACTGGCGCCACTATTTTATGCAGACTGGGTTTTTGGATGAAAACTCAAGACTATTGACTTATCCACAAAATTATAATAAAGCCTATCTGCTCCTATGGGCTACAGCAATGGGGGGACCTTAAAACCTCAAATATTAAATAACAACAACAATTATCGTCAACTCCGAATGGTAGCATCGATTGTGTCCAACTTTATGGCCTGCCTGATAGAGGTGAAGAGATTGTCGAGACTTTTAATAAAGCGATGGGCTAGTCTAGTCCTTGCTAGCGTCAGCGAGCCACAGAGGAATGAATGAAAGTTTTCTAGCCAGTGGCAGATGGGGTCTGTCGATGAGATGAAATGTCGATTTATATTGTTGACGTAGACTTAACAGATTATTCTGAACATGGCACAGTTAAACCTTTAATAAAAGATTCTCTGAAGACGTTGCAGGACTGTTTTATTAGTTAAACTTTCTTTTTTGTTCCCTCACCGTTGTTATAATGGCTGTGCTCACGAAGGGTACCTTAGTCCAGGTCTCCAAGTGGACTAGCTTGGACTGTGTACTATCAAACAAAGATATCCTGAATATTGGGCCAAACCGAAACCGATCGCTCTTGTCCATTGCTTTTCAAATCTATTCCCCATCCTTCGCGATGAAGGGTTTAACTGACGCCATTCCAGATTTTGGTACGATGACTTCGATTACTGGTATCAGGTTTTATTTTGTGACGATCCTTTGAGGTTTCTTTTGTCATGGCGAGCATTGTTCTATAATCCCACTACTGTCTTGCATAGAGCCTTTGGACCATGCAACATCAATACCTTTCCCGGCTGCAATTGAACACGGCTCACTACCGATTATGTTATCTGGAAAATCGCGTTAAACACGTCGTACGATCTAGACTAGTACTCCACAGGGCACATTTAGTCGTAAAAACCGAATTCCGACGACAAAGTTTCTAATCACTCTCATTAAGATTCCTTAAGACCGTTCGAACCTACATTTCTCACGACTATGCTTCTCGTGTATACCCACCGAATACTTCCAATTCGTAGCGAATTTCACACGTTACCCGATTAGAACTGAAATTCCACAACACGACCTACTGCGACTCCCCGTACAATATCCGATTGGCAGTCGATTTATCAATCGAATGCCGCTCCAATGACGTTTGCTTACTCGAACTTGTACACCAAGATCACGTAACAATCGGGCGTTTGAAAACCCCTTGCTCGTATTTAAGCCGCGTTTCGGGAACTCAAAATCATAGTATTGACTCTACTGTTCATACAATCAACAATTCCAAAAAATCAACATGAAATTCTTGGTAAGTTCCTAGATTGAGAGGTTGCCTGGACGTTAGGTTCACTGTTTCTTGTTTGTTTCATACAGGCTGCTCTCGTTGCCTTATGCGCTCTGTTCGCCCTTGTGGCTGCCGTTCCTAAGCCAGCACCAAAACCAGTTTACTCATTGCCAGGGATTAGATATGGAGGGGGCATGCCTTATGGTTATCCTTACGGTAAGTCAGACAAGATAAAGGCTTCTTGAATTGAGGAAATAATTTTGCTGTTTTTTTTCTTCCCCCTCTTAAAGGCTACAACCCTTACTATCCAGGTGTCATCTATTAAGCTTTGAAATACATGACTTGACGGAAGAAAATGTGAATAAAGTGCAAGGTGCTGCAAAGTCAAAAACTTTGGTTTTTCATTTATTCATTACATGTCGGTGGTTGGAAAGGTTCCTAATGGAACACTTAGTTCAGAAGTTGTTGCTATCCTTGTAGCCTGGATGATCAAGTTTGAACCGAGTTCCGAAGATCAATGCAAGGCAAATAAACAAATCATACCATAGCGCGGCGCTATATACATATGTATCACTCGGATCACTGAGCATCACTTTCCGCATATTGTCAACACTAGAATCTTACAACTCAAGCTGAGCTTTAAACGATATATCCAGAGGTGTGCAGACATTGTCCGGAATTTAGAGGCATGCTCCTTTTCTAGATGGCTTTTGTGCATGATTTGAGGTTCAAGTAGGATCTTGACCACAACTTCGCTATTCCATTGGGTAGAAAGTCAAAACACAAAAGTCAACTTTTAGTTGAAAATTAGTGAAATTTTTTACTATAAAGAAGGTGAATACGCTGTAAAAACATACCGAAAATTTTGTGAAGCGTACACTGGCTGTGAGCCAGCGTCAGACGCAGGAAGCGTTTGTTCTATTCCAGTCCGGAAATTTCGATGTCAAAGATGCACCTCGCTTTGGCCAGCCAATTAGGAAAAAATTCAATAAAATTTTGCAGTTGGTGGAGTAGGAGTGGCATGCAAGCCATCAGGAGTAGCGAAAGTACTAATCATGGACCCCATGACGGTTTGGAATTGTTTATGAAGAGTAGGAGAATGAGGGCAACACTCAAACTGGATGTTTGGGTGCCACACGAATGCCTCATGAATATGATTGACTGAGTGAAAAGCTGTTGATTCGCGACGAAATGGAACAATGGAAGCGAGTTATGGGTCATGAAATATGGATTAGATATCCAACGCAGGCGACCACTATCAAATAAGCAACTTCAAGCCTACATTGACGGCAAATAGCTAGGTGATGGTGAGTGTTTGGTGAAGTTTAAGGAGAGTTGCCCATTATGAGTTGCTACAATCTGGCAGAACGGTCAAATCGGTCCTCTGCTGTGCATCGCTCGACTGTGTGAACGCAGCAACCAAGAAAAAGCGATCAGAATTGGCCAACCCAAAGGAAGTTATGTTCCTTCATAACAATGCCGGGCCACACAAATATTTGACATCTCGAAACAAATCGACCGAACTTTGTTGGAGAGTTTTATACCTGCACCATATAACCATGTACTCGATGTTCCTAATGTCTCTGGAATCTATGCCCAGGCCTATGCGGATAACGACGCCGTTCTCTCTGTCGACTCATGTTTAGCGACTGTCTGTCTCAAAGCACAGATGGCGCTAGATGTGATCGATGAGTGATGCACGAGAAATGGGCTGCCAGTTAATCCTCTCAAGACTTCAAGAGAAGGAGGAAAAATACTGGTATTACTCAGCTGGTGCTAAAAGGCATTCCCATTTAGGCACTTAGTACCTGGGACCTGGGAGTTATCTTAAACAGTAAGTTTTATTGAAACTGTGTGTTTTCATTTCTACCTAACAGGTTTCTCTGGTCAAAGCACGTTGAATCAAAAGCCACCAAAGCGCTATCAGCGTTCTCGCATTGCAAAGGTGCCTTCGGCAAAACATGGGGTGTTGCGAAATAGATTCAATGAAAGACGTTATCGGGATTCGAGACAACAATCGGTCCTTGCGAAGTTTGTTTCTATAAATAGGGATTACATTATTATTGTCAGATTACAAAGTATCACTTACCTCGGTTGAGACTCCCAATGGCGTCTTGCCACTGCTTGCAACGATCGAGGCGGAAATGAAATCACCAAGATGGCCGACTATTTGAAGTGCCAACCGCGGCAAGTTGTTCTTCACTTCCAGATGGCGCTTGGGGTCCATAGAGTGTGCGTTCAGTCGGTTCGTTACATGGGGCTTATCGTCGGCAGAAGTTCTCTGGATCTACATGGCAATGATAGGACCGATAATCTCATATGCCTCGGTTGTCTGGTGGAGCAGGCTAACACGCATACATGTCATAGCCTCTTCCCTTTGGTGACGTTACAGCCCATGAAGGACCAGAGCCAAGCTTCTCTCAATCACCCATGCTGTGTGTGATTTATTTTTCACACAAGTGAAAGGGACCTACAGTTTAATGCCGATTTCGAACGGCGTGAGTCGAGAAGCCTTTTCAAGGCAAGTATACTACGCGGGGTTTTGCCAGAACCCCGCCGAGGAGGGACGTCGCGATATAAACATTCGATAGCGTTGGTGTTATCGGGATCCAAACTCGCACATCGTGCGCCAGAATCCAACACACTGACCACTGCGCCCTCCTCACCCACTAAACTCAAAAACAAAAAACGCTTTATTTTAGCTGTAAGGGGGCTTTTCTCAGCACGTGGGGCACTGCCCTAGGTTCTATGACTAACCTTTCACCCCTTGACATATTTATCAGAGGGTTTGCACTAAAAGCCACGTCTCGTCCCAACAGAAATTGTTTTTGGTACAACTCGCATTGGAATGAATGACAGAGTGCTTGCGAGGGAAATATCCTACGACCCGTGTCTCATGGATATGCCCTCTGACTCAATGACACCTTTCATTCTATTGCGCTATTGCTTCACAGTCAAATTTCCATGGCATCAGAATTGGTTCTGGTCACATACTGAAGTTAGAAAGGATTGTCTTCGTATTTTCACAGATGGTCTCAAGTCTGGGTTGGGGTCCAGCGCTGGGGTTTTCTTTGAATGCGAAAACGTCTGACTGTACTTTTCGCTAGGTAAATATGCCTCTGTCTGTCTGATGTACGCAATCCTGATGGCCATCCACTATGTTGTGAAGTATAGGTGGAAGGGGAAAAACATATGCATTTGCAGTGATAGCCAAGCTGCACTCAAAGCTGTGTGCAACCGTTTAACCAGCTCTAAGTTAGGTATGAACTTAAGGCCTTCCTGGGCAAAATCTGTAGCCTAACTCACTTAGGCTTGTTTTGGTCATGGGTCAAACTGTGATCCCAGGAAATGAGTTCACTCTGATGAACTCGTCAGAATGGGCTCAGAGGAGAGTTTCTTAGGACTGCAGAAGACTTACGGGCATCATTATGGGCCATTACACTTTCGCCAAGCATCTCTGCATGCCCTTCGTCAGTGAGACACCTACCTATGCTGCATATTGCGAAGAGGGCGACAAAGCAGATCACTTCCTCTGTGACTGTCCCGCCCTTTCTAGCGCACGACGGCACTGGCACACCCTTAGGTCTACATCACTGAAGCTTCTTCCCATTTTTCTTCGGAAGACGGGCAAAATATTGTAAAGGTAGGTGTCTGTCTGTCAGTACTATGGCCCAGTACTTGCGTCTGAGTGCTCCAACAGATAGAAAAAAAAATGCTCCGTAGTGGTCATTCGATATTCTCAGCATTGACTGTGATTCAAATACGAGCTGCTGGTTTTCATCTCTGTAAGCCTCCACTCTAGCTTTATACCCTTGGAATGTTCGTTCCACTTTGACAAGACTTCGGAGCGTCATTCCTACAGTAACAATTCGCTGTTTTCATTTTTCCCTTCTTAAAGGCTGTTGTCGTTGTCATACTCCCCAAACCCTGTATTTAGAGATCCTCGGTTAGAAATCATGGAAGCCTCTCTTTCAGGATTCCGTTCTTGGCTCGACGTTCTTTTGGCCAAATTAAGCTGTTCCTTAAGGCAACTTCAATATCGGAATGAGAGTATATTCGAAGACAAGTTGAGTCATGCTCCTGGGATGCCAACTTTGAGAGGATTAACGATCGAAATTAAAGAGCTTTAAGATAGACAGTCACAAGATCATCCGCCTTAAGCTAAGCGTAGACTTAAGAGACATTAGAAGCACTGAGAAGAGAAACAATCATTAAACCAAGGGAACTGAATGTCGCCTTGTGGGCAGCCCCTGTTGGTTATAAAACTTGCTTCGGTCGATCGATCAAGATCAAGTTTTTGCACCAGTTTCACCTGAATCTGAATCTGTTCTGACATCACTAACATAAAACAGGGGTAACAACCGGCCAACTAGGCCGGTAACGACTAAGGCGATGCGGACTAAGCCTGTGCCAACTAACCGGTACCAGCTAAGCTGATGACGACTAAGGCGATGTCGACTAAGCCGGTGCCAACTAAGCCGATAACGGCTAAGCCGATGCCGATTAAACTGGTACCAACTAAGCTGATGACGACTGAGGCGATGCCGACTAAGCCGGTGCCAACTAAACCGATGCCGACCAAGACGATGTCGACTAAGCCGGTGCCAAGTAGGCCGATGCCAACTAGGCCGATAAAGACTAAGCCGATACGAACCAAGCCGACGCCGACTAAGCCGGTGCCAAATAAACCGATGCTGACTAAGGCGATGTCGACTAAGGCGGTGCCAAGTAAGCCAATACCAACAGGCCGGTAACGACTAAGCCGATGGGGACCAATCCGATGCAGACTAAGCCAGTGGCAAGTAAGCTGGTGACAACTAAGGTGATGCCGACTAAGCCGGTAGCAACTAAGCTGATGACGACTAGGCCGATGTCGACCAAGCAGATGCCAAATAAACCGATGCCGAGTAAAGCAATGTCGATATCAAGTACTTACTTACTTATCAGACCAGCGATCCATGGAGGATCTGAGCCTGAGCTATAGCTGCCTTCCATCCTTCACGGTCTCGGGCACGCTGCTTCCAGTTATCAAGACCAAGATGTCTCACATCCGCGATTACTTGGTCTTTATACCGGAGGTTCGGTCTTCCTCTTCTTCTCGAACCAGGAGGCTCGGAGTCGAAGACCCTCTTAGCTGGAGCGTTGGTGTCCATGAGCTCAATGTGGCCGAGCCAGTGCAGTCGACGGATCTTTACCTTCCGGACTACATCGACATCTTTGTACAGCTCATAGAGCTCGCGGTCTTCTTCTCCATTCACTTTCCTCACTGACAGGACCAAATATCCGGCGCAGAATTTTTCTTTCGAAAGAACCCAATAATCAGCTCCGCTGTCCTGCTTATCGTCCAGCTTTCGGCTCCGTACAGCAAGACTGGCGGAATGATCGCCTTGTAAAGCAAGACTTTGGTCTTTCGGGTGAGGAGTTTTGATCCCAGTTGTTTGGACAAGCCGAAGTAACAGCTGTTGCCAAGATCGATTCTATGCCGGATCTCCACTGCGGTGTCATTTGTGGAATTTACGTTTGCCCCGAGGTAGACAAACTCCTTAACTACCTCGAAATTGTAGCTGTCAATTGTTATATTTTGTCCCAGGTGGTGAGCGACGGATTGGTTTTTGCTTGACAGCATGTACTTCGTCTTGTCCTCATTGACCTGAAGACCAACTCGTTTCGCCTGTTCTTCAATCGCCGTGAATGCTTCCACAATGCCACGGCGAGGACACGCGATGATATCGATATCATCCGCGTATCTTAGCAGCTGGCAAGCCATCTGAGCCTGCGGCCTTGTTATTCTTCAGCTTCTGAATAGCTGTGCCGACTTCTTCGATGCTGGGTGGGAGGACTACTTCAGCGGCTGGAGTTGGGATTTCCTCGGTCTCTACCACTCTCTCTTGGTCATGCTCGTTAAGCAGCTGCTGGAAATGCTGCTTAAATACATCCATAATTCCCTGCGGGTCGGCGACAAGATTACCTTCGCAGTTTCGAAGAGCCTGGGTGCCCGTTTTGAAGCCTCCTGCAAGGCATTTGGCTTTCTTGTAAAAGGCTTGTGTCTTATACTTATCCCTAGACTCCTCGATATCCCTGAGCTAGGAGGCTGCGAAGATTCGTTTCTTTTGTCGCAGTAGTTTTTTCTCCTCCCTTCATCTGGCTCGGTACTCTTCTTGCGCTGCCCTGGTTTTCCTCTGGAGCGCCTTTTGGTACGCCGGTATCAAGTAGACCAATGCCAACTATTCCGATAACGACTAAGCTGACGCGGAACAAGCGGACCGACTAAGCCGGTGCAAGCTATTGCGATTCCTACTAAGACGATATTGACTAAGCCGAATCCGAGTAGGCCCATGCCAACTACGCCGATAACGACTAAGCCAATGCGGACGAAGCCGATGCCGACAAACCCGGCGCCAACTAAGCCGATGACGACTAAGGCGATGCGGACGAAGCCGATGCCGACTAAGCCGGTGCCAACTAAACCGATGCCGCCTAAAGGGACGTCGATTAAACCGGTGCCAACTAAGCTGATGACGACTAAGGCGATGCCGACTAAGCTGGTGTCAACTAAGACGATGCTGAATATTTGGACCCCATCGAAGATGAGTACTGATTAAGAACGACCCAATTGGGCGATGAAAAAAGCGTCGGTTCATAATGACAACATACCAAATCACTTATTCGCGATCGTCACAGAAAATCTGCTCGAATCACGCTACGAATTGCTGCCTTCTGTAGCCTAATCTATAGCCTTTGTCTCTTGCGATATTTTAGGTACCTACACATAAAAAAAAGCCTTGACGGATAGCGTTAAGCATGGAAGCCATCGTCGCAACAGAGGCCTATTTTGTGAACTTTGAGAAATCAGATTTTTGTGAGTGTCTTGATAAAGTTAGAATATCGCTGGACTAAGTGTAACGATCTGAAAGGAGGAAAAAAACTGGTTTCTTGAGTGTGGTTTCTGCGCTACCTATCAGCGAAATTTTTCCTTGATACCTGTGAACTTGCTAAGCTTCTGCCCCTCCGTTTGCATTTAGTTGTAGCACGCAGGTTTTGAAACTGACTCTTATAGGATTTTGTTCGCTTGTAAGCATATTGCTCTTTAACTTCTTTGCTTATCTCAGGAACTAAGATCAAGCATGTCATGGGAAACGTATGTCGGCAAGTGTTAAACTAACAATGAGTATTCTGGTCCATGTAGAAAATTTCCTGCTCTACAGCGGGATACTCTCTAATAAATACTAGCGCCTTGGACCCATTGGATGTTGCAATTACTTCTTCAATGGCTGCTGCATGTCACAATCCTGTAGTTTCTCCCACCGTATGCGTGTAACCACTCTTGATTTCCGCCAAGTCATTTTTTGGTTTGGCTTAAGGCCGTCTACCAGACTCACGACAAGGCTAATGTACTGTACAAAGTAAAAAATTACTTTAATATCGCACCTATGTACTAAGTGTGATAAAAAATCGCCTTCCAAAATACGGATTCTATAGCTGCTTGCAGCTGTGGCATAGTTGTATAAGGTTTCCCACCCACAATTACCGATTAATACGTTAATAACCTCGTTGAAGTCCAACGATATCGCTCTTTTAAAATTGGACATCTTCCGACGAAATGGTATACGTCCTCTCTTTCCAAGATTACACAGGTTACATAAAACTGGAAGGTCAGGTCGATGCGGAATGAAATGAAGATTTATTAGCTCTCCTCTCAATTTGAATATTGAGCTTATCATATGCAAAGAATAGCGATTTATAAAGTACGACGACGCATTACCATTGCAGTTGAAGTTCAGTCTACTATAAACCAGCCTATGTACCGATGAATATGCTTCAGCTAGAAAACTGTCATACATGGTGTTGCCTGCCATTTTCAGGATGTTGTTAAATACCGTTATCATATGTGTGAATTCAATGTATGTATGTTGGCGTTACAGTCCATGAAGGACCTGAGCCGAGCTTCTCTCAATCACCCATGTTGTGTGAGATTTTATTTTCCCATAGGTGAAAGGGACCTACAGTTTATTGCCGGTTCCGAACGGCGAATATCGAGAAGCTTTTCATGACAATTTTACTACAGGGGATTTTGTCAGAACCCCGCTGAGGAGAAACACCGTGAAAAAGACGTTCGATGACATGGCTGTGTCGGGATTCGACCCCGTGTCATCGGCGTCAGAGGCCAACACACTAACCACTGCGCCACGGTGCTCTATATCGGCTCCAATATTTATGCTCACGTCATACTTTGCCGCCAGCTCCTCCCACTATGCTTCAGGGCAATCCATGGCATCCGCTTATTCGGGTGCGGATTCGTTATTCGAGGAAGACTACGACAAAAAGTCTTCAGCTTCCGGAATGTAAGCGAACGCCTCATAACAATCCGCATCAAAGCTAAATTTAGAAACATAAGCTTGATATGCGCTCACGCCCCAACGGAAGAAAAGGACCATCGACTCAAAGAAGAATTATACGATCTCCTAGACAGAACATAAGCCCAATGCCCCAGCTACGACATCAAAATAGTTCTTGGAGATTTTAATGCAAAACTGGGCAAAGAGGACATATTTGAGTCGATCATAGGAAAGCATAGCCTCCATAACACCACATCCGACAACGGACTAAGGCTAGTCGATTTCCTAGCGGGGCGTAACCTCCTTGTAGCAAGCACGCGATTCCCCCATCTCAACATCCACAAGGGTACCTGGCGGTCTTGTGATCAATCGACCACCAATCAGATTCAGATCAGATCAGAACCTTCCGAGGGGCTAACATCGACTCGGACCTCTACCTTGTTGTAGCCAAGGTACGAATGAGGATATCAAGAATGCTTAGGAGTCGAGTAGGACTACGTAAGTTTGACGTTGGAAGGCAACAATCGCAAGAGACTGCCAGAATCTTTGCCGATCGTGTCTCCTCAAAGCTCTCTCAAAATCCGCCCACAGCAGCACAAGCAATAGAGCAGGAATGGGCTCATTGCCAGAGCGCCGTCAGAGATGCTGCCTCAGAGGTGCTGGGTTTCAAACAGCCACCACCTAGAAACCCCTGGTTCGATGAACAATGCGAACAAGCCCATGCAGCAAAACAAGAGGCATATAAAGCCATGCTGCATCGACGGACGAGAGCTGCTCGCGAAATCTATGGGCAGAAGAGAAGAGAGGAACACACGCTTTTCAGAAGAAAGAAGAGAGAGCACGGAAAGCGTGAGATCGAGGAGATGGAGAGATGCTTCCGCAGGAATGACGCCCGTAAATTTTATATAAGGTAAAACGATCATGCCATGGCTACAAAGCCAGAGCGGCGGCCTGCAGAAATGAAAATGGAGAACTGGTAGTAGAGTCGCAGTCGATGCTGAGGATTTGGAAAGACCACTTCTGCAGACTGTATAACGGCGATGATAGACAAGATACCGCTGTCAGGCAGAACGAATCATTCGTAATGGATGACGATGTAACGGAATTCAGTCCAGGTATGGTCGGAGGAAAGCATGCTCGACGCGGTACGCTATCAGTAAGATACAGCTTACAAAACACCAGGTGATGATCAGCTTACAGTTCAGCAACACACGAATGTCACAAACCATCCGTTCCACACACGATGGCACCACAAAGAAATTTATCAACGATTTCTGTTGAAAACTCCGACGATACCAGGTATATTTACGAATGGCTTTGTGCGGATAGATGGTTTTCATAATGGACATGTCATTTGCACAGAAAAATTCAACAACCTCTCTCCGTTCGCGTTTGGATGAGGATCACCGTTCCTCCCAATCACACTCCCCCGTGTCAGTACATCCACACCCACGTGAGCGTTGAAGTCAACCATCAGGATATACAGAGGAATCCATCTCAACCACCCTATCCAGGGCAGCATCAACTTGATTCAGGAAAGTCGCATACTCTGACTCTAGATTCACTGCATACACCTGCACCAGAGCCAAAGTTGATCTATCAAGCTTAAGTTTTAAGATCGCGACTCTGTTTGCCAGCCTGGGAGTTATGAGTATCCCCACTCCCGCCTGTGCAGACACTCCCGATAGGAAGAGTTTCCACCCGTCCGAAGGTCCACAGTTCTATATCATCTTTTCTTTGTCGAAGAGATACCTACCATATCTAACCGATCCTCCGTGACAATTGCTCACCTTGTCGTGGTACGGAGGCTCAGTACAGGTAATGACTCTCGAGAGTTTATCTCTAGAAGAACCCGAAGCTAAGAGGCAATTACGGACCCCCCTACCTCTCCCCTTCCTCTGTACCCATCACTCCCCTACTCCCCTAACTCCAAGGATGCATGGCTAAGAGGGTGCTTAGCTACTAGTATGCGAACTTCGGATATCGGGCGACCTCCGATTTCAATATAGCCTTCCTGCAGTGTCTCGGGCTCCGCTGCAGGTGACCGCTTTTTCCCGTGTGTTCGTGGGAACTATTGATAAAAATAATATTTTTAAAGAGACTGATGACTCTCTAACGTCATCGCCGGCTAGGGCCTGCGAGTCCTCAGCGGCTCAAAAACCGGAAGTGATGCCGGTATCTTTCGCCGACATTGCAGCCGGTCGGAAAGCAGGGGACATGTCCTCACTTTCCGATTCCGACACTACACTTGGCGGGGATTCTGTGAGTATGGTCTCAGATGAAGTCCCAAGTGCAACAAAGAACGAAACCGTCGGGCAGGTAGAGGAAAAGCCTGTACCACCTGGTGGCTTCGTCAAGCTTAAATCGTCGGAGCAGCGACGCTTTAAAGCTGCTATAATGCAGGGCAACACTAGAGATGAAGCCCTAGTTTTTGCAAAATCAACCCCTGCGAGTAAGGGTCCGGAACTGAAACATGTTCGTTCCGCAGACACTACTCCACCAAATCAGGCTACTAAACGTAGCAAAATGGGCAACCATCAGGTCGATAAAAAGAGCTACAGTAGTGTAGCTGGAAGGATCCGAATCGGCATCGTCCTTAAGGACCTGGGAACGAATCCCCTCACAACAGCGCAGATGGCAGCCGTTCAGGAGGCTATAGTCGACACCTCCATCGAGCTGTCGGGTAAAGCACCCAAACCTCGCTTTAGGGGATCGACCTACAAGTCAGGGTGGTTATACTTTGTGTGTGACAACCCAGCTACGGCCGATTGGATGAAAACCAATTTTACGGCCATCAAGGACAAAAGTGGACTTGATATTATGCTTGTGGAAGGAGAAGCTTTCCCGAAACTGCATATCGTACGGGGCTACTTCCCACAAAGCGCCGGCCTACCCATCACGAAGGTGTTGGCGACGCTGGACTCGCAAAATGACGACTTACATGCAAAGAACTGGAGAGTCATGCAAAGCACGTCAAATAAGGAGAAAAACCTCCTGCACTAAGTCGGTGACAAATCCGGCCTACCGTCGCAAGTAATGGGTGGGCTGTGTGTGCTGCAGGGCAACCTGCACCATGCCAAAGGTGCCTCGGACACCTTTAGCCTGCGACTGTACCGCGACAGGATCAACATTGGGCTAATCCAAGAACCATGGGTCCATAAAGGTAAGATTATGGGCCTGCAAAACAGGTCGCGTTAATTAATTTACGCCACAGGAAATTTTTCTCCTAGGGCCGCATGTGTGATCGGCACTAACCTAAATTTTCTCCCCATTCCACCAATGGAGGAGTAAGGGAGGTTGTATGCGCCTCCGCTTACTTTCCTGGAGACGGTCAACCAATCCCTCCCACAGAAGTCCAGGATCTGGTTAGGTATTGCAACCAGAAGAAACACCACCTGGTAATTGGATGCGACGCCAACGCGCACCATATGGAATGGGGCAGCAGCAATACCAACAAACGAGGTGAGTCACTTTTTGAATTTCTAATAAGTAACAACCTCACCGTTGCCAATAGGGGCAACAAACCCACATTTATAAACGCGGTTAGAAAAGAGGTGCTTGACCTCACTATCTCTAGCCAGTTTATCTCAAATGTGATTGGGGACTGGCATGTCTCCAATGAAGCCTCACTATCTGATCATCAGCACATCAGATTCAACATCTCTAGTGAGGTTAATGAGGTTGAGCCCGGATATCAGCCCAAACGAACAAATTGGGCTCGGTTCCAAGCTCAACTCGCCGCTAAAGAGGATATGCTTCTTAAGTCGATTGAATCGACAGATGACATCGAAGAAGGGGCTTACCAGCTCAATGCAGCACTCATCTCATCCTTCAAAGGCAGCTGTACACCCAGGACAACTACACACAAATGGTGTGTGCCCTGGTGGAATACTCAGCCTGAGTCCCTAAGGAAGCAGGTGAGATCGCTGTTTAACAGAGCTAAACGGTATAATAGTCGGACTGATTATAGATCTGCTCTAACCAAATACAACCTCGAATTGAGGAAATCCAAGAGAATGTCTTGGAGGAAACATTGCGAGCACATAGACTCGCGGCCAAATGCGGCCCGACTCCACAAAGCACTATCTCGAGAGCACACAAATGGGCTCGGGCTGCTTCGCAAATCAGACGGCACTTTTACCGTCAATCGCAGGGAAACGCTAGAGACTTTGCTCGAGATGCACTTCCCTGGTTCTACTCCTTACTCGATGTCCTCTGACGATCAAATAAACGTCATAGGTAACATTGACAGTAGAACAATTAGCCTCTCTGGTAGACTCTTTAGCCCTGACAGGGTCAAATGGGCAATTGGATCATTCAAACCCTACAAGGCTCCAGGTAAAGACGGTGTCTTTCCTGCAATCTTACAGAAAGGCTTGAATACAATTCTACCGTCACTGATAGTTCTCTTTAGGTCTTGCTTCAACCTGGGATACATACCCCAAATTTGGAGAGAGGTCAATCTCGTCTTCATCCCCAAGATTGGGAAACCAAGTGAGCAACCTAAATCCGATCGCCCTATCCGTTTGACTTCGTTCTTTTTAAAAACAATGGAGAAACTGATAGAGCTCCATATTAGAGGTATCCTGGAAAACCAGATACCTCTGCATCCCAACCAGTATGCATATCGCAAAGAGCGATCTACCGATAATGCACTACACCACTTGGTGACGCACATTGAAAATAGTTTCATACAAAAGGAGATCGTAATCTGCGCCTTCCTCGATATAGAGGGAGCCTTCGATAATACTGGTTGTGATTCGATCACTACTGCACTATCCAGGGGTGTAGACCATCCCACTAATCACTGGATTAGGGCGACGCTAAATAGTCGTATTATATCAGCCACATGTGGAGAAGTCTCAGTGACAGTATCGGCGGTTAGGGGATGCCCACAAGGGGGAGTCCTCTCACCACTGCTTTGGTCGATAGTCATCGACGATCTACTACGCAAGCTAACCACTCGGGGCTATGAGGTCATCGGATATGCTGATGACCTAGTAGTCATTGTTACGGGCAGGTGCGAGATCACTACCTGTGAGCGCATGCAGCTTGCGCTCTAATTTATCTCTGACTGGTGTGGCAGAGAGGGTTTATCTATTAACCCAAATAAGATGATCTTAGTCCCATTTACAAAGAGGAGAAAGGTACAACCCTGCTCAATCTTACTAAATGGCACACGCATAGGATTTTCAGAGGAAGTAAAGTATCTAGGTATTGACCTAGACCGTAGACTCAACTGGAACTCCAATATGAGAAATAAACTCATGAAAGCGACTAAGGCCTGTCGACGCACCTACGGTAAAACCTGGGGACTTAAACTTAAGGTAGTCCACTGGCTATATACCGCGATAGTTAGACCTATCGTCACCTACGGGTCCACCGTATGGTGGTCAAAAGTTGAGCAATTGTCAAGCTTCAACGCCTTCAGAGACTAGCGTGTCTCGGCATCACAGGCGCTATGCCAACCTGCCCCACGGCAGCCCAAGAAGCACTCATTGGACTCACTCCACTGCACCTTTTTATCAAAAAGGTGGCATTACGCAGTGCAATCAGAATCCTCTGCTCGGGAACAAATATGCCATGTAGACCCGCAGGCCACATGTCCATATTACAACACCTTCCCGAGCTGGATATGATTACTACAGTCTCGGACGCACTGCCACACACCTTCACCTTTGACAAGAGATTTGAGATACTGATCCCAAACCGCTCAGCATGGGAAAACAGCGATCTCCTGCTAAATGTCAAAGGCCTTAGGTGGTACACGGATGGCTCCAAGATGGCTTCCGGCGTTGGCACCGGCATCTTTGGACCAAACCGCAAAATCTCGAAGGCACTGGGAATAAGTCCCAGCATCTTCCAAGCAGAGCTGCATGCCATCCTAACATGCGTAAATCTAAATCTTGAGACTGGCATCAGAGGAGTAACCATCAACATACTCTCTGATAGCCAAGCAGCGCTTAAAGCACTGGGTTCGTACAGCACGAACTCAAAAACCGTCAAGGAATGCCATGACGCCCTACAAGACCTCGCCAAAAGAAACAATGTTAAGCTTTGGTGGGTGCCAGGACATAAAGGTATCAAGGGCAACGAAATTGCCGATCAACTTGCCAGGAAGGGCTCCAGTGACAAGTATATAAGTAGATCCGGAACCATTCTGCGGCGTTCCCGCGTCTAAGATAAATTACTTCTTAGACAAGAGGGAAAAATTGGAACACCTGTCCTTTTGGAACAGCGTTCGGGGACTCCATCAATCTAAACGACTTATACGACCCCTGAACAAGCACCCTATTGACATACTCAAACTCAATAGGATGGATATCAGAAGACTAGTCAGCTATCTAACGGGACACTGCGGTCAGAGATATCATTTAAACAAAATTAGCCTCTCGTCTGAAACTGAGTGTCGGCTCTGTCTTGAGGACGATGAGACGGCAGAACACATACTGTGTGAGTGTGCTGCTCTCTGCCATCTTAGGAAGCGTATCCTTCTCAGTGAAGTTATGACTCCTGAGGGGATCACCCTGGCTCCTACGAGAAGCATTCTCAACTTCATTGTGGAGAGGCTACTCGGCTAAATCGGCTAGCAGGCACAATAGATCTGCAAAGGTCGCAGTGCCGCATTGCTATTGATAGCACTAGCCCTATATATACAAAAAAAAATAAGAGTGTCTAACCGATACCTGGCAGCTTCCTCAACCAGCTCGAGATACTTTCCTGTGAGCGATGAGACATTCCATGTGCCCATCCTAAATCGATGCCGTTGTCTGTTGCCTTTTACGTCCCGCACGCACTGGTTAGTGCATGGTGTGCATTCCCCCGGGTTGCTCGTGACTTCTTCCGGTTGCGGATCGGGACAGACCGGTCACCAGACTCTCGCACACTGCCACCATTTAGGCCTGGCTCCGAGAGGGGCCCTGGCACACCAGGGTAGGCAGTTTCCGAGGCAGGTCCCAATCTTGTCATCCAGGGGGCTTTGGCACCTCGTTAGCCAGGTTTGGGCTGTACGACAATTAATACGCACACCCCAGACCTGTTGCCTGCCCCCCACCGCAAGGTCAGCTGCCGGGTGGGGCTTATTTTTATTTTTATCACTTTAAACAAAACGATTCTAGCCGCACCGGAAATAAGCAAAGCAAATAAGTTTGACAGTTCCTACGCTTGACTTTTCGTTGAATCTTAAGTGAGATTTTCGTTCGGTTTTGACATAAGCTTAGGCTCGCACCTGGTAATACTATCCATCTGAACCACACTGGAATTACTGTCACCAGACGAAACGACATGAATGAATTGACTGGAAAAAGCCGATCTTCCACGTTGTTTTCCATTCTCACTTCACAATTTTCGAATCCACTCTTCGCACGCGGCTTACCGGTCAATTCTACCATGCACCACACGCATACACATCCATTCACAGGTCCCATCCCCTTATATTGAGTGACAACAAAACATTCCAATTCCAACCAAAAACAAATCTGTTGCTTCCCCGTCATAGGTGACCGCATGACTGTGTGTGCGACGGTGCAACTCGCTACGACAAACGACACACTACTCGTTCGTAGTGTTGCTTGCGCTTTCCCGGTATGCGTAATCACTTGTGCATGTGTGCAGAGACAGACTCCACTTCGAGTTCCAGTGTACGACTAGTCCGCGACGGCCTTTTCACATCCAATCAGTTTTGAGTTGTTTTCCAAACCGTGCGAACGTGCCCGTCGTGTCAGTTGTTAACGCGCGCAGCAGAGTAGATCTGAAAGAAACAAGCAATTAGAGGAAAAAAAAAGCAAAAACAAACGTGAATACAAAAAAAAACCTGTTTTCTTCGCTCACCTTTTTTCCAACAATTTCTCTCCAAAGGTGAAATTTGGATTCGTGCCTTTTCTGTGTACATACATACATGCATAGTCTCTCCACCGTTCTTGGATCGACCGTGTGAAGTGTAATCTCAAGTAAACCGCTCCGTAGTTCTTTCTGCTTTTTGAGTTTTGGTTTTTACTACTGGCGTATCAGAGTGTGTGTTTCAAATTGGGGAATTAAAACGGGAAATTGTTTCAAATAAAAAAAAAAGTGATTTTCCAATTCGATCTGTGATTCGCGCGCGAGTTTGTGTGTATTTTGCGTCGGAATTCAGCAAGAATTGTACACGTACAACCCAACCCGTGAGCGTAGAGTAGAGAGTTGAGTTCACAAGCACTTGTGATTCTGGTTCTGTGCTTAGTACGAATTCCAATTACAATTCGATCGCTGAAGAATCGCGATCGCCCAGTGATCTTTGTGGTGATTGGCATCATCGAATTGGACAATTGAGGTCTTTTACCATCTCTCCCTTGGGATTATTTAACGTCTAACTCAGCACACTGGATTTAGGATACTACGAAGCTGTCAAAGGTAAGCGTGTGATTTCGATATATGTATGTAATCAAGACTTGGTTGGTAGTGTCAACTAGCAGGCAAAAGTTGCTGATGGAGCATCACGTATGCGACCAGCTTCAAATGACATGCTAACCGCGCCGAAAATAGTATTCGCCAAGCCGAAGTAGTCACGAAAGGAAACGAATAAAATGGTTAAGCAAAACAATAATAATTAAAAAAAGAATTGAATGTGGAGTCGAAATCCGAAAGCAAAGCACAACATTCCGCACTATCACCGCACGGTACCACTTGCAACTTGTATAGTGGAGCTCAGCGCCCACGGATGTTGCGGCGAGCAATAGAGGTCGTGGCGGCGGCGGTGGCGGTGAGTAAGCCGGTTCAGCCTGTTTTTTTCCTCTGCCCGAGTCTTTTTCGGGGCATTCCTGACATACTGGTGATCGATCGTCGTTGTCGTCGTCGTGGTCGTGGTCGTCTCTTACGATGATGATGTTGCCGTATAATATGCGCAATGCTTACCGTGACAGTGGGTCAGTTATGACGGGTTGGTCTGTTCGCGTTTAGGTCTTCACTATCTACTTTATCTACCCATTTATTTAACAAACTCCTCTCAATGCTAATGCTTTCAACTAGAATAAGCAATTAATACTAACGTGGTGTAACTAAAGCGAATCTTGTGGTTTCTCTAAACACATCATTATCGTAGAGCGATGCACGCAATGTCAGAACACACTTTCCTCTGCCTGGGTTAGCATGTGAGCCAGAGAGGAAAGCAGACAGCAGAAGACACAAGAAGTCAAAATAAGGAAGTAACGGATGAGATCATCGAGATTGCACTTATGTATGGTTCCAAGACGGAATTTGCATGGAATAACTTAAAATCGAAGAACGTTTCGTTCTACTCGAAATTCCATCGGCAAATGTACTACAGATTATGCACGTAATACACCATAATTGTCGGAATAGAATCTGAAAAAAAACAGTCTCTCGCACGCAGCATTCGCACGTCCAATATTACATGCCAATATCGTCAACATTCGAGCAAAAACGGATTTTTGTCATTTCTGGTCGAAAAACTCCAACAAGACATTTTGGCAATTTTCTACGGACATGAAACGATAGTTACAGGTGACCGTGGTGCAGTGGTAAACATCACCGACCGTCGAGCGGAAGGTCTGTAGCTCAAAGTCGGTCCATAGCCGTTCCTATACGGAAAAAAAGTATGCACACAGTGTATCTTCTTCTTCTTCTTTGGGCGCTATAGTTCATGGCGAACCTGGACCTCCTTTAAAAAACCTCTTCAACTGGCATGGTCTTTCGCTAGCAGTCTCCAGCGCCGCACGGCCTAGGTGGTTAAGGTCCTCTTCCACTTGGTTGCGCCGCCTTAAATTTGGCCCACCTCGACTGCGTCGCATCTCGGGGTTGGATTCAAAGACCTTCCGGGTCGGAGCTGTGTTTTCCATGCACTCAACATGACCTAGCCTAGCCATCTTAGGCTATGTGCTATGTTCATGTCGCTGTACAGCCCGTACAGTTCACTATTACGTCTTCTCCTCCACTCTCCATTTATGCAGGTCGGGCCGAAAATCGTACGCAAAATTTTCCTCTCAAAACGACCAAGGGCCTCCTCATCCGCTTTCCATGTCTCTGCACCATAAAGCAGGACCGGGATGATAATGGTCTTGTATATGGTCACCTTGGTTTTCCGAGCGAGAGCTTTGTTTCTCAATTGCCTCCCGAGCCCAAAGAAACAGCGGCTGGCAAGAGTCTTTGCCGCATGTCACTGTGGAGCCTAGGTAGATGAAGTCCTTGATTACCTCGAAATTATACGTGCCAATATGTGCGCCCTGACCAAGACGCCGGTTGTTCGTGTTCTTTTCGAGCACAGCATATACTTCGTCTTGCTCTCATTTACCGCCAGTCCCATTTTAGCCCCTTCCACCCCAACGCTCGAAAAGGTCTCAATGACATCTCGTTGAGTTCGTCCAATTATGTCAATGTCATCGGAATATGTGAGCAGTTGTACGGACTTGAAAAAGATGGTGCCCCTCGTATTGACCAGTGAGTTTTGCACGATCCTTTCAAGGACGATGTTGAAAAAGTCACACGATAGCGTGTCGCCCTGACTAAAACCTTCTTTGACATAAAAGGTATCGGTTAGGTCGCCTCCGACTCTGATGGTGCAGCGAGAGTTCTCCAATGTCATCCTGCACAATCTGACGAGTTTGGCAGCGATGTCAAAGCTAGACATGGCGTTGTATAGCTCGTCTCTACTTATACTATCGTATGCAGCCTTAAAGTCGACAAACAGGTGGTGGGTGTCGATCTGGAACTCGATTGTTTTTTGCAGGATCTGCCGCAGTGTGAATAATTGGTCTATAGTGGACTTCACGGGCCTGAAACCACACTGATATGGACCAATCAGTTTATTAACGAACGCTTTCAAGCGTTCACACAGAACAGCAGAGAAGATTTTACAAGCGATATTCAGAAGACTTATTCCTCTGTAGTTGGCGCAGACGAAGGGATCTCCTTTCCTGTGGATCGGGCGAATGATACTAAGATTCCATTCATCGGGCATGCATTCCTCTGACCATATCTTACAGATGAGCTGGAGCATACTTCCAACCAGGTTATCTCCAGCTGCCTTAAAGAGCTCGGCAGGTAGTCCATCTACTCCAGCAGATTTGTTGGACTTAAGCTTAGAAAAAGCATTCCTAACTTTGTCCAGGTCAGGGGGACGGAATTATCTGCTATCATCATCCGCTGTGAAAGGGTTATTCTGCCTGACAGCGGGATCCGTTTCGTCACTGCACAGTCTGCAGAAGTATTCGTTCCAGATTCTTAGTACCGACTTGGAATCCACTATGCACTAGGTTTCCATTTTCGTCCCTGCAGGCCTCCGTTCTGGTCTTATATCCCTGGCATGTTTGTACTATTCGTTGATATAACCTCCGAACGTCATTCCTGCGAGAGCATCTCTCCATCTCTACGATCGCGAGCTTCTATTTTTTTGTTTTGAGAAGCTTATGCTCCTCCCTCCTCTTTTGCTCATAATGCTCACGAGCAGCTCTCGTCTTTCTGCTGCTGCTTGGCTGCGTGTGCCCTCCTACACTCGTCGTCAAACCATGGGTTTCTTGTTGGTGGCGGTTTGAAACTCAATACCTCAGAAGCAGCACTTTCTAAGTCTTGTTGACAACCGGTCCATTGGTGTTGTACGGTCTGAGCAGGTGTTGAAGGGTTTTCCGAGAGCTTGAGGGAGACGCGATTGGCATAGGCTCTAGCGGTCTCTTGCGATTGTAGCATTGCGACGTTGTATGCCGCTGGCCTTACTCGATTTCTCTGGGCCAGGAATATTCGTAGTCGCAACCTGGCTGTCACAAGATAGTGGTCCGAGTCGATGTTGGCTCCTCTAAAAGTTCGCACATCCAGAATGTGGGATGCGTGCCTGCCATCAATCGCAATGTGGTCAATCTGGTTGACGGTTGATTGATCTGAAGATCGCCAAGTCCTATTGTGGATGTTGAGATGTGCGAAACGCGTGCTAGCAACTAAAAGATTTCGCCCCGTTGCGAAGTCTATCAGCCTAAGTCCATTTTCGGATGTCGTTTTGTGTAGAATGTGCTTGCCAATAACTCTACCAAAGGTGACTTCCTCTCCCAGTAAGATTTTAACATCGTAAGGTCGTAGAAGTCGTCTTTTGTAGCGCCATCCTTGTCCTCGGTAAGGGCGTGAGCGCAATTTAGGCTGATGTTTGCGAATTTAGCCTTGGTGCGGATTGTCATGAGGCGTTCGCTTACATGCCTGAAGCTGAGGGCTTTTTGCCCAAGTCTACCTCTAATAACAAATTCGCATCCGAATAAGCGTTATCTTCTCTCCTTGTAGCAGTCGCCGTAGTAGATATCACAGTTTCTCATCCTCTTTTGCCCGGTTCATCCCATCACACTTCCTGGATTGCAGTAATATCTGCCTAATAACAGTCTCGGGCCTCCGTAAGTCGTAAGTTGTTGCTGCACGTGGTTTATTGAGGGACCTTACATTCCACGTACAAAGTCTAATACCATTTGTCCTTATCGTTTGGTTGTTTCCTGGGTCGTCATCTGTTAATCCGACCGTTTTTTTGTATCAGAGGCTTTTTTCGGGTTTTTTTTTCCAGGTATGGCTTGACGGGCCATAGCCAAACCGACACTTGTCCTGTTTTGTGGCGCAGGAAACTCGCCATTCGCCCTTTTCCGTTCGCGATTTCAAATAGAAATCCCCAGGTGTCACCACGAGGAGGTGGAAATAGGGCTTACTAACAGAGCTGCTAGATGTTCGGCTGCAGTGGCTTCTGCTCGGTATTTTACGGGCCAGCGCATGTCGGTTACGCTACCCCTACGAGGCCTTTATTAGTCGTTACCACTCACAGTATATGGTCACTTTAAATTCGTACTCTGTGTGTGCAATTCTAATGTGACACCATAAGTGCATGGAACATTTGCTGAGAACTACGACAACCAACGTGAAAATTCGGTTGGTTTCTCTCGAATTCTATCTAAGACAACCACCCCTGAAGAGTAGTGAACGAACATCTACGACTCAAACCACTGCACTCCGTTCAGCATGTATGGCTCTTGAACCTGCGCGAACTATAAAAAAAATTCTACGGAACGAAAGCAAATGAAACATTTCTCGATATAGTGGATTGTGACAAAGTATGTTCTCTAGAAACTCACATATGCAAATGAGTTCCCACCCTAAAATCCTCATCATACCATTTGTGGTAATGTCCACATCCATCCCAATAGATTTTCTCCCTTAGAGCCATTAACATAGGACGAATGCATGCCCCGGTGACTGGAATACTTACTTACTTACTTAGGTGGCGCTACAGTCCGTGGTGAACCTGTGCCTCAACCAGGTTCCCTTCCACTTCGTGCGCCACCGTAAATGCGGCCGTCCTCTGCCGCGCCTTGCTTCCGGAGTGGAGTCAAATACTCTTCGGGTCGGAGCTGTATTTTCCATGCGCTCTACATGGCCTAGCCACCTTAGACGCTGTATCCGTAGACGTCGTACCAGGCCGATGTCGCTCTACAACCCGTTCAGTTCTTCGCTAAATCTTCTCCTCCATACTCCGTTTGAACAAACGGGACCGTAGATAGTGCGCAGGATTTTACTCTCGAAACGACCAGGGGCATCTTCATCCGCTTTTGTTAAGGTCCAAGCCTCTACGCCGTAAAGGAGGACTGGAACGATCAAGGTCTTATATAGTGTCCCCTTGGTTTTCCGAGAGAGGGCTCTACTTCTCAATTGCCTCTTGAGCCCAAAGCAACGGCGGTTGGCAAGAGTGATTCTGCCTTTTATCTCAGCGCTGGTGTTGTTGTCGCCGGTCATCAGTGAGCCAAGGTAGACGAATTCCTTGACCACTTCAAAGTGGTGACGTTCTGGCGAATACGTCGGTGTTGACCGTTTCTTTTAGATGAAAGCAGATATTTGGTTTTACCCTCATTAACCTTGAGACCCATCTTAGCCGCTTCTACCTCAATGCTCACAAAAGCCTCATTGAAGTCTTGCTGTTTTCGTCCGATTACGTCAATATCGTCGGCGTACGCAAGCAATTGCGTAGACTTGAAATAGATCGTACCTCTTGTGTTGGCCAGTGACTGTTGCACAATCTTTTCAAGCACGATGTTGAAAAAGTTGCATGACAGCGCGTCGCCCTGCCTAAATCCTTTTTTAACATCAAAGGTCTCGGTATGCTCATTACCGACCTTAATGGAGTAACGAGAATTCTCCATTTTCATCCTTGCAGGCCGCCGCTCTGGCTTTGTAGCCAAAGCCTTATTGTAAAACTTCCGGGCGTTATTCCTGCGGAAGCATCTCTCCATCTCCTCGATCTCACGCTTTCCGTGCTCTCCCTCTTCTTTCTTCTGAAAAGCGTGTGTTCCTCTCTTCTCTTCTGCTCATAGATTTCCCGAGCAGCTCTCGTCCGTATTTGCAGCATGGCTATATATGCCTCTTGTTTTACTGCATGGGCTTGCTCGCATTGTCCATCGAACCAAGGGTTTCTAGGATGTGGCGGTTTGAAACCCAGCACCTCTGAGGAAGCGTCTCTGACGGCGCTCTGGCAATGCGCATATTCCTGTTCTATTATTTGTGCTGCTCTGGGCGGATTTTGAGAGAGTTTGGAGGAGACACGATCGGCAAAGATTCTGGCAGTCTCTTGCGGGTGTAGCCTTCGGACGCCAAACTTACGTCGTCCTACTCGACTCCTAAGCATTCTTGATATTCTCATTCGTACCTTGGCTACAACAAGGTAGTGGTCCTAGTCGATGTTGGCCCCTCGGAAGGGTCGTACGTCGAGAATACTGGAGGAGTGTCTGGCGTCGATCGCAATGTGATCAATCTGGTTGATGGTCAAAAGACCGCCAGGTACCCTTGTGGATGTTGAGATAGGGGAATCGTGTGCTTGCTTACTGACTGGAATACCAGTCCTATATGCCTCACCAAAAAAGGCGATCCTACCTCTTGCAAAAACGACAGAGGTATATCCTTGCTCAATGTCGCTTGCAAGATTCTACCCAGTGTAATCGGCACATAACAGTGCGGTTTCCGGGCAGGCAAATCGACTATAGACCAAATATTCACGCTGCGACACATCCTGTAAAAGACCAGCGAATTTCAAATCGATGCCCACCATCTCTTTATCGACCGTAAAGCCACATACGACAGCATTCATCGTAAAGTCTTATTTAACACGATGGCCGAATCCGGGATCCCGGGTAAACTGGTCCGGATGTGTCGAGCCACTCCAACAAACACTCAGTGCACCGTGCAGTTCGACTCTAGAACCTCCGAGCCTTTTGAAACCTACACCGGATTTCGGCAAGGAGATGCGATCTCATGCGACTTCTTCAATCTCGTGTTGGAAAAAGTAGTGCGGCGGGTCAACGTCAACACGAAAGGCAATATCTTCCACAAATCGGCCCAGTTGTTGGGCTACGCAGACGATATTGATATTGCCGCAAGTGCCCAGCGCTCCATTGTGGAAGCGTTCACGGCGATTGAAAATCAGGCGAAACGAGTAGTTCTTCACATCATTGAGGAAAAGACGAAATATGTACATATACGCGGTCCGTCACCCATCACCTAAGACAAAATTAAAGGCAACTACGTGGTGGTGAAGGAGTTCACATACTTCGGGGCAAACATAAACTCTACGAATGACATCATAGTGGAGATACGGCGCAGAATCAGCCTCGGAAAACGCTGCTACTTTGGCTTGTCAAAACAGCTAGGGTCCAAACTCCTGTCCCGAAGAACTAAGGTTATGCTCTACACTACCCTTATCCTGCTAGTCCTGCTATATGAAGCCGAAAGCTGGACGATAAGCAGGACAGCGGAGCTGATCCTTGTCTCCTTCGAAAGAAGAATTCTGCGACGGATATTCGTTCCCGTCTACGAGGGAGTCGAATGGAGGAGAAGACATAACCGCGAATTCTAAATATAAGATATATGGATATAGTCCGGAAGGCAAAAATTCGTCGACTACAATGGCTCGGCCACATCGAGCACATAGACGCCAACGCTCCAGCTAAGAGGGGTTTCGAATCCGAGCCTTCTGGTTCGAGAAGAAGGGGGAGACTGAACCTCCGGTATGGGGTGGCCGTGGTGCAGTGGTTAACATCATCGACCGCCGAGCGGAAGGTTTATGGTTCAAATTCGCTTCGTAGCCAAGAAAAAGTAGTTTCTATACCGCCAAAAGGTATGCAACGCTGTTGAGAATGGAAAGTGACCAGACGTACTGCTGCAGGCATAACACTCACAGTATATGGTCAAACGAAATTCATCCTCTGCGTATGCAATACTAAAAAGTGCTTGAACGAATTACTACGGACTATAACCAACGCGGAATGTGGTCGGCTCTCGTCCTATCTAGGTCTAGGACAACCACCCCTGAGAGTAGTGAACGAACATCAACGACCCCAACCACTGTACTCCGTTCAGGTTGTGTGTGCCAACATATCATAAGAGAATATAAAAACTCTTGAACCTGCGCGAGTCTCTAAAAAAAAAAAAAAAAAATAAAGACCAAGTGATCGTGGACGTAAGACAACTTGGTCTTTTCGACCCTCGATGGGTTGCTGGTCTGCAAAGCACGTAGTGTGTGAAAGGATAGACTGGCTGTGATGAATACCTGACATACATATATATCACGGCTTCAATGGCTTCAATAGAACTTCAACCTCATTGCAGTCGGTCTCTTGTAATCCTGTTCTACACTAATTTCCTGGAAGTCAAGCTATGTAAGTCGCAATTTGTCCATCATGGAATCCAATCTAGACAGGAATGCAACATTTAATGCGCTCGACACAAAGAATTGTTTCCCTGTTCTCTCTACACAATTCTCTGTGACTTCAAGACTCTGGATACACAACACACAACAATCGAACTAGCTCAACTTGTGTGTAAGTCCCGATGGTAGTCCGTAAAAGACAATACGCTTTCGCACCAACTGATCCACCGGTTGGCATACCTTAGGTTAGGTTAGGTGGTTGGATGTCCTTTTGACGAGTGGTCAAGGCGCACTTAGACTACGAGAAGTCCATTGTGCCCAGTTAAAGTTGAACCCGAAAAAACCTAAATGTTGCCGGTCTAGTCCCGAAAGGAAATGACTTCGAAGGAAAATGTTCATTTTTTAGGCTAGTGCCGGGCATTCGCACGTTCCTCTTTATCCCTGCAGACTCCGCCGAAGTCATTGTGGGGCTGGCTTAGTCTGCAGTGCCCAGTGAGGGCACCGACTGCCAATCGGTCAATATTCCCCCTACTATTAGCTTCGCCTCTATTTCTCTGAAAAGTGTACTGTGCGGCGTTTTAGCATGCAGTTTGCGCCTGATCCTAATCTAGTTAACTTGTCCACCTTCTCATTTCCAAAAATATTCATATGATCTTGTATCCAGCAGAGGGTCACCTTATTGACATCTGATATCATCTCTAGTCTCTCTTTGCAGAGTCCTACGAGCTTAGATCTGATCCATGTTGCCTGCGTGCCTTGATGGCTGCCTGACTGTCAACATAGACGTTGATTCTTTAACTTGAGAGCTTTTCTTTAAGAATCAGAACCGCAGCCTGTTTAATTGCGAAGATTTGAGCTTGGAAAACGCTACAGCCATCATCAGGTCTATAGGAGTGAATCAAAATAGACTCCGGCTCCTGTGCCGGTATCCATTTTGGATCCGTCGGTGTTGATTGCCAGTTCATTTTCCGTACGTTCAATATCACTGGTCCATTCCTCCTTGGAAAGAATTCTGATAGAGAATCTCCGCTCGCAGCAAAGTGAGGTGATATAGTCTGCTTCGGTTTTGAGTCTCCAGATGGCCCATCAGTCCAAAACTGATGCGTGACCAAGAGCACTCTTTGCCCACCGACAGAACTCCTGTATACTTAGCGTAGTTCTGGTTGCGAGGCTTTTGCAGTATATGCAGCATTGTTTCGAGAGCCGCCGTTGATGTTAATTTCATACATCCAGTCACCGTCGGACAACCTGCCTTCTAAATCCTTGAAACACTAAAGATAGCATTTCTTCTCAAGTGCTTTCCATCAGGCAATCGAATCATAGACTAAAATAGGTCACCACCGCAGTGTACAAACAATATACCGCTTTTGGCTTGAAGCCCCGTGTTTTTCTAAAGGCTACTCTGCACGAATACAGTGCCACGTAAGCTTTTCACTAATGTTTTCCTTAGGTATTTAGCGGATGTTTTCGGAATCAGATCGAGCACTATCTCGGTTTTCGCCAGGTTTACTCAGAGGCCTCGCCCCTTGACCCAATTATTAACCAGTAGTAGTGCATAACTTAGTCTTTTGCTGAGGACCTGAGGTGACGTTAAAACCGTGTGTCTCAAGAATTTTTTCTATTTCGGTGACTACAACGAGCCATAGGAGCGGTGATAGAAAACCACCTTGTGGTGTACCTCGATTGGCCATCACAAAGCCATTGCACGATTGACATTGCACAAACCCATTTTGTCGAAAATGCGTGCTTTTCGCATCGACGAGTCACTTCTTCAGTGTGTTTAGAAACTAGATTTCCAGTCGATGTTGGATTTAAGTCCGATATCCGCTTTTTAAATGCTGGTGTTCCCCAGGGCTGTGTACTATCCCCGATACTTTTTCTCATTTATATAATTGCTCCCTTATCTGTCGTTTTTAATGAACGAATTCGTTCATTACGTTCATGTTAAGCTCGTTGAATTCCAATATCGAGAGCATCATCGATCGGGATAAAATCAATGGAGTGGAATTGAATGCTTTCAAATGACGATTGGCCCATGGCCATTATCCATGAACCTTTACTTGGATCCCGGAAATCGAAAAGCTTCTCATCCTGGGTCTATATCTCAGTGACAATCTTAGTGGAAACCACCACATGTTTGGTGTCACCAAGAATGCTGCGAAGTGCCTTGTCTTCTTATATACATAGATGTGAGAAATTGTTCTCACCCTTGGATCTGGGAGTTTTGCTACAGGGCAGAAGCTCATGGTAGATGATTCCCTGCTTAATTCACCAAACACACAGCAAAAACCTTCATGGCCATCGATCTTGGCTCACCGCGACCTGACCTTAATCGTTTTCGCTTGAGGTTGTCATCACCAGTCACCATCCGCTTCAGAAATAAGTCGATTTTGTTACGACCTAACAGCGATTCGCAGATAGAAATTCGGTCTATGAGGTCTTTTTGCGTTAACTAGTATTGCATCCATAGTTCGAGTCTCTTTTTGCATTCGGCCTTGTTGGAATGGTTTTAAATAGTCTTCTGATCAATGCTTAGCTCAAGGGCAATCGAAACAGTGCCTTCTTAACGGCCAGGTTCGACGATTTTCATCATTTTATCGAAGTTGTCGACAATTGGCCTTGCAGAGCGTACTGCAAATTTGACGTTTGAATCCAAAACTACGCTTTGCGTTTCGCCTTTTTTCTGGCTTGTGTCCATCTTGGACGCGCACTCAAACAAAACTAAGTCAACCAATTACAAAACTGCCAGAGAAGTCTCGTCTCTACGTCATATTGGACGTATACAACGCGAAATAGAGGTTAATGGATTTCTTTTTACTACGCTTGATATGTTATGGCTGTCAAAAGTGAAAGCCAGGCCTAAACGATCTGTCAATTTAAAGAACTAAGACTGATAGCCCTGTGGTTGGTTCACCAATAACCGGTACAATGAATGACGATGTGTCAGTTTGCTGTCAGATTACTACCTATACCACTTTTGGTCTTATGACTTTCTATCATAAAATGGAGCATTACACGGGCCTGATGATCACCTTCATTAGTGGACGTAGATGTGATTGTTGCATTGTTAGTTGGTTCTTTTTGGATTCGATTATTATGTTCCTGTTTTTATTAATCCGAGAGCACCGTGGCGCAGTGGGTAGTGTGTTGGCCTCTGACGCCGATGACACGGGATCGAATCCCGACACAGCCATGTCATCGAACGTGTTTTTCACGGTGTTTCTCCTCAGCGGGGTTCTGAAAAAACCCCCTGTAGTAAAATTGTCATGAAAAGCTTCTCAAAATTCGCCGTTCGGAACCGGCAATAAACTGTAGGTCCCTTTCACCTATGGGAAAATGAAATCACACACAACATGGGTGATTGAGAGAAGCTCGGCTCAGGTTCTTCATGGACTGTAACGCCAACATACATACATTTTATTAATCCAGTGAAGCCTATTATATTTTTGACTCGAATCATTACCTTGTTGATATATCGCGGACATTGCGGAGTCGAGTAAGATCAGCAACATTTGACGTCGGAAAACTGCAGCGGAAAGAAACTGCCAAGATTTTCGCCCAAGATAAGATGCAAGCTGCGCAAACCATAGAACATCAATGGATACGGTGCCAAATCGCCATCAGGTTTCCAGCCGCCACTTAGAGGAAACCCTTGGCTTGATGACGAATACAGACAGAACGAACCATTCGATCTAGAAGTTAAGATGGCGCTATCTAAACTAAAGTTTATAAAACTGCTGACGCTGATGGGCTGCTAATAGGGAGCATACACTAACTCATCTGTAGAATATGGTCGATGAGTGCAACCTCAGCATCCGTATAATTGTGTCTCTTATAGGAAAATAAGCCTTCTTAACATCGGCTATAAGACCTTTTCTGCCGTGCTGTGTGAACCATTTGTGCGCAATCTGATAGGTTCCTATCAATGTGGTTTCAGGCCAGTAAAATCCACGATAGACGAGATATTCACACTGCAACAGATAATGGAGAGACCCATGAATTCCAAGTCGATACGCACTACTTCGTCCACTTTAAAGTCGCATGTGACATTATTTATACACTGCAAATGGTACACGTGTTACTGCAACACATCAAAATATGTGTTTTCATTTTAGTCATATGTAATGCAATTTAAAGTCTGTTATTATGAAAGCACACAAAATCGACATTTTCGAACTATGTATATGCAACTCTGCTGGAAAACAAATTGTGACCCGGACCCATGGTATAATGGCTAACACACTGGATTGCGGAAATTGAGATTTGAACTCGGATTACTGTGTTGAGAGTCCAGTGTGATAACATTACGTCATGAATCCGACTCGCAAATTACTTTCTGGCAACGTTGCATATAGTTGGGAAATTTCCCTTTTGTTTGATTGATTGATCCAAAGCGTGTTAAATATTACTTAGTGTGTTGCTGCTACACACTTAAAGTGTCATTTCAGTTTTTATTCATGACACGCAGTACAACGTGTTTAGTTTTAATAAGTGTTGAGATTTCAAAGTTCAAGCGTGTTAAGTGACGCACTTAATCTTAAAGTGTGTCGAATGACATACTTGCATGTGTGCTATACTAAGCCATGTTGCGTTTTGACATCCCTGTCAAACTCATTAGATTCTGGAGAGTGACAATGAAGAATTCTCGCTGCTCCAACAGTATCGGGGTCGAGATAGCCGGGATCTTTGATTTCAATAAAGGACTCAGACCCAGACACCGACGCACGTCTTGACTAAAACGCTACCATTGGCAGCTATAAATATGAGGTAGTCAAGGATTTCGTCTACCTTGGCTCACTAGTGACTAGTGACTAGCAACGAAACCAGAGCTGTTCTGGAGTACGTTAAATCCACCATGGGGCAAATTCACTTCCGTACTCGTGCAGTTGCAAGGGTTCTTATAGAACTTGACATACACAAATCCGCTGGTCCAGATGGTATTTCCCCAATAATTCTGAAGAAGTGTTCTTCTACGCAAAAGCGTAAGCTTTTTCACCTTTCTTACTCTTCTGGGCTCTACCCGAGTAGGCGGAAAACAGCATTTGTCCAGCCTATTCCCAAAAAAGGCGAATCTTCTTCTCTCTCCAATTACCGACCCATTGCGCTAACGTCCCTTCTTTCCGAGGTCGTGGAAACGCTGATAAATCGTCAACTAATGGAATATCTCGAGTCGCAGAAATGTCGCAGCAACAGATCCATTGGTGATTTGATGGTATACCTCACCGAGAAGTGGAATCGTTTGCTCCACCAGGCGGGTGAGAGCAAAGTAGTTGCACTTGATATTTCGAAAGCATTTGACAGAGATTGGCACGAAGCTCTTTTGTCGAAAATGCGTGCATTCGGGATCGACGACTCTCTTCTTCTATGGATTAGAAACTACCTTTCGAATCGTTCAATTCAAGTTGTCTTGGACGGATTCAAGTCTGACACTCAGTTTGTAAATGCTGGTATTCCCCAGGGCTCCGTTTTGTCTCCGACACTCTTTCTCATTTTTATAAATGATCTCTTGTCTGTTACTTCTAATCCAATGCACTCCTTCGCTGACGACCCTCAGCTTTTCATATTCGTTCACTTTTTTACGACCCTGCACTTCGGCTGGAAATAGTGAGCGGCAGCGTATGTTAAGTTCATTAAAACAATAGAGTGGAATTGAATGCTTCCAAAACACAATGCTGTGTTCTGTCGCTAAGTGTAACACTGACCCAATGCCATTATCCATGAATGGCACTTGTATCTCGGAAACCGAAAAGCTTTCTATCCTGGGTATGTGCATCAGTGACAACCTTTGTTGGAATGATCACATATTTAGTGTCGCCAAGAGTGCCGCGATTTCCTGTACAGATACAAGGAATTCTTCACACCCACCGATCTGGCTACAATTTATAAGGCGTTCATTCGTCCTAAGTTGGAGTTCAACGCTTATGTCTGGTCCGGCGCATCTAAGACCACATTGCACCTACTAGATAGAATACAAAAACGCGCGATAAAACTGATAGGTGACCCCAGCATTACCAAAACACTAGACTCGCTGGAACATCGTAGGAATGTATCCTGCCTTTCATTGTTTTATCGTTACTTTCATTGTATAAACTAGTTGTTAGCAATAAGACTAAATTGATGTACTTCAGTCTAAATATGCAGGAGTCCCCTGATTTCGATATTGTCTTTCATGCAAACAATTGTATAAAAGCTAACGTGTCTAATTGTTTTTGTTCTAAGAAAGCCACAAGGTCAATGTTAAATAATCAAGGATACTGCGACACACGCTGTTTTAAAATTGAAGTAGTGAATCAGTTTAAATATTTAGGTATTACTATGGATCGAAACATGAGCTGGTCCAACCATATTTTGGCTCTGAAGCAATATTTAAGATCCACAGTACGAAGTTTTTATCGCCTCAAACAATTTTGTGATAAAAAAACCTTAAAAACAGTATATTACGGTATATTTCAATCAAGGCTTCAATATGGAATAAGTTGCTGGGGAGCGGCTTACAATACAAAACTTGAACCATTGATTGTTTTGCAAAAGTGCGCTGTCAGAAAGGTATGTGGAGTTAATCGTTCAGCCCCTTCTATGATTTTGTTCAGATCACTGAAAATTCTGCCATTAAAACACTTGTATTATTATAAAGTTTCAAAAATTTTTTTTATACGAGGAGGCTATCTACAGAGCCCGATTTCCAACATTCGCACTTTGCGAAGCAATACATCTAATGTCATAGATATTCCTCCTTTCCGCACCACTCTACTCAAAAACTCTTACTCCGTCGTGTCGTGCAAATTATTTAATAAACTGCCTATGAATATCCGAAGTATAAGATCCTTGCCTCAATTTCTTAAATGGGTAAAAATATGGCTTCTCAATTTTGATCACAAGGAAATTAGAACTTTACTGTCATATGTTATCTAGATATGTACTCGTTTATATCTCAGTTCTCTGTTCAAACATTATTTTAAATAATATCACTTTGCATTTGCTTTATCATGAATCGTTAAAAATTTGAAATGTTCTGTGAAATCGATTGAAATTTTGTCATGTAAATTGAATTAAACATGGTACACCCCACTTTTCGAGGTAATATTTTTTTATGAAGTGACATTATCACTATTTGTTGTTACATAAATACAAATGTCACTACTTATTCTTAATGTCAATAGTGTTATAGTAGACTAAGCTAACAGAAGAATTGTTAAATTAAGAATAATGAATAATAAACTAAACTAAAACTAAAACTAAAAAATGCTCTGATGAAATGGCCAGTTGCATTCCGTCCCTTCAAAACTTCTCCCGCGATACACGTCTCTCCCGGAATGCTCATGAAGTCACTCTAAAGCCTGTTTTCGATCGTACTGTCAAATATGGAAATTCTTTTCTCAACCGATCTCAACCTATCATTTAGACTCCCAAGTTACTGTAGTGTGTTTCAGGCAGAAATAACTGCGATAACGGAGGCCCTGGCATGGCTCAGGACCAATGTAATATCCACAAAGGATATTATCATTTGCACGGATAGCCAACAACCCACAAACCAAAAACATCCATTAACTGTCGCCTATCTCTAGATGAGATGGCTGAACAGTTCAACATTAAAATACTGTGGGTTCCCGGGCATAGGGATATTCCAGGAAACTGCGCGGCCGACGAACTCGCAAGGTTAGGGTCAAGCACACTCAGCCTACCTACCCTCGGGTACCTAGAAACACCAATAAGTACGGTAAAGCACATGATAAAGCTTCAAACCATAGAGGAGACCAATCTCCAATGGAATGAGAGCAATATCGGCTTTATCACCAAACAATTGTGGCCTAAGTTAAACTTAGGACGAACCAGGGACCTGGTGGCAACCAAAAGGGCAACCTTAAGCACCCTAGTGGGGGTCATTACAGGTCACTGCACCATTGGAAAACACGCCGCCAGACTGGGGCTACCCTACAATGACTTCTGTCGCGGCTGCATGGCCGGGGAGGAGGAGGAATCAATACACCATCTCCTCTGCTCATGTCCCTCTTTTGCGAATCGCAGGAGGATTTACCTCGGCGCGCCCTTCTTCGGCAATCTGAGTGAGCTAGCAAACCAAAAAATAGCTCAACTCCACCGCTTTATTAGAAGCACCGGTTGGTTCCCGGGTAGCGGATCAGGGTAACCTGATCCAGGTGGTATCACAATGGGCCGGTTTCGGCCTAAGTGTGGCTTACGCCTACCCCGTCAACCTAACCTAACCTTCCTCAACCGAACCACACGAACGTGGAACGGGCTACCTCGTTTGGTCTTCCCCCTCAATACAATATGCAGACATTTAAGACCAATGTCAATAGGCAGCTTCTGCTCGCACAACGTCTATCGTTATAAGGCCCTTAGCCTTGAGTGTGTGACTCTACAAAAAAAAAAAAAAAAAGCTGGGAGTAGACGCAGAATAACCTTCGCAAATTGCTGTTTCTTTGGGCTCAAGAGAAATATAGTCTTCTCGAAAGACTAGACCCTCTACAAAACCTCAATCATTCCGGTTATAGCGCAGATGCTTGGACCCTATTAAAAATAGATAAGGAGGCACTTGGACGTTTCGAGAGGAAGAAATTCTTCGTGTAATCTTTGGACCCGTTTGTTTTGACGGTGAGGGGAGAAGAAGATTCAATCATTAACTCTACGGATACAACATCTAAGATGGGTGGGTCATATAGACCGAATGGACACTACAGCTTCAGCCCGAAGAGTCTTCGAATCCACCCGCAAGGGACGATGCAGCAAAGAACGGACGCACCCAAGGTGTGCGCACGCAGTTGGGAAGGGACCTTAACCAACTAGGCATGCGGCACTGGAAACAGCTGATCAGATATTGTGCCGGTTGTAGATGCATGTTGGTTAAGGCCCAGTCCTACCCCGGACTATAGCGCCACCTTAGTAAGTAAGAAGCCTACATATGTATATGTATGTTTGCACCTTTCCCCATCGTTAGGGTGTGTCAATTCCACTTTTTTACTGCGAAACATCCGAGGACGTTTAAGGAATGTTTGGTATTTTAAAATCTCGTTCATTTAAATCCATTTCACCATCAGCCAGGTTCACATGGCCATACCAGCATCGCCTGTTCCAATAACCCACTTTCTTGCATTTCCCTCTCTTCCCATCCGTCTAATCATCATGGCGTTAAAACAGATTGCATATCGCACCACAGCATACCTAATCACTTTCGATAAATCCAAATAAAATTGAAAAGATATGGTAATCGGTCATCTCTGCTGCTCCTTGCACACCACACTAATTTGGTCACATGCGATCGAAATCGATACAATTTCGCGAGGTTTTTTCCTTCACAAAAAACGTAAGCCAAATGGAAACATAGTGTCTACCTAATTGCATAATTTATTGAAGTGGGGAAAAACAGGAACGCAAATGGATAATAGATACGCGAACGATCCAACAACAATGCCGGCTTAAAATGCCACGCTACGTGAACTCGCTCTATTTGTTTTTACGTTTAATTCTTTTAGGCTCTACTCCTGTATGCGCCGCACACTTTCACCCGTCGACCCAGTGGGCATGGAGCCTGTTGCATCGGCCAACACCTATGTATGGCTCTGCTCTGCTCGTACCTAATAAGAACAAACGAAATGTGAAATATGAGGAACAAGAGAACACGGAAAAAGCAAATTCAAAACAAGCGATGTAGAGATACAAACCTAAGAACAATAGATAGTCGCACTAGCGTGTAGTCGTGTCATATTAGATACAGGAGTTTGGAGTTTCTAGTAGCAGTTTTCGGGTTCTGTAACAAAAGCTCAACATCCCAATGTTCATAGTATCAGATACGAACTGCAGATTAATTGTTGTATAGTCCGCGTCACGCATCTGCGCGAAATTGCCACCACAAAGAAAAGGAAAAGTAATCTAAAACGCTCATCGTCGCGGGTTTCTCTCGTGCGGATTTCGTGAATGGTGCGTGGTTAGATGTTACCATATATGATCTGTACCTGCCGGAAATCATGTCAGATACACTCTCGCACAAACCACGAATAATTAAAGATTCACAACGGCGCGAAGGGGTTACCAACGAACATAGTAATTTGGTTTTGTGTACGATTTGATTAGACTTTGGGGAGCTTAATGGCGAAGACGAAGAAAACAAATCGAGAACAGAGTATTAACGACGAAGAACAGGCTCGGATCGTCGACGACCTTGAGAATATCAGAACGAATAAACGACGAAGCGATCGTTTGCGTCGTCGTTTTTTTTTGTTTTTTTTGCAGTTCCCCTCTCATTTGGTTTTCGAACCGAATCGGAATCGCGATTCAGAGCCGCGAGCGAAACATGTTCAAATGTCAAGAGACATAAAAAGGAAGAAATAAAATCAAAATCGCCCAACACTTGAGTCCGATCGCTTCGTTTCATTTGTTTTAGCTTTAGTGGTGGTTCCGAAATGACCTAATCAGAATGGAATTGAGTTCGACGAGGTATTAACTATTCCGATACACTGCATCATGCCTCGTAAGCAGCTACTTCATCAGATAGTACAGATTAAATACTCGACCCGGCTTAAGCACGACAAATGTATGCATGAGCTATACGTTAATTAAATTGTCTGTGGTTCTTACAAAAAAAAAAAAAAAAAAAAATGGAAAACAACAAACCATGAGAAACACACAAAGTCGAACAACAATCTGACACAGTTCCGATAGTATGGACGGTCGACGCTTGTTACCAGTTTTTAGCGTTTTGGTTTTGGTTTTCGTATTTCATGGAGAGATAGTTAGGTCAATTGGTTTTAAAGTTGGTTAATATTCGTATTCGCGCTTATGCAGTAGATGCAGAAGAACTAGTTTCACGCCACCACTATAGGCACATCACGTCATACCACACCCTCCAGCTGCTGCTGGTAGATTGCTGTTGTATCGATGGTATGTACTCACGTTTAAACCATTAGCCGATGATTTGTCTTGAGCGGGTTTTGACTGGGCTGACCAGAATGGCGGTTGTGCGGCGGGCAAACAATCCGCCGACGTAAATATCCTAAAAGTTATGAATGAGCAAGATGCCTCGGATACACGGACGGATACTCGACGACGACAACGCACGAAATAGGAACACGATTTGAGAGTATGCTCCTGGAATGTTAGAACCCTGTACACTCCCGGAGCTGCTCATAAACTAGAAAGAATCCTCACGCAGTACAAGGCGGATATTACTGCGGTCCAGGAAATACGCTGAGTTAGGAAACGGTATGATGAGGAAGAAAATTTGCGACATTTATTACAGCTGTCATAAAAGATTGCACTTACTGGTATGCGGATTTGTCGTGGGAAAGCGGTTAACGTCGAAGGTTGGCTGTGTTCCGCATCAGAGGCAGATTTTATAACATCAGCCTTATATGTGCACACGCCCCTACTGAAGATCAAGGAGGACTTCTATGACCTCCTGGACAACGCCTACGGAGCTTGTCTGGAGTACGATGTTAAAATCGTACTCGGAGATTTCAACGCTAAAATCAATTAGGAGAACACCATTGGCGGAGTGATCGGAAAGCACAGCCTCCACGATACAACAACAGATAACGGCTTCCGACTCACGGACTTTGCGACAGCTCGTAATGCAGTGATAAGTAGCACAAGATTCCCTCGTAAGTGAATCCACACAGCAATCTGGCGATCTCCGGCCGCTCGAACCGTCAACTAAATCGACCATATGCTTATTGACGCAAGGCACTCGTCAAACATCCTGGATGTGCGAACATTCAGAGGGGCAAATGTCGACTCTGACCACTTCCTCGTGAGCAGAAAAAGGCAGCAACCGACGAGGCATATCAAAAGGCGCTGCAGAGGAAAACCAGGGCAGCGCAAGAAGAGTACCGAGCCAGAAGAAGGGAGGAGAAAATCTACTGCGACAAAAGAAAAGCCTCCCAGCTCAAGGATATCGAGAAGTCTAGAGATAGGCATAAAACACGAGCCTTTTACAAGAACGCCAAAGATCTTGCAGGAGGCTTCAAAAAGGGCGCCCAGGCTCTTCGAAATTGCGAGGGTAATCTTGTCACCGACACGCAGGGAATAGTGAATTTAAGCAGCATTTCCAGCAGCTGCTTAACGAGCATGACCAAGAGAGAGTGGTAGGGACCGAGGAAATCTCATTTCCAGCCGCTGAAGTAGTCCTCCCACCCAGCATCGAAGAAGCCGGCACAGCTATTCAGAAGCTGAAGAACAACAAGGCCACAGACTCAGATGGCTAGCCATGAGAGCTCTTCAAGGCTAGCGGCGATGTTCTGGTAGGGAGCATGCACCAGATCATATGCAGAATTTGGGAAGATGAGAGCATGGCCGATGACTGGAATACCAGCTCTATTTGCCCCATCCACAAAAAAGCGATCCTACCTCATGCAAGAAGTAAAGAGGTATATCCCTGCCCAATGTCGCATACAAGATCCTGTCCAGCGTATTGTGTGAACGTCTAAGGCCATTTCGCACCGCACTAATCGACAGCTACCAATGCGGCTTCCGGCCCGGCAAATCGACTATAGACCAAATTTTCACACGTCGACAAATCCTGGAAAAGACCAACGAGCTTCGAATCGATACACACCATCTTTTCATCGATTTCAAAGCCGCATACGACAGCATTCATCGTGAAGAACTGTTTGGGGCGATGGCCGAATTCGGGATCCCGGGAAAACTGATCTACTTGTGTTGCGCCACGCTAAAATATACGCGATGCACCGTGCAACTCGGTTCTAGGACTTCGGAACCGTTTGAAACATGCTCCGGATTTCGGCAAGGAATGGGGTGGAACGGGGTGGCCGTGGTGCAGTGGTTAACATCATCGACCGCCGATCGGAAGGTCTATAGTTCAAATTCGCTTCATAGCCCAGTAAAAGTAATTCCTAAACGGAGGATAAAAAGTATGCAACGCAGTTGTGAATGGAAAGTGTCCAGACGTACTGCCTGCAGGCATAACACTCACAGTATATGGTCAACCGAAATTCATCCTCTGCGTATGCAATACTATAAAGTGCTTGAACGAATTACTACGGACTATAACCAACGCGGAATTTGGTCGGCTCTCGTCCTATCTAGGCCTAGGACAACCACCCCTGAGAGTAGTGAACGAACATCAACGACCCCAACCACTGCACTCCGTTCAGGTTGTGTGTGTCAACACATCATAAGAGAATATGAAAAACTCTTGAACCTGCGCGAGCCTCTAAAAAAAAAAAAACAAAAAAAAAAAAAAGGAGATGCGCTGTCATGTGACTTCTTCAACCTGGTGCTGGAGCAGATAGTGCGACGGGCAGGCGTCAACAGAGAAGGCGTTTCCTTCTACAAGTCCGTGCAGCTGCTAGGATACGCGGATGATATCGACATCGTGGTCTCGCCGTGACAACTTCGGCTTGTCCAAACAACTGGGGTCAAAACTCCTCACTCGAAAGACCAAAGTCATGCTTTACAAAACGCTCATTCTGCCAGTCTTGCTGTACGGAGCCGAAAGCTGGACGATAAGCAGGACAGCGGAGCTGATTTTGGGTTCTTTCGAAAGAAAAATTCTGCGCCGTATATTTGGTCCTGTCTGTGAGGAATGTGAATGGAGAAGAAGACATAACCGCACACTCTACGAGCTGTACATAAATGTGGATGTAGTCCGGAAGGCAAAGATGCGGCGGCTACACTGGCTCGGCCACATTGAGCGCATGGACATCAACACTCCAGCTAAGAGGGTCTTCGACTCCCAGCCTCCTGGTTCGAGAAGAAGAGGAAGACCGAACCTCCGGTATAAAGACCAAGTAATCGCGGATGTAAGACATCTTGGTCTTGATAACTGGAAGCAGCGTGCCCGGGACCGTCAAGGATGGAAGGCAGCTATAACTCAGGCTCAGATCCTTCATGGATCGCTGGCCTGATGAGTAAATAAGTGATTTTTTTCGGGTGCATATCTATTCGAATTACCTAAGTCAAGCTATACGCATTCTTGGTGCTACTAACCATCGGTGTGGTGTAAGGAGTGGGCCATCTAGTGGTTTTTGTTTTTTTTTAATCATAAGTTATTTTGACACTGACAACAGTTTCCCGCTCGAAATCTTGACAGAAAGTCAGTATCATACCTTCGCAGAACGAAACGAGTCGCTTTACGCTTGAACCACGTTGGGAAACATTGAAAACTTATTTCCAAAGTGAGCGCTGTGTAGCCCGAACGGTGCATTTTTTGAAAAGAATTTCTGTCCGAAATGAAGCGCCCACCGCGACTGCTGTACGCAAGTTTGTGCAAAAGTTCGTGTCAATTGGCCGCCTCGGAGCTGCGATCTGACCCCTTTGGACTTTTGTTTTTTTTGTGGGAAATCGTGAAGGACCGATGTTATACCAACAATCCGGAACTGATTCAAGCACTTAAGGCCAATATCATCTAAGGTCACACAAGGTCTTGGAAAATTGTTGTGATAGAATGCGCTACGGCGAAGCCAGCTGAGCCAACCACTTGAACGTCGTTATATTTCATAATTAATGGGAATGTTTGCTCTACTAATAAAGCCATAATACATGAAAGACATTTAATTCTGTTCACTTATTTGGCCCACCCTGTACTCATACGCTATTGGACGGTTCTGGTTGGGGGCGTTGTTAAAAAATTTGAATTTAAATTCAAATTCTCGCGCTCTCTGCGTTGAGGACTCCCGGTTCAGAACGAGAGTTAGAGATTTACGGGAACATTGTGTTCAAACGACATAGTTAATGGAATTCCTCGAAATCGCAATAATTCCCATATAACTAGCCAATCGAGTTGGTAAGAGAAGATGATTATATCGTTAAAGTGCGTGGGATAGCTTGATAATGAAGCTTCTTGCTTACCATGCGGAACAGTCAGCTCTCTAATTTGCTAATTTCCATTTACAATTTAAGACGACGCTTAAGTCAACCATGATGCCGATAAACTATGGTATTTATGGGATGACGCTTCTTTGCTAGTCGTTCATAGTTTTTCAAATACAATCGAGCTTGTTCTGAAGCATCAATTACGACTTCCTGTCTCGGATAAATATTTAATTTGCTGATAGAGCGAACTATCTATAGTTGGAGCCTCTTTGGTGTATACACATCTGCATATGACCTTTTAATCTGTTCTTTTACTGGCGTAGGTGCTGACGAATGTTTGAGATTAGCACCTGAATCGCGATTCATCAGGGACAAAACAAATCAATGTCGTTCCATGGTCAGTGAGCTTATTTACAATTTTAGTTCAGCAATGAGCTTATTGAGTAGGGCTGTGGCTAAAGCAACCCCTCGTACGCTGATTCATAAAGTATTTTTCGACTAGTCAGCTGTAAATATGTCAAAGGCTTCTTAGTCACTGTTCCCGATGCTATAGTCAAGAGTATCCATCAGGTAGTTACAAAGAATTTCTATGCCTTAATTAGGATTTATCGTGCTTTAGCTAATCTGCAGATGCGAGCTTTATGATTTACTTTCGTGATAAAGAACTCTAAGTGCGAACAGAGGTTATACTTCCAGTTGCCTCTGGGATTCATTCTATTTAAATTATGTGTCGGAAAACCTCACGTCTTTCTAGACTATCGAAGAATTGATCACGTCCATTAAAGAGTCACTCAATCAGGCCTTGTGCCATCGATCAGACATGCTATAATCGCAAGATTGGATGGGGCAGACCTGTAGCCCAGAGTTGTGTGGGTTGATGTTTAGAGAGTTGAGTGGTTTGATGTCCATTCAAAGGCATAGTAGGTCACGTATTGGCTATGTGTTTGGCCTTCATTTCTTGATGGACCCTATATATGTAATTTACCTTGCCTAAGCTGATGACGTTGCTATTGCCATCGCGGGTAAATATCCACCTGCGCTGAATAACTATGCGTACTATGCAAGTGGGCACAAAATAATGGACTCGGGATAAACGCCCAGAACTTGTGCTCTTCACTAAAAAAAAAAAAAAACAAGATCCCGGACATACGTAGATATGTAAATATGTCCAATCACTCTACTCCAGGCTAACCTACTCTTCTAGTGCCAAATATCTTAGCAACTAGATAGAAAACTAACCTGGAAGGACAATACAATCGAACGAGCAAAAGCAACCATAGCTCTCTACAATAGCAAACGAGCCTTAGGGAAAAATTTTGGGATTCAACCCTAAACTAACCCTTTGGTTGTACATCACAGTCGTTGCCTGATGGGCTGCAAGGTACAAAACAACAACAACCCCAACGGCGGCGCTCAACATGCTATTCCTCCTAACCCCATCTATGGTAAGTAACTAGCCATGGTCCTCTGTCCTGAACAACAGGATAACTTTGGCAGAAAATTCCGACCACATTGAGCCCACCCCAGTCTTTGAAAAAAAATGTGAGATAACATACCCTGATAGACAGAACTGGTCCCAACAAGCGCGGACTTTTACACTGATGGATTAAAAACCAAGGACGGGGTGGGCAGCGGAGTATTTTGCAAACAATTAACCTAAGTCAGACCCTGAAACCACCATTGTAGCATCTTTCAGGCGGAGCTGTTGGCTATAAAGGAAGCCCTGTGATATCTACTATTGATATTCAAATCCTCACTGACAGTCAAGCTGCCCTAAAATCGCTGGAGCAAGCCTCGGCCAGAGCCAGTCTTGATGCCATGGAAACTCGACTGTGAAATTACAGCGCAATAGGATAACGGGTGTCAATACGACAGGAGTCGCAGAACATTTCTTGCGCAAGCACACTGTTATTCCTGTACGAGTTTTTCCAAAAGACATTTGTCTTGAGACGAGACATGGCTTTCAGAGCACACCTTCTGATAAATACATATATTAAGGAGTGGAAGGTTCATCTAAAGCCCCCATACAGGTGAGACAAACCGTTCTTTGGAATTTGGTGAAAGAGGCTACGACGTATTTGAGAGGGCCTTTGTCGGCGACCCCACGTTTCGTCAAAAGCTCCTTTGCATTGCCAGATATCTGACAGCACTTTGGTGGTGACTCCCAGAATACCAGGATGAGTGCGCCTTTTAGTACCAGCTAAGTCATGTCAGTATTTTTCCTCCTAAGCACGAGCCGACAGAAAGAACAGCGACATCATCCACATAGGCCAAGACATAGATTCCAGAGGCATTGAGAGCATCAAGCAGAGAGTCGACCACCATGCACAATAACAGCGGAGACAAGACACCGCTTTATGGGCAGCCCCTATTTACGCCGGATTTGACACTCTGGTCGAGGCCTGCATCAGCGGTCAATGTCCTATGCACAAACATTGCTTTGATCCACAAGATCAGGGCTTCATCTATGTCGTCTGGTAGCGTTACCAAAAGCTCCTTTAATGTCGACGAAAATGCCCAGCGCGTACTCTTTCCTTTCGGGCGCGCATTCAATTCTCCCAACTAGGTTTTGCAGCGCAGTCTAACCCTCTTTTCCTATTTAGGGAATAAAGACTACGGTCACCGTGTGCCAAGGAATAGGTATGTAGGTAAGTGCTAGACTAGCAGTGAAAATTCTTTTCAAAGTAGGAAGCAGCTGCCTTATACCGATACTTGTTCCAGTCACCTTCCGAATTCGATTTGAGCGATCTATTCAGGAGACTTCTGGCTTCCCTGCGAAGCCTGCGTTGGAACTTCGCATTCCATCAGGGAACCAATTTCCTGCATGGAGGCTTGTTGACAGAACATGCGAGTTCAAAACAATTGGTGTTGTCGCTCTTCAGGTTATGAACGGCGTCCTCTACCAATTGTTTCGTCCTAAGTTTAGGTAGGGCCTGAGTGGATTTCTCAAGCTCCTCTCTAAACCATACCCTTTCCATCTTTCTCGGCTTCCGTTTGGGTTGCAAGTAAGAGATCCTACAACTTAAACGGAATTCGATATATCTATGGTCCGACAGCGCAGCATCAGGCAAGACTCTCCAGTTAGTGATGGCCTTTAGATATCTGTTGTATAGGGTCAGGTCAATCACCTCCTGCCGTCTTGCCGTAACAAACGTTGGTTGAGAGCCAACATTATTGATGGTAAGGTCAGACAAAAGAGTGAAGTCCAAAAGACAGTCCCCTCTTGTATTGCTGCCCCAAATAGTGTTTTGGGCATTAGTGTCGTAACACAAGATGATACCAATCTTTCTGGCTTTATAGTACTCTACGAGTTCAGAGACTGCAAGCAAGCAGACGCAACGGCGAAGTATTCAATTACTCCGTGCGCCTCGTAGCTTAAGGCAGCCATCAGACCTTATCCACAAAAGTGTCCAATTTTGGTTGCCGATAGTGAGTTCGGTATGATGAGGCAGACCCTAGGCCTTTCGGAGCGCTCATAATAAAGAATCGTCACACTTTACATTGTCGGATTTGACATATTCACACTGTTGTTGCCATATTTGTCATATATGTATCAAGGCTTAAGTAGTAAGTAAAGTAAATTTGAAAATACTCAACTGCAAATGCTAGTGTGTTAAACAACACGTCATTAGACACACTTTAAGATTAAGTGTGTCAATTAACACGTTTTGATCTTTGAAATTCAGACTCTTATTCGTGTTAAAAATATAGTACGTTCTATTGCGTGTCATTAATAAAAACTCTTAATGACACCTTAAGTGTGTTGCGGCGACACACTTAGTAATTATTAACACACTTTGGATCAGTCAATCAAACAAAAGGGACATTTTCTAACTATATGCAGCCGGGGCACCGTGGCACAGTGGTTAGTGTGTTGGACTCTATCGCCATCGAATGTTTATTTCGCGGCGGCCCTTCTCCTCGGCGGGATGCTGGCAAAACACCCCGTAGTATACTTGCCATGAAAAAGTTTCTCTACTCACACCGTTCGGAATCGGCATTAAACTGTAGGTCCCCTTTATCTGTGGAAAAATAAAATCACACATAACATGGGTGATTTAGAGAAGCTTGGCTTTGGCCCTTTATGGGCTGTAACGCCACCAAAGCAAGCAAAGCATGCAACCTTGTGGTCCGAGTTCAAATCTCAAAGTCCACAGCCTTTCTTTCTCCTTTCCCATTAAACGTTGGTTCTTTGAGCCGGATGGCATGTTTATCATGATGTTGCTTTATATCAAAGAGAAACAATCAATTCAATCAAACAAAAATCAAAGAACAATGTATCGGACTTGAAGAGCCTCGAAGCGGCAAATGCTGGGAGAGCGGGGACTAGATGAGTCTTCTTTTTGTTTTTTTTTCGATGCGAAAAGTGTTCATAGGAAACTTGAGATTTGAGAATGGGATAACTATGTTGAGAGTCTAGTGTGTTAACCATTCCACTATGGGTCCGGGACGCAATTTGCTTTCTGGCAAGGCTGTATACGGGGGCACTGTGGTTAGTGTGTTGGACTCTGACGCACGAGGAGCGAGTTCGGATCCCGATTACAGCAATGCTGTCAAATGCCGTCGGCGGTGAACTGGAAAAACCCCCCTTAGTATACTTGTCATGAAAAAAGCTTCTCTACTCATGCCGCCGTTCGGAATCGGGACTGAACTAGGTCTCTTTCACCTGTGGCAAAATAAAATCACACACATCATGGGTGCTTGAGAGAAGCTTGGCTCTGGTCATTCATGGGCTGTAACGCCACCAAATAAAGGCTGTATATAGTTGAGAAATGTCCCTTTTTGTGTGCTTTCATAATAACACACTTTAAATTGCATTCAACATAAGAATGAAAGCAATGAAATATAATGAAAACACACCTTATGGTGTGTTGCAGTAACACACTTACCATTTGCAGTGTCGACACAAGCCCTGTCGCAGCAGTATTAAGATTGCCTCTGGCAACAGATTCCACAGCGTTTCAAAATTATCAATAAATGTTCACTCTGAGTAAAGGCGATACCTCTTAGGCCGACATCGTCAGGTGTCCACTCCGACTTCTATGGAGTAGCAGAGTAAAGCAATTCATATCGAACTTTGTTCTGGTATACAACCTTTTATCACCAGTCAAGAAATTATGCAAAAAATAACTTTGTCTTCTGTTACCGGAGCGAATTTTTAGGTGAGTGAAGAAAAGGTGTCTCAACTTCTCTTCTTCAGTTTGATCGCCTAGGGTAAAGGAACCCTAGGTCCGGTTATGGAAGAAATAAGAGCACACAGGGCATTGATAGCGATCGTTACCCCTCTCTACTTCCGACTCAGAAGTAACATTTCAAATATGGCATTCAATATGTCGCAGCGAAATGCTGTCTTCCTACTTAGCTAAGTTCAACTTTTTTTTTTTTTTTTTAAATAAATGATTTACGCGCACTCAAGGTCTAATAACCTTATTATGTCGGCGACACAGTGCGGCATGTTGCATTGAGGGGGGAACACCGAATCCGGCAGGGAGTTCCAGATTCGTGTGGTTCGGTTAATGAAAGATTCTCTATATTTGACAGTACGTCCGAAAGCGGGCTTCAGAGTATATTGGGGAGCATTCCTAGAGAGACGTGTATTGCGGGAGAAATGTTGAAGGGGCGGAATGCAACTGGCTATTTCATCAGAGCATTTTTGGTGGTAGTAACGATAAAACCGTCTAGTAGTTGCAATGAGGTCTTGGAAGCACCGGACCAGACATGAGCGTTAAACTCTAATTTGTAGCCAGGTCTAAGGGTGAGAAATATTTCTTGCATCTGTATAAGAAGCCTAGGCATTTCGCAGCATTCTTGGCGACACTGAATATATGGTCGCTCCAATTAAGATTGTGAGCAACACTCATACCCAGGATGGAAAGCTTTTCAGTTTCTGAGATGCAAGTGCCATTCATGGATAATGGCTGCGGGTTATTTATACGCTTTAACGACAAGAGACAGCATTGTGTTTTGGAAGCATTAAATTCCACTCTATTGTTTTTACCCCATTGGATGATGCTGTCGATATCGGAATTTAATGAGCTTAACATACGCTGCCGCTCATTATCTACAACCGAAGTGCAGGGTCGTAAACTGGTGAACGAATATGAGAAGCTGAGGGTACTGTCATCAGCGAAGGAGTGAATTGGATTAGAAGTAACAGGCAAGAGATCATTTATAAAAATAAGAAAGAGTGTCGGAGACAAAACGGAGCCCTGGGGAACACCGGCAAAGTGAGTATCAGACTTGAATCCATCTAAAACAACTTGAATTGAACGATTCGAAAGGTAGCTTCTAATCCATTGAAAAAGAGACTCATCGATCCCAAAAGCACGCATTTTCGACAAAAGGGCTTCGTGCCCAACCCTGTCAAATGCTTTCGAAATATCCAGTGCAACAATTTTGCTTTCACCTGCTTGGTGAAGCGAGTGATTCCACTTTTCAGCGAGATATGCCATCATATCACCAGTGGATCTGTTGCTGCGGAAACCGTATTGGCGGTCATTGAGGAGTTTCCGTGATTCAAGATATTTCATAAGCTGACGGTTAATCAGCGTTTCCATGACCTTGGAAAGAAGGGACGATAGTGCAATGGGTCGGTAGTTGGAGGGAGAAGATGATTCGCCTTTTTTGGGTATAGGCTGGATTTTACGCCTTAATTTTTGCTCGGATTGCAATTTAATCCGTCGAATGTGGGTGTTGCAGTCATTTCTGGCTCGTACGTGCTTTTTTCGATTTGCCTCAGAACTGTTTGCCTTGTAGGCCCGAAAACTTAGCTCCCTGAGCCTAATAGCCTCTTTGCAGCTCGAGTCAAACCACGTATTATCCTTAGGCCTGGTGCTTTTAATCTTGCTGGGAATAAAATTTGCCAAGCCGATACGGATAAAATATGTGATAATATCAGTTGCGGCGTCCACGCCGTTGTCGAGGAAGCACAACGACCAGTTAAAGATCCGAAAGAGGTTGTTAAGGCCGCACCAGTTGGCTTTCTCGTATAGCCATAGTGTTCTCTTAGGAGCTTTTTCTTTAACTGGATGGTGGGAGTTCGAGAATTTTGCTGATATCATGCAGTTGTCAGACGAGCCTAGGGGTTCCAATACATCGATCGTGTACGTCAGGCTGAGAGGTAAGAAACAAGTCCAGTGTGTTGGCGGTATGACCAGCAACATCGGGGATACGTGATGGCTCATTCACAAGTTGAGTTAGTTGATTTAACTCAGCAAAAATTTACCTTCCTTCGTGTGTTGTCTGTCCAGAATGTCGGAGCCACTGAGAATTATGTACATTGGAATCGCCCGCTAAAACGATTTCAGTGCTAGGGAACAGGGAAACAATTCTTTGGATGGAATCAGACAGTGCGTCGAATGCATCAAATGTTGCATTCCTGTCTAGATTGGGGCTTCTATAAAGAAAACAGTAGTGAATGGAGTGCTTACGGAATATGAATTTAAGCCATATGAAATTAAATTCCGGGGTGAATGTTTGGCTATAATGTGGAAGTAACTGGTAAGCAATGTCACTACGGACATACGGAAGACTGAAATCCGAAGGATCAGACTTTTCATTGACCTGTGTTTCACAAAGTGCCAAAACAGCCGGTTTGCGGCCAAGAAATTCTTTCGTAACCCACGAATATTGCAGAACTGCACACAGAAATCCCTCATCAATGCAAACTACAAAACATGTATAGATACAAAACTACATTTTGTTGTAATCCCTAAGACGTAGGTTAATCTTGAGCTGAGCAAGGGCAGGTGGTCGAGAAACCGAATTTAAAGGAGAAATCGCATGGGAATAATCCTCCTATTCTATAAGCCCTCAAGCAATTCAATCGAACTTGTTTGGCTTCAAATAAATAAACTGAGTTATTGGGCTTTAGCGTGTAGGTATCTTTCATAGGTATTAAGTGTTCCTAATAACGTCTGCGATCCCCTTTTGGGTTTTTCTTATTTTAAGCTTGAATGGCAGGAAAAGCTTGTCCGCTCCAAATTGGTCTACGGTGAGTAACCAATTTGCTTGCGGCACGTCGAATTCGTCAACCCCTTTTCTCTGGTTTTCGTGTATCCATATAGCGATAGAATGGTAGAGGAAGGGTAGGAAATGATAACACAATAGGGGTTTCAAGGAAGTTCGAAGGATTTTCCCACGTGATGAATTGAATTCTAAGTGACTGAACATAATTAACGGATTGAAAGGGAATCCTGCCACTTTCCTCGTTTTAATTAAAACCCGAATCGGCAAATGATTGTAAAAACATTCGTCACAAAATCCTCCGTCTCCGCGCTGGAAGCCAATTCCATTCAGACCAAGTAAACATCCGAAATGCCCATTCAATGGCCAGTGGTTTGCTTTTGTCGCGCTTCTATTTATTTTTCTTTAATTTCGCTAATCCGAAATGAACAACAAATCATTCCAGAGAACTATCTCGACTGCGTGAATCGGCAGTAAATCGCTTTTCCTCCTCGAATTGGTTAAAAATGACATCATCCGCCCGTTCAAGCCAGCCATCGTCATTGCAAGTAATTTACTTTTTCACCTGTATTTACCCAGTCGCTTTTCTACAATTATGTAATCGTAGGTTGTTTTCAGACGTTATCGAGTTTGGGTAGGGTAGAATGAAGACGTCCGGATAGATACGTTTCATTGGAAAGCAAGGTGACCATTGATTTCTGGCGAAAATTAAATCACACTATCACTATCGCTACTATACTCGTACCTTTGGTACCTGACGATGTAAATTATCAATCAATGAATCAATGAATGAAACGGGCTAGTGACTAATAGCTTGGGAATGCTTTCTGATGCGGAGATGCAAACAAGTGGTTTTGCTATAATCATGTCATTGGCGGTGGAGGGAAATTCACTTTTGACCATAGTTGGGCATTGAAGCGAGACGCAAATGGCATATGGCGTGGTTTGGAGTATTAATAGTGAGCTGTTGACCAGTTTTTGATGGGAGTGACATAATCGGAAAATGATGATGGATGAAGCATTCGTTTGTTGATGTCTGTAGATAAAATACCAGATACTGATGGCAATGCATGCGATAAGGAGGGAAGTGATGTCAGTTTGTTTTTGTTTTCCATCACATCGCCTAATTTCGACATTCCGCTGTATCTCAATTTCTATGTTATGTTTATTGCTTCAGGAAATGGCGACTGATTTCTTTTTAATTGGAATTCCAAAGCAGATTGTTTAACTCTTCCTGAGTGTCTCTTGATTTTTATATGTTTCTGTGTTGGTTATTGGACAAGACGGATTGTCATACCAGTCGAAAGTTAAGCTGAAGTACTATATCGTCTCCATGGCATTCATAATTTGTTATCTCATCAAGATGATGATGATGCTTTGAATCAGTCGTAGTTATATACTGATCCGAGACCATCCATGTGACCAGTTTTGCTATCACGTCAAAGATCACATTTTGTTGTATGATTTTTTAAGCGTTTGGTTTTTTATTGTAAATAAAAACCGAGAAAACTCGGTAAAGTGTAAACAATTTATATTGGAGATGATAGTCCAATGTTTGCCATTTCGACCATGACTACATTTTAAGTGATCCATGCGGAGAGTCAAATTCTGAGACACTTCTCCGACCATACTGGCAGGTGTCTCGTGTAATGTTGTCTTCCAAGGCTGTAATTAAAGCTGGCTCATCGGCTTGACGAGCAATTTTTACTTATCGCCATAAAAAAATTGTCTAAAGTTGTTAAATCGGAGAATCTAGCCACGATCGATTCACGACGGTTTAAATTGCTTGCTGAGCAGGTCGATTATGATGACTACTCGAAAAGCGATCGAAGCGCACAAGCCTGAATTTTAATAAAAAAAAATTTAATTTGTATCGTTCTGCAGGCCCGGATGGAATCTACCCGGTAGAGGTGCAACGTGCTTATGGCTTTCTTGAACCGTGACTTTTGTTACTGTTCTCTTCCAGCTCAGACTCATACCACTATCGCGGAGAGAGGTAAATCGGGAAAACCCTCCCACAAAACTGCCAAAGACTACAGACCCATCAGTCTCTCTTCCTTTCTTCTTAAGACGCTGAAGAGACTGGTGGACCTGAACATTCGCGAGACCCTACGAAAAAGTATGCTTTCGACATCACAGCATGCCTATAGGGGATGCTAAGGGGAAATCAGTAGATACAGCTCTTAAACAATTCGCCATGATTGCCTTCCTCGACATTGAACTCGCTTTCAACAACATTAAACCACTATGCTATCACTAATGCATTAAGCTAGCTGGATGTAAATGGTATTATAATACTTTGGATCAAACAAATGCTCTCAAGCAGGTTGATTCATTCGAAATTCGTGGCACACCACAAGGAGAAGTATTATCACCGCAATTATGGGTGTTAGTTGTAACAAAAAAGTACTCCTATCCCTGGAGGCCAACGGGTGCAATGTCGTTGCTTATGCAGACGATATGGCACTAGCAATTAGGGGGAAATATCACCCAGTAATCCGAGATTTGATGGGAACAGGCCTAGACAAACTTGCCAAATGGGCAGGGAACTACGGGCTTTGAATAAATCCCTCTTAAACGGAGATAGTTTTATTCACAAGGAAACAGCAGATACCTCAAGTCTCTCCTCCGGAACTCAATGGACCTTACCTTAGATTCGCAGATCACGCCAAATACTTTGGCGTGCACTGCAAATGCTTGTGTGTTAAACAACATGAGCAAGTGTGTCATTTGACACACTTTGAAAATAAGTGTGCCACTTAACACGTTCGATCTTTAAATATGTATGAGACTTATTCGTGTTGAACTATAACACGTTCTATTTCGTTTCATGAATAAAAACTCTAATGACACCTTAAGTGTGTTGCAGCGACACATTTGTTAATAATTAACACACTTTGGATCAATTAATCAAACAAAAGGGATATTCCCAACTACATACATACTTATATGCAATCTTGCCAGAGAGTAATTTGCGAGTCGGATCCATGGCGTAATTGTTAATACACTGGGCACTCAACCCAGTGATCCGAGTTCAAATCTCAATATCCACAGCCATAAAAAAAAACAAACGACATTCAACCTCCTTTCCCATTCTACATTGGTCCTTCGAGCCGGATTTGTATGATCATCATGATGTTGTTGCACAACAAGAAAACAATTAATATCAAACGAAAAACGAAGAACAATGTTTCGGGCTTGATGAGCTTCAAAGCGACAAATGCTCGGAGAGCGAGGACTAGATGAGTCTTTTGTTTTTTTTTTTGTTTGTTCTCACTTTAAATTGCATTAAAAATGACTACGATGAATACACACCTTTTGGTGTGTTGCAGTAACACACTTACCATTTGCAGTGTTCTGCGTTTAGTGTTCACGCCTAATTCCTGGCATGGGGCATAGTCAAGCATACTCACTTGGTATTTTCATTTCATCATGAAAAGACTCACGTCCGAACAACGCTTACAAGCTTTTGAGTTTTACTATCAAAATTCTTATTTTGTGAAAGTTGTTTTTTTTCACTTCGAACCTACTAAGCAATCGAGCTACTAAGCGAGCAATTCAAGTCATAGTGTCTAAATTTAGAACCAAATTCACGTCGGTTTTGGACATTAAGCCACCTACCTGAATGCGTAGAGTGTAGAGGAAAATATTGCTGCTGCATCCGCCGGTGTTAAAGAAGACCTTGATCTGTCCATTCGTCGACGTTCGCAACAATTCAGATTGTGTTACTTGACTACTCGGAAGATTTTACTCAAGGATGTTGGTCTAAGACCTTACAAAATACAGCTTATGCAAGAAGTGAAGTCGAAAGACCTGCCACAGCATCGAAATTTTAGGTTATGGGGCTTTAGAATCTGTTTTGGAGGTAGATCTCTTTTTAATATCGAAAGATCGTCTTCAGCGACGGAGCTAATTTCTGGTTGAATGGGTAAGTTGACAAGCAAAACCGTCCGATTTGGTCTAATTTACAACATCTTACAAGAGCTACCCGGTTTGATGCAGTTTCGGTTTCGACGGAATCATTGGCCCGTATTTTTTCAAAGGTGGGTTCAGTGAACGGACCTGTGAATTTGGCGCTAGGCGAATACTTCAAATCGTAAATCTTTAGTCAGATTCAGTGGTAACCTTGAAACTTATTTCTTACTTTGATGACGCTACAGTTCGGGGTGAACCAGGGCCTCAACCAACAAGCCTCTCCAGCCGGCCCGATCTTCGGCCAGCCGCTTCCAGTGCCGCACGCCCAGTTGGTTGAGGTCCCCTTCCACTTGTGCGCGCCACCTTCAACGCGGTCGTCCTCTGCTGCGTCGTCCCTCGGGGTTGGAGTCGATGACTCTTCGGGCCGGAGCGTTGATGTCCATTCGCTCTACATGGCCTAGCCATCCTAGACGTTGGATCCGAAAACGTCTAACCAGGCCGATGTCGCTGTACAGCCCGTACAGTTCTTGGTTGAATCTCTTCCTCCATTCTCCGTTTACACAAACGGGACCAAAGATTGCACGCAGAATTTTCCTCTCGAAACGTCCAAGACCCTCTTCATCCGCTTTTGATAACGTCCAAGCCTCAGCGCCGTAGAGGAGGACCGGGATGATTAAGGTTTTGTAGAGGGAAACCTTAGTTTTTCGAGAGAGGGCTCTACTACTCAACACTACGCTGCCCGAAGAAGCAGCGATTGGCAAGAGTTATTCTGCGTTATATCTCAGCGCTGGTGTCGTTGCTGCTTGTCACTATCGAGCCAAGGTAGACGAAGTACTTGACTACTTCAAAAATATAGCTGCCGGAGGTGACGTTGTGACCAAGACGTCTGTGTTGTGCGTCTTTCTTGGATGACAGCATATATTTGGTCTTGTCCCCATTTACCCTTAGACCCACCGCTTCTGGTTCAATGCTTGTGAACGCCTCATTGACGTCTCGCTTTGTTCGTCCAATAACGTCAATGTCATCTGCGTAGGCAAGCAATTGTGTGGACTTGAAGTAGATCGTACCTCTTGTATTGCCCGCTGAGTCCCGCACGATATTTTCAAGAATAATGTTGAAGAAATCACATGACAGTGCGTCACTCTGTCTAAAACCTTTCTTAACATCAAAGGGGTCGGTTTGTTCACCTCCTACCTTAATGGAGCAGCGAGAGTTCTCCATAGTCATCCTGCATAGTCTGACGAGTTTGGCAGGAATGTTAAAACATGACATGGCTCTGTATAGCTCGTCTCTATAAACACTGTCATACGCGGCCTTAAAGTCGACGAAAAGATGGTGCGTGTCGACCTGCAATTCATGGGTCTTCTCCAAGATCTGCCGTAGTGTAAATATTTGGTCTATTGTGGATTTTCCTGGCCTGAAACCACACTGGTAGGAACCAGATCAGATTGTCCACGAACGGTTTCAGGTACTTACACAGTACGGCAGAGAGGATCTTGTACGCGATGTTCAGGAGGCTTATCCCTCTGTAATTGGCGCAGTCATAGGGGTCGCCTTTCTTATGGACCGGGCAAACGATACTGAGATTCCATTCATCGGGCATGCGTTCTTCCGACCATATCTTGCAGATGAGTTGGTGCATGTTCCTGACCAGCTCATCGCCAGCTGCTTTAAACAGTTCCGCGGAGAGTCCGTCTGCTCCAGCAGCTTTATAAGACTTAAGTTTCGATATCGCTATCTTAACATCGTCTAGGTCGGGTGGACGGGATTCTCCTTCGTCTTCGTCCATTGTGAATGGTTCGCTCTGCCTGACGGCGGCATTTTGACTATCATCGCCGTTATACAATCTGCAGAAGTGGTCCTTCCACAATCTCAGCATCGACTGTGACTCCACTACTAGTTGTCCGTGCTCATCCCTGCAGGCTTCTGCTCTGGCTTTATAGCCTTGGCATGTTCGTTTTACTTTCTGGTGAAATTTTCGAACGTCGTTCCTGCAGTAACGTCTCTCCATCTCCTCGATCTCGCGCTTCTCGTGCTCCTTCTTTTTCCTTCTCAGAAGCGCATGCTCCTCCCTCCTTTTCTTTTCATAGAGCTCGCGGGCAGCGCTCGTCCGTCGATGCAATGTGGCCATGTATGCATTCTGTTTCTCTACATGGGCCTGTCTGCACTCATCATCAAACCAGGGGTTTCTCGATGGTGGTGGCTCGAAACCGAGTATATCTGAGGCGGCCTCTCTAATGGCTTTCTGACAACGACTCCATTGCTGTTCTATGGTTTCTGCAGATTGCATCGGGACCTGATAGAGCTTGAGGGAGACTTGATCGGCGAAGGTCCTGGCGGTCTCCTGCGATTGCAGCTTTCCAACGTTAAATTTTGGTGTTCTTACTCGACTCCGTTGGTTCCGAGAAATTCGCATCCGTACCTTGGCTGCAACAAGGTAATGATCCGAGTCGATGTTGGCTCCTCGAAGGGTTCGGACATCTAGGATGCTGGAGGAGTGTCTGCCGTCGATCGCAATATGATCAATTTGGTTGGTTGTCGATTAATCGAAGGACCGCCAGGTCCCCTTATGGATGGTGAGGTGTGGGAGTCGTGTATTTGCTACTACCAGGTTATGTCCCGCCATAAAGTCCACTAGCCTTAGTCCGTTTTCTGACGTAGTGTTGTGTAGGCTGTGCTTTCCAATGACCCGTTCAAGGATAGCTTCCTTACCCAGCTTCGCATTGAAATCTCCTAGAACGATTTTGGTGTCATAGCTGGGACATTGCGCATACGTTCTGCCTAGAAGATCATAGAAGTCGTCTTTATGTCTGTCATCTTTCTCCTCTCTGGGGCGTGGACACTTAGTAAGCTTATATTGCCGAGATTGGCCTTGATGCGGATAGTTATGAGGCGTTCGCTTACATACTGGAAGCTTAAGACTTTTTTTCCTGAGTCTGCCCCGAACAACAAATCTACATCCGAATAAGCGTGGTTTATTTTCTCTGTAGCAGTTTCATCCGCTTTTTGCCTGGCCCATCCCATCGCACTTCTTGGAGCGCGGTAATGTCTGCCTTATAACAGTAACCATGAAAGGTTTGCTTTATTTTCGTCTATCTTCAGCTATAAACCTATGTAAGGCCATTCGAAATCTTTATTATCGACAACTGGACGTATCAACTAGGACCTCACTTGAAGGCGCACCATAAAAAGATCGTCACCGTCTAGATCCTTCACACTTGGCAAAATACCAATTTAAATGAATTGCTAGCTCGAAACTTATAAAACTTGGTCTCTGTGTCACGTGCTGTACTGCTCACATGTGCATAGGGATATGAAGCGATTGATTACTACTTACCCAGTTGTATCGAATACGTACATCTGTATGAGGCGCCACTTGGTACACATATTGGATTTGAGTTTCAATTCAAGCGGAAGTTGTGTGAAATCATTCTGTGAGTCATGAAGGCACCCTTGAAACCGGAAATCTACTTTCCCTACCTCAATAGCAGTAGTCATGCTCCTAGGGTTGTTTCAATTCGACAGTTGATGACAGACACCGGGAGTGATCCTGTCAGGCTTACCTAAAGTGCGTTTTATTTTTAAACCATTTCTAGGAACTTGTCGACCCTAATCAATGAGCGAGCAGATGTCTTCAACAACTTAACACTTTCCAGTTCTGTATATCATCCTTAGATAGCGATATCTAGTCTCTTCCACATGTGACTATGTGTGCATATGTCGTGTTTAATGCTCTCTTCTATACCATCTTCATTTCACTGCACACCGTGGAAGCAAAATCCTTTGTATGGCTTCCTTCCACTAAATAGAAAAACGAACAATAGATAAACAAGCATAGAACGTCAATGCAATGACACTCTCGAGGTTCCTCCATTCTCTTACCACTTATTGTTGTTTGTTTTCTTCTTATTCGTATTTGTCGACAATAGCGGACGTCCATTGCGATTCCTTGCTTTCGCCACTTTACTATAGCCGCCGCACCGTCATTCGTCATTCGTCAACCTGATTTCTAAACCACCCTGTGCCTACAACCAACCAATAGCCACACAGGGAAATTTCAGTTAAATTTAATTAGATTCTAAGTTCATCCAAGTTACGAGGTAATACTCCGCGGGACGAGTTAATGTCTATACATTTGGTTGGTTAAACGGTCGGCCGTGTGGACAGATGGACGAATGGATGGTTCCCCGGAACACTAAACGTTAAACTACACCCATGGTGGTGTACCATGGAATGAAAAGCATGAAGAATGTCGAACGAGATGTGGGGTAGGCCTCTCTTAATCTGTTATTATTTAATTAAAGGCGAACTTAAATGGGTTAACAAACTGATTTGCGCACAAATTGTTTTATCGGATGTGCTGCAGCACAGTAACCATCATCATCACAACCAGCGAACAACGACGTCAGCGAGGATTCTTTGCGAGATTTCCAAGGAATTACCCTTCAGGGATTATCTGGCTAAACTTGGATACTAATGGCTCGTATGTACAATAAACACTAATAAAATGTGATCATGGGGGCAGTACAAATGCGATTTAAGTCGAGCAATAAACTCGGCAGAGGCGGCGGGCTATTACTCGAATTTCGTGGTCTTAAAAGAGATTTAGCAAACATGGCGTTTGGTGCGAGTTGAAGCTGCTTATCCGGTCAGGTGGCCGACAATTGCTAATGGTTATTGGTTAATGACTTTCGTGGATGCACTAACAAGTATTGGGTTTATTCGGGTGAAGGAAGGCTTTTGGATATTCCCGATTAATTTGCATTGTTAATGGTTATATGACCATTTGAAATGTCTATTATGGGCTCATAAGACTGGACGTAAATGACCCTTTAGCCAGCGAATGTTACGAGATAGACTATGAAATCTCGCTGCTAGAAATCATCTCTAAACAGCAATGCTATCAAAAATAAATCAAATGCCACAACAGAGTGAAAAATTATGTGTTTTTAATCCTCCAGTTCCTGCAAACTATACACGAGTAGTTTCGTGAGAGGCAAATGTACTTTTGCTTAAGCTTTGCGTGAGCTTGTCCGGAGTAAGATGTACAAATCGTGCTCGGGGACTTCAACGCCAAAATCGGTAAGGAAAATACCCTTGGCGGAGTGATCGGAAAGCACAGCCTCCACGATACAACAACAGATAACGGCTTCCGACGTAGCTCGTAATGCGGCTTTGCGATAGCTCGTAATGCGGTGATAAGTAGCACAAGATTCCCTCGCAAGCGAATCCACACAGCAACCTGGCGATCTCCGGACGGTCGAACTGCCAACCAAATCGACCATGTGCTCATTGACGCAAGGCACTCGTCAAACATCCTGGATGTGCGAACACTCAGAGGGGCAAATGTCGACTCTGACCACTTCCCCGTAGCAGCAAGATTCAGAGCTCGACTGTCCAATGTCAGAAAGCTGCACCAGCCCATCAGGAGGAGGTTCGACATTGGGCGCCTGAGCACACCGGGGGTTGCCAGAGTCTACAGGGAGCAGCTGAGCGAAAGATTCTACGGTATGCCTGCGTCGAACACAAATGCCAATGATATGTGGCTGCATTGCCGCTCAGCCATTCAGGAAGTAGCCGAAACCACCTTAGGATACCTACCACCCCCGACAAGAAACCCGTGGTATGATGGCGAGTGTGAGCAGAAAAAGGCAGCAACCGACGAGGCGTACCAAAAGGCGCTGCAGAGGAAAACCAGGGCAGCGCAAGAAGAGTACCGAGCCAGAAGAAGGGAGGAGAAAAAACTACTGCGAAACAAGAAAAGAATCTTCGCAGCCTCCCAGCTCAAGGATATCGAGGAGTCTAGGGATAAACATAAAATACGAGCCTTTTACAAGAAAGACAAAGGCCTTGCAGGAGGCCTCAAAAAGGGCACCCTGACTCTTCGAAACTGCGAGGGTAATCTTATCACCGACCCGCAGGGAATAGTGGATGTATTTAAGCAGCACTTCCAGCAGCTGCTAACGAGCATGACCAAGAGAGAGTGGTAGGGACCGAGGAAATCCCAACTCCAGCCACTGAAGTAATCCTCTCACCCAGCATCGAAGAAGTCGGCACAGCTATTCAAAAGCTGTAGAACAACAAGGCTCAGATGGCTGGCGGCGGAAATCTGGTAGGGAGCATGCACCAGATCCTCTGTAGATGAAAGCGTGCCTGACGACTAGAATATCGGCTCTATTTGCCCCATACACAAAAACGGCCATCCTACCTCCTGCAGGAACTAGAAAGGTATATCCCTGGCCCATGTCGTATATAAGATTCTGTCCAGCGTACTATGTGAACGTCCAAAGCCCTTTTGCACCGCACTAATCGGCAGCTACCAGTGCAGCTCCCGCCCGCAGATCGACTAAGGACCAAATATTCACACTTTGACAAACCCTGGAAAAGACCATACCCACCAACTCTTTATCGACTTTAAAGCCCCATACGACAGCCTTCATGGCAAAGAATTGTTTGATGCGATGGCCGAATTCGGGATCCCAGGAATACTGATCCGGCTGTGTCGCGCCACGCTAAAAAAAAAACGATGCACCGTGCAGTTCGGTTCTAGGACCGGTTCTGTCGTGGTGGAGCAGATAGTGCGACGGGCAGGCGTCAACAGAGAAGGCACTATCTTCTACAAGTCTGTCCAGCTACTAGGATTCGTGAATGATATTGACACCATCGGGCAGTCTCAGCGTGAGGTTGTAGAAGCTTTAACGACGATTGAGGAACAGGCGAAACAAATTGGTCTTAAAGTCGACGAGGATAAGACAAAATACATGCTGTCAAGCAAAAACCGATCCGTCGTTAACCGCAATATTGCGATTGACAGCTACAATTTCGGGGTGGTTAAGGTAACCGCTGCTACGTAGGCTTGTCCAAACAACTTGGGTCAAAACTCCTCACTCGAAGAAGTCATGCTTTACAAAACGGTTATACTGCAAGTCTTGCTGTAGGGAGCCGAAAGCTGGACGATAAGCAGGACGGCGGAGCTTATTTTGTAGTATCTGTAAGGAAGGTGAATGGAGGAGAAGACCTAACCGCGAACCGGATGGCAAATATCCGTCGACTAAATTGGCACGGCCACAACGAGCGGGTCTTCGACTCCAAGCCTTCTGGTTCGAGAAGATGAGGAAGGCCGAACCTCCGGTATAGAGACCAAATAATGGCTGATGTAAGACAACTTGGTCTTGGTAACTGGAAACAGCGTACCCGGGACCCTCAAGTATGGAAGGCAGCTATATCTCAGGCTCAGATCCTCCATGGATTGCTGGCCAAGTAAGTGAGTATTAAGGAAGTGGAGAATTTCCTCCTCTAATCGGCCAGTGCCTCATGCTATATGTTAGCACTAGCCCCTTAATAAAAAAACAGGTCCTCATGGCTGAAGATGATTATTTTTATGCTGAAATTGGGGTCCGGCTCTTGTGAAAGGCCGAGTTCCTATGCTTCTTAAATGCCTAATTGCTGATTGCTTAATTCGCGGCCTACGAGTATGTTCGTTTTTAGGATGCGAATTGCTTTGACTCTCATTCGGGATAGCCCATCACCCAACTCTGTGACGTGTGTACACATCTGCAAGGCAATTCGAATCTAACCTCACTAACGAGCTAACAAGCCTCTATTCGTCTAGTGTGAACAAGACACACATTTGGACTAGGGTCAGCTAGTAACCCGGTGTGCTGCAACGAAATCCAATATACCAACAGACCATCCACCAACGGGGTGTTAGTATAGTACTATTGTCCTCGTCACCTAATCACCGCAAAAGACCCCACGGCACATTGAACAAGAATAGAACAGTCATCGTCCGTTCGAAATCAGAAAACATTTTTAAATTCGACCTCATGGAAACCCAAAGGTACAACGTATCCATGTAATACACATGTCCTCAGGCAAAGTGGCCGTATTGGTTTCACATGCAACTTGGAAACAATAGAAAGCGACATGATACGGAGCAGAATCGAAAACCGCACCAAGAACACAAGCACAAGAGACAAGAGAAGACAAGGCAAGACGCTATTGTCGCACAAACAATTGCGTAATTAATGTGCAAGTTCAAAAACTGATCGAATCCGGTGAATGGCCCATAAGAAGGGTGAACCAAGAAATACGTTTCCACTCGAAAGAGTTAAGAATGCAATCAGCCATTACTTCCGGTGTAATCTGATGCCTCCGTCTCATCGTACAATTCCAAATGCGCACGGTAGAAGTCGAATCTTTTCATTTCTGCCCATATGACCATTCTATCGAGTATGTTGTGTCGTTGTATCTCAAATAGAGCAAAACAGATTGCAGCAAATCAGTACGGCAAGAGAGACCAAGACATGCTTTTCCCAGATGGAAAAGTGAAAAAGAAAATTCTTTCCTCGTCGCTTTACTCTCGTCTTTTCGATTGGAAATTTGTTTCGGTCCACGAAACTCACGAATACACAGAGGTACCAACTTGAAGCGAATAGTAACCGGTGATTGTATGTTTGGCCGAAGATTTATGATGGTTCGTCGGGGGAATAGTGCGCAGAGTCTGAAAGGTACATATGAATGAAAATGGGGTCAGTGTTTCTGGTTACTACTGTTTGGGTTTGGGTTGTTGTTGCTGTTTTGGATTCGATTCGGAGGTTTCTACGACAATGGATTCGCTGTTGAAAATCGGGGTTAAGTTAGATTGATAGAGATTTGCATGGGAATTGTTGAGTACTGGTGCTAATGGCTAGCAGTAGCGGAAGCGGTACTGATACGATCTGACTAAAGCGTTGATGCAGCGGTTACGGAGTGGGGCTTTGCAAAACCAGCTACTCGTTTAGGATTTAATGAAAGCTCTTATCTTGCTTTTCAAATAGGCTTTGTGACCTCGAAAAAAAATTATTTGAAGTAATTACTACTTTAACTAGGAATGCCATAGCATTGGCTTCGTCTAGGTTATGTTAGGTTAGGTTATCCCTAGCCTCCACAGAGGGTATACACTTATACTAGAGAGGCCTTTTGTGTTGCTACGAGGTAGTCGACCCCCTATTCATGGAACCACTTTGCGCTTCTTACCTTATCCGCTAAACGTCAGTCAGGTCGTTAAGGAACTTAGATCCTAGGTATCGTTCCTGTTTTGGCAGAGTTCCGGACAGGCGCAAAGTAGGTGTTGAATGGATTCATGCTCCTCTTCGTCTTCGCCCTAGTCTTTGTGCATGACTGCCAATAAGACAGTGACCAGGGATGACGTAAACAATTTTGTTGCTGTCGGTTAATTTTAGGGAGATTAGTCCCTTAGTTCGCTGACGATCAAGTTAAGACCAGACTTGCCTGTTGGGTGCATCTCAGATTCGTCCAATTTTATCGTCTTCAAAGTAATCCATACCCCCCGCTACAGTGCACTTATGTCATCGGCTTTTTCAATTTTCGAAACAGTTGTTAAAGCCGATTTCCGGGATTTCTTCGGACCTCTCTTCGATCCTTAATCAAATCATAACCGCCCCGATGTGGTCTTTTGAGTTTGTTGAATAGCCTGATGTTGCCTGGCGCCAAATCAGGTGAATAAGTTGGTTGTGGAATGATATGGGTCGAATTTTTGTGCAAAAACTAAAAATTGTCTCGCCACAATTCCGGCCTCTTTAGATGGATAATTTAGCCAAATATTCCTTTCAGATAGTTCGACACGACGAGAGGAACCTATAGTGTACAGTCGGCATGATCACCATGATTTTTGAGAGTCTTTGCCGCTGCTTTTTTGGTCTTGCCTCAGATTTAGCACGATATTCACTTAATTCATAGGTTATGTCCGGCTCGTGGGTACAAGTCCAAGTCTCACACTGCAAATGGCAAGTGTGTTACAGCAACACACTAAAAGGTGTGTTTTCATTGTAGTTATTTTAAATGCACTTTGAGGGCGCCGTGGCGCAATGGGTAGTATGTTGGACTCTGACGCACAATGAGCGAGTTCGGATCCCGATATCACCAACGCCATCGAAAGTCTATTTCGGGGCGTCCCTCCTCGGCGGGGTACTGGCAAAACCCCCCGTTGTATACTTGCCTTGAAAAGGCTTCCCGACTCATGCCGTTTGTATTCGGCATTAAACTGTAGGTCCTTTTCACCTATGTATGTTAAAAGTAAATCACACACAACATGGGTGATTGAGAGAAGCTTGACTCTGGTCCTTCGTGGGCTGTAACGCCACCAAAAGAAGAAAGAGTGTGAACTCGGATCACTGGGTTGAGAGCCCAGTGTGTTAAACTTAACACCATGGATCCGACTTACAAATTAATTTCTGGCAAGGGTGCATATTGATCCAAAGTGTGTAATTATTAATAAGTGTGTCACTGCAACACACTTAAGGTGTGTTATGACGCGCAATAAAACGTGTCAAAGTTTTAACGCGATTAAGTGTCTCAATTTCAGAAATGTGACGTGTTAGGTGACACTTAATTTTAAAGTGTGTCGAGTGGCGCACTTGCCGCGTATTGTTTAACACACTAGCATTTCCAATGCTAATGTTTTCCCAAATAGACGCATCTGAGACCCAAAACATAATTTAAAACGGTATTGACTGATCCTTTTTAAAATCCCAACATCAGGTGTGGGATTGTGCAGGCACTAAATCTTTCATTTTTTGGCCCTGAGCTTTGTCTTTTGAGGTTGATGGTTGTCCGGGATTTTTTTTGTCTTCGACAAATTCTTGGCCTTCTTGGAACTTTTAATTTAGACGGTCTTTGTGGTTCGGTTAGCACAAAGCCTTTTATCATTTTTGAGAGTATCGTGCCGCAGTTGATAGTGTGTTGGCTTCTGGCGCCGATGACAAGGGATCGAATCCCGACAACAGCCTTGTTATCGAACATGTTTTTCACGGCGCTTCTTCTCGGCGGCGTACTGACAAACCCTCGTAGTATAATTTTCATGGAAAAACTTCTCGAAATTCACCGTTCGGAATCATCAATAAACTGTAGGTCCCTTTCACATATGGGAAAATAAAATTTACTAAATACACGTGTAAAACTAAATACACGTGTAAAACTAAATGCATGTGTAGAACTAAATACACGTGTTTCTCCACGGACAATTCAATTACACGTGTACACGATAACACGTGCAATAGAGAGCTCTATGTAGGTTAAATGTCCGCCGCGGCTACTCCGAAATGTCCAATTTTTCATGACTCTGGCGCATAAGACTGACTGCGACCGATAGCATGGGTTATGTTGGCTTTGACGGCCGTTGTGGTTTTTGGCTTATTGGCATAGACCTGCGACTTAAGAAAACTCCATACGAAAAAGTCTAACGGGATCAAATCGCACGATCTCACTGACCAATTCACATCACCTCCACGTGAGATGACCACGTGCCTAGAATCGGTCGTGCAGAATTTCCAATGCGGCGTGAGTTGTGTAGCACGTAGCGCCGTTCTGTTGAAACCACATGTCTTTGGTGTCCATATCATCCAATTCAGGCCAAAAGAAGTTGGTAAACATCGACCTATAGCACTCGCCGTTGACGATGATGGTCTGACCATCCTCGTTCTCAAAGAAATATGGACCGATGATGCTGCCAGCCCAAAATCCATATCAAACAGTGACTTTTTCGGGATGCATTTGCTGCAATTGAATCTCATGTGGATAGGTAGCGTCCACATTCGAGAATTTCTTTTATGGATACGTCAATAAATAGGCCTCATCGGTGAAGATGATTTTTCGATGAAAATTATTATCAGTTTCCAACGGCTTCAGAGCCCAATCAGGGAACACACGTGCGTCGTCGTCTATGGTTTGCCGTCAGCTCCTGGGTCAGTTGAATTTCATACGGGCGAAGGGCCAAGTTACAATGCCAAATTCGCCAAGTTGTGGCCTACGCAAGGCCGAGTTCTTGTGAACGATGCAGAATCGACTGCCTCGGATGTTCCTGCACACTTTCACGGACAGCGACGATGTTTTCGGCTAATCTTGCGTTTCGTCGACGTACGGGTGTTGATTTATTCTTCACTGAACCATTTGACTCACCGTGCGCGAGCAAAGGCGGGACAGTCACAGAGAACGTGTTCTGCTGACGCCCGTAAGTCTTCTGCAGTCAAATCTCCTTTAGGATAAGAAGAATGCTGTGAATTTTTGTAGACATCAAGGTGTACAGACTTAGTCACCCTGCTTCCTGGATATTGTCTCCATCCACGATTGTGTGCATTAAAGACCCAATCGTTGATGTGGGTATTGACCGTGGATACAGGTAAACCCAACGCGAGTTCAGGTCCTGAGTAACTCTCCTCTCTGGAGTACAATGGACCAGTAAATGCGTCTGAGTGCTCCAGCGGATAGCAGAAGCCTTCAACAAAACTCTCCTCTCGGCCCATTTTAGCGAGTTCATCAGAGATCTCATTTCCTGGGATCTCAGAATGACCCGTGACCCAAGTAAGCATTAATGAGTTTAGTCTACCAACTTTGTTCAGGAAAGCCTGAAGTTCATACACTAACGTGGAGCTGGTTAAACGGTTGAACAGAGTTTTGAGCGCAGCTTGGCTGTCACTGCAAACGCATATGTTTTCACCCTTTCATCTATGCTTCACAACATGGTGCATGGCCATCAGGCTTGCGTATATCTCTGACTGAAAGACAAACGCATATTTTCTTAACGAAAAGTGCAGTTGGACGTTTTCGCACTCAAAGAAAACCCCAGCGCCGTACCCAAGCCCAGATTTGGAGCCATTTGTGAAAATGCGAAAAAAACGACATCAGTCTTGAGAAGATTAACTGATAGCCCATTTCTCGTGCACTACTCATCGATCACAATTAGCGCTGCCTGTGCTTTGAGACAGACAGTTGCTAAGCATGAGTCGGCAGAGAGAACGGCGACATCATCCGTCCGGCCTGGACATAGTTTCCAGAGACATTGAAGGCATCGAGCAGAAAGTCGACCAGTGTGCACCATCGCAGTGTATACAAGACGCCACCTTGCGGGCAGCCCCTGTTTACGCAAAATTTGACACAATATCCGAGGCATGTATACAACTGAGGGTTTTACCAGTACTCCATCAAGGAGGGACGCCACGAAATAAACACTTGATGGCGTTGGTGTTATCGGGATCCGAACTCGCTCGTTGTATGTCAGAGTCCAACACAGTGGTTAGTTCTACGGCGCCCTAAGATGCGTCTTCAACAATATGGCCGCTATCAACTGTCAAAGTTCGGAAGCCCTTATTTTTAACATCGATTGAATGCCCCATTTATGTAGTGAAATGGGGCCAACGGGAGCAAATTGGTCAATGCCATAGATGATAGTCGGAATATGAAAAACTTAGGAAATTTTATGAAACTAACTTCACACTTAGCATTCTTAGATGCTGACCTTATTATTGATCCTAAACACTCTCGTTGTCCTTAACAAAAGACATCGATGTAGTTCGTGAGAATATAGCTTGGGAGCTCAGAAAAGCTAAATTTGGCACCAATGGCATCAATGGCCAATAATTGATAGTTTCGATAAACTCTCTATAGCTTGTTCTGATGGCAGGTTTGTGTCTTCATGCTTTCTAAATTTGGTTGTTTCAAAACGTTTAGGGCGAAGAGGTTTGGTTCAATGGAATATGGAGCGGATAGATGCTGATTTTCCGAACAAAGCTTTTTCTTCATTCTGGGGTCAGAATGTATTTGGTACAAATTTTGGCCGTCCGCGTCATCGGAACAGTTTCGTATTCGTACTTACTTACTTATCAGGCCTGCGATCCATTGAGGATCTGAGCCTGAGCTATAGCTGCCTTCCATCCTTGACGGTCCCGGGCACGCTGCTTCCAGTTGTCAAGACCAAGATGTCTTACATCCGCGATTACTTGGTCTTTATACCGGAGGTTCGGTCTTCCTCTTCGAGGCTCGAGGAGGCTCGGAGTCGTAGACCCTCTTAGCTGGAGCATTGATGTCCATGTCGACGTATCCTTGCCTTCCGAACTACATCCACATCTTGGTACAGCTCGTAGAGTTCGCGGTTGTGTCTTCTTCTCCATTCACCTTCCTCACAGACAGGACCAAATATCCGGCGCAGAATTTTTCTTTCGAAAGAACCCAAAATCAGCTCCGCTGTCCTGCTTATCGTCCAGCTTTCGTCTCCGTACAGCAAGACTGGCAGAATGAGCGTTTTGTAAAGCATGACTTTGGTCTTTCGAGTGAGGAGTTTTGACCCCAGATGTTTGGACAAGCCGAAGTAGCAGCGGTTGCCAAGGGCGATTCTATGCCGGATCTCCACTGTGGTGTCATTTGTGGAATTTACGTTTGCCCCGAGGTAGACAAACTCCCTAACTACCTCGAAATTGTAGCTGTCAATTGTTATATTTTGTCCCAGGTGGTGAGCGACGGATTGGTTTTTGCTCGACAGCATGTATTTCGTTTTGTCCTCATTGATCTTAAGACCAGCTCGTTTCGCCTGTTCTTCAATCGCCGTGAATGCTTCCACAATGCCACGGCGAGAACACGCGATGATGTCGATATCATCCGCGTACCCTAGCAGCTGGACGGACTTGTAGAAGATAATGCCTTCCCTGTTGACGCCTGCCCGTCGCACTATCTGCTCCAGCACCAGGTTGAAGAAGTCACATGACAGCGCACCACTTTGCCGAAATCCGGTGCATGTTTCAAACGGTTCCGAAGTCCTAGAACCGAATTGCACGGTGCATCGTGGCGTGGCGCGACACAACTGGATCAGTTTTCCCGGGATCCCGAATTCGGCCATTGCCCCAAACAGTTCTTCACGATCAATGCTGTCGAATGCGGCTTTGAAATCGATGAAAAGATGGTGTGTATCGATTCGAAACTCGTTGGTCTTTTCCAGGATTTGTCGAAGTGTGAAAATTTGGTCTATGGTCGATTTGCCGGGCCGGAAGCCGCACTGGTAGCTGCCGATTAGTGCGGTGCAAAATGGTTTTAGACGTTCACACAATACGCTGGACAGGATCTTGTATGCGACATTGAGCAGGGATATACCTCTATAGTTCTTGCAAGAGGTGGGATCGCCTTTTTTGTGGATGGGGCATATAGAGCTGGTATTCCAGTCGTCGGGCATGCTTTCATCTTCCCAAATTCTGCAGATGATCTGGTGTATGCTCCCTACCAGAACATCGCCGCCAGCCTTGAAGAGCTCTGATGGCAAACCATCTGAGCCTACGGCCTTGTTGTTCTTCAGCTTCTGAATAGCTGTGCCGACTTCTTCGATGCTGGGTGGGAGGACTACTTCAGCGGCTGGAGTTGGGATTTCCTCGGTCCCTACCACTCTCTCTTGGTCATGCTCGTTAAGCAGCTGTTGGAAGTGCTGCTTAAATACATCCACTATTCCCTGCGGGTCGGTGACAAGATTACCCTCGCAGTTTCGAAGAGCCAGGGTGCCCTTTTTGAAGCCTCCTGCAAGGCCTTTGGCTTTCTTGTAAAAGGCTCGTATTTTATGTTTATCCCTAGACTCCTCGATATCCTTGAGCTGGGAGGCTGCGAAGATTCTTTTCTTTTGTCGCAGTAGTTTTTTCTCCTCCCTTCTTCTGGCTCGGTACTCTTCTTGCGTTGCCCTGGTTTTCCTCTGCAGCGCCTTTTGGTACGCCTCTTCGGTTGCTTCCTTTTTCTGCTCACACTCGCCATCATACCACGGGTTTCTTGTCGGGGGTGGTAGGTATCCTAAGGTGGTTTCGGCTACTTCCTGAATGGCTGAGCGGCAATGCAGCCACATATTATTGGCATTTGTGTTCGACGTAGGCATACCGTAGAGTCTTTCGCTCAGCTGCTCCCTGTAGATTCTGGCAACCTCCGGTGTGCTCAGGCGCCCAATGTCGAACCTCCTCCTGGTGGGCTGATGCAGCTTTCTGACATTGGACTGAATCTTGCTGCTACGAGGAAGTGGTCAGAGTCGACATTTGCCCCTCTGAATGTTCGCACATCCAGGATGTTTGACGAGTGCCTTGCGTCAATGAGCACATGGTCGATTTGGTTTGGCGGTTCGACCGTCCGGAGATCGCCAGGTTGCTGTGTGGATTCGCTTGCGAGGGAATCTTGTGCTACTTATCACCGCATTACGAGCTGTCGCTAAGTCAGCGAGTCGGAAGCCGTTATCTGTTGTTGTATCGTGGAGGCTGTGCTTTCCGATCACTCCGCCAAGGGTGTTTTCCTTACCGATTTTGGCGTTGAGGTCCCCGAGCACGATTTTCACATCGTACTCCGGACAAGCTCCGTAGGCGTTGTCCAGGAGGTCATAGAAGTCCTCCTTGATAGGGTCTTCAGCCTCGTCGGTAGGGGTGTGTGCACATATAAGGCTGATGTTATAAAATCTGCCTCTGATGCGGATCACAGCCAGGCGATCACTTATAGGTTTAAAGTTGGTCAGGCCATAATCGTAGTAATTACAGTAAGAAAGTGTATCCTCCATAGAAATCAAACCATTTAGAGGAACATTTAAAATTCGATTGTGTCCAGCGAAACATAATTCAAAATGCAACATAAAATTCTCGATAAAATTTACTGTCGCATCTTAAGTAATAGAGGGACAGGACAAGTGATTACTTGAAAGAGGTTAACTACAATGGCTACTGAAGGATGATATCCAATTAAAACGCCCACATCGCGTCAACTAGCACTTGTTAACGACGCTGACCCTCTTCGTGACTGCACTTAAGATTAGGTTTAGTGTCGTTTCAATGATATTGATCGTTGCCCCTTGAAAGTGATTCTGTTCTTTTAGTGGTACGTGTGGTAGGCAATAGTGGAATAGTTATGAGCAGCGAAAGTGGATATAATTTAAAGATCTCACAAAATATGCCATAGATCTAACGACGTATAGCCCTTCTTATCGGGCGCCACAGTTCGGGGTGAACCTGGGCCTCAACCAGCATGCCCCTCCAACTAGCACGATCTTTTGCTAGCCTTTTCCATTACCGCACACCCAGTTAGCAGAGGTCCTCTTCTACCTGTGTGCGCGATCTTAGAAGTGGCCGTCCTCTGTTTCTTCCTCCCTTGGGGTTGGATTCAAAGACTGGAGCTGTGGTGTTAATTCGCTCTACATGACCTATCCATCTTAGGCGTTTAATCCGTAGACGCCGTAGAGCCCGTAAAGCTCGTGTTTGAATCTTTTCATCCATTCCCCGTCTGCGTTTATGGGACCGAAAATTACACGCAAAATCTTTCTCTCGACCGACCAAGGACCTCCTCATCCGCTTTTGAGCCCAAAGAAATTGCGATCGGCAAGAGTGATTCTGCGTTTGATTTCGAAACTGATGTCGTTGTTCCAGGTCACTGCGGAACCAAGGCAGACGAGGTCCGTAACTACCTCCAACTTGTAACTGCCAATACAAACGTTCTGGTCAAGACGTTGGTGGTGAGCGTCCTTTTCTGATGGCAGCATATACTGCCAAATCAATTTTCACCGCTTCCGCTTCAATACTCGTAAACACCTCATGGACATCTCGTTGTGTTATTCTGATTAGGTCAATGCCATCCGCGAGTTGTGAGGATTTGAAATACGTTGGCCAGCGAGTTTTGCGCAGTCGTTTCCATCGCCTTGCCTAAATCCTTTGTTGACATCAAAACTATCGGTCAGGTGTTCACCGATTCGCATGGAGCAGCGAGGATTCTCCATAGCATAGTCTGACGAGTTCAGCAGGGATGTCAAAGGTAGACATAGCGTTGTATAGCTCGTCTCTAATTACGCTGTCGTATGCGGCTTTGAGGTCGACCACATAGGTGGTGAGTGTCGACTTGAAATTGATTGGTTTTTTGTCAGGATCTGCCGTAGTGTGAAGATTTGGCCGATGGTGGATTTCTCTGGCCTGAAGCCACACTGATAAGGACCTATCTAAAACGGTAGAGAAGATTTTGTCAGAGACTCCATTCCTCGGGCATGCTGACCATATCTTAAAGATGAGCAGGTACATGCTCCTAACCAGGTCATCTCCAGTTGTTTCGTCTGCGCCAGCAGATTCATTCGACTTGAGTTTCGATATGGCGATCTTAACTTCGTCGTATAACCTTATAACGCGACTAACACCAGTCTGCCGATGTGGTTTTTCCATATTCTCAGCATCGACAGCGATTCTACTACTAGGTGTCCGTTCTCATCCCTGCATGCTTCCGTTCTGGCTTGGCATGTTCGCTTTATCTGTTGATAAAACTTTCGAACATCACGCCTGCAGTAACACCTCTCCAAATCCTTAATAGCGCGCTTCTCTTAATTTCTTTTTTCTTCTGAGAAGCTTATGCTTCTCCCTTCTTTTTAACTCGTAGAGCTTCCGAACTGCTTTTGTTCTTCTATACAGCAAGGCTTTATATGCCTCCTTCTTCACTGTGTGAATCCTCCTGAACTCGTCATGGAACCAGGTGTTTCTTCGTGGTGGAGCCTTCAAGCCCAAAACTTCAGCAGCAGTGCTTTTCAGAGCTTGCTTGCAAAGGTTCTACTGTTGTTCTATTGACTGCGTGAAGGGTTGAGTTGTATGGAAGAGCTTAAGGGAGTCGCGATCGGTAAAGAGCCGAGCGGTTTCTGGCGATAGTAGCATTCCGTCGTCATAACTCTGTATTCTTACTCTACACCGCTGCGTTCGTGATATCCGTAGGCGCATCTTGGCTGCTACAAGATAATGGTCTGAGTCGATGTTAGCTCCTCGGAAAGTTCGAGCATGAAGAGTAGTTTAGTGGTTAGTGATTGATTGATCTAGCGACCACCAGGTCCTTTTGTGTATATCTAGGTGCTGAAAGCGCGTACTGGCTAGAAGGAGATTTCGCCCCATAACAAGATCAATCAGCCTTTGTCCGTTGTCGGATATGGTGTCGCTTAGGCTGTGTTTGCCGATGACTCGTTAAAAAATGCTTTCATTACCCAGCTTAGCATTAAGTCTCCTAGTACGATTTTGATGTCATAGCTGGGACATTGGGCATACGTTCTGTCTAGGAGATCTTAGAACTCATCTTTGGTGGAGTCATCCTTGTCCTCCGTGGGGGCGTGGACGCAGATCAGGCTGATGCTAGAAAACTTAGCCCTGATACGGATCGTTAAGAGGCGTTCGCTCACATGCCGAAAGCTTAGGACTTTTTGCCTTAGTTTGTCTCGAACGACAAATCCGCATCCGAACAATCATTGTCCTCTCTCCCTATAGCAGTCGCCTTAGTAGATGTCCTAGTTTTGCATCCGCTTTATACCGGGTCCATTCCATCGCATTTCCTGGATGGCGGTTAAGTAATCTTTATAGCGGTCTAGGGCGTTAGGGACCTAACATTCCACGTACACAGCCGAAGATCATTGTCTGTTTTTCGTTTTTTGCAAGGGCCGTCTTGCTTGTGGTTGTTTCTAAGCAATTGTGGGGTTTGCTAGACCATATAACAACCGACATGAATCCTGTTTTGTGATGCAGGATACTCGCCATTCGTCCTCTTCCATTAGTAACTTCCATGGTTAGGAAATTTTCAAATAGTACCACGAGGAGGTGGAAGTAGGACCTGGCTAACAGAATTGCAAGGTGTTCATCTGGCAGAGGCTCTTTCTTGTTTTTTTTTTTATTAAGGGCTAGTGCTATCAAATAGCATTAGCCACTGCGACCTTCACAGATCTATTGTGCCTGCTAACCGATTAGTTGAGGAGTTTCTCCACTTCCCTAATGAAGTTTGAGAATGCTTCTCGTAGGAGCCGAGATGATACCCTCAGGAGTCATAACTTCACTAAGAAGGATACGCTTCCTGAGATGGCCGAGTGCAGCACACTCACGCAGTATGTGCTCTGCCGTCTCTTCATCCTTAAGACAGAGTCGGCACCCAGTTTCAGACGAGTGGTTAATTTTTGTTAAGGTCTCAGACCTGAGTGTCCCGTCAGGTAGATGACTAGTCTTCTGATATCTACCGGTACCGATATCTATCTGATATTAAAAAAGTGTTTGCTCAGGGGCCGTATAAATCGTTTTGACTTGTGAAGTCCCTGACCGCTGGTCCAAAAGGACAAGTGTCGCGATTTTTCGCACTTGTCTAAGAAGAAGTCAATCTTAGACTTGGGAGTACCGCAGAAAGGTTCAGGACCTATGTACCTTTCGTTGGAACCTTTCCTGGCGAGTTGATCGGCGATTTCATTGCCCTTAATACCTTTGTGCCCTGGCACATACCAGAGTTTGACCTTGTTTCTCTTGGAGAGGTCTCGTATGGCATCATGGCATTCCTTGACGATTTTTGAGTTCATGCTGTACGAACTCAGCGCTTTAAGCGCTGCTTGGCTATCAGAGAGTATATTGATGATGGTTACTCCTCTTACACCAATCTCCAAGTTTAGATTGACGCATGTTAGGATGGCATGTAATTATGCTTGAAAAATGCTAGGACTCATTCCCAGGGTCATCGAGATCTTGCGATTTGGTCCAAAGATGCTGGAAACCCTCTTGGGTCCATCAGCACACCATCTAAGGCCTTTGACATTAAGCAAAGGATCATTGGTTTCCCAAGCTGTGCGGTTTGGGATCATTATCTCTAATCTCTTGTTAAAAATGAAGGTGTTGGTAATGGGTCCGAGACCGTGGTAATCATGTCAAGGTCGGGAAGATGTTGCAAGATGGACAAGTGACCCATGGGTCTACAGAAGAATTCTGATTGCACTGCGTAATACCACCTTTTCAATAAAAAGGTGCAGTGGAGTAAGTCCAATGAGAGGCTTCTTGGGCTGCCGTGGGGCAGGTTGGCATAGCGCCTGTAATGCCGATACACGCTAGTCTTTGAAGGCGTTGAAGCTTAACGATTATCGTTTTTTACTCAACCTTTGTCTACCATACCGTGGACGCATACATATGTATGTAGGTGATGATAGGTCTTACTATCGCGGTATATAACCAGTGGACTTCTTCTTTGGCGGCGTTACAGCCCATGAAGGATCAGAGCCAAGCTTCTCTCAATCACCCATGTTGTGTGAAATTTATTTTTCACGCAGGTGAAAAAGCTTCTCGACCAGTGGACTATCTTAGGTTTAAGTCCCCAGGTTTTACCGTAAATGCGTCGACAGGCTCTTACTCGCTTTTTTAGCGCACCAGCACCCGTCGATATATGCTATTCCTACGAGGCCTTTGTTAGTCTTTTACCATCCACGACGTGTCGTTAGTCGAACTTTTTTCAATCATCCACTTCTTCTTCTTCTTAGTGGGCGCTACAGTTCGGGGTGAACCTGGGCCTCAACCAACACGCCCCTCCATCTAGCACGATCTTTCGCTAGCCTTTTCCATTGCCGCACACCCAGTTGGCTGAGGTCCCCTTCCACCTGTGTGCGCCATCTTAAGGGCGGCCGTCCTCTGCTTCTTCGTCCCTCGGGGTTGGATTCAAAGACTCTCCGGGCTGGAGCTGTGGTGTCCATTCGCTCTACATGGCCTCTACGCCTGACAAGGCTCAGGTCGCTGTACAGCCCGTAAAGTTCGTGGTTGAATCTTCTCCTCCATCCCCCGTCTGCGTTTATAGGCCCAAAAATCACGCGCAAAATCTTTCTCTCGAACCGACCAAGGGCCTCCTCATCCGCTTTTGATAGTGTCCATGCTTCTGCGACGTACAACAGGACCGGGTTGATAAAGGTCTTATATAGAGTCAACTTTGTCCTTCGGGAGAGGGCTCTATTACTCAGTTGCCTCCTGAGCCCAAAGAAACAGCGATTGGCAAGAGTGATTCTGCGTTTGATTTCGGAACTGATGTCGTTGTTCCAGGTCACTGCGGAGCCAAGGTAGACGAAGTCGTTAACTACCTCGAACCTATGAGCGTCCTTTTTTGATGACAGTATATATTTAGTTTTGTCCTCGTTTACTGCCAAACCAATTTTTCCCCGCCTCCATCTCAATACTCGCAAACGCCTCATTGACATCTCGCTGTGATCTACCTATTATGTCAATATCGTCGGCGTACGCAAGGAGTTGCGAGGATTTGAAATAGATTGTGCCTCTTGTATTGGCCAGTGATTTTTGCACAATCATTTCCAATATGATGTTGAAGAAATCACACGACAGCGCATCGCCCTGCCTAAATCCTTTTTTGACACCAAAACTATCGGTAAGGTGTTCACCGATTCGGATGGAGCAGCGAGCGTTCTCCAAAGTCATCCTGCATAGTCTGACGAGTTTAGCAGGTATGTCAAAGGTAGACATAGCATTGTATAGCCCGTCTCTAATTACGCTGTCGTATGCGGCTTTGAAGTCGACAAATACATGGTGAGTTTCGACTTTAAATTCATTGGTTTTTTCCAGGATCTGCCGTAGTGTGAAGATTTGGTCGATGGTGGACTTCCCTGGCCTGAATCCGCACTGCTAAGGACCTATAGGCTTATTTACAAAAGGCTTCAGGCGTTCACACAAAACGGCAGAGAAGATTTTGTAGGCGATGTTAAGGAGACTTATTCCTCTACAGTTGGCGCGGTCAGAGGAGTCTCTTTTTCTTGTGGATCGGGCATACGATGCTGAGACTCCATTCCTCGGGTATGCTTTCCTCTAACCATATCTAACGGATGAGCTGGTGCATGCTCCCAACCAGGTCATCCCCAGCTGCCTTGAAGAGCTCAGCAGACAGTCCATCTGCGCCAGCAGCTTTATTCGACTTGAGCTTCGATATGGCAATCTTAACTTCGTCGAGGTCAGGGGGGCAGAGTTCTCTGCGATCTCCGTCGATTAGAAATGGATCATTCTGCCTGACAGCGGTATATTGACTAACATCGCCGTTATACAGTCTGCATAAGTGGTTTTTCCATATTCTCAGCATCGACTGCGGTTCTACTACTAGGTGTCCGTTCTCATCCCTGCAGGCTTCCGTTCTGGCTTTATAACCTTGGCATGTTCGCTTTATCTGTCAATCATCCACTACTCCAAACAAATACTCATTTTACACTAAACCGAATTCCTCGAATTTTCCTTGACAGTTTTTCAATTAAAATTATATAACCAGCTGCGTGTCGGTTACCGTAAATGTGTTTTTTACGATTCCCATAAAGAAAACAAAAACCAAGAGCTAATCCCTTGCAGCCAATAAACGTGTCCCATCATTTCTACAATGGCATACGCACGCATATTCTCCACCGCACCAATCCACGATGCAGCCACCATCATCGATGCCAAAGCCACAATCTCCGTGCTTTCGCACTTCGACACTCTGACCATATTTGAATAATTCACCCATAAAACAAGGTCTTGTGAGGATAACACTAATAAAAGTCATACATCCATTCATCTCATCCCATTCCGTCGATTCCATATTCACCAAGCATCGACCAAATGCTTGCCGATGACTACGGGCAGTTTACTATCGCCGTCACCGAAAAATATTATAATCAATTCACACCATACAGCTCGACAAAGCTTGACTGCTTAAGCTGTGCTAAAGCCAGAGACATAGACTGACTTAACAAATGGCGTCCATTCAGTTTACACGTGGCTTTGCAAATACGTTTTCTGATTTGTTGTGCTATTTTCGTTCGTTTTTATTTCCTTACATCGAATGTGTAAGCTCAGCACTTCATTTGGATGTACGAGTACGCTTACGCGTGCACAAATACCTATCACACGAGTGCCCGAAGCCGGTTTTAAGTCGGCGGAAGTAATTTGAAAATATTTTCGAAGACCACAACTGTCTATGATCTCGGCTGGGCTATGTATGAGCTCGGTCCATTGACCGGTGACAAAAAAAAACTTTCGCTGAATTGCCCCTACTTAGGTATCTAGTACGCGCTTCATAATCTCCATTGTCTGTTGCGTGCCAATCAATGTGTGCAGGAAGTCATCATTGTTCTCCATTGCTCGGTCGGCTCGGTCTGACATAACTCTCTCTGAAAAAGCGCTGCTTGTACTTTTTAGTTTGTTTTGCGAAATGCATTCACATCTGATTAGATTGATCGAGATGCCTTGTCATCGATTTGAAGATTTCGGACTTCTGCTTGCGTAAGCCAAAGCCCATTAGCGTAAGTCTGACCGCTTCACTACACATGGGGATTAAGATTCATCCGGGCACAGTGGTTTCATGAGTTTCGCATAAATTTCTTCGACAACAGTCGAAAATAATAATTTCACTTTTCCGATAGTGCCGTTCGGATACCGTAACTATTCAGCTCCTATTTCGATAACTTTCTATTTCGAAGCCCATTTAGATAGCAGAGCGTTGAGTGTCGTGTTGAAATTTTATCAAAGTGACTTTGCAGAGTCGTTAAACCTTTCGGACCAATGGCCTTTCTTCTATGTTTATCGTGACAGTCTCTCTTTGTGACGATTTGGTTGGAACGAAATTTGCCAATTAACACAGTTGACCTATTAGACTAATAAAAAAAGATATAAGGAATGGAAGACAGACAAGGTCGCATATTTGCTCCCGAGACGTATGGTTGAACTGCCATGTCGTCAGCAATTTGCTGTCAGACGAGATGAATTATTTGTTCTTGAACAAAACAATTTTTGTTTATCGTTAGTAACAGGCAGTTGAAGTTTGGTAATTGGATGATAAATGGCTTTCATGTCTTAACAATATTCGTTGTCAAATGATTGCCTAAAATGGGTAATGCAGTATCGTTTGTGGTATTGCTTGTACAGGGTGGGCCAAATACAAGATTCTTTTTAAAACTGCAAATAAAATTAAATTTTTTCCATGTATTCTGGCTTTATTAGTAGAGCAAACATTCCCATTGATTATGAAATACAACGTCGTTCAAGTGGCTGCCTCGGCTGGCTTCGCAGTAGCGCATTCTGTCACCCCAATTTTCCAAGACCTTTTCGATGGTTTCGGGCTGTAGCTCACGGATTGCTTGAATGAGTTAAGTTAGTTAGTTAGTTATCAGGCCAGCGATCCATGAGTTATAGCTGCCTTCCATCCTTGACGGTCCCGGGTACGCTGCTTCCAGTTATCAAGACCTAGATGTCTTACGTCCGCGATTACTTGGTCTTTATACCGGAGGTTCGGTCTTCCTCTTCTTCTCGAACCAGGAGGCTCGGAGTCGAAAACCCTCCTAGCTGGAGCGTTGATGTCCATGCGCTCGATGTGGCCGAGCCAGTGTAGCCGCGGGATCTTTGCCTTCCGGACTACATCCACATCTATGTACAGCTCGTAGAGTTCGCGGTTATGTCTTCTTCTCCATTCACCTTCCTCACAGACAGGACCAAATATCCGGCGCAGAATATTCCTTTCGAAAGAACCCAAAATCAGCTCCGCTGTCCTGCTCATTGTCCAGCTTTCGGCTCCGCACAGCAAGACTGGCAGTATGAGCGCCTTGTAAAGCACGACTTTGGTCTTTCGAGTGAGGAGTTTTGACCCCAGTTGTTTGGACAAGCCGAAGTAGCAGCGATTGCCAAGGGCGATTATATGCCGGATCTCCACTATGGTGCCGTTTGTGGAATTTACGTTTGCCCGAGGTAGACAAACGCCTTAACTACCTCGAAATTGTAACTGTCAATTGTTATATTTTGTCCCAGGTGGTGAGCGACGGATTGGTTTTTGCTTGACAGCATGTATTTCGTTTTATCCTCATTGATCTTAAGACCAACTCGTTTTGCTTGTTCTTCAATCGCCGTGAATGCTTCCACAATGCCACGGCGAGAACACGCGATGATGTCGATATCATCCGCGTATCCTAGCAGCTGGATGGACTTGTAAAAGATAGTGCCTTCCCCGTTGACGCCTGCCCGTCGCACTATCTGCTCCAGCACCAGGTTGAAGAAGTCACATGACAGCGTATCTCCTTGCCGAAATCCGGTGCATGCTTCGAATGGTTCCGAGGTCCAAGAACCGAGTTGCACGGTGCATCGCGTGTTTTTTTAGCGTGGCGCGGGACAACTGGATCAGTTTTCCCGGGATCCCGAATTCGGCCATCGCACCAAACAGTCCTTCACGATGAATGCTGTCGTATGCGGCTTTGAAATCGATGAAAAGATGGTGTCTATCGATTCGAAACTCGTTGGTCTTTTCCGGGATTTGTCGAAGTGTGAAAATTTGGTCTATAGTTGATTTGCCGGGCCGGAAGCCGCACTGGTAGCTGCCGTTCAGTGCGGTGCAAAATGGTTTTAGACGTTCACACAATACGCTGGACAGGATTTTGTATGCGACATTGAGCAGGGATATACCTCTATAGTTCTTGCAAGAGGTAGGATCGCCTTTTTTGTGGATGGGTCATATAGAGCTGGTATTCCAGCCGTCGGACATGCTTTCATCTTCCCAAATTCTGCAGACGATCTGGTGCATGCTCCCTACCAAAACATCGCCGCCAGCCTTGAAGAGCTCTGATTGCATGCCATTTGAGCCTGCGGCCTTGTTGTTCTTCAGCTTCTGAATAGCTGTGCCGACTTCTTCGATGCTAGGTGGGAGGACTTCTTCAGCGGCTGGAGTTGGGATTTCCTCGATCCCTACCACTCTCTCTTGGTCATGCTCGTTAAGCAGCTGCTGGAAATGCTGATTTAATACATCCACTATTCGCTCCGTGTCGGTGACAAGATTACCCTCACAGTTTCAGAGAGCCTGGGTGCCCTTTTTGAAGCCTCCTGCAAGGCCTTTGGCTTTCTTGTAAAAGGCTCGTATTTTATGTTTATCCCTAGACTCCTCGATATCCTGGAGCTGGGAGGCTGCGAAGATTCTTTTCTTCTGTCGCAGTAGTTTTTTCTCCTCCCTTCTTCTGGCTCGGTACTCTTCTTGCGCTGCCCTGGTTTTCCTCTGCAGCGCCTTTTGGTACGCCTCGTCGGTTGCTGCCTTTTTCTGCTCACACTCGCCATCATACCACGGGTTTCTTGTCGGGGGTGGTAGGTATCCTAAGGTGGTTTCGGCTACTTCCTGAATGGCTGAGCGACAATGCAGCCACATATCATTGGCATTTGTGTTCGACGCAGGCATACCGTAGAATCTTTCGCTCAGCTGCTCCCTGTAGACTCTGGTAACCTCCGGTGTGCTCAGGCGCCCAATGTTGAACCTCCTCCTGATGGGCTGGTGCAGCTTTCTGACATTGGACAGTCGAGCTCTGAATCTTGCTGCTACGAGGAAGTGGTCAGAGTCGACATTTGCCCCTCTGAATGTTCGCACATCCAGGATGTTTGACGAGTTCCTTGCGTCAATAAGCACATGGTCGATTTGGTTGGCGGTTCGACCGTCCAGAGATCGCCAGGTTGCTGTGTGGATTCGCTTGCGAGGGAATCTTGTGCTACTTATCACCGCATTACGAGCTGTCGCAAAGTCCGTGATTCGGAAGCCGTTATCTGTTGTTGTATCGTGGAGGCTGTGCTTTCCGATCACTCCGCCAAGGGTGTTCTCCTTACCGATTTTGGCGTTGAAGTCCCCGAGAACGATTTTTACATCGTACTCCGGACAAGCTCCGTAGGCGTTGTCTAGGAGGTCATAGAAGTCCTCCTTGATAGGGTCTTCAGCCTCGTCGGTAGGGGCGTGTGCACATATAGGGCTGATGTTATAAAATCTGCCTCTGATGCGGATCACAGCCAGGCGATCACTTATAGGTTTTAAGTCGATGACCTTCGACTTTAACCGCTTTCCCACGACAAATCCGCATCCCAGTAAGTGCAATCTTTTGTAATAAATGTCGCAATTTTTCTTCCTAATCATACCGTTTCCTATCCAGCGTATTTCCTGGACCGCAGTAATATTTGCCTATCACTGCGTGAGGATTCCTTCTAGTTTATGAGCAGTTCCGGGAGTGAACAGGGTTCTGACATTTCAGGAGCATACTCGCAAATCGTGTTCCTTTTTCGTGCGCTGTCGTCGTCGAGTATCCGTCCGTGTATCCGAGGCATCTTGCTCATTCATAACTTTTAGGTTTTTTACGTCGGCGGATTGTAAGCCCGCCGCACAACCGCCATTCTGGTCGGAGTTTTGTCGCTGCATACGTTTGTTCACCTCCCAACGGTTGTTGAAGAGGCTATCCAGAGTGCGCCGCGAGGAGGCCGTATGTCAACTCGACCCGGGCATTTAAACAGGGATCGTTGCTGGCATCTCGCCAGGTTGAGAGCGATCAACATCTTTACCCTGTATGTCCGAGCCCATGCCCTCGGCTTGAATGATATCGGCCTTAAGTTCTTGAATTGTTTCCGGATTGTTGGCACAACATCGGTCCTTCACGGTTCCCCACAAAATAAAGTCCAAAGGGATCAAATCGCAGCTCCGAGGCGGCCAACTGACATCGCCCAGCCTCACTTTCGAAGAAAAATGGTCCAATCGACTCTACAGTCCGCACCAAACTGTCACTCTCTGTAGATGCATTGGCTTCTCGACAATAACGTGCGGGTTTTCCGAGCACATTGCAGTTTGTTAACACAGCCACCGAGTTGAAAATGCGCCTCCTCAAAAAATTTGATTTTTCGCCCAAAATCGTTGTCCAATTCAAGCTGCTCTAAGGCCCGAATTGGGAAGCCCTCAAACCTTCTGCAGTCGATTCTCCTTAATGACAGAAGGAATGCTGCAGATTTGTTTGCAGACATCAGGGCATACGCGCTTAGTCATCCTGCAACCTGGACAATCGCTCCATCTTCGGTTGTGTGTATTAAACACACAACCGTAAATGTAGGCATTTACCGTGGACGCAGGTAGACCTAGAGCGGGTTCAGGTCCTGAGAAGCTTTCCTCTAAACCCATTCTGGCGAATTCTTCAGAGATCTCATTTCCTAGGATCCCAAAGTGGCCTGGAACCCATACAAGCCTTAATGAATTTAGTCTGCTGAAGGACTTGAGTTCAAGCATTAATTTGGAGCTAGCTAAGGGGTTACACACAGCTTTTAGTGCTGTCACTATAGACGCATATGCTTTCCCTCTTCCACCTGTGCTTCACAACATAGTGCATGGTTAGATACTTAGCCTTCTTGGATATCGGAATAGAAGTACCTTTTAGTACCAGCTGAGTCATGTCAGTATTTTTCCTCCTTCTCGTAAAGAGAATGACATCGGTCTTAAGAGGATTGACTGACAGCCCATTTCTGGTAAACCAATCATCGATCACATTCAGCGCCGCCTGTGCTTTGAGACGGACAGTCGCCGACAGAAAGAATGGCATAGGTCTGGGCATAGATTCCAGAGGCATTAAGAGCATCAAGCAGAGAATCGACCACCATGCACCATAACAGCGGAGACAGGACGCCACCTTGAGGGCAGCCCTTGTTTACGCCGGATTTGACACACTGGTCGAGGTCTGCATCAGCGGTCAATGTCCTGTGCATGAGCATTGCTTTGATCCAAAGGACCAGTGCTTCATCTACGCCATGATGTCTGGGAGCGTAGCACATGCTGTCAAAAGTTGCGTTATCAAAAGCTCTCGTAGTCTTTCCTTTCGAGCGCGCATTTATAAGTTAGTAATCCGAGATCTTTTTGCAGAATTCTCTTCAGGCTAGTGTGTGAAATGTTGAGCTGTTGAGATCGATCAACATTGGTGGGTGCTTCATTTGGGCCAAAACTTCTTTTCAAAAAACGCACTATTTGGGCTTCACAGCACTCACTTTGGAAATAAGTTTTGCATCTTCTCTGGCCTCTTTGCAGTTTAAACAGAGAGGAGAGTCCTTCAGGCCAAACCTCTTCCGATACGCTCGGAAGCAGCCATGCCCGGATAGAAACTGATATAAGTAGAAATCAAGTTCTCCGTAATTGCATTCCTTCCATTTATGGATATCGGGTATAAGTCGTAAGGTCCATCTTCCCTTTGTAGACTGGTTCCAACTTTCCTGCCATGCTCTCATGCTTTGCTGCGTTTCTTCCAGTTGAATATTTTTGGCTGAAGCTCTGGATTCTCGAATTTTGGCATTATAGGTCCTTTGTAGCTCGCTGGCCAATATATCTGCTGGTACCATTCCCGCAGTGACATACATATGTATATAGCTTTGTCCGACATGGTCCGATATGTACAGCAAACCCTCAATGCACATAGTCGGTTGACGGAGTTAATCTCCTTGACAGAACTAAGTTCCTTGACAGGAGTTAAGTTCCTTGACAGAGCTAATCTCCTTTGTTATCTGGAACCTCTAACGTTCGTCATTATTCTGGATAAGGCAGCACTCATCTTTGCAGCTTTGTCGTATCTTCTTTCAAGGTTTTCCTTGTAAGCGAGCCTAGCATCGGTCATCACACCTAGATACTGATAGCCCATTTTGATGCTATGTCATGATCACCTACCTTTATTGTGATTGTTTCTCTATCCTTGCGACTGCTTACAAATACTGCTTCCGGTTTATATTCTGCGCGCTCTAGCCCAACGCTGCCATCCAGCGCCTCACTTTTCGGATGCATTCATTTCCAATGCTCTCTATTTCTTCCAGGTGCCAAACCGATTGCCAAATCATCAGCAAAGCCTATGATTTTTGCATCACCCGGGATTCGAAGCCTTAGAACCGTATCGTGCATAATGTTCTGTAAGAGAGGTCCTAATACCGATCCTTGTGGAACTCCGCCAGTTATGTGGTAGTGCCTTATTCCATCATCGGTATTTTAGGGCAGGAACCGTTCCTGGAAGTAGCTTATAGTTATTTTTATTAAAGACCATGGCACCATCATTGACCTAAGAGAGTGCACTATAAGCCTCCAATAGGGGGCCGTAGTCCAGTGTTACTACGTCCACTGGTTTGTTTTTTTTTTGCGCCTCCTTTCCATCTTCTGCCCTGAATGGCTTCTTCTAAGATCATAGTCGCACTCCGAATAACATCTACTGTAGAGCGAGCCTTTCAAAATCTATACTGCTAGTTTAAGAGTCCTCCGGTTTCATCAATTGCCACCGCCAGCCCCCAATATTTTACCTATTGTGTCAAGCCAGCATATGACACAGTATGACGAGGGCTCATATGGTGGTTTATTTCCTTTGCGCAGCAACACCAGACATTGCTTTTTCCACGGGTCTGGAAAAACCCCTTCTGTTAAGCATTAACGATTATTATACAACTTCACAAATGCTTCTGAGTTTATTTTGACGGCTAGCTTAAGGGCCTTATTTTGTATGCCATCTAATCCTGGTGACTTACTTTTGCTGATTCGGTTGAATATATTCAAGAGTTCCAATCGAGTGACATGTGGGGTCTCACTTACTTCCTGCGGTGGTGCTTGAGGTGGAAGTAATCCCGACACTATTTTTTGCATACGTTAAGGGCATGAGTTTTGCCATGACTGTTCTGTAGGCGGTACCCCAGGGATTAACTTCTACTTCCTCGCAGAGTTCTTTAAAGCTGTTGGTTTTACTTCTCCGGATAGCCAGTTCCAGGTCTTTACGCCTGTTTTTATATTGTGGGTGAGCTGACTTCTGGACCGTTGGAATAGTTTTCAAGCTCGATGGCACTTGCTGCGTAGCTCTGCTATCTCTTGGTTCCACCAGTATACTGTTGGCCGGCGATTTGTTGACATTTTCCGGATGATGGGTGAGTCGCAAGCCCTAGTTACTTGTTTAGTATTCTCAGCGGCCTCCAAAAATGGGGCAAACATTTCTATGTCCAGTGTGCCCACTTTCCACCCCAATCGTTGTGCCTTCTTCCAAAAGCGCTCCTGTGTGCTCTCCTCGCCCGCACTTCAAATAGAATGTCCCTGTGGATGTATTACTTACTGACTTTCCATTTTGATCCTCTCACCAGGGAAGTAGTCACAAAGGTAATATAAGTTATATAGCCTACGCCATTTCTGCTAGAGGTATACTTGTTTCCCGTAAGCAGTACTATGTCTAGTGATGATACAGCTTCTGGCAATACCTCATCTATTCATCTCACCTCATCGTCTATTGGTCCGTGTGCTGCCCCAGTCAGTGGCCCATACGTTGAAGTCCTCAGCGATAACTGATGGACTACGGCCTCTACTACGGGTGCCATTTGGAGATGCGTAGCAACTGTAGACTGTAGACCCCTTTGACTTTGCTCGCACGTATCCTATTCCAGGCGTCTTAATTTTTTCCTCAAAGGCGTAGTCTTCGCAGGTTCCAATCGCAGCCCTTTTTGAGTCGTCCGCTACCCAAACCTTATCATCGAGGTTCTTATACTGCTCGCTGCATCAATCTTTAACTCGCGAACGGTTTGTGTCAGTAGATTCTATGCCGCTTCGGAGTGGTTTAACTTCCCAACGTCTAAAGATGTACATGAATGTCGCAGAGTTCCGGTGACCTAATATTCAGTAATTTACGTTATTTTTTTGCAGTGTTTGCTTCGTTGTTCCATTTAGTCTGGTGATATCATTACGCCAAATTCAGATGAACGAATACCAACAAATCAATGTGAGCGTCCCCTCCACCAGCTGTCGTTCCACTCGTATCCTATTTAATGCAAGGCATTAAAAAAATCATCGAAGTCACTTCTTGCTTTGACAAAACAACTGGTGAGCAATAGTCTAATGACGAGAGGCACCATCTATAGTGCAGTGAATGGTTGTACCAAAACTGGTTAAATTGCTTGATGACACATAGTCTGCCTTAGAACATTCCCAGACCTCCGAAACTTGTACCAAAACAATCCCTATAAGAACCGCCTATTATCGACAGTCAGCATTTTCCTGATCTTATCTTCTCCGTTGGTTCTATTGTCGTTTCCTGAGTCGTATCTTGGTATCAGTCGAGAGTGGAAAGCTAATTGGAAGTTTACACTTATACATTTGGCTGGTTCAAAGGTTTAGAGTCAAAAATGTCACTGACAGGTACAAGTGTCCAATTTGGTGTACTGCCGCCACCCACACATTCGTTGAATGTTGTTCTGAATGATACCCACATCCAGCTTTTTCCTTTGGTAACCAGCGCTTTGAGACTTGTTTGCCTCTTTAGTCCTCTGTCATACACTCATCATCATTCGGCCATGTTTCGAAAGCACCTTATCTTGGTGACTTTGTATTCGCTATTCCAAAATTGAACGAAACATCAGCAATATGCCCATCATCAACCATTTTAAACCACCTCCTTGGGCGACATGTCTGATATAATAGAATGTTAATCGCCCTCTTCCTTCAGCTTTGAAGCACCGCTATCGTATTTTTCCACATTTCTTTGCTTAAAGCAATGAGAGCCCGGAGCTCCTTCTGAACACACACTTTCCGAGCAGTAGTGCTATGACACTTCCTCAAAATATCCAACCGAAAGTGCCCTCCTACGAGAGTACTCGAAATCTAGTCACAAATAGTATTGACCTTTGGGCTCTAAAAAGCTTCAAACCAAAGAAGTCTCCAGGCCCGGATGGGATCATACCAGCGGAGCTCTAGCTAGTGGCAGATCTCATCCTTCTCTGGCTTGTAGTCATTTTTAAATGTTGCGGCTCATTATCCTGCATCCCAAGTAAGTGGATGCTAGCAGCCATTAAACTAAAATCAACGCCACGACTGAGACGAACCTGAGATAGACCCAATGGCATACCTGCCTAACTACCAGGTAAATCTGGCCTCGACTTACCGTCAGCGAACGAAGGGACTAATCTCCCTAAAACAGGATGAGTCCACTCAATACCTTATCTGCGCCTGTCCGGCCCTCTGTTATAGTAGCACACGATACCTAGGATACTACTTCCTTAACGACCTAATGACTTGTTCAGGAGGATAAAAATTGCTGACCTTCTTAACTACGTAAGAAGCGCATGAATAGCAGGTCGACCCCTAGCGGTTGGCAAGAGTGATTCTGCATTTTATCTCAGCGCTGGTGTTGTTGTCATCGGTCATCAGTGCGCCAAGGTAGACGCATTCCTTGACCACTTCTAAGTTATTTCCGCCCATGGTGACGTTCTGGCCAGTGCGTCGTTGTTGACCGTCTCTTTTTGATGAAAGCAGATATTTGGTTTAATTCTCTCATTAACCTTAAGACCCATCTTAGGCGCTTCAACCGCAATGCTTACAAATGCCTCATTGACGTCTCGCTGTCTCCGTCCAATCACGTCGAAGACGCCGGCGTACGCAAGCAATTGCGTAGACTTGAAATAAATCGTACCTCTTGTGTTGGCCAGTGACTCTTGCACGATGTTGAAAAAGTTGCCTGACAGCGCCTCAGCGCCTCCATTACGACATCCTTTCCTCCGACCATACCCTGCAAATGAGATGGTACATGCACCGTACCAGCTCATCTCCAGCCGCCTTAAAAATTTCAACAGACATTCCGTCTTCGCCCGCGGCTTTATTAGACTTAATAGGTCTAGGTCGGGTGGACGGAATTCTCTTACATCGTCTTCCATTACGAACGGATCGTTCTGTCTGACAGCGGTATATTGTGTGTCATCGCCGTTATACAGTCTGCAGAAGTGGTCTTTCCAAATTCTCAGCATCGACTGTGACTCTACTACCAGTTCTCCATTTTCATCCCTGCAGGCCGCCGTTCTGGCTTTGTAGCCATCCATGTTCGTTTTACCTTATTGTAAAACTTCCGGGCGTCATTCCTGCGGAGGCATCTCTCCATCTCCTCGATCTCACGCTTTCCGTGCTCTCTCTTCTTTCTTCTCGTGTCTTCATATGCCTCTTGTTTTTTTTGCATGGGCTTGTTTGCATTGTTCATCGAACCAAGGGTTTCTAGGTGGTGGGCGGTTTGAAACCCAGCACCTCTGAGGCAGCGTCTCTGACGGCGCTCTGGCAATGCGCCCATTCATGCTTTATTGTTTGTGCTGCTGTGGGCGGATTTTGAGAGAGCTTGAAGGAGACACAATCGGCCAAGATTCTGGCAGTCTCTTGCCAGAAAACTTACGTTGTCCTACTCGACTCCTTAAGTAGTGGTCCGAGTCGATGTTGGCTCTTCGAAAGGTTCGTACGTCGAGAATACTGGACGATCTGGTGTCGATCGCAATGTGATCAATCTGGTTGGTGGTCGATTGATTAAAAGACCGCCAGGTACCCTTGTGGATGTTGAGATGGGGGAATGGTGTGCTTGCTACAAGGAGGTTACGCCCAATTAGGAAATCGATTAGCCTAAGTCCGTTATCAGATGAGGTGTCATGGGGGCTCTGCTTTCCTATGATCGACTCCAATATGTCCTCTTTGCCCAGTTTTGCATTAAAATCTCCAAGAACTATTTTTGTGTCGTAGCTGGGCTCTGTCTAGGAGATCGTAGAATTCTTCTTTGAGTCGGGGCATGAGCGCATATCAAGCTAATGTTTCCAAATTTAGTTTTGCTGCGGATTGTTATGAGGCATTTTCGCTTACATCCCGGAAGCTTAAGACTTTTTGTCGGAGTCTTCCTCATGGAGACTACAAATAAACCTAATCTAACCTAACCTAGAGTGTCTTAGATGTGCCTGTCTGAGATGCGTTGGAGGGCAAACAAGACGAACCATGGATTCATTCCTCCTCTTGTCAGCCTTCGGGATGACAAGACCCGAACTCTTTTTCCAGGTCTGGGGAACATAACTGAGTCTAAGCGAGCTTCAATAGATCAGCATTAGCTAGAATATAACCTTATTCAAATTCTTTTGGAGCATTATCGGCGATGTCTCAGCGAAACCTGACTAATATGGAGAGAATAATCTCAAAGCTCATGTAACTAAATGTGTTCTTGATCATTAACTCTTACTTGTACATTGTCAACACAGATTTTATCAACGACTTTCTAGATCAGGTTTGGGCGAAGCTACGGAAGAAATACAGGAAACAATGTAGTTGCTTTAACAACTGAGCTAAGCTTTGGAGCTAAGATTAAGCAGTTCAGAACTCGTGATAAAATTTCTAGCGGATGTAAGAGACTAACAGCTCAGCATAACATTCAAGCGTTTATGTAAGACCTAAGCTCTTAACTTGCTAGAAGTACATACCAAACAGCGCACAGCGGATTATATGATTTTTATCTCACCGTGGTGCTTTTAGTTTGAAACTTATTTTCGATAAGTTTCCAGTTCCCAGTCGTGCAAGTCTATAAATTGTTAGTCTGAATGGGGCAAAAACAAAGCCCTTCCAAGTAGCTCAAGTTAATTAAGTGACTATCCGCTCTTACACTTTGCACTGACACGATTTCTAATCTAATCAATTTTACTGAACGTGTCTAAGCTCTACCACGCAGTCACGGAGGCATTAATAAGAATGATCTAAGACATTATCAGCACAAAGTACTTGTCAGATTACCGCTTCAGTCATTAAACCATTGACACATGAAGCACCTGATTTCGATGAATCGCAATCTTCCCTCTTGTTTTCTGCCTTTCTGCAACCAACTGATAATGCCATATCTTATCGCTACGTAAGTACTTGACTTGCATTATCGCACCATAGTTAGATGGAGGGAAATGCAACTATCTTTGCCGACTGTACATACCTACGGATTGATTGTAAATATTTGTGTCGTTTTGCGTCGTGTCATTCTAACAATTGAATAACTGACTGACGTGATTGTGTTATTTGGACAGAGAAACGCAGAGGCTTATCAGTGTCGGTCTATTGGGCACGGCAAGTTCCGGAAACGAGAAAGGTTTCCTCTGTTTTTAGTGCCTTTTAAGTTATAGTTTTTCGAAATTGTAAAAACAGTTCACGCGAAGCAGCACCAAACGATCTTATGACTTATTTACACCGCGACTAATGTAATTGAAAAAAAATAACAATTTCAAGTGCTTAACTTTGAGGAGCACCGCGACGCGAGACGCGACTGTTCAAAGTGCCTTAGGCGTCTTTTATGACGCTGACTTTGCGCTTGTGTTCGGTTTGCTCATGAATTTCGAAACTGAACTTGGTACGCTCAATATTCAAGTCGAGCCAAGCGAGGTGTGTCATTATTCAAAGTCGACAACGAATGTTTCCACGACGAGTCACCAAGTGCTCTAATGCACAAATCCGTTCGACAACGAACTATACGAACACTATGTGTACCGCGCGAGTACAACATCAATTGCTGGAATGTGCCTTTGGAACAGCATTCCTGCTCTTCGAAGGTTGCCTGTGTTCGGACTGGCTGGAAACCTAGAATTATTTCAATTGAAAGTCGAAGTGTCATGCTCGGAGTACGATTATTGCGGCGGACAGTGTAAAGAAAACAGAAAAAAAAAGAAAAAGATTGAGAACGGACACATGCAAAAATTTATAAAAAGAAAAACCTTAAGTCGCCGATGCCTCTGCCTCTGCCTCTGCCTCGACCCCCTTGCTACTGGTCTATCCGCCTTATGCCGACCGATGCATAATGAACAAGTGCAGTGTAGACCACTTGGACAGGCGACCGTCCAATTCGCATTCAAGAGTCAAGTCCACTTTGCCCACTTTTTTTTGTTTTTTTATTTTGCATCTATAATCGCACACAGTCTTGGTAGCTTTTTCTCCTCTTTCAAGTGCGCCAATAAATAGTTTTAGATACAAACACTAACAACAATAATTACAATTATGTGTGCCATAGAGAGTGTGCAAGTGGGTTCTCGCTATTGAATATCAATTTCAAGCTTGTTAAATGCAAATGCTCCATGTTTTTTGTTGCGTCCGAGATTAGAGTCAACCTTGAGGGCTTGAGTGCACACGTTTATTTTAGGATTAAGCCGAGTATTTGAGTCTTTACTTGGGCATTTTTGATTGATGAATCTCAAGCTGCTTGTTTTTCTGCTTCTTCTTCTTAGCGGGCGCTACAGTTCAGGGTGAACCTGGGCCTCAACCAACATGCCCTTCCAACTAGCACGATCTTTTGCTATCCTTTTCCATTGCCGGACACCCAGTTGGCTGAGGTCCCCTTGCACCTGTGTGCGCCATCTTAAGTGCGGCCGCCCTCTGCTTCTACGTCCCTCGGGGTTGGATTCAAAGACTGGAGCTGTGGTGTCCATTTGCTCTACATGGCCCAGCCACCTCAGGCGTTGAATCCGTAGACGCCTGACTGGACTAATGTAGCTGTACAGCCCGTAAAGTTCGTGGTTGAATCTTTTCCTCCATCCCCCGTCTGCGTTTATAGACCCAAAAATCACGCGCAAAATCTTTCTCTCAACCCGACCAACGGCCTCCTCATCCGCTTTTGATAGTCTCCATGCCTCTGTGCCGTACAGCAGGACCGGGATGATAAGGGTCTTGTATAGAGTCAACTTGGTCGTTCGGGACAGGGCTCTATTACTCAATTGCCTCCTGAGCCCAAAGAAACAGCGATTGGCAAGAGTGATTCTGCGTTTGATTTCGGAACTGATGTCGTTGTTGCAGGTCACTGCGGAGCCAAGGTAGACGAAGTCCTTAACTACCTCGAACTTATATCTGGCCAAGACGTCGGTGGTGAGCGTCCTTTTTTGCTGACAGCATGTATTTAGTTTTGTCCTCGTTTACCGCCAAACCAACTTTCGCCGCCTCCATCTCAATACTCGCAAACGCCTCATTGACATCTCGCTGTGATCTACCTATTATGTCAATATCGTCGGCGTACGCAAGGAGTTGCGAGGATTTGAAATAGATTGTGCCTCTTGTATTGGCCAGTGATTTTTGCACAATCATTTCCAATATGATGTCGAAGAAATCACACGACAGCGCATCGCATCCTTTTTTGACATCAAAACTATCGGTAAGGTGTTCACCGATTCGGATGGAGCAGCGAGCATTCTCCAAAGCTATCCTTCATAGTCTGACGAGTTTAGCAGGTATGTCAAAGGTAGACATAGCGTTGTATAGCTCGTCTCTAATTACGCTGTCGTATGCGGCTTTGAAGTCGACAAATACATAGGTGGTGAGTGTCGACTTGAAATTGATTGGTTTTTTGTCAGGATCTGCCGTAGCCTATCAGCTTATTTACAAAAGGCTTCAGGCGCTCACACAAAATGGCAAAGAAGATCTTATATGCGATGTTAAGGCGATTTATTCCCCTATAGTTGGCGCAGTTATAGGGTTCTCCTTTCTTATGGACCGGGCAAACGATGCTGAGATTCCATTCGTCGGGCATGCTTTCCACCGACCAAACCTTGCAAATGAGATGGTGCATGCACCTTACCAGCTCATCTCCAGCCGCCTTAAGAAGCTCAGCAGACAGGCCGTCTGCGCCCGCGGCTTTATTAGACTTAAGTCTTGATATCATTATTTTGACTTCGTCAGGGCGGGTGGACGGAATTCTCTTTCATCGTCGTCTATTACGAACGGATCGTTCTGCCTGACAGCGGTATCTTATCTGTCATCGTCGTTGTACAGTCTGCAGAAGTGGTATTTCCAAATCCTCAGCATCGACTGTGATTCCACTACCAGTTCTCCATTTTCATCCCTGCAGGCTGCCACTCTGGCTTTGTAGCCATGGCATGTTCGTTTTACCTTATTGTAAGACTTTCAGACGTTATTCCTGCGGAAGCATCTCTCCATCTCCTCGATCTCACGCTTTCCGTGTTCTCCCTTCTTTCTTCTGAGAACCGTGTGTCCCTCTCTTCTCTTCTGCTCATAAATTTCGCGAGCAGCTCTCGTCCGTCGTTACATCATAGCTCTTATTATATGCCTCTTGTTTGCTTCATGGGCTTGTTCATCGAACCAGGGGTTTCTAGGTGGTGGCGGTTTGAAACCCAGCACCTCTGAGGCAGCGTCTCTGACGGCGCTCTGGAAATGCGCGCATTCCTGCTCTATTGTTTGTGTTGCTGTGGGCAGATTTTGAGAGAGCTTGGAGGAGACACGACCGGCAAAGATTCTGTCAGTCTTTTGCGATTGTAGCTTGTCCTTCTCGATTCCTAAGCATTCTTGATATTCTCATTCGTACCTTGGCTACGACAAGGTAGTGGTCCGAGTCGATGTTGGCCCCTCGGAAGGTTCGTACGTCGAGAATACGGAGGAGTGTCGATCGGAATGTGATCAATCTGGTTGGTGGTTGACTTATGAAAAGACCGCCAGGTACCCTTGTGGATGTTGAGATGAGGGAATCGTGTGCTTGCTACAAGGAGGTTATGCCCCGTTAGGAGCTATTAGTGAAGACCAATAAGTGATCTTATCAATTAAATACATACGTAACGGCAAGATCAACTAGGCCCGTCTATGATAAAAAAAGGTAAGAGAGTCTACTAAAGTTCAGTCGTGGGAATATTCGATTGACTGTCGGTGCCCTCGCTGGGCACTGCATGTTATCCCACCATGCAGCCAGACTAGGCCAGCCCCACAATGACTTTTGCAGAAGCTGCAAGGACGAAGAAGAAATTGAGTCACCTGCTATGTGAATACCCAACACTAGCCCAAAAAGTAACATATTCCTTTGAAATCACTTGCTTTCGGGACTAGAGGAGGTAAGTAACATTGGTCTGAGAAGAATACTAGGATTGTTATCTTCGTCTAAGTGGTTCAGCTCAACGGAAAATGTTTAGGTTCCTACGGGTTAAACAACTGGGCACAATGGACTCATCGTAGTCTAAGTGAGCCTTGACCTTTGGTCAGCAGGGCACCCACTTACTTAACCTAACCTAGCTCGTTCTATTAGGGGCTCTTGATTGTTTATACTTTAGGATAGAGATGGGATAGAGATTTCTATGCAAAAAGGAATTTTCTCGCCATAAATATATACATAAGTAGACCGCGTCATAAATATTCTTTTGCAGTTTCGCTACCGAAAGGTTCACATTAAACATTCCCACAACACCAATCAGTTTTCCACTTCACTAACTTCTTTAATCCATCGCCAAATAAAGCGAAACAGTTCCTTTGCTCCCATTAAATTCTCGAGAACTTCTTCAGATTCTTCATTTTTTGTTTTTCAGTTGTGTACTTGACAATTCCCTCGAACATCTCCCGAAACCGATTAAAGAGAATTCCCAAAGTACAGTAGAAATTGTCAGATACTCTGTACTTGAAGATTTTTCATTATAAAAGGCCGGCCCGGGGGCACTTGCAAGATGTTATTAACTGTTGACAGGCCCTCTTTGGATCAACAACAGCGCGCTCATCATTTTCTGGCTCGAAACTGAATGCGTGGTTGTGGGTGAAATTCAAATTCTTCACTCAACTGAAATGGATGAATTTCAGATCCAGAAAAGAAAATTTTCATTTCACGAAACTCAAGCAAAACAAACTTTGCAGACCGAACCTTGTCAGTTGGGTGGCGCGACGATACCAATAGCATGGAATAAAGGTCAACAACACGCGTTCATGGTCAATGGTGTGTTCGCAGCTTCTCATGAAATACCATCCGAATCGTTGATGACGACAATTAAGAATTGTACGCGCGTTCCCAGACAAATAGTGCATCATCACTATCCACGGCATCGGTACTACTATCCCGTCTACAAGCTAATTCGATAATTCTCAAGTAGCTCTGGGTAATTACACGCCATTAGGCGCAGTTTAACCCCGTAGATGGAAACGTCAGAGACACGTATACGAGTCTTAACGCCAAGGAAAAACAAATATCTGAACCTCCAGCTTGGTAATTACTAAACGACAAGTAATTAAATTGCCTCAAGGCGTGCTTTCCTTATTTCAATTTCAATACTCCTATGGTAGTTGGTTAGCTTGTTTAGCCAATGAACTGGAAACTATCCAGTGTGTCTTGCATGTGTCGTCCCGCCCGATAGGGTTTCGCCATCACCTCTTTCACTGAGTCAACAAACAGCGGCGAAGGTGTTTTACTTTCTTTTCTTTCCCTTCGTCGTCCACGACGTTTCTTGTTATTGAATTTCATTTTGAACACACGCTTGGATTCGAATTTACATCTGCGATATGTCTCCGGGTCCCCGATGTCCGTGGTAAGGTTTGACTGGCGATTTGCATTCAAATGAAAGTGGAACACAGTGGTCAACAATAGATGAGACGACGGGGGCACCACAGCAGATACATAGTCCGAATTGTCATGGGCGCGTGAAATTGGACACGATATCGCCACCGATCGAAGATTCGAACACGATTCAAGCGGTAGACTGTATATGCCGGTGGTGATGATCATCATCACCACAATACCATTGGACACAATGGATGGATACCTTTGTTGAGAAGCACTTTGAATTGTTGAACGCTTTTGATACTTTGTGTTGTTATGAGAAGCACATAAAGTACGTACTACGAATACAATAACGAACGATTGAAGTGCGTTCATAAATTCGAACCAATAGCAATGGGGCCAATGGAGTAGGGGCTTGGGGAGCGCATTCTTTTCATTCTATTCGAGCGGTCGAGAGCGAGGGCGAATACGAATGCGAATGAATGCAAAACAGAGCGTATGGTGTGCCGCTGTCACTTTAATTCGATTGAGTTCGGCATGATGACAACAACGGTAATGCGAGAAGAGTGGCGCCGCACCCAACAAAAGCCAAGCAGTTATGCGAACGCCAAAGAATGCCTGCACACCGTTCGGAATGCAGATGAATAAGATGACGTTTACCTGTACTTTGAGCTCTGACTTCACCCTTGCTATCATATTGCCATAGTAGCACCATTCCTGCACCTGCAGCAATAGCATGAAGAGAGGACAAGCACTGGGTCAAGTGCTGACTGGGAATATCACAGGTTAATGACTTATTAAGCAGTTGAAAGTTACATCCCATGAAAGCTCTTGGAAGAGATTGAGATTTTGACTAGCAGATGATAATCTTCATTTGGCCGAGTGTAACGGTGTCAATTGATTGGAGGTACGAAGTGTCGTGATACTTTATTGCAACGTCACGTAGCCAGGAGGGCTTGAGGGCACGTGACGGCAGTTTTATCCGTGAGAAAACAAGTTTTCCCTCGACCGACAGGCAGAGTGTTTTACGACGACTGGGAGTGCTACTAAAGTTACTACCTGATGCTCGTAAATATCCGAATTGCGCGTTCAAGGGTGATATCTATAGGGTTTTAGGTGCAACGACCGAGGTCAATTTGCCTCTGCTCCCTCAGTTTCTGTCCTGTTGTTCAATCAATTTTTGCCTCCATGGTTTCGTAAGTTTGTGGACTTGTTTCGGAACATAATTGACGCCAGTGCACTCCGACATCGTCATCGTTCCCCGTCATCCATTGACAATATTGTGCTCCACTTATACAGACTATCGAAGGCTCAAAGGTTTAATCTTGTTTATGTCTTGTACTCCATCCACACACTATAATCTAACTAGAACTAAAAAACACTCATAAATTGTTATTCGTTCAATTGAACAAATCAAAACCAGATCACCGTACAGTGCGTTGTTCGATAAGAACAACAAATAGCAGCGGACACCATTCGTAATTAATTTATTGCTTCTCTCCTATTTAAACGATCGCATGGCTTAATACGATGTCAGACCTATTTGTAAGACAACAGTCATTAAATTCTCATTCCACTGATTGGGAATACTCCTCCAGTGATAAAGAGTTGTCGTTCGAATGAAACCAATTTTCGTAGTCATGTCGTTCCAATTGACATGGTTTAATTACAAGGAGTGGTATCCAAACTACATACGTCTAAGCAGCTTATGATTCCAACTGAGTCAGTCAGTTGTTCCACTTTGTTTTGCCCTTTGAATAAAAATAACGTTAAGTCCGACTTGTCGATTAAACGGCCGCTCACCGTTTAAAATTCAAATTTGTTTTTGCGCTTCTATGTGTTGAGCAATCAGATTGCCTCTATTCGGTTGTTATGTTAATTTTTCCGATATTGTGCCTCCACGCCTAGCTAAGGCGTCAAAGTGGTCAATGAGTGATGAGGGGCTTTTGTCAATGTCATCGCATGGTGTGTGCGGTAAGAGAGGCTAGCGTCTATGATTTAGAACTTAGAAATACATACATTACCTCGTGTTATTGCTTAGCTTTAATTCCTTTTTTCTTCTTTTTTGTTTCTTTTCAGGTGAGGCAACAACTATTTCTTTGGGCTCCTGAAAGAGTTGTGTGAGACGAGTGGGGGATAAGAGTTTGATAGGTTAGTTGGGTGCCCTATTGACATGAGGTCACGGCTCACTTAGACTACTAAGAGTCCATTGTGCCCATTTTTAAAAGCTAACCCGAGGGGAACCAGTTAGTTGCCCGCTGAGCTGAACCATCCACATTTAAGAACCTTAGCAGTTTGTTCAGCTTAATGCCTCTTGCCTCCTCTAAACCCGAAAAGAAATAGTTCCCGAGGTACTAGTTCCCTGGATGGCGGACATTACCGCCATCCAGGAAATGCGATGGAATGGACCGGGCATAAAGCGGATGAAAAACTGCGATATTTACTACGGCGACTGCTATAGGGAGAGAGGGCAACGATTGTTCAGATGCGGATTTGTTGTTCGAGGTGGACTAAGGCAAAAAGTCCTAAGCTTTCGGCATGTGAGCGAACGCCTCATAACAATCCGTATCAAGGCTAAATTGTTTAACATCAGCCTGATCTGCGTCCACGCCCCCACGGAAGACAAGGATGACTCAGCGAAAGATGAGTTCTACGATCTCCTAGACAGAACGTTTGCCCAATGTCCCAGCTATGACATCAAAATTGTACTAGGAGACTTCAATGCTAAGCTGGGTAAGGAAAGCATATTTGAACGAGTCATCGGCAAACATAGCCTACACGACACCACCTCCGATAACGGACACAGGCTGATTGATCTTGCTACGGGGCGAAATCTCCTTCTAGCCAGTACGCGCTTCCCGCACCTCGATATACACAAAGGCACCTGGCGGTCTTTTGATCAATCGACTACCAACCAGATTGATCACATCGCGATCGACGTCAGACACTTCTCCACTATTCTTGATGTTCGAACTTTCCGAGGGGCTAACATCGACTCGGACCACTATCTTGTTGTAGCCAAGATGCGCTTACGGATATCACGAACGCAACGGAGTAGAGTAAGACTACAAAGTTATGACGTCGGAAAGCTACTATCGCCAGAAACCGCTCGTGCTTTTACCGATCGCGTCTCCCTTAAGCTCTCCAATACACCTCAATCCTCCACGCTATCAATAGAACAGCAGTGGAGCCTTTGCAAACAAGCCCTGAAAAGCTCTGCATCCGAAGTTTTGGGTTTCAAGGCTCCACCACGAAGAAACACCTGGTTCGATGACGAGTGCAGGAGGATTCATACAGCGAAGCAGGATGCATATAAGGCATCGCTGCATAAAAGAACAAGAGCAGCTCGTGAACTCTACGAGCTAAAAAGAAGGGAGGAGCATAAGCTTCTTAGAAGAAAGAAGAAAGAGCACGAGAAGCACGCGATTGAGGATTTGGAGAGGTGTTACTGCAGGCGTGACGTTCGAAAGTTTTATAATCAGATAAAGCGAACATGCCAAGGTTATAAAGCCAGAACGGAAGCCTGCAGGGATGAGAACGGACACCTAGTAGAACCGCAGTCGATGCTGAGAATATGGAAAAACCACTTCTGCAGACTGTATAACGGCGATGTTAGTCAATATACCGCTGTCAGGCAGAATGATCCATTTCTAATCGACGGAGACCGCAGAGAATTCTGTCCCCCTGACCTCGACGAAGTTAAATTTGCCATATCGAAGCTCAAGTCGAATAAAGCTGCTGGCGCAGACGGACTGTCTGTTGAGCTCTTCAAGGCAGCTGGGGACGACCTGGTTGGGAGCATGCACCAGCTCATCCGTAAGATATGGTTAGAGGAAAGCATGCCCGAGAAATGGAGTCTCAGCATCGTATGCCCGATCCACAAGAAAGGAGACCCCTCTGATTGCGCCAACTATAGAGGAATAAGTCTTCTTAACATCGCCTACAAAATCTTCTCTGCCGTTTCGTGTGAACGCCTGAAGCCTTTTGTAAATAAGCTGATAGGTCCTTATCAGTGCGTATTCAGGCCAGGGAAGTCCACCATCGACCAAATCTTCACACTACGGCAGATCCTGGAAAAAACCAATGAATTTCAAGTCGACACTCACCACCTATTTGTCGACTTCAAAGCCGCATACGACAGCGTAATTAGAGATGAGCTATACAACGCTATGTCTACCTTTGATATACCTGCTAAACTCATCAGACTATGCAGGATGACTTCGGTGAACACCTTACCGATAGTTTTGATGTCAAAAAAGGATTTTGGCAGGGCGATGCGCTGTCGTGTGATTTCTTCATATTGGAAATGATTGTGCAAAAATCACTGGCCAATACAAGAGGCCCAATCTATTTCAAATCCTCGCAACTCCTTGCATACTCCGACGATATTGACATAATAGGTAGATCACAGCGAGAAGTCAATGAGGCGTTTGCGAGTATTGAGATGGAGGCGGCGAAAATTGGTTTGGCAGTAAACGAGGACAAAACTAAATATGTGTTGTCATCAAAAAAGGACGCTCATAGGTTCGAGGTAGTTAACGACTTCGTCTACCTTGGCTCCGCTCTGACTTAGAACAACGACATTTGTTTCGAAATCAAACGCAGAATCACTCTTGCCAATCGCTGTTTCTTTGCTCAGGAGGCAATTGAGTAATAGACCCCTGTCCCGAACGACAAAGTTGACTTTAAATAAGACCCTTATCATCCCGGTCCTGTTGTACGGCGCAGAAGCATGGACACTATCAAAAGCGGATGAGGAGGCCCTTGGTCAGTTCGAGAGAAAGATTTTGCGCGGGATTTCTGGGCGTATAATCGCAGACGGGGGATGGAGGAGAAGATTCAACCACGAACTTTACGGGCTGTACAGCGACATGAGCCTAGTCAGGCGTCTACGGATTCAACGCCTAAGATGGCTGGGCCATGTAGAGCGATTGGACACCACAGCTCCAGCCCGGAGAGTCTTTGAATCCAACCCCGAGGGACGAAGAAGCAGAGGACGGCCGCCCTTAAGATGGCGCACACAGGTGGAAAGGGACCTCAGCCAACTTGGTGTGCGGCAATGGAAAAGGCTAGCGAAAGATCGTGCTAGATGGAGGGCATGTTGGTTGAGGCCCAGGTTCACCCCGAACTGTAGCGCCCACTAAGAAGAAGAAGAAATCTTTTTCGGGCCAGTGCAGGGCATTCACACAGTAGGTGACGAATGGATTCTATTTCCTCTTCGTCCCTACAGCTTCTGCAAAAATCGTTGTAGGGCTGCCCTAGTCTAGCTGCATGATATGATATCATGCAGTGCCCAGTGAGGGCACCGACTACCAGTCGTATATTCCCTCTACCAAGATTTAGCAGACTTTCCGTCCTTTTTTTGTCATAGACAGGCCATGTTAGCCTTGCCGTAGCGCATGTATCTAATTGACACCATCGCTTGTTGGCCTTTCCTAGTAGTTCCACCCCTATTTCTCTGAATAGTGTGTTGATTGGCGTTTCAGCCTCAGTTGTGATCTGCGAAGTATCTGCGCCTGATCCCAGTCTGGCTAGTTCGTCCGCCTTCTCATTTCCGGAAATATTCAAATGCCCTGGTACCCAGCAGATGGTTACCTCTTTGACATCCGATATTTCTTCTAGTTTCTCTTTACAGAGTTTTACGAGCTTGGATCTTATCCATGTTGCTTGCAGAGCCTTAATGGCTGCCTGACTGTCAACGTAGATTTTGATTCTCTTACCTGAGAAATTCTCCCTAAGAATCAGATCCGCGCCTCGCCTTTTTTGATTGCGAAGATCTCAGCCTGGTAGACGCTACAGCCATCATCAAGTCTGTAGGAGTGACACGCTTCCTTAGATTCGAAGTAGACTCCGGCTCCTGTACCGGTATCCGTTTTGGATCCGTCGGTATAGATTGCCAGTTCCTATTCCGTGTCTACCATACCACTGGCCCATTCCTCCCTGGAGGGAATCCTAATAGAGAATCTCCTCTCACAGCAAGAATGTGGGATGGTATGGTCCGTTTCGGTTGCGGACCTCAGGATAGCCCATGGATCCAGGATTGATGCGTGGCCATAAGGACATCTTTTCCAAAGACTGGATTCTTGCATCCTTAGCACAGCCCTGGCTGCAATGCTTTCATCAATACATGTCTAGTGGTGGAAGGTTCAGCATTGCTTCAAGGGCCGCCTTTGGTGTGGATTTCATAGATCCAATCACCGCCAGACAGCCAGCCCTCTGAATCCTTGTAACACTTTGAAGGTTGCATTTCTTCTCAAGTGCTTTCCACCAGATAATTGATCCATATACTTAAATAGGTCTCACCACCGCGGTGTATTGCCAGTATACCACCTTTGGTTTAAAGCCCCATGTCCTTCCGAAAGCTACCCTGCACGAATATAGTGCCACGTAAGCTTTCTTTGTTCTTTCATTTATGTTGTCCTTCCAGCTAAGCTTGGAATCTATAATTATTCCAAGATACCTAGCGGATTTCTTCGGTATCAGGTCGATACCATTTATACGTGGATGTGGGTACTTAGGTATTGATTGTAGGAGGCTCTGTGGGCTGGTGGGCGCGACTTACTGGAACAGAAATATAGGGACAAAAGCACTACGCAGACGACGGACGAATTAAACAGTGTTGTTCTTCACTATTCGACGGTTTATTCTTAACTGAATGCAATAAGGTTACATCGAACATTAGTACCTAACCGATCGTGTTCTTAGTCTCACCATTATTCCGTTTATTGTAATTAAATCATACGATCGGTGAGGTTTACATGAGCGTATTAATTATTATACATCGATTGGTATAAACAATAGAGGGTGTAACAAAACCCAAACAAACAATTATTTTTAGTTTACACCCTACATCTCGACCATCCTGATATACAATCGTCCTCGATTGGTCTTATTAATCTTATAAGTAAATAAATCGAATATCACAGAAATTGATAAATAAGTGGGTATATAAATATGACTAGATAAAACAAAATTTCTTTAATAGTCTTATTATAACTTTTAAAATAAAACGAATTGTACTAAAATACATAAGATAAAATTTATCACAGCGGCAAATGATCACAGAGCTTGACTTACGAACTATTAAATAAATAATAATATCACTAAACAATAACGAATGTATAAATCAAAAAAAAAGCAACACATTGATACAGCGGACGACTTAACAGAATGTAACGTACGGTTTCATATTTTGTGGACACACTACACCCTCGTATGGAATCTAGATCTCTAACCAGGTATCAATCATGGTCAAGAACTTTTATGACCTCATATGGTCCCTTGTACTTTGCTAGGAGTTTTTTGTTTATTCCCGGAATACTTATTACATTCTTAATCATTACCAAATCACCGATTTTATACAAACGCGGATTTTTATGTCGCATGTCGTAATACGTCTTATTACTTTCCTGATGACTAATAATATTTTGCGCCGCTTGTTTCCTAACAGATTGTAGATCTCTCGGCTCGTCAATTATAACTTCGTTTTCTAAATATTCTTGAAGTTTGTCATTTATGCTACCTTTTTGAGGAACGCCAAATAATACTATGCTTGGACTAAACCCGGTACTTTTGTTCACTACGTTATTAAGAGCGAACTCTACCTTACTAAGATGCTTCGTCCATTCATCGGGTGCCATCTCAGTTTCTTTTGCTAACATTGGTGTCAGACTCCTATTAATCCTTTCCACCTGACCATTCGACTGTGGTGAATTAGTGGCGATCTTTATGTGCTGGATGTTGTAATCTTTACAAAAATTTGAAAATTCTTCGGATGTGAAACAACTACCTCTATCGGACACTATGCGGTTGGGCCTACTATAATTTGCGAAATATAAATTCAGACATTTTAAAACTTCCTTAGTGCTGGTACTTCTTACTGCGTAAAGTTTAGTATATTTTGAAAATCCATCTACTATAAGAAATACATGCTTCTTCTGGTTACGTACAGAAAAAGGCAATGGACCGTAATGATCAATATGAATAGTGTCAAAGGGTTGGTCACCTTTGGGTATACTGTGTAAAACGCCTTCCTTCTTTCCAGACACTTGAGAAAAATGTATGCACTTTAAGCAATTGCTTATATAATCTTTTATCTTGGCCTTCATATGAGGAAACCAATACGTCTTCCTTAAATAGTCATAACATTTCTCCACACCAATGTGACATAAAGCATCATGATGCGTTTGTATCACGTTTCTTTCCATCCCACTAGGGACGTAAAACAAAACCTTCTTATTTACTTTACGATAAACAAGTCCATTTATGAGTTCGTAACTTGGACTTTCTCTCTTCTCCAACATTTCCACCAATCGTCTTACCACCAAATCCTTTTGTTGGGAAGCAGCAAGTGCATGTTCAAAGGACTCTGGCTCAACTATAAGGATGTTGTGGCATCTACTTAGAGCATCAACATGACCCATTCGTTTACCATCCCTATGCTCGACAGTATAATCATAATCCTGGAGCTCTAGTGCCCACCGAGATATCCTAGGATTTAAAATCTTTTTGTTAAGAGTGAGAGTCAGCGATCTGCAATCGGTGACGACTTTGAATTTGATTCCTGAAAGATATATCCGGAATCTCCTGAGAGCATAGATGATTGCAAGTGACTAATTCATAACGGTATTTAGATTCTGCTTGAGTTGCACGTTTGGAAAAGAAAAAGACTGGGTGAAAGCGTTTATCATCTTGACGCTGCAATAAAACCGCACCATAACCTAAGCAGCTTGCGTCACATTGTAATTCTGTTTCTGCATTCGGGTTATATATACTTAATAAAGGCGCTTCAAGTAGCTTTTGCTTTAAGACTTGGAAAGTGGACAACTCTATCTCTCCAAAAACAAAGGGGGTTTGCTTCTTTAAAAGGTCGTATAATGGTTTTGCTATAATCGAAAAATCTCTGATAAACTTTCTAAAATAAGAGCATAAACCCAGAAAAGAATGGAGGTGCCTTGTGTTCAAAGGGGTGGGAAAATCAGTTACCGCTCTCAAGCCCTCAGCATTTGGTCCTATACCATCCGAAGATACCTCATAACCTAAATATGTTATTTTTTCGTAAGCGAATAAACACTTATCTATCCGTAATTGTAGCTTGTTCCTCGACACCACTTCCATAACCTCCTTTAAAACTCTAAAATGCTCTTCTTTTGTCTCGGTTGCTATCAACAAATCGTCTATACACACAAGAAGTCTTCCAGAAGCAATAAGTTCTTTGAAAATTGAGTTTATGTAACGTTGGAAAACTGAAGGTGCATTTTTAAGACCAAAAGGCATGCGTAAATATTCAAATTGACCTAATGGCGTAACGAAAGACGTAAACTTTATTGAATTCTCTGCCATTTTAACATGATGGAATCCACTTTTCAGGTCTAAAAGTGAAAAAAACTTTTTCCTCGTAGCCTATCTAAATGGTCTTCAATTAGTGGAATCGGGGAATTATCTTTAGCAGTTATTTTATTTAGCTGCCGAAAATCAACCCAAAGTCGTAATTCACCATTTTTCTTATTAGTCAAAACTATAGGGGATGCATAAGGAGAATTGCTTTCACGAATTATTTTATTCTTAATTAAATCGTCAAGTACCTTTTGAAGTTCGATCCTTTGAACGTACGATAAACGTTTTGGCGTGCAACTAAAAACTTTGTTCGGATCAGACAATGTTATTTCCATTTCACAATTACAACAATCACACTTATTTGAAACAGCACCGGTAATAATATCTAGCAATCTATCTTTATCGTCATAATTTAAATTTTCATTAATATTCAAGTTAAGTTGCTCTTCGTTATCGCCGCACGTATCAATGTTTAAAATATCAAAATCGTTATCACTTAATTTGTCTTTTATCGTCGTGTGATCACTTTGCCCGTTCTCTAAACACAATTTTATACTACACTGTTTCAAAAAGTCGCGTCCCAAAACAATAACACTTTTCATGGTATCATTTTTAACAACATATAAACATAAATTTTTATAATCATTAAATAATTCTAATTGACAAGATACTCTTCCTAAAATACATATTTTGCTATTATTGATACCTACATAATCTTGGTGGTGATCAGCTGATGTCATCAAGTAGGGCGGAACATACTTCTGCTGGATGAAACTTATCGGGCTGCCAGTGTCGATGATGGTCATTGCACTCAGCGTTGAATTGACTGCTTCGTTGTTGACGAAAGAATATTTTAAAACTGCATTGAAGTCGCGCAAAAATGTTGTCTTCTCTTGATGTTGTTTTGTATCTTGAAGCATTAGCACTGATGATTGAGGACAGTCTTTCACATTATGCCCCTTTTGTCCACACCGAAAACAGGAACCTCTTTCCCTTCGCGGCTTAGGACAATTTGTGACGATATGTCCCAACTCATTACAATTGTAGCACTTGGTTGCAGATCTCTGCACTCGGACAGCAACTTGTTGTGGATTATGTGCAAGTCGAACTTGGTTCGATGTTGTTGATCGTTGTAACTCGGATGTCGGTTGGAATTGTGGTGATCGTTGGAACTCCGACTTCAATTTTTCATATTTCCTAAGTACGGTCTTCAACTCAGTAATGTTGTTGGCCGTAAATAGAATTTGTTTGTTTGATGTTGAATCGGGAATACCTTTTATGATGTATTCGATCAGTTCCAGTTCCTCGATGTTCGCAGAGGACGCAATTTCCTGCATCTTCAATACATACTGTTGTACACTTTCCTCTTTTTTCTTCTTTTGATTTCGCAGCATGTTGTGAACATCCGCTGCTGTCGTATGTGCATGAAACTCCGTCAGCAAGGCGGTTTTAAGTTCGTGCCATGTCTTGCAGGACGTTGATCGAAGAAATAGCTTTGCTGTTCCCTTCAATAGCCGCTGAGCATAAATGAGACGTCTCGTCTCGTCTAATTTGTATATTGCTATTGATTCTTCGAAAGCTTTTATCCACGTCTTGATCGGATAGTTATCGTCACCCGTGAATGCTGGTATGGAGTCCTCAATATCTCTAAAAGAGATGTATGACTGCATGGTTTCTGTTGGATTGTTGAGCTCTGCTAATCGTTGTTGTAGAAGGCGGATTTCTTCTTTTTTTGCGACGATTTCCCGCAGATTTTCCAGCTGACGTGCTAACGAAATGTCTTCTTCCAGGGTCGAACGGTCTAACACGTTGGCCGGGAAAAGCTCTTCACGCCGGTCTTCATCCAGTTCTTCCACTGCCTGCTCCAATCGAACCTTCAATGCTGATTTTGTACCATTTGTTGGCAAATTTAATTCTGCCAACTTATCTTTTAAGTCTTGTACTGTTGCGTTTTCAATAAAACGACACACTCGCGCAGCCATAATGATTTAAATTAAACGCACAACACAAAACAATTTTTTTCGCGCCGGACGACTACAGATCACGATAAAACCGATTTCGTACAATCTTAAAGTTACATAAACTTCACAAACTTAAACTGCATAAATTTAAAACATAAAATGTATTAATTTTCGGTTTTTCGATCTCTCGATCCCACTTCTGATGTTGTAGGAGGCTCTGTGGGCTGGTGGGCGCGACTTACTGGAACAGAAATATAGGGACAAAAGCACTACGCAGACGACGGACGAATTAAACAGTGTTGTTCTTCACTATTCGACGGTTTATTCTTAACTGAATGCAATAAGGTTACATCGAACATTAGTACCTAACCGATCGTGTTCTTAGTCTCACCATTATTCCGTTTATTGTAATTAAATCATACGATCGGTGAGGTTTACATGAGCGTATTAATTATTATACATCGATTGGTATAAACAATAGAGGGTGTAACAAAACCCAAACAAACAATTATTTTTAGTTTACACCCTACATGATCTTTTTCGTGTGAAGAGGACAATCTCAGTTTTAGTTGGGTTTACTCCTAGGCCCCATTCCTTGACCCAATGATTCACCAATAGCAGCGCATAACTTAGTCTTTCACTGAGGACCTGAGGAAATTTCCCAGGTACCAGGATGGTAATGGCATCGGCATAGGCCGTGACGTTGAAACCCTGTGTCTCTAGGAGCTTGATAACTATTATAGGCTTCAACTACGTGTTAAGGAATAATTATTACTCCGCCACAAAAAGGACAAAAATGTCTTAGTCTTAATCTATCTTGATAGCCTCTTTGTAGTGGCTTCGACCCCCTCCTTAGAGTACGAATCGTAATCATCTTCAAAACTACCCTCAACACTACTACCCTTCTTCATCTTCTTCGCCGATATAGTTCATGGCGAACATGGGCTTCCTTTAAAAAATCTCTCCAACTGGCCCGGTCTTTCACTAGTGCGTTTCCCGTGCCACACGCCTAGTTAGTTGACGTCCTCTTCCAGTTGCGTGCGCCACCTTAAATTTTGCCGTCCTCGTATGCGTCGCCCCTCAGGGTTGAATTCAAAGACCTTCCGGGCCGAAGCTGTGATTACCATGTGCTCTAGATGACCTACGTTGGATCCGCAGACGCCGTGCTACGTTCATGTGGCTATACAGCCCGTACAATTCACTATTAAGTCTTCTCCTCCACTCCCGATTCATGCAGATCGGGCTGAAAATCGCACGCAGAACGACCTCATCCACTTTCAATAAGATCCATGTCTCTGCATCATAAAGCAGGATCGGGATGATAATGGTCTTACATATGGTCACCTTGGTTTTCCGAGCGAGCGCTTTGCTTCTCAATTGCCTCCCGAGCCCAAAGAAACAGCAGTTGGCAAGAGTCCTTGCTTCATGTCACTGTGGAGCGTAGGTAGATGAAGTGCTTGACCACCTCGAAATTATACCTGCCAACATGTGCGCTCTGACCAAGACGCTGGTGGTTCGTGTCCTTTTTCGACTACAGCATATACTTCGTCTTGCTCTCATTTACCGCCAGTCCATTTTTAGCGCTTTCCACCCCAATGCTCGGAAAGGTCTCAATGACATCTCGTTGCGTTTGTCCAATTATGTCAATGTCATCGGCATATGCGAGCAGTTGTACGGACTTGAGAAAGATCGTGCCGCTTGTATTGACCAGTGAGTTTTGCACGATCCTTTCAAGGACGATGTTGAAAAAGTCACACCTTTTAGACATTAAAGGTCTTCTTCAAGTCAATTCCGACCCTGGTGGAGCAGCGAGAATTCTCCAATGTCATCCTGCACAATCTGACGAGTTTGGCAGGGATGATAAAACTAGACATGGCGCTGTATAGCTCGTCTCTATGTACGCGATCGTATGCGGTCTTAAAGTCGACAAGCCGATTGTGGGTGTCGATCTGGAACTCGTTGGTATTTTTCCAGGATCTGCCGCAGTGTGAATACTTGATCGATAGTCGCCTTCCCGGCCCGGAAACCACGCTGATATGGACCAATCACTTTATTAACAAACGGTTTCAGGCGTTCACGCAGTGCAACAGAGAAGATCTTATAAGTGATGCTTAGGAGGCTTATACTTCTGTAATTGGGGTAGGCAAAGAGGTCTTATTTCTTGTGGATCGGGCAGACGATACTAAGATTCCATCCGTCGGGCATGCATTCCTCTGACCATATCTTATAGATGAGCTGGTGCATACTCCCAACCAGCTCGGCAGGTAGTCCGTCTGCTCCAGCAACTTTGTTGGAATAAAAGCTTTGTTAAGTTCGTCCAGGTCAGGGAGACGGAATCCTCTTCTATCATTGTCCGTTGTGAATGGGTCATTCTGCCTGACAGCGGAATCTGTTTCGTCATTGCCGCTATAGATTCTGCAGAAGTATCCTATCAAATAGCTTCCCCACTTCCCTAATATAGTTGAGAATGTCTCTCGATGATCCCCTTAGGATTCATAATTTAAGGATACGCTTCCTAAGATGGCAGAAGGCAGCACAATCACATAGTATGTGCTCTGCAGTTTCTTCGTCTTCAAGACAGACTTACACTCAGTTTCAGACGAGATGTTGATTAAGTTTGAGGATATTAATAGAGTGTTTGTACACATTTTTTCGATTGGTGAAGTCCTTTAACACTGTTCCAAAAGGACAGGTGTTGCGATTTTTTCCACTTGCCTTAGAAGAAGTTAGTCTTAGACTTGGGAATGCCGCAAAAACGTCCGGCACCTATGTATGTACCTTTCGCTGGAATCTTTCCTAGTGAGTTGATCGGCGATTTCATTGCCTTTAATGCCCTTGCCCTTATTTCTTTAGGCGAGGTCCTGTAGGGCATCATGGCAATCTTTAACGAACTTTGATTTCGTGCTATACTAGCTCAAGGCTTTGAGCGCTACTTGAATCATAGAGAGTATATTGATGATTACAACTCGTATGTCAGTCTCTAAGTTTAGATTGAGGACGGCATATAATTCAGCTTGGAAGATACTTGAACTTATTTCCAGAGTCTTCGAGATTTTCTGATTTGGTCCAAAGATGCGCCAACGCCAGTGTACCACTTTAGGCCCTTGACGTTGAGCAAGGGATCACTGGTTTCCCAAGCTGTGCGGTTTGGGTTCATTATCTCTTATATCTTGCCAAAAATGGAGGTGTGTGGTAATGCGTTCGAGACCGTGGTATCTAATCATATCCAGCTCAGGAAGGTGTTCCAGGATGGACATGTGACCCATAGGTCTACATGGCAGGCCTGTTCCCAAACGAGGAATTCTGATTGCTCTGCGTAATGGAACCTTTTTAATAAAAAGGTGCAGTGGAGTAAGTGCAATCAGTGCTCCTTAAGCTGGTTGACATAGCGCTTGTAATGTCCAGACACGCTAGTCTTTGAAGGCGTTGAACGTTTAACGATTATTGGTTTTTGCTCAACTTTTGTCCACCATACCGCGGACTCATAGATGCATTGGTGGCGTTACAACCCATGAAGGGCCAGAGACAAACTTTTTTTTTTTTGTACATAGGTGAAAGGGACTTACAGTTGCTTTTTTGCCAGTACCCCGCCGTGGAGGAACCGCGGGATCCCGGGATCGGGATCCGAACTCTCTCATCGTGCGCCAGAGACCAACACACTACACACTGCGCCACGACGCCCTCAGGACGCATAAATGATGATTGGTGTTACTATCGCGGTATATACATAACCAGCGGATCACCTTAGATTTAAATCCAGGTTTTACCACAAGTACGTCGACAGGTCCACAAGGTCTTAATCGCCTTTATAAGTTTGTTTTTAACGTTAGAGTTCCAGTTAAATCTGCGATCAAGGTCAATACCTCGATACACAACTTCTTCTGAAAATCCTATATTCGTACCAATTAGATAGACCGGCTTAAGATTTTCTTATTTGGGTTAATCGATAATCCCTCTCTGACACACCAATCAGAGGTGAACTGGGGCGCAAGCTGCATGCGCTCCAGGCAGAAATTCCTGTGGGCTCCTGCCCATAACAATAACTATCCGATAGGCGGTCTTGATAGCGTGTTTGACAGCTTTCTCATTGTTTTTTGTGGCACGACACAAGTGTCAATCGATTTCGACCGATCTGCAAAGGTACACGACTGTCAGTCTTACCCATTTCTTATTTCAATGTCACTTCCATGATGGTATAGAAGTACCGAGACATTCCTACTCTGGCATTGTGTCTCGATCTCGGTGTGATCAGCCTGATTTATGGTAGCTCATACTTGCTAGGCTGAACGTATAGGCATTGTTATAGATATTTCAGCCTAAAACCAGTAGCGGAAGAGGTTTAATGAAGGCTGTGTTTCCCGACCATATTTCCAAGGGCACACTCAAGGAGGTCGTCACTCTTGCCCCCAGGCATGGCATGGCTGAGAATTCTGTGGATATTTTTTTTAACTTAGCTTGGATGTGCATTTCATGTCTCTTTACTCATGTAAAGAGTTATCCGAAGAATGAGGCACGGTTTCTCACTGACCGTTGCAACAGCTCGAAAAAGGTTACCATCAGTAGTTCTTTTGACACGAATTTCCTTGGGCGCCTTAATGTAGGAGTCCTGCAGTATGTAGTAGTGGCCCTCACTTCTCTGGCATTGTCTGCACAATATGCTGAGTGGTCGTTCCAAACTCTTTTGCACGTACTCTCCGAATTCCCAAAATCCCAAAATGTTGTCATCCACACTCTAGATAGATAGATAGGGCTTAGGGGATGGGACAGATTCGCCTGATCACTGCGGCCACGATTGGGCCTATTGTGATGTTCACTCAGAAAACCTGAGTCCGTGATAAAACTTGGTATGCTTTTGAGTGAGCTGGCAGCAATTTCTTCTGCTTCAAGATAACACTTGCCTACGTGACGAAGACGTGTACTGACCAGGCAGTTACAGTGGCATAGTATGTGCTCTGCTGTTTCTTCGTCTTCATTACACATACGGCAAGTGTCATCTTGTATGATGCCCATTGTTTTGAGGTGTTTATTAACTGGGCAGTGTCCAGTAAGGAAACCTGTGATTAAACGAATCTGACTCCTCGAAAGCATGAGAAGTTGTTTCGTTTGTGACCAGTAGTGATCCGTCGTGTTCCTTAACCAATTGTTTATGCAGCATTTGGTAGTGCTAGTGGGTATGCCGCAGAAAGGCCGTGGCATTATAAATGGTGATGCAGAGCCTTTCCTTGCTAGTAGGTCCGCCTTTTCGTTGCCTGTATGGCCGCTGTGTCCAGGTATCCAAATGAGATGAACTCTGTTTGTACTGGCCAGCTGGTGAAGTAGCTGTAGGCAGTCCCATACCAGCTTGGAGGTTATTTCAAAGCTCTTTAGGGCTTGAAGTGCAGCCTTGCTGTCAGAGAGAATGTAAATGTTTTTGTTAAATATATTTCTGTTTATATATTCTCTGAGGCAGATATCTATAGCAAATATCTCTGCTTGAAAAACGGAGTTATATCTGTCCATGCTGACGTAAATGCATGTGCCTGTATTTGCTCCGTATACTCCAGCCCCAACGCCTTCATTCGTTTTAGAGCCGTCTGTGTACCACACGTAGGATTCACAATTGAAGAAGGGTCTGTCCTGTTCCCAGATGTGTCGAGTGGGAATTGTGACCTTATAGTTTTGGCTGAAGTTATATCTGGGGAGACAGTTGTCTATAAGAGATACCTTTAGGATTTCATGCCTGTTTATTTCTGTAAGGGTATCAGGGTGAAAGAGCCTACGGTTAGAGTCATCCTCCACGATCATCCTGTGGGCGAAGACCATTGCTTCTTTCTTCAATTGGAGATGAAGAGGTGGCAGGTCTGTGATGACTTCGAGTGCTGCTGTGGGGGTTGTTCTCATGGCCCCAGTGATACAGATGCAAGCTAGTCTTTGCAATTTGTTGAGCTTGGCTTGGACTGATACTTGTTTTGTTTTGTGCCATCAGACGGGCGCAGCATATGTAAGGATTGGTCTGGTGATTACTGTATATAGCCAGCGGGACATTTTGAGGTTTGTGCCCCAGTTTTTGCCATTGAGACTTTTGCTGGTCCATAAAGAGATCCTGGCTTTCTCAATGGTCTTTGTAATGTGAGAGTTTCAAGTGAGCTTTTCGTCTAGAGTTATCCCTAGATATTTGACTTCTTTTGAGAACTCTATCGCTTCACCAAAGAGGGTAGGTTTAGTAAGTTTGTGCCTGTTCCTTCTTTTGGTGAAGGCGAATATGGTGCTTTTTCTAGGATTTACATTTAGGGCAACCTTTAAGCACCAGTTTGCAACAAGGTTTAGTGCCCGTTGGAGGAGTTCCGAGACTGTGTCTTCGAATTTGCCTCTGATCAGGATCACTATGTCGTCAGCGTAGCCTTGGACATAGAAGCCATTGTTGCTGAGTATGCTTATCAGTTCGTTAACCACGATGGACCACAGGAGTGGTGAGAGAACCCCGCCTTGAGGGCATCCTTTCGCGGCGTTTACGCTGATTTTGTCATTGCCTAGCGAGGTGTTTATTTTCCTGTTGCTAAGCATATGTTGGATCCAATTGCATGTGGTGTTGTCCACCCCTGTGCTGAGGATGCAGCGTTTTATTTGGGTGTATTCGGTGTTATCGAAAGCATCCTCAAAATCGAGAAAGCAACCTATCGCAATTTCTTTGTCGTTCAGGGATTTGTTAATCCGGGCCCTTAGTTCCTGAAGAGCATGCGTGGTCGATTTCCCAGGCTGGTAGGCATATTGGTTTTTGTTAAGTGGTGATCTTCTCAGTGCACCGTCCCTGATATCCAGGATTTTTTCCATTGTTTTTAGGAAGAAAGAGGTAAGGCTTATCGGTCTGTAGGACTTAGGCAGGTCTGTGGGTCTACGGCCTACTTTGGGAATGAATTTTACCTTCCCCTCTGTCCAGCTTGTTGGTATGTGTCCCCATGCATAGCTGGTTCTAAAGATGTTAATGAGCATGGGGCTGATTTGCGCACTCCCCTTCTGAAGAAGGGCTGGGAAGATGCCATCCTCCCCCGGGGATTTGTATGGGTCAAAAGAATTGATGGCCCATTTTATGCTTTTATGCTTCCATCGTCTCACTTCTATTCTCCGGATACTTTGCTTAGGCACAAAACCCACATTCATCAGGTTAAACTCTTCTCTCCACCAAATCGCTGCTGGAAGGCATTCGCATGGGAACAGAATCACCAAATAATCGTTACGAACCGTCAACGGTTTTAAAATTCAAAACGACCGTTTGCGCGTTATGATTAATTGCGTAACCGCCTCGGCCGCCTTCAATAGTGATTATTCATCAAACCTCACAACAATTCCATACAATAATAGACCCAAATAGCAACAAGTCATCGCGGACAGTCACTATTCATTCCATGGTGGTTGTCGAGAAATAGAAAAAAAAAAAATGATTTTTTGCCATTCTAAGATACACTCGAGTCTCTTAGCACCATAGTTTGAGCTAATACGACCGTTGGTCACCAGCACTATTGTCGCCATCGTCTTCTTCCACTCACGAGTCGTGGGATTGTTACAAAGATGGATTCGTTTCTTCATTATCGCCCCATTGCCCATTGGGTGACATTGAAAACGATTGTGAGAGGCGTCGAGAAAAAATGCGGCATTGAAACATGATGATGTCATAAATCATACTCTTACTCAGCACTCAGATACGATTGACTGAACATTTGTTCGGTTTCCCGAGCAATCACTGACTCCTATCTGATGGTGATGTCATATGTTGGTATAATCAAAATGTGCCAATCGGGAACACATACGTTCGTCTACGTATCACGGTTTATTTTATTGAGTGTGGATTTAGGTAAGTGAGGCCTGCCCGGCCTCATGTTTACCTCTCGACTTGAGTATCTCTCCCTCGAAGGCTTTGAAAGTTGACCCGCAGCTGGAGGATGAGAAATCATAGCGAATGATTTGATTATGAATAAATTTTAGCAAACAAATGAACGTTCCAGTTCCTCACGGCGGCGCGCGATTAGCTTGTGCCTTGCGGAAGTCCATCTTTCTCTTCGTGGAGAAAATCAAAGATTTTCGGTGAAATTATTAATGATGGTCCGATGGATGGGAGGTGTTTTATTTTTTCAACTGTTTAAACGCCCGGTAACCCGCCCAAAAGTCGTTTGTACAACATTTAAAGTCATGAGAGCATCGACCTGCTCGCCTGTTAGCACTTTGCTAATTTGCTTCCATTAACTCTGGCAAGGGCAGGAGAGGGAACAAAGATTTTATTTCTATGATTCACATGCTTCAAGTGAAATTACTTCTTGATCTGGCACCGGCAGCTCTGTATGTCTTTATCAAGTAAACAGTAGTCGTAGCCTATACCTTGGTTCTTTGATATAAATCTGTTATCAAGTCTTATGTGCTGTGAATCAGAGGCTATTTATCTCCTACCGGAGACGAGTCAATTCCATCGGTATGCGGATGCTACGGTGAGGAAAATGTGTGAAGAATATTTCAAGCGACAATTAGCATTAGGCTTCTGTGGCGTCGCCTATAGTGAGCAAAACAAGAAGCCGATGGATTTCGTCGAATCGTAGATTTATTACCATGTCCAGTTGGATATGATGGGAATTTGCAAGTGATTTTGGTTGGTATTTTGCCCTTGTACTATGAATTTGCTATTCGTAGACGCTCTAGAGTGGCTATGGATTACGTAAGATCGAGATTGAGCGATAGAAAGTGTAGATTGTAGAAAATTTGAATACAAATAGATGGAATCTATGGTATTTCATCACACCTGTCAATGCCGGTTAACCTTCGGTAGTGGGAAAAAAAACAATAATGTTCTGTGAAGAGCTTCCGAATCGTGGGAACGCGTGATGTCAGTAGGTGATTGGTATTATTCGTTAGATAATTTGTTAAATGCTAACCTATAGCCAGACGGTAGAATATTCTACGCTTGATTTCAGGTCATCATCTATCTGAGAAGGTCATGAGACACAGCATAGATTAAACTTACTAAGACTGTGGTAAGACAGTTTCCCAATAGTTCTTTACAGGTGTCAGAGGAGTCAGATTCGCTTAATCCTTACTGGACACTGCCTAGTCAACACACACCTTAAAACAATGGGCATTAGATAAGATGACACTTGCAGAATGTGTAATGAGGACGAAGAAACAGCAGAGCACATACTGTGCCACTGTAACTGCCTTGACAGTACACGTCATCGTCACTTAGGCAAGTATTATCTGGAAGCAGAAGAAATCGCTGCTAGCTCCCTCAAATGCATACTAAGTTTTATCACGAACTCAGGATTTTTGAGTGAGCTGTTAGTGGAGGACTTCACAATAGGCCCACTCGTGGCCGCAGTGATCAGTCGACTTTGTCCCACCCCCTTATCCTCTCTAACTCTAACTCTTTACATCAAAAAAAAGTGTCCAAAAGGCCCGCTTTGTAGTGGGAGCCTAAATTCCTTCCTTCTCTTTTGTCTCTGGTTTTAAGTGATTAATCCAAACTTCATCCCAAGTGTCGTTTGCCCCAGAATGCCCTGCGGAGTTCGCAAATGGAGCTAAGCAACTATTTGAAATTGTTGGCTGCTTTGTCTCGCTTGTCGTTCATTATGGATAAATGTGCAACTAATTGTAGTTCAGCGATTCGCACATGTAACGTGAGCATTTTCAACAATTTCTTCGGTTACAACTTGGGCGTTGCTCATGGACGATCAACTTTGGACCACAGCTTATCACGTTGAGCGAAATCCAGACTACAATATCGATAACGAAGGATTCCTTTAAACCATATCAAAATTTTGTTTTATCTTCTCGCATATTTTCCCGTTCAAAAGATAAAGTGAATTACCGAATGATACTGCTCTTTTCCTATGTTGGCCAAAACTCTAGTATGAAATGCAGCATTGCATCCACCCACTGGCGGAATATGACAGTAATAAGAACTGTCCTCTCTAATACAATACGTTCTAAGGTTCTTTATGGACATTTCGAGAGTCCAAAACTTAGCATAGTATGGTCGAACTGGGTAACTAACTTCTGTTGTCAAAAAATTGTAATTGCAAACTGCCACCCGAAGTGATACCATCACCTCTAAGCTAAATTCCTTATCGCCTACTCACCTGGAAATGTAGGTGAACCATTAAAAGCGCCGACTCTGTTGTGCGGGATTAAAAGAAAAAAAAAAAGCAAAAACAGTTGATTAGGAATGTCGCAGCCTTGACTCTTGGATGGTATTCGGCCGGTTTCCAGTATGGCCTTCAGCTCTCTCTTCGATTCGGCTTGTATCATCTCCTCCATTAACTCAAACCGGTGTCCCCGAGCGGTCTTTTGAGTTCGATGCATAGAAAGAAGTCGCATGGCACTAAATCAGGTGAATACGGTGGTTGTGGAATGATGTGGGTCGAGTTTTTGTCGACATAGTCGTGAAGAATCATAGACGAAGTCAAGGTAACAACATTGAGACTTAAGTCTAATAAAGCCACGAATGCAGACGGCCTATCTATTGAACAATTGAAGGAGGTTGGAGATGAGCTTGTATGGCACTTGCATCAACTTATTTGTAACATATGATCGGAGGCAAGCATGCCCGACGAATGGAATCTCAGCATCGTGTGCCCGGTTTACAAGAAAGATCCCCATAATTGCCTCTATGTATGTATGTTGGCGTTACAGTCCATGAAGAACCTGAGCCGAGCTTCTCTCAATCACCCATGTTGTGTGTGATTTCATTTTCCCATAGGTGAAAGGGACCTACAGTTTATTGCCGGATCCGAACGGCGAATTTCGAGAAGCTTTTCATGACAATTTTACTACAGGGGGTTTTGTCAGAACCCCGCTGAGGAGAAACACCGTGAAAAACACGTTCGATGACATGGCTGTGTCGGGATTCGATCCCGAGTCATCGGCGTCAGAGGCCAACACACTACCCACTGCGCCACGGTGCTCTCATAATTGCATACAAAATCTTCTTTGCCGTATTGTGTGAGCGCTTGAATCATTTTGTGGATAACCTGATCGGCTCTAACCAGCGCGGCTTCAGGTCAGGTAAGTCCACAATATGCCGCGCACTTACACCGCGCCAGATCCTGGAGAAGACCCATGAATTCCAAGTCGATACGCACCACCTTTTCGTTGATCTTAAAGCCACGTATGACAGTGTGCATATAGGCGATCTATACGGAGCTACATATGTCTAGTTTTAACATCCCTGCCAAAGTCGTCCGTCTTTACGGGATGACGATGGAGAACTCTTGCTGCGCCATTAAGATCGGTAACGAACTAGCCGAACTAGCCTTTTGTTAAAAAAGGATTTAGACAAGGCGACGCACTGTCACACAACATTTTCAACGTCGTCCTTGAAAACATCGTGCAAGAGTCACAAGAGGTATCTGTTACATCATCTATTACAAGACGGCGCATTTGCTTGCGTACGCGGATGACATTGACGTGATAGAAAGGACACAGCGAGATGCCAATGAGGCCTTCGTATGCATTGAGGCGTAAACGGCTTAGGTGGGTTTTAGTGAGGGTGAATCCTAATATATGCTGTCATCGGAAAAAGGCGTGTAGTCCGCTTTGGCCAAAACGTCACTATAATTTCGTAGTGGCCAATTAAGACCAGCGACAACAACACCAGCGCTGAGGTAAAACGCAAAACTACTCTTGCCAATAGCTGCTTCCTTGAACTCAAGGGGCAATTGCGAAGTAGGGCCCTTTCCCGAAATACCAAGGTTGTGCTGTACAAAACCTTAACCACCCCGGCCCTCCTCTATGGCGCAGAGGCCTGGACTTTAACGAAAGCGGATGAAGAGGCATTTGCTCGCGGTCCTGCTGTACGGAACAGAGGCCTGGCGGTCCTTTGAATATTTCGAGAGGAAAATTATGTGATTGATCCACGGTCACGTTTGTATAAACGGAGTATGGAAGAGAAGATCCCACGAAGAACTGTCCGACGCCTTGGAATCCAGCGTCTGAGATGGCGGGGCCATGTAGACGGACGCCGCAGCAGAGGACGACCGCATCTAAGGTGGCGCACACAGGTGGAAGGGGGGTACGGCACTGGAAACAGCTAGCCAAAGACCGTGCTGACCGAAGACGCTTATTAGTTGATGCCCAGGATGCAAAAATCAAGAGTTAATGGCATCATAAGGCGTATAGCTCTACGCAAACAACGCATGACGCCCAAATAATATTCTTTGTTGACAGCTTGACCCGGCGGAAGGAACTAAAATGCACAAAACCCCGATAATTGAAGAAATGGTCAACATGACCTTGATTTTTGAGCGAACTTGGCGCAATTGTTTTGGTCTTGTTTCACCTTTAGCACGATATTCACTTGATTGATCTATTGTTTCCGGGTTTTAAGCATTGATTCAAGTCTCATCTTCTCCTTTTGAAATGACTACATCATCAGCAATATAATATCTAATTGTTAATTGACGGTTAGCCAGCACCACGTTTTTTGATTTTTTAGACGTGACACAGTAGTATATCAACACAACGTCGCAATGCTACAATCACAAGAGACCGCCATAGCCTATGCCAACCGCGTCTCCCTCAAGCTCTCGGAAAACCCTCTAACTCCTGCTCAAACCCGACAACACCAATGGACCCGTTGTCAACAAGCCTTAGAAAGTGCTCCTTCTGAGGTACTGGGTTTCAAACCGCCGCCAACAAGAAACCCATGGTTTGACGACGAGTGTAGGAGGGCACACGCAGCCAAGTAGTAAGCCTGTCAAGAGGCGCTGTGTAGAAAGACGAGAGCTGCTCGTGAGCATTATGAGCAGAAGAGGAGGGAGGAGCATAAGCTTCTCAAAACAAAGAAAAAGAGGATGAGAAGCTCGCGATCGTAGAGATGGAGCGATGCTATACCAGGGACGACGTTCGGAGGTTATATCAACGAATAAAACAAACATGCCAGATATATAAGGCCAGAACGGAAGCCTGGAGGGACGTAAATGGAAACCTAGTAGTGGATTCACAGTCGGTACTAAGAATCTCGAAAGACTACTTCTGTATAACGGCGATGACCAAACAGATCCCGCTGTCAGTCAGAATGATCCATTCCCAACGGACGATGATAGCAGACATTTCCGTCCCCCTGACCTGGACGAACTTGGGAATGCGTTTTGTAAGCTTTTATTCCCAAAAAGCTGCTGGAGCAGACGGACTACCTACCGAGCTCTTTAAGGTAGCTGGTTGACCTAGTTGAGAGTATGCACCAGCTCATCTGTAAGACATCGTCAGAAGAATGCATGCCCAATGAATGGAATCTTAGTATCGTCTGCCCAATCCACAAGAAATGAGACCTCTTTGTCTCTCCTAAACATCACTTATTAGTCCACTATCGGTCAAGTATTCAGACTGCGGCAGACCCTGGAAAAAACCAACGAGTTCCAGGTCGACACCCACCATCGTTTTGCCGACTTTCAGGCCGCATACGATAGCGTACATAGAGACGAACTATACAGGGCGATGTCTAGTTTTGACATCCCTGCTAAGCTCGTCCGTCTGTACAGGATGACATTGGAGAACTCTCGCTGCTCTGTAAGGGTCGGAAGCGACCTAACCGATACCTTTTATGTCAAAAAAGGTTTTAGACAGGGCGACACGCTATCGTATGACCTTATCAACATCGTCATTGAAAAGATCGTGCAAAACTCACTGTTCAATACGAGGCGCACGATCTTTTTCAAGACGGTACAACTGCTCGCATATGCCGATGACATTGACAGAATTGGACGAACTCAGCGAGATGTCATTGAGACATTTACGAGCATTGGGGCTAAAATGAAACTGTTGGTAAATGAGGGCAAGACGAAGTATATGCTATCGCCGAAAAAGGGTACGAACCACCGGCGTCTTGGCCAGGGTATAATTTCGAGGTAGTCAAGGACTTCATATACCTAGGCTCCTAAGTGACATGCAGCAATGATTCTTGCCAACCGCTGTTTATTTGGACGCGGGAGGTAATTGGGAAACTGAGTCCCCTCCCGAAAAACCAAGGTGACCATATACAAGACCCTTATCAGCCCGGTCCTGCTATGTATATGGCGCAGAGACATGGACTTGATCGATGCTATTCTGCGCACAGTTTCGAGTGGAGAGAAAGACTTAATAGTGAATTGTACGGACTGTACAGCGACATGACCGTAGCACGGCGTCTGTGGATACAACGCCTAAGATGGCTAGGTCATATAAAGCGCATGGGATCCACAGATCCGGTCCGGAAGGTCTTTGAATCCAACCCTGAGGGACGACGCGGTCGAGGACGGCCAAATTTAAGGTGGCGCACGCAAGTGGATGAGGAAAGCATATTTGTTCATGGCAATCATAGTTTAGCAAGGTCCTTGCCAGATAGCAATTGACGTTCTATTCACTATCATTCTCTAAGCACTCGAGACTCTTTAGAAATCACACTTAAGCTGCTTCTGCTAAATGCCAACAATTGTAGCGTACACTTGGATGGTCACGAAACACCTAAGTGTCTCTACACCGTTATTGATCAGCAGACTAGGCCGGCGTGGCAGTGAACGTTTTTCGTTTCGTACCCAAAACCCTTGACGGAATCTCTGTGCAAAATAGCACGTTTTCACTTTCATCAAATGACTCTTCTTTCTTCATCAACGCTACAGGTGTCAGGCGACAATCAATTAATCTCTAATTGATATAAAATGATATGAGTGGATATGAACGTGAAAAAAAAAAAAAAAACGAGAAACAATCTACTTAATGTCACTTTCAACCTTCACGGTTTCGCGCAACTTTCACTCAACCTCATCACACACGCATCGAGACATCCATCTATCCGTTCGTGTAAACACGCTCGTAATCAAAGTGCACAAAGATCGCAGTAGATCCAAGATCACGGTAATGAAAAAAAGCAATATCAAGTGAAAACCGATTCGAAAGATGATATCACATGCGCACGAGATTGTGCTGAATCGATCGCAATTAATCAACTCTCAGACCATGGGCCGTACCTCCAAATTTGGCATCTTAATTAGTCGATCAATGATTTATTGAGCAATAACGATCCATTTTTCATTTATTGCCCGCTGGCCGGTCGAGAACAGTAAGAGACGAATGTAAATTCTGATCGCAAGCGATGTGATGTCACCCTTGATATTAACTAACGGTAGGAAAATCCATTTACAGGCTGATTGATCTTGCTACGAGGCGAAATCTCCTTCTAGCCAGTACGCGCTTCCCGCACCTCGATATACACAAAGGCACCTGGCGATCTTTTGATCAATCGACCACCAACCAAATTGGTGACATCGTGATCGGGGTCAGACACTCCTCCACTATTCTTGATGTTCGAACTTTCCGAGGGGCTAACATCGACTCGGACCACTATCTTGTAGTAGCCAAGATGCGCTTACGGATATCACGAACGCGACGGAGTAGAGTAAGAATACAAAGTTATGACGTCGGAAAGCTACTATCGCCAGAAACCGCTTGTGCTTTTACCGATCGCGCCTCCCTTAAGCTCTCCAATACACCTGAATCCTCCATACTATCAATAGAACAGCAGTGGAGCCTTTGCAAACAAGCCCTGAAAAGTCTGCATCCGAAGTTTTGGGTTTCAAGGCTCCACCACGAAGAAACACCTGATTCGATGACGAGTGCAGGAGAATTCACACAGCGAAGCAGGATGCATATCAGGCCTCGCTGCATAAAAGAACAAGAGCAGCTCGTGAGCTCTACGAGTTAAACAGAAGGGAGGAGCATAAGCTTCTTAGAAGAAAGAAGAAAGAGCACGAGAAGCACACGATTGAGGATTTGGAGAGGTGTTACTGCAGGCGTGACGTTCGAAAGTTTTATCAACAGATAAAGCGAACATGCCAAGGTTATAAAGCCAGAACGGAAGCCTGCAGGGATGAGAACGGACACCTAGTAGTAGAACCGCAATCGATGCTGAGAATATGGAAAAACCACTTCTGCAGACTGTATAACGGCGATGTTAGTCAATATACCGCTGTCAGGCAGAATGATCCATTTCTAATCGACGGAGACCGCAGAGAATTCTGTCCCCCTGACCTCGACGAAGTTAAGATTGCCATATCGAAACTCAAGTCGAATAAATCTGCTGGCGCAGACGGACTGTCTGCTGAGCTCTTCAAGGCAGCTGGGGATGACCTGGTTCGGAGCATGCACCAGCTCATCCGTAAGATATGGTTAGAGGAAAGCATGCCCGAGGAATGGAGTCTCAGCATCGTATGCCCGATCCACAAGAAAGGAGACCCCTCTGATTGCGCCAACTATAGAAGAATAAGTCTCCTTAACATCGCCTACAAAATCTTCTCTGCCGTTTTGTGTAAACGCCTGAAGCCTTTTGTAAATAAGCTGATAGGTCGTTATCAGTGCGGATAGGCTACGGCAGATCCTGGAAAAAACCAATGAATTTAAAGTCGACACTCACCACCTATTTGTCGACTTCAAAGCCGCATACGACAGCCTAATTAGACACGAGCTATACAACGCTATGTCTACCCTTGACATACCTGCTAAACTCGTCAGACTATGAAGGATAACTTTGGAGAACGCTCGCTGCTCCATCCGAATCGGTGAACACCTTACCAATAGTTTTGATGTCAAAAAAGGATTTAGGCAGGGCGATGCGCTGTCGTGTGATTTCTTCAACATCATATTGGAAATGATTGTGCAAAAATCACTGGCCAATACAAGAGGCACAATCTATTTCAAATCCTAGCAACTCCTTGCGTACTCCGACGATATTGACATAATAGGTAGATCACAGCGAGAAGTCAATGAGGCGTTTGCGAGTATTGAGTTGGAGGCGGCGAAAAATTGGTTTGGCAGTAAACGAGGACAAAACTAAATATATGTTGTCATCAAAAAAGGACGCTCATAGGTTCGAGGTAGTTAACGACTTCGTCTACCTTGGTTCCGCAGTGATCTGGAACAACGACATCAGTTGCGAAATCAAACGCAGAATCACTCTTGCCAATCGCTGTTTCTTTGGGCTCAGGAGGCAACTGAGTAATCGAGCCCTCTCCCGAACGACAAAGTTGACTCTATATAAGACCCTTATCATCCCGGTCCTGTTGTACGGCGCAGAAGCGTGGACACTATCAAAAGCGGATGAGGAGGCCCTTGGTCGGTTCGAGAGAAAGATTTTTCGCGTGATTTTTGGGCCTATAAACGCAGACGGGGGATGGAGGCGATGATTCAACCACGAACTTTACGGGCTGTACAGCGACCTGAGCCTAGTCAGGCGTCTACGGATGCAACGCCTAAGATGGCTGGGCCATGTAGAGCAAATTGACACCACAGCTCCAGCCCGAAGAGTCTTTGAATCCAACCCCGAGGGACGAAGAAGCAGAGGACGGCCGCACTTAAGATGGCGCACACAGGTGGAAGGGGACCTCAGTCAACTGGGTGTGCGGAAATGGAAAAGGCTAGCAAAAGATCGTGCTAGATGAAGGGGCATGTTGGTTGAGGTCCAGGTTCACCCCGAACTGTAGCGCCCACTAAGAAGGAGAAGAAGGAAAATCAATTTTCGCTTAAATCAATGATAAAATGTGCATCGACGAAGGCGGATGGAGTCAGGAATAAACAAATGCCTTGAGTCCTGCCTCAGCCCATCGCCGGTGTTGTTGTTGTTGTCATTTTAAATCTTTTCCTTTTACATCGACTGTTTACATCAACAGTCGGATGAAAATAAATAATTGAAACCAATAAGGCCGGGGAAAATATCTATATACTTCCTACTGCTGAACCGCTGATGCCCCCTCCCTAGTAGTAATTTGCATCTGAAGGTGCTCGTTTGAGCACGTCATAAAAACGAAAAACACATGCCCTCTGAAATGGAAGTGCAGCACCCTGCTTCCACCCAGTGTTCACAACTAACTTGTGTTCATTGTGTAAAGGGCGTACTGTGGAAAATCTATTTCGAGATATTTTACGAGCAGCAGCAGCAGCAGCATCACCCCGTTCGAGGAGACATTCAAAGTGCCAACGAACGACTGTACCCTGCATCATAGTACTAGTCTCGCACCGTAAGCATTTTGGGATAATTAACGCAACGGCACCGATGATGCTGCAGCAACAGTCACGCAGCGGTGCAACACCATCATCAGCACCCTAGCGACTATAATTAGAATACCGTTGAGTTTAGCTTATTGATTGCGTTTTGTTTGACTTGTTGCGTCGAATGATGCGTGCATGGAGTGCAAGAGAAGCAGCAGATGTTGGTCGTCGCTCGGTTTTTTGGCACCGTTGGCGAAGTTCAAGGGCCGAATGTGGAACCTATCAATGTCATTCGCCTGTCGGGGGAGCATAGTGTATTCCAGTGATTCTCCTTGCCTTGGGTTAACTCCGAATTTTGTTGGCATTGTTTGTTCAGGTGGCGACGAGGTTGATAGCAGATTTTTTGTTTTTCTGATTTGTATGTGTTTTCAGTTTCAAGTAATGCGACTTAACGGCTACGTTTTGAAAGTCACCCGAAAACAAATTGTAGACAAACAACACTAATGAATGGTTCCGGCGGATTCATGCCTCCCAATTAAGGAAGTGATCTAAGTGAGAATGTTATTAAGACAATCAGCTTTCGTCCGCTGGAATTGAGAGAGAGGTCTATAAGCCACATTGCTTCTGCTTCGCCTAAAAGTATTCAATATCGCTTATACTGAAGCTCCAGCTTTTGACCATTCGACCGGCGTTTGATAACAGAGATAAGAGCGTGATAAGGAGAGCTTACGATTTTGTTTTTTATTTTAAATGAGTAAGTGTCCACTCTAAACGTTAAGTCATAGTTTGACACTAATTTCTTGGCGTTTTATTGCATTTTAAACCCATGCTCGTCTGTTTACCTATTTTCTAACTTTTCATCACATTCCCACACAGAGCGGCGTGTACAGAACAAGTGAATATCCGATTTGCATGGGATCATACCAATTATACAAGCGAACGAGCAGTAAAATAATGTTTTCTATCTTTTATGGCAATTGCTTGATAATAAATTCCGTAAACGAGCTTTGCCTGATAAAGATGTTTAATCATATCTCGTTGGCCGACGGATACACTGACGACTGGAAGTCTTCCATTCACTTAGATTGAGTAAAGTACATAAGGGAATTGAAGCAGCTGATGTGTGTTCGTTACACTGCAAAAGCTAGTTTGATAAACAACACGCAGCAAGTGTGTCATTTGTCACACTTTAAGAATAAGTGTGTCACTTAACACGTTTGATCTTTGAAATTGAGACACTTATTCGTGTTAAAACTATAACACTTTTTATTGCGTGTCATGAATAAAAACTCGAATGACACCTAAAGTGTGTTCCAGCGACACATAACACACACACACACAAAAGGGAAATTTCCCAACTATATGCAACCTTGCCAGGTAGTACTTTGGTTAACACACTATCACTATCGAGTTCAAATCTCATGGTCCGCAGTCACCAAAAAACCAAGACACTCAACTACTCCCACTTTCCCATTCTACATTCGCCCTTCGAGCCGGATGGCCATGATCATCATGATGTTGCTTCACAACAAAAAGAAGCAATCTTCTTCTTCTTTGATGGCGTTACAGGCCATGAAGGACCAGAGCCAAGCTTCTCTCAATCACCCATGTTATGTGTGATTTGATTTTCACATAGGTGAAAGGAACCTACTGTTTAATGCCGAAGCAATCAATTCAATGAAAAAGAACAGTCTTAACCATTACACCATGAGTCCGGGTAGCAACTTGCTTTCTGGCGAGGTTGCTTATAGTTGGGAATTTTCCTTTTATGTGTGCTTTCATAAGAACACACTTTAAAGTGTATAAAGGGCGCCGTGGCGCAGTGGTTAGTGTATTGGACTCTAACGCACGATGAGCGAGTTCGGATTCCGATAACACCAATGCCATCGAATGTTTATTTCGCGGCGTCCCTCCTCGGCGGGGTACTGGCAAAATCCTCCGTAGTATACTTGCCATGAAAGAGCTTCTCGATTCACGCCGTTTGGAATCGCCATTAAACTGTAGGTCCCTCTCACCTGTGTGAAAAATAAAACTCATACAACATGGATGATTGAGAGAAGCTTGGTTCTGATCCTTCATGGGCTGTAACGCCACCAAAGAAGAAGAAAGTGAACAAAAAATCACTACAATGAAACCACACCTTTTGGTGTGTTGCAGTAACACACTTATCATTTGTAATGTAGAAATACGGAAATGAGTTGGTTATCTACGATCATATCAGGTGCGTGAAAAAGTACCTGCATGGAAACGGAGCCTAACTTGAATTTTGTGATCTAATGGTATTGAAGTTTACGGAATTCTGTGGCTTCCTTTAATTTTGTCATATGCCCTTAGGGCTAGAAATGTTTGTCTTGTGACTCCGATGTTCATCTAATTTTTTCGAAGGCTTGTCAGGTGGCAAGGATCGGTCAAAACCGTCGTTGAAATTAATGAGAATGGAATTGAATATCTCTAAAACAAAATTTTTCCGCTTCCTGACTACACATTGGGGCTTCCAGAAAGTCTGTTTAGACACAAACTGACTGACGGCCAAAAACTGCGCCGAATAATGGTTAACCATATTTATGTTTTAAGTGATCCGTATGGAGAGTCCAATTTTGAGTCACTTTTTCTATCATATTGGCCAGATATATGCATGTCTCGCATGTGGTGTAACACGTGTTATGTTGTCTTCTAGGGGTGCAATTGAAGCTGACTTGTTAGCATAGACGAGGGATTTGGCATGTTTCATATGTACATGCCCATTCAGTCAGTTATGACCCTCGTCGCTAAAGCCATTCTTTTTTGATAGAAATCCGAATCTTCCTCCAGAAAAGTTTCTAATGCCCACTCATTGACGCAGTGGCAGGTCCTCAGCCTTCATTTCTCGCATGAACTGTTATAAGGTCTTAGCCCAAGATTTTTATGTAGTCAAGTAGCACAGTCTCAAGTGCTGCGAACGCTGACAAATTGGTAATTACGGTCTTCATTACCACTGATGGATGTAGCAGCAATATTTTCCTCTATATGCACTCTATGCATACGGGTAGGTGGCATGATGTCCAATAGCGTGAAATTGGTGCGAAGTTTGGCCTCTGATGGAATTGCTTTCTCCAAAAGGTCGATTATGACGACCGTGAAATGGTTGAAGTATGTGAAAAGCGTTTTGTCACAAAGCATGAATTTTGATAGTAAAATGTAATAACTAATAAGCGCTGTTTGGTTGCAAGCCATCTCCAAGGTGAAATGGCAATGTTAACTGAGCATGTTCGATATCAACACACGTCACTAATCTAGATGAGCTACCATAAATAGAACTCTGAAAGACCAACATTATGACTGCTGATGAAAAGTGGTGCTTTCAATACAGTTCAGATACCAAGCCTTAAGATGCTGAATGGAAGTACCCAGATGTGTCAAAAAGTTAACGCTTAACCGCGCACTTTAACTCTCAATAAAATGGCACAACATGCAACACGCAGCCGCCCGACAGCATCAATTTATTGCGGAAGACATTTGCTGAACGTATAGTTTCGCTTAATGGACCTCTGAACTGACCTCCACGATCCTGGGATCTTTCTTTGGGGATATGTGAAGTCACTAGTCTATGCCGATGAACCAGAGACATTTGACGATTTGCAAGTCAACATTCGCCGTGTTATTGGTCCTGGTGCAGTGGTTAACATCATCGACCGTCGAGCGGAAGGTCTATAGTTGAAAGTCGTTTTATAGCCAAAAAAAAAAAAGGAATTCCTATACGAAAAGAACTATGCAACACACTTGTGAATGGGAAGTGATCAAACGTACTGCTGCAGGCATAACACTCACAGCATATGGTCAATACAAATTCATCCTCTGCATATGCAATATAACACCAAAGGTGCATGAAACATTTGCTGAGAATTATAACCAACGCGAAATTCTGTCGGCTCTCGTCTAGGACAACCACCCCTGAGAATAGTGAACGGATATCTACGACCTACTCCGTTCATGTTTGTATCAAAAACATCCAAACCACCATAAGAGTATAAAACTCTTGAACCTGCGCGAAACTCTCCCTTTCCCTGTTACCTTCGCATAACGTTCAACGTGAAAGGTCTTAGCCTTGAGTGCGGGTGTAACTATAAAAAAAAAAAATATATACGATGCCAGTTGCTCGATCAAGTTGTCGAAAATTGGATTTCAATTAGCTCATTCGAGCTAACTGTGGCGCCCATATTTAAACGCATAATGGCATAAAATGATCTATTAAATAAAACTAATATCACAGACATTAACATTAGCTTCAAGTGTTTTATTTCATATTGAATTTGTATGCCTCTAAAAAAACACACTTTATTTCAACAATATTTCTTGGCTTCAAGGTTGAGAGTCCGGTGTATTAACCACTACACCATGTATCCGATTCGCAAATTACTTTGCGAAATCTCTCTTTCGTTTGATTGATTCTTCCAAAGTGTGTTAATTATTGATAAGTGTGTCGCTGCAACACACTTAAGGCGCCATAAGAATTTTTATTCATGACACGCAATAGAACGTGTTATAGTTTTAACACGAATAAGTGCCGCAATTTCAAAGATCAAACGTGTCAAGTGGCACACTTACTTGTGTGCGTCATCTAACACACTTATGCGTGTTGCTTAACACACTAGCTGCAGTCGCTAGAAAGTGGCAGAATTTTCGCCCAAGATCAGATGACAGCTGTGCAGACCATAGAACATCAATGGATACGGTGCCAAAAGACCACCTGGGGTGCCGCCTCTGATGCTTAGGTTTCCAGCCGCCATTAGAAGAAACCCTTGGTTTGATGACGAGTGCAGCCAGACCCATGTTGAAAAACAGGACGCACACATAGCGGAACACGCACTTCTCAAAAGGAAAATGAAATAGTACGAGTAGCGCGAGGTCGAGGAGACGGAGAAATGTTAACGTAGGATTGACGCTCGGAAGTTTTACCAAAACAAAAATGCCAAGACTATAAAGCTGGAGCAGATGCCTGCCAGGATGAAATCGGACAACTAATAGTTGACTTACAAGCGATGCTGAGAAAATGAAAAGACTATTTCTTCTGACTGTGTAACGGCGGTGATAGTCCAAATACCACTGTCAAGCGAAACGAACCCAGGACGAATATGAAAGAGAATTCCGTCCATCCGACCTAGACGAAGTTAAAATGGCGATATCTAAAGTCTTATAAAGCAGCTGGCGCAAATGGACTATCTGCTGAGCTATTTAAAGCAACTGGAGATGAGTTGATAGGGAGCATGTTGATTCATCATCTGTATGCTCGCAAGAAAGCATGAAAGCACGAGTGGAACCTCAGTGTCGTCTGCCCGGTCCATAACAAGGAGATCCGTATATTTGCGCGCATCATAGGGGAGTAAGCCTTAACATTGGCTACAAGATCTTCTCTGCCGTACTGTGTGAACGCCTGAAACAATGCGTGAGCAATCCGATAGGGTCCTAGCAATGTGGTGACAGGCCAGTAAAATCCACTGCGTCAATACGCAGTACCTCTTCGTCAACTTTAAGACCGCATATGATAGTGTGTACAGGGAGGAGCTATACCAGGCCATGTTGCGTTTTGACATCTCTGCCAAACTCGTCGGATTATGCAGGATGATGACCATGGAGAATTCTCGCGTCTCCATCAGAGTTAGTATCGAAGTAACAGAGACCTTTGATGTCAAAAAAGGATTAATTTTTGAAAAGATTTTGCGGAGCTCACTGGCCAATCCAAGAGGCACGATCTATTTCAAGTCTGCACAATTGCTTGCCTATGCGGATGACATAGACGCAATTGGGTGAGCACAGCCAGACATCAGTGAACATTTTGTGTGCATTTAAGCAGAAGCGGCCAAAGAGGCTCTGAAGGTAAACGAGGGCAAAAACAAATATATTCTGTCACCGACGTTTTGGTCAGAATGTCACCATTGGCAGTTGTAAATTAGTGGTTGTCAAGGATTTCGTCTACCTTGGCTCACTAGTGACAAGCGACAACGACACCAGCCCTGAGAACAACTCTTGTCAACACTTGTTTCTTTGGGCTCAAGATGCAATTGAGAAGTAGCCTCATAGGAAGAAGAAGAAGATCTTATGAATTATATTACATTTCTTCTGGAGCGAGTTTTTCAGATCCGGAATCGGAAAAGTTCAAGGTTACATTGTCCCCGTACTTTTGGGAATGATTTTAATTACCTGCTACACTAGAGTGGTATGTATGTCTGTCAAGCCTTACTTTTGGGATGGTACTTTTGGTCATTTTGGAATTTAAGGATGCCTCTGGACGCACGATCGATCATGAATATTTTCTGAAACTCCTGAAACCCCTTGACCAAAGTCAAACGTTACACAAACTATCGTCCCCGTAATCGTTTCAAAACTCTTGAGCCCCATTGTATCTCACCGCTTTTCTACGGTACAGATAGATATTACAATTAGGCAATGAGTACTTTGCAGAAGGCTTTCATTTCAAAACGTGTGGAAATGTCTTTCTGATAAGCGCTAATGCTAGTAGCGCAGAGCTTTTTCTCCAAAGGTATTCGTAAAGGGGTTCAGTGGTTAATCGCGTAACGATCGGTCAAGATCGTTTCCTTTATTTATTTGTTTTTTTTTTTTTATAGTTTCCTACAACTATCTGTTAAGTTTGAAGTACAAAACCAAGTAGAAAATAAAATACTAAAATTGAGAACAACCGGGAAATTGAATACAAAGTGATGCAAGTGATCTGAGAGTGACGAAGCAATAATGAGCAGATCGAATTTCAGTCGTTACCAATATATACGATATGCATCCTACGAGAAGAGAGTTGGTAGGTGGTGGTTGTCCTTAATTATGTATATCATCCTCCGCCCTAGTCCCAAATGATTCTGGAAACGTAGAAAAGTGCCTCCGTTGAAATCGAGAGTGTTCCGAGCTTTTTTCACGACAAACTGGTGGTTACGTAAGGTCAAGCCGTGTGATAGCGATTAGTGTTCTGTTAGAGCCTGACTTTGAGTTGTAGATTAGTGTGTAGACCGGGCTTGCAATAACGATGGGAAATCATTATCAAGTATGGTGTAATGAAACTGCTGGGTCAAGTACATTTCAGCAATAGTGAGCAATACGTCGGTTATTCACTTGTTTCTCATGTTCTTTTGTGATGAAGTTGCTAATCTAATCTGTGTTTTGTGTTCTGTTGCTTTTGGTTTGGTTTTTTGTTTTTTAAAAAGCCAAGGGGAGAGGCTGTTTAAGTGCGTTGTTTGTTTTGGACTATTGATCTAAGGCGAATATACAAATCGAAATGTCTAACGAGAGTATACCTATATATAAGTATTTTTTGCGCGCGTGCTTTCCGGCATTTCTGCCGGTTTTGTTTGAACTCTTATTCAAATACTCATTAGTGGTTGGTGTGTGCTTCTTATCTGGCTCTGCACCTAAGTGGAGAAGTGATAGGAAAGGAAAACGAACTATATCTGGTTTCTATTTACTTACTTACTTACTTACTTATCAGGCCAGCGATCCATGGAGGATCTGAGCCTGAGCTATAGCTGCCTTCCATCCTTGACGGTCCCGGGCACGCTGCTTCCAGTTGTCAAGACCAAGATGTCTTACTTGGTCGCGAGTAAGATTACTTGGTCTTTATGCCGGAGGTTCGGTCTTCCTCTTCTTCTCGAACCAGGAGACTCGGAGTCAAAGACCCTCTTAGCTGGAGCGTTGATATTCATGCGCTCGATGTGGCCGAGCCAGTGTAGTCGACGGATCCTTGCCTTCCGGACTACATCCACATCTTGATACAACTCGTAGAGTTCGCGGTTGTGTCTTCTTCTCCATTCACCTTCCTCACAGACAGGACCAAATATCCGGCGCAGAATTTTTCTTTCGAAAGAACCCAAAATCAGCTCCGCTGTCCTGCTTATCGTCCAGCTTTCGGCTCCGTACAGCAAGACTGGCAGAATGAGCGTTTTGTAAAGCATGACTTTGGTCTTTCGAGTGAGGAGTTTTGACCCCAGTTGTTTGGACAAGCCGAAGTAGCAGCGGTTGCCAAGGGCGATTCTATGCCGGATCTCCACTGTGGTGTCATTTGTGGAATTTACGTTTGCCCCAAGGTAGACAAACTCCCTCACAACCTCGAAATTGTAGCTGTCAATTGTTATATTTTGTCCCAGGTGGTGAGCGACGGATTGGTTTTTGCTTGACAGCATGTATTTCGTTTTGTCCTCATTGATCTTAAGACCAACTCGTTTCGCCTGTTCTTCAATCGCCGTGAATGCTTCCACAATGCCACGGCGAGAACACGCGATGATGTCGATATCATCCGCGTATCCTAGCAGCTGGACGGACTTGTAGAAGATAATGCCTTCCCTGTTGACGCCTGCCCGTCACACTATCTGCTCCAGCACCAGGTTGAAGAAGTCACATGACAGCGCATCTCCTTGCCGAAATCCGGTGCATGTTTCGAATGGTTCCGAGGTCCTAGAACCGAGTTGCACGGTGCATCGCGTGTTTTTTAGCGTGGCGCGACACAACTGGATCAGTTTTACCGGGATCCCGAATTCGGCAATCGCCCCAAACAGTTCTTCACGCTGAATGCTGTTGTATGCGGCCTTGAAATCGATGAAAAGATGGTGTGTATCGATTCGAAACTCGTTGGTCTTTTCCAGGATTTGTCGAAGTGTGAAAATTTGGTCTATAGTTGATTTGCCGGGCCGGAAGCCGCACTGTTAGCTGCCGATTAGTTCGGTGCGAAATGGTTTTAGACGTTCACACAATACGCTGGACAGGATTTTGAGCAGGGATATACCTCTATAGTTCTTGCAAGAGGTAGGATCGCCTTTTTTGTGGATGGGGCATATAGAGCTGGTATTCCAGTCGTCGGGCATGCTTTCACCTTCCCAAATTCTGCAGATGATCTGGTGCATGCTCCCTACCAGAACATCGCCGCCAGCCTTGAAGAGCTCTGATGGCAAGCCATCTGAGCCTGCGGCCTTGTTGTTCTTCAGCTTCTGAATAGCTGTGCCGACTTCTTCGATGCTGGGTGGGAGGACTACTTCAGCGGCTGGAGTTGGGATTTCCTCAGTCCCTACCACCCTCTCTTGGTCATGCTCGTTAAGCAGCTGCTGGAAGTGCTGCTTAAATACATCCTCTATTCCCTGCGGGTCGGTGACAAGATTACCCTCGCAGTTTCGAAGAGCCAGGGTGCCCTTTTTGAAGCCTCCCGCAAGGTCTTTGGCTTTGGCTTTCTTGTAAAACTGGTTTCTATTTAATGTAGGTTATTTTCTATAGAGAGTTATTGGGAGGTATATCTGCTATGGTGGTCCCTCCTTAGTATAGGTGAGGTTGGTATAGTTTGAATGGCTCCTTTGCTTGAGTTTTGCACTAAAATGTTTTTCATATTCAATGTTCTGCCTGTGAGCTGTCTGATAGCTTGAAGCTCCATATGTATATGGTTCCATATCAAGACTGGTAACTTGGTTACCCTCAAAATAGTCGACCATGATGGAGAGAATTTGGAGTACCATGCTGAGGATTATCAGCAAGGCCGTTAAGAGGTAATCTGCGTCCTTCATAATAACACGCCTAGGCGGATAAGGCTCCTTGTCTATTCAGAGCATAGCTTTCAGCAAGATTTGACTCGTAATTTGATAGCTCACTTCTTCCACTCAACGACGCGACGGTTCATTTTGTCAACGACATCAATCTTGAGATGGGAATAGTAGAACCAATTCTAGGAAGCTGGCCGTCGACATACTTAGGTGGCGCTACAATCCGGTGTGAAGCTGGGCCTCAACCAACAATCTTGTTCAGCTGGCACGGTCTCTTGCCAGCTATTTCCAGCGACGCGTTCCCAGTTGGTTATGGTCCCCTTCCACCTGTGTGCGTCATCTTAGATTCAGTCGTCCTCTGCTGCGTCGTCCCTTGGCGTTGGACTCGAAGACTCTTCGGGCCGGAACTGTGTTGTTCATTTGCTCTACATGGCCTAGCCATCTTAGACGCTGAATCCGTAGACGTCGTACTAGGCGGATACCGTTGTACAGTCCGTATAGTTCGTCGTTGTATCTTCTTCTGCACTCCCCGTTTATACGAACGGGACCATAGATTGAACGCAGAATTTTCCTCTCGAAACGACCAAGGGCCTCTACATCCGCTCTCGTCAAAGTCCAGGCCTCTGCGCCACAGAGGAGGACCGGAATGATTAGGATTTTGCAACCTTGGTCTTTCGAGAGTGGGCTCTACTTCTCAATTGTCACTTGAGCCCGAAAAAGCAGTGGTTGGCAAGAGTAATTCTGCATTTGATCTCAGCGCTGGTGTTGTTGTAGGCTGGTCACTAGTGAGCCAAGGTAGAAAAAGGTCTTGACCACTTGGAATTTGTAGCTGTCAATTATGACGTTCTGGCCAGGACGTCGGTGTTGTGCGTCCTTTTTGGTTGACAACATATACATATATCGTTTTATCCTTTTTAACCGAAGGACTCAGTTTAGCCGCTTCTGCTTCAATGCTCTCGAACGCTTCATTAACGTCCCGTCCCGCTGCGTTCGTCCAATTTTGTCAATGTCATCCGCGTACGCAAGCAGTTCCGCAGACTTGAAATAGATCATACCACTTGTGTTGGCCAGTGAGTCTCGTATGATCTGTTCAAGCACGATGTTGAAAAAATTACATGACAGCTCGTCACCTTGTCTAAATCCTTTTTTAACATCAAAGTTATCGGTTAATTCGCTACCGACCTTAATGGAGCCGCGAGAATTCTTCCTTGTCATTCTGCATAATCTGACGAGTTTTTCAGGGATGTTAAAACTAGACACTGTCATATGCGACTTTAAAGGCGACAAAAAGGTGGCGTGTGTCGACCTGAAACTTATGGGTCTTCTCTAAGATCTGCCGCAGTGTGAATATTTGGTCTATTGTGGCTTTACCCGGCCTGAAGGTAAGATATGAACCTATCAGATTATCCACAAAAGTGTTCAGGCGTTCACACAGTACGGCAGAGAAGAACTTACATGCGATGTTAGGGAGACTTGTACTAGGCGCAATGATGGGGGTATCCTTTCTTGTGGACAGGGCAAACGATGCTGACATTCCATTCGTAGGACATGCATTCCTCCGACGATATTTTACAGATGAGCTGGTGCATGATCCCTACCCTAGCTTTAAATAGCTCGGCAGACAGGCCGTTTGCGCCCGCGGCCGCCGACATAGTTTCCTAAAATATCCATATTCATTAACATTAGCGATTTGATCGGCTGTGGATGTTGCATTCAACTCGAACTGGGTAATGCAGGTCCTCGATGTTCCCTTCGATTTGGGCTTGGACGCCACTGTAGTAGTTCTATAGTCATAACAAGAGTTTGAGGTAAAGTTTCAAGGAAAAAAGTACTTGAATCATACCTAAATCCGTTTTGGACTCGTCTGTCTAAGGGCCTAGCGAGTCTGCCGTTAGCCCCTGATCACATCCTAATCCAACCTGAAGGAAAATCGACTTTTGAAGTTCAGGACGAAAACAGTTTGCTGCAAACAGCGGCTGTTTTGCCGGCCAATTTTTCACCATCAGGAGAGCCCTGTAGAGACCGAAACAAATGGTAGCCCGACGATGCAAGGTCTGGCCTATATGGAGGATGCATCAAAACCCCCCAACCAAGTTCCTTTAAATTGTTTATTTATATCTCAAAGAAGTGTGGACCTGACATTGTCGTGGTGGAATACAACTCCTTTCCTGTTGGCCAAGTCTGGTCGGTTTTTCTTGATTGATTCGTTCAAACAGCTGAGTCGTGTATAGTAGCGGACCCAAGTGACCGCTCATACTGGGCAATTCTTCTTCAATCCCACTAAACATTGCATCACGTTGTTTGCCGTCAATCAAGCTTTGAAGTCATTTCTGGAGGATAATTCGCTTAAAAAATGGAACGATTTCGTTGCCTTTTAGCACCGTTTCACTGATTGTAATTCGGCCAATCAAATTTCTTTGCGTTAATTCAGGTGGCAGCCAGACATCGGGCTTCTTTGAGTAGCCTGCTTTTTTGATGATTTCAAACTGTCGTGTGATTGATGTTTAGTTACTCCGCTATCTCCTGGCAGCTTGCGTGCCGCTCCTGCTCCACTAGCTGCAAAATTTCAACGACTTTTTCAGGCCACTGCTGTATGTGGCGTTCGATTACAGGATTCTCACCGTACACTTCCCAGATTTTCGCGGTGTTTCTGTAGCGTCTTTACCTTTTTTTTTTATAGTAAACAAGCATTGCATGGCGTATTTCTTCAGACGTCTAATTTTTTTCCCCAAATCCTGCCTTACAGCACACTAGTAAGAAGTCTTTTCCAGCTAAATTCTTACTTAAGAACCGGTCGCATGGCAGACCGTTTTAGAGTACCTGCAACTTGGGTTTAATACAAGTCGAAAGGAGAAGTGAAACACATAATACGAAAATCTACAAATTTGATCAATGTGACCATTGTACGCCTTATCAAAACACGCAAAGCCGATGTTTGACTACGGAAAAAAGGAATAACTCAATCACTCAATGCATTCCACTTATCTCCATTCCAATCAGATTAAATTCGGTCGTAATCTATCGAATGCTTTCACTGATTAAGAATTAGTTTCCGATAAGAATTGTGAAATCGATCCTAAAAAAAAGGCACACACATCATATTCACACCGATAGATAGCTAGTGACGTTATATCATATTTTAGATATAATATCACCGCAAGTGATTTTTTTTTGTAGCCGGCGCCAACAGTGGAACCCATCTTGGAGCCGTCTGTGTACTACCTAAAGCCCTTGACATTGAACAAGGGATCGCCGCTTTCCCAAGCTGCGCAATGTGGGATCAGTATCTCAAATCTCTCGTCAATAGTGAGCGTGTGTGTTAACGCGTTCGAGACCGTCTTTTTCTTTTCCTCTAAAGTTCGCGCAGGTTCAAGAGTTGGGTCATAGACATTCGTTCACTACTCTCCAGGGGTGGTTGTCCCAGATAGGAATCGAGAGGAACCAACCGAATTTTCACGTTGGTTGTAGTTCTCAGCAACTCTTCCATACACTTATGGTGTCGTATTAGAATTGGACACACAGAGTATGAATTTAAAGTGACCAATTACTGTGAGCGTTATGCCTTCATCAGTATGTACGTTTGATCACTTCTCATTCATAACAGCTGTGTTTTCCGTACCATTTAGAGAGACGGAGCAAGGTTGTATCTTTCTCCTCGTTGTAAACGGGACTCAGATTGTTTTATTTGGGTTTATCGATACCCCAGTCAGAGATAGTCTGCCCAGGTTCTCCACGGACTGTAGTGGCACCTAAGTAAGTCAGAGATAGACTAAAGCGCAAGTTGCATGCGTTCCCGGCAGAAATTTCGCATCTACCTGCAACAATAACTACTAGTTAATCAGCGTATCCGATGACCTCGTAGCCAAGATTAGTTAGCTTGTAGAGTAGAATGCCGATGACTATCGACCAGAGAAGGGGTGAAAGGACTCCTCCTCGAGACCTCTCCGGATTGGGCTGATACGGCTACTTAGCTTCGCCCAGGCAAAACTGGACCCGCCAAACGCAACCCCGCAGGAACTGCGTGGATTTTTAAACTGACGGGTCAAAAACCAAAGACGGGGTGGGTAGTGGAGTATTCTGCAAGCAACTAAAGCTGAACAGAGCTCTAAAATGACCAGATCACTGCAGCGTCTTCCAGGCGGAACTGTTGGCAATAAAGGAGGTTTTGTCTTGGCTGAAGTGGAACGTGATATCCACTACGGATATCCGTTTTTTCACGGATAGTCAAGCAGCTTTAAGGTCGATGGAGTCCTATGTGTACACGTCAAAAACTGGTCTCGACTGTCGCCTATCCCTTAACGAGTTGGCCGAACAGTGTAACATGCAACTTATCTGGGTACCAGGATACAGCGACATTCCAGGAAATGAGAGACACACACTCGCCAGACAAGGAACGGCACTACAATCAGTCGTGGCTTGTGAGGGAATACCCCTTGCAACCATTAAACATAATCTTGCAAATTTCACCAGCGCCGAGACGAACCTGAGATGGATCCAGGGACACACCTGCCTCATCACCAGGCAAATCTGGCCCCGGCTCGACAGTCAACGGACTAGGAGTATAATCTCCCTAAAAAGAAAAGGGCACTGCCTTATTGGCAGTCTTGCGCAAAAACTAAGAATAGTTCGGAATGATTTCTGCAGAAGCTGTCTAAATGAGGAGGAGGTCGAGTCCATTCTCTACCCTCCCTGCGCCTGCCAGGCATTCTGCACAATCAGGAAACGATACCTAGGATCTTACTTCTCTAACGACCTGACAAATGTTCAGCAAGTAGGGATATCCGACCTTCTTAACTTCTTAGGAAGCAGAAAATGGTTCCAAGAATAGGGGGATAAAACCCCATTCTAGCTGCACAACGGGCCTCCCTGGGCTATGTGTATTCTTCTCAACTCTGGGAAAGCTACAAACCTACCTACCCACCTGCCTACCTACCAAGCATCGCCCTAATCCAGTGGCTAGTGGAATGTAAACTCGGCCTACGAAGTGGTGTCGCGCATGCTCCGTAGATCGTTCTTTGCGATATGCATATGACGGTATCAGTGGCGGACGCAGTGGTATCTGTCTCCCTAGAATACCTCTAATATGGAGCTCTATCAGGTTTTCTATTATTCTTAATAGGAACGATGTTAGGCTAATAGGGCGGTAGGATTTAGGTAATTCACTTCGGTTTCCAATCTTGGGGATGAAGACAAGTTTGACTTCTCCTCAGATTCTAGGGATGTAGCCCAAGTTGAAAAATGGACCTAAAAAGAACTATCAGTGGTGCTAAAATAATGTCTAGATCTCTCTGTACAATAGCAGGAAAGACACCATCTTTGCCAGGAGCTTTATATGGCTTAAAAGAACCAACCCATGTACCTCTACCGGGGCTGAAAAATCTGCGAGAGAGGCTACTTGTTTTACTATCGACGTTATTTGTGACATTCGTTTGATCGTCAAAAGGCAGGTAGTAGAATCATGGAAGTGTACTGACGCACGGTCCCCAGTATTTCCCTGCGATTGACAGTTTCGTCAATTCGAGGTTGGATTTCGTTGGAACAGATCTATAATCAGTCCAACTATTATCTCTGTTAAACAGAGACCTCACCTGTGTGTATTTATCATGAGTGTTTCATTGAGCCGCTTCTTCGATGCCATCTGTCGATGCAATCTATTTAAGAAGCATATCTTCTTTAGCCGAAGCTGGGTACGGGTAAGGAAGCTATCTTTGTACGGGTCATTGGAAAGCTCAGCCTACGCAACACCACGTCAGAAAACGGACTAAGGCTAGTGGACTTTATGGCGGGACATAATCTGGTAGTAGCAAGTACACGATTCCCACACCTCAACATCACTAAGGGGATCTGGCGGTCTTTCGATCAATCGACAACCAACCAAATTGATCATATTGCGATCGACGGCAGACACTCCTCCAGCATCCTAGATGTCCGAACCTTTCGAGGAACCAGCATCGACTCGAATCATTACCTTGTTGCAGCCTAGGTACGGATGCGAATTTCTCGGAATCAACGGAGTCGAGTAAGAACACCAAAATTGAACGTCGGAAAGCTACAATCGCAGGAGATCGCCAGGAACTTCGCCGATCAAGTCTCCCTCAAGCTCTCTCAAGTCCCGATGCAATCTGCAGAAACCATAGAACCGCAATGGAGTCGTTGTCAAAACGCCATTAGAGAGGCCGCCTCAGATGTACTCGGTTTCGAGCAACCACCGTCGAGAAACCCCTGGTTTGATGATGAGTGCAGACAGGCCCATGTAGAGAAACAGAATGCATACATGGCCACATTGCATCGACGGACGAGGGCTGTCCGCGAGCTCTATGAACAGAAAAGAAGGGAGGAGCATGCGCTTCTGAGAAGGAAAAAGAAGGAGCACGAGAAGCGCGAGATCGAGGAGATGGAGAGATGTTACTGCAGGAACGACGTTCGAAAATTTTACCAGAAAGTAAAACGGACATGCCACGTCTATAAAGCCAGAGCACGGACAACTAGTAGTGGAGTCACAGTCGATGCTGAGATTGTGGAAGTACCACTTCTGCAGACTGTATAACGGCGATGATATGTAGTCAAAATGCCACCGTCAGGCAGAGCGAACCATTCACAATCAACGAAGACGAAGGAGAATCCTGTCCACCCGACCTAGACGATGATAAGATAGCGATATCGTAACTTAAGTCTTATAAAGCTTCTGGAGCAGACGGACTCCCCGCGGAACTCTTTAAAGCAGCTGGCGATGAGCTGATCAGGAACATGCACCAACTCATCTGCAAGATATGGTCGGAAGAACGCATGCCCGATGAATGGAATCTCAGTATCGTTTGCCCGGTCCATAAGAAGGGAGACCCCTATGACTGCGCCAATTACAGATAGTTGAGCCTCCTGAACATCGCGTACAAGATCCTCCCTGCCGTACTGTGTAAGTGCCTGAAGCCGTTCGTGGACAATCTGATAGGTTCCTACCAGTGTGGTTTCAGGCCAGGAAAATCCACGATAGACCAAATATTTACACTACGGCAGATCTTGGAGAAGACCCATGAATTCCAGGTCGACACGCACCATCTTTTCGTCGACTTTAAGGCCGCGTATGACAGTGTTTATAGAGACGAGCTATACAGAGCCATGCCATGTTTCAACATTCCTGCCAAACTCGTCAGACTGTGCAGGATGACTATCGAGAACTCCTGCTGCTCCATTAAGGTCGGAGGTGAACTAACCGACCCCTTTGGTGTTAAAAAAGGTTTTAGACAGGGTGACGCACTGCCATGTGATCTCTTCATCATTATTCTTGAAAAGATCGTGCGGGACTCTGCGGCCAATACAAGAGGTACGATCTACTTCAAGTCCACACAATTGCTTGCCTACGCAGATGACATTTACGTTATTGGACGAACAAAGCGAGACGTCAATGAGGCGTTCACAAGCATTGAAGCAGAAGCGGCGAAAGTGGGTCTAAGGGTAAATGGGGACAAGACTAAATATATGCTGTCATCCAAGAAAGACGCGCAACACCGACGTCTTGGTCAGAACGTCACCTTCGGCAGCTATATTTTTGAAGTAGTCAAGTACTCTGTCTACCTTGGCTCGATAGTGGCGAGCAGCAACGACACTAGCGCTGAGATAAAACGCAGAATAACTCTTGCCAACCGCTGCTTCTTCGGGCTCAAGAGGCAATTGAGTAGTAGAGCCCTCTCTCGAAAAACTAATGTTTCCCTCTTCAAAACCTTAATCATCCCAGTCCTCCTTTACGGCGCTGAGGCTTGGACGTTATCAAAAGCAGATGAAGAGGCTCTTGGGTGTTTCGAGAGGAAAATTCTGCGTGCAATCTTTGGTCCCGTTTGTGTAAACGGAGAGTGGAGAAGGAGATTCAACCAAAAACTGTTCAGCGACATCGGCCTAGTAGAGCGAATGGACAGCATCGGTCCGGCCTGAAGAGTCTTCGACTCCAACCCCGGGGGCCGACGCAGCACAGGACGACCGCATTTAAGGTGGCGCGCACAGGTGGAAAGGGACCTCAACCAACTGGGCGTGCGGCACTGGAAGCGGCTGGCCAAAGATCGGGCCGGCTGGAGAGGCTTGTTGGTTGAGGCCCTGGTTCACCCCGAACTGTAGCGCCATCAAACTAAGTAAGTACGTAAGCTCGTTCTCTAACCTCGCTAGTGATGTGAAGTCTGATATGTTGGTGATCAGATAGTAAGGCCTCATTGGAGACGTGCCAGTCACAAATTATATTTGAGACAAAGGGATTAGGGATTGTAAGGCCAAGCACCTCTTGTCTAATTGAATTTGTTAAGGTCGGTTTGTTGCCTCTATTGGCAATATTTGAGCGAGTATTCAAAAACTGACTGACCTAGTTTGTTGGTGTTACCGCTGCCCCGTTTCATGGGACCGGTGACATTACTTTACTAGGACTTGTACCTCAGTAGATGAGATTTGGTCACCGTCTTTTGGGAAGTAAGCGGGGGCGTACACTCCTCCACCAATGGGGACTTGCACGATGACGGCTGCCAAATGTATAGGATACTCGTCGTGTAAATCCTTCAATAGGAGAATCCTATGAAATGCGAAAGTCGCCCTAATATCCGGTCATTCCTCCAAGCTTTATCCCGCGTAAGATAGGTACATATTTAACGCATTGCTCATATTGTTATTATTTCGATGTCAGTCAGAGTCCACAAGGGCGCATATTCCTGGTAAATATTTAAGTCCTGTCAACCGAAGAGCAATGCCAAAGATTACAGTTTATAGACTCAAAAGCCTGCTATTGAGATAAGATACGCGACTAATTATATCAAAGAAACAATGCGCAATTCATCATGTACGAGTCGTCCAAAAACAATGCCAATGGTTTTAAACTTAACATGGAACATAGGAGTATTTAACCCATCAGTCATTTTCCCAAAACGCTACCGGTTACGTAACCTAATGGATATGCGAACGGCAAAAATACCAGAAACAATCTTTACGAATTGAAAGCACGGATTTGTAAAGAACCAAAATTCTTTTGCTTACTTGTTGGTACCCACCGGGCTAAGTCAGTCGTTTGGTTTTGATGTGGTAATAAACCTAATTGAATCGTGAATGGAATGTTGATTTCGGAATTCGAGTTGGTTAGTGCTTTGCTTTCGTGTAGTGGATTCTTATTGCTGGTGGACTAGTATTGGGAAGTGAATGCGACATTAGACTGATTAATGTCGTATATAGACGCTGTAAATCTAGTCGGTAAGCTGATACGTGACGATAAGAAGTCTTTATTGCATAGAAAGTCGTAAACTGATTGTCAATTACCGAACCTCCTGGGATGTCTATGTCATAGGCACTATGAGACACTATGACCAGGCATCGAAGAAATACCTTTGCATTCTCCTCTCAAGCTGGTTATAGTAAGAGCTTTGTGGGTCCATTATCAATAAGACTGATCCTTTTTTTTATGTTTGCACAGGTTCTCAAACTCTTATAACGTTTGTCACACAACCTGGACGGAGTGCAGATGGTTTGGGTCGTAGATGTTCATTAACTACTCTCCACGGGTGGTTGTCCTAGATAGGATTCGAGAGGAATTCGACTGAATTTTCACGTTGGTTGTAGCTCCCAGCAAATGTTCCATGCTGTTCTTCTGAACCTGGGGCCCTGAGGCCCAGAACCTGGGCCTCAACCAACATGCCCCTCCATCTAGCACGATCTTTCGCCAGCCTTTTCCATTGCCGCACGCCCAGTTGGCTGCGGTCCCCTTCCACCTGTGTGCTTCTTCGTCCCTCGGTGTTGGATTCAAAGACTCTCCGGGCTGGAGCTGTGGTGTCCATTCGCTCTACATGGCCCAACCATCTTAGACGTTGAATCCGTAGACGTCTGACTAGGCTCATGTCACTGTACAGCCCGTAAAGTTTGTTTTTGAATCTTATCCTCCAACCCCCGTCTGCGTTTATAGGCCCGAAAATCACGCTCAAAATCTTTCTCTCCTCATCCGCTTTTGATATTGTCCATGCTTCTGCGCCGTACAATAGGACCGGGATGATAAGGGTCTTATATAGAGTCAACTTTATCGTTCGGGAGAGGGCTCGATTACTCAGTTGCCTCCTAAGCCCAAAGAAACAGCGATTGGCAAGAGTGATTCTGCGTTTGATTTCGCAACTGATGTCGTTGTTCCAGATCACTGCGGAGCCAAGGTAGACGAAGTCCTTAACTACCTCGAACTTATATCTGTCAATACAAACGTTCTGGTCAAGATGTCGGTGGTGAGCGTCCTTTTTTGATGACAGCATACATATATTTAGTTTTGCCCTCGTTTACCGCCAAACCAATTTTCGCCGCCTCCATCTCAATACTCGCAAACGCCTCTCCCTTCTTGTGGATCGGGCATACGATGCTGAGACTCCATTCCTCGGGCATGCTTTCCTCTAACCATATCTTACGAATGAGCTGGTGCATGCTCCAACCAGGTCATCCCCAGCTGCCTTGAAGAGCTCAGCAGACAGTCCGTCTGCGCCAGCAGCTTTATTCGACTTGAGCTTCGATATGGCAATCTTAACTTCGTCGAGGTCAGGGGGACAGAATTGTCTGCGGTCTCCGTCGATTAGAAATGGATCATTCTGCCTGACAGCGGTATATTGACTAACATCGCCGTTATACAGTCTGCAGAAGTGGTTTTTCCATATTCTCAGCATCGACTGCGGTTCTACTACTAGGTGTCCGTTCTCATCCCTGCAGGCTTCCGTTCTGGCTTTATAACCTTTCGAACGTCACGCCTGCAGTGACACCTCTCCAAATCCTCAATCGCGCGCTTCTCGTGCTCTCTCTTCTTTCTTCTATGAAGCTTATGCTCCTCCCTTCTTTTTAACTCGTAGAGCTCACGAGCTGCTCTTGTTCTTTTATGCAGCGAGGCCTTATATGCATCCTGCTTCGCTGTATGAATCCTCCTGCACTCGACATCGGACCAGGTGTTTCTTCGTGGTGGAGCCTTGAAACCCAAAACTTAGGATGCAGAGCTTTTCAGGGCTTGTTTGCAAAGGCTCCACTGCTGTTCTATTGATAGTGTGGAGGATTCAGGTGTATTGGAGAGCTTAAGGGAGACGCGATCGGTAAAAGCACGAGCGGTTTCTGGCGATAGTAGCTTTCCGACGTCATAACTGTGTAGTCTTACTCTACTCCGTTGCGTTCGTGATATCCGTAAGCGCATCTTGGCTACAACAAGATAGTGGTCCGAGTCGATGTTAGCCCCTCGGAAAGTTCGAACATCAAGAATAGTGGAGGAGTGTCTGAAACGATCGCGATGTGATCAATCTGGTTGGTAGTCGATTGATCAAAAGACCGCCAGGTGCCTTTGTGTATATCGAGGTGCGGCAAGCGCGTACTGGCTAGAAGGAGATTTCGCCCCGTAGCAAGATCAATCAGCCTGTGTCCGTTATTGGAGGTGGTGTCGTGTAGGCTATGTTTGCCGATGACTCGTTCAAAGATGCTTTCCTTACCCAGCTTGACATTGAAGTCTCCTAGTTTGATGTCATAGCCGGGACATTGGGCTTAAGTTATGTCTAAGAGATCGTAGAACTCATCCTTGGCGGAGTCATCCTCCTTGTCTTCCGTGGGGGCGTGGACGCAGATCAGGCTGATGTTAAAAATGTACCCTTTAGCCGTTATGAGGCGCTCACATGCCGAAAGCTTAGGACTTTATGCCTTAGTCCACCTCGGACAGCAAATCCGCATCCGAGCAATCGTTGTCCTCTCTCCCTATAGCAGTCGCCGTAGTAAATATCGTAGTTTTTCATCCGCTTTATACCCGGTCCATTCCATCGCATTTCCTGGATAGCGGTGATGTCCTCTTTATAGCGGTCTAGGGCGTCCGCAAGTTGTCCGGCTGCACGTGGCCTCTTTAGGGACCTAACATTCCACGTACAAAGCCGAAGATCATTGTCGATAGGCCAATTATGTCGACTGTGAAATGGTCGAAGCGCGTAACCATGAATTTTGATAATAAAATTTAATAACTTGTAAGCATACATAGCTCGGATGTTAGACTTTGCATTGTGAAATGGCAATGCTGACTGAGCACGTTTGATTTTGACACATGTCCCGGCTCACAAGCAAACTGTTTGAAAGCAGAACACTCAAAAACCAAACAGCTGAAGAATCACCCATTTTGACTCAAGCGTCCTTGAGACATTTCGTCTACAGTAAATATTGTATTACGAGTACAAGGTCGTCTTACTTGAAAAAGTCGTGTTATCTATTCTCTTAGATAAGAAATCGTTCCTTAAAGCAGCAGGCATACCAAGCTGTCATATATGAGCTATTTTGGCACACATGCTCCAAAGTCCTTCCACATCCCACTTCTAATCATTTAATTTGTTGATTACCAAGACTAATGTGAAATTCCCCACGGAATACCATATCGCGCACATAGTACCCGTCTAGATAAAGTCAAATATTTTGCAAAATCTCTCACAACAGAATCGCGGAATTCCCATCTGACAGGCGAACAACAACTAACCAGTTTTCCTCTTCCATTTCTGTTTGCATTACAGCATCACAATATGAACCGGGCGGTTACTCCCTTCAAGTACAAAGTCGTAATTCCAACATGACAGCACGGGATGGCATCATTAAATTCGAAAACGAACGAATAAAAACACTCCAGGAGGAGCGTCTTCACATCCAAAAGAAGACCTTCACAAAATGGATGAATTCATTCCTTATCAAGGTGAGACAACAATCGATTACATCGACGGCTGGAAATAACGTGTTTTTTTCGTTTTGTTTATTATCTTGATTTGCAGGCAAAAATGGAGGTCGAAGACCTCTTCACAGATCTAGCCGATGGTATTAAATTACTTAAGCTCCTGGAGATCATATCGGGCGAGAAGCTGGGCAAACCAAATAATGGACGCATGCGTGTTCATAAAATCGAAAATGTCAACAAGAGTCTGGCATTCTTGCACACCAAGGTAAGTTGCATTCTTTTCATGTTCCCCCCCTCTATGGCAGCTTCGGTTTTTCAGTGTACACGTATAGTGATCATAAACCTGTTCGCTGATCGATGTCTCCATCGATAGAGTCACCGACAGTTGCGTTTATGATTGACACACAAGGCACAAAGGCTTGTTTGACTTTCGGTCTATAGGCTACGGTCTTAGGAATGTGATTAGGGACTAAGAATCAAGATCGAGGATCAGAACCTGTTTGGCATTCAAATCCCACCTTCTTTCCGTACACGTGACGCAACCAGTTAAAAGTGAAACTAATCTGATCCAGAGTGACGGCAAACGGGTTGCAAGTACCGCGCTCGTGTCCGTCTGATGACTTGAAAGGGTTGGCGTGTCATAATAATGTGCAAGTGATGCCATCATGCCATGAGAGACGTGCTCAGGCGCGGCACTACTTCATTATTTTTAATCGTATGTTTCCTCCTTCTCCTCCTCCTCAAGGCGCTTGGGTGTAGATGGAGATTAGTTCTGTTTCACACCTTCAACTAAGTGGTCTTTCACAAGGCTTCCAGGTATAGGAAGGGCGCGTGTAACGAGTAGGATGAATGGAACTAGGTCAGTCAGTTCTACCATCTAGTTGTAATCCGCCAGCTAATTAAAATTGGTAATTACCATAGATAAGTGGTCGGAAGCACAATGACAAGAATGAGTAGAAAATGAAATTGGTTCGCAACGACGACGTTCTGTACAGGTGTAGATGCAACTATGACCTTCTTTTACGGTCTATTTGTTCAATTGAGAGCGAAGATTCGTTTGCTTGCCGTTAAATATTAAATTTCCTCGAAGCCGGGAAGACAGAAAAGACGTCAAGAGAAGCGGCTTATTGTTTTTTATCGCTCCACAACGTAGAAGTGGAGTAAAGAGTAACGCAAGAAAGAAAGTTCAGTTGGGACAGAAGTGATGTTATTGGAGTACTAGTGCGCGCATTGTTGAATTTTAATTATAATTTCTTGAGAAGTGTTCAAGCGAATGGTAAACCTGCTCCGAAGAAAGTCGAAAGTTTACTCAACGAGCGATTAAATAATAACATTAAATCAGACTTAATGTGATGGTCGCTAGAGTCGTAACCAGTTAGCCGGATTTGGAGTCGATGGCTTTGCATGCGACAGAGTTGAGGTTGATGGGATGGGACAGTGGAGTTGGTTACTTGACGCAACGGGTGTCTTTGCTGATATACTGTTTGTTGCCAAATTTAGCTAATGTTAGGGTTTAAAACCACTTGATAGACTCGAAGTTCATTCAATCTTCTTCTTCTTCTTTGATGGCGCTACAGTTCGGGGTGAACCAGGGCCTCAACCAACAAGCCTCTCCAGCCGGCTGGTTGAGGTCCCCTTCCACCTGTGCGCGCCACCTTAAATGCGGTCGTCCTCTGCTGCGTCGTCCCTCGGGGTTGGAGTCGAAGACTCTTCGGGCCGGAGCGTTGATGTCCATTCGCTCTACATGGCCTAGCCATCTTAGACGTTGGATCCGAAGACGTCTAACCAGGCCGATGTCACTGTACAGCCCGTACAGTTCTTGGTTGAATCTCCTCCTCCATTCTCCGTTTACACAAACGGGACCAAAGATTGCACGCAGAATTTTCCTCTCGAAACGTCCAAGAGCCTCTTCATCCGCTTTTGATAACGTCCATGCCTGAGCGCCGTAGAGGAGGACTGGGATGATTAAGGTTTTGTAGAGGGAAACCTTAGTTTTTCGAGAGAGGGCTCTACTACACAATTGCCTCTTGAGCCCGAAGAAACAGCGGTTGGCAAGAGTTATTCTGCGTTTTATCTCAGCGCTAGTGTCGTTGCTGCTTGTCACTATCGAGCCAAGGTAGACGAAGTCCTTGACTACTTCAAAAATATGGCTGCCGAAGGTGACGTTCTGACCAAGACGTCGGTGTTGTGCGTCTTTCTTGGATGACAGCATATGTTTGGTCTTGTCCCCATTTACCCTTAGACCCACTTTCGCCGCTTCTGCTTCAATGCTTGCGAACGCCTCATTGACGTCTCGCTTTGTCCACCCAATAACATCAATATCATCTGCGTAGGCAGGCAATTGTGTGGACTTGAAGTAGATCGTACCTCTTGTATTGGCCGCAGAGTTCCGCACGATCTTTTCAAGTATGATGTTAAAGAAATCACATGACAGTGCGTCACCCTGTCTAAAACCTTTTTTAACATCAAAGGGGTCGGTTAGTTCACCTCCGACCTTAATGGAGCAGCGAGAGTTCTCCATAGTCATCCTGCACAGTCTGACGAGCTTGGTAGGAATGTTAAAACATGACATGGCTCTGTATAGCTCGTCTCTATAAACACTGTCATACGCGGCTTTAAGGTCGACGAAAAGTTGGTGCGTGTCGACCTGGAATTCATGGGTCTTCTCCAAGATCTGCCGTAGTGTAAATATTTGGTCTATCGGGAAAACGATACTGAGATTCCATTCATCGGGCATGCGTTCTTCCGATCATATCTTGCAGATGAGTTGGTGCATGTTCCTGACCACCTCATCGCCAGCTGCTTTAAACAGTTCCTCGGGGAGTCCGTCTGCTCCAGCAGCTTTATAAGACTTAAGTTTCGACATCGGTATCTTAACGTCGTCTAGGTCGGGTGGACGGGATTCTCCTTCGTCTTCGTCTATTGTGAATGGTTCGCTCTGCCTGACGGCGGCATTTTGACTATGATCGCCGTTATACAGCCTGCAGAAGTGGTCCTTCCACAATCTCAGGATCGACTGTGACTCCACTACTAGTTGTCCGTGCTCATCCCTGCAGGCTTCTGCTCCGGCTTTATAGCCGTGGCATGTTCGTTTTACTTTCTGGTAAAATTATCGAACGTCGTTCCTGTCGATCTCGCGTTTCTCGTGCTCCTTCTTGTTCCTTCTCAGAAGCGCATGCTCCTCCCTCCTTTTCTGTTCATAGAGCTCGCGGGCAGCCCTCGTCCGTCGATGCAATGTGGCCATGTATGCATTCTGTTTCTCTGCATGGGCCTGTCTGCATTCATCATCAAACCAGGGGTTTCTCGACGGTGGTGGCTCGAAACCGAGTACATCTGAGGCGGCCTCTCTAATGGCGTTATCACAACGACTCCATTGCTGTTCTATGGTTTCTGCAGATTGCATCGGGACCTGAGAGAGCTTGAGGGAGACTTGATCGGCGAAGGTCCTGTTCAGTTCATTCAATCTGGTGACCCGAAATTCACGCAAATAGAAATTTGAACGGAAGAGGAGGTTTTGATTCATACGGTGTAGAGTATAGGGTACAGAATAATACATATATTGGGCAAGTGGTCTTTACAGCTTGACTGGCATACCCATCCACTCTGGTGTCGAAGTTGTCCATAACGCGTTCGAATAATTGCGACTGACTTCTTTGATACAACGTTTAACATCTTTCCTCAGGACGTGAATTATGATCTTCACATTTCCATAAGCTATGGACTTTTAAAAGTCCTAAGCAAAAAGTTTAGTCATATGATCCAAGCGGCCAATTCCGACAACCAAAGATGAAATTATAAAGTTGACCAAATAGGGTTGAGGGCTCTATTTTAAAGGCTCATCGACGCAATTTATGATGGTGATATTACTTAGATATTCACCAGGCCTGGTTTTACAGACGTCGATCCTTTGGTCAACATTTCTTATGACATTTTCCAATAGGGACATTTCTGTGGTACTTAAGCGATTTTCGAAGAACCTTGCCAATCCGCTACTGTTCTCATGCCTAATGCAGCAAGTTGGACCATCTTGTTGAGAATAAACATCATCCAAGTCGTTTTTATCAAACTATCCCATAGGTATCTCATAGAATTGACGATAATGGCGTTTTTATCCTCATTTTTAAAGAATTATGAGAGGTGTGGCAATTAAGTTCCGGGAATCTGTGAACAAAATACATGCAAATAATGATTTTTTTTTGATAATACTCTGAACTTAACTCGCTCAGAACCATAGTTACAGCATCTTTGACCTTTTCTGCACCGCCGCCATGATGAGTTCCCTTGGGGAATGACTTCATCTTGGGAATAAAAAAAAAATCGCAAGGAGCACTATCGATGCTATAGGGTTAATGCGGCAACGGTGAGCTGCTTTTTTCGCACAAAAAAAAAGAAAACAAAACTCTTGCACAATTAACTTCAAAATTGACCCAGCTTGGCCAATCCTGCAGGAAAGCTCAGTATTACTCCTCCCATCACTCATGAAGAAGACCCCGAGATACTTAAACCTCACCACCTGCTTCAATGAATGGGACTCCACTAACATGTAGAGTTCATTGGACAGGTGTTCTAGAAATAACCATAACCTCGGATTTGTCCACGTTAAACCTTACTCCAGTATCAGCACATACGGCCGCAAGCCTATCTAGCGCGCGCTGAAGTTCCGTCTGGGAGGATGTGAGGACAACTAAGTCACCTGCAAAACGAGGATGGCTTATCCTCAACTCTCCCAATGTGAAACACTCCTCGCCTCGACTGCGCTGCAACATCCAGTCCATATATATATGTATACATATAATGAAAAGGAGAGGTGACAAGACGCACCCTTGGCGAAGTCCAACGCCCATGTTGAAAGTTGTAGATTTACTGCCGTTAACCCGAACGCAGTTGCTACAGTTTGTATAGAGACTGAATGACCCTCAACAGAGGATCATCAATCCCGTACTCCTGCAGAACACTCCAGACTTTACCTCGAGGAACTCGGTCATACGTCTTTTCCAAATCTACAAAGCAACTGTAGATCGGTTTGGAGTATTCCCAAGCCTTCTCGAGTACCATTCTTTGAGTGAAAAGCTGATCGGTTGTACTTCTGCCGTGACGTAACCCGCACTGTTCATCCTCTATCCTAGATTCGACCATAGCTCAAGAACGCGCCTCCAGCACCTTAGCGTAGACTTTACCGGGGACACTTAAAAGAGATATGCCCCTATAGTTGGAGCACTCTTTTTTATCCCCATTTTTGAAAAGAGGGACAATCACCCCAGTCTGCCAATCGCTAGGTGTCTACCCGCCTTAATGTTCATCCCCTCGTCGCGCTACCCTATTCTCTCGTAGGTTAAGCTTAATAAATAAAATGAGACCAAACTTGGCCAACAGAACAGGAGTTGTTGATGTCTCAGAACAAATTGACAGAACATGGCTTGGTTGGACCCCGACCTGCAAAACTCTTTTGATGGACCGAACAGCCGCTAAATATCACTTGACCAAGTTTTTCACCGATAAACCACAGAAGCTTTACGCTAATGGATCTGATCTATACGCTGTCGGCAACACTTTATCACACAAATTGTGCAAAGTTCAAATTTTGCATTAACTTTTTCGGTCAGGAATGGGCGCATTGCCGAAGCGCCGTCAGAGAAGCTGCCTCAGAGGTGCTTTATTTCATACCGCCACTATCTAGAAACCCCTGGTTCGATGAACAATGCGAACAAGCCCATGCAGCAAAACAAGAAGCATATAAAGCCATGCTGCAACGACGGACGAGAGATGCTCGCGTAATCTATGAGCAGAAGAGAAGAGAGGAACACACGCCTCTCAGATGAAAGACGAGAGAACATGGAAAGCGTGAGATCGAGGAGATGGAGAGATACTTCCTCAGGAATGACGCCCGGAAGTTTACCATAAGGTAAAACGAACATGCCATAGGTACAAAGCCAAAGCGGCGGCCTGCAGGGATGGAAATGGAGAACTGGTAGTAGAGTCAGTGTCGACTGGTAGTAGAGTTAGAGTCGATGCTGAGGACTTGTCAAGACCACTTCTGCAGACTGTATAACGGCGATGACAGACAAGATACCGCTGTCAGGCAGAAGGATCCATTCGTAATGGACGACGATGTAAGATAATTCCGTCCACCCGACCTAGACGAAGTCAAAATAGCGATATCAAGACTTAAGTCTAATAATCCGCGGTCGCAGACAGCCTGTCTGCTGAGCTTCTTAAGGCGGCTGGAAATGAGCCGGTAAGATGCATGCACCCGTTTCAACGCCTTCAGAAACTAGCCTGTCGCGGCATCACAGGCGCTGTGCCAACCTGCCCCACGGCAGCCCAAAAAGCACTCATTGGACTCACTCCACTGCACCTTTTCATCAAAAAGGTGGTTTTACGCAGTGCAATCAGAATCCTCTGCTCGGGAACAAATATGCAATGTAGACCCGTAGGTCACATGTCTATATTACAACACCTTCCCGAGCTGGATATGATTACCACGGTCTCGGACGCATTGCCACACACCTTCACCTTTGACAAGAGATTTGAGATACTGATCCCAAATCGCTCAGCATGGGAACACAGTGATCCCCTGCTAAATGTCAAAGGCCTTAGGTGGTACACGGATGGCCCAAGATGGCTTCTGGCGTTGGCGCCGGCATCTTTGGACCAAATCGCAAGATTTCGAAGGCCCTGGGAATGAGTCCCAGCATCTTTCAAGCAGATATGCATGCCATCCTAACATGCGCCAACTTAAATCTTGAGACCGGCATTAGAGGAGTAACCATCAGCATACTCTCTGATAGCCAAGCAGCGCTTAAAGCGCTGGGTTCGTATAGTACGAACTCAAAAACCGTCAAGGAATGCCATGACGCCCTACAAGACCTCGCCGAACTTTGGTGGGTGCCAGGACATAAAGGTATCAAGGGCAATGAACTTGCAGACCAACTTGCCAGGGAAGGTTCCAGCGATAAATATATAGGTCCAGAACCATTCTGCTACACCCCCGGGTCAAAGATAAATTTCTTCTTTGACAAGTGGGAAATATGGCAATACCTGTCCTTTTGGAACAGCGTTCGGGGACTCCGTCAATCTAAACGACTTATACGACCCCTGAACAAACCCTCTAGTGAAATACTCAAACTCAATAGGGTGGATATCAGATGACTAGCCAGATATCTAACAGGACACTGCGGTCTGAGATATCATCTAAACAAAGTAGCCTCTCGTCTGAAACTGAGTGTCGGCTCTGTCTCGAGGACGAAGAGACGGCGGAACACATACTGTGTGAGTGTGCTGTTCCCTGCCATCTTAGGAAGCGTATCCTTCTCAGCGAACTTATGACTCCTGAGGGGATCACCTTAGCTCCTACGATAAGCATTCTGAACTTCATTATAGAAGTGGAGAGACTCCTCTTCTAATAGGCTAGCAGGCTCTATACAAAACAAAAAAAATAAATCTCATTTGCAGGGTATGATCGGAGGAAAGCATGTCCGAGGAATGGAATCTCAGCATCGTTTGCCCGGTCCATAAGAAGGGAGACCCCTATAACTTCGCCAACTATAGAGGAATAAGTGTCCTTAACATCGCATATAAGATCTTCTCTGCCGTATTGTGTCAACGCCTGAAACCGTTTGTGAATAGCCTGATCGGCTCTTACCAATGTGGCTTCAGGCCAGGTAAATCCACAATAGACAAAATATTTACTCTTCGGCACATCTTGGGGAAGACTTCATGTCGATTTCAAGGCTGCATATGACAGCGTGTATAGAGATGAGCTCCCAAAGCCATGTCTAGTTTTAACATCCCTGCCACACTCGTCCGACTGTGCAGAGTGACAATGGAGAATTCTCGCTGCTCCATTAAGGTCGGTAATGAGCTAACTGAGGCCTTTGAAAAGGATTTAGGGAAGGTGACGCGTTGTCATGTGATTTTTTCGACATCGTGCTTGAAGAGATCGTGTAAGAGTCACTGGCCAACACAAGAGGTACGATTTGTTTCAAGTCTATGCAATTACTTGCGTACGCCGACGACATTGACGTGATTGGACGGACACAGCGAGACGTCAATGAGGCCTTTGTAAGCATTGAGGTAGAAGCGGCTAAGATAGCTCTCAAGGTTAATGAGGGTAAAACCAAATATCTGCTTTCATCAAAAAGAGACGGTCAACACCGACGTATTGGCCAGAACGTCACCATGGGCGGATATAACTTTGAAGTGGTCAAGGTATTCGTCTACCTTGGCTCACTGATGACCGACGACAACAACGCTGAAATAAAACGCTCTTGCCAACCGCTGTTCCACTGCGCTCAAGAGGCAATTGAGAAGTAGGGCGCTCTCTTAGAAAACCAAGGGGACACTATATAAGACCTTGATCGTCCCAGTCCTCCTTTACGGCGCAGAGGCTTGGACCTTAAACAAAAGCGGATGCCCCTATGTCGTTTCGAGAGGAAAATCATGCGCACTATCTGCGGTCTGTTTAAACGGAGTGTAGAGGAGAAGACTTAACGAGGAACTGTACGGGTTGTACAGCGACATTGGCCTCGTACGACGTCTACGGATACAGCGTCTAAGATGGAAAATACAGCTCCGACCCAAAGAGTCTTCGAATCCACGCCGGAAGGAAGACGCGGCAGAGGACGGCCGCATCTACGGTGGCGCACGAAAGTGGAACGTGACCTCAACCAACAGGGTGTGCGGCGCTGGAAACAGCTGGCCAAAGACCTTGCCAGCTGGAGAAGCTTGTAGGCTGAGGCCCAGGGTTACCACTGACTGTAGCGCCACCTAACTAAGTAAGTACCCTTTAGTTCTCACGAGGAAACTATAAAAAGATCTGCCACCAATAGCCTCCATTTGTCGTTTATTTACCTCAATCCAATTAAGACGTTACCAACTGCGCCATTAATCTCCCAAGCATTCCAAGATCAAAGCCACTCATTCACCTGGCCAAACATCACTCAAACCAAACAAACAAACAATACCGTCGAACAGAAAAGCCCCAACCACACCCCATGCCCCATGATGAACACGAAACACATAAAACGCAGATCTCAAATGGCAAATTGAATTTTTATTTTTCCAATAAAGACGCAGAAGTTCTAAAGCCATAAACGTGAACGAGTGTAAAGCATAACAATTACCTTGTAACCCCGTTCCAAATGGCCCTCATCCACTCACTCCCTACAACTATGTACTGTGTCTTTCGCTTGTGGTTACCGCCTGAACACGTGGATCCCGTAGGTAACCTGGTTGGTGCTTCTGTTAATCCCCAATCAATACACTAGGAACACACAAGTAAAACGAAGTCATTGTTAAGCTCTAAATGAAATTAAACATAATCGGGCTAATATCAGCAACAGGAGCCGCAGGTGGTGGTAGTGCAGGACAGGATAATGGATTCGAGAATAGCGTATCGGAGATTTCTTCTCGCAGTCCGACGTGTGCACAGATACTTTTGTGGGTCGACTTAAGCCACTTTCCCCTTAAAGGCCCCCGTCGACGTGCAGCAACGAGTTCATGTATTCACTTACCCGCCGCAGTCTCGCGCGCTCCGTACCTTGGTGTGGATGGAGGAATTTCTAGGTTAATCAAGGTTTGAAAGTTACCACCACAGAGACTACGTAAAACCAACCGGGCAAGTGAACGTATTTGCTTCACCGTTGTGCCGGTCTGGTGGCTGGTCTTTCCAAGTCCACAAGAATCTCAGTTACGCAATAACAATATAATCGCTACCTCCTCATACCCCCACCAAATGGCCATTGTGGTTACAATCGAGTCAAGGTGCGCATTGTACAGTTCATACACCTGTGCGCGGACACGCAATAGCACCTATTACAATGTGGCCCGGGACGGATTGTAGATCTCTTATTTCCCATTGATCGTTGACGAAGCGGTAGCGCGCCAGTATGCATTGCAGCCACCGGGGAGTCGAATCAATAATCAACTGTTGCTCATCGTTGGATATCGATGAAATTGATTTTTATATGAAACCATTATCCATCGTATCTAAATGACCACTTCTGTGGCTGAGGAAATGGGGCCGTGCAGAATTGCCGGACGGACAGGTGGTCGACTTGTTCCTCGACTGCTACTTTGTTTCTTAACTTGGATGTAATTAGTTAGTGCGGCTGTTGATGCTTTATTCCGGCGTATGGTAAATCCGACGATATGGGTCAGTGGGACTGCCATAAAGTCTGTCTTAGGAAGATTGGATTGGAGGAAATTCACCAGCTAATCGTAGTTGCAGCTTACAGGCGGGTACGAGGATAGTGTGTTCGTTTAATTGATGTGTATCCGACATCCAATTAAGGTCGTTTGGTTGGAAAGCCAGTTGTTGGCTTTGTTTTTGGATAGGTTCTAGCGACTTTTCGACGCTCTTTGGTGGTAGAAACAACCTGTCCGTAGGGAATTCACTTACCGAACGACAGATTCATGTGAATTTATTTCAAAGCAGTCACTTCGATATTGGAGAAAGGGCGATCATAATGACATTTTGTTAGGGCACTTCAATCAATTGAAGTCTTCGAAGTACTTGAAGTCATTGAACTCATCTGATGTTCAGTTAATAAGGTCATATGAAATCTACAAAATGACTGAAGTGTTTATGAAATCATCTGAACTGTTTAGAATCACTACAAGTCTTTCGGGTGTCTTACTTACTTACTTAGGCGACGCTACAGTTCAGGGTGAACCTGGGCCTCAGACAACAAGCCGTCCTCCTCAACACAAATGGGAATGACCAAAGGCCTCTTGATAAGGTCCAAACCTCTGCGTCGTAGAGAAGGAGTGCGAGGATTAAGGTTTTATATAATGTCACCGTGACGCAGTGGGTAGAGTGTTGGCCTCTGACGCCCGATGACACGGGATCGAATCCCAACACAGCCATGTCATCGAACGTGTTTTTCACGGTGTTTCTCCTCAGCGGGGTTCTGACAAAACCCCCTATAGTAAAATTGTCATGAAAAGCTTCTCGAAATTCGCCGTTCGGAACCGGCAGTAAACTGTAGGTCCCTTTCACCTGTGGGAAAAATAAATCACACACACACCATGGGTGATTGAGAGAAGCTTGGCTCTGATCCTTCATGGGCTATAACGCCATCAATGAAGAAGAAAAAAGAGCCTGTTGTCCAGCATAACCCCTAGGTATTTCACTGATTCCTTAGACCTAATCGTTTGATCTCCGACTCGCATATTCCACCTTCTTGCGGCTGGTTATGAGCACAGCCTTCGTTTTGTGGGCCGCTAGTTCCAGGCCGGCATTTACAAACCAATCATTCACTCTGGAGAAAGCTGTGTTGATAGCTACCTCTACTTCTTCTATGGGCTTGGCCACTGCGACGGTAGCAATGTCGTCTGCAAAACCAATGATTCGTACTCCTTTGGGAAGCGCTAATCGTAAAACGCCATCGTACGTTATATTCCACAGTAGAGGTCCGAGTCCTGATCCTTGCGGAACTCCCGCCGTTATACTGCACAGCTTGATGCCTTCGTCGGTATAGTATATTAGTTTCCAGGTGATGCAATTTCCACCGTGTGGGGAAGACCCCCTCTTGAACTCTTTGTAATCACTGAATTGTTTGAATTCAATTGACTTCACTGAAGTCCTTGAAGTGTTTGTATTCTTTTGAGTTCGCTTAGGACTTTGAATCCATATTAACCTGAAGTTATTATAGCCTTTTGACGTAAGTGAAGTCAATTGTAGATACTGAAGCCATTGAAGCCAACGAGATGGCATTTAGTTCTTCACTAAAGTCACCTGAAGTAAACTAGTTGATTCATTTGAAGCATTTGAACTCATTAAACTTCCTTGAATTCATTGAAGTTCTATTATTGTTATTATTGTCGTTTTAAGTCATGACATTTTTGAAGTCATCAAAGCCATTGAAGTCACTTGAAGTGGTTTAGTACATACATAGATATCATTGAAGTCTCTTTCATTTTAAGTCATTGCTATCACCAAACTTGTTCAATTAATTGAAGTCAGTCACAATCACCTGAAGTCATTGAAATACTTGAAGTAATTGAAGTCAGTTGAAGTCTAACCACATTGAGTTCAAGTTAGTGAATGTAATCTTTGCAGTCACTGAACTCTTTGAGCTCAATTAATATCATGCAAATCCTTTGAAGTCATTGAAGTCTTAAAAGTCGCTGAAGTCTTTGAGATCGTTCAACCCTTTTGAGTTCATTCAGGATGTCGAATTCATACTCGCTCGAAGTTATTCTGATTTCTGAGGACAATGAAATCACTTCTAGTAATTGAAGTCTTTGGAATATTTGAAGCCATTGAAGCCTTATGTTATGGGATTCAATAAAAACCAGTTTTTCTGAAACATGCTTATTGGAACAATTTAGGATGACATTGTACTTGCTTGTGGTTTTTGCTGACATCAACTTATCACCAGTTTCAAAGACCTTTAGGGGCAAATCGAGTGATCAGTGCCTTTTACGAAGATTCTGGCCCTCGGGCTGTATCCATCTGGGGACTACTCGGTTATTAGCAGATTATTAGAGTTTTTCCCTTCGATTCCTATAAAGCAGGACGGATCTTCAAGTGAGCTCTATCGACTCTCTCTCGTTCTTAAGTGTTGTTGCTCCTTTTCACCTTACTCACCAACTTTATCTGATTCTCCTGTTTTAACTGCTTCCGTGTTATACAGGTTCGCCTCGAATCAATTGGTGCTGAAGACATAGTCGATGGTAATCCCAGACTGATTCTCGGCTTGATATGGACAATTATTCTGCGTTTTCAAATTCAAGAGATCGAAATCGATGTGGTAAGTCAACGTTCCTTATAATCATCTAACCACAATTCCTTATGCACTATACATCCCTCCGCAGGACGAGGAAAACGAGTCATCAGAGAAACGTTCAGCCAAAGATGCTCTCCTGCTATGGTGTCAAAGGAAAACTCACGGTTATCCTGGTGTCAACATTCAGGTAAGATGAATAAAGGAAACCCTTCTTCTCATAGTCCCATACACTACTTGGTCGTATTTCGAATAGGATTTCACATCATCCTGGAGATCTGGCTTGGGTTTCAATGCCCTCATCCATTCACATCGTCCCGATCTGTTCGAATACAATACAATTGTCAATTCGAAGAACTCAAATATCGATAACTTGAATCACGCTTTCGATGTTGCCAGCTCGGAATTGGGTATCCCAAGGTAAGTTGGTTGGGTATACTCGTAGTCCATGACATAATGACGGTTTTTTTTCAGGTTACTTGATGCAGAAGATGTTGACTCCGCCCGTCCGGATGAGAAGTCAATCCTGACTTATGTGGCGTCCTACTATCACACATTCGCACGTATGAAGAATGAACAGAAGAGCGGAAAGCGTATTGCCAACGTAAGTAGTCTGATTCTCGAGTTTCGAACGTGACTTTTTGGTTGATCCTAAAGCTGTGTGCTTACTGGTAATAACTACGACTGTAAACCGTTCCATTTGCTCTCTCATTGAGTGCTTCAAACCGCGACACCAAGTCCATTCCAATCACCACCGGGTGACGTACAGAATCCAACTGTTAGCCTGGCCGTTCGCACTTCACGGTCCAGCAATTTTCCGTCTTTTGTCTTCAACATTTTCCTTTAGTTCCACTCCATCCATAAATACTATGCTCCAGTTGGTCGGCGGTATTCCCATCGACCAACCGCTGTTGACACCATACACCATGTCCAGCAGACAGTTGCATAGACATTGAAATTCAATCTCAAAACAAAATTCCTTCTCACCACCCACGACAGATCGTTGGACAACTCATGGACGCCGATCGGAAGAAAATGCATTACGAACGCTTGACGACGAATCTATTGCGGTGGATTCGAAATAAAACAATCGAATTGGCGAAACGTGACTTTCCCAATTCCCTGGAAGGTATCCAACGCGAATTGTTGGCGTTCAAGGAATACCGTACCATCGAGAAACCAGAAAAGTAAGTCAAACTGCCTCCTATGCTTCCCTTCCTACATTCTATGCATCCCTTGTTCGCAGGTATAAGGAACGAAGTGAGATCGAAGCGTTGTATTTCACCATCAACACTCTACTCAAGTCGCTAAATCAACCGCAGTACACACCACAAGACGGACAATTGGTCAATGACATCGAGAAAGCATGGCAACTCCTCGAAAATGCCGAACACAATCGTGAGGTGGCTTTACGCGATGAGCTTTTACGCCAAGAGAAACTCGAACAATTGAATTATAAATTCGAAAAGAAATCCGTGCTGCGCGAGGGCTACCTGAAGGAAATGATTCAGGTATTGTCCGATCCAAGGTATCTGCGACAAGTCGACGCCACACTGAAGAAACACGAAGCAATCTCTGCGGATATACTGGCCAGAGTCGAACGATTCAACGATCTTACGGCTATGGCGAATGAACTGGAGAATGAGAACTATCATGGAAAGGAACGAGTGAAAAGTCGAGAAGCTGAAGTCATGGAGAAGTGGCGAAAACTCCTCGAGCTGCTGGAGAATCACAAATACAATCTGTCATTGATGAGCAATCTGATGAACTTGCTGCGAGAGATCGCCAGTACGCTCGAGACGGTCAAGGAACTTCAAGTGCAGTTTGCGTCCGAAGATGTTGGACCGCATCTGCTGGGAGTGGAGGCCCTTCTTCAAGCACATTCGCTTCAGGAGTTGCACGTCAACACGCTGGGAGAGACTCTGAAGAGGTTCAATCGGCTTGGTCAGACGTATAAGGACCAGAAAGACGCTGCAGTTCTTATGCAGAAACTCGCCGAGTTGGATAAAGCCTATCAAGTGTAAGTATCACCTTTAAACCCTTCATGGGTCGCTTCTCATCTCCTTGTCCTTAGATTGCTTACCCTATTTGCCAAACGCCGCGCATGTCTGGAGGAAGCACGAAACTTTTACCATTTCATGGAAGACTACGACAACGAGGAGGGCTGGCTGGTGGACAAGCAACGGATCTGCAAGACAGGCATCTCAGCCAAAGATCTGCGTGCCGTACTCTCCCTCCAACAGAAACACAAAGCCCTGGAGGATGAGATCAAATCCCGAAAGCCAAAATCTCTTCAAATGGCCGATGCTGGCAAAAAACTGATCAATCACAAGCATCCACGCTCCGCCGAGATCAAAATGCGAATCAATTCGCTCGAGGAACACTGGAAGGCACTGGAGGATCTAGTCGAATTGCGCCGGAAACAACTGGAAGATGCGGCCGAAGCTTATCAGTTCTATACCGACGCCAACGAAGCCGACTCGTGGCTGAACGAGAAAATGGCATTGGTAAACTCGAACGACTACGGAACAGATGAGCCATCGGCTCAAGCTTTGCTGCAGAGACATCGTGATTTGCAGGGTGAATTGAACGCTTACTCTGGTGATATCCTCAACCTCAACCAACAGGCAGAGAAGTTGATTAAGGCAGGAATCTGCACTTTAGAGGTAAGCAAAAGTCTCGAGGAGGCATGTTTCCCTTCTAATCTGTTGCTTCGTTACAGCTATCGGCGGAACCGGAACAACTGCCCGAGGTTGAGCAGGAAGAATGGGTGAACGAAACTCGCCTTGTGCCCAAAGAAGTCTGGGAAGAGGAGCTAGTAGACAAGCTAGAACACAAAAAAGTGACGGAGACGAAGCTACTGCCCCACATCAAGTCATTGTATCCGTTCGATGGTCAGGGAATGAAGATGGACAAGGGAGAGGTAAGTTTTGGTATTTCTAACCCGAGTCCGCTGCCGCTCTATTGGTGCATTTCTGTTTAGGTAATGCTCCTCAAGGCCAAGACGAACAACGACTGGTGGTGCGTCCGTAAGGAGAACGGCATAGAAGGCTTCGTGCCAGCGAATTATGTCCGGGAAATCGAGCCCCAACCAGTTGCCTGCATCGTAACGAAACCGGAGAAAGTCAAAGTCAAGCAAAAGGTCAAGAAAACCGTTCTCGTCCGTCAGGTTGTGCCAGTGAGGCGTATTAAGCCCTCGACTGTGTCACAAATCAAGCCGCTTGTCAAGCGACGCTCGTCGACAAACATCAACGACAATGCGGACAGCGTTGAGAAACGCCAGAAGCGCATTAACGTCACCTACAACGAACTCCAGGAGATGGCACAACGCCGTCATGCTCTTCTCGAGGATTCGATTCATCTATTCGGCTTCTATCGCGAATGCGACGACTTCGAGAAGTGGATGAAGGACAAAGAGAAGATGATCAAGTCGGACGATGGCGAAGGTGTCGACAGTGCCAAGAGGAAGTTCGAGAAGTTCCTAACTGACTTGTCGGCTGCATCGAAGCGCGTCGAAGAGATTGATAACGCTGTTCAGAACTTTACGCGACAGGGACACTCACAATTAGACAAAATCCTCGCAAGGCAGAAACAAATCCATCAGATCTGGCAGCGCCTCAATAAGGCTAAAGCTGAGCGCGAGAAGAGCTTGGAAGGTGCATCGAGTGTGGAGCTCTTCAATCGAACCTGTGACGAGGCAAAGGTATGGATGAGCGAGAAGATGATGCAGCTGGATACGGCAGTCATCTCGCCAGACTTGAAAACCGTCCAGGCTTTGCAGCGACGACATCAAAATTTGGAACGAGAATTGGCGCCAGTCGAGGAGAAGGTCAATCGAGTGAACTATCTTGGAAACTCGTAAGTAACCAACGACGGCTTAGCGCCATTACAGCTATTTAAAGACAAATTTCGTGCTTTCCAGGGTTAAGAACGCCTATCCAGCGGAGAGAGCCAACGTCACGGCTCGTCAACAAGAGGTCACAGACATGTGGAAGCAGATCCATGCCAAGGGCGTTGAATTGCGAGCTCGAATCGAGAATGCAGTCGGACAACAGATCTTCAACAACAGCGCAAAGACTCTGCTCGCCTGGGTCGATTCAGTCAAGGATCAACTAAACGCTGACGATACAGCCAGAGATGTTGAGACGGCCAATAATCTCCTGAAGAAACATAACGATCTGGGCGAGGACATCAAAGCTCACGAGAATGAATTCGCCGAGGTTATCAACCTGGGCCATCAACTGACCGATGGAAGACCAAATGTTGCCGAAACGGTCAAAGTCATCGAAGTACTTAAGGCCGAACAGGATGCCATCCATCGTGGATGGCTCGAGAAGCAGAAATGGTTGCAGCAATGCGTGGATCTTCAGATCTTCAATCGGGAAGCCGATAAGATCGATGCTACGACTAAGGGTCATGAGGCTTTCTTGGAATACGACAACGTTGGAGTGAGTTCGATTGACCTACAGTTGCTGGTTTTGGTCTTTATGATTTCTCATCGTTTCAGAATTCCCTTGACGAGGTTGAGGCGATCTTCAAGCGTCACATTGACTTCGAGAAGAGCCTGATGGCACAGGACAAGATTTTGAAAGCTTTCTCAGACGATGCTGATAAGCTGATCGCCAACGATCACTACGATTCCAAATAGTACGATCACCTCTCGATCCGTTTGCGATCAGTACTAATTCCTTTCGTTTCGTTTCAGTATCGACAATCGTAGGAATCAGGTTTTGGCCAAGCGAAAGGCTGTGAAGGACCGTGCTTTTGAGAGAAAGCGCGCTCTCCAGGCATCGAAGGACTTCCACAAGTTCATGGCCGAAGCCGAGGATCTCGGTGCATGGCTGAAGGACAAAACCAAGATCGCCAGCGATGAGAGCTACCGCGACTTATCCAATCTCCCGCGAAAGATCCAGAAGCACAAGGCTTTCGAGAGGGAATTACGCGCTAACGAAGGTCAGTTGAGGAACATCAATAAGGACGCAGAGGCCCTAGTTGCAGTCAAAAACCGAGTGCCTGAGGTTCAAGCTGTAGTCACCGATTTGAACAAGAAATGGAAAGATCTCCTCACCGTCTCCGAGGACAAAGGTAAGAAAAATCGCTACCGCAACCGCGTTCTTGTCTTCTAACCACATTTCTCCTTAGGTCGCAGGCTGGAACAAGCTTTATTGCAACGGGAACACAACCGCTCCATTGAAGATGCCAAGAAAAAGGTCGACGAGCTTGACAACGCCCTGAAGAGCAAGGATGTCGGCCGCGACCTACGTAGTTGCAAGGATCTTATCAACAAACATCAAATCCTCGAGACCGAGATCACTCTCTGGGAGCAAAAGATCGAAGAACTCGTATCGTCCGGCGAGGAAATGGCCCACGAAGGTCATTTTAACGCAGCAAACATCAAGGACGAGACCAAAGACATTCAGAATCGTTTCAAACTCCTGCGCGATCCAATCAAGAAACGTCGTGCCGAGCTCGAAGAGAGCCTGAACTATCACAAGTTCGTCTTCGAACTCGACGCCGAGTTGCAATGGATCACTGAACATCTGCCAGCAGCTAAGTCCAAGGAAATCGGACAGAATCTATACCAGGCACAGTCGCTTTTCAAGAAACACAAGAAACTTGAGGCTGAAATCAAGGGCCACCAGCCCATGATCAACAGAGCCCTTCAATCGGGACAAGCGTTGATCGATCAAAACCACCGGGAGAAGGATAAGGTCAAGAGCTTGTGTGCCAAATTGCAAGAAGCCTGGGTAGAGCTGGAGACAAATGCCAACGATCGAGCCAAGAAACTGGAGATGTCACTGAAGGCGCAACAATATCTGTCCGAAGCCGGTGAGATTGAATCGTGGTTGGGCGAGCGAAATAGTGTCCTTCGCTCGACCGATTACGGAAGAGATCGTGATTCGGCAACGAAGCTTCTCACCAAACACAAGGCCATCGAGCTGGAACTGGATACGTACTCGGGAATTGTGTCCGAAATGGGCCACAACTGTGGAGCTATGGTTGCTGCTGGTCATCCAGATAGCAAAATCCTCGCCTCGAAACAGACTTTAATCGAAAAAATGCTGAAGAGCCTGCAAAAGTTGGCTTCACAGCGCCAGATGAGGCTGATGGAGAGCCTGTACATGCACGAGTACTTCTTGGAGTCGGCGGAGGTAGAACAGTGGATCAAGGAACAGTGCCAGGCGGCATCGTCGGAAGACTACGGCCAGGATTACGAGCATTTGCAGGTAAGTCGATTGAATGCTCTCTGCTTTCATGTGATTTCATGGTCTTTCCCCGGTCCAGTTGCTGCAAAACAAGTTCGATGATCTAAAGCACCGCGTAGAGGTAGGATCGGACCGAGTGAATCAGTGTGAAGTGCTGGCGAAGAAACTAATCGACACAGAGAGTCCATACGCGCCGGAGGTCGAAAATCGCCAGGAACAATTGAGGTGAGTCCAGCTATTCCCCTAAGAATCCAAACAACTTCCTTGTCCCGTCCATTTTGCAGGACTTCATGGGAGAATCTGTTGAAACTGCTCAACCAACGCGAACAGAAACTCCACGCGGCCGGAGAAATTCATCGTTTCAACCGCGACGTAGCCGAAGCATTGTTCCGCATCCAAGACAAGAATGCCGCTCTCTCATCCGAACTGGGCAAGGACTCCAATTCCGCTCAGGCGCTTCTGCGAAAGCACGAGGGCTTTGAGAACGACCTCGTAGCTCTTGAGGCTCAACTTCAAGTTCTGGTAGAGGACTCAGTGCGTCTGCAAGCCCAATGTCCATCGAATGCTGTCGCGATTGCCCAGAAACAAGACAAAGTCGTGGCTGCATGGAACGAATTAAAGGAAAGATCAGGCGCACGAGCTGATCGTCTCGCGGCCAGCTCCGATCTACAGTCTTTCCTCACCGACGTGTGGGACATTATGTCGTGGTCGTCCAATCTACGAGCAGCTCTCCAAGCTGAAGAGCACGTAAGCGATGCAGCTGGCGCAACCGCCCTCAAGATCCAGCATGACGCTATCTACGGCGAAATCGAGGCGAGAGAGGAGAAATTCCGTTTCCTTAATGAACTTAGCGATTCGATGGTCCAAACTGGCCACTATGCGGCCGCCGAAGTCGAAGAAAAGTGTTCCGCCATGCTCGACGAGCGCCAGAAGTTACACGCAGCCTGGAATAAGAAGAAGATCATGCTAGAGCAGAAGATCGATTTGTTCTGTTTCCTACGTGACGCCAAACAGATCGATAATCTGTCCAGCTCCCAACAGGCAGCACTCAGCAGCTCGGACTTTGGCCATACCGTCGAGGATGTCCAGAATCAGATCAAGAAACACGACGAGCTTGAGCGTGTGATTCAGACCCAGGAGGACAAGGTCGCTCTTCTGCAAGATCACGGACGTAAACTGATCGAACAACGTCACTACGATAGTGCCAATATTCAAGGAATCCTAGCCGGAGTTCTACAGCGTCGTGAAAAGGTGAAGGATCTCTGTGAGAAGAGACGATACAAACTCGAAGATGCCTTGCTCTATGCTCAATTTGTCCGAGATTGCGCTGAAGCTCAGTCGTGGATCTCGGAAAAGAAGAAGAAACTCGATGCGGATGGAGCTAACTACTCAGAAGTATCCAATCTCGATGAGAAGATCAAGAAATTGCAGAAACACCAAGCATTCCAAGCTGAAATTGCCGCCAATCAGGGTAGAATCAAGGAAATCCAAGAGACCGGACTTATACTGATCGGCAAGAAGCACGAGTCATCGCCAGAGATCAAGCAGGCGATCGAGAGTGTAGTGTCGGCGTGGAAGAGCCTTCTCGACGAGCTCGATAACCGCGGCAGAGGACTAGAAGAGGCACAAGATATCCTCGAATTCAACAACCAACTGGACAAGATCGAGGCTTGGATCCGCGACAAGGAAATGATGATCCAAGCCAGCGACACCGGACGTGACTTGGAGCATTGCAATGCTCTTACGAGGAAACTCGACGACGTTGATTCGGACATGCGTGTCGACGACCAAAGGGTGAAGCATATCAACCAATTGGCCGACAAACTGATCAATCAAGGCGAGGTCCCGGCAGAGACGAAGAGAATCGACAAGAGAAGGAACGATTTCAACAGTCGTTGGAGGCAGCTACAGGGAGCACTCAGTGCGTATCGAGCTCTTCTCGAAGGAGCCAACGAAATCCACGTATTCAATCGCGACGTGGACGATACCTCGGATCGCATTGCTGAAAAGGCTCTCGCCATGAGTTCTGACGATACCGGCCGCGACCTGACGGCCGTCGAGACGCTTATCCGTCGCGAGGATGCCCTCGAGCGTGATATGACCGCTGTGAAACAAAAGATTGGCGAACACGAACGTGCCGCAATGGCTCTGAAGAAGAAATATCCCGATCGACTGCAGGACATCGACAAGAAGCTGGACGAGCTGAAGAAATCTTGGAACAATCTCCAGGATCTCAGTATCAAACGTCGCGACGTACTCAGTGATGCATATCATGTGCACAAGTTCGTCTCTGACGTTAAGGAACTGGAATCCTGGGTGAATGACATCATCAAAAAGATGAATGCAGCTCAAGCGCCAATGACCATTGCCGAGTGCGAGACTCAACTGGAGTTGCATCAAGAACGTAAGGCCGAGATCGATGGTCGTGACAAGGCGTTCCAGGACCTCAAAAAACAAGGCGAGAGCTTGGTAAGTGTGGAGAAATCCAATGATGCCAAGCAATATCTGAAGATCCTTGGCGATTTGCATAAAAACCTCCACGATGCCTGGAACGATCGGGCCAAGAGACTGCGCGAAGCCCATCAGCTGCAGTTGTTCAAGTCACAGATCGAACAAGTGGAGAACTGGTTGGCTAACAAAGAGGCTTTCCTCAACAACGACGATCTGGGCGACTCCTATCAAGCCGTCGATCGTTTGATCAAGAAACATGATGCTTTCGAGAAGCTCCTCGATACAGACAACGTCGACGAATTGGAGAAATTTGCCAAATCCATTCTCGAAAGCGATCCAGAGGATGAGGACATAATCAGGAACAAACTAGCCTACGTTCTGCAAAGGAGGGAGAAGCTACTGGCGTCGTCAAGCGAACGTCGAGCTAAACTGACGCAATCCAAGCAGCTGCAAGAGTTCCTACGCAGTCTGTATGAGATCGATCGCTGGCTCGTGCAGAAAATGCAGATCGCAATCGATGAAAACTACCGCGAGCCAAGCAATCTTCAGAGCAAGATTCAAAAGCAAACTGCTTTCGACAGCGAACTGGTCACCAACGCCTCTCGCGTAAGAGATGTGATAGCAGAAGGCGAAGGTTTGATCAAGGATGATCACTACGCTAAATCTGAGATCGCCAAGCACCTGGAAATGCTCGAAAGCGAGTGGGAGAAATTGCAATTGGCCTCGAAGGACAAGAAAGACAAGCTTAACCAAGCCTACGAGGCACTCACGTTTAACCGCAATCTGGACGAGTTTAACAACTGGATGGACGAAGTTGAATCGCATCTCTCCAGCGAGGATTACGGTAAGGATCTCGCAACTGTCGAGAATTTGATCAAGAAACACGAACGTCTCGAAGCCGACGTCACTCATCACAATGAGATCTGCGATCAGGTGAAGCAAAACGCCGAGAAATTCCTGCAAACCGATCACTTCCTCAAAGACGAGATCCATGATCGTGCCATGGATACCATCAAACGCTATCATAGCCTTCACGAACCGATCGCCATTCGGCGTGAGAACCTCGAGGATTCGCTCAACTTGCAACAGTTCTTGCACGACGCCGATGACGAACTTCAATGGCTGACCGAGAAGGAAGCCATTGCTGGGTCGCAGGACCTTGGAGCCAGTCTGAATGCTGTTCAGGTGCTTCAGAAGAAACACCAAGGCTTGGAAGCTGAAATTCTCTCGCAAGAACCGCTCATACTCGCTCTGATCCAACGTGGACAACAAATGATGCGAGAGGAGCACTTTGCTCGCGATCAAGTCAAGTCGAAATGCGACCTTCTACAATCGAAATTGGTGAACTTGCGCGATTTGGCCAGTATACGACGTTTACGTTTGCTCGACGCCGTGGAGAGTCAGATGTTCTATGTCGAGGCTAACGAGGCAGACGCTTGGATGAAGGAGAAACGTCCGATCTTCGCCTCGCAGGACTATGGACGCGATGAGACGTCTGTCAATTCGCACATTAAAAAGCTCTATACCACCTCGTGTGAGCTCCAGTCCTTCCGATCGTCCATCGATAAAGTTAACAATCTGGCCACCAGTCTGGTCGAGAGAAACCACTTCGATAGCCAAAATATCAGCACAAAGAATGCAGCAATAAGTGCACAGTACCAGGAGCTACTCAAGCTCTGTGAGGAACGTGGCCATCGTTTGGCCGAGTGCAAGAAACTCTTCGAATTCCTCCGTGAAACAGAAGATCTTCACGAGTGGATCGGTGATCAAATGACCGTCACCGCTTCAGAGGACTACGGAGAAGACGTCGAACATGTCGAGCAACTGATCCTGGCATTCGACTCGTTCAGTTCGAATTTAACAGCAAACGAAGGACGGGTACAAGCCTGCCTAGCACGCGGGGAAGCTCTTATCAAAGAGAACAATCCTTACCGATCGTCGATTAAGGCGAAACGTGACGAAACCAAACAATTGTGGGAGGAACTCAAGGATCTAGTCAATGCCCGTCAAGATGCCTTAGCCGGTGCGAAACAAGTGCACGTCTACGATCGAGCTGCTGACGAGACAATCTCTTTGATCAACGAGAAGGAAGCTTCTCTGATTTCCGAGGATTATGGTCAGGATTTGGAGAGTATTCAGGCTCTGAACCGAAAACATGCCGTCTTCGAAGCAGAACTATCAGCCATTAAGGAACAAGTCGACTGCGTTCTTGCTGAGGCAGCCAAACTAGGTGAAGTCTACCCCGACGCGAAGGAGCACATCGAAGTCAAGCGCGACGAAACCATCGAAGCCTGGCAGGACCTCAAAGAAAAGACCGAACTACGCCGCGAGAAACTCAAACAAGCCGAACAGCTCCAATCGTATTTCGACGAGTATCGCGAACTCATCGCTTGGATCAATGAGATGCTTGCGAAGATTACTGCGCCCGATCTAGCCACTACCGTAGCCGGTGCGGAAGCACTCTTAGCCAGTATCAAGGAGCACACAGCTGAGATTCACTCGCGTGATGAGACTTTCAGTAAATTCACAGAAAACGGACAGAAACTCATCAAGGAAAAGCACTTCCTCGCTCACGAGGTCGAAGAAAAAATCCAAATCCTTCGTCAGCGACACGATCTGCTCACACTTACCCTCCAACAACGCAAGGAGATCTATGAACTCAATCTGGACACCCGACTCTTCCTCAAGGAGGCCGAAATCCTGGAGAACTGGATCACAAGCAGGGAACCACAGCTCAAGGACTCAAAACTTGGCGACTCGATCCCTCAAGTCGAAGATCTGCTACGTCGTCATCAAGATTTCGAAAAAACTGTCGCTGCCCAGGAGGATAAATTCAACGCCATCCGTCGCATAACCCTGCTCGAGCAGCGTTTCAAAAAACAAGTCGAAAACGAGAAAGTCGCCAAGCGAATGGAGAAAGAGCGACTCGAGAAGGAACGCCTCGAGATGCTCAAACAGAAGGAGCTGCAACGCCTGAACGAGGAACGACGACGTGCCGAGAAGTTGAATGAAAACCGTGCCAACGGCATTGCCGAGAAAACTCCAATCTTCTCGTCGCCCATGGTTACGGTGACACAATCGCCGACAACCACCCCTCTGCGTAGTCCGTATGACGACGGTAATGCTTCACCAAAGATCATCGCCGGTCCAGTCGCTCCGACGGGCGTGTTCACCGACCGTCTACGTCGCAACTCAGTGGATGCGAACGTGAAACGTGCCGAAAGCATGAAAATACCACAAAAGCAACCGAAACGTACGCCCTCGTTTACCACGCGTCGTCGTGCGCAGAGTTTCCGCAAGAACGGCGCAAAGGACGGAGGTTTCGATCTACCACCTGTCGAGATTCAGGGCTCGCTTGAACGCAAGCATGGTCTACAGTCTGGTGGGAAGAAAGCTCCCGTCCGTTCCTGGAAACAATTCCACACAGTCCTCTGCGGCCAACTGCTATGCTTCTTCAAGGACGAAAATGATTTTATTCAACAAAAGACAGCCACTGCTCCGGTGAATATCCTGGGAGCGAAATGTGAACGCGCCATCGATTACACAAAGAAGAAATACGTCTTCAGATTGAAGTTACCCGATGGCTCGGAGTTCTTGTTCGAGGCACCGACTCTGGACAATATGAACGACTGGATTCGTAAGATTTCTTTCCACGCCGGTCTACCGCCTAATCTACAGCTTCTGAGCTACGACGAATCGGTCAGGGTGAGTTCACTGTATACAACTGATGACTGGATGGGTGACTGTCTGTTTACTTAACTCTTTTAGCAATCGAACAGCTTCCCGGACATTAAAGTCGCCAGCCAAATAGATTCACCAGTAAGTTCGAGGACATCGTCGCCCGATTCGCAACGACGCAGCCGAAACGACTCGGTCAACAGTAGCCTTTCCGGTAGCAGTTCGACAACGCCACAAATGAATTTCCTACAGAAACAGCAACAGTATACCCAACAACAACAGCAGCAGCAGTATTCACAACTAGCCAGCGTAAGCTAGTCCCTTAGTTCAATCTCAATCTCAGTCGCTGACTTTTCATGTGTTTTTCTAGATACCCGTGCAAAAACCTGCGTCTCCAACTGAATCCTACGGATTTGCCGAACCAAAACCTCCAATTCCGCCACGTGGTGCACCGCCACCAGTGCCTCATAGACAGAGTATCGACAATTTGGTGACCCTCAGGAACCGCAACAGTGTCGGAAGTGGTAAGTTCGATCTGCTCTGCTCTTCTCTGCCTAAATTCATTGTTTTCTTTCGCCTCGACAGACCTGTCAGATGTGAACTCAAACTACGGAAGTATGTCTAGATTAGCATCACTGCAATCGGCAACACTTCCAGCGGGCCTGAGCGGCATTCAGAATGGCGCAAGCGAAGACATCGTGATCAAGCGAAACAGCGAAGTTAGACAATCAGGTAAGTTTGATTTAAGATCTCCCCGAGGATTACCCGAGATTTCTCTGCATATCACACGTTGAACTCTACATTGTCGTCGTCATCGTTGGCTCCGTTTGCTCTTCTCTTGCTCACATACACACGAATCATTTCCCATTAACAGAAAATCCACCGCCATTGCCAACGACAATGCCTCCGCTTGGGGGACACCAAAGAATCAGTACATTCGGTACAACGACGACAACATCGTCGCACAACAACATCAACAGTAATAGCAATAGCAACAACAATCAACACCCAAACTATCCGGCAAACTATATGAATCCAAAGCGTGCCTCGTCTGCGCTCATCCGAAACGAGGCGAACGTATTCGAGAAGAATAACATTAACGACTTAGGAGGAGGAGGAGGAGGTATCACTAAGCGAACCGTACACACGACCGTATCGTTGGGTCGCGGAGACGATACAAGCGCCAATGCGACAAATAACAACACGAATACGACGACCACAAGCCGAACGGTTTGGCACTACACGCCGGAGAATAATTCGGTGACAAATCCAAGTTATTTGGGCATCGGTAGTGCTGACGTCGCTGGTTAGATGAATTTCTATCTTTTATATCCTAAGATACATTTCTGTTTGTTTTTTTTGTTCTTCAATCTGTTATCGTAACTCAATGCTTCTTAGATGGATACTTTGGGTTTACTGCTCTTCTCCTTCTTCATTTCGATATGCTCGAATGGAGTCGTTTTCTATCCTATCTCGTGGGTTCTAACATGAAATTGCCTAGAGAATCTAACTGCACGAATCTAACTCGTAGAGCTTTGGTAGAGGTGGGGCAGTATGTATTGTAGGTACATCGATGTAACAACAGTAATTAACAACTAACAAGTGTGGAGTGAATCGTTTGAATGTCTGTAAAGTGTTGCCAAGTTTTTTCAACCCTCCCCCCCTTTTAATGTCCTTCTATTGATTTCTGTAAGGCTTTTCGACAGGTTCTAGCAGCTCATGATGGATAATTCTTTTCCAATCCCACCAAACATTCAGCATCACCTTGTTTGTGGTCAATCCAGGCCTTGAAGTCGTTTGTGGAGGGTCACAGCCCTTTGATCATGTTCGCTGGCGTTGGGTATTTTCGTATCGACCTACCTTTTTTGAATAGCTCTTCTGCTCTTCTTGGATGATTCGAAACTGTAATGCGGTTGATGTTTAGTTCCCCGGCTATCTTCTGTCAGCTTGCGTGCCGCGTCTTACTTACTTACTTATCAGGCCAGCGATCCATGGAGGATCTGAGCCTGAGCTATAGCTGCCTTCCATTCTTGACGGTCCCGGGCACGCTGCTTCTAGTTGTCAAGACCAAGATGTCTTATATCCGCGATTACTTGGTCTTTATACCGGAGGTTCGGTCTTCCTCTTCTTCTCGAACCAGGAGGCTCGGAGTCGAAGACCCTCTTAGCTGGAGCGTTGATGTCCATGCGCTCGATATGGCCGAGCCAGTGTAGTCGACGGATCCTTGCCTTCCGGACTACATCCAGATCTTGGTACAGCTCGTAGAGTTCGCGGTTGTGTCTTCTTCTCCATTCACCTTCCTCACAGACAGGACAAAATTTCCGGCGCAGAATTTTTCTTTCGAAAGAACCCAAAATCAGCTCCGCTGGCCTGCTTATCGTCCAGCTTTCGGCTCCGTACAGCAAGACTGGCAGTATGAGCGTTTTGTAAACCATGACTTTGGTCTTTCGAATGAGGAGTTTTTACCCAAGTTGTTTGGACAAGCCGTAGTAGCAGCGGTTGCCAAGGGCGATTCTATGCCGGATCTCCACTATGGTGTCGTTTGTGAAATTTAAGTTTGCCTCGCGGTAGACAAACTTCTTAACTAAATCGAAATTGTAGCTGTCAATTAGTATAGTTTGTCCCAGATGGTGAGCGACGGATTGGTTTTTGCTTGACAGCATTTACTTCGTTTTGTCCTCATTGACCTTAACACAAACTCGTTTCGCTTGTTCTTCAATCGCCGTGAATGCTTCAACAATGCCACGGCGAGAACACGCGATGATGTCGATATCATCCGCGTATCCTAGCAGCTGGATGGACTTGTAAAAGATAGTGCCTTCCCTGTTGACGCCTGCCCGTCGCACTATCTGCTCCAGCACCAGGTTGAAGAAGTCACATGACAGCGCATCTCCTTGCCGAAATCCGGTGCATGTTTCGAATGGTTCCGAGGTCCTAGAACCGAGTTGCACGGTGCATCGCGTGTTTTTCAGCATGGCGCGACACAACTGGATCAGTTTTCCCGGGATCTCGAATTCGGCCATCGCCCAATGCTGTCGTATGCGGCTTTGAAATCGATGAAAAGATGGTCTGTATCGATTCGAAACTCGTTGGTCTTTTCCAGGATTTGTCGAAGTGTGAAAATTCGGTCTATAGTCGATTTGCCGGGCCGGAAACCGCACTGGTAGCTTCCGATTAGTGCAGTGCAAAATGGTTTTAGACGTTCACACAATACGCTGGACAGGATCTTGTATGCGACATTGAGCAGGGATATACCTCTATAGTTCTTGCAAGAGGTAGGATCGCCTGTTTTGTGGATGGGGCATATAGAGCTGGTATTCCAGTCGTCGGGCATGCTTTCATCTTCCCAAATTCTGCAGTTGATCTGGTGCATGCTCCCTACCAGAACATCGCCGCCAGCCTTGAAGAGCTCTGATGGCAAGCCATCTGAGCCTGCGGCCTTGTTGTTCTTCAGCTTCTGAATAGCTGTGCCGACTTCTTCGATGCTGGGTGGGAGGACTACTTCAGCGGCTGGAGTTGGGATTTCCTCGGTCCCTACCACTCTCTCTTGGTCATGCTCGTTAAGCAGCTGCTGGAAGTGCTACTTAAATACATCCACTATTCCCTGCGGGTCGGTGACAAGATTACCCTCGCAGTTTCGAAGAGCCTGGGTGCCCTTTTTGAAGCCTCCTGCAAGGCCTTTGGCTTTCTTGTAAAAGGCTCGTATTTTATGTTTATGCCTAGACTCCTCGATATCCTTGAGCTGGGAGGCGGCGAAGATTCTTTTCTTTTGTCGCCGCAGTTTTTTCTCCTCCCTTCTTCTGGCTCGGTACTCTTCTTGCGCTGTCCTGGTTTTTCTCTGCAGTGCCTTTTGATACGCCTCGTTGGTTGCTGTCTTTTCCTGTGCACACTCGCCATCATATCACGTGTTTCTTCCTGAATGACTGAGCGGCAATGCAGCCACATATTATTGGCATCTGTGTTCGACTGGCTCAGCTGCCCCCTGTAGACTCTGGTAACCTCCGGGGTGCTCAGGCGCCCAATGTCGAACCGGCTCTTGGTGGGCTGGTGCAGCTTTCTGACATTGGACAGTCGAGCTTTGATTCTTGTTGCTACGAGGAAGTGGTCAGAGTCGACAGTTGCCCTTCTGAATGTTCGCACATTCAGGATGTTTGACAAGCTCCCTAGGCGATATCCAGGAGGTCATAGGAGTCGTCCTTGATAGGGTCTTCAGCCTCTTCGGTAGGGGCGTGTGCACATATTAGGCTGATGTTATAAAATCTGCCTCTGATGCGGACCACAGCCAGGCGATCACTTATAGGTTTAAAGTCGATGACCTTCGACCTGAACCGCTTTCCCACGACAAATCCGCATCCCAGTAAGTGCAACCTTTTGTGACAGCTGTAATAAATGTCGCAATTTTTCTTCCTAATCACACCGTTTCCTATCCAGCGTATTTCCTGGACCACAGTAATATTTGCCTTGTACTGCATGAGGATTCCTTTTAGTTTATGAGCAGTTCCGGGAGTGAACAGGGTTCTGACATTTCAGGAGCATACTCGTAAATCGTGTTCCTTTTTCGTGCGTTGTCGTCGTCGAGTATCCGTCCGTGTATCCGAGGCATCTTGCTCATTCATAACTTTGGGTTTTTTTACGTGGGCGGATTGTTAGCCCGCCGCACAACCGCCATTCTGGTCGGGGTCTTTTTTTCGCTGCATACGTTTGTTCACCTCCCAACGGTTGTTGAAGAGGCTATCCAGAGGGCGCCGCGAGGAGGCCCTATGTCAACTTGACCCGGGCATTTAAACAGGGATCGTTGCTGGCATCTCGCCAGGTTGAGAGCAATCAACAACTCTACCCTGTATGTCCGAGCCCATGCCCTCGCGTGCCGCGTCTGCTGCTCCACTATTCAGCAATTGGCCAACCAGAGCGAGATGCATCTTTGAAACTGAGTCGAATCACTCCTGAGTCCGGCGTTCGCTCTCATCATTCCCGCTGTACACTTCACACATTTTTCGGCACGTTTTTCACGGCATCATATAGCGGATCTCTTCAGATATTGCACTCATTTTCGAACCAAAATACACCTTTTTGGCAGAGCTCGAATACTGTTATGGTAAAAGTGGTATGAGCGGCGGAACTGCTGGCACATGGTCTGGTGCAATCGGACGCCGCAATATCTGGGAAATATTACGGGTGGGGTAGGACTTCCCATTTGAGCGTTTCCAGGTAGGTTCTGACGAGTTTAACAACGTGAAGCCGAGCGTTGTCATGTTGTAGAATCAGATTTTCGTGACTCTGCTCGTTTTGTGGCCTTTTTTCGCACAGTACTCGTATCAATTGAAATCGATACCGTTCCGCAGTGATGGTTTCGTTGGGTTTCAACAGTTCATAATAAATAACACCGACCTAGTCCCATCAAGATACACAGCATAACCTTCGCAGCGTGAATATTTGGCCGAGCCGACGACTAAGAAGCATGACCGGGTAGTTCCCATGACGTTGTTTTCTTTGAACCATCCCCAACGCATGTAATAGCTTGGCGGATAGCTTCTAATGCTGAAGCAAGTTATTCTTCAAGGAAGCCTCTTTGGTGAAAGCATGTTTAGTCAGAAACCACCAAAGCGCTTTCAGCTTTCTGGCAATGTAAGGGAGTTTTTGGCAAAACATGGAGCCTATCGCCGGCAATGGTCATCTGAAGCTACACGGCAACGATAAGACCGAACAGGTGGAACAGGCTAACACGCAAACACGTCGTAGCTCCTTTCACCAAACTCCAAAGAACGGTTGATCTCAGCTGTACAGGGGCTTTCCCCATTACGCCGGGCGCTGCTCTAGATGCTATGATGAACCTTCCACCGCTTGATTTATTTGTCAGTGGGTGTGCACTGAAAGCCATGTCTCGTCTCCAGAGAAATAGCTTTTGGTACGACTCGCACAGGACTAAAAGTGTCCTGCAATCCCTGTCTCATGAACATAACTTCTGACGCATTGACACCCGTTATCCTACTGTGCTGTAATTTCACAGTCGAGTTTCCATGGCGGCAAGACCTCCTCTGGCTGGATAGTGAACTTGGAAAGGAAAACCTTTCCACAAATGGCCGGAGTTGGGTCTTCTTTGAGCGCAAAAACATCCGACTGCACCTCTGGTTAGGAAAATATGATGCGTCTGTCTTCCAATCAGAGATATACGCAATCCTAATGGCCATGCACTATGTTCTGGAGCACAGGTGGAAGGGAAAAAGCCAAGCTGCACCCTAACTAGCCCCAAATTAGTGCATAAACTCAAGACCTTCTTGAAGAGTGTTCAGTCGACTAAATTCACTAAGGCTTGTATGGTTCGAGGTCACTCTGGGATTCCAGGAAATGAGATCTCTGATGAACTCGCCAGAATGGGTTCAGAGGAGAGTTTTTCAGGACCTGAACCCGCTCTAGGTCTACCGGCGTCCACGGCAAATTCCTATATTAACGATTGGGTGTTTAATACACACAAACGTAGATGGAGGGATTATCCAGGATATCCCTCCTGGTATCTGCAAGAAATCCGCAGCATTCCTCTGTCTGAAGAAGACTTGTGGGAGTCCTTACTGGCCATTACACTTTTCCTAAGCATCTCTGCGAGCTTGGCATCAATGAGACGCCTATTTATGCTGCATGTTGCGAGGAGGACGGCACGGCAGAGCATTTTGTCTCGCCGCCCTTGCTCGTACACGGTGCCGCACCCTTGCGGCCGACGTGGTGTGTGCCGAATGTCTTAGCCCTACATCACTGAAACCCTTTCTCATTTTTCTCCGGCCAACAGGGAAAATACCCTAATGTAAGGTATTTGCGTTTGAGTGCTCCAACAGATAGCAGAAGCCTCCGACAAAGACAAAAAAAAGAACTTTTCTTGCGTTTGCCACAGATCCTCATCCAGCAAATGCCCCCAATTCAGCTTCTTCGAACGTGGACAGTCGTGGACATCGAAATCACAGTCTTTGAAGCGACGGAATTGATCACGGCACGTTGTTCCACATAGAGCAGCATCTCCGTAAACTTCTTGGAGCTCTCGATGCACTTTAGCCGCCGTTTTCTTCCCGAAAATGACGATTATTCGCCACAAAATCGAATATATTCACACAACACAACGCCAAAACAAAATCAGTAATGTCAAAACGGTTTTTTTTGACATATGTCTAAGCTCGGCTTTTGACGTTTTGGATATGTCAAAATCTAACATCACATACTGCTGGAGCCATCTATTGACAAAATGCGAAACGAGAACTTGGTTGCGCACTTAATAACTTAAGTGACTTAACTGCGTACCCACTAGTTCCTTCGATCGCCAGTAGCATCTTAAAACGATAAGTCGTCAGCTTCAGTATTACCGTCTGGTTGCGCTCTATTCTACAACTCATCCCCCGGAGTATGCACTTGGAGACTCTTCTCTTACCTTGACTAATACTTACTTACTTACTTATCAGGCCAGCGATCCATGGAGGATCTGAGCCTGAGCTATAGCTGCCTTCCATCCTTGACGGTCCCGGGCACGCTGCTTCCAGTTATCAATACCAAGATGTCTTACATCCGCGATTACGACCGGAGGTTCGGTTTTCCTCTTCTTCTCGAACCAGGAGGCTCGGAGTCGAAGACCCTCTTAGCTGGAGTGTTGATGTCCATGCGCTCGATGTGGCCAAGCCAGTGTAGTCGATGAATCTTTGCCTTCCGGACTACATCCACATCTTTGTACAGCTCGTAAAGTTCGCGGTTATGCCTTCTATTCCTCACAGATAGGACCAAATATCCGGCGCAGAATTTTTCTTTCGAAATAACCCAAAATCAGCTCCGCTGTCCTGCTTATCGTCCAGCTTTCGGCTCCGTACCGCAAGACTGGCAGTATGAGCGTTTTGTAAACCATGACTTTGGTCTTTCGAGTGAGGAGTTTTGACCCAAGTTGTTTGGACAAGCCGTAGTAGAAGAGGTTGCCAAGGGCGATTTTATGCCGGATCTCCACTGTGGTGTCGATTGTGGAATTTACGTTTGCCCCGAGGTAGACAAACTCCTTAACTACCTCGAAATTGTAACTGTCAATTGTTATATTTTGTCCCAGGTGGTGAGCGATGGATTGGTTTTTGCTTGACAGCATTAACTTCGTTTTGTCCTCATTGACCTTAACACCAACTCGTTTCGCCTGTTCTTCAATCGCCGTGAATGCTTCCACAATGCCACGGCGAGAACACGCGATGATGTCGATATCATCCGCGTATCCTAGCAGCTGGATGGACTTGTAAAAGATAGTGCCTTCCCTCTTGACGCCTGCCCGTCGCACTATCTGCTGCAGCACCTGGTTAAAGAAGTCACATGACAGCGCATCTCCTTGCCGAAATCCGGTGCGTGTTTCGAATGGTTCCGAGGTCCTAGAACCGAGTTGCACGGTGCATCGCGTGTTTTTTAGCGGGGCGCAACACAAGTGGATCAGTTTTCCCGGGATCCCGAATTCGGCCATCGCACCAAACAGTCATTCACGATGAATGCTGTCGTATGCGGCTTTGAAATCGATGAAAAGATGGTGTGTATCGATTCGAAAGTCATTGGTCTTTTCCAGGATTTGACGAAATGAATTTGGTCTATAGTCGATTAGTGCGGTGCAAAATGGCTTTAGACGTTCACACAATACGCTGGACAGGATCTTGTATGCGACATTGAGCAGGGATATACCTCTATAGTTCTTGCAAGAGGTAGGATCGTCTTTTTTGTGGATGGGGCAAATAGGGCTGGTATTCCAGTCGTCGGGCATGCTTTCATCTTCCCAAATTCTGGAAATGATCTGGTGCATGCTCCCTACCAGAATATCACCTTGAAGAACTCTGATGGCAACCCATCTGAGCCTGCGGCCTTGTTGTTCTTCAGCTTTTGAATAGTTGTGCCGACTTCTTCGATGCTGGGTAGGAGGACTACTTCAGCGGCTGGAGTTGGGATTTCCTCGGTCCACTCTCTCTCTCTCTCTTGGTCATACTCGTTAAGCAGCTGCTGGAAACGCTGCTTAAATACATCCACTATTCCCTGCGATTCGGTGACAAGATTACCCTCGTAATTTCGAACAGAGGACTTTGGCTTTCTTGTAAAAGGCTCGTTTTTTGTGCTTATCCATGAACTCCTCGTTATCCTTGAGCTGGGAGGCGATGATTCTTTTCTTTTGTCGCCGCAGCTTTTTCTCCTCCCTTTTTCTGGCTCGGTACTCTTCTTGCGCTGCTCTGGTTTTTCTCTGCAGTGCCTTTTGATACGCCTCGTCGGTTGCTGTCTTTTTCTGCGCACACTCGCCATCATACCACGGGTTTCATGTCGGGGGTGGTAGGTATCCTAAGGTGGTTTCGGCTACTTCCTGAATGACTGAGCGGCAATGCAGCCACACATTATTGGCATTTGTGTTCGACTGGCTCAGCTGCTCCCTGTAGACTCTGGTAACCTCCGGTGTGCTCAGGCGCCCAATGTCGAACCTCCTCCTGGTGGGCTGGTGCAGCTTTCTGACATTGGACAGTGGAGCTTTGAATCTTGTTGCTACGAGGAAGTGGTCAGAGTCGACAGTTGCCCTTCTGAATGTTCGCACATTCAGGATGTTTGACAAGCTCCGTAGGCGATAACCAGGAGGTACTCCTTGGTAGGGTCTTCAGCCTCTTTGCTAGGGGCGTGTGCACATATAAGGCTAATGTTTTAAAATCTGCCTCTGATGCGGATCACAGCCAGGCGATCACTTATGGGTGATCCGCATCCCAGTAAGTGCAATCGTTTGTGACAGCTGGAATAAATGTCGCAATTTTTCTTCCTCACCATACCGTTTCCTATCCAGGGTATTTCTGGGACCGCAGTAATATCTGCCTTGTACTGTGTGACGATTCTTTCTAGTTTATGAGCAGCTCCGGGAGTGACATTCGTCGTCGAGTATCTGTCCGTGTATCCGAGGCATAATCCCTTCAGCAGTCATAATTTCACTGAGAAGGATACGCTTCCTGAGATGGCAAAGAGCAGCACACTCACACAGTATGTGCCTGGCAGTTTCTTCGTCCTCAAGACAGAGTCGACACTCGGTCTCTTAGACCACAGTGTCCCGTAAGATAGCTGACTAGTCTTCTAATATCTAAGCTTTAAAGTTTGGGTATGTTAATAGAGTGTTTGTTCGTGGGCCGTATAAATTGTTTCGATTGGCGAAGTCCTTGAACGCTGTTCCAAAAGGACAGGTGTGGTGATTTTTCCCACTTTTCTAAGAAGTTACTTCTAGACTTGGGAGTGCCGCAGAAAGGTTCAGGACCTATGTACGTTTCGCTGGAACCTTTTCTGGCGAGTTGATCGACGATTTCATTGCCCTTAATACCATTATGCCCCGGCACCCACCACCCACCAGAGCTTGACTTTGTTTCATCCGGCAAGGTCTTGTAGGGAATCATGACATTCCTTAACGGATTTTGAGATCGTGCTATATGAACTCAGCACTTTAAGCGCTGCTTGGCCATCAGGGAGTATATTGATGGTAACTCTTCTTTTGTTAGGATGGCATATAATTCCGCTTGGAAGATACTAGGACTCATTCCTAGGGCCTTCGAGATCTTCCGATTTGGTCCAAAGATGCCGGCGCCAACGCCGGAAACCATCTCTTGCCAAAAATGAAGGTGTGTGGTAATGCGTGCGAGACTGTGGTAATCATATCCAGCTCAGGAAGATGTTGCAGGATGGACATGTGATTTCACTACGTAATGCAACCATTTTTTTAATAAAAAGGTGCAGTGGAGTAAGTCCAATGAGTGCTTCCTAAGCTGCCCTAGGACAGATTGGCACAGCGCCTGTAATGCCGAGACACGCTAACATAACGATTATCGTTTTTGGCTCAGTTTTTGGCCACCATACCGTGGACGTATTACGATAAGAGGTCTTACTATCGCGGTATATAGCCAGTGGGTTACCTCAGGATAGTTTACGTTTACGTCGCTTTTTTTGCATGATTTTTTAAGCGTTTGGTTTTTAATTTCCAAAAAGCACGGGGTCCTTGCATGCCATTTACTTCTTAATGCTTATGACGTGTAAACGACTTCGTTTTAAGTGGTTTTCACCGAGAGTCCTATTTTTAGCCACTTTTTTTATAGCATATTGGCAAGTATCACGGTAACATGTATATTGTTGTCTTCGAAGACTTTATCTGACGCTGGCTTGTGCGCACAGACGAATGATTTGACGCATCCCCACAAAAAAATAGTCTATAGGCGCCAATTTATAGGTTCAAAACAAGAGATCAATTGCTCAAGAGGCTTATGTCTCAATTGGTCCCACGATTCGTGTGCTCTGTGGCATATAGCGCCCTCTAGCTGGAAACCACATGATCAGCTCGTTCATTTTGCACAAAAAACTTTCAAAATTATTGTACGATAATGGGCGCCATTTACGATGATGTGGTTTTCACGGCTTTGTTTGAAAAAACACGGGCCAATGATTCCACCGGACAGGAACTGCACCAAAAAGTGCATTTTTCCAAGGTTGCTCATTGGGCCATTTAAGGCCCATTCACAGAAAATTAAACGCAGTGACAGATCGTACTTTAATTTTAGTAAAAGTTGTGTTCTGTTACGTTCTCGACCTAAGATCCTTGTACGAAATCTTCCGGGCAAGACAATTCTATTTGCTGCGAACAGCGACGAATAGATGAATCATGTATGTATGTATGTATGTTGGCGTTACAGTCCATGAAGAACCTGAGCCGAGCTTCTCTCAATCACCCATGTTGTGTGTGATTTCATTTTCACATAGGTGAAAGGGACCTACAGTTTATTGCCGGTACCGAACGGCGAATTTCGAGAAGCTTTTCATGACAATTTTACTTACTTACTTATCAGGTCTGCGATCCATGGAGGATCTGAGCCTGAGCTATAGCTGCCTTCCATCCTTGACGGTCCCGGGCACGCTGCTTCCAGTTGTCAAGACCAAGATGTCTTACATCCGCGATTACTTGGTCTTTATACCGGAGGTTCGGTCTTCCTCTTCTTCTCGAACCAGGAGGCTCGGAGTCAAAGACCCTCTTAGCTGGAGCGTTGATGTCCATGCGCTCGATGTGGCCGAGCCAGTGTAGTCGACGGATCCTTGCCTTCCGGACTACATCCACATCTTGGTACAGCTCGTAGAGTTCGCGGTTGGGTCTTCTTCTCCATTCACCTTCCTCACAGACAGGACCAAATATCCGGCGCAGAATTTTTCTTTCGAAAGAACCCAAAATCCGCTCCGCTGTCCTGATTATCGTCCAGCTTTCGGCTCCGTACAACAAGACTGGCAGAATGAGCGTTTTGTAAAGCATGACTTTGGTCTTTCGAGTGAGGAGTTTTGACCCCAGTTGTTTGGACAAGCCGAAGTAGCAGCGGTTGCCAAGGGCGATTCTATGCCGGATCTCCACTGTGGTGTCATTTGTGGAATTTACGTTTGCCCCGAGGTAGACAAACTCCTTAACTACCTCGAAATTGTAGCTGTCAATTTTTATGTTTTGTCCCAGGTGGTGAGCGACGGATTGGTTTTTGCTTGACAGCATGTATTTCGTTTTGTCCTCATTGATCTTAAGACCAACTCGTTTCGCCTGTTCTTCAATCGGCGTGAATGCTTCCACAATGCCACGGCGAGAACACGCGATGATGTCGATATCATCCGCGTATCCTAGCAGCTGCATGGACTTGTAAAAGATAGTGCCTTCCCTGTTGACGCCTGCCCGTCGCACTATCTGCTCCAGCACCAGGTTGAAGAAGTCACATGACAATTTTACTACAGGGGGTTTTGTCAGAACCCCGCTGTGGAGAAGCACCGTGAAAAACACGTTCGATGACATGGCTGTGTCGGGATTCGATCCCGAGTCATCGGCGTCAACACACTACCCACTGCGCCACGGTGCTCTCTGATGATTAGATGAATCATGGTCTTCTTTAATACTGGTGGGTGGAGCGTACTCAAAACATTGGCTTGATTTCCAATAGCGTGCATTTGGTGCAAAATGTTGTTTCTATGTGTTGTGTCCGAATACAAACTCTTAATGTTACATATAATTCATTTATTAATTAAGACACAAAATAATTCAAAAGGGAAAACGTGGTGTTAGGTTGACGGCCGATGATGGAAAGATGGTGCCGTTCTGACAACGTAGTGCATGTTGGCACCCGCACGTACGAGGTATTGCCAGATATGACGGATACATCATTTCCCTCCTTTTAATGAGGAATACGCAGAAGGATCGAATCTGATAACAGGTCTACGAATACGCCTGGGACGATCAACTCGAACTTGTACGTGTTCTGAGTCCACTTGGGGTAATTTGCTGGAATCTGTTTCACCCTCGGTTTGCTGTAACTTGCTGGTAGTGTCTTGCAGATTCCGGTAACTTTGTTCCCTGCAATCAGAAGAAGAATCATTAGGATTACTACTTGCGATATTATTATCCACTGGAACAATTTCTTCTAGTTCAATTTGCGTTTTTTCATTTTCAACCTGAACTGGGTATTCCAAGGTCTCTTCCGATAAGCAATCTACTCCTCTGTTCTTTAGCTGATTAAGATGCCTTTTCCAATATTGACCCTTGGCTCGTACGATATACATCATCTGACCGATTCGTTTATGAATAATTCCTGGCAACCATGGCTCGCGTTTAGCGTAATTTTTTGCAAATACCTTTTGGCCTATTTCATACATTTTTCGATCGGTGGTTGTTAAGAGTTTAGTTCTTTTAGGTGCGGGAAGTAATATCGACAATAAATTTCGACAGGGTCTACCATGCAACAGTTCCGCTGGCGTCTTCAATGAACCAGGAAATGGCGTGCCTCTATAGCTAATTAAAAACGTCAAGACGGCATCTTCTTTATTACTGCCACTAACAATTGCTTTGGAGAATGAGCTCTTAAACGACCGAACGAAACGTTCAGCCAAACCATTGGAAGCTGGATGAAAAGGCGCTGTGGTGAGATGAACTATACCGGATCCACTGCAAAATTGTTTAAATTCACGCGATGAGAATTGCGTACCATTATCGGTAACGATTGTTCTGGGGAATCCTTCAATTGCGAATATTGCCTTCAGTGCTTTTATAGAGCTAGCGCTGGTCATATTACCCATTTTTACTACAAATGGGAATCTTGAATAAGCATCGATGCAAAGCAGCCACATTTCTCCGAAAAATGGCCCAGCAAAATCTAAATGCACCCTTTCCCACGGCTCTACGGCCTTTGGCCATGGTTGAAACTCTCTAGGTTGGCTACTTCCGTTTGTTTGGCAAATATTACATTGCTTAACTAGCTGCTCAATATCTTTACAGATCCCTGGCCACCAGCAGTGCTTCCGTGCCAATTGTTTTGTTCTCACCATTCCCCAATGGCCACGATGTAGTAATTTTAGGACTCTTTGCTTTAATGACGAAGGTATAACTACTCGATCTTCGTGTCCGCTCAAAATTAAAACTCCCTCTAAAATACTCAAGGCTAGGCGCAGATGGAAAAATGTCATAAGTCGCTTCTCTGATGTAGGTAGCTTCCTAGGCCATCCTTTTGAAACATACTCAATCACTTTACCCAAAAGCTTATCACACTTAGATTCATCCGCAATTACTTTTGCATTTAAGGGCAAATCGTTTATAACGTCTTCGGCTCCACTATCCACTTGCATTGAGTACTCGACATCAAACTCTTTATCGATCCCAGATGGTAGACGAGATAGTGCGTCGGCATTGGCATTCCTGGCAGTGTTTCTATATCGAATTTCATAATTATATCCCATGAGCACTAGGGCCCAACGTTGTAATCGGTGTGATACCATCGTTGGTAAATTCTTTGATGGGTGAAAAATTGTAATCAGTGGCTGGTGGTCTGTAAATAAAATAAAACGACGCCCGTATAAATATTGGTTAAATTTCTTTACACCGAATACAATAGCCAGAGCCTCTTTTTCTACCATACTATACTTTTGTTGATGTACATCTAAGGTTTTAGATGCATAAGCTATTGGACGTTCAGTTCCATCTGGATAAATATGGGAGAGCACTGCTCCAATCCCATAATCGGATGCATCGGTTGCCAAGATCACTGGATAATCGTTGCTGTAATGAGATAGCTGAGTTGTATTTATTATGGCTTCTTTAAGCGCATTAAAAGCAGCTTCCTGTTTGCTTTCCCAGCTAAATGGCACACCTTTCTTCTTAAGCGCATTGAGTGGTGCGCAAATTTGTGAATAATTATTAATAAATTTGTGGTAATAATTAATCTTACCAATCAGTGACTCCAGCTGCTTCAAATTTTTTGGTCTGGGAAGATTTCTGATGGCCTCTGTTCCACTATTCGAAGGCCTGATGCCGTCGGCTCCAATAGTGTATCCTAAGTACTCAACCTGCGACTCCATGAAGTGACATTTGTTAAATCGACATCTTAAACCATGCTCTTGCAACCTTTTGAACACGTTTGCTAAATTTTCGTAGTGTTCCTGATCGTTGTTGCCAGTGACTATACTGTCATCCAAGTAATTCGCACAATGGGGAATGTCGGCTACAATATGTTCCACTAAGCGCTGGAAAATTGCAGGAGCCGAAGCAACACCAAAAGGTAACCTCTGGTATTCGAACAGACCCAACGGAGTGTTAACTACCATAATCTTTTTGGACGCTTCATCCAATTCTATTTGTAAATAAGCATCGGAGAGATCAATTGTCGAGAATTTCTGACCACCCCGTAGCTTAAGCATTAAATCGTCAACCCGTGGAATTGGATGCCGATCGATTAATAACTGGGCATTGACAGTTGCTTTAAAATCTCCACAAATACGAAGATTGCCATTTCTTTTACGTACCAGCACAATTGGTGATGCCCAATCGCTTACCTTTACACGTCTCCAGATACTAGCAGCTTCCAATCGACTCGCTTCCTTACGAAATTCTTCGTATAACGTGAAAGGTATTGGCCTTGGCTTACAGAATTTCGGCTTAGCATCTGCTTTCAAATATAACCGTGCCTTCAGCGTCGTACATTTACCCAGTGAAGGCTCAAAAACTTCTGAAAACTTCTCACGAAGTTCGCGCACTTTTTCCTGTTGCATACCTTGAACGACACAGACCGCAGCGGTGTGGGGACCGATAGAGAGGTTAAGTTCATCCAACCAATCTACTCCCAAAATATTTGCTCCTTCTTCCATATCAGTGACAAGCAAAGACAGATTTTTTATACCATTCAGCATTGACACAGACACAACGATCTTTCCTAGCACTTTAATTGGTAAGTTACCATATGCATTAAGTGTCAAATCCGATCGTGAGCATGGTGGGGAACCCAATTGGCGATAACCTCTAAGACCAATCATTGAGCATGTGGCTCCTGTGTCGATCTGAAAATTAAGAGGAATCGAATTAATTTGCAGATTAATCATAAATCTATTTCCAAAACGCTTGGCTTCTAACACTACGGTATGAACTTGATGTTGTACTTGGTTCACTGACTTTCTTCGTTGGTTGCAGTTTGGACGGCTCATTTTATCTGCCTCAAAGTTTCTTTTGCATACTGGCGCAATATGCCCAGTTTTAAAACACTTGTAACATTTGGCATCACGGAATTTACACTCGTTGACGTTATGTGAAATTCCACACCCTGAGCAAGACTGCCTTGTTACTTTGTTTTGGCATTTCGAGAATCGAAAATTTCTATTTTCTCCACCGGATGATGCTTTTCGTCGTATTTGATTTATCTCAGGCATCGTACAATCACTAGCAATTGTTTTAACTGTTTTCTGAGTGGCCTCATATGCTGCAGCTATTCCCAAGACTTCCTCAAGAGTGGGGTTCGGCTTTTGTAAGGCTGCAGCTCGAACCGTTTCGTGCGGAGTATTAAGGATAACTACATCACGTATAAGGTCATCCACAAATTCTTCTTTGCACTCTTCCTTCCTGCATATAAACTTGCATTTACGAGCGATGCCACGAAGTTCAGCTTTCCATTCCGAATATGTTTGTCCATCTGCCATTTTTTTCTTATGAAATTTATATCTTTCCGCCAATATGTGAGTTTTTGAATCGAAGTGCTTAGTCAATTGATCAATTAAGCTCTGATACGTTTGACTTTCTGGTTTTTCGCTACCACATAGCTTTATTAGTAACTCATATATTTCTGAACCAACCCAAGATAGAAAATATGCTCGCTTCTTAATGTCGTCCACTACTCCATAAGCCATAAAGTGTTGCTCCAACTGCGCTATATATGTACACCACTGTTGCTCAGATTTAACAAACCTTTTGTATACCGGCACAACTACTCCGCCCGTTTGTAGATCGTTGTTAACCCCATTTCTACACTCCATCATCCATTCCTTTTGTTCTTTCAGGATTTTTTCCATAAAAGCATGCTGCTGTTGCAGCAGGCGCTCAGCAAATTGCTCCATTGTGAATTTTAGTCCTCGTCGCCAAGATTTGTTGTGTCCGAATACAAACTCTTAATGTTACATATAATTCATTTATTAATTAAGACACAAAATAATTCAAAAGGGAAAACGTGGTGTTAGGTTGACGGCCGATGATGGAAAGATGGTGCCGTTCTGACAACGTAGTGCATGTTGGCACCCGCACGTACGAGGTATTGCCAGATATGACGGATACATCACTATGGATGAAATTGCTTGCTCGCTAGGTCAATTATGGACGTCATCATAAAATGGTCGAAGTGCGCCATTAGTGTTTAAAATATGATTAGCTCGAATGAAGCGCAATTGTGAAGTCAAATTTTCGATAACTTTGTCGATCCAAAGACGAACGTTGACTTCCAAATCTCGTACAGCGTCGGCGGTTTATCGGCATAGACTAGTGACTTCAAATACCCCCAAAGAAAGTAATCTAAGGGTGTGAAATCACAGGATCGTGGAGACCATTTCACATATCCATTACGCGAAATGATGCACTCAGCAAATAACGCCCGCAATTAATTGATAGTATCGTGCACCGTGTGGCATGTTGCGCCATCTGGTTGAAACCAAAGCTCTGTCACGTCAATGCCATTCAACTGAGGAACGAAGAAAAAAGAAATCATGTGTCTATAGCGCTCTTCATTGACGGTAACAATCTGGCCGACATCGTCCTTAAAGATGAGCCCATAAAGCATATCAAATGGAAATTTAATGGTTGTAATGGCGTCTCGATAAAGGTTTACGGGTTATCTCCAATCCAAATTCGGCAATTTCGCTGATTTACATATCCATACAACCAAAAATGGGTCTCATTGGAGGATACAATTCCACAAAGTGGATGGACATAGCTCCATAGCTCAACACTGCGCTCCACAACATCAATAACTTCCTTCTATTGTGTATTATCCACTAGTAGAGTGTAGATATGTGGTGCGAAAACGGTTTGTCGTGTTTCGAATAACTTGCTCAGATGGACGATTATGTCGACAGTAAAATGGACGTAGCGTGCGATAAGTTTGACGAACTGAACTATGGTTTTCAAAATAAGTTTTCACAATTTGCACGATTTGTCCTCTCGTTAATGTATTCATCGTAAAATGGCAAAATGTACTAACCACGAATCAACGTTCAACTGTCAAATTGACAATCTGTGGAAACAGTGTTGCCAGCTTAAAAAAACCAAACCTCTAAAAAAACTTTGTAATATGTACGAGTACATCTCCAATCTACATAGGTCCTGAAGGTCTTACAATTCGGTAATGACTTACAAATTTTATTTAATATTTGTTAATACATATGCCATTGGAAAGCCTTTATTTCTAACGACTTTAAAGTATCCGAATGGTATACTTCTACCAAACGTCTACAGTATTCCATAGTCCATGGTTAAGGTCCCCTTCCACCTGCGTGCGCCACCGTAGATGCGCCCGTCCTCTGCCGCGCCTTCCTTCCGAGGTGGATTCGAATACTCTTCGGGGATGTATTTTCCATGCGCTCTTCATGGCCTACCCACGTTAGACACTGTATCCGTAGACATCTTACCAGGGCAATGTCGCTGGACAACCCGTACAGTTCTTCGTTAAGTCTTCTCCATACACAGTTTGAACAAACAGGACCGTAGATAGTGCGCAGAATTTTCTTCTCGAAACGACCGAGATCATACGCTTTTGTTAAGGTCTAAGCCTTAAGGAGGACTGTCATGATCAAGGCCTTATATAGTGTCACCTTGGTTTTCCGAGAGAGGGCTCTACTTCTCAATTGCCTCTTGAGCCCAAAGCAACAGCGGTTGGCAAGAGTGATTCTGCGTTTTATCTCAGCGCTGGTGTTGTTATCGCCGGTCATCAGTGAGCCTAGGTAGACGAATTCCTTGACCACTTCAAAGTTATATCTGGCCATGGTGACGTTCTGACCAATACGTCGGTGTTGAAATTCTTTTTTTGATGTAAGCAGATATTTGGTTTTACCCTCATTAACCTTGAGAGCTATCTTAGCCGCTTCTACCTCAATGCTTACAAAGGTCTCATTGACGTCTCGCTGTGTCCCTCCAATCACGTCAATGTCGTCGGCGTACGCAAGCAATTGCGTAGACTTGAAATAAATCGTACCTCTTGTGTTGGCCAGCGACTCTTGCACGATCTTTTCAAGCACGATGTTGAAAAAGTTGCACGACAGCGCGTCGCCCTGCCTAAATCCTTTTTTAACATTAAAGGCTTTCTATAGCTCGTCTCTATACACGCTGTCATACGTCGCCTTGAAATCGAGGAAAAGGTCTCCAAGATCTGCCGTAGCGTAAATATGTATATGGTCGGTTGTGGATTTACCTGGCCTGAAACCACACTGATAAGAGCCGATCAGGTTATCGGGCAAACGATGCTGAGATTCCATTCGTCGGGGATGCTTTCCTCCGACCATACCTTGCAAATGAGATGGTGCATGCACCTTACAAGCTCATATCTAGCCGCGGCTTTATTAGACTTATGTCTTGATATCGTTATTTTGACTGCGTCTAGGTAGGGTAGACTGAATTCTGTTACATCATTGTGCATTATGAATGGCTCGTTCCGCCTGACAGCGGTATCTTGTCTATTATCGCCGTTATACAGTCTGCAGAAGTGGTCTTTCCAAATCCTCAGCATCGACTGTAATTCTACTACCAGTTCTCCATTTTCATCCCTGCAGGCCGCCGCTCTGGCTTTGTAGCCATGGCATGTTCATTTTACCTTATTGTAAAACTTCTGGGCGTTATTCCTGCGGAAGCTTTTCTCCATCTCCTCGATCTCACGCTTTCCGTGATCTTTATTCTTTCTTCTGAGAAGCTCATAGAGAAGCTCTTCTCTTCTGCTCATAGATTTCGCGAGCAGCTCTCGTTCGCCGTTGCAGCATGGCTTTATATGCCTCTTGTTTTGCCTCATGGGCTTGTTCGCATTGTTTATCGAACCAGGGGTTTCTAGGTGGTGGATGGCGGTTTGAAACCCAGCACCTCTGAGGTTGGGCGCTGGGCTGACGGAGCTCTGGCAATGCGCTCATTCCTGCTCTATTGTTTGCGCTGCTGCGGGCGGATTTTGAGAAAAGTTGAAGGATATACGATTGGCAAAGATTGAAGGATATACGATTGGCAAGAAGGAAGGCAGTCTCTTGCGATTGTAGCTCCTAAGCATTCTTGATATCCTCATTCGTACGTTGGCTACAACAAGGTAGTGGTCCGAGTCGATGTTGGCCCCTGGGAAGGTTCGTACGTCGAGAATATAGGAGGAGTGTCTGGTGTCTGGTTGGTAGATTGATCAGGAGACCGCTAATTATCCTTGTGGATGTCGAGATGGGGGAATCGTGCGCTTGCACCACATCCGTTGTCGGACTTGTGATTTGTAAAGAAGCTTGCACTGGATTACAGGTTTTACGTAGGAACATACAGGAGTGATACATATATGTATATTGGCATGAGAAAACAGGATAATACTGCGAAATACAGGGTAGATGGGAGCGTTAAGTATACTGGATAGATCATTCTGCATCTTAGGTCCCTGATGCCTGATTTGATCTTCCGCGATGCATTGAAACCGTGTCATGGTTTGATTCTGACACTTTCTCCGTTTACTAGTAATTTTTGTAGTCTAGACGTCGTATTTGTTGTATTTGTTTTACAAACAAAATGATTTACTTTCAGGTCAATCGGTTAAATTGACCCGCTCGTACCGTCGAACCAGCGCTCAAGGTATCTTGTTTAATGGTCGATATCACCAACACCACTACCGCCATCGTCTACATTCCCTAGTCTTTCAGTGTAGTCCTGTATTCCTTAGAGCTACTAATACTTTCTTTATTTATTTATTTTTTAGAGTAGATACAAAAGCTTAAGACAAAACATTTATTTTGCAGTTTCAGTTTCCTTATTAACACATCTCTCCACTCTGGCCCTTTTGCATGCACATTCTTTTCTCCCGCTTTCCTAGCAACTATCTGAATTCATTACTTTATCTATATTTTTTTTCCCCTTCACGCCTAGGTTGGGGTACAGGTCGTTTTGAAAATTCACGACCCGTATCCTTGCAACCGGATTCGATTAACATCTCTCGCGTATCAGCTGAGAGTTCCAGCGAAAGTGAGGCACAATCCATATCATCGGTATCCGGGGTTAAAGGTAGTAAAAGCAAAGAAGAACGTCGTAGCGGTGTATTCCGAATTTTCGGGCGAAAAGATAAAGACAAGGACAAGTCGAGGAGATCCAGTCAGCCGCCCCAACACTAGACTTGTCTCCTGGCTCTAGTGCGTCATAATTTATTTAGTTTTCTTTTTTGTCTGTTTTTAATTTCTTACTTATATTTTATCTTTTTTTTTAAATGTTCTTTGTTAAAAAGTTAAGTCGTATACATGCAGATACATATAATATATATTTTATCCAGACACAAGGTGAAATACTTTAGATATTTTACTTGAAGCGATATTTGCCCGGCAAGGACCCGATTGTTGTTAACGTCATTTTTCCTTGGCAAGGAGCGAGATTCGGTTTTTAAAAAAAGTGAAGTTTTACACAAATATTTCATGATTTTTTACGTATCTATACATAAATAATTCTCCAGGCAGTTGAGATACAATTTAAAGTTTTTTGGTTTAACTTTAACTTTATTTCCATTTAGCTTCTTGTTTGAATCTATTAACTTTGCTCAGTACGTAAGGTAGTAACGAAGTTTAAAAAAAGGAGCACGCACCTATGCGGTTATATATATTTTTTATTTTATTGTTTTAATTTTTATTATTAATTAATAAAGTATGTAACCGAAAAGTTTAAATAATATATTGTTTTTGCAAATAAATTTATCTTAAAGTGTTGTATAAATAAAATGTGGTGTTTTATTGCGGATGGTGAAGGACTGGCAAAGGCCTCGTAGGAGTAGCATCTGCCGACGGATGCTGGCCCGACAAAAAGCGAGTGAGAGCCTCTGCAGCCGAACATCTTGCAGCTCTGCCAGTCAGGTCCTACTTCCACCTCCTCGTGGTGCCATCTGGAAATTTCCTTAAAAGGGAATTTACTGACGGAAGAGGCCGAATGGTGAGTATCCTGCACCACCAAACAGGAGATGCCAGCAACGATCCCTGTTTAAATGCCCGGGCCAAGTTCATATACGGCCTCCTCGCGGCGCTCTCCGGATTGCCTCTTTAACATCCGTTGGGAGGTGAACAAACGTATGCAGCGACAAAACCCCGACCAGAATGGCGGTTGTGCGCCGGGCTAACAATCCGCCCACGTAAAAAAACCCAAAGTTATGAATGAGCAAGATGCCTCGGATACACGGACGGATACTCGACGACGACAACGCACGAAAAAGGAACACGATTTACGAGTATGCTCCTGGAATGTCAGAACCCTGTACACTCCCAGAGCTGCTCATAAACTAGAAGGAATCCTCACGCAGTACAAGGCGGATATTACTGTGGTCCAGGAAATATGCTGGATAGGAAACAGTATGATTGGGAAGAAAAATTGCGACATTTATTACAGCTGTCACAAAAGGTTGCACTTACTGGGATGCGGATTTGTCGTGGGAAAGCGGTTAGGGTCGAAGGTCATCGACTTTAAACCTTTAAGTGATCGCCTGGCTGTGATCCGCATCAGAGGCAGATTTTATAACATCAGCCTTATATGTGCACACGCCCCTACCGACCAGGCTGAAGACCCTATCAAGGAGCACTTCTATGACCTCCTGGACAACGCCCACGGAGCTTGTCCGGAGTACGATGTAAAAATCGTCCTCGGGTGAATCGGTAAGGAGAACACCCTTGGCGGAGTGACCGGAAAGCACAGCCTCCACGATACAACAACAGATACCAAAACCAAATACCGTAGTGCAGTGTAGTGCGGGCAAAAAAAAAATCGTGAAAGTGCCGTAACCGAACACCTGGTCGGCAGCAGCGCTGGGCCGTTCTCCTACCTGTCCCCCTTCCCCTCTCGTGACAGCGGTTGCACTCAACACACTCACTGATTGAGTGTTAACGCAACCGACGCGTAGCGGGTCGCGTGTGTTGTTCTTTGCTGGTGGAGCAAATTTTACTGTCGTAAGGGCATAACACCTACGATAGTTTGTATTTGCAAATCCGGCGATAGAACTTCACTTACGCGTCTCCGCTTTAACGGTTTTGTATCTATACATGTTTTGTAATTGCATTAATGAGGGATTTCTGTGTGCAGTTCTGCAATATTCGTGGGTTACGAAAGAATTTCTTGGCCACGTATATCCATCTTTCTCGCCGCAAACTGGCTGTTTTGGCACTTTGTGAAACACGGGTCGATGAAAAGTCTGATCCTTCGGATTTCAGTCTTCCTGGATATAGCTTAGTGCCATTATTCGTTTCTCGCCGTGGTCTCGCCATCTTTGTCCGTAGTGATATTGCTTACCAGTTACTTCCACAGTATAGCCAAACATCCACCCCGGAATTTAATTACATATGGCTTAAATTCATAATCCGTAAGCACTCCATCCACTACTGTTTTCTTTATAGAAGCCCCAATCTAGACAGGAATGCAACATTTGATGCATTCGACGCACTGTCTGATTCCATCCAAAGAATTGTTTCCCTGTTCCTTCGCACTGAAATCGTTTTAGCGGGCGATTTCAATGTACACAATTCTCAGTGGCTTCGACATTCTGGACAGACAACACCCGAAGGAAGGTATGTTGAAATTTTTGCTGAGTTAAATCACTTAACTCAACTTGTGAATGAGCCATCACGTATCCCCGATGTTGCTGGTCATGCCGCCAACACACTGGACTTGTTTCTTACCTCTCAGCCTGACAAATACACGATCGATGTATTGGAACCCCTAGGCTTGTCTGACCACTGCATGATATCAGCAAAATTCTCGAACTCCCACCATCCAGTTAAAGAAAAAGCTCCTAAGAGAACACTATGGCTATACGAGAAAGCCAACTGGTGCGGCCTTAACAACCTCTTTCGGATCTTTAACTGGTCGTTGTGCTTTCTCGACAACGACGTGGACGCCGCAACTGATATTATTGTAACCATTATCCGAATCGGCTTGGCAAATTTTATTCCCAGCAAGATTAAAAGCACCAGGCCTAAGGATAATACGTGGTTTGACTCGAGCTGCAAAGAGGCTATTAGGCTCAGGGAGCTAAGTTTTCGGGCCTACAAGGCAAACAGTTCTGAGGAAAACCGAAAAAAGTTCATACGAGCCAGAAATGACTGCAACACCCACATTCGACGGATTAAATTCCAATCCGACCAAAAATTAAGGCGTAAAATCCTTCAATGTCCCATAGGTAGCAAAAGTTTCTGGTCGTTTGTAAAAAAACGTAAAAAACTCAACTAAGTCGTCTATACCGACGCTCATCCACAATGTCACCCCCTTAGATAAAGCTAACCTACTTGCTGCCCATTTCGCAACCAGTTCTCAGCTGCCAGCCTGTACTTTGTCTCCGCCTGTACTAGAGTGCGTCAATTCCACCATGGGACTAATCCACTTCCGCACTCGTACAGTCGCAAGGGTTTTTAAAGACCGCGACATACACAAATCCGCTGGTCCAGATGGTATTGCCCCAATAGTTCTGAAGAGATGTTTTTCTACGCTGGCAAAACCACTGCATAAGCTTTTTCACCTTTCCACACCTCTGGGCTCTTTCCGAGTAGGTGGAAAACAGCATTTGTCCAGCCTATACTGGCTAAAGGCGAATCATCTTCTCCCTCCAACTACCGACCCATTGTACTAACGTCCCTTCTTTCCAAGGTCATGGAAACGCTGATTAACCGTCAGCTTATGGAATATCTTGAATCACGGATACTCCTCAATGACCGCCAATACGGTTTCCGCAGCAACAGATCCACTGGTGATATGATGGCATATCTCGCTGAAAAGTGGAATCATTCGCTTCACCAAGCAGGTGAAACCAAAATTGTTGCACTGGATATTTCGAAAGCATTTGACAGGGTTTGGCATGAAGCCCTTTTGTCGAAAATGCGTGCTTTTGGGATCGATGAGTCTCTCTTTCAATGGTTTAGAAGCTACCTTTCGAATCGTTCAATTCAAGTTGTTTTGGACGGATTCAAGTCTGATACTCACTTTGTAAATGCCGGTGTTCCCCAGGGTTCCGTCTTGTCTCCGACACTCTTTCTTATTTTTATAAATGATCTCTTGTCTGTTACTTTTAATCCAATTCACTCCTTCGCTGACGACAGTACCCTCAGCATCTCATATTCGTTCACCAGTTTACGACCCTGCACTTCGGTTGTAGATAATGAGCGGCAGCGTATGTTAAGCTCATTAAATTCCGATATCGACAGCATCATCCAACGGGGTAAAAACAATAGAGTGGAATTTAATGCTTCCAAAACACAATGCTGTCTCTTGTCGTTAAAGCGTATAAATAACCCGCAGCCATTATCCATGAATGGCACTTGCATCTCAGAAACTGAAAAGCTTTCCATCCTGGGTATGAGTGTTGCTCACAATCTTAATTGGAGCGACCATATATTCAGTGTCGCCAAGAATGCTGCGAAATGCCTAGGATTCTTATACAGATGCAAGAAATATTTCTCACCCTTAGATCTGGCTACAATCTATAAGGCGTTCATTCGCCCCAAATTAGAGTTTAACGCTCATGTCTGGTCCGGTGCTTCCAAGACCTCACTGCACCTACTAGACAGAATACAAAAACGAGCCATAAAACTGATAGGTGACTCCAGCATTTCCAAAACATTAGACTCGCTGGAACACCGCAGGAATGTTACCTGCCTCTCCCTGTTTTATCGTTACTACCACCAAAAATGCTCTGATGAAATAGCCAGTTGCATTCCGCCCCTTCAACATTTCTCCCGCAATACACGTCTCTCTAGGAATGCTCACCAATATACTCTGAAGCCCGCTTTCGGACGTACTGTCAAATATAGAGAATCTTTCATTAACCGAACCACACGAATCTGGAACTCCCTGCCGGATTCGGTTTTCCCCCCTCAATGCAACATGCAAGCATTTAAGATCAATGTCCATCGGCAGCTCCTCTATTCCTCTTCCTCTCTACCTTCTGCCCGCACTGTGTCGCCGACACAATAAGGTTATTAGACCTTGAGTGCGCGCAAATTAAAAAAAAAAAAAAAAATTCTCACCGTACACTTCACAAAAATTTCGGCATTTGTTGCACTTTAACCGTTTTTTTTTTTTTTTTTTTTGTAGTGAAAAATCATCCTATTGCGTATTTGACTGGTGTAGTCAACATCCTGAGGGCAAACTCGAATGATAACTGTATGCAAGGGCCCAACCATGAATCAAGTTAAGCCTTAACTCGTTGTCAATTTGAACGAAGAATACTCAATCAACTCTTTAATTCCGAAGAGCTTGTCAAAGTCCCTATTTGCAAGCCATAACCTCCACCATTACTCCACAAGAACATGTACTTCCTGCAGTAAAGAAGAGAATAAAGAGGAAACCTACAACTCACATCCGTTCGCTAACATCCAACTATTGCATTAGCATTCCATATATTCAAATTCCATTACTGCCATAGATACTATCTACTGCGATGCGTACATGCGATATCATGTGACCGTGCCTAGCCGGAGAAACGAATGTCATTCAGAGAGATATCCTTATTACATTACATCATGACAAGAATGCGGTGGTCGGAGCACTAGGGCTCCCCATAACATTGATACACAACATCGTGTACTGGAAACTAGAATTGGGTTAAAAGGATCCTTCTTGGTCACAGATGAATTCAACAACAATTACATTGCATTATGTCATTGTCGATATGTTGCAGGACAAAGGACATAAGACATACATATCTACATACACATGCGTTCCGTCAGGATATTACGAGAGTGTAATTACTGTTGCATCGGATTTACTGTTTACTGTCGGCCATTACGATAATTATGTTTGCTTCCTTAGAGCTTTAAGCAGTGACGCCAGGACGTCACGTCGGCGTGTTCGGTACAATAACAAGGAAACAGCTGCTAATCCTATTACCAGAGCTGAGTTGAGTCTTTTCCTGTTGGACGTAAGTGAAGATTTTATTATGAAACAAAAGCGATCGAAGAGGATGGTTTCCGCTTCGAATCAACGACCACTTGGGACAGTTCGGTGTCGCAGGACTCTGGCAGCGACTACAAATGACTACGAACGACTACGTTCTGATGAATCGTTGTAGATGTGCGCTAATCGGATTACAACTTACATACTTCTTACGGATAATTTATATTTACTCTTGCCTTCCGGGCGCGGATGGTTTGGTGTAAGTCGAATGATTCGCAAATAGTAGGGAATGTTTGTCGAGGAACTTGTTGATTACCAGGATTGTGAGGGGGAGTTGTGTGCTGTGATTTCTTAAATGACGTGTGGCATGAAGTTGGGGACTTTGTGTCGGTTTAGAGGTGGAAAATAAACATTTAAGCTTAATTGGTTTACAGGCTGATGAAGGGACTTGAAAAGTGGTAACACTGAAGCCACTCATGCTTTTAAGAGACTCCATAGTCAATGCATGTGAATCGGAACTTGAATTTTGAGACGTAGAGTTGTGATGGTGGGAGCGAACAAACAGAGCAAAGAAATTGATCGCGTTTTACTTGGCAAACGCCAGCTCCGATCTCTATCCCTGCTCAATCCAAGTTGACGCACAGCCTCCGCGTGGCCTCCCCTGGATAGCTATACTGGCACCCGCCAGGTAGTGAACCAATGTGTGCAGCGAACCGACCCCTTGTTCATGGGGAAAGAGGAACCTGGCCCTCCAGGTTGGGGGTTGCGCTTAGGGCTAACATCCCTATCGCTTAAAACAAAAATTTTGTTCAGAGACAACCAATAGCCTCGGATACGGACGGATTACATGTGGACGACCCCCGCAAACGTCAAAATGGAAACGAATTTCGGATCTGCACCTGGAACGTCAGGCCCCTCAACAGACCAGGTGCAGCCGAACAACTGGTCAACTCTTTGGACTGCTATAAGGCAGACTTTACCGCGCTCCAAGAAGTGCGATGGGATGGGCCGGGCAAAAAGCGGATGAAAAACTGTGATATATGCTACGGAAACTGCTACAGAGAAAATAGACAACGCTTATTCGGATGCGGATTTGTTGTTCGAGGCAGACTCAGGAAAAAAGTCTTAAGCTTCCAGTATGTAAGCGAACACCTCAACCATCCGCATCAAGGCCAATCTCGGCAATATAAGCTTACTATGTGTCCACGCCCCAGAGAGAAGAAAGATGACCGACATAAAGACGACTTCTATGATCTCCTAGGCAGAACGTATGCGCAATGTCCCAGCTATGACACCAAAATCGTTCTAGGAGATTTCAATGCGAAGCTGGGTAAGGAAGCTATCTTTGAACGGGTCATTGGAAAGCACAGCCTACACAACACCACGTCAGAAAACGGACTAAGGCTAGTGGACTTTATGGCGGGACATAACCTTGTAGTAGCAAGTACACGATTCCCACACCTCAACATCCATAAGGGGACCTGGCGGTCTTTCGATCAATCGACAACCAACCAAATTGATCATATTGCGATCGACGGCAGACACTCCTCCAGCATCCTAGATGTCCGAACCCTTCGAGGAGCCAACATCGACTCGGATCATTACCTTGTTGCAGCCAAGGTACGGATGCGAATTTCTCGGAGCCAACGGAGTCGAGTAAGAACACCAACATTTAACGTCGGAAAGCTGCAATCGCAGGAGACCGCCAGGACCTTCGCCGATCAAGTCTCCCTCAAGCTCTCTCAGGTCCCGATGCAATCTGCTGAAACCATAGAACAGCAAAGGAGTCTTTGTCAGAAAGCCATTAGAGAGGCCGCCTCAGATATACTCGGTTTCGAGCCACCACCGTCGAGAAACCCCTGGTTTGATGATGAGTGCAGACAGGCCCATGTAGGGAAACAGAATGCATACATGGCCACATTGCATCGACGGACGAGAGCTGCCCGCGAGCTCTATGAACAGAAAAGGAGGGAGGAGCATGCGCTTCTGAGAAGGAAAAAGAAGGAGCACGAGAAGCGCGAGATCGAGGAGATGGAGATATGTTACTGCAGGAACGACGTTCGAAAATTTGACCAGAAAGTAAAACGAACATGCCAAGGCTATAAAGCCAGAGCAGAAGGCTGCAGGGATGAGCACGGACAACTAGTAGTGGAGTCACAGTCGATGCTGAGATTGTGGAAGGACCACTTCTGCAGACTGTATAACGGCGATGATAGTCAAAATGCCGCCGTCAGGCAGAGCGAACCATTCACAATGGACGAAGACGAAGGAGAATCCCGTCCACCCGACTTAGACGATGTTAAGATAGCGATATCGAAACTTAACTCTTATAAAGCTGCTGGAGCAGACGGACTCCCCGCGGAGCTGTTTAAAGCAGCTGGCGATGGGCTGGTTAGGAACATGCACCAACTCATCTGCAAGATATGGTCGGAAGAACGCATGCCCGATGAATGGAATCTCAGTATCGTTTACCAGGTCCATAAGCAAGGAGACCCCTATGACTGCGCCAATTACTGTGTAAGTACCTGAAACCGTTCCTGGACAATCTGATAGGTTCCTACCAGTGTGGTTTCAGGCCAGGAAAATCCACGATAGACCAAATATTTACACAACGGCAGATCTTGGAGAAGACCCATGAATTCCAGGTCGACACGCACCATCTTTTCGTCGAATTTAGAGTGTTTATAGAGACGAGCTATACAGAGCCATGTCATGTTTTAACATTCCTGACAAACTCGTCAGACTGTGCAGGATGACTATGGAGAACTCTCGCTGCTCCAAGTGGGTCTAAGGGTAAATGGGGACAAGACCAAATATATGCTGTCATCTAAGAAAGACGCGCAACACCGACGTCTTGGTCCGAACGTCACCTTCGGCAGCTATATTTTTGAAGTAGTCAAGGACTTCGTCTACCTTGGCTCGGTAGTGACAAGCAGCAACGACACCAGCGCTGAGATAAAACGCAGAATAACTCTTGCCAATCGCTGCTTCTTCGGGCTCAAGAGGCAATTGAGTAGTAGAGCCCTCTCTCGAAAAACGAAGGTATCCCTCTACAAAACCTTAATTATCACGGTCCTCCTCAACGGCACTGAGGCTTGGACGTTGTCAAAAGCGGATGAAGAGGCTCTTGGACGTTTCGAGAGGAAAATTCTGCGTGCAATCTTTGGTCCCGTTTGTGTAAACGGAGAATGGAGGAGGAGATTCAACCAAGAACAGTACGGGCTGTACAGCGACATCGGCCTGGTTAGGCGTCTTCGGATCCAACGTCTAAGATGGCTAGGCCATGTAGAGCGAATGTACATCAACGCTCCGGCCCGAAGAGTCTTCGACTCCAACCCCGAGGGACGACGCAGCAGAGGACGACCGCATTTAAGGTGGCGCGCACAGGTGGAAGGGGACCTCAACCAACTGGGCGTGCGGCACTGGAAGCGGCTGGCCGAAGTTCGGGCCGGCTGGAGAAGCTTGTTGGTTGGGGCCCTGGTTCACCCCGAACTGTAGCGCCATCAAAGTAAGTAAGTAAGCAAGAGTTGTGATGGTAAACAGTGTTCATCTAAACGAACGACCGTTCCCCGTGATTTGAACGCATCAACCGCTTTTCAAGTGTCAACAAATGTTGGCTTCGCATTTTATTTTTGATTCGCGGGGAAGAGAAGACATTTTTGGGTGATAAATCAGGACTGTATCGTGGATGACCCGTACTTAATGCTCATCAATTCACTTGTCTGAGCCGATGTGTATGGAAAGAGCTCGCTTTGTCATGGTGGAGAATGATTCTGACAACTAGCTCTGTACTTCTTCAGAGCATTTTCTGTGGAAGAGGCTATAAAACGGGGAAAGGCAAAAGACGTGATTGCGATATTCCAGCTAACTAATGATCCTGTGATGCTGGTGTCTGCTATCAATTTTAGCAGGTGCAATGAGGTGGATGGCCAAGGTAGCATCCATCCGACGGATGCTGGCCAGCTATAAAGCGAGAAGAGCCATCGCAGACGAACACATTGCGGCACTATTAGTAAGTCCTATCCCCACTTCGAACGAATGGTAAGTCTTTTGCCCCAAAAATACAGAGCTAGTCAATAGGGCTACGGTCAAGCAAGCCGTAACCGTAAAAAAAATCACAAACTTGATGACAATCACAAGCGTCAGATTTACTGATGGACTACATGTCGATGACCAACGCAAAGGACAAGAGTATCGGTTCTTCACCTGCAATGTTAGGTCCCTTAACAAACAGGGTACGGCCCAAAAGTTAGACAAAGCCTTAAGCTGCTATAAAACAGGCATTATCGCACTGGGATGAACCGGATAAAAGGAGGATGAAAAACTGTGACATATATGTACTACTGAAACTGCTATGTACAAGCAGAACAAAGTACACCTATTTGGATGCGGATTTGTTGTTCGAGGTGGACTTAGCTTTTAGCATGTGAGCGAACGTCTCATAACAATCCGCATCAAAGCCCCCAGAGAAAAAAAGAGACGACAGAGTCAAAGATGACCTCCTAGATAGAACATACGCTCAGTAGCACAGCTATGACACCGAGACTGTTCCAGGAAGATTTCAACGCTAAGTTGGGTAAAGAGGACATCTTTAAACGAGTCGTAGCCTACAAGACACCACGTCGTATTGCCCTAGTAGCAAGCAGACGATTCCCACATCTCAATATTCATAAGGGGACCTGGCGTTTATATTGCGATCGACGCCAGACACTCCCCCAGCGTCTTAGATGCCTGATCTTTCCGAGGATCTAATGTTCACTCTGATCACTCAGAGTTCTATGAGCAGAAGAAATGCGAGGAGTTTACGGTTTTCAGAAGGAATAAGAAAGAGCACGAGAAGCGCGCGATCAAGGAGATGGAGAGATGCTATCGCAGGAACAACGTTTGAAACTTTTACCAAAAAGTAAAATGAGCATGCCAAAGTCAAGAGTACGCGCTGGGCATTTTCATCGACATTGAGGGAGCTTTTGATAACGCAACTTTTGACAGCATGTGTAACGCTGCCAGACATCATAGATAAAGCTTAGCTAAAGCACTAGTCCTTTGGATCAAAGCAATGCTCATGCACAGGACATTGACCGCTGATGCAGAACTCGACCAGTGTGTCAAATCTGGCGTAAACAGGGGCTGCCCTCAAGGTGGCGTCCTGTCTCCGCTGTTATGGTGCATGGTGGTCGATTCCCTGCTTGATGCTCTCTATGCCTCTGGAATCTACGCCCAGGCCTATGCGGATGACGTCGCCATTCTTTCTGTCGGCTCACGTTTGGCGACTGTCCGTCGCAAAGCACAGGCGGCGCTAAATGTGATCGATGATTGGTGTACCAGAAATGGGCTGTCAGTCAATCCTCTTCAGACCGATGTCGTTCTCTTTACGAGAAAGACGAAAAATACTGACATGACTCAGCTGGTACTAAAGGGCACTTCCATCCCGATATCCAAGGAGGCTAAGTATCTAGGAGTCATCTTAGATAGTAAGCTTCTCTGGTCAAAGCATGTTGAGTCAAAAACCACCAAAGCGCTGTCAGCTTTCTGGCAATGCAAAGGAGCTTTTGGCAAAACATGCGGCTTATCGCCGGCAAAGGTCCTTTGGATCTACACGGCAATGATAAGACCTATAATTTCATATGCATCGGTTGTCTGGTGGAACAGACTAAAACGCAAACACGTCGTTGCCTCTTTCACCAAACTCCAAAGAACAGTTTGTCTCAGCTGCACGGGGGCTTCCCCAGCACGCCGGCCGCTGCTCTAGATGTTATGATGAACCTTCCACCTCTTGATATATTTATCAGAGGGTGTGCTCTGAAAGCCATGTCTCGTGTGAAGAGAAATGGCTTTTGGTACAACTCGCATAGGAATAACGGTGTGCTTGCGCAAGAATTGTCCTGCGACCCCTGTCTCATGCCATGCCTTCTGACGCACTGACACCCGTTATCCTATTGCGTCGTAATTTCACAGTCGAGTTTCCATGGCGTCAGGATTGGCTATGGCTGGATACTAAACCTGGAAAGGATAGTCTCCGCATTTTTACGGATGGCTCCAGGTCTGGGCGGGGGTCCGGTGCTGGAGTCTTCTTTGAACGCGATAACATCCGACTGCACTTCTTCTTAGGAAAATATGCGTCTGTCTTCTAATCAGAGATATACGCAATCCTAATGGCCATGCACTATGTTGTGAAGCACAGGTGGAAGGGGGTAAGCATATGCGTATGTAGTGACAGCCAAGCTGCACTAAAAGCTATTTGTAACCCCTTAACTAGCTCCAAATTAGTGCTTGAACTTAACTCTGGGATCCCAGGAAATGAGACCTCTGACGAACTCGCTAGAATGGGTTCAGAGGAGAGCTTCTCAGGACCTGAACCCGCTCTAGGTCTACCTGCGTCCACAGTAAATTCTTACATTAACGATTGTGTATTTAATACACACAATCGTAGATGGAGGGGTTCTCCGGGTTGCAGGATGACTAAGCGCATATGCCCTGATGTCTGCAAAAAATCTGCAGCATTCCTCCTGTCTTTAAGGAGAATCGACTGCAGAAGGCTTGTGGGAGTTATCACGGGCCATTACACTTTTGCCAAGCATCTCTACGTGCTCGGCATCAGTGAAACGCCTACCTGTGCTGCATGTGGCGAAGAGAAGGATGATACTGCAGAGCATTTCCTCTGTGATTGTCCCGCCTTTGCTCGCATACGGTGGCGCACCCTTGGAGCCGACGTGGTGTGTGCCGAATCCCTTAGCTCTACATCACTGAAGCTCCTTCAAATTTTTCTCCGGAAAACGGAGAAAATACAGTAATGTAAGGTGTCTGTCTGGAGTACAGTGGACCAGTGATTGCGTCTGAGTTCTCCAGCGGATAGCAGAAGCCTTCAACAAAAAAATAAAAAAAAAATAAAAACTGCCAAAGTCATAAAGTCAGAGCGGAAACCTGCAGGGATGAGCACGGACACTTCGTTGTGCAATCACAGTCGATGCTGAGAATACGGAATGACTATTTCTGCTGACAGTAAACAGCGAAGGTGGTCAAGATACCGCTATCAGGCAGAACGCACCCTTCACACTGTCTACCCGTCTTAAACGAGGTTAAGATAGCGATATCAAAACTGTAGTTTAATATATCTGCTGGCGCAGACGGCCTGCCTGTTGAGCTGCTTGAAGCAGCTGGAGATGGGTTGGGGACATGCACCAGCTCATCTGTAAGGTATGGTTAGGTGAAAGCATGCCCGATGAATGAAATCTCAGCATCATTTGCCCGGTCCAAAAAAAAAAAAGGAGACTCCTATAACTACGACAACTTGACATCGCGCATAAGATCTTCTCCGCCGTGCTGTGTGAACGTCTGAAACCATTCATGGACAATTTGGTAAGTTCCTATCAACGTGGCTTCAGGCCAGGATTATTGACGGCAGATCTTGAATTCCAGGTCGACACACCACCACCTTTTCGTCGATTTTAAGTCCGCATATGACAGTGTCTATAGGGACGAGCTGTACACAGCCATGTTATGTTTTCACATCTCCGCCAAATTCGTCAAGTTATGCAGGATGACAATAGAGAATTCTCGCTAATCCTCTAAGGTCGGTAAGGAGTTAACAGAGACCTTCGATGTCAAAGAAGATCGTTTGGAAAAAGTTTGCTTATAATACGACGGTGTACTTGAGTAAAACAAAAGAAAAGAATCTTCGCAGCCTCCCAGCTCAAGGATATCGAGGAGTCTAGGCATAAACATAAAATACAAGCCTTTTACAAGAAAGCTAAAGGCCTTGCAGGAGGCTTCAAAAAGGGCACCCTGGCTCTTTGAAACTGCGAGGGTAATCTTGTCACCGACCCGCAGGGAATAGTGGATGTATTTAAGCAGCACTTCCAGCAGCTGCTTAACGAGCATGACCAAGAGAGAGTGGTAGGGACCGAGGAAATCCCAACTCCAGCCGCTGAAGTAGTCCTCCCACCCAGCATCGAAGAAGTCGGCACAGCTATTCAGAAGCTGAAGAACAACAAGGCCGCAGGCTCAGATGGCTTGCCATCAGAGCTCTTCAGGGCTGGCGGCGATGTTCTGATCATCTGCACCAGATCATCTGCAGAATTTGGGAAGATGAAAGCATGCCTGACGACTGGAATACCAGCTCTATATGCCCCATCCACAAAAAAGGCGATCCTACCTCTTACAAGAACTATAGAGGTATATCCCTGCTCAATGTCGCATACAAGATCCTGTCCAGCGTATTGTGTGAACGTCTAAAACCATTTTGCACCGCACTAATCGGCAGCTACCAGTGCGGCTTCCGGCCCGGCAAATCGACTATAGACCAAATTTTCACACTTCGACAAATCCTGGAAAAGGCCAACGAGTTTCGAATCGATACTCACCATCTTTTCATCGATTTCAAAGCCGCATACGACAGCATTCAGCGTGAAGAACTGTTTGGGGCGATGGCCGAATTCGGGATCCCGTGAAAACTGATCCAGTTGTGTCGCGCCACGCTAAAAAACACGCGATGCACCGTGCAACTCGGTTCTAGGACCTCGGAACCATTCGAAATATGCACCGGATTTCGGCAAGGAGATGCGCTGTCATGTGACTTCTTCAACCTGGTGCTGGAGCAGATAGTGCAACGGGCACGCGTCAACAGGGAAGGCACTATCTTTTACAAGTCCATCCAGCTGCTAGGATACGCGGATGATATCGACATCATCGCGTGTTCTCGCCGTGGCATTGTGGAGGCATTCACGGCGATTGAAGAACAAGCGAAACGAGTTGGTCTTAAGATCAATGACGACAAAACGAAATACATGCTGTCAAGCAAAAACCAATCCGTCGCTCACCACCTGGGACAAAATAAAACAATTGACAGCTACAATTTCGAGGTAGTTAAGGAGTTTGTCTACCTCGGGGCAAACGTAAATTCCACAAATGACACCACAGTGGAGATCCGGCGTAGAATCGCCCTTGGCAACCGCTGCTACTTCGGCTTGTCCAAGCAACTGGGGTCAAAACTCCTCACTCGAAAGACCAAAGTCATGCTTTACAAAACGCTCATTCTGCCAGTCTTGCTGTACGGAGCCGAAAGCTGGACGATAAGCAGGACAGCGGAGCTGATTTTGGGTTCTTTCGAAAGAAAAATTCTGCGCCGGATATTTGGTCCTGTCTGTGAGGAAGGTGAATGGAGAAGAAGACACAACCGCGAACTCTTCGAGCTGTACCAAGATGTGGATGTAGTCCGGAAGGCAAGGATCCGTCGACTACACTGGCTCGGCCACATTGAGCGCATGAACATCAATGCTCCAGCTAAGAGGGTCTTCGACTCCGAGCCTCCTGGTTCGAGAAGAAGAGGAAGACCGAACCTCCGGTATAAAGACCAAGTAATCGCGGATGTAAGACATCTTGGTCTTGACAACTGGAAGCAGCGTGCCCGGGACCGTCAAGGATGGAAGGCAGCTATAGCTCAGGCTCAGATCCTCCATGGATCGCTGGCCTGATAAGTAAGTAAGTAAGTAGTACTTGAGTATCCCCCCGGCTAAGTACCATCAGAGAATTCTTTTGAAAGTGCGAGGATACCTCTAATATGTACATATCTTACGTAAAAGCCGCAGAATTCGAGTGTGTGCAGCTATAATGTTCAATGCCCAACAACCAGCAACAAAATCAGAGTTGCGCAGTCTTTTGATTCGCGAAGAATACAATTAATTAGAATTAGCAGTCAGTACATGTCCTGACCACGATTCTACAAAAACAACAAAGTATGATTTGATAGATTAACAGCACATCAGATGGCCGGTTGAGCTCAGAAGCGCTGTAAGGAGTAGATAAACACACAATAAAGCCACAATCTGTCCCTATCATTGAGCATAGACTCCCTGTGTGCTTCCTGGGCATAGTAAAACGCTATTGCATGACGATGAGAGCCTTCTTAATAGGGTGTGTACTGATATAAGCAACCATTACTTCGAATTGTGTTCAAGTTCCAAGTTCAATCTGTTGCCTGTGCTCAACGGTGTAATAAAACTTTAACGAGCAAATCGTGATTTCAATTTACACCTCAGGCAAACGTCCTTATGTCTTTCCTGGAACATCTTTAGTAAATACATTAAATGGCCCATTCGCAATAAAAAACACTCATCTCTACTCGTCGCTAGCCTGTTTGAGATTGGACGTTATAAATCACCATATCCCGTCCTGACTATGTATGTTGTTTGGTCCTTCGCGTCCATGATTTCCTTTAGAGGAATGCAAATGCACGCTTTTCATCGAAATTTAAGTGGTGTCAACAGAACTCAGCACTGTCTAAGCACCAAAAATCACTGTCACTCGTCGGAACATCAAGTACAATATATCGTTTCTCTAGTCCAACATTAATCATCACACAGCTCCCTATAACCGATGTACTAACGTGCACATGTCTGCGTCTGCTTGGTGGCTACACGAATCCTTCGGGAGAATGAAAAACACGTGAGTCGTGCACAATCCTTAACCTGTCCCTCGAACCAGGCATCCAAATCCAAATCCACGGCACAGTTATCGGATGATATACCAAGGACTTCCCCCCCCCCCCCCCCCCCCCTTGCTCACATGCATACATACCTTTGGTCGGTCGGACAACAAAATGTGAAAATGTGCGTTTATGGGGAACATTTGATTTTTTTATAGCTTCCTAGAGGGATAGGAGCAGAGAGAAAAAATCCTAAAATTTATGGGAAAATCTCGACATCCTCTGCGCGTGCTTGATGGTGTATACGTAAACGCCAATTGGCTACCATAAACCAAACACTGAGAGCACCGGAGAGCAAGTGGCTTTCCCTAACCAGAGAGACAGAGAGCAATTCTTTGTTGGGTTGAGAGTCCTTCGTCCTTACGAGTCGGTTGTGGATACAATCATTACTGTGATAGCGTGCATTGCGATAAGGACGATTCGGTCTGTTCTTTATTCCCGTTCAGTCGAGGTTCCCTGAAAACTAGAGCCATATCCTTATCCTGGCCGTGTTAGTCCGTATCGGAGTTAGTGATTGAGTAAAGTGAAAATTCATCTGTTTTGCGGATGCGAGTTTATTTTTGAATATTTTTTCCCGAGTAAGCGTGTTTCATTGTATCCTTTTTGGGGGCCCAAAACAAAGCCGCGTCGTGGGTGTGAGCAGTGTGGAATGCAGTTAAAGTGTGTGGTTTAGAAAAAGAGCGCGAAAACATAGGCAGGTGGTGCGGCAATAAGCATTTCATCGAATTTTAGTTTGAATCTGCAAAATGTGATGAATCTTTTCATTTGGCAAATAGTCGAGGGGTATACTTGCCAGGGATTCAGGATTCATTGTCCCATGAATAGAGGGTAAGTTTGTATACAATGGTATGGCACATATCATACAGTTTCTCCACCCCATATCCCATTTCACAATTCAACTCAAGGCCATGGATTCATTCACCTGTGGACTGTATTCCCAATAATTGAGCCCATGGGTAAGAGGATCGTCCATTTTCCGATACTGAAAACTGAAACATTTCAATAAGCTCTTGCTCGCTTGGGCTTCACTCTCGAATTGATGTCATCTTAATGGAAATCTAGTATTTAATTGCAATAAATTCTTTCGACTCATTGGCCCAATGGAACGCGCTTCGAAACTCGTCCGAGTGTTGTTGTGATTCGAAAGTTTCGACAGTAATGGGAAAAGTTTCACACTTGGGTTTTGTTTAGTGTACTCTATTGTGACATTTGAATGAGCATTCTTAAGTGTGTTTACACACTTGCTCGGGGCAGGTTAAGGGAGCGCCGAAGGCACATGGCACTGTTGCTGTTCAGAAAGTAGATCAAGTTTGATTGGATTTGACCTACCACAGGATACAATTTGTGTTTTATGCAATTCTTACGACCGAATCAAAACGGTGTCCCGGGAGCGGTCTTTTGAGTCTGTTAAAGCCGCAGGAGATCAAGTAAGGCGAATACGGTGGTTATGGAACGATAAGCAAATGCTTTGCTCAACAAATTTTTAAAATATGAAAATCGAAAAGTTTACTTTAAGAAGCTCACAAAACGGAGCGTATCACAGAAGCTTTAGCAGCTAACGAAACGAAGCGTATCACAGAAGAATATTTTGATGTGAAACTGAACACAGACAATCAGTCCTCACTTACTTACTTAGTTGGCGCTACAGCCCCGGGTGGGCCTGGGCCTCTATAAACACATCCCTCCAACCGACATGATTTCTAGTGCCGCATGTCCAGTTGGTTGAGGTCCCTTTTCACCTGCGTGCGCCACCGCAGGTGCGGCCTCCTCCGGGTTGGATTCGAAGATTCTTTAGGCTGGAGCTGTAATGTTGGTTGGTTGGTTAGGTGGCTTTCTTCAGTAAAGCGGTGAGGATCACTTAGACCACGATAGGTCCATTGTGCTACCACTTGAGTCGGGTTGTTCCCCGTACTCCTGGAACCATTTTATGGCTTGGATCTCCGTTTCGGATAGATCCGCTGGTTCATCAAAGAAGTATTCTCCTAGAGATCGCCTAGGGCAGGGCAAGTTCATAGGAGATGGGATAGAAATTCTCCCTCTTCCACCTATTGTAATAGACATTGTATGGCAGTCTTAATCTAGGGGCATCTTTCCCTAAAGCGTAATGTCCTGTTAGGACTCCAATTAGGCTGCCTATACATCACCTCATGTTTTTAGCAGACTTGTGGTTGTATGTTGACAGTACCTGTGCCAGGCTTGTCTCGACTAGTTGTGTGTATCAAGATCACGCCATCTCTCATTGGTGGATGGATATCCGCCGCAACAGTCGAGATCTCCAGTGTGGTGCCCTTTTGGCTGCCTGGTTGCCTGGTATATCACTATGGCCAGGTGCCCAGCACAACGTAACAGTGCAGTTGCTCGATAAATCGTTTAGAAATATGCGCCAGTGCCTGACCAATTTTGGTCTTATTATTGGTGATTCGAGTGCTTTTATTGCCGCTTGGCTGGCTTTGTAGATGACATTGACACTAGAGAACATCGATCTCAAAGACAGCCAGCGGCCTCACTAATAGTCGTTAATTCAGCTTCGAATACACAACAGTGGTTTGATAGCATAAGGGATTGGCCTATTTAGGGTCGGTGCATAAACACCGGCTCCCACACCGTTGCCTGTGCTAGACCCGTCCGTGTATACTTCCAGTGCCTTTGCTTGGGAATTCATTCCTTTCCCATTGTCGTCGGCTGGGAACTGTTGTTTTATATAGAATCTCCAAGTCCACGATGGGGGTTGAGTAGTCAGTGACGTCACTTAAATCACTGTTTCGGCAGAGAATACCGGAGAACTTCCAATAAGCTGATTCCTTAAGTCGCAACGCCGATTTCGTTGCCTTTTCCTTGCTAAAAAGATCCAAGGGTTGTAGGTGGAGAATCGTTTCGAGGGCTTCAGTGGGGGTTGTTCACAGTTGTTCCCGGTTAAAGCGACGCATGCCATCCAATGTACTATGCAGAAGTTCGACATACTTAGATCTGCACAGTACCATCCACCAGACTAAACAGCCGTACGTCAGTATAGGCCTAACGACCGCTGTATACAACCAGTGCGTGATATGAGGTTTGACATTCCATCTGGTGCCCAAGGCTTGCTTGCGGGTATATAGAGCAGTTGTTGCTTTTTTGATACGTTCTTCCGCATTCAGTCTCCAGTTAAGCATCTTGTCGAGAATCACGCCAAGGTATTTGGCGCAGTTCTCTGCCCATTTACCAATTTTGCCTAGGCCTGTTTCCTCCAAATCTCGCTAATTTCTAGTGCAACATCGTCTGCAAAAGCAGTGACCTTGCACCCACTTGGCCTTCAGGGATAGGAGTACTTCGTTTACAACTAGCACCTACTCCTCTCTGTGGTGTGCCACGTTTTACTGCCCTTTTTCTGTGGTAGCAGCCGAATTTCGGGTGAATCAACCTGCTTGAGGGTATTTGTTTGATCGAAAGAACTGTGATTGCTGGTGGTTTAATGTTGTTGAAAGTGAAAGCCCCTTCATAGTCAAGATAGGCAAACATTTACATATGAATTCTCTGTTGGCAGGTGATTTCTCAGTGATTCCAACTATAGTATGGAGAGCTGTATCTGGACTGATTTCCCCTTACAATAGGCACGCTGCGATGTCGAAAGCATACCTTTTTGTAGGTTTCCGCGAATGTACAGGTTCACCAGTCTCTCTAGCGTCTTATGAAGAAAGGAAAAGAGACTGATGGGTCTGCAGTCTTTGGCCGTTTTGTGCGTGTGTGTGTGACCAAAAGTCACGATTCGACAATGCTATAAGCACGTTGCATCTTGTGGCCCAGCCTTCTTAGACGCTGACCAGACCGATGTAACTCTAAAGCCCATAGAGTTCGTGATTGAATTTCCTCCACTCTCCATTAACGCAAACGGAACCGAAGGTTAAGTGCAGAATTTTCCTCTCAAAGCGTCCAAGTACCTCCTCATCCTTTTTTGACAGGGTCTGAGCCTCTATGCCACAAAGACCAGGACGATTAAGGTCTTATAGAGGGTCACATTTCGAGAAAGGACTCCACTTCTCAATTGCCTCTTGAGCTCAACGAAATGGCGGTTGGCAACAGTTATTCTGCGTCTAATTTCAGCGCTGGCGTCATTGCCGCTTGTCATAAGTGAACCAAGGTAAGGGAAATCCTCGACCACCTCCAATTTTTAGTTCTTAATTTTCCGGGCCGGAAGCCGCACTGTTATGTGCCGATTAGTGCGGTGCAAAAAGGCTTTGGACGTTCATACAGTGCGCTGGACAGGATCGTGTATGCAATATTAAGCAGGGATATGTGTAAATACCTCTATATTTCTTACAAGAGATCGTCCTTTTGTGGATGGGGCAAATAGTGCTGATATTTTAGTCGCCGGGTACGCTTTTTGGCATCAACGGTCTCGGTGAATTCGGCGCCGATGCTGATGGATCAGCGAGAAGTCTCCACTGTCATTCTGCACAACCTGACGAGTTTGGCAGAGATGGCAAAACCCAACATGGCTTTGTATAGCTCGGCGCTATAAACACTGTCATATGCGGTTTTAAAGTCGACGAAAGGTGGTGCATATCGACTTAAAATCCTTGGGTCTTCTCCAGGATCTGCCGCAGTGTAAATATCTAGTCTATCGTGGATTTTTCTGGCCCGAAACCACATTGATAGGAACCTATCCGATTGCGGATGAATAGTTTCAGGTGATCACACAGCCCTACAGAGAAAATCGTATAGCCCGTGCTAAGAAGACCATCCTACCAAGCCAAAAATAAAAGCATTCCACAAAACCCATTTGCACGCTTACCTTTTGGACCATGTCGTATCTTAATTAATTGGAGAACAAATATCTAAATAACAGTTTTCTATGGTTTTTCGCAAAATAGAACAATTTCCAAACTCGGTTTGGGTTGCCGTTCTGTAGTAAATTGGATATTAACTAGCGCTCGTCAGACATGCTCACGGCTGCGGTTACTTTCGAGTAACAAAAAGACTTACTTACTCACTTATCAGGCCAGCGATCCATGGAGGATCTGAGCCTGAGCTATAGCTGCCTTCCATCCTTGACGGTCCCGGGCACGCTGCTTCCAGTTGTCAAGACCAAGATGTCTTACATCCGCGATTACTTGGTCTTTATACCGGAGGTTCGGTCTTCCTCTTCTTCTCGAACCAGGAGGCTCGGAGTCGAAGACCCTCTTAGCTGGAGCGTTGATGTCCATGCGCTCGATGTGGCCGAGCCAGTGTATTCGACGGATCCTTGCATTCCGGACTACATCCAGATCTGGGTACAGCTCGTAGAGTTCGCGGTTGTGTCTTCTTCTCCATTCACCTTCCTCACAGACAGGACCAAATATCCGGCGCAGAATTTTTCTTTCGAAAGAACCCAAAATCAGCTCCGCTGTCCTGCTTATCGTCCAGCTTTCGGCTCCGTACAGGAAGACTGGCAGGATGAGCGTTTTGTAAAGCATGACTTTGGTCTTTCGAATCTGCCTCTGATACGGATCACAGCCAGGCGATCACTTATAGGTTTAAAGTCGATGACCTTCGACCTTAACCGCTTTCCCACGACAAATCCGCATCCCAGTAAGTGCAACCTTTTGTGACAGCTGTAATAAATGTCGCAATTTTTCTTCCTAATCAAACTGTTTCCTATCCAGCGTATTTCCTGGACCGCAGTAATGTCCGCCTTGTACTGCGTGAGGATTCCTTCTAGTTTATGAGCAGCTCCGGGAGTGAACAGGGTTCTGACATTCCAGGAGCATACTCGCAAATCGTGCATTGTCGTCGTCGACTATCCGTCCGTGTATCCGAGGCATCTTGCTTATTCATAACTTATTTTTTTTTTTTACGTGGGCGGATTGTTAGCCCGCCGCACAACCGCCATTTTGGTCGGGGCTTTGTCGCTGCATACGTTTGTTCACCACCCGGGCGTCGCGAGGAGGCCGTATGTCAAATTGTTCCGGGCATTTAAACAGGGATCGTTGCTGGCATCTCGCCAGGTTGAGAGCGATCAAAAACTTTACCCTGTATGTCCGAGCCCATGTCCTCCTCTATTTGAAGATAGGAATCGCTTAATAAAATACCCTCTAGCGACATTCATATTTAAATTATCCTCGACATGCTTCAGCAACGCAAATTATTCCGTGGATATTCGGAGGTAAGAATATACCCAGCAAACGGTAAGTGTGTTACTGTAACACGCCAAAAGGTGTGTTTTCATTGTAGTACTTTTGAATAAAATTTTAAGTGTGTCAAATGACATACTTAGGTATATGTGTCATCTAACACACTTCTCCTTTTTTAACACACAGCGAATGAATTAGCTAGACATATTTATGGAGAGATAACCAAGGAGTCGTAGAGCTATGTACACGTATTCTTTGCACAAAATTTGAATGGAAGGATTGCAGATTTCTGTCCTCGCTGACGTTTATATATGTAGTGTTTCTGTGGTCCAATTCCAAACATTTGCCTAGAAAGTCACTGCTAAATACTTCAATATACATATTACAAGACAGGATGCTACGACTCTCAGATCAGAATGATAGAGTATATTCAAGAGCACTAGATAGCGTGACCACATTGAAACGAGGGTTTACTGAAGGAACGTCAATTCTACCATTTAGAGACGTCACTTGTCACAGAAGTCATTGTTCAAGAGTTCATAAAATCCACGCCTTCAACGTGCTCTTCAAGAACAATACTCAAACACAATGTCTCCTTCACAGTTGGATAGCCGAACTCTCTTGTCTATTGCATCAAATGTACGTACGTTAACATCTCAACAACACGCGCCACGTGTCCGATATACCTACGTGAATAGTTGGAATGCAAACGCGTATACCTTCTATCAATCATCTTAACGGTCTACTGCATATCTCTACAACCGATCCAATGTCGATACTCCTTGCTCAACGATAAGCTTATTAACATGTCTGTCTCCTACAATACACAGATTGTCTGCAACTCCCACTCAATGTCAGCATCCTTGCAGCACGAGTATTCTAATGCAAATCGTTTCGAATCAGGTTCATTGTCCTCTCAAACAAGGCAGGACATGGACGCTATTCAGTGACGTCGTTCGATATGGATTAAATCTCTCCTACATACTATGACCGTGAAAGAAATGCGATTGAAAAAGGATAATGTATTCCAGGAGCAGAGTAACACTTGATTAAGCACAAATGTCAATCAATTCATTGTTTGCCCGTAGACGTCATCATCATCGGCAACTTTGATTCTTCGAGTGTTTTAGGTGTGACCTCAGCACTCAGGCGTTAAGTCCTTCTCTCATTCAGGCGATCTTGAAATTCCAATTTGGCAATTTAATGGAACTCTGTAATTCCACTGATGACCGGATATCCTATGCCTTTTTTTCGTCCTTGACTTTATCGCCGCTCGTCAGCGCACGACAGTTCGTATACGACGATAAACAATATTACGACTCTTCAGCGAAAATGGCCAAATGTCCTTTTTTAGCTCGGGAGCGGAAGATGACGAGCGGCCCAATACGATGGACAGACAGTTGTTTGTATAACAAACTTTTCGTTTATTATGTTGTCAACCATACGAATGGCGATGACGATGATGATGGTGATGATGATGATTCCAAGCCATTGTTATGGTCAACCGTTTCCTTTCTTATTCCCATTTCTCTTGACTTTTCATTTGTTCCCCCAAACCGGACGGCTTTTTGGCAAGCTATGACCACCCGCTAGACATCATTTGCTAACCATCATCACGAAATTCGATATCGACCATGTTGAGGGCTTGCGAGGGACAGCGCCAAGGAAGTTGAGTTAAATAAATCTTTTGGATTGAAATTGCCTTTCATTTTTACTAGTTGGGATTCTATTTCGGGCCGGTCTTGGTTTGTTTTCCCATTTAAGGGTGTTTTGACGTAATGATTTCTGACAGGCTGACGGGGTGACAAGTTACAAGAGGACCAGTGATTTGGCATAAGTGTCTTGTTTATGACAGGCGGGCGCGTGAGATTTATGGCACCGAGGACGATTTGTATACATAAATGGGATACTTAACGTTACCGTCTATGTATCATGAATAGTTGGTCTAGATGAAATGGCGATACGGAGGCAATAAATATAAATTTTTGCTCAAAGGCCTGCTTATAAGGGTTTTTGGCAGTGGTTTTGGTATGAGATTAGTGTCGTTTTAAAGCATTCTCCTTGTTGCTCTTTGCTGGGGGCGGCCGTAAAAGTGTCGTGAAGAAAGTTCATAAAATACTAATAGCTCATCGTAAATTATATCTAAGAGGGAGGTCCTGAGTTATGACTTTTTCCTGGACAGAGGAGAGGGATCTAATTTCCGTAGCTTGGTGGGACCTAAAAATAAATCATACTTACTTACTTTGATGGCGCTACAGTTCGGGGCGAACCAGGGCCTCAACCAACAAGCCTCTTGGCCAGCCGCTTCCAGTGCCGCACGCCCAGTTGCTTGATATCCCTTTCCACCTGTGCGCGCCACCTTAAATGCGGTCGTCCTCTGCTGCGTAGACCCTCGGGTTGGAGTCGAAGACTCTTCGGGCCGGAGCGTTGATGTCAATTCGCTCTACATGGCCCAGCCATCTAAGACGTTGGATCCGAGGACGTCTAACTAGGCCGATGTCGCTGTACAGCCCGTACAGTTACTGGTTGAATCTCCTCCTCCACTCTCCGTTTACACAAACGGGACCAAAGATTGCACGTAGAATTTTCCTCTCGAAACGACCAAGAGCCTCTTCATCTGCTTTTGATAACGTCCAAGCCTCAGCGCCTTAGAGGAGGACCGGGATGATTAAGGTTTTGTAGAGGGATACCTTAGCTTTTCGAGAGAGCGCTCTACTACTCAATTGCCTCTTGAGCCCGAAGAAGCAGCGGTTGGCAAGAGTTATTCTGCGTTTTATCTCAGCGCTAGTGTCGTTGCTGTTTGTCACTATCGAGCCAAGGTAGACGAAGTCCTTGACTACTTCAAAAATATAGCTGCCGAAGGTGACGTTCTGACCAAGACGTCGGTGTTGCGCGTCTTTCTTAGATGACAGCATATATTTGGTCTTGTCCCCATTTACCCTTAGACCCACTTTAGCCGCTTCTGCTTCAATGCTTGCGAACGCCTCATTGACGTCTCGCTTTGTTCGTCTTATAACGTCAATGTCATCTGCGTAGGCAAGCAATTGTGTGGACTTGAAGTAGATCGTACCTCTTGTATTGGCCGCAGAGTCCCGCACGATGTTTTCAAGAATAATGTTGAAGAAATCACATGACAGTGCGTCACCCTGTCTAAAACCTTTTTTAACATCAAAGGGGTCGGTTAGTTCACCTCCGACCTTAATGGAGCAGTGAGAGTTCTCCATAGTCGTCCTGCATAGTCTGACGAGTTTGGCAGGAATGTTAAAACATGACATGGCTCTGTACAGCTCGTCTCTATAAGCACTGTCATACGCGGCTTTAAAGTCGACGAAAAGATGGTGCGTGTCGACCTGGAATTCATGGGTCTTCTCCAAGATCTGCTGTAGTGTAAATATTTAGTCTATCGTGGATCTTCCTGGCCTGAAACCACACTGGTAGGAACCTATCAGATTGTCCACGAATGGTTTCAGGTACTTACACAGTACGGCAGAGAGGATCTTGTACGCGATGTTCAGGAGGCTTATCCCTCTGTAATTGGCGCAGTCATAGGGGTCTCCTTTCTTATGGACCGGGCAAGGTTAGGTTAGGTATATGGGTGCCCTATTGACGTAAAGTCAAGGCTCACGTAGACTACGTTGAGTCCATTGTGCCCACCTGTTTTGTTTAACCCGTTGATACCTATACATTTACTGTCGAGCTGAACCAGCCAGACGAGGATAAAAATCCTAGTATTCTGTTCAGCCCGATATTACCTACCTCTTCTAGTCCCGAAAGGAAGTATCTTCCCAGGAAAATATTCCTTTTTTGGGCTAGCGCCGGGCATTCGCACAGCAGGTGACGAACGGACTCAATTTCCTCTTCGTCCCTGCAGCTTCTACAGAAGTCATTGTAGGGCTGGCCTAGTCGAGCTGCATGATAAGATAGCATGCAATGCCCGGTGAGGGCACCGACTGCCAGTCGAATGTTCCCACGATTGAACTTCAGCAGATTTTCCGTTCTTTTCTTATCATAGACGGGCCAGGTCAATTTCGCCGTTGCGCATGTATCTAAGCGACACCATCGCTTATTGGCTTTCGCCAATAGCTCCGTCTGTATCTCCCTGTAGAGCGCACTGAGTGGTGTTTTGGCATCAGCTGAGATCTGCGCAATATTAGCACCTGATCCCACCCTAGCCAACTCGTCCGCCCTCTCGTTTCCGGAGATATTCATATGACCAGGTACCCAGCAAAGGGTCACCTCATTTACATTGGATATCTCTTCTAACTTCTCCTTACAGATTTTGACGAGTTTGGATCTTATCCATGCTGCCTGCAGAGCCTTAATGGCTGCCTGGCTGTCAACATAGATGCTGATCCTTTTTCCTGTGATATTCTCTTTGCTGATCAGGTCCGCCGCTTGCTTGATAGCGAAGACCTCAGCTTGGAAGACACTGCATCCATCATCGAGCCTGTAGGAGCGATGCATATCCCGAGACTCAAAGTAGACTCCGGCACCTGTGCCAACATCCATTTTGGATCCGTCGGTGTAGAGTGCCAGTTCACTTTCCGTGCGTACCATGTCACCGGTCCATTCCTCCCTGGAGGGAATTCTAATAGAGAATCTCCTCTCCCAGGAAGGAAGTCGGGTGACATAGTCCGTTACGGTTCTGAATCTCGAGACGGCCCATCGATCCAAGACTGATGCATGTCCATGAGGACTCTTTTTCCAGAGACCTAATTCCTGTAATCTTAGCGCAGTTCTGGTTGCGACGCTCTCGCAGTACAAGTCCAGGGGTGGGAGGCTCAGCATGACTTCAAGGGCCGCCGTTGGTGTGGACTTCATAGATCCCGTCACCGCCAGACAGCCCGCCCTTTGAACCTTTGACACACTCTGAAGATGACACTTTTTCTCAAGCGCTTTCCACCAGACAACCGAGCCATAGACTAGGATAGGTCTTACTACCGCAGTGTATAACCAATGTACTAACCTCGGTTTGAGGCCCCATGTCTTTCCAAAGGCTACCTTGCACGAATATAGTGCCACATAGGCCTTTTTGATTCTTTCCTCAATATTTTCTCTCCAACTAAGTTTGGAGTCCAGGATTGTGCCCAGATATTTCGCAGATTGTCCAGGGATCAGATCTATACCATTCATACGGGGGTAGGTGTATCTTGGTACAGATCTTCTCCTTGTAAAGAGTACTACCTCTGTTTTCGCCGGATTTACTCCCAGGCCTCGCCCCTTGACCCAGCTATCCACTAACATCAGTGCATAGCTTAGTCTATCGCTGAGGACCTGCGTAAATTTTCCAGAGACTAAAATGGCAATGTCATCGGCGTAGGCCGTAACATTAAAACCCTCCGTCTCCAGAATCTTGACCATTCCGTCGACCACAAGGAGCCATAGGAGGGGTGACAGAACGCCACCTTGTGGTGTGCCTTTATTTACCCTCACCCTTCCGCATGCTCCCCCTATCGTCGAATTTACTATACGAGTACCCAGCATTTGCCCAATCCACCTGCATACACCCGGGTTTATTTGGGCCATATGAAGGCTGGACACTATTGCCTCGGTACTCACGTTGTTAAAGGCACCCTCAATGTCCAGGAAAGCACCTAGAGTGAATTCCTTGATACTGAGCGATTTTTCTATCGCAGAGACTACCCTATGCAGAGCAGTATCCACCGACTTTCCCCTTATGTACGCATTATGTGATTGTGACAGATAACCGTCCCCAATCTCTTCTCTTACGTACAAATCTATTATTCGCTCCAGCGTTTTCATCAGGAAGGACGACAGACTAATAGGCCTGAAGTCCTTTGCAGTAGTGTGGCTGACTTTACCCGATTTGGGTATGAAAACCACCCTAACTTCCCTCCACGCTTGAGGAACATAACCCATCCTGAGGCACCAGGAGTAGATGCGCTCCAGCCATGGAAGAATGACTTCGCATGACTCCTGCAACATGATCGGAAAGATCCCATCCATTCCCGGTGCCTTGTAGGGGTCAAAAGATTTGATTGCCCACAGGATCTTATTCCCCGTAACAATCTTATCGACTGTCTCATGCTCAATACATTCCCTTGGCAACGTGTCCGCTGAATTGAAGATTCCTGCATCCTCGCAGCCAGGGAAATGACCTTTCAATAGTGAATCAAGCACGCTCTCGTTTGAGTCTGTCCAGCTACCATCAGATCTCTTTATAGAGGACATCTGTGTGGGAGCTTTTGCAAGGACCTTCCTCAGACGAGCTGCACCCGTACATGATTCAATAGAGCCGCAGAAGCTTCTCCAAGAGTCCTTCTTGGCGAATCTAATTTCTTTTTTGAGTCGCTTAACATTATCTCTATAGGTTGACCATTCAATGGCCCCCTCCTTTGCCAGGATCCAACTGAGCCTAGAGATACGAAGCCGCTCTGCTATTTTAGCATTCCACCATGGTGGGTGGTTTCTTTTACTGGGTCGTCTGGTAGGACATGCCTTCTCAAATGACCGATTTAGCTTGCTGGTAAGGTTCAGTACCATCTCATCGATGTCTTCCGTGGAGTCGGGGTTCCCATCCGGAAGCCGGTTGAGGGTCCCACCCAGCTCCGCGTTAAACCTCTGCCAGTTCGCCTTCCGGGGATTCCGAAACACTTTCCTATCCGGCCTACGGACATTCAAGTCGAAGAGGATCCAACAGTGATCAGAAAGTGATGCTTTGCCAGATACTCTCCAGTTCGAGATCTCCGCAGTACCATTATCATTTATAAGCGTTATGTCTAAGACTTCCCTTCTGTTACTAGTAATAAATGTTGGTGAATCACCCCTATTACATATAACTAGGTTAGTACTAAGGACAAAACTGAACAAAGCCTCACCCCTACTATTGGTATTAGAGCTACCCCAAGTAGTGTGATGGGCGTTAGCATCACACCCTACGACTAAGTTCTTCTTACCTTGTTCGGCCATTGCGATCAATGACCTTGTTTCTCTAGAGGGGACGTCCGTGCCTTCGTCGTACGGTAGGTAAACCGAAGCCATCGTTAGTTCACCCTCCTTTCCCGTAACCTCCACCACCGTCTGGTCACCCGAGCTGAAATTAGTTAACATTAGTACGTGGAGATCTTTGCTAGCAACGATACAAGTTCTAACCTTGCCTTCGCTGCTGTTATAAAAGAGGCTGTATTTCGATGACCCTAATCCCTTAACCCGATTATGGAGGATCCATGGTTCTTGGATCAGGGCCACATCAAGCTGCTCCTTGTTCATGAGCAGCATAAGATTGGCTGATGCGGCCTTACTGTGATGCAGGTTTATTTGCACTACTTTCATTTTTAGTAGCACTTTCCTTCACCACAGCTGCCGTACCGCCAGGCTGCGCCTTCTTCATGAGTCTCACAGGAAACTCACCAGCCCCGAAGAATAGGCGCATATGCCTCTCTTTTTTCATCGCTTCCGGCGGATCCTCGATAACAAAGATTATGCTTTTTGTGCGTCTTCGTTGCTCTCAATTGCTACTACTTCCCAGTCATCCATAGGGACCGCTGGGTTTTGTGCCTTTAGAAAGCCGAGGATCTCGCTTTTCTCGAATTCCATTTCCGGTACGCTCATCTTGGCTTTAGGCCTCTCTGGTACCTCGTCCAAGGGGACTGCCTTTAGTGCAGCCCCCTCCCACAGTTTGAAGGTGGGTACAACCTTCTTCGCAAAGTCATGTGATAGCTGGTCCTTGCAGTCCAGCCTACTCACACCTCGCCTCCAGTTAGTGAGACCAAACGTTGGCGCAGTTTTCCCAGCATTCCCTCGAATGTGGTCGAAGATCGCTCTAGCCAAAGCCTTCTCGATCATCTTCCCCTGTTCGAAGGTATACTGGCCACTCGGCCTGCCGGAATCTATCACAGCTAGCTGTAAAGCATTCCGAGCAGCCCCTCCGAACTGCACTGCCGTGTTGACCTTCACTCTTTTTGATGGATTTCCGGCTTCCTCTTGGGATCTTACCCTCTTCGCCTTGAAATCCTCTCTTTTCTTGGGAGCTGGCACGTTTTCTGGTTTGCCCTTACCAGTCTTATCGACCGCGTTAGGGGCCACCTTAGTAGAACCTGCCTTAGCGGCTACAGTCCTTCCCGTGCCCTTGGTTTTCAGGTTCTCACCTTCGCCTAGGGTCTGGGTGCAGCTAGAACCCGCCTTATCGGCTTCGGTTCCACCTGGCCCAGCCCTCCGCTCCCTTTTCTTGGGGGGATTTATGGTCTCTTTATCCCCCTTGCCTTCTCTGGCTTTTTTGCCGGATGTGCCCTTGTCAGCCCTTGGTCTCGTTAGGACATCCTTGGCAATCACCTCTTCTGCCCAAGCGAGCTTCTCCTTCTCCATATCGGAGAGCAGGGGTCTGCCCTTTTCCTCAAGCAAGCGCTTAAGGTGTACAGCTTTTTTGTACTCCTTAAGCCTCAGCTTTCCTTGGGTTAATTTCTTCCGTGTTAAACCTTCTTGGGCTGTCTCTTCAGAATCAGCGAGTAATTCCTCCTCTAATTCCTTGGAGATGACCTCGTCTAACACGCTGGATCCCCTAGGTTTGGCTTCTTCCTCTCTGTCACTGACCACAGCAAGTAGTGCGTCTGCCACCGACTCGAGAGAGAGCTCTTCCTCTTTACTTTCTTTTTGTGTTTTTGTTTTGTTTAAATTTGAAATTTTGTACCCACGAGTACGGCCGGAAATATGGGTCCACTCCGACAGAGCCGCCGAATATCGGAGTAAGGCATTTGAATACCTTAGGCCTCGCCTGTGCACCTAAGGGAGCTCGTTAGCGGTTGGAAATAAACCCTCCAACCTTTCATCCTTCGGCACGGTTTTAAGAAGCTCACACCACCACTGGAGTAGGGTTGACTATCTCTTGGTTCCCGGCCCGGAACCCATGTCGTTGACAAGGCTTCCCTGGCCAGTGTAAGCCCCAGCACCACGGCAAGGTGGATAGTCCCGCTGGGGAACCGGGACCGGGCAAACGATACTGAGATTCCATTCATCGGGCATGCGTTCTTCCGACCATATCTTGCAGATGAGTTGGTGCATGTTCCTGACCAGCTCATCGCCAGCTGCTTTAAACAGTTCCGCGAGGAGTCCGTCTGCTCCAGCAGCTTTAAAAGACTTAAGTTTCGACATCGGTATCTTAACATCGTCTAGGTCAGGTGGACGGGATTCTCCTTCGTCTATTGTGAATGGTTCGCTCTGCCTGATGGCGGCATTTTGACTATCATCGCCGTTATACAGTCTGCAGAAGTGGTCCTTCCACAATCTCAGCATTGACTGTGACTCCACTACTAGTTGTCCGTGCTCATCCCTGCAGGCTTCTGCTCTTTATAGCCGTGGCATGTTCGTTTTACTTTCTGGTAAAATTTTCGAACGTCGTTCCTGCAGTAACATCTCTCCATCTCCTCGATCTCGCGCTTCTCGTGCTCCTTCTTTATCCTTCTCAGAAGCGCATGCTCCTCCCTTCTTTTCTGTTCATAGAGCTCGCGGCCAGCCCTCGTCCGTCGATGCAATGTGGCCATGTATGCATTCTGTTTCTCTACATGGGCCTGTCTGCACTCAAACCAGGGGTTTCTCGGCGGTGGTGGCTTGAAACCGAGTATATCTGAGGCGGCCTCTCTAATGGCTTTCTGACAACGACTCCATTGCTCTTCTATGGGTTCTGCAGATTGCATCGGGACCTGAGAGAGCTTGAGGGAGACTTGATCGGCGAAGGTCCTGGCGGTCTCCTGGGATTGCAGCCTTCCGACGTTAAATGTTGGTGTTCTTACTCGACTCCGTTGATTCCGAGAAATTCGCATCCGTACCTTGGCTGCAACAAGGTAATGATCCGAGTCGATGTTGGCTCCTCGAAAGGTTCGGACATCTAGGATGCTGGAAGAGTGTCTGCCGTCGATCGCAATATGATCAATTTGGTTGGTTGTCGATTGATCGAAAGACCGCCAGGTCCCCTTTTGGATGTTGAGGTGCGGGAATCGTGTACTTGCTACTACAAGGTTATGTCCCGCCATAAAGTCCACTAGCCTTAGTCCATTTTCTGACGTGGTGTTGTGTAGGCTGTGCTTTCCAATGACCCGTTCAAAGATGGCTTCTTTACCCAGCTTCGCATTGAAATCTCCTAGAACGATTTTGATGTCATAGCTGGGACATTGCGCAGGAGATCATAGAAGTCGTCTTTATGTCGGTCACCTTTCTCCTCTCTGCGGCGTGGACACATAGTAAGCTTATATTGCCGAGAATGGCCTTGATGCGGATAGTTATGAGGCGTTCGCTTACATACTGGAAGCTTAAGACTTTTTTCCTGAGTCTGCCTCGAACAACAAATCCGCATCCGAATAAGCGTTGTCTATTTTCTCTGTAGCAGTTTCCGTAGTATATATCACAGTTTTTCATCCGCTTTTTGCCTGGCCCATCCCATCGCACTTCTTGGAGCGCGGTAATGTCTGCCTTATAGCACTCCAAAAAGTTGACCAGTTGTTCGGCTGCACCTGGTCTGTTGAGGGACCTAACGGTCCAGGTGCAGATCCGAAATTCGTTTCCTTTTTGACGTTTGCAGGGTCGTCAACATGTAATCCGTCCGTATCCGAGGCTATTGGTTGTCTCTGAACAAAATGTTTGTTTTACGCGATAGGGATGTGAGCCCTAAGCGCAACCCCCAACCTGGAGGGCCATGTTCCTCTTTCCCCAGGAACAAGGGGTCGGGTCGCTGCACACATTGGTTCACTACCTGGCGGGTGCCACTATAGCTATCCAGGGGAGGCCACGCGGAGGCTGTGTGTCAACTTGGATTGAGCAGGGACAGAGATCGAAGCTGGCGTTTGCCAGGTTAAACGCGATCAACTTCTTTGCTTTGTTTGCTCGCTCCCTTTTCCCTGCTCCCTTCTCCCCTAAAAAATAAATCATACAAAGGAAAATAAGGTTTTTTCCTAGGGAAGGGATAAAGAGGAAAAGATAATCGTCTTTTTCGAACAAATAACAAAAGTACAAGAAGGAACATTTTTATAATTCGTAAAGCCACGCGACTATAAGGAAGATCCTGTATTTACAACACATTCTGTCAAGGACAGGAAGTAAACAAATTTGTCGACTTCAAAGCCGCATACGTAATTAGAGACGAGCTATACAATGCCATGCCTACCTTTGCCATACCTGCTAAACTCATCAGACTATGCAGGATGACTTTGGAGAATGCTCGCTGCTCCATCCGAATCGGTGAACACCTTACCGATAGTTTTGATGTCAAAAAAGGATTTAGGCAGGGCGGTGCGCTGTCGTGTGATTTCTTCAACATCATATTGGAAATGATTGTGCAAAAATCACTGGCCAATACAAGAGGCACAATCTATTGCAAATCCTCGCAACTCCTTGCATACGCCGACGATATTGACATAATAGGTAGATCACAGCGAGATGTCAATGAAACGTTTGCGGGTATTGAGTTCTAGGCGGCGAAAGTTGGTCCGGCGGTAAACGAGGGCAAAACTAAATATATGCCGTCATCAAAAAAGGACGCTCACCACCGACGTCTTGGCCAGAACGTTTGTATTGGCAGATATAAGTTCGAGGTAGCTAAGGACTTCGTCTACCTTGGCTCCACAGTGACCTGGAACAGCGACATCAGTTCCGAAATTAAACGGAGAATCACTCTTGCCAATCGCTGTTTCTTTGGGCTTACGAGGCAACTGAGTAATAGAGCCCTCTCCCGAACGACAAAGTTGACTCTATATAAGACCCTTATCATCCCGGTCCTGTTGTACGGCGCAGAAGCATGGACACTATCAAAAGCGGATGAGGAGGCCCTTGGTCGGTTCGAGCGAAAGATTTTGCGCGTGATTTTCGGGCCTATAAACGCAGACGAGGGATGGAGGAAAAGATTCAACCACGAACTTTACGGGCTGTACAGCGACATGAGCCTAGTCAGGCGTCTACGGATTCAACGCCTAAGATGGCTGGGCCATGTAGAGCGAATAGACACCACAGCTCCAGCCCGGAGAGTCTTTGAATCCAACCCCGAGGGACGAAGAAGCAGAGGACGGCCGTCCTTAAGATGGCGCGCACAGGTGGAAGGGGACCTCAGCCAACTGGGTGTGCGGCAATGGAAAAGGCTAGCGAAAGATCGTGCTAGATGAAGGGGCATGTTGATTGAGGCCCAGGGTCCTCCCGAACTGTAGCGCCCGTTTCATTTTTTATTTATTTTATTTTCTCCCGGTGAAGTCATTAACTCATTCCATTCCTGTTTAGTCGATATGATTCCACCGGAATTCGGTAAAATAAATCCCAAATATCAACGGAACTGTTTGACGAGATTAAAAGATATCCCAAATACCGTTGTATCAGAAACACACATGTTGAAAAACCAATACGTATTCTGTATGGTGTACATTGTGGTCATATTCCGTTCAGTAATTCACAAATGATAGGCACACAATGCCAATAGCAATATCCTGATGCGGTTCGTCATCAGGACATACCGTGCTTATTGCTCATCCTGATGTTGGCACTCAGACGAATGTGCATGGACGTAATGTATAAATATTTTTGTTAATTAATTTGTATAATTCCATATGGTAGTGACACAGGAAGGGACCACCATTGTGCTCAATACTCACTCGAATTCAGGATAATGATTATCGCAATCAAGGCGAGTAGTTCGGCGAGAACTGTGTCAAGGAGAGGACAAATGACATGACCCACTCAAGTTTGTTGCGTTCCCATTCGAGGATTTATATGTCGAGAGAGGAGCTAATGTTAATTTTATCAATTTTATCGACCGAACGCTAACCGACCCACATGACATTACATTTAATATGTGCGACAAAACTAGTGCATGCTTACTTACTTACTTAACGGGCGCTACAGTTCGGGGTGAACCTGGGCCTCAACCAACATGCCTCTCCACCTAGCACGATCTTTCGCTAGTCTTTTCCAATGCCGCACGCCCAGTTGGTTGAGGTCCCCTTCCACCTGTGCGCGCCACCTTAGGTGCGGCCGTCCTCTATTTCTTCGTCCCTCGGGGTTGGATTCAAAGACTCTACGGGCTGGAGCTGTAGTGTCCAACAGGACCGGGATAATTAAGGTCTTATATAAGGTCAACTTGGTCGTACGAGAGAGGGCTCTACTTCTCAGTTGCCTCTTGAGCCCAAAGAAGCAGCGGTTGGCAAGAGTAATTCTGCGCTTGATTTCGAAACTGGTGTCGTTGTTCCAAGTCACCGCGGAGCCAAGGTATATGAAGTCCTTAACTACCTCGAACTTATATCTGCCAATATGCACGTTCTGTCCAAGACGTCGGTGGTAAATGTCCTTTTTCGATGACAGCAGATATTTAGTCTTGCCCTCATTAACTGCCAAACCAATTTTTGCCGCCTCCATCTCAATACTCGCAAACGCCTCACTGACATCTCGCTGCGATCTACCTATTATGTCAATGTCGTCGGCGTATGCAAGGAGTTGCGAGGATTTGAAGTAGATTGTGCCTCTTGTATTGGCCTGTGATTTTTGCACAATCATTTCCAATACGATGTTGAAGAAATCACACGACAGTGCATCGCCCTGCCTAAATCCTTTTTTGACATCAAAACTATCGGTGAGGTGCTCACCGATTCTGATGGAGCAGCGAGCATTTTCCAAGGTCATCCTGCATAGTCTGACAAGCTTCGCAGGGATGTCAAAAGTAAACATGGCGTTATATAGCTCGTCTCTAATTACGCTGTCGTATGCGGCCTTGAAGTCGACGAATAAATGGTGCGTATCGACTTGAAACTCATTGGTTTTCTCCAGGATCTGCCGTAGTGTGAAGATTTGATCGATGGTGGACTTCCCTGGCCTGAAGCCACACTGATAAGGACCTATCAGCTTGTTTACGAATGGCTTCAGGCGTTCACACAAAACGGCAGCGAAGATCTTGTATGCGACATTAAGGAGACTTATTCCTCTATAGTTGGCGCAGTCAAAGGGATCTCCTTTTTTGTGGATCGGGCAAACAATGCTGAGACTCCATTCCTCGGGCATGCTTTCCTCTGACCATATCTTACAGATGAGCCGGTGCATGCTCCTAACCAGCTCACCCCCAGCCGCTTTGAAGAGCTCAGCAGACAGTCCATCTGCGCCAGCAGCTTTATTCGACTTGAGTTTCGACATGGCAATCTCAACTTCGTCGAGGTCAGGGAGACGGAATTCTCTGCGATCTTCGTCGTTAAAAAATGGATCATTCTGCCTGACGGCGGTATGTTGGTTGTCATCGCCGTTATACAGTCTGCAGAAGTGGTTTTTCCAAATTCTCAGCATCGACTGCGATTCTACTACTAGGTGTCCGTTCTCATCCTTACAGGCCTCCGTTCGGGCTTTATAGCCTTGAGACATTCGTTTTATCCGCTGATAAAATCTTCGAACGTCGTGCCTGCAATAGCACCTCTCCAAGTTTTCAATCGCCCGCTTCTCGTGCTCTTTCTTTTTTCTCTTGAGAAGCTTATGTTCCTCCCTTCTCTTAAGCTCGTAGAGCTCACGAGCCGCTCTTGATTTTTTGTGTAGTGAGGCTTTGTATGCCTCCTGCTTTTCCGCATGAATCCTTCTACACTCGTCATCGAACCAGTGCATGCAGTCAATTGAATTCAAAGTGCCTAGGATGCTTTGCAAGAAGTCTGCGCGAAGAAGCTATTCATAAGTTCAAAGTTGAATCCAATGTTGTCGTAGCGAAAAGACCAGCAATAAACGGAACAAAAGGACGACAAACAATCAGGACGAGAAACTGATAACGTCAGGGTAATCGGCTTACATAAATATCTGTTGCAGTTGACAATGACGTGGTAGCAGTTATGTCCACTCAACTAAGGACCCATAGAGCTTTAATGCGAAACTTTGTTTGATGTTCTGATATGGTGGTGCGGTGGTGCAATAGATGTCGTTTATTGTTGGTCACAGTTCGAGAGTAGTTCACATACTTGACTAAACGGCGTGCGAACCATAGAATGTTTCCATCGACATTAGATCGGAAAATGAAGGCAAAAGAAAATGTGAGAAACAAAGATACCTTCCAACTCGTGGAAATATTGTTTGGACCCAGAAGAACGAGCCCTCTGGATCAAGAGAACATTTCCGGTCAATTTACCAACCAAGGAAACTTTACTAATTTGGAAAACAATTCTATTCCACTTTCAATCCAGAACGTCATATTAAGAGGCACACAGGACTCGATTCTGATTCACAAGGATCGGATAAGACTGGAGTCTATGGGAGTCATTGAGTTTATTTAACGTTTGATTTCAACATACCGGAATTGGAAATTTCCCCAGTAGCTGCTTCGGTTTCAATCGAGACTGATGGGCTTAGGTGCAGGAACTGGAGGTACTCGGACTCCCCATGGGAGTGTGCGAGAGGACATGAATTGCATTCGAAATGTTATTTCGAATAATTCAATTTAAATTGATTTGCTACAGCTATACGTGGTGGGAGTTATTCCGCCATTCGAACGGTTGCAGTTGGTAGTGGAATTCTATGGTGGCACTGATGAGATCACAGTGTTGGCCCAAAGTTAATCTGATTAACGATTAAAAATTAATGATTAAAATCGTAATCAAAAATGTTGATTAAGATTAATTAATCAAAATCAATTTTAAAATGATTATGATTATTAATCATAATCATTAATCGTTAATTTGATTATTAGATTAACTATGTCCAAATTAAATGTAAGTTTAAATTTGATTGATTTAAAAGGCTGATCGATTCATCGTGAAGAACTGTTTGGGGCGATGGCCGTATTCGGGATCCCAGGAAAACTGATCTAGTTGTGTCGCGCCACGCTAAAAAACACACGATGCACCGTGCAACTCGGTTCTAGGACCTCGGAACCATTCGAAACATGCACCAGACTTCGGCAAGGAGATGCGCTGTCATGTGACTTCTTCAACCTGGTGCTGGAGCAGATAGAGCAACGGGCAGGCGTCAACAGGGAAGGCACTATCTTTTACAAGTCCATCTAGCTGCTAGGATACGCGGATGATATCGACATCATCGCGTGTTCTCGCCGTGGCATTGTGGAAGCATTCACGGCGATTGAAGAACAGGCGAAACGAGTTGGTCTTAAGATCAATGAGGACAAAACGAAATACATGCTGTCAAGCAAAAACCAATCCGTCGCTCACCACCTGGGACGAAATACAACAATTGACAGCTACAATTTCGAGGTAGTTAAGGAGTTTGTCTACCTCGGGGCAAACGTAAATTCAAATGACACCACAGTGGAGATCCGGCATAGAATCGCCCTTGGCAACCGCTGCTACTTCGGCTTGTCCAAACAACTGGGACCAAAACTCCTCACTCGAAAGACCAAAGTCATGCTTTACAAAACGCTCATTCTGCCAGTCTTGCTGTACGGAGCCGAAGGCTGGACGATAAGCAGAACAGCGGAGCTGATTTTGGGTTCTTTCGAAAGAAAAATTCTGCGCCGGTCCTGTCTGTGAGGAAGGTGAATGGAGAAGAAGACACAACCGCGAACTCTACGAGCTGTACCAGGATATGGATGTAGTCCGAAAGGCAGGGATCCGTCGACTACACTGGCTCGGCCACATCGAGCGCATGGACATCAGCGCTCCAGCTAAGAAGGTCTTCGACTCCGAGCCTCCTGATTCGAGAAGAAGAGGAAGACTGGGCCTCCGGTATAAAGACCAAGTAATCGCGGATGTAAGACATCTTGGTCTTGACAACTGGAAGCAGCGTGCCCGGGACCGTCAAGGATGGAAGGCAGCTATAACTCAGGCTCAGATCCTCCATGGATCGCAGGCCTGATAAGTAAGTAAGTAAGTACATATGTTTCAAGAAATAATCATAATCAAGTTAATCAATTAATGAATATTGATTAATGATTAACTCCAATAATCATGATTAAGACTACTTTTTTAATCACGATTATTTCAATCATGATTAATTTAATCTGATTAAAATTAATCAAATTAAGTAGTTGATTAAAAAATTAATCGATTAATGCCAACACTGTGAGATCATTGATGGATGTCGCTGGGCGTATACAGGATAAGATATAAGGTTATTTCAACAGATGCCAGATGTCTAATGTGTTGTTATTGGTGATTTTTTTGGTTTTCAGTGTCCTACTTCTGATAGCTCACATCTGATTCGTGACATACGTTAATGGTAGGCATGCTCAGTTGGAATTGCCAAGTGATTGGAAGACCAAAGAGCTCTTACAAGATTTTGAATTTTATTATTCCGTGGTCTATGAAATATGTTTATAGCGCATTTTGACCATTTTAGGGGCATCATAATCGAACAACTGAGGACGCCGTGGCGCAGTGGTTAGTGTGTGGGACTCTGACGCACGATGAGCGAGTTCGGATCCCGATAACACCGACGCCATCGAATGTTTATTTCGCGGCGTTCCTCCTCGGCGGGGTACTGGCAAAACCCCCCGTAGTATACTTGCCGTGAAAAAGCTTCTCGACTCATGCCGTTCGGAATCGGCATTAAACAGTAGGTCCCTTTCACCTTTGTGAAAAATAAATCACACACAACATGGGTGATTGAGAGAAGCTTGGCTCTGGTCCTTCATGGGCTGTAACGCCATCAAAGAAGAAAGGGGGGGGGGGGGGGGGGGGGCAGCGAGTCTAGTGTTTTCGTAATGTTGGGTTACTTACTTACTTACGTAGGTGGCGCTACAGTCCGTGGTGAACCTGGGCCTCGACCAACAAGCGTCTCCAGGGTCTTTGGCCAGCTGTTACCAGCGCCGCACGCCCAGTTGGTTAAGGTCCCCTTCCACCTGCGTGCGCCACCGTTGATGCGGCCGTCCTCTGCCGCGCCTTCCTTCAGGGGTGGATTAGAAGACTCCACGGGTAGGAGCTGTATTTTCCATGCGCTTTACATGGCGTAGCCGCCTTAGACGCTGTATCCGTAGACGTCGTACCAGGCCGATGTCGCTGTACAACCCGTACAATTCTCCATTAAATCTTCTCCTCCATACTCCTCTCGAAACGACCAAGGGCATCTTCATCCGCTTTTGTTAAGGTCCAAGCCTCTGCGACGTAAAGGAGGACTGGGATGATTAAGGTCTTATATAGTCTCACCTTGGTTCGGTGACTGGAGGAGACAGAGAGAGAGAGCAACACTCTCAAAGTCAAGTTACATAGTGATATTTTTGAGATTGAAGCTAGTAGATCAGTTACAAAGATACGTTTTTACAGCCCTGTCAGCCTCGGGATAGAAGTGTATCTAATGACAAAATCTCTGGTAAGCAAGAAAAGCATGCAAAATCGTACTAGCTTCCTACGAGAACGTAACTCTAGAGTAGAACTGAGTACTGCGCAATAAGTTTGCAATGAAAATGCGCCACAAAACACGACTATGGCACAAGAAGCAAGGATATTGCCCGTTGTAACTTCCATGCAAGTGCTGTCCACAGTCTCTATCGCTTGATAGCTCCATGGCCACTCCAGTAGCAGCATGGTCTCTAATTTTCCCGCAAATAAAATTCCTTCACCACCCCCTGCTGGCTGGATAATATGCATCTCTTTGAAACACTACGACATGACGAAAGTTTGTAAATTTCGTTGTCGTTTCGAGAAAAATGCTTTAATTAAAAAGTCAAAGCTCCCGAAGTCCCTTTGGCTTCCCATAGTCTTTTCCATGGTTTCACCGAGAGTCCTTTTTCGTTTCTCTGCTCTGCTGTGTGTTCTCTCTTTTCTTTGGCATTGTTTAACAGTTCCAACAAGTTTTCAAGAATAGGTGAAGGAACAGAAGGACAGAGATGGAGAAGGGGTTTCAAACAAGGAACAGCCAGTGTAATTGGCTCTTGTTTTTAAAACGAATGCAAATTTGGTTAAATGATTACGTGGTGAAATGCTGGTTAACTTTGGAAAGAGGGCTTATTCAAGGCTGCCACAAGATCACGGTCGTTGTGCTGGTGTTGCAGGTGTCCAGCTTTATGACTCGAGTCCTTTTTGTATTCCCATGGTTACAGTGGCCGGTAGACCACATTCAAATGTCATTATCTTCCGAGCCCTAAAGGGAACTGCTCTCGGCCTGAGCAGGGTGTACCCAATCCTGTTATCCTTTAATCAGCAGAATCACTTTTATTTGAATTAAAATCAAGAGAAGCTAATCGTCGTCAGTACTCCACTTCCATCCAAGTGGGCATCAGGTAAATTGTCGCGCTGAAGAAGAACCACAACAAGTTTGTTGGCTTTAGACAAATTTACTTAGTGGCAGCATCACATCAAAGGATACAACAGATAATCGACGGTATACCCTCGGAAAGGTCACGGGTATCTTAAGCCCCACAAAAGGCAATTCTAGCCACATCAGTTGGCATCCCGCACAGAGAGATAAGCAAAACAGTACGATATTAAACCACCGAGGAATCACTTTATTTAAACGACCAAAGGCGTTTCAGGACACTCAACGCTTGTCGGGTGGCAAGTTGTGCAGAAACCGCTGCATGCATTGATGCATTCGGATGTTTGTCAATGAAGGCAATTCGGTAGTCAGGCATCCACTAGGACCGAGGATATGGAGCATTGCATAGTCGTAGCAATCAATTGTGCCGTCCTTATTGCAATCCCGCTTGTATCGCCGCACATAACTCTCCACCGTTCGACCGGCACAGAATGGATTGTTTACACATTCCATGTATTCTGCAAATGCAAATGTACATCACTACAGTCGTAGATACAGTCGGGCATTCACCACATACCATCTTCAAAGGATATCGTATCGGATCCCTCCAGCGTCGGTCTTTCCGCGTCCTGCCAATAAGCCATTGAGATTCTGAATATACCGCATAGGTGGCGGGTGCTACCGCACTTTGCCGGCTTACACTCGGTGGTTGCCTCACAGATGCACTGCAGGCAAGTTTCGTTGATTAACCGCTCGGGGGGGAAAGCAGCAGGCAAAATAGATTCAGGCGGTGGAGGTGGCTGTATTGGTCCGACAATCAACGATTCTAAAAGGATACAACCGACGGAATGTCTTTGGAATTAAAGAGCTTTTTTTGTTGCTGATGGAAACCTACCTGAAGTGGGATGCCTGTTTTCGGAATTGTGGTGACCAAGGTGACGAAAGAAGACGGCACTTCCCAGGTAGACGAGTGCAATTGCTAATGTGAATAATGCAACTAAGCGGCAATTCAATTCTGCCATCTTGTGCAGATCTGCCGACCCATCCAACCAACAACTAAAATCGCGATCAAATGAGAAACTGTTCACGGGCTAGTGAGCGATAGAGGCAGAGGCTCTTATATGTAGAAGTTGAAGGTAGCTAGCGGCAGCATCGAATGACCTTTTCTGATACCCTTACCGACGTTTACGCCTGCCTTATCAGCTCTGAAACGCTTTTGTTTTACTCTTAGTCAGTGAATTGAGAGCTTGCTGTTTATGTTTATTGCGATTGTTGTCGTATGGCGGTCGGGAGTGCGAGATTTAGTGACTGTCGTGAGCAATGATCGCCTGGAAGATCAAGGACGAATAAGAAAGATGGGTTAAATAGCCCATTGATTGCTTGGACATCGACTGATTCATAGTATGTAGAGTTCAGAAATAGCAGTTGCGTGACATATTACCTTAGAGCATAACACCTTTCCGGCAATTACTGTCATCATTGAAGTGGGCCGCAGAAAATGGATCTTGTTAAAGGGCATTCTTCGTCTTCTTCCTTGTCCTCTATTGCAACAAAAGTGTGCCCGCAGGTTAAAGGAATCTTGGTTGATTGCTAGTCAAAATCTGCTTGTTTCGTCCTTCAGTTTTTCCATAAGGTCTCCACCTACTTGCTTCGGATTTTCCCTTTAGAGACATCCTGCATAACGTTGGGTGACTTTCTTCCTTTGGTGGCGTTACAGCCCATGAAGGACCACAGCCAAGCTTCCCACCTTGAGTGACTACTTGATTGGCGGTAATTCATATTAATCGTGCTAGCATTTATAGCACCCTTCAGTGAAGAGATAATGTTATGAGTATGTATACTGGGCCTGTGCTCTACTATGCTCCTTACATACTATTCCAGGGGATTAAGGTCCGAGGAGCTAGAAAGCCATAAGTTCAGGAAATGTTCGACCATCTAATCGTATGTAAGATGACGACTTTGCACGAAATAGTAGAGTCCTGCCTCTACCTGTGCTATCAGTTAAGGGTTTTCTAAAACCTCGATGTAGGCCGTAGTAACTCAACCAGAGAGTGCAGAACATGTAATATGCCCTTCCTTGCTCACTTTTCCGAAAATCTAGCTGGAAATTTTGTGTGCGTAACATGAGGAACAGAGCCATCTGTCGTTTTTGTGGTTGGTATTTTGGTCTTGATCAAGTTTCCCTCAATTTCTTAAAAAATCCGATGATAACCACATAATCCACAGAACAAAAGTGGGAGCATTGTCAGCGTGATATCTAAGGCATGGTCTCTGATTTCTGGGTTTCAAATCGCCGCCGCCAGCTAGAAACCCCTAGTTTGATTAGCAATGTGAGTAAGGCCATGTCTACAAGGAAATACTTAGATGTATGTAGGTGAGACGCTCGTGAGGAAAGAGGAAAACCCGCTTTTATGGAAGAAAAACAGAGTGCATGGAAGAGAGATGCTACTAAAGGAATGACCCTTTCAAGCTCTACGAAAAAGTACATGCCACAACTATAAAGCCAGAGCGGAAGCCTGTAGCGATGAAAACGAACAACTGGTAGTAGAGTCAGAGTCGATGATGAGAATATGGAAGGTACACTTCTGTAGACTGTTTAACGGCGATGAATGATATAATACCGCTGTCAGGCAGAATGATTCATTCGCAACCAGATGCAAGAGAATTCCGTCCACCCGACTTAGATGGAACTAAGCTGGTAATTTCGAAGCTTCATGGGTGCCAGGCTGCTCTTCAGTTAAGCAGGCGAACTTGGGTGCGAGGCAGCTCTTCAGCTGACCAGGCGAGCATGGGTTCCACGCAGCTCTTCAGCTAGGTAGGCGACCTTAGGTGTCAGGCAGCTCTTCAGCTAACCAGGCGAGCATGGGTTCCATGCAACTCTTCAGCTAGGTAGGCGACCTTGGGTGTTAGGCACCTCTTCAGCTAGCCAGCCGACCATGAGTGCAAGGCAGCTCTTCAGTTAACCAGAGGACCATGGCTACCAGGCAGCTCTGCAGTTAATCGGGCTACCATAGGTTCCACGCAGGTCTTCAGCTAGTTAGGCGATCTTAGTTGTCATGCAGGTCTTCAGGTAGCCAGGCGAACATGGGTTCCACGTAGCTCTTCAGCTAGCTAGACGGACCATAGTTGTCAGGCAGTTCTTCAGCTAGCAAGGTGACCAGGGTTGCCAGGCAGCTCTTCAGTTAACCGGGAGACCATAGGTTCTAAGCAGCTCTTCAGGTAGGTAGGCGACCATAGTTGTCAGGCAGTTCTTCAGCTAGCCAGGCGACCATGGCTACAAGGCAGCTCTTCAGTTAAGCAGGCGACCATGGGTGCAAGTCAGCCCTTCAGCTAGCCAGGCTATTTATATCATCATGTTAATCATCATCCTGATTCAAAAGAAGGTATGAAGTTATCGGCCTGACAAATAAAGTCTGCAATTGAAAAATAATTTTATTTTTTGCCTGGCCTCAACAGAGTCTGTAAGGTTTTGATTCGAAGTGCTTTCCAGAAGCGAACTTCTTCATTTTAGGAAACCAATGGAAGTCGGAAGATGGCACACTGGAGAAAAAGGGGGATGGCCGAGCAAATCTTACCCCAAATCCCTAAGTTTTTTCCATCGCCAACGTACCTCTGTATCCAGGTGGATTGTCCTGGTGAAAGATGGTTTTCTTCTTCTTAAAGCCATGCCTCTTTTCGCGAATTTTGGCATTTAGCTGGTCAAGAAATTTGAAGTAATATTCGCCTGACACTGTTCTACCCTTTGAAGGGTAATCATTTAAAAGGATCTCTTTCACAACCCAAAATACGTTGGCCATGTCCTTCCCGGCAGGTGCGACTTCGGTTTCTTGGGGCTGAACAACCGGACTGCTCTTTTCTTTCTGGCGTATAGTGGCGGATCTTTGTCCCAACTATGATGACAAAAGACCGTACAAACTTGGTCAGATTCCTATAGAATGGGTTCAATTGCTGAGAAAATTGGGCTATCAATTACGCGCTCGAGCGGCTGTTTCCGATGTGGTTGTGGCTGTGGTTTTTGCCTAGCATTCACGTGGGTCGTGCGACCACATTTCAATTTTTTAACGTTGAAAGGGCAGAGTCCCTTTATACCTTTGTAAACTTCGGATGAATTTCCTTAAGCATTAATCCATCCAAAACGAAGAATGTTTTAACCGCACGACATTCAACTTTACTCGTTTTTAACGATTATCACGCAAGACGTCTACTGCAAAAATTCGTGTAAACAACCTACTTTAGGGAATAGATTAAAACTTGTCATGGAATCTAGAATCCAGGCAGGAAATATACGATTTCACAGATTGGAAGGCCATATCTGCATTAGGCTGAGAACTTTTTACCTTACCCTCGAAACTTACCATGGTCACTAGCATTGGTCTTTAGGTTTCGGCTTGTAACTATTGACTTAGGACTCGTTTATAGAATCTTACTTACTTACTTAGGAGGCGCTACAGTCCGTGGTGAACCTGGGCCTCAACCAACAAGCGTCTCCAGCTGGCACCGTCTTTGGCCAGCTGTTTCCAGCGCCGCACGCCTAGTTGGTTGAGGTCCCCTTCCACCTGCGTGCGCCACCGATGATGCGGCCGTCCTCTGCCGCGCCTTCCTTCCGGAGTGGATTCGAAGACTCTTCGGATCGGAGCTGTATTTTCCATGCGCTCTTTATGGCCTAGCCACGTTAGACACTGTATCCGTAGACATCTTACCAGGCCAATGTCGCTGTACAACCCGTACAGTTCTTCCTTAAGTCTTCTCCATACACAGTTTGAATAAACAGGACCGTAGATAGTGCGCATAATTTTCTTCTCGAAACGACCAAGATCATCTTCATACGCTTTTGTTAGAGTCCAAGCCTCTACGCCGTAAAGGAGGACTGGGACGATCAAGGTCTTATATAGTGTCACCTTGGTTTTCCGAGAGAGGGCTCTACTTCTCAATTGCCTCTTGAGCCCAAAGAAACAGCGGTTGGCAAGAGTGATTCTGCGTTTTATCTCAGCGCTGGTGTTGTTGTCGATGGTCATCAGTGAGCCAAGGTAGACGAATCCCTTGACCACTTTAAAGTTATATCCGCCCATGTTAACGTTCTGGTCAATGTTGAAAAAGTTGCATGACAGCGCGTCACCTTGCCTAAATCCTTTTTCAACATCAAAGGTCTCGGTTTGCTCATTACCGACCTTAATGGAGCAGCGAGAATTCTCCATTGTCATCGTGTACAGTCGGACGAGTTTGGCAGGGATGTTGAAACTAGACATGGCTTTGTACAGCTCATCTCTATACCCGCTGTCATATGCAGCCTTGAAATCGACGAAGAGGTGGTGAGTGTCGATTCGGTATTCCTGGGTCTTCTCCAAGATCTGCCGTAGCGTAAATATTTGGTCTATTGTGGATTTACCTGGCCTGAAACCACACTGATAAGAGCCGATCAGGTTACCCACAAACGGTTTCAGGCGTTCCCACAATACGGCAGAGAAGATCTTATATGCTATGTTAAGGAGACTTATTCCCCTATAGTTGGCGCTGTTATAGGGGTCTCCTTTCTTATGGACCGGGCAAACGATGCTGAGATTCCATACGTCGGGCATGTTTGCCTCCGACCATACCTTGCAAGTGAGATGATGCATGCACCTTACCAGCTCATCTCCAGCCGCCTTAAGATGCTCAGCAGACAGGCCGTCTGCGCCCGCGGCTTTATTAGACTTACGTCTTGATATCGCTATTTTGACTTGGTCTATGTCGGGTGGACTGAATTCTGTTTCATTGTCGTCCATTACGAATGGCTCGTTCTGCCTGACAGCGGTATCTTGTCTATCATCGCCGTTATACAGTCTGCAGAAGTGGTCTTTCCAAGTCCTCAGCATCGACTGCGACTCTACTACCAGTTCCCCATTTTCATCCCTGCAGGCCGCCGCTCTGGCTTTGTAGCCATGGCATGTTCGTTTTACCTTATTGTCAAACTTACGGGCGTCATTCCTGCGGAAGCATCTCTCCATCTCCTCGATCTCACGCTTTCCGTGCTCTCTCTTCTTTCTTCTGAAAAGCGTGTGTTCCTCTCTTCTCTTCTGCTCCTGTCCTAAGCCGCCAAACGAATTAGGTCACACTCACCGACTTCCAAATTGATACCAACGCTCTGCTCGATTCCATCTCCCTCCAGCCGTGGTTGCCCGGCATCGACCTAGTAGTCCTGCGAGATTCGAAATTTCCCACAAAACTGACCAACTCTCGAGGATGCACACTCATCTCCCCTTTCACAGATACACTGAAGACAAGCGTCACTCACGCCCAAACCCCCTATGTGGTATTCCTGTCCTACGGAACTATAAACGTTACGACACCACACTGGTAATTAAAGTGACACCCACCCTCTAACCACACACCATGCAGAGCACAATGTCCCATATACAGAGTGGCCCTCAGGAACAGCAAAGAAAGCATTAATGCAAATATCATGACAAATCGTAGATCTGATTCCATCGCCATGCCACCTTTGCCGTAATCACAGTCCAGGCGCTGTCCAACTAATCCACTGTAGTTCACAACTAGGGAGAGTAATGTGCTGTCACATCCAGTAAAAGATAATCTTCCCATGCCATCTCCCAGCACAGCAACGACTTGACCTTATTTTCATAATGTTTATCGAACTAAGTTGCCCATGTCCTTAAGATTGAGTAAGTTTTTATCTTGTGCGATAAGGAATCGATCGATTTTGTAGGTTAATTGATGGATCGGCGGTGAGGCGTATTCGATTCTAGATTTCCGTCTGTCCGCAAAGCAGTGGGATTTGATTGACAATCGAGTCAAACATCATGCTTCTGGCGCTATCCTGCTTTCCTCCTTTTGCTCCTCATGTTAGTGTTTTTTTTATTTTTTCTTTAATCCAGCTTATGCTCGGATGATTGGATGCGGCTGCGTTAAAGCGAATTGTTTGGAGGCCAGCGACCCATGGATGATCTGAGCCTGAGCTATAGCTGCCTTCCATCCTTGACGGTCCCGGCCTTGCTGCTTTCAGTTATCAAACCAAGATGTCTTACATCCGCGATTACTTGGTCTTCTTCTCGAACCAGGAGGCTCGGAGTCGAAGATCCTCTTAGCTGGAACGTTGATGTCCATGCGCTCGATGTGGCCGAGCATGTGTAGTCAACGGATCTTTACCTTCCGGACTACATCCACATCTTTGTACATCTCGTAGAGTTCGCGGTTATGTCTTCTTCTCCATTCACCTTCCTCACAGACAGGATCAAATATCCGGCGCAGAATTTTTCTCTCGAAAGAACCCAAAATCAGCTCCGCTGTCCTGCTTATCGTCCAGCTTTCGGCTCCCTACAGGAAGACTGGCAGGATGAGCGTTTTGTAAAGCATGACTTTGGTCTTTCGAATGAGCAGTTTTGACCCCAGTTGTTTGGACAAGCTGAAGTAGCAGCGGTTGCCAAGGGCGATTCTATGCCGGATCTCCACTGTGGTGTCATTTGTGGAATTTACGTTTGCCCCGAGGTAGACAAACTCCTTAACTACCTCGAAATTGTAGCCGTCAATTGTTATGTTTTGTCCCAGGTGGTGAGCGACGGATTGGTTTTTGCTTGACAGCAAGTATTTCGTTTTGTCCTCATTGATCTTAAGACCAACTCGTTTCGCCTGTTCTTCAATCGCCATCAATGCTTCCACAATGTCACGGCGAGACCACGATGTCGATATCATCCGCGTATCCTAGCAGTTGGACGGACTTGTAGAAGATAGTGCTTTTTCTGTTGATACCTGACCGTCGCACTATCTGCTCCAGCACCAGGTTGAAAAAGTCACATGACAGCGCATCAATTTGCCGAAATCCGGTGCATGTTTCAAACGGTTCCGAGGTCCTAGAACCGAGTTGCACGGTGCAGTGCGTGTTTTTTAGCGGGGCGCGACACAACTGGATCAGTTTTCCCGGGATCACGAATTCGGCCATAGCAACAAACAGTTCTTGAATGCTGTGGCATGCGACTTTGAAATCGATGAAAAGATGGTCTGTATCGATTCGAAACTCGTTGCTCTTTCCCAGGATTTGTCGAAGTGTGAAAATTTGGTCTATAGTCGATTTGCCGGGCCGGAAGCCGCACTGGTAGCTCCCGATTAGTGCGGTGCAAAATGGTCTTAGACGTCCACACAATACGCTGGACAGGATCTTGTATGCGACATTGAGCAGGGATATACCTCTATAGTTCTTGCAAGAGGTAGGATCGCCTTTTTGTGGATGGTATTCCAGTCGTCGGACATGCTTTCATCTTCCCAAACTCTGCAAACGATCTGGTGCATGCTCCCTACCAGAACATCGCCGCCAGCCTTGAAGAGCTCTGATGGCAAGCCATGTGAACCTGCGGCCTTGTTGTTCATCAGCTTCTGAATAGCTGTGCCGACTTCTCCGATGCTGGGTGGGAGCACTACTCCAGCGGCTGAAGTTGGGATTTCCTCGGTCCCTACCACTCTCTCTTGGTCATGCTCGTTAAGCAGCTGCTGGAAATGCGGCTTAAATACATCCACTATCCCCTGCGGGTCGGAGACAAGATTACCCTCGCAGTTAAGAAGAGCCAGGGTGCCCTTTTTGAAGCCTCCTGCAAGGTCTTTGGCTTTCCTGTAAAAGGCTCGTGTTTTATGCTTATCCATGAACTCCTCGATATCCTTGAGCTGGGAGGCTGCGAAGATTCATTTCTTTTGTCGCAGTAGTTTTTTCTCCTCCCTTCTTCTGGCTCGGTACTCTTCTTGGGCTGCCCTGGTTTTTCTCTGCAGCGCCTTTTGATACGCCTCGTAGGTTGCTTTCTTTTCCTGCTCACACTCGCAATTATACCACGTGTTTCTTGTTGGAGGTAGTAGGCATTCTAAGGTGGTTTCGGCTGCTTCCTGAATGGCTAAGCGGCAATGCATATTATTGGCATTTGTGTCTGAGTCTTTCGCTCAGCTGCTCCCTTTAAACTCTGGTAACCACCGGTGTGCTCAGGCGCCCAATGTCGAACCTCCTCCTGGTGGGCTGGTGTAGCTTTCTGATATTGGACAGTCGAGCTCTGAGTCTTGCTGCTACGAGGAAGTGGTCAGAGTCGACATTCGGCCCCCTGAATGTTCGCACATCCAGGATGTTTGACGAGTGCCTTGCGTCAATGTGCACATGGTCGATTTGGTTGGCGGTTCGACCATCCGGAGATCGCCAGGTTGCTGTGTGGATTCGCTTACGAGGGAATCTTGTGTTACTTATCACCGCATTACGAGCTGTCGCAAAGTCCGTGAGTCGGAAGCCGTTATCTGTTGTTGTATCGTGGAGGCTGTGCTTTCCGATCACTCCGCCAAGGGTGTTCTCCTTACCGATTTTGGCGTTGAAGTCCCCGGGCACGATTTTTACATCGTACTCCGGACAAGTAGGCGTTGTCCAGGAGGTTATAGAAGTCCTCCTTGATAGGGTATTCAGCCTCGTCGGTAGAGGCGTGTGCACATATAAGCCTGATGTTATAAAATCTGCCTCTGATGCGGATCACAGCCAGGCGATCACTTATAGGTTTAAGGTCGATCCGCATCCGCAAATCCGCATCCCAGTAAGTGCAGTCTTTTGTGACAGCTGTAATAAACGTCGCAATTTTTCTTCCTCATCATACCGTTTCCTATCCAGCGTATTTCCTGGACCACAGTAATATCCGCCTTGTACTGCGTGAGGATTCCTTCTAGTTTATGAGCAGCTCTGGGAGTGTACAGGGTTCTGACATTCCAGGAACATACTCGCAAATCGTGTTCCTTTTTCGTGCGTTGTCGTCATCGAGGCATCTTGCTCATTCATAACTTATCTTTTTTTATGTGGGCGGATTGTTAGCCCGGCGCACAACCGCCATTCTGGTCGGGGTTTTGTCGCTGCATACGTTTGTTCACCTCCCAACGGTTGTTGAAGAGGCTATCCAGAGGGCGCCGCGAGGAGGCCGTATGTCAACCTGACCCGGGCATTTAAACAGGGATCGTTGCTGGCATCTCGCCAGGTTGAGAGCAATCAACAACTTTACCCTGTACGTCCGAGCCCATGCCCTCTCATATGTACATACGAATCGAATAATCTACAAGAAATGGTCTCCTTAGTGGTAGACCATGTAGACGATAGTTCTGAATATCCTTCTTCGTTCACGGAGCCGATGATATTCCATAAAAACTTTCCCTCTATGACTCAATAAATACACGTCACACTCAAAGGTCGTTACGCTTCATATCGTGTAAATAAGGAAATCCAATTCTCATCTGTAACAGATGATTGGATGTTGGATTAAGATGATTCTCGGAAACTGTCCGTCCCTTTGTATGTATATCAATTCCATGTAGTGAGTGCAGTCAATTAATCGGTAGCGTCACTTCCAACTAATTACTCAATCTCCATAATCCAACGGGCAACTTCAAAGGAACCCACATGACCGACTCTACATAAAACTCACCATTAAGCACACCAGCTGACCACAAGGAAGTTTTAATGACTTCCTAGAACTAATGTCCAACAATCAGTACTTCTAATCTCATCGCCACTTTGTCTAAGCACTTCCAACCACATGACCACCATTCGTTAGGACAAAAAAGGTCACATGGTCCTTTGTCTTATCTGCGAGTAATATATCTATATACTTCGGGTCCAAGTGATGAAAGTGTAAAGGTCGTCGTGAATTAATATTTGATTTAAATCCAGATCCAAAACACCCCCCCTGTGGCACGATAAGGTGAATGGCACCACCTACCCCGGCTTGTGGTAGAGACTGAGGCTATTAACAAGGAAAGTGGCTGCCGAATGAATTGACATAAATCCACAGCGGATAGCTACTTTACGATCTGCCTGCTCTCTAATCCCTTTAATCACTTAACATCTCACTTGACTGTAGGTTCAGTGCCGCCCACATGCACATGGTGGCGCTCAGGGTGATAAATGGTTCGAGATGTGCTTTGCATCTTTCCTCTCGATAAAGATCGCCATTCTTTACGGTCGTTCTTATTCTCCAGTTGTTGTTTTCTTCATTTTAATCTTATAGGGAACTAGGAATGAATGAGGGTCCCAAGAGGGAGTGGAACTTGTTCGATTATCCGTTTGCCCTCCTATCGACTACTAAGTGTCTGTTCACGAGCTGCACATGTGCCCGAGCGAATACTCATACTTGTGTTTCAAGGCTTCGGGGATATATATTCTTGCCCACCTCCTTGGAGGGCTTATCAATCGAAGCAATATTTCCAATAAGTTCATCCCTAGTGAGGATGGAAAAGGTGGTAAGTGTGTGCCATTGGCTGCGAGCGGCAGGATAATTATATTTCTATGTACCTCATATCCAGCACAAAAGAAGACGTTTCCTCGCAGACATGTGTGCGGTAATAAATTAGCGCAGCGCAGCGGCGCGTAACACATGTGTCTGCTATCCTCGTGGTGCAGATTTGATTCGGGTCTCGGGATAAAGGTTGGGGGAAAGCTTTGTTCACGTCCAATTTTAGAGAAACGCTTGTGGCTGATAGTCGATATGGATCTGCGTATCCCCCTCATATTTACTTTCAAGTTTCCGGCGAACTAATGTTGTTGATGGCAACTAATTTCGGAAGATTTATTGTGAGAATTAGGCAAGGTATGCCGGTTTATCTGCCGGGAATATCTAAAATTTCCAAAAAGCTCACTCGAAGCACGGAAATGATTCGAGGGACCAAACCATACCGATGACAACCGCAAAATTAAAATTTCCGTAAGGATCTTTGGTAACAACATGCAGGACTGATTGGTTTCGTGGCTTATCTGAATGCACACATGAATGACTTCGTCACGAATTCTATGCCACAGGATGTGTTCTATTAGTTTCCGGAATATTCCAATTGGATTTTGTGGGATTATTATGATTGGGTCGATTCAGGGAATGATTGATTTATCCGATCTGTAAGGGTATTCGAATTGATAAGAAAATTCGGTTGTTCTCCTGTCTTCATCCTTTTCTGCAAATTCATATTCCTAGTCCTGGATTACTGGCGGTTGGTCCTATTCAGTGAACTTAACAGAGTGAGAGTTGATGACAAATATCGTATGCTGGAACCTACATACATACGCAGTTGCACAGGATTTTTTTTTTTTTTTTTTGTTGGAGGCTTCTGCTATCCGCTGGAGCACTCAGACGCAAACACTGGTCCATTGTACTCCAGACAGATACATAACTATATTTTCCCAGTTTTCCGGAGAAAAATTTGTAGAAGCTTCAGTGATGTAGAGCTAAGGGATTCGGCACACACCACGTCGGCTCCAAGGGTGCGCCACCGTATGCGAGCAAAGGCGGGACAATCACAAAGGAAATGCAATGTAGTGTAGTGTAGTGTAGTGTCTGTAGTGTAGTGTAGTGTCCTCTTCGCCACATGCAGCACAGGTAGGCGTCTCACTGATGCCGAGCACGTAGAGATGCTTGGCAAAAGTGTAATGGCCCGTGATAACTCCCATAAGCCTTCTGCAGTCGACTCTCCTTAAAGACAGGAAGAATGCTGCAGACATTTTGCAGACATCAGGGCATATGCGCTTAGTCACCCTGCAACCCGGACAATCCCTCCATCTACGGTTGTGTGTATTAAATACACAATCGTTAATGTAGGAATTTACCGTGGACGCAGGTAGACCTAGAGCGGGTTCAGGTCCTGAGAAGCTCTCCTCTGAACCCATTCTGGCGAGTTCATCAGAGATCTCATTTCCTGGAATCCCAGTGTGACCTGGAACCCATACAAGCCTTAATGAATTTAGTCTGCCGACTCTGTTCAAGAAGGACTTGAGTTCAAGCACTAATTTGGAGCTAGTTAAGGGGTTACACACAGCTTTTAGTGCAGCTTGGCTGTCACTACAGACGCATATGCTTTAACCCTTCCACCTGTGCTTCACAGCATAGTGCATGGCCATTAGGATTGCGCATATCTCTGATTGGAAGACAGACGCATACTTTCCTATCGAGAAGTGCAGTCGGATGTTATCGCGTTCAAAGAAGACTCCAGCACCGGACCCCCGCCCAGACCTGGAGCCATCCGTAAAAATGCGAAGACTATCCTTTCCACGTTCAGTATCCAGCCATAGCCAATACTGACGCCATGGAAACTCGACTGTGAAATTACAACGCAATAGGATAACTGGCGTCAATGCGTCAGAAGGCATGTCCATGAGACAGGGGTCGCAGGACAATTCTTGCGCAAGGACACCGCTATTCCTATGCGAGTTGTACCAAAAGCTATTTCTCTTGAGACGAGACATGGCTTTCAGTGCACACCCACTGACAAATAAATCAAGCGGTGGAAGGTTCATCATAACATCTAGAGCAGCGCCCGGAATGCTGGGAAATCCCCCGTGCAGCTGAGACAAACCGTTCTTTGGAGTTTGGTGAAAGATGCTACGACGTGCTTGCGTTTTAGTCTGTTCCACCAGACAACCGATGCATATGAGTCTTATCATTGCCGTGTAGATCCAGAGGACCTTTGCCGGCGATAAACCCCATGTTTTGCCAAAAGCTCCTTTGCATTGCCAGAAAGCTGACAGCGCTTTGGTGGTTTTTGACTCAACATGCTTTGACCAGAGAAGCTTACTATCTAAGATGACTCCTAGATACTTAGCCTCCTTGGATATCGGGATGGAAGTGCCCTTTAGTACCAGCTGAGTCATGTCAGTATTTTTCCTCCTTCTCGTAAAGAGAACGACATCGGTCTTAAGAGGCTTGACTGACAGCCCATTTCTGGTACACTAATCATCGATCACATTTAGCGCCGCCTGTGCTTTGAGACGGACAGTCGCTAAACATGAGCCGACAGAAAGAATGGCGACGTCATCCGCATAGGCTTGGGCATAGATTCCAGAGGCATTGAAAGCATCAAGCAGAGAATCGACCTCCATGCACCATAGCAGCGGAGACAGGACGCCACCTTGAGGGCAGCCCCTGTTTACGCCGGAATTGACACACTGGTCGAGGGCTACATCAGCTGTCAATGTCCTGTGCATGAGCATTGCTTTGATCCAAAGGACCAGTGCTTCATCTACGCCATGATGTCTGGCAGCGTTGCACGTGCTGTCAAAAGTTGCGTTATCAAAAGCTCCCTCAATGTCGATGAAAATGCCCAGCGCGTACTCTTTCCTTTCGAGCGCGCATCCAATTCGCCCAACTAGGTTCTGAAGCGCAGTCTCGCAAGATTTTCCGCGCTGGTAAGCATGTTGCATCTTCGAAAGAGGGTGCATTCGAAGGGCAACCTTGCGCACGTGCAACTCTACCAGTCTCTCCGTGCTTTTCAGCAGGAATGATGTTAGACTGATTGGTCTGAAGCTCTTGGCAAGTGAGTAGTCCTCTTTTCCTATTTTGGGAATGAAGGCCACTTTCACTGTGCGCCAAGGAATGGGTATGTGAGCAAGTGCTAGACTAGCAGTGAAAATTCTTTTCAAAGTAGGAAGCAGCTGCCTTATACCTTTTTGCAGCATAACAGGATATATTCCGTCGGTACCCGGCGATTTGAAACCATCGAAGGATGCCACAGCAAATTCAATGGTTTCAGTCGTAACCACGCGCGACGCAGTATACCAGCTACGCCGAGTTGTTTTCATCGTTTCAGTTGCAGTTTCCCTTGAAGGAGTGTGCAACGAGCCGATGTCGATCTCATTTCCCGGGAAATGAGTCCCAAACAGTAAACTAAGAGTTTCCGCTTTAGACTCAGTAAAGGTACCATCAGATTTTCTGAGTGCATCCAGCTTTGTCGGTTTTCCCCGTTTGAGGACTTTAACCAACTGGCTAGTCGCACTCAGAGACTTGATCTCTTCGCAGAAGTTCCTATAAGAATCGTTCTTCGATTTACGAATAAGTTTCTTATATTCTTTCTGCTTCGACCGATACTTGTTCCAGTCATCTTCCGAATTCGATATGAGTGATCTTTTCAGAAGAATTCTGGCTTCCCTGCGAAGACTTTGGAGCTCGACATTCCACCAGGGGACCAATTTCCTGCAGGGAGGCTTGCTGACAGGACATGCGAGCTCAAAACAACTGGTGATGACGCTATCCAGGTTATGAACAGCGTTCTCTACCAATTGTTTCCTTCTGAGTTTAGGTAGGACCTGAGTGGATTTCTCAAGCTCCTCTCTAAACCGTACCCAGTCCGTCCTTCTCGGATTCCGTCTAGGCTGCAAGGAAGAGATTGCACAACTTAATCGGAATTCGATATATTTATGGTCCGACAGCGTAGCATCAGGCAAGACTCGCCAGTTAGTGATGTCCTTTAAATATCTGCACAGGATTCGTGCAGAATGGGAAACGACATTTTGCTGTTCGATAATTCAGGAAATTGGTCGATTTATTCGAAAATTGCTTAAATGTCCAAGAACATGATGGGGTATGATGAGGCATCAATTTCGATTAGAGACTTTTTGGCAAAAGACGTAAAGATCCTTCCACTCAACATGCAAAGAGTCGATAATTTACTACTTGCGGATCCCCAAAAAAAAATATGAAAACGCAAAAGATGCCGAGAAATGCGTGAAGTGTCCGATGAGTGAGTAAACGATTGACCCTGGAGTGGTTAGCTTGATTCCGTTTCGGATATTTCGGTGTCCAAGATACACCTCGCTCTGATCGGCCAACCAAAGGCCGAGCAAATTCGTCAGCTAGTGGACCATGGCTACTCATGCAAGCTGTCAAGAGATAGCGGAGGTCTAAGCTATGATGCATCTATGCTCTAAATATCAACAATATGATTTTTCAAAAGTCAAGTGACACGTAACTAGGTTTTTTGAGTACCAGGAAGAGATGAAGCGCATTATTACGGGTGAAGAGTCATACGATCAATCAAGTGAATACCGTGTTAAAGGTAAGCCAAGGCCACAAATCCAACATACCGCTCTGGGACAATGGAGAAATAATGAATCTTCCAATAGGGCCTTTCGAGCCTTCACAGCTGATAGTGGCCACAATGTTGAAGCCACATCTGTCGAATTGGCTGTCATTTATTCAGTCTGTTTTGCCAGATCACCATTGGCACCACATATCGTTCAAAAACATGAGCAAATGATACATTTCTTTTACTAAAATGGGGGTTCTGTTCGGGCAACGTTCCGCGCGCTTAATCGGCAATATTCGTCCTTCCGAGAGGACTATTCGCAGTGTGGTTTATAAATTTAAGTCCACTGGTTCACTAAACGACAAACCAACACCAACACCAACACCTGGAACGAAGGTCTGCTGAAAAAATCGCCTCTGTCCGTGAAAGCGTGCAGGAGAATTCGCGGCAGTCGATTTCGCGTCGCTCACAAGAACTCGGTTTTTCGCTAACAACTTGGCGAATTTTGCGTCGTGACTTGGGCCTGCACCTGTGCAAAACTAAACTGACCCAGGAGATGAAGGTAAACATGGGCTCTAGAGCGACTTATCTAGCAGTTTTCCGTTCTCGAGGTAATCATATTTAGCAGGCAGCTTTCCAGTGCAATCAGCTGAGTGCGTGCGGCTTAGGTTCGACGCGCTAAATCAAGTGGCTTTGTCCTCTGAGGACGGCCCAACAGGTTTCGTTCGTCTATTATTTCAAGAGCCGCATTTTTGATATGACCTTCTAGTCGTTCTCTATGTTTTCGGGCGAAAAGTTTAGTTTCATTTTCGCCATTTTCATTGTTTAAATCACGATGAATGTCGTCGTATCGAATATACCACGGGGCGTTAACAGCGGCTTGCAATATTTTATCTTGAAACGTTTGTATAATAGAAGAATTGCTCTTCTTGATTCAACTCCAGAGTTCTTCTTCTTCTTCTTAGTGGGCGCTACAGATCGGGGTGAACCTGGGCCTCAACCAGAATGCCCCTCCATCTAGCACGATCTTTCGCTAGCCTTTTCCATTGCCGCACACCCAGTTGGCTGATGTCCCCTTCCACCTGTGTGCGCCATCTTAAGTGCGGCCGTCCTCTGCTTCTTCGTCCCTCGGGGTTGGATTCAAAGACTCTCCGGGCTGGAGTTGTGGTGTCCATTCGCTCTACATGGCCCAGCCATCTTAGGCGTTGAATCCGTAGACGCCTGACTAGGCTCATGTCGCTGTACAACCCGTAAAGCTCGTGGTTGAATCTTTTCCTCCATCGCTCGTCTGCGTTTATAGGCCCGAAAATCACACGCAAAATCTTTCGCTCGAACCGACCAAGGGCCTCCCCATCCGCTTTTGATAGTGTCCATGCTTTTGCGCCGTACAACAGGACCGGGATGATAAGGGTCTTATATAGAGTCAACTTTGTCGTTGGGGAGAGGGCTCTATAACTCAATTGCCCCCTGAGCCCAATGAAACAGCGATTGGCAAGAGTGATTCTGCGTTTGATTTCGGAACTGATGTCGCTGTTCCAGGTCACTGTGGAGCCAAGGTAGACGAAGTCCTTAACTACCTCGAACTTATATCTGCCAATACAAACGTTCTGGTCAAGACGTCGGTGGTGAGCGTCCTTTTTTGATGACAGCATATCTTTAGTTTTGCCCTCGTTTACCACCAGACCAACTTTCGCCGTCTAGAACTCAATACTCGCAAATGCTTCCTGACATCTCGCTGTGATCTACCTATTATGACAATATCGCCGGCGCATGCAAGGAGTTGCGAGGATTTGAAATAGATTGTGCCTCTTGTATTGGCTAGTGATTTTTGCACAATCATTTCCAACATGATGTAGAAGAGATCACACGACAGCGCATCGCCCTGCCTAAATCCTTTTTTGACATCAAAACTATCGGTAAGGTGTTTACCGATTCGGATGGAGCAGCGAGCAATCTCCAAAGTCATTCTGCAAAGTCTGACGAGTTTAGCCGGTATGTCAAAGGTTGACATAGCGTTGTATAGCTCGTCTCTCATTGCGCTGTCGTATGCGGCTTTGAAGTCGACGAATAGGTGGTGAGTGTCGACTTTAAATTCATTGGTTTTTTTCCAGGATCTGCCGTAGTGTGAAGATTTGGTCGATGGTGGTGGACTTCTCTGGCCTGAATCCGCACTGATAAGTATCTATCAGCTTATTTACAAAAGGCTTCAGGCGTTCACACAAAACGGCAGAAAAGATTTTATAGGCGATGTTAAGGAGACTTATTCCTCTATTGTTGGCGCAATCAGAGGGGTCTCCTTTCTTGTGGATCGGGCATACGATGCTGAGACTCTATTCCTCGGGCATGCTTTCCCCTGGCCATATCTTATAGATGAGCTGGTCCATTCCCCTAACCAGGTCATCCCCAGCTGCCTTGAAGAGCTCAGCAGACACTCCGTCTGCGCCAGCAGCTTTATTCGACTTGAACTTCGATATGGCAATCTTAACTTCGTCGAGGTCAGGGAGATAGAATTCCCTGCGGTCTCTGTCGATTAGAAATGGATCATTCTGCCTGACAGCGGTATATTGGCTAACATCAACGTTACACAGTCTGCAGAAGTGGTTTTTCCATATTCTCAGCATCGACTGCGATTCTACTACTAGGTGTCCGTTCTCATCCCTACAGGCTTCCGTTTTGGCTTTATAACCTTGGCATGTTCGCTTTATCTATTGATAAAACTTTCGAACTTCACGCCGGCAGTAACACCTCTCTAAATCCTCAATCGCGCGCTTCTCGTGCTCTTTCTTCTAAGAAGCTTATGCTCCTCCCTTCTTTTTAACTCGTAGAGCTCAAGAGCTGCTCTTGTTCTTTTATGCAGCGAGGTCTTATATGCATCCTGCTTCGCTGTGTGAATCCTCCTGCAGTCGTCATCGAACCAGGTGTTTCTTCGTGGTGGAGCCTTGAAACCCAAAACTTCGGATGCAGAGCTTTTCAGGGCTTGTTTGCAAAGACTCCACTGCTGTTCTGTTGATAGTGTGGAGGATTCAGGTGTATTGGAGAGCTTAAGGGAGACGCGATCGGTAAAAGCACGAGCGGTTTCTGGCGATAGTAGCTTTCCGACGTCATAACTTTGTGTTCCTACTCTACTCCGTTGCGTTCGTGATATCTGTAAGCGTATCTTGGCTACTACAAGATAGTGGTCCGAGTCGATGTTAGCTCCTCGGAAAGTTCGAACATCAAGAATAGTGGAGGAGTGTCTGACGTCGATCGCGATGTGATCAATCTGGTTGGTAGTCGATTGATCAAAAGACCGCCAGGTGCCTTTGTGTATATCGAGGTGCGGGAAGCGCATACTGGCTAGAAGGTGATTTCGCCCCGTAGCAAGATCAATCAACCTGTGTCCGTTATCGGAGGTGGTGTCGTGTTCAAAGATGCCGATGACTCGTTCAAAGATGCTTTCCTTACCTAGCCTAGCATTGAAGTCTCCTAGTACAATTTTGATGTCATAGCTGGGACATTGGCCATACGTTCTGTCTAGGAGATCGCAGAACTTATCTTTGGCGGAGTGAACGCAGATCAGGCTGATGTTAAAAAATTTAGCCTTGATACGGATTGTTATAAGGCGTTCGCTTACATGTTTCAGGTTACAACGAGTAGGGAGGTAGGTACCCCACAAGGTTAACGTAAGATCTAAGTAAATCGAATGAGTTAAGTGCCATTTTGAATTCTACATATTTAGCCGAAAACCCCAAAGGTTTTGCCGCCCATCGCAGGTGTGGATTTCCCACAACATAACCGAAAAAGCTTTAGAATCAGTCCATTGAGAAATCAATTTAATTTATTTTCTTCCCATGCCATCGGTCAAGAGGAAATCTCCATCGCCACATGCCCAACTTGAATTGAAAGACAAATGGTCATTTTTCCAGCCCCAAATTGGAGTGAATGACTCCTCCGAACCCGAAAGAAAAAAAAATGTAGCATAACTGCCACCAGCACTTTTCCAAACAATATGAATTCCAAACCATAGAACAACGATCAGGAATTGGGACAAAGCAGGAATATGCAACGAACGTGAGTGTTCCGGCAAACAGGACTATCAAATGTTGGTCACCATGACGACGTATAAATGTGCCGGCACTACGAATCCGAATCCTTCCGATGCAAAAGTGGAAAAGAGTGAGAACAAAAAAAGCATACCAATGGTACTACGCCGCCGGGTAGATGGTGTCGTGGAACATTGCTTGCTGAAAAGTTTCTACGTCGAGCAGCAGGAAATGTTTGGACGAAAAAAAAATTGACGAAAATGGGTTGATGGTGGATGGGTAAGATCCAGGATGCCGGTCTATCCATAGAGCGAAAGGGAGAGTGTTCACGACACTTGTGTATCTGCAAGTGTTCAACGTGTTTTATGTTTTTCTAGCGTGTCATAGTTGTTCGCAGTTTTCTCGTTTGAGAGTACAAATTTGATCCGCTGCGCCATGACGCAAAGTTCCACGATAGCATTTTAGTTTCCTGGGCACTAAAGTGAGGGTATTCGTATTGAATGCCACCCCGACGATATATCATGGTTGTCGGGACGTGCTTCCATTGGCCACGTGAGTGGAAAGCATCAAATTCGTTTTGGTATTGTAGTACTTATACAGGGTGGGCCAAATACAAGTTTCTTTTTAAAAATGCAATAAAATTACAAAATTAAATGTTTGTAATGTGTTATGACCTTATTAGTAAGAACGAACATCGCCATTAATTGCTTGGATGATATTGGCCTTAAGTGCTTGAACAGTTTCCGGATTGTTGGCACAACAATCACGGTTCCCCAAAAACAAAAGGCCAAAGGGGCCAAAACGCAGCTCCGAGGCGGCCAATCGACATCGCCAAGACGGCTTATAACACCATTTGGTGCGCAGAACATCGATGGTGACATTGGCTGTGTCTAATGGCGGACCATCCTGCATGAACCAGAGAATGTCCGAATCCAGGTCTTCAATTTCAGTAAAAAAAAAAAAAATGCCGGTACGCACATACGTACATACGCACATAACCTGGGATTTAGATTCTGGTGTCTTTGAAACGTGGAGATATGTCAAAATGTGGAATTACAATAACTTCCCACTGGGAAGTTTAAAAATCAGTTAACATGGCTCTGTAACGTCCACCGTTTACCGGAACTTTGTTCCCAGCCTCATTTTCGAAGAAAAATGGTCCAATGATGTCACCACTCCACAATCCACACCAAACTGTCACTCTCTGTGGATGCATTGGCTTCTCGATAATAACCTGTGGGTTTTCCGCTTGTTAACGTAGCCGCCGAGATGAACATGCGCCTCGTCAGAAAAGATGATTTTTCGCCCAAAATCGTTGTCCAATTCAAGCTGCTCTAAGGCCCAAACTGCGAAGCGATAACGAGGCGGATGGTCGCGCGCCTTCAATTGCTGAGTCAATTGGCCCTTGTAAGCAAATAATCCCACCAGTTTACTGGTGGAATGAGGACATTGCGCTGATACGCGTTAAATGTCACCGCACAAGGAGAAAGTACCAGCGCAGCAGAGGAAGGGACAGCACCACCAAACTTCACCATCGATACTAAGCAGCGCGAAAAGAATTGAAAATGGCAATTGTCATGAGTAAATGTCGAGCTTCGCCGAGCTATGCAACGGGTTGGATGAAGATCCCTGGGGGAGAGCTTACCAAGTGGTAATGAAAAAACTGAAAGTTTTTCGAGCACCATCTCCCACACGTACAGATGTGTTGGAACAAATAGTCGAATGTCTATTCCCACGGCAGCCGGAAATTCCATTGGATAACGAGTCGTCTACAGCAGCCCAGCAAGTCCCTAGGATAACTCCACAAGACATACTTGAGGCACGTAAAAGGTTCGGAAACAAAAAAGCCCCTGGACCAGATGGGATCCCCAATCTCACCCTGAAAGCGGCGATTAAATCCAGAATGAATCTATTTGTTGTCATCTACAACGCCTGCCTGAGTGAGGCAGTTTTTTCTGAACAGTGGAAGAAACAGAGGCTCGTGCTGCTACCCAAGGGGGGTAAACCTGCGGGCGATCCGTCAGCTTACCGCCCGCTTTGTATGTTGGACACGGCCGGAAAAATTCTGGAGCGCATCATCAGCAACAGATTGGAAGCTGCGATTGAAGAAGCAGGCGGTATGGCTTCCGGAAAGCACGCTCGACGGTGGATGCCATTAGGGAAGTAGTCGACACTGCCAAAAAGGGCCACAGAAGGAAGACGATGGAGGAGAGGCGCAAAGCAGTACTGTTGCGTCATAACACTGGACGTTAAAAACACGCTTAACACGGCGAGTTGGAAACATATACTCGAAGCACTCCGAAATATGAGGGGACCAACTACATCATTGGAATTTTAAGAAACTACTTCCGGCACAGGGTGTTGCTCTATTAAACAGACGATGGTGTGAAGGAATATGCAGTAACTGGAGGAGTCCCCCAGGGCTCAGTTCTGGGTCCGATACTGTGGAACCCGATGTACGACGGCGTACTCCAACTTGAAATACCAGCTGAGGCTAAAATGGTCAGATTTGCGGACGGCATCGCAATAGTGGTTTTCAGTATTTCCCAACGTAGTTCAAACGTAAACTGACTTTCTGTCAAGATCTCGAGCGGGGAAACAGCTGTCAGTGTCAAAATAACCTATGACTTAAAAGAAAACCACTAGATGGCCCGCCCAAAGGGCACCTGCAGTCGATACAACTTGCGGACGCCCTAGCGGACATCACCGCCATCCAGGAATTGCTGTCAAGGAATGGACCGGGTATAAAGCGGATGAAAAACTGCGACATCTACTACGGCGACTGCTATAAGGAGAGAAGACCACGATTGTTCGTATGCGGGTTTGTTGTCCGAGGTGGTCTATGGGGAAAAGTCCTAGGCTTTCGGCATGTGAGCGAACGCCTCATAACTATCCGTATCAAGGCTAAACTTTTTAACATCAGCTTGATCTGCGTCCACGCCCCCATGGAAGACAAGGATGACTCCGCCAAAGATGAGTTCTACGATCTCTTAGACAGAACGTATGCCCAATGTCCCAGCTATGACATTAAAATTGTACTAGGAGACTTCAATGCTAAGCTGGGTAAGGAAAGCATCACTGAACGAGTCATCGGCAAACATAGCCTACACGACACCTCCTCCGATAACGGACACAGGCTGATTGATCTTGCTACGGGGCGAAATCTCCTTCTAACCAGTACGCGCTTCCCGCACCTCGATATACACAAAGGCACATGGCGGTCTTTTGATCAATCGACTACCAACCAGATTTATCACATTGCGATCGACGTCAGACACTCCTCCACTATCCTTGATGTTCGAACTTTCCGAGGGGCTAACATCGACACGGACCACTATCTTGTAGTAGCCAAGATGCGCTTACGGATATCACGAACGCAGCGGAGTAGAGTAAGAATACAGAGTTATGACGTCGGAAAGCTACTATCGCCAGAAACCGCTCGTGTTTTTACCGATCGCGTCTCTTAAGCTCTCCAATATACCTGAATCCTCCACGCTGTCAATAGAACAGCAGTGGAACCTTTGCAAACAAGCCCTGAAAAGCTCTGCTTCCGAAGTTTTGGGCTTCAAGGCTCCATCACGAAGAAACACCTGGTTTGATGACGACTGCAGGAGGATTCACACAGCGAAGCAGGATGCATATAAGGCCTCGCTGCATAAAAGAACAAGAGCAGCTAGTGAGCTCTACGAGTTAAAAAGAAGGGAGGAGCATAAGCTTCTTAGAAAAAAGAAGAAATAGCGCGAAAAGCACTCGATTGAGGATTTGAAGAGGTGTTACTGCCGGCGTGACGTTCGAAAGTTTTATCAATAGATAAAGCGAACATGCCAAGGTTATAAAGCCAGAACGGAAGCCTGCAGGGATGAGAACGGACACCTAGTAGTAGAATCGCAGTCGATGCTGAGAATATGGAAAAACCACTTCTGCAGACTGTGTAACGTTGATGTTAGCCAATATACCGCTGTCAGGCAGAATGATCCATTTCTAATCGACGGAGACCGCAGAGAATTCTGTCCCCCTGACCTCGACGAAGTTAAGATTGCCTTATCGAAGCTCAAGTCGAATAAAGCTGCTGGCGCAGACGGACTGTCTGCTGAGCTCTTCAAGGCAGATGGGGATGACCTGGTTAGGTGCATACACAAGCTCATCTGTATGATATGGTCAGAGGAAAGCATGCCCGAGAATGGAGTCTCAGCATCGTATGCCCGATCCACAAGAAACGAGACCCCCCTGATTACGCCAACTATAGAGGAATAAGTCTCCTTAACACCGCATATGACATCTTCTCTGCCGTTTTGTGTGGACGCCTGAAGCCTTTTGTAAATAAGCTGATAGGTCCTTATCAGTACGGATTCAGCTATACAACGCTATATCTACCATTGACATACCTGCTTAACTCGTCAGGCTATGCAGGATGACTTTGGAGAATGCTCGCTGCTCCATCCGAATCGGTGAACACTCTACCGATAGTTTTGATGTCAAATAAGGATTTAGGCAGGGCGATGCGCTGTCGTGTGATTTCTTCAACATCATATTGGAAATGATTGTGCAAAAATCACTGGCCATAGAGGCACAATCAATTTCGAATCCTCGCAAATCCTTGCATACGCCGGCGATATTGTCATAATAGGTAGATCACAGCGAGATGTCAGGAAGCGTTTGCGAGTATTGAGTTCTAGGCGGCGAAAGTTGGTCTGGCCGTAAACGAGGGCAAAACTAAATATATGCTGTCATCAAAAAAGGACGCTCACCACCGACGTCTTGGCCAGAACGTTTCTATTGAAAAATGTAATTTCGAGGTAGTGAAGGACTTCGTCTACCTTGACTCCGCAGTGACTTGGAACAACGACATCAGTTCCGAAATCAAACGCAGAATCACCCTTGCCAATCGCTGTTTCTTTCGGCTCAGGAGGCAATCGAGTAATAGAGCCCTCTCCCGAACGACGAAGTTGACTCTATATAAGACCCTTATCATCCCGGTCCTGTTGTACGGCGCAGAAGCGTGGACACTATCAAAAGCGGATGAGGAGGCCTTTGGTCGGTTCGAGCGAAGGATTTTGCGCGTGATTTTCAGGCCTTTAAACGCAGACGAGAGATGGGGAAAAGATTCAACCACGAACTTTACGGGCTGTACAGCGACATGAGCCTAGTCAGGCGTCTACGGATTCAACGCCTAAGATGGCTGGGCCATGTAGAGCGAATGGACACCACAGCTCCCGCCCGGAGAGTCTTTGAATTTAACCCCGAGGGACGAAGAAGCAGAGGACGGCCGCACTTAAGATGACGCGCACAGGTGGAAGGGGACCTTAGCCAACTGGGTGTGCGGTAATGGAAATGGCTAGCGAAAGGTCGTGCTAGTTGGAGGGGCATGTTGGTTGAGTCCCAGGTTCACCCCGAACTGTAGCGCCCGCTAATGTCCCTAATCTGGAACATTTTATTTACAAATAATAGACTCATTCGAATGGATTGAGAAGCAACACAAACAGTGTGCTTCGTACGTAGACACATGCACGTGTTGGAGGAACGTGCGGTAGGGATTAAAGAATTTGCTTTAAATGTTCAAAACGTTCGGCGGATGTGGAAGTACAGCTCATTGGCTAACTGATCAACTGAAGGGTCCTTTCATCTACATGTATGTATATAGTCATGGATTGCATTATTTATTATCTGATTGATTGTATCCGGTTTGTTGGTTAATTGGTTTTATTCCTATAAGGACCGCTCTGTGGAGTCATATTTTGTACACGACCTGGGCGAACATTGAGTCGCAAAAAGTGAAGGAAAAAAATACGTCCAGAAGCAAACCAAGTTGTGACAACCATCACGCCCAGACGTCATACTATCCGTCAATCATTTTTGTTAATTTTGGCAATTGCGTCGGCGGACCAATGTGATTACCTTCCTTTCATCCTGTCCTCAGTTGTCTGGCCAATGTTACGCGTGCTTTTGACGTACACATACATAATGTTGATACAGACGAACATCGAACCTCAGACCGGGACCTGTATCCGTTTTTCCCAGAAGAAAAGATTACATCGGATCATCGTCTGGGTGGTGAAACATAAATCGTTTCTATCCGTTGACGCTGTTTGGTTGAAGGTCAAAAGGCACTATTTAACGTCACGCTCAGGCTCAGGCTTCGGTGTCGGTCTTGTCTTTACGCACCCCATCAGGATCTAAGTAAATCGAAAAGGTAAAAATGGATTTCCTTTCGATGGCGTAGGTTGGCCTATGGAAATAATCATGTTTCCATCTACTACACCATGAGTGTAGTGGGCGTGAGGGTATTCAGCTGTACTATTGTACGAATTAAGTATTTGCTTGGCTTAATTAGTCGATAGTCTGACGGAAAGCTGCGTTGAATATGAATACACTCAATGATCTTAAGAGGATTATGTATTTCGGGAACTATCGGCTTCTGTTAATCACGGGGTCGGCCCGTGTCGCGTTTGGTTGTGGGATTTCATGCGTTAATTGCAATCATGAGTCAAAGCGATGCTAAAGCTACCTACAACGTTCACTATTTCTCTTAAATTTCTAGTTCAGGTTTCTTAAAGAATTCAAGCATTTATCACATAAACAGGTCCATACATACAGGTCCATAAATGACTGACATGCTGATGAGGGTTAAGTGAGAAGATCTCAACCTGAACTGCGATTTTCAGTTGAAAAATGATTTTATTCTTCTACGTAACCTTCCTTTGACTTCGATGCCCATACATCAGTACATCAGTAACCTTTTCCAGAAATGAGAGTCTGGAGTTCTGTAGATTTCCTCTCAATTTCTTCATTGGATATGAAGCGCTTCCCAGAAACAGTTTTTTCCAAGGACGCCAACAGGCAAGTTGATTTTAGACGTGCACACTATACGCTGGACAGGATCTTGTATGTGACATTGAGCAGGGATATACCTCTATAGTTCTTGCAAGAGGTAGGATAGCCTTTTTGGTGGATGGGGCATGTAGAGCTGGTATTCCAGTCGTCGGGCATGCTTTCATCTTCCCATATTCTGCAGTTCTGGTGCATGCTCCCTACCAGAACATCGCCGCCAGCCTTGAAGAGCTCTGATGGCAAGCCATCTGAGCCTGCGGCCTTGTTGTTCTTCAGCTTCCGAATAGCTGTGCCGACTTCTTCGATGCTGGGTGGGAGGACTACTTCAGCGGCTGGAGTTGGGATTTCCTCGGTCCCTACCATTCTCTCTTGGTCATGCTCTTGGTCATGGTTTTTTCTCCCCCCTTCTTCTGGCTCGGTACTCTTCTTGCGCTGCCCTGGTTTTCCTCTGCAGCGCATTTTGGTACGCCTCGTCGGTTGCTGCCTTTTTCTGCTCACACTCGCCATCATACCACGGGTTTCTTGTCGGGGGTGGTAGGTATCCTAAGGTGGTTTCGGCTACTTCCTGAATGGCTGAGCGGCAATGCAGCCACATATTATTGGCATTTGTGTTCGACGTAGGCATACCGTAGAGTCTTTCGCTCAGCTGCTCCCTGTAGACTCTGACAACCTCCGGTGTGCTCAGGCGCCCAATGTCGTACCTCCTCCTGATGGGCTGGTGCAGCTTTCTGACATTGGACAGTCGAGCTCTGAATGTTGCTGCTACGAGGAAGTGGTCAGAGTCGACATTTGCCCCTCTGAATGTTCGCACATCCAGGATGTTTGACGAGTGCCTTGCGTCAATGAGCACATGGTCGATTTGGTTGGCGGTTCCACCGTCCGGAGATCGCCAGGTTGCTGTGTGGATTCGCTTGCGAGGGAATCTTGTGCATTTTATGACCGCATTACGAGCTGTCGCAAAGTCAGCGAGTCGGAAGCCGTTATCTGTTGTTGTATCGTGGAGGCTGTGCCTTCCGATCACTCCGCCAAGGGTGTTCTCCTTACCGATTTTGGCGTTGAAGACCCCGAGCACGATCTTAACACCGTACTCCGGACAAGCTCCGTAGGCGTTGTCCAGGAGGTCATAGAAGTCCGCCTTGATAGGGTCTTCAGCCTCGTCGGTAGGGGCGTGTGCACATATAAGGCTGATGTTATAAGATCTGCCTCTGATGCGGATCACAGCCAGACGATCTCTTATAGGCTTAAAGTCGATGACCTTCGACCTTAACCGCTTTCCCACGACAAATCCGCATCCCAGTAAGTGCAACCTTTTGTGACAGCTGTAATAAATGTCGCAATTTTTCTTCCTAATCATACCGTTTCCTATCCAGCGTATTTCCTGGACCGCAGTAATATCCGCCTTGTACTGCGTGAGGATTCCTTCTAGTCTATGAGCAGCTCCGGGAGTGTACAGGGTTCTGACGTTCCAGAAGGGGTTTTGACGTTGCATACGTTTGTTCACCTCCCAACGGTTGTTGAAGAGGCTATCCAGAGGGCGCCGCGAGGAGGCCGTATGTCAACTTGACCCGGGCACTCAAAGAAATAGATATATGGACATAATCTCATTCGCAGTCGGATAAAAGGCAAATACTCCGTATCCATCGCTTTCGATAATGAATTTTTGGGTTTCTCTGACTCAAAGTAGAGGAACAATGTGGAAACCGGGTGGTTCAGTTCTTTACATATGTACATGTGTAACTGAAATGCCCACTAAAAGCCTTCCGATACAGATCATAAATTCATTGCATCCTTTAAACCGTAGAAGAAACTGTCCTTACCCAGTCATTACCTGAAAACCTCTAAATAACAAATTAATGAATAATGGGACAATGAAAACCAATACGCAACTACATTGGTTCCCATAAAACTATCAATCGCCTTCAATTTAGGTCCTAATCCACCCTTGACCTGTATTATAAAAATAAATTGGACGAAGTCGACTCTGTTATGGGTTGATGGCTTCCTGCCTCGAATAAATTTACTTTACCCTAAACGCAAGCTTTTTGTCAGCAGACTTTATGGTCAAATAAAGGATCAGAATCACCAGCTATTACGGCGGAAAGGTACAACAATAACCCGAACCCTAATTAGGATGCGGCAGACGTTAAATACAATTCAACCTACTCACAACTACTACAAAACGATTCGCTACTAAAATCGGTCGTTTTGATATCCTCAATCGAAGGAAGGAAAAAGGGACTACGACAAAGGTCGTAAAGTGGAAATCAGTTTCGGGAATTTTACGAACGGCGATAGAGGACAACTACAACCAATCAAGCTACAAATCCACGTAAAAATCACTGCCGAGGACCTACACCCGCATGCTATCGTGTATTGACTCTTCCATTGTGGTCCAAACAATGTTGAACACGCTCAAGTGCCGAGTTAGATTGATCGTCTAACAAGCTTTTCTCCCTTATCTACCATCGCAGTGATAGTAATTAAGTCTTTACTTGCACATGAAATCCATCAGTGCACTGTCGCCTCCTGGTCCTCTGATCCTATCCCGGGCTTTGGTCACTTTACTCTCCTGTCTTACCCGCTTGAAGAGCCAATCATCTGATTAAGTACGAGACACAGTAAGTGCCGTGTTAGCAAACTAGGCGTGATGCCACCGTCTCGCAATAAATACTGGTAGCCGTACCTGACATGTCATACTTAGAAGACCATATGACCTGGCAAAGGTATACAAACGAATGAACCGTCATTTCTCCACATGTCGTTTTGCGGTGTTTCTTGTTTGTCCCCATATTCCTTATTGCCTAGTCGGTGGCTAGGAAATTCTGGTCACGCATCGGGCGAAACCATTTTAGCTCTTAATTCCATACGAAGCCGAGACGAGGACTCCAGGTATCGGTGGGGTGGAAAAGTGGGTGTGTTATTGGCATTATTAGGAATGAAATATCGAATGGCGTATAGCGGTAGTAGATTGGGATTCTTGGTTTTGGATCCAATTGGCAATGGCTGGGGAAATCAATACAACAACGAAGTAGGATCGAATGTACCTGAAGCAAATGATATTTCTTAGAGTTGTTGCACGACATGGTTTTGAATCTTTTGAAAAGTCATCGGGACAGGGGCTGGCAGCGATGTTCGGATTCTTATATTCGAATTATGCGTTGTACGTGGAGGTTATGCTCGGTGGTATGCGACGAGACAGCATGGGTTCTAACGCGCCCAACGGAATTCAAATGACTGCCGTGTCACAGGTGTTGGAAGGGCGCCAGCGACCTTTTCGGGCCATTTTTACTCAGCAATGGACAGGATTGCGTACGTTTAATAAAAATTCAAGATGTGACAAACCCCATACGTTTTGAGTGTGGCATAGGGCAGGGCCATGGGTGGAGTGGTACTCATGTGCGACTTTAATAGGGACAGGCCTTGAATGGTAATTTTTGTTTATAGGAGGCATCGTGCTTATTTTGCGTAATTGTACTGGAGACATATGGTAGGATTAGGCGCATGTCTTGATACCAAACATTGCAAGAGTTACATGATTCTGGTGTTGATAAGACCACACAACCTTTTCAAAAAAATAAGGGAATAGTCAGGCTTCGCCTATCCTTGTTTTGTTATGTCGACGACACAGCGCGGCCGATAGTAAAGAGGGAGAAGAGTAGAGGAGTTAACGACAGACATTTTCTAATTATGGCGAATAGACAGACGCCTTTCACCTGTGTGAAAAATAAATCACACACAACATGGGTGGTTGAAAAAAAGCTTGGCTCTGGTCCTTCATGGGCTGTAACGCCACCAAAAGAAAAGAAAAGACTAAGAAGCCTAGGCATTTTAGAGTATTCTGGCAGTGGCAGTGACCCATATAAGCCGGATGGAAAGCTTGTCGGTTCCTAGGATGCAAGTGCCATTCATGGATATTGGTTGTGAGTCGGTGGAACGCTTGGACGACAGAAGGCATCACTGTGTTTTGGTGGCATTCAGATCCATTCTGATGATGCTGTTGATTTTAATGAGCAGAGAAGTATACCATCCTGTTTAAGAATGCACTTAATAATGCATATTATCAACTGCACTAGAAGGTTCAGAGGGGCAAACGTCGGCTGTGATCATTTCCTAGTGGCACTAGGACTCAGAACCCAAGATCGTCAGAGACTACAGAAAGTGACTGGCGGACGACTTGTAAGTATGTCTACGTCGAAAACAAACGCCAACAATATGTGTCCCCATTGCCGCTCAGCTATAAAGGAAGCAGCTGAAATTACTATAGGCTATGCGCCACCACCGCCATGCAACCCGTGGTATAATAGCTAGTGCAAGTAGAAAAAGCAAGCGACCGACAAAGCATACCAACAAATGCTTCAAAGGCGAACATGAGGAGCATGCGTATTCCTATACGCTGCGACGAAAGAGGACAATCTTTGCAGCCTCCCAGCTCAGGGATACCGAAGAGGCCAGCGACAAAAACACGATAAGAACCTTTTACAAAAAAACCAAAAGCCTCGCGGCTTTTAAAAATGGCATCCATGCTCCTCGAAATTGCGAGAACAATCTTGTTACTGACCCGCAGGGAATAGTGGATGTTTTCGAGCGACGTTTCCAGTTGATGAAGTTGTCCCCCGTTCCAGCATTGAGGAAGTAGGCGTAGCTATTAAAAAACTGAAGAACAACAAGCCCGCAGGCTCGGATGGTTTACCGTCAGAGCTCTTTATAGCTATAGGCGATGTTCTGGTAGGGAGGATGCATGACATCATCTGTAGAATTTGGGAGGACAAATGCATGCCCAACCACTGGAATACCAGCTTTATATGCCACAAAAAAGGCGATCCTATCTCTTGCAAAAACTACAGAGCTACATTATCCTTGATTACGAGGTCCTTACAAGATACTAGCCAGTGTAAAGTTTAAAGCCGTTTAGCACCGCACTAATCGGCACATACCAGTGCCAGGTAATTCGACTATAGACCAAATCTTCATGCTGCGATAAATCCTGGAGAATACCAGCGAGTTTCAAATCGATGCCCACCACCCCTTAACCGACTTTAAAGCCACATATGACAGCATTCATCGCAAAGTCTTATTTAACGTGATGACCAAAGACCGGATCCCGAGAAAACTGATCCAGATATGTTGAACTACGCTAACGACTGCTTCAGAACCTCCGAGCCTTTTGAAACCTGCACTGAATTTCGCCATTGGAACAAATGGAACAAATGTGGCAGGCCAACGTCAGCACGGAAGGCACTATCTTCCACAAATCGGTTCAGTTTCTGGGCTACGCAGACGATATTGAAATTGTCGGTGCATCACCCATCACATAGGACAAAATATAATGCCCGGCAGCTACAATTTCGAGGTGGTTAAGGAGTTAACATACCTCGGGGCAAACATAAACTCCACGGATGACATCATAGTTGGGATCCAGCGCAGAATCACCCTCGGCAACCGCTGTTGCCTCGGCTATTCAAAACAGCCAGGGTTCAAGCTCCTGTCCCAAAGAACCAATGTTATGCTCTACAAGAATCTTATCCTGCCAGTTCTGCTATATGGAACCAAAAGCAGGACAGCAGAGTTGATCCTTGGCTCCTTCGAAGGAATAATTCTGCGACGGATATTCGGTCCTGTCTGCGGAGGAGGAGAACACATCACCGCGAACTATATGAGCCGTACAAAGATGTGGATATTGTCCGGAATGGTTCGGCCACATCGAGCGCATAATCACCTACGCTCCAGCTGACACAGTCTTCGAATCCTCCTGGTTCGAGAAGAAGGGGGAGACCGATCTTCTGGTATAAAGACCAAGTGATTGCGCATGTAGGAAAACTTGGTCTTGATAACTGGAAGTAGCGTGCCCGGGACCGGAAAGGATGTAAAGCTATATTAACTTAGGCCCAAACCCTCCATGGGTTGTCGGCCTGAAACTTAAGTAAGTATTATACGGTGCATTGAAAACGGTGGTGGTGCAACCAGTCCCTAAAAGGGGCAAAAGGTCCTTTAACCCGGAAAATATCTGGTCAGAGAGTCTTCTTTTATGTATCAGCGTGGTCTTCAAGATGGTAACTGAGCCCTGTTTAAATGGCCTGAGAACAAGGACATCATTTCGGACAACCGATGTGCCTTCAGTGCATGGTACTATATGGTCGAGCGAGTCCAGAGGTGAAAATACATTAATAGGAGGTAAGAAACAAGTCCAGTATGTTGGCGATATGTGTAGCAACATCGGGACTAAGCTATGAGATCAGATGGTTGATTGAACTCAGAGACTAACTCAATATTCCTTCCATCTGGTGTTCTATGTCCAGAGTCAAGCCACAGAGAATTATGCACAAAGCGGTTGGTGGACATAATTGAGATACTGTTCCTTAACTCACGAATAATACAAAATTTATCGCAGAAATCCCTCATCCGCAAACCAGACAAAACACATAAATACATAATACCGAAAAGTCGAGCTGTGAAGTAAGGTTCTATCACTGGTTTCACAAGAAGCAAACTACCGTGGGTGATATGCTCCTACGATAGTGAGACTTGAGTTGAACGAATTTGGGTGTGTCACATTATGACACTCATACCGCGACCATTAAGGTCTACTGTACCCTCTTCTTTGGCCTAGGATTTAAGTGCTTCCTCATACATTTTACATCATCTCTAGATGAGAAGTCTTGAAAGTATTTCCCTGTTACTGTCGCTTTGTTTGTCATTCTGAATCTTTCTACGGCGAGACTTGGGCAGATAGTTTCTTTGGCATTGTTACATTGCCTACAGATTCATGTGCTGCTAAAACCTATTTTATAAAGGTGGTAATTGCATGCCCCGTGTCCTGTTAGTGCTTCACATAGCTTTTTAAAGTCAGCTTTGTATAGTTTTTGAGCTTCTCGAGCCCTTTTTGGGTTGGCATTTTGTTCCATGAACTTCTTTGCTTTTTTAATACCCTCCAAGCTGTTCCAGAACTGGTTCATTTGTTTTAGAATCCATTTGTATAGGCGTGGTTTTGTATCAATATTGTTGAAACCATAAAGGGACGAAGACCCTGTAAAAGATACTTGACCACCTATCTTAGCTAATACGTCAGCCATTTCATTGCCTTCATAGTTTTCATGGCCTGGCACCCAAATCAGTTATAGACTTCAGTGTTTTGTGGTATTCCCAGACAGCCTTAGAGTTGAAATTGTAACTCTTTAGTGCTTTGAGAACCGCTTGACTATCTGAGAATATCAATATCTTGATATTGTTAGGTTTTCTGTTGCAGATGCCGTGTGCTTGCTCATTGATTGCAAACAGCTCCACTTGAAATATTGTTGACTCACCGCAGAGAAGAATGTGCAGTCTCCATCTAGGCCCAATCATTCCGCCCGGATTTGCTTCCGGATTTCGACTCATCAGTGGACCATAGTGAGACTTACTACACCAGAACAGAACAGCAAACAAGATCTGCTATGCACTAGTTTTATTAGCACTTAGTTTGCGCGAGCGCTGAATACAAACACAGGTCGCAAAGGACAAGGGCCCAGGCATAAGTGCGGTTCGAAAATGCTAAGAATAATTTGTGCCCACACTTCAAATTCAAACTTTGTGTGTGCAGTTCTAATATAACACCATAACAGTTCCCATAACATGGGAACTACAACCAACGTGAAAATTCAGTCGAGTTTCTCTCCTCCTAGTTAGGACAACCACCGCTGGAGAGTAGTGAACGAACGTCTACGTTCCAAACCATCTGTACTCCGTCTAGGTTGTGTGACAAACATTATATGAGTATAACTCTATAACCTGTGCACTGAATGCAACCATACTATGGCGCGACTGTGCGCGACGGCTTTCCAATCATTTTTTTTTTTTTTTGTTACTATTAAGGGGCTATACCAAATACCATTAGGCACTACGATCTTTACAGATCTATTGTGCCTGCTAGCCAAAGAGCCGAGGAGCTTCTCCACTTCCCTAATAAAGTCGAGAATAGCTCTCAGGAGCCATAACATCCTGAGATGGCAGAGAGCGGCATACTCACACAGTATGTGCTCTGCCGTCTCTTCGTCATCAAGACAGAGGCGGCACTCAGAAACGGCAGTGTCCCGTCAGGTAGGTAACTAGTCTTCTAGTATCTACCCTCTTAAGTTTGGGTAGATATGTTAATAGAGCGTTGGTTCAGGGGCCATATAAATCGTTTCGATTGGCGAAGTCCCTGAACGCTGTTCCAAAAGGGCAGATGTTGCGGTTTTTCCCACTTGTCTAAGGAGAAGTTGATTTTAGACTTTGGAGTGCGGCAGAAAGTTTCAGGACCTATGTATGCGTTTTCGGCTTCAATATTTTCTGGCGAGTTGATCGACATTTCATCGTCTTTAACACCTTTGTTCCCTGGCACCTCTTTTGGAGAGGTCTTGCAGGGCATCATGACACTCCTTGACGGTTTTTGAGTTCGTGCTGTACGAACTCAGCGCTTTAAGCGCTGCTTGGCTATCAGAGAGTATGCTGATGGTTACTCCTCTTATGCCAGTCTCTAGGTGTAGTTTAACGCATGCTAGGATGGCATGTAGTTCTGCTTGAAAGACACGATTTGGTCTCAAGATGCCGGCGCCCACCCCAGAAACCATATTGGATTCATCAGTATACCACCTAAGGTCTTTGCCATTAAGCAAGGGATCAATGGTTTCCCGTGCTGAGCGGTTTAGGATCAATATCTCAAATCTCCTGCCAAAAGTGAGGGTGTGTGGTAATGCGTCCGAAACCGTGGTAATCATATCCAGCTCGGTAAGATGTTGCAAGATGGACATGTGACCCACGGGTCTACATGATATGCTTGTTCCCGAGCGAAGAGTTCTGATTGCATTACGTAACGCAAACTTTTTAATAAAAAGGTGCAATGGAGTAAGTCCAATGAGTGCTTCTTGGGCTGCCGCGGGGCAGGTTGGCATAGCGCCTGTAATGCCAAAACACGCCAGTCTCTAAAGGCGTTTAAGCTTAACGATTATCGTTTTTTGTCCACCATACCGTGGACGCATAGGTGATGATAGGTCCAACTATCGCGGTATATAGCCAGTGGACTACCTTAGGTTAAAGTCCCCAGGTTTTACTGTAAATAAGTCGACAGGCCCACTTGGCCGTAGTCGCTTTTCTAAGTTTGCTTTTAATATTAGAGTTCCAGTTGAGTGTGCGATCGAAGTCAATACCTAGATACTTGACTTCTTCTGAAAATCCTAAGTTTGTGCCATTTAGAAAGACGGTGCAGGGCTGTACCTCTTTCCCCTTTGTAAATGAGACTAAGATTGTCTTATTTGGGTTAATCTCTGCCACATCAGTCAGAAATAAACTGAAGCGCGAGCTGCATGTGCTCACAAGCAACAGTTTCGCACTTGCCCGATGCCCTCGTAACCACGAGTGGTTAGCTTGCGTAGTAGGTCGCCGATAACTATAGTGCAGAGAAGGGGTGAAAGGACTCCTCCTTGTGGACACCCTTTAGCCGCCGATAATGTCACTGAGACCTCGCCGCATGTGACCGACATACATAATACGGCTATTTAGCATTGCCCTAATCCAGTGATTAGTTCGATGGTTTACACACCACTGCAGGATGGGGCAGTGGTGATCGAGTTATAGCCAGTACTGTCAATGTCGAGCATGGCGCAAATCGCGACTTCCTTGTGTGTGAAACTATTTTCAACACAGGTGGTGTAGGTAGTGTAGCGCCTTCTTAGTAGATGGTTCTTTGCGATATGCATACTGACCGGGATGCAGTGGTATCCGATTTTCCAGGATACCTCGATTATGGAGCTCTATCAGGTTTTCCATTGTTTTTAGTAGGAACGGTGTTAAACTGATAGGGCGACAGGATTTAGTTTGTTCACTTGACTTTCCAATCTTGCGGATGAAGACAACGTTGACTTCTCTCCAGATTTGGAGGAAGGTTGAAACAAGACCTAAAAGAACTATCAGAGATGATAAAATCCAATCGATACTGACAGTGTTTATGCAGAGCCTAACTTTTTGAAGAGAGTTTAAGGACACAGAGCGCTACTTGACGAAGAAAGAGAGTAAAATTAGAGATTTTGCCGGACGTTTGCAAGTTCTTAAAATAATGCCTCCCAAGCAACCTACACAATCGTCGTTTTTATGCCTTTGGTGCCACCTTTTTTGTAAACCCTTTGCAACCAGAGTACCCTACATCAAATCTCCGGTATAACGCACGTTTTGTTTTCCTTTCTGAGCTTAAATTCGCTGTTACCCTCCTCCATAGTCATTTTTCACATCAACTACTGCTGTTGCAATTCCCCTTTCATAACCACTCAACCGCATACGAATCCGCGGAATCCTCACACGTGCCAGGACCAGTTATTCGTATGCAACAGTGCACCACTTACCGCTGTATGTGTGACTATGTAAAAGAGAAAAACACTGCCTTGTGGGTTTTTATTAACTGCACTCCATAAACGATATCCTTCTGCATATTCATCAATCTACGGAGCTATCCATGATGATTGTTCGCTGCGAATGAATTGTTTCAAAGAATAAACAACAACTTGTGGAACGTTGTGTTCAACATCGCATCACAAAAATCCTTAATGATCCACTTTGCATGATTCACGAGGCTGCAGGAAAGCGTATCCAAAGTACTTATTTTCCGCCCACAAGCTCCCCCCCGTGTGATACTCATACGTTCATATATGGTTATCGGAGAAGCAATACGAACAACATCCCAATTTAATCCGAATTCCATGGCAAATGCGCTCATGGTTGAATGGTTATCGTTCTCGTTACAAGCATACGTTAAGCCGGGAGTGAAGGACGACAATGCCGGCGATGTTCTATCTACGCATTGTCGGATGTGCACTGTTCTATGAGTATTCCATATCCAATGAAAAAGGAAAGATCCCCATCAAGACTCCTTGTAGGATACTCCTCAGGTGAATGAAAGTGAATTGTGATACGCGGTGGAAAGTAAAAACAGAGTGGCGGAAGGTAAAGAAAAAAGCCAAAAAGCTGCGCGTCTTACTGAATTAGGACGATGACGTTAAGTGCTTGTGAAGTTGCCAAGCGCATGGTTTGAGTGGCGTATCTTAGAAGGATCAAAATTCCAAGTTCTCACGTACCAAGTTGGAATGATGCTTTCCACCGTCAAGGATATACGAGCATGTTGCTAGGACATACTACTCGTTAAAGTTCATGGGAAAAGCAATAACCTACCGACGCTGCTAGGACTTTCTGGGGCCATGTGACACGTACTCCGTACTCAAGCTGCGTAAAAATTCAATCCCACACAGAAGGGAAAGTGTTTACAAAGGTATCGCAACAGCCACTTAAGTCAGAACTATAAATAAGTTCAGCTCGCCTCGCTTACATTTCTTATTAATGTAACGTGAGAATGAACAGCAAGTACGAATCCAACGCCCAAGAAAACCAAAAAACATACGTCCTCCCACGGAAGGTATGTAATTATAAACCTCAGGTGTCTATGGAAAGTATCTTAACTCACAAATTTCCTCCAGACATCGAGGGAAAAACTCTAGGAAAACGACCAGCTTTCAAGGTCCCTACCCACTTCCCAGCCCAATGTACTATTTTTCGATGTCCTTATCCAACCCCCATTGTAGTCACAGTTACAAATCGATAGCATTTAAAAATAGTTATCGTATCCATCAGCAAGGGATAACTATCGTTAGGGACTCTACTCCAGATTCTACCTCCTTCTATCGTTAATTGCTTTAATTGCTCCTTTCGTTGGCAGGATTTCAACGTTTTCTGTATTTAAGTCGTTCGTTTAGCCTCGGACACTAACGCCAAGTGAATGGCAGGGTTGAAGGGCTTCGTGTTCGAGTAATTATACCGTTTATTCAATTGAATACAACGGTGAACGGCTCCATGATGGGCCGCTCGTTGTCTGTCGATAAGGATTAGATGGAATTGTGCAGATTGTGTAGTCCACTCCGGGTAGCGTAGAGTGAAAAAGACATTTTCACTTAATTCCACGGCAAGAGAATGCGAGGGGTGGAAAAAATGTCAGGACGACAAGGAAAGTATTGTAGCAGATAATGTCTTTTTATTGGTGTTGTGCTTTCCGGTGGATTCATGGCCCTTTGTTTGCCCTTTCTTATTTACCAAAGGACAATAACTTAGCAATCAGTTGCAGGCAGAATCGATCTAATCATATTCATAGATGAACAGTGATTCTCTATGGAATGTAGCTGTTGCCGCATGACGTCAACATAACGTAAGTGGAATGCGCGAACGCCACCGTGCATGGCTTAGCCATCTTAGACGTTGGATCCGAAGACGTCTAACCAGGCCGATGTCGCTGTACAGCCCGTACAGTTCTTGGTTGAATCTCCTCGTCCATTCTCCGTTTACACAAACGGGACCAAAGATTGCACGCAGAATTTTCCTCTCGAAACGTCCAAGAGCCTCTTCATCCACTTTTCATAATGTCTAAGCCTCAGCGCCGTAGAGGAGGACCGGGATGATAAAGGTTTTGTAGAGGGAAACCTTAGTTTTTCGAGGGAGGGCTCTACTACTCAATTGCCTCTTGAGCCCGAAGAAGCAGCGATTGGCAAGAGTTATTCTGCGTTTTATCTCAGCGCTGGTGTCAGTACTAATTGTCACTATCGAGCCAAGGTAGACGAAGTCCTTGACAACTTCAAAAATATAGCTGCCTTGGACGTTCTGACCAAGACGTCGGTGTTGTGCGTCTTTCTTGGATGACAGCATATATTTGGTCTTGTCGCCATTTACCCTTAGACCCACTTTCGCCGCTTCTGCTTCAATGCTTGTGAACGCCTCATTGACGTCTCGCTTTGTTCGTCCAATAACGTCAATGTCATCTGCGTAGGCAAGCAATTGTGTTGACTTGAAGTAGATCGTACCTCTTGTATTGGCCCCAGAGTCCCGCACGATCTTTTCAAGAATAATGTTGAATAAATGACATGACAGTGCGACACCCTGTCTAAAACCTTTTTTAACATCAAAGGGGTAGTTCACCTCCGACCTTAATGGAGCGGCGAGAGTTCTCCATAGTCATCCTGCACAGTCTGGAGAGTTTGGCAGGAATGTTAAAACATGACATGGCTCTGTATAGCTCGTCTCTATAAACACTGTCATACGCGGCCTTAAAGTCGACGAAAAGATGGTGCGTGTCGATCTGGAACTCATGGGTTTTGTCCAAGATCTGCCGTAGTGTAAATATTTGGTCTATCGTGGATTTTCCTGGCCTGAAACCACACTGGTAGGAACCTATCAGATTGTCCACGAACGGTTTCAGGCACTTACACAGTACGGCAGAGAGGATCTTGTACGCGATGTTCAGGAGGCTTATCCCTCTGTAATTGGCGCAGTCATAGGGGTCTCCTTTCTTATGGACCGGGCAAACGATACTGAGATTCCATTCATAGGGCTTGCGATCTTCCGACCATATCTTGCAGATGAGTTGGTGCATGATCCTAACCAGCTCATCGCCAGCTGCTTTAAATAGCTCCGCGGGGAGTCCGTCTGCTCCAGCAGCTTTATACGGCTTAAGTTTCGATATCGCTATCTTAACATCGTCAAGGTCGGGTGGACGGGATTCTCCTTCCTCTTCGTCCATTGTGAATGGTTCGCTCTGCCTGACGGCGGCATTTTGACTATCATCGCCGTTATACAGTCTGCAGAAGTGGTCCTTCCACAATCTCAGCATCGACTGTGACTCCACTACTAGTTGTCCGTGCTCATCCCTGCAGGCTTCTGCTCTGGCTTTATAGCCTTGACATGGTCGTTTTACTTTTGGTAACATTTTCGAACGTCGTACCTGCAGTAACATCTCTCCTTCCTTCTTTTTCCTTTTTCCTTCTCAGAAGCGCATGCTCCTCCCTCCTTTTCTGTTCACAGAGCTCGCGGGCAGCTCTCGTCCGTCGATGCAATGTGGCGATGTATGCATTCTGTTTCTCTACATGGGGCTGTCTGCACTCATCATCAAACTAAGGGTTTCTCGACGGTGGTGGCTCGAAACCGAGTATGTCTGAGGCGGCCTATTTAATGGCTTTCTGACAACGACTCCATTGCTGTTCTATGGTTTCTGCAGATTGCATCGGGACCTGAGAGAGCTTGAGGGAGATTTGATCGGCGAAGGTCCTGGCGGTCTCCTGCGGCTTTCCGACGTTAAATTTTGGTGTTCTTACTCGACTCCGTTGATTCCGAGAAATTCGCATCCGTACCTTGGCTGCAACAAGGTAATGATCCGAGTCGATGTTGGCTCCTCGAAAGGTTCGGATGCTGGAGGAGTGACTACCGTCGATCGCAATGTGATCAATTTGGTTGGTTGTCGATTGATTGAAAGACCGCCAGGTCCCCTTATGGATGTTGAGGTGTGGGAATCGTGTACTTGCTACTACCAGGTTATGTACCGCCATAAAGTCCACTAGCCTTAGTCCGTTTTCTGACGTGGTGTTGTGAAGGCTGTGCTTTCCAATGACCCGTTTAAAGATAGCTTCCTTACCCAGCTTCGCAGTGAAATCTCCTAGAACGATTTTGGTTTCATAGCTGGGACATTGCGGATACGTTCTGCCTAGGAGATCATAGAAGTCGTCTTTATGTCGGTCATCTTTCTCCTCTGTGGAGGCGTGGACACATAGTAAGCTTATATTGCCGATATTGGCCTTGGTGCGGATAGTTATGAGCCGTTCGCTTACATATTGGAAGCTTAAGACTTTTTTCCTGAGTCTGCCTCGAACAACAAATCCGCATCCGAATAAGCGTTGTCTAATTTCTCTGTAGCAGTTTCCGTAGTAGATATCACAGTTTTTCATCCGCTTTTTGCCTGGCCCATCCCATCGCACTTCTTGAAACGCGGTAATGTCTGCCTTATAGCAGTCCAAAGAGTTGACCAGTTGTTCGGCTGCACCTGGTCTGTTGAGGGACCTAACGTTCCAGGTGCAAAACCGAAATTCGTTTCCTTTTTGACGTTTGCGGGGGTCGTCAACATGTAATCCGTCCGTATCCGAGGCTGTTGGTACACTATATACACTATATCTAATACAGTCCATTAATTACCTCAAAACGTCAAGAAACCCTGTTACGACGTAACAGTAGGTCTTCTGAGAGTACAGATTAGTCTCGAGTACCTAGTCATAAGTTTCCACGAATTTTTGAATTTCTGTTCGTATCTCTTTCAACCTGTCCTATTTCCTATAAGTGGCGTTCCAAGTCGATCAACAGAAAGGCTGACAATATCACAGTGATTAAGGAGACTGTCCCAGTTCCGAGCTACGTCTCAGCGATAACGTCTTTTTGCTGCCGATATTTTTCCCACGAAATTCGTAGCGCAATTCATGTAATTTTATCAAATCGCAATGTCGTTTCGAATTTTCTGGTTCAGTTAATGGGGTCATGTCCCCTCCAGTAGTTTGCTAAAGTAATATTCAGGGAACTCTCTTCTTTGTCCAAGAAATCCTTGGGAGAAAAGCGACTTTCCATTCTTCGGAGTTGATCCATTACCTACCTTGTTTGCTCCTCCATTTCAAAGGATATACCTCTGGCTGTGTAAAGACAACTATTCGGAGCGGAAAACTCTCAAGAATTTGGTTTAAAGTGGATCCAAGTAATCTCCAAAAATCACCAATGGCACCCATCGGAAAATCTCTTTTTTATCTCATTTAGGATTCTTTGTGTTTTTTTTTTTTTTTTTTTTTGTCGGAGGCTTCTACCACCTGTTGGAGCACTCAGACGCAAGATACTGGTCCATTGTACTCCAGACAGGCACTTGACATTAATGTATTTTCTCCATTTTTCACAGAAAAATGAGAAGGAGGAGTGATGAAGAGCTAAGAGATTCGGCACACACCACCAAGGATGTGCCACCGTGCGCGAGCAAAGGCGGGACAATCACGGAGGAAATGCTCTACAGTGTCATCCTCCACGCAACATACAGCACAGGTAGGCGTCTCACTGATGCCAAGCCATAGAGATGCTTGGCAAAAGTGTAATGGCCCGTGATGACTCCCACAAGCCTTCTGCAGTCGATTATCCTCAAAGACAGGAGGAATGCTGCGGATTTTTTTGCAGACATCAGGGCATACGCGCTTAGTCATCCTGCAACTCGGACAATCCCTCCATCTACGGTTGTGTATGTTAAGCCCACAATCGTTAATGTAGGCACTTACCGTGGATGCAGGTAAACCTAGAGCGGGTTTAGATTCTGAGAAGCTCTCCTCTGAACCCATTCTGGCGAGTTCATCAGAGATCTCATTACCTGGGATCCCAGAGAGGTCTGAAACCCATACAAGCCTTAATGAATTTAGTCTGCCGACTTTGTTCAAGATGGACTTGAATTCAAGCACTAATTTGGAGCTAGTTAAGGGGTTACACACTGCTTTTAGTGCAGCTTGGCTGTCACTGCAGACGCATATGCTTTTCCCCCTCCACCCGTGCTTCCCAACATGGTGCATGGCCATAAGGATTCAGTATATCCCTGATTGGAAGATGGACGCATATTTTCCCAACGAGAAGTGAAGTCGGATATTTTAGCGCTCCAAGAAGATCCCCCCCGAAAATGCGAAGACCATCCTTTCCAGGTTCAGTATCCAGCGAGAGCCAATCCTGATGCCATGGAGACGCGACTGTGAAATTACAGCGCAGTAGAATAATGGGTGTCAATGCGTCAGAAGGCATGTCCATGAGACAGGGGTCGCAGGACAATTCTTTCGCAAGCACACCGTTATTCATATGCGAGTTGTATCAAAAGCCATTTCTCTTCAGACGAGACATGGCGTCCAGAGCACACACTCTGAAAAATATATCAAGAGGGGGATGATTCGTCATAACATCTAGAACAGCGCCCAGCGTGCTGGGGAAGGCCTCCATGCAACTGAGACAAACCGTTCTTTGGAGTTTAGTGGAGCCTCTATCATTAAAACGATGTGTTTGCGTTTTAGTCTGTTCCACCAGACAACTGATGCATGTGAGATTATAGGCCTTATCATTGCCGTGTAGATCCAGAGGACCTTTGCCGGCGATAAACTCCATGTTTTGCCAAAAAGCTCCTTTGCATTGCCAGAAAGCTGACAGCACTTAAGTGGCCTTTGACTCAATGTGCTTTGACCAGAGAAGCTTGCTATCTGAGATGACTCCTAGATACTTAGCCTCCTTAGATATCGGGATGGAAGTGCCTTTTAGTACCAGCTGAGTCGTGTCAGTATTTTTCTTAAGAAGAATGACTGACAGCCCATTTCTGGAGTCTGGACATAGACTCCAGAGGCATTGAGAGCATCAAGTAGAGAATTGACCACCATGCACCATAACAGCGGAGACAGGACGCCACCTTGAGGGCAGCCCCTGTTTACACCGGATTTGACCTACTGGTCGAGGCCTGCATCAGCGGTCAATGTCTTGTGCATGAGCATTGCTTTGATCCATAGGACCAGTGCTTCTTCTACGCCATAATGTCTGGCAGCGTTGCACATGCTGTCAAAAGTTGCGTTACCAAAAGCTCCCTCAAAGTCAATGAAAATACCCAGCGCGTTCTCTTACCTTTCGAGCGCTCATTCAATTCTCCCAACTAGGTTCTGAAGCGCAATTTTGCAGGATTTTCCGTGCTGGTAAGCATGTGCATCTCCAAAAGAGGGTGCATTCGAAGGGCAACTTTGCGCACGTGCAACTGTACCTGTTTTTAGTATTTGTTGTTATATCGGCAACAGACTATCAACTGTCTAACTATCACGGTTCATGAGATACAGCCTGGTGACAGACGAACGGACAGCGAAGTCTTAGTAATAGGGACCCGTTTTACCCTTTGGGAACGGAACACTAAAAAAGGGCCTCCTCAAGCACTGATTATCGCAGAAAGACTCAAATTCCAAAATTCATTCATGAACATTTGCTTCACCGTCTGCAGTAAGAGAAATCCCTTCAAACGATTTGTCATCAAGGACATTGCAATGTATGTATGTATGTTGGCGTTACAGTCCAATGAGGACCTGAGCCGAGCATCTCTCAATCACCCATGTTGTGTGTGATTTAATTTTCACATAGGTGAAAGGGACCTACAGTTTATTGCCGGTTCCGAACGGCGAATTTCGAGAAGCTTTTCATGACAATTTTACTACAGGGGGTTTTGTCAGAACCCCGCTGAGGAGAAACACCGTGAAAAACACGTTCGATGACATGGCTGTGTCGGGATTCGATCCCGTGTCATCGGCGTCAGAGGCCAACACACTACCCACTGCGCCACGGTGCTCTCAAGGACATTGCAATACGAAAGGAAAAAGTGCAAGCCTAAGACAACTCCAGGGTAATTATCCACCCACCCGTCCTTAGAAGACCCCGAAATTGGTGAGATTATAAGGAATTGTATCCTGCGATCTTCTAGTTGCATCTGATCTAGTATTGGTGTTAGTAAGGCTAATAACCTTGGCGAAGTAATACTTCCCTTGGGCTAGGCAAAATCACATAGAGAAATGGGAGTGATGCATAAAAAACCCAAAACCTTATAGTCAGTGAGATATGAGTAGGTGTATTCAACGTAACCTGGAAACAACGTCTTATATGCACAGCTCATATTCTAGTTAATTACATGTCAAAGTCCTTCCATTTATCTATTTCCAGCCAATCATATGCAACCTAATCTCGTCATCGTTATTGGTCCTCTCATCTCGAACTCGACTACTATTACTCCAAAAATTCCATCACTTTTCCGCCAAATTGCATCCTGTAATCCGACGATGCTATGCCACCTGCGAAATTGTTGCATATCCCATTAAACCATCCGATACCCCAATTTATATTCAGCTCTAAGGACAATTCGGAAAACGCAGACAGTTTATCGCGGATTTTCCATTCCCACAACACGAATACATAATTCATCTGCCGTCTGCCAACTATGCTGACAGCCCGGACTCCCTCAAATCCAACGCAAACCAAGCCGCAAGTGAGTAAGTTCTACGAGTAGTATATTCCCTCCTCATACATATATTATTCATGTCGAAAAATTGATTGTCCTTCTTCGTTGTTGGCTTTGTCTCTGTTTTTATTTCTATTCCCTTCGTTGAGGGATACCATAAACGGGTGGGATTAGATGGGGTTAGGTAAGCCGTCACTCAAGTAAAGTGCTCGTATCGAGAGAGGGAGGTTTTCCCTTCAAATGGGATAAGGTGTCCTTTGTGGCAGTACACGTTCCATGATATTGAAAACAAATTTCAATCAGGCATTGACCCAGCCTTTTATGAGTTCTTGATTTTAAGAAACAATTATGATGTTAGGCTGTCTGGGTAAGCTACAAGGCGTACGGGAAATCGCACATGTTCTCCATGTCGAATTTCTTTTTTATTTTCTAATTCCACACGCAGGACTCAATGCAAACGCGGAGAACTCATACCTCTCCCGCGATAGAGAGATAGTACGATCATATAATCTCTAAAGAGGAAATCACTTGGACGATAAAAAATGTCAAGCCCTCCAAATCGCCAGGGCCGAACTTGCACAAGCTATGGAATACCATGGCTAGACACTATCTTTAAGGGCTGCCTAGCTTGGACACACATTCCAGAAAAGTGGAAGTGCGCAAGGGCACAAGCTTCTACACCTCACCCAGGTACCTAAGGCCTATGTGTCAAACATCCTTTGTATTCACAACCCTAAAAGACTGATAGACTCCATACCTAGTCTCTAAGACTCCATACACAATCTCTAAGGCACGGCACGCCTACTGCGTGGGTGGATCTGTCGAAACAGCCTTTCATACACTGGTGAGGAAAATCGAGAGATCAATCCATTTTAAAGAATACACTTTAATAGCCTTCCTAGACATAGAGGGCGCTTTCAACAACGTCCCTTTGAAAGCAATAATAGAAGGGTTAGATAATTGAAGAGAGGACTCTGATTGAGTTGATAAGCGAGTTACTCTCGACATGTAAAATCTACTCTATCCCGGATCCCGGAAACATGCCCAATCACTCTACTTGGCACCTAACCTTCCAGTGCCAAATAGCTTCGCATTGTACTAGATAGGAAACAAAGTTGGAAGAACGACACAATCGAGCGTGCAAAAAAAGCAACTATAGCTCTCTACACCTGTAAGGAAGCCTTAGGGAATAAATGGGTGTTCAACCCTAAGCTTACCCTATGGCTAAATATAATAGATCTAAGACCTATTCTAATGTATGGAGTGGTAGTCTAGTAAACTGCGCTGAACGAAACCACATACCATAAGCAATTCGAGAAGGTATAAAGGCTGGCGTGCATCACCGAGGTCCTAAGGTCCACCCCAACGGCAGCGCTCAATATGATACTCCATCTTACACCACTCGCCATACTTGGCAAGCAAAATGCCACATACTCGGTAACCAGACTAAAAGCCAGCTCCAAATGGACGAGCTACATCACTGGTCACCCCTCCGTTCTGAACAACAGGATAACCTTGGCGGAAAACTTGGACCACATTAAGCCAACGACAGTCATTGAGAAGAATTCGAAATAACATACCCGGACAGACGGAACTGGTCCCGTCAGGCGCAACCTCGCAAGAGCTGCATAGACTTCTACACCAACGGATCAAAAACCAAGGACAGGGTGGGCAGTGCAGTATTCTGCAAACAATTAAACCTGAGCCAGGCTCTAAAATTACGCAATCATTGCAAGTTTTTCAGGCGGAGCTATTGGCAATAAAGGAAGCTTTGCCTTGGCTGTATTAAAACGTTATATCTTCTATGGATATTCGAATTCTCATAGACAGTCAAGTAGCCTTGAAATCGCTGAGGCTGTACACTTCTTTGACTGCCGCCTACCTCTTAACGAGATGGCCGAACAGTTTAATATACATCTCCTATGGGTACCAGGACACAATGATATTAGACAGGGAACGACGCACCAATCAAACATGGCGCGCACAGGTATACCTCTAGTAGCCATTAAACTTAAACTTACAGATCTCGCCATGGCTGAGATGAACCTGAGATGGGCCCCGGGGGCACACCTCGGCTTGGCAGTCAGCGGACCAAAGGGCTATCTTCCTAAAACGAACTGAGACATCTAGAAAATTATTGGTGTAATCACCGGTCACGGTCTCATTGGCAGTCACGCACAAAAACTAGAGCGAGTTCCGAATGACTTGTGCAGATGCTGCTTAGACGAAGAGAAGGTCGAACCAATTCATCACCTTCCCTGTGCATGTCCGGCTCTGTGTTTAATCCGGAAACGCTAACTAGGATCCTACTTCTTTAACAACTTGACTGATGTACAGCGGGTAAGGATAACTGACCTTCTTAACCACTTAAGTAGCACTAAGTGGCTCCGTGAATAGGGGGTTAACCTCCACCTCGTAGCCCACAAACGGGCCTCTCTGGCCCCACTCTGGAGAGGCCACGGTCTACCTAACCCCACCTAACCCAACCTGATTCCACATGTATTCCAACACTTCATCCTGCTACGCTTGAAATAAATGAATTTGTAGACAAACATCTTAATAGACTCGCATGGGCACAGCTGGCTGACTGCAAAGTCAGATTTCATCACCACGTGAAGCAGGAAGTAGAATCCAGAAATCCGTAGTAAGAAAAGGATATGAACCGTTCGCAATTCCTTTGTGTGTGGTAAACACAAGAAAGTGATAGCTTTGATGAAAAACCATTGAACTCCATGGAGGAAGTAAGCGACCATTTACAATAGGAGCTGATATGGAATAAATCATCATAAGCCCCTTGAGATCAAGCTCAAACGTTCAAATAGTATCCAAGAAAACGATGACAAAAAATATATTTGAAACAATATTGTTACGTATACGCCCGAGTGTCCTTGAGATATCTGATTTCTGCCTCGAGGACAATTGAAACTTCCGGTATTTCGCAATCCCATCCAAAGCCGCTCGAGATTGAGTATCTAATCGTGACCGAATTTCATTGGATTCAACTAATAAAACACTGATACTGACGCAAGCGTTGCTAGGTTGGCTATTGATACAAGCAAGCTCCTACTGCCGAGGAAATGTGTGAAGCGACGCGGCTTATGCACTGACTGCCAATGGGAACAATCACATTTCATTCATCACAATTTGTATCAATTGAATTGTGTGGGTGCAGGGTGGCGAGTTCTACTACAATAGCTCCGACCTATGGTCTAATTAAGGATTCCAAAGTGGTGGTGATGGATTGGGGCGCTATGAACTGTGGCTTGTCGGGTATTTGAGGCTTTCAATAATTCAATGACAGCACATTCCCTACCACACCGTAGCGATTGATGAGCGGTGGAGGCAGCGGCCAAACAAAAGTGGTTAGCTAGTGGTCGACAAGGACATTTATGGAACAATATCGGTGCGTGGACTAATGAAATAACTTGAGTTATGGCTTGAATGGATATATTCGACATTTTGGCTGTGGGATGGTATTTTTACAGGAGATATGACCGCGTTGGTGGCACTGAATAGTTGGAATATTGTCATGGAGCAGGATAAATAGGGAGAGGGGGAAAGGTAGTTGTTCAGAAAGGTATTCGTACGATTTGTCAATTACTTACAAAATTTCAGGCCAAGAAGGACAAATAGGACATCCGCATGTTAGAAATCACATTTCTTTGGAGCTGAATACAAGATGAGGACGGGATTATGTACATAGGAGAGGCAACGTTAAGGTCAACGAACAAACGAGTGCAGTTCAATAAGCAGCTTACCTACTTTACTTACAACAAGCCTCTCCAGCCGGCACGATCTTTGGCCAGCTGCTTCCAGTGCCGCGCGCCCAGTTGGTTGACGTTCCTTTCTATCTGTCCGCGCCACCTTAGATGCTGTCGTCCTCTGCTGCATCGTCCCGGTAATCCCAATTCGCTCTTCATACTTACTTAGGTGGCGCTACAGTCCGTGGTGAACCTGGGCCTCAACCAACAAGCGTCTCCAGCCGGCACGGTCTTTGGCCAGCTGTTTCCAGTGCCGCACGCCCAGTTGGTTGAGGTCCCCTTCCACCTGCGTGCGCCACCGCTGAGGCGGCCGTCCTCTGCCGCGCCTTCCTTCCGGAGTGGATTCGAAGACTTTTCGGGTCGGAGCTGTATCTTCCATGCGCTCTACATGGCCTAGCCACCTTAGACGCTGTATCCGTAGACGTCGTACCAGGCCGATGTCGCTGTACAACCCGTACAGTTCTTCGTTATATTTTCTCCTCCATGCACCGTTTGAACAAACGGGACCTTAGATAGTGCGCAGAATTTTCCTCTCGTGTTGTTGTCGCTGGTCATCAGTGAGCCACGGTAGACGAATTCCTTGACCACTTCAAAGTTATATCCGCCCATGGTGACGTTCTGGCCAATGCGTCGGTGTTGTCCGTCTCTTTTAGATGAAAGCAGATATTTGGTTTTACCCTCATTAACCTTGAGACCCATCTTAGCCGCTTCTACCTCAATGCTCACAAAAGCCTCATTGACGTCTTGCTGTTTTCGTCCAATTACGTCAATATCGTCGGCTAACGCAAGCAATTGCGTAGACTTGAAAAAAATCGTACCTCTAAATCCTTTTTTAACATCAAAGGTCTCGGTTTGTTCATTACCGACCTTAATGGAGCAGCGAGAATTCTCCATTGTCATCCTGCACAGTCGGACGAGTTTGACAGGGATGTTAAAACTAGACATGGCTTTGTACAGCTCGTCTCTATATACGCTGTCATACGCGGCCTTGAAATCGACGAAGAGGTGGTGAGTGTCGATTTGGTATTCCTGGGTCTTCTCCAAGATCTGCCGTAGCGTAAATATTTGGTCTATTGTGGATTTACCTGGCCTGAAACCACACTGATAAGAGCCGATCAGGTTATCCACAAACGGTTTCAGGCGGTCACACAATATGCGATGTTAAGGAGACTTATTCCCCTATAGTTGGCGCAGTTATAGGGGTCTCCATTCTTATGGACCGGGCAAACGATGCTGAGATTCCATTCGTCGGGCATGCTTTCCTCCGACCATACCTTGCAGATGAGATGGTGCATGCACCTTACCAGCTCATCTCCAGCCGCCTTAAAAAGCTCAGCAGACAGGCCGTCTGCGCCCGCGGCTTTATTAGACTTAAGTCTCGATATTGCTATTTTGACTTCGTCCAGGTCGGGTGGACGGAATTCTCTTACATCGTCGTCCATTACGAACGATCGTTCTGCCTGACAGCGGTATCTTGTCTGTCATCGCCCTTATGCAGTCTGGAGCAGTGGTCTTTCCAAATCCTCAGCATCGACTGTGACTCTACTACCAGTTCTCCATTTTCATCCCTGCAGGCCGCCACTCTGGCTTTGTAGCCATGGCATGTTCGTTTTACCTTGTTGTAAAACTTACGGGCGTCATTCCTGCGGAAGCATCTCTCCATCTCCTCGATCTCACGCTTTCCGTGCTCTCTCTTCTTTCTTCTGAAAAGCGTGTGTTCCTCTCTTCTCCTCTGCTCATAGATTTCGCGAGCAGCTCTCGTCCGTCGTTGCAGCATGGCTTTATATGCCTCTTGTTTTGCTGCATGGGCTTGTTCGCATTGTTCATCGAACCAGGGGTTTCTAGGTGGTGGCTGTTTGAAACCCAGCACCTCTGAGGCAGCATCTCTGACGGCGCTCTGGCAATGAGCCCATTCCTGCTCTATTGTTTGTGCTGCTGTGGGCGGATTTTGAGAGAGCTTTGAGGAGACACGATCGGCAAAGATTCTGGCAGTCTCTTGCGATTGTAGCTTTCCAACGTCAAACTTACGTAGTCCTACTCGACTCCTAAGCATTCTTGATATCCTCATTCGTACCTTGGCTACAACAAGGTAGTGGTCCGAGTCGATGTTGGCCCCTCGGAAGGTTCGTACGTCGAGAATACAGGAGGAGTGTCTGGCGTCGATCGCAATGTGATCAAACTGGTTGGTGGTTGATTGATCATAAGACCGCTAGGTACCCTTGTGGATGTTGAGACGGGGGAATCGCGTGCTTGCTACAAGGAGGTTACGCCCCGCTAGGAAATCGATTAACCTAGGTCCGTTGTCGGATGTGGTGTTATGGAGGCTATGCTTTCCTATGGTCGACCCAAATATGTCCTCTTTGCAAAGTTTTGCATTAAAATCTCCTAGAACTATTTTTGTGTCGTAGCTGGGGCATTGGGCCTATCTAGGAGTTCGTAGAATTCTTCTTTAAGTCAATCGTCCTTTTCTTCCGTTGGGGCGTGAGCGCATATTAAGCTAATGTTTCCAAATTTTGCTTTGATGCGGATTGTTATGAGGCGTTCGCTTATATCTCGGAAGCTTAAGACTTCTTGTCGGAGTCTTCCTCTAATAACGAATCCGCACCCGAATAGGCGCTGTTTGTTCTCCTTGTAGCAGTTCCCGTAGTAGATGTCGCAGTTTTTCATCCGTTTTTTGCCTGGTCCATCCCATCGCACTTCTTGGAGTGCGGTTATATCTGCTTTATAGCAGTTGAGGGTTTGCTCCAATTGATCGCCTGCAACCGGGCTGTTAAGGGACCTAACATTCCAGGTGTAGACTCTCAAGTCCGTTAGTCGTTTACAGGGGTCGTCAGCATTGTATCCGTCCGTATCCGAGGCTTGTTGTTGTTTCGGAACAAGTAGGTTTTTACGTGATAGGGATGTTACCCCTAAGCACAACCCCCAACCTGGAGGGCCAGGTTCCTCTTTCCCCAGGAACAAGGGGTTAGGTCGCTGCACACATTGTTTCACTACCTGGCGGGTGCCAGGGTAGCTATCCAAGGGGTGGGGGGGGGGGGGGGGGGCACGCGGAGGCTGTCTGTCAACTTGGATTGAGCAGGGACAGAAATCGAAGCTGGCGTCTGCCATGTTAAACGCGATCAATTTTTTTGCTCTGTTTGCTCGCTCCCTCCCTCCCAATTCGCTCTTCATGGTCCGGGCACTTTTAGACGTTGGATCCGTAGACGTCTAACTAGGCCGACGTCGCTGTACAGCCCGTACAGTTCTTGGTTGAATCTTCTCCTCCACTCTCCGTTTACATAAACGGGACCAAAGATTGCACGCAGAATTTTCCTCGTTGGCAAGAGTTATTCTGCGTTTTATCTCAGCGCTGGTGTCATGACTGATTGTCACTATCCAGCCAAGGTAGACGAAGTCCTTGACCTCTTCAAAAATATAGCTGTCGACAGTGACGTTCTGACCAAGACGTCGGTGTTGCGCGTCTTTCTTTGATGGCAGCATATATTTGGTCTTGTCCCCATTTACCCTTAGGCCCACTTTAGCCGCCTCTGCTTCAATGCCTGCGAAAGCCTCATTGACGTCTCGCTTTGTTCGTCCAATAACGTCAATGTCATCTGCGTAGGGAAGCAATTGTGTGGACTTGAAGTAGATCGTACCTCTTGTATTGGCCGCAGAGTCCCGCACGGTATCCGTCCGTATGCGAGGCTTGTGGTTGTTTCGAAACAATTAGGCTTAAGAAATCGCTGCTAGCTCATCCAAAAGCATACTGAGTTTTATAATGAACTCTGGATTTTTGCGTGAGCTGTATGTGGGTGATATCACAATAGGCCCATTAGTGGCCGCAGTAATCAGGCGACCTTATTCCACCCCCTAATCCACTCTAACTCTAACTCCCACGCTGATATGAATTTAAATAAAATATCTGCACGTGTAGTTCTCTATTTTCCCGCTCCTTTGACGGACTCGATTCTAAGGAATCGTTCAAAAGCAGGTACTTGGCAGAATTATATCACTTTATATCCTTGTTGACGATCAGTTAATGCCTACCTATGCAGGATTAAAACAATTAGCCCTCCCGCTGCAAAGGCATTACACCATTTTACGACCCGATTTAATCACTTAACCTAATACAAAACCTACGGTTACAAAATTCGCTCCCAATTTCACTCAACGTGAAATCCTGCCGAGGAGCCAATAAATCTCCATGTAAACAAGATACTTTTCACCTGGCCGGAAACCAAAAACGAACGAGCGGCAAACAAAAACCACCTCAAACGCTCCAAAGCACGACGCGCCAACTAATCATATCCTTCTAATTAAAGTCGACGCACCGACACACCTTCAAGCCCTCACCCTAACGCACACTTCTCCTTTATTGAGGCTATCACCACGTACACACACGTACTATGCCGAAAATTACTAAACTTATTTGCATGAATATCCGTTAATTCCTGTCGTCAACCGAACTGGCGGCAGCTGCCACCAAGGATCCGAGGAAAGCAAACGTCAACATTTTACCGTCACACAAGGCTGGCAGACTAAAGCTTACAAGGATATAGGGAAGCACCTTTCGACCGGACTGGACGTCCTTTCTGAGTGGATCTGGTTTAACTTTTTTTCTTTTGTTTTTGTTTTCCTGTAAATTAAGGGATTGGAAATTGTGGCATTTATGTCGAAAGGGACTAAAGGAATTTCAATTAAGAGCCAACTGAAAAAAGGATAACGTTTTTTGGGAAAGTTTTGTTGAAGGATGTGTATCGTAGATAGGCAGAGTCAGCAATCGGTCGACGGGATATTTAGTGAATTTCTCGTCCGGAATTTTTTATGAAATATTTTAGCCAGACCGTGGCTTTACGCGGGTATTAAAGGAGGCGTATAGCTCCTGTTTAATTGGGCCCTCGATTGGAGAATGTGGCCAACGATGTCGCTGGAATTTATCAATACTTTGCGCTCCCTACTCAGTTAAAGCTTGCTGTGTTGCGGCAATTAGGAAATTTCGGAATGGCTTAAGGAGAAAAGCCTTTACTCCAGATTTGAGATATTGTAATTTGGGAATTTCGCAATCGTCCTGTTTCTGGCAAAGTCAAGTGGAAAAGGAGCAAAGGAGCACGTTTTGCCTTTTAATTGAGATGTTTGCAAACCCCCTACTAGAGCATCGGCGAAATCTAATTTATAAATGGAAAAGTTTATGCGACGGTGCTTGAGAGAACGTATACCCTTGTCAAGCTATCTAAACACTCGTCTTGTTGTATCCATTCCTTTTGTCTTCTTACTCTCGTCATCCGATGTTTGCTCCTTTCCTCTAATTTATGCTTGAAGTGCTCGCACTTTGTTCTATGAAGCAAGTTCGGCAAAACATCAATAATGGAAAACACAGAAAGTGGATAAGGACATACATACATATCTCAACACATACAAGCATACTTTTTAAATTGAAATTCATTTTCAAAAATTCCCATGCCTGATGCTCGGAAGCGGCTTTCAAGGACTTGCCTAACTTCTGCGGGATCTATGCCCGTCTATGGAGTTTTTTACAGCTTGAATATGTATAGGTACATGTCTCATGCAGGGGAAAGGATTGAGATTATTTTGATTCAAATAAGGTGAACACCTTATTTCGGGCTTCTACAACATACATTGTTGGAGCTCAGGACGATAAGGAACGGCACAGCAGGCTCTTTGTTCTTTGGTAAGGTTGGGGGTTGCAGTTAGGTTTAACATCCCTATCTCGTAGAACAAATATTTGTTCAGAGACAACCAATAGCCTCGGATACGGACAGATTACATGTTGACGATCCACGCAAACATGTAAAAGGAAACGAATTCCGCATCTGCACCTGGAACGTTATCTCCCTCAACAGACCAGAAGCGGCCGAACCACTGGTCAACTCATTAGACTACTATAAGGCAGAAATTACCGCGCTCCAAGAAGCGCCATGGGATTGGCCAGGCAAAAAGCGGATGAAAAACTGTCATACTATCTACTACGGCAACTGCTACAGAGAAAATAAACAAAGCTGATTCGGATGCGGATTTGTTATTCGAGGCAGAGTGATCGGAAAGCACAGCCTCCACGATACAACAACAGATAACGGCTTCCGACTCACGGACTTTGCGACGGCTCGACTCTGACCACTTTCTCGTAGCACCAAGATTCAGTGCTCGACTGTCCAATGGCAGAAAGCTGCACCAGCCCATCAGGAGGAGGTTCGACATTGGGCGCCTGTGCACACCGGAGGTTGCCAGAGTCTACAGGGAGCAGCTGAGCGAAAGACTCTACGGTATGCCTACGTCGAGCACAAATGCCAATAATATGTGGCTGCATTGCCGCTCAGCCATTCAGAAAGTAGCCGAAACCACCTTAGGATACCTACCACCCCCGACAAGAAACCCGTGGTATAATGGCGAGTGTGAAAAAGACAGCTCCCGACGAGGCGTACCAAAAGCCGCTACAGGGGAAAACCAGGGCAGCGCAAGAGGAGTACCGAGCCAGAAGAAGGGAGGAGAAAAAACTACTGCGACAAAAGAAAAGAATCTTCGCAACCTCCCAGCTCAAGCATATCGAGGAGTCTAGGGATAAACATAAAACACGAGCCTTTTACAAGAAAGCCAAAGGCCTTGCAGGAGGCTTCAAAAAGGGCACCCAGGCTCTTCGAAACTGCGAGGGTAATCTTGCCACCGACCCGCAGGAATTAGTGGATGTATTTAAGCAGCATTTCCAGCAGCTGCTTAACGAGCATGACCAAGAGAGAGTGGTAGCTCAGCATCGAAGAAGTCGGCACAGCTATTCAGAAGCTGAAGAACAACAAGTCCGCAGACTCAGATGGCTTGCTCACAGAGCTCTTTAAGGCTGGCGGCGATGTTATGGTAAGGAGCATGCACCAGATCATCTTCAGAATTTGGGAAGATGAAAGCATGTCCGACGACTGGAATACCAGTTCTATTTGCCCCATCCATAAAAAGGCGATCCTACCTATTGCAAAAACTATAGAGGTATATCCCTGCTCAATGTCGCATACAAGATCCTGTCCAGCGTATTGTATGAACGTCTGAAGGCATTTTTCACCGCACTAATCTGCAGCTACCAGTGCGGCTTCCGGCCCGGCAAATCGACTATAGGCCAAATTTTCACACTTCGACAAATCCTGGAAAAGACCAACGAGTTTCGAATCGATACACACCATCTTTTCATCGATTTCAAAGCCGCATACGACAGCATGTATCGTGAAGGACTGTTTGGTGCGATGGCCGAATTCCGGGAAAACTGATCCAGTTGTGTCGCGCCACGCTAAAAAATACGCGATGCACCGTGCAACTCGGTTCTAGGACGTCGGAACCGTTTGAAACATGCACCGGATTTCGGCAAGGAGATGCGCTGTCATGTGACTTCTTCAACCTGGTGCTGGAGCAGATAGTGCGACGGGCAGGCATCAGCAGGGAAGGCACTATCTTCTACAAGTCCGTCCAGCTGCTAGGATACGCGGATGATATCGACATCATTGCGTGTTCTCGCCGTGGCATTGGGGAAGCATTCACCGCTATTGAAGGTCAATGAGGACAAAACGAAGTACGTGCTGTCAAGCAAAAACCAATCCGTCGCTCTACACTTGGAACAAAATATAACAATTGACAACTACAATTTCGAGGTAGTTAAGGAGTTTGTCTACCTCGGGGCAAACGTAAATCCCACAAATGACACCACAGTGGAGATCCGGCATAGGATCGCCCTTGGCAACCGCTGCCACTTCGGCTTGTCCTAACAACTGGGATCGAAACTCCTCACTCGAAAGACCAAAGTCATGCTTTACAAAACGCTCATACTGCCAGTCTTGCTGTACGGAGCCGAAAGCTGGACGATAAGCAGGACAGCGGAGCTGATTTTGGGTTCTTTCGAATGAAAAATTCTGCGCCGGATATTTGGTCCTGTCTGTGAGGAATAGGAGACATAACCGCGAACTTTACGAGCTATACAAAGATGTGGATGTAGTCCGGAAGGCAAAGATTCGTCGACTACACTGGCTTGGCCACATCGAGCGCATGGACACCAACGCTCCAGCTAAGAGGGTCTTCAACTTCGAGGCCTCCTGGTTGGAGAAGAAGGGGAAGACCGAACCTCCGGTATAAGGGCCAAGTAACCGCGGATCTAAGACATCTTGGTCTTGATAACTGGAAGCAGCGTGCCCGGGACCGTCAAGGATGGAGGGCAGCTATAGCTCAGGCTCAGATCCTCCATGGATCGCTGCGCTGGTAAGTAAGTAAGTAAGTCCAATATTTTATGCTATATTAAGGTCTATTTCCCTAAAATATGAAAACTTTCCTACTGAGATTGCTAGAATGAAGACTGAAGAGACTTCGTACCCCAAAGCGTTGGAATACAATCATTGTAAAATCTACTTGTCCTGTCCATCACCAGAATTTCATAAATTCAACCCTCGTCCTCCTCCCCCTCCCCCACGATAACAAAGTAAATTACCCTTTCAATGTATATATGTATATTTAATATCCATCCACCTCACAGCACGACTCGACTGAGTATGCAAATTTCTGTGCACTCAGCATGACATGGCAGCGGTCTGCCTTCTCCCATCCAAGTACGATTCAGCCACGGAGTCTAGCACGGTGAATAAAGCTCGTCCTTACCATAAAAAAGCAGTAAAAACAGAATTATCCTTCCATCCGACCCGCCTCATAGGTAGATAGGATGCCCGCACACTAAACAGAAATGCGCGGTCGAGCACGAGTAGTGTGTATGTTTTACATAAAACGTCGACTGTAAAACACCGTTAAGCAAGGAACCAACATAAAATAAAAAATAAAAAGAAAATAAAAGAGTCTCCACCGGTGAAGAAAATTGTGTCCAACCGTACGAAGGCAGATGCTATTAAGCCATTGGGAAGGATGCTTTTTTAAGCGTTTCTCTATCCTTTCGATTCTACTTGGATATGCTCTTCTCTCATCGTCCTGGCAAAGGCAAATCTAATTTCGTCAGAGCGCCAACGTAATGAAACCGAATTAAAGCAAACACGAATAATATGGAGGAAAAACATGAATAAAGAAAAAAATGTCCATCCTTCCCAGGACGATGAAAGTTAGAGAAGAAGGTGCGCAGTTCCCTTCACGACGAATGTCCCCAGCATGGTGACATGCAGGAATTAGGGAATTAGGTTTTGATTCCATTAAGGGGTGACAAATGAAATACCATAGTTGCCCTTCGTAATTCCCTGAAGTCTTTTGAATTTATGTGTGTCACCGAATGAAACTAATTTCTCGCCCCACCAAGAGGTGGCAAGGACTTATTCCTTTTTCGCTTTGTATCTTCAACGGCAATTGGATGTGGATTTTCTATTTTTTCCGTGCGAGATTTCAGGCTTCAGCTTAAGACGTGGCAAGTTTCAGTTTTCAGTTTTATTTATTGAACACACATATACATACATACCTATGCTACATATTGCTGGTGTTAGTAGCAATTTTAAAGAACAGCTTGTTCGTGTCAAAACAAATGAAATATTAGGCGTTGAGCGGGCTTAAGTATAAACAAAATTTACAACGCGATTGTTGAAGGAAAACAAAGTCGTAAAATGAGTAGATAAAAACGAATCTATGGATACATAAGCACTCTGTCATGTTTTCGGCTGTCATCAATAGGGATATAAGTTTTGAACATTTAGACAAGCTTGTGAGGCTTACCAAATGTTGCAGATCCATCTGTTGAGATAAAATATGAAAGACCTGGAAAGATGTACAAAAACAGATTTTAGGTCGGAGGATTTAGGCGACAAAGGACATTCAATTCCTTTCATATGGAATTTTGGATCAAAGAATGTGTCGAACAAAGGTTTTTGAAAGTCAGTAAAGAAGCGTCATCGTCAATCGTCAAAATGTAGAGTCTTGCATCTGCATTTCCTAAGACGGTCCCATATGCAGACTCCGTGGCAGCTGCTATTTCGCGATGGTTACTTGCTTTCATATAAGTCAGGGAAGTCGGCTAGTAGAACCCGTAGGAAAAAATCGATTGCGGTTAAATCAGGACTGCATAAAAGCCTGATAAATTTACATCACTTCTCCTGGAGGTGTTTGCCAGAAGGTCCACGAACTCGTCGCAGAGATGAAATGAGACGATGTTGCCTTGTCCTACTGGAACCAAGTCGATTGGTTATAGTCAGGTAGTTCAGGTGTAATCAGGTAATGGGATTTCTAATGGTGACTTCCGAATCTTGACTTTGTTTGGTGGCGTTACAGCCCATGAAGGACCAGAGCCAGGCTTCTCACAATCACCCATAATGTGTGGAATTAATTTTTTGCACATATAAAAGGGACCTAGGATGATAAAGGACTAGCAAAGGCCTCGTAGGGTAGCATCTGCCGTAGGATGCCGGCCCGACAAAGAGCGAGTAAGAGCCTCTGCAGCCGAACACCTTGCAGCTCTGCTAGTCAGGTCCTACTTCCACCTCCTCGCGGTACCATCTGGAAATTTCCTTACAAGGGAAATTACTGAAGGAAGAGGCCGAATGGCGAGTATCCTGCGCCATCAAACAGGATTAGTGTCGGTTGGGCGATGGTCTAGCAAACCATAACCGTAAAACCACTGATTGCTCAGAAGCAAAAATCAGCTTCGGATAGAAAAACGGAACGAACCTGTGTTGATGACCCTATAATAAAACAAAAAACAAACAAGGACCTTCGGTTCTGTACGTGAAATGTTAGGGCTCTAAACAAATCACGTGCGGTCGAAAAACTTACGGACCCCCTGGACCGCTATAAAGCAGACATAACCGCCATCCAGGAAGTGCGATGGAATGGACCGGGTAAAAAGCGGATGAAAGACATTTACTACGGTTACTGCTATAGGGTGACTTGAGGGCGGCATGGCACACTAGTTAGTGTGTTGGACTCTGACGCACGATGAGCGAGTTCGGATCCCGATAATACCAACGCCATCGAATGTTTATTTCCCGGTGTCCCTCCTCGGCGGGGTACTGGCAAAACCCCCCGTAGTAAACTTGCCATGAAAAAGCTTCTCGATTCACGCCGTTCGGAATCGGCATAACTTGTAGGTCCCTTTCACCTGTGTGGAAAATAAATCACACACAACATGGGTGATTGAAAAGAAGCTTGACTCTGTAACGCCACCAAAAGAAGAACAAAAAGAAGAAGACTGCTATAGGGAGAGAGGACAGAGACTATTCGAATGTGGATTTGTTATTAGAGGTGGACTAAGGCAAACTTTTGTAACATTAGCCTCATAAGTGTCCATGCCCCACGGAAGACAAGGATGACTCCATCAAAGATGATTTCTTCGATTGACAGAACATATACCATATGCCCAAGCTATGATACCAAAATCATACTAGGAGATTTTAACGCTGGGCAAAGAAAGCATCTTTGAACGGATCATCGGCAAACACAGCCTACATGATACCACATCCGATAACGGCCACAGGCTGATCGACCTTGCCACGGGAAGAAATCTTCTTTTAGCCAGCACACGATTTCCCCACCTCGATATACGCAAACGTTCCTGGCGGTCGCCAGATCAATCAGTCACCAACCAGATTGATCACATCGCGATTGACGTCAGACATTCCTCCACTATACTTGATGTTCGTACTTTCCGAGGAGCGAACATCGACTCAGACCACTATCTTGTAGTAGCCAAGATACGTCAACGGATAACACGAACACCGCGAAGTAGAGCTAGAACACCAAGCTATGACGTCGGAAAGCTACTATCGCCGGAGATCGCCAGTGCCTTTGCCAACCGCGTCTCCCTTAAGCTCTCCGATACCCCTATGACTGCGCCAATTACAGAGGTATAAGTCTCCTGAACATTGCGTACTAGATTCTCTCTGCTGTACTGTGTAAGCGCCTGAAACCGTTCGTGGACAATCTGATAGATTCCTACCAGTGTGGATTCAGGCCAGGAAAATCCACGATAGACCAAATAATTACACTACGGCAGATCTTGGAGAAGACCCGTGAATTCCAGGTCGTTTATAGAGACGAGCTATACAGAGCCATGTCTTGTTTTAACATTCCTGCCAAACTCGTCAGACTGTGCAGGATAACTATGGATAACTCTCGCTGCTCCAATAAGGTCGGAGGTGAACTAACTGTACCCCTTCGATGTTAAAAAAGGTTTTTAGATAGGGTGACGCACAGTCATGTGATTTCTTTAACATTATTCTTGAAAATATTACTTCGTTTTGTCCTCATTGACCTTAACACCAACTCGTTTCGCCTGTTCCTCAATCCACAATGTCACGGCGAGACCACGATGTCGATATCATCCGTGTATCCTAGCAGCTGGACGGACTTATAGAAGATAGTGCTTTCTCTGTTGACGCCTGCCCATCGCACTATCTGCTCCAGCACCAGGTTGAAGAAGTCACATGACACCGCATCTCCATACCGAAATCCGGTGCATGTTTCAAACGGTTCCGAAGTCCTAGAACCGAGTTGCACCGTGCATCGCGTGTTTTTTAGCGTGGCGCGACACAACTGGATCAGATTTCCCTGGATCCCGAATTCGGCCATCGCACCAAACAGTTCTTCACGATGAATGCTGTCGTATGCGGGCCGGAAGCCGCACTGGTAGCTGCCGATGAGTGTGGTGCAAAATGGTTTTAGCCGTTCACACAATACGCTGGACAGGATCTTGTATGCGACATTGGGCAGGGATATATGTACCTCTATAGTTCTTGCAAGAGATATTATCGCCTTTTTTGTGGATGGGGCATATAGAGCTGGTATTCCAGTTGTCGGGCATGCTTTCATCTTCCCAAATTCTCCACAGGATCTGGGGCATGCTCCCTACCAGAACATCGCCGCCAGCCTTGAAGAGCTCTGATGGCAAGCCATCTGAACCTGCGGCCTTGTTGTTCATCAGTTTCTGAATACTGTGCCGACTTCTTCGATGCTGGGTGGGAGGACTACTTCAGCGGCTGAACATGGTCATGCCCGTTAAGCAGCTGCTGGAAATGCTGCTTAAATATATCCACTATTCCCTGCGGGTCGGTGACAAGATTACCCTCGCAGTTTGGAAGAGCCTGGGTGCCCTTTTTGAAGCCCTTTGCAAGGTCCTTGGCTTTCTTGTAAAAGGCTCGTGCTTTATACTTATCCATGAACTCCTCGATATCCTTGAGCTGGGAGACTGGCTCGGTACGCTTCTTGCGCTGTCCTGGTTTTCCTCTGCAGCGTCTTTTCATACGCCTCGACGGTTGCTTCCTTTTACTGCTCACACTCACCATGATACCACGGGTTTCTTTTCGGGGGTGGTAGGTATCCTAGGGTGGTTTCGGCTGCTTCCTGAATGGCTGAGCGGCAATGCAGCCACATATTTTTGCCATTTGTGTTCGACGTAGGCATACCGTAGAGTCTTTCGCTCAGCTGCTCCCTGTAGACTCTGGTAACCTCCGGTGTGCTCAGGCGCCCAATGTCGAATCTTCTCCTGGTGGGCTGGTGTAGCTTTCTGACAATGGACAGTCGAGCTCTGAATCTTGCTGCTACGAGGAAGTAATCGGAGTCGACATTTGCCCCTCTGAATGTTCGCACATCCAAGAATTTTTGACGAGTGCCTTGCGTCAATGAGCACATGGTCGATTTGGTTGGCGGTTCGACCATCCGGAGATCGCCAGGTTGCTGTGTGGATTCGCTTACGAGGGAATCTTGTGTTACTTATCACCGCATTACGAGCTGTCGCAAGCTCCGTGAGTCGGAAGCCGTTATCTGTTGTTGTATCGTGAAGGCTGTGCTTTCCAATCACTCCGCCAAGGGTGTTCTCCTTATCGATTTTGGCGTTGAAGTCCCCGAGTACGATTTTAACATCGTACTCCGGACAAGCTCTGTAGGCGTTGTCCAGGAGATCATAGATACGTAGGAGACCCTATCAAGTCCTCCTTGATAGGGTCTTCAGCCTCGTCGGTAGGGGCGTGTGCACATATAAGGCTGATGTTATAAAATCTGCCTCTGATGCGGATCACAGCCAGGCGATCACTTATAGGTTGAAAGTCGATACCTTCGACTTTAACCGCTTTTCCACGACAGATCCACATCCCAATAAGAAGGGGCCTTTAGCGACATTAAACCACTAGCTATCACCAATGCATTAAGCCAGGGGTTAATGGTAATATATTGCTTTGAATCAAACAAAGGCTCTTAAGCAGGTTGATCCATTCGAAATGCGGCTGCTACCAAACAAAAAGGTCAGTAAAACGTGGCATACCACAGGGAGGAGTACTATCGCCTCAACTGTAGGTGTTAGTTGTAAACGAGGTACTCCTATCTCTTGAGGCCAGCGAGCGAGTGCAAGTCATTGCGTATGCAGACGATATTGCATTAGCAATTAGCGGGAAATAGCTGCCAACAATTAGATTTGATGGAAATAGGCCTAGGCAAACTTGGCTTAGAATAAATCTCTCCAAGATAACGGCAGATACCACAAGTCACTTCACCGAAACTCAATGGGGAATACGTTAGATAAGCAGATCCCGCCAAATACCTTGATGAACTAGCCAAAATGGGCACCATACTGGAGGTCTCGACAGTTAAAGGGGTATCAATCAATCTATGGAAACACTAAAATATAGAATACCGAACGTGATACATGCAACTCTCAAAAGCCATAAGCTAGCTAAATAGCATCTATTCCCTTAATTAGCAAACTTGGTGTGTTGAGTCTTCCTATCTGGGGTGAAGGAAGATAACTCACTGCGACCAGTTTTCTTCCATAGGCGACAACTGTCTACGGACGAAGCGAAATACCATTCGTATAAACTAGAAGTTACACCCATAGTGGAGGGCTTGAACCGATCCGGTTGCACCTTCTGGACAGGAGCTTCAAGGTTGTCATGGCCTGTGAGGCCATAGTTGCAACCAGCATGAAGGTGAACCTGATTCCCCGCATTTTTTTTTTTTTTTTTTTTTTTTTTAATAATTTGCGCGCACTCAAGGTCTAATAACCTTATTATGTCGGTGACACAGTGCGGGCAGAAGGTAGAGAGGAAGAGGAATAGAGGAGATGCCGATGGACATTGATCTTAAATGCTTGCATGTTGCATTGAGGGGGGAAAACCGAATCCGGCAGGGAGTTCCAGATTCGTGTTGTTCGGTTAATGAAAGATTCTCAATATTTGAAAGTCCGTCCGAAAGCGGCCTTCAGAGTATATTGGTGAGCATTCCTAGAGAGACGTGTATTGGGGGAGAAGTGTTGAAGGGGCGGAATGCAACTGGCTATTTCATCAGAGCATTTTTGGTGGTAGTAACGATAAAACAGGGAGAGGCAGGTAACATTCCTGCGGTGTTCCAGCGAGTCTAATGTTTTGGTAATGCTGGAGTCACCTATCAGTTTTATGGCTCGTTTTTGTATTCTGTCTAGTAGGTGCAGTGAGGTCTTGGAAGCACCGGACCAGACATGAGCGTTAAACTCTAATTTGGGGCGAATGAACGCCTTATAGATAGTAGCCAGGTCTAAGGGTGAGAAATATTTCTTGCATCTGTATAAGAAGCCTAGGCATTTCGCAGCATTCTTGGCGACACTGAATATATGGTCGCTCCAATTAAGATTGTGAGCAACACTCATACCCAGGATGGAAAGCTTTTCAGTTTCTGAGATGCAAGTGCCATTCATGGATAATGGCTGCGGGTTAGTTATACGCTTTAACGACAAGAGACAGCATTGTGTTTTGGAAGCATTAAATTCCACTCTATTGTTTTTACCCCATTGGATGATGCTGTCGATATCGGAATTTAATGAGCTTAACATACGCTGCCGCTCATTATCTACAACCGAAGTGCAGGGTCGTAAACTGGTGAGCTAATATGAGAAGCTGAGGGTACTGTCGTCAGCGAAGGAGTGAATTGGATTAGAAGTAACAGACAAGAGATCATTTATAAAAATAGGAAAGAGTGTCGGAGACAAAACGGAGCCCTGGGGAACACCGGCATTTACAAAGTGAGTATCAGACTTGAATCCGTCCAAAACAACTTGAATTGAACGATTCGAAAGATAGCTTCTAATCCATTGAAAGAGAGACTCATCGATCCCAAAAGCACGCATTTTCGACAAAAGGGCTTGATGCCAAACCCTGTCCAATGCTTTCGAAATATCCAGTGCAACAATTTTGCTTTCACCTGCTTGGTGAAGGGAGTGATTCCACTTTTCAGCGAGATATGCCATCATATCACCAGTGGATCTGTTGCTGCGGAAACCGTATTGGCGGTCATTGAGGAGTTTCCGTGGTTCAAGATATTTCATAAGCTGACGGTTAATCAGCGTTTCCATGACCTTGGAAAGAAGGGACGTTAGTGCAATGGGTCGGTAGTTGGAGGGAGAAGATGATTCGCCTTTTTTGGGTATAGGCTGGACAAATGCTGTTTTCCACCTACTCGGAAAGAGCCCAGAGGTGTAGGAAAGGTGAAAAAGCTTACGCAGTGGTTTTGCCAGCGTAGAAGAACACCTCTTCAGAACTATTGAGGCAATACCATCTGGACCAGCGGATTTGTGTATGTCGAGGACTTTAAGAACCCTTGCGACTGTACGAGTGCGGAAGTGGATTAGCCCCATGGTGGAATTGACGCACTCTAGTACAGGCGGAGGCAAAGTACAAGCTGGCAGCTGAGAGCTGGTTGCGAAATGGGCAGCAAGTAGGTTAGCTTTGTCTAAGGGGGTGACAGCTGGGATGTCATTGTGGATGAGCGTCGGTATAGACGACTTAGTTGAGTTTTTTACGTTTTTTACAAACGACCAGAAACTTTTGCTACCTTTGGGACATTGAAGGATTTTACGCCTTAATTTTTGGTCGGATTGGAATTTAATCCGTCGAATGTGGGAGTTGCAGTCATTTCTGACTCGTATGTAGTTTTTTCGGTTTTCCTCAGAACTGTTTGCCTTGTAGGCCCGAAAACTTAGCTCCCTGAGCCTAATAGCCTCTTTGCAACTCGAGTCGAACCACGTATTATCCTTAGGCCTGGTGCTTTTAATCTTGCTGGGAATAAAATTTGCCATGCCGATTCGGATAACGTTTACGATAATATCAGTTGCGGCGTCGACGTCGTTGTCGAGGAAGCACAACGACCAGTTAAAGATCCGAAAGAAGTTGTTAAGGCCGCACCAGTTGGCTTTCTCGTATAGCCATAGTGTTCTCTTAGGAGCTTTTTCTTTAACTGGATGGTGGGAGTTCGAGAATTTCGCTGATATCATGCAGTGGTCAGACAAACCTAGGGGTTCCAATACATCGATCGTGTATTTGTCAGGCTGAGAGGTAAGAAACAAGTCCAGCGTGTTGGCGGTATGACCAGCAACATCGGGGATACGTGATGGCTCATTCACAAGTTGAGTTAAGTGATTTAACTCAGCAAAAATTTCAACATACCTTCCTTCGGGTGTTGTCTGTCCAGAATGTCGAAGCCACTGAGAATTGTGTACATTGAAATCGCCCGCTAAAACGATTTCAGTGCGAGGGAACAGGGAAACAATTCTTTGGATGGAATCAGACAGTGCGTCGAATGCATCAAATGTTGCATTCCTGTCTAGATTGGGGCTTCTATAAAGAAAACAGTAGTGGATGGAGTGCTTACGGAATATGAATTTAAGCCATATGAAATTAAATTCCGGGGTGGATGTTTGGCTATATTGTGGAAGTAACTGGTAAGCAATATCACTACGGACATAGATGGCTAGACCACGGCGAGAAACGAATAAAGGCACTAAGCTATATCCAGGAAGACTGAAATCCGAAGGATCAGACTTTTCATCGACCTGTGTTTCACAAAGTGCCAAAACAGCCGGTTTGTGGCGAGAGAGATGGATATACGTGGCAAAGAAATTCTTCCGTAACCCACGAATATTGCAGAACTGCACACAGAAATCCCTCATCATAAGGGGATAGTGGCTCAATCTTCACGAATTCGACTACGAGACGGTTCATCAGCCCGGGAATAGAGCGGCACACGTTGATGCCCTAAGCCGGCATGCAGTGGAAGATGAGCGACAGATGAAGGAATCAACCGCAACCATGCAGCGGCTGGATCAGAAGCTGCGTGATTTGGTCTCCATACTGAAGACAGCCGAGATGTCAGTGGCGAAAACACAGCTGCAAAAGGACTATGTCTATCTCTATCTATACGGTGGAGGATCATGATGCTGTACCACGACGATGTGGGGCACCTCGCCGATGAGAAGACGCTGAAGAGGGTGAAAAAAACGTGTTTGTTCCCGAAGATGAGAGAATTCGCAGAATACGCCGAGTGTGCCTACGCAATGAAAAGAGGTGATAGACCTGTAGGGGAACTGCACATCTTAGAACGTGTCTCATTTCCTTTTGACAATGGACCACCTTAGACCACCTTGGATCGTTCATAAAGGGAAAAGTTGAAACCAGGTGCATCCTGGCCTTTGTAGACAACTTTGTCAAACACACCATTCTGCAAGCCGTAAAGATCGCCAACAGCAGAGGGGCAGAGGTACCTGACCGAGGAACCGGATTAACGGGGTGCTGTACATCGAGCTAGTCGCCAGGACGCCCAGGGCGAATTGTAAGGTGGAGGGGTGTAACCGAACGATAAACTCGTCGTTAAAATGCATACACTCATCGGAAAGGGGAGAAGACTGGGCAAACCACCTGGACACATCCTGGAACTGCACAACGAAGGCAAGTCCATACGAACAGTTATTTGCCTACACGCCGGTGAGCATTTCAGGTGACAAGCTGTTGGTGGAGTTAGAAGAGCGGGTGGAAAGCAACAAAGTAGGACGGCGGCAAAGTAAGGCCTTGGCGAACATTGAGCGGGCCCAAGCTCACCAGAAAGCAATGTTTGACTCGGGGCAAGCGCAGCCAACGCAATACCATACCAACGCATACCTCGTTTTGATCGAAAACGAACCCGCGGCCACAAGTGAGGAAGTTGCTATCTCGGTACTGCGGCCCATAAATCATCACGAAGGTACTACCAAACGACCGGTATGTGGTAGAAGATGTACCTCACCTGCAGCGAAATCAAGGAAAGCTCAACACCGTCCTGGCGTCAGACAGGATAATGTCCTGGTACGAGCTTCCAGAAGAGAGTCTAGCCATCGATGTCACCGACGAGGAGGCCTCTGATCTCGAGGGCGCGAACGATGATAGGATGGCCGAGCTATTCACGCGAAGCATATATGTATAAGCCAGCGGCGGAGATTGTGTAAGGCAATGGTATACCAACTGCCGACGACGTTAGACCAGAAGAATAAAGTTGTTTAACCATATATTCGTCTTTGTTGCTCTCTTCAAAAGTAAAGTTTTAAAGCAACTTGTGAGTGACTTATTACAGTAAAGTACTCAGAATTCAAGGAATGTAAGACTAAACTCAAATGTAACCTTAGACTTCTGAAATTCTCCATAACAATTACTGTCACCACCCCAACGATGATAGGAATTGATAATCGAAGATTCTTAGGATACCGAAGTGGCGACTTCGAAGTTTCAATTTTCGCACCTCGTCCAAAATGCACCTGAGGGAAAGTTCCCGACAAAACTTTAATGAAACGCCCTAAGAACCAACTAAGAAAGTAAAAAACTTCTTCTCAGAGTTCCTCGTTCATTAGAAGTCCCATCTTCCTGGCGGGGTAGTTTCCCAGTTGGCCCTTCGTTAGAGATACCACGAAAACCCAGACACCATCTCTCTTCCAGGGTTTCGATAAAAGGAAAAAACATTTTTTGATTTCATTTCCATTCGGATTGTTTGCTTCATATTCAGTACGTGATAGCCATCGTCAGTCGGAGTGCGCCTCATCCTTAAGGAAATGTCAAAAATAATGACAAAGTCTCTGGTGCCTATCAGATCACAAGCAAATAGATGTCACTTGTGCTTGTGGGTCAGGCAGTAAAATGTAGGGCAACCTTGACTAAAGAGCGTATAGCATCCGTTTCCTCCGACCGCCCTTCAGCAAATTCGCAATACGTGCGTTGTGTGCAAACCAAGTACTCGCACCGTAGCGAAGCAAATTCCATCCGACAGTCTGCATCGTTTATCAAATTTTCGTTACACAAATTGAATGCTCCGCACTCGCGTTCGCGTTCGGTTTAGTTTCGTCCGTGGGCGGGCGAAACATGGCACTAGTAGGAGGCAGGAGGAAACGATGTGCCAAAGGATAACGATAATAGTCACACACAGCGAGGGTGGAAATACTTATACTGTTCCGCCATTAGATGGTACACGCATCGTAGGCTGTAGATACAAATATCTAAGACAGTCATAACGGGGGGCATATGGTAAAGTAGTTTTTGTTTTTGGTCCTTTTCCTACCCGTCCGGACGGTAATGATAGCGCATCATATGAAATTTCCGTCGCACGGATGAATTGTTTGCACCAACGCCCGACGATTGTGCTATTATTTTCCTCTCTGCCTCAGCCCTCTTTCGATTCGGAGCGAGTTATGTTTGCATGATATGGCGACAGTAACTGCTTACAGGAATCAGGAACAGGACATACGAACAACTACGAGTACCATGTCATTCATATGGTTTCTCCTTTGTGTGGACCTATTGTGCCTAGAAATTGTACGGCCACGTGATGGGAGTTAATCTAATAGTCCCGAACGGCTTAACAGAATCATGGAAAATCACCCGTAATACCTCCTTGTTGTCTGTACGCCTCTATCATGTTGGCCATTTCAAGTAAGCTCTGTTGCCTGGAGACATGCTGTGTATAATTCAATTGAATGGTTGATATCATCGAAATTTAAAACTTTGCCAGGACGCTAGAGAGTCGATATGCATCTCCAGGCGAGAATGTTGTTGGATGAGATTTCGTTGGAAGTTGGAAGAGTTGTTCGGCTGCCGGTTGTTTGGACCCCGGAGGCCGGGCTGTGCATAATTTCGTGGAACACTTGAAAGGAGAATCGAGTTGTGACGTTCGTTGGTTTGGTTTTTTTTTTTGGGAGGGCGGTAATCCAGTTATGCGAAGGCTAGATGGTGGCATGTCCTAAAGCCCCATGGCTGCTTGTTCAAGTAGAAAAACATGTTGTGACTGTAGCACACATTTGATTTCATCCGGAGCAGGAAGCAGCAGTGAACAATAACAGGGAATCGAAGAGGTATCATCTATGGATTTTGTTATGGAGCTAAGCTCTATGACTATTCTTCCAAAAACAAAACAGTGGTTTTAGGGGTAAGGTGGTACACCTTTCTCTAGGAATTGTTAAAAGGTTCGCATAAAGTAATGATTTCTAGTGACTCCTGGTTGAGGCAGAAATGACTTATGCACCTCACTGGTAGCACTTCTAATTAGGAATGTTAATTGGTATTTACTTACTTACTTAACGGGCGCTACAGTTGGGGTGAACCTGGGACTCAACCAACATGCCTCTCCACCTATCGCGATCTTTCGCTAGTCTTTTCCAGTGCCGCACGCCCAGTTGGTTGAGGTCCCTTTCTGCCTGTGCGCGCCACTTTAGGTGTTCAACCTCTCCTTCCTACAATGGACCTACGAGACGGTCCTATTGCTTCACAACAGAAAGAAACAATCAATTCAATCAAACAGAAAACAAAGAACAATATTTCGGGCTTGATGAGCTTCGAAGCGACAAATGCTAGGAGACCGAGGACTAGATGAGTCCTGTTTTTTCTGTTCGCTGCAAAAATGTTTACAGGAACCTTAAGATTTGAGCACGGAATCACTGGGTTGGGAGTCAAGTGTGTTAACCATTACACCATATGTCCGGATCGCAATTTACTTTCTGGCAAGGTTGCACATAGTTTAGAATTTCCATTTTGTGTGCTTTCATAATAACGCACTTTAAGTTGCATTAAAAATTACTATAATGAAAACACACACTTTGGTGTGTTATGGCAACACACTTACCACTTGCAGTGTACAGCAAAGAGAATCGACTTTAACCCTCGAAAGTGAAAATTCAGTTGGTATTCCAAAATAACTGGTAGCAGATGTTATGCTGCTTGATGCTATCAATGCCTCTGGAATCTATGCCCAGGCCTTTTCGGATGATGTCGCCGTTTTTTCTGTTGGCTCATGGTTAGCGACTGTTCGTCTCAAAGCACAGGCGGCGCTAAATGTGATGTATGATTGGTATATTAAAAATGGGCTGTCGGTCAATCCTCTTAAGACCGATGTCGTTCTTTTTACGAGAAGGAGGAGAAATACTGGCATGACCCAGCTGGTACTAAAAGGCTATTTTATCGCGGTATCCAAGGAAGCTATGTGTCTAGGAGTCATCAAGTCATCGAGTCATCAAAAACCACAAAAGCGCTGGCAGCCTTCTGGCAATGTAAAGGAGCTTTTGGTAAAACATGGGGCTTACCGCCAGCAAAGGTCCTTTGGATCTACACGGCACTGATGAGGCCTATAGTCGCACATGCATCGGTTGTCTTATGGAACAGACACCTCGTAGCCTCTTTCACCAAACTACAAAGAACGGTTTTTCTCCTCAGCTGCACTGAGGCTTTCCCCAGCAGGCCAGGCGCTGTTCTAGATGCTATGACGAACCTTCCACCTCTTGATATGTTTACCAGCTTGTGTGCTCTGGAAGCCATGTCTCGTCTGAAGTGAAATGGCTTTTGCGACCCCTGTCTCATGGACATGCCTTCTGACGCATTGACACCCGTTATTCTACTGCGCTGTAATTTCACAGTCGCGTCTCCATGGCACCAGGATTGGCTCTCGCTGGATACTGAACCTTGAAAGGATAGTCTTCGCATTTTCTGGGCGGATCTTCTATGAGCGCGAAAATATCCGACTGCACTTCTCGTTAGGAAAATATGCGTCTGTCTTCCAACCAGAGATATACTGAATCCTAATGGCCAAGCACTATGTTTGGAAGCACGGGTGGAGGGGGAAAAGCATATGCATCTGCAGTGACAGCCAAGCTGCATTCAAACATTTGTCCAACCGCCTAACTAGCTCCAAATTAGTGCATGAACTCAAGTCCTTTTTGAACAGAGTCGGTAGACTAAACTCACTAAGGCTTGTATGGGTTGCAGGTCACTCTGGAATCCCAGGAAATGAGATCTCTGATGATCTCGCCAGAATGAGTTCAGAGGAGAGCTTCTCCGGACCTGAACCCGCTCTAGGTCTACCTGCGTCCGCGGTAAATTCCTACATTAACGATTGAGTGTTTAATATACACAACCGTAGATGGAGGAATTATCCAGGTTACAGGATGACTATGCGCGTATCCCCTGATGTCATCCTGGGATGAGAAGCATAAGCTTCTTAGAAGAAAGAAGAAAGAGCACGAGAAGCGCGCGATTGAGGATTTGGAGAGGTGTTACAGCAGGCGTGACGTTTGAAAGTTTTATCAACAGATAAAGCGAACATGCTAAGGTTATAAAGCCAGAACGGAAGCCTGCAGGGATGAGAACGGACACCTACTAGTAGAATCGCAGTCGATGCTGAGAATATGGAAAAACCACTTCTGCAGACTGTATAACGGCGATGTTAGCCAATATACCGCTGTCAGGCAGAATGATCCATTTCTAACCGACGAAGACCGCAGAGAATTCTGTCCCCCTGACCTCGTCGAAGTTAAGATTGCCATATCGAAGCTCAAGTCGAATAAAGCTGCTGGCGCAGACGGACTCTCTGCGGAGCTCTTCAAGGCAGCTGGGGATGACCCGATTGGGAGCGTGCACCAGCTCATACGTAAGATATGGTTAGGGGAAAGCATGCCCGAAGAATGGAGTCTCAGCATCGTATGGCCGATCCACAAGAAATGAGACCCCTCTGATTGCGCCAACTATAGAAGAATAAGTCTCCTTAACATCGCCTACAAAATCTTCTCTGCCGTTTTGTGTGAACGCCTGAAGCCTTTTGTAAATAAGCTGATATGTCCTTATCAGTGCGAATTCAGGCCAGGTAAGTCCACCATCGACCAAATCTTCACACTACGGCAGATCCTGGAAAAAACCAATGAATTTCAAGTCGACACTCACCATCTATTTGTCGACTTCAAAGCCGCATACGACAGCGTAATAAGAGACGAGCTATACAACGCTATGTCTACCTTTGACATACCTGCTTAACTCGTCAGACTATGCAGGATGACTTTGGAGAATGCTCGCTGCTCTATCCGAATCGGTGAACACCTTACCGATAGTTTTGATGTCAAAAAAGGATTTAGGCAGGGCGATCCGCTGTCGTGTGATTTCTTCAACATCATATTGGAAATGATTGTGCAAATATCACTGGCCAATACAAGAGGCACAATCTATTTCAATCCTCGCAACTCCTTATAGGTAGATCACAGCGAGATGTCAGGAAGCGTTTGCGAGTACTGAGTTCTAGACGGCGAAAGTTGGTCTGACGGTAAACGAGGGCAAAACTAAATACGTGGTGTCATCAAAAAAGGACGCTCACCACCGACGTCTTGGCCAGAACGTTTGTATTGGCAGATATAAGTTCGAGGTAGTTAAGGACTTCGTCTACCTTGGCTCCGCAGTAACCTGAAACAAAGACATCAGTTCCGAAATCAAACGCAGAATGACTCTTATTATTCGCTGTTTCTTTGGGCTCAGGAGGCAATTGAGTAGCAGAGCCCTCCCCCGAACGACAAAGTTGTCTCTGTATAAGACAATTATTATCCCGGTCCTGCTGAAGGCGCAGAAGCATGGGCACTATCAAAAGAGAAAGATTTTGGGCGTGATTTTCGGGCCTATAAACGCAGACGGGGGATGGAGGAAAAGATTCAACCACGAACTTTACGGGCTGTACAGCGACATGAGCCTAGTCAGGTGTCTACGGATTCAACGCCTAAGATGGCTGGGCCATGTAGAGCGAATGGTCACCACAGCTCCAGCCCGAAGAGTCTTTGAATCCAACCCCGAGGGACGAAGAAGCAGAGGACGGCCGCACTTAAGATGGCGCATACGGGTGGAGGGGGACAACAGCCAATTGGGTGTGCGACAATAGAAGAGGCTAGCAAAAGATCGTGCTAGTTGGAGGGGCATGTTGGTTGAGGCCCAGGTTCACCCCGAACTGTAGCGCCCATTAAGAAGAAGAAGAGGCTCCCCCCACATAGCAACACAACGAGCGTCTCTGACTTAAGCTACGGACTTCCTGACCTAACCTACCCTCCATCCGAAAATATTTGCCAGTGAATTACAATGATTTTTTCGATGCTGATCCTGTACATATGCCGTGCTTGCACTGCATGGTCGATGGTCAAAATAAAGGAAAAAGTCCTTTTTGATATGTTAAATCGGACCTCGGTTGACGGATTTCTGAATACGCGTCTCTTCCGACTGATCGAATTCGTAGCATAATTCCCAGATATATTAAGCCCCCGTCAACCTTCATCAAGTATCTACCTTCCCAGCACATTAAAACGAGCGACACCGAGGAAAAAAAAAACTCTCTCTCTCGTCAATGTAATTATATCCATATCCGCGTCCTGTACTAACCAATTTATTCCATTAGCCGGACCAATTAACATCAGATAGAAGCCGTTCAGCGGACAACCGCCATATAACCGAACTACCACGCGTCCTGTCATCAAATATTCACCGGATCGATAGCTTTGCGCATAAAATTTAATTTTACTATAAAGCGTAAGAAGTTGTCGATAATTTGATAATTTCGTGTGTCACACATGCCTGGCCTTGGGGCACAAGGATGGATGGAAGCAGATACGGATCATCCATAAAATAAAGAAGCAGGTATCCAGGCAACAGTAGTTCATGCAGAGGACGAGAGAGAGCTTCCCACCAAAGTATTAAAAGAAACGAGAGAAACTCGTTCAACATGGAGAAGCTGTCGTATTAGATTCCAACACGTTCCCACTCTAAATGCATTTAAGGAACTTTTGCCAAAAGGCAAATCCTCTTATTCCGTCTTGATAGTTGCCTTCGCTCGACTCTGTGAGAGCATGTCTATGTGTAGTCGTATTTTAGATATTTTATGAAAAGTATCTGTCGAATGAATAGTTGCCCCGGGGGGCAGGATGACGTTGATCGGATTATACTTGAGTGAGAGGTGCTCGTACGTATGGTTAATGAAGGCAAATCATATGGAAGGATTAAAGGACGAGAAAAAGGAAAATATAACTTTTCGTATACAAGTGGGTTCTTTGGTGTGAGGTTGGAGATACGAGTAGTTTTGTTTACAAGGCATTATTGGATTTCCTTGGGGTGTTTATAGTTTTTTGGGATTAAGTCAAGCTCAGGGAGAACATCTCTTAGTGGAAGTGGCCGAACTTTAACTTTAGCAAGCAATTAATATAAAATCGAAGATGACAGCGTTGTCGTACTATAGTTAGTACGTTTATACTATAACATCCACAAAGTAAGGTGACATAGCAGTTATTTCGAGAAATCTCTATTCATTCTTCCAAATCTATTTCATCGCCCTCAAAGCCCTCTTTAGCTCTCTGTTGCGTTACGAATCGTAGGCTTTGAGTTTGTTGAATAGCCAGCACTCTTACTAACTTACTTAGGTGGCGCTACAGTTCGGGTTGAACCTGGGCCTCAACCAAGAAGCTTTTTCAGCTAACACGATCGTTTCCTAGCTGTTTCCAATGTCACACGCCCAGTTGGTTGAAGACCCTTTCCAGCTGTGTGCGCCACCATAGATACGGCAGTTCTCTGCAACGTCGTCCTCCCGGGTTGGAGTCGAAATCTCTTCGGGACAGATCTGTGCGATCCGTTCACTCTACATGCCCTATCCATCTTAGACGTTGGATCCGTAGAAATCGTACAGGTCGATGTCGCTGTACAGTCCGTAAAGTTCTTGGTTGAATCTTCTCCACCACTCTCCGTTAACACAAACGGAGCCAAAGATTGTACGCAGAATTTTCCTCTCGAAGCGACCAATGGTCACTTCATCCACTTTTGACAAGGTCCAAGCATCTGCGCCGTAGAGGAGGACCGGGATGATTAAGGTTTTATAGAGGGTCACCTTAGTTTTCCCAGAGAGAGAGCTCTACTACTCAATTGGCTCTTGAGCCCGAAGAAACAGCGGTTGACAAGAGTTATTCTGCGTCTAGTCTCAACGCTGGTGTCGTTGCCGCTTGTTACCGGTAAGCCAAGGTAGACGAAATGCTTGACTACATCAAAGTTGTAGTGATGTTTTGGCCAAGACTTCGGTGTTGTGCGTCCTTCTTGGACAAAATCATATATGTATTTGGTTTTGCCATCGTTTACCTTCAAGCTAATTATGCCGCTTCTGCTTCAATGCTCATACCAGCTTCATCGACGTCCCGCTGCGACTTATGCAGACTTGAAGTAGATCGTGCCTCTTGTATTGGCCAGTGAATTCTGCACGATTCTTTCAAGCATGATGTTGAAAAATCCCATTAATCCTATTTTGACGTCGAAGATCTCGGTTAACTCCTTGCCGACCTTAATGGAGCAGCGAGGATTCTCCATTGTCATCCTGCACAATCTGACGAACTTGGCAGGAATGTCAAAACATAACATGGCTCTATATAGCTCGTCTTATAGACACTGTCATGTGCGGCTTTCAAATTGGTGAACAATTGGTGTGTGTTGACCTGGAATTCATGGCCTCAAGCCACATTGATAGGAACCTATCAAATTGTCCACGATCTTATACGCGATGTTAAGGAGACTTATTCCCCTATAGTTGGTGCAGTTTTAGGGGTCTCCCCTTATCTGGTTCGGGAAACGATACTGATTCCATTCCATTCCATGATTCCATTGAGCTGATGCATGTTCCGAACCAACTCATCCCCAGCTGCTTTAAATAGCTTAGCAGGCAGGCGTTCGGCGCAAGCAGGGGGGGTTCAACCGCAAGATCACCCTAGTGCTCTACATCACGGTCGTTAGACCCATACTAATGTATGGAGTGATAGTCTGGTGGACTGCACTGGACAAGACAACATACCACAAACAACTCGAGAAGGTACAAAGGTTGGCGTGTATGTGCATTACCGGGGCCCTCAGGTCCATCCCAACGGCTGCGCTTAACACGATACTCGACCTTACACCACTAGATATTTTGGGCAAGCAAATTGCTACACAAACGGCCATTAGACTTAAAGCCAACTCGAACTGGTCGAGCTATGTTACTGGCCACTCCTCCATCTTGAACAACAGGTCAGCCATGGCAGTAAACTCGGACCTCAGAGAACCCACCACGGTCTTGGAAAAAAACTTCATAACGATCTACCCGGACAGACAAAACTGGACCCGACATACTCAACCCCGCAGATACTGCGTAGACTTCTACACTGACGGGTCTAAAACCAAGGACAGGGTGGGTAGTGGAAAGCTCTAAAATTACCAAATCACTGCAGCGTTTTCCAGGCGGAACTGATGGCAATAAAAGAGGCCTTGTCCTGGCTGAAGTGGAATGTGATATCCACTACGAAAATCCGCATTCTCACGGATAGCCAAGCAGCCTTACAGTCGTTGGAGTCCTATGTGTACACATCAAAAACTAGTCTCGACTGTCGCCTATCTCTAAACGAGATGGTCGAACAGTTCAACATACATACAACTCATCTGGGTACCAGGACACAGCGACATTCCAGGGAATGAAAGAGCCGACACACTCGCCAAACAAGGAACTACGCTACAATCAATCGTGGCTTGTGAGGGTACACCCTTTGCAACCATTAAACATAATCTTATAAATCTCGCCAGGGCCGAGACGAACCGAAGATGGACTCAGGGACATACCTGCCTCATCACCAGGCAAATCTGGCCCCGGCTCGACAGTCAACGGACAAGGAGTATAATCTCCCTAAAAACAACTGACATCTTCAAAGTAATAGGTGTCATCACCGGACACTGCCTTATCGGCAGTCACGCGCAAAAACTAGGTACAGTTCCGAATGATTTCTGCAGAAGCTGTCTAGACAAGGAGGAGGTCGAATCCATTCACTACCTTCTCTGCACTTGCCCGGCATTCTGCACGATCAGGAAACGATACCTAGGCTCTTACTTCCTTAACGAACTGACAGAGGTTCAGCAAGTAGGGATACCTGATCTTCTTAACTCCTTAAGAAGGACAAAATGGTTCCACGAATAGGGGGCTAAGCCCCCTCGTAGCTGCACAACGAGCCTCCCTGGCCTATGTGTGTTCTATTGACTTCTGGGAAGGCTGTGATCCTACCTACCTACCTATCTAACCTCGTCTAAGTCGGGTGGACGGATCTCCTGTATACATCCTGTTTTTCTGCATGAACCTGTCTACACTTGCCATTAAGCCAAGGGTTTCTCCTAGGTGGTGGCTGAAAACCTAATACATCGGAGGCAGCATCCCTAATGGCGCTTTGACAACGTCTCCATTGCTGTTCTATCGTTTGTGCAATTTGCATCGGCTCTTCAGAGAGCTTGAGGAAGACACGATCGGCGAAGGTTATGGCGGTTTCTTGCGATTGCAGCTTCCCCACTTTAAATTTTGCTTGGTCCTACACGACTCCGCAGTGTTTGATATCCACATACACACCTTGGTTGCAACAAGGTAATGGTCCAAGCTCCTCGGAAGGTTCGCACATCCAAGATGCTGGAGGAGTTTCGGGCATCGATCGCAAAATGACCGCCAGGTCCCCTTATGGCTATTGAGATGTGGGAATCATGTGCTAGTTACTAGGAGAATACGACGTGATATCGTGTAAGCTGTATTTTCCTACGACTTCTTAAAATATGTCCTCTTTGCCAAGCTTGGCGTTGAAATCTCCTGCAACAATATTGGAGTCATAGCTGGGACATTAAGCGTATATGGTATCTATTAGGTCATAGAAGTCATCTTTGGCTCTGCCGTCATTGGACGTGACAGCATATTAAGCTGATGTTCCCGAAGATAGCATTGATGCGGATTGTTATGAGGCGTTAACTCGCATGGCGGAAGGTTAGGTCTTGTTACCTAAGTCCACTTCGAACAACAAATCCGCATCCAAATAGACGTTGTTTGTCTCCTTGTCACACTTTCCATAGTATATGTCACAGTTTTTCGTCCTCTTTGTACCCATTCCATCCTGCTTTAGCAGCTTTGGGCGTTTTCTAACTTTCTCGCCGCACCCGATCTGTTAAGGGACCTAACATTCCAGGTGCAGAACCGATACCTTTGTCCTTTTATATGTATGGTTGCGGAGGTCGTCAACATGTAGTCCGTCCGTTAAATCCGACGCTTGTGGTTATCTCTGAGTGATTAAGATTTTTTTACGGTTACGCCTTACTAGGCCGTAGCCCAAGGTACTATACCTGTTTTTTTTAGCGCTATTCACCATTCACCGTCCGTAATTTCCAGAAGAAGTCCCCAGATAACACCACGAGGAAGAGGAGATGGGACTTACTAACAGTCTGCGGTGACTCTTCTCGCTTTTTAGCAGGCCAGCTTCCTTCGGATAGATGCTACCCCCACGAAGCCTATGTTAGTCCATTGCCATCCAGAGCCAGAACTCACACACAAATCAGGTGAATTGTGGAACGATTAACATCTAGTGTTTTGCAAAATGATCCCGAAGACGATGAGGCTTACATTGCCTTCGTGCAAAAACCAAGAGTAGTCTCGCCAAAATGTTAGCCTCTTTAGGGCAACAGTTTCACGCTCAAATAGTATTGTTTGTTGACAGTTTGACCCGACGCCGATGGAATGAACTCCAGTTGCAGAATATGGCATTGAGTTTTGAGCGACTTTGGCCAAAAAACTCGAAAAAAGCCTCGAATGCAAAAAAACGGACGGATTCCCCGTTGACCACCCAGGAAACAACCTAAGGAAAAGGAAAAATGATATTCGGCTTTGGCCGTGTAAACTAAGGTCCCTCAACAGACCAAGTGCAGCCGAACAACTTGCGGAGGACCTAGACTGTTATATGGCAGATATTACTGCAATCCTGGAAGAGCGATGGGATGGACCGGGCAAAAAGAGGCGACTGCTACAAGGAGAGAAGACAACGCTTATTCGGACGCGGATTTGTTATTAGAGGTAGACTTAGGCAAAAAGTCTTGAGCTTCAGGCATGTAAGCGAACGCCTCATGACAATCCGCATCAAGGCTGAATTCGCAAACATCAGCCCGATTGGCGCTCACGCTCTTACCGAGGACAAGGATTTCGCTACAAAAGACGAATTCTACGACCTCCTAGATAGGACATATGACCAAAGTCTCAGTTACGATGTTAAAATCGTCCTGGGAGACTTTAACGCAAAGCTGGGCAAGGAAGTTGCTTTTGATAGGGTTATTAGCAGGCACAACCTACACAACACCACATCCGAAAATGAATTTAGACTTCGCAACGGGGCTAGAACGCGATTCCTACAACTCAACATCCACTAAAGGACTTGGCGATCTTCGGATCAATCCACCGTCAACCAGATTGACCACATTGCGATTGATGGCAGGCACGCATGCGACATTCTGGATGTGCGAACTTTTAGAGCAGCCAACATCGACTCGGACCACTATCTTGTGGCAGCCAGGTTGCGACTTCGAATAAGCCTGGCCCAGAAAAATCGACTAAGGTCATCGGCATACAACGTCGCAATGCTACAATCGCAAGAGACCGCCACAGCCTATGCCAATCGCGTCTCCCTTATGCTCTCGGAAAACCCTCCACCACCTGCTCAGACCGTACAACACCAATGGACCCGTTGTCAATATACCTTAGAAATTGCGGCTACTGAGGTACTGGGTTTGAAACCGCCACCACCAAGAAACCCATGGTTTGACGACGGGTGCAGGAGTGCACACGCAGGCGAGCAGCAAGCCTATCAAGGGGCGCTGCATAGAAATACGAGAGCTGCTCGTGAGCATTATAAGCCGAAGAGGAGGGAGGAACATAAGCTTCTTAAAACAAAAAAAAAAACGGGAACAAGAGAAGCTCGCGATCGCGAGAGATGCTATCGCAGGAATGACGTTCGGAGGTTTTATTAACGAATAAAACAAACATTCCAGGGATATGAGGCCAGAACGGAAGCCTGCAGGGACGAAAATGGAAACCTAGTAGTGGATTCACAGTCGGTGCTAAGAATCTGGAAAGTCCTAACTTACTTACTTAATTAGGTGGCGCTACAGTCCGTGGTGAACCTGGGCCTCAACCAACAAGCGTCTCCAGCTGGCACGGTCTTTGGCCAGATGTTTCCAGCGCCGCATGCCCAGTTGGATAAGGTCCCCTTCCAGCTGCGTGCGCCACCGATGATGCGGCCGTCCTCTGCCGCGCCTTCCTTCCGGAGTGGATTCGAAGACTCTTCGGATCGGAGCTGTATTTTCCATGCGCTCTACATGACCTAGCCACCTTAGACGCTGTATCCTATAGGAAGATGACCCTATCCAAAAAGGAGGAATGGCGTTGCGGGGCTTGCAGAAGGGAAATCCAAATCGTAAATGCAACATCACCAACTCAGCCTGCGTCGAAAAGAACAAGAAGTCCTTGTTCTCCAAATGGAAACATACATACAACAACTGTGGTAAACAACGCAAGCACAACTATGCTAAATGAGTTAAAGGCACTCCACAAAGAGATGGCTGACATTAAATCAAGTTGCGAATTTGTTGCACAAAAATACGAGCAAATTAACCAGCATATGACAATCAATAACGATATCTTAAAAAAGCTCTCAAATGAGATTCAAGAACTAAAAGATAACAACGCACGAAAAGACCAGCAAATCGTACTCATGGAATCCAAAATTAACATGCTAGAACAACAACTATTAAAGAACAACATTGAAGTGAAGAACATTCCACCGACTACAGACGAAAATTTACTTGAAGTTGTTCAAGCTTTAGGTAAAGCCATTAACTGCGAGGTAGGCCCGACCGATGTAGCCGACATATATAGAACAAACAAAAGAAACCCACAAAAGTCCTCAATTGTTGTTTCATTCGCGAATTATTCAAGAAAGACAGCATTTATAAGAAATGCGAAATTGCAAAAAAGAGTCCAACTGTCAAAAGTTAGAGAAAATGCACAAAAAATCGAGGTAAACAGAGAGACACAGGAAGATGCACTTGTCTTTGTGAATAGCCACCTTACACCATCAAACAAGCACTTGCTCTGGCTAGCAAAGAACAAGGCTAGAGAGTGCAATTGGAGATATGTGTGGGAATCAGCTGGCAAAATATATGCGAGAAAAAATGAGAGTTCAGACTCAATTAATATTATTTCAGCCAGCGATATTAGTAAAATACTCATTTAATCTCTTGCATAATGACTCAAATTGAAACACAAAGCAAAATAATATGATGATGGAGAAAACAAATAGTGAAGCTAATGTCGATTTTAAGGTAATCAGCAGTGGTTTTTCCGGCATCGACAAAAAAATGGTTAAAGATAAAAGCTTTTGCTGTGTGTGTTTTAATATTCGATCTATGAGGAAAAATTGGAACATCTTTCTTGCAGAAATCGAGCACATTTTATGTTTTATAGATCTAATTGTATTAAATTTTTTTTTTTTTTTTAGAAACTCGCGCAGGTTCAAGAGTTTTTATATTCTCTTATGATGTGATAGACACACAACCTGAACGGAGTACAGTGGTTTGGTTCGTTGATGTTCGTTAACTCTCAGTCCTAGATAGGACGAGAGCCGACCGAATTCCGCGTTTTTGGTTGTAGTCCGTACTAATTCGTTCAAGCACTTCTTAGTATTGCATACGCACAGGATGAATTCCAGTTGACCATATACTGTGAGTGTTATGCCTGCAGCAGTATATCTGGTAACTTTCCATTCACAACTGCGTTGCATACTTTTGTCCGTTGTCCGTTGTCTAATTGTATTAAATGAAATTAATTTAAAACAAGAGGAAAATGAATTTTATTACATTGATAACTTCAATGCAGAATTTTTTAATAGAAAGGATTCTAGAGGAGGAGGATTAGCTGTATTTCTTAATAAAAAAATTAAATATGAAAGAGTTGTTACAAATACGGTTTACTATGAAAGTATAGACATAGTTATCAAAGGAACCAAGGCAAACACTTACATCCATGCGATATATAGACCCCCGAAGCGAAATATCGTAGAATTCATCAAAGAGCTTGAGGGAAATATTAAAGCTAGAAAAGAGCTAATAGTTATGGGAGACATGAACTTGAACTTACACAATACCGATGATTCACATGTAATGGCCTACTTGGAAATGATGGCAACAAAGGGATTAACAAATATTATGAAAAGTAGTACACGTGTAATTCCTGGCACAAACACCGCCACACTAATAGATCACTTATTTATTAGCATAATAAAGAGAGAAATAATGTCCGCAGTCATCGAAACGGATATATCGGATCACTTTGCGATGATGTATGCTACTTTTCAGGATTCCGCGAATGAGGATGTACACGAAGAGCATGGACAAATCGACCAACAAAAAGTAAACCGTCTTATTGAACAGACTGATTGGCAACAGCTCTCTAATGAAAGTAACCTTGAGTGCCTCTACAGCAAATTTTCGGACAAATTTAATGACATTTATACACAATCTACACATTCATTTCGAAATAAAAAGAAGCGTAAAAACAAACCTTGGATCACTCCCGATATGGTCCAAATGTGCAAAAGAAGAGATGAATTATATAGAAGATGGAAAAACAATCCACGGAACCAAGATCTCCTACTCGAATACAAGCATTTTCGCAACTTTGTAAGTAAAAGTATAGTAACAAAAAAATCAATCTATTACAAGATGAAATTTGAAGATGCAAAGAAAGATCCCCGAAAAACCTGGAATGTTCTAAATGAAATCCTTGGGAGGAAAAAAATGTCGATAGATAGTACAATTATCAATAACTTTGCGGATAAAAAGGAGCTTGTGACAATTGTACAGGAGTTTGCTGATCATTTCTCAACACAAGTACCCAACATCCTGCACATTTGTAACGTAATAACATCAAGACATCAAACCCAGAATATAGCGTCCTCTATGTTCCTACAAGAAGCAAGTGAAGAAGAAGTGTTCAAAATGTTGTGTTGTCTAAAAACAAATAGAGGTCCTGGAGCGGACAACATCAGGCCAATTGACCTAAAGTGCTATGCCCGAAATCTAACGCCGATTGTGAAGACAATCATTAATCAAAGCTTTGATCAGGGTGTTATACCAAAGGTGCTTAAATCATCAATCCTACGGCCAATATACAAGGGTGGAGTAAAAACAGAAATAGGAAACTACAGGCCAATCTCGATTTTATCTGTTGTAGAAAAATGTATGGAGGAAATTTTTGTGGATCGTCTAATGAAGTTTGTAAATAAACACAAAATTTTGCAAACCAACCAATATGCGTTTCAGAGGGGAAAGAGTACTGGAAAGCTACTGGGCGAGATGTCGAACATTATCAACACCGGCTTGAACAAAAACCACCATGTGCTGGTTATGTACGTGGATTTCAGTAAAGCCTTCGATACGCTAGTCCACAAAAAAGCTGCTTGAATGCCTTTCCCAGATTGGAGTTAGAGGGAAGGCGGAGACGTGGCTAAAAAATTACTTTGCGGAAAGAACCTTCAGGGTGAAGATTTTAAACACAGTAAGTGAGGAAAAGAAGAGCGTATATGGTGTTCCACAAGGCTCCAAACTCGGCCCAATACTATTCGTTCTGTTCACTAACGAGCTTTTACGTGTTTTTGAGCAGTCGGCCGTATTTGCATACGCAGATGACATCGCTATAGTGGTTAAACACCAAAAACTCGAAACAGCGATAGCAATATTGCAGAAAGAATTCGATAAATTATCTAAATGGTGCCACGATCATAGCTTGATAATAAATACGAAAAAAACAAAAATGATGCACATACGAACACCCAATCAAACAACAACAACTATAGAAATCTTCCATCAAAACGAAAGCTGTCCACACACACAAAGAAGCGATGCGATTGAGGTTGTCAAATCCTTTAAGTACTTGGGAATAACCATCGACGAGCATTTTACTTGGCGCGAACACATACATCGTCTGCGGTTGCACCTAAAAAGTACCGTCTTTGCCATGGTCTACGTGAAGAAATACACTACAATAGATGTCCAGAAGCAGGTGTACTATTCACTTGCAGAATCAAGAATTCGTTACGGCATTTTGGCATGGGGAAATGCATCTAAGACGCACCTGGACAAAATATATAATCTTCAGCGACGTCTGGTAAAAATGATACATAATAACAGTAACCAATTTCGTTCTCTAGGTGTCAAGGGCATATTCAAATTGACGGCAGTGCTAGAGTACTACAATGACTCCCGTTTTAAACAACCTATACGTCATAATCAGAATACTAGAAGAAGAGTACAACAACTTCTCGAAATACCTGCAATATTCAACAATTATGGACGAAGACAACTAGCCTACAGTATCCCAACCTTAATGAACACCTTGCCCGCCAACCTAAAAAACATAGTTAACTTTAAAAAACGTAAAAAATATCTGAAAGCTTATTTCCTTGAACTCGATTGCCTGTAATTAAAAGTAAACCTTTATATTAATGTTAAACAAAATTGAATTACTTCCCAATACTAAATGTATGCATCACAATCACCTGCAGATAAGCCTTAAGCTTCGCAGGTAATATATCCATTTGTGACGTTAGATATATGAAAATAAATAAATAAATAAATAAATAAATAAACGTCGTAGCAGGCCGATGTCGCTGTACAGCCCGTACACCTCACTATTAAGTCTTCTCCTCCACTTCCCATTTATGCAGGTTGGGCTGAAAAAGATCGTGCCCCTCGTATTGACCAGTGAGTTTTGCACGATCCTTTCAAGGACGATATTGAAAAAGTCACACGATAGCGTGTCGCCCTGTCTAAAACCTTTTTTGACATTAAAGGTATCCGTCAAGTCGCTTCCGACCCTGATGGAGCAGCGAGAGTTCTCCAATATCATCCTGCACAATCTGACGAGTTTGGCAGGGATGTCTAGCTTTGACATGGCGTTGTATAGCTCGTCTCTATTTATGCTATCGCATGTAGTTTTAAAGTCGACAAACAGATGGTGGGTGTTGATCTCGAACTCGTTGGTTTTTTCCAGGATCTGCCACAGTGTGAATAATTGATCGATAGTGGACTTCCCGGGCCTGAAACCACACTGGTATGGACCAATCAGTTTATTAACGAACGGTTTCAAGCGTTCACACAGAATACCAGAGAAGATTTTATAAGCGATGTTCAGAAGACTTATTCCTCTGCAGTTGGCGTAGACAAAGGGGTCTCCTTTCTTGTGGATCAGCTAAACGATACTAAGATTCCATTCATCCATTCCGGAAGGTTTTTGAATCCAACCTCGAAAGGCGACGCGGTCGAAGACGGCCAAATTTAAGGTAGCGCAACCAAGTGGAAGAGGAGCTTAACGTAGGACCATGCCAGTTGGAGAGGTTTTTTAAAGGAGGCCCAGGTTCGCCATGAGCTGTAGCGCCAAAAGAAGAAGAAGAAGAAGGGCTGGTTGACAACTTATGCTATGTGCTCCAAATCGACCGTTTCAGCTCTTCTTATTCTTTCCAGTCTTCTTAGCTCTTGTTGCACGCTAGCTATAAATAAGCAGATCTTCAGCCAGTAGTCGTCTGAGGTTATCATATGGCTTACTAGAAGCTCCATGATCGGTAGATACATTTTTGTCTCTCTAAAGTGTCTGTAATGGAATATGTATGACGTGCTCCGCGTCCTCTTCTTCTTCTAGACATTCTGGGCACAAGGGCGAGCTAACGTGTCCTAATCTGTGGAGATATTTTCGATAGCCGCCGTGACCTGACAGGGATTGTGTAAGGTGGTAACACCTCAATCCTAAGGATCAGCTTGTAAGTCCATCGGCCTTTTGTCGTGTTGTCCCATATGGCTTGCCGTGATGCTACGGATGCTGCCCCTTCTTCGGATAACACTGGTCTTTTGACGGTCTATGGTTCGCTTAAGGTGAACCTTGTGCATCTCTTTGGAGAGGATGTCGATGGAGATCATGCCCGCTATGACACAGGCTGCTTCATCCGAGATTGTTCGGAAGCCGCATATTGTCCTTATTGCGCAGAGCCTGTATGCAGATTGGAGCTTTCTTCCTGTCTCCTTCGTTGTAAGGGCTCTTAAGCCCCAAATATTGCCCCCTTCCCCTTTTTTTCATTCCCCACGATAAAATCACACCTCAAGAGAACGCACCATGACATGACAGTGTGGAGAAGTTCAAGGGGAATGTACCATGGATCTGAAGGATTATCAAGGGTTATTCGAATCAAATCGACTATTCTGAAGGTCGATAACAAAATTTTGCGACAAACTTGATTTGCTTGTGTAAGATATGCCGAACAGAAAAATGGAAAAGAGGAAGGAATGATGAATGATGAAGGCATAGCACTCACAGCATATCATCTTTTTCGACGCTACAGTTCATGGCAAACCTGGGCCTCCTTTCAAAAACCCGTAGAAGTGGCACGGTCTTTCGCCAGCAGTTTTCAGAGCCGCACACCTAATTGGTTGAGGTCCTCTTCCACTTGCGTGTGCCAGGGTTGTATTTAAAGACCTTCCGGGCCGGAACTGTGATTTCCATGCGCTCTACATGACTTAGCCATCTTGGGCTTTGGATCCAAAGGTGCCGTGCTACGTTCATGTCGCGGTACAGCCCGTACATCTCACTATTAAGTTTTCTCCCCCACTTCCAATTTATGCAGGACGGGCGACCAAAGGCCTCCTCATCAACTTTTAATAAGTTCGATGTCTCCGCGCCATAAAGCAGGACCACTGTTTTCTTTCGAGAGAGGGCTCTACTACTCGGTTAGGCCTTGAGCCCAAAGGAGCAGCGGTTGGCAAGGGTTATTCTGCGTTTGATTTCGAAGCTGATGTCAATGCTGCATGTTACTGCGGAGCCTTGGTAGATGATGTCCTTGACTACCTCGAAATTATATCTGCCAATGTGTGACGCCGGTGTTCGTGTCCTTTTTCGACGACAGCATACATTTCATGTTGCCCTCATTTACCGACAGTCCCATTTAAGCCAAGCCGCTTCGTCTCAATGCTCGTAAAGGCCTCAATGACATTTCGCTGACTTCGTCCAATTATGTCAATGTCATCGGCATATGTGAGCAGCTGTACGGACTTGAAAAAAATGGTGCCTCTCATATTGACCAGTGAGTCTTGCACGATCCTTTCAAGGACGATATTGAAAACGTCACACGATAACGTGTCGCTCTGTCTAACACCTTTTTTGACATAAAAGGTACCGGTTAGGTCGCTTCCGACCGCGAGAGTTCTCCAATGTCATCCTGCACAATATAACGAGTTTGGCAGAAATGTCAAAACTAGACATGGCGTTGTATAGCTCGTCTGTATTTATACTATCGCATGTAGCCTTAAAGTCGACAAACAGATGCTGGGTGTCGATCTGGAACTCGTTGGTTTTTTCCAGGATCTGCCGCAATGTGAATAATTGATCGACAGTGGACTTCCCAATTGTCTACACAATAGTTTGTCTACGCAGATGACATTGACGTTATTGGACGGACAAAGCGAGACGTCAATGAGGCTTTCGCAAGCATTGAAACGGAAGCGCCTAAAGTGGGTCTAAGGGTAAATAGGGACAAGACCAAATATATGCTGTCATCGAAGAAAGACGCGCAACACCGACGTCTTGGTCAGAACGTCACCTTCGGCAGCGCTGAGGCCGCTTTATCAAAAGCGGCTCTTGGGCGTTTCGAGAGGAAAATTCTGCGTGCAATCTTTGGTCCCGTTTGTGTAAATGGAGACTGGAGGAGGAAATTCAACCAAGAACTGTACGGGCTATACAGCGACACGGGTCTAGTTAGACGTCTTCGGATCCAACGTCTAAGATGGTTAGGCAATGTAGAGCGAATGGACATCACCGCTCCGGCCCGAAGAATCCTCGACTCCAACCCCGAGGGACGACGCAGCAGAGGACGACCGCATCTAAGGTGGCGCGCACAGATGGAAAGGGACCTCAACCAACTGGGCGTGCGGCACTGGAAGCGGCTGGCCAAAGATCGGGCCGGCTGGAGAGGCTTGTTGGTTGAGGCCCTGGTTCACCCCGAACTGTAGCGCCATCAAAGTAAGTAAGTAAGTATCGACTCTAGTCAGATCACCGCAATCAACCAGCGTCTAGCGCGGTCAATACTTAGATGGAGGACCAATTTTTGTTGCCAATTTTTTAGTTATTTAATTTCTAACAAAAAACGGCTGGACAGATTCTTCTGAAAACTTCAACAGTTCTAAGTTGCATAATTACGCGTGGAATGAACCACCCGGTCCCATGCCAATATCATCCATGATTCTCCAGATAATGAATGCACGCACAAACGCACATACGTACATACACACACAGGAATATCTCTATAAAAACCTTGGATTTGGATTCTGGTGACATTGAAACGTGGAGGTATGTGATCCCACCGGGAAGCTAAAAATTGCCACACCACGTCTTGTTCAAACTGTAGAGTAAACATCACTATCAACAGCTCCTAGACCTTAAGAAAAAGGATTGCTGTTACCGCATACTGTATAGGCTATGCGATATCAACGGTTAGATCATGCGTGCGCAAATTTAACTCAAGGCCTTTGACTACTATTTAAGCCATACCCTTAAATAGCAATGCCTTCAGGCTTAAATGTAATGCTTTTTAGTGTGTCCCTTAATTAAACAATCAAGCACCCCAGCGTTCTCTTTGTTGTCATGAAATACAGATTACCATCGAACCAGTAGACAGCAGTGAACCACCTTTCCATCCTTTGCATAATATCCTTCTCAATATTTCTATAGCCCGTCTAATGAAATCCCAATCTGTCCAATTTCCTAATTACCCGTTCATCGATTCCACGAATCCCCTTAGCGGAAGGATAATCACTATCAGCCAACACCAGCGAATGCCCACCTTCCGTTTCCATCTCATCCTTCCGCTAAAAAAGGAAGAGGCCAAGACCATAAAGGGATGGCCAATAAATAATTATCGATAGTCATCTAAGGTTTCACAATATTGGAAAATTATTCACTGGAACGTGACGACTACAAAGAGATACAATGTTTCGGATGTCAGGACCCGTCGTTATAGCGCTCGTGCTCGATATGTCCTCGTACAGCGCATCCGAATCGAATTGTGTGGCAAAGAAGTGAATAATTTTTTCATGATCCACTGGCTACGAATGGCTATATGTGGCACATATTGCCAACGATATGCCAAGGTCCTTGTGTTATAAATCATTTCATGCATGAAGGATGCTTTTTGCTTTTGTTATTGGTTGCTATTCCTGCCTATTGTGTCAAAGTAGTGACGCGGAATAAAGAAATATTATTTATGCCATAAAGGGATGTGTATAAGGAACTTGATTTCTGCCATTGGCTTTTATGAGGGCCATTAGCATCCTTGGCGACATGTGAACTCAAAACTTTTGATCATTTTCCACAAAATTAACTTTGAACCTAGTCAACTGCGGGTGGTTTCTGTGAAGAGCAAACTCTATCCCATCGGAGTATTAAACCTTATGATTCATTTGCAACTTGACTCGATGTCAATTTCCTAATAGATGTGCTCCATCCTTCACTCTGCACTGCCTGTAGATGTAATTATCTGATTTCTAATTAACAAATGATTCGTAGATATCTCGATGCACCACCGGCATAGAATGTCGTCAAGGTAACATACAATGTTCCTTAAAGCCTTACTTACGCGGTATCAAGGTTGCTTAAAAACTGCTCCTTCGAGTGCCCAAGGGGCCTTGAATGATAAATTTCCAAAATGGACTAGCAGCATCATGACTTTTGTACGGAGAAACAGTCCCGGCAGCAAGGACGCGACATATAGAATATTTATTGTTCGAATCCATCTCTTAGCGACTATTTATGTGGCGCAGATACACACTTGTCGTATCTTTAGTGACCAATTATCGGTCGTCAAAATCACGGTTGGCAACGCGGGAGGACAAGAGAATTTCCATTTAGATTAGAGGCGGGTAAATGAATGAATTATTCACGAGGTGAAGTTTCAGAATGCGTCGAGCCGTGGCATGATAGTAGTATCATCAGGAGAATGGGGCTAAGTTAATTAGGGTCCTGGAATCTCCGTGATGACGGATTGCAGCGATTATAGCAGTTGACGTTATGTCAGGCATTGATTTGTCTATATTAAGGACTCACTGGGGTGGAGTAATATGAAAATTATTTCAGTTACCCCTTCTGTGCGAAGGTGTCCTGAGCCATTTGAGTGACGAGGATTTGTGTTGCTGTTTGTGATTGCTGTGCAATATTCATCTGCAGAAATGCTACTCGACCACGGGCTTTGTCTAAGTCGCTATTCTTCGCTGAAGAGTTAAAGGAGATGCCGATGAGAAGAGAGTTAAAGGAGATGCCGATGGACATTGACCTTAGATGCTTGAATGTTGTAATGAGGGGGCAAGACCGAATCTGGCAGGGAATTTCAGATTCGTGTGGTTTGGTTAATGAAAGATTCTCAATATTTGAAGGCACGTTCGAAAGCGGGCTTCAGGGTATATTGGTGAGCATTCCTAGAGAGATGTGTGTTATGAGAGAAATGATGAAGGGGCTGGCTATTTCATCAGAGAATTTTTGGTGGAAGTAACGATAAAACAGGGAGGGGCAAGAAACTCACTAAGGGTACTGTAGTCAGCGAAGGAGTGAGTTGGATTAGAAGTAGCAGACAAGAGATCATTTATAAAAAATGAGAAAGGGTGATGGTGACAAGGCGGAGCCCTGGGGAACACCAGCTTCTAAAAAAAAATGAGACTCATCGATCCCGAAAGCACGTATTTTCGACAAAATGCTTTCGAAATATCCAGTGCAGCAATTTTGCTTTCACCTGCTTGGTGAAGCGAGCGATTCCACTTCTCGGTGAGATATGCCACCAAATCACCAGTGGATCTGTTGCTGCGGAAACCGTTCTGGCGGTCATTGAGGGGTTTCCGTGACTCAAGATATTTCATAAGCTGACGGTTCTCATGACCTTGGAAAGAAGGGGCGTTAGTGCAATGGATCGGTAATTGGAGGGAGAAAATGATTCGCCTTTTTTGGGTATCGGCTGGATAAATGCTGCTTTCCACCTACTCGGAAAGAGCCCAGAAGAGTAGGAAAGGTGAAAAAGCCTACGCAGTCGTTTTGCCAGCGTAGAAGAATACCTCTTCAGAACTATGAAGGCAATACCATCTGGATCAGCGGATTTGTGTATGTCGAGGTCCTTAAGGACCTTTGCGACTGTACAGCGACATGAGTCTAGTTAGGCATCTGCGGATACAACGCCTAAGATGGCTGGGCCTTGTAGAGTGAATGGACACCACAGCTCCAGCCCGAAGATCCTTTGAATCCAACCCCGAGGGACGAAGAAGCAGAGGACGGCCGCACTTAAGATGGTGGAAGGGGACCTCAGCCAACTGGGTGTGCGGCCAAGGAAAAGTCTAGCAAAAGATTGTGCTAGTTGGAGGAGCATGATGGTTGAGACCGTGGTTCACTCCGTACTGTAGCGCCCGTTAAGAATAAGAAGAAGATGTGTGTATGTGCGCATGTGCGTACGGATTATGTGTCTCGATTATCTCGTGAACCAAAGATGGTATTGACATGGGACTAATTTCATTAAGTAACTTAGAACTAATGAAGTTTTCAGCAAAATCGGTTCAGCCGTTTTTTGTTAGAAATTAAACAACTAAAAACAAGACAACAAAATTAACAACACGCAGTGTTCCCAAGCGGTCCTCCATCTAAACACTGATTGCGGTGATCGGATGAGAACCGATGTATGTATGTATGCATGTTGGCGTTACAGTCCATGAAGAACCTGAGCCCAGCTTCTCTCTATCACCCATGTTGTGTGTGATTTCATTTTCACATAAGTGAAAGGGACCTACAGTTTATTGCCGGTTCCGAACGGCGAATTTCGAGAAGCTTTTCATGACAATTTTACTACAGGGGGTTTTGTCAGAACCCCGCTGAGGAGAAACACCGTGAAAAACACGTTCGATAACATGGCTGTGTCGGGATTCGATCCCGAGTCATCGGCGTCAGAGGCCAACACACTCCCCACTGTGCCACGGTGCTCTCAACCGATACATTGCCCATTGCCCATTTTTCGTCTAAGAAGCCTACCGCAGCTATAAAAAGAGCTGATGGCATTGAAAGACCTGAACAGATCTTCACAAATCGTAGCTAAGAACCATCTCGATCACGTTAGCTTCCAAAAAAAACGAAGGCATCATAATCCGTCCATTCGTTAAGAAGCTACGATGCCACAGACAGACACACAGACACCTCAATCTTATAAAACCCCTCTTTTTGCGTCGGAGGTTAAAAAAGAAGAAAAAAGGAATTAAATGGGTGTTGTCCTTTTTCCCACTGGGAAGTTAGTGTGGGCCTTGCGGCCCTGCAGGTCGCACCTGGACCACATTTTTTTGCGTTTCTTTCCGTTTTCTCTTGGACCCGTGGCCACGCGCGACGGCTGCCAATGGCATTTTCTGTTCTTAGAAAGACCATTACTGCGTACTCGTAGTCTACGAAACTGTCAAGTTATGCCACAAATTTTCCACCCAATAAATATTAACCGAAAATCCCTCAGCATCACTCAAGATTCCTCTAAGCTCTCCACTTTAACCACGACACTTTTCGGAATCCTTTTATTCTCGTTCCAAGAAACATACCCGAATACAACTCAGCAACGCTTCAGGAAACAACTTAATTTGCTGGAACAACTTGAAACTTTCATTGAGTGTGATCTGCGTACGCCTTAACGAATTACTTAGATGTCCTTACCACAACGTCACAAAAAAATCATAATATGTCCAACGTCTTGTGTAGGTGCATCCCTGACTCCAAACATTCATTTGAATTCACGAGCAATTTACTCGTCACGTTCCACACTATACACAATACACCGGCTCTCATTCGCCGACCCGACTGCTCCCAGGGTAGACGGAAGAAGTTTCGTTACGCCTCCTTCCTCGCTAAGGATTTATCGGCAAAGAGCGCGTCTCTTATGACCTGTGAACGACTTAAATCGCAAACAATTTTTTAATGGAGCGTGTTTTGGTGTGACTGGGACGAGCATGTAGGCAAGGCACGAAGGATGCTTCTAACCTTCGTTTTTGTTTGTGGTGAATTTTCATTTTCCACATCGTGGGGCGACGGAGAAAATGAAAGGAAAATGGAAAACGTTATGTGTTTAGTGTCTAGAGATAGGATGTGTTCGTATCTGACTATGCGGATTGAATGGGAACAAAGGAATTACCTTGAGGTGGTGGAGAAACAATTTCAAGACCCTTATGATGGAGCTATGTACTCGTACGTAGCCGTAGGCAGTTATGGTTTTTGACTAATTTATTTGTTGCCACTTGATGGCTATATCCATTGAGTTTTCGGCACAAAGGATACAAAGGAAGTTGAGACGAAATCCTACTGCGACAGTTAAGATGAACAGCCTGTGCTCTTGTCGGATTGTCCTTCGACATACATACAAGCCAGGAAACAATGAAAAGCCTCGCAAGTACACAAAGTTATGGAAATGGCTATACCAGCCTAAGAATTTTGTAGGCGTAGGCAGCTAGGAAGGTTTTAAAACTTCTGTTTTTAAATGCGTCATTGATTCTTCTTCTTCGTGGCGCTATAGATCGATGTGGTCTTGGGCTATAGATCGGTGTGCGCCTCCAGCCAGCCCGATCTTTTACCAGCCGCCCCCAGTCACGCACGCCAAGTTGGTTGAGGTCCCTCTCCACTTGTGCGCGCCATTTAAGTCAAGGACATCCTCTATTGCGTTGTCCCAATGACTCAGATACGAAGATTCTTCGGACGGAAGCTATGTTGTCCATACGCTCCACATGGCCTAGCCATCTTAATCGTTGTATCAGGCACATGCCGTAGTATAGCCCGTACAGTTCGTGGTTGAATCTTCTCCTCCAGATACCATCAAAGCAAACAGGACCAAAGATCGCACGCAGAACTATTCTCTCGGAAAGACCAAGGGCTTCTTCATCCGCCTTCAACGGCGTCCATGCCTCTGCACCACAAAGCACGACTGTGAAAATTAATGTATTATAGAGGGTCACCTAAGTCTTCCGAGAGAGGGCTCTACTACTCAATTGCCTCTTGAGCCCGAATAAACAGCGGTTGGCAGGGGTTATTATGTGTTTAATCTGGAGACTGATGTTGTTCGTATTTGTTACTGCAGATCCAAGGTAGACGAAGTCCTTGACTACCTCAAAGTTCTTGCTGCCTATTGTGACGCGTTGTCCGATGTGTCGATGCTGTGCGTCCTTTTTTGATGACAGCATATACCTCAGACCTATTTTGGCCGCCTCCGCTTCAATGCCAGCTGCGTTGTACCAATCACGTCAATATCATCGGCGTAAGCTACCAGTTGAACGAAGAGTTAGTAAATATGACTTAACGTGGACACCTGCCATATACGGCTTAATTCCACGGTAGGCCTATCCACACTGTCGGGGCGAAAGAAAGCATTGGTCAACGCCCCAGGGTAGTATAAGTACCATCCCAGTACAATTTAGTAAACATCTTGAGGCGTGTTCACAACCCCTGCTGAGGGGCGAGGTCTATCTAACACCTCTTGCATCCAGGTGCCCTAGGAGTTCTTTGGACGTCCGGATGCCATTTGTTCCCGCGATTTTGGGCAACCACAGCCCACACGATACTCCCGCTAGGCTACCTACCCCATAACAGGCCGGAACCGACGTCTCTTGTGGTACCAGATTATAGCCTTCGGTGGAGCTTTGCGACCGTAAGGTCACTTCCAGATGAGCCCCGCAAAGCTCGAGGTCTGGCACCTCACCCTAGATAACCAACAAACTCCAACTTTGGTGGTATTCTACCACCTTAATCCAACCCGGATATTAGTAGAACTAACGATGGATTTTAGTCGCCTCTTACGACAGGCATGTCTTATTTCGGGTATATTCTGATCCCTACTCGAAGGGGTAGTTGAACGGACTTTTGGAAGATCATGCCCCCTAGTGCTGACTTGTGAGTTTTGTACGATCTCCTCAAATATGATGTTGAAAAAGTCACATGATAGCACGGCATCTTGTCGAAAACTTTTTTTAAATTGAAGGTCTCTGTAAGTTCGTTACCGACTCTGATGAGTTTGGTAGAGATGCTAGAACAAGACATGGCTCAGTATAGCTCGTCTCGATGTCGATCTGCGGTATTTAAGTTTTTCTCACCGAAATGATTCTTCCAGATTTTCAGTATCGAATGCAACTCTACTACAAGTTGGCCATCCTCTTACCGGCAGGCTTCGGTCCGGAGTTTGTGTCCACTGGATAGCTGTTTTACCCTTTAGTAAAACTTGCGGACTTCATTTCTGCTGTAACACCTCTCCATCTCCTCGACCGCGCGCTTCTTATGGTCCTTCATTTTCTTTTTGAGAACCGGGTTCTCATCTCTCCTTTTCTGGTCCTAGAGCTCACGAACAGCTCTCGTCTTTCGATGCAGCATTGCTTTGTAGGCGTCTTGCTTAGCTGCAAAGTCTACATAGTCTTACTGCTGGTGGAGCAGGGCGGCACGCAGGCCGCCAGAAGATAGCGGAGGCACTAGACATTAACCACATGACAGTTGTAGTAAACAAGCTCGATGCTCGGTACCACATGAATGAACGCTAAAAGCGTTGATTATCCGAATTACTGGAAAAAGGATTAAATGTTCGACATAAGTGATCGTAGTCAAGGAACAAATGACTTCAAAGCCTGGATTAAAGGCAAACAAGGTGATGCTGAGTCATGTTTCATTATGACAATGCCAAGCCACACACGTCTTTTATCCTATTGGAACTTGGCTGGGACCTGGCACCGTCTGACTACCATTTTTTCAGTTTCTTCAAAACTCTCTTGATGGTAAAAATGGCAGGACGTCATAGCAACCTTTCTTAGTCGCAGGGTTGATGGTGCGGAGGAATACCCAGTAACTGGGGGAGTCCTCCAATACTGTCGAACGTCATGTACAATGGCGTCCTTCGTCTTGAAATACCAGCCGAAGCTTACATTGTCGGATTCGCGGACCATACAGTAATATGGTCTGGAAGAGATTGTTCAAATTAGAAAAGAAGCCATTTCGACTGTCCCACAGTGATAAACACCAGTCGGCCTCACTCTAGCAAACAAAAAACCGAAGCGGTCCTCATCACCAGTAGAAAGACACGAGAAACGATCGACATGAGATGGCATCCGAACTAGCTATTATATACCTTGGGGTTATGATCGACTCAAGGCTTACATTTAGAGAACACCTGGAGTACGTAAGCAACAAAATTGGTCTTGGTCCTCCTAGACTACTTCTAGCTAAGGTAGTCACATCCGTAGTGCTTCATGCATCGCCAGTATGGGCCGGAGCTATGAAAGTGACTTTAAGGGTGAGTAGCGCTTACCGCAGAACTTCGGAACACGCAGCCTGCGTCGTCGCAGGTATGTTACCCATTAATATATTTGCGAAAGAACTACAGAAAAAGTTCGTAGTTCGAGAGCATACAGGAAGGATGGCTAACGCGCAGTGAAGCGGTCATAAGACGACGAAGACGGGGGTGGCCGTTGTGCAGTGGTAAACATCACCGACTGTCGAGCGGAAGGTCTGTAGTTCAAAGTATGTCCCTAGCCAAGAAATTCAACTCCTATACGGAAAAGGTGTGAAACATAGCTGTTGTGAATGAAGGCATAACACTCACGGCAATCCATGAAGGATCTGAGCCTGAGCTATAGCTGTCTTCCATCCTTGACGGTCCCGGGCACACTGCCTCCAGTTAACAAGACCAAGTTGTCTTGCATTCGCGAATACTTAGTCTTTATACCGCAGGTTCGATCTTCCTCTGCTTCTCGAACCATGAGGCTCGGAGTCGAAGACCCGCTTAGGTTGACCGTTGGTGAACATGCGTTTGATGTGGCCGAGCCAGTGTAGTCGACGGATCTTTGCCTTCCGGACTATATTCATATCTTTGTACAGCTCGTAGAGTTTGCGGTTCTGTCTTCTCCTCTATTCACCTTCCTCACAGACAGGACCAAATATCCGGCGCAGAACTTTTCTTTCGAAAGAACCCAAAATGAGCTCCGCCATCCTGCTTATCGTCCAGCTTTCGGCTCCGTATAGCAAGACTGGCAGTATAACCGTTTTGTAAAGCATAATTTTGGTTCTTCGAGTGAGGAGTTTTGACCCAAGTTGTTTGGACAAACCGAAGTAGCAGCGGTTTCCAAGAGCGGTACTACGCTGGATCTCCACTGTGGTGTCGTTTGTGGAGTTTACGTTTGTCCCGATGTAGATAAGCTCCTTCGAGAATCGGTTGCTGCTCTACGACACCGATGATGGAGTAAGCCAATGCCATATAACTGGCGGAGTCCCACAAGGATCGGTATTAGGACCCCTCCTATGGAACATAACGTACGATGGGGTCCTAAGGCTTCAAATCCCAAATGAGGCAAAATTCATAGGTTTTGCTGATGATCTGGCAATTGTTGTGGCAGCGAAGCATCTAGAAGAAATCGAGGACATCTGTAATGAATAGACCTATCGGCTTATACCCGATATTCGAAAATGGGTGGAACGTGACTACGAGGAAGTAGATTTCTATTTATGCCAGCTTCTATCAGGACATGGCAATTTCCAAGGGTACCTGAACAGGTTTGGTTTATTTGGTTTGAAGGAATCCCCTGCGTGGAGGAAGGAGAAGACGCGGAGCACGTATTTTTTCAGTGCCCACACTTTAGGGCTGAGCGCAGATAAATAGAGGAAAGAACTGGAGAAGGACCAACCCCCGAGTACATAGTAAACCACATGTTAACATGGTGAAACAGGCAGCAGCAACAATTATGAAGGAACTACGACGGTTGGAGAGAGTCAGGGAGAGTGAAAACTTAACTCGTACGGTAGATCTCTTACAACAAAAGGCAGCAAATGCAGGATCCAATTTCGAACCAGCGAGCAGAGGAAGAAGAGTATAAAATGCTAACCAGCCCCGTGAAGTAATACCTAACGGTAGGCCCAGTGGGGAGGGTGGTTGAAGTGTGCAGGAGGTGGTTTAGTACGTAGGCGCACTCCTAAAACAACGCACATATCTCTGATTGGCCGACAGACGCATATATTCCTGACGAGAAGTGCAATCGGATGTTTTCGCGCTCGAAGAAGACCCCAGACCTGGAGCCATCCATGAAAATGCGAAGACTATCCTTTCCAGATACCGTACCGTACCAGAGCCAATCCTGATGCCATGGAAACTCGACCGTGAAATTGCGACGCAGTAGGATAACGGGCGTCAATGCGTCCGAAGGCATGTCCATGAGACAGGGGTCGCAGGATAATTCTTGTGCAAGCACACTGTTAATCCTGTGCGAGTTGTACCAGAGGCCATTTCTCCTCAAACGAGACAAGGCTTTCAGAGCACATCCTCTGATATACATATATCAAGAGGTGGAAGGTTCATCATAGCATCTAGAGAAGCGCCCGGCGTGCTGGGGAAAGCCCCCGTGCAACTGCGACAAACCGTTCTTTGGAGTTTGGTGAAAGAGGCTACGACGTGTTCATGGCTTACCTCAAAGGAACACGATCCATACGCAATCTGACTAGCTAACTAAAGCTCCCTCCCGTGCACCCTCAATGCGCCTACTCATCATAGCACGACTGCGACTGGTTTAAATAAGCTTCACGTAGCCTTTCTAAAAAACATTCATTCCAAAAACACTTACCTTGAATGCTATCTAGTTTGACACACCCATTTGGGGTACCTACTACATCTCACCTGATTGTCTTCCGCAATTCAATATAAAATCCAAATCTTTAATACCTTTAACGCGCACCAGATGGCCTTCTGTTCTAATCATTTGGATAATTTGAGCACAAGATTTTTTAGATGAAGCACCATGGAAGCCCCGAAGGCAGTCAACTCGGTGATCGGTTGTCCTCATTTATAAGTATGTGGCCATCGCTTTATGCAGACGAGGCGCACACCTGACAAGCGCTTATTGATTATTCAGCCTCGGGCATGGCTTGAATTTTATTTACTACCTACCGCGCGCCGTTTCGATGTGGTAATCTCGCCCATCTTACGACGCCGACGAATTGGATTATTTGACTTTAATTAGCCAAGTTTACCAGAACACCACAAGCCTCCCAGTCAGTCTTCTACTCTTAGATCCATTCGATAAAATACCACTCGTTCTTTGTATCTGTGTTATTTAATCTTTTCTTTCACTTTACAACAGCAATGTCAGTCTATGTAAGTTAACCTCAAAATGCAGGCAACTAGGTCTGATTCAACAAATATGAGTAACAAAAAAACAACAACAAGGAAGGAGCACTGTGCTCAATAAGGATTAGCAGGCGGAATGGCTACGTTTAAGCATACTGCTTGCGGCGTTCCCTGTCGACGAGTTCCTCTTGCGTTGGATGCTGCTGGATATATTGAATCGATCGCAGAATGTATTCCGGAATAGGTGGTGGTGTTGGTAGGTGAGCAGCATTGGGTTGGAAGCCGTTCTGATCAGCGGTGTAAGCCAATTCAACTAGTTGCCCGTCCGGGGCATAGTGACGGAAACCGCCAGTGGCGTATTGTCCCCCGACACCTGACTCTTGAACTGCGACTCCATTGGTCAATTCGTATTCGTATCCATACGAACCGTCGTTATTGATTTGAGTACCGAATTTCACAACTTCGACTTCAGGTTGCTGTGCGGCAATGACAGCTCCCCCCAGGCACACGACGAGTATCTGCGAATAATCGAGAATTAAATAGAATCATATCGTTAGTAATGTATCCGATGGATGCTTACGATTTTGAACATCTTCTTTTGTATTCCGATTTGATTCGTTCGAAGCTAATCGCTTGAATGATGATGGTCGGAGCGATGGGTTAATCTTTTATAGTCGCACTCTGCACGCAGGCGATATCGAAATGATTTGTCGCTTTTACGGCGGTCGGTAGTTGATTCCAGTTTATTATGCGGCCGAATTAGAGCATCCGACATTGCATAATTGACGTCCGTTAAAAGGTTGTTTGTCTTGTGTTGGACTGTCTGTGGGGTCAGTAGCTCACGTGTGAATAATGCAAATGTGATGACATTCAAAGGTTTTTGTTTTTTTTTTTTTTTTTTACGGAAGGAATAATCATTTATTAATCGTTTAGTCAAATTGACGGCACGAGATGCGACCTAGTGACACACATCGATACCGGTAGGTCGATAGGTGATAGGGATAACGAGGGGCAAATGTCGGATAAGAATAGGAATGAAAGCAAAAGTTCGTGAACCGAGGTCGTGGGGCTCATTCACTCTGCTAGACGAGTGTTGTTGTTGTTTTCTGTTTTATTTTTGTAGTCTGTCCAGATGTATCGCTCGTTGCGGTCGTGTGTAGCTTTAATTCCTGAACACATAACAAGTCACGTTTAAGTCGCGTTGAATATTTGGCATTTGACAGAGGATGGCGGCAATAAAAAACAAAAAAAAAACTGCAGCGAAAGCTTAAAGAGGATATCCTTGATAAAAAGTGATGAGACAGAAATAGGACGAGTATTCTATACTGTCACGTTGATGGTCGGCTACTAATAGGAAGTGTGCTTGTGACCTGTTTGATGTGAACCGACCGATAACGCTTGAAAACACTACCCTCCGAGTTAAACGTTTTTTTCTTTTACTCATTTACTTACGTACATACATGGCGCTACAGTTAGGTGTGAACTAAGGCCTCAGCCAACAAGTCTTTCCAGCCGGCACGATCTTTAGCCAGCTGCTTCCAGTGCCGCACGCCCTTTCCACCTGTGCGCGCCACCCTAGATGCGGTCGTCCTCTGCTGCGTCGTCCCTCGGGGTTGGTGTCGAAGGCTCTTCGGGCTGGAGCGGTGATATCCATTCGCTCTACACGACCCAGCCATCCTAGACGTTGGATCCGAAGACGTCTAACTAGGCCGATGTCGCTGTACAGCCCGTACAGTTCTCGGTTGAATCTCCTCCTCCACCCTCTGTTAACACAAACGGGACCAAAGATTGCACGCAGAATTTTCCTCTCGAAACGCCCCAGAACCTCTTCACCCGCTTTTGATAACGTCCAAGCCTCAGCGCCGTAGAGGAGGACCGGAATGATTAAGGTTTTGTAGAGGGAAACCTTAGTTTTTCGAGAGAGGGGTTTATTGCTACTCAGTTACCTCTTGAGCCCGAAGAAGCAGCGGTTGGCAAGAGTTATTCTGCGTTTTATTTCAGCGCTGGTGTCGTTGCTGCTTGTCACTATCGAGCCAAGGTAGACGAAGTCCTTGACTACTTCAAAAATATAGCTGCCGAAGGTGACGTTCTGACCAAGACGTCGGTGTTGCGCGTCTTTCTTTGATGACAGCATTTATTTGGTCTTGACCCCATTTACCCTTAGACCCACTCTAGCCGCTCGTGCTTCAATGCTTGCGAACGTCTCATTGACGTCTCGCTTTGTCCGTCCAATAAGGTCGGAAATGTCATCTGCGTAGACTTGAAGTAGATCGTACCATTTGTATTGACCCCAGAGTCCCGCACGTATGATGTTAAAGTATGACAGTGCGTCACCCTGTCTGAAACGTTTTTTAACATCGAAGGGGCCGATTAGTTCATCTCCGACCTTAATGGAGCAGCGAGAATTCTCTATAGTCATCCTGCACAGTCTGACGAGTTTGTCAGGAAAGTTCAAACAAGACATGGCTCTGTATAGCTTGTCTCTATAAACACTCTAAATTCGACAAAAAGGTGGTGCGTGTCGACCTGGAATTTATGGGTCTTCTCCAGGATCTGCCGTAGTGTAAATACTTGGCCTGAGACCACACTAGTAGGAACCTATCAGATTGTCCACGAACGGTTTCAGGCGCTTACACAGTACGGCGGAGAGGATCTTGTACGCAATGTTCAAAAGTCTTATCCCTCTGTAATTGTCGCAGTCATCGACCGGGCAAACGATGGTGAAATCCCATTCATCGGGCATGCATTCTTCCGATCATATCTTGCAGATGAGTTGGTGCATGTTCGTGACCAGAAAGTTCATCTGCTCAAGCAGCTTTATGAGACCTAAGTTTCGATATCGCTATCTTAACATCGTCTAGGTCGGGTAGACGGTATTCTCTTTCGTCTTCGTCCATTGTGAATGGTTCTTTCTGCCTGACGGCGACATTTTGACCATAATCGCCGTTGTACAGTCTGCAGAAATGGTCCTTCAACATCGACTGTGACTCCACAATTAGTTGTCCGTGCTCATCCCTGCAAGCTTCTGCTCTGGCTTTATAGCCTTGGCATGTTCGTCTTACTTTTTGGTAAAACTTTCGAGCGTCGTTCCTGCAATAGCAGCTCTGCATCTCCTCGATCTCGCGCTTCTCCGCTTCCTTCTTTTTTCTCCTCAGAGGCGCATGCTCCTCCCTCTTCTTCTGTTCAAAGGGCTCGCGGACAGCTCTCGTCCGTCGATGCAGTGTAGCCATGTATGTATTCTGTTTCTCTACATGGGCTTGTCTGCACTTGTCATCAAATCAGGGGTTTCTCGAAGGTGGTGGCTTGAAACCGAGTACATCTGTGGCGGCCTCTCTGATGGCGTTCTGACAACGACTCTATTGCTGTTCTAGGGTTTGTGTAAATTGCATCGGGACATGAGAGGGCCTGAGGGAGACTTGATCGGCAAAGGTCCTGGCGGTCCTGTTAAATGTTGGTATTCTTCCTCGACTCCGTTGATTCCGAGAAATTCGTGTCCATACTTTAGCTGCAACAAGGTAATGATCCGAGTCGATGTTGGCTCCTCGGAAGGTTCATACATCTAGGATGCCGGAGGAGTATCTGGCGTCCACCGCAACGAGATCAATCTGATTGGTGGTAGACTGATCAGGTGATCGCCAGGTTCCTTTGTGAATATTGAGATGCTAGCCAGAAGGAGAGTAGCCGATGTCCGTTTTCCTACGTGGTGCAGGCTACATTTTCCCGTGATCGACTCAGATATGTGCGCTTCGCCCAGTTTTGCATTCAAATTTCCTAGAACTATTTTTGTGTCGTAGCTGGGACATTGGGCATAGGTTCTGTCTAGGAGATCGTAGAATTCTTCTTTAGCATTGACATTCAGCAGTGTGCCGCCATCATTTCCATTTCAGCTTCATCAGAACATTCCAAACTTCGACAGCGAAATTCGGACATAACCGTCGTCGATTCGTTTTCGCAACAATATTTTCCAGCTCGAAAAGCGTAGCTCGCGTTCTCCGCGGTTGTCCTCTGAATGGCTTGATCAGATCAGATCAGATCAGATATTGATCAAAAACGTTAACCCGGTCGACTTCGAATTCTAATTCGTACGGCATCCTAAGTGGCGCTCTTAGGCTAATATCTTACTGAATCTTTTCCTTAAAATCTTCACAGTGAGTCCTTCTATTCGTAAGCCTAGGTGGTTCAGCCTTTTCAGTATGAATTTCACTCATCGTCAATATAACTGGAGAATGGACTGAGGAGAGATCAAAGGTCTCTTCGACTGTAATGTAGTCATCAGTTTGCCAGTTATTTAGGAGTAAATTGAATTCCTTCTTGCTCTGGGCGGTTGCTTCAAGAAAGGACATTAGTCAACTTACAAAATGTGTTCTTATGTGGCGTGCAGTTAATGTTTTTCAATGTCCTTTATTCAGAAGTCCCTAACTGGTTTCAATCTCTGTTCTGTATTCTTAAAGGGTTTAGGAAATGATCTGAGAGTAAATGTGGTAGTAATGTAGAGTGTTGCTGAAAATTGTTACAAAACGTTCAATACTAATCCACCAATCCAGGTAGTGCGTGGTCGTTTGAGAATTTCTAAAAAACGCCTCTTATCCTAATCCCCTGTAATTACATTGGTATTATACTACTGTCTTACACAAAGATAGAACTACTACATGGTGAGGTCCTTGACGCGTGTGGATAGGTTCAAATTATAGTGACCATTACTGCGTCAGTAATACATACTGGTATAGCTCGACAGTACGAACAGGTGTCACAATGGTTTTGGTTATGGAATAAGGTAAAAGGTCAAGCAAATCATTAATCATAAAAAGAAAAACGTGTGTATGTGGCGTTACAGCTCACGCAGCACCTAAGCCTATCTTCTTTCAATCACCCATGTTGTGTGTGGAGACGTGGCCAAGTTTATTATGGAAACATGAGAATTGAACACATGGCGGGTTGACGAAGTAGTGATTATAACCCGACGAAAAGGGCACTACAACGTCGACATTTTGTTAAAAGTGGATGGAGCGGGAACACTCCGACGCAAATACTGGTCCATCATACTACCAGACAGACACCTACCTTCACTGTTTCTTACCCGTTTTCCAGGGAGAAATGAGAAGGAGCTCCAGTGATGTAGAGCTAAGAGATTCGGCACGCACTAAGTCCGCCCCAAGAGTGCACCACCGTGCGCGAACAAAGGCAAGACAGACACAGAGAAAGTGTTCTGCTATGCCGTCCTCTTCACAACATGCAGCACAGATAGGCGTGTCAGGGACGCCGAGCATGCAGAAATGCTTTGCACAAGTGTAATGGCCCGTAATGACGCCCATAAGTCTTCTGCAGTCAATTCTCCGTAAGAATAAGAAGAATGTTGCAGTTTTCTTACAGACATCCGGTCATGCGCGTTTAGTCATCCTACATCCTGGATGTTCCCTCCATCTACGATTGTGTACATTGAAGACCCAATGGTTGATGAGGGTATTGACCGCGGAAGCTGGTAGACCCACGGCGGGTTAAGGTCCTGAAAAACCCTCCTCTGTGCCCATTCTAGCGAGTTCATAAGAGATCCCATTTTCTGGGTCACCGAGCAAGGCTTAATGAACTTAGTCTACCGACTAACGTTCATACACTAATTTGGAGCTGGTTAAAGGGTTGGGCACAACTTTGAGTGAAGCTTGGCTGCCACTGCAAACGCATGTGTATTTACCATATGAATCACAACATAGTGCATGACCATCAGGATTGCATATATCTCTGATTGAGGCATATTTCCTTAACGGGAAGTGCAGTCGGACGTTTTCGCATTCAAAGAAAGTCCCCGCGCCGGGCCCCGCCCAGACTTGAAGCCATCTGTTAAAATTCATCAGACAATTCTTTCCAGGTTCAGTATGTGGCAATCCTGACGTCATGGAAATTCAATTCTGAAGATATAGCGCAGCAGGATGACAGGTGGCATATTCATGAGACACGGATCGTAGGATTTTTCTTGCGCAAGCGCACTGTCATTCGAATGCGAGTTTTGCCAAAAACCATTTCTCTTGAGACGAGGCATGGCTTTCAGAGCGCACCCTCTGATAAACATCTATAGGGGTGGAAGGTTCACTAAGGCTCTCGTACATCTGAGACAAACAGTCCTTTGGAGATTGGTGAAAGAGGCTTCGACGTGTTTGCGTGTTATCCAGTTCCATTAAACAAACGGTGCATATGAGATTATCGGTCTTATCATTGTCGTATAGATCCAGAGGACATTTGCCGGCGATAAACCCCATGTTTTGCCAGAGCCACCTTTGCATTGCCAAAATGCTGACAGTGCTTTGGTGGTTTTTGACGCAACAGGCTTTGACCAAAGAAGCGTACTGTCTGAGATAACTCCCTTAGCTTCCTTTTAGCTCCAACTGGGTAATCACATCAGTCTTAAGAGGACTAACCGACAACCACACATTTAGCGCCGCTTGTGCTTTGAGACAGACAGTCATACGCAGATAAGAACCTCCCAACCAGGCTGCTTGACGTTCTGCCGAATTAGTATCGATGTATGTGGCCTAGCGTTGTCCTGATGGAACACAAATTGTATCTTCTGGGTCAAAGTTGGGCGATTGCTTCCTTTGGTTCGACTATTGACAATACAGGTCCGGGTAACGATTCCCTGTTAATCCCAAAAAATCCACAGAAAAACCTTACCGGCCGTCAATCCTGGCATCACCACCGTTTGCGCCGGTTCACCTCAATTGTTGAAAATGATCCACTTTTCATCACTAGTCCCTATACGGATGGTCGATTTCGTGGTATTGAAGTAACGTTCCGCTGATGGTAGCCCGATCAGTCAAATTTATTTACGTTAACAACTGTGAGTACCCTGCTCTATTAGGATGATCCCGAACTGTCAATGGTTGTAGCTTACTGCCTCTATCTTCCGACAGCTAGTGTGCGGGTCCTGCTCCATCAGCTGCAAAATTGCATCACCTTCAGAGGAAGGTGCATCTTTGATGCCGACGATATACAAGTAAAGTAAACAACTCCTGAGTTCGCCGTTTACTCACAGTATTTCCACCGTACACTTCACAGATTTTTCGGCATGTTGCATGTATGTAGCCTTTTAACCTTTTTTTATAATAGAAAAAGCATCACGTAACATACTTCTTAGATTATATTACTCATTTTCAAATCAATAAAAGCTTTTTATAAAAAACGACAAATCAAAATGCTGTATCTACGGAATATGGATCATAGGATGTCGCCTTTCACACGTGCGTTAGTTTGATAGCATCGGATTGGTTCTACCGAAAATATGTGCTTTCACAACTTACTTACTTATCAGGCCAGCCATCCATGAGCCTGAGCCTGAGCTATAGCTGCCTTCCATCCTTGACGGTCCCGGGCACGCTGCTTCCAGTTGTCAAGACCAAGATGTCTTACATCCGCGATTACTTGTTCTTTATACCGGAGGATCGGTCTTCCTCTTCTTCTCGAACCAGGAGGCTCGATGCGCTCGATGTGGCCGAGCCAGTGTAGTCGACGGATCCTTGCCTTCCGGACTACATTCACATCTTGGTACAGCTCGTAGAGTTCGCGTTCGTGTCTTCTTCTCCATTCACCTTCTTCACAGACAGGACCAAATATCCGGCGCAGAATTCTTCTTTCGAAAGAACCCAAAATCAGCTCCGCTGTCCTGCTTATCGTCCAGCTTTTGGCTCCGTACAGCAAGACTGGCAGGATGAGCGTTTTGTAAAGGATGACTTTGGTCTTTCGAGTGAGGAGTTTTGACCCCAGTTGTTTGGACAAGCCGAAGTAGCAGCGGTTGCCAATGGCGATTCTATGCCGGATCTCCACTGCGGTGTCATTTGTGGAATTTACGTTTGACAAACTCCTTAACTACCACGAAATTGTAGCTGTCAATTGTTATATTTTGTCCCAGGTGGTGAGCGACGGATTGGTTTTTTCTTGACAGCATGTATTTCGTTTTGTCCGCATTGATATTAAGACCAACTCGTTTCGCCTGTTCTTCAATCGCCGTGAATGCTTCCACAATGCAACGGCGGGAACACGCGATGATGTCGATATCATCCGCGTATCCTAGCAGCTGGATGGACTTGTAAGAGATAGTGCCTTCCCTGTTGACGCCTGCCCGTCGCACTATCTGCTCCAGCACCAGGTTGAAGAAGTCAGATGACAGCGCATCTCCTTGCCGAAATCCGGTGCATGTTTCGAATGGTTCTGAGGTCCTTGAACCGAGTTGCATGGTGCATCGCGTGTTTTTTAGCGTGGCGCGACACAACTGGATCAGTTTTACCGGGATCCCGAATTCGGCCATCGCACCAAACAGTTCTTCACGATGAATGCTGTCGTATGCGGCTTTGAAATCGATGAAAAGATGGTGTGTATCGATTCCAAACTCGTTGGTCTTTTCCTGGATTTGTCGAAGTGTGAAAATTTGGTCTATAGTTGATTTGCCGGGCCGGAAGCCGCACTGGTAGCTGCCGATTAGTGCGGTGCAAAATGGTTTTAGACGTTCACACAATACGCTGAACAGGATCTTGTACGCGACATTGAGCAGGGATATACCTTTATAGTTCTTGCAAGAGGTAGGATCGCCTTTTTTGTGGATGGGGCATATAGAGCTGGTATTCCAGTCTCCGGGCATGCTTTCATCTTCCCAAATTCTGCAGATGATCTGGTGCATGCTCCCTACCACAACATCGCCGCCAGCCTTGAATAGCTCTGATGGTAAGCCATCTGAGCCTGCGGCCTTGTTGTTATTCAGCTTCTGAATAGCCGTGCCGACTTCTTCGATCCTGGGTGGGAGGACTACTTCAGCGGCTGGAGTTGGGATTTCCTCGGTCCTTACCACTCTCTCTTGGTCATGCTCGTTAAGCAGCTGCTGGAAATGCTGCTTAAATACATCCACTATTCCCTGCGGGTCGGTGGCAAGATTACCCTCGCAGTTTCGAAGAGCCTGCTGCCCTTTTTGAAGCCTCCTGCAAGACCTTTGGCTTTCTTGTAAAAGGCTTGTATTTTATGTTTATCCCTAGACTCCTCGATATCCTTGAGCTGGGAGGCTGCGAAGATTCTTTTCTTTTGTCGCAGTAGTTTTTTCTCCTCCCTTCTTCTGGCTCGGTACTCTTCTTGCGCTGCCCTGGTTTTCCTCTGCAGCGCCTTTTGGTACGCCTCGTCGGTTGCTGCCTTTTTCCTCCTCCTGATGGGCTGGTGCAGCTTTCTGCCATTGGACAGTCGAGCTCTGAATCTTGCTGCTACGAGGAAGTGGTCAGAGTCGACATTTGCCCCTCTGAATGTTGGCACATCCAGGATGTTTGACGAGTGCCTTGCGTCAATGAGCACAAGGTCGATTTAGTTGGCGGTTCGACCGTCCGGAGATCGCCAGGTTGCTGTGTGGATTCGCTTGCGAGGGAATCTTGTGCTACTTATCACCGCATTACGAGCTGTCGCAAAGTCCGTTAGTCGGAAGCCGTTATCTGTTTTTGTATCGTGGAGGCTGTGCTTTCCGATCACTCCGCCAAGGGTGTTCTCCTTATCGATTTTGACGTTGAAGTCCCCGAGTACGATATTAACATCGTACTCCGGACAAGCTCCATAGGCGTTGTCCAGGAGATCATAAATAGGAGACCCTATCAAGTCCTCCTTGATAGGGTCTTCAGCCTCTGCGGTAGGGGCATGTGCGCATATAAGGCTGATGTTATAAAATCTGCCTCTGATGCGGATCACAATCAGGCGATCACTTATGGGTTTAAAGTCGATGACCTTCGACCTGAACCACTTTCCCACGACAAATCCGCATCTGCAATCTTTTGTGACAGCTGTAATAAATGTCGCAATTTTTCTTCCTTCATACCGTTTCCTATCCAGCGTATTTCCTGGACCGCAGTAATATCCGCCTACTCGCAAATCGTGTTCCTTTTTCGTGCGTTGCGTCGTCGAGTATCCGTTTGTGTATCCGAAGCATCTTGCATTAACAACATCTGATGATAAAAAAAAAAGTGTACGACCACATAGGTGAAAGCTTTCTGGCCATTTCGTCATGACCGTTGTCGCTAAAGACCCTGGAGCAGACAATATTAGACAATCTGACCTAAAAGGCGATGCCTACACTTTTATAACGATTGTGAAGCTAATCGTGAATCAGGGCTCTCAAAGCATTGATTCCCGGCCCATATACAAGGAAGAAGTAAACACAGAAATTCGAAACTACCGGCCACTCTCGATCTTACCTGCTATCGAAAAATGTATGGAAGAGATCTGTGTGGATCGCTTAACGAAATTCGTAAATATCTAAGCAGGACGTTTTGCAATCAAGCCAAGGTGTGTTTCAATGAGGGATGAGCACTGGAAAATGATTGGGAGAGATGTCGAATGTTATCAACACCCGCCTCGTTAAAACCACAACTTGCTAGTTATGTAAGTGGATTTCAATAAAATATTCAATAGACTAGTATGCGAGAAGCTGCTTGAGCTTGAGCCAGATCGGAGTTAGCAGAAATACAAGAACAACTACTTAACTACAACAACTACTACTACTTAACTAACTAAAAGAACATTTAGGGTGGAGGTTTTAAACATTATCAACGAGAAAAAGCAGAGTATACATGGTGTCCCACAAGGCTCCTAACTTGGTCCAATATTGTTCGTTTTGTTCGCTAACGAACTTTTCCGTATTTTTGAGCAATCGACTGTATTTGCATACACAGATGACGTTGTCCTGACAATAGCAATAATGTGAGAATGACCACGGAATACAAAATGCTGCGGGCTATGCTTCCCGAACTGGAAAATATTACAAAATCCCTCAAGGCCAAATGAAGCACCAGGCTACGATTTAATTACAGGGCATGTCCTTAAAATGCTGCAAGAAATGCTCTGCTCAAAGTGCTTTGCTTAGGTAAGGACACATACCGAGCAAATGAAAGATCGCCGAAGTTATTATAGTGCTAAAGCCTGGAAGGCCACCGACGGATAAGAAGTCCTACCACCCAATACCGTTGTTGCCGAAGTAATTACAATCAATCGCTTAAGCTGATTTTCTAAGAAAAGCGTCTTTTGCGGGACAAGCAGTTTGGTTTCAGAAGCAAGCTTTCCACTCTAGACCAAGTGCATCAAATAACCGATGGGACCGAAAACGCACTCAAATATAACCTAATAGGTTCGAGTGTGTTTCCCGATGTCTTTGACAAAGTGTGGCACGATGGTATGGGATATACTCTCAGACAAGTTTTCCGCGAACAATTACCGAACGTTCTAGAAAATTACTTATCTAATAGACTCTTAAGTATTAAACACGGCGAACACTAAAATTTTAAAGCAATTACGGCTGGCGTTCCTCAGGAAAGCGTACTTGGTCCGCTTCTTTACCTATTGTATACCAGAGACAAAATACAAACGGATGATACTGTGCTGGTCGCCGATGATACTGCAATTTTGGCCACAAGAAAGCCAGTCTAAGAGTTAACGACTTAATTGCAATATGCTCTGAACCATATAAGCGAATGGACGTTTCAAAATAAAATATGGCGAGCCCTTGTTAACGCGCCGTGGTATATTCGAAACGACGACTTTCTTACTTACTTACTTAGGTGGCGCTGTTTTCAGTGCCGCAGTTGGTCCTATGCTGCTTCTTCCCTCCGGGGTAGATTCGAAGACTCTTCGGATCGGAGCTGTACATGGGCTAGCCACCTTGGACGCTGTACGCGTAGACGTCGTACCAAGCCGATGTCGCTGTACAACCCGTACAGTTCTTTGTTAAATCTTCTCCTCCATACACCGTTTGAACAAACGGGACCGTAGATAGGGCGCAGAATTTTCCTCTCGAAACGACTAAGGGCATCTTCATCCGCTTTTGTTAAGGTCCAAGCCTCTGCGCCGTAAAGGAGGACTGGGATGATTAAGGTCTTATATAGTGTCACCTTGGTTTTCCGAGAGAGGGCTCTACTTCTCAATTGCCTCTTGAGCCCAAAGAAACAGCGGTTGGCAAGAATGATTCTGCGTTTTATCTTAGCGCTGGTGTTGTTGTCGCCGGTCATCTGTGAGCCAAGGTAGACGAATTCCATGACCCATGGTGACGTTCTGGCCAATACGTCGGTGTTGTCCCTCTCTTTAAGATGAAAGCAGATATTTGCTTTTACCCTCATTAACCTTGAGACCCATCTTAGCCGCTTCTACCTCAATGCTTACAAAGGCCTCATTGACGTCTCGCTGTGTCCGTCCAATCACGTCAATGTCGTCGGCAGACGCAGGCAATTGCGTAGACTTGAAATAAATCGTACCTCTTGTGTTGGCCAGTGACTCTTGCACGATCTTTTCAAGCACGATGTTGAAAAAGTTGCATGACAGCGCGTCACCTTGCCTAAGTCCTTTTTTAACATAAAAGGTCTCGGTTTGCTCATTACCGACCTTAATGGAGCAGCGAGAATTCTCCATTGTCATCCTGTAAAGTCGGACGAGTTTGGCAGGGATGTTAAAACTATACATGGCTTTGTATAGCTCATCTCTACACACGCTGTCATATGCAGCCTTGAAATCGACGAAGAGGTGGTAAGTGTCGATTTGGTATTCCTGGGTCTTCTCCAAGATCCGCCGTGGCGTAAATATTTGGCCTATTGTGGACTTACCTGGCCTGAAACCACACTGATAAGAGCCGATCAGGTTATCCACAAACGGTTTCAGGCGTTCACACAATACGGCAAAGAAGGTCTTATATGCGATGTTAAGGAGACTTATTCCCCTATAGTTGGCGCAGTTATATGGGTCTCCTTTCTTATGGACCGGGCAAACGATACTGAGATTCCATTCGTCGGGCATGCTGTCCTCCTACCATACCCTGCAAATGAGATGGTGCATGCACCTTACCAGCTCAGCTCCAGCTGCCTTAAGAAGCTCAGCAGACAGGCCGTCTGCGCCCGCGGCTTTATTAGACTTAAGTCTCGATATTGCTATTTTGACTTCGTCCAGGTCGGGTGGACGGAATTCTCTTACATCGTCGTCCATTACGAACGATCGTTCTGCCTGACAGCGGTATCTTGTCTGTCATCGCCCTTATGCAGTCTGGAGCAGTGGTCTTTCCAAATCCTCAGCATCGACTGTGACTCTACTACCAGTTCTCCATTTTCATGTGTCTGGAGTCGATCGCAATGTGATCAATCTGGTTGGTGGTCGATTGACCCTTGTGGATGTCGAGATGAGGGAATCGTGTGCTTGCTACAAGGAGGTTACGCCCCATTAGGAAATCGATTAGCCTAAATCCGTTGTCGGATGTGGTGTTATGGAGTCTTCTTTGTCCAGCTTTGCGTTGAAATCTCCTAAGACGATTTTGGTGTCATAACTGGGGCGCCGTGGCGCAGTAGTTAGTGTGTTGGACTCTGACGCACAATGAGCGAGTTCGGATCCCAATAACACCAACGCCATCGAATGATTATTTCGCGGCGTCCCTCCTCGGCGGGGTACTGGCAAAACCCCCCGTAGTATAACTTGCCTAGAAAAAGCTTCCCGACTCACGCCGTTCGGAATCGGCATTAAAAACTGTAGGTCCCTTTCACCTGTGTGAAAAATAGAATCACACACAACACGGGTGATTGAAGGGAAGCTTGGCTCTGGTCCTTCATGGGCTCTAACGCCACCAAAAAGATGAATTTGGGCATTGGGCGTAGGTTCGGTCCAGGAGATCATAAAGGTCATCCTTGAGTCGATCATCTTTTTCTTCCGTGGGGGCGTGCACGCATATTAGGGTGATATTCCCCAGTGTACCCATGTTACGGATTGTTATGAAGCGTTCGCTTGCATCACCGAAGCTTTAGACTTTTTGTCTGAGTCTACCTCGAATAACACATCCGTTTTCCTAGTAGCAATTACCGTAAAAGAAATCACAGTTTTTCATCCGTTTTTTGCCTGGTCCGTCCCATCGCACTTCTTGGAGCGCGGTAATGTCTGCATTGTAGCAGTCTAGGATTTTCTCCAATTGATTTCCTGCATCTGGCTTGTTGAGGATCCTCCCATTCCAGGTGCAGACTCGTAGATCCATATTGCGTTTGCAGCGGTGGTCAACGTTGGAATCGTCCGTATCCTAGGATTGTTGTCGATTTGTAACAAGATGGTTTTTCCGTGATAGGGGTGTTAACCCAACCTGGAGGTCCAGGTTCCTTTTACCCCAGGAACAACGGGCTGCACAAATTAGTTCACTATCCGGCGGGTGCCTAGGCAGCTATCCAGGCCGCTCGGCCACTCGGAGGCTGTGTGTCAACTTGGACTGAGCAGGGACAGAGATCGAAGCTGGTGTTTGCCGTGTTAAACACAATCGGATTCTTTGCTCGCTCCCCCCTCCTAGAGGCAACCATACAATTAACATAAATAATGAAAGAACCGGGTTTTCGACTAGTGGAAAGATGAATGGAATCGCTATATTTGGTGTGTTGACAAAAACTGGATCACTCTATACCACGATTTTTGTAGCAACCTATTCGCCCTTGCCCTTGCCCGTTCCCTTTCCAATTCGAATGTCACAAACTTCTGCTCCAGCACCAGTTTGCCACTCGAGACCATCAAAAAATATGAAAAATTGTTATTTGGAATTCCAAAAATTTGAATATCCAAATGTATCGTCAGAACTATCTAGGTATCTTAGGTTCACTCACAATTAAACCGCCTTCGGCTGTGTTCGAAAATGTAAATTCCATTATACTATGGTCTACTCGAAACCAGTTATCTGACTACAACCTGCTGCCAAAGGAATATGCAATAGCGAGCAAAAGCCCAAGGGAACCAGTTTTCCGCTTTCGACTTTTTTCACTTTTTTTTTGGATTAATTGATAGTAAAATGCAAATTGAAGGTTATGGATCGCTGTTGAAATCGATGAACGCGTCAATTTGTCTTTGAGTTCAACATGAATCTCTTGAATCTCCGGATTGCAGAGATTCAGTGACAAATGCTTGCCATAAATTAAAATCGGTGTGAAACTATAAAAATGATGCTGCGGAGGAAATATGACATTTTGGCATGTGACAAGGCTGCCAGGCTTATAGGTATGCTTATTCACGGATATGGGGGCCTTTGTTTATGTTGGTCAAAATTGTTGGTTTTCGATTATCTTTATTCAAATGAGATTTAAAGAATTATTAATCAACAGCTGACTTAAATAGCATCACCGGCTATTATAGTAAGGCTGTGTTCCACAAAAGGTCATGGTAATTCGCAGTTTAGTAGAGTAGAAGCCTCTTGGGTTCTTCTTTCTGCTTCGGCTTGCCGCAGCGTTATTTGTACTGATGCAATGTACGAGCATGTTTGGTTGCAATTTTCCACCGAGTTCATCATATAGGGGGCCAAGTTTTCAGGACTCGGTACATTTAGCCTTTGCCTGTCCTGCATAAAGCGACTACAATAGAAAACTGTGTGTTCTGCGTCCTCCTCGGAAATTGGGCATTGTGGACAAAAGGGCGAGCTATCATATCCAAATCTATGTAGATACCTTCGATAGTCACCATGTCCAGACAAAAACTGCGAAAGATGATAATTGCATTCTCCTGCCGGTCTTGATGTCCATGTTTCGATGACGGGAATGAGCCTGTGCGTCCATCTTCGTTTTGTGGAAGTGTCCCATCTGACTTGCCACATTGCCATGGATTCTGCCCGTTCTTCTGCTTTTATAAGCCTGGTCTGTCGCCGGTCTGGTGTTCGCCTGCGGTATACCCTTTTGAGCTCGTCTGCCAATATATCGATGGGGAGCATTCCTGCTATCACGAACGCTGCGTCATCTGATATGGTTCTGAACCCGCAGATTACTCTTATTGCGCACAGTCGATAGACTGAATCCAATTTCCGCTTTAGTCCTTTTACTGCAAGGGCTTCCGCCCAAATTGGAGCAGCGTAGAGTAGGACTGAGCTGACTACCCGTGAGAGTAGCACTCTGCGTGCATATCCGGGACCGCCTATATTCGGAAGCATTCGCGAAAGAGCTCGTTGTGCGTGTGATGCCTTCTCGCTGGCATACAGTATGTGTTCACTGAAAGAAAGCCTGTTGTCTAGGATGACTCCTAGATACTTGACTGCTTTCTTGGACCTTATCGCCCGATCTCCGACTAAGAAGCTCGCATATTCCACCTTTTTACGGCTGGTTAAAAGCACAGCCTCCGTTTTTTGGGCTGCTAGTTCCAGATCGGCAATTGAGAGCCAATCTTTCACTTTAGCGATATGTAGCTGCGTTCGCAGTAGTCTCTACTTCTATAGAGAGCCACTGTGACGATGGCAATATCGTCGGCGAAGCCGATGATTCGTACTCCTTCGGGAAGCGCTAGTCGTAGAACGCCATCGTACATGATGTTCCACAGGAGAGGTCCAAGGACTGATCCTTGAGGGACACCCGCCGTTACTTACTTACTTACTTACTTATCAGGCCTGCGATCCATGGAGGATCTGAGCCTGAGCTATAGCTGCCTTCCATCCTTGACGGTCCCGGGCACGCTGCTTCCAGTTGTCAAGACCAAGATTTCTTACATCCGCGATTACTTGGTCTTTATACCGGAGGTTCGGTCTTCCTCTTCTTCTCGAACCAGGAGGCTCGGAGTCGAAGACCCTCTTAGCTGGAGCGTTGATGTCCATGCGCTCGATGTGGCCGAGCCAGTGTAGTCGACGGATCTTTGCCTTCCGGATTACATCCACATCGTTGTACAGCTCGTAGAGTTCGCGGTTGTGTCTTCTTCTCCATTCACCTTCCTCACAGACAGGACCAAATATCCGGCGCAGAATTTTTCTTTCGAAAGAACCCAAAATCAGCTCCGCTGTCCTGCTTATCGTCCAGCTTTCGGCTCCGTACAGCAAGACTGGCAGAATGAGCGTTTTGTAAAGCATGACTTTGGTCTTTCGAGTGAGGAGTTTTGACCCCAGTTGTTTGGACAAGCCGAAGTAGCAGCGGTTGCCAAGGGCGATTCTACGCCGGATCTCCACTGTGGTGTCATTTGTGGAATTTACGTTTGCCCCGAGGTAGACAAACTCCTTAACTACCTCGAAATTGTAGCTGTCAATTGTTATGTTTTGTCCCAGGTGGTGAGCGACGGATTGGCTTTTGCTTGACAGCATGTATTTCGTTTTGTCCTCATTGATCTTAAGGCCAATTCGTTTCGCCTGTTCTTCAATCGCCGTGAATGCTTCCACAATGCCACGGCGAGAACACGCGATGATGTCGATATCATCCGCGTATCCTAGCAGCTGGATGGACTTGTAAAAGATAGTGCCTTCCCTGTTGACGCCTGCCCGTCGCACTATCTGCTCCAGCACCAGGTTGAAGAAGTCACACGACAGCGCATCTCCTTGCCGAAATCCGGTGCATGTTTCGAATGGTTCCGAGGTCCTAGAACCGAGTTGCACGGTGCATCGCGTGTTTTTTAGCGTGGCGCGACACAACTGGATCAGTTTTACCGGGATCCCGAATTCGGCCATCGCCCCAAACAGTGCTTCACGATGAATGCTGTCGTATGCGGCTTTGAAATCGATGAAAAGATGGTGTGTATCGATTTGAAACTCGTTGGTCTTTTCCAGGATTTGTCGAAGTGTGAAAATTTGGTCTATGGTTGATTTGCCGGGCCGGAAGCCGCACTGGTAGCTGCCGATTAGTGCGGTGCAAAATGGTTTTAGACGTTCACACAACACGCTGGACAGGATCTTGTATGCGACATTGAGCAGGGATATACCTCTATAGTTCTTACAAGAGGTAGGATCGCCTTTTTTGTGGATGGGGCATATAGAGCTGGTATTCCAGTCGTCGGGCATGCTCTCATCTTCCCAAATTCTGCAGATGATCTGGTGCATGCTCCCTACCAGAACATCGCCGCCAGCCTTGAAGAGCTCTGATGGCAAGCCATCTGAGCCTGCGGCCTTGTTGTTCTTCAGCTTCTGAATAGCTGTGCCGACTTCTTCTATGCTGGGTGGGAGGACTACTTCAGCGGCTGGAGTTGGGATTTCCTCAGTCCCTACCACTCTCTCTTGGTCATGCTCGTTAAGCAGCTGCTGGAAGTGCTGCTTAAATACATCCACTATTCCCTGCGGGTCGGTGACAAGATTACCCTCGCAGTTTCGAAGAGCCAGGGTGCCCTTTTTGAAGCCTCCTGCAAGGCCTTTGGCTTTCTTGTAAAAGGCTCGTATTTTATGTCTATCCCTAGACTCCTCGATATCCTTGAGCTGGGAGGCTGCGAAGATTCTTTTCTTTTGTCGCAGTAGTTTCTTCTCCTCCCTTCTTCTGGCTCGGTACTCTTCTCGCGCTGCCCTGGTTTTCCTCTGCAACGCCTTTTGGTACGCCTCGTCGGTTGCTGCCTTTTTCTGCTCACACTCGCCATCATACCACGGGTTTCTTGTCGGGGGTGGTAGGTATCCTAAGGTGGTTTCGGCTACTTCCTGAATGGCTGAGCGGCAATGCAGCCACATATTATTGGCATTTGTGTTCGACGTAGGCATACCGTAGAGTCTTTCGCTCAGCTGCTCCCTGTAGACTCTGGCAACCTCCGGTGTGCTCAGGCGCCCAATGTCGAACCTCCTCCTGATGGGCTGGTGCAGCTTTCTGACATTGGACAGTCGAGCTCTGAATCTTGCTGCTACGAGGAAGTGGTCAGAGTCGACATTTGCCCCTCTGAATGTTCGCACATCCAGGATGTTTGACGCGTGCCTTGCGTCAATGAGCACATGGTCGATTTGGTTGGTGGTTCGACCGTCCGGAGATCGCCAGGTTGCTGTGTGGATTCGCTTGCGAGGGAATCTTGTGCTACTTATCACCGCATTACGAGCTGTCGCAAAGTCAGCGAGTCGGAAGCCGTTATCTGTTGTTGTATCGTGGAGGCTGTGCTTTCCGATCACTCCGCCAAGGGTGTTTTCCTTTCCGATTTTGGCGTTGAAGTCCCCAAGCACGATTTTTACATCGTACTCCGGACAAGCTCCGTAGGCGTTGTCCAGGAGGTCATAGAAGTCCTCCTTGATAGGGTCTTCAGCCTCGTCGGTAGGGGCGTGTGCACATATAAGGCTGATGTTATAAAATCTGCCTCTGATGCGGATCACAGCCAGGCGATCACTTATAGGTTTAAAGTCGATGACCTTCGACCTTAACCGCTTTCCCACGACAAATCCGCATCCCAGTAAGTGCAACCTTTTGTGACAGCTGTAATAAATGTCGCAATTTTTCTTCCTAATCATACCGTTTCCTATCCAGCGTATTTCCTGGACCGCAGTAATATCCGCCTTGTACTGCGTGAGGATTCCTTCTAGTTTATGAGCAGCTCCGGGAGTGTACAGGGTTCTGACATTCCAGGAGCATACTCGCAAATCGTGTTCCTTTTTCGTGCGTTGTCGTCGTCGAGTATCCGTCCGTGTATCCGAGGCATCTTGCTCATTCATAACTTGGATTTTTTTACGTGGGCGGATTGTTAGCCCGCCGCACAACCGCCATTCTGGTCGGGGTTTTTTTCGCTGCATACGTTTGTTCACCTCCCAACGGTTGTTGAAGAGGCAATCCAGAGGGCGCCGCGAGGAGGCCGTATGTCAACTTGACCCGGGCATTTAAACAGGGATCGTTGCTGGCATCTCGCCAGGTTGAGAGCAATCAACAACTTTACCCTGTATGTCCGAGCCCATGCCCTCTACACCCGCCGTTACTTGGTAGAATTTTACGCCTTCATCGGTATTGTACCTTAGCCTCCTGTTGTTAAAGTAGTCGATGACAATCCTTAATAAATAGAAGGGGGTACCCAATGTCAATTAAAGACTTTTGTATATGCGTCCAGCTAACCGAGTTAAAAGCGTTTTTTATGTCAAGCGTAGTTACTGCACAATACTTCTTCTCCCCCGATTTCCATCTTTTTCCTTTGATGGCGTCCGCGGCCAAGTTTCTATGGCGTCGACCGTTGATCGTCCTTTTCTGAAGCCGTATTGGTTGGCTGACAATGCACCGTTAGCTCCCGCCACCGCCAGTAATCTATCGTAGATCACTCGTTCTAGTATCTTGCCTAATGTGTCCTAAAGACAAATTGGCCGATACGAGGACGGCTCACCAGCCGATACGATCTTTGGCCAGTCGCTTCCAGTGCCGCACGCCCAGTTGGTTGAGGTCTCTTTCCACCTGTGCGCGCCACCTTAGATAGATAGATAGGGCTTAGGGGGTGGGACAGAGTCGCCTGATCACTGCGGCCACGATTGGGCCTATTGTGATGTCCCCCACTTACAGTTCACTCAGAAAACCTGAGTCCGTGATAAAACTTAGTATGCCTTTGAGTGAGCTGGCAGCAATTTCTTCTGCTTCAAGATAATACTTGCCTAGGTGACGAAGACGTGTACTGACCAGGCAGTTACAGTGGCATAGTATGTGCTCTGCTGTTTCTTCGTCTTCATTACACATACGGCAAGTGTCATCTTGTATGATGCCCATTGTTTTGAGGTGTTTATTAACTGGGCAGTGTCCAGTAAGGAAACCTGTGATTAAACGAATCTGACTCCTCGAAAGCATGAGAAGTTGTTTCGTTCTTTTGAGGGATGTAGTTGGGGGGAACAGCTTGGCTTGTCTGCTACTTTTCGTTTGTGACCAGTAGTGATCCGTCGTGTTCCTTAACCAATTGCTTATGCAGCATTTGGTGATTTGGTGGTGCTAGTGGGTATGCCGCAGAAAGGACGGGGCATCATAAATGGTGATGCAGAGCCTTTCCTTGCTAGTAGGTCTGCCTTTTCGTTGCCTGTATTGCTGCTGTGTCCAGGTATCCAAATGGGATGAATTCTGTTTGTACTGGCCAGCTGGTGAAGTAGCTGTAGGCAGTCCCATACCAGCTTGGAGGTTATTTCAAAGCTCTTTAGGGCTTGAAGTGCAGCCTTGCTGTCAGGTGTTTTTGTTAAATATATTTCTGTTCATATTTTCTCTGAGGCGGAGTTCTATAGCAAATATCTCTGCTTGAAAAACGGAATTATATCTGTCCATGCTGACGTAAATGCATGTGCCTGTATTTGCTCCGTATACTCCAGCCCCAACGCCTTCGTCCGTTTTGGAGTCATCTGTGTACCACACGTAGGATCCACAGTTGAAGGTGGGTCTATCCTGTTCCCAGTTTTGTCGGTTAGGGAATGTGACCTTGTAGTTTTGGCTGAAGTTATATCTGGGGAGACAGTTGTCTGTAAGAGATATCTTTAGGATTTCATGCCTGTTTATGTCTGTAAGGATATCAGGGTGAAAGAGCCTACGGTTAGAGTCATCCTCCACGATCATCCTGTGGGCGAAGACCATTGCTTCTTTCTTCAGTTGGAGATGAAGAGGTGGCAGGTCTGTGATGACTTCTAGTGCTGCTGTGGGGGTTGTTCTCATGGCCCCAGTGATACAGATACAAGCTAGTCTCTGCAATTTGTTGAGCTTGGCTTGCACTGATACTTGTTTTGTTTTTTGCCACCAGACGGGCGCAGCATATGTAAAGATTGGTCTGGTGATTGATGTATATAGCCAGCGGGACATTTTGGGGTTTGTGCCCCAGTTTTTGCCAGTGAGACTTTTGCTGGTCCATAAGGAGATCCTGGCTTTCTCAATGGTCTTTGTAATGTGAGAGTTCCAAGTGAGCTTTTCGTCTAGAGTTGTCCCTAGATATTTGACTTCTTTTGAGAACTCTATCGCTTCACCAAAGAGGGTAGGTTTAGTAAGTTTGTGCCTGTTCCTTCTTTTGGTGAAGGCGACTATGGTGCTTTTTCTAGGATTTACATTTAGTGCAACCTTTAAACACCACTTTGCCACAAGGTTTAGTGCCCGTTGGAGGAGTTCCGAGACTGTGTCTTCGAATTTGCCTCTGATCAGGATCACTATGTCGTCAGCGTAGCCTTGGACATATAAGCCATTGTTGCTGAGTATGCTTATCAGTTCGTTAACCACGATGGACCACAGGAGTGGTGAGAGAACCCCGCCTTGAGGGCATCCTTTCGCGGCGTTTACGCTGATTTTGTCATTGCCTAGCGAGGTGTTTATTTTCCTGTTGCTAAGCATATGTTGGATCCAATTGCATGTGGTATTGTCCACCCCTGTGCTGAGGATGCAACGTTTTATTTGGGTGTATTCGGTGTTATCGAAAGCACCCTCAATATCGAGAAAGCAACCTATCGCAATTTCTTTGTCGCTCAGGGATTTGTTAATCCGGGCCGTTAGTTCCTGAAGAGCATGCGTGGTCGATGTTCCAGGCTGGTAGGCATAGGCGCGCCACCTTAGGTGCGGTCGTCCTCTGCTGCGTCATCCCTCTGGGTTGGAGTCGATACTCTTCGGGCCGGAGCGCTGATGTCCGTTCGCTCTACATAGCCCAGCCATCTTGGACGTTGAATCCGAAGACGTCTACAGTTCTTGGTTGAATCTCCTCCTCCACACTCTGTTTACACAAACGGGACCAAAAATTGCGCGCAGAAATTTCCCCTCGAAACTCACAAGAGCCTCTTCATCTGCTTTTGATAACGTGAGCGATTTTTCTGTTGCATAGACTACCCTGTGCAGAGCAGTATCTGCCGATTTTACCTATATGCACGCGTTGTGCGTTGTGCGATTGTGACAGATATCTGTCACCATAATGGCCTCCTAGTGGCCACCACCCATCTTTCGGGATAATTTCCCAAGAAGCCACTTACGATGGAGTTATGAAACTCCCTTTCTGTAAGGTGTCACTTCCTCGAAGGCTCAACTCCATACTAATCCTAGGTGAACCGCGGACCCTTCAACAAAACTCGATTTGCACTCATAAGTTAAAAACCAGTGCACAACTAGCACTTCAACAGATGACCAGCCCATATTGGGTTCTTGAAGCGATCCCTTTGAGGAGCAGTGGAACATTCTTCAATGCTTGCATAGAACAGAACTGACTTTTATGACGCACCCAAGTGGCCTTTAAAAAACAGCATTCCTATCGAGGAAAACGTTCAAGTACGCAATCAGAGGATTCTAACCTTGCAGACAGTTACGACTCAGTGACAAGCGCCGGGCGTGTAGCACCCTCCCAAATAAGTACTTTTCCAGTTGACTAAAGAGTACCCTTTGAGTTGAGTGCACATCGAAAGTCATCATTAAATCAATTTCATAGCCTTGGATGAAGCACCATTACCCTCTCGACACCGTACTAACTAAGAACCAATTAATTCACTACAGTCTCTCGCCCCTCTTGATATAGTCATTCCCATGTCATAACTAATTGATTTCCATTGTCGTCTTTTGCAGATGATCCACGCTCCACAGGCTTGAGTTCCCATCAGTTTCCACTTGAGCACAGAAAAAAATCGATAACCGAACAAAGAGGCGATTCTCCTCTGCTACTAACCGAATTACCAAAAGACCAAACTTCAATCAACCAGATCCCGGCTCATACCACTGTCAACCAAAACCAAAACTCATTTTCAACGGCCGTTATAATTGGATGATGCCCCGAAAAAGTATTACCACTTCACCGCGACAATTCCGGGCTTTGAATCCGTCAATCAACCGAGTCTGGAACGACTGAAAAAAAAAAACCAAAAAAATCGATTTTCATGTCACCGACTGACCAACGACAACCGAGCTACGACTATGCCCACTACGCCCCCGTGTCAGATGCAACATTCTGGTGTCGAACAAAGGATCGCTTAATCAATCTAACCGCGTGCATCGGCCTTCGTAATATGGAATGCTCGACTCGATTGAACAAGTGCGGTACCTGGTTCTGTACGCGCACAAACAATAACAATAATAACAATATGACATTTAACAGCGGGAACAATGACATGAGCAACGGACCAAAACCGCCGCCATTCACCAGCGAGATAGTACAGGGACCCGGACCGAGTCCGGGCAGTTCTGGATCATGTGACGAGAGCGAACCGCCGCCAAAAAACTGCTACCGCCTCGTGATGTTGGGGTAAGTTGGTCAGAAGCCGCCCATAATTAAGTTCACAGAATGAATGAAATCTCAACTTCCTAGTCCTTAGCAAGGACTTTGTTGTCCCTTTTTGGCCACTTAGCCTCCGAGATTCTATGTATTGTGCGTGCGAATGATTTAATTTTCATGTCGGACGAGAGGAAATACGAAATCCATTATTGGTGGTGGGTGAGACAAGATGAAATTCTTGAGAGGCACTTCCAGCTCTCATGGCTATTGTTATAGAAATTCATCTCTTGTATGTTGGCTGTAGCTGGCCATTGCCATTAGGTCGACATTGAGTCAAAAGTCCTTTGACATTGGATTCGTGTTTAACTTAATTGATTTTGTGCGTCGGGAGTATGCTTCAGGCACATTCTTAACTAAACGGAAATCAATTAGTTTCTATAGCTGAAAGGGAATCCACTATACTACGTCTCATCCTCCCTGCCCAAGGATAACGATTCAAATCATAAAACAGATGATACTTTGTCGTGTCCTTGACAAAATTGTTTCTTCTCTGGTTTTTTTTTCAGATCGGCGAGGGTCGGGAAGACGTCACTGGTTTCTAGGTTTCTTGGTGGAAAATTCGAAGAATCCTACACACCGACCATCGAGGATTTTCACAGGAAATTATATCGGATACGAAGCGAAGTTCATCAACTGGATATACTTGACACATCCGGTAACCATCCATTTCCGGCCATGAGACGCTTATCATTTCTTACTGGTGAGTACACGAATAAATAGTGACCCGTTCAAGGCGGTGTGGTCACTGGGGATCTTAGGATGTGTTTATGACCACATCTGGTGGAAACAATTTTCCTTGTAATTTGCTTGCGTTTCTCATCACTCAGACGGTGATTGATTCGCTAATCTGTTTGTTGCGTGAAATGGAGACAGCTGGCAAGCAGGAGTATATGGTTTCGTGTACACTCAAGTGAAGACCTTTATTCCTGGTTTTTATGAATTCCTTTTATGCCTGGAACGCACAATAAGGCGTTATGTTGAACAGAGTCATCCCAGTTTGCGGATGGCATTACTTTCGGTGTAAATGGTTTTAGGGGGTACGGAAGCAGAACGGGTTAGAAGGTAGGTGAAGGAACAATTCAGGTGTTTCCGACCAGCTTGTTATTCAAATGAATTCATTTTTAGAGATTTTAGCTGTTTTGTCAGTATCACACGTGTCAGTATATACGATCAAGCATCACTAGGGAACGGGATCTGTCCCATTTCAGACGATGTCATAGTTCGGGATTAAATTGGTTTTCAAGTGATGCACTTTCCCACTAGAATTTCCTTATGTACAGTGACTTCTATGCTGACAAGACTAGTTCATTTCCAGCTTTATAGTTCATTGTTGTATGGTTTAAGAGGACTTTCAAGACGGTTTTGTAGAGATCGAGACAAACAGTAAGCTACACGTGGGTTCGTCAAAACTTCCAAACCAATTTGTTCCAAGACATCAAAAATGTTAGTGGCTTCGCATTGTCAGGATGGAAGACTACACCTTTTCTGTTGGCCAATTTTAGAAGACTGAATTGGCCGTTTCGTTGGATTCCAATCACACCGAACTATTAGCACCACTTGCTTGTCATTAGTCGAGTTACTCAAACTATAACGTTTTTGAGTAGCAGGCTCTTTTTGGATGATTCCAAACTGTCACATTGGTGTTAAATGCCTCTGCTAACTCGTGACAACCTGCGTGCCGCTCCTGCTCCATCAGCAGCAACATTTCACCGGACCGCTTCGGTGATTGGCCGATTAAAGCGAGATGCTTTTGAACGCCAACACTTCCGGAATGGAATCGGGCAAACCTTTATTTTTTCGGAACTCACTCACAGCATTCTCACTGTACACTTCACAAATTTTTTGGCATTTCTTTAGCATTTTTACCTATTCCTCATCTCGGCTTCTACAATTGGGTTCCGAGATCACATTGACGGTCAAACCTACTTTGAATGAATAGCTTCTTCTTCTTAGGTGGCGCTACAGTTCGGTGTGAACCTGAGCCTCAACCAACAAGCTTCTCCAGCTTGCGCGACCTTTTGCCAGCTGTTTCCAACGACGCACTCCCAGTTGGTTAAGATCCCCTTCCACCCGTGTGCTCCATCTTAGATTCGGTCGTCCTCTGCTGCGTCGTCCCTCGGGGTTGGACTCGAAGACTCTTCGTTATCTTAGACGTTGGATCCGAAGCCGTCATACTAGGCCGATGTCGCTATACAGTCCGTAAAGTTCGTCGTTTTGTCTTATCCTCCACTCTCCGTTTATATAAACGGGACTCATCATCTGCTTTCGTTCAAGTCCAGACCTCTGCGCCATAGAGGAGGACAGGGATGATTAAGGTTTTGTATAACGTAACATTACCCTTGTTTATCGAAAGACCCATTTTAGCCGCTTCTGCTTCATTCTACTACGTTCTCCCAATTACGTCAATGTCCGCAGCGTATGCAAGCCTATCAAGAGGCGCTTCACAGAAGGACGAGAGCTGCTCGCAAGCATTATGAGTAGAAGAGGAAGGACGAGCATAAGCTTCTCAAAACAAAAGCATGAGAAACTCGCGATCGTAGAGATGGAGAGATGCTATCGCAGGTATGACGTTCGGAGGTTTTATCAACGAATAAAATACGGCCAGAACGGAAGCCTGCCGGGACGAAAATGGAGACCTAATAGTGGATTCACAGTCGGTACTAAGAATCTGGAAAGATTACTTCTGCAGACTGTATAACGGCGATGACGAAACAGATCCCGCTGTCAGGCAGAATAATCCTTTCACCACGGACGATGATAGCAGAGAATTCCGTCCCCCTGACCTGGACGAAGTTAGGAATGCTTTCTCTAAGCTTAAGTCCAACAAAGCTGCTGGAGTAGACGGACTACCTGCCGAGCTCTTTAAGGCAGCTGGAGATGAACTGGTTGGGAGTATGCACCAGCTCATCCGTAAGATATGGTCAGAGGAATGCACGCCCGATGAATGGAATCTTAGTATCGTTTGCCCGATCCACAAGAAAGGAGACCCCTTTGTCTGCGCCAACTACAGAGGAATAAGTCTTCTGATCATCGCTTATAAAATCTTCTCTGCTGTTCTGTGGGAACGCTTGAAACCGTTCGTTAATAAACTGATTCAGGCCCGGGAAGTCCACTATAGATCAATTATTCACACTGCGGCAGATCCTGGAAAAAAACAAACGAGTTCCAGATCGACACCCACCACCTGTTTGTCGACTTTAAGGCTGCATACGATAGTACCAATAGAGACGAGCTATACAACGCCATGTCTTGTTTTGACATCCCTGCCAAACTCGTCAGATTGTGCAGGATGACTCTGGAGAACTCTCGCTGCTCCATCAGGGTCGGAAGCGACCTAACCGATACCTTTTATTTCAAAAAAGGTTTTAGACAGGGCGACACGCTATCGTGTGACTTTTTCAACCTCGTCCTTGGGACTGGCGGTAAATGAGGGCAAAACGAAATATATGCTGTCGTCGAAAAAGGACACGAACCACCGGCGTCTTGGCCAGGGTGCACATATTGGCAGGTATAATTTCGAGGTAGTCAAGGACTTCGTCTACCTAGGCTCCGCAGTGACATGCGGAAACGACATCAGGGCCGAAATCAAACGCAGAATAACTCCTGCCAACCGCTGTTTCTTTGGGCTCGGGAGAAAATTGAAAAGCAGAGCCCTCTCTCGAAAAACCAAGGTGAGCATATACAAGACCCTTATCATCCCGGTCCTGCTCTATGGCGCAGAGACATGGACCTTATTGAAAGCGGATGAGGAGGCCCTTGGTCCTTTTGAGAAAAAAAATTTTGCGTGCGATTTTCGGCCCGACCTGCATAAATGGGAAGTGGAGGAGAAGACTTAACAGTGAACTGTACGGGCTGTACAGCGAACATAGCACGGCGTCTTCGGATCCAACGCCTAAGATGGCTAGGTCATGGTTGAGAGTATGGAAAACACAGCTCCGGCCCGGAAGGTCTATGAATCCAACCCCGAGGGGCGACGCGGTCGAGGACGGCCAAACTTAAGGTGGCGCAACCAATTGGAAGAGGACCTTAACCAACTAGGCGTGCGGCACTGGAGACTGCTGGCGAAAGACCGTGCTAGTTGGAGATGTTTTTTGAAGGAGGCCCAGGTTCGCCATGAACTGTAGCGCCAAAGAAGAAGAAGAAGAAGATACAATAAACTGCGAACAATTACATATCTTAGAGACACAGACAGTGCGCCAGAACTAAGGTGAATACCTAAGTACTTACATATTTTGGAAGGTGCTTTTAAGCCTTAGCCAACTGCTATAAAGCAGATATAACTACACTCCAAGAAATGCGATAGGATAGACCATACTACGACTACGATATATACTACGGGAATCGCTACAAGGAAAACAAACAACGCTAATACGGTAGTGGACTGACTATCCGAGGAAAGCTTTAAGGTTTCGGCATGTAAGCGAAACCCTTATAACAATCCGCATAAAAGTTACATGAGTTCGGGAATATTAACTTAATACATATGCGCCCACGCCCCAACCGAAGAAAAGGATGATCAATTCAAAGACGACCTCTACGATATCCTGGGCAAAACCTATGCCCAATGTCCTAGCTACGACATAAAAATAGTACTGGGAGATTTTGACGCCGACGTCGGAAAGCTACAATCGCAGGAGTCCGCTCTCTCTTGCAAAATCCGATGACACCAGCATAATCCACATAACAACAGTGGAAGCACTGCCAGCGTGCCATCAGAGCGCTGCCTCTGATGCACTGGGTTTCAAATTGCCGCCAACTAGAAACCCCAAATTTAATGAGCGATGCGGGCAAGCCCATGTAGCAAATCAAACTGCCTACAAAGCCATGCTACCTAGACGGACGGGAGCCGCTCATAAGGATAAAACGAGAACATGAAAAGGGTGATATCGAGGAAATGGACAGATGCTACAACAGGAATGACGCCTGCAAATTTTACGAAAAAGTAAAACAAACGTGCCAGGACTAAAAAGTCGCATTGACTGCGACATTGAGGATATGGAAGAACACTTCTGTAGACTGTTTAACGGCGATGATAGATCCGATACCGCTGTCAGGCAGAACCATCCATTCGCATTTGACGAAGATGCAAGAGAATTCCGTCCACTCGCCCCAGATGAAATTAAATGAAATGAAAATAAGGCCGCGACTGGAGATGAGCTGGTAGGGCACATCTGTAAAATATCTTCTTCTGGGCCTCTTCAACTGGCATGGTCTTTTGCCAGCAGTCTCCAGTGCCGCATGCCTAGTTGGTTAAGGACCTTTCTCACTTGGTTGCGCCACCTTAAATTTAGCCCTCCTCGACCGCGTCGGGGTTGGATTCAAAACTTGCCGGGCCGAAGCTGTGCTCAACATCTAAGGCCATCTTAGGCGTCGGATCCGAAAACTCCGTGCTACGTTCATGTCGCTGAACAGCCCGTATATCAAAGCAGGTCGGGCTGAAGATCGTACTCAGAATTTTTCTCTCAAAACGACCAAGGGCCTCCTCATCCGCTTTCGATAAAGTCCATGTCTCTGCGCCATAAAGCAGGACCGGGATGATAAGGGTCTTCTATATGGTCACCTTGGTTTTCCGCGAGAGGGCTCTGCTTTTCAATTGCCTCCCGAGCCTAAAGAAACAGCGGTTGGCAAGAGTTATTCTGCGTTTGATTTTGGCACTGATGTCGTTTCTGCATGTCACTGCGGAGCCTAGGTAGACGAAGTCCTTATACCTGCCTATATATGCTCCCTGGCCAGGAAGCCGGTGGTTCGTGTCGCTTTTCGACGACAGCATATATTTCGTTTCGCCCTTATTTACCGCCAGTCCCATTTTAGCCGCTTCCGTCTCAATGCTCGTAAAGGCCTCAATGACATCTCGCTGACTTCGTCCAATTATGTCAATGTCATCGGCATATGTGAGCAGTTGTACGGACTTGAAAAAGATGGTGCCCCTCGTATTGCCCAGTGAGTTTTGCACTATCCTTTCAAGGACGATGTTGAAAAGGTCACACGATAGCGTGTCGCCCTGTCTAAAACCTTTTTTGACATAAAAGGTATCGGTTAGGTCGCTTCCGACCCTGATGGAGCAGCGAGAGTTCTCCAGAGTAATCCTGCACAATCTGACGAATTAGGCAGGGATGTCAAAACAAGACAAGGCGTTGTAGAGCTCGTCTCTATTGATACTATCGTATGCAGCCTTAAAGTCGACAAACAGGTGGTGGGTGTCGTTCTGGAACTCGTTTGTTTTTTTCCAGGATCTACCGCAGTGTGAATAATTGATCTATAGTGGACTTCCCGGACCTGAAACCACACTGATATGGACCAATCAGTTAGCGAACGGTTTCAAGCGTTCCCACAGAACAGCAGAGAAGATTTTATAAGCGATGTTCAGAAGACTTATTCCTCTGTAGTTGGCACAGACAAAGGGGCCTCCTTTCTTGTGGATCGGGCAAACGATACTAAGATTCCATCGGGCATGCATTCCTCTGACCATATCTTACGGATGAGCTGGTGCATACTCCCAACCAGGTCATCTCCAGCTGTCTTAAAGAGCTCGGCAGGTAGTCCGTCAACTCCAGCAGCTTTGTTGGACTTAAGCTTAGAGAAAGCATTCCTAACTTCGTCCAGGTCAGGGGGACAGAATTCTCTGCTATCATCGTCCGTGGTGAAAGGATTATTCTGCCTGACAGCGGGATCTGTTTCGTCATCGCCGTTATACAGTCTGCAGAAGTAATCTTTCCAGATTCTTAGTACCGACTGTGAATCCACTACTAGGTTTCCATTTTCGTCCCTGCAGGCTTCTGTTCTGGTCTTATATCGCTGGCATGTTTGGTTTATTCGTAGATAAAACCTCCGAACGTCATTCCTGCGATAGCATCTCTCCACCTCTACGATCACGAGCTTCTCATGCTTTTGTTTTGAGAAGCTTATGCTCCTCCTTCCTCTTCTACTCATAATGCTCGCGAGCTGCTCTCGTCCTTCTATGCAGCGCCTCTTGATAAGCTTGCTGCTTTGCTGCGTGTGCCCTCCTACACTCGTCATCAAGCCATGAGTTTCTTGTTGGTGGCGGTTTGAAACCCAGTACCTCAGAAGCAGCACTTTCTAAGGCGTGTTGACAACGGGTCCATTGGTGTTGTACGGTCTGAGCAAGTGTTGGAGGGTTTTCCGAGAGCTTAAGGGAGACGCGATTGGCATAGGCTCTGGCGGTCTCTTGCGATTTTAGCATTGCGACGTTGTATGCCGATGGTCTTGAAGTCGCAACCTGGCTGCCACAAGATAGTGGTCCGAGTCGATGTTGGCTCCTCTAAAAGTTCGCACATCCCGAATGTCGGATGCGTGTCTGCCATCAATCGCAATGTGGTCAATCTGGTTGACGGTTGATTGATCCGGAGATCGCCAAGTCCCTTTGTGAATGTTGAGATGTGGGAAACGCGTGCTAGCAACTAGAAGATTTCGCCCCGTTGCGAGGTCTATCAGCCTAAATCCATTTTCGGATGTGGTGTTGTGTAGGATGTGCTTGCCAATAACCCCGCCAAAGGCGACTTCCTTGCCCAGTTTTGCGATAAAGTCTCCCAGTACGATTTTAACATCGTAGCTGGGACATTGGGCATATGTCCTATTTAGAAGGTCATAGAAGTCGTCTTTTGTAGCGTCATCCTTGTCCTCGGTAGGGGCATGAGCGCAAATTAGGCTGATGTTTGCGAATTAAGCCTTGATGCGGATTGTCATGACGCGTTCGCTTACACGCCTGAAGCTCAAGACTTTTTGCCTAAGTCTAAGCGTTGTCTTCTCTCCTTGCAGCAGTCGCCGTAGCAGATATCACAGTTTCTCATCCTCTTTTTGCCCGGTCCATCCCATCGCACTTCCTGGATTGCGGTAATATCTGCCTTATAACAGTCTAGGGCCTCCGCAAGTTGTTCGGCTGCACGTGGCTTGTTGAGGGACCTTACGTTCCACGTAAAAAGCCGAATATCATTCTTGCTTTTCCTTTGGTTGATTCCTGGATCGTCATCGGTTAATCCGTCCGTTTTTTTGTATCCGAGGTTTTTTTCCAGGTATGGCTTGCCGGACCATAGCCTAATTATTGTATCTTCTACCTGTATAATAAGTCGTTCCTCCTTTTGCTTTCAGTCATTATGTGGTTTCAGTACCTAAGTATGACATGGAATGTGCTGCGAGTAATTCATAGTGCTCCTTTGTCGACAAGCGAACTATGAATTTCATCAAGAAAAGACCAAAATTCATTGCTCGACTCTTTGAAATTTAATTTGAATAGGTACATATGTACCTATGTACATACACTCTCAAAGAAAAAACGTTCCAGGCACTTAGGTATGTAACTATTGCATTCCTTGCTACTCCTTACGCAATTGCTCCATCCCCAGCTCACTACCGTGCCTCAAAGGAAGCAGCACGAAGCCACTTGCTATCCTCTAAACCATTTTTATTTAATTTCCAACTAAAACCATATTTCCTTGTTCACTCCGCAGGCGACATCTTTGTGCTGGTATTCAGTATGGATTCCCGGGAATCGTTCGAGGAGGTGGTCCGACTACGGGAACAAATACTCGAGACCAAATGGAGTGCACTATCGGGTTCCGGTGGGCGGTCGAAAAAGAACCTTCCCAAAGTACCCATGGTCATAGCGGGCAACAAATGCGACCGGGAGATGAAGTAAGTCATACGGAGCCAAAGTACTGACGACCGAAACTAATTATTGTAATTTCCGTTTTGATTCGTATAGAACTGTACAAACCGACGAGGTGCTCGCCTATTGTGCCGGTCAGGATGCATGCTGCGTATTTGTCGAATGCTCGGCCAAAAGGAACATTCGCGTCGATGACCTATTCTACGAATTGTTCTTAGCTGCGAATCTACCCCTGGAAATGGCCCCCAACCATCATAAACGTGTTAGTACCGCCTTCGGGTCACCGTGTACCCTACCGCCGCCACATGCCAATTCGAATCGTTCCAAGAAGTGCACGTTGTCGATTAAACGACGACTGAGCGATGCCTGTGGCGTTGTTGCGCCCAACGTTCGACGACCTAGCATTCGTACGGATTTGATGATTATGCGAAGTAAGACGTGCTCGCTGGGCGACGGAGTCGGCTCGGATACTACGAATTTCGGTTTCATGGGACGCAATGCGGGCGGATGTGTTTTGCAATAACTTTATTTCCCTTAATTTAGTTTTTCCAATTTATCTGTATCTGTAAGATTGATTTACTGCTGAGGAGTTGCTTTTTTCGTTTTGTTTATTTGGGACATCTGTTTGACAAACTTACATATCGTAGCATCAGGTCCTCACGCGTGTAGATTACTTCCCTTGCAATTGGGAGTGAATGCCCTTATGTATGTTAGGCAGGACTAGTCGGCATTTGGCTAGTATTATCCGTCGTTATGACACGCCTTTGGGAATTGTGCCCGGAAATTATGGAAATCGTTAATCTTCCTATCCGACCACCGCATTTGGGTCTGATATCCTTTGGGACACTTTTCTGTTTTGTTTCCTTTCTTGGACTCTATGTTTGTGGCTCGGTATTTGCATTTGGATGTGGAAATTACGGACAAAAGTGAAATACATTTTTATCACACCTGACACGTTGGGGAATCGGTTATGGAGCGATGGACTGGGAAATCTTGTGGAAGCTTCTCTTGCGGGGATTTACAACGCTTGTGCATATTAAGCATGTCCGGGGAGTTTTTACTGTCCCCTTCGCTGCGGAAGAACGTTTGTCTTGTGAGTTAATAAAAGTCACCTTTGGGGACCAACCTAAATTCGTTGGAGCACTGGTTGGGTAGATTGTTTTTAAGGTGGTGCTGTGGATGTAAGATGATTTTAGTCAATCAGGGGACGATAGGATTTTTGAAAAAGAAAAAAATTAGATCAGGTATCTTGGGGAAGTCCCAGAGTCCAGTTGGCTACGAGTCTTGTGGGTTGTGTCTTTATTCAGTTACTCAGGAGGATGAACTTTGCATGGAGAGTTATTACTGTTTGCGTAAGAAGATGAACAATTTTTTAAAAGACTAAGCTTACACGTAGGTAAACGAGATGTTCATAGCATTCCATAGAAGGTATTACTGGACCAAAATTTCGTGTACTTATCAATCTTCTTGTGGACCCAGGTGCTATTTAAAAGGATAATGGAAGCAGTACGTCGGTTTCTGTGACGCTCCACTCAGAAGATAGAAATGTAGAGTGTTTCTCAGAACATGGACATTTTGATCGAATTTTTACAGGCACTGTACCAAATTTCCGAGAGAATTGTACGCGAAGATATTAGAAATCTTTCCCATGCCATCATATCAAGAAATTAATCTTTAAGATAGTTCAGATGGAAAAGGTTTTTTTAGAGGTTTTTTAGGTTAGATCCTAAGGAGAGGTGTTCCAAAATCTTCGAAAAACTAGTCTTATCAGAACGCACGAGAGATTTTAATTGATCTATAGGCTACTCAACATGAAGTAATTGAATTAGTTCTCTTACTTATAGGGCTTGTAACGTGATCATAATTTACTTACTTACTTACTTATCAGGCCTGCGATCCATGGAGGATCTGAGCCTGAGCTATAGCTGCCTTCCATCCTTGACGGTCCCGGGCACGCTGCTTCCAGTTGTCAAGACCAAGATATCTTACATCCGCGATTACTTGGTCTTTATACCAGAGGTTCGGTCTTCCTCTTCTTCTCGAACCAGGAGGCTTGGAGTCGAAGACCCTCTTAGCTGGAGCGTTGATGTCCATGCGCTCGATGTGGCCGAGCCAGTGTAGTCGACGGATCCTTGCCTTCCGGACTACATCCACATCTTGGTACAGCTCGTAGAGTTCGAGGTTGTGTCTTCTTCTCCATTCACCTTCCTCACAGACAGGACCAAATATCCGGCGCAGAATTTTTCTTTCGAAAGAACCCAAAATCAGCTCCGCTGTCCTGCTTATCGTCCAGCTTTCGGCTCCGTACAGCAAGACTGGCAGAATGAGCGTTTTGTAAAGCATGACGTTGGTCTTTCGAGTGAGGAGTTTTGACCCTAGTTGTTTGGACAAGCCGACGTAGCAACGGTTGCCAAGGGCGATTCTATGCCGGATCTCCACTGTGGTGTCATTTGTGGAATTTACGTTTGCCCCGAGGTAGACAAACTCCTTAACTACCTCGAAATTGTAGCTGCCAATTGCTATGTTTTGTCCCAGGTGGTGAGCGACGGATTGGTTTTTGCTTGACAGCATGTATTTCGTTTTGTCCTCATTGATCTTAAGACCAATTCGTTTCGCTTGTTCTTCAATCGCCGTGAATGCCTCCACAATGCCACGGCGAGAACACGCGATGATGTCGATATCATCCGCGTATCCTAGCAGCTGGATGGACTTGTAAAAGATAGTGCCTTCCCTGTTGACGCCTGCCCGTCGCACTATCTGCTCCAGCACCAGGTTGAAGAAGTCACATGACAGCGCATCTCCTTGCCGAAATCCGGTGCATGTTTCGAATGGTTCCGAGGTCCTAGTACCGAGTTGCACGGTGCATCGCGTGTTTTTTAGTGTGGCGCGACACAACTGGATCAATTTTACCGGGATCCTGAATTCGGCCATCGCCCCAAACAGTGCTTCACGATGAATGCTGTCGTATGCGGCTTTGAAATCGATGAAAAGATGGTGTGTATCGATTCGAAACTCGTTGGTCTTTTCCAGGATTTGTCGAAGTGTGAAAATTAGGTCTATAGTTGATTTGCCGGGCCGGAAGCCGCACTGGTAGCTGCCGATTAGTGCGGTGCAAAATGGTTTTAGACGTTCACACAATACGCTGGACAGGATCTTGTATGCAACATTGAGCAGGGATTTACCTCTATAGTTCTTGCAAGAGGTAGGATCGCCTTTTTTGTGGATGGGGCATATAGAGCTGGTATTCCAGGCGTCGGGCATGCTCTCATCATCCCAAATTCTGCAGATGATCTGGTGCATGCTCCCTACCAGAACATCGCCGCCAGCCTTGAAGAGCTCTGATGGCAAGCCATCTGAGCCTGCGGCCTTGTTGTTCTTCAGCTTCTGAATTGCTGTGCCGACTTCTTCGATGCTGGGTGGGAGGACTACTTCAGCGGCTGGTGTTGGGATTTCCTCGGTCCCTACCACTCTCTCTTGGTCATGCTCGTTAAGCAGCTGCTGGAAGTGCTGCTTAAATACATCCACTATTCGCTGCGGGTCGGTGACAAGATTACCCTCGCAGTTTCGAAGAGCCAGGGTGCCCTTTTTGAAGCCTCCTGCAAGGCCTTTGGTGATCATCATTTACATCTTTCAATTTTGGTACAAAAAAACTGGAACATCACGTCGCGATAGTGTGCACTATTAGCTTTCGCATCATTTTCGATCTACTTATATCCTCCCTCCCTCTTCGCGGGTTTTCTGAACATTGAATGGTCGAATAATAAACCGACCCTGCACGCAGCGTTTTTGACTTTTGGAATATCCCTAATTTGTCTGTCCGAATAGTGTCCCTTCTTACTTACTTACTTAGATGGCGCTACAGTTCAGGGTGAACTAGGGCGTCAACCAACAAGCCTCTCCAGCCGTCACGATTTTTGGCCAGCCGCTTCCAGTGCCGCATGCCCAGTTGGTTGAGGCCCCTTTCCACCTGTGCGCGCCACCTTAGATGCGGTCGTCCTCTGCTGCATCGCCCCTCGGGGTTGGTGTCGAAGGCTCTTCCGGCCGGAGCGGCGATGTCCATTCGCTCTACATGGCCCAGCCATCTTTGACGTTGGATTCGAAGACGTCTAACTAGGCCGATGTCGATGTACAGCCCGTACAGTTTTTGGTTGAATCTCCTCCTACACTCACCGTTTACACAAACCAAAGACTGCACGCAGAATATTCCTCTCGAAACGCCCAATAGCCTCTTCATCCGCTTTTGATAACGTCCAAGCCTCAGCGCCATAGAAAAGGCCCGGGGTGATTAGGGTTTTGTAGAGGGATACCTTAGTTTTTCGAGAGAGGGCTTTAATACTCAGTTGCCTCTCGGGCCCAAAGAAGCAGCGGTTGGCAAGAGTTATTCTGCGTTTTATCTCAGAGCTGGTGTCGTTGCTGCTTGTCACTATCGAGCCAAGGTAGACGAAGTCCTTGACTACTTCAAAAATATAACTGCCGAAGATGACGTTCTGACCAAGACGTCGGTGTTGCGCGTCCTTCTTTGATGACAGCATATATTTGGTCTTGTCCCCATTTACCCTTCTGCCGCTTCTGCTTCAATGCTTGCGAACGCCTCATTGACGTCTCGCTTTGTCCGTCCAATAACGTCAATGTCATCTGCGTAGGCAAGCAATTGTGTGGACTTGAAGTAGATCGTACCTCTTGTATTGGCCCCAGAGTCCCGCACGATCTTTTCAAGTATGATGATGAAGAAATCACATGACAGTGCGTCACCCTGTCTAAAACCTTTTTTAACATCAAAGAGGTCGGTTATTTCACCTCCGACCTTAATGGAGCAGCGAGAATTCTCCATAGTCGTCCTCCGTGGTCTGACGAGCTTGGCAGGGATGTTAAAACGTGACATGGCTCTGTATAGCTCGTCTCTATAAACACTGTCATATGTGGCTTTAAAGTCGACAAAAAGATGGTGCGTGTCGACCTGAAATTCATGGGTCTCCTCCAAGATCTGCCGTAGTGTAGATATTTGGTCCATCGTGGATTTTTCTGGCCTGCAACTACACTGGTAGGAACCTATCAGATTGTCTACAAACGGTTTCAGGCGCTTACACAGTACGGCTTAGAGGATCTTGTACTCAATGTTCAGGAGACTTATCCCTCTGTAATTGGCGTAGTCATAGGGGTATCCTTTCCTATGGACCGGAAAAACGATGCTGAGATTCCATTCATCGGCCATGCATTCTTCCGACCATATCTTGCAGATGTGTTGGTACATATTCCTAACCACCTCATCGCCATCTGCTTTGATAAGTTCCGCGGGAAGTCCGTCTGCTCCAGCAGCTATATAAGACTCAAGTTTCGATATTGCTATCTTAACATCGTCTAGGTCGAGTGGACGGAATTCTCGTACCTTCTGCCTGACGGCGGCATTTTGACTATCATCGCCGTTATACAGTCTGCAGAAGTGGCCTTTCCACAATCTCAGCATCGATTGTGATCACACTATTAGTTGACTTACTCATTAATGCGGCTTCTGCTCTGGCTTTATAGCCTTGGCATGCTCGTCTTACCTTTTGTAAAACTTTCGAACGTTGTTCTTCTTGCAATAGCACCTCTCTATCTCCGCTTTCTCGCGCTTCTCGTGTTCCTTCTTTTTTCTTCTCAGAAGCGCAGGCTCCTCCCTCCTTTTCTGTTCATAGAGCTCGAGGGCAGCTCTCGTCCGTCGATGCAGTGTAGCCATGCATGCATTCTGTTTCTCTACATGGGCCTGTCTGCATACGTCATCAAACCAGGGGTTTCTCGACGGTGGTGGCTCGAAACCGAGTACATCAGAGGCGGCCTCTCTGATAGCGTTCTGACAACCACTCCATTGCTGTTCTATAGTTTCTGCAGGTTGCATCGGGACTTGAGAGAGCTTGAAGGAGACTTGATCGGCGAAGATTCTGGCGGTCTTCTCGTATGCGCGGCGTTAAATGTTGGTGTTCTTACTCGACTCCGTTGATTCCGAGAACTTCGCATCCGTACCTTGGCTGCAACAAGGTAATGATCCGAGTCGATGTTGGCTCCTTGAGAGTTTCGGACATCTAGGATGCTGGAGGAGTGTCTGCCGTCGATCGCAATATGATCAGTTTGATTGGTTGTCGATTGATCGAAAGACCGCCAGGTCCCCTTATAGATGTTGAGGTGTGGGAATCGTGTAGTCCACTAGCCTTAGTCCGTTTTCTGACGTGGTGTTGCGTAGGCTGTGCTTTTCTATGACTCGTTCAAAGACAGCTTCCTTACCCTGCTTCGCATTGAAATCTCCAAGAACGATTTTGATGTCATAGCTGGGACAATGGGCATATGTTCTACCTAGGAGATCTTGGAAGTCGTCTTTATGTCGGTCATCTTTCTCCTCTGTGGGGGCGTGGACACATGTTAAGCTTATATTGCCAAGAATGGCCTTAATGCGGATAGCTATAAAGCGTTCGCTTACATACTGAAAGCTTAAAACTTTTTTCCTGAGTCTGCCTCGAATAACAAATCCGCATCCGAATCAGCGTTGTTTATTTTCTCTGTAGCAGTTGCCGTAGAAGATATCACAGCTTTTTGCCTGGCCTATTCCATTGCACTTTTTTGAGCGCGGTAATGTCTGCCTTATAGCAGCCCAAAGAGGTGACCAGTTGTCCGGCTGCACCTGGTCTGTTGAGGGACCTAACGTTCCAGATGCAGATCCGAAATTCGTTTCCTTTTTGACGTTTGCAGGGGTCATTCGGGTTGCTGCACACATTGGTTCAATACCTGGCGGGTGCCAGTATGGCTATAGTGCCCTTCTACAACGACTTATTCAATCGAGTTTGTCACAAATCGGGTAAAATTTATTCACCTCGTTTTTAGGGTTCCGTACCCAAAGGTAAAACGGAACCCTATTACTAAGATCTCGTTGTCCGTCCGTCCGTCTGTCACCAGGCTTTATCTCATGAACCGTGATAGTTAGACAGTTGAAATTTTCACAGATGATGTTTTTCTGTTGCCGCTACCACGACAAATACTAAACACAGAACAAAACGAATATTTAAGTGGGGCTCCCATACAACAGACATGATTTTCATCCAAAAAATCCCCTTGGTCACATACTGAACTAAAGTTAGTCGTGAATATCCCACAACCAGTAGTGAACTTCCCAGCTTTGATCTCTTTTGTGTCTTTGATGTATTAATCCTAGCTGCAAACCTTTTGCCCATATTTCCCATTATTGTTATTCACCTTTTCACATCCTTGCTGTCAAGTAAGATAATTGATTTGAATTCAATGGACACTTTGATGATCAACTATATCTCATCATGAAGATTTTTGATTATCAAAGTAATATGCCGATAACCTGCCTGCAACCAAGATCTGTCATCATACAAAATATGTGATTTAATGTAATGACTGATGAGGTAACATACAGCGTCTCTTTCATATTTATATATACAGATGGTACGTAAGGACGCCGTGGCGCAGTGGTTAGTGTGTTGGACTCTGACGCACGATGAGCGAAATCGGATTCCGATAACACCAACGCCATCGAATGTTTATTTCACGGCGTTCCTCATCGGCAAAACCCCTTGTAGTATACTTGCCGTGAAAAAGCTCCTCGACTCACGCCGTTCGGAATCGGCATTAAACTGTAGGTCCCTTTCACCTATGTGAAAAATAAATCACCCACAACATGGGTGATTGAGAGAAGCTTGGCCCTGGTCCTTCATGTGCTGTTACGCCATCAAAGAAGAAGATGGTACGGAACCCTTCGTGCGCGAGTCCGACTCGCACTTGGCCGGTTTTTATACCTGTGCGAGACCACCGTGGTGGGTAGTGTGTTGGCTTCTGACGCCGATGACACGGGATCGAATCCCGACACAGCCATGTCATCGAACGAGTTTTTCACGGTGTCTCCTCAGCGGTGTTCTGACAAAACCCCCTGTAGTAAAATTGTCATGAAAAGCTTCTTGAAATTCGCCGTTCGGAACCGGCAACAAACTGTAGGTCCCTTTCACCTATGGGAAAATGAAATCACACACAACATGGGTGATTGAGAGAAGCTCGGCTCAGGTTCTTCATGGACTCTATCGCCAACGTCAATACATACATTTTCCTATTTTGGTTTACACTTGAAGATTATTGAAGACTTAGCGGTTAGGAAAATTAGACTCGAGCTTAAAAAATTATTTTTTTTGATCCAATACTTAATATCAGGTTGACCATGGCAACAAGCAGCTATTATAAGAACTACCTACGAATTTGATAATTAATTATATTTGACTAAATAAAGCCCGTCTAGATCAGACGGGTATAGAAATATAGGTTCTCTCATGGTAAACCTGTGGACTTTTCTGACGCTTTCAGTTAGGTTTATATTTTAATGTTAGATCTAAGCAATACAAGTCCCAGATTTCATCAAGTGGTATAAAGACCACCCAAAAGTTTGTCGGAAAATTGGGAAAATTGTACCGCCAATATCAGATTTTTTATATTAGATCTAGTCTTGAGACCAAGCAAACAGAGTTACGGTTTCTAACAGCAAAATGTATCCTTTTTAACGTTTGCTCCTATCTAAATAGCTCAGAGGCTTATAAATCTCCATAACTTTTGTTATAATTCTTATAGCTTAGCAGTAAGCAACGACCAAATTAAAATACCAAAACGTTTATCATATCTCTCCTAACCATGGTACAGTCTTACATTTCATTTTCAGACTAGCAATTTGAGTGAAATTTGAATTTATAACGAAAGATGTGTTAAAAAAATGTAAAAACAATTGGAAGACAATAAAAGGAAAAAAATTAAAAGTAAATTCGAAGCCAGTCGCTTTAGAGAAAAGCGATTTTTTTTTTATATGCAAAACATGTTGCTTTACACGACGATTTTCATTTTAATCCATATCTTAAACAGTTTAAAGTTATACAAAATTTATGAAAAAGAAAAGACAGTGAAAATGGCAAGTCGCAATCTAAAATAAATGTAAAATAGGTTTGTATATGGGGAGTAGGATTGACTGCATTTTAATCTTACTCACCCACAGCTGAATTGTTATAAAAGAAAAAGAAAGTGAATTGCGAGATGATTGATAAGAATTCTGGATTGTAACCTAGTGCACAACGACGACCTCTATTTTCTATTATTTTTAAAAAACAAAAAAGCAGTCTTTAAGTAGAAGTTTGCAATTTTTTTGTTCCTTTCGTTTTTTTTTTGTTTGTATGGAATTTAACCCTAGAAGGGTGACCTTCGTCGATTCGACGAACATGAATCTTATATTTTTAGTTTTCTCCTTAGTCCTCTCACTGATAGGATCCCCTTTTCGTGTAACCCTAGCCACCTCTAAGTGCTTTTAGTGTGTCGACGTACGATACCAACAATTATCGTCCCATTGCCAAACTGTCACATATACCCAAACTCTTCGAGAGCATTTTGTACGAAATCTTAAGTTTTCGCTGCAAGTCTTTAATCTCCCCTAGACAACACGGTTTCATCAAATGCAGATCTACAACCACAAATCTTGTTGAATTAGTGTCCTTTACCCCCTCGGCCTTAGAGGATGGCAATGAAGTCGACGTTATTTCTACCGATTTCAGTAAAGCTTTTGATAAAATTTCCCACAGACTAATACTCTTCAAACTGTCTTCCCTTGGTTTCGATCCCATTTTCGTGAAGTGGACATCTTCTTACTTGAACAATCGCTATTATAATGTTCGCTTCAGATTTGCCCTTTCTAAACCTTTTCCAGCTTCCTCCGGTGTCCCACAAGGTAGCCACTTAGGTCCACTTCTTTTCGTTTTTACCATTAACGATATTGAAATGGTGATCAAACATTCCCATGTCTCACTATATGCCGATGATACCAAGTTCTTCAGGAGTATTTCCTCCAGTCAGGACCCTTCCCTAATCCAATTAGATCTCAATAGTTTTTCCACCTGGTGTTCCAAAAACTGCTTGGAACTCAACATTCCCAAATGCCAATCCATTACTTTTTCACGTAAACGAATTAAACCCCATCCCCGTCTCTACTTTCTTAATAATCAGCCCATAGACACCGTTCAGGCTATCCGGGATCTTGGCATATTATGTGAACAGGAGTTAAATTTTCGGACACAGGTCGACGAGATAATCCTTAAAGCTAATTCAGCACTCGGCTTCGTAAAGCGATGGTCTAAAAAATTCTCCAATCCCTACGTAACCCGATCTCTCTACACAACCTTTGTCCGGCCCCTCCTTACCAACAAACCCACATTTCTAGAATCGAGAGCGTCCAACGCCGATTCCTACGTTTTGCACTTCGAGGTCTCCCCTGGAATAATCCTTTGCTCCTACCACCCTATCAAGACCGTCTTAAATAATTCAACATGGACATGTTGGAGGAAAGAAGAACTGTATCTGACATTCTCTTCATTCATCGACTCCCTTCTGGTACCATTGATTGCGCGACCCTCTATGACTCTGTCTCCATCACCACTAACCCTCGCAATGTACGTAATCCCCGTCTCTTCTATCTAGCCTCTCATAACCAGGAGGCTCGGAGTCGAAGACCCTCTTAGCTGGAGCTTTGATGTCCATGCGCTCGATGTGGCCGAGCCAGTGTAGTCGACGGATCCTTGCCTTCCGGACTACATCCACATCTTGGTATAGCTCGTAGAGTTCGCGGTTGTGTCTTCTTCTCCATTCACCATCCTCACATACAGGACCAAATATCCGGCGCAGAATTTTTCTTTCGGAAGAACCCGAAATCAGCTCCGCTGTCCTGCTTATCGTCCAGCTTTCGGCTCCGTACAGCAAGACTGGCAGTATGAGCGTTTTGTAAAGCATGACTTTGGTCTTTCGAGTGAGGAGTTTCGATCCCAGTTGCTTGGACAAGCCGAAGTAGCAGCGGTTGCCAAGGGCGATTCTATGCCGGATCTCCACTGTGGTGTCATTTGTGGAATTTACGTTTGACAAACTCCTTAACTACCTCGAAATTGTAGCTGTCAATTGTTATATTTTGTCCCAGGTGGTGAGCGACGGATTGGTTTTTGCTTGACAGCATGTATTTCGTTTTGTCCTCATTGATCTTAAGACCAACTCGTTTCGCCTGTTCTTCAATCGCCGTGAATGCTGCAAGCCATCTGAGCCTGCGGCCTTGTTGTTCTTCAGCTTCTGAATTGCTGTGCCGACTTCTTCGATGCTGGGTGGGAGGACTACTTCAGCGGCTGGAGTTGGGATTTCCTCGGTCCCTACCACTCTCTCTTGGTCATGCTCGTTAAGCAGCTGCTGGAAGTGCTGCTTAAATACATCCACTATTCCCTGCGGGTCGGTGACAAGATTACCCTCGCAGTTTCGAAGAGCCTGGGTGCCCTTTTTGAAGCCTCCTGCAAGGCCTTTCGAAACGACGAAGGTTACCTTTTATGTAACTTTCACTGCACGATCAGATTTTTAATAAGCAAGTTAACGCCATGACTGGTGACGACCGGGTTGGCTGCCGCGGCCGCCATCCGGATTGCCGTTTATGTTCAACATTGCGTTCATAATGCAATATACTGCACATTGTGTTTCTTGCAAGGGCATCATAAAATGGCGAAGATCGGGGCGAGCTGGCTTACTATGCGAAACGGGCAGTAGAGTTAGGCCAGACGCAAATTGAGATACGTATAGCGCGTGTGAGGTGGCGCAGCATGACGCATTTATTTTGTAAACTACAGAATTCAATAGAACGGCGCAAATTGGTAAGCACGTGTGACGTGCCGCGACCCGCGCTAGGCGACCGACGCGCGTCGCAGTAGTTCTCTCTCGTGTGGTTCTTGGTTTTGGGGAAATGGCAGAAGAAAAATGAATAGAGGCAGTTAGGGTTCATAAAGAACTATATGATACCCAATGTGCCAACTATATGAAGACAAAATTGTGAATTGACCACTCTTATGCGTTCGATCTGCGAGTACCTGCGTCTCAGTTTGCGGATCACCACGCTATGCGTTTGGCACGTACGCCTCACGTTCCGCCTGAGCTGAGCGTGCAAGCGAGAGCGCGAAACAAGCGATAGAGAGGCATCTATTTTGCCTATGCGATCATTTTTGTTTGCATACTTAGGGGCAGGAAAAATTTTGGCAATGACATGATAAACCTCATGCATAAAACGTAGACATACTTTTAGGAGTAATCAGTAATCCAGGTGATACATACATATGTATGTACATGCATACACCCTAATTCTGTTTTTACCCGACAAACACGATCCTGAAGAATTCGTGTGAAAAAGTCTGGAGTTTGTATGTTGGCTATACACATGTATGTATGGTGCCCATTTCCAAATCGAAAAAAAATGCTCACAGCCAATTATGAGCGGGTGCGTTTAATAATTGCTCGTTGGGTAGCGCATACTCACGAGCAGTTCATGAGTGTTTGCATTTCCTTACCGAACCACAACACTGTCCGAGCACTCTCATATGTTTTGTTTTTTTTTTTTTTTTGGTTGCGCCCAGGGATGTGGAATCTTCAAAAGATACTGGTAACCCGTGTTGCCAGCATGCACGATTCGCGGGATATTATTCTCCTTTTTCCACGCGCCTACGTACTAAACCACACCTCTGCACACTTCAACCACTCTCCCCGCGGGACTGCCGTTAGGTATTACTTCATGGGGCTGGTTAGCGATTTACGCTGTATCTCGAGTAGAAGCCTCTTGGGTTCATCTTTCAGCTTCGGCTTGCCGCAGCGTTATTTGTGCTGATGCAATGTACGAGCATGTTTGGTTCCAATTTTCCACCGAGTTCATCATATAGGGGAGCAAGTTTTCAGGACTCGGTACATTTAGCCTTTGCCTGTCCTGCATAAAGCGACTACAATAGAAAACTGTGTGTTCTGCGTCCTCCTCGGAATTTGGGCATTGTGGACAAAAGGGCGAGCTATCATATCCAAATCTATGCAGATACTTTCGATAGCCACCATGTCCAGACAAAAACTGCGAAAGATGATAATTGCACTCTCCTGCCGGTCTTGATGTCCATGTTTCGATGACGGGAATGAGCCTGTGCGTCCATCTTCCTTTTGTGGAAGTGTCCAATCTGACTTGCCACATTGCCATGGATTCTGCCCGTTCTTCTGCTTTTATACGCCTGGTCTGTTACCGGTCTGGTGTTCGCCTGCGATATACCCTTTTGAGCTCGTCTGCCAATATATCGATGGGGAGCATTCCTGCTATCACGAACGCTGCCTCATCTGATATGGTTCTGAACCCGCAGATTACTCTTATTGCGCACAGTCGATAGACTGAATCCAATTTCCGCTTTAGTCCTTTTACTGCAAGGGCTTCCGCCCAAATTGGAGCAGCGTAGAGTAGGACTGAGCTGACTACCCGTGAGAGTAGCACTCTGCGTGCATATCCGGGACCGCCTATATTCGGACAATCTCATATGTATCGGCTGTCGTCCGATCACCGTAATCAACCAGCGTCGGGTGCGGTTAGTACTTAGATGGTGGTCCGCTTGGGAACACCGCGTGTTGTTAATTTTTCATCAATACTTTCTAATGACGTTATCATGTTAAATAATCGTCCGTTAAACCGACTTAACAGACAACCAAAATATTTTTTTTTAATGTGTTCTGCTAACTAGTGAATAAACTTTTGAGTTCCCACTTCTTTTTACAAAAAAAAACAGAAACGCATTTTTATTAAAAATTGAAAAAGCAAGTGATCTCAACAACAATGGCTCTAAAGACTGTTTCGAAAACAAAAACTCAAGAATTAGAAAAAAGGCAAATTTTTTTACGTTTTCTTAGTAAACAATAGACAATAAACAAAAACTGTTTTACTTCACAAAAATTACTTAAAAACTTTTCTTTAAAAACGAAGTTAAATATCACTTCGTGGAATCGATGAATGGTTACCTGTAACGTACTAAAAAATAAGGTTACCTTTCTAGGGTTAAATGAGATAAAATATTCAAATATGAAATAACGATTAAAGGATATTGTTACGAAAATGATTACTGTGTTAATTGATAAAAAAAATAAATTAAGAAATATTAAAAAGCGTTGTTACAAATTTCAAAAAGGAAATATTAAAAGCTGTGTGTTGCGTTAATATAAATAAAAATTATATTAAATTAAAATCATAGCTAAGGACTACAATTTGATAAATATATTTTTAACCTTAATTTAGTAAGTTAATAAAATAGCAAACACATTTGCTGATATGTGTATCTAAAATAAATCATACCGGATATCAAAAGGATCAAAGGGAAAGTTATATCAGAAGTCATCGTAGCTGCAATGTTTAGACAAATAGGGGTAGATGTATTTATTGTTTTAGATTTTGCTACCAGAACTACATACTATATCTGTGTCTACAAACCACCTAAAATAAAAACATAAATTCGTACTTTTTCCATATATACTATACATACATAAATAGACTATAAATGGATGTGAATTATTTTCTTAAGATTTTATTTATTGCATAATCGTTCAGTTCACATGGCAGTTATGAAAGAAATATAAACTATTTTATCAATCGCGATGATTACCACCGAATCCAATTAAAGGAAGAAGTTATATGAATGATACCAACAATATATCTACTAAAATACCTACATAACTAAACTATGTACCCAATAGACGATGTATAGCGAACAGATTCTACATTGTATCTATTTACTGATATCCTATATTCTATAACAGAAATTTATAAATGTACCTATTGCGATTCTTACACCTTCTAAATGTATACTACTAACTACTCGATAGCTATGTACTTACAAACTTACAAACGCACTTTATACAGTATTCCCCGCTTAATTGACGTTCGCTTAATTGATTTACCCACCTAATTGAACGAAAAAAGTGCGCTTGAATACTACTCATATAAAGTATACACAAATTTGTATGGTTAATTGAGTCCCGCTTAATTCATTAACCCGCTTAATCGAACTAAAAGTTTACCACAAACAAACTTCAAATACATGCAAATTTGTCGGTTAATTGATCGGCAGTAACCAAAAAAAATTCACATTTGGAAGCATTTTTTTTTCATTGCCTCACCAGGCCATTCGCTGAAGTAGCCGATCACCAGCGCGTATTTGTTTCCAGCATTGCTCATTGGAAATGGTCCAGTATTCCATGGCAATACGTTCGCACTGTGCTCCAATTCCTCCAACTCCTCGAGTTTTTCTAAGTGGTCCCTTTGCCTTCGCAGACTGTTCACACTTGCGAATGGAATTTGTGACCGATTCATGGCCAAATGGTATACTCTATCCTGTAGAAATATCTCTTAATCCTTCCTACAGTCTTGTTAACACCAAGATCGGGGGTCATCTTGGTCCCTCGAAGTATTCCAGCAGATCGTTTGCAACGCCCACGTTTTCACTTTCCCAATTGCGGTAGAGGCAACCTGTCGAACCGTTCAGCTTCAAACTCTGCCATTGAGCCCCGTAAGCTTTTACGATTGGACTTTCACTGGATATCGGCTGCCACGTTGGCCGAAAACCTCGTTGTTGGTGATCGATGATGACTGCGAGAACGGCATCTTCTCGCTGCTTCGTTCCGACTTTCTCCACAGACAAGGAATCTTCTGGCAGCACATGGAAACGACGGATGTCGGTGACTTGTTCCTTGGTTTCCGCAAGTGAACAATGCTTGCATTCAACGTCGCAAGGTCACCTCGATAAGGCGACCGCGTTTCCATGACTGTTTCCCTTCCGTTGTTCGATACTGAAATCATAACTCTGGAACCTCTCCATCCATCTAGCAAGTTGGCCTTCCGGGTTTTTGAGCTGCAGCAAAACTGTCCTAAGATGAAAAGCTTGGCGAAAGAGATATTTGTGGAAATGCTTGACACAGTCGACCACGGCTAATAGCTCCCTCCCAGTTACACAGTAGTTCCTCTCCGGTTTCGACAGGATCCTACTATAGTAAGCGATGCCCCATTCTCGCCCGTCAATCATTTGAGAGAGTACTCCTTCGATTCTATGTCCACTTGCATCGATATCCAAAATAAACTTTTCTCCCGGGACAGGATATGCAAGAATCTGCGCACTGCAGAGCAATTCCTTCAAGTGAATGAACGCTTCCTCCTGTGGCTTCTCCCATTTGAATGGCCAATTGTTTTTGGTGCGCTCGTGCAGACTGCTGGCAACGTTTGCAAATCATGGGACAAATCGCCTGTAATATGTGAAGATTCTTCGGCCGTGGCCATTTCTTAATCGCTGAGATTTTGTTTTCATCTGTATGGACTCCTTCTGCAGTCACAACATGTCCCAAATTCTTCACTTCGTTTTGGAAGAGTGAACATTTCTTCGGGCTCAATGTCAGTCCGGCTGCTTGAATACGTTCCAGTACCTCTTCAAGCTTCTTAAGCTGATCGTCGAAATCCTTGCCTATGACAATTGTGTCATCCAGATAAACAAGGCAAGCCCTCCAGTGAAGTCCTGCAAAAACTGTCCAATAAGTACGAAGCAGGGAGAGTGCTTTACTTTTCTGCCTCTCCACTAGATGTTGCGTCCACTCTCTGGCCATTGTTTTCAAGAACGCTTTGTTGGTCTGGATTTCCTGGTGTTTCCGATCCTCGCAGTTCATAATGGCGGCAGCTTCTTGGCACTGAGCGATCGGTGTTCCCTTTTGTACAGTCTCAGGTGTACTGGCTCAATTCAGGACTTTTACTGGAACCAATTGGCCTTGTCGGAGTTCCACAAGAGCCCTTCAAACAAAGATATCGCCGGGTCGATGTCGTTTGTCGCGTTCGACCACCCACATTCGGCTTGTCCCCGCATCCTCTTCTATATTTGCCCAAACCACAGCTTCTGCATTCGGAGGAACTTTTTGGCGCTCTTACACGACTATTTGCCGGATCTTGTTACCCTGTCCATTATCTATTATTAATGGGAGCTACTTCGTTACTTTTTGGCTGAGGTCCAATGTGAAGCCATGCCTAATCATGAAGTCGACGCCGATTATAATGTTATCAGTAATGTCCGCAACGATGAAATCATGCTGGAACTCGACAGTACCCATCGTAATTCTCTTCTGGACCTTACCCTTAACTTCCGCCTTCTCACCTGTTACTGTACGAAACCTTACTCCGGTAAATGGTTCGATGTCAGAAACCAATCCACTTCGAATGACTGAATGAGTTGCGCCGTATCCAAGGTCAGTAGAAACCGTTGTCCGTCCATTGTTCCTTCGACCACTAGGCTGGTTACACCCCTGGAGATTCGGGACACGAGGACGCTGGGGCACTCCGATGTGGGATCAGCGCATGCCCCTCTGCACTGACTCGTTGTCTCTCTTTTTGGCGGACTAGACCTCGAACGCTTTCTTCGCAGTCGGCAGTTTTTCTCAATGTGCCCCTGCTGGTCGCAGATGTAGCATCTACCCGGGAATGAGGCACTCCTACTCGCCGCTGTGGTTCTGTAATTATCCTGGTCTTATTTTGTTTTATAGTTATAATTTTTTTTTTTAGATAAAATACGTTTTAATACTGTTGTTGAAATTTCCTTTACATTGACTCTATAGTATGAACATGTGGGAATTCAAGTATTGCTTTAAGTGTTGGATGAATACATCATCTTAACTGATTTGCTCAATCAAGCTAACCTCGGCTTATGTTACTAGAGATGAAATTAAACGGGGTTTCGCTTAATTGAACAGATGGGTCAATTAAGCGGGATTTCGTTGATTGAACCACCCGGACAATTGCTCAAAAAATCTGGCAAAGTGGCAAGTTTAACTAGGCGGGGAACACTGTATACTTTATGGTTTGTGAATGCCAAAGTTATTATAAATAGTAAAATGTTATTGAAATCTATTTATGGTTTAGTGATGTGTCGATGAGAAATGGGGAACGATATGGCACAGGAATATATCAATACAGACATATACAGCTAATGCATTGGGCATAATAAATAAAATGGCGAATTATACTAAATAAAAATTTGAAAATTTGTTTTTTATTTTCTGATCTTAAGGGGACGCCTCTTCTACACAAGGTCTGTATATTACTTAAACTGGTCAGTCACCGACAAACCTTCGAGCCGGCAACACCTAATCGCGGTTCTCAGTGAGTGAAACACACCCGATCGCAAAAACCCCGCTTGCTTTATGTTCTCCTCTCTTTCTTTTCAACTACAACAGACAAAAAAATAGTTCAACCGTAGTGCCCTTAAATGCCCCCCCCCCCCCCCCCCCCCCCTGGGTAACCGGTTTAGTGTCCTCGATCTAGAGGAACTTACCGAACCTAAAAACAGAAAAAGGAAAAAACCAATCGACTCCCCCACCACCCATCAACAAATTTTCTCATCCCCCCCTACCGCCAACAACCCAAAATTCATAATCATGCCATCATCCGACCCTGAAAAGCCCCTCTCATCACTTAGCGTCTTCCTTCTTAAAAAAGGAATAGACAGTATTAGTACGGTCTATGAATGCATCTCCCAACTACGTGATGGAAACCTCTTAATTCTTACAAAATCACAAAAAGTCGGGGACATATTCCTCTCAAAATAACCCTCTCAATCATTTGGCCCATCAACGTTTCCCTTCACCCCCACCTAAACGCATCGAAAGGCACCGTCTACGCCCCCTGCCTCATCAACGTTCCTGAGGAAGAAATCATAACGAAAATAAAGGGCCAAGGCGTCATCGACGCTTACAAATTCAAAAAAAACCATCAACGAGCAGCAAAGAGCAACCGGGCTTATCCTACTCTCTTTTGATCTTTTCCGTCCCCCACCAACTGTCAATATCGGTTGGTACAACGTAATAGTTGAAGAGTTCTTCCCAAACCCAATGCGATGCAAGAACTGCCAACTCTTGGGTCACACATCAAAGAGATGCAACAGAAACCCTTCCTGCGAGAAATGCAATCTCCCGCTTCACTCCCCAAGCCCTTGCACCCGCATTTTTTGCGCCAATTGCGCAGAAGAACAACCAGCCTCTTCAAAATTATGCCACAGATACCAACAAGCCAAGGAAATTTTGAAAACAAAAACGGAAAAATAAAATGCAGATTGGCCGAAGCCAAGCAAATATACGCACTGAAAAACCCACTCCCCACTCTCCCCATATCATACTCTCAAACCGTTAAAAACGCAGCCCAAATAGTATCAAGTGACACACCAACATCGAGCAACTCTACTCCCGCCAACATGGACATTGCCAACACGAACAGCAATTTTGCCTCATCACCCACGAATACAACAACTTCTCCAACTCCTTTTTTTGCGCGCACTCAAGGTCTAATAACCTTAGAGAGGAAGAGGAATAGAGGAGATGCCGATGGACATTGATCTTAAATGCTTGCATGTTGCATTGAGGGGGGAAAACCGAATCCGGCAGGGAGTTCCAGATTCGTGTGGTTCGGTTAATGAAAGATTCTCTATATTTGACAGTACGTCCGAAAGCGGGCTTCAGAGTATATTGGTGAGCATTCCTAGAGAGACGTGTATTGCGGAAGAAATGTTGAAGGGGCGGAATGCAACTGGCTATTTCATCAGAGCATTTTTGGTGGTAGTAACGATAAAACAGGGAGAGGCAGGTAACATTCCTGCGGTGTTCCAGCGAGTCTAATGTTTTGGTAATGCTGGATTCACCTATCAGTTTTATGGCTCGTTTTTGTATTCTGTCTAGTAGGTGCAGTGAGGTCTTGGAAGCTCCGGACCAGACATGAGCGTTAAACTCTAATTTGGGGCGAATGAACGCCTTATAGATTGTAGCCAGATCTAAGGGTGAGAAATACTTCTTGCATCTGTATAAGAATCCTAGGCATTTCGCAGCATTCTTGGCGACACTGAATATATGGTCGCTCCAATTAAGATTGTGAGCAACACTCATACCCAGGATGGAAAGCTTTTCAGCTTCTGAGATGCAAGTGCCATTCATGGATAATGGCTGCGGGTTAGTTATACGCTTTAACGACAAGAGACAGCATTGTGTTTTGGATGCATTCAATTCCACTCTATTGTTTTTACCCCATTGGATGATGCTGTCGATATCGGAATTTAGTGAGCTTAACATACGCTGCCGCTCATTATCTACAACCGAAGTGCAGGGTCGTAAACTGGTGAACGAATATGAGAAGCTGAGGGTACTGTCGTCAGCGAAGGAGTGAATTGGATTAGAAGTAACAGACAAGAGATCATTTATAAAAATAAGAAAGAGTGTCGGAGACAAAACGGAGCCCTGGGGAACACCAGCATTTACAAAGTGAGTATCAGACTTGAATCCGTCCAAAACAACTTGAATTGAACGATTCGAAAGGTAGCTTCTAATCCATTGAAAGAGAGACTCATCCAAAAGCACGCATTTTCGACAAAAGGGCTTCATGCCAAACCCTGTCAAATGCTTTCGAAATATCCAGTGCAACAATTTTGCTTTCACCTGCTTGGTGAAGCGAGTGATTCCACTTTTCAGCGAGATATGCCATCAAATCACTAGTGGATTTGTTGCTGCGGAAACCGTATTGGCGGTCATTGAGGAGTTTCCGTGATTCAAGATATTTCATAAGCTGACGCTTAATCAGCGTTTCCATGACCTTGGAAAGAAGGGACGTTAGTGCAATGGGTCGGTAGTTGGAGGGAGAAGGTGATTCGCCTTTTTTGGGTATGGGCTGGACAAATGCTGTTTTCCACCTACTCGGAAAGAGCCCAGAGGTGTAGGAAAGGTGAAAAAGCTTACGCAGTGGTTTTGCCAGCGTAGAAGAACACCTCTTCAGAACTATTGGGGCAATACCATCTGGACCAGCGGATTTGTGTATGTCGAGGTCTTTAAGAACCCTTGCGACTGTACGAGTGCGGAAGTGGATTAGTCCCATGGTGGAATTGACGCACTCTAGTACAGGCGGAGACAAAGTACAAGCTGGCAGCTGAGAACTGGTTGCGAAATGGGCAGCAAGTAGGTTAGCTTTGTCTAAGGGGGTGACAGCTGGAATGTCATTGTGGATGAGCGTCGGTATAGACGACTTAGTTGAGTTTTTTACGTTTTTTTATAAACGACCAGAAACTTTTGCTACCTTTGGGACATTGAAGGATTTTACGCCTTAATTTTTGGTCGGATTGGAATTTAATCCGTCGAATGTGGGTGTTGTAGTCATTTCTGGCTCGTATGAACTTTTTTCGGTTTTCCTCAGAACTGTTTGCCTTGTAGGCCCGAAAACTTAGCTCCCTGAGCCTAATACCCTCTTTGCAGCTCGAGTCAAGCCACGTATTATCCTTAGGCCTGGTGCTTTTAATCTTGCTGGGAATAAAATTTGCCATGCCGATTCGGATAATGTTTGCGATAGTATCAGTTGCGGCGTCCACGTCGTTTTCGAGGAAGCACAACGACCAGTTAAAGATCCGAAAGAAGTTGTAAAGGCCGCACCAGTTGGCTTTCTCGTATAGCCATAGTGTTCTCTTAAGAGCTTTTTCTTTAACTGGATGGTGGGAATTCGAGAATTTTGCTGATATCATGCAGTGGTCAGACAAGCCTAGGGGTTCCAATACATCGATCGTGTATTTGTCAGGCTGAAAGGTAAGAAACAAGTCCAGCGTGTTGGCGGTATGACCAGCAACATCGGGGATACGTGATGGCCCATTCACAAGTTGAGTTAGTTGATTTAACTTAGCAAACATTTCAACATACCTTCCTTCGGGTGTTGTCTGTCCAGAATGTCGAAGCCACTGAGAATTGTGTACATTGAAATCGCCCGCTAAAACGATTTCAGTGCGAGGGAACAGGGAAACAATTCTTTGGATGGAATCAGACAGTGTGTCGAATGCATCAAATGTTGCATTCCTGTCTAGATTCGGGCTTCTATAAAGAAAACAATAGTAACCGGAGTGCTTATGGAGTGTGAATTGAAGCCATATGAAATTAAATTTCTAGGCGGGTGTTTGGCAATACTGTGGAAGTAGCTAGTAAGCAATAACACTACGGACATAAATGGCGAGACCGCGGTGAGAAACGAAAAATGGCACTAAGCTATATCCAGGAAGACTGAAATCCGAAGGATCAGACTTTTCATCGACCTGTGTTTCACAAAGTGCCAAAACAGCCGGTTTGCGGCGAGAAAGATGGATATACGTGGCCAAGAAATTTGTTCGTAACCCACGAATATTGCAGAACTGCACACAGAAATCCCTCATCAATGCTGTTGTGTACTTCACGTACGTATGTGATGGGTCACATCAAGAAAACAAGTGCACAGCCTTTGAGATGTTTATTGCTCAAGAGTTCTCACAAGACTGCTTAAGTGTTATACTTACATACTACTTATCTACTACCTATAATAACAATGTATGCATGTTACGATCTGGGGTTAGGCATAAACACATTAATATATTACACTCCTTTCCCCTTAAGTTTTGTATTTACATATTTCAGAATTCTATTTGTATACATATAAATCCAATTACATAATTTTTGTATAGTCATTTTTAAATTTCCATCCAATACGTTCCAATTCATAATATGTATGTATATAAATACACACCGTATGCTTATTACAATTGTTTGAATCTATCTGGCTTGTTTTTCTCTCTAACACCTTTCCTTAATGCTATGGGTAAATTTTGACAATTTTCTTCAGTGATAATTTGTGCTACTGGGCTTTTCTCTCTCTCTCTAGATTCTGAATTTATAGGTACTAATTCTGATGTATTATTGGGGTTTATCGAGCATTTATTCGACTCAAATGACACTTTCCTTAAAATTCGAGGTCTCAATTGATGACCATGAGCTTTCCGAATTGTGCCATTTAGTCGTATAAGGTATACTACTTTAGAAATTCTTTTAACAATAACCGCCGGAGTCCATCGCACAAAATTATCATAGCTACAGCGATACCATACAGTTTGATTGTTATTAAATCTAATAATTTTATTATAGCTTTTCTTATGCAGATTAATATGTTGTTGTTGTTTATCTAATTGTTTGAATCTTTTGATATAATTTTTCGGAAATATCCTGATATCTTTATATTTATCAAAATTATTTTGTTCTTTTTTATCGGTTAAGGGCTTAATTGCATCCAAAACAGTTCTAGGTCTATACGTAAAAATCAAGGCCGCAGGTGAATGGTTCGTAGTGGTCGACAATGCATTGCGATATTTAAATAAAAAGTTATCAAGTTGAACTTGAATCGGCAAATGTTTCATCCTTTTATCTAGAAGATACTTTTTTAAACTTGATTTTAATGTTTGAACAGCTCTTTCGGCACTACCATTCGACTGAGGGTGATACGGTGGCGTTGTAGTTAAAATAATATTATTTGCTTTACAAAAATTTGCCACTTCGATCGATCCAAAAGGGGGACCGTTGTCCGATACAATTTGTTTCGGTAGACCAAAAATACAGAAAATCTTCCTAAAAACATCTATAACATTGGCTGCTGTTGTTTTTCGCATGATATGAACATCTATCCATCGCGAATATGTATCTACTAACAAAAATAATATTACGCTCTTGAAATGTAAGAAGTCAATATGTATCCGCTCGAAAGGGTAAGTTGTAGTAGGCCACGTTGTTACAGGAATAGGGCTTGTCTTCTTATCTTCCTGTTGACAAGCATCGCATGTTCGTACGTACTGTTCTATATCTCGATCCAAATTCAGCCACCATATTGTACTTCGGGCCATCTCTTTCATGCGAACAACTCCCAGATGACCTTCATGCAATAGCTCAAGCATCCTGACCTTCAACGATTCTGGAATTACCACTCGATATCCTAGCATCAGACAACCCTCATTAGAAATTGAAAACTCAAATTTTCTATTACCTATTTTCTGTAAAGTACTGTTTTTAAAATTTGTCGGCCATCCGAAACGTGCAAACGATATCACCTTGCTTAGCATCGCATCTTTTGATGACTCAAAGGCAATATCACTTGCGTTTAGGGGTAAATGTCCTCCAATATTAAAAAAATTTACCATGGTGTTCTCGACTTCTGTAGGATCATTAACTGGCAAACGTGATAGAGCGTCGGCGTTTTTCATATCCCTACCTTTCCTATATTTGATCTTATAATCGTACTGAGAAAGTATTAAGGCCCACCGTTGTAACCTTGCAGCGGTGATAGCATTATTTTTCTTTTCACCGAATATTGCTTCAAGAGGCCTATGATCACTGTAAATTACAAACTGACGACCATAAATGTATTTATGGAAACGTTTGACACTAAAAATTACCGCGAGAGCTTCTCGCTCTATTTGTGAGTAATTTTTCTCTGCACCTGACAAGGTGCTTGAAACAAACATAATAGGACGCTCCTCGCCCTCATTTTCGATGTGGAACAATACACCGCCAACGCCATATGCACTTGCGTCACATACAATTCCCAGAGGCTTGTTCTGCGAGTAATGTACTAACATGTTGTTTTGGTACAACCAATGCTTACTGTCTTGAAACACTTTCTCACAATTTTGATTCCATTCAAAGTCTTTATCTTTTTTTAGCAGCTCATACAAGGGAAATAATTTGGCCGAGAGATTTGGAATAAATTTATTATAAAAATTCAGCAGACCTAGGTATGCCTTCAGGGAAGTGACGTCTGTAGGAGCGGGAGCATCTACAATGGCCTTCATCATGTTTTTCTTTGGACGAATACCATCTCCATTTATTTCATGACCTAAGTACTCGACCGATGTTTTATAGAATTGGCATTTGTCAATACGAACCTTAACATTTAACTCACTAAACCTCGTCAAAACAGTTATTAAATTAGCCTTACAGTCATCATATGTTCTTCCACCAATAATTATGTCGTCAATGTACCCTCTTACATGTATTAGGCCTCTTAAGATGTTGTCTATGACATATTGGAAAATTGACGGGGCACACTTTATTCCAAATGGCAGCCTAGTGTACTGGAAAAGGCCTTTTTCTGTGTTAATTGTGACGTACTTTTGAGACTGATTAGATATTGCCACCTGCTGAAACGCACCTGCTAAATCTAATATACAAAAATAAGAACAACCTTGAAAACTAGCTAAAATATCATCAATCCTAGGTATCGGGTAATGGTCAGTCCGAACATATCTATTTATAGTTGCTTTGCAGTCCATGCAAATCCGTACTGCTCCATCTTTCTTTTCGACAGCCACAATTGGTGTGGCCCACTCGCTATGTCTAACAGGTTTTAAGATTCCTACACTTACTAATCTATCTAGTTCTTTATTAACTTTTTCTCGTAACCCATACGGGACTGTGTATGGCTTGTGGAATATTGGAGATGCATTTTGGTCAACCACAATCTCTGCAATATAATCCTTGATAACAGCACAATATTCGTCGTTAAACACCCGTGGAAAAGCCGCAACAATACCTGCTTTTATTTCATTACAAGACAAATCCACGTCGTTCACCATGAAACTGTCGTTCGCTATGAAATTCTTTTTCCAGTCCCTAAATAGTTTGTTCATCCAATTTCTTCCTAAAAGAGGTGTAAATTCTTTTACCGTTCTCACAACTACCAAATCAAGCCAATGCATTGTGCCATCTAACAACCCATTCACCATAACCTCAATGCAACCAACAACAACAACATTTTCACCTGTTATAAGATTAAGGGTTTTATCAAACGTTTTTAGAGGACATTTATTGAACAATTTCAAGTACATACTTTCAGGGAGAACCGAGAAACATGCACCTGAATCAATCTCCATATTAATCTTGAGGTTATTGACATGCAATGAAATAATCAGAGGAGCTATATAATCATAATCCAAGGAATTAATTGAAATGTTACCCAAAGTTAAATTTGACAATTGCTGCGAATTATCGATATATTTTTTATGACTTTTGTTTTGATATCTTCTCGTATTTCTATTATACAAACATTTATTTTGTTTGCATTCGTACGCGTAGTGTCCCATTTCTTGACATCGATAACATGTGATCTTGTCCTTAGACCTTTTTGCACGTGATGTAGAACAATGACTTTGTTCATTTCGACTTTTGCTTCTGCCATGTCTATTGTTGGTGTTTCTCGACGCAAACCTACCACGTCCAATCCAATTTTGACAAGGTTCCAGACTTGAAGATGGAAAAGATGACTGGATGTCCCTGACATCCCTTTGGGTGGATTCCATGGTAAGCGCTGCCTCGCAAATTTCGTTGAACGATTTGTCGAGTGGTTCGTTTAAAAGTCGTCGCTGGATATCCACATTTCTTTGAGACCAAATGAATTTATCGCACAACGCCTGATCCAAAAATGTGTCGTATTCACAGTTTTCTGCAAGGGATTTTAGTTCCACAATGAAATCCTGCAGACTTTCACCATCTTGAAGTTTACGCGACATGAATTTGAACCGCTCTGCTCTTACATTCAGTTTAGGTTTGAAGTAATGCTTTAAAGTCTTTATCAACTTCTCATACGTATAATCCCATTCTGATTTGGGCGCAATCAGGGTTCTTAAAATTTTATATAAATCTGCACCCACAAATGAGACAAAAATTGAAACTTTTTGTTTCTCTTCGTTTGCGGAAGAACCTATACCGTTTAACACAAAGATGTGATTTAAGCGATCAGAATACTGTTCAAAGTCATCTTTGTCTATTACAAATGGATCAATATTTCCACGAAAATTACCGACACTCATATTATTGGCTGTATTAATTTTATAATCGTCATGCGCCATATACTTATATATTATTTTTCCGTTTTAGGCACTAAGCACCCGCGTTATGTACAGTTTTCCGTTTTCTTTTTCCGTTACTCGTCGCCAAAATGTTGTGTACTTCACGTACGTATGTGATGGGTCACATCAAGAAAACAAGTGCACAGCCTTTGAGATGTTTATTGCTCAAGAGTTCTCACAAGACTGCTTAAGTGTTATACTTACATACTACTTATCTACTACCTATAATAACAATGTATGCATGTTACGATCTGGGGTTAGGCATAAACACATTAATATATTACAAATGCAAACTACAAAACATGTATAGATACAAAACCGTTAAAGCGGAGACCGCGTAAGTGAAGTTCTATCGCCGGATTTGCAAAAACAAACTACCGTAGGTGTTATGCCCTTACGACAGTGAGATTTGCTCCACCAACAAAGAACAACACACGCGACCCGCTACGCGTCGGTTGCGTTAGCACTCAATCAGTGAGTGTGTTGAGTGCAACCACTGTCTCGAGGGGTGAAGGGGGACAGGTAGGAGTACGGCCCAGCGCTGCTGCCGACCAGGTGTTCGGTTACGGCACTTTCACGATTTTTTTTTGTGATGATATCAAACACTACGACGCAAGCAACCGAAAAAAATTCCAGAAATTTCGAGAGACCTCTAGAAACCTCCAAGGTCACCGCGATCCGCTGCGAACAAGTTACGGGAAAAACCCAAAAAAACCAATTTAATTATCGGAGAATGAGTCAACCGCACTGCATCAACACTCAAATAAACACATTGGCCACTACGGCCAACAATCTCACCAAACTCACCCACGAACACTACTTAAACAAGAACAAGCCCTCCACCTTCACATACTGCAACCAGTCCCGATTCAACGTCCACCATATCCTCTCCGAATGTCCCGCTTTCCAGATACCCAGACTCCAACTCCTTTCCAACATCAACATAAACAACCTTCTATCTAACCCAAATACTGAAAAGTAGAATAACAATAATGGGAAATATGGGAAAAAGCTTGCAGCAAGGAGTAATATATCAAGGGCACAATAGGGATCAATGCTTGGAAGTTTTTTTTTAGGAACTCGCGAAGAGTTTTTATATTCTCTTATGATGTGTTGTTACACACACAACCTGAACGGAGTGCAATGGTTTGGGTCGTTGATGTTCGTTCACTACTCTCAGGGGTGGTTGCCCTGGATAGGACGAGAGCCGACCAAATTCCGCGTTGGTTATAGTCCGTAGTAATTCGTTCAAGCACTTTAGCACTTTAATACTGCATACGCAGAGGATGAGTTTCGGTTGACCATATACTGTGAGTGTTATGCCTGCAGCAGTGCGTCTGGTCACTTTCCATTCACAACTGCATTGCATACTTTTTGTCCGCCCAGGAATTACTTTTTCTTGGCTACGAAGCGAATTTGAACTATAGACCTTCCGCTCGGCCTGCAGCAGTAGGTCTGGTCACTTTCCATTCACAACCGCGTTGCATACTTTTTGTCCGCCCAGGAATTACTTTTTCGTGGCTACGAAGCGAATTTGAACTATAGACCTTCCGCTCGGCGGTCGATGATGTTAACCACTGCACCACAGCACCACAGTTGTGGGATATGATCGAAAGTTAATTTCACAATTGAATTTGTTGCAACATTTGATATCTTAACCTATCAGGATTGAAAAGAACGGAAGCGGCAATTGTACGAAAGGGTTTGCAGCAAGGAAGCTGCAATAGGGATCATCAAAGTTTAAAAGGTATTTATTATTGGTTCTTCGTAATTACAGCAAAAGGGGTTGCAGCTAGGATTAATGCATCAAGGACACAAAAGGGATCAAAGTTTGCTACTGGTTGTGGGATATTGTCGACTAACCTTAGGTCAATATGTGACCAAGGGGATTTTTTGGATGAAAATCATGTCTGTTGTATGGGAGCCTTTTTAGTATTTGTCGTTATAGCGGACAGAAATACATCATCTGTGAAAACTTCAACTGTCTAACTATCACAGTTCATGAGATATAGCCTGGTGACAGACGGACGGACGGACAGCGAAGTCTTAGTAATAGGGTCCCGTTCTACCTTTGGGTACGGAACCCTAAAAATGTGGTCCAGGTGCGACCCGGAAGGCCCACACGACTAACTTCCCAGTGAGAAAAACGAGAACACCCATTTGATTTCATATTTTGTCATTTTTATACATAAGACAATGTACGGGCTTTTTATAAGAAAGCTAAAGGCGAGCAAACAGAGCAAAGAAGTTGATCGCGTTTAACATGGCAAACGCCAGCTTCGATCTCAGTCCCTGCTCAATCCAAGTTGACACACAGCCTCCGCGTGGCCCCCCTATATAGCTATACTGGCACCCGCCAGTGTAGCTATATAGGGAATCTTGTTCCTGGGGAAGGGGAACCTGGTCCCCCAGGTTGGGGGTTGCGCTTAGGGTTAACATCCTTATCGCATAAAACAAACACTTATTCAGAGACAACTAACAGCCTCGGATACGGACGGATTACATGTTGAGGACCCCGCAATCGTCAAAAAGGAAACGAATTCCAGATCTGCCCTGGAACAGACCAGGCGCAGCCGGACAACTGGTCAACTCTTTGGACTGCTATAAGGCAGACATTACCGCGCTCCAAGAAGTGCGATGGGATATATACTACGGAAACTGCTACAGAGAAAATAAACAACGCTTATTCGGATGCGGATTTGTTATTCGAGGCAGATTCAAGAAAAAAGTCTTAAGCTTCCAGTATGCAAGCGAACGCCTTATAACTATCCACATCAAGGCCAATCTCAGCAATATCTGCTTAATATAGTGGGAAGCAAGACTGTCCGGATGTCTTGCATTTCTACGGTTATTTTGCCAAAATGAAACCCTTAAAACAGTTAATTACTTACTTATCAGGCCAGCGATCCATGGAGGATCTGAGCCTGAGCTATAGCTGCCTTCCATCCTTGACGGTCCCGGGCACGCTGCTTCCAGGTGTCAAGACCAAGATGTCTTACATCCGCGATTACTTGGTCTTTATACCGGAGGTTCTGTCTTCCTCTTCTTCTCATAACCAGGAGGCACGGAGTCGAAGACCCTCTTAGCTGGAGCGTTGATGTCCATGCACTCGATGTGGCCGAGCCAGGGTAGTCGACGGATCCTTGCCTTCCGGACTACATCCACATTTTGGTACAGCTCATAGAGTTCGCGGTTGTGTCTTCTTCGCCATTCACCTTCCTCACAGACAGGACCAAATATCCGGCGCAGAAACGGGACTGGACGGGACTGGACTGGAGGGGACTGGAGCGGACAGGACTGGAATGGACGGGAACGGACTGGACGGGACTGGACTGGACGGGACTGGACTGGACGGAACTAGACTGGACGGGACTGGTCTGGACGGGACTGCACTGGACGGGACTGGACTGGACGGGACCTGACTGGACGGGACTGGACTGGAATGGACTGGACGGAAGTTGACTGTACGGGACTGGACTGGACTTGACTGAACTGGATGGGACTGGACTGGACGGGACTGGACTTGAAGTGGCTGGCCTGGACTGGACTGGACGGACCTGGGCTGGACTGGACTGGAGAAGTCTGGACTGGACGGGACTGTGCTGGACTGGACGGGACTGGACTAAGCGGAACTGGACTGGCGGGAACTGGACTTGGTTGGACTGGACTGGACGGGACTGGACTGGACACACCTGGTCGGACTGCACTTGACGGGACTGGACTGGACGATAGCGGAACTGACGGGATTGGACTGGACGGGACTGGAGTGAACGGAGTTGGTCTGGACCGGAATGGATGGGACTGTACTGGACTGGACGGTACTGGACTTGACGGGACTGGACAGGAATGGACTGGACGGAACTGGACTGTACGGGACTGAACTGGACTTGACTGAACTGGACGGGACTGGACTGGACGGACTGGACGGAACGTCCAGTCCCGTCCAGTCCCATCCAGTCCCGTCCAGCCCCGTCCAGCCCAGTCCCGTCCAGACCAGTCCGAGCCAGCCCCGTCAAGCCCGTCCAGTCCAGTCCTGTCCAGTACCGTCCAGTCCCGTCCAGTCCCGTCCAGTCCCGTCCAGTCCCGTCCAGTCCCGAGCAGTCCCGTCCAGTCCCGTCCAGTCCCGTCCAGCCCCGTCCAGCCCAGTCCCGTCCAGACCAGTCCGAGCCAGCCCCGTCAAGCCCGTCCAGTCCAGTCCTGTCCAGTCCCGTCCAGTCCCGTCCATCCCGTCCAGTCCAGTCCAGTCCCGTCCAGTCCCGTCCAGTCCCGTCCAGTCCCGTCCAGTCCCGTCCAGTCCCGTCCAGTCCCGTCCAGTCCCTTCCAGTACCGTCCAGTCCCGTCCAGTCCCGTCCAGTCCCGTCCAGTCCCGTCCAGTCCCGTCCAGTCCCGTTAAGTCCCGTTAAGTCCCGTCCAGTCCCGTCCAGTCCCATCCAGTCCTGTCCAGTCCCGTCCACTCCCGTCCAGTCCCATCCAGTCCCGTCCAGTCCCGTCCAGTCCCGCCAAGTCCCGTTAAGTCCCGTCCAGTCCCGTCCAGTCCCATCCAGTCCTGTCCAGTCCCGTCCAGTCCCGTCCAGTCCCGTCCAGTCCCGCCCAGTCCCGTTCAGTTCAGTATCGTCCATACGAGTCCTGTGAAGTCCCGTCCAGTCCCGTCAAGACCAACCCCGTCCCGTCCAGTCCAGTCCTACCCAGTCCAGCCCCGTTCAGTTCAGTCCCGTGCAGTCCAGTTCCGTCGAGTCCAATTTCGTCCAGTCCAGTCCTACACAGTCCAGTCTCCTCCAGTCCAGTCCCGTCCAATCCAGTCTCGTCCAGTCCCGTCCAGGCCAATCCGGGCCAGCCCCGTCAAGTCCAGTCCCGTCCATTCTAGTCCCGTCCAATCGCGTCCAGACCAGCCCCGTCCAGTGCAGTCCCGTCCATTCCAATCCCGTCCAGTCCCGTACAGTCCCGTCCAGTCCAGCCCCGTCCAGTTCAGTCCCGCCCTTCCAGTTCCGTCCAGACCAGTCTCGTCCAGTCCAGTCCCGACCAGTCGAGTCCTACGCAGTCCTGTTCCGTCCAGTCCCGGCCAGAAAAGCCCCGTCCAGTCCAGTTCCGTTCAGTCCAGTCCAGTCCCGTCCTGTTAAGTCCAGTCCAGGCCCGTACAGTCCAGTCCCGCCCAGTCAAGTTCCGTCCAGTCCACTTCCGTCCAGTCCAGTCCCGTCCAGTACAGTCCCGTCCAGTACAGTCCCGTCCAGTACAGTCCCGACATGTCCAGTCTCGTCCAGTCGAGTCCTCTCCAGTACAGTCCCCTCCTGTTCAGTCCAGCCCAGGTCCGTCGAGTCCAGTCGGGACCAGCCCCGTCAAGTCCAATTCAGCCCCGTCCATTTCGGTCCCGTCCAGTCCCGTCCAATCCCGTCCAGTCCCGTCCAGACCAGCCCCGTCCTGTTCAGTTCCGTCCAGTCCAATCCCGTCCAGTCCAGTCCTACCCAGTCCAGTGCCGTTCACGCCAGTCCTCTCCAGTCCAGTCCGGCCCAGGTCCGTCCAGTCCAGTCCAGGCAAGCGCCGTCAAGAACAGTCCCGTCCAGTCCAGTCCCGTCCAGTCCAGCCCAGTCTAATCCGTGCCGGCCCGGTCAAGTCCAATCCCGTCCAGTCCAGTCCCGTCAAGTCCAGTCCCGTCAACTCCAGTTCTGTCCAGTCCGGCCCAGTCCAGTCCGTGCCAGCCCCGTCAAGTCCAGTCCCGTCCAGTCCAGTCCCGACCAGTAAGGCCCCGTCCAGTACAGCCCTGTCCAGTCCAGTCCGGGCCAGGGCCGTCAAGTCCACCGACCTTTTAAATAAGGTCACTGACCTTTTAGTCAAGGTCACTGAACTTTTAGACAAGGTCACTGAACTTTTAGACAAGGTCACTGAACTTTTCAACAAGACCACTGACCTTTTAGACAAGGTCACTGAACTTTTAGACAAGGTCACTGAACTTTTAGACAAGGTCACTGACCTTTTGAACAAGGTCACTGACCTATTAGACAAGGTCACTGACCTTTTCAACAAGGTCACTGAACTTTGGAACAAGGTCACTGACCTATTAGACAAGGTCTCTGACCTTTTCAACAAGGTCACTGACCTTTTCGACAAGGTCACTGAGCTTTTAAACAAGGTCACTGACCTTTTAGACAAGGTCACTGAACTTTTAGACAAGGTCACTGAACTTTTAGACAAGGTCACTGAACTTTCAACAAAGTCACTGACCTTTTGAACAAGGTCACTGACCTATTAGACAAGGTCACTGAACTTTTAGACAAGGTCACTGAACTTTTAGACAAGGTCACTGAACTTTCAACAAGGTCACTGACCTTTTGAAGAAGGTCACTGACCTTTTGAACAAGGTCACTGACCCTTTAGACAAGGTCACAGGTTCATTGAACTTTCAAACAAGGTCACTTGGACGGGACTGGACGGGACTGGACAGTACTGGACGGGACTGGACGGGACTGGACGGGACTGGACGGGACTGGACGGGACTGGACGGGACTGGACGGGGCTGGACGGGACTGGACGGGACTGGACGGGACATGACGGGACTGGACAGGACTGGACGGGACATGACGGGACTGGACAGGACTGGACTGGGTAGGACTGGACCGGGCGGGACGGGGCTGATTTTGCCGGGCCTGGACCTGGCAGGACTGGTACGGACTCGACTTGGCTGGACTGGCCTGGACTGGACTGGACGGACCTGGGCCGGACTGGACTGGAGAGGACTGAACTGGACGGAACTGGACTGAACGGGGCTGGTCTGGACCGGATTGTATGGGACTGGACTGGGCGGGACTGGACTCGACTAGACTCGACGGGGCTCAATGGAATGGACGGGACTGCACTGGACAGGGCTGGTCTGGACGGGATTGGACGGGACTAGAATGGACGGGACTGGACTTGACGGGGCTGGCCCGGATTGGCCTGGACGGGACTGGACGAGACTGGATTGGACGGGACTGGACTGGAGGGGACTGGACTGGGTAGGACTGGACTGGACGAAATTGGACTCGACGGAACTGGACTGGACGGGACTGAACTGAACGGGGCTGGACTGGGTAGGACTGGACTGGACGGGACGGGGTTGGTCTTGACGGGACTGGACGGGACTTCACAGGACTGGTATGGACGATACTGAACTGAACGGGACTGGGCGGGACTGGACGGGACTGGACGGGACTGGACAGGACTGGATGGGACTGGACGGGACTGGACGGGACTTAATGGGACTTGGCGGGACTGGACGGGACTGGACGGGACTGGACAGGACTGGATGGGGCTGGACGGGACTGGACGGGACTTAACGGGACTGGACGGGACTGGACGGGACTGGACGGGACATGACGGGACTGGACAGGACTGGACTGGGTAGGACTGGACCGGGCGGGACGGGGCTGGTTTTGCCGGGACTGGACGGGACTTCACAGGACTGGTATGGACGATACCGAACTGGACGGGACGGACTGGACGGGAATGGCCGGGACCGGACGGGACTGGACGGGACTGGACGGGACTTGACGGGACTGGACGGGACTGGACGGGACTGGACGGGACTGGACGGGACTGGACGGGACTGGACGGGACTGGACGGGACTGGACGGGACTGGACGGGACTGGACGGGACTGGACGGGACTGGACGGGACTGGACGGGACTGGACGGGACTGGACGGGACTGGACGGGACTGGACGGGACTGGACGGGACTGGACGGGACTGGACGGGACTGGAACGGATGGGACTGGAATGGACGGGACTGGACTGTACGAAACTGGTCTGGACGGATCTGCACTGGACGGGACTGGCCGGGACCGGACGGGACTGGACGGGACCGGGCGGGACTGGACGGGACTGGACGGGACTTGACGGGACTGGACGGGACTGGACGGGACTGGACGGGACTGGACGGGACTGGAACGGATGGGACTGGCCTGGACGGGACTGTACTAGACGGGACTGGACTGGACGGGGCTGGACGGGGCTGGATGGGACTGGACGGGACCGGACGGGACTTGACGGGACTGGACGGGACTGGACGGGACTAAACTTGACCGGACTTATTTTGACGGGCCTGGACCTGGCAGGACTGGTACGGACTCGACTTGGCTGGACTGGCCTGGACTGGACTGGACGGACCTGGGCCGGACTGGACTGGAGAGGACTGAACTGGACGGAACTGGACTGAACGGGGCTGGTTTGGACCGGATTGTATGGGACTGGACTGGGCGGGACTGGACTCGACTAGTCTCGACGGGGCTGGCCTGTCCAGTCCCGTCCGTTCCGGTCCCGTCCGTTCCGGTCCTGTCCGTTCCAGACCCGTCCGTTCCAGTCCCGCCCGTTCCAGTCCCGCCCGTTCCAGTCCCGCCCGTTCCAGTCTCGCCCGTTCCAGTCCGGCCCGTTCCATTCCCGTCCGTTCCATTCCCGTCCGTTCCAGTCCCGTCCGTTCCATTACCACCAGTTCCATTCCCGTCCGCTCCATTCCCGTCCGTTCCAGTCCCGCCCGTTCCAATCCCGTCCGTTCCAGTCCCGTCCGTTCCAGTCCCGTCCGTTCCAGTCCCATCCGTTCGAGTCCCGCCCGTTCCAGTCCCGCCCGTTCCAGTCCCATCCGTTCCAGTCCCGCCCGTTCCAGTCCCGTCCGTTCCACTTCCGTCCGTTCCAGTCCAGTCCGTTCCAGTCCCGTCCGTTCCAGTCCCGTCCAGGCCAGCCCCATCCAGTGCAGATCCGTCCAGACCAGTTTCGTACAGTCCAGTCCCGTCCATTCCAGTCCCATCCGTTCCAGTCCCGTCCAGTCCCGTCCAGTCCCGTCCAGTCCCGTCCAGTCCCGTCCAGTCCCGTCAAGTCCCGTCCAGTCCCGTCCAGTCCCGTCCAGTCCCGTCCAGTCCCGTCCAGTCCCTTCCAGTCCCGTTAAGTCCCGTCCAGTCCCGTCCAGTCCCGTCCAGTCCCATCCAGTCCTGTCGAGTCCCGTCCAGTCCCATCCAGTCCCGTCCAGCCCCGTCCAGCCCAGTCCCGTCCAGACCAGTCCGAGCCAGCCCCATCAAGCCCGTCCAGTCCAGTCCTGTCCAGTACCGTCCAGTCCCGTCCAGTCCTGTCCAGTCCCGTCCAGTCCCGTCCAGTCCAGTCCAGTCCCGTCCAGTCCCGTCCAGTCCCGTCCAGTCCCGTCCAGTCCCGTCCAGTCCCGTCCAGTCCCGTCCAGTCCCGTCCAGTCCCGTCCAGTCCCGTCCAGTCCCGTCCAGTCCCGTCCAGTCCCGTCCAGTCCCGTCCAGTCCCGTCCAGTCCCGTCCAGTCCCGTCCAGTCCCGTCCAGTCCCGTCCAGTCCCGTCCAGTCCCGTCCAGTCCCGTCCAGTCCCGTCCAGTCCCGTCCAGTCCCGTCCAGTCCCGTCCAGTCCCGTCCAGTCCCGTCCAGTCCCGTCCAGTCACGTCAAGTCCCGTCCAGTCCCGTCCAGTCCCGCCCAGTCCCGTCCAGTCCCGTCCGGTCCCGTCCAGTCCGTCCAGTCCCGTCCAGTTCGGTATCGTCCATACCAGTCCTGTGAAGTCCCGTCCAGTCCCGTCAAAACCAGCCCCGTCCCGCCCGGTCCAGTCCTACCCAGTCCAGTCCTGTCCAGTCCCGTCATGTCCCGTCCAGTCCCGTCCAGTCCCGTCCAGTCCCGTCCAGTCCCGTCCAGTCCCGTCCAAGTGACCTTGTTTGAAAGTTCAATGAACCTGTGACCTCGTCTAAAGGGTCAGTGACCTTGTTCAAAAGGTCAGTGACCTTGTTCAAAAGGTTCCATTCCCGTCCGTTCCATTCCCGTCCGCTCCATTCCCGTCCGTTCCAGTCCCGCCCGTTCCAATCCCGTCCGTTCCAGTCCCGTCCGTTCCAGTCCCGTCCGTTCCAGTCCCATCCGTTCGAGTCCCGCCCGTTCCAGTCCCGCCCGTTCCAGTCCCATCCGTTCCAGTCCCGCCCGTTCCAGTCCCGTCCGTTCCACTTCTGTCCGTTCCAGTCCAGTCCGTTCCAGTCCCGTCCGTTCCAGTCCCGTCCAGGCCAGCCCCATCCAGTGCAGATCCGTCCAGACCAGTTTCGTACAGTCCAGTCCCGTCCATTCCAGTCCCATCCGTTCCAGTCCAGTCCCGTCCAGTCCCGTCCAGTCCCGTCCAGTCCCGTCCAGTCCCGCCCAGTCCCGTCCAGTCCCGTCCGGTCCCGGCCAGTGCAGATCCGTCCAGACCAGTTTCGTACAGTCCAGTCCCGTCCATTCCAGTCCCATCCGTTCCAGTCCCGTCCAGTCCCGTCCAGTCCCGTCCAGTCCCGTTCAGTCCCGTCCATCCCGTCCAGTCCCGTCCAGTCCCGTCAAGTCCCGTCCAGTCCCGTCCAGTCCCGCACAGTCCCGTCCAGTCCCGTCCGGTCCCGGCCAGTGCAGATCCGTCCAGACCAGTTTCGTACAGTCCAGTCCCGTCCATTCCAGTCCCATCCGTTCCAGTCCCGTCCAGTCCCGTCCAGTCCCGTCCAGTCCCGTCCAGTCCCATCCAGTCCTGTCCAGTCCCGTCCAGTCCCGTCCAGTCCCGTCCATCCCGTCCAGTCCAGTCCAGTCCCGTCCAGTCCCGTCCAGTCCCGTCCAGTCCCGTCCAGTCCCGTCCAGTCCCGTCCAGTCCCGTCCAGTCCCGTCCAGTCCCGTCCAGTCCCGTCCAGTCCCGTCCAGTCCCGTCCAGTCCCGTCCAGTCCCGTCCAGGCCCGTCCAGTCCCGTCCAGTCCCGTCCAGTACCGTCCAGTCCCGTCCAGTCCCGTCCAGTCTCGTCCAGTCCCGTCCAGTCCCGTCCAGTCCCGTTAAGTCCCGTTAAGTCCCGTCCAGTCCCGTCCAGTCCCATCCAGTCCTGTCCAGTCCCGTCCAGTCCCGTCCAGTCCCGTCCAGTCCCGTCCAGTCCCGTCCAGTCCCGTCCAGTCCCGTCCAGTCCCGTCCAGTCCCGTCCAGTCCCGTTAAGTCCCGTCTAGTCCCGTTAAGTCCCGTCCAGTCCCGTCCAGTCCCATCCAGTCCTGTCCAGTCCCGTCCAGTCCCGTCCAGTCCCGCCAAGTCCCGTTAAGTCCCGTCCAGTCCCGTGCAGTCCCATCCAGTCCTGTCCAGTCCCGTCCAGTCCGGTCCAGTCCCGCCCAGTCCCGTTCAGTTCAGTATCGTCCATACCAGTCCTGTGAAGTCCCGTCCAGTCCCGTCAAGACCAACCCCGTCCCGTCCAGTCCCGTCCTACCCAGTCCAGCCCCGTTCAGTTCAGTCCCGTCCAGTCCAGTTCCGACGAGTCCAATTTCGTCCAGTCCAGTCCTACCCAGTCCAGTCCCGTCCAATCCAGTCTCGTCCAGTCCCGTCCAGGCCAATCCGGGCCAGCCCCGTCAAGTCCAGTCCCGTCCATTCTAGACCCGTCCAATCCCGTCCAGACCAGCCCCGTCCAGTTCAGTCCTACCCTTCCAGTTCCGTCCAGACCAGTCTCGTCCAGTCCAGTCCCGACCAGTCGAGTACTACGCAGTCCAGTTCCGTCCAGTCCCGGCCAGAAAAGCCCCGTCCAGTCCAGTTCCGTTTAGTCCAGCCCAGTCCCGTCCTGTTAAGTCCAGGCCCGTACAGTCCAGTCCCGCCCAGTCAAGTTCCGTCCAGTCCACTTCCGTCCAGTCCAGTCCCGTCCAGTACAGTCCCGTCCAGTACAGTCCCGTCCAGTACAGTCCCGTCCAATACAGTCCCGTCCAGTACAGTCCCGTCCAGTACAGTCCCGTCCAGTACAGTCCCGTCCAGTACAGTCCCGACATGTCCAGTCTCATCCAGTCCAGTCCTCTCCAGTACAGTCCCCTCCTGTTCAGTCCAGCCCAGGTCCGTCGAGTCCAGTCGGGACCAGCCCCGTCAAGGCCAATTCAGTCCCGTCCATTTCGGTCCCGTCCAGTCCCGGCCATTCCCGTCCAGTCCCGTCCAGACCAGCCCCGTCCAGTTCAGTTCCGTCCAGTCCAATTTCGTCCAGTCCAATCCCGTCCAGTCCAGTCCTACACAGTCCAGTGCCGTTCACGCCAGTCCTCTCCAGTCCAGTCCGGCCCAGGTCCGTCCAGTCCAGTCCAGGCCAGCGCCGTCAAGAACAGTCCCGTCCAGTCCAGTCCCGTCCAGTCCAGCCCAGTCTAATCCGTGCCAGCCCGGTCAAGTCCAATCCCGTCCAGTCCAGTCCCGTCAAGTCCAGTCCCGTCCAGTCCAGTCCCGACCAGTCCGGTCCCGTCCAGTACAGCCCTGTCCAGTCCAGTCCGGGCCAGGGCCGTCAAGTCCACCGACCTTTTAAATAAAGTCACTGACGTTTTAGTCAAGGTCACTGAACTTTTAGACAAGGTCACTGAACTTTCAACAAGGTCACTGACCTTTTGAACAAGGTCACTGACCTATTAGACAAGGTCACTGAACTTTTAGACAAGGTCACTGAACTTTTAGACAAGGTCACTGAACTTTCAACAAGGTCACTGACCTTTTGAACAAGGTCACTGACCTTTTGAACAAGGTCACTGACCCTTTAGACAAGGTCACAGGTTCATTGAACTTTCAAACAAGGTCACTTGGACGGGACTGGACGGGACTGGACGGGACATGACGGGACTGGACAGGACTGGACTGGGTAGGACTGGACCGGGCGGGACGGGGCTGGTTTTGACGGGACTGGACGGGACTTCACAGGACTGGTATGGACGATACCGAACTGGACGGGACTGGACGGACTGGACGGGACTGGCCGGGACCGGACGGGACTGGACGGGACTGGGCGGGACTGGACGGGACTGGACGGGACTTGACGGGACTGGACGGGACTGGACGGGACTGGACGGGACTGGACGGGACTGGACGGGACTGGACGGGACTGGACGGGACTGGACGGGACTGGACGGGACTCGACGGGACTGGAACGGATGGGACTGGAATGGACGGGACTCACTGTACGAAACTGGTCTGGACGGATCTGCACTGGCCGGGACCGGACGGGACTGGACGGGACTGGGCGGGACTGGACGGGACTGGACGGGACTTGACGGGACTGGACGGGACTGGACGGGACTGGACGGGACTGGACGGGACTGGAACGGATGGGACTGGCCTGGACGGGACTGTACTAGACGGGACTGGACTGGACGGGGCTGGACGGGGCTGGATGGGACTGGACGGGACCGGACGGGACTTGACGGGACTGGACGGGACTGGACGGGACTGGACGGGACTGGACGGGACTGGACGGGACCGGACGGGACTGGACGGGACTGGACGGGATTGGACTGGACTGGACGGGATGGACGGGACTGGACGGGACTGGACGGGACTGGACGGGACTGGACGGGACTGGACGGGACTGGACGGGACTGGACAGGACTGGATTGGCCTGGACGGGACTGGACGAGACTGGATTGGACGGGACTGGACTGGAGGAGACTGGACTGGGTAGGACTGGACTGGACGAAATTGGACTCGACGGAACTGGACTGGACGGGGCTGAACTGAACGGGGCTGGACTGGGTAGGACCGGACTGGACGGGACGGGGTTGGTCTTGACGGGACTGGACGGGACTTCACGGGACTGGTATGATATGGTATGGTATACTGAACTGAACGGGACTGGGCGGGACTGGACGGGACTAGACGGGACTGGACAGGACTGGATGGGACTGGACGGGACTTAACGGGACTGGACGGGACTGGACGGGACTGGACGGGACTGGACGGGACTGGACGGGACTGGACGGGACTGGACGGGACTGGACGGGACTGGACGGGAATGGACTGAACTGGACGGGATGGACGGGACTGGACGGGTCTGGACAGGACTGGATGGGACTGGACGGGACTGGACGGGACTGGACGGGACTGGACGGGACTGGACTGGACTGGACGGGATGGACGGGACTGGACGGGACTGGACAGGACTAGATGGGACTGGACGGGGCTGGACGGGACTGGACGGGACTAAACGGGACTGCTCGGGACTGGACGGGACTGGACGGGACTGGACAGGACTGGATGGGACTGGGCGGGACTGGCCGGGACTCGACGGGACTGGACGGTACTGGACAGGACTGGACTGGACGGGCTTGACGGGGCTGGCTCGGACTGGGCTGGACGGGGCTGGACGGGACTTAACGGGACTTGGCGGGACTGGACGGGACTGGACGGGACTGGACGGGACTGGACGGGACTGGACGGGACTGGACGGGACTGGACAGGACTGGATGGGACTGGACGGGACTGGACGGGACTTAACGGGACTTTACGGGACTGGACGGGACTGGACGGGACTGGACGGGACTGTACGGGACTGGACGGGACTGGACGGGACTGGACGGGACTTGACAGGACTGGACGGGACTGAACGGTACTGGACAGGACTGGACTGGACGGGCTTGACGGGGCTGGCTCGGACTGGTCTGGACGGGACTGGGCTGGACGGGGCTGGACGGGACTGGATGGGACTGGACGGGACTGGACGGGGCTGGACGGGGCTGGACGGGACTGGACGGGACCGGACGGGACTGGACGGGACTGGACAGGACTGGACGGGAATGGACAGGACTGGACTGGACAGACTTGAAGGGGCTGGCTCGGACTGGCCTGGACGGGACTGTACTAGACGGGACTGGACTGGACGGGGCTAGACTTGACGGAGCTAGGCTTTACGGGACTTAATTTGATGGGACTGGCACGGACTCGAACGGGCTGGACTGGACGGAACTGGATTAGACGGGACTGGACTGGGTAGGGCTGGACTGCACGGGACTGGACTTGACGGAACTGGAATGGACGGAACTGGACTGAACGGGACTGGACTGGACGGGGCTGGCCTGGACGGGACTGGAACGGACGGGACTGGAACGGACTGGACTGGAACGGACGGAAGTGGAACGGACGGGACTGGAACGGGCGGGACTGGAACGGATGGGACTGGAACGGGCGGGACTGGAACGGGCGGGACTCGAACGGACGGGACTGGAGCGGGCGGGACTGGAACGGACGGGACTGGAACGGACGGGATTGGAACGGACGGGACTGGAACGGACGGGAATGGAACGGACGGGAATGGAACGGGCGGTACTGGAACGGACGGGACTGGAACGGACGGGAACGGAACGGACGGGAATAGAACGGGCGGTACTGGAACGGGCCGGACTGGAACGGGCGGGACTGGAACGGGCGGGACTGGAACGGACGGGACTGGACAGGCCAGCCCCGTCGAGTCAAGTCGAGTCCAGTCCCGCCCAGTCCAGTCCCATACAATCCGGTCCAGACCAGCCCCGTTCAGTCCAGTTCCGCCCAGTTCCGTCCTCTCCAGTCCAGCCCGGCCCAGGTCTGTCATGGCCAGTCCAGCCAAGTCGAGTCCGTACCAGTCCTGCCAGGTCCAGGCCCGTCAAAATAAGTCCGATCAAGTTTAGTCCCGTCCAGTCCCGTCCAGTCCCGAGCAGTCCCGTCCAGTCCCGTCCAGTCCCGTCCAGTCCCATCCAGTCCTGTCCAGTCCCGTCCAGTCCCGTCCATCCCGTCCAGTCCAGTCCAGTCCCGTCCAGTCCCGTCCAGTCCCGTCCAGTCCCGTCCAGTCCCGTCCAGTCCCGTCCAGTCCCGTCCAGTCCCGTCCAGTCCCGTCCAGTACCGTCCAGTCCCGTCCAGTCCCGTCCAGTCCCGTCCAGTCCCGTCCAGTCCCGTCCAGTCCCGTTAAGTCCCGTTAAGTCCCGTCCAGTCCCGTCCAGTCCCATCCAGTCCTGTCCAGTCCCGTCCAGTCCCGTCCAGTCCCGTCCAGTCCCGTCCAGTCCCGTCCAGTCCCGTCCAGTCCCGCCAAGTCCCGTTAAGTCCCGTCCAGTCCCGTCCAGTCCCATCCAGTCCTGTCCAGTCCCGTCCAGTCCCGTCCAGTCCCGCCCAGTCCCGTTCAGTTCAGTATCGTCCATACGAGTCCTGTGAAGTCCCGTCCAGTCCCGTCAAGACCAACCCCGTCCCGTCCAGTCCAGTCCTACCCAGTCCAGCCCCGTTCAGTTCAGTCCCGTCCAGTCCAGTTCCGTCGAGTCCAATTTCGTCCAGTCCAGTCCTACCCAGTCCAGTCTCCTCCAGTCCAGTCCCGTCCAATCCAGTCTCGTCCAGTCCCGGCCAGACCAATCCGGGCCAGCCCCGTCAAGTCCAGTCCCGTCCATTCTAGTCCCGTCCAATCGCGTCCAGACCAGCCCCGTCCAGTGCAGTCCCGTCCATTCCAATCCCGTCCAGTCCCGTACAGTCCCGTCCAGACCAGCCCCGTCCAGTTCAGTCCCGCCCTTCCAGTTCCGTCCAGACCAGTCTCGTCCAGTCCAGTCCCGACCAGTCGAGTCCTACGCAGTCCAGTTCCGTCCAGTCCCGGCCAGAAAAGCCCCGTCCAGTCCAGTTCCGTTCAGTCCAGTCCAGTCCCGTCCTGTTAAGTCCAGTCCAGGCCCGTACAGTCCAGTCCCGCCCAGTCAAGTTCCGTCCAGTCCACTTCCGTCCAGTCCAGTCCCGTCCAGTACAGTCCCGTCCAGTACAGTCCCGTCCAGTACAGTCCCGTCCAGTACAGTCCCGACATGTCCAGTCTCGTCCAGTCCAGTCCTCTCCAGTACAGTCCCCTCCTGTTCAGTCCAGCCCAGGTCCGTCGAGTCCAGTCGGGACCAGCCCCGTCAAGTCCAATTCAGCCCCGTCCATTTCGGTCCCGTCCAGTCCCGTCCAATCCCGTCCAGTCCCGTCCAGACCAGCCCCGTCCTGTTCAGTTCCGTCCAGTCCAATCCCGTCCAGTCCAGTCCTACCCAGTCCAGTGCCGTTCACGCCAGTCCTCTCCAGTCCAGTCCGGCCCAGGTCCGTCCAGTCCAGTCCAGGCAAGCGCCGTCAAGAACAGTCCCGTCCAGTCCAGTCCCGTCCAGTCCAGTCCAGTCTAATCCGTGCCGGCCCGGTCAAGTCCAATCCCGTCCAGTCCAGTCCCGTCAAGTCCAGTCCCGTCCAGCCCAGTCCCGACCAGTAAGGCCCCGTCCAGTACAGCCCTGTCCAGTCCAGTCCGGGCCAGGGCCGTCAAGTCCACCGACCTTTTAAATAAGGTCACTGACCTTTTAGTCAAGGTCACTGAACTTTTAGACAAGGTCACTGAACTTTTAGACAAGGTCACTGAACTTTTAGACAAGGTCACTGAACTTTCAACAAAGTCACTGACCTTTTGAACAAGGTCACTGACCTATTAGACAAGGTCACTGAACTTTTAGACAAGGTCACTGAACTTTTAGACAAGGTCACTGAACTTTCAACAAGGTCACTGACCTTTTGAAGAAGGTCACTGACCTTTTGAACAAGGTCACTGACCCTTTAGACAAGGTCACAGGTTCATTGAACTTTCAAACAAGGTCACTTGGACGGGACTGGACGGGACTGGACAGTACTGGACAGTACTGGACGGGACTGGACGGGACTGGACGGGACTGGACGGGACTGGACGGGACTGGACGGGACTGGACGGGGCTGGACGGGACTGGACGGGACTGGACGGGACATGACGGGACTGGACAGGACTGGACGGGACATGACGGGCTGGACAGGACTGGACTGGGTAGGACTGGACCGGGCGGGACGGGGCTGATTTTGCCGGGACTGGACGGGACTTCACAGGACTGGTATGGACGATACCGAACTGGACGGGACTGGACGGACTGGACGGGACTGGCCGGGACAGGACGGGACTGGACGGGACTAAACTTGACCGGACTTATTTTGACGGGCCTGGACCTGGCAGGACTGGTACGGACTCGACTTGGCTGGACTGGCCTGGACTGGACTGGACGGACCTGGGCCGGACTGGACTGGAGAGGACTGAACTGGACGGAACTGGACTGAACGGGGCTGGTCTGGACCGGATTGTATGGGACTGGACTGGGCGGGACTGGACTCGACTAGACTCGACGGGGCTCAATGGAATGGACGGGACTGCACTGGACAGGGCTGGTCTGGACGGGATTGGACGGGACTAGAATGGACGGGACTGGACTTGACGGGGCTGGCCCGGATTGGCCTGGACGGGACTGGACGGGACTGGACGAGACTGGATTGGACGGGACTGGACTGGAGGGGACTGGACTGGGTAGGACTGGACTGGACGAAATTGGACTCGACGGAACTGGACTGGACGGGACTGAACTGAACGGGGCTGGACTGGGTAGGACTGGACTGGACGGGACGGGGTTGGTCTTGACGGGACTGGACGGGACTTCACAGGACTGGTATGGACGATACTGAACTGAACGGGACTGGGCGGGACTGGACGGGACTGGACAGGACTGGATGGGACTGGACGGGACTGGACGGGACTGGACGGGACTTAATGGGACTTGGCGGGACCGGACGGGACTGGACGGGACTGGACAGGACTGGATGGGGCTGGACGGGACTGGACGGGACTTAACGGGACTCGACGGGACTGGACGGGACTGGACGGGACATGACGGGACTGGACAGGACTGGACTGGGTAGGACTGGACCGGGCGGGACGGGGCTGGTTTTGCCGGGACTGGACGGGACTTCACAGGACTGGTATGGACGATACCGAACTGGAAGGGACTGGACGGACTGGACGGGACTGGCCGGGACCGGACGGGACTGGACGGGACTGGACGGGACTTGACGGGACTGGACGGGACTGGACGGGACTGGACGGGACTGGACGGGACTGGACGGGACTGGACAGGACTGGACGGGACTGGACGGGACTGGACGGGACTGGACGGGACTGGACGGGACTGGACGGGACTGGACGGGACTGGACGGGACTGGACGGGACTGGACGGGACTGGACGGGACTGGACGGGACTGGAACGGATGGGACTGGACTGTACGAAACTGGTCTGGACGGATCTGCACTGGACGGGTCTGGCCGGGACCGGACGGGACTGGACAGGACTGGATGGGGCTGGACGGGACTGGACGGGACTTAACGGGACTCGACGGGACTGGACGGGACTGGACGGGACATGACGGGACTGGACAGGACTGGACTGGGTAGGACTGGACCGGGCGGGACGGGGCTGGTTTTGCCGGGACTGGACGGGACTTCACAGGACTGGTATGGACGATACCGAACTGGAAGGGACTGGACGGACTGGACGGGACTGACCGGGACCGGACGGGACTGGACGGGACTGGACGGGACTTGACGGGACTGGACGGGACTGGACGGGACTGGACGGGACTGGACGGGACTGGACGGGACTGGACGGGACTGGACGGGACTGGACGGGACTGGACGGGACTGGACGGGACTGGACGGGACTGGACGGGACTGGACGGGACTGGACGGGACTGGACGGGACTGGACAGGACTGGATGGGACTGGACGGGACTGGACGGGACTTAACGGGACTGGACGGGACTGGACGGGACTGGACGGGACTGGACGGGACTGGACGGGACTGGACGGGACTGGAAGGGACTTGACGGGACTGGACGGGACTGGACGGGACTGGACGGGACTGGACGGGACTGGACGGGACTGGACGGGACTGGAAGGGACTGGACGGGACTGGAACGGATGGGACTGGCCTGGACGGGACTGTACTAGACGGGACTGGACTGGAAGGGGCTGGACGGGGCTGGATGGGACTGGACGGGACCGGACGGGACTTGACGGGACTGGACGGGACTGGACGGGACTGGACGGGACTAAACTTGACCGGACTTATTTTGACGGGCCTGGACCTGGCAGGACTGGTACGGACTCGACTTGGCTGGACTGGCCTGGACTGGACTGGACGGACCTGGGCCGGACTGGACTGGAGAGGACTGAACTGCACGGAACTGGACTGAACGGGGCTGGTTTGGACCGGATTGTATGGGACTGGACTGGGCGGGACTGGACTCGACTAGACTCGACGGGGCTGGCCTGTCCAGTCCCGTCCGTTCCGGTCCCGTCCGTTCCGGTCCCGTCCGTTCCAGTCCCGGCCGTTCCAGTCCCGCCCGTTCCAGTCCCGCCCGTTCCAGTCCCGCCCGTTCAAGTCCTGCCCGTTCCAGTCCGGCCCGTTCCATTCCCGTCCGTTCCATTCCCGTCCGTTCGAGTCCCGCCCGTTCCAGTCCCGCCCGTTCCAGTCCCATCCGTTCCAGTCCCGCCCGTTCCAGTCCCGTCCGTTCCACTTCCGTCCGTTCCAGTCCAGTCCGTTCCAGTCCCGTCCGTTCCAGTCCCGTTCAGGCCAGCCCCATCCAGTGCAGATCCGTCCAGACCAGTTTCGTACAGTCCAGTCCCGTCCATTCCAGTCCCATCCGTTCCAGTCCCGTCCAGTCCCGTCCAATCCCGTCCAGTCCCGTCCAATCCCGTCCAGTCCCAACAAGTCCCGTCCAGTCTCGTCCAGTCCCGTCCAGTCCCGTCCAGTCCCGTTAAGTCCCGTCCAGTCCCGTCCAGTCCCATCCAGTCCTGTCCAGTCCCGTCCAGTCCCATCCAGTCCCGTCCATCCCCGTCCAGACCAGTCCAAGCCAGCCCCGTCAAGCCCGTCCAGACCAGCCCCGTCCAGTTCAGTCCTACCCTTCCAGTTCCGTCCAGACCCGTCCAGTCCCGTCAAGTCCCGTCCAGTCCCGTCCAGTCCCGTCCAGTCCCGTCCAGTCCCGTTAAGTCCCGTCCAGTCCCGTCCAGTCCCATCCAGTCCTGTCCAGTCCCGTCCAGTCCCATCCAGTCCCGTCCAGCCCCGTCCAGACCAGTCCAAGCCAGCCCCGTCAAGCCCGTCCAGACCAGCCCCGTCCAGTTCAGTCCTACCCTTCCAGTTCCGTCCAGACCAGTCCCATCCAGTCCTGTCCAGTCCCGTCCAGTCCCGCCCAGTCCCGTCCAGTCCTGTCCAGTCCCGTCCAGTCCCGCCCAGTCCCGTCCAGTCCCGTCCAGTCCCGTCCAGTCCCGTCCAGTCCCGTCCAGTCCCGTCCAGTCCCGTCCAGTCCCGTCCAGTCCCGTCCAGTCCCGTCCAGTCCCGTCCAGTCCCGTCCAGTCCCGTCCAGTCCCGTCCAGTCCCGTCCAGTCCCGTCCAGTCCCGTCCAGTCCCGTCCAGTCCCGTCCAGTCCCGTTAAGTCCCGTCCAGTCCCATCCAGTCCCATCCAGTCCTGTCCAGTCCCGTGAAGTCCCGTCCAGTCCCGTCAAGACCAACCCCGTCCCGTCCAGTCCGGTCCTACCCAGTCCAGCCCCGTTCAGTTCAGTCCCGTCCAGTCCAGTTCCGTGGAGTCCAATTTCGTCCAGTCCAGTCCTACCCAGTCCAGTCTCCTCCAGTCCAGTCCCGTCCAATCCAGTCTCGTCCAGTCCCGTCCAGGCCAATCCAGTCCTATCCAGTCCCGCCCAGTCCCGTCCAGTCCCGTCCAGTCCCGTCCAGTCCCGTCCATCCCGTCCAGTCCAGTCCATTCCCGTCCAGTCCCGTCCAGTCCCGTCCGGTCCCGTCCAGTCCCGCCCAGTCCCGTCAAGTCCCGCCCAGTCCCATCCAGTCCTGTCCAGTCCCGTCCAGTCCCGCCCAGTCCCGTCCAGTCCCGTCCAGTCCCGTCCAGTCCCGTCCAGTCCCGTCCAGTCCCGTCCAGTCCCGTCCAGTCCCGTCCAGTCCCGTCCAGTCCCGTCCAGTCCCGTCCAGTCCCGTCCAGTCCCGTCCAGTCCCGTCCAGTCCCGTCCAGTCCCGTCCAGTCCCGTTAAGTCCCGTCCAGTCCCGTCCAGTCCCGTCCAGTCCCATCCAGTCCTGTCCAATCCCGCCTAGTCCCGTCAAGTCCCGCCCAGTCCCATCCAGTCCTGTCCAGTCCCGTCCAGTCCCGTCCAGTCCCGAGCAGTCCCGTTTAGTCCCGTCCAGTCCCGTCCAGTCCCATACAGTCCTGTCCAGTCCCGTCCAGTCCCGTCCAGTCCCGTCCAGTCCCGTCCAGTCCCGTCCAGTCCCGTCCAGTCCCGTCCAGTCCCGTCCAGTCCCGTCCAGTCCCGTCCAGTCCCGTCCAGTCCCGTCCACTCCCGTCCAGTCCTGTCCAGTCCCGTCCAGTCCCGTCCATCCCGTCCAGTCCAGTCCAGTCCCGTCCAGTCCCGTCCAGTCCCGTCCAGTCCCGTCCAGTCCCGTCCAGTCCCGTCCAGTCCCACACAGTCCTGTCCAGTCCCATCCAGTCCTGTCCAGTCCCGTCCAGTCCCGCCGAGTCCCGTCCAGTCCCGTCCAGTCCCGTCCAGTCCCGTCCAGTCCCGTCCGGTCCCGTCCAGTCCCGTCCAGTCCCGTCCAGTCCCGTCCAGTCCCGTCCAGTCCCGTCCAGTCCCGTCCAGTCCCGTCCAGTCCCGTCCAGTCCCGTTAAGTCCCGTTAAGTCCCGTCCAGTAACGTCCAGTCCCATCCAGTCCTGTCCAGTCCCGTCCAGTCCCGTCCAGTCCCGTCCAGTCCCGTCCAGTCCCGTCCAGTCCCGTCCAGTCCCGTCCAGTCCCGTCCAGTCCCGTCCAGTCCCGTCCAGTCCCGTCCAGTCCCGTCCAGTCCCGTTGAGTCCCGTCCAGTCCCGTTAAGTCCCGTCCAGTCCCGTCCAGTCCCATACAGTCCTGTCCAGTCCCGTCCAGTCCCGTCCAGTCCCGCCAAGTCCCGTTAAGTCCCGTCCAGTCCCGTCCAGTCCCATCCAGTCCTGTCCAGTCCCGTCCAGTCCCGTCCAGTCCCGCCCAGTCCCGTTCAGTTCAGTATCGTCCATACCAGTCCTGTGAAGTCCCGTCCAGTCCCGTCAAGACCAACCCCGTCCCGTCCAGTCCAGTCCTACCCAGTCCAGCCCCGTTCAGTTCAGTCCCGTCCAGTCCAGTTCCGTCGAGTCCAATTTCGTCCAGTCCAGTCCTACCCAGTCCAGTCCCGTCCAATCCAGTCTCGTCCAGTCCCGTCCAGGCCAATCCAGACCAGCCCCGTCAAGTGCAGTCCCGTCCATTCCAATCCCGTCCAGTCCCGTACAGTCCCGTCCAGACCAGCCCCGTCCAGTTCAGTCCTACCCTTCCAGTTCAGTCCAGACCAGTCTCGTCCAGTCCAGTCCCGACCAGTCGAGTCCTACGCAGTCCAGTTCCGTTCAGTCCCAGCCAGAAAAGCCCCGTCCAGTCCAGTTTCGTTCAGTCCAGCCCAGTCCCGTCCTGTTAAGTCCAGTCCAGGCCCGTACAGTCCAGTCCCGCCCAGTCAAGTTCCGTCCAGTCCACTTCCGTCCAGTCCAGTCCCGTCCAGTACAGTCCCGTCCAGTACAGTCCCGTCCAATACAGTCCCGTCCAGTACAGTCCCGTCCAGTACAGTCCCGTCCAGTACAGTCCCGACATGTCCAGTCTCGTCCAGTTCAGTCCTCTCCAGTACAGTCCCCTCCTGTTCAGTCCAGCTCAGGTCCGTCGAGTCCAGTCGGGACCAGCCCCGTCCAGTCCAATTCAGACCCGTCCATTTCGGTCCCGTCCAGTCCCGTCCAATCCCGTCCAGTCCCGTCCAGACCAGCCCCGTCCAGTTCAGTTCCGTCCAGTCCAATTTCGTCCAGTCCAGTCTCGTCCAGTCCAGTCCCGACCAGTCGAGTCCTACGCAGTCCAGTTCCGTTCAGTCCCAGCCAGAAAAGCCCCGTCCAGTCCAGTTTCGTTCAGTCCAGCCCAGTCCCGTCCTGTTAAGTCCAGTCCAGGCCCGTACAGTCCAGTCCCGCCCAGTCAAGTTCCGTCCAGTCCACTTCCGTCCAGTCCAGTCCCGTCCAGTACAGTCCCGTCCAGTACAGTCCCGTCCAGTACAGTCCCGTCCAATACAGTCCCGTCCAGTACAGTCCCGTCCAGTACAGTCCCGACATGTCCAGTCTCGTCCAGTTCAGTCCTCTCCAGTACAGTCCCCTCCTGTTCAGTCCAGCTCAGGTCCGTCGAGTCCAGTCGGGACCAGCCCCGTCCAGTCCAATTCAGTCCCGTCCATTTCGGTCCCGTCCAGTCCCGTCCAATCCCGTCCAGTCCCGTCCAGACCAGCCCCGTCCAGTTCAGTTCCGTCCAGTCCAATTTCGTCGAGTCCAATCCCGTCCAGTCCAGTCCTACACAGTCCAGTGCCGTTCACGCCAGTCCTCTCCAGTCCAGTCCGGCCCAGGTCCGTCCAGTCCAGTCCAGGCCAGCGCCGTCAAGAACAGTCCCGTCCAGTCCAGTCCCGTCCAGTCCAGCCCAGTCTAATCCGTGCCGGCCCGGTCAAGTCCAATCCCGTCCAGTCCAGTCCCGTCAAGTCCAGTCCCGTCCAGTCCAGTCCCGACCAGTCCGGTCCCGTCCAGTACAGCCCTGTCCAGTCCAGTGCGGGCCAGGGCCGTCAAGTCCACCGACCTTTTAAATAAAGTCACTGACCTTTTAGTCAAGGTCACTGAACTTTTAGACAAGGTCACTGAACTTTCAGACAAGGTCACTGAACTTTTCAACAAGGTCACTGACCTTTTAGACAAGGTCACTGAACTTTTAGACAAGGTCACTGAACTTTAAGACAAGGTCACTGACCTTTTGAACAAGGTCACTGACCTAATAGACAAGGTCACTGACCTTTTCAACAAGGTCACTGAACTTTTGAACAAGGTCACTGACCTATTAGACAAGGTCACTGACCTTTTCAACAAGGTCACTGACCTTTTCGACAAGGTCACTGAACTTTTAAACAAGGTCACTGACCTTTTAGACAAGGTCACTGAACTTTTAGGCAAGGTCACTGAACTTTTAGACAAGGTCACTGAACTTTTAGACAAGGTCACTGAACTTTCAACAAGGTCACTGACCTTTTGAACAAGGTCACTGACCTATTAGACAAGGTCACTGAACTTTTAGACAAGGTCACTGAACTTTTAGACAAGTTCACTGAACTTTCAACAAGGTCACTCACCTTTTGAACAAGGTCACTGACCCTTTAGACAAGGTCACAGATTCATTGAACTTTCAAACAAGGTCACTTGGACGGGACTGGACGGGACTGGACGGGACTGGACGGGACTGGACGGGACATGACGGGACTGGACAGGACTGGACTGGGTAGGACTGGACCGGGCGGGACGGGGCTGGTTTTGACGGGACTGGACGGGACTTCACAGGACTGGTATGGACGATACCGAACTGGACGGGACTGGACGGACTGGACGGGACTGGCCGGGACCGGACGGGACTGGACGGGACTGGGCGGGACTGGACGGGACTGGACGGGACTTGACGGGACTGGACGGGACTGGACGGGACTGGACGGGACTGGACGAGACTGTAACGGATGGGACTGGAATGGACGGGACTGGACTGTACGAAACTGGTCTGGACGGATCTGCACTGGCCGGGACCGGACGGGACTGGACGGGACTGGGCGGGACTGGACGGGACTGGACGGGACTTGACGGGACTGGACGGGACTGGACGGGACTGGACGGGACTGGACGGGACTGGACGGGACTGGACGGGACTGGACGGGACTGGACGGGACTGGACGGATGGGACTGGCCTGGACGGGACTGTACTAGACGGGACTGGACTGGACGGGGCTGGACGGGGCTGGATGGGACTGGACGGGACCGGACGGGACTTGACGGGACTGGACGGGACTGGACGGGACTGGACGGGACCGGACGGGACTGGACGGGACTGGACGGGAATGGACTGGACGGGATGGACGGGACTGGACGGGACTGGACGGGACTGGACGGGACTGGACGGGACTGGACGGGACTGGACGGGACTGGACGGGACTGGACGGGACTGGACGGGACTGGACAGGACTGGATTGGCCTGGACGGGACTGGACGAGACTGGATTGGACGGGACTGGACTGGAGGAGACTGGACTGGGTAGGACTGGACTGGACGAAATTGGACTCGACGGAACTGGACTGGACGGGACTGAACTGAACGGGGCTGGACTGGGTAGGACCGGACTGGACGGGACGCGGTTGGTCTTGACGGGACTGGACGGGACTTCACGGGACTGGTATGGTATGGTATGGTATGGTATACTGAACTGGACGGGACTTGGCGGGACTGGACGGGACTAGACGGGACTGGACAGGACTGGATGGGACTGGACGGGACTTAACGGGACTGGACGGGACTGGATGGGACTGGACGGGACTGGACGGGACTGGACGGGACTGGACGGGACTGGACGGGAATGGATTGGACTGGACGGGATGGACGGGACTGGACGGGTCTGGACAGGACTGGATGGGACTGGACGGGACTGGACGGGACTGGACGGGACTGGACGGGACTGGACTGGACCGGACGGGATGGACGGGACTGGACGGGACTGGACAGGACTGGATGGGGCTGGACGGGGCTGGACCGGACTGGACGGGACTAAACGGGACTGCTCGGGACTGGACGGGACTGGACGGGACTGGACAGGACTGGATGGGACTGGGCGGGACTGGACGGGACTGGACGGGACTGGACGGTACTGGACAGGACTGGACTGGACGGGCTTGATGGGGCTGGCTCGGACTGGGCTGAACGGGACTGGGCTGGACGGGGCTGGACGGGACTGGATGGGACTGCTCGGGACTGGACGGGACTGGACGGGACTGGACGGGACTGGACGGGACTGGACGGGACTGGACGGTACTGGACAGGACTGGACTGGACGGGCTTGACGGGGCTGGCTCGGACTGGGCTGGACGGGACTGGACTGGGCGGGACTGGACTCGACTAGACTCGACGGGGCTGGCCTGTCCAGTTCCGTCCGTTCCGGTCCCGTCCGTTCCGGTCCCGTCCGTTCCGGTCCCGTCCGTTCCAGTCCCGTCCGTTCCAGTCCCGCCCGTTCCAGTCCCGCCCGTTCCAGTCCCGCCCGTTCCAGTCCGGCCCGTTCCATTCCCGTCCGTTCCATTCCCGTCCGTTCCAGTCCCGTCCGTTCCAGTACCACCCGTTCCATTCCCGTCCGTTCCATTCCCGTCCGTTCCATTCCCGTCCGTTCCAGTCCCGCCCGTTCCAATCCCGTCCGTTCCAGTCCCGTCCGTTCCAGTCACGTCCGTTCCAGTCCCATCCGTTCGAGTCCCGCCCGTTCCAGTCCCGCCCGTTCCAGTCCCATCCGTTCCAGTCCCGCCCGTTCCAGTCCCGTCCGTTCCACTTCCGTCCGTTCCAGTCCAGTCCGTTTCAGTCCCGTCCGTTCCAGTCCCGTCCAGACCAGTTTCGTACAGTCCAGTCCCGTCCATTCCAGTCCCATCCGTTCCAGTCCCGTCCAGTCCCGTCCAGTCCCGTCCAGTCCCGTCCAGTCCCGTCCAGTCCCGTCAAGTCCCGTCCAGTCCCGTCCAGTCCCGTCCAGTCCCGTCCAGTCCCGTCCAGTCCCGTTAAGTCCCGTCCAGTCCCGTCCAGTCCCGTCCAGTCCCATCCAGTCCTGTCCAGTCCCGTACAGTCCCATCCAGTCCTGTCCAGCCCCGTCCAGCCCAGTCCCGTCCAGACCAGTCCGAGCCAGCCCCGTCAAGCCCGTCCAGTCCAGTCCTGTCCAGTACCGTCCAGTCCCGTCCAGTCCTGTCCAGTCCCGTCCAGTCCCGTCCAGTCCCGTCCAGTCCCGTCCAGTCCCGTCCAGTCCCGTCCAGTCCCGTCCAGTCCCGTCCAGTCCCGTCCAGTCCCGTCCAGTCCCGTCCAGTCCCGTCCAGTCCTGTCCAGTCCCGTCCAGTCCCGTCCAGTCCCGTCCAGTCCCGTCCACTCCCGTCCAGTCCCGTCCAGTCCCGTCCAGTCCCGTTAAGTCCCGTCCAGTCCCGTCCAGTCCTGTCCAGTCCCGTGAAGTCCCGTCCAGTCCCGTCAAGACCAACCCCGTCCCGTCCAGTCCGGTCCCACCCAGTCCAGCCCCGTTCAGTTCAGTCCCGTCCAGTCCAGTTCCGTCGAGTCCAATTTCGTCCAGTCCAGTCCTACCCAGTCCAGTCTCCTCCAGTCCAGTCCCGTCCAATCTAGTCTCGTCCAGTCCCGTCCAGGTCAATCCAGTCCTGTCCAGTCCCGTCCAGTCCCGTCCAGTCCCGTCCAGTCCCGTCCATCCCGTCCAGTCCAGTCCATTCCCATCCAGTCCCGTCCAGTCCCGTCCAGTCCCGTCCAGTCCCGCCCAGTCCCGTCAAGTCCCGCCCAGTCCCATCCAGTCCTGTCCAGTCCCGTCCAGTCCCGTCCAGTCCCGTCCAGTCCCGTCCAGTCCCGTCCAGTCCCGTCCAGTCCCATCCAGTCCCGTCCAGTCCCGTCCAGTCCCGTCCAGTCCCGTCCAGTCCCGTTAAGTCCCGTCCAGTCCCGTCCAGTCCCATCCAGTCCTCTCCAGTCCCGCCTAGTCCCGTCAAGTCCCGCCCAGTCCCATCCAGTCCTGTCCAGTCCCGTCCAGTCCCGTCCAGTCCCGAGCAGTCCCGTTTAGTCCCGTCCAGTCCCGTCCAGTCCCGTCCAGTCCCATCCAGTCTTGTCCAGTCCCGTCCAGTCCCGTCCATCCCGTCCAGTCCAGTCCAGTCCAGTCCAGTCCCGTCCAGTCCCGTCCAGTCCCGTCCAGTCCCGTCCAGTCCCGTCCAGTCCCGTCCAGTCCCGTCCAGTCCCGTCCAGTCCCGTCCAGTCCCGTCCAGTCCCGTCCAGTCCCGTCCAGTCCCGTCCAGTCCCGTCCAGTCCCGTCCAGTCCCGTCCAGTCCCGTCCAGTCCCGTCCAGTCCCGTCCAGTCCCGTTAAGTCCCGTTAAGTCCCGTCCAGTCTCGTCCAGTCCCATCCAGTCCTGTCCAGTCCCGTCCAGTCGCGTCCAGTCCCGTCCAGTCCTGTCCAGTCCCGTCCAGTCCCGTCCAGTCCCGTTCTGTCCCGTCCAGTCCCGTCCAGTCCCGTTAAGTCCCGTCCAGTCCCGTTAAGTCCCGTCCAGTCCCGTCCAGTCCCATCCAGTCCTGTCCAGTCCCGTCCAGTCCCGTCCAGTCCCGCCAAAGTCCCGTTAAGTCCCGTCCAGTCCCGTCCAGTCCCATCCAGTCCTGTCCAGTCCCGTCCAGTCCCGTCCAGTCCCGCCCAGTCCCGTCCAGTCCCGTCCAGTCCCGTCCAGTCCCGTCCAGTCCCGTCCAGTCCCGTCCAGTCCCGTCCAGTCCCGTCCAGTCCCGTTAAGTCCCGTCCAGTCCCGTTAAGTCCCGTCCAGTCCCGTCCAGTCCCATCCAGTCCTGTCCAGTCCCGTCCAGTCCCGTCCAGTCCCGCCAAGTCCCGTTAAGTCCCGTCCAGTCCCGTTAAGTCCCGTCCAGTCCCGTCCAGTCCCATCCAGTCCTGTCCAGTCCCGTCCATTCCCGTCCAGTCCCGCCAAGTCCCGTTAAGTCCCGTCCAGTCCCGTGCAGTCCCATCCAGTCCTGTCCAGTCCCGTCCAGTCCGGTCCAGTCCCGCCCAGTCCCGTTCAGTTCAGTATCGTCCATACCAGTCCTGTGAAGTCCCGTCCAGTCCCGTCAAGACCAACCCCGTCCCGTCCAGTCCCGTCCTACCCAGTCCAGCCCCGTTCAGTTCAGTCCCGTCCAGTCCAGTTCCGACGAGTCCAATTTCGTCCAGTCCAGTCCTACCCAGTCCAGTCCCGTCCAATCCAGTCTCGTCCAGTCCCGTCCAGGCCAATCCGGGCCAGCCCCGTCAAGTCCAGTCCCGTCCATTCTAGACCCGTCCAATCCCGTCCAGACCAGCCCCGTCCAGTTCAGTCCTACCCTTCCAGTTCCGTCCAGACCAGTCTCGTCCAGTCCAGTCCCGACCAGTCGAGTACTACGCAGTCCAGTTCCGTCCAGTCCCGGCCAGAAAAGCCCCGTCCAGTCCAGTTCCGTTTAGTCCAGCCCAGTCCCGTCCTGTTAAGTCCAGTCCAGGCCCGTACAGTCCAGTCCCGCCCAGTCAAGTTCCGTCCAGTCCACTTCCGTCCAGTCCAGTCCCGTCCAGTACAGTCCCGTCCAGTACAGTCCCGTCCAGTACAGTCCCGTCCAATACAGTCCCGTCCAGTACAGTCCCGTCCAGTACAGTCCCGTCCAGTACAGTCCCGTCCAGTACAGTCCCGACATGTCCAGTCTCATCCAGTCCAGTCCTCTCCAGTACAGTCCCCTCCTGTTCAGTCCAGCCCAGGTCCGTCGAGTCCAGTCGGGACCAGCCCCGTCAAGGCCAATTCAGTCCCGTCCATTTCGGTCCCGTCCAGTCCCGGCCATTCCCGTCCAGTCCCGTCCAGACCAGCCCCGTCCAGTTCAGTTCCGTCCAGTCCAATTTCGTCCAGTCCAATCCCGTCCAGTCCAGTCCTACACAGTCCAGTGCCGTTCACGCCAGTCCTCTCCAGTCCAGTCCGGCCCAGGTCCGTCCAGTCCAGTCCAGGCCAGCGCCGTCAAGAACAGTCCCGTCCAGTCCAGTCCCGTCCAGTCCAGCCCAGTCTAATCCGTGCCGGCCCGGTCAAGTCCAATCCCGTCCAGTCCAGTCCCGTCAAGTCCAGCCCCGTCCAGTCCAGTCCCGACCAGTCCGGTCCCGTCCAGTACAGCCCTGTCCAGTCCAGTCCGGGCCAGGGCCGTCAAGTCCACCGACCTTTTAAATAAAGTCACTGACGTTTTAGTCAAGGTCACTGAACTTTTAGACAAGGTCACTGAACTTTCAGACAAGGTCACTGAACTTTTCAACAAGGTCACTGACCTTTTAGACAAGGTCACTGAACTTTTAGACAAGGTCACTGAACTTTTAGACAAGGTCACTGAACTTTCAACAAGGTCACTGACCTTTTGAACAAGGTCACTGACCTATTAGACAAGGTCACTGAACTTTTAGACAAGGTCACTGAACTTTTAGACAAGGTCACTGAACTTTCAACAAGGTCACTGACCTTTTGAACAAGGTCACTGACCTTTTGAACAAGGTCACTGACCTTTTGAACAAGGTCACTGACCCTTTAGACAAGGTCACAGGTTCATTGAACTTTCAAACAAGGTCACTTGGACGGGACTGGACGGGACATGACGGGACTGGACAGGACTGGACTGGGTAGGACTGGACCGGGCGGGACGGGGCTGGTTTTGACGGGACTGGACGGGACTTCACAGGACTGGTATGGACGATACCGAACTGGACGGGACTGGACGGACTGGACGGGACTGGCCGGGACCGGACGGGACTGGACGGGACTGGGCGGGACTGGACGGGACTGGACGGGACTTGACGGGACTGGACGGGACTGGACGGGACTGGACGGGACTGGACGGGACTGGACGGGACTGGACGGGACTGGACGGGACTGGACGGGACTGGACGGGACTGGACGGGACTCGACGGGACTGGAACGGATGGGACTGGAATGGACGGGACTGCACTGTACGAAACTGGTCTGGACGGATCTGCACTGGCCGGGACCGGACGGGACTGGACGGGACTGGGCGGGACTGGACGGGACTGGACGGGACTTGACGGGACTGGACGGGACTGGACGGGACTGGACGGGACTGGACGGGACTGGACGGGACTGGAACGGATGGGACTGGCCTGGACGGGACTGTACTAGACGGGACTGGACTGGACGGGGCTGGACGGGACTGGACGGGACTGGACGGGACTGGAACGGATGGGACTGGCCTGGACGGGACTGTACTAGACGGGACTGGACTGGACGGGGCTGGACGGGGCTGGATGGGACTGGACGGGACCGGACGGGACTTGACGGGACTGGACGGGACTGGACGGGACTGGACGGGACTGGACGGGACTGGACGGGACCGGACGGGACTGGACGGGACTGGACGGGATTGGACTGGACTGGACGGGATGGACGGGACTGGACGGGACTGGACGGGACTGGACGGGACTGGACGGGACTGGACGGGACTGGACGGGACTGGACAGGACTGGATTGGCCTGGACGGGACTGGACGAGACTGGATTGGACGGGACTGGACTGGAGGAGACTGGACTGGGTAGGACTGGACTGGACGAAATTGGACTCGACGGAACTGGACTGGACGGGGCTGAACTGAACGGGGCTGGACTGGGTAGGACCGGACTGGACGGGACGGGGTTGGTCTTGACGGGACTGGACGGGACTTCACGGGACTGGTATGATATGGTATGGTATACTGAACTGAACGGGACTGGGCGGGACTGGACGGGACTAGACGGGACTGGACAGGACTGGATGGGACTGGACGGGACTTAACGGGACTGGACGGGACTGGACGGGACTGGACGGGACTGGACGGGACTGGACGGGACTGGACGGGACTGGACGGGACTGGACGGGACTGGACGGGACTGGACGGGACTGGACGGGAATGGACTGAACTGGACGGGATGGACGGGACTGGACGGGTCTGGACAGGACTGGATGGGACTGGACGGGACTGGACGGGACTGGACGGGACTGGACGGGACTGGACTGGACTGGACGGGATGGACGGGACTGGACGGGACTGGACAGGACTAGATGGGACTGGACGGGGCTGGACGGGACTGGACGGGACTAAACGGGACTGCTCGGGACTGGACGGGACTGGACGGGACTGGACAGGACTGGATGGGACTGGGCGGGACTGGCCGGGACTCGACGGGACTGGACGGTACTGGACAGGACTGGACTGGACGGGCTTGACGGGGCTGGCTCGGACTGGGCTGGACGGGGCTGGACGGGACTTAACGGGACTTGGCGGGACTGGACGGGACTGGACGGGACTGGACGGGACTGGACGGGACTGGACGGGACTGGACGGGACTGGACAGGACTGGATGGGACTGGACGGGACTGGACGGGACTTAACGGGACTTTACGGGACTGGACGGGACTGGACGGGACTGGACGGGACTGTACGGGACTGGACGGGACTGGACGGGACTGGACGGGACTTGACAGGACTGGACGGGACTGAACGGTACTGGACAGGACTGGACTGGACGGGCTTGACGGGGCTGGCTCGGACTGGTCTGGACGGGACTGGGCTGGACGGGGCTGGACGGGACTGGATGGGACTGGACGGGACTGGACGGGGCTGGACGGGGCTGGACGGGACTGGACGGGACCGGACGGGACTGGACGGGACTGGACAGGACTGGACGGGAATGGACAGGACTGGACTGGACAGACTTGAAGGGGCTGGCTCGGACTGGCCTGGACGGGACTGTACTAGACGGGACTGGACTGGACGGGGCTAGACTTGACGGAGCTAGGCTTTACGGGACTTAATTTGATGGGACTGGCACGGACTCGAACGGGCTGGACTGGACGGAACTGGATTAGACGGGACTGGACTGGGTAGGGCTGGACTGCACGGGACTGGACTTGACGGAACTGGAATGGACGGAACTGGACTGAACGGGACTGGACTGGACGGGGCTGGCCTGGACGGGACTGGAACGGACGGGACTGGAACGGACTGGACTGGAACGGACGGAAGTGGAACGGACGGGACTGGAACGGGCGGGACTGGAACGGATGGGACTGGAACGGGCGGGACTGGAACGGGCGGGACTCGAACGGACGGGACTGGAGCGGGCGGGACTGGAACGGACGGGACTGGAACGGACGGGATTGGAACGGACGGGACTGGAACGGACGGGAATGGAACGGACGGGAATGGAACGGGCGGTACTGGAACGGACGGGACTGGAACGGACGGGAACGGAACGGACGGGAATAGAACGGGCGGTACTGGAACGGGCCGGACTGGAACGGGCGGGACTGGAACGGGCGGGACTGGAACGGACGGGACTGGACAGGCCAGCCCCGTCGAGTCAAGTCGAGTCCAGTCCCGCCCAGTCCAGTCCCATACAATCCGGTCCAGACCAGCCCCGTTCAGTCCAGTTCCGCCCAGTTCCGTCCTCTCCAGTCCAGCCCGGCCCAGGTCCGTCATGGCCAGTCCAGCCAAGTCGAGTCCGTACCAGTCCTGCCAGGTCCAGGCCCGTCAAAATAAGTCCGGTCAAGTTTAGTCCCGTCCAGTCCCGTCCAGTCCCGAGCAGTCCCGTCCAGTCCCGTCCAGTCCCGTCCAGTCCCATCCAGTCCTGTCCAGTCCCGTCCAGTCCCGTCCATCCCGTCCAGTCCAGTCCAGTCCCGTCCAGTCCCGTCCAGTCCCGTCCAGTCCCGTCCAGTCCCGTCCAGTCCCGTCCAGTCCCGTCCAGTCCCGTCCAGTCCCGTCCAGTCCCGTCCAGTACCGTCCAGTCCCGTCCAGTCCCGTCCAGTCCCGTCCAGTCCCGTCCAGTCCCGTCCAGTCCCGTCCAGTCCCGTTAAGTCCCGTTAAGTCCCGTCCAGTCCCGTCCAGTCCCATCCAGTCCTGTCCAGTCCCGTCCAGTCCCGTCCAGTCCCGTCCAGTCCCGTCCAGTCCCGTCCAGTCCCGTCCAGTCCCGCCAAGTCCCGTTAAGTCCCGTCCAGTCCCGTCCAGTCCCATCCAGTCCTGTCCAGTCCCGTCCAGTCCCGTCCAGTCCCGCCCAGTCCCGTTCAGTTCAGTATCGTCCATACGAGTCCTGTGAAGTCCCGTCCAGTCCCGTCAAGACCAACCCCGTCCCGTCCAGTCCAGTCCTACCCAGTCCAGCCCCGTTCAGTTCAGTCCCGTCCAGTCCAGTTCCGTCGAGTCCAATTTCGTCCAGTCCAGTCCTACCCAGTCCAGTCTCCTCCAGTCCAGTCCCGTCCAATCCAGTCTCGTCCAGTCCCGGCCAGACCAATCCGGGCCAGCCCCGTCAAGTCCAGTCCCGTCCATTCTAGTCCCGTCCAATCGCGTCCAGACCAGCCCCGTCCAGTGCAGTCCCGTCCATTCCAATCCCGTCCAGTCCCGTACAGTCCCGTCCAGACCAGCCCCGTCCAGTTCAGTCCCGCCCTTCCAGTTCCGTCCAGACCAGTCTCGTCCAGTCCAGTCCCGACCAGTCGAGTCCTACGCAGTCCAGTTCCGTCCAGTCCCGGCCAGAAAAGCCCCGTCCAGTCCAGTTCCGTTCAGTCCAGTCCAGTCCCGTCCTGTTAAGTCCAGTCCAGGCCCGTACAGTCCAGTCCCGCCCAGTCAAGTTCCGTCCAGTCCACTTCCGTCCAGTCCAGTCCCGTCCAGTACAGTCCCGTCCAGTACAGTCCCGTCCAGTACAGTCCCGTCCAGTACAGTCCCGACATGTCCAGTCTCGTCCAGTCCAGTCCTCTCCAGTACAGTCCCCTCCTGTTCAGTCCAGCCCAGGTCCGTCGAGTCCAGTCGGGACCAGCCCCGTCAAGTCCAATTCAGCCCCGTCCATTTCGGTCCCGTCCAGTCCCGTCCAATCCCGTCCAGTCCCGTCCAGACCAGCCCCGTCCTGTTCAGTTCCGTCCAGTCCAATCCCGTCCAGTCCAGTCCTACCCAGTCCAGTGCCGTTCACGCCAGTCCTCTCCAGTCCAGTCCGGCCCAGGTCCGTCCAGTCCAGTCCAGGCAAGCGCCGTCAAGAACAGTCCCGTCCAGTCCAGTCCCGTCCAGTCCAGTCCAGTCTAATCCGTGCCGGCCCGGTCAAGTCCAATCCCGTCCAGTCCAGTCCCGTCAAGTCCAGTCCCGTCCAGCCCAGTCCCGACCAGTAAGGCCCCGTCCAGTACAGCCCTGTCCAGTCCAGTCCGGGCCAGGGCCGTCAAGTCCACCGACCTTTTAAATAAGGTCACTGACCTTTTAGTCAAGGTCACTGAACTTTTAGACAAGGTCACTGAACTTTTAGACAAGGTCACTGAACTTTTAGACAAGGTCACTGAACTTTCAACAAAGTCACTGACCTTTTGAACAAGGTCACTGACCTATTAGACAAGGTCACTGAACTTTTAGACAAGGTCACTGAACTTTTAGACAAGGTCACTGAACTTTCAACAAGGTCACTGACCTTTTGAAGAAGGTCACTGACCTTTTGAACAAGGTCACTGACCCTTTAGACAAGGTCACAGGTTCATTGAACTTTCAAACAAGGTCACTTGGACGGGACTGGACGGGACTGGACAGTACTGGACAGTACTGGACGGGACTGGACGGGACTGGACGGGACTGGACGGGACTGGACGGGACTGGACGGGACTGGACGGGGCTGGACGGGACTGGACGGGACTGGACGGGACATGACGGGACTGGACAGGACTGGACGGGACATGACGGGCTGGACAGGACTGGACTGGGTAGGACTGGACCGGGCGGGACGGGGCTGATTTTGCCGGGACTGGACGGGACTTCACAGGACTGGTATGGACGATACCGAACTGGACGGGACTGGACGGACTGGACGGGACTGGCCGGGACAGGACGGGACTGGACGGGACTAAACTTGACCGGACTTATTTTGACGGGCCTGGGCCGGACTGGACTGGAGAGGACTGAACTGGACGGAACTGGACTGAACGGGGCTGGTCTGGACCGGATTGTATGGGACTGGACTGGGCGGGACTGGACTCGACTAGACTCGACGGGGCTCAATGGAATGGACGGGACTGCACTGGACAGGGCTGGTCTGGACGGGATTGGACGGGACTAGAATGGACGGGACTGGACTTGACGGGGCTGGCCCGGATTGGCCTGGACGGGACTGGACGGGACTGGACGAGACTGGATTGGACGGGACTGGACTGGAGGGGACTGGACTGGGTAGGACTGGACTGGACGAAATTGGACTCGACGGAACTGGACTGGACGGGACTGAACTGAACGGGGCTGGACTGGGTAGGACTGGACTGGACGGGACGGGGTTGGTCTTGACGGGACTGGACGGGACTTCACAGGACTGGTATGGACGATACTGAACTGAACGGGACTGGGCGGGACTGGACGGGACTGGACAGGACTGGATGGGACTGGACGGGACTGGACGGGACTGGACGGGACTTAATGGGACTTGGCGGGACCGGACGGGACTGGACGGGACTGGACAGGACTGGATGGGGCTGGACGGGACTGGACGGGACTTAACGGGACTCGACGGGACTGGACGGGACTGGACGGGACATGACGGGACTGGACAGGACTGGACTGGGTAGGACTGGACCGGGCGGGACGGGGCTGATTTTGCCGGGACTGGACGGGACTTCACAGGACTGGTATGGACGATACCGAACTGGAAGGGACTGGACGGACTGGACGGGACTGGCCGGGACCGGACGGGACTGGACGGGACTGGACGGGACTTGACGGGACTGGACGGGACTGGACGGGACTGGACGGGACTGGACGGGACTGGACGGGACTGGACAGGACTGGACGGGACTGGACGGGACTGGACGGGACTGGACGGGACTGGACGGGACTGGACGGGACTGGACGGGACTGGACGGGACTGGACGGGACTGGACGGGACTGGAACGGATGGGACTGGACTGTACGAAACTGGTCTGGACGGATCTGCACTGGACGGGTCTGGCCGGGACCGGACGGGACTGGACAGGACTGGATGGGGCTGGACGGGACTGGACGGGACTTAACGGGACTCGACGGGACTGGACGGGACTGGACGGGACATGACGGGACTGGACAGGACTGGACTGGGTAGGACTGGACCGGGCGGGACGGGGCTGGTTTTGCCGGGACTGGACGGGACTTCACAGGACTGGTATGGACGATACCGAACTGGAAGGGACTGGACGGACTGGACGGGACTGGCCGGGACCGGACGGGACTGGACGGGACTGGACGGGACTTGACGGGACTGGACGGGACTGGACGGGACTGGACGGGACTGGACGGGACTGGACGGGACTGGACGGGACTGGACGGGACTGGACGGGACTGGACGGGACTGGACGGGACTGGACGGGACTGGACGGGACTGGACGGGACTGGACAGGACAGGATGGGACTGGACGGGACTGGACGGGACTTAACGGGACTGGAAGGGACTGGACGGGACTGGACGGGAATGGACGGGACTGGACGGGACTGGACGGGACTGGACGGGACTTGACGGGACTGGACGGGACTGGACGGGACTGGACGGGACTGGACGGGACTGGACGGGACTGGACGGGACTGGAAGGGACTGGACGGGACTGGAACGGATGGGACTGGCCTGGACGGGACTGTACTAGACGGGACTGGACTGGACGGGGCTGGACGGGGCTGGATGGGACTGGACGGGACCGGACGGGACTTGACGGGACTGGACGGGACTGGACGGGACTGGACGGGACTAAACTTGACCGGACTTATTTTGACGGGCCTGGACCTGGCAGGACTGGTACGGACTCGACTTGGCTGGACTGGCCTGGACTGGACTGGACGGACCTGGGCCGGACTGGACTGGAGAGGACTGAACTGCACGGAACTGGACTGAACGGGGCTGGTTTGGACCGGATTGTATGGGACTGGACTGGGCGGGACCGGACTCGACTAGACTCGACGGGGCTGGCCTGTCCAGTCCCGTCCGTTCCGGTCCCGTCCGTTCCGGTCCCGTCCGTTCCAGTCCCGGCCGTTCCAGTCCCGCCCGTTCCAGTCCCGCCCGTTCCAGTCCCGCCCGTTCAAGTCCTGCCCGTTCCAGTCCGGCCCGTTCCATTCCCGTCCGTTCCATTCCCGTCCGTTCGAGTCCCGCCCGTTCCAGTCCCGCCCGTTCCAGTCCCATCCGTTCCAGTCCCGCCCGTTCCAGTCCCGTCCGTTCCACTTCCGTCCGTTCCAGTCCAGTCCGTTCCAGTCCCGTCCGTTCCAGTCCCGTTCAGGCCAGCCCCATCCAGTGCAGATCCGTCCAGACCAGTTTCGTACAGTCCAGTCCCGTCCATTCCAGTCCCATCCGTTCCAGTCCCGTCCAGTCCCGTCCAATCCCGTCCAGTCCCGTCCAATCCCGTCCAGTCCCAACAAGTCCCGTCCAGTCTCGTCCAGTCCCGTCCAGTCCCGTCCAGTCCCTTTAAGTCCCTTCCAGTCCCGTCCAGTCCCATCCAGTCCTGTCCAGTCCCGTCCAGTCCCATCCAGTCCCGTCCAGCCCCGTCCAGACCAGTCCAAGCCAGCCCCGTCAAGCCCGTCCAGACCAGCCCCGTCCAGTTCAGTCCTACCCTTCCAGTTCCGTCCAGACCCGTCCAGTCCCGTCAAGTCCCGTCCAGTCCCGTCCAGTCCCGTCCAGTCCCGTCCAGTCCCGTCCAGTCCCGTTAAGTCCCGTCCAGTCCCGTCCAGTCCCATCCAGTCCTGTCCAGTCCCGTCCAGTCCCATCCAGTCCCGTCCAGCCCCGTCCAGACCAGTCCAAGCCAGCCCCGTCAAGCCCGTCCAGACCAGCCCCGTCCAGTTCAGTCCTACCCTTCCAGTTCCGTCCAGACCAGTCCCATCCAGTCCTGTCCAGTCCCGTCCAGTCCCGCCCAGTCCCGTCCAGTCCTGTCCAGTCCCGTCCAGTCCCGCCCAGTCCCGTCCAGTCCCGTCCAGTCCCGTCCAGTCCCGTCCAGTCCCGTCCAGTCCCGTCCAGTCCCGTCCAGTCCCGTCCAGTCCCGTCCAGTCCCGTCCAGTCCCGTCCAGTCCCGTCCAGTCCCGTCCAGTCCCGTCCAGTCCCGTCCAGTCCCGTCCAGTCCCGTCCAGTCCCGTTAAGTCCCGTCCAGTCCCGTCCAGTCCCATCCAGTCCTGTCCAGTCCCGTGAAGTCCCGTCCAGTCCCGTCAAGACCAACCCCGTCCCGTCCAGTCCGGTCCTACCCAGTCCAGCCCCGTTCAGTTCAGTCCCGTCCAGTCCAGTTCCGTGGAGTCCAATTTCGTCCAGTCCAGTCCTACCCAGTCCAGTCTCCTCCAGTCCAGTCCCGTCCAATCCAGTCTCGTCCAGTCCCGTCCAGGCCAATCCAGTCCTGTCCAGTCCCGCCCAGTCCCGTCCAGTCCCGTCCAGTCCCGTCCAGTCCCGTCCATCCCGTCCAGTCCAGTCCATTCCCGTCCAGTCCCGTCCAGTCCCGTCCGGTCCCGTCCAGTCCCGCCCAGTCCCGTCAAGTCCCGCCCAGTCCCATCCAGTCCTGTCCAGTCCCGTCCAGTCCCGCCCAGTCCCGTCCAGTCCCGTCCAGTCCCGTCCAGTCCCGTCCAGTCCCGTCCAGTCCCGTCCAGTCCCGTCCAGTCCCGTCCAGTCCCGTCCAGTCCCGTCCAGTCCCGTCCAGTCCCGTCCAGTCCCGTCCAGTCCCGTCCAGTCCCGTCCAGTCCCGTCCAGTCCCGTCCAGTCCCGTCCAGTCCCGTTAAGTCCCGTCCAGTCCCGTCCAGTCCCATCCAGTCCTGTCCAATCCCGCCTAGTCCCGTCAAGTCCCGCCCAGTCCCATCCAGTCCTGTCCAGTCCCGTCCAGTCCCGTCCAGTCCCGAGCAGTCCCGTTTAGTCCCGTCCAGTCCCGTCCAGTCCCATACAGTCCTGTCCAGTCCCGTCCAGTCCCGTCCAGTCCCGTCCAGTCCCGTCCAGTCCCGTCCAGTCCCGTCCAGTCCCGTCCAGTCCCGTCCAGTCCCGTCCAGTCCCGTCCAGTCCCGTCCACTCCCGTCCAGTCCTGTCCAGTCCCGTCCAGTCCCGTCCATCCCGTCCAGTCCAGTCCAGTCCCGTCCAGTCCCGTCCAGTCCCGTCCAGTCCCGTCCAGTCCCGTCCAGTCCCGTCCAGTCCCACACAGTCCTGTCCAGTCCCATCCAGTCCTGTCCAGTCCCGTCCAGTCCCGCCCAGTCCCGTCCAGTCCCGTCCAGTCCCGTCCAGTCCCGTCCAGTCCCGTCCAGTCCCGTCCAGTCCCGTCCAGTCCCGTCCAGTCCCGTCCAGTCCCGTCCAGTCCCGTCCAGTCCCGTCCAGTCCCGTTAAGTCCCGTTAAGTCCCGTCCAGTAACGTCCAGTCCCATCCAGTCCTGTCCAGTCCCGTCCAGTCCCGTCCAGTCCCGTCCAGTCCCGTCCAGTCCCGTCCAGTCCCGTCCAGTCCCGTCCAGTCCCGTCCAGTCCCGTCCAGTCCCGTCCAGTCCCGTCCAGTCCCGTCCAGTCCCGTCCAGTCCCGTTGAGTCCCGTCCAGTCCCGTTAAGTCCCGTCCAGTCCCGTCCAGTCCCATACAGTCCTGTCCAGTCCCGTCCAGTCCCGTCCAGTCCCGCCAAGTCCCGTTAAGTCCCGTCCAGTCCCGTCCAGTCCCATCCAGTCCTGTCCAGTCCCGTCCAGTCCCGTCCAGTCCCGCCCAGTCCCGTTCAGTTCAGTATCGTCCATACCAGTCCTGTGAAGTCCCGTCCAGTCCCGTCAAGACCAACCCCGTCCCGTCCAGTCCAGTCCTACCCAGTCCAGCCCCGTTCAGTTCAGTCCCGTCCAGTCCAGTTCCGTCGAGTCCAATTTCGTCCAGTCCAGTCCTACCCAGTCCAGTCCCGTCCAATCCAGTCTCGTCCAGTCCCGTCCAGGCCAATCCAGACCAGCCCCGTCAAGTGCAGTCCCGTCCATTCCAATCCCGTCCAGTCCCGTACAGTCCCGTCCAGACCAGCCCCGTCCAGTTCAGTCCTACCCTTCCAGTTCAGTCCAGACCAGTCTCGTCCAGTCCAGTCCCGACCAGTCGAGTCCTACGCAGTCCAGTTCCGTTCAGTCCCAGCCAGAAAAGCCCCGTCCAGTCCAGTTTCGTTCAGTCCAGCCCAGTCCCGTCCTGTTAAGTCCAGTCCAGGCCCGTACAGTCCAGTCCCGCCCAGTCAAGTTCCGTCCAGTCCACTTCCGTCCAGTCCAGTCCCGTCCAGTACAGTCCCGTCCAGTACAGTCCCGTCCAATACAGTCCCGTCCAGTACAGTCCCGTCCAGTACAGTCCCGTCCAGTACAGTCCCGACATGTCCAGTCTCGTCCAGTTCAGTCCTCTCCAGTACAGTCCCCTCCTGTTCAGTCCAGCTCAGGTCCGTCGAGTCCAGTCGGGACCAGCCCCGTCCAGTCCAATTCAGTCCCGTCCATTTCGGTCCCGTCCAGTCCCGTCCAATCCCGTCCAGTCCCGTCCAGACCAGCCCCGTCCAGTTCAGTTCCGTCCAGTCCAATTTCGTCCAGTCCAATCCCGTCCAGTCCAGTCCTACACAGTCCAGTGCCGTTCACGCCAGTCCTCTCCAGTCCAGTCCGGCCCAGGTCCGTCCAGTCCAGTCCAGACCAGCGCCGTCAAGAACAGTCCCGTCCAGTCCAGTCCCGTCCAGTCCAGCCCAGTCTAATCCGTGCCGGCCCGGTTAAGTCCAATCCCGTCCAGTCCAGTCCCGTCAAGTCCAGTCCCGTCCAGTCCAGTCCCGACCAGTCCGGTCCCGTCCAGTACAGCCCTGTCCAGTCCAGTCCGGGCCAGGGCCGTCAAGTCCACCGACCTTTTAAATAAAGTCACTGACCTTTTAGTCAAGGTCACTGAACTTTTAGACAAGGTCACTGAACTTTCAGACAAGGTCACTGAACTTTTCAACAAGGTCACTGACCTTTTAGACAAGGTCACTGAACTTTTAGACAAGGTCACTGAACTTTAAGACAAGGTCACTGACCTTTTGAACAAGGTCACTGACCTAATAGACAAGGTCACTGACCTTTTCAACAAGGTCACTGAACTTTTGAACAAGGTCACTGACCTATTAGACAAGGTCACTGACCTTTTCAACAAGGTCACTGACCTTTTCGACAAGGTCACTGAACTTTTAAACAAGGTCACTGACCTTTTAGACAAGGTCACTGAACTTTTAGGCAAGGTCACTGAACTTTTAGACAAGGTCACTGAACTTTTAGACAAGGTCACTGAACTTTTAGACAAGGTCACTGAACTTTCAACAAGGTCACTCACCTTTTGAAGGTCACTGACCTTTTGAACAAGGTCACTGACCTTTTGAACAAGGTCACTGACCCTTTAGACAAGGTCACAGGTTCATTGAACTTTCAAACAAGGTCACTTGGACGGGACTGGACGGGACTGGACGGGACTGGACGGGACTGGACGGGACATGACGGGACTGGACAGGACTGGACTGGGTAGGACTGGACCGGGCGGGACGGGGCTGGTTTTGATGGGACTGGACGGGACTTCACAGGACTGGTATGGACGATACCGAACTGGACGGGACTGGACGGACTGGACGGGACTGGACGGGACTGGAACGGATGGGACTGGCCTGGACGGGACTGTACTAGACGGGACTGGACTGGACGGGGCTGGACGGGGCTGGATGGGACTGGACGGGACCGGACGGGACTTGACGGGACTGGACGGGACTGGACGGGACTGGACGGGACTGGACGGGACTGGACGGGACTGGAACGGATGGGACTGGCCTGGACGGGACTGTACTAGACGGGACTGGACTGGACTGGACTGGACGGGGCTGGACGGGGCTGGATGGGACTGGACGGGACCGGACGGGACTTGACGGGACTGGACGGGACTGGACGGGACTAAACTTGACCGGACTTATTTTGACGGGCCTGGACCTGGCAGGACTGGTACGGACTCGACTTGGCTGGACTGGCCTGGACTGGACTGGACGGACCTGGGCCGGACTGGACTGGAGAGGACTGAACTGCACGGAACTGGACTGAACGGGGCTGGTTTGGACCGGATTGTATGGGACTGGACTGGGCGGGACTGGACTCGACTAGACTCGACGGGGCTGGCCTGTCCAGTCCCGTCCGTTCCAGTCCCGGCCGTTCCAGTCCCGCCCGTTCCAGTCCCGCCCGTTCCAGTCCCGCCCGTTCCAGTCCCGCCCATTCCAGTCCGGCCCGTTCCATTCCCGTCCGTTCCATTCCCGTCCGTTCGAGTCCCGCCCGTTCCAGTCCCGCCCGTTCCAGTCCCATCCGTTCCAGTCCCGCCCGTTCCAGTCCCGTCCGTTCCACTTCCGTCCGTTCCAGTCCAGTCCGTTCCAGTCCCGTCCGTTCCAGTCCCGTCCAGGCCAGCCCCATCCAGTGCAGATCCGTCCAGACCAGTTTCGTACAGTCCAGACCCGTCCATTCCAGTCCCATCCGTTCCAGTCCCGTCCAGTCCCGTCCAATCCCGTCCAGTCCCGTCCAGTCCCGTCCAGTCCCGTCAAGTCCCGTCCAGTCCCGTCCAGTCCCGTCCAGTCCCGTCCAGTCCCGTCCAGTCCCGTTAAGTCCCGTCCAGTCCCGTCCAGTCCCATCCAGTCCTGTCCAGTCCCGTCCAGTCCCATCCAGTCCCGTCCAGCCCCGTCCAGCCCAGTCCCGTCCAGACCAGTCCGAGCCAGCCCCGTCAAGCCCGTCCAGACCAGCCCCGTCCAGTTCAGTCCTACCCTTCCAGTTCCGTCCAGACCAGTCCCATCCAGTCCTGTCCAGTCCCGTCCAGTCCCGCCCAGTCCCGTCCAGTCCTGTCCAGTCCCGTCCAGTCCCGCCCAGTCCCGTCCAGTCCCGTCCAGTCCCGTCCAGTCCCGTCCAGTCCCGTCCAGTCCCGTCCAGTCCCGTCCAGTCCCGTCCAGTCCCGTCCAGTCCCGTCCAGTCCCGTCCAGTCCCGTCCAGTCCCGTCCAGTCCCGTCCAGTCCCGTCCAGTCCCGTCCAGTCCCGTCCAGTCCCGTCCAGTCCCGTTGAGTCCCGTCCAGTCCCGTTAAGTCCCGTCCAGTCCCGTCCAGTCCCATACAGTCCTGTCCAGTCCCATCCAGTCCTGTCCAGTCCCGTCCAGTCCCATCCAGTCCCGTCCAGCCCCGTCCAGCCCAGTCCCGTCCAGACCAGTCCGAGCCAGCCCCGTCAAGCCCGTCCAGACCAGCCCCGTCCAGTTCAGTCCTACCCTTCCAGTTCCGTCCAGACCATTCCCATCCAGTCCTGTCCAGTCCCGTCCAGTCCCGCCCAGTCCCGTCCAGTCCTGTCCAGTCCCGTCCAGTCCCGCCCAGTCCCGTCCAGTCCCGTCCAGTCCCGTCCAGTCCCGTCCAGTCCCGTCCAGTCCCGTCCAGTACCGTCCAGTCCCGTCCAGTCCCGTCCAGTCCCGTCCAGTCCCGTCCAGTCCCGTCCAGTCCCGTCCAGTCCCGTCCAGTCCCGTTAAGTCCCGTCCAGTCCCGTCCAGTCCCATCCAGTCCTGTCCAGTCCCGTGAAGTCCCGTCCAGTCCCGTCAAGACCAACCCCGTCCCGTCCAGTCCGGTCCTACCCAGTCCAGCCCCGTTCAGTTCAGTCCCGTCCAGTCCAGTTCCGTGGAGTCCAATTTCGTCCAGTCCAGTCCTACCCAGTCCAGTCTCCTCCAGTCCAGTCCCGTCCAATCCAGTCTCGTCCAGTCCCGTCCACGCCAATCCAGTCCTGTCCAGTCCCGCCCAGTCCCGTCCAGTCCCGTCCAGTCCCGTCCAGTCCCGTCCATCCCGTCCAGTCCAGTCCATTCCCGTCCAGTCCCGTCCAGTCCCGTCCGGTCCCGTCCAGTCCCGCCCAGTCCCGTCAAGTCCCGCCCAGTCCCATCCGGTCCTGTCCAGTCCCGTCCAGTCCCGCGCAGTCCCGTCCAGTCCCGTCCAGTCCCGTCCAGTCCCGTCCAGTCCCGTCCAGTCCCGTCCAGTCCCGTCCAGTCCCGTCCAGTCCCGTCCAGTCCCGTCCAGTCCCGTCCAGTCCCGTCCAGTCCCGTCCAGTCCCGTCCAGTCCCGTCCAGTCCCGTCCAGTCCCGTCCAGTCCCGTCCAGTCCCGTTAAGTCCCGTCCAGTCCCGTCCAGTCCCATCCAGTCCTGTACAATCCCGCCTAGTCCCGTCAAGTCCCGCCCAGTCCCATCCAGTCCTGTCCAGTCCCGAGCAGTCCCGTTTAGTCCCGTCCAGTCCCGTCCAGTCCCATACAGTTCTGTCCAGTCCCGTCCAGTCCCGTCCAGTCCCGTCCAGTCCCGTCCAGTCCCGTCCAGTCCCGTCCAGTCCCGTCCAGTCCCGTCCAGTCCCGTTCAGTCCCGTCCAGTCCCGTCCATTCCCGTCCAGTCCCGTCCAGTCCCGTCCATCCCGTCCAGTCCAGTCCAGTCCCGTCCAGTCCCGTCCAGTCCCGTCCAGTCCCGTCCAGTCCCGTCCAGTCCCGTCCAGTCCCGTCCAGTCCCATACAGTCCTGTCCAGTCCTGTCCAGTCCCATCCAGTCCTGTCCAGTCCCGTCCAGTCCCGCCCAGTCCCGTCCAGTCCCGTCCAGTCCCGTCCAGTCCCGTCCAGTCCCGTCCAGTCCCGTCCAGTCCCGTCCAGTCCCGTCCAGTCCCGTCCAGTCCCGTCCAGTCCCGTCCAGTCCCGTCCAGTCCCGTCCAGTCCCGTCCAGTCCCGTCCAGTCCCGTCCAGTCCCGTCCAGTCCCGTCCAGTCCCGTCCAGTCCCATCCAGTCCTGTCCAGTCCCGTCCAGTCCCGTCCAGTCCCGTCCAGTCCCGTCCAGTCCCGTCCAGTCCCGTCCAGTCCCGTCCAGTCCCGTCCAGTCCCGTCCAGTCCCGTCCAGTCCCGTCCAGTCCCGTCCAGTCCCGTCCAGTCCCGTCCAGTCCCGTCCAGTCCCGTTGAGTCCCGTCCAGTCCCGTTAAGTCCCGTCCAGTCCCGTCCAGTCCCATACAGTCCTGTCCAGTCCCGTCCAGTCCCGTCCAGTCCCGCCAAGTCCCGTTAAGTTTCGTCCAGTCCCGTCCAGTCCCATCCAGTCCTGTCCAGTCCCGTCCAGTCCCGTCCAGTCCCGCCCAGTCCCGTTCAGTTCAGTATCGTCCATACCAGTCCTGTGAAGTCCCGTCCAGTCCCGTCAAGACCAACCCCGTCCCGTCCAGTCCAGTCCTACCCAGTCCAGCCCCGTTCAGTTCAGTCCCGTCCAGTCCAGTTCCGTCGAGTCCAATTCCGTCCAGTCCAGTCCTACCCAGTCCAGTCCCGTCCAATCCAGTCTCGTCCAGTCCCGTCCAGGCCAATCCAGACCAGCCCCGTCAAGTGCAGTCCCGTCCATTCCAATCCCGTCCAGTCCCGTACAGTCCCGTCCAGACCAGCCCCGTCCAGTTCAGTCCTACCCTTCCAGTTCCGTCCAGACCAGTCTCGTCCAGTCCAGTCCCGACCAGTCGAGTCCTACGCAGTCCAGTTCCGTTCAGTCCCAGCCAGAAAAGCCCCGTCCAGTCCAGTTCCGTTCAGTCCAGCCCAGTCCCGTCCTGTTAAGTCCAGTCCAGGCCCGTACAGTCCAGTCCCGCCCAGTCAAGTTCCGTCCAGTCCACTTCCGTCCAGTCCAGTCCCGTCCAGTACAGTCCCGTCCAGTACAGTCCCGTCCAGTACAGTCCCGTCCAATACAGTCCCGTCCAGTACAGTCCCGTCCAGTACAGTCCCGTCCAGTACAGTCCCGACATGTCCAGTCTCGTCCAGTTCAGTCCTCTCCAGTACAGTCCCCTCCTGTTCAGTCCAGCTCAGGTCCGTCGAGTCCAGTCGGGACCAGCCCCGTCCAGTCCAATTCAGTCCCGTCCATTTCGGTCCCGTCCAGTCCCGTCCAATCCCGTCCAGTCCCGTCCAGACCAGCCCCGTCCAGTTCAGTTCCGTCCAGTCCAATTTCGTCCAGTCCAATCCCGTCCAGTCCAGTCCTACACAGTCCAGTGCCGTTCACGCCAGTCCTCTCCAGTCCAGTCCGGCCCAGGTCCGTCCAGTCCAGTCCAGGCCAGCGCCGTCAAGAACAGTCCCGTCCAGTCCAGTCCCGTCCAGTCCAGCCCAGTCTAATCCGTGCCGGCCCGGTCAAGTCCAATCCCGTCCAGTCCAGTCCCGTCAAGTCCAGTCCCGTCCAGTCCAGTCCCGACCAGTCCGGTCCCGTCCAGTACAGCCCTGTCCAGTCCAGTGCGGGCCAGGGCCGTCAAGTCCACCGACCTTTTAAATAAAGTCACTGACCTTTTAGTCAAGGTCACTGAACTTTTAGACAAGGTCACTGAACTTTCAGACAAGGTCACTGAACTTTTCAACAAGGTCACTGACCTTTTAGACAAGGTCACTGAACTTTTAGACAAGGTCACTGAACTTTAAGACAAGGTCACTGACCTTTTGAACAAGGTCACTGACCTAATAGACAAGGTCACTGACCTTTTCAACAAGGTCACTGAACTTTTGAACAAGGTCACTGACCTATTAGACAAGGTCACTGACCTTTTCAACAAGGTCACTGACCTTTTCGACAAGGTCACTGAACTTTTAAACAAGGTCACTGACCTTTTAGACAAGGTCACTGAACTTTTAGGCAAGGTCACTGAACTTTTAGACAAGGTCACTGAACTTTTAGACAAGGTCACTGAACTTTCAACAAGGTCACTGACCTTTTGAACAAGGTCACTGACCTATTAGACAAGGTCACTGAACTTTTAGACAAGGTCACTGAACTTTTAGACAAGTTCACTGAACTTTCAACAAGGTCACTCACCTTTTGAACAAGGTCACTGACCCTTTAGACAAGGTCACAGATTCATTGAACTTTCAAACAAGGTCACTTGGACGGGACTGGACGGGACTGGACGGGACTGGACGGGACTGGACGGGACATGACGGGACTGGACAGGACTGGACTGGGTAGGACTGGACCGGGCGGGACGGGGCTGGTTTTGACGGGACTGGACGGGACTTCACAGGACTGGTATGGACGATACCGAACTGGACGGGACTGGACGGACTGGACGGGACTGGCCGGGACCGGACGGGACTGGACGGGACTGGGCGGGACTGGACGGGACTGGACGGGACTTGACGGGACTGGACGGGACTGGACGGGACTGGACGGGACTGGACGGGACTGTAACGGATGGGACTGGAATGGACGGGACTGGACTGTACGAAACTGGTCTGGACGGATCTGCACTGGCCGGGACCGGACGGGACTGGACGGGACTGGGCGGGACTGGACGGGACTGGACGGGACTTGACGGGACTGGACGGGACTGGACGGGACTGGACGGGACTGGACGGGACTGGACGGGACTGGACGGGACTGGACGGGACTGGACGGGACTGGACGGGACTGGACGGGACTGGACGGATGGGACTGGCCTGGACGGGACTGTACTAGACGGGACTGGACTGGACGGGGCTGGACGGGGCTGGATGGGACTGGACGGGACCGGACGGGACTTGACGGGACTGGACGGGACTGGACGGGACTGGACGGGACTGGACGGGACTGGACGGGACTGGACGGGACTGGACGGGACTGGACGGGACTGGACAGGACTGGATTGGCCTGGACGGGACTGGACGAGACTGGATTGGACGGGACTGGACTGGAGGAGACTGGACTGGGTAGGACTGGACTGGACGAAATTGGACTCGACGGAACTGGACTGGACGGGACTGAACTGAACGGGGCTGGACTGGGTAGGACCGGACTGGACGGGACGCGGTTGGTCTTGACGGGACTGGACGGGACTTCACGGGACTGGTATGGTATGGTATGGTATGGTATACTGAACTGGACGGGACTTGGCGGGACTGGACGGGACTAGACGGGACTGGACAGGACTGGATGGGACTGGACGGGACTTAACGGGACTGGACGGGACTGGACGGGACTGGACGGGACTGGACGGGACTGGACGGGACTGGACGGGACTGGACGTGACTGGACGGGACTGGACGGGACTGGACGGGACTGGACAGGACTGGATGGGACTGGGCGGGACTTGACGGGGCTGGGCGGGACTGGACGGGACCGGACGGGACTGGACGGGACTGGACGGGAATGGATTGGACTGGACGGGATGGACGGGACTGGACGGGTCTGGACAGGACTGGATGGGACTGGACGGGACTGGACGGGACTGGACGGGACTGGACGGGACTGGACTGGACTGGACGGGATGGACGGGACTGGACGGGACTGGACAGGACTGGATGGGGCTGGACGGGGCTGGACCGGACTGGACGGGACTAAACGGGACTGCTCGGGACTGGACGGGACTGGACGGGACTGGACAGGACTGGATGGGACTGGGCGGGACTGGACGGGACTGGACGGGACTGGACGGTACTGGACAGGACTGGACTGGACGGGCTTGATGGGGCTGGCTCGGACTGGGCTGAACGGGACTGGGCTGGACGGGGCTGGACGGGACTGGATGGGACTGCTCGGGACTGGACGGGACTGGACGGGACTGGACGGGACTGGACGGGACTGGACGGGACTGGACGGTACTGGACAGGACTGGACTGGACGGGCTTGACGGGGCTGGCTCGGACTGGGCTGGACGGGACTGGACTGGGCGGGACTGGACTCGACTAGACTCGACGGGGCTGGCCTGTCCAGTTCCGTCCGTTCCGGTCCCGTCCGTTCCGGTCCCGTCCGTTCCGGTCCCGTCCGTTCCAGTCCCGTCCGTTCCAGTCCCGCCCGTTCCAGTCCCGCCCGTTCCAGTCCCGCCCGTTCCAGTCCGGCCCGTTCCATTCCCGTCCGTTCCATTCCCGTCCGTTCCAGTCCCGTCCGTTCCAGTACCACCCGTTCCATTCCCGTCCGTTCCATTCCCGTCCGTTCCATTCCCGTCCGTTCCAGTCCCGCCCGTTCCAATCCCGTCCGTTCCAGTCCCGTCCGTTCCAGTCACGTCCGTTCCAGTCCCATCCGTTCGAGTCCCGCCCGTTCCAGTCCCGCCCGTTCCAGTCCCATCCGTTCCAGTCCCGCCCGTTCCAGTCCCGTCCGTTCCACTTCCGTCCGTTCCAGTCCAGTCCGTTCCAGTCCCGTCCGTTCCAGTCCCGTCCAGACCAGTTTCGTACAGTCCAGTCCCGTCCATTCCAGTCCCATCCGTTCCAGTCCCGTCCAGTCCCGTCCAGTCCCGTCCAGTCCCGTCCAGTCCCGTCCAGTCCCGTCAAGTCCCGTCCAGTCCCGTCCAGTCCCGTCCAGTCCCGTCCAGTCCCGTCCAGTCCCGTTAAGTCCCGTCCAGTCCCGTCCAGTCCCGTCCAGTCCCATCCAGTCCTGTCCAGTCCCGTACAGTCCCATCCAGTCCTGTCCAGCCCCGTCCAGCCCAGTCCCGTCCAGACCAGTCCGAGCCAGCCCCGTCAAGCCCGTCCAGTCCAGTCCTGTCCAGTACCGTCCAGTCCCGTCCAGTCCTGTCCAGTCCCGTCCAGTCCCGTCCAGTCCCGTCCAGTCCCGTCCAGTCCCGTCCAGTCCCGTCCAGTCCCGTCCAGTCCCGTCCAGTCCCGTCCAGTCCCGTCCAGTCCCGTCCAGTCCCGTCCAGTCCCGTCCAGTCCCGTCCAGTCCCGTCCAGTCCTGTCCAGTCCCGTCCAGTCCCGTCCAGTCCCGTCCAGTCCCGTCCACTCCCGTCCAGTCCCGTCCAGTCCCGTCCAGTCCCGTTAAGTCCCGTCCAGTCCCGTCCAGTCCTGTCCAGTCCCGTGAAGTCCCGTCCAGTCCCGTCAAGACCAACCCCGTCCCGTCCAGTCCGGTCCTACCCAGTCCAGCCCCGTTCAGTTCAGTCCCGTCCAGTCCAGTTCCGTCGAGTCCAATTTCGTCCAGTCCAGTCCTACCCAGTCCAGTCTCCTCCAGTCCAGTCCCGTCCAATCCAGTCTCGTCCAGTCCCGTCCAGGTCAATCCAGTCCTGTCCAGTCCCGTCCAGTCCCGTCCAGTCCCGTCCAGTCCCGTCCAGTCCCGTCCATCCCGTCCAGTCCAGTCCATTCCCATCCAGTCCCGTCCAGTCCCGTCCGGTCCCGTCCAGTCCCGCCCAGTCCCGTCAAGTCCCGCCCAGTCCCATCCAGTCCTGTCCAGTCCCGTCCAGTCCCGTCCAGTCCCGTCCAGTCCCGTCCAGTCCCGTCCAGTCCCGTCCAGTCCCATCCAGTCCCGTCCAGTCCCGTCCAGTCCCGTCCAGTCCCGTCCAGTCCCGTTAAGTCCCGTCCAGTCCCGTCCAGTCCCATCCAGTCCTCTCCAGTCCCGCCTAGTCCCGTCAAGTCCCGCCCAGTCCCATCCAGTCCTGTCCAGTCCCGTCCAGTCCCGTCCAGTCCCGAGCAGTCCCGTTTAGTCCCGTCCAGTCCCGTCCAGTCCCGTCCAGTCCCGTCCAGTCCCGTCCAGTCCCATCCAGTCTTGTCCAGTCCCGTCCAGTCCCGTCCATCCCGTCCAGTCCAGTCCAGTCCAGTCCAGTCCCGTCCAGTCCCGTCCAGTCCCGTCCAGTCCCGTCCAGTCCCGTCCAGTCCCGTCCAGTCCCGTCCAGTCCCGTCCAGTCCCGTCCAGTCCCGTCCAGTCCCGTCCAGTCCCGTCCAGTCCCGTCCAGTCCCGTCCAGTCCCGTCCAGTCCCGTCCAGTCCCGTTAAGTCCCGTTAAGTCCCGTCCAGTCTCGTCCAGTCCCATCCAGTCCTGTCCAGTCCCGTCCAGTCGCGTCCAGTCCCGTCCAGTCCTGTCCAGTCCCGTCCAGTCCCGTCCAGTCCCGTCCTGTCCCGTCCAGTCCCGTCCAGTCCCGTTAAGTCCCGTCCAGTCCCGTTAAGTCCCGTCCAGTCCCGTCCAGTCCCATCCAGTCCTGTCCAGTCCCGTCCAGTCCCGTCCAGTCCCGCCAAAGTCCCGTTAAGTCCCGTCCAGTCCCGTCCAGTCCCATCCAGTCCTGTCCAGTCCCGTCCAGTCCCGTCCAGTCCCGCCCAGTCCCGTTCAGTTCAGTATCGTCCATACCAGTCCTGTGAAGTCCCGTCCAGTCCCGTCAAGACCAACCCCGTCCCGTCCAGTCCAGTCCTACCCAGTCCAGCCCCGTTCAGTTCAGTCCCGTTCAGTCCAGTTCCGTCGAGTCCAATTTCGTCCAGTCCAGTCCTACCCAGTCCAGTCCCGTCCAATCCAGTCTCGTCCAGTCCCGTCCAGGCCAATCTGGGCCAGCCCCGTCAAGTCCAGTCCCGTCCATTCTAGTCCCGTCCAATCCCGTCCAGACCAGCCCCGTCAAGTTCAGTCCCGTCCATTCCAATCCCGTCCAGTCCCGTACAGTCCCGTCCAGACCAGCCCCGTCCAGTTCAGTCCTACCCTTCCAGTTCCGTACAGACCAGTCTCGTCCAGTCCAGTCCCGACCAGTCGAGTCCTACGCAGTCCAGTTCCGTCCAGTCCCGGCCAGAAAAGCCCCGTCCAGTCCAGTTCCGTTCAGTCCAGCCCAGTCCCGTCCTGTTAAGTCCAGTCCAGGCCCGTACAGTCCAGTCCCGCCCAGTCAAGTTCCGTCCAGTCCACTTCCGTCCAGTCCAATCCCGTCCAGTACAGTCCCGTCCAGTACAGTCCCGTCCAGTACAGTCCCGTCCAATACAGTCCCGTCCAGTACAGTCCCGTCCAGTACAGTCCCGTCCAGTACAGTCCCGACATGTCCAGTCTCGTCCAGTCCAGTCCTCTCCAGTACAGTCCCCTCCTGTTCAGTCCAGCTCAGGTCCGTCGAGTCCAGTCGGGACCAGCCCCGTCAAGTCCAATTCAGTCCCGTCCATTTCGGTCCCGTCCAGTCCCGTCCAATCCCGTCCAGTCCCGTCCAGACCAGCCCCGTCCAGTTCAGTTCCGTCCAGTCCAATTTCGTCCAGTCCAATCCCGTCCAGTCCAGTCCTACACAGTCCAGTGCCGTTCACGCCAGTTCTCTCCAGTCCAGTCCGGCCCAGGTCCGTCCAGTCCAGTCCAGGCCAGCGCCGTCAAGAACAGTCCCGTCCAGTCCAGTCCCGTCCAGTCCAGCCCAGTCTAATCCGTGCCGGCCCGGTCAAGTCCAATCCCGTCCAGTCCAGTCCCGTCAAGTCCAGTCCCGTCCAGTCCAGTCCCGACCAGTCCGGTCCCGTCCAGTACAGCCCTGTCCAGTCCAGTCCGGGCCAGGGCCGTCAAGTCCACCGACCTTTTAAATAAAGTCACTGACCTTTTAGTCAAGGTCACTGAACTTTTAGACAAGGTCACTGAACTTTCAGACAAGGTCACTGAACTTTTCAACAAGGTCACTGACCTTTTAGACAAGGTCACTGAACTTTTAGACAAGGTCACTGAACTTTTAGACAAGGTCACTGACCTTTTGAACAAGGTCACTGACCTATTAGACAAGGTCACTGACCTTTTTAACAAGGTCACTGAACTTTTCAACAAGGTCACTGACCTATTAGACAAGGTCACTGACCTTTTCAACAAGGTCACTGACCTTTTCGACAAAGTCACTGAACTTTTAAACAAGGTCACTGACCTTTTAGACAAGGTCACTGAACTTTTAGACAAGGTCACTGAACTTTTAGACAAGGTCACTGAACTTTTAGACAAGGTCACTGAACTTTCAACAAGGTCACTGACCTTTTGAACAAGGTCACTGACCTTTTAGACAAGGTCACTGAACTTTTAGACAAGGTCACTGACCTTTTCGACAAAGTCACTGAACTTTTAGACAAGGTCACTGAACTTTTAGACAAGGTCACTGAACTTTTAGACAAGGTCACTGAACTTTTAGACAAGGTCACTGAACTTTTAGACAAGGTCACTGAACTTTCAACAAGGTCACTCACCTTTTGAAGGTCACTGACCTTTTGAACAAGGTCACTGACCTTTTGAACAAGGTCACTGACCCTTTAGACAAGGTCACAGGTTCATTGAACTTTCAAACAAGGTCACTTGGACGGGACTGGACGGGACTGGACGGGACTGGACGGGACTGGACGGGACATGACGGGACTGGACAGGACTGGACTGGGTAGGACTGGACCGGGCGGGACGGGGCTGGTTTTGACGGGACTGGACGGGACTTCACAGGACTGGTATGGACGATACCGAACTGGACGGGACTGGACGGACTGGACGGGACTGGCCGGGACCGGACGGGACTGGACGGGACTGGGCGGGACTGGACGGGACTGGACGGGATTTGACGGGACTGGACGGGACTGGACGGGGCTGGACGGGGCTGGATGGTACTGGACGGGACCGGACGGGACTTGACGGGACTGGACGGGACTGGACGGGACTGGACGGGACTGGACGGGACTGGACGGGACTGGACGGGACTGGACGGGACTGGACGGGACTGGACGGGACTGGACAGGACTGGATGGGACTGGACGGGACTGGATTGGCCTGGACGGGACTGGACGAGACTGGATTGGACGGGACTGGACTGGAGGAGACTGGGCTGGGTAGGACTGGACTGGACGAAATTGGACTCGACGGAACTGGACTGGACGGGACTGAACTGAACGGGGCTGGACTGGGTAGGACCGGACTGGACGGGACGGGGTTGGTCTTGACGGGACTGGACGGGACTTCACGGGACTGGTATGGTATGGTATGGTATGGTATACTGAACTGAACGGGACTGGGCGGGACTGGACGGGACTAGACGGGACTGGACAGGACTGGATGGGACTGGACGGGACTTAACGGGACTGGACGGGACTGGACGGGACTGGACGGGACTGGACGGGACTGGACGGGACTGGACGGGACTGGACGGGACTGGACGGGACTGGACGGGACTGGACAGGACTGGATGGGACTGGGCGGGACTTGACGGGACTGGGCGGGACTGGACGGGACCGGACGGGACTGGACGGGACTGGACGGGAATGGACTGGACTGGACGGGATGGACGGGACTGGACGGGTCTGGACAGGACTGGATGGGACTGGACGGGACTGGACGGGACTGGACGGGACTGGACGGGACTGGACGGGACTGGACTGGACTGGACGGGATGGACGGGACTGGACGGGACTGGACAGGACTGGATGGGACTGGACGGGGCTGGACGGGACTGGACGGGTCTAAACGGGACTGCTCGGGACTGGACGGGACTGGACGGGACTGGACAGGACTGGATGGGACTGGGCGGGACTGGACGGGACTGGACGGGACTGGACGGTACTGGACAGGACTGGACTGGACGGGCTTGACGGGGCTGGCTCGGACTGGGCTGGACGGGACTGGACGGGACTGGACGGGACTGGACGGGACTGGACGGTACTGGACAGGACTGGACTGGACGGGCTTGACGGGGCTGGCTCGGACTGGTCTGGACGGGACTGGGCTGGACGGGGCTGGACGGGACTGGATGGGACTGGACGGGACTGGGCGGGGCTGGACGGGGCTGGACGGGACTGGACGGGACCGGACGGGACTGGACGGGACTGGACGGGACTGGACGGGAATGGACAGGACTGGACTGGACAGACTTGACGGGGCTGGCTCGGACTGGTCTGGACGGGACTGTACTAGACGGGACTGGACTGGACGGGGCTAGACTTGACGGAGCTAGGCTTTACGGGACTCAATTTGATGGGACTGGCACGGACTCGAACGGGCTGGACTGGACTGGACGGAACTGGATTAGACGGGACTGGACTGGGTAGGGCTGGACTGGACGGGACTGGACTTGACGGAACTGGAATGGACGGAACTGAACTGAACGGGACTCGACTGCACGGGGCTGGCCTGGACGGGACTGGAACGGACGGGACTGGAACGGACTGGACTGGAACGGACGGAAGTGGAACGGACGGGACTGGAACTGGCGGGACTGGAACGGATGGGACTGGAACGGGCGGGACTGGAACGGGCGGGACTCGAACGGACGGGACTGGAGCGGACGGGACTGGAACGGACGGGACTGGAACGGACGGGATTGGAACGGACGGGACTGGAACGGGCGGGACTGGAACGGACGGGAATGGAACGGACGGGAATGGAACGGGCGGTACTGGAACGGACGGGAATGGAACGGGCGGTACTGGAACGGGCCGGACTGGAACGGGCGGGACTGGAACGGGCGGGACTGGACTTGACGGGGCTGGCCCGGATTGGCCTGGACGGGACTGGACGAGACTGGATTGGACGGGACTGGACTGGGTAGGACTGGACTGGACGAAATTGGACTCGACGGAAGTGGACTGGACGGGACTGAACTGAACGGGGCTGGACTGGGTAGGACTGGACTGGACGGGACGGGGTTGGTCTTGACGGGACTGGACGGGACTTCACAGGACTGGTATGGACGATACTGAACTGAACGGGACTGGGCGGGACTGGACGGGACTGGACGGGACTGGACAGGACTGGATGGGACTGGACGGGACTGGACGGGACTTAACGGGACTTGGCGGGACTGGACGGGACTGGACGGGACTGGACAGGACTGGATGGGGCTGGACGGGACTGGACGGGACTTAACGGGACTGGACGGGACTGGACGGGACATGACGGGACTGGACAGGACTGGACTGGGTAGGACTGGACCGGGCGGGACGGGGCTGGCTCGGACTGGTCTGGACGGAACTGGACTGAACGGGGCTGGTCTGGACCGGATTGTATGGGACTGGACTGGGCGGGACTGGACTCGACTAGACTCGACGGGGCTCAATGGAATGGACGGGACTGCACTGGACAGGGCTGGTCTGGACGGGATTGGACGGGACTAGAATGGACGGGACTGGACTTGACGGGGCTGGCCCGGATTGGCCTGGACGGGACTGGACGAGACTGGATTGGACGGGACTGGACTGGAGGGGACTGGACTGGGTAGGACTGGACTGGACGAAATTGGACTCGACGGAACTGGACTGGACGGGACTGAACTGAACGGGGCTGGACTGGGTAGGACTGGACTGGACGGGACGGGGTTGGTCTTGACGGGAATGGACGGGACTTCACAGGACTGGTATGGACGACACTGAACTGAACGGGACTGGGCGGGACTGGACGGGACTGGACGGGACAGGACAGGACTGAATGGGACTGGACGGGACTGGACGGGACTTAATGGGACTTGGCGGGACTGGACGGGACTGGACGGGACTGGACAGGACTGGATGGGGCTGGACGGGACTGGACGGGACTTAACGGGACTGGACGGGACTGGACGGGACTGGACGGGACATGACGGGACTGGACAGGACTGGACTGGGTAGGACTGGACCGGGCGGGACGGGGCTGGTTTTGCCGGGACTGGACGGGACTTCACAGGACTGGTATGGACGATACCGAACTGAACGGGACTGGGCGGGACTGGACGGGGCTGGACGGACTGGACGGGACTGGCCGGGACCGGACGGGACTGGACGGGACTGGACGGGACTTGACGGGACTGGACGGGACTGGACGGGACTGGACGGGACTGGACGGGACTGGACGGGACTGGACGGGACTGGACGGGACTGGACGGGACTGGACGGGACTGGACGAGACTGGATTGGACGGGGCTGGACTGGAGGGGACTGGACTGGGTAGGACTGGACTGGACGAAATTGGACTCGACGGAACTGGACTGGACGGAACTGAACTGAACGGGGCTGGACTGGGTAGGACTGGACTGGACGGAACGGGGTTGGTCTTGACGGGACTGGACGGGACTTCACAGGACTGGTATGGACGATACTGAACTGAACGGGACTGGGCGGGACTGGACGGCACTGGACGGACTGGACGGGACTGGCCGGGACCGGACGGGACTGGACGGGACTGGACGGGACTTGACGGGACTGGACGGGACTGGACGGGACTGGACGGGACTGGACGGGACTGGACGGGACTGGACGGGACTGGACGGGACTGGACGGGACTGGACGTGACTGGACGGGACTGGACGGGACTGGACGGGACTTGACGGGACTGGACGGGACTGGACGGGACTGGACGGGACTGGACGGGACTGGACGGGACTGGACGGGACTGGACGGGACTGGACGGGACTGGACGGGACTGGAACGGATGGGACTGGCCTGGACGGGACTGTACTAGACGGGACTGGACTGGACGGAGCTGGACGGGGCTGGATGGGACTGGACGGGACCGGACGGGACTTGACGGGACTGGACGGGACTGGACGGGACTGGACGGGACTTGACGGGACTGGACGGGACTGGACGGGACTGGACGGGACTGGACGGGACTGGAACGGATGGGACTGGCCTGGACGGGACTGTACTAGACGGGACTGGACTGGACGGAGCTGGACGGGACTAAACTTGACCGGACTTATTTTGACGGGCCTGGACCTGGCAGGACTGGTACGGACTCGACTTGGCTGGACTGGCCTGGACTGGACTGGACGGACCTGGGCCGGACTGGACTGGAGAGGACTGAACTGGACGGAACTGGACTGAACGGGGCTGGTTTGGACCGGATTGTATGGGACTGGACTGGGCGGGACTGGACTCGACTAGACTCGACGGGGCTGGCCTGTCCAGTCCCGTCCGTTCCGGTCCCGTCCGTTCCGGTCCCGTCCGTTCCAGTCCCGTCCGTTCCAGTCCCGCCCGTTCCAGTCCCGCCCGTTCCAGTCCCGCCCGTTCCAGTCCCGCCCGTTCCAGTCCCGCCCGTTCCAGTCCGGCCCGTTCCATTCCCGTCCGTTCCATTCCCGTCCGTTCCAGTCCCCTTCCGTTCCAGTACCACCCGTTCCATTCCCGTCCGTTCCATTCCCGTCCGTTCCAGTCCCGCCCGTTCCAATCCCGTCCGTTCCAGTCCCGTCCGTTCCAGTCCCGTCCGTTCCAGTCCCATCCGTTCGAGTCCCGCCCGTTCCAGTCCCGCCCGTTCCAGTCCCATCCGTTCCAGTCCCGCCCGTTCCAGTCCCGTCCGTTCCACTTCCGTCCGTTCCAGTCCAGTCCGTTCCAGTCCCGTCCATTCCAGTCCCGTCCAGGCCAGCCCCATCCAGTGCAGATCCGTCCAGACCAGTTTCGTACAGTCCAGTCCCGTCCATTCCAGTCCCATCCGTTCCAGTCCCGTCTAGTCCCGTCCAGTCCCGTCCAGTCCCGTCCAGTCCCGTCAAGTCCCGTCCAGTCCCGTCCAGTCCCGTCCAGTCCCGTCCAGTCCCGTCCAGTCCCGTCCAGTCCCGTTAAGTCCCGTCCAGTCCCGTCCAGTCCCGTCCAGTCCCATCCAGTCCAGTCCAGTCCCGTCCAGTCCCATCCAGTCCCGTCCAGCCCCGTCCAGCCCAGTCCCGTCCAGACCAGTCCGAGCCAGCCCCGTCAAGCCCGTCCAGTCCAGTCCTGTCCAGTACCGTCCAGTCCCGTCCAGTCCTGTCCAGTCCCGTCCAGTCCCGTCCAGTCCCGTCCAGTCCCGTCCAGTCCCGTCCAGTCCCGTCCAGTCCCGTCCAGTCCCGTCCAGTCCCGTCCAGTCCCGTCCAGTCCCGTCCAGTCCCGTCCAGTCCCGTCCAGTCCCGTCCAGTCCCGTCCAGTCCCGTCCAGTCCCGTCCAGCCCCGTCCAGCCCAGTCCCGTCCAGACCAGTCCGAGCCAGCCCCGTCAAGCCCGTCCAGTCCAGTCCTGTCCAGTACCGTCCAGTCCCGTCCAGTCCTGTCCAGTCCCGTCCAGTCCCGTCCAGTCCCGTCCAGTCCCGTCCAGTCCCGTCCAGTCCCGTCCAGTCCCGTCCAGTCCCGTCCAGTCCCGTCCAGTCCCGTCCAGTCCCGTCCACTCCCGTCCAGTCCCGTCCAGTCCCGTCCAGTCCCGTTAAGTCCCGTCCAGTCCCGTCCAGGACTGTCCAGTCCCGTGAAGTCCCGTCCAGTCCCGTCAAGACCAACCCCGTCCCGTCCAGTCCGGTCCTACCCAGTCCAGCCCCGTTCAGTTCAGTCCCGTCCAGTCCAGTTCCGTCGAGTCCAATTTCGTCCAGTCCAGTCCTACCCAGTCCAGTCTCCTCCAGTCCAGTCCCGTCCAATCCAGTCTCGTCCAGACTTCCAGGTCAATCCAGTCCTGTCCAGTCCCGTCCAGTCCCGTCCAGTCCCGTCCAGTCCCGTCCAGTCCCGTCCAGTCCCGTCCATCCCGTCCAGTCCATTCCCATCCAGTCCCGTCCAGTCCCGTCCGGTCCCGTCCAGTCCCGCCCAGTCCCGTCAAGTCCCGCCGAGTCCCATCCAGTCCTGTCCAGTCCCGTCCAGTCCCGTCCAGTCCCGTCCAGTCCCGTCCAGTCCCGTCCAGTCCCGTCCAGTCCCGTCCAGTCCCGTCCAGTCCCGTCCAGTCCCGTCCAGTCCCGTTAAGTCCCGTCCAGTCCCGTCCAGTCCCATCCAGTCCTCTCCAGTCCCGCCTAGTCCCGTCAAGTCCCGCCCAGTCCCATCCAGTCCCGTCCAGTCCCGTTAAGTCCCGTTAAGTCCCGTCCAGTCTCGTCCAGTCCCATCCAGTCCTGTCCAGTCCCGTCCAGTCCCGTCCAGTCCCGCCCAGTCCCGTTCAGTTCAGTATCGTCCATACCAGTCCTGTGAAGTCCCGTCCAGTCCCGTCAAGACCAACCCCGTCCCGTCCAGTCCAGTCCTACCCAGTCCAGCCCCGTTCAGTTCAGTCCCGTCCAGTCCAGTTCCGTCGAGTCCAATTTCGTCGAGTCCAGTCCCATCCAGTCCTGTCCAGTCCCGTCCAGTCCCGCCCAGTCCCGCCCAGTCCCGTTCAGTTCAGTATCGTCCATACCAGTCCTGTGAAGTCCCGTCCAGTCCCGTCAAGACCAACCCCGTCCCGTCCAGTCCAGTCCTACCCAGTCCAGCCCCGTTCAGTTCAGCCCCGTTCAGTTCAGTCCCGTCCAGTCCCGTCCGGTCCCGTCCAGTCCCGCCCAGTCCCGTCAAGTCCCGCCGAGTCCCATCCAGTCCTGTCCAGTCCCGCCTAGTCCCGTCAAGTCCCGCCCAGTCCCATCCAGTCCCGTCCAGTCCCGTTAAGTCCCGTTAAGTCCCGTCCAGTCTCGTCCAGTCCCATCCAGTCCTGTCCAGTCCCGTCCAGTCCCGTCCAGTCCCGCCCAGTCCCGTCCAATCCAGTCTCGTCCAGTCCCGTCCAGGCCAATCCGGGCCAGCCCCGTCAAGTCCAGTCCCGTCCATTCTAGTCCCGTCCAATCCCGTCCAGACCAGCCCCGTCAAGTGCAGTCCCGTCCATTCCAATCCCGTCCAGTCCCGTACAGTCCCGTCCAGACCAGCCCCGTCCAGTTCAGTCCTACCCTTCCAGTTCCGTACAGACCAGTCTCGTCCAGTCCAGTCCCGACCAGTCGAGTCCTACGCAGTCCAGTTCCGTCCAGTCCCGGCCAGAAAAGCCCCGTCCAGTCCAGTTCCGTTCAGTCCAGCCCAGTCCCGTCCTGTTAAGTCCAGTCCAGGCCCGTACAGTCCAGTCCCGCCCAGTCAAGTTCCGTCCAGTCCACTTCCGTCCAGTCCAGTCCCGTCCAGTACAGTCCCGTCCAGTACAGTCCCGTCCAGTACAGTCCCGTCCAATACAGTCCCGTCCAGTACAGTCCCGTCCAGTACAGTCCCGTCCAGTACAGTCCCGACATGTCCAGTCTCGTCCAGTCCAGTCCTCTCCAGTACAGTCCCCTCCTGTTCAGTCCAGCTCAGGTCCGTCGAGTCCAGTCGGGACCAGCCCCGTCAAGTCCAATTCAGTCCCGTCCATTTCGGTCCCGTCCAGTCCCGTCCAATCCCGTCCAGTCCCGTCCAGACCAGCCCCGTCCAGTTCAGTTCCGTCCAGTCCAATTTCGTCCAGTCCAATCCCGTCCAGTCCAGTCCTACACAGTCCAGTGCCGTTCACGCCAGTTCTCTCCAGTCCAGTCCGGCCCAGGTCCGTCCAGTCCAGTCCAGGCCAGCGCCGTCAAGAACAGTCCCGTCCAGTCCAGTCCCGTCCAGTCCAGCCCAGTCTAATCCGTGCCGGCCCGGTCAAGTCCAATCCCGTCCAGTCCAGTCCCGTCAAGTCCAGTCCCGTCCAGTCCAGTCCCGACCAGTCCGGTCCCGTCCAGTACAGCCCTGTCCAGTCCAGTCCGGGCCAGGGCCGTCAAGTCCACCGACCTTTTAAATAAAGTCACTGACCTTTTAGTCAAGGTCACTGAACTTTTAGACAAGGTCACTGAACTTTCAGACAAGGTCACTGAACTTTTCAACAAGGTCACTGACCTTTTAGACAAGGTCACTGAACTTTTAGACAAGGTCACTGAACTTTTAGACAAGGTCACTGACCTTTTGAACAAGGTCACTGACCTATTAGACAAGGTCACTGACCTTTTTAACAAGGTCACTGAACTTTTCAACAAGGTCACTGACCTATTAGACAAGGTCACTGACCTTTTCAACAAGGTCACTGACCTTTTCGACAAAGTCACTGAACTTTTAAACAAGGTCGCTGACCTTTTAGACAAGGTCACTGAACTTTTAGACAAGGTCACTGAACTTTTAGACAAGGTCACTGAACTTTTCAACAAGGTCACTGACCTTTTAGACAAGGTCACTGAACTTTTAGACAATGTCACTGAACTTTTAGACAAGGTCACTGACCTTTTGAACAAGGTCACTGACCTATTAGACAAGGTCACTGACCTTTTTAACAAGGTCACTGAACTTTTGAACAAGGTCACTGACCTATTAGACAAGGTCACTGACCTTTTCAACAAGGTCACTGACCTTTTCGACAAAGTCACTGAACTTTTAAACAAGGTCACTGACCTTTTAGACAAGGTCACTGAACTTTTAGACAAGGTCACTGAACTTTTAGACAAGGTCACTGAACTTTTAGACAAGGTCACTGAACTTTCAACAAGGTCACTGACCTTTTGAACAAGGTCACTGACCTATTAGACAAGGTCACTGAACTTTTAGACAAGGTCACTGAACTTTTAGACAAGGTCACTGAACTTTCAACAAGGTCACTCACCTTTTGAAGGTCACTGACCTTTTGAACAAGGTCACTGACCTTTTGAACAAGGTCACTGACCTTTTGAACAAGGTCACTGACCCTTTAGACAAGGTCACAGGTTCATTGAACTTTCAAACAAGGTCACTTGGACGGGACTGGACGGGACTGGACGGGACTGGACGGGACTGGACGGGACATGACGGGACTGGACAGGACTGGACTGGGTAGGACTGGACCGGGCGGGACGGGGCTGGTTTTGACGGGACTGGACGGGACTTCACAGGACTGGTATGGACGATACCGAACTGGACGGGAATGGACGGACTGGACGGGACTGGCCGGGACCGGACGGGACCGGACGGGACTGGACGGGACTGGGCGGGACTGGACGGGACTGGACGGGATTTGACGGGACTGGACGGGACTGGACGGTACTGGACGGGACTGGACGGGACTGGACGGGACTGGACGGGACTGGACGGGACTGGACGGGACTGGAACGGATGGGACTGGAATGGACGGGACTGGACTGTACGAAACTGGTCTGGACGGATCTGCACTGGCCGGGACTGGACGGGACTGGGCGGGACTGGACGGGACTGGACGGGATTTGACGGGACTGGACGGGACTGGACGGTACTGGACGGGACTGGACGGGACTGGACGGGACTGGACGGGACTGGACGGGACTGGAACGGATGGGACTGGAATGGATGGGACTGGACTGTACGAAACTGGTCTGGACGGATCTGCACTGGCCGGGACCGGACGGGACTGGACGGGACTGGACGGGGCTGGACGGGGCTGGATGGGACTGGACGGGACCGGACGGGACTTGACGGGACTGGACGGGACTGGACGGGACTGGACGGGACCGGACGGGACTGGAAGGGACTGGACGGGAATGGACTGGACTGGACGGGATGGACGCGACTGGACGGGACTGGACGGGACTGGACGGGACTGGACGGGACTGGACGGGACTGGACAGGACTGGATTGGCCTGGACGGGACTGGACGAGACTGGATTGGACGGGACTGGACTGGAGGAGACTGGGCTGGGTAGGACTGGACTGGACGAAATTGGACTCGACGGAACTGGACTGGACGGGACTGAACTGAACGGGGCTGGACTGGGTAGGACCGGACTGGACGGGACGGGGTTGGTCTTGACGGGACTGGACGGGACTTCACGGGACTGGTATGGTATGGTATGGTATGGTATACTGAACTGAACGGGACTGGGCGGGACTGGACGGGACTAGACGGGACTGGACAGGACTGGATGGGACTGGACGGGACTTAACGGGACTGGACGGGACTGGACGGGACTGGACGGGACTGGACGGGACTGGACGGGACTGGACGGGACTGGACGGGACTGGACGGGACTGGACGGGACTGGACAGGACTGGATGGGACTGGGCGGGACTTGACGGGACTGGGCGGGACTGGACGGGACCGGACGGGACTGGACGGGACTGGACGGGAATGGACTGGACTGGACGGGATGGACGGGACTGGACGGGTCTGGACAGGACTGGATGGGACTGGACGGGACTGGACGGGACTGGACGGGACTGCACGGGACTGGACTGGACTGGACGGGATGGACGGGACTGGACGGGACTGGACAGGACTGGATGGGACTGGACGGGGCTGGACGGGACTGGACGGGACTAAACGGGACTGCTCGGGACTGGACGGGACTGGACGGGACTGGACAGGACTGGATGGGACTGGGCGGGACTGGACGGGACTGGACGGGACTGGACGGTACTGGACAGGACTGGACTGGACGGGCTTGACGGGGCTGGCTCGGACTGGGCTGGACGGGACTGGGCTGGACGGGGCTGGACGGGACTGGATGGGACTGCTCGGGACTGGACGGGACTGGACGGGACTGGACGGGGTTGGACGGTACTGGACAGGACTGGACTGGACTGGACTGGTCTGGACGGGACTGGGCTGGACGGGGCTGGACGGGACTGGATGGGACTGGACGGGACTGGGCGGGGCTGGACGGGACCGGACGGGACTGGACGGGACTGGACGGGAATGGACAGGACTGGACTGGACAGACTTGACGGGGCTGGCTCGGACTGGTCTGGACGGGACTGTACTAGACGGGACTGGTCTGGACGGGGCTAGACTTGACGGAGCTAGGCTTTACGGGACTCAATTTGATGGGACTGGCACGGACTCGAACGGGCTGGACTGGACTGGACGGAACTGTATTAGACGGGACTGGACTGGGTAGGGCTGGACTGGACGGGACTGGACTTGACGGAACTGGAATGGACGGAACTGAACTGAACGGGACTCGACTGCACGGGGCTGGCCTGGACGGGACTGGAACGGACGGGACTGGAACGGACTGGGCTGGAACGGACGGAAGTGGAACGGACGGGACTGGAACTGGCGGGACTGGAACGGATGGGACTGGAACGGGCGGGACTGGAACGGGCGGAACTCGAACGGACGGGACTGGAGCGGACGGGACCGGAACGGACGGGACTGGAACGGACGGGATTGGAACGGACGGGACTGGAACGGGCGGGACTGGAACGGACGGGAATGGAACGGACGGGAATGGAACGGGCGGTACTGGAACGGACGGGAACGGAACGGACGGGAATGGAACGGGCGGTACTGGAACGGGCCGGACTGGAACGGGCGGGACTGGAACGGGCGGGACTGGACTTGACGGGGCTGGCCCGGATTGGCCTGGACGGGACTGGACGAGACTGGATTGGACGGGACTGGACTGGGTAGGACTGGACTGGACGAAATTGGACTCGACGGAACTGGACTGGACGGGACTGAACTGAACGGGGCTGGACTGGGTAGGACTGGACTGGACGGGACGGGGTTGGTCTTGACGGGACTGGACGGGACTTCACAGGACTGGTATGGACGATACTGAACTGAACGGGTCTGGGCGGGACTGGACGGGACTGGACGGGACTGGACAGGACTGGATGGGACTGGACGGGACTGGACGGGACTTAACGGGACTTGGCGGGACTGGACGGGACTGGACGGGACTGGACAGGACTGGATGGGGCTGGACGGGACTGGACGGGACTTAACGGGACTGGACGGGACTGGACGGGACTGGACGGGACATGACGGGACTGGACAGGACTGGACTGGGTAGGACTGGACCGGGCGGGACGGGGCTGGCTCGGACTGGTCTGGACGGAACTGGACTGAACGGGGCTGGTCTGGACCGGATTGTATGGGACTGGACTGGGCGGGACTGGACTCGACTAGACTCGACGGGGCTCAATGGAATGGACGGGACTGCACTGGACAGGGCTGGTCTGGACGGGATTGGACGGGACTAGAATGGACGGGACTGGACTTGACGGGGCTGGCCCGGATTGGCCTGGACGGGACTGGACGAGACTGGATTGGACGGGACTGGACTGGAGGGGACTGGACTGGGTAGGACTGGACTGGACGAAATTGGACTCGACGGAACTGGACTGGACGGGACTGAACTGAACGGGGCTGGACTGGGTAGGACTGGAGTGGACGGGACGGGGTTGGTCCTGACGAGACTGGACGGGACTTCACAGGACTGGTATGGACGACACTGAACTGAACGGGACTGGGCGGGACTGGACGGGACTGGACGGGACTGGACAGGACTGAATGGGACTGGATGGGACTGGACGGGACTTAATGGGACTTGGCGGGACTGGACGGGACTGGACGGGACTGGACAGGACTGGATGGGGCTGGACGGGACTGGACGGGACTTAACGGGACTGGACGGGACTGGACGGGACATGACGGGACTGGACAGGACTGGACTGGGTAGGACTGGACCGGGCGGGACGGGGCTGGTTTTGCCGGGACTGGACGGGACTTCACAGGACTGGTATGGACGATACCGAACTGAACGGGACTGGGCGGGACTGGACGGGGCTGGACGGACTGGACGGGACTGGCCGGGACCGGACGGGACTGGACGGGACTGGACGGGACTTGACGGGACTGGACGGGACTGGACGGGACTGGACGGGACTGGACGGGACTGGACGGGACTGGACGGGACTGGACGGGACTGGACGGGACTGGACGGGACTGGACGGGACTGGACGGGACTGGACGAGACTGGATTGGACGGGGCTGGACTGGAGGGGACTGGACTGGGTAGGACTGGACTGGACGAAATTGGACTCGACGGAACTGGACTGGACGGGACTGAACTGAACGGGGCTGGACTGGGTAGGACTGGACTGGACGGGACGGGGTTGGTCTTGACGGGACTGGACGGGACTGGACGGGACTGGATCGGACTGGACGGGACTGGAACGGATGGGACTGGCCTGGACGGGACTGTACTAGACGGGACTGGACTGGACGGAGCTGGACGGGGCTGGATGGGACTGGACGGGACCGGACGGGACTTGACGGGACTGGACGGGACTAAACTTGACCGGACTTATTTTGACGGGCCTGGAGCTGGCAGGACTGGTACGGACTCGACTTGGCTGGACTGGCCTGGACTGGACTGGACGGACCTGGGCCGGACTGGACTGGAGAGGACTGAACTGGACGGAACTGGACTGAATGGGGCTGGTTTGGACCGGATTGTATGGGACTGGACTGGGCGGGACTGGACTCGACTAGACTCGACGGGGCTGGCCTGTCCAGTCCCGTCCGTTCCGGTCCCGTCCGTTCCAGTCCCGTCCGTTCCAGTCCCGCCCGTTCCAGTCCCGCCCGTTCCAGTCCCGACCGTTCCAGTCCCGCCCGTTCCAGTCCCGCCCGTTCCAGTCCGGCCCGTTCCATTCCCGTCCGTTCCATTCCCGTCCGTTCCAGTCCCGTCCGTTCCAGTACCACCCGTTCCATTCCCGTCCGTTCCATTCCCGTCCGTTCCAGTCCCGCCCGTTCCAATCCCGTCCGTTCTAGTTCCGTCCGTTCCAGTCCCGTCCGTTCCAGTCCCATCCGTTCGAGTCCCGCCCGTTCCAGTCCCGCCCGTTCCAGTCCCATCCGTTCCAGTCCCGCCCGTTCCAGTCCCGTCCGTTCCACTTCCGTCCGTTCCAGTCCAGTCCGATCCAGTCCCGTCCGTTCCAGTCCCGTCCAGGCCAGCCCCATCCAGTGCAGATCCGTCCAGACCAGTTTCGTACAGTCCAGTCCCGTCCATTCCAGTCCCATCCGTTCCAGTCCCGTCTAGTCCCGTCCAGTCCCGTCCAGTCCCGTCCAGTCCCGTCAAGTCCCGTCCAGTCCCGTCCAGTCCCGTCCAGTCCCGTCCAGTCCCGTCCAGTCCCGTAAAGTCCCGTCCAGTCCCGTCCAGTCCCATCCAGTCCAGTCCAGTCCCGTCCAGTCCCATCCAGTCCCGTCCAGCCCCGTCCAGCCCAGTCCCGTCCAGACCAGTCCGAGCCAGCCCCGTCAAGCCCGTCCAGTCCTGTCCAGTACCGTCCAGTCCCGTCCAGTCCTGTCCAGTCATGTCCAGTCCCGTCCAGTCCCGTCCAGTCCCGTCCAGTCCCGTCCAGTCCCGTCCAGTCCCGTCCAGTCCCGTCCAGTCCCGTCCAGTCCCGTCCAGTCCCGTCCAGTCCCGTCCAGTCCCGTCCAGTCCCGTCCAGTCCCGTCCAGTCCCGTCCAGTCCCGTCCAGTCCCGTCCAGTCCCGTCCAGTCCCGTCCAGTCCCGTCCAGTCCCGTCCAGTCCCGTCCAGTCCCATCCAGTCCTGTCCAGTCCCGTGAAGTCCCGTCCAGTCCCGTCAAGACCAACCCCGTCCCGACCAGTCCGGGCCTACCCAGTCCAGCCACGTTCAGTTCAGTCCCGTCCAGTCCAGTTCCGTGGAGTCCAATTTCGTCCAGTCCAGTCCTACCCAGTCCAGTCTCCTCCAGTCCAGTCCCGTCCAGACCAGCCCCGTCCAGTTCAGTCCCGCCCTTCCAGTTCCGTCCAGACCAGTCTCGTCCAGTCCCGACCAGTCGAGTCCTACGCAGTCCAGTTCCGTCCAGTCCCGGCCAGAAAAGCCCCGTCCAGTCCAGTTCCGTTCAGTCCAGTCCAGTCCCGTCCTGTTAAGTCCAGTCCAGTCCCGTCCAGTCCCGTCCAGTTCCGTCCAGTCCCGTCCAGTCCCGTCAAGTCCCGTCCAGTCCCGTCCAGTCCCGTCCGGTCCCGGCCAGTCCCGTCCAGTCCGTCCAGTCCCGTCCAGTTCGGTATCGTCCATACCAGTCCTGTGAAGTCCCGTCCAGTCCCGGAAAACCAGCCCCGTCCCGCCCGGTCCAGTCCTACCCAGTCCAGTCCTGTCCAGTCCCGTCATGTCCCGTCCAGTCCCGTCCAGTCCCGTCCAGTCCCGTCCAGTCCCGTCCAGTCCCGTCCAGTCCCGTCCAGTCCCGTCCAGTCCCGTCCAGTCCCGTCCAGTCCCGTCCAGTCCCGTCCAGTCCCGTCCAGTCCCGTCCAGTCCCGTCCAGTCCCGTCCAGTCCCGTCCAGTCCCGTCCAGTCCCGTCCAGTCCCGTCCAGTCCCGTCCAGTCCCGTCCAGTCCCGTCCAGTCCCATCCAGTCCTGTCCAGTCCCGTGAAGTCCCGTCCAGTCCCGTCAAGACCAACCCCGTCCCGACCAGTCCGGTCCTACCCAGTCCAGCCACGTTCAGTTCAGTCCCGTCCAGTCCAGTTCCGTGGAGTCCAATTTCGTCCAGTCCAGTCCTACCCAGTCCAGTCTCCTCCAGTCCAGTCCCGTCCAGACCAGCCCCGTCCAGTTCAGTCCCGCCCTTCCAGTTCCGTCCAGACCAGTCTCGTCCAGTCCAGTCCCGACCAGTCGAGTCCTACGCAGTCAAGTTCCGTCCAGTCCACTTCCGTCCAGTCCAGTCCCGTCCAGTACAGTCCCGTCCAGTACAGTCCCGTCCAGTACAGTCCCGTCCAGTACAGTCCCGACATGTCCAGTCTCGTCCAGTCCAGTCCTCTCCAGTACAGTCCCCTCCTGTTCAGTCCAGCCCAGGTCCGTCGAGTCCAGTCGGGACCAGCCCCGTCAAGTCCAATTCAGCCCCGTCCATTTCGGTCCCGTCCAGTCCCGTCCAATCCCGTCCAGACCAGCCCCGTCCTGTTCAGTTCCGTCCAGTCCAATCCCGTCCAGTCCAGTCCTACCCAGTCCAGTGCCGTTCACGCCAGTCCTCTCCAGTCCAGTCCGGCCCAGGTCCGTCCAGTCCAGTCCAGGCAAGCGCCGTCAAGAACAGTCCCGTCCAGTCCAGTCCCGTCCAGTCCAGTCCAGTCTAATCCGTGCCGGCCCGGTCAAGTCCAATCCCGTCCAGTCCAGTCCCGTCAAGTCCAGTCCCGTCAACTCCAGTTCTGTCCAGTCCGGCCCAGTCCAGTCCGTGCCAGCCCCGTCAAGTCCAGTCCCGTCCAGTCCAGTCCCGACCAGTAAGGCCCCGTCCAGTACAGCCCTGTCCAGTCCAGTCCGGGCCAGGGCCGTCAAGTCCACCGACCTTTTAAATAAGGTCACTGACCTTTTAGTCAAGGTCACTGAACTTTTAGACAAGGTCACTGAACTTTTAGACAAGGTCACTGAACTTTTAGACAAGGTCACTGAACTTTTAGACAAGGTCACTGACCTTTTGAACAAGGTCACTGACCTATAAGACAAGGTCACTGACCTTTTCAACAAGGTCACTGAACTTTGGAACAAGGTCACTGACCTATTAGACAAGGTCTCTGACCTTTTCAACAAGGTCACTGACCTTTTCGACAAGGTCACTGAGCTTTTAAACAAGGTCACTGACCTTTTAGACAAGGTCACTGAACTTTTAGACAAGGTCACTGAACTTTTAGACAAGGTCACTGAACTTTTAGACAAGGTCACTGAACTTTCAACAAAGTCACTGACCTTTTGAACAAGGTCACTGACCTATTAGACAAGGTCACTGAACTTTTAGACAAGGTCACTGAACTTTTAGACAAGGTCACTGAACTTTCAACAAGGTCACTGACCTTTTGAAGAAGGTCACTGACCTTTTGAACAAGGTCACTGACCCTTTAGACAAGGTCACAGGTTCATTGAACTTTCAAACAAGGTCACTTGGACGGGACTGGACGGGACTGGACAGTACTGGACGGGACTGGACGGGACTGGACGGGACTGGACGGGACTGGACGGGACTGGACGGGGCTGGACGGGACTGGACGGGACTGGACGGGACATGACGGGACTGGACAGGACTGGATGGGACATGACGGGACTGGACAGGACTGGACTGGGTAGGACTGGACCGGGCGGGACGGGGCTGATTTTGCCGGGACTGGACGGGACTTCACAGGACTGGTATGGACGATACCGAACTGTACGGGACTGGACGGACTGGACGGGACTGGCCGGGACTGGCCGGGACTGGACGGGACTAAACTTGACCGGACTTATTTTGAGGGGCCTGGACCTGGCAGGACTGGTACGGACTCGATTTGGCTGGACTGGCCTGGACTGGACTGGACGGACCTGGGCCGGACTGGACTGGAGAGGACTGAACTGGACGGAACTGGACTGAACGGGGCTGGTCTGGACCGGATTGTATGGGACTGGACTGGGCGGGACTGGACTCGACTAGACTCGACGGGGCTCAATGGAATGGACGGGACTGCACTGGACAGGGCTGGTCTGGACGGGATTGGACTGGACTAGAATGGACGGGACTGGACTTGACGGGGCTGGCCCGGATTGGCCTGGACGGGACTGGACGAGACTGGATTGGACGGGACTGGACTGGAGGGGACTGGACTGGGTAGGACTGGACTGGACGAAATTGGACTCGACGGAACTGGACTGGACGGGACTGAACTGAACGGGGCTGGACTGGGTAGGACTGGACTGGACGGGACGGGGTTGGTCTTGACGGGACTGGACTGGACTTCACAGGACTGGTATGGACGATACTGAACTGAACGGGACTGGGCGGGACTGGACGGGACTGGACAGGACTGGATGGGACTGGACGGGACTGGACGGGACTTAATGGGACTTGGCGGGGCTGGACGGGACTGGACGGGACTGGACGGGACTGGACAGGACTGGATGGGGCTGGACGGGACTGGACGGGACTTAACGGGACTCGACGGGACTGGACGGGACTGGACGGGACATGACGGGACTGGACAGGACTGGACTGGGTAGGACTGGACCGGGCGGGACGGGGCTGGTTTTCCGGGACTGGACGGGACTTCACAGGACTGGTATGGACGATACCGAACTGGACGGGACTGGACGGACTGGACGGGACTGGCCGGGACTGGCCGGGACTGGACGGGACTGGACGGGACTGGACGGGATTGGACTGGACTGGACGGGATGGACGGGACTGGACTGGACGGGACTGTTCTTGACGGCGCTTGCCTGGACTGGACTGGACGGACCTGGGCCGGACTGGACTGGAGAGGACTGAACTGGACGGAACTGGACTGAACGGGGCTGGTTTGGACCGGATTGTATGGGACTGGACTGGGCGGGACTGGACTCGACTAGACTCGACGGGGCTGGCCTGTCCAGTCCCATCCGTTCCGGTCCCGTCCGTTCCGGTCCCGTCCGTTCCAGTCCCGGCCGTTCCAGTCCCGCCCGTTCCAGACCCGCCCGTTCCAGTCCCGCCCGTTCCAGTCCCGCCCGTTCCAGTCCGGCCCGTTCCATTCCCGTCCGTTCCATTCCCGTCCGTTCCAGTCCCGTCCGTTCCAGTACCACCCGTTCCATTCCCGTCCGTTCCATTCCCGTCCGTTCCAGTCCCGCCCGTTCCCATCCCGTCCGTTCCAGTCCCGTCGTTTCCAGTCCCGTCCGTTCCAGTCCCATCCGTTCGAGTCCCGCCCGTTCCAGTCCCGCCCGTTCCAGTCCCATCCGTTCCAGTCCCGCCCGCTCCAGTCCCGTCCGTTCCACTTCCGTCCGTTCCAGTCCAGTCCGTTCCAGTCCCGTCCGTTCCAGTCCCGTCCAGGCCAGCCCCATCCAAGGCAGATCCGTCCGGACCAGTTTCGTACAGTCCAGTCCCGTCCATTCCAGTCCCATCCGTTCCAGTCCCGTCAAGTCCCGTCCAGTCCCGTCCAGTCCCGTCCAGTCCCGTCCAGTCCCGTCCAGTCCCGTCCAGTCCCGTCCAGTCCCGTCCAGTCCCGTCCAGTCCCGTTAAGTCCCGTCCAGTCCCGTCCAGTCCCATCCAGTCCTGTCCAATCCCGCCTAGTCCCGTCAAGTCCCGCCCCGTCCCATCCAGTCCTGTCCAGTCCCGTCCAGTCCCGTCCAGTCCCGAGCAGTCCCGTTTAGTCCCGTCCAGTCCCGTCCAGTCCCGTCCAGTCCCATCCAGTCCTGTCCAGTCCCGTCCAGTCCCGTCCATCCCGCCCAGTCCAGTCCAGTCCCGTCCAGTCCCGTCCAGTCCCGTCCAGTCCCGTCCAGTCCCGTCCAGTCCCGTCCAGTCCCGTCCAGTCCCGTCCAGTCCCGTCCAGTCCCGTCCAGTCCCGTCCAGTCCCGTCCAGTCCCGTCCAGTCCCGTCCAGTCCCGTTAAGTCCCGTTAAGTCCCGTCCAGTCCCGTCCAGTCCCATCCAGTCCAGTCCAGTCTAATCCGTGCCGGCCCGGTCAAGTCCAATCCCGTCCAGTCCAGTCCCGTCAAGTCCAGTCCCGTCAACTCCAGTTCTGTCCAGTCCGGCCCAGTCCAGTCCGTGCCAGCCCCGTCAAGTCCAGTCCCGTCCAGTCCAGTCCCGACCAGTAAGGCCCCGTCCAGTACAGCCCTGTCCAGTCCAGTCCGGGCCAGGGCCGTCAAGTCCACCGACCTTTTAAATAAGGTCACTGACCTTTTAGTCAAGGTCACTGAACTTTTAGACAAGGTCACTGAACTTTTAGACAAGGTCACTGAACTTTTCAACAAGGCCACTGACCTTTTAGACAAGGTCACTGAACTTTTAGACAAGGTCACTGAACTTTTAGACAAGGTCACTGACCTTTTGAACAAGGTCACTGACCTATTAGACAAGGTCACTGACATTTTCAACAAGGTCACTGAACTTTGGAACAAGGTCACTGACCTATTAGACAAGGTCTCTGACCTTTTCAACAAGGTCACTGACCTTTTCGACAAGGTCACTGAGCTTTTAAACAAGGTCACTGACCTTTTAGACAAGGTCACTGTACTTTTAGACAAGGTCACTGAACTTTTAGACAAGGTCACTGAACTTTTAGACAAGGTCACTGAACTTTCAACAAAGTCACTGACCTTTTGAACAAGGTCACTGACCTATTCGACAAGGTCACTGAACTTTTAGACAAGGTCACTGAACTTTTAGACAAGGTCACTGAACTTTCAACAAGGTCACTGACCTTTTGAAGAAGGTCACTGACCTTTTGAACAAGGTCACTGACCCTTTAGACAAGATCACAGGTTCATTGAACTTTCAAACAAGGTCACTTGGACGGGACTGGACGGGACTGGACAGTACTGGACGGGACTGGACGGGACTGGACGGGACTGGACGGGACTGGACGGGACTGGACGGGGCTGGACGGGACTGGACGGGACTGGACGGGACATGACGGGACTGGACAGGACTGGACGGGACATGACGGGACTGGACAGGACTGGACTGGGTAGGACTGGACCGGGCGGGACGGGGCTGATTTTGCCGGGACTGGACGGGACTTCACAGGACTGGTATGGACGATACCGAACTGGACGGGACTGGACGGACTGGACGGGACTGGCCGGGACTGGACGGGACTGGACGGGACTAAACTTGACCGGACTTATTTTGACGGGCCTGGACCTGGCAGGACTGGTACGGATTCGACTTGGCTGGACTGGCCTGGACTGGACTGGACGGACCTGGGCCGGACTGGACTGGAGAGGACTGAACTGGACGGAACTGGACTGAACGGGTCTGGTCTGGACCGGATTGTATGGGACTGGACTGGGCGGGACTGGACCCGACTAGACTCGACGGGGCTCAATGGAATGGACGGGACTGCACTGGACAGGGCTGGTCTGGACGGGATTGGACGGGACTAGAATGGACGGGACTGGACTTGACGGGGCTGGCCCGGATTGGCCTGGACGGGACTGGACGAGACTGGATTGGACGGGACTGGACTGGAGGGGACTGGACTGGGTAGGACTGGACTGGACGAAATTGGACTCGACGGAACTGGACTGGACGGGACTGAACTGAACGGGGCTAGACTGGGTAGGACTGGACTGGACGGGACGGGGTTGGTCTTGACGGGACTGGACGGGACTTCACAGGACTGGTATGGACGATACTGAACTGAACGGGACTGGGCGGGACTGGACGGGACTGGACAGGACTGGATGGGACTGGACGGGACTGGACGGGACTTAATGGGACTTGGCGGGACTGGACGGGACTGGACGGGACTGGACAGGACTGGATGGGGCTGGACGGGACTGGACGGGACTTAACGGGACTCGACGGGACTGGACGGGACTGGCCGGGACCGGACGGGACTGGACGGGACTGGACGGGACTTGACGGGACTGGACGGGACTGGACGGGACTGGACGGGACTGGACGGGACTGGACGGGACTGGACGGGACTGGACGGGACTGGACGGGACTGGACGGGACTGGACGGGACTGGACGGGACTGGACGGGACTGGACGGGACTGGAACGGATGGGACTGGAATGGACGGGACTGGACTGTACGAAACTGGTCTGGACGGATCTGCACTGGACGGGTCTGGCCGGGACCGGACGGGACTGGACGGGACCGCGCGGGACCGGACGGGACTGGACGGGACTTGACGGGACTGGACGGGACTGGACGGGACTGGACGGGACTGGAACGGATGGGACTGGCCTGGACGGGACTGTACTAGACGGGACTGGACTGGACGGGGCTGGACGGGGCTGGATGGGACTGGACGGGACCGGACTGGACTGGACTGGACGGACCTGGGCCGGACTGGACTGGAGAGGACTGAACTGGACGGAACTGGACTGAACGGGGCTGGTTTGGACCGGATTGTATGGGACTGGACTGGGCGGGACTGGACTCGACTAGACTCGACGGGGCTGGCCTGTCCAGTCCCGTCCGCTCCGGCCCCGTCCGTTCCGGTCCCGTCCGTTCCAGTCCCGGCCGTTCCAGTCCCGCCCGTTCTAGACCCGCCCGTTCCAGTCCCGCCCGTTCCAGTCCCGCCCGTTCCAGTCCGGCCCGTTCCATTCCCGTCCGTTCCATTCCCGTCCGTTCCAGTCCCGTCCGTTCCAGTACCACCCGTTCCATTCCCGTCCGTTCCATTCCCGTCCGTTCCAGTCCCGCCCGTTCCAATCCCGTCCGTTCCAGTCCCGTCCGTTCCAGTCCCGTCCGTTCCAGTCCCATCCGTTCGAGTCCCGCCCGTTGCAGTCCCGTCCGTTCCAGTCCCGACCGTTCCAGTCCCGTCCGTTCCAGTCCCATCCGTTTGAGTCCCGCCCGTTCCAGTCCCGCCCGTTCCAGTCCCATCCGCTCCAGTCCCGCCCGTTCCAGTCCCGTCCGTTCCACTTCCGTCCGTTCCAGTCCAGTCCGTTCCAGTCCCGTCCGTTCCAGTCCCGTCCAGGCCAGCCCCATCCAAGGCAGATCCGTCCAGACCAGTTTCGTACAGTCCAGTCCCGTCCATTCCAGTCCCATCCGTTCCAGTCCCGTCCAGTCCCGTCCAATCCCGTCCAGTCCCGTCCAGTCCCGTCCAGTCCCGTCAAGTCCCGTCCAGTACCGTCCAGTCCCGTCCAGTCCCGTCCAGTCCCGTCCAGTCCCGTCCAGTCCCGTTAAGTCCCGTCCAGTCCCGTCCAGTCCCATCCAGTCCTGTCCAGTCCCGTCCAGTCCCATCCAGTCCCGTCCAGCCCCGTCCAGACCAGTCCGAGCCAGCCCCGTCAAGCCCGTCCAGTCCAGTCCTGTCCAGTACCGTCCAATCCCGTCCAGTCCTGTCCAGTCCCGTCCAGTCCCGTCCAGTCCCGTCCAGTCCCGTCCAGTCCCGTCCAGTCCCGTCCAGTCCCGTCCAGTCCCGTCCAGTCCCGTCCAGTCCCGTCCAGTCCCGTCCAGTCCCGTCCAGTCCCGTCCAGTCCCGTCCAGTCCCGTCCAGTCCCGTCCAGTCCCGTCCAGTCCCGTTAAGTCCCGTCCAGTCCCGTCCAGTCCCATCCAGTCCTGTCCAGTCCCGTGAAGTCCCGTCCAGTCCCGTCAAGACCAACCCCGTCCCGTCCAGTCCGGTCCTACCCAGTCCAGCCCCGTTCAGTTCAGTCCCGTCCAGTCCAGTTCCGTGGAGTCCAATTTCGTCCAGTCCAGTCCTACCCAGTCCAGTCTCCTCCAGTCCAGTCCCATCCAATCCAGTCTCGTCCAGTCCCGTCCAGGCCAATCCAGTCCTGTCCAGTCCCGCCCAGTCCCGTCCAGTCCCGTCCAGTCCCGTCCAGTCCCGTCCATCCCGTCCAGTCCAGTCCATTCCCGTCCAGTCCCGTCCAGTCCCGTCCGGTCCCGTCCAGTCCCGCCCAGTCCCGTCAAGTCCCGCCCAGTCCCATCCAGTCCTGTCCAGTCCCGTCCAGTCCCGCCCAGTCCCGTCCAGTCCCGTCCAGTCCCGTCCAGTCCCGTCCAGTCCCGTCCAGTCCGGTCCAGTCCCGTCCAGTCCCGTCCAGTCCCGTCCAGTCCCGTCCAGTCCCGTCCAGTCCCGTCCAGTCCCGTCCAGTCCCGTTAAGTCCCGTCCAGTCCCGTCCAGTCCCATCCAGTCCTGTCCAATCCCGCCTAGTCCCGCCAAGTCCCGCCCAGTCCCATCCAGTCCTGTCCAGTCCCGTCCAGTCCCGTCCAGTCCCGAGCAGTCCCGTTTAGTCCCGTCCAGTCCCGGCCAGTCCCGTCCAGTCCCATCCAGTCCTGTCCAGTCCCGTCCAGTCCCGTCCATCCCGCCCAGTCCAGTCCAATCCCGTCCAGTCCCGTCCAGTCCCGTCCAGTCCCGTCCAGTCCCGTCCAGTCCCGTCCAGTCCCGTCCAGTCCCGTCCAGTCCCGTCCAGTCCCGTCCAGTCCCGTCCAGTCCCGTCCAGTCCCGTTAAGTCCCGTTAAGTCCCGTTAAGTCCCGTTAAGTCCCGTCCAGTCCCGTCCAGTCCCATCCAGTCCTGTCCAGTCCCGTCCAGTCCCGTCCAGTCCCGTCCAGTCCCGTCCAGTCCCGTCCAGTCCCGTCCAGTCCCGTCCAGTCCCGTCCAGTCCCGTTGAGTCCCGTCCAGTCCCGTTAAGACCCGTCCAGTCCCGTCCAGTCCCATACAGTCCTGTCCAGTCCCGTCCAGTCCCGTCCAGTCCCGCCAAGTCCCGTTAAGTCCCGTCCAGTCCCGTCCAGTCCCATCCAGTCCTGTCCAGTCCCGTCCAGTCCCGTCCAGTCCCGCCCAGTCCCGTTCAGTTCAGTATCGTCCATACCAGTCCTGTGAAGTCCCGTCCAGTCCCGTCAAGACCAACCCCGTCCCGTCCAGTCCAGTCCTACCCAGTCCAGCCCCGTTCAGTTCAGTCCCGTCCAGTCCAGTTCCGTCGAGTCCAATTTCGTCCAGTCCAGTCCTACCCAGTCCAGTCCCGTCCAATCCAGTCTCGTCCAGTCCCGTCCAGGCCAATCCAGACCAGCCCCGTCAAGTGCAGTCCCGTCCATTCCAATCCCGTCCAGTCCCGTACAGTCCCGTCCAGACCAGCCCCGTCCAGTTCAGTCCTACCCTTCCAGTTCCGTCCAGACCAGTCTCGTCCAGTCCAGTCCCGACCAGTCGAGTCCTACGCAGTCCAGTTCCGTCCAGTCCCGGCCAGAAAAGCCCCGTCCAGTCCAGTTCCGTTCAGTCCAGCCCAGTCCCGTCCTGTTAAGTCCAGTCCAGGCCCGTACAGTCCAGTCCCGCCCAGTCAAGTTCCGTCCAGTCCACTTCCGTCCAGTCCAGTCCCGTCCAGTACAGTCCCGTCCAGTACAGTCCCGTCCAGTACAGTCCCGTCCAATACAGTCCCGTCCAGTACAGTCCCGTCCAGTACAGTCCCGACATGTCCAGTGTCGTCCAGTTCAGTCCTCTCCAGTACAGTCCCCTCCTGTTCAGTCCAGCTCAGGTCCGTCGAGTCCAGTCGGGACCAGCCCCGTCAAGTCCAATTCAGTCCCGTCCATTTCGGTCCCGTCCAGTCCCGTCCAATCCCGTCCAGTCCCGTCCAGACCAGCCCCGTCCAGTTCAGTTCCGTCCAGTCCAATTTCGTCCAGTCCAATCCCGTCCAGTCCAGTCCTACACAGTCCAGTGCCGTTCACGCCAGTCCTCTCCAGTCCAGTCCGGCCCAGGTCCGTCCAGTCCAGTCCAGGCCAGCGCCATCAAGAACAGTCCCGTCCAGTCCAGCCCCGTCCAGTCCAGCCCAGTCTAATCCGTGCCGGCCCGGTCAAGTCCAATCCCGTCCAGTCCAGTCCCGTCAAGTCCAGTCCCGTCCAGTCCAGTCCCGACCAGTCCGGTCCCGTCCAGTACAGCCCTGTCCAGTCCAGTCCGGGCCAGGGCCGTCAAGTCCACCGACCTTTTAAATAAAGTCACTGACCTTTTAGTCAAGGTCACTGAACCTTTAGACAAGGTCACTGAACTTTCAGACAAGGTCACTGAACTTTTCAACAAGGTCACTGACCTTTTAGACAAGGTCACTGAACTTTTAGACAAGGTCACTGAACTTTAAGACAAGGTCACTGACCTTTTGAACAAGGTCACTGACCTATTAGACAAGGTCACTGACCTTTTCAACAAGGTCACTGAACTTTTGAACAAGGTCACTGACCTATTAGACAAGGTCACTGACCTTTTCAACAAGGTCACTGACCTTTTCGACAAGGTCACTGAACTTTTAAACAAGGTCACTGACCTTTTAGACAAGGTCACTGAACTTTTAGGCAAGGTCACTGAACTTTTAGACAAGGTCACTGAACTTTTAGACAAGTTCACTGAACTTTCAACAAGGTCACTGACCTTTTGAACAAGGTCACTGACCTATTAGACAAGGTCACTGAACTTTTAGACAAGGTCACTGAACTTTTAGACAAGGTCACTGAACTTTCAACAAGGTCACTCACCTTTTGAAGGTCACTGACCTTTTGAACAAGGTCACTGACCCTTTAGACAAGGTCACAGGTTCATTGAACTTTCAAACAAGGTCACTTGGACGGGACTGGACGGGACTGGACGGGACTGGACGGGACTGGACGGGACTGGACGGGACTGGACGGGACATGACGGGACTGGACAGGACTGGACTGGGTAGGACTGGACCGGGCGGGACGGGGCTGATTTTGACGGGACTGGACGGGACTTCACAGGACTGGTCTGGACGATACCGAACTGGACGGGACTGGACGGACTGGACGGGACTGGCCGGGACCGGACGGGACTGGACGGGACTGGGCGGGACTGGACGGGACTGGACGGGACTTGACGGGACTGGACGGGACTGGACGGGCCTGGGCGGGACTGGACGGGACTGTAACGGATGGGACTGGAATGGACGGGACTGGACTGTACGAAACTGGTCTGGACGGATCTGCACTGGCCGGGACCGGACGGGACTGGACGGGACTGGGCGGGACTGGACGGGACTGGACGGGACTTGACGGGACTGGACGGGACTGGACGGGACTGGACGGGACTGGACGGGACTGGACGGGACCGGACGGGACTTGACGGGACTGGACGGGACTGGACGGGACTGGACGGGACCGGACGGGACTGGACGGGACTGGACGGGAATGGACTGGACTGGACGGGATGGACGGGACTGGACGGGACTGGACCGGACTGGACGGGACTGGACGGGACTGGACGGGACTGGACGGGACTGGATTGGCCTGGACGGGACTGGACGAGACTGGATTGGACGGGACTGGACTGGAGGAGACTGGACTGGGTAGGACTGGACTGGACGAAATTGGACTCGACGGAACTGGACTGGACGGGACTGAACTGAACGGGGCTGGACTGGGTAGGACTGGACTGGACGGGACGGGGTTGGTCTTGACGGGACTGGACGGGACTTCACAGGACTGGTATGGACGATACTGAACTGAACGGGACTGGGCGGGACTGGACGGGACTGGACGGACTGGACGGGACTGGCCGGGACCGGACGGGACTGGACGGGACTGGACGGGACTTGACGGGACTGGACGGGACTGGACGGGACTGGACGGGACTGGACGGGACTGGACGGGACTGGACGGGACTGGACGGGACTGGACGGGACTGGACGTGACTGGACGTGACTGGACGGGACTGGACGGGACTGGACGGGACTGGAACGGATGGGACTGGAATGGACGGGACTGGACTGTACGAAACTGGTCTGGACGGATCTGCACTGGACGGGACTGGCCGGGACCGGACGGGACTGGACGGGACCGGGCGGGACTGGACGGGACTGGACGGGACTTGACGGGACTGGACGGGACTGGACGGGACTGGACGGGACTGGACGGGACTGGACGGGACTGGACGGGACTGGACGGGACTGGACGGGACTGGAACGGATGGGACTGGAATGGACGGGACTGGACTGTACGAAACTGGTCTGGACGGATCTGCACTGGACGGGACTGGCCGGGACCGGACGGGACTGGACGGGACCGGGCGGGACTGGACGGGACTGGACGGGACTTGACGGGACTGGACGGGACTGGACGGGACGGAACTGGACTGGACGGGACTGAACTGAACGGGGCTGGACTGGGTAGGACTGGACTGGACGGGACGGGGTTGGTCTTGACGGGACTGGACGGGACTTCACAGGACTGGTATGGACGATACTGAACTGAACGGGACTGGGCGGGACTGGACGGGACTGGACGGACTGGACGGGACTGGCCGGGACCGGACGGGACTGGACGGGACTGGACGGGACTTGACGGGACTGGACGGGACTGGACGGGACTGGACGGGACTGGACGGGACTGGACGGGACTGGACGGGACTGGACGGGACTGGACGCGACTGGACGGGACTGGACGGGACTGGACGGGACTGGACGGGACTGGAACGGATGGGACTGGAATGGACGGGACTGGACTGTACGAAACTGGTCTGGACGGATCTGCACTGGACGGGTCTGGCCGGGACCGGACGGGACTGGACGGGACCGCGCGGGACTGGACGGGACTGGACGGGACTTGACGGGACTGGACGGGACTGGACGGGACTGGACGGGACTGAACGGGACTGGAACGGATGGGACTGGCCTGGACGGGACTGTACTAGACGGGACTGGACTGGACGGGGCTGGACGGGGCTGGATGGGACTGGACGGGACCGGACGGGACTTGACGGGACTGGACGGGACTGGACGGGACTAAACCTGACCGGACTTATTTTGACGGGCCTGGACCTGGTAGGACTGGTACGGACTCGACTTGGCTGGACTGGCCTGGACTGGACTGGACGGACCTGGGCCGGACTGGACTGGAGAGGACTGAACTGGACGGAACTGGACTGAACGGGGCTGGTTTGGACCGGATTGAATGGGACTGGACTGGGCGGGACTGGACTCGACTAGACTCGACGGGGCTGGCCTGTCCAGTCCCGTCCGTTCCGGTCCCGTCCGTTCCAGTCCCGTCCGTTCCAATCCCGTCCGTTCCAGTCCCGTCCGTTCCAGTACCACCCGTTCCATTCCCGTCCGTTCCATTCCCGTCCGTTCCAGTCCCGCCCGTTCCAATCCCGTCCGTTCCAGTCCCGTCCGTTCCAGTCCCGTCCGTTCCAGTCCCGTCCGTTCCAGTCCCATCCGTTCGAGTCCCGCCCGTTCCAGTCCCGCCCGTTCCAGTCCCGCCCGTTCCAGTCCCGTCCGTTCCACTTCCGTCCGTTCCAGTCCAGTCCGTTCCAGTCCCGTCCGTTCCAGTCCCGTCCAGGCCAGCCCCATCCAGTGCAGATCCGTCCAGACCAGTTTCGTACAGTCCAGTCCCGTCCATTCCAGTCCCATCCGTTCCAGTCCCGCCTAGTCCCGTCCAGTCCCGTCCAGTCCCGTCCAGTCCCGTCAAGTCCCGTCCAGTCCCGTCCAGTCCCGTCCAGTCCCGTCCAGTCCCGTCCAGTCCCGTCCAGTCCCGTTAAGTCCCGTCCAGTCCCGTCCAGTCCCATCCAGTCCTGTCCAGTCCCGTCCAGTCCCATCCAGTCCCGTCCAGCCCCGTCCAGCCCAGTCCCGTCCAGACCAGTCCGAGCCAGCCCCGTCAAGCCCGTCCAGTCCAGTCCTGTCCAGTACCGTCCAGTCCCGTCCAGTCCTGTCCAGTCCCGTCCAGTCCCGTCCAGTCCCGTCCAGTCCCGTCCAGTCCCGTCCAGTCCCGTCCAGTCCCGTCCAGTCCCGTCCAGTCCCGTCCAGTCCCGTCCAGTCCCGTCCAGTCCCGTCCAGTCCCGTCCAGTCCCGTCCAGTCCCGTCCAGTCCCGTCCAGTCCCGTCAAGACCAACCCCGTCCCGACCAGTCCGGTCCTACCCAGTCCAGCCCCGTTCAGTTCAGTCCCGTCCAGTCCAGTTCCGTGGAGTCCAATTTCGTCCAGTCCAGTTCCGTGGAGTCCAATTTCGTCCAGTCCAGTCCTACCCAGTCCAGTCTCCTCCAGTCCATTCCCGTCCAGACCAGCCCCGTCCAGTTCAGTCCCGCCCTTCCAGTTCCGTCCAGACCAGTCTCGTCCAGTCCAGTCCCGACCAGTCGAGTCCTACGCAGTCCAGTTCCGTCCAGTCCCGGCCAGAAAAGCCCCGTCCAGTCCAGTTCCGTTCAGTCCAGTCCAGTCCCGTCCTGTTAAGTCCAGTCCAGGCCCGTACAGTCCAGTCCCGCCCAGTCAAGTTCCGTCCAGTCCACTTCCGTCCAGTCCAGTCCCGTCCAGTACAGTCCCGTCCAGTACAGTCCCGTCCAGTACAGTCCCGTCCAGTACAGTCCCGACATGTCCAGTCTCGTCCAGTCCAGTCCTCTCCAGTACAGTCCCCTCCTGTTCAGTCCAGCCCAGGTCCGTCGAGTCCAGTCGGGACCAGCCCCGTCAAGTCCAATTCAGCCCCGTCCATTTCGGTCCCGTCCAGTCCCGTCCAATCCCGTCCAGTCCCGTCCAGACCAGCCCCGTCCTGTTCAGTTCCGTCCAGTCCAATCCCGTCCAGTCCAGTCCTACCCAGTCCAGTGCCGTTCACACCAGTCCTCTCCAGTCCAGTCCGGCCCAGGTCCGTCCAGTCCAGTCCCGTCCAGTCCAGTCCAGTCTAATCCGTGCCGGCCCGGTCAAGTCCAATCCCGTCCAGTCCAGTCCCGTCAAGTCCAGTCCCGTCAACTCCAGTTCTGTCCAGTCCGGCCCAGTCCAGTCCGTGCCAGCCCCGTCAAGTCCAGTCCCGTCCAGTCCAGTCCCGACCAGTAAGGCCCCGTCCAGTACAGCCCTGTCCAGTCCAGTCCGGGCCAGGGCCGTCAAGTCCACCGACCTTTTAAATAAGGTCACTGACCTTTTAGTCAAGGTCACTGAACTTTTAGACAAGGTCACTGAACTTTTAGACAAGGTCACTGAACTTTTCAACAAGGCCACTGACCTTTTAGACAAGGTCACTGAACTTTTAGACAAGGTCACTGAACTTTTAGACAAGGTCACTGACCTTTTGAACAAGGTCACTGACCTATTAGACAAGGTCACTGACCTTTTCAACAAGGTCACTGAACTTTGGAACAAGGTCACTGACCTATTAGACAAGGTCTCTGACCTTTTCAACAAGGTCACTGACCTTTTCGACAAGGTCACTGAGCTTTTAAGCAAGGTCACTGACCTTTTAGACAAGGTCACTGAACTTTTAGACAAGGTCACTGAACTTTTAGACAAGGTCACTGAACTTTTAGACAAGGTCACTGAACTTTTAGACAAGGTCACTGAACTTTCAACAAAGTCACTGACCTTTTGAACAAGGTCACTGACCTATTAGACAAGGTCACTGAACTTTTAGACAAGGTCACTGAACTTTTAGACAAGGTCACTGAACTTTCAACAAGGTCACTGACCTTTTGAAGAAGGTCACTGACCTTTTGAACAAGGTCACTGACCCTTTAGACAAGGTCACAGGTTCATTGAACTTTCAAACAAGGTCACTTGGACGGGACTGGACGGGACTGGACAGTACTGGACGGGACTGGACGGGACTGGACGGGACTGGACGGGACTGGACGGGACTGGACGGGACTGGACGGGACTGGACGGGGCTGGACGGGACTGGACGGGACTGGACGGGACATGACGGGACTGGACAGGACTGGACGGGACATGACGGGACTGGACAGGACTGGACTGGGTAGGACTGGACCGGGCGGGACGGGGCTGATTTTGCCGGGACTGGACGGGACTTCACAGGACTGGTATGGACGATACCGAACTGGACGGGACTGGACGGACTGGACGTGACTGGCCGGGACTGGACGGGACTGGACGGGACTAAACTTGACCGGACTTATTTTGACGGGCCTGGACCTGGCAGGACTGGTACGGACTCGACTTGGCTGGACTGGCCTGGACTGGACTGGACGGACCTGGGCCGGACTGGACTGGAGAGGACTGAACTGGACGGAACTGGACTGAACGGGGCTGGTCTGGACCGGATTGTATGGGACTGGACTGGGCGGGACTGGACTCGACTAGACTCGACGGGGCTCAATGGAATGGACGGGACTGCACTGGACAGGGCTGGTCTGGACGGGATTGGACTGGACTAGAATGAACGGGACTGGACTTGACGGGGCTGGCCCGGATTGGCCTGGACGGGACTGGACGAGACTGGATTGGACGGGACTGGACTGGAGGGGACTGGACTGGGTAGGACTGGACTGGACGAAATTGGACTCGACGGAACTGGACTGGACGGGACTGAACTGAACGGGGCTGGACTGGGTGGGACTGGACTGGACGGGACGGGGTTGGTCTTGACGGGACTGGACGGGACTTCACAGGACTGGTATGGACGATACTGAACTGAACGGGACTGGGCGGGACTGGACGGGAATGGACAGGACTGGATGGGGCTGGACGGGACTGGACGGGACTTAATGGGACTTGGCGGGACTGGACGGGACTGGACGGGACTGGACAGGACTGGATGGGGCTGGACGGGACTGGACGGGACTTAACGGGACTCGACGGGACTGGACGGGACTGGACGGGACATGACGGGACTGGACAGGACTGGACTGGGTAGGACTGGACCGGGCGGGACGGGGCTGGTTTTGCCGGGACTGGACGGGACTTCACAGGACTGGTATGGACGATACCGAACTGGACGGGACTGGATGGACTGGACGGGACTGGCCGGGACCGGACGGGACTGGACGGGACTGGACGGGACTTGACGGGACTGGACGGGACTGGACGGGACTGTACGGGACTGGACGGGACTGGACGGGACTGGACGGGACTGGACGGGACTGGACGGGACTGGACGGGACTGGACGGGACTGGACGGGACTGGACGGGACTGGAACGGATGGGACTGGAATGGACGGGACTGGACTGTACGAAACTGGTCTGGACGGATCTGCACTGGACGGGTCTGGCCGGGACCGGACGGGACTGGACGGGACCGCGCGGGACTGGACGGGACTGGACGGGACTTGACGGGACTGGACGGGACTGGACGGGACTTGACGGGACTGGACGGGACTGGACGGGACTGGACGGGACTGGAACGGATGGGACTGGCCTGGACGGGACTGTACTAGACGGGACTGGACTGGACGGGGCTGGCCGGGGCTGGATGGGACTGGACGGGACCGGACGGGACTTGACGGGACTGGACGGGACTAAACTTGACCGGACTTATTTTGACGGGCCTGGACCTGGCAGGACTGGTACGGACTCGACTTGGCTGGACTGGCCTGGACTGGACTGGACGGACCTGGGCCGGACTGGACTGGAGAGGACTGAACTGGACTGAACGGGGCTGGTTTGGACCGGATTGTATGGGACTGGACTGGGCGGGACTGGACTCGACTAGACTCGACGGGACTGGCCTGTCCAGTCCCGTCCGTTCCGGTCCAGTCCGTTCCGGTCCCGTCCGTTCCAGTCCCGGCCGTTCCAGTCCCGCCCGTTCCAGACCCGCCCGTTCCAGTCCCGCCCGTTCCAGTCCCGCCCGTTCCAGTCCGGGCCGTTCCATTCCCGTCCGTTCCATTCCCTTCCGTTCCAGTCCCGTCCGTTCCAGTCCCGTCCGTTCCAGTACCACCCGTTCCATTCCCGTCCGTTCCATTCCCGTCCGTTCCAGTCCCGCCCGTTCCAATCCCGTCCGTTCCAGTCCCGTCCGTTCCAGTCCCGTCCATTCCAGTCCCATCCGTTTGAGTCCCGCCCGTTCCAGTCCAGTCCCATCCGCTCCAGTCCCGCCCGTTCCAGTCCCGTCCGTTCCACTTCCGTCCGTTCCAGTCCAGTCCGTTCCAGTCCCGTCCGTTCCAGTCCCGTCCAGGCCAGCCCCATCCAAGGCAGATCCGTCCAGACCAGTTTCGTACAGTCCAGTCCCGTCCATTCCAGTCCCATCCGTTCCAGTCCCGTCCAGTCCCGTCCAATCCCGTCCAGTCCCGTCCAGTCCCGTCCAGTCCCGTCAAGTCCCGTCCAGTCCCGTCCAGTCCCGTCCAGTCCCGTCCAGTCCCGTCCAGTCCCGCTAAGTCCCGTCCAGTCCCGTCCAGTCCCATCCAGTCCTGTCCAGTCCCGTCCAGTCCCATCCAGTCCCGTCCAGCCCCGTCCAGCCCAGTCCCGTCCAGACCAGTCCGAGCCAGCCCCGTCAAGCCCGTCCAGTCCAGTCCTGTCCAGTACCGTCCAATCCCGTCCAGTCCTGTCCAGTCCCGTCCAGTCCCGTCCAGTCCCGTCCAGTCCCGTCCAGTCCCGTCCAGTCCCGTCCAGTCCCGTCCAGTCCCGTCCAGTCCCGTCCAGTCCCGTCCAGTCCCGTTAAGTCCCGTCCAGTCCCGTCCAGTCCCATCCAGTCCTGTCCAGTCCCGTGAAGTCCCGTCCAGTCCCGTCAAGACCAACCCCGTCCCGTCCAGTCCGGTCCTACCCAGTCCAGCCCCGTTCAGTTCAGTCCCGTCCAGTCCAGTTCCGTGGAGTCCAATTTCGTCCAGTCCAGTCCTACCCAGTCCAGTCTCCTCCAGTCCAGTCCCGTCCAATCCAGTCTCGTCCAGTCCCGTCCAGGCCAATCCAGTCCTGTCCAGTCCCGCCCAGTCCCGTCCAGTCCCGTCCAGTCCCGTCCATCCCGTCCAGTCCAGTCCATTCCCGTCCAGTCCCGTCCAGTCCCGTCCGGTCCCGTCCAGTCCCGCCCAGTCCCGTCAAGTCCCGCCCAGTCCCATCCAGTCCTGTCCAGTCCCGTCCAGTCCCGCCCAGTCCCGTCCAGTCCCGTCCAGTCCCGTCCAGTCCCGTCCAGTCCCGTCCAGTCCCGTCCAGTCCCGTCCAGTCCCGTCCAGTCCCGTCCAGTCCCGTCCAGTCCCGTTAAGTCCCGTCCAGTCCCGTCCAGTCCCATCCAGTCCTGTCCAATCCCGCCTAGTCCCGTCAAGTCCCGCCCAGTCCCATCCAGTCCTGTCCAGTCCCGTCCAGTCCCGTCCAGTCCCGAGCAGTCCCGTTTAGTCCCGTCCAGTCCCGTCCAGTCCCGTCCAGTCCCATCCAGTCCTGTCCAGTCCCGTCCAGTCCCGTCCATCCCGCCCAGTCCAGTCCAATCCCGTCCAGTCCCGTCCAGTCCCGTCCAGTCCCGTCCAGTCCCGTCCAGTCCCGTCCAGTCCCGTCCAGTCCCGTCCAGTCCCGTCCAGTCCCGTCCAGTCCCGTCCAGTCCCGTCCAGTCCCGTTAAGTCCCGTTAAGTCCCGTTAAGTCCCGTCCAGTCCCGTCCAGTCTCATCCAGTCCTGTCCAGTCCCGTCCAGTCCCGTCCAGTCCCGTCCAGTCCCGTCCAGTCCCGTCCAGTCCCGTCCAGTCCCGTCCAGTCCCGTCCAGTCCCGTCCAGTCCCGTCCAGTCCCGTTGAGTCCCGTCCAGTCCCGTTAAGTCCCGTCCAGTCCCGTCCAGTCCCATACAGTCCTGTCCAGTCCCGTCCAGTCCCGCCAAGTCCCGTTAAGTCCCGTCCAGTCCCGTCCAGTCCCATCCAGTCCTGTCCAGTCCCGTCCAGTCCCGTCCAGTCCCGCCCAGTCCCGTTCAGTTCAGTATCGTCCATACCAGTCCTGTGAAGTCCCGTCCAGTCCCGTCAAGACCAACCCCGTCCCGTCCAGTCCAGTCCTACCCAGTCCAGCCCCGTTCAGTTCAGTCCCGTCCAGTCCAGTTCCGTCGAGTCCAATTTCGTCCAGTCCAGTCCTACCCAGTCCAGTCCCGTCCAATCCAGTCCCGTCCAGTCCCGTCCAGTCCCGTCCAGTCCCGTCCAGTCCCGTCCAGTCCCGTCCAGTCCCGTTGAGTCCCGTCCAGTCCCGTTAAGTCCCGTCCAGTCCCGTCCAGTCCCATACAGTCCTGTCCAGTCCCGTCCAGTCCCGTCCAGTCCCGCCAAGTCCCGTTAAGTCCCGTCCAGTCCCGTCCAGTCCCATCCAGTCCTGTCCAGTCCCGTCCAGTCCCGTCCAGTCCCGCCCAGTCCCGTTCAGTTCAGTATCGTCCATACCAGTCCTGTGAAGTCCCGTCCAGTCCCGTCAAGACCAACCCCGTCCCGTCCAGTCCAGTCCTACCCAGTCCAGCCCCGTTCAGTTCAGTCCCGTCCAGTCCAGTTCCGTCCAGTCCCGGCCAGAAAAGCCCCGTCCAGTCCAGTTCCGTTCAGTCCAGCCCAGTCCCGAACTGTTAAGTCCAGTCCAGGCCCGTACAGTCCAGTCCCGCCCAGTCAAGTTCCGTCCAGTCCACTTCCGTCCAGTCCAGTCCCGTCCAGTACAGTCCCGTCCAGTACAGTCCCGTCCAATACAGTCCCGTCCAGTACAGTCCCGTCCAGTACAGTCCCGTCCAGTACAGTCCCGACATGTCCAGTCTCGTCCAGTTCAGTCCTCTCCAGTACAGTCCCCTCCTGTTCAGTCCAGCTCAGGTCCGTCGAGTCCAGTCGGGACCAGCCCCGTCAAGTCCAATTCAGCCCCGTCCATTTCGGTCCCGTCCAGTCCCGTCCAATCCCGTCCAGTCCCGTCCCGTCAAGTCCAGTCCCGTCCAGTCCAGTCCCGACCAGTCCGGTCCCGTCCAGTACAGCCCTGTCCAGTCCAGTCCGGGCCAGGGCCGTCAAGTCCACCGACCTTTTAAATAAAGTCACTGACCTTTTAGTCAAGGTCACTGAACTTTTAGACAAGGTCACTGAACTTTCAGACAAGGTCACTGAACTTTTCAACAAGGTCACTGACCTTTTAGACAAGGTCACTGAACTTTTAGACAAGGTCACTGAACTTTAAGACAAGGTCACTGACCTTTTCAACAAGGTCACTGAACTTTTGAACAAGGTCACTGACCTATTAGACAAGTTCACTGACCTTTTCAACAAGGTCACTGACCGTTTCGACAAGGTCACTGAACTTTTAAACAAGGTCACTGACCTTTTAGACAAGGTCACTGAACTTTTAGGCAAGGTCACTGAACTTTTAGACAAGGTCACTGAACTTTTAGACAAGGTCACTGAACTTTCAACAAGGTCACTGACCTTTTGAACAAGGTCACTGACCTATTAGACAAGGTCACTGAACTTTTAGACAAGGTCACTGAACTTTTAGACAAGGTCACTGAACTTTTAGACAAGGTCACTGAACTTTCAACAAGGTCACTCACCTTTTGAAGGTCACTGACCTTTTGAACAAGGTCACTGACCTTTTGAACAAGGTCACTGACCCTTTAGACAAGGTCACAGGTTCATTGAACTTTCAAACAAGGTCACTTGGACGGGACTGGACGGGACTTCACGGGACTGGACAGGACTGGATGGGACTGGACGGGACTGGACGGGACTGGACGGGACTGGACCGGACTGGACGGGACTGGACGGGACTGGACGGGACTGGACGGGACTGGACGGGACTGGACGGGACTGGACGGGACTTCACAGGACTGGTCTGGACGATACCGAACTGGACGGGACTGGACGGACTGGACGGGACTGGCCGGGACCGGACGGGACTGGACGGGACTGGGCGGGACTGGACGGGACTGGACGGGACTTGACGGGACTGGACGGGACTGGACGGGACTGGGCGGGACTGGACGGGACTGTAACGGATGGGACTGGAATGGACGGGACTGGACTGTACGAAACTGGTCTGGACGGATCTGCACTGGCCGGGACCGGACGGGACTGGGCGGGACTGGACGGGACCTGACGGGACTTGACGGGACTGGACGGGACTGGACGGGACTGGACGGGACTGGACGGGACTGGACGGGACCGGACGGGACTTGACGGGACTGGACGGGACTGGACGGGACTGGACGGGACCGGACGGGACTGGACGGGACTGGACGGGAATGGACTGGACTGGACGGGATGGACGGGACTGGACGGGACTGGACCGGACTGGACGGGACTGGACGGGACTGGACGGGACTGGACAGGACTGGATTGGCCTGGACGGGACTGGACGAGACTGGATTGGACGGGACTGGACTGGAGGAGACTGGACTGGGTAGGCTGGACTGGACGAAATTGGACTCGACGGAACTGGACTGGACGGGACTGAACTGAACGGGGCTGGACTGGGTAGGACTGGACTGGACGGGACGGGGTTGGTCTTGACGGGACTGGACGGGACTTCACAGGACTGGTATGGACGATACTGAACTGAACGGGACTGGGCGGGACTGGACGGGACTGGACGGACTGGACGGGACTGGCCGGGACCGGACGGGACTGGACGGGACTGGACGGGACTTGACGGGACTGGACCGGACTGGACGGGACTGGACGGGACTGGACGGGACTGGACGGGACTGGACGGGACTGGACGTGACTGGACGGGACTGGACGGGACTGGACGGGACTGGACGGGACTGGAACGGATGGGACTGGAATGGACGGGACTGGACTGTACGAAACTGGTCTGGACGGATCTGCACTGGACGGGACTGGCCGGGACCGGACGGGACTGGACGGGACCGGGCGGGACTGGACGGGACTGGACGGGACTTGACGGGACTGGACGGGACTGGACGGGACTGGACGGGACTGGACGGGACTGGACGGGACTGGACGGGACTGGAACGGATGGGACTGGAATGGACGGGACTGGACTGTACGAAACTGGTCTGGACGGATCTGCACTGGACGGGACTGGCCGGGACCGGACGGGACTGGACGGGACCGGGCGGGACTGGACGGGACTGGACGGGACTTGACGGGACTGGACGGGACTGGACGGGACGGAACTGGACTGGACGGGACTGAACTGAACGGGGCTGGACTGGGTAGGACTGGACTGGACGGGACGGGGTTGGTCTTGACGGGACTGGACGGGACTTCACAGGACTGGTATGGACGATACTGAACTGGACGGGACTGGGCGGGACTGGACGGGACTGGACGGACTGGACGGGACTGGCCGGGACCGGACGGGACTGGACGGGACTGGACGGGACTTGGCGGGACTGGACGGGACTGGACGGGACTGGACGGGACTGGACGGGACTGGACGGGACTGGACGGGACTGGACGGGACTGGACGCGACTGGACGGGACTGGACGGGACTGGACGGGACTGGAACGGATGGGACTGGAATGGACGGGACTGGACTGTACGAAACTGGTCTGGACGGATCTGCACTGGACGGGTCTGGCCGGGACCGGACGGGACTGGACGGGACCGCGCGGGACTGGACGGGACTGGACGGGACTTGACGGGACTGGACGGGACTGGACGGGACTGGACGGGACTGGACGGGACTGAACGGGACTGGAACGGATGGGACTGGCCTGGACGGGACTGTACTAGACGGGACTGGACTGGACGGGGCTGGACGGGGCTGGATGGGACTGGACGGGACCGGACGGGACTTGACGGGACTGGACGGGACTGGACGGGACTAAACCTGACCGGACTTATTTTGACGGGCCTGGACCTGGCAGGACTGGTACGGACTCGACTTGGCTGGACTGGCCTGGACTGGACTGGACGGACCTGGGCCGGACTGGACTGGAGAGGACTGAACTGGACGGAACTGGACTGAACGGGGCTGGTTTGGACCGGATTGTATGGGACTGGACTGGGCGGGACTGGACTCGACTAGACTCGACGGGGCTGGCCTGTCCAGTCCCGTCCGTTCCGGTCCCGTCCGTTCCAGTCCCGTCTGTTCCAGTCCCGCCCGTTCCAGTCCCGCCCGTTCCAGTCCCGCCCGTTCCAGTCCGGCCCGTTCCATTCCCGTCCGTTCCATTCCCGTCCGTTCCAGTCCCGTCCGTTCCAGTACCACCCGTTCCATTCCCGTCCATTCCATTCCCGTCCGTTCCAGTCCCGCCCGTTCCAATCCCGTCCGTTCCAGTCCCTTCCGTTCCAGTCCCGTCCGTTCCAGTCCCATCCGTTCGAGTCCCGCCCGTTCCAGTCCCGCCCGTTCCAGTCCCATCCGTTCCAGTCCCGCCCGTTCCAGTCCCGTCCGTTCCACTTCCGTCCGTTTCAGTCCAGTCCGTTTCAGTCCCGTCCGTTCCAGTTCCGTCCAGGCCAGCCCCATCCAGTGCAGATCCGTCCAGACCAGTTTCGTACAGTCCGGTCCCGTCCATTCCAGTCCCATCCGTTCCAGTCCCGTCTAGTCCCGTCCAGTCCCGTCCAGTCCCGTCCAGTCCCGTCAAGTCCCGTCCAGTCCCGTCCAGTCCCGTCCAGTCCCGTCCAGTCCCGTCCAGTCCCGTTAAGTCCCGTCCAGTCCCGTCCAGTCCCGTCCAGTCCCATCCAGTCCTGTCCAGTCCCGTCCAGTCCCATCCAGTCCCGTCCAGCCCCGTCCAGCCCAGTCCCGTCCAGACCAGTCCGAGCCAGCCCCGTCAAGCCCGTCCAGTCCAGTCCTGTCCAGTACCGTCCAGTCCCGTCCAGTCCCGTCCAGTCCCGTCCAGTCCCGTCCAGTCCCGTCAAGTCCCGTCCAGTCCCGTCCAGTCCCGTCCAGTCCCGTCCAGTCCCGTCCAGTCCCGTTAAGTCCCGTCCAGTCCCGTCCAGTCCCGTCCAGTCCCGTCCAGTCCCGTCCAGTCCCGTCCAGTCCCGTCCAGTCCCGTTAAGTCCCGTTAAGTCCCGTTAAGTCCCGTCCAGTCCCGTCCAGTCTCATCCAGTCCTGTCCAGTCCCGTCCAGTCCCGTCCAGTCCCGTCCAGTCCCGTCCAGTCCCGTCCAGTCCCGTCCAGTCCCGTCCAGTCCCGTCCAGTCCCGTTGAGTCCCGTCCAGTCCCGTTAAGTCCCGTCCAGTCCCGTCCAGTCCCATACAGTCCTGTCCAGTCCCGTCCAGTCCCGCCAAGTCCCGTTAAGTCCCGTCCAGTCCCGTCCAGTCCCATCCAGTCCTGTCCAGTCCCGTCCAGTCCCGTCCAGTCCCGCCCAGTCCCGTTCAGTTCAGTATCGTCCATACCAGTCCTGTGAAGTCCCGTCCAGTCCCGTCAAGACCAACCCCGTCCCGTCCAGTCCAGTCCTACCCAGTCCAGTCCCGTTCAGTTCAGTCCCGTCCAGTCCAGTTCCGTCGAGTCCAATTTCGTCCAGTCCAGTCCTACCCAGTCCAGTCCCGTCCAATCCAGTCCCGTCCAGTCCCGTCCAGTCCCGTCCAGTCCCGTCCAGTCCCGTCCAGTCCCGTCCAGTCCCGTTGAGTCCCGTCCAGTCCCGTTAAGTCCCGTCCAGTCCCGTCCAGTCCCATACAGTCCTGTCCAGTCCCGTCCAGTCCCGTCCAGTCCCGCCAAGTCCCGTTAAGTCCCGTCCAGTCCCGTCCAGTCCCATCCAGTCCTGTCCAGTCCCGTCCAGTCCCGTCCAGTCCCGCCCAGTCCCGTTCAGTTCAGTATCGTCCATACCAGTCCTGTGAAGTCCCGTCCAGTCCCGTCAAGACCAACCCCGTCCCGTCCAGTCCAGTCCTACCCAGTCCAGCCCCGTTCAGTTCAGTCCCGTCCAGTCCAGTTCCGTCCAGTCCCGGCCAGAAAAGCCCCGTCCAGTCCAGTTCCGTTCAGTCCAGCCCAGTCCCGAACTGTTAAGTCCAGTCCAGGCCCGTACAGTCCAGTCCCGCCCAGTCAAGTTCCGTCCAGTCCACTTCCGTCCAGTCCAGTCCCGTCCAGTACAGTCCCGTCCAGTACAGTCCCGTCCAATACAGTCCCGTCCAGTACAGTCCCGTCCAGTACAGTCCCGTCCAGTACAGTCCCGACATGTCCAGTCTCGTCCAGTTCAGTCCTCTCCAGTACAGTCCCCTCCTGTTCAGTCCAGCTCAGGTCCGTCGAGTCCAGTCGGGACCAGCCCCGTCAAGTCCAATTCAGCCCCGTCCATTTCGGTCCCGTCCAGTCCCGTCCAATCCCGTCCAGTCCCGTCCCGTCAAGTCCAGTCCCGTCCAGTCCAGTCCCGACCAGTCCGGTCCCGTCCAGTACAGCCCTGTCCAGTCCAGTCCGGGCCAGGGCCGTCAAGTCCACCGACCTTTTAAATAAAGTCACTGACCTTTTAGTCAAGGTCACTGAACTTTTAGACAAGGTCACTGAACTTTCAGACAAGGTCACTGAACTTTTCAACAAGGTCACTGACCTTTTAGACAAGGTCACTGAACTTTTAGACAAGGTCACTGAACTTTAAGACAAGGTCACTGACCTTTTCAACAAGGTCACTGAACTTTTGAACAAGGTCACTGACCTATTAGACAAGGTCACTGACCTTTTCAACAAGGTCACTGACCGTTTCGACAAGGTCACTGAACTTTTAAACAAGGTCACTGACCTTTTAGACAAGGTCACTGAACTTTTAGGCAAGGTCACTGAACTTTTAGACAAGGTCACTGAACTTTTAGACAAGGTCACTGAACTTTCAACAAGGTCACTGACCTTTTGAACAAGGTCACTGACCTATTAGACAAGGTCACTGAACTTTTAGACAAGGTCACTGAACTTTTAGACAAGGTCACTGAACTTTTAGACAAGGTCACTGAACTTTCAACAAGGTCACTCACCTTTTGAAGGTCACTGACCTTTTGACCAAGGTCACTGACCTTTTGAACAAGGTCACTGACCCTTTAGACAAGGTCACAGGTTCATTGAACTTTCAAACAAGGTCACTTGGACGGGACTGGACGGGACTTCACGGGACTGGACAGGACTGGATGGGACTGGACGGGACTGGACGGGACTGGACGGGACTGGACCGGACTGGACGGGACTGGACGGGACTGGACGGGACTGGACGGGACTGGACGGGACTGGACGGGACTTCACAGGACTGGTCTGGACGATACCGAACTGGACGGGACTGGACGGACTGGACGGGACTGGCCGGGACCGGACGGGACTGGACGGGACTGGGCGGGACTGGACGGGACTGGACGGGACTTGACGGGACTGGACGGGACTGGACGGGACTGGGCGGGACTGGACGGGACTGTAACGGATGGGACTGGAATGGACGGGACTGGACTGTACGAAACTGGTCTGGACGGATCTGCACTGGCCGGGACCGGACGGGACTGGGCGGGACTGGACGGGACCTGACGGGACTTGACGGGACTGGACGGGACTGGACGGGACTGGACGGGACTGGACGGGACTGGACGGGACCGGACGGGACTTGACGGGACTGGACGGGACTGGACGGGACTGGACGGGACCGGACGGGACTGGACGGGACTGGACGGGAATGGACTGGACTGGACGGGATGGACGGGACTGGACGGGACTGGACCGGACTGGACGGGACTGGACGGGACTGGACGGGACTGGACAGGACTGGATTGGCCTGGACGGGACTGGACGAGACTGGATTGGACGGGACTGGACTGGAGGAGACTGGACTGGGTAGGCTGGACTGGACGAAATTGGACTCGACGGAACTGGACTGGACGGGACTGAACTGAACGGGGCTGGACTGGGTAGGACTGGACTGGACGGGACGGGGTTGGTCTTGACGGGACTGGACGGGACTTCACAGGACTGGTATGGACGATACTGAACTGAACGGGACTGGGCGGGACTGGACGGGACTGGACGGACTGGACGGGACTGGCCGGGACCGGACGGGACTGGACGGGACTGGACGGGACTTGACGGGACTGGACCGGACTGGACGGGACTGGACGGGACTGGACGGGACTGGACGGGACTGGACGGGACTGGACGTGACTGGACGGGACTGGACGGGACTGGACGGGACTGGACGGGACTGGACGGGACTGGAACGGATGGGACTGGAATGGACGGGACTGGACTGTACGAAACTGGTCTGGACGGATCTGCACTGGACGGGACTGGCCGGGACCGGACGGGACTGGACGGGACCGGGCGGGACTGGACGGGACTGGACGGGACTTGACGGGACTGGACGGGACTGGACGGGACTGGAAGGGACTGGACGGGACTGGACGGGACTGGACGGGACTGGAACGGATGGGACTGGAATGGACGGGACTGGACTGTACGAAACTGGTCTGGACGGATCTGCACTGGACGGGACTGGCCGGGACCGGACGGGACTGGACGGGACCGGGCGGGACTGGACTGGACTGGACGGGACTTGACGGGACTGGACGGGACTGGACGGGACGGAACTGGACTGGACGGGACTGAACTGAACGGGGCTGGACTGGGTAGGACTGGACTGGACGGGACGGGGTTGGTCTTGACGGGACTGGACGGGACTTCACAGGACTGGTATGGACGATACTGAACTGGACGGGACTGGGCGGGACTGGACGGGACTGGACGGACTGGACGGGACTGGCCGGGACCGGACGGGACTGGACGGGACTGGACGGGACTTGGCGGGACTGGACGGGACTGGACGGGACTGGACGGGACTGGACGGGACTGGACGGGACTGGACGGGACTGGACGGGACTGGACGCGACTGGACGGGACTGGACGGGACTGGACGGGACTGGAACGGATGGGACTGGAATGGACGGGACTGGACTGTACGAAACTGGTCTGGACGGATCTGCACTGGACGGGTCTGGCCGGGACCGGACGGGACTGGACGGGACCGCGCGGGACTGGACGGGACTGGACGGGACTTGACGGGACTGGACGGGACTGGACGGGACTGGACGGGACTGGACGGGACTGAACGGGACTGGAACGGATGGGACTGGCCTGGACGGGACTGTACTAGACGGGACTGGACTGGACGGGGCTGGACGGGGCTGGATGGGACTGGACGGGACCGGACGGGACTTGACGGGACTGGACGGGACTGGACGGGACTAAACCTGACCGGACTTATTTTGACGGGCCTGGACCTGGCAGGACTGGTACGGACTCGACTTGGCTGGACTGGCCTGGACTGGACTGGACGGACCTGGGCCGGACTGGACTCGAGAGGACTGAACTGGACGGAACTGGACTGAACGGGGCTGGTTTGGACCGGATTGTATGGGACTGGACTGGGCGGGACTGGACTCGACTAGACTCGACGGGGCTGGCCTGTCCAGTCCCGTCCGTTCCGGTCCCGTCCGTTCCAGTCCCGTCTGTTCCAGTCCCGCCCGTTCCAGTCCCGCCCGTTCCAGTCCCGCCCGTTCCAGTCCGGCCCGTTCCATTCCCGTCCGTTCCATTCCCGTCCGTTCCAGTCCCGTCCGTTCCAGTACCACCCGTTCCATTCCCGCCCGTTCCATTCCCGTCCGTTCCAGTCCCGCCCGTTCCAATCCCGTCCGTTCCAGTCCCTTCCGTTCCAGTCCCGTCCGTTCCAGTCCCATCCGTTCGAGTCCCGCCCGTTCCAGTCCCGCCCGTTCCAGTCCCATCCGTTCCAGTCCCGCCCGTTCCAGTCCCGTCCGTTCCACTTCCTTCCGTTTCAGTCCAGTCCGTTTCAGTCCCGTCCGTTCCAGTTCCGTCCAGGCCAGCCCCATCCAGTGCAGATCCGTCCAGACCAGTTTCGTACAGTCCGGTCCCGTCCATTCCAGTCCCATCCGTTCCAGTCCCGTCTAGTCCCGTCCAGTCCCGTCCAGTCCCGTCCAGTCCCGTCAAGTCCCGTCCAGTCCCGTCCAGTCCCGTCCAGTCCCGTCCAGTCCCGTCCAGTCCCGTTAAGTCCCGTCCAGTCCCGTCCAGTCCCGTCCAGTCCCATCCAGTCCTGTCCAGTCCCGTCCAGTCCCATCCAGTCCCGTCCAGCCCCGTCCAGCCCAGTCCCGTCCAGACCAGTCCGAGCCAGCCCCGTCAAGCCCGTCCAGTCCAGTCCTGTCCAGTACCGTCCAGTCCCGTCCAGTCCCGTCCAGTCCCGTCCAGTCCCGTCCAGTCCCGTCCAGTCCCGTCCAGTCCCGTCCAGTCCCGTCCAGTCCCGTCCAGTCCCGTCCAGTCCCGTCCAGTCCCGTCCAGTCCCGTCCAGTCCCGTCCAGTCCCGTCCAGTCCCATCCAGTCCTGTCCAGTCCCGTTAAGTCCCGTCCAGTCCCGTCCAGTCCCGTCCAGTCCCATCCAGTCCTGTCCAGTCCCGTCCAGTCCCATCCAGTCCCGTCCAGCCCCGTCCAGCCCAGTCCCGTCCAGACCAGTCCGAGCCAGCCCCGTCAAGCCCGTCCAGTCCAGTCCTGTCCAGTACCGTCCAGTCCCGTCCAGTCCTGTCCAGTCCCGTCCAGTCCCGTCCAGTCCCGTCCAGTCCCGTCCAGTCCCGTCCAGTCCCGTCCAGTCCCGTCCAGTCCCGTCCAGTCCCGTCCAGTCCCGTCCAGTCCCGTCCAGTCCCGTCCAGTCCCGTCCAGTCCGGTCCAGTCCCGTCCAGTCCCGTCCAGTCCCGTCCAGTCCCATCCAGTCCTGTCCAGTCCCGTGAAGTCCCGTCCAGTCCCGTCAAGACCAACCCCGTCCCGACCAGTCCGGTCCTACCCAGTCCAGCCCCGTTCAGTTCAGTCCCGTCCAGTCCAGTTCCGTGGAGTCCAATTTCGTCCAGTCCAGTCCTACCCAGTCCAGTCTCCTCCAGTCCATTCCCGTCCAGACCAGCCCCGTCCAGTTCAGTCCCGCCCTTCCAGTTCCGTCCAGACCAGTCTCGTCCAGTCCAGTCCCGACCAGTCGAGTCCTACGCAGTCCAGTTCCGTCCAGTCCCGGCCAGAAAAGCCCCGTCCAGTCCAGTTCCGTTCAGTCCAGTCCAGTCCCGTCCTGTTAAGTCCAGTCCAGGCCCGTACAGTCCAGTCCCGCCCAGTCAAGTTCCGTCCAGTCCACTTCCGTCCAGTCCAGTCCCGTCCAGTACAGTCCCGTCCAGTACAGTCCCGTCCAGTACAGTCCCGTCCAGTACAGTCCCGTCCAGTACAGTCCCGTCCAGTACAGTCCCGACATGTCCAGTCTCGTCCAGTCCAGTCCTCTCCAGTACAGTCCCCTCCTGTTCAGTCCAGCCCAGGTCCGTCGAGTCCAGTCGGGACCAGCCCCGTCAAGTCCAATTCAGCCCCGTCCATTTCGGTCCCGTCCAGTCCCGTCCAATCCCGTCCAGTCCCGTCCAGACCAGCCCCGTCCTGTTCAGTTCCGTCCAGTCCAATCCCGTCCAGTCCAGTCCTACCCAGTCCAGTGCCGTTCACGCCAGTCCTCTCCAGTCCAGTCCGGCCCAGGTCCGTCCAGTCCAGTCCAGGCAAGCGCCGTCAAGAACAGTCCCGTCCAGTCCAGTCCCGTCCAGTCCAGTCCAGTCTAATCCGTGCCGGCCCGGTCAAGTCCAATCCCGTCCAGTCCAGTCCCGTCAAGTCCAGTCCCGTCCAGTCCGGCCCAGTCCAGTCCGTGCCAGCCCCGTCAAGTCCAGTCCCGTCCAGTCCAGTCCCGACCAGTAAGGCCCCGTCCAGTACAGCCCTGTCCAGTCCAGTCCGGGCCAGGGCCGTCAAGTCCACCGACCTTTTAAATAAGGTCACTGACCTTTTAGTCAAGGTCACTGAACTTTTAGACAAGGTCACTGAACTTTTAGACAAGGTCACTGAACTTTTCAACAAGGCCACTGACCTTTTAGACAAGGTCACTGAACTTTTAGACAAGGTCACTGAACTTTTAGACAAGGTCACTGACCTTTTGAACAAGGTCACTGACCTATTAGACAAGGTCACTGACCTTTTCAACAAGGTCACTGAACTTTGGAACAAGGTCACTGACCTATTAGACAAGGTCTCTGACCTTTTCAACAAGGTCACTGACCTTTTCGACAAGGTCACTGAGCTTTTAAACAAGGTCACTGACCTTTTAGACAAGGTGACTGAACTTTTAGACAAGGTCACTGAACTTTTAGACAAGGTCACTGAACTTTTAGACAAGGTCACTGAACTTTCAACAAAGTCACTGACCTTTTGAACAAGGTCACTGACCTATTAGACAAGGTCACTGAACTTTTAGACAAGGTCACTGAACTTTTAGACAAGGTCACTGAACTTTCAACAAGGTCACTGACCTTTTGAAGAAGGTCACTGACCTTTTGAACAAGGTCACTGACCCTTTAGACAAGGTCACAGGTTCATTGAACTTTCAAACAAGGTCACTTGGACGGGACTGGACGGGACTGGACAGTACTGGACGGGACTGGACGGGACTGGACGGGACTGGACGGGACTGGACGGGACTGGACGGGACTGGACGGGGCTGGACGGGACTGGACGGGACTGGACGGGACATGACGGGACTGGACAGGACTGGACGGGACATGACGGGACTGGACAGGACTGGACTGGGTAGGACTGGACCGGGCGGGACGGGGCTGATTTTGCCGGGACTGGACGGGACTTCACAGGACTGGTATGGACGATACCGAACTGGACGGGACTGGACGGACTGGACGGGACTGGCCGGGACTAAACTTGACCGGACTTATTTTGACGGGCCTGGACCTGGCAGGACTGGTACGGACTCGACTTGGCTGGACTGGCCTGGACTGGACTGGACGGACCTGGGCCGGACTGGACTGGAGAGGACTGAACTGGACGGAACTGGACTGAACGGGGCTGGTCTGGACCGGATTGTATGGGACTGGACTGGGCGGGACTGGACTCGACTAGACTCGACGGGGCTCAATGGAATGGACGGGACTGCACTGGACAGGGCTGGTCTGGACGGGATTGGACGGGACTAGAATGGACGGGACTGGACTTGACGGGGCTGGCCCGGATTGGCCTGGACGGGACTGGACGAGACTGGATTGGACGGGACTGGACTGGAGGGGACTGGACTGGGTAGGACTGGACTGGACGAAATTGGACTCGACGGAACTGGACTGGACGGGACTGAACTGAACGGGGCTGGACTGGGTAGGACTGGACTGGACGGGACGGGGTTGGTCTTGACGGGACTGGACGGGACTTCACAGGACTGGTATGGACGATACTGAACTGAACGGGACTGGGCGGGACTGGACGGGACTGGACAGGACTGGATGGGACTGGACGGGACTGGACGGGACTTAATGGGACTTGGCGGGACTGGACGGGACTGGACGGGACTGGACAGGACTGGATGGGGCTGGACGGGACTGGACGGGACTTAACGGGACTCGACGGGACTGGACGGGACTGGACGGGTCATGACGGGACTGGACAGGACTGGACTGGGTAGGACTGGACCGGGCGGGACGGGGCTGGTTTTGCCGGGACTGGACGGGACTTCACAGGACTGGTATGGACGATACCGAACTGGACGGGACTGGACGGACTGGACGGGACTGGCCGGGACCGGACGGGACTGGACGGGACTGGACGGGACTTGACGGGACTGGACGGGACTGGACGGGACTGGACGGGACTGGACGGGACTGGACGGGACTGGACGGGACTGGACGGGACTGGACGGGACTGGACGGGACTGGACGGGACTGGACGGGACTGGACGGGACCGGACGGGACTGGACGGGACTGGACGGGACTGGAACGGATGGGACTGGAATGGACGGGACTGGACTGTACGAAACTGGTCTGGACGGATCTGCACTGGACGGGTCTGGCCGGGACCGGACGGGACTGGACGAGACTGGATTGGACGGGACTGGACTGGAGGAGACTGGACTGGGTAGGACTGGACTGGACGAAATTGGACTCCACGGAACTGGACTGGACGGGACTGAACTGAACGGGGCTGGACTGGGTAGGACCGGACTGGACGGGACGGGGTTGGTCTTGACGGGACTGGACGGGACTTCACGGGACTGGACAGGACTGGATGGGACTGGACGGGACTGGACGGGACTTAACGGGACTGGACGGGACTGGACGGGACTGGACGGGACTGGACGGGACTGGACGGGACTGGACGGGACTGGACGGGACTGGACGGGACTGGACGGGACTGGACGGGACTGGACGGGACTGGACGGGACTGGACAGGACTGGACGGGATTGGACGGTACTGGACAGGACTGGACTGGACGGGCTTGACGGGGCTGGTTTGGACTGGTCTGGACGGGACTGGGCTGGACGGGGCTGGACGGGACTGGATGGGACTGGACGGGACTGGACAGGACTGGATGGGACTGGACGGGACTGGACTGGCAACAGGTATGTACATTCTATTGATCCAAGTGCAGACTTAAACTTATTAACTGTACAAAAATTTTTTGTCTTTAACATGGCTATGGACTCATACACCGATGTTCGGTTTAAACATCCAACTGACCACAACATCAATACGAGGCAAAGGACGGACGGTGTGCTCAAGATACCATGGACCCACAACTCGTATGGAAGACAGCAGCTTGCTTATGTGGTTCCCGTAATCTTCAATCAACTGCCAAGGCATCTATGGAACATACAATCAATTCAGGCTAGGAAACGGAAATTAAAACAGTACATCTTACGTAATCCAATACATGTACATTAAACACTCACCCATTCAAAAAAAAAAAAAAAAAAAAAAAAAAAAAAACCCACTGCACGGAAATAGTAGGATCAACTTAATATGTATAACCTTCTGCAGAAAAGCCCTTAGGGCTTCGCAGATCTTCTTCAAATATTGCCTACACTGTTCTCTTTATATTATATAATATTGTTACTTCTGTATTAAGCAAATCAGGTAACGTGGACCTATATCTCACATGGACTCTCTCCTACCGCTTCAAGGTTTATCCAGCATTGAAGAGATAACTCCATGGGGATATAATAAGCCGACATACACCTATAAAATATCTCTGTAACTAAACAATAGAGGCAATAAATAAAATACAATACAATACAATACAATACTTAACGGGACTGGACGGGACTGGACGGGACTGGACGGGACTGGACGGGACTGGACGGAACTTGACGGGACTGGACGGGACTGGACGGGACTGGACGGGACTGGACGGGACTTGACGGGACTGGACGGGACTGGACGGATGGGACTGGAATGGACGGGACTGGACTGTACGAAACTGGTCTGGACGGATCTGCCTTGGATGGGGCTGGCCTGGACGGGACTGGAACGGACGGGACTGGAACGGACTGGACTGGAACGGACGGAAGTGGAACGGACGGGACTGGAACGGGCGGGACTGGAGCGGATGGGACTGGAACGGGCGGGACTGGAACGGGCGGGACTCAAACGGATGGGACTGGAACGGACGGGACTGGAACGGACGGGACTGGAACGGACGGGATTGGAACGGGCGGGACTGGAACGGACGGGAATGGAACGGACGGGAATGGAACGGGTGGTACTGGAACGGACGGGACTGGAACGGACGGGACTGGAACGGAAGGGAATGGAACGGACGGGAATGGAACGGCCCGGACTGGAACGGGCGGGACTGGAACGGGCGGGACTGGAACGGGCGGGTCTGGAACGGGCGGGACTGGAACGGCCGGGACTGGAACGGACGGGACCGGAACGGACTGGACCGGAACGGACGGGACTGGACAGGCCAGTCCCGTCGAGTCTAGTCGAGTCCAGTCCCGCCCAGTCCAGTCCCATACAATCCGGTCCAAACCAGGCCCGTTCAGTCCAGTTCCGTCCAGTTCAGTCCTCTCCAGTCCAGTCCGGCCCAGGTCCGTCCAGTCCAGTCCAGGCCAGTCCAGCCAAGTCGAGTCCGTACCAGTCCTGCCAGGTCCAGGCCCGTCAAAATAAGTCCGGTCAAGTTTAGTCCCGTCCAGTCCCGTCCAGTCCCGTCAAGTCCCGTCCGGTCCCGTCCAGTCCCATCCGGCCCCGTCCAGCCCCGTCCAGTCCAGTCCCGCCTAGTACAGTCCCGTCCAGGCCAGTCCCATCCGTTCCAGTCCCGTCCAGTCCCGTCCAGTCCCGTCCAGTCCCGTCCAGTCCCGTCCAGTCCCGTCCAGTCCCGTCCAGTCCCGTCCAGTCGCGTCCAGTCCCGTCAAGTCCCGTCCAGTCCCGTCCAGTCCCGCGCGGTCCCGTCCAGTCCCGTCCGGTCCCGGCCAGACCCGTCCAGTGCAGATCCGTCCAGACCAGTTTCGTACAGTCCAGTCCCGTCCATTCCAGTCCCATCCGTTCCAGTCCCGTCCAGTCCCGTCCAGTCCCGTCCAGTCCCGTCCAGTCCCGTCCAGTCCCGTCCAGTCCCGTCCAGTCCCGTCCAGTCCCGTCCAGTCCCGTCCAGTCCCGTCCAGTCCCGTCCAGTCCCGTCCAGTCCCGTCCGGTCCCGGCCAGTCCCGTCCAGTCCATCCAGTCCCGTCTAGTTCGGTATCGTCCATACCAGTCCTGTGAAGTCCCGTCCAGTCCCGGCAAAACCAGCCCCATCCCGCCCGGTCCAGTCCTACCCAGTCCAGTCCTGTCCAGTCCCGTCATGTCCCGTCCAGTCCCGTCCAGTCCCGTCGAGTCCCGTTAAGTCCCGTCCAGTCCCGTCCAGCCCCATCCAGTCCTGTCCAGTCCCGTCCAGTCCCGTCCAGTCCCGCCAAGTCCCATTAAGTCCCGTCCAGTCCCGTCCAGTCCCATCCAGTCCTGTCCAGTCCCGTCCAGTCCCGCCCAGTCCCGTTCAGTTCAGTATCGTCCATACCAGTCCTGTGAAGTCCCGTCCAGTCCCGTCAAGACCAACCCCGTCCCGTCCAGTCCAGTCCCACCCAGTCCAGCCCCGTTCAGTTCAGTCCCGTCCAGTCCAGTTCCGTCGAGTCCAATTTCGTCCAGTCCAGTCCTACCCAGTCCAGTCCCCTCCAGTCCAGTCCCGTCCAATCCAGTCTCGTCCAGTCCCGTCCAGGCCAATCCGGGCCAGCCCCGTCAAGTCCAGTCCCGTTCATTCTAGTCCAGTCCAATCCCGTCCAGACCAGCCCTGTCCAGTGCAGTCCCGTCCATTCCATTGAGCCCCGTCGAGTCTAGTCGAGTCCAGTCCCGCCCAGTCCAGTCCCATACAATCCGGTCCAGACCAGCCCCGTTCAGTCCAGTTCCGTCCAGTTCAGTCCTCTCCAGTCCAGTCCGGCCCAGGTCCGTCCAGTCCAGTCCAGGCCAGTCCAGCCAAGTCGAGTCCGTACCAGTCCTGCCAGGTCCAGGCCCGTCAAAATAAGTCCGGTCAAGTTTAGTCCCGTCCAGTCCCGTCCAGTCCCGGCCAGTCCCGTCCAGTCCGTCCAGTCCCGTCCAGTTCGGTATCGTCCATACCAGTCCTGTGAAGTCCCGTCCAGTCCCGGCAAAATCAGCCCCGTCCCGCCCGGTCCAGTCCTACCCAGTCCAGTCCTGTCCAGTCCCGTCATGTCCCGTCCAGTCCTGTCCAGTCCCGTCATGTCCCGTCCAGTCCCGTCCAGTCCCGTCCAGCCCCGTCCAGTCCCGTCCAGTCCCGTCCAGTCCCGTCCAGTCCCGTCCAGTCCCGTCCAGTACTGTCCAGTCCCGTCCAGTCCCGTCCAAGTGACCTTGTTTGAAAGTTCAATGAACCTGTGACCTTGTCTAAAGGGTCAGTGACCTTGTTCAAAAGGTCAGTGACCTTCTTCAAAAGGTCAGTGACCTTGTTGAAAGTTCAGTGACCTTGTCTAAAAGTTCAGTGACCTTGTCTAAAAGTTCAGTGACCTTGTCTAATAGGTCAGTGACCTTGTTCAAAAGGTCAGTGACTTTGTTGAAAGTTCAGTGACCTTGTCTAAAAGTTCAGTGACCTTGTCTAAAAGTTCAGTGACCTTGTCTAAAAGTTCAGTGACCTTGTCTAAAAGTTCAGTGACCTTGTCTAAAAGGTCAGTGACCTTGCTTAAAAGCTCAGTGACCTTGTCGAAAAGGTCAGTGACCTTGTTGAAAAGGTCAGAGACCTTGTCTAATAGGTCAGTGACCTTGTTCCAAAGTTCAGTGACCTTGTTGAAAAGGTCAGTGACCTTGTCTAATAGGTCAGTGACCTTGTTCAAAAGGTCAGTGACCTTGTCTAAAAGTTCAGTGACCTTGTCTAAAAGTTCAGTGACCTTGTCTAAAAGGTCAGTGGCCTTGTTGAAAAGTTCAGTGACCTTGTCTAAAAGTTCAGTGACCTTGTCTAAAAGTTCAGTGACCTTGACTAAAAGGTCAGTGACCTTATTTAAAAGGTCGGTGGACTTGACGGCCCTGGCCCGGACTGGACTGGACAGGGCTGTACTGGACGGGGCCTTACTGGTCGGGACTGGACTGGACGGGACTGGACTTGACGGGGCTGGCACGGACTGGACTGGGCCGGACTGGACAGAACTGGAGTTGACGGGACTGGACTTGACGGGACTGGACTGGACGGGATTGGACTTGACCGGGCCGGCACGGATTAGACTGGACTGGACTGGACGGGACTGTTCTTGACGGCGCTTGCCTGGACTGGACTGGACGGACCTGGGCCGGACTGGACTGGAGAGGACTGGCGTGAACGGCACTGGACTGGGTAGGACTGGACTGGACGGGATTGGACTGGACGGAACTGAACAGGACGGGGCTGGTCTGGACGGGACTGGACGGGATTGGACGGGACTGGACGGGACCGAAATGGACGGGGCTGAATTGGACTTGACGGGGCTGGTCCCGACTGGACTCGACGGACCTGGGCTGGACTGAACAGGAGGGGACTGTACTGGAGAGGACTGGACTGGACGAGACTGGACATGTCGGGACTGTACTGGACGGGACTGTACTGGACGGGACTGTACTGGACGGGACTGTACTGGACGGGACTGTACTGGACGGGACTGGACTGGACGGAAGTGGACTGGACGGAACTTGACTGGGCGGGACTGGACTGTACGGGCCTGGACTGGACTTAACAGGACGGGACTGGACTGGACTGAACGGAACTGGACTGGACGGGGCTTTTCTGGCCGGGACTGGACGGAACTGGACTGCGTAGGACTCGACTGGTCGGGACTGGACTGGACGAGACTGGTCTGGACGGAACTGGAAGGGCGGGACTGAACTGGACGGGGCTGGTCTGGACGGGAATGGACTGGAGGAGACTGGACTGGGTAGGACTGGACTGGACGAAATTGGACTCCACGGAACTGGACTGGACGAAATTGGACTCCACGGAACTGGACTGGACGGGACTGAACTGAACGGGGCTGGACTGGGTAGGACCGGACTGGTCGGGACGGGGTTGGTCTTGACGGGACTGGACGGGACTGGACGGGACTGGACGGGACTGGACGGGACTGGACGGGACTGGACGGGACTGGACGGGACTGGACGGGACTGGACGGGACTGGACGGGACTGGACGGGACTGGACGGGACTGGACGGGACTGGACGGGACTGGACGGGACTGGACGGGACTGGACAGGACTGGACGGGACTGGACGGTACTGGACAGGACTGGACTGGACGGGCTTGACGGGGCTGGCTCGGACTGGTCTGGACGGGACTGGGCTGGACGGGGCTGGACGGGACTGGATGGGACTGGACGGGACTGGACAGGACTGGATGGGACTGGACGGGACTGGACGGGACTTAACGGGACTGGACGGGACTGGACGGGACTGGACGGGACTGGACGGGACTGGACGGGACTGGATGGGACTTGACGGGACTGGACGGGACTGGACGGGACTGGACGGGACTAGACGGGACTGGAACGGATGGGACTGGAATGGACGGGACTGGACTGTACGAAACTGGTCTGGACGGATCTGCACTGGATGGGGCTGGCCTGGACGGGACTGGAACGGACGGGACTGGAACGGACTGGACCGGAACGGACGGAAGTGGAAAGGACGGGACTGGAACGGGCGGGACTGGAACGGATGGGACTGGAACGGGCGGGACTGGAACGGGCGGGACTCGAACGGATGGGACTGGAACGGACGGGACTGGAACGGACGGGACTGGAACGGACGGGATTGGAACGGGCGGGACTGGAACGGACGGGAATGGAACGGACGGGAATGGAACGGGTGGTACTGGAACGGACGGGACTGGAACGGACGGGAATGGAACGGACGGGAATGGAACGGGCCGGACTGGAACGGGCGGGACTGGAACGGGCGGGACTGGAACGGACGGGACTGGAACGGACGGGACCGGAACGGACGGGACTGGACAGGCCAGCCCCGTCGAGTCTAGTCGAGTCCAGTCCCGCCCAGTCCAGTCCCATACAATCCGGTCCAAACCAGCCCCGTTCAGTCCAGTTCCGTCCAGTTCAGTCCTCTCCAGTCCAGTCCGGCCCAGGTCCATCCAGTCCAGTCCAGGCCAGTCCAGCCAAGTCGAGTCCGTACCAGTCCTGCCAGGTCCAGGCCCGTCAAAATAAGTCCGGTCAGGTTTAGTCCCGTCCAGTCCCGTCCAGTCCCGTCAAGTCCCGTCCGGTCCCGTCCAGTCCCATCCAGCCCCGTCCAGCCCCGTCCAGTCCAGTCCCGTCTAGTACAGTCCCGTCCAGGCCAGTCCCATCCGTTCCAGTCCCGTTCAGTCCCGTCCAGTCCCGTCCAGTCCCGTCCAGTCCCGTCCAGTCCCGTCAAGTCCCGTCCAGTCCCGTCCAGTCCCGCGCGGTCCCGTCCAGTCCCGTCCGGTCCCGGCCAGAACCGTCCAGTGCAGATCCGTCCAGACCAGTTTCGTACAGTCCAGTCCCGTCCATTCCAGTCCCATCCGTTCCAGTCCCGTCCAGTCCCGTCCAGTCCCGTCCAGTCCCGTCCAGTCGCGTCCAGTCCCGTCCAGTCCCGTCCAGTCCCGTCCAGTCCCGTCCAGTCCCGTCCAGTCCCGTCCAGTCCCGTCAAGTCCCGTCCAGTCCCGTCCAGTCCCGTCCAGTCCCGCCCAGTCCCGTTCAGTTCAGTATCGTCCATACCAGTCCTGTGAAGTCCCGTCCAGCCCCGTCAAGACCCGTTGAGTCCCGCCCGGTCCCGTCCAGTCCCGTCCGGTCCCGGCCAGTCCCGTCCAGTGCAGATCCGTCCAGACCAGTTTCGTACAGTCCAGTCCCGTCCATTCCAGTCCCATCCGTTCCAGTCCCGTCCAGTCCCGTCCAGTCCCGTCCAGTCCCGTCCAGTCCCGTCCAGTCCCGTCCAGTCCCGTCCAGTCCCGTCAAGTCCCGTCCAGTCCCGTCCAGTCCCGCCCGGTCCCGTCCAGTCCCGTCCGGTCCCGGCAAGTCCCGTCCAGTGCAGATCCGTCCAGACCAGTTTCGTACAGTCCAGTCCCGTCCATTCCAGTCCCATCCGTTCCAGTCCCGTCCAGTCCCGTCCAGTCCCGTCAAGTCCCGTCCAGTCCCGTCCAGTCCCGCGCGGTCCCGTCCAGTCCCGTCCGGTCCCGGCCAGACCCGTCCAGTGCAGATCCGTCCAGACCAGTTTCGTACAGTCCAGTCCCGTCCATTCCAGTCCCATCCGTTCCAGTCCCGTCCAGTCCCGTCCAGTCCCGTCCAGTCCCGTCCAGTCGCGTCCAGTCCCTTCCAGTCCCGTCCAGTCCCGTCCAGTCCCGTCCAGTCCCGTCCAGTCCCGTCCAGTCCCGTCCAGTCCCGTCCAGTCCCGTCAAGTCCCGTCCAGTCCCGTCCAGTCCCGCGCGGTCCCGTCCAGTCCCGTCCGGTCCCGGCCAGACCCGTCCAGTGCAGATCCGTCCAGACCAGTTTCGTACAGTCCAGTCCCGTCCATTCCAGTCCCATCCGTTCCAGTCCCGTCCAGTCCCGTCCAGTCCCGTCCAGTCCCGTCCAGTCCCGTCCAGTCGCGTCCAGTCCCGTACAGTCCCGTCCAGTCCCGTCCAGTCCCGTCCAGTCCCGTCCAGTCCCGTCCAGTCCCGTCCGGTCCCGGCCAGTCCCGTCCAGTCCGTCCAGTCCCGTCCAGTCCCGCCCAGTCCCGTTCAGTTCAGTATCGTCCATACCAGTCCTGTGAAGTCCCGTCCAGTCCCGTCAAGACCAGCCCCGTCCCGTCCAGTCCAGTCCTACCCAGTCCTGCCCCGTTCAGTTCAGTCCCGTCCAGTCCAGTTCCGTCCCGTCCAGTCCCGTCCAGTCCCGTCAAGTCCCGTCCAGTCCCGTCCAGTCCCGCCCGGTCCCGTCCAGTCCCGTCCGGTCCCGGCCAGTCCCGTCCAGTGCAGATCCGTCCAGACCAGTTTCGTACAGTCCAGTCCCGTCCATTCCAGTCCCATCCGTTCCAGTCCCGTCCAGTCCCGTCCAGTCCCGTCCAGTCCCGTCCAGTCCCGTCCAGTCCCGTCCAGTCCCGTCCAGTCCCGTCCAGTCCCGTCAAGTCCCGTCCAGTCCCGTCCAGTCCCGCCCGGTCCCGTCCAGTCCCGTCCGGTCCCGGCAAGTCCCGTCCAGTGCAGATCCGTCCAGACCAGTTTCGTACAGTCCAGTCCCGTCCATTCCAGTCCCATCCGTTCCAGTCCCGTCCAGTCCCGTCCAGTCCCGTCCAGTCCCGTCCAGTCACGTCCAGTCCCGTCCAGTCCCGTCCAGTCCCGTCCAGTCCCGTCCAGTCCCGTCCAGTCCCGTCCAGTCCCGTCCAGTCCCGTCCAGTCCCGTCAAGTCCCGTCCAGTCCCGTCCAGTCCCGTCCGGTCCCGGCCAGTCCCGTCCAGTCCGTCCAGTCCCGTCCAGTCCCGCCCAGTCCCGTTCAGTTCAGTATCGTCCATACCAGTCCTGTGAAGTCCCGTCCAGTCCCGTCAAGACCAACCCCGTCCCGTCCAGTCCGGTCCTACCCAGTCCAGCCCCGTTCAGTTCAGTCCCGTCCAGTCCAGTTCCGTGGAGTCCAATTTCGTCCAGTCCAGTCCTACCCAGTCCAGTCTCCTCCAGTCCAGTCCCGTCCAATCCAGTCTCGTCCAGTCCCGTCCAGGCCAATCCAGTCCTGTCCAGTCCCGCCCAGTCCCGTCCAGTCCCGTCCAGTCCCGTCCAGTCCCGTCCAGTCCCGTCCAGTCCCGTCCATCCCGTCCAGTCCAGTCCATTCCCGTCCAGTCCCATCCAGTCCCGTCCGGTCCCGTCCAGTCCCGCCCAGTCCCGTCAAGTCCCGCCCAGTCCCATCCAGTCCTGTCCAGTCCCGTCCAGTCCCGCCCAGTCCCGTCCAGTCCCGTCCAGTCCCGTCCAGTCCCGTCCAGTCCCGTCCAGTCCCGTCCAGTCCCGTCCAGTCCCGTCCAGTCCCGTCCAGTCCCGTCCAGTCCCGTCCAGTCCCGTCCAGTCCCGTCCTGTCCCGTCCAGTCCCGTCCAGTCCCGTCCAGTCCCGTCCAGTCCCGTCCAGTCCCGTTAAGTCCCGTCCAGTCCCGTCCAGTCCCATCCAGTCCTGTCCAATCCCGCCTAGTCCCGTCAAGTCCCGCCCAGTCCCATCCAGTCCTGTCCAGTCCCGGCCAGTCCCGTCCAGTCCCGAGCAGTCCCGTTTAGTCCCGTCCAGTCCCGTCCAGTCCCGTCCAGTCCCATCCAGTCCTGTCCAGTCCCGTCCAGTCCCGTCCATCCCGCCCAGTCCAGTCCAGTCCCGTCCAGTCCCGTCCAGTCCCGTCCAGTCCCGTCCAGTCCCGTCCAGTCCCGTCCAGTCCCGTCCAGTCCCGTCCAGTCCCGTCCAGTCCCGTCCAGTCCCGTCCAGTCCCGTCCAGTCCCGTCCAGTCCCGTCCAGTCCCGTTAAGTCCCGTTAAGTCCCGTCCAGTCCCGTCCAGTCCCATCCAGTCCTGTCCAGTCCCGTCCAGTCCCGTCCAGTCCCGTCCAGTCCCGTCCAGTCCCGTCCAGTCCCGTCCAGTCCCGTCCAGTCCCGTTGAGTCCCGTCCAGTCCCGTTAAGTCCCGTCCAGTCCCGTCCAGTCCCATCCAGTCCTGTCCAGTCCCGTCCAGTCCCGTCCAGTCCCGCCAAGTCCCGTTAAGTCCCGTCCAGTCCCGTCCAGTCCCATCCAGTCCTGTCCAGTCCCGTCCAGTCCCGTCCAGTCCCGCCCAGTCCCGTTCAGTTCAGTATCGTCCATACCAGTCCTGTGAAGTCCCGTCCAGTCCCGTCAAGACCAACCCCGTCCCGTCCAGTCCAGTCCTACCCAGGCCAGCCCCGTTCAGTTCAGTCCCGTCCAGTCCAGTTCCGTCGAGTCCAATTTCGTCCAGTCCAGTCCTACCCAGTCCAGTCCCGTCCAATCCAGTCTCGTCCAGTCCCGTCCAGGCCAATCCAGACCAGCCCCGTCAAGTGCAGTCCCGTCCATTCCAATCCCGTCCAGTCCCGTACAGTCCCGTCCAGACCAGCCCCGTCCAGTTCAGTCCTACCCTTCCAGTTCCGTCCAGACCAGTCTCGTCCAGTCCAGTCCCGACCAGTCGAGTCCTACGCAGTCCAGTTCCGTCCAGTCCCGGCCAGAAAAGCCCCGTCCAGTCCAGTTCCGTTCAGTCCAGCCCAGTCCCGTCCTGTTAAGTCCAGTCCAGGCCCGTACAGTCCAGTCCCGCCCAGTCAAGTTCCGTCCAGTCCACTTCCGTCCAGTCCAGTCCCGTCCAGTACAGTCCCGTCCAGTACAGTCCCGTCCAATACAGTCTCGTCCAGTACAGTCCCGTCCAGTACAGTCCCGTCCAGTACAGTCCCGACATGTCCAGTCTCGTCCAGTTCAGTCCTCTCCAGTACAGTCCCCTCCTGTTCAGTCCAGCTCAGGTCCGTCGAGTCCAGTCGGGACCAGCCCCGTCAAGTCCAATTCAGTCCCGTCCATTTCGGTCCCGTCCAGTCCCGTGCAATCCCGTCCAGTCCCGTCCAGACCAGCCCCGTCCAGTTCAGTTCCGTCCAGTCCAATTTCGTCCAGTCCAATCCCCTCCAGTCCAGTCCTACACAGTCCAGTGCCGTTCACGCCAGTCCTCTCCAGTCCAGTCCGGCCCAGGTCCGTCCAGTCCAGTCCAGGCCAGCGCCGTCAAGAACAGTCCCGTCCAGTCCAGTCCCGTCCAGTCCAGCCCAGTCTAATCCGTGCCGGCCCGGTCAAGTCCAATCCCGTCCAGTCCAGTCCCGTCAAGTCCAGTCCCGTCCAGTCCAGTCCCGACCAGTCCGGTCCCGTCCAGTACAGCCCTGTCCAGTCCAGTCCGGGCCAGGGCCGTCAAGTCCACCGACCTTTTAAATAAAGTCACTGACCTTTTAGTCAAGGTCACTGAACTTTTAGACAAGGTCACTGAACTTTCAGACAAGGTCACTGAACTTTTCAACAAGGTCACTGACCTTTTAGACAAGGTCACTGAACTTTTAGACAAGGTCACTGAACTTTAAGACAAGGTCACTGACCTTTTGAACAAGGTCACTGACCTATTAGACAAGGTCACTGACCTTTTCAACAAGGTCACTGAACTTTTGAACAAGGTCACTGACCTATTAGACAAGGTCACTGACCTTTTCAACAAGGTCACTGACCTTTTAGACAAGGTCACTGAACTTTTAGGCAAGGTCACTGAACTTTTAGACAAGGTCACTGAACTTTTAGACAAGGTCACTGAACTTTCAACAAGGTCACTGACCTTTTGAACAAGGTCACTGACCTATTAGACAAGGTCACTGAACTTTTAGACAAGGTCACTGAACTTTTAGACAAGGTCACTGAACTTTCAACAAGGTCACTCACCTTTTGAAGGTCACTGACCTTTTGAACAAGGTCACTGACCTTTTGAACAAGGTCACTGACCCTTTAGACAAGGTCACAGGTTCATTGAACTTTCAAACAAGGTCACTTGGACGGGACTGGACGGGACTGGACGGGACTGGACGGGACATGACGGGACTAGACAGGACTGGACTGGGTAGGACTGGACCGGGCGGGACGGGGCTGGTTTTGACGGGACTGGACGGGACTTCACAGGACTGGTCTGGACGATACCGAACTGGACGGGACTGGACGGACTGGACGGGACTGGCCGGGACCGGACGGGACTGGACGGGACTGGGCGGGACTGGACGGGACTGGACGGGACTTGACGGGACTGGACGGGACTGGACGGGACTGGACGGGACTGGACGGGACTGTAACGGATGGGACTGGAATGGACGGGACTGGACTGTACGAAACTGGTCTGGACGGATCTGCACTGGCCGGGACCGGACGGGACTGGACGGGACTGGGCGGGACTGGACGGGGCTGGACGGGACTTGACGGGACTGGACGGGACTGGACGGGACTGGACGGGACTGGACGGGACTGGACGGGACTGGAACGGATTGGACTGGCCTGGACGGGACTGTACTAGACGGGACTGGCTGGACGGGGCTGGATGGGACTGGACGGGACCGGACGGGACTTGACGGGACTGGACGGGACTGGACGGGACTGGACGGGACCGGACGGGACTGGACGGGACTGGACGGGAATGGACTGGACTGGACGGGATGGACGGGACTGGACAGGACTGGACCGGACTGGACGGGACTGGACGGGACTGGACGGGACTGGACGGGACTGGACAGGACTGGATTGGCCTGGACGGGACTGGACGAGACTGGATTGGACGGGACTGGACTGGAGGAGACTGGACTGGGTAGGACTGGACTGGACGAAATTGGACTCGACGGAACTGGACTGGACGGGACTGAACTGAACGGGGCTGGACTGGGTAGGACCGGACTGGACGGGACGCGGTTGGTCTTGACGGGACTGGACGGGACTTCACGGGACTGGTATGGTATGGTATGGTATGGTATACTGAACTGAACGGGACTGGGCGGGACTGGACGGGACTAGACGGGACTGGACAGGACTGGATGGGACTGGACGGGACTTAACGGGACTGGACGGGACTGGACGGGACTGGACGGGACTGGATGGGACTGGACGGGACTTAACGGGACTGGACGGGACTGGATGGGACTGGGCGGGACTTGACGGGACTGGGCGGGACTGGACGGGACCGGACGGGACTGGACGGGACTGGACGGGAATGGACTGGACTGGACGGGATGGACGGGACTGGACGGGTCTGGACAGGACTGGATGGGACTGGACGGGACTGGACGGGACTGGACGGGACTGGACGGGACTGGACGGGACTGGACTGGACTGGACGGGATGGACGGGACTGGACGGGACTGGACAGGACTGGATGGGACTGGACGGGGCTGGACGGGACTGGACGGGACTAAACGGGACTGCTCGGGACTGGACGGGACTGGACGGGACTGGACAGGACTGGATGGGACTGGGCGGGACTGGACGGGACTGGACGGGACTGGACGGTACTGGACAGGACTGGACTGGACGGGCTTGATGGGGCTGGCTCGGACTGGGCTGAACGGGACTGGGCTGGACGGGGCTGGACGGGACTGGATGGGACTGCTCGGGACTGGACGGGACTGGACGGGACTGGACGGGACTGGACGGGACTGGACGGGACTGGACGGTACTGGACAGGACTGGACTGGACGGGCTTGACGGGGCTGGCTCGGACTGGGCTGGACGGGACTGGACTGGGCGGGACTGGACTCGACTAGACTCGAAGGGGCTGGCCTGTCCAGTCCCGTCCGTTCCGGTCTCGTCCGTTCCGGTCCCGTCCGTTCCAGTCCCGTCCATTCCAGTCCCGCCCGTTCCAGTCCCGCCCGTTCCAGTCCCGCCCGTTCCAGTCCCGCCCGTTCCAGTCCGGCCCGTTCCATTCCCGTCCGTTCCATTCCCGTCCGTTCCAGTCCCGTCCGTTCCAGTACCACCCGTTCCATTCCCGTCCGTTCCAGTCCCGTCCGTTCCAGTCCCATCCGTTCGAGTCCCGCCCGTTCCAGTCCTGCCCGTTCCAGTCCCATCCGTTCCAGTCCCGCCCGTTCCAGTCCCGTCCGTTTCACTTCCGTCCGTTCCAGTCCAGTCCGTTCCACTCCCGTCCGTTCCAGTCCCGTCCAGTCCCGTCCAGTCCCGCCCAGTCCCGTTCAGTTCAGTATCGTCCATACCAGTCCTGTGAAGTCCCGTCCAGTCCCGTCAAGACCAACCCCGTCCCGTCCAGTCCAGTCCTACCCAGTCCAGCCCCGTTCAGTTCAGTCCCGTCCAGTCCAGTTCCGTCGAGTCCAATTTCGTCCAGTCCAGTCCTACCCAGTCCAGTCCCGTCCAATCCAGTCTCGTCCAGTCCCGTCCAGGCCAATCCAGACCAGCCCCGTCAAGTGCAGTCCCGTCCATTCCAATCCCGTCCAGTCCCGTCCAGACCAGCCCCGTCCAGTTCAGTCCTACCCTTCCAGTTCCGTCCAGACCAGTCTCGTCAAGTCCAATCCCGTCCAGTCCAGTCCCGTCAAGTCCAGTCCCGTCAACTCCAGTTCTGTCCAGTCCGGCCCAGTCCAGTCCGTGCCAGCCCCGTCAAGTCCAGTCCCGTCCAGTCCAGTCCCGACCAGTAAGGCCCCGTCCAGTACAGCCCTGTCCAGTCCAGTCCGGCCCAGGGCCGTCAAGTCCACCGACCTTTTAAATAAGGTCACTGACCTTTTAGTCAAGGTCACTGAACTTTTAGACAAGGTCACTGAACTTTTAGACAAGGTCACTGAACTTTTCAACAAGGCCACTGACCTTTTAGACAAGGTCACTGAACTTTCAACAAAGTCACTGACCTTTTGAACAAGGTCACTGACCTATTAGACAAGGTCACTGAACTTTTAGACAAGGTCACTGAACTTTTAGACAAGGTCACTGAACTTTCAACAAGGTCACTGACCTTTTGAAGAAGGTCACTGACCTTTTGAACAAGGTCACTGACCCTTTAGACAAGGTCACAGGTTCATTGAACTTTCAAACAAGGTCACTTGGACGGGACTGGACGGGACTGGGCGGGACTTGACGGGACTGGGCGGGACTGGACGGGACCGGACGGGACTTGACGGGACTGGACGGGACTGGACGGGACTGGACGGGACCGGACGGGATGGACGGGACTGGACAGGACTGGACCGGACTGGACGGGACTGGACGGGACTGGACGGGACTGGACGGGACTGGACAGGACTGGATTGGCCTGGACGGGACTGGACGAGACTGGATTGGACGGGACTGGACTGGAGGAGACTGGACTGGGTAGGACTGGACTGGACGAAATTGGACTCGACGGAACTGGACTGGACGGGACTGAACTGAACGGGGCTGGACTGGGTAGGACCGGACTGGACGGGACGGGGTTGGTCTTGACGGGACTGGACGGGACTTCACGGGACTGGACAGGACTGGATGGGACTGGACGGGACTGGACGGGACTTAACGGGACTGGACGGGACTGGACGGGACTGGACGGGACTGGACGGGACTGGACGGGACTGGACGGGACTGGACGGGACTGGACGGGACTGGACGGGACTGGACGGGACTGGACGGGACTGGACGGGACTGGACGGGACTGGACGGGACTGGACAGGACTGGACGGGATTGGACGGTACTGGACAGGACTGGACTGGACGGGCTTGACGGGGCTGGCTCGGACTGGTCTGGACGGGACTGGGCTGGACGGGGCTGGACGGGACTGGATGGGACTGGACGGGACTGGACAGGACTGGATGGGACTGGACGGGACTGGACTGGCAACAGGTATGTACATTCTATTGATCCAAGTGCAGACTTAAACTTATTAACTGTACAAAAATTTTTTGTCTTTAACATGGCTATGGACTCATACACCGATGTTCGGTTTAAACATCCAACTGACCACAACATCAATACGAGGCAAAGGACGGACGGTGTGCTCAAGATACCATGGACCCACAACTCGTATGGAAGACAGCAGCTTGCTTATGTGGTTCCCGTAATCTTCAATCAACTGCCAAGGCATCTATGGAACATACAATCAATTCAGGCTAGGAAACGGAAATTAAAACAGTACATCTTACGTAATCCAATACATGTACATTAAACACTCACCCATTCAAAAAAAAAAAAAAAAAAAAAAAAAAAACCCACTGCACGGAAATAGTAGGATCAACTTAATATGTATAACCTTCTGCAGAAAAGCCCTTAGGGCTTCGCAGATCTTCTTCAAATATTGCCTACACTGTTCTCTTTATATTATATAATATTGTTACTTCTGTATTAAGCAAATCAGGTAACGTGGACCTATATCTCACATGGACTCTCTCCTACCGCTTCAAGGTTTATCCAGCATTGAAGAGATAACTCCATGGGGATATAATAAGCCGACATACACCTATAAAATATCTCTGTAACTAAACAATAGAGGCAATAAATAAAATACAATACAATACAATACAATACTTAACGGGACTGGACGGGACTGGACGGGACTGGACGGGACTGGACGGGACTGGACGGGACTTGACGGGACTGGACGGGACTGGACGGGACTGGACGGGACTGGACGGGATTGGACGGGACTGGACGGGACTGGAACGGATGGGACTGGAATGGACGGGACTGGACTGTACGAAACTGGTCTGGACGGATCTGCCTTGGATGGGGCTGGCCTGGACGGGACTGGAACGGACGGGACTGGAACGGACTGGACTGGAACGGACGGAAGTGGAACGGACGGGACTGGAACGGGCGGGACTGGAGCGGATGGGACTGGAACGGGCGGGACTGGAACGGGCGGGACTCAAACGGATGGGACTGGAACGGACGGGACTGGAACGGACGGGACTGGAACGGACGGGATTGGAACGGGCGGGACTGGAACGGACGGGAATGGAACGGACGGGAATGGAACGGGTGGTACTGGAACGGACGGGACTGGAACGGACGGGACTGGAACGGAAGGGAATGGAACGGACGGGAATGGAACGGCCCGGACTGGAACGGGCGGGACTAGAACGGGCGGGACTGGAACGGGCGGGTCTGGAACGGGCGGGACTGGAACGGCCGGGACTGGAACGGACGGGACCGGAACGGACTGGACCGGAACGGACGGGACTGGACAGGCCAGTCCCGTCGAGTCTAGTCGAGTCCAGTCCCGCCCAGTCCAGTCCCATACAATCCGGTCCAAACCAGCCCCGTTCAGTCCAGTTCCGTCCAGTTCAGTCCTCTCCAGTCCAGTCCGGCCCAGGTCCGTCCAGTCCAGTCCAGGCCAGTCCAGCCAAGTCGAGTCCGTACCAGTCCTGCCAGGTCCAGGCCCGTCAAAATAAGTCCGGTCAAGTTTAGTCCCGTCCAGTCCCGTCCAGTCCCGTCAAGTCCCGTCCGGTCCCGTCCAGTCCCATCCGGCCCCGTCCAGCCCCGTCCAGTCCAGTCCCGTCTAGTACAGTCCCGTCCAGGCCAGTCCCATCCGTTCCAGTCCCGTCCAGTCCCGTCCAGTCCCGTCCAGTCCCGTCCAGTCCCGTCCAGTCCCGTCCAGTCCCGTCCAGTCGCGTCCAGTCCCGTTCAGTTCAGTATCGTCCATACCGTCCAGACCAGTTTCGTACAGTCCAGTCCCGTCCATTCCAGTCCCATCCGTTCCAGTCCCGTCCAGTCCCGTCCAGTCCCGTCCAGTCCCGTCCAGTCCCGTCCAGTCCCGTCCAGTCCCGTCCAGTCCCGTCCAGTCCCGTCCAGTCCCGTCCAGTCCCGTCCAGTCCCGTCCAGTCCCGTCCAGTCCCGTCAAGTCCCGTCCAGTCCCGTCCAGTCCCGTCCGGTCCCGGCCAGTCCCGTCCAGTCCATCCAGTCCCGTCTAGTTCGGTATCGTCCATACCAGTCCTGTGAAGTCCCGTCCAGTCCCGGCAAAACCAGCCCCATCCCGCCCGGTCCAGTCCTACCCAGTCCAGTCCTGTCCAGTCCCGTCATGTCCCGTCCAGTCCCGTCCAGTCCCGTCGAGTCCCGTTAAGTCCCGTCCAGTCCCGTCCAGCCCCATCCAGTCCTGTCCAGTCCCGTCCAGTCCCGTCCAGTCCCGCCAAGTCCCATTAAGTCCCGTCCAGTCCCGTCCAGTCCCATCCAGTCCTGTCCAGTCCCGTCCAGTCCCGCCCAGTCCCGTTCAGTTCAGTATCGTCCATACCAGTCCTGTGAAGTCCCGTCCAGTCCCGTCAAGACCAACCCCGTCCCGTCCAGTCCAGTCCCACCCAGTCCAGCCCCGTTCAGTTCAGTCCCGTCCAGTCCAGTTCCGTCGAGTCCAATTTCGTCCAGTCCAGTCCTACCCAGTCCAGTCCCCTCCAGTCCAGTCCCGTCCAATCCAGTCTCGTCCAGTCCCGTCCAGGCCAATCCGGGCCAGCCCCGTCAAGTCCAGTCCCGTTCATTCTAGTCCAGTCCAATCCCGTCCAGACCAGCCCTGTCCAGTGCAGTCCCGTCCATTCCATTGAGCCCCGTCGAGTCTAGTCGAGTCCAGTCCCGCCCAGTCCAGTCCCATACAATCCGGTCCAGACCAGCCCCGTTCAGTCCAGTTCCGTCCAGTTCAGTCCTCTCCAGTCCAGTCCGGCCCAGGTCCGTCCAGTCCAGTCCAGGCCAGTCCAGCCAAGTCGAGTCCGTACCAGTCCTGCCAGGTCCAGGCCCGTCAAAATAAGTCCGGTCAAGTTTAGTCCCGTCCAGTCCCGTCCAGTCCCGGCCAGTCCCGTCCAGTCCGTCCAGTCCCGTCCAGTTCGGTATCGTCCATACCAGTCCTGTGAAGTCCCGTCCAGTCCCGGCAAAATCAGCCCCGTCCCGCCCGGTCCAGTCCTACCCAGTCCAGTCCTGTCCAGTCCCGTCATGTCCCGTCCAGTCCTGTCCAGTCCCGTCATGTCCCGTCCAGTCCCGTCCAGTCCCGTCCAGCCCCGTCCAGTCCCGTCCAGTCCCGTCCAGTCCCGTCCAGTCCCGTCCAGTCCCGTCCAGTACTGTCCAGTCCCGTCCAGTCCCGTCCAAGTGACCTTGTTTGAAAGTTCAATGAACCTGTGACCTTGTCTAAAGGGTCAGTGACCTTGTTCAAAAGGTCAGTGACCTTCTTCAAAAGGTCAGTGACCTTGTTGAAAGTTCAGTGACCTTGTCTAAAAGTTCAGTGACCTTGTCTAAAAGTTCAGTGACCTTGTCTAATAGGTCAGTGACCTTGTTCAAAAGGTCAGTGACTTTGTTGAAAGTTCAGTGACCTTGTCTAAAAGTTCAGTGACCTTGTCTAAAAGTTCAGTGACCTTGTCTAAAAGTTCAGTGACCTTGTCTAAAAGTTCAGTGACCTTGTCTAAAAGTTCAGTGACCTTGTCTAAAAGGTCAGTGACCTTGCTTAAAAGCTCAGTGACCTTGTCGAAAAGGTCAGTGACCTTGTTGAAAAGGTCAGAGACCTTGTCTAATAGGTCAGTGACCTTGTTCCAAAGTTCAGTGACCTTGTTGAAAAGGTCAGTGACCTTGTCTAATAGGTCAGTGACCTTGTTCAAAAGGTCAGTGACCTTGTCTAAAAGTTCAGTGACCTTGTCTAAAAGTTCAGTGACCTTGTCTAAAAGGTCAGTGGCCTTGTTGAAAAGTTCAGTGACCTTGTCTAAAAGTTCAGTGACCTTGTCTAAAAGTTCAGTGACCTTGACTAAAAGGTCAGTGACCTTATTTAAAAGGTCGTACCGGGCCGGCACGGATTAGACTGGACTGGACTGGACGGGACTGGACTGGACGGGACTGTTCTTGACGGCGCTTGCCTGGACTGGACTGGACGGACCTGGGCCGGACTGGACTGGAGAGGACTGGCGTGAACGGCACTGGACTGGGTAGGACTGGACTGGACGGGATTGGACTGGACGGAACTGAACAGGACGGGGCTGGTCTGGACGGGACTGGACGGGATTGGACGGGACTGGACGGGACCGAAATGGACGGGGCTGAATTGGACTTGACGGGGCTGGTCCCGACTGGACTCGACGGACCTGGGCTGGACTGAACAGGAGGGGACTGTACTGGAGAGGACTGGACTGGACGAGACTGGACATGTCGGGACTGTACTGGACGGGACTGTACTGGACGGGACTGTACTGGACGGGACTGTACTGGACGGGACTGTACTGGACGGGACTGGACTGGACGGAAGTGGACTGGACGGAACTTGACTGGGCGGGACTGGACTGTACGGGCCTGGACTGGACTTAACAGGACGGGACTGGACTGGACTGAACGGAACTGGACTGGACGGGGCTTTTCTGGCCGGGACTGGACGGAACTGGACTGCGTAGGACTCGACTGGTCGGGACTGGACTGGACGAGACTGCTCTGGACGGAACTGGAAGGGCGGGACTGAACTGAACGGGGCTGGACTGGGTAGGACCGGACTGGTCGGGACGGGGTTGGTCTTGACGGGACTGGACGGGACTGGACGGGACTGGACGGGACTGGACGGGACTGGACGGGACTGGACGGGACTGGACGGGACTGGACGGGACTGGACGGGACTGGACGGGACTGGACGGGACTGGACGGGACTGGACGGGACTGGACGGGACTGGACGGGACTGGACGGGACTGGACAGGACTGGACGGGACTGGACGGTACTGGACAGGACTGGACTGGACGGGCTTGACGGGGCTGGCTCGGACTGGTCTGGACGGGACTGGGCTGGACGGGGCTGGACGGGACTGGATGGGACTGGACGGGACTGGACAGGACTGGATGGGACTGGACGGGACTGGACGGGACTTAACGGGACTGGACGGGACTGGACGGGACTGGACGGGACTGGACGGGACTGGATGGGACTTGACGGGACTGGACGGGACTGGACGGGACTGGACGGGACTAGACGGGACTGGAACGGATGGGACTGGAATGGACGGGACTGGACTGTACGAAACTGGTCTGGACGGATCTGCACTGGATGGGGCTGGCCTGGACGGGACTGGAACGGACGGGACTGGAACGGACTGGACTGGAACGGACGGAAGTGGAACGGACGGGACTGGAACGGGCGGGACTGGAACGGATGGGACTGGAACGGGCGGGACTGGAACGGGCGGGACTCGAACGGATGGGACTGGAACGGACGGGACTGGAACGGACGGGACTGGAACGGACGGGATTGGAACGGGCGGGACTGGAACGGACGGGAATGGAACGGACGGGAATGGAATGGGTGGTACTGGAACGGACGGGAGTGGAACGGACGGGAATGGAACGGGCGGGAATGGAACGGGCCGGACTGGAACGGGCGGGACTGGAACGGGCGGGACTGGAACGGACGGGACTGGAACGGACGGGACCGGAACGGACGGGACTGGACAGGCCAGCCCCGTCGAGTCTAGTCGAGTCCAGTCCCGCCCAGTCCAGTCCCATACAATCCGGTCCAAACCAGCCCCGTTCAGTCCAGTTCCGTCCAGTTCAGTCCTCTCCAGTCCAGTCCGGCCCAGGTCCGTCCAGTCCAGTCCAGGCCAGTCCAGCCAAGTCGAGTCCGTACCAGTCCTGCCAGGTCCAGGCCCGTCAAAATAAGTCCGGTCAGGTTTAGTCCCGTCCAGTCCCGTCCAGTCCCGTCAAGTCCCGTCCGGTCCCGTCCAGTCCCATCCAGCCCCGTCCAGCCCCGTCCAGTCCAGTCCCGTCTAGTACAGTCCCGTCCAGGCCAGTCCCATCCGTTCCAGTCCCGTTCAGTCCCGTCCAGTCCCGTCCAGTCCCGTCCAGTCCCGTCCAGTCCCGTCAAGTCCCGTCCAGTCCCGTCCAGTCCCGCGCGGTCCCGTCCAGTCCCGTCCGGTCCCGGCCAGAACCGTCCAGTGCAGATCCGTCCAGACCAGTTTCGTACAGTCCAGTCCCGTCCATTCCAGTCCCATCCGTTCCAGTCCCGTCCAGTCCCGTCCAGTCCCGTCCAGTCCCGTCCAGTCGCGTCCAGTCCCGTCCAGTCCCGTCCAGTCCCGTCCAGTCCCGTCCAGTCCCGTCCAGTCCCGTCCAGTCCCGTCAAGTCCCGTCCAGTCCCGTCCAGTCCCGTCCAGTCCCGCCCAGTCCCGTTCAGTTCAGTATCGTCCATACCAGTCCTGTGAAGTCCCGTCCAGTCCCGTCAAGACCCGTTGAGTCCCGCCCGGTCCCGTCCAGTCCCGTCCGGTCCCGGCCAGTCCCGTCCAGTGCAGATCCGTCCAGACCAGTTTCGTACAGTCCAGTCCCGTCCATTCCAGTCCCATCCGTTCCAGTCCCGTCCAGTCCCGTCCAGTCCCGTCCAGTCCCGTCCAGTCCCGTCCAGTCCCGTCCAGTCCCGTCCAGTCCCGTCAAGTCCCGTCCAGTCCCGTCCAGTCCCGCCCGGTCCCGTCCAGTCCCGTCCGGTCCCGGCAAGTCCCGTCCAGTGCAGATCCGTCCAGACCAGTTTCGTACAGTCCAGTCCCGTCCATTCCAGTCCCATCCGTTCCAGTCCCGTCCAGTCCCGTCCAGTCCCGTCAAGTCCCGTCCAGTCCCGTCCAGTCCCGCGCGGTCCCGTCCAGTCCCGTCCGGTCCCGGCCAGACCCGTCCAGTGCAGATCCGTCCAGACCAGTTTCGTACAGTCCAGTCCCGTCCATTCCAGTCCCATCCGTTCCAGTCCCGTCCAGTCCCGTCCAGTCCCGTCCAGTCCCGTCCAGTCGCGTCCAGTCCCTTCCAGTCCCGTCCAGTCCCGTCCAGTCCCGTCCAGTCCCGTCCAGTCCCGTCCAGTCCCGTCCAGTCCCGTCCAGTCCCGTCAAGTCCCGTCCAGTCCCGTCCAGTCCCGCGCGGTCCCGTCCAGTCCCGTCCGGTCCCGGCCAGACCCGTCCAGTGCAGATCCGTCCAGACCAGTTTCGTACAGTCCAGTCCCGTCCATTCCAGTCCCATCCGTTCCAGTCCCGTCCAGTCCCGTCCAGTCCCGTCCAGTCCCGTCCAGTCGCGTCCAGTCCCGTCCAGTCCCGTCCAGTCCCGTCCAGTCCCGTCCAGTCCCGTCCAGTCCCGTCCGGTCCCGGCCAATCCCGTCCAGTCCGTCCAGTCCCGTCCAGTCCCGCCCAGTCCCGTTCAGTTCAGTATCGTCCATACCAGTCCTGTGAAGTCCCGTCCAGTCCCGTCAAGACCAACCCCGTCCCGTCCAGTCCAGTCCTACCCAGTCCTGCCCCGTTCAGTTCAGTCCCGTCCAGTCCAGTTCCGTCCCGTCCAGTCCCGTCCAGTCCCGTCAAGTCCCGTCCAGTCCCGTCCAGTCCCGCCCGGTCCCGTCCAGTCCCGTCCGGTCCCGGCCAGTCCCGTCCAGTGCAGATCCGTCCAGACCAGTTTCGTACAGTCCAGTCCCGTCCATTCCAGTCCCATCCGTTCCAGTCCCGTCCAGTCCCGTCCAGTCCCGTCCAGTCCCGTCCAGTCCCGTCCAGTCCCGTCCAGTCCCGTCCAGTCCCGTCCAGTCCCGTCCAGTCCCGTCAAGTCCCGTCCAGTCCCGTCCAGTCCCGCCCGGTCCCGTCCAGTCCCGTCCGGTCCCGGCAAGTCCCGTCCAGTGCAGATCCGTCCAGACCAGTTTCGTACAGTCCAGTCCCGTCCATTCCAGTCCCATCCGTTCCAGTCCCGTCCAGTCCCGTCCAGTCCCGTCCAGTCCCGTCCAGTCACGTCCAGTCCCGTCCAGTCCCGTCCAGTCCCGTCCAGTCCCGTCCAGTCCCGTCCAGTCCCGTCCAGTCCCGTCCAGTCCCGTCCAGTCCCGTCAAGTCCCGTCCAGTCCCGTCCAGTCCCGTCCGGTCCCGGCCAGTCCCGTCCAGTCCGTCCAGTCCCGTCCAGTCCCGCCCAGTCCCGTTCAGTTCAGTATCGTCCATACCAGTCCTGTGAAGTCCCGTCCAGTCCCGTCAAGACCAACCCCGTCCCGTCCAGTCCGGTCCTACCCAGTCCAGCCCCGTTCAGTTCAGTCCCGTCCAGTCCAGTTCCGTGGAGTCCAATTTCGTCCAGTCCAGTCCTACCCAGTCCAGTCTCCTCCAGTCCAGTCCCGTCCAATCCAGTCTCGTCCAGTCCCGTCCAGGCCAATCCAGTCCTGTCCAGTCCCGCCCAGTCCCGTCCAGTCCCGTCCAGTCCCGTCCAGTCCCGTCCAGTCCCGTCCAGTCCCGTCCATCCCGTCCAGTCCAGTCCATTCCCGTCCAGTCCCATCCAGTCCCGTCCGGTCCCGTCCAGTCCCGCCCAGTCCCGTCAAGTCCCGCCCAGTCCCATCCAGTCCTGTCCAGTCCCGTCCAGTCCCGCCCAGTCCCGTCCAGTCCCGTCCAGTCCCGTCCAGTCCCGTCCAGTCCCGTCCAGTCCCGTCCAGTCCCGTCCAGTCCCGTCCAGTCCCGTCCAGTCCCGTCCAGTCCCGTCCAGTCCCGTCCAGTCCCGTCCTGTCCCGTCCAGTCCCGTCCAGTCCCGTCCAGTCCCGTCCAGTCCCGTCCAGTCCCGTTAAGTCCCGTCCAGTCCCGTCCAGTCCCATCCAGTCCTGTCCAATCCCGCCTAGTCCCGTCAAGTCCCGCCCAGTCCCATCCAGTCCTGTCCAGTCCCGGCCAGTCCCGTCCAGTCCCGAGCAGTCCCGTTTAGTCCCGTCCAGTCCCGTCCAGTCCCGTCCAGTCCCATCCAGTCCTGTCCAGTCCCGTCCAGTCCCGTCCATCCCGCCCAGTCCAGTCCAGTCCCGTCCAGTCCCGTCCAGTCCCGTCCAGTCCCGTCCAGTCCCGTCCAGTCCCGTCCAGTCCCGTCCAGTCCCGTCCAGTCCCGTCCAGTCCCGTCCAGTCCCGTCCAGTCCCGTCCGGTCCCGTCCAGTCCCGTCCAGTCCCGTTAAGTCCCGTTAAGTCCCGTCCAGTCCCGTCCAGTCCCATCCAGTCCTGTCCAGTCCCGTCCAGTCCCGTCCAGTCCCGTCCAGTCCCGTCCAGTCCCGTCCAGTCCCGTCCAGTCCCGTCCAGTCCCGTTGAGTCCCGTCCAGTCCCGTTAAGTCCCGTCCAGTCCCGTCCAGTCCCATCCAGTCCTGTCCAGTCCCGTCCAGTCCCGTCCAGTCCCGCCAAGTCCCGTTAAGTCCCGTCCAGTCCCGTCCAGTCCCATCCAGTCCTGTCCAGTCCCGTCCAGTCCCGTCCAGTCCCGCCCAGTCCCGTTCAGTTCAGTATCGTCCATACCAGTCCTGTGAAGTCCCGTCCAGTCCCGTCAAGACCAACCCCGTCCCGTCCAGTCCAGTCCTACCCAGTCCAGCCCCGTTCAGTTCAGTCCCGTCCAGTCCAGTTCCGTCGAGTCCAATTTCGTCCAGTCCAGTCCTACCCAGTCCAGTCCCGTCCAATCCAGTCTCGTCCAGTCCCGTCCAGGCCAATCCAGACCAGCCCCGTCAAGTGCAGTCCCGTCCATTCCAATCCCGTCCAGTCCCGTACAGTCCCGTCCAGACCAGCCCCGTCCAGTTCAGTCCTACCCTTCCAGTTCCGTCCAGACCAGTCTCGTCCAGTCCAGTCCCGACCAGTCGAGTCCTACGCAGTCCAGTTCCGTCCAGTCCCGGCCAGAAAAGCCCCGTCCAGTCCAGTTCCGTTCAGTCCAGCCCAGTCCCGTCCTGTTAAGTCCAGTCCAGGCCCGTACAGTCCAGTCCCGCCCAGTCAAGTTCCGTCCAGTCCACTTCCGTCCAGTCCAGTCCCGTCCAGTACAGTCCCGTCCAGTACAGTCCCGTCCAATACAGTCTCGTCCAGTACAGTCCCGTCCAGTACAGTCCCGTCCAGTACAGTCCCGACATGTCCAGTCTCGTCCAGTTCAGTCCTCTCCAGTACAGTCCCCTCCTGTTCAGTCCAGCTCAGGTCCGTCGAGTCCAGTCGGGACCAGCCCCGTCAAGTCCAATTCAGTCCCGTCCATTTCGGTCCCGTCCAGTCCCGTGCAATCCCGTCCAGTCCCGTCCAGACCAGCCCCGTCCAGTTCAGTTCCGTCCAGTCCAATTTCGTCCAGTCCAATCCCCTCCAGTCCAGTCCTACACAGTCCAGTGCCGTTCACGCCAGTCCTCTCCAGTCCAGTCCGGCCCAGGTCCGTCCAGTCCAGTCCAGGCCAGCGCCGTCAAGAACAGTCCCGTCCAGTCCAGTCCCGTCCAGTCCAGCCCAGTCTAATCCGTGCCGGCCCGGTCAAGTCCCGTCCCAGTCCCGTCAAGTCCAGTCCCGTCCAGTCCAGTCCCGACCAGTCCGGTCCCGTCCAGTACAGCCCTGTCCAGTCCAGTCCGGGCCAGGGCCGTCAAGTCCACCGACCTTTTAAATAAAGTCACTGACCTTTTAGTCAAGGTCACTGAACTTTTAGACAAGGTCACTGAACTTTCAACAAGGTCACTGACCTTTTGAACAAGGTCACTGACCTATTAGACAAGGTCACTGAACTTTTAGACAAGGTCACTGAACTTTTAGACAAGGTCACTGAACTTTCAACAAGGTCACTCACCTTTTGAAGGTCACTGACCTTTTGAACAAGGTCACTGACCTTTTGAACAAGGTCACTGACCCTTTAGACAAGGTCACAGGTTCATTGAACTTTCAAACAAGGTCACTTGGACGGGACTGGACGGGACTGGACGGGACTGGACGGGACATGACGGGACTGGACAGGACTGGACTGGGTAGGACTGGACCGGGCGGGACGGGGCTGGTTTTGACGGGACTGGACGGGACTTCACAGGACTGGTCTGGACGATACCGAACTGGACGGGACTGGACGGACTGGACGGGACTGGCCGGGACCGGACGGGACTGGACGGGACTGGGCGGGACTGGACGGGACTGGACGGGACTTGACGGGACTGGACGGGACTGGACGGGACTGGACGGGACTGGACGGGACTGTAACGGATGGGACTGGAATGGACGGGACTGGACTGTACGAAACTGGTCTGGACGGATCTGCACTGGCCGGGACCGGACGGGACTGGACGGGACTGGGCGGGACTGGACGGGGCTGGACGGGACTTGACGGGACTGGACGGGACTGGACGGGACTGGACGGGACTGGACGGGACTGGACGGGACTGGAACGGATTGGACTGGCCTGGACGGGACTGTACTAGACGGGACTGGCTGGACGGGGCTGGATGGGACTGGACGGGACCGGACGGGACTTGACGGGACTGGACGGGACTGGACGGGACTGGACGGGACCGGACGGGACTGGACGGGACTGGACGGGAATGGACTGGACTGGACGGGATGGACGGGACTGGACAGGACTGGACCGGACTGGACGGGACTGGACGGGACTGGACGGGACTGGACGGGACTGGACAGGACTGGATTGGCCTGGACGGGACTGGACGAGACTGGATTGGACGGGACTGGACTGGAGGAGACTGGACTGGTATTGTGAGTTCCATTTAAAGGTTTTCGCTCAACCACCTTATGTAGGTTAGTCGAACACCTCGTACAGGTCGGGCGCCGTGGTCGAGTGGGTGTGGGCGTCGGCTAGGGGACATCGTGGGAGGCGAGTTCGCGTCCGCAGGTTCGCCGTGCCATTGGGGGCATTATTTCCTTTTTTTTTTCTCTCTTTTCTTTCTTTTTCTTTTTCTTTTTTTTCTTTCTTCTCTTTCCCTTCTCTTCTTCGCCGAACTTTCCCTTACTCGCTTTCCTCCTTGGTCTTTCGCTCTCCTTGCCTCCTCCTTATCTTCGGGAGACCGACACTCATGGAATCCTTTCGTTCTCTCCGACTGGAAAGTCGTACGATCCGTCACCTTCGCGAGGGCGTACGGTGCTTGATGGCGTGATCGGGCTGGAAGTAGGGAGTAGAAAGCTGAAGGATTGGTGAGTGTCGAAGAAGTCGAGTTTGGGTCGTGGCCGTGTAAGGTGGTCGGGTTTTTTTTGGGTCTTTCGGAGCTAGGTGGCGGGATCGACCGGGAATGGTGTGAGGGAAAAGCGACAAAAAAAATGAATAAGTCGGGAGTGTTGATAGGGACGTGCTAGGGAGTAGTTGGGTGCGAATCGAAAAATAAGAAAGAAAAAAACAAAAGGATAAAAAAAAGAAAAAAAAGAAAAGGAAAGATAAAAAGTAATAACGCGGGTGTCGACAAAAATAAAAGAAAATAACTTTTCGACGGATATTTTTCGAAAGAAAGATAGAAAGACATAACGCGGGTGTCGACGGGTAAGGAAAACAAAAAAAAAAAAACCAGAATATCGCGGGTGTCGCCAAGGAACAGACAGAATACGGGAGTAAGAAAACGATATATATATATACTTCGCTCGTGTAAAAAACAACAAAAACAACAACGGACTCTACTATATATAAATTAAATTTGTCTGTAATCGGAATTCAGAAAAACGGTTGTGAATTTGTCGCAACAGGGTGCCTACATTAGCTATTTTCCTTTTTTTTTGGTGAAAATTCGTGTAAATATAAAACAGGAGGAACGGGCGGGTGTAAAAAAAAAAAAAAAAAACAAAAAGGACATAAAACAAAAATGTCGGGTGTCAACAAAAAAATATCATAAAACAAAAAAAAAAAAAAAAAAAACAAAAGACGGGTGAAATTAAAACACTCGAGAAAAAAAAAACCGAAAAGTTCGAGCTAGCGGCGACCGAGGTGCGGGTCAGGAGTTCGACGTGCAGCGGGTGCAGGTTCGACCCCAGTGGAGAGGCGGAGCAGCTGAGTTAATTTTTTTTTTTTTTCCTTTTTTTTTTCTTTATCTTCTTTTGTACGTTTTTTTTTGATATATATATGAATTTTTTTTTTTTGAGATATCATATTTATAATTGTTTTTGTTTATGGAGATATCATTTTTTATAATTTTCCTTTTTTTTATTTCATATTTATAATCCTTTTTTGTGTGTAGAGAGGCACCGGTGTTAGGGCGTTAGGAGTAATTTTTATTAAGATTTAGATTAAGGAATAAAGGAAAAAAAGAATCCAAGAGAGTGATCCAGTTTTTTTTTATTATTTTTATTTATTTTTTTTTGCTGTTGTTTTGTGGGAAGGAGCAAGGAGTAGTACCTCGTACTAGCGGGAGCAAGCGGGCTCTAGTACCTCGTCGCGATTCTCGGTACTAGGGTAGATCGTCCACTCGGCCAAATCGCGTGGCGCCCTTGTAACATCTTAACCTACGACCACTCTCGCAGAGTTGGCGGGCGGCCTTGAGGACGATACCGCGGTGAGACGGTAACACTGGGTAGGACTGGACTGGACGAAATTGGACTCGACGGAACTGGACTGGACGGGACTGAACTGAACGGGGCTGGACTGGGTAGGACCGGACTGGACGGGACGCGGTTGGTCTTGACGGGACTGGACGGGACTTCACGGGACTGGTATGGTATGGTATGGTATGGTATACTGAACTGAACGGGACTGGGCGGGACTGGACGGGACTAGACGGGACTGGACAGGACTGGATGGGACTGGACGGGACTTAACGGGACTGGACGGGACTGGACGGGACTGGACGGGACTGGATGGGACTGGACGGGACTTAACGGGACTGGACGGGACTGGACGGGACTGGATGGGACTGGGCGGGACTTGACGGGACTGGGCGGGACTGGACGGGACCGGACGGGACTGGACGGGACTGGACGGGAATGGACTGGACTGGACGGGATGGACGGGACTGGACGGGTCTGGACAGGACTGGATGGGACTGGATGGGACTGGACGGGACTGGACGGGACTGGACGGGACTGGACGGGACTGGACGGGACTGGACTGGACTGGACGGGATGGACGGGACTGGACGGGACTGGACAGGACTGGATGGGACTGGACGGGGCTGGACGGGACTGGACGGGACTAAACGGGACTGCTCGGGACTGGACGGGACTGGACGGGACTGGACAGGACTGGATGGGACTGGGCGGGACTGGACGGGACTGGACGGGACTGGACGGTACTGGACAGGACTGGACTGGACGGGCTTGATGGGGCTGGCTCGGACTGGGCTGAACGGGACTGGGCTGGACGGGGCTGGACGGGACTGGATGGGACTGCTCGGGACTGGACGGGACTGGACGGGACTGGACGGGACTGGACGGGACTGGACGGGACTGGACGGGACTGGACGGTACTGGACAGGACTGGACTGGACGGGCTTGACGGGGCTGGCTCGGACTGGGCTGGACGGGACTGGACTGGGCGGGACTGGACTCGACTAGACTCGAAGGGGCTGGCCTGTCCAGTCCCGTCCGTTCCGGTCTCGTCCGTTCCGGTCCCGTCCGTTCCAGTCCCGTCCGTTCCAGTCCCGCCCGTTCCAGTCCCGCCCGTTTCAGTCCCGCCCGTTCCAGTCCCGCCCGTTCCAGTCCGGCCCGTTCCATTCCCGTCCGTTCCATTCCCGTCCGTTCCAGTCCCGTCCGTTCCAGTACCACCCGTTCCATTCCCGTCCGTTCCAGTCCCGTCCGTTCCAGTCCCATCCGTTCGAGTCCCGCCCGTTCCAGTCCTGCCCGTTCCAGTCCCATCCGTTCCAGTCCCGCCCGTTCCAGTCCCGTCCGTTTCACTTCCGTCCGTTCCAGTCCAGTCCGTTCCACTCCCGTCCGTTCCAGTCCCGTCCAGGCCAGCCCCATCCAGTGCAGATCCGTCCAGACCAGTTTCGTACAGTCCAGTCCCGTCCATTCCAGTCCCATCCGTTCCAGTCCCGTCCAGCCCGGTCCAGTCCCGTCCAGTCCCGTCAAGTCCCGTCCAGTCCCGTCCAGTCCCGTCCAGTCCCGTCCAGTCCCGTCCAGTCCCGTTAAGTCCCGTCCAGTCCCGTCCAGTCCCCTCCAGTCCCATCCAGTCCTGTCCAGTCCCGTCCAGTCCCATCCAGTCCCGTCCAGCCCCGTCCAGCCCAGTCCCGTCCAGACCAGTCCGAGCCAGCCCCGTCAAGCCCGTCCAGTCCAGTCCTGTCCAGTACCGTCCAGTCCCGTCCAGTCCTGTCCAGTCCCGTCCAGTCCCGTCCAGTCCCGTCCAGTCCCGTCCAGTCCCGTCCAGTCCCGTCCAGTCCCGTCCAGTCCCGTCCAGTCCCGTCCAGTCCCGTCCAGTCCAGTCCAGTCCCGTCCAGTCCCGTCCAGTCCCGTCCAGTCCCGTCCAGTCCCGTCCAGTCCCGTCCAGTCCCGTCCAGTCCCGTTAAGTCCCGTCCAGTCCCGTCCAGTCCTGTCCAGTCCCGTCAAGTCCCGTCCAGTCCCGTCCAGTCCCGTCAAGACCAACCCCGTCCCGTCCAGTCCGGTCCTACCCAGTCCAGCCCCGTTCAGTTCAGCCCCGTCCAGTCCAGTTCCGTCGAGTCCAATTTCGTCCAGTCCAGTCCTACCCAGTCCAGTCTCCTCCAGTCCAGTCCCGTCCAATCCAGTCTCGTCCAGTCCCGTCCAGGTCAATCCAGTCCTGTCCAGTCCCGTCCAGTCCCGTCCAGTACCGTCCAGTCCCGTCCAGTCCCGTCCATCCCGTCCAGTCCAGTCCATTCCCATCCAGTCCCGTCCAGTCCCGTCCGGTCCCGTCCAGTCCCGCCCAGTCCCGTCAAGTCCCGCCCAGTCCCATCCAGTCCTGTCCAGTCCCGTCCAGTCCCGTCCAGTCCCGTCCAGTCCCGTCCAGTCCCGTCCAGTCCCGTCCAGTCCCGTCCAGTCCCGTCCAGTCCCGTCCAGTCCCGTCCAGTCCCGTCCAGTCCCGTCCAGTCCCGTCCAGTCCCGTCCAGTCCCGTCCAGTCCCGTCCAGTCCCGTCCAGTCCCGTCCAGTCCCGTCCAGTCCCGTCCAGTCCCGTCCAGTCCCGTCCAGTCCCGTCCAGTCCCGTCCAGTCCCGTCCAGTCCCGTTAAGTCCCGTTAAGTCCCGTCCAGTCTCGTCCAGTCCCATCCAGTCCTGTCCAGTCCCGTCCAGTCCCGTCCAGTCCTGTCCAGTCCCGTCCAGTCCCGTCCAGTCCCGTCCAGTCCCGTCCAGTCCCGTCCAGTCCCGTTAAGTCCCGTCCAGTCCCGTTAAGTCCCGTCCAGTCCCGTCCAGTCCCATCCAGTCCTGTCAAGTCCCGTCCAGTCCCGTCCAGTCCCGCCAAGTCCCGTTAAGTCCCGTCCAGTCCCGTCCAGTCCCATCCAGTCCTGTCCAGTCCCGTCCAGTCCCGTCCAGTCCCGAGCAGTTCCGTTTAGTCCCGTCCAGTCCCGTCCAGCCCCGTCCAGTCCCATCCAGTCCTGCCCAGTCCCGTCCAGTCCCGTCCATCCCGTCCAGTCCAGTCCAGTCCCGTCCAGTCCCGTCCAGTCCCGTCCAGTCCCGTCCAGTCCCGTCCAGTCCCATCCAGTCCTGTCCAGTCCCGTCCAGTCCCGTCCAGTCCCGTCCAGTCCCGCCCAGTCCCGTTCAGTTCAGTATCGTCCATACGAGTCCTGTGAAGTCCCGTCCAGTCCCGTCAAGACCAACCCCGTCCCGTCCAGTCCAGTCCTACCCAGTCCAGCCCCGTTCAGTTCAGTCCCGTCCAGTCCAGTTCCGTCGAGTCCAATTTCGTCCAGTCCAGTCCTACCCAGTCCAGTCCCGTCCAATCCAGTCTCGTCCAGTCCCGTCCAGGCCAATCCGGGCCAGCCCCGTCAAGTCCAGTCCCGTCCATTCTAGTCCCGTCCAATCCCGTCCAGACCAGCCCCGTCAAGTGCAGTCCCGTCCATTCCAATCCCGTCCAGTCCCGTACAGTCCCGTCCAGACCAGCCCCGTCCAGTTCAGTCCTACCCTTCCAGTTCCGTACAGACCAGTCTCGTCCAGTCCAGTCCCGACCAGTCGAGTCCTACGCAGTCCAGTTCCGTCCAGTCCCGGCCAGAAAAGCCCCGTCCAGTCCAGTTCCGTTCAGTCCAGCCCAGTCCCGTCCTGTTAAGTCCAGTCCAGGCCCGTACAGTCCAGTCCCGCCCAGTCAAGTTCCGTCCAGTCCACTTCCGTCCAGTCCAGTCCCGTCCAGTACAGTCCCGTCCAGTACAGTCCCGTCCAGTACAGTCCCGTCCAATACAGTCCCGTCCAGTACAGTCCCGTCCAGTACAGTCCCGTCCAGTACAGTCCCGTCCAGTACAGTCCCGACATGTCCAGTCTCGTCCAGTCCAGTCCTCTCCAGTACAGTCCCCTCCTGTTCAGTCCAGCTCAGGTCCGTCGAGTCCAGTCGGGACCAGCCCCGTCAAGTCCAATTCAGTCCCGTCCATTTCGGTCCCGTCCAGTCCCGTCCAATCCCGTCCAGTCCCGTCCAGACCAGCCCCGTCCAGTTCAGTTCCGTCCAGTCCAATTTCGTCCAGTCCAATCCCGTCCAGTCCAGTCCTACACAGTCCAGTGCCGTTCACGCCAGTCCTCTCCAGTCCAGTCCGGCCCAGGTCCGTCCAGTCCAGTCCAGGCCAGCGCCGTCAAGAACAGTCCCGTCCAGTCCAGTCCCGTCCAGTCCAGCCCGGTCTAATCCGTGCCGGCCCGGTCAAGTCCAATCCCGTCCAGTCCAGTCCCGTCAAGTCCAGTCCCGTCCAGTCCAGTCCCGACCAGTCCGGTCCCGTCCAGTACAGCCCTGTCCAGTCCAGTCCGGGCCAGGGCCGTCAAGTCCACCGACCTTTTAAATAAAGTCACTGACCTTTTAGTCAAGGTCACTGAACTTTTAGTCAAGGTCACTGAACGTTTAGACAAGGTCACTGAACTTTCAGACAAGGTCACTGAACTTTTCAACAAGGTCACTGACCTTTTAGACAAGGTCACTGAACTTTTAGACAAGGTCACTGACCTTTTGAACAAGGTCACTGACCTATTAGACAAGGTCACTGACCTTTTCAACAAGGTCACTGACCTTTTCGACAAAGTCACTGAACTTTTAAACAAGGTCACTGACCTTTTAGACAAGGTCACTGAACTTTTAGACAAGGTCACTGAACTTTTAGACAAGGTCACTGAACTTTCAACAAGGCCACTGACCTTTTGAACAAGGTCACTGACCTATTAGACAAGGTCACTGAACTTTTAGACAAGGTCACTGAACTTTTAGACAAGGTCACTGAACTTTCAACAAGGTCACTCACCTTTTGAAGGTCACTGACCTTTTGAACAAGGTCACTGACCTTTTGAACAAGGTCACTGACCCTTTAGACAAGGTCACAGGTTCATTGAACTTTCAAACAAGGTCACTTGGACGGGACTGGACGGGACTGGACGGGACTGGACGGGACTGGACAGGACTGGACCGGGCGGGACGGGGCTGGTTTTGACGGGACTGGACGGGACTTCACAGGACTGGTATGGACGATACCGAACTGGACGGGACTGGACGGACTGGACGGGACTGGCCGGGACCGGACGGGACTGGACGGGACTGGGCGGGACTGGACGGGACTGGACGGGATTTGACGGGACCGGACGGGACTGGACGGTACTGGACGGGACTGGACGGGACTGGACGGGACTGGACGGGACTGGACGGGACTGGACGGGACTGGACGGGACTGGACGGGACTGGACGGGACTGGACGGGACTGGAACGGATGGGACTGGAATGGATGGGACTGGAATGGACGGGACTGGACTGTACGAAACTGGTCTGGACGGATCTGCACTGGCCGGGACCGGACGGGACTGGACGGGACTGGGCGGGACTGGACGGGACTGGACGGGACTTGACGGGACTGGACGGGACTGGACGGGACTGGAACGGATGGGACTGGCCTGGACGGGACTGTACTAGACGGGACTGGACTGGACGGGGCTGGACGGGGCTGGATAGGACTGGACGGGACTGGACGGGACCGGACGGGACTGGAAGGGACTGGACGGGAATGGACTGGACTGGACGGGATGGACGGGACTGGACGGGACTGGACGGGACTGGACGGGACTGGACGGGACTTGACGGGACTGGACTGTACGAAACTGGTCTGGACGGATCTGCACTGGCCGGGACCGGACGGGACTGGACGGGACTGGGCGGGACTGGACGGGACTGGACGGGACTTGACGGGACTGGACGGGACTGGACAGGACTGGAACGGATGGGACTGGCCTGGACGGGACTGTACTAGACGGGACTGGACTGGACGGGGCTGGACGGGGCTGGACGGGACTGGACGGGACTGGACGGGACCGGACGGGACTGGAAGGGACTGGACGGGAATGGACTGGACTGGACGGGATGGACGGGACTGGACGGGACTGGACGGGACTGGACGGGACTGGACGGGACTGGACAGGACTGGATTGGCCTGGACGGGACTGGACGAGACTGGATTGGACGGGACTGGACTGGAGGAGACTGGGCTGGGTAGGACTGGACTGGACGAAATTGGACTCGACGGAACTGGACTGGACGGGACTGAACTGAACGGGGCTGGACTGGGTAGGACCGGACTGGACGGGACGGGGTTGGTCTTGACGGGACTGGACGGGACTTCACGGGACTGGTATGGTATGGTATGGTATACTGAACTGAACGGGACTGGACGGGACTAGACGGGACTGGACAGGACTGGATGGGACTGGACGGGACTTAACGGGACTGGACGGGACTGGACGGGACTGGACGGGACTGGACGGGACTGGACGGGACTGGACGGGACTGGACGGGACTGAACGGGACTGGACGGGACTGGACAGGACTGGATGGGACTGGGCGGGACTTGACGGGACTGGACGGGACCGGACGGGACTGGACGGGACTGGACGGGAATGGACTGGACTGGACGGGATGGACGGGACTGGACGGGTCTGGACAGGACTGGATGGGACTGGACGGGACTGGACGGGACTGGACGGGACTGGACGGGACTGGACTGGACTGGACGGGATGGACGGGACTGGACGGGACTGGACAGGACTGGATGGGACTGGACGGGGCTGGACGGGGCTGGACGGGACTGGACGGGACTAAACGGGACTGCTCGGGACTGGACGGGACTGGACGGGACTGGACAGGACTGGATGGGACTGGGCGGGACTGGACGGGACTGGACGGGACTGGACGGTACTGGACAGGACTGGACTGGACGGGCTTGACGGGGCTGGCTCGGACTGGGCTGGACGGGACTGGGCTGGACGGGGCTGGACGGGACTGGATGGGACTGCTCGGGACTGGACGGGACTGGACGGGACTGGAAGGGGTTGGACGGTACTGGACAGGACTGGACTGGATGGGCTTGACGGGGCTGGCTCGGACTGGTCTGGACGGGACTGGGCTGGACGGGGCTGGACGGGGCTGGACGGGACTGGACGGGACTGCTCGGGACTGGACGGGACTGGACGGGACTGGACGGGACTGGACGGGACTGGACGGTACTGGACTGGACGGGCTTGACGGGGCTGGCTCGGACTGGTCTGGATGGGACTGGGCAGAACGGGGCTGGACGCGACTGGGTGGGACTGGACGGGACTGGGCGGGGCTGGACGGGGCTGGACGGGACTGGACGGGACCGGACGGGACTGGACGGGACTGGACGGGACTGGACGGGAATGGACAGGACTGGACTGGACAGACTTGAAGGGGCTGGCTCGGACTGGCCTGGACGGGACTGTACTAGACGGGACTGGACTGGACGGGGCTAGACTTGACGGAGCTAGGCTTTACGGGACTCAATTTGATGGGACTGGCACGGACTCGAACGGGCTGGACTGGACTGGACGGAACTGGATTAGACGGGACTGGACTGGGTAGGGCTGGACTGGACGGGACTGGACTTGACGGAACTGGAATGGACGGAACTGAACTGAACGGGACTGGACTGGACGGGGCTGGCCTGGACGGGACTGGAACGGACGGGACTGGAACGGACTGGACTGGAACGGACGGAAGTGGAACGGACGGGACTGGAACGGGCGGGACTGGAACGGATGGGACTGGAACGGGCGGGACTGGAACGGGCGGGACTCGAACGGACGGGACTGGAGCGGACGGGACTGGAACGGACGGGACTGGAACGGACGGGATTGGAACGGACGGGGCTGGAACGGACGGGAATGGAACGGACGGGAATGGAACAGGCGGTACTGGAACGGACGGGACTGGAACGGACGGGAACGGAACGGACGGGAATGGAACGGGCGGTACTGGAACGGGCCGGACTGGAACGGGCGGGACTGGAACGGGCGGGACTGGAACGGACGGGACTGGAACGGACGGGACTGGACAGGCCAGCCCCGTCGAGTCAAGTCGAGTCCAGTCCCGCCCAGTCCAATCCCATACAATCCGGTCCAGACCAGCCCCGTTCAGTCCAGTTCCGCCCAGTTCAGTCCTCTCCAGTCCAGCCCGGCCCAGGTCCGTCCAGGCCAGTCCAGCCAAGTCGAGTCCGTACCAGTCCTGCCAGGTCCGGGCCCGTCAAAATAAGTCCGGTCAAGTTTAGTCCCGTCCAGTCCAATCCAGTCCCGAGCAGTCCCGTCCAGTCCCGTCCAGTCCCGTCCAGTCCCATCCAGTCCTGTCCAGTCCCGTCCAGTCCCGTCCATCCCGTCCAGTCCAGTCCAGTCCCGTCCAGTCCCGTCCAGTCCCGCCCAGTCCCGTCCAGTCCCGTCCAGTCCCGTCCAGTCCCGTCCAGTCTCGTCCAGTCCCGTCCAGTCCCGTCCAGTCCCGTCCAGTCCCGTCCAGTCCCGTCCAGTCCCGTCCAGTCCCGTCCAGTCCCATCCAGTCCTGTCCAGTCCCGTTAGGTCCCGTTAAGTCCCGTCCAGTCCCGTCCAGTCCCGTCCAGTCCCATCCAGTCCTGTCCAGTCCCGTCCAGTCCCGTCCAGTCCCGTCCAGTCCCGTCCAGTCCCGTCCAGTCCCGCCAAGTCCCGTTAAGTCCCGTCCAGTCCCGTCCAGTCCCATTCAGTCCTGTCCAGTCCCGTCCAGTCCCGTCCAGTCCCGTCCAGTCCCGCCCAGTACCGTTCAGTTCAGTATCGTCCATACGAGTCCTGTGAAGTCCCGTCCAGTCCCGTCAAGACCAACCCCGTCCCGTCCAGTCCAGTCCTACCCAGTCCAGCCCCGTTCAGTTCAGTCCCGTCCAGTCCAGTTCCGTCGAGTCCAATTTCGTCCAGTCCAGTCCTACCCAGTCCAGTCTCCTCCAGTCCAGTCCCGTCCAATCCAGTCTCGTCCAGTCCCGTCCAGGCCAATCCGGGCCAGCCCCGTCAAGTCCAGTCCCGCCCATTCTAGTCCCGTCCAATCGCGTCCAAACCAGCCCCGTCCAGTGCAGTCCCGTCCATTCCAATCCCGTCCAGTCCCGTACAGTCCCGTCCAGACCAGCCCCGTCCAGTTCAGTCCCGCCCTTCCAGTTCCGTCCAGACCAGTCTCGTCCAGTCCAGTCCCGACCAGTCGAGTCCTACGCAGTCCAGTTCCGTCCAGTCCCGGCCAGAAAAGCCCCGTCCAGTCCAGTTCCGTTCAGTCCAGTCCAGTCCCGTCCTGTTAAGTCCAGTCCAGGCCCGTACAGTCCAGTTCCGCCCAGTCAAGTTCCGTCCAGTCCACTTCCGTCCAGTCCAGTCCCGTCCAGTAGAGTCCCGTCCAGTACAGTCCCGTCCAGTACAGTCCCGTCTAGTACAGTCCCGACATGTCCAGTCTCGTCCAGTCCAGTCCTCTCCAGTACAGTCCCCTCCTGTTCAGTCCAGCCCAGGTCCGTCGAGTCCAGTCGGGACCAGCCCCGTCAAGTCCAATTCAGCCCCGTCCATTTCGGTCCCGTCCAGTCCCGTCCAATCCCGTCCAGTCCCGTCCAGACCAGCCCCGTCCTGTTCAGTTCCGTCCAGTCCAATCCCGTCCAGTCCAGTCCTACCCAGTCCAGTGCCGTTCACGCCAGTCCTCTCCAGTCCAGTCCGGCCCAGGTCCGTCCAGTCCAGTCCAGGCAAGCGCCGTCAAGAACAGTCCCGTCCAGTCCAGTCCCGTCCAGTCCAGCCCAGTCTAATCCGTGCCGGCCCGGTCAAGTCCAGTCCCGTCCAGTCCAGTCCCGACCAGTAAGGCCCCGTCCAGTACAGCCCTGTCCAGTCCAGTCCGGGCCAGGGCCGTCAAGTCCACCGACCTTTTAAATAAGGTCACTGACCTTTTAGTCAAGGTCACTGAACTTTTAGACAAGGTCACTGAACTTTTAGACAAGGTCACTGAACTTTTCAACAAGGCCACTGACCTTTTAGACAAGGTCACTGAACTTTTAGACAAGGTCACTGAACTTTTAGACAAGGTCACTGACCTTTTGAACAAGGTCACTGACCTATTAGACAAGGTCACTGACCTTTTCAACAAGGTCACTGAACTTTGGAACAAGGTCACTGACCTATTAGACAAGGTCTCTGACCTTTTCAACAAGGTCACTGACCTTTTCGACAAGGTCACTGAGCTTTTAAACAAGGTCACTGACCTTTTAGACAAGGTCACTGAACTTTTAGACAAGGTCACTGAACTTTTAGACAAGGTCACTGAACTTTTAGACAAGGTCACTGAACTTTCAACAAAGTCACTGACCTTTTGAACAAGGTCACTGACCTATTAGACAAGGTCACTGAACTTTTAGACAAGGTCACTGAACTTTTAGACAAGGTCACTGAACTTTCGACAAGGTCACTGACCTTTTGAAGAAGGTCACTGACCTTTTGAACAAGGTCACTGACCCTTTAGACAAGGTCACAGGTTCATTGAACTTTCAAACAAGGTCACTTGGACGGGACTGGACGGGACTGGACGGGACTGGACGGGACTGGACGGGGCTGGACGGGACTGGACGGGACTGGACGGGACATGACGGGACTGGACAGGACTGGACGGGACATGACGGGACTGGACAGGACTGGACTGGGTAGGACTGGACCGGGCGGGACGGGGCTGATTTTGCCGGGACTGGACGGGACTTCACAGGACTGGTATGGACGATACCGAACTGGACGGGACTGGACGGACTGGACGGGACTGGCCGGGACTGGACGGGACTGGACGGGACTAAACTTGACCGGACTTATTTTGACGAGCCTGGACCTGGCAGGACTGGTACGGACTCGACTTGGCTGGACTGGCCTGGACTGGATTGGACGGACCTGGGCCGGACTGGACTGGAGAGGACTGAACTGGACGGAACTGGACTGAACGAGGCTGGTCTGGACCGGATTGTATGGGACTGGACTGGGCGGGACTGGACGGGATTGGAATGGACGGGACTGCAATGGACGGGGCTGGTCTGGACGGGATTGTACGGGACTAGAATGGACGGGACTGGACTTGACGGGGCTGGCCCGGATTGGCCTGGACGGGACTGGACGAGACTGGATTGGACGGGACTGGACTGGAGGGGACTGGACTGGGTAGGACTGGACTGGACGAAATTGGACTCGACGGAACTGGACTGGACGGACCTGTGCCGGACTGGACTGGAGAGGACTGAACTGAACGGAACTGGACTGAACGGGGCTGGTCTGGACCGGATTGTATGGGACTGGACTGGGCGGCACTGGACTCGACTAGACTCGACGGGGCTGGCCTGTCCAGCCCCGTCCGTTCCAGTCCCGTCCGTTCCGGTCCCGTCCGTTCCAGTCCCGTCCGTTCCAGTCCCGCCCGTTCCAGTCCCGCCCGTTCCAGTCCCGCCCGTTCCAGTCCGGCCCGTTCCATTCCCGTCCGTTCCATTCCCGTCCGTTCCAGTCCCGTCCGTTCCAGTACCACCCGTTCCATTCCCGTCCGTTCCAGGCCCGCCTGTTCCAATCCCGTCCGTTCCAGTCCCGTCCGTTCCAGTCCCGTCCGTTCCAGTCCCATCCGTTCGAGTCCCGCCCGTTCCAGTCCCGCCCGTTCCAGTCCCATCCGTTCCAGTCCCGCCCGTTCCAGTCCCGTCCGTTCCACTTCCGTCCGTTCCAGTCCAGTCCGTTCCAGTCCCGCCCGTTCCAGTCCCGTCCAGGCCAGCCCCATCCAGTGCAGATCCGTCCAGACCAGTTTCGTACAGTCCAGTCCCGTCCATTCCAGTCCCATCCGTTCCAGCCCCGTCCAGTCCCGTCCAGTCCCGTCCAGTCCCGTCCAGTCCCGTCAAGTCCCGTCCAGTCCCGTCCAGTCCCGTCCAGTCCCGTCCAGTCCCGTCCAGTCCCGTCCAGTCCCGTTAAGTCCCGTCCAGTCCCGTCCAGTCCCATCCAGTCCTGCCCAGTCCCGTCCAGTCCCATCCAGTCCCGTCCTGCCCCGTCCAGCCCAGTCCCGTCCAGACCAGTCCGAGCCAGCCCCGTCAAGCCCGTCCAGTCCAGTCCTGTCCAGTACCGTCCAGTCCCGTCCAGTCCTGTCCAGTCCCGTCCAGTCCCGTCCAGTCCCGTCCAGTCCCATCCAGTCCCGTCCAGTCCCGTCCAGTCCCGCCCAGTCCCGTCCAGTCCCGTCCAGTCCCGTCCAGTCCCGTCCAGTCCCGTCCAGTCCCGTCCAGTCCCGTCCAGTCCCGTCCAGTCCCGTCCAGTCCCGTCCAGTCCCGTCCAGTCCCGTCCAGTCCCGTCCAGTCCCGTCCAGTCCCGTCCAGTCCCGTCCAGTCCCGTCCAGTCCCGTTAAACCCCGTCCAGTCCCCTCCAGTCCCATCCAGTCTTGTCCAGTCCCGTGAAGTCCCGTCCAGTCCCGTCAAGACCAGCCCCGTCCCGTCCAGTCCGGTCCTACCCAGTCCAGCCCCGTTCAGTTCAGTCCCGTCCAGTCCAGTTCCGTCGAGTCCAATTTCGTCCAGTCCAGTCCTACCCAGTCCAGTCTCCTCCAGTCCAGTCCCGTCCAATCCAGTCTCGTCCAGTCCCGTCCAGGCCAATCCGGGCCAGCCCCGTCAAGTCCAGTCCCGTCCGTTCTAGTCCCGTATAATCCCGTCCAGACCAGCCCCGTCCAGTGCAGTCCCGTCCATTCCAATCCCGTCCAGTCCCGTACAGTCCCGTCCAGTCCCGTCCGGTCCCGTCCAGTCCCGTCAAGTCCGCCCAGTCCCGTCCAGTCCCGTCCAGTCCCATCCAGTCCCGTCCAGTCCCGAGCAGTCCCGTTTAGTCCCGTCCAGTCCCGTCCAGTCCCGTCCAGTCCCCTCCAGTCCCGTCCAGTCCCGTCCAGTCCTGTCCAGTCCCGTCCAGTCCCGTCCAGTCCCGTCCAGTCCCGTCCAGTCCCGTCCAGTCCCGTTAAGTCCCGTTAAGTCCCGTCCAGTCCCGTCCAGTCCCATCCAGTCCTGTCCAGTCCCGTGAAGTCCCGTCCAGTCCCGTCAAGACCAACCCCGTCCCGTCCAGTCCGGTCCTACCCAGTCCAGCTCCGTTCAGTTCAGTCCCGTCCAGTCCAGTTCCGTCGAGTCCATTTTCGTCCAGTCCAGTCCTACCCAGTCCAGTCTCCTCCAGTCCAGTCCCGTCCAATCCAGTCTCGTCCAGTCCCGTCCAGGCCAATCCGGGCCAGCCCCGTCAAGTCCAGTCCCGTCCATTCTAGTCCCGTACAATCCCGTCCAGACCAGCCCCGTCCATTGCAGTCCCGTCCATTCCAATCCCGTCCAGTCCCGTACAGTCCCGTCCAGTCCCGTCCGGTCCCGTCCAGTCCCGTCCAGTCCCGTCAAGTCCGCCCAGTCCCGTCCAGTCCCGTCCAGTCCCGTCCAGTCCCATCCAGTCCTGTCCAGTCCCGTCCAGTCCCGTCCATCCCGTCCAGTCCAGTCCAGTCCCGTCCAGTCCAGTCCAGCTCCGTCCAGTGCAGTCCCGTCCATTCCAATCCCGTCCAGTCCCGTACAGTCCCGTCCAGTCCCGCCTAGTCCCGTCAAGTCCCGCCCAGTCCCATCCAGTCCTGTCCAGTCCCGTCCAGTCCCGTCCAGTCCCGAGCAGTCCCGTTTAGTCCCGTCCAGTCCCGTCCAGTCCCGTCCAGTCCCATCCAGTCCTGTCCAGTCCCGTCCAGTCCCGTCCAGTCCCGTCCATCCCGTCCAGTCCAGTCCAGTCCCGTCCAGTCCCGTCCAGTCCCGTCCAGTCCCGTCCAGTCCCGTCCAGTCCCGTCCAGTCCCGTCCAGTCCCGTCCAGTCCCGTCCAGTCCCGTCCAGTCCCGTCCAGTCCCGTCCAGTCCCGTCCAGTCCCGTCCAGTCTCGTCCAGTCCCGTCCAGTCCCGTCCAGTCCCGTCCAGTCCCGTTAAGTCCCGTTAAGTCCCGTCCAGTCCCGTCCAGTCCCATCCAGTCCTGTCCAGTCCCGTCCAGTCCCGTCCAGTCCCGTCCAGTCCCGTCCAGTCCCGTCCAGTCCCGTCCAGTCCCGTCCAGTCCCGTCCACTCCCGTTAAGTCCCGTCCAGTCCCGTTAAGTCCCGTCCAGTCCCGTCCAGTCCCTTTCAGTCCTGTCCAGTCCCGTCCAGTCCCGTACAGTCCCGCCAAGTCCCGTTAAGTCCCGTCCAGTCCCGTCCAGTCCCATCCAGTCCTGTCCAGTCCCGTCCAGTCCCGCCCAGTCCCGTTCAGTTCAGTATCGTCCATACCAGTCCTGTGAAGTCCCGTCCAGTCCCGTCAAGACCAACCCCGTCCCGTCCAGTCCAGTCCTACCCAGTCCAGCGCCGTTCAGTTCAGTCCCGTCCAGTCCAGTTCCGTCGAGTCCAATTTCGTCCAGTCCAGTCCTACCCAGTCCAGTCCCGTCCAATCCAGTCTCGTCCAGTCCCGTCCAGGCCAATCCGGGCCAGCCCCGTCAAGTCCAGTCCCGTCCATTCTAGTCCCGTCCAATCCCGTCCAGACCAGCCCCGTCCAGTTCAGTCCTACCCTTCCAGTTCCGTCCAGACCAGTCTCGTCCAGTCCAGTCCCGACCAGTCGAGTACTACGCAGTCCAGTTCCGTCCAGTCCCGGCCAGAAAAGCCCCGTCCAGTCCAGTTCCGTTCAGTCCAGCCCAGTCCCGTCCTGTTAAGTCCAGTCCAGGCCCGTACAGTCCAGTCCCGCCCAGTCAAGTTCCGTCCAGTCCACTTCCGTCCAGTCCAGTCCCGTCCAGTACAGTCCCGTCCAGTACAGTCCCGTCCAATACAGTCCCGTCCAGTACAGTCCCGTCCAGTACAGTCCCGTCCAGTACAGTCCCGTCCAGTACAGTCCCGACATGTCCAGTCTCGTCCAGTCCAGTCCTCTCCAGTACAGTCCCCTCCTGTTCAGTCCAGCCCAGGTCCGTCGAGTCCAGTCGGGACCAGCCCCGTCAAGTCCAATTCAGTCCCGTCCATTTCGGTCCCGTCCAGTCCCGGCCATTCCCGTCCAGTCCCGTCCAGACCAGCCCCGTCCAGTTCAGTTCCGTCCAGTCCAATTTCGTCCAGTCCAATCCCGTCCAGTCCAATCCCGTCCAGTCCAGTCCTACACAGTCCAGTGCCGTTCACGCCAGTCCTCTCCAGTCCAGTCCGGCCCAGGTCCGTCCAGTCCAGTCCAGGCCAGCGCCGTCAAGAACAGTCCCGTCCAGTCCAGTCCCGTCCAGTCCAGCCCAGTCTAATCCGTGCCGGCCCGGTCAAGTCCAATCCCGTCCAGTCCAGTCCCGTCAAGTCCAGTCCCGTCCAGTCCAGTCCCGACCAGTCCGGTCCCGTCCAGTCCAGCCCTGTCCAGTCCAGTCCGGGCCAGGGCCGTCAAGTCCACCGACCTTTTTAATAAAGTCACTGACCTTTTAGACAAGGTCACTGAACTTTTAGACAAGGTCACTGAACTTTCAACAAGGTCACTCACCTTTTGAAGGTCACTGACCTTTTGAACAAGGTCACTGACCTTTTGAACAAGGTCACTGACCCTTTAGACAAGGTCACAGGTTCATTGAACTTTCAAACAAGGTCACTTGGACGGGACTGGACGGGACATGACGGGACTGGACAGGACTGGACTGGGTAGGACTGGACCGGGCGGGACGGGGCTGGTTTTGACGGGACTGGACGGGACTTCACAGGACTGGTATGGACGATACCGAACTGGACGGGACTGGACGGACTGGACGGGACTGGCCGGGACCGGACGGGACTGGACGGGACTGGGCGGGACTGGACAGGACTGGACGGGACTTGACGGGACTGGACGGGACTGGACGGGACTGGACGGGACTGGACGGGACTGGACGGGACTGGACGGGACTGGACGGGACTGGACGGGACTGGACGGGACTGGACGGGACTGGAACGGATGGGACTGGAATGGACGGGACTGGACTGTACGAAACTGGTCTGGACGGATCTGCACTGGCCGGGACCGGACGGGACTGGACGGGACTGGACGGGACTGGGCGGGACTGGACGGGACTGGACGGGACTTGACGGGACTGGACGGGACTGGACGGGACTGGACGGGACTGGACGGGACTGGAACGGATGGGACTGGCCTGGACGGGACTGTACTAGACGGGACTGGACTGGACGGGGCTGGACGGGGCTGGATGGGACTGGACGGGACCGGACGGGACTTGACGGGACTGGACGGGACTGGACGGGACTGGACGGGACTGGACGGGACCGGACGGGACTGGACGGGACTGGACGGGAATGGACTGGACTGGACGGGATGGACGGGACTGGACGGGACTGGACGGGACTGGACGGGACTGGACAGGACTGGATTGGCCTGGACGGGACTGGACGAGACTGGATTGGACGGGACTGGACTGGAGGAGACTGGACTGGGTAGGACTGGACTGGACGAAATCGGACTCGACGGAACTGGACTGGACGGGGCTGAACTGAACGGGGCTGGACTGGGTAGGACCGGACTGGACGGGACGGGGTTGGTCTTGACGGGACTGGACGGGACTTCACGGGACTGGTATGGTATGGTATGGTATGGTATACTGAACTGAACGGGACTGGGCGGGACTGGACGGGACTAGACGGGACTGGACAGGACTGGATGGGACTGGACGGGACTTAACGGGACTGGACGGGACTGGACGGGACTGGACGGGACTGGACGGGACTGGACGGGACTGGACGGGACTGGACGGGACTGGACCGGACTGGACGGGACTGGACGGGACTGGACGGGACTGGACAGGACTGGATGGGACTGGGCGGGACTTGACGGGACTGGGCGGGACTGGACGGGACCGGACGGGACTGGACGGGACTGGACGGGAATGGACTGGACTGGACGGGATGGACGGGACTGGACGTGTCTGGACAGGACTGGATGGGACTGGACGGGACTGGACGGGACTGGACGGGACTGGACGGGACTGGACTGGACTGGACGGGATGGACGGGACTGGACGGGACTGGACAGGACTGGATGGGACTGGACGGGGCTGGACGGGACTGGACGGGACTAAACGGGACTGCTCGGGACTGGACGGGACTGGACGGGACTGGACAGGACTGGATGGGACTGGGCGGGACTGGACGGGACTGGACGGGACTGGACGGTACTGGACAGGACTGGACTGGACGGGCTTGACGGGGCTGGCTCGGACTGGGCTGGACGGGACTGGGCTGGACGGGGCTGGACGGGACTGGATGGGACTGCTCGGGACTGGACGGGACTGGACGGGACTGGACGGGACTGGACGGTACTGGACAGGACTGGACTGGACGGGCTTGACGGGGCTGGCTCGGACTGGTCTGGACGGGACTGGGCTGGACGGGGCTGGACGGGACTGGACGGGACTGGACGGGACTGCTCGGGACTGGACGGGACTGGACGGGACTGGACGGGACTGGACGGGACTGGACGGGACTGGACGGTACTGGACAGGACTGGACTGGACGGGCTTGACGGGGCTGGCTCGGACTGGCCTGGACGGGCTTGACGGGGCTGGCTCGGACTGGTCTGGACGGGACTGGGCTGGACGGGGCTGGACGGGACTGGATGGGACTGGACGGGACTGGACGGGGCTGGACGGGGCTGGACGGGACTGGACGGGACCGGACGGGACTGGACGGGACTGGACGGGACTGTACTAGACGGGACTGGACTGGACGGGGCTAGACTTGACGGAGCTAGGCTTTACGGGACTTAATTTGATGGGACTGGCACGGACTCGAACGGGCTGGACTGGACGGAACTGGATTAGACGGGACTGGACTGGGTAGGGCTGGACTGGACGGGACTGGACTTGGCGGAACTGGAATGGACGGAACTGGACTGAACGGGACTGGACTGGACGGGGCTGGCCTGGACGGGACTGGAACGGACGGGACTGGAACGGACTGGAGTGGAACGGACGGAAGTGGAACGGACGGGACTGGAACGGGCGGGACTGGAACGTATGGGACTGGAACGGGCGGGACTGGAACGGGCGGGACTCGAACGGACGGGACTGGAGCGGACTGGACTGGAACGGACGGGACTGGAACGGACGGGATTGGAATGGACGGGACTGGAACGGACGGGAATGGAACGAACGGGAATGGAACGGGCTGTACTGGAACGGACGGGAACGGAACGGACGGGAATGGAACGGGCGGTACCGGAACGGGCCGGACTGGAACGGGCGGGACTGGAACGGACGGGACTGGACAGGCCAGCCCCGTCGATTCAAGTCGAGTCCAGTCCCGCCCAGTCCAGTCCCATACAATCCGGTCCAGACCAGCCCCGTTCAGTCCAGTTCCGCCCAGTTCAGTCCTCTCCAGTCCAGCCCGGCCCAGGTCCGTCCAGGCCAGTCCAGCCAAGTCGAGCCCGTACCAGTCCTGCCAGGTCCAGGCCCGTCAAAATAAGTCCGGTCAAGTTTAGTCCCGTCCAGTCCCGTCCAGTCCCGAGCAGTCCCGTCCAGTCCCGTCCAGTCCCGTCCAGTCCCATCCAGTCCTGTCCAGTCCCGTCCAGTCCCGTCCATCCCGTCCAGTCCAGTCCAGTCCCGTCCAGTCCCGTCCAGTCCCGTCCAGTCCCGTCCAGTCCCGTCCAGTACCGTCCAGTCCCGTCCAGTCCCGTCCAGTCCCGTCCAGTCCCGTCCAGTCCCGTCCAGTCCCGTCCAGTCCCGTTAAGTCCCGTTAAGTCCCGTCCAGTCCCGTTAAGTCCCGTCCAGTCCCGTCCAGTCCCATCCAGTCCTGTCCAGTCCCGTCCAGTCCCGTCCAGTCCCGTCCAGTCCCGCCCAGTCCCGTTCAGTTCAGTATCGTCCATACGAGTCCTGTGAAGTCCCGTCAAGTCCCGTCAAGACCAACCCCGTCCCGTCCAGTCCAGTCCTACCCAGTCCAGCCCCGTTCAGTTCAGTCCCGTCCAGTCCAGTCCCGTCGAGTCCAATTTCGTCCAGTCCAGTCCTACCCAGTCCAGTCTCCTCCAGTCCAGTCCCGTCCAATCCAGTCTCGTCCAGTCCCGTCCAGGCCAATCCGGGCCAGCCCCGTCAAGTCCAGTCCCGTCCATTCTAGTCCCGTCCAATCGCGTCCAGACCAGCCCCGTGCAGTGCAGTCCCGTCCATTCCAATCCCGTCCAGTCCCGTACAGTCCCGTCCAGACCAGCCCCGTCCAGTTCAGTCCCGCCCTTCCAGTTCCGTCCAGACCAGTCTCGTCCAGTCCAGTCCCGACCAGTCGAGTCCCGACCAGTCGAGTCCTACGCAGTCCAGTTCCGTCCAGTCCCGGCCAGAAAAGCCCCGTCCAGTCCAGTTCCGTTCAGTCATGTCCAGTCCCGTCCTGTTAAGTCCAGTCCAGGCCCGTACAGTCCAGTCCCGCCCAGTCAAGTTCCGTCCAGTCCACTTCCGTCCAGTCCAGTCCCGTCCAGTACAGTCCCGTCCAGTACAGTCCCGTCCAGTACAGTCCCGTCCAGTACAGTCCCGTCCAGTACAGTCCCGACATGTCCAGTCTCGTCCAGTCCAGTCCTCTCCAGTACAGTCCCCTCCTGTTCAGTCCAGCCCAGGTCCGTCGAGTCCAGTCGGGACCAGCCCCGTCAAGTCCAATTCAGACCGGTCCATTTCGGTCCCGTCCAGTCCCGTCCAATCCCGTCCAGTCCCGTCCAGACCAGCCCCGTCCAGTTCAGTTCCGTCCAGTCCAATTTCGTCCAGTCCAATCCCGTCCAGTCCAGTCCTACCCAGTCCAGTGCCGTTCACGCCAGTCCTCTCCAGTCCAGTCCGGCCCAGGTCCGTCCAGTCCAGTCCAGGCAAGCGCCGTCAAGAACAGTCCCGTCCAGTCCAGTCCCGTCCAGTCCAGCCCAGTCTAATCCGTGCCGGCCCGGTCAAGTCCAATCCCGTCCAGTCCAGTCCCGTCAAGTCCAGTCCCGTAAACTCCAGTTCTGTCCAGTCCGGCCCAGTCCAGTCCGTGCCAGCCCCGTCAAGTCCAATCCCGTCCAGTCCAGTCCCGACCAGTCCGGCCCCGTCCAGTACAGCCCTGTCCAGTCCAGTCCGGCCAGGGCCGTCAAGTCCACCGACCTTTTAAATAAGGTCACTGACCTTTTAGTCAAGGTCACTGAACTTTTAGACAAGGTCACTGAACTTTTAGACAAGGTCACTGAACTTTTCAACAAGGCCACTGACCTTTTAGACAAGGTCACTGAACTTTTAGACAAGGTCACTGAACTTTTAGACAAGGTCACTGACCTTTTGAACAAGGTCACTGACCTATTAGACAAGGTCACTGACCTTTTCAACAAGGTCACTGACCTCTTCGACAAGGTCACTGAGCTTTTAAACAAGGTCACTGACCTTTTAGACAAGGTCACTGAACTTTTAGACAAGGTCACTGAACTTTTAGACAAGGTCACTGAACTTTTAGACAAGGTCACTGAACTTTCAACAAAGTCACTGACCTTTTGAACAAGGTCACTGACCTATTAGACAAGGTCACTGAACTTTTAGACAAGGTCACTGAACTTTTAGACAAGGTCACTGAACTTTCAACAAGGTCACTGACCTTTTGAAGAAGGTCACTGACCTTTTGAACAAGGTCACTGACCCTTTAGACAAGGTCACAGGTTCATTGAACTTTCAAACAAGGTCACTTGGACGGGACTGGACGGGACTGGACGGGGCTGGACGGGGCTGGACGGGGCTGGACGGGGCTGGACGGGACTGGACGGGACTGGACGGGACATGACGGGACTGGACAGGACTGGACGGGACATGACGGGACTGGACAGGACTGGACTGGGTAGGACTGGACCGGGCGGGACGGGGCTGATTTTGCCGGGACTGGACGGGACTTCACAGGACTGGTATGGACGATACCGAACTGGACGGGACTGGACGGGACTGGCCGGGACTGGACGGGACTGGACGGGACTAAACATGACCGGACTTATTTTGACGGGTCTGGACCTGGCAGGACTGGTACGGACTCGACTTGGCTGGACTGGCCTGGAATGGACTGGAAGGACCTGGGCCGGACTGGACTGGAGAGGACTGAACTGGACGGAACTGGACTGAACGGGGCTGGTCTGGACCGGATTGTATGGGACTGGACTGGGCGGGACTGGACTCGACTAGACTCGACGGGGCTCAATGGAATGGACGGGACTGCACTGGACGGGGCTGGTCTGGACGGGATTGGACGGGACTAGAATGGACGGGACTGGACTTGACGGGGCTGGCCCGGATTGGCCTGGACGGGACTGGACGAGACTGGATTGGACGGGACTGGACTGGAGGGGACTGGACTGGGTAGGACTGGACTGGACGAAATTGGACTCGACGGAACTGGACTGGACGGGACTGAACTGAACGGGGCTGGACTGGGTAGGACTGGACTGGACGGGACGGGGTTGGTCTTGACGGGACTGGACGGGACTTCACAGGACTGGTATGGACGATACTGAACTGAACGGGACTGGGCGGGACTGGACGGGACTGGACGGGACTGGACAGGACTGGATGGGACTGGACGGGACTGGACGGGACTTAATGGGACTTGGCGGGACTGGACGGGACTGGACAGGACTGGATGGGGATGGACGGGACTGGACGGGACTGGACGGGACTGGACGGGACATGACGGGACTGGACAGGACTGGACTGGGTAGGACTGGACCGGGCCGGACGGGGCTGGTTTTGCCGGGACTGGACGGGACTTCACAGGACTGGTATGGACGATACCGAACTGGACGGGACTGGACGGACTGGACGGGACTGGCCGGGACCGGACGGGACTGGACGGGACTGGACGGGACTTGACGGGACTGGACGGGACTGGACGGGACTGGACGGGACTGGACGGGACTGGACGGGACTGGACGGGACTGGACGGGACTGGACGGGACTGGACGGGACTGGACGGGACTGGAACGGATGGGACTGGAATGGACGGGACTGGACTGTACGAAACTGGTCTGGACGGATCTGCACCGGACGGGACTGGCCGGGACCGGACGGGACTGGACGGGACCGGGCGGGACTGGACGGGACTGGACGGGACTTGACGGGACTGGACGGGACTGGACGGGACTGGACGGGACTGGACGGGACTGGACGGGACTGGACGGGACTGGAACCGATGGGACTGGCCTGGACGGGACTGTACTAGACGGGACTGGACTGGACGGGGCTGGACGGGGCTGGATGTAACTGGACGGGACCGGACGGGACTTGACGGGACTGGACGGGACTGGACGGGACTAAACTTGACCGGACTTATTTTGACGGGCCTGGACCTGGCAGGACTGGTACGGACTCGACTTGGCTGGACTGGCCTGGAGTGGACTGGACGGACCTGGGCCGGACTGGACTGGAGAGGACTGAACTGGACGGAACTGGACTGAACGGGGCTGGTCTGGACCGGATTGTATGGGACTGGACTGGGCGGGACTGGACTCGACTAGACTCGACGGGGCTGGCCTGTCCAGTCCTGTCCGTTCCGGTCCCGTCCGTTCCGGTCCCGTCCGTTCCAGTCCCGTCCGTTCCAGTCCCGCCCGTTCCAGTCCCGCCCGTTCCAGTCCCGCCCGTTCCAGTCCGGCCCGTTCCATTTCCGTCCGTTCCATTCCCGTCCGTTCCAGTCCCGTCCGTTCCAGTACCACCCGTTCCATTCCCGTCCGTTCCATTCCCGTCCGTTCCAGTCCCGCCCGTTCCAATCCCATCCGTTCCAGTCCCGCCCGTTCCAATCCCGTCCGTTCCAGTCCCGTCCGTTCCAGTCCCGTCCGTTCCAGTCCCATCCGTTCGAGTCCCGCCCGTTCCAGTCCCGCCCGTTCCAGTCCCGCCCGTTCCAGTTCCGCCCGTTCCAGTCCCGTCCGTTCCACTTCCGTCCGTTCCAGTCCAGTCCGTTCCAGTCCCGTCCGTTCCAGTCCCGTCCAGGCCAGCCCCATCCAGTGCAGATCCGTCCAGACCAGTTTCGTACAGTCCAGTCCCGTCCATTCCAGTCCCGTCCAGTCCCGTCCAGTCCCGTCAAGTCCCGTCCAGTCCTGTCCAGTCCCGTCCAGTCCCGTCCAGTCCCGCCCAGTCCCGTTCAGTTCAGTATCGTCCATACCAGTCCTGTGAAGTCCCGTCCAGTCCCGTCAAGACCAACCCCGTCCCGTCCAGTCCAGTCCTACCCAGTCCAGCCCCGTTCAGTTCAGTCCCATCCAGTCCAGTTCCGTCGAGTCCAATTTCGTCCAGTCCAGTCCTACCCAGGCCAGTCCCGTCCAATCCAGTCTCGTCCAGTCCCGTCCAGTCCCGTCCAGTCCCGTCCAGTCCCGTCCAGTCCCGTCCAGTCCCGTTAAGTCCCGTTAAGTCCCGTCCAGTCCCGTCTAGTCCCATCCAGTCCTGTCCAGTCTCGTCCAGTCCCGTCCAGTCCCGTCCAGTCCCGTCCAGTCCCGTTAAGTCCCGTCCAGTCCCGTCCAGTCCCATCCAGTCCTGTCCAGTCCCGTCCAGTCCCGTCCAGTCCCGCCAAGTCCCGTTAAGTCCTGTCCAGTCCCGTCCAGTCCCGTCCAGTCCCGCCAAGTCCCGTTAAGTCCCGTCCAGTCCCGTCCAGTCCCATCCAGTCCTGTCCAGTCCCGTCCAGTCCCGTCCAGTCCCGCCCAGTCCCGTTCAGTTCAGTATCGTCCATACCAGACCTGTGAAGTCCCGTCCAGTCCCGTCAAGACCAACCCCGTCCCGTCCAGTCCAGTCCTACCCAGTCCAGCCCCGTTCAGTTCAGTCCCGTCCAGTCCAGTTCCGTCGAGTCCAATTTCGTCCAGTCCAGTCCTACCCAGTCCAGTCCCGTCCAATCCAGTCTCGTCTAGTCCCGTCCAGGCCAATCCGGGCCAGCCCCGTCAAGTCCAGTCCCGTCCATTCTAGTCCCGTCCAATCCCGTCCAGACCAGCCCCGTCCAGTGCAGTCCCGTCCATTCCAATCCCGTCCAGTCCCGTACAGTCCCGTCCAGACCAGTCCCGTCAAAACCAGCCCCGTCCCGCCCGGTCCAGTCCTACCCAATCCAGTCCTGTCCAGTCCCGTCATGTCCCGTCCAGTCCCGTCCAGTCCCGTCCAGTCCCGTCCATTCCCGTCCAAGTGACCTTGTTTGAAAGTTCAATGAAACTGTGACCTTGTCTAAAGGGTCAGTGACCTTGTTCAAAAGGTCAGTGACCTTCAAAAGGTGAGTGACCTTGTTGAAAGTTCAGTGACCTTGTCTAAAAGTTCAGTGACCTTGTCTGAAAGTTCAGTGACCTCGTCTAATAGGTCAGTGGCATTGTCTAAAAGGTCAGTGACCTTGTTTTCAATGGTCGGTGGACTTGACGGCCCTGGCCCGGACTGGACTGGACGGGACTGTTCTGGACCGGACTGGACGGGACTGGACGGGACTGGACTGGACGGGACTGGACTTAACGGGACTGGACGGGACTAGCCTTGACGGGACTGGACTGGAAAGGACTGTACTGGACGGGACTGAACTGGACGGAACTAGTCTGGACGGGAGTGGACGGGACCCAAACGGACGGGACTGGAACAGACGGGACTGGAAAAGACGGGACTGGACTGGACTACACACTACTGGACTGGACGGGACTGGACTAGGCGCGGCTGGACTTGACGGGGCTGGACTGGACAGAACTGGACTGTACGGAACTGGACTGGATGGAACGGGACTGAATTGGACGGAACTAGTCTTAAGGGGAATGGACGGGACCCAAACGGACGGGACTGGAACAGACGGGACTGGACTGGCCTTGACAGGGCTGGCCCGGACTGGACTGGACGGGACTGTACTGGACGGGATTGGACTGGACGGTCCATTCCAGTCCCGTCCAGTTCAGTCCCGTCCAGTACAGTACAGTCCCCTCCATTCCCGTCCAGACCACCCCAGTCCAGCCCAGTCTAGTCCGGACCAGCACCATCAAGTCCAGTCCCCTCCAGTACAGACCCGTCAAGTCATACCCAGTCCACTCCAGTACCATCCATTCCGGTTAAGGCCAGTGCCGGTCAGTCCAGTCCCGTTAAGTCAGGTCCCGTCCAGTCCAGTCCCGTCCAATCCCGTCCCGTCCCGTTAATTCCAGTCTAAGCCAGTCCCGTCCAGTCCAGATGCGTCCAATCCAGTTCCGTCTAGTCCAGTCCCGTAAAGTCCAGTCCTACCCATTCCAGTCATCACCAGTCCAGTCCGGCCCAGGTCCGTCCAGTCCAGTCCAGGCCAGCCCCGTCAAGCCCAGTCCCGTCCAGTCCCGTCAAGTCTAGTCCCGTCCAGTCCCGTCAGGTCGAACCCGTCAAGCCCAATCCCGTCCAGTCCTGTCCCGTCCAGTCGAGTGCCGTCCAGTACAGTCCCGTCCAGTACAGTCCCGTCCAGTGCAGTCCCGTCGAGTACAGTCCCGTCCAGTACAGTCCCGTCCAGTACAGTCCCGTCCAGTACAGTCCCGTCCAGGCAAGTCCGCGCCAGCCCCGTCAAGTCCCGTCCAGTTCAGTGACCTTGTTAAAAAGGTCAGTGGCCTTGTTGAAAAGTTCAGTGACCTTGTTTAAAAGGTCAGCGACCTTGTCTAAAAGGTCAGTGACCTTGTCTAAAAGTTCAGTGACCTTGTCCAGAAGTTCAGTAACCTTGTCTGAAGGGTCAGTGACCTTGTCCAGAAGTTCAGTGACCTTGTCTAATAGGTCAGTGACCTGGTATAAAAGTTCAGTGACCTTGTTCAAAAGTTCAGTGACTTTGTTGAAAAGGTCAGTGACCTTGTCTAAAAGGTCAATGATCTTGTCTAAAAGGTCAATGAACTTGTCTAAAAGGTCAGTGACCTTACTTAATAGGTTGGTGGACTGGACGGGAGTTGACTGGACTTGACGGCGCGGGCTCGGACTGAACTGGAAGGGACTGTACTGGACGGGACTGGACGGAACTGGACTGGACGGGACTAGACTGGACGGGGCTGGTCTGGACTGGTCTGGGCGGGGCTGGTCTGGACTGGACTGGACGGGACTGGATTGGACTGGACGGGGCTGGACTGGACGGGACTGGACTGGACGGGAATGAACTGGACAGGACAGGACAACACAAACGTTCTGGCCAAGACGTCCTTTTGCGTCCTTTTTTAATGACAGCATATATTTAGTTTTGCCCTCGTTTACCGCCAGACCAACTTTCTCCGCCTCGAACTCAACACTCGCAGACGCCTCATTGACATCTCGCTGTGATCTGCCTATAATGTCAATATCGTCGGCGTATGCAAGGAGTTACGAGGATTTGAAATAAATTGTGCCTCTTGTATTGGCCAGTGATTTTTGCACAAATATTTCCAATATGATGTTGAAGAAATCACACGACAGCGCATCGCCCTGCCTAAATACTTTTTTGACATCAAAACTATCGGTAAGGTGTTCACCGATTCGGATGGAACAGCGAGCATTCTCCAAAGTCATCCTGCATAGTCTGATGAGTTTAGCAGGTATGGCAAAGGTAGACATAGCGTTGTATAGCTCGTCTCTAATTACGCTGTCGTATGCGGCTTTGAAGTCGACAAATAGGTGGTGAGTGTCGACTTGAAATTCATTGGTGTTTTCCAGGATCGAACGTAGTGTGAAGATTTGGCTGATGGTGGACTTACCTGGCCTGAATCCGCACTGATAAGGACCTATCAGCTTATTTACAAAAGGCTTCAGGCGTTCAAACGGCAGAGAAAATTTTGTAGGCGACGTTAAGGAGACTTATTCCTCTGTAGTTGGCGCAATCAGAGGGGTCTCCTTTCTTGTGGATCGGGCATACGATGCTGAGACTCCATTCCTCGGGCATGCTTTCCTCTGACCACATCTTACTGATGAGCTGGTGCATGCTCCTAACCAGGTCATCCCCAGCTGTCTTGAAGAGCTCAGCAGACAGTCCGTCTGCGCCAGCAGCTTTATTCGACTTGAGTTTCGATATGGCAATCTTAACTTCGTCGTGGTCAGGGGGACGGAGTTCTCTGCGGCCTTCGTCGATTAGAAATGGATCGTTCTGCCTGACAGCGGTATATTGACTAACATCGCCGTTATACAGTCTACAGAAGTGTTTTTTCCATATTCTCAGCATCGTTTGCTATTCTACTACTAGTTGTCCGTTCTCATCTCTGCAGGCTTCCGTTCTGGCTTTATATTTCGAACGTCACGCCTGCAGTAACACCTCTCCAAACCCTCAATCGCGCGCTTCTCGTCCTCTTTCTTCTTTCTCCTGAGAAGCTTCTCCTCTTCCCTTCTTTTTAACTCGCAGAGCTCACGAGCTGCTCTTGTTCTTTTATGCAGCGAGGCCTTATATGCATCTTGCTTCGCTGTGTGAATCCTCCTGCACTCGTCATCGAACCAAGTGTTTCTTCGTGGTGGAGCCTTGAAACCCAAAACGTCGGATGCGAAGCTTTTCAGGGCTTGTTTGCAAAGGCTCCACTGCTGTTCTATTGATAGCATGGAGGATTGAGGTGTACTGGAGAGCTTAAGGGAGACGCGATCGGTAAAAGCACAAGCGGTTTCTGGCGATGTTAGCTTTCCGACGTCATAATTTTGTATTCTTACTCTAAGCGCATCTTGGCTACTACAAGATAGTGGTCCGAGCCGATGTTAGCCCCTCGGAAAGTTCGATCATCAATAATAGTGAAGGAGTGTCTGACATCGATCGCGATGTGATCAATCTGGTTGGTAGTCGATTGATCAAAAGACCGCCAGGTGTCTTTGTGTATATCGAGGTGCGGGAAACGCATACTGGCTAGACGGAGATGTCGACCCGTAGCAAGAGGTCCGTTATCGGAGGTGGTGTCGTGTAGGCTAGTGTTTGCCGATGACTCGTTCAAAGATGCCTGATACATATGTAAGTAATTATAAGTTGCGTTACAGCCCGTCCCCAGTAAAGTCTACGCTAAGGTACTGAAGGTGCGTTCTAAAGCTATGGTCGAATCCTGGATAGGGGATGAACAGTGCGGGTTTCGTCACGGCAGAAGTACAACCGACCAGCTTTTCACTCTAAGAATGGTACTCGAGAAGGCTTGGGAGCACGCCAAACCGATCTACAGCCGATTTGTAGATTTGGAAAAGGCGTATGACCGAGTTCCTCGAGGTAAACTCTGGAGGGTTCTGCAGGAGTATGGGATTGATGGACCTCTGTTGAGGGCCATTCAGTCTCTATACACAAACTGTAGCAGCTGCGTTCGGGTTAACGGCAGTAAATCAACACCTTTCACCGTGGGTGTTGGACTTCGCCAAGGGTGCGCCTTGCCGTCTCTACTTTTCATTATATACGTACATGGCCTGGATGTTGCACCGCAGTCGAGGCGAGGAGTGTTTCACATTGGGAGAGTTGAGGATAAGCCATTTTCTTTTTGCAGGTGACTTAGTTGTCCTCACATCCTGCCAGACGGAACTTCAGCGCGCGCTAGATAGGTTTGTGGCCGTATGTGCTGATGCTGGAATGAGGGTTAACGTGTACAAATCCGAGGTTATGATTATTTCCAGAACACCTGTCCAATGTACTCTACATGTTAGTGAAGTCCCATTGAAGCAGGTGGAGAAGTTTAAGTATCTCGGGGTCTTCCTCACGAGTGATGGGACGAGTAATACTGAGCTTTCCTGCAGGATTGGCCAAGCTGGGTCAATCTTGAAACAGCTTGGAAGATCTGTAATCAGGAAGACCGAGCTTGGTGTCAAAGCCAAGTTAGCGGTTTTTAGCTCAGTATTTGTTCCAACTCTCACCTATGGTCATGAAATTTGGGTATTGACCGAACGAATAATTTCGCGAATACAAGCTGCCGGAATGAGATTTCTTCGTGCTGTTGTGGGAGTTACTCGCCGGGATAGGGTGAGAAATACGGCAGTGCGCGGGGAGCTCATTGTTGAGCAGCTGCTTCTCCGAACGGAAAGGGCTATGCTTCGATGGTTTGGTCACGTGAGACGAATGTCGCCATCATCACGACTTCCGAAGAGTGCCCTGGATACAATACCATCAGCCAGGCGACCGCTTGGCAGACCCAGGACGAGGTGGTTGAACCAAGTCCAAAAACTCGTCTGGGTGCGCTTTGGCATAGCTCCTGATGAGTTAGAGTCGATGGCGGAAGATCGAGTGGCCTGGAGATCCCGCGTGCGCGCATTAACCCCGCGACTCATTTAGTGGAACATGCGGGCCGCTGAAAATGTATTTATGTTTGTATGTACAGCGTGGGTGATTGAAGCTTGGCTCTGGCCCTTCACGGGCTGTAACGCCACCAAAGCAAGCGTAATCAGACGACATTTCAAACGACGATGACTGAATTTGTTTTTTTCAACCCACACCAAGCGCAACAGTTCGTCGGGAACATTTTGCTTGTCGGTAAGTGTTGGGGTTGGTGTGGGTTAGAATGAAAAACGTTTTCTTGTCGTGCGACAAAAAAACGTTTTGTCGTCTTCGGTGTGGGTTCACTTATCGAGTGTCGGATTCAAGTGTCTCCGACACTCTTTCTTATTTTTATAAATGATCTCTTGTCTGTTACTTCTAATCCAATTCACTCCTTCGCTGACGACAGTACCCTCTACTTACTTACTTATCAGGCCTGCGATCCATGGAGGATCTGAGCCTGAGCTATAGCTGCCTTCCATCCTTGACGGTCCCGGGCACGCTGCTTCCAGTTGTCAAGACCAAGATGTCTTACATCGGCGATAACTTGATCTTTATGCCGGAGGTTCGGTCTTCCTCTTCTTCTCGAACCAGGAGGCTCGGAGTCGAAGACCCTCTTAGCTGGAGCGTTGATGTCCATGCGCTCGATGTGGCCGAGCCAGTGTAGTCGACGGATCCTTGCCTTCCGGACTACATCCACATCTTTGTACAGCTCGTAGAGTTCGCGGTTTTGTCTTCTTCTCCATTCACCTTCCTCACAGACAGGACCAAATATCCGGCGCAGAATTTTTCTTTCGAAAGAACCCAAAATCAGCTCCGCTGTCCTGCTTATCGTCCAGCTTTCGGCTCCGTACAGCAAGACTGGCAGAATGAGCGTTTTGTAAAGCATGACTTTGGACTTTCGAGTGAGGAGTTTTGACCCCAGTTGTTTGGACAAGCCGAAGTACCAGCGGTTGCCAAGGGCGGATCTATGCCGGATCTCCACTATGGTGTCACTTGTGGAATTTACGTTTGCCCCGAGGTAGACAAACTCCTTAACTACCTCGAAATTGTAGCTGTCAATTGTTATATTTTGTCCCAGGTGGTGAGCGACGGATTGGTTTTTGCTTGACAGCATGTACTTCGTTTTGTCCTCATTGACCATTGACTCGTTTTGCCTGTTCTTCAATCGCCGTGAATGCTTCCACAATGCCACGGCGAGAACACGCGATGATGTCGATATCATCCGCGTATCCTAGCAGCTGGATGGACTTGTAAAAGATAGTGCCTTCCCTTTTGACGCCTGCCCGTCGCACTATCTGCTCCAGCACCAGGTTGAAGAAGTCACATGACAGCGCATCTCCTTGCCGAAATCCGGTGCATGTTTTAAATGGTTCCGAGGTCCTAGAACCGAATTGCACGGTGCATCGCGTGTTTTTTTTAGCGTGGCGCGACACAACTGGATCAGTTTTACCGGGATCCCGAATTCGGCCATCGCCCCAAACAGTGCTTCACGATGAATGCTGTCGTATGCGACTTTGAAATCGATGAAAAGATGGTGTGTATCGATTCGAAACTCGTTGGTCTTTTCCAGGATTTGTCGAAGTGTGAAAATTTGGTCTATAGTCGATTTGCCGGGCCGGAAGCCCTAGGAGCTGCCGATTAGTGCGGTGCAAAATGGCTTTAGACGGTCACACAATACGCTGGACAGAATCTTGTATGCGACATTGAGCAGGGATATACCTCTGTAGTTCTTGCAAGAGGTAGGATCGCCTTTTTTGTGGATGGGACATATAGAGCTGGTATTCCAGCCGTCGGGCATGCTTTCATCTTCCCAAATTCTGCAGATGATCTGGTGCATGCTCCCTACCAGAACATCGCCGCCAGCCTTGAAGAGCTCTGATGGCAAGCCATCTGAGCCTGCGGCCTTGTTGTTCTTCAGCTTCTGAATAGCTGTGTCGACTTCTTCGATGCTGGGTGGGAGGACTACTTCAGCGGCTGGAGTTGGGATTTCCTCGGTCCCTACCACTCTCTCTTGGTCATGCTGGTTAAGCAGCTGCTGGAAGTGCTGCTTAAATACATCCACTATTCCCTGCGGGTCGGTGACAAGATTACCCTCGCAGTTTCGAAGAGCCGGGGTGCCCTTTTTGAAGCCTCCTGCAAGGCCTTTGGCTTTCTTGTAAAAGGCTCGTGTTTTATGTTTATCCCTAGACTCCTCGATATCCTTGAGCTGGGTTCAGCCTAAAGGTAATTATTTTCTACATAAATTAAAGAAAAATAAAAGAAAATACAACAGTCCTCCGTATTAGTTAATTTATTATCAATTGTTGTATGTACGTTCAGATACTACACCACGAATAAGTTTCCTTAACATAATTCTTCGTTTCCTTGTATTTTATTTATTCATCTTTTACGATAGTAATTAGTTTGCATTTCGTTTTCACATTCACATATGTATCTTAAGCGTTTCAGTGTCACGCACAATAATTAACAAGTTTCAAGTTAAAGTTTTATAATTAAGTAAACATTGTTGTGTCTTTCTCCTGGTGTTCCATCCTCTCTGTTTCCTGTTTCAATCTCTGTTTTATAAAAGTTCTTTAAAAAAACATGCAAGTTGACATGATTGCAGAAAGTATTTAGACAAAATAAGAGAAAAACAAGATCGAGAATAATCACAGACAATAATCAGAGTTGGATAGAAATGATCAAGAGAAACAGATACAGTGGTGTTCTCATAAATAGCACACCCTTATTCAAATGTGTAGAGCACGGAAAGCGTGAGATCGAGGAGATGGAGAGATGCTTCCGCAGGAATGACGCCCGGCTACAAAGCCAGAGCGGCGGCAGGGATGAAAATGAAGAACTGGTAGTAGAGTCGCAGTCGATGCTGAGGATTTGGAAAGACCACTTCTGCAGACTGTATAACGGCGATGATAGACAAGATACCGCTGTCAGGCAGAACGAGCCATTCGTAATGGACGACAATGAAACAGAATTCAGTCCACCCGACCTAGACGAAGTCAAAATAGCGATATCAAGACTTAAGTCTAATAAAGCCGCGGGCGCAGACGGCCTGTCTGCTGAGCTTCTTAAGGCGACTGGAGATGAGCTGGTAAGGTGCATGCGCCATCTCATTTGGAAGGTATGGTCGGAGGAAAGCATGCCCGACGAATGGAATCTCAGCATCGTTTGCCCGGTCCGTAAGAAAGGAGACCCCTATAACTGCGCCAACTATAGGGGAATAAGACTCCTTAACATCGCATATAAGACCTTCTCTGCCGTATTGTGTGAACGCCCGAAACCGTTTGTGGATAACCTGATCGGCTATTATCAGTGTGGTTTCAGTCCAGGTAAAGCCACAATAGACCAAATATTTACGGTACGACAGATCTTGGAGAAGACCCAGGAATACCAAATCGACACTCAGCACCTTCTTGTCGATTTCAAGGCTGCATATGACAGCGTTTATAGAGATGAGCTATACAAAGCCATGTCTAGTTTTAACATCCCTGCCAAACTCGTCCGACTGTACAGGATGACAATGGAGAATTCTCGCTGCTCCATTAAGGTCGGTAATGAGCAAACCGAGACCTTTGATGTTAAAAAAGAATTTAGGCAAGGTGACGCGCTGTCATGCAACTTTTTCAACATCGTGCTTGAAAAGATCGTGCAAGAGTCACTGGCCAACACAAGAGGTACGATTTATTTCAAGTCTACGCAATTGCTTGCGTATGCCGACGACATTGACGTGATTGGACGGACACAGCGAGACGTCACTGTGGCCTTTGTAAGCATTGAGGTAGAAGCGGCTAAGATGGGTCTCAAGGTTAATGAGGGTAAAACCAAATATCTGCTTTTCTTTGGGCTCAAGAGGCAATTGAGAAGTAAAGCCCTCTCTCGGAAAACCAAGGTGACACTATATAAGACCTTAATCATCCCAGTCCTCCTTTACGGCGCAGAGGCTTGGACTTTAACAAAAGCGGATGAAGATGGCCTTGGTCGTTTCGAGAGGAATATTCTGCGCACTATCTGCGGCCCCGTTTGTTCAAACGGTGTATGTAGGAGAAGATATAACGAAGAACTGTACGGGTTGTACAGCGACATCAGTCTGTTACGACGTCTACAGCGGATACAGCGTCTAAAGTGGCTAGGCCATGTAGAGCGCATGGAAAATACAACTCCGACCCGAAGAGTCTTCGAATCCACTTCCGAAGGAAGGCGCGGCAGAGGACGGCCGCATCATCGGTGGCGCACGCAGGTGGAAGGGAACCTTAACCAACTGGGCGTGCGGCGCTGGAAACAGCTGGCCAAAGACCGTGCCAGCTGGAGACGCTTGTTGGTTGAGGCCCAGGTTCACCACGGACTGTAGCGCCACCTAAGTAAGTAAGTATTCAAATGCGTATTTGCTTGCAATACACACTGTACTTACAAGCTGCACAGGAGTAAGGCCATAATATCCCAAGGTAGTACCGTTTTGAATATGAAAACATACTACAAAGAAGATCCCATTAGGTTTTCCTGGTTTTGCAATCGTTAGGGTTGGTGATCATTGCAAATTGGGTGTTCATATAAATAGCACATATCATGGTGTGTCAGAAAAAAAATATTTTTCAGTGATTTAAGTGAGATTAGTGTGAATTGCAATCATTTCTTACACAAATAGGAGCATTTAAAATGGGCAGAGGAAAGCATTGCACGGAGGATAGGAGGCAAATAGTCGGTACCATGATACAGGATGGAAAGACTATTTCAGAGTTGGCAAGGACATTAAGGTGCTCTAGGAAGTTTGTTCAAAATGCAATGAAGGTCATACGGTGCAGCCAATCTTCCGAAAATCCCGTAAGGAAAAACAAAAAAAGAAAAACGACAGAAGTGATTGACAGAATTATCCACAAAATCAGTAGCAGCGACCTTTTCATAACTTCCCGGGAGATAAAGCAACAACTACCTGGCCAACACAATGTCCAACTATCAGCCGTCACTGTAAGTCGTCAGTTAATTGAATTCCAGCTTCATGGCAGAAGAATCGCCAGAACGCTCACAAGAACAAACCCTTGTCCTTTTGGAAAAATATCTTGTGGAGCGACGAAAATAAGTTCAACAGGTTGGGATCAGATGGAAAAAAGTATGTGCGAAAGCCAACGAATCGAGAGTACCATCCTAGATACACCATTAAGAGTGTCAAGCATGGCGGCGGGAGCATAATGGTGTGGGCGACGATGCCATGGCGCTGGGCCAATTGTGAAAATAAATGGAATTATGAATCAACATCAGTATAAGCTAATCCTGGAGAACCAAATGGAGCCATATACCGACGACTCTTTGCCTGTATCATTGGTTTTGACGTGATAACGTCTTATAAATCGATGAACACCGGCCGCACGTACAAAAAAGTATGACTCATTGTCACATTCCGCCTGAGCTGAGCGTGCAAGCGAGAGCGCGAAACAAGCGATAGAGAGGCATCTATTTTACCTATGGGATAGATTTTTGTGTGCATGAAAAAATTGTGCGATGACGTAGGCATACTTTTACGAGTAATCAGTAATCCAGGTGATACATATGTACATGCATACACCCTAATTCTGTTCTTAGATGACAAATACGATTCTGAAGAAGTCGTGTGAAAAAGTCTGGAGTTTGTATGTTGGATATACATGTATACATACATATGTATGTATGTGCCCATTTCCAAATCGAAAAAAAATTTCACAGCCAATTACTCATGAACGCGTGCGTTTAATAATTGCTCGTTGGGTAGCGCACACTCACGAGCAGCACATGAGTGTTTGCGTTTTTTTACCAAACCACAACACTGTCCGAGCAATCTCAGATGTATCGGCTGTCGTCCGAATACCGTAATCAAGCAGCGTCGGGTGCGGTTAGTATTTAGATGGTGGACCGCTTGGGAACACCGCGTGTTCTTAATTTTTCATCAATGTTTTCTAATGACGTTATCACGTAAAATAATCGTCCGTAAGCCGACTTTACAGACAACCAACAATTTTTTTTATACATGACAATTATCCAAATCATTCTTCGCGGATAGTGAAGAATTGACTTTCGGAGCGACAAATTTCCCTGCTTGATTGGCCGGGCCAAAGTCCCGATCTGAATCCTATTGAGAATCTTTGGAATGACGTTGACTCCCTTGTCAAAGACTCCAGCTCAAAAAAATCTAGAAGAATTTAGACAAACCATAAAGGATGCTTGGATGCTTGGGAAGCTATACCTATAAGCTATATAAAGCACATACATATAAACGCACATCACTTATATAACAAAAAAAAAAAAAAGCTGAACCTCTTTTTAGACATTTGACACAACATAATGTATGAGAACTTACGGGTGTGCTATTTATCTGAACACCACTGTACATTGTGGATGCCATAGAACAACAAAGATCCTTTTCCTCATACTTAAGTGTTACATGTTTCTCCTCTTCTTCGTTAGAATTTGTTAATAAAAATGTTTCGTACTAAAAATATTTGTTTTCTTTCTATATCTCTTACTTCCTGCCCTATCTGTCTCACATCTTTTGCTATATGAATATATATCTTTGTCACTCTATCTATTTACAAACATCGCGTAATATACATACATACAAAGCCACATTTGTTATTATTCAAAAGAAAAAAAAAAGAAATCAAATTCCATGGACTACAACATAGTTTAAGGGCGCAATACGAGTTAGGTTGCCTTTAAAGTCTTACTGCCTGAGGTCGCAGTCGCTGTCTCCGTCGCAGTTTCGGTCGCGGTCGGCATCGCTATCGCTAGGATTGGCAAAATCTCGCCTACAATGAGGTCGCTTTGTTATGTCAAATTTTAACAGCTGTTTTCACCTTTGTCCACATACAAGGTGTCTCAAAAGAAAGTTTAAATTTGTTTAGCTTATTGCGTGATCGCAACGAATTCGTGGGCGCGGGGGGTATGTTAATCGGTAGCCTGGCTCTTGGGAATTCAGTCCCTATGGAGCGTTTCTCGGGTGCAGGCTGGCCGTTGTGCGTGCGACAGTTTTACAAAAAACCGGCCAAGTGCGAGTCGGACTCGCGCACGAAGGGTTCCGTACCATCTGTATATATAAATATGAAAGAGATGTACTATGTACTATCTTCATGATGAGATATAGTTGATCATCAAAATGTCCATTGAATTCAAATCAATTATCTTACTTGACAGCAACGATGTGAAAAGGTGAATAACAATAATGGGAAATATGGGAAAAAGGTTTGCAGCTAGAATTAATTCATTAAAGATACAAAAGAGATCAAAACTGGGAAGTTTGCTTATGGTTGTGGGATATTGTCGACTAACCTTAGTTCAGTATGTGAACAAGGGGATTTTTTGGATGAAATTCATGTCTGTTGTATGGGAGCCCCCCTTAAATATTCATTTTGTTCTGTATTTGTCGTGGTAGCGGCAACAGAAATACATCATCTGTGAAAATTTCAACTGTCTAACTATCACGGTTCATGAGATACAGCCTGGTGACAGACGGACGGACAGCGAAGTCTTAGTAACAGGGTTCCGTTTTACCTTTGGGTACGGAACCCTAAAAACGGTGATACGGAGATTGTGGCGCGTAGAAAATTCTATAATATTCGAATTTTACGCCATTTAAAGGATGCGCCAAGCATTCCTCTAATTCGAAAATGGGTAAAAAGGTTTGAAGAGACTGGTTCAACACTAAAAAAACCAAAATCTGGACGGTCAAGGTCGTCGATAACGTAAAGAATATTAATCAGTCTGTTCGCAGTGATCCCGACCTTTCGATTCGGAAGCGCGCAGAGCTGTTCGATTAAGTGATTGTCGCGAACGCGAGGGCTTACATTATACAGGGGGGTGGCCGTGGTGCAGTGGTTAACATCATCGACCGCCGATCGGAAGGTCTAAAGTTCGAATTCGCTTCATAGCCAAGTAAAAGTAATTCCTAAACGGATAATAAAAAGTATGCAACGCAGTTGTGAATGGAAAGTGACCAGACGTACTGCCTGCAGGCATAACACTCACAGTATATGGTCAACCGAAATTCATCCTCTGCCTATGCAATACTAAAGTGCTTGAACGAATTACTACGGACTATAACCAACGCGGAATTTGGTCGGCTCTCGTCCTATCTAGGCCTAGGACAACCACCCCTGAGAGTAGTAAACGAACATTAACGACCCCAACCACTGCACTCCGTTCAGGTTGTGTATGTCAACACATCATAAGAGAATATGAAAAACTCTTGAACCTGCGCGAGTCTCTAAAAAAAAAAAAAAAAAAAAAAGCAGACATTAGTTTTAGTGTGTTGGACTCTGGCGCACGATGAGCGAGTTCGGATCCCGATAACACCAACGCCATCGAATGTTTATTTCGCGACGTTCCTCCTCGGCGGGGTACTGGCAAAACCCCCTGTAGTAAACTTGCCATGAAAAAGCTTCTCGACTCACGCCGGCCGTTCGGAATCGGCATTAAACTGTAGGTCCCTTTCACCTGTGTGAAAAATAAATCACACACAACATGGGTGATTGAGAGAAGCTTGGCTCTGGTCCTTCATGGGCTGTAACGCCACCAAAGAAGAAAGTTTTAAGAAATAAATTCCTAAGTTGTGAACTTTGAATGTTTACTTCGTTTTTAATCGATCCACTAAATATAAACTTTCTTTTGAGACACCTTGTACTTACAACGAACTTTTTGCTTTTTTTCTACACAGCTGTCACAATGTCGTACGACGAGTTAAAAGTTAGCCAACTCGCGCGACACACCCTACGACCGAGACAGCAAGCGCGACATCATTGTGATTACGTTATGGGATTTACGTACATTTAACTTTTGACAGGCGACGGTGACAGCGACCGCGACCTCATTGTGTTCAGGCAGTAAAGCGGAAGCAGCAAATTAAAGAACAAGAATTATCGCGATACTACAAGAGTAGAGAAAACTTGTTATCGAATACAGTAGTGTCTGGGTAGCGTGAACCCCTGATTGCGTGAACACTCCGCTGGCGTGAACACCAATTTTTTTACGAAGAGTACTTTATAGCGTGAACAAAAGAAACCTCGATAACGTGAACCAAAAATTTATGGACAAGATTGAACATGTTCATTCGTTCGTTCGCTGATTTGTTCGTTTTTGCATACAATTAGAACAGTGCAGTGTGGATAAGCGTTTCTTTACAGAAATGCCTTTTAAAAAGCCGAAGTTCTTATCATTGAAAGAAGAAGGTGAAGTCATTGAAAAATTGGAAAAAGGTGAAGGCGCGTCGAGTTTATCACGGCAGTACGGTGTAGCCAAATCCACAACTTCAGCGATAAAAAAAAAAAAAAAATGGAATGAGCGTTATATAAATGGTTTTTGAAGCAGCGTGGTAAAAATCTACCAGTTGGTGGAGAAATGCTGAAAGAAAGCCCCTTTAATGGCAGTGGTTGGATACATAGGTGGGTTCAAGTCACGTTATGGTTTGGGCTTCTAAAAATTTGTGACGCAATTGCGCCATTCAAAAATAATTTAGAAAAAATAATTCATGAGCTTCACCTGTCTGAAAATCAAATTTATAATGCCGATAAGTCGGGTTTCTTTTAGAAGATGTTGCCTGAAAAAAACATATGTTGCGGTGTTGAAAAAACGGCTCCAGACCGAAAAGTAGAGAAGGCCAGGATTACGTTCTTAGCGTGTACAAACGCTACTCGCCTTCATAAAGTAAAGCCACTGATTATTGGCAAAGCAAAAAAAACCTCGATCCTTCAAAAACTTTGATATTCCGGTTGACTACCGTGGCTCGAAGAACGCTTGGATGACTGCAGATATTTTCAAGGAGTGGTTTCACAAACTGTTTGTTCCACAGGTAAGAACAGAATTGTTAATGACGGTAGGCTCGTTTTTATTATTAAAAACGGATGATGGCTCTATTTTTACACCAAACGTGACACATTGATTCAGCCAATGGATCAGAATACGATTCGTATTACAAAGCTCTATTACAGAAAAGCTCTGTAAAGATTAGCTGTTGGAAAATGAAATGTTTTGCATTTTTTTAAAGTCTTTAACAATAAAAGACGTGGTTTCTAACAGAGTCGGTTAAAACCAGACGTAATAGAAAAATGTTAGCGTAATATTTTGCCACAGATTTGCGCAGGCGAAGGGGATAGTTCGACGTAGGCATACCGTAGAGTATTTTGTTCAGCTGCTCCCTGTAGACTCTGGCAACCTCCGGTGTGCTCAGGCGCCCAACGTCGAACCTCCTCCTGATGGGCTGGTGCAGCTTTCTGACATTGGACAGTCGAGCTCTGAATCTTGCTGCTACGAGGAAGTGGTCAGAGTATCGAGCCAGAAGAAGGGAGGAGAAAAAACGACTACGACAAAAGAAAAGAATCTTCGCAGCCTCCCAGCTCAAGGATATCGAGGAGTCTAGGGATAAACATAAAATACGAAAATACGAGCCTTTTACAAGAAAGCCAAAGGCCTTGCAGGAGGCTTCAAAAAGGGCACAATGGCTCTTCGAAACAGCGAGGGTAATCTTGTCACCGACCCGCAGGGAATAGTGGATGTATTTAAACAGCACTTTCAGCAGCTGCTTAACGAGCATGACCAAGAGAGAGTGGTAGGGACCGAGGAAATCCCAACTCCAGCCGCTGAAGTAGTCCTCCCATCCAGCATCGTAGAAGTCGGCACAGCTATTCAGAAGCTGAAGAACAACAAGGCCGCAGGCTCAGATGGCTTGCCATCAGAGCTCTTCAAGGCTGGCGGCGATGTTCTGGTAGGGAGCATGCACCAGATCATCTGCAGAATTTGGGAAGATGAAAGCATGCCCGACGACTGGAATACCAGCTCTCTATGCCCCATCCACAAAAAAAGGCGATACTACCTCTTGCAAGAACTATAGAGGTATATCCCTGCTCAATGTCGCATACAAAATCCTGTCCAGCGTATTGTGTGAACGTCTAAAACCATTTTGCACCGCACTAATCGGCAGCTACCAGTGCGGCTTCCGGCCCGGCAAACCAACTATAGACCAAATTTTCACACTTCGACAAATCCTGGAAAAGACCAACGAGTTTCGAATCGATACACACCATCTTTTCATCGATTTCAAAGCCGCATACGGCAGCATTCATCGTGAAGAACTGTTTGGGGCGTTGGCCGAATTCGGGATCCCGGTAAAACTAATCCAGTTGTCGCGCCACGCTAAAAAACACGCGATGCGCCGTGCAACTCGGTTCTAGGACCTCGGAACCATTCGAAACATGCACCGAATTTCGGCAAGGAGATGCGCTGTCATGTGACTTCTTCAACCTGGTGCTGGAGCAGATAGTGCTATGGGCAGGCGTCAACGGGGAAGGCACTATCTTTTCCAAGTCCATCCAGCTGCTAGGATACGCGGATGATATCGACATCATCGCGTGTTCTCGCCGTGGCATTGTGGAAGCATTCACGACGATTGAAGAACAGGCGAAACGAGTTGGTCTTAAGATCAATGAGGATAAAACGAAATACATGCTGTCAAGCAAAAACCAATCCGTCGCTCACCACCTGGGACAAAACATAACAATTGACAGCCACAATTTCGAGGTAGTTAAGGAGTTTGTCTACCTCGGGGCAAACGTAAATTCCACAAGTGACACCATAGTGGAGATCCGGCATAGATCCGCCCTTGGCAACCGCTGCTACTTCGGCTTGTCCAAACAACTGGGGTCAAAACTCCTCACTCGAAAGACCAAAGTCATGCTTTACAAAAGGCTCATTCTGCCAGTCTTGCTGTACGGAGCCGAAAGCTGGACGATAAGCAGGACAGCGGAGCTGATTTTGGGTTCTTTCGAAAGAAAAATTCTGCGCCGGATATTTGGTCCTGTCTGTGAGGAAGGTGAATGGAGAAGAAGACACAACCGCGAACTCTACGAGCTGTACAAAGATGTGGATGTAGTCCGGAAGGCAAAGACCTGTCGACTACACTGGCTCGGCCACATCGAGCACATGGACATCAACGCTCCAGCTTCGAGCCTCCTGGTTCGAGAAGAAGAGGAAGACCGAACCTCCGGTATAAAGATCAAGTAATCGCGGATGTAAGACATCTCGGTCTTGACAACTGGAAGCAGCGTGCCCAGGACCGTCAAGGATGGAAGGCAGCTATAGCTCAGGCTCAGATCCTATATGGATCGCAGGCCTGATAAGTAAGTAAGTAAGAAGGGGATTGTTCAGATGAAGAGGGAAATATCCCTCTTATCTTGATATGGGATGAATTGAGGCAGCAGCGATTTGAAGACACTAATGAATTGCAAGAGTTGCTACAAACCATTATCCCAGGAGTAAATCTTGTGTGACTACGAATATCATACAAACCATAGCTAGATACCATGTACTTTAGGTAACATAGTCTGCAGCAGATATTAACATAAGGAACGCAATTGAAGGCACAGTACTACAAAGGCCATTACTTTTAATAAGGCTTTCACAACGTTACCCAGACAGCACTGTAATTCTTGTTTTGTATTGCAACAACACAACACAGCGAGTGTCAGTTGTCGAAGGGCGACGATTCTATGATCGAAATGGGTGTGTGTATGCTCGTTGCTGCAGTCTCATGGAGTTGTTGGAGCTCAGGTGAACATGAGCTCATCTTGTAGCAATGTAGCTCATCAGTTATGAGTGCGAGAAGTAACGCTAGCGATAGATCTAGCCCCAAGCTGGACATGAATTTTTTTTACACGAATTTACAAAGATTTACTTTTGACTAGTTTCCATTCGGTTTTGAAATTAACATTAGCAACAGCTGAACGAGTACAGATGCATTTAAATTGAAAACCTCTTGTCTACGTTCGAATTCGATGACAATTTTAATAGCACAACCAACGTGGTCGATATGAACCACTTTCACAGCTTGAGTTTGCCGGCTATTACTTCTCACACACTTCAGTCGTCGGTTTTAATAAAACCAATCATTCACCAAATATGGATCGTCTGACAACGTTTTGTTGTTCTTCATTCTTAAAGGTAAACTTAAAGTTAATGAATAAAAACAGATACATAGTACGTGGTACGCAGAATTATGGTTTATTTGTTTACTTCTTAATAAGGCTTTCACAACTGCTGCTCAGATTTGGCAATGATTGGAAGAACAGGCGATTTTTATCGATAAGCTGTTCTTCACTCTTGGCACATTCGCTCGTGCTAGTTGGCGCATCACAACCACCGCCGCCGCCGCCGCCAACACCATTACCAGTTGTCGTTGTAGTGGCCGTACTAGCACTTGTACTACCACCGCCACAGATCGCACGACCATCTTCGATGGTGTCTAACGAAAGTCGCAGTTTGAACTGCGAATGAGGATTTGTCGCACGTGTGGTGGCAGGTATATGATGTTGTTCATTCTGAAAGACAATATCAGTCGTTTGGGGTTCGATGACGGATGTTTTGCATACGTCGGCACTATCGGCATTTGACGACGATTGATGATGGGGAGCACGAGATGGCGTATGCATTTGAGCATGCAGTCCAACGTTGAATATCGGATGTATGATATCCGTATCACTGGCCAGGAGTTTTGTATCCGAATAACGTCGTAGATCTTTGCCCAGGAATCTATCTAAGTTATCACTGATGTCGGGCGATGTAAGTACACTCGAATGCCTATAGTTAATCTTTGGATAGCCGGAAGAATCATTGAGAATGTCACGATTCTCAAGAAACACCGAGGAATTTGAATACCGATGATGATGATGATGATGGTAGGGATGATGATAGTGTGCATTGGCAGGTGTGAAAATCGAACCGGACGATGTGGTGGTAGCGGTCGGCTTGAAGACATACGAGTTTGTGGTACGACTTATCGTTTCACTGTTACTGCTCACACTAGCGGCATTGTGCGATTGTAGCGGATGTGCTATGACTGCACCGGACGCCACCGATGCACTGAGATCCTGACGTGAGCCATTCGCCGAATTACTGCCGCTTTGCGAATGCTCCAACACATTGTGAATGGAATCGTGGAAGGGCGTCATGCTTCCCGAGCCCTGTGGGCATGGACGAAACGATGAAATCTGACTGACATCGTCCAGTGTCCAGTCGCGATCGTAATTATGCGAATTATTTTCGATATTCGCTACTATCTGACCGTGTTGACCGGTGTGCGGATAATGACCGATTCCGTTCGAAGTAGACTGATGCGTTAGATTGCTGGCCGATGTTGGCTGATTGTCGACAACATCTTCACTACCCTCGGTCGTTCGGAGACCTGCTCCGCTGCCTGCAGCAGCGGAAGCGGACGTGGGATAATCGAAAGAATTGTAATTGTAATTGTTCGTTGTGTTTGCATGAGACACCAAAGCGTTGCTGTTGTGAGGAATGCTACGACTGTGCAAAATTGGCGATGGCGGCGATAGTGGATGCACTTTCTCCGGAGCATTTTGTATCAGGAGAATACTGAAATAAAAGATAAATGCTACTAGACTGATTAGCATAGAATAAAATAACACCACAGCATACCGATTACGAGCTCTCCATCTATGGCACAAGTGTAGGTACGCTTTACACTGAATGTACATGAATACGACACCCCCAGTGAGGCCAACTGTTACCACAGCCAGTTTTGTCCAGAAGGGCCAATCTGAAATACACAACACAAAACGAATTTATTGAATTTCTAAAACAAGAAAGTTCGCTCCTACCGATAAGACCTTGCTTGACATCTTCAGCAGCTCGTTCAATGAGCACGCATAACGACCAAATGACACATAACGCCGCTGCACAATGGAACAGCACGGAACAGCAGAGCCGTCGTCTCTCTACACCTGATATATCAAGGCTTCGCCACTGAAACGGGTCAATTCAATTAGCCGATGAGTGGGATCGTAACTATTTTGCTTGTTGGCTTACCTCGTTGAATGGCTTTATCTTTGTGTGCATTATAAAAGGAAATTTGCATAGTTCGCAGGCATTCGTCTCGGAAGCGGTGAGCCATTGCTGCAGGCAGGTTTGATGGACGTATTTGAGGCTACCGGAACAATAGCATGGCGTTAGGAGCGGATTTTGTGGATCACTTTCGCAATGGCATATTCGGCAAATGTCTCCACTGCTTTGTGAGGCTTGACTGCTACTCGAACCGAATCTGTTGGCGGAATGAAAGCAATGAGAGAAATGCATTAGTTATGTAGTGGTAGATCGAGGGTAACGTGTCGTAGACACCATCTAGTTTTGGTACGAAAATGTCACATTCGCGTGCCGAATTGCAGTAACTCATGCACGTATCCCCTACATTAGTGCTACTTTATTGCCAACGTTGTAGTTTAAACGATAGCAAGGTGACGCACGGGTAATTTCCGGGCCAATTCGTATTATATATGTAGGTTTACCTTCCAGCACGTAATCGAATCTCCGTTCTCTACCATATCTAAGTACACTAACCACGATTCTATCGATCGAACAAGCTTCTATCTAATTCGGAACTACCCTATACCTCCATGTTAATAGTGATTGGTTGTTCCGAACCACTAGAACAGGAATTTCCCTCTTGGTCTCTCACTCTCTTTCTCGTTTGGTAGCTGACCAAAAAACATGCATACTACACATCCACCACATATAGTCCGGAAATATAATTAAAGGACTCGAGCTCTGGTTCGTGGTGACCAAGGATGCAAGCACACAATCGTCGAACATGAATTATGGTCAGTGGTCGACCAGTCGTAGTACGTATTTATAAAAATGACGAATCGCTGGTGGACTGGTTGTTAATTCACCAAATGATTCATGCTCGATTGTAATTATTCTTCGCGAATGCATGTGTATCCGTGAAGATTTCACTTTATATTTATAGATTCCTTTGTAGGAGCACAAAAAAAGCAACGAAATCTCCATACCGAGAGGAGTCAACGGACTCGGACTCTTCCAAGGAAAGAGCAAAATCAACAAGAGAAGAGAATGAGCAAAGAAATTGTTAAAAACAACTGCGGCGTCACAGTTTTGCAAGGTAAATTCCATTTCCAACGCACATTGAAGCGTTAAATCCATTCCATAGTATATACGATGAATATGGGATTATCAATGCGAAACGGATTTCTGGCCTCTCAGTTGAATCGCTTGTCTCTTGGTTCGGTGCGGCAACTCTAGGTGCTGCTGTTACAGTGCAAGGATTTACTTTCTATCTATGTATGCTGCCAAGGTAGTCCATATTTCACGGACATACAATGAGCGAAAACAGCAATTTTAAGGATAACACAATGCAAAGTGTGACGACCATATACATATGTATGTACTGTACATACATAGTGACGGACGGTGAGACTGCAGATTGTAATTTAAGTAAGCCTTGAGCATGTCCCTTGAGAAGAACAATTTATTGTGCTTTGCACTAGCGATTAGTGACATTAGTAATCGATATATCTATGTACTACATGGGATGGCAAAGGACTAACAAAGGCCTCGTAGAGGTAGCATCTATCCGACGGATGCTGGCCTGCTAAAAAGCGAGAAGAGCCACCGCAGTCGAACATCTTGCGGCACTGTTAGTAAGTCCCATCCCCATCTCCTCGTGGTGCCTTCAGGAGATTTCCTATGGAAATTGCAAGTGAAGAAGGGCGAATGGCGAGCCTCCTGCACCAAAAAACAGGATTAGTCGGTCGGTCTACGGCCTAGTAAGCCGTAACCGTAAAAAAAGACCACAAACTCCGAAAGAACCACAAGCCTCGGATATAACGGACCGGATTATGTTGACGACCCTTGCAAAAAAACGAAAAAAGGACAATGATCTTCGGCTCTGTACGTGGAATGTTAGGTCCCTAAACAGGCCACGTGCAGCCAAACAACTTGCGGACGCCCTAGACCGCTATAAAGCGGACATAACCGCCATCCAGGAAATGCGATGGAATGGACCGGGTATAAAGCAGATCAAAAACTGCGACATTTACTACGACGACTGCTATAGGGAGAGAGGACAACGATTGTTCGGATGCGGATTTGCCGTTCGAGGTGGACTGAGGCAAAAAGTCCTAAGCTTTCGGCATGTGATCGAAAGCCTCATAACGATCCGTCCCAAGGCTAAATTTTTCAACATCAGCCTGATCTGCGTGCACGCCCCCACGGGAGAAAAGGATGACTCCGCCAAAGATGAGTTCTACGATCTCCTAGACAGAACGTATGCCGAATGTCCCAGCTATGACATCAAAATTGCACTAGGAGACTTCAATGCTAAGCTGAGTAAGGAAAGCATCTTTGAACGAGTCATCGGCAAACATAGCCAACACGACACCACCTCCGATAACGGACACAGGCTGATTGATCTTGCTACGGGGCGAAATCTCCTTCTAGCCAGTACGCGTTTCCCGCACCTCGATATACACAAAGGCACCTGGCGGTCTTTTGATCAATCGATCGACGTCAGACACTCCTCCACTATTCTTGATGTTCGAACTTTCCGAGGGGCTATCATCGACTCGGACCACTATCTTGTAGTAGCCAAGATGCGCTTACGGATACCACCACGAACGCAGCGGAGTAGAGTAATACAGAATACAAAGTTATGACATCGGAAAGCTAATATCGCCAGAAACCGCTCGTGCTTTTTCCGATCGCGTCTCCCTTAAGCTCTCCAGTACACCTCAATCCTCCATGCTATCAATAGAACAGCAGTGGAGCCTTTGCAAACAAGCCCTGAAAAGCTCCGCATCCGACGTTTTGGGTTTCAAGGCTCCACCACGAAGAAACACTTGGTTCGATGACAAGTGCAGGAGGATTCACACAGCGAAGCAGGATGCATATAAGGCCTCGCTGCATAAAAGAACAAGAGCAGCTCGTAAGCTCTACGAGTTTAAAAGAAGGGAGAAGCATAAGCTTCTTAGAAGAAAGAAGAAAGAGCACGAGAAGCGCGCGATTGAGGATTTGGAGAGGTGTTACTGCAGGCGTGACGTTCGAAAGTTTTATCAACAGATAAAGCGAACATGGCAAGGTTATAAAGCCAGAACGGAAGCCTCCAGAGATGAGAACGGACACCTAGTAGTAGAATTGCAGTCGATGCTGAGAATATGGAAAAACCACTTCTGCAGACTGTATAACGACGATGTTAGTCAATATACCGCTGTCAGGCAGAATGATCCATTTCTAACCGACGAAGACCGCAGAGAATTCTGTCCCCCTGACCTCGACGAAGTTAAGATTGCCATATCGAAGCTCAAGTCGAATAAAGCTGCTGTCGCAGACGGACTGTCTGCTGAGCTCTTCAATGCAGCTGGGGATGACCTGGTTAGGAGCATGCACCACCTCATCTGTAAGATATGGTCAGAGGAAAGCATGCCCGAGGATTGGAGTCTCAGCATGGTATGCCCGATCCACAAGAAAGGAGACCCCCCTGATTGCGCCAACTACAGAGGAATAAGTCTCCTTAACGTCGCCTACAAAATCTTCTCTGCCGTTTTGTGCGAACGCCTGAAGCCTTTTGTAAATAAGCTGATAGGTCTTTATCATTGTAGTTTCAGGCCAGGGAAGTCCACCATCGACCAAATCTTCACACTACGGCAGATCCTGGAAAAAACCAATGAATTTCATGTCGGCACTCACCACCTATTTGTCGACTTCAAAGCCGCATACGACAGCGTAATTAGAGACGAGCTATACAACGCTATGTCTACCTTTGACATACCTGCTAAACTCGTCAGACTATGCAGGATGACTCTGGAGAACGCTCGCTGCTCCATCCGAATCGGTGAACACCTTACCGATAGTTTAGATGTCAAAAAAGGATTTAGGCAGGGCGATCGCTGTTGTGTGATTTCTTCAACATCGTATTGGAAATGATTGTGCAAAAATCACAGGCCAATACAAGAGGCACAATCTACTTCAAATCCTCGCAACTCCTTGCATACGCCGACGACATTGACATAATAGGTAGATCGCAGCGAGATGTCAGTGAGGCGTTTGCGAGTATTGAGATGGAGGCGGCAAAAATTGGTTTGGCGGTAAACGAGGGCAAAACTAAATATATGCTGTCATCGAAAAAGGACGCTCACCACCGACGTCTTGGTCAGAACGTTTGTATTGGCAGATATAAGATCAAGGTAGTTCAGGACTTCGTCTACCTTGGCTCCGCAGTGACTAAGAACAACGACACCAGTTTCGAAATCAAGCGCAGAATTACTCTTTCTTTGGGCTCAAGAGGCAATTGAGAAGTAGAGCCCTCTCTTGTGCGACCAAGTTAACCTTATATAAGACCTTAATTATCCCGGCCCTGTTATACGGCGCAGAAACATGGACTTTATCTTAAGCGGATGGGGAAATCTTTAGTCGTTTCGAGAGAAAGATTCTGCGTGCGATTTTCGGTCTTATAAACACTGAGGGGGGTTGGAGGAGAAGATTTAATCACGAACTGTACGGGTTGTACAGCGACATGAGTTTAGTCAGGCGTCTACGGATCCAACGCCTAAGATGGCTAGGCCACGTAGAGCGAATGGACACCACAGCTCCAGCCCGTAGAGTCTTTGAATCCAATACCGAGGGACGAAGAAACAGAGGACGGCCGCATCTAAGGTGGCGCGCGCAGGTGGAAAGGGACCTCAACCAACTGGGCGTGCGGCACTAGAAAAGACTAGCGAAAGATCGTGCTAGGTGGAGAGGCATGTTGGTTGAGGCCCAGGTACACCCCGAACTGTAGCGCCCGCTAAGTAAGTAAGTAAGCTCAACAGACATGCCGTTGACCTCAGTGTCTAAGTCGCTATGACCCTCGTATAAGTCGGGTGAGTGACAGCAGCGTATCGTACACAACTCTGGCTTGGATAACCGGATTTGCATACAAACCACCCGGTAGGGGTTAGAATATACTAGGGGTAAGGCATGCCTGTCGTAAAAGGCGTCTAAAATCCGGCGCCGGGATCTAAGAGATCTACAATAACGAATGGTTATAAAAAGTAGATAAGATTCCGGTCGCAGTGTTCTAAAATCCAAGCACACTCAGAATTGAAAGGAGGTAAGTTGTCAGGCTTAAGCTTTTGGGGAAGCTTAACTGAAAGTGACTTGGTTTAGTTGCGGAGTGAAAACCAAAGCACTTCAAAAATAATTGGTACCACGGGGACAGGAAGCCCCCGGAGTGAACCAGATGAGTGAGTGTGTGACTGTGATCTAAAAACAAAATACAGCAAAAGAGGCACATTGTGCCAATGATGAAAAATTGACTAACGCCGAGTCAAAATAAAGTTGGTGAAAGTAGCAAGCAATGCACACTCGGTCCTGTCAGTTGAGGTAGGCCCCCTTGTGGGAGCATCCGGGTGGGTGTGGTTATCCCAACATCGCGGGAACGTACGGCACTCAGGTATCCTAGAGGAGTCTGGTGCAAGAGATGTTAGATAGGCCTCGGCCTCCATCAGGGCAGTGAACATGTCCCGAAGCATGTTCACCAATGAACCAGAGTATTCGTACTCTGGGGCATTGACCAATGCATTCTTGGTTCCGATTGTGGGTAGGCCCACCGTGGAATTAAGCCGTAATTTGGCAGGTGTCCACGTAAAGCCAATTCATAATTTCTGTCGTTCCTCCCCTTTATATCAGTTTCTTTAGTAGATGTCCAGTTTCACCTCCACTATTCACCCAGTGACACCACTGGTTAATGGTTACGTCTTATCTTCATATTCTAACTATGAAACCGAAGCTCAGTAGTTTGCAAAAATTTGCGGGAGTATTCAACATGTAAGCACGAGCGCTCGTGCTTTTACCGATCGCGTCTCCCTTAAGCTCTCCAATACACCTCAATCCTCCACGATATCAATAGAACAGCAGTGGAGCCTTTGCAAACAAGCCCTGAAAAGCTCCGCATCCGACGTTTTGGGTTTCAAGGCTCCACCACGAAGAAACACTTGGTTCGATGACGAGTGCAGGAGGATTCACACAGCGAAGCAGGATGCATATAAGGCCTCGCTGCATAAAAGAACAAGAGCAGCTCGTGAGCTCTACGAGTTAAAAAGAAGGGAAGAGAGAAGCTTCTCAGGAGAATGAAGAAAGAGCACGAGAAGCGCGCGATTGAGGACTTGGAGAGGTGTTACTGCAGGCGTGACGTTCGAAAGTTTTATCAACAGATAAAGCGAACATGCCAAGGTTATAAAGCCAGAACGGAAGCCTGCAGGGATGAGAACGGACACATAGTAGTAGAACCGCAGTCGATGCTGAGAATATGGAAAAACCACTTCTGCAGACTGTATAGTGGCGATGTTAGTCAATATACCGCTGTCAGGCAGAATGATCAATTTCTAGTCGACAAAGACCGCAGAGAATTCTGTCCCCCTGACCTCGACAAAGTTAAGATTGCCATATTGAAGCTCAAGTCGAATAAAGCTGCTGGCGCAGACGGACTGTCTGCTGAGCTCTTCAAGGCAGCTGGGGATGACCTGGTTAGGAGCATGCACCAGCTCATCGGTAAGATTTGGTCAGAGGAAAGCATGCCCGAGGATTGGAGTCTCAGCATGGTATGCCCGATCCACAAGAAAGGAGACCCCCCTGATTGCGCCAACTACAGAGGAATAAGTCTCCTTAACGTCGCCTACAAAATTTTCTCTGCCGTTTTGTGTGAACGCCTGAAGCCTTTTGTAAATAAGCTGATAGGTCCTTATCAGTGTGGATTCAGGACAGGTAAGTCCACCATCGGCCAAATCTTCACACTACGGCAGATCCTGGAAAACACCAATGAATTTCAAGTCGACACTCACCACCTATTTGTCGACTTCAAAGCCGCATACGACAGCGTAATTAGAGACGAGCTATACAACGCTATGTCTACCTTTGCCATACCTGCTAAACTCATCAGACTATGCAGAATGACTTTGGAGAACGCTCGCTGCTCCATCCGAATCGGTGAACACCTTACCGATAGTTTTGATGTCAAAAAAGGATTTAGGCAGGGCGATCGCTGTTGTGTGATTTCTTCAACATCATATTGGAAATGATTGTGCAAAAATCAGTGGCCAATACAAGAGGCACAATCAAATCCTCGCAACGCCTTGCATACGCTGACGATATTGACATAATAGGTAGATCACAGCGAGATGTCAATGAGGCGTTTGAGAGTATTGAGCTCGAGGCGGCTAAAATTGGTTTGGCGGTAAACGAGGGCAAAACTAAATATATGCTGTCATCAAAAAAGGACGCTCACCACCGACGTCTTGGTCAGAACGGTTTTATTGGCAGATATAAGTTCAAGGTAGTTCAGGACTTCGTCTACCTTGGCTCCGCAGTGACTAAGAACAACGACACCAGTTTCGAAATCAAGCGCAGAATTACTCTTTCTTTGGGCTCAAGAGGCAATTGAGAAGTAGAGCCCTTTCTTGTACGACCAAGTTAACCTTATATAAGACCTTAATTATCCCTGTTATACGGCGCAGAAACATGGACTTTATCTAAAGCGGATGAGGAAATCTTTACTCGTCTTTAGTCGAGAGAAAGATTCTGCGTGCGATTTTCGGTCTTATAAACACTGAGAGGGGTTGGAGGAGAAGATTTAATCACGAACTGTACGGGTTGTACAGCGACATGAGTTTAGTCAGGCGTCTACGGATCCAACGCCTAAGAAGGCTAGGCCATGTAGAGCGAATGGACACCACAGCTCCAGCCCGCAGAGTCTTTGAATCCAATACCGAGGGACGAAGAAGTAGAGGACGGCCGCATCTAACGTGGCGCGCGCAGGTGGAAAAAGACCTCAACCAACTGGGCGTGCGGCACTAGAAAAGACTAGCGAAAGATCGTGCTAGGTGGAGAGGCATGTTGGTTGAGGCCCAGGTTCACCACGAACTGTCGCGCCCCCTAAGAAGAAGTAGAAGGACATTGGCAATGCTGTATACTAGGTGGACACACGGGGCTGGGTATCCGCTCCTATGCCAAAAACTGATGCGAAGCAGCGAAACCTTACAACCTTGCTAGCTTACAGCACGCTCAGGTGAAGTTGTGACCAGCGGCCACTGCGAAATTATAGAATCCCACGCTGGTTTTTGGACTTATGCCAACTTTTGCTAAACGTTAATGCGCTCTAGACACGCCGTTTGCATTTTCTACCCTGCACTTTTGAGGCACGTGTCGGCTTAAGCTTTTGAGGAAGCTTAACTGAAAGTGACTTGGTTTGGTTGCGGAGTGAAAACCAAAGCACTTCAAAAATAATTGGTACCACGGGGACAGGAAGCCCCCGGAGTGAACTAGGTGAGTGAGTGTGTGACTGTGATCTAAAAACAAAATACAGCAAAAGAGGCACATTGTGCCAATGATGAGAAATTGACTAACGCCGAGTCAAAATAAAGTTGGTGAAAGTAGCAAGCAATGCACACTCGGTCCTGTCAGTTGAGGTAGGCCCCCTTGTGGGAGCATCCGGGTGGCTGTGGTTATCCCAACATCGCGGGAACGTACGGCACTCAGGTATCCTAGAGGAGTCTGGTGCAAGAGGTGTTAGATAGGCCTCGGCCTCCATCAGGGCAGTGGACATGTCCCCAAGCATGTTCACCAATGAACCAGAGTATTCGTACTCTGGGGCATTGACCAATGCATTCTTGGTTCCGATTGTGGGTAGGCCCACCGTGGAATTAAGCCGTAATTTGGCAGTTGTCCACGTAAAGCCAATTCATAATTTCTGTCGTTACTTCCCTTTATATCAGTTTCTTTAGTAGATGACCAGTTTCACCTTCACTATTCACCCAGTGACACCACTGGTTAATGGTTACGTCTTATCTTCATATTCTAACTATGAAACCGAAGCTCAGTAGTTTGCAAAAATTTGCGGGAGTGTTCAACATGTAATCCATTCTGCCCGAACAAGTTTGATTTCCCCGAACGAAGTATTGGCGGTTTATTACCAAAATTATATCCCCCAACGCCCAACATTCTCTCTCGTCCATAAACATTGTGCCAATAATTACAGAACCAAGGCTAGTCAAGAGGTTTCAAGTACTATAACTCAATAGCTCAAGTACCTTCGCTTATCGATACCATAATACAAAAACTACATCTCAACTACCATTGCATAAGGCTGGTAGAAAGCCATTCTAGCCTTCAACTACGAGTCCACGTTTGCGATAGTATTTCCAAGCTTTACGATTCCGCGAACAATTCCGACAAGTAATCAAATGTTTTATTTATAAAACAATACAATGGCACAGGTCTAATCTTAAGTGATTTTCTTCTATCGATATCGCCAGTGTGCGGCTTTCACTTGCCTGAATTTCGATATCTAAACAATTATCGCGGCAGCAAAGTATCTAATAAAAACAAAATGAGTGGAACAAATTCACGGGAACTAATTGTTTGTTTTGTTCAGTCTATTGAAAACGAAATGAGTTTGTTAAATGAATGCAATCTCGTATGACCTCATGTCTATTAGTTACGACAAAGTCGTGAAATTTTTAAGTTGGAAGCTAATAATTAGCAGAAGTCACACGTAATTGCGATGGAAATTGAGTAAAGAGGAATAGCTAGGCGGGTCGGGCGATTAGCATATTTAACTGTGTCTATTCAAGTTGCTAATTGAGCAATAGAGTCGATTTAGAGCTCGACTGTTCAATATCAGAAAGCTGCACCAGCCCATCATGAGGAGGTTCGACATTGGACGCCCGAGCACATCGAAAGTTACCAGAGTCTACAGGGAGCAGCTGAGCGAACGACTCTCCGGTATGCCTACGTCGAGCACAAATGTCAACAATATGTAGTTGCATTTCCACTCAGCCATTCAAGAAGTAGTCGAGACCACCTTAGGCTACCTGCCATTTCCGACAAGAAACCCGTGGTATGATGGCGAGAGTGAGCAGAAAAAGGCATCAACCGACGAGGCGTACCAGAAGGCGCTGCAGAGGAAAACCAGGGCAGCGCAAGAAGAGTACCGAGCCAGAAGAAGGGAGGAGAAAAAACTGGTGTGACAAAAGAAAAAAATCTTCGCAGCCTCCCAGCTCAAGGATATCGAGGAGTCCAGGGATAAGCACAAAACACGAGCCTTTTACAACAAAGTCAATGACCTTGCAGGAGGCTTCAAAAAGGGCACTTCGAAACTGCGAGGGTAATCTTGTCACCGACCCGCAGGGAATAGTGGATGTATTTAAGCAGCACTTCCAGCAGCTGCTTAACGAGCATGACCAAGAGAGAGTGGTAGGGACCGAGGAAATCCCAACTCCAGCCGCTGAAGTAGTCCTCCCACCCAGCATCGAAGAAGTCGACATAACTATTCAGAAGCTGAAGAACAACAAGGCCGCAGGCTCAGATGGCTTGCCATCAGAGCTCTTCAAGGCTGGCGGCGATGTTCTGGTAGGGAGCATGCACCAGATCATCTGCAGAATTTGGGAAGATGAAAGCATGCCCGACGACTGCAATACCAGATCTATTTGCACCATTCCCAAAAAAGGCGATCCTACCTCTTGCAAGAACTATAGAGGTATATCCCTGCTCAATGTCGCATACAAGATCCTGTCCAGCGTATTGTGTGAACGTCTAAAGCCATTTTGCACGGCACTAATCGGCAGCTACCAGTGCGGCTTCCGGCCCGGCAAATCAACTATAGACCAAATTTTCACACTTCGACTAATCCTGGAAAAGACCAACGAGTTTCGAATCGATACACACCATCTTTTCATCGATTTCAAAGCCGCATACGACAGCATTCATCGTGAAGAACTGTTTGGGGCGATGGCCGAATTCGGGATCCCGGTAAAACGCTAAAAAACACGCGATGCACCGTGCAACTCGGTTCTAGGACCTCGGAACCATTCGAAACATGCACCGGATTTCGGCAAGGAGATGCGCTGTCATGTGACTTCTTCAACCTGGTGCTGGAGCAGATAGTGCGCCGGTTGGCCTCAACATGGAAGGCATTATCTTTCCATCCAGCTGCTAGGATACGCGGATGATATCGACATCATCGCGTGTTCTCGCCGTGGCATTGTGGAAGCATTCACGGCGATTGAAGAACAGGCGAAACGAATTGGTCTTAAGATCAATGAGGACAAAACGAAATACATGCTGTCAAGCAAAAACCAATCCGTCGCTCACCACCTGGGACAAAACGTAACAATTGACAGCTACAATTTCGAGGTAGTTAAGGAGTTTGTCTACCTCGGGGCAAACGTACATTCCGCAAATGACACCACAGTGGAGATCCGGCATAGAATCGCCCTTGGCAACCGCTTCTACTTCGGCTTGTCCAAACAACTGGAGCCAAAACTCCTCACTCGAAAGACCAAAGTCATGCCTTACAAAACGCTCATACTGCCAGTCTTGCTGTACGGAGCCGAAAGCTGGACGATAAGCAGGACAGCGGAGCTGATTTTGGGTTCTTTCGAAAGAAAAATTCTGCGCCGGATATTTGGTCCTGTCTGTGAGGAAGGTGAATGGAGAAGAAGACACAACCACGAGCTCTACGAGCTGTACAAAGATGTGGATGTAGTCCGGAGGGCAAAGATCCGTCGACTACACTGGCTCGGCCAAATCGAGCGCATGGACATCAACGCTCCAGCTAAGAGGGTCTTCGACTCCGAGCCTCCTGGTTCGAGAAGAAGAGGAAGACCGAACCTCCGGTATAAAGACCAAGTAATCGCGGATGTAAGACATCTTGGTCTTGATAACTGGAAGCAGCGTGCCCGGGACCGTCAAGGATGGAAGGCAGCTATAGCTCAGGCTCAGATCCTCCATGGATCCCTAGCCTGATAAGTAAGTAAGTAAGTAAGGTAGTAGAATCACAGTCGATCCTGAGGATTGGGAAAGACCACTTCTGCAGACTGTATAACGGCGATGACAGACAAGATACCCGTGTCAGGCAGAACGATACATTCGTAATGGACGACGATGTAAGAGAATTCCGACCACCCGACCTAGACGAAATCAAAAAAGCGATATCGAGACTTAAGTCTAATAAAGCCGCGTGCGCAGACGGCCTGTCTGCTGAGCTTCTTAAGGCGACTGGAGATGAGCTGGTAAGGTGCATGCACCATCTCATTTGGAAAGTATGGTCGGAGGAAAGCATGCCCGACGAATGGAATCTCAGCATCATTTGCCCGGTCCATAAGAAAGGAGACCCCTATAACTGCGCCAACTGTAGGCGAATAAGTCTCCTTAACATCGCATATAAGATTCTTCTCTGCCGTATTGTGTGAACGCCTGAAACCGTTTGTGGATAACCTGGTCGGCTCTTATCAGTGTGGTTTCAGAAGAGGTAAGTCCACAAAAGACCAAATATTTACTCTACGGCAGATCTTGGAGAAGACCTAGGAATATCAAATCGACACTCACCACCTTTTCGTCAAGGCCGCATATGACAGCGTGTATAGACACGAGTTGTACGGAGTCATGTCTAGTTTTAGCTCCCTGCCAAACTCGCCCGACTGTGCAGGATGACAATGGAGAATTCTCGCTGCTCCATTAAGGTCGGTAATGAGCAAACCGAGATCTTTGATGTTGAAAAAGGATTTAGGCGAGGTGACGCGCTGTCATGCAACTTTTTCAACATCGTGCTTCAAAAGATCGTGCAAGAGTTGCTGGCCAACCCAAGAGGTACGATTTATTTCAAGTCTACGCAATTGCTTGCGTACGCCGACGACATTGACATGATTGGACGGACACAGCGAGACGCCAGTGAGGCCTTTGTAGGCATTGAGGTATAAGCGGCTAAGATGGGTCTCAAGGTTAATGAGGGTCAGAACGTCACCATGGGTGGATATAACTTTGAAATGGTCAAGGAATTCGTCTACCTTGGCTCACTGATAACCGGCGACAACAACACCAGCGCTGAGATAAGACGCAGAATTACTCTTGCCAACCGCTGTTTCTTTGGGCTCAAGAGGCAATTGAGAAGTAGAGCCCTCTCTCTAGAAACCAAGGTGACACTATATAAGACCTTGATCATACAGCGTCTAAGGTGGCTAGGCCATGTAGAGCGCATGGGAAATACAGCTCCTACTCGAAGAGTCTTCGAATCCACCCCGGAAGGAAGGCGCGGCAGAAGACGGCCGCATCTACGGTGGCGCACGCAGGTGGAAGGGGACCTTAACCAACTGGGCGTGCGGCGCTATAAACAGCTGGCCAAAGACCGTGCCAGCTGGAGGCGCTTGTTGGGCCCAGGTTCACCACGGACTGTAGCGCCACCTAAGTAAGTTGTGCACATGAAAAGACTCATGAAAGCGTGGGGCCTTGCCACGATTGCGAGGTTAATGACTTTGTCGCTAGATCAGCTACTTGTCACAAGTGCTTCGAGGATTGAAAAAAAGTCATGCAAGTCTCTGCGGTTTTTTTCTCACTAGATGGTGTGGATGCCCATATATTGGATAGCACTAATTCGATTCTGTCAAATGAACGTCTAAGGCATAAAAGGTTGAATTGATTTGAAAATGAATGAAATGTGCTTTTTTACTATAAAAAACATCCCGGAAAATGTATGAAGTGTACGGTGAGAGTGCTGTAATTGGCCGCCGGATCTTGAGGTAATTTGCTCGATTTCGTTCCAGAAATGTCAGTGTCGAAGATGCATCTCGCTCTGACCAGCCAGTCACTGAAAAAGTCGACAAAAATCTTTCAGCAGGTGGAGCAGGAGCGACACGCAAACTGTCAGACGATAGCGAAGCTACTTGAAGAAGCTCGGTGTTTGGATGCACCATGAACTGTTCTACATAATTACCATTAGCGAAACGCGGTCGGAACATAGCGAAATTGAACCATTTTGGATGGGATTGAAGAGGAATTTTCCATTATGAATTGATACAAGCTTGTGAAACGATCATTTCGGTCCTGTACTGTGCACAATTCGACCATTCGAACGAAGCAACTAAAACAGAGCGACCAGAATTGGACAACTGAAAAGAAGTTGTGTTTCATCAGGAAACGCCAGGCACGCACTCCTTTGAAGTCTCAGAACAAATTGATGGAAGTTGGATGGAAAGTTTTCACGCATCCATCATATAGTTCAGACTTTGCTCCATCCGATTACCATCTGCTTCGGTCCCTGCAAAACTTGATGGCCACCCTTATAGCCGCTGAAAATCACTTGGTCAAGTTTCTTGCCGACAAACCATGGAAGTTCTAGACCGATGGTATTATGAAGCTACGTAGCGTGGAAAGGAAGGGATCTGCTTGCTTTGGTGGCGTTACAGCCCATGAAGGGCCAGAGCCACGCTTCTCTCAATCACCCATGTTGTATGTGATTTATTTTCACAGGTGAAAGGGACCTACAGTTTAAAGTCAGTTTCGAACGACGTGAGTCGAGAAACTTTTTCATGGAAGTACCCGGCCAAGAAGGGACGCTGCGAAATAAACATTCGATGGCGTTGTTGATATCAGGATTCGAACTCGCTCATCTTGCGTCAGAGCCCAGCACACTAACTATTGCGCCACGGCGCCTTCACAGAAAAGGGATCCAGGAAGGGGAAAAAAGGAGAAAAGGATGGACGTTGGTTTTAATTTTCTGTGGGGAATCTGATGTTGTGGGGCTGAAAAATGATTCTCTTCACTTGACAACCAGTCCGGAGACAGGTTTAGAGTTTAACTGATGTGCATTTCGAGTTTGGCAGGTGTTGCGGGCGAAGACTTGAAAGGGTGGAATGTAACTGGCTGATTCGCTAGAACACTTATTGTAGAAAGAGCATTTCTATCAACGATTAAACCACTTTTAGCTACGTTGATTAGGTGGTCATTCCAAAACGAGGGCTGTCATTAAAGCACACACCGCGAAAAAGTTGTTTAATGTAGACGGACTGGGAGGAAGTTTCACCTTTTTAGGGACGGTCTGGACAAATGTTGTTTTCCATTTGTTCGGGAAGAGCCCACTAGTAGAGTAGGATAGATAGGGGATAGATAGGAGACCAAATATTTCTACTCCCCTACAGACATTGCCTTCATTTTGGTCGTATGCGAATTTGGCTCCCTCAGCCCATGGAAAACGACTAAAAAAGGCCTCGTAGGGGTAGCCCCTATTCGACGGATGCTGGCCTGCTAATAAGCGAGAAGCCCACGCGCAGTCGAACATCTTGCGGCACTGTTAAGTCCCATCCCCACCTCCTCGTGGTGCCATCTGGAGACTTCCTATGGAAATTGCAGACGGGGAAGGGCGAATGGCGAGCCTCCTGCGCCAAAAAACAAGATTAGTCTGTTAGGCTACGGCCTAGTAAGCCGTGACCGTAAAAAAACCACAAACTCCGAAAGAACCACAAGCCTCGGATATAACGGACCGGATTAATGTTGACGAACCTTGCAAAAAAAACGAAAAAAGGACAATGATCTTCGGCTCTGTATGTGGAATGTCAGGTCCCTAAACAGGCCACGAAACACCAATAAGTACGGTAAAGCACACAATAAAACTTCGAACCATAGAGGCGAACAACCTCCAATGGAATGAAAGTAATATCGGCTTTATCACTAAACAAATCTGGCCTAAGCTAAACCTAGGACGAACGATCATAACGATCCGTCCCAAGGCTACATTTTTCAACATCAGCCTGATCTGCGTCCACGCCCCCACGGGAGACAAGGATGACTCCGCCAAAGATGAGTTCTACGCTCTCCTAGATAGAACGTATGCCGAATGTCCCAGCTATGACATCAACATTGTGCTAGGAGACTTCAATGCTAAGCTGGGTAAGCAAAGCATCTTTGAACGAGTCATCGCAAACATAGCCTACACGGTACCACATCCGATAACGGACACGGGGCGAAATCTCCTTTTAGCCAGTACGCGCTTCCCGCACCTCGATATACACAAAGGCACCTGGCGGTCTTTTGATCAATCGACTACCAACCAGATTGATCACATCGCGATCGACGCCAGACACTCCCCCACTATTCTTGATGTTCGAACTTTCCGAGGGGGCTAACATCGACTCGGACCACCATCTTGTAGTAGCCAAGCTGCGCCTACGGATATCACGAACGCAGCGGAGTAGAGTAAGAATACAAAGTCGTGCTTTTACCGATAGCGTCTCCCTTAAGGTCTCTAATACACCTCAACCCTCCACGCTATCAATAGAACAGCAGTGGAGCCTTTGCAAACAAGCCCTGAAAAGCTCTGCATCCGAAGTTTTTGGTTTCAAGGCTCCACCACGAAGAAACACTTGGTTCGATGACGAGTGCAGGAGGATTCACACAGCGAAGCAGGATGCATATAAGGCCTCGATGCATAAAAGAACAAGAGCAGCTCGTAAGCTCTACGAGTTAAAAAGAAGGGAGAAGCATAAGCTTCTTAGAAGAAAGAAGAAAGAGCACGAGAAGCGCGCGATTGAGGATTTGGAGAGGTGTTACTGCAGGCGTGACGTCCGAAAGATAAAGCGAACATGCCCAGGTTATAAAGCCAGAACGGAAGCCTGCAGAGATGAGAACGGACACCTAGTAGGAGAATCGCAGTCGATGCTGAGAATATGGAAAAACCACTTCTGCAGACTGTATGACGGCGATGTTAGTCAATATACCGCTGTCAGGCAGAACAATCCATTTCTAATCGACGGAGACCGCAGAGAATCCTGTCCCTCCCGACCTCGACGAAGTTAAGATTGTCATATCGAAGCTCAAGTCGAATAAAGCTGCTGTCGCAGACGGACTGTCTGCTGAGCTCTTCAATGCAGTTGGGGATGACCTGGTTAGGAGCATGCACCACCTCATCTGTAAGATATGGTCAGAGGAAAGCATGCCCGAGGATTGGAGTCTCAGCATCGTATGCCCGATCCACAAGAAAGGAGACCCCCCTGATTGCGCCAACTACAGAGGAATAAGTCTCCTTAACGTCACCTACAAAATCTTCTCTGCCGTTTTGTGCGAACGCCTGAAGCCTTTTGTAAATAAGCTGATAGGTCCTTACCAGTGCGGATTCAGGCCAGGGAAGTCCACCATCGACCAAATCTTCACACTACGGCAGATCCTGGAAAAAAACCAATGAATTTCAAGTCGGCACTCATCACCTATTTGTCGACTTCAAAGCCGCATACGACAGCGTAATTAGAGACGAGCTATACAACGCTATGTCTAACTTTGACATACCTGCTAAGCTCGTCAGACTATGCAGGATGACTTTGTAGAATGCTCGTTGCTCCATCCGAGTCGTGAACACCTTACCGATAGTTTTGATGCCACTGGCCCATACAAGAGGCACAATCTATTTCAAATCCTTGCAATTCCTTGCATACACCGACGATATTGACATAATAGGTAGATCATAGCGAGATGTCAATGAGGCGTTTGCGAGTATTGAGGAGGAGGCGGCGAAAATTGGTTTGGCAGTTAATGAGGGCAAGACTAAATATCTGCTATCACCGAAAAAGGATATTTTCCACCGACGTCTTGGGCAGAACGTGCATATTGGCAGATATAAATTCGAGGTAGTTAAGGACTTCGTCTACTTTGGCTCCGCAGTGACCTGGAACGACATCAGTTCCGAAATCAAACGCAGAATCACTCTTGCCGATGGCTGTTTCTTTGGGCTCAGGAGGCAATTGAGTAATAGAGTCCTCTCCCGAACGACAAAGTTAACTCTATATAAGACCCTTATCATCCCGGTCCTGCTGTACGGCGCAGAAGCATGGACACTATCAAAAGCGGATGAGGAGGCCCTTGGTCGGTTCGAGAGAAAGATTTTGCGCGTGATTTTCGGGCCTATAAACGCAGACGGGGGATGGAGGAAAAGATTCAACCACGAACTTTACGGGCTGTACAGCGACAAGAGTCTAGTCAGGCGTCTACGGATTCAACGTCTAAGATGGCTGGGTCTTTGAATCCAACCCCGAGGGACGAAGAAGCAGAGGACGGCCGCACCTAAGATGGCGCACACAGGTGGAAGGGGACCTCAGCCAACCGGGTGTGCGGCAATGGAAAAGGCTAGCAATAGATCGTGCTAGTTGGAGGGGCATGTTGGTTGAGGCCCAGGTTCACCCCGAACTGTAGCGCCCGTTAAAAAGAAGAAGAAGCCGATTCTCCTTCGGTTTCATGATCTTTACTTTGTGAAGAATTTAGCAGTGGCATTCAGGTCATGAAGGTCGCCGTGGCGCAGTAGTGTTTGACTCCGACGCACGATGAGCGAGTTCGGATCTCGTTGTTAATTTCGCGGCGTACCTCCTCGGCGGGGTAATGGTAAAACCGCCCGTAGTATAGCTTGCCTTGAAAAAGCTTCTCGCACGCCGTTCGGAATCGGCATTAAACTGTAGGCCCCTTTCACCTGTGTGAAAAATAAATCACACACAACATGGATGATTGAAGAGAAGCTTGGCCCTGGTAGTTCATGGGCTGTAACGCCACCAAAAGAAACTCCTAAGTGCTTTAGATCTACAGCAAATAGCATGTAGGCGTACGGAGATCTCCTTCCGCCGAACATAATTTACCATGTACCAGTGACAAACTTCTCAAACTGCTCAAGACGACAAGGACAACCATGTCAGGTTGCAGCAACAATAAGTACATGATTCACAGTCTCCTACCGATGCGTGATGAATTGTGGTTTCCCCCCCGAGTGTAGTGCCAAACACAACTTGGCAAATCAGTCAGGCAAATATTTTAGTTCACGGACAAATGTCCATAGCCTCTGTAGGTCGTGCAAAATCAAGCATTAACCCCCCATCAACCGCACACATGTCTAACTCTCTTAACAAGAATTGATTTTGTCGACACATCCATTGGACCGCTGATGCTGGAATTTGACAACTTCAAACAAATAGTACGCCTCAGATGCTTCATATCCATGGATTCGTTCTGATATTCGTCATATCTGGATTGAATACAAACCACAATTCATACGTTTGCATTGACACACGTGTTCCACATGCAGCTCGCAAACCCATCAACCTAACACTAATTGACAACCGCAAAATGGGTTGTGGCTCTTATGGCCTCAAATCTCTCTCGTATAAGTGTGTACGTACATATGTATGTGCCATTTGTCATGCGCCACTAACAAACAGCATGTGTACACTCGACCTGGACATAAACCAGTTCGCCACATTTCCACTGCATTTTTCTATAAGATCCATAACTCCTCCTCGCCAAGGGTCATTGGTCTCGGCTCAGCTCATCATCTAGCTTCGAGAATCGGAACTAAACTCAAGGAATTCAAAGCCAAGTCGAACGAAGGAAGACACCTCCTGTTGCTTGTCACGATCCAAACCTATCGACACAAACACACACAAATTGAATTGACTGACATTCACCTCCCCATCTATGTAGCCGGATGGTTCAGTTTCTATTTTGAAATTGTGTAGCCGCAACTAGATATTTCCAATTTGGCGTATTAGTTTCGTTCAGCATTACAAGTTTGACGACGAGAACAACATTGTTTCGCCGCATTTTATTCACTCTCCTCACTACGATAGAGGTAGAGGGACAGAGCCCATTCCAATGTCCTTATCGCTGTGTAGTTATGGTGTTTCCGTTGCCTCCTGGCCTGTACTTTGCTTTCTGTTTTTTCTTTTCCTGTTGCAGATCGTTTTCTACTTAATGCAATCCATTCGGACATTTGATATGCCGTTCACGATAAGAATACGTGTTTACTGGCTGCAACGAAAGACGTTGTCCAGTACGTATTTCATTATAATGAAATGATAAAGGCTGTACGGGTAAGATAGATAAATATTTGTTTAAAAATAGTACAGATTGCTTCTGTAAGTGGCGGGTATACATATTTAGGCTGAACCCACACCGAAGACGACAAAACGTTTTTAGGTTTCCGTACCCAAGGGTAAAACGGAACCCTATTACTAAGACTTCGCTGTCCGTCCGTCCGTCCGTCTGTCACCAGACTGTATCTCATGAACTGTAATAGCTAGACAGTTGAAATTTTCACAGATGATGTATTTCTGTTGCCGCTACCACGACAAATACTAGAAACAGAACAAAATGAATATTTAAGGGGGGCTCCCATACAACAGACAGGATTGTCATCCAAAAAATCCTGCCTGCAACCAAGATCTGTCATTTGATGAGGTAACATACATAGTCTCCTTCATATTTATATATACAGATGGTACGGAACCCTTCGTGCGCGAGTCCGACTCGCACATGGCCGGTTTTTTGTCGCACGACAAGAAAACGTTTTTCATTCTAACCCACACCAACCCCAACACTTACCGACAAGCAAAATGTTTCCGACGAATTGTTGCGCTTGGTGTGGGTTGAAAAAAACAAATTCAGTCATCGTCGTCTGATTCAATATAATTATAAATTGCGCTCCTTTGCTTGCTTGCTTTGGTGGCGTTACAGCCCGTGAAGGGCCAGAGCCAAGCTTCAATCACCCATGCTGTACATACAAACATAAATACATTTTCAGCGGCCCGCATGTTCCACTAAAAGAGTCGCGGGGTTAATGCGCGCACGCGGGATCTCCAGGCCACTCGATCCTCCGCCATCGACTCTAACTCATCAGGAGCTATGCCAAAGCGCACCCAGACGAGTTTTTGGACTTGGTTCAACCACCTCGTCCTGGGTCTGCCAAGCGGTCGCCTGGCTGATGGTATTGTATCCAAGGCACGCTTCGGAAGTCGTGATGATGGCGACATTCGTCTCACGTGACCAAACCATCGAAGCATAGCCCTTTCCGTTCGGAGAAGCAGCTGCTCAACATTGAGCTCCCCGCGCACTGCCGTATTTCTCACCCTATCCCGGCGAGTAACTCCCACAACAGCACGAAGAACTCTCATTTCGGCAGCTTGTATTCGCGATCTTATTCTTTCGGTCAATACCCAAATTTCATGACCATAGGTGAGAGTTGGAACAAACACTGAGTTAAAAACCGCTAACTTGGCTTGGACACCAAGCTCGGTCTTCCTGATTACAGATCTTCCAAGCTGTTTCAAAATTGACCCAGCTTGGCCAATCCTGCAGGAAAGCTCAGTATTACTCGTCCCGTCACTCGTGAGGAAGACCCCGAGATACTTAAACTTCTCCACCTGCTTTAATGGGACTTCACTAACATGTGGAGTACATTGGACAGGTGTTCTGGAAATAATCGAAATAAACGATTTCTTCTCATTTCGAGCAACTATGCATTCTTGTGCGTTCAGGGAATACTTCAGACAACAGATGTGAATATTGTTTTATTGTAAATTATATTAGACCTAAATCTAGCTTAGAGTTGCACGTTCAACTTATCTCGAACGTGAATACCTTGGTGAGAAATTTATTGTCGAATCAATTTCCATGTATCTTTGGCGATTTTAATATTGGTGACATTGATTGGCGTTATCTAGATGATGACCAAATCCTTGTCCCATTTAACGTCTCTAGGGCTACGGAAATTGAATTGATTGATAGTTTTTCATCGTTAGGATTGATTCAAATCAATAATATAAAACATTTTTTTGAATAGGATTCTTGATTTAATTTTTATTCTTAAAAATCTTAAATATATGGTTTCAGAGTCACTCTTTCCTTTAGTAAAGAACCAAGTTCATCACAAAGCTATTGATGTAATATTTGAATTCTATCAATTTCAATTTGTAAGTACAAATAGCTCTTTTTGTTTTAACTTTAAGAAGGCGGACTTTATGTCTTTAAATAATTTCCTTTCCTCTATTCACTGGGAGCAAGTACTTTTTGATAAAACTGTGGAACAGATGTACACTATACTCAAAACAATTTTATTTGAGGGCGTCCAGAAGAAGGAGAAAGTTCTTTAGATTCCCTTGGTATAAAAAGCGACTTAAAAATTTAGAGAATGTCAAAAACAAGGCTTTAAAAAAAAGTAAAGCTTCGGGTACACCTAAAGATAGAACTCATTTCATACAACTGCGTAGGGAGTTTGATTTTTTAAATCGATTTCTTCATTCACAATACATCAGTACTGTTGGAAGGAATATTAAATTTAATTCAAGATCTTTCTGGGTTTTTTTAAATTCAAAACGTCAGAGTTCAATTTTTCCCAACTGTATGGAGCTTAACGGTGAGTGTGCTTATGATAGTCAATCTACTTGTAACCTTTTTGCGAAATTTTTCCAATCAAACTATAACAAAGACGTTATACACAATAGTGAAGATCTATATTCAACTTTATCTTCTGTAACAGATTTCGATCTCTTTTACTTTTCAGATCAATTAGTCCTTGATGGCTTAACTAGGCTGGATGTAAATATTAAGGCTGGTGTTGATTCGATTCCACCTCTTCTATTATCTAAATGCGCTATCTCACTTTTTAAAGCATTAAAAATTATTTTTAATGAATCAGTTTTTACCGGAATTTTCCTAGAGGAGTGGAAAGTATCGTCTATAAGTCCTATATATAAAAGTGGCTTCAAGCACTTAATTAAGAAATTACAGGCCAGTCTCAAAACTTTCAGCAATTCCAAAGCTACTTGAACAACTCGTTTTCAATAGGCTCAATTTTGCGGTAAAAGGAATTTCAAGTTCTCATCAGCATGGATTTATCAGTGGTCGTTCCACAACAACGAATTTATGTCTTTTCACTCAATTTTTCGTTTCTGCCTTAGAAAAAGGATTGCAGGTTGATGTCTTGTACACAGATTTCGTGAAAGCTTTTGATAGAGTTCATCATGGGCTTTTAATAAAGAAGCTTAAAAAAATGGGATTCAAGTTCCGTTTTCTTGAATGGTCGGAATCCTATTTGTCAAATCGGAAACAGATAGTTTTAATCGAAAGTTTACAATCTTTTTTCATAGACGTTCAGTCGGGTCTGCCTCAAGGCAGTCATTTAGGACCTCTCCTTTTTAATATTTTCGTCAACGACATTCCGGACTGTTTTCAGTTCTCTAATTGTTTAACGTTTGCAGATGATGTCAAACTATTTTCATCCATTTCCAAAATTGATGATTGCTTTAACTTTCAAAAAGACGTAAATAAATTTTTCGAATGGTGTGTATATAACCACCTAAACCTGAATATTTCTAAGTGCACGTCATTTAATTACACTCTTGGTGATGAGAGTCTCTTATCAGTCAATGAAGTTAAAGACCTTGGTGTTATAATTGATTCTAAATTGTCTTTTTCAGCTCATATGGATTATGTAATATCTAGGGCTAATTCTTTGCTAGGCTTTTTAAAACGCAACCCGGTGGCATTTAAGGATGTTTATACTTTAAAGATCCTTTACTTATCCTTAGTAGTACCCATTTTGGAATATTGCTGCATTGTCTGGCCTCCTTTTTACCAAAATTCCTCTGATAGAATCGAAAACATTCAGAAAAGATTCACTCGATATGCCTTAAGAAATATAAGGTGGTTCGATGGTCTGCCTAGTTATAGATCTAGATGCGCGTTAATTGATTTAAAATATTTAAAAAATCGTAGACAAACGCTGAGTGTCCTTTTTATTAAGGATATACTCGATGGCAGAATTAATTCTCCCGATTTAATTGCTCTTATGCCTCTTTATGTTCCCGAGAGAAACCTAAGAAATAGGAACGTTCTCTTTTTTATTCCTAGTTACAGGACAAATTATGGACTAAACGAACCCGTAACCCGTTCCTTAATACTATTTAATCAGATTTATCATGAAGTCGACCTTCAAATGAATAGAAATATGTTCAAAAGAATTGTACTGAATCTTTTTAAAAATGTTATTTCTAATTAGCTATAGTCAACAGATTGTATATCCATTGATGAATAAATAAATAAATAATCATAACCTCGGATTTGTCCACGTTAACCCTTATTCCAGCATCAGCACATACGGTCACAAGCCTATCTGGCGCGCGCTGGAGTTCCGTCTGGGAGGATGTGGGGACAACTAAGTCATCTGCAAAAAGAAGATGGCTTATCCTCAACTCTCCCAATGTGAAACACTCCTCGCCTCGGCTGCGCTGCAACATCCAGTCCATATATATGTATAATGAAAAGGAGAGGTGACAAGACGCACCATTGGCGAAGTCTAACGCCCACGGTGAAAGGGGTTGATTTACTACCGTTAACCCGAACGCAGCTGTTACAGTTTGTGTATAGAAACTGAATGGCCCTCAATAGAGGACCATCAATCCCATACTCCTGCATAACCCTCCAGAGTTTAGCTCGAGGAACTCGGTCATACGCATTTTCCAAATCTACAAAGCAGAGAGCACCGTGGCGCAGTGGGTAGTGTGTTGGCCTCTGACGCCGATGACACGGGATCGAATCCCGACACAGCCATGTCAACGAACATGTTTTCACGGTGTTTCTCCTCAGCGGGGTTCTTACAAAACCCCCTGTAGTAAAATTGTCATGACAAGCTTCTCGAAATTCGCCGTTCGGAACCGGCAATAAACTGTAGGTCCCTTTCGCCAATGGGAAAATTAAATCACACACAACATGGGTGATTGAGAGAAGCTCGGCTCAGGACCTTCATGGACTGTAACACCAACATACATACATACGTACAAAGCAGCTGTAGATCGGTTTGGCGTGCTCCTAAGCCTTCTCGAGTACCATTATTAGAGTGAAAAGCTGGTCGGTTGTACTTCTGCCGTGACGAAACCCGCACTGTTCATCCCCTATCCTGGATTCGACCATAGGTTTAGAACGCACCTTCAGTACCTTAGCGTAGACTTTACCGGGGACACTTAAAAGATATGCCCCTATAGTTGGAGCTCTCTTTTTTATCCCCATTTTTGAAAAGAGGGACAATCACCCTAATCTGACAATCGCTAGGTGTCTCACCGCATTCCCAGGCCAAAATGACTTCCTCTACCGTTGGACTATTATCCGCCCCACTCAAGACTATAGGTCTGTCCCCCTCAGCGCCCTGTTCGGGATTGAGCAGCTCTGAAAAGTGCTCGCTCCATCTGCATATGCTGTCCATCTCATTGGAAAGCAAGACACCATCTTTGGATTGAACTCCTACGATTATGTTGAATTTGCTTCCTCTGAATCGGCGAATGGTTTGTCAGAACACCTTTTTTCGTAGATCTATGGTCGCCTTCAAACTTCTCGCCGAACTCACCACGCTGTGTGTGATTTATTTTTTATACGGGTGAAGGGGACCTACAGTTTAATGCCAATTCCGAACGGCTTGAGTCCAGAAGCTTTTTCATGGCCGAACAAAATGTTCTGTCGTGTTGCGTCCCATTTGGTGTGCGTTGACTCATAAGATGCAATGTATTCTTGTCGTACACCACAAGGAAAAACGTTTTGTCGGCCTTGGTGTGGGTTCAGCCTTAGTGTTAAGTGTGGGTATGATCCGCGCTGGAATCGAATAGCAGTCGAGCTAATTGTTGACTTCTTGTTCGAAATACTTAGTGTGGGGGCATTCTAAAGTCATGTTGCATCTTTGTCTCCTTTTAGAGGTATGCAATGATGAAAGAATCTATGTTTATAACTATGTATAACAAATGACTGCGACATCCACATTCGACGGGTTGAAGTCCAATCCGAATAAAAATTAAGGCGTAAACTCCTTCAATGTCCCAAAGGTGGCAAAAGTTTCTGGTCGTTTGTAACAAACGTAAAAAACTCAACTAAGTCGTCTATACCGACGCTCATCCACAATGACATTCCAGCTGTCACCCCCTTAAACAAAGCTAACCTACTTGCTGCCCATTTCGCAACCAGTTCTCAGCTCCCAGCTTGTACTTTGTCTCCGCCTGTACTAGAGTGCGTCAATTCTACCATGGAACTAATCCACTTCCTCACTCGTACAGTCGCAAGGGTTCTTAAGGACCTCGACATACACAAATCCGCTGGCCCAGATGGTATTGCCCCAATAGTTCTGATGAGGTTTTCTCCTATGCTGGCAAAACCACTACGTAAGCTTTTTCATCTTTCCTACTCCTCTGGGCTCTTTCCGAGTAGGTGGAAAACATAATTTGTCCAGCCCATACCCAAAAAATGCAAAACATCTTCTCCCTCCAACTACCGACCAAGGTCATGGAAACGCTGATTAACCGTCAGCTTTTGAAATATCTTGAATCACGGAAACTCCTTAATGACCGGTCAATACGGTTTCCGCAGCAACAGATCCACTGGCTTGGCTTATCTCGCCGAAAAGTGGAATCACTCGCTTCACCAAGCAGGTGAAAGCAAAATTGTTGCACTGGATATTTCGAAAGCATTTGACAGGGTTTGGCATGAAGCCCTTTTGTCGAAAATGCGTGCTTTTGGGATCGATGAGTCTCTTCTTCAATGGATTAGAACCTACCTTTCGAATCGTTCAATTCAAGTTGTTTTGGACGGATTCAAGTCTGATACTTACTTTGTAAATGCTGGTGTTCCCCAGGGCTCCGTTTTGTCTCCGACACTCTTTCTTATTTTTAAAAATGGCCTCTTGTCTGTTACTTCTAATCCAATTCACTCCTTCGCTGACGACAGTACCCTCAGCTTCTCATATTCGTTCACTAGTTAACGACCCTGCACTTCGGTTGTAGATAGTGAGCGACAGCGTAGGTTGAGCTCATTAAATTCCGATATCGACAGTATCATCCAATGGGGTAAAAACAATAGAGTGGAATTGAATGCATCCAAAACACAATGCTGTCTCTTGTCGTTAAAGCGTATAACCCGCAGCTATTATCCATGAATGGCACTTGCATCTCAGAAACCGAAAAGCTTTCCATCCTGGGTATATGTGTTGCTCACAATCTTAATTAGAGCGACCACATATTCAGTGTCGCTTCTTATACAGATGCAAGACATTTTTCTCACCCTTAGGTCGATGACGCCGTGGCGCAGTGGTTAGTGTGTTGGACTCTGACGCACGATGAGCGAGTTCGGATCCCGATAACACCAACGCCATCGAATGTTTATTTCGCGGCGTTCCTCCTCGGCGGGGTACTGGCGAAACCCCCCGTAGTATACTTGGCGTGAAAAAGCTTCTCGACTCACGCCGTTCGGAATCGGCATTAAACTGTAGGTCCCTTTCACCTATGTGAAATATAAATCACACACAACATGGGTGATTGAGAGAAGCTTGCCTCTGGTCCTTCATGGGCTGTAACGCCATCAAAGAAGAAGAAGATCTGGCTACAATCTATAAGGCGTTCATTCGCCCCAAATTAGAGTTTAACGCTCATGTTTGGTCCGGTGCTTCCAAGACCTCACTGCACCTACTAGACAGAATACAAAAACGAGCCATAAAACTGATAGGTGACTCCAGCATTACCAAAACATTAGACTCGCTGGAACACCGCAGGAATGTTACCTGTCTCTCCACCAAAAATGCTCTGATGAAATAGCGAGTTGCATTCCGCCCCGTCAACATTTCTCCCGCAACACACGTCACTCTAGGAATGCTCACCAATATACCCTGAAGCCCGCTTTCGGACGTACCGTCAAATATAGAGAATCTTTCTTATGTATGTACATAAGTCCTTGCAAGGGGACATGGGAAAGTATTTACCAAGATCCATAATCCGCCTAGACTTAATTCTATTTTATTTGACAGAACAGAACAGAAACACAGTGCAGGAACGACTAGCCTAGGTCAGGAACATTGAGAATCTAGAGTCACAGTGTCTGGGTCTGAACAAATGCGTCGGCGCGTTAGAGGACGTTGAGGAAAATGCTCCAAATGCAATTCTATGATTAAGTTAAGAGGTGATCCTTTAAGAATAGGTTTGGCTTCCAATGTCTCTTTGGGAAAAACGATTTCTAGCAAGTAAATCAGCAATTTAGTTATCCATCATCCACCAGAGTTCCTGACGGAGTTCGATTCATCTTATGTGTGCTTAGTACGTTGGGTGTTACTTTTTTGTCGGTGGCGTTACAGCCCATGAAGGACGAGAGGCAAGCATTCCTTCAACCACCCATGTTGTGTGTGAGTTATTTTTCACACAGGTGAAAGGGACTTAGTTGGGTGATACTTACATACTTACTTACTTACTTATCAGGCCAGTGATCCATGGAGGATCTGAGCCTGAGCTATAGCTGCCTTCCATCCTTGACGGTCCCGGGCACGCTTCTTCCAGTTATCAAGACCAAGATGTCTTACATCCGCGATTACTTGGTCTTTATACCAGAGGTTCGGTCTTCCTCTTCTTCTCGAACAAGGAGGCTCGGAGTGGAATGCCCTCTTAGCTGGAGCGTTGATGTCCATGCGCTCGATGTGGCCGAGTAGTCGACGGATCTTTGCCTTCCGGACTACATCCACATCTTTGTACAACTCGTAGAGTTCGCGGTTATGTCTTCTTCTCCATTCACCTTCCTCACAGACAGGACCAAATATCCGGCGCAGAATTTTTCTTTCGAAAGAACCCGTCCAGCTTTCGGCTCCGTACAGCAAGACTGGCAGTATGAGTGCTTTGTATGACTGCATGACTTTAGTCTTTCGATTGAGGAGTTTTGACCCAAGTTGTTTGGACAAGCCAAAGTAGCAGCGGTTACCAAGGGCGATTCTATGCCGGATCTCCACTGTAGTGTACTTGTGGGATTTGCGTTTGCCGCGAGGTAGACAACCTCCTTAACTACCTCGAAATTGTAGCTGTCAATTGTTATATTTTGTCCCAGGCGGTGAGCGACGGATTGGTTTTTGCTTGACAGCATGTATTTCGTTTTGTCCTCATTGATCTTAAGACCAACTCGTTTCGCCTGTTCTTCAATCGCCATGAATGCTTCCACAATGTCATCCTAGACAGAACCTATGCCCAATGTCCCAGCTACGACACAAAAATAATTCTAGGAAATTTAAATGCAAAACTGGGCAAAGAGGACATATTTTAGTCGATCATAGAAAGCATAGCCTCCATTACACCACATCCGACAACAAACTTAGGCTAATCGATTTCCTAACGGGGCGTAACCTCCTTGTAGCAAGCACGCGATTCCCCCATCTCAACATCCACAAGGGTACCTGGCGGTCTTTTTATCAATCGACCACCAACCAGATTGATCACATTGCGGTCGACGCCAGACACTCCTCCTGTATTCTCGACGTACGAACCTTCCGAGGGGCCAACATCGACTCAAGGTACGCATGAGGATATCAAGAATGCTTAAGGGTCGAGTAGAACCACGTAAGTTTGACGTCGGAAAGCTGCAATCGCAAGAGACTGCCAGAATCTTTGCCAATCGTGTCTCCTCCAAGCTCTCTCAAATTCCGCCCACAGCAGCACAAACAATAGAGCAGGAATGGGCGCATTGCCAGAGCGCCGTCAGAGATGCTGCCTCAGAGGTGCTGGGTTTCAAACCGCCACCACCTAGTAGCCCCTGGTTCGATGAACAATGCGAACACGCCCATGCTGCAACGACGGACGAGAGCTGCTCGCGAAATCTATGAGCAAAAGAGAAGAGAACAACATACGCTTTTCAGAAAAAAGAAGAGAGAGCACGGTAAGCGAGAGATGCTCTCGCAGTCCCTGCAAGGTTGAAAATGGAGAACTGGTAGTGGAATCACAGTCGATTCTTAAGCTTTGGCAAAATCACTTCTACAGACTATATAACGGCGATGACAGACAAGAATTCCATTCACCCGACCTAGACGAAGTCAAAATAACGATATCGAGACTTAAGTCTAATAAAGCCGCGGGCGCAGACGGCCTGTTTGCTGAGCTTCTTAAGACGGTTGGAGATGAGCTGGTAAGGTGCATGCACCATCTCATTTGGAAGGTTTGGTTGGAGGAAAGTCGGAGGCAAGCATGCCCGACGAATGGAATCTCAGCATCGTTTGCCCGTTCCGTAAGAAAGGAGACCCGTATAACTGCGCCAACTATAGGGCAATAAGTCTCCTTAACATCGCATATAAGATCTTCTCTGCCGTATTGTGTGAACGCCTGAAACCGTTTGTGGATCGGAGACCAACCTGATCGGCTCTTATCAGTGTGTTTCAGAACAGGTAAATCCACAAAAGACCAAATATTTACGCTACGGCAGATCTTGGAGAAGACCTAGGAATATCAAATCGACACTCACCACCTTTTCGTCCAGGCCGCATATGACAGCGTGTATAGACACGAGTTGTACGGAGTCATGTCTAGTTTTAACATCCCTGCCAAACTCGCCCGACTGTGCAGGATGACAATGGAGAATTCTCGCTGCTCCATTAAGGTCGGTAATGAGCAAACCGAGATCTTTGATGTTAAAAAAGGATTTAGGCAAGGTCACGCGCTGTCATGCAACTTTTTCCACATCGTGCTTGAAGAGATCGTGCAAGAGTCACTGGCCAACACCAGAGGTACGATTTATTTCAATTCTACGCAATTGCTTGCGTACGCCGACGACATTGACGTGATTGGACGGACACAGCGAGACGTCAGTGAGGCCTTTGTAAGCGAGAGAACCGTGGCGCAGTGGGTAGTGTGTTGGCCTCTGACGCCGTTGATACGGGATCGAATCCCGACACAGCATGTCATCGAACGTGTTTTCACGGTGTTTCTCCTCAGCGGGGTTCTGACAAAACCCCCTGTAGTAAAATTGTCATGAAAAGCTTCTCGAAATTCGCCGTTCAGAATGGGCAATAGACTGTAGGTCCCTTTGACCTACATTTCATTTTCCTATGGGAAAATGAAATCACACACAACATGGGTGATTGAGAGAAGCTCGGCTAAGGTCCTTCATGGACTGTAACGCCAACATACATACATACATACAAGCATTGAGGTAGAAGCGGCTAAGATGGGTCTCAAGGTTAATGAAGGTAAAACCAAATATCTGCTTTCATCTAAAGGAGACGGACAACACCGACGTATGGGCCAGAACGTCACCATGGGCGGATATAACTTTGAAGTGGTCAAGGAATTCGTCTACATTGACTCACTGATGACCAGCGATAACAACACCAGCGCTGAGATAAAACGCAGAATCACTCTTGCCAACCGCTGTTTCTTTGGGCTCAAGAGGCAATTGAGAAGTAGAGTCCTCTCTCGGAAAACCAAGGTGACACGGTATAAGACATTAATCATCCCAATCCTCCTTTACGGCGCAGAGGCTTAGACCTTAACAAAAGCGGATGAAGATGCCCTAGGTCGTTTCAAGAGAAAAATTCTGCGCACTATCTACGGTGTCGTTTGTTCAAACGGTGTATGGAGGAGAAGATATAACGAAGAACTGTACGGGTTGTACAGCGACATCGGCCTGGTACGACGTCTACGGATACAGCGTCTAAGGTGGCTATGCCATATAGAGCGCATGGAAAATACAGCTCCGACCTGAAGAGTCTTCGAATCCACCCCGGAAGGAAGGCGTGGCAGAGGACGGCCGCATCAACGGTGGCGCACGCAGGTGGAAGGGGACCTTAACCAACTGGGCGTGCGGCGCTGGAAACAGCTGGCCAAAGACCGTGCCAGCTGGAGACGCTTGTTGGCTGAGGCCCAGGTTCACAACGGACTGTAGCGCCACCTAAGTTAGTAAGTTTTCCTGCTTAGGCCAGGTTAGGTGAAGTGACGAAAAATCAAGGCTCACTTTGACTAAGAGGAGATCATTGTGTCCAAAAAAAGATAAAAGATTGTACTGCGTACGGGACAAGCTTCGTTTCGACACCTGAAGGTTGAGACTCCCCGCATAGCCAAAAAAAAATAAAAAAAACAGATTTAGCGACTGAGTTCGACTGAACGTTATCATTTTAATCGTTCGGGAGACGTGCATTAGCCATAATTGGAACACTATCACTCCCATATACCATATAACTCACGTTCAATATTTGATTAACACATGGTGGGCATTGCTACTTTGCGGGTCCCTGACCTACTACGTGCCATCAACCAAATACCGCACCCTCCCACCGTGGTCGGTTTATACTGATTGCCTGTCACACATGCATCATATTTATTGTCGTCGGCGATGATGCGTTGTTAGAATTTCAATTCCAATGAGGTACAAGAAAACAAAGCCCAACAACGGCCTTTAGTTCATTTTGAATCTCATCGATCTAGTGAGGAATTGGAATTGTAAATAAAAATCAATTAAAACCACATGTTCCACAACTGACCGAAGGAAGCCTTGTAAAGACAGTAATAGAGATGGGTGAACGCAGCTAATGACATTTTGTTGGTCTGCTATCGTTTGACTGCTACTGTACTCGTACAGTACGTGGTCAAGTTAAGTGCTTTCCGTGGAATTTGGACGTGTATGGTAGGCATAGTAATGAGACGTGACTGCTTCTATCGTGCGTCCATTGAATTACATATGAAGAAAGGATACAATCAGACTATGTGTATCTAGCAGGAATTTAGGTTAATTTAGTTCGTTTGTCCGCTTTCGTTCTGTGTGTACTAACATGTGTACAGTGGATCTGGCCTAGAAACAGAATTACATTGCGATTCTTTGTCCATCCCCAATGGTCAATGCTACACTTTACCCAGATACACTTCGTGCATGTTTCCTGCCATTTGATAAGTCATTTAACAAAGTATCTATTTGTATTTAATACTCAGATTCCATGTAATCATTGAATTATATCATATGCCCTGCGGTATAGCATTACAATGTGCGCATTTGAAATACAGCAGCTTTGTGCTGAGTCGTCGCAAGTAATCAAAGTTTCGGTGCAGAGCAGAACGAAAACACGTTCGTCCATAATACCACGATTTGTGTTTTGCATTCGAAATAATCTTTAGAAATGCTACTAAGCACTTTGCGTGTTTATATCAAATATAACTACGACGGAAGCGACGCTTCTAATTCCTTCATTATTCGCTGAATATTAGCAATTCTAATAAAGAAATCGTCGCTAAGCCGCGCGCATTCGATTGAGCTGATATCCACTTGCCTTTTCTGCAACAAACAATTGTTTATCTACGTCATTACGATACGGAAGATATGAGAACAGGTATGAGGAAGTGCGGTCACTTGAAACTGGTTTCAGTTATTTTCGCTCAAAGCTGTTGCGGACTCTGACCTAACGATATTGATAAGCTACAAAAGCTGGTCACAGGCACATGTACATATGTTGACGATCTTAAATGCTGAAGTTAACAAAACCATCAATCCAAAGCCACATGTGTCAACAAATACGTTTCATATGGAACTCTGTTGGAACGAACCCTTGTTCGGAAACGCGACAACTCGCTTTTCAGCACATATTTCTGCTACAAGAGGACGCGCAAAAAACAGGGGAAAAAAACGTAATTACTCTTTCAATATAGTCAACGCCCGAACTTGCAATGGTAATGGGTGATTGTCAACGATTAGCGTGTTTAGATACGAGAGAGATAGAGAGGGAGCTTTGGCGAATTGGCGAATGCTAAGTGGTGAAGTGAATTAGCAAGGCATCACTATAGTATAGCCCGTGAAGGCAGCTGTATGAACAATTGGGTTTTCTCCTGACTTGGTAAATAGCTTGATTGATTAGCGCTCTTTCGCGCGTTGTCTGTTTGCTGATTGCATTATGTCATCCACTAAGGAATTCTAACAGCTTGTTGTTATATACCAAGGGATGTCTACTGTAACTACTGAAACTGTCATAGGTCTGCTTAACTCGCTCTAGCCATTAGATTAGGAATTACTGTAGCAAACGCATTGTTGAATAAAGACAGCATTGCTGGGACTATCCGCAAAATATTGTTCTTTCATTGGCCCATGGAGGGGTCATGAACACTAGCAAAATCGCTTATTTAAACTCATTACATTTGCAGACAAACAGTCAAAAATACGGGCATACAAAACACTTCTGTACTTTAGACCCAGGATAGGTTAGGTTGACGTGGTAGGCGTAAGCCACACTTAGGCCGAAACCGGCCCATTGTGATACCACCTGGATCAGGTTACCCTGATCCGCTAACTGGGAACCAAACGGTGCTTCTAATAAAGCGGTGGAGTTGAGCTATTTTTTGGTTTGCTAGCTCACTCAGATTGTCGAAGAAGGGCGCGCCGAGGTAAATCCTACTGCGATTCGCAAAAGAGGGACATGAGCAGTGGAGATGGTGTATTGATTCCTCCTCCTCCTCGTCCATGCAGCCGCGACAGAAGTCATTGTAGGGAAGCCCCAGTCTGGCGGCGTGTTTTCCAACGGTGCAGTGACCTGTAATGACATCCACTAGGGTGCTTGAGGTTGCCCTTTTGGTTGCCACCAGGTCCCTGGTTCGTCCTAAGATTAACTTAGGCCACAATTGTTTGTAGATAAAGCCGATATTGCTCTCATTCCATTGGAGATTGGTCTCCTCTATGGTTTGAAGCTTTATCATGTGCTTTACCGTACTTATTGGTGTTTCTAGGTACCCGAGGGTAGGAAGGCTGAGTGTGCTTGACCCTAACTTTGCGAGTTCGTCGGCCGCGCAGTTTCCTGGAATATCCCTATGCCCGGGAACCCACAGTATTTTAATGTTGAACTGTTCAGCCATCTCATCTAGAGATAGGCGATTGGAGGGGGTCCCAGTCAAGAGAGTCTCCTCAGTGATCATCGGCTCCATGGTAGGGAGTTGCTTTGGGTTCGTCGGCACCATGGAGTCGGCTGATGCAGCACAGGAGGCTCTCTTAGCTGAGTACTCCCCGTCTTTTTTGTATATTCTGAACTTCGCAGAGTCGAAGCCCAGAGAGATCATATTGTTGACCAGAGCTAGAGGTGCCAGGGAATCCTGATTGATTACGATGGTAATCAATCTTGAAGGTCCCTTAACATCCTCTAGCTTGACTACTTTCCAAACTTTAGACCCAATCTGCGTCAAGCACTTGTCAATTAACAAAGGATCAAAACAATAACCCCAAATGTGCTCTTTGCGGAGGTGATCACACCGCAAATTACCAAGGATGGTGAGTTTTACAAACGAAAATTCAACGCTTTCCCCCCTACGACAAAGAGAAAACACAAAATCAGAAAACCAACCCATGTCTCATCAAAAGGAAAACACAATATCGAACATCCAACCCAAACTTCAGCAAAAAGGCAAAGAGTGCAGACGTCTACTACAAAGCTTTGACAACTAACATAAGCTACGCAAGTGTTGCCGCTAACAACTTACCTCCAAAACAAACATCAATAGGTCAACCTGCCCAAACCCACCCACAAAAAACAACGACCTCTTCTCACCAAACACCGCAATCCTCTCTGCCGCCGAAAACGCAAAGCCCAGCCCAAGAATATTCATCAGACATACAAGAGCTCAAGGAAATGATGAAACAACTACTCACACAAATGACAATATTGTCTGGTGCCAACAGACATGATGGCACCAGACAATAGAAATCTTAAAATTACTGCATGGAATGCTAAGGCCCATGTAGAGAAACAGAATGCATACATGGCCACATTGCATCGACGGACGAGAGCTTCCCGCGAGTTCTATGAACAGAAAAGGAGGGAGGAGCATGCGCTTCTGAGAAGGAAAAAGAAGGAGCACGAGAAGCGCGAGTTCGAGGAGATGGAGAGATGCTATTGCAGGAACGATGTTTGAACGTTCTACCAAAAAGTAAAACGAACATGCCAAGGCTATAAAGCCAGGGCAGAAACCTGCACGGATGAGCACGGATAACTAGTAGTGGAGTCACAGTCGATGCTGAGATTGTGGAAGGACCACTTCTGCAGACTGTATAACGGCGATGATAGTCAAAATGCCGCCGTCAGGTAGAGCGAACCATTCACAATGGAAGAAGACGAAGGAGAATCCCGTCCACCCGACCTAGACGATGTTAAGATAGCGATATCGAAACTTAAGTCTTATAAAGCTGCTGGAGCAGACGGACTCCCCGCGGAGCTGTTTAAAGCAGCTGGCGATGAGCTGGTTAGGAACATGCACCATCTGCTCATCTGCAAGATATGGTCGGAAGAACGCATGCCCGATGAATGGAATCTCAGTATCGTTTGCCCGGTCCATAAGAAAGGAGACCCCTATGACTGCGCCAATTACAGAGGGATAAGCCTCCTGAACATCGCGTACAAGATCCTCTCTGCCGTACTGTATAAGTACCTGAAACCGTTCGTGGACAATCTGATAGGTTCCTACCAGTGTGGTTTCAGGCCAGGAAAATCCACGATAGACCAAATATTTACACTACGGCAGATCTTGGAGAAGACCCATGAATTCCAGGTCGACACGCACCATCTTTTCGTCGACTTTAAAGCCGCGTATGACAGTTTTAATAGAGACGAGCTATACAGAGCCATGTCATGTTTTAACATTCCTGCCAAACTCGTCAGACTATGCAGGATGACTATGGAGAACTCTCGCTGTTCCATTAAGGTCGGAGGTGAACTAACCGACCCCTTTGATGATAAAAAAGGTTTTAGACAGGGTGACGCACTGTCATGTGATTTCTTCAACATTATTCTTGAAAATATCGTGCGGGACTCTGCGGCCAATACAAGAGGTACGATCTACTTCAAGTCCACACAATTGCTTGCCTACGCAGATGACATTGACGTTATTGGACGAACAAAGCGGGACGCCAATGAGGCGTTCACAAGCATTGAAGCAGAAGCGGCGAAAGTGGGTCTAAGGGTAAATGGGGACAAGACCAAATATATACTGTCATCCAAGAAAGACGCACAACACCGACGTCTTGGTCAGAACGTCACCTTCGGCAGCTATATTTTTGAAGTAGTCAAGGACTTCGTCTACCTTGGCTCGGTAGTGACAAGCAGCAACGACACCAGCGCTGAGATAAAACGCAGAATAACTCTTGCCAATCGCTGCTTCTTCGGGCACAAAAGGCAATTGAATAGTAGAACCCTTTCTCGAAAAACTAAGGTTTCCCTCTACAAAACCTTAATCATCCCGGTCCTCCTCTACGGCGCTGAGGCTTGGACGTTGTCAAAAGCGGATGAAGAGGCTCTTTGACGTTTCGAGAGGAAAATTATGCGTGCAATCTTTGGTCCCGTTTGTGTAAACGGAGAATGGAGGAGGAGATTCAACCAAGAACTGTACGGGCTGTACAGCGACACCGTCTTCGGATCCAACGTCTAAGATGGCTAGGCCATTTAGAGCGAATGGACATCAACGCTCCGGCCCGAAGAGTCTTCGACTCCAACCCCGAGGGACCACGCAGCAGAGGACGACCGCATTTAAGGTGGCGCGCACAGGTGGAAGGGGACCTCAACCAACTGGGCGTGCGGCACTGGAAGCGACTGGCCGAAGATCGGGACGGCTGGAGAGGCTTGTTGGTTGAGGCCCTGGTTCACCCCGAACTGTAGCGCCATCAAAGTAAGTAAGTAAGTATGCAGTTGGATGAGAGCACCGTGGCGCATTGGGTAGTGTGTTGGCCTCTGACGTCGATGACACGGGATCGAATCCCGACACAGCCATGTCATCGAACGTGTTTTTCACGGTGTTTCTCCTCAGCGGGGTTCTGACAAAAACCGTTCGGAACCGGCAATAAACTGTAGGTCCCTTTCACCTATGGGAAAATGAAATCACGCACAACATGGGTGATTGAGAGAAGCTCGCCTCAGGTTCTTCATGGACTGTAACGCCAACATACATACATTCATACGTATGCAGTTGGATTGGGCAAATGCTGGGTACTCGTATAGTAGATTCGGCGATGGGGAGAGCATACAGAAGGGTGAGAGTAAATAAAGGTACAGCACAAGGTGGCGTTCTATCACCCCTCCTATGGCTCCTTGTGGTCGACGGAATGGTCAAGATTCTGGAGACGGAGGATTTTAATGTCACGGCCTACGCGGATGACATTGCCATTTTAGTCTCTGGAAAATGGCAGGTCCTCAGCGATAGACTAAGCTATGCACTGATGTTAGTGGATAATTGGGTCAAGGGGCGAGGCCTGGGAGTAAATCCGGCGAAAACTGAGGTAGTACTCTTTACAAGGAAAAGATCTGTATCAAGATACACCTACCCCCGTATGAATGGTATAGATCTGATCCCTGAAAAATCTGCCAAATATCTTGGCATAATCCTGGACTCCAAACTTAGTTGGAGAGAAAATATTGAGGAAAGAATCAAAAAGGCCCTACGTGGCACTATATTCGTGCAAGGTAGCCTTTGGAAAGACATGGGGCCTCAAACCGAGGTTAGTACATTGGTTGTACACTGCGGTTGTAAGACCTATCCTAGTCTATGGCTCGGTTGTCAGGTGGAAAGCGCTTGAGAAAAAGTGTCATCTTCAGAGTGTGTCAAAGGTTCAAAGGGCAGGCTGTCTGGCGGTGACGGGATCTATGAAGTCCATACCAACGGCGGCTCTTGAAGTCATGCTGAACCTCCCACCCCTGGACATATACTGCGAGAACGCCGCAACCAGAACTGCGCTAAGACTACAGGAACCCGGTCTCTGAAAAGGAGTCCTCACGGACATGCATCAGTCTTGGATCGATGGGCCGTCTCGAGATTCAGAACCGTAACGGATTATGTCACCCAACTTCCTTCCTGGGAGAGGAGATTCTCTATTAGAATTCCCTCCAGGGAGGAATGGACCAGTGATTTGGTACGCTCGGAAAGCGAACTAGCATTGTACACCGACGGATCTAAAATGGATGTTGACACAGGTGTCCGAGTCTACTTTGAGTCTCGGGATATGCATCGCTCCTACAGGCTCGATGATGGATGCAGTGTCTTCCAAGCTGAGGTCTTCGCTATCAAGCAGGCGGCGGACCTGATCAGCAAAGAGAATATCTCAGAAAAAGGATCAGCATCTATGTTGACAGCCAGGCAGCCATTAAGGCTCTACAGGCAGCATGGATAAGATCCAAACTCGTCAAACTCTGCGAGCAGAAGTTAGAAGAGATATCCATGATGATATCTTCTCTTCTCTGAGGTGACGCTTTGCTGGGTTGCCGGGCCGGAAGCCGCACCGATTAGTATGGTGCAAAATGGCCTTAGACGTTCACGCAGTACGCTGGACATGATCTTGTATGCGACATTGAGCAGGGATATACCTCTATAGTTCTTGCAAGAGGTAGGATCGCCTTTTTTGTGGATGGGGCAAATAGAGCTGGTATTCCAGTAGTCGGGCATGCTTTCATCTTCCTAAATTCTGCAGATGATCTGGTGCAAGCCATCTGAGCCTGCGGTTTTGTTCTTCTTCAGCTTCTGAATAGCTGTGCCGACTTCTTCGATGCTGGGTGGGAGGACTACTTCAACAGCTGGAGTTAGGATTTCCTCGGTCCCTACCACTCTCTCTTGGTCATGCTGGTTAAGCAGCTGCTGGAAATGCTGCTTAAATAAATCCACTATTCCCTGCGGGTCGGCGAAGAGCCTGGGTGCCCTTTTTGAAGCCTCCTGCAAGGTCTTTGTCTTTCTTTTGTCGCAGTAGTTTTTTCTCCACCCTTCTTCTGGCTCGGTACTCTACTCTTCGTCGGTTGCTGCCTTTTATACCACGGGTTTCTTGTCGGTGGTGGTAGGTATCCTAAGGTGGTTTCGGCTACTTCCTGAATGGCTGAGCGGCAATGCAGCCACATATTATTAGCATTCGTGTTCGACGTATGCATACCGTAGATTCTTTCGCTCAGCTGCTCTCTGTAGACTCTGGTAACCACCGGTGTGTTCAGGCGCCCAATGTCGAACCTCCTCCTGGTGGACTGGTGCAGCTTTCTGACATTGGACAGTCGAACTCTGAATCTTGCTGCTACGAGGAAGTGGTCAGAGTCGACATTTGCCCCTCTAAATGTTCGCACATCCAGGATGTTTGAAGAGTGCCTTGCGTCAATAAGCACATGAGATCGCCAGGTTGCTGTGTGGATTCGTTTACTAGGGAATCTTGTGCTACATATCACCGCATTACGAGCTGTCGCAAAATCCGTGAGTGGGAAGCCGTTATATGTTGTTGTATCGTGGAGGCTGTGCTTTCCGATCACTCCGCCAAGGGTTTTTTCCTTACCGATTTTGGCGTTGAAGTCCCCGAGCACGATTTTAACATCGTACTCCGGACAAGTTCCGTAGGTGTTGTCCAGGAGGTCGTAGAAGTCCTCCTTGATAGGATCTTCAGCCTCGTCGGTAGGGGCGTGTGCACATATAAGGCTGATGTTATAAAATCTGCCTCTGATGCGGATCACAGCCCGACGATCACTAATGGGTTTAAAGTCGATGACCTTCGACCTTAACCACTTCCCCCCGACAAATCCGCATCCCAGTAAGTGCAATCTTTTGTGACAGCTGTAGTAAATGTCGCAATTTTTCTTCCTTATCATACCGTCTCCGGTATTATATTAATCGTAATAAAAGAAATGGTGGGATCGACAAAGATATGCTGATACGTTTCACGAAGAGGTAGCCTTGGACTATACAAACGGCGACGAATCTCAGTCCCATACCTACCTACATTCTACTCGATTACAACACCTACCCATTAATTCCAATAAAAGTGATTTTATTGGTAGAATCCTCCATTTGTTTATTAAAAGGACACAAAAGATTCTGGTACTCCCACAAAACCTACCACCTGAATTGAGTCACCTTGTCGACAGTCCATAAACCAAACATCTCCTTACCTACGTCACTTAATACCATAATCCTTTCCGTTATCCTTTCACCTTTAGCCTTCTCAAAAAAAAAAAAAAAACAGCATTTCGGAACAATTCTCCCTGCGTCTGACGTAGACTGTACTCGTAACGTCGTCCTTAAAGCATTCCCACATGCATGGTTTGATATACCAACCGAAACTTTGCTCCTTTTTAACTCACAGCCAATTAACTTACGGACGCATCATCTGATACACATTTATTAATCAGGATTACAGCTGGGTGCATAGGGATTGAGCTAACCATTCCTTGCGTAATGTCAGCCAAACTGACCCCTATTGGTTGTCAATTAAATGCATGCCACCACCATAACCTACTAATTAACAGTCCAAGGATGTAGTGGTGGTTTAGGTAGGTAGGTAGGAATGGCCGCCTGGTCTCAGAGGGACCAAGGCCCAATTAGCACTACTAAAGTGGTGCTCGGCAAAGGGCATGGGCTCGGACATACAGGGTAAAGTTGTTGATTGCTCTCAACCTGGCGAGATGCCAGCAACGATCCCTGTTTAAATGCTCGGGTCAAGTTGACATACGGCCTCCTCGCGGCGCCCTCTGGATAGCCTCTTCAACAACCGTTGGGAGGTGAACAAACGTATGCAGCGAAAAAAAACCCCGACCAGAATGGCGGTTGTGCGGCGGGCTAACAATCCGCCCACGTAAAAAACCCAAAAGTTATAAATGAGCAAGATGCCTCGGATACACGGACGGATACTCGACGACGACAACGCACGAAAAAGGAACACGATTTGCGAGTATGCTCTTGGAATGCCAGAACCCTGTACACTCCCGGAGCTGCTCATAAACTAGAAGGAATCCTCACGCAGTAAAAGGCTGGATAGGAAACGGTATGATGAGGAAGAAAGATTGCGACATTTATTACAGCTGTCACAAAAGGTTGCACTTACTGGGATGCGGATTTGTCGTGGGAAAGCGGTTAATGTCGAAGGTCATCGACTTTAAACCTATAAGTGATCGCCTGGCTGTGATCCGCATCAGAGGCAGATTTTATAACATCAGCCTTATATGTGCACACGCCCCTACCGACGAGGCTGAAAACCCTATCAAAGAGGATTTCTATGACCTCCTGGACAACGCCTACGGAACTTGTCCGCAGTACGATGTAAAAATCGTGCTCGGGGACCTCAACGCCAAAATCGGTAAGGAAAACACCCTTGGCGGAGTGATCGGAAAGCACAGCCTCCACGATACAACAACAGATAACGGCTTCCGACTCGCTGACTTTGCGTAATGCGGTGATAAGTAGCACAAGATTCCCTCGCAAGCGAATCCACACAGCAACCTGGCGATCTCCGGACGGTCGAACCACCAACCAAATCGACCATGTGCTCATTGACGCAAGGCACTCGTCAAACATCCTGGATGTGCGAACATTCAGAGGGGCAAATGTCGACTCTGACCACTTCCTCGTAGCAGCAAGATTCAGAGCTCGACTGTCCAATGTCAGAAAGCTGCACCAGCTCATCAGGAGGAGGTTCGACATTGGGCGCCTGAGCACACCGGAGGTTGCCAGAGCCTACAGGGAGCAGCTGAGCGAAAGAATCTACGGTATGCATACGTCGAACACAAATGCTAATAATATGTGGCTGCATTGCCGCTCAGCCATTCAGGAAGTAGCCGAAACCACCTTAGGATACCTACCACCCCCGACAAGAAACCCGTGGTATGATGGCGAGTGTGAGCAGAAAAAGACAGCAACCGACGAGGCGTACCAAAAGGCGCTGCAGAGGAAAACCAGGGCAGCGCAAGAAGAGTACCGAGCCACAAGAAGGGAGGAGAAAAAACTACTGCGACAAAAGAAAAGAATCTTCGCAGCCTCCCAGCTCAAGGATATCGAGGAGTCTAGGGATAAACATAAAATACGAGCCTTTTACAAGAAGGCCAAAGGCCTTGCAGGAGGCTTCAAAAAGGGCACCCCGGCTCTTCGAAACTGCGAGGGTAATCTTGTCACCGACCCGCAGGGAATAGTGGATGTATTTAAGCAGCACTTCCAGCAGCTGCTTAACGAGCATGACCAAGAGAGAGTGGTAGGGACCGAGGAAATCCCAACTCCAGCCGCTGAAGTAGTCCTCCCACCCAGCATCGAAGAAGTCGACACAGCTATTCAGAAGCTGAAGAACAACAAGGCCGCAGGCTCAGATGGCTTGCCATCAGAGCTCTTCAAGGCTGGCGGCGATGTTCTGGTAGGGAGCATGCACCAGATCATCTGCAGAATTTGGGAAGATGAAAGCATGCCCGACGGCTGGAATACCAGCTCTATATGCCCCATCCACAAAAAAGGCGATCCTACCTCTTGCAAGAACTACAGAGGTATATCCCTGCTCAATGTCGCATACAAGATTCTGTCCAGCGTATTGTGTGACCGTCTAAAGCCATTTTGCACCGCACTAATCGGCAGCTCCCAGGGCTTCCGGCCCGGCAAATCGACTATAGACCAAATTTTCACATTTCGACAAATCCTGGAAAAGACCAACGAGTTTCGAATCGATACGCACCATCTTTTCATCGATTTCAAAGCCGCATACGACAGCATTCATCGTGAAGAACTGTTTGGGGCGATGGCCGAATTCGGGATCCCGGTAAAACTGATCCAGTTGTGTCGCGCCACGCTAAAAAACACGCGATGCACCGTGCAACTCGATTCTAGGACCTCGGAACCATTCGAAACATGCACCGGATTTCGGCAAGGAGATGCGCTGTCATGTGACTTCTTCAACCTGGTGCTGGAGCAGATAGTGCGACGGGCAGGCGTCAACAGGGAAGGCACTGTCTTTTACAAGTCCATCCAGCTGCTAGGATACGCGGATGATATCGACATCATCGCGTGATCTCGCCGTGGCATTGTGGAAGCATTCACGGCGATTGAAGAACAGGCGAAACGAATTGGTCTTAAGATCAATGAGGACAAAACGAAATACATGCTGTCAAGCAAAAACCAATCCGTCGCTCACCACCTGGGACAAAATATAACAATTGACAGCTTCAATTTCGAGGTAGTTAAGGAGTTTGTCTACCTCGGGGCAAACGTACATTCCACAAATGACACCAAAGTGGAGATCCGGCATAGAATCGCCCTTGGCAACCGTTGCTACTTCGGCTTGTCCAAACAACTGGGGTCAAAACTCCTCACTCGAACGACCAAAGTCATGCTTTATAAAACGCTCTTCTGCCAGTCTTGCTGTACGGAGCCGAAAGCTGGACGATAAGCAGGACAGCGGAGCTGATTTTGGGTTCTTTCGAAAGAAAAATTCTGCGCCGGATATTTGGTCCTGTCTGTGAGGAAGGTGAATGGAGAAGAAGACACAACCGCGAGCTCTACGAGCTGTACCAAGATGTGGATGTAGTCCGGAAGGCAAGGATCCGTCGACTACACTGGCTCGGCCACGTCGAGCGCATGAACATCAACGCTCCAGCTAAGAGGGTCTTCGACTCCGAGCCTCCTGGTTCGAGAAGAAGAGGAAGACCGAACCTCCGGTATAAAGACAAAGTAATCGCGGATGTAAGACATCTTGGTCTTGACAACTGGAAGCAGCGTGCCCGGGACCGTCAAGGATGGAAGGCAGCTATAGCTCAGGCTCAGATCCTCCGTGGATCGCTGGCCTGATAAGTAAGTAAGTAAAGTGGTGGTGGATGAACAAACAATTCATCACTGAATCCCGATCGTACCGAAACAGATCGATCTCATGTGGTGGTGTTGCTGAAAACAATAATCGGTTGTAAATAACCGCAATGATTCGCTCTATTTTTATACACAATCGCTTGTTCCCCACAACAAGTTCGTATGAAAGCCTACAAAGCGTTATCGTGCGCACGATAGCGATAATCTCACTTAAGTCAAGCTGCTACAGATAATAAATTTCACGCTCTCCGGCGTACTCGTTTGCATTTACTATATATTTGCTTTCTCTTCTCAGTTTATATGTTTTTTGTGCAATATCTGTTCAAATATTTGGCTTGAGATTCGCACCTTTACTATATAGACTGGGGCAAAAGAGACGTAGACGTAGATATGTGCATACATCTGGCGTAAACAAGGTTATTAGTTGGGGATTAATGGGATACACTGGGTGAAAACAATAAATTTTATGAACTGTTCAATGAGAGATGAAGCTGGAAAGAGCAGATATGGAGCTGTGACACAACCCATTCGGTGAATTGATTTTACAATACAACTTTAGATGCAAATTAGCAATTCGATCACGTGGTCTACTGACTTGCGTCATTAACCAGGTAATTAAGGTGTTGGAAACGCACTTAGCACTTCGGACTTTCTTCCACATACGATCACATGTGGCGCTATTGACACATTTACCAAATTGCACAGAAATGATGTATGGACAAAAACGGGGGCGTCTTCCCTGACCGTGTGTTGTGGGCCATTTTGCCTATTTACGATATTCGTTAAAAATGTTTTTTTCTTACTGCGGTACTCTAATAATATCCAGCTACGTCGCAAGGTATCAGAGAGACCTAGAATACCACGTACTCTAGACGCCTTTATGCAGAGCTTGGGACTCTACATAACAGGGAATGGTGGTGCAATGCGGCACTGCGACCTTTGCAGATCTATTGATCTATTGTGCCTGATAGCCGATTTAGCCGAGTAGCCTCTCTACTTCTATAATGAAGTTGAGAAGGCTTCTCTTAGGAGCCAGGGTGATCCCCTCAGGAGTCATAACTTCACTGAGGAGGATACGCTTCCTAAGATGGCAGAGAACAGCACACTCACACAGTATGTGTTCTGCCGTCTCTTCGTCCTCAAGACAGAGCCGACACTCAATTTCAGACGAGAGACTAATTTTGTTTAAATTATATCTCAGACCTCAGTGTCCCGTTAGATAGCTGACTAGTCTTCTGATATCCCCCCTATTGAGTTTGAGTATGTCAATAGGGTGTTTGCTCAGGGGTCGTATAAGTCGTTTAGATTGACGGAGTCCCCGAACACTGTTCCAGAAGGACAGGTGTTGCGATTTTTCCCACTTGTCTAGGAAGTAATTTATCTTAGACGCGGGAATGCCGCAGAATGGTTCCGGACCTATATACTTGTCACTGGAGCCCTTCCTGGCAAGTTGGTCGGCAATTTCATTGCCCTTGATACCTTTATGGCCTGGCACCCACCAAAGTTTAACAGTGTTTCTTTTGGCGAGGTCTTGTAGGGCGTCATGGCATTTCTTGACGGTTTTTGAGTTCGTGCTGTGCGAACCCAGCGCTTTAAGCGCTGCTTGGCTATCAGAGAGTATGTTGATGGTTACTCCTCTGATGCCAGTCTCGAGATTTAGATTGACGCATGTTAGGATGGCATGCAGCTCTGCTTGGAAGATGCTGGGACTTATTCCCAGTGCCTTCGAGATTTTGCGTTTTGGTCCAAAGATGCCGGCGCCAACGCCGGAAGCCATCTTGGAGCCATCCGTTTACCACCTAAGGCCTTTGACATTCAGCAGGGGATCATTGTTTTCCCATGCTGAGCGGTTTGGGATCAGTATCTCAAATCTCTTGTCAAAGGTGAAGGTGTGTGGCAGTGCGTCCGAGACTGTAGTAATCATATCCAGCTCGGGAAAGTGTTGTAATATGGACATGTGGCCTGCAGGTCTACATAACATATTTGTTCCCGAGCAGAGGATTTTGATTGCACTGCGTAATGCCACCTTCTTGATAAAAAGATGCAGTGGAGCGAGTCCAATGAGTGCTTCTTGTGCTGCCGTAGGGCAGGACGGCATATTGGAGCGCAAGCTGCATGCGCTCACAGGCAGTGATCTCGCACTTGCCCGTAACAATGACTACTAGGTCATCAGCATATCCGATGACCTCATAGCCCCGTGTGGTTAGCTTGCGTAGTAGATCGTCGATGACTATCGACCAAAGCAGTGGTGAGAGGACTCCCCCTTGTGGGCATCCTCTAACCGCCGATATTGTCACTGGTGGCTTAAGAACAAAAAAAAAATGTGGTCTAGGTACGACCCGAAAGGCCCACACGACTAACTTCCCATGAAAACACCAATTTAATTTCATATTTTTTTAAACCCCGACGCAAAAAGAGGGGTGTTATGGAGTTTGAGGTTTCTGTGTGTCTGTCTGTGGCATGGTAACTCCTGAACGAATGTACCGATTATGATGCCTTTTCTATTTTTATTGAAATGGATGGCAAAGAACTAACAAAGGCCTCTTAGGGGTAGCATCTATCCGACGGATGCTGGCCTGCTAAAAAGCGAGAAGAGCCACCGCAGTCGAACATCTTTCGGCACTGTTAGTAAGTCCCATCCCCACCTCCTCGTGGTACCATCTGGAGATTTCCTATGGAAATTGAAGACGGGGCAGGGCGAATGGCGAACCTCCTGCGCCAAAAAAAAAAAAACAGGATTAGTCGGTTGGGATACGGCCTAGTAAGCCGTAACCGTAAAAAAAGACCACAAACTCCGAAACAACCACAAGCCTCGGATATAACGGACCAGATTAATGTTTACGACCCTTGCAAAAAATTAAAAAAGGACAATGATCTTCGGCTCTGTACGTGGAATGTTAGGTCCCTAAACAGGCCACGTGCAGCCGAACAACTTGCGGACGCCCTAGACCGCTATAAAGCGGACATCACCGCCATCCAGGAAATGCGATGGAATGGACCGGGTATAAAGCGGATAAAAAACTGCGATATATACTACGGCGATTGCTATAGGGAGAGAGGACAACGATGCGGATTTGCTGTTCGAGGTGGACTGAGGCCAAAAGTCCTAAGCTTTCGGCATGTGCGCGAACTCCTCATAACGATCCGTATCAAGGCTATTTTTTTTTTTTAGCATCAGCCTGATCTGCGTCCACGCCCACACGGAAGACAAGGATGACTCCGCCAAAGATGAGTTATACGATCTCCTAGACAGAACGTATGCCCAATGTCCCAGCTAGGACATCAAGGTTGTACTAGGAGAGTTCAATGGTAAGCTGGGTATGGAAAGCATCTTTGAACAAGTCATCGGCAAACATAGCCTACACGACACCACATCCGATAACGGACCTTGTTCTAGCCAGTACGCGCTTTCCGCACCTCGATATACATACATATATACACAAAGGCAATTGGCCGTCTTTCAATCAATCGACCACCAACCAGATTGATCACATCGCGATCGACGTCAGACAATCCTCCACTATTCTTGATGTTCGAACTTTTCGAAAGGCTAATATCGACTCGGACCACTATCTTGTAGTAACCAAGATGGGCTTACGGATATCACGAATGCAGCGGAGTAGAGTAAGAATACAAAGTTATGACGTCGGAAAGCTACTATCGCCAGAAACCGCTCGTGCTTTTACCGATCGCGTCCCCTTTAAGCTCTCCAATATACCTCAACCCTCCACGCTATCAATAGATTAGCAGTGGAACTTTTGCAAATAAGCACTGAAAAGCTCTGCATCCGAAGTGTTGGGCTTCAAGGCTCCACCACGAAGAAACACTTGGTTCGATGACGAGTGCAGGAGGATTCACACAGCGAAGCAGGATGCATATAAAGCCTCGCTGCATAAAAGAACAAGAGCAGCTCGTGAGTTCTACGAGTTAAAAATAAGTGAGGAGCATAAGCTTCTCAGAAGAAAAAGCACGAGAAGCGCGCGACTGAGGATTTGGAGGTGTGGCTGCAGGCGTGACGCTCGAAAGTTTTATCAACAGATAAAGCGAACATGCCAAGGTTATAGGCCAGAACGGAAGCCTGCAGGGATGAGATCGGACAACTAGTAGTAGAATCGCAGTCGATGCTGAGAATATGGAAAAACCACTTCTGCAGACTGTATAACGGCGGTGTTAGTCAATATACGGCTGTCAGGCAGAATGATCCATTTCTAATCGACGAAGACCGCAGAGAATTCTGTCCCCCTGACCTCGACAAAGTTAAGGTTGTGTAGTGACCGGTGCACTCAAATAAAACACTTCAATATTTATATAAATAAACTTCACTATTCTTCAATACTTCAATATATAAAACAAACAAATCAGTCTGAACTCTGATTCACAAAACACAATAATATCATGTCACGATGGTATCGCCTGCGCTGTTCGCGTTCGACTGACTACAAAGCCAAATACTCCCGCTAAGCATGTGTTTGCATGCTCGTTTGGCTGGAATCGGCAGGTTTCTACAGAGAGCATGTGTTTGCATGCTCATTCGCTGGAATCGGCAGGTCTCTACAGAGAGCATGTGTTTGCATGCTCATGTGCTGGAATCGGCAGGTCACCACAGGTTGCCATATCGAAGCTCAAGTCGAATAAAGCTGCTGGCGCAAACGGACTGTCTGCTGAGCTCTTCAAGGCAGCTGGGGATGACCTGGGGATGACAACGGAGTCTTCTTAACATCGCCTAAAAAATCTTCTCTGCCGTTTTGTGTGAGTGCCTGAAGCCTTTTGTAAATAAGCTGATAGGTCCTTATCAGTGCGGATTCAGGAAAATGGAAAATAAAAAAAAAAAATGTTCAAGTGAAATGCTTCCATGTTTTATCATTCTGCAAACAACTCCCGAGCAGTGAATCAACTCATTTTAGCTCACGAACGCGAGTGTGTGCATTCATGGAAACTCATCCCATGTGCGCACTCCACATGTGCGTTAAACAGAACCCACCCTACAACGTGCACATAAGTGTGCGTTCTCTTCAACGAACATATGAAGTGAACACAGGGGTGAGTTTCCATAATTGCACACACACTCATGAGCGCGTGCGTTTAATAATTGCTCGTTGGGTAGTGCACACTCACGGGCAGCTCATATGTTAGTGTGCGTTTCCTTACCCAACCACAACACTGTCCGAGCAATCTCATATATATCGGTTGTCGTCCGATCAACCGCAATCAACCAGCGTAGGGTGCGATTAGTACTTAGGTGGGGTACCGCTTGGGAACACCGCGTGTTGTTCACTTTTTTTTTGCCCATTTTTTAGTTATTCAACTTCTAATAAAGGGGAGAAGGGAGCGAGCAAACAAAGCAAAGAAGTCGATCGCGTTTAACCTGGCAAACGCCAGCTTCGATCTCTGTCCCTGTTCAATCCGAGTTGACACACAGCCTCCGCGTGGCCTCCCCTGGATAGCTATACTGTCACACACCAGGTAGAGAACCAATGTGTGCAGCGACCCGACCCCTTGTTCCTGTGGAAAGAGGAACCTGGTCCTCCAGGTTGGGGGTTGCGCTCAGGGTTAACATCCCTAGCGCATAAAACAAACACTTGTTCAGAGACAACTAAGTTGACGACCCCCGCAAACGTCAAAAAGAAAACGAATTCCGGATCTGCACCTGGAACGTTAGGTCCGTCAACAGACCTGGTGCAGCCGGACAACTGGTCAACTCTTTGGACTGCTATAATGCAGACATTACCGCGCTCCAAGAAGTGCGATGGGATGGGCCAGGCAAAAGGCGGTTGAAAAACTGTGATTTCTACTACGGATTCTGCTACAGAGAAAATAAAAGCTTATTCGGATGCGGATTTGTTATTCGGGGCAGACGTAAGCGAACGCCTCATAACTATCCGCATCAAGGCCAATCTCGTTAATATAAGCTTATTATGTGTCCACACCCCACAGAGGAGAAAGATGACCGACATAAAGACGACTTCTATGATCTCCTAGGCAGAACATATGCCCAATTTCAATGCGAAGCTGGGTAAGCAAGCTATCTTTGGAAAGCACAGCCTACACAATACCACGTCAGAAAACGGACTAAGTACACGATTCCTACACCTCAACATCCATAAGGGGACCTGGCGATCTTTCGTTCAATCGACAACCAATCAAATTGATTATATTGCAGACACTCCTCCAGCATCCTAGATGTCCGAACTTTTCGAGGAACCAGCATCGACTCGAATCATTACCTTGTTGCAGCCAAGGTAGGGATGCGAATTTCTCGGAATCAACGGAGTCGAGTAAGAACACCAAAATTTAACGTCGGAAAGCTGCAATCGCAGGAGACCGCCAGGACCTTCGCCGATCAAGTCTTCCTCAAGCTCTCTCATGTCCCGATGCAATCTGCAGAAACCATAGAACAGCAATGGAGTCGTTGTCAGAACGCCATCAGAGAGGCCGCCTCAGATGTACTCGGTTTCGAGCCACCACCGTGGAGAAACCCCTGGTTTGATGATGAGTGCAGGCAGGCCCATGAAGACAAACAGAATGCATACATGGCCACATTGCATCGACGGACGAGGGCTGCCCGCGAGCTCTATGAACAGGAAAGGAGTGAGGAGCATGCGCTTCTGAGAAGGGAAAAGAAGGAGCACGAGAAGCGCGAGAGATGCTATTGCACGAACGATGTTTGAAAGTTTTACCAAAAAGTAAAACGAACATGCCAAGGCTATAAAGCCAGGGCAGAAGCCTGCAGGGATGAGCACGGACAGCTAGTAGTGGAATCACAGTCGATGCTGAGATTGTGGAAGGACTACTTCTGCAGACTGTATAACGGCGATGATAGTCAAAATGCCGCCCTCAGGCAGAGCGAACAATGGACGAAGACGAAGGAGAATCCCGTCCACTCGGCCTAGACGATGCTAAGATAGCGATATCGAAACTTAAGTCTTATAAAGCTGCTGGAGCAGACGGACTCCCCGCGGAGCTGTTTAAAGCAGCTGGCGATGAGCTGGTTAGGAACATGCACCAACTCATCTGCAAGATATGGTCGGAAGAACGCATGCCCGATGAATGGAATCTCAGCATCGTTTGGCCGGTCCATAAGAAAGGAGACCTCTATGACTGCGCCAATTACAGCGGGATAAGTCTCCTGAACATTGCGTACAAGATCCTCTCTGCCGTACTGTGTAAGCGCCTGAAAAGTTCTGATAGGTTCCTACCAGTGTGGATTCAGGCCAGGAAAATCCACGATAGACCAAATATTTACACTACGGCGATCTTGGAGAAGACCCATGAAATCCAGGTCGACACGCACCATCTTTTCGTCGACTTTAAAGCCGCATATGACAGTGTTTATAGAGACGAGACGAAACTCGTCAGACTGTGCAGGATGACTAAGGAGAACTCTCGCTGCTCCACTAAAGTCGGAGGTGAACTAACCGACCCCTTCGATGTTAAAAAAGGTTTTAGACAGGGTGATGCACGGTCATGTGTTTTCTTTAACATCATTCTTGAAAAGATCGTGCGGGACTCTGGGGTCAATACAAGAGGTACGATATACTTCAAGTCTACACAATTGCTTGCCTACGCAGATGACATTGACGTTATTGGATGGACAAAGCGAGACGTCAATGAGGCTTTCGCAAGCATAGAAGCAGAAGCGGCTAATGTAGGTCTAAGGGTAAATGGGGACAAGACCAAATATATGCTGTCATCCAAGAAAGTCACATAACATCGACGTCTTGGTCAGTAGTGTAGGCTCGATAGTGACAGCAACGACACCAGCGCTGAGATAAAACGCAGAACAACTCTTGCCAACCGTTGCTTCTATGGGCTCAAGAGGCAACTGAGTAGTAGAGCCTTCCCTCGAGGTATCCCTCTACAAAACCTTAATCATCCCGGTCCTACTCTACGGCACTGAGGCTTGGACTTTATCAAAAGCGGATGAAGAGGCTCTTGGGCGCTTCGAGAGGAAAATTCTGCGTGCAATCTTTGGTCCCGTTTGTGTAAACGGAGAGTGAAGGAGGAGTTTCAACCGAGAACTGTACGGGCCGTACAGCGACATCGGCCTAGTTAAACGTCTTCGGATCCAACGTCTAAGTTGGCTGGGCCATGTAGAGCGAATAGAAATCCCGAGAGACGACACAGCAGAGGACGACCGCATCTAAGGTGGCGCGCACAGGTGGAAAGGGACCTGAATCAACTGGGCGTGCGGCACTGGAAGCGGCTGGCCAAAGATCGGGCCGGCTGGAGAGGCTTGTTGGTTGAGGCCCTGGTTCACCCCGAACTGTAGCGTCATCTAAGTAAAGTAAGTACGTAATATACTGTGAGTGTAATGCCTTCATGTGTTGCACATTTTTTCCATATTGGAATTGTATTCCTTGGCTATGGACAGACTTTGAACTACAGACTTCAGCTCGACAGTCGGTGATGTTTATGTTTACCACTGCACCACGGCCACCTGGAATTGAGTGCAAATATTAATAACAGAAAATGGGTTTAAGGAAAGAGGTTGTGTGGACTTGAAATCGTTTGTAGTGCTACTGATAAATACATAGCACGTTAGCTGTCCCTATCACTTCGTGTACTGGGGGATAGGGTACCTCCCGAGTAGTTTTGACTTAATTTTGTCTTAATCATCACTATCACGCCATGTAAGGGCTTATTTCGTCTAATTGAAAAGTAAACTCATGGTCTTCCGCCACGATAGGAAAAACCACAACAATGACTTCGAAGAATATAGAAGTTTTACTCACCGAACAACATTGGTGTAGTGTGGGCCTGATCCAGTGCCGGTACTCCAGTCAACATTTTCGATATCCGATGATTTGCCTACGTCACAAGGCATTTTCCCAGCTTTCTGTCCTCTCTATTCACCACTTGTCTCATCCACACTTAATCTCAAAGACTCGAACTTCCACACTGCCCAGTGTACTGGAACAGTTTATACAGTTGTTCGAGCGCGGGGAGCGGGGGGCGGATTACCAACGAAATCAAAACAAAACCACTAACAGCCCAGCCCCCGTCAAAATGCGACGTAACGAAAGACGCAAAACTAAAAACCAGAACCGAACAACTGGAAGAACCGAATTCAGATGGCAAAATAAAAATATGCGAACGGATCGCACATCGACAGTTGGGGACTATCTCGGACAAACCAAGCGCGAGGACCGCACCGCACTCACAACAAAGGAACGTCTTCTCAGAGGCAATACTACAACTGGAACTCGACCGAATTCGAGCTGCTATTTTTCGAAAAGCATTTCTTTTCGTTTTTTGGATTTATTTATGTGTTTCGCGCAGAATTCGCTTTATCACGACGTGGAGTGTGGAGTGCGTTGTTTTACTTTCTTCCGAAACGCATTTTGCATTTCAGGCGAGAGGGATGTACCAATGTATCCGCGGCATACATATATTCGCGAAATGGTTTGAAAAATCCTCTTCACTGCTTCGAGGGGCTTTTGTTTGAATTATGTAAGTGAAATACGCGTAGTTTGAATGGGACGAACCGTACAGCGAATCGGATGTACTTTGGATTGGATTAACGAAATGAGATTGATTGGATCGCTTGCGACATTACACATTTGGGCTATGGGGAACACTGGCCGCGAATGGAATAATTAACACTGACAATCGGAGCGATACGGTTGAATCGAGATCTTTGTATTTTCGTCCATCGCACAGAGAGTGCCTGGTGCTGGTCGGTCTCGGTCGCGTATCTAGTATCGTATTCGGTCTAAATGGATTCGCAATTGGAGCTTTGGAGCTAGATGGCAAATACGAATGCGAATGCGATGGATGAGGGAACGAAGACAAATCGTCAACAAAAAGCAAAAGTTGAAACGAGTTGGGCGAGGACCGAGCGAGTGATGGTCGAATGGCGTGTTGTGTTTAGCGAGTAGCCGAGTGGACGCGTTCAGCGCGCAGAAGAGCATCGGTTTCGTTCAGCCACATTTGTGTGTTTTTAGTTATTATGAAGGAAGAATTGAATATACGGCTTGGGGGTCTGCAACATTGCTTCCTTCGAATGACTTCAATGAGCAATTGGCTTCATTTATTCCATCGAAAGAGGGAATGTGGAACGGAGTAAGTTCAAGGTCAAGAAATTTACCCTATCGCGGCGAAAGTGTGAAGAGCAAATGACACTCACTTACTTCTTAGGCCAGCGAAAGGCCCATGAAAGGTCTGAGCTTGAGCTAATCAGAGATAAATGAAGAGATGGCAATCCGATGGCTTTGACATGCATTTTGAGAGGTTGCACCTACAAACGCCTTACGGTTGGACCGAGTCTTGACTATGTCATTCTGCCTTGTTCCGACGTCTCGACACTACACATCGATGTCTTGAGACCAGCTTGAGACTAACACAAGCACAATGATAAGTCAAAAAGTTGTTTTCCTTAGTATCGTTGTTTATTACAAAAGCAACAACCGACCCCTGCCGGGATCACAGGGCGGACGTACGAAGGTTTTCCGTCCCTTTATTTATCTCTGGAGCTAATCCTCTTCTCGAGTCAGGAGGCTTGGATTCGAAAACCCTCTTAGCTGATGCGTTGGCCGAGCCAATGTAGTCGGCGAATCTTTACTTTCCGAACCCTTGCGTGACTACACACCTCGACGCGGTGCAAGGGCCCAGCAAAGGTCAATGACTCTCGGGGTATCGGGGTAGCCCCAGAGGAGACATGAAGCCAAGATTTGATCAGTGGGGCGGATCAAGGTGTCACACGACCCGTGCCGAAGATCAGCCTGGCTGGGGGTCCATCTCAAAAATAGCCCAGTCGCTAACGGAGTATCCTGAGCACCAGCCGCACTCAGGATTATCTTGCCCCGCTACTCGTGGGATCTCATGGAAAATAACAAAGACAACAACGTAGATATCAATAATGACACTAAGGATAATTACAACAAAAAAGAAAGCAAAAAACCGTCAGAGTGTACGGACACAAATACAACTGCTGATTTTCGGCGAGGTGCTGTGACATTGGCCTCCACAACTAAGCCTGGTCCAGCATCCTCAAGGAGTAGTCAAAGTACTGACGAACAGCAAGGTGCTAGGACAGCGGCCTCTAAACATAAGCCTGGTCCAGCACCCTCATGTGACAATGGCGTGAGGAATACTCCACAAGACCCGGCCCTGAGTGCCCTAAAACGCAATACAAGGAGCGTCGCGGGGCTAGCAGGTTACTGGAAAAGCTGCGGGACGTACAAAGAGATCAGCTCTCGGAAGGAGGAAGAAGGCTGTTGGTTGGGCGGAGAGCATAATCAAGAGCACTGGAGACTCATCCGGCAAAAAGCAGCAAGCGTCAGAGGTCGGCTGAGGAACTTCCCTCCATCTCAAAGAAAGCACAGTATCTCCCCCAGATCCCAAACATAGCTCTCCTATCGCGACGTCCTAAAGATCTCGACCACAATGGCCGTTGTTGATAGAAGCGATGTGGATGGGAAAGTCCCTCCGGCGAATTGGCTTTTAATTAGCAATGTGCTACTTAAAAACTACTTCTCGCTACTCCAGGAATACCCTGGACCTTTTCCTATCACCCATCATGCAGGGTTTTATCAAGGCAGGATCAAGCTGATCTCCTTCGAAGACCTAAGTTCAGTGGACCTATTCAAGCTTGCACTCAGCGGAGTCGGCGAGGTCTGGGAGGGAACTCAAATTGAGGCTGTACCCTTGAGTTTAGTCTCAAATAGACCTAGGGCTAGAGCCATTATACCGGCCTATCCCGAGGATCCTAAGGAGATTTTGATACTTATGTAAGATTGCAATCCGCAGATTGCAATAACAATATGATCTCTCTGGGCTTTGACTCAGCAAGGCTCAGAATATATAAAAATGACGGGGAGGACTCAACTAGGAGAGCCTCTGGAGTTGCATCAGTCGACTCCACGGTATCGACAAACCCGAAGCAACCCCTTACCCTAGAGCCGATGATCACTGAGGAGACTCTCTTGGTTCTGGCTTCGGCCCCGTACAACCCAAGCCACCTAATGAGTATTGATGGCTCCTGGACTACCTAAGGAACGGAAGCCCTGGAACTTCTTCTGAACGCACACTTTCCGGGCAGTGGTGACTCAGCTATGACATCTCCTCAAGTCATCCAACCGACGACTTCTTACTTACTTTTCTATTAAAAACTCTAGAGAAGATTTTAGACGCAACAATCGTCACAGCTGTATCTCAGGAAGGCTGTCGAAGAACCAACATGTCTACAACAAAGGCAAATCGGTGGAAATAGCAAAATAGAAAGGTCATTGGAACGTAAGAATATACTCTAGTCGCCTTTCTCGATATTGAGGGCGCCTTTGACAATGTTGAACCATAGGCCGTCACCAAAGCTCTGTCTGATCTGGGTGTCACAGGATCAGTGATAGAACTGGTACGACCACTGCTAACGAAAAGAGTAGTCAAAGCCAACTTCGCTGGTGCCGTCTCAACAAGAATGGTCAGCAGAGGTACACCACAGGGTGGAGTACTCTCCCCTCTCCTCTGGAACGTGGTGGTCAGCGAATTACTACTGTTGCTAGAACAGGAAGGGTACGCTGTGACCGCCTATGCAGATGACATTGCTATTGCCGCCACAGGAAAATTTCCCAGCACTCTAAGCGACCTAATGCAGGGTGCATTACATACAGTAGAAATCTGGACGTACCTTGTGGACTAGGGGTCAGTCCTAAGAAGGCCGACCTAGTACTCTTTACTAATAAATATAAAATTCCGCCGTTCAACCATTCTAGTCCTTTCTAGTCCTTGACAGGAGCCTAAATTGGAAACCCAACATTCTTGATCGTGTCAAGAAGTGGCAAGAAGTTGGGTTTCCAACCAAGTATTATGCACTGGCTCTACACAGCAGTCATCAGGCCCATCCTCCTGTAAGTCATCGTAGTCTGCTCTGTACTGCTCTGGACAAGGCAGTCTAGGCCTGATGAATGCTGTTGGGATGTCCAGTTGCTCTACCATGGCCTCAAGGTCGGTCCGGCGCTGAAACCAGTAGCATCTCGTGCCTCGAATTTTCGAAGTCCATTGAATGAGCTTGCCCAAGATGCTGTTGTCGCAAACGCTAAGATACGCTGCGCTGCAGAGTGTTCCATGCGAAGTAGCGAAATCTTGAATCATGTGCAAACCGCTGCGACTTGTGCTGGAGAAGATAAATGAAGTATTCGCGGAGTGTTTGCCAGAGATTTGCTGGTCAGTTGCCTTCGTGTATGTCCGGGCGTACATACGGAAACAGGCACGGAAACGCCGTTGTGATGTAACCCTCTTACAGGAAGCGGTTGTGCTGCATTCCAGTTCAGCTTAGTCTGAATGCGATCTTCTTGCAAATTCATGACATTCGCAGGAATGCCAGTCTCGACGTCCTCAAATTCTTCAACTGCAGCAGGTGTTTCAGTAGCTTCGGCGTCCGATGCTACTGAAGCATTGCAGAAACGTCACCATCCACCTCCGATAACGGACACAGGCTGATTGATTTTGCTACCGGGCGAAATCTCCTTCTAGCCAATACGCGCTTCCCGCACCTCGGTATACACAAAGGCAACTGGCGGTCTTTTGATTAATCGACCACCGATCAGATTGATCAAATCGCGATCGACGTCAGACACTCCTCCACTATTCTTGATGTTCGAAATTTCCGAAGGGCTAATATCAACTCGGACCACTATCTTGTAGTAGCCAGGATGGGCCTACGGATATCACGAACGCAGCGGAGTACAGTAAGAATACAAAGTTATGACGTCGGAAAGCTACTATCGCCAGAAACCGCTCGTGCTTTTACCGATGGCTTCTCCTTTAAGCTCTCCAATACACCTCAACCCTCAACGCTATCAATAGAACGGCAGTAGAACCTTTGCAAACAAGCCCTAAAAAGCTCTGCATCCGAAGTTTTGGGCTTGAAGGCTGCACCACGAAGAAACACCTGGTTCGATGACGAGTGCAGGAGGATAAAGCCTCGCTGCATAAAAGAACAAGAGCAGCTCGTGAGCTCTACGAGTTAAAAAGAAGGGAGGAGCATAAGCTTCTCAAAAGAAAGAAGAAAGAGCACGAGAAGCGCGCGATTGAAGATTTGGAGAGGTGTTACTGCAGGCGTGACGTTCGTGTTCGTGTTATCAACAGATAAAGCGAACATGCCAAGGTTATAAGCCAGAACGGAAGCCTGCAGAGATGAGAACGGACAACTAGTAGTTGAATAGCAGTCGATGCTGGGAATATGGGAAAACCACTTCTGCAGACTGTATAACGGCGATGTTAGTCAATATACCGCTGTCAGGCAGAATGATCCATTTCTAACCGACGAAGACCGCAGAGAATTCTGTCCCCCTGACCTCGACGAAGTTAAGATGGCCATATCGAAGCTCAAGTCGAATAAAGCTGCTGGCGCAGACGGACTGTCTGCTGATCTCTTCAAGGCAGCTGGGGATGACCTGGTTAGGAGCATGCACCAGCTCATCTGTAAGATATGGTCAAAGGAAAGCATGCCCGACGAATGGAACCTCAGCATCGTATGCCCGATCCACAAGAAAGGAGACCCCTCTGATTGCGCCAACTATAGAGGAATAAGTCTCCTTAACATCGCCTACCGTGGCGCAGTGGGTAGTGTGTTGGCCTCTGACGCCGATGACACGGGATCGAATCCCGACACAGCCATGTCATCGAACGTGTTTTTCACGGTGTTTCTCCTCAGCGGGGTTCTGACAAAACCCCCTGTAGTAAAACTGTCATGAAAAGCTTCTCGAAATTCGCCGTTCGGAACCGGCAATAAACTGTAGGTCCCTTTCACCTATGGGAAAATGAAATCACACAAAACATGGGTGATTGAGAGAAGCTCGGCTCAGGTCCTTCATGGACTGTAACGCCAACATACATACATACAACATCGCCTACAAAATCTTCTCTGCCGTTTTGTGTGAACACCTGAAGCCTTTTGTAAATAAGCTGATAGGTCCTTATCAGTGCGGACTCAGGCCAGGGAAGTCCAACATCGACCAAATCTTCACACTACGGCAGATCCAGGAAAAAACCAATGAATTTCAATTCGACACTTACCACCTATTTGTCGACTTCAAAGCAGCATACGGCAGCGTAAATAGAGACAAGCTTTACCTACAACGCTATGTCTACCTTTGATATACCTGCTAATCTCGTCAGACTATGCAGGATAACTTTGGAGAACGCTCGCTCTTCCATCCGAATCGGTGAACACCTTACCGATAGTTTTGATGTCAAAAAAGGATTTAGGCAGGGCGATGCGCTGTCGTGTGATTTCTTCAACATCATATTGGAAATGATTGTGCAAAAATCACAGGCCAATAGAAGAGGCACAATCTATTTCAAATCCTCGCAACTCCTTGCGTAAGCCGACGATATTGACATAATAGGTAGATCAGAGCGAGATGTCAATGAGGCGTTTGCGAGTAATGAGATGTAGGCGGCGAAAATTAGTTTGGCAGTAAACGAGGGCAAAACTTACTTACTTAGGTGGCGCTACAGTCCGTGGTGAAACTGGGCCTCAACCAACAAGTGTCTCCAGCTGGCACGGTCTTTGGCCAGTTGTTTCCAGCGCCGCATGCCCAGTTGGTTAAGGTCCCCTTCCACCTGCGTGCGCCACCGATGATGCGGCCGTCCTCTGCCGCGCCCTCCTTCCGGAGTGGATTCGAAGACTCTTCGGGTCGGAGCTGTATTTTTCATGCGCTCTACATGGCCTAGCCACCTTAGACGCTGTATCCGTAGACGTCGTACCAGGCCGATGTCGCTGTACAACACGTACAGTTATATCTTCTCCTTCATACACCGTTTGAACAAACGGGGCCGTGGATAGTGCGCAGAATTTTCCTCTCGAGACGACCAAGGGCATCTTCATCCGCTTTTGTTAAGGTCCAAGCCTCTGCGCCGTAAAGGAGGATTGGGATGATTAAGGTCTTATACAGTGTCACCTTATTTTTTCAAGAGAGGGCTCTACTTCTCGATTGCCTCTTGAACCCAAAGAAACAGTGGTTGGCCAGAGTGATTCTGCGTTTTATCTCAGCGCTACGTCGGTGTTGTCCGTCTCTTTTAGATGAAAGCAGGTATTTGGTTTTACCCTCATTAACCTTGAGACCCATCCTAGCCGCTTCTACCTCAATGCTTACAAAGGCCTCATTGACGTCTCGCTGTGTCCGTCCAATCACGTCAATGTCGTCCGCATACGCAAGCAATTGCGTAGACTTGAAATAAATCGTACCTCTTGTGATGGCCAGTGACTCTTGAAAGTTGCATGACAGCGCGTCACCTTGCCTAAGTCCTTTTTTAACATCAAAGGTCTCGGTTTGCTCATTACCGACCTTAATGGAGCAGCGAAACTAAATATATGCTATCGTCGAAAAAAAGACGCTCACCACCGACGTCTTGGCCAGAACGTTTGTACATATTGGCAGATATAAGTTCTAGGTAGTTTAGGACTTCGTCTACCTTGGCTCCGCAGTGACCTGGAACAACGACATGAGTTCCGAAATCAAACGCAGAATCACTCTTGCCAACCGCTGTTTCTTTGGGCTCAGGAGGCAATTGAGTAATAGAGCCTTGTCCCGAACGACCAAGTTGACTCGATACAAGACCCTTATCATCCCGGTCCTGCTGTACGCCGCAGAAGCATGGACACTGTCAAAAGCGGATGAAGAGGCCCTTGGTCGGTTCGAGAGCAAGATTTCACGCGTGATTTTCGGGCCTATAAACGCAGCGGGAGATGGAGGAAAAGATTCAACCACGAACTTTACGGGCTGTATAGCGACATGAGTCTAGTCAGGCCCTCAAACTTGATTGAACCTGCGCGCGTTAGAAATTTCAGTGAGCTTGGGCATTTTCGTTAGTTGTTTGGACATGGTGCGACTATGGTTAGGTTATAAGACATGAGACCATTTCGATGAACTGAACACGCCATAGATGCATGTGCATGCAAAGTTTCGAGACGATCGGACATTAGGTTCGGTAGTTATGCGTGAACATCCGCTTTTTCATTTGAGCCGTGGAGAGAGAGGCTTCGCTAATGTTCCGCTTCGAAAATTGGAAAACGTGATTTTTATAAGGAACATTTAAAATTACCCTTGTAACATTTACGCCCTGGCAGCACTCGATTTGACAGTCACTCTCCGCTTGACAGCAACCTGTTGACATCTGTCAAAACCGCGTAGAACTGCACGTAAATCAACTCATTGTTTTGTATTATCCTTGACTAATCTGCAAGAGTGCCAAACTGGTGCCCCTTATCCCTGCTGGTGTCAAAGGTGCGGAGTATAGGTAAAGCACAGATTGGGTTTGCCAATAAAATGGTCTCGAACCAAAAACTGAATTACGAAGCTTTGAAGCGGTCCATCGCGCAGAGGGAGCTCAGCATTACGAATCTTGAACTCTTGAAATTGCAATTTAAAGAAGAAATAAGATCCAACCGACGTTTTGCCTGCATCAAAAGCCTCACCGACCTGCTAGACTGTCTCGAACGCAGGGGATGTCTATCGGAATACGATATCAGTGCTCTGCAATACATTGCTCAGTGTTTAGATGATCATGAAATTCAAATTGTACTTCAACGTTATATACCGCCACCGTTGTCGGATAGACCAAAGAACATCTATGCGATGAGACGTTTTCTCGAACGTAATGGGAATCAGGCGAAAAACAATCAATCAATCGTATACGAGTACACCGATGAGAAACGTGAGGCTATCAAGAGGCATATTACACGAGAGATTGGGAAATCTTGGCGTTTTTTCGGACTTGCCTTAGATCTACGTGCTGGCGATCTGGATGCAATCGAACAGAAATACCCCACAGACCTACACGGAAAGGTATACGAGGTGTTTCGCGTCTTCGAGGCGGACACCCAACTGGGACCAAGCGATCACTGTGACAAAATCCTACGTGCTCTCGAGAATTGCAAGCGAAAGGACATCATTCGTGATGTGAGACGTATCATGTTGAGTTGAACAATGTAAAGAGCCAATAACCCGCTTTTAGAATAAAAATGAGAACAAACTTCATGTGTGTGTTGTTTTTCGCTAGTTTTTTGTTTTTTTTTTTTTTTATTTTAAATTTAATTTAAATAATTCAATTTCTTCATAAAAATCGTTTACGATGAAGACACGAAAAAAGAATTCAATAACAGCTGATTTCGCTTTTTCTTTTGTTTGTTTGTTACTTGCTATCAATTGCTTCGATAACAATTTACATAAAATTGTTTTAAGACCTGTGGCTTCCTTAAGAGAAATTAAAAAAACAAAAAAAAAAAAACAAATCGAATCGCCATTCCGCAAGAACACAGTTTCAATCCAGATCGGTTAAGCGGTTAAGTAGTAAAACTGTCGAGTCAAATCCTTGCGGAATTGCGATTAAATGGGAATTTACAAGCGCTGTTCATGGTTCATCCACGTTCGATTAAGAAATAATAATTAAATATAGATAGAGTGTTGTGTGTGTGTTGGAAGGGAGGGAGTGAAGGGAGGAGAGAAAGGGAAGAGGGACTAAAGAGTACAAATTAAAATAGGAGATGACTTCTGGTTAGGAGAGAGAGGTCGTCAACAATCGTGTTATTTCGAACGAGAGAAAAATAAAGAATAAAATGCCTAGGTGATAATAGTCCGTTCGATTTAGAGCGTGTATATAGACTTGACGCTTGGTCCTTGTTTCACCATCGTATCTTTGTGTAGTTGATAGTTTAGGCTGGATCGTGATAGGCGCAAGGCGTCTTTTAATTTGTTACCAATTTCTAATGCAGCTTCTTGGTTGCTACCGTCTGCTGTCCAAATGGCTAAAATAAAAATGTGCAAATTACATGTTGGTTGGGGTTGTTAGTAGTAAAGTTTGAAACACATAGAGGCTTGCGCGCGCGCGCCGACTTACGATATAATGTGTCAGACGCACGCAACCACAATTCGCAACACACAATCTGGCTTCAAGTCAGCTGCATCTAGAGAGTTTAGTTTCACAAATTTCTCACAACACATAGAAATACATTTGTCAAACGCACGCCCGAGTAGAGAGTAGCTCTACTTTACGATATGAGGTTGGGTAAAAGTTGATTGATATCGTTGGTCCCACTTATGCTGTCAAAGTCGGCGCGCGCGCGCGCAAGCCTGTATGTGTTTCTAACTTAATGCTTACAAATCTTATTTCCTCGGGCACGAATATTGATAACAGCACCACAAATCTGATCTGTATGATCAAAAGCTTCGCCAATTAAGCAGAGAAGCTACAAATACGAACGAGTAATGTGAATGGAACATTTTTAAATGATGAATACTTACCACATCTAACCAAATGTTATCCATTTCACCTGGTTTGCAGTTTTTGTTCAATGTAATAACCCATCGACCGCCCTGTTTATTTGCTGCATCTTCCCACATTGGACTATAAACAAGAGAGCGAGAGAACAATGTAGAATGACTGAATACCATAGGTATATAATGAGAAGGCGGACGAACTAGCCAGACTGGGATCAGGTGCAGAAACGTCGCAGATCACAACTGAGGCTAGAACGCCACTCAGCATACTATTCAGAGAAATAGGGGTGGAACTACTGGGAAAGGCCAACAAGCGATGGTGTCAATTAGACACATGCGCTACGGCAAGGCAAGGACGGAGGGAATGAATGGGCTCTGCATGATATCATATCATACAGCTAGACTAGGCCAGCCCTACAACAATTTCTGCATAAGCTGTAGGGACGAAGAGAAAATAGAATCCATTCGTCACCTACTGTATGAATGCCCTGCACTGGCCCGAAAAAGATTTACGTTCTTCGGCAACTACTTCTTCTCGGGTTTAGAGGAGGTAAGAGACATTAAGCTGGACAAACTTTTTTTCTTTTTTTTTTTTAATAATTTGCGCGCACTCAAGGTCTAATAACCTTATTATGTCGGCGACACAGTGCGGGCAGAAGGTAGAAAGGAAGAGGAATGGAGGAGATGCCGATGGACATTGATCTTAAATGCTTGCATGTTGCATTGAGGGGGGAACACCGAATCCGGCAGGGAGTTCCAGATTCGTGTGGTTCGGTTAATGAAAGATTCTCTATATTTGACAGTACGTCCGAAAGCGGGATTCAGGGTATATTGGTGAGCATTCCTAGAGACGTGTATTGCGGGAGAAATGTTGAAGGGGCGGAATGCAACTGGCTATTTCATCAGAGCATTTTTGGCGGTAGTAACGATAAAACAGGGAGAGGCAGGTAACATTCCTGCGGTGTTCCAGCGAGTCTAATGTTTTGGTAATGCTGGAGTCACCTATCAGTTTTATGACTTGTTTTTGTACTCTGTCTATTAGGTGCAATGAGGTCTTGGAAGCACCGGAACAGACATGAGCGTTAAACTCTAATTTGGGGCGAATGAACGCCTTATAGATTGTAGCCAGGTCTAAGGGTGAGAAATATTTCTTGCACCTGTATAAGAAGCCTAGGCATTTCGCAGCATTCTTGGCGACACTGAATATATGGTCGCTCCAATTAAGATTGTGAGCAACACTCATACCCAGGATGGAAAGCTTTTCAGTTTCTGAGATGCAAGTGCCATTCATGGATAATGGCTGCGGGTTAGTTATACGCTTTAACGACAAGAGACAGCATTGTGTTTTGGAAGCATTAAATTCCATTCTATTGTTTTTACCCCATTGGATGATGCTGTCGATATCGGAATTTAATGAGCGTAACATACGCTGCCGCTCATTATCTACAACCGAAGTGCAGGGTCGTAAACTAGTGAACGAATATAAGAAGCTGAGGGTACTGTCGTCAGCGAAGGAGTGAATTGGATTAGAAGTAACAGACAAGAGATCATTTATAAAAATAAGAAAGAGTGTCGGAGACAAAACGGAGCCCTGGGGAACACCAGCATTTACAAAGTGAGTTTCAGACTTGAATCCGTCCAAAACAACTTGAATTGAACGATTCGAAAGGTAGCTTCTAATCCATTGAAAGAGAGACTCATCGATCCCAAAAGCACGCATTTTCGACAAAAGGGCTTCATGCCAAACCCTGTCAAATGCTTTCGAAATATCCAGTGCAACAATTTTGCTTTCACCTGCTTGGTGAAGCGAGCGATTCCACTTTTCGGCAAGATATGCCAAGCCAGTGGATCTGTTGCTGCGGAAACCGTATTGACCGGTCATTAAGGAGTTTCCGTGATTCAAGATATTTCAAAAGCTGACGGTTAATCAGCGTTTCCATGACCTTGGAAAGAAGGGACGTTAGTGCAATGGGTCGGTAGTTGGAGGGAGAAGATGATTCGCCAAATGCTGTTTTCCACCTACTCGGAAAGAGCCCAGAGGTGTAGGAAAGGTGAAAAAGCTTACGCAATGGTTTTGCCAGCGTAGAAGAACACCTCTTCAGAACTATTGTGGCAATACCATCTGGACCAGCGGATTTGTGTATGTCGAGGTCTTTAAGAACCCTTGCGACTGTACGAGTGCGGAAGTGGATGAGTCCCATGGTGGAATTGACGCACTCTAGTACAGGCGGAGACAAAGCACAAGCTGGCAGCTGAGAACTGGTTGCGAAATGGGCAGCAAGTAGGTTAGCTTTGTCTAAGGGGGTGACAGCTGGAATGTCATTGTGGATGAGCGTCGGTATAGACGACTTAGTTGAGTTTTTTACGTTTTTTACAAATGACCAGAAACTTTTGCTACCTTTGGGACATTGAAGGATTTTACGCCTTAACTTTTGGTCGGATTGGAATTTAATCCGTCGAATGTGGGTGTTGCAGTCATTTCTGGCTCGTATGTACTTTTTTCGGTTTTCCTCAGAACTGTTTGCCTTGTAGGCCCGAAAACTTAGCTCCCTGAGCCTAATAGCCTCTTTGCAGCTCGAGTCAAACCACGTGTTATCCTTAGGCCTGGTGCTTTTAATCTTGCTGGGAATATGATTTGCCATGCCAATTCGGATAATGTTTGCGATAGTATCAGTTGCGGCGTCCACGTCGTTGTCGAGGAAGCACAACGACCAGTTAAAGATCCGAAAGAAGTTGTTAAGGCCGCACCAGTTGGCTTTCTCGTATAGCCATAGTGTTCTCTTAGCAGCTTTTTCTTTAACTGGATGTTGGGAGTACGAGAATTTTGCTGATATCATGCAGTGGTCAGACGAGCCTAGGGGTTCCAATACATCGATCGTGTATTTGTCAGGCTGAGAGGTAAGAAACAAGTCCAGTGTGTTGGCGGTACGACCAGCAACATCGGGGATACGTGATGGCTTATTCACAAGTTGAGTTACGTGATTTAACTCAGCAAAAATTTCAACATACCTTCCTTCGGGTGTTGTCTGTCCAGAATGTCGAAGCCACTGAGAATTGTGTACATTGAAATCGCCCGCTAAAATGATTTCAGTGCGAGGGAACAGGGAAACAATTCTTTGGATGGAATCAGACAGTGCGTCGAATGCATCAAATGTTGCATTCCTGTCTAGATTGGGGCTTCTATAAAGAAAACAGTAGTGAATGGAGTGCTTACGGAATATGAATTTAAGCCTTATGAAATTGAATTCCGGGGTGGATGTTTGGCTATACTGTGGAAGTAACTGGTAAGCAATGTCACTACGGACATAAATGGCGAGACCGCGGTGAGAAACGAATAATGGCACTAAGCTATATCCAATGGCAAACTGCTAAGATTCTTAATTGAATCTGGGTGTTTCAGCTACTAACAGGTAACCCCTCGGGTTAGTTTCTCAAAATGGGCACAATGGACTCCTCGTAGTCTAAGTGAGCCTTGACTTCATGTCAATAGCGCACCCAACTAACCTAACCTAATCTAGGGTTTTTTCCAATAAGGACTTGACAACTTTTTTTTTTTAAATAAAATTTTTACAATTCGCAGACGTTCGTGCACCCTAACATGGTGAAAATGTTGAGTTTACTGAATAAATTGACAGTGACAGTTCGATGATTAGTGAAAGGGTGCGTTCACAAATTGAATTCAAAGTTGTCAATTCCGTATTGGATAACCCGATATAACCGATATAAACCTACCGAATGCCTTTCTTGAACAGGGAATAATCACTGCCGATTTTGATCTCCGATGGCGGCTTGATGTGGTTATATAGACTGTAACATAAAACAAAGTAAGTAAAGTAGTAATATGTATTACAAAAAACAAAAACCTCCAGAAATCCTCGACGGTATCGAAGCTGGTAATTTCGTTTTGTAATTCTTCCCACGTTTTCGAGTGATCACTCTCTAAGTACCACAGTGTCCACTTGTTCTGCAAGGGATGCTTGAATAAATGCTCCGGTCGCATTTCAACAATCTCGGCATCTTTGGTTTCTTCTTTTGTAGCTGTATCTCGGGCCGCCGGCACTGCCGATGGTGCATTTTTCTCATTTCCACTCTGTAAATAAAACAAGAAACAATCGATTATAGAGAGGAAAAGTTCAAAAGAATAGGGTACATGGGGGCTAGGCTAGGGTATATTATTACATTGTATGAACCGCTCGGTCCACCGAAATGTTTCTTCCGTTGAAAATCACTGGTGAACATTGAATGCATCATCTTGAAGGCACACGAACGAGAACAAGAGATGAGTGACGTACACGTAATCAAACAAAACAAGAAAGAGTTGAAGAGTCAAGCAGAAATCAAACGAAGGAGTTGCTAAGAAGGAGTTAGAAAACTAGTATTCGGGGTCTACTTTTGGTTTTTTTTTTGTTTACGTCTCTTGAATTTGCACGGCAAGATACAACATTAAAGAAAAAAATTATTGGAAGCCACAGATTTGATCAGATCCGTTTCTTTCTATCTTGACAATTGGTTTTTGGTTTTTTTGTTTTTGGTTTTAGGGAAAAATCGAAAAGCTTAGAATCAATCAATTGCACAAAAAGAGAGCTAGAGAGGCAAACGTTTGCACTGGAAATATTGTCGGAGGGTATTATTGGCTGGATGAGGATGATGATGATGCAGATGCCAGATGCAGATGCTAATGATGATGAGATGTGATGGCTTAAATATTTGGGATTGGTTTTCAGGTTTCTTTTTTTGTTTTTCTCTTTTTTTCCTGCAGTATGTTTAAATCGGATTCCAATAAGTTTTCTCCAAATTTTTTTGTCTTAACAAACACAACAAATTCGTTCGGCTATCGAAAAGTTTTCTTTTGCAAAATTCGATTTTCGATTTGACAAGAAGTTCATAGAATCTGATCGAGGTTCTTCCGTTCTGGTTGCCAAGTGGATTTGTATGTGACCTATGCTTTACGATGATCTATCCGGACAGGAAGAACTGGAAATTGCGCGGATTTCTACACTGACGGGTCTTAAACCAAAGACGGGGTGGGCAGTGGAGCTTTCTGCAAACAACTCAAGCTATACACATACTTACTTACTTTGATGGCGCTACAGTTCGGGGTGAACCACGGCCTCAACCAACAAGCCTCTCCAGCCGGCCCGATCTTCGGCCAGCCGCTTCCAGTGCCGCACGCCCAGTTAGTTGAGGTCCCCTTCCACCTGTGCGCGCCACCTTAAATGCGGTCGTCCCTCGGGGTTGGAGTCGAAGACTCTTCGGGCCGGAGCGTTGATGTCCATTCGCTCTAAATGGCCTAGCCATCTTAGACGTTGGATCCGAAGACGTCTAACCAGGCCGATGTCGCTGTACAGCCCGTACAGTTCTTGGCTGAATCTCCTCCTCCATTCTCCGTTTACACAAACGGGACCAAAGATTGCACGCAGAATTTTCCTCTCGAAACGCCCAAGAGCCTCTTCATCCGCTTTTGATAACGTCCAAGCCTCAGCGCCGTAGAGGAGGACCGGGATGATTAAGGTTTTGTAGAGGGAAACCTTAGTTTTTCGAGAGAGGGCTCTACTACTCAATCGCCTCTTGAGCCCGAAGAAGCAGCGATTGGCAAGAGTTATTCTGCGTTTTATCTCAGCGCTGGTCTCGTTGCTGCTTGTCACTACCGAGCCAAGGTAGACGAAGTCCTTAACTACTCCAAAAATATAACTGCCGAAGGTGACGTTCTGACCAAGACGTCGGTGTTGTGCGTCTTTCTTGGATGACAGCATATATTTGGTCTTGTCCCCATTTACCCTTAGACCCACTTTCGCCGCTTCTGCTTCAATGCTTGTGAACGCCTCATTGACGTCTCGCTTTGTTCGTCCAATAACGTCAATGTCATCTGCGTAGGCAAGCAATTGTGTGGACTTGAAGTAGATCGTACCTCTTGTATTGGCCGCAGAGTCCCGCACGATCTTTTCAAGAATAATGTTGAAGAAATCACATGACAGTGCGTCACCCTGTCTAAAACCTTTTTTAACATCAAAGAGGTCGGTTAGTTCACCTCCGACCTTAATGGAGCAGCGAGAGTTCTCCATAGTCATCCTGCATAGTCTGATGAGTTTCGTCTCGTCTCTATAAACACTGTCATACGCGGCTTTAAAGTCGACGAAAAGATGGTGCGTGTCGACCTGGAATTCATGGGTCTTCTCCAAGATCTGCCGTAGTGTAAATATTTGGTCTATTATGGATTTCCCTGGCCTGAAACCACACTGGTAGGAACCTATCAGGCGCTTACACAGTACGGCAGAAAAGATCTTGTACGCGATGTTCAGGAGGCTTATCCCTCTGTAATTGGCGCAGTCATAGGGGTCTCCTTTCTTATGGACCGGGCAAACAATACTGAGATTCCATTCATCGGGCATGCGTTCTTCCGGCCATATCTTGCAGATGAGTTGGTACATGTTCCTAACCAGCTCATCACCAGCTGCTTTAAACAGCTCCGTGGGGAGACCGTCTGCTCCAGCAGCTTTATAAGACTTAAGTTTCGATATCGCTATCTTAACATCGTCTAGGTCGGGTGGACGGGATTCTCTTTCGTCTTCGTCCATTGTGAATGGTTCGCTCTGCCTGACGGCGGCATTTTGACTATCATTGCCGTTATACAGTCTGCAGAAGTGGTCCTTCCACAATCTCAGCATCGACTGTGATTCCACTACTAGTTGTCCGTGCTCATCCTTGCAGGCTTCTGTCCTGGCTTTATAGCCTTGGCATGTTCGTTTTACTTTTTGGTAAAACTTTCAAACATCGTTCCTGCAATAGCATCTCTCGATCTCGCGCTCCTTTTTTTTCCTTCTCAGAAGCGCATGCTCCTCCCTCCTTTTCTGTTCATAGAGCTCGCGGGCAGCCCTCGTCCGTCGATGCAATGTGGCCATGTATGCATTCCGTTTCTCTTCATGGGCCTGCCTGCACTCATCATCAAACCAGGGGTTTCTCCACGGTGGTGACTCGAAACCGAGTACATCTGAGGCGGCCTCTCTGATGGCGTTCTGACAACAACTCCATTGCTGTTCTATGGTTTCTGCAGATTGCATCGGGACCTGAGAGAGCTTGAGTGAGACTTGATCGGCGAAGGTTCTGGCGGTCTCCTGCGATTGCAGCTTTCCGACGTTAAATGTTGGTGTTCTTACTCGACTGCGTTGGTTCCGAGAAATTCGCATCCGTACCTTGGCTGCAACAAGGTAATGATCCGAGTCGATGTTGGCTCCTCGAAAGGTTCGGACATCAAGGATGCTGGAGGAGTGTCTGCCGTCGATCGCAATATGATCAATTTGGTTGGTTGTCGATTGATCGAAAGACCGCCAGGTCCCCTTATGGATGTTGAGGTGTGGGAATCGTGTACTTGCTACTACTAGGTTATGTCCCGCCATAAAGTCCACTAGCCTTAGTCCGTTTTCTGACGTGGTGTTGTGTAGGCTGTGCTTTCCAATGACCCGTTCAAAGATAGCTTCCTTACCAACTTCGCATTGAAATCTCCTAGAACGATTTTGGTGTCATAGCTGGGACATTGCGCATACGTTCTGCCTAGGAGATCATAGAAGTCGTCTTTATGTCGGTCATCTTTCTCCTCTGTGGGGGCGTGGACACATAGTAAGCTTATATTACCGAGATTGGCCTTGATGCGGATAGTTATGAGACGTTCGCTTACATACTGGAAGTTTAAGACTTTTTTCCTGAGTCTGCCTCGAACAACAAATCCGCATCCGAATAAGCGTTGTTTTTCTCTGTAGCAGTTTCCGTAGTATATATCACAGTTTTTCATTCGCTTTTTGCCTGACCCATCCCATCGCACTTCTTGGAGCGCGGTAATGTCTGCCTTATAGCAGTCCAAAGAGTTGACCAGTTGTTCGGCTGCACCTGGTCTGTTGAGGGACCTAACGTTCCAGGTGCAGAACCGAAATTCGTTTCTTTTTTGACGTTTGCGGGGATCGTCAACATGTAATCCGTCCGTATCCGAGGCTATTGGTTGTCTCTGAACAAAATTTTTGTTTTAAGCGATAGGGATGTTAGCCCTAAGCGCAACCCCCAACCTGGAGGGCCAGGTTCCTCTCTCCACAGGAACAAGGAGTCGGGTCGCTGCACACATTGGTTCTCTACCTGGTGTGTGCCAGTATAGCTAACCAGGGGAGGCTACGCGGAGGCTGTGTATCAACTTGGATTGAGCAGGGACAGAGATCGAAGCTGGCGTTTGCCAAGTTAAACGCGATCATCTTCTTTGCTCTGTTTGTTCGCTCCCTTCTCCCCTTTTCATCTACTTCTAGCTTTTCCTCAAAGGACAAAAGCTGCCCTCTATATTTGGGGTGCAAGTAATTTGCTGTTATTGAATGTACATTCAAAACATTATTTTTGACTGCCCGTTTCAAAATTTTTTTTGTGGCATTGTCCATGTCCATTCTCCAAGCCGTTGTTTAAAATTGTTTTCCATTCCTCCATCTGCCATTGAAAATTCGCTGTGTTTTGTTGATGAGTTTGCATAAATATGGGGTAGGCACGTTGCATATATTGTATACACTTTTAGATACTTTTTTGCACTCTTATACGACAAAATGTATAAAAACCACAAAGTGTGACATTTTAGCAACCCTGAGGACGACAGACGACCAAATTTCGCGTTAGTTATGTGTCGGGCCACGCTAAGAAATACGCGATGCACCGTGCAACTCGGTTCTAGGACTTCGGAACCATCCGAAACATGCACCGGATTTCGGCAAGGAGATGCGCAGTCATGTGACTTCTTCAACCTGGTGCTGGAGCAGATAGTGCGATGGACAGGCGTCAACAGGGAAGGCACTATCTTCTACAAGTCCGTCCAGCTGCTACGATACGCGGATGATATCGATATCATCGCGTGTTCTCGTCGTGGCATTGTGGAAGCATTCACGGCGATTGAAGAACAGGCCAAACGAGTTGGTCTTAAGGTCAATGAGGACAAGACGAAGTACATGCTGTCAGGCAAAAACCAATCCGTCGCTCACCATCTGGGACAAAATATAACAATTGACAGCTACAAGGTAGTTAAGGAGTTTGTCTACCTCGGGGTAAGCGTAGATTCCACAAATGACACCACAGTGGAGATCCGGCATAGAATCGCCCTTGGAAACCGCTGCTACTTCGGCTTGTCCAAACAACTGGGGTCAAAACTCCTCACTCGAAAGACCAAAGTCATGCTTTACAAAACGCTCATACTGCCAGTCTTGCTATACGGAGCCGAGAGCTGGACGATAAGCAGGACAGCGGAGCTGATTTTGGGTTCTTTCGAAAGGAAAATTCTGCGCCGGATATTTGGTCCTGTCTGTGAGGAAGGTGAGTGGAGAAGAAGACACAACCGCGAACTCTACGAGCTGTACAAAGATGTGGATGTAGTCTGGAAGGTGAGTGGAGAAGAAGACACAACCGTGAACTCTACGAGCTGTACAAAGATGTGGATGTAGTCTGGAAGGCAAGGATCCGTCGACTAGACTGGCTCGGCCACATCGAGCGCATGGACATCAATGCTCCAGCTAAGAGGGTCTTCGACTCCGAGCCTCCTGGTTCAGGAAGAAGACCGAACCTCCGGTATAAAGACCAAGTAATCGCGGATGTAAGACATCTTGGTCTTGATAACTGGAAGCAGCGTGCCCGGGACCGTCTAGGATGGAAGGCAGCTATAGCTCAGGCTCAGATCCTCCATGGATCGCTGGCCTGACAAGTAATGCGTGAGATAATGGACCTGCTGTATCGCGCATCTTCAATGACTCACTCATCATCGCCAGATATTTGCTTGTTTTCTTTTATGAAGCGTTTGCCCTAAACATACTCGCGATCGTAACAAGATACGTCTGCAAACATAACCAGTTCTGCTGTCTCAGTCTCAAATTCGGTAATCTGATCGCACCAGATTTGATTTCATGTTTATTTTACGACAATACATTCTCGCGAAATCCTTCTCAACCGTGGGCGTTGCCATGAAAAGCCCTACCAACCAAACACTTAACACCACCCATTCTGCCAAATTAAGCGCCGAACCTGACGCTGCCATAGACTGCACGGGAGAGATCCAACGCATCACCAATGACCATTACGATCGAGGAGACCGCTTGATAGTAATTAAGCAAAATTATTCAAGATTTCTAGAGTCTTACGTTAACGCTTACGGGGGCTTACCATGCTTATCCGTCTGACGTCACAAACAAAAAAAAAAAAAACTGCAGCCGATCACAGACACAAACAAAGAATCACACTTTCACTTCTCGGCCAATGTTGCTTCGCTTTTTCCTCGTCGTTTTCCCTCTAATTTCTAATTTAATTTAAATAAACCAACAGAACGAGCAACAAAAAAACTAAAACCTCTGCGAGCTGGACTAGACCGACATTCGAATTAATCCATTGACGGGTGTCGGCGGCACTGTCGGCTCTCGGTGGCGGGGGATCAAATATACGAAATGGTAAGAACGAAAAAAAAAAAAAAAATGAGAATATGTATAACGGGAATGCACACGGTATAATGATATGATTGTGCGTTTGCTCCTCGCTGCAACCTGACTCTGACGGGTCGCTGGTGGTTCTATTTTTATTAACAATTTCCTGTGCGTCTACTCACTTGTTCAGCTTCGGAAAGAACCATTATGTATTCGGTATGTTCTTATGTTTGCAATGACTTCTAAATCGCTCTTTTATATGATATAGGTGCGCGTGTAATCGCAAAATTCTTGGGAACTTTGGTAAATGAAAAAAACTTGACACATGTACCCACGATGAAAAGGGCAATCGCTGGGGTGTCAAACGCGAACGTTCTTTTTACGGTAGTGAGAGCGAGAAGGACTGTGACGATGGTGAAGTTGGTTATGGTTTCGAATGTATATTGGTAGTGTTCAGTGGTAGGTGTTTTCTTCCGGGCCAGTGTTTGATGATGCGATTTCGGTAAAACGAAAAATGAAAAAATTAAATTAATTGAAAGAAACTGGAAAAAACTGAATTTACTGAAAACAGGGAAACAATATGATATACTGAAAACTTGTCACGTCAAAATGTTATGTTCTATACTTTTTTGTTTTCGAATTGATTCAGAAATGCGTACGTCGAACTTTGTAAAAAAAAAGGTAGAGATAGGGGCAAGTAGGGGTGTCCGCTCAAAAAATACGTCGATGCAATGCATCGAGGCTGTGCATCGATATTTTCCGATGCATTGGTTAGAAACATCGATGTTTTCTCAAAATCGAGTACTATTTCTAACACTGCATCACAAAGCTGTAGTCAGCCCTCTGACACTCCATACAAACAAACCACTTTTCTTGTCCGCACCCCTGTTGTGTGTTAAAGGATGATCAAGGAATCTGTGTAACTTATAGTGGAGACACACTGCTGGTATCGATACCATGGTATTGTTACGAATTATTCTATCCCCACACCAAATAGGGTTCGCATCACTGGATTGCGATAAACTACAATTGTCCTTTTTATCCGAATTAAAAACACACAAACTTTTCTTGTTTTACCACAGATCAATTATCTGTGTAGCTTCACCACTTTTCTTTATTATCCAATACTATCCACTTAAAACTTCATTACATAAACCTTAGTTGAGAGCTTTTATTTTCACACTGTTTGATCACACTGACTTTACACACGCTGTTCAATACCACAAACTGAATGCCTGTCGAGGGCGAGTGTTCGCGCTTATATAGCTCTCGGTCCACCTTCTCGAGCGTTCGCCGTTGGAAGTTCCCCTTCGGAAATCTCTAGAACGCTCTGACAGTTCCATTGGAAGTTGACATCATTCCAATCCCCGCTTCCAGAGAGCTTTCGAACTTCGACAGCGAAATTCGAACTTAACCGTCCGTTTGCATCTTCGCAACACTGCCCTCCTCCTAAACTTGTTCGTCCTCGAACAAGCGATTGGATCCTTCTCCGTAATATGGTGCTAACCTCTCTACGTGGAAAATTTTATACTTCGCCCGTCTGTTTCCCATCTGCTGTATTCGGTATACCACGTCATTGAGTTTCTTGATGACCTCATATGGTCCGTCCCAGGCTGATTGCAATTTGGGGCACAAGCCTTTTTTCCGTTGTGGGTTGTACAGCAATACCAATTGTTCGGTCTCGAATCCAGAAGTATTCGCCCTCAAGTCGTATCGCGCCTTCATTTTATCGCTGACCAAGTTCAGTCGCTCCCGGATGAACTGATGGATAGAGTTCACCTGTTCTTTCTTTTCGGTTACGAAGTCTTCCCTGCCGCTAGTTGTCGGTAGTACCACGCCGAACTTCAAGTCCGATGGAAGTCGGAGATCAGTTCCAAAAATGGCTTCGGCGGGTGTTGTTGCCGTTGAATTGTGCTGTGCCGAACGGTATGCCATTAAGAAAAGGGGAAGATGTTCATCCCAGTCCTTCTGATCTCCGACGAGGACTTTTCTCAGGTATTCCTCCATCGTCCGGTTGAACCTTTCGACCATGCCATCAGATTGTGGATGTAATGGTGTTGTCCGCGTCTTTCTGATACCTAGCATGTCACAGAGTTCTTTGAACACCGACGACTCGAAGTTTCTCCCTTGGTTTGAGTGCAGTTCTATTGGTACTCCCAGTTATTCACGAATGCATCCGAAATGGTTTTGGCTTCCTGGTTCGGGATGCAAAACACCTCAGGCCACTTGCTGAAGTAATCGATCACCACCAGCGCGTATTTGTTTCCAGCGTTGCTCGTTGGGAATGGGCCTGAAATGTCCATTGCGATACGTTCGAACGGTGCTCCAACATTGTACTGCTGCATATTTCCTCGAGTTTTCCTTACTGGACCCTTTGCCTTCGCACACTGTTCACACCTGCGAATGAAACGCGTAACCGACTCATGGCATCCTACCCAGTAGAAACGTCTCTTGATCTTTTCTACAGTCTTGTTAACACCAAGATGACCCCCGCTTGGTCCCTCGTGGTATTCTCGGATGACCTCTTCGATTTGTCCTTTCGGAATTACCAGCAGATCGTTTACAATGTTCCCGTCCTCACTTTCCCAACTGCGGTAGAGGCAACCGTTCTTCAGCTTCAAACTCTGCCATTGAGCCCAGTAAGCTTTCACGATTGGGCTTTCACTGGATATTTGCTGCCAACTTGGTCGAAAACCTCGTTCTTGGTAGTCGATGATGACTGCCAGATCGGCATCTTCTCGCTGCTTCCTTCCGACCTTCTCGACAGTCCAGGAATCTTCTGGCAGCACCTGGAAACAACGGATGTCGGTGACCTGTTCCTTGGTCTCGGCGCGTGAGCAATGTTTGCATTCAACATCGCAAGGTCGCCTCGATAATGCATCCGCATTTCCATGACTGCTTCCCTTCCGGTGTTCGATACTGAAGTCATAACTCTGGATTCTCTCTATCCATCTAGCAAGCTGGCCTTCCGGGTTTTTGAACTGCAGCAGCCATCTCAACGCTGCGTGGTCCGTCCTAAGATGAAAAGCTTGGCCATAGAGATATTTGTGGAAATGCTTGACACAATCGACCACGGCTAAAAGCTCTCTCCCAGTTACACAGTAGTTCCTCTCCGGCTTCGATAGGATCCTACTGTAGTAAGCGATGACCCGCTCTCGCCCGTCAATCATTTGAGAGAGTACTCCTCCGATTCCATGTCCGCTCGCATCTGTGTCCAAAATAAACTTTTCTCCCGGGACAGGATATGCAAGAATCTGCGCACTGCAGAGCAATTCCTTCAGGTGAATGAACGCTTCCTCCTGCGGCTTCTCCCACTTGAATGGCCGATTCTTTTTGGTGAGCTCGTGCAAGCTGCTGGCAACGTTTGCAAATCCTGGGATGAATCGCCTGTAATACGTGCAAAGTCCCAGGAATGACCTTAACTCATGAAGATTCTTCGGCCGCGGCCATTCCTTAACCGCTGAGATTTTCTCTTCATCTGTATGGACTCCTTCTGCAGTCACCACATGTCCCAGGTACTTCACCCCGTTCCGGAAGAGCGAACATTTCTTCGGGCTCAATTTCAATCCGGCTGCTTGAATACGTTCCAGTACCTCTTCAAGCTTCTTAAGGTGATCGTCGAAATCCTTGCTCATGTCAATTATGTCATCCAGATAGACAAGGCAAGTCCTCCAGTGAAGTCCTCTTAGTACCCGGTTCATGAGTCTTTCGAAGGTGGCTGGCGCATTGCAAAGACCGAAGGGCATCACAGACAATTGCCACAACTCTCCCCCGGCGGTGAACGCGGTCTTTTCCTTGTTTTGCTGCTCAAGCTCTATTTGCCAGTATCCACTTTGCAAGTCCAGCGTCAAGAACCACTTTGCACCAGAGAGTGTGTCCAAGGTGTCGTCGATTCTCGGTAAAGGATAGCTGTCCTTCTTCGTTACGTCGTTCAGCTTCCTATAGTCCACGCAGAATCGGGTGCTTCCATCCTTCTTCTTAACAAGCACTACTGGCGAACTCCATGGGCTTGCAGATGGTTCGATCACGCCCTCCTTTTCCATCTCGTCGATTAGTTTGATCACCTCGCCTTCTTTCGCCAAAGGTACCCTCCTCGGTGGTTGCCGGATCGGTCTAGAGTCCCCTGTGTCTATTCTGTGCTTCACAATTGATGTTCTTCCACAGTTCTTACCATCTGCAAAAACTGTCCAATATTTACGAAGCAGGGAGAGTGCTTTACTTTTTTGCTTCTCCACTAGATGTTGCGTCCACTCTCTGACCATTGTTTTCAAGAACGGTTTGTTTTTCTGGATTTCCCGGTGTTTCTTATCATCGCAGTTCATAACGGCGGCAGCTTCTTGGCATTGAGCGATCGTTGTTCCCTTATGTATTGTCCTAGGTGTACTGGCAGGATTCAGGACTCGTACTGGAACCAATTGGTCTTGTCGGGGTTCCACGAGAGCCCTTCCAACAACCATATCGCTGGGTCGATTTCGTTTGTCGGGTTCGACCACCCACATTCGTCTTGTCCCCGCATCCTCTTCTATCTTTGCCCAAACCACAGCTTCTTCATTCGGGGGAACTGTTTGGCGCGCTTGCACGACTATTCGCTTGACCTTGTTACCCTGTCAATCATCTATCGTTAATGGGAGCTCCAAGCTGCCATACTTCATCACTTTTTGGTTGAGGTCCAATGTGAAGCCATGCCTAATCATGAAGTCGACGCCGATTATGATGTCATCAGTAATGTCCGCCACGATGAAATCATGCTGAAACTCAACGGTACCCATCGTAATTCTTTTCTGGACCTTTCCCCTAACTTCCGCCTTCTCACCAGTTACTGTACGAAGCCTTACCTCGGAAAATGGTTCGATGTCAGAAACCAATCCGCTTCGGATGACTGAATGAGTTGCGCCCGTGTCCAACGTCAGCAGATATCGTCGCCCGTCCATCGTTCGCTCGATGACTAGCCTGGTTGCACCCCTACAGATTCGGGATACGAGGATGCTGGGGCACTCCAATGTGGGAGCCAGCGCACGCCCCTCTGCACTGACTCGTTTTAGTTTAACGGTGAGAAGCAGAGCACTATCTCGAAAAACCAAGGTGACACTATATAAGACCTTGATCATCCCAGTCCTCCTTTACGGCGCAGACGCTTAGACCTTAACAAAAGCGGATGAAGATGCCCTTGGTCGTTTGGAGAAAAAAATTCTGCGCACTATCTACGGTCCCGTTTGTTCAAACGGTGTATGGAGGAGAAGATATAACGAAGAACTGTACTGATACAGCATCTAAGGTGGCTATGCCATATAGAGCGCATATAAAATACAGCTCCGACCTGAAGAGTCTTCGAATCCACCCCGAAAGGAAGGCGTGGCAGATGACGGCCGCATCAACGGTGGCGCACGCATGTGGAAGGGGACCTTAACCAATTGGGCGTGCGGCGCTGGAGACAGCTGGCCAAAGACTGTGCCAGCTGGAGACGCTTGTTGGTTGAGGCCCAGGTTCACCACGGACTGTAGCGCCACCAAAGTAAGTAAGTATACTTACTTACTTATCAGGCCAGCGATCCATGGAGGATCTGAGCCTGAGCTATAGCTGCCTTCCATCCTTGACGGTCCCGGGCACGCTGCTTCCAGTTGTCAAGACCAAGATATCTTACATCCGCGATTACTTGGTCTTTATACCGGAGGTTCGGTCTTCCTCTTCTTCTCGAACCAGGAGGCTCGGAGTCGAAGATCCTCTTAGCTGGAGCGTTGATGTCCATGCGCTCGATTTGGCCGAGCCAGTGTAATCGAGGAATCTTTGCCTTCCGGATTACATCCACATCTTTGTACAGCTCGTAGAGTTCGCGGTTGAGTCTTCTTCTCCATTCACATTCCTCACAGACAGGACCAAATATCCGGCGCAGAATTTTTCTCTCGAAAGAACCCAAAATCAGCTCCGCTGTCCTGCTTATCGTCCAGCTTTCGGCTCCGTACAGCAAGACTGGCAGTATGAGCGTTTTGTAAAGCATGACTTTCGAGTGAGGAGTTTTGACCCCAGTTGTTTGGACAAGCCGAAGTAGCAGCGGTTGCCGAGGGCGATTCTATGCTGGATCTCCACTGTGGTGTCATTTGTGGAATTTACGCATGTTTCGAATGGTTCCCGGGTCGTAGAACCGAGTTGCACGGTGCATCGCGTGTTTTTTAGCGTGGCGCGACACAACTGGATCAGTTTTACCGGGATCCCGAATTCGGCCATCGCCCCAACAGTGCTTCACGATGAATGCTGTCGTATGCGGCTTTGAAATCGATGAAAAGATGATGTGTATCGGTTCGAAACTCGTTGGTCTTTTCCAGGACTTGTCGAAGTGTGAAAATTTGGTCTATAGTTGATTTGCCGGGCCGGAAGCCGCACTGGTAGCTGCCGGTTAGTGCGGTGCAAAATGGTTTTAGACGTTCACACAATACGCTGGACAGGATCTTGTATGCGACATTGAGCAGGGATATACCTCTATAGTTCTTGCAAGAGGTAGGATCGCCTTTTTTGTGGATGGGGCATATAGAGCTGGTATTCCAGTCGTCGGGCATGCTTTCATCTTCCCGAATTCTGCAGATGATCTGGTGCATGCTCCCTACCAGAACATCGCCGCCAGCCTTGAAGAGCTCTGATGGCAAGCCATCTGAGCCTGCGGCCTTGTTGTTCTTCAGCTTCTGAATAGCTGTGCCGACTTCTTCGATGCTGGGTGGGAGGACTACTTCAGCGGCTGGAGTTGGGATTTCCTCGGTCCCTACCTCTCTCCTGGTCATGCTCGTTAAGCAGCTGCTGGAAGTGCTGCTTAAATACATCCACTATTCCCTGCGGGTCGGTGACAAGATTACCCTCGCAGTTTCGAAGAGCCAGGGTGCCCTTTTTGGGAGCCTCCTGCAAGGCCTTTGGCTTTCTTGTAAAAGGCTCGTATTTTATGTTTACCCCTAGACTCCTCGATATCCTTGAGCTGAAAGAAAGAAAAGTATCTTCTACTTACTTCGTAAGTATATGTGTACAAAAAAGACCGGAACAACATGTTCATTTATTTTAAAATAAGATTTCATTTTATTTAAAATATCTTGACTTTTTCAAATCATGTAGATTACAATTAAATAGTTTTTTTATAAATTGTCATAACGTCAGGATGGATAATATATGAAACAAAGTTAACATGGACCAAAAAACAAAAAAAAAAAGTATTTCTATATGAGGAAAAGAAAACGGATATAAAACGAAAATTAAATTAGTCAAATAGATACAACGAAACATAAAAATAATAAAAAAGATACATCCGAATTGGAGAAACAAATTACAAATTACAGGCACAAAATCTAACACCTATAATACAGCGTATCCACAATTTTGATTTGTTCGTTTCTTCATAAATACACATCTCACAGGTGTATCTGTATAATAGTATATATTACTCTTCTATACCGTTGCTACAAAGTGAATAGTCCATAACTACGTACATACATATGTATACAATTGTGTATAATATTATTAACAAAAATACAGCGTACCTATTCCATTTTTTTTTTGTTTGCCGCGTGCGAAATACAAATGTATCTATTTATATTCCACGCGGTTTTTTCCATTTTCATTTTTTGTGTAAATACATTGGCAATAAATCCTCTCCGTGTCATAGTTTCATTTATTTTCTATTTATAAGCAATTGTAAATTGGTGAATTCTATAAATACATTTATGTATCTAATTGCATGTATTATATTGTTTTTTTGTTTTTAGTTCGCGTAATAAAATAAAATATGTGACTGACTGCAAAATCAGTTGAGGAAATATTAAAACAAAAAGAAAAGAAAAACAATTATGAGAACAACAATTAATTAAATTAATAATAAAATTGTGTAGTTGTTGTTGTGGAGAAATCGTAAATATTTTTTTTTATTTTGCAGATGCTAGTGCAATTGCTGTTGATTTTTTTGTATCTTTGAAAAATAGCTTCCAAGCATTGTTGAAATAAAATAATTTTGACAATCAATCAAGGTTTCGATTTTTAATTAGACTAGCTTTTGTTTAGCGCATTCGGGACAAATGATGTCGGGTCCATCGGTTATGAACCCACGTCCGACCAAAGATGTCTTGCAACTGGCACAGATGAAACAGTCATGATGCCAGTGACGGTCTTCGAACGAGATGAACCTTGTGCCACCAATTCCTTCACAAAAACAGAAAAAAACACACAAAATATTTACAATCTGGCTACAGGTCACATGATCACTTGAAAGGAATTACCTGTAATTGGCTTCGCACATGATGTGCATCGTTTGGCAAAGAGCTCGCCAAAGCAATCGGCACAATATGGTTTCTCATCACGACTAGTAAATCGTTGCCCAGCCAAAGTTATATTACAATTAGTGCAGGTGAAACACTCACGATGCCACGGCTCATTCTTGTAAGTCACACCGCCAGCAGTTATGACCTATAGATACAGGCACCAAAACAATACAGAATATATCGAATAAATTGTATATATAACTCACTTTGTTGCATTTAATGCATCTAGTAGCGAATTTCTCCTCATAACAACCGGCACAGTAGATCTCCTGCTCACGGGGGATAAAGGACTTGGTGCCGATGGGCGTTTTGCATACGCAACAACAGAAACATTTCTCGTGCCATTGGCGCGTCTTGTATTCCATTTTCTTCGTACCTATAAATTAAACAAAAGAAAATGAAATGTATTTCAATACCGAAACGATTGGTGGAAAACATGTTACAATAGCTATACACTGAGTACAAACAAGGGTGCTCTTAAAACTACTCGAACAAGGCCTAATGGCTTAGTACTTTTCTACCATAATTTTTAACTACCAATGTGACAACATCGAGCTCATGCAAGACTATTCTATTCCCTCTATAGCTGGAGGCTTTTTGACGTGGTATTGGCGTCCTTCATCCAAGGACATTTTACTCGTAATCAAGAATTGGATTTGACTGTGATTTTGGGGATATAAATATAACGGTCGTGTCATGCAATGCCAATAGCAGTGCAATGGCAATTCATTTATTCATTTATTGATCTCCTGCTGGGAGGGAGTAGCACAAAGTGGTAGTAAAGGTTAAACACTTGGTTCTGTCTTCATATCTATTTTTCGGTATGTTGAATGTATATTCATTAAAGGGAGGCTTGTTGCATAAGATACTTAATAAAAAAACGCAATTTTCAGGGATAAATAATGTGTCGCCGGTGATCTGCAAAATTGGTACTGAGCCAGTTAGAGCAGTTATGATCTAATACCAATTCCAAGGACATCATTTAAGCCAGTTAACAACTGACTTAGTAATAAAGAAGTAAGAAAATCACACGAAAATTGTCAGAAGTCAATGCTACATAGCTATTTACTTTTTAAAGATTCTCTTCTTCTTCTTCTTAGTGGGCGCTACAGTTCGGGGTGAACCTGGGCCTCAACCAACATGCCCCTCCATCTAGCACGATCTTTCGCTAGCCTTTTCCATTGCCGCACACCCAGTTGGCTGAGGTCCCCTTCCACCTGTGTGCGCCATCTTAAGTGCGGCCGTCCTCTGCTTCTTTGTCCCTCGGGGTTGGATTCAAAGACTCTCCGGCCTGGAGCTGTGGTGTCCATTCGCTCTACATGGCCCAGCCATCTTAGGCGTTGAATCCGTAGACGCCTGACTAGGTGGTTGAATCTTCTCCTCCATCCCCCGTCTGCGTTTATAGGCCCAAAAATCACGCGCAAAATCTTTCTCTCGAACCGACCAAGGGCCTCCTCATCCGCTTTTGATAGTGTCCATGCTTCTGCGCCGTACAACAGGACCGGGATGATAAAGGTTTTATATAGAGTCAACTTTGTCGTTCGGGAGAGGGCTCTATTACTCAGTTGCCTCCTGAGCCCAGAGAAAGAGCGATTGGCAAGAGTAATTCTGCGTTTGATTTCGGAACTGATGTCGTTGTTCCAGGTCACTGCGGAGCCAAGGTAGACGAAGTCCTTAACTACCTCGAACTTATATCTGCCTATACAAACGTTCTGGCCAAGACGTCGGTGGTGAGCGTCCTTTTTTGATGACAGCATATATGTATTTAGTTTTGCCCTCGTTTATCGACAGACCAACTTTCGCCGCCTCGAACTCAATACTCGCAAACGACTCATTGACATCTCGCTCTGATCTACCTATAAAGTCAATATCGTCGGCTTACGCAAGGAGTTGCGAGGATTTGAAATAGATTGTGCCTCTTGTATTGGCCAGTGATTTTTGCACAATCATTTCCAATATGATGTTGAAGAAATCACACAACAGCGATCGCCCTGCCTATATCCTTTTTTGACATCAAAACTATCGGTAAGGTGTTCACCGATTCGGATGGAGCAGCGAGCATTCTCCAAAGTCATCCTGCATAGTCTGACGAATTTACCAGGTACATATGTCAAAGGTAGACATAGCGTTGTATAGCTCGTCTCTAATTACGCTGTCGTATGCGGCTTTGAAGTCGACAAATAGGTGGTGAGTGTCGACTTGAAATTCATTGGTTTTTTCCAGGATCTGCCGTAGTGTGAAGATTTGGTCGATAGTGGACTTCCCTGGCCTGAATCCGCACTGATAAGGACCTATCAGCTTATTTACAAAAGGCTTCAGGCGTTCATACAAAACGGCAGAGAAAATTTTGTAGGCGATTTTAAGGAGACTTATTCCTCTATAGTTGGCGCAATCAGACAGGGTCTCCTTTCTTGTGGATCGGGCATACGATGCTGAGACTCCATTCCTCGGGCATGCTTTCCTCTAACCATATCTTACGGATGAGCTGGTGCATGCTCCCAACCAGGTCATCCCCAGCTGCCTTGAAGAGCTCAGCAGACAGTCCGTCTGCGCCAGCAGATTTATTTGACTTGAGCTTCGATATGGCAATCTTAACTTCGTCGAGGTCAGGGGGACGGAATTCTCTGCGGTCTCCGTCGATTAGAAATGGATCATTCTGCCTGACAGCGGTATATTGACTAACATCGCCGTTATACAGTCTGCTGAAGTGGTTTTTCCATATTCTCAGCATCGACTGCGGTTCTACTACTAGGTGTCCGTTATCATCCCTGCAGGCTTCCGTTCTGGCTTTATAACCTTGGCATGTTCGCTTTATCTGTTGATAAAACTTTCGAACGTCACGCCTGCAGTAACACCTCTCCAAATCCTCAATCGAGCGCTTCTCATTCCTGCGGAAGCATCTCTCCATCTCCTCGATCCCACGCTTTCCGTGCTCTCTCTTCTTTCTTCTGAAAAGCGTGTGTTCCTCTCTTCTCTTCTGCTCATAGAAAGGAGACCCCTATAACTGCGCCAGCTATAGAGGAATAAGTTTCCTTAACATCGCATATAAGATCTTCTCTCCCGTATTGTGTGAACGCCTGAAACCGTTTGTCGATAACCTGATCGGCTCTTATCAGTGTGGTTTCAGACCAGGTAAATCCACAATAGACCAAATATTTACGCTACGGCAGATCTTGGAGAAGACCCAGGAATACCAAATCGACACTCAGCACCTCTTCGTCGATTTCAAGGCTGCATATGACAGCGTGTCATATGCAGAGAGCACCGTGGCGCAGTGGGTAGTGTGTTGGCCTCTGACGCCGATGACTCGGGATCGAATCCCGACACAGCCATGTCATCGAACGTGTTTTTCACGGTGTTTCTCCTCAGCGGGGTTCTGACAAAAACCGTTCGCCGGTTCGCCGTTCGGAACCGGCAATATACTGTAGGTTCCTTTCACCTATGTGAAAATGAAATCACACATAACATGGCTGATCGAGAGAAGCTCGGCTCAGGTTCTTCATGGACTGTAACGCCAACATATATACATACATATGACAGCGTGTATAGAGATGAGCTATACAAAGCCATGTCTAGTTTTAACATCCCTGCCAAACTCGTCCGACTGTGCAGGATGACAATGGAGAATTCTCGCTGCTCCATTAAGGTCGGTAATGAGCAAACCGAGACCTTTGATGTTAAAAAAGGATTTAGGTAAGGTGACGTGCTGTCATGCAACTTTTTCAACATCTTGCTTGAAAAGATCGAGCAGGAGTCGCTGGCCAACACAAGAGGTACGATTTATTTCAAGTCTACGCAATTGCTTGCGTACGCCGACGACATTGACGTGATTGGACGGACACAGCGAGACGTCAATAAGGCCTTTGTAAGCGAGAGTACCGTGGCGCAGTGGGTAATGTGTTGGCCTCTGACGCCGATGACACGGGATCGAATCCCGACACAGCCATCGAACGTGTTTTCACGGTGTTTCTCCTCAGCGGGGTTCTGACAAAAACCCCCTGTAGTAAAATTGTCATGAAAAGCTTCTCGAAATTCGCCGTTCGGAACCGGCAATAGACTGTAGGTCCCTTTCACCTATGGGAAAATTAAATCACACAAAACATGGGTGATTGAGAGAAGCTCGGCTCAGGTCCTTCATGGACTGTAACGCCAACATACATACATACATACAAGCATTGAGGTAGAAGCGGCTAAGATGGGTCTCAAGGTAAATGAGGGTAAAACCAAATATCTGCTTTCATCTAAAGGAGACGGACAACACCGACGTATTGGCCAGAACGTCACCATGGGCGGATATAACTTTGAAGTGGTCAAGGAATTCGTCTACCTTGGCTCACTGATGACCAGCGACAACAACACCAGCGCTGAGATAAAATGCAGAATCACTCTTGCCAACCGCTGTTTCTTTGGGCTCAAGAGGCAATTGAGAAGTAGAGCCCTCTCTCGGAAAACCAAGGTGACACTGTATAAGACCTTAATCATCCCAATCCTCCTTTACGGCGCAGACGCTTGGAACTTAACAAAAGCGGATGAAGATGCCCTTGGTCGTCTCGAGAGGAAAATTCTGCGCACTATCTACGGCCCCGTTTGTTCAAACGGTGTATGGAGGAGAAGATATAACGAAGGACTGTACGGGTTGTACAGCGACATCGGCCTGGTACGACGTCTACGGATACAGCGTCTAAGGTGGCTATGTCATGTAAAGCGCATGGAAAATATAGCTCCGACCCGAAGAGTCTTCGAACCCACCCTGAAAGGAAGGCACGGCAGAGGACGGCCGCATCAACGGTGGCGCACGCTGGTGGAAGGGGACCTTAACCAACTGGGCGTGCGGCGCTGGATACAGCTGGCCAAAGACTGTGCCGGCTGGAGACGCTTGTTGGTTGAGGCCCAGGTTCACCACGGACTGTAGCGCCACCTAAGTAAGTAAGGAAGTTTTTGTATTTGTTCGGTAAAATCTAATACTTCATCTTCTAGTTGGTTTTTATTACATAGCATTGTGTTGAAGTATGATAGTGCTTGAAAGTAGTTCCAATCTGTAAGTTTATTTACAAGGTAAGAGTTTCTGTTTTCCTGTTTCTGAAGTACATTTCTGGAAATTTGTTTTATAATAAAAAAGTCGATCAGGTCTGGAATTTTCTTTCTATCTGTTGGCCAGTACGTTGGCTTACCAGTTGACATGGGTTCATAGTATGGTATGACAACATTTATTCCAGCAAATCCAGCGCTCTTTACGTATAGCGCTTCATTTGCTCATATCGACGCAGTAATCCTTATTGCGTGTTCGTCTATTTCTATAAATACAAACCGTGAAAGACAGCAAAAGAGTCCTATAACCTCGAGGAGTTAATTTTTGCTGATTCATTGGAATGTCAATTCATAGTTCTACCAAAATCTATTCGTTTTTATGAAGAGCTATTTGTTGTAAAATACGCTTACGATTGGAACTATTAAGGTCCGGAGTACGACCGTTTGCAAATGTCACTTTGACACGAAACACTCATCCGAAGCCACCTTTTGTCACATTCTAAACTCATTGGCTGCACGATAACCCTTTCTTCATGCGAACGAGTAGTAATTAAGCTCAAGTATCTGTCGCCCAAATGACAAGATACGAGTAATTTATTCCATACTTGTCCCAATTTCAATTCCACTTTAATGGACAACATATTATAAATCTCCATCTCCAACACCTACATTCGAACAATTAACTGGTTTACGGCAAAAATATAAAGTTTCACAAAGTATCTCATGAGATCATTCGCCGCTTTTGTATCGTAGCGTGACAAATCTAAGAAAAATTAAAGAATAGGAAACAACAACAAAAAAAACTAACCTAATGACAGTTAATGACCTACCGACAGTATTCAGATTTATGCCAAAATTGCGGAAAATTAGCCGGCAGACGTGCCTGAAGCTGTAAAGCAAGTGAACTTTGCCTGAGAAAGGCAATTACAAAGTTTGGCAATTGCATTGACAAACAACACTTAAGTGGTCCGTGTACACGACTAATTATATTCAAATTATGAGCAGAAGTTACATATGTTAGATATGTACATATGTGTGTAGATACTCCCACTCTTGAGCTACAAAAGAAACCATCGTCATCACCGAAGTATATTTAACGCACTTACGTAATGGGTCCGTCGATGTACTGGTTCCTGTTCGACAAATGGTATTCTCAATGCTTCATGTGCTTGAGATCGTATGACGGTAATAACGGCGCGTTTGAGAGTTTAGATGGAATCTAAAGAAAGCTAAAGAAAGCTTTAAAGAAAAAGCTCCTAAGAGAACACTATGGCTATACGAGAAAGCCAACTGGTGCGGCCTTAACAACTTCTTTTGAATCTTTAACTGGTCGTTGTGCTTCCTCGACAACGACGTGGACGCCGCAACTGATATTATCGTAAACATTATCCGAATCGGCATGGCAAATTTCATTCCCAGCAAGACTAAAAGCACCAGGCCTAAGGATAATACGTGGTTTGACTCGAGCTGCAAAGAGGCTATTAGGCTCAGGGAGCTAAGTTTTCGGGCCTACAAGGCAAACAGTTCTGAGGAAAACCGAAAAAAGTACATACGAGCCAGAAATGACTGCAACACCCACATTCGACAGATTAAATTCCAATCCGACCAAAAATTAAGGCGTAAAATCCTTCAATGTCCCAAAGGTAGCAAAAGTTTCTGGTCGTTTGTAAAAAACGTGAAAAACTCAACTAAGTCGTCTATACCGACGCTCATCCATAATGACATTCCAGCTGTCACCCCGCTTAGACAAAGCTAACCTACTTGCTGCCCATTTCGCAACCAGTTCTCAGCTGCCAGCCTGTACTTTGTCTCCGCCTGTACTAGAGTGCGTCAATTCCACCATGGGACTAATCCACTTCCGCACTCGTACAGTCGGAAGGGTTCTTAAAGACTTCGACATACACAAATCCGAGGTGTTCTTCTACGCTGGCAAAACCACTGCGTAAGCTTTTTCACCTTTCCTACACCTCTGGGCTCTTTCCGAGTAGGTGGAAAACAGCATTTGTCCAGCCTATACCCAAAAAAAAGGCGAATCATCTTCTCCCTCCAACTACCGACCCATTGCACTAACGTCCCTTCTTTCCAAGGTCATGGAAACGCAGATTAACCGTCAGCTTATGAAACATCTTGAATCACGGAAACTCCTTAATGACCGTCAATACGGTTTCCGCAGCAACAGATCCACTGGTGGTATGATGGCATATCTCGCTGAAAAGTGGAATCACTCGCTTCACCAAGCAGGTGAAAGCAAAATTGTTGCACTGGATATTTCGAAAGCATTTGACAGGGTTTGGCATGAAGCCCTTTTGTCGAAAATGCGTGCTTTTGGGATCGATGAGTCTCTCTTTCAATGGATTAGAAGCTACCTTTCGAATCGTTCAATTCAAGTTGTTTTGGACGGATTCAAGTCTGAAACTCACTTTGTAAATGCCGGTGTTCCCCAGGGCTCCGTTTTGTCTCCGACACTTTTTCTTATTTTTATAAATGATCTCTTGTCTGTTACTTCTAATCCAATTCACTCCTTCGCTGACGACAGTACCCTCAGCTTCTCATATTCGTTCACTAGTTTACGACCCTGCACTTCGGTTGTAGATAGTGAGCGACAGCGTAGGTTGAGCTCATTAAATTCCGATATCGACAGCATCATCCAATGGGGTAAAAACAATAGAGTGGAATTGAATGCATCCAAAACACAATGCTGTCTCTTGTCGTTAAAGCGTATAAATAACCCGCAGCCATTATCCATGAATGGCACTTGCATCTCTGAAACTGCTCACAATCTTAATTGGAGCGACCATATATTCAGTGTCGCCAAGAATGCTGCGAAATGCCTAGGATTCTTATACAGGTGCAAGAAATATTTCTCACCCTTAGATCTGGCTACAATCTATAAGGCGTTCATTCGCCCCAAATTAGAGTTTAACGCTCATGTCTGGTCCGGTGCTTCCAAGACCTCAGTGCACCTACTAGACAGAATACAAAAACGAGCCATAAAACTGATAGGTGACTCCAGCATTACCAAAACATTAGACCCGCTGGAACACCGCAGGAATGTTACCTGCCTCTCCCTGTTTTATCGTTACTGCCACCAAAAATGCTCTGATGAAATAGCCAGTTGCATTCCGCCCCTTCAACATTTCTCCCGCAATACACGCGTCTCTAGGAATGCTCACCAATATACTCTGAAGCCCGCTTTCGGACGTACTGTCAAATATAGAGAATCTTTCATTAACCGAACCACACGAATCTGGAACTCCCTGCCGGATTCGGTTTTCCCCCCTCAATGCAACATGCAAGCATTTAAGATCAATGTCCATCGGCATCTCCTCTATTCCTCTTCCTCTCTACCTTCTGCCCGCACTGTGTCGCCGACATAATAAGGCTATTAGACCTTGAGTGCGCGCAAATTTAAAAAAAAAAAATTGAAACAGTCTCCAAAGTCGATGAAATGATTGTGTTGCTATTAATCATTTCATCGACCTGTACTGATTGGAATAGTATAAAGTGTTTACCTGCTTTTGTGCTCTTTGGATCGCCCAGTCGACAATAGTCACCCAGGTGACAGATGAAATTTCGATTTTCATCAGCAGCCGATGCATTTGGTAGGAACATACTCAACACAGCTATGTCTTCATTGTTCTCCTTGGCCTTACGAATACGTTCGGCACCGACTGTTTTTGTTGTTAGACGTAGACGGGAATTCATTTCGCTTGACAAGACGTCAGCTGCCATATCCATATGCGCAGACGTAAGAGACTAATGTCAATGCACTTTTTGTGCTCACTTATCACTTGACAGAAAATACACTGATGCTGGGGGGTACACTTTGACAGTTTTTGTTTACTGGAAATTGGAAATATTTTTTTTTTCGAGGCCAGGCGGTTTTCGATAGTCTTAGGGCTCTAAAGCTTAAATCAAATGACAAGACCTTAGTCAAACTCAACAAAGTGATGGTACGAGTCACGAGTTCGTTCGGTTTGTTTCGTTGCATTACAGATGGCACGACAATACAGTACCAGATGGTCGTCGTTGTGCCGATTTCACTTTCATCCATTTTACTTAGAAGTACAAGTAGAACATGATCGCGAATAAATTGGGCAATAAATCCAGTCGAATAATCAAGAGTAGGAATAAAAAGTGAATAATGACATCATGAAGCGCACGCAGAGAGTAAGAGCTACGTCACGATTTCCAGATACAGAAAGGAGGAAACCCGGGCGCAATAGCCTTGCTATCTTCGTGTGTTCCTTTCCTTTCAAAAAATCTTTAGAGAGTGATCAAGGTAAAGTGGATTAAATAAAGTTTCAGTGACTGATACATCTGAGGTATTTGATTGACATGGTATTGAGACTGAGCAGTCACATCATGTCAGAAAGTGAATCTGCAATCAGCAATTTTGGATCCATACCAATGATAGAAGCATTGGAGTAGATAATTGCTCACTAACAATCAGTAGCCAAGGTATGTCTAACTTTTTTTTTTTTTTTGTTGAAGGCTTCTGCTATCCGCTGGAGCACTCAGACACAATCACTGGTCCATTGTACTCCAGACAGACACCTTACATTACTGTATTTTCCCCGTTTACCGGTGAAAAATTTGAAGGAGCTTCAGTAATGTAGAGCTAAGGTATTCGGCACACACCACGTCGGCTCCAAGGGTGCGCCACCTTGCGCGAGCAAAGGCGGGACAATCATAGAGGAAATGCTATGCAGTATTATCCTCCTCTTCGTCACATGCAGCAGAGGTAGGCGTCTCACTGATGCCGAGCACGTAGAGATGCTTGGCAAAAGTGTAATGGCCCGTGATAACTCCCACAAGCCTTCTGCAGTCGATTCTCCTTAAAGTCAGGAGGAATGCTGCAGATTTTTTGTAGACATCATGGCATACGCGCTTAGTCATCCTGCAACCCGGACAATCCTTCCATCTACGGTTGTGTGTGTTAAATACACAATCGTTAATGTAGGAATTTACCGTGGGCGCAGGTAGACCTAGAGCGGTTTCAGGTCCTGAGAAGCTCTCCTCTGAACCCATTCTAGCAAGTTCATCAGAGATCCCATTTCCTGGGATCCTAGAGTGGCCTGGAACCCATACAAGCCTTAATGAATTTAGTCTGCCGACTCTGTTCAAGGACTTGAGTTCAAGCACTAATTTGAAGCTAGTTAAGGGGATACACACAGCTTTTAGTGCAGCTTGGCTGTCACTGCAGACGCATATGGTTTTCCCCTTCCACCTGTGCTTCACAACATAGTGCATGGCCATTAGGATTGCGTATATCTCTGATTGGAAGACAGACGCATACTTTCCTAACGAGAAGTGCAGTCGGATGTTTTCGCCCAGACCTGGAGCCATCCGTGAAAATGCGAAGACTATCCTTTCCATGTTCAGTATCCAGCCACAGCCAATCCTGACGCCATGGAAACTAGAAATTACGACGCAATAGGATAACGGGCGTCAGTGCGTCAGAAGGCATGTCCATGAGACAGGGGTCGCAGGACAATTCTTGCGCAAGCACACCGTTATTCCTATGCGAGTTGTACCAAAAGCCATTTCTCTTCAGACGAGACATGGCTTTCAGAGCACACATTCTGATAAATATATCAAGAGGCCGAAGGTTCATCATAACATCTAGAGCAGCGCCTGGCGTGCTGGAGAAAGCCCCCGTGCAGCTGAGACAAACCGTTCTTTGGAGTTTGGTAAAAGAGGATACGACGTGTTTGCGTTTTAGTCTGTTCCACCAGACAACCGATGCATATGAGATTATAGGTCTTATCATTGCCGTGTAGATCCAGAGGACCTTTGCCGGCGATAAGCCCCATGTTTTGCCAAAAGCTCCTTTGCATTGCCAGAAAGCTGACAGCGCTTTCGTGGTTTTCGACTCAACATGTTTTGACCAGAGAAGCTTACTTGGTCTTGTCCCCATTTACCCTTAGACCCACTTTAGCCGCTTCTGCTTCAATGCTTGCGAACGCCTCATTGACGTCTCGCTTTGTCCGTCCAATAACGTCAATGTCATCGGCGTAGGCAAGTAATTGTGTGGACTTGAAGTAGATCGTACCTTTTGTATTGGCCGCAGAGTCCCGCACGACCTTTTCAAGAATAATGTTGAAGAAGTCACATGACAGTGCGTCACCCTGTCTAAAACATTTTTTAACATCAAAGGGGTCGGTTAGTTCACCTCCGACCTTAATGGAGCAGCGAGAGTTCTCCATAGTCATCCTGCATAGTCTGACGAGTTTGGCAGGAATGTTAAAACATGACATGGCTCTGTATAGCTCGTCTCTATAAACACTGTCATACGCGGCTTTAAAGTCGACGAATAGATGGTGCGTATCGACCTGGAATTCATGGGTCTTCTCCAAGATCTGCCGTAGTGTAAATATTTGGTCTATCGTGGATTTTCCTGGCCTGAAACCACACTGGTAGGAACCTATCAGATTGTCCACGAACGGTTTCAGGTACTTAAACAGTATGGCAGAGAGGATCTTGTACGAGATGTTCAGAAGGCTTATCCCTCTGTAATTGGCGCAGTCATAGGGGTCTCCTTTCTTATGGACCGGGCAAACGATACTGAGATTCCATTCTTCGGGCATGCGTTCTTCCGACCATATCTTGCAGATGAGTTGGTGCATGTTCCTGACCAGCTCATCGCCAGCTGCTTTAAACAGTTCCACGGGGAGTCCGTCTGCTCCAGCAGCTTTATAAGACTTAAGTTTCGATATCGCTATCTTAACATCGTCTAGGTCGGGTGGACGGGATTCTCCTTCGTCTTCGTCCATTGTGAATGGTTCGCTCTGCCTGACGGCGGCATTTTGACTATCATCGCCGTTATACAGTCTGCAGAAGTGGTCCTTCCACAATCTCAGCATCGACTGTGACTCCACTACTAGTTGTCCGTGCTCATCCCTGCAGGCTTCTGCTCTGGCTTTATAGCCTTGGCATGTTCGTTTTACTTTTTGGTAAAACTTTCAAACATAGTTCCTGCAATAGCATCTCTCGATCTCGCGCTTCTCGTGCTCCTTCTTTTTCCTTCTCAGAAGCACATGCTCCTCCCTCCTTTTCTGTTCATAGAACTCGCGGGCATTCTGCATTCTGTTTCTCTACATGGGTCTGTCTGCACTCATCATCAAACCAGGGGTTTCTCGACGGTGGTGGCTCGAAACCGAGTACATCTAAAGCGGCCTCTCCAATGGCGTTTTAACAACGACTCCATTGCTGTTCTATGTGTCTAACTTAGACCCTCAAAATGTCCATTGAACTGCCACATTTCTTCCTCGGAATTTGATGTTTGTTCATGGAACACCCACACACACAAGTAGGTATGCATCTCCGTATGTTGTTCAATTTGCAGTGACACGTCGCGCTTTTTACTACAAATACTCAATCATCAAACGTCACATATCCAACTTAACCTCAATCATACATATAACCGCAAGCGGCAAATTGTCATAGTGATCACCGCGATAATCTTGATCATCACACCACTTAGTCGGTACAATATGAAATTAATTAATAAAAAGAAAATAAATAATCAATTCGATCCGTATCCGTAGTTGGATGACTCGATTCAATGACCGCTTTTTTGCGGTCAATCGTTGTGTAGGTTGGATTGTCAATTCTTTATTTCAAATTCAAATCGTTTCGAATGCGAACTGACGTGATGTCTCCAAGTGTCAACTGTGGGGCGTGGATACATGTGCATACATATGGATGCTCGGATGTGGGAAGAGAATGTCTCGACGTCATAGAAAGTCTGATCCGATTTCTTAGCGTGATACCATGGTATTGAAGCATTCATTGATTGCAAGCTGAGATAGAGAGAAGGTCGTCCGGAATTGAAAGGATAGCTAAAAGCAGCGATAGCACAACATCGACAACAACGGTAATGCCATATCCACTTACTTTTTATTTTCTTATTGTATTTTTAAATTAAAGTGAATACCACTGTGGAGGGAATTTATAAAATAACGTTCATTCCTTGATGAATTGTATGATTTATAGCGAAGGATGTTCTCTTCTAGAATAATTCATAGTCGGATTTTTAAGATACTATGATTTACAAGGAGATATTCATAGAACAAGAACCGGAAGGACCAGATTTGTTGAATCGGTGAGTATGGCAGCAGTTTGGCATATGTCTTTTCATGCGATAGACTAGTTTACACATACACTCCCGCTGCATTAGGTTTTAAAGAAGCTTAAAATCGTGCAGTCATACAGTCAAACACTTCGTGAGCGAGTGAAATAAACGTTTCTAGAGTGGTGGAAGTCTAGGGATAAACATAAAACACGAGCCTTTTACAAGAAAGCCAAAGGCCTTGCAGGAGGCTTCAGAAAGGGCACTCAGGCTCTTCGAAACTGCGAGGGTAATCTTGTCACCGACCCATAGGGAATAGTGGATGTATTTAAGCAGCACTTCCAACAGCTGCTTAACGAGCATGACCAAGGGAGAGTGGTAGGGACCGAGGAAATCCCAACTCCAGCCGCTGAAGTAGCCCTCCCACCCAGCATCGAAGAAGTCGGCACCGCTATTCAGAAGCTGAAGAACAACAAGGCCGCAGGCTCAGATGGCTTGCCATCAGAGCTCTTCAAGGCTGGCGGTGATGTTCTGGTAGGGAGCACATTGGGAAGATGAAAGCATGCCCGACAACTGGAATACCAGCTCTATATGCCCCATATGCCGCACTAATCGGCAGCCACCAGTGCGGCTTCCGCTGATAGGTCCTTATCAGTGCGGATACAGGCCAGGGTAGTCCATCATCGACCAAATCTTCACACTACGGCAGATCCTGGAAAAAACCAATGAATTTCAAGTCGACTTCAAAGCCGCATACGACAGCGTAATTAGAGACGAGCTCTACAACGCTATGTCTACCTTTGACATACCTGCTAAAGACTATGCAGGATGACTTTGGAGAATGCTCGCTGCTCCATCCGAATCGGTAGACACCTTACCGATAGTTTTGATGTCAAAAAAGGATTTAGGCACAATCTATTTCAAATCCTCGCAACTCCTTGCATACGCCGACGATATTGACATAATTGGTAGATCATAGCGAGATGTCAATGAGGCGGCGAAAATTGGTTTGGCGGTAAGCGAGGGCAAAACTAAATATATGCTGTCATCAAAGAACGACGCTCACGACCGACGTCTTGGCCAGAACGTTTGTATTGGCAGATATAAGTTCGAGGTAGTTAAGGACTTCGTCTACCTTGGCTCCGCAGTAACCTGTAACAACGACATCAGTTCTGAAATCAAACGCAGAATCACTTTTGCCAATCGCTGTTTCTTTGGGCTCAGGAGGCTATTGAGTAATAGAGCCCTCTCCCGAACGACAAAGTTGTATCCTGTCATATACAAAAAGCTGCCTTTCCCTATCCTACATCCCCGGCAAGTGGAAGGTAACCAAAGTCATTTTCATACCCAAGGCAGGCAAAAGCTCCCACACGTATGCAAAGGAGACCAACCTCCAATGGAATGGGAGCAATATTGGCTTTATCACCAAACAATTGTGGCCTAAGTTAAGCCTAGGACGAACCAGGGACCTAGTGGCAACCAAAAGGGCAACTTTAAGTACTCTAGTGGGTGTCATTACAGGTCACTGCATCATCGGAAAACACGCCGCCAGATTAGGGCTACCCTCCAATGACTTCTGTCGCGGCTGCATGGACGAGGAGGAATCAATACACCACATTCTCTGCTCATGTCCCTCTTTTGCGAATCGCAGGAGAATCTACCTCGGCGCGCCCTTCTTTGACAATCTAAGTGAGCTATCAAACCAAACGATAGCTCAACTCTCGTTGTATTAGAAGCACCGGTTAGTTCTCAGGTAGCGGATCAGGGTAAGTTGATCCAGGTGGTATCACAATGGGCCGACTTCGGCCTACGTGTGGCTTATGCCTACCATATTAACCTAAGACCCTTATCATCCCGGTACTGCTGTACTGCGTGGAAGCATGGACACTATCAAAAGTGGATAAGGAGGCCCTTGGTCAGTTCGAGAGAAAGATTTTGCGCGTGATTTTCGGGCCTATAAACGCAGATGGACCACGAACTTTACGGGCTGTACAGCGACATGAGCCTAGACAGGCGTCTACGGATTCAACGCCTAAGATGGCTGGGCCATGTAGAGCAAATGGACACCACAGCTCCAGCCCGGAGAGTCTTTGAATCCAACTCCGAGGGACGAAGAAGCAGAGGACGGCGGCACTTAAGATGGCGCACACTGGCGGAAGGGGACCCCAGCCAACTGGGTGTGCGGCAATGGCAAAGGCTAGCAAAATATCGTGCTATTTGGAGGGGCATGGTTGGTTGAGGCTCAGGTTCACCCCGAACTGTAGCGCCCGTTAAGAAGAAGAAAAAGTATTGCTATCCTGCTGCAAGCTTAGAGGTCCAGATGATCATTGCTTTAAATGTAATCGCCATTATCCCAATATCATTTTAGAGCGGCGCAATAAAATAACAAGCTGAAAACACGTCTGATCAGATGTAGGCTGCAAAGACGTTCATAAATATTTTTCCAATTTATTTAGGTTTTATTGGTGATCATACTCTGCTCATCTGTGGGATGCATTCACCTGGGGTACTAATTATTTTCTTTATTATTGGCGAAACAAGTCAATACGTATATGGTTTGGCGTTGCACAGTGCTGATGATGGATGATGATAGTCGCATTGCATCGACTATAAACAGGCTTGCAGGTAGGTGTATCTTAAATGCCTTTAATCCATCTCTAACAAACCTGAAACCCTCTGGGTTGAGCAAACGTAAGCTCATGAATTTACGGTGTCACCAGATACGAAGCAAATCGAATAAACAAATGTCTTTCTTTCAAAATTAATTTCGAGCTCATTAAACTTGATACACGAGAACTGGTAGTTCCACGAGCCGATCCAGGGAATGATGCTCATGGTCGTCTGAAGTGTGCAATTTCAATTAAGAAAATCAACGTCACGTGCCACCAAATACATCCGTCACTGAGTCGACGAATATGGTGATTTTCAATTTCTATGTATTTGTTTTCGAAATTTTAACGATTTCCTATAAGATACATCAAGTTTTTGGAAAAATGCAAATCAACAAAAAAGTTTAGGAAGCAAAGAGGAGGAATAGCTTCAAGAACTGTCTATGCGCCGTGGGCGCTTGATTAATGGCAATGAATCAGAGGCCAAAAATCGACGCAATTGATTCCTATACATGAGTACGAGAACAGACTCGATATACAGAGGGCTATAAGCACAATTGTACCTAAAGTTCCGACGATTCTAGAGTACTCGCGCGATCGAGAGCGAAGCGTCTTCGTTTCACTTTCTTGACTGTTGGGAAACAAATAAATAAATTAGTGCCGGGCATGAGTGCGGATATGTGTATCTGTTAAGTGAAATTATTTCGAGAAAATACTCCCGGAATGTGGAAATGTGCGGAGTCGTTGAACTGCATGCGTTTCTCAATTGTAGGCGGGTAAGGAGAACTCGCTGGGCGCCTATCGTTACCTGATTCATAGACTATTGAGCATAAATGTCCATGACGTCATTGTGGTTTTGTATACATTTTTTTGGTTCAGTAATTGCAAATGCTTCAACGTCTCTGTGTTTTACGTGGGAGGACATGGAGCATGTTCCTTGTCAACATTTCTTCGAAACTAGGCACAGCAATCAACGTGATTCACCGCTAATCCTCACGTAATTCTAGAGACTCTGAACTACTAGATTTGGCAGTTTTAAGTGTGAAGCAATTAACTTGTTATGGCAGGGGTTGGGGTTACTACAAGCCAACAAACCACCGCCTGCGTACTTCCAAAGAACGACATTAAGCTTGTTGTCATGTCATTCCTATTTCTAGTTGGTGAAGCTGCAGCATCAGGGGCTATTGGTAAAACCGCTTAGAGCAAGAGATAAACGTGCGACGAACTTGGTTGTGGAGCACGAAACCATTGCGAATTGATTTGATAATGGTTACAGTCAGATTTGAATAATCTGTCAGTAGCAGAGGTTTAAGAGGTTTAGATTGGGTAGGGCATTGAAACGTAGGCATTAGTCCAAAAACATGGACAACAGTTCGGTGATTCAACTAATATCGTGGGTGGCGTAGTACAATGAGAGATGATTCGATTTTCGATTATGAATTCGCTCTGAAAAATGCGGCAATCTAGTTCCGGGTATTTAGCCATAACTCGGGAACTGCAACACTGTGTCGTAAGTCAACATCTGACCATCTGTCCAGAAAGGGAGGGCATTATTTCAGTTTTCATCCAAAGTTAAAGTCGTAGGGGTTGGAGTGATAGAATCAAGCTGCAAACTACTCATTCTTCTCGGCAAGTCAACGATATTTAAAGAAAAACTGTTCATAGTTAATGAAACAACGTGTTCACTAGGAACTTCGAAGTTATTTTTCCATCCAGGGAGGAATGAGCTGAAGGGAAAGTCATACCAAAGGACTCGGTCTCCCTGTATGTCGGATGTAGGCAGTGGAGTCTTCTCCAAGGAGCTTAACCTCAGCCTATCCTTCAGACTCCTAAATTACTGCAGTGTGTATCAGGCTGAAATAACAGCGATAACAGAGGCCCTTGCATGGCTCAGGATCAATGTAATATCCGCCAAAGATATTATCATTTGCACGGATAGCCAATCTGCGATAAAATCCCTGGCAGCGGTAACCCACAAATCAAAGACATCTCTTAACTGTCGCCTATCTCTAGATGAGATGGCTGAGCAGTTCAACATTAAAGTATTGTGGGTTCTCGGGCATAGGGATATTCCAGAAAACTGCGCGGCCGACAAACTCGCAAAGTTAGGGTATAGCACACTCAGCCTACCTACCCTCGGGTACCTAGAAACACCAATAAGTACGGTAAAGCATATGATAAAACTCCAAACCACTAAGGCGACCAACCCCCAATGGAGTGAGAGTAATATCGGCTTTATCACCAAACAACTCTGGCCTAAATTAAACCTAGGACGAACCAGGGACCTAATGGCAACCAAAAGGGCAACCTTAAGTACTCTGGCGGGTGTCATTACAGGTCACTGCATCATTGGGAAACACGCCGCCGGACTGGGAATACCCTCCAACGACTTCTGTCGCGGCTCATGGACGAGGAGGAGGAGGAATCAATACATCACCTCCTCTGCTCATGCCCCTCTTTTGCGAATCGCAGGAGGATCTACCTCGGCGCGCCCTTCTATGATAATTTAAGTGAGCTAGCAGGCCATAGAATAGCTCAACTCCATCGCTTCATCAGAAGCACCGGTTGGTTCTCTGGTAGCGGATCTGGGTAACACGATCCATGTGGTATCACAATGGGCCGACTTCGGCCTATGTGTGGCTTATGCCGACCACAATAACCTAGCCTAACCTAATGAAACAGCACATAACATCAAGATAAGTCAAGTGGTTCTTAAGGCTCTAAAGAGTTACACATTCAATTATAAGGTTGTCTGGTAGGAAATAAGAGAATAAAGCCATCAAAACTATGAAGACAATGAAAAGGCTGACATACAAGCTAAAAAGGTGCTCAGGGACCTTTAACGGGGCCTTCCCATTTTATGGTTTTAACAACGTGGACGCAAACCTTCATCTAAACAAGTGGATCACAAACCAAAGTCAGGAGGGTATTAAACATTAAAAGAAGTTCATGGAACAAAATTACAATCCAAAACGAGCCAAAGAAGCTCAAAAACTTAACAAGGCCGACCTAAAGCAGTAACAGGCCGCGGGGCATCCAATTATCACCTTTACAAATTGGGATTCAGCAGCATGGCTGTAAGCGATGTAGCAATGCTAAAGAAACCATGGAGCATATATTAACTGTCTCTGCCCAAGCCTCGCGCGAGAAATATTCAAAATGAAGAAACAAAGCAACAATAACAGGAAAGGACTTTTAAGAGATCCCATCTAGGAAGGTGGTACAATAGGCCTTTATGGTCGCAGTACTAGGGTCTTCATGTGATACACTCCTTCAATTCAATTCAATACAAGGATAAAGTCGACACCAAGTTTTGTTTGTGTTGGGCGCATTTTTCGAAAGCAACGTGTTGTGATTAAAGTTTTAGTTCAATTTGGTGAAAATCCTTCGGAAATTCTACAAAAATTGCAGGTGGTGTATGGAGACAAGTGGCATGTGAATGGCGGGTTTTTTTTTTTCGATACAGCCGATATCGCTCATCAACTGGACTTGTTTTCCACAAGCGACCTGAATTCGCCCAGAAGGACTGGATCTTGCGCCTTGACAATTCGCCGGCCTATTCCTCAGTGAATGTGCAAGATTTTTTGGTGAAAAAAATAAACACTCCAGCATCCACCCTAATGACCGATTTTATTATTCTCCAAGATGAAGTCACATTTTTAGGGAACTCTTCCTCGCGGTGGAGAGTAAGTCAAAGAGGCTGCGACCATGGTTCTGAATGAGTTAACTGCAGAGGATTATTAAGGGAACTTCGAATCGAAATGTTAGAATCGTTGTGTAGAGTTAGAGGGGGACTATTCTAATGGTTGATAATAAAAATTTGCGACAAACTTTATTTGCTTGGTTTTTGGTTGCAAATTTCCGGAACTTAATTGCCATACCTCGTAAGAGGTATTTGCTATTTGGTCGCATTTGCTATTTTAGTCAGACCCATTAACACTCTCTGTTAAAGGGTTGTAGATGCTGCAACCGTCAGGTTTCAACGCATATTTCCAAATTACATAATACTGAGAAATGGAATGGACCTAAGGTTTGAACATACATATGTAGCTTCGTATTCCTTTGGTGGACTGAAGATATGACGCGGAAGTAATTGTATGTAGAAAACGTCACATAATCATGTATAGCGTGATCCAAAGGATCCGTGGATTAAGACCTTGATAGATAGATAGATAGGATAAGGGGGTGGGACAGAGTCGCCTATTGTGATGTCCCCCACTTACGGTTCACTCAGAAAACCTGAGTTCATGATAAAACTTAGTATGCTTTTGAGTGAGCTAGCAGCGATTTCTTCTGCTTCAAGATAATACTTGCCTAGGTAACGATGACGTGTACTGACCAGGCAGTTACAGTGGCATATTATGTGCTCTGCTGTTTCTTCATCTTCATTACATATTCGGTAAGTGTCATCTTGTATAATGCCCATCGTTTTGAGGTGTTTGTTGACTGGGCAGTGTCCAGTAAGGAAACCTGTGATTAAGCGAATCTGACTCCTCGAAAGCATGAGGAGTTGTTCCGTTCTACTGAGAGATGTAGTTGGGAGGAACAACTTGGCTTGTCTGCTACCTTTCCTTTGTAACCAGTAGTGATCCGTCGTGTTTCTTAACCAATTTTTTATGCAGCATTTGGTGGTGCTGATGGGTGTGCCGCAGAAAGGCCGTGGCATCATAAATGGTGATGCAGAGCCTTTCCTTGCTGTATGGCCGCTGTGTCCAGGTATCCAAATGAGGTGAACTCTTTTTGTGCTGGCCAGCTGGTTAAGCAGCTGTAGGCAGTCCCATACAAGTTTGGAGGTAATTTCGTAGCTCTTTAGGGCTAGGAGTGCAACCTTGCTGTCAGAGAGAATGTAAATGTTTTTGTTGAATACATTTCTGTTTATATTTTCTCTGAGGCAGAGTTCTATATATTAAGACCTAGAATGAGGACGAGGAATAGAATACATTACAATAAGATGTTATGTCCTGCCCTTCATAGGTATTTTGAAAAATAAAACAATATTTTTGGCGCGAAATGAAGGATAGTGATGTGATATATGGTTCCAGCAAAATAGCACATTATCCCGCAATGAGTGTGCAGTCTTAGATACGTTGCGTGCAAAGTGCAAGCAATTTAATACCGTTTAACATTTCTTAAAGTTTGGATCTAGGGCAACAGACCTGCAACGTTGAAGCACTTTAAACTATCATCCGTCGAGTTATAGCTGATCTAACCTCAAAAACCTATTAGGAAAGTCTTCGGAAAATATCTTTTGCCATTTGTTGCTCAAGAAAAAAAATCAAAAGGGACCATATGTTTAACGCAATTTTTTTGTAATCAATAAATCTAGGTATTCGACAAGTAAAAATGAGAGCGCTGTGGCGCAGTGGTAAGTGTGTTGGACTCTGAGCGATTTCGGATCCCGATAACACCAACGCCCCCCCTCTCCTCTGGAACGTGGTAGTCAACGAACTACTGCTGTTGCTGAAACAGGAAGGGTGCGCTGTGATCGCCTGTGCGGATGACATTGCTATTGCCGTCACAGGAAAATTTCCCAGCACTCTATTCGACCTTACGCGGAGTGCACTACATACAGTAGAAACCTGGACACGGTACTGTGGACTTGGGGTGAACCCAAAGAAGACCGATCTAGTACTGTTCACTAACAAACATAAAATTCCGCCCCTCAACCCACCGAGGCTGGATGGAACTCAACTAACAATCAAAGAACAGGCTTAATATCTAGGACTAGTCCTTGACAGGAGGCTGAATTGGAAACCCAACATTCTTGATCGGGACAAGAAAGCAACTGTTGCCCTCTACAGCTGTAAGAAAGTAGTGGGCAGGAGGTGGGGTCTCCAACCAAGCATTATGTACTGGCTTTACACAGCAGTCATAAGGCCTATCCTCCTGTATGGCGTCGTAGTCTGGTGGACTGCTCTGGACAAAGCAGTCAGTCGAAACCTTCTAGGAAAGGTACAAAGATCGGCCCAACGGAAGCCTTAATTGTTCTACTACATCTTCCACCATTAAACCTTTTCAGCAAGCAAGTTGCTGTATGCGCGGCCCTAAGGATGAGGAGCATAAGAAAATGGCCCACATCTCAAAAAGGCCACACCTCTATTCTAAAACACTTCAAAGTACCCATGGACACTGACTACATCAACCCGCAGAATGTGTTCACCAGGAACTTCGAAGATGTCTTTCCATTCAGGGAGGAATGGGCTGAAGGGAAAGTCATACCAAAGGACTCGGTCGGGTGTAGGCAGTGGGGTCTACTCCAAGGAACTTAACCTCAACCTATCATTTGTATGTATGTATGTTGGCGTTACAGTCCATGAAGAATCTGAGCCGAGCTTCTCTCAATCACCCATGTTGTGTGTGATTTCATTTTTCCCATAGGTGAAAGGGACCAACAGTTTATTACCGGTTCCGAACGGCGCGTTTCGAGAAGTTTTTCATGACAATTTTACTACAGGGGGTTTTGTCAGAACCCCGCTGTGGAGAAACACCGTGAAAATACGTTCGATGACGTGGCTGTGTCGGGATTCGATCCCGTGTCAACGGCGTCAGAGGCCAACACACTACCCACTGCGCCACAGTGCTCTCTATCATTTAGACTCCCAAATTACTGTAGTGTGTTTCAGGCAGAAATAACTGCGATAACGGAGGCCCTGGTATGGCTCAGGATTAATGTAATATCCACAAAGGATATTATCATTTGCACGGATAGCCAATCTGCGATAAAATCCCTGGCAGCGGTAACCCACAAATCAAAAACATCCATTAACTGTCGCCTATATCTAGATGAGATGGCTGAACAGTTCAACATTAAAATACTGTGGGTTCCCGGGCATAGGGATATTCTAGGAAACGAACTCGCAAAGTTAGGGTCAAGCACACTCAGCCTACCTACCCTCGGGTACCTAGAAACACCAATAAGTACGGTAAAGCACATGATAAAGCTTCAAACCATGGAGGAGACCAATCTCCAATGGAATGAGAGAAATATCGGCTTTATCACCAAACAATTGTGGCCTAAGTTAAACTTAGGACGAACCAGGGACCTTGTGGCAACCAAAAGAGCAACCTTAAGCACTCTAGTGGGTGTCATTACAGGTCACTGCACCATTGGAAAACACGCCGCCAGACTGGGGCTACCCTACAATGACTACTGTCGTGGCTGCATGGACGGGGAGGAGCAGGAATCAATACACCACCTCCTCTGCTCATGTCCCTCTTTTGCGAATCGCAGGAGGACTTACCTCGGCGCGCCCTTCTTCGACAATCTGAGTGACCTAGCAAACCAAAAAATAGCTCAACTCCACCGCTTTATTAGAAGCACCGGTTGGTTCCCAAGTAGCGGATCAGGGTAACCTGATCCAAGTGGTATCACAATGGGCCGGTTTCGGCCTAAGTGTGGCTTACGCGTACCACGTCAACCTAACCTAACCTAACACGAACGCCATCGAATGTTTATTTCGCAGCGTCCCTCCTTGGCGGGATACTGGCGAAAACCCCCCGTAGTATAGCTTGCCATAAAAAAGCAACAACTAACGCCCGGAAATGCAGCTAAGACCTATCCTGTTCGCTGTAGAAAGCTACTTCCAATACGTGACGAGTTCGAAATCATAATGTGTTTCCCGTATAGACGACATATTTATCAGTCACCTATCCAAACCTGTGATCTAATTGGTATGAACATTCCCAAGCATCTATGCTAACAACCGCGTATTGTTTTGATAAGCAAGTTTGCCTTCTTTTCTTGTTGTTTTTGTGGCTTTAGATGTATTTTGTAAACATATTTCTGGTACGTGTTGAGTCACACCTCAGATCCTATTTTCTTTTTTTTTTTTTTTGTTTAGCGGACTCTATGAAGGCAATCTTAAGATCAATACAGACTGTATGTACATACATACTTGTATCTTACCGGAGACAAAAGACCTTGACTCGTTTCGAGATTTTTGAAAATGCAAAATGTGAAATTACAATCACTCCACAAATGTGTCGCAATGTAGATGTTTTCGCACCTCATTCTGAGGTATAATCAATCAATACAGATTATCTCAAAGAGCTCATAACTTGTATTGTAAAAAGTGGTCAACAAACTTTTGAAACGAGAAAACAGGTCAAGAGTTAAAAAGTTTGTGGAAACGTTAGATGCCCTTTGCATCCGGGTGAGCCAAGTCAAATGCGCATTTATGGCACACGAATGGCGGTCACTTTTATTAACTGACGGAGATGACGGACATTATAGAATAGACCATATCAAACGACTTCATAGAAAACCAAATGGCCATCGTAGTGCACATGTGAATAAATTTTCCGGTCAACTGGTGACAAACTGGACAGAACAATTTGCGAAAAGGGACATGGAAAAAAAGCTCGTCGACCTCATTTTACGATTTACAGATGTGTTCATCGCACGAACAGTGAATAGAACAGTACAACAAACTCTAAGAATCTTCATTTCAGCTACGTTTCTGTGACAGATAGACAGATAAGATAAACGGATAGCAACAAAACAACACTTCAACGACTACATTTATGTATATTCTGACATGAATTGTCATTAATATCCGGGGTTGCCAAGAATAGGTTTTGGTCTTGTCAAAGTTATAAAAGTCGAAAGGTCTTAAGACACCACCTCTTTTTAAAAATGTTGCCAATGGGCTCAAGATCTGGTGTAAACCTTAAGACTATTCATAGGCCGCCTGGTACACTTTAATACAAATAAAGAAAAAATTATTGAAACAAAAAAATCACATTGAATTGGTTCAGTTCGTATAGTCCACCCTTGGCATACGCTTCGATTAAGGCACGCGACACAATACGATAATAGTACTAAACAGCACGTTTTAATACCAACCACGCTCACTTGTATCTACACAAACCGTTCGCACTGAATGCCGATTAGATACTGACTGAATGGAAATTTCCCTCTGTTAACTGCTCAAACTTCCATACAGCCGGCAACAGCATCAGATACTCAGATATTGCGATATACCCCAACATAACAGTGGGCAGCAAACATGTTTCCAATCCAACCGACGACGTTGGCATGGGAAACGGTTCGATTGCTCCCCTCAACGCACCGTGTTGTTGCATGGAATAATGGTAAACAAGTCAAGTCGGCGCTCATTCATTCATTCATTCATTTGGCTTTCGTGCCGTAGTTAAGTTCCAGATACTCTACTCTCTGTGACCATCACCCTAGCAAATCCGTCCGATATAACATCACCATCATTTTTCGTTCGTTGTTAACAAACTTGACGAGTGCCAATGAGATAGTCCGGTTGCCGCCAGACAGGTGGGCATGTGTAGACGAAGGATCATTTTCTTAAATTAGCATCAATGACCGTTATAAACAGTTCGTGGGCAGTGTAAACAAACAGCACAAACGACTCAGATTGATTAAATCGTTAAGTAGAATATTTACTTGCCTTTGGAGTGCGGATCATGCTAGCCAAACAGATTGTTTATAAGGGAATCGAACGAATAGTCTCTCTGGTTATATTCAGTTCACAGCTAATCAGGAGAAAGTATAATTGAAAATGTTGCAAACTGGAAGAAGGCGGGAGCGGAATGGGCTATTCTCGGAATTCGCCTTTGAATCGCTTGCTCTGGCGGTACTAAATCAGATAAGACAGCGTTGATTTGCGTTATTTGGAATCACGCAATGGCAGATGTTTTTCTTGCTGTTATAAGCGTTGGGCACGTGGGATATTAAAAATACTCATACTTCAAACAATTTGCCTGGAAACTTGATTTTAAAGCTCTTGGATCAGAGCAGCGCCGTGGTGCAGTGGTTAGTGTATTGGACTCTGACGCAGGATGAGCGAGTTCGGAACCCGATAACACCAGCGCCATCGAATGTTTGTTTATTTCGCGAGGTCCCTCCTTGGCGGGGTATTGGCAAAACCCCCCGTCGTGTATATTTGCCATAAAAAAGCTTCTCTCAACTCACGCCGTTCGGAATCGGCATTAAACTGCAGGGGCCCCTTTCGCCTTTGTGAAAAAATAAATCACACACAACATGGGTGATTGAGAGAAGCTGGTAACGCCACCAAAGAGAAGAAGAAGAAGAAGAGCTGCACGCACATACATTACCCATTTATGTCGATATCTTTTGCAATGGTTAAGCCATCATACCTTAGACCACTTTAAAAGTAAGCAACAACACGGACCACCACCGGCTCTATTCTTTGCTTATACACTTCAGGATAGATGTCCTTCAACAATGTCAGTCACTTTTAGGGTCAGTCACTCAAAGGGTAAAACGGAACCCTGTTACCAGGACTTCGCTGTCCGTCCGTCCGTCTGTCACCGGGCTGTATCTCATGAACCGTGGTAGTTACTAGTATTTCTGTTGCCGCTAAAACAACAAATACTTACTTACTTACTTACGTAGGTGGCGCTACAGTCCGTGCTGAATCCGGGCCAACAAGTGTCTCCAGCTGGCACGGTCTTTGGCCAGCTGTTTCCAGCGCCTTAGACGTTGTATCCGTAGACGTCGTACCAGGCCGATGTCGCTGTACAACCCGTAAAGTTCTTCGTTATATCGTGTCCTCCATACACCGTTTGAACAAACGGGACCGTAGATAGTGCGCAGAATTTTTCTCTCGAAATGACCAAGGGCACCTTCATCCGCTTTTGTTAAGGTCCTAGCATCTGCGCCGTAAAGGAGAACTGGGATGATCAAGGTCTTATATAGTGTCACCTTAGTTTTTCGAGAGAGGGTTCTACTTTTCAATTGCCTCTTGAGCCCAAAGAAACAGCGGTTGGCAAGAGTGATTCTGCGTTTTATCTCAGCGCTGGAGTTGTTGTCGCTAGTCATCAGTGAGTCAATGTAGACGAATTCCTTGACCACTTCAAAGTTGTATCCGCCCATGGTGACGTTCTGGCCAATACGTCGGTGTTGACCGTCTATTTTACATGAAAGCAGATATTTGGTTTTACCCTTATTAACCTTGAGACTCATTTTAACCGCTTCTACCTCAATGCTTACAAAGGCCTCATTGACGTTTCGCTGTGTCAGTCCGATCACGTCAATGTCGTCGGCATACGCAAGCAATTGCGTGGACTTGAAATAAATCGTACCTCTTGTACGCGACTCCTGCACGATCTTTTCAAGCAAGATGTTGAAAAAGTTGCATGACAGCGCGTCACCTTGTCTAAATCCTTTTTTAACATCAAAGGTATCGGTCTGTTCATTACCGACCTTAACGGAACAGCGAGAATTCTCCATTGTCATCCTGCACAGTCGGACGAGTTTGGCAGGGAAGTAAAAACTAGACATGGCTTTGTATAGCTCATCTCTATACACGCTGTCATATGCAGCCTTGAAATCGACAAAAAGGTGGTGAGTGTCGATTTGATATTCCTGCGTAAGTATTTGGTCTATTGTGGATTTACCTGGCCTAAGATCACACTGATGAAAGCCGACCAGGTTATCCACAAACGGTTTCAGGCGTTCACACAATACGGCAGAGAAGATATTATATGCGATGTTAAGGTGACTTACTCCCCTGTAGCTGGCGCTGTTCGTTCCTGTTATACGGCGCAGAAACATGGACCTTATCTAAAGAGGATGAGGAAATCCTTGGTCGCTTCGAGAGAAAGATTCTGCGTGCGATTTTCGGTTCTATAAATATAGAGGGGGGTTGGAGAAGAATGAACTGTGCGGGTTGTACAGCGACATGAGTCTAGTCAGGCTTCTACGGATCGAACGCCTAAGATGGCTAGGCCATGTAGAGTGAATGGACACCACAGCTCCAGCCCGTAGAGCCTTTGAATCCAACCCCGAGGGACGAAGAAATGGAGGACGACAGCATCTACGGTGGCGCGCACAGGTGGAAAGGGACCTCAACCAACTGGCCGTGCGGCACTGGAAAAGACTAGCGAAAGATCGTGCTAGGTGGAGAGGCATGTTGGTTGAGGCCCAGGTTCACCCCGAACTATAGCGCCCGCTAAGTAAGTAAGTAAGTAACCTCATAAGTTCTTTCTTTACCGATCTATTCCGACGATGAGGTCAGTATTGAAGCCCTTATTACTTAACGCCTCCTACGATCATGTTCATTCATTCTCATTCTCCTTTATAAAGACCGTCCATAGACAAGATTAATGAGTCCACGAATTAAGTAGATGTTTATACAATACTTGGGTGGTGCTCCGCGGTAATAGTGTTTTACTCGGATTTGGTATGATCTCAAAATCAATCATTTCAATTTCACTTAGCGCACTGACATCAGAAGCGGGACATCTTTATATATCCTGTTCTCTTCATATGAACAAGGACCAGCTTACATAAGATCAGTGTATTCGTTAATAGAGTCGGTTCCGACAATTGGAGTGAAGGTCCTCGAGCTTCTGTTTCACGTGTTATCATTTGAAATTGCTTCCTTCCAGTTAATCTCACGATCTGTGCCTTCACGTCTTGTTTGTTCCCACCATTGTGTCGGCATGTAAACATGACGATTGAGCGTTTAACATGTTTTACGACCGACCCACGGTAGAAAACAATAAAATCACAAAAAAAAGCGATGAATTTCAAAGATGACATAAGTTAAGCTAATCGGTCAATTAATCCTGAAAACTGGTCGGATGCTTCCACATCAGATACAAAGTTCTACGGACTCTTGCGAACTTTCGACTACCAATGTATGCATTTAAAGGTTTATTCTCCTGTCTGTAATCTAATCAAGCCCTTACGAGTCTACATTAGTAGCACATGGCAATTAACAACTATTCATGACCTAAGACGTCAGATGTTGCTGTGATTCACCTCGTCTGATGGAATGATGATTCTCTTTCTGATTTACGGAAACGCGTAGGTGCACAAGTAGCCATCAAAGATGTGATGTTTACAAAATATCTTCAATAAAATTTATATTCAATCTGCACGCGTTGCCGACCAGAAATGATCTCAGATACGAGTAGAGAGCGAGAGAGATTGAAAGATCCCAAGGCGCACGTGGCTAACACTCTTTCCTTTCGATTCGATTAACCTATGTGATAGTAATTTATGCATTCGATTATAGATTCCCGAAATCAGGTGGGATGTATATGGATTGAAACGAAAAACATCAGGCGTTTGAGGTGAAGTGATTTGTATGCATTTTTTGTTGTATCCAGGTACCAGTAGGCGGAGAGCTTTGATTCCGATGCCCACATGGTCATTATTCGTTAATAATGGCCAACGACACAGTAACATTCTGAAGTACACAATCGACGAGATAATTTACATCGAAAACTTTGTCGATAAGCGGGTCTTGCCTTATTCGGGCTACAGAGGCAATTACCCACAATGAACACATCTTATTCTGATAGTAAATCAATCTCAAATATTGACTTGTCGCGATCGACAATGTCGTCTTTCTATCGAGTCGGACGCCCTATTCCAGTTGGTGTTGTAGGTTACACAATCAATAAGTTCCATTGAGTATCTTATCCGTCTCAATGATTCGCCGAGGTGGAAAGTATTTAGATAGGTGGCTGTTTGTAAGGTTACGCCCCACACACGTATGCTGTTTTTGTCGAAGGTTTACCCATTAGCATCGCGTTATGAGTGTCGTTTTAAGACCAGAGGTAATTAATCTATCAGAACTATTCATAAGTTAGAATCGAGCTTGCTTTTGTCAATTGAGGTGCGAGTGACAACAAGGTGTAGGTTCGTTTGGTGACATGAAAATCAATTCAGTTTGTTTACTACAAGTAGTTCTAACGCTGAAGAGAACACGGACTGTGACAGCGGCTAGATTAAATCGTAAATAAAATCTGACGTCGTACTATTGAGAGACCTTCGAGGAAGGTGATGAACGTGACTGAAAACAAGGTTAAACTCCTTCTATAGTCAACTGAGCGAAATTCAGTTGTTTCTTTCCTTCGAACGGGTCTTAGTGCTCTACTTAGCTTACGAATATGGAACTGAAGGCTGGCCCTGTAAGATAACTTTGATTTTATCGATTGCTGCTATTTACATATGTACGTCTACATACATATGTAAAATGATATTAATGGAAGGTTAGAGCCTACAATTCTTTTAGCCATATGTGTTGTGTGGGATTTATTGTTCGAATAGTTGGTGACCACCAACCAGATTGATCACATCGCGATCGACGTCAGACACTCCTCCATTATTCCTGATGTTCGAACTTTGCGAGGGGCTAACATCGACTCGGCCCCCTATCTTGTACTAGCCAAGATGCACTTACGGATATCACGAACGCAGCGAAGTAGAGTAAGAATACAAAGTTATGACGTCGGAAAGCTACTATCGCTACTATCAATCCTCCACGCTATCAATAGAACAGCAGTGGAGCCTTTGCAAGCAAGCCCTGAAAGGCTCTGCATCCGAAGTTTTGGGTTTCAAGGCTCCACCATTATTGTTGAAAATAATACTTTGTTGTTGTCACATTTGTTTCATATAAAACTAAGTAGTTCATTTTATTTCATTCCAAAATAAACATCTCTGAATTCTATTCATTCGAGAAATATTAATCAGATCGAACGAACAACAATTCCTTTTATTCTTTTTGTTCGGCAAATATTCTTCAAGCAATATTATAACTTTAACAGGTTATGGGCCCAGGTCGACGCTGAGAAATACATAGGTACAAAGGAATTCTGCTATCTTGATTGATATTACGGGCTGGGAGCTCAACAGGATTTTTTTTCTGCTCAACAAGGAGTGACGCCATTTTTTTTGTACATCGATAGCGAAATTTTTCTTTGCTTGCAATTTCCTTGATAATTGCTGGAGGCATTGGTAAAATTTCCGGGCATCGGTCAAAAATTGGGAAGAGCGTTATTGTTAGCGAAAATAAAATTTGGAATGGACAAGGAGACATCAGCAATTGAGAAATTCATCGACCCTTCGCAATGGATGATGTGGAAATTCCAAGTTCGAGTGAATTTGTTAGCATCGGAACTCTATGGCCTGGTAGATGGAACAAAAAGGAAACCAACTGATGTGAAAGACGCAAACTTCGCGAAAGTTTTGGCAGAGTGGGCTAAAAATGATGCCAAAGCACAAAAACTAATCGTGAATTCGTGCGGATCGAAGATACTTATACATTTGTGCACCTGTTCAACATCGAAAGAAATGTGGGAAAAGTTGCATTCAATATATGAGCAGAGCAATGATTCAGCCAAGCATTTAGTGGAAGAACAGTATTATGCATACAGAAAGGATCCGGGGCACGATATAGCTACACACATTTCATCTTTGGAAAACCTAGTGCAAAAGTTAAAAGCTATGGGAGTCACAATCGATGATAGTATGTTGATCACAAAAATACTGATGACGTTGCCATCAGAGTATCAACACTTTTCTACAGCATGGGACTCTACAGCGAGGGAGGAACGGACGATTACAAATCTAACAAATCGACTGATGGTTGAGGAAAGCCGGTTGGGGGTTCAGGGACTAAACTTAAGGGAAGTTGGAACGAGCGAGGCACTATTGGCCAAACAAAATACTGGTGAAATAAGAAAACATCATCATATGGATCATAAAAGGAAAAATAAACCAAAGCGAACTGGCAAATGCTTCAAATGTGGGTCAACGGAACATTGGAAACGGGATTGTAAAGCACAATTTGCAACAGAAAGTGCTCAGCCAAAGAAAACTCATGGGGACAAAGCTTTTTTTGGCAACATTGCCCAGTCTTTGGCAAAGAGTGATTCCTGGTTTGTTGATTCGGGTGCCACGAACCATATGTGTAAGCGCCGTGAGTGGTTTATGACGTTTACTCAATTAGATGAACCGATTAAAGTACTACTCGGAGACGGAAAATTGATGCTGGCAACTGGACGTGGTGATCTAAAGGTGTTATCATTTAACGGCAGCAAGTGGATCGAGAAAACAATGAAAAACGTTTTGTATGCACCCAGTTTGGTTGCGAATTTGTTTTCTTCGACAAAGGCGATGGATAATGGGCATACTAGTTGGTCAAGTAAAGAATTGTTTAAGCTCTTGGATGGTGACAACGTTGTGGCAGTGGGAGCAAGGCAGGGAGGTATGTTTCAAATGCTCTTCAGGGTCATCGAACCGACATTTGACAAATCAATGGTGGCTGTTAAAGACAGCTCTCTGCGCGTTTGGCACGAGCGCTTGGGTCATCAAAATCTGGCTCATGTTCGTAACTTGTTGCGTAGTAATGGGATTGGTTTTGTCGACAAAAACTTTGATTGCGATGGCTGTGCATTTGGGAAACAACATCGATTAAACTTTGGTTTGCGACCAGATAGATCAACAAAATGCGGTGAAATTATTCATGCTGATGTCTGCGGACCAATGGAAGAAACTTCGTACGGAGGCTCGAGGTATTTTGTACTTTTTAAGGATGATTTCTCTAAATTTCGATTTGTCTTTTTCCTCAAAAATAAGTCTGAAGTAGTTGAAAAACTAAAAATAGTTCTTAAAATCGCTGAAAAGCAGTGCGGACATGCTGTTGTAAATCTTCAAACAGATAATGGGCTAGAATTTGTGAATTCTTGCATGAAACGGCTCTTGGAAGAAAATGGCATTCATCATCGTCGTTCAGTCGCATATACGCCTGAGCAAAATGGATGTGTTGAGCGTGAAAATCGAACAATCATGGAATCTGCAAGATCCATGATCCATGCAAAGGGTCTCAACCCAAAGCTATGGGCAGAGGCAGTACAAACAGCTGTTTTCATCCTGAATCGGACGGGGACCAGTACAATGAAAAACAAAACCCCATACGAGCTTTGGTACCGTAAGCCTGCACGGTTTGAACATTTTCGTATTTTTGGATCAGAGGTTTATGTACATATACCAAAACAAAAACGTACCAAGCTGGATGCAAAATCAAAAAAATGCATTTTTGTTGGCTACGATGAAAGTCAAAAGGGATATCGTATTATCGATAAGTCGAATTGCATCTTGGTAGTGCGTGACGTGAGGTTTTTGGCAGAAGAACCGTCTGCAGTCACAATTATCGAGGAAGATGATGCAGATTGTGACGCACATATAAGTGATAGTATCCAACAAGACGATAATGAAAGAGGTGAAGCTCGAAAAATAACAGACGATGTACGTCGACGTCCGATAATGTTGCAAGACATTGATGAAAGCAATATATTGGAAACACGTTTACGTAACCGTCAAGAGAGTGCTTCAATGGCGATGGCCTTGTTGTCAGTCAATGAGGATCCACAATCATACGAGGAGGCAGTCAACTCATCAGAAAGTGACAAGTGGTTACATGCGATGAAGGAGGAAATCGATTCAATATTGGAAAATCAAACCTGGGTGCTGGTTAAAAGACCAAACGGTCAAAAGTTAGTGGACAATAAATGGGTTTTTAAGGTGAAGAAAAATCCAGGTGATTTGACTCCACGCTACAAGGCACGGTTGGTATGTCGTGGATTCACTCAAGAATACGGCATCGACTATTTGGAAACATTTAGTCCAGTGGTTCGATTTACATCATTACGCGCAATTTTGGCTCTGGCTGCAGAAAAGGGGATGCATATGAAGCAGTTTGATGTTAAAACGGCTTTTCTTAACGGCGATCTTGAAGAAGTCGTGTATATGCAACAACCTATTGGTTTCGACGACAACAGTGGACGCGTTTGTAAACTGCAGAAGAGCCTTTATGGCCTGAAGCAAGCTTCGCGCTGTTGGAATCGTAAATTTAAATCATTCATAGAGCTCTTCGGGTTTAAAGTTTGCAATTCAGACCCCTGTGTATTTGTGAGTCATCGTAAAGAAAATACGATAATTTTGGCGATTTATGTGGATGACGGGATCGTGGTAGGCGACGATATGGCCATTGTGACATCGGTTATCAAGCACCTGCAGAAACATTTTGAAATAAGAACGATGCAGGTGGGCTGCTTTCTTGGATTTGAGATCGATCAACGAGGCGATGGTTCTATTTTTGTGCATCAGACTGCGTATGCACGAAAGTTTTTGGAACGATTTCATTTTGAGGACTGCAATCCGGTTTCTGTTCCTAGCGATCCAAACCAGGTCTTATCTAAATTCGATGAGTCGGGGCCAAGTAAGTTTCCATATCGGCAATTGGTTGGAAGTCTGATGTACCTAGCTATTGCAACAAGGCCAGATATAAGCTACGCTATCGGGAACGTCAGTCGATATCTAGAAAAACCAACACTGATTCATGAGAATGCAGTGAAGCGTATACTGCGTGACGCGGATTATGCTGGTGATGTTGTGACACGAAGATCAACGTCAGGTTTCGTTTTTAAATATAACGATGGCATAATAAGTTGGAACAGTACACGGCAGAAATGTGTTTCGCTTTCTACGACAGAAGCAGAGTACATTGCGGCATCTGAGGCAATTAAAGAACTAGTTTGGTTGCAACGGTTGTTTCTAGAATTAACACCCAACAAGATTGATGACATCACTTCATTTTTTAAGACAACCAACCGACTGATAAAGAACCCCGAGTTCCACAGGAGAAGCAAACATATCGATGTAAGGTACAATTTTATTCGTGAGAAATTCGAGGAAGGTTGCTTTGATCTCCAGTATGTCTCATCAAAAGAAATGGTCGCAGACGTTCTTACAAAAGCTCTACCAAGAGAACGTTTTCAGTTCCTGCGTGGACTGATGGAGGTTGTTTCAGTAAAAGAAAAGTAATTTAAAGTTTTTGGTGTGGTGCATTTGAAATAATGAAGATTTTGCACAGTTTGAATGTTGACAAAAGGTGGGAGTGTTGAAAATAATACTTTGTTGTTGTCACATTTGTTTCATATAAAACTAAGTAGTTCATTTTATTTCATTCCAAAATAAACATCTCTGAATTCTATTCATTCGAGAAATATTAATCAGATCGAACGAACAACAATTCCTTTTATTCTTTTTGTTCGGCAAATATTCTTCAAGCAATATTATAACTTTAACAATTATTATCATTAGAAAAGCATTTTTTCAAGGGACTTGAATTAATTGAAAATCCTATAGGCTCTCCACCTCATTTGTGCCATAGATTGGAAGTATATCAATCAAGATAATGAAGACCTCGACGACAAGATTTTTGTAAAATCCCACTCATCAGAGACCCATCGGACTTGTTGCTATCATAACACGATGATATCATCCATCCACTCGATTGTCACGATTAATTCGATTCCAAAAAAAAAAAAAAATATAAACAAAACTGTTGTAAATCCAATGTAGTAACATCAATTAGATGCTATCTAACGCTGCCCACTTGTCTGGAACAAGACCAATAAAATACATTTACTCTTCCCCGAACCGTAACGAAATCAAAGTCGTATCTCACGAATGCCTACAACCAGTTTGGCATTCAATTTCTCTTAATTTTCCTTCCGATGTCAGGTGGAAATCATTTTTTCCGGTACCATCGAGACACTGGTCACATGTGACACTTATCCGATCAAAGACGAGTATTAATGTTGGTCTTATCGGTGCATTTAATGCGCTGTCGAACAGTATTATATGTTTCCTGTCACAGTGAAAGAGGTTCTACTAGAATTCCCGTCCGAAATCCGATCCGCTTTACTTGATGACACACTCCATCTATTGCAAAACCGTTTTACATGTCACTTGGGAGAAGAAGTGTAACACTGCCCTCGAGTCCATGTACATGAACTCGTCTTCTTTCAGGTAGTTGAATGTTGCTCCATAAAAAAATATCCCAAGGAGACAACTCGTTTAAGATGCGTCGGTTGCTAATTTATGCCCGCGTCGCATGGTATTAAGTGCTTACGTCATAAGCTGCTCGGATCGCTGAAGCATGGCGTCATGCAAATATATATAATACAACGGACGCGTATCATCAAACACCAAACTAAACAGATTGTTGGATACGCTATTCTGCGACACATTTCCCGAAGTACAAACAATTGTTTATCTGGGAGTAAGGAGTACAACAAACGTCTGACTTAAGCCAGACACTTCTTTCTGTCTGGCGTAGAAACGTCCGCCCACACTGAACATGTTTTTTCATCAGCATCACATCTCCACTTATGTGTTTATCTTCCTGTCGAAAGTTTTCGGAAAAAAGAGATATTTATTGCCTCAGTACACGACTGTAATCAAGTGGCTAACCGCATCTCCTTCACTGGCACTCGCGCTCGCCTCCAGTGCACGTAACCGTGAGTTAATTGCTCGATCGCGTGTGGGTGTCGCATTGAAAACGAGGAATCTGTCCTTTGACCAGCAGATGTCTGGCTGCAGCTGTTGTCGAGGACATCCCAATCCATAAGTGTACGCTTGCGGTGAGTGGTACTTCACTCCGGTTTGGTTTTCATTCGTACCTACCATGTGCTTTGGAACACATATGAACGCCGAGACTATATGTCATCTAGTCGTGGTCTTTTGACATTTTATGAAAGTGTGACAGTTAATGAACCACTCGTCGCAATCTGGGTGCTCAATGCCAAATATTTTGATTTATGCGCGATGCGAAAAGGGGAAGTGATTTCCGAGCTGAAAATGTTACGTATACGCCATGAGTACCACGCCCTGTAGTAGGAATCGAGATATGAAATAAAATATTGTGGACCATGGTGTGCCAAGAATTTGTGAATTCAAGTCATGACATTTGAACATGATGCGAACTAATCGCCAAGTGACAGATGCGACTTGGTACATTTGTAGTGGCATTAAGAGCACGTATGCCCATTAATCTCATTGCCCGTCTTCCTATCAAAACTGATCCTCGTCATTTGTTGATCTTGAATTTCGTATGAAATTTATTAATTTCCAAGCATTGCACGGGGTATTGTGCAAATGATTTTAATGAGATGTTGAATTTAGATCTTTATTGCTTGCAGTTACACGGTCTGGGGGCCCATAAACGTCTACAATAATTACAATATATTGTGTGTTTTGATGGTTTGGGGCGAGGTAATTAAGTGGACACTGTACAAGTAAGAGCTCAATTCGTTCTACTATATTGTTATAGCAAATGCACCTTAAAGAAAATGCTTTTGCAAATGTACGGGGGCTTATAGCCCTTGCATTAGGCATTGAGATGATCAGCTTAGTTCAATGTTAGATATATTATTGCAAGTTCAAAGTCGAGTTTCCCGACTTGTATTGTTTTCCTAAATTGTCTCTGGACAAAAAACAATCATTCCTACTCACAGCTTTTATGTTAGATTTTTGGAAATAACCAGATGACAAGTCTGTCAAATCAGGGGACAAGATACTTAGATACTTTGGATCGTTATTGTTTGTCCAATTTGCCGAGGGCACTGGTCTTACGGCCCAGATATGTGGTCCTTTGTGGTGCAATAATAAACTAAATTATAATTGAAATTCGCCGTTCGGAACCGGCAATAAACTGTAGGTCCCTTTCACCTATGGGAAAATGAAACCACACACAACTATATGGACTGGTGATTGAGAGAGAAGCTCGGCTCAGGTCCTTCATGGACTGTTACGCCGACATACATACATACATACAGTTGATATCGATGATATTCAGTCAAAAATGCTCCAAATAAGAAATTATTTCATTAACCTGTCCTCAGGTCTTAGTCCCACTAGAATAAAGGGATGGATCTTTTTTAAATTCATCTGTGCTGCAAGTCTGTGCGGCCAACTGGAGACCATTGTTAACAATAGTGAGGAGGAATCTTCCCCAGCATCGTGGTCGCAAAGAAGCTTCCCGATAAGTATCCAAACGACAATGGAGGTCTCATTTCAGACAAAAAACATGTCCGTAGCCTAACTGCTTGGACAAATGTTAACAGTTTTAGCTATGATAGGATTCTGACTCCCATTTGCTTCCTTAAAATGCATTGGCATTATTTACACTACAATTCAGTTTCATACCCGACATCGTTTGCCTGGTCCACAAGAGAGGCGACTCCTATAACTGCGCCAGCTACAGGGGAATAAGTCACCTTAATATCACATATGAGGGCGCCGTGGCGCAGTGGTTAGGGTGTTGGACTCTGGCGCACGATGAGCGAGTTCGGATCCCGATAACACCAACGCTATCGAATGTTTATTTCGCGACGTTCCCCTTCGGCGGGATACTGGCAAAACCCCCCGTAGTAAACTTGCCATGAAAAAGCTTCTCGACTCACGCCGTTCGGAATCGGCATTAAACTGTAGGTCCCTTTCACCTGTTCGAATAATAAATCACACACAACATGGGTGATTAAGAGAAGCTTGGCTCTGGTCCTTCATGGGCTGTAACGCCACCACAGAAGAAGAACATCACATATAAGATCTTCTCTGCCGTACTGTGTGAGCGCCTGAAACCCTTTGTGGATAATCCGATAGGTTCTTATCAGTGTGGTTTCAGGCCAGGTAAATCCACAATAGACTAAATATTCACACTGCGGCAGATCTTGGAGAAGATCCAAGAATACCAAATCGACACCCATCTCCTTTTCGTCGATTTCAAGACCGCGTATGATAGTGTGCATAAAGACACCACATCTAGTTTTAACATCTCTGCCAAACCCATCAGATTGTGCGGGATGGCACTGCTACCTGCTAAAAAAGGATTTAGATAAGGTGACGCACTGTCATGTAGCTTTTTCAACATCAACATCGCACTGGCTAACATGAGAGGTACGATCTATTTCAAGTCTGGGCAATTGCTTGCGTACGCGGATGATATTGACGTAATTGGATGAACACAGCGATACGTCAATGAGGCGTTCGCATTGAAGCAGAAGCGGCTAAAATGGGTCTTTCAGTAAATGAGGGTAAAACCCAATATATGTATGTTGTCATGCAAAAAAGACGCACAACACTGACGCTCTGGCCAAGAGAGCGTCACAATTGGCAGCTACAAATTCGAAGTGGTCAAGGACTTCGTCTGCCATCACTAATGACCAGCGACAACAATACAAGCGCTGACATCAATCGCAGAATTGTATTTGCCAACCGCTGCTTCTTTGGGATCAGAAGTAGAGCCAAGGTTGCGCTCTACAAAACCTTAATCATCTCGGTTCTCCTCTATGGCGCAGAGGCTTGGACTTAAACGAAAGTGGATGAGGAGACCCTTATATGTTTCGAGAGGAAAATTCTGCGTTAAGGTCATGGTCCCGTTTTTATAAACGGGGAGTGGCGGAGAAGACCCGACCTCGGACTAGTACGACGTCTATGGAACCAACATCTATGTAAGATGGCTAGGTCTTCGAGTCTTCGAGCCCAACCCCGACAGACGACGCAGCAAAGGACGAACGAATCTAAAGTGGCGCACACAGGCGGAACGGGACCTTAACCAACTTGGCATGCGGCGCTGGAAGCAGCTGGCAAAATATCGTGGTAGCGCCTGTAGCGCCACCAAAGTAAGTAGTAAGTATTCAGTTCCCTAGGAAAGCATACTGAACACTCCTGTGTAACCCTGATTCCAATGTATGCAACACATCTTGGTAGCAAAGTGAGTTCCGAAGACCTTGGACTTGAGATTAAGTAGGAATATTGAGTGATTCACTCAAAGACAAGCATATTTAGCCGGTAAGAATCCGCAGTAGAAGCCGCAAGACAGCAGTTAAGTGGTTTTTTTGCTGTTGGGTTTTTCAGTGGCCAGTTTTGACAGCTGATATAGGATTCATGATGTGTATCAAAGTTGATCATAAATATTATAAATAATGCCATTTCATAACCGAAAGAAGACTTTCATCCGAATAACGTCTACAAATTATTAAATATTATCAAAACTCGTGGTTTGTAAACCATATTTTTCGCGCATGTCGACCATTTTGCGGTCGTTATAATCGACTTATTGAGGATGCAATTGACATACGTCGTTGTAAATTGGTCAAAAAGATCGTGAGATGTGATGCCTTTAAACTATTTTATTATGAGGATACGTCAAATCATTCATCTATCCTGATAAGCCAGCATTGAAGCATTAAAATACAGTATTACACGTTTTATCATCGAGATACCACCCAATATGTTCGAAAACGGGACTCAAAATTGGACTCGCTATATGGACAATTTAAAGCCTGGTAGTACGAGTTATTTACTGGAAACGATCACAATCTAAAAAGCAGATGAAAAACTGCGACATCTACTACGGTGACTGCTATAGGGAGAGAGGACAGAGACTATTTGGATTTGTTGTTAGCTTGCAGTATGTGAGTGAATGCCTTATAACGATACGCATCAAGGTAAAGTTTTGTAACATCAGCCTCATATGTGTCCACCCCCCACGGAAGACAAGGATGACTCCATCAAAGATGATTTCAACGATCTCCTAGACAGAACATACTCCAAATGCCCCAGCTATGATACCAAAATCATACTAGGAGATTTTAACGCTAAGCTGGGTAAAGAAAGCATCTTTGAACGAGTCATCGGAAAACATAGCCTACACGACACCACATCCGATAACGGACACAGGCTGATTGATCTTGCTACGGGGCGAAATCTCCTTCTAGTCAGTACGCGCTTCCCGCACCTCGATATACACAAAGGCACCTGGCGGTCTTTTGATCAATCGACTATCAACTAGATTGATCACATCGCGATCGACGTCAGACACTCCTCTACTATTCTTGATGTTCGTACTTTTCGAGGAGCGAACATCGACTCAGACCACTATCTTGAAGTAGCCAAGATACGTCACCGGATAACACGAACACCGCGGAGTAGAGCTAGAACACCAAGCTATGACGTCGGAAAGCTACTATCGCCGGAGGCAGTCAGTGCCTTTGCCAATCGCGTCTCCCTTAAGCTCTCCGATACACCTCAATCTTCAACTCAGTCAGTAGAGCAACAATGGACCTGTGCAAACAAGGCCTGAAGAGCACAGCAACGAAAGTGCTGTGCCTTAAAGCTCCACCACGACGAAACACCTGGTTCGATGGCGAGTGTAGAAGGATTCATGTAGAAAAGCAGGAGGTATACAAAGCCTCATTACACAAAAAAACCAGAGCGGCTCGTGAGCTCTACGAGCTTAAAAGAAGGGAATGACATAAGCTTCTCGAGAAAAAAAAAAAAGAAGGAGCACGAGAAGCGTGCGATTGAAAACCTGGTGAGGTGCTACTGTAGGCACGACGTTCGAAGATTTTATTAATAGATAAAACGAATGTCTCAAGGCTATAAAGACCAATCGGAGGCCTGTAAAGATGAAACGGACACTTAGTAGTAGATTCGAATGACGAAGATCGCAAAGAATTACGTCCCCCAGACCTCGACGAAGTTGAGATTGCCATGTCGAAACTCAAGTGAATAAAGCTGCTGGCGCAAAGCGCTTCAAAGCAACTGGGGGTGAGCTGGTTAGGAGTATGCACCGGGTCATCTGTAAGGTATGGTCAGAGGAAAGCATGCTCGAGGAATGGAGTCTCAGCATTGTTTGCCCGATCCACAAAAAAGGAGATACCTTTGACTTCGCCAACTATAGAGGAATAAGTCTTCTAAACATCGCCTACGAAATCCTCTCTGCCGTTTTGTGTGAGCGCCTGAAGCCTTTTGTAAATAAGCTGATCTATTTCAAATCCTCGCGACTCCTTGCATACGCCGACGACATTGACATAATAGGTAGATCACAGCGAGATGTCAATGAGGCGTTTGCGAGTATTGAGATGGAGGCGGGAAAAATTGGTTTGGCAGTTTATGAGGGCAAGACTAAATATCTGCTGTCATCGAAAAAGGACATTTGCCACCGACGTCTTGAACAGAACATGCATATTGGCAGATATAAGTTTGAGGTAGTTAGGGACTTCATATACCTCGGCTCCGCAGTGACCTGGAACAACGACACCAGAATTACTCTGGCCAACCGCTGCTCCTTTGGGCTCAAGAGGCAATTGGGAAGTAGAGCCCTCTCTCGTACGACCAAGTTGACCTTATATAAGACCCTAATTATCCCGGTCCTGTTATTCGGCGCAGAAACATGGACTTTATCTAAAGCGGATGAGGAAATCCTTGGTCGCTTCGAGAGAAAGATTCTGCGTGCGATTTTCGGTCCTATAAACACTGAGGGGGGTTGGAGGAGAAGATTCAATCACGAACTGTACGGGTTGTACAGCGACATGAGTCTAGTCAGGCGTCTACGGATCCTAAGATGGCAAGGCCATGTAGAGCGAATGGACACCACAGCTCGAGCCCGTAGAGTCTTTGAATTCAACCCCGAGGGACGAAGAAATAGAGGAGGCCACACCAAAGGTGGCGCGCACAGATGGAAAGGGACCTCAACGAACTAGGCGTGCGGCACTGGAAAAGACTAGCGAAAGATCGTGCTTGGTGCAGAGGCATGTTGGTTGAGGCCCAGGTTCACCCCGAGCTGTAGCGCCCGCTAAGTAAGTAAGTAAGTAATCACTCAGTACTAAATGGCAAGCATAGGTTTAACAACTTAAATAAAAAATGCACATAGGTATACACTTTCGCAATTTTTTGGGTTTTTTTATTCACAGTTATAAACTAAACAAAGAAAGTCTGTTTTCTTTTTTTTTAACAGCCTAATTTGAGTTAGTTTGATACATCCGCGGATGACTGCCATAAATACATTTTTTTTTTTAACTCGGTTAGCTTGGAGTTCAAGCCAAAATCAACGATGTGGACTCGTATATACGTTTGATTGAAAAACCTACATTACACATATAATAGTATATCGGGGTAGATATAAGAGCTTTTATCAGCTTTACGTATGAAGCCTATATAAATCAGTTGAAACGAACTTGTGAAGATGATAAATAACTAGGAGATACGGCTCTATCGTTGGTTGCCATAAAGACTGTGGAAAGGATATTAAACTTTCTTGGTCAGTAAGGTCATACAAAATCCAACAAAATTTGGGTTTATTTTGTCTCAGTAGACAGACAGCTATTAACCCTTTTTAGGGTTCCGTACCCAAAGGTAAAACGGAACCCTATTACTAAGACTTCGCTGTCCGTCCGTCCGTCTATCACCAGGCTGTATCTCATAAACCGTGATAGTTAGACAGTTGAAATTTTCACAGATGATGTATTTCTGTTGCCGCTACCACGACAAATACAGAACAAAATGAATATTTAAGGGGGGCTCCCATACAACAGACATGATTTTCATCCAAAAAATCCTGCCTGCAACCAAGATCTGTCATTTGATGAGGTAACATACATAGCCTCTTTCATATTTATATATACAGATGGTACGGTACCCTTCGTGCGCGAATCCGACTCGCACTTTGGCCGGTTTTTTTTTTTTTTGTTTTTGAGACTCGCGCAGGTTCAAGAGTTCTCTTATGATGTGTTGACACACACAACCTGAACGGAGTGCAGTGGTTGGGGTCGTTGATGTTCGTTCACTACCTCTCAGGGGTGGTTGTCGTACACCTAGATAGGACGAGAGCCGACCAAATTCCGCGTTGGTTATAGTCCGTAGTAATTCGTTCAAGCACTTTAGTATTGCATACGCAGAGGATGAATTTTGGTTGACCATATACTGTGAGTGTTATGCCTGCAGCAGTACGTCTGCTCACTTTCCATTCACAATTGCGTTGCATACTTTTTGTCCGTATAGGAATCACTTTTTCTTGGCTATGAAGCGAATTTGAACAATAAACCTTCCATTTGGCGGTCGATGATGTTAACCACTGCACCACGGCCACCCTATTTGTTAATAAGAGGAGGTAGGAAAAGGTTCTAAGAAGAAAAAGGATATTGCTGCACAATTTGGTATTCCCCCGAATACCCACCTTATCAGCCATTTAAAAAAAAAAAAACACAAGGATGCTCTCCTAGAAAAAATCAAAGACCATGGTGCTGGCAGTAAACGAAAAAGGCTCAAAACATGCCACTATGACGATATTGATGAAGCTAGGATCAATTGGGTAACAATAGCTCGTAATAAATATTTAACGTTTTCAGGAATCATAATAAGAGAAAAGGCTAAGAATTCGTGAATGCTTTGGGTAGGCTGGTTAAATAAATTAAAAAAAAAAAACCGGCCAAGTGCCAGTCAGACTCGCGCACGAAGGGTTCCGTACCATCTGTATATATAAATATGAAAGAGACTATGTACATATGTTACCTCATCAGTCATCACATTAAATCACATTTTTTGTATGGTGACAGATCTTGGTTGCAGGCAGGTTATCGGCATATTACTTTGATTATCAAAAATCTTCATAATGAGATATATGCAGTTGATCATCAAAGAGTCCATTGAATTCAAATCAATTATCAATTATTATTAATTGACAGCAACGATGTGAAAAGGTGAATAACAGTAATGGGAAATATGGGAAAAAGGTTTGCAGCTAGGATTCATTTATCAAAGACACAAACGAGATGAAAACTGGGAAGTTTGCTACTGGTTGTGGGATATTTTCGACTAACCTTAGTTCAGTATTTGACCAAGGGGATTTTTTGGATGAAAATCATGTCTGTTGTATGGGAGCCCCCCTTAAGTATTCATTTTGTTCTGTTTTTAGTATTTTTCGTGGTAGCGGTAGTAGGGTAGTAGTAGTAGGTAGTAGAAATACATCATCTGTGAAAATTTCAACTGTCTAGCTATCACGGTTCATGAGATACAGCCTGGTGACAGACGGACGGACGGACGGACAGCGAAGTCTTAGTAATAGGGTTCCGTTATACATTTTGGTACGGAACCCTAAAAACTAATGTATGTATGTGCCTTATCACTCTTGGAAACGTTTTGGCAAACTCTCTACTAAGCGCTTACATTTCTGGGCAGGTATAGCTTCCCAAGTAGCGTTTGTGGTTTGCCAACATTCTTCCAAAATTTTTGAACTGGAGTCTTCAACAAGGGAGTCAACATCATTCCAAAGATTCTCGATAGGATTCAGATCGGGATTTTAGGCCAGCCAATCAAGCACGGACATTTGTCGCTCCGCAAGCCAATTCTTCACTACCCGCGAAGTATGCTTTAGATAATTGTCATGCATAAAAATCCATGATACAGGCATAGAGTCGTCGGTATATCGCTCCATTTGGTTCTCCAGGATTAGCTTATACTAATGTTGATCCATAATGCCATTTATTTTCACAATTGGTCCAACGCCATGCCATGGCATCGCCGCAAACACCATATGCTCCTACCGCCATGCTTGACAGTCTTAATGGTGTATCTGGGATGGTACTCTTGGTTCGTTGGCCTTCGCAAATACTTTTTCCCATCTGATCCCAACCTCCTGAACTTACTTTCGTCGCTCCACAAGAGGTTTTCTCCTGGCGATTCTTCCATGAAGCTGGAATTTTACTAAGCGGCGACTTACAGTTACGGCTGATATTTGGACATTGTGTTGGTCAGGTAGTTGTTGGTTTATCTCCCGGTAAGTTATGAAAAGGTCGCTGCCACTGATTTCGTGGATAATTCTGTCAGTCACTTCTGACGTTTTCCTATTTTTGTTTTTCCTTACGGGATTCACGGTAGATTGGCTGTACCGTATGACCTTCATGGCATTTTGAACAAGCTTCCTAGAGCACCTTAATGTCCTTGCCACCTCTGAAATAGCCCTTCCATCCTGTATCATGGTACCGACTATTTGCCTCCTTTCTTCCGTGCAATGCTTTCCTCTGCCCATTTTAAATACTCCTATTTATGTAAGAAATGAGTGTAATTATTGCTGTCCTTAAAAAGATGCACATTAACCTCACTTAAATCACTGAAAAATATATTTTTTCTGACACACCATGATATGTGCTATTTATATGAACACCCAATTTGCAATGATCACTAACTCTAAGGATTGAAAAACCAGGAAAACCTAACGGTATCTTTTTTGTCGAATGTTTTCATATTCATAACGGTACTACCTTGGGATATTATGGCTTTACTCCTGTGCAGTTTGTAAGTACAGAGTGAGCGGCCTACCAGCTCAATACAGCACTCATCTCATCCTTTAGAGATAGCTGTACACCCAGGTCAACTACACAAAAACGATGTGTGCCCTGGTGGAATAGTCAGCTGAGTCCCTAAGGAAGCAGGTGAGATCGCTGTTTAATAGAGCAAAACGGTACAATAGTTGGACTGATTATAGATCTGCTCTAACTAAATACAACCTCGAATTGAGGAAATCCAAGAGAACGTCTTGGAGGAAACATTGCGAGAACATAGACTCGCTTCCAACTGCAGCCCGACTACAAAAAACACTCTCTCGAGAGCACACAAATGGGCTCGGGCTGCTTCGCAAATCAGACGGCACCTTTGCCGTCAACCGCAGGGAAACCCTAGAGACCTTGCTCGAGGTGCACTTCCCTGGTTCTACTCCCTACTCGATGTCCTCTGACGATCAGATTAACGTCACAGAAAACATCGACAGTAGAACAAATAGCCTCTCTGGAAGACTATTCAGCCCTGACAGGGTTAAATGGGCAATTAGCTCATTCAAACCCTACAAGGCTCCAGGCAAAGACGGTGTCTTTCCTGCGATCCTACAGAAAGGCTTGAATACAATTCTACCATCACTGATAGTTCTATTTAGGTCTTGCTTCAACCTGGGATACATACCCCAGACTTGGAGAGAGGTCAATCTTGTCTTCATCCCCAAGAATGGGAAATCAAGCGAGCAACCCAAATCCTATCGCCGTATCAGATTGACTTCGTTCTTCTAAAAACATTGGAGAAACTGATAGAGCTCCACATTAGAGGTATCCTGGAAAGTCAGACACCTCTGCATCCCAACCAGTATGTATATCGCAAAGAGCGATCTACCGAAAATGTACTACACCACGTGGCGCAACCTGCGCCTTCCTCGATATAGAGGGAGCCTTTGATAATACTGGCTATGATTCGATCACCAATGCACTATCCTGCAGGGGTGTGGACCATCCCACTAATCACTGGATTAGGGCGATGCTAAATAGCCGTATCATATCAGCCACATGCGGAGAGGTCTCAGTGACAGTATCGGCGGTCAGAGGATGCCCACAAGGGGGAGTCCTCTCGCCACTGCTTTGGTCTATAGTCATCGACGACCTGCTACGCAAGCTGACCACTCGGGGCTACGAGGTCATCGGATATGCTGATGACCTAGTAGTCATTGTTACGGGCAAGTGCAAGGTCCCTGCCTGTGAGCGCATGCAGCTTGCGCTCCAATTTATCTCTGACTGGTGTGGCAGAGAGGGGTTATCTATTAACCCAAATAAGACAATCTTAGTCCCATTTACAAAGACGAGAAAGGTACAACCCTGCTCAATCTTTCTAAATGTAACACACATAGGATTTTCAGAGGAGGTAAAGTATCCAGGTATTGACCTAGACCGCAGACTCAACTGGAACTCCAACATGAAAAATAAACTCATGAAAGCGACTAAGGCCATGTGGGCCTGCCGACGCACCTACGGTAAAACCTGGGGGCTTAAACCTAAGGTAGTCCACTGGTTATATACCGCGATAGTAGGGCCTATCGTCACCTACGGGTCCACCGTATGGTGGACAAAAGTTGAACAAAAAACTACAATTATTAAGCTTCGACGCCTTCAGAGACTAGCGTGTCTCGGCATCACAGGCGCTATGCCGTCCTGCTCTACGGCAGCACAAGAAGCACTCATTGGACTCGCTCCCCTGCATCTTTTTATCAAGAAGGTGGCATTACGCAGTGCAATCAAAATCCTCTGCTCGGGAACAAATATGCCATGTAGACCTGCAGGCCACATGTCTATATTACAACACTTTCCCGAGCTGGATCTGATTACTACAATCTCGGACGCATTGCCACACACCTTCACCTTTGACAAGAGATTTGAGATACTGATCCCAAATCGCTCTGCATGGGAAAACAGTGATCACCTGCTGAATGTCAAAGGCCTTAGGTGGTACACGGATGGCTCCAAGATGGCTTCTGGCATTGGCGCCGGCATCTTTGGGCCAAAACGCAGGATCTCGAAGGCCCTGGGAATAAGACCCAGCGTCTTCCAAGCAGAGCTGCATGCCATCCTAACATGCTTCAATCTAAATCTCGAGACTGGCATCAGATGAGTAACTATCAACATACTCTTTGATAGCCAAGCAGCGCTTAAAGCACTGGGTTCGTACAGCACGAACTCAAAAACCGTCAAGGAATGCCATGACGCCCTGCAAGACCTCGCCAAAACACTCTTAAACTTTGGTGGGTGCCAGGACATTCCCGGCATTCCCGGGTCTAAGATAAATTACCTCAGGGGGCATGGGCTCGGACATACAGGGTAAAGTTGTTGATTGCTCTCAACCTGGCGAGATGCCAGCAACGATCCCTGTTTAAATGCCCGGGTCAAGTTGACATACGGCCTCCTCGCGGCGCCCTCTGGATAGCCTCTTCAACAACCGTTGGGAGGTGAACAAACGTATGCAGAGAAAAAAAACCCCGACCAGAATGGCGGTTGTGCGGTGGGCTAACAATCCGCCCACGTAAAAAAAACTTAAAGTTATGAATGAGCAAGATGCCTCGGATACACGGAGGGATACTCGACGACGACAACGCGCGAAAAAGGAAAACGATTTCCGAGTATGCTCCTGGAATGTCAGAACCCTGTACACTCCCGGAGCTGCTCATAAACTAGAAAGGATCCTCACGCAGTACAAGGCGGATATTACTGCGGTCCAGGAAATACGCTGGACAGGAAACGGTATGATGAGGAAGAAAAATTGCGACATTTATTACAGCTGTCACAAAAGGTTGCACTTACTGGGATGCGGATTTGTCGTGGGAAAGCGGTTAAGGTCGAAGGTCATCGACTTTAAACCTATAAGTGATCGCCTGGCTGTGATCCGCATCAGAGGCAGATTTTATAACATCAGCCTTATATGTGCACACACCCCTACCGACGAGGCTGAAGACCCTATCAAGGAGGGCTTCTATGACCTCCTGGACAACGCCTACGGAGCTTGTCCGGAGTACGATGTAAAAATCGTGCTCGGGGACTTCAACGCCAAAATCGGAAAGGAAAACACCCTTGGCGGAGTGATCGGAAAGCACAGCCTCCACGATACAACAACAGATAACGGCTTCCGACTCGCTGACTTTGCGACAGCTCGTAATGCGGTGATAAGTAGCACAAGATTCCCTCGCAAGCGAATCCACACAGCAACCTGGCGATCTCCGGACGGTCGAACCGCCAACCAAATCGACCATGTGCTCATTGACGCAAGGCACGCGTCAAACATCCTGGATGTGCGAACATTCAGAGGGGCAAATGTCGACTCTGACCACTTCCTCGTAGCAGCAAGATTCAGAGCTCGACTGTCCAATGTCAGAAAGCTGCACCAGCCCATCAGGAGGAGGTTCGACATTGGGCGCCTGAGCACACCGGAGGTTGCCCGAGTCTACAGGGAGCAGCTGAGCGAAAGACTCTACGGTACGCCTACGTCGAACACAAATGCCAATAATATGTGGCTGCATTGCCGCTCAGCCATTCAGGAAGTAGCCGAAACGACCTTAGGATACCTACCACCCCCGACAAGAAACCCGGGGTATGATGGCGAGTGTGAGCAGAAAAAGGCAGCAACCGACGAGGCGTACCAAAAGGCGCTGCAGAGGAAAACCAGGGCAGCGCGAGAAGAGTACCGAGCCAGAAGAAGGGAGGAGAAGAAACTACTGCGACAAAAGAAAAGAATCATCGCAGCCTCCCAGCTCAAGGATATCGAGGAGTCTAGGGATAAACATAAAATACGAGCCTTTTACAAGAAAGCCAAAGGCCTTGCAGGAGGCTTCAAAAAGGGCACCCTGGCTCTTCGAAACTGCGAGGGTAATCTTGTCACCGACCCGCAGGGAATAGTGGATGTATTTAAGCAGCACTTCCAGCAGCTGCTTAAAGAGCATGACCAAGAGAGAGTGGTAGGGACCGAGGAAATCCCAACTCCAGCCGCTGAAGTAGTCCTCCCACCCAGCATAGAAGAAGTCGGCACAGCTATTCAGAAGCTGAAGAACAACAAGGCCGCAGGCTCAGATGGCTTGCCATCAGAGCTCTTCAAGGCTGGCGGCGATGTTCTGGTAGGGAGCATGCACCAGATCATCTGCAGAATTTGGGAAGATGAGAGCTTGCCCGACGACTGGAATTCCAGCTCTATATGCCCCATCCACAAAAAAGGTGATCCTACCTCTTGCAAGAACTATAGAGGTATATCCCTGCTCAATGTCGCATACAAGATCCTGTCCAGCGTATTGTGTGAACGTCTAAAACCATTTTGCACCGCACTAATCGGCAGCTACCAGTGCGGCTTCCGGCCCGGCAAATCAACTATAGACCAAATTTTCACACTTCGACAAATCCTGGAAAAGACCAACGAGTTTCGAATCGATATACACCATCTTTTCATCGATTTCAAAGCCCCATACGACAGCATTCATCGTGAAGCACTGTTTGGGGCGATGGCCGAATTCAGGATCCCGGTAAAACTGATCCAGTTGTGTCGCGCCACGCTAAAAAACACGCGATGCACCGTGCAACTCGGTTCTAGGACCTCGGAACCATTGGAAACATGCACCGGATTTCGGCAAGGAGATGCGCTGTCATGTGACTTCTTCAACCTGGTGCTGGAGCAGATAGTGCGACGGGCAGGCGTCAACAGGGAAGGCACTGTCTTTTACAAGTCCATCCAGCAGCTAGGATACGCGGATGATATCGACATCATCGCGTGATCTCGCCGTGGCATTGTGGAAGCATTCACGGCGATTGAAGAACAGGCGAAACGAATTGGTCTTAAGATCAATGAGGACAAAACGAAATACATGCTGTCAAGCAAAAACCAATCCGTCGCCCACCACCTGGGACAAAACATAACAATTGACAGCTACAATTTCGAGGTAGTTAAGGAGTTTGTCTACCTCGGGGCAAACGTAAATTCCACAAATGACACCACAGTTGAGATCCGGCGTAGAATCGCCCTTGGCAACCGCTGCTACTTCGGCTTGTCCAAACAACTGGGGTCAAAACTCCTCACTCGAAAGACCAAAGTCATGCTTTACAAAACGCTCATTCTGCCAGTCTTGCTGTACGGAGCCGAAAGCTGGACGATTAGCAGGACAGCGGAGCTGATTTTGGGTTCTTTTGAAAGAAAAATTCTGCGCCGGATATTTGGTTCTGTCTGTGAGGAAGGTGAATGGAGAAGAAGACACAACCGCGAACTCTACGAGCTGTACCAAGATGTGGATGTAGTCCGGAAGGCAAGGATCCGTCGACTACACTGGCTCGGCCACATCGAGCGCATGGATATCAACGCTTCAGCTAAGAGGGTCTTCGACTCCGAGCCTCCTGGTTCGAGAAGAAGAGGAAGACCGAACCTCCGGTATAAAGACCAAGTAATCGCGGATGTAAGACATCTTGGTCTTGACTGCTAGACGCAGCGTGCCCGGGACCGTCAAGGATGGAAGGCAGCTATAGCTCAGGCTCAGATCCTCCATGGATCGCAGGCCTGATAAGTAAGTAAGTAAGTAAGTAAGTAAGATAAATTACCTCTTGGACAAGTGGGAAAAATCGCAACACCTGTCCTTCTGGAACAGTGTTCGGGGACTCCGTCAATCTAAACGACTTATACGACCCCTGAACAAACACCCTATTGACATACTCAAACTCAATAGGGGGGATATCAGGAGACTAGTCAGCTATATAACGGGACACTGCGGTCTGAGATATCATCTAAACAAAATTAGTCTCTCATCTGAAACTGAGTGTCGGCTCTGTCTAGAGGACGATGAGACGGCAGAACACATACTATGTGAGTGTGCTGCTCTCTGCCATCTTAGGAAGCGCATCCTTCTCAGTGAAGTTATGACTCCTGAGGGGATCACCCTGGCTCCTACGAGAAGCATTCTCAACTTCATTATAGAGGTGGAGAGGCTAATCGGCTAGCAGGTACAATAGATCTGCAAAGGTCGCAGTGCCATATTGCTAATAGTAGCACTAGCCCTATGTGTAAAAAAAAAAGAAAGAAGTACAGAGTGTATTGCAAGCAAGTACATATTTGAATAAGGGTGTGCTATTTATGAGAACACCACTGTAAGTTGGAAAGGTATTCTTTAAAAAGATCCAGCTGCCAATCATACGTTCGGTTTCGTTTCATAAAAAAGTAGTGAATCCTGTCAGTCAAATCCTGACAGCACGTATTACTTGCCCGAATATGAGTTTTAAAAACGAAATATGTATGAAAGAAAAGAAGATTCTATTTTACTATTTTAAAACACCAGCAGAAGTTTACACAGATAGGGTAGTTATGAAAAAAAATAGCAACATTTGAAAAAATTTAACTAAAAACTTTACATTTACATGCTGAAAAATACATTTAATCTACGCGATACATTATCAAAACCCAACCTAATCGATGACATTTTGTTCAGCAACATCAACTCATGCCACAACGTCTGAAGCACATGACAATGACAAATACTATCTATCCCTAATGAACGAACAACATCGACAAGGATAATAACACTTACCCTCTACAATTAGTTGGCAGTTAGAGATAAAAAAAAAACAAAAACAAATCAAAGGGTGAAAAAAAGATACAAAATGAAATCAAAACATTAGGATCACAAAATTTGAAAGCAGTGAAGAAATATATAAATTCTATGCACGTTCTTGTATGTATGTATATACAATACAACATACGTATCGTATCCTACACGATGTGAACTTAAAAGTATATCACTTACCAGCACGGAATACTTCGCCGCATCCATCGCAACGTGATGCAAACTGGGCATCGTAACAATTTCCGCAATAGATCTTGTCGGCTTTGGCCCCGAACTGTTTATCAACTAATGATATGCGACACTTGTTACACAAGAAACATGCCTCGTGCCAGTGTTTGTCTTTATAGGAAAGATCCTATAAAACCAAAAAGGTATCGATTAGCAGGAAACGATATACGTAAGAGAATTAGGTCCTTAAACTTACCTTCGAGTCGATTCCAATGATCTTACTGCACTCCTCACAAGTGTTGGCAAATACATTCTCATAACATTTAATGCAGTACGGATGGTCGTCACGGATTACGTACCGCTGTCCGGTAAGGCTCTCATCACACTGCCAGCAACAGAAATGGCCCGAATGCCAGTCCTTGTTCATTGCCTTTGTATATTCTCCGCTGAAAATTAACTGCAAAACGAATCAAAGATACTTGTTATTCACGAGAACAAAAAAAGGTTAAATTGTATGTATTTCGAACGAGAACAAATGTTGTGTTTAGATGTGATTTTTCATAGACTGATTTGAAGTACCTTTTGTTTAGTCGAGAGGCGTAACGTGTCGTTGGTGCGTGGCGTATTTTGGTTGTTCTTGTTCTTTTATTTTACTCTGAAGTTCAGTATCTGAGCGTGAGCGGCACTGGAGTTTTGCTTGTACGTGAACTTGTATGGTTTTATTCATGGAAATAGCGGTGTTGTAAACAGTTTTTTTTTTTTTAAAGCAAAGGCTTGTGGGAATAACCCTAAATGAGTTCAAAAATACATAGAATCTTGGAATAAGAGAAGTTAGATCCAAGAGTTTGGTGAATTTTATGAATTTACTAAAGAGCTGACGAGATAATGATATTCAAGTCGGGTGATCAGTATAGTACGGCTACAACGAACCAGAACTCACAACTAAAATAAGACAAGTTAGCATAGTGAGCTAATAACCGAATAATTTTAAAATATCCCTTAGAACCGATAAAGGCGGTTTATCTAATCTTTGAGTTCATATTTATGCACTATTTTGGCCAGAACAGCCAAGGCAAATAGATAGGAGGACATTATTGATCAGCACCGGGACGATGTACTAATGAACGAACATCTTCCTAGGCAAAGAAAATGGAAGAGCACAGCTTTTTATGCAATTTGAATCCCACTATGATTGGGGATTGATGGTCCAAAAGCTCAACAGCACTGCTCTAATAATTTGAGGAATGACAGTCGGATATGATTAGTCTGTGATTTCCTCTGAAAGAAGGGCGATGAGTCTGCGAATTACTTTTTTTTTAGAATCAAAATCTTATAACATTGTTTATAAAAACAGTGGATTCAGGACTTTGATTGATGTAGTAAAATCAGGTCAAGGCCCATCTTATTCCATGTAAGGTGCATCTATCGTTATATTCATATCTTTCTACAAAATATTTTACAAAAGGTGTAGAGAATGAATGACTCTTTACTGACGATGAGCGACTAGGGTAGGTAAGGCTTACTGGCGACTAATTAGCCAAAAATGTGTTTTTTTTTTTATAAGAATAATCACAGTACACAGTTTTGTGATTCGTTATTTGCGTAAAAAGTTATATTAATTTGAAAACAAATACTATATCTGAAGAAATATGATACTTTTTTACCATAAAACAGATAAAAGCGCAGCAAAAACATGCCGAAAAATGTGTGAAGTGTACAGGAATGATTTGCTTGATTCCTTTTCGGAAATGTCGGTGTCAAAGATGCACCTCGCTCTGGTCGGCCAATCACTAAAAAAGGTCAATTAAATTTTCCCGCTGGAGAAGTAAGAGCTATTCGCAAGCTGTTAGGAAACACCCGACTTGAAATGATGTTAAGGGAAGAGCCTACTCAAAGAAGCTCCATGTTTGGGTGTCAAATGAGTTAACATATTTGAATGAAATTGTGCAGACTGTATAACGGCGATGTTAGTCAATATACCGCTATCAGGCAGAATGATCCAATTCTTATTGACGAAGACCGCAGAGAATTCCATTCCCCTGACCGCGACGAAGTTATTATCGCTATATCTAAAATCGAGCCGAATAAAAAGCTGCTGGCGTAGGCGAATTGTCTGTTAGAAGCGTGCACCAGGTCATCTGTAAGTCTGGAGTCTCAACATTGTTTACCCGATCCAAAAGAAAGGAGATCTCTTTGACTGCGCCAACTACATAATCGTTATATTCAAATCTTTCTACAAAATATTTTACAAAAGGTGTTGAAAATAAATGGCTCTTTATTGACGATGAGCGACTTGGGTAGGTAAGGCTTACTGGCGACTAATTAGCCAAAAATGTATTTTTTTTTTTTTTTTTTTAGAATAATCACAGTTCTTCCTCCTCCAGTTCTTTTTTGCATTGCATTCCTCTTAAAATAGATTGAAAAACTGGAGAAACTTGGTACCTGCGAAAGAAATATCAACTTTGAAGAGAGTTCTAATTTTGGACTTTTTGCACCCGAGCCTTAATTTAGAGATAAAATTTATGCATCACAAGAAAAGCATATAGAAATTGATAGACTGATTTATAGGATTTTATTTATTTTAATTAGAATAGAATTTCAAAAAGAAAAAAAATAAAAATACCTAAAAGGTACTAAAAGAGGTCATCTCTAAATTCGCGATGACATATACCACTGGTCTAATATTACCTGGATTGCTGAGGCGCTTGAGCTTCTGGGCACTAAAATGCGTATAATTAAATATCTTATTTCAATTAAAGGCAATCATGTTTTGTATAATTTTTAACTTTTTAAGAGACTCAAATCAGGGCTCTTAAAGCCCATAAATCGTACGGTCTTCAGACTATAAAAGTTTACACAAACAGTACAAACACACAATATGTGCTACTTTAAATATCATTTCAAGGTAAGAAAAAGTGTGATGAATAGTAATGGACCTAATTCACTTCCCTGAGGCACCCCAGAATACACCGAGAAGTTCTAAAACTCAGATTCCATAAAACGAAAAAAAAAAACAAAATAGCATTCTGTAAAGCTTGGATTTACATTCACCCAATTCGGACAAGTCTTATAAATACACTACCTATATCCTGCATCCAGTTGCATAAGAATCTCATTCCTTCCCATTCTAGTCATACCGTAAAACAAAAACTAAAAAAAAAATTACAAAACTCCACAGATCTCTAAAAATACATGAAAAACAAAAAAAAAAAAAAAGAAGAAAATAAATTCGCATCCAGTCCTGCTGCATTCAAAAATCAAAGTATAAAATAAAAACAGGAACAACTTCAATTCCCCGCAGTCCATTTATAAACGACACGTACCCCCTCTCGTCGGCGTTTTGATCGACTTCAGTGATTTGAAGTTCTGAAGTCTGATCGCTCGACTCTCGGCGTTTCGTCGTTTTTTTCACTTTGCGCGTTTTCTTCACTTCCGAAACCGTATGTAGTACTTCCACGTCAGCCATATTTCGTTACACAAAAAATACAAGATACTCGTAAATTCAAAACAATTTTTCTCCTTTTTTTATGTATATGTCAAAAACAACTCTTTTCAAGTTATAGATGTTGCTGGGCTGGAGCACACGAGTGAAAAAAATATGATAATAAATTCAACGGATAGCCGTGAGGCGATAGGAATTTCGAAAAATAGAATAACGCGAATTCCCGAACGATTTCAACTTCCCCGAGTCAAAATATGAACTGTGGAAAACTATCTGAGACTTTCGCCGAATGCATTTGAATTCTTCTGGCTCGTCCTAGTCTGCGCGGCAGAGGGTTTGTCGGCGCTGCTGGCTGCTCAAAATTTTACTTTCAAAATGATTTTCTGTGATTTTTTCTGTTTGGGTTTTTTGAATTAGGAACGCACACAGAAATAGAAGAAAAAGTGAATTTTTGGTTCGAGATATAAAATATAAAAATACCTCAATCGATGAGAGGAGACGAATAGCGAGAGAGAGTGAGAGAAAGAGGGAGCGCGAGAGAAATCGGGCGGCGCGCGATGCGTATGATGCGTTTTGCCGCGAGACACACACTGTGATCACATCTGAGAACGTTTAAACGTTCCTCTGAGTGCAACCTGAAGACAGTGTGTCGTATTCATAGAATCGTCAGCCTCTATCAAGTGTATATGAAAGCTTGTATCGGAACAAGTCGTAAAAGACGTCTATCGTTATGCATCAGGAAAAAAGTTAAATAAAAAAATCAATCATAAGCGTAGGAAGGCTAGTTCCATTGTAAGATCTATAGACACACCTGTCTCTGTGGGCTGGAAAATGAAAAATCGCATGTTACGATGCACGCTCAACGCGCTCGATAGGTACACAACATCGCTCCATTCAGACATACGTACATGGCTGATTGAAAGCAGCCTTCTCACGTCTCGGAGATACAAATAAATTCGCTTTTACTCATCATTTTCTTAAAACTTTTTCTTCGTTTTTTGTTAATTTGAAATTGTTTTCAAATCTTGTGCACACGACCCGCCAATTGAGGGGGAAACATTGACGATAGAAAACAAAGACGAAACGAAAAAATTAAAAAAAAAAAAAACTGAAAATTCGGCTCAACACGTATTTGTTTCGAGAAATTTGTAGATTTTTTCCCTTGCCAGAAAGGGGTTGCGGATCGAGACGATCAATAAGAGCTACGGATTGGTAATAAGAAGCAAAATATCGGATTTTTGGTGGAACAAATTGCTGCCAAAAAAGCGATCATGAGCGATATCTATTGTGTTACGTATGGGGCGGGCGCTACCGCTGATCGAATCGACGATTGGTTTTATTGGAAAATAAATATTTCTTTTTGGGGTGAGGGATGCATTAAACAATTTCCTTTTTGTTTATATTTTATTGGGCATAAATGGATGACCAACATAAACACTAGGTAGATAAATTGTTTTTGTATTTACTTTGGCAGTGGTTTTATCTCAAAGTTTTCAAAGATGAAAATAGTAAATGAACACTACCTAGATGGATGAAAGGAACTATGGTGATGATAATACTTAGAAACCATGGACAGTGATGTATCGCCGAAATTGTGCTACCAATCAAGTACATTCTATAAACGTTTATAGCCAAACTCTATTAAAATTACCTCAAAACAAGGTAGCAGATATAGGTGTACTTTTGTCTTCGCAATATATGACCGTATTCTAAGACCTACACTCCAAACGCTAGTGTGTTAAATAACTCACAGAAGTGTGTTAGATGACACATAAGAGTGTGTCATTTGACACGTTTCAAGATTAACACGTTTGATATTTCAAAATGAGAAACTTCATGACACGCAACAGATTGTGTTATAGTTTTAACACGAATAAAACTATAACACATTCTGTTGCGTGTCATGAATAAAAACTCTAATGACATAATGCCATGTTGCAGCGAAAGTTCGGGGTGAACCAGGGCCTCAACCAACAAGCCTCCGCTTCCAGTGCCGCACGCCCAGTTGGTTGAGGTTCCTTTCCACCTGTGCGCGCCACCTTAAATGCGGTCGTCCACTGCTACGTCGTCCCTCGGGGTTGGAGTAGAAGACTCTTCGGGCCGGAGCGTTGATGTCCATTCGCTCTACATGGCCTAGCCATCTTAGACGTTGGATCCGAAGAAGTCTAACCAGGCCGATGCCGCTGTACAGCCCGTACAGTTCTTAGTTTAATCTCCTCCTCCACTCTCCGTTTACACAAACGGGACCAAAGATTGCAAGCAGAATTTTCCTCTCGAAACGCCCAAGAGCCTCTTCATCCGCTTTTGATAACGTCCAAGCCTCAGCGCCGTAGAGGAGGACCGGGATGATTAAGGTTTTGTAGAGGGAAACCTTAGTTTTTCGAGAGAGGGCTCAATTGCTCTTGAGCCCGAAGAAGCAGCGGTTGGCAAGAGTTATTCTGCGTTTTATCACAGCGTTGGTGTCGTTGCTGCTTGTCACTATCGAGCCAAGGCAGACGAAGTCCTTGACTACATCAAAAATATAGTTGCCGAAGATGACGTTCTGACCAAGACGTCGGTGTTGCGCGTCTTTCTTGGATGCAAACATATATTTGGTCTTGTCCCCATTTACCCTTAGACCCCCTTTAGCCGCTTCTGCTTCAATGCTTGCGAACGCCTCAATTACGTCTCGCTTTGATCGTCCAATAACGTCAATGTCATCTGCATAGGCAAGCAATTGTGTGGACTTGAAGTAGATCGTACCTCTTGTATTGGCCGCAGAGTCCCGCACGATCTTTTCAAGTATAATGTTAAAGAAACCACATGAATGTGCGTCACCCTGTGTAAAACCTTTTTTAACATCAAAGGGGTCGGGTAGTTCACCTCCGACCTTAATGGTCGAACGAACGGCTTCAGGCACTTACACAGTACGGCAAAAAAGATCTTGTACGCGATGTTCAGGAGGCTTATCCCTCTGTAATTTGCGCAGTCATAGGGTCTCCTTTCTTATGGACCCGGCAAACGATACTGAGATTCCATTCATCGGGCATGCGTTCTTCCGACCATATCTTGCAGATGAGTTGGTGCATGTTCCTGACCAGCTCATCGCCAGCTGCTTTAAACAGTTCTGCGGGGAGTCCGTCTGCTCCGGCAGCTTTACAAGACTTAAATTTTGATATCGCTATCTTAACATCGTCTAGGTCGGGTGGACGGGATTCTCCTTCGTCTTCGTCCATTGTGAATGGTTCGCTCTGCCTGACGGCGGCATTTTAACTATCATTGCCGTTATACAGTCTGCAGAAGTGGTTTTTCCACATTCTCAGCATCGACTGCGATTCTACTACTAGGTGTCCGTTCTCATGCCTGCAGGCTTCCGTTCTGGCTTTATAACCTTGGCATGTTCGCTTTATCTGTTGATAAAACTTTCGAACGTTATGCCTGCAGTAACACCTCTCCAAATCCTCAATCGCGCGCTTCTCGTGTTCTTTCTTCTTTCTTCTAAGAAGCTTATGCTCCTCCCTTCTTTTTAACTCGTAGAGCTCACGAGCTGCTCTTGTTCTTTTATGAGCGAGGCCTTATATGCACCCTGCTTCGCTGTATGAACCCTCTTGCACTCGTCATCGAACCAGGTGTTTCTTGGTGGTGGAGCCTTGAAACCCAAAACTTCGGATGCAGAGCTTTTCAGGGCTTGCTTGCAAAGGCTCCACTGCTGTTTTATTGATAGCGTGGAGGATTGAGGTGTATTGGAGAGCTTAAGGGAGACGCGATCGGTAAAAGCACGAGCGGTTCCTGGCGATAGTAGCTTTCCGACGTCATAACTTTGTATTTTTACTCTACTCCGCTGCGCTCGTGATATCCGTAAGCGCATCTTGGCTACTACAAGATAGTGGTCCGCGTCGATGTTAGCCGAAAAGTTCGGACATCAAGAATAGTGGAGGAGTGTCTGACGTCGATCGCGATGTGATCAATCTGGTTGGTAGTCGATTGATCAAAAGACCGCGAGGTGCCTTTGTGTATATCGAGGTGCGGGAAGCGCGTACTGGATAGAAGGAGATTTCGCCCCGTCGCAAGCTCAATCAGCCTGTATCCGTTATCGGAGGTGGTGTCGTGTAGGCTATGTTTGCCGATGACTCGTTCAAATATGCTTTCCTTACCCAGCTTAGCAATGAAGTCTCCTAGTATGATTTTGATGTCATAGCTGGGACACATCGTATAACTCATCTTTGGCGGAGTCATCCTTGTCTTCCGTGGGGGCGTGGACGCAGATCAGGCTGATGTTAAGAAATTGAGCCCTGATACGGATTGTTATGAGGCGTACGCTCACATGCCGAAAGCTTAGGACTTTTTGCCTTAGTCCACCTCGAACAACAAATCCGCATCCAAACAATCGTTGCTCTCTCTCCCTATAGCAGTCGCCGTACTGACCGGAACGGACCCATACAAAAGAGTCGTGTTTCATCACGACAATACCAGGGCACACACATCTATGATACATCGGGATAAATTGACGAAATTTTGATGCATCCACCATATGTATAGCGTGGACCATATGAGAACCATTTGTTTCGATCTCTGCAAAACTCTTAATGGTGAGAAAATGGCTCGCCTCTAAAAATTACTTGGTCAAATTGTTCAGCCATAAACAACCGAGTTCTACACCGATGGAATTTTTTTTTTTTTTTGGTTTTTTAATTTTTTTGGTGGCGTTACAGTCCATGAAGGACTAGAGCCAAGCTTCTCTCAATCACCCATGTTGTGTGTGATATTATTTTTCAGACAGGTGAAAGGGACCTGCAATTTAATGCCGATTCCGAATGGCGTGAATCGAGAAGCCGTTTCATGGCAAGATTACTACGGGCGGTTTTGCCAGTACCCCGCCGAGGAGGAGCGTCGCGGAATAAGCATTCGATGGCGTTGGTGTTATCGGGATTCGAACTCGCTCATCGTGCGCCAGAGTCCGATGGAATTATGAACCTAAAAAATGGCAAAGTGTCATAGTTAACAAAATTGATACTTAATAAGGAAGCCTTTTTGTTCAGAAATGTATGAAAAAAAAAAAAAAAACGCCCTATACCACCTAGCATAATTTAGGCTCCGTTTGTCCTCTTACTTTGACATTTAGGCAAGCGATAGCAACGTCTACGAGTATAAAGTAAAGGGTCCGCCATCTAACGCTTTTTTTTTTCAAGTAGTGCTTATTTCGTGAATGGTAACACTTAGCTCATGTCTGATTTGACAGATAATTAGTTTTATCCTTCCGCTGAACGAATATGGCTGTATATATGCTTGAACAACGCTGGGAAATATTGCGACACTACTTTGAAAATCATGGTAATGTTGCAGAATGTGTGCGAAAAATGGCTTCCGGATTGAACATTTCGGAGACATCATTGAGACGAAGTTTGCATAAAGACCATGGTATGACGCCATACAAAGTCCAATTGGTTCAGGAGTTGAAGCTAACTGACCATCCAATGCGATTTCGCTTCGCTAAGTGGGCCTGCGATCGACTTACAGAAGATGTCGATTTTGCCAAAAAAACCATCTTTTCAGATGAAGCTCATTTTGATCTTGGCGGGTGTAAACAAGCAAAATTGTCGCATTTGGGGCACAGAAAACCCGCACGCATACATTGAAAAGCCGGTGCACCCAAAACGAGCCACTGTTTGGTGCGGATTTTGGTCCAGAGGCATAATTTGGCCATTTTTCTTCGAAAATGAGCAAGGAGTGGCCGTTAGGCTGCGGCCACGCAGTGAGCGACTGAGCGATTGAGCGACGAGCGATGAGCGACTGAGCGACGAGTGGCCATTTACTGAGCGACATCGCTGAGCGATTAAAAAAAGACAAACATATACATCAATTGGAATTAACGTGCGAGAGGATGAGATAGAAGACATTATACAGTGTTTCTTATGTTTGTGATCTCTTCTTTGTACTGTACTTCGCACCCTCTCCAATGTCTACCAAGCCATAGTGGAGCTACGTGCCATGTCAGGGTCTACATTGTGCGCCTGCGTATTACGAAACTTTGGTGGAGGCGTCGAACAACCGTTGTGTAATGTACACGTGTATCGTTCACATAAACATTTCATCATTTTAATATAAACATTTTTCAACTATGCCATATGATTGGACGACTTCGAACAGCAGAAATCAACATTTTCGTGTTGATTTTTTCCATTTTTGACTATCGTCAGCGATAGTCGCAAAAATTAAAACAATTTTGATTTCAGAGCGACGTCGCTCGGTCGCTCAGGAAAATCGCTCGTCGCTCAGGGCCTACGTGGCCACCCCCATACAATTCGATATGTTTTAATTTTTTTTTTGTCGCTCAGCCGCTCATCGCTCGTCGCTCAATCGCTCAGTCGCTTACTGCGTGGCCGCAGCCTTACAGTCAATGGCGATCGTTATCGGGTCAAGTTGAACAAATTTTTGTTCACAAAAATTGAAGAGGAGCATATTGGCATCATTTGGTTTCAACAGGACGGCGCTACGTGCCACACAGCCGAAGCTACACTCGATGTTTTGCGCCGTGTTTTTGAAAATCGCATTATCAGCCGCAGAGCTGATGTCGTTTGGTCACCTCGGAGCTGCGATTTGACACCGTTGGACTATTATTTGTGGGATGCGGTCAAAGATAAGTGTTACGCCGACAAGCCAGAGACAATTGACGCCTTAAAGGACAATATTTGTGAAGCCATTGGTGAAATACAGCTGCACACAATCGACAATGTGCTTAAAAATTGGACCGATCGTGTAGGCTACTGCATGGCCAGTCGAGGCAGCCATTTGAATGAAATTATTTTCCATTATTAACCGGAAGGATTGTACTTTCTAATAAAAAGAGAAATTTGAGAAAATATTCAGTAGTTTTTTTTTATAGCATTTTCAAAAAAAAAAGAAGTTATTTGGCGGACCCTTTATAATTAAATTTAACGAAAATTGAAAACGACAAGCTTATTAGCCATTTGACCCAGAAATCTAGCAACGAATTGAGTCCAAGGTACTCTGCGGCCTAACCAAAATCACTTGTCCTTCCTGTCACTATAAATTCGAGGACCAGCAAGCGTGCCTCTGCATAAAACGAAAAATATAACAAAACACTCATCTCACTTAAAAGAAATCCACTTTTCGCTGCCCCACCAAGTTCAAGAGTAAAATCAAAAAAGTAGGCGTGGAATTGCGGGAGTCCCAACTATGTATCTACAAGAAACACCTAATTTCTTTCTTAAAATAAGATACAAATTTCATTTTAAAATAAATCCAACTAGCCAGGTACGAATTCGCTGATTTATGGGTGTATATTTCCATTGAAAAAATTCTTCGAGAACGATATGGAGATGATAGAAACATTGTTCTCGATTAAAGATAGGACTCATACATCATCACCATGATTATCGTCTGGGCAAGGGGACAAGATGAACATGAGAGGAGAATGTATTTCAAATAGTTAAGATACAAATTTAATTGAATTCGATCTGCTGGCCTGTACGAAGAAGTGCACATTATCGATTTATAAATAGTGAAAGGAAAAATAAATTCTTCAGATGTGTCTACGTCAAAAGATACATGGGTATTCGGCGAGCTTTTGAACATTCGTTTTTGTATTTTAATTGGTATCGCATTCGATTGGGATTAAGTTCATTAAATTGGAAAATATTTGAATTCGTAAAGCGAACGATTGGCACTTAACTGCTGTCCCACTTAGTTTCATGCAAAATCTGAATCTCTTGATAAAAAAACAAAATGCTAACGTCACGTTCAAAGGTCGAAGGGAGCGAGTAAACAAAGCAAAGAAGTTGATCGCGTTTAAGTTGGCCAACGCCAGCTTCGATCTCTGTCCGTGCTCAATCCAAGTTGACACACAGTCTCCGCGTGGCCTCCCCTGGATAGCTATACTGGCACCCGCCAGGTAGTGAACCAATGTGTGCAGCGACCCGACCCTTGTTCCTGGGGAAAGAGGAACCTGGCCCTCCAGGTTGGGGGTTGCGCTTAGGGTTAACGTCCCTATCGCGTAAAAGAAAAACTTGTTCAGAAACAACCAATAGCCTCGGATGCGGACGGATTACATGTTGGCGACCCCCGCAAACGTCAAAAAGGAAACGAATTTCGGATCTGCACCTGGAACGTTAGGTCCCTTAACGGTCTGTTAAGGTACAGCCGAACAACTGGTCAACTCTTTGGACTGCTATAAGGCAGACTTTAGCGCGCTCCAAGAAGTGCGATGGGATGGGCCAGGCAAAAAGCGGATGAAAAAATGTGATATACATACACTACGGAAACTGCTACAGTGAAAATAAACAACGCTTATTCGGATGCGGATTTGTTGTTCGAGGCAGTCTCAGGAAAAAAGTCTTAAGCTTCAAGACTAGTCTCGGCAATATAAGTTTGTTATGTGTCCACGCCCCCACAGAGGAAAATGATGACCGACATAAAGACGACTTCTATGATCTCCTAGGCAGAACGTATGGGCAATGCCCCAGCTATGACACCAAAATCGTTCTAGGAGATTTCAATGCGAAGCTGCGTAAGGAAGCTATCTTTGAACGGGTCATTGGAAAGCACAGCCTACACAACACCACGTCAGAAAACTGACTAAGGCTAGTGGACTTTATGGCGGGACATAATCTCGTAGTAGCAAGTACACGATTCACACACCTCAACATTCATAAGGGGACCTGGCGGTCTTTCGATCAATCGACAACCAACCAAATTGATCATATTGCGATCGACGGCAGACATTCCTCTAGCAGGAGCCAACATCGACTCGGATCATTACCTTGCTGCAGCCAAGGTACGGATGCGAATTTCTCGGAATCAACGGAGGCAAGTAAGAACAGCATAATTTAAAGTCGGAAAGCTGCAATCGCAGGAGACCGCCAGGAACTTCGCCGATCAAGTCTCCCTCAAGCTCTCTCAAGTCCCGATGCAATCTGCAGAAATCATAGAACAGCAATGGAGTCTTTGTCAAAACGCCATTAGAGAGGCCGTACTCGGTTTCAAGCCACCACCGTCGAGAAACCCCTGGTTTGATGATGAGTGCAGACAGGCCCATGTAGAGAAACAGAATGCATACATGGCCACTCTATGAACAGAAAAGGAGGGAGGAGCATGCGCTTCTGAGAAGGAAAAAGAAGGAGCACGAGAAGCGCAAGATGGAGGGGATGGAGAGATGTTACTGCAGGAACGACGTTCGAAAATTTTACCAGAAAGTAAAACGAACATGCCACGGCTATGAAGCCAGAGCAGAAGCCTGCAGGGATGAGCACGGACAACTAGTAGTGGGGTAACAGTCGATGCTGAGATTGTGGAAGGACCACTTCTGCAGACTGTATAGCGGCAATGATAGTCAAAATGCCGCCGTCAGGCAAAGCGAACCATTCACAATGGACGAAGACGAAGGAGAATGCCGTCCACCCGAACTAGACGATGTTAAGATAGCGATATCGAAACTTAAGTCTTGTAAACCTGCCGGAGCAGACGGACTCCCCGCAGAACTGTTTAAAGCAGATGGCGATGAGCTGGTCAGGAACATGCAACAACTCATCTGCAAGATATGGTCGGAAGAACCCATGCCCGATGAACGGAATTTCAGTATCGCTTGCCCGCTCCATAAGAAAGGAGACCCCTATGACTGCGCCAATTACAGAGGGATAAGCCTCCTGAACATCGCGTACAATATCCTTTCTGCCGTACTGTGTAAGTGCCGAAAGCCGTTCGTGGACAATCTGATAGGTTCCTACCAGTGTGGTTTCAGGCCAGGAAAATCCACGCTAGACCAAATATTTACACTACGGCAGATCTTGGAGACGACCCATGAATTACAGGTCAACACGCACCATCTTTTCGTCGACTTTAAAGCTGCCTATGACAGTGTTTATAGAGACGAGCTATACAGAGCCATGTCATGTTTTAACATTCCTGCCAAACTCGTTAGACTATGCAGGATGACTATGGAAAACTCTCGTCATGTGATTTCTTCAACATTATTCTTGAAAATATCGTGCGGGACTCTGCGGCCAATATAAGAGGTACGATCTACTTCAAGTCCACACAATTGCTTGCCTACGCAGATGACATTGACGTTATTGGACGGACAAAGCGAGACGTCAGTGATGCGTTCGCAAGCATTGAAGCAGAAGCGGCTAAAGTGGGTCTTAGTGGGAAGACGCGCAACACCGACGTTTTGGTCAGAACGTCACCTTCGGCAGCAATATTTTTGAAGTAGTCGAGGACTTCGTCTACCCTGGCTCGATAGTGACAAGCAGCAACGACCCCAACGCTGAGATATAACGCAGAACAACTCTTGCCAACCGCTGCTTCTTCGGGCTCAAGAGGCAATTGAGTAGTAGAGCCCTCTCTCGAAAAACTAAGGTATCCCTCTATAAAACCTTAATCCTCCCGGTCCTCCTCTACGGCGCTGAGGCTTGGACGTTATCAAAAGCGGATGAAGAGGCTCTTGGGCGTTTCGAGAGGAAAATGCTGCTTGCAATCTTTGGTCCCGTTTGTATTAACGTAGAGTCGAGGAGGAGATTCAACCAAGAACTGTACTGGCTGTACAGCGACATCGGCCTGGTTAGACGTGTTCGGATCCAACGTCTAAGATGGCTAGGCCATGTAGAGCGAATGGACATCAACGCTCCGGCCCGAAGAGTCTTCGACTCCAGCCCCGAGAGACGACGTAGCAGAGGACGACCGCATTTAAGGTGGCGCGTACAGGTGGAAAGGGACCTCAACCAACTGGGCGTGCGGCACTGGAAGCGGCTGGCCAAAGATCGGCCCGGCTGGAGAGGCTTTTTGGTTGAGGCCCTGGAACACCCCGAACTGTAGCGCCATTAAAGTAAGTAAGTAAGTTACGTTCAAAATAAAAATAATTTCCCTAGAAATTTTGTCATGCACCTAGCTACATATGTTGGGGATTAGATTCAATAATAATCTAATTAGGTAGAACAAGACGAGCAATTGTTTTATTTTCAAAACTGATTAACAATTTGACCATGAAAGTGTTGAAGTGTCCCTTAAATTTAATTTTTTCAAAAACCTTTTTGTCTACAACCTATACATGTCACCCAAGCCGACAGCTCAGGACCATCAATTCTCGTTCAACATTCTACAGAGGCATAACCGAAGAATACTATCATTAGTTTTGGCAAACTGAATTTTCAAGAAATGTCAGACTAAATAGATGGCAACGTGTAATGGTTTACAACAGCTTGCATAGAGCTGCATGTCAAAATATGAAATGCATGCCGCACATTTATTTTAATCTTGTTGTTCACGAAAATGTTTTCCCTTCAAGCGAAACGTGTCCGCGGAAAATGCATTCAAGTTCTTTGGGATGTGCCAGAAGAGTTCTAAATTTAACTCAAGTCAACAGCACGGCATCGGACGTGCTTGCATCATCTGCAATCAATTAGGGGCGTTGGTTGCGGGTTTTTTTTTTTTTTACTCGTCTTCCCTGCGACCTAAATTGTAAATCGTTATGGTTGCATGACGTGAGTTCGTCATCATCTTTGCCCTTGTTCTGTCCTCATTCAATAAGACTCCCCACTGGTCGCTACTTTGAGTTGATATCATCAAACGTGGTACTTCTAGGCCCACGCAATCTTAGGCAGCTTTTTCAGCCATCGGTCTAAGGGAAAATATCTTACCAATACTTGAGTTATCTAAGCACGCTGGATAAACCACCAATTATGGGTCCAATATGGCTTTGTAGAATATGTAAGAGGGTGTCTTGTAGATACGTGAGTTAGGTTAGGTTAGGTCGACGTGGTAGGCGTAAGCTACACTTAGGCCGAAACCGGCCCATTGTGATACCACCTGGATCAGGTTACCCTGATCCGCTACCCGGGAACCAACCGGTGCTTCTAATAAAGCGGTGGAGTTGAGCTATTTTTTGGTTTGCTAGCTCACTCAGATTGTCGAAGAAGGGCGCGCCGAGGTAAATCCTCCTGCGATTCGCAAAAGAGGGACATGAGCAGAGGAGATGGTGTATTGATTCCTCCTCCTCCTCGTCCATGCAGCCGCGACAGAAGTCATTGTAGGGTAGCCCCAGTCTGGCGGCGTGATTTCCAATGGTGCAGTGACCTGTAATGACACCCACTAGGGTGCTTAAGGTTGCCCTTTTGGTTGCCACCAGGTCCCTGGTTCGTCCTAAGTTTAACTTAGGCCACAATTGTTTGGTGATAAAGCCGATATTGCTCTCATTCCATTGGAGATTGGTCTCCTCTATGGTTTGAAGCTTTATCATGTGCTTTACCGTACTTATTGGTGTTTCTAGGTACCCGAGGGTAGGTAGGCTGAGTGTGCTTGACCCCAATCTTGCGAGTTCGTCGGCCGCGCAGTTTCCTGGAATATCCCTATGCCCAGGAACCCACAGTATTTTAATGTTGAACTGTTCAGCCATCTCATCAAGAGATAGGCGACAGTTAATGGATGTTTTTGATTTGTGGGTTACCGCTGCCAGGGATTTTATCGCAGATTGGCTATCCGTGCAAATGATAATATCCTTTGTGGATATTACATTGATCCTGAGCCATGTCAGGGCCTCCGTTATCGCAGTTATTTCTGCCTGAAACACACTACAGTAATTTGGGAGTCTAAATGATAGGTTGAGGTTAAGTTCCTTGGAGTAGACCCCACTGTCTACACCCGACTCCATCTTAGAGCCATCGGTATAGAGGGCGATCGAGTCCTTTGATATGACTTTCCCTTCAGCCCATTCTTCCCTGGATGGAAAGACAACTTCGAAGTTCCTGGTGAACACATTCTGCGGGTTGATGTAGTCAGTGTCCATGGGTACTTTGAAGTGTTTTAGAATAGAGGTGTGGCCTTTTTGAGATGTGGGCCATTTTCTTATGCTCCTCATCCTTAGGGCCGCGCATACAGCAACTTGCTTGCTGAAAAGGTTTAATGGTGGAAGATGTAGTAGAACATTTAGGGCCTCCGTGGGGGTTGATCTGATCGCTCCGCTTATATATAAGCTGGCCGATCTTTGTACCTTCCCCAGAAGGTTTCGATTGACTGCTTTGTCCAGAGCAGTCCACCAGACTACGACGCCATACAGGAGGATAGGCCTTATGACTGCTGTGTAAAGCCAGTACATAATGCTTGGTTGGAGACCCCACCTCCTGCCCACTACTTTCTTACAGCTGTAGAGGGCAACAGTTGCTTTCTTGTCTCGATCAAGAATGTTGGGTTTCCAATTCAGCCTCCTGTCAAGGACTAGACCTAGATATTTAGCCTGTTCTTTGATTGTTAGTTAAGTTCCATCCAGCCTCGGTGGGTTGAGGGGCGGAATTTTATATTTGTTAGTGAACAGTACTAGATCGGTCTTCTTTGGGTTCACCCCAAGTCCACAGTACCGTGTCCAGGTTTCTACTGTATGTAGTGCACTCTGCATAAGGTCGCATAGAGTGCTGGGAAATTTTCCTGTGACGGCAATAGCAATGTCATCCGCATAGGCGATCACAGCGTACCCTTCCTGCTCCAGCAACAGCAGTAGTTCGTTGACCACCACGTTCCAGAGGAGAGGGGAGAGTACTCCACCCTGTGGTGTACCTTTGCTGACCATTCTGGTTGAGACGGCACCAGCGAAGTTGGTGGGTTGCTATCGTTGAAATCGGTTGTTGTGCCAGAAAAAATCGGTGTTGTGCGTAAACTGATACATATCAACATCGTCATGTGACATGCCATGAGATTGAGGCACTCGCCTATAAGGAGTGGGCCATCTAGTGGCTTTTTTTTTATATCATATGTTATTTTGACACTGACAGCTGTTTCCCGCTCGTACGAAATGAGTCGCTTTACACTTGAACAACGTTGGACAATACTGAAAACTTATTTCCAAAGTGAGTGCTAGCACGCGACTAGCGACTAGCAAGGGACTTGGCGATCTCCGGATCAATCAACCGTCAACCAGATTAACCACATTGCGATTGATGGCAGCCACGCATCTGATATTCTGGATGTACGAACTTTTAGAGGATCCGACATCGACTCGGGCCACTATCTTGGGGCCTTGGGAGTAAAGGCCAGCGGCATATAACGTCGAAATGCTACAATCGCAAGAGACCGCCAGAGCCTATGCCAATTGCGTCTCCCTCAAGCTCTCGGAAAATCCTCCAACACCTGCTCAGACCGTATAACACCAATGGACCCGTTGTCAACAAGCCTTAGAGAGTGCTGCTTCTGAGGTACTGGGGTTCAAACCGCCACTAACAAGAAACCCATGGTTTGACAACGAGTGTAGGAGGGCACACGCAGCCAAGCAGCAAGCCTATCAAGAAGGATGAAGGAGGGAGGAGCATAAGCTTCTCAAAAAAAAAAAAAAAAAGCACAAGGGAGCATGAGAAGTTCGCAGTCGTGGAGATGGAGAGACACCATCGTAGGAATGACGTTAGGAGGTTTTATCAACGAATAAAACAAACATGCCAGAGATATATGGCCAGAACGGAAGCCTGCAGGGACGAAATGGAAACCTAGTAGTGGATTCAAAGTCGGTACTAAGAATTTGGAAACACTACTTCTGCAGACTGTATAACGGCGATGACGAAACAGATCCCGCTGTCAGGCAGAATGACCCTTTCACAGCGGACGATGATAGCAGGGAATTCCGTCCTCCTGACCTGGATGAAGTTAGGAATGCTTTTTCTAAGCAGGCGGACTACCTGCCGAGCTATTTAAGGCGCCTGAAGATGACCTAGTTGGGAGTATGCACCAGCTCATCTGTAAGGAATAGTCACAGGAATGCATGTCCAATGAATGGAATCTTAGTATCGTTTACCCGATCCACAAGAAAGGAGACTCCTTTGTCTGCGCCAACTACAGAGGTATAAGTCTCCTGAACATCGCTTATAAAATTTTCTCTGCTGTACTGTGTGAATGCCTGAAACCGTTCGTTAATAAACTTATTGGTCCATATCAGTGTGGTTTCAGGCCCGGAAAGTCCACTATAGATCAATTATGCACACTGCGGCAGATCCTGAAAAAAACAAACGAGTTCCAGATCGACACCCACCATCTTTTTGTCGACTTTAAGGAGCATACGATAGCATAAATAGAGACGAGCTATACCACGTCATGTCTAGCTTTGACATTCCTGCCATAACTCGTCAAATTATGCAGGATGACACTGGAGAACTCTCACTGCTCCATCAGGGCCGGAAGCGACCTAACCGATACCTTATATGTCAAAAAAGGTTTTAGACAGGGCGACACGCTATCGTGTGACTTTTTCAACATCGTCCTTGAAAGGATCGTGCAAAACGCACTGGTCAATACGAGGGGCACCATCTTTTTCAAGTCCATACAACTGCTCGCATATGCCGATGACATTGATACATATAATTGGACGAAGTCAGCGAGAGCCAGCGGCTAAAATGGGACTGGCGGTAAATGAGGGCAAAACGAAATACATGATGTCGTCGAAGAAGGACACGAACCACCGGCATATTGGCCAGGGCGTACATACTGGCATGTACAATTTCGAGGTAATCAAGGACTTTATCTACCTAGGGAGCCACAGTGACATGCAGCAATGACATCAGTGCCAACCGCTGTTTCTTTAGGCTCGGGAGGCAATTGAGAAGCAGAGCCCTTTCTCGTAAAACCAAGGTGACCATATACAAGACCAATATCATCCCTTGGTCGTTTTAAGAGAAAAATTCTGCGTACGATTTTCGGCCCGACCTCCATAAATGGGGAACTGTACGGGCTGTACAGAGACATGAACGTAGCATGGCGTCTTCGGATCCAACGCCTAAGATGGCTAGGTCATGTTGAGCGCATGGAAAACACAGCCCAGGTGTTGATTTACTACCGTTAACCCGAACGCAGCTGCTACCGTTTGTGTATAAAGACTGAATGGCCCTCAACAGAGGACCATCAATCCCATACTCCTGCAGAACACTCCAGAGTTTACCTCGAGGAACTCTGTCATACGCCTTTTCTAAATCTACAAAACAGCTGTAGATTGGTTTGGCGTACTCCCAAGCCTTCTCGAGTACCATTCTTAGAGTGAAAAGCTGGTCGGTTGTACTTTTGCCGTGACGAAACTCGCACTGTTCATCCCCTATCCTGGATTCGACGATAGCTCTGGAACGCGCCTCGAACACCTTAGCGTAGACTTTACCGGGGACACTTAAAAGAGATATGCCTCTATAGTTGGATCACTCTTTTTTATCCTCCTTTTTGAAAAGAGGAACAATTACCCCAGTCTGCCAATCGCTTGGTGTCTCACCGCATTCCCAGGCCATATATAATACGCCATAATACTCCCTCTTTACTCATTGCATTAAAGCATTTCTGGCCGTACTTCATCCACACCGGCGGATTTCACAACTTTTAGCGATTCAATCGCAAAAATGACTTCCTCCACCGTTAGACTATTGTCCGCCAGACGTGATACTATAGGTCTGTTCCCCTCAGTGCCCTGTTCGGGATTGAGCAGCTCCGAAAAGTGCTCGCTCCATCTACGTAACACCAACACACCACCTTTGGATTTAACTCCTTCGATGATGTTGAATTTCCTTCCTCTGAGCTGGTGAATGGTTTGCCAGAACACCTTTTTCGCAGATCTATGGTCGCCTTCCAACTTCTCGCCGAACTCCTTCCAGGACTGCTCTTTCGCTGCTCGCACAGCAAATTTGCAAGTTCTTCGCGCCACAGTGTATCGGTCACGAGAAGCAGAGTCCCCCAAGAGAATCCAGTCTCTGTAGGCCTTCTTCTTCTCTCTGGTGGCTTCTTGAACTCCGGGTGTTTTAAACGTGCAGAGGCAATGACAGCTGTTGAAAATAGTCTCCATTCTTCCTCTACATGCGATGGAACAGTTGGAATTTGCTCAAACCTTTCAGATATGTGTCGTGCGAAGTGTTGCCTCACCTCACTGCTCTGTAGTTTCTCCCACTGTATGCGTGTAATCACTCTTTGTTTCACGCCTTGGCAGACGAGGTGCTCTATCAGTAAGATACAGCTTACACAACACCAGGTGATGATCAGTTGACAGTTCAGCCCCTCTCAACACACGAACGTCACAAACCATCCGTTTCACACACGATGGTACCACAAGGAAATCTATCAACGATTTCTGTTGAAGACTCCGACGATACCACGTATATTTATGAATGTCTTTGTGCGGAAAGAAGGTGTTCATAATGGACATGCCATTTGCACAGCAAATATCCAACAACCTCCCTCCGTTCGCGTTTTGATGAGGATCACCGTTCCTCCCAATCCCACTCCCCCGTGTCGTTACATCAACACCCACTTGGATATAGGAATCCATCTCAACCACCCTATCAAGGGCCGCATCAAATCCATCCAGGAAAAAGCTGTAATGAATACTTTACAAAATTTCGAAATAACTAAAGAACTAGCAACTGCTAATCAAACTGGAGAAAGAAGGTCTGGACGTTGTGGCCTACGCCGATGACGTTGCCATCACAATCTCAGGTAAATACCTATCTACACTGAATGACCGCATGCGAACCGCATTCTCATTTCTGTGCAAATGGGCGCATAGTAACGGGCTCAGGAGCTCGTGCTATTTACCAAAAAGCACAAAATCCCGGAAAACTGCTCTATCACTCTGCTCGATACCAGGTTAGCCTACTCTTCTACACATGTAAGAAAGCCCTAGGAAAAAAAGGGGGATTCAACCCCAAGATCACCCTATGGCTCTACGTCACGGTCGTTAGACCCATACTAATGTATGGAATGATAGTTTGGTGGACTGCACTAGACAAGACAACATACCACAAACAACTCGAGAAGGTACAAAGGATGGCATGTATGTGCATTACCGGGCCCTCAGGTCCACACCAACGGCTGCGCTTAACATGATACTAGACCTTACACCACTTGATATTTTCGGTAAGCAAATTGCCACACACACGGCCATAAGACTAAAAGCCAACTCGAAATGGGCGAGCTATGTCACTGGCCACTTCTCCATCCTGCAAAAGAGGATAACTATGACAGAAAACCTGGACCACACAGAACCCACCATAGTCTTGGACAAAAACTTTACGATGATCTATCCGGACAGGAAGAACTGGACCCACCAAACTCAACCGCGCAGAAATTGCGTGGATTTCTACACTGACGGGTCTAAAACCAAAGACGGGGTGGGCAGTGGAGTTTTCTGCAAACAACTCAAGCTATATAAAGCTCTAAAATTACCAGATCACTGCAGCGTTTTCCAGGCGGAACTGTTGGCAATAAAAGAGGCTTTGTCTTGGTTGAAGTGGAACGTAATATCCACCACGGATATACGCATTCTCACAGACAGTCAAGCAGCCTTAAAGTCGTTGGAGTCCTATGTGTACACATCAAAATCTAGTCTCGACTGTCGCCGATCTCTTAACGAGATGGCAGAACAGTTCAACATACAGCTTATCTGGGAACCGGGACACAGCGACATAACAGGTAATGAAAAAGCCGACACACTCGCCAAACAAGGAACGACGCTACAATCAATCGTGCCTTGTGAGGGAGTACCGCTTACGACCATTAAACATAATCTGACCAATCTCGCCAGGGCCGAGACGAACCTGAGATGGACACAGGGACATACCTGCGTCATCACCAGGCAAATCTGGCCTCGGCTTGACAGTCAACGCACAAGGAGTATAATCTCCCTAAAAAGAACTGACATCTACAAAGTCATCGGTGTCATCACCGGACACTGCCTTATCGGCAGTCCCGCGCAAAAACTAGGTACAGTTCCGAATGATTTCTGCAGAAGCTGTCAGGACGAGGAGGAGGTCGAATCCATTCACCACCTTCTCTGTGCCTGTCCAGCTCTTTGCAACACCATGAAACGTTACCTAGGCTCTTACTTCCTTAACGGTCTGACAGATGTTCAGAAAGTAGGGATACTTGATCTTCTTAACTTCTTAAGAAGCACAAAATGGTTCCACGAATAGGGGGGTAAAACCCCCTCGTAGCTGCACAACGGGCCTCCCTGGCCTATGTGCATTCTTCTCAATTCTGGGAAGGCTACGACCCTACCAACCTACCTACCTAGCAACTGTTTAACGCCGATATACATACATATACCCACAGATTCCTGTGTCCCAAATAAGAATAAAATTCAAAGGAACTCGTTAAATGGTCCATTTAGCATGTAGGCTACGAGCAGTCAATCTACCGATCACACCTGCAACTAGCTATTGTCATCTTTGATAAGCTTCAACAAAACTCAAAACCATTAGTCCACAGATACCACTCATACATGGACAGCAATATCTGGCTCACTTAAAACTGAAATACCCAATCGCAACCATCTCACCCACCATCATCTTGTTCACTCATCATCAATCAGCCGAACGCCCGCTCTACGAATTGTTCTACATGATCGGACGCATGCAACCGTCTTGTTCTATTCTATGTATATCTCCAAATGTATCTATGGCTATACCGGGACATTTTAATGCTCCTCAAAATAGAATAAATTTGCTCTCGCCTAGGTGAACTAGCAACGTTGTGCCGAGCGCAATTTTTAAATATGAACCATTATTAAGTATCTGAAGAATTCACAATGTCGAATCGTGAGATGCTTTTCGACAACAAGCTAAAAGCGAACAATTTCAAAAATACAAATTTTGTCGAAAATAACGTGATGATGGGGGACGATGCTCAGCATGATGCAGACATGATGCAAAATGCAAAATTAGCAATTGAACGTTGGGCGTTGGACAGTGGACATTGGGGTTTTGGGTTTCACACGATTTTCATTATCCTTTTTATGAATTTTTCCTAAGCATCAAGTTGAATGGCAATTAATAAATTGTTGCGACGAAAAGGTGTGGATGAGGAGGTGTTTTTCGATGAATATCGTTGTCGAGCAGCGCCAAGTGAAACATTTAGTTGCATGATTCGAGCGAATATTAAATAGCCGCGCAGGGAATCATTTAAGAATAATTTTCTCACTAAACTCTTATTTATGCAAGCAGTAGGTGGTAGGTGGTATTCTTGATGTTCGAACTTTCCGAGGGGCCATCGACTAGGACCACTATCTTGTAGAAGCCAAGATGCGCTTACGGATATCACGAGCGCAGCGGAGTAGAGTAAAAATACAAAGTTATGACGTCGGAAAGCTACTATCGCCAGAAACCGCTAGTGCCTTTACCTTTACACCTCAATCCTCCACACTATTAATAGAACAGCAGTGGAGCCTTTGCAAGCAAGCCCTGAAAAGCTCTGCATCCGAAGTTTTGGGTTTCCAGGCTCCACTACGAAGAAACACCTGGTTCGATGACGAGTGCAGGAGGATTCATACAGCGAAGCAGGATGCATATAAGGCTCGCTGCATAAAAGAACAAGAGCAGCTCGTGAGCTCTACGAGTTAAAAAGAAGGGAGGAGCATAAGCTTCTTAGAAGAAAGAAGAAAGAGCACGAGAGGCGCGCGATTGAGGATTTGGAGAGGTGTTACTGCAGGCGTGACGTCCGAAAGTTTTATCAACAGATAAAGCGAACATGCCAAGGTTATAAAGCCAGAATGGAAGCCTGCAGGGATGAGAACGGACACCTAGTAGTAGAACCGCAGTCGATGCTGAGAATATGGAAAAACCACTTCTGCAGACTGTATAACGGCGATGTTAGTCAATATACCGCTGTTAGACAGAATGATCCATTTCTAATCGACGGAGACCGCAGAGAACTCTGTCCCCCTGACTTCGACGAAGTTAAGATTGCCATATCGAAGCTCTAGTCGGATAAAGCTGCTGGCGCAGACGGACTGTCTGCTGTGCTCTTCAAGGCAGCTGGGGATGACCTGGTTGGGAGCATGCACCAGCTCATCCGTAAGATATGGTTAGAGGAAAGCATGCCCGAGGAATGGAGTCTCAGCATCGTATGCCCGATCCACAAGAAAGGAGACCCCTCTGATTGCGCCAACTATAGAGGAATAAGTCTCCTTAACTCCGCCTACAAAACCTTCTCTGCCATTTTGTGTAAACGCATGAAGCCTTTTGTAAATAAGCTGATAGGTCCTTATCAGTGCGGATTCAGGCCAGGGAAGTCCACCATCGACCAAATCTTCACACTACGGCAGATCCTGGAAAAAACCAATGAATTTCAAGTCGACACTCACCACCTATTTGTCGACTTCAAAGCCGCATACGACAGCGTAATTAGAGACGAGCTATACAACGCTATGTCTACCTTTGACATGTGTACCTGCTAAACTCATCAGACTATGCAGGATGACTTTGGAGAATGCTCGCTTCTTATCATCCCGGTCCTGCTGTACGGCGCAGAAGCATGGACACTATTAAAAGCGGATGAGGAGGCCTTTGGTCGGATCGAGAGAAAGATTTTGCGCGTGATTTTCGGGCCTATAAACGCAGACGGGAGATGGAGGAAAAGATTCAACCACGAACTTTACGGGCTGTACAGCGACATGAGTCTAGTCAGGCGTTTACGAATTCAACGCCTAAGATGGCTGGGCCATGTAGAGCGAATGGACACCACCGCTCCAGCCCGGAGAGTCTTTGAATCCAACCCCGAGGGACGAAGAAGCAGAGGATGGCCGCACTTACGATGGCGCACACAAGTGGAAGGGGACCTCAGCTAACTGGGTGTGCGGCAATGGAAAAGGCTAGCAAAAGATCGTGCTAGATGGAGGGGCATGTTGTTTGAGGCCCAGGTTCACCCCGAACTGAAGCGCCCGTTAAGAAGAACAAGAAGAAGAAGAGAAGTAGGTGGTCGGGGTTTTGTTCACTACAATTTAAGATACAGACAAATTCATGGAATCGTATTACACGTACTAGTGTAGATAGGTTAATGATCGTCCGTTGGACACATACTAAAGTTTCCGTTCATTTAAAATCTAAAATTATCCTCCTCGACCGACATAACAATTGACTTTGTTGGGGAAGTTGCGTGCAATGTCCAAAAACCGAAATACAACGCATAATACCCGTCCAACAACATACACAGCCAAAACACAGCAAGAAACAAAACGGAAAAAAAATCAAAACGATGTTGGCATCAATCTTTCTCTCAAGTGTTAAATTGTTTTCTGTCACTCACGATTACATTTGGCGATTGGGGACAATAAACAAATAAATAAACAAAAATGTAAATTATTAAACACAACCGACCACGTACGAGATACTTGTTTTTATAAGCAAACACCAAGAACACCTTCTCGTAAACTCAACTCTTTCCCGAGTATAGTTCAATGTAAAATCTAAAATGACGTACCTATCGCGCAAAGCTTTTTTCGTACAATCCACAAGATCCTACCGCGTCTCGAATGTGTGGGCGGTTAAATAGGCCATTTGTAACGAAAACGCTATTCATACAAGATTCGTAAATATTCATACTGGCGTCGCCGCAATAAATCTTCATCTGCAGTCATCTCCTGCAAATATCACTTTCACGACGATACATATATGTATGTATGTACGTACGAATGGATGCATTAAGTACAGGGCATAAGGTGCCAGGCGGCGGGACGCCTTGTGGCAGGCGGAATGTATTTGGAGCTGTTTTGCTTGTCCGTCAGTGAAAAGCCGCAGCAGCAGAAACAGTGAAATTTGGCATTCAGCCACACTCGATGGCCCGCTTATTCTTAGAGTATCTAGTGCATTGTCATATTGTATTCAAAGTAGTGCAGGGGCTTGCTTGAAGTTTACTGTCTGATTGGGACGATCGAGATGGGGAGTTTTGTTTGTTTACGAAGTATTTCCGCATTTCGTAAAGGAAGAGAAAGTTCAAACGCGACTGGACTATTTTCGGATGTCTATAAAAGCCCAGATAACTACGAGTGGGATAACAGCAAAGACTGTGTATGGGCTCGATCACATTTTCCTCCAACCGATGTGTCGCGCAGTGGATGATGAGCTCGAAAGAAATTTGGTTTTTCCGTTTTTATTTAAAAAAATCCCCTAAGAGTATGCAAATTTAGAGGAAAAAATGTAAAGCATACAACGAGGGGCACAAGTTCGAACGTTTATTTTTTGGTTTTTGAATTTTGTTGGCATCTACCATGGCACGAATTGAGCCACAAATGTGAATTTTAATAATAAATTATATGACGAGGCTCTCGGAAAGTGAACGCGAGAAATCATTTGGCATTGCTTTCTGAATGTACTCGATGGTGAGGGTTCGAATACAAATAAGGTGTAAAGGACGATTTGTGAAATGGAATATGATTACTGGTTGTACCTTAACTCTACGAACGTTTGGTTTACTTATTGTATAGATATGTTTCTGTGGAGAAAAGTCTTGGTTTTCCCTCGCGATAATGGTATGTATGTATGTATGTATGTATGAAGGACATAAGCCGAGCTTCTCTTAATCACCCATGTTGCGTGTGGTTTCATTTTCCCATAGGTGAAAGGGACGTACAGTTTATTACCGGTTCCGGCGAATTTCGAGAAGCTTTTCATGACAGCATCTCAGCATCGTTTGCCCGGTCCATAAGAAAGGAGACCCCTACAACTGCGCCAACTATAGGGGAATAAGTCTCCTTAACATCGCATACAAGATCTTCTCTGCCGTATTGTGTGAACGCCTGAAACCGTTTGTGGATAACCTGATCGGCTCTTATCAGTATGGTTTCAGGCCAGGTAAGTCCACAATGGACCAAATATTTACGCTACGGCAGATCTTGGAGAAGACCCAGGAATACCAAATCGACACTCACCAGCTCTTCGTCGATTTCATGGCTGCATATGACAGCGTGTATAGAAATGAGCTATACAAAGCCATGTCTAGTTTTAGCATCCCTGCCAAACTCGTCCGACTGTGCAGGATGACAATGGAGAATTCTCGCTGCTCCACTAAGGTCGGTAATGAGCAAACCGAGACCTTTGATGTTAAAAAAGGATTTAGGCAAGGTGACGCGCTGTCATGCAACTTTTTCAACATCGTGCTTGAAAAGATCGTGCAAAGATCGTGGCCAACACAAGAGGTACGATTTATTTCAGGTCTACGCAATTCCTTGCGTATGCCGACGACATTGACGTGAATGGACGGACACTGCGAGACGGCAATGAGGCCTTTGTAAGCATTGAGGTAGAAGCGGCTAAGATGGGTCTCAAGGTTAATGAGGGTAAGACCAAATATCTGCTTTCATCTAAAAGAGACGGACAACACCGACGTATTGGCCAGAATGTCACCATGGGCGGATGTAACTTTAAAGTGGTCAAGGAATTCCTCTACCTTGGCTCACCGATGACCAGCGACAACAACACCAGCGCTGAGATATAACGCAGAATCACTCTTGCCAACCGCTGTTTCTTTGGGCTCAAGAGGCAATTGAGAAGTAGAGCCCTCTCTCGGAAAACCAAGGTGACACTATATAAGACCTTAATCATCCCAGTCCTTCTTTACGGCGCAGAGGCTTGGACCTTAACAAAAGCGGATGGCATCTTCATCTTGGTCGTTTCGAGAGGAAAATTCTGCGTACTATCTACGGTCCCGTTTGTTCAAACGGTGTATGGAGGAGAAGATATAACGGGTTGTACAGCGACATCGGCCTGGTATGACGTCTACGGATACAGCGTCTAAGGTGGCTAGGCCATGTAGAGCGCATGGAAAATACAGCTCCGACCCGAAGAGTCTTTGAATCCACTCCGGAAGGAAGGCGTGGCAGAGGACGGCCGCATCATCGGTGGCGCACGCAGGTGGAAGGGGACCTTAACCAACTGGGCGTGCGGCGCTGCAAGCAGCTGGCCAAAGACCGTGCCAGCTGGAGACGCTTGTTGGTTGAGGCCCAGGTACACCACGGACTGCAGCGCCACCTAAGTAAGTAAGTAAGTTCATGACAATTTTACTACATGGGGTTTTGTCAGAACCTCGTGAAAAACACGTTCGATGACAATGGCTGTGTCGGGATTCGGTCCCGTGTCATCGGCATCAGAGGCCAACAAACTACCCACTGCGCCACGACGCTCTCGCGATAATGGTATGGTTGAGCTAAATACAAATATGTATCTCCAGCAAGACATTTTGTAAGGCACTAAATCAGACCCCTATGGTAGAAGCTAATTTCAGTTTTTGTCTACTGGGGGTACTGTTTTGAGCTGTGATAGCAGATTATTGGAGAATTTTCTTCTGATTCGTAAAGGTAGAATAGACGGGGGCGCTGTGGCACAATTCTCGTAGGTAGTGTGCCGGTCCCTGACGCACGGTGAGCGATTTTGGATCCTGATAGCACCAATGACATAGAATGTTTACTTCGCGACGTCTCTCCTCGGCCGTCGGGGTACTGGAAAAACCTCACGTAGTCTGCTTGCCTTAGGTTAGGTTACATAAATCCGGACAGACAGAACTGGACTCGTCAAGCTCAACCCCGCAGAAAATGCGTGGATTTCTACACTGACGGGTCAAAAAGCAAAGACGGGGTGGGCAGTGGAGTGTTCTGCAAACAACTTAAGCTTTATAAAGCTCTAAAATTACCAGATCACCAGGCGGAACTGTTGGCAATAAAAGAGGCTTTGTCTTGGCTGAAGTGGATCGAAATATCCACCACGGATATTCGAATTCTCACAGACAGTCAAGCAGCCTTAAAGTCGTTGGAGTCCTATGTGTACACATCAAAATCTAGTCTCGACTGTCGCCGATCTCTTAACGAGATGGCAGAACAGTTCAACATACAGCTTATCTGGGTACCAGGATACAGCGACATTACAGGTAATGAAAAAGCCGACACACTCGCCAAACAAGGAACGACGCTACAATCAATCGTGGCTTGTGAGGGAGTACCCCTTACAACCATTAAACATAATCTAGCCAATCTCACCAGGTCCGAGACGAACCTGAGATGGACCCAGGGACATACCTGCGTCATCACCAGGCAAATCTGGCGTCGGCTTGACAGCCAACGCACAAAGAGTATAATCTCCCTTAAAAGAACTGACATCTACAAGGTCATTGGTGTCATCACAGGACACTGCCTCATTGGCAGTCACGCACAAAAACTAGGAATAGTTCCGAATGATTTCTCCAGAAGCTGTCAGGACGAGGAGGAGGTCGTATCCATTCACCACCTTTTCTGTGCCTGTTCAGCTTTATGCAACACACCATCTTTTCATCGATTTCAAAGCCGCATACGACTGCATTCATCGTGAAGAACTGTTTGGGGCGATGGCCGAATTCGGGATCCCGGTAAAACTGATCCCGTTGTGTCGCGCCACGCTAAAAAACACGCGATGCACTCGGTTCTAGGACATCGGAACCATTCGAAACATGCGACGGATTTCGGCAAGGTGATGCGCTGTCATGTGACTTCTTCAGCCTGGTGCTGGAGCAGATAGTGCGACGGGCAGGCGTCAACAGGGAAGGCACTATCTTTTACAAGTCCATCCAGCTACTAGGATACGCGGATGATATCGACATCATCGCATGCATTGTGGAAGCATTCACGGCGATTGAGGAACAGGCGAAACGAGTTGGTCTTAAGATCAATGAGGACAAAACGAAATACATGCTGTCAAGCAAATACCAATCCGTCGCTCACCACCTGGGACAAAATATAACAATTGACAGCTACAAAGTAGTTAAGGAGTTTGTCTACCTCGGGGTAAACGTAAATTCCACAAATGACACCACAGTGGAGATCCGGCATAGAATCGCCCTTGGCAACCGCTGCTGGGGTCAAAACTCCTCACTCGAAAGACCAAAGTCATGCTTTACAAAACGCTCATTCTGCCAGTCTTGCTGTACGGAGCCGAAAGCTGGACGATAAGCAGGACAGCGGAGCTGATTTTAGGTTCTTTCGAAAGAAAAATTCTGCGCCGGATATTTGGTCCTGTCTGTGAGGAAGGTGAATGGAGAAGACGACACAACCGCGAACTCTACGAGCTGTACCAAGATGTGGATGTAGTCCGGAAGGCAAGGATCTGTCGACTACACTGACTCGGCCACATCGAGCGCATGGACGTCGACGTTCCAGCTAAGAGGGTCTTCGATTCCGAGCCTCCTGGTTCGAGAAGAAGAGGAAGACCGAACCTCCGGTATAAAGTCCAAGTAATCGCGGATGTAAGACATCTTGGTCTTGACAACTGGAAGCAGCGTGCCCGGGACCGTCAAGGATGGAAGGCAGCTATAGCTCAGGCTCAGATCATCCATGGATCGCTGGCCCGATTAAGTAAGTAAGACAAGGTTAGTGATAGTAGATTTACTAGTTACAAAGCCATGCTGATACTGTGAGATATGATTACGCACCAGCGAGTATAGCTTATTCTATACCACAGCTTCAAAGAGTTTGGGAATAAGTTGCAATTTAGCTATCGGCCTGTAGTTTTCTACAGCCCGCTTTATACCAACAGTCAAGAAAACTACCTAATTTAAGTGACAAGTTAAACAACCTTTTGAGAGGACGGACAAGGCTATTTTAGCAATTTTTGAAGAAAAGCGGGGGGAAATTGTCAGGGGCAATAGCTGTGCTAGATTGAAGAGAAGACAACTCTATAAGTGTTTCGTCTTCGGTTAGTTGAAGATCTCCTAGATTAATTCAATTTTAAATTTTATTTAATTGTAATCAGGGTGTTCAGTAAATGAGGTGAAAAATTGTGTTTTCTTTCTGCTTTTCCATCATAGGATATAGCAGGGGACGAATTTATTTTCTCGACATTCCTCCGAGTCATTACCAGAGTGATTGTTCCTTTAATTGTTTTTTAAGTGAAATTGTTTATTTCCCAAATCAATTTATTTCTTATAAAACAAAAATAAAGAAAAAATCAAATCAAATATAAGCAACATTAGCAATTACAAAATTGTTCGTAGTTTTCAAAAATGTTTTTTTTGTTTTTCGTTTTTATTTTCAGACAAGCTCGTATATAGTATATGTAAGCGACTATGAAAAGGTTTTGGGTAACGTTCTTTCTGTTTTTTGATTTTGGACAACGTTGGCTTGCACAGCAAATGGAGTACATTCTATATGCAACAAGTACGTATCTGATTTTTGTGTTTTTTTTAGGTGGGGGATTTGTGCGTATCTAGTCTTTACGTGTCTACAAGAAAGATAGAACAAAAACAAAAAAAGATAAAATGAATAGAGAAGATGAACAAGTATAGGGTTTTCCAATAGGGAATTGACAACTTTGAATTCAGTTTGTGAACGCACCCTTTCACTAATCGTCGAGCTGTCATTGTCAAGTTATTCAGTAAACTCTACATTTTCGTCATGGTAAGGTACACGAACGAGCGAAGTCTGGAAATTATAAAAAATTTATTTAAAAAAAAAGTTGTCAAGTCCTTATTGGAAAACCCGATATATTGCAATTCGAACAAGGTCGGAAGGCAAAATCAACCACGAGCAGATGGCTTTGTTAAGTGGGTTTTTTCCAATTTGAGGTTATAGGTGGCTAGGGGGTTGGCACGTATTGCGAGGGATGTGTTACGTTGCAAACTGAGGTGAGTGCTTAGAATAAGGGGTACAATCCGCCGTCTTTGATGATGTCGTAGTTATCCCGCTTGAAAGGCGCAGGTTTCGGGCTCTTGTTCTCGGTTACATTAGTTGCGATGGGATTGGAAGAGGATGGTGAATGAGACGGATCTGGAGTCTTAGATTTTACTTGGTTCGGTTCAGTTTTTGGTGGGACTTGTGAGGGGGCTGCTGGTTGTGGACTGACACTAGATCGGATTGGTGGGTTTGGTTTCAACACAGATTCGGACGATGCAACTTGAGAGGTGGGGCTGTCAGTTGTCTGTTGTTGGCTTGCGGTTTCTTCAATTTTAGAAGATTTTCTCAGAGAAATCACGGGAGGTTTTTCTGCAACTGGTTCTGTAGTAAGCGACGCACATAATGCAGCTATAGACGGTGGCGCTGACTTTTTTTCCGGTGATGGTAGTTTAATTTCTAGCTTTGGCAATAAGCTCTCCTGCTTGGCCTTCTTCTTTTTCTTCGGTTTCTTCTTCAATTGCTCATCTCCGGTTTCGGCCTCTTGTTTCACAATCTCGATTTCTTCAGTTTCTACTATATGACCTTTCGACTCCCTTCTGGACTTTGTCTTGGGCATATCATCTTCGATGACATTACTATTCCTTCTCGAGATCGATTCTACACTATTGTCTTTAGAATTCTTTCGCGATTTTCTTTTGTTCTTTCTCTTTTGTGTTTTTTCAGCCGCCACTTCTTCAGGCTCCTGTTCCATTTCTTCTTCCAATTGCTCCTGGATATCTTCGTTTGTTTCATTTATTCTCTGAAGATCATCCTCCTCGTCGGAGTGTGCGGGGCTTCGGGAAAAGATTGTTATGCTATCACCTGGGAGTAAGCTTAGTTTCCTGGTATCCAGACCCAAATGCTGCATTTGCTGGTCCTTTGCTTCCCTGACGTCATCATCGTCCAGTTTAAAGTTCTTTCTCCAGTTATATTCTCTCTTCGGAACGTAGTTTAAATCGACGTCTGTTGTATCGTCCTCATAGGTAGTTGTAAACGAGGTCGATGGTACAATACCATATCGTGATCGCAAACGTGTGGAATTGATCGCAGCCATAGTGGCATCACCTAGGTACCTCCGTTCGTTATCTCGTCGCTCGTTCTCGAGAAAACTGCTTAAACTCTCTCCACTGTTGGTTGATCCGCTACGGGGTGACCTTAAGCCAGACTCCAACCTTGGAATAGAAATCGTATCGTTCGCCTGTAATACATCCTCGATCAAGCGGTCCTCGTCAGAGATTTGAATACCCTGTAGAATGCTGTCGTAGTCCCTTAAGATTCCCGATTGTTTTCGATTCTTAATTGCTTCATCGTAAATCTGATCGATTTGGGACGAATTTTCATCTGGTACTCTCACGCCAGGTTCTTCGACTGATTGCCAATCTTCGGCTTGGCGGCCGGCATACCGATCTGCTTCACGGTCAGCATCTTCACATTCTGATTGCTCGTTGTGGGACTCTTCTGGTCGTTCATTGTAGTCCCAGATATCTTCGTCGATTTCGTCTTCAACTTCAACGACAGTTTGTCGCTCATCATCGCTTCCCGAATCGTAGAGTTCTTCGATCAGGTTCTCTTGTGCCGGTTGATTTCTTGGCTCCTCGTTTCTGTCTGATGATTTCCAGATCGTAAGATCTTCCAAGGTCTTTACTCGAATCTCTTCAATGTAGTAGTCGTCTGGATACTGCTCAACAGGGACTTCCTGATTTAGAGAAAATCGCCGTAAATGATGATATTCATCAGCTTCCAGATCAATTGATTCGTCGGCATTCTCGTCGGTCTCTTGAATCAAGTCTTGGATTTGGAACAGTATTTCGGGCTTCTGAATCAACACTGTGTCCGAAGCTCGTCGATTTCGATCAATGTAAGCTTTCGTTGTATCAACAGAGAAGTCTTCCGAATTCTGAGCGGTCTTTGCGATGTCTCTAAGGATTTGGTCTTGCAATTCCTTTTTTGCCAGCATTCGAGTAGTCATCTCTGCGACATCGTATCCCGGTGATCGGCTTTTGCTGCGAGACCTTCTGAACGTTTTGGCTTCCTCACGCAAATGCTCGTATTGATCCGAGAAGTCCATCGATTCACCGACGTAGGTGGAACGCTTGAATGCACCACTCCTCAGGTCTTCTTTGAGCTTTTGAATGTCCCGCCAGTCGGCTGATATCGACCGCTCGTATTCCGGAGTCATTGGCATCTGTTCGTCGTCTGTATTCTCGTTCTCAGTAACTACTTGAGTTTCCAGATCTTCCATGATGTAGTCCACCGAGGTTCGATGTACTTCATTCGATCTCTTGGTTGTTGTCCCCGCGAGGGCTTGTCGATTAAGTTTCGAGTTAAAGTCGTAAAAGTCGCTTAAACCATCAAAGTTTGGTTCTTTTCGCTGGCGTTCTTGGTCTGCGACGAGGCTTGGAAGGAGACGTTGGTGAAAGAATTTATATGAAGCAGGATCGGGACTGGGACTACGGGATTCAGATGTGGCTGGAGTGTGGGACAAATTTTGCAGGGAAAGTGAACGATGTCGTTGTGGACTTACAGAACGATTGACTGCTGACGTCACCGAACGAGAACGCGATCGTGATCTTGACCGTGACCTGGAGGGATTGATGGACGCATTGAAATCGTAAAAGTCACTGATTCCCTCCATGATGTACTCGTCTTGTATCAGTTCGTCATCGGAAGCGGATTCGATTTCGATTGCCGGATTCTGTCCGGCTTCGGTACGTGCTTTACGATCTTCGGACTTCCATTTCTCTTTGTAGGACTTCATCTCATCGACGCGTGGACTCCGGCGTAAACCAGTTCCGGTTGGTGATGATTTTCTGGCGGCGGCTTGCTCCGATTTTTGGGAGTTTTTCGGCTCGGATTCGGAAGAGATTAAAGCTTGGGGGGAAGCAGAAGCAGAAGCAAAAGCGGTTGCAGAAGCATGTGAGGCATTACCCCCTGCTGGGGACTGCCTTGCGTCAGCGGTTTTACTTACGTTCTTTGTTTCACCCTCGTCCTCGTGCTCCTTTATCTGGTCCTAGAATCAAACGTACAGATAAACAGCATTTCTAGAAACGCATCCGTCTACTTACCGTCTCTTTGGTCCGTTGTCTCTGGAGATTGGATATTGCTTCCTCATTTTGAGTCTTGGTCGCTTCCTCGAACAAAGACATCTTCGGTACGTTTGTCGTTGATGGGCTAGGCGATTGTATGAGTTGCTTAGCGTCAGCCTCTTCGCGCTCTTCATCTATCGATAAGTCCCTTTCACGCTTCCAAAATTCAGGGTCTTTGTAGTGCTCCGGCTTGACCTCACCCCATGGATTTGAATCTTCCTCGCCGAGCATATCGAGCGATCCCTTCGTACCATCGGATGAGTCACGCTTAGGATCCTTGACGGGACTTCGTCGGTGCCGACGATGCGGGCGAGATACTTTTAAATTGGGCTCACTTGTGTACTTGATAGCCTCGTATTCGCTCTCACCCTTGCGGATGTTTTCCAATTCCTCTTCCTCGAGGGAAGTGAACATTTTCAATTCTTCCTCGCGCGAGGCACGAGATTCGCGTGAGGAAGTCGAGCTGCCACTTCCACTTCGTCGTTTCTTAAACGCCCTTCTTCGGCCGGATCCGTCTTCCCGCACGAGAGGTTTGTTCTTGATACCATCCAGCGATCTGAGGTAGTCGTCGGAGTATTGAACCGATGGCATGTCCTCTCCACCGTCTGGAGCTTGTCGTTCGTATTCGTCAGGGTGTAGTTCCGGTAGAACTGTATCGGATGACTGTTGAGTTGAGAAGGATGATTGCTGGCTAGAAAATGGTTCTACGGATGACGACTCTCCCGACATACCGGGGAAGAGAATGGTTTTCGGCTTGATGACGTCGGCACTGGTTTGGCCATATTGAGTTTTCACAGTTTGCACCGGTGGCGTTAAGTTGGGTTCGTCCACGAACTTGTCGTTATCATGGGCTTGTCGAAGTTCGACTTCATTGTCGGCACTTTTGAACCTTTCCAGAGCTTCCTCGTCGAATATGCGTTGTCGCTCTTCCATTTCTTTTTCGGCTTCGAGGAGTTTTCGAAGATTTTCTGCTTCCTCTTCCATTTCTTGTTTCTTCAGCTCCAGCTCACGCTCGGTTTCAAGGAGTTGTCTCATATTCTCTTCATTCTCCTCGATTTTACGTTGTTTCTCGGCAGCTTCCCGCTCTGCAGCTAAAAGACGCTCGGCGGTTTCTCTCTCCAATGCAGCGGCGTGTTCCATGAGGGCTTTCCGTTCTTCCTCAGCTTCACGTTCGCGCTCTTCCATTTCCCTCTCTAGTTGGATGAGTCTACGGAAATTCTCTTCTTCCTCGAGTCGCTGACGCATCTGCTCCTCCTCTACGCGTCGCATTTCCTCTTTAAGCTGTTCTTCATCGTCGAGTTCTTGTTGACGTTGTCGTTCGATGCGTTCGTTCTCGGCTTCGAGGAGTTTTCGTGTATTCTCTTGTTCTTCTTCTTCTTCGCGAAGCCTCTCGGCCTCGAGGAGTCTCTGAATGATCCTTTGATCTTCGACTTCCTGTAAACGCTCCTTTTCTTCACGCTCTCTTTCCAGCTCCTCTTGGCGTTGCCTTTCTTCTTGCTCTCGTTCGGCTTCGAGGAGTCGCCGAATTTTTTCTGCATCGAGTTCTTCTTGTCGCTGACGCTCCTCACGCTCTCGTTCGGCTTCGAGCAGTTTTCGTGCATTTTCCTCTTCAAGCTCTCGCTGACGTTCTAATTCTTCACGTTCACGTTCGGCAGCCAAAATCTTTCGAGCGTTTTCCTCTTCTAGTTCTTGCTGTCGTTGTCTCTCTTCTGCCTCCCGCTGGGCTTCAAGCAGTTTCCTGTCATTTTCTTCATCATCTAAGCGTATCTGCTCTTCCTGGGCCTTTCGTCGCTTTTCTTCTTCGATTTTTTGCAGCTCTTCCTCGGCTGCCTTCAATTGTCTTTTCGTTTCTTCTTCGATCTTCCGTTGTCGGGCCAATTCTGCTTCGATCTCTTTCTGTCTCTCGGCATTCTTCTCTTGGTTTCTAACTTTCTCCTTCAATTCATCGATTGCCTCTTGATCGGGATCCACTCGGAACCCGTCCTTATACAACACACCGTCTTTCATAGCCTTAAAACCTTGGATCTCCATGCCACTGGCCTCCGTGATTCCATCTCTAAATTGCTCCTGCAATTTCTGCAGAGCCTCTGCATCGTCCTTGGCATCTCGCAGCACAGGATTGTGCTTAAACGACCAATGATACAGATGCTGGACGACGTAGAGGAACTCCAGTGCGCCCATGTATCCAATCACCAGCGAAAACACAAGTTCACCGATCTCGGGTAGCATGTTGCCTCGCACACAGATACACTAATCGCACACTTGGCAGATTCGCTTGCGTAATCACTACTACGCTATGAACAGAGTGTGTCGTAACCGAAATATCTTTTATTTTTTCCTTTTCGAAAATTGACAGATTTTTTGTATTTAAATTGAAGGAAGCAGCACTCGCGAGAATATCCAAATATTTTGATATCGTATTTGTATCTAGTATTCACCACACTTCACCACGCACACATATTTCCGAGATACAGCCGTTTGGAACGTTTCGTCGGATTTTTCCGGAACGACTGAAATAATTTTTTTTTGTTCTCTGGCGCAGCTGACTAAGTAGACAAGACACTAGCGAGGCAGCTCTCGTCCTCAGAATGATTTCGTTTTTCTAATAGATCGATTTGCGACTAATCAATTACTGCATCTCAATTGCTGTGACCGAATCCGTTAGATATTTCTCGTTTTTTTTTTTTTTTTTGGATTTTGTTCTCTTTAATTGTTGGCGTATATGAATCACATACGGATTTAATGGGAGGAAAAGGTGAGATTTAAAAAAAAAGAAAACACCGCATCGTTAGGAACGCAAAAACACTTGGTCGGCTACTAACCACTGGTCCGTTGGATATTTACGATGCACAGATACAATTCTTAATTCACATGTTTCTTGTGCCAAATCTATCTGAAGCATTCGTATGTACGATGTGTATGTAGATATTTTTGGGGATTCTTGCTTTCTTTCTTTTGTTTTGGTTTTTTGGTTTTTTTTTTTTTATTTGTTTATTGGCTAAAGGTAACGAATTTAGATCGAACCGTGACAGGCAATAAGTCGAGAGTCTACCTAAAATTGTACCGCACAATTACTTAGTGGTTGCATTGCGTGGCTCGTTATAATCGGATTAGTAGACGGATAAAATGAAAGACGCTAAGCTGAGATAATCCACGAGAAGAATGTCGCCTCTGGGGGTGAATATCGCAATCACCCTTGGGGCCATGTTGCTTGCCACTTTGTTGCTTGTCTATTCACCGATTGGCTACTACTCATAGATACATTGATATAGTCAGAGGCGGCCTTGCCCATTGCGAGGCTCCGGGCGGCAAGTCTTTGCGAGGCCCCTTGTCCTTCGTGAAAAGCATGTGATGCGAGAGAAGGTCTGGTTGTTTGGTTTAGGTATTTGTCATGTTTGAGAAGAACTGTTAAAGTTATACAAATAAATAAAATACAAAAATGATAAATTTCAAATCGACAAAGACATAAAAATAGTTTATTTTGAAAATTTCTTCTGCATTCAATTCCTAAACTTCATCTTCCCCTTCATAATCAAAATGTCTCTATTTACGTCGTCTTCTGACTTCTTTGAACTGTCTGTCAATATCATGTTCCTCGGCTATTTCCCTCGCTGTTACAAGGGATGACTGAAAACCATTTTCTAAATAATTATCGAGCAAATTTTGTGAATGCATCTAGGTGTTGTATAGCCACATCTAAGTGCATGTTTTCGCTTTGCCACATTTTACTTATAACATTTATCTTTGAGAGAATGTCATATCATATGACAAGTAAAACTACAAACTTGTAGGTAGTTATTTCCTTTTCTATAGAATGGCATTCACTGACCAACTGACAATCTGTTGTATTTTCTGCTAAATCCTTTAAAGCACCACATGTATCACATAGTTGGTATTTAACTGCCTTCACTGATGCTACCCTGCACTCCCATCTAGTTTCAAAAAGTGGTTTTAGAGATGAAGATTTTACATGAGCATTTAAAATAGCAATAGTGCACACGCCCCTACCGACGAGGCTGAAGACCCTATCAAGGAGGACTACTATGACCTCCTGGACAACGCCTACGGAGCTTGTCCGGAGAACGATTTAAAAATCGTGCTCGGGGACTTCAACACCAAAATAGGTAAGGAGAACACCCTGTCCAACTCCAGAAAGCTGGACCAGCCCATCAGGAGGAGGTTCGACATTGGGCGCCTGAGCACACCGGAGGTTGCCAGAGTCTACAGGGAGCAGCTGAGCGAAAGACTCTACGGTATGCCTACGTCGAACACAAATGCCAATAATATGTGGCTGCATTGCCGCTCAGCCATTCAGGAAGTAGCCGAAACCACCTTAGGATACCTACCACCCCCGACAAGAAACCCGTGGTATGATGGCAAGTGTGAGCAGAAAAAGGCAGCAACCGACGAGGCGTACCAAAAGGCGCTGCAGAGGAAAACCAGGGTAGCGCAAAAAGAGTACCGAGCCAGAAGAAGGGAGGAGAAAAAACTACTGCGACAAAAGAAAAGAATCTTCGCAGCCTCCCAGCTCAAGGATATCGAGGAGTCTAGGGATAAACATAAAACACGAGCCTTTTACAAAAAGCCAAAGGCCTTGCAGGAGGCTTCAAAAAGGGCACCCAGGCTCTTCGAAACTGCGAGGGTAATCTTGTCACCGACCCGCAGGGAATAGTGGATGTATTTAGACAGCATTTCCAGCAGCTGCTTAACGAGCATGACCAAGAGAGAGTGGTAGGGACCGAGGAAATCCCAACTCCAGCCGCTGAAGTAGTCCTCCCACCCAGCATCGAAGAAGTCGGCACAGCTATTCAGAAGCTGAAGAACAACAAGGCCGCAGGCTCAGAAGGCTTGCCATCAGAACTCTTCAAGGCTGGCGGCAATGTTTTGGTAGGGAGCATGCACCAGATCATCTGCAGAATTTGGGAAGATGAAAGCATGCCCGACGACTGGAATAACAGTTCTATTTGCCCCATCCTCAAAAAAGGCGATCCTACCTCTTGCAAGAACTATAGAGATATATCCCTGCTCAATGTCGCATACAAGGTCCTGTCGAGCGTATTGTGTGAACGTCTAAAACCATTTTGCACCGCACTAATCGGCAGCTACCAGTGCGGCTTCCGGCCCGGCAAATCAACTATAGACCAAATTTTCACACTTCGACAAATCCTGGAAAAGACCGAGTTTCAAATCGATACACACCATCTTTTCATCGATTTCAAAGTCGCATATGACAGCATTCATCGTGAAGCACTGTTTGGGGCGATGGCCGAATTCGGGATCCCGGTAAAACTGATCCAGTTGTGTCGCGCCACGCTAAAAAACACGCGATGCACCGTGCAACTCGGTTCTAGGACCTCGGAACCATTCGAAACATGCACCGGATTTCGGCAAGGAGATGCGCTGTCATGTGACTTCTTCAAACTGGTGCTGGAGCAGATAGTGCGACGGGCAGGCGTCAACAGGGAAGGCACTATCTTTTACAAGTCCATCCAGCTGCTAGGATACGCGGATGATATCGACATCATCGCGTGTTCTCGCCGTGGCATTGTGGAAGCATTCACGGCGATTGAAGAACAGGCGAAACGAATTGGTCTTAAGATCAATGAGGACAAAACGAAATACATGCTGTCAAGCAAAAACCAATCCGTCGCTCACCACCTGGGACAAAACATAACAATTGACAGCTACAATTTCGAGGTAGTTAAGGAGTTTGTCTACCTCGGGGCAAACGTAAATTCCACAAATGACACCACAGTGGAGATCCGCTGCTACTTCGGCTTGTCCAAACAACTGGGGTCAAAACTCCTCACTCGAAAGACCAAAGTCATGCTTTACAAAACGCTCATTCTGCCAGTCTTGCTGTACGGAGCCGAAAGCTGGACGATAAGCAGGACAGCGGAGCTGATTTTGGGTTCTTTCGAAAGAAAAATTCTGCGCCGGATATTTGGTCTTGTCTGTGAGGAAGGTGAATGGAGAAGAAGGCACAACCGCGAACTCTACGAGCTGTACCAAGATTAGATTTATTAGATTAGATTTTATTTTTTCTTTTCATTTACTAGCCTAAGGTATACAAAATCAATAAGCTGTACCAAGATGTGGATGTAGTCCGGAAGGCAAGGACCCGTCGACTACACTGGCTCGGCCACATCGAGCGCATGGACATCAACGCTCCAGCTAAGAGAGTCTTCGACTCCGAGCCTCCTGGTTCGAGAAGAAGAGGAAGACCGAACCTCCGGTATAAAGACCAAGTAATCGCGGATGTAAGACATCTTGGTCTTGACAACTGGAAGCAGCGTGCCCGTCAAGGATGGAAGGCAGCTATAGCTCAGGCTCAGATCCTCCATGGATCGCAGGCCTGATAAGTAAGTAAGTAATAAACAAAAAATATTTTACTTTACAAGAATAACTTAATAACCTTTCATTAAAAACGAAGTTAAATATCACTTCGTCGAATCGACAATGGTTACCTGTAACGTACTAAAAAATAAGGTTACCTTTCTATGGTTAAGGATCAAAATCAAAAGTTTAAAATAAAACGAAAATAGTTGAAAAAATCTATATTTTTTAAATTTGCTTAAGTCGTTGCGCGAGGCCCCTGCAAGAGTGAAGCCTTGGGCGATTGCCCTGTTCGCCACCCCCTTAGACCGCCTCTGGATATCGTATTATGGGATAATCGACTTGTAATCGGCCAATCACATAGAATTTCTTCATTTAATTTTCATTTTTCACTCTATTTTGATCATGTTGCTGCAACATGTTGCTACGGCGAGCGTGGTGAATTCATTTATTTTGACGAAAAAACTAGTTCAATGCCGTGTGAATGAATGCAGATGCATGAGCATAACTCATTCGAGGATACACGGTTGTTCTTGATTTTTATTTTAATTTTATTTCATTCGAGATATAAGAGAGAGAAAGATCTTTCGAGTGTGGGTGCGTTTGACGGTATGCCAGTGCGACAACAAATGATCTTTAGATTGCTAATGAGAATGGCTAGATGCCGATTTGGATAATATTGCTAATAATAAGCGTGGAGATACAGAATTACAGATTTCTTTTTCTAAAAAGAACAAAAAATTGATGGCGGCATACATGCTGTGCTAGCCATACAGCCAAACACGACGTTTGTAGAATCACGTAATAAAAAAAGAAAGAGATTTCCGGCAAAATTGAAACAATTGCCAAGAATATTTCGAATGCCAGCCAGTACGCGGTGCGGTTTGTCATTTTTGGATTTATGATTCTGTTGTCAGACAGCATGTGTGTGGACTCGATGGAAGTATTCTAATTTTGTTTTGGACTTCTGCTTGATGACAACATTGCAACGAGTCGTGACATTTATGTACAGTGCTCAGTTCGGAAATGATGGAAGATATTTTGTATGATGACGGTTTGCTGGCATAATGAGGTCATGATGTATAAATGTTAAAGTGCACGTCCACACTTCGCAAGCGATTATTTCTGTTTTTAGGCAAAACAAATGCTGAGTAAAATTGTACGACTTATGGAAGCATGACTTTTTCAAGTATTTTGGCACAGGAATGTTGGTCGATGTTTTCCTTGGTCCAAAAAATTTGACCTATTCTTCATACCATGCAAAATACCCCCAAACCATTATACTACTGCAATGTGGTACTACCTTAGCCACTTGACGACCACTAACCACCATACCTCGAATGACATCTAACGTACGCAAACGTCATCACTTGTGCACGTCGTCCTGACCTTAACCCTACTTAAGACATATGTACACGTTGTCAGCTACTCGAAGTAGTATTTTCATATAAATAAATGAATTATAATACAGTGACGCTCGTGTATAATTTACAACTACCACCTCCATGCTTGACATCTGACCCACCTCTTACCATCTGATCCTACCAATTTCACATTACTCTCGTCGGACCACAGAGCATTCTGCCATTTTTTTCCCATTTTCTGCTCCTACCCAACTAAGGTGTTTTTTTGCCAAAGTGAAGGCAATTTCTTCGATGTCCTCTGGTAAGAAGTGGGACTTCTCTTGGATTCCTTCCGTATAAATGTTGTGCCTCAAGCCTTCGTGCCACTTGTTCTGTCGCAGATGGGCAAACTAAGTTCCAATTTTATATTCACTGATGACTTAAGGCCAAGACCACGCGCTGAGCGCCAAGCGGCAAAAAAAAGTAACACTGCCGCTGAGCGGCAAACGACGTTTCTGAGCGGCAGAGCGGCGCCACTCTGCTCGATGATTGCTATACCAATTTCACCATAACCTGATCTTTTTCGGTTTATTGGATGAACACCAAATCTTCTGTTTTTTAAACTTACTTTCTGTAAAGGTTAAAACGAATTTCTTGTAAAACGAGGCGGCGAGAATTGCCCCTCAATAAATGGCCACCTGCCGCTCAAACTTGCCGCTCTATCGCTTGCCGCTCAGCGCGTGGCCTTGGCCTAAGGGAGGGAGGGAGCGAGCGAGCAAACAGAGCAAAGAAGCTGATCGTGTTTAACACGACAAACACCAGCTTCCATCTCTGTCCCTGCTCAATCCAAGTTGACACACAGCCTTCGAGTGGCCCTTCCTGGATAGCTGCCCGACATCCGCCGTTGTTCCTGGGGTAAAAGGAACCTGGCCCTCCAGGTTGGAGGTTGTGGTTAGAATTGACATCGCTATCACGGAAAAACCATCTTATTACGAACCGACAACAAGCCTCGGATACGGACGGTTCCAACATTGACGACCCCTGCAAACGCAATAAGGATCTACGAGTCTGCACCTGGAATGTGTGGCTCTCAACAGGCCAGGTGCGGACAATCAATTGGAAAAACCCTGGACTGCTACGATGCAGACATTACCGCGCTCCAAGAACTACGATGGGATGGACCAGGCGAAGAACGTATGAAAAACTGTGATATCAATTACGGTAGTTGCTACAAGGAAAACAAGCAACGTTTATGTGGGTGCGGATTTGTTATTCGAGGTAGACCTAGACAAAAAGTGTTAAGCTTCCGTCATGAAGGCGGACGCGTCATAACAATCCGCATCAAGGGTACACTGCTGAATATCATCCTAATATGCGTGCACGCCTCCACACAAGAAAAAGATGACCGACTCAAGGATGACTTTTATGATCTCCTGCACCGAACATACGCCCAATGCCCCAGTTGTGACACCAAAATCGTACTAGAAGATTTCAACGCATAGCTGGGCAAAGAAGACATATTTGGATCGATCATAGGAAAGCATAGCCTCAATAACACTACATCCGACAACGGATTTAGGCTAATCGATTTCCTATCGGGGCGTAACCTCCTTGTAGCAAGCACACGATTCTTTCATCTCAACAACCACAAGGGTACCTGGCGGTCTCATCATCAATCGACCACCAACCAGATTGATTGATTGACACTCCCCCAGTATTCTCGACGTACGAACCTTCCGAGGAGCCAAGATCGACTCGGACCACTACTTTGTTGTAGCCAAGGTACGAATGAGGATATCCAGAATGCTTAGGAGTCGGCTAGGACAACGTCAGTTTGACGTCGGAAAGCTACAATCGCAGGAGACTGGTAGAATCTTTGCCGATCATATCTCCTTCAACCTCTCTCAAAATCCGCCCACAGCAGCGCAAACAATAGAGCAGGGATGAGCGCCGTCAGTGACGCTGCCTCAGAGGTGCTGGGCTTCAAACCGCCATCACCTAGAAACCCCTGGTTCGATGAACAATGCGAACAAGCCCATGCAGCAAAACAAGAGGCATATAAAGCCACGCTGCAACGACGGACGAGAGCTGCCCGCGAAATCTATGAGCAGAAGAGAAGAGAGGAACACATGCTTCCCAGAAAAAGAAGAGAGAACACGGGAAGCGTGAGATCGAGGAGATGGAGAGATGCTTCCGCAGGAATAACGCCCGGAAGTTTTACAATAAGGTAAAATGAACATGCCATGGCTACAAAGCCAGAGCGGTGGCCTGCAGGGATGAAAATGGAGAACTGGGAGTGCAATCACATGTCGCAGTGGTTAGTGTGTTGGACTCTGACGCACGATGGGCGAGTTCGGATCCTGATAACACCAACGCCATCGAATGTTTATATCGCGGCGCCCTTCCTCAGTGGGGTACTGGCAAATAACACTGCATATAAGATCTCTTCTGCTGTATTGTGTGAACGCCTGAAACCGTTTGTGGATAACCTGATCGGCTCTTATCAGTGTGGTTTCAGGCCAGGTAAGTCCACAATAGACCAAATATTTACGCTACGGCAGATCTTGGAGAAGACCCAGGAATACCACTCACCCCCTTTTCGTCGAATTCAAGGCTGCGTATGATAGCGTGTATAGAGACGACATCCCTGCCAAACTCGTCCGACTGTGCAGGATCACAATGGAGAATTCTCGCTGCTCCATTAAGGTCGGTAATGAACTAACCGAAACCTTTGGTGTTAAAAAAGAATTTAGACAAGGTGACGTGCTGTCATGCAAATTTTTCGACATCGTGCTTAAAAAGATCGTGCAAGAGTCGCTGGCCAACCCAAGAGGTACGATTTATTTCAAGTCTACGCAATTGCTTGCGTACGCCGACGACATTGACGTGATTAGACGGACACAGCGAGACGTCAATGAGGCCTTCTAAAGTATTGAGGTAGAAGCGGCTAAAATGGGTCTCAAGGTTAAGGTAATACCAAATATCTGCTTTCCTCAAAAAAGATAGTGAACACCGACGTATTGGCCAGAACGTCACCATGGGCAGATATAACTTTGAAGGGGTCAAGGAATTCGTCTACCTTGGCTCACTGATGAGCAGTGACAAAGCCAGCGCTGAGATAAAGCGCAGAATCACTCTTGCTAACCGCTGTTCCTTTGGGCTCAAGAGGCAATTGAGAAGTTAAGCCTTCTCTCGGAAAACCAAGGTGACACTATATAAGACCTTGAACATCCTAGTCCTCCTTTACGGCGCAGAGGCTTGGGCTTTAGCAAAAGCGGATAATATTGCCCTTGGTCGTTTCGAGAGGAAAATTCTGCGCACTACCGTGGCGCAGTGGGTAGTGTGTTGGCCTCTGACGCCGATGACACGGGATCGAATCCCGACACAGCCATGTCATCGAACGTGTTTTCACGGTGTTTCCCCTCAGCGGGGTTCTGACAAAACCCCCTGTAGTAAAATTGTCATGAAAAGCTTCTCGAAATTCGCCGTTCGGAGTCGGCAATAAGCTGTAGGTCCCTTTCACCTATGGGAAAATTAAATCACACACATCATGGGTGATTGAGAGAAGCTCGGCTCTGGTCCTTCATGGGCTGTAACGCCAACATCATACATCTATGGTCCCGTTTGTTCAAACGGAGTATGGAGGAGAAGATTTAACGAAGAACTGTACGGGTTGTACAGCGACATCGGCCTAGGACGACGTTTACGGATACAGCGTCTAAGGTGGCTAGTCCATAGGTCTATAGCGTATGCTAGTCTATACCAGTGTCGAGCACTAAAGAATTCTGATTGCACTGCGCAACACGACCTTTTTGATATAAAGGTGTAGTGGAGTGAATCCAAAGAGTGCTTCTTGGGCTGCTGTGGGGCAGCATAGCGCCTATAATGCCGAGACACGCTAGTCTCTGAAGGCGTTGAAGCTTAACAATTGTAGTTTTTTGCTCAACGTTTGTCCCGTATGTGACGATAGGTCTTACTATCGTGGTGTATAACCAGTGCACTACTATAGTCTAAAGTTCCCAGGATTTACCTTAGTCGCTTTCGTAAATTTAGTTTTCATATTGGAGTTCCAGTTGAGTCTGCGTTCTAGGTCAATACCTAGATACCTTACTTCCTCTGAAAATCCTATGCGTGTGCCATTTAGAAAGATTGAGCAAGGCTGTACCTCCTCCTCTTTGTAAACGGGACTAAGATTGTCTTATTTGGGTTGATCGATAAATCCTCTCTGCCACACCAGTCAGAGATAAATTGGAGTGCAAGCTGCATGCGCTAACAGGCACTGGTTTCGCCCTGGCCCGTAACAATGACTACTAGGTCATCAGCATATCCGATGACGTCGTAGCTCCGAGTGGTTGCGTAGTAGATCATCGATGACTATCGATCAGAGCAGTGGTGAAAGGACTCCTCCTTGTGGACATCCTCTAGTCGCTGATACTGTCACTGAGACCTCTCCGCATGTGGCTGATATGATACGGGAGTGTACTGATAGGTAGGGAATTAAATTCACTTCTGGGCAGTCGTCGATCTCGGACTTACATGCATATGTAAGTGCATGATGGAGTAACAGAAACTATAGAAACAATTAACAACGCCAGGAGTATGAATAAGATGTCCCTCTTGCGTTCTGTGTGGAGCATTTGTCGCACTAGCCGAATGGTAGCATAGCAGGCACATAGGGGGTCGTGAGTGTTTTTTGCTGATGGCGCAAAGCCAGTGTTTTTGCGAAACCGACGATAATTCTTCACTTCACGACTCTGAGATTCTTTTGATGATCTGTGCCAGTGCTCGTCAGTGTACACGTACATATGTACGTGGTGTTGTTCAAAATCGTCGCCCATTAGTGTATCCTTCCTTACTCTCTCTTTACCTTCTGTCCGCGCTGTGTCTTTTACCTAAGACATATAAGGATATTGAGCGCGCGAGTTATACATCATCATATTCAATCCTCCTTATCACCACCAGCAACATGCAATCCACCTTATCACCAACCAGTAACGTAATGTCCAGAAAAACGATGCATTTTGTCGCATTTCTTTGCTAATATCGTTCCTTATTTCGTCCTGTTTTCACAATCTAATTCTCACGAGAAAGTAAGTGCGACGTTTTTGTACTGCACTACCAAATTAATTAATAAAAATACCGCAGCGCGAACCTACAGGACAATTAGCTAATCATTTCGGTCTCCAGCTGATGAATTCTGCAAGGGCTGCTAGGGAGTGTCTCCTAAATGTCAGCACGGAGCTTAGCCTCATTCGATCATCCACCAACTTGGTAGTAGATGTGCGTGAAATCGTACAAAGGTATGATGAGAAGACAGTAGATATAATGTATCCCAAAGCATTCTTCGCAGCAGTGGGCTAAACTTAGCTATAGTACTAGCGGTGAAATGCATTACAAAATATGGGAAGGATGTATCAGAAACCAGGTGTAGATAGTAGTAGATAGTTTCCTAACGTTGAAGTCCCTTGATGACAGCAGGACATTTGCTACAGAACTAGTCACCGACATAGCAAGAGTTCATCATGTTTGCCTTCCTCGACATTGAAGGAGCTTTCAACAATATTAAACCACTAGCCATCACAAGCTAAGCAAGCTAAGGTTAACGGTAATATAATACTTTAGATCGAACAAATGCTCTCAAGCAGGGCAGTAAAATGTACCACACCAAAGGAAGCAATTATGGGTGCTAGTCGTAAACGAAGTACTCCTATCCCTAGATTCCAGTGGATGCAAAGCCATTGCGTATGCAGACGATATTGCTCTAGCAGTTAGTGGAAAAGATTTGATGGAAGTGGGTCTAAGCAAACTGGCCAAATGGGAAAGGAAGCGGCAAAGTAATCGGTGTTGCGACTCCGAAATTGAGCGCGCTGGTATTCTACGCTAAAAGAGTGATCTATGCGAAATCACAGACTACTTAATTGCGACCCTAGCTTCTTCAAGAAGACGATTTCCGAGAGAATACTTGTTTTTTCAACGAGCGAGTCTATCTGGAACTGAGATCAGCAATCTATCGAATTTTATTCAAAACGCAAAATAGTTCTAAGAGTAGGGGTGACCAAGCCGTTTATACGGAGGGAAGCCACCTAACATACTGATAGAATGTAAGAAACCTGGCGATCACCTGATCAGTCTACCACCAATCAGATTGATCGACGCCTGGGTCTCCTCCAGCATCCAAGATCTACGAACCTGCCGAGGAGCCAACATCGACTAGGATCACTACCTTGTTGTTGACAAGGTGTTGAGCTGGACAACGAAAGTTTGAAGTTTGGAAAGCTACAATCTCAGGAGACCGCTAGGACCTTTCCCGATCGAATTTCTCGCAAACTCCGATGACACCCGAAAAATCCACAGAACAACAGTGGTAGCATTGCCAACGCGCCATCAGACATGCTGCCTCTGATGCGTTGGATTTCAAACAACCGGAAACTAGAAACCCCTGGTTTGATGAGCAATGCGGGCAAGCCCATGTAGCAAAGCAAAACGCTTCAAAGCCATGCTACATAGATGGACGAGAGCCGCATGTGAACATTACGAGCAGGAACGGTGAGACGAACACACGCTTTTAAGGAAGAAAAAAAAGAAAACATGAAAAGCGTGAGATCGAGGAGATGGAGAGATGCTACCACAGGAATGATGTCCCAAGTTTTACGAAAAAATAAAACGAAAATGCTAGGGCTATAAAGCCAGAGCGGAAGCCTGTAGGGATGAAGACGGACAACTAGTATTAGAGTCATAGTCGATGCGGAGTATTTAGAAGGAACATTTCTGTAGACTGTTTAACGGCGATGGAAGATCTAATACCGCTGTCAGGCAAAATAATCCATTTGCAACGGACAAAAATGCAAGAAAACGACGTCCAACCGACTTAGTTGAAATTAAGCAAGTAATTTCAAAGCTTAAGAATTATAAAGTCGTGGGCGCAGGCGGCCTGTCTATCGAGCTATTTAAAGCGGCTGGAGATGATCTGGTAGGACCCATGCACCAGCACAGACCCTTTATTACTGCGCTAGCTACAGGGGCATAGGTCTCCTTAACATCGCATACAAGAACTTCCCTTCCGTACCGTGTGAACGCCTGAAACGTTTTCTGAATAACCTGACAGGTTGTTATCAGTGTGGTTTCAGGCCAGCTAAATCCACAATAGAACAAATATTCACACTGCGGCACATCTTGGAGAAGACCCAAGAATACCAAATCGACACCCATCACCCTTTCGTCAATTTCGAAGCCGCGCATGACAGCGTGCATAGAGCGGAGCTATACGAAGCCATGTCTATTTTTAACATCCCTGCCAAACTCAATAGATTATGCAGGATCACAATGGAGAATTCCCGCTGCTCTATTAAGGTCGGTAGCGAATTATACGAGACCTTTGATGTTAAAAAGGGATTTAGACAAGGTGACGCACTGTCATGTAATTTCTTCAACATCGTGCTTGAAAAAATCATACGAGACTCACTGGACAACACAAGAGGAACGATGCTCGAGAGGCAATTGAGAAGTAGAGCCCTCTCTCGAAAGACCAAAATTGCGCTGTACAAAACCCTAATCATCCCGGTCCTCCTCTATGGCACAGGGGCCTGAACTTTAACGAAAGTGGATGAGGAGGTACTTGATCGTTTCGTGACGAAAATTCTGCGTTCAATCTATGGTATAAACGGGGAATGGAGGAGAAGATACAACGACGAACTATACGGGCTGTAAAGCGACATCGGCCTAGTACGTCTACTGATCCAAAGTCAAAGATGGCTAGGCCATGTAGAGCGAATGGATAACACAGCTCCGGCCCGAAGAGTCTTCGAGTCCAACCCCGAGGGACGTCGCAGCAGAGGACGACCGAATCTAAGGTGGCCCACACAGGCGGAAGGGGACTTTAACCAACTGGGAGTGCGTCACTGGAAAGAGCTGGCAATAGACCGTGCCAGCTGGAGAAGTTTTTTGCATGAGGCCCAGGTTCATACCGGACTGTAGTGCCACCTAAGTAAGTAAGTATACTCAGTTATTATTGTCCTTTCATTATAAAAAGGCCTATACCCCAACAAGATTTACAAAAGATTCGATTTTATTACCAAAATTCTTGCTTTCTGGTCACTTTAACCATTTGATGGTCGTCATAATCGACATACTAGCCGATAGGGCACTTTTGGCTATTTGTTTGTGCGAATATGTCGAATCACTCGTCAATGCCGATAAGCCACTGTATTATCTTCTTCTTTGGTGGCGTTACAGCCCATGAAGGACCAGAGCCAAGCTTCTCTCAATCACCCATGTTGTGTGTGATTTATGTTTCACACAGGTGAAAGGGACCTATAGTTTAATACCGATTCCGAACGGCGTGCGTCGAGAAGTTTTTCATGGCAAGCATACTACGGGGGGCTTTGCCAGTACTCCGCCGAGGAGGGACGCCGCAAAATAAACATTCTATGGCGTTGGTGTTATCGGGATCCGAACTCGCTCATCGTGCGTCAGAGTCCAACACACTAACCACTGCGCCACTATCCACTGTCCACTGTCCTCCAAATTATAACTTTGGAGAACAATATTACGCGTTTTATTATTAAATACCAGCCGATATGCTCCAAAAGGTGATTCACAACTGGACACCCCGTATGGAACTCATAAATCGTAGTCGTGGTCAACAACTATAGGAAATAATATCTGAAAAGTCAAACAAATATGTATACACGACGCACGGTTGCAGACTGACTATTGAAATCAAACGCTTAAAAGCCAACGATGCGATGTAGTTATTAGGGAATCATACTCGACAACTTGGTCATACTATTTGCTGAAATCACTGATGTATTTTCACACTTAAATGAGCAGATAGAATTAGATACAATTTAACTTGAAAAAATCAAAAAAATTGCGAATCAATGGCGCTAATTGCACCTCGCCTGTTGCCAAATTAAAAATAACTTTTTACAAAACGTACAGATTTATCCCACTTACTCAGCAGCCATTTGAGATACTAATTTACGATAACCAAAAAATCAAGGAAGCAAGAAAGTTCTATAAACTGCACATAGATACCCGGATCATCACTTGAATCGTCGTCGTTCACTCGGCCACGTTTTTAGCTTGATTGATTGGCAGTGTCCTTGTCGCTGTGGTTTGTCTTCCTTCGCTAACGCTAATGAAAACGATCATGTTGTGAATTTTGAAACCGAAGAAAAGCAAAATTTGGCAAGAACCCATTTACGCCGTGTATCTCAAGAAAATATAAAACCATTCCGCTCACTCAGAGGTAGCGCCATTAACTCGTAAGGACACTGTATCAACTTAAAAAAAAAATTAGACCGAACCAAACCGAACCATTATCTTGAAGGAACAAGACCAATTTATTTACGCACATTTTACCGCTAAATTCACATTCAACACTGTCCGTATCTCAATGAAATTTTCACATAGAGCTCACGACTGTAATGAGGACCTTCGCCAAGCTACCAGCCAGTGTGCTCGGTAGCAAAACTCTAACCACTAAAACTTTTGCCAGCCTCTGCACGATTCTCCATCCCCATACACATTCGTATTCTAGATATCCTCGTCGTGCCGGTCGACTAGCTACTTAGAGCTCAGTGATAGACAAATACGTAGACTTGTATATAGTGTGGCAAGTAGCTGTTATTATTACCTCATCTATCCCCAAACCAAGTTGGTACTTGTTAGTAGTTAGTTAGCGAAAGATATAGCTGGTAGTGCACACACAGCATTGGCTTGATGGTTATTCCAGCGGCAATTGGAACAGCCGGCACACACATAACAATGTCCCACCAAAGTCGTTTAGCGGTTGAGACAAATCACCAAAGAGAAGGATACAGAGAGAATCGTTGGTAATACCAGTCGTCGTCGATGTCCTCGTTGTTGTCGCGCGTCCACCCACTGTAGGAGTGAAACCGATGGCAAGCTACACCGTATCGAATTGAAGTGACACGACCTTCTTGTATGGACAACGAATGGCGAATGAGAAAATCAAGGACTCGAGGAATGGCGCTATACGGAAATTTTAATTTTTCGTTGATGCCACACTTAAGCAAATTCAACAGTCAGCAGAGAGAAGCAGACCACGATGAGGTTGGACGTCATGGTGATTATGGAGGTGCTGGAGTTTGAATTTCGACGCGTCTCTTCATACACAATCTATTTGTGTAGCTGTTAATGCAAGAATATTTGCATCAACATATTTGCCTGCAACGTCAAGGACGCTTTTAACTCTTCTACGTATCCCTTCAATGTCATTAAAAAATAATTACAAATCATTATGAAAGTTGTGTGCCATGACAAACCAACGTCTCATACACTTGCAACTACACCGTTAAATCTTAACCAAAAGCAATTCACTTCCCTCCTACAACTTGCAATCGATACTCGATAATTTATTGAAGGATACCGCCACACCTCAACAATTACACCATCATCAGTGAAGCAATTAAAAACAATAGGAAACAAAAAAAAAAACGGGGAGAGGAACCTTAAACGATCCTTTCTGTTTCCAGTTTCATTACGCGATTTGAGCCCTACCTTCGGGAAGTCGTTTTTGTTATCTCGAACGTATGTATGAACTTGGAATGTTGCGCTGAGGTAGGTAATCGACTCCTTGGCCACGTGCCGAGAGGTAAACTTGATAAACGGATTTTTATGAAGGAACTGATATGGTTGGGCGGCATGCAAGCAAAAAAATTTGTGCGTCAAGGAGACCTTTCTTACTAAGAGATTGCGATTGAGAATTATTGCTTCGGATTAGATGTAACTATTTGAAATGTAATTGGAGTTCATCAAAATTTGAGAGAGACACGCAATGAGGCGTGTACATGTGAGTTATTTTAGGTTAGCGCAGACTGTGCTAGCAATTCTTTGTTAAGGTGGATTAAGTCCCCTTATGTCTTGTTTACTCTTAAAATAATGACATCTTCATCTTCAAAAGACCTGTAGAGTGGTCGGCGGAGCCCTTCCACTAAAAAAAGTGACATAAAAGGCGCCAGAAGATAAGGAAGGGCGCCACAACTTATATATTTTCTTTCCATTTCCAGTCTCGCTATCGACACTGGTAATATTACTTAAACCATGTTATTCGATATTGCAATTATGATAGATTAGTCGCATAAATTGAATAACTGAAAAGCGCCCCTTTCACCTTACAATTAGTAGGTCTTCCACTAAAAAAAGTGACATAAAAGGCATCAGAAGAATAGGAAGGGCGCCACAACTTATATATTTTTTTCCATTTCCAGTCTCGTCATCGACACTGGTAATATTACTTAAACCATGTTATTCGATATTGCAATTATGATATTTTAGTCGGACAAATTGAATAACTGAAAAGCGCCCCTTTCGCCCTACAATTAGTAGGTCTTAGTTAAGGCCGATTAACTCCCCTAATGTCTTGTTTAGTCTTAAAATAATGACATCTTCATCTTCAAAAGGCCTGTAGAGTGGTCGGCGGAGCCCTTCCACTAAAAAAAGTGTCATAAAAGGCGCCAGAAGAATAGGAAGGGCGCCACAACTTATACATTTTCTTTCCATTTCCAGTCTCGTCATCGACGCTGGTAATACTACTTAAACCATGTTATACGATATTGCATTTGTGACATTTCAGTCGCGAAATTTGAATAACTAAAAAGCGCCCCATTCGCCCCAAACAATTTTTTTTTTTTTTTTACAGTTACCCTCTGCTCACATCATTTTAGCACTCTACTCGTATTATAAATCAAATTCACGACTGAGACAACACAACAAGAAAAAATTCAGTTCAATGTACTCACTTCATCACAGCCATTGCAGCGTGCCCTCAATATCTCCGCATAATGACGCTCACAATAGATCTTGTCGTCATGAACACAATAGGTCAGATCGACCAGCAATTCATCGCACGTGTTGCATGTGAAACACTTCGGATGCCACATCATACTGTCAACAAATTTTGGCGCCACCACTGCCATGTCCCCCTTCGGGATACGTTCATCACAATGTACACACTGAGTACTCTGCGGAGCATCCTTGATATAACCTATAAAACCCAAATTCAAATCACATCACGATTCCAAACCCAAAACACACTCGTACCCTCCTCGTATACATACCAATGTCTAAGGCGATTTCGTTTCGAGCCGCAACGAAATCTTCATATGAGGCACGATGTTGTGGTTCGACGTGTTTACAATAATCCAACGAGAGATCCTGCTTCGGTAGTTGCAGCATTATTTGCTGTTCACGATATCGTTCCCCCGTCGAACCGATTTTAGGAACTTTCTCCTGAGGGATTTTATCAAAGTAACGCTGAACCTTCGATGATGCCATAATGCCAGGTGGCACCCAAGTATAGCCCAATTGCTTTGGATCCGATTCCCAATGCGTTGTCGTGTGCGTCTTGAAGCCCAAACGTTCTCGTACAGATGTGACCTGTTCCTGGTAGATGGCATGCGCTTCCCGCGGGCACTTGCATGATTGACACGTTTTTCTGTAATCAAATCGAAAAACAAAAACAAAATAATTCAAATTGTATATCGAACCAAACAGATGGATGATGAAATCCCAACTTGGCGCTACGTACATACAACATCTGGCCAGGGGGGACGAACAATAAAGGTATAGTCATTCTCATTAGGGCAAATTAATTAAGGCGATCAAAGGTGTACCGAATTACGAAGTATCTTTATATCTGCCCTTATTTTTCTACTCTTGGATGGAGTAATGACTCTGCAAACAAATTGCCAACACGCTTGGGTGTTAAATGAAACGAGAATAAAGGACTAAATGAGCCGGGATAAGGGTGGCAATAAAAAACAGGACCTGTCCACACAGCGGTTGGTTATTACGGAACGAAATTGGCATGTCAAGCGAAAGGATTGAATGTCCTTGGCGAATGGAGATGGCCTTTTGTTGAATGCAATCTTTCCGAAATGTACCTGTTGAGGGGAGCGGATTCACTTGTTGGTCTAGGCGATGTGACGGAAGCTTTTGGATAGTGGGATTTTTTTCGGAGCTTTTGCGGTTGTTGTCTAAACTATGTCTAGCCGATGGGATTTTTCTGTGACGTAGGAGCGGTGGAGAAGGAAAATCTCTGGTTTGTTTGTTGACGGTATTTTGAACGAGAGATGCAATGCTGTTTGACAGATGCCAAGCAAATTCTTCGACGTCATCTTTTGGCTCAACGATCAAAGGAAATCGTTTATTTCCTGGGACATGGACACAATCAGTTGGTGTTTGGAAATAGATTCGTTTGTACACTATTATCACAACTCAGCGTTTTCCAATTCGGTATAAAAAAGTTGGAAAAAACCAAGTAAATTCAGGAGGACTATAACCAAGCGCAAGATATGAAAAGACATGCTGCTATCGTTGACGATACAGTATTTATGAGCGTTTTCATGGCCGGTCGGTAGGGACGGGCTGGACAAATGCTGTTTTCCATCTAGTCGGGAGGAGCACTGAAGAGTAGGAAAGCAGTAGAGTAGTAAAAAGCTTACGCAGTAGTTTTGCCAGCGTGGAGGAACACCTCCTTTTCTCGCATGGAGTATTCGATGCCCTTTAGTACAGGAAGGGACACGTTGGAGTCTGGAATCGTAGAGCTGGCTGCGAAGTGTGCAGCTAACAGATTCGCCTTATCTAAAGAGCTGGCAGCTGGAATGTCATTATAAATGAGCTCGGGAGAACGGATGACGTGGTCGAACTTTTAATATTTTTGGCGAAGGATCTAACATTTTTACTACTTTTTGGACATTGTTTTCCTCAGTATTGATGGCCCTGTAAATCCGAAAACTTACCTCCTTTACCGTGATAACCTCTTTACAGCTCAAGCCGTACCATCCATTCTCCTTTGGCTTGATACTCTTTACTCTGTAAGGAATAAAGTTTCTCATATCAAGAAGAATGAAATTTGTGATCGTATTAGCAGTAGTACCCACGTCGTTATCGACGAAACAAAACGACTAGTTAAAGCTCTTAAAGAAGCTGTTAAGGGAATCCCAGTTGGCTTGATGCAAGAGAATTTCGTCCACCCGACCTAGATGAAATTAAGCTAGCAATTTCAAAGCTTAAGAATAATAAAGCCGCGAGCGCGGACGGGCTGCCTGCCGAGCTCAGTAAAACTGCCGAGCTATTTAAAGCGGCTCCTCTGTAAAATATGGTCGGAGGAAAGCATGCCTGACGAATGGAATCTCAGCATCGTTTGCCCAGTCCACAAGGAAGTAGACCCCTATAACTGCGCCAACTACAGGGGAATAAGTCTCCTCAACATCGCATACAAGATGTTCTCTGCCGTCCTGTGTGAACGCCTGAACCCCTTTGTGAATAATCTGATAGGTTCGTATCAGTGTGGTTCCAGGCCAGGTAAGTCAGGCCAGGTAAATCTACAATAGACCCATCACCTTTTTGTCGATTTCAAAGCCGCGTATAACAGTGTGCATAGAGACGAGCTATACGGAGCCATTTCTAGCTTTCACATCCCTCCCAAACTCGTCAGATTATGCAGGATGACAATGGAGAATTCTCGTTGCTCCATTAAGGTCGTTGGCGAATTAACCGAGACCTTTGATGTTAAAGAAGGATTTAGACAAGGTGACGCACTGTCATGTACTTTTCTTGACATCGTGCTTGGAAACATCACACGAGACTCACTGGCCAACACAAGAGGTACGATCTATTTCAAGTCTGCACAACTGCTTGCATACGCGGATGACATTGACGTAATAGGATGAACACTGGGGGACGTCAATTATGCTTTCGAAAGCACTGAAAGCCGCAGAAGCGGCTATATTGGAGGATGGGTCTTTCGGTTAACGAGAGTAAACGAAATACATGCTGTCAACAAATAAAGACGTGCCAAACCGACTTCACAATTGGCAGCTACAAATTCGAAGTGGCCAAGGACTTCGTTTACCTTGGCTCACTAGTGACCAGCGACAACAACACCAGCGCTGAGATCAAACGCAGAAACTCTTGCTGCTTTTTTGGGCTCAAGAGGCAATTGAGAAGAAAAGCCAAAGTTGCGCTGCACAAAACCTCAATCATCCCGGTCCTCCTTTATGGCGCGGAGATCTGGACTTTGACGAAACCGGATAAGGAGGCTCTTGGTTGTTTCGAGAGAAAGATTCTGCGTTCAATCTATGGCGGAGGAGAAGATACAACGACGAACTATACGGGTGGTATAGCAACATTGGCCTAGTACGACATTTAGGCCGTGTAGAGCGAATGAATAACACAGCTCCGGCCCGAAGAGACTTGGAGTCCAACCGCAAGAACGACGCAGCAGAGGACGACCGAATTTAAGGTTGCACATACAGGTGGAAGGGGACGTTAACAAACTGGGAGTGCGTCGCTGGAAACAACGGACTGTAGCACCACCTAAGTAAGGCTCGTGATCGAGAAATTTGCTAATATGGCACAATAGTCAAACGAGCCTAGAGGTAAAAGTAAGAAATAAGTTCGGGGTGTTGGCGGAGTGACTATCAATGTCCAGCATTCTTATCGGCTAATTGACAAGCTGAGATGGCATGTTTGTCCCAGCGAAGATCTTAGTATGCCTTCCCACGGGTGTTGTCTGTCCAGAATGTCAAAGCCAGTTAGAATAGTGTAAATATATTGAAGTCGCCCGTAATACAGTTCGTAAGATACATAATCGGACAGCGCATCAAACTCACTAAAGGTCGGATTGGTGTCCAAGGGTGGACAGCTAATAAGAGAAGGGTGAAAAGGCGATTTCCGATAAAACACGGAAGTATGGATGAATTCTACGATCTTCTAGATTGAACCCATGCCCAATGTCACAGCTACGACACAAAAATAGTTCTAGGAGATTTGAATGCAAAACTGGGCAAAGAGGACATATTTGGATCGATCATAGGAAAGCATAGCCTCAATAACACCACATCCGATAATGGATTTAAGCTAATCGATTTCCTAACGGGGCGTAACCTCCTTGTAGCAAGCACACGATTCCCCCATCTCAACATCCACAAGGGTACCTGGCTGTATCCTCATCAATCGACCACCAACCAGATTGATCACATTGCGACGCCAAACACTCCTCCAGTATTCCCGACGTATGAACCGTCCGAGGAGCCAAAACGACTCGGACCACTACCTTGTTGTAGCCAAGGTACAAATGAGGATATCAAGAATGCTTAGGAGTCGATTAGGACAACGTCAGTTTGAGATCGGAATGCAAGAGACTGCCAGAATCTTTGCCGATCATATCTCCTTCAACCTCTCTCAAAATCCGCCCACAGCAGCGCAAACAATAGAGCAGGAATGGGCGCATTGCCAGAGCACCGTCAGAGACGCTGCTTCAGAGGTGCTTGGTTTCAAACCACCATCACCTATAAACCCCTGGTTCGATGAACAATGCGAACAAGCCCATGCAGCAAAACAAGAGGCATAGTATAAAGGCACGCTGCAACGACGGACGAGAGCTGCTCGCGAAATCTATGAGCAGAAGAGAAAGGAGGAAGACACCCTTCTCAGAAGAAAGAAGAGAGAATACGGAAAGCGTGAGTTCGAGGAGATGGAGAGATGCTTCCGCTGGAATGACGCCCTCAAGTTTTATAATAAGACGAACATACCATGGCTACAAAGCCAGAGCGGTGGTTTGCAGGGATGAAAATGGAGAACTGGTAGTAGAATTACAGTCGATACTTCTGCAGATTGTATAACGGCGATGACAGACAAGATATCGCTGTCTGGCAGAACGATCCGTTCGTAATGGACGACGATGTAAGAGAATTTCGTCCACCCGACCTAGACGAAGTCAAAATAGCGAAAGTCTAATAAAGCCGCGGGCGCAGACGCCCTGTCTGCTGTGCTTCTTAAGGCGGCTGGAGATAAGCTGGTAAGGTGCATGCACCTTCTCATTTGCAAGGTATGGCCGGAGGAAAGCATGCCCGACAATTGGAATCTCAGCATCGTTTGCCCGGTCCATAAGAAAGGAGACCCCTATAAGTGCGCCAACTATAGGGGAATAAGTCTCCTTAACATCGCATATAAGATCTTCTCTGCTGAATTGCGTGAAACGCCTGAAACCGTTTGTGGATAACCTGAGCGGCTCTTGTCAGAGTGGTTTCAGGCCAGCTAAATCCACAATAGACCAAATATTTACGCTACGGCAGATCTTGGAGAAGACCCAGGAATACCAAATCGGTGAGTGTCGGTCGGTGTCTTCGTCGATTTCAAGGCTGCATATGACAGCGTGTATAGAGATGAGCTATACAATACCATGTCTAGCTTTAACATCCCTGCCAAACTCGTCCGAGTGTGCAGGATGACAATGGAGAATTCTCACTGCTCCATTAAGTTCGGTAATGAGCAAACCGCGACCTTTGATGTTAAAAAAAGGATTTGGGCGAGGTGACGCAATGTCATGCAACTTTTTCAACATCGTGCTTGAAAAGATCGCGTAAGAGTCACTGGCCAACACAAGAGGTACGATTTATTTCAAGACTACGCAATTGCTTGCGTACGCCGACGACATTGACGTGATCGGACATACACAGCGAGACGTCAATGAGCCCTTTGTAAACATTGAGGTAGAAGCGGCTAAGATGGGTCCCAATGTTAATGAGGGTAAAACCAAATATCTGCTTTCATCTAAAAGAGACAGTCAACACCGACGTATTGGCCAGAACGTCACCATGGGCGGATATAACTTTAAAGTGGTCAAGGAATTCGTCTACCTTGGCTCACTGATGACCAGCGACAACAACACCAGCGCTGAGATAAAACGCAGAATCACTCTTGCCAACCGCTGTTTCTTTGGGTTCAAGAGGCAATTGAGAAGTAGAGCCCTCTCTCGGAAAACCAAGGTGACACTATATAAGACCTTAATCATCCCAGTCCTCCTTTATGGCGCAGAGGCTTGGACCTTGAACAAAGCGAATGAAGATGCCCTTGGTCGTCTCGATAGGAAAATTCTGCGCACTATCTACGGTCCCGATTGTTCAAACGGCGTATGGAGGAGAAGATTTAACGAAGAATTGTACGGGTTGTACAGCGACATCGGCCTGGTACGACGTCTACGGATACAGCGTCTAAGGTGGCTAGACCATGTAGAGCGCATGGAAAATACAGCTCCGACCCGAAGAGTCTTCGAATTCACCGTGGTGCCAGCTGGAGACGCTTGTTGGTTGAGGCCCAGGTTCACCACGGACTGTAGTGCCATCTGAGTAAGTAAGTAAGTATGACTGAAAAAAAGAGATATTTTAAGGAGTTACCATTGAGCTATACATACATAGATGCCACTCGAGAGATAGGAAAAACGTAACACAGGGACGATTGTAGTCATCAGCTTTTATTTAAATTGTACAACATTTGTCATGCATAGAAAGGCAATACACCGAGAAGCAACAGGTCAGAATCACGCATGCCTTCGTCCATGAGAGGCATCAGGCGAACAATTGTATCTTACCTTACGATGAGATCATATAACTCCTGTTCGTCAAATACTTTACAGTAGGCATGCAATACTTTCAAGCAGGCATATCGCATTCCAGTCCACGGGACCTGTGGTCCAGCCAAAGCCTCCCATAGAGGACAATCGGAATGACGATCAAAGTCGATCATTTTCACCATTTTTCGTCACACATTCAATAACATACGAGTTACTAGTACTTTCTATCTAAATCTCGATCTCTGTGGCACTTTGCATTCACTGATAGTTCACTACACCGCTATGTCTCTCCTCTACTTGATATTTACCAAACGGCGTACTAATTTCAACTGCAAAGCAAAACACGTATTTAGATATTTAGTTGTTTTTTCTTTTTTTCGTTTTCTCATCCTCCGGATCACAATCTGTCCGAATTCCGATTGAATCCGATTGTTTATTACGTATACTACGTTCGTATACACTATCTCTGCTATCGGTACTGTCTGTGATGTTTGATTTTCCATTTTAATTGTACTCTGCTTCTGGTGTGGTGCAATAGCTTCTGGAAATACTGGATATGAACACGGTTGTTTCTTGGAAGCAAAACACCACGCCAATACACTCTCGGACGTCATTGGTTTTAATTTCAAAGCGAAATATCTCAACCAAAATACCGGTAAAATACGTTAAATGCAAACATTTACATCCTCATCCACGTACATATGTAAATACGTAGTCGGCGTGGTCGAGTTTTCTATTCGAATTTGTATCTTAGCCGTCGTATCGCGATATACTTATAGGGATGCGGCATTCGGTGTTTTTTTGATTCAAACATTTTGTTTATCTAACAATTGGAAAACAGATTCAAATAGGAAGCAAAAATAGAAAGGTGTAAGTCGAAGTCTTTTATTGGCGAATCAACAGATTTATTGTTTTCTTGGCTGCTGCTGTCGTTTTAGGTTTTTTTTTTATTTCGCATTCGTATTGGGGTCAATGTTTGTACTGAAATCATAGTACTCGAATGGGTATTCGCTCTTAGTAACGTCAATCTAATTAAGGGAACTAATGGAGGGCAACAGGTGGCTAGCAACATGCATTCAACTTTGCAGAACTACCTTGGAGTAATTATATTAACCCATATCGGCTACTGTGTGGTGCTACGGTGGCATTGTATGGCAAGCTGTTACGGGGTTAAGGCTAGCACTACTAGAGATATCAGTTTATTGGCATTACCTTTCGGAAAGGCTTCTTCTCCATAAGCTTGTGTAGATCTGTTTAAATGACATTCTAGGCGTGAAGTGGAACGACGCCCGCAAGTCTTCTTTCATTAACAGACGCATGCTTTCTTATAAATTCTTTTTTATGTTTATTATTTGCTCAACTTTGGCAATCGTTCTGGAACTGATCAGGAACTGACGTTAATTCTGCAGTAAAAAGATATCGTTTCGTTTAGCGATGTATGCTCTATGTACCTAACACAGGTTGTTAACGTTTTTTATAGTTCGCACAGGTTCAAGAGTTATACTCTTATGATGTTTGTCATACAATCTGAACGGAATGCAGATGCAGATGATTTGGGTCGTAGATGTTCGTTCACTACTCTCCAGGGGTGGTTGTCCTAGATAGGATTGCGAGGAACTCGACTAAATTTTCACGTTGGTTGTAGTTCCCAACAAATGTTCCATGCTATTATGGTGTTATATTAGAACTACACAAACAGAATATGAATTTGAAGTGACCATATACTGTGAGTGGATGGCAAAGGACTAACAAAGGCCTCGTAGGGGTAGCATCTATCCGACGGATGCTGGCCTGCTAAAAAGCGAAAAGAGCCACCGCAGTCGAACATCTTGCGGCACTGTTAGTAAGTCCTATCCCCACCTCCTCGTGGTGCCTTCTGGAGATTTCCTATCGAAATTGCAGACGGGGAAGGGCGAATGGCGGGCCTCCTGCGCCAAACGGAGGTTACGGTAAGCCGTAACCGTAAAAGACCACAAACTCCGAAACCACCTAAAGCCTCGGATATAACGGACCAGATTTGTGGACGACCATTGTAAAAAACGGAAAAAGGACAATGATCTTCGGTTTTGTACGTGGAATGTTAGGTCCCTAAACAGGCCACGTGCAGCCGAACAACTTGTGGAAATGCCATCCAGGAAATGCGATGGAATGGACCGGGTATAAAGCGGATGAAAAACTGTGATATTTACTACGGCGACTGCTATAGGGAGAAAGAATGACGATTGTTCGGATGCGGATTTGCTGTTCGAGGTGGACTGAGGCAAAAAGTCCTAAGCTTTCGGCATGTGAGCGAAAGCCTCATAACAATCCGTATCAGGGCTACATTTTTTAACATCAGCCTGATCTGCGTCCACGCCCCCACGGAAGACAAGGATGACTCCGCCAAAGATGAGTTCTACGATCTCCTAGACAGAACGTATGCCCAATGTCCCAGCTATGACATCAAAATTGTACTAGGAGACTTCAATGCTAAGCTGGGTAAGGAAGGCATCTTTGAACGAGTCATCGGCAAACATAGCCCACACGACACCACCTCCTATAACGGACACAGGCTGATTGATTTTGCTACGGGGCGAAATCTCCTTCTAGTCAGTACGCGCTTCCCGCACCTCGATATACACAAAGGCACCTGGCAGTCTTTTGATCAATTGATTGATCACATCGCGATCGACGTCAGACACTCCTCCACTATTCTTGATGTACGAACTTACCGAGGGGCTAACATCGACTCGGATCACTATCTTGTAGTAGCCATGATGCGCTTACGGATATCACGAACGCAGCGGAGTAGAGTAAGAATAAAGTTATGACGTCGGAAAGCTACGATCGCCAGAAACCGCCCGTGCTTTTACCGATCGCGTCTCTCTTAAGCTCTCAAATACACCTCAATCCACCACGCTATCAATAGAACAACAGTGGAGCCTTTGCAAACAAGCCCTGAAAAGCTCTGCATCCGAAGTTTTGGGTTTCAAGGCGCCACCACGAAGAAACACCTGGTTCGATGACGAGTGCATGGCTGTGTGTTCAGCCAATACAAAGCCTCTTTTATTGCCAACAGTTCCGCCTGGAAAACGCTGCAGTGATTTGGTAGTTTTAGAGCTTTGTTCAGTTTAAGTTGTTTGCAGAATACTTCACTACCCAGCCCGTCTTTGGTTTTAGACCCGTCAGTGTAGAAGTCTACGCAGTTTCTGCGAGGTTGAGTTTGGCGAGCCCAGTTTTGTCTGTCCGGCTAGGTCGTTGTAAAGCTTTTTTTCCAAGACTGTGGTGGGTTCTGTGAAGTCCAGTTTTTCTGCCATAGTTTGCCTGTTATTCAGGATGGAGGAGTGGCCAGTGACGTACATAGCTCGACCAGTTCGAGTTGGCTTTAAGTCTAATGGCCGAACACAAATGCCAATAATATGTGGCTGCATTGCCTCTCAGCCATTCAGGAAGTAGCCGAAACCACCTTAGGGTACCTACCACCCCCGACAAGAAGACCGTGGTATGAGGGCGAGTGAGAGTAGAAAAAGGCGCTGCAGAGGAAAACCAGGGCAGCGCAAGAAGAGTACCGAGCCAGAAGAAGGGAGGAGAAAAAACTACTGCGACAAAAGAAAAGGATCTTCGCAGCCTCCCAGCTCAAGGATATCGAGGAGTCTGGGGATAAAAATAAAACACGGGCCTATTTCAAGAAAAAGGCGCCCAGGCTTTTCGAAACAGCGAGGGTAATCTTGTCACCGACCCGCAGGGAATAGTGGATGTATTTAAGCAGCATTTCCAGCAGCTGCTTAACGAACATGATCAAGAAAGGGTGGTAGGGACCGAGGAAATCCCAACTCTAGCCGCTGAAGTAGTCCTCCCACCCAGCATCGAAGAAGTCGGCACAGCTATTCAGAAGCTGAAGAATAACAAGACCGCAGACTCAGATGGCTTGCCATCAGAGCTCATCAAGGCTGGCGACGATGTCCTGGTAGGAAGCATGCACCAGATCATCTGCAGAATTTGGGAAGACAGAACATGCCCGACGACTGGGATACCAGCTCTATTTGCCCCATCCACAAAAAAAGCGGTCCTACCTCTTGCCAGAACTATAGAGGTACATATATCCCTGCTCGATGTCGCATACAAGATCCTGTCCGGCATATCGTGTGAACGTCTAAAGTCATTTTGCATCGCACTAATCGGCAGATATCAGTGCGGCTTCCGGCCCGGCAAATCGACTATAGACCAAATTTTCACACTTCGACAAATCCTGGAAAATACCAACGAGTTTCGAATCGATACACACCATCTTTTCATCGATTTCAAAGCCGCAAACGACAGCATTCATCGTGAAGGACTGTTCCAGTTGTGTCGCGTCACGCTAAAAAATACACGATGCACCGTGCAACTCGGTTCTAGGACTTCGGGACCGTTTAAAACATGCACCGCATTTCGGCAAGGAGATGCGCTGTCATGTGACTTCTTCAACCTGGTGCTGGAGCAGATAGTGCGACGGGCAGGCGTCAACAGGGAAGGCACTATCTTCTACAAGTCCGTCCAGCTGCTAGGATACGCGGATGGTATCGACATCATCGCGTGTTCTCGCCGTTGCATTGTGGAAGCATTCACGGCGATTGAAGAACAGACGAAACGAGTTGGTCTAAAGGTCAATGAGGACAAAACGAAGTACATGCTGTCAAGCAAAAACCAATCCATCGCTCACCACCTGGGACAAAATATAGCAATTGAAAGCTACAATTTCGAGGTAGTTAAGGAGTTTGTCTACCGCGGGGCAGACGTAAGTTCCACAAATGACACCATAGTGGAGATTCGGCATAGAATCGCCCTTGGCAACCGCTGCTACTTCGGCTTGGCCAAACAACTGGGGTCAAAACTCCTCACTCGAAAGACCAAAGTCATGCTTTACAAAACGCTCATACTGCCAGTCTTGCTGTACGGAGCCGAAAGCCGGACGATAAGCAGGACGGCGGAGCTGATTTTGGGTTCTTTCGAAAGAAAAATTCTGCGCCGGATATTTGGTCCTGTCTGTGAGGAAGGTAAATGGAGAAGAAGACACAACCGCAAACTCTACGAGCTGTACCAAGATATGGATGTAGTCCGGAAGGCAAGGATACGTCGACTACACTGGCTCGGCCACATCGAGCGCATGGACATCAACGCTCCCGCTAAGAGGGTCTTCGACTCCGAGCCTCCTGGTTCGAAAAGAAAAGGAAGACCGAACCTCCGGTATAAAGACCAAGTAGTCGCGGATGTAAGACATGTTGGTCTTGACAACTGGAAGCAGCGTGCCCGGGACCGTCAAGGATAGAAGGCAGCTATAGCTCAGGCTCAGATCCTCCAGATCCAAGTAAATACCAGAGGGAAGAACTGTTTTCAGTTAATTACCTGTATAATGTTCAGCACCTTATTTAATGCGATTTGAGTTTGAACATAAAAAAGTCCATTTTCTCCAAGTCCAAGAAGTTGTTGCCGTAAGTTTCATTTCGCGTTTCGATACGAATATGTCAATCACATAACCAGGACGAATGCTTTGTAAGCTATTTGTTAAGAAACGTGCAGTCAAGCTTATTTGCTTTTATGACCCTAAAGGAAATGAGTAACCTTTTGTTTTATGTGGCTATGTAGTGTCTCTCTGTCTCTCAGGTTCACAAAAGAGCCAATCGCGATGATCATAAATATCTCACCAGATAATTAGGACTATCCCCCTGATAGGCACTACAGATCGATAAACCAAATCTGTCTATGATCTAGACAATCTCTTAAAAATCAAAGTCATAACCCTACACTTGATCTTGCCCAAGTTTTACGAATAAAACCCCGCGCACTTCAATTCACCATCACCGTGAAGCGCACATAAAAATATCTCCAACTGACAGACTAGCACGTCTAAAATCGTGCTTCATAACCAAACAATTTGTTGTTAGATAATAAAAAACAATCAATCTGAAATGTTTACACAACTAATTTGTATATGATCCTAAACTGATCATTTCAAGCAAACAAGGCAAACACCTATTAGAGCTGCCTAAAAATAGTCCAGCATATGGTCCTAGTTTTACAATAAACAATTTCCACAACAATTTCCATAAAACATCGAATACCCGAGTAAAAATGAACAACAATTCGCCACAACATTAACCCGGTAGCAAATAAAAACCGCAAACACATCCCAAAACGCCATAAGTCTCGGCTGTCCGAGTCGGATACCTTCGCTCACGGATACATTAGCGTGAAATGTTCCTCATTCCTGCCTGCCTTCCTCCGAGATGGGATTATCATGGATTTGAAGATTAATATACATAGATGGGAAAGTATCTGTTTAGTGTTTGCCTTGGAACAGGTGAATCTACGTGGGTGTATGAATGACTGACAACTGATGGCTGAGACGTAATGCATCCAATTGATCTAGTGCTTGGCATCTGCGATTTTAACAACATTCTGCGAATTCTTTGAATTCTAAACGTAAGTTTGATTTAATTAATTATCTAGATAGTTGGCGGGGATGAATTGGCACCCAGTGACGATTACTGATTGGAGTGCGAATGGCATTTAAGGTAATGGATCGAAGGAGGAAGATCATCATCGGCTACAGAGTGATGCGCGAGTATTTTTAGATGAACTCCTAAGCGCGATGGACGATTTTATATTTTCGGCGAGGTGTGAATGTGTAGATTGGATCGAAGAAATTATTTTTAAAATGTTATATCATTAGCCGTAGGTAGGTAGGTAGGTAGGGTCGTAGCCTTCCCAGAGCTGAGAAGAATGCACATAGGCCAGGGAGGCCTGTTGTGCAGCTACGAGGGGGTTTTACCCCCCTATTCGTGGAACCATTTTGTGCTTCTTAAAAAGTTAAGAAGATCAAGTATCCCTACTTTCTGAACATCTGTCAGATCGTTTAGGAAGTAAGAGCCTAGGTAACGTTTCTTGAACTTGCAGAGAGCTGGACAGGCGCAGAGAAGGTGGTGGATGGATTCAACCTCCTCCTCGTCCTGGCAGCTTCTGCAGAAATCATTTGGAACTATTCCTAGTTTTTGTGCGTGACTGCCAATGAGGCAGTGTCCTTAATGACACCGATGACTTTGTAGATGTCAGTTCTTTTTAGGGAGATTATACTCCTTGTGCGTTGACTGTCCAGCCGAGGCCAGATTTGCCTGGTGATGACGCAGGTATGTCCATGTGTCCATCTTAGGTTCGTCTCGGCCCTGGCGAGATTGGTCAGATTATGTTTAATGGTTGTAAGGGGTACTCCCTCACAAGCCCCGATTGATTGTAGCGTCGTTCCTAGTTTGGCGAGTGTGTCGGCTTTTTCATTACCTGTAATGTCGCTGTGTCCCGGTACCCAGATAAGCTGTATGTTGGACTGTTCTGCCATCTCGTTAAGAGATCTGCGACAGTCGAGACTAGATTTTGATGTGTACACATAGGACTCCAGCGACTTTAAGGCTGCTTGACTGTCTGTGAGAATGCGAATATCCGTGGTGGATATTACGTTCCACTTCAGCCATGACAAAGCCTCTTTTACTGCCAACAGTTCCGCCTGGAAAATGCTGCAGTGATCTGGTAATTTTGGAGCTTTATGTAGCTTGAGTTGTTTGCAGAAAACTCCACTGCCCACCCCGTCTTTGGTTTTAGACCCGTCAGTGTAGAAATCCACACAGTTTCTGCGCGGTTGAGTTTGGCGGGTCCAGTTCTTCCTGTCCGGATAGATCATCGTAAAGTTTTTGTCCAAGACTATGTTGGGTTCTGTGTGGTCTAGGTTTTCTATCATAGTTATCCTGTTTTGCAGGATGGAGGAGTGGCCAGTGACAAAGCTCGCCCATTTCGAGTTGGCTTTTAGTCTTATGGCCGTGTGTGTGGCAATTTGCTTACCGAAAATATTGAGTGGTGTAAGGTCTAGTATCATGTTAAGCGCAGCCGTTGGTGTCATGCCATCCTTTGTACCTTCTCGAGTTGTTTGTGGTATGTTGTCTTGTCTGGTGCAGTCCACCAAACTATCACTCCATACATTAGTGTGGGTCTAACGACCGTGATGTAGAGCCATAGGGTAATCTTGGGGTTGAATTCCCATTTTTTTCCTAGGGCTTTCTTACATGTATAGATAGCTATTGTTGCTTTTTTTGCTCTTTCAATTGTGTTGCTCTTCCAAGTTAATTTCCTATCGAGTATAATGCCAAGGAATTTGGCACTAGGGGAGTAGGCTAACCTGGTATCGAGCAGAGTGATAGGGCAGTTTTCCGGGATTTTGTGTTTTTTGGTAAAAAGCACGAGCTCCGTTTTCTGTGGGTTAATCCTGAGCCCATTACAATGCGCCCATTTGCACAGAAGTGAGAATGCCGTTTGCATGCGGTCATTCAGTGTAGTTAGGTATTTACCTGAGATTGTGATGGCAACGTCATCGGCGTAGGCAACAACGTCCAGGCCTTCTTTCCCCAGTTTGATTAGTAGTTCGTTTACAACTACATTCCAGAGAAGAGGTGAGAGGACCCCACTTTGCGGGGTTCCCTTGGTAACTACTCTAGTAGTTACTAGGCTTCCCCACTTAGAGTGAATCTCGCGTGTTAATAACAACTCGATCATTTGCCGTAAATCAAATGTATTAATCGCACCTGTTTCCGGGATCCAAGACAGGTCATGATGGTGTCGAATACGACGTCATCACCTCCTATCCAACACCGACGATTAGTCTAAACGGAACATATACTATCCGTGTTAAGTGGGCTGCTTTTAGCCCTTTTCTTAATTGAAATCCCCTCGAGATCGGGACCCAATAGATAGACGACACTTTGATATATGTACATACATAAGTAGTATAATGGGAGAAGGAATTCCTTTTGGGCATTCGTAAATAGCTTTAGGTGAATCTACTCCTACTTGGAGATAAGAGTCGATCATTGTTCTCGTCCCTCTTAAGCTTGCTCAAGTACCTAACAGACTTTTACGGCGTATCTTTCCAATTTCGGCAACAGAAACACGATTGAAGCAGAGAAGGGGTATTTGAGGTGCCTCCCAAGTAATAAAGGAGTCTCTATTGACCCAATAAATTACGCTTTGGGCTCGTAAGTGCACACTTTTCCACATGAACTGAACCCTTATGTTCAACATGTTATCACCTTCTTAAGTATATAAACCACGTCAGGTTTGAGTGCCCTGATTCACTGATAACGAAAAACCTTTACTCGTTTAGTAACCTTTCATTTGATTCCTTTCTTCGTTTCGTTTTATTTTTCCCCCTCACGTTTGCTGCTCAAATTCCAATGGTTCGGTTTATTTTTCTAATCTAAAGAGTGAACAGTTGTTAGCATTTTTCAGTAGCGGATGACATCATACTCGTAGAGTTTCATATGGCATTTGGTTGTATCTATCACATTCGTTTATTTGCAATACGAGTAACGATGGTTTTAACAAAGGTGATTGGAAGCGAAGAAAGAAGAGTTCTTAATGGGTTCGTGTAAAGTCAGAAGAATGTCAAATTCGTCTCTATGAGATATGTATATCTTATGACGTAGGGACAGCATGCTGTTGAAACAATATTTTGAAACAAGTGTAATGTCATTTGTATTCATCTATTAAATTGAAAACAAGAGGTCATTAATCACTGTCGTTGGCAAAAACCAAACCAGCTTTGACCTACATGCAAATTGAGAGCGTTCGATGGTATCTAATATGTTTGATAAGACTCTGTTTCAGCTGTGACTCAAATTTTGAGTTGGAAGGTGTACCACAGTCTAAGGTCCCGCTGTCGGGCAGAAGACGCCATTAAATTTCGTCCACCTCTAAGTCGGGTGGTTAAGATAGCGATATCGATACTAAAGTCTAATAAAGCTGCTGGCGGGGACCTGCCTGCCTGCCTAGCTACTTAAAGCAGCTGGAGGTGAGTTGGTTGGGTACATCCACCAGCTCATCTGTAAAATATGGTCGGAAGAAAGCACACCCGATAATCTCAATGGAACCTCAGCATCGTTTGCCCGGTCCACAAGAAAGGAGACCCCTATAACTGCGCCAACTATAGAGGAATAAGTCTCCTTAACAACGCCTACAAAATCTTCTCTGCCGTTATGTGTGAACGCCTGAAGCCTTTTGTAAATAAGCTGTTAGGTCCTTATCAGTGCGGATTCAGGCCAGGGAAATCCACCATCGACCAAATCTTCACACTACGGCAGATCCTGAAAAAAAACAAATGAATTTCAGGTCGACACTCACCACCTATTTGTGGACTTCAAAGCCGCATACGACAGCGTAACTAGAGACGAGCTATACAACGCTATGTCCTTTGACATACCTGCTAAACTCATCAGACTATGCAGGATGACTTTGGAGAATGCTCGATGCTCCATCCGAATCGACAAACACCTTACCGATAGTTTTCATGTCAAAAAAGGATTTAGGCAGGGCGATGAGCTATCGTGTGATTTCTTCAACATCATATTGGAAATGATCGTGCAAAAATCACTGGCCAATACAAGAGGCACAATCTATTTCAAATCCTCGCAACTCCTTGCATACGCCGACGATATTGACATAATAGGTAGATCACAGCGAGATGTCAATGAGGGGTTTGCGGGTATTGAGATGGAGGCGGCGATAATTGGTTTGGCGGTAAACGAGGGCAAAACTAAATATATGTATGTATGTATGTATGTCGGCGTTACAGTCCATGAAGGACCAAAGCCGAGCTTGTCTCAAACCCTCATGTTGCGTGTGATTTTATTTTTCCATAAGTGAAAGGGACCTACAGTTTATTGCCGGTTCCGAACGGCGGCAATTTTACTACAGGGGGTGTAGTTAGTACCCCGCTGAGGAGAAGCACCGTAAGAAACACACTGAATGGCATGGCTGTTATCGGGATTCGAGCCCGTGTCATCGGCGTCAGAGGCCAACACACTACCCTCTGCGCCACGGCGCTCTCAAACTAAATATACGCGGTCATCAAAAAAGATCGCTCACCACCGACGTCTTGGCCAGAACGTTTGTATTGGCAGATATACATAAGTTGGAGGTAGTTAAGGACTTCGTCTACCTTGGCTCCGCAGTAACCTGGAACAACGACATCAGTTCCGAAATCAAACGCAGAATCACTCTTGACAATCGCTGTTTCTTTGGGCTCAGGAGGCAATTGAGTAATAGAGCCCTCTCCCGAACGACAAAGTTGAGGCTATATAAGACCCTTATCGTCCCGGTCCTGTTGTATGGCGCAGAAGCATGAACACTATGAAAAGCAGATGAGCAGGCCCTTGGTCGGTTCGAGAGAAAGATTTTGCGCGTGATTTTCGGGCCTATAAACGCAGACGGGGGATGGAGGAAAAGATTCAACCACGAGCTTTACGGGCTGTACAGCGACATGAGTCTAGTCAGGCGTCTACGGATTCAACGCCTAAGATGGTTAGGCCATGTAGAGCGAATGGACACCACAGCTCCAGCCCGGAGAGTCTTTGACTCCAACCCCGAGGGACGAAGAAGCAGAGGACAGCCGCACTTAAGATGGCGCACACAGGTGGAAGGGGACCTCAGCCAACTGGGTGTGCGGCAATAGAAAAGGCTAGCAAAAGATCGTGCTAGTTGGAGGGGCATGTTGGTTGAGGCCCAGGTTCACCCCGAACTGTAGCGCCCGTTAAGAAGAAGAAGAAGTCTTTAATTGACTACGTAATGGTCGCTAAGCTTTGCAGTAAAGTTCTGGTGCTCATTAAATAGGTTTCTTTTAACAAACAAAAAACAATAATGTGACTTGGAGGAAAAGTTTTTGTTTTCTCATGCTGGCGGAGCTTTATATACAATTAGCCACCTACAATGAACCCTAAGACAGTTTCTACATGATAATTCTAAGAGGGTCCAGAGTATTCGGTTTACAAGGACCTCTTCTTTTATATTTTAAAGAATTTATTAAGTCGCACTCCAAGATTAGCTAGTGGCAGAAGCTCTCGTAAAACTTTTAAGATTGACCTCTTCTTTATTAAAAATCTGGCTGACTGATCCTTATGCTGTAAAATCATCAAACGAAGCCTATATTCGATCATAAAACTACTACCAAATGAACTTGAAGGCCAGATAAAACCCTAGGTGATACCACCGCGTCCATATCATTGAACAAATAGCACAATCACCCTTTTAACCCAAAAATCCGCTTCATTCGCCATCATGCTCCATTTATAGTTCGTATTTACCCAACGACAATCTGTGCTAATATTTAGCTACACTATCTCAAAGTCCGCTGACTGGTTGCTTATCAGAGGCAATTATCGCTCGCCTTTCAGAAATCGTTTTGCCTGTTGTAAATACAACAACCATACAAGGTTGAATCCATCTAGATATTTACAAAGCCACTATCAGTAGATTCATGAAACTCAACATTGAAACCAAAAATCACAGAGCAAAACCGGAAAGCAGGCACGCAAAGTGAAACAAATCGAAAACAAATTAAACTTGGGGTTAAATGCGTGTGATAGCGTTCATGCTTTATGGGACATCCGCACGACTTGGCACTTTACGCGCCGCATGAGCCCATTATATCGTATTCCAATTGAGTAACTTTGAATCCGTTGGGAAAATGGTTTTTGATCTTTTTCTATCCCAATTCCTTTTGGTAGTTTCTTGGAGACGAATTAAAAATAATTCTGCGCAGCAAACTGGAGTCTAGATACCCCATGAAAGTGGTACTATTTATATCTGTGTTAAGCGCGTGATAGTATGTGATTTGCGAGTATTTGCCTCTGCACCAACCACAGGGTGATCGTGAACTTTATGAACTGTGTAAACGTCTTCTTAGACATGACTGTGATGAATGTTCATATTTTCTTTCTTGTTTATAAGCAATAACCATAGGCTTATGGACAAAAAACGAAGAGTGTTCTCATTTGTCATAAAAAAAATGCCAAAACTCAGCTCGACACCAACGCGTTTTGTATTTGCCGCCTACGCCGCCACAAATGCCACATCAACGCAGAAGTGATGTTTAAAAAACAGCCAGCCAACCTCCTGAGCACGTTAATTAACCGGAAAAAGTTAAAAGAAACATAATTGGAAAGACGGACGCAAACGAATCTCGTAATAGCGCTGTTTTGTTTAAAGTCACGTTTTAGATTTAAAATTGGTCCGAGCGGTGGTAATCCATTTATCATTTCCGCAGGAACTAAGCAGATTTGTGAGAATATAAAACTAGTCAGCGAGATACTTAGGTTGCGTGGGCAGGTCGTTAATTTTGCTAATTCGAAATGAAAGGCATAGGGGTGCTGAGGACGGTTTGGGAACAATGTCAAAGTCAAGGGTATTAGAATGTATTCTGTTTTGATTAGATCCACGAGTAAACAATGTAGACTTTGTGGTTTAAGGATTTTGTTTTAGATTGCTGGACATTGATAAAATTGTGACAGCTCCGCACTTGCTAACCACACTGTACCTACACTCGCGCTATTCCTGACAACACCACGTCAGAAAACGGACTAAGGCTAGTGGACTTTATGGCAGGACATAACCTGGTAGTAGTAAGTTCACTGGCGGTCTTTCGATCAACCGACAACCAACCAAATTGATCATATTGCGATCGGCGGCAGATACTCCTCCAGCATCCTCGATGTCCGAACCTTTTGAGGAGCCAACATCGACTCGGATCATTACAATGTTGCAGCCAAATTACGGATGCGATTTTCTCGGAATCAACGGAGTCGAGTAAGAACACCAAAATTTAACGTCGGAAAGCTGCAGGAGACCGCCAGGACCTTCGCCGATCAAATCTCCCTCAAGCTCTATCAGGTCCCGAAGCAATCTGCAGTAACCATAGAACAGCAATGGAGTCGTTGTCAGAAAGCGACTGTCATACTCGGTTTCGAGCCACCACCGTCGAGAAAATCCCTGGTTTGATGATGAGTGCAGATAGGCCCTTGTAGAGAACATGGCCACATTGCATCGACGGACGAGAGCTGCCCGCGAGCTCCATGAACAGAAATGGAGGGAGGAGCATGCGCTTCTGAGAAGGAAACAGAAGTAGAGAAGCGTGAGATCGAGGATGTTACTGCAGGAACGACGTTCGAAAATTTTACCAGAAAGTAAAACGAACATGCCAAGGCTATAAAGCCAGAGCAGAAGCCTGCAGGGATGAGCACGGACAACTAGTAGTGGAGTCACAGTCGATTCTGAGATTGTGGAGGGAGCACTCTGCAGACTGTAGAACGGCGATGATAGTCAAAATACCGCCGTCAGGCAGAGCGAACCATTCACAATGGACGAAGACGAAGGAGAATGCCGTCCACCCGACCTAGACGATGTTAAGATAGCGATATCGAAACTTAAGTCTTATAAAGCTGTTGGAGCAGACGGACTCCCCGCGGAACTGTTTAAAGCAGCTGGCGATGAGCTGGTCAGGAACATGCACCAACTCATCTGCAAGATACGGTCGGAAGAACGCATGCCCGATGAATGGAATCTCAGTATCGTTTGCCCGGTCCATAAGAAAGGAGACCCCTATGACTGCGCAAATTACAGAGGGATAAGCCTCCTGAACATCGCGTACAAGATCCTCTCTGCCGAACTGTGTAAGTACCTGAAACCGTTCGTGGACAATCTGATAGGTTCCTACCAGTGTGGTTTCAGGACAGGAAAATCCACGATAGACCAAATATTTACACTACGGCAGATCTTGGAGAAGACCAATGAATTCCAGGTCGAGACGCACCATCTTTTCGTCGACTCTAAAGCTGCGTATGACAGTGTTTATAGAGACGAGCTATACAGAGCCATGTCATGTTTTAACATTCCTGCCAAACTCGTCAGACTGTGCAGGATGACTATGGAGAACTCTCGCTGCTCCATTAAGATCGGAGGTGAACTAACCGACCCCTTTGATGTTAAAAAAGGTTTTAGACAGGGTGACGCACTGTCTTGTGATTTCCTCAACATTATTCTTGAAAATATCGTACGGGACTCTGCGGCCAATACAAGAGGTACGATCTACTTCAAGTCCACACAGTTGCTTGCCTACGCAGATGACATTGACGTTATTGGACGAACAAAGCGAGACGTCAATGAGGCGTTCGCAAGCATTGAAGCAGAAGCGGCTAAAGTGGCTCTAAGGGTAAATGGGGACAAGACCAAAAATATGCTGTCATCCAAGAAAGACGCGCAACACCGACGTCTTGGTCAGAACGTCATCTTCGGCAGCTACATTATTGAAGTAGTCAAGGACTTTGTCTACCTTGGCTCGATAGTGACAAGCAGCAACGACACCAGCGCTGAGATAAAACGCAGAATAACTCTTGCCAATCGCTGCTTCTTCAGGCTCAAGAGGCAATTGAGTAGTAGAGCCCTCTCTCGAAAAACTAAGGTTTCCCTCTACAAAACCTTAATCATCCCGGTCCTCCTCTACGGCGCTGAGGCCAAGGACGTTATCAAAAGCGGATGAAGAGGTTCTTGGACGTTTCGAGAGAAAAATTCTGCGTGCAATCTTTGGTCCCGTTTGTGTAAACGGAGAGTGGAGGAGGAGATTCAAACAAGAACTGTAGGGGCTGTACAGCGACATCGGCCTAGTTAGACGTCTTCGGATCCAACGTCTAAGTTGGCTGAGCCATGTAGAACGACTGAACATCAACGCTCCGGCCCGAAGAGTCTTCGACTCCAACCCCGAGGGACGACGCAGCAGAGGATAACCGCATTTAAGGTGGCGCGCACAGGTGCAAAGGGACCTCAACCAACTGGGCGTGCGGCACTGGAAGCGGCTGGCCAAAGATCGTGCCGGCTGAAGAGGCTTGTTGGTTGAGGCCCTGGTTCACCCCGAACTGTAGCGCCATTAAAGTAAGTAAGTAAGTATTCGTGTTAAAACCATAACACATCTTATCGCGTGTCATGGATAAAAACTCTAATGACACTTTAAGTGTATTGCAGCGACACACTTATTGATAATTAACACACTTTGGATCAATCAATCGAACAAAAGGGACATTTCTCAACTATGTGCAACCCAAGCAATTAGCGAATCGGATCCATGGCGTAATGGTTAACTCACTCGACTTAACCCAGTGATTCGAGTTCAAATCTCATTGTCCGTACTCACCAAAAAGCAAAGACACTCAACCTTTCCTTTCCCATTCTACATTGGTCCTTTGACCCGGATAGCACGATCATCAATGATGTTGCTTCACAACAAAAAGGAACAATCAATTCAATTAAACAAAGAACGATATGTCGGGCTTGATGAGCCTCGAAACGACAAATGTTCGGAGAACGAGGACTAGATGAGTATTTTTTTTGTTCGATGCGTAAAATGTTTAAACGAACCTTGAGATTTGACGGGGTTGGGAGTCCAGTGTGTTAAGCATTACACCATGTTTCCGGGTCGCAATTTGCTTTCTGGCATAGTTGCATTTTCTGTGTATAGTTGAGAAATTTACCTTTTGTGTGTTTTCATAATAACACACTACAAATTGCACACAAAATTACTACACCTTTTGGTGTGTTGCAATAACACACTTACCATTGCAATGTGAACAATTCGTTTTGAGCTGTTACCTCTGACTACGATGCCGAAGTCTACTGTCAACAGCTGTACATGTTAAAGACGGCACTAGAGCAGAGCGGGCATGTCTGATTAATCGGAGAGGTGTTCAATTCTGTCGGAATGCCGCTCGACTTTATACAGCTAGGACAACCTGACCAGCTGAAAAAAGAGAGGCATATGCGCTTATCCTTCGGGGCTGGTGAGTTTCCTCTGAGACTCATAAAGAAGGTGCAGCCTGGCGGTACGGCAGCTGTGGTGAAGGAGAGTACTACGGCAAAACTAAGGTAGTGCAAATAAACCTCGATCACAGTAAGGCCTCATCAGCCAACCTCATGCTGCTTCTGAACAAGCAGCAGGTTGATGTTACTCTTATCCAAGAACCAAGGATCCTTCATAATCGGGTTAAGGGATTGGGGCCATCGAAATGCAGTCTCTTCTATAACGGTAGCGAAGATAAGGTTAGATCTTGTATCGTTGCTAGCAAAGATCTCCACGTACTAATGCTAACTAATTTCAGCTCGGGTGATCAGGCGGTGGTAGAGGTTACAGGAAAGGAGGGTGCACTCACGATAGCTTCAGTTTACCTACTGCATGACGAAGGCACGGAGGTCCCCTCTAGGGAAACAAGGCTATTGATCGCAATGACCGAACAAGGTAAGAAGAACTTAGTCGTAGGGTGTGATGCTAACGCAGGGGTGAGGCTTTGTTCAGTTTTGTCCTTAGTACTAACCTAGTTATGTGTAATCGGGGTAATTCACCAAGGTTTATTACTAGTAACAGAAGGGAAGTCTTAGACATACCACTTATAAATGGTAACTGTACTGCGGAAATCTCAAATTGGAGAGTATCTGAAAAAGCACTGTTGGATCCTCTTCGACTTGAATTTCCGCAGGCAGGACAGGAAAGTCTTTCGAAATCTGCGGAAGGCGGATTGGCAGAGGTTTAACGCGGAGCTGGGTGGAACCCTTAACCGACCTCCAGAAGTGAACCCCAACTCCACCGAAGACATCGATGAGATGGTATTAAACCTCACCAGCAAGCTAAACTGGTCCTTTGAGAAGGCATGTCCTACCAGACGACCCAGTAAAAGAAACCACCCACCCATGGTGGAATGCTGAAACAGCGGAGCGGCTTCGTATCTCTAGGCTTAGTTGGAATCTGGCAAAAGAAGGGGCCATCGAATGGTCAACCTATAGAGAGTGTTAAGCGGCTCAAAAAAGAAATTAGATTCGCCAAGATGGACTCTTGGAGAAGCTTCTGTGGCCCTATTGATTCATGTACGGTGTAGCTCGTCTGAGGAAGGTCCTTGCAAAAGCTCCCACACAGATGTCCTCTACAAAGAGATCTGATGGTAACTGGACAGACTGAAACGAGAGCGTGCTTGATTCCCTACTAAAGTGTCATTTCCCTGGCTGCGGGGATGCAGGAACCTTCAATTCGGCGGGCACGCTGCCAAGGGAATGTATTGAATATGAAACAATCGATAGGATTGTTTCTGAGAAAAAGATCCTGTGGGCAATCAACTCTTTTGACCCCTACAACGCGCCAGGAGTGGATGGGATTCTTCCGATTATGTTGCAGGAGCCATGTGAAGTCATTCTTCCGTGGCTGAAGCGCATTTACTCCTGATGCCTCAGGATGGGTTATGTTCCTCAAGCGTGGAGGGAAGTTAGGGTGGTTTTCATACCCACGTCGGGTAAATTCAACCATGCTACTGCAAAGGACTTTAGACCTGTCAGTCTATTGTCCTTCCTTATGAAAACGCTGGAATGAATAACAGACTTGTATGTAAGGGATGAGATTAGTATATAGTATATGTTCTGCCTGACGGTTATCCGTCAGGGGGGAAAATCGGTAGATACTGCTCTGCATAAGGTAGTCTATACTATAGAAAAATCTCTCAATATTAAGGAAATCACTCTAGGTGCCTTCCTAGACATTGAGGGTGCTTTTAATAACGTTAGTACCGCGGCAATAGTGTCCAGCCTTCATATAGCCCAAATAAACCCGGGAATATGCAATTGGATTGGACAAATGCTGGATACTCGTATAGTAAATTCGGTGATGGAGAGAGCAAGCGAAAGGGTGAGAGTAAATAAAGGTACACCATAGGTGGCGTTCTGTCACCCCTTCTATAGCTCCTTGTGGTCAATGGAATGCTCAAGATTCTAGAGACGGAGGGTTTTAATGTCACGGCCTACGCCGACGACATTGCCATTTTAATCTCTGGAAAATTTCCGCAGGTCCTAAGCGATAGACTAAGCTATGCACTGATGTTAGTGGATAACTGGGTCAAGGAGCGAGGCCTGGAAGTAAATCCGGCGAAAACAGAGATAGTACTCTTTACAAGGAAAAGATCTGTATCAAGATACACCTACCCCCGTATGAATGGTATCGATCTGATTCCTGGAAAATCTGCCAAAAATCATGGCATAATCTTGGACACCAAGCTTAGTTGGAGAGAAAAAATTGAGGAAAGAATCAAAAAGGCCTACGTGGCACTATATTCGTGTAAGGTAGCCTTTGGAAAGACATGGGACCTCAGACCGAGGTTAGTACATTGGTTGCACACTGCGCTGGCAAGACCTATTCTAGTCTATGGCTCGGGTGTCTGGTGGAAAGCGCTTGAAAAGAAATGTCATCTTTAGAGTGTGCCAAAGGTTCAAAGGGCACGCTGTCTGGCGGTGACGCGATTTATGAAGTCCACACCAACGGCGGCTCTTGAAGTTATGTTGAAACTCCCACCCTTGGACATATACTGCGAGAGCGAGAGCGTCGCAAGCAGAAATGCGCTAAAACTACAGGAATCCGGTCTCTGAAAAAGGAGTCCTTACGGACACGCAACAGTCTTGGATCGATGGGCCGTCTCGAGATTCAGAACCGTAACGGACTATGTCACCCGGCTTCCTTCCTGGGAGAGGAGATTCTCTAGTAGAATTACTTCCAGGGGGGAATGAACCGGTGATATGATACGCACGGAAAGTGCGACGGATCCAAAATGGATGTTTGCACAGGTGCGGGAGTCTATTTTGAGTCTCGGGATATACATCGCTCCTATATGATGGATGCAGTGTCTTCCAAGCTGAGATCTTCGCTGTCAAGCAGGCGGTGGACCTGATCAGCAGAGAGAATCTCTTAGGAAAAACTATCAGCATCTATGTTGACAGCCATTAAGGCTTTGCGGCAGCATGGATAAGATCCAAGCTCGTCAAACTCTGCAAAGAGAGGTTAGAAGAGATATCGAATGTAAACGAGGTGACCCTTTGCTGGGTACCTGGTCATGTGAATATCTCTGGAAACGAGAGGGTGGACGAGCTGGCTAGGCTGGGATCAAGTGCAAACTTCGCCCAGATCTCAACCGAGGCCAAGGCACCACTGAGTGCGCTCTACAGGGAGATAGAGACGGAGCCATCAGTGAAAGCCTATAAGCGATGGTGTCATCAACTTGGCCCGTCTATATTAAGAGAAGGTCGGTCGGTGGCAGTCGGTGCCCTCATCGGGCACTGCATACTATCCTACCATGCAGCTCGACTAGGCCAGCCCTACAATGACTTCAGCAGAAGCTGCAGGGACGAAGAATCCATACATCACCTGCTGTGCGAATGTCCGGCGCTAGCCCAAAAAAGGAATACATTACTAGGAATTTACTTCCTTTCGGGACTAGAAGAGGTAGGTAACATTAGGCTGAACAGAATACTAGGATTTTATCCTCGTCTGGATGATTCAGCTCAACGGTAAATATCTAGGTATCAACGGGTTAAATAAATCAATTGGGTACAATGGACTCTACGTAGTCTACGTGAGCCTTGACTTTTCGTCAGTAGGGCACCCATTTACCTAACCTAACCTAAGGGATGGACCATTTAGTTTTTTTTTTTTTTTTAACCGACTTTTTTTTAAACTGAAATTGAAGACATAGATTTGGACGACCTCTGGTTCATGCAGGATGGCGCGCCATGTCACACAGCCCATGCCACAATCGATCTTTTGCGCACCAAATCCCCAAATCGTGTTATCAACCGTCTTGGCGATGTCAATTGGCCGCCTCGGAGCTTCGATTTGACCTCTTTGGACTTTCTTTTTTTTTGTGGGGAACTTTGAAGGACCATTGTTATGCCAACAATCCGGCATTTAAGGCCAATGTCATCCAAGCAATCCGTAAGCTTCAGCCCGGAACTATCAACAAGGTCTTGAAAAATTGGGGTGACAGAATGCGCTACTGAGAAGCCAGCCGAGGCAGTCACTTGAACGACGTTGTATTTCATAATTAATGGGAATGTTTTTACTAATAAACCCATAGTACATGGAAAACAATTAATTTTTTTCATTTTATTGCATTTTTAAAAACAAACTTGTATTTGGCCCACTCTGTGTATGCCTGAAACTTACATCAGTTTAAGGAGCCGTTCCTGAATTGCTAGAGAAGTAGCAAATAATAAACTTGATCACGTCGCCTAAGTGTATAAAAATGGTGGTTTTAGTAGCAGAAGAAATACTGGTACTACGTAACAATTGATTTCAGGAAAGACCTCAACCAGAGATGAGTCGTACAAAATTTCGCCAAAATAATCAATTGTGTGATGTCGAAAATATTCAGTCTAATCGCATAGTAGGTAACCGAAAGGAAGCTAGGGCACGTTGATTGGTTCTTTACTACCACAACACTTGGCTCACTTTTTGATAAATGACTCACGCGACTAGGTCTAAGTTATCTGTGCCTAAAAGCCGCTCGTTATCGAACTTGTGTTTGATGATCTTGATAGTCGTATTTACCCCAAGAATTGTGTGAATTGTTTAACTAAGAAGGTATGGCTATCATGCAATCGTTATCTCTCTAACTTCAGTGTGAAGTCAATTCCTCATTTAAATTTGATCAAATTTGCTGAGTAATCTCCTGAAGCGACAAAGTATTAATCACTTATTTCTGCAGATACAAATATGTACATAGGAACGCAGTGGTCTCGATTATTTTTCCTTTGTCTACCGCACTTGCCAATGAGCAAAGCGTTCTGGATAAGCACTCCGACTACCATCCAATAGTGCGAATTGCCGACAATGCTATCTTGCGTCACATTTCAAGACCCCGTCTGCGCGTACGTTGATTTCTGTATGCAACACACAAGACCACACTTATCCAGAACGTTTCGTGCTTCATTTTTTTCCGCTTGTCACTTCTCTTCTGTGATACTACATCCGTCACTGTGATGTGCTACATATTTGTTGAATTGAATTTACTTTAGAATTCGCTCAAGTAAATAATGATATCGTGCTGCTGGTGAAGTGTAATTGTTGAATCATGATGTATTTCCGTCGAGCATTGTTATAATAGGTATCACCTACAACACTAATGCTACACATTCCACTGATCGGGAGCTAATTGCTTATGCATACGAATGGAAATGGGAAAAATAGTAGCCGACCCCTATCGTATATATGAGTACGTTTTCACCGAGAATCAGAGATGCAGACAGGATGGTTATGAAAAGCGTGTAAATCGAGTTACTCTCTCAATTAACAGGTCATAGACTCATGTGCATCTATAAAATCCCAAGCGTCGTATACATATATGTCTATGGATACAGCATAGCAACAAACTGTCTCAGACTATCAAGGAAGAACAAGAATAAAAACAAACTTTAATTCAACGAGATCCACTGACACTGATTTATAACACCATTAGTATCCACAGTAGCACTGTAACTGAATACGAAATTCTGTCTGTTAAGATGACTCCTTGTCTTCTCTTTTGCAAAATCTTCTTCACGCGGCAGTACACCAAATACCAAACACCACATACAACACACGAGAGTATCGTAAGCAAACAATATGAGAAGAAAACAAAAAAAAAAAAAAAACCAAAAAACCAACCGAAACACCACAGACAGCACACGGGCAGACAACCAATCCGTTCCACAATCAAATTCTAACTGAGGGCGCTCCAAATGACAAATCCTCAGTCCAATTTTCATTTTTTTCCCCCCACATGGTCGCGTTTTAATCGACCGTCTGACTTACACTGTACTTTCGATACTTTACGTCTACATCGCGGTATCGCGCGCGACGACTACGACAATAACGGCAGCGTCATCATCACCATCATCATCATCAGAGACTTGGCCTTATCTGCTTCGCTTTTGGTTTTTTTACTCTCAGTTTGCCGACATCAAACACGGAGAGGATTTCCTCCTGCCGTAGCTGTTTGGCCTCCAACTCAAAGCTTTGAACTTGAAGAGAATTCCCCCCGTGGTTATGGGCAAGCTTCCGACCAACAGATGTATCTATACATAGAAATCTTGTTGAACGCTCCCGATTGGGCAGCGGTATGGGGATAGACCTGTCTGCAGAATGATATCGCAACAGTGGAAAGCTTTACAGGTGTTGTATGGGGGTGGAGATGCAGCTTTGCGCACATTGGATGTTTGTAAACAATAGAATAAACGAGAGCCGTCAGATCGGATGGGGAGCGCGCAAAAAACATTTGTTTTCTTTCCATTTTTCCCATTATAATTCAGTTGAGTTTCGATTTGTTTTAACAGGTGTTTAGATGATGAGATGTGAGCAGCTACTGTCTGGTTGCTTTTGAGTTTATTTACGGTCGTATGGCTCTTATTTGAATTCCCATGAAGTGATGGCTTATTTCCAGGAAGCATCCAGGTTGGGTTGCTTTTCTTTTTATGGCTCCATAGGAAAACGACTAGAACTGGGCTTAATAGGGCGGAGTTTTATTATTCTACTACAATTCAGCTATAAGATGTGAATATGAAACTTCGTTATGTACAGTACCGCCACAGTAATCTGGACAATATTGTTTTTAAGCGAAATACTAGAAAACTGCTTTGAAGACACCTTCCGGCTTTGGGACTCATGTTGTTTCGGCTCGTTTTTAGCTGTGCACTCTTGCATTATTCGGAAACATATTCAAAGAAAATAGTTTTTCATTGATCTAGGAACCCACGACCTTTCAACTTGTCCAGAGACGATGTTAGTATGACTTTTAAAAAGGGGCACGGCTAGGAAAACCTCCCAGAAAATACCAAATTATAAAAAAGCTAATTTTAATAAAACAGTCAGTCGAAACCAGATCAAAGCCGATTGATCGTTATTAATCGAATATTAGCAGTTTTGACTTCGACTATCCTACGAAATGTGGCAATTAAGTCCGGGAATTTAGTCATAATTCGGGAACTGGCAACACTACCACATTCGTCAGCAACTGTCTAGAAAGGGTGGCCCTTTGTTTCAGTTTTCATACAAGGCTACAGTCGATGGTTGTGTGCTGTGCGTATTTTTCGAAAAAAAAAGAAAAACTTTTTCAAATGAAATGAAGTCGATCTGCAAAAATTGCTTGTCCTGCATTCAGAGCTACAGCAGGTACTGGATGAGTGGGAAAGTCACTGGAGATGAGACCTATTTAGACGATCTTTCATTAACCGCTTCCTATCTTAAGATTTAATTAAAACAAAGTGCGATGCCATTATGTATGGAATATAATATCGCTCAATTGTCCGCCGCGGTTTCCCTTGGTTTCCCTTGGTTTCAGCGGTTTTTGGCTTATTCGCATAGTCATGTGACTTCAGAAAACGCCACAAGAAAACGTTTAACGGGGTCAGAGCGCACGATCTCGGTGGCCGGTCCACATCACGAATCGCTCGTGAAGAATTTCTAATGTGACGTGAGCTGTGCGGCACCGCCCTGTTGATACCACATGCCGTTGGTGTCCGTATCACCCAATTCAGACCTATAACGTTCGTCGTGCAGAAGAGAAGAGAGGAACACACGCTTCTCAGAAGAAAGAAGAGAGAACACGGAAAGCGTGAGATCGAGGAGATGGAGAGATGCTTCCGCTGGAATGACGCCCTGAAGTTTTATAATAAGGCAAAACGAACATGCCATGGCTACAGAGCCAGAGCGGTGGTCTGCAGGGATGAAAATGGAGAACTGGTAGTAGAATTACAGTCGATGCTGAGGATTTGGAAAGACTACTTCTGCAGACTGTATACCGGCGATGACAGACAAGATACCGCTGTCAGGCAGAACGATCTGTTCGTAATGGACGACGATGTAAGAGAATTCCGTCCACCCGACCTAGACGAAATCAAAATAGCGATATTGAGACTAAAGTCTAATAAAGCCGCGGGCGCAGACGGCCTGTCTGCTGAGCTTCTTAAGGCGGCTGGAGATGAACTGGTAAGGTGCATGCGCCATCTCATTTGCAAGGTATGGTCGGAGGAAAGCATGCCCGACGAATGGAACCTCAGCATCGTTTGCCCGGTCCACAAGAAAGGAGGCCCCTATAACTGCGCCAACTCTAGGGGAATAAGTCTCCTTAACATCGCATATAAGATCTTCTCTGCCGTATTGTGTGAACGCATGAAACCGTTTGTGGATTACAAGATCGGCTCTTATCAGTGTGGTTTCAGGGCAGGTAAGTCCACGATAGACCAAATATTTACGCTACGGCAGATCTTGGAGAATACCAAATCGACACTCACCACCTCTTCGTCGATTTCAAGGCTGCATATGACAGCGTGCGTGAGCTATACAAAGCCATGTCTAGTTTTACCATCCCTGCCAAACTCGTCCGACTGTGCAGGATGACAATGGAGAATTCTCGCTGCTCCATTAAGGTCGGTAATGAGCGAACCGAGACCTTTGATGTTAAATAATAATTTAGGCAAAGTGACGCGCGGTCATGCAACTTGAAAAGATCGTGCAGGAGTCACTGGCCAACACAAGAGGTACGATTTATTTCAAGTCTACGAAATCGCTTGCGTACGCCGACGACATTGACGTGATTGAAGCGGCTAAGATGGGTCTCAAGGTTAATGAGGATAAAACCAAATATCTGCTTTCATCTAAAAGAGACGGTCAACACCGACGTATTGGCCAGAACGTCAACATGGGCGGATATAACTTTAAAGTGGTCAAAGAAATTCGTCTACTTTGGCTCACTGATGACCGGTGACAACACCAGCGCTGAGATAAAACGCAGAGTCACTCTTGCCAACCGCTGTTCGTTTGGGCTCAAGAGGCAATTGAGAAGTAAAGCCCTGTCTCGGAATACCAAGGTGACACTATATAAGACCTTGATCATCCCAGTCCTCCTTGACGGCACTGAGGCTTGGACCTTAACAAAAGCGGATGAAGATGCCCTTGGTCGTTTCGAGGGGAACATTTTGCGCCGTATCTATGGTCCCGTTTGTTCAAACGGTGTATGGAGGAGAAGATTTAACGAAGAACTGTACAGGTTGTACAGCGACATCGGCCTGGTACGACGTCTACGAATATAGCGTCTACGGTGGCTAGGCCATGTAGATCGCATGTAAAATACAGCTCCGACCCGAAGAGTCTTCGAATCCACCCCGGAAGGAAGGTGCGGCAGAGGACGGCCGCATCTACGGTGGCGCACCTTAACCAACTGGGCGTGCGGCGCTGGAAATAGCTGGCAAAAACCGTGCCAGCTGGGGACGCTTGTTGGTTGAGGCCTAGGTTCACCACGGACTGTATCGCAACCTAAGTAGGTAAGTTCCGTTGAATAAAAATTCTTGGTCAATCCCGCCACCGAGATACTAAACATACATTATGCCGTAGCTCTTCTGGGATAGAATGCGGAGTGGGTTGGATGTAGTCACCTTCTGGAATGGTGACCGGAGATTGGATGTATGGATATAGAATTGCAGGTCTTCTTTCCATAGAATTATAATTCGCAGCATTCTTGGCTGCTTGGTGTATTAACAATATGCATCGTATAAAGGCATAGATCCCAACTTGAAATATGAGTTAGGACTTTTTCTTTAAATAAGGAACTCTACCTCGAGGCGTTAGAATGGAACTCCGCCATATTAATGGACGTATACAAGTTTTCCGAGTCTGATAGCCGTAACCTTGAGCATTTAAGAAGTTTTTTCCCGTTTGCAAGAGTACGAACATGATATAAAAAATCTCCGCGAGCTATGAAAGAATCTGTTTACTACTTGAACAATGCGGTATAAGTCCTTATATTTCGTCTCCAATTGTTAATGAAAATGACGAATAAATTTAAGTAAAAGAACATTTTAGTACTCCAGACCAGCAAGGCTGACCTCAAGGTTATTACAGATAAATGACGTATCAAAATCGTTTATTTGCAAGTTTACTCACAGATTGAATGGAGACCTCCTCGGTTTCATTTCCGCTATTGACAGAACACTCAACGCAAGGGCAAGGTGATTATCACAATAGTCACAGCACTAAGCACAATCACATCGGGAAGCGATAATTCCTCGTCCCAGCAACACGACGGAGTAGATGTGAGAAACTACTGAACATTTTCAAAATAAACTCTTAGCGATTCTCAAAATTGAAAACTAAATTCAACATCAAAGACCAAAGATATGTATCTTTACTCTTTCTCCTCGAACAAAAGCTGCTCAAGGTACACTTTTTACGCTTCCCTCCCTCTGTCTGCCTACATCTAGTAAAGTACGTCAAAAAACCATACCTCATCTCCTCCTTCACGCTCATGATGTCCAATAATTATTTATTTTCCAAACATTCAAATGATTGTACGCCTGTGTCCGGCCATCGGACAAAACAAAAAAAATCCCAATTCATTGGGGTATGTTTGAGCGCCTCAAGGCTCCATGCTTCAAAGCAAGCAACAAGGCTGTCGATTGATGCTCTCAATATGTTATCCATTGGATCGTTTTGCCAGCCACCCGCACACTTGTATTCAAATTAATATAAATTGTTCGGCGGCACACTTTCTTATTGTTGGGTGAGGGGAGAGAGAGAGCGCGCGTATCTATTGCTTCCCATTACGCGTCTTCATCAATTGATGTCTTCAACAAAATGAACCAAAGGAAGATGTTGGTAATATGAAGGGGGGACACAAAAGATGTTGTGTTTATCGGTGTAGTCATTTGTTATTCAATGAAGAGACAGTCCTGTTAGCACTCCCTGATTGTGGGGAGGTTGGACAGATGGGGCAGTTTCTCTTGTGCCCGTAAATTGCCTCAAACGATGTCTTAGTGGTGAGGTCATAAATTGACTGTCTAACGTAGTAGTCAATTGTGGAAGATATAGTGAACTACATGCTACCTGTTGCGTTGGATAACACGAGGTAAGACCAACTCAGCTGTTAATGATATAGCTGCAGGCTCGTTTGCGACAGCAATTCTACGGTTGGTGTCAACATAGTGCAGGAATTTATGACGCGGTCGGAGTATAAGGGATTAATAGTATGACTAGACCAATGGTCGTTGGTGCACGTTTAATCCGAACAAGGGTTGCTTCGAGGCAATTGGCGAATAAGGTTTGTTGGATCCATGGCATACGGAGCTCATATTCGGGGACTGAAGACATTCCACAATGAAGAACATCCTCAACGTCACAGGACGTTAAAAGCAGCGGTAAGGTATGATAAGAGGAAAGAAAGAGGCTGAAGGCATTAAAGAAGAGATTCACCGAATTCATAAGCAAGCCATTTCGATAAAGAAGTTTAAGAACTCACTACTGGAAGGTCAACAATGAGCATAAGTACTAACGAAGAGATACATATCTCACATTGTCTTGTCTTTCTGGCCATAAGACAATTTAAATTTTTTTTCACACAAAGGTAAACACCCCATAAGACAATGTTAACATTCGGAGCCGGACAATGATTGAAATTATAATTCATTTTCCTTTAAAGATTGAATGTTTACACATTTCCGAGTAATTGGTTGAATTTTCATTTTTTCCTCAAAAAGTTGGGCACCTGGTTTTATGCAGACAAGAAACGGGGTTTTCGAAAATAGAAAGTCCTTGAAAGGAGTTCTCATTAATGGACAGGAAGGATATTTATGACGTTTTTTATGGCAATAGCTCAATTCTTTGCGCGCACTCAAGGTTTAAAGGTTAAAGAAACCTTGAGTGTCGACGACACAGTGGGGGCAGAAGGTAGGAAGGAAGAGGGATAGAGGAGATGCCGAAGGGCATTGATCTTAACTGCTTGCCGGTTGTACTGAGGGAAGACCGAAACCGGCAGGGAATTCCAAATTCGTGCGATTCGGTTACAGAAAGATTCCCTATATTTGACGGTACGTCCGGACTTCAGGGTATACATATTGGTGAGCATTGCTAGAGGGATATGTGTTGCGGGAGAAACGTTAAAGGGGCGCAACGCAACCGGCTATTTCATCAGAGCATTTTTTGTTTTAACGATAAAACAGGGAAAGGTGGGAGACATTCATTTGATGTTACAGCGAGTCTAATGTTTTGATAAATCACCTTTGGAGTCACCTATCAGTTTTATCGCGCGATTTTGTATTCTATCTAGTAGGTGAAACGAGGTTTTGGAAGAACCGGACCAGACATGAGCGTTAAACTCTAATTTAGGCCGAATTAACGCCTTATAAATTGTAGCCAGATCCAAGGCGGAGCAATATTTCTTGAATCTGTATCATCTGTATAAGAAGCCTAGGCATTTGACAGCATTCTTTGCCACACTGAATATGTGGTCATTCAGTATCCATACCCAGTATGGAAAGCTTTTCGATAATGGCTGCGGGTCAGTTATAAGCTTTAATGACAGGAGACAGCACTGCGTTTTGGATGCATTAAAGTCCACTCTGTTGTTTTTACCCCATTGGATGATGTCGATATCGGAATTGAATGCGCTTAACATACGCTGCCGCTCACTATCTACAGCCGAAGTGCAGGGTTGTAAAGTAGTAAACGAATATGAGAAGCTAAGAGTACTGTCGTCGACGAAGGAGTGGATTGGATTAAAAGCAGCAGGCAAGAGGTCATTTATAAAAATGAGAAAAAGTGTTGGTGACAAGACGCAGCCCTGGGGAACACCAGCATTTGAGAAATGGATGTCTGACTGAATCCGTCCAAAACAACTTGAATTGAACGATTCGAAAGGTAGCTTCTAATCCATTGAAGAAGAGACTCATCGATCCCGAGCGCACGCATTTTCGACAAAAGGGGCTTCATGCCAAACCATGTCAAATGCTTTCGAAATAGCCAGTGCCACTATTTTGCTTTCACCTGCTTGGTGAGGCGAGCGATTCTACTTTTCGGCGAGATAAGTCATCAAATCACCAGTGGATCTGTATCTGTGGAAACCGTATTGGCTGTCATTGAGGAGTTTCTGTGATTCAATATATTTCATAAGCTGAAGGTTAATCAGCATTTCCATGACCTTGGAAAGAAGGGACGTTAATGCAATGGATCGGAAGTTGGAGGGAGAAGATAATTTGCCTTTTTTGGGTAGGGCTGGACAAATGCTGTTTCCCAACTACTTCGAAAGAGCCCAGAAGAGTAGGAAAGATGAAAAGGCTTACTCAGTGGTTTTGCCGACATAGAAGATTACTTCTTCAGAACTATTGGGGCAACACCATCTGGACCAGCGGATTTGTGTATGTCGTGGTTCTTGATAACCCTTGCGACTGTACGAGTGCGGAAGTGGATTAGTCCCATGGGGGAATTGACGCACTCTTATACAGGCAGAGACAGAGTACAAGCTGGGAGCAGAGAACTGGCTGCGAAATGACAGCCATGTGGATGAGCGTTGGTATAGAAGACGCAGTTGAGTTTTTTATATTTTTTACAAGAAACGTTGCTATCTTTGGGACACTGAAGGATTTTACGCCTTAATTTTTGGTCGGATTCAAATGTAACTCCTCAAATGTAAGTTCTACAGTCATTTTTGGCTCGTAAGTACTCTTTTCGGTTTTCCTCAGAACTGTTTGCCTTATAGGCCCGAAAGCATAGCTCCCTGAGCCTAAGAGCCTAAAATCGATATCGGAAACACGTTGAAGTACTTATTTATTTATGAATAACAATCGTAAAAAAATAATAACTCAGTAGAAACATACTGGATTGTTTTCTCCCACACAATGTTGAACACTCCACTTTATTTCGTTTGTGTATTCAAGAGATTAAAGTTGCACCCAGGCAAGACTATAAAAAGAGTAAGTTGGATTTGCGCTTACAAGAAAACCTACTGTTGACCGTGTTTTGAAGTAAAGATAATGACAAATTTAGAAGTCGATTAAATGCCTAGAAAGTTTATGGGAGCTTTCAAAAAAACATGAAAATGTACAGCATCCGTCTGCAGCATATCTCGGACGTTTACGCCAGTCGCGTTGTAGATTGTAAGCCAATCTCATGGAAATATACTACATTGGACAAGTTACATAAATGCTTTGGTAAATTTTTGATTTTTCTATGTCAAACTGGTCACCCTATTTGACATAAATTAGTGCTGAAATTGACGAAATTGATTAAGGTGATATTAAACTACTTAGGTTAGGTTAGGTATATGGGTGCCCTATTGACGTAAAGTCAAGGCTCACGTAGACTACGTTGAGTCCATTGTGCCCACCTGTTTTGTTTAACCCGTTGATACCTATGCATTTACCGTCGAGCTGAACCAGCTAGACGAGGATAAAAATCCCAGTATTCTGTTCAGCCCGATATTACCTACCTCTTCTAGTCCGGAAGGGAAGTATCTTCCCAGGAAAATATTCCTTTTTTGGGCTAGCGCCGGGCATTCGCACAGCAGGTGACGAACGGACTCAATTTCCTCTTCGTCCCTGCAGCTTCTGCAGAAGTCATTGTAGGGCTGGCCTAGTCGAGCTGCATGATAGGATAGCATGCAGTGCCCGGTGAGGGCACCGACTGCCAGTCGAATGTTCCCACGATTGAACTTCAGCAGATTTTTCGTTCATTTCTTATCATAGACGGGCCAAGTCGATTTCGGCCTTGCGCATGCATCTAAGCGACACCATCGCTTATTGGCTTTCACCAATAGCTCCGTCTGTATCTCCCTGTAGAGCGCACTGAGTGGTGCTTTGGCCTCAGCTGAGATCTGCGTAATATTAGCACCTGATCCCACCCTAGCCAACTCGTCTGCCCTCTCGTTTCCGGAGATATTCATATGACCAGGTACCCAGCAAAGGGTCACCTCATTTACATTGGATATCTCTTCTAACTTCTCCTTGCAGAGTTTGACGAGTTTGGATCTTATCCATGCTGCCTGCAGAGCCTTAATGGCTGCCTGGCTGTCAACATAGATGCTGATCCTTTTTCCTGTGATATTCTCTTTGCTGATCAGGTCCACCGCCTGCTTGATAGCGAAGACCTCAGCTTGGAAGACACTGCATCCATCATTGAGCCTGTAGGAGCGATGCATATCCCGAGACTCAAAGTAGACTCCGGCACCTATGCCAACATCCATTTTGGATCCGTCGGTGTAGAGTGCCAGTTCACTTTCCGTGCGTACCAAATCACCGGTCCATTCCTCCCTGGAGGGAATTCTAATAGAGAATCTCCTCTCCCAGGAAGGAAGTCGGGGGACATAGTCCGTTACGGTTCTGAATCTCGAGACGGCCCATCGATCCAAGACTGATGCATGTCCGTGAGGACTCCTTTTCCAGAGACCTGATTCCTGTAATCTTAGCGCAGTTCTGGTTGCGGCGCTCTCGCAGTACAAGTCCAGGGGTGGGAGGTTCAGCATGACTTCAAGGGCCGCCGTTGGTGTGGACTTCATAGATCCCGTCACCGCCAGACAGCCTGCCCTTTGAACCTTTGACACACTCTGAAGATGACACTTTTTCTCAAGCGCCGTCCACCAGACAACCGAGCCATAGACTAGGATAGGTCTTACTACCGCAGTGCACAACCTATGTACTAACCTCGGTTTGAGGCCCCATGTCTTTCCAAAGGCTACCTTGCACGAATATAGTGCCACATAGGCCTTTTTGATTCTTTCCTCAATATTTTCTCTCCAACTAAGTTTGGTGTCGAAGATTATGCCAAGATATTTGGTAGATTTTCCAGGAATCAGATCGATACCATTCATACGGGGGTAGGTGTATCTTGATACAGATCTATTCCTTGTAAAGAGTACTATCTCTGTTTTCGCCGGATTTACTTCCAGGCCTCGCCCCTTGACCCAGTTATCCACTAACATCAGTGCATAGCTTAGTCTATCGCTTAGGACCTGCGGAAATTTTCCAGAGATTAAAATGGCAATGTCATCGGCGTAGGCCGTAACATTAACACCCTCCGTCTCCAGAATCTTGGCCATTCCGTCGACCACAAGGAGCGATAGGAGGGGTGAGAGAACGCCACCTTGTGGTGTACCTTTATTTACCCTCACCCTTCCGCATGCTCTCCCTATCGTCGAATTTACTATACGAGTACCCAGCATTTGCCCAATCCAACTGCATACACCCGGGTTTAATTGGGCCATATGAAGGCTGGACACTATTGCCTCGGTGCTAACGTCATTAAACTACTTACTAAGAAAAGAAAAAACAATTTCAGGTCAATAACTAGACTTTCAAAATTGGTTTTCATACATTGTTAAACACCCCATTTCACACATTCTGTGTTTAATACGGAAAAGCTTTTGTTGTCGATATACAGGTAATTATCGAGCTGAATTTGGTGTCATCGGCCTCATTTCTCTCCCATTACCGATATCCAATTGGACTAACCAAAAGTCCATTCACCTACATCGTATTATATGCTCAACAAAGTCAACGACTGCTGTCCAAATACTCCCGTGAATCATCCATACCCATGTGTATTTTATTCATTTCGTTTTCCTCATCAAATATTGTTTTCCTTAAAATTTCCACCAGAACATGTACGTATCTTATTGCAGCGCCATCAAATCTATTTGAATGGGAAGCGTTGGAAAATGTTTAACGATCAACAAATCGCAAACGAAATCATCTTTTATGGCTCATTAATTAAATCCGCCTCGAGTGGAAATTTTTAATCCGTAGTCGGATTGGTTTACTATGTAGAAGATGTAGGGTTCGGTCGATAGTGAACATCTGTTTCATAAACCTGTAACGCGAAAGTACACACCTAAGCCCCCGATCTCTTTCTCATGGGCGGTGTATATCGCATATACTTCCCCATCATTTACGTCAGTCGTCATCACTTCCTGAAGACCCGCTTCCTTCCGACGGCTTTTAGCCGCAGTCCATTGGCTATATGCCTCACTAGTCTGTTTACAAATCGAATCCATCGCTCTAGTGAACGTGCGGGGTCAACCCACTCAATGTGGCGTTATCCTCGACCGTAAATCAATGAGTCTCCCACCCACATCAACTACAATTCCCGGGAACACATATGTACATACATACACATGTTTACTTTCGGTGATTTGGTCATACGGACATGTGCATCCTTTCGCGCAACGCGACGGAATGTCGAAAGCAAACACTTACCTTGCCACTACCAAGCTGGTGCTGGCCTTGAGCTAAAAGTGCAATTGCACGATGGGCGCGGTGGCAAACGACTGACAACTAGTGCTCGTGTGGTGTTACCATACTGTAGGTATAAGCCGGCTATTGAGCTCGTACGTTTACGGCTACTAAAGACGTTTTTATGATAGATTTTCACGTCAACAGTATGTGATGATTCTTGCTGGTCTGACTGGTGGTCGAACGTGTTACGACGTCGTGCACACGCCTTTTGTCGTTCACATGATGTTGCAGTCGACATTTTGGATCACTTGCGCCTGCCGGATATTGCACAGACTGGAGCGAATTGACAACATATTAGATAGATACAAACAAGGGAATGATAGTAATTAAATCAATTAAGAAGAATCCGAATTGAAATGAAAGTGGAATGCAGTTGATTTTAATTGGAAGCTTTGGAATCGATGTCAACTGCGTTCGCTTTGAGTGAGTGTGGACTACTTAGTCGTTTCTCGAGGAAAACGATTAAAGCCATCTATTTGGCATTTAGCGAAATCTGTAATAGCCGTTGTTAATAGACCATTTTCTGTCGTTGAAAACGCAAACGTCGAATCCTAAACCGCTGTATCTGATGGTCGATATCGATGGACGATAGATCCTAGGTAGTATCACCGCCGACAGGCCGACAAATTCCCTGAGGTGATGGAAGAATTGTCTAAATGACGCCAACTGCCCAAGGGTTTAAGTGTAAAGAAACTGCTTGGTCAACTCAGGCTGTAAATGTGATGTAATAACACACTGAGTTCATGCTGGGAATAGTGGCAGTTGTTCGCTGAGAAAAGCGACAGCGGCACGCCCAATATGGACAAATTTCACATTCAAATGATCCTCGCCAACGCTGAAAAAGCAACGATCGTCGGTTTTGTAATGTCAAATCCATTGACGGGTCACGGAAACTGCTACAAGCAGAACAAACAACTTCAACTTTAAATGCGGACTTGTAATCCGAATGAGACCTAGACAAAAAGTTGTAGGTTTCCAGCATAAGGATGCTTCCAAGAACGTAAGGATTGCATTCAGTACTTAACTAAAGAAACAGACAAACGACACATAGAAGATATCGATCATCTTGTTGGTGTAACCCATGTTCAATCACTCTATGCGACCTTATGCAGGGTGCATTACATACAGTAGAAACCTGGACGCAGTACTGTGGACTTGGGGTAAAGCCTAAGAAGACCGATCTAGTACTGTTTACAATATCCATTAGGAGTGGAAAACACGCATCCTCCACAGCGAACACCCATGCGTATGATTTCGAATCACTTTTGTCTGTGCCTGCATTCAAACCATGAATGATGACAGAATCGAACACCGTGAAGCCAGTGATCATCATCTTCGTAGATGGTGGGGCAGACGAAAACCCGCGTAATCGGAAAGTCAAGAACTTCGCCTCCCTAACATTTTAAAAAATACAACCTGGACGCTCTGTTCATAGCGACGAATGCTTCTGGACGGAGCGCATACAACCGAGTTGAGCGACGCATGGCTCCCCTCAGCAAACGACTGTCAGGCGTCATCCTGCCGCATGAACATTTTGGTTCTCATCTCGACAAAGGAATCACTATTGATGACAATTTGGAAAAACGCAATTTTCAGCACGCTGGGGAGACACTTGCTAACGTCTGGAGTGAAATGAAAATTGACGACTACGATGTCTCGTCGGAATACAGAAAGCCTGAAGATAGCTTGCAGGATCCAGCAGAACCTAATCTGGCTTGGTATAGTGCTCACGTCCGAGAATCGCAATATTTCTTGCAAGTGATCAAATGTGCGGACGAAACCTGCTGTTCCCGCTCAAGGAGTGCATTGCAATCCGTCTTTCTGGGTACTTTCCTGCCGCCACCCTGCCCAATCCTTAAAAACCCCAAGCAAGCTCGTGGTACCTAGTCAGCTAGACAAATGATCATCCAAGTTTTCACCACTTCTTGTAAGATTATCCGTTAATCTGTCACCTCCGCTAGAAGGGTTTAAGCAGATACCTTACGATTTCTTTTGCCCATCAGTACAATCCGACCTTAAGACTAGAATATGTGCAACCTGTGGAATCTATTTCACATCCCGGAACAGTGTGCAAATGCACAGTCGTTACGTGCATGGCAAAACTGCCCAAGACTGATGTGAAAGTAGAGTACGGCCACAGCGACTTGCTGCCAGAAGGGCAAATGAGCTTCTCTGCATTGTGCGCTGCTGTGAAACATCGTCTGAGGATGCCGATTGGCTCGACGAAGACGAAGTTGAAACGTTACGGTTCCCTACATGGGGAGGAGGGAGGGTACAAAAGCTTTAAAAATTGCGTTACGTAATACTTGAACGCCCCCCTAGTGGGCGTCATTACAGGCCACTGCTTCATCGGAAAACACGCCGCCAGATTAGGGCTACCCTCCAATGACTTCTGTCGCGGCTGCATGGACCAGGAGGAGGAATCAATACACCACCTCCTCTGCTCATGTCCCTCTTTTGCGAATCGCAGGAGGATCTACCTCGGCGCGCCCTTCTTTGACAATCTAAGTGAGCTAGCAAATCAAAAGATAGGTCAACTCCATCGCTCCATTAGAAGCACCGGTTGGTTCTCAGGTAGTGGATCAGGGTCACTTGAACCAGGTGGTATCACAATGGGCCGACTTCGGCCTACGTGTGGCTTATGCCTACCACATTAACCTGACCTAACCTAACCTATAGGGGAGAAGGGAGCGAACAAACAGAGCAAAGAAGTTGATCGCGTTTAACTTGGCAAACGCCAGCTTCGATCTCTGTCCCTGCTCAATCTAAGTTGACACACAGCCTCCGCGAGGCCTCCCCTGGATAGCTATACTGGCACCCGCCAGGTAGTGAACCAATGTGTGCAGCGGCCCGACCTCTTGTTCCTGGGGAAAGAGGAACCTGGCCCCCCAGGTTGGGGGTTGCGGTTAGGGCTAACATCCCTATCGCTTAAAACAAAAAAATTTTGTTCAGAGACAACCAATAGCCTCGGATACGGACGGATCACATGTTGACGACCCCCGCAAACGTCAAAAAGGAAACGAATTTCGGTGCTGCACCTGGAACGTTAGGTACCTCAACAGACCAGGTGCAGCCGAACAACTGGTCAACTCTTAGGACTGTGATATATACTACGGAAACTGCTACAGTGAAAACAAACAACGCTTATTCGGATGCGGATTTGTTGTTCGAGGCAGACTCAGGAAAAAAGTCTTAAGCTTCCAGTATGTAAGCGAACGCCTCATAACTATCCGCATCAAGGCCAATCTCGGCAATATAAGCTTACTATGTGTCCACGCCCCCACAGAGGAGAAAGATGACCGATATAAAGACGACTTCTATGATCTCCTAGGCAGAACGTATGCGCAATGTCCCAGCTATGACACCAAAATCGTTCTAGGAGATTTCAATGTGAAGCTGGGTAAGGAAGCTATCTTTGAACGGGTCATTAGAAAGCACAGCCTACACAACAGCACGTCAGAAAACGGACTTAGGCTAGTGGACTTTATGGCGGGACATAACCTGGTAGTAGCAAGTACATGATTCCCACACCTCAATATCCATAAGGGGGCCTGGCGGTCCTTCGATCAATCGACAACCAACCAAATTGATCATATTGCGATCGACGGCAGACACTCCTCCAGCCTCCTAGATGTCCGAACCTTTCGAGGAGCCAACATCGATTCGGATCATTACCTTGTTGCAGCCAAGGTACGGATTCGTATTTCTCGGAATTAACGGAGTCGAGTAAGAACACCAACATTTAACGTCGGAAAGCTGCAATCGCAGGAGGCCGCAAAGATCAAGTCTCCCTCAAGCTCTCTCAAGTCCCGATGCAATCTGCAGAAACCATAGAACAGCAATGGAGTCGTTGTCAAAACGCCATTAGAGAGGCCGCCTCAGATGTACTCGGTTTCGAGCCACCACAGTCGAGAAACCTCTGGTTTGATAATGAGTGCAGACAGGCCGATGTAGAGAAACAGAATGCATACATGGCCACATTGCATCGACGGACGAGGGCTGCCCGCGAGCTCTATGAACAGAAAAGAAGGGAGGAGCATGCGCTTCTGAGAAGGAAAAATAAGGAGCACGAGAAGCGCGAGATCGAGGAGATGGAGAGATGTTACTGCAGGAATGGCGTTCGAAAATTTTATCAGATAGTAAAACGTACATGCCACGGCTATAAAGCCAGAGCAGAAGCCTGCAGGGATGAGCACGGACAACTAGTAGTGGAGTAACAGTCGATGCTGAGATTGTGGAAGGACCACTTCTGCAGACTGTATAACGGTAATGATAGTCAAAATGCCGCCGTCAGGCAGAGCGAACCATTCACAATGGACGAAGACAAAGGAGAATCCCGTCCACCCGACGTAGACGATGTTAAGATAGCGATATCGAAACTTAAGTCTTATAAAGCTGCTGGAGCAGACGGACTCCCCGCAGAGCTGTTTAAAGCAGCTGGAGATGAGCTGGTCAGGAACATGCAACTCATCTGCAAGATATGGTCGGAAGAACGCATGCCCGATGAATGGAATCTCAGTACCGTTTGCCCGGTCCATAAGAAGAAAGACCCCTATGACTGGGCCAATTACAGAGGGATAAGCCTCCTGAACATCGCGTACAAGATCCTCTCTGCCGTACTGTGTAAGTGCCTGAAGCCGTTCGTGGACAATCTGATAGGTTCCTACCAGTGTGGTTTCAGGCCAGGAAAATCCACGATAGACCAAATATTTACACTACGGCAAATCTTGGAGACGACCCATGAATTACAGGTCAACACGCACCATCTTTTTGTCGACTTTAAAGCCGCGTATGACAGTGTTTATAGAGACGAGTTGTACAGAACCATGTCATGTTTTAACATTCCTGCCAAACTCGTCAGACTGTGCAGGATGACTATGGAGAACTCTCGCTGCTTCATTAAGGACGGAGGTGAACTAACCGACCCCTTTGATGTTAAAAAGGGTTTTAGACAGGGTGACGCACTGTCATGTGATTTCTTCAACATTATTCTTGAACAGATCGTGTGGGACTATGTTCCCAATACAAGAGGTACGATCTACTTCAAGTCCACACAATTGCTTGCCTACGCAGATGACATTGACGTTATTGGACGAACAAAGCGAGGCGTCAATGAGGCGTTCGCAAGCATTGAAGCAGAAGCGGCGAAAGTGGGTCTAAGGGTTAATGGGGACAAGACCAAATATATGCTGTCATCCAAGAAAGACGCACAACACCGACGTCTTGGTCAGAACGTCACCTTCGGCAGCTATATTTTTGAAGTAGTCTAGGATTTCGTCTACCTTGGCTGGATAGTGACAAGCAGCAACGACACCAGCGCTGAGATAAAACGCTGAAGAACTCTTGCCAATCGTTGCTTCGTCGGGCTCAAGAGGCAATTGAGTAGTTTCCCTCTACAAAACTTTAATCATCCCGGTCCTCCTCTACGGCGCTGAGGCTTGGACGTTATCAAAAGCGGATGAAGAGGCTCTTGGACGTTTCGAGGGGAAAATTCTGCGTGCAATCTTTGGTCCCGTTTGTGTAAACGGAGAGTGGAGGAGGAGACTCAAACAACAACTGTACGGGCTGTACAGCGACATCGGCCTAGTTAGACGTCTTCGGATCCAACGTCTAAGATGGCTGGGCCATGTAGAACGAATGGACATCAACGCTCCGGCCCGAAGAGTCTTCGACTCCAACCCCGAGGGACGACGCAGCAGAGGATGACCGCATTTAAGGTGGCGCGCACAGATGGAAGGGGACCTCAACCAACTGGGCGTGCGGCACTGGAAGCGGCTGGCAAAAGATCGGGCCGGCTGGAGAGGCTTGTTTGTTGAGGGCCTGGTTCACCCCGAACTGTAGCGCCAGCAAAGAGGAAGACGAAGAACCTGACCTAAGGTCAATACATCCTGTTACGTCAAAGGTCCTAACAATCATTTGTTGGCCGTTAAGCGACCTATCAAACAAAAAGTTATCTGAATAAAGTGGAGCTGGGCAACACAGCTCCACTGCGCGTCATATAACGCACACTCCAGCAATAAAGAAATTATAATTGTAGTCATCAATTCTTTATCAATGTTTACCGCATTCGGATGAGCGATCGTGACACGAATGTAAAAATCACAAATGCCTCTAAACAGAATGTCTACATTTGAGTACATATATGTAGTTATCGCTAATCCGGGAGTACGAATCGGACGACCTCGAGGGCGCAAACAATTAAAGCAAAAAAATAAAAAAAAATTAGATTTTAAGGAAAAGGCCTTACTTATCGTTTTTGGCCTTTGGCCAGCACATGCACTTCATCAGATTGGACTTCTTCCTTCGAATGGCCATGTGTCGTTCTCGTGTGGGAAACTTTGGAGTTTTCCGGACCAAAATCGGTTGCACTTCGAACTCATCGACGGGTTCCTTGCGATTGAGACCGATGTTGATAGCATTTTTGTGATACGACTCGGCGCATCGACACTTTTCTTTTTCGGTTATATGCATTTTATTTTCTTCACTAACTAACTTTACTACGTTCAAACGAAACTAATTTTTTTTTTTGGAATAAACAAAACACAAATTCAATTGTCAAATTGTAATGAGAAAACCGGAACACGTCGACAGAAACCACAAGCACTGCTACGATCGAAATTCGTTGTCGGGAAACGAGTGAGCGAAAACAGATTTTCCGAAAACAAAAATTGTCGAGAGCCGCGCTCCAATTCTTATCTCAAAACTTGAAATACAATATCGACAGCGTGTATGTTTACACTCGATCCGCTCGCACGATGACAAAGTAGTCGCAGCGTTTGTGTATGTGTGTTTGTGGGAGAGTATTGGATTGTGCGATAACTCATATCAATCTCATATCTCATGGATGCCAAGGAGGGAGCTGATAATTTTTTTTTTTCAACACGCAAGCATTCGAATTTGTCACGATCGGTGTGTGACTGATCGCAGATCGAATGATATGTGACCTCAGTTGCTGAGAGAATTGGTTAGAAGCGAGACAAACTCTAGACATCCATTCATGGAGTCACTTATTGGATGACTCTAGTATTGGGAGTGTGAAAGCAATTGTAATTCCAGCCGGAAGGTGTGTAATCTGAATTCATAGAATAGGGGGCGTCATGCGGAATAGGGGTGACGCTCAAGGCCGGGATTTACTTGTGATTCTTACTTTTTAAAATAGCGATCAACGATCGACAGTCACACACAGAAAATTCAGCAAACGCGTCAGGGCTTTTTCTGTCTAGTAGAGAGTCCATCAAATGAATTGTATAATCAGAGGTCATCACCTCCGACTATAAAGGTGATCAGCCAGTCTCCCCTCAATTATGATCACTCACACAAGCGTCGCGGTTGAGTTAATTGATACTTTGCCCACTCACACACATTCGTACACTGCCCGTCGATCAAGTAACCACGCCAATAAGTAGGTTGTCGCTTACGTACATATCTGTTTTAACAATACGCACTTCGCATACGAACGTATGGTACTACCGATCGTATTGATCGTAACCACTCATGGCTAAAACGCTCCCCCGCGATCGTTACGATAATTCGCGAATAATTTCGCGAGCAACATACCAAAAATTGCCTAATATGAAGGTACTATTACTGCAACGATTACAGCCTCCGTGCTTGTAGATAGAAACGATCAATCAATCGAAACAATAACCAGACGATCGAGATGAGACGATCGAAACAATAACCAGCGCTTGGTCGTCGCAGCGATAAACGCTATACCAAGTGAATAGTGGGGATGGCCCGAATGGGGACTCGATCGGTAGGAAGGAAGGTGTCAAAAACAACAACCAAAGAACAAGTATGTAAATATGTAACTGGGAACGTCCGTCTCATGGACTGATCGAATGACAACTGTCGACCAACGAACGACGCGAACCGATTATCCGATACCCGTATAGTGTCACGTATAGTCATATACTCGTATGGTGTAGTGCACATTCAACTTGAAGACTATACGTTCCGCTTATGACTTGATTTTTTTTTCTACTTTTTCGTAATTTGAATACCTATACCGAGTAGGTTAACCTTTTTTTTTTTTTTATTAATCTCTTTGTGAACTCTAGACTTCCAGTCAGGCTTGAGCAACAAGGTTTTTTTGTTTTCTTTTACGTTTTATTAAATATTCAGTTGTTCACTATTGCACGTATCTTTTAGATACTTTTTTATAATTTTCTGGCAAACAATTACCGGTGAACAATGAATTGTTGTCGCATAAACAACTCTGAGAAATGACGACGGTGAACTTTGGCCAAGTCAAATAGGTACGTGTAGGTGAGCGGCTATAATGACATTCACTGTCGTTCAACTCTCATGGCTTTTATTTAAAAAAAAAACAAAAAAAAAAGCAAAAACTATACGTGGATGCGACGATCGACTGACTTTTGGTAAGTACACCGAACGACTACGTTGTGATGAACATAAGCCAAGAGGTAAGGTTTGAAAGGTAGGAAAAGAAAATTACCAACGAAAGAGTAAGCGAGCGAAAACGAGTGACTTAAAGTGGAATGTTGCATCAGTGGCCTTATGTAATGCTGGCGATGAGGTAAAAGTGAGGGAAAATAGGATTCCAGTTGAAGAAAAAAGATGAGATAATAGGAAAGTAGAGAAATAACAAAAGACCGGTTAGGCCAGGTGTATGTTTTGGTGTAACCGAAGCGATCTTCGTTGATGGATGCCAGTTTTGAGGCATGTGCCACGTGTTGCTGTCGATCATGTGGTATAAGGACATAGAAAAACAATGAACGTTGCTGGATATTTACAGGAAATTCGGTAAGATACAAGATTGACTAAAATGAACCACATTACGAAGACACCAACTTAGAAGTCACCACTTCGTGCTTGTTGCAAAAGAGCGCGAGAACAAGTTTTACTAGTTTGGATTCCCAGGCACAAAACTAGATCGCAAGTTAATATCATAGAGCATTGATTTGATCCGTAAGCGATGTAAACAAGCTGCGGTCAAATCGCATGCCACATATTAGGGAGACCAGGAAGTGCGATCGATTTTTGCTGACACAGCTGCAGCTTAATGGCAAAATGCTTTTAGTGGAAGTTATGTGCTTGCGGCTGCGTCGGCAGATTCGTGCGTGATTTATGGTCTAAGTCCAAAGTCCAGCAAAGGGACGCTGCCGTAGAGCAGCATAACGCTTAGTATATAAGTTAATCTAAGTTCAGCCCAACTTCAGTTCATCATCAACATCAGAGGACTCAGGTTGAGTTCATCATCAACATCAGAGGACTCAGCAGTTCATCATCAACATCAGAGGACTTAGCAGTTCATCACCAATATCAGAAGACTCAGCAGAGTTCGATAGCAGCACTGAGATCGAGTGGTCTCCACGGCTTGGGTGTATAAGTAAATTTAGCTAAGTAAAGTAGTGTATGTAGTAGTGATATAATAATAGCATCGCGTAAAAAAATTAATTCGCATGCGATCTGCCGAATACCTCACTGTCAGAGTGAGGACTAAGCACAAACAACTAGCGCGACATACATACATATGTACCTATGTACTTACAGTAGTGCTATACGTACATCTTTTCGATTTATGAATTATAAGTGATGAATACCGACCAAGGAAAACCGCAGATCATTTTTGATGGAACATGGAAACGAGTTATACCAAAAGTTTAAAGTCGAGAAATTGTAAACACGTAGGCCAGCACAGTTTTAGGAAGTGTAACACAAAAATCCTTTCAAATGAGATCACGATGTTGCATCTGTCGGCGAACGCTTGAGTCTCGAGTGACACTCTGCTGTATTTCGTTTGCCACTAGTGCACACTAGTGCACATTTCAAGGTTTCAACGCTTTCGCATTTCTTGTTGCCAGCCTTACCACATACGGCGAGGTCAATCGAGTTGAGATCTGGCGATCTCATTTCATTTCAATTTGCCGTTGAACTGAAATCATGGTTTTTCGTATCGAGTGTGACTTGCTCCGGCTTTGTGACCTGGTGCAGAGACCTGTTGGAAAACCTAGCGATTTGACACAATCTTCCAATAGATTTGACTTTCAATACAATCTCGGTTAGTCTGGCTCAAAACTTCGTGATTCAAGTTCATAGCAAAGCTTTTATGGAACCAAACTCGATCATATTGTTTGTTAGTAATTTTTTTTTTTTCGTTTTTTTTTTTTTTTTTTTAGTATTGCTAGTGCTATCAGTAGCAATGCGGCACTGCGACCTTTGCAGATCTATTGTGCCTGCTAGCCGATTTAGCCGAGTAGCCTCTCCACCTCCACAATGAAGTTGAGAATGCTTCTCGTAGGAGCCAGGGTGATCCCCTCAGGAGTCATAACTTCACTGAGAAGGATACGCTTCCTAAGATGGCAGAGAGCAGCACACTCACACAGTATGTGTTCTGCCGTCTCTTCGTCCTCAAGACAGAGCCGACACTCAGTTTCAGACGAGAGACTAATTTTATTTAGATGATATCTCAGACCACAGTGTCCCGTTAGATAGCTGACTAGTCTTCTGATATCCATCCTATTGAGTTTGAGTATGCCAATAGGGTGCTTGTTGAGGAGTCGTATAAGTCGTTTAGATTGACGGAGTCCCCGAACGCTGTTCCAAAAGGACAGGTGTTGTAATTTTTCCCACTTGTTTAAGAAGTAATTTATCTTAGACGCGGGAATGCCGCAGAATAGTTCCGGACCTATATACTTGTCACTGGAGCCCTTCCTGGCAAGTTGGTCGGCAATTTCATTGCCCATGATACCTTTATGGCCTGGCACCCACCAAAGTTTAATATTGTTTCTTTTGGTGAGGTCTTGTAGGGCCTCATGGCATTCCTTGACGGTTTTTAAGTTCGTGCTGTACGAACCCAGCGCTTTAAGCGCTGCTTGGCTATCAGAGAGTATGTTGATGGTTACTCCTCTGATGCCAGTCTCAAGATTTAGATTTACACATGTTAGGATGGCATGCAGCTCTGCTTGGAAGATGCTGGGACTTATTCCCAGTGCCTTCGAGATTTTGCGTTTTGGTCCAAAGATGCCGGCGCCAACGACGGAAGCCATCTTGGAGCCATCCGTGTACCACCTAAGGCCTTTGACATTTAGCAGGGGATCACTGTTTTCCCATGCTGAGCGGTTTGGGATCAGTATCTCAAATCTCTTGTCAAAGGTGAAGGTGTGTGGCAGTGCGTCCGAGACTGTAGTAATCATATCCAGCTCGGGAAGGTGTTGTAATATGGACATGTGGCCTGTGGGTCTACATGGCATATTTGTTCCCGAGCAGAGGATTCTGATTGCACTGCGTAATGCCACCTTTTTGATAAAAAGGTGCAGTGGAGTGAGTCCAATGAGTGCTTCTTGGGCTGCCGTGGGGCAGGTTGGCATAGCGCCTGTGATGCCGAGACACGCTAGTCTCTGAAGGCGTTGAAGCTTAACAATTGTAGTTTTTTGCTCAACTTTTGACCACCATACGGTGGACCCGTAGGTGACGATGGGTCTAACTATCGCGGTATATAGCCAGTGGACTACCTTAGGTTTGAGTCCCCAGGTTTTACCGTAGGGGCGTCGACAGGCCCACATGGCCTTAGTCGCTTTCATGAGCTTAATTCTCATATTGGAGATCGAGTTGAGTCTACGGTCTAGGTCAATAACTAGATACTTTACTTCCCCTGAAAATCCTATGCGTGTGCCATTTAGTGAGATTGAGCAGGGTTGTACCTTTCTCCTCTTTGTAAATGAGACTAAGATCGTCTTATTTGGGTTAATAGATAAACCCTCTCTGCCACACCAGTCAGAGATAAATTGGAGCGCAAGCTGCATGCGCTCACAGGCAGTGATCTCGCACTTGCCCGTAACAATGACTACTAGGTCATCAGCATATCCGATGACCTCATAGCCCCGAGTGGTTAGCTTGCGTAGTAGATCGTCGATGACTATCGATTGTTAGTAATTGCTGCACGGTGAACAAACAATTTTTTTTTTAGCGGCGAACGAGCCACAACATCAACGCCTTCGATATTTGGTGCCGCATTGCTTTCTGAGCCCCTGTAAGGTCTTGAACTATATATTTGTATTTCGTAAGGCTTGACCATCAGGTTTTTTTCGTAAAGTGCGTCACATGTTTGCGACAGACACAACTAACTCTTTTGATACTGCGGTTCCGTTGCGGCGTAGATGTGTTCCAATTTGCTTCTCACCTTTTTCACGTTCCCAGTCGCAGTCAGTCGACGGCTACCACCGATATCGTTGGATGGTCCGGTAGACGAAGATACGGTTCATGTTTAGATGCCGCAACTCTCGAGCTATGGCTGAAATCGATCTTTTGCCAAATAAAATGCGATTGCTGATCCATGTTTCCTTTGCGTTGACAGGCAATTGAATGGAAAATGAGCGATAAAGAGTGTTTGACATTTCAATTTGACGTTCCAGTCTGAAACTTCAATTAAACTCATATATCCTCTACGCTATGTGTTAAGATCCTATGACAATACCGCCAGAGAACCTTCCTTCCTGATCATAACCAATGTATCCAAAATACAAGCGGGAAAAATTCACAATACATCTAATCTCATACAAGACTGTGGTGGCTCCTGGAAAAGAACTACAATTTATCGTAGTAGTTATCAACTTGAGCGCAGTGGTTAGTGTATTGGACTCTGATGCACGATGAGCGAGTTCGGATCCCGATAACAGCAACACCTTCATGGGTTGTAATACCACCAAAGAAGCTAAAATTTCAAGGTGGTGAAGGAGTTCACATACCTCGGGGCAATCATAAACTCCACGAATGACATCATAGTGGAGATCCAGCGTAGAATGACCCTCGGCAACCGCTGCTAATTCAGCTTGTCAAAACAGGTAGGGTCCAAAACTCCCGGTCCAAAGAACCAAGGATAAGACTCTTATCCTGCCATTCCTGCTATATGGGAGCCAATAGTTGGACGATAAGCAGGAAAGCATCAGAGCTGATCCTTGGCTGAAAGTGGATTTCTGCGACAGATATTCGGTCCTTTCTGCGAGGAAGGCGAATGGAGAGAAGACATACCCGAGAACTCTACGAGCTGTACAAAGAAGTTGATTTAGTCATATCGAGCACATGAACTTTGACGCTCCAGCTAAGAGAGTTTTCGAATCTGAGCCTTCTTGTTTGGGAACAGAAGGGAGACCGAACCTCCGGTACTAAGAACAAGACCAAGGACAGAAGGCTGTATAACTCATGGAGAGTCTCCATGGGTTTTCTTTTTTTTTTTTTGTAGAGACTCGCGCAGGTTCAAGAGTTTTTATATTCTCCTATGATGTGTTACACACACAACCTGGACGTAGTGCAGTGGTTTAGGTCCTTGATGTTGTTTCATTACTCCCAGGGGTGGTTGTCCTAGATAGGACGAGAGCCGACCAAATTCCGCGTTGGTTATACTCCGTAGTAATTGGTTCGAGCACTTTAATATTGCATGAAGGCTTCTACTATCCGCTGGAGCACTCAGACGCAATCACTGGTCCATTGTACTCCAAAATAATATTGCATACGCAGAGGACGAATTTCAGTTGACCATATACTGTGAGTGTTATGCCTGCAACAGTACGTCTGGTCACGGTGTAAGGTGACATAAATCATTAATTTGTAAGTCACTACAAGACCCGAAAGGCTGAAAGCTTTTCATCGATATCAATTGTAAATGGTTGTTGTCCATTTCCATACGAAACCATTTATATCAGTGGTGGTGGACAACATTGTAAGATCGGGTATAAAAGGTCCTCCACGACGCTACAGGTGTCACTTCATCTTCTAACCGATCGGAAGTCTGATGCTCTTTGCCATTACTCATAGTACGGAGGTACCCTACCGCCTACTGATCGTCACACATCGTCACACTTCCTGCTTAGAAGCAACAATCGAACTTGTTGAGTGCTCACCAAGCCATTAAGATGTGGAGAAGTAGGGTTAAACAACCCTTGTGCTTACCGGCAATTTTATGGAGTTCGAAATGCTCGAACAGCTCCCACTATTCATGCAATAAAGGCCAAATTTATGCAATATAGGAATGTTGGCGATGTGAGATGTACCGGTAGACCTCGTTATGGACGATCGACGGAAAACATTCAGGTCGTTAGAGAAAGTATTACAGCCGATTCTGAAACATCAACACGACGACGTTCAACACAGTTAGGCATATCGCGTGCACGATTCGTCGGATCTTACCTTACAAGATCCAGTTGGTCCAACAACTCAATCCTGGTGACCCAGAAAAATGTTTCGGATACTGCAGAATTGTCCTTAATATCGCAGATATTAATGCAGATTTTTGGTTACACAGAATCCAAAAAATCTCCATCAACGTCCCTTACACTCACTTCGTGTTACGGTTTGGTGTGGAATAATCTCACGTAAGATTTATGGGCCATTTTTTGTTTTCTATTTTGGAAATGAAGCAAGCGTTACAGTTAATAGGCATCGCTACAGAACAATGCTTCAGGACTTATTTTTTCGACTCATGCAGGCAGACAACAATGTTGAACTCATGTGGTGTCAACAAGACGGAGCTACCGCTCACACCGCTCGTGAGACAATCAATTTACTTCGCCTAAAATTTCCAATCCGCATTATCTCAAAAAGAGCACCGTGGCGCAGTGGGTAGTGTGTTGGCCTCTGACGTCGATGACACGGGATCGAATCCTGGGGGTATGAATGAATGCAGACGTCTCTCAATATAGATCCTAGTCTGACTGGATCCCTTTGACTCCCAAATTGATCAATATTTCCCCCGACGTCCCCAAAATCGTCTGCAGCCAAAAACCTGACCCTTTATTTTCAGCTTCATATACATATGAATCACTGCAGTCATATCTCTCTCTCTATCTCTCTGTAATTGACTTCTCTCCGGGTCCCGATAGTCTCTTAGCCATATTCCTCAAGAATTGTATCAATTCTCTTCGCAAACCTCTTTCTACCCTTTTTTCGCTAAACTGTCCGCTATCCCTAAGCTCTTTTCCTCCCGGCATCATGGTTTCTTAAAAGGTAGGTCCACCTTAATCAACCTTATCGAATTCGTCTCCAAAATACTTCTAACATTAGAGCAAGGCAACAAGGTAGATATCATTACTACCGACTTCAGCAAAGCAATCGATGACCTACCTATGCATTAATTTACCATAAACTAGAGGCTATAGGATCCCCATCCCAAATCTACGCATGGCTTAAATCGTACCTTGAGAATCGCAATTTTTTAGAAGTTCAATCTCCGACCCCATCATTGCCTCTTCCGGTGTTCCGCAAGTCAGCCATCTTGGCCTTTTAATGTTTGCCCTTACTGTTACCGATGTCGACCTCATCATAAAAGACTCTCACTTGCCAGACGACATGGAAATCAGCAGGTCAACATCCGGCTGCCTCGATCACACTCTAAAACGATCTTAATTCCTTCGGTACTTTCTGTGATAATAATGTCGGCAAATGTCAATTTGTTACCTTTTCTTAAAAACGTTTCCCCTTAGATCTCTCTTATTCGGGGCCTAGGAACCACATGCGTTAGTGAGCTACATTTTTTCTCCCAGAACTATATCATACACACATGTAGCTGATTCTGCCCTTGGCTATCTAAAACAGTGGTCTACAGAATTCTCGAACAAAATCCTTTTAAACCACTTACGTCAGACTTCTCCTGCAATACGCCAATCAAGTCTGGTCTTCTTACTTCGTTAGCCATTCTGTACGAATTGATAGATTCCTGCGTTTTGCCTTAAGGGGTCTCCCATGGTCTGACAGAAATGTGTTACCACACTACGAAGACCGACTGCAGCTGATCGGCTTACAAACCCTGAAAGCACGGCGGGGAGTAGCAAACATCCTTTTTTTATTCCAGCTTGGTTTTCCGAGAGAGGCCTCTATTTCTCACTTGCCTCTTGAGCCCAAAAAAACAACGGTTGGCAAGAATGATTCTGCGTTCTATCTCAGCGCTGTTGTTGTTGTTGTTGTTGCCGGTCATTAGTGAGCCAAGGTAAACGAATTCTTTGGCCACTTCAATGTTATATCTGCCCGTGGTGACGTTCTGGCCAATACGTCGGTGTTGACAGTCTCTTTTTGATGAAAGCAGATATTTGGTTTTACCCTCATCTACATTGGGACCCACCTTAGCTGCTTCTACCTCAATGCTTACAAGGGCCTCATCCACGTCTCGCTGTGTCCGTCCAATCACGTCAATGTCGTCGGCGTACGCAAGCAATTACGTAGACTTGAAAAAAATCGTACCTCTTGGGTTGGCCAGCGACTCTTGCACGATCTTTTCAAACACGATGTTGAAAAAGTAGCATGACAGCGCGTCACCTTGCCTAAATCCTTTTTTAACATCAAAGGTCTCGGTTTGCTTATTACCGACCTTAATGGAGCAGCGAGAATTCTCCATTGTCATCCTGCACAGTCGGACGGGTTTGGCTTCGTATAGCTCGTCTCTATACACGCTGTCACACGCAGACTTGAAATCGACGAAAAGGTGGTGAGTGTCGATTTGGTATACCTGGGTCTTCTCCAAGATCTCCCGTAGCGTAAATATTTGGTCTATTGTGGATTTACCTGGCCTGAAACCACACTGATAAGAGCCTATCAGATTATCCGCAAACGGTTTCCGGCGTTCACACAATACGGCAGAGAAGATCTTATATGCGATGTTAAGGAGACTTATTCCCCTATAGTTGGCGCAGTTATAGGGGCCCTCCTTTCTTATGGACCGGGCAAACGAAACTGAGATTCCCTTCGGCAGACATGCTTTCCTCCGAGCATACCTGGCAAATGATATGGTGCATGCACCTTACCAGCTCATCTCCAGCCACCTTAAAAAGCTCAGCTGACAGCGTCTTGATATAGCTATTTTGACATCGTCTAGGTCGGGTCTCTTACATCGTCGTCCATTACGAATGGATCGTTCTGCCTGACAGCGGTGTCTTGTCTGTCATAGCTGTTATACAGTCTGCAGAAGTGGTCTCGCCCAATCCTCAGCATCGACTGCAATTCCACTACCTGTTCTCCATTTTCATCCCTGCAGGCCACCGCTCTGCTTTGTAGCCGAGGCATGTTCGTTTTACCTTATTGAAAATCTTCCGGACGTGCAGAAGCATCTCTCCATCTCCACGATATCACTCTTTCCGTGTTCTCTCTTCTTCTGAGAAGCGTGTGTTCCTCTATTCTCTTCTGCTCATAGATTTCGCGAGCAGCTCTCGTCGGTCGATGCAGCGTGGCTTTATATGCCTCTTGTTTTGCTGCATGGGTTTGTTCGCATTGTCCATCGAACCATGGGTTTCTAGTAGCACCTCTGAGGCAGCGTCTCGGACGGCGCTCTGGCAATGCGCCCATTCCTGCTCTATTATTTGCGCTGCTGTGGGCGGATTTTGACGGAGCTCGAAAGAGGCGTAATCGGCAAAGATTCTGGCAGTCTCTTGCGATTGTAGCTTTCCGACGTCAAACTTACGTTGTCCTACTCGACTCCTAAGCATTCTTGATATCCTCATTCGTATCTTTGCTACAACAAGGTAGTGGTCCGAGTCGATTTTGTCTCCTCGGAAGGTTCGTACGTCGAGAATACTGGAGGAGTGTCTGGCGTCGGTCGCAAGGTGATCAATCTGGTTGGTGAATGATGGGCCAGGAGACCGCCAGGTACTCATGTGAATGTCGAGATGGGGGAATCATGTGCTTGCTAGAATGAGGTTACGCGTCGTTAGGAAATCGATTAGCCTAAATCCGTTGTGGGATGTGGTGTTATGGAGCAGCTTGAAATAAGCTTAATAAATAAGTGTAATCGAAAACCTTTCCCACTCCTAACACTACCTCCAAACATACCACTTGAATGCATCACCTGCACCTTAAAAGATAGTAGATTTGTCGCCTGTCAGGATCTTATAGACCCCTTTTGAATCGCCGCAATTCATTTTTCTCTACAACTTTTGACCAAAAGCAGTGTTTCAACTACCTGTAAGCAGCCCAAATACGTATGTAGCATTAGTAGGATGACCATTAAAAACGTCAAACCTTACGCCGACAAAGTCTCTCATTCGTGTTGTCATATCTCTTAAGTATACAGCAGACATAATTAAGTTTTTTGATCAAAAATAATTTACGGAATGGTTCAAAACAGGTGTTGGTTAGCTGCTTACATATCAACCCAAAATCTTAATAAAACCTCCCGAGAGTATCCAAGCTACGCCAAAAAAGGTTGAAATAAAAAATCTAAATTAAATGGGGAATCCTCCTGTCACACTTGAATCCTTTTTTCATCAGTGGTCTGTTCAAACATGTAGCACGTAGTACCCGCATTTAGTCGGCTATTTTTAGGATTCATTTGGTTTAAATCTTTTTTTTTAATTTACATTCATAAAGAATTATTAGTTTATAATTACCAAGAAACGACTATTGTTTTTAATTAGAAAAAATCAAAGAGAAAAATCATAACAATAGAGCAGATGTTGAGGATCATATCCGTAAAAGCGGCCGCAGTTTTCCTTTTTTATTTTTACTTTTTGTGTTCCAATAAAAAAATATTTTCGCGGTAAAAATCGTTTATTATTTACAAACGTGTTTGAATGGTTTTTACGATTTTGATCTCCAATATCTGATCCTTTACGTTTCGGATATGTGTGGCGGTTTGGATCGAAAAATCAAAATGACGCAGTTGAACAAATGTAAACTATATCGTCCACATCCTCAAAATCATGTTGAAATTGCGTTTGCGAAAATGATTTGTATAATTTCAAATACGCACACACGTACTCGTATGTACATTGATTGGTCTCCAAAGCTAGAAGACTATTCGACACCACCGATGTATCGCAGCTTTATATCGGCACAGTTAATACGATACACTAAACAATAAAGGGTTTCGAATAATTTGGGTTGACCATTGACAGGTGTAATCATACCGACAGATGTGACGTCATCTACTCGACTTCGGACTCTAAACAATAATGCCACTATGTCCAGCTACTGTTGGCATAGAGTCCCTCGCACTACATTTCGTGAGAAAGAGACTAGCTAGATTGTATATTCGGTTCAGTAGTCGCCTGAACTGCGAGAATAAATAAAAGAAACAGTCTCAGCCTGTGAAGAGGTTCCACCTCTGTTAGTCAATTAAGCTCATCAAACTAATTTGGTAAGTTGAAAAAATCTGGTAATGCTCTACCAACTGGAACCACAGCGAGGTCCCTGAGGGCGCGTTTTGAAAATCTGATAAAGAAACGGGTGATGGATCTTTTCTCCGATATTGCGGGTCAGTCTTCTAGGGTATAGCTTAGTGTCATTATTCGTACTCAATCGCGGTCTCGCCATTTACGTCCGTAGTAATATCGCTTACTAACTTTTACCACAATATAGCCATTTGTCCTCCACGGAATTTAATGTCATATGGCTTAAATTCACACTCCGTAACCACTCCGTTCACTAGTGTTTTCCTTATAGAAGCCCCAATCTAGACAGGATGCGTTCGACGCACTATCTGATTCCATTCAATGAATTGTTTCCCTGTTCCCTCGCACTAAAATCGTACTAGCGAGCGATTTCAATGTACACAATTCTCGGTGGCTTTGACATTCTAGGCAGACAACTCCCGAAGGCAGGTATGTTGAAATGTTTCCTGAGTTAAATCAATTAACTTGTGAATGAGCCGTCGCGTATCCCGGAACACATACCGCTCATACCGCCAACACACTAGATTTGCTTCCGATGTATTGTCGCCTCTAGGCTCGCCCGACCACTACGTGCTACCAGCTAAATTCGCGAACCTCCAACCGATTGGTGGTTCTTTCGGATCTTTAACTGGTCGTTGTGCTTCCTCGATAACGGCGTGGACGCCACAACTGATATTATCGCAAATATTATTCGGATCAGCATGACAAATTTTATTCCTAGCAAGTTTAAAAGCGGCACGCCAGAGGATAACACGTGGTTTGACTTGAGCTGCAAAGAGGCTATTGGGCTCAGGGACCTAAGCTTTCGGGTCTATAAGGCAGTTCTGGGGAAATATAGAAAAACTATATATAAGCCAGAAATGACTGCAACACCCACATTCGATGGGTTAAATTCCAATCCGACCAAAAATGAAGGCGTAAAATCCTTCAATGTCCCTAAAGTAGCAAACTTTTCTGGTCGTTTATAAGAAACATAAAAAACTCGAATAGGAATACCCCACTTGCCTTACTTCGCAGTCAGTTCTCAGCTCTCAGCTTGTTCTTTATCTCCGAGTGTGTCAATTCCACTATGGGACTAATCCACTTTCGCACATTCGCAAGGGTTCTTAAGGACATGGACATACACAAATCCACTGGCCCAGATTGTATTGCCCTAACAGTTCTGGAGAGGTGTTCTTCTACGCTAGCAAAACCACTGCGTAAGCTTTTTCACCTTTCCTACTCTTCTGGGCTCTACCCGAGTAGGTGGAAAACAGCATTTCTCAAGCTCCAACCCAAAAAAGGTGAATCATCTTTTCCCTCCAACTACCGACCTATTGCACTTCTTTCTTCTTTGGTGGCGTTACAGCCCATGAAGGATCAGAGCCAAGCTTCTCTTAATCACCCATGTTGTGTGTGATTTATTTTTCACACAGGTGAAAGGGACTTACAGTTTAATGCCGATTCCGAACGGCTTGAGTCGAGAAGCTTTTTCCAGGCAAGTTATACTACGGGGGGTTTTGCCAGTACCCCGCCGAGGAAGGACGCCGCGAAATAAAAATTCGATGGCGTTATCGGAATCCGAACTCGCTCATCGTGCGCCAGAGTCCAACACACTAACCACTGCGCCACGGCGCCCTCGGCGACCCATTGCATTAAATTTCCTTTTTTCTAAGATCATGGAAACGCGGATTAACCGTCTTCTTCTTAGTGGGCGCTACAGTTCGGGGTGAACCTGGGCCTCAACCAACATGCGATCTTTCGCTAGCCTTTTCCATTGCCGCGCACCCAGTTGACTGAGGTCCCCTTTCCACCTGTGTGCGCCATCTTAAGTGCGGCCGTCCTCTGCTTCTTCGTCCCTCGGGGTTGGATTCAAAGACTCTCCATGCCGGAGCTGTGGTGTCCATTCGCTCTACATGGCCCAGCCATCTTAGGCGTTGAATCCGTAAACGCCTCACTAGGCTCTTGTCGCTGTAAAGCCCGTAAAGTTAGTGGTTGAATCTTCTCCTCCATCCCCCGTCTGCGTTTATAGACCCAAAAATCACGCGCAAAATCTTTCTCTCGAACCAACCAAGGGCCTCCTCATCCGCTTTTGATAGTGTGCATGCTCCTGAGCCCAAAGAAACAGCGATTGGCAAGAGTGATTCCGCGTTTGATTTTGGAACTGATGTCGTTGTTCCAGGTCACTGCGGAACCAAGGTAGACGAAGTCCTTAACTACCTCGAACTTATATCTGCCAATACAAACGTTCTGGCCAAGACGTCGGTGGTGAGCGATCTTTTTTGATGACTACATATATTTAGTTTGAGAGCGCCGTGGCGCAGTGGGTAGTGTGTTGGCCTCTGACGCCGATGACACGGGATCGAATCCCGACACAGCCATGTCATCGAACGTGTTCTGACAAAACCCCCTGTAGAAAAATTGTCACGAAAAGCTTCTTCGGAACCGGCAGTAAACTGTAGGTCCCTTTCATCCATGGGAAAATGAAATCACACACAACATGGCTGATTGAGAGAAGCTTGGCTCTGGTCCTCCATGGGCTTTAACGCCACCGAAAGAAAAGAAATAAGAGAAAACCGGCCAGGTGCGAGTCGGACTCGCGCACGAAGGCTTCCGTACCATCTGTATATATAAAAATGAAAAAGACGTTGCATGTTACCTCATCAGGCATCCCATTAAAATGGCTAATACGTTTAAAATTATTTTTTGCATGACAACAGATCTTGGTTGCAGGCAGGTTATAGGCATACTACTTTGATGATCAAAAATCTCCATGATGAGATAGTTGATCATCAAAGTGTCCATTGAATTCAAATCAATTATCTTATTTGACAGCAAAGAGGTGAAAAGGTGAATAACAATAATTATGGGAAAAAGGTTTGCAGCTAGGATCAATATATCAAGGACACAATAGGGATCAATGCTTGGACGTGTTTTATTGGTTGTGGGATATGATCTAAAGTTAATTTCACAACAATTGAATTTGTTGCAACATTTGATATCTTAACCTATCAGGATGGAAAAGGAGGGGAACAGCAACTGTACGAAAGGGTTTGCAGCAATGATTAACTTAGCAGTAACACAATAGGGATCATCAAAGTTTAAAGGGTATTTATAATTGGTTGGTCCTAATTATAGAAAAAAAGGTTGCAGCTAGGATTAATACAACAAAGACACAATAGGGATCAAAACTAGGAAGTTTGCTGCTGGTTGTGGGTTATTGTCGCATAACCTTAGGTCAGTATGTGACCAAGGGGATTTTTTGGATCAAAATCATGTCTGTTGTATGGGAGCCCCGCTTAAATATTTAATTTATTCTGTTTTCAACAGAAATACATTATTTGTGAAAGTTTCAAACGTCTACCTATGACGGTTCATGAGATACAGCCTGGTGACAGACGGACGGACGAACAACGAAGTCTTAGTAGTAGGGTCCCGTATTACCCTTTGGGTACGGAACCCTAAAAAGAAAGAATTGTCCATTTAACTCTATCGGGGCTGAAAGGTCTGTCAGAAAGGCTACTTGCTCTACTATCGATATTATTTGTGACGCTCGACGCTCGTTTGATCATCAAAAGGCATTCGCTGGAGACTAGAACCAGGGAAGTGTACCTCAAGCAAGGTCTCCATAAACATTCCTTAAGCAACTATGTATCTTTCAATGAAGGCCTAACAGAAAATATTTTGACTCTTTTACAGAAATTAAAAACCAATTTTTCAAATTTTACAAATGTGTTCACCATCAGACCGTTAAATCGCCACGTGTAAAAGTATTTAGCGATCCACTCTGCAATTGAAAACAATTTTTTAATAATTTGTTCCGGTCGAACACCATGAGGTTTTCGGCAATAACATCCTACGAACAAAATAATTAATATCAATTAAGCAAATAAGAAGAGAAAAATAAAAAATAAATTTCCCATCGATGGGCGGAATTATTTACCAGCGCCTAAGGCCGACAACATTACACCCGTCCCTCCTGGCATTTATTTGTTTACATACATACGTCAACCTACAGAGATATTCCTCGGATATTCCCAGAAATCGCAATTAAACAAAACCACTGGAGTCGATAATGAATTACAAAACGAAATTTCGAATCGGAATTCCAGGATGATGAAATGGTCTCTCCCACGGTAGATCAGCTTTAAAAATAGTGAAGTGGGTTCTCCGAAATCATTTCTTGATTCTATGTCTTATGTTGAGGAATGAGATAACGATGTTGGGATAACAATGTTGGGGAGGTCAGCGCTACCAAAGAGGATAAAATGTCAAATTGATTTAATACGACACGATCGTACACAACTGTCAGTCTAGTTAGCAGAGAGATTCGGATCCATTTGTCGTAAGTCACATGCGCCGGCCAGCGTTTGTGTGACCATTTTCGATGCGAGCACACCGAGTGATTTGCTTTATATGGATCTTATTAAAGTTTGTCGAAACCGCCGACGATATTTTAATTGGAATGTCAGTTAACTGGTTGTGACAGAAGATATCTCCGAGCTTCTAAGGTTGCATGCCTGTAGATCACTCTCACTCCACTGCTGTTTGACAGAACCTGTCAGGTTTATATTGAACGTGTAAACAGGACACTTTTATTCGAACAACTTTTACTTTAATGAAACTCGACAAACTGGCAGAAGGTGTCATCTATCTAACGTTTAGCACCATTCAAATTTATGTAGTGTCCTTCCTCGCTGCGGACTAATTTACACGCGTCAGCTGCTAAATGATGTTTATTGCCAAAAACTTGATTGCAGTTTTTAAAGCCTCCAATCGTGTTATATATAGTCATATAGTCTAGTAGTGCCTTCTCCCTGGCAGTTTAATTTTACGACGTTACTCACTTAGGCTTAGGCGGCGAAACGCTTATAATCGCCCGTTTATGATAGGCATACGTGACTGTAATTACCTCGAGTGTCAGGTTGGCTGTTTGGACTATCGTTTATTGCCAGGAGCGAGCAGATACGTGTTCCAATGATTACCTTAGATCGCTTCAATACTTCACGAATGCGGTGTGCATGCAGAACAATTTGTCTTACGGTGATGGGAGCCAAAATCAGAGAAACACAAAATGCAAATGTGAAGCTCTCCTCGTTGGTGGCGATGGCCTTGACTTTATGATCACAGCATTGTTATTGCTGCTGTTTTGCATGCACCTGACATGCAATTCTGTGCGCGGACTGAAGATGGATGATTGGATGGGTGGACGGAAAACTGTGCCAAAGGAAATGCTGACGACGGAATCGGAGGAGCGGTCGTGGGCATTCGTTTTCGCTGATGATACAATGCATTATTGACGAATAAACAGATGACAGCGAGCAGGAGACAGATGGGTTAGTCGTGTCGTTTAGGAATTGTCTTATCTTATTTGTACGGTGAATTACAGAATATTTTTTGACTAAACGTCAATAACATTATTTCAAGTTAGTCTAGGTAGCCAACCTGGACACGGTACTGTGGACTTGGGGTGAACCCAAAGAAGACCGATCTAGTACTGTTCACTAACAAATATAAAATTCCGCCCCTCAACCCACCGAGGCTGGGTGGAACTCAACTAACAATCAAAGAGCAGGCTAAATATCTAGGCCTAGTCCTTGACAGGAGGCTGAATTGGAAACCCAACATTCTTGATCGGGTCAAGAAAGCAACTGTTGCCCTCTACAGCTGTAAGAAAGTAGTGGGCAGGAGGTGGGGTCTCCAACCAAGCATTATGTACTGGCTTTACACAGCAGTCATAAGGCCTATCCTCCTGTATGGCGTCGTAGTCTGGTGGACTGCTCTGGACAAAGCAGTCAATCGAAACCTTCTGGGGAAGGTACAAAGATCGGCCAGCTTATATATAAGCGGAGCGATCAGATCAACCCCCACGGAGGCCTTAAATGTTCTACTACATCTTCCACCATTAAACCTTTTCAGCAAGCAAGTTGCTGCATGCGCACTCTAGTGGGTGTCATTACAGGTCACTGCACCATTGGAAAACACGCCGCCAGACTGGGGCTACCCTACAATGATTCTGTCGCGGCTGCATGGACGAGGAGGAGGAGGAATCAATACACCACCTCCTCTGCTCATGTCCCTCTTTTGCGAATCGCAGGAGGATTTACCTCGGCGCGCCCTTCTTCGACAATCTGAGTGAGCTAGCAAACCAAGAAATAGCTCAACTCCACCACTTGGTTCCCAGGTAGCGGATCAAGGTATCCTGATCCAGGTGGTATCACAATGGGCCGGTTTCGGCCTAAGTGTGGCTTACGCCTACCACGTCAACCTAACCTAACCTAGGTAGCCAAGAAACGTGAGAAGAGTTGGTAAGGGTTCTTTAGTCAAGAGAAAATTGACACTTGAACTTAACTAGTGGTCATTTGGTTCTAGTTCTAGTTTATCTTTGGGGCATAGAATTAAGCAAGTTTTTGGACAGAAATTTAGATGGCAAATAAGGCCAGAAAGGCAATTTTGGCAATTAAGTTCAGGGAATTTAGTCATAACTCGGGACTGCTTCGTTCGCCAACATCTGGCTTTCAGTTTTCATCCATGGCTGAAGTCGATAGCACGTTTTGTTTGTTTGTTGTGCGCATTTTGCAAAAATAACTTTTTTAGTGGCGTTGTAAAAATGAATGACTTTTATTACAAGCAACGTGTTGTAGGTGATAAACGACTAACAAAGGCCTCGTAAGGGTAGCGTATCCGACGTGCACTGACCCGCAAAATAGCTAGTGGAAGCAGCCGAACATCTAGCGTCTCTGTTTGAATTGAATTGAAGGAATTAGGGTGTGTCACATTATGACACTCGTACTACGATCATCAAGGTCTATTGTACCCCACTTCTTTGGTCTAGGATTTTAATGTTGTCCTCAAAAATTTGACATCTCTAGATGGGATTTCTGTTATTGTTGCGTTGTTTGTCATTCTAGATCTTTTTGTGGCGAGACTTGGGCAGATGGTTGGCATTGTTGGATCGCCTGCAGATATCTGTGCTGCTAAGACCTAATTTGTGAAGGTGGTAATTGCATGCCCCGTGTCCTGCTACTACTTCACATATCACTTTTAAGTCAGCTTTGTTTAGTTTATAAGCTTCTTTAACCCTTTTTGGGTTGTTTTTTGACTGTTTAATACCCTCCAAGCTGTTCCAGAACTGGTTCATTTGTCTTATAGTCAATTTGTGTAAATGTAGTTTCGTATCCACGTTGTTGAAACCATAAAGGGGAGAGGGCCCTGTGAAAGGAGTACCTATCTTAGCTAGTGGGCCTTTGTGGTTTTCAAGACCTGGCACCGAAATCAGCTTTAGCCTGTTATTTTCTGCCAGTTTATTTAGCGTTTTGTGGCATTCTCAGACAGCCTGGCCCTCCAGGTTGGGGGTTGTACATAGGGGTAACATCCCAATCACGTAAAAACCTACTTGTTCCGAAACAGCAACAAGCCTCGGATACGGACGGATGCAAAGCTGACGACCCCTGCAAACGACTAACGGACTTGAGAGTCTGCACCTGGAATGTTAGGTCCATTAACAGGCCGGATGCAGGCGATCAATTGGAGCACACCCTCAACTGCTATAAAGCAGATATAACCGCACTCCAAGAAGTGCGATGGGATGGACCTGGCAAAAAACGGATGAAAAACTGCGACATCTAATACGGGAACTGCTACAAGGAGAACAAACAGCACCTATTCGGGTGCGGATTCGTTATTCGAGGAAGACTCCGACAAAAAGTCTTAATCTAAGTCTTAAGCTAACATCAAAGCTAAATTTGGAAACATTAGCTTAATATGCGCTTAATATCCGAGGGGCCAACATCGACTCGGACCACTACCTTGTTGTAGCCAAGGTACGAATGAGGATATCAAGAATGCTTAGGAGTCGAGTAGCACATCGTAAGTTTGACGTCGGAAAGCTACAATCGCAAGAGACTGCCAGAATCTTTGCCGATCATGTCTCCTTCGAGCTCTCTCAAAATCCGCCCACAGCAGCGCAAACAATAGACCAGGAATGGGCGCATTGCCAGAGCGCCGTCAGAGACGCTGCCTCAGAGGTGCTGGGTTTCAAACCGCCACCACCTAGAAACCCCTGGTTCGATGAATAATGCGAACAAGCCCATGCAGCAAAACAAGAGGCATATAAAGCTATCTATGTGTAGAAGAGAAGAGAGGAACACACGCTTTTCAGAAGAAAGAAGAGAGAGCACGGAAAGCGTGAGATCGAGGAGAGGACAACTGGTAGTAGAGCGCAGTCGATGCTGAGGATTTGGAAAGACCACTTCTGCAGACTGTATAACGGCGATGATAGACAAGATACCGCTGTCAGGCAGGACGAGCCATTCGTAATGGACGACAATGAAACAGAATTCAGTCCACCCGACCTAGACGAAGTCAAAATACCGATATCAAGACTTAAGTCTAATAAAGCCGCGGGCGCAGAGGGCCTGTCTGCTGAGCTTCTTAAGGCGGCTGGAGATGAGCTGGTAAGGTGCATGCACCATCTCATTTGCAAAGTATGCTCGGAGGAAAGCATGCCCGACGAATGGAATCTCAGCATCGTTTGCCCGGTCCATAAGAAAGGAGACCCCTATAACTGCGCCAACTATAGGGGAATAAGTCTCCTTAACATCGCATAAAAGACCTTCTCTGCCGTATTGTGTGAAACCGTTGTGGATAACCTGATCGGCTCGGCAGATCTCGGAGAAGACCCAGGAATACCAAATCGACACTCACCACCCCTTCGTCGATTTCAAGGCTGCATATGACAGCGTGTATAGAGATGAGCTATACAAAGTCATGTCTGGTTTTAACATCCCTGCCAAACTCGTCCGACTGTGCAGGATGACAATGGAGTATTCTCGCTGCTCCATTAAGGTCGGTAATGAGCAAACCGAGACCTTTGATGTCAAAAAAGGATACAGGCAAGGTGACGCGCTGTCATGCAACTTTTTCAACATCGTGCTTAAACAGATCGTGCAAGAGTCACTGGCCGAGGCAAGAGGTACGATTTATTTCAAGTCTACGCAATTGGTAGAAGCGGCTAAGATGGGTCTCAAGGTTAATGAGGGTAGAACCAAATATCTGCTTTCATCTAAAAGAGACGCACAACACCGACGTATTGGCCAGAACGTCACCATGGGCGGATATAACTTTAAAGTGGTCAAGGAATTCGTCTACCTTGGCTCACTGATGACCAGCGACAACAACACCAGCGCTGAGATAAAACGCAGAATCACTCTTGCCAACCGCTGTTTCTTTGGGCTCAAGAGACAATTGAGAAGTAGAGCCCTCTCTCGGAAAACTAAGGTGAGACTATATAAGACCTTAATCATCCCAGTCCTCCTTTTACGGCGCAGAGGCTTGGACCTTAACAAAAGCGGATGAAGATGCCCTTGGTCGTTTCGAGAGGAAAATTCTGCGTACTATCTACGGTCTCGTTTGTTCAGACGGTGTATGGAGGAGAAGATATAACGAAGAACTGTACGGGTTGTACAGCGACATCGGCCTCGTACGACGTCTACGGATACAGCGTCTAAGGTGGCTAGGCCATGAAGAGCGCATGGAAAATACAGCTCCGACCCGAAGAGTCTTCGAATCCACTCCGGAAGGAAGGCGCGGCAGAGGACGGCCGCATCATCGGTGGCGCACGCAGGTGGAAGGGGACCTTAACCAACTGGGCGTGCGGCGCTGGAAACAGCTGGCCAAAAACCGTGCCTGCTGGAGACGCTTGTTGGTTGAGGCCCAGGTTCACCACGGACTGTAGCGCCACCTAAGTAAGTAAGTAAGTAAGAGTGACTTCCTGATGACAGATGCTATAATTATGTTACTTAGAAACAACTTTAGCCAACGGACAAATAAGAATTGACAGATTGAATTCTAATTTATGTTAAACTCTTTCTAAAAAAAGAAGGTTTTTACGAGAATGTTCTTTGGTCAGCCTTTTCTTATTTAATTCTGACTAAAGGGTCCGCCATCTAACGCTTTTTTTTTTTTTTTTTTTCAAGTAGTGCTTATTTCGTGAATGGTAACACTTAGCTCATGTCTGATCTGACAGATAATTAGTTTTATCCTTCCGCTGAGCGAATATGGTTGTGTATACGCTTGAACAGCGCTGCGAAATATTGCGACATTACTTTGAAAATCATGGTAATGTTGCAGAATGTGTGCGAAAATTGCGTACGGATTTCGGAAGAAGAGAAGCACCGTCAGCTCCGTAGGTTCGTTATCTTGTGAAAAAAGTGAAAGAAACTGGCATCCTCATCGATAAACCAAAGCGTGAAAAGCCAAAAACAGTGCGTACACCCGAGAATATTGCTGCTGCGGCAGAAAGTGTGCGTTAAGCGCCATCAACATCAATTCACCGTCGTTCTCAACAATTGAACATTTCGGAGACATCATTGAGGTGAATTTCGCATAAAGACCTTGGTATGACGCCATACAAAGTCCAATCGGTTCAGGAGTTGAAGCCAACTGACCATCCAATGCGTTTTCGCCTCGCTAAGTGGGCCTGCGATCGACTTACAGAAGATGCCGATTTCGCCAAAAAAAAATCATCTTTTCAGATGAAGCTCATTTTGATCTTGGCGGGTATGTAAACAAGCAAAATTGTCGCATTTGGGGCACAGAAAAGCTGCACGCATACATTGAAAAGCCGGTGCACCCAAAACGAGCCACTGTTTGGTGCGGATTTTGGTCCAGAGGCATAATTTGGCCATTTTTCTTCGAAAATGAGCAAGGAGTGGCCGTTACAGTCAATGGCGATCGTTATCGGGTCAAGTTGAACGAATTTTTGTTCACAAAAATTGAAGAGGAGCATATTGGCAACATTTGGTTTCAACAGGACGGCGCTACGTGCCACACAGCCGAAGCTACACTCGATGTTTTGCGCCCTGTTTTTGAAGATCGTTTTGAAGATCGATGTCGTTTGGCCACCTCGGAGCTGCGATTCGACACCGTTGGACTATTATTTGTGGGGTGCCGTCAAAGATAAGTGTTACGCCGACAAGCCAGAGACAATTGACGCTTTAAAGGACAATATTCGTGAAGCCATTGGTGAAATACAGCTGCACACAATCGATAATGTGCTTAAAAATTGGACCGATCCTGTAGGCTACTGCATGGCCAGCCGAGGCAGCCATTTGAATGAAATTATTTTCCATTATTAACCGGAAGGATTGTACATTCAAATAAAAAAAGAAATTTGAGAAAATATTCAGTAGTTTTTTTTTTATAGCATTTAAAACAAAAAAAGTTATTTGGCGTACCCTTTACAAGTTAAATGTTAACTTATAAATCCGAATATATTCACGAGGGAAGTAAATGTTTGCATTAACTCTTAAAAATACATTATTTACACTGAAGCACTGGGCTTACTATGGCTCACTATTGTTCGTATAAACAATCTTCTAACTTGTTCGTTGTCATATTTAATAAATTTAAAGAAACTGAAAAAATAAAAACATAAATGTCATCATAAATGCATCGCCGTGACGCACGCGTCAATGCTTACCGCCATCGCCACACCAGAACAAGGCATATGACACTCAATCAACAAAACAATCTTCAAACACTACAGATACATCACTGTTTTCATAAATTTTGAAAAAAAAAAACACAAATTTGCCTGAAAAATCAAACATCACTTCGAGCCGAAAGCAGAGCGCCATCCACCGTGTTAACAGCGACACAAAACACTCATTATCGTTAGTTTTCCACTTGTATCTACATACAACATCGAGCGAACATTTAATACTAAAAGGAAAGATACATCTGCTAAATACAAAAATGGAGAAAATAAATTGGATGAAGAATACGAATACTTTTTTCTGTTCAAGAATCTCAACATCCGCCAAAGATCCGCAAACCGAGTCAACTGAACTGAAAGCGTTTATTAGCACACGGTCGTGCAGTCCTCTAGCTCTTGTTGCTTGAGCAGTAGCTGCTGTTGTAGCATCATTGTGATGCCGCTAGTGAAGCTATAGCACCTGCTTCACTTCGCCCGTTCATGGTGTTTTGCCAAATGCCAGAAAATAAATAAAAAAAAAAAAAAGAATCAACAAAGCCCGCAAGTAATGAGCTTCGGTTCGACATCGAACCGAACTGAACCACAGAATACTGTATTCGTACGCCACCGCCGCATCTTGTTGGCGATGGTGGTTGAGGTGCGAGGATGATGGCAACGGCATTCAACCAGTGGCAGCGAGAGAGAAGTTTATGAATGAATTTTCCGAGCGCCTTGCCGCTTCCATGTGGACGTGGTTTTCCAACATGAGAAAATCAACGTCGACTATGGAGATGGTGTTCCATGGTGGTGGCGGATGGGATTGCGTGAGGGTTGTGTTTTGGTTTTCCGAGAGCACGTGCAGATGTGCGGTTGGGTGGCGTGGGAAATCGGTATTGTTTACGTTAGCGACAAGAGGAAGACAGAGAGCCGACAGAAGCTTGAAGCTTTTGCTACTACTTATCTATGTTCTTGACTCTGACGAGTCGGTCGCATTACTCACATTCATTTGCATTACAAAAGCGTGTCGGCAATCACACTCATCACACAATAGAGATCTCAGGAACCGTCGTCGTGACACTTTTGCATTTCTATGAATTATTAACGGCACAGAAAATACCAATCCGATGCCGGCGATTCATCTGACAGTGGGAGCGGCAGATGTTGTACATCGACGTTCGCCGTCTACAACCTGTCGGCAACAAGCAACGCGAGTAAGTGGCAGAATATCACACTTTGCCGTCTATTTTAATTAGATCGAACACGCCCAGCTCGACAGAATCCGTCCTAATTTCTGTGCAATTTGTCATCCAAACCTATTCTATGATGACTAAATGCATAGGTTTACCATTACATCCCATTGTAGCACTTAGTCAAAGTGTGATGAACTACTGTCGTCACTGACAATTTCCCGGGCCAAAATAGTACTAAGTCAACATGCATCTGTTCGGTATCTATCTCTTCCCCTAACGACCTGACTGCGTCAAGTGCAGTAGCAACGCATTTAATCGATTGCACTAGTAAGTAATGCAATTAAATCAGAATCTATTAGCGGGCCATTTCGGTATAGGTTAGCCACAAAAGAAATTGTTTATTTGGAAAACAGAGCAAGGGATGACCACATTTATAGCTTTTATCGGTCCAGTGTTGAGTTCGTATTTCACTCGATGCCCGAGTTCGGATGGTATGTGTTTGTAGATTTCATTAGCGGCAAATTATAGTTCTACGTCGGATGAGCTAGATGCATCTTGGCGGCGAGCCATGAAAATGTGCCAAATGATGAATGCGCTGGGCATGCTATTAATCGTGGCAATTACGCCTCCGACGGATGGATATTCATTGGTTGTTATACGTTTTTGTCGGCCGAGAGGACAGGTAATATTTTTTTTTTTTTCGTGGACACCCACTCGCGTTGGCCAGGCTAAGAGCTGATCATGGTTCACAGGCATGTACATACATATGTATATACGTAAGATGGTTCTTTGACTTTTTTGATTTTGAATAAGACCGAGTATTCTGTCGTATGTTATGATGAATTGTTGAGGTCATTGTACGACCATATCAGGATTAAGATCAGGATTATATTGACGCACTAAGTAAAAGGTTCTGTCAACTAATAGCAGTTGGGCCATACGCATTGGTTATATAACCCGAGCTCCGTCTCATGCTAGTTCAAAAATATATTACGGAACTGTATGACTCGCAGGATCGTCGGATACGGGACACTAAACCTTCTATAAGGTCGTTCTTATGTCATTAAGTGCAGATGGAAAAAGGGAACACAAAATGATTCTACATCAGATGTTGCTATAGAAGAGAGCACGCTTAGAACATCCACTGCGGTAGGACGAGGAAAAAGGGCTTATCAACCTCTCAAGGCAGTGTCTTCATTATCCAAGGCAATGAAATGTTGGGCTGCGAAAAATCCCTGCAAATGGCTTGATAAGGGCATTGTTTACCGTTAGTCAGGACTTCTTCATGGCCACAGGGTTTTTTAACTTCCCAGTGGGAAGTTATTGTAATGGGGCCGATTTTGCGAGTTCTAAATTTTGAGATATCTCCACGTTTCAAGGTCAACAGAATCCAAATACAAGGTTTGTATAGAGATGTATTTGTGTGTGTGTGTGTGTATGTATGTATGTATGTACGTATGTGCGCATGTGCGTACCGGGATTTCCGCCTCAATTATCTCGAGAACCAAAGATGATATTGACATAAGATTAGGCTCATACCACGCGTAATTATGCAACTTAGAATTCAATTTTGGTCCAGCCGTTTTATGATAGAAATTAAAAAAAATGAATGTCTCGCGGTGTTCGCAAGCGGTCCTGCCATCTAAGTACTAACCGCGGCCGACGCTGGTTGATTGCGGTGATCAGACGAGAACCGATACCGAACCGATAGATTGCTCGGAAACGCACACTCATGAGCTGCTCGGGAGCGTGCGCTACCAAACGAGCAATTATTAAACGTAACTTCCACATGTGGAAGTTAGTCGTGTGGACCTTGAGTATCGCACCTAGACCACATTTTTTAATTCTCTAATTTTAGGTGAAGAGCACCGTGGCGCAGTGGGTAGTGTGTTGGCCTCTGACGCCGATGAAAGGGGATCGAATCCCGTACAGCCATGTCATCGAACGTGTTTTTCACGGTGTTCTCCTCAGCGGGGTTCTGACAAAACCCCCTGTAGTAAAATTGTCATGAAAAGCTTCTCGAAATTCGCCGTTCGGAACCGGCAATAAACTGTAGGTCCCTTTCACCTATGGGAAAATTAAATCACACACAACATGGGTGATTGAGAGAAGCTCGGCTCAGGTCCTTCATGGACTGTAACGCCAACATACATACATACAATTTTAGGTGAAGAAGTAAAGATGAGCCTCTCAACACAAGGATATCGAGGAGTCTAGGGACAAACATAAAATACTGGTCTAGCTTTATAACAAAGCTAAAAGCCTTGCAGGAGGCTTTAAGAAAGGTACCCAGGATCTTCGAAATTGCGAAGGCAGTCTTGTCACCGACCCGCAGGGAATAGTGGATGTACATATTTAAGCACCATTTCTGGCAGCTGCTTAACGAGCATGGCCAAGAGAGAGTGGTAGGGACTGGGGAAATTCCAACTCCAGCCGCTGAAAGAGTCCTCCCATCCAGCATTGAAGAAGACGGCAAAGCTATTCAAAAAGTGACGAGCAGCAAGGCCCTAGGCTCAGATGGCTTGCCTAGCGGCGATGTTCTGGTAGGGAGCATGCACCAGATCATCTATAGAATTTGGGAAGTTGAAAGCACGCCCGACGACCGGAATAGCAGCACTATTTCCCCCAACCACAAAAAATTCGATCCTACCTCCTGCAAAAACTAAAGAGGTATATCCCTGCTTAATGTTGCAAGATCCTGTTCAGCGTATTGGGTAAACGTGCAGTTCGGTTCTAGGACCTCTGAACCGTTTGAACCATGTAGCGGATTTCGGCAAGGAGATGCGCTGTCATGCAACTTCTTGAATGTTATGCTGAAGCAGATAGTACGACGGGCAGGCGTCAACAGGGAAGGCACTATCTTCTACAAGTCTGTCCAGCTGCTAGGATACACGGATGATATTGACGTCATCACGCGGTCTCGGCGTGACGTTATAGAAGCTTTTACGGCGATTGAGGAACAGGCCTTAAAGTCAACGAGTATAAGACAAAGTCCATGCTGTGAAGCGAAAACCGACCCGTCTCTCACCACCTTGGACAAAATATGACGATTGATAGCTATAATTTCGAGGTGGTTGGGGAGTTTGTCTTCTTCGGGGCAAACGTAAACTCCACAAACGACACCACAGTGGAGATCCGGCATAGAATCGCCATTTGTAACCGCTGCTACTTCGGTTTGTCCAAACAACTTGGGTCAAAATTCCTCACTCGAAGAACCAAAGTCATGCTTTACAAAACGCTTATACTACCAGTCTTGCTATACGGAGCCGAAAGCTTGATGATAAGCAGGACGGCGGAGCTAATTTTGGGTTCTTTCGAAAGAAAAGTTCTGCGCCGGATATTACGTCCTGTCTGTGAGGAAGGTGAATGGAGGAGAAGAATATTGTCCGAAAGGCAAAGATCAGTCGACTACATTCGCTCGGCCATATCGAGCGCATGAACACCAACGCTCCAGCTAAGAGGGTTTTCGACTTCGAGCTTCCTGGTTCGAGAAGAAGAGGAAGACCGAACCTTCGGTATAAAGACCAGGTATTAGCGGATGGAAGACAACTTGGTCTTGATAACTAGAAGAAGCGTGTGCGGACCGTCAAGGATGGAAGGCAGCTTTAGCTCAGGCTCAAATCCTCCATGGACTGCCGGCCTGATAAGTAAGCAAAGATGAGCCTTGTAAGAGAGTGCTAGGACCTAACAAAAGTACAAGAGAATATAAGAAGCAAAGTCTCCTCGAAAGTCTACGCACTTTCTCAGCAATGCTCTCAACTCTTGCACTCGTTCAACTATTGGGTGATTTTTTAGGCGCTTGATATTTTATTGTCAAAAACGTTTGGGTCGTAGATGTTCGTTCACTACTCTCTAGAGGTGGCTGTCCTAGGTAGGATTTAGAGGAACTCGACTGAATTTTCACGTTGGTCGTAGTTCACAGCAAATGTTCCATGCCATTATGGTGTTACACATATTAGAACTGAACCCACAGAGTATTATAACGGACACCAACCGACCGTTTGTTCGAATTTCGCTGTCAAAATTTGGAATGCTCTGATGGAAATGATGGTAACTTTCAGCAGCTAATTGCTGAATATCAGAGCATTCTAGAAACTTCTGAAGGGGAACGTCTGATCGCTGACATTCGAGGAAATAGACCGAGGGCTATATAAGCGGGAGCATTCAACCTCGGGGGCATTCAGTTTTCGGGATTCAGTAACGAGTGATCAGTCGGTATTCAGTGTGAAAGTAATGAAGCCACCCAGTGAGTTGCAATAAAATGTAAAGTGTGTGAAAGCTTGTAATAAAGGTGAGGCGCTCAGATAATTGATCTGAGCTGGAATAATACAGTGTGCGTATTGAATAAAAAAGTAGACACAGCACTAAAAAAAAACAAGCGGCAAAAAAATCACACATCAGTAAGTTCAGATCCACCACTTTTTATCCATCAGAACCCTTTGGAAAAAATTTGTTTATTGAGTGCAGTATCGGGTTCTCAAAAAATTTGCCCATCAACCTGTTGTATCACTGAATGGAAAAAAAAACGCAAGTACACATCCCACCTAATGCATTTCTTCCCTATGCTCTCGGCTACAATACAATCGGGCAGCCAGTCAGAGGGAACGACACTTTAAGGGCCAAGAAAAACAAACCTCAAACAATCCAAAAAGATCAGCTCAGTCTACAATCAAACTGGAACTCACCAGCGACAATTAGCATGTATGAATCACCTTCTCGTATATACTCTGCAATCTTACATCCTCGGCATGGTACTCATTTAAGTTAAACACTATTTTAAGCAACTTCTACTACGGACCAGTCAACCAAGGTGTAACACTATAAAGTAGCATACAGAGCCGGCACTAAGTCCATTGAAAGCCATGAATAATTAAAGGTTTCCATGTGACTAATCAGAAACTAAACGAATTTGTCGATTTCATGCGGCCAACCGAACGGCTCGAATTTAATCGCCTTCCGAATTTGCAGCTCTCTTGCCACCAAAGGCCAGGTCAGGTCTCTTTCCACAACATTTTCCATCTACCCACGCAATTATGTACGTTACCCCAATTGTAAGATACAGTCGAATTTCAAATTTAATTCGCACAGCGTAGCGTATACGTAACAAGATAGCAGTGGCGCCATCATTCAGAAACTAGATGCACTCGAAGAGCTTTCGAAGCTTCGTACACTTAACGCCATAAAAATTAGACAACTTACAAATAAATTAAACGAACATCTTTCGTGTTGCCGGTATAGATACTTCATTGCCATTCAGCTTTTTCTGCAGCTACTTTACTTGAGTTTTGTTTTCACACAGAGGTGTGGGATTTCCCACTGAAATTGTCAGTTGGTCAGGTAGACTGTTGTATTCAACGTCATCTTAATAGTAGACTGTAAAACCAATCTGTCTGTTAATTGAAATTATTACAAGGTATGACATTACGCAAATACAAGTAGTGACGGCAAACTCGATTAATATGGGATGAAGCTTTAGCTGTAGTCTAAACGATGATAAGATAATTGCAGGTAGGTGTGGTTGGATACCGAAGCAACCTTCAATATCATCGATATCGAGTCAGTAGTATTTAGTTTAGAGTTTTAACAAACATGGGAGTCGGCTGATTGAATCTGTGGATGCCTATAGGAGAATACTATAGACAGGCAAGGTTTACAAGCTTTCTAAAAAGACCTTAAAAGGTAAACTGGTTATACGTTTTGATGGTAATCGCGGTGGAGTTAGTTGTCACTTTAAAAATATAATAAAAATTGAATGAGCAGGAGGCTACTAGGCTAATGGGACCTATTAGAATTACGACAGATCAATCAAAACTGTTCTCCTAGATATTTCTAAACTCGACCTGTCAAGTCTGTGCTAAGACTACGAAACGTTGGAGGTTCTCTATTCTTACTCGCCAAAAAAGTCTAAGGTCCGTGGCATGGCGTTGGTCTAAATTGCTTTTTCGGATTTAGCAAGGTCTTCTTAGTCGACATATAAATCTAATTATTTGATTGCTAAGAAGGACCCTCAGGAAAAGTAACCTACATACATCGACAATCAAGGAATTGTAGACAAAATGGAAAGATAAGTTGTCAGCAAGCCATTTAATCCCTTCAAAGATGAGCTCATTAAATTAGGGTTTACGAAGTGCTATTGGTCAGGCCCAAATATACTAGATACTCTCGCAACTCTTAGAACTCTGACAGTCAGCACCATAGCCAGAGACTATATGACATCTGAATAGGTATCATATAACGTCTCTAAAAAAAGCATGTCGAACGATAAGGTGACTTAGGGCCTTTAGTACTCGAAGCTTACATGGATTACAGTAGTTGATTAAAAATTTAATAATTACACCCATATATGTGTCTAAGTCTAATCTTGGTGTCTAATCTGACAAAAGGGCCCACGATTCGATCTGTCTTATGTTGTTAATACATAGTACTACAATGGATCCGCAAATAGTGGCCGGAAGCATAACATCTTGAAAACCAATAGGCCGAACTTAGGATAGGCAACGTTTAAATATGTGTGTCATATGTATCAAACCGCTCAGCATGGGAAAACAGTGATCCCCTACTAAATGTCAAAGGCCTCAGGTGGTACACGGATGGCTCCAAGATGGCTTCTGGCGTTGGCGCCGGCATCTTTGGACCAAAACGCAAGATCTCGAAGGCCCTGGGAATAAGCCCCAGCATCTTCAAAGCAGAGCTGCTTGCCATCCTAACATGCGTCAATCTAAATCTCGAGACTGGCATCAGAGGAGTAACTATCAACATACTCTCTGATAGCCAAGCAGCGCTTAATGCACTGGGTTCGTACAGCACGAACTCAAAAACCGTCAATGAATGCCATGACGCCCTACAAGACCTCGCCAAAAGAAACCCTGTTAAAGGTTGGTGGGTGCCAGGACAGAAAGGTATCAAGGGCAATGAAATTGCCGACCAACTTGCCAGAAAAGGTTCCAGCGACAAATACATAGGTCGGAACCTTTCTGCGGCATTCCCGGGTCAAAGATAAATTACTTCTTAGACAAGTGGGAAAAATCGCAACACCTGTCCTTCTGGAACAGTGTTCGGGGACTCCGTCAATCTAAACGACTTATACGACCCCTGAACAAACACCCTATTGACATACTCAAACTCAATAGAGGGGATATCAGAAGACTAGTCAGCTATCTAACGGGACACTGCGGTCTGGGATATCATTTAAACAAAATTAGTCTCTCGTCTGAAACTGAGTGTTGGCTCTGTCTAGAGGACGATGAGACGGCAGAAAACATACTATGTGCGTGTGCTGCTCTCTGCCATCTTAGGAAGCGTATCCTTCTCAGTGAAATTATGACTCCTGAGGGGATCACCCTGGCTCCTACGAGAAGCATTCTCAACTTCATTATAGAGGTCGAGAGGCTACTCGGCTAATCGGCTAGCAGGCACAATAGATCTGCAAAGGTCGCAGTGCCGTATTGCTAATAGTAGCACTAGCCCCGTATAAAAAAAAAGAAAAAGTGTCAAATATGACATGAGGTCTCTACTGCAGCTGCTACTTCTCCAATCTAGCTGGAAGAGGCTACAATTGGAGTTGGTTTGGCAAAAAGTTCGAACATCAGGAATGATTTCAAGCACCAATCTGGATGATTTTCAGATAAAAATTTTCATCGCTGATTTGTCTGGTATACTTTACTTCAGCTTATAATGAAATGAAGTCACTCGATTGAGGTTAAGTTAGCTCAGCGTTTCATGCCGTCAACCTTCTGAAAAGAAGAGGTTTCCTAAAGGTCGATACCATCGCTGCCTCCAATCCCACTGCTTAAGAAGAATTTATTTTGATATGCAGCACTTTGACACAGTTTTTCGAACGTCACCTTCGTATGCAAACAAGGGGGCGCCATCGTAATTTTTCCCTAGTAGTCATAGTAGATTCAAGAGTCATACATACTCTTATGATGTTTGTCACACAACCTGGACCGAGTGCAGATGGTTTGGTTCGTAGATGTTCGTTTACTACTCTCCAGAGGTAGTTGTCCTAGATAGGAGTCGAGAGGAACTCGTCTGAATTTTCACGTTGGTTGTAGTTCCCAGCAAATGTTACGTACCATTATGGTGTTATATTAGAATTACACACACGGAGTATGAATTTGAAGTGACCATATACAGCAGGATTTTTGACCACTACCCATTCGCAACAGCTGTGTTGCACAATATTTCCGTAGTTGCATTTCTAGCATATGGACATACTTTGAACTACAGACTTTCCGCTCGATAGTCGGTGATGTTTACCATGCTATCATGCGGGAGGAGTAATACTGAGCTCTCCTGGAGGATTGGCCACGCTAAGTCAATTTTGAAACAGCCTTCGCCTTCATCACGACTTCCAAAGCGTGCATTGAACGAAAAACCATCCGGTAGGCGACCGTTTGGCAGGCCCAGGACGACTTGGTTGGACCAAGTCCAAAAACTCGCCTGGGTGCGCTTGGGCATAGCTTCTGATGAGTTAGAGTTGATGGTGGAAGATCGAGTGGGCTGGAGATCCCGCGCGCGCGCATTGCCCCGCGACTCCTTTAGTGGAACGTGCGGGCCACTGGAAATGTATGTATGTTTTCTTCTGTGATGGCGTTACAGCCCATGAAGGACCAGAGCCAAGCTTCTCTCAATCACCCATGTTGTGTGTTATTTATTTTTCACATAGGTGAAAGGGACCTACAGTTTAATGCCGATTCCGAACGGCGTGAGTCGAGAAGCTTTTTCACGGCAAGTATACTACGGGGGGTTTTGCCAGTACCCCGCCGAGGAGGAACGCATCGAATAAACATTCCATGGCGTCGGTGTTATCGGGATCCGAACTCGTTCATCGTGCGTCAGAGACTAACACACTAACCACTGCGCCACGGCGTCCTCAATGTATGTATGTATGTATGTAAATAGAGACGACCAGTAGCCCTGGAAATAGCATAGCCTATGAGCTCTATGCGGCTTAATGGGCTCCGGTCGGAGAACTGTTTTGTGTGATTTTTATTTCAACGATTGATTCACCACTTCAATGTCGACAATCATTTTTTCTTCGCGGGGTGTCATGCATATTAATAAACAAAATAAAGGTGGATTTTCCAACAGTCTAAGGCAATAATAAAATGTCCACCTGAACTAGTTATAAAGGCTGTCAAAAAGGGCAACATCTTGTACAAGTCTTCTTCTTCTTCTTAACGGGTGCTACAGTTCGGTGCGTTTATAGGCGGGAAACCACGCACAACATCTTTCTTTCGGCCCGACCAAGGGCCTCCTCATCCGCTTTTGATAGTATCCATGCTTCTGAGCCGTATAAGAGTCAACTTTGTCTTTCGGGAGAGAGCTCTATTACTCAATTGTCTCCTGAACCCAAAGAAACAGCGATCGACTGCGATCCTACTGCTAGGTGTCCGTTCTCATTCTTGCAGGCTTCCGTTCTGGCTTTATAACCTTGGCATGTCCCTTTTATCTGTTGATAAAACTTTCGAACGTAACGCCTGCAGTAACATCTCTTCAAATCCTCAATCGCGCGTTTCACTTTATTTTTAACTCGTAGAGCTTACGATCTACTCTTATTCTTCTATGCAGCGAGGCTTTATATGCATCCTGCTTCTTTGTGTAAATCCTCCTGCACTCGTCATCAAACCAGTTGTTTCTTCGTGGTGGAGCCTTGAAGCCCAAAACTTCAGATGCAGTTCTTTTCAGAGCTTGTTTGCAAAGCCAGTGCTGTTCTATTGATAGCGTGGAGGGTTGAGGTATATTTTGTAGAAGTAGGTCTTGAAATTCTCTATTTTTGATAAAAAGGCAAATGGAAAGTCATGGCCTAGCTTCCTGCAATAGTTATCGACACAAGGTATGGAAGTGGAAAGAGTAAGTTTTATCAACAAAAATCGGACCTATCATTTGTAGCAGCTTAAAAAGCGGTGTGTACACAACGCTGAGTCATGTGGGCACGACTCATGTCAGCTTTTAAAAGGGACTTGTAGTTGTAATTGTCATGTGATAAGCAGCGTTTTCAACTGAGCAAGAACTAAACTGAATGTCGGATGATTACTTCTTAGAGCTTGATTCAAATCCACCCAACCAAAATCATGGGTGGCTATGAGGCTTTAAGTAAAATGAGTGTAAGAAAAGCCTGGGCAAACGCTTATATGGTTGATTAAAAAAAGGAATCATTCATTCAACAAGGACATCTCTTATTACAGCTCAAAATTGAAAATCAGCCTGCATCCAAGCTAATGCCCAAGGTGATGGTGACGAGGGAGACTAATGAATCACTCGATTTCCTTATGATCTGGATATCAAGCCAACCAGTAAGGAAAGCGATAATTAAGGATCTTCAGCCGAAGTTTATGGCCAACCATAAACGAGAGCTAACCATCGCCGCAGAATATAAAAAGACCACAAGAAACAACTTAAAACCTCTTACGAAATCGCTCATGTATTTAGTTTTTATTATATGCAATAAAGAGACATGATAGAAATGTCCTTTAGGACACACGACTACAAGGAGAAGATACCATCTACCAGTGTCCATTAACTAATTAAGTGCGGCAAAAACTCGTGCACAAATCGGGGAGCTGACTCGTAAGAGCTACAACACACAGGATTTACAGAACTGTTTAAAAATAAACACCCGATCCTACGATCCATTACCGTTAAATCAGAAACCAAACCCACTACCACCTAAGGCATGCGTGTCCATTATTAAAGGACATTCGCCGCATCCGGAGACAGAGTGAGTAACTGACCAAAAGCAAACTTAATTAGCCATTCGCTTAACGGAGGACACGGATATAAAATCAGTAACGCAACAGAAGCCGTACGGCCGAAAAACGGCAACTAGAAGTCAGGATACACCAACGCGTAGAGCAATTAAGGATAGGCCGTGTGCCACAATGACACAGTGCAGCTGTAGAATGTTGAGTTTATTGGCCATTGTCCTATGAGTACCAGGGAATCCTTTTCCTCCAATACTCGTATGTATAACTAGAGGTCACTATGTGCGGGTCTGGCGTTTTTATTGGGGATAGTAGTGCCTATGCGTAATAAATCGATCGATGTGGGCGTTTATGGCTTCCACCGCGAAGCGAATACAAGTGGTTGTGTTTACACTGCGAGCGTTGTTAACTGGCTTTGATATCCTGGCATTTGATGATATGACGTTTTCCTTGATTTTCATTAAACTTACATTTTTGGGTATGGTGTTGCTGTCTTAAGGATTTCGTCACCGTCGGATTGATGGATGGGAGGGTGGGTAAAGTGGCGTCATTCCTAAGTGATTTTTTTGGGAGCGGCATTAAAATATCAAGCCCAACAACTCGTGGGAATTAGAAGATGACCGATTCGCGGTGGGCGATAGGATAATGGAGGAATTACTCAGCAGCTAAAAATTAGACGATGACATGGGTGAACACGTATTTTAAGAGGGATTTTTGGAAATTATTCATCCGTTTCCAGACGATTTAGCATATCTTGCGGCCGGACTGAGAGGCGCGGGATGTTCTGTTCATAAATAATTCTTTTTCCTTATTCAGGGATGAGCCGTTCTTCGTAGGCAAAGTACCCAATTCTCATTTCCTAATGACCAACTACTCAACTTAGCTCATCACGTCCTCCCCTAAATTTTCATTTTCATACTCGTACCTTGAACAATATAAACTGGCATTTGTTGACATAATGGAATGGCACAGTTGAATGGCACTGTGTGTACAAGGGCACCATGCCAACGTCCCGTCCTTAAAGCACCACTCCTATCGACCAAAATATGAGTTGCAGAGTGATTCAGCAAACAAATTGCTTGATGCAGATATTTAGTAAATTTGCCACTTCCACTTGCCAAGGACTAACGATTTTATTTCATTTTCTACTTACCGCCATTCGTGCAATGCGAATCCTGGACAGTCGGCTTTGCATTCCTCGCAGCGTGTGCCTTCATCCACTTCTCTAATTATCACACCCTGAAATGGAATGAAAATAATGAATCATACTGGGAAGTGAAGAGGATTAAAAAACAGAATAATCAATTACTTAAGGACGAGATGGATTGGTACTTTTTTTTGCTGTATTGATTTGCAGGTAGGGTTTTGCTTGGGTTGGAATGAGTCCAACTGGACGGAATTTTATCAACAGAATTCAGAAGCAGTTGAAGAAGAGGAATGGATTTGTACTATTGGAGTTGCTTATTAAACTGGCTGGAATACAAGGACGAGATAGAGGCCGTAAGCTGTTTATACCCACGAGGATGTTGCAGGCAGATGCCGCAGTATCAGTTTTCCCCCTAAATATTGGTATGTTGGACGAATTTTGCAGACAAACTCCACGATTTTCTTAATGCTTGCTTCTGAAACCATTAAGGTCGGTAATGAGCAAACCATACCTTTGATGTTAAAAAGGGATTAAGGCATGGTGACGCGCTGTCATGCAACTTTCTCTACATCGGGCTTGTAAAGATCGTGCAAGAGTCACTGGCCAGTACAAGAGGTACGATTTATTTCAAGTCTACGCAATTGCTTGCGTACGCCGACGACATTGACGTGATCGGACGGACCCAGCGGGACCTCAATGAGGCCTTTGTAAGCATTGAGCTAGAAGCGGCTAAGATGGGTCTCAAGGTTAATGAGGGTAAAACCAAATATCTGCTTTCATCAAAAAGAGACGGTCAACACCGACGTATTGGCCGGAACGTCACCATGGGCGGGTATAACTTTGAAGTGGTCAAGGAATTCGTCTACTTTGGCTCGCTGATGACCGGCGACAACAACACCAGCGGTAAGATAAAACGCAGAATCACTCTTGCCAACCGCTGTGGCTTTGGGCTCAAGAGGCAATTGAGAAGTAGGGCCCTCTCTCGGAAAACCAAGGTGACACTATTAAGATCTTGATGATTTAAAGAAAAGATTTAACGATGAACTGTACGGGTTGTACAGCGACATCGGACTGGTACAGCGAAATACAGCTCCGACCCGAAGAGTCTTCGAATCCGGAAGGAAGGCGCGGCAGAGGACGGCCGCATCTACGGTGGCGCATGCAGGTGGAAGGGGACCTTAACCAAATGGGCGTGCGGCGCTGGAGACAGCTGGTCAAAGACCGTGCCAGCTTGAGACGCTTGTTGGTCGAGGCCCAGATTCACCGCGGACTGTAGCGCCACCTAAGTAAGTAAGTAAGACTTTCCGGGCTTTAGAACCATAATAACTTCGGCGACCCTTCATTGGCTCGGTACGTGTTCTAACCTAAACGCTGCCTTAACAAGATATAAAAGTGTGAGCAGAGCCTTTCTCGGCAAATTTTTAAGGACATCTACTCTAATTAAGTCGTAGCCTGGTGCTTTATTTGGCTTGAGGGATTCTATGATATTTTCCAGTTCTGAAAACGTGGCTCGGGTAGTGGTTGTCCTTTCAATGGCTTGAAGGTTTCAGCAAGATATTCAGCAAAAATTTCAGCCTTTTCTTCACCGCCTTTCGTCCATTCATTTTGATTTTTCTTCATTGGTAGTGCCTGCAGTTTAGGATATATAGATGATGGGGATGATGAGGCATAATGTCAAAAGCAAAGTCCATAAAAATCGAACTTTTCGCAAAATGGTCATTAAAATCTAACCGTTGCATTTGATGTCAAAAACTTTTAGAGGAATCCATGACAAGCCTTGAAAAAAATACTTTTACATTTGAAAGGAGTTCCGAGTAAAGAATGCAAGCAAAGAGGTCTTTCCGCGTCATCAGTTCACGTCTTTCGCCAAAATGTTGTGAAAAGTCTTGGGTATATATCCATATAAAAGCCAATTGACAGAAGCTCTGAGTTTGCCAAGGTCAAGGAGCAGTTGGAAACAGATTCAAATTTTCGTAAAAAAATTATTTTCAGTGATGAAGCACTTTTGATTGAAAGACTTCGTTAACTAGCCAAACGTGTCATATTTGGGGAGAAAGCATCCGGACAAACTTATTGTCTGGTGTGGATATTTTTACAAAATGGCCAGGTCATTCAACTATATAAACAGGTCCTGTTTGGAAGACTTGTGATTTTAAGATGCGGATGCAACGCACATCGAGCGTTATCTCAGAAATGTTTCACAAAAATAGTTCCCCGAAGAGGCGGTGAGGAGTGGCCAATTTTGACAGTTTAACGACTTTCGATTTTTATTTTTTTTTCAAGATATGTACATTAAATCGCTGATTTATGGCACCAACTCAACAATGCACAATGGACTAACTGATGAACTTCATGATTCAAACCAATGGTTAAATCCAGCACGAGTTATACAGCAGAGTCATAAAAAATTGGACCTTTGGGGTTAGGTTCTGCAAAAGCAAGTCGCAAAATGATATCAGCCTTGAAACAGAATGGAATATGTATATTGAGGAATATAACGGTATATTTAGCTAAATATCAAGTTGAAATCGACTCGGTAGGCCATGCGGAACCCCTGTCATCCTAAACAATCTCTTCTCAATACTTAGAACTATGTAGAAACAATCTGAATATGTACGTGACTTATTCGCCAAAAAACATTGCATCTGATGCAGTCACCTCCAACGATTCAATGTCGCGATCGTGACCATTCCGAGAATACAATTAATCGCCAATCAAATCTGTTTTTAGTTTATTTCGATAAGCAGTTGTGAGGAAATGCTAGGTTTTGTTAGTAACCGTGTCAATAAGGCAATCCCATGTAAAAAAAAAACTGCAACTCTCGGGCCATTAACAAGGCCTGAAATAGCCTATTACGAGTGCTGTTCAAATAACAAGATTTGAGTGTAATTAAATATTAGTGCGAGATAATGATAAAACTTCGGATTTTATTTTCCCGGATTATTTCGCCCGAAGGTGGCAATTACCTCGAAGGGGATTCCCATCGTTAAGTGATCTTTCGAGATTTTACTCACGCCGAGGGAATCGCCGCATTGTATAGACACTCAGATGTACTATGTATTTATTATCTGAGTCACCATCAACCAGTCGGAGGTGTTGTGTTGAGATACGGCGAATACTAGCTCCTTTGACAGATGCTTGGTTTTTGATTAATTGCCAGTTGAGCACCGACTGTTGTATAACTTTGGAGACGGAGGTTGCCTGAGGTCAGTTTTTTTATTATTTTTGTTTTGACGTTCAAATCGATTTGTTTCGACGAAGTTCTAAACTCAATTTTATCTCTTCCAATCTGGCCATTAGCATAACGACGGATGCATCTAATGACATGCCGCAATGCAGCAAGAAATCGATCTTTACACAGAACACTCAAAGTTTTCGAATTTTCCGCGCTCCACGAGGTATAAGTTGCAACGTCTTTATTCGATGTCCTTAAATCGTATCTACCCTTGGGGTTGTTGTCCTTGTGTACCTTGCTTATTCCATCGTCTTGTAATCGCTGTAGTATCGCGTCGACAACAAACGAAATTAAATGGGGAATCCCCTCGAAGTGGAAGAGGACATCCAGCCAGTCTGAAAGAGCTGACGTCACCTCAGAAGCTGTGTTCCATTTACCTAAATTCGGATTGGAAACCTAACAGCCGCAAGAATAAAAATCCATCAAGCCCAGCCTACCACCTGCCACTTGGAATGCCTGAATTGGAAGGGCATGAAAGAAGGATACAAAAAACAACAACAAGAGCAAGAAAATAAAAAGGAATCACCATGCTATTCATGGCAAACCCATGAATGAATGTATGTATGAGCGCCTCGTCGACGCTAAAGGACATTGTTCTTCCCCATTCCTCCCATGCGAGCAGTCGTGCCACTGCCGGTTCACTTCCGAAACGATGTTGTTTGGCATTGTTCCAGACACATTATTGTGTTTTCTTTGCATTGCCCTCGCTTCCCTTTACGTTCCATGAGGCCTTACATCACACACATGGATACCCCCACACGACGGATAGCTAGTTACGCTGTCGCTTATGAAGTTCCATGCAGTCGGCTAGATTGTGCACTTGCACAAGTTTAACAAACCCGAGAGAAAAGGATATGCCTCTGCCAGGATAAGAAGTGCAGGACAAGAGAATAGGTTGTTTTTTACTCCTTGAGTTTGGCACCGTTTGTAAGGCGATAGATGTGGCGAGTGCTTGTGAGTGGGCTTGTTTCATTGCGTTGTATTGGTTTCTTTCCTGCTGTGGTTTTGCTTTTCTTTTCTTGTTTTTGGTTTTGAGTACTCTTTGAATGGATGACTTGTGGTGAGAACATGTAATTCATTCCATCCCATCGGAATTTCCTTACATCTGATTGCTCACCTAAGCATATGCTCCATTTGAATCAATATGATTCCCACCCATACTTTGTCGAATGGAATTAAAGATGTCCGGAGCCATAACTGAAATCAAAAGAACTGCAAGCTGTCAGGCTCTTAATGGAGCTTGTCGGGGAATATGCCAACAAACCACTTGGCGTGTTTATCCAAAAGCGGCTGAAAGGTTATGTTGTTTCCTCTTAAGCCTTTTTGTTTTTCACTCCTCAAGCTAAGCGTAGAAGGTTGATTGCCAATGCACCCGGAGGAAAATTGATTTATGATTTCCTTTACATTTTCTGTCATAACTAGCGACTAGCTAGCTAGCTCATTAAGGACGAAATCATTAATAGGCCGCCTGCCCAGTGCTCGTTAATCAACTTCTTATGACCACATAACAGTTCGAAGTGAATAGAGTCAAGTACAAGGTGAAGCAACAATTTAATTATAGGCCATGGATTGCTGATTCGTTCTTCATGTGTTCTGACCTGCCTAGTGCGGAGCTTATGGCACGAGCGCTTTTGTTAGGTATTTATAAATCGATTTGAAGTTAGGAGGAGCAAACACTGACCATTGAGATAGCAAAAAAAAAACAACGACATCACACAAGAAACCTCACGAAAACCTACCGGCGATACAATCCAAAATTTTGAACAATAACGCTCTAGGCTTAAGGCTAAAGTTTGAATTACATATAGAATTAATGGAACAACATTGGTTCTACAGGTTGTGATGGTCATAATAATCAATCATCCAACGGCTCATGTACTTCTAACCCTTAAAAAGGGTGAAATGCACATACCGCGAGGCATTGGCTGATGCAGTCGATGCTGAGAATATGGAAAAACTACTTCCGCAGACTGTATAACGGCGATGTTAGTCAATATGCCGCTGTCAGGCAGAATGGTCCATTTCTTAACGACGAAGGCCACTGAGAATTACGTTCCCCTGACCACGACGATGTTAGGATCACCATATCTGCTGGCGCAGACGGACTGCCATATGGTTAGAGAAAAGCATGCCCGAGGAATGGAGTCTCAGCATCGTATGCCCGATCCATAAGAAAGGAGACCCCCCTGACAGCGTCAACTACGGAAGGATAAGTCTTCTTAATGTTGCCTACAAAATCTTCTCTGCCGTTTTGTGTGAACGCCTGAAGCCTCTTGTAAATAAGCTGATAGGTCCTTATCAGTGCGGATTCAGGCCAGGGAAGTTCACCATCGACCAAATCTTCACACTACGGCAGATCCTGGAAAAAACCAATGAATTTTAAGTCGACACTCATCATCTATTGTCGACTTCAAAGTCGCATACGACAGCGCAATGCTACGTCTACCTTTGACATCCCTTCTAAACTAGTCAGACTATGTAGGATAGCTTTGGATAATGCTCGCTGCTCCATCTGAATCCGAATCGGTGAACCTTACCGATAGTTTTGATGTCAAAAAAGGATTTAGGCAGGGCGATGCGCTGTCGTATGATTTCCTTAACATCATATTAGAAATGATTGCGCAAAAATCACTGGCCAATACAAGAGGCACAATCTATTTCAAATCCTCGCAACTCCTTGCATACGCCGACGATATTGACATAATAGGTAGATCACAGCCAGATGTCAATGAGGCGTTTGCGAGTATTGAGATGGAGGCGGCGAAAATTGGTTTGGCAGTAAACGAGGGCAAAAAAGGACGCTCACCGCCGACGTCTTGGCCAGAACGTTTGTATTGGCAGATATAAGTTCGAGGTAGTTAAGGTAGTTAAGGTAGACGAACCTTGGCTCCGCAGTGACTGGGTGTGCGGCAATGGAAAAGGCTAGCAAAAATCGTGCTAGTTGGAGGGGCATGTTGGTTGAGGCCCAGGTTCACCCCGAAGTGTAGTGCCCATTTAGAAGAATAAGAAGATATTGGCTATTAAGATTAGTAGAAGAAACAGGTCACCGTGGATGGGCTAGCAATCGAACTGGGTTTCGATAATCTTTGTTTGTAAATATTTTGTTAAGAGTGGCCTCCACTTACACAATAAGACTAATCAGAAAGGAAAAAACGGTTCCAACAAGCGCGACCTTGCAGGGGCTGCGTGGACACAGATGGGTCAAAAACCAAAGACGGGATGGATTGTAGCAATCACTGCAGCGTCGTCCAGGCAGAGCTGCTAGCAATAAAGGAAGTCTTGTCATGGCTAAGGAGGAACGTGATGTCTGCCCTGAATTCGCTGGAGTCTTATGCTTGTACATCCAAGGCAAGCTTTTACTGCCGCCGATCTCAGAACGAGATGGCTGAACAATTTAACATTCACCTCTTATGGGTACCAGAAAACGGCAACATTTCAGGAAGTAAGACAGCTGACATGCTCGCCAAGCAAGGAACGACACAACGAAGTAACATGGCATACGCTGGTACACCACTAGTAGCAATTGAATTAGAGCTAATGAATCAAGTCATGAGATGAACCTAACCACCAGGCAAATCTGGCCACGACTTGACCGAGAGCGAACCATGGGACCATTGGCAGTCATGCACAAAGACTAGGGCAAGTTTCGAATGACTTCTGCAGGAGCTGTGAAGACGAAGAGGAGGTTGAGTCCATTCAACACCTGCTCTGAGACTACCCGGCCCTCTATCATAGTATGAAACAATACCTAGGATTCTACTTCCTTAACGAGCTGACTGACATTCAGCGGATAAGGATAACTGACCTTCTTAATTTCGTTAGAAGTACAAAATGGTTCCATGAATCAGGAGTCGACTCCCCTCGTAGCAATACGAAGGGCCTACCTGGCCTAGGCATGTACTCCCCCTTCCAGGGAAGCTACGTATTACCTATCTGCCCTACCTACACAATAAGATCACCAATCGGTGGGCTTCTAAAGGGCTGGAATCCCGTTACACGTTAGGGAAAATGATTGCAGGATCCAAAGCAGAACTTATACCCTTGGTAAAACTATTTAATGCAGTGTCGTCTGAGCCGATGATAACCTAGAAAACCCGGGAGGTCCCTTTCACCTATGGAACAATAAAACCACACACAACGTAAGCTCGGCTTTGGTTTTTGGAAGAATGGCTTTTAAATAGATTCAGATTTTCACAAACTTCGGCCTGTGTTAACTTTAAAGCCAATAATCTGATCTATCTTTTTATTAAGCGTAGCGAGCCGAAGGCGAGCGAAGCGTCTTTTCCCTCAAACATGTATTTCGCAACAAATCGTACTCCTCCAAGACCACTAAGGCGATCTTGATCAAACTTGCAATGGTGATACATAGTGTGGAAGTCATAGGAAAAAAGATTCCGCGGATTGTTCGAGCGGCTACAGAAACCTTGATTTGGAATATATCTGGAATGATAATCTAACAAGATGTCCTGGCATCGAGAACAATTTAGGTTTTTTGAAAAACGCCAAAGAAAATGTTGTCGAGACGCGTGTTGTTTCACGACCAGAGCATATTGAATTAACTCCAGAACAATTGCAAGTTATCAACCACTTGACAAGACAATTAGACTCAACAACAGTCGAGGAACTAACTATCGCGCAAGGGAAAGCTGGCACTGGAAAGTCATGTATCATTCGCCAAATGATTGGGTTAGTTGAAGCAAAATATGGTCCTGAATCGGTGTTGCTGATTGCTCCTCCAGGTGTGGCTGCTAATAATATCGGTGGGGAAACAGTGCACTCTGCTTTAAACCTAATGGCTAGGACGCATGGAGCACTATCCAATCTGTCTGGGCAACACGAACGAGCATTCCAAGACAAAATGTCAAACAAGAAAGTTATTATCTGCGACGAAATGTCCATGGTCGGACTGCGATTGTTATCAATAATTGATCAGCGTCTCAGGCAAACTTTCCCAGAAAATCAATCCATTGAGTTTGGGGATGCCATTGTGTATTTCTTCGGTGATTTTTGCCAGCTGCCACCTGTTGGAGATACGTCAATGTTAGGAATTCCAAAACCAAGTAACATGGCTGCAATCCGTGGGAAAATTCTATATCAAAAGTTCACCCGAGTATTTGTATTGCAACAAGTACTGAGGCAAACCGGAATCGAGCAAGAACTATTCAAGAAAACGCTCGAAAATACATATATCCTCTGGCAAAATTACAAACGAAGACTACGAGCTTTTGAAAACTCGATTTGTACAATGTAATCAAGCAAGCATTGGAGGATTTGAATGCGCAATACGACTTAAAGCCCGAAAAACTGAAATTGCTATCTACAATGAACAGATGTTACGAAATCTGCGTAAGCCGGTTGCATTGATAAAGGCTATCCATAACAACAATATTGCAAGTCGTGCTTCAGCTGATAACACCCAAGGATTACAGCCCATCATCAAGCTAGCAAGAGGTTGTCGTTTGATGCTTACGCAAAATATTTGAACGGCAAAGGGATTATGCGCCTTCCGATGCTGAAGATATAACGAATGAGTTCCCAATATGCGTCTTGGTTCGATTTGATGACTATGATGGGCCTTCTGTGTATAATGGACTAATCCCTATCCTGCCTCAGATTCAAAATAGGTACTGGTAACTGTACACGAAAACAATTTCCGCTGAACGTCGCCTTTGCTATTACGATATATAAATCTCAAGGTATCACAGTTGATCGTGCCGTCGTTGATATAGGAGATGCTGAATTTGGACTTGGTCTATCATACGTTTGTCTTTCGGATGTTCGCAAGTTGTCCGGACTACTCATAGAACCAGTCTTTCTTAAATCAAGGTTGCTCTCAATCAACAACCAAGCTGGATGGACCGCCCCGAATTAGAAAGGCTCAATTGCTGTTGTCCTTTTCTGATTTTATGTGATATCGTGTTTCCATTTTATGTGTGTTTTATGTCAGATTTCATGGCTGCAATTGATGCAGATGGGAAAGCGGTTAAGGTCGAAGGTCATCGACCTTAAACCTATAAATGATCGCCTGGCTGTGATCCGCATCAGAGGCAGATTTTATAACATCAGCCTTATATGTGCACACGCCCCTACCGACGAGGCTGAAGACCCTATCAAGGAGGACTTCTATGACCTCCTGGACAACGCCTACGGAGCTTGTCCGGAGTACGATGTAAAAATCGTGCTCGGGGACTTCAACGCCAAGATAGGTAAGGAAAACACCCTTGGCGGAGTGATCGGAAAGCACAGCCTCCACGATACAACAACAGATAATGGCTTCCGACTCGCTGACTTTGCGACAGCTCGTAATGCGGTGATAAGTAGCACAAGATTCCCTCGCAAGCGAATCCACACAGCAACCTGGCGATCTCCGGACGGTCGAACCGCCAACCAAACCGAGCATGTGCTCATTGACGCAAGGCACGCGTCAAACGTCCTGGATGTGCGAACATTCAGAGGGGCAAATGTCGACTCTGACCACTTCCTCGTAGTAGCAAGATTCAGAGCTCGACTGTCCAATGTCAGAAAGCTGCACCAGCCCATCAGGAGGACGTTCGACATTGGGCGCCTGAGCACACCGGAGGTTGCCAGAGACTACAGGGAGCAGCTGAGCGAAAGACTCTACGGTATGCCTACGTCGAACACAAATGCCAATAATATGTGGCTGCATGCCGCTCAGCCATTCAGGAAGTAGTCGAAACTGCCTTAGGATACCTACCACTCCCGACAAGAAACCCGTGGTATGATGGCGAGTGTGAGCAGAAAAAGGCAGCAACGGAGAGGCGTACCAAAAGGCGCTGCTGAGGAAAACCAGGGCAGCGCAAGAAGAGTACCGAGCCAGAAGAAGGGAGGAGAAAAAACTATTGCGACAAAAGAAAAGAATCTTCGCCGCCTCCCAGCTCAAGGATATCGAGGAGTCTAGGATAAACATAAAATACGAGCCTTTTACAAGAAAGCCAAAGGCCTTGCAGGAGGTTTCAAAAAGGGCACCCTGGCTCTTCAAAACTGCGAGGGTAATCTTGTCACCGACCCGCAGGAAATAGTGGATGTATTTAAGCAGCACTTCCAGCAGCTGCTTAACGAGCATGACCAAGAGAGAGTGGTAGGGACCGAGGAAATCCCAACTCCAGCCGCTGAAGAAGTCCTCCCACCCAGCATCGACGAAGTCGGCACAGCTATTCAGAAGCTGAAGAACAACAAGGCCGCAGGCTCAGATGGTTTGCCATCAGAGCTCTTCCAGACTGGCGGCGATGTTCTGGTAGGGAGCATGCACCAGACCATCTGAAGAATTTGGGAAGATGAAGGCATGCCCGACGACTGGAATACCAGCTCTATATGCCCCATCCACAAAAAAGGCAATCCTACCTCTTGCAAGAACTATAGAGGTATATCCCTGCTCAATGTCGCATACAAGATCCTGTCCAGCGTATTGTGTGAACGTCTAAAACCATTTTGCACCGCACTAATCGGCAGCTACCAGTGCGGCTTCCGGCCCGGCAGATCAACTATAGACCAAATTTTCACACTTCGACAAATTCTGGAAAAGACCAACGAGTTTCGAATCGATACACACCATCTTTTTACGATTTCAAAGCCGCATACGACAGCATTCATCGTGAAGAACTGTTTGGGGCGATGGCCGAATTCGGGATTCCGGTAAAACTGATCCAGTTGTGTCGCGCCACGCTAAAAAACACGCGATGCACCGTGCAACTCGGTTCTAGGACCTCGGAACCGTTCGAAACACGCACCGGATTTCGGCAAGGAGATGCGCTGTCATGTGACTTCTTCAACCTGGTGCTGGAGCAGATAGTGCGACGGGCAGGCGTCAACAGGGAAGGCACTATCTTTTACAAGTCCATCCAGCTGCTAGGATACGCGGATGATATCGACATCAACGCGTGTTCTCGCCGTAGCATTGTGGAAGCATTCACGGCGATTGAAGAACAGGCGAAACGAGTTGGTCTTAAGATCAATGAGGACAAAACGAAATACATGCTGTCAAGCAAAAACCAATCCGTCGCTCACCACCTGGGACAAAATATAACAATTGACAGCTACAATTTCGAGGTAGTTAAGGAGTTTGTCCACCTCGGGGCAAACGTAAATTCCACAAATGACACCACAGTGGAGATCCGGCATAGAATCGCCCTTGGCAACCGCTGCTACTTCGGCTTGTCCAAACAACTGGGGTCAAAACTCCTCACTCGAAAGACCAAAGTCATGCTTTACAAAACGCTCATTCTGCCAGTCTTGCTGTACGGAGCCGAAAGCTGGACAATATGCAGGACAGCGGAGCTGATTTTGGGTTCTTTCGAAAGAAAAATTCTGCGCCGGATATTTGGTCCTGTCTGTGAGGAAGGTGAATGGAGAAGAAGACACAACCGCGAACTCTACGAGCTGTACCAAGATGTGGATGTAGTCCGGAAGGCAAGGATCCGTCGACTACACTGGCTCGGCCACATCGAGCGCATGGACATCAACGCTCCAGCTAAGAGGGTCTTCGACTCCGAGCCTCCTGGTTCGAGAAGAAGAGGAAGACCGAACCTCCGGTATAAAGATCAAGTAATCGCGGATGTAAGACATCTTGGTCTTGACAGCTGGAAGCAGCGTGCCCGGGACCGTCAAGGATGGAAGGTAGCTATAGCTCAGGCTCAGATCCTCCATGGATCGCTGGCCTGATAAGTAAGTAAGTAAGCGAAGCCTTATATTTCCCTTCGAGCTTATACGGAAAAGTCTGATGTCAAAAGCGGTACCAACAATCAACATGTCTGTTGCGCAGATTTACATCCTTCGAAGGTCCGAGACGAGATGTTGCTTATCTCGGATGCGATCGCGCCGTTTGCTTGCTATAAAAGAGCTCGCTACGCTTAATTTGGGTAGACTGGGAAGCGTATTACCGTCCTAGTACAGTTTGCCGTTGACAGCCGTCGTGCGCGGACGTACACACGTGTGATAGCCGCATAACGTCAATGCGTCAATGTTTTGCATGTTGTATCTACTGATGGGGGAATGCAGTATTCAGTTCTCTAACATTCGTGGGTTAAGGAAAAATTTCTTTGCCACATATGCCCATGTCTCTCTCCACAAACCGGCTGTTTTGGCACTTTGTGAAACACAGGTTGATGAAAAGTCTGATCCTTCGGATTTTAGTCTTCCTGGATATAGCTTAGTGCCATTATTCGCTTCCCACCGCGGTCTCGCCATCTATATATGTTCGTAGTGATATATCTTACCAGCTGCTTCGGCAGTATAGCCAAACATCCACCTCGGAATTTAATTTCTTATGGCTAAAATTCACTCTTCGTAAGCACACAATTCACTGCTGTTTTCTTTACAGAAGCCCAAATCTGGACAGAGGTATCACGTTCGACGCGTTTGATGCACTGTCCGACTCAATCCAAAGAATTGTTTCCCTGTCTCCTCGCACTGCGTTATTGCGGGCGATTTCAATGTTCACAATTCTCAGTGGCTTCGACATTCTGGACAGACAACACCCGAAGGAAGGTATGTCCAAATTTTCGCTGAATTGAACCAATTAACTCAGCTTGTGAATGAGCCATCCCGTATCCCGGATATTGTCAGTCACACGGCCAATACCCTGGACTTGCCTCTCAACCTGATAAATACACTTTGGATGTATTATCTCCTCTAGGCTCGTCTGATCACTGTGTCATATTAGCTAAATTCCCATACTCACTCCACTCAGTTAAAGAAAAAACTCCCAAAAGAACAACATGGGAATATAAGAAAGCTAATTGGTGCTCCGTCCAGTTAAAGCTCCGAAAGAAGTTGTTAATTCTTTCGGAGCTTTAACTGGTCGTTGTGCTTCCTCGACAACGACGTGGACGCCGCGCCCGATATGATTACAAACGTTATCAACACTGGCATAAGCAATTTTATCCCTAATAGGGTAAAAAATCTAAAGCCGGTAGATAATGCGTGGTTTGACTGGAGCTGCAAAGAGGTTATCAGGTTGAGAGAGATAAGTTTTCGGAATTATAAGGCAAACACCACTGAGGAAAACCGAAAAAGATATATACAAGCCAGAAATGACTGTAACTCCCACATTCGACGAGCCAAATTTTTACATGACCAAGAACTGAGGCGTAAAATCCTACAATGTCCCAAGGGTAGCAGAAGCTTTTGGTCTTTCGTTAAAGACATCAAAAACTCCGTATCGTCGTCTATACCCACGCTCATTCACAATGACATTCCAGCTGTCAAACCCTCAAATCATCTTTGTCACCGCCTGTTCTGGAGTACGTTAATTCCACCATGAGACAAATTCACTTCCGTACTCGTGCAGTTGCAAGGGTTCTTATAGAACTTGACATACACAAATCCGCTGGTCCAGATGGTATTTCCCCAATAATTCTTCTACGCTGGCAAAAGCACTGCGTAAGCTTTTTCACCTTTCCTACTCTTCTGGGCTCTACCCGAGTAGGTGGAAAATAGCATTTGTCCTGCCCCTTTCCAAAAAAGGCGAATCTTCTTCTCTCTCCAATTACCGACCCATTGCACTTAAGTCCCTTCTTTCCAAGGTCATGGAAACGCTGATTAATCGTCAGTTAATGAAATATCTCGAGTCGCAGAAACTCCTCAATGACCGGCAGTACGGTTTCCGCAGCAACAGATCCACTGGTGATTTGATGGTATATCTCACCGAGAAGTGGAATCATTCGCTCCACCAGGCGGGTGAGAGCAAAGTAGTTGCACTTGATATTTCGAAAGCATTTGACAGAGTTTGGCATGAAGCTCTTTTGTCGAAAATGCATGCATTCGTGATCGACGACGATCTCTTCTTCTGTGGATTAGAAGCTATCTTTCGAATCGTTCAATTCAAGTTGTCTAGGACGGTTTCAAGTCTGACACTCACTTTGTAAATGCTGGTGTTCCCCAGGGCTCCGTTTTGTCTCCAACACTCTTTCTCAATTTCATAAATGATCTCTTGTCTGTTACTTCTAATTCCAATTCACTCCTTCACTGACGACAGTACCCTCAACTTCTCATATTCGTTCACTTCTTTACGACCCTGCCCTTCGGCTGTAAATAGTGAGTGGCAGCTTATGTTAAGCTAATTTAATTCCGACATCGACAGCATCATCCAATGGGGTAAGAACAATAGAGTGGAATTTAATGCTTCCAAAACACAATGCTGTCTTCTGTCGTTAAAGCGTAACACTGACCCAATGCCATTATCCATGAATGGCACTTGTATCTCGGAAACCGAAAAGCTTTCCATCCTGGGTATTTGCATCAGTGACAACCTTTGTTGGAACGATCACATATTTAGTGTCGCCAAGAATGCCGCGAAATACCTAGGTTTCCTGTACATATGCAAGAAATTCTTCACACCCACCGATCTGGCTACAATTTATAAGGCGTTCATTCGTCCTAAGTTGGAGTTCAACGCTCATGTCTGGTCTGGTGCATCTAAGACCTCATTGCACCTACTAGATAGAATACAAAAAACTGATAGGTGACCCCAGCATTACCAAAACACTAGACTTGCTGGAACATCGTAGGAACGTATCCTGCCTTTCATTGTTTTGTCGTTACTTTCATCATAAACCAGCCAGTTGCATTCCGCCCCTTCATAACTTCTCCCGCGATACACGCCTCTCCCGGAATGCGCATGAATTCACTTTGAAGCCCGTTTTCGGTTGTTCTGTCAAATATAGAAATTCTTTCCTCAACCGAACCACACGAATGTGGAACGCGCTACCTCGATCGGTCTTTCCCCCTGAGTACAATATGCAGATATTTAAGACCAATTGCAGCTCATCTCCCTATCCCTGTTACCTTCTGCTCGCACAACGTCCATCGTTATAAGGCATTAGCCTTGAGTGCGCGTGTGACTCAAAAAAATAAAAAAAAATAAAAAAAGTGCATGCTCCCCTTCACAGCTTACACTGCTTTATGACATCATACTTACTTACTTATCAGGCCAGCGATCCATGGAGGATCTGAGCCTGAGCTATAGCTGCCTTCCATCCTTGACGGTCACGGGCACCCTGCTTTCAGTTGTCAAGACCAAGATGTCTGCGATTACTTGGTCTTTATACCGGAGGTTCGGTCTTCCTCTTCTTCTCGAACCAGGAGGCTCGGAGTCGAAGACCCTCTTAGCTGGAGCGTTGATGTCCATGCGCTCGATGTGGCCGAGCCAGTGTAGTCGACGGATCCTTGCCTTCCGGACTACATCCACATCTTGGTACAGCTCGTAGAGTTCGCGGTTGTGTCTTCTTTTCTATTCACCTTCCTCACAGACAGGACCAAATATCCGGCGCAGAATTTTTCTTTCGAAAGAACCCAAAATCAGCTCCGCTGTCCTGCATATTGTCCAGCTTTCGGCTCCGTACAGCAAGACTGGCAGAATGAGCGTTTTGTAAAGCATGACTTTGGTCTTTCGAGTGAGGAGTTTTGACCCCAGTTGTTTGGACAAGCCGAAGTAGCAGCGGTTGCCAAGGGCGATTCTATGCCGGATCTCCACTGTGGTGTCATTTGTGGAATTTACGTTTGCCCCGAGGTGGACAAACTCCTTAACTACCTCGAAATTGTAGCTGTCAATTGTTATATTTTGTCCCAGGTGGTGAGCGACGGATTGGTTTTTGCTTGACAGCATGTATTTCGTTTTGTCCTCATTGATCTTAAGACCAACTCGTTTCGCCTGTTCTTCAATCGCCGTGAATGCTTCCACAATGCCACGGCGAGAACACGCGATGATGTCGATATCATCCGCGTATCCTAGCAGCTAGATGGACTTGTAAAAGATAGTGCCTTCCCTGTTGACGCCGGCCCGTCGCACTATCTGCTCCAGCACCAGGTTGAAGAAGTCACATGACAGCGCATCTCCTTGCCGAAATCCGGTGCATGTTTCGAATGGTTCCGAGGTCCTAGAACGGAATTGCACGGTGCATCGCGTGTTTTTTAGCGTGGCGCGACACAACTGGATCAGTTTTACCGGGATCCCGAATTCGGCTGTCGCACCAAACAGTTCTTTACGATGAATGCTGTCGTATGCGGCTTTGAAATCGATGGAAAGATGGTGTGTATCGATTCGAAACTCGTTGGTCTTTTCCAGGATTTGTCGAAGTGTGAACATTTGGTCTATAGTCGATTTGCCGGGCCGGGAGTCGCACTGGTAGCTGCCGATTAGTGCGGTGCAAAATGGTTTTAGACGTTCACACAATACGCTGGACAGGATCTTTTTCCTACTAAGATGAGCACCCCCTTTGACCAAATTATCCATTAAAAAATTACTGCGTTCGTCAGTAGGAAGTTTTCACAAGCAGCAAGGGGAAACACCGGATTCTACGTCCTCTCAAAATAATTAAAAAATACTTGCTTACGATAGGCCACCTAACCTACCGGATCGGTAACTTGCTCGATCAATGATCCAACCAAATACATATTCAATTCCGCGAATCTTTCATTAATTCATAAAATAATTCTATACGAAAACGTCCATTTGTTTACGAATAACATGCGGGAAGTCCCAAATTTCAAAATACCTTTAGTCACGCGAGCTGTTTAAGAAGAAAACAAAATCCCAACAATCAACCGCAAATTAGGGAAACAATCACAATAGACACCAATGATCTCATTACACTAATTGACAGACACAATTCCAGCCAAGAGGTAGTACATACACATCAACTCCCAGACAGAGTCACAGATCGACTTAACCCACAATAACTATGTACATATGGATGTATCTCAATCGCCATCGGCATCAGGTGTGTGGGCCGAAGACGTACGCCAACTCTTCAACACCAAACAAGTACGTACGTACACTCCAAGTAGATACAAACAAACCGCATCTAGTAGATACTAGTATGTAATGAATTTATTAATAAAAAAAAGTTAAAACAAGAATTTCGTTTTACATTGAGCCAACGGTAAGATCCTTGAAGGAGTCGTACTCGAAATCCGTCACATGTGAACAGTCTTAGTGGAACCGATCGAGCCGAAATGCAGATGCACGATCAGCAATGGAGCTCGTGTGCTGTGCACGTTCGCCCACACTCCGTATACATACACTATCGCCAGGGTGCCTTAATTGGGGAATTTGAATGCCTAGACAAGGCTTGCGTCATGGAGCTACGATTCGGATCGTTTCGATTGATCAATCCGGATGTTGATCGCGACGGACGCGAGTAGGAGTAAGCGTCGGTGTGTTGAACCGAATATTGCCGTGATTTAGACGACACTGGCGACGGATGATGGATGGCCTTTGGAATGTTATCCCCGAAGTAAGTTTGTTTTTTAGTTGGAGGATTTTCGAGTTTTCGCGATCCTGCAGCGGAGTGATGATAGCGCAGTGGTGATCGTGAATTTCCGGATATTTGAATTCGAGTTGGTTCCTTGCCGACGGACGAAGTGGGCAGATTGTGCGATGTGATTTGAATACAAGTTTGGTAGCAACCTGGTTTGCAAATTTCACTTTGAGCAGGCGACGGATGATTGTCCCAAGTTTGTGTTGGTGATTCGAAGCGATTATGGCGGAACGGTTGGACGATCGTTTGCGATGGCATCGGTTTAGCCACTCCAACGGGCACCATTCGACCGGGCTGATTTGGAGTGATGGAGTTCTTGATCTCTATCCGGATCGAAGGCTCTGTTAGGGGTCGTTCGACTTTAAATGTATCAGTTCGTTTGACAGTTGATCGAGCCGTTGCTCGTACCGGTACTTTAGCACGATCGGGTGATCTTGTGCGCGACTCTGATCCATCATGTGACATCGGCCGTTTCGAAGTGGCGATTATGTTTCGTAGAGGCGATCGCTTTCTCACTGGTGAACGTGATGTCGGACGGTAGTTTTCATTTTCGAACACAAACACTTCGGGCCGATGATTATTTTGCTTGTCGCGATCGGCTTCCGAACCCCCTGGTGGCGGATCGACTTCGACGAACCAAGCTGGATTGTGGGGAACTTGATTCTGAGCTGCGAGATATTTATTGCGAAATGATTTGCGAAAACTATTGATCGTGATCGTGCGGAATTTCTCTGGATCGTTCTCGTTTTCCTCGGAAATTTCGGGCCGATTCTTCAACTGATCGAGCTGTTCTCTGAGATGAGTAGGAATTCGATTCTTACGATATGTGGAACAGTCGACTTGTGATTTGTTGCGCGATGATGAGTCCGGCCGGCCGGCTAGATCGGACTTCAGGCTAGATGGTTGCTCATATAGGAAATTGAATGGATCCATGGCAGCTTCGACGGGATCAGCGGTTGCGCCCGATTGCCATTTATAATATGCATTTCGTTGAATTTGTTCCACTGATCGTTCGGGTGCAGGTGATTTTTTCCGTTTGGTAAATGTGTTGAATTTACTTAGGACTTTTTCGGTTTTCGAGGATTTCACTTTGGCTGCCATCGTATCCGCATCGTCGAGTGTGAATGTTTCACTCCTTTGCAGTCCATCGGATTTTATTTCCAACGAATCTCTTCGATTTAGACCACTATCGACCGATGACGAACGACAACTGTTTGGCGTACTATCACGCGTCGAACTACTTCCGCGAGATATCGAATTACGAATGTTCCGCAGAAACGACATTGTACCTTACGACGCGACACCTTTAAACTTTTTCACTTTGATCGCGAAGGTCATGCACAATGTGACGACAACCGACTCTTATTTATGTACCGTGTTAGTTTCTTGAACCCTCACAACGACAAGTTGTATGGACTACTGAGTTACCAGTCTACCGGCCAGCAGCAGCACAGCTGTTGATCGTGCCAAACCAATCGACACTGATCATCGTTTACGACTTTGACTTGGCAAGTGTTACCGGTTGTTTGTATGCGTGATTCCATGCATGGATACAATTGCCGTCGTATGCACGTGAGAAAAGCCAAGATACACAGATACGATCATCGTGTTTTGGGCTTAATCTTCTGTTTCTGTTTGTGTTAGCCATGTACTTATGTATACGCCTTCACATGACAGTGGATGGCAGCGCACTACCATATTCGGTTGAAATCGCATTGTTAGATTGGCAGTGATCTTTTCAGCACTTGAATGTGATCTTTTGGCAGAAAAAGATTGCAGAAATGTGTAACGATCGGCATCAATATGGTCTAATTAGACAACGGTGACAATTTAAGCTCCAGATTCGCATTATTTGTCCGGTCGTCACTGACTATCGAGGATGAGTTGAGTGGCGTCGATCGAAAGTAGGATTTCTTTGCGAGGTGGTTAAACTGTTGATGGTGTTAGTGTGAGCTGTTACACAGCCCACTGGGTTCTTGGAAATAAGATCAAAATTCAAGTTGATATGCAAATTCAGTAGCGGCACATTCCATTCGAGAGCGAGCTGATTTTAACCTATCTGTGTCTTAAGTGCATATTGGTTGTTAGCATGCTCAACAAATTTTTGCTATTGACTATGCATGTACGAGTAGAACGGCTGACTTTTTGTGGAAGTGCAATGAAAACTTTAAATGCAAAGGAGAATAGCTCTGTGGACAAAAGAATTCAATTAGTAGATTATTGAATTCGATTTCATTAAAATGTTCTCTCATCTGCCTAATATAGCGATATGAGATAACCACCGGCTCCGTGTGTGATGTAGAATGCCAATAAGGTTTCTTTGTTTAGCAGGAATATTCCCGAGATTCCAACCTGTATTTGTTGAAAAGATTTCGTGAATGACGTTGTGGCAAACTATTTTGGGTGCAGCCATGATGGGTGTCCTTTTAACAGGCATCGCGACAAAATGTCCACACGCTTCCGGATATAGAATTATTCAAACGTGTCTAAGTGCTCTCGATTTGTAAGTTCTTAAAATAACTATTGGAACAAGATATTGTTTAAGAAGCTCATCAACCTTCTCGCTTTGAATTAAATTACAGAATCACTTGTAAATTGTGAACTGTAAGAACTGATTCCAACACTGGCAAAGATATTTAAATAGATATCAACCTAAGAGACAGCAGAGGCAATTAACTCCTACGTGTTAATCTAAGAAACCAGGCTTAAAGCTTATACCAAAAATAGCTCCATTGAAAACAATATCGATATAAGGACATTATTACGAACGGACTTGGCGAAGGCCTGAGGTGGCGATGTAAATATAGACATGACAAGAGCAGACAATCGGTCTATTAGGTCATGGGAAGAGACTTCTTGTTTATTGTGTGCTATTGAATTATTCATTCTCTATTATTTTTTAAACTGTTTTGGAAACATTTAAAATGCGTGGGTTTGTTGGTTCTAGTATCTTGGACCTTTGAATTGGCTGCCTCCAGGTTCGACTTTTTATGGAATCGGACATGGTTTTCACAAGTTTCTTTTTCTTCTTAGCGGGCGCTACAGTTCGGGATGAACCTGGACCTCAACCAACATGCCCCTCCATCTAGCACGATCTTTTGCTAGCCTTTTCCACTGCCACAAACCCAGTTAGCTGAGGTCCCCTTCCACCTGTAGGCGCCATCTTAAGTGCGGCCGTCCTCTGCTTCATCGTCCCTCGGGGTTGGATTCAAAGACTCTCCGGGCTAGAACTGCGGTATCCATTCGCTCTACATGGCCCAGCCATCTTAGGCGTTGAATCCGTAGACGCCTGACTAGGCTCATGTCGCTGTACAGCCCGCAAAGTTCGGGGTTGAATCTTCTCCTCCATCCCCTGTCTGTGTTTAGATGCCCAAAAATCGGGCGCAAAATCTTTCTCTCGAACCGACCAAGGGCCTCCTCAACCGCTTTTGATAGTGTCCATGCTTCTGCGCCCGGTCCATGCAGGGATGATAAGGGTCTTATATAGAGTCAACTTTGTCGTTCGGGAGAGGGCTCTATTACTCAGTTGCCTCCTGAGCCCAAAGAAACAGCGATTGGCAGGAATGATTCTGCGTTTGATTTCGGACAGTCCGTCTGCGCCAGCAGTTTTATTCGACTTGAGCTTCGATATGGCAATCTTAACTTCGTCGAGGTCAGGGGGACAGAATTCTCTGCGATCTTCGTGGATTAGAAATGGATCCTTCTGCCTGACAGCGGTATATTGACTAACATCGCCGTTATACAGTCTGCAGAAGTGGTTTTTCCATATTCTCAGCATTGACTGCGATTCTACTACTAGGTCTCCGTTCTCATCCTTGCAGGCTTCCGTTCTGGCTTTATAACCTTGGCATGTTTGCTTTATCTGTTGATAAAACTTTCGAACGTCACGCCTGCAGTAACACCTCCCCAAATCCTCAATCGCGTGCTTCTCGTGCTCTTTCTTCTTTCTCCTAAGAAGCTTATGCTCTCCCCTTCTCTTTAATAGTAGAGCTCACGAGCTACTCTTGTTCTTTTATGCAGCGGGGCCTTATATGCATCCTGTTTCGCTGTGTGAATCCTCCTGCACTCGTCATCGAACCAGGTGTTTCTTCGTGGTGGAGCCTTAAACCCAAGAAACCCAAGCAGAGCTTTTCAGGGCTTGTTTGCAAAGGCTCCACTGCTGTTCTACTGATAGCGTGAAGGATTGAGGCATATTGGAGAGCTTAAGAGGGGTGCGCTCGGTATAAGCACGAGCGGTTTCTGGCGATAGTAGCTTTCCGACGTCATAACTTTATATTCTTACTCTTCTCCGCTGCGTTCGTAATATCCGTAAACGCATCTTGGCTACTATAAGATGTGGTCCGAGTCGATATTAGCCCCTCGGAAAGTTCGGACATCATGAATAGTGGAGGAGTGTCTGACGTCGATCGCGATGTTGGTTGGTAGTCAATTGATCAAAAGACCGCCAGGTGCCTTTGTGTATATCGAGGTGCGGGAAGCGCGTACTGGCTAGAAAGAGATTTCGTCCCGTAGCAAGGTCAATCAGCCTGTGTCCGTTATCCGATGTGGTGTCGTGTAGACTATGTTTGCCGATGACTCGTTCAAAGATGCCTTCCTTACCCAGCTTAGTATTAAAGTCTCCTAGTACAATTTTGATGTCACAGCTGTGACATTGGACATACGTCCTGTCTAGGAGATCGTAGAACTTATCTTTGGCGGAGTCATCCTTGTCTTCTGTGGGAGCATGGACGCAGATCAGGCTGATGCTAAAAAATGTAGCCTTGATACGGATTGTTATGAGGCGTTCGCTCACATGCCGAAAGCTTAGGACTTTTTGCCTTAGTCCACCTCGAACAACAAATCCGCAACCGAGCAGTCGTTGTCCTCTCTCCATATAGCAGTCGCCGTAGTAAATATCGCAGTTTTTCATCCGCTTTATACCCGGTCCATTCCATCGCATTTCCTGGATGGCGGTTATGTCCGCTTTATAGCGGTCTAGGGCGTCCGCGACTTGTTCGGCTGCACGTGACCTGTTTAGGGACCTAACATTATACGTACAGAGCTGAAGGTCATTGTACCTTTCTCGTTTTTTTGCAAAGGTCGTCAACATTAATCCTGTCCGTTATATCCGAGACTTGTGGTTGTTTCGGAGTTTGTGGTTTTTTTTACAGTTACGGTTTACTAGGCCGTAGCCTAACCGCGTAATCCTGTTTTTTGGCGCAGGAGGCTCGCCATTCGCCCCTCCCCGTCTGCAATTTCCATAGGAAATCTCCAGTTGGCACCGCGAGGAGGTGGGGATAGGACTTACTAACAGGGCCGCAAGATGTTCGACTGCGATGGCTCTTTTCGCTTTTTAGCAGGCCAGTATCCGTCGGATAGATGCTACCCCAACGAGGCCCTTGTTAGTCCTTTGCCATCCGGAGTTTTATTCCACTTTTCATAAATTTGACGATCTTCAGCGTATATCGACAAAGGTCTCCTGCCAGAAATGTACAACCTTTCGTCGCCACACAATCTTCAAGCTTTTTCGAACAGTTTTTTAATTTATTTTTGGAAAGCTTACTCGGGTTAGTAATCTCTTGGGTGATTATGTATGTGGTGATTTCCTCTTAAATGTAACGATTTCATCCATTTTCTTGGTTATACATACATATGTAGGTAGGCCGGTCCTGGGTTTATCTTTCACATCAAAAAAGCTTCAAAAACAAAAGCGAGTGCACCATTTATTTAACATTCGACTGTGTGTACCTTCACTATAAAGTGTAGTCCTGCATTCTCCCATCCTAGTAGAGATAATTGTAAAATATAGCGATTTTTTTCGAGGAGTTATGCTTTATAAGAACTTTTCTGACAGCACTAAGATTAACTAATCAGCTGATCTGTCACCTGCCAATTTTTAAAAAGTGCTGCCAAAATACTAAGTATTGAAAATATTACTACACTTTATATAGGTTTGAATCGATTGCGTTAAATAAAGGCAGTAAACTTTAGAAACCGAGTATATTCGCCTATCAATTTAAGGGGGGAGACTTAAGTCGCTTTTGAGGCTAAGTTTCGAATTTGAACTATTTTAAAGCCTCGTTGCTGGTTTTCGCGCTTTGGAAAACTGTGGTGCGGTTGGAACTTAAAGTTCAGTAGGGTTAGCCTCACCGCGTCTGAGTACTGAGTGATGCTTTGTCTCGTTTCTCATCTTCCTGCAATAGCCGATGGTGCGTTTGTTATTTCTATTCGTCCTTCGAATGTCTATGAATCTATCTTGTCTGATCCATGTATGAATTTTTTTCTTTCCTTAGTCGGCTCTGAAAGCTTGTATGACTTGGCTTTAGCACGTGGTTTAGTGTCCCTGCTCGGGCGCCAACGTATATATATTTTCTTTTTTTTTTATTTTACATATAGGGCTAGTGCTATCAATAGCAATGCGGCACTGCGACTTTTGCAGATCTATTGTGCCTACTAGCCGATTTAGCCGAGTAGCATCTCTACTTCTATAATGAAGTTGAGAATGCTTCTCGTAGGAGCCAGGGTGATCCCCTTAGGAGTCATAACTTCACTGAGAAGGATACGCTTCCTAAGATGGCAGAGAGCAGCACACTCACACAGTATGTGTTCTGCCGTCTCTTCGTCCTCAAGACAGAGCCGACACTCAGTTTCAGACGAGAGGCTAATTTTGTTTAAATGATATCTCAGATCGCAGCGTCCCGTTAGATAGCTGACTAGTCTTCTGATATCCATCCTATTGAGTTTGAGTATGTCAATAGGGTGCTTGTTCAGGGGTCGTATAAGTCGTTTGGATTGACGGAGTCCCCGAACGCTGTTCCAAAAGGATAGGTGTTGTAATTTTTCCCACTTGTCTAAGAAGTAATTTATCTTAGAAGCAGGAATGCCGCAGAATGGTTCCGGACCTATATACTTGTCACTGGAGCCCTTCCTGGCAAGTTGGTCGGCAATTTCATTGCCCTTGATACCTTTATGGCCTGGCACCCACCAAAGTTTAACATTGTTTCTTTTGGCGAGGTCTTGTAGGGCGTCAAGACCTATATTTTGTGGCGCTCCGTAGTGGACAGTATTTTAGACGGTGCCATGACATAACGCCAAGTGACAAAAGGCCAAATTTCACAATCTCAAAGTGATATAAGACCAAATAAAAATGTGGCCTTATGTCGTTTTTGCAAAATGGCTTTATGTCACTTTCATATGTTTATTTACCCCCCTGCTTGGGCTCACGGTAGGATTTGGAGTGGGTGGCAATGCTGGGTACATAAAAAGGATAAGCGCCCAAGTTTGATGAATGCCACTTCTAAAGAAATAAATGCAAAAAAAAAAAAGCTTAAGTCTCAAAATAATTTGGCCTTATGTCGCTTTGTGAAAGTGACATAAGGCCAAATTATGGAATTCCGCTCTATGTCACTTTCACAAAGCGACATATGGCCAAATATTGAAATTTGGCCATTTGTCACTTGACACTATGTCATGGCACCTTTTAGACATGGCTAATCCAATTATCATGTACCCCATCTAGAGAAGAAGTATTCTGGGCTCGTTTCACAGCGAGTTTTTTTGGATAGTGATACGGCACTAGACTCCGGCAACATGTAGAAGGAACTTTTATAATTTCGAGGCATACTTAAAGAGCTTATTTACCTCGGAGCAAACGTAAATGACGCCATAGTAGAGATCCGATATAGAATCACCCTTGGCAACCGCGACTACTTCGGAATGTCCAAACAATTTGGATCAAACCTCCTCACTCGAAGAACCAATGTCATGCACTACAAAACTGATTTTGGGTTTTGGGGAAAAAAAATTCTGCGTTGGATATTTTGGTCTGTGAGGAAGGCGAATGGAGGAGAAGACCACGAACTCTACGAGATGCAAAAAGATGTTGATATAGTTAAGAAGGCAAAGTTCCGTCGTCTACACTGAATACCAGAGCTCCGGCAAAGAAAGTATTCGAATCCAAGCTTCCTGGTTCGGTAAGGGGAGGAATACCAAACCCCCGGTATAAAGATCAAGTCACCGCGTATGCAAGACAGCTTGATATTGACAACTAGAAGCAGCGTTCTTGTCAAGTATCGAAGACAGCTCTAGCTAGGGCTCAGATCCTCTATGGCTCGCTGGCCTGGTAATTAAATAAGTACATAAATAGGAGAAGCCGACACCTTCGATATCAAAAAGGATTCAGACAGGGCGACGCCCTGTCCTGTGATTTCTTTAACATCATTCTCGAAAAGATCGTGCGGGATTCACTGGCCAATAAAAAGGCACGATCTACTTCAAGTCTGCACATTTGCTCGCATACGCTGGTGTGATTGGGAGAACGCAGCGGGACGTCAATGAAGCTTTTGTGAGTATTGAAGCAGAAGCCGCTAAAGTGGGTCAGAAACCACTTTAAATGAGGGTAAAACCAAGTATATGCTGTCGTCAAAGGAAGACGCACAAGACCTACGTCTTGACCAGAACGTCACTATTGGCAGCTATAACTTTGATGTGGTCAAGAATATCTTCTACCTTGGCTCACAGGTAACAAGCCACAACGACTCTAGCGCTGAGATTAGACGCAGAATAACTCTTGCCAACCGAACCCTCTATTGGAAAACTAATGTGACCCTATATAAAACCTTAGTGATCCCGGTCCTCCTCTACAGCGCAGAGGCTTGGATCTTATCAAAAAAGGTTTAAGAGGCCCTTGGTCGTTTCGAGAGGAAAATTCAACGACAATCTTCGGTCCCGTTCGTGTTGACGGAGAGTGGAGGAGAAGATTTAACCAAGAACTGTAGGGGCTGTACAGCGACATTGGCCTAGTACGAAGTCTAAGGATCCAATGTCCAATATGGATAGGTAATTTAGAGCAAATGGACAACACAGCTCCGGCCCGAAGAGTCTTCGACTCTAACCCCGAAGGACGACTTTGTAGAAGACGGTCGCAGGTAAGGTGGCGCACACTGGTGGAAAGGTACCTTAACCAACTGGGCGTACGACACTGGAAACAGCTATCAAAAGACCATGCCAGCTGGAAAGGTTTGTTGGTTGAGGCCCAGGTTCACCCCGAATTTTAGCACCACCTTTGTATGTAAGTAAGTAGAAGAAAGTTTTATATCGCCACACCGCCTTGCCAAACCTAATTGGAAGCAGACAAGCAACGGCTGTGGTTTTATTTACGTAGGTAGGTTCGCCCGCCAATTCTTTTTTTTCACTAGGCTACTGCATCGACAAACAACAACTTTGGATACGTTAAAGATGTTTAGATATCCCCGACAATTAATCTTGCTGCAAAACAAATCCTTCAATTGAATTTGCCTACGTTTAGTTAAGATAGCCTATACTGGGTGGAATCTGTATATTTTAGTGCAACAAGTCTAGTTTAAGGGCTGTCTATTACCCGATAAACAACAGGAACTTCTTTATAACCAATACCGCAGGTCCTTCCCATTCCCCAGGCTATATGATTTCCAATCACTATTCACGAATCAAATCACGTCAACTTTGGGGACTCATAACATATCATTACAACATGATCTATGTATTTATGTACCTATGTATATCCTCAAGAGCCGAGTATGTGTTTGCCAAATAACAATATCGAAAGCCGGGCCATCTTCGCCACGCTCCCTATATCAGTTTGAATCCGAGAATCATATCAATACGATACCGATATCATTGTCCACCCATAAACTCGATTGTTACCAGCCATATGTGCATCGATTCCCATGTGGCTTGCATGTCCCACTCTCGAATCACACTCGTGCGTTCCAGTTGTCCTGCTCCATCTACAATGTAGGACAAACGGACGCGAGCAATACCCAACAAACATACATAACTTTGAGAACGTTATTACTCAATAACACGGAATGAGATACGATTCGAATGTTGCACAAATACTCACAACGGGGTGGGGAATCCGGAAGCTTTTTAGCAAAAGGACATCCATATGTACGTTGTGTTTGTGCGGACATTAAAAACTATTGCAGTCCCGGAATGGATTGAATCACATTGTCGTTCATTGTACTCCTTTAGGTCGTTGCTCATGGGAGCACACATAAAGGAACGAGACGATTTATAATTGCGGTTGTATGTATGAGTATTATAGCTGTGGCACATCCTGTCCCAGAATCCATTGCGCAAATTTAGTCGATTTCTTTGGGTTTTTTCCTTTTTTATTTATTTTATCTGATCCTTTCGCTTGCTTTTTACGGCCTGGCATTCTATTGAACATCTAAGTGGCTGTATATGCCGAAGAGGCCGGAAAGTATCTGTTCCAGATATTTACACGACACGGTGAATGGTAATTTGCTGGCAAGTAAATTACGACTGAATGGGTATCTGAGGCCCCAGTTTGGTCAGTAAATTTGCACGTGTGTGCTGACTATTATGTATGAAATGAAATGCCCACTACAGATGGTTGTAGAGAGTAATGTTCACATATTTTTTGATTGAGATTTTGCAAGTCGTTTTCAAAGCCCTGCGTAGATATCTAGGCAACTTTCGCACCCAGGCGTTAAGAGTGACAGTAAACATGGTGCGATTTATTCACATCGACAGGAGCTTATCGTTTAACTTAGAATCTATAGCTCGTCGGTGTGGTGTTTGGAGGCCTTGATAGGATTTAGACCATGAGAGTTATTTGTTAATTTTATTTTCTTTCGTGTTTTTTTGATTCGAATAGATTTGTGCGTCACGCGGACTACTCGGAAGAGGAAATTCGTTTCTCTCGCAGTCTATCGTAACTTGTAGATCACTGTCAATCTTGATTTATTTGTACACAAGTGGAATCGAAATTAGACCACGTCTTATTGTAGACTACTCAAATCGGTCAGTCGATAGGTACGCTGTTTCGTGCGAGATATACAATAAACATTCTGTGTACGGTAATGAAGTCGATTTTTTTCAAGATCTACGGTAGTGTAGATAATGAATTCTTTATCTGTAATAGTCACGCATACTGTGAATTATATAGAAGTGCAAAAAATGATAGCAACTTTCCAACTCATCTTGGACCGTAGCCCAATAAGGACTTTTAGGCCACATTGTACTGGATGACTTCACACAGTAGGACTATCGCAAAGCAATGACAACAATGACATTCCAGTGTCGCAACGCCCAGTTGATCTAGTTGCCTTTCCACCTACATACATACATACATATGTATCCTACCGTAGATGCGATCGCCTTTTGTTGCAGCGCCACGTAAACTCTGCGAGCCGGATGATTCAGTTTTCTTGGCCTTTGCAAATGTAGACGACAGTATAGTAACACTTACATACTTTACTTAGATGGCGCTACAGTTCGGGGTGATCCTAGGCCTCAACCAACAAGCCTCTCCAGCCGGCACGATGCTTGGCCAGCCGTCTCCAGTGCCGCACGCCCAGTCGGTTGAGGTCCCTTTCCAGCAGTGCGCGTCACCTTAGATGCGGTCGTCCTCTGCTGCAGCGTCCCTTGGGGTTGGTGTCGAAGACTCTTCGCTCTACATGGCCTAGCCATCTTAGACGTTGGATCCGAAGACGTCTAACTAGGCCGATGTCGCTGTACAGCCCGCACAATTCTTGGTTGAATCTCCTCCTCCACTCTCCGTTTATATAAATGGGACCAAAGATTGCACGCAGAATTTTCCTCGCGAAACGCCCAAGAACCTTTTCACCCGCTTTTGATAACGTCCAAGCCTCAGCGCCGTAGAGGAGGACCGGGATGATTAAGGTTTTGTAGAGGGATACCTTAGTTTTTCGAGAGAGGGCTCTACTACTCAGTTGCCTCTTGAGCCTAAAGAAGCAGCGGTTGGCAAGAGTTATTCTGCGTTTTATCTCAGCGCTGGTGTCGTTGCTGCTTGTCACTACCGAGCCAAGGTAGACGAAGTCCTTGACTACTTCAAAAATGTAGCTGCCGAAGGTGACGTTCTGCCCAAGACGTCGGTGTTGGGCGTCTTTCTTTGATATATTTGGACTTGTTCCCATTTACCTTTAGACCAACTTTAGCCGCTTCTGCTTCAATGCTTGCGAATGCCTCACTGACGTCTCGCTTTGTCCGTCCGGTAACGTCAATGTCATCTTGCAGAGTCTTGCACAATATTTTCAAGTATGATGTCAAACAAATCACATGAGAGTGCGTCACCCTGTCTAAAACCTTTTTTAACATCGAAGGTCTCGATTAGCTCACCTCCGACCTTAATGGAGCAGCGAGAATTCTCCATAGTCATCCTGTACAGCTCTGCATAGCCCGTCTCTATAAACACTGTCATACGCGGCTTTAAAGTCAACAAAAAATGGTACGTGTCGACCTGGAATTCAGGGGTCTTCTCCAAGATCTGACGTAGTGTAAATATCTGGTCTATCGTGGATTTTCCTGGCCTGAAACCACACCGGTAGGAACCTATCAGATTGTCCACGAACAGTTTGAGGCGCTTACACAGTACGGCAGAGAGGATCTTGTACGCAATGTTCAGGAGAATTATCCCTCTGTAATTGGCGCAGTCATAGGGGTGTCCTTTTTCATGGACCGGGCAAACGATGCTGAGACTCCTTTCATCGGGCATGCAGTCTTCCGACGATATCTTGCAGGTGAGTTGGTGGATGCTTAAACCTGCTTTAAACAGTTCCAGCTTTATAAGATTTAAGTTTCGATATCGCTATTTTAACATCGTCTAGGTCGGGTGGACGGGATTCTCTTTCGTCTTCGTCCATTGTGAACGGTTCTTTCTGCCTGACGGCCGCATTGTGACTATCAACGCCGTTATACAGTCTGCAGAAGTGGTCCTTCTACAATCTCAGCATCGACTGCGACTCCACTATTAGTTGTCCGTGCTCATCCCTGCAGGCTTCTGCTCTGGCTTTATAGCCTTTACTTTTTGGTAAAATTTTCGAACATCATTCCTGCAGTAACATCTCTCCATCTCCTCGATCTCGCGCTTCTCGTGCTCCTTCTTTTTCGTTCTCAGAAACGCATGCTCCTCCTTCCTTTTCTATTCATAGAGCTCGCGGGCAGCTCTCGTCCGTCGATGCAGTGTAGCCATGTATGCATTCTGTTTCTCTACATGGGCCTGTCTGCATACGCCATCAAACCAGGGGTTTCTATATAGCGACAGCTCGTACAATTTTCGGCTCAATCCTCTCTACTACTTTCCGTTAATAGCCAAGCCAAGCGCCCTTCCATCTATTTTCAATAAGATTCGAGTCTTTTCGCTGTACGTAAACACCGAAATGGTCAATGTTGTGAATTTAAATAAGATCTATGTACTTCTTGTAAGTTTCGGTGCACATTGTGCTTCTTTTTAAGAATGATACTTAAGGATTCACATCCGTTACAGGCAGATGGGATTTTTCTCGCTATGAACGCATGCAACTTGCGCTTCAGTTTATCTCTGACTGGCGCGGCAGAGAGGGCTTATCGATGAACCCAAACAAGACAGTCTTAGTCCCGTTTACAAAGAAGAGAAAAATACAGTCTTGCTCCGTCTCTCAAAATGGTACAAGCATAGGATCTTCAGAAGGACCTTGGTCGCAAACTTAACTGGAACTCCAACATCAAAAACAAACTCACAGAGGCGATTATAGAACTGTGGACCTGTCGATGCACTTACGGTAAAACCTGGGGATTAAAACCTAATATGATTCACTGGTTATGATATGCGTCTGCAGTATGGTGATCAAAAGTTGAACAAAAAGAAAGAATCGTTAAACTTCAACGCCTTCAGAAAACGTCTTGGGAAAACGGCGCTCCCTTGCTCAATGTCAAGGCCTTTAGGTGGTACACCGTTGGCTCCAAGGTGGGTTCCGGCGTTGGCGCTGGCATCTTTGGACCAAATCGGAAAATATCGAAGGCTCTGGGAATGAGTCGTAGCATCTTCCAGACCGCACGCCATCCTGACGTACATCAACCTAAGCTTAAAGACTGGCATAAGAGGTGTACTATCAATATGTTCTCTGATAGTCAAGCAGTACTCAGAGCATTTAGCTCGTATACGACGAACTCAAAGTCCCTTAAGCATGGCCATGTCCCTTGAACATGGCTATAGAGAGATACACTACTGAATAATGCATATCATCAGGTGCATTGGGAAATGGCCGTGCAAATACTCCTCTGACCCGGCAAATCTCCGGTCGATAAGTCTCATTCTGAGTGTCTTTGAGGTGATCCACAGAGTCCTGTCTAAATAGGCCAAGTACAATAACGTCATTCCGGATAACCAATTCGCTTTAAGGGTAGCTCATGGTACAATACATGCTGTGTTGAAACTCATCTCGGATGTCCAATTAATGTCGGTGAAACAGTGCGGGTAGAAGGTAATAAAAATAAGGTAAGGAGGCATGGCAGTTTCGTTGCAGCTATCTTGAAAAAGTTGAACTTGGCAAACGTCAGCTTCGATCTCTGTCCCTGTTCAATCCAAGTTGACACACAGCCTCCGCGTGGCCTCCCCTGGATAGCTATACTGGCACCCGCCAGGTAGTGAACCAATGTGTGCAGCGACCCGACCGTTGTTCCCGGGGAAAGAGGAACCTGGCCCTCCAGGTTGGGGGTTGCGCTTAGTGTTAACATCCCTATCGCGTAAAACAAAAACTTGTTCAGAAACAACCAATAGCCTCGGATACGGACGGATTACATGTTGACGATCCCCGCAAACGTCAAAAAGAAAACGAATTTCGGATCTACACCTGGAACGTTAGGTCCTTCTACAGACCAGGTGCAGCCGAACAACTAGTCAACTCTTTGGACTGCCATAACGCAGACATTACCGCGCTCCAAGAAGTGCGATGGGATGGGCCAGGCAAAAAGCGGATGAAAAACTGTGAGATCTACTACGGAAACTGCTACAGAGAAAATAAACAACGCTTATTCGGATGCGGATTTGTTGTTCGAGGCAGACTCAGGAAAAAAGCCTTAAGCTTTCAGTGTGTAAGCGAATGCCTCATAACTATCCGCATCAAGACCAGTCTCGGCAATATAAGTTTATTATGTGTCCACACCCCCACAGAGGAGAAAGATGACCGACATAAAGACGACTTCTATTATCTCCTGGGCAGAACGTACATATGCGCAATGTCCCAGCTATGACACCAAAATCATTCTAGGAGATTTCAATACGAAGCTGGGTAAGGAAGCTATCTTTGAACGGGCCATTGGAAAGCACAGCCTACACAACACCAGGTCAGAAAACGGGCTAAGGCTAGTGGACTTTATGGCGGGACATAATCTGGTAGTAGCAAGTACACGATTAGCACACCTCAACATCCATAAGGGGACCTGGCGGTCTTTCGATCAATCGACAGCCAATCAAATTCATCATATTGCGATCGACGGCAGACACTCCTCCAGCATCCTAGATGTCCGAACCTTTCGAGGAGCCATCATCGACTCGGATCATTACCTTGTTGCAGCCAAAGTACGGATGCGAATTTCTCCGAATCAATGGAGCCGAATAAGAACATCAAAATTTAACGTCGGAAAGCTGCAATCGCAGAAGACCGCCAGGACCTTCGCCGATCAAGTCGCCATGCAATCTACACAAACCATAGACAAGCAATGGAGTCGTTGTCAGAACGGCATTAGAGAGGCCGCCTCAGATCTACTCGGTTTCAAGCGACTATCGTCGAGAAACCCCTGGTTTGATGGTGAGTGCAGACAGGCCCATTTAGAGAAACAGAATGCATACATGGCCACATTGCATCGACGGACGAGAGCTGCTCGCGAGCTCTATGAACAGAAAAGGAGTGAGGAGCGTGCGCTTCTGAGAAGGAAAAAGGAGGAGCACGAGAAGCGCGAGATCGAGAGATGGAGAGATGTTCCTGCAGAAACGACGTTCGAAAATTTTACCAGAAAGTAAAACGAACGAACGAAAGCCAGAGCAGAAGCCTGCGGGGATGAACACGGACAACTAGTAGTGGAGTGACAGTCGATGCTGAGATTGTGGAAGGACCACTTCTGCAAACTGTATAACGGCAATGATAGTCAAAATGCCGCCGTCAGACAGAGCGAACCATCCACAATGGACGAAGACGAAGGAGAATCCCGTCCACCCGACCTAGACGATGTTAAGATAGCGATATCGAAACATAATTCTTATAAAGCTGCTGGAGCAGACGGACTCCTCGTGGAACTGTTTAAAGCAGCTGGCGATGAGCTGATCAGAAACATGCACCAACTCATCTGCAAGATATGGTCGGAAGAATGCATGCCCGATGAATGGAATCTCAGCATCGTTTGCCAGGTCCATAAAAAAGGACACCCCTATGACTGCGCCAATTACAGAAGGATAATTCTCCTGAACAATGCGTAGAAGAACCTTTTTGCCGTACTGTGTAAGCGCCTGAAACCGTTCGTGGACAATCTGATAGGTTCCTACCAGTGTGGTTTCAGGCCACGAAAATCCACGATAGGTCAAATATTTACACTACGGCAGATCTTGGAGAAGATCCATGAATTCCAGGTCGACACGCACCATCTTTTCGTCAACTTTAAAGCCGCGTATGACAGTGTTTATAGAGACGAGCTATACAGAACCATGTCATGTTTTAACATTCCTGCCAAACTCATCAGACTGTGCAGGATGACTATGGAGAATTCTCGCTGCTCCATTAAGGTCGGAGGTGAGCTAACCGAGACCTTCGATGTTAAAAAAGGTTTAGACAGGGTGACACACTGTCATCTGATTTCTTTAACATCAAACTTGAAGATATCGTGCGGGACTCTGCGGCCAATACAAGAGGTACGATCTACTTCAAGTCTACACAATTGCTCGCCTACGCAGATGACATTGACGTTATCGAACGGACAAAGCGAGACGTCATGTAAAAAAAAAATCATTTCAATACCCAACAACACTTTCAAAACCCGATGTAACCCACTTCTGACAGTATTGATAAACGCCAGATATCAAAATATTTCAAACTTGCCGCCCTCAAATATACAACTGTCATAATATGACAATACCTTCACTGATTCATCGCATAATCTTAGGAGCAACAACAAACAAAAACGTCAAATCCACTCACACCTGCATGTCAAACAAGTAAACAAAGTCTACGCAAAATTCAAAGCAAGCCTTGGTCGATATCAAGTAATGTTACGTCATCAATTCAACGCTCTTGCGTCTTGCCCACGTAATAAGGTCAGAATCAGAAACGAACTGAAGGCTTTACTTGTGTTGTGATCATGATTATTAATGATGACGCTAATGACAGTCACGCAGACCACGCAATTTAATTAGAATTCCAAAGAGATAAAAATGAAAATGAAAATCTGAACAATAGCCCCGCGATCGCTACGCTCACTCAGACACGGTCAATTTAAGACCCTAATTCCGCCATGGCTTGGACCACCATCATCATCATCATCAATATGACCACATCCTCACTATAGACGCCAACACACACCGTTCTGATATGAGTAAATAAATGATTTGTGCGTTGAATGCTGGACATTGGACGATGAGATTGACAGCTGTTTACTCGTACGTCCAGAAATTCATTCGATTTGGAGCAGAGCACACACCGAATTAGATACAACAGAACGAGTGTAATGACACAGCAACAGTGGGCTTGTCATCGTCTCGAATGGTGTCTGAATCTGATGTACAACGATGAATGTGACAGACGGAATGTTGGAGGCATGGTAATCCCACAAAATTCGATGATCATTGTGTTTGGACAGTAAAGGGCTTAGTGGATTCGTATATTTTTTCGTCGGATGTATGACTACATATGGATGACGTACAAATTGAATTCTATATCAAGTCACTGGAACGGAAGGAAGCGAAACTGATCAGTGATCGTGCTGAATTCGTGTCATAAAAAATTCACTAAGTGAAAGAGCATATGACAGTCAGTTTCCACTTGACCCTCTACTGATCACCCTGAAGCGTTGATCGTGCCAAAGGGAATTAATTGATTACGAGCCGATTCATAATTATGTTTCAATGGCATTTTAATCGAATCTCCATTCGATCGATGAAGATATCATCAATTCAGTTCAATTCTATCTTCACTTGGATCGTCTGATCGTAATAGTCACTGTAATGGGGCAACGAGGGCGTATGGCACTTTGACCTGTGCACGATACTCCCCGAAGCAATCAGCAGTTGATTACGAATGCTTGGACGTACCTAATGGATAGCTCGTTATTACGAATGACTAATCTAATGGCCTTAAGGGTTAAGACAACAGAGAGAAGGAAATGTTGTTTTTCCTTTCTCCGTTTGACTTTGCTTTCCCCCGCAGGCGTTTGTATGAATACGTGCATGTGTCATTCTACTCGGATAGACAGTTTGTTTACAGACAGTCAGGTCTATTGTTTATTGTTCTATATTGTGCCGCCGGTAAAAAGTTAAACACGCAACGTTGGAAGATACGTTGAGGTGATGTTTCGTATGTTGTTGGTCAGTGTTTACTGTCTTTTTAAAAGTCACACGATGAGTAACTTGATTTTCGTCAGATAAGGTAGACAGACATCAAGATGATCACAGATCTTTTCTTTCTCTTTTCTTGAGCTAAACACATGCGTTTCAAAAGGAAAACTCTGTAATTGTGTCTCTCACCATGGCCATTCATCTCGTTCGCGCCCTATATTTTTAGTTTAAGTCGTGGGTCAATCTTTTCTGACGTCGTCTTTTTACGGCCAATAGAATCACTTGCTGGATGGTGAAGGACTAGCAAAGGCCTCGTAGGGGTAGCATCTGCCGACGGATGCTAGCCCGATAAAAAGCGAGTAAGAGCCTCTGCAGCCGAACATCTTGCAGCTCTGCTAGTCAGGTCCTACTTCCACCTCCTCGTGGTGCCATCTGGAAATTTCCCTAAAAGGGAAATTACTGACGGAAGAGACGGAATAGCGAGTATCCTGCGCCACCAAACAGGATGTCGGTCTAGCAAACCATAACCGTAAAACCACGGATTGCTCAGAAACAAAAAACAGCCTCGGATAAAAAAACGGAACGGACCTATATTGACGACCCTATAAGAAAACAAAAAACAAACAAGGACCTTCGGTTCTGTACATGGAATGTTAGGTCTCTAAACAGACCACGTGCGGCCGAACAACTTGCGGACGCCCTAGACCGATATAAAGCGGACAAACCCGCCATCCAGGAAATGCGATGGAATGGACCGGGTAAAAAGCGGATGAAAAACTGCGACATTTACTACGGTGACTGCTATAGGGAGAGAGGATAGAGACTATTTGGATGCGGATTTGTTGTTAGAGGTGGACTAAGGCATAAAGTGCTAGGTTTTCAGTATGTGAGTGAACGCCTCATAACGATCCGAATCAAGGCAACATTTTGTAACATCAGCCTCATAGGTGTCCATGCCCCCACGGAAGACAAGGATGACTCCATCAAAGATGATTTCTATGATCTCCTAGACAGAACATACGCCAAGTGCCCCAGCTATGATACCAAAATCATACTAGGAGATTTTAACGCTAAGCTGGGTAAAGAAAGCATCTTTGAACGGATCATCGGCAAACACAGCCTACATGACACCACATCCGATAACGGACACAGGCAGATCGACCTTTCCCCACCTCGATATACACAAAGGCACCTGGCGGTCGCCAGATCAATGAGTCACCAACCAGATTGATCACATCGCGATTGACGTCAGACACTCCTCCACTATTCTTGATGTTTGCACTTTCCGAGGAGCGAACATCGACTCAGACCACTATCTTGTAGTAGCCAAGGTACGTCAACGCACAACACGAACACCGCGGAGTAGAGTTTGAACACCAAGCTATGACGTGGGAAAGCTACTATCGCCGGAGATCGCCAGTGCCTTTGCCAACCGCGTCTCCCTTAAGCTCTTCGATACACCTCAATCCTCTACTCAGTCAGTAGAGTAACAATGGAGCCTGTGTAAACAAGCCCTGAAGAGTACAGCAACGGAAGTGCTGGGTCTTCAAGTTCCACTACGACGAAACACCTGGTTCGATGACGAGTGTAGAAGGATTCATGCGGAAAAGCAGGAGGCATACAAACCTCACTACACAAAAAAACAAGAGCGGTTCGCGAGCTCTACGAGCTTAAAAGAAGAGGGGAACATAAGATTCTCAAGAGAAAAAAGAAAGACCACGAGAAGCGGGCGATTGAAAACTTGGAGAGGTGCTATTGCAGGCACGACATTCGAAAATTTTATCAGCGGATAAAACGAATGTCTCAAGGCTATAAAGCCCGAACGGAGGCCTGTAAGGATGAGAACGGACACCTAGTAGTAGAATCGCAGTCGATGCTCAGAATTTGAAAAAATCACTTCTGCAGACTGCGATGACAGCCAACATACCGCCGTCAGGCAGAATGATCCATTTATTAACGACGAAGATCGCAGAGAATTCCGTCTCCCTGACCTCGACGAAGTTGAGATTGCCATGTCGAAACCCAAGTCGAATTAAGCTGCTGCCGCAGATGGACTGTCTGCTAAGCTCTTTAAAGCGGCTGGGGGTGAGCTAGTTAGGAGCATGCACCGGCTCATCTGTAAGATATGGTCAGAGCTGTCCAGCATGCCCGAGGAATGGAGTCTCAGTATTGTTTGCCCGACCCCTTGGACTGCGCCAACTATAGAGGAATAAGTCTGCTTAATGTCGCATACAAGATCTTCGCTGCCGTTTTGTGTGAACGCCTGAAGCGATTCGTAAACAAGCTGATACATAGGTCCTTATCAGTGTGGCTTCAGGCCAGGGAAGTCCACCATCGATCAAATCTTCACACTACGGCAGATCCTGGAGAAAACCAATGAATTTCAAGTCGACACGCACCATCTATTCGTAGACTTCAAGGCCGCATACGACAGCATAATAAGAGACGAGCTATATAACGCCATGTTTACTTTTGACATCCCTGCTAAGCTCGTCAGACTATGCAGGATGACCCTGGAAAATGCTCGCTGCTTAATCCGAATCGGTGCAGAACTGACCGATAGCTTCGAAGTCAAGAAAGGATTTAGACAGGGCGATGCGCTGTCGTGTGATTTTTTTAACATCATATTAGAAATGATTGCGCAGAAATCACTGGCCAATACAAGAGGCACAATCTATTTCAAATCCTCGCAACTCCTTGCATACGCCGACGACAATGACATAATAGGTAGATCGAGGCGTTTGCGAGTATTGAGATGGAGGCGGCAAAAATTGGTTTGGCAGTTAATGAAGGCAAAACTAAATATCTGCTGTCATCGAAAAAGGACATTTACCACCGACGTCTTGGACAGAACGTGCATATTGGCAGATATAAGTTCGATATACTTCGGCTCCGCAGTGACTTGGAACAACGACAACAGTTTCGAAATTAACCGCAGAATTACTCTTGCCAACCGCTGCTTCTTTGGGCTTAAGAGGCAACTGAGAAGTGGAGCCCTCTCTCGTACGACCAAGTTGACCTTATATAAGACCTTAATTATCCCGGTCCTGTTATACGGCGCAGAAACATGGACTTTATCTAAAGCGGATGAGGAAATCCTTGGTCGTTTCGAGAGAAAGATTCTGCGTGCAATTTTCGGTTCCATAAACACAGAGGAGGGTTGAAGGAGAAGATTAAATCACGAGCTGTACGGGTTGTACAGCGACATGAATCTAGTCAGGTGTCTACGGATCCAACGCCTAAGATGGCAAGGCCATGTAGAGCGAATGGACACCACAGCTCCAGCCCGTAGAGTCTTTGAATCCAACCCCGAGGGACGTAGAAATAGAGGACGGCCGCACCTAAGGTGGCGCGCACAGGTGGAAAGGAACCTCAACCAACTGGGCGTGCGGCATTGGAAAAGACTAGCGAAAGATCTAGACTAGCATCCTATAAGGATGCGCTGAAATTCTTCAAAGCAGCAACCAGAAAAACCAAAAGACAATCTTGGAGGAACTGCTGCGAGAATATCAAAGTGGCCTATGAGACCTCAGGAATAAGGAAAGTTCTGGCTACGGCCCCTTAAAATCTTAACCACTTAATGTGGAATGACGGTACCTGGACAACTTCTGCACGGAAGCCCTGGAACTCCTTTTGAACACACACTTTCCGGGCAGTAGTGCCTCGGCTATGACACTTCCTCAAGTAGTCCTGCCGAGAGCATCTTCCTTCGAGCGAACTCAAAACCAAGTAATCTGTCCTCTAGCAGGTAGCAGATCTCATCCTTCCCTGGCTTGTAGTTATCTTTAAAAGTAATTTTCATACCCCAAGCAAAAGCTCCCACACGTATGCAAAGGACTTGAGACCGATTCCCCTTACATCTTTTCTTCTAAAAACTCTGGGGAATATTATAGATGCACACAATAGACACAACTACAGCTTAGGAAGGTTGTGAGAGAACCAACAAGCCTACAATAAAGGCAGATCGGCGGAAACAGCAATTCACTCACTATGGAACACATGGAATGTACCCTAATGGCCTTTCTCGGTATTGAGGGCACCTTTAACAAGGGTGATCAATCAATCACCAAAGCACGGATTGATCTAGCTGTAACGGGATCAGTGATAGAACTGGTCATCAAAGCCACTTTCGCTGGTACCGTTTCAACTATTATGGTCAGCAGAGGTACAACACAGGGTGGCGTACTTTGTACTGCCCTTTACTGTTGCAAGAAAGTAGTGGACAAAAAGTGGGGTATCCAACCTAGCATTATGCACTGGCTCTATACAGCAATCGTAAGACCTATCCTTCTACATATACGGCATCCTAGTTGGGTGGACTACTCTTGACAAGGCTTCTGGAGAAAGTGCAAAGATCGGCTAGCATTTGCATTAGTGGTGCGATTAGATCGACCCCCACGGATGCCCTAAACATTCTATTGGATCTCTTCAGCAAACAGGTTGGTGACTCCGCGGCCTACGGATCAGGAGCATAGGAAAATGACCCACACGACACAAAGGCAGTACCAACATTTTTAACCCTTTGGGGGTGGCCGTGGTGCAGTGGTAAATATCACCGACGGACGAGCGGAAGGTCTGTAGTTCAAAGCCGTTCCATAGCCAAGAAAAAACAATTCCTGTACGGAAAATAAATTATGCAACACAGCTGTTGTGAATGAGAAGTGATCAAACATACCGATGAAGGCATAACACTCAAGGTATAAACTCATACTCTGTGTGTGCAATTCTAATATAACCCAATAAGTGCATGGAAAAGTTGCTGAGAACTGCAACCAACGTGAAAATTCGGTCGGTTCCTCTCGAATCCTATCGAGGACAACCGACCCAGGTTGGGTGACAATCACCATAAGAGTATGACTCTTGAACCTGCGCGAACTATAAAATAAAAAGAACTCAAGTACATGGACCACACCATCCCGCAAAACGTGTTCCCAAAGAACTTCGAAGTTATCTTTTATCCTGGGAGGAATGGGCTGAAGGATAAGTCGTACCGAAGGACTCGATATCTCTCTATACTGACGACTTCAAGATGAAGACGGGTTTAGACAGTGGAGTCTACACCGACTCTTCATTATATGCAGTGTGTACCAAGCAGAAATAACAGCGATAGCGGAGGCCCTAGAATGGCTTAGTATCAATATAATATCCGTGAAGGATATTGTCATTTGCACGGATAACCACCCTGCGATAAAATTCCTGGCAGCGGTAACCCAGAAATGAAAGGCAGCTGTTAACTGCCGCCTATCTCTAGACGAGATGGCTGAACAGTTCAATATAAAACTTCTGTGGGGCCCCGGGCATAGGGATATTCCAGGAAACTGCGCGGCCGATGAACTGGCTCAAGCACACTCAGTCTTCCAACCCTTAAAAAACACCAATAAGCTCGGCAAAGCGCATGATACAACTTCGAACCATAGAAGCTACTAACCTTCAATGGAACGAAAGTAAAATCGGCTTTATCACTAAACAAATCTGGCCTAAGCTAAGCTTGGGACGGACCATAGGCCTTATGGGGACCAAAAAGGGAACTTTAAGAACTCTAATAGGTGTCGTTACTGGTTGCACCATTGCGAAACATGGCGACAAACTAGGACTACCTGGCAATGACTTCTGCTGCGGCTGCATGGATGAGGAGGAATATGAATCAATTCACCACCTCCGCCCTTCAACGATAACTTAAGTGATCTAGCAGATATAAAAAAAGATCAACTCCATCGCTTCATCAGAAGCACTGATTGGTTTTCAGGTGGCGGATCTAGGTAGTATGGTCCATGTGGTATTACAATGGACCGGTTCCGGCCTACGTCTGGCGTGTGCCAACCACTACAACCTAGCCTTACCTACCCCTCTAGCAAATGTCTTCTTTTAAGAGGTACAGGGCACCTACTTGGCTAATAGCACAGCTTCAGTCAGGAAACTAGGCTGGATGACAGAAGCTGGACCTAATGAGTTATTCCCAACATCAAATGGTTTAAATGGTTCGAAAATTCGACCATATACACGTTTCTGTACTTGAAATTGCAAAAACCTTCCTTTTCACGTTCAGACCTAGTCCTACCGGGTCGAAGCTAGTTCTAAATTCCGCCAAGATAATAATGCAGCAAATGGCTGGCTATACGTCACTTCCTCCAACAGTAAACAGATCATGACCGAAATTCATAGCTCTTAAGAAAACAAATTTTTTTGTTTTATAGTTACACCCGCACTCAAGGCTAAGGCCTTATAACGTAAACGTTGTGCGAGCGAAGGTAAGATTGAGAGGGAGAGTTTCGCGCAGGTTCACACACAACCTGAACAGAGTGCAGTGGTTTTGCGTCGAAGATGTTCGTTCACTACTCTCAAGGGTGGTTTGTCCTAGATAGGACGAGAGCCGACAAAATTTCAAATTTACTACATTTAGTATACACTCCATGATGATGCGGCTTGGCATGCTAACATTCAAATGAGGCAAGCCACGACAACCTATTCCAACTGCCACCATATTGACATTAACATGCCTGCTTTAATTCGGCGGGTTTTGGCCGACGTAACTTGCTCAGTATGCAGGAAACCTTTATGATAATATGAATATTTGGTCCATTGTGGATATCCTTGGCCTGAAACCACACTGATAAGAACCTATCAGATTATCCACAAAGGGTTTTAAGCGTTCACACAGCACGGCAGAGAAGGAGCAGTGTTAAGGACAAAATTCGCCTGTAGTTGGCGCAGTCTCCTTTCCTGTGCCCCAGCAAACGATGCTGAGATTCCATTTGTCGGGCATGGTTTCCTCCCACCATATTTTACAGATGAGATGGTGCATGCACCCTACCAGATTATTTAAGCCGGTTTAAGATTACTAGCATGGCTTTATAGGCGGCTTGCCTTGCTACATGGGCTTGCCCGCATTGCTCATCAAAACAGGGATTTCTAGTTAGCGGTGGTTTGAAACCCAACACATCAGAGGCAGCGTCTCTGATGGCTCCCTGGCAATGCTCCCACTGTTGTACTGTGGATTATGCCGGTGAGGGAAACTCGATCGGAAAAGATCCTAGCGGTCTCCTGCGATTGTAGCTTTCCGACGTCTCGTTATCTAGCTCGACTCGGTGGCGTCCTTGATATCTTCATTCGTACCATCGCTACAACAAGGTAGTGATCCGAGTCGATGTTTGCTCCTTGGAAAGTTCGTAAATCTAGGATGCTGAGGAGTGTCTGGAGTCGATCGCAACGTAATCAGTCTGATTAATGGTCGACCTGGTGATCGCCAGGTACCTTTGTGGATGTTGAGATGCGGGAATCGTATGCGAGATTGCGCCCAACCAGGAAGTCAAGTAGCCGATGTCCGTTTTCGGACTAGAACTATTTTTGTGTGATAGCTGTGACATTGGGCATAAGTTCTGTCTGTCCAGTTGACGGTTTGCTCCATTTGATTGCCTGCACCCGGTCTGTTAAGGGACCTCACATACCAGGTGCAGACTCGTAAGTCTTTTAATCGTTTGCAGGTTTCGTCAGCTTTGTATCCGTCCGTATCGGAGGCTTGTGGTTGTTTCGGAACAAGTGGGTTTTTGCGTGATAGGGATGATACCCCTAAGCACAATCCCCAGCCGGGAGGACCAGGTTCGTTTTTCCCCAAGAACAATAGGGGTCCGGTCGCTGCACACATTGGTTCACTACCTGCCGTTTCCCAGCTAGCTATCCAGGAAAGGGCACGCGGAGGCCTTCCCTCTCTTATTTGTAAATATAACCAAAAAATTGGAAGTCAATTGTGTTAAATCGTGAAATCCTAAAGGCCAATTCACATTTCCATGACACTATCTGCGCTGACGTACAATTTTTTAAAATGAACAAGAACTCCGCTGCCATAGACTATGCTTGACTTTTCCAATCTCTCGCTCACTACTCTTTAGTCCATGGCTTTAGAAGACGGATTTACATACATACATATGTGGTCACTTGTCGTATATTCTCAAAGCAATCCAAAATTCCCGCCGTCATTCCAAGCACGTCCAAGTTGTCATTTCGCGTCCAGCATCATCCTCATTTCCATATAATCCACACGACATGGTCCTCGTGTTTATGTAAATACTTTACCCCTACTTCCCCCCTCTAATAAAACAAATCAATTTGGTTAATGCCGACAAATGACACTCTGACTCACTGAGATTTCGATTCACATTTTAATTAAATCTCTCACAAGTGAGTGCTCTCCTTGCCAGCATCATCATCCTCGTCCTGTTGTCAGTTAGATCGATTTGCATGTCAGATGGATTTCAAAATCGAATGCAGTTGTAATGAAGAAGATGATGATGCTGCGTGCAGCATCAATGGATGGATTCATAATTGTCAGCTCACGTTGCACCTGCATCTCTATCGATATTCTTGACTATGCTGAGTATGCAAAAAACGAAAAGTCAAGATAAAAGAACCGAAAACGAAATGTGAATGCCGGTTACTGGCTGAACCACAAGGCGAGGATTGCTGCTGCCTTCTGAAGGTTCCCCTTTTGCAAGTCATCATGTCAATATCACCACTACCACCGGTTCTTTCGTTGCCGGCAGTATGCTGATGATGGGGGTTGATGAGATCATTTCCATAAATACCGAAGCAAGACGGGGCGAGTGTACGAAGACGAACGTACGAGTACTATCTATGTATCTTTGCTTATGTTTTCGTTTTTGTTTTTTTTTTTTTTTTTAGTTTTCCTTTACCTCTTTGTTTTTATTTCGTCGGTGGACGGATGGCGACTGGAATCGAAGAGTCACACACGCACGACGAGAGTCAAGGGAAATCACAGATACAAATAAGTACAGTCGATGTACATACGTACATATGTATGTATATACAGTTCTGGAACATCGAACGACCTTTGAAAGTGATCTAAAGCGTAAGATCGGGAGATTGCTTTGAGGATCTTGGCAAGGAATACACACGTCGTCGTGTACCTGACTATCGTTTGTTTAGATTCTAAACTTTCGTGGCTAAATTGACATTTGTATACACGTTCTGTAGAACGTCACTGATCGATCGACGAGCGGTTGAAGATCAGTCGAGGATCGGTCGAGGTTCGGTCGCATTTGCATCTGTAATTGGAACACTTTCACGATACCTCTGCGGAATGATAAAATTCCTTTTTAATGCTTAAGTGACAGGTATCTATGAGGTGCAGACCAGGGCTTAAGGTGTCTTGGATATACATATGTATTTATGTATGCATATGTACATATATGTACATATGTAGATTTCATATCGTTTTGTAAACAAAGTCAGAAAACATTATTTTGTTTACATTGGCGTTATGCTGTTAGACAGTGATTTAATGGTCCACGAGTGAAGTTTGTTCGGAAATTAACTCATGGAGCTCAATTAGATGCTATGTTCATTCAAGAAGATACTCAATTAAGTACTGAAGTCATATCTAAAATTAACTGAAACTTAATAACATCCGGATGGTGATGGCAATGTTTTTCGGCGACGAAAAAATGCATCAAGACAACCCCACGCAGCGGATTATAATGAAGGTGATCTTGAGCGTTAAAAATGAATACTGTGTCAAACAGGAAGTCGACTTGAAACTGGTATTTAAGGTCCAAGGTAATGAGGTAATAAATGACAAATCTGAAGCTAATAATTTGCGTGGAATATCTGCGTAAAATATCTTATCGCTTCGAGCTATGGCGTTGGAGTGATCGGAGATTTGACTCGGTTTAGTGCTACTGGTATCTGATCTATAAAATAACACGATCGCTGGAACAAAGTAATTTAGCCATTGAAATGGAGCATATATGTACATACATATGGCCTGCATCCGCATCCTATTTTTCGCTCAATACAAACACTCACCACGTTCGATTCCTGGGAATTCTATTTCGATTCAAAATAATATTTAGAAATTGTTCCAGTCCATTGTTGGGCGCCACTTAAAACGAGAAATTGAAGTTACACTCCTCCAGACGAATGGTGTGTATTGTCTTCAAAGGTATGCAGTGGAAAAGAAGGTATTGCAATCACTTTTTCGACAGTTTTTGGAGTCTACCCAAAACTCATCTGCTTTTCCAGTTTCTTCATAAGAAACGACACGGATTCAATATACAAAATCTTACGACCAGTATGGACTAATGGTTAAGGCCGATAAGGTCTTCCCAGCCGATCATTTTAAGGTAAACTTACAAATGTTCGTAACCTCCAGTCAAGTAGGCGAATAGCTTAATACTCTCCTGGTATTGTGGTTAGGTAAAGATAATGTGCTTAGGTCCAAAGGCATCGAAAATGTATGCTGCCAAACATCAAACTTTTTATGCTACAAAGACCAAACTGAAGCTTTTGCAAACAGTATTAACAAAACATCGAGAGCACCGTGGCGCAGTGGGTAGTGTGTTGGCCTCTGACGCCGATGACACGGGATCGAATCCCGAAACAGCCATGTCATCGAACGTGTTTTTAACGGTGTTTCCCCAGAGCGGGGTTCTGACAAAACCCCGTGTAGTAAAATTGTCATGAAAAGCTTCTCGAAATTCGCCGTTCGGAACCGGCAATAAACTGTAGGTCCCTTTCACCTATGGGAAAATGAAATCACACACAATATGGGTGATTGAGAGAAGCTCGGCTTAGGTCCTTCATGGACTGTAAAGCCAACATACATACACATACATTAACAAAACATCACTACACGCAAAATCCACTCTAAATGGGGAAGCCTAGTAACCACTAGATCTGTTACCAGAATCACACCCCAAAAGGGGGCCCTCTCTCCCCTTCTCTGGAATGTAGTTGCAAATGAACTACTGAACTACTGACCAAACTGGAGAACGAAGGCCTCGATGTTATTGCCCACACAGATGACGTTGCTACATATTACCATCTCGGGCAAATATCTACCCACACTGAATGACCGTATGCGCACGGCATTCTCTATACTGTGCAAATGGGGACAACACAATGGGCTCCGGGTAAACCCCCAGAAGACGGAGCTTATGCTATTTACCAGGAAGCATAAGAAGCCGGAAACTTTCCCAATCACTTTACTTGGCACCTATATGGCAATCAGATTAAAAGCCAACTCCAAATGTATGAGCTACATCTCTGGACACTCCTCCATCCTGAACAACAGGATAACCTTGGCGGAAAACTCTGACCACATAGAGCTCACCACAGTCTTTGAGAAGAAATCCAGGATAACACACCTGGACAGACGTAATTGGTCCCGCAACCTCGCAAGAGCTGCGTGGACTTCTACACCGACGGATCAAAAACCAATGACGGGGTGGGTAATGGAGTATTCTGCAAAGAATTAAACATGAGCCAAGCTCTAAAACTACCAGATTATTGCAGCGTCTTTCAGGCGGAGCTATTGGCAATAAAGGGGGCTTTGTCTTGGCTTAAATAGAAAGTAGTATCCACTACTATTATCCGAATTCTCACGGACAGTCAAGGAGCTTTGAAATCGCTGGAGTTCTACGTGTACACTTCAAAAACAAGCCTTGACTGCCGCCTATTTCTTGACAAGATGGCCGAACAGTTTTTTATACATACAATTCCTATGGGTACCAGGACATAGCATCAATCAATCTTGGCATGCGGGGGTATACCTCTAGCAGCCAATCAATTTAAACTTACAAACCTTGCCAAGGCTCAACAGTCAACAAACCAGGGGACTAATCTCCCTAAAACGAATTGACATTTACAAAATTATTGGTGTCACTGTCTCATTGCCAGTCATGCACAAGAACTAGGGCGAGTTCCGAAGGACTTCTGCAGAAGCTGCTTAGACGAACAAGGGGTCGGATCCATTCATCACCTACTCTGCCCATGCCCGGCTCTCTGCTCAATCAGGAAACACTCCCTAGGATCCCATTTCCTAAACGACGCTGACTAATATTCAGCGAGTAAGGATTACTGACCTTCTTAATTATTTAAGATGCACTAAGTGGTTTCATGAAGGGTTGACCCCCTACAACCCACCTCGTAGCAACACAACGGGCCTTTCTGGCCTTCCCACTCTGGGGAGGCTATGAACTACCTAACCTAATCTGACCTAAACCTCATTATCCAGTGAAATAGAGTATGTTACTAATAAGAGCTAACGATCACAGCGAAACCTAAAAGCAGATCTGCTGAGTTTGTCCCATACGCTAGAAGGGAAACTATTTTGACTGTACCTACAAACTTGTAGATCATGCGTTGAGACTATGGCAGATCGACGATCACAACCTAATTGTCGATTTAATGGCCATAAATGGCAGCTAGCATATCGGAATTGCTACTTAAGCTTTGAGTCAGACAAGTAAAAATGGGTTTATTGTTTTGAACAAATTTTCGAATTACTTTTTCCGCTCAGACTGAGGATCTTCAAAAACGCCTATAGTCGGTGATTGTTTAGTTTCAGGTTCAGATGCATAGATCCATAATTCGCCTTTTAGACGTCTTTTGAAATACCGCGATTGAATTTTTCCAACATTTTTTTACACCAATCGGGACGCGCTTTTTTAAGCGATTGTCAAATTTTTGACGGCCAATTGTAAGTAAGGACTATTGCTCAAGCACACCACAATCTCACATGACGCTCTTGCAAGAACAGCTTAAGCACAGCATCAATTTTTCTTGGCATAGCAACCGAGTTTGGATGAGTTTCGCGAAATTCGTCACCTAGTAAAGTATGGCCATAATTGAATCCGGAAAATCCACCAAACACGGCGGTTTGAGATGGTGCTTCATTACCCAAAGTCGCTGACTTAATCAACATCGTAAGTCATAGAAAATCATGGCACGATTTGATCCCAACTTTTGATTAACAATAATATTTCAAATACCTGTAAGCAGCACAACACATTAAAAATGTGTTGTGATAACAGAAAATGTGTTCACTTATGTAAAAAGTAGAACAGAATAAGGCAGAACAGCACACATTTGTGGGAAATGTCAGAATAGGAAAGTACAGACCTATGCTAACCCCCAAAAATGTTATTTGTTAGAAATCGCGTGAATAAAAGCAAATTTTCAAGTACAGCTGTTTTTGACATTTTTCACAAATCTGTTCTACCTCAGGAATGGGTGCAAACCATTCCTGTTCCAAACTGTTCGGAACTGTCTTACTGAACACAAAGCAGAACTCTTTCCGACAAAAACTGTTCGCAATGAATACAAAAACTTACATTTTTCTGTCCTGAGCTATTCAGAACAACCTCATTGAGCACAGTAAACATACTCAATTTGTTGTGGTCATGTCTCAAGACATAAGTAGCAACCTGCGTAGGTTCGTTTTAAAAGTGTTTTTCGTTCTAAAAATTCCATGACGGGTCTGATACCAACGATACTTAGGTGGCGCTTAAATGTTCTACAACATCTTCCACCATTAAACCTTTTCAGCAAGCAAGTTGCTGCATGCGCGGCCCTAAGGATGAGGAGCATAAGAAAATGGCCCACATCTCAAAAAGACCACACCTCTATTCTAAAACACTTCAAAGTACTCATGGACACTGACTACATCAACCCGCAGAATGTGTTCACCAGGAACTTCGAAGTTGTCTCTCTATCCAGGGGGGAATGGGCTGAAGGGAAAGTCATACCAAAGGACTCGATCTCCCTCTATACCGATGGCTCTAAGATGGAGTCAGGTGTAGGCAGTGGGGTCTACTCCAAGGAACTTAACCTCAACCTATCATTTAGACTCCCAAATTACGTTAGTGTGTTTCAGGCAGAAATAACTGCGATAACGGAGGCCCTGGCATGGCTCAGGATCAATGTAATATCCACAAAGGATATTATCATTTGCAGGGATAGCCAATCTGCGATAAAATCCCTGGCAGTGGTAACCCACAAATCAAAAACATCAATTGACTGTCTCCTATCTCTAGATGAGATGGCTGAACAGTTCCACATTAAAATACTGTGGGTTCCCGGGCATAGGGATATTCCAGGAAACTGCGCGGCCGACGAACTCGCCAAGTTAGGGTCAAGCACACTCAACCTACCTACCCTCGGGTACCTAGAAACACCAATAAGTACGGTAAAGCACATGATAAAGCTTCAAACCATAGAGGAGACCAATCTCCAATGGAATGAGAGCAATATCGGCTTTATCACCAAACAATTGTGGCCAAAGTTAAACTTAGGACGAACCAGGGACCTCCTGGCAACCAAAAGGGCAACCTTAAACACTCTAGTGGGTGTCATTACAGGTCACTGCACCATTGGAAAACACGCCGCCAGACTGGGACTACCCTACAATGACTTCTGTCGCGACTGCATGGACGAGGAGGAGGAGGAATCAATACACCACCTCCTCTGCTCATGTCCCTCTTTTGCGAATCGCAGGAGGATTTACTTCGGCGCGCCCTTCTTCGACAATCTGAGTGAGCTAGCAAACCAAAAAATAGCTCAACTCCACCGCTTTATTAGAAGCACCGGTTGGTTCCCAGGTAGCGGATCAGGTGGTATCACAATGGGCCGCCTTCGGCCTAAGTGTGGCTTACGCTTACCACGTCAACCTAACCTAACCCTAGGTGGCGCTACTGTCCGTGGTGAACCTGGACCTCAACCAACAAGCGTCTCCAGCTGGCACGATCTTTGGCCAGCTGTTTCTAGCGCCGCACGCCCAGTTGGTTAAGGACCAATTCCACCTGCGTGCGCCACCGCAGATGCGGCCGTCCTCTGCCGCGCCTTCCTTCCGGGGTGGATTGAAAGACCCTTTGGATCGAAGCTGTATTTTCCATGCGCTCTACATGGCCTAGCCACCTTAGACACTGTATCTGTAGAGGTCGTACCAGGCTAATGTCGCTGTACAACCCGTACAGTTCGTTAAATCTTATCCTCCATACACCGTTTAAACAAACGGGACCGTAGATAGTCTGCAGAATTTTCCTCTCGAAACGACCAAAGGCATCTTCACCCGCTTTTGTTAAGGTCCAAGCCTCTGCGCCGTAAAGGAGGACTGGGACGATCAAGGTCTTATATGGTGTCACCTTGGTTTTCCGAGAGAGGGCTCTACTTCTCAATTGCCTCTTGAGCCCAAAGAAACAGCGGTTGGCAAAAGTGATTCTACGTTTTATCTCAGCACTGGTGTTGTTGAGATGTTACCAGCTCTCCTCCAGCTGCCTTAAAAAGCTCAGCAGACCTTCTCAGTTCTATGCTTGATTTCGACATCTCCACTAAACTTAATCGATTTTTGACTTGCTTGTATAGACAACAATGAGTAAGAAATGGTTCACTCCTAACGATGCTCATTCATCTTGAATCTTGCTTGAGCCTTCATTGAATAATGCCTTCAATCCATCATCTTCAAGACTAAGGCGCTATTATTAAACGGAGATCAGTCGCAAGTCATTAATTTCTGAAGAAATCATCCAAACTTTTCTTCGAACCCCATAAGGGTGAAAGACGGACTTGCACCTTGACTACTTCCAAAACCAAAGTACAGCTTTCTTTTCTCAAAGAACTTTTTTTTACTAAGCCCTGGATTCCGTATGTGGATTTTCCAGAGGTCCCTCGAAAGCCTAGAATACTTAGTTCTCCATGAGGGAGACATTTGAGGCATCATGGTACGTCGTTAAATACAGATTAACACTCTTAGGTCTCTTGCAGAAACTTGTCCTAATGAAGGCTATGCTTGCAAACTGCGAGGATCAAGACACTTCCATTTCTAAAGGGGATCTCAACCCTTTTGCAGGTACTCTTGCCTTGTCTTAACTGTTGTCGCGTACTTTCCATCTTAGAAATCAGGGGTTTGAATTATGACAGTCGCGCTTCAATATAGCCTCAATCATACGAGGTGTGACAATTAACTTCCGAGAATTAAGTCATAGCTCGGGAACTCGTTCGTCAATATCTGTTTAGAAAGGGGGAGCCCTTTCTTTCAGTTTTCATCCAAGGTTGAAGTCGATAGCACGTTTCGCTTGTGTGCTGTGCGTATTTAGTGGTGTCGTAAAATTGAGTGACTCACATTACAGGCAATGTGTTGTGATTGAATTTTTAGTGAAATCTAGTGAAAATCCCTCGGAAATCATCCGAAAATTGCAGGTGGTGTATGAAGACGAGTGTAGGCTCATAGCCATAGCCAACAGTGTTGCCTGGAAAAAGTTAGGATTCGGTAAACGAAAGCGAGGTTATCAAAGCCACGGCTGAACAGTTCTATTTGGTCATCCTGGAGAGGCTGCGAGCATGTGCTTTTCGCCAAGAATGGCTGGATCTTGCAGCACGACACTACGTCGATCCATTCCTCGTTGATTGTGCAAAAATGGTTGATTAAAAAAAAAAAAAGAAAAACAATTCTAACGTTGCTTCATCCACCCAATATCCCGGTATTGCCTCCTGCGACAGTTTTCTTCCCAGGATGACACATCATCTCAAGGGAACTCATCATGGCGGTGTGGAAGAGGTCAAAAAGGCTGTAACTTTGAAGGATAATCAAGGGTGCTTTGAGTCGTGAGAGCAATGTTGGAATCGTTGTGTAGAGTTAGAGGGGGACCATTGTGATGGTTGATAATAAAATTTTGTATCGAATCTAACTTGCTTGTTTTCTCTTATAAAGATTCTCAGAACTTAATTGCCACACCTCGTATTCTTCAAGATCCGATGATAGTAGCATCTTAGCGAAAACCATCTTCGGCTTGCTGAAACTCTAACGTCGTTTTCGGCTTAAATGCCTTACATGAAGACAGTGCTACGGCTCGGCATTGGTCCCCACAAACGGCTCGGCATCGGTCCTGGTAACATAAAGTAGAAGGTCTCTTATGACGGCTACAGTGTTAAATGTATCGGCGTATACAGCATAGCCGCGCTTGTCTTCTACAACGATCCTACTTAGTTTACCACGCTCCTTAAGGTTAGGACCTGAAGAGGAGGAGGCTTTTCTGGTAAGATTTATCCCTTCTGACTGGTGCTCCCACAAAGGTCACGTCGATTATTTAGTGTCACACCAGTGCTATGCCAGATTTTCTTTTTCTTCTTTCCGAGTACCTTAGTGACACACTTTACAAGAGCCTGTTCAAACAGCAAAGCTTTCTGTGTCAAGCCGATTTTTATCTGATGTGACCAGTTAGGTGGTTAAAATCTAAAGTTTTGAGTCGTCCCTTCAGATTTGAGGAAAACCACACCAGACCAGGACGTCCCTTAGTTCAAATGCAAAGACCGAAAAGTTAATTGTAAAATAAGACAAAACGTCCTCTCCAAACACTGCATCACTGGAATACGTGGGAAATGCATGTATTGAGTCACCTGTAGCATTTCACCCAGAGATAGACCTAAAGATCAAATTATCTCTATACACCGCGCTATTCGACGAACGAAACGAAACGAACGCGAAAATAGTGTGGCACACTGTCCATTAGGAATATTACTTTCCATTCAAATGACTATGCACGTTAGTCACGCACGTGTCCTGTTTTGATGAATAGCCATCAAGCAGTTGTCCCTCAAGTCGATAATCATTCGCCATTGCTACACATTGCGAGCACAATTCGTGGTATCGAGAATCCTCGTTTCGATAAAGGGATTGCCAATGAACTATGAGTACAGATACCTGCCACACCGTGTTCTTATTCTCCACAGATAACTTTAAATTCCATAAGGAAACGTAATTTTAATTAATTTCGCACTTAAGGTCGTCGGTGTGGCAATCGTGCCGCACCCACGAACCGTGGGCAGCCAAAGTTTCGAGCATTTGTGAGCTGTGTTCCTTGTTGTCTTAATGCCAGGTGAAGGAGAGCGAATAGTGGTATGTGCATGTGGCTTGAATGGCTAATGGGACAATGTCAGGCAATGTCGCTTAGGGTAGTGCAAAACGATCGATTGCGGTTCGCATTGATTTTACAATTATTTTCATAACCTTTCAGCTTGTAGTTAAATGTCTTTTCAGTTTTATTGAAAGTGATGTCACGGAGCAGCTGGTCAGAGGTGCGCCCAGCTGAGCTATACTACCGGGTCATTGTGGACAACTTCTGGATAGATGGGAAAACACGACGTATCATCCAAAAATACTGGTTGGTTTTGTGTACTATAAATCAAAAAAAAAAAAAAAAAAAATTCGCGCCGCTTGTGGCTTGTCCGTTATCCATCGTGGTACTTTTCGCAGCGCAAACAACACCACACAATTTAGGTGTTCCCATCGAATAATCTGTCTATTTCGGTCGAATGTTGTCATCACTACTATCATCCGTCTCCATCTGAATGGCATTTGTCTTTTTATTAAGATACGAAATAGAAGTATCGCTATCCGACTTAAGGCTCCATTTCGAATCAGACAACAAAGCCAACTGTCATTTCGTATTCAAATCCAAAATCAAGAGCCAAATTCGATACGAAGATAATACGCGCGCTGAATGCTAAACTAGTACACCGAGACGCTCTCGTCAGCGGTACTCGTAAGGATTGAATTTCAAGTGCTAACCGATTGGTAGTCGCTTTATGTTTTTACTTTTATTTTCGATGACACTATCGCTACGGCATCGATCGGTATTTTACAATAACAAAAGGCCCACGAGCACATTGGCATGTAGGTACAGTGAGTGACCTTGCAAAAACCGCCGATGACTTGTCTCCGTATAGTGATAATCGCGAGAGATGAATATATTGTACGTGTCGGTACGCTACTACGCTGGTACGCATGCGCAGTGGTTTTGAGCCAGCGAAATGTCAACGAAGTGCTCTGTGTTCGGTGACACTAGTAAATGACATTTTGTGCGCGACATTTACGAGTCGTCTTTGCGTGATTTGCCGCATGTCAGATGACAGAGATGATGCCATCCAATACGTGTATACCAGGCGAACGGTAATACAAGTCAGTGGCCTGCTTCGATCTTTCAGTTAATCGCTTCTTTGGTTTTTTTCTTCTCGTCTTTTATGCAAATTGATTCATTTGGCGGTCATTGGTGTTTGCCTGACAATGCGGAAATTTCAAAATATTTATTCATAAAGCGCTCGAATGACGTCATTACATGGCTCCACTAAACATAAGCTCATCTAAAAGCATTTTTCGTAAGTCGCATAAGCTGAAAGCATCTTATACCATTGCCGAATTACCGTTAAGTGGGAATTAATGCTGTCAAGAAGCAACAGTTTCGCAGCAATTTTGTGAAGTAATTATGACAGAAGCACACGACTGACGACTGACTAGGAATGGAGATGGGAATGATGGGAAAGCTATTGGCGTTAAAAGGTTTTCAAGTAGATGATGATCGGGAAACAATGTCAATGAGAACTCAAGTGGACTGTTCTACATTGATTTTAAAATGGCTCTGTAGTTTCCTAGCATCGTTTTACCTTCCACTTTGTGTCACTAAGAAAGTGCGGGGGACAAGTCTGACGGAAATAGACATGACCTTTGAGAGTAAAAAAAAAAAAATATATATAGGACAGTTCGCCGCACTAGTAAGTCCTATGTGCTACCTGGTATGTGGTATTCAGTCTCTGTACCCTTAAACCAATCAGAGCTTTACACTAGGTGAATTGGGCAAGTCATGCCGATGTCTGCGAACTAAGATTGTCAAAGAAGAATGCACCAAGACTCTTTCTCCTCCGAGTGACGAGGGAATAACGTCCTCGTCGATATTACCTAGTAAACATCCTGTGTCTGATGAGCCTTCTCTTTGTGATTATAAGACACCCAGTCTGCTCTAGGCCGACAAATCTGTCGCCGACTCATGTTGTCGATGATTTCAAGCTTTATAGGCTAACGCGTGTAGGACGAGCATACGTTTTGTAGAACATTTCTATGCACATGCTCGAGTTTGAATAGATGTATTGGTGAGAGATAAACAGAAATCGGAAAGTGTTTGAGTTGAGAAGGAAGCAAGTGCAAATGATAAGCGCCGCCATATTCGCTCAGATTTCAAAACGGAACTGTTGTGTATGCAGCTCATAATCGACAGTCAGTCGATCCCCTGACGTCCACCTCGACACATCGTTGGCTCGTCATCTGTTAGCACTTCGTAACAGCAGTAGTCCAGTAGCAGGAGGATTTACACACTCCACCGCTTATTTCTTAATCCATTTTGAATTCTTTTACGGGACCCAGGCTCACAACTGGAAGCTCTTGTCTAGTGGTTCATTTCTTTAGGATGCTTAAAGAGGTAAAGAAGTTTAGGCTGTGATTTCATATGAATGGGCCTAGAGACGATGTTGAAGTAAAAAACTGTTGACTGCTATCTAGGGGCAAACAGAGGTCCGATAGAGCAGAATATTTTCGTCGCTGTTTGACTTTTTTTTGTTCTTCGTGGCGCTACATGCCGGTGTGGTCTTGGGCCTCAACCAACAAGCGACAACAGCCAGCCGTCTCCAGTCACGCACACCAAGTTGGTTGAGGTCCTTCTCCAGTTGTGTGCGCCATTTAAGTCAATGACATCTTCTGTTGCGTTGTCCCATTAGCTCGAATTCGAAGATTCTTCTGGCCGGAGCTAGGTTGTCCATATAGTTAGTGGTTTAATCTTCTTCTCCAGATGCCATCAACGCAAAAAGGATCAAAGATCGAACGTAGAACTTTTCTTTCGAAAAGACCAAGAATTTGCTTATCCGCTTTAAATAGCGTTTATGCATCTGCAGCATAAAGCAGGACTGGGATAATCATAGCGCGTCGCCTTGCCTAAAACCTTTTCAGACATTTAAAGGTTTTAGGGGTGGCCGTGGTTCAGTGCTTAACATCATCGACCGTCGAGCGAAAGGTTTATCGTTCAAAGTTGTTTCATAGCCAAGAAAAAGCAATTCCCATACGGAAAAAAATATGCAACACAGTTGGCGTTACAGTCCATGCAGGACCTGAGCCGAGCTTCTCTCAATCACCCATGTTGTGTGTGATTTCATTTTCCCATAGGTCAATTCAAATTCATCCTCTGCATAGGAAATATAACACCAAAAGTGCATGAAACAATTGCTGAGAATTATAACCAACGCGAAATTCGGTCGGCTCTCGTCCTATCTAGGACAACCACCCCTGCGAGTAGTGAACGAACATCTACGACCCAAACCACTGTTCTCCGTTCAGGTTGTGTGGCAAACATCCAAAACACCATAAGAGTATATAACTCTTGAACCTAAGCGAAACTCTCCCTCTCCCTGTTACCCCCGCTCGCACAACGTTTTACGTTATAAGGCCTCAGCCTTGAGTGCGGGTGTGACTATAAAAAAAAAAGGTCTCGTTAAGGTTCAGTCCGTCCTTGATGGAGTACCGAAAGATTTCCATCGTCATCCTACACAACTTGACGAGTATGGTAGGGATGCCCAAACTTGACGTGGCTCTATATAGCTCGTCTCTGTGTACGGTATCATATGCGGACCTTAAATCTACAATGAGTGTAGATCTGCGTTTCTTGGGTCCTTCCGGGATCTGCTGCAGTGCGAAGATTTGGCTTATTGTGAACTTGCCTTGCCTGAAACCACACTGATAAGGACCTATCAGGGTGTTGACAAACTGTTTTAGGCGTTCACACAGAACAGCAGAGAGGATTTTGTATGCGATGTTTAGGAGACTGATCCCTCTGTAATTGGCGCAGTCAAAGGGCTCTCCTTTCTTGTGGACGGGGCAATCGGCACTGAGACTCCACTCGTCGGGCATGTTTTCGTCCGACCATATCTTACAGATGAGCTGGTTCATGTGCCATGCCGAATTACCCCAGCTGTATTAAACAGTTCCGCGGATATCTCATCCGCTCCAGCAGCTTTGTTTGATCTTGTTATGTATTTGAATAGTTTAGTCTGGCAATGCTGTAAATATGACACTCTTCTTCTGTGACTATCTAAGCAGACGTGTTTTCCTGGGATCAAGAAAATATAATAGAACTTAGCCTTGATATTGCTATCTTGACCTCGTCAAAGTCGGGGGGACGGAATTCTTGTCTATCGTCGTCCAAGTTAAGTGGAGCATTCTGCCTGACAGCGGTATTTGAGTCTTTCTCACAGTTTAACAGTCTGTGGAAGTTATTCTTCCAAATTCTCAGCATCAACTTCATTTTCGTCCTGGCTGGCTTCGGTCTAAAATTTATATCCACTGGATATCCGTTTTACTTTCTGGTAAAACTTCCGGACTTCATTTCTGCTGTAATACCTCTCCATCTCTTCGATCGCGCGCTTTTTATGCTCCTTCTTATTCTTTCTGAGAAGCCGGTTCCCTTTTCTCCTTTTCTGTCCGTAGAGCTCACAAACTGTTCTCGTCTTTCAATGCAGCGTTGCCTTGTAGGCGTCTTGTTTAGCCGCGTGGGCCTGCCTGCACTCGTCGTCAAACCACGGGTTTTTGCTGGGCGATAGTGTCGTAAAATCCGGCACATTATCAGTGGCAACTTCTTTAATAGCTTTTTGATAACGCTTCCATTCTTCTTTCACCGTTAGTGCAGGCAACGTCGAACTTTTAGAGGATTTTTTGGGAGACTCAGTCGGCAAAGTTCCTAGCGGTTGGTCGCGATTGTAGCTTTCCGACGTCAAACCTTGGTGTTCCTTATTGCCACTGTTGTTGTTTTTTTTTTTTTATCTGTGCTCTTACCTTGGCCACAGCAAGGAAATGATTCGAGTCGATGTTGGCTCCTTGGAGGAGCATATGACGTCGATTTATGAATTTAGCCTTGATGCGGATTGTTATGAGGCGCTCGCTTATATATTTAAATTTTACGACGTTTTACCTTAGTCTGCCTTGAAAATCAAATCCACGACCCAATAAGCGCTGCCTTCCCCCTCTGTAGCAATGGCCGTAGTAGAGGTCTCAGTTTTTCATCCACTTTTTGCCCGGTCCATCCCACAGCACTCCCTAAATTCGGTAATGTCTGTGCTGTTGACTACCCATGGATAAAATTCGGCTTCTGAACATGCTCCAAGAGGTTTCGGTGAGTACATTTGCTGAGAGCAGTGCACCGAGCGACCATACTGTAGGAAAATACAATGGACGTGATTCGTGGCTAGCCTTCATTTCCATTCAAATTTCCTTGATAAAGAGGAGCTGCTCTCACGACTTGTAGGATAAGATGCAGCGTTCTACGAGTACAAATTGAATGCCGCCCAGCCGTTGGAAAGCGCTAACATTGTTGTGGGCTTTGATTCTGAGTCCGCTGGAACCGCACATTAAAAGAACTCATACAAGGTGTCCCGAATGAATGCGCTTAACGTATTTGAGTACTTATCAGACTATAGCAACAACGACCGCATAGACGGTCACCGAGGAGTCATCCCGTCCCAGCAGCTTATTGATTACTGTATTCAGAGAAGAAGGGATAGTTCCTAGCCTTCTAGCGTTCCTGTACTGACAAGTGTGGACGCACGGCGCTCTCGAATCTAGAGGTGGTGACGCTCCTTATAAGGACGTGGTCACCACCGAGATCAATATTATTTTTGGAAGGCTTGAGGATGGTATTGTTTGCATTCTAATGATCCCTCATCAGCGCTTTTTTTTTTTTTTTTTTGTGATGTAGGCTTCTGCTATCTGTTGGAGCACTTAGACGCAAATACTTGTCCATTGTATCACTAACGCCTAGTAAATAGTGCAATACGGTTTCCAATTTTTGTCGGAGGTTTACCGCGATACGGACAGCATGCTGCATAATGATTGCAATGAATTTAGAAATTCCAGAGATACAGCAGAGTTTTCGAGTTTTCGAGATACAGTAGAAATGGCGAATAGATAAATGGATCCAAGTCCTAGTGTGAAGATGAGAACATGCTTCGGTATGAACTCCACGTTGGTCCTTATCCAGGTGACGACAGAGCACAGCTAGCTGGTTGGTTCTCAGTAAAGGAACCCGGTTAGCAAGTTTTGTGCAGGAGTCATTATTGCGTTTTAGGTAGCTTGAGGTGGTTAGTCTCACTAGTTTCTCTTCTTTCGTACACTTTTCGCTCGTCCTGATTACATCTATTTGGTTTGGGCCCTTAGTTGGGACTGTGCTACAAATCATGCTATAAACCTATCCACCAAGCCCAAGCTCGTTCACAAAAATATTTTATGTATATTCGACGACTCTCGAAAATATTCCTTCCCGAGAAAGAGTCGTCATCTCACTCTTGTTTACACTAAAAATGGAAAGATAACGACAGAGATTTCCTAAGCATCAACTCACTCATTTGTTGTGACATTTGCATATAACGATACATGAGATCTTAAGTAACCGAAGCAGTAATATCAGTTTCTGGTTTCTAGCGTCAATCTCTCAAGTACGAGCGTTACGTACGATATACGTAACAACCGGCTACAAACATACTTTTATGACCAATGCAATGTAATAGTATCTATGACGCCAAGTCACTGTAAGACTGAACATTCTAGATGGAAATAAAAGTATTCAAATACGGGTTTAATGGGTTGTTGTCATTTCAACTCAATTCGGCAGCAAGAACTGCAATGTATGTATCCATCTGTCTATCGCAAGCACATTCGCTTTAAGAATATTGTCATGTTCAATCAGATTTTGAAGTGGATGCTCATTACAAAACAGCCCCATCCCTATAGAAGACGTTCCATTAAAAGCTTGACGAGTTGTAAGTACATAGGTACACTATACATCAAGGCACAAATAGGGCTTTGCGCAAATCGAAATTGAAAATCTATTTATACAAGAACCTCATACCATAGAATCGGATTTACTTTTGTTTTTGTTACTGACAACTGTCGTGGCGGGAAACTTTCACTTCACATCAGTCTTAAGTAACTTTTACCCTTTCATGTTGTATAGTATTCTACTTTCTTTGATTCTATTGTGTTGGGTATTTAAATAACTTTTGATGGATCTTCGTATAAGCTATTGACGGGAGATATTGTACACGTAGCTACTGCCTTTTTGGGCTTAGCTGTTGTGCTGTATTTCGTTGTTCTTCAATAGACCACATGGGGAGTGCCAAATTTGACTTCTTTCATTCATTTAAAAACGAATGGTTTCTGTTCTTTGTTTTCACATTAATGGATTGGAGTGCAAATTTCTTTTCTTTTTTTTTTCGTACTCGTATCCGGAGTCTGCAAACTCTTACGTAGGACTTTTCGAATAGAACATTTAGCTAGAACCCGCTGCTGAAAATGGTACCGAGGCTAAGGACTAAGGATATACAGAATTTGTTAGTGCGATTATGGGACGCCACCCGACATGAAGGACACTGTAATCCCGTTGGGAACAAGCACTACAAGATGTTAATTTATCAGGATTTTAGTGGTTCCGTTTACGTTTCAAATAATGAGTAAACCACAATGTACAAGACAAATATTTGGGCTACCGGAAGATGTTTACGAAATTGACCAGCAAATTACCTTAAAGTGGGAGTCAAGTGGGATAAGCACCGGTTGGAAAGACGCGATCAATGACACGAGCAGAACAGTCATACTCTTATTATGTTTGTCACACAACCTGGGCGAAGTGCAGATGGTTTGGGTCGTAGATGTTCGTTCACTACCCTTCAGGGGTGGTTGTCCTAGATAGGATTCGAGAGGAACTCGACTGAATTTTCACGTTGATTGTAGTTCCCGGAAAATGTTCCATGCCATTATGGTGTTATATATGAACTACACACACGGAGTATGAATTTGGAGTAACCATATACTGTGAGTGTTATAACTTCATCAGTATTCAGATCGGATGGCAAAGGACTAACAAGGGCCTCGTAGGGATAGCATCTATCCGACGGATGCTGGTCTGCTAAAAAGCGAGAAGAGCCACTGCAGTCGAACATCTTGCGGCACTGTTAGTAAGTCCCATCTGGAGATTTCCTATGGAAATTGCAGACGGGGAAGGGCGAATGGCTAGCCCCCTGCGCCAAAAAACAGGATTAGTCGATTGGGCTACGGTAACCATAAAAAAACCACAAACTCCGAAACAACCACAGGCCTCGGATATAACGGACCGGATTAATGTTGACGACCCTTGCAAAAAACGAAAAAAAGGACAATGATCGTCGTTAAGAAATGGATCATTCTGCCTGGCGGCGGTATGTTGGCTGTCATCGCCGTTATACAGTCTGCAGAAGTGGTTTTTCCGAATTCTCAGCATCGACTGCGATTCTACTACTAGGTGTCCGTTCTCATCCTTACAGGCCTCCGTTCGGGCTTTATAGCCTTGAGACATTCGTTTTATCCGTTGATAAAATCTTCGAACGTCGTGCCTGCAATAGCACCTCTCCAAGTTTTCAATCGCCCGCTTCTCGTGCTCTTTCCTTTTTCTCTTGAGAAGCTTATGTTCCTTCCTTCTTTTAAGCTCGTTGAGCTCACGAGCCGCTCTTGTTTTTTTGTGTAGTGAGGCTTTGTATGCCTCCCGCTTTTCCGCATGAATCCTTCTACACTCGTCATCGAACCAAGTGTTTCGTCGTGGTGGAGCTTTAAGGCCCAGCACTTCCGTTGCTGTGCTGTTCAGGGCTTGTTTACACAGGTTATATTGTTGCTCTACTGACTGAGCGGAGGATTGAGGTGTATCGGAGAGCTTAAGGGAGACGCGGTTGGCAAAGGCACTCGCGATCTCCGGCGATAGTAGCTTTCCGACATCATAGCTTGGTATTCTAACTCTACTTCGCAGTGTTCGTGTTATGCGTTGACGGATCTTGGCTACTACAAAATAGTGGTCTGATTCGAAGTTCGCTCGTCGGAAAGTGGGAACAACAAGAATAGTGGAGGAGTGTCTGACGTCAATCGCGATGTGATCAATCTGGTTGGTGACTGACTGATCTGGCGACCGTCAGGTGCCTTTGTGTGTATCGGGGTGGCGAAATCGTGTGCTGGCTAAGAGAAGATTTCGCCCCGTGGCAAGGTCGATCAGCCTGTGTCCGTTATCGTATGTGGTGTCATGTAGGCTGTGTTTGCCGATGACCCGTTCAAAGATGCTTTCTTTACCAAGGTTAGCGTTAAAATCTGCTACTATGATTTTGGTATCATAGCTGGGGAATTTGGTATATGTTCTGTCTAGGAGATCAAAGAAATCATCTTTGATGGAGTCATCCTTGTCTTCCGTGGGGGCATGGACGCATATGAGGCTGATGTTACAGAAATTCGCCTTGATGCGGATCGTTATGAGGCGTTCACTCACATACTGGAAAAGTTCTTATTTACACACATATTGTTTGTATTGCGTGTTGTACAATTTTTTTTTGCCCATATTTTAGTTATTTAATTCCTAACAGAAAAGGGTTGGACCGATTTTGCTGAAAACTTAATCAGTTCCGAGTTGCGTAATTAGGCGTGGAATGAACCTGGTCCCATGTCAATATCATCCTTGGTTCTCGAGATAATCGAGGCGAACCACATACGCACATACACATATGTCTTCTTCTTTGGTGGCGTTACAGCCCATGAAGGACCAGAGCCAAGCTTCTCACCAATCACCCATGTTGTGTGTGAATTATTTTTCACATAGGTGAAAGGGACCTACAGTTTAATGCCGATTCCGAACGGCGTGAGTCGAGAAGCTTTTCAAAGCAGGTTATACTACGGGGGGTTTTGCCAGTACCCCGAAGAGCAGGGACGCCGCGAAATAAACATTCGATGGCGTTGGTGTTATCGGGATCCGAACTCGCTCATCGTGCATCAGAGTCCGACACACTTACTACTGAGCCACGGCGCCCTCATACATATATACATACATACACATATGTACATCTCTATAAAAACCTTGGATTTGGATTTTGGTGACCTTGAAACGTGGAGATATGTCAAAATTTGGAACTCCCACTGGGAAGTTTAAAACCTGCAGGACTTTGAGTATGTCAATATCAGGTGCTATATAGCAGAGAGTCAAATTTTGAGTAACTTTAGAGCACTTTTTCACAGAGTACGCAAATATCTTCATTATGCGTCCGAAGCTGACCGGATCGATTGGTACCTAGTGATCCATGCAGCTTAAACGATTTATTTTCTGTGTCCACATCATGCATTGATAAATAATTACTCACTGCCACGAGAGTATGTAAATACTCGTCCATAAATTAAACACAAAATTCCCTCCAAGCCCAATCCACACAACCGCCTGGTCAACATTTGCTCATCCATGATTAAATTCCAATTTGACATCTAATTCCCCAATATTGTAGGTCGTATGTATTATCAATTAAAACTGTAAACAACTTATTGAAGCGATTAAGTACCGACTGTTTGTCCACCCACCCGCTACGCATCCTACTTGTTTACGCTGAAACTGAAACCGAATCTAAGCGGACGAAGAGGACCTACACACATATGGACGGGTAAGAGGAAATTGTGTGGATCTGATCGAATTTTACTAAACGTTTCCGTCGACAATTGCTTTTTGGTTGGCTTGTTTTCGACTTTAGTGTGAAAACGTTCTGCGAATACGGATATGGATACAGTCACCATCGCGCTACATGACAAGTGTGGCATACAAATGATTGCCATTTGTTATTGCTACAATTTCCCGAGGATGGGAATGAAAAGATTTTCAGATTTTCCGCCTACCACTACTCCATGCCTTTCACATCGTTTTTGGTACCCGGCCAGTGGCAGACGCAATATCTGAATCAATGGCAAACTCTGGAAAACCTGCATTGCAGTCGAATCAGATGACACATGTGGTGTCTCCGGCGTGCGGGAATGCATATTGACTAATTCACAGTCTGTGCATTAATAATTAATACTTTTTGCGGCAAATTGATTATGTCCCCGCAGCCACAAGGAGCACTGCGGTCCTCCCGTCAGAATTGGTGTTTCAGCACTCTTATCGGGCGCACATCTGTTAAGTACACTATAATTGCCCATTGTACGAGGCTTGTAATACGCCTCGTAGTTGGCTATTTAAATGAGCCACAAATAGCAATTAATTCGTGCGGTCAAGTGCATTTAGAGCGAAATGCGAAATTGATATTAAGATGGTTTGGCTTGGCATGGTAATGACATACGCCTGGTTGGGGTGTGATTATTCATAAGCCGCTTAATGGCCAATGCGGTTGGGTGTGCAGTGATCCATTCAATAATTATTCAAACGAAGCAGGCGTTTGGATTGCTGGTCTATTTTAGATGGATTAGTCTCCACCAGGACGCTGACCGTAAACAGACTCACGTAAACAGGCACTAATAAAGGGGACAAATGACTGCATTCTTCGGCAATGAGAGTACATGGTGGACGAAACCTGATTTCAACAATTCCATTCAATTTCGAGAACATATCTTGGTCACCCAATCACGACTACAGGTTCATGGAGCCTTAAACACAGCTGCTAATATGCTAATGATATACGAGTATACCGACACTCATACTTCTATCGAAATGCTGATTCATCTGGCACAAAGTATATAGATACAAACTAACATTAATTTGCGTAGGCCACCTTCGAAAGTATCGCGTTTCGTTTCATTTCATTTTCTGTGTAAGCACTATCCAACAATGCTCATTGATCGTCGAGTATTTACGGCAGCCGTTTGTAGAGCGAGATTAAAATGACACCAATCCGTAGTTACGAAATCCCTCAACGACACCCAATGTCCAAACACAACAGTCCTACGTTCGTGTGCATATGCCAGTTGCGATACGTAACATACATAAGAACGTGAATATTCTCAATACAAAACTTCAAGTGGGCGATCAAGTTTTTACTTTGCTCTAGGACAGTCTATCTGCAAGACACTCAACTATTGTGCATGTGAAGTTGGGCATTCTTGTTTTACCTATATCTCTGTTTTCCCTTTGGCAGTTTGGAATAAATCCTAATCTTAGCCATTAAGGAGCTCCTTTAAGCCATTCAATGTACAGGAAATTCGTCGAATAAACATATGTCTACCATGACGGAATGGAGAGCGCCGTGGCGTAGTCGGTAGTGTGTTGGCCTCTGACGTCGATGACACGGGATCGAATACCGACAACAGCCAACGTGTTTTTATGGTGTTTCTCCTCAGCGGGGTTCTGATACAACCACCTGTGCAGTATACAATAATTGTCAAGAAGGGCTTCTCGAAATTCGCTGAAATTGGCAACAAACTAAAGGTCCCTTTCCCTCATGGGAAAATAATGTCGCACACACCATGGGTGACTGAGAGAAACTATGCTTAGGTGCTCCATGAGCTTTAACGCCACATACATACATATTATTCATACACACAGTGTAGACAACACAATACAATGTGAGAAACTCCTCCTAAGGAGCACAAATCGGTAGCAAGGATTGTACGAAATTCCTCCGCGTGACCCTTTCTTGAGCTAGACAGGCCAGATTTTATCAGCTCGTCGATGCTCTTTCTCCACCGATCTCCTCCATTTATGCGAGGGCGACCAAGTTTACGCGTGCCCTGTGGATTTAATGTGAGGGCCATCTTTGCAACATCCGTATCCGGTTCACGCAAAATATGTCCAATCCAACTCCATTTCCTCTGCAGGACATTCGTCGCCACTGGTAGCTGGAAAGCTCTCTGTAGCAGGTCCTCGTTCAGGATCCACTCCGTCCAAAAGATCTTCAGGGTCCTCTTCAGGCATTTGTTAGCAAATTCCTGTAGCTTCCGTTTTATGCTATCAGTCGTCTTCCACGTCTCACAGCCGTAGAGGAGGACGGATTTTTGGAGTAGCACAAGATTTCCTCACAAGAAAATTCAACCAGGCTGTCTGCAGATGGTCGAACTGCCAACCAACATGCGTCAAGCATCCTGAATGTTAGAACGTTCAGAGGGGCAAACGTCAGCTCTGATCATTTCCTAGTGGCAGCAAGTCTCAGTGCCCGAGCACCTCAGAGATTGCCAGAGACGGCAGAGAACCACGGAGCGGACGACTCGCAATTATGACTACGTCGGACACAAACGCCAGCAACATGTGGCTCCCTTGCCGTTCAGCCATCAACGATGCAACTGAAATCACAATATGCTACGCGCCACCACCGACAAGAAACCCGTGGTATAATGGCGCGCGTGAGCAGAAAAAGCGAGCGACCGACGAGGTCTACCCAAAAGAAGTTGCAAAAGAGAACATGAGCAGGACACGAGGAATACCGAGCCAGAAAAAAGGGAAAAAAAAAGATGCTGCGGCGAAAGAAGAGAATCTTCGCAGCCTCCCAGCTCAAGGATACCGAAGAGTCCAGGGACAAAAACGCGATACGAACCTTTTACAAGAAAGCTAAAAGCCTCGCAGTGGGCTTTAATAAGAGCTCCCAGGCTCTTAGAGAACCAACTGGTTACCGACAAGCAATATTTACAGCGGCTCCTTAATGAGCATGGAGAAGAAGGAGTGGTAGTGGACGAAGGGACCCCACTTCCAGTCGACGAAATTGTCCACCCTCTCAGCATTGAAGAAGTAGGCATAGCTGTTAAAAAGCTAGAGAACAACAAGGCCGCAGCCTCGGATGCATTACCGTCAGAGCTCTTTAAAGCTGGAGACGATGTTCTGGTAGGGAGCATGCACCAGATTATCTGTAGGATTTGGGATAACGAATGCATGCCCGACGACTGAAATACCAGCTCTATACGCCCTGTCCTCAAAAAGGTGATTCTACCTCAGAGCTACAGATGTATATCCTTGCTCAATGTCGCTTACAAGATTCTATCCAGTGAACGTCTAAAGCTGTTTTGCACTGCACTAACCGGCACGTACCAGCGCGGCTTACGGCTAGACAAATCGACTATAGACCAAATATTCATGCTGCGACAAATCCTGGAGAAGACCTGCGAATTTCAAATCGATACCCACCACCTCTTTATCGGTTCTAAAGCCGCATATGGCAGCATTCATCGCAAAGTCTTATTTAACGCGATGGTTGAATTCGAGATCCCAGGGAAACTGATAAGGATGTGTCGGGCCACGCTAACAAACATTTGGTGTACCGTGCAGTTCGGCTCCAGGACCTCCGAGTCTTTCGAAACCAGCACCGGATTTCGGCAAGGAGATGGGCTGTCATGCGACTTCTTCAATCTCGTGTTGGAACAAACAGTGCGACGGGCCAAAGTCAACATGAAAGGCACTATCTCCCATAAATCGGTCCAGTTGGTAGGCTACGCAGATGATATTGATATTGTCACAAGTTCCCAGTGCATCATTGTGGAAGCGTTCACAGCAAAGCGTTCAGGCAAACATAAACTCCACGGATGAATTAGCCTCGGCAACCGCAGTTACTTCGGCTTTTCAAAACAGTTAGGGTCCAATCCGAAAAACCAAGGTTATGCTCTACAAGACTCTTGTCCTGCCAGTCCTGCTATATGGAGCCGAAAGCTGGGCGATAAACAGGACAGCAGAGTTAATCCTTGGCTCCTTCAAAAGAAGGATTCTGGGACGAAAATTCGGTCCTGTCTGCGAGGAAGGCGAATGGAGGAGACAACATAACCGCGATCTCTATGGGCTGTACAAAGATGTGGATATAGTCCGGAAGGCAAAAATCGGCCACATCGAGCGCATGGACACCAACGCTTCAGATAAGAGGGTCTTCGAATCCGAGCCTCCTGGTTCGAGAAGAAGAGGAAGTCCGAACCTAGGGTATAAAGACGGTGTATCCGCGGATGCAAGACAACATTGGTCTTAATAACTGGAAACAGCGTGCCCGAGACCATCAAGGATGGAAGGCAGCTATAGCTTAGGCTTAGATCCTCCATAGATTGCCGGTCTGATAAGTAAGTAAGTAAGGATGCACAACTAAAAATATATCAAAAAAGCCGATAGATCAATGTCGAATGCCTGAGAACGTCTTGATATTGATGTCGAAGGTTCTTCATCGTCACTTTGTACTATAGCCACATTGCTACTTGACTCTGTTTGATCTTCGGCAGAAGTAGCTTTGTCAAATGTTGCCACTAACCTTTGAACTACTGTCTCATTTGGACGCACGGTTTTTGCGATATGTACCTTTTAAGATAGACCAATTTTATAATGAGGTTGACTAACCTTAACGCGTCGCCCTAGCATGCAACTATCCAGACTTAAAATTGTAAACTTGTATGAATGTACCTACTTCATAAATGTCAAAGATGACATAATAGTCTTGAGTGAATTTCGACTTTCGATGGCTTGCCTGCTGAACTTTATAACCGACAAAGGCTAACTTGCGAGACAATTAAGTTGATCCTAGTATCCATAAATATGCGCAGAATAGTTTAAAATTAAACCCAAGAATTCTACGATGTACAGAACCAAGTGCAAACTTGGACGTCGTATAATAGACTCATTAAGAGTCTTATTCAAGACCCCCCTCGGCTCATATGTGAATGTAAAAAAAAAGTCCTGTTCGAAAGAATTTGATCGTCAATTTAGCTCTATCAAATTACACTTAAGAGTTACCAGCAAGATTCAACGCCTCGGGGCCGGCTTTTAGCAAATGACTATCAACACTTGACCGACTTACCTGCTAAACGTTTTCTCCTCGTCTCAATTGGTATCAAAATCAAATAAAGTGTTGAGCTGTTCGAAATTTGCACTTCAGAACGCCACAGGAAAAACAAGTACTGGTACTACTACGTGTTGCTGTTTACCACCATCACACGCTGGGCGCACTGGTGTTCGACGATAGTGGTCAGGTAAGTGTACAAGAAAAAGAAAGTCAAAGTCAACCGATGACACACTGTTTAGTTCTCTTAAATTGATATCGCATCCAATTCAAGGACTGTCGGGTGACTGACACTTCCGAGATTCTAGGAAAAACCATAAAGACGTAGATTCTCAGCAATTAAGATCATCAGATAGTGTACACAGTCGCTACCACATTTTTCATTCGATTAGTCAGTTTATTCTTCTTGGATGGGGTTACAGCCCATGAAGGACCAGAGCCAAGCTTCTCTCAATCACCCATGTTGTGTGTGATTTATTTTTTACATAGGTGAAAGGGACCTACGGTTTAATGCCGATTCCGAACGGCGTGAGTCGAGAAGCTTTTTCACGGCAAGTATACTACGGTGGTTTTGCCAGTACCTCGCCGAGGAGGAACGCCGCGAAATAAACATTCGATGGCGTCGGTGACTCCGAACGGCGTGAGTCGAGAAGCTTTTTCACGGCAAGTATACTACGGGGGGTTTTGCCAGTACCCCGCCGAGGAGGAACGCCGCGAAATAACATTCGATGGCGTCGGTGTTATCGGGATCCGAACTCGCTCATCGTGCGTCAGAGTCCAACACACTAACCACTGCGCCACGGCGTCCTCAGTTTATTGCTGAAATTAAATTCGCATACGATCTGCATACATACGTATGTATGTATGTAATATGCATATTTCACCGCAATCAGGTGCGTCACTGGGATAAGAATTTCCTGTCCGTCGTGTTCTTGATCATTTTTCGGTCCGCGTCTTTGAGTGGTGCATTACTCACCTTTCATCGAGAATTTCCGTCCGATAAACGGCAATGAGGATTGAACACATAACGTACTACACGTACTACTGGACGATGATTAGATAAATTCACAGAACAGTCCATCACTAGCCCCTACACCACCCAATTGTGGCTGTCATTGGAACAAGTTCTGCATACATAGGCGCATTCGTTCGCTCTGTATCTAAGTACTATGTGTACATATATACTTATCCCACGACTGGCGCTCGCTTTTTAATCAATGAAATGAGATTTGCATTCCTTCCGCTTAGCCCACATGCGAGTATTGATGGTCAGCATGTCACTGTAAGTCCATATTTGACATGATGCCAGACAGACGGACAGCTAAACAGTCTTTGCATGTGAAGGTATGCAGTTACGATAGATATAAACCATGCGCTAAATGGCTTAATGAAATGATCATATTCCAGTCAACGAACAAGCACGTAGTCAGGAAAAATGAACGTCAGTGGAGACGATGGATGAGGTCAAGTTTGATTTGTGACTTTATGTAAATTCCATTATGCCATATGCTCTAAGTGGTTAATTGTCAATGAAGCACTGAAACAGTGGAGCTCTATTTTCCTGCGGCAAGCCATGTGCTATCAGATACTGTACACATGAAGGGTGACTGTACTCGTAGGTGTGTCAAGAGTAAAATTGATAACAAATATACATATTCACTTGATGCCGCGGCAGTTCTATAGGGAGCATTACCCAATTAGCAATGAGTCAGTTCCAGTAAAGATTCAGGGAAAAACATTCTCCTCTGACAAAGTCCGGTACTTTTATCAGCGATCGGTAATAACACGAATAATCTCTCCACTGTCGAGCGCGTAAGGTCAAATGAATGTTTTCCAATCGACAAAGCCTTGCATATCAATGCTTCGACAGGATGCCCCTGTCCGGAAGGCATACGTACTCAGGCTGGTGTACATTACATCAATATATAGTCCAAGTACAGCACACACTTTTCCACCTCCCATCACTATGTATACCGCAGTCACAATGCATACGAATATATCGCATTGCAATTAATAATTGATTTCACTCTCCTATCTCTTATCAGGTTTACGCGTAAACAACAACAATAAAACAAACAGATACTTGTGCAGAACAGCTTTTGGTATAAACACTTATTCGGCATTTAACTTTGTGCGCCGGAAGGCCGTAAGCATTTTGGATTTTGATTTTGATTTTATCTTATCAACTACAAGTTAGAGAGGTAATGGGGGAAAAAGTGAGCAAATAGGTGAGGTGCGATATCAATTGGCGTTTAGGTCATTGCTATATTAGTAACAGATACTCATGCTCTGCGCAATAAAAGTACGGCGATAGTCTCACTTTGAATTGACTTTTTTCTTTGTTTCTGGTTTGTATTTTTATGGACAAGTGTGAAACAAGAAAATTCTCTATTAAAAGCAGTCCGATCGAACCTTGATAGATGGAGGCCCCAAGGCTTTTTTGACAGCTAACAAAAAACAAAAACTCAATTAACTTGTTTGTGACACTTGATTGGATACAATTACGAACAAAAATTTGTTTACACTATAAGGAAGGACTTTTGTGAGCTGTTTTCTTGTTTCCACACAAAGCAGGGCACCCTGTTCGACCCATTTTGTAGGTAAATTCCTACAAATCAGTGAGATATTTCCTTGACTACCTTCTAGACGATATATTCAGGTCAATTTCCACGCTAGTGAATTCATTTAATTTTTTTCTAACAAAGTTGAACACCCATTTGCGCGCTATATGTAGCACATTTCTCAAAAAATGATTGCATATGTTCAGTGTTAGGGAAGAAGGGAGCGAGCAAACAGAGCAAAGAAGTTGATCATGTTTAACATGGCAAACGCCAGCTTCGACATCTGTCCCTGCTCAATCCAAGTTGACACAAAGCCTCCGCGTGGCCTCCCCTGGATAGCTATACTGGCACCCGCCAGGTAGTGAACCAATGTGTGCAGCGACCCGACCCTTCTTCCTGGGGAATGAGGAACCTGGCGCTCCAGGTTGGAGGTTGCGCTTAGTGTTAACATCCCTATCGCGTAAAACAAATCTTGTTCAGAAATAACCAATAGCCTCGGATACGGACGGATTACATGTTGACGACCCCCACAAACGCCAAAAAGGAAACGAGTTTCGGATCTGAACCTGGAACGTTGGGTCCCTCTACAGACCAGATGCAGCCGAACAACTGGTCAACTCTTTGGACTGCTATAAGACAGACATTACCGCGCTCCAAGAAGTGCGATGGGATGGGCCAGGCAAAAAGCGGATGAAAAACTGTGAGATCTACTACGGAAACTGCTGCAGAGAAAATAAACAACGCTTATTCGGATGCGGATTTGTTGTTCGCGGCAGCCTCAGGAAAAAAGTCTTAAGCTTCCAGTATGTAAGGGAACGCCTCATAACTATCCGCATTAAGGCCAATCTCGGCAATATAGGCTTATTATGTGTGCACGCCCTCACAGAGGAGAAAGATGACCGACATAAAGACGACTTCTATTATCTCCTGGGCAGAACGTATGCGCAATGCCCCAGCTATGACACCAAAATCGTTCTAGGAGATTTCAATACGAAGCTGGGTAAGGAAGCTATCTTTGAACGGGTCATTGGAAAGCACAGCCAACACAACACCAGGTCAGAAAACGGACGAAGGCTAGTGGACTTTATGGCGAGACATAGCAAGTACACGATTCCCACACCTCAACATCCATAAGGGGACCTGGCGGTATTTCGATCAATCGACAACCAACCAAATTGATCATATCGCGATCGACGGCAGACACTCCTCCAGCATCCTAGATGTTCGAACCTTTCGAGGAGCCAACATCGACTTGGATCATTACCTTGTTGCAGCCAAGGTACGGATGCGAATTTCTCGGAATCAACGGAGTCGAGTAAGAACACCAACATTTAACGTCGGAAAGCTACAATCGCGCCAGGAACTTCGCCGATCAAGTCTCCCTCAAGCTCTCTCAAGTCCCAATGCAATCTGCAGAAACCATAGAACAGCAATGGAATCGTTGTCAGAACGGAATTAGAGAAGCCGCCTCAGATGTACTCGGTTTCAAGCCACTACCGTCGAGAAACCCCTGGTTTGATGGTGAGTGCAGACAGGCCCATGTAGAAAAACAGAATGCATACATGGCCACATTGCATCGACGGACGAGGGCTGCCCGCGAGCTCTATGAACAGAAAAGGAGGGAGGAGCATGCGCTTCTGAGAAGGAAAATGAAGGAGCACGAGAAACGCGAGATCGAGAGATGGAGAGATGTTCCTGCAGAAACGACGTTCGAAAATTTTACCAGAAAGTAAAACGAACATGCCAAGACTATTAAGCCAGAGCAGAAGCCTGCAGGGATGAGCACGGACAACTAGTAGTGGAGTCACAGTCGATGCTGAGATTGTGGAAGGACCACTTCTGCAGACTGTATAACGGCGATGATAGTCAAAATGCCGCCGTCAGGCAGAGCGAACCATTCACAATGGACGAAGGAGAATCCCGTCCCCCCAACCTAGACGGGGTCATGATAGCGATATCGAAACTTAAGTCTTATAAAGCTGCTGGTCAGGAACATGCACCAACTCATCTGCAAGATATGGTCGGAGGAATGCATGCCCGATGGAAGGAATCTCAGCATCGTTTGCTCGGTCCATAAAAAAGGACACCCCTATGACTGCGCCAATTACAGAAGGATAATTCTCCTGAACAATGCGTAGAAGAACCTTTTTGCCGTACTGTGCAAGCGCCTGAAACCGTTCGTGGACAATCTGATAGGTTCCTACCAGTGTGGTTTCAGGCCAGGAAAATCCACGATAGACCAAATATTTACACTACGGCAGATCTTGGAGAAGACCCATGAATTCCAGGTCGACACGCACCATCTTTTTGTCAACTTTAAAGCCGCGTATGACAGTGTTTATAGAGACGAGCTATACAGAGCCATATCATGTTTTAACATTCCTGCCAAACTCGTCAGACTGTGCAGGATGGCTATGGAGAACTCTCGCTGTTCCATTAAGGTCGGAGGTGAACTAACCACTTTAATGTTAAAAAAGGTTTTAGACAGGGTGACGCACTGTCATGTGATTTCTTCAATATTATTCTTGAAAAGATCGTGCGGTACTCTGCGTCCAATACAAGTGGTACGATCTACTTCAAGTCCACGCAATTGCTTGCCTACGCAGATGACATTGACGTTATTGGACGGACAAAGCGAGACGTCAATGAGGCGTACGCAAGCATTGAAGCAGAAGCGGCTAAAGTGGGTCAAAGGGTAAATGGGGACAAGACCAAATATAAGCTGTCATCCAAGAAAGACGCACAACACCGACGTCTTGGTCAGAACGTCACCTTCGGCAGCTATATTTTTGAAGTAGTCAAGGACTTCGTCTACCTTGGCTCGATAGTGACAAGGCAGCAATGACACCAGCGCTGAGATAAAACGCAGAATAACTCTTGCCAACCGCTGCTTCTTCGGGTTCAAGAGGCAATTGAGTAGTAGAGCCCTCTCTCGAAAAACGAAGGTATCCCTAAAAAGCCTTAATCATCCCGGTCCTCCTCTACGGCGCTGGAGCTTAGACCTTATCAAAAGCGGATGAAGAGGCTCTTGGGCGTTTCGAGGGGAAAACTCTGCGTGCAATCTTTGGTCCCGTTTGTGTAAACGGAGAGTGGAGGAGGAGATTCAAACAAGAACTGTACGGGCTGTACAGCGACATTGGCCTGGTTAGACGTCTTCGGATCCAACGTCTAAAATGGCTAGGCCTTGTAGAGCGAATGGACATCAACGTTCCGGCCGGAAGAGTCTTCGACTCCAACCCCGAGGGACCACGCAGCAGAGGACGACCGCATTTAAGGTGGCGCGCACGGGTGGAAAGGGACCTCAACCAACTGGGCGTGCGGCACTGGAAGCGGCTGGCCAAAGATCGGGCCGGCTGGAGAGGCTTGTTGGTTGAGGCCCTGGTTCACCCCGAACTGTAGCGCCTTCAAAGTAAGTAAGTATGTTCAGTGTTGTAGCTTCATTAACGAATTTTCTTGCCTTTTAGTAAAGTGTTCGACGCTTCATTGACGTCCCGCTGTGTACGTCTAGTTACGTCAATGTAATCCGCAAGCAAGCAGTTGCGCGGACTTGAACTAGATCGTACCTCTTGTGTTGGTCTGTGGGTCTCGTATGATCTTTTCAAGCACGATGTTGAAGAAATTACATGACAGTGCGTCACACTGTCTAAATCCTTATATAACATCAAAGGTCTCGGTTAATTCGCAACCCACCTTAATGGAGAGAGTTCTCCATTGTCATTCTGCACAATCTGACGAGTTTGGCAAAAGTTTGGTAAAAAGTCTACAGAAGTGTTCTTTCCATATTCTCAGCATCGACTGTGACTCTACTACCAGCTGTCCGTCTTCATCCCTACATGCTTCTGATCTGGCTTTATAGCGCTGGCATGTTCATTTTCCTTTTTCGTAAAATGTGATAGCATCTCACCATCTCCTAGATCTCATGCTTTTCATGGTATACTCTATTAATATACCCACATAGTCAGCTACCTTACGGGGCACTGTGGTCTGAGACACCATCACAATAAAATTAACCTCTCGTCTGAAACTGATTGTCGACTCTGCCTCTCTGCCATCTCAGGAAGCGTATCCTTCTCAGTGAAATTACGACTCGTAGTTCAGGCATTCTCAACTTTATTAAGGAAGTGCAGAAGCTCCTCACCTAATCGGTTATTAGGGACAATGGATATATTAAGGTCACAGTGCCTTGTGCCAAATTTTGCACAAATTTCACGCTTTTGGACATCAAACTCTGTACTCTGTGCATACGGGCGAACATTTTGCTGTTCTAGTCTGGTGGGCTGCACTAGACAAAACAACATACAAAAAAATCGAGAAAGTACAGAGCATATCCACGGCAAGCAGCAAGCTACCTACATGGGTGCCAGACTGAAGGCCAGCTCAAAATGGTCGAGCTACATAAATGGCCACACCTCTATCCTGAACGACAGAATAATTTTGGCAGCAAACTCCGACCACATTGAACCCCACCACAGTCTTTAGAATAACATACCCAGCAAGGCAGAACTGGACCCGAGAAATACGACCACGCTGGGGTTGCGTCGATTTTTACACATATGGGTCAGGAACTAAGGATGGGCTGGGTAGCGGATTGTTCTGGAAACAATAAAACCTCAGTCAGGCCCTAAAACTATCCTGTCTTGGATAAAGTGGAACGTAATATCTGCAAAAGAAATTAGGATCTCCACCGATAGCCAAGCTGCCCTGAAATCTCTGGAGTCTTACGCTTACACATCAACAGCACGGCTCTATTGCCGCCTATCTCTAAACGAGATGGCCGAACAGTACGGCCATACGACTATTATGGGTACCAGGACGCAGCGATATATCAGGAAAAGAATGGGCTGACATGTTCGCTAGACACGGAATGAAGCAACAATCAAACACGGCACATGCAGGAATACCAACAGCAGCCAATAAGCTAAAACTAACGAGTCAGGCCATGGCCGAAACGACCCTGAGATGGACTCAATGGCATACCTGCGTAACCAACAGCCAAATCTGGCCACGACTTGACCGACAACGAACCAAGGGACTAATCTCCCTAAAACGAACCGATATCAACATAATCGTTGGTGTCATCATCGGTCACTGAATTATTGGCAGTCATGCACATAGACTACGGCAAGTTTTGATCGACTTCTGCAGAAGCAGTGAGGGCGAAGAGGAGGATGAATCTCTCCAGCACCTGCTTTGCGCCTTTCCGGCCCTCTGCCAAAGCAGGAATCGATATCTACATAGGATGCTACTTCCTCAATGATCTGATAGACATTTAGCACAAAGTGTTTCCGTGAATAGGAGTTGACCCGCCTCGTAGCAACGCAAAGGGCCTCTTTGGCATAAGATTATATTCCCCTTGTGGAGGTTACGGACTACCTACCTACCTACCCACCATCCATATGCATGTATGTAGGTCATACGACCGAAGAAAAAATTCTCTTACTGCAGGAGTCATTTTCTGCACTGCAAATGGTAAGTGTGTTACTGCAACACACCAAAAGGTGCGTTTTCATTGTAGTCATTTTGTATGCAACTTAAAGTGTGTTATTATAAAATCACGCAAAAAGGGAAATTCCCAACTATATGCAACCTTGCCAGAAAGCAAACTGCGGGCTGGACCCATGGTGTAATGATTAACACATTGGACTCGCAATGTGTCTTAAGGTTTCTGTGAACACTTTTTGCATCGAACAAAAACAAGAAGACTCATCTAGTCTTCGTTCCTCAGAGCATTTGCTCCATTTTGCTTTGTTTCTTGTTTAATTGAATTGATAGAGGCAACATCATGATGATCATGGCATCTGGCTCGAAGGATCAATGTAGAATGGGAAAGGTGAGTAGTTGAGTGTCTCTGGTTTTTTTTTTTTTTTTTTTTTTGTGGCGGACCTTAAACTCGGATCACTGGGTTGAGAGTCTAGTGTGTTAACCATTACACCATAGGTCCGGGTAGCAAATTACTTTCTGGCATGGTTGCATATAAAATAGTTGGGAAATTTCCCTTTCGTTTGATTGATTGATCCAAAGTGTGTTAATTATTAATAAGTGTGTCACTGACACCGAAGGGATATATCCTGTTAAGCTGAAAAGAATTTTCACTGCTATCCTAGCACTTGCTCACATACCCACTCCTTGGCGCACAGTGAACGTAGTCTTTATTCCCAAAATAGGAAAAGAGGACTACTCGCTTGCCAAGAGTTTGAGACCAATTAGTCTAACATCCTTCCTGCTGAAAAGCATGGAAAGACTGGTAGAGTTGCATGTGCACAAAGTTGCCCTTCGAATGCATCCTCTTTCGGAGATGCAACATGCTTATCAGCGCGGAAAATTCTGCGAGACTGCGCTTCAAAACCTAGTTGAGAGAATAGAATGCGCGCTCGAAAGGAAAGAGCACGCGCTGGGCATTTTCATCAACATTGAGGGAGCCTTTGATAACGCAACTTTCGGCAGCATGTGTAACGCTGCCAGACATCACGGCGTAGATGAGGCATTGGTCTTGTGGATCAAAGCAATATTTGTGCACAGGACACTGACCGCTGATGCAGGCCTCGACCAGGGTGTCAAATCCGGCGTTAACAGGGGCTGCCCGCAAGGTGGCGTCCTGTCTCCGCTATTATGGTGCATGGATGTCGACTCTCTGCTTGATGCTCTCAATGCCTCTGGCATGCCCAGGCCAATGCGGATGATGTCGCCGTTCTTTCTGTCAGCTCATGCTTAGCGGCTGTACGTCCCAAAGCACAGACGGCGCTAAATGTGATCGATGATTGGTGTATCAGGAATGGGCTGTCAGTCAATCCTCTTAAGACCGATGTCGTCTCTTCATGAGAAGGAAGAAAAGTACTGACATGACTCAGCTGGTACTAACGGGCACTTCCATCCCGATATCCAAGGACGCTAAGTATCTAGGAGTCATGTTAGATAGCAAGCTTCTCTGGTCAAAATATGTTGATTCAAAAACCACCAAAGCGCCGTCATTTTTCTGGCAATGCAAAGGAGCTTTTGGCAAAACATGAGGCTTATCGCCGGCAAAGGTCCTGTGGATCTACATGGTCATGATAAGACCTATAATCTCATATGCTTCGGTTGTCTGGTGGAACAGACTAACACGCAAACACGTCGTAGCCTCTTTCACCAAACTGTAAAGAACAGTTTGTCTCAGCATGCCGGGCGCTGCTCTAGATACTATGATAAACCTTCCACCTCTTGATATATATATCAGAGAATGTGCTCTGAAAGCCTTGTCTCGTCTGAGGAGGAATGGCCTTGGGTACAACTCGCACAGGAATAACAGTGTGCTTGCGCAAGAATTGCCCTACGACCCCTTTCTCATACATATTGCCTTCTGAGGCATTGACCCCTGTTATCCTACTGCGTTGCAAGTTCACAGTCGAGTTTCCATGGCGTCGGTATTGGCTCTGATCGGATACTGAACCTGAAAAGGATAGATGGCTCCAGGTCTGGCCGGAGGTCCGGTGCTGGAATCTTCTTTGAGCGCGAAAACATCCGACTGCACTTCTCGTTAGGAAAATATGCGTATGTCTTCCTATCAGAGATATACGCAATCCTAATGGCCATGCACTATGTTGTGAAGCACAGATGGAGGGGAATAGTATATGCGTCTGCAGTGGTGACAGCCAAGCTGCACTCAAAACCGTATGCAACCTCCTAACTAGCTCCAAATTAGTGCTTGAACTCAAATCCTTTCTGTACAGAGTTGGTAGACTAAATTCACTGAAACTTGTATGGATTCCAGGTCAGTCTGGGATCCCAGGAAATGAGATCACTGATGAATTCGCCAGGAGAGCTTCTCAGGACCTGAACCCACTATAGGTCTACCTGCGTCCACGGTAAATTCCTACATTTACAATTGGGTGTTTAATACATACAACTGTAGATGGAGGGATTGTCCAGGTTGCAGGATGACTAAGCGCGTATGCCCTGATGTCTGCAAGAAATCAGCAGCATTTCTCCTGTCTTTAAGGAGAATCGACTGCAGAAGGCTTGTGGGAGACATTACGGGCCACTACGGTTTGTTAAGCCCCTCTGCGTACTTGGCATCAGTGAGACGCCTACCTGTGCTGCATGTTGCGAGGAGGATGATACTGCAGAGCATTTCCTCTTTGATTGTCCCGCTTTTGCTCGCGCACGGTGGCTCATCCTTGGAGCTGACCGACGTGGTGTGTGCCGAACCTCTTAGCTCTACATCACTGAAGCTCCTCCTCACTTTTCTCCGGACAACGGGGAAAATACAGTAATGTAAGGCGCCTGTCTGGAGTGCAATGGACCAGTGTTTGCCTTTGAGTGCTCCAACAGATAGTAGCGTTAAAAAAAAAAAAAAAAAGTGTGTCGCTGCAGCACACTTAAGGTGTCATTAGAGTTTTTATTAATGACACGCAATAGAACGTGTTATAGTTCTAACACAAATAAGTGTCTCAATTTCAAAGATCAAATGTGTTAAGTGGCACACTTAATCTTAAGGTGTGTCGAATGCCACACCTGCTCCGTGTTGTTTAACACACTAGCATTCGCAGTGTACATAACCTCACATTGTGTACGTCATGTGAATTAATGATTAAATTACAATTTTCTGTCAAAACATCTATCTAAGATAAGTCGGCGCCATTGCTTCGAATTTATTTCACCCTTTCTGTAATTTACACAGAAAATTTTTTTTTGTCAACTTACTTCTGCTCAGTTTGCTATTTATCGACACGAAGGGCGCCATGGTCAGTTCATGTCATGCAATGCCAATGATATCGACGCCGCCATACTCAGCCACAAATTAGATTACTGGAATACTATATTGACCACGGTTTCGGATCTGCTGTTCCACATGAGCCTCTACTTAGACCCCTACTGTTAGTGCAATCTAGAAATATGCATCTGCTTCTTCATGAATGTAGATCACAAATTAATCCTCAAGGTAGTTAAAAATAAATCAAGCAAATAAGGCTCCATGACACCCTGGTATCCACCGTTAAACTCCTAACCTCATTGATGGAAGCCCGCACAGAAGTACACAAGTGCTTCAGGCGTGATTATGGTGAGTGAAACTCCGAAAAGTCGAAGAATCCGTAGCTGATTTTAATGTCACATCTGCAATGTCATAACGTCTGATTTCACTTGCCACAGAAACCAATCGTGAGTCGGGTAGAAGCCTAAAAAAGCGGCAATTGAAAAAAAAAAACAAAAACTATCATATGGTTATCGAGTAGTTGCTAATGGACAAAGTTCAGTGATCAGCTCTTAGAGTACAGTCAACTATTCGCCAATTACCATGGTACTTTTCTTTCCTACAAAAATGTCTTGACTCGAACATTGCCATTAGTATCCATTCCGAAACACTTTGCTCAGAGAAACTATGACTCAGCGTATGACTTTCGATTAGCATGCCAATTTACTTACACCTCACAATGCATGATTGGTATTTTTGGCTTTTGGCAAAAGATTCCCAAGACATTCCAAGATTTTTAATAAAGCCAACTGTTTAAATCACCTTTACCACAATTTCACCGAATTACCGTTAAATCAATAACAAACCTCACATTTGACACTGAAATTCGACACCAATGTCTGGCGTGACTTGGCCCAGTTCGATCTCATTTCACTAACCATTAAAGGTGAACTCAAATACAGTACAGCATGGACCACATTCACTTTGTGCATTGCGAACTCATCTTGACTTTTCCTTCAGATTGTCAAGCGATAAGCTACGTCACCGCTGGCATTGTGGGCCGTCAACACAAAGAGCCATTTATCGAGTGTGAATTATGGTGTATTTTGACGGTTTCAGCACGTGCAGGTAGATTAGTTTAATTTTTATTGATATGTTTGTATACATATTTGTATTCTCCGTCTGGAAGCCATACATATACGGAGTGCGTATTGTTTCGAGTAATTTGAGTACTTAACCTCAAAACGTATGGTATTTGATTGGTGTTTGATCAGATTGACAGAGTGACATAGTGTCTGAGGATTGTCAAAGTGACAGGTGAACAAATGGAATGGAAACGAATTGACAGAGGTCAATTTAAAGGGAGATTGATATCAAAATCAGCAGTTGCGTTATGTGAGGGATTTGTCCTTCTTTTTGGTTAATGATTCTCTTTGAGTAAGTCAGCCAATTAAATTGATTTTCCGTAAATCGATGTTTATGTAGTGCAAGCTGAAGTTGGAATAAGTAATATGTTAAGAAATGTGTAATTCCATTTTTTATCCCAATACGAAACACCCTGTGTATGTATGTATGTATGTTGGCGTTACAGTCCATGAAGAACCTGAGCCGAGCTTCTCTCAATCACCCATGTTGTGTGTGATTTAATTTTCCCATAGGTGAAAGGGACCTACTGTTTATTGCCGGTTCCGAACGGCGGATTTCGAGAAGCTTTTCATGACAATTTTACTACAGGGGATTTTGTCAGAACCCCGCTGAGGAGAAACACCGTGAAAAACACGTTCGATGACATGGCTGTGTCGGGATTCGATCCCGTGTCATCGGCGAAACACCCTGTACCTTATTAAAATTATTAGTCAATGACAAGAGAACAGTATGTCAAGCATGTAATTACTTCCGGCTGTCAAAGGGTATTATTATTAAAAGGCCATCTTTGTAAGAGGAACATCCTGTTCCTCTCGTTCTTTTCTGGAATATTTGAAGCCTCTCTCTCTCTCGCCATCTTTGAAACTCATATAGTTATAATTTCGCATAAACATAATACATGAGATTAGGGCCTTTAAGTATGGTTTACTAGTCCAAGGATTTCAAGCACATAGTGGAATAGCAGCTAGATATGACCGATATACCGAACTCAGATTCGTGGGCAGAAAATATCAGAATACTACTGGACTAAATACGAATAATGAAAACACGAGGTCCTTTGAAGGTTACTACTTAACATTGTCTTACTATACGAAAAAATAGAGGCAACAATTCAATGCTTTCTTGGGAAAGTTCATTCGGCGTTCCTTTCAGGGCCTAGATAAACAGCGTCTTTAACTTCCTCTGCCCTTCCGACAAATTGCAGTTCTCTGAATCAAAAATATATAATAGGGCTCCGCGATTTTTTTAGATACTAGTTCCAAACTGACGATCGACTCAAAGAAGAATTCTACGATCCCCTAGATAGAACCTATGCCCAATGTCCCAGCTACGACACAAAAATAGTTCTAGGAGATTTTAATGCGAAATTGGGCAAAGAGGACATATTTTAGTCATAGGAAAGCATAACCTCCATAACACCACTTCCGGCAACGGACTTAGACTAATCGATTTCCTAACGGGGCGTAACCTCCATGTAGCAAGCACGCGATTCCCCCATCTCCCCCCATCTCAACAAGGGCACCTGGCGGTCTTTTAATCAGTCGACCACCAACCAGATTGATCACATTGCGATCGACGCCAGGCACTCCTCCAGTTTTCTCGACGTACGAACCTTCCGAAGGGCCAACATCGACTCGGACCACTACCTTGTTGTAGCCAAGGTACGAGTAGTACAATGTTAGTTTGACGTCGGAAAGCTACAATCGCAAGAGACTGCCAGAATCTTTGCCGATCGTGTCTCCTCCAAGCTCTCTCAAAATCCGCCCACAGCAGCACAAACAATAGAACATAAATGGGCGCATTGCCAGCGCGCCGTCAGAGACGCTACCTCAGAGGTGCTGGGTTTTAAACCGCCACCACCTAGAAAGCCCTAGTTCGATGAACAATGCAAACAAGCCCATGAGGCAAAACAAGAGGCATATAAAGCCATGCTGCAACGACGGACGAGAGCTGCTCGCGAAATCTATGAGTAGAAGATAGGAGAGGAACACACGCTTTTCAGAAGAAAGAAGAGAGAGCACGGTAAGCGTGAGATCGAGGAGATGGAGAGATGCTTCCGCCCGTAAGTTTTACAATAAGGTAAAACGAACATGCCATGGCTACAAAACCAGAGCGGCGGCCTGCAGGGATGAAAATGGAGAACTGGTAGTAGAGTCGCAGTCGATGCTGAGGATCTGAAAATACCACTTCTGCAGACTGTATAACGGCGATGACAGACAAGATACCGCTGTCAGGCAGAACGATCCTGATCGGCTCTTATCAGTGTGGTTTTAGGCCAGGTAAATCCACAATGGACCAAATATTTACGCTACGGCAGATCTTGGAGAAGACCCAGGAATACCAAATCGACACTCACCACCTCTTCGTCGATTTCAAGGCTGCATATGACAGCGTGTTTAGAGCAGAGCTATACAAAGCCATGTCTAGTTTTAACATCCCTGCCAAACTCGTGCGACTGTGCAGGATGACAATGGAGAATTGTCGCTGTTCCATTAAGGTCGGTAATGAGCAAACCGAGACCTTTGATGTTAAAAAGGGATTTAGGTAAGGTGACGCGCTGTCATGCAACTTTTTCAACATCATGCTTGAAAAGATCGTGCAAGAGTCACTGCCCAATATAAGAGGTACGATTTATTTCAAGTCTAAGCCGACGACATTGACGTGATTGAACGGACATAGCGAGACGTTAGTGAGGCCTTTGTAAGCATTGAGGTAGAAGCGGCTAAGATGGGTCTAAAGGTTAATGAGGGTAAACCAAATATCTGCTTTCATCTAAAAGAGACGGTCAACACCGACGTATTGACCAGAACGTCACCATGGGCGGGTATAACTTTGAAGTGGTCAAGAAATTCGTCTACCTTGGCTCACTGATGACCGGCGACAACAACACCAGCGCTGAGATAAAACGCAGAATCACTCTTGCCAACCGCTGTTTCTTTGGGCTCAAGAGGCAATTGAGAAGTAAAGCCCTCTCTCGGAAAACCAAGGTGACCCTAGATAAGACCTTGATCATCTCAGTCCTCCTTTACGGCGCCGAGGCTTGGACCTTAACAAAAGCGGATGAAGATGTCCTTAGTCGTTTCGAGAGGAAAATTCTGCGCAGTATCTACGGTCCCGTTTATTCAAACGGTGTATGGAGGAGAAGATATAACGAAGAACTGTACGGGTTGTACAGCGACATCGGCCTGGTACGACGTCTACGGATACAGCGTCTAAGGTGGCTAGGCCATGTAGAGCGCATGGAAAATACAGCTCCGACCCAAAGAGTCTTCGAATCCACCCCGGAAGGAAGGCGCGGCAGAGGACGGCCACATCTACGGTGGCGCACGCAGGTGCAAGGGGACCTTAACCAGCCGGGCGTGCGGCGCTGGGAACAGCTGGCCAGAGACCGTGCCAGCTGGAGACGTTTGTAGGTTGAGGCCCAGTTTCACCACGGACTGTAGCGCCACCTAAGTCAGTAAGTAAGTTCCAAACTGTGGTTAATGTTTAGTGCCTCCGCTATCACCTGGCAGCTTGCGTGCCGCTCGTTCTCCATCAGCTGCAAAGTTTCACCGACTTTTCCAGTGATTTGCCGACTCGAATGAGGTCCAACTTTGCCACCGGAATTACCATCACGGAATCGAGCAAGCCATGCTTGGATTGGACGTATACTTACACAGTTCCCTCCGTACACTTCACAATTTTTTTGGCATGTTTTTGCAACGTTTTATCTCTTTTCTTAGTAAAAAATCATTGCATAGCGTATTTTCTCCACTAGTTTTCTAATCAATATAGCTTTTTACGTAAATGACGAATTTAAAAACAAAAAATCTATTCTCATATGTCCCCTTCCAACGCGTGTTTGTTTGACAGAATCATCTAGTAACCACAAACATGGTGACTTAAACCACCGTTCGTTTCTTGACCAGATTCTTTAATATTTAGAATCAACAACCAACTTTGTTAACCTCTAGCATCTAATTTCGTCAAAAAAGTATTCTCCCAGAAATCGTCTTCTTGAGGAGGCTAACGCAGGTCAATTGCATAGGAGATGGGATGGAGATTCTTCCTCTTTCTCATTGACACCTACTGCAATAGTCATAATATGGCAGTCCTAATCTAGCAGCATGTTTCCCTAAAGCGCAGTGTCCTGCGACAGTGTGTAAACACTGTCTGTGTATTTTTAGCAGGCTAGGGGTTCTACGATGACAGCACTAGGTTTGTCACACGTAGTTGCATGTATCAAGGCCACGTCATCCCTTATTGGCCTGTAGCAGTGCCCGTTTCGACATTTTATATTTAAGCGTTTCCATTGGTTGATGGATATCCCCTTTAACAGTCAAGACATCCAGTGGGGTGCCCATTCTGGTTAGTTCATCTGTTTGACAGTTACCCGCTATATCACTATGATTTTATTATTGGCGAATCAAGTGCTTTTATTGCCGCTTGGCTGTCTGAGTAGATGACAATGTCACTGTAGTCCATCGATCTCAAAGAGAGCCAGTCGGCAGCTTCACGAATTGCCGTTAATTCAGCTTGGAATACACTTTAATGCCGATTCCGAACGGCGGAGGTTTTGCCAGTACCCCACCGAGGAGAGACGCCGCGAAATAAACATTGGATGGTGTTGGTGTTATCGGGATCTGAACTCGCTCATCGTGCGTCAGAGTCCAACATACTAACCATTGCGCCACGACGCCCTCGTTTACGCTAATCTACCGCATAGTAAAGGGTTAATCATAATAGACTTAAGCGAGCGTACGCCAGCTTACGGAAATGTCTTATTACATGCAAAGCTTATGACATGCCCATAATGGAAATATGCATGGTTTCGTTAAATGTTCGTTAACTTAAGCGAGCTTACGAAAAGTCTTAATGAAAGAAGTTCATTATGGGTAACTTGACTTTTCGTTGAAACCAGGGATAAAGAATGAGATACCAATCTTTTGGCTTTGACAGGCATTTTGACAAATAGCCCCTACAAACGCGGTGTGGTTTGACGGCGTCTTGACTATGTCATTCTGCCTTGTTCCGACGTCTTGACTCTATGTCAAAAGCATCGTTTTTAAAGCGGCCTCTAGACGCTCAATATTATTGTGCGAAATATTGCACAATTTTATTGGCTTGCTGCCCCTGACGGTTCAATATTTTTCCCAATAATTTAGTTGACCGGTCATATTTGTATTAAAACACAAAGGCGTTTTGATTTTCCGCAATATATCGCACAATCTTGCAATATTATCTACCGACGAACAATAATATTGTGCAATATCAAATATTGCACAATATTATTAGGCGTCTAGTGGCCGCTTTAATTACAAAAGCAACAACCAACCCCTGCGGTGATCAACGGGCAGACGTACGAAAGTTTGGTATCTCATTCTTTATACCTGGTTGAAACTTAAGTGAGGTTTTCGTTCGGTTTTGACATAAGCTTAGGCTCGCTTAAGTCTATTATGGTTAGCCCTTAATTGTGCTCAGTTTCGTTCACTTTTCGTTCAACTGAGAGGGTTTACGGAATATCTTCCCGAAAGAGGACGTTTGAAGTGAAATATTGACAGTAAAACGGTTGTAGCCAAAGTGAATGTAGAAAATTTGCGATTCGTCAAGTTTGTTTAAGTTCAATATGGGTAACTTGGCTTTTCGTTCAGTTTTAACATAACCTTTAACCGACTTAAGTCTTTTGTCATTGGATTTCGTTAGAGATGGCATAAACTGCCAGTCTCACTGAACTATAGACGACAACTAAGGGCTGAATCATCCGGGTGTTCCTCTATGGCACAGAAGCCTGGACTATAACCAATGCGAATGAGGAGGCCCTTGGTCGTTTCAAGAGGAAAATTCTGCATTCAATCTATGGTCTTGTTTGTGTAAACAGAGAGTGGAGGAGAAGATGGTTAGGTTAGGTTAGGTTCAAGTGGTTGGCATAAGCCACATGTAGGCCGAGGTCGGCCCACTGTGATACCACAAGGATCATTACCCTGATCCGCTACCTGAGAACCAACCGGTGCTTCTGATGAAGCGATGGAGTTGAGCTATTTTTAGGTTTGCTAGCTCACTTAGATTTTCATAGAAGGGCGCGCCGAGATAGATCCTCCTGCGGTTCGCAAAAGTGGAGCATAAGCAGACAAGGTGATGTATTGATTCCTCTTCCTCCTCGTCCATGCAGCCGCGGTAAAAGTCATTGGAGGGCAGCCCTAGTCTGGCGGCGTGTTTTCCAATGATGCAATGAAATGTAATGACACCCACTAGAGTGCTCAAAGTAGCCCTTTTAGTTGCTACTAGGTTCTTTGTTCGTCCTAGGTTTAGCTTACGCCAGATTTGTTTAGTGATAAAGCCGATATTACTTTCATTCCATTGGAGGTTAGTCGCCTCTATGGTTCGAAGTTTTATCATGTGCTTTACCGTACTTATTGGTGTTTCAAGGTACTTGAGGGTAGGAAGACTGAGTGTGCTTGACCCTAACTTTGCGGGTTCGTCGGCCACGCAGTTTCCTGGAATATCCCTATGTCCGGGAAACCACAATACTTTAATGATGAACTGTTCAGCCATCTCGTCTAGAGATAGGCGACAGTTTAAGGATGTCTTTGATTTGTGGGTTACCGCGGCCAGGGATTTTATCGCAGATTGGAGGAGAAGATACAACGACGAACTATACGAGCTGTACGGGCGATACCGGCCTATGACGACGTCTACGGATCCAACGTCTAAGATGGCTAGGCCATGTAGTACTTACTTACTTATCAGGCCTGCGATCCATGGAGGATCTGAGCCTGAGCTATAGTTGCCTTCCATCCTTGACGGTCCCGGGCACGCTGCTTCCAGTTGTCAAGACCAAGGCCATGTAGAGCGAGTGGAAACAGCTCCGGCCCGAAGAGTCTTTGAGTCCAACCCAAAGTGACGGCGCAGTAGAAGACGACCGAATCTGAGGTGGCGCATACAGGTGGAAGAGGATCTTAACCAACTGGGAGTGCGTCGCTGGAAACAGCTGGCAAAAGACCGTGCCAGCTGGAGAAGTTTGTAGGTAGAGGCCCAGGTTCACGCGGGACTGTAGCGCTAACTAAGTTAGTAAGTAAGCAAGGATTGAATAAACAAAAGCATAAAAGGTGAAACTGCCTGTGAAAGTTTTACAAAAACTTGACGCCTGAAGTCGGTATTAAATGACAAATTCGTCCTTGTCCAACAAGTAGAACAAGCAAGTCGCCACTAAGGCTATATTACCCAAGCTAGATAGCTGCAATATGAGTGACCTACTAGTCCGGCCTCTACACAAATTTTAAGCTCAGACTGCGAAAAATTAGATTCTTCTGACCTGACCTACGACCATAGGTATCCGATATCGGAATATACCTGACAGAAGTTCACCCATCCATACATATGTACATAGTTCTAATTGAAGGTTTACGGAAGAGGAAGACAAGCAAAACGAAAGCAACAACCCAGTTGGATTCTCAGTGGAATCCAATGTCCATACAAGTACACGTATACGGATCAACTGTCAAGTTAGTTGACAATCTAGAACGTAAGCTTACCGACTCGGCGAATTCCTCACGCGGTCTGCGCGATATCGTGGTTCCGGTATCATCCTTAGTCGGCGACATTCTAAACCTTTCCTCTGGCTGGACTGCTTGAGACCGGTTTATTGTTGTTGTCGTAGTTTTCTTCCCTTTCTCTCTCCCTCTCTCAAGAAGATACAAAATTTCGTATCCGAACAGCGATAACAAATGATTTTGTAGTTAATGCAAATTAAGCTAATTTATTGCAATGCCTGGGTAGGAGCACAATAATAACAATCTTGGCGCGGCAAGACGGACACAAAAAACTGAGACTTGAGAAGGAGCAGGCTTAGAACACGGATTATTTTTAGAAATGTGTAATCGCTGGTAAAACCGTTGCGCTCGTTTCTTTCGCTCGATCTCCTGTTTGTCTTGTCACAAGTATGTCGATAGTTGCAAGTGAATTCGTGGTCAAGTCAGGAGCGGGATAAACGTGGACCGCACAGCACAAGCACAATTGAGACACAAAAGCTTAATTCTAGTTGCAAGGTTAACCGGTATATTGGATAGATATATTTATATTTTATGTCGTTCAGCAACAGTAGCAGTAATAGTGATAATTGACTCGTAGGTCGCGCAGGAGTTTTAGGACTTGAAGCGGCTGAATACGAGTACACGATGGGTTCTTAGGCGATATAAGGCGGTTTATTCCAACAGATATCACAATTGAATATTGCTTTGAATCGATTTATGTATTTATTGATGCTAGCCAGTCTAACTAGCTACTACATATGCAAGTTAATCGAGTTAATTGTCGAAATAAAATTAAAAAAAAAAAAATCAAAATTCAAATCAATCAACAGAAAATTGAAACGAAAAATAAAGGAAAAACAATTGAACAAAAAACACACGCAACTCAACGGTTGGAATTGGACTCGTAGATTCGTAGCACAACAGAGGGAGAATAACACCACGCCGTCACACTGACTGTGCTGCTTCCGTAAAACTGACGAAAAAAAATTCTTGGGAGATGTCAAAACCGGTGTAGGACGACTACGCTTGCCGCTGCTATTGGGAGCTGGTGCTGCTGGTGCTGCTTCGGCCGTTAACGCGCTTTACTTGTTTTCTTCGATTTTCTCTTCTTTTGCTCCATACTCTCGTGCCATGGAGTTGTGGAGCAACATCATACAACACACAATACGAGAACTTGTACGATTACGAGCGTGTACAGGCTAAAGTGAGAGGTGGAAATGTTGGCCCATTCCTCTCGTGGCAATCTCCTCCTCGTGACCACTCATTCTATTCCAGTATCTCGAGCGAGCGATAGTGTGGAACACAATATGTACGTCGCGTAAGCGAGTTATAAAACGTCAAAGTGGCACTATACCATACATTGGGGGCTTCCAGTCCTTTTCTTTTTCTTTTTGGTCATTTTCCAATTCCAGCGCCAAGCGTCATAAGGTATAAGAGTGGGGGTATTCAAACACATGGAGCTGGCCGAAGGCAAACAGACACAGGCGTCAATTTAGAATAAAATGCTTGCAGCGCTGAGATAGCCCAGAGCACATCTATCGTGGGTAGGGTTGCCAAGTTTTTGTTTTTTAACAGTTTTTGTTTGTCAATTTTTTTTTTCATAATAAATTGTTGATAATCTATGGTACCTCGTCTTGACTAGGTTTTGGCTTTATCGACTGGTTTAGTTCGAATGGAATAAATTTACACAAATTTTCTTTAAAGTACATATGTACTTATGTATGTACATTGCTTTAACACCGCTCTGCATAAAGTTGTGCAGACGATCGAAAAATTCATTCTTCCAACAATTCGCCTTAGCTTCCTAGAAATAGAAGGAGCTACTCCCTCTCTCCCTCATCGCGGCATGTGTAACAAGTTTTGTTGGCAGCTGGATCATATCCATGCTCAAAACCACGAAGACACTATTACAACCAAGACTGTGGGCAGAGGCATACCCCAAGGAGGGGGTCATATCGCGTCTACTATGGACACCATTACAATGATACAGACAAAATCTTGAAAAGCGTTCGAAAAAATTGGAATTAGTTCAGTCGCTTGTTCCCCTGAGTAATTAGCGAAATGACAGAGAGGGCTCTGATTAAGCTAAGCGCCTGAGCCACAAGATATGGCCTTAGCGTAAATCCGAGTTAAACGGAACTGATGTTGCTTACCACTAAGTATAAGATACCGACTTTCAATCTCCCCCGACTCAACAACCGGAGACTCCACCTGTCTTCCGAGGCTCAAAGCTCAATTAAAAGTTAAACATAGAACATACATACATACATATATTTTCAGTGGCCCGCATGTTCCACTAAATGTCGCGGGGGCAATGCGCGCACGTGGGATCTCCAGCCCACTCATCAGGGGCTATGCCCAAACGCACCCAGGCGAGTTTTTGGACTTGGTCCAACCAACTCGTCCTGGGTCTGCCATGTGGTCGTCGTGATGAAGGCGACATTCGTCTCACATGACCAAACCATCGAAGTATAGCCCTTTCCGTTCGGAGAAGCAGCTGCTCAACATTGAGCTCCCCGTGCACTGCCGTATTTTTCACCCTATCCCAGTGAATAATTCCGTCAACGGCACGAAGATATATCATTTCTGCAACTTGTATTCGCGATCTTATTCTTTCGATCATACCTAAATTTCACGACCATTGGTGAGAGTTGGAACAAATACTGAGTTAAAAGCACCTATCTTGGCTTTGACACCAATCTCGTACTTCCTGATTACAGATCTTCCAAGCTGTTTCAAAACTGACCCAGCTTGGCCAATCCTCCAGAAAAGCTCAGTATTACTCCTTCCATCACTCGTGAAGAAGACCGAGGTTGTGGTTATTTTCAGAACACATGTCCAATGCACAGCACACACTCGGCAAATTTTTCTTTGATGACTTTTCAGAATTCAGTATCACAGATAAGTGGCTACTTTGAACCCAGCGAAAAAGAACGCGAAGAGAGGCCAGTAAAATTTGAAGACGCTGCGTTGAAAACATTGTTGTGGTAACATCCATGCCAAACTCAAGAGAAGCTCGCTAAAACCTTGGGATTGACTTCACAAGCGGTTTTAAACCGTTTTAAAGCCAGATATTGCTCCTTCCGACTATTACTTGATCCACTTGATTGACTCGATTCTTGGATGGCCTCAGAAGATGAGGAATTCCTTAAACGCGGTATCTATATGCTGGGAAAGAGGGAGCGAGCAAACAGAGCAAAGAATCTAATCGCGTTTAACATAGCAAACGCCAGCCCCGATCTCTGTCCTTGCTTAATTCACAACCTCCGCGTGCTGTCCCCTGGATAGCTGCCTGTCATCCGGCAGGTAGTGAACCAATGTGTGCAGCGACCAGACCCCCTTGTGGGGGGTTGTGCTTAGGGATAATATTCCTATCACGGAAAAAATAAATTGTTGCGAAGCAATTATAAGCCTCGAATACAGACGGCTACAAAACTGACGACCTCTACAAACGATTAAATGATTTGCGAGTCTACACCTGGAATGTGCGTTCCATTGACAGACCGGGTGCAGGCAATCAAATGAAGCAAACCCTCAACTGTAGATATAACTGCACTCCAAGAAGTGCGATGCAATGGATCGGGCAAAAGACGGATGTAAAACTGTGACTGTGACAAAGGAGAACAAAAAACGCTTATTCGAGTGCGGATTCGTTATTCCGACAAAAAGTCTTAAACTTTCAGGATGTAAGCGAATGCCTCATACCGATTCGCATCAAAGCTAATTGCGGGAACATTCGCCGACTTCTACGATCTCCTAGACAGAACCAATGCCCAATGTCCCAGCTTCTTCTTCTTCTTTGGTGGCGTTACAGCCCATGAAGGACCAGAGCCAAGCTTCCCTTCAATCACCCATGTTGGGTGTGATTTATTTTTCACACAGGTGAAAGGGACCTACAGTTTAATGCCGATTCCGAAAGGCGTGAGTCGAGAAAATTTTTCCAGGCAAGTTATACTACGGGGGGGTTTTGCCAGTACCCCGCCGAGGAGAGACGCCGCGAAATAAACATTCGATGGCGTTGGTGTTATCGGGATCCAAACTCGCTCATCTTGCGTCAGATTCCAACACACTAACTACTGCGCCACGGCGCCCTCATAAAAACAGTACTAGGAGATTTTAATGCGAAACTGGGCCTAGCTAGCATACCATTCCCGCATTTCAACGTCCACAAAAGAACTTGGCGATCACCTGTTTAGTTGGCCACCAACCAGATTAATCACATTGCGATCGACGCCAAACACTCTCCCAGTATCCTAGATGTGACAACCTTCCTGGGAGCCGACATCGACTCGGACCACTACTTTGTTGTAGCCAAGATACGAATGAAGATATCAAGGGGGTCACGGAGGCGAGCGGTACAACTAAAGTTTGACGTCCAAGCTACAGTCGCAGGAAACTGCTAGGATCTTTCCCGATGGAGCTTTCCTCAACCTCGCGCAATTTCCTATGACACCGGCACAATCGACAGAACAACAGTGGGAGCATTGCCGGCGCACCATCAGATCCGCTGTCTCTGTTGTGTTGGGTTTCAAGCCACCGCCAGCTATAAGCCCCTAGTTTGATAAGCAATACGGGCAAGCCCATGTAGCAAAGCAGGCCCATGTAGCAAAGCAAGCTACATGAACAGGCTTGACGCTCGTAGGTTTTACGGAAAAATAAAACAAACATGTCCGCGCTATAAAGCCAGAGCGGAAGCTTATAAGGATGGAGACGGACAACTAGTAGTAGAGTCACAGTCGATGCTGAGAATATGCAAACAACACTTCTATAGACTCTTTAACGGCGATGATAGATCTGATACTGTGTCAGGCAGAATGATTAATTCGCAACAAATGAAATGCGAGAAGAATGAAATTAAGCTGGTAATTTCAAAGCTTAAAAGTAATTAAGCCGCAGGCGCAGACGGCCTGTCTGCCGAGCTATATAGGGTGGCTGGAGATGGGCAGGTAGGACACATGTACCAGAAAGGAAAACCCTATAACTGCGCCAACTACAGAGGAATATGTTTCCTTAACATCGCATACAAGATCTTCTCTGCCGTACTGTGTGAACGGCTGAAACCCTTTGTGGATTATCTGATAGGTTCTTATCAGTGTAGTTTGAGGCCAAGTAAGTCCACAATAGACCAGATATTCACACTGCGGCACATATTGGAGAAGACCCAAGAATACTAAGGCCGCATAAGACAGTATGCATAGAAATGAGCTATACCGTGCCATGTCTAGTTTTGACATCCCTGTCAAACCCGTCAGATTGTACAGAATGACAATGGAGAACTCTCGCTGCTCTATTAAGGTCGGTATCAAATTAACCGGGACCATTGATGTTGAAAAAGGATTTAGACAAGGTGACGAATTATCATTTAACTAACATCTTACTTCCCGCTGACAGTGAGCGGGACGTCATTGCTTTCGAATGCTTCGAAAGCAATGAAGCAGAAACGGCTAAAATGGGTCTTTCGGTTAATGAGGGTAAAATGAAATATATGCTGTCAACCAAAAAAGACGCGCAACACCGACATCTCGGCCAAAATGTCACAATTGGCAGCTACATATTCGAATTAGTCAAGGACTTCGTCTTGGCTCACTAGTGACTAGCGACAACGACACCAACGCTGAGATCAAATACAGCTTCTTTGGGCTGAAGAGGCAATTGAGACGTAGAGCCCTCTCTCGAAAGACCAAGGTTGCGCTATACGAAACCTTGATCACCCCGGTTCTCCTCTATGGAGCAAAGGCATGGACTTTAAGAAAAACGAATAAGGAAGCCCATTGTTGTTTCAAGAGGAAAATTCTGCGTTCAATCTATGGACCCGTTTATATAAACGGAGAGGGGAGGAGATGATACAATGACGAACTTTACGGGCTGTACAGCCACATCGGCCTAGTACGACGTCTTCGAATCCAACGTCTAAAACGGCTGGACCATGTAGAGTAAATGGATAACACAGCTCCGACCCGAAGAGCCTTCGACTCCAACCTGGTGGGAGGATGCAGCAGAGGACGACCGAATCTAATGTGGCGCACACAGGTGAAAGGGGACCTTAACAGTCGAACGTTTTAACAAAATTAGGTGCACAAGCTAACCAGAATCTGAAGACCCATCATCCGCTACCATCACGCCAATCTTCACATGTCTCCCAAAATTTTAAAACCCACTTCCATGTACACAGAAGCTTGGCAACCCCTTCAAACCCAAACACACTCAAAATCACCCATGTGCTACGACAACACAACACTTTGCTCAGTTGCGTTCCCACCGCCATGCCGCCAGGCCCCAATCGGTCACACTTTGCTCTGCATCACCCCCCAAACGCGAAATACTTGTCCGAAACCAGCATAGAAGGAAGATGACGAATCCAGAGGAGAAAACAAATCAACAAAATCGAAAAGAGAGAAAAGGTACGCGCCAAACTAAATGTGCAATTGGAATGCCTATGGCACCAAACCATCTCTGACTCTCACACCCACTCGCTCTCTTATAACGTGCATTGCCACTAGAGTGCTTGTAAAAAACACCCCCACACCGTGGTCTTAACTATGATAAAGAGAGAGCGAAGCACACCAATCCATTTAGGCCCCCTCATAATTGAATCGAATTATAATCCCCAAGGTATGCCGGTAATGGAGCACGATCCGGTAGCGTTTCGCGTGTTGCCCTCGGAAGAGAGTAATTTCTATTTTTAGATTCACTTCCAATCGTATCGGAAAGGGGGGACTGGGTCTCTCTAATGTTTTTTGTTTGTTTTGATTATGTTCCAGCAATGGAACATGGAAAAGCCACATGCTACGGATACGATTGCTGGTGCTGCCGGTCTGCAGACTTTACTAGCACTGTACTGGCGGAGAGACTCTGACTTGCTGTTTGTTTACATTGAGTTTTTTGAAAACTGAGAGGATACGCGCTCTCTTGGTAGTATTTGCAGACGCATTCTCTGAGAGTGTAAAGAGCCTGTGAGTGCAAAGTGTGTCATACAGTGGGGCAAATAAGTAGTGGACTTACGAGAAGCTCTCGGAAAATGTACGACTTCTAGTGTTTCAGCACAAAAAGGGCAAATAGAGGATGAAAAACTGCGACCCCTACTACGGTGATTGCTATAGAGGGAGGGGGAAGGCAGCGCTTATTTGGATGTGGATTTGTTGTTCGAGGTAGAACAACATGGAACATCCGCGTAGGCTAGACGACACAGCCTCTCGATGTCGGCAGCGTACTGCTGGGTGGTCTCGTTTCCAAGCTGCTTGCATCCTTTAAGCTCCAGCTTGTGCATCTCCTGCATGTGCTCACTGCCGTATCTTCGAGGAAGAGCATGAGCATCCCATATGGCTGAGTAGATCCTTCTCTGGGTCTCCGGGGAAGAGGAACCTGGCCCTCCAGGTTGGGGATTGTGCTAAGGGGTAACATCCCTATCACGTAAAAACCTACTTGTTCCGAAACAACAACAAGCCTCGGATACGGACGGATACAAAGCTGACTACCCCTGCAAACAACTAACGGACTTGAGAGTCTGCACCTGGAATGTGAGGCCCCTCACAGACCGGGTGCAGGCAATCAATTGGAGCAAACCCTCAACTGCTATAAAGCAGATATAACCGCACTCCAAGAAGTGCGATGGGATGAACCAGGCAAAAGACGGATGAAAAACTGCAACATCTACTACGGGAGCTGATACAAGGAGAACAAACAGCACCTATTCGGGTGCGAATTCGTTATTAGAGGAAGACTCCGACAAAACGTCTTAAGCTTCCGAGATATAAGCGAACGCCTCATAACAATCCGCATCAAAGCTAAATTTGGAAACATTAGCTTAATATGCGCTCACGCCCCAACGGAAGAAAAGGACGATCGACTCAAAGAAGCCTCCATAACACCACATCCGACAATGGATTTTGGCTAATCGATTTCCTAACGGCGCGTAACCTCCTTCTAGCAAGCATACGATTGCCCCATCTCGACATCCACAAGGACTGCCACCTGGCAGTCTTTTGATCAATCAACCACCAACCAGATTGATCACATTGCGATCGACGGCAGACACTCCTCCAGTATTCTCGACGTACGAACCTTCCAAGGGGCCAACATCGACTCGGACCACTACCTTGTTGTAGCCAAGGTACGAATGAGAATATCAAGAATGCTTAGGAGTCGAGTAGAACTACGTAAGTTTGACGTCGGAAAGCTGCCATCGCAAGAGACCGCCAGAATCTTTGCCGATCGTCTCTCCTCCAAGCTCTCTCAAAATCCGCCCACAGCAGCACAAACAATAGGGCAGGAATGGGCGCATTGCCAGAGCGCCGTCAGAGACGCCGCCTCAGAGGTGCTGAGTTTCAAACCACCACCGCCCCACCACCTAGAAACCACTGGTTCGATGGACAATGCAAACAAGCCCATGCAGCAAAACAAGAGGCAAATAAAGCCATGCTGCAACGACGGACGAGAGCTGCTCGCGAAATCTATGAACCGAAGAGAAGAGAGGAACACACGCTTTTCAAAAGAAAGAAGAGAGAGCACGGAAAGCGTGAGATCGAGGAGATGGAGAGATGACGCACGTAAGTTCTACAATAAGGTAAAACGAACATGCCACGGCTACAAAACCAGAGCGGCAGCCTGCAGGGCTGAAAATGGAGAACTGGTAGTAGAGTCGCAGTCGATGCTGAGTGTCTGGAAAGACCACTTCTGCAGACTGTATAATGGCGATGATAGATAAGATACCGCTGTCAGGCAGAACGAGCCATTCGTAATGGACGACGATGTAGGAGAATTCCGTCCACCCGACCTAGACGAAGTCAACATAGCGATATCGAGACTTAAGTCTAATAAAGCCGCGAGCGCAAACGGCCTGTCTGCTGAGCTTCTTAAGGCGGCTGAAGATGTGCTGGTAAGGTGCACGCACCATCTCATTTGCAGGGTATGGTCGGAGGAAAGCATGCCCTATGAATGGAATCTTAGCATCGTTTGCCCAGTCTATAAGGGTCCCCCCCTACTATAGGGGAATAAGTCTCCTTAACATCGGTCTTCTCTGCCGTATTGTGTGAACGCCTGAAACCGTTTGTGGAATGCTCTGGCATTCGGCAGTATGCCCCTGAAAGTTACCATCAATACAATTTCAGCTTCATCAGAGCATTCGAACTTCGACAGCGAAATTTGAACTTAACCGTCGGTTTGTGTCTCCGTAACAAAATGTTACGAGCGCCACATAACAATCCGCATCAAGGCTGATTCGGCAACATTAGCCTGATTTGCGCCCACGCCCCGACAGGGGAGAAGGATGAGAACAGCAACGATGACGAGCCGAGGTGATCCCCTCAGGAGTCATAACTTCACTGAGAAGGATACGCTTCCTAAGATGGCAAAGAGCAGCATACTCACACAGTACGTGTTCTGCCGTCTCTTCGTCTTCAAGACTGAATCAATACTCAGTTTCTGAAGAGAGTTTGATTTTGTTAAGATGATATCTCAGACCGTAGTGTCCCGTCAGGTAGCTGACTAGTCTTCTGACACCCACCCTATTTGAGTATGTTAATAGAGTGTTTGTTCAGGTGTCGTATAAGTCGTTTCAGTTGGCGAAGTCCCCGAACGCTGTTCCAAAAGGACAAGACAGGTGCTGCGATTTTTTCCACTTGTCTAAGAAGAAATTGATCTTAGACTTGGGAGTGCCGCAGAAAGGTTCTGGACCTATACATTTTTCGCTGGAACCTTTCCAGACAAATTGATCGGCAATTTCATCGCCCTTAATACCTTGTGCCCTGGCACCCACCGGAGTTTGATATTGTTCTTTTGGCGTGGTCTTGTAGGGCATCATAGAATTCCTTGACGGTTTTTGAGTTCGTGCTCTACGAACTCAGCGCTTTAAGCGCTGCTTGGCTATCTGACATCACGTTGATGGTTACTCATCTTATGCCAGTCTCCAGATTTAGATTGACGCATGTTAGGATGGCATGCAGCTCTGCTTGGAAGATGCTGGGACTTATTCCCAGTGCCTTCGAGATTTTGCGTTTTGGTCCAAAGATGCCGGCGCCAACGCCGGAAGCCATATTGGAGCCATCCGTGTACCACCTAAGGCTTAGTACATCAGAGCTGCGATTGAACGTCAAAAATCAACGTACATAGATGTCAGACTCGAAATGCTATTGTCCATACTTCCCTTCACGATTGTACATTCGTACCTTGGTATATGGTCCAAGACAAGGTTTACATCGATTACAACGTTCGCTTGATGTACCCCTGGGAACGATTTGTGAAGGTTATACCTGCCTTTGTGCTTGCCTTTTCGAAAGTCATTCGTCCTTACTGCGTCTCTCAAAGTACCAACTATCAGTATTAGGCGAAGACTCCCTTTGGCGCCTGATGTGCATTGTAACTTCATCATGACTCAAATGCTTATATGTTGGCTGCCAAATCCACGGTGGTAGCTCGCAAGCATTGATCTTGCGAAAAGTTTCACTACACATCACGGCGATTGACGCCCAAGTTCACTGAATGTCCTCATCCACCACACAGAAATCAAAGCGTAACGAAAAAAGGAACGAAAAACAAGAATTTGAAATAACAGTGCAGAATACACCAGTCAGCGCATTCCGCCCGGATTAGATTAGCCATTAATCTAATTCAAATCCACGCCGAGAGTGCTGCTATAAAAACAATCGAATCTTCGCCTGACCCTTTTGTCAGTGGGAGCCAGCGTTAGTGCTTAGACCAAAACTAAACCATCAAAAGGCATCAAGTCTGGAACGGATGGTATGGACTTGTTTGGCGACCCAAACCACAATTTATCGTATTTTCGACCGGAAGCAAGGTCCGTAGAAGACATTTCCCTACATCTTTTACATACATCCTTTACTATGAGTATATTCAAAATAGAACCTCATCGGAGCGGCGTCTTCTTGGATGGAATGTGCCGGCGGATGAGCTACAGCACATACCCGACCACTGGCTGCGGTATCCTGAGCCGCCTGATTCATTAAACTATCTACTCGGACTTCTTTACATATTTTTCTTCATCATGTCTATAGCCGGCAATGGTGTCGTCATATACGTCTTCTGTGCGTAAGTATCTTACAGTAATGCCAAAAAGACCTGGTTGAACGAAAAATGTGTTCTTGACCAGAGCAAAGGGCTTGAGGACTCCATCGAATATCCTAGTCATCAACTTGGCGATCTGTGATTTCTTCATGATGTCCAAGACGCCGATTTTCATCTATAATTCCTTTAAACGTGGCTTCGCAATGGGTCATATGGGCTGTCAGTTTTACGGGATATTAGGTTCATATACCGGAATCGGAGCTAGCTTAACCAATGCCTTTATTGCGTATGATAGATTCAATGTCATCACACGGCCAATGGAGGGTAAAATGACGCAGGTGAAGGCAATCATCATGGTGCTCTTCATCTATATGTATGCAACACCGTTTTCCATCCTGCCAGCCATGCATTTCTGGGGGCGATTCGTGCCAGGTAAGCTAGTATATACTAAGTATGTAGGTAGGTGAGGGTGCTTTTTGATTGACTATGATACTGGTGACCTGATGATGGAATGCATGAGTTGTGGTGGGTGTGTGTGTTCTGATATGTTCGTTGCTGTTTGGATGAAGATTGGAATCAGTGTGGACGAAGCCAAAGAAGTGTCATTAGAAATCAGTGCTCGTAATACCATGGTCGCGCATTGGAGGTCAAATGCCTTCAGCATAACGAGTATTATTTTGGGTGATCGATAACGGATGTTCGATGGGTATTAAGACTGAGGAATGTTAAGGTTAGCACATTAGCGACCCGAGCTGTTGGGATTCAGCCTCGTGGCTTTGGTATACTTCAATAAATATGTTGTTTCACGATGAAGTCTATTCAAGCCGGTGCGAAATTTCAGGTTGATTTGAAGGCACATTTAAGACGGCTGTATACACAGCAAAGACATAATAAACCGTCTTTGACGGAAACTGTCTCCGAAGCTCTTTATTCTTTGGGTATCAATTTCAGCTAGTGAGCACATTATGTTGGTAGTGAGCATCTAAGACTTAGACTAACTTCTTTGTTGATAATCAAACACTCTTTGCTTCCATGTGGCTTGACTTCAGTTTCATTGACCCTTTTCTTTGAGGTTGGTCAAGATATAACACCGAAAGATCAGCTGTACTGCTCTGTCACCGCGTACGCTGTCAATCAAGGGTTTCACAACGTAAAAGTTTTCTAAAACCTCGATGGAGGCGGCAGCATCGACCCAACGTTCTTGAGAAAAGAAATGAGATGACATAAGATGTTCTTCATTGTTCACATCTTCGTGTGGAAATATCGTATGTATAACATTAGAGCACCGTGGCGCAGTGGGTAGTGTGTTGGCCTCTGACGCCGATGACACGGGATCGAATCCCGACACAGCCATGTCATCGAACGTGTTTTTCGCGGTGTTTCTCCTCAGCGGGGTTCTGACAAATCCCCCTGTAGTAAAATTGTCATGAAATTCGCCGTTCGGATCCGGCAATAAACTGTAGGTCCCTTTCACCTATGCTTGCTTTCTTGCTTATCAGGCCAGCGATCCATGGAGGATCTGAGCCTGACGGTCCCGGGCACGCTGCTTCCAGTTGTCAAGACCAAGATGTCTTACATCCGCGATTACTTGGTCTTTATACCGGAGGTTCGGTCTTCCTCTTCTTCTCGAACCAGGAGGCTCGGAGTCGAAGACCCTCTTAGCTGGAGCGTTGATGTCCATGCGCTCGATGTGGCCGAGCCTTGCCTTCCGGCCTACATCCACATCTTGGTACAGCTCGTAGAGTTCGCGGTTGTGTTTTCTTCTCCATTCACCTTCCTCACAGACAGGACCAAATATCCGGCGCAGAATTTTTCTTTCGAAAGAACCCAAAATCAGCTCCGCTGTCCTGCTTATCGTCCAGCTTTCGGCTCCGTGCAGCAAGACTGGCAGAATGAGCGTTTTGTAAAGCATGACTTTGGTCTTTCGAGTGAGGAGTCTCCACTGTGGTGTCATTTGTGGAATTTACGTTTGCCCCGAGGTAGACAAACTCCTAACCTACCTCGAAATTGTAGCTGTCAATTGTTATATTTTGTCCCAGGTGGTGAGCGACGGATTGGTTTTTGCTTGACAGCATGTATTTCGTTTTATCGTCATTGATCTTAAGACCAACTCGTTTCGCTTGTTCTTCAATCGCCGTGAATGCTTCCACCATGCCACGGCGAGAACACGCGATAATGTCGATATCATCCGCGTATCCTAGCAGCTGGATGGACTTGTAAAAGATAGTGCCTTCTCTGTTGACGACTGCCCGTCGCACTATCTGCTCCAGCACCAGGTTGAAGAAGTCACATGGCAGCGCATCTCCTTGCCGAAATCCGGTGCATGTTTCGAATGGTTCCGAGGTCCTAGAACCGAGTTGCACGGTGCATCGCGTGTTTTTTAGCGTGGCGCGACACAACTGGATCACCTATGGGAAAATTAAATCACACACAACATGGGTGATTGAGAGAAGCTCGGTTTAGGTCCTTCATGGGCTGTAAGGCCAACATACATACAACATTAGAAACCACTGTAGGACCACGACTAAATACGCCTTGTACGGGCATGTCTCTGTTCCCGAGTTAATGCCGACATAAACTGACCTCTGCGCAAAACCTAAGACGTATAGCAAATAGCCTCCCAAAATGTAAGGCCTGTTGCAGTTGCTTGACTTGTCTTCGAAGGATCCTCGTTAACAATCGCTTGTACTTGTTGAATGAATTGCGTAGCTCAAATAGGGTCTGAACGATGCTCATGGTCTTTACATTTTGTAACAAATTGTATCGTGAGCTAATGCTTCTAATCCAGTGCGAACCTTACGTACGAAGGAACAGTCATAATCCGGAAACTTTGATTTTTCCAAATCAGTGTGCTTCGTACATATAACCACGATAATAGCATGTCTTTGCTTTTCTAATTTGGGGTTCATGTCCAGTATTGTCGGCCTAAGGACTGTTCATTCCTATAACTCTCGAGTTGTCCTTTATATCTTGGTTGTCATTTAACTTAGCAGTGTTAATAGCGAAGTCCTTTTGTAATTTTTTTATCGTTGATGGACACACGAAAGGCTCTATTAATTGTATGAACCACTGCCACGAATTAACCAGTAAGGTTCGTTTCTTTCCTTAATTCTAGTGTAAACTAGTGACTTCCATTGCAAGTAACGTACTGTGGTTCAATAATTAGGAAAATCTGGTAAAAACCCCTCGGAAATCTTCCGAAAATTGCAGGTAGTGTTTGGAGACGAGTATATGTCAAAAACATATATGTTTGGATGGGCAAAGCGGTTCAGGAAGGGCAGTGAATCAGTAGAAGAGATTTTCTTCGATATCTGCGGCACCGTTCATCGTGAATATGTTCCTATCGACTAGACAGTGACTGGATAGTTCTATGTTGGCGTCCTAAAGAGGCTGAAAGCACGTGTTTTCCATGTATGACCTGAATTCGCCAAGAAGGGCTGGATCTTGCACCACGACAATGGGTTCATTCCTCGTTCCTCGTTCAATGTGCAAAAGTATTTTTTTTGTGAAAAAACTATTCCAATGTGGCCGCATCCAGCCTATAGCGCTGGTATTGCCCCTGCGACTTAAGATGAAGTCACAACTTAAGAGAACCCATTATGAGGATGTAGGAAAAATCCAAAAGGCAGTATCTAGGATTCTGAACGAGTTAAATACGGAGGATTATCAAGGGTGCTTCGAATCGCGGGAGCAACGTTTGAATCATTGTGTAGAGTTAGAGGGGAACTTTTGTGAAGGTCGATTGTAAAATGTTGAGACAAACTGTAAAACTGTTTATAAATTTCCGAAGCTTAACTGCTGCACAACGTATTTTCTTAAAACTTCTCTTGGATTCAATCGCAGGACTTGCCGGACTTCTTAGGAATTCGAACTGTATCCCCAAAGTTAAGTTTGATTCATATTGACAGTAGCTAACATTAGATAAAACTAGGCTTTTGAAACCCACTAAACCAATACTGATAGCAGTCCTGCTATTTTGTGAATATTGGCAATTGCGTCTCTGATACAACAATTTAGGCAATGCACCATTCAATGACCATTCAAGTTCTTCTAAGTTCGTAGCATCAATGTGTAGACTAACATTGACCAATAGAACCAAGGAAGAGCGGCTGCATTTATCATCTGTCCAGCGTTGCTAGTATGATTTTTAAGCGTTTAGTTTTTAATTGTAAAAAAATTACAAGAAAGTTCCAAAATTTTTATTTTGGTTGGTGAACCAATTCCTGCCATTTATTATACTTCGTGTGCCGTTTATGTCGTGTAGTGATCATGACTACGCCTTGTCGTGGCAGGAGGTTTAAGAGGTCAGAGGGTACCCGTGATTGCGGCAATCCTCCCACGATATCTTTGACCGCGGTCGGGGTAAGGATTCTGGATGCCCCGCCATTCATTGTCAACTCATTGGCAGCGGATCACTGGTTGGACTGCAGACACGACACCGAAGATGGCGTGGCACGGGAAACCGATAAGGTTGAACGCGCCATAGAGTTGAGTCGAACTGCTGAATGTGCTACTAAGTCTCAAAAAAGAAGGGGAAAAGGGTGCACTCGGAAATTGTGCAAAGAGGCCCCCAAAGCCGATAGACGAGGTTAAACCCCTGGAGGAATCAGCTAAGAGGGGTAGGTCGACGGAGGTATTCTTTACCAAAGTGCAGTGCTGTGTCCGAAGGGAGCAAAAGCTCGAACCGAAAAAGGTAAGAGCGCCCGAAAACGAAAGAGGGCCGCCAATCACAGCCGCACTGTGGGGAGAGTGGGTGATGTTTCCTCCTCTGATATGGCGGCGGTAAGTCGGGCACTTCACACAGAAAAACCCTTTCCTCCGGAAAAGGAACCATTATGACCGTAAGTAATCGAGAAATGCAGCCTTCTTACAAAGAGGCGGCCATTTCCTCTGAAAAGGTCAGGATAGAGAAAACTGGCAGTGACAGGTGGAATGACCAGCTAAGATTGCAAACACTGCGTGGATCGTCTACTGGACCTAGCTTCAGCGACGGGCTTCTGTATTCAGGCGGAGAAGTATGCTCCGGTGAATGGCACCTTCATGGTGAGCTGTTCTTCACAGTGGACATCGGCCTGGATCAGAAGCATGGAGCGAAAATCCCATCTTTGGGAGCTACCACCTATCAGTCAGTCTCGCTAAATTAACGCGCGCTATCTGCCGTCCTCTGGCGAAACTTAGAAACAAGCTGGTTGTGTTGAAATATTAACGTTCGCATAATCCAAGGCTTGACACGAAAGCTTGTATTATCTACTCTTACAAGGAGAGTAAGGGCTCTCTGAAAAAAGAGGGCTCTACTCTGGTTGTAGGGATGGATAAGGCCTTTGTCGAAACTTTGAAATCTGTATACGACCCCTACTTCGGCCTTGGTAAGATTTCATTCCATTTCAATGTCAAGTAGTCTAAGGATGGAAAGTGCTTTGTAGTATAATTCTTTGATTTATACTCAAATTAATCTACAGTACTGCAAGTCTGCTTCCACAGAATTGCATGCCGTAATACAAATCATCACGTTGATTCCATTCAGGAACCAGGGATGTGGAATAAACACCTTGGTGGTATACGTAATGCTATGATTGTTTACGATGAGCGGTCCGAAAGGCCCAGGGTCGCCTCATCGTATTGAACGAACTATTGGCAACCAAACTTGGACAATTCTGTGGGCAATTAAGCTACGAAGCGCTTGAACACTTGAACACTTCGTCGTTGCATTTGCTTACTTCCCCTACGACTCAGTACTACCACCACTTGGTACTGTAAGGTCAGAAAGATTGATAATCTAAGAGGAGACCGTCTTTTAGACTCTTTCGTCTAACCCTACCATCAAAGATATTGGCTCTCAACGAATGTTTGTTACGTCGAGACGACAGGAGGTGATTGACCTAACCCCATCTAACAGATATGTGAAGGCCATCACTAACTGGAGAGTCCTACCAGATGCTATGCTGTTAGATCACAGATATATCGAATTCCAATTGAGTTGTAAACTCAGTACGAAACATTTGGTAGAGGATGCTGTTCACAACCTGAGTAGCATCATCACGTATTGATTTGAACTCGCATGTGCTGTCAGCAAACCTGCTGATAAAATTGGTTCCCTGATGGAATGCCAGGTTTCAAAGTCTTCGCAGGGAAGCCAGAAGTCTCCCGAATAGATCGTTTAAAACGAATTCAGAATAAGTACCGGTCGAAGCGAAAGGAATATAGGAAGCTTATTCGTAAATCGAAGAATGATTCTTATAAGGCCTTCTGCGAGTAGATCAAATCTCTGACTGCGACAACCAAGTTGGTTAAAGTCTTCAAATGGGAGAAAATCGACAAAGCTGGATGCACTCTGAAAATCTGATGATACCCTGAGTCTATAGCCGAAACTATTAGTTTTCTGCTTCAGACGCATTCATCGGGAAATCAGACGGTCATCGGCTCATTGCATACGCCTTCAACGGCAACTGCGACTTAAACAGTGAAAACAACTCGGCGTAGCTGGTATGTTTATTGCGTGGCGCGTGGCAACGACTGAGGCCATTGAATTTGCTGTGAGATCCTCTGGTGGCTTTAAATCGCCAGGCGTCGAGGGGATATATCTTGTTATGAAAGAGGGTTATTCACTTTCCAACAGTCTTATACCAATTAGTCTAACATTCTTCTTGTTGAAAAGTATGTAGAGAATAGAAGAGCTCCACGAGCGCAAAGTTGCTTTTCGAATGCATCCACTTTGGGAGAGGCAACATGTTTATCAAACGCGGAAATTCCTGGGGGACTTCGCTTCAAAACCTAATTGGTAGGAAAGGAAAGAGTACGCGCTGGGCATTTTCGTCAGAATTGAGAGAGCTTTTGATAACACAACTTTTGACAGCACGTATAATGCTACTAGATGACATGACGTAGATGATGCACTGGCTTTGTGAATCAAAGTAATGCTCGAGCACGGGACATTGATCGCTGACGCCAGTCTCGGACATTGTGTTAAGTCTGGCGTAAACAGAGGCTGTCCGCAAGGTGGCGTCCCATCTCCGCTGTTATGGTGCATGCCTCTGGAATGTATGCTCAGGCCTATGGGGATGATGTCGACATTACTTTTGCCGACTCATGTTTAGCGATTGTTTGTCTCTGGTGCACGAGAAATGGTTGGTCAGTTTACCCTTTTAAGACTGATATCGTGCTCTATACGAGAAGGAGGAAATATACTGGCATGACTCAGCTGGTGCTAAAAGGCATTCCCATCCCGATATCCAAGGAAGCTAAGTACCGCAGTACATCTTAATAAACTATATACGACCTCATTCGTCCACTAACCTACTCAATGTTGCAATTGATAAAATATCCAACTACTTCGAAGTACTGCGAATTGTTATTAAATCCAAAAACCACACCTACGATTCACTATGCCATCTTATGACTTAACCCATGGTGAGAAGTCCACTAGATGGCTCTTAACCAGCACATTCCCTCAAGCACTTTTCCGTACATTTCCTCCTATAAAGTGCTTCCCCTGCATGGAATACACCTGAATTCTTCAAACTAGATACACCCTACTAATTTCAATTTATTCAAATCCCTATCTATCGATATGGTTTTGCATACTTTCATATAAAAGTACCTCGCCCTATGGCGGCATTTTATATTGCCCAATTGTCCGTGGTCGAGCAAAGTCGAAATTAGTTTTATGTCCTCGTATCGTCGTCGTTCAAGTCTGCCACCCAAATTTGTACCACAATGACGCGCGAAGTGGACGTGTTACGTAATCCAATCAATAATCACTCATTCCTTCGCCCGGAAGCTAGGTAAAGAAGTTCACTATCCCAACATGCATTCTCATAGCCTTTCATAACTAGGACCGAACTGCGATACCTTGGTTGGAATGTGCCCGCCGATGAATTGCAACATATCCCGGAACACTGGCTCACGCATACGGAACCGGAGCAGTTTATGCACTACCTTCTCGCTTCGGTGTACACGGTTTTTATGGTAGCCGCCCTGACTGGAAATGGTCTCGTGATTTGGGTATTTATCAGTGCAAAGGCATTACGGACGCCTTCGAATATTTTCGTCGTGAACTTGGCAGTTTTCGATTTTCTTATGATGCTCAAAGCGCCGATTTTTATCTACAATTCACTTAATCTCGGCTTCGCTCTGGGCAATTTCGGTTGCCAGGTGTTTGCCTTGGTCGGCGCTTATTCGGGCATCGGAGCTGGCATGACAAACGCTTTCATAGCGTACGATCGTTTCAATGTGATCACCCGACCTATGGAGGGAAAGCTGTCGTACACGAAGGCCATTGGCATGGTGATATTCATTTGGATTTACTGTACACCATGGGCCCTGATGCCATTGTTCCGGGTCTGGAGTCGCTTTGTGCCAGGTAAGTTCTTTATTTGAGTTTCTGCAGTAGGAACAGTTCTAATCTTCAGAAGGTCACTTTCGAATTCTATGCAACCTTGAATGCCATTTGATCGGCTATCACTGGGCTGATGTCCCACAACCCCAGTGTCATGGAAGCTAATGTGCAAAAGGCACTTTCCGTACGCGTATGCACTTGCATCTGATTCGCTCGCTTGTTGACTATGCAAAAGATTATTGGTCACGCAAAGTGCATCACACTCTGGTTGCTCCCACTAATCGAATCAAAGACTCACAGGAAGAGTATAAAAACCGAATTTCAAGTCCCTGCAGTACACAGTAACCGCGTTACGCGTCTCGTGGAATATGTTCCTTCCCAAAGGCTAGTAGTATATTCTGTTCAGTGATTTTCTTGTTACTTGTCTTACTCGAGATGAGTATCGAACGCCCGTACGGTCCGCACTGTAGCAACGAATCCGTCCCGAAGGCGGAGGCACGGTAACTATTATACGATGATCCGCTCGGTCAAACCAATCGATGAATCAACTGTTTGAACTATTTAAGGCTCGGATCGGAAGTTCGATACCTGGGATGGGACGTACCGCCCGAGAATCTACAATACATTCCCGAACACTGGCTTACTCAACAGGAGCCAGAGTATTACATGCATTACATGCTTGCGGTCCTCTACATGTTCCTTATGATTGGCTCTATCTGCGGCAATGGATTGGTCATTTTCATCTTCATAAGGTTGGACGGACTTATCTCGGCTACGGGGCAGTGACTTTTTGTAATTTTATTTCCACTTTCCAGTGCTAAATCGTTACGGACGCCATCAAATCTGTTCGTACTCAATTTGGCCGTTTTCGATTTGATTATGATGCTAAAAGCACCGATATTCATCTATAATTCATTCAATCACGGATTCGCGTTGGGGAATACGTTTTGTCAGATATTCGCGTCAGTTGGATCGTATTCGGGCATTGGAGCCGGTATGACGAATGCGTTCATTGGATATGATCGATACAATGTCATTACTAAGCCCATGAATAGGTCGTTGACATACACGAAGTCGCTGCTGATGAACATACTAATATGGGTCTATTGCACGCCGTGGGTTGTAATGCCATTGACTAGGTATTGGGGCAGATTCGTGCCAGGTAAGTGTGTAAATAAGAATGGCAAGAATCGCATTTGGAGTTGGCGTGGAGTAGAACGAATGACCTATTCGGGATCTTTCGTGAGATAAACTTGAACTAGACGCTTTTGACGGAAGCTAGAGCGGCATTCTGACGCAATTTGTTTTTTTGTTTTTTTTTTTTTGGTTATAATACATACGAGACGTGGTAGTTCGGTTCCTGGAATTAGTGGATAAAAACCAAGCAGATGAAGTTCGTCGAAGTTAACTCGTTCAGAACGTTCTTTGACCTTCTCTACACTACCATAAGAGAAATAAAATAAAAAAGTCGCGGAGTGCAATATCGGAGCTATAGGTTGGGTGCATACATCAACATTGGAATGATTTTCTTCGAAAAACTCCTGCACAATCACCGAGGAACGGGCCAACATATTGTCGTGGTGTTCGGGTCGCGGACGGTTTCTTTGTTGATATTTAACTCTTCGGACAACGCACAAATTCTTAGTGATTAGCGCGCGCAGACGTTCAACATTTGCGACGGTACGAGAGAAGATGGAAACATGTGGATCGTCTTCTACTGATTCACGGACCTTCTTGAACCGCTTAACCCATTCGTCTCAATACACTACCTGTAATTTTCGGGAGATTTTCGAGGGTTTTTCACCAGATTTCATTTCACTAAAAATTCACTGGTAATGTGAGCCACTCATTTTTACGACGCCACTAGAAACGAACCAGGAGGCTCGAATTCGAAGACCGTATTAGCCCTGCGCTCGATGTGGCCGAGCCATTGTAGTCGACGGATTTTTGCCTTCCGGATCTAAATCCACATCTTTGTACAGCTCATAGAGTTCGCGGTTATGTCTTCTCTTACAATCGTCTTCCTCGGAGACAGGACTGAATATCCGTCGCAGAATTTTTCTTTCGAAGGAGCTCTGCTGTTTTGTTTATCATTCAGCTTTCGGCTCGATATAGCAGGACCGGTAAGTAAGAGTCTTTTAGAGCATAACCTTGGTTCTTCGGGACAGGAGTTTGGATCCTAGCTGTTTTGACAAGGCGAAGTAACAGCGTTTGCCGACGGTAATTCTGCGACGAATCCCCACTATGATAGGATTCGTGGTATGTGAACTCTATCACCTCGAAATGATAGCTGCCGATCCTTATATTTTGTCCTAGATGATGGATGACGGACCGTTTTTTTTGTTGACAGTACATATTTCGTCTTCTCCTCATTAATATGAAGACCAGCTCATTTCGCGTGATCTTCAATCGCCGTGAAAGCTTCAACAATGGTGCGCTGGGAACTTGCGACAATATCAATATCGCTTGCGTAGCTCAGCAACTGGTCCGATTTGTGAAATATAGTGCACATTTCTCACTAGGGCACAGATTTCTACTGCTTTTCTTTTGATCCTACCATTTGGGTTTGGTAGAATTTCTCTCCATTCCGTGAAGCGGCTGCATTCGAAATTGCGTACTTTACGTCCTCCTCCTGATTTGGACACTCTAGGCAGAAGAAAAAGTTACCGTGTAGAAGGTATTTGAGATAACTTTCATGGCTGGGGAGAAACTGTGTAAGGTGGAAGTTGCAGTCTCCTTGTGTCCGGTCAATCCATACTTCGCTCGATGGAATCAAGGTATGGGTCCATCTACCCTTGGTGGTGTTGATCCATCGGATTCGCCACAGCGTCAGTGAGTGGGTCCTCTTTTCCTCTTGGACTCTTCTTTTTGTGAATTTCTAGTGGAGGAGGACGTCGATGGGGATCATTCAAGTGATGACAAATGCGGCTTCGTCTGATATCATCTAGGATTGGCTTATTGTCCTTAGTGCCCTCGAATCGTTCGTGCAACATTTCTAGTGTGGCGTGAGCCGTGTGGCATGTAGCATGTCCTTGGTGTCCATATCTAATTCAGGCAAAAAAAAAAGCAAAAAAAGGTTATCATCGACCTGTAGTGCTCGCCGTTGAGGGTGATGCTCTGGTCAACGACATTCTCAAAGAAATATGGGCCGATGACGTCGCCGCCCCAAAATCCACACCAAACAGTGACTTCTTCGGGATATATTGGACGCTCTTGGATTTCACGTGGATCGGTATCGCCCCAAATTCAGCAATTTCGTTTGTTGAAGTACTCATTCATCCAGAAATGGGGAAGGACCCTTTATTAACGCCAGAAGAACACGTGCGAATTGTGACAACTTATTTTGAAAGCCCTGGTTTGGTTCGCTAAGCTTATCGTGCGCTACGTCCATTTTACGGTCGACATAATCGTCCATTTGAGCAACTTATTCGGAACGCGATGAATCGTTTTCATACCAAGTACACTCTAGTGATAACACACATCCCCAAAGACGACAAACAGTGCATTTGAACAGAAGAAGTTATTGGCGTTGTGGACTGCCGTGTTGAGGTGAATCCTAATGAGTCAATTCGCCATCGTGCACAGCAATTGGAGCTATGCCCATCCACTCTGTGGAATATTTCACGGAAAGATCTTAGCTTAAAAGCTTATAAGGTTCAGCTTGTGGAAGAGTTGAGACCCCGTGACCACTATACGTGTCGTAGGTTCGGTGAATGGGCCAAAAACGTGATTCAGTTCGAACCTGATTTTCAATGCAAAATTTTGCTCTCCGATGCCAGAGATGTTACCATCAATGGAGGGCGCTATAGAAACATAGGTTCTGACTTCTTTGTTCCTCAGTTGAATGGCATTGACGTGACAGAGCGTTGGTTTCAAACAGATGACGAAACATTTCACACGGCGCGTAACACCTTCAATTTATTGCGGGAAGCATTTACTGAGGGCCTAATTTCGCGTAATGGATCTCACACTTTTAGATTACCTTCCTTGGGGGTATGTGAAGTCACTAGTCTCTTCCGATAAACCAGAGACGTTGAACGATTTGGAAGTCAACATTCACCATGTTATTGCTGATGTACGGCCCGAGTCGCTCGATAAAGTTATCAAAAATTGGGCATCACGATTGCGCTTCATTTAAACTGATGCAAGCTAGCCGTGGAGCGCTTATGCCCGAAATCATATTCAGGCTCTAATGGCATAAAATTGTCTATTTTTGTCTATTACTATTCAAGTGGTATTGTATACCTTTAAAAAAAACACCCTTTAATTATGTCCATGGATTTTTCAATCTTCGAAACAGTTATTTTTGGGCTAGCCGTCAGCCCACCCTTCGATGCGGCTTACATCTCGTCCATCAACTCAAAAGAGTGTCCCTGTTGAATACGGTAGTAGTGGAACGATAGCGGTCGAGATTTGGCGTAATGGTCACGAGGAATTAATGCAATGAGTTGTGGTGCATTGCTGAAGTGCAAAAACGAAGAGTTGTCTGAAAACGTCCTTCCCTTAACCGAATAGCCTCTATACAGCTTGTTAAAGCAAGCAATCCTACTAGAAATAAAATGTTTGAATAATATTTGCGGTAATATCAGCGGCGGGGTCCACGTCGTTGTCGAACGAACACAAAAACCAGTTAAAGCTCGGAGTCGTTTAGGCCACGCCAGCCTGATCCCTAGTCGGGTAGCTTCATAATTTCATAGGCGTAGAGCTTTTGTGGCTAATCGGCAAAAAAAACTTGGCTGTTCGGGCAGTCAATTTCTTACCATCAAAACACTTTCGCAGACCGAAACAAATGATAGTCAGACAGTGTAGGGTCCGAGCTATACGGTGGATGTATCAAAACCTTCCAACCGAGTTCCGTCAATTCATTCCGAATCATCAAAGACGTGTGTCACCTGGCATTGTCATGATGGAATACCCTCTCCTTTTCTATTGGCCAACTCTGGTCACTACTTCTTAATTGCTTCGTTCAAACGGTCGAATTGTACACAATAGAGAGCCAAATCGACTGTTTCGTCGGGAGCAGCTCATAATGGACAACTCACCTCCAATCTCTCGAAACACTCAGCATCACCTTGTTTGTCGTCAATCAAGGGCTTAAAGCTTTTTGCCCGTAATAACTTGCTTCAAAAATGGTCCGACTTTGTTGCGTTTCAGCAGCGTTTCCCTGATAGTAATTCGGTCAATAAAAAAAATGTTTGCGTTTATTCATGTGACACCTAAATAACGAGCTCATGGATCTTCTTTGGGTAGCCTGCTCTTTTTGGATAATTCCACACTGAAATGTGGTTAACGTTCAGTGCCTCCATAGCGGAGGCCTCCATAGCGGAGGCACTGAACGTTAACCACATGGCAGTGTGATAACTTGCGTACTGCCATAAATCTGCCAATGCAAACATTCTGGCCGAGACGTTGGTGGTGAGTGTCCTTTTTTGATGAAAGCATACTCAATACTCGTAAAAGCCTCATTGACATCGCGCTGTGTTCTTCGGATTACGTCAATGTCAACCGCGTATCCGGCGTTGGGAGGATTTGAAATTAATCTTGCCTCCTGTGTTGGCCAGTGTTTTTAACACAATCATTTCTAAAACGATGTTGAAGAAACCACGCGACAGCGCATCGCCCTGCTTAACTCTTCTTGACACGCTCGTAAGTCCACTGCAGTCAATTCTCCGTAAGGATAACAAGAATGCTGCGGGTTTCATCAGGGCGTACGCCCTTAGACATCCTGCATCCTGGATATTATCGCCACCTACGATTGTGTGTATTGTCCGTAGCAGTAGGTAGACCCAAGACGGGTTTCAGGTCCTGAGAACATATTCTCTGAGCCCAATCTAGCGAGTTGATCAGAGATATAATTTCCTGGGATCCCAGAATGACCTCGCACCCAAACAAGCCTTAGTGAGTTTAGTCTACCGACTTTGTTCAGGACGGCCTTAAGTTCATACACTAACTTGGAGCTGGTTAAAGGGTTGGACACAGCTTTGGGTGCAGCTTGGCTATCACTGCAGACGCATATGCTTTTACTCTTCCACCTATGCTTCACAACATAGTGCATGGCCATCAGGATTGCGTATATCTCTGACTGAAAAACAGACGCATATTTTCCGGCGCCGGACCCCAGCCCATTGGAGCCATCTATGAAAATACGAAGACACTATTTCCTGGTTCAGTATGTGGCCAGAGGCGATCCTGACGCCATGGAAATTCGACTGTGGAGTTATATCGCAGTAAGATGGCGGGTGTCATTGCGTCAGAGGGCATATCTATAAGACACGGGTCGCAAGCCTACTATCATTCCAATGTGAGTTGCACTAAAAACCATTTCTCTTGAGGCGAGACATGGCTTTCAGTGCACACTCTCTGATAAATATGTCAAGAGGCGGAAGGTTCATCCTAACATCTAGAGCAGCATCCGGCGTGCTGGGGAAAGCCGAAGCAGTACGTTCTTTGAAGTTTGGTGAAAGAGGCCACGACGTGTTTGCGTGTTAGCCTGTTCCACCAGGCAACCGATGCATACGAGATTATCGGTCTTATCATTGCCATGTAGATCCAGAGAACCTTTGGCGCCGGCAAAGGTTCGGCGCCAAAGGTTCTCTGGATCTACCACCAAACGCTTGACAGCGCTTTGGTGGTTTTTGACTCAACATGCTTTGACCAAAGAAGCTTGCTGTCTAAGATAATTCCAGCTACTTAGCTTTTGTTTTTTTGTTGTTTTCTGTTGTTTTTTTTTTTTTTTTTTTTGAAGGCGTTGGAGCACTCAGACGCAAACACTGGGCCATTGTACTCCAGACAGACACCTTACATTACTGTATTTTCCCCGTTTTCCGGAGAAAAATGAGGAGGAGCTTCAGTGATGTAGAGCTAAGTGGTTCGGCACACACCACGTCGGCTCTAAGGGCGAGCCACCGTGCGCGAGCAAAGGCGGGACAATCACAGAGGAAATGCTCTGCAGTATCATTCTCCTCGCAACATGCAGCACAGGTAGGCGTCTCACTGATGCCAAGTACGCAGAGGTGCTTAACATGAGTGTTGTGGCCCGTAATGACTCCCACAAGCCTTCTGCAGTCGATTGTCCTTAAAGACAGGAGAAATGCTGCGGATTTCTTGCAGACATCAGGGCATACGCGCTTAGTTATCCTGCAACCTGGACATCCCTCCATCTGCGGTTGTGTGTATTAAACACCCAATCGTTAATGTAGGAATTTACCGTGGACGCAGGTAGACCTATAGTGGGTTCAGGTCATGAGAAGCTCTCCTCTGAACCCATTCTGGCGAGTTAATCAGAGATCTCATTTCCTAGGATCCCAGACTAACCTGGAACCCATACAAGTTTTAGTGAATTTAGTCTACCAACTCTGTACAAGAAGGACTTGAGTTCAAGCACTAATTTGGAGCTAGTTAGGGGGTTGCGTACGGCTTTGAGTACAGCTTGGCTGTCACTGCAGACGCATATGCTATTCCCTCCCCACCTGTGCTTCAGAATATAGTGCATGGCCTTTAGGATTGCGTATATCTCTGATTGGAAGATAGACGCATATTTTCCTAACGAGAAGTGCAGTGGGATGTTTTCGCGCTCAAAGAAGACTCCCAACCCAGACCTGGAGCCATCCGTGAAAATGCGAAGACATCCAGGTTCAGTATCCGGCCAGAGCTAATACTGACGCCATGGAAGGTAGGTAGGTAGGATCCTAGCCTTCCCAGAATTGAGAAGAATGCACATAGGCCAGGGAGGCCCGTTGTTCAGCTACGAGGGGGTTTTGCCCCCCTATTCGTGGAACCGTTTTGTGCTTCTTAAAAAGTTAAGAAGATCAAGTATCCCTACTTTCTGAACATCTGTCAGATCGTTTAGGAAGTAAGAGCCTAGGTAACGTTTCCTGAACTTGCAGAGAGCTGGACAGGCGCAGAGAAGGTGGTGGATGGATTCAACCTCCTCCTCGTCCTGACAGCTTCTGCAGAAATCATTTGGAACTATTCCTAGTTTTTGTGTGTGACTGCCAATGAGGCAGTGTCCTGTGATGACACCGATGACTTTGTAAATGTCAGTTCTCCTTGATACTCCTTGTTCGTTGACTGTTAAGTCGGTGCCAGATTTGCCTGGTGATGACGCAGGTGTGTCCCTGGGCCCTAGGTCTCGGCCCTTACGAGAATGGTCAGATTATGTTTAATGGTTGTAAGGGGTACTCCCTTACAAGCCACGATTGATTGTAGCGTCGTTCCTTGTTTGGCGAGTGTGTCGGCTTTTTCATTTCCTGTAATGTCGCTGTGTACCCAGATAAGCTGTATGTTGAACTGTTCTGCCATCTCATTAAGAGATAGGCGACAGTCAAGACTAGATTTTGATGTGTACACATAGGACTCCAACGACTTTAAGGCTGCTTGACTGTCGGTGAGAATACGAATATCCGTGGTGGATATTACGTTCCACTTCAGCCAAGACAAGGCCTCTTTTATTGCCAACAGTTCCGCCTGGAAAACGCTGCACTGATCTGGTAATGTTAGAGCTTTATACAGCTCAAGTTGTTTGCAGAATACTCCACTGCCCACCCCGTCTTTGGTTTTGGACCCGTCAGTGTAAAAATCCACGCATTTTCTGAGGGGTTAAGTTTGGCGAGTCCAGTTTTGTCTGTCCGGATATATCGTCGTAAAGTTTTTGTCCAAGATTATGGTGGGTTCTGTGTGGTCCAAGTTTTCTGCCATAGTTATCCTGTTTTGCAGGATGGAGGAGTGACCAGTGACATAGCTCGTCCATTTCGAGTTGGCTTTTAGTCTTATGGCCGTGTGTGTGGCAATTTGCTTACAAAAATATCGAGTGGCGTAAGGTCCTGAGGGCCCCGGTAATGCACATACATGCCATCCTTTGTACCTTCTCGAGTTGTTTGTGGTATGTTGTCTTGTCCAGTGCAGTCCACTATCACTCCATTCATTAGTATGGGTCTAACGACCGTGATGTAGAGCCATAGGGTGATATTGGGGTTGAATCCCCATTTTTTTCCTAGGGCATTCTTGCATGTGCAGAGAGCTATTGTTGCTTTTTTTGCTCTTTCAATTGTATTGCTCTTCCAAGTTAATTTCCTATCGAGTAGAGGAATAGGCTAACCTGGTATCGAGCAAAGTGATAGGGCAGTTTTCCGGGATTTTATGCTTTTTGGTAAATAGCACGAGCTCCGTTTTCTGGGGATTAATCCTGAGCCCGTTGCTATGCGCCCATTTGCACAGAAATGAGAATGCCGATTGCAAGCGGTCAATCAGATTGAAATGGCAACGTCATCGGCGTAGGCAACAACATCCATGCCTTCTTTCTCCAGTTTGATTAGTAGTTCGTTTACAACTACATTCAAGAGAAGAGTTGAGAGGACCCCACCTTGCGGGGTTCCCTTGGTAACCACTCTGGTAGTTACTAGGCTTCCCCACTTAGAGTGAATCTTGCGAGTTAATAACAACTCGCGGATCAGCTCCATCAGAGTCCACTCCACCTTTAGCTTTTCTAGCCCTTCTATTATTGCTTTCGGAGTGACGTTGTTAAAGGCGCCCTCTATTTCTAGGAAGGCTGTTAGAGTATATTCCTTGAGATAGATTGATCTTTCGATTTTCCTCACTAGTGTGTGCAGGACTGTTTCGACCGATCTACCCTTACAGTAGGCGTGCTGTGCCTTAGAAATTAGGGAGGGATCCAAGCTGTGCCATATGTGTAAGTCTATCAGCCTTTCTAAAGTTTTTAGAGCGAAGGATGATAGACAGATAGGCCTTAGATCCTTGGGGGAAGTATGAGAATTCCTGCCGGCCTTGGGGATGAAAAGTACCTTTGCGCATTTCCACTTTTCTGGAATTTGACTCCAAGCTAGGCATCCTTTAAAGATTATCTCTAGCAATGGTATAGTCCATTCCATAGTTTGTGTGAGTTCGATAGGGTAAATTTCATCTGGACCCGGCGATTTGTAGGGCTTGAAACTTTTTAAAGTCCATATAATTTTCTCTCTGGAGATAATGTGACGCCATTGAAACTCGACTGTGAAATTGCAACGCAGTAGGATAACGGGCGTCAATGCGTCAGAAGACATGTCCATGAGACAGGGGTCGCAGAACAATTCTTGCGCAAGCACAACACTGTTATTCCTGTGCGAGTTGTACCAAAGGCCATTGTTCCTCAGATGAGACATGGCTTTCAGAACACATCCTCTGATATACATATCAAGAGGTGGAAGGTTTATCATAGTATCTAGAGCAGCGCCCGGTATGCTGTGGAAAGTCCCCGTGCTAGGCTAGCAGTGAAAATTCTTTTCAAAGTAGGAAGCAGGTGCCTTATACCCTTTTGCAGCATAACAGGATATATTCCGTCGGTGCCTGGCGATTTGAAGCCATCGAAGGATGCAATGGCTTCAGTCGTAACCACGCGCGACGCAATATACCAGCTACGCCGAGCTGTGTTCATAGTTTCAGTTGCAGGTTGCAGTTTCCAATAAGGGAGTAACCTAAGAGTTTCCGCTTTAGACTCAGTAAAGGTACCATCAGATTTTCTGAGTGTATCCAGCTTTATCGGTTTCCCGCGTTTGTGGACTTAGCTTGAATGCCTTTTAACACCAGCTGAGTGATGCCAGTGAAGAGAACGACATCGGTCTTGAGAGGATTAACTGACCGATCATCGATCACATTTAGCGCCGCCTGTAGTCTAAAACAATCAGTCGTTTAACATGAGTCAACAGAGAGAACGGCGACATCATCCGCATGGAGTCGACCACCATGCACCATAACAGCGGAGATAGAACGCCACCTTGCGAGCAGCCCCTGTTTAGGCCAGATTTGACACACTGTCCGAGACTTGCGTCAGCGATCAATGTCCTGTCCCTGAGCATTGCTTTGACCAGTGCTTCAATGTCGTGTAGCACCGTTACACGCTTCCTGTCAAAAGTTGCATAATCGAAAGTTCCTTCAATGTCGACGAAAATGCCCATTGCATTCTATCCTCCCAAATAGATTTTGAGGCGGTCTTGTAGGATTTCCGAGCCGAAAAGCATGTTACAAAAGAGAATGCATTCGTAGGGTAACCTTGCACACGTGCAACTCAACTATTCCCTCAATTCTCTCGTAGGAATACGCATTAACACCCGGTAGGTTAGGTTAGGTTGACGTGGTAGGCATAAGCCACAATTAGGCCGAAGCCGGCCCATTGTAATACTACCTGGATCAGATTACCCTGATCCGCTACCTGGGAACCAACCAGTGCTCCTAATAAAGCGGTGGAGTTGAGCTATTTTTTGGTTTGCTAGCTCACTTAAATTGTCGAAGAAGGGCGCGCCGAGGTGAATCCTCCTGCGATTCTCAAAAGAAGGACATGAGCAGAGGAGGTGGTGTATTGATTCCTCCTCCTCTTCGTCCATGCAGCCGCGACAGAAGTCAATGTAGGGTAGCCCCAGTCTGGCGGCGTGTTTTCCAATGGTGCAGTGATCTGTAATGACACTTACTAGAGTACTTAGGGTTGCCCTTTTGGTTGCCACCAGGTCCCTGGTTCGTCCTAAGTATAACTTAGGCCACAATTGTTTGGTGATAAAGTCGATATTGCTCTCATTCCATTGGAGGTTGGTCTCCTCTATGGTTTGAAGCTTTATCATGTGCTTTACCGTACTTATTGGTGTTTCTAGGTACCCGAGGGTAGGCTGAGTGTGCTTGACCCTAACTTTGCGAGTTCGTCGGTCGCGCAGTTTCCTGGAATATACCTATGCCCGGGAACCCACAGTGGTTTAATGTTGAGCTGTTCAGCCATCTCATCCAGAGATAGGCGACAGTTAATGGATGTTTTTGATTTGTGGGTTACCGCTGCCAGGGATTTTATCGCAGATTGGCTATCCGTGCAAATGATAATATCCTTTGTGGATATTACATTGATCCTGAGCCATGCCAGGGCCTCCGTTATCGCTGTTATTTCTGCCTGATACACACTACAGTAATTTGGGAGTCTAAATGATAGGTTGAGGTTAAGTTCCTTGGAGAAGACCCCACTGCCTACACCCGACTCCATCTTAGAGCCATCGGTATAGATGGAGATCGAGTCCTTTGGTATAACTTTCCCTTCAGCCCATTCCTCCCTGGATGGAAAGAGAACTTCGAAGTTCCTGGTGAACACATTCTGCGGGGTGATGTAGTCAGTGTCCATGGGTACTTTGAAGTGTTTTAGAATAGAGGTGTGGCCTTTTTGAGATGTGGGCCATTTTCTTATGCTCCTCATCCTTAGGGCCGCGCATGCAGCAACTTGCTTGCTGAAAAGGTTTAATGGTGGAAGATGTAGTAGAACATTTAAGGTATCCGTGGGGGTTTATCTGATCGCTCCGCTTATATATAAGCTGGCCGATCTTTGTACCTTCCCCAGAAGGTTTCGATTGACTGCTTTGTCCAGAGCAGTCCACAGAACTACGACGCCATACAGGAGGATAGGCCTTATGACAGCTGTGTAGAGCCAGTACATAATGCTTGGTTGGAGACCCACCTCCTGCCCACTACTTTCTTACAGCTGTAGAGGGCAACAGTTGCTTTCTTGACCCGATCAAGAATGTTGGGTTTCCAATTCAGCATCCTGTCAAGGACTAGGCCTAGGTATTGTTAGTTGGGTTCCACCCAGCCTCGGTGGGTTGAGGGGCGGAATTTTATATTTGTTAGTGAACAGTACTAGATCGGTCTTCTTTGGGTTCACCCCAAGTCCACAGTACCGTGTCCAGGTTTCTACTGTATGTAGTGCACTCTGCATAAGGTCGCATAGAGTGCTGGAAAATTTTCCTGTGACGGCAATAGCAATGTCATCCGCATAGGCGATCACAGCGTACCCTTCCTGTTCAAGCAACAGCAGTAGTTCGTTGACCACCATGTTCCAGAGGAGAGTACTCCACCCTGTGGTGTACCTTTGCTGATCATTCTGGTTGAGACGGCACCAGCGAAGTTGGTTTTGACAACTCTTTGTATTAGCAGCTGTAGTACCAGTTCTATCACTAATCCCGTAACACCCAGATCAGACAGCGCCTCGATGACGGCCCATAGTTCAACATTGTTAAAGGCGCCCTCAATGTCGAGAAAGGCGACTAGAGTGTATTGTTTACCTTCCAGTGACCTTTCTATTTTACTGACCAATGAGTGGAGTGCTGTTTCCACCGATTTGCCTTTGTCGCAGGCATGTTGGTTATCCGAGTTGGTTATCTAGAGTTTTTAATAGAAAAGAAGTGAGACCAATAGGCATTAGGTCATTTGCATACGTGTGGGAGCTTTTGCCTGCCTTGGGTATGAAAATTACTTTGGCTACCTTCCACCTGCTGGGGATGTAGGAAAGGGAGAGGCAACTATTGTATGTAACCACAAGCTAGAGGAGGATTATATCTGCTACCTGCTGGAGCTCAGCTGGTATGCACGCATCCGGTCCCGGAGACTTGTAGGGTTCGAAGCTCTTTATGGCCCAAAGGACATTGACACCCGGTAACGATCGTGCGAACTGATTGCATTCGGGTTCTGCGGGATACAGACGAGTTCAGCTGGTCTCTGCGTACTACCATCAGTTAGTCCGTAGGTCAAAGATAAATTAAAGAAAGTTCTGTAAAATTACACGTTTATTTATGAACCATAGACGCAGTAATTTCACATTTGCGTTTTAAATTACAAATTACTTAAATGTAAATTACACAAAGAAAAAATAGGGAAACCAAGAGGTCGAAGAGATCCGAATTGCATCCATAATTGCTGCCGCGAACGAGCATGATGAATGAACGCACAACTTACAAAGAGAAAACTAAAGATTTCGAAAAAAAAAAAAAACAAAAAGAAAAGCGTGAGCGACAGTCGTGGATAAATACAAGGAGATGAGAGCAGCCGACACCTACATCATTCGTTAAATAAAACGAAAAACAGACTGGACGCAGTGAACTATGTAACTTTTGTCGAAGAAATTGAATTTCCATGACGGGTACCCGCTGCCAACCATACGGCCAACGGCCTAACTCCATATTCTCTTCATGAATCAATTGAAAAAAATAAAAACTAAAAGAAAACGAAAATACTTAAGTTATACGCTTAGATCAGAAGCTAATCAGAGCTTCTCTGCTTGTGTTATGATGTAAAAATGTTTTTTGTTTTTCAATTAATAGTAATAGTATGACGTATGCTTGAATGTATAATTTACAATGGTTACTTCCAGGGTCGAGGGAAGGAGGGTAGAGTGTTTATAAGATGGATATGGTAACGTTAATGCCGAGATTACCATTATCGGCAAACAGTTGCGCAATCGATGTATCGAAAACTAAACAATCGGAATTGTGTATTGCACTCGCGACACCCTCGTGTATGGAACGCGGCATTGCCTCCCAGGTGAGACGACGTCGATTGCCATTTAACTCGAGTCGATAGACGAAATTTTCCGATTCTTTACGCGAACCAATCAATTGTACTATGGCGAAGAACTGCTGATGACCATCGTACTTTTCTTGTTTCTCGAGAACAAGCATGAAATGATGACCGAAACAGGATTGCATCATGACCCAATCGACCGCGCCGGGCAGATTGATATCAGTCGCTAGAAAGACAATATCTTCGCCTTGTAGTGTGGTTATGCTTTTGTGCGACATCATCAAATGTTGCATGACTAGATCGAGTGGTCCTTGCCATTTGCACGATGCACCCGGGCATGGGCAGAGATATGGACGACACTCGCAAGTCTCCTCGTGTTCGCTCTTCTCTGTGTAGATGAATGATGCTGTGCATCCATAATTGGAGTGTTTACATGGGAATTTAACATTCGATGCCACTTTTTCCATTGCCAAATTTCGAATGTTGGCCAGGGGGCCGCGACACGTCGGACAACAGGTTAATTTTGAACGGCACGAGACGCAGACGAGATGACCGCTAGAGCATTGTAGTATCGGTGGTAGGACATAATCAAAACAAACTGGACATTCGAATAGTGATGTTAGATCAATGCTACCGTCACCGCCGCCGGCCGATGATAGTGATGAGCTGGATGATGATGATGTATTGGTGGCGTCACGTCGTTTCGGATTGATTTTGTTGGACATTATGCGATAGACACACCAGAATAATTCACGAAATTGAAACAATCAGCTTGTTAACATATACAATGTTGTGTTAATCGACCGATGACTGTTCCTGCGACCAGCCTGAGCTTATGGTAACGCATTTATGCACGACGAAGTGCTCTTCGACCTAAAATGAATGAATTCATTTACTGACATGGATACAATGTAGTCGTATAGCCTTACCCAATGAGCCACAGTCAAGGACTGCGTGTCTATTTATTTCTTTTACCTATTCAGACTCCAATGTCACCTGTTTGGACGGCTAGGCCAAGTGAATTTTTTACCAAGAAACACAACACGACGACGACGATGACGATGACAACAACCACGACTGGGATGGTGACGAAACGAACGAGCAATTAGCAAAATATGGTCGTTCGACTGTGTTGTGGTGTTGTGTATTGCAAGAGCAAATCAGCAAATGTCTTTTCTCTCGGACTAGATGTCGATGTCTTATGCAGGATGCACTTTTTTTCATCGACGAAAAGCGATCGAACCCGCGCCAGGATATACTTGAAACGATTGTTTATTGTTAGCACCCGATGAATAGATGGCGATAATCCAAATCAACGACCTTATTCGACGTGATTAATATGAAAATTTCATAAACAAAAACCGAATAATAACTACACACTGTCCACCATTTATAAATTACAATTTACACTCGACTCGATTTGATTGAGTGACTTCGAGGTGTCCGTGATGGGCAATTACTTTTTTATATTGTGCTGCGGATGGTAGTAGATTTTGACAGTTTCTGTTGTTGATGCACGTAAATTGGTTTTACTCGTCGGTATTTTAAAATGAATTAAATATAATCTTTTGTGTGATCGATTGTCTTATTTTAATTAATTTTTGCTTCTATCTTCAGGGATAATAAGGTTTAATCTCGAACTTGTCTCTTCTGTTACAATATTTCGCATCTGACAGCGGGCTGCGTTCAGCGCCGATAAAGTTTTATAAATGCAATTTAATTCCAATTTTCTAATTTTTTTTATTTTTTTTTTAGAGGGATACCTTACATCGTGCTCCTTCGATTACCTCACCGACAACTTCGACACCCGGCTCTTCGTTGGAACAATATTCTTCTGTAGTTTTTGCCTACCAACAATCATGATCATCTACTACTACAGTCAGATTGTCGGCCACGTATTCAGTCACGAGAAAGCCCTCCGCGAGCAAGCCAAGAAGATGAACGTCGAATCACTCCGGTCGAATGTCGATAAAAACAAGGAAACTGCTGAAATCCGTATTGCCAAGGCGGCCATAACCATCTGCTTCTTGTTCTTTGTCTCCTGGACACCGTACGGGGTCATGTCACTCATCGGTGCCTTCGGCGATAAGAATCTACTAACACCCGGCGTCACCATGATCCCGGCTTGTACATGCAAAATGGTCGCATGCATCGATCCCTACGTGTATGCCATCAGTCATCCGAGATACCGATTGGAACTACAGAAACGACTACCATGGCTGGCGATCAATGAGAAAGCACCCGAGGCAGCTAGCACTCAATCGACGACGACAACGCAAGAGAACCAAACGACAGCAGCGTAGAGGGCGACGATTACGACCTTTCGACCACTTACATGTATCTAGAATCATCGATAGAAAACATAGAATTTAAGTAAATCCATCTAACGTTGACGACTGTCTTGTTTGTGTACCGGACTTTGCAGATGATGTAAACCAATTCGAGACTTGACCACGATTGAACGGGATTTTGAATCGTGGTCATGAACAGATACTTTATTTATTTATTATTTGTAGAGTTTTGTTTGGGGCCCCTCGAGGCTAATATAGATACGTTTTTGCAACACCAAAAAACCACACGCATGTGTTTGTGTTTTATTTTTAGGTGACACCAACTGGTACTTTTCACAACGGAAGCCTCTCTGAAACCTGGACTGCAAGGTTTTGTGCAGTGTCGATGTCATTAAAGCTTTTGTATCATAATCCTCCAACAGTCGCAGACAGCCTCTAATCTTGATTGGGATGCCACTGATCTTGATTGGGATGCCTCTGATCTTGTTGGCGTTGCCTCTGATCTTGATGGCGATGCCTCTGATCTTGATGGCGGTGCCCCTGATCTTGATGGCGATGCCACTGATCCTGATGGCGATGCCTCTTATTTCGATGGCGGTGCCTCTGATCTTGATGGCCATGCCCCTGATCTTGATGGCGATGCCTCTGATCTTGATGGCGATGCCACTGATCCTGATGCCTCTTATTTTGATGGCGATGCCTCTTATTTTGATGGCGATGCCTCTTATTTTGATGGCCATGCCCCTGATCTTGATGGCGATGCCTCTGATCCTGATGGCGATGCCTCTGATCTTGATGGCGATCCCCTTGATCTTGTTGGCGATACCTCATCTAGATGGCGATACCTGTGATCTCGATGGCGATACCTCTGATCCCGACGGCGATGCCTCTGATTTTGATGGCGATGCCTCTGATCTTGATGGCGATGCCTCTGATTTTGATGGCGATGCCTCTGATTTTGATGGCGATGCCTCTGATCTTAATGGCGATTTCTCTTATTTTGATGGCGATGCCTCTGATCTTGATGGCGATGCCTTTGATCTTGATGGCGATGCCTCTGATCTTGATGGCCATGCCTCTTATTTTGATGGCGATGCCTCTGATCTTGATGGCGATGCCTCTGATTTTGATGGCGATGCCTCTTATTTTGATGGCGATGCCTCTGATCTTGATGGCGATGCCTTTGATCTTGATGGCGATGCCTCTGATCTTGATGGCCATGCCTCTTATTTTGATGGCGATGCCTCTGATCTTGATGGCCATGCCCCTGATCTTGATGGCGATGCCTCTGATCTTGTTGGCGATGCCTCTGATCCTGATGGCGATGCCTCTGATCTTGATGGCGATCCCCTTGATCTTGTTGGCGATACCTCATCTAGATGGCGATACCTGTGATCTCGATGGCGATACCTCTGATCCCGACGGCGATGCCTCTGATTTTGATGGCGATGCCTCTGATCTTGATGGCGATGCCTCTGATTTTGATGGCGATGCCTCTGATTTTGATGGCGATGCCTCTGATTTTGATGGCGATGCCTCTGATCTTAATGGCGATTTCTCTTATTTTGATGGCGATGCCTCTGATCTTGATGGCGATGCCTCTGATCTTGATGGCGATGCCTCTGATCTTGATAGCGGTGCCTCTGATCTTGATGGCGATGCCTCTGATCTTGATGGCCACGCCCCTGATCTTGATGGCGTTGCCTCTGATCTTGTTGGCGATGCCTCTGATTCTGATCTTGATGGCGATCCCCTTGATCTTGTTGGCGATACCTCATCTAGATGGCGATACCTGTGATCTTGATGGCGATACCTCTGATCTTGATGGCGATGCCTCTGATCTTGATGGCCATGCGCCTGATCTTGATGGCGATGCCTCTGATCTCGATGGCGATGCCTCAGATCTTGATGGCGATGCCTCTGATCTTGATGGCGATGCCACTGATCCTGATGGCGATGCCTCTGATCTTGATGGCCATGCGCCTGATCTTGATGGCGATGCCTCTGATTTTGATGGCTCGTCTAGATGGCGAAGTCTTCATAAATAGCGATTACAGTGCCTTCGTGACAGCCTTGAATAGAGTAGCGTCTCTTTCAGATGATCAGTTGGACAAGCTAGAAAAACAGGTTTCTACGAATAACTAAGAATATATTTCCATACGTCGAAAGCTAGTTTATACAGCTACGTCCTAAATACACGTTTGTAAAAAAAGAAAATAGAATGAGAAGAACAAAATCCAAAACAAAAGATTCTATTCCGCATCAGATGATCGTTGCTTGCCCTTCATCGAGTTGTGTATCCTGATAATGGCGCGATAGTCATTGTATGACAAGAGTCCTTTCTGTGATTTCTTCTCTACACGTGTCAATTTCTCCGTGAGGCTAGGGTTCGATTTGACTAACTGCATACATTCATCAATGTATTTCTTAGCTTCACGCGACCAGACTAGCGATGTGGCCTTGCCGTCACGTGCGGGGGTTCTTTTTTTAGTCTTGCCGGAGTTGTCCAGTTCGGTAAGGATGTTTACGCACGTCGTGTCCCACTTCACATTCACCGCTTGGATTTTATTCACAGCTGGAGAGGTGGGTGTGTCCTGCTTCTTCTGATTGCCCGGCGATGGTGATGGGAATGATTGAGTTGATGATGACGACGAGTTGATGCTGTTGCTTCGGATGCGTTTCTTCTCGGACGAAGGACGTGGTGTGTGCGGTTGATTCTTGATCGATACTGGGTTAGGCACGAGCTTTGGCGTTGTGCTTAGCTCCACAGTCGAGCTGGTAGTAGTGTTGGTGGAAGGAGCCTTTCCCATTTTCTCCTTCTGGTTCTTTGTCAGGCTAGTGTCTAGTATTTTCTTCCCAAGTAGGCGCGAATCAATTGTGATTGATTGCAGACGATTCTTGGTTTGCATTGTGTTGTACGTCCCGATTAGTTCCTCATATTTGTCGTGGCGGTGTGAAGAGAATATCAATTTCCAATTGGAGTCGATATCGTCACGTAAGTCGTTGGATACGAACTCTTCCTTAAAATTGTCGATTAGATTGCGCAAGTGCGAAATTAAATTGTCGAGGTGCAAGGCACCATCGCGCAGACCAGCTTGTCCGATAAGGATCATATTGAGCAGACGCCGTGTCCTCTCGGCCTGCTTCCATCCGGCTTTCGTGTGTTGACTTTCTTGCTGCATCAATCGTATATGCAAATCATTTACATTGCCCAGATTAGTTAGCAGCTGACCGATGTGCTCTCGGAGGAATCGAATGAGAACATCCTTCCGACGCGGAACTTTTTGTGAATTCTCCAACTGTTTACGGTTGAGTTTGTCTGAAAGTTCGCGGAATTTATGCAACAGATCGGTGTGGAATTTGTCCTGGTTCACACGTTGACCGAATAGGACGAGGACATGACCAACAGATGTCCAGTCCAAGTTGGCTTTGACGTTAAATGCTTTTGCGCGCTCGATAAGAAATTGGTTGCCCTCGGGCGAGAGCAAGAATTTGCTGTGAAAGGTGGTTAAGTAGATTTTGGCTTTGCATGGTATGTCGGGCATGGGAGTGTAGTCGGCATTACTGTTCTCATCGTCGTCGGTATCGACCGAGACGAATGTTTTGGATATGCCAGCGCTGTGTTCGTCGGTGAAGTTGTAGGACACATCGCTGATCGATATGAAGTCGGGTAGTGATCCCATTTCGCGTGAATTCGTTGGAGTCTCCTTCACCGGGGTCTGTGGTGTCTCTTGCGTCTGTTTGGCTACTTCAAAGTGATCGGAGAAGCTGTAGTTGGAGTCGGAATCGACGATTTCCACAGAATCGGAATCTTTCGACGCCTGAAGGGTTGCCACTCCGGCCGCATTAGGAGTCTTAAATGTTGATTCTGTTTCTTCTGCTTGTGCGGTTACGCTCTTTTCAAGAGTTTCCTCGCATGCCACGGTTTCCTCCGGCTCAGTTTGTCCAGTTTCAGAGTCAAGATCAATGATGTTGTCAGTAACAGTAGCAGTGCTGTCTGGATTGGCGGAATTTTTCGAAGCGGCCGGCGGTTGGTCCAACGCTGCTTTGGCAAACGGATTGACCACGTACTCTTTAAGCGCTTTTTCAACTTTTGGCTTTTTGCATTTGATCATCCGCTGGTCTTTGGTCGCACTGTTGCGTCGTTTCCGCGTCAGAAGATATCCCAAACCCACAGCCGACAAGAAACGACCGTAGTAGTGCTGTTGCGTCTTGTTTTCAGCCAACTCAAAGCTTACATCTTCTCGTGGTTGGTACATTAGGTTGTACCCAATACCAGAACGGATCGTGTTCACGGGTATATCATTGTACGACTTTTGATGCGATCGTACGTCGCTCACAAATACCGGATATTCGGAGAAGCGCAAGGAATTCCTGCAATGCTCCGACCAGTGACCGCGACAACCGCAGACGCAGCAGAATTTGCTATTCTTGTATTCGATCATATTGTTTGGATATTCATTTGCTTTTGTCTGAAAAGATTCGTTCGTAGAATAAACCACACAAGGCGTATGTGTTAAATAAATACTCACAGTCGAGTGATAGCGTCGCCATTTGTCCGGGCAGAAATTCAAGTTATGACCGCGCACCTTGCAGATGGGACATATCAAGCGGTTTTGATAGTTGCAGGCGTTGCAGCTCTTCGTAAACATCCGCGTCTTGTTGCCACACTATACAAATTGAGCCGTAGGACTTTGATTTTATTATTTTGTGGCAAAAGGACTTACCCTTAGGCAGAGAGTGTTCGGGCAACGTGGCTCCTGGTGACCTCGCTCGCCGCACATGTAACACACTGGCACCTTCTTCGGATTCGGACACTTGGCACGGGTGTGCCCAAACTCGCAGCAATTCAAACATTTCGTATTCGAATGTCTACGGTATTTCGGAAAACGATCATCTGTATAGATCCGCCACAAAGACTTCTCCTCTGGAATGACAGAAGCAACATTAGTCGCTGACTGAGTTCAGGAAAGAAACGAATTGTACTTACTCTTCATTTGGCTGCAAATTGCTTTCACACTGAAGCGCTCACCATTCCAGGAATTGTTATAGAACTTAAGCATTTCGTCATTCCATCCAATGCCGCCGAATAGAGTGTCGCCATTACAATAGACGACGTTGTAGACGGGATCGTCGTTAATTGCTGGAAGCTTTTTTCCTTCGAATTTTGTTTCTTTCTTTTTGGTATTCGCAACCGGAACCGGTACTGGAGTGACTAGCTCCACAGATTCATCCGAGTCGAGTGGACTATCAATCTCGTCGTCTTTCTTCTTGTCGCCACTCATGCTGTCGATTTGTTCAAAGATTTTGTCCAGTTCAACTATGTTCTCGCTGGGAATAGCTTCATTGGCCACCGCGGCACCCTTGCTACCTTGTGTCCTTGTCGCCTTTTCGATTACCTTTTCTGCTATTGCACGAGCTGTGATTTGCTCGTGATCGTCTTCATCGTCATCGTTTCTTTCGTCTTGCCCCGATACTGAGGCGAGCGGAGTTCCTTGAGCCAAGTTGTTAAGTATTGCAAGGAATTCATTGTCGGATGAGTTCACGATGGATTTGTTTGGAGTATGAACGTCGGTTATATAATTCTCGATAGCTTCACCTCGTTGTATATGTGGTATACTCGACGTATTGTGACCACTCTCATCTTGATGGCTCTCTGCTTCAGAATCGGTGCTATCAACAAGGTTTTCTGATTCTTTGTTGGTGCTAGACGCACGACGTTTGCGCAGGCGTTTGATTTTCTGTGTCACGTCAATCTCTTCGACATCGTCGCCGGAGCTACTACCGTACTCCAACGGGACAACTATTGAATTCTTCTTCTGCCCCTTAGAGTAGACACTCTCCTGTATGTCTGATTCGCTTTCGTATACGTCCAGGGCACGAAAATCGTTCTGTGTCACGCGATAATCAGTCGCAGTCGATTTTCTAGTGCGACGATCTGGCGACGGTGCAATAAATACATCCGAACTCAAATCCATACTTTGCTCTCGTTTCTCACTCAAACTGTCCATGTCCTCTTGCAACAGCACCAAATCCTCGTCGTCGGCAATGATGTTTTCTTGCTGCAATCGCGAACGATCGTTTTGTCCAATGAAATCATCTGATATCACCGAGCACGGACTCGTGCATTGTGATGAGGTGTTCTCCTTATTGCCCGACGAATGGGGCATTGCAAATTCATTTTTGTCTATTGCGACAGCATCCTCGCCATCCGAACTGCTGTCGATGGTTAGGATTGTGGGTGATGGGAGTGGTACCTCGATAACATCGTCCACTTCGGACTCTTCCGATCCATTGGATGAAATTAAATCTATCGATTCGTCCATTTGTTGCACGACCGTGGATTTACGGAGTGCTGCCTTGCTTCTTGCAATTTTGGCTTTTTGCTTCTTTGCCTCGTATTTGACGGCGTGCGACAGTTTAGTCAATTGTCTTGCAAATGGTCCTTTGTTTTGGTGTTGTGGTTTCTGACTCAATGGATTTGGATATTGTTTACCGACACGTGGATGTGGATGCTGCTGCTTTTGTAATAAGCTTCCTTTTGCTTTTGGGCCATTCCCGGAAGCAGAAGGATTGACCCTGGATTTTGACAAGTTTTTTACTAGCGGCTGAACGGACTTGTCAACCGTTCCTGCCGGTGCATCGTCATTGATTTCGCCTAATAAACACACAACACATTGTTGGATTTTCATTTCACAATATATACGTATGTATGTCAGCGTTTTCCAACATCAACACTTCAATGGCTGACGCCAAAAATAGTGCTCGATGGCAATCGATTATTTATATGTACACCATACGCACAAGTAAAAAAGGAAGAAAACACAATTGCGCCTACGACCATCAAACATTTGGTGGTAGATCTGCTGTTTCCCTCCTTCCACTATCAGTACTTTCTGTGAATCAGCAAGTGATTCCTTGGAAAACGCTGCTTTACTAGTAAAACTAAAAAAAAAAACAAAAACCTCAGCCACCAGTCGTGTGTATACATACCATTCACATTCGCCGTGTCCCTTTGTTCTTCAACAGATTGTGTAACTTCGACCGATTCAAACTTCAAACTCGCCCTATTGTTCCAATAACGCGCTGATGAGGTCCTATCAATCGACTTGTTATTTATGACGGATGTTTGGGTAACCAGCCTCACCGGTGAGGCTTCTTTATACGTTGACGATACATCGCAACTATCAGACGCCTCATGATGGATCTGCGCGTAGAGTCGTGCCTCCAATTCATTCAAATCATCCGCATCCTCTACATCAACCTGCGGGTGATTTAGCATACAATTTTAAGGAAAACGAAATGCGATTTTATTCGTGAAATGATTTTACCTCGTCCATAGTGTTGTAGAAGAAAGATAACAATCGTAGGCGATGTCGAACCCAAAACAGTGATGCACGAGGAAACTGCTTGCCATCGAATTGCCTGCGAAATGTGGAGACGACAATGGAGTGCGTTCACCGAGTGCAGTGTTTAGGAAGTGGTGTGTTTTGGAACTTGAGTGGATGGCATGTGCGAGTTGATGGTTTTTGTTGAACTTCTGGGTTTGCATTGCGGGTTGACGTTGCGAGTTGGGCATGATTTACTGGCCAAAAACAGTCATATTTGAGTGCTCATTTGTCAAATTCTATTTGAAAGCATCCACGTTCGTAAGATTATTTTGGTTGGTTTATCGATGTCACCTTGACAACATTTCATTGTCATCAAATTGTGAGCAGTGAACGCAGCTGGACAATCTCTGTAACTAGTGCGACCTTAATGCTATATATCGGTCTTACTTACTTACTTATGCGCCCTATAGACCGGGGTGAGCCTGGGCATCAACCAACATGCCTCTTCAACCGGCACGATCTCTGGCCAGCTGTGTTCAATGCCGTAACGCCCAGTTGGTTGAGGTCCCTTTCCATCTGGGTGCGCCATCTTAAATGCGGACGGCATCTGTTGCGTTGTGTCTCAGGGTTGGATTCGAAAACTCTTCAGCCTAGAGTTGTGGTGTCCACATGCTCTACATGGCCAAGCTCTCTTAAGTGTGGTACACACCTGCGATCAAAAGTGGCGTCAGTTTTGAGTGAAGTGCCTCATGTACACACTATAGATTTTGTTTGACACGCAAAGCATCATTCAAGAACATCATTTCGCGCAGTAACCATGGTCAGCGAATTTGCATTTTTTCATTAAATTCACTAATTCCTGGTAACCTTCGTCTTTTTTGTCCCGACGTATATATTCTGGACACATTACGTCCCAGAGACAGCGGTGAGACTCGTAAATATTTATAAATTCCTCGAGAAATTGTCTGCTCTCATCTACTCTCATCCATGTCCAACGCTTGAATGACACAATTCATGTATACACCGTCGATCAAACCCAACATGGCCGCTGATCTCCATGCAACCACGAACATTTTTGCAACTCGTCACTTTTGATCATCAAACCATCATTCACATGTGCACACTATCAGTTCTGAGTGACACTCAACTAAAACGTCACTTTTGATCGAAGGTGTGTACCTCGCTTAACACAATCTTCCATGTTTCATGTGAACTCACAGATCTTGAACATTTTGACGGATTCCACAATCCAAGAAATTGTGATCTACAACCGAAAATCGACAACGCCGTTACCGAGGGTGATTCGGTGCCGGATCTCCACTATAATGGGGTACACACCGTCGATCAAAAGTGACGATCAAAACTGACGTCAGTTTTGAGTGAAGTGTCACACTATAGATCTTGTTTGACACGCAAAATATCATTCAAGTACATAATTTCGCGAAGTCACCATGGACAGCGAATTTGTATTTTTTCATTAAATTCATTAATTCCTGGTAACCTTCGTCTTTTTTGTCCCGACGTATATATTCTGGACACGTTACGTCCCAGAGACAACGATGAGACTCGTAAATATTTATGAATTGCTCCAGGAATTGCCTACTCTCATCCATGTCCAACGCTTGAATGAAGAATTCACGTGCACACTGTCGACAAAAACCAACACGGCCGCTGATCGTCACTCAGTAGCAGAAATTTTTGCAACTCATCAGTTTTGATCGACAAACCATCATTTACATGTACACACTATCAGTTTTGAGTGACAACCAACAAAAGTGTCACTTTTGATCGACGGTGTGTACCCTACTTATGATCTCATTCGTTGAGTTTATGTTCGCGCCGAGGTATGTCAACTCATTCTTCTTCTTCTTTGGTGGCGCTACAGCCCATGAAGGACCAAAAGCCAGGCTTCTCTGGAATCGCCCATGTTGTGTGTGATTTATTTTTCACACAGGTGAAAGGGACCTACAGCTTAATGCCGATTCCAAACGTCGTGAGCCGAGAAGCTTTTTCGAGGCAAGTTATACTACAGTGGGTCTTGACAGTACCCCGCCGAGGAGGGACACGGCAAAATAAACATTCGATGGCGTTGGTGTTATCGGGATCCGAATTCGCTCATCGTGCGTCAGAGTCCAACACACTAACTACTGCGCCACGGAGCCATAAGTGAACTCCTTCCAGATGGCAGCTGTTTTGTCCTAGATGATGGATAATGGACCGCTTTTTTTGGCGATAGCATACACATATTTCGTCTTCTCCTTATTAATGTGAAGACCAGCTCGTTTCGCCTGATCTTCAATCGCCGGATCTTGCGAAAATGTCAATATCGTCTGCGTTGGCTCTTACAGCAATTGCAATTGATGCAATTGATGGACGATTTTAATCAAAAATATGGTTTCGTAAATTCGATACGCGGTACAAAGCTTGTTTGAATTGACCTGGACGATGTTTCTTATTCCTTAATAATCGCTAAATTTCGTGTCGTGAAATAAAAAATCGGTGAAAAATGTCATGCGTCCTAACACCACTCGACCTCTTTGTGGTAATTATTGAAAAACAAAATGTACATTGATTGATAGGTCAACTACCATTACAGCATTAGTGTCGCTATAATATCGAGTGTAATATCCTACAATTAACAATATTCTTTGAACCATTAATATGGCACGGGATGTACCTATAGTATTAGCAGTGACAGTATGGACAGCATCAACTCGATTGAACGCAAACAAAGTGGAAGGTAAGATCGACTGTCAACCAACCGTCAGCGCATTGTTCCGTATGTCAAAAATTGTTTCTGCCGGCCACGTATATTATCCCACAATTAAAAACTAAACAATTTACCCAAGTAATTATCACTGTGATTAACAACTATCTAATAATAACTGTTAATAAATCTTCCTTGTTCGTTTTAGAATGGATTCCATGGTTCGGTACGTGTCCCCAATTAATCCGGCAGTATTCCCCCATCTCGCCACTGTTCTTCTATCTATCGGGATGTTCTTCACCGCTTGGTTCTTCGTCTATGAAGTATCACGCCCACGAAACTCACAAAAGGAATCAACCATTTTCAAAGAGCTCCTCATCAGTTTGTTTGCATCCATCTTCCTCGGTTTCGGTGTGGTATTCCTACTCTTATCGGTCGGCATATACGTCTAAATCAGGCACACTACAGTAGTCGTAAGCAAAACATTTATTCAACAAATGTTTTTCAATCAGAATCCAATAAATAAGCACCAACCGTCGTACTTGTATCTATGTGTTTTTTTACTTTTATTTTTGCATAAAATATATAAAAAATAAGAATAAAATCATACGGTATATACGTTAATTATGCATATATTGCGAACTACATAGAGAAAGATCGATTATGGGCTACAAGCGACAGCCTGTGCAACTCGGCGCCTCAAGATATTGTGTTCTCTCTGCAGTTCACTTCTAAGTGGTCAGTTTTTGATTTTTTTTGTTTTGTTCCGGGCAAAATAGTAACTGACAGTTGTGATATTAAAATACTTTAAATTCTATATAATATAATTGGATTAACGTTTCACCCAGCAAACTATGTATTGTGTGTGTGTAATTAACAAACAATGGGTCTATGCACCCGGATTTTAGCCGGCGAGACCGGCTTTTTGTCGACACTTTTGCATGATGGCACGTAGAATGAATTGTTTGCGCGATAATTGTCGGACGTGTTTCAGGAACGCTTCCAAGTCGATGACACCACTTCGTAGCGCTTCGCCCAGGTAATAGATTGCATCTTCGATGGCAGCTTCTTCGGCGTATGTATTGAGTAATCTAATGAAAGAAAAAAAAAAAAAAAAATTACTAGAGCTGTCTGTTTCTTATAGTGAATTATGGAAACTTACTGCTTGTATAGAGGTGCTGTGGTGAGGACAGCTTCATCGATATCAATTCCGTCCGTTTGTTCAAGCGATTCTAGAGATTTTTCTAATTCTTCTTCTTTCTCACGTAGAATGAGAATATTCTTTTTCAATTCGGCCTGCAATGAAAGGATATATGAAAACAGGCAACCAGAACCACATCCTCAATCTGGGAGGCAGCTATATGGAATCTCTGTTCCTTATATGGACTTCCCTTAGCACTGGCAGTCCATCAAGGGGTCTAAATGTTGAATATTTGTGTCTGTTTTGTCAACTCTTTAGTCTATCTGCTAACTCCTATACTCAACTTCGAATGGTTAATCGTGTTGTGAACGACAACCCAATAAAAGACGAAATAACTACGACCATCGACTTTGCACGTGAGGCATGTAAGCAGGTACCTATACATAATTTAAATCCAGTAAATGGGGCATATCTTCTTCAGCGACTGCTACAAAGTGAAATCAACGCACCCCTCCCGAATGCCTGGTGTTCGGACTTTACTAAGTAAAAACGTCGACCCAAGCACTACTCGCTAGGCATGCAGCGGTTGCAAATGAAGAAAAACACGTGCTGACAAACAAGACACCTGACAACCTTATTGCTCTACTAGTACGTGCCCGGCAAATGCAACCTGATCACTGTTTACCTGACTGCGATAACTATAAGAGCCAACGTTCCTTTAACGTTGATTACAAGAGCTTGTGGGTTAAACACCTAAAGCACCTTATCGATAAATCGAAAAATCTGCGATGGGTGCTGGAAGAGGCCTCCGTATAACAAGTCGATATTTTCGACCGCCTATTTCGGCGTTATAGAAACGAACTATGCACACCACTTTAAAGAAAAGGATATTGATGCTATCATTAGAGACACAACCTAGAAGATTGTCTAGTCGTTTTGATACGAAGGTTCTTAGGGTGATTGATGGCCGCGTCCGCATTAAAAGGGAATATACATTGGATCTTGTGAAGCATCTACGAATCCAACGACTGTGACGAATGAAACATGGGAAGCATATGGTCATTTATGTTTGAATCAAGATGAAAAAAACGTTACAGTAGCGGTAGAAACCGACTCAGTGGCGCTTAATTGGCTAATGAGCATGGTTTGATGATCAAATTGGTGAAATCTAGTGAAAGACAGACAGCTGGCAAAGGGAAACTGATTGATCAAGACTGCAGCGCCACATGAATAAGTTTGCACCTTGTTGGGCGCCATTTTTCAGTGTCTCCGCCACTGTTTTTTGAAAAATGAGCGACGCAATCTTAGTTTTTTCCTACAATTACGCTTTTGACCAGCATATACCAACTTGGATTTGCATCCTTATTGGTGCCGGTATCTTCCAGAAGACTCATATTGATCGCATCGCGACGAGGAGTTTCATTCGATGGCAATGTTGTTGCTAAAATTTGATCATGCTTCCCCGGCGCTTTGTTTACGCATACAAAAGCGTTTTGGGGTGGCCGTGGTGCAGTGGTTAACATCATCGACAGCCGAGCGGAAGGTTTATGGTTCAAATTCGCTTCATAGCAAAGAAAAAGTAATTCCTATACGGACAAAAAGTATGCAACGCAGTTGTGAATGGAAAGTGACCAGACGTACTGCTTGCAGGCATAACACTCACAGTATATGGTCAACCGAAATTCATCCTCTGCGTATGCAATACTAAAGTGCTTGAACGAGTTACTACGGACTATATCCAATGCGGAATTTGGTCGGCTCTCGTCCTATCTAGGTCTAGGACAACCACCCCTGAGAGTAGTGAACGAACATCAACGACTCCAACCACTGCACTCCGTTCAGGTTGTGTGTGTGAACACATCATAAGAGAATATAAAAACTCTTGAACCTGCGCGAGTCTCTAAAAAAAAAAAAAAAAAAAAGTTCAGCGAACGGATTTTTAAGTAAATTAGAAAGAAATTCAATTGCTGTCTGCCGTTCAACCTGTTTGCGGAAACCAATCTCAATATTTCTTCTTCTTCGGTCGCGTTACGACCCATGAAGGGTCAGAGCCAAGTTTCTCTCAACCACCCATGTTGTGTGTGATTTTAGACCTAGAATTTAAAACCTTTTCATGGCAAGTATACTACGGGGGGTTTTACCAGTACCCCGCCGAGGAGGGACACCGCGAACATTCGGTGGCGTTGGTGTTATCGGGATCCGAACTCGCTCATTGTGCGTCAGAGTCCAACACACTAACCACTGCGCCCTCAATACTATTCTCACATTTTGATTGGTTTATGACGGCATAAGATAATTACTACGTTGACACACAGGGGTGCATGCGAGGTTGATGACTAATACGAGCTAACATCACAGTCGTTATCGCAAACGGAAGAAACATCTTATGATACGTGGACATTCTTTCGAATTATCAATTCCAATTACCTGCTCTCTTTGCAAACGCGTTATAATCGTTTCGATTTTCGCACTACCCTCGACCAGTTCCTGTTTGGTGCGATTAAGTGTTTCAATCTCCGCCTGACACTGATTCATCTTCTCTTGAATTCGTCGTCTTAGCTTATCATCTATGGCGCTGATGAGTGATGCCCTGATGTGTTCCTCAGTTATTGTACCCGTTTGGCTCGGATTACTGGGATTCTATAATAGAAATTCCTCATTCGATATGTTTCTATAGGACGAGGACACTTACGTAGTCCGAATTGTAACCGGGCATTGGGGGAAAATTCATATACGGTGGATAGCCGCCTGTATTGCCGGTTGCGCCGCCACCGGTCGATGGTCCCTGATTGGTACCGACAGAATTTGCCATATATGGTGGATATGGACCGAAATTGCTGTTTGATGGGAACGAGGGAAAAGCTGCTCCACCACCGGTCGGTGGATATGGCAGAAAGGAATTGTTTGAACCGCCAGGTTGGGGCATAAATGCTAAAATGAGGGAGTAATGTCAGTTATGATGGTAAATGCCATCTGATTACTCTTTTACATGCAGTCGGGTATGGCGCAACTGTTTTGTTGGGCTTCGAATACACCGGCGGTTGATCTCCAAACGTGACAATCATCACTTGAATCAGACCCAGTAGATCCGATGAATGCTGCAATATACAAAAAAAAAATGCAATACATGACCGCTAATTAGAATATAATTCTAAATTTACCGGCTTCCAGTCGTGCAAATAAGGGAAATAGATCATCCCATTGTGGTCAACATATCTCGATACCTTAATCTGCATGTTCGGCGTTGGCTTCACAAAGCACATTGGTGCATTCTGGGGATGAGTGTCCGCCAGCCAAATACATATCGGTATATGATAAGTGTTATCTGAATGAAAAGCAATACTTCCGATTATCTGGGTTCATTCAAGTGAAAAATACTAAAGAATCTCATTACTTCTGTATACGACCGGTATTGTTCCTTGTAAATTGAAAAGATCCTTGTGCGTACCATCGTTGAATACTGCGTAAATCCAAGAAACAGAACATTTCATTACGACTTACATACAATAGGACATAAAGTATATAGATTACCGAATTTCTGCAAATGATACGAGAGACTACGGTAATTCTTTAGGACATCTACCACTTCTTTCTTGGTTGCATTTATGTTCTTATACTGAAACGAAGAGGAATTTTAAGAAAATATTCAATTTTCATCGAACATTTCTCATATTCGCGGACGTTTTACTGTACCTTTGATAGAAGCTTAACAATATTAGACTCGTCTGTTGCTGATAGCATTGTAATTTCTTTGTATTTTCCACAATATTTCGCAGGAATTTGTTAAACACAGAGCAAAATACGAATTTTCTTTCATTACCTCGAATGACAGTTCGAGAGATTGATGAGATGAGTAATTTGTAATTGAGTTCTTTTCAATGACGAACAGTTGCTCAGACTGCTTCTCCGATTGTACCAAAATCATCTAGTACTGACGGTTAAAAAACAAAGATGCTTGACAGTTTGGCTAACAATTAAGGCCATTCAGGCTCCGGACCATGAAATATACATACACTTTTCTGGTGTAACATTAATGCAATCAATGATGCTAAGGTATATTAAACCAAGATATGACCCTGTGAAGTAAGCGGAAAATATTGACAACGAACTGCCTCCGCGCCAACACATTTACCCCGTTTACATGCGGAGTTGAATCCGGATTCAACTAGGATCGAAATTCATATAAACGCGATCGAGTTGAAATAGAGTTGAAAAAATTCATGTAAACCTGGGTCGAGGAGTCGAACTGACATTTTGTCTCTGTATGTGTGAGATATCTTTTTACTTTTCTTTGTCGGAGTCTACACGAGGGCTTTCTTTTTGCGCCTTTTTCTTTTGAACCTACGTTCCAATTTTAGGACGCGTCCACACGGAGCTTTTCTGCGCGTGCCTGTTTCTTGACATTTCGTTCCACATTTCAATTTCGTTAGCCTGTGGTGATGTTTGAAAAGTAAGAATGGTATCCAAACGTACACTTCCAAGTCAGAAACAGGAGTGAAGCGACATCGCAAAACAAAGAAAAGGAGGTAAGGAAATGGCAAAAAAACCCACGAAGTAGCTACCCGCGCGTGACTGTGCCAATGTATTTCTGTTTCACTTACCCTCTCTTTTACACTTATTTTAGCCCTCGTCGGATAGCCCTCGTGTAGACTCGGGCTTTCTTTTCGCTTGCTGGTTGGCACAACGCAGGACTAACACAATCAAAGTAAAAGGTCCGTATATACATACTATCTGTCACTTCAACTACGTTTGAACCAGGGATAATAAACCCCAATGACTGCACCAATTACAGAGGGATAAGTCTCCTGAACATCGCATACAAGATCCTCTCTGTCGTACTGTGTAAGCGCCTGAAACCATTCGTGGACAATCTGGTAGGTTCCTACCAGTATGGTTTCAGGCCAGGAAAATCCACAATAGACCAAATACTTACACTACGGCAGATCTTGGAGAAGAATCGACATGAATTCCAGGTCGACACGCACCTTTTTTTGTCGTCTTTAAAGCCGCGTATGACAGTGTTTATAGATACGAGTTATACAGAGCCATGTCATGGGCGGACTGTGCAGAATGACTATGGAGAATTCCCGCTGCTCCATTAGGTCGGAGGTTTTTTTTTTTTTTTTTTTAGAGACTCGCGCAGGTTCAAAAGTTGATGTGTTTTTAGACACACAACCTGAACGGAGTGCAGTGGTTTGGGTTAACATTATACTTGAAAATATCGTGCGGGACTCTGTGGCCAATACAAGAGGTACGATCTACTTTAAGTCTACACAATTGTTAGCATACGCAGATGACATTGATGTTATTGGACGGACAAAGCGAGACGTCAATGAGGCGTTCGCAAGCATTGAAGCAGAAGCGGCTAAAGTGGGTCTAAGGGTAAATGGGCACAAGACCAAATATATGCTGTCATCGAAGAAAGACGCGCAACATGTTGGGCGTTTCGAAAGGAAAATTCTGCGTGCATTCTTTGGTCCCGTTTGTGTAAACGGAGAGTGGGGGTGGAGATTCAACCAAGAACTGTACAGCGACATCGGCCTAGTTAGACGTCTTCGGATCCGACGTCTAATTTTGCTGGGCCATGTAAAGCGAATGGACATCATCGCTCCGGCCCGAAGAGTCTTCGACTCCAACCCAGAGGGACGACGTAGCAGAGCACAACCGCATCTAAGGTGGCGCGAACAGGTGGAAAGGGACCTCAACCAACTGGGTGTGCGACACTGGAAGCGGCTGGCAAAAGATCGTGCCGGCTAGAGAGGCTTGTTGGTTGAGGCCCTGGTTCACCCCGAACTGTAGCGCCATCTAAGTAAGTAAGTATATGTACAAGCTCAAGACTAATAAAGTCGCGGGCGCAGACGGCCTGTCTGCCGAGTTACTTAAAGCGGCTGGAGATGATCTGGTTAGGAGCATGCACTAGCTCATGCTGAAGTTGTAGTCAGGTCTCCCGGTAGCAGATCCAACACCTTACTATGACCCTAGGTCATAGAGAAGGTCCAGAACATGTCCTGTTATATCAATGCCGGCCCACCTCTGGACTCGGTTAAGCTTGGTCATGTTGTATGATTGACTTAATGCAGGCCATCATACAAGTGATCCGTAGGAGGGGATGGGGCGCACAACGGCTGTGCATATTCTCAGCACCATTTTGCCAAAAGTTCCGCTACAGGCGTGGAAAGCGACACATGCTTTTCGTACTGGATGTTCTATGTTTAGCTTTCAATTGAGCTTTAGGCCTAGTATAACTCTTGGATATCTAGCATCGGAAGACAGAAAGAGTGTCTGGTTGTTAGGTTGAGGGAGATTAAAGTTCAATATCTCATACCTAGTGGGAAGCAGCATCAGTTCCGTTTTACTCGGATTTACGCTATGGCCACATCATATCCTATCTTATAGCACGGGCGCTTAGCTTAATCAGAGCCCTTTCTGTGACTTAGCTAATTACCGAGGGGAACAAAAGATGGTGTAGAAACTTATGTTCCAATCTGTTCGGAACAGTCTCACTGAACACGAAGTGAAACACTTACGGACAGAACATTTTCTCAATCCCTTGGCTAAAGCGCATATATTACTGGTACCCCAGGATGGGTTATGTCCCACTGAAATGGAGGGAGGTTAAGGTGGTGTTTATACCCAAGTCGGCCAACCATGCCACGGGAAAGGATTATAGACCTATCAGCCTGTCATGATTCCTTATAAAAACATTGGAAGGACTAATCGACAAATACATAAGAGATGAGATTGGTGATTGCTACTTATCACAATCACATAAAGCATACATAAAGGGTAAATCGGTAGATACTGCTCTTCACAAGGTGGTCCATACGATAGAAAAGACACTCAATGCCAGAGAATACGCCGCGGGGCTTTTGTTGAGGGTGCCTTTAATAACGTCAGTACTGCGGCAATAATGTCCAGCTTGGCCCACACAAACTCGAGAATCTGTAGATGGGTTGAACAAATGCTAAGTACTCGCATAATAAACTCGTCGATAGGAAGAGCAATTGGAAGGGTGAGAGTCAACCGAAGCACACCAGAGGGGGGTATTCTATCGCCTTTTCTATTCCTCGTAGTCGACGAAATGTTAAAACTCCTGGAGACACAAGGTTTCAAAGTCACGGCCTACGCTGATGACATTACCATCCTGGTATCTGGGAAATTTTCCCAGGTCCTCAGTGGAAGGCTAAGTTATGCGCTGCTATTGGTGAATAACTGGGTCAAAGGACGAGGCCTAGGGGTAAACCCAACGACAACCGAGATTGTCCTCTTCACAAGGAAAATTTCAATACCAGATTACACATATCCACGCATAAATGGTATCGATCTGATTCCGAAGAAGTCCACTAAGTATCTTAGCATAATCTTAGATTCCAAGCCTAGCTGGAAGGACAACATGAATGAAAGAACCAAGAAAGCTTGCGTGGCACTATATTCGTGTATGCTTTTGGAAAAACATGGGGCTTTAAACCAAGGGTGGTATACTGGCTACACAGCGCGGTGGTAAGACTTATTTTAGTCTATGGATCAATTGTCTGATGGAAAGCACTTGAGAAGAAATGCACCTTCAAAGTTCTCACAAGGATTCAGAGGGCTGCCTGCCTGGCGATGAACGGATCTATGAAAGCCACGTCAACGGCAGCCCTTAAAGCGATACTGAACCTTCCACTATATATATATGTTTATTGTGAAAACATTGCAGCCATTGCAGCCTTAGCTGCGCTAAGGATGCAGGAATCCAGTCTTTGGAAAAGGTGTCTTCATGGCCACGCATCTACTCTGGATCGATGGGCTATCTTGAGGTCCGCAACCGGAACGGAGTATACCACCCCATTTTCTTGCTGCGAGAGGAGATTCTCTATCAAGATTTCCTCCAGGGATAAATGGGCCAGTGGTATGGTAAACACGGAAGAGGAACGGGTAATCTATACCGACGGATTCAAAACGGATACCGGTACAGGAAGCGGGGTTTACTTCAAACCTCGGGAAGCAGACTTGATGATGGCTGTATTGTCTTCCTGTCTGAGATTTTCGCAATTAAACAAGCTGCGGGTCTGATTTTTAGGGATAATCTCTCAGGTAAGAGAATCAAAATCTATGTTGACAGTCAGGCAGCCATTAAGGCTCTACAAGCAACAAGGATAAGATATAAACTCGTAAAACTCTGTAAAGAGAGACTAGAAGAGATATCGGATGTCAACGAGGTGGCCATCTGCTGGGTACTAGGGCGGACGAACTAGCTAGACTGGGATCAGGTGCAGATTTTACACAGATCACAACTGAGGCTAAAACGTCACTCAGCACACTATTCAGAGAAATAGAGGTGGAATTACTAGAAAAAGCCAACAAGCGATGGTGTCAAATAGACACATGCGCCATGGCAATGTTAATATGGCCCGTCTATGACAAGAAATAGACGGAAAGTCTACTAAATCTTGGTAAAGGGAACATACGACTGGTAGTCGATGCCCTCCCTAGGCACTCCATGATATCGTATCATGCAGCTAAACTAGTCCAACCCTACACCGATTTTTGCAGAAGCTATAGGGGACGAAGAGGAAATAGAATCAATTCTTCACCTACTGTGCGAATGCCCGGCACTGGCCCGGAAAATATATACGTTCCTGGGGAGTCACTTCTTTACGGGTTTAGAGGAGGCAAGAGACATTAAGCTCAACAAACTGCTAGGATTCTTAATTACATCTAGTTGGTTCAGCTAACGGGCATCTAATAGGTTTCCTTCGGGTTAGACTTTTAAAATGGGCAGGGTGGAATCCTTGTAGTCTAAGTGAACCTTGACCTCACGTCAACTAACCTACCCTAACTAAATCGATTAAGGGACAAGTAATTGTGAGTGTGAGGGTGCCGTGGCGCAGTGGTTAGTGTGTTGGACCCTGTCGCACGATGAGCGAGTTCGGATCCCGATAACATCATCGCCATCGAATGTTTATTTCGCGGTGTCCCTCATCGGCGGGGTACTGGCGAAACCCCCCGTAGTGCCGTAGTGAACGCCGTTCGGAATCGGCATTAAACTGTAGGTTCCTTTCACCTGTGTACAATACAAATCACACACAACAAGGGTGATTAAGAGAAGCTTGGCTCTGGCCCTTCATGGGCTGTAAAAAAAAAAAAAAAATAGAAAGCCTCAGAAAGCGGACTTCCAGGCAGCAGGAGAATATATTTTGGGGCTGCGCGGGAGATAATCCAATCATGCGACTCACTACGTTCAAGTGGGAAGAGGACCTCGGCTGCCGAAAAACGGATTAAGTTCTGCTGTTGATTGTCTCCATTATAGAAAGAAACGGAATATAGCTTGCGAAGCGAACACAAAGTCCACATTTAGCAGCCTTCATCTTTGATAGGCTTCAACAAGCTAGCAGCTCGATTAAAAAAAGCTTTGCATAGAGTCAGGCGTGCCGGTTCGCCCAAGGTCATTCCCTGTAAATACGGAAATACGTAGCGTGGTTGGCGGGCAAATGGTAGCAAAACAAGTGTGCAATCGTTCAGAATAGGCTAATGGAACGCAGGATGACTGGCTACTCACCACCACATTAATCCGAAAGTAAAATGCAACTGATTGAACTTATTGGCCTATCTGTATAGCTTTTGTATTTATTTAAAAAGGACATATACCGACATATAACAAAAAGAAAAAAAAAAGCATTTACACAATGTGCTGCTAGCACATTCGACAGTGAGTAAAACTGTAATGAAAGTATGACACATAAAACTCATCGACCCGCTGATCAATTGCCATTTTCTTCATCCTCAGTTTCACGCGTTTGTTGAGTCCTCCGATCCTCGACACGAACACACTTCGGACAAATCATATTCTTGCGTGTCATACAAACCCGATGATATATCGAGTTGCACTTATCACACATTATGCATCCATCATCGAACGGATACATAACTTCGTCGTTGCTACAGATTTCGCAAATGTAAGCCTTTGCGGTGCACAGATCACAGTTTCGTATGTGCCGGTCGAAGGTGCTGTACACTTTGTTTAGAGTTTCGTACAGTAGTCCGGATTCCACCTGCTCGAGATCGTTGATCGAGTAGTTATCGGCATTTTGTACGAGGTGACGTCTAGAGCCTGACAAATAAGATTATCGTTCGGAGAGGGAGACCTTGGAACAATGTTTTTGGGCGTATTTACCAATTTGATTGTCCAAAAGCTTCTCATCGGTTGCTTTTCGGCATTCCAGCAAGTATTTTCGCATGAAATTCAAGTTTTCACGTAATTTTTTTATCGAACTCAGTTTTTGCAGAAAGACGAATAGTTTTGGATTGGTTTCTTCTAGTTTAACAACCGGTTTGTCCAGAAACAGATTGATTTCCTGAAGCGAGGCACGACATACCTTTCGTGGCACAAAGTCCCAATTGTGGATGACGCGTGCTGGAATCACTGATGCATCATTCCAATGGCAGGTGGGACAGTAGTATAGACCATTGTAGTCGCATATCCGCGGTTCTACCCAATTGTTTTCTGCAAAGAAATTAGTTGCAACCGTGAAACTAAAGCACAAAAAAAGGAAAACGAAAGAAGTGTGGAGGTATAGAAATCTTAAGCTTCTACAGTGCATAAGCCAAATTAAAAATACCATGCTTCTCTGAGGCTTTTCCAAAGCATCGCAATGCAGTTCCACTATCTACAAAAAGAAAAACAACAAAAAATAAACGCCAAACACGGTATAATCACAAACAGGCATACAAAACACATAGAATGATTAGAAAACAGTGAGACTTACTGAAGTTCAAGGACGACTGACACTCAGCGCATTTGTATCTCTGAGCTGCTAGACCAATTTCGGGGCAAATTTCCGCGATTGGATACTTGCGCTCGGACGCCACTACATGTGCACAAACGCGCACGATATCGTCGACACACTTACTGTGAACAGTAAATTTACAATCATTACAAATATACGATGCCTGTACCACGCTCCAGATGACACCAGTGCAGTGATCACAGTACGAACGAGCACCTTGCAGGCTCCGACCAACATGTCGCACACTGAAATGATGACCGATAACCGTTTTGAAGGATAACTCACTCTCGTTCGGGTCTTCTTCGGCATCCTTGAGCGTTTCCAATTCGTATCGCAGCTCAACGAGGTGCCTCACCAGCCACTTGCGCTCCTCGCTCATTTCATCGGTCTTCAGCACAAGCTCTTTGCACGTTTGAATTGCTTGTTCCAAGTTGGAGATTGTTGCATCTGAATTGAGCACTAGTCTCCATTGTTCCTTAATTAGAGAAGCTGGTACGGTGAGGGATTTGTCTGATGACGATTCATCCGATTGTGATGATGAGGGTGTGGACAAGTTCATGTACGACGAGGCGCTCTCGCTGATGAAATTAGTCAAGGCGCCCGGTATACTAGCTAAGCTTTCACGCAATGAATTCATCGTTCAATACCATTCCAAGGGATCTGCATCAATTGTTTAATATTAGGTTCTTCTGTTGGTTTTGTATTTACACTTTTATGTACTGTCAATGCAATTGTGTCAGCTGTTTGGTCAACTGACAACTTGTTGTCATGACCTCTGTGGGGTGCGTTGAGTTTGGGAGAGATAGGTATGTTCGTTTATTATTCCCCAGTTCATTTCGCTTTGGGCACAACGCTAATATCTCGGATATCGCTTTTCTGTTACTGCAAATTTACGATATCTGTAAACATGATAAACAACATGGCGTGAAGTTGGCTAATTAACATTTCCACTTGCACTGTGATCTGGATGTCAGGTATTACACCATGCACCTTTTGGACGTGCGACTCTCGGTAATTTTCTTTTGAACTGACATTCCGAGTCCAACGGGCTATTACATTGTGCATCTCTCTATGTCGCAGTGTTGTGCTTCTATTTTGACATTTCATTTTCACTTGATATGCGTCATTCAGTGTCGACGTTTGGTGGAGGTTTTTTTGAATATGAAATAAATATGGTATAATGACGAAATATGGGCATGACTATAAAAAAAATAAAAAAAATTGTACGCGTCTCATAATTGCTTATGAGCTCACATGTCAATTCCTTTGTCCACTTAAAACCACTCAGTTCACAAAAAATAACTACGCTATCTTCCGCTTTCTTGCAAATCCACACTTAGAAATGTGAAGGGCATGTGAAGCAACATCGCAAATCAGAGATGCACGAAGTAGCCTACCCGCGCATCACCGTGCCAGTATATTTCTATTTCACTGACCATCTCTTTCGCGCTCATTTGTGTCCTGGCCACTGATGCTTGGTGTAATACGCGACGATAGAACTACATTGCCACTCAGCTTGATATGCTGATAAAGTTTATGACAGACTTCGCCGGAATGTAAAGAAAAATAAGGAAGAGTCTGTCCTTGTGTGGATTTGTGAAAAGCGGACACATAAAGTCAAATATTTGGTGAAGCAGTGTTCACTCGCAGCCCGCACTCAGGCTACAATTCCGAATGTACGTGATCAAGCGCACGGATTTTCACACCGAACCTTCATAAACGATCCTCCCATGACAGGTCGATTACTGCGGTGATGGATGAAGTACCGGCAACATCAACTTGGCAAAAGCTAAACGCCAATGCAGTGACCGTCCTTCTTGGTCCTTCTCTAGTCGAATAAATTCAAGCGACGTACATATGTATGTCGGAGGAAACAACTGTTCTGTCGCTCAGGCTTATTCCGAGTCAGATGATGAGGAAGAAGATGTTGGAGTCCTAAACCTGTAAATTCAACTTATGAACCGCTTCCCGGTTCAATTGTCTCCCAAAAGTCAGTTGGGAAATCTAAAGACGATCAATGGAGTGGAAACATATTATGATGCATCCGTTAACAGAGGCTCGGGTTCGGGCTGACAGGCGATGCTAATTTATTGCAAACAAAATATCAGCATTCTTATCGGTACAACCAAATAAAATTGAGTGGAAGACTGTCCAATCTCCTGTTTTGGCTAAAGTCTGGTTTGAAGCCAGACATAATGCCTTATGTCGCTCCGTAGTATACTTGCCGTGAAGAAGCTTCTCGACTCTCGCCGTTTGGAATCGGCATTAAACTGTAGGTCCCTTTCTCCTGTGCCAAAAATAAATCACACACAATACACACAATTCTTTACTTTCCAATGAATTAATAGGCATCAGTACGCCTATTAATCCAACTCCGTGGCGCAGTGGGTAGTGTGTTGTTCTCTGACGCTATGTCATCAAAAGTGTTTTCATGGTGCTTCTACTCAGCGGGGTTCTGAAAAAAACCCCTGTAGTATATTTGCTATGAAACGCTTTTCGAAATTCGCCGTTCGGAGTCGGAAATAAACTGTGGGCCCCTCTCACATATGAAAAAAAAAAAAACAAACACAACATGGGTAATTGAGAGAAGCTCGACCTTGGTCCTTCATGGACTGTAACGTCAACATATATACACAGATGCCGATCAATATACGAGAACTTAAACTCCAGATGGTTTCAGTGGTACAATAGTTATCAAACGCTTTCCCCCATGTCGTTTTTTTTTTAGAAGAGACACCATTAGACCAACTTTTTAAGATACATATTTAGAAAGGTTTGCTGTGACGAATGCAGAAAAGTAAGTTTGATCGTTGTCAATGCAAAAGACCATCTATTCTCATTAAATCAGGCATTTTTAATCAATTTGGGTTAAGCCGAAGGCCTCCGTTGATATGGCTGATAAAGCTTGCTCATAATCTTAATTATAGTGCTAGCTTAGTAAATAAATAAATAAATAATCAATTTGGCATCGAAGTGGTCCAATATTCATCTTACGTCAACGGTCACGAAATGGGCCATAGAAACTTTTTCGGATTGCGCTTAAATATGTTCAAACAGTGATCCGACATTGTAAAGCGATTTCGTTTTTGTTCCACTGTATCTATCGGTACCATCGTCCCGATAGTTTTCTATATTTCGTATGCATTCAGTCGAATCTTTTTGATATTTACTCGACAATATTTTATATTGTGTTAACCATATTGTCTGTAGTCACGTTAATAGGGCGGTTATTTGGCTACGCTTTAACTCATTAAACCAATATCTGATAACAGTCTTCGGAGGTGCATGAGCCTTATAAACAGCTTTAAAAACAGAACTACAAAACCTGTTTGAAATGTGGACAGCTGTCGTTTAAAGATGGTCTTCGTTGATCAAATTTTGCGTCAGCGGTGGTATCATCAGTCGCTAAACACGAGTACTCACCATACAGTCGATTCATTGAGTTTCTCCACTATCGTTAGTGAAGGAACACTGTTTTGTAATATGTCATTTAGGTAAAAAGCTATATTGATTTAAAAATTACTAAAAACAAAATACGCTGTGCCGTGATTTTTTACGATAAAAAAAAGGTAACGGCATTGTAAAAACATGCTGAAAAATATATGAAGTGTATGGTGAGAATACTGTGAGTAAACCTTCGTATCCAAGAGTGGTTTTCTCTATTCTATTCCGAAAACATCAGTTTCGAATATGTACCTTACTCAGATCGGTACAATCAATCACTGAAAAAGTCGATGAAATATTGTAGCTGCTGGAGCAGTAGTGGTACGCAAGCTGCCAGTAGATAGCGGAGGCATTGATCATCAACCAGGCTATCACGTTCTATCACGGGCAGGTGACTCTCCACTAACGACTTTAGGATCTGGATTGAAGTTAAGCAAAGCGATGCTGAATTGTTCATTATCAGTTGCTGTCGAACCCGTAAATTCAATCTACTACTATGCACAATTCGACTGCTTGAACGAAGCCATTAGGAAACAGTGGCCAGAATTAGCCAACAGACAAGAGCCGTGTTCCATCTTGACAATGCCAGGCCAAACACATCATTGATACCTCGAAACAAACCGAGCTTATGAAGTTTTGATGCATCCACCGAATATTCCGAACCTTGCACCGACTGCCTACCATTTGTTTCGGACTCTGTAAAATTGTCTTGATGGACAACAATTGGCCGACCAAAGAGCATCTGAAAGGCACCGAACTATGAAGCTACCCGAAAAATGGCTAAAAGTCATGGATAATCACAATGTCGCGTTCGAGCGCTTTGACAGTCGTTGTGCCGCCTTACGATAAACATATGTCAAACGCGCGACCTAGGAACTTCTATAACGAAATGTGTTTCAGCCACTTGGACCCTTATGTATTATATGTATGTATGTATGTAAATGTATCGCGGGGCGCCGTGGCGCAGTGGTAGTGTGGTGGACTCTGACGCACGATGACCGAGTTCGGATCCCGATAACAACAACGCCATCGAATGTTTAGTTCGCGGGGTCCCTCCTCGGCGGGGTACTGGTAAAACTCCCCGTAGGATATACTTGTCTTGAAAAAGCTTCTCGACTCACGCCGTTCGGAATCGGCATTAAATTGTAGGTCGAGAGAAGATTGGCTCTGGTCTTTCATGGACTGTAACGCCAACTAAAGAAAAAGAAGAAATGTATGGCGCGTTTGTTCCGTGATGTTGAAATCATATAAGTTTGTCTCTAAAGCGCAAATTTTTGTAAAAAATCATTACTAAACAAATGAGATGCATTGTCAGCTGTCAAAACGCACGACCGAGTAGTAACCGGCTCTACTCTGAGTTTGAGTTCGTGCTTACGATATTATCTGAAGCAACGCCTGAGGTCGTATTCCGTGTTACTCCATATGAATTCATTGTTCCTACCCATGTTGTCAAAAGCCCGAGCCCTTGAACGCAACATTTTGATTCCGCCATTATATTAGGTCGGGCACTTTTGGGACTAATTCATAATTTAATTGAATGACAAACAATATAATGACAATTCACTAAAAACAAACAGAGCTCGCCGTTGTCAAACTTAGTTGACATTTTTTGACTTTTTGACAACTGCCAGTAACTTGAAACTGCCGTAACACGTGCAAAGTGGGAAATAATCGTATTTACATTAAATAAATTCATGCATAGTGAACAGGAAATGCAGAAAAATAAACTTTTCGACGAATCGGAGGACAGCGAGCAGGAAGTGCAATTCAACACAAATGCAGACTACGCAAAATCCTACAACAAATTCCGGCAAAAAGAGCTTCTAAAAAAGTGTAAGTGTTCCACAAATGAAAAACGAAATACCTCATTTCTATTTGTATTTCAGACAAGGATCGTGGTTTAGATGTATCCGAATCAGATTCATCCAGCGACAGTGAATCAACCGACGAGGACGAAGCAGTCGATGCAACCTTCGATCAGGAGTTCTTCAAAGCGCTGTCTTCGCTGAAGAGCAAAGATCCATCTATCTATGATAAAAGCACCCGGTTCTTTGAACAGGAACAGCAAGACGAAACACGAAAGAAGAAACAAGTCGCCAAACCTGTGACTTTAAAGGATTATGAGCGAAAAGTTATCCTGGAAAATGGGGGAAAATTTGAAGAGGGTACGGTATAGTATAGCATTCAGTGAACTTGTGATTAGCTTCTATTGTAAATTACCAGATTCCGATCAAGATTCGGAAAAAGAAGTCGATGATCCGAGAGCCAATTCACCGACATATGTCGAAGAACAGCGAAGACTTAAAGCTGAGTTCGAGAAAGTCATAAATGCCGAATCCTCCGACGAGGAGGAATTCGGTGGAATCTTCAAGAAACGAGTTAAATCCAAGGAAGAGAAGGTATGCATCGAAATAGATTACCTATCTCTACTAAACTCTCCTCAACCACTTTAGGAAAAAGAAGAAGAGGACTTTACCAAATGGTTGGCGGGTAAAAAGGAAGACGTCGAAGAGGACATTAAGAAGAGTCTAGCCCCTCTAAGAGACTACTGGACCAGTGCAACGTTACCACAACGAGAAAAGTTTCTTCGCGATTACATACTCAACAAAGGGTAAGACAAATATCAACCAAAATGTGGAGTATATCTCCATTATTCAATGTCCTTTCTCTCAGTTATGCTGAAACAAGCTTTGCCGACATACCTACCTATGAAGAGATTGTCGGTGACGATAATAACCTGTCGGAAGACGAAATTGAGCTCGAGAAACAGGAGGAATTCGAGCATAAATTCAATTTTCGATTCGAAGAACCCGATGCCGAGTTCATCAAGCGCTACCCGCGAACAATTGAACAGTCTGTACGTAAAAAGGATGATAAGCGGAAACAGAAGCGACAAGAGGCTAAAGAAAGAAAGGAACGTGAAAAGCAGGACAAGATGAAAGAAATCGAGTTGATTAAGGCAATGAAGAAGAAGGAGATTGAAGAGAAAATTCAAAAACTAAAAGAGGTAACGGGGAACGATGAGCTGGGATTCAAGGACGATGAACTCGAGGAGGATTTCGACCCAGAGGAGCACGATAGACGTATGCAAGAACTATTCAACGACGACTACTATGAGGTCGATGAGGAGGAGGAAAAACCCGAATGCCCCGATATCGATGTGTTAAAAGTAGAGGATTGGGATAACTACAACCCAGCAGGGGATGACGAAGTCAATGACTACGAGCCACACTGTGAAGATGATGACTTCAACATGGACTGCGACTATGAGCCAAACGCTAAAGAAACCGTGCAGAAGGAGCTAATTGAAAACACTAAAGACAAGAAAAAGCGAAAAAGAAAAAACCACTTCCTGGAGGTAATTAGAGCTGAAAAGCCAACTTTTAATCCCGAAGACGAGAAAACTTACGGTGAATACATCGACGAATATTATAAGCTAGACTGTGAGGATGTTATCGGCGACCTACCATGCCGCTTTAGATACGTCGAGACAACGCCCAACGATTTCGGGCTAACCATAGAAGAGGTAAACAACGTATCTCACCCAATACTACGATCCTTATCGTCTTGCATTACAGATACTTTTGGCGAAAAACAAGGAACTCAACCAATGGGCAAGCTTGAAAAAAGCCGTACAAATACGTCCGGAAGCTTTGGAGAAAAAAGAACAAAAACTGTACAAGATGAAAGCTGCGAATATGTTCCTTAAGAAGAAAATATTCAAAAGTCTCTATGGAGAAGAGTGAGTAGAGTAACTTTATGAGCAGAATCCTTTTTACTACTATTTTCTCTATTCTTCCCGCGTAGGTCGGATGACGAGAGTGATGAAAAGAAGACAACCGAAACGACAACTACGTTGAAAAAGGTTTCCACAAATAACATCAAAGCTCAAGTGGAACCACAAGAGAAAGGTGAAACTGAAGACAAGTCAGAGGCTGGTCCCCAACTCATTAGTGAACTAAATGGCGACGTGAAAGAGGAGGCCAAGAAACGCAAAAAGAAAAACAAGAAAAACAAAAGCAAAGCAACTGACGGCCAAACAAATGAAACTCAGCAATACTCCGCTCCTGTGACTGCAGCAAAGCCAAAAGTCAACCAAAACCGACCTAAGGCTGCAGCCAATAACACATTTAACAACAAAACCAAACTACTGGGTAAGAGGAAACTCAGCAACAATAACGCGAATCCTTTCAAAAAAGGCAACGACAAATTCAAACAAGCAACCGGGGGTGCTACGCAGAGCAACAAAAGTGCATCGGATATCACAGATGACAGACTTAAGGCCTATGGAATCAATCCAAGAAAGTTCCATAAGAAGCAAAAGTACGGAAATAGTCAGAATTCATAACCTTCAATGGATGCACATAAAGAATATGTATGAATGTGATGAAACGTGTATAGAATATTGCTATTAAGAGTGTTCATAAGAATATTGATTTCAACAACTCTTCTTTATCGTATGTCCGGTTATGGGAAGAATCCGAGGTACATCCCTTCCAATATATAAGAGCTGACGCTAAACTCTGGTCAAACACTTGCGATTACAAAATTACCTTCAATCCCTCTTAGACCGTCAATCATTCTTGGACCCATGATCACTCTTACACCCACCATCGACCACTATTACACTCAATATCGATCAATCTTACATTCAAATTCGATCGCTCTTACATGCAAACTCGATCACTCCTATATCCAACTTCGATCATTCTTAGACCCAACCTCAACCACTCCTACGACGCCCAACCTCAATCAGTTTACACCGAACCTCGATCATCCTAACACCCAACCTCGATTGCTCCTAGACCCAACCTCGATCGCTCTTAGACCCAACTTCGATCATTCTTACACTCGACCCAGAACTTTCTTAGACCCACCAACGATCACTCTTAAATCTAGCCACGACCACTCTTAAACCCCACGATCGTTCTTAAAGTCACTCACGATCACTCTTAAACCCACCCATGATCCCTCCTAAACTCACTCACAATCACTCTTAAACCCACCAACCATTACTCTAAGAGTCACCGCTCACTCACGATCACTCTTACATCCAACCTCGAGCACTCTTAGACCAACCCCATCAACTCTTAGATCCATGCACGATAACTCTTAAATCCACCAAAGATCACTCTTAGAGCCACACACGATCACCCTTAAACCCAGCCACGATCACTCTTTAACCTACCCACGATCACTCTTAAACCCAGACACAATCACACTTAAACCAGTCCACGATCACTAATAGACCCACCCACGATCACTCTTAGAGTCACCCATTATCCACCTCACGATCACTCTTACACCCAAACTCGACCATTCTTACACCCAACCCCGATCACTCTTAGATCCACCCAATATCACTTCTAGACCCACCCACGATCACTATTAAACCGGGCTAAGATCACTCTTAAACCCACCCACGATCACTCCTTGCCCCATACAAGATCGCTCTTAAACCCACCCACGCTCTTAAACTCACTCACGATCACTCTTAAGGCCACCCGCGATCACTCTTAAACTAACCCACGATCATTCTTAAACCCACCCACGATCACTCTTAAGCCCACCTCCGCTCTCTCTTAAACTCACTAACGATCACTCTTAAACCCAACGATGACTACTCTCAAGCCCAGCCACGACCACTCTTAAATCTACCTAGGATCCCTCTAAAGGTCACTCACAATCATTCTGAAGCCCATCACGATCACACTTAAACCCAGCCACGATCACTCTGAAGCCCATCACTCTAAGAGTCACCCATGAATCAATCACGATCACTGTTACACCCAAACACGGTCACTCCTAGACCCACCACGATCACTTCTAAGCCCACCCACGATCATTCTTAAACCCGGCCACGATCACTCTTTTTACATTTCATTGTCGTTAGCCTGTGGTGAAGCTTGAAAAGTAAGAATGGAATCCAAACCCACACGTTCAAATCAGAAACACGAGTGAAGCAACATTGCAAAACAAAGAAAAGGAGATAAGAAAATATCAAAAAGACGCACGGAGAGCCTACCCGCGCGTTACTGTGCCAGGGTATTTCTGTTTCACCGACCCTCTCTTTCGCACTTATTTCAATCGTTAATAAACACGCGCTGTGTAATAACCGACTAACGCAGTATTTAATAAGGGCATGACTCAATGCCAAAATACAAGAGTGATTTTACTAGATCGCACATCGTCCACCCTGCTGACACGTCGATAATACAGTGTCAGCTGTCTAATAAGACATTTGTCTGTCATTGGCAAAGAAAACAAAAACAATTGTCTGGTGTTTTTTTGGCAAGTTGCTCCCATCATATAAATTCTATAAAATGTCCGAGACCGATGTCGCATCAAGTGAGAAGGAAACCACAAATGACAAAGAACCCAGCCAGGAAAAAGAGCCAACCAGCGAGAAAGACACCTCCAAAGGTTGCTGGAATAACATATTCACGATTTAGTGCTTAATCAATGATTCTGGTTTTTAGTTTGCATTTTACTGAATGCCACTGGGAATGTGCCGATAATTAAGAAACGCAAATGGACAGTGGATCCGAATAAGACCGTGAGCTCTATAATGCAGTTCATTCATCAGTACTTGAAGATGGACGCACAGGAGCAGCTGGTGAGAGATCCCTCAAACACTTTGTACGTACGAATGGGCACATTTTCGTTTCTTTTGCAGTTCTTGTATGTGAATCAGACGTTTGCGCCATCACCGGATCAAATAATCAAGAATCTTTACGATTGCCACGGCACTAATGGGAAATTAGTTCTGTACTACTGCAAAAACCAGGCATGGGGCTGAGGATTCAATAGATTAACTTGCTTTTCTCCTTTATTTCTATACTGTGTAACATTATTTCGCTAGAAATTACAAAGCCACTACGCGTAGATGTGTGTTTAATTATCACCACGAAGTGACTCGAGCTCGTCGGCCATCTCCTTGGTGACCCGATGGTATTTGGCTATCGCTGGGCGGTAGTAGTACGCCTGGTAGTCGTTGCGTTGCGACATTTTCTCACGTACCTCTTTCTCCAGTTTCCTTTCGTATACAAGTGGTATGGTGTTAGTAACATTAATGAAAATGATTCGATAAGCGAGTTCTTACCTCAGTTGTGCCTTCTCGTTCTCCTCGAACAAGTGATGGCAAAATTTCTCGTATTCCTCCTGTTGAGATGGGTGTAAATACCTGGCAATGAAGCGAGTAATTGGGTGCTGAAAGACAGTAAATCAATGAATAGACGTGACTATATGGGACTAATAGGTTCGCGTACTCTGTAGTACTCCCAGTGTTTGGGAGTGTAGTCTTCGGGGATTTCTGTCAGTGTAGCCGGACCGACGAAAATGTTGACACCGAAAACTATACCTATGACCGGGATCAGTCCAAGCATGATGTAGAAATGAAGCATATCCTTGAACTTGTTCCATTGGAATCTAGATGGTTCTATGAAAAATGTCTTGTGTTCGCTCATTTGTCGCAGCAGCTGATTTTGGATTCCTGGTGCGATGGGAGATGAAAGTAGCGATTGTTTTGGTTAGAACCCGTTGCGTAACGAGTAAATTCACTTGAAATTGTTACCATGTCTTGCAATGGGCGCTTGAAGCAAGTGTCGATATTGAGAGAATGCTCCAGCGGAACGGACGAGGCTGCTAAATACCACCATTTTAGCAAGGATCTGGATTTATACTTGGTTTTCTCGTCGGATTATCTAAAGAAGTGAGATGGAACTGCTACACGGGTATCAGTGACAGATGAATGTTGACAGCCAGTCGGTCGGTACGGTAGTTCGAAGGTTCTAATTGTCAGGAACCCAAGTGCTCTAATTCACCTTTTGTCTTATTGGATCTCTTTTTTTCTTAAACTTTAATTACATTATTAATTTTTCAACAAAGTGCATTGATTTCGATGCTATTAAATTAATGAAGCCCTTCAAAATGCTCCTTAGTCAACTTTTATCTTTATCTCCCAATAGCTGACAATCGAATTAAAACATTTTGGCAGCACTGCAGATCAAAGTACCCGCGATAGGGCTGGCTACAAACAACATTAGAGTAAAAACAAAATGTACACCGTCTGCAACTGTTCCTTCGCAGAAAGTTCATTTTTTACTTTTCGAAACGCACTCCAAATCAACATTTTGTAATCAGGCTTTTCCCCATCATCCACACTGTACATTTGCATAGACCAGAAGCCGTTTGGAAACTGGATCCAACCAAGCAAACAATCACAATTTGGTGAACAAAATCAAGGTGTGTTCCATGGTAATCGTCCGAGACAAAAACAAAAAAAAGTAATTTCCGTTGATAAGAACCTATTGCCAATAGCTAAAGTGTTTTTTTCCTTCTTTGTCATTTTGATAACCCCTAGCCGAGGGATATCCAAGTCGGAGTCTACACGAGGGCTTTCCTTTTGTGTCTATCTCTTTTGAACCTACGTTCCAATTTGAAGAAGCGTCCACACGGAGCTTTTCTGCGCGTGGCTATTTTTGACATTTCGCTTCACATTTCATTTTCGCTTTTTCATGCTCGTTTGCAATCGCTGTTTGCTGGTGAGATTTAAAACAGAAGAATGGAGTTAGAAGATGTGTTTCGTTTGATAAAATGTGCGGAAACCATAATCGATTGTATGGATACCGACTGCAGTTCGGAGGAGGAAATCGTGCTGGATATTTTAAGCATTTGTATGGATGCTGTGGAGAAAAGAAAAAAGAAAAAAAAAAGGATGTGGATGAAACCATGGAGGAAGGAGAGGATTACCCGGGGATCGTTCAGTTTTGTAGCCGCTGAGCTGAAGGTTAATGACAAGGCATCCTTCTTTAATTATTTGAGGATGGATGAAGGCACTTTCAACCTGCTCTTGTCATTAATTGTAAGCGACATAACAAAACAAGACACAACGATGAGAGATTGTGTGGTGTCCGTAACTCACGCAAAGCACACGGTTCGCACAACCAACAAAGATGAATAAAGCAACACCGCAAAACAAAGAAAAAGGAGATAAGGAAATGTCAAGAATACCCACGAAGTAGCTGCCCGCGCGTGACCGTGCCAATGTATTTCTGTTTCACTTGCCCTCTCTTTTACACTTATGTTAGCCCTCATCAAATAGTCATCGTGTAGACTCCGACCAAGCGTTGCGCGTTGTATTTAATTGTAATTTCAACACCCCAGAGTGAGTGTTTTGTTTCTTCCATTATTTACGTTTTGCCTTTTGTGTCTTGCAGTCGTACACAGTTCCGACCTTTATGTTATTGTCTGGCGAGAGCAGTGACGTCAATTGGCATTGTACGGGAAAAGTACTCTCATTCCCTTAAAGTGTCGATGATTAATAAATTTTTTGTCTTTTTTTCGGTAATTCTGTTTGCAGTCTACTTGGTAACTTGCGACAGCTTGGATTAGGAAAGCGCGTAAACGAAATGGATTCGAGTAGAACGACAAACATGGAGCGTGCACCGAAACTGCCAGGTCAGTAACATGTGTTTTGTAAACATTTTCATAACTTTTTTGAGCCAATGAGTTGGGAAGTTGTATGGAAGGGTGAATCAGTCTACTTTTCATCTTTTGTTTGTTGTGGCGCTTCCTAAAAGCTTACTACTACGTTGCAGCTTACTCATGCCTAAAATACTGGTGTTTCTCAAGAGTAGAATGTTCAATGAAAACGTCTGTAAATCCTCTGTAAACGCCTAGAAAAAATCGCGAAAATTAGGAATAACTGAGGAAGAGTGAAGCTGAAATTAAGCTCAGCTGTGTTGGAAGTGGTGGAGCATAAAACAGAACTTGTACTCGTAGGTAGTTGCCATAAAATATATGTTATTTCCATCAGGGTAGGAGGTCATACTGTTTCAGCCTTCGCGCGCGATTGCAAATGTGTAGAGTGTAGTACGGGTGTGTCGAATAAAAATAAAACAAAAATTGTAAAAAACCTGTGCCGTACACACCTTATCAGCTGCTGTTACGGGCCACACTTCTGCTCCCTTCCACTGCGATCAGTGCTTGTACTCAGCACTTACCTAACTGATTGCTAACACAACTAGCGCATAGCGGATCGTATGTGATTCTCTTTGTTGGTGGAGTAGGTCTCATTATCGTAAGGGCAAAACACCTACGGTACTACCACTAAACTTTTTCACCTTCCCTACCCGTTTGGCCTCGTTCCGAGTAGGCGGAAAACAACACTTGTCCAGCCCATACCCAAAAAAAAAGGTGAATCTTCTCCTTCCAACTATGCCCCATTACACTTACCTCCTTTCTCTCCAAGATCATAGAAACGCAGATCAACCGTCTGTCAATGACCGATAGTATAATAGCCGTTGCATAGATTGGTTTGATGGCAAGGCTCACCGAAAAGTTAGACGTGAAAGCGAAGTAGTTGAACGAAAAATGCTTTTAAAAGCATTTGAAAGGGTTTGGCACGAAGTCCTTTCCCTGAGTTTCTTCTTCAGTGGATTCGAAACGGAACGTTCAATTCAAGTTGTTTTAGTTGGATTCACGGAGCCCAGGGCTCTTTCTCATTTTTATAAATGACTTCCTGTCACTTCAAATCCAATCCATTCATTTGTTGACGACAGTACCCTCACTACCTTAAGATCCTGCTCTTGGGCTGTAAATAGTGAGTGGCAGCGTATGTTAAACTCATTATATTCCGACACCGAACGTTTCATTCTATGGCAAAAAGGGATTGAGTAAAGTTTAATGTTTCCAAAAGGCAGTGTTTTCTTCAGTCTTTAAAGCGGGACTCTATGACCAAGCCGCTATTCATGAATGGTACTTGCATCCCCGAAAGTTGTTTTACGTCCGCGATCACTTGGTTTTTATACCGAAGGTTCAGTCTCCCCTTTCTTCTCGAACTAGGAGGCTCGGATTCGAAGAACATCTTGGCTGGAGCATTGGTGTCCATGCGCCCGATGTGGCCGAGTCATTGTTTTGTTTTTGTTTTTTTTTCTTTTTTTTTTTTTTTGTTGAAGGCTTCTGCTATCCGCTGGAGCACTCAGACGCAATCACTGGTCCATTGTACTCCAGACAGACACCTTACATTACTGTATTTTCCCCGGTTCCCGGAGAAAATTTTGAAGGAGCTTCAGTAATGTAAAGCTAAGCGATTCGGCACACACCGCGTCGGGTGCGCCACCGTGCGCGAGCAAAGGCGGGACAATCACAGAGGAAATGCTCTGCAGTATCATCCTCCTCTTCGCCACATGCAGCACAGGTAGGCGTATCACTGATGCCGAGTACGTAGAGATGCTTGGCAAAAGTGTAATGGCCCGTGATAACTCCCACAAGCCTTCTGCAGTCGATTCTCCTTAAAGACAGGAGGAATGCTGCAGATTTTTTGCAGACATCAGGGCATACGCGCTTAGTCATCCTGCAACCCGGACAATCCCTCCATCTACAGTTGTGTGTGTTAAATACACAATCGTTAATGTAGGAATTTACCGTGGATGCAGGTAGACCTAGAGCGGGTTCAGGTCCTGAGAAGCTCTCCTCTGAACCCATTCTAGCGAGTTCATCAGAGATCTCATTTCCTGGAATGCCAGAGTGGCCTGGAACCCATACAAGCCTTAATGAATTTAGTCTGCCGACTCTGTTCAAGAAGGACTTGAGTTCAGCACTAATTTGTGGCTAGTTAAGGAGTTACACACAGCTTTTAGTGCAGCTTGGCTGTCACTACAGACGAATATGCTTTCCCCCTTCCACCTGTGCTTCACAACATAGTGCATGGCCATTAGGATTGCGTATATCTCTGATAGGAAGATAGGCACATACTTTCCTAACTAGAAGTGCAGTCGGATGTTTTCGCGTTCAAAGAAGACTCCAGCACCGGACCCCCGCCCAGACCTGGAGCCATCCGTGAAAATGCGAAGACTATCCTTGCCAGGCTCAGTATCCAGTCATAGCCAATCCTGACGCCATGGAAACTCGACTGTGAAATTACGACGCAATAGGATAACGGGCGTCAGTGCGTCAGAAGGCATGTCCATCAGACAGGGGTCGCATGACAATTCTTGCGCAAGCACACCGTTATTCCTATGCGAGTTGTACCAAAAGCCATTTCTCTTCAGACGAGACATGGCTTTCAGAGCACACCCTCTGATGAATATTTCAAGAGTTGGAAGGTTCATCATAATATCTAGAGCAGCGCCCGGCGTGCTGGGGAAAGCCCCGTGCAGCTGAGACAAACCGTTCTTTGGAGTTTGATGAAAGAGGCTACGACGTGTTCCGAGTCATTGTAGTCGACGGAATTTCGCCTTCCGGATTACAAATATCCACATCTCACATACAGCTCATAGAGTTCGCGGTTATGTCTTCTCCTCCATTCGCCTTCCTCGCAGACAGGACCGAATATCCCCCACAGAATTCTTTTTTCGAAGGAGCCAAGGATCTGCTCTGCTGTACTGCTTATTGTCCAGCTTTCGGTTCCATATAGCAGGACTGGCAGAATAATAGTATTGTAGAACATAATCTTGGTTCTTCGGGATAGGAGTTTGGACCCTCGCTGTTTTGACAAGCCGAATTAACAGCGGTTGCCGAGGCTGATTCATCCGTGTAGTTTATGTTTGCCCCGAGGTATGTAAACTCCTTCAAGACCTCGAAATAATAGCTGCCGATCCTTATTTTTGTCGTAGATAATGGATGACGGACCGCTTTTTTGTTGACAGCATATATTTCGTCTTCTCCTCATTGATGTGAAGACCAGCTCGTTTCGTCTGATCCTCAATCGCCGTGAACGTTTCCACAATGGTGCGCTGGGAACTTGTGACAATATCAAAATCGTCTGCGTAGCCCAGCAACTGGACCGATTTGTAGAAGATAGTGCCTCCTGTGTAGACGTCGGCCCGTCGCACTTATTGATCCAACACGAGATTGAAGAAGTCTCATGACAGCGCATCTCCTTACCAAAATATGGTGCACGATGCATCCAATGTTTGTTAGCGTGGGTCGACACATCCGGATCAGTTTTCCCGGGATCCCGAATACGGCCATCGTTGTCATATGCGGTTTTAGGATCGATAAAGAGGTGGTGGGTATCGATTTGAAACTCGCTGGTCCTCTCCAGAATTTGTCGCAGCATGAATATTTGGTCCATAGTCAATTTGCCTGGTCGAAAGCCACACGGGTATGTTCCGATTAGTACGTGCCGTGATATTGAGCAAGAGATAGTTCTTGCAAGAGGTATGATCATCTTTTCGTGGATGGGATACATAGAGCTGGTATTCCAGTCGTCGGGCATACATTCGTCCTCCCAAATTCTACAGATGATCTGGTGCATGTTCCCTACAAGAACATCGCCTCCAGCTTTGAAGAGCTCTGTGGCCTTATCGTCCTCAAATCCAAATGGTCTGGGAATAAAGTAAAGGACTAGGCGGAACAGCCACTAAAGTCTTGCGAATGAACCTCTTGAGGTCTCAGAAGTAGCAGTAGTCTTTTAGACATTTTCAATTCAATGCAACAGGTGACGAAACATATAACAGAGAGAAAACAGAGGCTAAATGAAGTCCTGTCCTTTCACGGATTATTAGTAAACTCGATGTCTTCGTAAATCAACTTCGTCAGAGCATGAACGTAGATTCCTTTATCGCGCGAGGTACATACATATATATGTATAGTTCCATCAGTTTGGCAGCATTCAGCAGACAAAATGATACTATACAACCCGACACATACGGTCCGGTCCATTAACGCGCAGCCCGACTAGAAATATTCCCACCAAAGGACTACTACGCACCGACTTGAAGTTTAGAAGTGAAAAGACACACCCAAGCGTCTAGTATTCTGTAAAACTCCTTAGAAGTCAGAAATGATTGACAGCGTGTTTCAAGCATTTTTTTTAATTGCACAAAATAAGCTTTAAATTCAAATACAGACGAAGCCCAACGACATTTTGAACTTATGAACGTTCGTTTAGTCCTCGCGCGCTATTGGGACCGTTAGCTCAGTATGTTTTGTTCAAATTGTCGAGTTATCGAAATCCGCGAACCGACTAAATGCGAGAATGATCATTATTTTTGTGAGAAATGTATGCTACAGACGCATGAAACGTGTATGTTGTGTGAGGGGCGAATGCGAAGCAATTATCAGAATGAAAAGATAACGTCAGATTGCTGTTCACCCGATCGTTGTCTGTTGTCCAAAAGATGGGCCACTACACCGTGCGATCAGTGTGACTCAAGTAGCGGAATCTATGAAGAGCATGCGTCAGTAGGTTGTGGTTTTTCAATTTTCCCCCTTTTTTTATTTGTATTACATTTTGAAGGTGTCAAATTGTAGTCGATCGGATTTAAGGATACCCGACTATTATATGGATAGTCTGAGCGAACAAAGTACTTTAGTTCATAGCGAGCGATTACGAAACGAGATTTTGGAAGAAATGCTTAAACGCCTGATACCGCTTAGACATTTTCAGACAGTTGGTGTGTCGACAGAGTCAATGCCCCGTCTGCCACAAGAGGAATACACGACGCTCGACGCGAATGAAGGAAAGAAAAGAGAAATTAACCATTCTAGCTTGGAATTAGAGCGTGAGTTAAAGCAAGTGATGGGCAAGGTTGGCATCATGACACACCCTCCATCTGATGACCGCGATGTCACTTCTAACGCGTTACAAATTTCACCCGATCGTTATAGTGATATATCAGGTGTGACCGCCACTGACACATCATCAATATTTACTGCGATTCGTGCAGTTTATAAACCACCATGCAACTACCAAGGGGAAATTCGGCCGCAATTTGAGTGGCTCAGTTTAACACATGCCGGCACCAGTATGCCGGCTGGATTGTTGGATGCAGCGACTGCAAACATTCCTCGAAGTCCGATTCTCTGTCCCATCAGTACATGTCGTCAAGCATTATTCGTGTCGAATTTCACCAAACACATTGCAGTCGAGCACACAAAAAACCACTGCAAACTAATTCTGTCCCGACAGTGTCAGAATTTCTCTTTCGATCCCAAGCTGATACATATGGGCATTAATCGGTGTCAAGTACTCCTACTTGTACGGGACAGGATCAAAAATCTCGGACATGACCAGTTTAAGGATTTAATCCCAGTCATGGTGATGACAACGAAAGTGAGCCTTCTTCAACTGTGCTGCAATCAATATCGAATCCATGACAAAGAGGTGCAAAATAGCCGACAGAATTTCATCATGATCTGGGTGACTGGGCTAGTTCCGCCACAATTGTCTATTAATTTTTGCATGACCGTTTGGGCAAGATCGGGTCGACTGCCCGTTTGTCATATAGTTCATTCGGGTCGACTGTACTCGGTGCGGGAACCACAGAACAGTGATGAGGTTCAGAAAAGTGGCCAGAAGGTTCTGTTGTCGGAGCAGCAAATTAATTTATTAACCAATAACGGCCGAAGAATGCTGGATATACAAGTGACGGTTTATTGAACGAGTAGATATGAATGTGAATGAAATTTAAAGTTACTTTTACACATGTACTGTGATAGGGTGTACTACTTATATTTGTGAAATATACCTTTCCCATTTGAAATGGGTTCTAGGTACTTGTTTTATATTCGGAACGACTGTAGTGGTACCTTTCAGATGCCTTGATTGAATGCTATAGCTCTGTTTTGTTACCAACAAATCCTCATATCTCCTCATCCAGAAGAATTGCGGCGATTTGTTTAGGTTTTTCCGTTTCTATAGTAGAATTGTACGTTATAGATGGTTGCTGGAAAGCATTTAACTGTCCGGTTGAATCCTCAGGACGGCAGTTGGCTCGTAAACAGGATAGAAAGAGTCATTAGTTCTGATTGTAGTTATTGACGCAATTGAACATGATTTGATGAACGCAATTTCTTTTCCAAGGAACAAAAAACAAACCTTAAGATTGGACCTAAAGTGAATGCCATTCACTCCTTTCAGACATTTTTTTTTAGGAATGTACAAGATCGTTAGACCGCACGGCAAGAACGAACCGTGGATACTCAAGCACAGCGGCCTTCGACCAGTGCGTAATAGCTGGCGTAAGCAATGGCTGGTAATCGTTAATTGTTTGAAGAATTGTTTGAAATGCGACCGAGCGCCTGGAAGGATTAGACCTTTTTCGTTGACTAAAATCGAGCGCAAGCGTTTAAGTTTCCTTTGAATTTCGTCGATTTATTGTCAATACTTTTTAACGATAGTGGTTACTTATTTACTTAGATGGCGCTACAGTTCGGGGTGAACCAGGGCCTCAACCATCAAACCTCTCCCGCCGGAATGATCTTAGGCCAGCCGCTTCCAGTGCCGCGCGGCCATTGATTTGAGGTCCCATTCTACATGTGCGCGCCGCCTTAGATGCGGTCGTCCTCTGCTGCGTCGTCCCTCGGGGTTGGAGACGAAGACTCTTCGGGCCGGAGCGGTGATGTCCATTCACTCTACGTGGGCCAGCCATCTTAGACGTTGGATTCGAAGACTCCTCCTCCACTCCGTTTATACGCAGATTGCACGCAGAATTTTCCTCTCGAAACGCCCAAGAGCCTCTTCATCCGCTTTTGATAACGTCCAATCCTCAGCGCCGTAGAGGAGGACCGGGATGATTAAGGTTTTGTAGAGGGATACCTTAGTTTTTCGAGAGAGGGGTCTACTACTTAGTTGCCTCTTGAGCCCAAAGAAGCCGCGGTTGGTTAGAGTTATTCTGCGTTTTATCTCAGCGCCGGTGTCGTTGCTGCTTGTCGCTATCGAGCCAAGGTAGACGAAGTCCTTGACTACTTCAAAAATATAGCTGCCAAAGGTGACGTTCTGACAAGACGTCGGTGTTGCGCGTCTTTCTTTGATGACAACATATATGTAATAGGTCTTGTCCCCATTTACCATTGGATCCACTTTAGCCGCTCCTGCTTCAATGCTTGCGAACACCTCATTGACGTCTCGCTTTGGCCATCCAATAACGTCAATGTCATCTGCGTAGGCAAGCAATTGTGTAGACTTGAAGTAGATCGTACCTCTTGTATTGGCCGCAGAGTCCCGCACGATCTTTTGAAGTATGATGTTAAAGAAATCATATAACAGTGCGTCAGCCTGTCTAAAACCATTTTTAACATCGAAGGTCTCTGTTAGTTCAGCTCCGACCTTAATGCAGCAGCGGGAATTCTCTATAGTTATCCTGCACCGTCTGAAGACTTTGGCAGGAATGTTAAAACATGACATGGCTCTGTATAACTCGTCTCTATAAACACTGTCATATGCGGCTTTAAAGTCGATAAAAAAAGTTGGTGCCTGTCGACCTGGAATTCATGGGTCTTCTTCAAGATCTGCCGTAGTGTAAATATTTGGTCTATCGTGATCTATCCTGTCTGAAACCACACTGGTAGGAACATGCCAAATTGTCCACGAATGGTTTCAGGCGCTTACACAGTACGGCAGGGAGGATCTTGTACGCGATGTTCAGGACACTTATCCCTCTGTAATTGGCACAGTCATATGGGTCTCCTTTCTTATGGACCGGGCAAACGATGCTGAAATTCCATTCGTCTGGCATGCATTCTTCCGACCATATCTTGCAGATGAGTTGGTGATGTTCCTGACCAGCTCATCGTCAGCTGCATTAAATAGTTCAGCGGTAAGTTCGTCTGCTCCAGCAGCTTTATAAGACTTAAGTTTCAATATCGCTATCTTAACCTCGTCTAGGTCGGGTGAACGGGATTCTCCTTCGTCTTCGTCCATTGTGAATGGTTCGTTCTGCCTGACGGCGGCATTTTGACTATCATCGCTGTTATATAGTCTGCAGAAGTGGTCTTTCCACAATCTCAGCCTCGGCTGTGACTCCACTATTAGTTGTCCGTGCTCACCCCTGCAGGCTTCTGCTCTGGCTTTATAGCCTCGTCATGTTCGTTTTACTTTTTGGTAAAACTTTCGAACGTCGTTCGTTCGTTCCTCGATCTCGCACATCTCGTGCTCCTTCTTTTTTTTCTCAGAAGCACATGCTCCTCCCTCCTTTTCTGTTCATAGAGCTCGCAGGCTGCTCTCGTCCGTCGATACAGTGTTTTGTTTTTCTGCATGGGCGAAGGTGGTGGCTTGAAATCGAGTACATCTGAGACGGCCTCTCTGATGGCGTTCTGACAACGACTCTATTGCTGTTCTATGGTTTGTGTAGATTGCATGGGGACTTGAGAGAGCTTGAGGGAGTCTTGATCGGCGAAGGTCCTGGCGGTCTCCTGCGATTGCAGCTTTCCGACGTTAAATTTTGATGTTCTTACTCGACTCCATTGATTCGGAGAAATTCGCATCCGTACCTTGGCCTGCAAGAAGGTAATGATCCGAGTCGATTTGGCTCCTCGAAAGGTTCGGAAATCTAGGATGCTGGAGGAGTGTCTGCCGTCGATCGCAATATGATCAATTTGGTTGGTTGTCGATTGATCGAAAGACTGCCCGGTCCCCTTATGGATGTTGAGGTGTGGGAATCGTGTACTTGCTACTTCCAGATTATGTCCCGCCATAAGGTCCACTAGCCATAGTACACTCATTTTTCGGATAACTTCGTAATTCCATTGGTGTAGACAAACCTGGCCAAGTGTTTTAAGCGGCGGTTCAGCGGGTCAAATCGTTTCAGCGCCTGACTTAGGTTTAATTGTTTGCGGAATACCCGCTTCCCGCTCCGCCCTTGGTTTTTGACCCAACAGTATAAAAGTCCACACGACCTTTGCGAAGTAGCACTTGTCGTGACCAATTTTTCTTATCCGGGTATGCTAACAGTCTCAAAGACTGTGGTGGGTTCAATGTGGCTGGAGTTTCCTCTATAGGCCCCGTAATTGATTTTGTCAATAAAATACATGATTGCCCTTTCGATGTTGGTGCCCTTTCCATTTTGGTTGCGTCTAGGAGATTTTTATCTTATTACCATGGATCCGTGCGTGTTGCATTTGAATTGATGTGGATTGTATGGATCTTCTGTAAAACTGATTAGCCACAAAATATAATCTCGTTTCGCGACCTTTTTATAGGACCACCGATAAACCCAGTTGTCGAGAATTCCGAAGAACAACTGCCGAGCCTATCAGACCTTCATGATTTCGAACCGAAACTTGAATTCGATGACACTGAAATTCTGACTCCATCACCCAATTCCAGTAAGTTTCCCGAGCACTTTTTATAGATATCACCAAATTGCCTACCTTACACGTGTTTCTCTCGTCCCTTTTCAGAAGACGTTATGGTTGAGGACTTTGTTCTAACAGGTATTTATGCGCATAGTTCTAAACCAGTATGCCTCTTTCTATAACATTTCATTACCAATAGCTGGTGAAGAGGTCGAAGAAGTACAGATTGCCAATCCTTTAGAAGACAACGACTACGAGGATCAATTACAAGAGGTAACTTTGCGGCTTCATGTACGAGTACATATAGTAAATTAAAAAAAAAAAATGAATATTTTCAGCAATCGGAAGCTTTCACAGCGAACAGAACGAAATGCGACTTTCTGGGCACGGACAGACAGGGTCAACATATCTTCGGGATCTATGCGTCACGCTTCCCCGAAAAAAGTCAAATGGAACGATTTATACGGTAACTATCTTGTCACACCTGGAGTATGATCATTGAATAAACGTTTTTCTCTCACTTTACAGTGAATTGATAAAAGAAATTGAGCCGTACGTGGAGAACGATTACATATTAGTGTACTTTCATCAAGGTCTCAAAGAGGATAACAAACCATCGGCGCAATTCCTTTGGAACTCGTACAAAGAACTCGATCGAAACTTTCGTAAAAATCTAAAGAATCTCTATGTCGTTCATCCGACTTGGTTCATTCGGGTCATTTGGAATTTTTTCCGTCCGTTCATAAGCGAAAAATTCCGTAGAAAACTTGTATACATTTCCACATTAGATGAACTACGTCAGGCGTTAGGTCTTACCAAACTAAAGCTACCCGATAACATATGCGAACTGGACGATCGACTTAATTCAAATCGTCGAACAGTATCGAATTCGGTTACAGACAGTTCGATATGCCGAACCGCACAATTTGGCGTCACACTTAAATTTATCACACAGAATAGTCCGTGCTTGAATTCTATACCTCCGATCGTGCGTAAGTGCGTTGATTCGCTGTCTATGACGGGGGTTATCGATACCGAGGGTATATTTCGCCGATCCGGCAACTATGCAGAGATTAATGAACTTAAGCAAAGGGTTAATCGAGGCGAAGAGGTCGATTTGAAAGATGTTAATGTGCATGTGATTGCTGGACTGCTTAAGTCATTCCTAAGGGATCTTAGTGAACCACTGCTGACGTACGAATTGTATGAGGATATAACAAGCTTTCTCGGTAAACAGTGTGACGTACATATGTATGTGATGTCGAATAAAATAACGATTATGCTCCATTCACAGACTGGCCGAAGGAGGAACGATCACGTAATGTTACGCAATTGATAAGAGAAAAGCTGCCCGAAGAGAACTACGAGCTTTTCAAGTACTTGGTCGAGTTTTTAGTAAAGGTAATGAAATATAAACAACAAAACAGAAAAATATAAATACATATGAGCCATTACTACGTCGTTGTAGGTTATGGATTGCGAAGATCTGAACAAGATGACATCATCGAATCTGGCCATCGTATTTGGCCCCAATCTTATCTGGTCACGGCACGCACAAATGTCCCTGGATGAAATCAATCCCATCAACGCGTTCATCCACTTTGTTTTGCAAAATCACAAAGACATCTACTTGGTCGATGTAAACAAAAAACCATCGCCCATCGATTAACCTAGGTTCTTGTAATTAGTTCCACATTTCAATTCGGGTCAAGCCCACAAACGTTATTCCCTTATTTATACGTATTTAATCTTTCCTCCCTCTTTTCTATATTTTATTTCTTATCCAGTAACCAAAGAAGAAAGAAAAAAAACTAAATTTTTCAATTCATATTTTGCTACTAGTTACTTTGTTTTATTCTTTCTTTTCTACTCTCTACTGTGAAGTGGAATGTTTTGTGATTGAAGACGAACGTTTGGTTGTAAGATTGTAAAATTCTGCATAAAATGCACATTAAGTGAGCACACAGAATTTCGTATCGTAATTCGTATCAGAAATCATAAAGAAAATATGAAATAAACACATTTAGTCATATTGATACATCACTTTTACCCACGACTGTATGTTGTCTTTGGAACTAGTAGTGGTCAAAAGCAAGGAGGCAACTCATACCGATAGCACAAACAGTTTACTGCATATTTGTACTTCTATTTTGATTCAGTGATTTATCCGTGAACGTTTTTTTGTTTTTCGTTTTGATACCCACGGTGAATGTAGGCATTTCCCGAATGGAGAACTGCCGGTAGAGACGTATGCATACATACATATGTGTAAAAATATACAAATAAAACACTTGTTACAAATACTATGAAGTCGTGTATTGAATTAGACTTACTTACTTGGCTGAACCCACACCGAGGCCGACAAAACGTTTTTCTTGTCGTATACGACAAGAATACATTGCATCTTATGTGTCAACACACACCAAATGGGACGCAACACGATAAAACATTTTGTTCGGCAGCGCTCGTTGCTCCGATGTCCATTTTATACAGCATTGCATACAGTCAACCCACACCGATCGCAACAAACGTGTTGCGAACACGTGTCGTGGCCGAAAAGTACACACTACCTTAGCGGTCAACCCACACCGGACGAAATAAACAGAGCACGACACGACAAAGCAGAAAAACATGTCGAGATCTGTTCGCCGGTATTTTGTCTTTCTGCGACAAAATCGATGCATTGCGAATTTGTGAAGCGAAGATACAGTTTGTCAAGAAAATGTTTGCAAAACGTAAATATAGAAAAAAACTGATTTAAAAGCATATATTTACTAAGAAGACAGCAAATGAGCTAATTTTTTTTATAACTAATCCATTTTCATATAAACTCTTTGCCGTAATGTAGAACAAAAAAAAAAAAAAAGGCAAATGTAACCCAAAAACCAACAGAAATTTAACAAAACAATTCGAATGCTGTTTTTTCACTGTCAAATAATTCTTTGCAAAAGTGCATAGAGTTCGAGAAGTTTTTTTATTTATACACATTAGCTGTAATTTCATTGCGTTTTGGAGTTGTGAGTCAGTTTGTTAGTCATTGACGATTTCATAGTGTCCAGAAAATTTAAAAAAAGTAATCTTGAATATGCCAGGCAAACGGTTAAGTGATGATGTAATACAATTGGTGTATTATAACTACCACAAAGGAAAATCCGCTAGGGAATTGGCTGAAATGTTTTGTATAAAATTAAGAACTGTGTACAACGTTATAAGCCGTGCTGAAAAAGAAGGCAGACTAGATCTGAACCAGTCAACAGGCAGGCCAAAAAAACTAACAAGCAGGGACGAAAGAAAAATGATAAGACGTATTGAAAAAAACCCTCATCAGAATATTAGCCACGGACTTAAGAAACGGTTACGGAGTTCAAGTGTCTCATGAGACAGAAAAACTATACTCAAGCACAAGTACAAGTTATGATAGCCAGTCATACTAGTGCTAAATGCACCATTATGTACGAAGGCAACACGCTCGGTGAACACTGTGCGGAAACTACTGTCCAGAAAAGTAATCGCAGCAGGCGCAAAAACAAACAAACATGAAGCGCACCCACGCCAACCGAGCGTGGGTAGAACTCTCCGGAAAGCGAATAAGTACAGACGGAAAAAGGCCTCATCATAGAGGAGTTTAAATAAAAATTAAATAAAATAAGTTGTTATAAAAAGTGAATTATTTGTTTCATTAATTGGCGCCCAACAAGGAGTAACGCGAATAGTTTAATAAAGTCCTTATAAAGGATATTAAATCGCGTTGCGTGGTAATTCGAACGGAGCGAATCAAGGTTCTGCCGGTGCTATGTACATACATATGTACATATAAGTAACCCTAGCGACGAGGTGAAAAAATCCTATAGTTCAATATAAACTTTTGAATTTTGAATTTCTGAAAATTAAAACTATTCTGATGAAAAAGTGAACATTATAAAAAAGCAACAATATCTATTATATGGTGGAAACATTTTCTTTGAAACATATGGACTAAGTGTTAATATAATACATATGTATAACATTCGAGAAAAGGCTAACCCAAGCCACTGAGTAACTGTTAGCCGAAGTGGACGCTTTGTGAAAGAATAAAAACGCAAGATAACAAGAAATGTGCAATGTGCAATAAAAATGATTAATTGGTGAAATAGAGAGAGAATATTTAACAACAAGAAAACAAACAAAAGTGCTAAAAGAACTAATTTATTAATCAAACTTTTCTTTTAATTGAAAATTGAACGAACAAAAGTGATTTATGTGCAGGACATTGAAACTAGATAAAAACTAAAGTAACTACCGTAAGAAGCTATCAACGAGATCTGCGAGAAAGAACGTATGAAGGAACAAGAAGTAAGAAAAGTATAGATAAGAAGAATTTAACATCCATCAGCATAAAACATAAATAAAAACTACGTATATTGAACTCATAAGTATTTGAAACTATAAAATTAAGAAATTGTATCTATTTATATTCAAGAATTAATTGGTTAGGGATAAGAATTTTGGTTTATTATTTCGTTTCTTTTCATTCCTTTTCTTTCTCTTTTCTTTAACTGAATTCAAATTTATTTACCTTATAGAAGGTATTTTATTTGTTAAATACCTCTAAACACCTTAATTATATCAAAATGAATAATGAACAAATAAGTGCAGTCATAACCGCCGCTGTTCAAGCTGCGGTCGAACAAACAAAGCAAACTTTTAGCAACACAATTGAAGAACTGACGACAAGACTTAAACAACTAGAAACTCCTCGTGTTGTTGAGGCTTATCAACCAGTGGTCATTGAGGCAGGAAAAACTTGTGACGAATCGTTGGATCTGGTAAAGTCTTTACCAGAATTTTGTGGTGAACAAGTGAGATATGTTTCTTGGCGTCAAGCTGCTTTCGCAGCATATAAATTATTTGAAGGGCATGAGGGAAGCTCGAAACATTATCAGGCAGTTGCAATCATAAGAAATAAGGTGACTGGTCATGCGGATCAGGTTTTATCCTCATTTAACACTGTACTAAATTTTAAAGCAATCATTTCCCGCTTAGATTTTACCTACGCGGATAAGAGACCTATCTATCTAATAGAGCAAGAAATGTCAACTCTACGTCAGGGGAAACTGTCTATTATAGAATTTTATGACGAGGTGGAGAAAAAATTAACTTTGATTATAAATAAGACTATAATGCTTCACGAAGGAAATAGAAATCTGATCGATTCGCTTAGCCAAAAATATCGCAAGGATGCGTTGAGGATTTTTATTTCAGGGTTATCAAAACCTATGTGTGACATCCTGTTTTCTTCACAGCCTTCTGATATGCCTAAGGCTCTCGCTTTAGCCCAAGAATTGGAAGCAAATCAGGCACGATATCTTTTTGCAAACTCTTTCTCTAGCAGGCAGGAATATTCAATTAGTCGTCCACCTCGGCATTATTTTAACACCACCCACTATAGCCCATTTAATTGTCCGCACTACAAACCCATCACTTCCAGTCACATGAAACCTAAAGTAACTCCAATGGAAGTAGACCCTAGTTCTTCGTACTATAGAAACCCGACTACCTTTCAAAACCAAGTCCAAAATTCAAACAATACTCGAAAACCCTTCATGCAAAACCAGAATCATTTCCAAGGCCATATAGTAAATAATAGTAATACACGATTTCAGCAACCATTTCACCAAATTCCAAGGTCTGACAATAATAACAACCAATTTAAGAGGCATCGCGAATCTGACAGACAAACTCAACCGAAACATCAGAGAGTCAATCACTTTCACCAAAATATTGACTGGCCGACAACTAGCGAAGGAGATCGAAATCATGCTTACGATTATGATTCGCAGTTGCAGCATGATGAGGTTGATTATCCTCGCGATAACGCGTTGTCTGATGATGATGAAACAGTCAAACTAAATACAGGTTGCATTGGAAATCAAGAACTATCTGACGAGATTAATTTTTTAGGGGAAAGTCTCTCCTGCCGTATGTAGGGCGCACCTTGGCAGGAAGAGAAATAAAGCTTTTAGTAGACACTGGTACATCTAAAAATTATATACGCAATTTCAACACGCGGAACCTTTTATTGCCAAATCTATTCACGGAAGGACACAGGTTACGTCAAGGTGTATTGTAAATATTTTTAATAGAAGTGCAATTTTTTATGTTCTTCACACCCTCCGAACATTTGATGGAATCATAGGATTCGATTTTCTTAACGAAATTGAAGCAAAATTAAATGTTTCTAAAGGAATTTTGTCTTACAATGGAGGAGAGGAGAAATTATTGTACTTTTACTGTAGAGATGTTAGCTGTATACAGGAAAAAAATGTTTATTTGAATGAAAATAAACAACTTTCAGAGTTATTGACCAGGAATTCTAAGGTTTTTGCAGACCCAAATAATTTACTATCTTTTAACACGAGAGTTGTTGCTACCATTCGAACAACTGATAACGAACCCGTATATTCCAAAGCCTATCCGTATCCTCAATCAGCAGCTGAGTTCGTAAATAACGAAGTTGTAGATTTGTTAAAAAATGGAATCATTAGACCATCGAGATCCCCATACAACAATCCCGTGTGGGTTGTCGATAAAAAAGGGACTGATGAAGAAGGTAGGAAAAAAATGCGTTTAGTGATCGATTTTAGAAAACTGAACTGTAAGACGGTTAGCGATAAATACCCCATTCCCAATACTTCAGTTATTCTAGCCAATCTTGGAAGAGCTTCTCTCTTTTCGACACTAGACTTCAAATCAGGATTTCATCAAATAATGTTGTGTGACCGTGATAGGGAGAAAACAGCCTTCTCTATAAACAACGGGAAATATGAATTCTGTAGGCTTCCATTTGGGCTCAAAAATGCGCCTAGCATTTTCCAAAGAGCGATAGACGACGTGTTAAGAGAGGAGATCGGAAAATGTTGTCATGTGTATATGGATGACGTCATTATTTTTTCAGGGACTAAAGAGCAACACTTTCGAGACATAGAAAAAATTTTACAATTACTTTATGAAGCTAATATGCGAGTTGCATCGGAAAAATCTATTTTTTTCAAGGAGGAGGTAGAATTTTTGGGCTTTGTCGTGTCCAGTAAAGGCATAAAAACCTGTCCCGAAAAGGTGAAGGATATTGTCAGCTATGAAGTTCCTAGAACTCTTCGCAGCTTGCGGTCTTTTCTTGGTCTTTCGGGATATTATAGAAGATTTATTCGAGACTATGCCCAAATCACGAAACCTCTTACAAGGTATTTGCGAGGTGAGAATGGAAATGTCAATAAAAATGAATCAAAAAATAAAAAGGTGAAACTTGACATCGAAGCACTTGATGCTTTTGATAGAATTAAACGAATTTTGGCCTCAGAGGACGTTTTACTTTTATATCCCGACTTTACAAAACCTTTCGATTTAACGACAGATGCTTCTTCCTATGCGATTGGAGCGGTCCTTTCGCAGGAGGGCAGGCCTATTACTATGATTTCCCGAACTCTATCGGCCACAGAAGAAGGCTTCGCAACCAATGAGCGAGAACTTTTAGCCATAGTCTGGTCATTGCAAAAGTTACGTAATTATTTGTATGGAGTGAATCGGCTTAACATTTACACGGATCACCAGCCCTTAACTTTTGCCATATCGGACAAAAATCCGAATGCGAAAATTAAGAAATGGAGGGCATTTGTGGAAGAATTTACACCAATATTTCATTACAAGCCAGGCAAAGAGAATTACGTTGCTGACGCGCTTTCGAGACAGTATTTAAACCCACTTGAAGAACAAGATAATTCCTGCAATTCAACAGCTCACAGTGAAGTTTCTTGGACTCAAACAATATCCTCAGTAAAAAACCCTTTAAACTGTTTTCGAAACCAAATCGTTGTAAATAAAGGCCCGGAACAACTCAAAACAACAAAAATTATTTTCAAAACACAACTTAGGCATTCAATAACGTTTGATAACGTTGATAATCTTTTTTTATTACTAAAACAAGTAATAAATCCCAATGTCGTCAATGCCATTCATTGTGACTTACATACCCTTGCACAGATTCAAGACAAATTGATTGCCATGTTTCCTTCAGTAAAGTTTGTTCATACCAAGGAAATGGTAACCGATATTTATTCAATCCAGATGATCAGGCAGAAATTCTTTCGACCGAACACAACCGAGCTCATAGATCTGCTCGCGAGAACTCGATTCAAGTCCTTAGTGACTATTATTTCCCAAATATTAGGAAAAGATTTAAAGAAATAGTGTCTAGTTGCACGGTCTGCAATGAAGCAAAGTATCAACGACATCCACCGAAACCGGAGATAGGAAAAACTCCTATACCTGCTCATCCAGGTGAAATAATTCACATCGATATCTACTCAACGGTTCGAGCTCATTTTTTAACTTGTATAGATAAATTTTCCAAATTTGCTGTCATTAAACCAATTAAATCTAGGGCAATAATTGATATTAAGGAACCGATTTTAGAACTGCTGAATTTGTTTAAGGATACCAAAACGATAGTTTGTGATAATGAGAAATCGTTTACATCTATGAGTATTAGATCATTACTAAGGGATAATTTTGGTATATGCATGTATGACACACCACCTTTCCATAGTGTTACAAACGGGCAGGTAGAAAGGTTTCATAGCACCCTGGCTGAAATAGCTAGATGCATAAAGCTGGAAAAAAATATTAGCAATATTTCTGAGCTCCTTTTACTTGCCACAGTCAAGTACAACAGGACGATTCACTCAGCTACAAATTACCGCCCGATTGACATTATCCACTCAATTCCAACCTTTCTCAAACAGGAAGTAAGGCAAAGAATTTCTGAAACCCAAATAAGAGACCTTGCCTACCATAATAAAGGAAGACTAACTTTGACATACAGACCTGGTGAAGACGTATTTGTTAAAACAAATAAACGCATTGGAAACAAATTTCGAAAGCTATTTATAAAGAAAACTGCTCAAAAAGATTTAGGAAAAAAGGTACTTATTGACGGAAAAGAGGTCCATAAGGATAATTTGAAATAGCTTTTTGACTTTAATACTAGTTAACTAGATGTGTTGCTCAAAGTTACAATCTTAATTAACATATTGGCGCTCTTTGTTCTTATTCAAAACTCTAATTTTTAACTATACCACTATAAATTTTGTATTCAAGAAAGTATTTCAAAGTACATAAAATCAATCTAAAATTAATTTGGTTTTGTTTGGATGTAAAAGAAAACATTGTATTTATTTAGTCTAGCTATTAATTTGTATAATATGTAAGATTTGTAAGTATATCGAAAAGAAGACGAGGACGTCTTCACTTAAGAAGGGGGGAAGTTATGATAGCCAGTCATACTAGTGCTAAATGCACCATTATGTACGAAGGCAACACGCTCGGTGAACACTGTGCGGAAACTACTGTCCAGAAAAGTAATCGCAGCAGGCGCAAAAACAAACAAACATGAAGCGCACCCACGCCAACCGAGCGTGGGTAGAACTCTCCGGAAAGCGAATAAGTACAGACGGAAAAAGGCCTCCTCATAGAGGAGTTTAAATAAAAATGAAATAAAATAAGTTGTTATAAAAAGTGAATTATTTGTTTCATTAATTTACACATCAAGAGTTGCTAGAAAAAAAACCATTACTCTCACCGTTGAATATTTGCAGAAGCGTCAATTTTGCAACGAAGCACATTTGTCTTCCGGTAGAGTATTGGAACGATGTTGTGTTTTGTGACGAGTCTAGTATAAAGCTGTACCAACATGCAGGACCGCCGAGATTATGGCGAAAACCGCTTACAGCCCTCGACAACAATATCATTCCAACAGTAAAATTCGGGAAATTGTCAGTGATGATATGGGGCTGCTTCTCAAGCAAAGGTGTTGGTGAGTTAAAAATGATTGATGATATAATGACAAAGGAAGTTTATTTGGATATTTTAAGACAAAATTTGAAAAGAGGTGTTCAGAAATTCGGCTTTGTGGACCCAGAAAACGAAAACAAATTACTTTTTAAATTTTACCAGGACGACGATCCAAAGCATAAATCATATTTGTGCAGGGAGTGGTTGCTTTATAATTGCCAAAAAGCAATTGACACCCCTGCGCAAAGCCCCGATCTGAACCCTATTGAGAATTTGTGGGCCCATTTAAAAAAGAAGGTGGCAAAAAGAAGTCCGAAATCGAAAATGGATTTAAATAAGTTTATCAACGAAGAATGGCTTAAGAATCCCGATGAATATGACCTTCAGAAGCTCATTCAATCAATGCAGGGTAGATTACGGGCTGTCATTAAGGCTAATGGTGGTCATACCAAGTATTAAAAATAAGAAAATTGGTTCTTTCGCTTGTAATTTTAATTAATTTGGTCGGCAAACAGCATTTTGCAAAGAATTGTTTGACAGTAAATAAACTGATATTGATAAATTTTTGTTAAATTTCTCAAGTGTTTGGTTGATTGTGTTTTTTCTTTTTGTATATTACGGTAACCAGTTAATACGAAAATGGAATTATGAAGAAGGTTTTAAAACAAATATTATTTTACTTAGTAAATATATGCTTTTAACATTATTTGCTTTTCATTTCTACGTTTTGCAAACATTTCCTTGACAAACTGTAGATGCCTGTTTCACAATGCTACTACACAGCGACGCGACAGCGCAGCTACAAACGCCGTAGCTGTTAAATCCATATTAATTCAATGGAATTATATGGAGCAAGTCACATAGGCACGTATGTAGTCGTGTCGCAGCGCTGTAATTTCGAAAATTTGAAAAACTGTCGCTACTACACGGCGTTTTGCCATTTCGAATTCGACATTGGAGGAATACGTTTGATAACTTGGTCTAACCCACCACCTCCTTCTGACTTTTGTTTTCGCTTTTAACTTTTTATGGGCTAAGGCAGCCGCACATGTAACGCAATAATGTTTTTTTCAAATTGCTTTTATCCATTTATGAACTAATTTCAGTTTCAATCTTCGAATTTATTACTGATGCCAACTTCACTCTATAGAATTCACCTCCAACTTCACTCACAGAAGTAACCGCGCTGTCAAAAAAAAAAACGCCGATGAAAGTACCTCCATTGTGTATTGACTGAACGACTTTACAACCACAGCAAACGGCAGCGTTTGTAGTTGCGCTGTCGCGTCGCCGTGTAGTAGCATTGTGAAATAGGCAAGAAGTTGACGCGGAGAAGCCACAAATTTTGATTGAGCAAAGGAGCGCTATGTAAGTATATTACGGGGCAAAACCCCCCGTAGTATACTTGCCATGAAAAAGCTTCTGGACTCAAGCCGTTCGGAATCGGCATTAAACTGTAGGTCCCCTTCACCTGTGTAAAAAATAAATGACACACATCGTGGTGAGTTCGACGAGAAGTTTGAAGGCGGCCATAGATCTGCGAAAAAGGTGTTCTGGCAAACCATTCGCCGATTCACAGGAAGGAAATTCAACATAATCGAAGGAGTTAAAACCAAAGATGGTGTGTTGCTTTCCAATGAGATGGACAGCATACACAGCAAAGGGGGACAGACCTATAGTCGTGAGTGGGGCGGAGAATAGTCCAACGGTGGGGGAAGTCATTTTAGCGATTGAAGGTGGCCTGGGAATGCTGTGAGACACCTAGCGACTCTCAGATTGGGGTGATTTTCCCTCTTTTCAAAAATGGGAATAGAAAAGAGTCCTCCAACTATAGGGGCATATCTCTTTTAAGTGTCCCCGGTAAAGTCTACGCTAAGGTACTGAAGGTGCGTTCTAAAGCTATGGTCGAATCCAGGATAGGAAGAACAGTGCGGGTTTCGTCACGGCAGAAGTACAACCGACCAGCTTTTCACTCTATGAATGATACTCGAGAAGGCTTGGGAGTACGCCAAATCGATCTACAGCTGCTTTGTAGATTTGGAAAAGGACTATGACCGAGTTCTTCGAGGTAAACTCTGGAGTGTTCTGCAGGAGTATGGGATTGATGGTCCTCTGTTGAGGGCCATTCAGTCTCTATACACAAACAGTAGCAGCTGCGTTCGGGTTAACGGTAGTAAATCAACACCTTTCACCGTGGGCGTTGGAGTTCGCCAAGTGTGCGTCTTGTCACCTCTCCTCTTCATTATATATATGGACTGGATGCTGCAGCGCAGTCGAGGCGAGGAGTGTTTCACATTGGGAGAGTTGAGGGTGAGCCATCATCTTTTTGCAGATAACTTAGTTGTCCTCACATCCTCCCAGACGGAACTCCAGCGCGCGCTAAAAAGGTTTGTGACCGTATGTACTGATGCTGGAATAAGGGTTAACGTGGACAAATCCGAGGTTATGGTTATTTTCACAACATCTGTCCAATGCACTCTACATGTTAGTGAAGTCCCATTGAAGCAGGTGGAGAAGTTTAAGTATCTCGGGGTCTTCCTCACGAGTGATGGGAGGTGTAATACTGACCTTCCTGCAGGATTGGCCAAGCTGGGTCAATTTTGAAACAGCTTGCAAGATCTGTAATCAGGAAGACCGAGCTTGGTGTCAAAGCCAAGTTAGCGGTTTTTAACTCAGTATTTGTTCCAACTCTCACCTATGGTCATGAAATGTGGGTATTGACCGAAAGAATAAGATCGCGAATACAAGCTGGCGAAATGAGATTTCTTCGTGCTGTTGTGGGAGTTATTCGCCGGGATAGGGTGAGAAACACGACAGTGCGCGGGGAGCTCAATGTTGAGCAGCTGCTTCTTCGAACGGAAAGTGCTATACTTCGATGGTTTAGTCACGTGAGACGAATGTCGCCATAACGACGACTTCCAAAGCGTGCCTTGGATGCAATACCATCAGGCAGGCGACCGCTTGGCAGACCCAGGACGAGGTGGTTGGACCAAGTCCAAAAATTCGTCTGGGTGCGCTTGGGCATTGCTCCTGATGAGTTAGAGTCCTGATGATGTTAGATCGAGTGGCCTGGAGATCCCGCGTGCGCGCATTATCCTCGCGACCCCGTTAGTGGAACATGCGGGCCAATGAAAATGTATGTATGTTTGTATGTACAGCGTGGGTGATTGAAGCTTGGCTCTGGCCCTTCACGAGCTGTAACGCCACCAAAGCAAGCAAGCAAAGGAGCGCAATTTATAATTATTTTGAATCAGACGACATTTCAAACGACGATAACAACCCACACCAAGCGCAGCAATTCGTCGGAAACATTTTGCTTGTCGGTAAGTGTTGGGGTTGGTGTGGGTTAGAATGAAAAAGGTTTTTTTTTCTGTGCGACAAGAAAACGTTGTGTCGTCTTCGGTGTGGGTTCAGCCTTAGATGGCGCTACAGTTCGGGGTGAACCAGGGCCTCAACCAACAAGCCTCTCTCTCCAGCCGGCACGATCTTTGGCCAGTCGCTTCCAGTGCCGCTCGCCCATTTGCTTGGGGTCCCTTTTCACCACTGCGCGCCACCTTAGATGCGGTCGTCCTGTGCTGCTTCGTCCCCCGCTCTATATGGCCCAGTAATCTTAGACGATGGATCCGTAGACGTCTAACCACCCCGATGTCACTGTACAGCCCGTACAGTTCTTGGCTGAATCTCTTCCAAAGACTGCACGCAGAATTTTTCTCTCGAAACGCCCAAGAGTCTCTTCATCCGCTTTTGATAACGTCCAAGCCTCGCCGCCGTAGAGGAGGACCGGGATGATTTAGATTTTGTAGAGGGGATACCTTTTGGAGGACATGGGCTCGGACATACAGGGTTAAGTTGTTGATCGTTCTCAACCTGTCGAGATGCCAGCAACGATCCCTGTTTAAATGCCCGGGTCAAGTTGACATACGGCCTCCTCCGGCGCACTCTGGATAGCCTCTTCAACAACCGTTGGGAGGTGAACAAACGTATGCAGCGACAAAACCCCGACCAGAATGGCGGTTGTGCGGCGGGCTAACAATCCGCCCACGTAAAAAAAAAAACACAAGTTATGAATGAGGAAGATGCCTCGGATACACGGACGGATACTCGACGACGACAACGCACGAAAAAGGGAAACGCTTTGCGAGTATGCTCCTGGAATGTCAGAACCCTGTACACTCCCGGAGCTGCTCATAAACTAGAAGGAATCCACATGCAGTACAAAGCGGATATTACTGCGGTCCAGGAAATACGCTGGATAGAAAACGGTATGATTAGGAAGAAAAATTGCGACATTTATCACAGCTGTCACAAGAGGTTGCACTCACTGGGATGCGGATTTGTCGTGGGAAAGCGGTTAAGGTCGAGGTCGTCGACCTTAAACCTATAAGTGATCGCCTAGCTGTGATCCGCATCAGAGGCAGATTTTATAACATCAGCCTTATATGTGCACACGCCCCTACCGACGAGGCTGAAGACCCTATCAAGGCGGACTTCTATGACCTCCTGGACAACGCCTACGGAGCTTGTCCGGAGTACGATGAAAAAATCGTGCTCGGAGACTTCAACGCCAAAATCGGTAAGGAGTACACCCTTGGCGGAGTGATCGGAAAGCACAGCCTCCACGATACAACAACAGATAACGGCTTCCGACTCGCTGACTTTGCGACAGCTCGTAATGCGGTGATAAGTAGCACAAGATTCCCTCGCAAGCGAATCCACACAGCAACCTGGCGATCTCCGGACGGTCGAACCGCCAACCAAATCGACCATGTGCTCATTGATGCAAGGCACTCGTCAAACATCCTGGATGTGCAAACATTCAGAGGGGCAGATGTCGACTCTGACCACTTCCTCGTAGCAGCAAGATTCAGAGCTCGACTGTCCAAGAAAGCTGTACCTGCTCACCATGAGAAGTGTCGACATTGGACTCCTGAGCACACCGGAGGTTACCAGAGTCTACAGGGAGCAACTAAGCGAAAGGCTCTACGGTACGCCTACGTCGAACACAAATGCCAATAATATGTGGCTGCATTGCCGCTCAGCCATTCAGGAAGTAGCCGAAACCACCTTAGGATACCTACCACCCCCGACAAGAAACCCGTGGTATGATGGCGAGTGTGAGCAGAAAAAGGCAGCAACCGACGAGGCGTACCAAAAGGCGCTGCAGAGGAAAACCAGGGCAGCGCAAGAAGAGTACCGAGCCAGAAGAAGGGAGGAGAAAAAACTACTGCGACGAAAGAAAAGAATCTTCGCAGCCTCCCAGCTCAAGGATATCGAGGAGTCTAGGGATAGACATAAAACACGAGCCTTCTACAAGAAAGCCAAAGGCCTTGCAGGAGGCTTCAAAAAGGGCACCCAGGCTCTTCGAAACTGCGAGGGTAATCTTGTCACCGACCCGCAAGGAATAGTGGATGTATTTAAGCAGCACTTCCAGCAGCTGCTTAACGAGCATGACCAAGAGAGGTGGTAGGGACCGAGGAAATCCCAACTCCAGCCGCTGAAGTAGTCCTCCCACCCAGAATCGAAGAAGTCGGCACAGCTATTCAGAAGCTGAAGAACAACAAGGCCGCAGGCTCAGATGGCTTGCCATCTTCGTCTTCTGAGAACACGAAAGTGGAGAGCTAGATCTATAAAATGGAATAGGACGCCACACACTCTTTGTTTGATTGTCGTAGCAAGCAGTTCATTTTGCCTAATAAAGCTGTTATATACCAGATTGTAAATCAAACCCATTTAATGCGTACTTATTCCGTTTTTATTTAAGGTTACTCTATATTTCACACACGTGTCCGTTCTCGTTCGCATCGCATACCGGAAGAAGTGACAGCAAGAAAAGACAGGGTGATCATAGTTGCCAATTGATTATCGGTCACCTCGCGTTGCCAAACTTATGCAATATATGACAAAAGCCACAATTATTTTCCTCGTGTTTTTTATTGTCCCCATTCGGATATAAAACTATATTTGGTCTTGTCCCCATTTACCATTAGACCCACTTTAGCCGCTACTGCTTCAATGCTTGCGAACACCTCATTGACGTCTCGCTTTGTCTGTCCAATAACGTCAATGTCATCTGCGTAGGCAAGCAATTGTGTAGACTTGAAGTAGATCGTACCTCTTGTATTAGCCGCAGAGTCCCGCACGATCTTTTCAAGTATGATGTCACCCTGTCTAAAACCTTTTTTATCATCGAAGGTCTCGGTTAGTTCACCTCCGATCTTAATGGAGCAGCGGTAGTTCTCAATAGTCATCCTGCACAGTCTGACGGGTTTGGCAGGAATGTTAAAACATGACATGGCTCTGTATAGCTCGTCTCTATAAACACTGTCGACGGGTAAGAGCCTCTGCAGCGGAACATCTTGCAGCTCTGTTAGCTTCCTCGTGGTACCATCTGAAAATTTTCTGACCATGGGAGTTACTAACGAATGGCGAGTATTCTGAGCCACGAAACCGGATTAATGTCGGTTGGGCTTTGGTCTAGCAAACCGTAACCGAGAAGCCCCATAATTGCTCAGTAACAGCTACAAGCCTCGGATAAAACGAACCAGATTAATGTTAACGACCTTTGCAAGAAACGAAAAAAGGACAATATTAGGTCCCTAAACAGACCACGTGCCTGCTAGCCAATTGGACGAGGAGCTTCTCCACTTCCTTAATGATGTTGAACATTTCTCGCGTAGGAGCTGAGATGGCCCGAGTCATAATTTCACTGGGAAGGATACGCTTCCTGAGATGGCAAAGAGCAGCACACTTACACAGTATTTGCCTTGCAGTCTCTTCGTCCTTAAGACAGAGTTGATGATCGGTTTCAGACGAGAGGTTCATTTTATTGACATGATATCTCAGACCACAGTCTCCCATAAGGTAACTGAATAATCTTTTGATATCTACTCTATTAAGTTTGGGTATATTAATAGTGTTTGTTCAGCAGTCGTATAAATCGATTGGCGAAGTCCTATAACGCTGTTCCAAAAGGACAGTAGTTGCGATTTTTTCCACTTGTCTAAGAAGAAGTTAATCTAAGACTTGGGAGCGCCGCAGAGAGGTTCAGGACGAGTATGTACCTTTCGCTGGAATCTTTCCTAGCGAGTTGATCGGCGATTTCGTTGCCCTTAATACCTTTGTACCCTGGCACCCACCAGAGTTTGAGTTTGTTTCTGTTGGCAAGGTCTTGTAGGGCATAATGGCATTCCTTAACGGATTTTGAGTTCATGCTATGCGAACTCAGTGCTTAATGCGCTGCTTGACTATCAGAGAATATATTGATGGTTACTCCTCTTGTGCCAGTCTCTAAGTTTAGATTGACACATGTTAGGATGGCATACAATTCCGCTTGAAAGATACTAGAACTCATCCCTAGGACCTTCGAAATCTTCCGATTTGGTCCAAAGATGTCGGCGCCAGAAACCATCTTGGAGTAATCAGTATACCACCCAAGGCCTTTGACGTTGAGCAAGGGATCACTGGTTTCCCAAGCTGTGCGGCTTGGGATCAATATCTCAAATCTCTTGTTAAAAGTGAAAGTGTTCGGCAATGCGTCCGAGACCGTGGTAATCATATCCAGCTCAGGAAGATGTTAAAGGATGGACATGTGACCCATATGCCGAGATACGCTGGTCCTGGAGGTGTTGAAGCTTAACGACTATCGTTTTTTGCTCAACTTTTGTCCACCATACCGTGGACGCATAGATGATGAAAAGTCTCACTATCGCAGTATATAGCCAGTGGATTACCATAGGTTTCAATCCCCAGGTTTTACCGTAAGTGCGTCGAAAGGCCCACAAGGCCTTAGTCGCCTTTCCAGTTAAGTCTGCGATCAAGGTCAGTACCTAGATACTTAACTTCTTCTGAAAGTCCTATGATTGTACCATTGAGAAAGACGGAGTAGGGCTTGAACCTTCTCCTCTTTGTCAACGGGACTAAGATTGTCTAGACCGCTATAAACCGGGCTTACCCCCATCCAAGACTGCGACATTTAATGCGGCGGCTGTTATAGGGAGAGAGGACAACTATTGTTCGGATGCTTACTTGTTGTTGGAGGTGGACTAAGGTAAAAAGTCCTAAGCTTTCGGCTTGTCAGCGAACGCCTCATAACGATGACTCCGAGGTTCTGACAAAACCCCCTGTAGTATAATTGTCATGAAAAGCTTCTCGAAATTCGCCGTTCGGAACCGGCAATAAACTGTAGGTCCCTTTCACCTATGTGAAAATGAAATCACACACAACATGGGTGATTGAGAGAAGCTCGGCTCAGGCTCTTCATGGACTGTAACGCCAACATACATACATACAATATGTGCACCCTGGCCAAGATGCCAGTGGTTTGTGTCCTTTTACGACGACAGAATATATTTCGTCTAGCCCTCATTTACCGCCAGCCCCATTTTAGCTACTTCCGCCTCAATGCTCATAAAGGCCTCAATGACATCTCGCTGAGCTGAGCATAAGCGAGCGGTTGTACGGACTTGAAAAAGATCGTGCCCCTCGTATTTACCAATGACTATTGCACGATTCTGACGATGTTGAAAAAGTCACACGATGGCGTGTCGCCCTGTCTAAAACCCCTTTTTTGACATTAAAGGTTTCGGTAAAGTCGCTTCCGACCCTGATTGAGTCGGGTTATTGAGATATTAATGTCCTTGGCATTTAGGCAAGATTTCGGAGGTGATAAGTTAGTTCGGGGGTAAATCTCTCATAAGTTTTACCTGAGTTACAGCCTTTCCTTTAGTTTTGGGTAATTGCGATGGCTTGAACCTTTCGGGGTTATGGCTTTGGCAATATTGCAAATGTTGTTCTGGATTGCATTGACCTTTACGACTACTAGTGTCATTCAGAGAGCACCGTGGCGCAGTGGGTAGTGAGTTGGCCTCTGACGCCGATGATACGGGATCGAATCCCGACAACAACGTATTTTCACGGTCCTTCACCTCAGCGAGGTTTTGATAAGGCCCCCTGTACTATAATTGTCATGAAAAGCTTCTCGAAATTAGCCGTTCGGAATCGGCAATAAACTGTAGGTCACACAGAACATGGGTGATTGAGAGAAGCTCGGCTTTGGTCCTTCAAGGACTGTAACAACATTATGTTTGTTTGACATCTTCCATGATGTTTTGGTTCGTTACGAGTGGCTCATAATAAACTAGACTCTGCTGATCCTACTAAATGCCTCGCTGAGTCTTCGAACCATGGACGATGATGTATGGCATGGCTTATCCTACAATATTTCGCGCTTATGGCTATCGTAACCCATACGTAGATCTGATAGTATCATCTGTTGGGCAACAGCGAGAACTCATTTGAGGTCTTAGGGACTTGACGAAGATCTGAAAAAACTCCGACGATGTGTATATTCATTTCGTTTGGGATTCAATATTTCCGCAACCTTCTCTTTCCTTTTGAACTTGTCGATGCGGCCGTTCCGATGTTAATGCTAAAGTGGCTAACGCAACTTGCGGGAAATCTGTCTCCTAGATTTCATCAGATACTAGCTATACATGTATGTAGCTGAAGAGCTGCCTGGTCGGCTGAATAGATACCTGGCCGGCGAAATAATTGCCTGGTCGGCTGTATAGCTGTTTGGCCAGCTGAATAACTGCCTGTCCGGCTGAATAGCTACCTGGCCGACTGAATAGCTGCATGACCGGCTGAATAGCTGCCTGGCCGGCTGAATAACTGCCTGGCCGGCTCATAGCTACCTGCCCGGCTGAATAGCTGCTTCATCGGCTCAATAGCTACCTGCCCGGCTGAATAGCTAGCTGCCTGACCGGCTGAATAAGTGCCTGTCCGGTTGAATAACTGCCTGTCCGGTTGAATAGCTGCCTGGCCGGCTGAATAACTGCCTGACCGGATGAATAGCTGCCTGGCTACCATGTTCGCCCGGTCAGTTGAATGGCTACCTGGCTACCACGATCGCCTGGACAGCTAAATAGCTGCCTGGCTACAATAGTCGCCTGGCCAGCTGAAAAGCTGCTTGTAGGGAGCAAGTGCCCGATGAGGAAACAAACAAAAACTATAAAAGAACACCAAAACCGGGAGTGTGAATCCTTCTTCTCACTTTATCTTCTGCCCGCACAAGTCCAACCTTAAGTGCGCGTTTAATATAAAAAAGAAATAAAAATTCAAAAACTCAAATGAGGACAAGCTGTTGGCAGGTATAGTTCGTCCATTTTTCGAAACATAAGTTGTCTGAGAATAGGAGAGCTGTTCCTACACACGATTGTTGACTCATCGTCATAAGTCACATTAGCTGAAACCTGTTTGAATCTTTCCACAGATGACAGAAGGGCCTTTGTATCCTTCTACGAAGTCACTTACTGGATGCACGTTTGCCCGTTCCCGCCGAACAATAAGTCCAGAAAAAAAAAGAGGAGAAGTTCTCAAATACATTGGGTATTGGCGAATTTGGATATGATCATATGATTTCAAACAAGTACATTTCCCTATAATCTGATTAAGATTCATTTTAAGAGGCTGGCTGTTTCGAATTAATACCTCAGTATGGGTAAAAGTCAAATATTTTTGAGTCCTTTTAGCCCGTTTGGCCTTCATCCACATGCTACATATGGGATAATACAAATGAAATCTGGCGAATGCTGAGGTTCAGTCAACAAGAATCTGAATTCAGAGTCTCAGATTAGAGATATCTGGTCATAAGCTAGAAGTTGTTGGCCATCGGTGACTTCTTGGAACGTGCCAGAATTTTTAAAAGGAAACCAATATCAGGACGGCAGAAGCTGTGTGATGACAAAATCCATACTCGTTCATCATCCATTCAAGCCAGCCCTTGTCTGTACAGAGATTCTTCGTTAACTAATCGAAGGCATTCATTGAGACAAAATTGATATTTTTTTTGCCAAGAATCATCGTCAATTTGAGTTATGTAATTTCACAAGTTTCCAAGCGATATGGCTTATTTTATACCTAAAGTTCCCATCAGACTGTCTCAATCAATGTCGGCTAACTGGCAATTTCAAGACTGCCCGTGACGATGCGCTTTTGCTGAGAATACATGGTATGGCCTAAAGGCTGCTTTCTCACGTGGCGTAAACGTTACTTGGACACCAAAGATTTCTGGAGACCCGGTGAAATGCGTGATTTCTCGGTTGTAACATCTAAGAAGCCAAAACAAAAAAAAAAAAAAAAAGGAACAAAGTCAATAAAACCAAAGAGCTGCCTCAGTTTTCATCGCTTGCGGTTTATTTGAAACGAATGAAAAGATCTAGAAAAAGTACAACACGACGTTCCGCTTCTATGCCGTACGTATGCAAGTGCAAAGAGGAATAAGTTACTTGTTGCTTCAAACTGTTATGTTTTTCAACTTGCGATTTAGGTCTTCAAACTTTAGTATTTTTCGAATAAAGAAATCGCCATAACGATGCGAAACCTTCGTGTCTGCGATATGAATCATATCATTGTCAATATAAAAGTCCAACTGCAATTAAAACGTGCATAGTTATCTGGAAATCAAATTCTAAATATGTACACGAATTACCTCGGAGCCGGATTGAAATTGTCCCTCTAGTCCGCTGGAACCCTTTGTCCACACCATATTCTTCATTTTATGCTTGAAACACAACAGACGAATTAGTAGATCGATGATTTCGCCATCTCCCTTTGCGTCAATGAATGAAGCTAATTTCTCCAGCGGCAGGGTTGTATACAATTTCAGATAGGACCGAGTGGTCGGGACGTCTTTTTGCTGGCGTACTTCATCCATGAATACCTGCAATTGATGTTCCATTGGATCTTTAATATAATCCTCCAAGGGTGCATCAGCAGCTGGCGGACACGGACTAACGAAACGCGGGCAAGCGAACACGAAGAACATTTTGAAGGCGTCCAAATCACCACATTGCATTTTGTACATATTATCTTGATAGTTCTTCTCCCTGAGAACCTGTTGTATGGATTCATCAATACATTGTGGATGGAGTACTAAACAAATCGCCAATAGATGGTACATTTGTTCGGCTTGCTTGTTAATCTGATCGTTCTGATATGATCGGGTGCTGTACAATTGCTTTGTTCGTTGAATGTACAATAGAATTTCCGAGAAAGTACGAATAGCATCGGCATATCGACGCATCATCATATAGGCAAAGCCCACATAGTAGAATGTGGAAATCTGGCATGCAGGTATATGCGAATATTGGGATTTCTTGTGAATTTCAATTGGTTCGAGCACCTTGATTGCCTGATAATAGTCGCCGAGGAGAGAATGAACGCGAAGCAGACCGATTAGAGAGAAGTAGCCAAGCATTTTGTAGAATGAATGTTCGCCAAAGACGCCGGCAACTAATTGTGGATCCTGCCCTTGTGAAATAGCTTGCAGCTGCTTTTTAATGTTCGAGATGTCGACCAACGAATGGAGAACGTTCAAAATGCAAAGAATACTCCAGACATTGTTGTGCTGAATGCATAATTGTTGGATTTCCTCTTGAGTTTTGTCGGTGAGACGAGCCCTACAAGGAATAATCAAATTAAATCGTTGAAAAACGTATTTGCTTCTGGTATTACCTATACTGAGCAAAGTTCTGGAACTGATAAACGAACTCATCGACCAATTCCCACAACCATATGTCGGGCAATTCCAAGAGTACTGGATTTTGCGACGAGATGATCAAATTGAAAAAGTCACAATAGTTAAAGAACGAATTGATACGTTGATCTAATTTCGGTCCGCCGGGTATGCGGGCATGAATGTGACGAAAATACAGCTCTTTGTAGAGGATCAAGAACACTTTATCGTTATCGACTAAAGGTGCGACTTCCTGCTCGTCCGGCCAAGCACACTTGTCAAAATGATGATCACTTATTTGGGGAAAGGTATTCTCGTACATGTTTTGGATGTCGAAGAGTACGCCATCCTTGATGGCTTGGCAAAACTTCACCAAGAAATATTTGACATTTTCCGGGATATGCTTGGTGTAGTAGTTTCTTTCGTACTCCATATCCAGTTGTGGATCTCCGGTATGACCGTAGTCATCGTATAGGTCCTGCGGTGTACACAAATCGTGTTAGTAGACCAAAAAGTATGGTTATGGTTGAGGGTGAAGATTTGCTTTTATTTTAAAGGCTTTGGGATAGATTTATTGATGCATCCTTACCTGGCTACCATAATCGTCACCGCCGTACATGATTTTCAATATGTTTTAGATAATTTTCGAACTTGTATATGTAAAAAATCGGCAGGAATCTGAAAAAAGACACGCCAACAGTCGTAGAATATGTGTGAAAAGAAAGATCACCGATGACAGTGATGACAATTGGCTTATTTGACAGTGAAAAGAGAAGAGGCGTAGTACTGTTTGTTTCAAATACATTGTGAGCTACCATTGAGGAAGAAAACAGAAATAAAATATTCGTTCTGTAAATGTGTAAGGACGTTTTTCGTTGCAATTTTCGATATTGGGCATATTTAATTGTGCTCTGCATTTTACCAAACCAACTGCCTTCAACTGATCTGAAGTTAATGCCTACGTGTCATACATTTAACCACGTACCAACAAAATTTCTATCACCATGGCAACACTATGACAGCCAGGCAGTGACAGTTTTTTATTTTTATTTGCTGTCCATCCGATCCAAAATTGAGCCACACGTAAACGAGTAACACGCTGCGCTTCACAATTCATAACACAACTTGCAAATTCATTTCTTTTTCATTTATTAACAGACAAAAGTGTACTTTCAAGCAATAAAGTAATTGCATGGATTAGCCGAGTAGTTGTGAAACAAAATCCACTTGTTACACCGAGCCGTCCAGTGAGCGCGACCTTTGACACCATACGACCACACGATATAGACGCACACAAAGTCTAACTCTCTCCACATACTTCAATGGCATCGAAGAGGCGACCAATACGCCCAGTCAATACGAATCTAAATTTTCGACCTGGAGGTCCGGACATATCACGAGCTGAAGCGAAAGGTACACGACCCACGGCACAACCAACGACAATCAAAGAGATTCTAGTCACTACCATTATGTACATGTGCAAGAAGACCATTTTCTTCGATACAAATCTCAAAGTAGCCCTGTATCTGGGCAGTTTGTTTTTGGTATCATTAATCGGTGACTTTATTCCCTATCCAAAGACATATTTCTCGCGATCGGACAACTTGTTCAACGTCTACTTCGTGAAAATCGGTTGGGGTTGGACGTTACTTTTTAGTTTACCGTTTCTCGTAATGACATCAACCGTCCTGTGTTGTGGTGATAAAAAGAAAATGATGACAAACCACTTACCGCGCATTGCTATCGCGACATTCTTTTGGTTCTTCTGGACGAAACTGTTCAACGTTATCGAATCCTCATACGGTCGATGTACCGTAAAAGGATTCGACAGCAAATCAAATTGTTTACGAGCTGGTCACTTATGGAATGGTTTCGATATATCCGGACATGCTTTCATACTCATCCACTCCAGCTTGGTACTTATCGAAGAAGCCAGACCGATTGTTAAATGGGAATCTATTCGGGAGCATTTGCGAAATGAATTGCATAATCGTAGTGTATCCGAACGATCAAGTACGAATCCATTAAGGAACTTAAGCGATGAACAAGTAAATATGCTCGGCATATTGTACGAACGCCTAACACCGGCCATTCGTACACTCTTCATTGGTATTGCAGCTCTCCAGCTGCTATGGGACGTTATGTTAGTCGGAACGATGCTCTACTATCACAAGATGATCGAAAAAATCGTCAGCGGAGCAATAGCCATTCTAACATGGTACTTTACCTATCGTTTCTGGTACCCATCGAGTGTGTTACCCGATCCTGCGGGTAGTGGATGCTTTTTCTATCAGCGCGATCGAACTGACACTTTCGTATACAAACGCACTCCAAGTCTGACTCAAACGACTCCCACACAACGTACGGCTACCACGGCAGCCGGCCAAGTGCCGAAATTCATGGGCTTGCCCATATACACGAATTCACGATCATCACAGGCGACAGCCTATTCAGGCGCTCCAGCAGCAAATCAATCAACAGAGTTTCTCTCCTAAAACTTTTGTTTCTTTTTTCGAATTAAAGAGTACTGAACTAGCCCAACTGCAAATGGCTATAGAAATAAGTTTTCCTTTTCAGTTTTTTTTTTTTGTTTTTTGATTTGATTATTTATTTGTGTTTATCTGTTGTTGGTGAGGTTTTTTTTTGTTGTTACGGTCTACTGTTGTGTGTTTTTATGTTGTTCATTGGTGTATAATAAACTTGATTGTTTTCGTTCACCACCACGTGTTGGCTTTTTTGGTTTACGCGTTTGGTATGCGGAGGGAAATTTCCCATTTCTTAGAATGAGCGTGGGAAATTCCGCTTGGCTTTATCGCGACCGGGACAAGATAATCGGCGCAAGGTTTCAGCTAAGGAAAACGCCGGTTACCCTGTCACGTTCGAGCGACAAACTTAAATATCTTATCTCAAGCATCGCAGAGGTAAAGTACTCCCATTCGCTTTGCAAAGCTCTTCCTAAGTAGTCGGAAATATTTAAATTACTTTTAGGCTCTGAGTCTACTAAAAGCTTCACAAAATCTGTTACTGTGCAAATTATTTATTGACATGATGTTCTAGTGCTCGAGTTCGTCTCTAATAGAGCTTGTCTCTAACCTGGCTCGTCTCTGATAGAGCTCGTCTCTAATAGAGTTCGTCCTTAAAAGAGCACTTCTCTAGTAGAGCTCGTCTCTAATAGAACTCGGAACTCGTCTCTAATAAAACTTGGAGCTCGTCTCTAACCTGGCTCGTCTCTGATAGAGCTCGTCTCTAATAGAGTTCGTCCTTAAAAGAGCACAGCTCTAGTAGAGCTCGTCTCTAATAGAACTCGGAACTCGTCTCTAATAAAACTCGGAGCTCGTCTCTAACCTGGCTCTGATAGAGCTCGTTTCTAATATAATTCGCCTCTAACAGAGCTCGTCTCTAATAAAGCTCGTCCCTAATAGAGCTCGTCTCTAATGGAGCTCGTCTCTTATACAGCCCGTCCCTAATAGAGCTCATCTCTAATATAAATCGTTTCTAATAGAGCTCGTCTCTAATAGTGTTCGTCCTTAAAAGAGCTCGTCTCTAGTAGAGCTCGTCTCTAATAGAACTCGGAGCTCGTCTCTAATATAACTCGGAGCTCGTCTCTAATAGAACTCGGAACTCGTCTCTAATAGAACTCGGTGCTCGTCTCTGATAGAGCTCGTCTCTAATATAATTCGTCTCTAATATAATTCGTCTCTAATACAGCTCGTCCGTAATAGAGCTCGTTTCTTATACAGCCCGTCTCTAATAGAGCTCGTTTCTAATAGAGTTCATCTTTAATAGAGCTCGTCTCTAATAGAATTCGGAACTTGTCTGTAATAGAGTTCGTCTCTGATAGAGCTCGTCCTTAATATAAATCGTCTCTAATAGAGCTCGTCTCTAATACAGCTCGTCTCTAATGGAGCTCGTCTCTTATACAGCCCGTCTCTAATAGAGCTCGTCTTTAATAGAGCTCGTCTTTAATAGAACTCGTCTCTAATAGAACTCGGAATTTGTCTGTAAAAGAGTTCGTCTCTAATAGAGCTCGTCTTTAATATAAATCGTCCCTAATAGAGCTCGTCTCTAATAGAGTTCGTCCTTAAAAGAGCTCGTCTCTAGTAGAGCTCGTCTTTAATATAGCTCGTTTCTAATAGAGCTCGTGTCTAATATAATTCGTCTCTAATAGAGCTCGTCTCTAATACAGCTCGTCCCTAATAGAGCTCGTCTCTAATGGAGCTCGTCTCTAATAGAGCTCGTCTTTAATAGAGCTCGTCTCTAATAGAACTCGGAACTTGTCTGTAATAGAGTTCGTCTCTAATAGAGCTCGTCTTTAATATAAATCGTCTCTAATAGAGCTCGTCTCTATAAGAGTTCGTCCTTAAAAGAGCTCGTCACTAGTAGAGCTCGTCTTTAATATAGCTCGTCTCTAATAGAGCTCGTCTCTAATAGAGCTCGTCTCTAATAGAACTCGGAGCTCGTCTATAATAGAACTCGGAGTTCGTCTATAATAGAACTCGGAGCTCGTCTCTAATAGAACTCGGAGCTCGTCTTTAATAGAACTCGGAGCTCGTCTCTAATAGAGCTCGTCTCTTATACAGCCCGTCTCTAATAGAGCTCGTCTCTAATAGAGCTCGTCTTTAATAGAGCTCGTCTCTAATAGAGCTCCTCTTTAATATAACTCGTCTCTTATAGAGCTCGCCTCTAATACAGCTCGGCCCTAATACAGCTCGCCCCTAATACAGCTCGCCCCTAACAGAGCACGTCTCTTATACAGCCCGTCTCTAAAAGAGCTCGTCTCTAATAGTGCTCGTCTTTAATAGAGCTCGTCTCTCGTCTCTAATAGAACTCCGAGCTTGTCTGTAATACAGCTCGTCTCTAATAGAGCTCGTCTCTAATAGAGCGCGTCTCTGATAGAGCTCTGGCTCGTCTCTAATAGAACTTGTCTGTAATAGAGATTGTCTCTGATAGAGCTCGTCTCTAGTGAAGCTCGTTTGTAATAGAGCTCATCTCTTGTAGAGCCCGTCCGTAATAGAGCTCGTGTCTAAAAGAGGTCGTCTCTAATAGAGCTCAGGGCTAGTCTCTAGCAGACCTAATAGAGGTCGTCGGTTGAGCTGAGGGTCTAGACGCGCATAGGCTATCATGTGTAGATGAGGGTACAAATCTAAATATTAATTGGCACGCTCTTTGTATTATGTAATATACTCACAGGTTCCGTAAATAAAATAAAAACGAGTTACAAATGGAGTTGCGTTCATTTATTTCCTTATACGATAGACACTAAACCGCAAGCAGCTACTTATGTGCGAATGCAGCGAACATTGCCATTCCAATAACACCAGCCCCGATCTTGTAATTCGAAGGAGTCTTCGTCCAGATATCCTTCAGGATATCTATGTTGCTTGGCATCAACTTCACATACGAACTGCGTTGCTTGAATTGTAGAAAATAGCTTTCCACGTGTGGTAATTTACCATATGCCCAGAAGTATTTTTCGAATCCCAAGTTGTACAAACGATGCAACAACAGTCCCAAGGACGCATCTGCTATTGAAAACTCCGATGACAAGAGCCAGATTTGGTTCGGATTGGCTTGCAATTCCTGTTCGAAAAACCGTAAAACCTCATCAAATCGGTCAAGGACTCTCTGGAAGTCTACCCTCGAATAAACCAATTGCCTACGTCGATCCTGCAGTTCTAGTTTCTCCAGGAGTGCCGCCTTTTGATGTGATTCTACTTCATTGAGGGACTGCCGCAATATCTCGTACACTTTGTCGTTGTTTTCTGTAATGAAATGGGGAATACATATGCTGAAACGTTAAGGATATTGAGGAATACCTACTGAGACAGGATTTGCGAACTGGTCCAATGAATGGTGGCTTCGGTGTCAGTCGCAAATCGTCATGGATGAAAGATCCAAGACTGAGAGCGCCAACTGGCAACTGGTGTAGGATGTTCTCATAAAGTAACAGCTTCTCGTATTCCTTGGAGGCTGCATCACTGGGCATAAGTCGTGCGTACTTCCCTAACAAAACATAGGCATATGAGTGGGTGAGAGGATCATGTGGAAACTGGCCTGTCGGTGATAAGAACCTTTAGTGAACTTTCCCTCGATGTAATTTATGATGTACTTGGAGTCAGGGATAATTAGACCGTTGTCCTGAAGCACTGGTACATCACCTTTAGGATTTATGTTAAGAAACCAATTTGAATACTGTTCGCCATTCGACAAATCCAGGGCGTATGGCGTAAAGTCAATGTTCTTCTCGTACAATATCAACAAGATCTGAAGGCACGTAAACAAGGAAATCATTGTTTGTTAAAGTCCGGCGTTTTATGATGATAGTGATGTTTATCTCATTGTGTATACTACTAGTTTGGACTTCATATAACCGGTATTAGTACGTATCAAGGTCTCGGAAGAGGTTCAAATTTACATTAATTTATTGTGCTTACGTGCGTTAGTCATAACGCAGAAGTCATTGGAGCGAATCAATTATTTCTGGACTTCATTTGGGATCTATATTAGCTGGACGACAGGAGCTATGTCTTCTTATGGTTTGGAGATTTGTGGATTCCATGGTTTGATCAAAATTGGAGCAGTGTCCGAGCCTCTCACTAACCCCTATAGTCGGATCTAAGCCGATAAATCTAGTCTACAACCTCCTCGACCCTAAAACAGCTTTAGAGTAGGTATAGGGTCGGTTGAAGTCGCTTAGATATTGTTTCTTGACCTCTTAAAAAAATCTAAGATTTTTCGGATGGGTTAACATTTGTTAGGTATTGGGGTGGATACCATTGAAAAGAAAAGTCAGAAGCTTGAAAGGTAGAATATATGCTCGTACATAGTATATGCCCAGTCTAGAGCCCGATTACGCTGCCTTCCTAGAGTAACTTACTGTCATCGTTAGGATAGAGCGGATACCAACTAGTAACCATTCCTGACTTTGGGATTTTGATTTCTTAAGGAATCCCGCTCTGGTGACCTGTACATCGATTTAGTTGTGAAAGCAACTCGCATGTATTCTAAGAAGAAATTTGGCAGGAAAGTGAACAGCGGCCACGAGACAAATTCTCATAGCTTGTTTTTCAGTGTTCAAGATAGACAGTTTGCACAAATTTAGAGTTAAAACACCAAGCTATGACGTCGGAAAGCTACTATCGCCGGTGATCGCCGGTGCCTTTGCCAACCGCGTCTCCCTTAAGCTCTCCGATACACTTCAATCTGTCACTCAGTTAGTAGAGCAACAATGGAGCCTGAGCTAACAAGCTCTGAAGAGCACGGTAACGGAAATGCTGGGCCTTAAAGCTCTACCACGACGAAACACCTGGTTCGATTACGCGTGTAAAGGATTCGTGCAGAAAAGCAGGAAAGTCTCAGTACACAAAAAAGCAAGAGCGGCTCGTGAGCTCTACGAGATTAAAAGAAAGGAGGAACAAAAAAAAAAAAAGAAAAAGCACGAGAAGCGGGCGATTGTAAGATTCGAGAGGTGCTACTGCAGGTAGCAGATTTTTTCAACGGATAAAACGAATGTCCTAAGGCTATAAAGCCCGAACGGAGGCCTGTAAGGATGAGAACGGACACCTAGTAGTAGAATCGTAGTCGGTACTGAGATTTTGGAAAAACCACTTCTGCAGACTGTATAACGGCGATGGCAGCCAACATACCGCTGTCAGGCGGAATGATCCATTTCTTAATGACGAAGATCGCAGAGAATTCCGTCCCCCTTACCTCAACGAAGTTGAGATTGCCATGTCGTAACTCAAGTCGAATAAAGCTTCTGGCGCGGATGGATTGTCTGCTGAGCTCTTCAAAGCAGCAGGGGTGAGCTGGTTAGGATCATGCACCGGCTGATCTGTAACATATGGTCAGAGGAAAGCATGCCCCAGGAATGGAGTCTCAGCATTGCATTGTGGTCTCCTTAATGTCACATACAAGATCTTCGCTACCGTTTCGTGTGGACGCCTGAGACCGTTCGTAAATAAGCTGATAGGTCCTTATTAGTGCGGCTTCAGGCCAGGGAGGTCTACCGTCGATCAAATCTTCACTCTACAGCAGATCCTGGAAATACATTTCTAGTCGATACCCACCAACGACTTCAAGGCCGCATACGTAATTAGGGACGAGCTATATAGAGCCATGTTTACTTCCGACATCCCTGCTAAGCTCGTCAGACTTTGCAGGATGACTCTCGAGAATACTCGCTGCTCGATCCGAATCGGTGCAGAACTGACAATCTATTTCAAATCCTCACAACTCCTTGCATACGCCGATGACATTGACATAATGGGTAGATCGCAGCGAGATGTGAATGAGGCGTTTGCGAGTATTGAAATGGAGGCGGCAAAAATTGGTTTGGCAGTTAATGAGGGCAAGGCTAGATATCTACTAGCATCGAAAAAGGACATTTACCACCGACGTCTTGAACAGGACGTGCATATTGGCAGATATAAGTTTGAGGTAGTTAAGGACTTCATATACCTCGGCCCCGCAGGGACCTGGAACAACGACATCAGTTTCGAAATCAAGCGCAGAATTACTCTTGCCAACCGCTGCTTCTTTGGGCTCAACAGGCAATTGAGAAGTAGAGCCCTCTCTCATACGACCAAGTTGGCCTTATATAAGACCTTAATTATCCCGGTCCTGTTATACGGCGTAGAAGCATGGACAAGATCGTGCTAGGTAGAGAGGCATGTTGGTTGAGGCCCAGGTTCACCCCGAACTGTAGCGTCCGGTAAGTAAGTAAGTAAGAGTTAAGGAAGTCACTCTGGTGATTAAACTGATAAATCTGTTTAGATTGACGGAATCTAAGTCGATAGAGGAGATACATGCCGTATCGAAGAGAGAGCTGAAGGCCATTCCGAAAATTGACTTTAATAACTGTTTCGAAGGTTGAAAAATCTGTTGACATGAGTGCATTGTATCAGTTGGGAGATTACTTTAAAGGCGATGGATTCCTTTTTGGACACAGTGGTACGTGAACGATCCAACAATCGTTAAAATAACTGGTTTGTGTCTATTGGTGCAAAGAAATGTGGGAAAGATTCAATCGCGGTGCTTCAAAAGACGACTATAGATCGTAACAGGCGACGAATCATGGATCATAGATATGTATGTATATGAACCCGAGACTTAACAACAATTGACTGAATGGGCCTGTCAAGAAGCGGTTGATGCATTCAAATCACATATTTTGGAGGTAGCGTACCTCAGTCGAGAAGAGAAGAAAAGAATCTTCGCAGCCTCCCAGCTCAAGAATATCGAGGAGTCTAGGGATAAGCATAGAACACGAGCCTTTTACAAGAAAGCCAAAGGCCTTGCAGGAGGCTTCAAAAAGGGCACCCAGGCTCCTCGAAACTGCGAGGGTATTCTTGTCACCGACCCGCAGGGAATTGTCGATGTATTTAAGCGGCATTTCCAACAGCTGCTTAACGAGCATGACCAAGAGAGAGTGGTAGGGACCGAGGAAATCCCAACTCCAGCCGCTAAAGTAGTCCTCCCACCCAGCATCGAAGAAGTCGGCACAGCTATTCAGAAGCTGAAGAATAACAAGGCCGCAGGCTCAGATGGCTTGCCATCAGAGCTCTTCATGACTGGCGGCGATGTTCTGGTAGGGAGCATGCACCAGATCATCTGCAGAATTTGGGAAGACGAAAGCATGCCCGACGACTGCGTATTGTGTGACTGTCTAAAGCCATTTTGCACCGCACTAATCGGCAGCTACCAGAGCTTCCGGCCCGGCAAATCGACTATAGACCAAATTTTTACACTTCGGCAATTCCTGTAAAAGACCAATGAGTTTCAAATCGATACACACCATCTTTTCATCGATTTCAAAGCCGCATACGACAGCATTCATCGTGAAGGATTGTTTGGTGCGATTACTGAAAATACGCGATGCACCGTGCAACTCGGTTCCAGGACTTCGGAACCTTTTGAAACATGCACCGGATTTCGGCAAGGAGATGCGCTGCCATGTGACTTCTTCAACCTGGTGCTGGAGCAGATAGTGCGACGGGCAGGCGTCAACAGGGAAGGCACTATCTTTTACAAGTCCATCCAGCTGCTAGGATACGCGGATGATATCGACATCATCGCGTGTTCTCGCCGTGGCATTGTGGAAGCATTCACGGCGATTGAAGAACAGGCGAAACGAGTTGGTCTTAAGGTCAATGAGGACAAGACGAAGTACATACTGTCAATCAAAAACCAATCCGTCGCTCACCACCTGGGACAAAATATAACAATTGACAGCTACAATTTCGAGGTAGGTTAGGAGTTTGTCTACCTCGGGGCAAACGTAAATTCCGAAAACGATACCACAGTGGATGTTCTGGTAGGGAGCATGCTCCAGATCATCTGCAGAATTTGGGAAGACGAAAGCATGCCCGACGACTGCGTATTGTGTGACTGTCTAAAGCCATTTTGCACCGCACTAATCGGCAGCTACCAGAGCTTCCAGAGGTGAATGGAGAAGAAGACACAACCGCGAACTCTACGAGCTGTACAAAGATGTGGCTGTAGTCTGAAAGGCAAAGATCCGTTGACTACAGTGGCTCGGCCACATCGAGCGCATGGACATCAACGCTCCAGCTAAGAGGGTCTTCGACTCCGAGCCTCCTGGTTCGAGAAGAAGAGGAAGACCGAACCTCCGGTATAAAGACCAAGTAATCGTGGATGTAAAACATTTTGGTCTTGTTAACTGGAAGCAGCGTGCCCGTGACCCTCAAGGATGGAAGGCAGCAATAAATCAGTCTCAGATCCTCCATGGATCGCTGGCCTGATAAGTAAGTAAGTAAGTACCTCAATCGAAGTGGAAAAAGTGCTTTGAAAATTGGTTCAAACACGTGCAGATGTGTATTGATCTTACTTGTGTGGCTTAGAGAATAAGAAGCGAGCGAGTATGTGCACTCGGTAGAAAGAGAACAAGTCAGTAAGGTTAGCCCCACTCAGCCTTCCTGTAGGACTAACCCAGCTAGATCAAGACCAATTGGGGAAATCCGTCGTAAACCGGCTGGGACAATAAATTGCGTAAATCACCAAAATAAGACACGTTCGCACAATTAAGAGAGCATCTTGAGATATTGTATTTGCCAGAAATTATTGTAATCCACGAATACAGTCAGAGACCAACTACACTATTCCGGGACTACAACAGGCTTGTTACTCCTGCCTCACATGATATGTTTAGCACAATTTGAACTTTCTTCCACAGTTGAGTAAAAGTTCTTAGATCGTTTATCCTCTTTGAACCTGGGACTAATACTTCATTCTTTGTAGAATTTAATCAATGCCCGCTTTCATAATTGGCCATAGGCCTAGACTCAGCCATGAGTAAAGGGACTGGAGTTCTACTCGTAGAGTAGAATCGATCATGGCAGATACCAAGTACTAATGAGGGCGCCGTGGCGCAGTGGTTAGTGTGTTGGACTCTGGCGCACGATGAGCGTGTTCGGATCCTGATAACACCAACGCCATCGAACGTTTATTTCGCGACGTTCCTCCTCGGCGGGGTACTGGCAAAACCCCCCGTAGTAAACTTGTCATGAAGAAGCTTCTCGACTCACGCCGTTCGGAATCGGCATTAAACTGTAGGTCCCTTTCACCTGTGTGAAAAATAAATCACACACAACATGGGTGATTGAGAGAAGCTTGGCTCTGGTCCTTCATGGGCTGTAACGACACCAAAGAAGAAGAAGAATGTACGGGAAAGTTTTGCACACCTCTCATGTTGATACACTATCAATTTGCTGTTAAACGATGTATTCAATAGATGGAAATTAACTAAACGGATTCAATGTGTTATTTTAAGAGGGGGAACAGTCGTCATCAAAACTAATATCGCTAGGCCCACCTATAACGAATGTATTTAAAGATCGTTGGAACCAGCCACGACAGTATGATGTCAGCAGATAGTTTAACATATTCTGGGATCCAATTGCAGTCAAAAGAATCAGATCGGACCTCGTTAAGTGATGTAAACCAAGCACAAATTAACACCTTCGAATAACAATGGATCAGGCGGCAGTCGAGCGACTAGGGGTACATTTTTACATTGATAACATGGCCTGGTCACATGAACACCTGAAAAGGTGTTATAAAATGTTTTCTAAATTCGAGAAACAACAACTAAGCTCTGACCAGATAAATAGGTGTCAGCAAAGAGCATCAATCAACCATGCTTGGACCACAACAATTGTAATTTTCAAAATGTTGTGTAACAAAAAAAAAAAAACTCAACAAACGTATTAGATATACGGGCGCATGAGATGTACGCGTAGTTCTCACGTGATAACAATTAGAAGCGAAGGGAAAAACAAAATTATACGTATCTGCCCAGATGAACAGGCTGCAAAAGATACACATACTTTTTGTGAGTAAAAATTGTACGGATGATAATACAAGACAATGCCGTCCGTCAGGTTCGGAGCCTTAAACACTTTTCCGTTCTTCGTTTCGTCACTCATTTCAACCGAATTTATACTAAACCGCTGCGATACACTTTGCGATACTGTTCAAACACGATAGAAGCCTATCACATGCCTCGATTAAAACCACCCACGGTACCCGTAATGCTCTTCACAACCGTTGATTACGTACTATACATAAATCGTACGAACGTACTACGATGTGTTTAAGCCACTAACCTTAACGCGAGATGTGTAAGCGCTAGCGTTTGAATATTCGTGTGGGGGAGAGAGTTAGTGGAGTAGATGCGACAACAGTCTCAACATCAAATTCGGGCCTGGTTATCAGCGCATACTACCACTATGTATCAGTCTACTGTCTCTGATGGGATTAAAGTCGTCAGTCGAGCTGTTTAATTTGGGATTACCTAACAGGTATAATGATCGGCGATGGGAAGCAGCGACGTGTTATGTCTGTTTGGGTGGAGGTTGAGTTTTGGGAAAATGTTATGATAAAGGGGTAACAGATTGCTAATTAACGATTGTATCGTTTGGCCTAATGCTCGAGGATCGTTTATCACATTGACACACTGGGATGGATTGATTGCCCAGATTTTCAAACTGCGCAAACTATCAAGTACAGTCTGTTTGGGGGTAAATACAATAGCCTGATAGCAAAGGACTAAAAAAGGCCTCGTAGGGGTAGCATCTATCCGATGGATGTTGGCCTGCTAAAAAGCGAGAAGAGCCACCGCAGTCGAACATTTTGCGGCACTGTTAGCAAGTTCCATCCCCACCTCCTCTTGGTGCCATTAGTAAATTTCCTATGGAAATTGCAGACGGAGAAGGGCGAATGGCGAGCCTCCTGCGCCAAAAAAACAGGATTAGTCGGTTGGGCTACGGCCTAGTAAGCCGTAACTGTAACAAAAACCATAAACTCCGAAACAACCACAAGCCTCGATTATATAACGGGCCGGATTTATGTTGACGACCCTTGCAAAAAACGATAAAAGGACAATGATCCTCCTTGTTCGAGGTGGACTAAGGCAAAAAGTCCTAAGCTTTTGGCCTGTGAGCGAACGTCTCATAACGATCCGTATCAAGGCTAAATTTCTTAACATCAGCTTGATCTGCGTCCACGCCCCACCGAAGACAAGGATGACTCCGCCAAAGATGAGTTCTACGATCTCCTAGACAGAACGTTTGCCCAATGTCCCAGCTATGACATCAAAATTGTACTAGGAGACTTCAATGCTTAGCTGTGTAAGGAAAGCATCTTTGAACAGGCCATCGGCAAACACAGCCTACACGACACCACCTCCGATAACGGACATAGGCTGATTGATTTTGCTACGGGGCGAAATCTCCTTCTAGTCAGTACGCGCTTCCCGCACCTCGATATACACAAAGGCACTTGGGGTCTTTTGATCAATCGACTACCAACCAGATTGATCACATCGCGATCGACGTCAGACACTCCTCCACTATTCTTGATGTTTGAACTTTCCGAGGGGCTAACATCGACTCGGACCACTATCTTGTAGTAGCCAAGAGGCGCTTACGGATATCACGAACGCAACGAAGTAGAGTAAGAATACAAAGTTATGACGTTGGAAAGCTACTATCGCCAGAAACCGCTCTTGCTTTTACCGATCGCGTCTCCCTTAAGCTCTCCAATACACCTCAATCCTCTACGCTATCAATAGAACAGCAGTGAAACCTTTGCAAACAAGCCCTGAAAAGCTCTGCATCCGAAGTTTTGGGTTTCAAGGCTCCACCGCGAGGAAACACCTGGTTCGATGAAGAGTGCAGGAGGATTCACACAGCGAGGCACGATGCATATAAAGCCTCGCTGCATAAAAGAACAAGAGCAGCTCGTGAGCTCTACGAGTTAAAAAGAAGGGAGGAGCATAAGCTTCTCAGAAGAAAGAAGAAAGAGCACGACAAGCTCGCTATTGAGGATTTGGAGAGGTGTTACTGCAGGCGTGACGTTCGAAAGTTTTATCAACAGATAAAGAGAACATGCCAAGGTTATAAAGCCAAAACGGAAGCCTGCAGGGATGAGAACGGACAGTTAGTAGTAGAATCGCAGTCGATGCTCAGAATATGGAAAAACCACTTCTGCAGACTGTATGACGGCGATGTTAGTCAATATTCCGCTGTCAGGCAGAATGATCCATTTCTAATCGACGAAGACCGCAGAGAATTCCGTCCCCCTGACTTCGACGAAGTTAAGGTTGCCATATCAAACTCAAGTCGAATAAAGCTGCTGGCGCAGACGGACTGTCTGCTGAGCTCTTCAAGGCAGCTGGGGATGACCTGGTTAGGAGGATGCACCAGCTCATCTGTAAGATATGGTTATAGGAAAGCATACTCGAGGAATGGAGTCTCAGCATCGTATGCCCGATCCACAAGAAAGGAGACCCCTCTGACTGCCCCAACTACAGAGGAATAAGTCTTCTTAACATCGCCTACAAAATCTTCTCTGCCGTTTTGTGTAAACGCCTGAAGCCTTTTGTAAATAAGCTGATAGGTCCTTACCAGTGCGAATTCAGACCAGGGAAGTCCACCAGTTGGAGGGGCATGTTGGTTGAGGCCCAGGTTCACCCCGAACTGTAGCGCTCGTTAAGAAGGAGAAGGAGCCTTATAGGGGAAGCATCTGTCCGACGGATGTTGATCCATTGAAAAGCCAGAAGGAGTCACAACAAACGAGCACCATGCGGCACTGTTAGCCCGATGACAACCTCTTCACAGTGTCATCCGGAGAATTCCTCTGGAAATAATTATTCGTTAAGGGTAAAGGTAAAATTTCGTCTGGCCAGTAAGCCATATCCATAGAAGAAAAAAATAAACAAAAAATGGGCTATAAGTAGATGATGTATTCACGTCCCCACAGAGGAAAGAGCTCTGCAACATTCGTGGGTTAAGGATGAATTTCTTTGCCAGTTACACCCATGTCTCTTTCCACAAGCGGGCTGATTTGGCACTTTGTTAAATACAGGTTGATGAAAAGTCTGGTCTCGCTATCTATGTTCTGATATTGCTTACCAGCTGCTTCTGCAGTATAGCCAAACATCCACCTCGGAATTCAATTTCTTATGGCTTTAATTCATCCCCCTCGTAAACACACAATCCCTTACTCTTTTCTGTGTAGAAGCCCAAACCTGGCCAGAGACATCACGTTTGACGAGTTTGATGCACTGTCCGATTCCATCCAAAGAATTGTTTTCTCGCACTGAAATCACACATTCGCAATTCTCTGTGGCTTCAACATTCTGGACAGACAACACCTGAAGAAAGGTATGTCGAAATTTTTGCTGAGTTGATCCAATTAACTCAGCTTGTGAATGAGCCATCCAGTAATACCGCCAACAACCTGGCCTTGCTTCTTACCTCTGAGCCTGATAAATACACCTTGGATGTACTCGTATTATCTTCTCTAGGCTCGTCTGGTCACTGTGTCATATCAGCTAAATTCCCTTATTTACTCCACTCAGTTAAAGAAAAAGCTCCTAACAGAATGATATGGGTAGAGAAGTAAGCTAATTGGTGCGGCCTTAACAACTTTATTCGGAGCTTCAACTGGTCGTTGTGCTTCCTCGACAACGACGTGGACGCCGCAGTTGACATGATCACAAACATTATCCATACTGGCATAACCAAATTTGTCCCCAGGATAAAAAGTCTTAAGCCGGAGGATAAAGCGTGGTTTGACTTGATCCGCAAAGAGGTTATCAGGTTGAGAGAGATAAGTTTTCGGAGTTATAAGGCAAGCACCACCGAGGAAAATCGAAAAAGATATATACAAGCCAGAAACGACTGCAACTCCCATATTCGAAGAGCCAAATTTTTAAAAGACCATAAACTGAGGCGTAAAATCCTATAATGTACCAAGGGTAGCAAAAGTTTTTGGTCTTTCGTCACTGCTGCCCACTTCGCAGCAAACTCGCAGTTCCCAGAATTTTCTCCAAATCTTTGTCACCGCCTGTTCTGGAGTACGCTAATTCCACCATGGGACACATTTACTTCTGTACTCGTACAGTTGCAAGTGTTCTCAAAGAACTTGACATACACAAATCCGGTGGTCCAGATGATCTTTGCTCAATAATTCTGAAGAGGTGTACTTCTACGCTGGCAAAACCACAGCGTAAGCTTTTTCACCTTTCCTACTCTTCTGGGCACTACCCGAGTAGGTGAAAAACAGCATTTATCCAGCCTATTCCCAATTACCGACCCATTGCACTAACGTCCCTTCTTTCCAAGGTCATGGAAACGCTAATAAATCGCCAGCTAACGAAATATCTTGAGTCGTAGAAACTCCTCAATGACCGGCAGAAGTGCAATCGTTCGCACCACCAGGCGGGTGAGAGCAAAATTGTTGCACTTGATATTTCGAAAGCATTTGACAGAGTTTGGCATGAAGCTCTTTTGTCAAAAATGTATGCATTCGGGACCGATGACTCTCTTCTTCTATGGATTAGAAGCTACTTAACGAATTGTTCAATTCAAGTTGTCTGATACTCACTTTGTAAGTGCTGGTGTTCCCCAGGGCTCCGTTTTGTCTCCGAAACTCTTTCCCATTTTTATAAATGATCTCTTGTCTGTTTACTTCTAATCCAATTCACTCCTTCGCTGACGACAGTACCCTCAGCTTCTCATATTCGTTCACTTCTTTACTACGTTGCTCTTCGGCTGTAGACAGTGAACGGCAGCGTATGAAAAGCTCATCCAATTCCGATATCGACAGCATCATCCAATATGGTTAAAACAATAGAGTGGAATTTAATGCATCCAAAACACAATGCTCTCTTCTGTCGTTAAGGCGTAACACTGACCCAATACCATTATCCATGAATGGCACTTGAATCTCTGAAACCGACAAGCTTTCTATGCTGTGTTCCAACTTTGTTGGAACGATTACATATTTAGCGTCGCCAAGAATGCCGCGAAATGCCTAGGTTTCCTATACAGATGCAAGTAACTCTTCGCACCCTCTGATATTGCTATAGTGTATAAGGCGTTAATTCGTCCTAAGTTGGAATTCAACGCTCATGTCTGGTCTGGCGGATCTAAGACCTCACTGCCCTTTTGGGACAGAATACAAAATCGCGCGATAAAACTCATAGAAGATTCCAGCTTCACAAATTCATTCAAATTTCAAATTTCTTCAACCGAACCACATGAATGTGGAACGCGCTCCCTCGTTCGGTATTCCCCCCTCAATACAACATGCAGATATTTAAGACCAATATCAATGGGTACCACCTCTCCCTCTCCTCTCCCTGTTACCTTTAACTCGCACAACATCTGACGTTATAAAGCCCTTAGCCTTGAGTGTGCGTATAACTATAACAAAAAAAAAAAAACGAGAGAAGACAGGCTTTAAGATGACTGATGACTGAGATCAGATAGTCAAAATACCGCTGTCAGGCAAAACCAACTCATATAGGCGAGGTTAAGATAACGATATCGAGACTGGAGTCTAAAAAGCTGCTGGCTGGCCTAGACGGACTGCCTCTTGAGCTATGTAAAGCATCTGGGAATGCGGAGGTTGGGAACATACCAACTCATCTGTAAGATGCTCGAAAGAAAGCATGCCCGATTAATGGAACCTCAGCAACGCTTGTTCAATAAGCAGGAAATTAGATTTCCATAATTGCGCCAACTATACGAAAATAGGTCTTTTCAGTGTTAACGCTTAAAGCTATTCGTTAACAATTTCAATGTGCTTTCAGTTCAGGAAAGTCCATAATATGGACCAGGTATTCATACAGATTTTGGAGAAGACTGATGAATTTTAGGTCGACTCACACCACCTTTTCGTTGACTTTAAACAGTGTCTACAGCGATTAGCTATATAGAGCCATGTCCTACTTTGACATTTTGACAAACTTGTCGGTTGTGTAGACTGACAATGGAGAACTCTCGCTGCTCCATTAAGGTCTGTGCCGGGTTAACTGAGACCTTCGCTGTCAAAAATGGACCAAGACGGGGTGAGGCAACAGAAGAGGAACGATATACTTGAATCCAGCACAATTACTCGCGTACGCTAATGACCACTGATGACGTTGATCTAATTGAGAGAACGCAGTGACTGCAATGAAGAGTGTGTCATGAGTAGTGACACAAAAACAACTAAAGGGAATCTGAAGGTAAATGAGGGCAAAGTCAAATAAAGAAAGGCGAACAACACCGACGTTTTGAACAAAACGTGAATATTGACAAGTACAACTTTGAGGTGGTTGAGGATTTTGTCTACTTGGGCTCACCAGTGGCAAGTGACATGTACACTAGCGCTTAAATCAGACCCAGAAAAACTCTTACCAATCGCTATTTCTTTAGGTTCAAGAGGCCATAGAGTCTTAACTCTCTCGGAAAACCAAGGTGACTATACGCAGAGGCTTGGAACTTGTCAAAAATGAATGAGGAGGACCTTGGAACTTTCGAGACGAAAATTCTACGTGCGACATTCGGTCCCATTTCAGTTGACGGAGAATGGAAGACAAGATTGAGCGGCAATAGTTTGGTCAGGTGTCTGGCCTGTGCCATGTAGAGTGAATGAGAGCACCACAACGTTTTTCGATTTCAACCCAGAGGGACGAAATAGCAGAGAAACTAAGTGGATTGGATCAGAAGTGGATTGTGATCAGAAGTGACAGAGGTCATTTAAAAAAATGAGAAAGAGTGTCGGAGACAAAATGGAGCCCTGGGGAGTACCAGCATTTGAAAAGTGGGTGTCGGACCTGAATCCGACTAAAACAACTTGAATTGAAGGATTCAAAACGAGTTTCTAGTCCAATGAATAAAATACTAGTTGATCTCAATAGAATGCATTTTCGACAAAGAGGCTTCTTGCCAAACGCTGTCAAATGCTTTTGAAACATTCAGTGCAACCATTTTTGGTGAAGCGAGCGATTCCACTATTTGGTAAGATATCATCCAATAACCAGTGGATCTGTTGCAATGGAACCCATACTGTCAGTCATACTGTTCCGCGATTCAAGATATTTCGAAAATTGACAGTTGGTCAGCGTTTCTTTGACCGTGGGGGGAAGGGACTGCGAACTGGCTGCAAGGTGGGTGGCAAGGAGATTAGCTTTGTGTAAGGGAGTGATAGCTGGTATGTCATTGTGGATAAGTGTTGATGTAGACGATGATGACAAGTTTTTAATGCTTTTGACAAAAGACTTGAAGATTTTGCCAAATTTGATATATTGGGGGAATGTACGCCTAAGTTTAGGGTCGGACTGGAAATTGGATCGTCGGGTAGGATGTGGGTAATGAAGTCGTTTCTGGCTCGTGTATACTTTTTCCGGTTTTCCTCCGAATTCTTTGCCTTATAGGTCCGGAAACTTAATTCCCTTAGCCCAATGGCCCTATTGCAGCTCATGTTAAAACTACTTATGGTGCTTTCAATCCTACTAAAATTGGCAACGCCAATTTGGATAATATTTGTCGAGTTTCTCGTAAAGCCATACTGTTCTGTTAAGAGCTTATTCCCTACTTGCGTGGTGGGAGTATAAGAATTTGGCTGATATTACACGGCGGTCGGTCGAGCCAAGGGGCCGATGCATTACGTGTTATGACAGATATAAGGAACAAGTCCAGTGGGAACAAAAATCAAAAAACCGGCCAAGTGCGAGTCGACTCGCGCACGAAGGGTTCCGTACCATCTGTATATATAAATATGAAAGAGACTATGTATGTTACCTCATCAGTCATCACATTAAATCACATTTTTTGTATGATGACAGATCTTGGTTGCAGGCAGGTTATGGGAATTATGGGAAAAAGGTTTGCAGCTAGGATTAATTCATCAAAGACACAAAAGAGATCAAAACTGGGAAGCTTGCTACTGGTTGTGGGATATTGTCGACTAAGCTTAGTTCAGTATGGAGACCAAGGGGATTTTTTGGATGAAAATCATGTCTGTTGTATGGGAGCCTCCCTTATATTTTCATTTTGTACTGTTTTTAATATTTGTCGTAGTAGCGGCAACAGAAATACATCATCTGTGAAAATTTCAACTCTCCAACTATCACGGTTCATGAGATACAGCCTGGTGACAGACGGACGGACGGACAGCGAAGTCTTAGTAATAGGGTTCCGTTTTACATTTGGGTACGGAACCCTAAAAATGGAACAAACTTTCTCCCTCAAAGGTCGGAAAGGAGTTAACCGAGACAAAAAAGAATTCGTAATTTGCTGACCAATACGTTCGAGCTACAATCCGCAAGTAGAATCTTCGACTCCGATCTCGAAAAATTACGTCACGGAGATCCATCGATTCTATGGTGGAAAGAGAGCTCACCTAACTGGATGTGAGACAATAGAAGCAGTTGACTAAGGATCATGCCAGCCGAAAAAGTCGTATTGCTTAACACCAATTACGACGCCCTCTAGGAAAAAGAAGAAGAGGACATTTGAATTGAGTACCAAACCCGTAACCCGTGGCGTTTTATCTACTCCAAATAGCCACCAGCTATTTTTTATACGAACGTCCCGTGGTTCTTCTTCGGCTTGAAATTCTTCAGGAAATCAATGCCTAAAATGATCGGCAAAGCACTCGAAACGTCATCGACATCATATGAACATGATTTCATTGTAAGCAAAAGCTCGCTCGACGGCAAACTTTCAAAGTCTAACCGCTGGAGCTTCCTCAACTTGCGTTTAGCATTTGTTACCAAATTTTCTAATTTCCTGCTGTCAAACTTTGATTAACCAAGTGAACTCGTTTTGGCCATAAATAGCGTAAAAACGCAAACTCCCGGTGAACTGCTGAACAGTTACAGTGCATCTAACACCAGTTAGTAATGGGATTCAGATAATAATCTAGTGATTGCTAGTGTTCAACTTTTTCAATTCGCAGTAATGCTTGCTATCATTGGTCGACTATCGAGAGACTTTCGTTCCAGGTCCAAAGTGCGATTGGCGAATTGGCCTATCGTAGAGAAAAGCGCAATTCGCTACAGTGTATCACGTACGTTGAGTGTAACCGCATGTAACAATATGAAACGTTTTCAGGGAAAGGTAGCCATAGTCACAGCCTCAACAGATGGGTAACTTTAATGCGTATATGTACAAATTCAATCTCCATTATTGGTAATTCTGCTTTAGAATTGGTTTCGCGGCCGCACAACGCCTAGCCCAAGAGGGAGCCAGTGTTGTGGTCAGTAGTCGAAAGCAAAGTAATGTGGATTCGGCTGTGGAAAAGTTGAAAAAACTTAATCTCGACGTATTGGGAGTGAAGTGTCATGTCGGACAGGCTGAGGATAGGAAAAAGCTGTTCGAGGAGACCGTTAAGAAATATGGGAAACTCAACATTTTGATATCGAATGCAGGTACAAATCCAGCGACTGGTGGTGTGCTCGATTGTGAGGAGCCTGCTTGGGATAAGATCTTCGATATTAATTTGAAATCGTCATATCTACTGGGCAAGGAGGCGATTCCGCATTTGAGGAAAGAAAAGGGTTCGAATATTGTTTTTATATCATCGATTGCTGGCTATGATCCATTGGACGTAAGTTGTGACTTGATGTTTTGCTTTTTCTTCGCGTTACGCTTGTGGTTTTGTTAGTTACTAGGGGCATATTCGGTTAGTAAAACGGCCATAATCGGTTTGACAAAAGCTGCTGCCAAGGATTTGGGTCGCGAAGGGATTCGCGTTAATTGTGTGGCTCCCGGAATAATCCGCACCAAATTTTCGAAAGCGGCAAGTTGGAAAGAATATATTTATTGTAGATATGAACTGAAAAGACTAATCGTACGATACTTGCAGCTGCACGAAAACGAAGAAGCATATAGCTATATGATGTCATTGATTCCATTAGGACGTCTTGGAGAGTCTGAAGAAGTAGCTTCCGTCGTGGCCTTTTTGGCGTCCGACGATGCCAGCTATATAACCGGTGAAACGATCATCGCTTCTGGTGGAATGGCAGGAAGACTGTAAAATAAGAAAAGCAGTGGACAGTACCTTTTGTTATATAGAAAATAAAGAATTTTATTCAAGCAAACAACGTCCATACACGATTGACAATTTTTTTTCCTAGGGAAGGTGAAAAATCTTTAAAGGCAAATAAGCCATTCCACTTCTTCTTCTTCTTCTTAATGGGCGCTTCAGTTCGGGGTGAACCTGGACCTCAACCAACATGTCCCTCCAACTAGCACAATCTTTTGCTAACCTTTTCCATTGCCGCACACCCAGTTGGCTGAGGTCCCCTTCCACCTGTGTGCGCCATCTTAAGTGCGGCCGTCCTCTGCTTCTTCGTCCCTCGGGGTTGGATTCAAAGACTCTCCGGGCTGGAGCTGTGGTGTCCATTCGCTCTTCATGACCCAGCCATCTTAGGCGTTGAATCCGTAGACGCCTGGCTAGGCTCATGTCGCTGTACAACCCGTAAAGTTCGGGGTTATATCTTCTCCTCCATCCCCCGTCTACGTTTTTAGGCTCGAAAATCACGCGCAAAATCTTTCTCTCGAACCGACCAAGGGCCTCCTCATTCGCCTTTGATAGTGTCCATGCTTCTGCGCGGTACAACAGGACCGGGATGATAAGGGTCTTATATAGAGTCAACTTTGCCGTTCGGGAGAGGGCTCTATTACTCAGTTGCCTCCTGAGCCCAAAGAAACAGCGATTGGCAAGAGTTATTCTGCGTTTGATTTCGGAACTGATGTCGTTGTTCCAGGTCCCTGCGGAGCCAAGGTAGACGAAGTCCTTAACTACCTCGAACTTATATCTGCCAATACAAACGTTCTGGCCAAGACGTCGGTGGTGAGCGTCCTTTTTTGATGACAGCATATATTTAGTTTTGCCCCCGTTTACCGCCAAACCAATTTTCGCCGCCTCCATCTCATTACTCGCAAACGCCTCATTGACATCTCTCTGTGATCTACCTACTATGTCAATATCGTCGGCGTATGCAAGGAGTTGCGAGGATTTGAAATATGTTGTGCCTCTTGTATTGGACCAGTGATTTTTGTACAATCATTTCCAGTATGATGTTGAAGAAATCACACGACAGCGCATCGCCCTGCCTAAATCCTTTTTTGACATCAAAACTATCGGTAAGGTGTTCACCGACTCGGATGGAGCAGCGAAGCAGGTATGTCAAAGGTAGACATATCGTTGTATAGCTCATCTCTAATTACGCTTTCGTATGCGGTCTTGAAGTTGACAAATAGGTGGTGATTGTCGACTTGAAATTCATTGTTTTTTTCCAGGATCTGCCGTAGTGTGAAGATTTGGTCGATGGTGGACTTCTCTGGCCTGAATCCGTACTGATAAGGACCTATCAGCTTATTTACAAAAGGCTTCAGGCGTTCACACAAAACGGCAGAGAAGATTTTGTAGGCGATGTTAAAGAGTTATTCCTTTGTAGTTGGCGCAATCAGATGGGTTTCCTTTCTTGTGGATCGGGCATACGATGGTCAAAGCCTTCTTCGACTTTGATGTAGGTTAGGTTAAGTAAAAGTGGTTGGCATAAGCCACAACTAGGCCGAAGTCGGCCCATTGTGATACCACATGGATCATATTACCCTGATCCGCTACCTGAAAACCAACTGGTGCTTCTGATGAAGCGATGGAGTTCAGCTATTTTTAGGTCTGCTAGCTCAATTAGATTTTCATAGAAGGGCGCGCCGAGGTCATGAGGAGAGAAGGTGATGTATCGATTCCTCTTCCTGCTCGTCCATGCAGCCGCAGCAGAAGTCATTGGAGGGTAGCCCTAGTCTGGCGGCGTGTTTTTCAATGATGAAGTGACCTGTAATGATACCCACTAGAGTGCTTAAGGTTGCCCTTTTGGTTACCACTAGGTCCCTGGTTTGTCCTAGGTTTAGCTTAGGCCAGACTTGTTTAGTGATAAAGTCGATATTACTTTCATTCCATTGGAGGTTGGTCGCCTCTATGGTTCGAAGTTTTATCATGTGCTTTACCGTACTTATTGGTGTTTCTAGGTACCCGAGGGTAAGAAGACTGGATGTGCTTGACCCTTACTTTGCGAGTTCGACGGCCGCGCAGTTTCCTGGAATATCCCTATGCCCGGGAACCCACAATACTTTAATGTTAAACTGTTCAGCCATCTCGTCTAGAGAAAGGCGGCAATTAAGGGTGTTGTAGTATGGCCTTTATGTGATGTGGGCCATTTTCCTGTGCTTTCTGAAGAGGTCCAACTGTGGGAAATGTAATAGGATATTTAGGGCCTCCATGGGGGTTGTTCTGATCTGGATCTGATCGCTCCACTTATATATAAACTGGCCGATCTTTATACTTTCTTTAGGAGGTTTCGATAGACTGCCTTGTCCAGAGCAGTCCACAAGACTACGATGCCATGTAGGAGGATGGGCCTTATGACTGCTGTATAGAGCCAGTGCATAATGCTTGGTTGGAAATCCCACTTCTTGCCCATCACTTTCTTGCAGCTGTAGAGTACAGTGGTTGCCTTCTTGACACAATCAAGAATGTTGGGTTTTCAATTCAGCCTCCTGTCAAGGACTAGGCCTAGGTATTTAGCGTGATCTTTGATTATTAATTGGGTTCCACCCAGCCACGGTGGGTTGAAGGGCGGAATTTTATATTTATTTGTAAACAGTACTAGGTCGGTCTTCTTAGGATTGACCCAGCGAAGTTGGCTTTGACGACTCTTTGCGTTAGCAGTTGTCGTACCAGTTCTATCACTGCTCCCGTAACACCCAAATCAGACAGCGCTTGGGTGACGGCCCATGGTTCAACATTGTTAAAGGCGCCCTCAATATCGACTAGAGTATATTCCTTACGTTCCAGTGACCTTTCTATTTTGCTGACCAGTGAGTGGAGTGCTGTTTTCACCGATTTGCCTTTGTTGTAGGCATGTTGGTTATCCGACAGACTTCATGAGATACAGCTGTAACGAACGTTCTCTTCTCTATAGTTTTTAATAGAAAAGAAGTAAGACTAGTAGGCCTCAAGTCATTTGCATACGTGTGGGAGCCTTTGTCTGCCTTGGGTATGAAAATGACTTTGGTTACCTTCCACTTGCTGGGGATGTAGGATAAGGATAGGCAACTCTTATATATTACCACAAGCCAGGGAAGGATGAGATCTGCTACTTGCTGGAGCTCCGCTGGTATTATCCCATCCGGTCCAGGAGACTTGTAGGGTTCAAAGCTTTTTAGAGATCATAGGACAACGCTCGAAGGAGGATGTCCTCGGCTAGATGACTAGAGGAGGTATCATAGCCAAGTCCCTACTGCCCGGAAAGTGTGCGTTCAGAAGAAGTTCCAACCGAGAGAGTCTCCTCAGTGATCATCGGCTCCAGGGTTGAGGGTTGCTCCGGGCTTGTCGATACCATGGAGTCGGGTGATGCAACTCCAGAGGCTCTCTTAGTTGTGTCCTCGCCGTCTTTTTTATAGATTCTGAGCTTTGCTGAATCAAAGCCCGGAGAGACCATATTATTGGCCTCTGCCAGGGAATCCTGATTGATTATGATAGTAATCAATCTTGAGGGTCCTTTAACATTCTCTAGCTTGGCTATTTTCCAATCCTTGGTAGGAATTTGCGGATTGTAGTTTTGCATGAGTACCGAAATCTCCTTAGGATCCTCGGGATAGGCCGGTACAATGGCTCTAGCCCTAGATCTATTTGGGATTTGGCTCAAGGTTACAGCCTCAAGCTGAGCTCCCTTCCAGACCTCGCCGACTCTGCTAAGTGCAAGCTTAAAAAGGTCCATTGACCTTTAGTCTTCGAAGGAGATCAGCTTGATCCTGCCTTGATAGTACCCTGCAAGAGTCCACGGTATTCCTGGAGTAGCGAGATGTAGTTTTCAAGTAGCACATTGCTAATTAAGTGCCACTTCGCCGTAGGGACGTTCCCATCCACATCACTTCTATCGACAACAGCCATTGTGGTCGAGACTTTTAGCACGTCGTGATAGGAGAGGCGTTTGGGATCTGGGGGAGATGCTGTGTGACCGCGCTTTCTTCGAGGGGGAGGAAAGTTCCTCAGCCGACCTCTGGCGCTTGCCATCTAGCTCTTTACCGGATGAGTTTCCAGAGCTCTTGATTATGCTTTCCGCCCAATCAAGAGCCTTCTTCCTCCTTTCCGAGATCTGATCTCTTGGTACGTCCCGCACCTTGTCCAGTAACTTACTAGCCGCCTTCGATGTAACTATCGGAAATAGCCATAACAATTTGCGAGACCCGTCAGCCTTCCAGTGGAATAAAAGTTGCAAACGCATTCCATACAAGCTTCGTAAAGCATTTTGCCTTTCTTTGAAATGCATCTTGAACCCCAAAACGTGTACTGAGCGGTATGATTGACAATAGAAACAGTGACATGATGCACTCGGACATGATACTCGTACAACAATCGATCGAACATAGTTCCATGGTCAAAGTCAACTTGCGTTTTAACATTTATCACATTTTCATTTGTTTATTGCTGTCAAACTTTGAACAACAAAATAGACTCAATTTGACTATAAACAACACACAGCCTTGCGGACGTACGTACATATAAATTTACTGCCAATACGGCCGGTCAGCGGACGGTTACAGTCCATCTAACACCAGTTAGTTATGGGATTGATAGCTCAGATAATCATCTAGTGAATTATTGTTCTACTTGTTCGCAGTTATGCTTGCTATCTTTGGTCGACAATCGAGAGATTGTCGCTCCAAGTTCAAAGCATCCTTGACGAATTGGCCTATTACAGAGAAAATCGCTATTCGAAACAGTGTATCACGTTCGCTGAGTGTAACTGCATGTAATATGAAACGTTTACAAGGAAAGGTGGCCATAGTCACAGCCTCAACAGATGGGTAGCTTTAACACGTATATGTATGTACATATTCCATTCGTAATTCTATTTTATTGGTTTAGAAATGGTTTCGCGACCGCACAACGCTTAGCTGAAGAAGGTGCCAGTGTTGTGGTCAGTAGTCGAAAGCAAAATAATGTGGATTCGGCTGTGGAAAAGTTGAAAAAGCTTAATCTAGACGTATTTGGAATGAAATGTCATGTCGGACAGGCTGAGGATAGGAAGAAGCTGTTCGAGGAGACCATTAACAAATATGGAAAACTTAATATTTTAGTATCGAATGCAGGTATAAATCCGGCAATGAGTGGTGTTCTCCATTGTGATGAGGCTGCTTGGGATAAGGTCTTTGATATTAATGTGAAATCGTCGTTCTTACTTGGCAAAGAGGGGATTCCGTATTTGAAGAAAGAGAAGGGTTCGAATATAGTTTTTATATCATCGATTTATGGCTATGATCCATTGAGCGTAAGTTGTTTTGTTTTTTTTATTTACCTACGATTATGGTTTTGTTAGGTGTTGGGGGCTTATTCGGTTAGTAAAACGGCCCTAATTGGTCTGACAAGAGCTGCTGCCAAGGATTTAGGTCCTGAGGGGATTCGCGTTAATTGTGTGGCTCCCGGAATAATCCGCACCAAATTTTCGAAAGCGGCAAGTTGAAAGCAATTTCTTTATTGTAGATATGAACTGAAATGACTAATCATATGATGCGTGTAGTTGTACGAAAGCGAGGATGCATACAAACATTTGTTATCATTGATTCCACTAGGACGTCTTGGAGTACCTAAAGAAGTAGCCGCGGTTGTGGCCTTTTTGGTGTCCGATGATGCTAGCTACGTAACCGGTGAAACGATTGTTCCTTCCGGCGGAATGGCAGGAAGACTGTAAAACAAGAAAGAATGGACAAAGCTTTGTTTTTATAGAAAATAAAGAATTTTATTCAAACGAACAACATTTATACATGATTGACAATATAAGCTCCTACATACATACAAAAGGATTAGGTGGATCTCAGCTTCGCTAGTTGTGCGGCGATGTCTTTTTCAGAGGCTTTATTCACTTCGAGCTCATCGCCTGCCGATGGAATGTTTGCCATTTTACCAGATATTTCAATTCCAATCTCGTCGAGCACTTTGTTCACAACAGCACTGCTCTCCTCTTCATCGCCTGATTCGGTTAGCATGTCATCCAGTGTGTCGTTTATCATTTCATCTGTCATCTCCATTTTCATATTGGCTTGCTGGAAGTTTCGCATATCTTGTGCAATAGCATCCGGTCGCATAACTTTGTTCATATTTGCCATCGTTTTCGAGGTTGTACCCATCGCATCGGCTATGGCAATGTTCGAGCCAATGGCTTTGTTTTGAAACCCAATCGATGTGATCCTGCTGTTGGCAGCAAACGTGCGACTCTTTTGCTTACGTATTTCAACTAATTGCTTTGCCAGGATTCGGCAAACATCATTATTGCCGGCTTTGGCATTTTTACGGATCTCCAGTTCGATTTTCTTTTCCTCCTCCTCTAGTTTACGTCGTTCTCTTTCAATGTCACGGCCTGCCTTCCGTAGACTCCTATCATTCTCACGTTGCTGCTCCTTTACGGTTGGTTTCTTACCAAATATGTTGTTGAACATTATGTGCAATTGTTTAAAAGTATATTTACTAGGACAATTGCGTTTTCTTGTCTTTGTTTTGATTTTGTGATTGTGAAAACTGCATCAACGGTGATTCATTCGACTGTAAAATACCACAAAATGTCAATAATGAATGTTGACAAATGTTGAACTGTCAGCTGATTTATCTGTTTAGTCAACAGAAGACTCGATTCCCTTAAGGTGGAAATGCATTAGTTCTGAGTTTTTTATACTTAGATGACACGACCATTCGAGAATACTAATCTGACACGTGCAGCCAATACGACCTGGAACCGTCCTGCTGAACCTATGGTGCTCGGGCTTGCAGAGACGGATATCAGCCTCGTAGAGAAATCGTCGCTCCACGGAATTATCATTATATTCTGGATCAGCCCACAATGGTAAAAATAAGTGGAATTCGTCCGAGGGAACAAAGCCGGTGAGGTGCACTCTCTCGTGGTATATGTTGATGAAGTTGTACACACCCGAAATAGTTGTCCGTGCCAAGTGACCTTAAATCTATCCGCAAAACTCATGTCTTATTGTCGAGGACCTCGACGGGATAGAGCTTCGTGTAATTGGACTGTGGTGTTCTATGTAATCTAAGACATATCCTTAGACGTCGTTCTCAATAAAATATTATATTAATATTTTGGGCTTTAATTTTCAACGTCCAGTGATCACAGTCTGAATCTTGTCGAAATCACACTGCAATAGTGTAACAATGACGTCAATCTTGGCCCGATTAACGAAGAACATAAACCTGCGCGAAACTCTCCCTCTCCCTGTTACCTTCGCTCGCACAACGTTTAAAACGTTATAAGGCCTTAGCCTTAAAGTACGAGTGTAACTATAAAAAAAAAAAAAATAAAACATAGATATGGTTTAGTCGTGCCCAGCTGTATGAACTTGTAGTAAAGCCCTTCTAAACATACAGTGACGATATTATCTCCCATCAAATCTACAATAAACCTGTTGAGACCAAGGTTTTCCTAATTTCCTCTGTCCCATTAACGTCAGTATGGACCTTTTCTTTTGGTGGCGTTACAGCCTATGAAGGACCAGAGCCAAGCTTCACTCAATCACCCACTCATTTTTCACACAGGTGAAAGGGACCTACAGTTTAATGCCGATTCCGAATGGCGTGAGTCGAGAAGCCTTTTCATGGCAAGATTGCTACGGGGGGTTTTGCCAGTAACCCGCCGAGGAGGAACGTCGCGAAGTAAACATTCGATGGCGTTGGTGTTATCGGGATCCGAACTCCCTCATCGTGTGCCAGCGTCCAACACACTAACCACTGCGCCCTCACAGCCAAACCTCAGTATGGACCTACTGTCCTTTAATTTCCTAAAATAACCTTTGAAATTATCATTTCAAAGCACACAAGGCTAGTCTACCTCAAATCCGCGCAACTGATTGAAAAATGTCTAAATTGGGTTTGGGGACAACTAATTATAAGCTAGAATACAAAAATCTTGGCCAAAAACTCACCACTGACGTCTATAAGTGACGGTGGGTGGCAATGACACCAATGCTGGAATCAGATATAGACTTAAAACTGCTAGTCAAATGTCCTCTATTAAGCGCACGTCATACACTTTTGTGCAGTTTGGAGATCACGATTGGCTTTTTTCTCTGTAGCACAGCTCTGTACACTGTCTGGCTGTATAGGTTGTTTCAGAAGTTTAATTGTCTTGTACAAAATTCAGAAGCGACATCTTCTCATGGTTTCTCTATTAATTCTGCAAGTATTGTATGGAGTTGGCGGGAGGGAGCTTGAGGAAGGTTCAATTTATTAAGGCTTTTGCTGGCATTTACTTTTCAACGGAAAATATTTGTTTACTAAACTACTTTAAAAACAGATCAGTTCCGGGTCCTCTACTATAGGGCATCATCTACGACAAGATTTCAAGGCTGAGAGCAAACAGTAGTAGGACCAGGCAGTAAAGACATGATGTGTTTGCTTAATTTAATGAAAAACCTAACGTAACTTAGCCGCCGTTGACATACTACTTTATTGATTTTCTTTTATTTATGATGCGACGCTCGAACTGTGTCCATTAAATGGATTTGTCGATACCCCTACGTTGTGATGGTATTATGGCGTGTAGTATTGAATGTTCTCCTAAATACAAAATGCAACGGTTTAACAGATTTGGTGTTATACAATAAGATAATTGCATCGAGGCTCTGTTATCTGTTAGAGCACTCAGACGCAAATACTGGTCCATTGTACCTACTGCCAGATAGAAACCTACCTTTACTGTATTTTACCCGTATTTCGGAGAAAACTGAAAGCTAGCTTTAGAGATGTAGAGCTAAGAGATTCGGCACACACAAAGGTGTGTTCCACTGGGAGCGAGGGAAGGCGGAACAGTCTATAAGAAATAGTTCTGCTGTGTTATGTTCCTCGCAACATGCAGCACAGGTAGACGTGTCACTGATGCCAAACACACAGAGGTGCTTAGCGAAAGTGTAATAGCCCGTGGTGACGTCCGCACGTTTCTGCAACCAATTCTATTCCTTACTTAGCTTACTTACTTAACGGGCGCTACAGTTGGGGGTGAACCTGGGCCTCAACCAACATGCCTCTCTTCCTAGCACGATCTTTCGCTTGTCTTTTCCAGTGCCGCACGCCCAGTTGGTAGAGGTCCCTTTCCACCTGTGCGCGCCACCTTAGACGCGGCAATCCTCTATTTCTTCGTATCTCGGGATTGGATTCAAAGTCTCTACGGGTTCTACATGGCCTAGTCATCTTAGGCGTTGGATCCGTAGACGCCTGACTAGACTCATGTTGCAGTACAACCCGTACAGTTCGTGATTGAATCTTCTCCTCCAAGCCTCCCCTGTGTTTATATGACCGAAAATTACACGCAAAATCTTTCTCTCGAAACGACCAAGGATTTCCTTATCTGATTTAGATAACGTCCATATTTCAGCGCCGTATAACAGAACCGAGATAATTAAGGTCTTATATAAGATCTACTTGGCCTCTTGAGCTCAAAGAAGCGTTGGTTGGCAAGAGTAATTCTGCGGTTGATTTCGAAACTGGTGTCGTTGTTCCAGGTCACTGCGGAGCCGGGGTATATGAAGTCCTTAACTACCTTATGGCAATGTCGTCGGTGTATTCAAGGAGTTGCGAGGATTTGAAAAATATTGTGCCTCTTGTATTGGCCTGTGAATTGTGCACAATCATTTCTAATATGATGTTGAGGAAATCACACGACAGCGCATCGTCCTGCCTAAATCCTTTTTTCACATCAAAACTATCGGTAAGGTGTTCACCGATTCGGGTGGAGAGGCGAGCATTCTCCAGAGTCATCCTGCAAAGTCTGACGAGCTTAGCAGGGATGTCAAAAGTAAACATGGCGCTATATAGCTCCTCTCTAATTATGCTGTCGTATGCGGCCTTGAAGTCGACGAATAGATGGTGAGTGTCGACTTGAAATTCATTTGTTTTCTCCAGGATCTGCCGTAGAGTGAAGATTTGATCGATGGCGGACTACCGAAGCCACACTGATAAGGACCTATAAGCTTATTTACGAACGGCTTCAGGCGTTCACACAAAACGGCAGCAAGGATCTTGTATGCGACATTAAAGAGACTTATTCCTCTGTAGTTCGCGCGGTCAAAGGGGTCTCTTTTTTTGTGGATCGGGCAAACAATGCCGAAACTCCATTTCTTTCTCGGGCATGCTTTCCTCTGACCATATCATACAGATGAGTCGGTGCACGCTCCTCGGAAAGTACGAACATAATAGTGGAGGAGTGTCTGACGTCATCGCGATGTGATCAATCTGGTTGGTGACTGATTGATCTAGCGACTAGCGACCTGACTAGCAGAGCTGCAGGGTGTTCGGCTGCAGAGGCTCTTACTTGTTTTTTGTCGGGCTAGTATCCCTCGGCAGATGCTACCCCTATGAGGCCTTTGCTAGTCCTTTACCATCCAATTCTATTCATTAGGGATAAGAAAAATGTGGTGAACTTCTTGTAGATATCAGGACGTCATTAGTCATTCTGCATGTTGGATATTCCCTCCATCTACGATTGTGTGCATTATGACCTAATCGTTGATGTAGGATTTGACCGTGGAAACAGGTAAGCTTAAAGCGGGTTCAGGTCCTGAGAATTTTCGCTCTGAGCCCATTCTAGCGCGTTCATGAAAGATCTCCTTTCGTAAGATTCCAGAGTGACCTTGAAGCCATGCGAGCCTTAGTGAATTTAGTATACGGGCTTTGTTCTGGAGCCATCTGCAAAAATGCGAAGGGAGTCGTTTCTAGATTCAGTAGCTGGTCAGACCCAGTCCTGGCTCCACGAAAATTTTACAGTAAAACTATAGCCCAATAGGATGGCAGGTGTCATTGCACCGGAACGTGCGTATATCGTCGTAGGATATTTCTCGCGCAAGTACACTGTCATTGCAATGCAAGTTGTACAAAAAAACATTTCTCTTCAGACGAAACATGGTTTTCAGTGCACATCCTTTGATAAATATATCAAGGGATGGAAGGCTCGTCATAGCATTTAGAGCAGTGCCCGGCGTACAACTGAGACAAACCGTTCTTTGGAGTTTTATGAAAGAGGCTACGACGTGTTTGTGTGTTAGCTTCTTCCACCAGACTACCGATGCATACATATGTATAACAGTTTTTATCATTACCGTGTAGAACCGATGACCTTTATCATCGATAAGCTCTATGTTTTGAAAACGCCTTTACAATACCAAAATGCTAACAGCGCTCTGGTGGTTTTTGACACAACATGCTTTGACTAAAGGAGCTTGCTATCTAAGATGACTCCCAGGTACTTAGCTTCTTTGAATATCGGGCTATGCGTAATTTATAAACGCTCTCGTAGATTAACGTCAGAATGCAGGGGCCCATTTAAAAGCTATTCCTTTTTTCTCTTTTCTTTTACATTTTCTGTACACTTATCCAAGGCATAAAAAGTAATTTCAAATCAATTGCTAGAACGCTTCGCATTAGTTTTAAGTCTGATCCTACAACCTTGTGTACGTGGGTTTATGTTAAGCTATCAGTTGTCAGCTGTCATTTGTCAGCTGCGGGTAGAGAGCTTTCAAAACTGACAGTTGGAGCGAAACGAATTATGCTTGGCCGAGTTTCAATTGATCTACGTGAATAACGATCAAGATTTGTTCACTGCATTGGGCCTCTTTTAACTCCTTTTCTCACTATTTAGTAACTTCAACGGAATGGCTAGAAGGGCGCTGGACATCCATGAAGCATTCGCCTGTTATTTGGCTTTCGAGAACCAAATTTTATGGGACGCGTATGTAAACATCTTCAAGGACATACCTTTATAGTCATATTTCCTTTAAACTCGGACAGGTATACGCCAGAGCAATATCCACTATTCAAGCAGAAACTTTGTGAGCTGCTTCGCGGCACCACCGGCAGTGGGAACAGGTCTACTGACAAACTTATTGTACGTCGTCTCTACATAGCCATTTAGAAGTATTTTCTAAGATATGCTTACGTTTTCTTTTAGGAGAGATCACGCGAGAACATTTACAAAAGCGCAATTCAACAGAGTAAGTCTTGAGATTGGTTTAAGGTGATGCATTACAATCTACATAAATATTTTCGTATGCCATTTAGCACGGTACACAAACCGAAACTTACTAGCCGCCTTTATACTGGTAATCGTCGCAGAGGGTACAACGTACATACAAGCGCGAGATGCAACACAATTCTCAGTTCACTTGATTGTCCGCACCAGAAAATGTCTAAGTAAGTAGATGATCGGTGTCACTAAGGGTTGTGGTGTCATTGTCCGTTGTTGCGGTTGTAGGAAATCACAACAGCAGCAAGTGTTGCATGATCTTTATCGACGAACATGGGCGCGTTTATAAGAATTGGACGCATTTCATCGAGAATAATGTACTGCCGAAAGGCATTGCTTATGCGCCATCAAATGGCATTTATACCTATGTAGACGATGTGGTATGTGACTATTTAGAATCCTTATTACACGTTGTACGTATGTACATATTTAGCTCAATTTGGATTCGTGGGAGACGCCGGCTAACAAAATTGGTCGTAAAGTTATAGCAAAAACTGATGTGGCTGCGGGAGTGAGTGGATTTGCCGCTGCAGGTGTTTGTTTGGCTGCATTAGCCGTGCCAGTAGCTGCTCCGGTAGCAACTGCAGCCGGCGCCGTGTGTATAGGAACGGGTGTATACTCAGCGATTCGATCGGGATGGCAGTTAAAGACTCGAAAGGAGCATGAGCAAAGTATTTCACTCGGCGATCGAATGGCAAGAAATTGCTGGCTGGGAGTCACTTCTGGGGCAATGGCTGCATCTTCAACGGTCGCAAATAAAACGTTAGCTCAAGTTGCACTAGCTGGGAGGGAAATTTCTTTGGTAATGATGTTTACGAGTTCATTTCTGTTATTGTTATTGCTTACCGCCATAGGCACGACAAACGATAGTGAATGGAATGAATATATCCACGATGCTTCTATCGGGAACAGGAGTTGCAAACGGTATTATGGATGTGATATTGGTGTGTATAGTTATCCACATTCTCACAATGTTGTCAGCATTGATGCATATTTTTAGCGGTGCTCGGACGAAGGAGTTATTACCAAATTCGATTGCTTTCAAGTTGCTGCTTCTCTCGCTATTTTCACTCATTCGGTTTACAACTTTCGTCTGGCTTCCACCATTATCGCTAAGGCTCAAAGTTCAAATCCGAATGCTTACCAAACCGAACTGACCTCTAGACTAAAGTATCCATTTCAAGTCGTGAGAAACTTGCTAGACAATCATTGACATTTCACATATTTCAGGGCGATATTTGGAAAAATGGCAAGTAAGCCAGAATCTAATGGATCCGATCTAATCAGGTTAGCAAACGAAGTTCCGGACAATGCTTACTTGGATAATATCGATCAATTTAATGCATTCTATGCGAATATCTTGCATTTCATTGAACCAATCAATTTTAATGGAGAAAATCTTCAGAATTGCATTGTGTACTTGTATAGAAATCTCGGCCAATTGGTGACATCATTTCTTGTAAGACAGGCCAAAGAAATCATCGAGAATTATCGGGGTCGCATCGAATCGTTCATCCGAACAACATTATTCTACGAAACTGCACTGTGGGATTTGTATCGAAGATGTGAAGAACACCTGATCTCTCTGACTATGGACAATTTGGAAAGGGAGATGAAGACGATTTTGTCTTTACTTATGTCATACTACGAGCATAAGTCGTATCGGGATGTTACTGCTAAGATATTTGAATGTAAGGAATGCGGTGGGTTCTTTGAAGTGGGCACCACGGGATGAGATTGAACTTGGATAGCAGTTTTCACGTGATATACATATGTGCACAGAGGCCTTAGTCCCTTTTATATAAATCTTCACCGTTTGCCTTTTTTCTTATTGTTAACTTTTGACTAACGATACTAAGATTAAAGAAATTTTTTTTTCTTAGCAACAATGGAGTTTGATTTGGATCGTATATATACAGCTTTTCCCTTTTAAGCTAGTTGCTGTTACTCACCCAACTAGATTATTCCTTTTACCTTTTACTACCATCTTTAGTGGGTAGCTATTGTTCTAGACAAGAGGGCGCTACACTACCCCGACCAGACTGGCGGTTGTGCGACGGGCCAACAACTCGCCCATGTAAAACAAGGCAAGTTATGAAAGAACGAAATGCCTCGGATAAACGGACGGATTCTCGAAGACGACGTGGCGCGAAAAAGGAACACGGTTTGGAGTATGCTCCTGGAATGTCAGAACTCTATACACTCCTGGAGCTGCTCATAAACTGGAAACTACAAGGCGGATATTACTGCGATCCGAGAAATACGCTGGATAAGAAAAGGTATGATGAGGAAAAAAGATTGCACATGTTGGGGTGCGGATTTGTTGTGGGAAAGCTGTTAAGGTCGAAGGTCATCGACTTCAAGCCTGTGAGTGATCTCTTGGCTGTGTTTTGCGTCAAAGACAGATTTTACAACAAATAGCCTCATATGTGCCCCTACCGAAGATGCTGAAGACCCCATCAAAAGAGAACTTCTATATTCTCTTGGAAAACGTCTACGGGGCTTGTCCGGAGTAAGGTAAGGTTAATCGGTAAGGACTTTGTGACAGCTCGTAATGCAGTGACAAGTAGCACAAGATTTGCCCGCAAGCGATCTCCAGATGGTCGAACCGCCAACCAAATCGACCATGTGCTCATTGACACAAAACAGTCAACAGCACATCCTGGATGTGCGAACATTCAGGAGGGCAAACGTCGACCCTGACCATTTCCTCGTAGCAGGAAAATTCAGAGCTGAACTGTCCAATGTCAGAAAACTGTACCAGCCCACCATGAGGAGGTTGCACATTGGACGCCTGAGCACACCGGAGGTTAGCAGAGTCTACAGGGAGCCACTGAGCGATAGGTTCTCCGGTATGCCTACGTTTAGCACAAATGTTAACAATATGTGGCTGCATTGCCGCTCGGCGATTCAGGAAGTAGCCGAGAACACCTTAGGCTACCTACCACCCCCGACAAGAAATCCGTGGTATGATGGCGAGTGTGAGCAGAAAAAGGTAGCAACCGACGAGGTGTACCAAACAGCGCTGCAGCGAAAAATCAGGGCAGCGCGAGAGGAGCATCGAGCCAGAAGGGAGGAAAAAAACCGGCCAAGTGCGAGTCGGACTCGCGCACGAAGGGTTCCGTACTATTATGTATAAAAACTCCAAAAAAAGCATATCTGTTGTATGGGAGCCCCATTTATACATATATTTATTATATTCTGTCTAAGTATATACAGAAATACATACATAATCAGTGACATTTTATTCTCACTTTTCGGATAGTTAAAATCTAGAATGTTGTAATTTTTAGAAAATACTCATTTTTTGAGTGATTGCCAATTTGGGTTTAGACGTGGCAAACCGACTGAAACTCCTTTATTGAAATTAACTGGTGAAATATATAATAGTCTAAACACTTCTCAAATACCATCAACATTATTTGTTGATATCAGTAAGGTCTTTGATATGGTTAATCATACTTTGCTACTCGATAAACTTTACAAAGCGGGTTTCAGAGGCTCCATTTATAAATGGTTTTCTTCTTATTTATTCAACCGTTATCAAGTTGTGTAAACTAGGAATGTTTACAGTTCTATAGACTTCTTAAATATGGGTGTTCCCCAAGGAGCAGTATTGGGCCCAATCCTTTTTCTAATTTATGTTAATTCGTTTTTCTTACAAACTTTTAAAGGCAAAATAACTGCCTCTGCTGATGAAACATCTCTTTTCCACTCAAACACTAACTTAATTGATAGTTTTGCAGATGTTAACTGTGACCTAGATATGTTAAGGAGATGGTTTAATTATCATAAACTAATAATTAGCAACAAAACGAAGTACATGTTATTTAATATCAATGGTAGAGTTTTCAGAGATCTTCCCTTATATTATCATGCACCATTGTGTAATCGATTTGTTCTTGAAGATATAGTATTCAACAATCAAGAATGTTTGAAAATTGCTTCTTGATTGAACACGTGGACAGTTTTAAATATTTAGGTGTTACATTGGACCAACAACTTTGTTGGAAAGACCATTCAATATATTTGAAACATTATCTAAATGGGGTTATAAGATAATTATTCCATCTCAGTATGCACTTTAATCTCTACCCGTTTTAAAATACTAAATGTATACTCGCACCGATATGGAACTAGCAAAAACATGTCCATGTCCGGAACTAAATGTATTATCGCACCGATATGGAACTAGCAAACCATGTCCATGTCCGGACCTGAATGCATACATACACATGTATGACATTCGTTCACGAAATGCGGTGCGGGCATTATATTCTTTCATTTCTTTTCTTCATTTCAGTTCAAGTGTGCTGTACAGTGTACACCACCTGTTCGAGCTTTATCGCCACATCTCCATACTTTTGGGTTTCTTAAAAACCACAGGGTATAAGTCATACCGTATGAGGAGCATGTTCGTTGCATTTATGTTTTTTTCTTTTTCGTTTTGTACATATGTGCTTGATGAATAAGGGTTGAATGGAACTATGGAACTCTTTTCGTTCAATTTGCGGAGTGAGAGGACATGTGTCCGCGAGAGGACATAGTTCCGTGAACTATGCATGTCCGGAACTACCCAACTCTAGTTCGTAATGTACATATGTATGTATGAATGTATGTATACTTATACATAGCGTAGAGATGTGTGAGTGTATGCACGTATGTGATGCGTATGCACGTATGTACGTATCGGTTCGTATGTGTGCAAGATCGCTTGCTCCTCTTGCTCACTTGCTCCTCTCCACCTGCCGCGACGTCGTGCGAAAGGGATGCTAGGCCAGCTGCGAGGGACTGGTCGTGAGCAATGGCGCCACGCGATTGTCCTCACGCCGACTTACCCGCAGCAAGAACCACGAATTTGCTACGAGGCTCGCGAAATATCCCACGCAAGAGAAAAAAAAAAACCGTCATCGTTTCCAATTCAATATGTCACAAATTTAATTTCCTTAACCTAATTTAATCTAGGTTTACAATTAATCCTTAAAACTACCCTACACCGTATGTCAATAAAAAAAGTCGAAATAAATAAAAAAAAATATATGTAAAATAAAAAAAAAAAAAAGGAATTCACTGTTCAAAAAAGTAAACAAACCGCAGCTTGAGTATTCGAACAGTCGTAGCGAAACTCCTCTGACCAACGACTTAGCCCGCATCACCAATCGCGACACGCAAATTTGTGATTTCAATACCTTATACAATGAACGTGATATCCGCGACCAACGTAGGCAATAGGACACACGGTACGGCCGCGTACCGGGAACTGCTTAAAACCGTACCGGAGTTCTTCCCCGAAGATCACTCTCCGAGTACTTCGCCGAAGATTTCTCCCCGAGTTCTTCGCCCACTCTCCCTCATGTGCTACTAGGAACAAAAAAAAAAAAAACAAAAATGCTGACCTCTTGCGGGTTGAACTCCACTCGTTCGCGTGTCAAGCGCTGATCGCACCCTCGGGCTATCCGCTTTCTCTGAGTTTGGTTTCCCAAAATGGATGACTACGAGCCGCTCACAAATGGGAACTGACCGAAAGATGACAACGAAAACCTTTCGAAACAATTTATTATTGGTTGTTTGTAATTATGTATATGTATAATTAATTTTGTTCTGTTTTTAGTATTTGTCGTGGTAGCGGCAACAGAAATACATCATTCTGTGAAAATTTCAACTGTCTAACTATCACGGTTCATGAGATACAGCCTGGTGACAGAGGGACGGACGGACGGACAGCGAAGTCTTAGTAATAGGGTTCCGTTTTACCTTTGGGTACGGAACCCTAAAAACTGCTGCGACTAAAGAAAATAATCTTCGCGGCCTACAAGCTCAAGGATATCGAGGACGCTAGGGACAAGAATAAAATGCGGGCTTTCTACAAGAAAGCGAAAAGCCTCTCAGGTGGCTTCAAGAAAGGCACCCAGGTTCTTCAGAATTTCAAGGCTAATCTTGTCACCGACCCGTAGATGACTGAAGGCACATGCACGAGAAATAGGCTATCAGTTAATCCTCAAAAGACTGATGTCGTTCTCTTCACGAAAAGGAGGAAAAATACTGGCTTGACTCAGCTGGTGCTAAAAGGTATTCCCATCCCAATATCCAAGGAAGCTAAGTACCTGAGAGTTATCTTAGACACCAAGCTTCTTTTGCCAAAGCACGTTGAGCGCTGTCGGCGTTTTAGTAATGCAAAGGTGCCTTTGGCAAAACATGGGGTCTATCGCCGGCAAAAATCCTCTGGATCTACACCGCATTGATAAGACCGATAATCGTATATGCATCGGTTGTCTGGTGGAACAGGCTAACACCGAAACACATTGTAGACTCTCTCACCAAACTCTTAAGGACGGTTTACCTCAGCTGGGCGGGCGCTGCTCTAGATGCTATTATGAACCTTCCACCCATAGATATATTTAATAGACGATGCATATGACATGGCTTATGTCTCGCCTCAATGAAATGATTTTTGTCACAACTCAAATTGGAATGACAATGCGCTTGCGAGGGAAATATCCTACGACCCGTGTTTCGTGGATGTACCCTCCGACGCGATGATACCTGTCATCCTATTGCGCTATAACTTCATATTGGCTCTGGCCACATACTGAATCTCGAAAGGGTTGTCTGCATTTTCACAAATGGCTTCAAGTCTGGGCTGGAGTCCGGCGTTAGGGTTTTGTTTGAGTGCGAAAATGTCCGAGTGCACTTTTCATTGGGAAAACATGCGTCTTTCTTTCAGTCAGAGATATACGCAATCCTGATGGCCATGCGCTATGTTGGGAAGCATAGATGGAAAAGTAAAAACATATGCGTTTACAATGACAGTTAAGGTGCACTGAAAGCTGTGTCCAATCCTTTTACCAGCTCCAAGTTAGTGTTTGAACTTTAGGCCTTCCTGAACAAAGTCGGTAGACTAAACTCACTAAGGCTTGTTTGGGTCCCAGGCCATTCTGGGTTCCCAGGAAATGAGATCTCTGATTAACTCGCCAGAATGGGCTCAATACCCACATCAACGCTTGGATCTTTAATGCACAAAATCGTAGATAGAGGGAATATCCAGGATACGGGGTGACTAAGCGCGTAAGCCCTGCTGACTGCAAGAAATCCACAGCATTCTTTTTATCCTTAAGGAGAATTGACTGCAGAAGACTTACGGGCCATTAAACTTTTGCCAAGCATCTCTGCATGGCTGGCATTAGTGAGACGCCTACCTGTGCTACATGTTGCGAAGAGGCGGACACAGCAGAACACTTATTCTGTGTCTGTCCTGCCTTTGCTCGCGCACGGTGGTGCACCCTTGGGGCCGACGTGGTCTGTGCCGAATCTCTCAGCTCTACATCACTGAAGGTCCTTCTCATTTTACTCCGGAAAACTAGGAAAATACAGAAAAGGTAGGTAGACTGGCAGTACAATGGACCATCATTTGCGTCTGAGTGCAAATAGCAGAAGCCTACAACAAAAAGGGGAAAAAACGGATTGAAAGCCCGCGAATCATGCATGCTGGCAACACGGGTTACCAGTATCTTTTGAAAATTCCACATCCAAGGCCAAAGACAATAAGTAATTTTGACATGAGCTGTAAAAGGTCCATTAGGCTAAGGGAAGTAAGTTTCCGGACCTACAAAGCAAGGAAAACTACGGCATTACCCACATCCGACCAATTCAATCTCCAATCCGACCACAAACTGAGGCATACAATTCTCGAATATCCCAAAGGCAGCAAAAGTGTCTGGCCATTTGTCAAAAGCATGAATATCAAGAATTATTCACAATTACATTCCAGCTATCACTCTCTTACACGAAGCTATTCTCCTTGCCGTCCACCTCGCAGCCAGTCAGCTTGTCTTCGCCTATACTAAATCTACTTTCGTACTCGTATAGTTGCAAAGTTTTCTAAGATCTCGACTAATGGCATTTCCCCAATAGTCCTGAAGAGACGTTCTTCTACGCTGGCAAAACCATTGCCTACTTTTCTGGGAAGAACAGCATTTGTCTTCTTCTCCTTCCAACTACCGACCCATAGCTCTAGCTCCTTTCCCCAAGGTCAAGGAAACGCTGATCAACCGTCAATTTTCCAAATATCTATCTGTCAGTCTGACTGACAGTATGGGTTCCGTGGCAACAAATCTACTGGTTATTTGATGGTATCTTACCGAATAGTGGAATCGCTCGCTTCACCAAAAAAGGTGAAATCAAAATGATTGCACTGGATATTTTGAAAGTATTTGACAGAGTTTGGCACAAAGCCCTTTTGTCGAAAATGCCTATTTTTTGGGATCAACGAGTCTCTTTTTCATTGGACTAGAAACTATATTTTGAATCGTTCAATTCAAGTTTTTTTTTGACGAACTCAAGTCCGACATCCAGTTATTTAATGGTGGCGTTCCTCAGGACTTCGTTTTGTCTCCGACACTCTTGCTGATTTTTTTTAAATGACCCCTTGTCTGTCATTTCTGATCCAATCCACTCAGCTTCACATATTCGTTCACTACCTTACGACCCTGCTCTTCGGCCGTAAATAGTGAGTAGCAGCGCATGTTAAGGACATTAAATTCCGAAATCACAGCCAGTATCCGTTCAGAGTATGTGTGTCACTGGCAATCTTAGTTGAAACGACCACATATTCGGTGTAATCAAAAATGCTGCGAAATGCCTAGGCTTCGTATATAGATGAAAGAAATACTTCTTGCCCTTGAATCTGGCCACAGTCTAAAAGCCATTCATTCGCCCTAAATTAGAGTTTAACGCTCATGTCTGGTCCGATGCATCTAAGACCTGATTGCACATGATAGACGAAATTCAAAAATACGCGCAATAAAACTGACGGGGGACCCCAGTATCACTAAATCATCGACAACAACGAACTCTAATGACCCAAAAGCATAAGACTACAAATTACCCAATTCTACTCCAACCCAATTCAACCTTGTGCATCAAGTTTCCGCTGTGCAATTACCTGCGCAATGCCCCTACTGCTGACAACGCGATTAGCGTCAACGAAGCAACTGTCGTATTCACCTATGAACTGGCTTACTTACTTACTTACTTCGATGGCGCTACAGTTCGGGGTGAACCAGGGCCTTAACCCACAAGCCTCTCCAGCCGGCCCTATCTTTGGCCAGCCGAACGCCCAGTTGGTTGAGGTCCCTTTCCACCTGTGCGCGCCACCTTAAATGTGGTCGTCCTCTGTTGCGTCGTCCCTCGGGGTTGAAGACTCTTCGGGCCGGAGCGTTGATGTCCATCCGCTCTACATGGCCCAACCATCTTTGACGTTGGATCCGAAGACGTCTAACCAGGCCGATGTCGCTCTACAGCCCGTACAGTTCTTGGTTGAATCTCCTCCTCCACTCCCCGTTTACACAAACGGGACTAAAGATTGCACGCACAATTTTCCCCTCGAAACGCCCAAGAGCCTCTTCATCCGCTTTTAATAACGTCCAAGCCTCAGCGCCGTAGAGGAGGACCGGGAGGATTAAGGTTTTGTAGAGGGATACCTTAGTTTTTCGAGAGAGGGCTCTCAGCGCTGGTATCGTTGCTGCTTGTTACTATCGAGTCAAGGTAGACGAAGTCCTTGACTACTTCAAAAATATAGCTGCCGAAGGTGACGTTCTGACCAAGACGTCGGTGTTGCGCGTCTTTCTTGGATAACAGCATATATTTGGTCTTATCCCCATTTACCTTTAGACCCACTTTAGCCGCTTCTGCTTCAATGCTTGCGAACGCCTCATTGACGTCTCGCTTTGTCCGTCCAAAAACGTCAATGTCATCTGCGTAGGCAAGCAATTGTGTGGGCTTGAAGTAAATCGTACCTCTTGTATTGGCCGCAGAGTCCCGCACGATCTTTTCAGGTATGATGTTAAAGAAATCACATGACAGTGTGTCACCCTGTCTTAAACTTTTTTTGACATCAAAGGGGTCGGTTAGTTCACCTCCGACCTTAATGGAGCAGCAAGAGTTCTCCATGGTCCTCCTGCAGTCTGACGAGTTTGGCAGGAATGTTAGAACATGACATGGCTCTGTATAGCTCGTCTCTATAAACACTGTCATACGCGTCTTTAAAGTAGACGAAAAGGTGGTGCGTGTCGACCAGGAATTCATGGGTCCTCTCCAAGATCTGCCTGATGTTCAGGAGGCTTATCCCTCTGTATTTGGCGCAGTCATAGGGATCTCCTTTCTTATGGAACGGGCAAACGATACTGAGATTCCATTCATCGGGCATGCGTTCTTCCCATCATATCTTGCAGATGAGTTGGTGCATGCTCCTGACCAGCTCATCGCCAGCTCCTTTAAACAGTTTCGCGGGGAGTCCGTCTGATTCAGCAGCTTTATAAGACTTAAGTTTCGATATCGCTATCTTAATATCGTCTAGGTCGGGTGGACGGGATTCTCCTTCGTCTTCGTCCATTGTGAATGGTTCGCTCTGCCTGATGGCGGCATTTTGACTATAATCGCCGTTATACAGTCTGCAGAAGTGGTCCTTCCACAACCTTAGCATCGACTGTGACTCCACTATAGTTGTCCGTGCTCATCCCTGCAGGCTTCTGCTCTGGCTTTATAGTCGTGGCATGTTCGTTTTACTTTTTGGTAACATTTTCGAACGTCCTTCTTGCCGTAACATCTCTCCATCTCCTCGATCTCGCGCTTCTCGTGCTCCTTCTTTTTCCTTCTCAGAAGCGCATGCTCCTCCCTCCTTTTCTGTTCATAGAGCTCGCGGGCAGCCCTCATCCGTCGACGCAATGTGGCCATGTATGCATTCTGTTTCTCTACATGTGCCTGTCTGTACTCATCATCACACCAGGGGTTTTTCGATGGTAGTGGCTCCAAACCGAGTACATCTGAGGCGGCCTCTCTAATGGCGTTTTGACAACGACTCCATTGCTGTTCTATGGATTCTGCAAATTGCATCGGGACTTGAGAGAGCTTGAAGGAGATTGATCGGCGAAGTTCCTGGCGGTCTCCTGCGATTGCAGCTTTCGGACGTTAAATGTTGGTGTTCTTACTCGACTCCGTTGATCAAGAGAAATTCGCATCCGTACCTTGGCTGCAACAAGGTAATGATCCGAGTCGATGTTGGCTCCTCGAAAGGTTCGGACATCTAGGATGCTGGAGGAGTGTATGCCGTCGATCGCAATATGATCAATTTGGTTGGTTGTCGATTGATCGAAGGACCGCCAGGTCCCCTTATGGATGTTGAGGTGTGGGAATCGTGTATGTACTTGCTACTACCTGATTATGTCGCGCCATAAAGTCCACTAGCCTTAGTCCGTTTTCTGACGTGGTGTTGTGTAGGCTGTGCTTTCCAATGACCCGTTCAAAGATAGCTTCCTTACCCAGCTTCGCATTGAAATTTCCCAGAACAATTTTGGTGTCATTGTTGGGGAATTGCGCATACGTTCGGCCTAGGAGATCATAGAAGTCGTCTTTATGTCGGTCATCTTTCTTCTCTGTGGGGGCGTGGACACATAATAAACTTATATTGCCGAGACTGGTCTTGATGCGGATAGTTATGAGACGTTCGCTTATATACTGGAAGCTTAAGACTTTTTCCCTGAGTCTGCCTCGAACAACAAATCCGCATCCGAATAAGCGTTGTTTATTTTCTCTAGCAGTTTCCGTAGTAGATATCACAGTTTTTCATCCGCTTTTTGCCTGGCCCATCTCATCGCACTTCTTGGAGCGCGGTAATGTCTGCCTTATAGCAGTCCAAAGAGTTGACCAGTTGTTCGGCTGCACCTGGTCTGTTGATGGACCTAACGTTCCAGGTGCAGATCCGAAATTCGTTTCTTCCTTTTTGACGTTTGCGGGGGTCGTCAGCATGTAATCCGTCCGCATCCGAGGCTATTGGTTGTTTCTGAACAAGTTTTTGTTTTACGGGATAGGGATGTTAACCCTAAGCGCAACCCCCAACCGTCAATTTTCCAAATATCTATCTGTCAGTCTGACTGACAGTATGGGTTCCGTGGCAACAAATCTACTGGTTATTTGATGGTATCTTACCGAATAGTGGAATCGCTCGCTTCACCAAAAAAGGTGAAATCAAAATGATTGCACTGGATATTTTGAAAGTATTTGACAGAGTTTGGCACAAAGCCCTTTTGTCGAAAATGCCTATTTTTTGGGATCAACGAGTCTCTTTTTCATTGGACTAGAAACTATATTTTGAATCGTTCAATTCAAGTTTTTTTTTGACGAACTCAAGTCCGACATCCAGTTATTTAATGGTGGCGTTCCTCAGGACTTCGTTTTGTCTCCGACACTCTTGCTGATTTTTTTTAAATGACCCCTTGTCTGTCATTTCTGATCCAATCCACTCAGCTTCACATATTCGTTCACTACCTTACGACCCTGCTCTTCGGCCGTAAATAGTGAGTAGCAGCGCATGTTAAGGACATTAAATTCCGAAATCACAGCCAGTATCCGTTCAGAGTATGTGTGTCACTGGCAATCTTAGTTGAAACGACCACATATTCGGTGTAATCAAAAATGCTGCGAAATGCCTAGGCTTCGTATATAGATGAAAGAAATACTTCTTGCCCTTGAATCTGGCCACAGTCTAAAAGCCATTCATTCGCCCTAAATTAGAGTTTAACGCTCATGTCTGGTCCGATGCATCTAAGACCTGATTGCACATGATAGACGAAATTCAAAAATACGCGCAATAAAACTGACGGGGGACCCCAGTATCACTAAATCATCGACAACAACGAACTCTAATGACCCAAAAGCATAAGACTACAAATTACCCAATTCTACTCCAACCCAATTCAACCTTGTGCATCAAGTTTCCGCTGTGCAATTACCTGCGCAATGCCCCTACTGCTGACAACGCGATTAGCGTCAACGAAGCAACTGTCGTATTCACCTATGAACTGGCTTACTTACTTACTTACTTCGATGGCGCTACAGTTCGGGGTGAACCAGGGCCTTAACCCACAAGCCTCTCCAGCCGGCCCTATCTTTGGCCAGCCGAACGCCCAGTTGGTTGAGGTCCCTTTCCACCTGTGCGCGCCACCTTAAATGTGGTCGTCCTCTGTTGCGTCGTCCCTCGGGGTTGAAGACTCTTCGGGCCGGAGCGTTGATGTCCATCCGCTCTACATGGCCCAACCATCTTTGACGTTGGATCCGAAGACGTCTAACCAGGCCGATGTCGCTCTACAGCCCGTACAGTTCTTGGTTGAATCTCCTCCTCCACTCCCCGTTTACACAAACGGGACTAAAGATTGCACGCACAATTTTCCCCTCGAAACGCCCAAGAGCCTCTTCATCCGCTTTTAATAACGTCCAAGCCTCAGCGCCGTAGAGGAGGACCGGGAGGATTAAGGTTTTGTAGAGGGATACCTTAGTTTTTCGAGAGAGGGCTCTCAGCGCTGGTATCGTTGCTGCTTGTTACTATCGAGTCAAGGTAGACGAAGTCCTTGACTACTTCAAAAATATAGCTGCCGAAGGTGACGTTCTGACCAAGACGTCGGTGTTGCGCGTCTTTCTTGGATAACAGCATATATTTGGTCTTATCCCCATTTACCTTTAGACCCACTTTAGCCGCTTCTGCTTCAATGCTTGCGAACGCCTCATTGACGTCTCGCTTTGTCCGTCCAAAAACGTCAATGTCATCTGCGTAGGCAAGCAATTGTGTGGGCTTGAAGTAAATCGTACCTCTTGTATTGGCCGCAGAGTCCCGCACGATCTTTTCAGGTATGATGTTAAAGAAATCACATGACAGTGTGTCACCCTGTCTTAAACTTTTTTTGACATCAAAGGGGTCGGTTAGTTCACCTCCGACCTTAATGGAGCAGCAAGAGTTCTCCATGGTCCTCCTGCAGTCTGACGAGTTTGGCAGGAATGTTAGAACATGACATGGCTCTGTATAGCTCGTCTCTATAAACACTGTCATACGCGTCTTTAAAGTAGACGAAAAGGTGGTGCGTGTCGACCAGGAATTCATGGGTCCTCTCCAAGATCTGCCTGATGTTCAGGAGGCTTATCCCTCTGTATTTGGCGCAGTCATAGGGATCTCCTTTCTTATGGAACGGGCAAACGATACTGAGATTCCATTCATCGGGCATGCGTTCTTCCCATCATATCTTGCAGATGAGTTGGTGCATGCTCCTGACCAGCTCATCGCCAGCTCCTTTAAACAGTTTCGCGGGGAGTCCGTCTGATTCAGCAGCTTTATAAGACTTAAGTTTCGATATCGCTATCTTAATATCGTCTAGGTCGGGTGGACGGGATTCTCCTTCGTCTTCGTCCATTGTGAATGGTTCGCTCTGCCTGATGGCGGCATTTTGACTATAATCGCCGTTATACAGTCTGCAGAAGTGGTCCTTCCACAACCTTAGCATCGACTGTGACTCCACTATAGTTGTCCGTGCTCATCCCTGCAGGCTTCTGCTCTGGCTTTATAGTCGTGGCATGTTCGTTTTACTTTTTGGTAACATTTTCGAACGTCCTTCTTGCCGTAACATCTCTCCATCTCCTCGATCTCGCGCTTCTCGTGCTCCTTCTTTTTCCTTCTCAGAAGCGCATGCTCCTCCCTCCTTTTCTGTTCATAGAGCTCGCGGGCAGCCCTCATCCGTCGACGCAATGTGGCCATGTATGCATTCTGTTTCTCTACATGTGCCTGTCTGTACTCATCATCACACCAGGGGTTTTTCGATGGTAGTGGCTCCAAACCGAGTACATCTGAGGCGGCCTCTCTAATGGCGTTTTGACAACGACTCCATTGCTGTTCTATGGATTCTGCAAATTGCATCGGGACTTGAGAGAGCTTGAAGGAGATTGATCGGCGAAGTTCCTGGCGGTCTCCTGCGATTGCAGCTTTCGGACGTTAAATGTTGGTGTTCTTACTCGACTCCGTTGATCAAGAGAAATTCGCATCCGTACCTTGGCTGCAACAAGGTAATGATCCGAGTCGATGTTGGCTCCTCGAAAGGTTCGGACATCTAGGATGCTGGAGGAGTGTATGCCGTCGATCGCAATATGATCAATTTGGTTGGTTGTCGATTGATCGAAGGACCGCCAGGTCCCCTTATGGATGTTGAGGTGTGGGAATCGTGTATGTACTTGCTACTACCTGATTATGTCGCGCCATAAAGTCCACTAGCCTTAGTCCGTTTTCTGACGTGGTGTTGTGTAGGCTGTGCTTTCCAATGACCCGTTCAAAGATAGCTTCCTTACCCAGCTTCGCATTGAAATTTCCCAGAACAATTTTGGTGTCATTGTTGGGGAATTGCGCATACGTTCGGCCTAGGAGATCATAGAAGTCGTCTTTATGTCGGTCATCTTTCTTCTCTGTGGGGGCGTGGACACATAATAAACTTATATTGCCGAGACTGGTCTTGATGCGGATAGTTATGAGACGTTCGCTTATATACTGGAAGCTTAAGACTTTTTCCCTGAGTCTGCCTCGAACAACAAATCCGCATCCGAATAAGCGTTGTTTATTTTCTCTAGCAGTTTCCGTAGTAGATATCACAGTTTTTCATCCGCTTTTTGCCTGGCCCATCTCATCGCACTTCTTGGAGCGCGGTAATGTCTGCCTTATAGCAGTCCAAAGAGTTGACCAGTTGTTCGGCTGCACCTGGTCTGTTGATGGACCTAACGTTCCAGGTGCAGATCCGAAATTCGTTTCTTCCTTTTTGACGTTTGCGGGGGTCGTCAGCATGTAATCCGTCCGCATCCGAGGCTATTGGTTGTTTCTGAACAAGTTTTTGTTTTACGGGATAGGGATGTTAACCCTAAGCGCAACCCCCAACCTGGAGGGCCAGGTTCCTCTTTCCCCAGGAACAAAGGTCGGGTCGCTGCACACACTGGTTCACTACCTGGCGGAGGCTACGCGGAGGCTGTGTGTCAATTTGGATTGAGCAGGGACAGAGATCGAAGCTGGCGTTTGCCAAGTTAAGCGCGATCAACTTCTTTGCTCTGTTTTCTCCCTCGCTTCTCCCCTGAATTGGCTTAGGTTATTTTAATTGTAAGAATTCTAATCGATCCGTAAATGAATAAAGTTTTAAGAAAAGCTTTCGACAAATAATTTAACTGATACGCTAAAAAATCGCAGAAATGTCTCCTACCTTTCCTTTATCGCTAATTTCTGGATTTTCTTGCTGAATTCGGTCTTCCCCCTCAGTACAACATACATATAAGTATTTAAGAGCAACGTCCATCGTTATCTCCTCTATTTTTCTTGCTCCTTATCTTCGGCTCGCCCTGTGTCGTCGACAAAATAAGGTGATAAGCCTTTAGAGCGCGCCTACAGCATAAAAAAAACAACTTACTTATCAGGCCTGCGATCCATGGAGGATCTGAGCCCGAGCTATAGCTGCCTTCCATCCTTGACGGTCCCGGGCACGCTGCTTCCAGTTGTCAAGACCAAGATGTCTTACATCCGCGATTACTTGGTCTTTATACCGGAGGTTCGGTCTTCCTCTTCTTCTCGAACCAGGAGGCTCGGAGTCGAAGACCCTCATAGCTGGAGCGTTGATGTCCATGCGCTCAATGTGGCCGAGCCAGTGTAGTCGACGGATCCTTGCCTTCCGGAATACATTCACATCTTGGTACAGCTCGTAGAGTTCGCGGTTGTGTCTTCTTCTCCATTCACCTTCCTCACAGACAGGACCAAATATCCGGCGCAGAATTTTTCTTTCGAAAGAACCCAAAATCAGCTCCGCTGTCCTGCTTATCGTCCGGCTTTCGGCTCCGTACAGCAAGACTGGCAGAATGAGCGTTTTGTAAAGCATGACTTTGGTCTTTCGAGTGAGTAGTTTTGACCCCAGTTGTTTGGACAAGCCGAAGTAGCAGCGGTTGCCAAGGGCGATTCTATGCCGGATCTCCACTGTGGTGTCATTTGTGGAATTTACGTTTGCCCCGAGGTAGACAAACTCCTTAACTACCTCGAAATTGTAGCTGTCAATTGTTATATTTTGTCCCAGGTGGTGAGCGACGGATTGGTTTTTGCTTGACAGCATGTATTTCGTTTTATCCTCATTGACCAACTCGTTTCGCCTGTTTTTCAATCGCCGTGAATGCTTCCACAATGCCACGGCGAGAACACGCGATGATGTCGATATCATCCGCGTATCCTAGCAGCTGGATGGACTTGTAAAAGATAATGCCTTCCCTGTTGACGCCTGCCCGTCGCACTATCTGCTCCAGCACCAGGTTGAAGAAGTCACATGACAGCTCATCTCCTTGCCGAAATCCGGTGCATGTTTCGAATGTTTCCGAGGTCCTAGAACCGAGTTGCACGGTGCATCGCGTGTTTTTTAGCGTGGCGTGACACAACTGGATCAGTTTTACCTGGATCCCGAATTCGGCCATCGCCCCAAACAGTTCTTCACGATGAATGCTGTCGTATGCGGCTTTGATATTGATGAAAGGATGGTGTGTATCGATTCGAAACTCGTTGGTCTTTTCCAGGATTTGTCGAAGTGTGAAAATTTGGTCTATAGTTGATTTGCCGGGCCGGAAGCCGCACTGGTAGCTGCCGATTAGTGCGGCGCAAAATGGTTTTAGACGTTCACACAATACGCTGGACAGGATCTTGTATGCGACATTGAGCAGGGATATACCTCTATAGTTCTTGCAAGAGGTAGGATCGCCTTTTTTGTGGATGGGGTATATAGAGCTGGTATTCCAGTCGTCGGGCATGCTTTCATCTTCCCAAATTCTGCAGATGATCTGGTGCATGCTCCCTACCAGAACATCGCCGCCAGCCTTGAAGAGCTCTGATGGCAAGCCATCTGAGCCTGCGGCCTTGTTGTTCTTCAGCTTCTGAATAGCTGTGCCGACTTCTTCGATGCTCGGTGGGAGGACTACTTCAGCGGCTGGAGTTGGGATTTCCTCGGTCCCTACCACTCTCTCTTGGTCATGCTCGTTAAGCAGCTGCTGGAAGTGCTGTTTAAATACATCCACTATTCCCTGCGGGTCGGTGACAAGATTACCCTCGCAGTTTCGAAGAGCCAGGGTGCCCTTTTTGAAGCCTCCTGCAAGGCCTTTGGCTTTCTTGTAAAAGGCTCGTATTTTATGTTTATTCCTAGACTCCTCGATATCCTTGAGCTGGGAGGCTGCGAAGATTCTTTTCTTTTGTCGCAGTAGTTTTTTCTCCTCCCTTCTTCTGGCTTGGTACTCTTCTTGCGCTGCCCTGGTTTTCCTCTGCAGCGCCTTTTGGTACGCCTCGTCGGTTGCTGCCTTTTTCTGCTCACACTCGCCATCATACCACGGGTTTCTTGTCGGGGGTGGTAGGTATCCTAAGGTGGTTTCGGCTACTTCCTGAATGGCTCAGCGGCAATGCAGCCACATATTATTGGCATTTGTGTTCGACGCAGGCATACCGTAGAGTCTTTCGCTCAGCTGCTCCCTGTAGACTCTGGCAACCTCCGGTGTGCTCAGACGTCCAATGTCGAACCTCCTCCTGATGGGCTGGTGCAGCTTTCTGACATTGGACAGTCGAGCTCTGAATCTTGCTGCTACGAGGAAGTGGTCAGAGTCGACATTTGCCCCTCTGAATGTTCGCAAATCCAGGATGTTTGACGAGTGCCTTGCGTCAATGAGCACATGGTCGATTTGGTTGGGGGTTCGACCGTCCGGAGATCGCCAGGTTGCTGTGTGGATTCGCTTGCGAGGGAATCTTGTGCTACTTATCACCGCATTACGAGCTGTCGCAAAGTCAGCGAGTCGGAAGCCGTTATCTGTTGTTGTATCGTGGAGGCTGTGCTTTCCGATCACTCCGCCAAGGGTGTTTTCCTTACCGATTTTGGCGTTGAAGTCCCCGAGCACGATTTTTACATCGTTCTCCGGACAAGCTCCGTAGGCGTTGTCCAGGAGGTCATAGAAGTCCTCCTTGATAGGGTCTTCAGCCTCGTCGGTAGGGGCGTGTGCACATATAAGGCTGATGTTATAAAATCTGCCTCTGATGCGGACCACAGCCAGGCGGTCACTTATAGGTTTAAAGTCGATGACCTTCGACCTTAACCGCTTTCCCACGACAAATCCGCATCCCAGTAAGTGCAACCGTTTGTGACAGCTGTAATAAATGTCGCAATTTTTCTTCCTAATCATACCGTTTCCTATCCAGCGTATTTCCTGGACCGCAGTAATAAAAAAACAAACACGTTAGTAATAGAAAAACGAAATCTTTATTGTTAAAAACTATTGTCTGCTCCTTAAGGTGGCCGTGTCAGAGTCATGCCCATTTAAATAGGGCATATTTGGTAGCGCCCCTTACAAACCTTGCACTTTACTGATTCAATCATCGTATTTGTGGTAGCCATTTGTGTGTAATACATCGTAAGCTCAACAAACATCTGAAATATTTCAGCCTTGAGATCGTCCAATGTCATTTGTATATGCTTTTTGCACATAGTGTATAGATTCCACAAAACATTTTCCATGAACAACTTTGTCTTGATAGCCTCCTCAATTCTCCTACCACATTTCTGGATAAAATCGTTCGCACTTTCAATTAAAAATGTTGCAATCTCGTTGCCAACCTCTTCGATCAAATAACGAACTAAACTCTGAAAGTTATCTGAATTCAGAATAACCGCTTCCGCTATAGAGTAAGTAACGGAGACGTAGTGAATCAGGTGTGCACTATTGTTGGTACTGGCATACTGTGTTAGTAAGTTAACCGTTTGTTTGTTAGGGATAGTTTGATGGGACTGAGGAATACTGTTTTGAACACTTCCCAAAACGTTTCCTTCGCTACCGTGCTGAACACTGGCCCTAAGTGTACCGGGCTTTACAGAAATCTGCTCATTAAGACGTACATTTCCATTTTCACCGGCTGTGAAACGGACATTATTCTTGTTCAACTGCTTATTCACTTTATACAAGTCATTCAGATACTGTTTATCTGGAACCTCGTTGATTAAACGTATCACATCAACCTTGCCTCTATTTGCACCTCGTGTACGCACTGTTTCCTTCGTCATTTTATCAAACATTCTCCTAGGTAAGTACATATGTATGCATGTGTATATTCTGGAAAAATAAATTGAGTCTACTCGTATGTACCTTTGCCTGGAACTGAGGTCCTCTCGATACGCATTGATTCTTGAGTTTCTAGCCTCGGTTGTGATTGTTGATGCCAAGCGAAAGTTATAAACGGAGTGAGTGAATATGAACAACGAGGCGCTAAGTTGTATTATGTCTAACGCACCCACTTCTTCTTCATTCTTCCATTTCTGTATAAATTATATTTCTGTTATTACACGTGCTAAAGCATATGGATTCCTTACAATTAACAAGTCAATTATTCCACTTGTCAGTCCAGTTCCGGAGAGAAGCATCGAAGATATGTTCATTCCGTTCACGGCTACTTCTTGCAGCTTAAAACAAGTCACACAATTATGACATTTAATTTCGTTCTACATACATATGCAAATTAGATTGGTTACCAGTGAAACTTCCTTTCCAGCCATTGCGGCAGCAGCAAGTGCTTTAGTGCTTGCCAACGAGCCTAAGGATACTATTCCACCGGCTACTCCAAGCCATGAATTTAAATTCGATCTATTGGTTATACTAATACTTTGCTCAAGTTCTTGTCGTTTCGCCAGACTAAAACCAGACCGAACTGATGTATACACACAAGAAGTTAATCCTGCTATGCCCATAACAGCTGCTGCCGGTGCTAAAACGGGTGCGGCAAGAGCTCCTGCTGTAATAACTGCTGCCGAAATGCCACAAGCTGCTGATGCCGTATCTGCCACCCCGGTCAATTCAGTAAGCAAACAACTAGCAGGCGTTATCCAAGATTCTAGATTCATCTGAATATTGACTGTTTTAATATGTTCTGTGTATTTCACTATCGAATCTTACCTGATCGTTTATGAGTGTGTACGTTCCATTTTTAGGAGCAAGCGCTACACCTTTTGGCAGCGAATTGTTTTCTACGAAATGCTGCCAATTTTGGTAGACGTTGCCGAGTTCATCAATAAATATCATGCAGCATGTGCTGCTATCGTCATCATCTGTAAAGGAGGCACATCTTAAATACTTAGTTATACCTTAAATATGAGTATAGTTGTAATATCTAGCATATTGGGTACCTACAAAACCTACATTTTTTTAAAACGTGAGTCACCGCTATTTGCAGTTTATGAAGACTACATAAATGGTGGCCACACAGCAGCGGTTAAGCCATACAAACATTCTTGAACGTGTCCAGAAAGCTTACACTAACATCCTGTACCGCCACAGTCAAGAGATAAGAGGGAATTGGGGGCACCAGTCTAACTGCAAGCCCGAATAGGTACCTGGAATGTTGCGAACCCTCTCCGAGACATCCAAACTGGGCCAAGTCTTCTCCGAGATGCGACGTTACTACCTTGGAGTCTTCGGTTTCTTCGAAAGGAGATGGACAGGTCACGGCGACAACCAAACACAAACAGGCGAGTACCTCGTCTCGCCGTGATGCAGTAGGTAATGTGTTGACCTCTGACGCCGATGACACGGGATCGAATCCCGACAACAGTCATGTCATCAAACGTGTTTTTGTTGGTGCTTCTCCTCATATAAACTTTGGGTCCTTTTCACCTATGGGAAAATAAAATCACACACAACATGGGTGATTGAGAGAAGCTCGGCTTTGGTCCGTAGTGGCAACGACACCTACCGCAGAGATGGAGTTGACATATTGCTATCTCCGGTCGCGAAAAAGTCGCTTCTGGAGCTCAAACCAATCTCGGACAGGATCATCTCGATAAGGCTGAATTCGACAGAACTACCATCATCCAGAGCTATGCTCCGATAGAACAGAACGACCAGGAAAACAAAGACATTTTCTACGACCAACTTGAAGAGTGTCTGATGTCCTCACCGAAGAACGACTTAAAATTCACGATAGACGATTTCATTGAAAAGGTAGAGAAATAATGATCTGCGGGTGTTTGACGGCCTTCCAAGCCTGCATGATGAGAGCAACAGCACCTGTTTGACGGCGGAACTAGATTTACAAGAACATTCACAAATATGCATGGCAACGCCAGACGGAGCAATCAGAAACCAGGTCGACCACATTCTGATCAGTAGAATATTCCTCAGTTCTCTACATGACGTGGAAACTATCGGAAGAGTTGACATATACATATAGCGACCACCAACTACTACACCGGCTATAGAACTCGGAGATTGGCCAGGAGTTCGTGGAGAAGTTCACCTTGTCCTGCCAATTCAAAGCTAAGCAGACTTGTGACGACCTGACATGCAAGCTGAGAACAAACGCGAAGGAAACCTTAGGCTTCCAAATACCCCACTGCAGGCAATGGATTAGAGATGCAACCTGCAACCAGATTTAGATCAGATTCAGAAAGCTCAAAGGGCAACTACACATAGCTCGCTCATGAGAAGAAGAAAACAGGCACAGGAGGCTTACAACGCAGCTAAAAAAATCGGTTAAACCAGTGGCGCGAAAGGACAGGAGAAATGTCTATCGGGACATTGCCAACGAAGCGAAAGTGGCTGCGCATTGTGGCAACTTGAGAGGCATTTATATTGTTACACAGCTTGCATGTGGCAGCAAGAGACCACCTCTAGTCCACAGAAATCACAGAAGGTAAGTCTACACGACCCATCCAAGAGTACCCGAGATTAAGCTTATAAGTCGTAAGCTCAAGAGCTACAAACTCCCGGCCCGGACAACTTGTCGATGAAACTGTTGAAGGTGACAGCAGCAGATATGGCACCGATCCTGTACCCGATCATCCGCGCAGCGGTACAGGAATGACGAATATCGACAGAAAAAGTGTCACTGTCACCAACCCCAAAATGGACCCTTAAGCGAGTGCAAAAATTGGAGAAGCGTTTCACTCCTGAATGCTATCCAGAAGCTACTTGCCTTACAACCGCTCATGTATTGATCATATCAACACGATTCGGGTGGTCATCGAACAATCGGTTTTAATGCAACTCTTCCATCTTTTTGCTGTTCGTTGACTTCAAGAGAATCTTCAACATGGTCTGACGAGAAGCCATCTGAAACGCCCTGGAGAACATTGGTATACCGCCATTCATCATCGAGCTCACCCAGGAACTCTACCGGGGGCGCGTCTTGCAAGGTGCGCTCCAAGGACAAAGAAAGCGCCTACTTCCCTAACACCAGAGGAGTTAGACAAGAGTATATATTACCATCCCTGTTTTTCATCATCCTCCTTGACCTTGTCCTAGAATGCACCAACAACGCCGTTTTCAAAGGAATCCCATGGTCCCTGATAGAGAAACTCCATGACCTCGACTACGCCGAAGACATCTGCCTGCTATCTAATATCCAGGAAAAACTGCACGTGTTGGACCTCAACGTCAGAAGATTGTGAGAATAGGTTCAAGATGCGAGGCACCTCTTTTGCTAGGCGGGAAACCAATCGAGGACGTCAAGAAATTCTGCTACCTCGGCAGCACCTTGTGCAAAGATGGTGGTCTTGTTTCGTATAGACAAGGCACGCCACGCTTACTACTCGCTTGGAAACGTCTGGGGCTCCCCACCTTTCTCCAGATTCGGATACTAAATTCCAGCGAAAGATCCGTACTGCTCTACGGATGCGAGACTTGGAAGACAACCACCATCACTGTTCACAAGCTTAAAGTCTTCGTCAACAATCGTTTGAGAAGAAAGAAGAGCTGCTGCGCAAAGCTTCACAGAAATCCATTGCATCCGAGATCAAACGTCAAAAGGGAGCTGGATAGACCATACCCTGCGTAAACCGATAACGGATATTGCAAGGATGGGCCTTACCTTGACCCCACTTGGAGTGCGTAGTCGAAGTCGTCCACATTGTTGCATACACTTGAACGTGACGATCTTTCTCCAAAAAAAAAAACAATCAGTGTTTTCCGTACCAGTCGAGATTTGATGCGTCTTAGGCCTAAAACATACCTTAAAATGGTATTAACTGTTTCTTTTAAAATGCCTGCACCATCAACAAGATCTGAGGTTGAGGTTGACGGTCGTCAGGGACGCTTTGGGCTCGGCAGCTTCTCGGCTTTCTTAGAACAAAGCCTCATCACGAAAAGCTCTTTACACCAACCTCAATGAATCAACAACAGAAAATCCATTCCACAAACGAAATTTAATGCAAATTCTTTGCTCAACAAATTTAGACATACAAGTCGAAAAATCGCTTTTAGCAACTCACAAAATGAAGGGTATCTCAAACGCTCAGATGAAACTTAGCACAGATGTCAACGAGAGTCCTGCCAACCTAAAAACAAGAGCATTTCCCCAAATCCATTTGCGCGCAATTAAAATTCAAATGTCACCTTAGTTTTCGGACACAGTAGTATGTTATTTACAAAAGAAAGAAGATAACTCAGCTCGTGTCTATCTTCAAGCTCTAAGCTTAACTATCATGGAATAGTTAGAACCGACGGTTATGTTCGAATTTCGTTGTCAAAGTTTGGAATGCTCTGATGCAGCTGAAAAGAAATCGATGACAATTTTCAGCGGCATACTGCTGAATGTCTATTCGAGAAGTTAGACCGAGGGCCATATAAGCGGGAACACTCGCCCGTGGGAACATTCAGTTTTTAATAATTCAGTATTCATTCATTGTATTCAGTATCAGTGATCAGTCGATAATCAAACAAAGCTTGCCATAAAGGTGAAGCGCTCAGATAATTGATCTGAGGTGGAATACAAGAAAACAGTTGTAGGTTATCACAATCAAGTGGCCAATCCCTATCCTGGACTAGTAATTTTCGTAACAATGTATACATATATAAAGCAATACTCACTCACGCATTTCCTTGTACGTATAACCAAATGTGTCGAAAATGATGTGGCTTCTTTGGCTTCATCTAAAGTACTACCTTTAGACACAGTGACGACGATATAAGTCGACAAAAGATTTTTATTTGTATATTTAGCTGCAACAATTGTTCTTTTGGTTTCAATTAGTTCATTTAATACCGCTATAAAAACTTACTTTGTGCAATTGTCTGCCTATATAGCAGTTCACGAAGCTCTTCCTAAAAATAGTAGCAAATTATCAAATTATATAGAAATAACTATAAATGAATAGGATACCATTTTGGCATTTCTACGCGAGTCTTCGACCCCGGGCTCCGGATCCCGGAACAATTCGTTCAATTTAGTCTTAAACAAATTAAGCTGATCGTGCATGTAACTGAAATGAAAAAAACGTGTCAACCAAAAGGCAAATTGGTATCACTGATTAATTCAATTATACTCAAGTTCCTAGTCGACTTACACTTCCATTGGGTAGAAAGCTAACTCACGTGTTACCACTCGTGGAGAAGCAGTAAAACCCCTCCTTATGTTGAAACGTTTTTAAGATATTGCTGGCATTGCTTGCAGTATACAGTATACAAACTAAGGCATGTGATTTGCGCATGGACAGCTATGATTGGGTCCAGATACAGGTAAGAGGTGACGTACACAATACGAAAGTGGAGCATATACTTACTGGTACAATCTCTTTCCATCTGTGTGCACTACCCTATATGCGACCATCCTTTGATATCTCATCCCGCGGGATGGTATTATCATTCGCTTTATATGGCCCAGGTCAGACTCCTGACCAAACTACTGTCACTGTACAGCTCGTACCTACCGAAGATTGCACGTAGAATTTCCTCTCTGACGCCGATGACACGGGATTGAATCCCGATAACAGCGTGTTTAACGTGTTCCTCACAGTGCTTTTCCTCAGCGGGGTACTGACAAAACTCCCTATAGTATAATTGTCAAGAAAAGCTTCTCGAATTTCGCCGTTCGGAACCGGCAATAAACTGTAGCTCCCTTTCACCTATGGAAAAATAAAATCACACACAACATGGGTGATTGAGAGAAGCTCGGCTTTGGTCCTTCATCGACTGTAACGCCAACATACATACATACATACAACGGCGAAGGGCATTTCTCATTCATTTTTAATAAGGCGCAAAACTCCGCGCCATAGTCAAGGACCGAGATGGACAAGGTTTTGTAGATGTTCTATTCTGAGAGAGTTTCCCACTCCTCGATGGCCTCTTGAGTTCAAAGAAACAGCGATCGGCAAGAGTTTATCTGTATCTAGTCTTAGAGTCACTAGTGACTCTACACTACACTACACTACTAGTGTAGCTGCCAATATTGATCTGCTGTCCAAAACGTCAGTGTTCGTGGTGTGTGCCGACATAAAATTCATCAGTCTGCTCCAAAATCTGAATGAAATATGGTCTATCATAGATTTTCCTAGACTAAAACCACATTGAAAAGACCTATTTCTGTATAGTTGGTGAAGTTATGGGGATCTCATTTCTTGTGGTGAAACAAGCAATACTGAGGTTCCATTCATTAGGCATGCTTTAAATACGGCTATACGGGCAAAAAGTATGCAACGCAGTTGTGAATGGAAAGTGACCAGACGTACTGCTGCAGGCATAACACTTACAGTATATGGTCAACTGAAATTCATCTTCTGCGTATGCAATACTAAAGTGCTCGAACCAATTACTACGGACTATAACCAACCCGGAATTGGTAGGACAACCACCCTTGAGAGTAGTGAACGAACATCAACGACCCAAACCACTGCACTCCGTTCAGGTTGTGTGTCTAAAAACACATCATAAGAAAATATAAAAACTCTTGAGCCTGCTCGAGCTCTAAAAAAAAAAAAAAAAACAAAAATAGCTCAGGAGACAGTCCGTCTACCTCCGTTTACCTCGTCTATATGGGTTGGTTCTGTTTGACGGCGGTATTTAACATCCCTACCACGTAAAAACCTACTTGTACCGACACAACAACAAGCCTCGGATACGGACGGATACAAAGCTGACGACCCCTGCAAACGACTAACGGACTTGAGAGTCTGCACCTGGAATGTTAGGTCCCTTAACAGACCGGGTGCAGGCGATCAATTGGAGCAAACCCTCAACTGCTGATGGGATGGACCAGGCAAAAAACGGATGAAAAACTGCGACATCTACTACGGGAACTGCTACAAGGAGAACAAACAGCGCCTATTCGGGTGCGGATTCGTTATTCCAGAAAGACTCTGACAAAAAATCTTAAGCTTCCGAGACATAAGCGAACGCCTCATAACAATCCGCATTAAAGCTAAATTTGGAAACATTAGCTTAATATGCGCTCACGCCCCAACGGAAGAAAAGGACGATCGACTCAAAGAAGAATTCTACTATCTCCTAGACAGAACATATGCCCAATGCCCCAGCTACGACACAAAAATAGTCCTAGGAGATTTTAATGCAAAACTGGGCAAAGAGGACATATTTGAGTCGATCATAGGAAAACATAGCCTCCATAACACCACATCCGACAACGGACTAAGGCTAATCGATTTCCTAGCGGGGCGTAACCTCCTTGTAGCAAGCACGCGATTCCCCCATCTCAACATCTACAAGGGTACCTGGCGGTCTTTTGATCAATCGACCACCAACCAGATTGATCACATTGCGATCGACGCCAGACACTCCTCCTGTATTCTCGACGTACGAACCTTCCGAGGGGCCAACATCGACTCGGACCACTACCTTGTTGTAGCCAAGGTACGAATGAGGATATCAAGAATGCTTAGGAGTCGAGTAGCACAACGTAAGTTTGACGTCGGAGAGCTACAATCGCAAGAGACTGCCAGAATCTTTGCCGATCGTGTCTCCTCCAAGCTCTCTCAAAACCGCCCACAGCAGCACAAACAATAGAGAAGGAATGGGCGCATTGCCAGAGCGTCGTCAGAGACGCTGCCTCAGAGGTGCTGCGTTTCAAACCGCCACCACCTAGAAACTCCTGGTTCGATGAACAATGCGAACAAGCCCATGCAGCAAAACAAGAGGCATATAAAGCCATGCTGCAACGACGGACGAGAGCTGCCCGCGAAATCTATGAGCAGAAGAGAAGAGAGGAACACACGCTTTTCAGAAGAAAGAAGAGAGAGCACGGAAAGCGTGAGATCGAGGAGATGGAGAGATGCTTCCGCAGGAATGACGCCCGTAAGTTTTACAACAAGGTAAAACGAACATGCCATGGCTACAAAGCCAGAGTGGCGGCCTGCAGGGATGAAAATGGAGAACTGGTAGTAGAGTCGCAGTCGATGCTGAGGATTTGGAAGGACCACTTCTGTAGACTGTATAACGGCGATGATAGACAAGATACCGCTGTCAGGCAGAACGAGCCATCCGCAATGGACCACGAAGTAACAGAATTCAGTCCACCCGACCTAGACGAAGTCAAAATAGCGATATCAAGACTTAAGTCTAATAAAGCCGCTGGCGCAGACGGCCTGTCTGCTGAGCTTTTTAAGGCGGGTGGAGATGAGCTGGTAAGGTGCATGCACCATCTCATCTGCAAGGTATGGTCGGAGGAAAGCATGCCCGACGAATGGAATCTCAGCATCGTTTGCCCGGTCCATAAGAAAGGAGAGACCTATAACTGCACCAACTATAGGGGAATAAGTCTCCTTAACATCGCATATAAGATCTTCTCTGCCGTATTGTGTGAACGCCTGAAACCGTTTGTGGATAACCTGATCGGCTCTTATCAGTGTGGTTTCAGGCCAGGTAAATCCACAATAGACCAAATATTTACGCTACGGCAGATCTTGGAGAAGACCCAGGAATACCAAATCGACACTCACCACCTCTTCGTCGATTTCAAGGCCGCGTATGACAGCGTATATAGAGACGAGCTGTACAAAGCCATGTCTAGTTTTAACATCCCTGTCAAACTCGTCCGACTGTGCAGGATGACAATGGAGAATTCTCGCTGCTCCATTAAGGTCGGTAATGAACAAACCGAGACCTTTGATGTTAAAAAAGGATTTAGGCAGGGCGACGCGCTGTCGTGCAACTTTTTCAACATCGTGCTTGAAAAGATCGTGCAAGAGTCACTGGCCAACACAAGAGGTACGATTTTTTTCAAGTCTACGCAATTGCTTGCGTACGCCGACGGTATTGACGTAATTGGACGAAAACAGCAAGACGTCAACGAGGCTTTCGTGAGCATAGAAGCGGCTAAGATGGGTCTCAAGATTAATGAGGGTAAAACCAAATATCTGCTTTCATCTAAAAGAGACGGACAACACCGACGTATTGGCCAGAACGTCACCATGGGCGGATATAACTTTGAAGTGGTCAAGGAATTCGTCTACCTTGGCTCACTGATGACCAGCGACAAAAACACCAGCGCTGAGATAAAACGCAGAATCACTCTTGCCAACCGCTGTTTCTTTGGGCTCAAGAGGCAATTGAGAAGTAGAGCCCTCTCTCGGAAAACCAAGGTGACACTATATAAGACCTTGATCATCCCAGTCCTCCTTTACGGCGCAGAGGCTTGGACCTTAACAAAAGCGGATGAAGATGCCCTTGGTCGTTTCGAGAGGAAAATTCTGCGCACTATCTACGGTCCCGTTTGTTCAAACGGTGTATGGAGGAGAAGATATAACGAAGAACTGTACGGGTTGTACAGCGACATCGGCCTGGTACGACGTCTACGGATACAGCGTCTAAGGTGGCTAGGCCATGTAGAGCGCATGGAAGATACAGCTCCGACCCGAAAAGTCTTCGAATCCACTCCGGAAGGAAGGCGCGGCAGAGGACGGCCGCCTCAGCGGTGGCGCACGCAGGTGGAAGGGGACCTCAACCAACTGGGCGTGTGGCACTGGAAACAGCTGGCCAAAGATCGTGCCGGCTGGAGACGCTTGTTGGTTTAGGCCCAGGCTCACCACGGACTGTAGCGCCACCTAAGTAAGTAAAGTTACTAATGAGAAATTATTACATTTTCTGACCCATGGTTTAATCCACATTCGCTTTTTTCTTCATTTTCGAGTATTTCATCAATAATCATACCTGTAACCAGAGCATGCGCCGCCATGTTAATACTTCGAAATTTCTTTCGCAAGTGAAGTCGCTCAAGCAAGTTGTATGGTGTGAACGCTACCAACGACAAATCGTTCAATGTAAACCGCGCTTAAGGGATAGAGTCAAACCACATAGACACGATGCATGATGTCAACTGATTGATCGTGTAAGGGCCACGTCTTGAGAGTTTAACTGTGTTTTTTTTTTTTTTTTTTTTTTTTTTTAATAATTTGCGCGCACTCAAGGTCTAATAACCTTATTATGTCGGCGACACAGTGCGGGCAGAAGGTAGAGAGGAAGAGGAATAGAGGAGATGCCGATGGACATTGATCTTAAATGCTTGCATGTTGCATTGAGGGGGGAAAACCGAATCCGGCAGGGAGTTCCAGATTCGTGTTGTTCGGTTAATGAAAGATTCTCTATATTTGACAGTACGTCCGAAAGCGGGCTTCAGAGTATATTGGTGAGCATTCCTAGAGAGACGTGTATTGCGGGAGAAATGTTGAAGGGGCGGAATGCAACTGGCTATTTCATCAGAGCATTTTTGGTGGTAGTAACGATAAAACAGGGAGAGGCAGGAAACATTCCTGCGATGTTCCAGCGAGTCTAATGTTTTGGTAATGCTGGAGTCACCTATCAGTTTTATGGCTCGTTTTTGTATTCTGTCTAGTAGGTGCAGTGAGGTCTTGGAAGCACCGGACCAGACATGAGCGTTAAACTCTAATTTGGGGCGAATGAACGCCTTATAGATTGTAGCCAGATCTAAGGGTGAAAAATATTTCTTGCATCTGTATAAGAATCCTAGGCATTTCGCAGCATTCTTGGCGACACTGAATATATGGTCGCTCCAATTAAGATTGTGAGCAACACTCATACCCAGGATAGAAAGCTTTTCAGTTTCTGAGATGCAAGTGCCATTCATGGATAATGGCTGCGGGTTATTTATACGCTTTAACGACAAGAGACAGCATTGTGTTTTGGAAGCATTAAATTCCACTCTATTGTTTTTATCCCATTGGATGATGCTGTCGATATCGGAATTTAATGAGCTTAACATACGCTGCCGCTCATTATCTACAACCGAAGTGCAGGGTCGTAAACTGGTGAACGAATATGAGAAGCTGAGGGTACTGTCGTCAGCGAAGGAGTGAATTGGATTAGAAGTAACAGACAAGAGATCATTTATAAAAATAAGAAAGAGTGTCGGAGACAAAACGGAGCCCTGGGGAACACCGGCATTTACAAAGTGAGTATCAGACTTGAATCCGTCCAAAACAACTTGAATTGAACGATTCGAAAGGTAGCTTCTAATCCATTGAAAGAGAGACTCATCGATCCCAAAAGCACGCATTTTCGACAAAAGGGCTTCGTGCCAAACCCTGTCAAATGCTTTCGAAATATCCAGTGCAACAATTTTGCTTTCACCTGCTTGGTGAAGCGAGTGATTCCACTTTTCAGCGAGATATGCCATCATATCACCAGTGGATCTGTTGCTGCGGAAACCGTATTGGCGGTCATTGAGGAGTTTCCGTGATTCAAGATATTTCATAAGCTGACGGTTAATCAGCGTTTCCATGACCTTGGAAAGAAGGGACGTTAGTGCAATGGGTCGGTAGTTGGAGGGAGAAGATGATTCGCCTTTTTTGGTATAGGCTGGACAAATGCTGTTTTCCACCTACTCGGAAAGAGCCCAGAGGTGTAGGAAAGGTGAAAAAGCTTACGCAGTGGTTTTGCCAGCGTAGAAGAACACCTCTTCAGAACTATTGGGGCAATACCATCTGGACCAGCGGATTTGTGTATGTCGAGGTCTTTAAGAACCCTTGCGACTGTACGAGTGCGGAAGTGGATTAGTCCCATGGTGGAATTGACGCACTCTAGTACAGGCGGAGACAAAGTACAAGCTGGCAGCTGAGAACTGGTTGCGAAATGGGCAGCAAGTAGGTTAGCTTTGTCTAAGGGGGTGACAGCTGGAATGTCATTGTGGATGAGCGTCGGTATAGACGACTTAATTGAGTTTTTTACTTTTTTTACAAACGACCAGAAACTTTTGCTACCTTTGGGGCATTGAAGGATTTTACGCCTTAATTTTTGGTCGGATTGGAATTTAGTCCGTCGAATGTGGGTGTTGCAGTCATTTCTGGCTCGTATGTACTTTTTTCGGTTTTCCTCAGAACTGTTTGCCTTGTAGGCCCGAAAACTTAGCTCCCTGAGCCTAATAGCCTCTTTGCAGCTCGAGTCAAACCACGTATTATCCTTAAGCCTGATGCTTTTAATCTTGCTGGGAATAAAATTTACCATGCCGATTCGGATAATGTTTACGATAATATCAGTTGCGGCGTCCACGTCGTTGTCGAGGAAGCACAACGACCAGTTAAAGATCCGAAAGAAGTTGTTAAGGCCGCACCAGTTGGCTTTCTCGTATAGCCATAGTGTTCTCTTAGGAGCTTTTTCTTTAACTGGATGGTGGGAGTTCGAGAATTTCGCTGATATCATGCAGTGGTCAGACAAGCCTAGGGGTTCCAATACATCGATCGTGTATTTGTCAGGCTGAGAGGTAAGAAACAAGTCCAGTGTGTTGGCGGTATGACCAGCAACATCGGGGATACGTGATGGCTCATTCACAAGTTGAGTTAAGTGATTTAACTCAGCAAAAATTTCAACATATGTACCTTCCTTCGGGTGTTGTCTGTCCAGAATGTCGAAGCCACTGAGAATTGTGTGTTAGTCAGAAGCGTCGTTTTAAAACGGAGAATAACACGTATAGTATCGGTGTGTATTACAAAAGCAACAACCAACCCCTGCGGGGATCGACGGGCAGACGTACAAAAGATTGGTATCTCATTGTTTATCCCTGGTAACAAGTCACAAAACGGAACAGTCGTTTCCATTATCTTATATTCTAAATTTGCTACTAAATATTAATCACAAATCTAGCTTCATACTCAGCGAAATATTACGCTTACCATTGCTTCCCCTTCATTCGCTTAAATATAAATTTATGTTCATACATAAGCTCTTGCTCTGATCACGTTCATCCCGTATTTCGGAAATAGCCATGAGGCACGTATGTACATATCAAATGCATGGTAGTTAAATGCATCCAGATCTCACTAGCCGAACGTGACCTAGCCTTAGTTTACAAGATACCGATAATTGAAGGAGATTCAACGATCGCACTTATAATTGCATGTTACCTATTTATGTACTTACAAGTCCCAGATTATTTGATCGTCGTAAGCTAAATTGTTGGCAAATTCTTTATGGAAATCAAATGCAGTGAATGATGACGTTATTGCCATTTTGGAAAATTGATTAAAGCAAACTATGAACAAAAAACACTGAACAACTGTATTAGTTAAACGGAAGTATGTAATTAATTGTAAATAAAGAATCAGCACAAGGAAAATCTACACTTTTGCCGTGAACTACAATCGAGAACTGACGTTAGCTATTCGTTCGTTCGTTGCACAACACCCCCAGTGAATATGCCGCGCAGCGCGCAGCTAATAAACTAGACGTTTGACAGCGGACCCTCTTCACTCAGGATCTTCTATACTGTTGATCCCATAGACGAGAAGTGTATCCACCAAATACGATCTTATCGAATTGCTGACCAGTGCGTTTACGGCTGCAGATGATAACAATGTGGCGTTCGAGCGCTTGCAATACTTCCATATTCGAAAATGTTGTTTGGTTGGTGATGCCTATGTCACAATGCTTCTACACGGCGCGGCGACAGCGCAACTACAAACGCCGTAGGTGTCAAATCCATATTCATTCAATGGAATTATATGGAGTAAGTCACAAAGGCACGTATGTAGTCGTGTCGCAGCGCTGTAATTTCGAAAAATTGAAAAACTGTCGCAATTACACGGCGTTTTCCTATTTCGAATTCGACATTGGAGGAATACGTTTGATAACTTGGTCTAACCCACCACCATCTTCTGACTTTTGTTTTCGCTTTTAACTTTTCATAGGCTACAGCAATCGCACATGTTAGCAATAATGTTTTTTTCAAATTATTTTGATCCATTTATAAGCTAAATTCAGTTTCAATCTTCGAATTTTTTACTGATGCCAACTTCACTCTATAGAATTCACCACCAACTTCACTCACAGAAGTACCCTGCTGTCAAAAAAAACGCCGATGAAAGTCGCTCCATTGTGTGTTGACTGAACTACTTTACAACCACAGCAAACGGCAGCGTTTGTAGTTGCGCTGTCGCCGCGCCGTGTAGTAGCATTGTGACACAGGCATGATGCAGCTTTTCCACTGAAGACATAAACATATGGATTGTTACGAATTATTCTATCCCACACCGAATAGGGTTCGCACCACTGGATTGCGATAAACTACAATTGTCCTTTTTATCCGAATTAAAACCCACACACTTTTATTACTTGTTCCACATATCAATTATCTGTGCAGTTTCACCACTTTTCTTTATTATCCAATACTATCCACTTTAAACTTTATTACACAAACAAACCTTTATTGAAAGCTTTTCTTTTCACCCTGTTTGATCACACTGACTTGTCACACGCTGTTCAATACCACAAACTGAATGAATGTCGAGGGCGAGTGTTCGCGCTTATATAGCTCTCGGTGCACCTTCTCGAATGTTCGCCGTTGGAAGTTCCCCTTCGGAAATCTCTAGAATGCTCTGACAATTAGCATTACGCCATTGGAAGTTGACATCATTCCAATCCCCGCTTCCAGAGAGCTTTCGAACTTCGACAGCGAAATTCGAACTCAACCGTCGGCTTGTATCTCCGCAACACTGCCCTCCTCCTAAACTTGTTCGTCCTCGAACAAGCGATTGGATCCTTCTCCGTAATATGGCGCTAACCTCTCTACGTGGACAATTTTATATTTCGCCCGTCTGTTTCCCATCTGCTGTATCCGGTATACCACGTCATTGAGTTTCTTGATGACCTCATTTGGTCCGTCCCAGGCTGATTGCAATTTGGGGCACAAGCCTTTTTTTCGTTGTGGGTTGTACAGCAATACCAATTGTCCTGTCTCAAATCCAGAAGTATTCGCCCTCAAGTCATATCTCGCCTTCATTTTATCGCTGACCAAGTTCAGTCGCTCCCGGATGAACTGATGGATGGAATCGATACACACCATCTTTTCATCGATTTCAAAGCCGCATACGACAGCATTCATCGTGAAGGACTGTTTGGTGCGATGGCCGAACTCGGGATCCCGGTAAAACTGATCCAGTTGGGTCGCGCCACGCTAAAAAACACGCGATGCACCGTGCAACTCGGTTCTAGCAACTCGGAACCATTCGAAACATACACCGGATTTCGGCAAGGAGATGCGCTGTCATGTGACTTCTTCAACCTGGTGCTGGAGCAGATAGTGCGACGGGCAGGCGTCAACAGGGAAGGCACTATCTTTTACAAGTCCATCCAGCTGCTAGGATACGCGGATGATATCGACATCATCGCGTGTTCTCGCCGTGGCATTGTGGAAGCATTCACGGCGATTGAAGAACAGGCGAAACGAGTTGGTCTTAAGATCAATGAGAACAAAACGAAATACATGCTGTCAAGCAAAAACCAATCCGTCGCTCACCACCTGGGACAAAATATAACAATTGACAGCTACAATTTCGAGGTAGGTTAGGAGTTTGTCTACCTCGGGGCAAACGTAAATTCCACAAATGACACCACAGTGGAGATCCGGCATAGAACCGCCCTTGGCAACCGCTGCTACTTCGGCTTGTCCAAACAGCTGGGGTCAAAATTCCTCACTCGAAAGACCAAAGTCATGCTTTACAAAACGCTCATTCTGCCAGTCTTGCTGTACGGAGCCGAAAGCTGGACGATAAGCAGGACAGCGGAGCTGATTTTGGGTTCTTTCGAAAGAAAAATTCTGCGCCGAATGTTTGGTCCTGTCTGTGAGGAAGGTGAATGGAGAAGAAGACACAACCGCGAACTCTACGAGCTGTACCAAGATGTGGATGTAGTCCGGAAGGCAAGGATCCGTCGACTACACTGGCTCGGCCACATCGAGCGCATGGACATCAACGCTCCAGCTAAGAGGGTATTCGACTCCGAGCCTCCTGGTTCGAGAAGAAGAGGAAAACCGAACCCCCGGTATAAAGACCAAGTAATCGCGGATGTAAGACATCTTGGTCTTGACAACTGGAAGCAGCGTGCCCGGGACCGTCAAGGATGGAAGGCAGCTATAGCTCAGGCTCAGATCCTCCATGGATCGCTGGCCTGATAAGTAAGTAAGTTGTACTTACAGCGAACCGTCAACCGCCGATTTGAAGATTTCCTTGTGTTTTGTTTTTTTTTTCTACTGGCACAGATAGGCTACTCCGTGCATCTTTTTGACATTTCCTTATCTCCTTTTCTTTATGTTGCGATGTTGCTTCATATGTATGCGTTTCACATTTCTAAGTGTGGTTAGTAGTTATTTTAGGTGAAATGAGTGATTAAGTGGACAAAGGATTTGACATGAGAGCTTATAAGCAATTATGAGACGCATGCAATTTTTTTTATAATACATGTAGTATTCGGGATGCGAAAATAAAACAAAAGCGTTCAATAAAACCAATTCACAACTCAATCTTTATTTGACATTTGAATTAAACCGCTGCGTTATCTCGTGCTAAACAACTTCCTTACTCTTCCACGACTCAACTACGACTGACTACTTTTTTGCCCTCTCTCTATATCTCTGTTCATTGGAGTGGATAACGCCACTCACAATGCGTACGTGCATAGTTTCTGTCTCGTCTGTGTGGTTTGTCCCGTGTCGCCTCTGCGTGGTGTTCTCTGTGTCTCGTCTGTGTACTACTCGGTTTGTCTGTGTTTCGTCGATCATACCGTACTCTGTTTGTTCTGTGTTTCATTACTCGTTTGCTACTGCTTCTATCCCACATACATGTCATGTCCATATTTCCACTTTTTCTTCTTAACGGGCGCTACAGTTCGGAGTGAACCTGGGCCTCAACCAACATGCCCCTCCATCTAGCACGATATTTTGCTACCCTTTCCCATTGCCGCACACCCAGTTGGCTGAGGTCCCCTTCCACCTGTGTGCGTCATCTTAAGTGCGGCCGTCCTCTGCTTCTTCGTCCCTCTGGGTTGGATTCAAAGACTCTCCGGGCTAGAGCTGTGGTGTCCATTCGCTCCACATGGCCCAGCCATCTTAGGCGTTGAATCCGCAGACGCCTGACTAGACTCATGTCGCTGTATAGCCCGTAAAGTTCGTAGTTGAATATTTTCCTCCATCCCCCGTCATCAAGAGAACCTACAATGGTCACTCAGCAGCCAGTGGAGAACGCTGGAAACGCATCGATGTCGAGCCAGAAAAAAATGTTACGTATACGCCCCCGTGTGCAGCGCAGTCATTAAAACCAGCTGAAACACGCCACTCTCAGTATAAAAGGCTTCAGTTACTTAAAGGCCTTCAAAAGCACCGTTTCCCCTTGCAGAACGTGATAGAAAACAACCAGGAGCTGTTGAAAACAGAACAGTGAAAAACCAAGCACTAACAAAATGACTCGTTTCTCATGCATTTTGTGTGCTCTCCTCGCCTGCTGGTAAAAATGTATGGCCACACCCCTGGACGCTTATGTCCCTCAATATAAAATGCGTTATTGTCCATCAAGAGAACCTACAATGGTCACTTAGCAGCCAGTGGAGAACGCTGGAAACGCATCGATGTCGAGCCAGAAAAAAATGTTACGTATACGCCCCCGTGTGCAGCGCAAAGTCATTAAAACCGGCTGAAACACGCCATCCTCAGTACAAAAGGCTTCAGTTTCTTAAAGGCCTTCAAAAGCACAGTTTCCGCGAAAATCACGCGCAAATCTTTCTCTCGAACCGACCAAGGGCTTCCTCATTCGCTTCTGATAGTGTCCATGCTTCTGCGCCGTACAACAAGACCGGCATGAGAAGGGTCTTATAGAGCCAACTTTGTAGTTCGAGAGAGGACTCTATTACTCAATTGCCTCCTGAGCCCAAAGAAACAGCGATTGGCAAGAGTGATTCTGAGTTTGATTTCGGAGCTGATGTCGTTGTTCCAGGTCACTGCGGAGATAAGGTAGACGAAGTCCTTAACTACCTCGAACTTATATCTGCGAACTTTATTTTGCAAATGTTCTGGCCAAGACGTCGGTGGTGAGCGTCCTTTTTTGATGACAGCATATATTTAGTTTTGCCCTCGTTTACCGCCAGACCAACTTTCGCCGCATCGAACTCAATACTCGCAAACTCTTCATTGACATCTCGCTGTGATCTACCTATTATGTCAATATCGTCGGCGTATGCAAGGAGCTGCGAGGATTTGAAATAGATTGTGCCTCTTGTATTGGCCAGTGATTTTTGCACAATCATTTCCAATATGATGTTGAAGAAATCACACGACAGCGCATCGCCCTGCCTAAATCCTTTTTTGACATCAAAACTATCGGTAAGGTGTTCACCGACTCGGATGGAGCAGCGAGGCAGGTATGTCAAAGGTAGACATAGCGCTGTATAGCTCATCTCTAATTACGCTTTCGTATGCGGCTTTGAAGTCGACAAATAGGTGGTGAGTGTCGACTTGAAATTCATTGTTTTTTTTTTCAGGATCTGCCGTAGTGTGAAGATTTGGTCGATGGTGGACTTACCTTGCCTGAATCCGCACTGATAAGGACCTATCAGCTTATTTACAAAAGGCTTCAGGTGTTCACACAAAACGGAAGAGAAGGTTTTGTAGGCGATGTTAAGGAGACTTATTCCTCAGTAGTTGGCGCAATCAGAGGGGTCTCCTTTCTTGTGGAACGGGCATACGATGCTGAGACTCCATTCCTCGGGCATGCTTTCCTCTCACCATATCTTACAGATGAGCTGGTACATGCTCCTAACCAGGTCATCCCCAGCTGCCTTGAAGAGCTCAGTAGACAGTCCGTCTGCGCCAGCAGCTTTATTCGACTTTGTTGCCATATCGAAAGCAATCTAAACTTCGTCGAGGTCAGGGGGACGGAGTTCTTTGCGGTCTTCGTCGATTAGAAATGGATCATTCTGCCTGACAGCGGTATATTGACTAACAGTGGTTTTTCCATATTCTCAGCATCGACTGCGATTCTACTACTAGGTGTCCGTTCTCATCCCTGCATGCTTCCGTTCTGGCTTTATAACCTTGCCATGTTCGTTTTATCTGTTGACAAAACTTTCGAACGTCACGCCTGCAGTAACACCTCTCCAAATCCTCAATCGCGCGCTTCTCGTGCTCTTTCTTCTTTCTCCTGAGAAGCTTATGCTCTTCCCTTCTTTTTAGCTCGTAGAGCTCACAAGCTGCTCTTGTTCTTTTATGCAGCGAGGCCTTATATGCATCCTGCTTCACTGTGTGAATCCTCCTGCACTCGTCATCGAACCAGGTGTTTCTTTGTGGTGGAGCCTTGAAACCCAAAACTTCGGATGCAGAGCTTTTCAGGGCTTGTTTGCAAAGGCTCCACTGCTGTTCTACTGATAGCGTGGAGGATTGAGGTGTATTGGAGAGCTTAAGGGAGACGCGATCGGTTTCTGGCGATAGTAACTTTCCGACGTCATAACTTTGTATTCTTACTCTACTCCGCTGCGTTCGTGATATCCGTAAGCGCATCTTGGCTACTACAAGATAGTGGACAGAGTCGATGTAAGCCCCTAGTCGATTGATCAAAAGACCGCCAGGTGCCTTTATGTATATCAAGGTGCGGGAAGCGCGTACTGGCTAGAAGGAGATTTCGCCCCGTAGCAAGATCAATCAGCCGTGTCCGTTATGGGAGGTGGTGTCGTGTAGGCTATGTTTGCCGATGACTCGATCAAAGATGCTTTCCTTACCCAGCTTAGCATTGAAGTCTCCTAGTACAATGTTGATGTCATAGCTGGAGATATGTCTAGGAGATCGAAGAACTCATCTTTGGCGGAGTCATCCTTGTCTTCCGTGGGGGCGTGGACGCTGATCAGGCCGATGTTAAAAAATTTTGCCTTGACACGGATTGTTATGAGGCGTTCGCTCACATGCCGAAAACTTAGGACTTTTTGCCTTAGTCCACCTCGAACAACAAATCCGCATCCAAACAATCGTTGCCCTCTCTCCCTATAGCAGTCGCCGTAGCAAATATCGCAGTTTTTCATCCGCTTTATACCCGGTCCATTCCATCGCATTTCCTGGATGGCGGTTATGTCCGCTTTATAGCGGTCTAGGGCGTCCGCAAGTTGTTCGGCTGCACGTGGCCTGTTTAGGGACCCAACATTCCACGTACAAAGCCGAAGATCATTGTCCTTTTTTCGTTTTTTGCAAGGATCGTCAACATAAATCCGGCCCGTTATATCCGAGGCTTGTGGTTGTTTCGGAGTTTGTGGTTTTTTTTACGGTTACGGCTTACTAGGCCGTACAACCGTACTACAACCGACTAATCCTGTTTTTTGGCGCAGGAGGCTCGCCATTCGCGCTTCCCCCTCTGCAATTTCCATAGGAAATCTCCAGTTGGCATCACGAGGAGGTGGGGAAAGGACTTACTAACAGTGCCGCAAGATGTTTGACTGCGGTGGCTCTTCTCGCTTTTTAGCAGGCCAACATCCGTCGGATAGTTGCTACCCCTACGAGGCCTTTGTTAGTCCTTTTCCAACTAGCTAACTAGCATGTTGCAAATAGCGTGCGTTCGGATTTACTGTTGAGTGCCTCAGCAAATGAAAAAAAAGGCAATGAATTTCGGCTATGCAAGTGGAATGCGAGGTCCTTAAATTGACCAATGACCACGTGCAGCCGATGAACTCGCAGAGGCCCTTGATTGCTACAAAGCAGACATTACCGCGATCAAGGAAGTGCGATGGGATGGGCCGCGCAAAAAGAGGATGAAAAACGGCGACGGATATTACGGCGATTGCTACAGAGGAGAAGGCAGCGCTTATTTCGAGTTGGAATTGTTGTTCGAGGCAGACTAAGGTAAACAGCTTTAAGCTTTAAATATATGTATAAGCGAGCGCCTTATAAAAATCCGCATCAAGAAAAAAATTGGCAACATTAACTTGATTTGCGTTCACGCCCCGACATAGGACAAGGCTGACATCAGCAAGGATGACTTCGATGATCTCCTGGAAAGGACATCCGATAAATGCCCCATCTATGACACCAAGATCGTTCTAGGAGCTTTCAATGCGCAGCTTTGAAAGGAAGAAGTTTTTGCCAGAATCATTAGAAAACACAGCCTGCGCGACAATACATCCTTGAACGAGCTGAGGTTAGTGGATTTCTCCCCGGGACGGAACCTCTCTGAAGAAAGCATGCAGTTTTCACACCTCAACATCCATAAAGGGACCAGGCGGTCAATTAACCATCAACCAGATTGATCACATTGCGATCGACGTCAGACACTCCTCCAGTATTCTCGATGTCCGAACCTTCCGAGGAGCCAAGGACAGAACACGGATATCAAGAAAAAAAAACAACGGAAGCGAGAAAGAACACCAAGGTTTGACGTCGGAAAGCTACAATCGCAACCGACCGCTGGGAATTTTGCCGACCAAGACTCCAAAACTCTCTTAAAGATCGACGCTTTACAACACCACCACCAAGTAAAACGCCTTGGTCTGACCACGAGGGCAGGCAGGTCCATGTAGCTAAGCAAGACGCCTACAAGGAATTGCTGCATCGAAAGACGAGAGCTGTTTGTGAGCTCTACGAACAGAAAAGGGGAGATGAGAGCCGATTTCTCAAAAAGAAAAGGAGATGAAGAAGAAGTTTTACCAAAAGGTAAAACAGCTATCCGAAGCCTCGTCCTGGCAAAGATGGAAAACTTGGAAGAGTAATTTCTACAGGCTCTTAAACGGCTAGAAAGACTCAAATACCGCTGTCAGGCAGAATGCTCAACTCAACTTGGACGACGATAGACAAGAATTTCGTCCCCCGGACTTTTACGAGGTTAAGAAAGCAATATCAAGGCTGAACTCAAACAAAGCCGGTGGAGCGGGCGGACATCCTTCGGAACTGCTAAAAGCAGCTGGGGATGATCTGGCAGGGCGCATGCACCAGCTCATCTGTAAGATATGCTCGGAGGAATGCATGCCCGACGAGTGGAATCTCAGTGTCGTTTGCCCGATCCACAAGAAAGGAAACCCCTTTGACTACGCCGATTACAGAGGGATCAGTCTCAATAGACCAAATCTTCACACTGCGGCAGATCCTGGAAAAGACCCAAGAAATGCAAATCGTCAAAAACGTCCAGATTGTGTAGGATGACCTGGAATATTCTCGCTGCTCCATCAAGGTCGGTAACGAACTAGGGGCACGATCTCTAAAAGTCCGTTCAACTGATAGTTTACGTCGATGATATTGACGTGATTGGTCGAACGCAGCGGGGTTTCAATGAGGCGTTTACTGGCATTGAAGCGGAGGCGGTCAAAATGGGTCTGATAGTAAATTACGGCAGAAAGAAGTATACGCTGCCATCAAGAGGACGCACAACATCGACGCCTCGAACAGAGCGTCACAATGGGCAGCAAGAACTTCGAGGTAGTCAAGGACTTCGTCGACCTTGGATCCGCAGTAACCAATACGAACAACATCAGTACCGAGATTAAACGCAGAATAACGTTTGCCAATCGCTTTTTCTTTGCGCTCAAAAGGCAATTGAGTAAGAGCCTTCTCTCTAAAAACCCAACTGGCTTTATAAAATACCCTAACTACCCCAGTCCCGCTCTATGTTGCAGAGGCATGGACGCTACTGAAGGCGGGTGAGGAAGCTCTTGGTCTTTTCGAGAGAAAAGTTCTGCGTGCGATCTTTGGTCCTGCTTGCGTTGATGGCATCTGGAGGAGAAGATTAAACCACAAACTGTACGGGATGGGCGGCGGCATGTGCCTGGTTAAGCGTCTGCAGATGCAAGTAGGCCATCAAGAGCGTTTGGACAAAGCAACAAAGGACGCTCTCGACTCAAATGGTGCACACAAGTGGAGAAGGACCTCAACCATTTTGGTGCGCGTAACTGAAGGCGGCTGGCAAGAGATCGCGCTGGCGGGAGTCGCTTGTTGATTAAGGCCCAAGACCGTATCTGTCTGTAGCGCCACGAAGAAGAAGAAATAGGGTCCATTCGCAAGGCAAATCTACGCTCGTGTAGTTCTACTGATCTTTCAGTGCCTTTTAGTATGAATGCTACTTTGACTGTGTATAAAGGGAGAGATACGCAAGTGAGTGCTAAGACAGCAGTGCCGAATGACTTACATACAGCCATCAAAGGATGCAATTGTGGGACGCGTGAAATACCAACTACGCCGGGTCTCATTCATTGTCTCGTTCGCAATTACCAGTTGTAAAATCTGCAACAAGTCGACGTCAGTAAACTGAGGGTCTTGTACAACAAAAGGACAGCATGGCCGTTACCCAAGGCGTTTTCAATCCCAACATAAAGGGACGCCAGGTAGAGCGATATAAATCACTCAACAGAGAATTACTCTACCTCAGTAGAAGTGGGTCACTACTGATTCGAACGTAAACGACTTTGATTAAGCGAATATCTGTCTGTGATTAATCACACCTTCGAATAATGACTCACGGTGAGTCATCGTTTTTATTTAGTGTATCATTCAGACTGGCAGCGCTGTCTGTCGGTCATAGAATTACACATTGCAGCTGGTTTTGTCCACTTAGCATTATCGTTTTGTGTCTTTTTCGTTACGCTACAGTCCGGTGTGGTTTTCGGCCTAAGACAACAAGCTTCTCCAGCCAGCACGATGTCTTGCTAACCGTCTCTAGTTATACACCCCAAGTTGTTTGAGGTCCTCCCACGCGTGTGTGCGCTATTTGAGTCGAAGACGTCATCTGTTGCGTTGTCCCAATGGCTCGGATTCAAAACTCTTCAGGCCGTAGCCTAACCATCTTAAGCGTTGTATCCGTAGACGCTTAATCAGGCACATGTCGCCATACAGCTGCCTCTGACATGGCTCTGCCATATGCGGCTTTAAAACCAACGAATAGGTGGTGAGGATCGATCTGCACTTCTTCGGTCTTTTTCAGGATCTGCCACAGTTTGAAGATTCGGTTTGTTGTGGACTTCCTTGGCCTGAAACACACTGATAAGGACCTATCAGGTTGTTAACAGACTGTCTCAGGCGTTCACATAAAACGGCAGAGGATTTTATATGCGATGTAAGGGGGTCTCCTTTCTTGTGGCGATAAAATCCAGTCATGCTGCTCGTACTGCTTCTTCCTGTGAAACGTAATCTTTTCGGTGAATGATGTCTAAGAGAGTAAGTGATTGGATTACACATATTGAGCATGATCATGAAGGGTCCTACTGCTCGCACTACACTTAATACACGCACTTTCTGCACATGTCTCGAACCATTTACCTCCCAACCACCGGTGCCCACCAGTTGCACAGCCTTCAAAGAACCTCATACCATTCACGTATCCTTATCTTCTTATTTTATTGCATCCGTCAGTGCGCATAAATTAAATAAAACAATCAAATTACTTCGAAGCAATAGCGCGAACGCGATAGAAAAGACGTATGTAAATAGATGAACAAAAAGGTGTGAGCCGAGACGTGTCTCCGCTCTTAATATCCATACGCAAGGTGACTGGTAAGTCGCTTCTTCCTCTAGATATCAGCATCCATAATCATCGTCGTCGTCAGAATCGATGGCGGCTCTCCGACGATCGTACTTCACTGTCGACTTGTTCTGCGGCATCTGCGAATTTACTTTCTCGAGAATCGACACGAATTGTGCATCATCCAGTTTCCCATGGATCTGTCCCATTTGTGCCATACGAATGACCATGTTCTCGAACACATTCGCCTTTTCCGGTTTGCTGATCTTAAGCGTGTTTACTACGGGAGAAAAATAATTTCATTCATCTATTGTCCTAGAATCGTTAAGAAGGATAAGTTAAACGTACATCTAGCTCGTGCCTCTTGATCGAGGACCTGAGACAAGATTGAATGTTTCATTTCCTCTTGCTGTTCTTGTTGTTGCTTCTGCTTTGCGGCATTGTTAGCACCACCTTCTCCCTAGAATAGAGCAACAAGAGAAGTTAGGAAATCAATAAGTATGAATCATGAATTGGCTTCTTCAAAGCTCGTCGTTGGTTTTCGCAACCATGTTGCCTTAAAGTTTTCTGTTTTTCCGGTGTTTTGAGATAATCTCGGAAACAGTTGGTCACCGAATTTCGGCTATTTATGGAGAAATTGCGGAACGACAAGCACACCGGCGCGATTGAGATTGTTTGAATTGAAATCTTACGTATTGCGACTGCAATTGGGCCAATCTCTGTTGGCGGATGGCTTCCAACTCGGCATCACCCATTTTCTTCGTGAAATTTTCAATGACAATTAACGAGATAAATAGTTATTTTGAAAAGAAAAATATTTTTTAGGAAAACGACTGCTTGCTTGCTGCTTGTTAACCGTGCTCGTTTGACAATGTGTGACAGTTGATGTCATTCATTCCCTCCATCATGCATAACAATCGATAACACTGACCTAGAGATGTGCATGCATAAGAAAAAAGGGAAAAGAGAAAAACCATAAACGGTGTGGGATTGTCAAAGAAACAGGCTTTGTTCCAAGAGGTTCTTCTGATCATGTAGTACGGAAGAGAAAAGTAAAGGTTGTGATCAATCTGGAAATTCTCCGCCCGAAAATATTCTGGTTTGTGTTCAGTGAGGTTATTCCGACAAGATTGGAAAAGGGTTTTCTGCACCTACTCGAGAGGTAGATCTGATTCGTCAAAAGTGTCAAAAATTGCTGTAGTTAAGTTGTCATATTAAATTATTCAAGTTCATTATGGAAAAAAGAAAAAAAATGTGGTCTAAGTGCGACCCGTAAGGCCCACACGACTAACTCTCCAGTGGGCAAAATGAAAACACCCAAAAAGAGGGGTGTTACAAGTTTGAGGTGTCTTTGTGTCTGGATGTGGCATCGTAGCTCCTGAACGATTGGACAGATTATGATGCCTTGTTTCTTTTCTGAAAGCTAACTTGATCGAAATAGTTCTTACCTAAAATTTGTGAAGATCTGTTCAGGTGTTTCAAGGTTATTAGCTCTTTTTGTTAGCTGTGACGAGTAATGGGTAATGTATCGGTTCTCGTCCGACCATCGCAATCAATCAGCCTCGAGCGCGGTCAGTTCTTAGATGGGGAACCGCTTGGAAACACCGCGTGTTGTTGGCATCAAGCAGTCTTTTTGCTGTCGCTCCATGTAACCCAGGGTAAGGAAACGCACACTCGTGTGCGCACATTAAACAATCTATTGCTCATAAACTGCTTACGTGCGTGTGCAATTTCGATTGCTGACATTTTCTAATTTAGGCTTTATAGAAAATTAAGCCATCTTAGACCAAAATATTATAAAAATGGAAAATAAATGTGCTCACAGCCAATTACTCATGAGCGCGTGCGTTTAAAAATTGCTCGTTGGGTACGAGCAGCTCATGAGTGTGCATTTCCTTATCCAACCATAACACTATCCGAGCAATCTCATATGTATCGGTTCTCGTCCGATCACCGCAATCAATCAGCGTCGGGCGCGGTCAGTAATTAGATGGGGCACCGCGCTTTGTTCATTTTTTTTGCATATTTTTTTGTTATTTAATTTCTAACAAAAAACGGCTAAACCGATTTTGCTAAAGTTGCGTAATTACGCGTAGAACGAACCCATGCTTATGTCAATATCATGGTTCTCGAGATAATGGAGGCGAAAATTCCGGTACATACATAAGTACATGCGCACATACGTGCATACACACACCCACATAAATCTCTATAAAAACCTCGGATTGAATTCTGGTGACCTTGGAACGTGGAGATATGTCAAAATTTGGAATTCGCAAAACCGGCCCCAGTACAATAACTTTCCACTGCGAAGTTTAAAAGGCAAATATGAGAGCTTACTACTAAAAGGATAGCGAAACAAGGCTCTTATTTTTGCTCCTACCAGATAGAAGTAAGATTGAAAAGCTTGTGAAGAAGTCTTAAGAAGTGAATTATCCACAACAAAAAGATCAACAACGACAGGGCTACATGTCCCTTGCCGCATTTCTTCATAATAACATTTTTTCTCTCTTATTTATAAAAATAAAACAATAAAGGGAACAAAGCAAGCACTAGCAACCAGGGCTATCGGCTTGATGAAAGAACTTAAATTGAGTTCTTGATGCTAAATACTCCCAATCAAATGCAAATTTTATTTCAAAGAAGAATATTGCCCATGCAGGGACGGGATAAGGCTACTCCTGTAGCATGACAGAGGTGCCCTGTTCCACTAGCCGAATTATTTTTAGACCCTCTCTCTCTCTCTTCCACTAATTTCACTGCCAATTCTTCTTGTATGTGTATTCGTATATTGTTGTATGTATTATATGGGGCTAAAGGTGAACTTACTGTACAGATGATTGGAAGCCTGTACACTGCTTGAAGTTACTTTTGAGGCATTTTGCAAAGCAAATTCTCGTGACAATAGTTTGTAAAATGTTATCATCTCAAGTTTATTCGTCTAATTCTCTGTTTTTGTTTTTTTTTATTGCTTTTTTCGTTTACGACTTGATAATCACAAATTGAGAAGTAAATTCACGAAATTGAAAACACAATAAAACGACCTTAATTAGAAGGAGAGGGAATAGCACAAAAAATGTGAAACTCCCGTTGCGTCCCGTAGCTTCGATATTATACTCGTTTAACAAAGTAATTCGAAAGGATGAAAGGAACACTCCGAAGAAATGTAAGCTACGAAAGGATAAGAGGGCTCCGGAAATATCTTAAGAAAAACACTCTGGAAATATTCAAAAAAGACACCGAAGAAAGCTAAAAACTAACCTGAGGCTGGTTCCGACAAAACATAAAAAGTAAGTAAGGTCATTGAACCGACTCCATACCTCCAACCAACTCCAAACCCTGAAACGACTCCTCACACTGAACCGACCCCATACCCTGACCCGACATCGTACTCTGAACCGATTCCACACCTTGACCCGACCACATACCCTGAACGCGCCTCCATACCCTGACCCGACTCCATACCCTGAATAGACTGCATACCCTGACCCGACTCCTTACCCTGAACAGACTTCATACCCAGTACTCACTCCATACGCATAATAGGCTTCACATCCTGAACCGCCCCCATACCTTGACCCGACTCCATACTCTAACCCGACTCCATACCCTGAACCGACTCCATACCCTAACCCGACTCAATACCCTGAACCGACTGCATACCCTGAACCGTCTCCATGAGCCGATTCCATACCCTGAACGGATTCCAGCCCCTGAACCGATCCACCACCCTCAACCGACCCCTCACACTGAACCGACTCCATACCCTGACTCGACCCCATACCCTGACCAAACTCCATACCCTGACTCGAATCCATATCCTGAACCGACTCCAAAACCTGAACCGACTCCAAACCCTGAACCGACTCCACACCCTGACCCCGCTACATATCCTGAAGAAAATACTCCATATCCTGAACGGATTCCAAACCCTGAAACTGAACCCCTCGAGCTGAACCGATTCCACACCCTGACCCAACTACATATCCTGAACCGACTGCATACCCTGAACCGACTCCAAACCCTGAGCCGATTCCATACCCTGAACGGATTCCAGCCCCTGAACCGATCCACCACCCTCAACCGATCCCTCACACTAAACCGACTCCATACCCTGACTCGACCCCATACCCTGGCCCGACTCCATACTCTAGCCCGACTCCATACCCCGAACCGACTCCATACCCTAACCCGACTCCATACCCTGAGCCGATTCCATACCCTGAACGGATTCCAGCCCCTGAACCGATCCACCACCCTCAACCGATCCCTCACACTGAACCGACTCCATACCCTGACTCGACCCCATACCCTGACCAAACTCCATACCCTGACTCGAATCCATATCCTGAACCGACTCCAAAACCTGAACCGACTCCAAACCCTGAACCGACTCCACACCCTGACCCCGCTACATATCCTGAAGAAAATACTCCATATCCTGAACGGATTCCAAACCCTGAAACTGAACCCCTCGAACTGAACCGATTCCACACCCTGATCCAACTACATATCCTGAACCGACTGCATACCCTGAATAGACTGCATACCCTGACCCGACTCCTTTTACCCTGAACAGACTTCATACCCAGTACTCACTCCATACGCAGAATAGAATTCACACCCTGAATCGCCTCCATACCTTGGCCCGACTCCATACTCTAACCCGACTCCATACCCTGAACCGACTCCATACCCTAACCCGACTCAATACCCTGAACCGACTGCATACCCTAACCCGACTCCATACCCTGAGCCGATTCCATACCCTGAACGGATTCCAACCCCTGAACCGATCCACCACCCTCAACCGATCCCTCACACTGAACCGACTCCATACCCTGACTCGACCCCATACCCTGGCCCGACTTCATACCCTGACTCGAATCCATATCCTGAACCGACTCCAAAACCTGAACCGACTCCAAACCCTGAACCGACTCCACACCCTGACTCCGCTACATATCCTGAAGAAAATACTCCATATCCTGAACGGATTCCAAGCCCTGAAATGACCCCTCACACTAAACCGACTCCACACCCTGACCCAACTACATATCCTGAACCGACTGCATACCCTGAAACGACTCCTTACCCTAAACCGATTCCACACCCTGAACCGACCCAACATCCTGAACCGACTTCTCGTCCTGAATCGATTCCATACCCTGACCCGACTCCATATCCTGAAACGACTGCATACCCTGAACCGACTCCATACCCTGGCCCGACTCCACACCTGACTTGACTCCACACCTGACCCGACTCCACATCTGACCCGACTCCACACCTGAACCGGCCCCATACCCTGGCCCGACTCCATACCCTTAACCGACTTCATTCCCTGAACCGCCTCCATACCCTGACCCGACTCCATACCCTGAACCGACTGCATACCCTGAAACGATTCCTTACCCTGAACAGACTCCATACGCGGAATAGACTCCATACCCTGAACCTACTCCATATCCTGATCCGACTCCATACCTCTTGCCCAGTACCGACTCCATACGCGGAATAGACTTCATACCCTGAACTGACTCCATACCCTGAGCCACTTGGAGCCGAGCTTAGGCTACCAGGGGGGTCAGCACGGATAGCTGAGCGGCTTACAGATATGTAGCTGCGAATAGCCAATAAGCAGTCCCCGACCAAGAGCTGCAAAAACGGAGGGCGTGACGTGACGGAAAAATCACATAAGCCCAATGAAGTTTTTGTGACAGGGCGAGTGGATGCCGCCCTTAAATAAGCGTCCTGTCCCTAATGCAAGGCGTTATGCGACCCGTACCGAGGCATGAATGGTGCTGGGGACACAAAAGCCATACAGCATCGCTAACGGAGCCCTCCAGATACCTGGCGCCCTCTGGTTGTAACTTAGCCTTACCACATTACAGGGGTCTCTGATGTGGTGAACCTCCCTTTCCCCCATACTCGTGGGAGCAAACATGAGCCAACAAAAACAAACAAATCTAACAAGCCAAACAGGCACAATCGAAGATACAGGAGAAAATCCGTTCAGAAGAAGTTATGTACTGAACCGCCATTGAAATCAGTAGATGTAGTAATGCAGGAGGTGGGCATGAACATACCAATACTGTCCACAACTCTACTGAAGGAAAATTCGCAGGCCTCACCTAGCCCTCACTTCAGCGAAACACCAGGTTGACGTCCCAAACCAGTGGAAAAAATGAAGCAATAGAATCTCTAGGAAAGAACGTCGCCGCTTTAATGGAGTTTATCAAGGGGAAAAACAATGTCCATCTTGAAATCAGGAAGCTGGCCAGTGCTATACGCAGGCACTATAACAGGCTATTAGAGGATGAAAATGAAAATATTATTAAAGTATCTAGTAAAGCCACTCAAACAAGCCAGCAACAAACCACAAAGCTCTGCGGTTTTGACGAGCCAACTGCCAGATCCCAAAAGAAAAAGGAGGAGATCTTCAAATAATGAAGAATCTTCGACATAGTCACTAAAAAGGCGGCTCCAGTGGTAAAACAAAGCACCCGTCTTAACCGAAAGGAGAAAAAAGGGGAAACGTCAAGGAAAAACCCGGAACAAACGGCGAATCCCCTAGGGAAACTTCAAGAAGAAGAAACATCAAGTCGAGCCAATAAAAAAGACAAGGGCTCAAGGGTAGTAGAAAAGGGGCGAGGAAAGATACACGTCCAGCCGGACGCTTTGGTCATTAAGAAGACTGGAGACATATCCTATTGTGATATTCTCCGAAAAGCTAAGACCAACCCGGATCTAAATGGATTAGGCCCTGACGTTACACGGATACGGAGGACGGTGAAAGAAGAACTATTGCTTGAGCTCAAGAAAGCACCGAATGGTAGAACCTCCGAAGCTGCAGAAGTGAGGTGCCTAACACACGAGATGCTTATCGAGTGCAAAGATCTAGATGGCGTCACCACAAAAGAGAAAATTTGCGAAGCCCTGTCCGATCGGTACGAGGAAGTACGAGGCATGCAGACTTCGTGCATTAAATCCTTGAGGACAGCATATGCAGGGACGCAAATAGCAGTCATTAGCCTCCCGATAAATGCTGCCAAAAAGATACTTGAAGCAGGAAAAATAAAAATCGGATGGACAGTTTGCCGAATACGGAAAAAAGTTGTTCCTTTACGATGTTTCAGATGCCTTAAGTTTGGACATCTGGCAAAGGAGTGTAAAAATGCCGTAGACAGAAGTGAAGACTGCATCAAGTATGGACAGAAAGGTCATGTGTCCAAAAACTGCACTAATGACCCAAGATGTGTCCTCTGTGAAGAAAAAGGAAGCAGCAACACCTATCACGCGGCAGGAAGCGTAGTATTTCATACTGCAATTTGACCTAAACTACTGCGAAGCGGCACAAGATCTACTTGAACAAACCGTTCGCGAGGTAAAGATTGATGTGGTCGTAGTAAGCGAGCAGTATAAGAACCTCGATAATAGGATCTGGGCAACGGACAGTTCAAAACGGGTTGCTATTTGGGCATGCGGTGACTACGCATTTGAGGACAGAATGATGACACCTGGAATAGGATTCGTGCGAGCAAAGGTCCAAGGGGTACATGTCTATAGTTGTTATGCATCTCCAAATGACACCTTGGAGGAACCCCGAGCCATGCTTGATAGGCTCGTAGACGATGTTAGAGGCCATAGTCCATCAGTTATCGCTGGGTACTTCAACGCATGGGCCACTGACTGGGGCAGCACACGTACCAACAGACGGGGTGAGGCACTACTAGAAGCCGTATCGTCATTAGACGTAATACTGCTTGATACGGGTAACAAGCAATCGTTTAACATAAATGGTGTTGGCTCCGTAGTGGATATAACTCATGTGTCCAACTCTCTAGTAAGAGGATCGGAGTGGAAAGTCAGCAACAACTACACACACAGTGACCACCGGGCTATCCTATTCGAAGTACAGGCGAAGAGAGCAATCGGAGAGCGCTTCCCAAAGAAGACACAATGCATAGGATGGAAAGTGGGCACACTGGACGAAGACACTTTTGCTCTGGTTTTTGGGGAATCCACAACGAACGCAGAAATAGCAAATGCAATGTCAGCTGAAGTTACTTAACAAGTAACTAGGGCCTGCGATGCATCCATGGCCCGAAAAAAGTCAACAAACCGCCGGTCACCTGTATACTGGTGGAACCAAGAGGTAGCAGAACTACGCAGAGAGTGCCATCGTGTTAGGAGACTTTTTGAGCGGTCAAGGGGCCAGCCCTTCCATCAGGAATTACAGGCAGCATATAAAATCAGGCGCAAGGACCTAAAACTAGCCATCCGAAGAAGCAAAAACAACTGCTTTAAAGAACTATGCGAGGAAGCGGAAATTAATCCCTGGGGCACCGCATACAGGGTAGTCATGTCCAAACTCAGGGGCTCTAGGGCACCTCCACCCTCATGTCCTCTACTTATGCAGAAAATAGTGTCAGGGTTATTTCCTCGACAACCACCAATAGGGTGTGTAGGACAACCGCAGGGATTACGTGAGACTCCACTTGTCACGCAATCGGAACTCCTGGATATATGTAAAAAAATTACTAACAATAAATCACCGGGATTGGATGGCATACCAAATATGGCTCTAAAATTAGCCGTTAAAATAAACACGGAACTCTTTTTGGGGTTTTTTAGTAAGTGCCTAACAGAAGAGGTCTTTCCAGACCAATGGAAAAAACAGCGTCTGGTGCTTCTGCCAAAAGGGAATAAACCACCGGATGAACCCTCGTCATACCGTCCGATATGCTTGCTCGACACAATGGGTAAATTATTGGAGCGGATTATATGCAACCGACTGGAGGTGGCAATTCATGAAGCCGGAGGACTCTCGAACCAGCAGTATGGATTTAGAAAGGCTCGCTCTACAATAGATTCTATTCGGAGGGCAACTGTGATCTTAGAAGAAGCTATTCAGCGCGGAAGATGGAGAGGAGGTGCAAAAAAGATGGTGCCGTGGTAGCATTGGACTTTAAGAATGCGTCCAACTCCGCAAACTGGGGGCGCAAACTGCTCTTAGAGCAAGGATGGTGCCGTGGCCTCTTATAAAAATTACGATAAGCTACTTCGAGAATCGGTTGCTGCTCTACGACACCGATGATGGAGTAAAGCAGTATCATATAACTGACGGAGTCCCACAAGGATCGGTACTAGGACCCCTCCTACGGAACATCATGTACGATGGGGTCCTAAGGCTTCAAATCCCAAATGAGGGAAAATTCATAGGCTTTGCTGATGATCGAGCAATTGTTGTGGCAGCGAAGCACCTGGAAGAAATCGAGGACATCAGTAATGAATGTATCCAAAAAGTAAGGCGGTTGATGGCAGCAGCTGGACTAGAGCTCGCAGAACAGAAAACAGAAACAGTACTAATAAGTAGTCGCAAAGAAAGAGAGACATTCACAATCAGGGTAGGTGATCATAACATATTGTCGAAGCCGGTCATCAGATATCTAGGTGTGATGATCGACGCAAGGCTCACCTACAGGGAACACCTTGAAGGAATGTGTGACAAAGCTGCAAAGGTGCGTGCTGTCCTATCCAGGATAATATTGGAGGGCCCAGACAGCAAACAAGACTAGTTCTGTCAAGGATAGTGCAATCAGTCTTAATGTATGCAGCACCAATATGGGCCAAAGCTGTGAAAATGAAGTCAAATGCTAAAAAGATTAACTGCGTCAACCGACTTCGTGCACTGAGGATTTGCTGTGCATCTCGGACAATATCCGATGACGCTATATGTGTCATTGCAGGAATGGTACCAGCAGATATATTGGCCAGCGAGCTACAGAGAACCTACGATGCCAAAATTCGGAATCCCAGAGCCTCAGCAAAATATATAAAATTGGAGGAAAAGCAGCGAAGCATGAGAACATGACAAGAAAGATGGAACGAGTCCACAAAGGGAAGATGGACCTATCGGCTTATACCCGATATTCGCAAATGGATGGAACGTGACTACGGGGAAGTGGATTTCTATTTATGCCAGCTTCTATCAGGACATGGCTGTTTCCAAGGGTACCTGAAAAGGTTTGGTTTAAAGGAATCTCCCCTCTGTTTAAACTGCGGGGAGGAAAGAGAAGACGCGGAGCACGTATTTTTTCAGTGCCCACACTTTAGTGCAGAGCGCAGAGAAATAGAGGAAAGAATTGGAGAAGCACCAACCCCCGAGAACATAGTAAACCACAAGTTAACATCAAGCGCAGCATGGGATGTGGTGAAACAGGTAACAGCAACAATTATGAACGAACTACGACGGTTGGAGAGAGTCAGAGAGAGTGAAAACCAAACTCATACGATACATCTCTTACAACAAAGGACAGCAAACGCAGGATCAAATGTCGAACCAGCGAGCATAGGAAGAAGAGCATAAAATGCTAACCAGCCCCGTGAAGTAATGTATGCATGGATGTTGGCGTTACAGTCCATGAAGAACCTGAGCCGAGCTTCTCTCAATCACCCATGTTGTGTGTTATTTCATTTTCACATAAGTCAATGGGACTTACAGTTTATTGCCGGTTCCGAACGGCGAATTTCGAGAAGCTTTTCATGACAATTTTACTACAGGGGGGTTTGTCAGAACCCCGCTGAGGAGAAACACCGTGAAAAACACGTTCGATGACATGGCTGTGTCAGGATTCGATCCCGTGTCATCGGCGTCAGAGGCCAACACACTACCCACTGCGCCACGGTGCTCTCATGCTCCCGTGAAGTAATACCTGACGGTAGTCCCTGACGGTAGTGGTTGAAGTGTGCAGGGTGTGGTTTAGTACGTAGGCGCATTTCTAAAACAACGAACTTTTGGGTTTGCGAATCGTGCACACTGGTAACCCGGGTTACTGGTATCTTTAGAAGACTACACATCTTTTGGCGCAACCATAACAAAAAAAAAAAAAAAAATACCTGAGCCAATTCCATACTCTGGACCGACTCCATACCCTGAGCCGAATACTTACCCTGATCGGATTCCATAACCTGACTTAATAAGTATTGCTTTGATGTTGGAGGGTGTAGGCGCCCTCAGCAAGTCGAGCAGTGTTGAAGCAGCGGTCTTAGTTGCTAAGGTGTTAACTTATTGACATTCGAGGAGGTGGTTAATCGAGACAGGGGTGCTGTAACCAGAGGGATGACAAGTTTGCTTAGATGTGTATATAATTCGTAGCTTCCACGAGGGGGAGTATATACCTAGGTCAGATAGGCCCTTTGTGTTGCTACGAGGGGGCGACGCTCTATTCATGAAACTATTTTGTGCTTCTTACGTAGTTAAGAAGGTCAGTTATTTTTATCCCTGAACGTGAGTCAGATCATTGAGGAAGTTGGAATCTAGGTATCGTTTCCGGCTATGACAGAGGGCCGGAGAGGCGCAGAGCAGTTATTGAATGGATTCAACCTCATCTTTTCCCCCTCTTCATGCATGACTGCCAATAAGACAGTGGCCAGTAATGACACCAGTGATTTTGTTGATGTCATTCCGTGTTAGAGAGATTAGTTCCATGGTTCGCTGTCGGTCAAGTCGTGACAAGTATTGCCTGGTGGTTAAGCAGGTATGCCCTTGGCTCCGTCTTAGGTTCGTCTCGGCCATGGCTTCATTCGTTAGCTTTAGTTGAATAGCTGCTAGTGGTATACTAGCGTATGTCATGCTTTTTCGTCTGGCGGGCATGCCAGCTCTTTCATTTCCTGAAACATCGATGTATTCTGGTACCCATGAGAGGTGTATGTTAAACTGTTCAGCCATCTCTTTAACAGATGGATGTGTAAGCATAATACTCCAGCGATTTCTATTCCTGGTATATGATTTTGCTGGTGAAAAATCACCTTCAGAGAGGCTTGTGAAAAATGACAGTTCCAGGCATAATGGAACTGCCTTCAAAATGGCAACAGGTTAGCGGATAAAACGGTGTATATTTTACTTAAATAAATCACGATGGAGCAAGATGTGCTTCACAGCGCTAACAAGAGACGAATTGCGGGGCGACCTACGATTGCAAGGACTGGAGCAAACAGAGAGCTAGACAGATCTACTGAAGAGACTGGAGGAACTACTGAGGACGGTGTTAAGCAAATGGTAAAGACCAAATAATCGCGGATGTAAGACAACTTGGTGTTGATAACTGGAACCAGCGTGCCCACGACCATCAAGGATGGAAGGCAGCTATATCTCAGGCGCAGATCCTCCATGGATCGCTGGCCTGATAAGTAAGTAAGAATCAAGAAGAGATATCATCAAAATTTGTCTTCGGAAAGCAGCAGTCACAAGTTCACAAGTTCTTTCAACATCCAATCCAAGCGGTACGAACCGTAGAGCAGTAGTGGCAACACAATCAATATGCCCTCATAAACCTAGCCTAGGATATGTTGTATGAGTGCTTAAGACGAACAACAAGACTTCTTCTTCTTCTTAGTGAGCGCTACAGTTCGGGGTGAACCTGGGCCTCAACCAACATGCCCCTCCATCTAGCACGATCTTTGGCTAGCCTTTTCCATTGCCGCACACCCAGTTGGCTGAGGTCCCCTTCCACCTGTGTGCGCCATCTTAAGGGCGGCCGTCCTCTGCTTCTTCGTCCCTCGGGATTGGATTCAAAGACTCTCCGGGCTGGAGCTGTGGTGTCCATTCGCTCTACATGGCTCAGCCATCTTAGGCGTTGAATCCGTAGACGCCTGACTAGGCTCATGTCGCTGTACAGCCCGTAAAGTTCGTGGTTGAATCTTCTCCTCCATCCCCCGTCTGCGTTTATAGGCCCAAAAAACACGCGCAAAATCTTTCTCTCGAACCGACCAAGGGCCTCCTCATCCGCTTTTGATAGTGTCCATGCTTCTGCGGCGTACAACAGGACCGGGATGATAAGGGTCTTATTTAGAATCAACTTTGTCGTTCGGGAGAGGGCTCTATTACTCAGTTGCCTCCTGAGCCCAAAGAAACAGCGATTGGCAAGAGTGATTCTGCGTTTGATTTCGGAACTGATGTCGTTGTTCCAGGTCACTGCGGAGCCAAGGTAGACGAAGTCCCTAACTACCTCGAACTTATATCTGCGAACCTTATTTTGCAAGCGTTCTGGCCAAGACGTCGGTGGTGAGCGTCCTTTTTTGATGACAGCATATATTTAGTTTTGCCCTCGTTTACCGCCAGACCAACTTTCGCCGCATCGAACTCAATACTCGCAAACTCTTCATTGACATCTCGCTGTGATCTACCTATTATGTCAATATCGTCGGCGTATGCAAGGAGTTGCGAGGATTTGAAATAGATTGTGCCTCTTCTATTGGCCAGTGATTTTTGCACAATCATTTCCAATATGATGTTGAAGAAATCACACGACAGCGCATCGCCCTGCCTAAATCCTTTTTTGACATCAAAACTATCGGTAATGTGTTCACCGATTCGGATGGAGCAGCGAGCATTCTCCAAAGTCATCCTGCATAGTCTGACGAGTTTAGCAGGTACGTCAAAGGTAGACATAGCGTAGTATAGCTCGTCTCTAATTACGCTATCGTATGCGGCTTTGAAGACGACAAATAGGTGGCGAGTGTCGACTTGAAATTCATTGTTTTTTTTTCAGGATCTGCCGTAGTGTGAAGATTTGGTCGTTGGTGGACTTCCCTGGTCTGAATTCGCACTGATAAGGACCTATCAGCTTATTTACAAAAGGCTTCAGGCGTTCACACAAAACAGCAGAGAAGATTTTGTAGGCGATGTTAAGGAGACTTATTCCTCTATAGTTGGCGCAATCAGAGGGGTCTCCCTTCTTGTGGATCGGGCATACGATGCTGAGACTCCATTCCTCGGGCATGCTTTCCTCTAACCATATCTTACGGATGAGCTGGTGCATGCTCCCAACCAGATCATCCCCAGCTGCCTTGAAGAGCTCAGCAGACAGTTCGTCTGCGCCAGCAGCTTTATTCGACTTGAGCTTCGATATGGCAATCTTAACTTCGTCGAGGTCAGGAGGACAGAATTCTCTGCGGTCTCCGTCGATTAGAAATGGATCAAGGATTGATCCAATCGACAAGACTAGAAGCAGGGATAATAGAGACATAATTGGTTCTGAGGATATGGAAAGGTATTTTTCGAACTGAACGCGTAGAAGGACATTGATAATCGAAAGACGACAAATGAAGCGGCGACATCAGCTTTGTCACAGTCTGCGAATCCAACAACCATGGTGACGGGCTTACTGTGAGGGGATAGACGATACAGCTCCAGCCCGAAGAGTCGTCGATTCTAGTTTAGCGGTATTGGTATCTCTGGCCAAAGTATCCCTGCCGTGTCATGTTCTTTTTTTTTAATCGAACTTACAGCAAAGTGCCGACGTACGATCGTAAGAATACACGTTGATGAGCACTAAAGCATTTGTGGTTTTGACGGTAGACATGGGATAAACAAACTACATGTCCTAGTCTTGGCATTCATAAGGAGAAGCACTCATAACATAAATCATCAGAGACAGAATGCCTCTGTCGAATTTTTGAACGCGCCCCCGATAGCAGTCACTACCCTGACACCATTCGCTGTCATTAATTCAGCTGTCAATCGCCATAAATGTCAAGTAATGTCAAGTATTCAACCCTGATTCAACCCAATTCAACCGATGAAGCTACCACGTGTGGACGGTGCCCTTGTTTATAGAATAAGGTTTCCTCACAAATCCCGACGAAATTCACAATGATAATGAAGGAAGAGGAGCAGGACCAAACGGATGGCCTTACGAAAATCCACAACGTACGTTTCTACAATCTCACATCGCGTTCCATACTCTGCTTGGCCTACGACAAAGTCAAGAAATTAGCAGTTGCAAGGTATGTAGACAGCCAGTTGAGGTGTACTCAATGAGTTGATGATTTCAATTTCAGAACCGATGGCACGATAGAGCTGTGGGACATGCAACACGCGCCCAATCACGAGAGTACAATCATCACGAATGAGACGGCATCGATTGAAGGTATCGCGTGGTCCGGCACACGTCTCTTTTCTGTCGGCTTGGGTGGTCGACTTGTCGAATGGGATTTACAGACACTGGCTGAACGACAATCACAGTACGCGACGGGCAATACGATTTGGTGTCTGGACATAAACAACGAGGGCGATCGGCTAGCTGTTGGCACCGAAGAGGGATACATAAACGTTTTCGACATTAGCGACGACCAAATGGTGTACAACAAACTCTTTGACAAGCAAGCGGGTCGTATTATCTGCTGTAAGTACAATGCCAATGGTGGTATACTGGTTACAGGAGGGATTGATTGCATTCGCATATGGGACGTGAACACGGGTCATGCTATTCACAAAATGACCCTGAGTCGAATTGACGCCAAAAAAGAAGTGATCATCTGGTCGTTGCAGATCCTCCGTGATATGACAATCATATCGGGCGATTCACGTGGTGTGGTGACAGTGTGGGATGGTAAGCAAGGGGCTCACGTGGAGGAGCATCACGTTTTGAAGGCAGACGTGTTATCGGTGGCAGTGAATGAGGAAGAAAACATGTTCATTTGCTCTGGCATTGATCCAATCATTCGAATCTATGCGCTGACAAAGATCGAAAGAGAGGATATAACGTTGCACAAGTGGGTCAAGTATCGTCAGCGGAATGTTCATGATCATGACGTGAAGGCGCTCGTGTGCATGGGAGGTAAAATTGTGTCGGGCGGAATGGACGGATACATTGGTATTTCGTCGATCACACAAAGTGGTATCGTAAAACGTGGTCCGTTCTTGCAAGGGCGCTGTGTGTGGGTTGCAGCTGACAAAAGACTTCTCCTACTGCGGTATCCGAATAACATCGAGGTATGGCGACTGGGATCAACTGCTAATAGAAAAGAAAATGGGCCAGAGGACAGATGGGATCGAAAGCCGCTTATGCTGAAACACGGCCCACAAAAACTGCTTGAGATGAGAAGCAAACAGGGTCAAATGATCAATTGTTCAACGTTATCGCCAGACGGCAATTGGCTTGCATACTCTACCAAGACTGAGATTCGTTTGTTTTCCTTCGCTGCTGGCAATGGTGATGAGGTCTCTCAGCTGACACGAATCAAGGATTTGCCGAAGGAATTCTCCGCATGCAATCATATTCTATTCACCGCTGACTCCAGTACGGTGTTTCTAGCTAAAGCAGATGGCACGGTTGATGTGTTTAACGTCCTGTCGAATGGTGATATTCACCATTCGCAGACAGTCGAGACGAACAAATACATTAAAGGCGTCATTCACCTGGTGACTGTATCCAAATGTGGCAGTTACTTGGTCACAGCTGGAACCTGTCGCACAATAGCAGTGTGGAGCAAAAGAGATCGACACTATAAGCATCATTTGAATTTACCCCAATACTCTGCATCAACCACTGCAATTGCCATCCACGACGAAACGCCTCGTTTGGTTGCCACATTTTCCGATATGAAAATCTTCGAATACGATCTGGAGGACATGTGTTTCACGTGCACGGACCGCGAGCACTTTGTCGAAGAGTCCGAATTGCTGGGCGTGAACAATATCGTCCTGGATCGAAGGAATCCCAACGTGTTTATCCTGCACAACGACAACAATCTGATGGTAGTGAAAAAATGCTCACCAGATGAAAGCGCCGGAGATGGAAAGAAGAAAATCAAGCGGGTCGTGAACAAAAACGTTGCCAGCTTGAGGCTCAAATTCCAATCTACCCAAGAGGTAAGATAACTCCTTATAGATAACGTACACATTTGCTGATTGACTCTCCCCCTGTTGTAGCACCTTGTGGACCTTGCGTGGCTTAGTGCAGACGAACTGGTAACGGTCGGAGTAAATCCAATTTCGTTGATCGAGCAGCTGCCCGGAGCATTCAGACAGAAGAAATTCGGCGCCGCGTAACTAGTGTATTCTATTTAAAATAAAAGACGCCGTGGTTCCCTTCACAGAGAGCTTTACAACTAAGTTTTCTTCTTTATTTATGTTATCATTCAAAAGGTCTTAACAAAAGTCATTGCAAAAGGATTGTTAGAAAAGAGAATAGGGCAATAAAAAAAACTAAAAATAAAATCAACATGGAACGTCCCCGAATGTTAGACATTAGCTTATTGGAGACGTGGCGCGCCGTCCCACGGAGAGGACAGTTGCCGCGTGATAAAAATATAATAATTCATTCGATTCATTCTAGATGAGTATTGGAAGATTCTTTGTCGTCAGTTTCCGACTGCCGGATGGAATGAGAGTCGTCGAGTTGGTTGAGTGATGACTCGCAGGCGATTTGCGTATTGATTGCTGCGGGTCGAGGAGATTTAGTTTGGATGGAAAACGCGCCAATCGTGGATCGGGCAGTCGAATGTTCTCTTTAGCTGCCTTTCGATCGCTTCCTGTACTGCCCAGGACCGTTGAATTGGGCATCATTACAGACGATCGAGATGCGGGTTCGATGCATTTCTGAAAGTGTTCGTAGTTATCGGTGTCGGACATGTCCGAACTCTCGGTGATGGTGATTTTCGGTGTGCCTTTGGCTAGACGAGACACGGAGCGTCGTTTCTTATTGCTGCCACTTTGTCGGCCCGACTTTCGACGGATCGTGGTTGCTATGACGCGACCTTTTTTGAACGGCGACTTGAATGGCGTTTTTGTGTTGGTATTTACGGCATTGGAGTGCGAGAAAATACTCGGACTGTTGAGGACATTGAGTAGACTGCGTTTGGCCGAAGGGATTTGTTTTTCACCCGCACAGAGTTTACGCTTATTCGAACTGGCCACAGAGGATAGGCTTGTGGTGGACGGAGTTTTCCGGATGGACGATGCGGACATTGGGCAACGAAGCGACATGGGTGTACGTTTGCCCACTGGCGTCGGTGGATTCTTACGTGCACTGCTCATCTTCTCTTTTTCCATTCGTTTCTTCTCCCAATCGCGAGCAATCACCTCGAGAATATCCTCGCCGTAGATGAGGAACTTCTTGTTCTCCTTCTCCTCGTAGGCTTTGACCAATTCTGTGAGTAGAGCTTCGATCTTGGGCAATTTGCTTGCAATCGTCTTTCTCTCCTTCTCCTCTTTCAGCAGCTGCCCGCCACGGTTATTATATCGTCCTGGCTCCGATGCTTTTTGTTCCAATGCAACCATCCGATCCCACAATATACGTCGATCCTCGAACAATTGGAATATCTTCTCGTTATGGTAATAGAACGACTTAAGATCCTCCAGTTCCATCTCGTGCAGAATGAGCAGATCGTCGGTGTAACAATCGCTGTAGAAATTCGAGAAACGATTGCGCTGCACCTCAGATTTCATGCACTTCTCCCACCACTCGATGATCTCTGTGCGTATCTGTTCGACAAACAGCTTGATGTTCTGCTTCTTCATAGCTTCGCATCGATTCACTTCCTTGTGCAACAGATCATATGTCGTTTGAGAGCAATCTGTATATCGACTGAACTTGTGCCTTGTCTGTGGGCTAGTGTTCAGCCGATCCCACAGTGAATTCAGTTTCTTTCTCATCGACTGAATGCTATCCTCCAGTTCGAATACTTGATCGCGAAAGCGATTTTGCATTTCCGCCAGGCCATCAAATGTTTCCTTGCTGAGTTTGATCTGACGATAGTTTAACAGGCGATCGTCCTCATCGGCGAACACTTGTATTTCGAGTATTTCCAGGAGACTTTTGATCTCCCGTCGAATTGTCGAGAGTTTCTGCAGACGATTGACTTTCTCCGCCTTCAAGTCCTCCAAATGACGACGAAACTCCTGTAGTTCTGCCTCGGATGGCAGCGGATCAGCCACCAGCGGACGTGGTTCTTCGCCCAATTCACTGCATAAACTATCTTGTTCGAGCAATAGCTCGACAATTTGCTCACGTCGCAAACGCAGCGTTTCACGTAGATCCAATAGACTTTCGTCCAGTTCGGATTGTAATACCAGTAATGGAACATCTGCCGATTGTTTTAGATTTATTTCAACCTTAAGCAATCGCTGTAGGTCTTCGGCTTCACTTCGCAAATCGGCAATTTCCTTTTCGATTTGCTCCTGTTTCTCCATCGATTCAACGACCAAATCTTCGAAGAAATTCTTCGTGTGCTCGGTCAGCTTGACGAGATTCTCTTTGCAGGCATTCGGATCGAATATCTTCTTCCATATTTGCACCAATTCCCGTACATAGCTTTGCGTCAGGACTTGCATGTCCTTCTCCGCCTCAACAAATACGTCCGACATGACGACAAATTACACTTTTCACTATTCACAACTACTATTTACACTGAATTTGATTATTTCCTGCTGCTTAATGCCGTATTTTCACAATTGTTTACTCGGATTCCTTGTGCTGGATGCCGCTGAAAAATTCGTTATATTCGTTACTATCCATCCAAATTTTGAATTGTGTACAGTTGTACGGCGGGGAAAGTGATGGCAGATGGTATGAAGGAGATGACTGTCTGGCGGTGTTGGATGACATAATTGGGTGCGGGTTTACGAATGGTCTAATGGTTGCGTTCAGTGCGAAATTTCAGTTTTTATTAAATAGTGTTTTTGCCATCTGGTTTTTAAGTGTTGTTTGCAATAGAATAAAATATTCATCAGAAATGTTACCTTTTTAGTTTAAAAAAAAAGTATTTTCAATGTTGCGTTGACGCAACCATGTGAGGGAGTAAATGGGTTAAATTATTCGGAACCGAGTTTTTAATCCACGTCAAAGGTCATAGAAAATCATTGTGCAAAAAATGTTCACAATTATCAAACAACAAATAAAAGCGTTCGTGTGACAAGACGTTTTGAGTACAATTACTATCCAATGTGTCAAACTTTGGTGAACAAACGGTGCCGTTTTCAGAATTGACATTTACACTGATGTTGTCATTGTTGGCCGTGGAAGAAAACGCAAATGTTAGTATAGGTAACCTAACCGACAAGGTCCAATTGACTCAGCAATTGAGGCCGCGCAACCATCGGCTACCTTATCGCTTCGCAGTTTGGACCTTAGAGCAGCTTGAATTGGACAACGATTTTGGGCGAAAAATCATCTTTTCTGACGAGGCGCATTTTCATCTCGGCGGCTACGTTAACAAACGGAATTGCCGCATCTGGGGCTTGGAAAACCCGCACATTATTGTCGAGAAGCCAATGCATCCACAGGGAGTGACACTTTGGTGCGGATTGTGGAGTGGTGGCATAATTGGATCATTTTTCTTCGAAAATGAGGCTGGGAACAACGTTTCGGTCAACGGCGGGCGTTACAGAGCCATTTAAGCCAAGACATGGATTCGGACGACCTCTGGTTCATGCAGGATGGTGCGCCATGCCACAATCGATCTTTTCCGCATCAAATTCCCAAATCGTGTTATCAGCCGTCTTGGCGATGTCAATTGGCCGCCTCGGAGCTGCGATTTGACGGCTTTGGGCTTTTTTTTTTGTAGGGAACTGTGAGGGACCGTTGTATGCCAACAATCCGGAAACGATTCAAACACTTAAGGCCAATATCATACAAGCAGTCCGTGAGCTACAGCCCGAAACCATCAACAAGGTCTTGGAAAATTGAGATGACAGAATGCGCTACTGCGAAGCCAGCCGAGACATCCGCTTGAATGCCGTTGAATTTCATAATAAATGTATGTTCGCGCTACAGTCCACGAAGGACCAAAGCCGAGGCTCTCTCAATCACCCATGTCGTGTGTGATCTTATTTTCCCATAGATGAAAGGGACCTACAGTTTTATTGCCGGTTCCCAACGGCGAAATTCGAGAAGCTTTCGTTGACAATTATACTACAGGGGATTTTGTCAGTACCCCGCTGAGGAGAAGCACCGTGAAAAACATATTTGACGACATGGCTGTTGTCGGGATTCGATTCCGTGCCATCGGCGTCAGAGGCTAACACACTACCTACTGCGCCACGGCGCTCACTTTCATAATTAATGGGAATGTTTATTCCCAGGGTCTTCCAATAGGGACTTCCGAACTTTGATAGTTCATAGCTGCCGTACAGTATAATAAAGCCGCGGGCGCAGACGGCCTGTCTGCTGAGCTTCTTAAGGCGGCTGGAGATGAGCTGGTAAGGTACATGCACCATCTCATTTGCAAGGTATGGTCGGAGGAAAGCATGCCCGACGAATGGAATCTCAGCAACGTTTGTCCGGTCCATAAGAAAGGAGATCCCTATAACTGCGCCAACTATAGGGGAATAAGTCTCCTTAACATCGCATATAAGATCTTCTCTGCCGTATTGTGTGAACGCCTGAAACCGTTTGTGGATAACCTGATCGGCTCCTATCAGTGTGGTTTCAGGCCAGGTAAATCCACAATAGACCAAATATTTACGCTACGGCAGATCTTGGAGAAGACCCAAGAATACCAAATCGACACTCACCGCTTCTTCGTCGATCTCAAGGCTGCATATGACAGCGTGTATAGACATGAGCTATACAAAGCCATGTCTAGTTTTAACATCCCTGCCAAACTCGTCCGACTGTGCAGGATGACAATGGAAAATTCTCGCTGCTCCATTAAGGTCGGTAATGAGCAAACCGAGACCTTTGATGTTAAAAAAGGATTTAGGCAAGGTGACGCGCTGTCATGCAACTTTTTCAACATCGTGCTTGAAAAGATCGTGCAAGAGTCACTGGCCAACACAAGAGGTACGATTTATTTCAAGTCTACGCAATTGCTTGCGTACGCCGACGACATTGACGTGATTGGACGGACACAGCGAGATGTCAATGAGGCCTTTGTAAGCATTGAGGTGGAAGCGGCTAAGATAGGTCTCAAGGTTAATGAGGGCAAAACCAAATATCTGCTTTCATCCAAAAGAGACGGACAACACCGACGTATTGGCCAGAACGTCACCATGGACGGATATAACTTTGAAGTGGTCAAGGAATTCGTCTACCTTGGCTCACTGATGACCAGCGACAACAACACCAGCGCTGAGATAAAACGCATAATCACTCTTGCCACCCGCTGTTTCTTTGGGCTGCAATTGAGAAGTAGAGCCCTCTCTCGGAAAACCAAGGTGACACTATATAAGACCTTAATCATTCCAGTCCTCCTTTACGGCGCAGAGGCTTGGACCTTAACAAAAGCGGATGAAGATGCCCTTGGTCGTTTCGAGAGGAAAATTCTGCACACTATCTACGGTCCCGTTTGTTCAAACGGTGTATGGAGGAGAAGATATAACGAAGAACTGTACGGGTTGTACAGCGACATCGGCCTGGTACGACGTCTACGGATACAGCGTCTAAGGTGGCTAGGCCATATAGAGCGCATGGAAAATACAGCTCCGACCCGAAGAGTCTTCGAATCCACTCCGGAAGGAAGGCGCGACAGAGGACGACCGCATCATCGGTGGCGCACGCAGGTGGAAGGGAACCTTAACCAACTGGGGGTGCGGCGCTGGAAACAGCTGGCCAAAGACCGTGCCAGCTGGAGACGCTTGTTGGTTGAGGCCCAGGTTCACCACGGACTGTAGCACCACCTAAGTAAGTAAGTAAAGATAGAAAGCGCTTAATGAAAGACCGTATTACACGGGGATAGATTGACTCCTAAAGATTACGGGGGCTCTGGTCCTTCAATATCAACCGTTAAAAAGTGGGAGCTGAATTTAAACGTGGTCACACACCCATCGACAATGACACACGTGAGGGACGGCCGAAAACCGCAACCAACCCATGGATGAGGCTATGGGAATATCGAAAGAATGGGTGGGAAACACATTGAACAAAGAAATAAGGATACGAAAGCTCTGTGCAATATGGGTGCCACGTTTGGACCCATTCAATAGGGATCTGACCGATTTTAAGCGACGATTTCTCACTATGGATAAGACATAGAACCACTACTATACGCCAGAAACAAAACTGCTCTTCAAACAGTAGGTAGAAGCATGTGGTTCAGCGACAAGAAAGCCAAGTCGATCGTATGTATCTGCCAGAAAGGTAATGGCTCGCACCTCCATACCTTCTTCTGATTTGGCACCCTTGGACTTCAATCTGTTGCCAAACTTGAAGAAATTTGATTCTGGGAAGCACTTCGCATCAAATGAAACGGTTAAAAGGGCCCTCGATGAATATATTCATAGCCTTCCGGACTCTCACTTCCAGACAGGATACGGATGTAAGAGAAACGCTGGACCAAGTGTTTTAAAGTCAACAGAGACTATGTTGAAGCATTGATCAAATTTATTGTTAGGCCGAGAACTTCTCACCTTGTCCTCGTATTACTAAATGGACGGCATATATCAACGTGATATATGCAGTGATGTAGAGTAACAAATTCGGCAAATCTCACACTAGCTCTAAGGATGTGCTAGGTGATAAGAGCATAGGCAGAGTGTAGTGACCTATAATGACGTCTGTAAGTCTTCTATAATCACTTATTTTGCAGACATCAGGAAATATACGCTTCGTGAATCTACAGCGCGGGACACTTCTCCATCCGGTACGTTGAGTCGAGGGGTAACCTGTCATTAACAGATGACCTGATCGTTGATGTAGGCAAATCTAAAGCGGGTTCGGGTTCTAAGATCATTCTCCTAATACAATTCTTGCGAGCTCATTGGAGATTTCAAGCCGGAGTCAAGAGAGGTCTGCTAAGAGTATTAAACACAACTTTAAGCGCAAGGTGACTGATGTCAGTTTTTTAGCTTAAAATGGCATATACAAGACAGAAGTTGGATATCAAGATAATAAAGCCTTTGAATGCCGGCTAAGTCCTCCTTCTCGTAAAGGAGACGACCTCAGTTTTAAGTCATCGATCAAGCTTAACGCTACATGGGCGGATTGGATTTGTCGTAGTAAAGTCTGCAACATGTCGATGTAGGTCACTGAAGGCCTTAGACTCAGTAAAGGTACCAACGGATTTCTTGAGGACTTTAGCATCCTTACTGGTACCGCTTAATGATGTTAGTTTTGCCCAATGGTGATTGAATTTTAATGACGTTGAAGATCAACTTCCTTCTAGGGCTTGCGATGTTGATAATAGGTCCAACGTATAAGCCGACTGGGCCATCTAAGACGAGTGGACACAACAGACCAATTGGCGATTCAAGACATTGTATATCTGTAAACTAAGAGAGTTCCATTTAAAGCAGACTGGAACCGATAAACCGACGGACGACTACATGGCGCTAAAAAGGAGCATGATTTGTAAGTATGCACCTGTAACGTCAGAGCTCTATACACTTCTGGAGCTGCTCATAGACTGGAAAGGATCCTCGCGCAGTACAATGCAGATATTACTGCGATCCAAGAACTACGCTGAATAGGAAACGGCGTGATGAGGGAAAAAGATTGCGACATCTATTGCAGCTCTCACAAAAGATTGCACATGTTGGGGTTCGGATTTGTTGTGGAAAAGCGATTAAGGTCGAAGGTCATATAAGTGATCGCCTGCCTGTGTTTTGCATCAAAGACAGATTTTACAACATCGGCCTCATATGTGCACACGCCCCTACCGAAGGGGCTGAAGACCCCATCAAAGAGGACTTCTACGATGTTAAAAGCGTACTTGGTAAATCGGTAAGGACAACACCTTTGGCGGAGTGATCGGAAAGCATAGCCTATACAAAACAACAACGGATAACGGCTTCCGACTCACGGATTTCCCCGCAAACGAATCCCCACAACAACCTGGCGATCTCCAGATGGTCGAACCACCAACCAAATTCAACATGTGTTAATTGACGCAAGACACTCGTTAAACATCCAGGATATGTGAACATTCATGGGGGGAAACGTCGTAGCAGCAAGCTCGAATGTTCAATGTCAGAAAGATGCACCAGGCCACCATGAGGAGCCTGAGCACACCGGAGGAAGCAACTGTGCGAAAGGCTCTCCGTTATGCCTACTTCGAGCACAAATGTCAACAATATGTGGCTGCATTGCCCAGCCATTCAGGAAGTAGAAACCACCTTGGGCTACCTACCACCCCTGACGAGAAACCCGTGGTAGGATGGCGAGTGTGAGCAGAAACGCAGCAACCGACGAGGCGTACCAAGAAGCGCTGCGGCGAAAACCAAGGCAGGGCGAGAGGAGTACCGAACCAGAAGACGGGAGGACAAAAAACTGCTGCGACTAAAGCTCAAGGATATCGAGGAGTCTAGGGACAAATACAAAATTCGGGCCTTTAATAAGAAAGCTAAAAGACTTGCAAGAACATTCAAGAAAGGCAGCCAGGCTTTTCGAAATTTAGACGGTAATCTTGTCGCCGACACGCAGGGAATAGTGGTATATCTAAGCAGCATTTCCAGCACTGATTGACGAGCATGCCCAAGAGAGAGTGGTAGGGACTGAGGAAATCCCAACTCCATTCGCTGAAGTAGTCCTCTCACCCAGCATTGAAGAAGTCAGCACGGCTATTCAAAAGCTGAAGAACAACAAGGCCGCAAGTTCAGATGGCTTGCTATTAGAGCTCTTGAAGGCTGGCGGCGATGTTCTCATAGGGAGCATGGACCAAATTATTTGTAGAATTTAGGAAAATGTAAGCATTCCCAACGACTGGAATATCAGCTCTATTTGCCCCAATGCACAATGCTATCCCTGTCCAATGTCGCATAAAAGACCCTGTCCAGCGTACTGTGTGAACGTCCAAAGCCCTTTTGCACCACACTAATCGTCAGTTACAAGTGCTGCTTCCAGCCCGGCAAATCGACTATAGACCAAATATTCACACTTCGACAAAGCTTGGAAAAGACCAGCGAGTTTCAAATCGGTACACACCATCTGTTTGTCGATTTTAAAGCCGCATACGACAGCATTCATCGCAAGGAATTGTTTGATGCGATAGCCAAATTCGGGATCCCAAGAAACTGTTCTAAAAAGTACCGTTCTAGGACCTCTGAACCGTTTGAAACATGCACCGGATTCCCGCAGGGAGCTGCACTGTCGTGTGACTTCTTCACTTTGGTGCTGGAGCTGCGACGGGCAGGCGTCAACAGGGAAGGCACTATCTTCTACAAGTCTATCCAGCTGCGGGGATACGCGGGTGATATTGACATTATCGCACGGTCTCAGTGTGAAGTCTTAGAAGCTTTCACGGCGATTTGGGAACAGGCGAAACGAGTTTGTCTTAAGGTCAACGAGGATAACACAAAATACATGCTATCAAGAAAAAACCGATCCGTCGCTCACCACCTGGGACAAAATATAACGGTTGACAGCTATAATTTCGAGGTGGTTAACAGGAGTATGCCTACCTCGGGGCAGACGTACACTCCACAAACGACACCACAGTGGAGATCCGAGATGGAATCGCTCTTGACAACCGCAGCTACTTCGGTTCGTCATAACAACTTGGGACTAAACTCTTTAAGCTTTACAAAACGCTTATACTGCCAGTCTTGTTGTACGGAGCCGAAAGCTGGACGATAAGCTGGGTTCTTTCGGAAGAAAAATTCTGCACTGGATATTTGGAGGAGAAGACATAACTGCGAACTATACGAACTGTATAAAGATGTGCATATATGTACATAGTCCGGAAGGCAAAGATCCGTCGACTACATTGGTTCGGCCACATCGAGCGCATGAACACCAACGCTCCTGCTGAGAGGGTCTTCGACTCCGAGCCCTCTGGTTCAAGAAGAAGAGGAAGACCGAACCTCCGGTATAAAGACCAAGTAATCGCGCATGTAAGGCAAATTGATCTTGATAACTGGAAGCAGCGAGCCCGTAACCGTCAAGGATGGAAGGCAGCTATAGCTCAGGCTTCGATCCTGTATTGCTGTCCTGATAAGTAATTAAGTAAGTAAGAACCTGATGCCCAATCCATTGACGAATAGAAATAAAATGTCATTCAAAGGCCGTATCGTTGGTGCTTGAACAGAAAATGGGCACCCTTAACCGCCAAGAAAGATTTCGGCATAGAAATGAATGAGACTGATTAATTACTGTAAAGAGTCGCCTTAATTTTTCGAGACGGTACTTTAGTTTTCAATGGCCCCTTGGGTCAAAGGAAGACGCGGTTGGTATGGGTTACTCTGCTATCATTGCCAGCTGTCAATAGTGAGTTAAGGTAGGCGAAGTCTTTGACAACAATCAAAAGTCCCAGTAACATTCTCTATAGATACCGGCACGTTGTGACCCCTGTCTTACTCCGAGACCATGAAAGGCAAGAATGGTTTTCTAGAAATTGATGTTACACATTAAGTCTAAATCCAGTGTATAGCAGAAAACAGGCCCTTGGCAGCTCTATAGGGCTAAAAGCCACTCGGTCTTCTCGTTTTAACACAATCATCTGTGTTCCAATACGTTCCACACCCACACTGTGTGAGTAACACTTTCTTTTCACTGTATGCTCGTTTCATTCTGAGCAAGTATGTATATGCACGTCGTTGCACTCTCGCACGCAACGCATCAAACAGCAGCGAAAAACAGAACGACAAAGAGAGCGAGAGTAAGAAAGAGAACATAACCAGTCCACGTTATATAATTTTGCCATCGTGAGCAGTGGACAAAGCGAGACAACCGGACGTTAACTAGACAAACCAGACACAACACACCTAGCATTCGACCAGCCACCCAGCCGCGGCCCTATCTACTGCTTCATTTAATCTGATCAAGTGTTTCTGTTTCCGAATTTCATTTTGATTTGCTCATTCTCGATTCGTTCATTGTCGCAGAGTGACACAACCGGAGCGTGTGGGTTTTGACTTTGATAGCTTGCCATTCTCTTTCATTGCTAGACTGTGTGTACAAAAACAAAAAACAACGACGAAAAATCAATTTTGAGGAAAAACACCAATAGAGACGAGAAAATTTGCAATTTTGTGGTGTTCCATTTCGTTAACTCTTTTTGTTTTTTTTTTTTTTTTAATTTCTCTGTTTTTCCGTTCGTTATTTTTCGATAAATTCCTGGATTTTGTTTTTATTTCGTCTTGTTGGGGAAAGGGAAGAGGAAAAGGAAGAAAGAAAGTAAAAGAGAACAGACAAGAAGGAAAAAAGCAACAGAAATCTGTGTGTGTATGTGTCGTTCGTCCTACCCGTGGGTGGTGTAACGTGGGGTTTATCTTTTTTTTTCTTGTCATTCCATTCTCCGAAATTCGGGTGTTTTCTAGTTTAAAATTCAACGAAACAAAGAAGAGTTCGGTTGATAGTGTGGACCAAGAATAGTAGTAAAAAAGGAAAAAGAGATAATCGGGTATCCATTTTGGCATTTTTTTTTTTTTTGTTTTTTTTCTTCTCACATGAAGAGAGCAACAACATAAAAAACAAAAAAGAATAAAAGAGGGGAATAGGAGAAGAGGAAGAAACTAAGACGATAGTTTTGGATTTTTCGCTGTTCATTTGATTTTTGCTTGTTGCCGAGACCAAACATGGCGGACGTGGAGTCGTCTAGCTCGGCTGTCCAGCAGCCCCCAACATCTACGAGTCATTTGAATTCGATACCATTGATAGCCGCCGAGCTAATGGTGGACAATAGTAGTGCTCAGGTGAATGTTCAGCCGCAACAGCAGCAGCAACAACAACAATTGCAACCCCAATCACCGGGTGGTAGTGGTGTGTCGCCAACTGCATCGGCCTCGCCATATTCATCGTCGGGTGGTGGTAGTGGTAATCCGTCATCGGCATCATCGGTCGCTGGTACGGCCAGAACATCCTCGGTGGTTGTCGGTCGTGATCCGCAAGAGCCCGAGGCGAAAAAACCAAAAATGGACATGATTTCAGCTGGTAGCGGTGGCAGTGGTAGTGGTGGTACTGCTGCCGGTACCTCGACCATGGCACATCATGAGAAACAAGAGAAACTCGAACATCGTTTGGGTGGGATACTGTGTTGTGCTGTCTGTTTGGATCTGCCCAAAACGGCCATGTATCAGGTGAGTGTGTGAATGCGTTCTAGAATGTATATGGATGGGTGTCGAGGTATGTGTGCATGTGTGTGTGTATGTGTATTGGGGAGCATGTTTGCGGATTTTTGTTGTTTTACATTTTGATGATAAACAGGAACGTCCTTGACTTGGTCAATACACGAACACGCGAAACTACAGCCGTCAGCCTGTTGTCGTCCTCGTCATCAATACATCTGTATCTACGTCTTATGACCTAAAGGATAATTATGTACATACATACTTTAATCAGAACGTAGCAACATAACGTTGCGGTCGTATGTCGCCATGAGGGTGGTGGCGTTTTGTATGTGTATGCGATAGGTGGTGGAAGGTTGCATTGCTACAAAGAAAGAGATAGTAATAAAGAGCGCACAGTGCCAAAGTTGCCCTCTTATTAGTGCCGTTGCTACTGTCAGTTATTATGTTTTCTGGCCAGGGAAACTTTAAACGTTGTAAGAAGAGAGTGGAGAGAGTAGAACCAGAACAGGAACTACAGTGCAACGACGCAATAGAGTGGTATGGCGCAGCGACAAAAAAAGACATACGGGAAATGTGTGTATGTAAAATGAATAAACGAGTTGTAAATATAACGGGGGGCAAGGGGAGAAGAAGGACACGGGCTTTGTTAGGTGTGCGTGTGAGGATATCTGGACAGAAGTAATGTGGCCGGTTTTTGTTTTTCTTTTTTTTTCGTTTATCGATTTGAGAACCTGCATTAGAGCGTAATGGTCTAAACTGTTTCGATGTTAATACAGTCGTGCGTAAAAGAAATACTCCACTTGTATTTAATTACTGACGCGATGGTTTAACAGTTACACATTGACTTTATCAAGGTTCCTTGATCGTAAGTTCTTGATGTTAAACTGTCGGCGGCGGAATATAAAATTCCAGGTCGTTTTTGTTTGTATTTAGATTTAAAAAAAAATTTTGGAGTTATCCTGGCGCTAAATTTGTATAGATTTTACTGCCCACGGCCATATAAAAACAAATACGTATTTGCAGAAAATGCAGTACGTATTTTTGAAACACTGCAGCTTTGGGCAATCACCTTATCTTGGCTTTAATATCAAAAAATGTGTTTTAAGTTCGTATAGATTTGTGTGGCCGACTAATTTATTTATGCAAAAGTGGTTAAATAAACTGAATGTAAGTCGAGAATTTAGAACAGATAAGGCTCAGCTGTGGAGAAGTAGCTCCCGTCAGAGGAAAGAAAAAAAAAACGCTCTCAATATGAATACCTACATACAAAATGATTGAAGTGCGTGAAAAATATTTTTCATAACTGACCAAGCATGACTGACATACGCCCTAAATCAAGCGTGATCCACACAAAATATGACTGAAAAACCAAGCAGCAAAAAAAAAAATTCCTCCATTACAAAGGAACCTCTCTGTTCGCTAGAAGTAACTTCTCGAAATCTGCGGTTTTTGGAACAATGTACATACAATGTATATTCTCATAAAAGACGATTTCAATGGCATATCAAGTCAGCTGTCCCAAATTGTGTTTATCCATTCTTCCAGGAACTTACATACATATGTATCTTCTTAGTATGGTACAGCAACAGCAAAAGTTCATCGTTATCTCTAGGAAGCGAGCTTGCAGCCCATACAAAAGCTTTTTTCAACGCAGTTTTACCGTTGTATAGGGTTGGCCATTTATGTATCAAGGATTATGTCATTCAACTATTCAGCACGGCTGGTTTTACAGACGTCGGTCCGATGGGCAACTTTTTTTATGACATCTTCTGATAGGCGTGCCTATGTCGTTTATCCTGCCACTTATCTTGTTTGCCAAGAAATCCCCACAGTAAGAAGTCAAGTGATAATAAATCGCATGATCTTGCAGGTCAAGTTACATTTCTTCGATGTGAAATTTACCAATTTTCTAAGCATCCTTACAGTTTTCAATGTCGTCAACTGAAAGTGATTGGCTCTAAAAACAATGCGAACGGTGGTCAGTTGGCTTGGACTCTTCTGTCAATTGAATCTTGTACCCGCGTATGTACATACATATGTACATCCGTCTTTTTTCATAATTTGCAACAAACCTGGTCCTTGAAATGTCCAATTCAAGTGATCGATGAGTTGTTGATATTTTTGGATCAGCTTCCCACTTTGCTTCGCAATAACGATACTATCTGGTATACTTGTTGCATCTTTCACAGAATTCGTAAACTCGGCTTAAAGTACAGGGCGATCTGTGGTTGTTTCACTTGCGCGGTTATGGCGATCAGTATGTTCCTAAAGTGCGCGGAATCTCTTTCACCTTTTTTATAGTGCTCATAAATAACTTGAATGCGCTCTTCGCCCGAATACAGCTCCAAAGCTATAAACGTGGCAATCATTCAGCTAACGAAATTACATACATGCATACATATGTACATAGATGAAAAAGAAACAAACAAACATAGTACCTTTGTCGAATTGACATTTATGCCTGACCCACAATACTGCGTTGCTGCGAGGCACTTTACGTGTTACGAGAAATGCTTCGACGCATGCTTAATTCAATTTTATCAGCTGTTCCATATCAAAACACTGACGTAAACGTACACAACACAAACCATAAAATACACATACAGCATACACATCAATACACAGCAACAGTCGTTCAAACGCACAGAAATTTCCGACGTGTTTGACTCTTGTCTCCTTTGGTTACGTGAGCTTACGTTTTCTCTCGCTCTCATTTTTTAATCAACGTAAGCTCGCCAACGCAAATGCAGTATTTTGGACTACCCCATTGAATTGCTTGTGTTGGATGTCTCAGCTAGCACTAACGCAGTATTGTGGATCAGGCATTATCTCTACACCTTATTTGAACAAGCCTTAACATTACGAATTTCGAATCTGAAACTCATCCCATTGTATTCATTATTACGCGAATCTTGCACTGTCTTACTTGTTCCAGTCAAGAGTAGGTTCAAAATTTGAAAATTCCCTCTAATGCAGTATGTAGCAGTTTTGTTGCTATACATATAATGTAACGATTTCAAGGCTACATGTTTAAAGCAAGGAATCCCTCTTAATCTTCTTTAAGAGGGAGGATTATCTCATTAATTTTCATGCCAATATTGCCCTCTTTTTCCAAGAGATGAGTATGCTAGATGGTAAGGGTGTCATAGCGTTGTTGATCGAGTCGAGTCCCTTGGTCAGTTCCGTAATAAAACTTAATCACAGCGAATTCCATCATGTGTCATGTGTCACTAAAAACTGATCAGTTAGTCGCCGTTTTTTCTTCTTTTCATTTTAACGATGTTCGAAAAATGTTCGACTTACCTGTAGCGTTCCATCTCTTATTTATCTGTTTTGTTTTCCTTCCCTCTCTGTCACTCACTATCTCTTGTTTATACACCGATATCGAATGAATACTACGCATTACTTACCTAGCATATCTGGTTTTCATTAGGTTACATACCCTAGCGACTTGAATTTAGATTAGGCCTTCCATGAACTTGACTTATGATGATGTCGTGAACGAATGCAATTCAACATTTCCGAATTGGTAATGGCGTCTAGTTAACTCTCGAACAGGATGTTACATATAGTATATGGGTATCATGTATTTATGTGCTTATATATTCGATTGTAATTAAATCCTAGGCTAGAACGGCAGAATGTACATATGTATGTATGTAACTATCACTCGATGCGTCATTCGCATATGATCAGATAAAGTACATACATACATCCATATATACGGTCTACGGTCTAGTCGTTCATACACAGTTCCGGACTAAAGCCCGATGGTGAGAAAGGGCCAGCTGTTTTTGACAGACATACACATCCGCATTCATGATGAACAACAACATAATAAAGTGCACAAACGAGAAGAGAACAACATCAGCTGAGCGAGGAAAGACATCACATATGTTGATTGGCCGTGTTTTCTTTGATTTTCTCTGTTGCTCTCTTTCTCTTCTCGTTCGTACTTGGTTTCTTTGTTTGTTGACTTGTTCGGTGAAGGGCGAGGAGGACTGAATTTTGTTGTTGTTGGACTTTTAGTTGATTGTTTTATGTATGAAAAACCAGTTGTATGGGGACTTGTAATGTGCACTTGGTGTTGCTTTGTTTAATTTTTTTTTTTTTTTACTTCCAATGAAAAAATGCCCGAAAGCCAAATTGAATAGCTGTATAAAATAGGGATTGTGCTATTAGTTGATCGATTACACACCTTTAAACCCATAGAGGTTGTTAGGTACTCGAAGTTCTCGTGATTAAGTATCAGCTAAACAATGACCATATCGATGGGAACAAGGCAATTTTTAACTGGAGATCTTAGACCTGTTTCAGACTCTTCGGCGTCGTTTCTTCTTCTTTGATGGCGTTAAAGCCCATGAAGGACCAAAGCTAAGCTTCTCTCAATCACCCATGTTGTGTGTGATTTATTTTTCACACAGGTGAAGGGGACCCACAGTTTAATGCCTATTATGAACGGCGTGAGTCAAGAAGCTTTTTCATGGCTTGTAGTTATACTCAGTGGGGTTTTGCCAGTACCCCTCCGAGGAGGGACGTCGCGATAGCGTTTGTGTTATCGGGATCCAAACTCGATCATCGTGCGTCAGAATCCAACACATTAACCACGGCGCCCTCGGCGTCGTTTACACTATATGCACGTGCCTCAGCCATTATCAAGGTACTCTATATGTATGTTCATAGTTCATACAAGTGCAAATAGCTTGGCGTAGACGGAAGTCTCGATTTCACAAGCTCTGCAAAGAATTGCGCAGAACTCACGGCCACCAGTTAGTATACACAAAGCACTATTTACGTCGAAATCGCTCTCGAATTCACTAAATACATTTTGTTTAGATTGTTTTTAACATTGAAAATACCTCTCTCATGTGAATTTCCATGCTTCGTGGATAGTTTTGTTCCATTGGTGAATCGATATTGCTTCTTCCTCGTACCTACAAAACTTTCTATTTTGAGAATTCTAAAATTAAAGGAAAGACCCTCAGTCTTCAACTCTCTGTCTAGCAGCTTGGGTAAACATATGCACATATGTATGTCACACGATGCGACATTAAATCTATTTAGATCTCTTTTCCCGCATATCATACTTGTATTTAGTCAACAAATTAGCCAAAGTAGGTAGTATGACGTCTCATCCGATGGTACGGTGATAAGAATTTGCACACTACATATGTAGATCTCAGTACATACATATGTGTGTACATTGCCTCGACCATCATCATAAGAAAGAATTATGTAGTGAGCACAAGTGCGCGATAGAATACATAGACTGAATGACTGAATCACACCAAACGCTGTCCAATGACAGAATCTACGTTTTGATTGCATCTGTGCACTTGCAATTTTTCACGGTCCTTTTTCTCGCGACCACTCCCCATGAAAATTGCCTATACACAGAGTCAGTGCAATTGGATGTAATTATTTTCTTGATTACATACTTGCATTCGCAATGAAATCCTATAGGTACTAGTAGAGCTGTGCTAGGTGTAGTAAACAATTTCAATCTGTACTCTACTGATCGAGTTCTAGAAAGTAAGTCGCGAATACGTACATATTTAAATATCGTTTCTTCTTTGGTCGTTCGATAATGGATCGCAAATCAAAACAAAGTGGTGAAACTCACACTTAAAACTGTGTTAATAGAGGTCAGCGATCTGAATGGAGAATATGTGTTCACGTGGACAGGCACACAGCACATGGCTTAAATTTCCTGCTTGCCGTTTATTTATTTCTTCTTATTATTTTCTGTTTGTTTTTATTTATTTACTTTTTTTTTCACCTAATCCCACGTTTGTAGATTGATTTTTTGTCTTTCTAAATTTATTTCTGTATTTATTTACATTGTTTGTGGTATAAACAGATATACACATCGATACGCCGCATGTGCGTTGTGTGTAGATAGACTAATTGTCCATTTTTTTTTAAATGGCCTAAAGAGGAAAATGACAGCTCTGGAAAAGTACATAATTCGTCGGCATCCTCTGCTCTTTTTTGGATTTCTGGTAACGTCATAGTAACAGATACGAGAACAGGTCAATGTGTATCCGTAATGTAGCTCTTTATACACCTATTTCAGTGTTCTTCTCTCTCGCCTCGTTCTTCTCATCTTTCTTCCTGCGAGCAACATGAATTCGTCAAGCAAGAACTTTGGCAATTCAACCAATTTTGATAGATGGGAGCACTTTTCCCAGCTTCAATCTAAGACACTCACTAGCGTGGCTACTCATTAGTCTCTGGTTCAAGCGATAAATCAAAGTTTTATTCACAGTGTCGACTTGTAGCATAATGTTTTTTTTTTTTTTTTTATATATATAGTTCACTAAGGTTCGAGAGTCATACTCTTATTATGTTTGTCACAGAACCTGAGCGTAGATGTTCGTTCACTACTCACTATGGGTAGTTGCACTCGATAGGATTCGAGAGGAACTCGACCGAATTTTCAACTTAGCATCCCCTCATTCCTAGTAAGGTACTAGTTTTCAACCTATACTGCACAGTTCACATGTTTTCCTGGCAATACTGCTCTTTGTCAGTCTTAATAGCATTTGAAAATATTAATGCAAATGCTTGCCTGTACTCTACAGTCCGTAGGTTTTACTATTAAAATATAAATGGTGACTTGTCGAACGATACCGCTTTTTTCCAATCTTGACAAAATTGAAAAGAAACTTAAAAAACTAAGAACTGTATTATAGAGTTCCCATGTTTTCCTGTTAAAATGTAAAAAGTGAATTGCCGAACAATACTGCTCCTTTTTAAATCTTTGAAAAATCTACATCTCACATGTTTTACTGTTAAAATATACATAAGGAGTGAATAGCCACACAATACTGCTCTTTTTCAGTCGACAAAAATTGAAAACATGCAAATGCCTCACTGCCTATACTATACAGTCTCACATTTCCCTGTTAAATTTTAAACAGGTGAATTGCCGCACAATACTGCTCTTTTACAATCTTGATAAAAATTCAAAACACGTTTAACGCAAATGATTGTTAAATGTAAACTAATTATGAGTCAAATTGAACATTGCGACATTTAACAAATACCAGGATTACCACCTGATTTCAAGCACAAATACTTACTGACTTTCTCTCGTGTACTTAAATCCACAAAGTCAATTTAAAAAAAGGAAGAAACGTTTTCAAAAAATGATTTTTGAGTTGAATCTGATGACTCAGAAAAGTATGTACATGATTTGTACGAATCAATTCATTACTCTGGGTCTGGCTGTGGTGCAGTGGTAAACATCACCGACTGTCTAGCGGAAGGTCTGTAGTTGAAATTCTGTTCATATGTAGCCATAAGAATTCCAATACGAAAAAATCGTGCAACACAGCTGTTGTTGCAATTGAAATTCAGTTGAAATTCAGTTCAAAGACATAACGTAAATACAAAGACAAAAGGAAAGACTTAAAGAAATACATAAATTCAATACATATTTTGCATGTGTGAGACATGTGTGAGCAATGAAATGTCTTTGGAGCCTACCAGGGTCCTCACGGGTAAAAGCTTCCAATATAGACTACTCTCATCTGCGTTATAAATTTTGCGACGGGTGGAGCTCTAGCTGGGAATGTGTATATCTTCTTTGGTGGCGTTACAGCCCATCAAGGATCAGAGCCAAGCTTCCCTTCAATCACCCATGTTGTGTGTGATTCTATTTTTCACACAGGTGAAAGGGACCTACAGTTAAATGCCGATTCCGAACGGCGTGAGTCGAAAAACTTTTTCCAGGCAAGTTATACTACGGGGGGTTTTGCCAGTACCCCGCCGAGGAGGGACGACGCGAAATAAACATTCGATGGCGTTGGTGTTATCGGGATCCGAACTAGCTCATTGTGCGTCAGAGCCCAACACACTAACTACTGCGCCACGGCGGAATGTGTATATGCGCAATATTATCTACATTGACAACTTAATCATTTCCTACGACAGTCCTTTCCATGCACTGGCCAAAAAGAAAACTACGTCTCTTATCGTAATGCTTTTCAAAGCAGTCATTATGTCGGCATTTTGGTTCATAACGTGAGATAGTGAACTTTTTTTTGTGGTTTAGCTTCGTAATTCTTATGACATTCTGATCCTTTGGTTGGATCAGAGACGTTACAGTTTGGTGGCTAAAATAGTGTCCTTATCATGCTGTCATTAGTTTTGAGGTAATTTGCTCTTAGATATGATGACGTATTGTCCAATAGCAGCAACGCTTCTTCAGGAAGTCCATTTGCACACATAAACTTTTTAACTTGAGGCACAAATGAATTGAAGAAGCACTTTTTAAAAACTATGAGTGACAGGCAAATTCGCTGCACCAAAGGAACGTGGCTTCGTTGATTTGTCAATCACTAGCATTTTCAGTTGATGTGTGCCTGTTGAGTTAGTACGGGCAAGGAAAGTAAAACGCTCTTTGCTTGTCTTTCGTTCAGGAGCTGGTTTTTCGGTAGAGCCTACTACGGTCCTCTCTGGCGAAAGCTTCAAATATAGTTCACGTTATCCGCGTTATCAATTTGCGACGGGTGAAGCTCTAGCTGGCAATGTGTATATGTGCAATATTATCTACATTACAACTAGGTCGGAAAACGACAAAATGACTTTTGAAACGAAAATAACTGTAAAACCCAATGCATTTGTAAGTTTTTTTTGTTTTTAGTAGGACTTCAGATTACAGCGTACAAGATTCGGATTAAAGGTGATTCGGATTAGCGAGACATTACTGTAATACCACAATGGCATTGAACTTTTGCTGAGAACTGTAGCCAACGTGAAAATTCAATAGAGTTCCTCTCGAATCTTATCTAGGACAACCACCCCTAGCGAGTAGTGAACGAACATCTACGACTCAAACCAAACAAAAAATAAAAAAACAGTAAATTCCTCCGTGGTGGCGCATGGGTTCGTGTGTGAGCAAGTTCGAATCCCGATAACACCAACGCCATCGAATTTCAAGTAGTCCCTCCTCGCCGGGGTACTGGCAAAACCCCCCGTAGTATACTTGCCATGAAAAATCTTCTCAACTCACGCCCTTCCGAATCGGCATCAAATGATAGGTCCCTTTCATCTGTGTGAAAAATGAATCATAAACAGCATGGGTGATTGAGAAAAGCTTGGCTCTGGTCCTTCATGGGCTGTAACGCCATGCAATAACATAAAATGCCTCCTACAGTGCGCGATTTGGTCAAAGAACTTCTTGATCAATATGGTTTTCAAATATTTTCTCGATCGATAATAAAGGCTGCGTGAAGTTACAATAGTCCATGCAGTTGATGTTGATCTAGGTTAGGTCATAAAAGCCATGTTATTACCGAGTCTTATCCGCTACGGAAATTGACTTTATTGTCATGAAAAAAAAGTACAATAGAAAAATCGCCGACGATGTGTATTTTAGTTTCATAAAGCAAGTTTTACTACATAAAGAAGGGGGAGGGGAACGAATGTTTCCAGTTAGAAAAGGATAAGGAAAAGGATCTAAAGGAATTAGGCTTTCAAGTAGTATTTATGTACGTGCGGTTTATTTAAATGTAGGCAAGTACTAGTGTTACGCAAAATACTAGTGTTAAGACAAAAATACGATTTTATTGGGTTTCTTTTCAATTCATAAAAATGTTAGACTATAATAAAGTAATGAATCTCTCTACTCTATTGGGCGATATAGGGAAAGCTTGAGTTCTTCTATTTAATTTTATTGTTTTTTATCAGCATTTTAGCTAAAAATAACAAAAAATAAATAGTCCGTCGCTTTAGGAAGCAAAGGGTCTTTTAGTATATTTGTTTTATTTTTCATCAGGTCGGACAGGCAGTTTAGCTAGGTATCATATGTCATACATATTTGAAACAAAAAAAAAAAAATGACTTAAACCTTATAAACTTTAATAATTTTACTACATTAATATAAAGTTTAACGTTAAGTCAAGTAGTTGCGTTTTGATACACAGATGTGGCTTTAAATAATTAAAAAACAAAAAAACATAACATCCCGTATAAAAGCGTACAATGAAAATCGATTATTGTGAAAAGATTTATTAAATGCTTGTAACTATGTAATCACATAGTAGTTGCTAGCGTCTTGAGTTAACGAAATAAAGAGTATATAGATACAAACAATTAAAAGAAAAAGAGAAAAAGACAATAAATATATTAAGCAATATTGAATGGAGCAAAAAATTGTGTTAATTCTATATAAAAGTCTCTGTATAAAATTAAATCGAAAAGAAAAATAAATGTATAATGAAAGAAAGAAGTATTTAAAAAGAAAAAAAATACAAAAAACAGAAATGTAATTTTTTGTAAGTTAAATTTTGTACATCTACTCTTATATAAAAGTGCAACAATAAAGGAATTGAAATAAATTGAAAAAAAAAAGTCAAAATACGCCTAAAAATATGTTTTTGTTTTATTCGTCAACCTCCTTTCTGTGTCCCACTCTCTATCTTCACATCTCTCTATCTCTCTCTATGTCGCCCATCATTTTCAGAGAACAGCGTTTCTTTCAGTTTCGCTTCATCCACGTGTATGTACATGTCTGTGTTTCTTTTATTTCTAGGAAGGTTTAAAAAAAAAATGAGAAAAAAAATTGGTAACATTTTTTTTTCACCTAAAATCTAGGCTAAGAAATAAATAAATAAAATAAAAAAAGAAACAAAAAATAAGCCATAAACTAATTTCTTAAATATATACAAAAAATAATTAATCGATTTGTTCTTTTTTGTATTTTTTAACAGATATTGTAGTGAGTTGCAACTTTCCATTTATTTATTAATTTTTTTTTCTCTTATATAAAAGTCAATTTTAATAATAAAGTTTTTTTTTCTCTATAATCCCTTTCTTCTTTTTGTTCTTTTCTTTTTTGATGTTACAGTGCCAGATGGGCCATTTGATGTGCGCCGCGTGCTTTACGCATTTACTGGCTGACGGACGGTATGTTCGAAACGAAAGAGAATATTTTATTAATTATTTTTATTTTTTTATTAAAATGTCCTTCTTACAATAATATGTGACTATGTTATATGTTCAATCGATTTGTCTTTTTTGTAAATATAGTTTAAGAGATCAGGTAGCCACATGCCCGAATTGTCGCGTTGAAATCTCAAAGAGTACTGCTTCCAGAAACTTGGCCGTTGAGAAGGCTGCTTCCGAACTTCCAAGTGAATGTCAGGTATAACAATCAACCCTATAGCTAAGATTAGACGACGTGCAAAAACCACATAATTGTGTATCCGTGACGTAATTTTGACGTCAGATTTTGTCATTAATGGCTACATGTCGTCTAATAGACATAATTATGCCAGTCACATATAGCACATACAATTATGTAGACAGTATGTGGAACCCATTGCACACAAAAATATGTAAAGATGTCGTGTAATCGAGTGCCACATACAACTTTTGACATTTAAAAGCTGTACCGTTTAAAATCCTGCAGCTACACATTTTTATGTGTTCGCGTCACATTGCTGCGGTCGTGTTTTCTGGTGCTCATAGATAAATGAACAAGATGGCAATCATGGCAATCTGATGGCTTTTGACAGGCATTTTGACAACTAGCCCCTACAAACGCGTTGCAGTTTGGCGGCGTCTTGACTATGTCATTCTGCCTTGTTCCGACGTCTTGACTCTAAGTCAAAAGCGTCGTTTTTAAAGCGGTCCCTAGACGCTCAATATTATTGTGCAAAATATTGCACAATTTTATTGGCTTACTGCCCCAGACGGTTCAATATTTTCTCCAATTATTTAGTTGACCGCTCATATTTGTAATAAAAGTCAAAAGCGTTTTGATTTTCCGCAATATATCGCACAATCTTGCAATATTATCTACAGACGAACAATAATATCAAATATCGCACAATATTATTAAGCGTCTAGGGGCCGCTTTATATTACAAAAACAACACCAACCCCTGCGGGGATCACAGGGCAGACGTACGTTTTCCATCTTGTTCATTTATCTATGGTGGTGCTATTTGGACTTATTAGTAAAGCAAACAATTACGAATTTTGGATCACCTATACCTGAAATGTCGGATTTGACGGCAACTCAGAGTTTAATATCAAATATAGAAGAACCTCGCGCTCGAAAATCGACTTCAGGTAAAAGAAAAATACAGCACGAGTGAAAAGATGAAGAAACTAAAAAACTGATTGCGGCCGTTGAAGTGCGTCTGGTGCTATGGAATAGTGGTTTTAGCGAATATAAATATTCAGGACTGGATGGCTGGCGCGAAGTAAAAACAAAGAGGTTGGCTCTTCACGCCACATTTAAAACCAACTTGGCCAAGTTACGCAAACAAAATCGGGGTAAGGCGCAGTTGAATTACAGACGGTGAACTGGCGGTACTTCAAGCAAATGCCATTCCTGGGGGCCAATAATGTGCACCAATCAACTGAATCCGTATCATCAATAGAATTGGTAGCAGTTATTTCGTTTTAATTTACATATTATTATTTTTCATCAACATGTTGTGTATTATAGGCATCAGTAGTCAGCGACCGTTCGATTTTGGATGAATTTGCTGATTCACCTCAATCCTTAACAACCTAGTGTTGAAGTGGGTCAACGATGAAAGCGCCAATGTTTGCAAACAAAGCCGAAAACAAGTAGCAGGTCATCCACCCGTATAATGTGAATCACGTCATTTAAAACACAAAGAAAAATATTTTGATGGGATGTTGATGGTCGGTAGGCTGATGGATAGTGTGAACAGGTCTTTATACGGCACGGACACATCACATCACCGACCATCGCCATCAGGAAAAGTTCACGAGAATATTTGATGGCAGCAGACTGTCGTGAAGTGATCTGAAGGATAAGTGTGCATTGGCATACCGACAAGTGTGCATCCGAAAATATTCAAAAAATTTAGTTTCATCATCAATTAATTCCGTATATAACATGTTATATACCCAAGTCCTTTTACGCTGTTTTGGTTCCTCTTCTTCCTCGTCTTATAATAGAGCTATAATAGCAAAATCCTCGTCGTCGAAATTAGAAAACATTTTACAAACTAACTATGTAACTGACAGCCGAAAACTGAAACAATATGAATAGTTGATGGATACCTGACGGGAAAATGTGAATCAAACAAAAATTGATGGACAGCGGTCGGGCGATTGATTGGTAGCCTGATGGGTAGTGTGAATATGCCTTAAGTGGGTAGTTGTATGTAGTTCGCCATGTACTAAATATGCAACTCGTATGTTGAAATTTTCGTCGACGTCACGGGCACACAACTATGTGTTTTTTACACGTCGTCTAATCTTAGCTTATGACTCGCATCTAAATACCGCATTTGCTTTGTTTTATTTTAGTTTTGTAATAAAGAATTTCCGTACAAGTCTTTGGATCGCCATGAACAGCAAGAATGCCAAGAACGTCCAACGAAGTGTAAGTACTCGAGGATCGGTTGCCAATGGCGTGGCCCAAATCACGAGAGTAAGTAGTATCAAATAATACAAATGAGTGGAATCTCATTATGATACAATCATCCATGGTATAGCACCGGAACATGAGAGGGTTTGTTTACACCCGCACAAGTCGGGTTATGAGGTCATGGCAGCCCTGGAGGCTTACGATGCTAAAATGAAAGACGAAAAAAAGGTGTTCAATACATTAATTGATCTTTTGAGTTATGAAAAGATTATCTTTAACGGTTAGTTAATCATACTCGCAAGAATGATGATGATTTCTAAATTCTCCCTATTGCAGACCTACAAATGAAGCCATATAGAACGGATGAGTACGTTCACAAGTTGTTTTACGAGACGGCAAGATTTTCCGCTTTCAATCAACAGTGGGTTGTTAAATCTAGAATAAATAATAGTCAAAGGGATCCGCATCAGTCGAATGAAAGGACAATTACATACCAGGTGAGACCTGTTATAATAACTGATTTAAAAAAGGAAGAAAACTATTAAGGTTTTTTGCGCAGCTCATCTTGAAGACAAAAACTAGTACACCGCTCAGCATTCATTTCTTTGCCCTGAAAGGACCTTTCTCTGACATGAAAGTTTCCACGCAAATCTACAAACATGACTTTACAGAACAGGTAAGGAATAGCTCTTAACGTCACGGAATTTCTTTCTTACCTCGATCGATGTGGTAACTTCTCAATCCTGAGCCAAAAAAGATTTCATGCCGAAACAAATGCTCTTTGTTCACATTGAACTATGCTAATAGGTATGGCATCCCTCAGTGACAAAATGGTGTTACGAGAATGCTTATCTCCATCCTCAAGATAGGAAAACCAAGCGAACAACCTAAATCATATCGCCCTATTAGCCCAACATCTTTCCTACTAAAAACAATGTAAAAACTGGGAGAGCTCCATATTGGATTAACCCAAATAGGACAATCTTAGTCCCGTCTGCAGTGTGGTGGAGAAAAGTTAAACAAAAAATAATAATCGCTAAGCCTCAACGCCTTCAGACGCTAATGTGTCTCAACATTACAGGCGCTATGCCAAACTTGTCCATGGTAGCCCAGGAAGCACTAATTAGACTTACTCCACTGTATCTTTTTATTAAAAAGTTTGCATCAAGCAGTGCAATCCGAATTCTACACTTGAAAACAGTCCTACCATGTGGACCATTGAGTCCAACATCTTTCTGAGCTGGATATAATTACCATGGTCTCGGACGCATTACCACACACCCTCACTTTTGACAAGAGATTCGAGATACTGATCCCAAACCGCGCAATTTGGCTCCAAGATGGGTTCTGGCGTCGGCGCCGGCATATTTGGACCAAATCGAAAAATCTCGAGAGTAGAAACTTAAAGACTGGCAATATACTCTCTGATAGTCAAGCAGCGCTCAAAGCGTTGAGCTCGTATAGCACGATCTCGAAAGTCCGTTAAGGAATGCCATGATACCCTACAGGACCTAGCCAAAAGAAGTAAGCTCAAACTCTGGTGGGTACCGAGGCACAAAGGCAGTAAGGGCAATGAAATCTAGCTTCTTAGACAAGTTGAAGAATTGCAGCACCTATCCTATTGGGACAGCTTTCAAGGACTCCGCCAATCGAAAAGATCTATACTTCCCCGGGACAAACACTTTATAATAGTCCTTAAACTTAATGCAGTAGACATCAGAAGACTGCTTAGCTACCTTACGGGACATTGTGGTCTGAGATATCATCTCAACAAAAAAATGCTTATTGGTCTCACGCTCAACTATGCTCTATACACAATAATCTAGGAGATTAAGGCTAGGTGGTCATGGAAATCTTACACCATCCGATCCTGTTAGAAGAAGGAGAGTTCTACTGGTATAAATATGGTCTGTCCCCAGGTACGCTATCAATCTAGGGTTTCACAACGTTTTTAAGAACTGCGATGTAGGCAGTCCTACATCCGAAAGCCTTGAGGAAAGAAATGAGTCGGCAAACATGTCCATTGGTAATAACTCTAAAACTGTAGTGAGAGTATCTGGAAGTTTCGCGTGCTTAACGTGGGGAACCTTTGTGTCTAATCAAAGACATTTTTGCGATTGGTCTTTTGGTCTTGATCGATTTTTTTTTTTTTCGTGCAAGAACCCAACTACTATATTTTTGGAGCGTCAGGATGCTTAAGCTTGTTCAAGGGACGCTTTGCACGGATAGTTTCCTCTCCCCCTGTTTGTGTCAACATGAACTGTCCTCTGCGCCCAACGTAAGATTTACTACCGTGGGATGGCCTTCAGCTTTCTCTCTTCTATCGACGCAGAACGGTCTCCCCGGAGCAATATTTTTTTTTCGTGGTGCAAAACGCAAGAGTTGTCTCGTACCACTCCGCCATCTTTAGGTAAACAGCTTCACGCATGCGCTAGGCAGGCAAGAATAATATTCTTTGTTGGCAGGTTGATCCTCCCTGGATTTATCAGTTGTTTCCAGCTCGTAAGCATAAATCCAAGCCCCCTCTCCCATTGTTTCAATTGTGACGTTCTGGCTGAGACATCGGTGTTGTGCGCCTTTTTTGGATGACAGCATATACTTCGTTTTACCCTCGTTAACCACAATACCTATTTTAGCTGCTTCTGCTTCAATGCTTTCGAACGCTTAATTGACGCTGTATTCGTCCAATTACGTCAATGTAATCCGCGTAGGCAAGCAGTTGCGCAGACTTGAAATAGATCGTACCTCTTTTTAAATTTGATGTTGTTAAATCCTTTTTTTACATCAAGGGTTTCGGTTAATTCTCTACCGATCTTAGTGGAGCATCGAGAATTCTCCTTTGTCATCCTGCCAATCTGACGAGTTTGGCAGGGATGTTAAAACTAGACCCCGTATAGCTCGTCTCTAGCACGAACAGATGATGGGTGTCGATTTGGTACTCTTGGGTCTTCTCCGAGATCTACCGCAGTGTAAATATTTGGTCTATTGTGGATTTACCTGGCCTAAAACCACACTGATAAAAACCTATGCGATGTTAAGTAGACTTGTTCGCCTGTGGCTGGCGCGGTTATAGGGGACTCTTTTCTTACGGATTGGGCAAACGATGACCATATTTTACATATGAGCTGCTGCATGCGTCCTTTCAGCTCATCTCCAGCCGCTTTAAACAGCTCAGAAGACATGCCGTCTGCGCCATCGGCTTTTTAGTGCAAAAAGTCCAAAGAGGTAAAATCGCTGCTCCGAGGGGGCCAATCGACATCGCCAAGACGGCTGATAACACGATTTGGGAACTTGGTGCGCAAAATGTCGACTGTGGCATGGCGCGCCATCCTGCATGAACGAGAGGTCGCCCAAATCCATGTCTTCAATTTCAGTAAAAAAAATCGGTTAACATGGCACTGTAACGCTCATCGTTAACCGCAACGTTGTTCCCAGCCTCATTTTCGAAGAATGATGGTCCAATGATGCCACCACTCCACAATCCGCAACAAACTGTCACTCTCTGTGGATTCATTGGCTTCGCGACAATAACGTGCGCGCTTTCCGAGGCTCAGATGCCGTAATTTTGTTTGTTAACGTAGCCGCTGAGATGAAAATGCACCTCGTCAGAAAAGATGATTTTTCGCCCAAAATTGTTGTCCAATTCAAGCTGCTCTAAGGCCCAAAGTGCAAAGGGATAACGAAGCGGATGGTCGCGCGCCTTCAATTGCTGAGTCAATTGGACCTTGTAAGAGAACAATCCGAGATCTTTGTGCAGAATTCTCCACAGACTAGTGTGCGTGAAATGTTAAGCTGTTGAGATCGATGGCGAGTTTATGTTCGCGAATTGAGTCTCACACTCACAAAATTGTTCGCATTTGCCCCGAACATTATTTCAATTCAAGTAAATAGATAAACGAAATTAAAATGTCTGCATCGGCGACTGGTGGAGTCAAGCCCATAGCTATCGCGGGGCGTACGGTTCGCGATCGTGAACGTCTCGCTGGCATGACCGACGAGGAGCGTGCCTGGCATAAACAATGGCTAAAAGATCAGCAATTATCGACCAGAGAACCAGTCTGCGTGCACGAATTGGAAACAGAACTTGTCAATCCCATTCGTCGATTCTATCGGGCACCACTGGATCGTCTGTGCGGTGCCCTGGAACCCAGACTGGGATTCAGCAAGGCATGGTCTATCCGCTTCTGGCTGGGAAAAGCTGCTCTCGCCCTGACGGGCCTCTACGCTGGAGCCTACTATTGGACGAGGTGATTAGGAATCGTCAAGTATGAGTGCTTCCCAAAACGTTAAACTTGCGAGCATCATTCCTGTGGTAGCATATCTCCATCCGTAAAAGCGTGTGTTCTTCTCTCCTTTTCTGCTCGTAATATTTACGAGCAGCTTTCGTCCTTCTCCTTTACCAATTCTTCAATTTCTGGTGGATAATTTATGAAAAATATTGTTCGGCACTTTTTTTTAGAAAATTCCTTTAGAAATGAATGCCAGTGATATGATATGAATGTCCTCAAATATCATAACCATCCTGCAGAATTGTTCACAGAACTTTGTGCAATAAACAGAAGCGGCTTGATCAGAGCTGTCTTTCATCCTTTTTAGGGTTCCGTACCCAAAGCTAAACGGGACCCTATTACTAAGACTTGGCTGTCCGTCTGTCACCAGGCCTTATCTCATGAACCGTCATAGTTAGACAGTTTAAATTTTCACAGGTGATGTACATATTTCTGTTGCCGCTATAATGACAAATACTAAATGAATATTTAAGCGGGCTCCCATACAACAAACATGATTTTCATCCAAAAAATCCCCTTGGTCACATACTGACAGTATCCCACAACCAGTAGCAAATTTCCCAGCTGTGATCCCTTTTGTGTCTTTGATGTATTAATCCTAACTTTTTGACGTGATACTTACTTACTTACTTACTTATCAGGCCTGCGATCCATGGAGAATCTGAGCCTGAGCTATAGCTGCCTTCCATCCTTGACGGTCCCGGGCACGCTGCTTCCAGTTGTCAAGACCAAGATGTCCTACATCCGCGATTACTTGGTCTTTATACCGGAGGTTCGGTCTTCCTCTTCTTCTTCAACCAGGAGGCTCGGAGTCGAAGACCCTCTTAGCTGGAGCGTTGATGTCCATGCGCTCGATGTGGCCGAGCCAGTGTAGTCGACGGATCCTTGCCTTCCGGACTACATCCACATCTTGGTACAGCTCGTAGAGTTCGCGGTTGTGTCTTCTTCTCCATTCACCTTCCTCACAGACAGGACCAAATATCCGGCGCAGAATTTTTCTTTAGAAAGAACCCAAAATCAGCTCCGCTGTCCTGCTTATCGTCCAGCTTTCGGCTCCGTACAGCAAGACTGGCAGAATGAGCGTTTTGTAAAGCATGACTTTGGTCTTTCGAGTGAGGAGTTTTGACCCCAGTTGTTTGGACAAGCCGAAGTAGCAGCGGTTGCCAAGGGCGATTCTACGCCGGATCTCCACTGTGGTGTCATTTGTGGAATTTACGTTTGCCCCGAGGTAGACAAACTCCTTAACTACCTCGAAATTGTAGCTGTCAATTGTTATGTTTTGTCCCAGGTGGTGAGCGACGGATTGGTTTTTGCTTGACAGCATGTATTTCGTTTTGTCCTCATTGATCTTAAGACCAATTCGTTTCGCCTGTTCTTCAATCGCCGTGAATGCTTCCACAATGCCACGGCGAGAACACGCGATGATGTCGATATCATCCGCGTATCCTAGCAGCTGGATGGACTTGTAAAAGATAGTGCCTTCCCTGTTGATGCCTGCCTGTCGCACTATCTGCTCCAGCACCAGGTTGAAGAAGTCACATGACAGCGCATCTCCTTGCCGAAATCCGGTGCACGTTTCGAATTGTTCCGAGGTCCTAGAACCGAGTTGCACGGTGCATCGCGTGTTTTTTAGCGTGGCGCGACACAACTGGATCAGTTTTACCGGGATCCCGAACTCGGCCATCGCCCCAAACAGTGCTTCACGATGAATGCTGTCATATGCGGCTTTGAAATCGATGAAAAGATGGTGTGTATCGATTCGAAACTCGTTGGTCTTTTCCAGGATTTGTCGAAGTGTGAAAATTTGGTCTATAGTTGATTTGCCGGGCCGGAAGCCGCACTGATAGCTGCCGATTAGTGCGGTGCAAAATGGTTTTAGACGTTCACACAATACGCTGGACAGGATCTTGTATGCGACATTGAGCAGGGATATACCTCTATAGTTCTTGCAAGAGGTAGGATCGCCTTTTTTGTGGATGGGGCATATAGAGCTGGTATTCCAGTCGTCGGGCATGCTCTCATCTTCCCAAATTCTGCAGATGATCTGGTGCATGCTCCCTACCAGAACATCGCCGCCAGCCTTGAAGAGCTCTGATGGCAAGCCATCTGAGCCTGCGGCCTTGTTGTTCTTCAGCTTCTGAATAGCTGTGCCGACTTCTTCTATGCTGGGTGGGAGGACTACTTCAGCGGCTGGAGTTGGGATTTCCTCGGTCCCTACCACTCTCTCTTGGTCATGCTCGTTAAGCAGCTGCTGGAAGTGCTGCTTAAATACATCCACTATTCACTGTGGGTCGGTGACAAGATTACCCTCGCAGTTTCGAAGAGCCAGGGTGCCCTTTTTGAAGCCTCCTGCAATGCCTTTGGCTTTCTTGTAAAAGGCTCGTATTCTATGTTTATCCCTAGACTCCTCGATATCCTTGAGCTGGGAGGCTACGAAGATTCTTTTCTTTTGTCGCAGTAGTTTCTTCTCCTCCCTTCTTCTGGCTCGGTACTCTTCTCGCGCTGCCCTGGTTTTCCTCTGCAGCGCATTTTGGTACGCCTCGTCGGTTGCTGCCTTTTTCTGCTCACACTCGCCATCATACCACGGGTTTCTTGTCGGGGGTGGTAGGTATCCTAATGTGGTTTCGGCTACTTCCTGAATGGCTGAGCGGCAATGCAGCCACATATTATTGGCATTTGTGTTCGACGTAGGCATACCGTAGAGTCTTTCGCTCAGCTGCTCCCTGTAGACTCTGGCAACCTCCGGTGTGCTCAGGCGCCCAATGTCGAACCTCCTCTTGATGGACTGGTGCAGCTTTCTGACATTGGACAGTCGAGCTCTGAATCTTGCTGCTACGAGGAAGTGGTCAGAGTCGACATTTGCCCGTCTGAATGTTCGCACATCCAGGATGTTTGACGAGTGCCTTCCGTCAACGAGCACATGGTCGATTTGGTTGGCGGTTCGACCGTCCGGAGATCGCCAGGTTGCTGTGTGGATTCGCTTGCGAGGGAATCTTGTGCTACTTATCACCGCATTACGAACTGTCGCAAAGTCAGCGAGTCGGAAGCCATTATCTGTTGTTGTATCGTGGAGGCTGTGCTTTCCGATCACTCCGCCAAGGGTGTTTTCCTTACTGATTTTGGCGTTGAAGTCCCCGAGCACGATTTTTCCATCGTACTCCGGACAAGCTCCGTAGATGTTGTCCAGGAGGTCATAGAAGTCCTCCTTGATAGGGTCTTCAGCCTCGTCGGTAGGGGCGTGTGCACATATAAGGCTGATGTTATAAAATCTGCCTCTGATGCGGATCACAGCCAGGTGATCACTTATAGGTTTAAAGTCGATGACCTTCGACCTTAACCGCTTTCCCACTACAAATCTGCATCCCAGTAAGTGCAACCTTTTGTGACAGCTGTAATAAATGTCGCAATTTTTCTTCTTCATCATACCGTTTCCTATCCAGCGTATTTCCTGGACCGCAGTAATATCCGCCTTGTACTGCGTGAGGATTCCTTCTAGTTTATGAGCAGCTCCGGGAGTGTACAGGGTCCTGACATTCCAGGAGCATACTCGCAAATCGTGTTCCTTTTTCGTGCGTTGTCGTCGTCGAGTATCCGTCCGTGTATCCGAGGCATCTTGCTCATTCATAACTTTGGGTTTTTTTACGTGGGCGGATTGTTAGCCCGCCGCACAACCGCCATTCTGGTCGGGGTTTTTTTCGCTGCATACGTTTGTTCACCTCCCAACGGTTGTTGAAGAGGCTATCCAGAGGGCGCCGCGAGGAGGCCGTATGTCAACTTGACCCGGGCATTTAAACAGGGATCGTTGCTGGCATCTCGCCAGGTTGAGAGCAATCAACAACTTTACCCTGTATGTCCGAGCCCGTGTCCCCTTTGACGTGATAACGTCTTATAAATCGATGAACACCGGTCGCACGTACGAAAAAGTATGACTCATTGTCACGTTCCGCCTGAGCTGAGCGTGCAAGCGAAACAAGCGATAGAGAGGCATCTATTTTGCCTATGGGATAGAATTTTGTTTCCATACTTGGGGGCATGAAAAAATGTTGCGATGACGTAGGCATACCTTTGGGAGTAATCAGTAATCCAGGTGATACATACATGTTTTTAGATGACGAATGCGATTCTGAAGAAATCGTATGAAAAAGTCTGGAGCTTGTAGGTTGCTCATAGCCAATCACTCATGAACGCGTGCGCTTAATAATTGCTCGTTGGGTAGCGCTCACTTACGAGCAGCTCATGAGCGTTTGCGTTTCCTTACCAAACCACAACACTGTCCGAGCAATCTCATATGTATCGGTTGTACTTAGATGGTGGACCGCTTGAAAACACCGCTTGTTGTTCATTTTTCATCAATGTCTTCTAATGACATTATCACGCAAAATAATCGTCCGTAAACCGACTTTACACACAACCAACATTTTATTAACATAACTCCGGCTACGAAAAAAAAAACACTTTTTCTATAATTACGAACAACCAATAATAAATATCCTTTAAGCTTTGATGATCCCTATTGTGTGACTGCTAAGTTAATCCTTACTGCAAACCCTTTCGTACAATTGCTATTCCCCTCCTTTTCCATCCTGATAGGTTAAAATATCAAATGTTGCGACAAATTCAATTGTGGTGAAATTTACTTTCGATCATATCCCACAACCAATAAAACACTTCCAAGCATTGATCCCTATTGTATCCTTGATATATTCGCCCATATTCCCGTTGTCGTTTTCGACTAAAAAAAAACTGTTATTAGATTGGCTGTTACTAGCTAAATCCATTATTTCGTGACAACGTCTATTATACGATTTTATGAATGAGGTATAAATATTATATATTCAACAATTACATATAATTTTTTTATTGATTTCAATGTTTTATTTTCACATTACAGTATTATACATGTATTTAATTGAATAAGACAATTTTATACTCAAACGTTTAAGTGTTCTTTATTTCTAATATTCTATCAACAATAGGTCTATGATATGATTTTATTTGATTTAATTCCACTAAACGACACCGATTTTTTTTTTTATCTGACATGTTGATAATTTTCGCGCGAGCTCACTACTACACATTCGCTAGGCCACGCCTACTCACACGGTTAGTCTACATTTTTCTGCGTTTTTTTGCGTTTCGGCATCCCATATTTCAGCGCTAACCGATTTAATAGACGTTGTCACGTCAAAACGACTCTTTGTCGTTTTTTCGATGCGATTGTCGTTTGCAAATGTCAAACGTCGTTTTCTTGTCGTTGAAGGGTACCATTCGGCATTCTCTAAAAATTTACGACACGACAAAGAGAGATAAGAACGACGATTTTTGTCGCTTTGTTTTCATCAGACGACTTTAACCAGGCGAGAGAAATAATGGATTTTTCTGCAGTTCAGTTTTAATTAAAATAGTTTGGTTTGATGTATAAAATGAAAATCAGCAATCAAAAACATTTGGAAATACTGGTTGCTCATATGGAAAAAAATCCTTATTTGGCAAAAGGATTCCACAAGGGGATTAACTAAATAGACTTTAAAAGAGAATGGGACTCCTTTGCTTTGACTTCAAATAGTCTTGGCCCTCCAATAAGAGATGCAGGTGGTGGCAAGAAGAACAGTTTTGCATCATTTTTTTCCTCTTCCGATGTTATCCATTTAGGACAAATATATCTTTCCAAGATATCGATGACTTCTTTGAATATCTTACTAACTGTAGGTTGAGCAAAACTTAAATTGAAGTCATTACCGGCGCTTATTTGGTAACTTCCTTCAACAAAATTTCTCAACGCAACAGCTAATTTTAAAATAACGTATTGATGGCGAACGCTTTGTATTCTTAAATTTATTTAATATTTCGCCCAGTTTGTATTTGAAAGCCGTTTTTGGTAAACGAAAATACCCTTCGAATCTAAAAGAAAGGGTTCGTCTTCTTCTTTGGTGGCGTTACAGCCCATGAAGGGCCAGGCGCAAGCTTCTCTCAATCACCCATGTTGTGTGATTTTTTTTTTTTTTTTTTTTTTTTTCTTATAATTGGTGTTTGGCTTTATCATTTTCATCATCTTATTTTTAAACACTTCATGAATTAATTTCCTTATTTGACATCAAATAATGACATATCAGACATCTACTGACATTACAACTAGTACTTTTTTGTCGTTTAACAATCTACAACAAAATTGTCGAGTCGTTATAGTTTCGGAATACGCATTAACTGCCTGAACACAATGAGGTCGCAGTCGCTGCCTCCGTCGCAGTCTCGGTCACGGTCGGCATTGCTGTCGCTACGATTTGCAAGATCTCGCCCACAATGTTTTCACCTTTGTCCATATACAAGGTGTCTCAAAAGAAAGTTTACATTTGTTTAGCTTATTGCGCGATCGCAGCGAATCCGTGGGGCGCGGGGGGTACGTCAATCGGTAGCCTGGCTCTTGGGAATTCACTCGCTACTTGTTTTACAAAAACGGTGATTCGGCGATTGTGGCGCGTAGAAAATTCTGCAATATACGAATTTTACGCCCTTTAAAGGATACGCCAAGCATTCCTCTGATTTGAAAATGAGTAAAAAGGTTTGAAGTTTGGTTCTACAATAGAAAAACCAAAATCTGGACGGTCAAGGTCATTGATAACGGAAGAAAACGTAAAGAATGTTAATCAGACTGTTCGCAGTGATCCCGACCTTTCGATTCGGAAGCGCGCAGATCTGTAGTGAGTAATTTTGCTGTTCGATTAAATGGTTGTCGCGAACGCGAGGGCTTACATTTAGATGACGTTATTTTTAAGAAATCAATTCCCAAGTTGTAAACGTTAATGATAAATAAAATTGTTTTCGATAGAATGTTTACTTCGTTTAATCGATCCACTAAATATAAACTTTCTTTTGAGACACCTTGTACTTACAACGAACCGTCAACCGCCGATTTGAAGTTTTGTTTTTTTTTTTTTCTACACAGCTGTCACAATGTCGTACGACCGAGTTAAAAGTTTGCCAACTCGCGCGACGCATCCTACGACCGAGACAGCGACCGCGACATCATTGTGTTTACGTTATGGGATTTACGTACATTTAACTTTTGACAGGCGACCGAGACAGCGACAGCGACCTCATTGTGTTCAGGCAGTAAAGAAACGACACGCCGAAGAAAACGACATTCGTCGAAAACGACAAACGACAACGGGAATAGGGGTGATTAATCCTAGCTGCAAACCTTTTTCCCATATTTCCCATTATTGTTATTCACCTATTCACATCCTTGTTGTAATTGATTTGAATTCAATGGACACTTTGATAATCAACTATCTCATCATGGAGATTTTTGATTATCAAAGTAATATGCCTATAACCTGCCTGCAACCAAGATCTGTCATCATCATACAAAAATGTGATTTAATGTGATGACTGATGAGGTAACATACAACGTCTCTTTCATATTTATATATACAGATGGTACGGAACCCTTTGTGCGCGAGTCCGACTCGCACATGGCCGGTTTTTTTTTTTTTTCATTTGGACTATACTTTTGACATATGTAAGTTCGTCTTTCCTTTATTTCGTAGAACACCGAAAGTGATTATTACACTCTTCCCCTGCCGGACAGTTCGGAATGTAATCGTTTGCTCTCAAACAAAGCAATCAACTTCAGGTCAGTAGTGTATTTTTAAACTAGCCCACCTTTAAGGATCATGCTAATATATTGTTTTCCTTTTCTCTAGGCTTCTGATGTTCTTACTAAACAAATAAATAAAAAAAAAAAAAAAAAGAAAAAACAAAAAACAAATAAATATTAAAAAATAAATGAAAACAATTTAATGATACCAAACCAATGTCACTGATTATGTCCGTCTTTGTATGGAAATATACAAAAACAAAATTCTTTTATTTCTATTATGTTCTCGAAAGTCATTTTGCTATTTTATCCCTTTCGACTTCATTTCTTTTAATTTTTCTTTTTCCTGTTAACTATATGAAGTAAAAACATACAACGGAATGAAATATCCTTTTTTTCCAAATTGCTTATTTTACATTAACAAACATATGTATACATAAACAGATGTTTTGAATAATTTTAATATTTAACAAAAATAAAAAAATTTTAGTTTAGTTAAGAGGTTTTACAAAAAAAAAAAAAAAAAAAAAACATTTTTAATGGAAATTTTAATTTTGACTACAATTTTACGTTACGTTACGAAAAAAGAAACACACAGTTAAATCGAGATCAGCATAAAAGAAAAATGATTTTACTCAAAGTACACATTAACTATAGAGTTAGGAGAACAGAAAATGAACAAAACACAAGTAAAGTAAAATAGAAGCAAAGTATGTTGTATAATGACTTACGCGTATAACGAATATTATAAGCTAAACACACTTAAGAGTACATTCACATATAAAACACAGAGGTAAACAAGAGCAAAATAAGAAAATACACAGTTAAAGACAACAGCTAATGGAGAAGATAGAAATCTAACGAATCAAAGTAATTATTATTAAATCTTAGATTTTAATTGATCTCACTCATGATATTATTTGAATAACAAGAAATGAACTAATCAACTAAAGGGGCATTCCTTTGCTCCATTGTCTCTTTGTTGCCCCCCTTTTAGGGTTTTATGTTTTTCCCCTTCCTTCGTAAGCAATAGTTAAGTAGACATCCACTTAAGTTAAATATGTATGTATAAACACAGAGTGGTTTGAGATACAACCATAACCTTCGCACTGCTGCTATTTGAAATAATATTTTACTACTAATCACGTTTCTGTTCTTTTTTTGTTTTTTTCATTACATTTACTTAGTCGTACGAGATATTTTCTTTTTTCTTTTTGTTTTTTAAACAAAACAAAAAATAAAAACAATTAAGTGTAAGTTAAGGAGAATTTATATAGAAAAATTTATTAAGGCATAACAAGCATTATATGTAATATGTATTTATCTGATATTCACTCTGGAAAATGGATAAACTACAAGGAAGATTGAACTTTAATTAATAAAGATTTAAAATGTATTAAACAATATTCGTGACGTGTTGTTACTGATGTGGAGGTATTTATTTTATTAACTTTACTTACCTAGATGGCGCTACAGTTCGGGGTGAACCAATACCTTAACCAACAAGCCTCTTCAGCCGGCACGATCTTTGGCCAGCTGTTCACAGTGCCGCAAGCCCAGTTGGTTGAGGTCCATTTCCACCTGTGCGGCGCACCTTAGATGCGATCGTCCCTCTGGTTTGGAGTCGAAGACTCTTCGGGCCGGAGCTCTTAGACGTTGGATCCGTAGATGTCTAAGACTTTTTTTTTTTTGTTTTTATTTTTTTAGAGGAAGGGGAATTCTTCGGCGGATTTTTACCGCCTAAAACCACCTATCGCACAGACAGTCAACGGGAGATTTTATGCTGACTTAATCTGAATAATATAATAATATAGGGAGAAGAGAGCACCGTGGCGCAGTGGGTAGTGTGTTGGCCTCTGACGCCGATGACACGGGATCGAATCCCGACACAGCTATGTCGTCGAACGTGTTTTCACGGTGTTTCTCCTCAGCGGGGTTCTGACAAAACCCCCTGTAGTAAAATTGTCATGAAAAGCTTCTCGAAATTCGCCGTTCGGAACCGGCAATAAACTGTAGGTCCCTTTCACCTATGGGAAAATTAAAATCACACACAACATGGGTGATTGAGAGAAGCTCGGCTCTGGTCCTTCATGGGCTGTAACGCCAACACACATACATAGGGAGAAGGGAGCCAGCAAACAGAGCGAAGAAGTTGATCGCGTTTAACTTGGCAAACGCCAGCTTCGATCTCTGTCCCTACTCAATCCAAATTGACACACAGCCTCCGCGTGGCCTCCCCTGGATAGCTATACTTGCACCCGCCAGGTAGTGAACCAATGTGTGCACCGATCCGACCCTTGTTCCTGGGGAAAGAGGAACCTGGCCCTCCAGGATGGGGGTTGCGTTAAGGGTTAACCTCTCTATCGCATAAAACAAAAACTTGTTCAGAAACAACCAATAGCCTCTGATACGGACGGATTACATGTTGACGACCCCCGCAAACGTAAAAAAGGAAACGAATTTCGGATCTGCACCTGGAACGTTAGGTCCCTCAACAGACCAGGTGCAGTCGAACAACTAGTCAACTCTTTGGACTGTTATAAGGCAGACATAACCGCGCTCCAAGAAGTGCAATGGGATGGGCCAGACAAAAAGCGGATGAAAAACTGATATTAACTACGGAAACTGCTACAGAGAAAATAAACAACGCCTATTCGGATGCGGATTTGTTGTTCGAGGCAGACTCAGGAAAAAAGTCTTAAGCTTTCAGTATGTAAGCGAACGCCTCATAACTATCCGCATCAAGACCAGTCTCGGCAGTATAAGTTTATTATGTGGCCATGCCCCCACAGAGGAGAAAGGTGACTGACACAAAGACGACTTCTATGATCTCCTAGGCAGAACGTATGCGCAATGTCCTAGCTATGACACCAAAATTGTTCTAGGAGATTTCAATGCGAAGCTGGGTAAGGAAGCTATCTTTGAACGGGTCATTGGCAAGCACAGCCTACACAACACCACGTCAGAAAACGGACTAAGGCTAGTGGATTTTATGGCGCGACATAATCTGGTAGTAGCAAGTACATACACGATTCCCACACCTCAACATCCATAAGGGGACCTGGCGGTCTTTCGATCAATCGACAACCAACCAAATTGATCATATTGCGATCGACGGCAGACACTCCTCCAGCATCCTAGATGTCCGAACCTTTCGAGGAGCCAACATCGACTCGGATCATTACCTTGTTGCAGTCAAGGTACGGATGCGAATTTCTCGGAATCAACGGAGTCGAGTAAGAACACCAAAATTTAACATCGGAAAGCTGCAATCGCAGGAGACCGCCAGGACCTTTGCCGATCAAGTCTCCCTCAAGCTCTCTCAAGTCCCGATGCAATCTGCAGAAACCATAGAACAGCAATGGAGTCGAGAAACCCCTGGTTTGATGATGAGTGCAGACAGGCCCATGTAGAGTAACAGAATGCATACATGGCCACATTGCATCGAAGGACGAGAGCTGCCCGCGAGCTCTATGAACAGAAAAAGAGGGAGGAGCATGCGCTTCTGAAAAGGAAAAAGAAGGAGCACGAGAAGCGCGAGATCGAGGAGATATGTTACTGCAAAAACGACGTTCGAAAATTTTACCAGAAAGTAAAATGAACATCCAAGGCTATGAAGCCAGAGCAGAAGCTTGCAGGGATGAGCACGGACAACTAGTAGTGGAGTCGCAGTCGATGCTGAGATTGTGGAAGGACCACTTCTGCAGACTGTATAACGGCGATGATAGTCAATATGCCGCCGTCAGGCAGATCGAACCATTAACAATGGACGAAGACGAAGGAGAATCCCGTCCACCCGACCTAGACGATGTTAAGACAGCGATATCGAAACTTAAGTCTTATAAAGCTACTGGAGCAGACGGACTCCCCGCGGAATTGTTTAAAGCAGCTGGCGATGAGCTGGTCAGGAACATGCACCAACTCATCTGCAAGATATGGTCGAAAGAACGCATGGCCGATTAATGGAACCTCAGTATCGTTTGCCCGGTCCATAAAAAAGTAGACCCCTATGACTGCGCTTTGACGTTATCAAAAGGGGATGAAGAGGCTCTTGGACGTTTCGAGAGGAAAATTCTGCGTGCAATCTTTGGTCCCGTTTGTGTAAACGGAAAGTGGAGGAGGAGATTCAACCAAGAACTGTACGGGCTGTACAGCAACATTGGCCTGGTTAGACGTCTTCGGATCCAACGTCTAAGATGACTAGGCCATGTAGAGCGAATGGACATCAACGCTCCGGCCCGAAGAGTCTTCGACTCCAACCCCGAGGAACGACGCAGCAGAGGACGACCGCATTTAAGGTGGCACGCACAGGTGGAAAGGGATCTTAACCAACTGGGCGTGCGACACTGGAAGCGGCTGGCCAAAGATCGGGCCGGCTGGAGAGGCTTCTTGGTTGAGGCCTTTGTTCACCCCAAACTGTAGCGCCATCAAAGTAAGTAAGTAATCTGAAGTCTTGACTCGTGCCTTCGTGCATTTTTTTTTTTTTTATTTAATCCCTAACGAATTCTACTCCCAAATCCCTGTGGAGGTCCATATTTCTTATGTACCATGGGGCATTTACGATATCCCTTGGCACTTTGTTTTGAAATTTTTGTATGATGTCCACGTTGCTCTTTTTGGTACAACCCCATAGTTGACTACCGTATGTACATATCGGCTTCAGTGATTGCTTGTATAATAAAAGCTTGTTATGGACTGATAGTGGCGAATCCTTTCCTATCAGCCAATACGTTTTTCTGTATTTTATTTCCAGTTCCGCTTTTTTCTTTTTAATGGGCTCTTTCCATCTTAATTTAGCGTCCAGCGTCATCCCAAGACATTTTGCTATGTTCGCATACGGTACTACTTTCTGGTTGATAGTAACCGAGATTTGTGTGATTGCATTGTTAGTAAAGTTTATGTGAACTGATTTGTTTTCGTTAAGCTTTACTCGCCATTTTATTGTCCAATTAAAAATGTTGTTTATAGCTAATTGCAGCTTCTGCGTTGATTTTATATTAGCTTTTCCTACCGCGAGGATTGCAGTGTCATCGGCAAAAGTGGCCAATGTACAATGATCTAGTTGTGGGAGATCACTTGTATGTAGAAGATACAGGATCGGACCCAACACACTGCCTTGTGGAACTCCTGCTTTAATTTCCGTTAATTTTGAATATGAGTCTTCTTGTTTTGCAGCGTACTGTTTTGGTAGGACACATTTTAGTTTGTGGTTTAGTCCTACATGCCAAACTTTATCAAAAGCCTGCGCTACATCCAGAAACACTGCAGAACAAACCTTTTTCTCTTCTAACGTTTTTTTTCTATGATGTTGACTATTCTGTGAACTTGATCATTTGTCGAATGTTGTCTCCTAAATCTGAACTGGTGATTTGGAATTAGATTTTTCCGTTCAATAATACTATTAAGTCGCTTGACAAATATTTTTTCGAATAGTTTAGATATATGTAACTGGAAATATTGAGATTGGTCTGTATGATGACACTTCGTTTGGAGGCTATCCAGGCTTAGGGATCATTATGACTTCAGCTAATTTCCATAAACCAGGGACATATATCATTCTAAAAGCAGCATTGATTAAATGTGCTAGTTTAACCACAGCTTTCCTTGGTAACTGCTTCAATATTTCACGGGTTATAAGATCATACATATCCGGGGCATTTTTTCGGATTAATGTTATTTTTGATCTCATTTTTCACTTCGCTTGGCGTCGTAAGCCTTATTTCTTCGCTTTCTTGTTCGACTGTTTCTAAAAGAGGCCATACTTCTTGCTCGCTGTTTGGTTGAAAATCGTTTTTTAGATGTTTTGCAAATAATCTGCATTTCTGTTCGTTACTTCTAGCCCAATTTCCTTCCATTGTTTTGACGTCTAAGATGGCTTGGTGAATCTTCTCCTCCACTCTTCGGTTTTTTTGTTGACATGTATGTATATGTTTTACCTCTGGGGTCGCTGGCGATTTTTGCGCATTTCCCCCAGCATGTATTTTATTAAGGTTTGTGTGTTTACCATTATTGCTTACAGGTTTGTGTGTTTATCACTATTGCTCACAGGTTTGTGTGGCTCTAGCTACGAGTACGTCTCAGCGAGTTCCCAGTTGATTGAAAAGTATGTATTTTGTGTTGTTCTTGTTATATACGTACCCAAACGCAAAATAGTTGGCCTAGTTAATATTTCTTCTTACAAGGTTTGAATAAAAGACTGACATTCTAAATTAGGGTGGCCGTGGTGCAGTGGTTAACATCATCGACCGCCTAGCGAAAGGTTTATGGTTCAAATTCGCTTCATAGCCAAGAAAAAGTAATTCCTATATGGACAAAAATTATGCAACGCAGTTGTGAATGGAAAGTGACCAGACGTACTGCTGAAGGCATAACACTCACAGTATATGGTCAAATGAAATTCATCCTCTGCGTATGCAATACTAAAGAGCTCGAACGAATTACTACGGACTATAACCAACGCGGAATTTGGTCGGCTCTCGTCCTATTTAAGTCTAGGACAACCACCCCTGAGAGTAGTGAACGAACATCAACGACCCCAACCACTGTACTCCGTTCAGGTTGTGTGTGTGTCAACACATCATAATAAGAGAATATAAAAACTCTTGAACCTGCGCGAGTCTCTAAAAAAAAAAAAAAAAAAAGTAATTCAAAATGTATTTCTACATTGTGTGAATATTAATTATACACATTTAAAAACAGTACTTTATTAAATACTTCTTCTTCTTCTTTGTGGGCGCTACAGTTCGGGGTGAACCTGGGCCTCAACCAACATGCCCCTCCAACTAGCACGATCTTTCGCCAGCCTTTTCCATTGCCGCACACCCAGTTGGCTGAGGTCCCCTTCCACCTGTGTGCGCCATCTTAAGTGCGGCCGTCCTCTGCTTCTTCGTCCCTCGGGGTTGGATTCAAAGACTCTCCGGGCTGGAGCTGTGGTGTCCATTCGCTCTACATGGCCCAGCCATCTTAGGCGTTGAATTCGTAGACGCCTCACTAGGCTCATGTCGCTGTACAGCCCGTAAAGTTCGTGGCTGAATCTTCTCCTCCATCCCCCGTCTGCGTTTATAGGCCCAAAAATCACGCGCAAAATCTTTCTCTCGAACCGACCAAGGGCCTCCTCATCCGCATTTGATAGTGTCCATGCTTCTACGCCGTACAACAGGACCGGGATGATAAGGGTCTTATATAGAGTCAACTTTGTCGTTCGGGAGAGGGCTCTATTACACAGGTGCCTCCTGAGCCCAAAATCACAGCGATTGGCAAGAGTGATTCTGCGTTTGATTTCGGAACTGATGTCGTTGTTCCAGGTCACTGCGGAGCCAAGGTAGACGAAGTCTTTAACTACCTCGAACTCATATCTGCCTATACAAACGTTCTGGCCAAGACGTCGGTGGTGAGCGTCCTTTTTTGATGACAGCATATATTTAGTTTTGCCCTCGTTTACCTTCAAACCAATTTTCGCCGCCTCCATCTCAATACTCGCAAACGCCTCATTGACATCTCGCTGCGATCTACCTATTATGTCAATATCGTCGGCGTATGCAAGGAGTTGCGAGGATTTGAAATAGATTGTGCCTCTTGTATTGGCCAGTGATTTTTGCACAATCATTTCCAATATGATGTTGAAAAAATCACACGACAGCGCATCGCCCTGCCTAAATCCTTTTTTGACATCAAAACTATCGCTAGGGTGTTCACCGATTCGGATGGAGCAGCGAGCATTCTCCAAAGTCATCCTGCATAGCCTGACGAGTTTAGCAGATATGTCAGATACGCTGCCGTATGCGGCTTTGAAGTCGACAAATAGGTGGTGACTTCCCTGGCCTGAATCCGCACTGATAAGGACCAATCAGCTTATTTACAAAAGGCTTCAGGCGTTCACACAAAACGGCAGAGAAGATTTTGTAGGCGATGTTGAGGAGACTTATTTCTCTATATTTGGCGCAATCAGAGGGTCTCCTTTCTTGTGGATCGGCCATACGATGCTGAGACTCCATTCCTCGGGCATGCTTTCCTCTAACCATATCCTACGGATGAGCTGGTGCATGCTCCCAACCAGGTCATCCCCAGCTGCCTTGAAGAGCTCAGCAGACAGTCCATCTGCGCCAACAGCTTTATTCGACTTGAGCTTCGATATAGCAATCTTAACTTCGTCGAGGTCAGGGTGACAGAATTCTCTGCGGTCTTCGTCGATTAGAAATGGATTATTCTGCCTGACAGGGGTATATTGACTAACATCGCCGTTATACAGTCTGCAGAAGTGGTTTTTCCATATTCTCAGCATCGACTGCGGTTCTACTACTAGGTGTCCGTTCTCATCCCTGCAGGCTTCCGTTCTGGCTTTATAACCTTGGCATGTTCGCTTTATCTTTTGATAAAACTTTCGAACGTCACGCCTGCAGTAACACCTCTCCAAATCCTCAATCGCGCGCTTCTCGTGCTCTTTCTTCTTTCTTCTAAGAAGCTTATGCTCCTCCCTTCTTTTTAACTCGTAGAGCTCACGAGCTGCTCTTATTCTTTTATGCAGCGAGGTCTTAAATGCATCCTGCTTCGCTGTATCCTCCTGCACTCGTCATCGAACCAGGTGTTTCTTCGTGGTAGAGCCTTGAAAAGCAAAACTTCGGATGCAGAGCTTTTCAGGGCTTGTTTGCAAAGGCTCCACTGCTGTTCTATTGATAGTGTGGAGGATTCAGGTGTATTGGAGAGCTTGAGGGAGACGCGATCGGTAAAAGCATGAGCGGTTTCTGGCGATAGTAGCTTTCCGACGTCATAACTTTGTATTCTTACTCTACTCCGCTGCGTTCGAAATCCGTAATCGCATCTTGGCTACTACAAGATAGTGGTCCGAGTCGATTTTAGCCCCTGTGCTTAGGGGTAACATCCCTATCACGTAAAAACCTACTTGTTCCGAAACAACAACAAGCCTCGGATACGGACGAATACGATCCTGACGACCCCTGCAAACGACTAACGGACTTGAGAGTCTGCACCTGGAATGTTAGGTCCCTTAACAGACCGGGTGCAGGCGATCAATTGGAGCAAACCCTCAACTGCTATAAAGCAGATATAACCGCACTCCAAGAAGTGCGATGGAATGGACCAGGCAAAAAACGGATGAAAAACTGCGACTTCTACTACGGGAACTGCTACAAGGAGAACAAACAGCGCCTATTCGGGTGCGGATTCGTTATTCGAGGAAGACTCCGACAAAAAGTCTTAAGCTTCCGAGACATAAGCGAACGCCTCATAACAATCCGCATCAAAGCTAAACTTGGAAACATTAGCTCTCCTAGACAGAACATATGCCCAATGCTCCAGCTACGACACGAAAATAGTCCTAGGAGATTTTAATGCAAAACTGGGCAAAGGGGACATATTTGAGTCGATCATAGGAAAGCATAGCCTCCATAACACCACATCCGACAACGGACTAAGGCTAATTGATTTCCTAGCGGGGCGTAACTTCCTTGTAGCAAGCACGTGATTCCCCCATCTCAACATCCACAAGGGTACCTGGCGGTCTTTTGATCAATCGACCAACAACCAGATTGATCACATTGCGATCGACGCCATAGACTCCTGTATTCTCGACGTACGAACCTTCTGAGGGGCCAACTTCGACTCGGACCACTACCTTGTTGTAGCCAAGGTACGAATGAGGATATCAAGAATGCTTAGGAGTCGAGTAGCACAACGTAAGTTTGACGTCGGAAAGCTACAATCGCCAGAGACTGCCAGAATCTTTGTCGATCGTGTCTCCTCCAAGCTCTCTCAAAATCCGCCCACAGAAGCACAAACAATAGAGCAGGAATGGGCGCATTGCCAGAGCGCCGTCAGAGACGCTGCCTCAGAGGTGCTGGGTTTCAAACCGCCACCACCTAAAAACCTCAGGTTCGATGAACAATGCGAACAAGCCCATGCAGCAAAACAAGAGGCATATAAAGTCATGCTGCAACGACGGACGAGAGCTGCTCGCGAAATCTATGAGCAGAAGAGAAGAGAGGAACACACGCTTTTCAGAAGAAAGAAGAGAGAGCACGGAAAGCGTGAGATCGAGGAGATGGAGAGATGCTTCTGCAGGAATGACGCTCGTAAGTTTTACAATAGGGTAAAACGAACATGCCATGGCTACAAAGCCAGAGCGGCGGCCTGCAGGGATGAAAATGGAGAACTGGTAGTAGAGTCGCAGTCGATGCTGAGGATTTGGAAAGACCACTTCTGCAGGCTGTATAACGGCGATGATAGACAAGATACCGCTGTCAGGCAGAACGAGCCATTCGTAATAGACGACAATGAAACAGAATTCAGTCCACCCGACTAGACGAAGTCAAAATAGCAATATCAGGACTTAAGTCTAATAAAGCCGCGGGCGCAGACGGCTTGTCTGCTGAGCTTCTTAAGGCGGCTGGAGATAAGCTGGTAAGGTGCATGCACCATCTCATTTGCAAGGTATGGTCGGGGGAGAGCATGCCCGACGAATGGAATCTCAGCATCGTTTGCCCGGTCCATAAGAAAGGAGACCCCTATAACTGCGCCAACTATAGGGGAATAAGTCTCCTTAACATCGCATATAAGATCTTCTCTGCCGTATTGTGTTAACGCCTGGAACCGTTTGTAGATAACCTGATCGGCTCTTATCAGTGTGGTTTCAGGCCAGGTAAATCCACATTAGACCAAATATTTACGCTACGGCAGATCTTGGAGAAGACCCAGGAATACCAAATCGACACTCACCACTAGACAGTTCTTGCTTAGTTCGTATTCTATTGATTTGTTAAGAGTTCCTCGGTCAACACGAAAGCGCTTGTCTGCTCATAGATCTCACCTTGGAACAACTTCCCTTTAATTCATCTGCAGGTAGTCCATATTGATCCAAACTCCTTCAAGAGAACAACCTGTAAGACAAGAACAGAAAAGAAAAGAACGACAAGAAACAGATCCAACTCCTCCAGTCCCAAAGAGCCAACGACCCTTTTACCCTGAAATAAACGAAAAAAGCAAACAAACAAAAGATTAGAAAAAACTGTTGACGTTGTTTTTAAGACGCCTGTGTGGCATCGTTTATTTATTATTTTCCAAAACAGAGAATGCCTAGTTCTACATGTACATATGTACTCGCTCGTTCATTAAATCTTACGCTTAGTAATGCAATCGGTGTTTAAGTCGCCCTACCTAGGGCGAGTTTGAAATGTCCATGTTGTCCGATTTTTCGACACTAGTCGACTTACGTGTTTTATCCGAACTGGATCGCTGTCCAATTTTCTCCTCGGCATCGTAATCTCTCTGAACCACGGCCTCTTCGACGATCTTTTTTATTTTACGGGTTTCGGGTGTGCGTGAACGTCTCTTGGATGATGATTTCGAAACAGATACCTCCTTTACACGACTCGAATGAGTGCGGGACGATGAGCGATGCTTGCTTTGAGATCGGCTGCGACGTTTCTCGTCACGTGTGCGATGGGAGCGTTTACGATCGCGTGAACGTGAACGTTTTGCATTTCGCGAACGCGACCGCCGTGATCGGGATGTTCGGGAAGCGCTACGACGACGGGATCTAGATCTCTTGCGACGGTCACGCGATCTCGAGCGTTTCGAATGCGAACGCGAACGGCTCTTACGGCGAGAACGTGATCGTTTGCGAGAGCGCGAACGTTTTCGGGAATGCGATCGCCTCGAGCGTGAGCGTGACCGTTTCGAACGGCTACGTGATCGTTTCGATCTCGTTCTTGAGCGCGACCTACGCCTGGACCGGGATCGGTGCGAGCGTGAACGTGAGGCACGTCGTTCTCGGGAACGAGAACGTGATCTCGAACGTCGGCGCTTGTCTTTGGCCAACATCCCGATGACTGGGTCGATAGCCGCCGAAATCATATTTTGCGCCTCCTTCACAATTGTCATAGCTTCTTCGATCTCCGCTTGGGCTGCTTCATTGCTCTTCGCTTCAGGCTTCGTGATAGAGTCAGTTGCATGATACACATTCAAATAGCCACCCTTGAACTCCAATCCTTGCATGCGCAGAGCATGAATGATGCTTTGTTGCTCACAAAACTCAATCATGCAGTATGTCTTCGAGTCCTTCTCGGCCCAGCGGGCATACTTAACCTCGCCGGCTCGGGAAAAACACTCCATCAGATCGTCCAAGCGCCATTCATTCTTCACGTCACACACAATAATCGTTCGACGAATCTCCTCGATCTTCCGCGAGTCGTAAAACGACGGCAAAGCTGGATACTCTGGCAAATTGTTCTCCGTCAACTTTGGATCGTACGTACGTATAACCTGGCAACGTCCAAAATCGATTAGTAGCATATCATCGTGGCGAGGTTTACACCTCCGACTCACCTGCTGTGGCGATTGTCCTTCGATGCGATTAACTACCTCCGGTGGTAACTTGGAATCCGGTTTTTGCAGTCCGGGCACGATTGTTCCATTCTTCGACATCTCGAGCGCACGATATTCCTCTGGAATGGACAAAACAGGAATAACAATCAATGCGCGATCAATAAACACCGTATTGGTAAGGTGCTGCGCCACTGGAACACACGAATTATCCACATATTTCACGTAGCAAATTCGCGATTGTACCGGACAGGAGACATCTCGCACGGTTGGATAGAGGCGAATCTCTTCAATTTTCCCAATGTTTCCGAATAGGGTTTGCATTTGATCCTTGGTGGCTTGTGGTGCTATGTTGGTTACTTGGACCACCTTAGCGCCCGATGCCGTTCCTCCTCCAGCCATTGTGGAGAAATATCTCGTAAGTAGACTTTCTATGATTGGAAAATTTATTTTCCACTTTCAGTTCTGCAAAATTTGCTTTCGTTTGGCACTCCGTCCGCCGACAAGCGAAGTAAAACGTTTTCTTGTGCGACAGTATGGCGAGCAGGCGCCATTTATATAAAAGTTTGACGTTTGGGTAGAAACCAAGCGGTTTGAAGGCGGACACACAAGCTTCGGAAGGAATTATTGTAATCGTTTAAAACGTTTAAAAGGAAACTATTCGATAAACGTTTTCTAAGCTAATAATAGAAATGAGTCATTGACTGATTGGCGATGAATGATGATAAATGTAGGACAATATTAAGAATCTCATTCTTGCCGGTCTGCCACCAAGGTGTTAAGTAAAATTGATTTTAGTTTTCTATCGAGCATGGCTCTACTGTTTTTCCAAAAAAACTCTTCAATAAGAATTAATAAACTTTTGCATGCTTTCGAATTAATTTTCAATTTTTTTTCACTCCGATCGAAGTACAATGATCAATCGCTTCTTCAGGCTCGGATTGAAAGGCCCATACAGACAATATTTTGAAAGAAAAGCAGCTTTTCTAAGGCTCGTACGGTACCAATTTTTACATGGGCTGTACTTTGTAAGGTTCTTGGTGTAAAAGATCTTGGCGTAAAGTCTTTCACATAGTCGGGTAACACAATACTAATTGCCCTTTAATAACACTGCCAGATACTGTGTCAATTTATTCCCTTGTACGCACTTTACGCATACGGGTAGGTGACTTGATGACCAATAATGTGATTAGATTGAAGGGCTTGCTCAGTAGATCGTTCATGACATTCGCAAAATGGTCGAAGTGGTCAAACAACACTCTTCACAGAGCAGGAATTTTGATAACAAAATTCCATAATTTGCAAGCGTTGTTCGTGTGCAAGTCTAATTGAGCATACTTGAGCATATTTGACTTAAACACATGTCAGGAATCACGCTTGGGCTATCAAAAATCGAACACTGAAAAAGCAAACAGCAAATCAGTCATGGCGCCTGTCTTTGATCGAATGGTATTCCGTGACACATATCATAGAACTTTGTTTTTTGGGAGAGCGATAGTTCATGGGAAGGATAATACGAATACTGTCCAATGTAAGAAAGGTGCACCAGCCCACCATGAGGAGGTTCGACATTGGACGCCTTAGCACACCGGAGAGCCTACAGGGAGCAACAAAGCGAATGGTTCTCCGGTATGCCTACGTCGAGCACAAATGTCAATAAAAGTGTCTGCATTGCCCAGCCATTCAGGAAGTACCAACTACCACCCCCGACAAGAAACTCGTAGTATGATGGCGATTATGAGCAGAAAAAAGCAGCATCCGACGAGGCATACCAAAAAGCCCTGCAGCGTAAAACCAGGGAAGCGCGAGAGGAGTACCGAGTCAGAAGAAGGAAGGAGAAAAAACTGCTACAACTAAAGAAAGACATCTTTGCGCCTTCCTAGCTCAAGGATGTCGAGAAGTCTAGGGACAAACATAAAATACGGGCCTCTTTTAAGAAAGGTAAAAGCGTTGCAGGAGGCTTCAAGAAAGGCACCCAGGCTCTTCGAAATTGCAAAAGCAATCTTGTCACCGACCCGCAGGTAATAGTGGATGTATTTAAGCATCACCAACCAGCTATTGACCAGCAGCTGCTTCACGAGCATGACCAAGAGAGAGTGGTAGAGACCGAGGAAATCTCAACTCCAGCCGGTGAAGTAGTCCTCCCTCCCAGCATCGAAGAAGTCGGCACAGCTATTCAGAAGCTGAAGAACAACAAGACCGCACGCTCAGATGGCTTGCCATCAGAGCTCTTCAAGGCTGGCGGCGATGTTCTGGTAGGGAGCATGCACCAGATCATCTGCAGAATTTGACCCATCCACAAAAAAGGCAATCCTGCCTCTTGCAAGAACTATAGAGGTATATCCCTGTTCAATGTCGCATACAAGATCCTGTCCAGCGTATTGTGTGAAAGGCTAAAGCCATTTTGCACCGCACTAATCGGCAGCTACCAGTGCGGCTTCTGGTCCGGCAAATTGACTATAGACCAAATTTTCCCACTTCGACAAATCCTGGAAAAGACCAACGAGTTTCGAATGGATACACACCATCTTTCATCGATTTCAAAGCTGGATACGACAGCATTCATCGTGAAGGACTGTTTGATGCGATGGCCGAATTCGGGATTCCGGGAAAACTGATCCAGTTGTGTCGCGCCACGCTGAAAAATACGCGATGCACCGTGCAACTCGGATCTAAGACTTCGGAACCGTTTGAAACATGCACCGGATTTCGGCAAGGAGATGCGCTATGATGTGACTTCTTTAATTTCATGCTGGAGCAGATAGTGCGACGGGCAGGCGTCAGCAGGGAAGACACTAGCTTCTACAAGTCCGTCCTGCTGCTAGGATACGCGGATGATATCGACACCATCGCGTGTTCTCGCCGTTGCATTGTGGAAGCATTCACAGCGATTGAAGAACAGGCGAAACGAGTTGGTCTTAAGGTAAATGAGGACAAAACGCAGTACATCCTGTCAGGCAAAAACCAATCCGTCGCTCACCACCTGAGACAAAATATAACAATTGACAACTACAATTTCGAGCTAGTTTGTTTGTAGTTTCGAGGGAGTTTGTCTACCTCGGAGCAAACGTAAATTCCACAAATGACACCACAGTGGAGATCCGGCATAGAATCGCCCTTGGCAACTGCCGCTACTCCGGCTTGTCCAAACAACTTGGGTCAAAACTCCTCACTCGAAAGACCAAAGTCATACTTTACAATACGCTCATACTAGACGATAAGCAGGATAGAGGAGCTGATTTTGGGTTCCTTCGAAAGAAAAATTCTGCGCCGGATATTTGGTCCTGTTTGTGCGGAAGGTGAAGGTGAATACAGAAGAAGGCATAACCGCGAACTCTACGAGCTGTACAAATATGTGGATGTAGTTCGGAAGCAAAGATCCGTCAACAATACTGGCTCGGTAGAGATGAGACGAATATATTAGTATTCATCAAGATATTACTAATATTTCCCCATATTAGGTATTACTAATACGAATATCTTGAATATCATGATATTTTGATATTCGTCAACACACCGAATACCATGTGAATCCAAGTCCTACTAATACGAATATCTTGGATATCATGATATTTCGATATTCGTCAACCCACCGAATACCATGTGAATCCAAGTCCTACTAATACGAATATCTTGGATATCATGATATTTTGATATTCGTCGACACACCGAATACCATGTGAATCCAAGTCCTACTAATACGAATATCTTGGATATCATGATATTTTGATATTCGTCAACACACCGAATACCATGTGAATCCAAGTCCTACTAATACGAATATCTTGGATATCATGATATTTCGATATTCGTCAACCCACCGAATACCATGTGAATCCAAGTCCTACTAATATGAATATCTTGGATATCATGATATTTTGATATTCGTCAACACACCGAATACCATGTGAATCCAAGTCCTACTAATACGAATATCTTGGATATCATGATATTTCGATATTCGTCAACCCACCGAATACCATGTGAATCCAAGTCCTACTAATACGAATATCTTGGATATCATGATATTTTGATATTCGTCGACACACCGAATACCATGTGAATCCAAGTCCTACTAATACGAATATCTTGGATATCATGATATTTCGATATTCGTCAACACACCGAATACCATGTGAATCCAACTAATACGAATATCTTGGATATCATGATATTTCGATATTCGTCAACACACCGAATACCATGTGAATCCAACTAATACGAATATCTTGGATATCATGATATTTTGATATTAGTGATATTTCGTATCGCTTTAGATATTATAATACTCAATAACGAATATATTCATATCAGGTAATATCTCAATATATTAGTATTGACCCACCTCTATGGCTCGGGCACATCGAGCGCATGGACATCAACGCTCCAGCTAAGAGGGTCTCCGACTCCGAGCCTCCTGGTTCGAGAAGAAGAGGGAGACCCAACCTCCGGTATGAAGACCTAGTAATCGCGCATGTAAGACATCTTGACCGTTAAGGATGGAAGGCAGCTATATCTCAGGCTCAGTTCCTCCATGGATCGCTGGCCTGATAAGTAAATAAAAAAACCAGCGAAACACGATGGCTTGAGATGGTGCTTTACTACCAGAAGTGGATGCAGGTTGATCAGCACACAAAATATTCATTATTAATTCCACTTTTTGAACCAAATGATGGCTTCATACGCCATATCTTGTAAGGTGTGGCTATTAAGTTCCGGGAATTTATAAACAAGAAACAAAAGAAAACTAAGTTTGCCACAAAATTGTACTATCGACCCTCACAATAGTCCCTTTTGCTCCACACAACGATTCCAAAGCACTATCCTTTGAAGCTAACTCGTTCAAAACCATGGCTACAGCCTCTTCGACCTTCTCCACCCCGCCATGATGGGTTAGGTTAGGGCTATAGGATGGAACGCTGCAACGCTTTTTTTTCGCCAAAAACTCTTGCACAATCAACGAGAATGGCAGCAGATTTAGCCCTTCTTTACGAGTTCGCGTCGTGCACGAAAAACACATGCTCGCAGCCTCTTCACTATCATGTCAGTAGGAACATATTCACGATGAACGATGCCGCGGTACGAGAGGGGATGAGAGCTCATTGACGTCGATCGTATTTTACTGATTCACGGCTCTCCTTGAACCGCTTTGTCCATTCAAACACACGTGTTTACGACATTCACTCGTCTCCATACACCACCTGCAATTTTCTGAGGATTTTTTACCAGATTTTACTAAAAATTCAATTTCTACGACCCGACTATAAAAGTGGCTGTCGACTTTAGCCTTGGATCCAGATGAGCTTATTAGGAGTTTTGGAGGACTTTGAAGACAAAATCGAGAAGGACTATCATAGCCCATGGTTTTGCATTAAATATTCAAACAGTGAAATTGAAAAGATCGCAAAGAATGTGGCAAATGTTAAGTATTTGAAGTTTCAAAAGAGAATACAGAGGGCGAATTGCTTAGTCCTAACCAGAAGAGAAGCCCTCAGTAACCGCGTATTTGTCAGACTGACTGAAAATTTACGTTGTGTAAACCCAGATCAACAGCTGTCAATATCAACTTGCAACCAGGGATAATGCTGCTGGCAGATAACTTATCTCCTTCTCTTTCTACTCATCGCACGAACAAGGAGCACAACTAACTCAGAAAGAGAAAACCTGTCATTCCTCCGAAATCAATTCCACAAGACTGCGTCAATCACGTCAGCTCCCTCTAACCTTCGCAAATCTACACCCTCGACCCGAAGTGCATCTAGTTCCACTTCTCACAGGGAAAATTGAAGGAAAAGAAAACATGAAAAACGTCATTCCGTCAGACAAGTGACTATTGCTCCAATTGCCGCCCCTTCATCCACTCATTCGTTATTTTACTTCACAAGCGTTAGTACATTCGTCTTATCGTCGTCAGAACGTGCACCACAATCGTCAGTCGTTGCATTAAGTCAAACCTAGAGGAAAAGTACTGTCACTAGGAGGCGGAAAATTGAATAATTTTTTTCTTTCTTGAAAATTCCTTTGATTTTCGTGGACGTTTGTCTTTTTTTTTTTTTCTGCATTCGATTGGCGAATAAAAGTGTAACTCATTCGCCAGCTGTTTATCTCTGTGAGACAGGAATTCGAGGTTTTATTGATTTTATGAGACAAAAGTGTGTGAACATTGAGAAGTGTTGAGAGATTAGTGAAAATCTCGATTTGGTGCTGGATTTGGAGACGAAAATAGGCCAGGAAGCCACCGAACGGTGAGTGGGTAGAATGTATTACTCGCATAATGCATTTTTTTAATTTTTTACTACATGATTTACTCCATAAAGTTGTGAAGCAATTGTTTGTTGCTCTAAGGCACGTCGGGAGTCAAGGAATGTATTTATGTACATTGAGGAGTCGACAAGTCACGGTCACAGATCGAATGATTTGCTTATCAACTAGGCAGGCACCGGGTGTAGCTATTTAGATGGTTTTTTGTTTATATAATCGCCACGTCATGGGGTGATGTAAACTGATTCCCTTCATATTGGGAGCATGCTCAGTGAGTGCGGACACGGGGGGACAACATGCGTTTGCCGGGAAGCGAAAAGTGAAAAGAATGTTTTGGTAGTGCATGGAACTGTACGGTTGGAGGATGGGGTCAGGACAGCGACGGCTGGTTGTGACGCAAATGGGATTCGGATGCATCAATCTTTCTGTTTTGTTTACTTATTGGCTTTATACATGTTTTCGAAAACAACGTTCGCATAAGCGACTTCGCGGATTTAAAATCAAGTTCAAGGACTAACCACTCAAGCAGAGGTATTTAGCGTCAGCAGCTGCTGCAACTCAGCAAGAGACAAGAAAAAGCACGACTTAAAGCATTGAGAACAGGGAATAACAAACACATACCTACTGCTTTCAAGAACCGAACAACCAGTTTTCCTCTCGCATTATTGCAGCTTGACGATGTACATATGTAATCGCATCTTCAGCACACTATGAGGCCGTTCCTGGCGGTATATCGCCATTCTTTCACCGGAATCCATTAATACGATCAGGCGATTACTCGATTTCCTTCTTTCCTCTTCTGTCTGCACTCGTTTTTTTTTTTCTTATTGCTTTCCGACCAGTTCTTCTCTTTTTATGCATATATTCCAGATCCATTCCTGTCGTGATCGTGATCGATGGCAAACACGGACAAAGCAGTGTTCTAACGAGTTCCAATAATAAGCTCTTGCGTCAACCTGCTCTGATGAGGAATATGCTAACTGTGCGCATGACCAACTCGTGGCAATACCTAGGCTTTCACCATCATTCACGGCTTACCGTCGATTATAGCTTACTTGAACTTGACGGGGAGCAACCGATGCATCACTCGGTGTGAAATGGGCAATAAGAACATACGGCTGAGGATTTTCGTAAACAACCTCTTGAGAAATTTGGATTGATTTGGACTCGTGAATCAGTGGTCTATAATCGTCAGGTTATCATGCAGATAAGAAGTGACGGATGAACACTGTAGATAGCCCAAGATGCCTCTCGCTCTCACTAACTATAAACTCATCGTGGTATTAAAAGTGTTTTACTTAAGATTGATCACCGCTCTAGCTCCTCTCGGGCTTTTCCCATTCTTTTTTAATCCATTCTCAGCCTCAGTTCATCCACCTTTAGCACTTTGTTTCGCGCTAAAATAGAGACATAGAGATTACACCAAACGACTGCCACTACAAGAGGTTTCTGTGAATCAAAAATAAGTTTACGCACGCACCTCATCGTGCATAATCAAACACTCCATTCCACACGACGTCACATGCGTCGATACGATAAACATCACTTCCCCTGCCACTCGTGATTGGCTGCATTCCGACTATACTACAACCTACAGCCGATGACGTGGAGATTTATGCACTCTTTGCTAAGAGCATTAAACATCATCGTCTTACCGCTAATTATACATATTTCTTTCCTTCTTGCAACTCTCGTGAAACATCCGACCAAGTCTAAAGGTCGATTATGGTGCTTTTGCTTTTTGCTAAAATAAATCAAGCCTTTATGTCATTGGCCTCCAATTTTATTTTGTGTTAACGAATTAAGTTCCACGCGGTGATATCGGTTACCCATTGAGTCACTACATGGATTTGAAATGTAGCTATAGAGACATGGCGTGCTAAGTGTTATTTCGTTACATTTCCTTTTCCTTCAATTCTCTTTGATTATGTACTAAGTCATGCGTTTAGTCGGTGTTTTTTTTATGTGTGCCCCTTGAACGAATCGGCTTGAAGTGTGTGGTAATATTAATGAATCACCGGCTAACTCGTATGATGTGTACATGCGGCGTAGTACAAGCGTCCGAATCTATCAATCCGTTTAGTCGCGGCTAACTTTTTCACTGATTTGGACACTATTTCGGTTTGTTGATATTATTTTACGCGATTCCCTTAGAAAGAATGTATGTAGGTAGGTGTCTAAAGACGTCTGGTGGGAATAGTATGTACATACGTCAGCAATTTGATTTCTTTCTCTTGCAAATTATTTTTCGGCTTATGGGCTTTAAAAAAAAAACCCCACTTATCTCTGGGGATGGAGGTTTGGGAAGGAAATCGAACTCTACAAGCTTATCAGCACGATACTCTTTCTCTTGTATTCAATGCCGATCGAGTTCAATGTGTTGTTTTTCAACCTGATCGTAAGGCGCCTGTCGTTGTTAAGTGGGTATTTCAAAATCTTGTTTACACTACATATCTGCTGATAGCCTATTGTTTCGGTGTATCGTTTTATGACCTTACATGAGCGTCGTTAATTCTCGCCTTGCAACTTAGTTGCGCAAACTCGCTGTTGCATAGTACGTGTGCCCCTAGAGCTTAGTTGATCCAAAACAACTTAAATTTCACTACAAGGGTATTCGTTTTATACGGCATGTTGTCTTTGTGACTGATATCTCGTTAATGAGGCTATTGATTAACATACACGCCCCCTTTTGCTCTTTATAATAGAAACAACAACTTCTGAAGTACGTCATGTTCTGGATACGTTCCTAGACTGAGGTGCTTCCTCCATCCTTAGTTCATACTTCTTCTTTAGAAGTCATTGGCCATTCGGCTAACTCGAATATCAAGGTTATCTATGATCACTGACTGGAATTCAACGAAACCTGTCGAAATCGTCGTGCACATAGTTTTGGATATCAGTGCCCCGGTACCCACCTAATTGTGACGTTGGATTGCTCTTCTCGACTTGGAATGTACTACTGCATTGGTTCAGCAGTCTGCAATAGATTTTACATTTATTGCAAAAAATTCTACTGCCCATTCGGGAATCCATTTTGAACCTGTCTGCGTGAAAACAGCACCTTTCACCCAGCCCATCCTATTAAGGAAGTGAGTCCTGAATTCTAATGAGTGATTCTTTTACTGCTTGATGTTCTATTTATCATAGATCACACATGATTCGTGACATGTGTTAAAGTTGAACATGCTGAGACAGCATTGCCATTTCGTCGTGAAAAGACTTACATATATCCGGAAACCGCTTACAAATTATTGAAAATTACTCTCAAGCTTGATGCTCAGTGAAAAATACTTTCCCGCACTTCGACTGTTTTACGGTCGTCAAGCCATAGAGAATCGGTCGACTATATCGTGCAATTAACGTTTTTTTTTCTTGGAGTACATCACCCGACCAGACTGGCGGTTGTGCGGCAGGCCAACAGCCCCCACATGTAAAAAATTAAAACAAGTTATGAAAGAGCAAAATGCCTCGGATACACGGGCGGCTACACGAAGACGACAGAAAGAATCCTCACGCAGTACAAGGCGGATATTACTGCGATCCAGGAAACATCGACAGTTGACATCTATTACAACTGTCACAAAAGATTGCATATGTTGGGGTGCGGATTTGTCGTCGGAAAGCGGTTAAGGTCGAAAGTCATGGACTTTAAGCATATATGTAAGTGATCGCCTGGCTGTGTTTCGTATCAAATGTAGAGTTTACAACATCAGCATCATAGCGAAAGGCTCTCCGGTATGCCTACGTCGACAATATGTGCTGCATTGCCGCTCAGCCATTCAAGAAGTAGCCGAAACCACCCTATTCTACCTACCACCCTCGACAAGAAACCCATGGTATGATGGTGAGAAAAAAAGCCAGCAACTGACGAGACGTATCAAAAGGCGCTGCAGCGAAATAACAGGGCAGCGTGAGAGGAGTACCGAGTCAGAAGAAGAGAGAAGAGAAAACTGCTGCGACTAAAGAAAATAATCTTCGTGTCTTCCCAGGTCAAGGATATCGAGGAGTCTAGGGGCAAACATAAAATGCGGGCTTTTTATAAGACAGCTAAAAGCATTGAAAGAGACTACAAGAAAAGCAGCCAGGCTCTTCGAAATTTCGAAGGTTATCTTGTCACCAACCCGCAGGGAATAGTGGATGTATTTAAGCAGTATTTCCAGCAGCTGCTTAGCGAGCATGATCAAGAGAGAGTGGTAGGGACTGAGGAAATCCTAACTTCAGCCGCTGAAGTAGTCCTCCCACCAAGCATGGATGAAGCCGGCACAGCTATTCAAAAGCTGAAATACAACGAGGCCGCAGGCTCAGATTGCTTGCCCTCAGAGCACCAAATCATTTGTAGAGTTTGGGAAGATGAAAGCATGCCCGATGACTGGAATAAAGGCGATCCTGCCTCTTGCAGGAACTGCAGAGGTATGTATATCCCTGCTCAATGTCGCATACAAGATCCTGTCCAGCGTACTGTGTGAAGGTCCAGGGCCCTTTTGCACCGCACTAATCAGCAGCTACCAGTGCGGCTTCCGGCCCGTCAAATCGACTATAGACCAGCGAGTTTCAAATCTATACACACCATCTCTTTATCGATTTTAAGGCCGCATACGCAGCACTCATCGCAAAGAATTGTTTGATGCGATGGCTGAATTCGGGATCCCAGATCATTGCGCAGTCTCAGCGTGACTTTGTGGAAGCTTTCGCGACAGTGGAAGAACAGGCGAAACGAGTTTGTCTTAAAGTTAACGAGGATAACACAAAATACATGCTGTGAAGCAAAAACCGATCCCTCGCTCACCACCTGGGACAAAATATAACGGTTGACAGCTATAATTTCGAGGCAGTTAAGGAGTTTGTCTACCTCGGGGCAAACGTAAATTCCACAAATGACACCACAGTGGAGAACCGGCATAGAATCGCCCTTGGCAACCGCTGCTACTTCGGCTTGTCCAAATAACTTGGGTCGGAATTCTTCACTGATTTTGGGTTCTTTCGAAAGGAAAATTCTGCGCCGGATATTTGGTCCTATCTGTGAGGAAGGTGAATGGAGGAGAAGACATAACCGCGAACTCTATGAGCTGTACAAAGATGTGCATATAGTCCGGAAGGTAAAGATCTCTCTAGCTAAGAGGGCCTTCGAATCCGAGCATTCTCGTTCGAGAAGAAGAGGAAGAACGAACCTCTGGAATACAGACCAAGTAATCGCGGATGTAAGACAACTTGGTCTTGATAACTGGAAGTAGTGTGCCCGTGACCGTCAAGGATGGAAGGCAGCTATGGCTCAGGCTCAGATCCCCCATGGATTTCTGGCTTGATAAGTAAGTACAAATCAAATCACGCTTCTATGCCAATGGGCCAGTGTCAATTGCAGCCTTATAAGACAAGATTTCTATTAGTGAAATACAAGCCAATATTGGAGACTCCACATACATACATATGTATGTACATAATTCACTTAAAACATAGACGTGGTCAACCTTTCTACGGAATAATCCCTGAATCGAGCAGAAACTTTTTGGCTGCAAATATCCAAAACAACCTAGCACAGGCGGCTCAAAAAGAGAAGTCTGAACAGCTTCAAAGTCTGGGTTGACACGGAGCCATAGGGAACAGCTCACATTTCTTGGAGCTTCTTCTATATCACCCTTTTGTCTACCACGAAAGGCCTATATCTAGTGTGCCTCAAGGTTGCCACTTGGGTCCTTTATTTTTACATTGGACCATGCTGACTGTGCTCAATTATCCGAACAAAGTCTTGGACGCAATTTCAGCTGTTTATCCGAATAATGCAGTTTGAGTATTCTCGAGGCCAAGATGTAGAAAGGCATGGCTGTCTGGCAGCATTAAAAAAAAAACAAAACAAAACGTCGTAATAGCTGTGGCGTTCTCTTTATTCACTATGTCCTTATTGAAAGAAATATCACTTCAACTACTAACCATATAGTTTGAACCTCAGAGTGACCTTTGAATTTTCTTCCCACGGAATCTCTCCTAATGCCGACAACTCTATGACCAAAATAATTCGTAGTTCTCATGCAGACTTAAACCCGTTTGGCTTTCATTGTTCCGCCACCTTCTTTCAATCCTTTCAGCATTTTTGTTTAATTTAGTACTTGTAGCAAGCTTTACTGACGAATTGGTTTAAAATGAACACTAGCGACCAAAATAATTAGGTCAGAAGACATTTTTTTTTGTTTCGATCATCTGCAGCTGCTCAATCATTTTTACATTGCTTTATTGACGGTGAAGCCATCAGTCTGTACTTACCTGCCGCAACTACGACTACTAATCCTATTCTTCACTGAACCGGAATGTCCCTAATTGGTTGCCTCTAATCTTCTCCCACCTCACATAGAGAGGTGTTGTTGCTCAAACGTACTTTTACCGGCCTATCAATACTACGTAAATACACTTGCTACCAGTCACCATTCGTTGACCCAGGTCGTCCGAGTAACCTTTAATTACCTGTACCCTGGATACCATACAATTCGTGCATGTATGTATGTACATCAGTTGAACAGCACGTAATTAGAGCCATTAGACCTTCATTAAATGCCACAATAGAAAACTGAATACGCCAAAACTTATTATTTGTTAACCTTGGCCGTAGCACGAACATAAGACAGCCATAGATCATTGCACAGTCGACAGAGTGACGCTTTCAATAAACAATAAGCACCAAAACGGTATGACAATTTGGCGGAAGAGAGCTAAAACCAAGTAGCCCTACGACAAGAATAACCGCTAAACGAGCTAAATATAGTCAATTGGCATCATGTATGCAAACGAATACACTGTGGTGCCAGTACGGTGTAAACAATGCGCCATCAATTCGTGGTGTCAAAGGAAGGTGTAGAACAATAACATCGTAGAAAGGAAAAAGTGCCGCGTAGACGATGTGCATGAATATGCTTATCAACTTGCTCAACTGTGCCGAGGAACGGATAGTTCGTAGCAAGTAAATCCCTAATTTGAAAATCGTTCAGATGATTGTGGAACAGAGTCGGGATTGTAGGTGGTTTATATACATACATATATAACTACCTGTCATCGTTCACGTTGATTCAATGACTGACGGTGGATAAAGGGATGGATAAGCTGACAAGCGAGATCAGACAAATACATTCAATTATCCTCCGAGTTGAGAATTGTGTTAGTGGAAAGGCGCGTTGATAAATCTGCTCAATAAATTACGTGAATTATTTCCAGTTAACCTGAACTAAATTGAGGCAAGGTTATAAGATAAGCAATTTGGTCTCATTAACACGTCGTTTAGTCACGATTCTATGCGCGAAAGGAGATCTTAAAATTGCTACTAATATGTAACCTTGAAAAACAGTGCACCCTTATCAAGGCTTCTTGTCTAATCATGCGGCTGTTATAAGTGCGCGAGATAAGTTTGTGTTTTGTTCTTGGTGCCATTGGTACAGTTGGCCTGGCCACTGGTTCTGGGTATTATAACTCCTATCAGTGGGATGATAGCGTATGTAGGGGCTTTCAACGAAAACTGTGCTCACATTTGCCTCTAATTCGATACTACCACAAGTTATCAATGAATGCAATGAATGTATCGCCACATTTTAATGTCACCACTACAGATTACCGCTAAATTCACACTCAACACTCCCTATGAGCGCGAAAGAAATTACGCACAACTCAGCCAGTCTGTGTGTGTGTGATCATAATTTAAGTTTCTAATTAACACGGTATCTTCATATTTTGTGATAGCAATCCTCAATCAGTAGCTCCAGCTATCAGACCGGAAAAACCGAGTCACTGGAACGGAAACCAAATTGTTTTCGGCAACCAAACTCGGTTCGCTCGTTCTCGCCTCGAATTGCGTGCTCGATTTCGAGTCAACTAATTAAGTCATAAAACAAAAGAGACCTGCAGTCTCATTTTTAGGGTTCCGTACCCAAAGGTAAAACGGAACCCTATTACTAAGACTTCGCTGTCTTAATATTTAAGGGGGGCTCCCATACAACAGACATGATTTTCATCCAAAAAATCCTGTCTGCAACCAAGATCTGTCATTTGATGAGGTAACATACATAGTCTCTTTCATATTTATATATACAGATGGTACGGAACCCTTCGTGCACGAGTCCGACTCGCACTTGGCCGGTTTTTGATGAGTACGACGCGTCGTCGTCGGGAATTATTTATGTGACGTTTGCTCATTGCCTGGTTGTTCCGCACTGATACGTGGGATTTAGAGAAAACTTTCGATTTTGATCTTCTGTTCTTTTTTTTTTTTTTTTTGACTATAACACGTATTTTACTGCATCGGAAGTGACATTTGGAATGAGAATATGTACATATTATGCAAGCGCATTGTAGGAACACCACTGGCGGTCAGTGATTGATACGTAATGTGTTTGATAAGATTGTTCCGAATAGTTCAGAAAAGTACTAAATGTTCTGCCCGAAAGTGTTCTGCTTTGTGTTCAATGAGTCTGTTTGGAACAGAATTGTATGTATGTATGTATGTATGTTTTATTCATTATTCACGTTACAAAATTATTCGCTCTCTAAAAGTAATATAACAATTTAGGTTTCAAACGAATAGTTAGTGACATCTTGTATTGTGATTTAATAGAGATAAATGTCACATTATAAACAATTTATTTAAATACTTACTTATTAAGTGTGGGGTGAATAGGATTAGTGAAGCTAAGTATAATAAACTTACTTTTAATATAAAATAAGATACAATGTAGACTACATAATTTCCGAAGTGCTGCACAAATTCCAAATCTGTGTATGTATGTCGTTGTAATGTTCAAGTGGTGAAGCGCAGGAACATTTCAATATCTTTTATGTCAAAGGAAAATAGCCAGGATTTTATCTTTTTTAAGAATTGAAACAATATCCGAGTGGTTCGTATTTCTTCAGGAAGCATGTTAAACAAATTTGAAGATATTATGACATAGGAGTTACTATACAGAGTAGTACGAAAAGCAGGTATGGTAACAGTAGATCCGTAATTACTTCTCAACCCATATGTAGCAAGGAAAGGGCTTTGTAAATAGCCACTTCTCATGAAAAATATTTTTAATACTTTGAAGCAATACAAATGTCTCACCGGCAAAATATTTGTAAGCTTGAATAGCTCTCTGGTATGAGCTAACCGTGTAGAGTTGCAGATTTTTCTTACAGCATATTTTTGTAGAACAAGTATTTGCTGCAGTTTATTGTAATAAGCACCTCCCCAACAGCAAATGCCGTACTCTAACTTGGAGTGAAATAAGCCGTAGTACACCGTTCTCAGACTATTGTTTGAGAGGTACTTTCTAAGGCGGTAAAAACAACGATTTACAAATAGTAAGTAGTGTTTTAAATTTGAAATATGTTCTGTCCAACTTAAACGATTATCAATTGTGACCCCTAGGTACCTATATTGATTTACAGTCTCAATTTTAAAACATTCAGCATTGCAAGAAGCTTCCGGATTAAAGAAATCGTATGAGCCAATTTGTGGACACTTAGGATTAAACAAGCTAAATTTACAACAGCCAATTCCATGGAAAACAATATCCACATCGGGCGATTGTTTGACTTTTAAATTGAAAAATAGTAATTTAGTTTTGTTACTAACAGTTAATTTATGTTCTGCAAGCCAGGTTCTGAGCAAATAAACGTCATGGTTTATGCTAGCAATTAGTTCCAGGGAATTGGATGAATTATAAGCAAATGCGAGATCATCTGCAAAAGCTTTGATTTCTCCTTTAAATGCTTGTGTAAACAGAGAGTTTATGTAAATTAAAAATAAAATTGGGCCAAGGACCGATCCTTGAGGTACACCTAGGCACGTGGATTTAGGATCGCTTAGAGCATGACCTATTTTTACCACTTGTGTGCGATTTTTTAAATAGGAAACAAACCAATTATGGATAGAGCCACGAAAACCAATATTGAATAGCTTATTTAGAAGTACGTTATGATCAACCATGTCAAACGCTTTTGTTATATCAACAAAAAGTGCAGCGGAACACTTCTTGCTGTCAATACCTTGTTGGATGGTAGAACAAAAATCTAAGAGTGCGTCTTCAGTTGAAAGACCAGCTCTAAACCCAAACTGCACTCGACTAAAAAAGTTTAATCGTGTAAGAAATTGCGAAATTCTTCTTTTCATGGCTTTCTCAAAAACTTTTGAAATTGACGATAGCAAAGAAATAGGTCTGTAGTTCCTTTTATCTTTTTTGTCACCTTTTTTGTATAGGGGTATTACAATTGCACATTTTAAATCAACAGGAAAAATTCCAGAAAGAATGCTCAAATTGAAGATATGTGCTAGAACATCGGCTATGTTAAAAGCACTTTTCTTTAGTATTACATTTGATATCCCATCCATTCCCTGGGAGTTTGAATTTTTAAGAGATTTGATTATTTTAAATACTTCAAAACCCGACATGGGTTCAAAGTAGAAACTATTTGAACAGAAACCGTCGCTATTAAGACCATAGCTAGAACAGCAGCAACAGGGCATTGATGGTTTATTAGAAAAGGAATTACTACCGATCGTTGCAAAATAGTTGTTAAATTCATTTGCTATTTCAGCTGGACTTGAAATGCTTGTGCTGTCATTTTGTAGTGTAGAAGGTGTTGTACTATTTCTATCTTTTCTATTAATGATGTCGGTAATCACATTCCAACTCTTTTTCATGTTGCCTCGGGTCTGATTGAATTTATTGAGATAATAACTATCACGAGCTATTCGAATAGCATTGTTAGCATGCAAAGACAATCGTTTGAAACGGCTTATTAAGTTTAAATTGTGCGGGTGCTTGTAGCATTTTCTACGAAGTTTTTGTCTTAGTTTAATTTTTTTGAGCAAAGGAAAAGTGATCCAAGGTTTCAATCTTACTATAGAACTTTTTCTTACTACGAAGTAAGTGGATGAGCTTATATGGTTTTGAAGCCCTTTTAAGAAGATCTCATAAGCCTTGGAAGGATTTTCTTCAGCATAAACATTTGCCCAGCTACAATAAGTTAGAATGTGATTGAGTTTTCTGAAGTCGAGTTTGGTAGTTCTCTGACGGGGGATGCACCTACCCTGTTTTGTGTTTTTTAAGGTCCTAAACAAGATTCCAGTCAAACAATGATCTGTAACTTGAATATCTAAATTAAGACCAGTACAAGTACTTAACGGGACATTTAAAAAACGTGCAAAAACGTGGTCGAGACAAGTTTTTGAAATAGGTCTTGTGGGTTCGTTAATGAAAGAAGACAATCCGTGCTCAGACATAAGGGCGCAATATGCATCCGCAACAGAATTTTGAGATAATAAGTCCAGGTTCAAATCACCCAAGATTACAAGATTAGCCGTTCGTTCATTTGCTAAAAATGCTGAAAGATTGTCAACAAAGACCTGAGCTGTAGTCAAGTGGTTCCTGTAGATGCAAATAAAACAAAATATTTCATTGCATATCGATAGTGATATCTTTATAAAATCCGCGCTTCTGGTACTGAAACAATTTACCTTGCATTCGTACGAATCTCGTATAAAAACTCCAACTCCACCTGCAGGATATGAATTATTTGAGTTTGCATAAAATTTATAGTTAGGCAGGTTGTAATCTTCTACCTCATAGGAATATATCCAAATCTCTGACAAGAATATTATGTCAGGCAGTATTGCAAAGGATTCTAGATTGCAGATTAACAAATCGAAATTACGTCGCATGCTACGGATGTTCTGGTGTACAACATATACAGATTTGGAACCGTTAGAAATACAAGGCAGAGAGATTTCGTTAGGATTTCGTATGGTTTGTATGGGGAGATCATAGTTATTTGGGTCTAAATCGCTATTCGTATTTAACATTGTATGTATTAGGAAATTTAGATTTGTATTTTAATTAAATCATCAAATGACCTTATAACAAAAATCTCACCATTTTCAACCTTCTTTAAAAGTATTTGGGAATTTTTAAACCATACATATTTATATTTTTTTTCTAGTTTAATTTTATGAGTTTCTCTTAATAACGCACGATTATATTGGGTCAGACTGTCATTGATGTAAATTTTTTTGCCAGGACTATTGGCAAAAAGAGAACCATTTAATTTCTTCTTTTCGGTTTTTTTCATTTGCATAATTTTCTCTTTCACAGAAGGCGAAGAGAACTGCACACACACAATGTCACCGGCTTTAATTGGCTTTTTAATGCGTTTTACGTAGCATTTCTTTATCTCTTCAGCAGAGACTGTAGTGTTCAGCACTTCATGAAGGATTTTTTGCGTGCACTCTTCTACATTCGCTTCGTTTACATTTGGAATGCCTACAATTTCGATTGTGTTTTCCAGTAACTTTTGCTCCCTCCAGTTTAATTTGCTCTCTAAGCTGTTGATCCGTTGCTTAAGTTTAAGGTTCTCATCTTTTAGCTCCTGAAATTGTTGAAGAAATTCTCTGTTCATGTTTTTAAGATTGAGAATTTCATGATAAAGCAGTTGAAGAGTTACTGGACTGTTGCACTCTTGGGATGACGAAGGTGGTAACGATGTCATAGATTCCGAATCTTGCATTTCTTTAAATGCCGGTGTATTGTCAACCCGTGGATATATTGTTGTTGGTTGTTTCGTAATAGCTGTTGAACTCTTCTTTGGTGCTGTTTGCTGTTGCTGACCTTTATTTGTTCTTTGCTGATCTTGCCTGCTTGCTGTTGTTTGATGCTTTGCGGTGGGTAGTTGTTGTGTTTGCTGCTTTTGTGTTTTTTTTTTGCTGATCTTCGGGATATTGGCTTAAGCTTGCCACATCCGGTGCCCGAAGTGGAGTGACGGAAAGATGTCCCAAAGATTTACGTCGCAAGACACTACACTTGTCGCACCGATACTTGATATTGTTAGTGTTCATATATTCTATGTCAGTTGCTTGAACATTTACACACGCACCGTGAAAAAATATATGCACAATCACCACAAGCAATTTTAGTTGGGTCACTTCGTTCTATTTTTCCTTTGCATATAAGGCAGTTCATGACTGTATTTATTTTAGAATGATTAAGTAGATTAATTAATTTGAATTTGTCCCTTCCTAACCCACACGCGTCCACTCACGTCCACACTTTTCACATTCACATTCCGTACCTACTCGAGAGGAGGAACAGATTTGTGAAGCGCCTGAAGCAGCTGTATTTTCAAATTTGATTTAAATTCTCTGACAAATCACATACATATGTATGTATGTTTCGATTTTGGGCGGTTAACACGTGGCTGTACTTTTCTGTTCTAACTTGATCTGACATTTCTCATAAATTTGTGCGGTTTTGCTTTTTTCCTCATTGAACATAGCTACTGTTGGCGGCAGTAGTAAGAAGTAAGCCAACAGCTGGGGTGGGAGCTTTCGTAAAATTAAATAGTGACTAATGAAGTTAGGTTTATGACAATTACAGTTGGAGCATAATATCGTTCATGCGACAACCACAGATTTTGTTGGATGCGGTAATTTGAAAGTCAAAAAGATCGATGACTTTTTGAAGGATAAGTGGATCAATAGCCAATGATGCCGCCATATAAAACTTTCTTTTTATTTTTATTTCACAGAAATAAATAAATCGTTTACAGGGTTGTGAACTTTTACAACAGAAACTGATGTAATATTTGTTGATGCCTTATTCACGCCCACATTCAAGTTGTCTTAAAGATGTTTTTAGGCAAAGAGACCGAAGCCCATGTCGTCGTCCTCATACTCGGATTCCTCCTTCTTCTCTTCCTTCTTGGGTTTCTTTGATTCTGCAGCAGCAGCAGCTTCAGCAGGAGCAGCTGCAGCAGCAACAGCAGCCCCACCAACTGGGAGAGATGACAGCTTTTCTAGACCGTCTTTAATCAGTACTCGATACTCTTGCCGCTCATTTCACTGACGACGCGGGTTAAGCGTTCCGAGTCAACTTCAATACCGACCGAGCTGAGGATTTTCTCAATATCTGCATTCTTGGGATTTTCTTGTCCACCAAGGACGGCCAAAAGATATGCAGCCACGTACGCATTTTTTAAGTCCTTTGTATTTGACACGAAACGTGAAAGCTACGAGTGAAAGCTATAGTGACTTTCGTAGGATATATAGGATTATCGTGAATCTCATGCAGTTTCCCTGTCCCTAGATGTGACATAATAGAAGGTATTGTGTCCAAAAACTAAGGTAACGCGCGCAAGTAGATTTGGGGAAATGCTTTTATTTTTGGGTTGTTAATACTGTTTTTCACATCCACGTACCAAACGCACTTCAATGAATCAGCAGCAGAAAACGCATTTTCTGCTGCTGATTCATTGAAGATGGTGCGGAAGGCCTTTAGGAATGAAGCTTTGCATAAAGAGTACCATGAAGGTCGAGAACGTGTCGAAGATGAAAAGCGTCCCGGACGTCTATCGCCGAAGCTTATGTACGTCCAAAAAATGAATGATTCCTTTCCTTGGATTTCCTTTTTAACAGTCGAAATGTCCAGTGTGGTGCCCATTTTGGCTAGTTCGTCTGCTCCACAGTTACCTGGTATATCACTATGCCCAAGTATCCAGCACAACGTAACGCAGCTGCTCGATAAATCATTCATAAATTCGCGGCAGTGCCTAACCAATTTTGATCTTATTAATGTTGATGCGAGGGCTTTAATTGCTGCGTGGCTGTCTGTGTAGATGGCAATGTCATTATAATCCATCGATCTCAAAGACAGGCAGTCGACAGACTCACGAATTGCCGTTAATTCAGCTTGGAATACACTACAGTTGTTCGGTCGTCTAAAGGATTGACTGATTTTTAGGGTCGGTGCATGCCTGTCTTGGACCCGTTCGTGTATATGTATTTCCAGTGCAGTATCTTTGCTTTGCAGGATCGGAATTAAGTAGTCCGTGACTTCACTTAAATCTCTGTCTTGACTTAAATACGTTGTTCCATGGGAACCAGGGATAATGACCATGACCATGAGGTGTAACCAACTTCAGTCTGATTATACTTTGGAACGTCAAATTGAAATGTCAAACGCCCTTCAACGTTTAATTGTCATGCAATTATCTGTCAAATGCGAGTAACCTCTTAAGATTCAAGTACAAAGGACCAATATTTGCGTTTGAGTGCTCCAACAGATAGCAGAAGCCTTCAACCTCTTAAGATCGTACCTTATGTGCCTAAATCGACTTCAGCGATAGTTCATGAGCAGAGATAATGATGGAGATGCCAATGCTTCGTACGTCTGCCCGGTGATCCGCGGGAGGGGTTTTTTTGTTGCTTTTGTAACACCAACAAAAACGACGCAGTGGGACCTCACAGCTGTTCACGGAGTGAGCAGGCAATAGCTATGATGCCCATACTGCTTTCTTCTTTCCTCTAAGGCAATGCATTGAAAATCCATTTGGTTAATGTTCGAAAGATAACCCAAGCTTAAATGGTGAATAGAAACTTAAATCCTGTCATCCGCGTACGCAAGTAGTTGTGCAGACTTGAAATAGATCTTACATACCTCTTGGGTTGGCCAGTGAGTCTCGTATGATCTTTTCAAACACGATGTTGAAGAAACTACATGACAGTGCGTCATCTTGTCTAAATCCTTTTTTAACATCAAAGGTATCGGTTAATTCGCTACCGACCTTAATGGAGCAGCAAGAGTTCTCCATTGTCATTCTGCATAACCTGACGAGTTTGGCGCTGTATAGCTCGTCTCTATGCACACTGTGATACGCGGCGTTGAAATCGACTAAAAGGTGATGGGGGTCGATTTAGTATTCTTGTGTGAATATTTGGTCTATTATAGACTTACCTGGCCTGAAACCACACTGATGCGATCCTATCAGTTTATTCACAACGGGTTTCAGGCGTTCACACAGTACGGCAGAGAAGATCTTGTATGCGATGTTGAGGAGACTTATTCCCCTATAGTTATGCTGAGATGCCATTCTTCGGGCATGCTTTCCTCCGAATAGCAAGGTTAGCTACAAAAAATACGATAGCATTGAAACCTTGAACAAGATTTCATACAGTGTCATTCGAGGCTAATGCAGTGCGTTCGCCCACAGATTCAATTCAAATGAAAAACCCTGTATACCAATCAGCGTATAAACTGATTGCCTCTCAGCTCTAAATGACAATGATAAAGACAAACCCGAAAGGTCATTCAAGGCAATTGCATGGCAACAAATGCAGCACTCAATTTCGAACGTTACCAGTTCGTTATTGCTGAGTTTATACTCGAAATGTCTAAATCATTCCTTGGTCACATAACGATCTAATTGAGAGAAAATGGTTATGTCCATGGCAGTTTCTGGAGGAAAATTCAGCAACAGAACGGGCTGTAAAGAAATACATATTGATTTAGTCAGACATCTATAGATTCAGAGAGAAGAGATTGGAAAGGTTCTCCAACCATTGGAACGACGTAGGGGAAGATGACCGCATTTAAGGCAGCAGACTCAAGTGGAAAAGTCAAGCCAAGAAAGCAGTTGGCTAAAGATTGTGCATGCTGAAGGGGAAGGGGTTTACTAGTCGACATTCAATGGAACTCCGAACTGTAGCGTGCGTCGTCTGTATATATGTAGTAGGTACCTAACCGCTAAGAGAAGAATAAGACGAGTGCAGCTTGCCATGAGTGCCAAAGTCAACAAGGTATACGAGCACATCATCTTGTGATGAACCTTATCACAGTTGCATTACATACCTACATATGTACATATGTAATTTGCTGAGTCTTCGAACGGAAACATGCGAAATTTCCATTATTAAGCCAGCCACTTCGTTTTCCTTATTAGCGCAAGGATTTCTCTACATTTTTGCTACACTGGCACTGGCCTTGATATTAGTAACCGACTAGCTACACACACATTTGTTTGCATAGAAAATCGTAGCTCGGATTAGATAGAAACGAAATGGAAAAAATTCGCTGAAAGAGAAAAGATTAAAATTCTAGGGTGACGCAATTCACTTGGCACAGAACCGACACCCAAAAGCAACATTAAAAATCATGCAGAAATTAACAAAATAAAAGAAAACAAATCAGCTGGCAGCAGCTACCGAATGCGAGCACTAGTGTATACGCAAGTATGTGAACAGCTGATTGTCGTTGGGTTCTTGCCACATCGCAAGACGATTTTGTGGAACACTTGAATGCTTACAGTGGTGTGCAATAAAATAGCAGTGTCTCATGCAAATATTTTTTTTACGTCTAAAAAGAAAATATTACTAGTTATCTGCAATTAATGCCATGAAACTCTTGGCATCGTCGAAGCATTGACTCGATTCATTTTTGACAACGCTCTACTGAAATAGCTTGCCAAGCTGACTGTGCCACCGTCCAAAGTTGCTGTGCATTACTTGGCTTTACATTAGAAACAGCAACTCGTAGGTCCCTCCATAAGTTTTCTATGGGATTGAGATCATGGGACTGTGCTGGCCGGTCCATGACCCCAACCGCATTTAGGCTTAACCATTCCTTAACGTATTTGCTGGTGCGCTTTGACCCACCTAAGCGGACTATTTTCCTCTGCATAAGGCAACATGACGTCCTCGATTATAATTAAATAAAGATGGCGGTCCCCGCAGTCGATGCTGAGGATTTGGAAAGACCACTTCTGCAGACTGTTTAACGGCGACGATAGACAAGATACCGCTGTCAGGCAGAACGAGCCATTCGTAATGGACGACGATATAACAGAATTTAGTCCACCCGACCTAGACGAAGTCAAAATAGCGATATCAAGACTTAAGTCTAATAAAGCCGCGGGCGCAGACGGTCTGTCTGCTGAGCTTCTAAAGGCGGCTGGAGATGAGCTGGTAAGGTGCATGCACCATCTCATTTGCAAGGTATGGTCGGAGGAACGCATGCCCGACGTATGGAATCTCAGCATCGTTTGCCCGGTCCATAAGAAAAGAGACCCCTATAACTGCGCCAACTATAGGGGAATAAGTCTATTTACGCTACGCCAGATCTTGGAGAAGACCCAGGAATACCAAATCGACACTCACCACCCTTCGTCGATTACAAGGCTGCATATGACAGCGTGTATAGAGAAGAGCTATACAAAGCCATGTCTAGTTTTAACATCCCTGCCAAACTCGTCCGACTGTGCAGGATGACAATGGAGAATTCTCGCTGCTCCATTAAGGTCGGTAATGAGCAAACCGAGACATTTGAAGTTAAAAAAGGATTTGAGCAAGGTGACGCGCTGTCATGCAACTTTTTCAACATCGTGCTTGAAAAGATCGTGCAAGAGTCACTGGCCAACACAAGAGGTACGATTTATTTCAAGTCTATGCAATTGCCTGCGTACGCCGACGACATTGACGTGATTGGACGGACACAGCGAGACGTCAATGAAGCCTTTGTAAGCATTGAGGTAGAAGCGGCTAAGATGGGTCTCAACGTTAATGAGGGTAAAACCAAACATCTGCTCCTTTCATCTAAAAGAGACGGATAGCACCGACGTATTGGCCAGAACGTCACCATGGACGGATATAACTTTGAAGTGGTCAAGGATTTCGTCTACCTTGGCTCACTGATGACCAGCGACAACAATACCAGCGCTGAGATAAAACGCAGAATCACTCTTGCCAACCGTTGTTTCTTTGGGCTCAAGAGGCAATTGAGAAGGAGAGCCCTCTCTCGGAAAACCAAGATGACACTATATAAGACCTTAATCATCCCAGTCCTCCTTTACGACGCAGAGGCTGGGACCTTAACAAAAGCGGATGAGGATGCCCTTGGTCGTTTCGGGAGGAAAATTCTGCGCACTATCTACGGTCTCGTTTGTTCAAACGGTGTATGGAGGAGAAGATATAACGAAGAACTGTACAGGTTGTACAGCGACACCGGCCTGGTACGACGTCTACGGATACAGCCACAGTCTAAGGTGGCTAGGCCATGTAGAGCAAATGGAAAATACAGCTCCAACCCGAAGATTCTTCGAATCCACCCCGGAACGAAGGCGCGGCAGAGGTCGGCCGCATCAACGGTGGCGCACGCAGGTGGAAGAGGACCTTAACCAACTGGGCGTGCGGCGCTGGAAGACGCTTGTTGGTTGAGGCTCAGGTTCACCACGGACTGTAGCGCCACTTAAGTAAGTAAGTAAACATGGCGGTCCATGATCCCCTCAATCCTATGGATAGGACCGACACCATAAATACGAGAAACAGCCCCACACCATCACCTTGGCTCCGCCATGTTTCAATATCTATGTATGTATACAGTGAACCGGCTATCAAATTCGGAAGATAGTGGTCTCCGAACATACTGGCGACAGCCAGTGGAACATAACAAACCTATTTTGCTTTCGTCGCTCCAAAATAAGTTTCGCCATTTAAAGGCTAATATATTGCACGCCACTGTATATGTTTACTTTGTTGTTCGAACTCGAATTGCGTTTTAAACTTTTTAAATTAAGTGAATTGAAGTTAATTGATAATAATTTGCGAATCAATTCGATAGCATCGTTCGGACGATTGAAAACGTGCACGTGTGGCTTACAATGAGAACGAGATGAGAATGATAAAAATATCGACAAAGCCTAAAGAGAAAACAATCCATTGAACAAAAACGTCTACTCTTGAAGGCGTAATCACCACTCAGCCGGTCATTATCGTTTACAATCACATGAATCCTCCTCCACTTATCAGTAATTCATAGAAAAGGAAGATAATTGCCGGGTCGCGTGGATGAATGACTACGCGAGTCATAGACTGTTGAATTCGTCACTTCATTTCTGTTCCTCCGAATTCATTCGAGGCACTTGAATCGATATCAATACCAATAGAAATACACACGTATCCGCCCAGAAAAAAAAAACATTAAATTCCGCTTATCTGACCTAAATTAGGAACGTTTTCGTTCCACAAACTCGAATGATTCACGAATTCTCGGCACCGCATTATCATTCATTTCTACATAAACGCACAGTTGCCGGTATGTACAGTTCTGTATCGCAACAATTCATTATGCAATTCAATAACACGGGATTGCGATTTCCACTGAGGTGCAAGTCATTAACCAATATATGTACCTGGGTACTGACCCGGTTAGTTGCTTTTCGTGAGATGTTTTTTTCTTTTTGTCTGTAACATTGGAATTCGTTGTCAAGAATCACCATGTGTCCATCATACGAATACATATAAACGATTCGAGAATGGTCCAGACAAAATTTGGGTAGTTATCAGGACTTACTTACTTACCTTGATGGCGCTACAGTTCGGGGTGAACCAGGGCCTCAACCAACAAGCCTCTCCAGCCGGCCCGATCCTTGAACAGCCGCTTCCCGTGCCGCACGCCAAGTTGGTTGAGGTCCCTTTCCACCTGTGCGAGCCACCTTAAATGCGGTCGTCCTCTGCTACATCCTCCCTCGGGGTTGGAGTCGAAGACTCTTCGGGCCGGAGCGTTGATGTCCATTCGCTCTACGTGGCATTGCCACCTTAGACGTCTAACTAGGCCGATGTTGCTGTACAGCCCGTACAGTTCTTGGTTGAATCTCCTCCTCCACTCTCCGTTTACACAAACGGGACCAAAGATTGCACGCAGAAATTTCCTCTCGAAGCGCCCAAGAGCCTCTTCATCCGCTTTTGATAACGTCCAAGCCTCAGCGCCGCAAAGGAGGACCCGGATGATTAAGATTTTGTAGAGGGATACCCTAGTTTTTCCAGAGAGGGCTCTACTACTCAATTGCCTCTTGAGCCCGAAGAAGCAGCGGTTGGCAAGAGTTATTCTGCGTTTTATCTCAGCGCTGGGGTCGTTGCTGCTTGTCACTATTGAGCCAAGGTAGACGAAGTCCCTGACTACTTCAAAACTATAGCTGCCGAAGGTAACGTTCTGACCAAGACGTCGGTGATGCGCGTCTTTCTTGGATGACAGCATATATTTGGTCTTGTCCCCATTTACCCTTAGACCCACTTTAGCCGCTTCTGCTTCAATGCTTGCGAACGCCTCATTGACGTCTCGCTTTGTCCGTCCAATAACGTCAATGTCATCTGCGTAGGCAAGCAATTGTGTGGACGTGAAGTAGATCGTTCCTCTTGTACTGCCCGCAGAGTTCCGCACGATCTTTTCAAGAATAATGTTAAAGAAATCACATAACTGCGTCACCCTGTCTAAAACCTTTTTTAACATCAAAGGGGTCGGTTAGTTCACCTCCGACCTTAAAGGAGCAGCGAGAGTTCTCCATGGTCATCCTGCACAGTCTGACGAGTTTGACGGGAATGTTAAAACATGTATAGCTCGTCTCTATAAACACTGTCATACGCGGCTTTAAAGTCGACAAAAAGATGGTGCGTGTCGAACTGGAATTCATGGGTCTTCTCCAAGATCTGCTGTAGTGTAAATTTTGGTCTATCGTGGATTTTCCTGGCCTGAAACCACACTGGTAGGAACCTATCAGATTGTTCACGACCGGTTTCAGGTACTTACACAGTACGGCAGAGAGAATCTTGTACGCGATGTTCAGGAGGCTTATCCCTCTGTAATTGGCGCAGTCATAAGGGTCTCCTTCCTTATGGACCGGGCAAACGATACTGAGATTCCATTCATTCTTTTTAAAATCTGCTATAACATAGAATACGTTTAACCCGTGATTAATCGATATAAAGAATACCTAATCGACCTCGCAATTAGTATTCGTCCTGATTCGCTTTAGGGATATCATGATATCAAATGACAAGTGTAGAACCTTTTTCGTTGTGTTCTTAGCATTAAGTGATTTTTTGTATCTTTTTATATAAAACCAAAATTAATAAGCTGCTTTGTCTCTTGCAGGTTTGATATTCTTGTGAAGATCATCATTCGACCCGATCCGATTGATTAGGGAAGAAAAGGAGGCGATTCATCGAAATACAAACTGTACGTCATAGATACCAAAGAAAACCAAACAAAACACACGTCAACTCACCACAGTGATACTGATAAAAGAGCAGTTTTGCTTGCTAAACAATTAACTAAACACTGTACGAAAAACAAAAGAAAACTGACAGCAGCACAGACACGTGTCCAGTAGTTCCTTCTTAGTTTTTTGTTTTTATTTCTTTTTTGGTTTTCGTCTCGTTCGCCGGAACAGTTTTCGGAGATTGAGATCCGCTCATCATTGCTATGGCATCATCGTCGATATTGGCAAATAATCAAATTACAAGTCACTCAGCTCTCGGGACGTCTAAATCGTCACCTTCTATCTCTTCGTCTTTGTCTTCTTCTTCGTCATCGTCGTCGTCGTCGTCTTTGGTAACAACTTCGTCGGTAACATCAGCTCCGGTGTCGTCGTCAGTTTTGTCACGTAAACGAACATACGACAGTGCACTTTTGATGCCAGCCTCAGCCAGTACGATGAAGGCGCCACCACCACTAGGTCATGCAGTACATTTGGACGATGCATCTGGCTTAAAATCATCGTCAGCATCGATCAGTATCGGGACGCATAAAAGCAATGAAGCCGATAATGGATTGGACGTGCCGATAAATGTCGACGCAGCCAAGGGTGCCGATTCGTTTGTGAACTGTGCGACGAGTAGCAGTATTTGCATCAAGAAGAAATATGTTCCACCGAAGAGTATAAACAGTAGTGCTGTCGAATTTACGGTAAGTACGAATGTGTGACTTCTAATCAAGTGAAAATACAAAATCATGCATATTTCTGCGTGAAAACCGTGTAAAGTGATTCCGTAAAGGAATGAGATCATGGCTATTATTCTGTATAATGCCAACAGTGTTAATGACACCTTAAAAGGGTCGGGTTTAATGGATGGAATTCTATTAATTTTTGCTTGCAATCGTACTGAAATATGAACGCGTTGAGTCTCATTAACGCTTTTATCTTCATCACTCAAGTGTCACGCCACCTCTCCTTTGGGTTGGTGGTTCAAAGTCCACGCTTCTATTGACTCACTACGGAAAGTATTAACTTCCTGTAATGCATTCGATTAAACGATCGCATTTCAAGTTGCCTTACTTGTTTGCCTTGACATTCGATCGCCATGACTGAGTTTGTTGGCGAACCGATTTGCATACATGCGACAAAACTTTTTAATTATGCTGTCAAATCTGACGATTTTTATTACTGTATCAAAAGCAGATTATTCGCGATTTCATCCGTTCACTTTTGCCTGGAGACAAGTAAAACGTTTCAAGTCACTCGACACCGCTCGGTGTTGTTTGTCGGAATTATCATTCTCACTTTAATCGATCGATAGTGTGGGTACCTGTTGCTGAATTGCTTGCCAGTGGTCCGATGTACTGAGCGAATTAGTTAAGGCTGAGCTGGGTAAGGGTTAAATAGCCCGCCTTATCAAGTACTGAGCGATTAGCTGAACAATAATGGTGTCAAAGTTCAAGGGAATTGTGATTTCGCATACACAGACTGAATTAGTGCTGCCTTCACATTGATTGGGAAATCGTTGCTGCAACCTGCTGCGATGTCAGTGGGGCATGGCTTGGTGAAACATTTTTGATTTCAGTTGACCTCTATGTGAACATAATCAAGTCAAAGTGTACACTTCAATGGTTGTGTGTGTGTTTTTTTTTTTGTGTTTTCTTTTGTGAACTCGATCATGTCATAAGATCCGTCATCGCTCAGCGCAGTTGTCTTAGCAAATGTCTTCTTGCGTTGCAGTCTTACTTACTTTGATGGCGCTACAGTTCGGGGTGAACCAGGGCCTCAACCAACAAGCCTCTCCAGCCGGCCCGATCTTTGGCCAGCCGCTTCCAGTGTCGCACGCCCAGTTGGTTGAGGTCCCTTTCCACCTGTGCGCGCCACCTTAAATGCGGTCGTCCTCTGCGGAATCGAAGACTCTTCGTTGATGTCCATACACGCCCTAGTCATCTTAGACGTTGGATCCGAAGACGTCTAACTAGGCCAATGTCGCTGTACAGCCCGTACAGTTCTTGGTTGAATCTCCTCCTCCACTCTCCGTTTACACAAACGGGACCAAAGATTGCACGCAGAATTTTCCTCTCGAAACGCTCAAGAGCCTCTTCATCCGCTTTTGATAACGTCCAAGCCTCAGCGCCGTAGAGGAGGACCGGGATGATTAAGGTTTTGTAGAAGGATACCTTAGTTTTTCGAGAGAGGGCTCTACTACTCAATTGCCTCTTGAGCTCGAAGAAGCAGCGGTTGGCAAGAGTTATTCTGCGTTTTATCTCATCGCTGGTGTCGTTGCTCCTTGTCACTATCGAGCCAAGGTAGACGAAGTCGTTGACTAGTTGAAAAATATAGCTGCCGAAGGTGACGTTCTGACCAAGACATCGGTGTTGCGCGTCTTTCTTGGATGACAGCATATACATATTTGGTCTTGTCCCCATTTACCGCAGGTTCAAGAGTTTTTATATTCTCTTATGATGTGTTGACACACACAACCTGAACGGAGTGCAGTGGTTGGGGTCGTTGATGTTCGTTCACTACTCTCAGGGGTGGTTGTCCTAGACCTAGATAGGACGAGAGCCGACCAAATTCCGCGTTGGTTATAGTCCGTAGTAATTCGTTCAGGCACTTTGGTATTGCATACGTATAGGAACTACTTTTTCTTGGCTATGAAGCGAATTTGAACCATAAACCTTCCGCTCGGCGGTCGATGATGTTAACCACTGCACCACGGCCACCCCCATACTGAGATTCCATTCATCGGGCATGCGTTCTACCGACCATATCTTGCAGATGAGTGGGTGCGTTGCATTCGCTTTGGCAAACAATTGTTTATAGAGTCACTATGGCTTTTTTCCTGGTGCTCCTGTATGAGTTCAGTAATTCCCCTTGTACTCGACGTATACTTAATCAAAACTGATCGACGCCCTGGTATCGTTGCTGTTATTGGTTCAAAATTTTGTTGAACGAAGCGCTAATCATTTTCGTTCGAAAATCGAATTCTTCTTCGAAAATGCACTCAGTTTTTCGCTTACGAAACGTATGATGATAAATTGTCTTGTTTGTTCGCATCTACATTACATACTTTCGCTTGAACGTTGCGATGGAGCTGTGCTAAATTGACAGCACATTGACAGCGTTTATCTCTTATCATTTCTCTTGCCCCCGCATACTCAAGGCGGGGGAGAATGTGTCATGTCCACTGTCAACCAAACGCTGGGTGAAAGAAAGAAGCGAAGAAAAATGTGCGAACGAAAAAAGAGAATTGTAGCTCTTCTGCTTACGTTTGCACTAGATGGGGGCTTGAGAATGTTCAGACGTAGTCAGTTGGACGTCTCTGCTTGCCGGGAACAGAAGAGCAATTTTGGGTATCGTTGGCTGTTTTGTTTTTTTGTTTTCGCTTCTGATTGCTTCTGCGGTTTGGTAATTCATAGTCTTGACGCAAGCAATTAATTTTGTGATTGAAATAGAAACCCAAACCAAGCGCTATTCAAAAAGGTTAACGAGTTTTAAGTAGTGACCAGCGATAGAATGGGCCGTAAATTAAACGCGTTCATTTCATCCTTACCGGAGGATATGGTATGTGTTTCAACTTGTGGATTTTTGAAGTTATTTTGTGATTCCTTGGACATTAATTTGAAATTCAGTGCCACGTTTGAACGTTGTGTTCTTGATTTTCAAGTTTGTAAATACGGCGCTTCGTTGACTATTATGTCGTTGAATAATGCTGACGATGAAATCATTGTATTGCACTTACTTGACCGGATCGCTTTATTGTTCTGCGCGTTATGGGATTTTTTGCTCGTTTGACCGCGGAAAGAAGGAATTAAAGAACGTCCAAAACGTCATCACTGTCCTTAGGTAGGTAGGTAGATAGGATCGTAGCCTTCCCAGAAATGAGAAGAACACACATAGGCCAGGGAGGCCTGTTGAACCATTTTGTGCTTCTTAAGAAGTTAAGAAGATCAAGTATCCCTACTTGCTGAACCTCTGTCAGTTCGTTAAGGAAATAAGAGCCTAGGTATCGTTTCCTGATTGTGCAGAATGCCGGGCAAGTGCAGAGAAGGTGGTGAATGAATTCGACCTCCTCCTCGTCTAGACAGCTTCTGCAGAAATTATTCGGAATTATACCTAGTTTTTGCGCGTGACTGCCGATGAGGCAGTATCCGGTGATGACACCTATAACTTTGTAGATGTCAGTTCTTTTTAGGGAGATAATACTCCTAGTCCGTTGACTGTCGAGCCTGGGCCGGATTTGCCTGGTGATGACGCAGGTATGTCCCTGAGTCCATCTCCGGTTCGTCTCGGCCCTGGCGAGATTAGTAAGATTAAGTTTAATGGTTGCAAACGGTATTCCCTCACAAGCCGCGATTGATTGTAGCGTCGTCCCCTGTTTGGCGAGTGTGTCGGCTCTCTCGTTTCCTGGGATGTCGCTGTGTCCTGGTACCCAGAGAAGTTGTATGTTGAACTGTTCGGCCATCTCGTTAGGAGATAGGCGACTAGTCGCTAGTTTTTGATGTGTACACATAGGTCTCAAGAGCACCGTGAGAGCACCGTGGCGCAGTGGGTAGTGTGTTGACCTCTGACGCCGATGACACGGGATCGAATCCCGACACAGCCGTGTCATCGAACGTGTTTTTCACGGTGTTTCTCCTCAGCGGAGTTCTGACAAAACCCCCTGTAGTAAAATTGTCATGAAAAGCTTCTCGAAATTCGCCGTTCGGAACCGGCAATAAACTCTAGGTCCCTTTCACCTATGGGAAAATAAAAAAAAATCACACACAACATGGGTGATTGAGAGAAGCTCGGCTCAGGTTCTTCATGGACTGTAACGCCAACATACATACATATGTACATACACACACATAGGTCTCAAACGACTTTAAGGCTGCTTGGCTATCCGCGAGAATGCGGATATTCGTAGTGGATATCACTTTCCACTTCAGCCAGGACAAGGCCACTATTATTGCCAACAGTTCCGCCTGAAAAACGCTGCAGTAATTTGGTAATTTTAGAGCTTTATTCAGCTTAAGTTGTTTGCAGAAGATTCCACTACCCACCCCGTCCTTGGTTTTAGACCCGTCAGTGTAAAAGTCTACGCAGTATCTGCGGGGTTGAGTATGGCGGGTCCAGTATTTGTCTGTTTTTTTTCCAAGATCGTGGTGGGTTCTGTCAGGTTCAAGTTTGCTGCCATGGTTGTCCTGTTGTTCAGGATGGACGAGTGGCCAGTGACAGCTCGTCCATTTCGAGTTGACATTTAGTCTGATGGCCGTGTGTGTGGCAATTTGCTTGCCGAAAATATCGAGTGGTGTAAGGTCGAGTATCGTGTTAAGCGCAGCCGTTGGGGTGGACCTGAGGGCCTCGGTAATGCACGTACACGCCATTGGAGGAATAGTTTAAGCTGGTGCCAACACTGTCCTTAATTTTATTTTATTTTTATCATCGTGAAACCTATCCACGTTTGTCGGTAACTTCATTCAGTCGGCCGGGTAAACTTCCCACAAAGTTTGGCAATGGACCTGTGGTATAGAATACCATCACTTTTGATTGGATGTCTATAATTCATCCATGCTTCTTCACATCGCTTCAAAGATTCTCAATTGAATTGTGCTCTTGTCGATTTTTCCGAAGCCACGAAGTTCAACATGACTTTGTAGGATGCCTTTGTACTTACATATGTTAATCCATCGATCACTGATGACCCCAAGCTGAAGCACGGTGTAGGATCGGGAAAGTTATTGACACAACTGAATATCTCAAATTCGTTCCTTCTTCCCGATCACTTAAGCATATTTCAAGCTGGAGTGCTAGAAAATACTCAGTGCAGCCTACCTCAATTACACGTCTATCGCTATTTGTGGCGACAGCCAAGTCGCTATTAAAGCCCCTTCGTTTGCTACCTTCTATAAACTGGAGCAACGCAATGTTCTGGGTTGAGAGGGCCATCAAGCTAGCCAAGCTCGGATGGTATCAATTAAATACATGCGCAACGGCAAGATCAACATGACTCGCCTATGATAAGAAAAAGATAGAAAGTCTGCTAAAGTTCAATCGTGGGAATATTCAATTGGCAATCGGTGCTCTCACTGGGTACTGCATGATATTCTACCATGCAGCCAGACTAGGCCAGTCCCACAATTACTTCTACAGAAGCTGCAGGGACAAAGAGGAAATTGAATTCATTCGTCGCCTACTGAGCGAATGCTCCTTGGAAATCATTTGCTTTCAGGACTAGAAGAGGTAAGTAACATTGGCTGAACAGACTACTGGGATTTCTATCTGCTCAGCTCAACGGGCAATTCTTAGGTTTCTACAGGTTAAGCGTTAACTGAGCACAATGGATTCCTCGTAGTCTAAGTGAGCCTCGACCTTTCGTCAATAGGGCACCCATTCACCTAACCCAACCTAACCTAGGATATTCAATATATCCAATCGTAGATGGGCAAATTCAACTAGATACAGGATTTCAAGCAAAACCTGGCCCTCCTACTAAAAAAAAACAAAAAAAAAAAAAAAAAACGACCTCCTCAATAGACACCACTCCAACAAAGCTTGAATCGTGGCAGTCAGTAGGAGCCAATGGCTTATATGAAGTCGTGTAGAGGAAACTCTGTACCATTTTCTCTGCGAATGCCCAGCACTCGCAGGTTCTGCGCCTTTGGCAATAGATACTTCCTCGACGACCTCCCAGAGGTAGCCAACCCCAGCTTGGCCAATATAACCGCCACCATTCACATCCCTTGCGAGTTTCACGACTTCTATGGCATCAAAACGTCACCTAAACGCAAATTGTACCCTGACACGCATAGTCGGGTAGCCATTTCATACTAGCTAGTACCTACTTGATACGCCGTAACAAATATTCCGAATATGGGCCCACCAATATGCTAAAGATATATTTTGGATAAATGTCTCGCCCTTTTGCGCGACGAACATATATTTTACCATCAAAGCCAAGTCTATTGAACTTGTGTCCTTCGTATCAAAAGAGATTTTTCTAGAATCGAGGAGGATACTATGTATCGTTTTGACAGAGGGCCGGAAAGGCGCAGAGCAGGTATCCTCTTCATCTTCAAAGCTCCTAAAAGGTGTTCGAAACTTGCCCTAGACTTTTTGCTCGGCTGCCAATAAGACAGTGGCCAGTGATGACACAAACGTTTTTGTTGATGTCACTTTGTTTTAGGGAGATAAGTCCCTTGGATCACGGACGGTCAAGTCGAGATCAGATTTGCCTGGTGGTTAGGCAGGTATGCTCTTGGACACATCTCAGGTCCATCTCGGCCGTGGCTTGATTCGTTAGTTTTCGTTTAATGACTGCTAGTGCTATACCTGCGTGTGCCATGTTTGTTTTCTGCGTCATTCCTTATCTGGCGAGCATGTCAGCTCTTTCATTTCCTGAAATGACGCTGTGCTCTGCTACCCATAAGAGGTGTATCTTAAACTGTTCGGCCATCTCGTTAAGAGGTAGGCGGCAGTCGAGGCTTGCTTTAGAAGTGTCGACATAAGACCCCTGCGATTTCAGGGCAGTTTGGCTGTCAGTGAGGATTCGAATATCTATGCTAAATATCACGTTCCACTTCAGCCAAGACAGGGCTTACTTTATTGCTAACAGCTCCGCCTGAAAGACGCTGCAATAGTCCGGTGGTTTAAGAGCCTGACTAAGGGTTAATTGTTTAGAAAAGACTCCGCTACCTATGGCGTTATTGGTTTCTGACCCATCTGTGTAAAAGTCCACGCGGTTGCACTTGCCGGGACCTCTTGATTTTTTTTTCAAAGACTGTGGTGGCCTTAATGTGGTCGGAATTTTCTGCCAAAGTTATCCTGTTGATCAGAACAAAGGAATGACCAGCAATATAACTTGTCCATTTTGAGCTGGCCTTTAATCTGGCTGCCGCGGATATTGAGTGGAGATAGGTGGAGAAGCATGTTGAGCGCCGCCGTTGGAGTAGACCTTAGAGCCCCGATGATGCACATACAAATGTACATGCCAACCTCTGCACTTTCTCGATTTGTTTGTGGTATCTTGTTTTGTCCAGTGCAATCCACCAGACGGAGCACACCATACATTAGGATAGGTCTAACAAGTTTGACGTACAACCATAGGGTTGATTTGGGGTTAAAATCCCTTCTTTTTTCCTAAAGCTCTCTTGCAAGTGTAGAGAGCGATGGTTGCCTTCTTTGCTCGTTCGGTTGTATTGTCCTTCCAGGTTAGTTTCCTATCTAGTATAATGGCAAGATATATGGCACTAGAAGAGTAGGTTAGCCTGGTGCCGAGTAGAGTAATTGGACATACATATGTCCAGGATCTTGTGTTTTCTAGTGAAGAGCACAAGCTCCGTTTGCCGGGGATTTATCCCGAGTCCTTTCGTTTGTGCCCACTTGCAGAGTATGGAGAATGCCGTACGCATACGGTCATTCAGTGTAGATAGATATTTGCCCGAGATGGTAATAGCAACGTCATCTGCATAAGCAATAACCTCGAGGCCGTCTTTCTCCTGTTTAGTCAGTGAGTTTTTTTGCAACTACGTTCCAATGTGACGTTGTTGAGGGCCCCCGCTATATCTAGGAAGGCTACTAAGGTGTATTCTTTGAGAAAATTTATCTTTTGATTTTCCTCCCCAGTTTATGCAAAGCCTTTTCAGCAGATTTACCTTTTGTGTTTTGCGTTTTGTGCCTTAGAAATTAGGGGTGGATCAAAATGATATGTATATGTAGGTCTATCAGTCTTTCTAGGATTTTTAGTACAATGGATATTAGACCGATGGGCCTAAGATCCCTGGCTGTAGTAGGGAACTTCTGCCAGCTTTGTAGAATTTTTTGAAATGTGTCTCCAGACCAGGCAGCCTTTGGAGATAACTTCAAGCCATGGTATTACCCACTTCATAGTTTGCGCAATTTCGACGGACTAAATTCCATCCAGCCCCGGCGGTTTGAAGGCTCTGGGTCGTGCATTTCCGAGCAACCTGGGAAGTGCATGTTGAGGAGAAGATTAAGTGTTTCTTCTTCTGACCTTATCCATCCTATAATGGAGAAAAGACAGCTAGGAGTTGAAGAACCTTTTGAGAGGATTTTTCGTAGTCTGGAGGCGTCTGAGATCTTTTCAAGACTGCTGCACAAAAGTCTCAACGATTTTCTTTGCTCCTTCCTTAGGAATTGCTTATAGTTTTTTTGTACAGGCCCCAGTCCGTGTAGTTTCTAGTTCTCTTCGCTTTGTTTAAGAGCTTGCGACAGAGTTTACGGAACTTGCTTAGGCTTGCGTTCCACCAGTGTGGGCACGGTTCCTTCTTGGCCTTGTGTTTTGCACAGCTGTTTGTTCATGTGTTGCCCAGTATTCCAGTATTTAATATTTCTTAAGAAGTCCTTAAATTGCTTTCCGATGTCTCTTTTAAAACGAATTACTTGACTAAATTTGCTACGAAATTCCCTCGACATGTACCTTTGAAGAGTACAAAAATACCAAATGAAACGTCCGTCCGACCCAATACTGCTTTTCTTACAGCCGGAATTAAGTAGTTTTACTGCATATTACAAACAAATGCTTTAACCTTTCTACTTTAGCGCCACCCTTTGTCTTACATTTAATATCCTTGACCATGTTTAGCTCAGTTTTAAATTGGTCCAGCTCGTATTTGGTGTTTGCTTCGTGGTTGCCTTTTTACTTTAGTCTAGCATGCATCTCGTATCGAGGCTATCGACGAATTTTAAAAGAAAACGGCTGATGATGGAAAACAGCCTTCAAATGTGTCGAATAGCTTACAACAACTGCATTGTGTCTCCTATCATCATCGAATGATCGAAGCTCGTATGTCATGCCTAGATTGTGACTAACGTTGTCGACTACATTCTAGAATTATTCATTTTTTATCTATCATGTGTGCGAAATTGTTGTCAGGCTATGTGTGTATCATTAGCACTTTACACCACAGTGACTCATACCTTAAATAGTCTGGTCCCAAACGCGCTTTAAATAATTCTGTTTTAATTGCGCAATGGAGCTGCCCGTACTACAGGCGTCAAGTGTTGCTCATCTGGATCGGGCAATGCTCGCGTTGCAATCTATTCGATTGAAGAATGGGAAAATTCACTTCAATTGAGATCGTAAGTGACCGTCTTGATGGCGTGATGATAACATCAACTCTCCTACACCATTCTCCTTTGATTTCTCTAAATGTGTATAAATCAGGTGATACCATGCCGGCTCTGTCACACCGCCATTAGCCTCGCCTACGATCGTGCTTCCCCAATGGGGGTGACCTAGAAATTATTTTGTGCGCTCAAGCAAAATGAGAGCATTGGGAACGAATAACCATTAAACATGCGAATTTGTTTCTCTATCGTGTTGGTTGTCTGCTTTTTTATTTATCTTTCAAGTGTTCATTGAATTATTTGTTGTTCAGTTGAGGAAATCTATTTTTTATAGCGAAACGGAAATTATGTTTCAGAAATTTGTAAAAGAAAACTCTTTCTTAATTGTTTATTGATCGAGAGAGAGTGACTGATTGGTTTTCATATTCGTTTCAGACAATTTGTAAGCCGGCACCATTCTCCACGGACGAAGAGGCAACGGTCGAGCGTGAGCGATGCGATTATGCGCAGAAGATCACCTATCAGATGGCTCGGTCTGGACAGACGCCCAGACGTGTGCGCGTCTATGCTGATGGAATCTATGATTTGTTTCATCAAGGTCATGCGAGGCAGCTAATGCAGGTAAGAGACAATGGAGTTTGCATTCTCATGGCTTTGAGTTCAACCGTTTATCAATTTCGTGTACGAAAATTGCACAGTCAATTAACGTTCGATAGAATTCGCTCGATCGATATAGCGTACGTCGGGCGATGGCAGAGATTTTAATCAGAATCAGGTTACATTTGAGTTGTTCGCTGTCTATATGATAACGTCGACTTCCCGTGATCTTTGGTTCTTTTTAAGGGGTTTTACAGCGAGTGGAGAATATGCCTAGCTTCTCGCAATCCCTCATGGATGTTGTAAATGAATTAGTTCGAAACGATTGGCTACAAGATAACTTCACTGGCAAGTATACTATAGGGGTTCAGATAGAACTCTGCAGACAGTTCAGAATACACCTGATATTGGTGTTGGCGAGATTCAATCTGTTAAGTTCAAAAGAGTAAAAGGCAGTAAGTAGGCTTGATAGACTTCATTTATTAGACTTAACCTATGTATATATTAAAATGGACGGGGTGTCCAAAGCGCGTGTGTAGGATGTTCGAGAGCCGGATGTGAGAGATACGGATCACTTGTCTGTTCAGCGGTGATGCCATCACCTAAACCTCGGACAGTGATGCCAACAGTTGCAACACAATCAGGGACCAACGATATAATGATTGAATAGCTCCCAGAAGAGGGCCCTCAACATTAAACTTCTGCCCAATGATCGAGAGTTTACACTATACTGGCCGGTGGCGCTTTTACACAGACAAAAGCTGCGCGTTTTCCATCTTCGAGTTGACCAAGGCTCCAATATCCATATCCTCTGAGTGCGATTTCCTTGCTCTCTTTTTTCTAAAGATCAAAACAGTCTCCGGAATCTGTCACCTACCCGGTGCTTCACCACATTCGCAAGCAACTTTAATTACCCGAGGGGCTGTCAACACTCCATCTCCACTCATTGATTTGAGCATTTCTGGTAAAATTTCATTAATTCCTGCGGGTTTGACTTCTTAAGCGCATCAGTTGCCAACGTCACTTGCCACCTTCCCCGCTCTATTCAGATGAGAGGAAACTTCTTCGCTTGTTCTGAATTTATTTCGTCTAAACGTCTCAATCGCAATTCCCCTGACAATTAAGCTTAAGCTTAAATGCTACAAGCAACCTGGTAATCTGAGCCTAATAAAATTAAATTTCTGTTTCTCGGGATAGTTATTATCGCTCTCAACTCCATTCAGCTATGGGATCGATGAGTCTCTTCTTCAATGGATTAGAAACAAGCCTTTCATTTAATTCAAGTTGTTTTGGACGGATTTAAGTCCGGTATCGCCTTTTTAAATGCTGGTATTCCCCAGGGCTCCGTTTTGTCTACGAAACTTTTTTCGTTTTGTATAAATGACCTCTTGTCTGTCAAATCGAATACAAGCCAATCCTTTTCTGCCACAGTACTTTCATTATCTTACGCTCTTCGGCTGTAAATAGTAAACGGCAGCGTATGTTAAGTTCATTAAATTCCGACGTCGACAGCATCATTGTATGAGGAAAAAAGTATAGACTGGAATCGAATGCTTCCACAGTACTATCTTCTGTCGTCCAAGCGCCCACCAACTCGTAGACATTACCCGTTAATGGTATTTGCATCCAAAAAGCTTTCCGTCTTGGGTATGTATCACTGGCAATCGTAGTTGGAACGACCACATGTTCGGAGTCGCCAAGAATGCTGCGAAATGCTTAGGTTTCTTCTTTTTTAGATCTCATTGCACCTGCTAGATAGAATTGAAAGCAACGCGATAATGCTGACAGAAGACTCTAGATTCGTTTGAACATCGCAGAACTGTCTCTCACCTTTCCCTGTTTTATCGATAAATATCGGGCCCGAAGGAGGGAGGGAAAAAAAGACGCTGCGGCGAAAGAAGAAAATCTTCGCAGCCTCCAAGCACAAGGATATCGAAGAGTCCAGGGACAAAAGGCCAAAAGCCTCACAGCGGTCTTTAAAAACGGCACACAGGCTCTTCGAAATTGCGGAATAATGGATGTTTTCAAGTAACATTTCCAACGGCTGCTTAATGGGCATGGAGAAGAGAGAGTGGAAGGGGACGAAGAGATCTCGCCTCCAGTCAACGAAGTTGTCCCTCTCCCAGCATTGAAGAAGTAGCGATAGCTATTAAAAAGTTGAAGAACAACAAGGCCGCAGGTTCGGAAGGATTACGATCAGAGCTCTTCAAATCTGGAGGCGATGTTCTGGTAGGGAGTGTGCATCAGATCATCGTAGACTGGAATACCAGCTCTATATGCCCCATCCACAAAAAAAAAAACGATCCTACCTATTGCAAAAACTACAGATGCTTGCTCAGTATCGCTTACAAGATCCTATCTAATGTATTCTGTGAACATCTAAAGCCGTTTTGCACCGCACTAATCGGCACATAGCAATGCGGCTTCCGGCCAGCCGGATCGACTATAGACCACATATTCACGCTGCGACAAATCCTGGAGAGAACCAGCGAGTTTTAAATCGATACCTACAACCTTTTTATCGATTTTAAAGCCACATATGACAGCACTCATCGCAAAGTCTTATTTAACGCGATGGCTGAGTTCGGGATCCCGGGAAAACTGATCCGGATGTGTCGAGCCACGCTAACAAACACTCGATGCACCGTGCAGTTCGGCTCCAGAACCTCCGAGCTTTTTAAAATTTGCACCGGATTTCAGTTCGGCAAGAAGATGCGCTGTCTTGCGACTTCTTCAATCTCGTGTTGGAACAAATAGTGCGACGGGCCAACGTCGACACGGAAGGCACTATCTTGTACAAATCGGCCCTGTTGCTGGGCTCCGCAGACGGATGTTGATATTGTCGCAAGTTCCCAGTGCACCATTGTGGAAGCGTTCACGGCGATTAAGAATAAGATGAAACGAGCTGCTCTTCACATCAATGACATTAATGCTGTCAACAAAATAGCGATCTGTCACCCATCACCTAGGACAAAAGATAACGATCAGCAGCTATAAGTTGTTCGTGGTTAAGGAGTTCACATACCTCGGGGCAGGCATAAACTTGACGAATGCTGCTACTTCGGCTTGTCAAAACAGCTAGGGCAAACCCGAAGAACCAAAGTTAGGCTCTACAAGACTCTTAAACTGCAAGTCCTGCTATATGGGGCCGAAAGCTGGACGATAAGGAGGACAGCAGAGCTGATCCTTGACTCCTTGGAAAGAAGACTTCTGCGACGGATATTTGGTCCTGTCTGCGAGGAAGGCGAATGGAGGAGAAGACATAACCGCGAACTCTATGAGCTGTACAAAGATGTATAAAGTCCGGAAGGCAAAAATTCGTCGACTACAATACAATAAAGACCAAGTGATCGCGGAAATGTAAGAGAGCTTGGTCTTTCCGACTGGAAGCAGCATGCACAAGATCTTCAAAACCCTACAATATGCTTGTGGGCAATCGTGTTTTAATTCTCTCTCTGGAGTTTCTATTCTCCCTCGGGAGCAATACATTGTACCCCAAAAGCAAACAAACTCTTGGTCACGCAAAATATCCATGTAAATGGTTATCTTGTAGCTCATAACTTCGGCTCATTTCTCAGACATGCACGAAACGTGCTGTAACACATTCCACAAAGCACGGACTGCTACTAAAATCACATTCAAAAATAGTCCAAGTCAACTGTCAATGTCGTTGAATAACATTCAAACCTTGACCTCAAAGTATATTTATCCACACTCGGCCTTCAACTCTCGCTTAGAGTCAGAATGGCAATAAAACGTTCTACGCATTAGACTTTTCTGCAACACAGATTCGATCTGCCTTCTTGTGCGATCATATATTTACCATTTTAGAGATGAACATCATGAGATTAATGCATTTGTTTATCATTTCAGGCGAAAAACATCTTTCCCAACGTGTATTTGATCGTTGGCGTCTGCAGCGATGAGTTGACTCACAGCAAAAAAGGACGCACTGTGATGAATGACTCCGAGCGCTATGAGGGCGTTCGCCATTGTCGTTATGTCGATGAGGTAGATTTGATTGTATTTTTCTTAAATAATTGCCTAATTGCCTTTTGCATAGATTATCCGCGAGGCGCCATGGACACTAACTGATGAGTTTATTGAAGAGAATAAAATTGATTTCGTTGCACATGATGACATTCCATACACCGGCGATGGTTTCGATGATATTTATGCTCCATTGAAGGCGAGGGGAATGTTTGTTGCCACCGAGCGCACAGAAGGTAAGTGTGATAAAGTGGTAATCGGGGTAATTAGAAAATTGGTTTCAATGTCGTGTACGAGCGTAACTAAGATGACAGTTGCGTGGTAATAGACGCAACGCCTTTAGTCAGGCTCGTGTTGGGTTCTGTCGTTCAATTTTGCGCCCAGGCAGCCTTGAACTCGCTTTCGATTGCGTGATGGGAAGATTGGCAGTTGATTGCGTGCCACGATGTGGCGTTTATGAGGCATGTTCTTAATATGGAGAGTTTTCTGGTACTTAACTGTAAAATAAAGTCGAACGAATAACTAGAATATCATACGAGCGACTTACAATACCGACTCCGCCCTGTAATTGTACTCTCTTCCAAAGTAGAGCGAAGCCTTTAGATGTCTGCATAATGCTCTGCTGCAACTGAGGCGATGTGTTTGCAGAGCACGGTTAGGCGACAACGCCAGGCGGCTGAGAAAGTATTGCCCTGATCATCGTCACGGTTTCGTTCCGGTAATTTCGATATGCACTACGCACGACAGAAGACCAATGGTCGAAAATGTCGATACAGTCATGGAAATCGTTGAATCTGACTATCCATCAAGCACTATTTCAATTGCCCGGGAACTAGCGCATAGGAGATGGTTAAGGGATTTCTCTTCAATGTCGGTTTTAGCAACTTAGGCAGTGTGTGTTGAATGGGTTGCGTAACTTGGCAGCGTAGGTGTCGATGGACCAATGGCCAGTACTGATAGCTACAATTCTGGCAATCTCCTGTCGAGTTCTGTTAGTTAGGTCGTTCTTTTTGTGTTGTAGAAAGGCCATCTTTTTTTTTGATAAGACACAATTACTCAGGGTCCTCCGCCTGGAGTTCGCCCTTGAGAGGAAGTGTTGGAAAATGTATCCCTTGACCAGTCCTATGGGAGGAGATACTACCTCCGACAGGGAACTATTGAGGGTAGAACCGTGTCTTGCCTGCGCATCAGCTTTTTCCTTTCCTTCTATATTGCTATGGCCAGGAGCCCAGGAGAAAGTGATGTTGAAATAATCGCCTACACAAGTGATTTCGTCTTTACACTGTGTGACTAGTTTGGATTTAATCAAGAGCTTTCATAGTTGACGGGCTGTCAATACAAATGGCAACGTCTCTCTTAGTAATCGGGTGACGGGGTGAGTATCTTGCGAAGCTCCTTAATCGCTAGTGTTTTCGCTTTTAACACAGTAGCCAAGTGAGGAATTCGCAGTGATTTGGAGATATTCAGTTCCGCTAGCCGACTCCACAATCCATCTTTGAGCCGTCGGAAAAAAAAAACTGCCTAGTAATACCTGCCTAAGTGACGATGACGTGCACTGACAGAGCAGTTCCAGTGGCACAGAATTTATGTGCTCTGCTGTTTCTTCGTGCTCATTACACATTCTGCATACTTCAAAAACTAGTCTCGACTGTCGCCTATCTCTGAACGAGATGGCCGAACAGTTTAACATACAACTTCTCTGGGTACCAGGACACAGCGACATCCCCAGGAAACGAGAGAGCCGACACATTCGCCCTGAGATGGACCCAGGGTTACAGCTGCCTGGGACGACAGTTCACGGACTAGAAGTATAATCTCCCTAAAAAGAACCTGGCATCTATAAATCCATTGGTGTCTTCACAGGTCACTGCCTTATTGCAGAATAATTTCTGCAGAAGCTGCCTGGACGAAGAGGTGGTCGAATCCATTCACCACCTTCTCTGCGCCTGTCCAGCATTCTGCACAATCAGGAAACGATACCTAGGATCTCACTTCCTTAACGAACTGACAGATGTTCAGCAAGTAGGGATATCCGACCTTCTTAACTTTTTAAGAAGCACTAAGCGGTTCCACGAATAGGGGTATAAACTCCTATCGTAGCTGCACAACGGCTCTCTCCATTCTGGGAAGGCTACGAACGTACCTACCTACCTACCTACACATTCTTCAGGTATCATCTTGTATAACGCCCATGGTTTTGAGATGTTTGTTGACTAAAAGGAAAGCCTGTGACTGTGCAAGTCTGACTCCTAGAAAGCATGAGGAGTTGCTTCGTTTTTGCTACCTTCCGTTTGTGACCAGTAGTTATTGGCCGTGTTCCTCAACCATCTGTTGATGCAGCATTTGGTGGTGCTGATAGATATGCTGCAGAAAGATCGTGACATCATAAACGGTGATGCGGAGTCTTTTCTTGCTAGTAAGTCTGCTTTTTCCTTACCTATATGGCCGCTGTGCCCAGGTATCCAAATGAGGTGAACTCTATCTGTGTTGGCCAGCTGGTGTAATACTTGTAGGCAGTCCCATACCAATTTGGAGGTGATTTCGTAGCTCTTAAGGGCCAGAAGTGCAGCCTTACTGTCAGAGAGAATATAAATGTTTGTTTGATAGGTTTGTGTTGATATTTTCTCTGAGGAACAGTTATACTCCGTATACTCTAGCCCCAACGCCTTCATTCATTTTGGAGCTGTCTGTCTACCAAGATTCTTTTTTTTTTTTTTGTTTTTTAATAATTTGCTCGCACTCAAGGTCTAAACCTTATTATGTCGGCGACACAGTCGGCGACACGGCGGGCAGAAGGTAGAAAGGAAGAGGAATAGAGAAGATGCCGATGGACATTGATCTTAAATGCTTGCATGTTGCATTGAGGGGGGAAAACCGAAGTTAATGAAAGATATATTGGTGAGCATTCCTAGAGAGACGTGTATTGCGGGAGAAATGTTGAAGCGGCGGAATGTAACTGGCTATTTCATCAGAGCATTCGCGATTGAAAGAGAGGGAATTGTGACCTTATAGTTTTGGCTGAAGTTATATCTGGGGAGACAATTGTCTATGTGAGATATCTTTAGGATTTCATTCATGTCCAGCACCTTACTATGATCGTAGGGTTTAGATTAACAGAACCCAGATTCTCTGAGCTTAATTACGCTGCAAGATACGGTATCTAATGTGGTTGTCAAGAGGGTCGAGGTTAAGGAGTACGTTGAGTGCTTCGCTCGGGCTGGACCGAAGGGCGCCTGTTACACCAATGCCGGCCGACTCCTGGACTCGGTTTATGTTGGTAATGTTGTATGCATTGCCTAAGGCAGGTCACCATACAAGTTCTCCGTAGATGAGGATCAGGCGTACAGCTGTTGTGTACATCCACACTACCATGTTCGGCCGGAATCCCCACCTTTTGCCGAAAGTTCTGCTACAGGCGATGTTCTATCTTTAACTTATAATTGAGCTTTGGATCGTCTTCGAATCATGGTGAGAATGAAATGTTGAAATTGAGCAGCTTCCAAACGGCAACATTGTTGGTTCGGACCTACACTGTCAAGAGTTGGACAATAGAATGAGAAATGTGTTCCATCAAAATAACGCCAGGCCATACGCATTGATAGTGACTCACCAGGTTCTCTGAAATCTTGGTTTGAAGGTTCTTATGCATTCACTTTATAGTCCAGACCTGGCATCAAGTGATTCGTATTCCTGTCCGTAGCGAACAGTTTTGTTGGTGAAACGTTTGCCTCAAGAGAAGCAGTAATTTGTAGAGATATTCGTTGCTTAAACTACATAATCATTGCCATTTTGCTAGAAAATGAAAGGTCTGTCAATGAAGAAAGTCCGGCGTTATTAATTGACAAAGAATTGACTCATGGAATAATTGAATTATTTCCTAGGCTACATGGCATGTTGTTCGATTTCGTTAAGACCACGTACGAGTACTGATTTAATAAATATCTTGCTAGTCAAGCACGAGAAACGGGACAGAAACACACCGTTCCTCTCTGACCTAAGTGTATTCTTCCCATTCTGGCGAGGCTTCGGGCTACCTATCAGGATAGGCCGCAATAGGAAGCACCATTAAAAGCACCAAAATTGTGAAATGACGCTCCCAATCATCGATCATCACGAACTTTTTGGTCTGCACGATGAGTAAGCTTTAAATCTCAAGTTATCCGAACTCATACGTATTGTACGATGGTGTTGATGCCAATATATTGGGTAGCGATACGAAGAGGATTAAATACGAATATATCCAATACAAGTGATCATGGTGTAAGGCCGGGCTGTGCCCCTACACAAATGACTTCAAAACCTGAATCGACGGCAAACAAGATGATGCTGAGTGTCCATTATGACTTGGTACAACCTAGCAAAATGGTCAATTTTTTCCTCTACTGAGCACAACTCGACCATTTGAATGAAGCAATCAAAAAAGAGCGACCAGAATTGACCAACAGAAATGGAGTTGTCTTCCATCATGCCAATAACAGGCCGCACACATTTTGATGTCTCCGAACAAATGTACGGATTTTTGTTTTTGGGAAGCTTTGATGTATCCACCGTATAGTGCAGAGCTCGCACCGTTTGAATACCATTTGTTTCGATCTCTGCAAGACTCTTGATGGTAAAAATAAGCCGACCATCCATAACCAAGAAACACATCTGTTGTGAATGGGAAGTAATCAAAATACTGATGAAGGCATAACACTCACAGTATATGGGCACTTCAAATTCATACTCTGTGTGTGCAGTTCTAATATAACACCATAATGGCATGGAACATTTGCTGGGAACTACAACCAACGTGAAAATTCAGTCGAGTTCCTCTCCCCCTATCTACGACAACCACCCCTGGAGAGTAGTGAACGAATATTTACGACCCGAACCATCTGCACTCCGTCCAGGTTGTGTGACAAACATTATAAAAGTATGACTCTTGAACCTGTGCGAGCTTTAAAAAAAAAAATTAACCCAGAAAATCTGCACCGATGGAGTTATGAAAATTGCCAATATGTACTGCTTCAATAAAGAGCACTTGTTGCTCAGAAATTTACAAAAAAAAGCAAGCGCGGAGGCCACGGATATCACCCAATATAAAGGTCCAAGCTTTCGTGAGATGCATCGAAAGTGGCTTGAAGTCTTGGCTGGATCGGCGTATATAGGCTCTCAGCAACACTCGCATGAACTGTTTCGACGTTTTGAGTTTGACGGTTTGTTGCAACCCTGTCAGGTTTGCTGAAGATCACCCTAAGCCCACTATTTTAAAAATATTTATCGACCCTTCCCGCTTAGCTTCCAAAAATCATACTTTAGCAACTTGCACTCATGGACACACTTTTTTCCTTTTCTTAGAACCTGCAGTTGGGCTGCACCCAATTCGGCCGGTTAATTTTGGGATTACTGCATTTTGTATTTGAAACCGTTATGTTCACCACATTATTCTTAGCAATCAATTCAAACTCAAGTTGTATTGAACCACTAACTAAACGTTCCAATTCTTCTCTTTCAGGTGTTTCTACCTCAGACATAGTCGCCCGCATTGTCAAGGACTACGACTTGTACGTACGTCGTAATTTGGCACGCGGCTACTCGGCCAAAGAGCTCAATGTATCATTCCTCTCTGAGAAGAAATTCCGTTTGCAAAACAAAATGGATGAGCTGAAGGATCGCGGTCGTCGTGTGATGACCGAAGTCAAAGGCGACATCATTACCAAATGGGAGGAGAAATCTCGTGAATTCATTGATGCATTTCTATTACTATTCGGTCGTGAACGTCTCAATCATTTGTGGAATGAATCGAAGGGAAAACTAATTCAAGCACTCAGTCCACCGGGTAGCCCGAGTGGTTCGATAAATGGTGATTATGATGAGTACGATGATGATGATGATGTACCAGAAGTAAGTGTTGATCATTCACCATCAGCGAGACGTTCCTATCGTACGGCTATATCGGGTGGTGGTGCATCAGGAGAAAATAATGGCGACAGGGCAGCAGCGGAGCAAAATCATAGTAATAGGCGAACAAATCTCCCACAAAGTTCCGATCCGGATGAGGAGGATGATGATGAATATGAGGAACGAATGAGCAACTAGGATTGTTAAGGCAATCATTGATTTATGGATTATACAATTTTGACATCCTTTACCTCACCAGCTCCTTGTTCTATCTCCAATCTCTCTCTCTCTTCCTCCTTCTCTGTCTTTCTTTCCCTCTCCTTAGTATGTAGGTATTAGTTTTACAATGCAAAACAAGTTTTAGAGTTAGTTGCGAAGAATCTAGAATCTATGAAAATTTGAAAAAAAAAAATTAATCACAACTCGAAAGTATGCAGCTTGATGACACAAAAGCAAAAAAAAAAATAAATCTATTCTCCTATCCAGACTCAAGAACGAAACAGAAACGAGAGTGTATTGCCAGAAAAAGACATAAAGGTGAAAACAAAAATCTATAGACTGAACACGGTTGGATGTCCAAGGAGCACCACTAGCTACAGAGCTGGTGCTACAGAATGAATTTGTTTATTTGTGCATGTGCTACAAAAAGCAACAAACAGATATTCTGTTCCTATACTTTAGAACAATTTATTTTTGTTAACTTTTTTGTTTTTTCTTTTCTTTTGTAAACACCAATACCGTTTTTCATCTATTTCACAAATGTTGTAGTGAATATACCGAATATATTAAAAATCCAAAATCTGCTATTCAAGAATGTCAGAAAGTATTCTTAAAAAAATAATAAACATTTTCGCTAGCAGATACCATAAAAAACACAAAATTTTGGATAGCCTTCGCTTAAGCAATTGTATGTTATTTAATAAATTAATTTATTATTAACAAATAAATAAATAACAACGTAAGAGAGAGATGATAACTATTTATTTGATACCTCCTCTCCTGAACCAAAACGAGTTCGTGTTCTACTCAAAAAAGTCTACAGAACTACTATGGGTAGTTGAAACCAAAATGTTTTTCAAGTTTGACGATAAATATAATTATTTTATTGCGCTGATCACAATATTTATACTTTCTAGTGAGTAAGCTAATACACTTTAGTGACTGTGAAGTAATTTTCGAAGAAAACTTAAATCGAAATTGTGATGTCAAAACACCAGAACACAGCAAAGGAATTTTAACAAAAGTTTCAAATAATTTATTAAATCAACAAAGAGCTATTACAAGATTAGTTTTTTGTCCGAAATTAAAATTGAAAAGATAAATGTATCGATTGCATTAATAGGACTATTATAAAGAATAGTTGATAAGTGGATACGAGTTTAATGAAAACACTTTTGAATAAAATGATTTGCCAAATTAAGAGATGAAAGCGTTTGCTCTAGGGCTCACAGGTGAACGTGATACGAGGGTAGGTGAAAATCTTTAAAAGACACATGAGCCTGAGATTTGACTCACTGAAAACATCGCCTTTGAAGTTAATTAGTTTTTTTTTACAAGAAATAAGTCAATTGACGCGATTCCCCCATCTCAACATCCACAAGGGTGCCTGGCGGTCTTTTGATCAATCGACCACCAACCAGATTGATCACATTGCGATCGACGCCAGACACTCCTGTATTCTCGACGTACGAACCTTCCGAGGGGCCAACATCGACTCGGACCACTACCTTGTTGTAGCCAAGGTAGGTAGGTAGGTAGGGTCGTAGCCTTCCCAGAGTTGAGAAGAATGCACATAGGCCAGGGTGGCCCGTTGTGCAACCACTAGCCAAGGTACGAATGAGGATATCAAGAATGCTTAGGAGTCGAGTAGCACAACGTAAGTTTGACGTCGGAAAGCTACAATCGCAAGAGACTGTCAGAATCTTTGCCGATCGTGTCTCCTCTAAACTCTCTCAAAATCCGCCCACAGCAGCACAAACAATAGAGCAGGAATGGGCGCATTGCCACAGCGCCGTCAGAGACGCTGCCTCAGAGGTGCTGGGTTTCAAACCGCCACCACGTTGAAACCCCTGGTTAGATGAACAATGCGAACAAGCCCATGCAGAAAAACAAGAAGCATATAAAGCCACGCTGCAACGACGGACGAGAGCTGCTCGCAAAATGTATGAGCAGAAGAGAAGAGAGGAACACACGCTTTTCAGAAGAAAGAAGCGAGAGCACGGAAAGCGTGAGATCGAGGAGATGGAGAGATACTTCCGCAGGAATGACGCCCGGCTATAAAGCCAGTGCGGCGGCCTGCAGGGATGAAAATGGAGAACTGGTAGTAGAGTCGCAGTTGATGCTGAGGATTTGGAAAGACCACTTCTGCAGACTGTATAACGGCGATGATAGACAAGATACCGCTGTCAGGCAGAACGAGCCATTCGTAATGGACGACGATGTAACAGAATTCAGTCCACCCGACCTAGACGAAGTCAAAATAGCAATATCAAGACTTAAGTCTAATAAAGCCGCGGGCGCAGACGGCCTGTCTGCTGAGCTTGTTAAGGCGGCTGGATATGAGCTGGTAAGGTGCATGCACCATCTCATTTGCAAAGTATGGTCGGAGGAAAGCAAGCCCGACGAATGGAATCTCAGCATCGTTTGCCCGGTCCATAAGAAAAGAGACCCCTATAACTGCGCCAACTATAGGGGAATAAGTCTCCTTAACATCGCATATAAGATCTTCTCTGCCGTATTGTGTGAACGCCTGAAACCGTTTGTGGATAACCTGATCGGCTCTTATCAGTGTGGTTTCAGGCCAGGTAAATCCACAATAGATCAAATATTTACGCTACGGCAGATCTTGGAGAAGACCGAGGAATACCAACACTCACCACCTCTTCGTCGATTTCAAGGCTGCATATGACAGCGTGTATAGAGATGATCTATACAAACCATGTCTAGTTTTAACATCCCTGCCAAACTCGTCCGACTGTGCAGGATGACAATGGAGAATTCTCGCTGCTCCATTAAGGTTGGTAATGAGCAAACCGAGACCTTTGTTGTTAAAAGGATTTAGGCAAGCTGACGCGCTGTCATGCAACTTTTTCAACATCGTGCTTGAAAAGATCGTGCAAGAGTCACTGGCCAACACAAGAGGTACGATTTATATAAAGTACGCAATTGCTTGCGTACGCCGACGACATTGACGTGATTGGACGGACACAGCGAAACGTCAATGAAGCCTTTGTAAGCATTGAGGTAGAAGCGGCTAAGATGGGTCTCAACGTTAATGAGGGTAAAACCAAATATCTGCTTCCTTTCATTTAAAAGAGACGGATAACACCGACGTATTGGCCAGAACGTCACCATGGGCGGATACAACTTTGAAGCGGTCAAGGAATTCGTCTACCTTGGCTCACTGATGACCAGCGACAACAACACCAGCGCTGAGATAAAACGCAGAATCACTCTTGCCAACCGCTGTTTCTTTGGGCTCAAGAGGCAATTGAGAAGTAGATCCCTCTCTCGGAAAACCAAGGTGACACTATATAACAAAAGCGGATGAAGATGCCCTTGGTCGTTTCGAGAGGAAAATTCTGCGCACTATCTACGCACTATCCCAGTGTATGGAGGAGAAGATATAACGAAGAACTGTACGGGTTGTACAGCGACATCGGCCTGGTACGACGTCTACAGATACAGCGTCTAAGGTGGCTAGGCCATGTAGAGCGCATGGAAAATATAGCTCTGACCCGTAAAGTCTTCGAATCCACCCTAGATGGAAGGCGCGGCAGAGGACGGCCGCATCAACGTTGGCGCATGCAGGTGGAAGGGGACCTTAACCAACACTGAGCGTGCGGCGCTGGAAACAGCTGGCCAAAGACCGTGCCAGCTGGAGACGCTTGTTGGTTGAGGCCCAGGTTCAACACGGACTGTAGCGCCACCTAAGTAAGTAGAAAGTCAATTGACTTATCTAGTAGTTTTCCGCTCTCGAAGTAATCACTTCAGCAGGCAGCTTTCCAGTGAGAGAGATTTTTGTTTTTTTTTTTTGTTGAAGGCTTCGGCTATCTGTTGGAACACTCAGACGTAATTATGTTGGTCCATTGTACTCCAGGCAGAAACCTTACATTACTGTATTTTCCCCGTTTTCCGGAGAAAAATGATAAGAAGCTTTAGTGATGTAGAGCTAAGAGATTCGGCACACACCACGTCGCGTCGGCCCTATTGGTGCGCCACTGTGCGGGAGTAAAGGCGGGACAGTCACAGAGAAAATGCTCTGCAGTGTCATCCTCCTTGCAATATGCAGCACAGATAGGCGTCTCACTGATGCCAAGCACGTAGAGATGCTTGGCAAAAGTGTAATGGCCCGTGATAACTCCCACAAGCCTTCTGCAGTCGATTCTCCTTAAAGACAGGAGGAATGCTGCAGATTTTTTGCAGACATCGGGGCATACGCGCTTAGTCATCCTGCAACCCGGACAATCTCTCCATCTACGGTTGTGTGTATTAAATACACAATCGTTAATGTAGGAATTTACCGTGGACACAGGTAGACCTAGAACGGGTTCAGGTCCTGAGAAGCTCTCCTCTGAACCATTCTAGCGAGTTCATCAGAGATCTCATTACCTGGGATCCCAGAGTGGCCTGGAACCCATACAAGCCTTAATGAATTTAGTCTGCCGACTCTGTTCAAGAAGGACTTGAGTTCAAGCACTAATTTGGAGCTGGTTAAGAGGTTACACACAGCTTTTAGTGCAGCTTGGCTGTCACTACAGACGCATATGATTTCCCCCTTCCACCTGTGCTTTACAACATAGTGCATGGCCATTAGGATTGCGTATATCTCTGATTGAGACAGACGCATATTTCCCTAACGAGAAGTGCAGTCGGATGTTCTTGCGCTCAAAGAAGACCCCAGCAACGGACCCCGGCCCAGACCTGGAGCCATCCGTGAAAATGCGAAGACTATCCTTTCCAGGTTCAGTATCCAGCCAGAGCCATGGAAACTCGACTGTGAAATTACGGCGCAGTAGGATAACGGGCGTCAGTGCGTCAGAGGGTATGTCCATGAGACAGGGGTCGCAGGACAATTCTTGCGTAAGCACACTGTTATTCCTATGCGAGTTGCACCAAAAGCCATTTTAAGAGCACACCCTCTGATAAACATATCAGAAGGTGGAAGGTTCATCATAGCATCTAGAGCTGGGGCGTGCTGGGGAAAGCCCCCGTGCAGCTGAGACAAACCGTTCTTTGGAGTTTGGTGAAAGAGGCTACGACGTGTTTGCGTTTTAGATTATAGGTCTTATCATTGCCGTGTAGATCCAGAGGACCTTTACGGGCGATCAACCTCATGTTTTGCCAAAAGCTCCTTTGCATTGCCAGAAAGCTGACACCGCTTTGGTGGTTTTTGACCAAACATGCTTTAACCAGAGATACTTGCTATCTAAGATGACTCCAGATGACCAGTTGAGTCATATCAGTATTTTTCCTCCTTCTCGCGAAGAGAACGACATCGGTCTTAAGAGGATTGACCGACAGCCCATTTCTGGTACACCAATCATCGATCACATTTAGCCCCGCCTATGCTCTGAGACGGCCAGTCACCAAGCATGAGCCGACAGAAAGAACGGCGACATCATCCGTATAGGCCTGGGCATAGATTCCAGAGGCATTGAGAGTATCAACCAGAGAATCGACCACCATGCACCATAACAGCGGAGACAGGACTCCACCTTGCGGGTAGTCCCTGTTTACGCCGGATTTGGCACATTGATCAAGGCCTGTATCAGCGGTCAATGTCCTGAGCACAAGCATTGCCTTGATCCACATGCCATGATGTCTGGCAGCGTTGCATATGCTTCGAATGTTGCGTTATCAAAACCTCCCTCAAAGTCGATGAAGATGCCCAGCGCATACTCTTTCCTTTCGAGCGCGCAGTCAATTCTCCCGACTAGGTTTTGAAGCGCAGTCTCGCAGTATTTACCGCGCTGATAAGCATGTTGCATCTCTGAAAGAGGATGCATTCGAAGGGCAACTTTGCGCACGTGCAACTCTACCAGACTCTCCATGCTTTTCAGCTGGAAGGATGTTAGACTAATTGGTCTAAGACTCCTCTTTTCCTATTTTGGTAATAAAGACTACTTTCACCGTGCGCCAAGGAATGTGTATGTAAACAAGTGCTAGCAGTGAAAATTCTTTTCAAAGTAGGAAGCAGCTGCCTTATACCTTTTTGCAGCACAAAAGGATATATCCCGTCGGTTGTTAGCGATTTGAGTCCATCGAAGGATGCCACAGCAAATTCAATGGCTACAGTCGTACGAGTTCAGAAAATTCCGTTGCTGGTGGAGGTAGTATCGAGTCGTAGGGAAAGTAGGCAGACGCAACGACGAAGTGTTCTATAGCCCCGTTCTTTTTGTAGCTTACTCTAGCAGCCACCAGATCTTATCCACAAAAGTGTCCAAGTTTGGTTGCCGATAATGAGTTTGATCCTTCAATCGACATATTGCCCGTGGTTTAGGTTCGTCGCGCTAAATCAAGTGGCCTTGTCCTTGAAGAGGGCGGAACAGGCTTCGTTCCTCTATTACTTCAAAGGCCGCATTATTGATATGAACTTAATAATTTGTTAAGCTTCAACGCCTTCAGAGACTAGCGTGTCTCAGCATTACAGGCGCTATACCAACCTGCCCCACCGCAGCCCAATAAGCACTCAATGGACCCACTGCACTGAACCTTTTCATCAAAAATCTGGCATTACGCAGTGCAATCAGAATTCTTTGCTCGGGAACAAATTTGCCTTGTAGATCCGAGGGTCACATGTCCTTTTTACAACACCTTCCCGGGCTGGATATAATTACCACGGTCTCGGACGCATTGCCACACACCTTTAATTTCGACAAGAGATTTGAGATATTGATCCCAAATCGCTCAACATGGGAAACCAGCGATCCCTTGCTTCAAGATGACCTCTGGCGTTGGCGCCGGTATCTTTGGACCAAATCGCAAGATCTCGAAGGCCCGGGGCATCTTTTAAGCAGAATTCCCTGCCATCCTAACATACGTCAATCTAAACCTGGAGCCCGGCATAAGAGGAGTAAATATCAACATACTTTCTGATAGCCTAGCAGCATTCAAAGCGCTGAGTTTGTTCAGTACGAACTCAAAAATCGTCGAAGAATGCCATGATGCCCTACAAGACCTCGCCAAAAGAAACAATGTCAAACTTTGGTGCGTGTCAGGGCACAAGGGTATTAAGGGCAATGAAATTGCCGATCAACTCGCCAGGAAAGGCGATAAATTTATAGGTCCAGAACCATTCTGCGCCACTCCCAAGTCTAAGATCCATTTCTTCTTAGACACGGTACACTGCGGTTGACGTAACGCTTTGAAATCTCGCACATCCGGTGTGGCTTTACTAATAACAGCTCCTTTGGTGTTCTTCGGTGCTGGTATGCGGAGAGGACTCTCGGAGAGCTTATACAGAAGCTGAAATACTGTCTGTATGCATTTCAAATTATAGCTTCCTTATCTTACTTAGCTTTTAAAGCTGAAGTTGCATCAGTACGTATAGTACGTACATACATACATATTGTTTAGAAATATGCGAGGAGAAATGAAACAAATGGTTTCCGAGGTTTTCTTTATTGTTCGATAAAATAGAGTATTTGTACGAGGGAGAATAAGGACAATGTTATCCGCGAAGCGATTGAGATACAACTGACTTGGTCAATGTTTGTTACGAGGTATATATAGTACAAAGTGTTATTCGCAAAACAATCGAGATCCAAGTGACCTGGTCAATTCGCAATCATCAAACCACCCACGCCTGCTCAGGAAACTAGATAGCAAGTGCATGAATAGTACAGTATCAGAGAGAACTGAGTAAAGTGATGAATTTTCGAGAACTGAGTGAAGTGCGGGAGTGGTCCAATGGTAGCTGCTAGGAGAATACCATGAGGTGATAATTGAAATGAAATAAGCGAAATAAGATAAATATACAAAATATACATACATTAATGAGCAAAGAATTATATAACAGTATGAAAATAAGTTATGTACAATCAAAGGAAAAGCAGAATAAAATAAGATGAAAAACAAAATAACATGGTGCATTTAAATTCAGTTGCTATTCTTGAACATTCCGCCGCCCCTGAAACAATGTTTCAGCAGACGGGTAGCACGGCGAGCTTGTGGATTGGTCGAGTTAGATTGCCTTTTGCGGTTCGCAGTTCGACGACTCGTATAAGGCCGTCTGAAGCCGGATGGATTTCGATGACTCGTCCCATTGCCCATTTCCCTGGTGGTAGATTCGGTTCTTTGATTACAACAAGGTCATTGACTTTGATGTTCTTCTCAATGTGCTGCCATTTGGGACGTTGTTGCAGTGACGTCAAATACTCGCTCTGCCACCTCTTCCAATACCCTTGAATTTTTGCCTGGAGATTTTGCCAAGTAGTTAGCCGATTGGTTGGAACGTTGATCATAGGCTCTGGTATGGCAGCATATGACTCACCTAGACAAAAATGAGCGGGTGTTAATGGGTCCAGTTCTGTATCTGAGATTTGGCACAATGGCCGCGAATTTAATATGGCTTCGATTTGAGTCAAAAGGGTGTACAACTGCTCAAACGTCAGGACATCATCGTTTATGACTCGGCGCAGATGTTGCTTCACGGATTTCACCCCCGCCTCCCATAAACCGCCGAAATGGGGAGCAGCAGGGGGAATAAAGTGCCACGAGATACCATCGCGAGCTAATGATTCTGCGACGATCGAATTATGATGTTCGGACCAAACAAGTTCATGCATTGCAGTTAACAAACGAGCACATCCGCGAAAATTCGTTCCGTTGTCCGAATATATATGCGACGGTTTGCCACGACGCGCAGTGAACCGACGAAGTGCTGAGAGGAATGATTCGGTCGTTAGGTCACTTACTACTTCGAGGTGAATCGCTTTCGTAACCAGGCAAACAAATAGTGAGATATAACCTTTAGAGAGTGTGGATTTTCGACCCGATTTAATCTTTAATGATATTGGCCCGGCATAATCACATCCACAGTGTGCGAAAGGTCTGTTGACATGAATGCGCTGCGGCGGGAGATTACCCATTAACTGACTAATGGTAGCCTTTCTCTGGCGGAAACATCGTATGCATGTGTGCGTGATTTTGCGTAGTAAATTTCGACATCCAATGATCCAGTATTCTTGGCGGATAAGCGCAAATAGTGTCGAGATGCCAGGATGCAAGAAACGAATGTGGGCGTCTAAGACGATGAGTTTGGTAGTGGTGTGATCCTTCGGAATGATGATTGGATGTTTGGTGTTGAATGATAGACTAGAGTGTTGAAGTCTTCCTCCCACTCGTAGAATATTATCGGAATCTAGAAATGGGGATAAATTACCAATTTTGCAATTTTTCGGGAAAGCATTGTGGTTTTTATAATAAGCGATGTCGTCACCGAAGTACCGAATCTGCAGCCATTTGATTACATGCATTTTGGCACTATAAATTTCTTGCGGTCTTAGAAAATGTGAAGAAGACCGCCCCTGTTTCCTGCAGATAGCTATAAAATGGTAGATTCGAGCCACGGTCCTGATGAAACCCGTCCAGGAAGAAATGCGTTCCGACAATATTTCGAAAGGATGTTCGTTTGTGGTGATTAAATACGATTGCTGCACTGTCCGTTTCTCCTCCTTCCTTGAATCAGGATCATCTTCAACTTGGCTAACTGTCGGCCAGTTCTCGGAACTGTAGCGAAGCCATTTTGGGCCTGTCCACCAGATTGAATGCTCCAATAATTGCGATGGTAGTATACCGCGAGAAGCACAATCAGCAGGATTACATTCTGACTTTACATGAAACCAACGATTGCGTGGTATCGTGCTAAGGATTTCGGCAGTGCGATTTCCAACGAATACATTCCAGCGGCGCGGAGGAGACGATAACCACGAAAGAACGACCTTTGAGTCGGACCACGCGTAAACATTGGGGAAGGTGACATTAAGGGAATTTTGAACGGCCACCAGAAGTCGAGACAGTAAGACCGCACCGCATAATTCCAATCGCGGTATGCTTAGTTGCTTTAACGGAGCGACGCGTGTTTTTGCAGCGACAATGTTTGTTTCGAATTGTCCGGTTATTAATTGGTAACGCGAATATATCACTGCAGCATAAGCCGACTCGGATGCATCTGAAAAGCCGTGTAATTCAAATGCTGGGTATCCTAAACCGATTACGCGGGGTACGGAGATATGGGTTAGAAGTAACAATTCCTCGCGATATTTAGTCCATTTGTTCGCTATGCAAGTGGGAACATCTTCATCCCATTCCGTTTTTCGATGCCATAGCTCTTGGAGAAGAATCTTAAGCTGAATGATGGTTGGAGATAGGAAGCCAAGTGGATCGAAAATACGAGCTACGTCTCGCAATATTTGTCGCTTCGTAATTGATGTATTTGGAGTATAATTCAGATCAAAACGAAACACGTCGCGACTTGAGTTCCACGATAAACCGAGCACTTTTACCCAAGAATCTTCAGCAGTATCTAAAGACCTATTTGTTTGCGACAGGGTGACGTCTTCGGGTAAAAGTTTACGAGAGTTACTATGCCATTTGCTTAAAGTCATACCGCACTTAGAAAGTAGTTCAACTAATGAATCACGTTTGAAAATGGCTTCAGCTAGAGTATCTGCTCCGGACGCAACGTCATCGACGTAAAAGTCGTTAAGTATCACATCAGACGCGATTGGTAACTTATCTTTGTACGTTTCAGCGTGTTGTTGCAATGTTCTAACAGCTAAATATGGAGCACACGAAGTACCGTATGTCACAGTGCATAGACGAAAATGTCTTAATGGTGCTGATGGTGATTCGCGCCAAACGATGCGCTGATAGTCCGAGTCATCAACCGATACCCGAATTTGCCAATACATTTGAACAATATCCGCGATGAATGCGAACCTAAACCGACGAAAGCGTAAACACACCGAAAATAGATTTCGCTGGATAGGCGGACCGATCATGAGAGAGTCATTTAAATTGTTACCTTTGGTATCTTTGTGAGAACCGTCAAAGACGACGCGAAGCTTAGTTGTCTGGCTATCTGGTTTGAGGACAGCATGATGGGGAAGATAGAAGACATTGGGATTTTCGATTTCAGCCTGGGATATTTCCGACATGTGTCCTAAAGCTAAATAATCATCAAGGAATCGAGAATAAGCTTCGAAGAAGTCTGGACTTTTAGAGAACTTTCTTTCCATTGACTGCAAACGAGAGATTGCTCCACGCAATGTGTCCGCGAAGTTTGGAGTTGATTTAAAAGGAAGATTGACGATGTATCTTCCATCCGTTGCTCGAGAATGTGTCTTAAGAAAATGTTCTTCGATTTCCCGATCCTCTTTAGAAACAATTGATTTGGGATCAACCTCCTCAATTGTCCAAAATGACTGAAGAAGTGAATCGATGTCCACAGTGTTATGGTAGGAGGTAACATTTGATTGGTTGTTAGATAAAAGTGGTCCAGCTAAAACCCAACCAAATATAGTTTGTTGTGCGATGGGCTGTCCGCTTTTACCTCGAACTACATTTCCTTGTAGGATTTCCCATACCTTGTCGGCTCCTAGAAGAATATCTACGGGACACGATTTGTTAAAATCTGGATCAGCTAATTTTAATCCGTATAGCTGGTGGTAGTCTTCAATTGCAAAGGAAGATGATGGTAGATTTTTTGTTACACTAGATAATATATATGTATCGACAGGTATAGTATATTTATCAAAGCGGGAACAAATGACAAACGAAGCTAGGCCTCTAGATTGGCCAGCATTGGTGGAACCAATACCGCTAATGGGTATTCGAGCATTTCTACGAGGAAGTCCTAACCGTTGAACGCAGGACTCAGTGATGAAGGAAACCTGAGAACCGGAATCCAGAAGAATACGTACCGGTTGGTAATTGCCGTTCTTATCAATAACATTTCCGACAGCAGTAGGGAGTAATGTGAGGGGTACTTTGTATGCGACGTTCGAATGGTTGTTCACTAAAGAAGCGGCGTGCGCGGAAGTTGAAGGTGCATTTGAACCACATGAAGGGACTGGATAGATAGGATATTTGGGTGTGTCTCGCGAAATTGTGGGACTTGTTGACGCATGATGTGATGGATTTAACTTATTTACGGCATCATCATGGACCAAGGTATGGTGTCGAGTATTGCATGCTCTGCATCTAAATTTCGATTGACAACGAGCCGACGGATGACCACCACGAAGACAATTAAAGCAAAGTTTATGAGACTTAACAAAATCTCTTCGATCTTGTATGGACATTCCAAGAAACTCAGCACATTGGACAAGCGCGTGATTAGAGCTACATTTCTCACAACTTGAGGATGACGAAACATGCAGACTCCTAGCTGCTGCATGCTTAGTTCTAGGGTTGTCGCGAATATTAGTTTTGCAGCTTTCCAAGGCCTCGCACCGAAGCTCCAAGAAGTCTAAAAACTGGTCGATCGTAGGATAGTCCTCAGCTACGCTATCTTCGGACCATGCCTGGCGCGTTTCTGGATCTAACTTGTTTAGCAGTATATAAATAAGCCACGGGTCCCTATTGATTGAATTTATGGATATCAAACCACGAACTATTTCATCGGCCCCGTCCGAGATTTTCCGAAGTAAGGTGGTGTTCGAAGTATGAGTAGCGGGAAGTTCCATAAATGCGCGAATATAACTGTTAATAACATGACGCGGTCTATTATACCGTTTTTCGAGTCTCGCCCACGCCTGTTCGTATGTCGCGTCACAAATCGGAAGATGGTTGAGGAGATTTAATGCTTCATTTCGAAGGCATGATTTAAGGAAATGAAATTTCTGAATTGGTGTTAGGCCCGCCTTATTGTGCACCGCGCCCTCGAACATGTCCCGAAATGCAGGCCACTCCCGATAATTACCCGAAAATGGTTCTATACGAATCGAAGGAAGGAAAAAATCCGAATTTTTCATCGACGGATCCGATTTACTAAGGGTATCAATTAAAATTTTCTGCTGGTCGGCTAACCGACTCACAACATCCTTATCCTTTTCAACACGCTCACGTTCTTTTATTGCGGACACTATCACTGACTTAACCATAAGATACTTATCTTCATAGTCCTCGAAATCAGGCATTGGGTTTGTGTAGCCCTCCTTACCCACGTGCTCATAGATCTGCTTCTGAGACGCGTTGAACTCATTCCACAGGTCTTCCGCTTTTTGAAGTTTCACCTCCAGTTCCACTATTGTACTGCTCTCACTTATAGTCTCGGTGTAAGATGCTAACTTGGTTAGTGAACCCTTTAAATGGCCACGTGTCAGACGAAGAACGGGAAGTGAGAGTACCTCCGACATTTTAGATTTTGTCACAGTAATTTGAACTAAAGTACAGTCGAGATTTTCACACAAATACACAAAAGGCACTACTCGCGAATGCGCGAAATAATTAAAACGTAACGATTGAAGCTAACAATCCGGCTCGAATTGGATCAAAAATTGTTTAGAAATATGCGAGGAGAAATGAAACAAATGGTTTCCGAGGTTTTCTTTATTGTTCGATAAAATAGAGTATTTGTACGAGGGAGAATAAGGACAATGTTATCCGCGAAGCGATTGAGATACAACTGACTTGGTCAATGTTTGTTACGAGGTATATATAGTACAAAGTGTTATTCGCAAAACAATCGAGATCCAAGTGACCTGGTCAATTCGCAATCATCAAACCACCCACGCCTGCTCAGGAAACTAGATAGCAAGTGCATGAATAGTACAGTATCAGAGAGAACTGAGTAAAGTGATGAATTTTCGAGAACTGAGTGAAGTGCGGGAGTGGTCCAATGGTAGCTGCTAGGAGAATACCATGAGGTGATAATTGAAATGAAATAAGCGAAATAAGATAAATATACAAAATATACATACATTAATGAGCAAAGAATTATATAACAGTATGAAAATAAGTTATGTACAATCAAAGGAAAAGCAGAATAAAATAAGATGAAAAACAAAATAACATGGTGCATTTAAATTCAGTTGCTATTCTTGAACACATATGTATGTTTTCATACACGACGATTTAATCGCCAACAGAATAATACATATGTTTATGCAAAGCTCAAGACAATAGAACCGATTAGTCATATTGAGCAACAAGGTGATCAAACAGATAAACCCTCGCTGGGTTCTAATCTAAAATTTGCCAGCCCAAACGGCAAGCTCCCTATCCACATCCTTTATTGCAAACAATAAACACGAACACAAACGTGTTCGGTAGCCTACGTTTATTGTTGAAATGGATATGGACTCTTCTTCATCAGTTTCTCGCCCCATATTCCCAGACCGATGGCAGTAACAGTAGAGCCCATTACTATTCCATCAGAGAATCTTGCAATAACATGTATTACATCATCATCGTCTACAGCGAATAAGCATGCCTCATTGAAGAGAAGAGCCACAACAACGAGCTGAAATTCATTTACAAAACCATCAATACGTATAATGGGCTCATGAGTGAGTATGACTTACCAAGTACCAGACTTTACGCACGTTTCCAATGGACAAGAAAATGAGAACTACGCCAATAATGAATGCACTGAATGAGGAAATTGTTGCGTCTGATGAATATGCACCCCATCCGATGGCAAAGCCCACAGAAATGAATATAAAAAGAACTGAAGTGCAGAAAATAAAAAGAACTGTATGCATTTCGAGGAAAAGTGTCCAATTACCGGCTAGAGGAGGACAGAAGGTTTGGTCGAGGGCAACTGGTTTCTGGATATAGATTGGGGGCAGGGCATCGAATTCCATAGTCGATGGTTTATCCTGGGGAGGATTATTAGCCATTGTGTTTGATCCTAGTTTGGCCTCCATGGCGGTACCTTGTTAGTTCGTTTATCTTATTAGACTGTTCGCGTTATCCAACAGAATTTCAATTGTTGTCCTACCGAGGAAAATAATTGATAAGGCTTGTATCAACCCGATCGATATGGGCCGATAAGTGCATATCGGTGAAGTGTGAATGCTTTTGGAGCTCAGATAAGTCGCAATACATAGAATTATCGATTCCCTTTTTTCAAATGTGAGTGCTGAGATAAAGATAGTTGTTCGGTGCGAAAATGTACATGCCCTCTTCCCGATCGCTAGTAGACAACGTCAACATATCAAACGACACACGCCAAACAACAATTATCAGGTTTAATACAATTTTTATTCAAAACTAAAAATCTACGAGACATAAGCGTACATTACAGACTAAACCGCAAGCGCATCGTTCTGAGTCTCGTGGCTAAGCTGGGTCTGCAAGTTCGACAGTTTGTTCTTCAATACCTGCACGCCCATGATTACGATGTTTTCCGGCTTTAAAGCACCCGCTGACTCGACATTGTAGAAGAACTTATTCGGTTTTATCTGCCAATTGTAGGGTGCCTCATACTGATCATCATCCAACTCGGTATGTTCACTCTTTGGCCACTCATCCGGTTTCGGGTACAATGTGTGGCGCATCGCATTGTCCGGATCGTATTCGAAACAAACTCCAGCCGTAGGGTTCCATTTCGCATGCTCTTTACCGAATCCTTTCTTCGCATATGCCCTCAATTTAAGTTCTTGTCCCTTTCGCAATTTGATTATAAGGATCTCGTCAGTGTTCTCACCGTATTCGTTCTCCTCTTCGTTTTGTAAACGTGATGTTACCGGCAATACCTTTTGATTGCTCGATTTCAGATCGGCAGTGGTGACATGACGGGTTTGTTCCTCGGTACACTTGACATCCAACGTGAATTCCACGCTGCATTCGGGGCAGAAGTCCAGGCAAACGCATTCGCGTGTGTATTGTAATCGTTCGACAACTTCATCGGAGATCAATGGAATCAAACCGATACGGTGGGCTAGAAATTCATCGGATAGAACCGTGGAATTCGCCTCGAGTTGTACCCAATCAATCGCAAGCGTTGGAGTCTCGGCAATGAAAACACGCCGTAAGCTGTTGGCCACACTTAGATCGGTGTCTTCGACGACGAATTTTACATTGTCGTCTGTCAGTTCGGTGATTGTCACCGATGGAGTATTGGCGTAGGGCATATTTAAACAAAATTGTACACAAACCGATTATTTTGACTATTTTATGCGAAAAAATTCGAGCCAATGCAACTTTGCATCAATTTTGATCGATCACCAAACGAATTGTCAAACTAAAGGCGGAATGTCACAATAGCGTGTGTTCAGAGCTCAATCGAATAATGGAAGCGTTCAGTATTAACTAATATTCACTTTATTCAGTTATAAAATCACATGAGGGCACCCTACGTACATATTTCATTTAAATTTCAAATCGCATTCCTCTCCCTTGTTGAGCCACTAAGCAATTTGTCGATGCTCATCGGATCTAGGCTGCCGAAGTCTCGACGTCGCTTTCTCGCCGCGTACGACAGTAATGGGCTGATCTGCTTCGACGCGTTTTCAATGCTTAGCTGGAGGGTTCTCGCGTCCTCATCACCTTGTGAGGAATTCGCTTCATCTATGAGATTCTGGAACAAAAATATACACACATACTCCATTTATAGTCTTCAAGCAAAATCAGTAAATTTACCTCAAATTCGCGTCCCAGGAACTCTTTCGATTCGCGGTTAAGTTCAGGTGTAGGATTGCCAAGCATTACATCGCCTAGGAATCTGTAAATTCGCCTACACAACCAAATATATCATATATGTGAGCAATCTCATTAACACTACGTAAACTCACTGAAAGTTAACTCCTCCACTTTCTTTCGGAACGGGATGGGACTCCGTGTCGGCGAGGGCAATCATCAGCATGCCGGTTTCCAAGTTGGCTTCCTTGTTGTAACCCATTTCCTTGAAATACGCCAGCCAACTGTTGATATTTTGAAAACAGATCGAATCACACTCCTCGTGGACATTGTCCTGCGCGCTTCGCGCTCTCTCATTTGCATATTCTTAGAGGAAAAACAAAAAAATGCCACTGAATCGCCTACCACTGGATATAATAATTACCTTCAATGACTCCGGGATCAACTTTGAACTTTCGACTCACGGCTGAGCAATTCCTCGAGTCGCAACCCTTCTCTATCAGGCATTCTAGTATTTTAAGGCGATTGTAATGGTTCAGTTTTTTGTTCGAAGCAGGCCGTTTCTTGGATGTTGCGGCTTGTTCCTGGGCTAGCTGGGACGAATCCATCTTTTCATCCTTCACGAATTCCGATACGTCCGACATTTTAAATACAATTTTTTTTTAACAAAAAGTTTTCGCAAGCAGTTTTCCTCTGCGTTTTGTTAACGAAATGTCAAATGTCAGCTGAACGAGAATTTTGTCAAACTTGCGTGGAAGGTTAGTGTAGTGAGAGTGGAACTTGAAAACTCCTAAAGCTGACGTTACATTGTAAAATTGAAAAAAATAATTAATTTATTTTATAACGCCTTTTCTACGAAATATGTATGTATTCTAATTGTTCACTTGTCAACACTCTCCTCAATAAATAAGCTTAGGTTGTTTTTTAGGACCCCGTAAGGTCGATAATATGACCAGCACGATAATCTTCCAAAGAGAACGAAACAAGCAACTGTGTGCATGCGGACTTGTCAACAGAGGTAGAACTTGTCAAGGTTCTTGGCGCTCACGCCAATAAGTTGGATGTGAAAGGTCACTGCCAACATCTACTTGAGGGTTCCTAGGGACTAGACATCAATACTTTTAAAAGGCCTTGGACATATTCAAAATTTCAACCAAACAATATTTGTAAACTTTTTTAAAAGACTGAGGAACATTTCACGTTTTCGTTAAGCCATTTTCGCGTTATTAACGAAAAACCCAGAAGCGAAATTTCTTGTAAACCTTATTGGTTTAAATGCTCGTTAAACGAAATCGATTCCGAGCCTATCCAGCTCTCGAGATAATTGTGACGAAAACGATTACGAAAATTAATTCGTTCCCAAATAAAATTCGATCACTGGATTGCGATAAGCTACAACTCTACCTTTTTTATTCAATATGCGCACTTTATTATTCCAGCTCATATTAATTATCTGGGCGCTTCACCTTTCCACACTTCATTCTTCCACCTTACTTACTTACTTAACGGGCGCTACAGTTCGGGGTGAACCTGGGCCTCAACCAACATGCCTCTCCACCTAGCACGATCTTTCGCTAGTCTTTTCCAATGCCGCACGCCCAGTTGGTTGAGGTCCCCTTCCACCTGTGCGCGCCACCTTAGGTGCGGCCGTCCTCTACTTCTTCGTCCCTCGGGGTTGGATTCAAATACTCTACGGGCTGGAGCTGTGGTGTCCATTCGCTCTACACGGCCTAGCCATCTTAGGCGTTGGATCCGTAGACGCCTGACCAGACTCATGTCGCTGTACAACCCGAACAGTTCGTGATTGAATCTTCTCCTCCAACCCTCCTCTGTGTTTATGGGACCGAAAATCGAACGCAGAATCTTTCTCTCGAAACGACCAAGGATTTCCTCATCCGCTTTAGATAAAGTCCATGTTTCTGCGCCGTATAACATGACCGGGATAATTAAGGTCTTATATAAGGTCAACTTGGTCGTATGAGAGAGGGCTCTACTTCTCAGTTGCCTCTTGAGCCCAAAGAAGCAGCGGTTGGCAAGAGTAATTCTGCGCTTGATTTCGAAACTGGTGTCGTTGTTCCAAGTCACCGCGGAGCCGAGGTATATGAAGTCCTTAACTACATCGAACTTATATCTGCCAATATGCACGTTCGGTCCAAGACGTCGGTGGTAAATGTCCTTTTTCGATCACAGCAGATATTTAGTCTTGCCCTCATTAACTGCCAAACCAATTTTTGCCGCCTCCATCTCAATACTCGCAAACGCCTCATTGACATCTCGCTGCGATCTACCTATTATGTCAATTTCGTCGGCGTATGCAGGGAGTTGCGAGGATTTGAAGTAGATTGTGCCTCTTGTATTGACCTGTGATTTTTGCACAATCATTTCCAATACGATGTTGAAGAAATCACACGACAGCGCATCGCCCTGCCTAAATCCTTTTTTTACATCAAAACTATCGGTAAGGTGCTCACCGATTCGGATGGAGCAGCGAGCATTTTCCAAGGTCATCCTGCATAGTCTGACGAGCTTTGCAGGGATGTCAAAAGTAAACATGGCGTTATATAGCTCGTCTCTAATTACGCTGTCGTATTCGGCCTTGAAGTCGACGAATAGATGGTGCGTATCGACTTGAAACTCATTGGTTTTCTCCAGGATCTGCCGTAGTGTGAAGATTTGATCGATGGTGGACTTCCCTGGCCTGAAGCCACACTGATAAGGACCTATCAGCTTGTTTACGAATGGCTTCAGGCGTTCACACAAAACGGCAGCGAAGATCTTGTATGCGACATTAAGGAGACTTATTCCTCTATAGTTGGCGCAGTCAAAGGGATCTCCTTTTTTGTGGATCGGGCAAACAATGCTGAGACTCCATTCCTCGGGCATGCTTTCCTCTGACCATATCTTACAGATGAGCCGGTGCATGCTCCTAACCAGCTCACCCCCAGCCGCTTTGAAGAGCTCAGCAGACAGTCCATCTGCGCCAGCAGCTTTATTCGACTTGAGTTTCGACATGGCAAACTCAACTTCGTCGAGGTCAGGGAGATGGAATTCTCTGCGATCTTCGTCGTTAAAAAATGGATCATTCTGCCTGACGGCGGTATGTTGGTTGTCATCGCCGTTATACAGTCTGCAGAAGTGGTTTTTCCAAATTCTCAGCATCGACTGCGATTCTACTACTAGGTGTCCGTTCTCATCCTTACAGGCCTCCGTTCGGGCTTTATAGCCTTGAGACATTCGTTTTATCCGCTGATAAAATCTTCGAACGTCGTGTCTGCAATAGCACCTCTCCAAGTTTTCAATCGCCCGCTTCTCGTGCTCTTTCTTTTTTCTCTTGAGAAGCTTATGTTCCTCCCTTCTCTTAAGCTCGTAGAGCTCCCGAGCCGCTCTTGTTTTTTTGTGTAGTGAGGCTTTGCTCATTCTTCCACCTCAGATCAATTTTCTGGGCGCTTCACCTTGATTACAACGTTTGTCCCTACATCTACTACTTTCACACTGTATACCGATTGAACACTCGTTATTGAATCCCGAAAACTCAATGCTCGCGAGGGCAAGTGCTCCGGCTTGTATAGCCCTCGGTCCACTTTCTCGAATGCTCGCCGTCAGACGTTCCTCTTCCTGTCATTAGAAGTCTTTAGAATGCTCTGACAGAAATCAGTATGCCGCTGAAGGCTACCATCATTTCGTTTTTAGCTGCAACAGAGCATTTTAAACCTTGACAATGAAATTCGAACACGAACGTCGGTTCGTGTCCCCAACATTATGAAAAGCGAAGTATCGATGGAATTGTTTGCAATGTCGCGTATTACACCATGCATCAGTGGTCAGGATACAAATGAGTGCGAAAGAGATGGTCAGTGAAATAGAAATATACTCGCACGGTGATGCGCGGGTAGGCTACTTCGTGCATCTTTTTGGCATTTCCTTATATCCTTTTCTTTGTTTTGCGATGTTGCTTCACATGCATTTCACATTTCTAAGTGTGGATTTGCAAGAAAGCGGAAGATAGCGTAGTTATTTTGAGTGAACTGAGTGGTTTTAAGTGGACAAAGGAATTGACATATGAGCTCATAAGCAATAATGAGACGCGTACAATTTTTTATAATCCATGTCATGCCCATATTTCCTCATTATACCATATTTATTTCATATTCAAAAAAAACTCCACCAAACGTCGACACTGAATGACGCATATCAAGTGAAAATGAAATGTCAAAATAGAAGCACAACGCTGCGATATAGAGAGATGCACAATGTAATAGCCCGTGGGACTCGGAATGTCAGTTCAAAAGAAAATTACCGAGAGTTGCACGTCCAAAAGATGCATGGTGTAATACCTGACAGTCAGCTTCAGTTTTTTATGAGAGCGTGTGAGATAAAACTAGTCTTGAATCGACGTCATCAGTCGTTTTGGATGTATGATTGACGAAAGAAAGACGTGCGAGCACACTATTTTTTGCTCACAATCGGGGTACGAAATCGGATATAACTAGCCTTAAGTGCCTAAAAATGTAAGATGCCGAGTCATTTCAATGCCGTTATCGATCGAATTTCGCTCAATATCGAAGGATATTTTTTGCCATCCATACCTAAATTCGAATGCCAATCATTTTTTTGCCAGATTGTTGCCAGGAAAATTGCTATTATCCTACAATCCAAGGGTACTAAGGAGGACTCGTGAGGCTTATCTGCTCCACGGTCAAGGGAGATAAGTATAACCCCGTTACGGAAGACATGGGAGCAGGTAACAGCGCAAAACCGATGACATGGGGTCCATCTCTTACAACATACTGAAGCCTTCTCGTCCATTTAAATGGCAATAGTCATGCAAATATCGAAGAGCCACTTTGGCTGACCGAATATTTTTTCGTTATGGCATTTTTTTATCGACTGGAGACTCTGTCTGCTTCAATTTTTTTTTGTCGAATTGATTTTCTTTTTTCATCATTTTATGGCACGAATCGATACCAGCCTTTTTTCAGCAATTGTGAAACTATGCGGTATCCAACGCGAACAAAGTCTTTTGTAAGTCGCGAGGTTAAAGACTAATAAAGGCCTCAAGCGAGTAAGAGCCTCTGCAGTCGAAACGATAATCTTCGCCTATGTACGTGGAATTTTAGACCTCTAAACAGACCATGTGCAGCCGAACAACTTTCGGACGCCCTAGGCCGCTACAAAACGGACTTAACCACCATCTAAAAAATGCGATGGAATGGACCCGGTAAAAAGCAGATGAAAAACTGCGATATCTCCTACGGCGACTGTTATAGGGAGAGAAGACAATGATTGATCGGATGCAGATTTGTTGTTCGAGGTGGACTAAGGCAAAAAGTCTTAAGCTTTCGATATGTGAGCGAATGCCTCATAACGTTCCGTATCAAGGCCACGTTTTCTAACATCAGCCTGATCTGTGTCCACACTCCCCGGAAGACAAGGATGGCTCAGCCATGACATCAAAATTGTACTAGGAGACTTCAATGCTAAGCTGGGTAAGAAAAGCATTTTTGAACGAGTCATCGGCAAACACGGCCTACACGACACACCATTTGACAACGAACACATATTCATTGATCTTGCTACGGGGCGAAATCTTCTTCTAGCCAGTACGCGTTTCCCTCACCCCGACATACACAAAGGCACCTGAGGGTCACCAGATCAATCAATCACTAATCAGAATGATCACATCGCGATCGACGTCAGCCACTCCTCCACTATTCTTGATGTTCGAACCTCCCGAGGAATACTATCTTACAGTAGCCTAGATGCGCCTACGAACATCACGAACGCGGACGGAAAGCTACTATCAACAGAAACAGCTCTTGCTTTTACCGATCGCGTCTCCCTTGAACTCTCTCATACTCAATGGAGCTATAGTGGAACCTTTCCAAACAAGCCCTGAAAAGCACTGTATCTGAAGTTTTGGCTTTCAAAGTTCCACCACGAAGAAGCACCTGGTTCAGGAGGATTCACACAGCGAAATAGGAAGGATGTACATAAAGTCCCGCTGCTTAGAAGAACAAGAGCAGCTCGTGAGCTCTACGAGTTGAAAAGAAGGGAGGATGCATGACGTTTGAAAGTTTTATCAACAGATAAAGCCAGAACGGAAGCCTGTAGAATCGCAGTTGATGCTGAAAATATTGAAAAACTTCTGCAAACTGTATAACGGCGATGTCAATATACCGCTGCCAGGTAGAATGGTTAATTTCTTAACGACGAAGATCGCAGATAATTCCGTCCCCCGGACCTCAATCCCATTTCGAAACTCAAGTCGAATAAAGTTGCTGGTGCAGACGGACTGTCTTCGTTCGCCCCCTTTCTTCCAGTCGCCTAGCGTCCATGGGTCACGACCATGTTTAAATTCAGTTGCTCACTTCGTCAACTTTGTCAAGCGCATGATATTTAAGTTTATCCATTTAAACGAACAACAGCAAGACGTTGACTGCAAAAATTCGTGTAAGCGAATTACTTGAAAGAAAAAGGTGAAACTTGTAATACGAACTGATGACACGTATACCCCGGCGGAAACACTGGTGATTGTAACGCCATCTTTGTGTCAGGCCGATCACTTTACTCAAATGAAAAAGCGGATGTTCACGCATAACTCCTGAACCTGATGTCCGATCTTCTCGAAACTTTGCATGAACATGCATCTATGGCGTGTTTAGTTCATCGAAATGGTCTCATGTCTAATAACCTAAGCATAGTCGAACCATATCCAAAAAACTAACGAAAATGTCCAAACTCATAGAAATTTCTAGCGCGCACAGGTTCAATCAAGTTTTGAGGGCCAAGTTCACGCGACTATTTTACGGAATAGTTCCCCGACATTGCATTAGCGTGGTTAATACTAGGCATTCATTTGATACTTCATTGTAGCCCAGGAAGCATATTAGTTCATAACGGAGCAAGGTTTCGCTCCTTATCCACAACCTAAGCTGTATTCTTACACGTCCTCCGTATCAGAAACAAGACTTCGGTAAAGTGCTCATCGACTTCAGTAAGTATAGGCTAACGAAGGTCGACGGCAAGGTTGGATCACTCGAAAAGCCTTTGCGCGATCTCGGTCTCATATCGTACCTACTTATGTGCACATGTGTACATATGTATGTACATATCTAAATGTAGGAAACAGCATCACGATTTTATCATTAAATTCTCTTGCTGTATATTCGCTGCACATTGCATTTAACAACTCTTACCAACAGGCGCCAATCTCATAGTATAACAAATATACCTATAGGGTTTTCCAATAAGGACGTGACAACTCTTTTTTTAAATAAAATATTTTGTAATTTGCAGTTGCTCGTTCGTACGATGAAAATGTTGAGTTTACTGAATAAGTTGACAAAGACAATTCGATGATTAGTGGAAGGGTGCGTTCACAAATTGAATTCAAAGTTGTCGATTCCCTATTGTGAAAACCCTTGCGTTTTCCAATAAGGACTCGACAACTTTTTTTTAAATAAAATGTTTATAATTTGCAGACTTTGCTCGTTCGTGCACTTTAATATGATGAAAATGTTGAGTTTACTGAATAAATTGACGATGACAGTTCGATCATTAGTGAAAGGGTGCGTTCACAATTTAAATTCAAAGGTACGGCAGTGGGTGTGTACCGGGTGTCTATTCTGGCAGCATGAGTTCCTATAGGTCAACGGCCCTTACTGACTGCCATGATTCCAGCTAGTTGGAGCGGTGTCTATTGAGGAGGTTGTTTGTTTTGGTTTTTGAGTAGGAGGACCAGGTTTTTCTTGATATCCTGTATCTAGTTGAGTTTGACCACCCACGGTCATATGGCTATATTAAGAAAGTGTTGCAGGATGTTTGCTTTAAGAAGGTTCAGCGACAGGGCCATCGTTTCAGCAGGGAAGTTTGAGGTGCCTCCAAGCTTGCCCAGCACATCGGTCCTCTATTCCCGCCAATATTGCTGTGTCCTGGAACCCAAAGGAACGTGATATCAATCCCCAGTTTCAGGTAGGTAGTAGCAGATGAAAAGGCCTTAATAGCGGCTTGCTGTCACTACAAACAGCGGTAGACGTGTATTTCGGGCGGACTACACTGGGTATTTTACACACTTCCCGGATCGCTAGCACTTCAGCTTGAAAGATGCTCGAGTGATTGGAGAGACGGAATGAATTTAAGATATTCAGTTGTGTCGAGAGTATTTCCAATCCTACACCTTGCTTCAGCTTTGAATTTCGCGACCGAGTTGCACGCTTTCCATTTTTTTCTGGAAGAAAAGTGAGAGTGCACCACACTATTGAAATCGAGGGAATGTGTGATGCAGTTCGTAGGAAACGATGTCAAATCCGCTAGCAAAAGTAACAGAGCTCTTCTGTTCCCATACAGACTGGCTGATCAGAAGCCTGTTTCCTTTAGTCTGATGGCACCACACGCCGCCGTGTATTTGATATGAAGGTCAAAGAGAAGGAGATGCAGTAGAGAGTTAAATGTTTCGGAGGATCTCATGACTCCCGTGGCTCCGATTCCTGCTGATCTTTGGATCTCATTATGTTTATCGATGTTATCAGCTTTGCTAAGGGCTGGCTACCAAACTAAGAAGACATATGTAGGTGAAGATAGGACACACAAGGTCAGCTTAGGCCTGAGTCCCCCTTAACCCAGTTTTTTATATTGGACTTCCAGTTAAGCTTGGGACCAGCACGATCTGTTTCAGATAGTTTTGAGGTGGAAGCAGCTGAAACTTAGACTTGATAGATAGTGACATTTGGAATGCATGGATATTAAACCAGAGTATTACCGGGAAAGAATTCGAATCCCAACAGGACAGACGTCGCAAAATGGAAAGGATATTCAGCCATATTCATTTGGCAAGGCTTGTTGCTTGGAGTGAGCAAGCGAGTAAATAAGCAAACTGCTCTATTCTAGGGCTGCGCGCTGAAAGACCAATTCAAACTATTTTTGTTCAGCGCTGACTTCAGACCTACATACATACATAAATACTGTTACGGAGACACGAACCGGCGGGTATGTTCGAATTTCGCTGTCGAAGTTCGAATGCGCTGGTGAAGCTGAAATGGAAATGATGGTAACTTTCAGCGGCATACTGCTGGATGCCAGAGAATTCTAGAAACTACTGAAGGGGAACGTCTGACGGCAAACATTCGGGAAAGTGGACCGAGAGCTATGTAAGCGCGAACGCTCGCGCTCAATTCCCGGGATTCAGTAACGAGCGCTCGGTCGGTAATCGAGATGTGAAGCGCACAGATAATTAATCTGAGGTCAAATAACAAAAGTGTGTGTACCCATTGAATTCGAATAAAAAGTAGACGGTTGTAGTTTATAGTAATCCGAACCCTATTCGAAGTGGGATTAATTTCGTAACAATACATAAATTAAGCGCCTTTAGTTTAAAAATGTTAGGCGATAGCTAGACTTATCGTTAGGTTCTAGAGCTGATGACATGGATAACTAGCAAAATCAAATTGGCGGAAAAAGAGAAGCTAAAATCAGACTTCAAAGATGTTAGGGTTCAAAAGTCGTGTGGTTGTACGGTGTAACATTATGATCTGCCGATTCTCAGAATCTCGTCCTTAGATAGGTATTTTTAGCAACGTTTTGCTTAAAGTTAACACTAAAAATATCTGCTGACAAGTTTTTGAACTCTTTATTCCAATGCAATTACAGCTTCACTCGATAGCAACAAAAGATGGTTGTGGTCAACGGCAACTTTGATGAATCCTATATATGTATGTAGGAGCAAATAACATATGGAACTTTCCATTCTCCTTAGCATGACGTTGACCTATGTAGAAGCACTTTAAGGCTTTATTACATAAGTGTTGTACATATATGCTTCATTAAAACAAAACGTCAAAACCTCGTGATGCCGAAAACCGCAGAACATTTCTCAAACTGATTATTTGCATTTAAACAATATCGGAATGAATAAATTATAAATTCGAAAATAACATCACAGCGCTTGAAAAACAATCGCAGCGTTAAGAGCTACACAAGGTCGCAAGAGTTCGTGGAAATTTTAACGCAAAATTTAAATTCCTAGGAATCCCAATCGCACCCAATGTACACCCACTTTCCTTCCGTATCAGCCTTAGTTGTCTGCTACGAACAACACACTCAATAGTTGTCTTAAATCCCCCTCTGGCGCTGCTACCAGCAAAGAAGCAGACTAAAGCTCTCGACATCGCTCTTATCCAAACAAGTATCGCGAAGGAAAAAACAGAGAAGAGCAACCACAACCAGCTGCTTTGGAAATCCCAATAAAGTTGATCATATCGCTGCTTGCTCATAACACATTTCTCAGTTCATATCTAAAGCGTTACTGAGTCGGACGAATGACACCTCTTTTGTAGAGGCGGAGTTACCCGTGTATCCGTACTATTGAAAGGAATAAACAAACAAGTTGTACTCCATTAAGGCGGACTATTGTGTTTTTGTTTTTTTTTTTTTTGTGCGGTCAAGTGTCTCCGTTGTCGAAGATGTACGAGCAAAACTCACGCAGTCCGGTATCGGAGGCCAGCAATGCGGCTAGTAACGCATTAATGAGCCTTCAAGGCCGGAGTAATACCAATTCGGCCGGCGTACCAGGTGCTGCGACAGTTCCACAAAATGTCTTTACCAATCCATCCATACAACCGTCGAGTGTTATCAATCTGTCGAACTCGAGTGATGTGGTGATTGGGCCGATGACACAATATCAGGGACCAGTTACTATCTACCAGTATATGGATGCAACAGTTGAGGCGAGATCTATGCAGGCCCACGGCGGTGGTAGGTATCTGAATAGCAAATGTGAACACAAACTGATGAACGGCTGATCACATGAGTGTTGTTTACATTACGAGGACTTGTAGTGCGGTCATTAGTAGATTGAATGGCTTGTGATTGTGGAAACAGTTTAGCGTTCGACATGTTGTGATTCATACGTGCACGATGTTCTGGAAGCTTAGGCCACTTTATATGTTTTTCCGGATTTTTTTTTTTGTTTTTTCTAAATTGTATTTACGGAGAGGATTTGTTTACCCAATCATGTATCTACAACTGGTTGTATAGCTTTTTAGTTAATTTCAAATTTATGGATTTCGTAATTGCGTTCTTTCGTGAGGGCGTACGAAGAGTAGTAGCGAGAGAGTGGAAACTTTGTAGCTCGAGAGCTTTCAGGTGTCAGGGACTTGTTTGCTTCAACTCGGGCTTGAGCTGAGCGCTTATCGTTATTCTCTTTCGAACAGTAATTTCAGCGCTAATTAAACGTTATTACGATAATTGTTTGTTTGCACTAAGTACCTAGTTTATTTATGTACAGAAGCTATGTAGAAAACCGGTGATTTGTATCGAACACTTTGAAATGATTTTCAGTTTACCAACGCGATTAGGTAAGATTCTTAATTTCTACTTCAGACTCGTTGTGAAATTCGCTTTTTTTCCGAATCGTATTTAATCATAACATATTTTCTGAGAACTACATATACTAACAAGAGTATTGCATCTAATTCAAAATAAAACCTACGTGCAATCCAATATTTTGTGATATCCCTCAGGGTAGTCATTTCGGGACTTATATCGTTTGCATACGCCTGAATGACTGGAGAGAAATCGTAAATTGTTCTCCGCGCCAAAGTAAAAGAAAAGTTAACAGTTAACTCAACTTCACCTGCTAAAATCACGTTTATCCGCACCAAGATTTAAAACTGACCGGTAGCTGGTTCAGACAGACCTTCATTTCTCGACTTTGCTCGTCGGTGCTTTACATGTGTTCAAGACCCATTGTTGTCCTTTCTCCCTCTCTCTTTACCCTCTGCTGGCACCGACATTATAAGGTTCAACCTTCAGTGCGCCCTTATTACAAAAAGAAGTAAAAAGAAAATATTGATAGTACTTGTGTTTTAAGGACTTTCGCTGCTCGCTGTTTTCCAGGACTTGTCGCTTAAAAAATGTCTGAAGAATGCTAGTCCCCTAACTACCTTAGTCAGATCCTTGCGGAAAATAAGCATGATTCATTCTGTACCTTTCGCAACAGTTTGTACTTCATGGCTATGCCGTTTATAACCTCATAAATCCAAAAGGCCATTTTAGAATCTAATTTCTCGAAAAACTTGTGTAAGGTTCTCAGATACACAGTCTAGCAGTCTAGTTGCAGGGCAGAAATCATATAGGGTTGACCAAAAAGGGCGCCAAAAAGTAAAGGCGAATTAAGACTACAAATATTTACTTTTGAATCAAGTTCGGTGCTTTGATAGTGTCCATGCTTCCGCGCCGTACAGCTGGACCGGGATGATAGGGGTCTTGTATAGAGTCAACTTTGTCTATCACTCAATTGCCTCCTGAGCCCAAAGGAACAGCGATTGGCAAGAGTGATTCCGCGTTTGATTTCCGAACTGATGTCGTTGTTCGAGGTCACTGCGGAGCCAAGGGACCTAAACTACCTCAAACTTATACCTGCCAATACAAACGTTCTGGCCAAGACGTCGGTGGTGAACGTCCTTTTTTGATAACAGCATATATTTAGACGAGAGCGCAGTGGCGCAGGAGGTTATGTGTTGGCCTCTGACGCCGATGAAACGGGATCGAATCCCGACAACAGCCATGTCATCGAACGTATTTTTCACGGTGCTTTGGTCGGCTCGGCTTTGGTCCTTCATTGACTGTAACGCCAACATACATACATATATTTAGTTTTACCCTCATTTGCTGCCAAACCAATTCTCGCCGTCTTCGCCTCAATACTCGAAACCGCCTCATTAACATCTCGCTGTGTTCTTCCGATTATGTTAATGTCATCCGGGTATGCGAGGAGTTGTGAGGATTTGAAATAAATCGTGCCTCTTGTGTTGACCAGTGATTTTTGCACAATCATTTCTAATACGATGTTAAGGAAATCACACAACAGCGCATTGCGGTCCCTAAATCCTTTTTTGACATCAAAACTATCGGCCAGGTCTTTATCGATTCGGATGGAATAGTCTGACGAGCTTAGCAGGGTTGTGTTGTCAAAGGTAGACATGGCGTTGCTAATCTCTAATTACCCTCTCGTAAGCAGCTTTGAAGTCGATAAATAGGTGGTGAGTGTCGACTTGAAACTCATTGTTTTTTTCCAGGATCTTCCAGGACTTCCCTGGTCTGAAGTCTGTTGAAGAGCTCAACAGACAGTCCGTCTGTGCCAGCGGCTTTATTACCTTAACTTCATCGAGGTCAGGGGGACGGCATTCTCTGTGATTTTCGTCGATAAGAAATGGATCATCATTGACTGACATCGCCGTTATAGAGTGGTTTTTCCATACAGGTTTTATAATCTTGGCATGTTCGTTTTATCTGTTGATAAAACTTTCGAATATCATGCCTGCAGTAACACCTCTCCAAATCCTCAATCGCACGCTTTTCGTGCTCTCTCTAATTTCTCCTGAGAAGCTTATGCTCCTACCCTTCTTTTTAACTCGTAGAGCCAGGAGCTGTTCTCGTTCTTCTATGCAGCGAGGCTTTATATGCCTCCTGCGCTCGTCATCGAACCTGGTGTTTCTTCGTGGTGGATACTTGAAGCCCAATACATCAAATACAATACACCGCGTGTTTGCAAAGGTTCCATTGCTGTTCTATTGACTGCGTGAAGAGTTGAGGTGTATGAGAGAGCTTAAGGGAGATGCGATTGGTAAAAGCACGAGCGGTTTCTGGCGATAGAAGCTTTCCGACGTCACAACTTCGTATTCTTATTCTACTCTGGATGAGGAGGTCCTTGGTCGTTTCGAGAGAAAGATTTTGCTTTTGATTTTCGGATCTATAAACGTAGACGGGGGATGGAGGAAAAGATTAAACCACGAGCTTTGCGGGCTGTACAGCGACATGAGTCTAGTTAGGCTCCTACGGATTCAACGCCCAAGATGGCTACCCTATGTAGAGCGAATGGACACCACAGCTCCAACCCGAAGAGCTCCAACCCGGAGAGTCTTTGAATCCAAACTCGAGGGACGAAGAAACAGAGGACGGCCGCATCCAAGATAGCGCAAAAAGATGGAAGGGCACCTCAGCCAACTGGGTGTGCAGCAATGGAAAAGGCTAGCAAAAGATCGGGCTAGTTGGAAGGCCATTTTGGTTGAGGCCCAGGTTCTTGAAAATAAACATCAACCAAGTCGATTCTATCTAATCGGGGCGAAAAATATCATCATGGCAGCATGAGCGAGTTCGGATAACGCCAACAACATCGAATGTTTTACTTCGCGGCGGGCCTCCTTGGCCGTATACTGGCAGAACCGCCCGCAATATACTTGCCATGTAAAAGCTTCTCGGCTCACGCCGTTCGGAATTGGCATTAAACTGTAGGTCCCTCTCACCTGTGTGAAAAATAAATCATACATAACATGGGTGATTGAGATAAGCTTGGCTCTGGCCCTCAATGGCCTGTAACGCCACGAAAACATGGTATGGTATCGCACTGAATTAACGGTAACAGCGTTTTTGTCGTTATTTTCGAAATAATAACATCCGATGATGACCTCCGACTACTAAGCATACCAAACTGCATCCTCTGCTCTTGATATTTGCGTAGATTCCCGTTGGCCCAAATGTGGCAGTTCTGTTGTTCACAGCCCCACTCCAAGTAAACGGAGCCTCCTCGCTAATGATGAAGAATTGTTGATAAAAATTGGTCATTAATGGCATGGCGCTGTAAGAACTAAACGATGAACACACACTACACGAATGATGGTTAGTTGGCTTCAACTCTTGTATTAATTGAATCATGTACGGTATGGCGCTGTTCGTCAACATCTGCTTAGAAAGGGCAACATTTTCTTTCAATTTTGATCGGAGGCTGAGGTCGACGGCACGTTGGTTTTTCTGCGTCGTAAAAATGGGTGGTTCTGGTGAAAACCCCTCTGAAATTCTCTGAAAATTGCGGGTAGTGTATAGAGATGAATGTATATGGAAAATACGTGTGTTTAAATGGGCAGCGCGGTTCAAGAAGGACCGTGAATGAGTAGAAGACGATCGACATAACTTTTCGTCCCGCGGTCCCGTTCATTGTGAATATGTTCCTATCGACCAGACAGTGGCTGGACAGAGCTATGTTGGTGTCCTGAAGAGGCTTTCAAAACATGTATCCGACGGGAACTCGCCAAGAATTACACAATGACAATGCAAAAAAAAAAAAAAAAAGTATTCCGACGTTGCCTCATCCAGCATCTAACCCCAATATTCCACCCTGCGACCTTTTTATTCCCAAAGATGAAGTGAAATGGGCTGTAACCGTGGTTCTGAACAAGTTGACTTTGGAGGATTATCAAGGGTGCTTCGAATAGTGGGAGCAATGTTGGAGTATTTGTGTGGAGTTAGTTATTGTGAAGGTGTTTTTTGTTCAAAAATTCCCGGAACTTAATTGCCATATGAGTTAAGTTGAAGTTTTCGTACAATACATACCTCGCAGAAAACTGGTTTTTGAAATGCCCAGTTCAAGTGATCGATGCGTTGTTTATTGTTTCGGATCATCCCTCACACTTTGCTTCCCAACAGTGAAAACCAGTTTTTGGCCCATCAGACCACTTTAGTGCATGTCCCATCAAACCCAAATTTGCTCACCAAATGACATTGGTTATGACGACCAGAATTATCACGAAGTGCTCAAAGTGTGTTTTATATTTTGGTAGTGCTTTAGGTTAGGTTTGGTGGCATGCTGGTTCGCCTTCCTTAGGCTTAGACACTTGTTACTCGGATTTGACCAGCAGATTCATTACATTTTAAGTTAACCAAAGCTTCTGATAAAGAGAGCTAACTGCTGAAGGTAGACCAAGTTGTAAGAGAAATACATACATGTACTTATTCGTTCACTTCTGTCGATAGAATTTCTGCAAAAACCATAAGTAGAGCTTAACAGCGCTTTTGTCCTAAGAAGACTAAGCTCCGACAAAAGTTTTACGCATTCTTTAAAGGGTGTAGTCTTCCAGAAATGTCGATACTCTTTGGTTCGGAAGAATGTCCGATATCGAACCAGAACTGGCCTTCCGTTTGAGAGGTTGGTAATTCGTGTGTATGATAAAATCTATTGACCACACTGGCTTTATCGCTCTAATTTTTAAATAAACGCCTCTGCTTCAGGTTAAGGTACTGAGAAAAGATCCATTTTGGAGTCTAAGTTTTGAGGTTTGAGTTTATGTCTCATTTGTATGTAGGAACACCTAGTTATAGTCATTTCATGTTAGCTGCTAGGCAAATCAAAATTTCAGAGCCACTGTCTTGCCACTTTTGCACAGAGACAACGCTTTTGGGTACACTTTGAGAGGTTTCGGTATACGCGACAAGTACTTGCCACGCAGTGATAGATGGTCACTGACGAATCATTTCTTCGCTTGAGCGGTTATCGTGTAGCATCATTGGCAACTATTATATTTTCCAAAGAAAATACGAAATGAAAACGAATACATAGCTATACGTATTTTAAATGAAAATACTTCTTCAAAATCTTAATACTTACTTACATTAGTGGTGCTACAGTCCAGTGAACCTGGGCCTCAACCAACAAGCTTTTCCAACTATCTTGCCAGTTGCTTCCAGCGCCGTATGCCAAGTTGGTGATCCACCTTAGATTTGGTCGTCCTCTGCTGCGTCGTCCGTCCGGGTTGGACTCGAAGTCTCTTTGGGTCCGAGCTGTGTTGTCCACTCGCCCTACATGGCCTAGCCATCTTAGATGTTGGATCCGAAGACGTCATGTCGCTGTATAGATTATACAAACGGGACCATCGATTGATTACAAAATTTTCCTCTCAAAACGACCAAGGGCCACCTCATCCGTTTTCGTTAAAGACCAGGCCTCTGCGCCATAGAGGACCGGGTTGACTAAAATTTTGTATAGCGCAACCATGGTCCTTCGAGAGAGGGCTCTACTTCCCAATTACCTCTTGAGCCTAAGGAAGCAGCGGTTGGTAAGAGTAATTTTGCATTCGATATCAGCGCTGGGTGTTGTTGTCGCTGGTCACTAGTGAGCCAAAGTAGACGAAGCCCTTGACAACTTTGAAATTGTAGTGTTCTGGCCAAGACGACGGTGTTGTGCGTCTTTTTTGGATGACAGCAGTCTACAGAAGTGTTCTTTTCTTATTCTCAGCATCGACTATGGCTTTACTACTAGTTGTCCATCTTCATCTCTATAGGCTTTTGCTCTGGCTTTTGGCCCTGGCATGTTCGTTTTACTTTTTCGTAAAACTTGCGAGCGTCAGTCCTGTGGTAGCATCTCTCCATCTCCTCGATCCCTCTTTCTTCCTTAAAAGCGTGTTTCCCTCTCTCCTTCTTTGTGTATGTATGTAGTATGGCTTTGTAGGCGGTTTGTTTTCCTACATGAGCTTGCTCGCATTGCTCATCAGACCAGGAGTTTCTAGCTGGCGGCGGTTTGAAACCAAGTCCATCAGAGGCAACATCTCTGATGGTACGCTGGCAATACTCCCACTGTTGTTCTGTGGATTATCATCGAATTTTGTGAGAAATTGAAGGAAACTCGATCGGCAAAGATCCTGGCGGTCTCCTGCTATTGTAGCTTTCCGATGTCAAACTTTCGTTGTTCAGCTGGACGTCGTGGCATACTTGATATCCTGATTCGTACCTTGGCTACAACAAGATAGTGGTCCGAGTCGATTATAGTTCCTCGGAAGGTTCGTACATGAAGGATGCTAGATAAATGTCTGTTGTCGATCGCAATGATCAATCTGTTTTGTTGTCGACTAATCAGGTGATCGGGTGAGATGCGGGAATCGCGAGCTAGCTAGAAGGAGATTATGCCGCGCCAGAAAGTCAAGTAGCCGGTGTCCCTTCTCGGACGTGGTGTCGTGTAGGCTATACTTCCTCGTGATCGACCCAAATATGTCCTCTTTGCCCAGTTTCGCATTCAAATCTTCTAATACAATTTTTGTATCGTTGCTGGGATATTGAGCATAGGTTCTGTGTAGGAGATCATCTCAACACCTTTGGCAAAATTGTTAATATTTGTTTTACTCATCCACCTTCGTGCCGTGGTCAAAAGTGGAATGCTTGCTTCTGAAACCAAATTGATGAGACGCTTTTCTTCGACAATTGGCCTTAAGCGATTGATTATAATTCTTTGGAAGACTTTCGAAAGATGAGATACGTTTTCTTAACCATCAATGGCTTTTCGGGCTTTAGAGCCGTAATAACTTCGGCGACCTTCAATTGGCGTGTCCAAGTCGAGTCCGAACAGGGATTAATTATATAGGCGCTTTATTACAATCATTGTAATTGTCTCTACATCTCTCTAGATGGTTTGAATACCGACTGATCACTCATTATTGAATCCCGGAAACTGAACGCTCCCGAGGGCAAATGCTTCTGCTTATATAGCCCTCGGTCCACTTTCTCGAATGTTCGCCGTCAGACGTTCCCCTTCCGTCTCTAGAATGCTCTGACATTCAGCAGTTTGCTGCCGAAGGTTGCTATCATTTCGTTTTAAGTTGCAACAGAGCATTCCAAACTTTAACAGCGAATTTCGAACATAACCGTCGGTTCGTATTTGTAACAATATTTTCCAGTTCGAGAAGCTTAGCTCCCGTCATTCTGCAGTCCCTGGCCATTTCGAGGGTAGGTAGCGGTCAGGATGCGGTTGTCCCTTGAATGACTTGAAGGTTTCAGCAAGATATTCAGCAAAAACTTCAGCCTTTTCATTATCGCCTTTCGCCAATTCATTGTGATTTTTTTCCTTATTGGTGGTGAATGCAGCTTAGGCTTTTTAATTCCCTTAATAGCTTTCCAGAGGAAGTAATTTGATCCTCTGTCAGCCGTTAGGCTTTCTGAATACGACCGAGCCCCCGGCTCTTTTTTTGGAAATGAGTAGGTACTATTATTTCACGCAACGTGCTGAATAGCTTCAATGAATCGGTCGACTTCGAATTCTAATTCGTCACCTTCTTTTTTGGCCACAGTAGCACATTTGTAGGTTTGAGGATTTAGGTAGGTAGGTAGGTAGGACCGTAGCCCTCCCAGAAATGAGAAGAACACACATAGGCCATGGAGGCCCGTTGTGCAACTACGAGGAAGTTTAGCCCCCTATTCGGGGAACCATTTTGTGCTTCTTAAGAAATTAAGAATTTTAGAGCTTAGTCCAGCTTAAGTTGTTTGCAGAATACTGCACTACCCACCCCGTCTTTGGTTTTAGACCCGTCAGTATAGAAGTCTACGCAGTTTCCGCGAGGTTGAGTCTGGCGAGTCCAGTTTTGTCTGTCCGGGTAAATCGTTGCAAATTTTTTTTCCAAGACTGTGATGGGTTCTGTGAAGTCTAAGTTTTCTGCCATAGTTGACCTGTTATTCAGGATGGAGGAGTGGCCAGTGACATAGCTCGTCCAGTTCGAGTTGGCTTTGAGTCTAATGGCCGTTTGTGTGGCAATTTGCTTGCCGAAAATATCGAGTGGTGTAAGGTCGAGTATCATGTTAAGCACAACCGTTGGGGTGGACCTGAGGGCCCCGGTAATGCACATACACGCCAACCTTTGTACCTTCTCGAATTGCTTGGGTATGTTGTCTTGTCCAGTGCTGTCCACCAAATTGTCACTGGTGATAATGATGATATAGAGCCATAGGGTGATCTTGGGGTTAAATCCCCATTTTTTCCCTAGGGCGTTCTTGCATGTGTAGAAAGCTATAGTTGCTTTTTTAGCTCTTTCGATTGTGTTTCTCTTCCAGGTTAATTCCTATCTAGTGGTTACCATGGTAACCACTCTGGTGGGTTCTTGGCTTCCCCATTTGGAGTGAATCCTGCGCGTTAATAATAACTCGCTGATCAACTCTCCACCTTTAGCTTTTCAAGCCCATCTATAATTGCTTTCGGAGTGACGTTATTGAAAGCGCCCTCTATGTCTAGGAAGGCTGTTAAAGTATATTTTTTAAGATGGACTGATCTTTCGATTTTCCTCACTATTGTATGCAAGGCTGTTTCGACAGATCTACCCTTACAGTAGGCATGCTGTGCCTTAGAAATTAGGGACGGATCCAAGTTGTGGTGTATGTGTAAGTCTATGGGCCTTTCCTTTTTTAGTACAAAGGATGATAGACAGATAGGCCTTAGATCCTTTGGAGAAGTGTAGGAGTTTTTGCCGGCCTTAGGGATGAAAAGTAGCTTTGCGTACTTCCACTTTTATGAAATGTGACTCCAAGCTAGGCATCCTTTAAAGATAATCTCTAGTCATGGTATAGTCCATTCCATAGTTTGTGTGAGTTCGATAGGGTACATTTCATCGGGGCCTGGCGATTTGTAGGGCTTGAAATTTTTGAACGCCCTATACCTTCCCTCTATCGCCGAGAAGAGGTGAGTTCCTCGCGAATACACTGAGTCTTGCAATGCATAGCAGCCTGGGAAATGCGTATTAAGGAGAAGATTTAAATTTTCTTCTTCCGACGTTGCCCAATCTCCGTTTGCTGTGAGGCAGCTCGGAGATTGTGGATCTTTCGAGAGTATTTTCCTCAATCTGTAGGCGTCTGAAATTTTCTCCATATTGTTGCAGAAGAGTTTCCAAGACAGCCTTTGTTCTTTCCTCAGGGTTTGCTTGTACGCTCTGAGTGAATCTTTGTATAGGCTGCAGTCTCTGTCGTTTCTTGTACTCTTGGCTTTATTGGAGAGTTTTCGACAGTCCTTGCGGAGCTTGCTTAGATCTGCGTTCTACCAATAAGGGTAAGAGTTTTTTTTTTGATTTGTGGATTACGCAGCTGTTGACCCGTGCGTTGCCCAAAGTAATTGTTAGGATATCGACCATATTGTCTATATCTAACGTGGATCGCGGCGTGTCAGGTGTCCTGTTTACTATAGAAACAATGAGGATTTAACTAAGACCCAAAACACTATCGTGCAAAACTATCTTCTGAACTTAAGTCTTGTTTGTACAATTTATGATCGACATATGTATGTATCACCCCACAAAAACTGTCTTCATATAAACCTCGTCCTGGACTGACAAGCCTAATTTGTTTGTATATACGATAATGTCTTCGCGTCTTTCATAAACTATGTTAGTAATTTTGAATATTCACTTTGTTATGCAAACTAAAAAATAATGTTTACCGATCACTTTATCGCGACAAGCCCTTGTCATAAAAAGAAGAACACGTGAATTGCGTCTTCACATATGTATCTAAAGCAGCCTACAGACAGGCTACTGATTGAATGGATCGGCTGCGATTCAAACAGATCGTCGTGTGTGTGATGTGGGGCAGTTTGTTACAGATCGCAAGTTATCAAAATGTATGTTTGATTTTCTTGCAATCGGTAGTGTGTGTGTGGCGCTGTTATTCTAAGAATTTAAGGTCGGTGGCGTGTCTGTGGCCCGCTTTACTTACTTCAAACAGATCCATTCAATCCGTAGGCTGTCGGTGGGCCGCTTAAAGCCGTAACAGTCAATCGAATTTGCAAATTCTACTGTGTAATCAGTCTGTTATGGATTTTGTATTTTTTTCGATTAATCATAAGCGTGAATAAGGTCGTTCATTGCAATGCTATACTCAGTTCAGTACCCTATTGAACACTGTGATTGTTCTTTATGGTTTATCACCCTCTTTTGTCAATTGAACGTAAGTGCACACGTCCGGGAAGAAGCTATTATTAAAGCATACAGAATTGTGGGACATTTACCCACAGTCAATGGCGCTGTAGGAATCATTAATTCATATCCAAATCTGTCGAATTGTCGTGTTGTCTCTGAAGCTAATTGAACGACTCAATGTATCAATAGGTCGATGAATGGCATGTAGATAGTCAATTTCAATTGGATTCAATTGATCTTTTGCTCGTAATTGTGAAGATTCAATCAGATGACGGCATAGGGCAAAGGACGATAAATAACGTGTTATGTTGAATGGGTGATCCAAATTAAATTTCACAACTTTTATCCAAAATAATAGAACTAAAGTGCACCAATATCTCCTTGTTTCTCTATCAATCGAGTGTCTAGCATTAATAGTTGGTGATATCGGAATTTAAACTACTCGTGCAAATCGATTTGGAGAAATTCTTTTAATTTTAGATTGGTAGTACTGTCATTGAGATCCGATTTTTATGTCTAAATTTATTGAACAAAGAACTTGCATTAAATTTTGTTTGCAGAATGAATTTTCTGCTGCTGATTCTTTGGGAATGATGCAGAAAGCCTTTGGTGATAAGGTTTTTGTCTTTTACAAGTTGTGTAAAGAGATATAAGAACGGCGAGACGAAGCTGAGGTTCAAAAAATCAAGGTTTTGGGGCTTGCAAACAGTCAATCAACAATTAGAGATCTTGCTTCGGTATTTCAAAGGGATCAGTCGATACCATTTTAAAGGATATTTTGGGGCTGAGGCGCTTCACTTTTCGATTAGTACCGAAAAGACTGATTTTTTCATGCAAAAACACCGCTGCGTTGAAGTGTTTAGGACAATGCTTTCTGAATGTCAGGACAAGATGAAACGCATTATTATGGAATATGAGACTTTGAGTGATGCTTACGACTCGGATACAACCGATAAATCAAGTGAATATCGTGCTAAAAGTGAAGCAAGACCAAAAAATCATACCAAAGTCGCTCAAAAATCAAGATCAGGTTGAGTGTCTTTTTCGATTATAGTGGCGTTGCGCATTTGAGTTCCTTTTGCGGAGCAAACTGCCAATAAAAAATATGATTTGAGCGCTATACTCGTACCTCGCTTACGTGAAGAGGCTGGAATGGTAGCGAGACAACTATTGCGTTTTGCACTATGATAATACTCACACATTTCGGCAAAACACGATCCACTCTCGACCACAGCAGCCACATTCTCATCTGTGAGCACCGTAGGTACGACGACGGTGACCATGAGTATTGTCCACTAGCATACCAAGTCTCACAAACTTGCGTACAGCAGTCGCGGTGGGTGCTTCATTTCGGCCAAAACTTCTTTTTCAAAAAACGCACTGTTTGTTCTCGCCGTGGCATTGTGGAAGCATTCACGGCGATTGAAGAACAGGCGAAACGAGTTGGTCTTAGGATCAATGAGGACAAAACGAAATACATGCTGTCAAGCAAAAACCACCTGGGACAAAACATAACAATTGACAGCTACAATTTCGAGGTAGTTAAGGAGTTTGTCTACCTCGGGGCAAACGTAAATTCCACAAATGACACCACAGTGGAGATCCGGCATAGAATCGCCCTTGGCAACCGCTGCTACTTCGGCTACTCGAAAGACTAAAGTCATGCTTTACAAAACGCTCATTCTGCCAGTCTTGCTGTACGGAGCCGAAAGCTGGACGATAAGCAGGACAGCGGAGCTGATTTTGGGTTCTTTTGAAAGAAAAATTCTGCGCCGGATATTTGGTCCTGTCTGTGAGGAAGGTGAATGGAGAAGAAGACACAACCGCGAACTCTACGAGCTGTACCAAGATGTGGATGTAGTCCGGAAGGCAAGGATCCGTCGACTACACTGGCTCGGCCACATCGAGCGCATGGACATCAACGCTCCAGCTAAGAGGGTCTTCGATTCCGAGCCTCCTGGTTCGAGAAAAAGAGGAAGACCGAACCTCCGGTATAAAGACCAAGTAATCGCGGATGTAAGACATCTTGGTCTTGACAACTGGAAGCAGCGTGCCCGGGACCGTCAAGGATGGAAGGCAGCTATAGCTCAGGCTCAGATCCTCCATGGATCGCTGGCCTGACAAGTAAGTAAGTTGGGCTACACAGCACACACCTTGGTAATAAGTTTTCAATATTTCCCAACGTTGTTCAATCCTAAAACGACTCATATTGTTCTGCGAAAGTATTATACTGACTTTCTGTCAAGAGTTCGAGCGGGAAACAGCTGTCAGTGTTAAAATAACACTAGATGGCCCACCCTATACATACATATGTAAATAAACTAAATGTTCTAAAACTATGAAAAAGCGCTATCCCAGGAGCACACAAATGGACTCAAGCTGCTCCGCAAATCAGACGGCCCCTTCACTGGAGACTTTGCTTGAGGTGTACTTCCCTACTTTTACTTCCATTCGATGTCTTCTGACGATCAAACGAACGTCATTAATAGCACCGACAGTAGAACAAATAGCCTTTCTGGCAGACTTTTTAGCCCTGATAGGGTTAAATGGGCAAATGGCTAATTTAAGACCTATAAGGCCCCAGGCAAAGACGATGTCCTTCCCGCTATCTTACAGAAATGCCTGAACACCATTTTATCACCACTGATAGTTCTTCTTAGGTTCTGCTTCAATCTGGGATATATACCCTGGAGGGGGATCAATCTTGTCTTCGTCCCCAAGATTGGAAAGCCAAGTGAGCAACCTAAATCCTATCGCCCTATCAGTTTAACTTCGTTCTTTCTAAAAACTAAATAAAGCTCCATATTAGAGGTATCCTGGAGAGTCAGATACCACAGCATCCTAATCAGTATGCATATTGCAAAGAAAAATCTACTGAGAATGCGCTACACCACCTGGTGACGCGTGTTGAAAAGAGTTTCACACAATTTGCGCCTTCCTCGATATAGAGGGGACCTTTGATGATACTGGCTATGATTCGATCACCACTGCCCTATCCTGCAGGGGTATGGACCATCCCACTAATCACTGGATTAGGGCGATGCTAAATAGCCGTTTTATATCAGCCACATACGGAGAGGTCTCAGTGACAGTATCGGCGGCTAGAGTATGTCCACAAGGAGGAGTCCTTTCACCACCTCTCTGGTCGATAGTCATCGATGACCTACTACGCAAGCTAATCACTCGGGGCTACGAGGTCATCGGATATGCTGATTCCCTTGTAGTTACTGTTACGGGCAAGTGTGAAACTGCTACCTGTGAGCGCATGCAGCTTGCCCTTCAGTTTATCTCTGACTGGTGTGGCAGAAAGGGTTTACCGATTAACCCAAATAAGACAATCTTAGTCCTTTTTACAAAGATGAGAAAGGTACAGCCCTGCTCAGTCTTTCTAAATGGCACAAATATAGGATTTTCAGAGGAAATAAAGTATCTAGTTATTGACCTAGACCGCAGACTCAACTGGAACTCCAATATTAAAACTAAACTAACTAAGGCTCCTAAACTTACAAAAGGGAATATGGCTATGTGGACCTGTCGACGCATTTACGGTAAAACCTGGGTAGTCCTAAGGTAGTCCATTAGCTATACACCGCGATAGTAAGACCTATCGTCATCTATGCGTCCGCTGTATGGTGTACAAAAGTTGCCTTCAATGCCTTCAGAGACTAGCGTGTCTCGGCATTACAGGCGCTATGCCAACCTGCCCCATGGCAGCCCAAGAAACACTCATTGGACTCACTCCACTCCACCGTTCTATCAAAAAGGTGGCATTACGCAATGCAATCAGCATTTTTCGTTCGGGAACAAATATGCCATGTAGACCCGAGGGTCACATGTCCATCTTAAGGCTTGAGATATTAGATCCCAAATCGCTCAGCATAGGAAACCAGTGATCCCCTGCTTAATGCCAAAGGCCTTCGGTGGTATACGGATGGCTCCAAGGTGGCTTCTCGCGTTTGCGCCGACATCTTTGGATCAAATCGCAAGATCTCGAAGGCCCTGGGAACAAGCCCCAGCGTCTTTCAAGCAGAACAACATGCCATCCTAACATGCGCCAATCTAAATACTGAGACTGGCATAAGAGGAGTAACCATCAACATGCTCTCTGATAGCCAAGCAGCGCTTAAAGCAGCGTATAGCACGAACTCAAAAACCGTCAAGGAATGCCATGATGCCCTACAAGACCTCGCCAAAAGAAACAATGTCAAACTCTTGTGGGTGCCAGGGCACAAAGGTATTAATGGCAATGAAATTGCCGATCAACTCGCCAGGAAAGGTTCCACCGATAAATACATACATACATATGTACGTCCTTAATTTACTTACTTAACGGGCGCTACAGTTCGGGGTGAACCTGGGCCTCAACCAACATGCCTCTCCTCCTAGCACGATCTTTCGCTAGTCTTTTCCAATGCCGCACGCCGAGTTGGTTGAGGTCCCTTTCCACCTGTGCGCGCTACTTTAGGTGCGGCCGTCCTCTATTTCTTCGTCCCTCGGGGTTGGATTCAAAGACTACGGGCTGGAGCTGTGGTGTCCATTCGCTCTACATGGCCTAGCCATCTTAGGCGTTGGATCCGTAGACGCCTGACCAGACTCATGTCGCTGTACAAGCCGTACAGTTCGTGATTGAATCTTCTCCTCCAACCCTCCTCTGTGTTTATGGGACCGAAAATCGAACGCAGAATCTTTCTCTCGAAAGAGAACCGTGTATTTCTTCAATTTCTTCTTAGACAAGTGGGAAAAATCGTATCACCTGTCCTTTTGGAACAGCGTTCGGGAACTCCGTCAATCGAAACGACTTATACGGCCCCTGAACAAACACCATATTGACATACTCAAACTTAATAGGGTGGGAATCAGAAGACTAGTCAGCTACCTGACGGGACACTGAGGTCTGAGATATCATCTTAACAAAATCAGCCTCTCGTCTGAAACTGAGTGTCGTCCCTGTCTTGAGGATGAAGAGACGGCCGAACACATACTGTGTGAGTGTGATGTCTTTGTCATCTTAGGAAGCCTATCCTTCTCAGAGAAGTTGCCTATGACTCCCGAGGGGATAACCTCGGCTCCTACGAGTAGCATTCTCAACTTCATTATGGAAGTGAAGAAGCTCCTCGGTTAGCAGGCACAATAGATCTGCAAAGGTCGCAGTGCCATTTGCTAAGTAGCACTAGCCCCACTTAAAAAAAGAAAAGAGAAAAGTTCAATTTCATTTACTGCAGTAGTGCAAAACAGATGTAATAGTGCTTCGGCCATAGTCTTGAAACAGTCTAGAAAATTCTTTATAGTAATGTATGTACTAACCGCTTCGATATACACCAAAAGTGATACGTGAGGTCCTGAATAAGAACAAAACTGCAAGACAAACTTGAGCTTTCCCCTTGAGAGCATAACCCATAACCTATCAAACAATGTTTCCCCCAAAAATACGCGGATTAATCATATTCCTTTCGTTTCATCTCGCCATTTGCGACGTTCAGATATTTGCAAAGAACCATATACTAGGTACTTGTACATATGTACATATGTATAATCATATATCACACATTTCTCCAGTAAACCGCCCCACCCACACATCCCACTCTCCATGCCCATGTATCGACTCGAAGCTAATTGTTGCAATAAAAGTTCAACGAATTTCGACAGTCGAATCACGTAACACATGTCGTCACTGTCACTATTCACGGTTGACCAGCAACCATATTCCACGCTGTGCTCCAAGTTCAGCCCCGCTACAACGACTATAACAACGACGACGACGGCACCGACATTACCCATTGTCAATCAGCCGTCTATCCCACTAAGCTCATACACCATGCTTACGATTTCTCAGTACGATTGCAAACATCGTGGCGCATTTATCATCACCGGGATTACTCGCTCCATACACGTTTAGTAGTATACATAGATACAAAACACAGTGTGTGCCACAAAGCTTCTAACGTCATCATATTCATCGGAAGCTCGGATTCGGTTGATATGCCCCACACACTGCCGCGACAGCTTACGTACTTTCCCAAAAACAGTCAGACATTTAGAGCAGAATTGTGGCCAAATTTTTTGGCCATCAACTGATTCACAACCTGGTCATCCGTCACTATCGCAACGTCGCGTCCAATTTTAACGTCTGTCAAATAGCATATCGGATGCAAAGTATAATACGAACGAGCCAAACTGTCAGATACGAGTACACGTACTTTCTTTTGCGCTTTGCTTTTCCTGCAACTCAGTCGTTAGCTGTGAGTTGTTGTCCGGTTTCACGTTACCACTGTGCAATCAAATTGTTTCGCGACACCTACTGCCAAACGAACGATCGGGGATAAAGTGTTTTTCTTTTTCTAGTTCAATTCGATCGATCGCGTTCGAAAAGATCCGCGTACTAAGTATACTCAATTCCATGTGCTAGGTAATTTGAAAACGAACAAGTGCTCGTGCAGCTAGAAGAGATGAAACTTCTGCTAAAAGTGAATTCCGAGAAAACGCGAAAACGTCATCTTCACTGGGCCCTGCAGCCGCCACCGATCCCTGATCTCAAACGTGTGTAATATGTATCTAATACTATTGAGTGTGTTGTTTTCTTAAATTTAAAAATATGTATCGAAATTCGTCAACTTGTTAGAAGGAGAACCAACTACATACATATACCTTATCACTGGTCTCATATAGATAAGGCAAACCATAGACTGGCCCCTCTGATTACTTCTTGTTGATCACAATACATTCCATGCTACTTCATGCTACAAATGTAGTGTGTGCATAACCGTGATGAAGTGGTCAGGCAATGTAGATTAGTCAGACCGGGACTGGGTGTAGTCGGACACCAGATACTGGATTGCAACGAGGAGGGAATGGAGGTTTCGTGGCTTGGCAAATGCCAACCTCAGAATTTTTCTCTTTGATATGACTATAGTCATGCATGAGTATCGTATCATATCCCCGTTGAAATTCAATTGAACTCGTGGTCTATGTTTGTGCTTCTGATACTCTTGATATTTGCAGAGCGGCGGCAAATTGTCGCAACTCGTCCATTTATCACTAGTTTGTTTGGATTTCTTCTATCTAGTTACAACCAAGAAAATTGTTGAGATAAATAAACAAAAAAAATAAGTTGATTGGTTACAAGCTATTTCCTAATCTTACCTTAGACGAATTCTTGAATTTTTCATTCTATCTTGTTCTGTTGTTTTAAGAAGCTTTGGTTATGAAAACATCTTTTTTCGGTGTTCCAGGTCCTAGAAATGCCAAGACAAACAAACGAAATATCCGATTTATTCTTGAATAACAATTTAGTTTAGAGCTTCTGCTAATGCGATAACTCTATGGTATCTAGACAGGTTTTGTTATATTGTAAACAGTTGGTTATACCTACAGTTTTTGTTAACTTAATTCCATTTATGTCTTTTTTGTAATAAAAACGTGTAGCATGGGAGGCAGTGTGATTAATCTTCCTTCACGCCCATTGAGTCATTAGGCACTGAAGCTTAAAACAACGATTTGTTTCGATTTATTTCGATTTGTGCCGTTCAACCTTTCAAGAGTGAAGCGAGTAAGTTAATTAGTAAGTTGTGGATTTGCGCAAATTGATTTACTTATTTAGGGGTGTGAAGGTGATTAAACGTCGGCATGGATGTTGCTATCATGAAATGGGTACAGGCTAAAGAACGTATTACCCTTTCATTGTGTTTCTTTTCATTCCTTTGCGCCCTTAAAGGCAGGCTCTTTAGGGCTGAGGTAATTTATAAAGACTCGGACGTTGATAGCAACATAACTTTACAGTGCCTATTGTGCCTACTAGATAATTAGCCGAGGAGCTTCTCCACTTCCTTAATGAAGTTGACGGTGCTTCTCGTAGGAGCTGAGATGACTCCCCTTTCTTCTTAGCCGGCGTTACAGTTCGAGGTGAACCTGGGCCTCAACCAGCACGACCCTCCAACTACCACGATCTTTTGCTAGCCTTTTCCATTGCCGCACACCCAGTTGGCTGAGGTCCCCTTCCACCTGTGTGCGCCTTCCTAAGTGCGCCCGTCCTCTGTTTCTTCGTCCCTCGGGTTTGGATACAAAGACTGTCCGGGCCGGAGCTGTGGTGTCCATTCGCCCTACATGGCCTAGCCATCTTGGGCGTTGAATCCGTAGCCGCCTGACTAGACCCACGTCGCTGTACAGCCCGTAAAGTTCGTAGTTTAATTTTTTTGCTCCATCCCCCGTCTGCTTTTGTAGGCCCGAAAATCACGCGCAAAATCTTTCTCTCGAACCGACAAAGGGCCTCCTCACCCGCTTGTGATAGTGTCCATGCTTCTGCGCCGTACACCAGAACCGGGATGATAAGGGTCTTATATAGAGTTAATCTTGTCGTTCGGGAGAGGGCTCTATTACTCAATTGCCTCCTGAGCCCAAAGAAACAGCCATTGGCAAGAGTGATGTCGTTATTCCAGATCACTGCGGAGCCAAGGTAGACGAAGTCCTTAACTACCTCAAACTTATATCTACCAATACAAACGTTCTGGCCAAGACGACGGTGGTGAGCATCCTTTTTTGATGATAGCATACATATATTTATCCATATATGATCCATTTCCAATCGACCGCGGAGAATTCCGTCCCCCTGACCTCGACGAAGATCGCCATATCGAAACTCAAGTCGAATAAAGCTGCTGGCGCAGACGGACTGTCTGCTGAGCTCTTCAAGGTAGCTGGGGATGACCTGGTTAGGAGCATGCACCAGCTCATCTGTAAGATATGGTCAGAGGAAAGCATGCCCGAGGAATGGAGTCTTAGCATCGCATGCCCGATCCACAAGAAAGGAGACCCCTCTGATTGCGCCAACTACAGAAGAATAAGTCTCCTTAACATCGCCTACAAAATGTTCCCTGCCGTTTTGTGTGAACGTACCTGCCATACCTGCTAAACTCATCAGACTATGCAGGATGACTTTGGAGAATGCTCGCTGCTCCATCCGAATCGGTAAACACCTTACCGATAGTTTTGATGTCAAAAAAGAATTTAGGCAGGGCGATGCGCTGTCGTGTGATTTCTTCAACATCATATTGGAAATGATTGTGCAAAAATCACTGGCCAATGCAAGAGGCACAATCTATTTCAAATCCTCGCAACTCCTTGCATACGCCGACGATATTGACATAATAGGTAGATCACAGCGAGATGCCAATGAGGCGTTTGTGAGTATTGAGATGGAGGCGGCGAAAATTGGTTTGGCGATAAACGAGAGCAAAACTAAATATGTCCTGTCCTCAAAAAAGGACGCTCACCACCGACGTCTTGGTCTTGATATAAGTTCGAGGTAGTTAAGGACTTCGTCTACCTTGGCTCCGCAGTGACTTGGAACGACGACATCAGTTCCGAAATCAAACGTAGAATCACTCTTGCCAATTGCTGTTTCTTTGGGCTCAGGAGGCAACTGAGTAATAGAGCCCTCTCCCGAACGACAAATTTGACTCTATATAAGACCCTTATCATCCCGGTCCTGTTGTACGGCACAGAAGCATGGACACTATCAAAAGCGGATGAGGAGGCCCTTGGTCGGTTCGAGAGAAAGATTTTGCGCGTGATTTTCGGGCCTATAAACGCAGATGGGGGATGGAGGAGAAGATTCAACCACGAACTTTACGGGCTGTACAGCGACATGAGTCTAGTCAGGCGTCTACGGATTCAACGTCTAGGATGGCTGGGCCCTTTAGAGCGAATGGACACCATAGCTTCAGCCGGGAGAGTCTTTGAATCTAACCCCGATGGACGAAGAAGCAGAGGACGGCCGCACTTAAGATGGCGCACACAGGTGGAAGGGGACTTCAGCGAACTGGGTCTGCGGCAATGGAAAAGGCTAGCAAAAGATCGTGCTAGTTGGAGAGGCATGTTGGTTGGGGCCCAGGTTCACCCCGAACTGTAGCGCCCGTTAAGAAGAAGAAGATAAATTTGGTTTTACCCTCGTTTACTGCCAAACCAATTTTCGCCGCCTCCATCTCAATATGTACTCGTAAACGCCTCATTGACATCTCGCTGTGTTCTATTTTTTTTTTTTTATTGTATTGTATTTTGTATTTATTTCATTATTATTTCAGTTAAAATTTCGCACAGAAAGCATAATAGCATTACAATAATTCATTGAGTTAATAATAAAGAAATAATTAGGTGACATTTTTATTTTTTTACATTTAGTAATAAAATAGTTTCAATGCCACTTCGTGGAACTATAAGATTATAAATAATACAATTTATGGGTGGGGTGACCCTATAACTTGTAACAAGCGAAAAAAAGAGAAAAAGATTTTTGCCAAAAAATGTATAAAATAATTGCAAGGAAAATTCAGTATACATATATGTAAAAAAAAACAAAAGTTAAGATACAAAAGTTCCAAAAAAAAGAAGAAAAAAAAAAAAAAAAACAAAAGTAAAGAATAGAAAAAATTGAATGGATATCCTAATTTAGATGAAAAATCTTATTTTACACCAGATTATTAGATAAGATGGATTCTATACAATTAAAGTCTAGATCAAGCAGCCAATATTTTACGCATTTAAGGAATTTTTTTGGGTTTGTAGTTGATCTCAAAGATTGGGGAAGATTGTTGAATAAACGACAGGATGAAATCTCGTAGAAATTACGATACGCGGTTGTACGGAAAGGGGGAACGGTCACAACATTTGCAAAGTTTCTACGTAAATTATAGTCCGGAATTAATCTGCAGCTAAGGTTTCCTGAACGCATAAAAAAGATCTTTAATACCTTGTAACAATCTTCCAATCAATCTTCCGATTATGTCAATGTCATCCGCGTATGCAAGGAGTTGCGAGGATTTAAAATAGATTGTGCCTCTTGTATCGACCAGTGATTTTGGCACAATCGTTTCTAATATGATGTTGAAGAAATCACAGCGCATCGCCCAGCCTAAATCTTTTTTTGACATCAAAACTGTCGGTTAGGTGTTCCCCGATTCGAATAGAGCAGCGACCATTCTCCAAAGTCATCCGGCATAGTCTGACGAGTTTAGCAGAGATGTCGAAGGTAGACATAGCGTTGTATGGCTCGTCTCTAATTACGCTGTTGTGTGCGACTTTGAAGTCGACAAATAGGTGGTGAGTGTCGGTGAAAATTTGGTCAATGGTGGACTTCCCCTCAGAAGTCATAATTTCACTGAGAAGGATACGCTTCCTGAGATGGCAGAGAGCAGCACACTCACACAGTATATGCTCTGCAGTCTCTTCGTCCTCAATCTAGGGTCGACACTCAGCTTCAGAGGAGAGGTTTATTTTATTGAGAATATCTCAGACCACAGTGTCCCGTAAGTTAGCTGACTAGTCTTCTGATATCCACTTTGTTAAGTTTGGGTGTATTAATAGAGTGTTCGTTTAAGGGCCGTATAAGTCGTTTCGATTGACGGAGTCCCCGAACGCTGTTCCAAAAGGACAGGTGTTACGATTTTTCCCACTTGTCTAAGAAGAAGTTGATCTTAGACTTGGAAGTGCCGCAAAAAGGTTCAGGACCTACTTACGCATCTTACGCTGGATCTTTTCCTGGCGAGTTTATCGGGGATTTCATTGCCCTTAATACCTTTGTGCTCTGGCACCCACCAGAGTTTGACCTTGTGTCTTTTGGCGAGGTCTTGTAGTGCATCATGACATTCCTTAACGATTTTTGAGTTCGTATTGTACGAACTCAGTGCTTTAAGCGCTGCTGGGCTATCAGAGAGTAGGTCGATGGTTCAACATAGAAATGGTATTGAAGTGTAACATAGAAAAATGCTTTCAACTCCCAGTGGGTTGTGTGTTGGCCTCTGACGCCGATGGTACTGGATCGAATCCCGACAACAGCCACGTTATCGAAAGTGGTTTTCACTTTCACCCTGCTTCTCCTCAGCGGGGTTTTTCCAACATCTCCTGTAGTATAATTGTCATGAAAAGTTTCTCGAAATTCGCCGTTCGGAATCGGCAATAAACTGTAGGTCTCTTTCACCTATGGTAAAATAAAATCACACACAACATGGGTGATTGAAAAAAGCTAGGCCTAGGCTCTCCAAGAGCTTCAACGCTACACGTACATATAATGCGGAGCAATTCCCTTCGGAACTATCCATTTTCAATATGACCATCTTTGAGAAGAATCGCAGTGTCTAACCTGTCCGCCAACGAATTTTGCAGGCTATAGCACATTTTGAAGTTTCAGCGCTTTCATATCTTTTGTTTCTTACCTTGTTCCCCTCAAAATGTCCCTTATGGCAATATCTATTGAGTTGATGAAGTCAGAAATGTTTTTCGAAGCCACGCCTGAGTTGTCCTGACTGATCCAGGTGCAGAGTCCTGCTGGAAGACTGAGCCACTTTTTTAAGACGGTTCCACATAACCTCCCAATACAAATTCTTGATAAACACTGACGTTCATTTTCACTCGTACCGGCACAAAACAAAAAAGTGAAGTTCGTCTAGTCTCGATTACTCCGGCCCTGATCATTAGGGATGCTAGTGTTTTGCGCACTTCATAGTGGAACGTTTAGACAACCAAACTTGATCTTCTCATCCCTAAGCAAACAGGTCGCCGCAAAAGAGCTACTGCTTTAACGCCTCCGATTTTTGGAGCTACTGTAGGGTTTTGAACCTTTTGTATTTCGAAAGTTTTGACCATCAGCTTATTTCGTAAAAAGTGGTGCCAATCAAACCTAACTTTTTTGCCCTTCTTAGTCCTTCATGGACTGTAACGCCAACATACATACACGGTTGACTAATTTCTACGATTTTGCTTACACATATGTATGTCAAAGTTTTCATAACAGTTCTGCAAAAATGCGAAAGTAGATAATCTGACGACACACTTTTAGACTAACACTTCCACCAAACCATTACACGTCGTGGATACATTTGTTTCTCCTTAATCACTCGTCGATTTTCTGAGCCTCAAAGGTGAATATTTGGCATCAACGATGCCATTCAGATAAAAAACGAACCTTAACTTGGTGTTTCATAATACAGCTCACGACTTTCTTTTTTTATTTGTTAGTGTACACCTGTGAAACTTCCTAACTTGACCTTCAGTGATAGGCATGAGCTTTGGGCGGTATTTGCCAAGATAGCGTGAGTCTCTTTCTTTATTTCCATCCTTAATGTCGAATGCATCAGACATGGCACGTGACAAATTTGGCAGGTATGTCAAAACTTAAATGGGTTTGAGGTTACCCTGAAACGCAAGTGTAAATATTTGGTCGACAAAAGAGACATATAGGTTTAGTAAAAAGACGTCTCTGTTTTCGTGTATCCTTTTCTATCCGTATCTTTGTCTGATAAAACTTTCGAAGACAGTGTCCCCAAACTCTCTATTCCTGTTTCTAAAAAGCTTGTGGTCATGCCTTGGAGAATAGTTTACAGTTGATGCGAAGAAAATAGTTGTCTTCCTGCAAAAAAAGTATATGCAACTCCAAAACATGAAAGCTTACATCCCAGTAACAAAACTGTTTTTACGCATTTCCGTGACACATTGATCACGTATTTAACCGCCGATTGTGAGCTGAGCTCAGGAACTCATCACCATGGCATTGACCCTGATCGGCACGAGCAAACCATTGGTATTCATCAAGTACTTCAGTTCGATTTCATTACAAAAGCCGTTCACGCCACATATGTACTTGTACATAGCTCTAAACTTCTGATCTATTTATCATGTGTTCTAGGAATTAGCCAAAACCGTCAGACTGCCACCTCTGAAACCGTCATCCAAAAGTTAACCAGTTCCAAAATAGCCATAGCCATTCTCCTAGTCCTACTCTTGGTTCTCAGTGTCATCGCCTATATAGAATTGCGCCCCAACAAAGTGGACAACTTCAAGCGCGAGATCATCTTTGGCAACAACTACGATACCGGAACGTGTAAGTACCATCAATCTAGCGTCAATCGGACCGCTTTAGCTTAACAAAAAAAAACCTATTTCAAGTATCTCAGTTCCGAATTTAGGAAACGGTCATCTGGTGGTCGACCGGGAGCAATGGGGCACTTCCGAGCAAGCTAAAAACCTAACCATTCGCCTCAATCATCCCATACCGTATGTCGTGATCACACACGTCGGTGTTCAATCGAATCCGTGTTACAACATCTACAAGTGTTCGATCAAGATGCGAACACTGCAGGATTCATCGATCGCCGAGAAGGGTTTGCCCGATATCTCGTCCAACTTTTATGTAAGTCCCTAACTGGCTTATCGTCGGTCGGTAGTAATTGTTTGGCTTTTTACAGGTTGGAAATGACGGTAATGTGTACGTGGGACGAGGATGGGAGTACGCCAACACCTACGCTAACAATTCGCTGGCCGTGACGTTCATGGGCGACTACATACGTCACATACCCGACGCGAAACAGCTAGAGGCCACACAATACTTACTTGCCTACGGAATAACAAATAAGTATCTGGCCATCGACTACAAGTTGGTATCACAGAATCAGGTAAGTGCTTAGCAACCCGATCAGAGCTGATTGCAAATTATTTGTTTCGTTGATTGTTCTGTATTTAGACGAAATCCACACGTAGTCCGGGACTGAATGTGTACAAGGAAATCATCAAGTGGCCGCATTGGTATCCTTGCGGGATGGACGGTAACCCGCGATGTGGCAGCGAGCTTGGAATGTCAACTGATTGGAATGCTAACCAGTAGATGTCGACATCGGATAGAGATGGTATACGGTCTGGCGTTGTGTGATCGTGATTACAATTTTGTAAATAGTTACTTTTTAAGATACTTTAGTTCTCTAAGTGTGTTTAGATTGCAAGTAAAATATATTGAATGTAAGTTGATGAGTTGGTGTTTTATTGTAATGGGTTTTGATACTGTTTATAATGAGTCAAGCTTCCAACTGTTCTGACTCTTAATTTGCTATATTTTGCAAGACCAGTTTGACACAGGAACCAGACGCAATGCTTTGGTTTAACATAAAATGCTTGCCAAGTGTCTTGGTTATTTATAGTAAGTAGGCCAAGCTGCAAGCTTCCAACCTTCCATGTTCAATCACTACATGTAGCGGAGGAGATAATCACTGTTACCAGAAAAAGAAGATGATTCAATGGTATTTGCTCGGCTCCTACATGGCTTTCCCCTAACGTCGTTTATTTTATGTTTCGCATGACTCAATCACGTCTTCAAAAGCTTTTCTTCTTACTTACCCCGTCTTCGGCTAAATATCTCTTTTTTCTTGTCCCTGTTGTGATCGCCAGGCATCCACTGCAGATATTTTGTACTATATCTAGTAAGGAGTCTGTTTTATATATATGTATATATATGCTGGTTGTCAGAAAGCCATTAGAGAGGCCGCCTAAGATATACTCGGTTTTGAGCCACCACCGTCGAGAAATCCCTGGTTTGATGATGAGTGCAGACAGGCCCATGTAGAGAAACAGAATGCATACATGGCCACATTGCATCGACGGACGAGAGCTACCCGCGAGCTCTATGAACAGAAAGGGAGGAACAGAGGGAGGAGCATGCGCTTCTGAGAAGGAAAAAGAAGGAGCACGAGAAGCTCGAGATGGAGAGATGTTACTGCAGGAACAACGTTCGAAAATTTTACCAGAAAGTAAAACGACCATGCCAAGGCTGTAAACGCAGAGCAGTGGCCTGCAGGGATGAGCACGGACAACTAGTAGTGGAGTCACATTCGATGCTGAGATTGTGGAAGGACCACTTCTGCAGACTGTATAACGACGATGATAGTCAAAATGCCGCCGTCAGGCAGAGCGAACCATTCACAATGGACGAAGACGAAGGAAAATCCCGTCCACCCGACCTAGACGATGTTAAGATAGCGATATCGGAACTTAAGTCTTATGAAGCTGCTGGAGCAGACGGACTCCCCGCGGAACTATTTAAAGCAGCTGGCGATGAGCTGGTCAGGAACATGCACCAACTCATCTGCAAGATATGGTCGGAAGAACGTATGCCCGATGAATGGAATCTCAGTATCGTTTGCCCGGTCTATAAGAAAGAAGACCCTTATGACTGCGCCAATTACAGAGGGATAAGCCTCCTGAACATCGCGTACAAGATTCTCTCTGCCGTACTGTGTAAGTGCCTGAAACCGTTCGTGGACATTCTGATAGGTTCCTACCAGTGTGGTTTCAGGCCAGGAAAATCCACGATAAACCAAATATTTACGCTACGGCAGATCTTGGAGAAGACCCATGAATTCCAGGTCGACACGCACCATCTTTTCGTCGACTTTAAAGCCGCGTATGACAGTGTTTATAGAGACGAGCTATACAGAGCCATGTCATGTTTTAACATTCCTGCCAAGCTCGTCAGACTGTGCAGGATGACTATAGAGAACTCTCGCTGCTCCATTAAGGTCGGAGGTGAACTAACCGATCCCTTTGATGTTAAAAAAGGTTTTAGACAGGGTGACGCACTGTCATGTGATTTCTTCAACATTATTCTTGAAAAGATCGTGCGGGACTCTGCGGCCAATACAAGAAGTACGATCTACTTCAAGTCCACACAATTGCTTGCCTACGCAGATGACATTGACTTTATTGGACGAACAAAGCGAGACGTCAATGAGGCGTTCACAAGCATTGAAGCAGAAGCGGCTAAAGTGGGTATAAAGGTAAATGGGGACAAGACCAAATATATGCTGTCATCGAAGAAAGACGCGCAACACCGACGTCTTGGTCAGAACGTCACCTTCGGCAGCTATATTTTTGAAGTAGTCAAGGACTTCGTCTACCTTGGCTCGATAGTGACAAGCAGCAACGACCCCAGCGCTGAGATTAAACGCAGAATAACCCTTGCCAATCGCTGCTTCTTCGGGCTCAAGAGGCAATTGAGTAGTAGAGCCCTCTCTCGAAAAACTAAGGTTTCCCTCTACAAAACCTTAATCTCCCCCGTCCTCTTCTACGGCGCTGAGGCTTGGACGTTATCAAAAGCGGATGAGGAGGCTCTTGTATAGGCATGTTCGTTTTACTTTCTGGTAAAATTTTCGAACGTCGTTCCTGCCGTAACATCTCTCCATCTCCTCGATCTCGCGCTTCTCGTGCTCCTTCTTTTTCCTTCTCAGAAGCGCATGCTCCTCCCTCCTTTTCTGTTCATAGAGCTCGCGGGCAGCTCTCGTCCGTCGATGCAATGTGGCCATGTATGCATTCTGTTTCTCTACATGGGCCTGTTTGCACTCATCATCAAACCAGGGGTTTCTCGACGGTGGTGGCTCGAAATCGAGTATATCTGAGGCGGCCTCTGTAATGGCTTTCTGACAACGACTCCATTGCTGTTCTATAGTTTGTGCAGATTGCATCGGGACTTGACAGAGCTTGAGGGAGACTTGATCGGCGAAGGTCCTGGCGGTCTCCTACGATTGCAGCTTTCCGACGTTAAATTTTGGTGTTCTTACTTGACTCCGTTGATTCCGAGAAATTCGCATCCGTACCTTGGCTGCAACAAGGTAATGATCCGCGTCGATGTTGGCTCCTCGAAAGGTTCGGACATCTAGGATGCTGGAGGAGTGTCCGCCGTCGATCGCAATATGATCAGATTGGTTGGTTGTCGATTGATCGAAAGACCGCCAGGTCCCCTTATGGATGTTGAGGTGTGGGAATCGCGTACTTGCTACTACCAGGTTATGTCCCGCCATAAAGTCCACTAGCCTTAGTCCGTTTGCGCATACGTTCTGCCTAGGAGATCATAGAAGTCGTCTTTATGTCGGTCATCTTTCTCCTCTGTGGGGGCGTGGACACATAGTAAGCTTATATTGCCGGGATTGGCCTTGATTCGGATAGTTATGAGGCGTTCGCTTACATACTGGAAGCTTAAGACTTTTTTCCTGAGTCTGCCTCGAACAACAATTTTCTCTGTAGCAGTTTCCGTAGTATATATCACAGTTTTTCATCCGCTTTTTGCCTGGCCCATCCCATCGCACTTCTTGGAGCGCGGTTATGTCTGCCTTATAGCAGCCCAAAGAGTTGACCAGTTGTTCGGCTGCACCTGGTCTGGTAAGGGACCTAACGTTCCAGGTGCAGAACCGAAATTCGTTTCCTTTTTGACGTTTGCGGGGTCGTCAACATGTAATCCGTCCGTATCCGAGGCTATTGGTTGTCTCCGAACAAATTTTTTGTTTTAAGCGGTAAGGACGTTAGCCCTAAGCGCAACCCCCAACCTGGAGGGCCAGGTTCCTCTTTCCCCAGGAACAAGGGGTCGGATCGCTGCACGCATTGGTTCACTACCTGGCGGGTGCCAGCATATCTATCCAGGGGAGGCCACGCGGAGGCTGTGTGTCAACTTGGATTGAGCGGGGACAGAGATCGAAGCTGGCGTTTGCCAAGTTAAACGCGATCAACTTCTTTGCTCCGTTTGTTCGCTCCCTTCTCCCCTGGATAAGTTAATTGTTCAACAATTATTGCAAATAACAAAAAACAAATAATATTAAGTCAGATGAAAACACGCCTTGCCTTGTTAAGCATCTCTGATTCAAAAAGTCACGTATCTCCCGATTAAGCCGCAAGATGAGCAAACGCTGGTAAAACATCTTTTGTCTTTTAGCAAATGGCAAAACACGTATGGTGTAGGAACGCTACGGACCTAGTTATGTCCGAAAGCAAGGAGCTTGCATGTGAGACTCTTGCACGTACGTAGCAACGCCTTCCACCTTTCTATTGGTTTCGAATGTACATATGTACGTGGCTTGGAGGTCTGCGGTAAGGTTGAAAAGCTCAACGTTGCGCAGTTTATTAGTAATTTATTGCGATGGAGTGTTGCGAATTTTAATCAAGCGATTTGTAGGATTTCTACCGGCATCATATGAATATCAAATGCTTGCCAGTGAATGTAGTTTGAATTTATCTATAGGTATTTGTAATGTGGGAAAATGGATTTATAAAATTCTCTTTGGAAAGTTACTTGGGATATTATGTGGATTAGTAAGTGACCCAGCAATTGCCGGTGTCATGCAATGGAAATGACCGTACCTGGTCTAGTGGAAAGTCGAGCCACTAGGCACGCATAGATCGGCTGCATGCACTTTATCATCTATTTGCGTCACTTGGGCACATTTTACTTGTGGTCTTATTAGAAGCAGGTTAAAGAAAAAGAGTGAATTGCAACTATGAATAATAGCATGACTAAAAGAATAAACATGATTTACAATGAGTAATACAAAGTATGATTACACATTCAATTACGTCGAAGGCAACATTTTTTTTGCAGATCTATTGTGCCTGCTAACCGATTAGCCGAGTAGCCTCTCCACCTCTATAATGAAGTTGAGAATGCTTCTCGTAGGAGCCTGGGTGATCCCCTCGGGAGTCATAACTTCGCTGAGAAGGATACGCTTCCTAAGATGGCAGAGAGCAGCACACTCATATAGTAGGTATGTGTTCTGCCGTCTCATCGTCCTCTAGACAGAGCCGACACTCAGTTTCAGATGAGAGACTAATTTTGTTTAAATGATATCTCAGACCGCAGTGTCCCGTTAGATAGCTGACTAGTCTTCTGATATCCCCTCTATTGAGTTTGAGTATGTCAATAAGGTGTTTGTTCAGGGGTCGTATAAGTCGTTTAGATTGACGGAGTTCCCGAACACTGTTCCAGAAGGACAGGTGTTGCGATTTTTCCCACTTGTCTAAGAAGTAATTTATCTTTGACCCGGGAATGCCGCAGAAAGGTTCCGGAGCTATGTATTTGTCGCTGGAACCTTTTCTGGAAAGTTGGTCGGCAATTTCATTGCCCTTGATGCCTTTATGTCCTGGCACCCACCAAAGTTTAACAGTGTTTCTTTTGGCGAGGTCTTGTAGGACGTCATGTACGAACCCAGTGCTTTAAGCGCTGCTTGGCTATGAGAGAGTATGTTGATAGTTACTCCTCTGATGCCAGTCTCGAGATTTAGATTGACGCATGTTAGGATGGCATGCAGCTCTGCTTGAAGATGCTGGGGCTTGTTCCCATGGCCTTCGAGATCTTGCGTTTTGATCCCAAGATGCCGGCGCCAATGCCAGAAGCCATCTTGGAGCCGTCCGTGTACCACCTGAGGCCTTTGACATTTAGCAGGGGATCACTGTTTTCCCATGCTGAGCGGTTTGGGATCAGTATTTCAAATCTCTTGTCAAAGGTGAAGGTGTGTGGCAATGCGTCCGAGACTGTAGTAATCATATCCAGCTCGGGAAAGTGTTGTAATATGGACATGTGGCCGGCAGGTCCTGATTGCACTGCGTAATGCCACCTTTTTGATAAAAAGGTGCAGTGGAGCGAGTCCAATGAGTGCTTCTTGTGCTGCCGTAGGGCAGGATGGCATAGCGCCTGTGATGCCGAGGCACGCTAGTCTCTGAAGGCTTTGAACCTTGATAATAGTAGTTTTTTGCTCAACTCTTGTCCACCATACGGTGGACCCGTAAGTAACGATAGGTCTTACTATCGCTGTGTAAGGCAACATACTCAAGGGTACACTCATAAATTTTTTCTAGAAGATCCGAACCCGAGCTCAATAAATGAGAGCTCGCACAAGGGGTTATGACTACCCTTATTGTATGTCTTAGAGTTAAAACACAGCGCGGGCAGAAGGGAAAGATAAGTAACCGAAGAATATTGGGGGTTGTAATGGTTGGCGAACACAGAGAAGGTAAACTGATTTGTATTTATTACAGGAAGTAGCCCAGAACATCTTAGGCTACCTACCACAAGAAACCCGTGGTATGATGGCGAGTGTGAGTAGGAAAACGCAGCAACCGACGAGGCGTATCAAAAGGCGCTGCAGCGAAAAACCAGAGCGGCGCGAGAGGAGTACCGAGCCAGAAGAAGGGAGGCGCAAGACCAAGAGAGAGTGGTAGGGACTGAGGAAATCCCAACTCCAGACGCTGAAGTAGTTCTCCCATCCAGCATCGAAGAAGTCGACACATTCAAAAGCTGAAGAACAACAAGGCCGCAGGCTCAAATGGCTTGCCATCAGAGCTCTTAAAGTCTGGCGGCGATGTTCTGGTAAGGAGCATGCACCAATTCATCGGTAGAATTTGGGAAGATTAAAGCATGCCCGATGACTGGAATAACAGCTCTATTCAGTGGCGGATTTACCAGCAGGCTAAGTAGGCTTGAGCCTAGGGCGGAAAATTTGAAAACCGATTTGTAGATATCTCTCTAGAAGTCCACAAGACACCTTCCCAATTTGGCATTCGGGCCATTAGAGAATACAACTCAGTTTGGGAACGAAGGATTTAATGTTTTTTTTTTTTTATAGTTACACCCATACTCAAGGCTAAGTCATTGAGAGGGAGAGGGAGAGTTTTCGCGCAGGTTTACACACAACCTGAACGGAATGCAGTGGTTTTGGGTCGTAGATGTTCGTTCACTACTCTCAGGGGTGGTTTGTCCTAGACAAGACGAGAGCCGACGGAGAGAATTTCGGTAAAACCATACCAAACCAAATTCTGAATCATTGGAAAGTCTATCTTCGTTTCTGCGAAACGGCGGCCAAAATTCAACAGCCCATACTTGGGTAAAATGTAAATCCGCCACTGGCTCTATTTGTGCCAACTACAAACAAGGCGATCCTACCTCTTGCAAGAAGTATAGAGGTATATCCCTACTCAATGTCGTAAACAAGATCCTGTCCAGCGTACTGTGTGTATGTGAACGTCTAAAGTCCTTTTGCAACGCACTAATCGGCAGCTACCAATCCGGCTTCTGTCCCGGCAAATCGACTATAGACCAAATATTCACACTTCGACAAGTCCTGGAAAAGACCAGCGAGTTTCAATTCGATACACACCGCATACGACAGCAATCATCGCAAAGAATTGTTTGATGCAATTGCCGAATTCGAGATAGCAGGGAAACTGACAACTCTGTCCAGCTGCTAGGATACGCGGATGATATTGAGATCATCGCACGGTCTCAGCGTGACGTTGTAGAAGCTGAGACCAACGAGATCAACGAGGATATGACAAAGTACATGATGTGAAGCAAAGAGCGATCCGTCGCTCACCACTTGGGACAAAATACAATGATTAACAGGTATAACTTCGAGGTGTTTAAGGAGTTTGTCTACCTCGGGGCAAACTTAAACTCCACAAACGACACCACAGTAGAGATCCGGCATAGAATCGCCCTTAACAACCGCTGCTACTTCGGTTTGTCCAAACAACTCGAGTCATGCTTTACAAAACGCTTCTACTTCCAATCCTGCTGTAAAAAGTCGAAAGCTGGACGATAAGCAGGACGGCGGAGCTGATTTTGGGTTCTTTCGAAAGAAAAATTCTGCGCCGGATATTTGGTCCTGTCTGTGAGGAAGGTGAATAGAGGAGAAGACATAACCATGAACTCTACGAGCTGTACAAAGATGTGGATATAGTCTGGAAGACAACGATCCATCGACTATGTTGGCTCGGTTTTATCGAGTGGCTGAACACCAACGCTTCAGCTAAGAGGGTCTTCGACTTCGAGCCTTTTGGTTCGAGAAGAAGAGGAAGACCGAACCTCCCGTATAAAGACCAAGTAATCGCCTTTCACACACAACATGGGTGATTGAGAGAAGCTTGGCTATGTTCCTTCATGGGCTTTATCGCCACCAAAAGGCGAAGAAGAATCGCGGATGTAAGAAAACTTTTTTTTTAATAACTGGAAGCAGCAAGATATGGTCGGAAGAACGCATGGCCGATGAATGGAATCTCAGTATCGTTTGCCCGGTCCATAAGAACGGAGACTCCTATGACTGCGCCAATTACAGAGGGATAAGCCTCCTGAACATCGCGTACAAGATCCTCTCTGCCGTACTGTGTAAGTACCTGAAACCGTTCGTGGACAATCTGACAGGTTGCTACCAGTGTGGTTTCAGGCCAGGAAAATCCACGATAGACCAAATATTTACACTATGGCAGATCTTGGAGAAGACCCATGAATTCCAGGTCGACACGCACCATCTTTTCGTCGATTTTAAAGCCGCGTATGACAGTGTTTATAGAGACGAGCTATACAGAGCCATGTCATGTTTTAACATTCCTGCCAAGCTCGTCAGACTGTGCAGGATGACTATGGAGAACTCTCGCTGCTCCATTAAGGTCGGAGGTGAACTAACCGACCCCTTCGATGTTAAAAAAGGTTTTAGACAGGGTGTTGCACTGTCATGTGATTTCTTCAACATTATTCTTGAAAAGATCGTGCGGGACCCTGCGGCCAATACAAGAGGTACGATCTACTTCAAGTCCACACAATTGCTCGCCTAAGCAGATGACATTGACGTTATTGGACGCACAAAGCGAGACGACAATGAGGCGTTCACAAGCATTGAAGCAGAAGCGGCGAAAGTGGGTCTAAGGGTAAATGGGGACAAGACCAAATATATGCTGTCATCGAAGAAAGACGCACAACACCGACGTCTTGGTCAGAACGTCACCTTCGGCATCTATATTTTTGAAGTAGTCAAGGACTTCGTCTACCTTGGCTCGATAGTGACAAGCAGCAACGACACCAGCGCTGAGATAAAACGCGGAGGGACGACGTAGCAGAGGACGACCACATTAAGGTGGCGCGCTCAGGTGGAAGGGGACCTCAACCAACTGGGCGTGCGGCACTGGAAGCGGCTGGCCGAAGATCGGACCGGCTGGAGAGGCTTGTTGGTTGAGGCCCTGGTTCCCCCCGGACTGTAGCGCCATTAAAATAAATAAGTAAGGAAGCAGCGTTCCCGGGACCGTCAAGGGTGGATGGTAGCTATAGCTCAGGCTCAGATCCACCATGGCTTGCTGGCCTGATAAGTAAGCAAAGTAAGTAAGTGATTTGCCGTCAACCTTTTCCCATAAAATCAGAATCGCAACCACAAAAGTAGCCATCTCCTTATAGGATAGAATCTATTCATCGAGTTTTGTTGACAGACAGTAATTACCGATCCGTCTACTCGTACATATGTATATATTTCGAACAACAACTCACTTAAACCTTGTACTCTTCTCTACTGCGCTAATGACGTTTTTGCTTACGACGGACGTTAACAACTTTAAACAAAAAAAATTCGTTTACAAACGAAACCAAATCCGAAAACAATCGCACAACAATTTCGCCCGACGACCTACCATTTAGAAAAAAAAACGTTAAATTGCGTCGACACAATTTGACTAAGGTCCACCAAACTCATCGCTCAACAAAACCGCTTTAAACAATCATTACCAACCTCAATATTCCCCTCGGAGACCAAGAGAAGGTCGTCTAGTTGACCTTGCTCGATCGAAACCAAAACGACAACAATCGGTTGCTCATACCGTCAATATGTGCCTGATTGGTGCGAGCTACAAAGCGCCATTTAATATTGCCACTACAAAAGAGAAAACTTTCTTATTCACGTACATATATACGTATCTACAAAATACTTTACGGGAATAGGAGCATTTCGCATTTAAATGATCGGCAGGAAAGTCAATCTAAAATTAGCATCTCGCCAGCAGGTTGTATTCATATCCATGCGTCCATTCCTTCCAGGTATACAAATACAAATTCGTATCTGTTGCGGCCGGCTCTTGGCTTGTTTCATGTCACTTAACAGAACGAATTTGTTGCTTGTTTTTGCTTTGGTCACAAAGCTCGCAAAGAAAGCAAGACGAAGTGGCGAAACATGGTTTTGCTCCTCCGCGAGTGGCTACTTTAGGAGCTTTCGCTCTTTGCTTCATTCTACCCCCATCCATTTCATCGGTGGGGTGACCTGTGGCGGAGTATTAGTCGTGCTATCATGTACACACTCGAATCAGTTGATCGACGCAATCCGCTGGATATAACGCAAATTGTGCATCGCTGTGTCGATTCGCTACAAAAAACGAAGACAAAAAATATCGAAAAGCTTCATGGTTCCAGATACAGTTGCAGCTTTATCGTTCGCTTTTTACAATAGCAGTCAGCGACCGGTTGGCCAGTTTACCAGCAACTCATTAAGTATTCACGACGAGTGCGCAGATTCGAGTTTTGTAGACTTTTTGTAATTAAGTTTGTTGTCGTTATTAGCGGTGTTAGTAAACGGTCGTCTGTTGAGTTCATTTGTTCGCGTGTGGAAGATGTGACAAAACCTTAAATCTATTCGAACTCTATGTAACCATTGATTAATTCGTCCCTAAAATGTATGTAAGTGAAATAACGATCCAACCCCACTCGGCACCCACTGACAGTTCAACGCCTGCGACTGACAACCCAAGGACGATCAACATTGAGAATATCATCAACATAGCACATGATGCCACATCATCCAGAGATACACCTTACAGTTACACCGTCCCGCTATCACCAACACCGTCGACACGAAGTGCCAGCATCTCAATAGCTTCTATCGAATCGGATGCTCTGTCCAGCGTCATCGAATCAGACGTCGACGAATATGAAGACACCAACACGGGTTGCATGGTCAAGAAACTCGGTCAACAAACCGACGATCCCGATGCCAATAACACAATCCCAGACATTAGTCCAGAGATTGCCGTTCTATTAGGTCAGAAAATCGCCCAAAATGTTGCGTTCGAAAATGGGCCCCAAGTTGCCAGCTTATCGCTAAACAACTCAACTGACATCACGTTCGGTCACAAGAAATATCACAAAGGACCTGTCACCATCCAGCAAATACTTATCGAGAAACCGACGTCGAACGGCAAAACCAATTCGGCTTTCGAGTGTTCGAGCGCTTGTTCGACCACATCAATTCCCGGGGCTCAAACAAAGGAATCCGAACATGGTGAGTCTGTAACGCCAATGCGGGCTGCTAAATATAGATAACGCAAGGTCTTATCGCCCCAGAACAACAAACTGTTGTACAACCAATGTGATGCCATTGCATCACAAGCGAATAACGCAGCGTGGTGTTATCGATAACACGCGATGACCTGTTCTCTTTTAATGTGCCATTGAACCTAGTAAGCTTACAGTGTGAGTCCTTTCGAATGTTGAACCTGTTCTCGTGCACCTTTCTCACTTCAAATCCGTACGCGGCTCAATGGAGCTCATTAATAATCAAAAGAGAGTCATGATAAATGCTGATCATTAATTCTTCGTAAAAATAAATTTCAATTAGCGGATCGGTGTTAAGAGGCATTAGTGGGCAAGGCTTTCCACGGAACACGAGTCAATATTAGCATTTCAGTTTGTGTGACACGTTTCTTGTGTCAATGCCATAGATGGATTCAATGGATTTTTTCCGCTTTACTTTTGTTCAGGTACGACGGTATACGTTTTCTTTTACAAGGCGACACTGTTCGGCACGAGACCTACAAAAAGGTGAAAAGACATCCACAGTAGGGACAATCTTTTTCGACGCTCCTATGATATAACTAGTTCCGCAAATCACTTCAATTCTTTTTGGTAATTCTTAAAAACAAATTCTGACCACAATTGTTGTATAACGTCTAGCTGTGTCAATTGGTCTAAATGGCAAGCTTCCGACGAGATATTAAAAACTGGGGGAGTACAGCCAGGCCAATGAAGATAACTTTGATATCTTCTTCTTCTTCTTCTCCTTAGTGGGCGCTACAGTTCGGGGTGAACCTGGGCCTCAACCAACATGCCCCTCCAACTAGCACGATATTTTGCTAGCCTTTTCCATTGCAGCACACCCAGTTTGCTGAGGTCCTCTTCCACCTGTGTACGCCATCTTGAGTGCGGCTGTCCTCTGCTTCTTTGTCCCTCGGGGTTAGATTCAAAGACTCTCCCGGCTGAAGCTGTGGTGTCCATTCGCTCTAAATGGCCCAGCCATCTTAGGCGTTGAATCCGTAGACGTCTGACTAGACTCATCTCGCTGTACAGCCCGTAAAGTTCGTGGTTGAATCTTTTCCTCCATCCCCCATCTGCGTTTATAGGCCCGAAAATCACGCGCAAAATCTTTCTCTCGAACCGACCAAAAGGGCCTCCTCATCCATTTTTGATAGTGTCCATGCTTCTGTGCCGTACAACAGGACCGGGATGATAAGGGTCTTATATAGAGTCAACTTTGTCGTTCGGGAGAGGGCTCTAATACTCAATTGCCTCCTGAGCCCAATGAAACAGCGATTAGCAAAAGTGATTCTGCGTTTGATTTTGGAACTGATGTCGTTGTTCCAGGTCACTGCGGAGCCAAGGTAGACGAAGTCCTTAACTACCTCAAACTTATATCTGCCTATACGAACGTTCTGGCCGAGACGTCGGTGGTGAGCGTCCTTTTTTGATGACAGCATATATTTAGTTTTGCCCTCGTTTACCGCCAAACCAATTTTCGCCGCCTCCATCTCAATACTCGCAAACGCCTCATTGACATCTCGCTGTGATCTACCTATTATGTCAACGTCGTCAGCTTATGCAAGGAGTTGCTAGGATTTGAAATAGATTGTGCCTCTTGTATTGGCCAGTGATTTTTGCACCATCATTTCCAATATGATGTTTAAGAAATCACACGATAGCGCATCGCCCTGCCTAAATCCTTTATTGACATCAAAGCTATCGGTAAGGTGTTCACCGATTCGGATAGAGCAGCGAGCATTCTCCAAAGCCATCCTACATAGTCTGACGAGTTTAGCAGGTATGTCAAAGGTAGACATAGCGTTGTATAGCTCGTCTCTAATTACGCTGTCGTATGCGGCTTTGAAGTCGAAAAATAGGTGGTGAGTGTCGACTTGAAATTCACTGGTTTTTTCCAGGATCTGCCGTAGTGTGAAGATTTGGTCGATGGTGGACTTTCCTGGCCTGAAGCCGCACTGGTAAGGACCTATCAGCTTATTTACAAAAGGCTTTAGGCGTTCACACAAAACGGCAGGAAGATTTTGTAGGCGATGTCAAGGAGATTTATACTTCTGTAGTTGACACAATCAGAGGGGTCTCCTTTCTTGTGGATCGGGCATTAGATGCTGAGACTCCATTCCTCGGGCATGCTTTCCTCTGACCATATCTTACAGATGAGCTGGTGCATGCTCCTAACCAGGTCATCCCCAGCTGCCTTGAAGAGTTCAGCAGACAGTCCGTCTGCGCCAGCAGCTTTATTCGAGTTTGATATTTAGGAGTTAAATCTGAACTCAAGATTGGATTTTGGTTTATGATCAATTGTATTTCTCTTTGTCCGGCTTTTTTTGGAACAACGCTTATTTAAAGGAAGAGTTGTGTCATCGGTGTATGTAGCACTCAACTTAGATTGCTTCTATTCTCTTCCAGTTTGACAGTAAATTGTTATCGTCTTTTTTCACTTTTTAATATTGATGAGCTTAGCCTAAGCCAGTTTTGGCATCGATATGATATGAAGACACCTAAAGAGACAGTCAATTAAGGATGCATACGAGAAAACCTCAGGTTATGCGATTCTTTATCACGGGTTCTGCCTTGTCAGGGATAAGACATAATTGAGCGCAAGCTAGTTTTAGGAATGGAGCGATCCAACGCATTCCAAAACATTCGAGCGATATGTATCTAAAACAAGCTGTTCTATCCCGAGTTTCTTTAGCACATAAATCATCTCTTTCTGTTGGCTTTCCAGCCACCCTTTTCACTGGATCTCACCCTCTAAGCCGGCTTAGACATCCGCAAATAGTTGACTAGGTCAATGTCTTTATACATATAATCCATTTAAACTAAGGACATACTCCTGATGTGCTCCTGATAAGGATAATCGACTTTCTTAACTACGTAAGAAGCGCAAAGTGGTTCCATGAATATGAGATTGAACCCCTTGTAGCAGCACAAAGGGCCTCTCTGGCCTAAGTGTACACTCAATGTGGAGGCTACGGATGACCTAAACCTAAACCTAAGAACATACTCATCAGCAATAGATAAAGTCCTTGCCTCTGCAGTCATATAACCAGATTTTAGGTCTTGCGGCGACTTGGCAAGAAAGCTTACCACACGAAGCAACTTTCCTGCTTAGTCCATGCCCAGGAATGGACATCATACACTTGGCCTCAATCACGTTCGTTATTTGATAAATTTTTGGTGCCTCTGCTTAAAAAATTGTTAAAGCTTCCTCCATAGTTTGCTATGTTCGCGTGAAGCGACTAGCAATTTTTTGTTTTTGTTTTTCTTATAATTCGCGCAGGTTCAAGGACGGAGTGCAGATGGTTTGGGTTGTAGATGTTCGTTCACTACTCTCCAGGGGTGGTTGTCCTAGATAGGATTCGAGAGGAACTCGACTGAATTTTCAAGTTGCTTGTGCATAGTTCTCACCAAATGTTCCATGCCTTTTTGGTGTTATTAGAACTGCATACAGGGTATGAGTTTGAAGTGACCAGTTATGCCTTCACCAGTATTTTGATCACTTCCCATTCACAACAGCTGTGTTGCACAATTTTTCTGTACAGGAATTGTATTTCTTAGCAATGGACAAACTGTGAACTACAGACATTCCGCTCGACAGTATTTACCACTGTACCACGGACGCCACCGCATAGTCGAATACGGAGAGTCCAATTTTGAGAGACTTGTTGGAACATATTGGCGGAAATCTCACTAATAATAGGTGTAGTGTTGTCTCTCAAGGCTATAATTGATGTTGGCTTAATTCACCGGCTCAAAACGAGAGTTAAATTGCTCACCGAATTAATTTCTCGAGTGGTCTATTGATTAGCATACTATGTGGCATGTAGCGCCTTCTTGCTCGAACCACCTGTCAAGTTTAGCTATGGATTTTGGATAGAAAAAGCTTCGAAATCATTGAACGATTGCGGGTATAATTGACGGTTAGGTTAGGATAGGTGAATGGGTGCCCTATTGTCTTAAGTTCAAGGCTCACTTAGGCTACGAGGAGTCCATTGTGCCTAATTAACGTTTAACCCATAGAAACCTAAAAGTTGCCTGTTGAGCTGAACCACTTTGATGCAGATCGAAATCCCAGTAGTCTGTTCAGACTAATGTTACTTACCTCTTCCAGTACTGATAGGAAGTGACTTCCAAGGAAGTCACAGTAGCTGACGATTGGATTCATTTTCATTGTGGGGCTGGCCTAGTCTGGCTTCATGGCAGTGCCCAGTGAGGGCACCGACTGCCAATCGAAAATTCCCGCGACTGACTTTCGTTTATTAGCTTTCACTATTAACTCCCTCTCTATTTCTCTGAAAAGAGTACTGAGTGGCGTTTTAGCTTCAGTTGTGTCATATTCATATGACCTTGACATCTCCTCTAGCCTATCTTTGCAGAGTTTGTCGAACTTGAATCTTATCCACGTTGCCTGTAGAGCCTTGATGGCTGCCTGGCTGTCAACATAGATGTTGATCGTTATTCCTGAGAGGTTGTCTCTAAGAATCAGATCTGCAGCCTGTTTGACTACAAGGACCTCAGCTTGAAAAACGCTACAGCCATCATCAAGTCTATAGGAGTGATTTGCTTCACGAGATTCGAAAGAGACTCCGGCTCCCTTATCGGTATCTATTTTGGATCCGTTAATTTTCCATACCATGCTACTGGTCCATTCCTCCCTGGAGGGAATTCTAATAGAGAATCTCCTCTCGCAGCAACGAAGTCGGGTGATACACATAGTCTGCTTCGGTTCTGAATCGCGATATGGCCCATCGACCCAAGACTGATGCGTGGCCATGAGGACTCCTTGCCCAGAGACCGGATTTTTGCATTTTTAGCGCAGTTCTGGGTGCGATGCCTTCGCAGTCTAAGGGTGCCGAAGTTGGTGTGGATTTCATAAATCAAGTCACCGCCAGACAACCTGCCCCCTGAACCCTCGAAACACATTAAAGATAGCATTTCTTCTCAAGTACCTGCCACCAGACAATCGAACCATAGACTAAAATAGGTCTGACTACCACAGTGTACAACCAATCTACCACTTTTGGTTTGAAGCCACATGTCTTTCCAAAGGCTACTCTGCACGAATACAGTGCCACGTAGGCTTTTTTGCTTCTTTAATTAATGTTGTCCTTCCAGCTAAGCTTGGGAATTGACGGTAACATTGTTCTCACGGACATTTGAAAAAATACGGGCCATAAGCCGCGCCAAACAGTGCGAACCATTTTTAATAAAGCCAGAATTTTGATAATAAAATTGACATATGCCACGAGTCATGTGAGAGCTGCCAAAAAGCAAAAGATAATTCAAGCTGTATCAAGCACACTTAAAATCGTCGAAGTGTAGATATTTGATCTATTTTAGACTTTCCAAGCCTGACTCTAAATTTGCCCCTGACAGAAAGCCCTTACAATCACTGCAATTGAGAACGTGCTGTTGCTTTTTGGTATCGCAAACATACAAGATTTGGTCAAGTTCTTTGGTAAGCTAAGTACTTTCGATTTACGATTCTCTTTTTGTTATGTTGCATGTATACATGTTGGCGTTACAGTCCATGAAGAACCTGAGCCGAGCTTCTCTCAATCACCCATGTTGTGTGTGATTTCATTTTCATATTGAATTTCGAGAAGCTTTTCATGACAATTTTACTACAGGGGGTTTTGTCAGAACCCCGCTGAGGAGAAACACCGTGAAAAACACGTTCGATGACATGGCTATGTCGGGATTCGATCCCGAGTCATCGGCGTCAGAGGCCAACACACTACCCACTGCGCCACGGTGCTCTCTTTTTGTTATGTTGGTACTCCCGAAAAAAATAAAATGAAGGACTCCAACGTACTTGAAATGTTGGCTGTAGCCAACAGCCCTACGGCATTAAACCGAATGAATCATCAGGATTTTTTCAATCACAATATAACCAACTTGTTGGGTGATGCATTGATCAGAGTATAGCCGGACACCTTTTTAAATATCAAAATGAAAAATGGCATGCCTGCTTAGCGAGCTATTTAAGGACATGCTTGCTGACTATATCTATCTAGAGATATGTACCTGCTCTACCCAGCCTGGCGTTAAAGTGGCCTAAAATTACTAACCGTAACTTCCCAGTGGTAAGTTATTGTAATGGGGCCGATTTTGCGTATTCCAAATTTTGACATATCTAAATCCAAGGTTTTAATAGAGATATCTGTATATACGTATGTGCGTATGTGCGTACCGGAATGTTCGCCTCGATTATCTTGAGAACCAAATTTGATTTTGACATGAAATCAGGTTCATTACCCAACTTAGAACTGAGTAAGTTTTCAGCATAACCGGTTAGGCCGTTTTTTGTTAAAAATTAAACAACTAAAAAAGAGGCAAAAAAAATTAACAATTAACGGTGTTCCCAAGCGGTCCCTCATCTAAGTGCTAACCGCGCCCGACGCTGGTTGATTGTAGGGATCCGACGAGAACCGATACGTATGACAGTGTCGTGGTTGGGTAAGGAAACGCACACTCGTGAGCTGCTCGTGCGGTTTACATGGAGCGGCAGCAAATAGGTGGCTTGATGCCAACAACAACCGATGTTTCTAAGCGGTTCCCCATCTAAGTATTGACCGCGCCCGATGCTGGTTGATTGCGGTGATTGGACGAAACCGATACATTACCCATTATTCGTCTAATCGTCTAATCGAATCTTACCGCAACTAACAAAAAGAGCTAATGACAATAAAACACCTGAACAGATTTTCACAAATTGTAGCTAAGAACCATTTCGATCACGTAAGCTTCCAAAAAAAAAAAAAAGGCATCTTATCGGTCCGTTCGTTCAGGAGTTACGATGCCACAGACAGACACACAGACACCTCAAACTTATAACACCTAGACCACATTTTTTTCTAGAATTTTACTCACCAGTCTTGTCGAAGAGCTTATCAAGATAACTTTGGTACCTTGATTACTTTAAGCGCTTGTTTTATGTTGACTTTAAGACTTCTTGTCTCAGTTTTATGAAGTTATTTAAAATGTTCATTGTGTAGTTAGTTCTAGAGTATTCCCTGAAAAAACAGTGTTATCGGTGATATTTGATTTTAGGGACTGTTTAGAAATCTTACGATGAAAATGATAGCCAAATGTCGAGGTTATTCTAAAATAGCTCCTTATGGGTCAAGTCCCTACATACACCCCTAATTGTAAATAGGCAAGCCTATTGAAATAGGCCCGATGGTACCAACTAAATCGCATCTAAACTACTGCTTCAACCTTCAAAGAGAACAACCCACTCAATATGTTAGAACCGGCTGACAATAACGAAGTGACGTAGGATCCACAGTCGCGTTTGTTTATTTAATAACTCAGGCAGTCGTAAAGATAACGACACAAATTTCGTATTTGTCGCGTGACGTGAACGAGACGTCAGAAAAAATACCCTGGAACCCTAAAATTAGTACATTCCTCATCGCCTTATACCAAAGACCAGCCGTCAAGTGACTGGTGCAATCATTTTATTAGTTGTTGAAGTGCCCACTCGATGCAATTTAATCACCCGTCTCGAGTAACGTCCTTGACACATTTTCTTATCACTGATAAGATTCTATTAGAAGTGCTACATGCTCGTACCGCTTCAACTAGAATTCAATAATTCCATTAAAGTTCCTTACAGCCTGTATAACGTACATAGGTCAATCGGGTTCTCTTAATCCACAACATGTTTCAGTTGCCGATCATCAAGGCCAGTATTTTGTAAACTATTCACCAATTAGGCTGGTTTTACCTAATGCTACAAGATTCACTATTTACAATACTTAATACTTCAATTTATAGGCAGTAGAGACTACTTTCAAACTCGATAAGTCATTCTACCTCACCTCGACGACTACACGGGTAGAAGCGAATCTAGAAAACCAAATAATTGTCTGCGTAACTTATTCGTATCTATCTATATGTATCTATGGGTCTTAAACTAATTTAATTTGGCTACAGGTTATCGACTTTACATTTGCTTTCTTGTATCTGATAGTGATACTAGATTCCTAGCCTCGTAATCAAAGCTTGTTGTGGAAAACAAGCCCAGCTGCTATGTGTTGAGTATTTTACTGAAATATGTTTGAAAAACCAAAAAGGAAAACTTGTAAAACTGGTAATTCTATACGTAGCAGCAGTGCGGCTTGGGCGTGAAATTTTGTGAACATAGCGAACAGGTTTGAGAGTTGCTCATTACATCTTGGTCTTCTTTTTATTCTCGCTGTTCATAGTAGATAAACACATAGGTAGACAGCAATTATACGTCGAGTGTAATCAAACTTAGAAAGAGACTTTAGGCTTTGCTTTTTACGCTGTTAAACCCGATGCAAATGCCTTCTTTACATGCTGTGGGTTATTGTTGAAAGTATTGATCGAAATAGCTTTTTTCGTACATACCTATATCGAATAGTGAGTTTTGTAGCATATATCAAATCCTAAAACGCTAATTGCAATACAATACATTGACTAAAGCCCAGAAACGAGACATCTGACGTCACCTACCTTACACTGAAGCTTGGTTTCCGGCTATGTACCTCGTCAGTGGGCTTCCCAAGACAATTCTCTCAAACCTAACGCTCTAACGTGTCGCAAAAGTCGAAAATTCAATCTTAGCGATTACACCTACTTGTGTTTCACTCAATCGAACAGGTCATTCGTTTCGCAATCAGTGATCTCTAATCCGTTGGCCATTTTTGTTTCCCTTCTTTCATCTCATACGCGCTATGGATGTAATCAATGTAGTATTCGGAGCATTGACTGTTGATAGCGGCCACATTGTTGAAGCTATATCTGTCAAATTGGCTGTCGGTTATTCAGTCTCCTTTGCCAAATCACTACGTCTGGACATAGCGCTCAAGAACGCGTGCAAATGATAAAGCTATTTTATCAAATGGGTGCTCTGTTTCGCGCGCTTCGCCAATTTTACAGTCGCCATAATCGTCGGCAGCTATAACTTTAGTGTAGTCAAGGATTTCGTCTACCTTGGCTCACTGGTAACAAGCGGCAACGCAGGGTAAATCTTACCAATCGCTACTCCTTCGGGCTCAGAGGCAATTGAGTGGTAGAGCCCTCTTACGGAAAACTAAAGTTTTCCGGAAAAAATGGACGAAGAGGCCCTTGGTCATTTCCAGAGGAAAATTCTGCGTAGAATCTTCGGTCCTGTTTGTGTTGACGGAGAGTGGAGGAGAAAATTCATCCAAGAACTGTACGGGCTGTACAACGACATCGGTATAGTACGACGTCTAAAGATCCAATTTCTAAGATGGCTAGACCATGTAGAGCGAATGAACAGCACAGTTCCGGCCCGAAGAGTCTTCGGATCCAACCACGAAGGACGTTGGATCGGCCTTTCGTAGACCACAACTTGATGAATTTTGCGTCGTTACTTGGGTCTGCACGCATACAAAATTTAACTGACCCAGGAACTGAAGGTAAGCGACCATAGACAACGACATGTGTTCGCTGAATGGGCTCTGATTTTCATCGAAAAATCATCTTCGGCGATGAGGCCTATTTCTGGATGAATGAGTACGTCAGCAAACAAAGTTGTTGAATTTGTGACGATACCAATCCACATAAGATCCAAGAGAGTCTAATGCATCCCGAAAAAGTCACTGTTTGGCGTGTATTTTGGGCTGGCGACGTCAACGGTTCATATTTCTTTGAGAATGGCATTAGCCAGGACATTACCGTTAATAGCGAGCACTATAGATCGATGATTACTAATTTATGTTGGCCTAAATTGAATGAACACCAGGCACATGGGGTTCCAATAGGACCGCGCTACGTGCCACACAGTTCACATTGGAAATTCTGCACGAGCGATGCGAGGACATGATCCTCTCACATGAAGGTGATGGGAACTGGCGACCATAGATAAATTGACAAGATGGAAAACTTTCGTACGTCTGCCCTGTGATCCCAGCAAGGTTTGGTTGTTGCATTTGTAATTAAAGCGGCCCCTAGACGCCTAATAACATTGTGCAATATTTGATAATGCACAATATTATTGTTCGTCTGTAGATAATATTGCAAGATTGTGCGATATATTGCGGAAAATCACAACGCTTTTGACTTTTAATACAAATATGACCGGTCAACTATATATATAAATATTGTACCGTCTGGGGCAGCAAGCCAATAAAATTGTGGAATATTTCGCACAATAATATTGAGCGTCTAGAGGCCGCTTTAAAAACGACGCTTTTGACTTAGAGTCAAGACGTCGGAACAAGGCAGAATGACATAGTCAAGACGCCGTCAAATCGAAACGAGTTTGTAGGGGCTAGTTGTCAAAATGCCTGTCAAAGCCATCGAGATTGCCATCTTGTTTATTTATCTATGCTGGCCACCAAGATCGTGCGGTTTTATCCCCTTTAACCTTTTCTTGTCGGGTTTTCTAAAGTAACAGGTCTATGCGAATAAGCCACAGATCACATAAGCCCTAAAAACCAACATAACCCGGTAAATGCAGCCCGATTAACGCGCTAGAGTCATGGAAAAATTGACATTTCAGATGCGTGCCGTCGCATGTGCTCTCGCACTTTCTCCCCTTCAAAGGAGGCATTAAAGTAGAAACACAATGTGGCGTGCGTGCGCGCGTGCTTTTGATCGGCTTTGTACCGATTTACGGGATAATGTGTCAGACGCACGCAACCACAATTCGCAACACAGAATCTGGCTTCAAGTCAGCTGCGCGTAGAGAGCTTAGGAATATGACAATACTATGTTCTGTTTCCTCAAAATGTACACATATGAATTTAGTGCAGAAAGAAGAGTAGATTTGTGTTCTGTTCTATTTATATGATTTAATTGAAACATAAATATAAGAAAATTTCAGCTCAAATAAAGGTATATGTTTATAAAAAAAATATGCATTTAGTTCTGTAACACCCATCATGATTAGTTTGCATCCAAAAAATCTAATAATAAGCTACGAAAATGTATGCATGTTGAAAGCGAACAACTCGGAACACCACATGACAGAACACGTTACACTATTCTGCTAAAATCGAACAGCACCTCTTTCTGGGTACCACTACCTTCATCAAACAATGGTGAAGGCTCGTGGTTTCCAATTTGTCTAGGAAAAAAAAGCAACATAAACAACACCATAAAATAAACATACATATATGAATGTTCATATCATACCTCCTAGGTTTCATGGCATCCGTTAGGAACTCCAATAACGGATACAGCTCCCATCTTTCCGTCCCCTTTAAGTGCACCGCCGCCAGATAGCAGCTCCAATTTTTTTTTTTTTTCGCGTACAAATCTGTCCCGCAGACTCTTCCACCGCTGTTTGCATTCTTCAACTGTAATAAGAAAACATAATATACATATGTATTCACTTCATTTACATACATGTGTAGGTCGAATAATAAACAACTTACTTGGCCTCTGCAGCTCTTCGGATATTTTCATCCAAGTCAAATCTCTCTTTACAATATTTTTGTATAATTTGGACTTTGTGTTGTACAAAAATTCCTGCTCCTTCACCAAATTTATTAGCTTTACTTCAAAGGAAGCCATTGTTTCCATACGAATTTCTCACAACACAATGAAATACATCTGTCAAACGCATGCCTTGAGTAGAGAGTAGCTCTACTCCGGCGCTTTGCTCGACTTTACGATATTTACGATATGAGGTCGAGCAAAAGTTGAGGTAACATTATGTGTTGCTTCATAAGATATCGTTGTTCCTACTCATGCTATCAAAAGCACGCGCGCGCGCACGCCACATTGTGTTTCTACTTTTACTTTTGTCAAGCAAAAAACGAGTAAGGCGCATTCCATTGTGGCATTTTTATTAGCACTAAACAGATTAGAATGCTCAAATACTGAGAGGAACAACACTTTTGTAATTAGATTCACGTCTAGACGAGTTATGTGACAGCTGTCACGTCAAATTTCAAACCACAATCCACACGCAATTTAACGGTTATAATGTTTTATTTTATTTTTAGATCTTCAGAAGCATCCGTTGACGTCATCAGACGCGGATAAAAAAAGTTACAGAAAGGTCACGATCGCTATCATCGTTGCTTTCTTCATAATTGGCGCCGTTGGACTTGGGGTGACAATTTTCCTCTCGGAAGATACTTCACAAGGTATGGACAGAGCGATAAATCGATAGTTCGATTTCAAATTGAATGCAATAACTTTCTAGATGTAGTTGGAATCACAGAGATGATCACAAGAGATCAATGGCTAGCGCAACCACCAAACGTACCATCGGAGGATCAGGAAACCCCGGTATCGCGAGTGATCCTCACCCATACGATGACACAGAATTGTACCACTCAGGTACGTACAAAATATCACCGTTTCAGGACTATGACCCAATGATGGTTTCTTTTACTTTCAGCCTATGTGCGTGTTTCGGACGCGATTCATTCAGACCTTCGACATGGAATCCAAGTCGTACGATGATATTCGTTACAATTTCCTCGTCGGAGGCGATGGCAACGTCTACGTTGGCCGTGGCTGGGATAAAGTTGGTGCCCACACAAAAGGCTACAACGATGGGAGCATTGGCATAGCTTTCATTGGCACCTTTAATCGATGGGTGCCACCTGATGAACAATTGAATGCCACCAGATGGCTCCTGGATGAAGGTGTTCGACTGAATAAGCTCGAGCCGAACTATAAGATTTTCGGTGCCAGGCAATTAGATCTATCCGATGGACCGGGCGATGCACTATTCGAAATAATTAAAAAATGGCCCAATTGGGCGCCCGAAACATACAATTCCGTTTAAGGAGCCTATTTATCGCCCGCAAAGAAACCCTTCTAAATGTGATACTTTTGTAAATAACTTATTTTAAATCGAGAACCACAAATTTTATGGGAAACCAAAATGACTAGATCGAATAAATAAGAATGTTAAGTGGAGCTAGTATTTTAATTTACCAGGAATCCAGATACTGTTTGCTAGAATTTGAATGTACGTCATCGTCACAATTTCAGGCAATCTAATAAAGGAATGATTCATAATTCAAGAAGGTCGCGAATACATAGTGGATAAATGCAAATTACATCACAGAAGGCTTAAGCTTCATGGGGCTATTTATGATATGTAAGTATGTATGTCTAGGTTAAACGACTCACCTGAAGAGAGATGGATACAGCTCGATAGACAAACAACTATCTGAACAAACATCGCTGCAGAATAATAACCTTAACTGTCTGACTAATTTCAAGCCAATACGTGCGAATATACAATTAGGAAGTGCGTATAGGCTCGGGTATATGAGAGCTGAACTTTTCAAACTGTCTATTACAAGTCGTTGGAAAAAGTGATAGAGTTACGGAGTGTCGTGTGCAAAAAAAGTTTAAAACAAATGCAAGGCTAGTGGGGTTGCCCACGATTAGTACTACCATCACTACCATGTAAACAATTTGTTATAAATGAGAAACATCATTGCACTTTTGAAGTTGGAATCTTACGGTAATAACTTGCTCCATTTGGACTAGAAAATACCAACAATACAAGTGTGAGCTTATTTGCTACTTATTTTAGTGAGGGAAGTCCCTTTTCCAATGGAAACATAAATAATGGTTTTATCTACGCATGTTTCTTAGTTTGGAAAAAAAGTTTTGTACAAAATTAAACACCCCGTATACCCAACTAGACACCGTGTAGTGGAAACGATAACATATGTACTTATTTAGTTTGCTTGCAAAATATTTATAGACAATGTACCTACCTACAGGTAAAATTTATACTTCCCCATTCAAAGTTGAACACCCTATTTCCCTATTTAACAATGGTAAGGTCAGAATCCGTAAAAAATGATAAGATGCATACGAAGTTGTTTACTAAGTATGACACGTAAGCTTACTTTTCGTTTTTTTTTTTTTTTGTTTTTTTGCTATGTAAACTTGAACGCCCCATATACGATATGTACAGAAGATATGCACCTTGTTGATTTGTTTTATATATGTACATATTTAATGATTAATTTTTTTTTTTTTTTTTTTTTTTTCATACAAAGTTGAACACCCACTAGAATGCGAAAAAAATACAGAATTCAGTATTAGCTTATATTTATTTATAAAGCTTATTGCAAGTAACTAAAATCTATAGCGTTAACAATCCAACTTAAAGTTACGAACTATAGGAACGTAACCTAGGAATGGAAAAAGGACGAACGGATGAAGCGATATCAAGACTTAAGTCTAATAAAGCTGCGGGCGCAGACGGCCTGTCTCCTTAACATCGCATATAAGATCTTCTCTGCCGTATTGTGTGAACGCCTGGAACCGTTTTGTGGATAACCTGATCGGCTCTCATCAGTGCGGTTTCAGGGCAGGTGAATCCAAAATAGACCAAATATTTACGCTACGGCAGATCTTGGAGAAGACCCAGGAATATCAAATCGACACTCACCACCTTTTCGCCGATTTCAAAGCTGCATATGACAGCGTGTATAGAGATGAGCTATACAAAGACATGTCTAGTTTTAACATCCCTGCCAAACTCGTCCGACTGTGCAGGATGACAATGGAGAATTCTCGCTGCTCCATTAAGGTCGGTAATGAGCAAAACGAAACCTTTGATATTAAAAAAGGATTTAGGCAAGGTGACGCGCTGTCATGCAACTTTTTCAACATCGTGCTTGAAAAGATCATACAAGAGTCACTGGCCAACACAAGAGGTACGATTTATTTCAAGTCCAGGCAATTGCTTGCGTACGCCGACGACATTGACGTGATTGGACGGACACAGCGAGACGCCAAGGAGGCCTTTGTAAGCATTGAGGTAGAAGCGGCTAAGATGGGTCTCAAGGTTAATGAGGGTAAAACCCAATATCTGCTTTCATCTAAAAGAGACGGACAACACCGACGTATTGGCCAGAACGTCACCATGGGTGGATATTACTTTGAAATGGTCAAGGAATTCGTCTACCTTGGCTCACTGATGACCAGCGACAACAACACCAGCGCTGAGAAAAAACGCAGAATCACTCTTGCCAATCGCTGTTTCTTTGGGCTCAAGAGGCAATTGAGAAGTAGAGCCCTGTCTCGGAAAACCAAGGTGACACTATGTAAGACCTTAATCATCCCAATCCTCCTTTACGGCGCAGAGGCTTGGACCTTAACAAAAGCGGATGAAGATGCCCTTGGTCGTTTCGAGAGGAAAATTCTGCGCACTATCTACGGTCCCGTTTGTTCAAACGGTGTATGGAGGAAAAGATATAACGAAGAACTGTACGGGTTGTACAGCGACATCGACCTGGTACGACGTCTACGGATACAGCGTCTAAGGTGGCTGAGCCATGTAGAGCGCGTGGAAAATACAGCTCCGACCCGAAGAGTCTTCGAATCCACCCCGGAAGGAAGACGCGGCAGAGGACAGCCGCATCAACGGTGGCGCACGCAGGTGGAAGAGGACCTTAACCAACTGGGCGTGCGGCGCTGGAAACAGTTGGCCAACGACCGTGCCAGCTGGAGACGCTTGTTGGTTGATGCCCAGGTTCACCACGGGCTGTAGCGCCACCTAAGTAAGTAAGGATGAACGGGTAATGGTAAATAGATAGTAGAAGACACATTGTAAGATATTATGAGGATTTTAGACCATATACATAGATGAGTGAAAGTCAAGATGTATTGGTGATTGATGAGGTAAACGTAACATTCTGGAAAAGTGTTGAGAGGTGATGGAGATGGAGGTGATGCGGTATAGAAGACCTTAGACAACGAGGTTTGGTATAGAGTGAAAACTTTTCCCAAAAGGGCAGGAGAGTGGATAGTCCCAGTCAACTTGGTAAACAAAGAAGATGTGGGTTACTTCCCGGTGTATTTTCAGGACTGTGAGCCGATCAATTGCAGTCGATGTTCTTCAGGCGATCGGTGACTTCTTAAGGCAAAACACATGAATCTAATTCGTACAGAATGGCTATTGGTCTGTTTAGGGACCTAACATTCCACGTACAGAACCGAAGGTCCTTGTTTGTTTTTTTGTTTTATTATAGGGTCATCAACATAGGTCCGTTCCGTCTTTCTATCCGAGGCTGTTTCTTACTTCTGTGCAATCAGTGGTTTTACGGTTATGGTTTTCTAGACCATAGCCCAACCGACACTAATCCTGTTTGGTGGTACAGGATACTCGCCATTCGGCCTCTTCCGTCAGTAATTTCCTCTGTAAGGAAATTTTCAGATGGCACCACGAGGAGGTGGAAGTAGGACTTGACTAGCAGAGCTACAAGATGTTCGGCTGCAGAGGCTCTTACTCGCTTTTTGTCGGGCCAACATCCGTCGGCAGATGCTACCCATACGAGGCCTTTGCTAGTCCTTTACCATCCAAGTACCTAGTCAACCGGAGTTAATATTGATCTGATGATTTTCATATCATCTGCGTAGATTGTCAAATTGGAATCTTCTATGATAAGGTCGGCATCATTAACGCTTAGGATAAAAATTAGGGGATCAAAACGACTAACTTGTGGAACACCAGAAGAGGGTAAATGAGTTTAAAGCAAAGATTTAAGCTATGCGATGATTTGGGGTGGTTTAAGTGCTAAGGTCGGTAGTTATAACATCAACTTTATTGCCTTGCTCCTATGTTAAAAGCGTTATGGAGGCAAATTCCTTTTAGGAAACCATACTGCATGCCGGGGAGAAAAGATGGATTAGCAGCAGGAGGACATAAAGTCATACACAATGAACAGGGATACACAATGGAAATAGAAGACAATCTTTTGTCAGAAATATCAATATTAGAGCCTTTTTTGTATATGTATAAGAAAAATGAAAGATTTTTTCCATATTTTTGGGAAAGAAGCTTTACAAAGTGATAAGCGAAAAGGGATAAAAGAGGTTTACGAGGTGTGGCAATTAAGTTCTAAGAGTTTAGTCATAACTCGGGTATCGGCAACACTACGTCACTTATCAACATTTGTCTAGAAAAGGAGGTCCTTTCTTTAAGATTTTATTCATGGTCGAAGCCGACTGCACGTTTTGTTTGTGTGTCATGCGTATTTTTCAAAAAAAAAAAAAACAAAAAATTAGTGACTCGTATTACAAGCAACAGGTTGTGATTAAATTCTTAGTGAAATTTAGTGAAAAACCCTCGGAAATCCACCGAAAATTACAGGTGGTGTATGGTGACGAGTGTTAGTCAAAGTCAGCATTGGGTGGAAAAAAGTGGGTAGCGGCCAACGAAAGCGAAGGTGTCAAAGTCGAGACTGAAGACTGTTGGTTGGTTTTTTTTTTCGATATCTGCGGCATCGTTCATCAAGAATATGTCCCCACCGAACAGGCAGTGACTGGACAGTTCTACTTGTAATAGCAGGCTGCGAACACGTGTTTCCGTGTGCGAAACGAGCTCGGCAAAAGGGGCTGGATCTTGCGCCATGAGAGTGCGCCGGCCGATTCCTTTTTAGCAAAAGTTTTTGACGAAAAAAACATTAACGTTGTCACATCCACCTTTTTTTTTTTTTTTTTTTTTTTTGTTGCAGCAAAGCATGTGTAATCTTCGAAAGATGCCTGTAGTCCGGGCTACAGACGTGTACGATTCGCAAGCCCGAATACTTAGTCTATGCGCCTACGTATCACACTCTCCTCGGGGCTGGTGTTAAATATTACTTCGCGGGATTGGTTAGCAACTGTGTGCTCCAAATCGGCCGTTTCGGCTTTTCTTATTTTTCCAGTCTTCTTGGCTCGTTTTGTAAGCCCTATCCATTTCGTTTGCAAGGATGTCGATGGGGACCATACCCGCTATCACACAGGCTACTTAATCCGAGATTATCCGGAAACGCATATTGTCCTTATTGCGCAGAGTCCCTTCATTTGTGCCAGACTCTCTCTAATGAATGTGTTTCGCTACGGTAACTATAGCGATGTCGTCAGCGAAACCGACAATCTTAACCCCATGTGGCAGCCATAATCGCACATTATTTTCCACAGAAAAGGTCCACGTACTGTGGACATGTCATGCAAAGTTGAACGCCTATTCGGCTTGATTTGTGTGCAACGAATGTTCACACCCCAAGGTTAGGTTAGGTTAGGTAAAGTGGTTGGCATATGCCAAACGTAGGTCGAAGTCGGCCCATTTTGATACCACATGGATCATATTACCTTGATCCGCTACCTGAGAATCAACCGGTGATTCTCACGAAGCGATGGAGTTGCGCCAGTTTTAGGTCTGCTAGAAGGGCGCGCCGAGGTAGATCCACCAGCGATTCGCAAAAGAAGGACATGAGCAGAGGAGATAATGTATCGATTCCTCTTCCTTCTCTGCAGAGCCGCGGCAGAAGTCCTTGCGGGGTAGCCCTAGTCTGGCGGTGTGTTTTCCAATGATGCAGTGACCTGTAATGACACCCACTAGAGTGCTTAAGGTTGCCCGTTTGGTTGCCACAAGGTCCCTGGTTCGTCCTAAGCTTAGCTTAGGCCATATTTGTTTAGTGATAAAGCCGATATTACTTTCGTTCCATTGGAGGTTGGAGGTTGTGGGTTACCGCGGCCAGGGATTTTATCGCAGATTGGCTGTGTCCTTAGGGGATATTAAATTGATCCTAAGCCTCCGATATCGCTGTTATTTTTGTTTTATACGCACTGCAGTGATTTGGGAGTTTGAAAGATAGGTTGAGGTTAAGTTCCTTGGAGAGGACTACATTGCCTACACCCGTCTCCATTTTGGAGCCATCGGTATAGAAGGAAATCGAATGCTTCATGACTTTCCCTTCAGCCCATGGATGGAAAGACAACTTCGAAGTTCCTAGTGAACACATATGTATTTACTGCGGGATGATGTAGTCTGTGTCCATGGGTACTTCGAAGTGATTAACAATGCTAGTATGGCTTTTATGTGATGTGGGCCATTTTCCTATGTCCGTAATCCGTAGGGCCGCGCAGGCAGCAACTTGCTTGCTGAAGAGGTCCAACAGTGGAAAATGTAATAGAACATTTAAGACCTCCGTGGGGATGGATATGATCGCTCCGCTTATATATAAGCTGGCTGATCTTTGTACTTTCCCCAGAAGGTTTCGAGCAGTCCACCAGACTACGATGCCGTACAGGAGGATGGGCCTTATGACTGCTGTATAGAGCCAGCGCATAATGCTTGGTTGGAGACCCCACTTTTTGCAGTCCACTTTCTTACAACTGTGGAGGGCAGTGGTTGCTTTCTTGACGCGATCAAAAATGTTCAATTCAGCCTCTTGTCAAGGACTAGGCCTAGGTATTTAGCCTGATCTTTGATTATTAATTGGATTCCTTCCAGCCCCGGCGGGTTGAAGGGCGAAATTTTATAAACAGTACTAGGTCGGTCTTCTTGGGATTGACCCCAAGTCCACAGTACTGCGTCCAGGTTTCTACTGAATGTAATGCACCCTACATTAGATCGCTTAGAGTGCTAGGAAATTTTCCTGTGGCGGCAATAGCAATTTCATCTGCATAGGCGGTCAGAGCGTACCCTTCCTATTCTAGCAATAGTAGTAGGTCATTGACCAATTAGTGGAGTGCTGTTTTCACCGATTTGCCTTTGTTGTAGGCATGTTGGTTATCCGACAGCCCTCCTGAGATATAGCTGTATCGAATGGGTGCATCTAAAATCCTCCCTAGAGTTTTTAGTAGAAAAGAAGTGAGACTAATAGGCCATTGCAGTCATTGCATACGTGTGGGAGCTTTTGCCTGCCTTGGGTATGAAAACGACTTTGGTTACCTTCCACTTGCTGGGGATGCAGGATAAGGAGAGGCAACTCTTATATATTACCACAAGCCAGGAAAGGATGAAATCTGAAACCTGCTGGAGCCGCGCCGGTAAGATCCCATCCGATCCTGGAGACTTTTAAGATTCAAAGCTTTTTAAAGCCCACAGGACAACACTGCCCGGAAAGTGTGCGTTCAGAAGAAGTTTTAGGGCTTCCGTGCTGGAGGTCGTCCAGACACCATCATTCCGCAATTGGTGACTTGGGTTGTACGGGGCCGAAACCAGAATCTTCCTCATTCTCGAAGCTTCAGACACCGCCTTGATATTTTCGCAGTGGTTCCTCCATGATTGCCTTTTGGCCTTCCTGGTCACTGCTTTGAATGATTTCAGTGCCTCCTTATAGATCTCCCAAACCTCTTGCAAGCGGGTAAATTTTACTTTGTTAAAGAGCCTTCTGCTCTCTTTCCTAAGGGAGACTATCTCTTTATTCCACCAGGGGGGTTTGGGTTTGCCTCTGGGGGTGTTAAGGGTTCCTGTCAGCTCATCTACTAAGCTGTCCGATTTCGCGGAGTTGTGCGGATAGGCAGAGTGTTTTGTCCTTAGGTAGAGTTCAACATAGGTTCTGTATTATTGCCAATCAGTTCTCTTGTATTTCCTGAAGGGAACTAGGGCACTGACGTGGCTGACTATGTCGAATTGAATATAACGATGGTCAGAGAGGGAGTGCTCTTTTAGGACTTTCCATACCCTTACTTTGTCGACAATGTCTTGCGATGCAAAAGTTACATCCACAACTTCTTGTCTATTCTTGGTGATAAAAGTTGGTTCATCTTCTTCTTAGTGGGCGCTACAGTTCGGGGTGAACCTGGGCCTCAACCAACTAGCCCCTCCATCTAGCACGATCTTTCGCTAGACATTTCCATTGCCGCACACCCAGTTAGCTGAGGTCCCCTTCCACCTGTGTGCGCCATCTTAAGTGCGGCCGTCCTCTGCTTCTTCGTCCCTCGGGGTTGGATTCAAAGACTCTCCAGGCTGGAGCTATGGTGTCCATTCGCTCTACATGGCCCAGCCATATTAGGCGTTGAGTCTGTAGACGCCTGACTAGGCTCATGTCGCTGTACAGCCCGTAAAGTTCGTGGTTGAATCTTCTCCTCCATCCCCCGTCTGCGTTTATAGGCCCAAAAATCACGCGCAACATCTTTCTCTCGAACCGACCAAGGGCCTCGTCATCCGCTTTTGATAGTGTCCATGCTTCTGCGCCGTACAATAGGACCGGGATGATAAGGGTCTTAAATAGAGTCGGGAGAAGGCTCTCTTACTCAATTGCCTCCTGAGCCCAAAGAAACAGCGATTAGCAAAAGTGATTCTGCGTTTGATTTCGGAACTGATGTCGTTGTTCCAGGTCACTGCGGAGCCAAGGTAGACGAAGTCCTTAACCACCTTAAACTTATATCTGCCTATACGAACGTTCTGGCCGAGACGTCGGTGGTGAGCGTCCTTTTTTGATGACAGCACATATTTAGTTTTGCCCTCGTTTACCGCCAGACCAATTTTCGCCGCCTCCATCTCAATACTCGCAAACGCCTCATTGACATCTCGCTGTGATCTACCTATTATGTCAATATCGTCGGCGTATACAAGGAGTTGCGAGGATTTAAAATAGATTGTGCCTCTTTCATCGGCCAGTGATTTTTGCACAATCATTTCTAATATGATGTTGAAGAAATCACACGACAGCGCATCGCCCTGCCTAAATCCTTTTTTGACATCAAAACTATCGGTAAGGTGTTCACCGATTCGGATGGAGCAGCGAGCATTCTCCACAGTCATCCTGCATAGTCTGACGTGTCTAGCAGGTATGTCAAAGGTAGACATAGCGTTGTATAGCTCGTCTCTAATTACGCTGTCGTATGCGGCTTTGAAGTCGACAAATAGGTGGTGAGTGTCGACTTGAAATTCATTGGTTTTTTCCAGGATCTGCCGTAGTGTGAAGATTTGGTCGATGGTGGACTTCCCTGGCCTGAATCCGCACTGATAAGGACCTATCAGCTTATTTACAAAAGGCTTCAGGCGTTTACACAAATCGGCAGAGAAGATTTTGTAGGCGATGTTAAGGAGACTTATTCCTCTATAGTTGGCGCAATTAGAGGGGTCTCCTTTCTTGTGGATCGGGCATACGATGCTGAGACTCCATTCCTCGGGCATGCTTTCCTCTAACCATATCTTACGGATGAGCTGGTGGATGTCATCCCCAGCTGACTTGAAGAGTTCAGCAGACAGTCCGTCTGCGCCAGCAGCTTTATTCGACTTGAGCTTCGATATGGCAATCTTAACTTCGTCGAGGTTAGGGGGACAGAATTCTCTGCGGTCTCCGTCGATTAGAAATGGATCATTCTGTCTGACAGCGGTATATTCACTAACATCGCCGTTATACAGTCTGCAGAAGTGGTTTTTCCATATTCTCAGCATCAACTGCGGTTCTACTACTAGGTGTCCGTTCTCACCCCTGCAGGCTTCCGTTCTGGCTTTATAACCTTGGCATGTTCGCTTTATCTGTTGATAAAACTTTCGAACGTCACGCCTGCAGTAACACCTCTCCAAATCCTCAATCATTGAAGTCTCCTAGAAAACAATTTTGATGTCATAGCTGGGACATTGGGCATACGTTCTGTCTAGGAGATCGTAGAACTCATCTTTGGCGGAGTCATCCTTGTCTTCCGTGGGGGCGTGGACGCAGATCAGGCTGATGTTAAAAAATTTAGCCTTGATACGGATTGTAATGAGGCGTTCGCTCACATGCCGAAAGCTTAGGACTTTTTGCCTTAGTCCACCTCGAACAACAAACCCGCATCCAAACAATCGTTGCCCTCTCTCCCTATAGCAGTCGCCGTAGTAAATATCGCAGTTTTTCATCCGCTTTATACCCGGTCCATTCCATCGCATTTCCTGGATGGCGGTGATATCCGCTTTATAGCGGTCTAGGGCGTCCGCAAGTTTGCACGTGGCCTGTTTAGGGACCTAACATTCCACGTACAAAGCCGAAGATCATTGTCCTTTTTCCGTTTTTTGCAAGGGTCGTCAACATAAATCCGGTCCGTTGTATCCGAGGCTTGTGGTTGTTTCGGAGTTTGTGTTTTTTTTACGGTTACGTCTTACTAGGCCGTATCCCAACCGACTAATCGTCGGATAGATGCTACCCCTACGAGACCTTTGTTAGTCCATTGCCATCCAAAAGTTGGTTCATACCCCAAGAAATAATTTCTTTCTGCCCCAAAAGGACTAATCGAGAAGTAAACAAGTTTGTACCTATGTATGTATAATAAAATAAATTCATATTCCGAAGACGAAAGAAAGAAATTATTTGTTCGTTTTTTTGTTTGCAGATATTCAAGCCAAACGTAAACAAGACCGGAAATTCCAAGAAACTCGCGTTCAAGTGTTAAGTTCATTTAAACATTGCACTCGTAAGGCACAGTTCAACTTCAACTATTGGCACTTTGCATGCTATCTGGCTTCATGAGTTTTTTGTGTGTATGGTATTGGTTGCTCCGTCAGTGTTGAGACAGAGCTTAAGTCAACGCTTGTTGCTATTCGTTATCTACAGCGCGTCAAAGCTTGGGATTTCCTAGAAACCTCATAACCAAAGCTCAACTACTACACGTACATACATATGCATGTATCGGTGTTTCGGACCATCATGGGGGCGGAACCTAGTTAGACTATGTGTTGGACATCATTTGGGGGATTTGGAATTCCTCAACATTTTCAAATCTATTCTAATCGAATGTCTCACTATTCCGGTGGGGGACTTTTATCAATCAATCTAATGACATCCTATCTCGAATAGATACCTACAAATGTACATACAATTGGGGATGATATGTAGAAATGTAACTTCCGTGTTACGTCCTATGCTACATATATGTTGTCACAATTATCAGTCACCTGGGGGCTGGGGGCATTCGCTCTGAAGGTTGTCATGTCATGGATGTGTATTGAATCGAGCCATCTACATGTGCAGATAGCGATTGTACCGAGAATTATTGAAATATCATTTCACTTATCAGTTGGGATGGTAGTCGACGGGTTGGTGAACGCAATAAAATGCAATTATACGCCGAATGAGATACCGCTATACTAGTTAACCAAACTTTATGCGAAAAAAAAGTATAAATAAAACTCGTTTTAATCCATTATCAATGCGAGATTCGGTTTGCTATGGATACGGCAATTTATTCAAATCAGATGGCAACTTTCCAAAACCCCGAAATTAAATTGGTTATTTGGTCCAACCGCTGCTTTTGATCTTTGCTCTTTGAAAATATCGATTTTGTATTAACATTTTAATGAGACACGAAAGTTCACTGGTTGTTTACACTACAATTGCGGTTGAATGAAGAAAAAGATTCCATGATCTCGTTAATGAAAGTCTCTTATGAATCGAGGAAATATGAATCAGAATGAATGCTGTTTTACCTACAATGATTAATTAAAGGAAACTTTATAAAATTACACTATTCGCGTGACTGATCACTGTCGAGATATTCCATGAATGAATTTACATTAATTGATGATCATATCGAATGGGCTTGTTAAATCCTTAATTTGGGGTTCGTATCATAATATTATTGGTAACCGACGGCGAGAGTTATCAAATCTCAAGAAAGCCCCGACGCTTTAAACGTTGAATGGTTTATAGGTTTGTGTAAGTGAGACCATCTTAAAGTTAGCATTATTGGAACGCTCAGCTAATACAAGGCAATATCTGAGACTAGCTTTAAGCTTAGACGAAATGTCCGATGTCGCCTATATCAAGAAGTCGAATTCGCCTTTCTGTTACATAGATAAATACATAGAGATGGCAATCCGATGGCTTCGACGGGCACTTTGACAGATAGCCTCTACAAACGCGTTGCGGTTTGACGGCGTCTTGACTATGCCATTCTGCCTTGTTCCGACCTGGTTCTGACGTCTTGACTCTCGCATAGACGTCTTGAGACGATCATTGTGTTAGTCAAAATCGTAATTTTTAAACGGAGAATGACACATATAGTATAGGTGTGTATTACAAAAGCAACAGCCAACCCCTGCCGGGATCACGGGGCAGACGTACGAAGGTTTTCCATCTTGTTCATTTATCTATGATCTGTAATTGTGACAAAACTTTATAAAAACATGAGGAGGACCAAAAAGATAGATAACTCGGAAGCGCATTCTTCAAAATTTCAGTTACCGCGTGAGCTGTCTATGCAATGGATTTTTACCGAAAACTGACTAAATCGTGGTTGAGATTCAGGAGAGCATGAAGACATTTGAGAAGCTATTGATAGTCTGCAAACGGTACCAAATAGATTGTGCATAGCAGCATCGGAACGAGAGCAACACCTTTCAGCGCATTTTCTGTCATATGTTATTGTACTCTCTTCGAGGCAAGCAACTAACCACCTTCAAGTTTGACCAGTTGATGTAGGATAACCGGAAAACCTTCACCGCAATGCAACTTGCGCCAATATCATCGTCTTATTGACATATTTACTTCACAAATATCAAAACAAAACTATCGGATTTTGCAAAAGTGATAGCTTTTTCCACAAGGACCAGCAAGTAGTATATAGTTGTGGATCACAGAAAGGGCTTAACGTCCTTCCTCTAATTTTTTTTAAGCAGATTTTGAGGATTGTTCGATGGGACCATCCTTAATTTGTTACTGTCCATTATGATCAGAATCATCCATTGATGACGGGTGCGATTTTTTGAGGCCCAGAGAGACATGATTCAACTTCGCAAGGTTTGATCGATTACTGGATTCCTGTGAGTACGACACAGGTGACCCGATACCTTCCGTGTTCCGAGCTTTAGTGATAGCGCGTGTTATGACACCCATAGAAAAGACAAAGATAAAATGAAACTTCCACTTCAATCTTTTTGTCTGTACTAGGCTACGAACTATTGAGAAATACTCAGATGCTAGGTCATACATATTTTTTTGAGTTTCTATGTACTGTGTATACCTAGTGTTGAGAGTAATTCCCGAAACCACGCTGCACAACGGTCGAGGACTTCGCGGAAGCGCGGCGCGAGATTACTCCACGCACGACTTGGCCACTTCGCAGAAGCGCGGCGCCGGCATCACTTCCAGCAACACAAAACATGTTGGGCTTCCTCGAGGAAGCCGGGCAACGACACCACACTACACAGGACTTGGAGTCATTCCGATATTCATAACACCTACTTCTTTGGCACGCTCTGCAGTCTAAGCTGTTGGGGGGATTTTAACAAGCGCGGTCTCGATAGACTCGCTTTTTTTGTATGAGTGACATAGACTATAGAAAACTTTAATATCATACCCACAAAATGGGTAGCGATCGATGAGATACTATAGCAAAAGTGACAGTCGGAGAACACAATCGGTACTAAGAATCTGGAAAGACTATTCTGCAGACTGTATAACCGCGATGACGAAACTGATGCCGCTGTCAGGCAGAATGACCCATTTACAACGGACTGTGATAGCAGAGAATTCCGTGCCCCTGACTTGGACGAAATTAGGAATGCTTTTTCTAAACTTAAGTCCAACAATACTACTGGAGCAGACGGACTACCTGGCGAGCTCTTCTAATCAGCTGAAGATGACTTGGCTGGGAGTATGCACCAGCTCACCTGTCAGATATGGTCAGAGGAATGCATGACCGATGAATGGAATCTTAGTATCGTTTGCCCGATTCACAAGAAAGAAGACCCCTTCATCTGCGCCAATTACAGAAGTATAGGTTCACCTGAACATCGCTTATAAGATATTTTCTGCTGTACTGCGCAAACGTCTGAAACCGTCCGTTAATAAGCTAATTGGTCCATATCAGTGTAGTTTCAGACCCAGGAAGACCACTATCGATTAAGTGGTCACACTGCAGCAAATCCTGGAAGAACTAGCTAGTTCCATATCGACACCCACCATCAGTTTGTCGATCTTAAGGCCGCATACGATAGCGTACATTGAGACGAGCTATACGGAGCCATGTCTAGTTTTCCCTGCCAAACTCGTCATGCAAGACGACAATGGAGAATTCTCCCTGCTTCATTAAGGTCGGTAGCGAATTAACCAAGAACTTTAATGCCAAGAAAGGTTTAGGACTAAATTTGAGGAGGCGCACGCAAGTGGAAGAGGATCTCGACCAACTAGGCGTACGGCACTGGAGACTGCTGGCAAAAGACCGTGCCAGTTCGAGCGGTTTTTTAAAGGAGAAGATATTACTGCTGAATTCAACCATCCCAGGAAGATTTGAAAAACAAAGTCCACCTCCTAAATTAGATATCCTCTAATACTACAAGACAGCTTTTCTTGGGAATACTTCCTCATCCTGTTCAATTCTTTAAACATGCCATCATATTGTCATCATAGCGCTGTTGTAAGACGTTTGCTGTTTTTTGAACGAACGACCAACGAATCAGTTCGGGTCTTCTGGTCATGGTTCTGGATCCTTTATATCCACCTAGTGTCCATTCACAATTCAGAATAAAAGCCGATATCGGCTATAGAGTACGGAGTTCCTTTACAGTTTTGATAGGATGTTTTTGTGGTGACTCGTCCTCTTCGTCAAGAACAGGTGTCTTCCTGGACACCTTTAAGCTCACCATAATGTGCAATTTTTGATGTCAGCAAACTACGTATGTTCTGCTTTATCATCTACCCATGAGCACCACCACAAAAACAGCATATCTAAGTAGACCCCTATCAGCGCAAGTATAGCCGAAAAGTACGTTTGCTTGTAAACAATTAAATCGTATTTACTGAAATGGTATACCGACTAGTCTCGTCCAACAAGTATAGCAACAAAACAAAAAAGCAAATGACAAGCAGAGGAATAACAAAAAAAGTATCTCAATCAGCTCCACCGCCAGCACAGACGCTTAAGCTCAAATCAGTTGATCGTAGCCATCCGCCCGGTTCTGTTAATTCCGCGCGAAGATACATATTCGTTTTCCATTCGCAACTAATAATTCTCTCGCTCTCTCACTATCGCTTTGTTTTATTTGTTATACTGTCTACTTTGTCTTGTGTCTTGTGCTGTCGGAGAAACCAATACCTATCATCTTTAGGCGCGATTTTAGGGGGATTGGCTAGAGCTTTCAGGTCGGAAATGTCGTTTCAAGACGCAATGAGTGTTGATTGTTGAATGCCAATAATAATTGATTGTCAACAAAACCAAAAAGAAAAGTAAAACGAATACCTCGCATTAAGTGGATTGTTTGTGCGGCGGATTTTCTATTTTCGAGTGCGGAAAAAGTGTAAACAAAAAATGGAATTTTCCAAGTTTCCGTAGAATAGTGAGCAACTTCCGACGAGCTAGGAAAAAGTGTTTTCCTTTTAATTATTATTTTTTTGTGAAAGGCAAAAGCTAAACTATCTATTCAATATTGCATGCTGGCGTCCACTATGCTCGTTCACCCAACTGCATGTCATCGTTGAAAATGTATACGGATGAGAAGGTGGATAACCGATCCAACGATAGTGCGTCATCAACCGATTCTGGCGTCATAGTCGACACAAAATTCATGCCCAACTCGCCCAAGTGCAACGTTGACATAACCACATCCGTGAACTATGATAACTCCGATGTCGATATCCATGACACGTCCATCAACCTCGAGAATATTCTCAATATCGCGAAGAATTTCACGCCAACGAAGAAAACGAAAACGTCGTCAGCATCACCAACGTTCTCCATACGAAGTACAAATATATCGATAACATCGATTCAATCCGATGTCGTGTCGAGTGTTATCGATTCCGATAGCGATGGCTTCGAGGAGAACAATGCCGATTATACCATCAAAAAGCTGGGTAAACAGGCATCGACCGCAGATGCAGTTCATTTTCCCAATATAGCCGGTAGCGATGGAATGGTTCTGTTGCAACAACAAGTCAATAGCGAACAGGCGTGTTTAGGTACAATAGCAGCGCCGTCAACTTCGACGCCCCAAGTGGGTAGTATGGCATTCACAAATTCGACGGATATTACCATTGGCCAGAAGAACTACTACCAAGGACCGGTGACGATACAGCAGTTTCTGATCGAAAATCGGAAGAGGGAGGACACAACTGTCGTCGTCGGTACTGATAATCCGGCTTTTGAGAATACCGGGCCCCCGGACGTCCCGCGGCGGCGACAGAATGATATTGGTAGGTACATTGTTTAAGCCAGAATCCTCTCATAATGAATTTCAGCATACCGCGAATGAGATTCAAATTACAACGGCGTATACACCCCTTAACGCGTCATCGTCGAGCTACCAAAATCGTTTTCGTTAATTGACCAATTTAATTGTATCATACCAATAGCTCAGGAAGACAGAATCTCCCTTTCGTTAGGTTACAAGCCATTCGTTATCTGCACGTACGGAATGAACAACAATAAAAATAGCGGCACGGTTTATCAGTTTCCGTTCTGTGTAAAGATACATTTCAGCATTCGCTATTGCCATTCCATACTCAGATAGCAGAACAAATGTTTTCGTTGCGTTCTGATGTGCAATTGGGTCAATTGTCTACTTTAATTCACCTGCACAACGGGTTCGAAATTAATTTTTTTATTAAACTTTTTTTCGAGTACATACATTCAGACACGAGCAACGTATCGAGTGCAATCATTGGCCGAGATAAGATAAGATTTATGACCAGTGCAATGCTTGTGATCCATGCCAACATCGGCGAATGCAAATAGAAATGTTGGAGCGTGTCGAAAACAAGTCGGACACGTGACAAGAATACGACCTTGTTATGTAACTTTCACCCTGGGTTAAGCTTTAGTATGCTAATTGGGTCTCGAACTTAAAGAGCTTTATGTGTATCAGTCCCTGGCGGGAAAAAAACATTCACTTCTAAACAAAGTCACGATGAAAGGTAATTTAGCATCCTCCCAATATAGTAGATATACGAAGCCCTAATCCGGAAGGAAACTGATATCAAGCTCCCACTAAACCTTCTTGCATCATTTCGTCAATATTTTGAAGACATACTTCTTTAAAATCAAAAACCACTCTCCAGTGCAGGGTGAAAGTTTCTGTTCGACAAAATACTATTAAGAATAGCCAAGACGATTCGCCCATAATTGCAGTTTTTTTCGTACATAACTCCTGGATCTGCAGATTATATAAAGCAGCGGCTTCTTTACGCTTGTTCTGTGTAAACTTTCCCAAAAATGTATTTCAAAGTCATTTAGATAAGCCCTTTGCTATAGGCCACATTTTAATCCATTGCAGCTAGATTTTTAAGAGCCTGTCGGCCGGGTAGAGCTCCGGCCTTATTAACATTTCATTCAGTAGTTAGCGGGAAGAATGTTCTCAACGAATTTTTCATTCCAGGGTTTCTACATTGTATACGACTTTGTAGCTGTTTTTGGAAAACAGTGATTCGCTTCTTTTTCGAATAGTGAAGGAAATATTGGTGAGAGATAAGGACGCCTCGCTGTCGATAAATACAGATACTCTTCTAAGGAGCTTAAACGGGCAGCGATTAGGCCATGGTAAGCTCACAATGGTCTACCAGCAAATACTAGTGGTCATTTGAAAATATTGTTTGAACCCTTTTAAACGTAGGAGATGTTGCATCGAGTCATCATGAATAAAACCTAGACTTATCACTATCCGAAGGGATAGCTTTCTCTGAACAAGAGAAAAGCAACTAAAAGGGTCATAACTACTATATCTTGGACTTCTTGGACTCTTCTGGTTTTTGCCGACTGTTAACAATGATTTTATCAGATCCCTACAGAAGAGAGACATCGCGAAAAACATTCGTCTGTTATTGGCCTCAATCTCACGGTTGTCATATGACAATATGGAGGACCAATCCGAAATTCACCCTGTAACGAAGTACGACCAATATTCAATTCGAAAAGCCAATGAGACACGGCAGTCCGATGTGGTGCTTCATTAAAGCTTGAAAAAAGAGCAGTATGTATGTATGTTGGCGTTACAGCCCATGAGGGACCAGAGCCAAGCTTCTCTCAATCACCCATGTTGTGTGTGATTTATTTTTTCACACAGGTGAAAGGGACCTACCGTTTAATGCCGATTCCGAACGGCGGCGTGACTCGAGAAGCTTTCTCAAGGCAAGTATACTACGGGGGGTTTTGCCAGTACCCCGCCGAGGAGGGACACCGCGAAATAAACATTCGATGGCGTTGGTGTTATTGGGATCCGAACTCGCTCATCGTGCGTCAGAGTCCAACACACTAACCACTGCGCCACGGCACCCTCAAAAAAGAGCAGTATTGTTCGGTAATTCGCTTTTTTTTATTTTTAACCGAAAATAAAAGTTGAATGAGAGATACGGGTACTTCGCTATCGATTTATTGTATAGATATATGTATGTAGTTCTAAGGTACTGTAACTAGGCCACTTGAATACAAGTTCATTACAAAGTTTTAGTCGGAACTCCATAGAGGAGAGATGCATTGAAATGAATATTAACAACATTTGGCGAGATTCGAAGTGGTTTCTTTGGCTTCAGGGAAGAATGCTGCACTACGTGGGCGTATAGTTAGGTAGAATTTGTTGTAAATTTTGTTGACCAAGGGCAGCATATCCAGGGCAGGGTATCCTTCCACGATTCACTGGTTTATAAGTTTCCTACACATGAAGAGGGCTTCTCTTAAAAAAGCGATATCAAATGAACTAATGAACCAAGTTACTGTAGAGAGTTTTTCAGAGTCCGAAATAAATGGTAGTCAGACGGTGGATGCATTAAAAACCAGGTTCCGTTGTTTTCCAAGAAACCAAATATGTGCGTGGCCTGGCATTGTCATGATGGAATGCCACACTTTTCTGGTCGCTCTTTCTAGATTGCTTCATTTAAACGGTCGGTATATGGACAGTTAAGGACTGAATTGACCGTTTTTCTAGGTTGTAATAGCTCGTAATGGAGCTACACTCCAGCATCACCTTTCTTGCTGTCAAGCTTTGAAATAGACTATGGCGGCCCTTCTCTTTGGTGACGTTACACAGCCCATGAATAAGCTATACTACGGGGTGTTTTGTCAGTACCCCATCGGGGAGAAACGCCGCGAAATAAACATTCGATAGCGTTGGTGTTATCGGTATCCGAACTCGCTCATCGTGCATCAGAGTCCAACACACTAACCACTGCGCCATGGCGCCCTGCGCTTCACTGATGGTAATTCGGTTAATCATCGAGCTTCTTTTTGTAGCCTGCTCCTTTTAGATGATTCCAAACTGTCACGGGTGATGTTTAGCACCCCTGCTATCTCCTGACAACTTGCGTACAACTTGTACAAAAACAATCGCGGGGATCTTTATTTTTATCCGCGTTACGATAGAACCTTATAGGCAGGTGGATTCCTCGTTATGCCATTGATAATGCTATTGATGCGATAACCTGTTCAAATTAATTTAGAAATAATCAGTAAAATAAAGATCTACTCAAGCACTATTGCACCATTGTGTGACGTGATAATAAAGTACTAGCCCTAACGGTCTTTCTTATCTATTTCGATCAATGTATTTACGACTTGTTAAAACCTTACTGAGTAAAACCTGCCGCTAAAGAAATATTGAAGACTGAGTAAAATGAACAAAATACGGAATACAAAGTTATGACGTCGGAAAGCTACTATCGCCAGAAACCGCTCGTGCTTTTACCGATCGCGTCTCCCTTAAGCTCTCCAATACACCTCAATCCTCCACGCTATCAATAGAACAGCAGTGGAGCCTTTGCAAACAAGCCCTGAAAAGCTCTGCATCCGAAGTTTTGGGTCTCAAGGCTCCACCACGAAGAAATACCTGGTTCCATGACGAGTGCAGGAGGCCTCGCTGCATAAAAGAACAAGAGCAGCTCGTGAGCTCTACGAGTTAAAAAGAAGGGAGGAGAATAAGCTTCTCAGAAGAAAGAAGAAAGAGCACGAGTAGCGCACGATTGAGGATTTGGAGAGGTGTTACTGCAGGCGTGACGTTCGAAAGTTTTATCAACAGATAAAGCGAACATGCCAAGGTTATAAAGCCAGAACGGAAACCTGCAGGGATGAGAACGGACACCTAGTAGTAGAACCGCAGTCGATACTGAGAATATGGAGAAACCACTTCTGCAGACTGTATAACGGCGATGTTAGCCAATATACCGCTGTCAGGCGGAATGATCCATTTCTAATCGACGGAGGCCGCAGAGAATTCTGTCCCCCTGACCTCGACGAAGTTAAGATTGCCATATCGAAGCTCAAGTCGAATAAAGCTGCTGGCGCAGACGGACTGTCTGCTGAGCTCTTCAAGGCAGCTGGGGATGACCTGGTTGGGAGCATGCACCAGCTCATCCGTAAGATATGGTTAGAGGAAAGCATGCCCGAGGAATGGAGTCTCAGCATCGTATGCCCGATCCACAAGAAAGGAGACCCCTCTGATTGCGCCAACTATAGAGGAATAAGTCTCCTTAACATCGCCTACAAAATCTTCTCTGCCGTTTTGTGTGATCGATGGAAAGCCTTTTGTAAATAAGCTGATAGGTCCTTATCAGTGCGGATTCAGGCCAGGGAAGTCCACCATCGACCAAATCTTCACACTACGGCAAATACTGGAAAAAACCAATGAATTTCAAGTCGACACTCACCACCTATTTGTCGACTTCAAAGCCGCATACGACAGCGTAATTAGAGACGAGCTATACAACGCTATGTCTACCTTTGACATACCTGCTAAACTCGTCAGACTATGCAGGACGACTTTGGAGAATGCTCGCTGCTCCATCCGAATCGGTGAACTCCTTACCGATAGTTTTGATGTCAAAAAAGGATTCAGGCAAGGCGATGCACTTAAACATCATATTGGAAATGATTGTGCAAAAATCACTGGCCAATACAAGAGGCACAATCTATCTCAAATCCTCGCAACTCCTTGCATACGCCGACGATATTGACATAATAGGTAGATCACAGCGAGATGTCAATGAGGCGTTTGAGAGTACTGAGATGGAGGCGGCGAAAATTGGTTTGGCGGTAAACGAGGGCAAAACTAAATATATGCTGTCATCAAAAAAGGACGCTCAACACCGACGTCTCGGCCAGAACGTTTGTATAGGCAGAGATAAGTTCAAGGTAAATAAGGACTTCGTCTACTTTGGCTCCGCGACATCAGTTCCGAAATCAAACGCAGAATCACTCTTGCCAACCGCTGTTTCTTTGGGCTCAGGAGGCAACTGAGTAATAGAGCCCACTCCCGAACGACAAAGTTGACTCTATATAAGACCCTTATCATCCCGGTCCTGTTGTACGGCGCAGAAGCATGGACACTATCAAAAGCGGATGAGGAGGCCCTTGGTCGGTTCGAGAGAAAGATTTTGCGCGTGATTTTTGGGCCTATAACGCAGACGGGGAATGGAGGAGAGGATTCAACCACGAACTTTACGGACTGTACAGCGACATGAGCCTAGTCAGGCGTCTCCGGATTCAACGCCTAAGATGGCTGAGCCATGTAGAGCGAATGAACACCACAGCTCCAGCCCGGAGAGTCTTTGAATCCAACCCCGAGGGACGAAGAAGCAGAGGACGGCCGCCCTTAAGATGGCGCACACAGGTGGAAGGGGACCTCAGCCAACTGGGTGTGCGGCAATGGAAAAGGATAGCGAAAGATCGTAGATGGAGGGGCATGTTGGTTGAGGCCCAGGTTCAACCCGAACTGTAGCGCCCACTAAGAAGAAGACGAAGAAGAAGAGTACAATGAACAAAGCCAATTCAATTCGCTCTGTCAACAAGGAACTCAATTAAAATTCATCATTTATCGTCACCCATATGAATACAGCTGGGTAGCACTTTTATCCACATACATTGGCCTAAAAAGAAAAGTTCTAGAACCTTGTCGAACCGCCGGCGACTACGAGCTCCTGCTGTGTAGATATTTGCTTACAAATTGAACGATTCATTATCGGCCCACGTAAGCGCACTTCACGAATCCATAAAATCAGACGAAAGCAAAACAAAAAAAAAACAAAAAAATGTTTCCATCAAATGTATGTTTGAAAGATTTGAAAACCGGATTCGAGGTAGTCATTGTTTACAATTTCATTTGCACGAAGAGTCGCATTTTGGAGCTCACACCTTCTAGCAGACTATGCGTAAGCGAGTTGCCCAATCGCCATGTTGTACGTCATACTATCCATATCGCTTGTCGGATCATTGTTTTGTCTTTGACGTACTCGTGGTTTACTCACAGTTTTATACTTAGTATCAATTGAACAAATTATGTTGCATAACAATGCCTTGTGGCCATTTCAGATCGGTGGTTTTGCTCAATGTATTCAGGTATTCAGAACACGACCAGGAAGAGTAGATACAAGATCGTTTATTGATTTTTCCTTTTCATTTTGCGAATTCTTTCCGCAAAAATAAGAAAGATTCAACAAATTTCAAGTATTTCACTTGAACAAAGTGTTTTGAAGGAGATCGCTCCAGCAGTAGGGAAGAGTGGGCGTCAGCTCTAATTGTCGGTGAAGTACGGGTTTCTGGTAATTGTGGTCAAGTGGGTGGGAACTATTTTGGGCGTAATTACGTCAACAACGTAAACGTTTTTCCACAAATGATCTTGGATTAATCAGATAGTGCAGGCTTTCTTCTCTACTTTGCATTACTCTCCTCATGGTATCTACAGCGTTGTGAATCGATCTTTGCTTATACATCTGTCCAGTTGGACATTTGGTACTTTTCTTAAAAATGAAGTTATAGGACTTATTCTAGGCTGAGTGACCAATGTCCTTCAGTCTCTATTTTGGGGCGATTTGGTGGTATATGCAGATGCACATATATGTATGTGTAGTAGTTATGATGAGTTCCCTCTTATCATGTCACTTGGTCTGGTTCTTTTCAGTCTTCTTCTTCCGAGTATCTCTTTCGGTGGTAGTGAGTTACCCTCGTCATTTGGATAAGCTAACAGTTTGATGTGATGTCGTCTGCCTGTGTTTATTGCTTCTTCCTCTATTGTTCGCATTTTATGGTCTCGCTGGATGTCGTAGTTCGAAATATATCAGTCTGCATTGATAATGCATCGTGAACGCAGGTTTGGAGTTGATTCCCAACAACCTTTCGGATGAGAAACTTGGATCGAAGAGGATTCCATAAATTTTCTTGACCCTCGAACACGCAACGTAGGCCAACCCGGCACTAAATTCACTTATCCCTAAGTCCACAACTGCTTTGTCCAATTCGGGGTGGCCGTGGTGTAGTGGTTAACATCATTGACCGCCGAGCGGAAGGTCTAGAGTTCAACTTCGCTTCATAGCCAAGAATAAGTAATTCCTATTCGGACAAAAAGTATGCAACGCAGTTGTGAAGACGTACTGCTGCAGGCATACCACTCACAGTATATGGTCAACTGAAATTCATCCTCTGCGTATGCAATATTAAAGTGCTCGAACGAATTAGTACGGATTATAACCAACTCGGAATTTAGTCGGCTCTCGTCCTATCTAGGACAACCACCCCTGAGAGTAGTGAACGAGCATCAACGAGCCAACCCACTGACCTCCGTTCAGGTTGTGTGTGTAACAACACATCATAAGAGAATATAAAAACTCTTGCACCTGCGCGAGTCTCTAAAAAAAAAAAATTCCTTTCGACCTGTGAATACTAATGCCGTAAGACAGCGATAACGGAAATTGCTTCCTCGTGCCATTGACTGCTCCTTTATTGAATGACTTTACGACCTGCGTTATACGAATAGCGCCTGAAGCGAAAGTCGGTCCCGTGTAAGTTTCAAAATTGACCATGATGGAGATAGGAGCTTCGCTTGGTATGGAATTCTCGACTCTGTTTTCGGTCGGACCGTAAATAATGTCAATGACTATGCCCATCAAGTCATTGCACAGTACGCAAGAGGTCCACAGGTTTTGGCGTAACATCACTTTAGCGCCAACGCAGAGTAACAGTTCTGTGCTCAATCTTTCAGCTTCGTCATCTGACGCTTGAGCGGCTGTTGCATTATCCTTTGAGGCATTTATTCTTGTCACTGGGCATCCAAGCGATTGTAAGGCGATCTTGTTATAAGCTTTGATGTTTTTGTTGGTCGCCATCAATCGTGTCGCGTCCTTGAAATCTCGGGTCGATCCTGGATTATTGTCGACAAAGCTTCTGATACCAGAAAGACATTGTGCCTCTGATATTTGAAGCAAAGTAGAGAAAACGGTTCATCAGCGCCGGATTCTCTCTGGCTTGTTGTTGTAGATACTCCGGGGATCCATTGAAATTTGTCATGTTGGCGTAGATTAAGCCTTTGCTAATTGCGTCGTAGCGTTGCATCGTGTTGAGGAAAAAGAATGGAAACCGAGCTCATTCCTAAAATGTGGGTTGATTTTCTCTAGAACGTGTGTTATCATTGAAGTCAGCAGCATCAGAAGGGAACAGATGAGGAAAAGCTTTGACGATGTATCCAACAGTCGTGAATTCGTTGACCGGATTTACTGAAGCTGCGGGTCAATCGATTACATCACGAACAACCTCGGTTTGTTTCATACCACTTGACACGGGAAGCGCATTAATAACTACATCGCACTGTCTTCAGCAACATCGGGCATTAAGTCGTTGGCAACACTTCCGTCGACATGTCTAAGTTGATCTTGAACGCTTCCGTCTTCTGGTAGTGCCGCCAAGGCGGACATATTGATTTGCAAGTCGGCATAGAAGCGATTCTGTTACTTTAGAAACACCAGAACATCGTGTACCACCTGTCGTCTGATCCCTGAAGTCTTTGTAACCTTGGGCTCCCTGCTTTCTAACCAGCAAGATGTTGACTGTATTAGGAACTCTAGACAACTCGTTTGCAATCGGTTGGAGATCTTGCTCGACGTTCAGCACGTTTCCTTTGTAACGTAATTGACCTTTGACTCCTTGACTGTGGAGCTGATAGACGCTGAGAACGGGTTGAGTCCGTGCTACCTACATCTGCTCGGCGACTGACAATGTCCTTATAACCTCTGGAACATCTCCTTGATCCATATTGGTTTGAGCAGTGTACTTGACAGGGTTTTTGGTGCAGTAATGGCAGATGACTTCATGGTGGCTGAGATGTAGCCGTGAGCAGTTGTCGCAGAGTCTGAACACGTGCTTGCCGAGATTGTGGGTGAATGTTCTGATAAATCCAGTGTCTCCAAAATGTGTTGCTTCTACATATGTTTGAGTTTCGAAGAAGGTCGTCGATAATGTTTTGGCGAACGTTCCTCATTCTGGCTGCGTCTCTGGTCGATCGTGCTAAGTTCCGGGATCGTTTAGGAGGAAGTGGCGTATTGTCTCAAACTGTTTTTTTGTAGACTTCAGTTGATATTTGAATCATGCAAAATTCTTTAAGAAAAATGACGTGACTTGGGGGCAAAGAGCATCAGAAATACATAATTGCGCGCGCAAATTTTTTTTCGAATATTTAAATTTTTTTCTATATTTAATTCGGTTTTTAATTTTTTACAATTAAACTAAATCGAAATTCAACATTCTGGCTTCGTCTTGAACCGATTTAAATGGTCAACTAATGGTGTAAAAAAGTTCATCTCTAAAATGTCAGGAAGTGGTCCAAAAACGCGAGCAACGTTTTGAGTCCGAGTCAGCACAAAGAAAGCTCACCTTCGGTTCGCTTTGATAACAACAGTAAACAGCAACAGAGCAAAGAAGTTGATCGCGTTTAATATAGTAAACGCCAGCTTCGACCTCCGTCCCTGCTCAATCCAAGTTGACACACAGCCTCCGCGTGGCCTCCCCTGGATAGCTATACTGGCACCCGCCAGGTAATCAATCATTGTGTGCAGCGACCCGACCCCTTGTTCCTGGGGAAAGAGCAACTTGGTCTTCCAGGTTGGGGATTGTGCTTAGGGGTAACATCCCTACCACGTAAAACAAAAAATTGAGCGAATGGACGCCGCAGCTCCAGCCCGGAGAGTTTTTGAACCCAACCCCGAGGGACGAAGAAGCAGAGGACGGCCGCACTTAAGATGACGCACACAGGTGGAAGGGGACCTCAGCCAACTGAGGCAGGTTCATCCCGAATTGTAGCGCCCGTTAAGGAGAAGAAGAAGGAGAGCAATAACTCGCTTTCGAAGTTCAGATGGAGAAAGATAGACGTAACACAGAACTAAGGTCAAAACCTAAGGCCGGGTTCATTTCACTTCCAGAAGAGTAGGTAAGCTTAAAGCTTCTTTGAACAAAATTGAAACCACCGGGACCATTCTGTTATGCTAGAAAATGAGATCACCGAGGAGTTTCCTAAGCTGGGCCTAAGGAAAAACACTAAGACTTGAGCCGATTGTTCCAAGTGCTTTGGAATTTGAAGGTGCTACTAGAAACTGACCCTCGACCAGATTGCTATCGCATACCAAAAGTCAAGCCAAGTATTTCGCTTTCTTTTCAAAATCATCTCCCAGAAACTCCACTTACTTACTTACTTTGATGGCGCTACAGTTCGGGGTGAACCAGGGCATCAACCAATAAGCCTCTCCAGCCGGCACGATCTTTGGCCAGCCGCTTCCAGTGCCGCACGCCCAGTTGGTTGAGGTCCCTTATCACCTGTGCGCGCCACCTTAAATGCGGTCGTCCTCTGCTGCGTCGTCCCTCGGGGTTGGAGTCGAAGACTCTTCGGGCCGGTGCGTTGATGTCCATTCGCTCTACATGGCCCAGCCATCTTAGACGTTGGACCCGAAGACGTCTAACTAGGCCGATGTCGCTGTACAGCCCGTACAGTTCCTGGTTGAATCTCCTCCTCCACTCTCCGTTTACACAAACGGGACCAAAGATTGCACGCAGAATTTTCCTCTCGAAACGCCCAAGAGCCTCTTCATCCGCTTTTGATAACGTCCAAGCCTCAGCGCCATAGAGGAGGACCGGGATGATTAAGGTTTTGTAGAGGGAAACCTTAGTTTTTCGAGAGAGGGCTCTACTACTCAATTGCCTCTTGTGCCCGAAGAAGCAGCGATTGGCAAGAGTTATTCTGCGTTTTATCTGAGCGCTGGTGTCGTTGCTGCTTGTCATTATCGAGCCAAGGTAGACCAAGTCCTTGACTACTTCAAAAATATAGCTGCCGAAGGTGACGTTCGGACCAAGACGTCGGTGTTACGCGTCTTTCTTGGATGACAGCATATATTTGGTCTTGTCCCCACTTACCCTTATACCCACTTTAGCCGCTTCTGCTTCAATGCTTGCGAACGCCTTATTGACGTCTCGCTTTGTTCGTCCAATAACGTCATTGTCATCTGCGTAGGCAAACAAATGTGTGGACTTGAAGTAGATCGTACCTCTTGTATTGGCCGCAGAGTCCCGCACGATAATTTCAAAAATAATGTTGAAGAAATCACATGACAGTGCGTCACCCTGTCTAAAACCTTTTTTAACATCAAAGGGGTCGGTTAGTTCACCTGCGACTTTAATGGAGCAGCGAGAGTTTTTCATAGTCATCCTGCACAGTCTGACGAGTTTGGCAGGAATGTTAAAACATGACATGGCTCTGTATAGCTCGTCTCTATAAACACTGTCCACGCGGCTTTAAGGTCAACGAAAAGATGGTGCGTGTCGACCTGGAATTCATGGGTCTTCTCCAAGATCTGCCCTAGCGTAAATATTTGGTTTATCGTGGATTTTCCTGGCCTGAAACCACACTGGTAGGAACCTATCAGATTGTCCACGAACGGTTTCAGTTACTTACACAGTACGGCAGAGAGAATCTTGTACGCGATGTTCTGGAGGCTTATCCCTCTGTAATTGGCGCAATCATAGGGGTTTCCTTTCTTATGGACCCGGCAAACGATACTGAGATTACTGAGATTCCGTTCATCGGGCATGCGTTTTTCCCAGAAATTCCACTGCTATCTCGAAATTCAGAAAAAACCAAGAACAATATCTTCCCGAAAAAAAAAAATACAAAAAACATTCCACTTCGACGTTAACGCTTAATTGAAATTGTCCACACCATCTAGTGCAGCCTCGAAATCACTTCCATTCGTGACTAATGTTCAATTTTGCCTGTCCTATCATTCATTATGACACCACTCGTTTCAAAATGATTATTTCCAGGAATTCCGGCAATCATTAAACAAAATACATTTTGTGATAATGATTTGGTAGTACGAACAACACGGACAAGATTGCGATGCAATGTACAGATGTGAGGTGAGGTAAATGACTAAAACATAAAACTACGTAAATCGACCCTTAACGATCGCGGTTCAAGCCCAAAACCAGTTTCTTTCTCAAAAACAAAAAATCGAAAATAACAATTAAAAAACGTCGTCACTCGACTGCTTTATTTTAAACTTTTTACGCGTTTTGTTTCGAAAGGAAAGACGTGTTGGGAGTGAAACCGATTACTCGCAACAGTGTTGAAAAGAAGGCGAAAAAGCGAAGTTTTATGAGCACCTTTTAATGTATATAAAAATAAATCTCGTCGATACTAGTATCATGAGTGCGTTACTCATAATTACAACGAGTGTGCTAACTTGCCGATGAAGCAGTGGATAGCTTATGTCTGAGCTTTTGACGGAGGGTGTTGCACTCTGTTCGTTTTATGTCGCTTACCTAGTGTATTCTGGCACGTGTTCAATGTGGGCTCATTGAAAGACGTGCAATCATTTTTGTGTTACCAATAATAATCACAGTCGCTAAAAATAAATTTGCGACTTTGATTTAACTGAGTAATCCTAGAACCTAGTTTTTATTTGTAGATACGTATGTTTTTTAAATGATCGATTTTAGAATCCAACTGTCCTACATCAGCGACGTCGGTCCGAGGCTTGTTATCACATTTCGAAAAAAAAGACCGATGCCTTAGTGATTAAGTCAGCGGATACAGAGGGGTGCCGCAACAATTTATAGCGCAATTCATCTGATCCTTTATCGTGGTAAAACCAAACTTTATTTCTTCACCAAATGGGGCCATGCTCACTTCATTTTTCTTTGTTATCATATGAACTATGGTGCTGTCTACTGGCCGTTCTTATTCTTAGGGTTCCGTACCCAAACGTAAAACGGAACCATATTACTAAGACTTTGCTGTCCGTCCGTTCGTCTGTCACCAGGCTGTATCTCATGAACCGATGATGTATTTCCGTTGCCGCTATAACGAAAAATACTAAAAACAGAATAAAATTAATATTTAAGGGGGCCTCCCTTACAACAGACATGATTTTCATCCAAAAAATCCCCTTGGTCACATACTGACCTAAGGTTAGTCGACAATATCCCACAACCGGTAGCAAACTTCCCAACTTTGATCCCTTTTATGTCTTTGATGTATTAATCCTAGCTGCAACCCTTTTCTCTCCAACTATAGAGAAATGAGTCTCCTTAATGTCGTATACAAGATCTTCGCTGCCGTTTTGTGTGAACGCCTGAAGCCATTCGTAAATAACCTGATAGGTCCTTATCAGTGTGGCTTCAGGCCAGGGAAGTCCACCATCGATTAAATCTTCACACTACGGTAGATCCTGGAGAAAACCAATGAATTTCAAGTCGACACTCACCATCTATTCATCGACTTCAAGGCCGCATACGACAGCGTAATTAGAGACGAGCTCTATAACGCCATGTTTACTTTTGATATCCCTGCTAAGGTCGACAGACTATGCAGGATGACCCTGGAAAATGCCCGCGGCTCCATCCGAATCGGTGCAGAACTGATCGATAGCTTCGAAGTCAAAAAAGGATTTAGACAGGGCGATGCGCTGTCGTGTGATTTTTTTAACATCATATTAGAAATGATTGTGCAAAAAACACATGTTGGCGTTACAGCCATGAAGGACTAGAGCCGAGCTTCTCTCAATCACCCATGTTGTGTGTGATTTAATTTTCCCATAGGTGAAAGGGACCTACAGTTTATTGCCGGTTCCCAACGGCGAATTTCGAGAAGCTTTTCATGACAATTTTTACTACAGGGGGTTTCGTCAGAACCCCGCTGAGGAGAAACACCGTGAAAACACGTTCGATGACATGTCTGTGTCGGGATTCGATCCCGTGCCATCGGCGTCAGAGGCCAACACACTACTCACTGCGCCACGGTGCTCTCTAGGCACAATCTATTTCAAATCCTCGCAACAACTTGCATACGCTGACGACATTGACATGATAGGCAGATCGCAGCGAGATGTCAATGAGCCGTTTGCGAGTATTAAGATGGAGGCGGCAAAAATTGGTTTGGCAGGTAATGAGGGCAAGACTAAATATCTGCTGTCATCGAAAAAGGACATTTACCACCAACATCTTGGACAGAACGTGCATATTGGCAGATATAAGTTTAAGGTAGTTAAGGACTTCATATACCTCGGCTCCGCAGTGACATGGAACAACGACACCAGTATCGAAATCAAGCGCAGAATTACTCTTGGCACCCGCTGCTTCTTTGGGCTCGAGAGACAACTGAGAAGTACAGCCCTCTCTCGTACGACCAAGTTGACCTTATATAAGACCTTAATTATCCCGGTCCTGTTATACAGCACAGAAACATGGACTTTGTCTAAATCGGATGAGGAAATCCTTGGTCGTTTCGAGAGAAAGATTCTGCATACGATGTTCGGTCCTATAAACACAGAGGGGGGTTGGAGGAGAAGATTCAATCACGAACTGTACGGGTTGTACAGCGACATGAGTCTATTCATGTCTACGGATCCAACGCCTAAGATGGCTAGGCCATGTAGAGTGAATGGACACCACAGCTCCAACAACAAAGGGACGAAGAAATAGAGGACGGCCGCATTTAAGGTGGCGCGCACAGGTGAAAAGGGACCTCAAAAAATTGGGTGTGCGGCACTGGAAAAGACTAGCGGAAGATCGTGCTAGGTGGAGAGGCATGTTGGTTGAGGCCCAGGTTCACCCCGAACTGTAACGCTCGCTAAGTAAGTAAGTAAGTACGGAGACAAATGTATGTCGAAAAAACACGCAATTTGAATGAAGAGTTTTTGTCGAAAAAAAGCATTTCAAGGTTGGCGCATCCATTCCATAGCTTTAGCCCAACTCATCATGGCGGTATATAGAAGGTCAAAGAGGCTGTGACCATAGTTCTGGTGGGTGGTTCGAATCGTGGGAGCAACGTTGGAATCATTGCATAGAGTTAAAGGGAGACTACCTTTATTGCGAAGGTCAATTGCCACACCTCGTGTATCTTGTTTATGATATTTTTACTTCGACTTCATGCTTAGTCTTTTAAATCGCCCTTTGTTCTCCCAAATTTAGTCTTCAGATTCGTGGTGGCCTAGATAGTTTAGTTAATGTCGATTAAGTACTACCTAGGTACAGGTAAACAATTTGTAGATAGCAGCATGACAAGGTGAGAATATTTGTGGGTCTTAATACTCGCATGTCTTATCAATAAATAATGTTACAACCGGATCCAAACAATAGTCTGTTTTATATGCTTCAATAAAACAGGAAAAACAGGTTTTGTTTTCAGATGAATTCCCTTATCTGCAGTCAAGAACAAAGCTCCAGTGGATGATTACCTTACAGTGTTCGCTATCAACCAGAAAAAGCTCAAAACCGGTCTCATGATCCCTTGTCGCTATGGTTTTCTCAAGAAAATAGACTAAATACTACCCGCCTCGTTGTATAGATAAAACATTTAAGAAACGTTTAATAATTCCAAAAGAATATCTGTGACTCCCCAGCTCGCGGTGTTTCACTATTCTAATTTGGAACTGAAAACAATTTTAATTGTTGTTTGCTTAAAACTCACATCTTCTGCGTCCGATTAATTACAAGAAAATTAAACAAAGAAACATTACTCCAAGAGTCAAAAGTGCCTCAAGCCTTTGTTGGGCGAATTTCTCAACTTTTCAATCAAAAACAAGCAAAGAGCATCCAATTAAAGCATATCCACTTCAATTCCAATTTCAGGTAGTTCAAGAGTGCCAGATGTACCCGACCGGCCATACAAGTTCATATTCAACCGGAGAGCTGTCCTTATAACAGCTGTCATCATCATCTTCACGATATTGATCGGTGTCATCTTCGTGACCACGAATACCATGCTTAAACGCAAAAGTAAGCCATATTGGAATGAGGAAGAAACCAGAAAGAATATTCCAGCTAACACGACGATAGGTATATCCGAAATTGATCCCATCATTCGACCGCTGTTCTTCAAAATTTCCCAAAATTCTATCCATCCTCTTAAGCTATAGTACATTTAGACCACATGCCTACTAACAATCTAAATACGAAAACAAAGCAATTCAAAATGGTTTCATCTGTCATCGCTATGGCGTCATGGCGATTTGGTTACTAATTCTATTCGTTTATCTCTAGGATCGGACAATATTGGCGGAGGGAAGATCTTGCGACTGGTTGCGAGAGATGAATGGCTTGCGACGCCGCCCAGTGGATCTTTGGATATGCTAACTTTGCCCGTCCATCGAGTTGTCATTGCTCACACGGCTACCGAGAACTGTAGTAGTCAGGTATGAATACCACTGCCTATCCCTGAGAGCCCCATTAACGTGAATCATTATACTCATAGGCCATGTGCACATATCGCACTCGGATGATTCAAGAATTTCACATGAAATCTCGTGAGTTCAGTGACATTTCATACAACTTCCTAGTCGGCGGCGATGGTTGTATCTATGAAGGTCGCGGATGGGACATACAAGGTGCTCATACTAAAGGCTACAATGTCGACAGCATCGGCTTAGCCTTCATCGGGACCTTTACATTGATGACACCGCCCGAGAAGCAACTGAATGCCGCCAAGCTAATCATCGAGGAAGGTGTTCGACTGAAAAAGCTGGTACCCAACTATCGGCTATATGGTACTCGTCAGCTGGTCGGATCTGAAAGTCCAGGCCTGGCATTGTATAATATCATCAAGACATGGCCACAATGGTCGTCGAAACTAAGCCTGAACGATGGCACATAACATACACAACAAATAAGATACTTTAATACTAGGCTAATCGTATTAATGTAAGTTTATGGTAGCCTTGTGGATGTGAGAGTCGTGAAACATACATCTTGTGATACATTGTGTAAATAAGTCATTAGCGTAAGGAACCTATTATAAGAAAGCTTACCGAATAAGTGCGAAGTGAAATGCTGTGTTAGATAATAGAGATTGTCAATAAATCGAGATTGAGTATATACGTTGTGTGTATATGCTTAAGGTTGGAGAAAGACGTGGCTTTACGTGGATTTAAAAAAGCTTGAAGGTACGTGCTTCAAGGTATAAACAATAGTTTTAGATCTAGGTAGCTATACAGTCCTAAGCTTTCGGCATGTGAGCGAACGCCTCATAAAGATCCGTATCAAGGCAAAATTTTTTAACATCAGCCTGATCTGCGTCCACGCCCCCACGGAAGACAAGGATGACTCCGCCACAGATGAGTTCTACGATCTCCTAGACAGAACGTATGCCCAATGTCCCAGCTATGATATCAAAATTGTACTAGGGGACTTCAATGCTAAGCTGGGTAAGGAAAGCATATTTGATCGAGTCATCGGCAAACATAGCCTACACGACACCACCTCCGATAACGGACACAGGCTGATTGATCTTGCTACGGGGCGGAATCTCCTTCTAGCCAGTATGCGCTTCCTGGCGCCTGGCGGTCTTTTGATCAATCGAATACCAACCAGATTGATCACATCGCGATCGACGTAAGACACTCCTCCACTATTCTTGATGATCGAACTTTCCTTACGGATATCACGAACACAGCGGAGTAGAATAAGAATACAAAGTTATGACGTCGGAAAGCTATTATCGCCAGAAACCGCTCGTGCTTTTATCGACCGCGTCTCCCTTAAGCTCTCCAATACACCTCAATCCTCCACGCTATCAATAGAACAGCAGTGGAGCTTTTGCAAACAAGCCCTGAAAAGCTCTGTATCCGAAATTTTGGGTTTCAAGGCTCCACCACGAAGAAACACCTGGTTCGATGACGAGTGCAGGAGGATTCATACAGCGAAGCAGGATGCATATAAGGCCTCGCTGCATAAAAGAACAAGAGCAGCTCGTGAGCTCTACGAGTTAAAAAGAAGGGAGGAGCATAAGCTTCTTAGAAGAAAGAAGAAAGAGCACGAGAAGCGCGCGATTGAGGATTTGGAGAGGTGTTACTGCAGGCGTGACGTTCGAAAGTTTTATCAACAGAACATGCCAAGGTTATAAAGCCACAACGGAAGCCTGCAGGGATGAGAACGGACACCTATTAGTAGAATCGCAGTCGATGCTGAGAATATATTAGTCAATATACCGCTGTCAGGCAGAATGATCTATTTCTAATCGACGAAGACCGCAGAGAACTCCGTCCCCCTGACCTCGACGAAGTTAAGATCGCCATATCGAAACTCAAGTCGAATAAAGCTGCTGGCGCAGACGGACTGTCTGCTGAGCTCTTCAAGGCAGCTGGGGATGAGCTGGTTAGGAGCATGCACCTGTAAGATATGGTCAGAGGAAAGCATGCCCGAGGAATGGAGTCTCAGCATCGTATGCCCGATCCACAAGAATGGAGACCCCTCTGATTGCGCTAACTATAGATGAACAAGTCTCCTTAACATCGCCTACAAAATCTTCTCTGCCGTTTTATGTGAACGCCTAAAGCCTTTTGTAAATAAGCTGATAGTTCCTTATCAGTGCGGATTCAGGCCAGGAAAGTCCACCGTCGACCAGATCTTCATACTACGGCAGATCCTAGAAAAAACCAATGAATTTCGCGTCGACGCTCACCACCTATTTGTCGACTTCAAAGCCGCATACGACAGCGTAATTAGAGACGAGCTATACAACGCCATGTCTAGTTTTGACACCCCTGCCAAACTCGTCAGAATGTGCAGGACGACTTTGGAGAACTCTCTCTGCTTCATCAGGGTCGGAAGCGACCTAACCGATACCTTTAATATCAAAAAATGTTTTAGACAGGGCGACACGCTATCGTGTGACTTTTTCAACATCGTCCTTGAAAGGATAGTGCAAAACTCACTGGTCAATACGAGGGGCACCGTCTTTTTCAAGTCCATACAACTGCTCGCATATGCCGATGACATTGACATAATTGGACGTAGTCAGTGGGATGTCATTGAGGCCTTTACGAGTATTGAGACGGAAGCGGCTAAAATGGGACTGGCGGTAAATGAGGGCAAAACGAAATATATGCTGTCGAAAAAGGACACGAACCACCGGCGTCTTGGCCAGGGTGCACATATTGGCAGGTACAATTTCGAGGTAGTGAAGGACTTCGTCTACCTAGGCTCCGCAGTGACATGGAGAAACGACATCAGTGCCGAAATCAAACGCAGAATAACTCTTGCCAACCGCTGTTTCTTTGGGCTCGGCGGGCAATTGAAAAGCAGAGCCCTCTCTCGTCCTGCTCTATGGCGCAAAGACATGGACCTTATTGAAAGCGGATGAGGAGGCCCTTGGTCGTTTTGAGAGAAAAAATTTGCGTGCGATTTTCAGCCCGACCTGCACAAATTGGGAGTGGAGGAGAAGACTTAACAGTGAACTGTACGGGCTGTACAGCGACATGAGCATAGCACGGCGTCTTTGGATCCAACGCCTAGGATGGCTAGGTCATGTTGAGCGTATGGAAAATACAGCTCCGGCCCGGAAGGTCTATGGATCCAACCCCGAGGGGCGACGCGGTCGAGGACGGCCAAATTCAAGGTGGCGCAACCAATTGGAAGAGGACCTTAACCAACTAGGCATGCGGCACTGGTGACTGCTGGCGAAAGACTTTGCCAGTTGGAGAGGTTTTTTGAAGGAGGCTCAGGTTCGCCATGAACTGTAGTGCCAAAAGAAGAAGAAGAAGATGTACAATGTTTTAGATTACATTCCATTTAGCATTAATACACTTCCTATTGTTTAGATAACATACTGTATTTGCCTTAGAGCCCCCAAAAAGTCATGATTGTCGCTGTGACGAGTCAATGGGAAAAATATTGTACATTTGACGTGAGAGTAAATTGAATCATAATGTCTGGCTAGAATCATGGTTCGGAACCGACCGGGTTCGGCTCGTGCATCTTTGAATCACAGGGGGCGCCACAAATGGTAGCGTCGTTCTCACGGTAATCTCTGAAAAAAATACGGGCCAACAAGCCCGGTGGACAATAAACCACACCAAATAGTGCATCTCCGAGTTTATTGGTAGCTTTTGTACTACCTAAGGCTACTTACCGAGCCAAATACATTAGGTTGGTACATAACATACCCATCCAACCAAATATGAACTTCGTTGCTGAAGAAAATGATTGATAAAAAAGCGGATCTTTTTCCAGATTTCTTAGGGGCCACTTACCGAAAATTCGGCGTTATGGCAAGTCGCTCAGCTTTAATTCTTACACCATTGGACAAAACAAGGTGTTCATTAACACTAGATGGCAGAACAGCAATATTTTCCTTTGGACAAAACGAATCGGTTATTATACGGGGTGGCCGTGGTGCAGTGGTTAACATCATCGACCGCCGAGCGGAAGGTTTATGGTTCTAATTCGCTTCATATCCAAGAAAGAGTAATTCCTATACGGACAAAAAGTATGCAACACAGTTGTGAATGGAAAGTGACCAGACGTACTACTGCAGGCATAACACTCACAGTATATGGCCAACCGAAATTCTTCCTCTGCGTATACAATACTAAAGTGCTTGAACGAATTACTACGGACTATAACCAACGCGGAATTTGTTCGGCTCTCGTCCTATTTAGGTCTAGGACAACCACCCCTGAGAGTAGTGAACGAACATCAACGACCCCAACCACTGCACTCCGCTCAGGTTGTGTGTGTCACACATCATAAGAGAATATAAAAAAACTCTTGAGCCTGCGCGAGTCTCTAAGAAAAAAAAAAAAATATCACTCTTCGCTTACTGTTATTTCGACGGTCTTCTTCTTCTTCTTTGTGGCATTACGGTACGGCTGGGTCTTGAGCCTCAATCAAAAAGCGACTCCAGTTAGCAACGATCTCTTGCTAGCCGTCCTTCTTTACTTGTGTGCGTCATTTGAGTTAAGGGCGTCTTCTGTTGTCTTTTCCCAACGGCTCGGATTCAAAGATTTTGCGAACCGGGGCTGTGTTGCCCAAACACTCTTCATGGCCTAACCATCTTAAGCGTTGTTTCCACAGACGCTTGACCAGGCGAATGCCGCCATACAGCCCGTACAGTTCGTAGTTAACTCTTCTTATGCCGAGAGGATTTTATAGGGTTTTCCTATAGGGAATTGACAACTTTGAATTCAATTTGTGAACGCACCCTTTCACTAATCATCGAACTGTCACTGTCAATTTATTCAGTAACTCAACATTTTCATCATGGTAAAGTACACGAACCAGCAACACATGCAAATTAAAAAAAATTTATTAAAAAAAAAGGTGTCAAGTCCTTATGGGAAAACCCGATATATACGATGTTAAGGAGACTCTGTAAATGGCGCATTCAAAGGGGGCTCCTTTCATGTGAATCGCGCAAACGACACTGAAATTCCTGTCATATTTCGAACGTCACCCCTTTAAAAAGTAACGTCAAAATACTACCTTCAGTTACACCAACTGTGTTTATCAAAGCGAACCGAAGGTGAGGTGCTTACTACGACTTAAAACGTTGTTAGCGTTTTTTGACCACTTCCTGACATTTTAGAGAGATTAAATTTTTTACACCATTAGTTGACCATATAAACCGGGTCATGACGAAGCCGGAACTTTGAACTTTGATTTAGTTTAATTGTAAAAAATTAAAAACCAAATTAAATCTAGAAAAAAATTTAAATATTCAAATTATTTAAATTTAAACAAAAATTCCATTTCTGATGCTCTTCGCTCCCAAGTCACGTCATTTTTCTTAAAGAATTTTGCATGATTCATATATCAACTGAAGTCTACAAAAAAACAGTTTGAGACAATACGCCACTTCCTCCTAAACGATCCCGGAACTTAGCACGATCGACCAGAGACGCAGCCAGAATGATTAACGTTCGCCAGAACATTATCGACGACCCTCTTCGAAACCCAAACATAGAAACAACACATTTTGGAGACACTGGATTTATCAGAACATTCACCCACACTCTCGACAAGCACGTGTTCAGACTCTTCGACAACTGCTCACGGCTACAACTCAGTCACCATGAAGTCATCTGCTATTACTGCACCAAAAACCCTGTCAAGTACACTGCTCAAAACAATATGGATCCAGGATATGTTCCAGAGGTTATGAAGACATTGTCAATCGTCGAGCAGATGTTGGTAGCACGGATTGACACGCAAGGTGTCAATGGTCAATTCCGTTACAAAGGAAACGTGCTGAACGTCGAGCAAGATCTCCAACCGATTGCAAACGAGTTGTCTAGAGTTCCTAATACAGTCAACATCTTGCTGGTTAGAAAGCAGGGAGCCCAAGGTTACAAAGACTTCATGGTCAGACGACAGGTGGTACACGATGTTCTGGTGTTTCTAAAGTAACAGAAACGCTTTTATGCCGACTTGCAAATCAATATGTCCGCCTTAGCGGCACTCCCAGAAGACGGAAGCGTTCAAAATCAACTTAGACATGTCGACGGAAGTGTTGCCAACGACTCAATGCCCGATGTTGCTGAAGACAGTGACGATGACGTTATAAATGCGTTTCCCGTGTCAAGTGGTATGAGACAAACCGAGATTGTTCGTGATGTAATCGATGGGCCCGCAGCTTCAGCAAATCCGGTCAAGGAATTCACGACTGTTGGATACATCGTCAAAGCTTTTCCTCATTTGTTCCCTTCTGGTGCTGCTGACTTCAATAATAACACACGTTCTAGAGAAAATCAACCCACATTTCAGGAATGCGCTCGGTATTTGATGAGTTACCATGACCAGAGATTTGCGCAAGACCCGAGGTTTCCATTCATCTGCCTCAACATGATGCAACGCCATGACGCAATTAGCGAAGGCTTAATCTACGCCAACATGACAAATTTCAATGGATCCCCGAGGTATCTATAACAACAAGCCAGAGAGAATCCGGCGCTGATGAATCGTCTTCTCTATTTTGCTTCAAATATTAGAGGCACAATGTCTTGCTGGTATCAGAAGCGTTTAGAACTTGAAAGTATGGTCTGCCAACTTGGTGTTCCGACATTTTCCTTGACGTTAAGCGCGGCAGATCTCTGGTGGCCATGCCTAACGAAACATTTTGGATACGATCCAACTGGGAAGACTGAAGCTCAGGTTGCAAGGGACATGCAATCATTGCTCTCAAAAAACCCGTCAGTTGTAGACAGTTACTTTGGCAAGAGAATGGAACTGTTTGTGTAAGTATTGGAGAAGAGGTATCCGATCATAGACTATTGCTACCGTTTCGAGTATCAACATAGAGGAAGCCCACATGTTCATGGCGTATTTTGGCTGTCTGGAGCTCCTGACGTTAGAAACTTTGAGTCAATGAATATTGGACAGCTGACAAATGCCAAACATTATTACGACAACCTGGTGTCAGCGATCAACCCCAATCATTCGGCAAGATCAGACCTGCACTCCAGTAGAATGAGAGCAACAGACCTCAAACTCACTGACGAAAACTTAGCCAAAGGTGTGAACAGATTTCAAAGACACACGGTTTGCTCGCAGTCGTACTGTCTGCGAACAATCAATGGACATGAGCAATGCCGGTTGGGATTTCCAAAACCACTACTCATTGAATCGAAGCTTGCGAAAGACGAACGAGGAGTTTTCTGTTATACACCTGCTCGAAACGATGGACTACTCAAGCAAGCCCAGACATCTCCATTATCACTTCTGAATATGCAGTGACATCTTACATCACTAAGTACGCGTCAAAAGGTGAACCAAAGTCTGAAAATTTCAAACAGACGCTGCGGGCCCTTCTAGAGAGTAGTATCGGTACTGAGTCAAGACAAAGAACTATGACGAAGTTCCTAATGAAGGTTATTGGCAGCAGAGATGTATCTGGGTGTGAAGTGTCCAGGCTTCTACTTGCAGAACCTTTGATGAAAGCCACTGGTCAGTTTGTGAAGCTGTACATCTTCACGCAGGAAAGTGATTTGATAAAGAGACGACGCATGGAAGATGATGAAAACGGCAGGTCTGATGCTCTGCGAATAATTTAAGCATATGCGTACAGAGCAGCAAAATTGAACGACTTGGCATGGACTTTGCCCGAAAATACACTGTTGCTGCTACTACAAACAACAACTGGTACTTCACACTCCATGGGAAGAGTCATACAAGGCACATGACGTCGCTGCTTGGGCGTTAAACATAGATATGGCGGACGTTGTCGAAGAGAATGACGAGCCAGAAACTCCCATATATGAGCCACACGATTGGATGGCTGCTGCCGCAGCGCTTCCGAATCAAACACCTGCAGACATTGGATTCCGAGATGTCGATCGGCAGCATGACTGGTATTAGAAAACGAGCTCAAGTTCATTGATGCGGCAATGGCTTCCTACGAAATACTAGAAGTTGAGGCAGCAGCAAGCTGCTTTACATTGAACATCGAGCAACAAGCCGTGATAGACTTCATCACAAGAGCGACAAGCGGAGAAACGACGGACAAAATGGCAATGGAGCTGTTAGAACCGGCAAGTCGTTAGTCATCAACGAAGTTGTTGAAAGTTTCGGCTTGGAGCACGTCCGTGGCTGCAAGCAATATCGGTGGCCAAACTCTGCATTCCGGACTGCACATTGCCACATCAAACAGAATTACGCCCCTAACTGGAAAAACCCAAAGAGAGTTTTAGGAGCATTTCAGTAATATCACGATGATATTGATAGACGAATTCAGCATGATTGGGTTGCGTATGCTGGGCAAGATAGATGGCCGGCTTAGAGAAGCTAACTCTGAAAAGCAGCACGAATGTTGTGGAGGATTTGTTATTGTATTCTTTGGCGACTTCAATCAGCTACAGCCAGTTTTAGACAAGCCACTGTATGGCGTACCTAAAGAGTCGGACGAGTTTTCCCTGCGAGGCAAGGCAGTTTATTTGCAGATACGGAAGACGTTTATTCTCAAGCAGATCATGCGACAGACTGGCGTCGAATAGAAACAATTTCGAGAGCCACTTCATGCTCTAGCCCTAGGCGAGAACAACCTCTCGCACAATGAATTCTGGTCACAACGCTTTGTCGACAATAATCCAGGATCGACCCTAGATTTCAAGAACGCGACACGATTGATGGCGACCAACAAAAACATCAAAGCTTATAACAAGAACGCCTTACGATCGCTTGGATGCCCAGTGACTCGAATAAATGCCTCAAACAATAATGCAACAGCCGCTCAAGCGTCAGATGGCGAAGCTCAAGGACTGAGCGCAGAACTGTTGCTCTGCGTTGGCGCTAAAGTGATGCTACGCCAGAACCTGTGGACCTCTTGCGGACTGTGCAATGGCTCGATGGGCACAGTCATTCACATTATTTACGGTCCGACCGAAAACAGAGTCGAGAACTCCATACCAAGCGAAGCTCCTATCTGCACCATGGTCAAGTTTGAAACTTACACGGGACCGACTTTCGCTTCAGGCGCTATTCCTATAACGCTGTTCGTAAAGTCATTCAAAATAAGGAGCAGTCAATGGCACGAGGAAGCAATTTCCGTTATCGCTGTCTTACGTCATTAGTATTCACAGGTCGCAAGGAATTACATTGGACGAAGCAGTTATGGTCTTAGGGATAAGTGAATTTAGTGCCGGGTTGGCCTACGTTGCGTGTTCGAGGGTGAAGAAAATTTATGGAATCCTCTTCGATCCAAGTTTTCCAAGTTTAATGTGGTTTTTGTGTTCATTGCCACATTTTCTGTCCGAAAGTGTTGTTTTGTGTTCAGTGAGCCCGTCCCGAACAAATTGGTATCTACCTCGAGAGGTACAACAACGTAAGAAACAGCTGTACTTAAAAACCGGAAATTACGGTTTACGGGAAACCGGAAATGTACTGAGAAGAAAATAAGCGTTTCACCCGAGCTAGATCATACGATCTTAGCGTAACGCCCTCTTGCGCCACAAACTATACTATATATCCGTTAAGAACAACAAAAGATTTTTTTTTTCTTCGACCCTATAAACAATATTACGATAACAGGTTATCGAAAATAGGTGACGAGGCGCTGATTCGCTTTAATCTACAACAATAAACCAGCCTCTGATTCAAGCGTTGTCGTGGCTGTAAACAGCACAAATGAAAACAACACCGTCACTATGAACCGCCCGATATGAGCGCCCCTTAATCACCGTTACAATAGAGCATAGACAAATAAAAAATATAGAAAAAATGTTTACTTTATTCCAATTACAAAAGAAGGTACACGATTCATAAGTGCGCACAGCAAGTCATCAATGTGCAGTATTTAAGAACATCGACCGCCACAGAAAGGGCCCACGAAATGCGTCAGGAAATAGTGTAGAGTCCGCATTATCTGCTCGATCCGTTTTTTGTGTCATACGCATCGATGGGACACTCGTTCTGATTCTGCAGACACCATTCGGGCTCAATTGTTTCAGCTGCAATACCATTGTCTGTCAACCGTTCGCGGTGGACCAGCAAACGCGATTCAGCCAGTCGCCAGTTGTCCTTTGGATTTGACCACAAACGTTCGGCAAGAGCACTGGCTCGTGGCCAGAATCGAGCATCTATAGTGTGCTCATCAATCTGTTCGGACCAAATGGCGGCTTCGGCACCCAAGACTAGAGGATTGTAGTCACCCGCAATTTTCTCTGGGGAATTTTCGTAGACCTTTTGCCAGCCGATGTATGGTGAACACCAATTATTACCGTCAGTTACCCATCCGGCGAAGCCACAATCGAAGTAAAGAGCATCGTAGTTCGAGAGGATCACCTTGAATCCACGTTTGAGAATCTCCTGGACCTTTGGGTCAACACCAGTTGTCCAGATCTGAATGATGTATCGGTTTTTGTCCAAAAAGTTGTCGATGAATGGCACATCAGTCAGTCGGCTGGTCCATAAAATGATCGGGACATTATCGCCGTTCGAAACAAGATCGACTTTGGCTAGTGCGGTTGTTTGGAAATAATTCCAAAGCTTCATAAAATCCTGGTCAGTCAAGTCCCAACCTTGAGCAAGCATCCAATTACGAATGGTTTCGCTGGAATTCCAGCAGGATACTGAGACCTCGTCGCCACCCATATGGAACACATCGGGCTTGAAGAGCTCGAACATTTCGCGATAGATGTCTTCGAGTACATTGTACAGCCCATCTACAGTGGGATCAAGCTGTCCGCATGGTGGTTCCACGCAGTAATTCTTCCATGGCTGGGCGTTGAAGCAAGCGGTCATGTTCTTATTTTGCCAACCTTCGCCCACGTGTGATGGTGCGTCAAATTCCGGAAGAACACGAATGCCTCGAGCGCGACCATACTCTACGATGTCATTGATGCTCTCATGGGTGTAGATCTTGCGCGAAGAGTATGCACCGAGCCTATGAAGATCCGGCTGAGAATTGACGACCATCGGGAAGCTGTGCGAATCGGTAATGTGCCAGTGGAAGGTGTTGAGCTTCGTCATAGCCATCGCATCTGTAAACGAAAACAATTAATCAAAATAACTGAGGATGGAGCGGGTATGTATGTCAGACTCACCAAGCGTCCTCTTGATCGCCTTGACACTAAAGTAGTTTCTTGATGTGTCCAGGAGTAAACCACGATGTTTATATACCGGTGCGTCAACAATCTCCGCCTGAGCCAGCATTTGTACCTCTCGGCGGATGTCATCATAAACTATCAACTGAGACAGGGTCTCTAAGCCATGTCTTGCTCCGAAGAAAGTATTTGCCTTGATCTCGGCAAACACCTCATCCTTTCCCTGACTTATCTCCAACTTATAACTCTCATCGGTGTCATATGTCAATTGTGGTATCTGCTCCGCTTTTTCTGCACTTTGATCAACATCGATCGTGACCAACAACGATCGGCCCTCGTCCCTGACTAAACTAGGATCGGGAATCATTGCCTCAACTTGATCGGTAAAACGCTTTTGATTCTCCTTCCATAACCCATTGGCTTTCGAAGGCGACCAACTGAACTTGATCTTATTCCGATTGATATGCACAATATACTCGCCGATTCTTACTGATCCCGTCGGCTTGGGCCATAATGTTCCGATAGTGTCGCCGCAAAATATCCGGCACACCGACAGACTGACCGCCTTCTGGAAATTCTCCTCCGTCAAAGGCACCTTCGTACACTTACTCTGTTGACACTCATAGCCCCAAACCAAACTGAAAGAAGAGACAAAAGCACAAATTCATTTAGCAATCAAATTTAGCGGTAATGAATGAATATTACTCCATCCGCTCGACGGCTTCCGCCGTCGACCTTGTGAATATGACTAGAATTGCGATCACCCCACACATCAGTGCCATCAACAGCACACCGACGAAAAAATGCTTCCAACTAAACGTCATCCGAACGGAGATCAATTAAAACCCAATCAACTTGCCAGTACAAAACGTCTAAAGCTTTTTGACCTCGACCACTATCGGTAGCCCCTTTAACTTGCCCGCCTTTCGACACTCAATTGAGCGCGTCGTCTATTGCAACTAATTGTAATTGCGCTGATAATGAAATTAGAGGTAATCAAGTCGAAATGGTCAACCTGAACGAGACACTTAAGACACTTTAGTATGCCAAGAGGCCCTAATGGGTGAAATTTGTTTACAATGGTATTGCTGGCATGAGTGCGCTTCAAGTTCTCTCCTTATCGCGGCCTTCAAGGCTGGAAAGAGTACGAATTAAAACAAAAATAATTTCATTATCAAGCGCTGGAATTATCCAAATATCAAAGCTAATGCTACTTAGCCACAATATCATGATGAAGATTAAGACACATAACACAGGTAAGGCGATTGTCAGCCAGACGGAATAAGACTGTCGTCTAGAGACCTTGGGAAAGGAAATTAAAACTCTTTTGTGAGCTGATTCATTATTGATACCAAGGAGTCGAGATATAAGGGACGTGAGTCAGGGGTTCTCCGGAATGTAATTAAAAGACACGACGCACGGGAAATCGGCATGTGTCTTGCAAAACAATCATTTTGCTTTTGTTGTTACCAGCGGATGTGGTGGTTGCAATGAACGTGTAAAGTGCTGCATATCACGGTAATCCAAAAACAGGATTTATCTTTTGATTACAGCATATGCTTGCTTGCCAGCACTGGTGTCGATAAGAGTGCCATAAACAACGTTTCTATTGGTCGATCAAGATCTATCAAGAATTTGATCGATCTTTTCAGTTTCGAAAGGTTGTGACAGCAAGTTCCGATATTTGCTATAAAAAGTTGATAGTTTTAAGAGCTGTTCTCCTGCCCTTTCCTCTTTAAAAGAGAGTTTGAGGAGTTCGCTCTACTTTTTTGCTTGGCGTCCATAACAACTTACTTACAGGGTGTCCAACTAGCAAAAGAGTGAAAAGAAGGATAAGCAATATACAATTTACTCATTTTGTTTGCTCAAAGACTGCTCTCATAACTTAAGGGAACACGAAACTAAAAGCTTTCTTCTGGAACTAGAAAGCTTTCTCCTCTTCTTAGCATTCCTAGAAGTTAAATTCAAATGGTAGTATATCTCTCTAAATGAGTCAAGTCAAACTGTCGCTCGAACCTACCCCAATTAGGGGTTATACCTCGGGAGAAATGGAATTTTGTAGCTTAGACTGAGTTTAATGCCATACAAGCCCAGCATAACGACTCGAACATGGAAAAATAATTCCAAACACGACAGGAGTTCCAGGAGCCAAGGGAAGACAACTTCAAGAGCGAACTTGACAGTCAGAAGACAAAGTGGCTATCCAAAAAAGACAGTATCTTCCTAAAATGTTGATGATGTTTCAATGGTATAGGCTTCAATTAGCGTTCGCGGGATCAAACTCTCCGAGAGGCTCTACCGGCACATATTGTAGTATTGCTTCAAACGGATAAGGAGTATACATTTAGCAAAAATCCAGTAGAGGTGCTTATGTATCAGTATCAGATCAGTGATAGCCATCAGGTTGAGGAGGGCAACTTTAGAAAACCAAAGAAGACTGAGAGGGAGACTTAACAACTTTAAGAAAGGCGGCAGCTGATGTACCTCGATAAGAGTAAGTAAATCTTGTAATATGGTTCGAAAAAACAATAACAAATCGTAGGCCATGCTCAATTCTTATACAAAAGATGCCGCCACGATCGTTTTTCCAAGAAGTACCATTAGAACCCGTAGGGCAACCCTAAAATATAGACGAAATATTACACATCAGATCAGTTGAGTTTATAAACGAATAGATGATAATGGGCCAACCGGATTGTTTGGCATTGAAAACAAAGTCGTTTGTGAAACCGATCCCTGGAAAGAATACTCCATTCATTGACGCTTCTTCATACTGCTTGTTAGACACAATGGACAAAGTACTAAAGCGCATGAGTATCACATGAAACCACATGGAGGGAGACTTACTTACATACTTAGGTGGCGCTATAGTTCGGGGTGAACCTGGGCCTCAATTAACAAACCTTTCCAGCTAGCACGATCTTTTCCTAGCTGTTTCCAGTATCGCAAGCCCAGTTGGTTGAGATTCCTTTCCACCTGTATCTTTCTCCTTTTGGTGGCGTTACAGCCCATGAAGGACCAGACCCAAGCTTCTCTTCAATTTCCCATGTTGTGTGGTATTTATTTTTTCACACAGGTGAAAGGGACCTAAAATTTAATGCCGATTCCGAACGGCCGGCATGAGTCTAAAAGCTTTTTCAAGGCAAGTTATCCTACGCGGGGTTTTGCCAGTACCCCTTCGAGGAGGGACGCCGCGAAATAAACATTCGATGGCGTTGGTGTTATCGGGATCCGAATTCGCTCTTCATGCGTCAGAGTCCAATACGCTAACTACTAGACCACGGCGCCCTCCACCTGTATACGCCACCTTAAATCCGGCCGTCCTCTGCAACGGCGCTCCTCAGGGCTGGAGTCGAAGGCCCTTCGGTTCGGAGCTGTGTTGTCCATTCGCTCTACATGGCCTAGCCGTATAAGACGTTGGATCCGAAGACGTCGTATTAGGCCAATGTCGCTGTACAACCCATACAGTTCGTGGTTGAATCTTCTCCTCCACTCTTCGTTCTCTCGAAATGGTCAAGGGCCTCTTTATCCATTTTTGATAAGGTCCAAGCCCTTTGCACCGTAGAGGAGGACCGGGATGATTGAGGTTTTATAGAGGGTCACCTTAGTTCCAAGAGTTATTCTGCGTCTAATCTGTGTCGGTGCCGTTGCCGCTTGTTACTAATATAGACGAAATCCTTTACTACATTTAAGTTATAGCTGCCAATAGTGACGTTCTGGCCAAGACGTCAGTGTTGTGCGTATTTCTTTGACGACAGCATATATTTGGTTTTTGCCCTCGTTTACCTTCAGATCCACTTTAGCCGCTTCGCCTTCAATGCTCACAAAAGCTTCATTGACGTCTCGCTGCGTTCTCCCAATCACGTCAATGTCATCAGCGTATGCGAGCAATTGTGCAGACTTGAAAGTAGATCATGCCCCTAGTACCTATATTGGCCAGAGAATCCCACACGATTTTTTCAAGCATGATGTTGAAAAAACCACATGACACCACGCCCTCTCTGAGTTCTTTTTTGACATCGAAGGTCTCGTTTAACTCCTTACCGACCTTAATGGAACAGCGAGAATCCTCCATTGCCATCCTGCACAACCTGACGAGTTTGGCAGGGATGTCAGAACATAACATGATTCTATATAGCTTGTCCCTATAGACACTGTCATATGGTGGTGTGAGTCGACCAGATATTTATACTGTCCAATATCTGCCACAGTATAAATATCTGGTCTATCGTGGATTTTGCTGTCCTGAAGCCACAATGATAGGAACCTATCAAATTGTCCACGAATGGTTCCAGCCGTTCACACACATTGGCAGAGAAGGTCTTATACGCAATGTTAAGGAGACTTATCCCCTATAGTTGGGGCAGTTATAGTGGTCTCCTTTTTAATGGACCGGGCAAACGATGTTGAGGTTCCATTAAACGGGCCCGATCATCGGATGGTAAAGGGCTAATAAAGGCTATGCTACCTAATAAAGGTAGGATCTATTCGACGGATGCTGGCCTGCTAAAAAGTGAGATGAGCCACCGCAGACGAACACCTTGCGGCACTGCTAGTAAATCCCATTTTCACTTCCTCGTGGTGCCATCTGGAGATTTCTTCTGGAAACTACAGTCGGCAAAGGGCGAATGGCGAGTTTCCTGCACCAAATAAAAACAGATTTAGTCGGTTGGGCTACGGCTAGTAAGCCGTTACCGTAAAAAGAGTACATACTCAGAGACAACCATGAACATATAAAAGGACAAGAGTATCGGTTCTGTACCTGGTATATTAGGCCCCTGGAGGAGCCAGACGGCGGCCTCACTAAAAGCCGTTAATTCAGCTTGGAATACACTAGTGGTTCGCTAGTTTAAAGGATTGGCTGATTTTCAGGCTTGGTGCATAAACACCAGCACACACACCGCTGCCTGTCTTGGACCCGTCCGTGTATATTTCCAGTGCAGTGCCTTGCCTGGGAATTCATTCCCTTCCCATTGTTGTCGGTTCGGAATTGTTGTTGGTTGGAGGATCGTTTCGAGGGCTGCATTTTGGGTTGTTCGCTGGGCCCCGGTTATAGCGATGCATGCCATCGTTCGTACTCTACTTATTTAGAAGTTTAACATGGCTAGATATGCACAGCCGTACGTCAGTATAGGCCTAACGACCGCGGTATACAACCAGTGCATGATATGGGGTTTGCATAAGCAATGACCTTGCACCCGCTTGCCTTCAGGGATAAGTGTACTTCGTTTACAACTAACACCCATAATTGCGGCGGTAGTACTCCTCCCTGTACAGCAATCTGGCCAAGCTAAGAGCACTGACCAGAAAACTGTTCAACAGAGCTAAACGGACTGGTGACTGGACGCAGTATCGTGCCTCACTCACCAACTACAACCAAGAGATTAGAAGAGCCAAAAGAGACTCATGGAAAAAGTTCTGCAGCAGTCTTTCACACGTTCAGAGCAGCGCTTGTATCCACAGAGTTCTCGCTAAAGAGCACACTAACCAAATTGGACTGTTGAGGAGAGCAGATGGCACTTACGCGGAAAATGGTACGGAAGTACTCAAAATTCTGACCAGTACGCACTTCCCAGACTCCAACATCATTCCCTCCGATCTCTCTAACATACCACCGCAGATCAGGGAAACTAGACCCAACAGGGAGGATTGGAAGAGAGCACGAACGATCTTTCACGAGGGAAGCATAAAATGGGCCATCAATTCATTTGACCCATACAAATCCCCGGGGGAGGATGGCATCTTCCCAGCCCTTCTTCAGAAGGGGAGTGCGCAAATCAGCCCCATGCTCATTAACAAAGCACCAGCACCAGCTATGCATGGGGACACATACCAACAAGCTGGACAGAGGTAAATGTAAAATTAATTCCCAAAGTAGGCAGTAGACCCACAGACCTGCCTAAGTCCTACAGACCGATAAGCCTTACCTCTTTCTTCCTAAAAACAATGGAAAAAATCCTGGATAGGCATATCAGGGACGGTGCACTGAAAAGATCACCACTTCACAAAAACCAATATGCCTACCAGCCTGGGAAATCGACCACGCATGCTCTTCAGGAGCTTACAGCCTGGATCAACAAAGCCCTGAGCGACAAAGAAATTGCGATAGGTTGCTTTCTCGATATTGAGGGTGCTTTCGATAACACCGAATACACCCAAATAAAACGTTGCATCCTCAGCACAGGGGTGGACAATACCACATGCAATTGGATCCAACACATGCTTAGCAACAGGAAAATAAACACCTCACTAGGCAATGACAAAATCAGCGTAAACGCCGCGAAAGGATGCCCTCAAGGCGGGGTTCTCTCACCACTCCTGTGGTCCATCGTGGTTAATGAACTGATAAGCATACTTAGCAACAATGGCTTTTACATATGTCCAAGGCTACGCTATGTCGTAGTGATCCTGATTAGAGGCAAATTCGAAGACACAGTCTCTGAACTCCTCCAACGGGCACTAAACCTTGTTGCAAACTTGTCAATCCTAGGATCGCCTTCACCAAAAGAAGGAATAGGCACAAACTTACTAAACCTACCCTCTTTGGTGACACGATATAGTTCTCAAAAGAAGTCAAATATCTAGGGATAACTCTAGACGAAAAGCTCACTTGGAACTCTCACATTACAAAGACCGTAGAGAAAGCCAGGATCTCTTTATGGACCAGCAAAAGTCTCACTGGCAACAAAACAAAACAAGTATCAGTGCAAGCCAAGCTCAACAAATTGCAAAGACTATCTTGCATCTGTATCACTCGGGCCATGAGAACAACCCCCACAGCAGCAATAGAAGTCATCACAGACCTGCCACCTCTTCATCTCCAACTGAAGAAAGAAGCAATGGTCTTCGCCCATAGACTGGTCGTGGAGGATGACTCTAACCGTAGGCTCTTTCACCCTGATATCCTTACCGAGATAAACAGGCATGAAATCCTAAAGACATCTCTCACAGACAACTGTCTCCCCAGATACAACTTCAACCAAAACTACAAGGTCACATTCCCCAACCGACAAAACTGGGAACAGGATAGACCCTCCTTCAATCGTGGATCCTACGTGTGGTACACAGATGGCTCAAAAACGGACGAAGGCGTTGGGGCTGGAGTATACGGAGCAAATACAGGCACATGCATCTACGTCAGCATGGACAGATATAACTCCGTTTTTCAAGCAGAGATATTTGCTATAGAACTCTGCCTCAGAGAAAATATAAACAGAAACATACTTAACAAAAACATTTACGTTCTCTCTGAAAGCAAGGCTGCACTTCTACCCCTAAAGAGCTTTGAAATCACCTCCAAACTGGTATGGGACTGCCTACAGCCACTTCACCAGCTGGCCAGTACAAACAGAGTTATTCTCATTTGGATACCTGGACACAGCGGCCATACTGGCAACGAAAAGGCGGACCTACTAGCAAGGAAAGGCTCTGCATCACCATTTATAATGCCACGGCCTTTCTGCGGCATACCCATTAGCACCACCAAATGCTGCATAAACAATTGGTTAAGGAACACGACGGATCACTACTGGTTACAGACGAAAGGTAGCAGACAAGCCAAGCTGTTCCTCCCAACTACATCCCTCAAAAGAATGAAACAACTTCTCATGCTTTCGAGGAATCAGATTCGTTTAATCACAGGTTTCCTTACTGGACACTGCCCAGTTAATAAACACCTCAAAACAATGGGCATCTTACAAGATGACACTTGCCGAATGTGTAATGAAGACGAAGAAACAGCAGAGCACGTACTATGCCACTGAAACTGCCTGGTCAGTACACGTCAACGCCACCTAGGCAAGTATTATCTTGAAGCAGAAGAAATCGCTGAGAGCACCGTGACGCAGTGGGTAGTGTGTTGGCCTCTGACGCCGATGACACGGGATCGAATCCCGACACAGCCATGTCATCGAACGTGTTTTCACGGTGTTACTCCTTAGCGGGGTTCTCCTCATTGTCATCAAAAGCTTCTCGAAATTCGCCGTTCAGAACTGGCAATAAACTGTAGGTCCCTTTCATCCATGGGAAAATGAAATCACACACAACATGGGTGATTGAGACGCACCATGACGTCAGAGTCCAACAAGTGCCCGAAACACTTTGAATTTTGTTTTTATTATTTTTTGTAAAATTCGAATGGATCATGACAAGGATTTTATCTTATCTACAGATAGGATCGTAGAAAGAACCCAAGGAATGCAAATCGACACTCATCACCTATCTGTCGATTTAAAGGCCGCATATGACAGCGTGCATGGAGATGAGCTATACAGTGCCATGACTGGTTTTGACATTTCTACCAAGCTCATCAGAGAACTCTTGCTGCTCCATCAAGGTCGGTACCGAGCTCACCGACTCCTTTAATGTCAAAAATGGTTTGGGGCAAGGCGACGCGCTCAACATTTTACTTCAAAGATGGTGCGAAACACAGGTGAAACACTAGAGGCCCTATTTTCCAAAAGTCCGTTTAGCTGCTTGCTTACGCTGATGACATTGACGTGATTGGTTGAACATTGCGAGCGAGACATTGAAGTGGAGGCGGCCAAAATGGGTCTGGCGGTAAACGAAGGCAAAACAAAGTTTATGCGTTTTTTGTTTTTTTAGAGACTCGCGCAGGTCCAAGAGTTTTTATATTCTCTTATGATGTGTTGTTACACACACAACCTGCACTACTCTCAGGGGTGGTTGTCCTAGACAGGACGAGAGCTGACCGAATTCCGCTTTGTTTATAGTCCGTAATAATTCGCTCGAGCACTTTTAATATTGCATACATAGAAGATGAATTTCAGTTGACCATATACTGTGAGTGTTATGCCTGCAGCAGTACGTCTGGTCACTTTCCATTCACCGTTGCATCCTTTTTGTCCGTATAGGAATTACTATTTCTTGGCTATGAAACGAATTTGAAGTAAAGACCTTAAGCTCGGCGGTCGGTGATGTTAACCACTGCACCACGGCCACCCCCTGTCATCAAGAAAGGACATTCAACATCAACGTATTGGACAGAGCGTCACAATGGACAGCAAAAACTTTGAGGTAGTACCTCGGCTCCGCAATCGTTATTTCTTTGCGCTCAAGAGGCAATCGAGTAATAGATCCACCTCTCGAGAGACCAAGTTGGCTTTATGTAACTCTTTAATCATGCATGTCCTGCCTGTTCTCTGTCGACTTTAAGCCTATAAGTAATCGCCTGGCTGTGATCCGCATCAGAGTCAGATTTTATAACATCAGCCTTAAATGTGCACACACCCCTACCGACGAGAGCGGAATAGCCTATCAAGGAGGAGCTTGTCCGGAGTACGATGTAAAAATCGTGCTCGGGGACTTCAACGCCAAAATCGGTAAGGAAAACACCCTTGGCGGAGTGATCGGAAAGCACAGCCTCCATGATACAACAACAGATAACGGCTTCCGACTCGCTGACTTTGCGACAGCTCGTAATGCGGTGATAAGTAGCACAAGATTCCCTCGCAAGCGAATCCACACAGCAACCTGGCGATCTCCGGACGGTCGAACCGCCAACCAAATCGACCATGTGCTCATTGACGCAAGGCACTCGTCAAACATCCTGGATGTGCGAACATTCAGAGGGGCAAATGTCGACCCTGACCACTTCCTCGTAGCAGCAAGATTCAGAGCTCGACTGTCCAATGTTAGAAAGCTGCACCAACCCACCAGGAGGAGGTTCGACATTGGGCGCCTGAGCACACCGGAGGTTGCCAGAGTCTACAGGGAGCAGCTGAGCGAAAGACTCTACGGTATGCCTACATCGAACACAAATGCCAATAATATGTGGCTGCATTGCCGCTCAGCCATTCAGGAAGTAGCCGAAACCACCTTAGGATACCTACCACCCCCGACAAGAAACCCGTGGTATGATGGCGAGTGTGAGCAGAGAAAGGCAGCAACCGACGAGGCGTACCAAAAGGCGCTGCAGAGGAAAACCAGGGCAGCGCAAGAAGAGTACCGAGACAGAAGAAGGGAGGAGAAAAAACTACTGCGACAAAAGAAAAGAATCTTCGCAGCCCCCAGCTCAAGGATATCGAGGAGTCTAGGGATAAACATAAAACACGAGCCTTTTACAAGAAAGCCAAAGGCCTTGCAGGCACCCAGGCTCTTCGAAACTGCGAGGGTAATCTTGTCACCGACCCGCAGGGAATAGTGGATGTATTTAAGCAGCATTTCCAGTAACTGCTTAACGAGCATGACCAAGAAAGAGTGGTAGGGACCGAGGAAATCCCAACTCCAGCCGCTGAATAAGTCCTCCCACCCAGCATCGAAGAAGTCGGCACAGCTATTCAGAAGATAAAGAATAACAAGGCCGCAGGCTCAGATGGCTTGCCGAGAAAACTGATCCAGTTGTGTCGCGCCACACTAAAAAATACGTGATGCACCGTGCAACTCGGTTCTAGGACTTCGGAACCGTTTGAAACATGCACCGGATTTCGGCAAGGAGATGCGCTGTCATGTGACTTCTTCAACCTGGTGCTGGAGCAGATAGTGCGACGGGTAGGCGTCAACAGGGATGGCACTATCTTCTACAAGTCCGGCCAGCTGCTAGGATAGGCGGATGATACGATATCATCGCGTGTTCTCGCCGTGGCATTGTGGAAGCATTCACGGCGATTGAAGAACAGGCGAAACGAGTTGGTCTTAAGGTCAATGGGGACAAGACGAAGTACATGCTGTCAAGCAAAAACCAATCCGTCGCTTACCACCTGGGACAAAATATAACAATTGACAGCTACAATTTCGAGGTAGTTAAGGAGTTTGTCTACCTCGGGGCAAACGTAAATTCAACAAATGACCCCACAGTGGAGATCCGGCATAGAATCGCCCTTGGCAACCGCTGCTACTTCGGCTTGTCCAAGCAACTGGGGTCAAAACTCCTCACTCGAAAGACCAAAGTCATGCTTTACAAAACGCTCATACTGCCAGTCTTGCTGTACGGAGCTGGACGATAAGCAGGACGGCGGAACTGATTTTGGGTTCTTTCGAAAGAAAAATTCTGCGCCGGATATTTGGTCCTGTCTGTGAGGAAGGTGAATGGAGAAGAAGGCACAACCGCGAACTCTACGAGTTGTACAAAGATGTGGATGTAGTCCGGAAGGTAAAGATCCGTCGAGCGCATGGACACCAACGCGCTAGCTAAGAGGGTCTTCGACTCCGATTCTCCTGGTTCGAGAAGAAGAGGAAGACCGAACCTCCGGTATAAAGACCAAGTAATCGCGGATGTGAGACATCTTGGTCTTGATAACTGGAAGCAGCGTGCCCGGGACCGTCAAGAATGGAAGGCAGCTATAGCTCAGGCTCAGATCCTCCATGGATCGCTGGCCTGATAAGTAAGTAAGTCCTGCTCTATGACGCAGAAGAATGGACGCTATTGAAAGCGAATGAGGAAGCTCTTGGTCTTTTCGAGAAAAAAATCCTGCGTGCGATTTTTCATTCTGTTTACATTGACGGCATATGGAGAAGAAGATTCAACAACGAACTGTACGGGTTATAGAGAGGCATGTGCCTAGTCAATCATCTACGAATACAACATTTAAGATGGCTAGACCGTGTAGAGCGTATAGACAATACAACTCTGGCCCGAAGAGTCTTTGAATCTCAGCCATGGGGACAATGAAACAGAGGACGCCCTCGATTGAGATAGCGCACACAAGTAAAGAGGGACCTCAACCAACTTAGTGTGCACAATTGGAGGCTGCTGGCAAAAGATCCTTCTGGCTGACGAGGTTTGTTGGTTGAGGCCCAGGTCCACCCCAGACTGTAGCGCCACATGAGAAGATAATGCAAAATGTAGGCCGATGAAACGAGACAAACGGTAAATTTGCTCGATAGACTGTACACTCGGGTTTAACTGGCTTAAAAATATAGGTTCGCTCTGTAGAGTAATCTATATAAAATGTTGTTTGTTCACTCTATTGGACTGTTCACTCAACCGATGTTCACTTTACCGAGAGTTTACTGTATACCGTTATTCGTCGTAGCAAATATATAACAATAAGGGCGGCAACAAAGGCGGCACTTTACCCTATACCATAGTATTCTGATACCAAAGTTCATAGCGATCATTCCAGGCGTTGTACAATTTTTTGCTATTCGAGGGGCACCATTATTTTTACCGTTAAAAGCTTTAAGAGTCCACGTGCAGGTGTCGCTTGATTGTCCGCACTTTCAAAACTAAAAAATGTGTGCTGTGAGACAATACCCTCCTTTTGAGCCGCGAGAAAATGAAAAAAATTACAACGGACACCAAAGTTAAAGATGAAGCCGTAAAATAGGGACGAAAGGCGGTCAAATTCTACAGAAGACGAATATATGTAAATGCTAACCAGCCCCTTGGAGTAACGCCTTATAGCATTCCGTGGATAGAGCGTTTCAAATGACAACTGTGAACCGTGTACGCCGCAATTAAAAACAAAATGCTTCATCCATGGCAGTCCAATGACACTGAATTTAGATGATGCAATACTATTGTGTCCGATAAGTAGGGTGACATTTGAATTTAAGCTGCGCGCGCAAATTGATTTGGGAAAATGCTTTTATTTGTACGTTGGTAGGACTGTCTTTGACTTTTATAATGTCCAAATTTGTTGAGCAAAGAATTTGCATTCAATTATGTCTTTCGAATGGATTTTCTGCTCCTGATTCATTGGAGATGGTGCAGAAAGCGTTTGCTGATGAGGCTTTATCGAAAAAAGGCGTTTCAAGAAGGCCGAGAACGTGTCGAAAACAAAGAGCGTCACGGGCGACCATCAACCTCAACCGACGAAGCTCACCTCTAAAAAGTCAAAGGTTTGGTGTTTGCAAACCGTCGATTAATAATTAGAGATCTTGCTGATGATTCTGACATTTCAAAAGGATGAGTCAATACCGTTTTAAAGGATGTTTTAGACCTGAGACGCGCCAAATATCGATTGGTACCAAAAACACTGAATTTTTTTGGGAAAACATCGTCGCGTTGAAGTATTATATGTGAAACAATGCTCTTTGATGATTATGATTTGGAAAAATAGAGATTTTTCAAACTAAATGCTGTCGCCTTAATTTTTGGACACAGTCATATGACACGTAGAGTAACAATTGACAGAGATCTAAAGTTTGACCGACACTAAGGCATTATATGAAAAAAGGTTTGGTAGTGCTATAAAAATGTATGCATAACGCTATAAAACAACAAAATTTCGATGCTATTTAAGGTCGAAGAAAATCAGGACAAAATTCAGGGCAATTGAGACAAAGACGACAAATATCTGACCGAACGAATTGCCTAGAGAACTGCAATACTGTCGCCATATCTTGTGCGATTGAATTTAGGCACGATAGCTCAACATTTTTCCAAATCTTTCTAAGCCGAATTATGCAAGCCCGGATAACTAGAGAAAGATGCCTATAGTCCCTACGTATCACTAACCTGACAGAACACAACCGACCGCTTTCATGGCACTTTATTTACGAGCAAAGTAATTCAAATTTAGATCAACCGATTGGCAACAATTACAGATAACCAAAAATGCTGATTTCAAACTTAATCGATTCCACTATCAAAAAATACCCTAATCAACACAAATAACTCCCCGGGGCACCGCCAATAAAAATACTCGTAACAACTCAACAGAAAAATGTTCGCGAGAAACCTGCGTTTATTCTCAAAATCCACGACCATAAATCGCGCATAACTTCTCAACCCGACTGTACGCACCCAATCCACACGGGCGCACACCATCAACCAAACCCGCTGACAGCTTATGTCTTACGTCACGCATTTGTTGAATTCAAGTTCTGTTCCACTAGTCCAACTTAACGTCAACGCCGCGTTTTACGTGCAAATATTTCCCCCCCAATACGCGGCCAAAAAAACAAAAAATTCTGTGTTTGTGCCGTCCGAATCAATTGCAAATATAAATACGAAAACTCGACAGCAATTCGGTGAATAATACGCGTAATAACTGTCAACTGGAGTGCCGCACAATTTGGGGGTAAGTTGCAGCAAACAACATTACCTAATGGCAAGCTAATCGCGTTCGATTGTGGGCCACTTTCCCCACGTCTTCCGGTGCTTTTTTTGTTTTTTGTCTACTTACTCGGTACAGGCGACTGGGCATGCAATGGCTATTGCTAGTAGAATCAATCGGATGATGAGGGCCATGCTGGAGCTCCTAACTGTTGTTTTTTTGTTGACTATCGCAGGAATCCTCTGGAAGTCTGTACGCTCGTAAGCTCGACTTATGGCACCCACACTCGCGTGAGGTGTTTGGTAAACTAACCGAAAAAGTGTGCAAGTTCAAGAAATTTATACGATGATCCGCGCGACGCCGCGGCACAGTTACGTTTCTGTTCGTTTCGTACTGCTGTGGCACTGCTCACTGTCGTCTTGTTGCCTGTTGCCAACAGAGATAAATAAATTATCATTATCCCTGGTTGCCAAGTTGCTACTTGCCAGTGCGTCTCCAGCTCCGGTTCAATTGTTGTTTGTGTTCTCGTCTTCTGTTTCCGTTGCGTGTTACTGTGAAGACGATGCGTGGGCAGCTCAGATGGACTCAGGTCTTTTTGGGCGGTGGCACAGTGTTCTTCCGAACAGTGGTAAATGGTGTTGGTTAGTCGGTCAATGACCGGCATTGATATAACTCCACCAGAAGGGCGATGACAGGGAAACGCGATAGAAACTGAATTTGAGGACGTCGCGACGACGTTGTTTGATTGACGATCGCGGAAATTGATTTCGGGACGGAATAAATTAGACGGAGGGTGTACGTAACTAGCACGACTGTCGCGAACAGCTGTGTTATGACGTATTACGTCACTTGGTTGACAGTTGATTTAAGTGAAGGGTGAAAAGTTCTGTTCGCAAGTACATAATTGATTGCGGTGCAGAACTGCGAAGGAAGAAATCGTGCATGAGGGTTTCGAATGTTGACATTCTGTCGCTTTCCTTACCCTTACCTGCGGCATATTTATATATTGTTTCCAGGGCATATTGCTCGTGTGGCTGGGAGGAGGTAGTAGTTGTTACATTCTAAAGCTCCGCAAACGTATTTGGAGTCTGACAGGGGAAGTTTAAAGTTGGTACGGTATCAATATTGAAATTGATTACCTGTGGGCCTGTGATAGGCCTTCACACAAATCTTTTTTTTTGTTACAAAATTCATCGTTTTCCCCACAACTGGACCTTTCTCGTCCTTTGAATAGAACTGGTGCAACCCGACGTCCTCACTCGACGCTCTTAAAAACACAAACATTCAAACTTACACGTAAACTTTTATTAACAAATCAAATATCACATAAGTCTTAATCTACGTAGGATTGGCACCCTTCTGGGTCAGCGTATTATCCTCATAAACCTCCAGCACGTCGGCCAAATGCTCATTATCTCTCGGCTTCTTGAATTGCCTCTTCTTGTTTGAGATCTTCTTCCTCTTCGGCACCGTCTTCTTCGGTCCATGATCCTGCATCGAACGAATACCTTGCTTTTCGAGGTACTCGTCGATTTTCGCGTCGTCCATTGCATCTACAGTAGCCGATCGCCACAGCTTTTGAAACTCCTCATCAACCTAAAACCATCAAATACCATTTATTGTTACGAATTTGTTCGATGACGTTTCAGTACTTACCACAAAGTTTGCCGTTCTGTCGTTGTAGAAGAGGATTTTCTTCTTGTCTATCGGACGCACGATGAAGATAATCTCTGACGCTCGATTCTTGAGTACTTTCTCGCAGTGTGGAAGAGATTCCTGTACGTCATCGAGGAGGATACCTCCCAAACCCTTTAGATCGTGTTGTTTGAGAAGTCGCAACAGGCTTTTGCCGTCCTTGATCTTGTAGACTGGCTTGAAGGCGAATCGATCTCCGTTCGATACCTCGATTTTCGGGTTGTTCATCAGAGCCTCAGTTGCCAGCCACTGAAAATGGATAAAAAGCTAAGTAACCCGCCTGAAAAGCGTGAAATAATGGCAAGAGTATACGTTCTTTACGGATTGTCCAATGTCCAGTTGATTGGTTTCATCCAAAATCTCCTCTATCGATAAAGGGTGATCGTCTCCGTCTTGGTGCCGCGTTCGCATGTGCTTAACGATCTTGGCCAATACACCAAATCTATACTGAGAGCTACCGGACATGGTTTTGTACCTGAAATTGGTCATGATTTCTAGTAAATATGACAACTTCATTATTTCTGAAGTGATTTTACGTGCTAGCATCCAGCTTGGGTGCCATTGGTGGTCGCATTTTCTTCTTATCATCTCTGGGCGGTGGTGCGCTCTCGACTTTTGTCTTTTTCTCCACTCTATGAAGCACAGAAACGGAATTTAGAAAGAAACGCAATGCTGAGTGTGGACAAGCACACTTACGTCGGAGTGGCCATGGCCCTCTTTTTGAACGCTTCGCGTTCGCGAAGAAGTGCTGGATCCATTATGACTTTGTTTTTTATATTTTAGTGGACGTATTTGTTATTAAACTCTTTGTATTCGCGAAACAAAATCAATTTTAGTGGGAAGCGGTGTGATTTGCTGCACCAAAACTCTGAAATGACACTTGTCAGCAGGGAATGTCAAACGTATATTCTATTACAAATTCATTTTCGCACAGGGATGTTACATCGAGTTTCACGCGAGGTCTTATTTCATATCTAAGGGAAATTTGTACATTAATTACCTATCGGGTTTTCCAAGCCGCATTTTCTGTAATTCCGCAAGTGGAAAAAAAAGAAGTCGTGGTTTATTGTAGGCAATCACGATTAAATTGTCTTTTTTTTTAATGTTTCTTGACGTTTTCGTTATGCGATGTTTTACCTTTGTTATTTGTGTCGTTTTCTAAGTAAGAAAATGTCCAATTAGTGCTGTCGGAAATCTAAAACAAAAACTTAATATGTGAAAAAATCTATTACATAATAACCAACTACATTCCAAACACCTCCCACGATTTGACAACAGAAACTCAACATCGACGTGTCAAAATCCCAAAAAAAAAGTGTAAAGTTCCCACTCCGTCTGTTGTAATTTACTTTTTTCCACTAAACAAAGCAATATTCCCACGTTAAATACCACAATTCATACAGAAAACTATTTTTCCAACTGAATACAGCAACCAAACATCATGGTGTTAGCCGATTTAGGTCGTAAAATCACGACTGCCTTGCACTCGCTCAGCAAGGCGACAGTCATCAACGAGGAGGTTCTCAATTCCATGCTGAAGGAAATCTGTGCAGCACTCCTCGAGGCTGATGTGAATATCCGTTTGGTCAAGCAATTGCGCGAGAATGTTCGTGCCGTAATCGATTTCGAGGAGATGGCCGGTGGCCTTAACAAACGTCGCATGATCCAGTCCGCTGTGTATAAAGAGCTCATCAAACTGGTGGATCCCGGAGTGAAGCCATATCAGCCAGTCAAGGGTAAAGCAAACGTAATCATGTTTGTCGGCCTACAAGGGTCGGGAAAGACAACCACTTGCACGAAGCTAGCCTATCACTACCAGAAACGCAATTGGAAATCGTGCCTCGTGTGCGCGGATACGTTCCGTGCCGGTGCCTACGATCAGATCAAGCAGAACGCGACGAAAGCCAGAATTCCCTTCTACGGCAGTTATACGGAGATCGATCCCGTGGTCATTGCTCAGGATGGTGTGGAGATGTTCAAGCGCGAAGGCTTCGAAATGATCATTGTCGACACGAGTGGTCGCCACAAACAGGAGGAATCACTCTTCGAGGAGATGTTGGCTGTTGCCAATGCCGTCAAACCGGACAACATCATCTTCGTCATGGACGCGACCATCGGACAGGCTTGCGAGGCGCAAGCAAGGGCTTTTAAGGCCAAAGTTGACATCGGATCCGTGATCATCACGAAGTTAGACGGTCACGCTAAAGGTGGTGGCGCTCTGTCAGCTGTTGCTGCCACACAGTCTCCGATTATCTTCATCGGCACCGGGGAACATATCGATGACCTCGAGCCGTTCAAGACAAAGCCATTCGTCAGCAAACTCCTCGGCATGGGGGACATCGAAGGCCTCATCGACAAAGTAAACGAACTGAAACTCGACGAAAACGATGAGTTGCTCGAGAAGATCAAACACGGCCAGTTCACGATCCGGGACATGTACGAGCAGTTCCAGAACATCATGAAAATGGGTCCGTTCTCACAGATCATGGGAATGATCCCCGGTTTCTCGCAGGACTTCATGACCAAAGGCAGCGAACAAGAGTCGATGTCTCGCATCAAGAGTCTGATGACCATGATGGACAGTATGTCCGACGGTGAGCTGGACAATCGTGACGGAGCGAAGCTCTTCAGCAAACAGCCTTCACGATGCGTGCGTGTAGCACAAGGCGCTGGCGTCACAGAACGCGAGGTCAAGGAACTAATCTCACATTACACGAAATTCGCGGCTGTCGTGAAGAAGATGGGCGGCGTGAAAGGACTCTTCAAGGCCGGCGACATGGCCAAGAACGTAAATCCGACACAGATGGCCAAACTCAACCAGCAAATGGTGAAGATGATCGATCCACGGATGCTACAACAAATGGGCGGCGTTGGCGGTCTACAAAACATGATGCGACAGCTACAACAGGGCGCAGCCGGAGGTCTGGGCAGTGCGATGGGCTTCGGCGGGAAGTCGTGAAAAACCTGCCTACCCGTCGCGTGATAAGGATTAGTTGCTTAAGTTTTTGTTTTTTTAATTCATGCACGTCTCATTTTTCTTCTCTAAATAAAAAGGTTTTTTTTTTGTTTTTGGCCACGAATTAAGAGGTTATTCCTTGAGTAGGTGGTGGACGCCACATTCGATTCACTGTACACTTCCATGCGTCACAGGATTTGTAAACGGAATGGAGTAGTGGGACGGGATTAATTGAATAAAAATGAGATCATGTTGAAATCGTTTTTTAGAAATTTGTTTTACTCGAATGCAATCAGAGGTTGGACCTTCTTTCCATATTTGTCTCAAGGAAAAATTGTCCGAAGATGTCGTCATACACATGCGACAGAGACTACTGTCCAGACAGAGGAGACTTCTATCCAGACAAAGAAGACTACTATCCAGACAGAGGAGACTACTATCCAGACAGGAGGCTTCTATATGACTTCATGTTTCTATACCACTCCATGGACCTAAACGACTTCATCGCCCTATATGACTTCATGGTCCTATACGACTTCATGGTTCTATACGACTTCATGGTTCTATACGACTTCAAGGTCCTAAACGACTTCACTGTCCTATATGACTTCCTGGTCCTATACGACTTCATGGTCTTATACGAATTCAGGGTCCTACACGACCTCATGGTCCTATACGACCTCATGGTCCTATACGACCTCATGGTCCTATACGACCTCATGGTCCTATACGACCTCATGGTCCTATACGACCTCATGGTCCTATACGACCTCATGGTCCTATACGACCTAATGGTCCTATACGACCTCATGGTCCTATACGACCTCATGGTCCTATACGACCTCATGATCCTATACGACCTCATGGTCCTATACGACCTCATGGTCCTATACGACCTCATGGTCCTATACGACCTCATGGTCCTATACGACCTCATGGTCCTATACGACCTCATGGTCCTATACGACCTCATGGTCCTATACGACCTCATGGTCCTATACGACCTCATGGTCCTATACGACCTCATGGTCCTATACGACCTCATGGTCCTATACGACCTCATGGTCCTATACGACCTCATGGTCCTATACGACCTCATGGTCCTATACGACCTCATGGTCCTATACGACCTCATGGTCCTATACGACCTCATGGTCCTATACGACCTCATGGTCCTATACGACTTCAAGGTCTTATACGACTTCATGGTCATCTACGACTTCAAGGTCCTATAAGAGTTCATGTTCGTATACGACTTCAAGCTCCTATAAGACTTCATGGTCCTATACGACTTCATGGTCCTATACGACTTCGTGATCCTATACGACCTCAAGGTCCTATACCACTTCATGTTTCTATACGACTTCAAGGTCCTATACGACCTCATGGTCCTATACGACTTCATGGTCCTATACGACCTCATGGTCCTATACGACTTCAAGGTCCCATACGACTTTATGGTTCTATACGACTTCATGGTCCTATACGACTTCGTGGTCCTATACGACTTCAAGGTCCTATCCGAGTTCATGTTCCTATACGACTTCAAGGTCCTATATGACTTCATGGTCCTATACGACTTTATGGTCCTATACGACCTCATGGTCCTATACGACTTCAAGGTCCCATACGACTTCATGGTTCTATACGACTTCATGGTCCTATCCGAGTTCATGTTCCTATACGACTTCAAGGTCCTATATGACTTCATGGTCCTATACGACTTCATGGTCCTATACGACTTCATGGTCCTATACGACTTCATGGTCCTATACGACTTCATGGTCCTATACGACTTCAAGGTCCTATAAGAGTTCATGTTCGTATACGACTTCAAGCTCCTATACGATTTCATGGTCCTATACGACTTCAGGGTCCTATACGACTTCAAGGTCCTATAAGAGTTCATGTTCGTATACGACTTCAAGCTCCTATACGACTTCATGGATGGTCCTATACGACTTCATGGTCCTATACGACTTCAGGGTCCTATACGACTTCATGGTCCTATACGACTTCGTGGTGCCGAAGGACCGATACGACCTCATGGTCCTATACGACCTCATGGACCGATACGACCTCATGGCCCTATACGACTTCTAGGTATTAAACGACTACATGGTCCTATACGACTTCGTGGTGCTATACGACTTCAAGGTCCTATAAGAGTTCATGTTCGTATACGACTCCAAGCTCCTATACGACTTCATGGTACTATACGACTTCATGGTTCTATACGACTTCAAGGTCCTATACGACCTCATGATCCTATACGACTTCATGATCCTATACGACTTCATGGTCCTATACGACCTCATGGTCCTATACGACTTCAAGGTCCCATACGACTTAATGGTTCTATACGACTTCATGGTCCTATACGACTTCGTGGTCCTATTCGACTTCAAGGTCCTATCCGAGTTCATGTTCCTATACGACTTCAAGGTCCTATATGACTTCGTGGTCCTATACGACTTCATGGTCCTATACGACTTCATGGTCCTATACGACTTCATGGTCCTATACGACTTCATGGTCCTATACGACTTCAAGGTCCTATAAGAGTTCATGTTCGTATACGACTTCAAGCTCCTATACGACTTCATGGATGGTCCTATACGACTTCATGGTCCTATACGACTTCAGGGTCCTATACGACTTCATGGTCCTATACGACTTCGTGGTGCTATACGACTTCATGGTCCTATACGACTTCATGGTCCTATACGACTTCGTGGTCCTATACGACTTCATGGTCCTATACGACTTCAGGGTCCTATACGACTTCATGGTCCTATACGACTTCGTGGTCCTATTCGACTTCAAGGTCCTATCCGAGTTCATGTTCCTATACGACTTCAAGCTCCTATACGACTTCAAGGTCCTATATGACTTCATGGTCCTATACGAGTTCATGTTCCTATACGACTTCATGGTTCAATGCGACTTTCTGGTATTATACGACTTCATGGTCATATACGACTTCATGGTCCTATACGACTTCAAGGTCCTTTACGACTTCATGGTTCTATACGACTTCATGGTCCTATACGACTTCGTGGTCCTATTCGACTTCAAGGTCCTATCCGAGTTCATGTTCCTATACGACTTCAAGCTCCTATACGACTTCAAGGTCCTATATGACTTCATGGTCCTATACGAGTTCATGTTCCTATACGACTTCAAGGTCCTTTACGACTTCATGGTTCTATACGACTTCATGGTCCTATACGACTTCGTGGTCCTATTCGACTTCAAGGTCCTATCCGAGTTCATGTTCCTATACGACTTCAAGCTCCTATACGACTTCAAGGTCCTATATGACTTCGTGGTCCTATACGACTTCATGGTCCTATACGACTTCATGGTCCTATACGACTTCATGGTCCTATACGACTTCAAGGTCCTATAAGAGTTCATGTTCGTATACGACTTCAAGCTCCTATACGACTTCATGGATGGTCCTATACGACTTCATGGTCCTATACGACTTCATGGTTCAATGCGACTTTCTGGTATTATACGACTTCATGGTCATATACGACTTCATGGTCCTATACGACTTCAAGGTCCTTTACGACTTCATGGTTCTATACGACTTCATGGTCCTATACGACTTCGTGGTCCTATTCGACTTCAAGGTCCTATCCGAGTTCATGTTCCTATACGACTTCAAGCTCCTATACGACTTCAAGGTCCTATATGACTTCGTGGTCCTATACGACTTCATGGTCCTATACGACTTCATGGTCCTATACGACTTCATGGTCCTATACGACTTCGTGATCCTATACGACCTCAAGGTCCTATACCACTTCATGTTTCTATACGACTTCAAGGTCCTATACGACCTCATGGTCCTATACGACTTCATGGTCCTATACGACCTCATGGTCCTATACGACTTCAAGGTCCCATACGACTTCATGGTTCTATACGACCTCATGGTCCTATACGACTTCATGGTCCTATACGACCTCATGGTCCTATACGACTTCAAGGTCCCATACGACTTTATGGTTCTATACGACTTCATGGTCCTATACGACTTCGTGGTCCTATACGACTTCAAGGTCCTATCCGAGTTCATGTTCCTATACGACTTCAAGATCCTATATGACTTCATGGTCCTATACGACTTCATGGTCCTATACGACCTCATGGTCCTATACGACTTCAAGGTCCCATACGACTTCATGGTTCTATACGACTTCATGGTTCTATACGACTTCAAGGTCCTAAACGACTTCACTGTCCTATATGACTTCCTGGTCCTATACGACTTCATGGTCTTATACGAATTCAGGGTCCTACACGACCTCATGGTCCTATACGACCTCATGGTCCTATACGACCTCATGGTCCTATACGACCTCATGGTCCTATACGACCTCATGGTCCTATACGACCTCATGGTCCTATACGACCTCATGGTCCTATACGACCTAATGGTCCTATACGACCTCATGGTCCTATACGACCTCATGGTCCTATACGACCTCATGATCCTATACGACCTCATGGTCCTATACGACCTCATGGTCCTATACGACCTCATGGTCCTATACGACCTCATGGTCCTATACGACCTCATGGTCCTATACGACCTCATGGTCCTATACGACCTCATGGTCCTATACGACCTCATGGTCCTATACGACCTCATGGTCCTATACGACCTCATGGTCCTATACGACCTCATGGTCCTATACGACCTCATGGTCCTATACGACCTCATGGTCCTATACGACCTCATGGTCCTATACGACCTCATGGTCCTATACGACCTCATGGTCCTATACGACTTCAAGGTCTTATACGACTTCATGGTCATCTACGACTTCAAGGTCCTATAAGAGTTCATGTTCGTATACGACTTCAAGCTCCTATAAGACTTCATGGTCCTATACGACTTCATGGTCCTATACGACTTCGTGATCCTATACGACCTCAAGGTCCTATACCACTTCATGTTTCTATACGACTTCAAGGTCCTATACGACCTCATGGTCCTATACGACTTCATGGTCCTATACGACCTCATGGTCCTATACGACTTCAAGGTCCCATACGACTTTATGGTTCTATACGACTTCATGGTCCTATACGACTTCGTGGTCCTATACGACTTCAAGGTCCTATCCGAGTTCATGTTCCTATACGACTTCAAGATCCTATATGACGTCATGGTCCTATACGACTTCATGGTCCTATACGACCTCATGGTCCTATACGACTTCAAGGTCCCATACGACTTCATGGTTCTATACGACTTCATGGTTCTATACGACTTCAAGGTCCTAAACGACTTCACTGTCCTATATGACTTCCTGGTCCTATACGACTTCATGGTCTTATACGAATTCAGGGTCCTACACGACCTCATGGTCCTATACGACCTCATGGTCCTATACGACCTCATGGTCCTATACGACCTCATGGTCCTATACGACCTCATGGTCCTATACGACCTCATGGTCCTATACGACCTCATGGTCCTATACGACCTAATGGTCCTATACGACCTCATGGTCCTATACGACCTCATGGTCCTATACGACCTCATGATCCTATACGACCTCATGGTCCTATACGACCTCATGGTCCTATACGACCTCATGGTCCTATACGACCTCATGGTCCTATACGACCTCATGGTCCTATACGACCTCATGGTCCTATACGACCTCATGGTCCTATACGACCTCATGGTCCTATACGACCTCATGGTCCTATACGACCTCATGGTCCTATACGACCTCATGGTCCTATACGACCTCATGGTCCTATACGACCTCATGGTCCTATACGACCTCATGGTCCTATACGACCTCATGGTCCTATACGACTTCAAGGTCTTATACGACTTCATGGTCATCTACGACTTCAAGGTCCTATAAGAGTTCATGTTCGTATACGACTTCAAGCTCCTATAAGACTTCATGGTCCTATACGACTTCATGGTCCTATACGACTTCGTGATCCTATACGACCTCAAGGTCCTATACCACTTCATGTTTCTATACGACTTCAAGGTCCTATACGACCTCATGGTCCTATACGACTTCATGGTCCTATACGACCTCATGGTCCTATACGACTTCAAGGTCCCATACGACTTTATGGTTCTATACGACTTCATGGTCCTATACGACTTCGTGGTCCTATACGACTTCAAGGTCCTATCCGAGTTCATGTTCCTATACGACTTCAAGATCCTATATGACTTCATGGTCCTATACGACTTCATGGTCCTATACGACCTCATGGTCCTATACGACTTCAAGGTCCCATACGACTTCATGGTTCTATACGACTTCATGGTCCTATCCGAGTTCATGTTCCTATACGACTTCAAGGTCCTATATGACTTCATGGTCCTATACGACTTCATGGTCCTATACGACTTCATGGTCCTATACGACTTCATGGTCCTATACGACTTCATGGTCCTATACGACTTCAAGGTCCTATAAGAGTTCATGTTCGTATACGACTTCAAGCTCCTATACGATTTCATGGTCCTATACGACTTCAGGGTCCTATACGACTTCAAGGTCCTATAAGAGTTCATGTTCGTATACGACTTCAAGCTCCTATACGACTTCATGGATGGTCCTATACGACTTCATGGTCCTATACGACTTCAGGGTCCTATACGACTTCATGGTCCTATACGACTTCGTGGTGCCGAAGGACCGATACGACCTCATGGTCCTATACGACCTCATGGACCGATACGACCTCATGGCCCTATACGACTTCTAGGTATTAAACGACTACATGGTCCTATACGACTTCGTGGTGCTATACGACTTCAAGGTCCTATAAGAGTTCATGTTCGTATACGACTCCAAGCTCCTATACGACTTCATGGTACTATACGACTTCATGGTTCTATACGACTTCAAGGTCCTATACGACCTCATGATCCTATACGACTTCATGATCCTATACGACTTCATGGTCCTATACGACCTCATGGTCCTATACGACTTCAAGGTCCCATACGACTTAATGGTTCTATACGACTTCATGGTCCTATACGACTTCGTGGTCCTATTCGACTTCAAGGTCCTATCCGAGTTCATGTTCCTATACGACTTCAAGGTCCTATATGACTTCGTGGTCCTATACGACTTCATGGTCCTATACGACTTCATGGTCCTATACGACTTCATGGTCCTATACGACTTCATGGTCCTATACGACTTCAAGGTCCTATAAGAGTTCATGTTCGTATACGACTTCAAGCTCCTATACGACTTCATGGATGGTCCTATACGACTTCATGGTCCTATACGACTTCAGGGTCCTATACGACTTCATGGTCCTATACGACTTCGTGGTGCTATACGACTTCATGGTCCTATACGACTTCATGGTCCTATACGACTTCATGGTCCTATACGACCTCATGGTCCTATACGACCTCATGGTCCTATACGACCTCATGGTCCTATACGACCTCATGGTCCTATACGACCTCATGGTCCTATACGACCTCATGGTCCTATACGACCTAATGGTCCTATACGACCTCATGGTCCTATACGACCTCATGGTCCTATACGACCTCATGATCCTATACGACCTCATGGTCCTATACGACCTCATGGTCCTATACGACCTCATGGTCCTATACGACCTCATGGTCCTATACGACCTCATGGTCCTATACGACCTCATGATCCTATACGACCTCATGGTCCTATACGACCTCATGGTCCTATACGACCTCATGGTCCTATACGACCTCATGGTCCTATACGACCTCATGGTCCTATACGACCTCATGGTCCTATACGACCTCATGGTCCTATACGACCTCATGGTCCTATACGACCTCATGGTCCTATACGACCTCATGGTCCTATACGACCTCATGGTCCTATACGACCTCATGGTCCTATACGACCTCATGGTCCTATACGACCTCATGGTCCTATACGACCTCATGGTCCTATACGACTTCAAGGTCTTATACGACTTCATGGTCATCTACGACTTCAAGGTCCTATAAGAGTTCATGTTCGTATACGACTTCAAGCTCCTATAAGACTTCATGGTCCTATACGACTTCATGGTCCTATACGACTTCGTGATCCTATACGACCTCAAGGTCCTATACCACTTCATGTTTCTATACGACTTCAAGGTCCTATACGACCTCATGGTCCTATACGACTTCATGGTCCTATACGACCTCATGGTCCTATACGACTTCAAGGTCCCATACGACTTTATGGTTCTATACGACTTCATGGTCCTATACGACTTCGTGGTCCTATACGACTTCAAGGTCCTATCCGAGTTCATGTTCCTATACGACTTCAAGATCCTATATGACGTCATGGTCCTATACGACTTCATGGTCCTATACGACCTCATGGTCCTATACGACTTCAAGGTCCCATACGACTTCATGGTTCTATACGACTTCATGGTTCTATACGACTTCAAGGTCCTAAACGACTTCACTGTCCTATATGACTTCCTGGTCCTATACGACTTCATGGTCTTATACGAATTCAGGGTCCTACACGACCTCATGGTCCTATACGACCTCATGGTCCTATACGACCTCATGGTCCTATACGACCTCATGGTCCTATACGACCTCATGGTCCTATACGACCTCATGGTCCTATACGACCTCATGGTCCTATACGACCTAATGGTCCTATACGACCTCATGGTCCTATACGACCTCATGGTCCTATACGACCTCATGATCCTATACGACCTCATGGTCCTATACGACCTCATGGTCCTATACGACCTCATGGTCCTATACGACCTCATGGTCCTATACGACCTCATGGTCCTATACGACCTCATGGTCCTATACGACCTCATGGTCCTATACGACCTCATGGTCCTATACGACCTCATGGTCCTATACGACCTCATGGTCCTATACGACCTCATGGTCCTATACGACCTCATGGTCCTATACGACCTCATGGTCCTATACGACCTCATGGTCCTATACGACCTCATGGTCCTATACGACTTCAAGGTCTTATACGACTTCATGGTCATCTACGACTTCAAGGTCCTATAAGAGTTCATGTTCGTATACGACTTCAAGCTCCTATAAGACTTCATGGTCCTATACGACTTCATGGTCCTATACGACTTCGTGATCCTATACGACCTCAAGGTCCTATACCACTTCATGTTTCTATACGACTTCAAGGTCCTATACGACCTCATGGTCCTATACGACTTCATGGTCCTATACGACCTCATGGTCCTATACGACTTCAAGGTCCCATACGACTTTATGGTTCTATACGACTTCATGGTCCTATACGACTTCGTGGTCCTATACGACTTCAAGGTCCTATCCGAGTTCATGTTCCTATACGACTTCAAGATCCTATATGACTTCATGGTCCTATACGACTTCATGGTCCTATACGACCTCATGGTCCTATACGACTTCAAGGTCCCATACGACTTCATGGTTCTATACGACTTCATGGTCCTATCCGAGTTCATGTTCCTATACGACTTCAAGGTCCTATATGACTTCATGGTCCTATACGACTTCATGGTCCTATACGACTTCATGGTCCTATACGACTTCATGGTCCTATACGACTTCATGGTCCTATACGACTTCAAGGTCCTATAGGAGTTCATGTTCGTATACGACTTCAAGCTCCTATACGATTTCATGGTCCTATACGACTTCAGGGTCCTATACGACTTCAAGGTCCTATAAGAGTTCATGTTCGTATACGACTTCAAGCTCCTATACGACTTCATGGATGGTCCTATACGACTTCATGGTCCTATACGACTTCAGGGTCCTATACGACTTCATGGTCCTATACGACTTCGTGGTGCCGAAGGACCGATACGACCTCATGGTCCTATACGACCTCATGGACCGATACGACCTCATGGCCCTATACGACTTCTAGGTATTAAACGACTACATGGTCCTATACGACTTCGTGGTGCTATACGACTTCAAGGTCCTATAAGAGTTCATGTTCGTATACGACTCCAAGCTCCTATACGACTTCATGGTACTATACGACTTCATGGTTCTATACGACTTCAAGGTCCTATACGACCTCATGATCCTATACGACTTCATGATCCTATACGACTTCATGGTCCTATACGACCTCATGGTCCTATACGACTTCAAGGTCCCATACGACTTAATGGTTCTATACGACTTCATGGTCCTATACGACTTCGTGGTCCTATTCGACTTCAAGGTCCTATCCGAGTTCATGTTCCTATACGACTTCAAGGTCCTATATGACTTCGTGGTCCTATACGACTTCATGGTCCTATACGACTTCATGGTCCTATACGACTTCATGGTCCTATACGACTTCATGGTCCTATACGACTTCAAGGTCCTATAAGAGTTCATGTTCGTATACGACTTCAAGCTCCTATACGACTTCATGGATGGTCCTATACGACTTCATGGTCCTATACGACTTCAGGGTCCTATACGACTTCATGGTCCTATACGACTTCGTGGTGCTATACGACTTCATGGTCCTATACGACTTCATGGTCCTATACGACTTCGTGGTCCTATACGACTTCATGGTCCTATACGACTTCAGGGTCCTATACGACTTCATGGTCCTATACGACTTCGTGGTCCTATTCGACTTCAAGGTCCTATCCGAGTTCATGTTCCTATACGACTTCAAGCTCCTATACGACTTCAAGGTCCTATATGACTTCATGGTCCTATACGAGTTCATGTTCCTATACGACTTCATGGTTCAATGCGACTTTCTGGTATTATACGACTTCATGGTCATATACGACTTCATGGTCCTATACGACTTCAAGGTCCTTTACGACTTCATGGTTCTATACGACTTCATGGTCCTATACGACTTCGTGGTCCTATTCGACTTCAAGGTCCTATCCGAGTTCATGTTCCTATACGACTTCAAGCTCCTATACGACTTCAAGGTCCTATATGACTTCATGGTCCTATACGAGTTCATGTTCCTATACGACTTCAAGGTCCTTTACGACTTCATGGTTCTATACGACTTCATGGTCCTATACGACTTCGTGGTCCTATTCGACTTCAAGGTCCTATCCGAGTTCATGTTCCTATACGACTTCAAGCTCCTATACGACTTCAAGGTCCTATATGACTTCGTGGTCCTATACGACTTCATGGTCCTATACGACTTCATGGTCCTATACGACTTCATGGTCCTATACGACTTCAAGGTCCTATAAGAGTTCATGTTCGTATACGACTTCAAGCTCCTATACGACTTCATGGATGGTCCTATACGACTTCATGGTCCTATACGACTTCATGGTTCAATGCGACTTTCTGGTATTATACGACTTCATGGTCATATACGACTTCATGGTCCTATACGACTTCAAGGTCCTTTACGACTTCATGGTTCTATACGACTTCATGGTCCTATACGACTTCGTGGTCCTATTCGACTTCAAGGTCCTATCCGAGTTCATGTTCCTATACGACTTCAAGCTCCTATACGACTTCAAGGTCCTATATGACTTCGTGGTCCTATACGACTTCATGGTCCTATACGACTTCATGGTCCTATACGACTTCATGGTCCTATACGACTTCATGGTCCTATACGACTTCAAGGTCCTATAAGAGTTCATGTTCGTATACGACTTCAAGCTCCTATACGACTTCATGGATGGTCCTATACGACTTCATGGTCCTATACGACTTCAGGGTCCTATACGACTTCATGGTCCTATACGACTTCGTGGTGCTATACGACTTCATGGTCCTATACGACTTCATGGTCCTATACGACTTCGTGGTCCTATACGACTTCATGGTCCTATACGACTTCAGGGTCCTATACGACTTCATGGTCCTATACGACTTCGTGGTCCTATTCGACTTCAAGGTCCTATCCGAGTTCATGTTCCTATACGACTTCAAGCTCCTATACGACTTCAAGGTCCTATATGACTTCATGGTCCTATACGAGTTCATGTTCCTATACGACTTCATGGTTCAATGCGACTTTCTGGTATTATACGACTTCATGGTCATATACGACTTCATGGTCCTATACGACTTCAAGGTCCTTTACGACTTCATGGTTCTATACGACTTCATGGTCCTATACGACTTCGTGGTCCTATTCGACTTCAAGGTCCTATCCGAGTTCATGTTCCTATACGACTTCAAGCTCCTATACGACTTCAAGGTCCTATATGACTTCATGGTCCTATACGAGTTCATGTTCCTATACGACTTCATGGTTCAATGCGACTTTCTGGTATTATACGACTTCATGGTCCTATACGACTTCAAGGTCCTTTACGACTTCATGGTTCTATACGACTTCATGGTCCTATACGACTTCGTGGTCCTATACGACTTCAAGGTCCTATATGACTTCATGGTCCTATACGAGTTCATGTTCCTATACGACTTCATGGTTCAATGCGACTTTCTGGTATTATACGACTTCATGGTCATATACGACTTCATGGTCCTATACGACTTCAAGGTCCTATATGACTTCATGGTCCTATACGAGTTCATGTTCCTATACGACTTCATGGTTCAATGCGACTTTCTGGTATTATACGACTTCATGGTCCTATACGACTTCATGATCCTATACGACTTCATGGTCCTATACGACCTCATGGTCCTATACGACTTCAAGGTCCCATACGACTTAATGGTTCTATACGACTTCATGGTCCTATACGACTTCGTGGTGCTATACGACTTCAAGGTCCTATAAGAGTTCATGTTCGTATACGACTCCAGGCTCCTATACGACTTCATGGTTCTATACGACTTCAAGGTCCTATACGACCTCATGATCCTATACGACTTCTTGATCCTATACGACTTCATGGTCCTATACGACCTCATGGTCCTATACGACTTCAAGGTCCCATACGACTTAATGGTTCTATACGACTTCATGGTCCTATACGACTTCGTGGTCCTATTCGACTTCAAGGTCCTATCCGAGTTCATGTTCCTATACGACTTCAAGCTCCTATACGACTTCAAGGTCCTATATGACTTCATGGTCCTATACGGGTTCATGTTCCTATACGACTTCATGGTTCAATGCGACTTTCTGGTATTATACGACTTCATGGTCATATACGACTTCATGGTCCTATACGACTTCAAGGTCCTTTACGACTTCATGGTTCTATACGACTTCATGGTCCTATACGACTTCGTGGTCCTATTCGACTTCAAGGTCCTATCCGAGTTCATGTTCCTATACGACTTCAAGCTCCTATACGACTTCAAGGTCCTATATGACTTCATGGTCCTATACGAGTTCATGTTCCTATACGACTTCATGGTTCAATGCGACTTTCTGGTATTATACGACTTCATGGTCCCATACGACTTAATGGTTCTATACGACTTCATGGTCCTATACGACTTCGTGGTCCTATTCGACTTCAAGGTCCTATCCGAGTTCATGTTCCTATACGACTTCAAGCTCCTATACGACTTCAAGGTCCTATATGACTTCATGGTCCTATCCGAGTTCATGTTCCTATACGACTTCAAGCTCCTATACGACTTCAAGGTCCTATATGACTTCATGGTCCTATACGAGTTCATGTTCCTATACGACTTCATGGTTCTATACGACTTCAAGGTCCTATACGACCTCATGATCCTATACGAGTTCATGTTCCTATACGACTTCAAGGTCCTTTACGACTTCATGGTTCTATACGACTTCATGGTCCTATACGACTTCGTGGTCCTATTCGACTTCAAGGTCCTATCCGAGTTCATGTTCCTATACGACTTCAAGCTCCTATACGACTTCAAGGTCCTATATGACTTCGTGGTCCTATACGACTTCATGGTCCTATACGACTTCAAGGTCCTTTACGACTTCATGGTTCTATACGACTTCATGGTCCTATACGACTTCGTGGTCCTATTCGACTTCAAGGTCCTATCCGAGTTCATGTTCCTATACGACTTCAAGCTCCTATACGACTTCAAGGTCCTATATGACTTCATGGTCCTATCCGAGTTCATGTTCCTATACGACTTCAAGCTCCTATACGACTTCAAGGTCCTATATGACTTCATGGTCCTATACGAGTTCATGTTCCTATACGACTTCATGGTTCTATACGACTTCAAGGTCCTATATGACTTCATGGTCCTATACGAGTTCATGTTCCTATACGACTTCAAGGTCCTTTACGACTTCATGGTTCTATACGACTTCATGGTCCTATACGACTTCGTGGTCCTATTCGACTTCAAGGTCCTATCCGAGTTCATGTTCCTATACGACTTCAAGCTCCTATACGACTTCAAGGTCCTATATGACTTCGTGGTCCTATACGACTTCATGGTCCTATACGACTTCATGGTCCTATACGACTTCATGGTCCTATACGACTTCAAGGTCCTATAAGAGTTCATGTTCGTATACGACTTCAAGCTCCTATACGACTTCATGGATGGTCCTATACGACTTCATGGTCCTATACGACTTCATGGTTCAATGCGACTTTCTGGTATTATACGACTTCATGGTCATATACGACTTCATGGTCCTATACGACTTCAAGGTCCTTTACGACTTCATGGTTCTATACGACTTCATGGTCCTATACGACTTCGTGGTCCTATTCGACTTCAAGGTCCTATCCGAGTTCATGTTCCTATACGACTTCAAGCTCCTATACGACTTCAAGGTCCTATATGACTTCGTGGTCCTATACGACTTCATGGTCCTATACGACTTCATGGTCCTATACGACTTCATGGTCCTATACGACTTCATGGTCCTATACGACTTCAAGGTCCTATAAGAGTTCATGTTCGTATACGACTTCAAGCTCCTATACGACTTCATGGATGGTCCTATACGACTTCATGGTCCTATACGACTTCAGGGTCCTATACGACTTCATGGTCCTATACGACTTCGTGGTGCTATACGACTTCATGGTCCTATACGACTTCATGGTCCTATACGACTTCGTGGTCCTATACGACTTCATGGTCCTATACGACTTCAGGGTCCTATACGACTTCATGGTCCTATACGACTTCGTGGTCCTATTCGACTTCAAGGTCCTATCCGAGTTCATGTTCCTATACGACTTCAAGCTCCTATACGACTTCAAGGTCCTATATGACTTCATGGTCCTATACGAGTTCATGTTCCTATACGACTTCATGGTTCAATGCGACTTTCTGGTATTATACGACTTCATGGTCATATACGACTTCATGGTCCTATACGACTTCAAGGTCCTTTACGACTTCATGGTTCTATACGACTTCATGGTCCTATACGACTTCGTGGTCCTATTCGACTTCAAGGTCCTATCCGAGTTCATGTTCCTATACGACTTCAAGCTCCTATACGACTTCAAGGTCCTATATGACTTCATGGTCCTATACGAGTTCATGTTCCTATACGACTTCATGGTTCAATGCGACTTTCTGGTATTATACGACTTCATGGTCCTATACGACTTCAAGGTCCTTTACGACTTCATGGTTCTATACGACTTCATGGTCCTATACGACTTCGTGGTCCTATACGACTTCAAGGTCCTATATGACTTCATGGTCCTATACGAGTTCATGTTCCTATACGACTTCATGGTTCAATGCGACTTTCTGGTATTATACGACTTCATGGTCATATACGACTTCATGGTCCTATACGACTTCAAGGTCCTATATGACTTCATGGTCCTATACGAGTTCATGTTCCTATACGACTTCATGGTTCAATGCGACTTTCTGGTATTATACGACTTCATGGTCCTATACGACTTCAAGGTCCTTTACGACTTCATGGTTCTATACGACTTCATGGTCCTATACGACTTCGTGGTCCTATACGACTTCAAGGTCCTATATGACTTCATGGTCCTATACGAGTTCATGTTCCTATACGACTTCATGGTTCAATGCGACTTTCTGGTATTATACGACTTCATGGTCATATACGACTTCATGTTCCTATACGACTTCAAGCTCCTATACGACTTCAAGGTCCTATATGACTTCATGGTCCTATACGACTTGATGGACCTATACGACCTCATGGTCCTATACGACCTCATGGACCGATACGACCTCATGGCCCTATACGACTTCTAGGTATTAAACGACTACATGGTCCTATACGACTTCGTGGTGCTATACGACTTCAAGGTCCTATAAGAGTTCATGTTCGTATACGACTCCAGGCTCCTATACGACTTCATGGTTCTATACGACTTCAAGGTCCTATACGACCTCATGATCCTATACGACTTCTTGATCCTATACGACTTCATGGTCCTATACGACCTCATGGTCCTATACGACTTCAAGGTCCCATACGACTTAATGGTTCTATACGACTTCATGGTCCTATACGACTTCGTGGTCCTATTCGACTTCAAGGTCCTATCCGAGTTCATGTTCCTATACGACTTCAAGCTCCTATACGACTTCAAGGTCCTATATGACTTCATGGTCCTATACGGGTTCATGTTCCTATACGACTTCATGGTTCAATGCGACTTTCTGGTATTATACGACTTCATGGTCATATACGACTTCATGGTCCTATACGACTTCAAGGTCCTTTACGACTTCATGGTTCTATACGACTTCATGGTCCTATACGACTTCGTGGTCCTATTCGACTTCACGGTCCTATCCGAGTTCATGTTCCTATACGACTTCAAGCTCCTATACGACTTCAAGGTCCTATATGACTTCATGGTCCTATACGAGTTCATGTTCCTATACGACTTCATGGTTCAATGCGACTTTCTGGTATTATACGACTTCATGGTCCCATACGACTTAATGGTTCTATACGACTTCATGGTCCTATACGACTTCGTGGTCCTATTCGACTTCAAGGTCCTATCCGAGTTCATGTTCCTATACGACTTCAAGCTCCTATACGACTTCAAGGTCCTATATGACTTCATGGTCCTATCCGAGTTCATGTTCCTATACGACTTCAAGCTCCTATACGACTTCAAGGTCCTATATGACTTCATGGTCCTATACGAGTTCATGTTCCTATACGACTTCATGGTTCTATACGACTTCAAGGTCCTATACGACCTCATGATCCTATACGACTTCATGATCCTATACGACTTCATGGTCCTATACGACCTCATGGTCCTATACGACTTCAAGGTCCCATACGACTTAATGGTTCTATACGACTTCATGGTCCTATACGACTTCGTGGTCCTATTCGACTTCAAGGTCCTATCCGAGTTCATGTTCCTATACGACTTCAAGGTCCTATATGACTTCGTGGTCCTATACGACTTCATGGTCCTATACGACTTCATGGTCCTATACGACTTCATGGTCCTATACGACTTCATGGTCCTATACGACTTCAAGGTCCTATAAGAGTTCATGTTCGTATACGACTTCAAGCTCCTATACGACTTCATGGATGGTCCTATACGACTTCATGGTCCTATACGACTTCAGGGTCCTATACGACTTCATGGTCCTATACGACTTCGTGGTGCTATACGACTTCATGGTCCTATACGACTTCATGGTCCTATACGACTTCGTGGTCCTATACGACTTCATGGTCCTATACGACTTCAGGGTCCTATACGACTTCATGGTCCTATACGACTTCGTGGTCCTATTCGACTTCAAGGTCCTATCCGAGTTCATGTTCCTATACGACTTCAAGCTCCTATACGACTTCAAGGTCCTATATGACTTCATGGTCCTATACGAGTTCATGTTCCTATACGACTTCATGGTTCAATGCGACTTTCTGGTATTATACGACTTCATGGTCATATACGACTTCATGGTCCTATACGACTTCAAGGTCCTTTACGACTTCATGGTTCTATACGACTTCATGGTCCTATACGACTTCGTGGTCCTATTCGACTTCAAGGTCCTATCCGAGTTCATGTTCCTATACGACTTCAAGCTCCTATACGACTTCAAGGTCCTATATGACTTCATGGTCCTATACGAGTTCATGTTCCTATACGACTTCAAGGTCCTTTACGACTTCATGGTTCTATACGACTTCATGGTCCTATACGACTTCGTGGTCCTATTCGACTTCAAGGTCCTATCCGAGTTCATGTTCCTATACGACTTCAAGCTCCTATACGACTTCAAGGTCCTATATGACTTCGTGGTCCTATACGACTTCATGGTCCTATACGACTTCATGGTCCTATACGACTTCATGGTCCTATACGACTTCAAGGTCCTATAAGAGTTCATGTTCGTATACGACTTCAAGCTCCTATACGACTTCATGGATGGTCCTATACGACTTCATGGTCCTATACGACTTCATGGTTCAATGCGACTTTCTGGTATTATACGACTTCATGGTCATATACGACTTCATGGTCCTATACGACTTCAAGGTCCTTTACGACTTCATGGTTCTATACGACTTCATGGTCCTATACGACTTCGTGGTCCTATTCGACTTCAAGGTCCTATCCGAGTTCATGTTCCTATACGACTTCAAGCTCCTATACGACTTCAAGGTCCTATATGACTTCGTGGTCCTATACGACTTCATGGTCCTATACGACTTCATGGTCCTATACGACTTCATGGTCCTATACGACTTCATGGTCCTATACGACTTCAAGGTCCTATAAGAGTTCATGTTCGTATACGACTTCAAGCTCCTATACGACTTCATGGATGGTCCTATACGACTTCATGGTCCTATACGACTTCAGGGTCCTATACGACTTCATGGTCCTATACGACTTCGTGGTGCTATACGACTTCATGGTCCTATACGACTTCATGGTCCTATACGACTTCGTGGTCCTATACGACTTCATGGTCCTATACGACTTCAGGGTCCTATACGACTTCATGGTCCTATACGACTTCGTGGTCCTATTCGACTTCAAGGTCCTATCCGAGTTCATGTTCCTATACGACTTCAAGCTCCTATACGACTTCAAGGTCCTATATGACTTCATGGTCCTATACGAGTTCATGTTCCTATACGACTTCATGGTTCAATGCGACTTTCTGGTATTATACGACTTCATGGTCATATACGACTTCATGGTCCTATACGACTTCAAGGTCCTTTACGACTTCATGGTTCTATACGACTTCATGGTCCTATACGACTTCGTGGTCCTATTCGACTTCAAGGTCCTATCCGAGTTCATGTTCCTATACGACTTCAAGCTCCTATACGACTTCAAGGTCCTATATGACTTCATGGTCCTATACGAGTTCATGTTCCTATACGACTTCATGGTTCAATGCGACTTTCTGGTATTATACGACTTCATGGTCCTATACGACTTCAAGGTCCTTTACGACTTCATGGTTCTATACGACTTCATGGTCCTATACGACTTCGTGGTCCTATACGACTTCAAGGTCCTATATGACTTCATGGTCCTATACGAGTTCATGTTCCTATACGACTTCATGGTTCAATGCGACTTTCTGGTATTATACGACTTCATGGTCATATACGACTTCATGGTCCTATACGACTTCAAGGTCCTATATGACTTCATGGTCCTATACGAGTTCATGTTCCTATACGACTTCATGGTTCAATGCGACTTTCTGGTATTATACGACTTCATGGTCCTATACGACTTCAAGGTCCTTTACGACTTCATGGTTCTATACGACTTCATGGTCCTATACGACTTCGTGGTCCTATACGACTTCAAGGTCCTATATGACTTCATGGTCCTATACGAGTTCATGTTCCTATACGACTTCATGGTTCAATGCGACTTTCTGGTATTATACGACTTCATGGTCATATACGACTTCATGTTCCTATACGACTTCAAGCTCCTATACGACTTCAAGGTCCTATATGACTTCATGGTCCTATACGACTTGATGGACCTATACGACCTCATGGTCCTATACGACCTCATGGACCGATACGACCTCATGGCCCTATACGACTTCTAGGTATTAAACGACTACATGGTCCTATACGACTTCGTGGTGCTATACGACTTCAAGGTCCTATAAGAGTTCATGTTCGTATACGACTCCAGGCTCCTATACGACTTCATGGTTCTATACGACTTCAAGGTCCTATACGACCTCATGATCCTATACGACTTCTTGATCCTATACGACTTCATGGTCCTATACGACCTCATGGTCCTATACGACTTCAAGGTCCCATACGACTTAATGGTTCTATACGACTTCATGGTCCTATACGACTTCGTGGTCCTATTCGACTTCAAGGTCCTATCCGAGTTCATGTTCCTATACGACTTCAAGCTCCTATACGACTTCAAGGTCCTATATGACTTCATGGTCCTATACGGGTTCATGTTCCTATACGACTTCATGGTTCAATGCGACTTTCTGGTATTATACGACTTCATGGTCATATACGACTTCATGGTCCTATACGACTTCAAGGTCCTTTACGACTTCATGGTTCTATACGACTTCATGGTCCTATACGACTTCGTGGTCCTATTCGACTTCAAGGTCCTATCCGAGTTCATGTTCCTATACGACTTCAAGCTCCTATACGACTTCAAGGTCCTATATGACTTCATGGTCCTATACGAGTTCATGTTCCTATACGACTTCATGGTTCAATGCGACTTTCTGGTATTATACGACTTCATGGTCCCATACGACTTAATGGTTCTATACGACTTCATGGTCCTATACGACTTCGTGGTCCTATTCGACTTCAAGGTCCTATCCGAGTTCATGTTCCTATACGACTTCAAGCTCCTATACGACTTCAAGGTCCTATATGACTTCATGGTCCTATCCGAGTTCATGTTCCTATACGACTTCAAGCTCCTATACGACTTCAAGGTCCTATATGACTTCATGGTCCTATACGAGTTCATGTTCCTATACGACTTCATGGTTCTATACGACTTCAAGGTCCTATACGACCTCATGATCCTATACGACTTCATGATCCTATACGACTTCATGGTCCTATACGACCTCATGGTCCTATACGACTTCAAGGTCCCATACGACTTAATGGTTCTATACGACTTCATGGTCCTATACGACTTCGTGGTCCTATTCGACTTCAAGGTCCTATCCGAGTTCATGTTCCTATACGACTTCAAGGTCCTATATGACTTCGTGGTCCTATACGACTTCATGGTCCTATACGACTTCATGGTCCTATACGACTTCATGGTCCTATACGACTTCATGGTCCTATACGACTTCAAGGTCCTATAAGAGTTCATGTTCGTATACGACTTCAAGCTCCTATACGACTTCATGGATGGTCCTATACGACTTCATGGTCCTATACGACTTCAGGGTCCTATACGACTTCATGGTCCTATACGACTTCGTGGTGCTATACGACTTCATGGTCCTATACGACTTCATGGTCCTATACGACTTCGTGGTCCTATACGACTTCATGGTCCTATACGACTTCAGGGTCCTATACGACTTCATGGTCCTATACGACTTCGTGGTCCTATTCGACTTCAAGGTCCTATCCGAGTTCATGTTCCTATACGACTTCAAGCTCCTATACGACTTCAAGGTCCTATATGACTTCATGGTCCTATACGAGTTCATGTTCCTATACGACTTCATGGTTCAATGCGACTTTCTGGTATTATACGACTTCATGGTCATATACGACTTCATGGTCCTATACGACTTCAAGGTCCTTTACGACTTCATGGTTCTATACGACTTCATGGTCCTATACGACTTCGTGGTCCTATTCGACTTCAAGGTCCTATCCGAGTTCATGTTCCTATACGACTTCAAGCTCCTATACGACTTCAAGGTCCTATATGACTTCATGGTCCTATACGAGTTCATGTTCCTATACGACTTCATGGTTCAATGCGACTTTCTGGTATTATACGACTTCATGGTCATATACGACTTCATGGTCCTATACGACTTCAAGGTCCTTTACGACTTCATGGTTCTATACGACTTCATGGTCCTATACGACTTCGTGGTCCTATTCGACTTCAAGGTCCTATCCGAGTTCATGTTCCTATACGACTTCAAGCTCCTATACGACTTCAAGGTCCTATATGACTTCATGGTCCTATACGAGTTCATGTTCCTATACGACTTCATGGTTCAATGCGACTTTCTGGTATTATACGACTTCATGGTCCTATACGACTTCAAGGTCCTTTACGACTTCATGGTTCTATACGACTTCATGGTCCTATACGACTTCGTGGTCCTATACGACTTCAAGGTCCTATATGACTTCATGGTCCTATACGAGTTCATGTTCCTATACGACTTCATGGTTCAATGCGACTTTCTGGTATTATACGACTTCATGGTCATATACGACTTCATGGTCCTATACGACTTCAAGGTCCTATATGACTTCATGGTCCTATACGAGTTCATGTTCCTATACGACTTCATGGTTCAATGCGACTTTCTGGTATTATACGACTTCATGGTCCTATACGACTTCAAGGTCCTTTACGACTTCATGGTTCTATACGACTTCATGGTCCTATACGACTTCGTGGTCCTATACGACTTCAAGGTCCTATATGACTTCATGGTCCTATACGAGTTCATGTTCCTATACGACTTCATGGTTCAATGCGACTTTCTGGTATTATACGACTTCATGGTCATATACGACTTCATGTTCCTATACGACTTCAAGCTCCTATACGACTTCAAGGTCCTATATGACTTCATGGTCCTATACGACTTGATGGACCTATACGACCTCATGGTCCTATACGACCTCATGGACCGATACGACCTCATGGCCCTATACGACTTCTAGGTATTAAACGACTACATGGTCCTATACGACTTCGTGGTGCTATACGACTTCAAGGTCCTATAAGAGTTCATGTTCGTATACGACTCCAGGCTCCTATACGACTTCATGGTTCTATACGACTTCAAGGTCCTATACGACCTCATGATCCTATACGACTTCTTGATCCTATACGACTTCATGGTCCTATACGACCTCATGGTCCTATACGACTTCAAGGTCCCATACGACTTAATGGTTCTATACGACTTCATGGTCCTATACGACTTCGTGGTCCTATTCGACTTCAAGGTCCTATCCGAGTTCATGTTCCTATACGACTTCAAGCTCCTATACGACTTCAAGGTCCTATATGACTTCATGGTCCTATACGGGTTCATGTTCCTATACGACTTCATGGTTCAATGCGACTTTCTGGTATTATACGACTTCATGGTCATATACGACTTCATGGTCCTATACGACTTCAAGGTCCTTTACGACTTCATGGTTCTATACGACTTCATGGTCCTATACGACTTCGTGGTCCTATTCGACTTCAAGGTCCTATCCGAGTTCATGTTCCTATACGACTTCAAGCTCCTATACGACTTCAAGGTCCTATATGACTTCATGGTCCTATACGAGTTCATGTTCCTATACGACTTCATGGTTCAATGCGACTTTCTGGTATTATACGACTTCATGGTCCCATACGACTTAATGGTTCTATACGACTTCATGGTCCTATACGACTTCGTGGTCCTATTCGACTTCAAGGTCCTATCCGAGTTCATGTTCCTATACGACTTCAAGCTCCTATACGACTTCAAGGTCCTATATGACTTCATGGTCCTATCCGAGTTCATGTTCCTATACGACTTCAAGCTCCTATACGACTTCAAGGTCCTATATGACTTCATGGTCCTATACGAGTTCATGTTCCTATACGACTTCATGGTTCAATGCGGCTTTCTGGTATTATACGACTTCATGGTCATATACGACTTCATGGTCCTATGCGACTTCAAGGTCCTTTACGACTTCATGGTCATATACGACTTCATGGTCCTATACGAATTCAAGGTCCTATACGACTTCATGGTTCTATACGACTTCATCGTCCTATGCGACTTCATGGTCCTTTATGACTTCATGGTCCTATACGACTCGACGGTCCCTTGCGACTTCATGATCCTTGAAATGTTGGGATGTCCCAGAGGGTGGGAGGGAGAGTGTCAGGCGTCAATCGTAATGTGCACACCGCAAAGTGAACCCTTATCGGGTTGAGCTTCAATTACATTGCGGAAGCCTGAATAGGTTGTTGGCTGAGCAGATTTTCTCACTCGCCATAGGTCACCATATGCTGCAATACAAGTATATATGTCCTATCCCCTGGGGAGGATTACCTCAAACTAAACAGTAATGTCCTTAAGGCATATAATTTAGTCATATTCTATGGTGCATATGAATTTACTCCTGAAGAGATGCGAATCAGCAGAGAATTTTTTACTAAGCATTTGGGGATCGACTTGGTTTCTGCCTCCTTATGCCAACACCCAACTATAGGCAATAAATCTTTCCATTCATTAACCAGGCAAAGAGGATCAAACTTCGTTTTGACTACTTTTTCTTCCACTTCATTTAAAGTCGTTTAACAACATCGTTCCTATCGATTCCGTTAAAGATTTGATTGGAATCTTAAAGTTCTCTGTCGCACCCTTAACCATCGCATCACATCCAGCATTGTGGCTGGCTTCAACTCCCATCTGTTCGATCATTAGCCTAAAACGTTCTCGACACACGTTCGCGTCCCCATTCTTTACGAGTCTACAATCAATTTACAATACCGCTATCGTAGCAATCATAGAATCCAGCACCTCACTTACTACTAGAGATGATCTCTTTTTATTCACTTTTCCACTTGTCGGCTCATCCTCCACTCCGTGGTCCTTACAGCCTTAGCATCATTTATTCATTTCTCATTCTTCTTTTACTTCTTCTTCGGAGGTCCTTTGCTCGCGTCTTCTGTCGTCTATTCCTCTTTTTTAACAAAACTAATTTGCAAACATCCCAGCGGAAGTAGTAGTAGTAGCAGCCTCATCCCACCCCCAGTGGAAGTAATTCCAATTCCCCTCACCGGGTGGTTGGCAGGAATAGAACTAACAGCAGCAGTAATAACAACAACAATCCGGAATGGAACACAAAAGGCCACAACAATTAAATTTGGATTTAAGTGGAGAGAAGTGAAAGAAGCGTTGGTGTCCAGATTCTGCGCATACGGAACGCTAACTGACGCGCGGGAAAGTTTACTTTCCCAAATCCGTATCGTACTACAAATACGAGATGGGAAGAAGGAAGAAAGCCGACGAAAATGGTAAAGTTGAAGAGTACGGTACGTAATATAAGAAACCAAGCCAAGAAACCCATATGCCCTGATTCTGAAAATCGCGTACATAACCTCGCCCATGCTGTTCCTATATGCTGATGTTTACGAGCATATCGATGAGGGTGTAAATGGGAGCAGTCAATGCTTTGCTCCTAAACTCCGCTCACTGGGGCTTTTCTGCTTCCCGCCACCGAGCGATGCGCTTCGTGTATATGAACGAAACGATCAGCATCAGTTGCCATCGTTCATCTCCGTTCCCGCCATCGCCACATGTACTCATCCACCCATCCACGTCCCTGTTTATTTGTTGTTGTTTTATTTTATTTTATTTTTTTGTTTGCCCTATTCTTGTGGGCTTCCATCGAGAAGCAATAAAGACAGCCATAACGGTAAAGCCTAGATTAATGTGAGAAGGGAAGCAGCGCACACAGTCATTCCATGGTAATGGTGGGATGATGTTGTCAGGAGTCTACCGTCCTCGTCGTAGTTCGGATTTTCCAATTCGCAAGCAGAAAAGGTCAATGGCCGTTTTGTATACCATTCTACATCAATCCAGAGACAGAATGAGATCGAAGCAAGAGCGGTTGGAAGAAAGATACCTACTATAGGGTAGTAGCTGCCACCACCTTCTTTTCGCCTCTTACTACTATAGCACTCGTGCAGCATTGCGCACGCCACATAGAGCCGTGTACATACGGACAAATTGTGCTGGTCGTGTTTGTTATTGGAGGTTAGCGTGGAGAGTACGGGTATGGAGTGGGCACCCGCCGGCACCCCATTTTCGTTGTTTTTTTTTTTTCATTTCTGTTTTGCTCGCTGTGGAGCCAAATGGGACGATGTGAAACAGAACACTTTTGGGACGGCAATGCTTAGGCGTCCCTTATACACCGCGCGCCTACACCCTTTCGCTGGCGTTGTATTTTATGTCAGACGAAAAATCGATAAACGTACGAGTAGTTGGAGCTCGTACACCACCGTCTTCACGCCCCTATTTATGGGGTGGATGATAGCAGAGAGAGAGAGGGAGAGGGAGCGAGATTTGCCTCGTACGAGTACATGATGTGTACACTGAATTCGAATGCAAGGCAGGGCAGGTTTGGCGCGCATTTTGCTCCTAATTTCCATCATTCCCAAAGTCGACGTTGTGTCGAGGGCGGCGGTTATGCTCGTAGTAGCGTTTGTAGTAGCGTGCTGCAACAGTAAGCGTTTTGATAGTACATATACCCGAATCCGTACGCTCACTCACTTACTATCTATCTATGATTGTTGTTTTCATTTGTTGTTGTTTGTTTTTTCCCTTTTCCTCTCTGAGTTATGGATTAAATGAAACTAATTGCAATGAATTTTCAAAATTTGCGTTGGCGTACTCCAGCCCCGTGTCCTCAACGTGAAAATGGCGCGCTTGACATCCAGGCTGCTGCAGGATTGTTTTTCATTTTTATTTTATTTTTTTGCTTTCTATCTAGCTTTCGGTTTTCATTTGGTATTTGTTGCTTTTCTTTTTTCTCTTGTACCAGGGTGTGGTTCGGCAACCTGGTTTGTTTGCCTGGTCATAACTCTTCCCTCCACATCATCCTGGCTCGAAGCGCGCGAGTATTAGATGTCATTCACCTGAGTGCATCTTCTTGAGTGTGGCTCGAGGATGGATGGATGGATAGTAGAGCGATGCTTGTGGATCCTTGATTGTGCGCTTGTAAATTTGATTGAATTTTTGCCTAATGGAAGATTCTAGGGCGGTGGTTTTCCACTTTTTTTTTTTTCTCATTATTTTTCCGCGGAGTTAGGTTGAGGTTAAGTGTTTGATTATTGGTAGTGGGTGGAATGATTGTTGTCGAGTTATTAAGTTTGCCCAGGAAGCATGAAAGTATCTTTTGCATTGACAGCAATTATTTTCGGATATGTATGTATGTACATATGTCTGAATGGGGATTAATATCGTTGCGTTTTGCAGAATATTAAATGTTTGAGCAGGTGGAGGAAGAGTGGTCTGATTCATAATGGCTTCGAGGACTCATTAATTAAATGCATCTCGGGGCGTACAAGGGATAATGCACTCAACTGCTGTTCAAACGATTTCGTAGTGAGCTAGGTTATGGTGAATCGTTGGCATAAGCTGGTTACATAAGTTTTGTGTAACCTGTGGAAGCTTCGAACGGACTAAACCGAATATTCGGGAGAGATAATTAGATATACTTAGTCTCCACCTAGTATGAGTAGACTGGAGCGAACAATTGCTTTTTGACTCTACACGGAAAATATGTCGTACCTCAGCAGAGCACGTGCAATCAAACAATGGGTATGCATCCTAGGCATTACTACTGGTTGAGGGGAAAAAAAAGTGAAAAAAAAAATTACAACGTCTACTATAGTGTCCCTATTGGAATGCCGAGCTCTATTCAAGACAGAAGTCTCTTGAATAGATCGCTCAACTCGAATCCGGAAGATAACTGGAACAAGTATCGGTCGAAGCAGAAAGGATATAAGAAGCTTATTCGTTAATCGAAGAATGATTCTCATAAGACCTTCTGCGAAGAGATCAAATCTCTGAGTGCGACTAGCAAGTTGGTTAAATTCATCAAACGGGGAAAACCGACAAAGCAGGATGCACTCAGAAAATCTGACCTTTAAAGTACCTTTACTGAGTCTAAAGCGGAAAATCTTAGTTTACTGCTTCAGAATCATTTCCCGGGAAATCAGACTGCCATCAGCTCGTTACACACTCCTTCAAGGGAAACTGCAACTGAAACGATGAAAACAACTCGGCGTAGCTGGTATATTGCGTCGCGTGTGGTTACGACTGAAGCCATTGAATTTGCTGTGGCGCCAGGCACCGACAGAATATATCTTGTTATGCTGCAAAAAGGTATAAGACAGCTGCTTCCTACTTTGAAAACAATTTTCACTGCTAGCCTAGTACTTGCTCACATACCCATTCCTTGGCGCACGGTGAAAGTAGTCTTTATTCCCAAAATAGGAAAAGAAGACTACTGACTTGCCAAGAATTTTAGACCAATTAGTCTAACATCCTTCCTGCTGAAAAGCATGGAGAGACTGGTAGAGTTGCACGTGCGCAAAGTTGCCCTTCGAATGCATCCTCTTTCGGAGATGCAACGTGCTTATCAGCGCATGGTGGTCGACTCTCTGCTTGATGCTCTCAATGCCTCTGGAATCTATGCTCAGGCCGATGCGGATGCTGTCGCCGTTCTTTCTGTCGGCTCATGCTTAGCGACTGCCGGTCTCAAAGCACAGGCGGCGCTAAATGTGATCGACGATTGGTGGACCAGAAATGGGCTGCCGGTCAATCCTCTTAAGACCGATATCGTTCTCTTCATGAGAAGGAGGAAAAATACTGATATGACTCAGCTGGTACCTACTAAAAGCTACTTCCATCCCGATATCCAAGGAGGCTAAGTATCTAGGAGTCATCTTAGATAGCAAGCTTCTCTGGTCAAAGTATGTTGAATCAAATACCACCAAAGCGCTGTCAGCTTTCCGGCATTGCAAAGGAGCTTTTGGCAAAACATGGGGTTTATCGCCGGTGAAGGTCCTCTGGATCTACACGGCAATGATAAGACCTATAATCTCATATGCATCGGTTGTCTGGTAGAACAGGCCAAAAAGCAAACACGTCGTAGCCTCTTTCACCAAACTCCAAAGAACGGCTTGTCTCAGCTGTACGGGGGTTTTCCGCAGCATGCCCGGCGCTGTTCTAGATGCTTTGATGAACCTTCCACCCCTTGATATATTTATCAGATGGTGTGCTCTGATAGCTATGTGTCGTGTCAAGAGAATTGGTACAACTCGCATAGGAATAACAGTGCGATGTCCTGTGGTCCCTGTCACATGGACATGCCTTTTGACGCATCGACACCCGTTATCCTACAGTCGAGTTTCCATGGCGTCCAACTTTTCAACGAGTATGAATTCAATACCTTCTTGAACAGAGTCGGGGGACTAAATTCAATAAGGCTTGTATGGGTTCCAGGTCATTCTGGGATCCCAGGAAATAAAATCTCTGATGAAGTCGCCCGAATGAGTTCAGAGGAGAGTTTCTCAGGACTTGAACCCGCTCTAGGTCTACCTGCGTCCACGGTAAATTCCTACATTGACGATTGGGTATTTAATACACACAACCGTTGATGAAGGTATTATCCAGGATGCAGGATAACAAAGCACATATGCTCTGATATCTGAAGAAATCCGCAGCATCCCTCCTATCCTTAAGGAGAATTGACTGCAGAAGACTTGTGGGAGTCATTACGGGCCATTACACTTTTACTAAGCATCTCTGTGTGCATCAGTTAGACGCCTACTTGTGCTGCATATTGCGACGAGGATGACACGTCAGAGCATTTTCTCTGCGACTGTCCCGCCTTTGTTCGCGCACGGTGGCACACTGAAGTTCCTTCTCATAAGACGTCTGTCTGAAGTACAATGGACAAATGCTGGCGTCTGGACAAAGTTCTTAACACATGTGCTCCAGTGTTTGCAGGTGTTTTGCAATAGGGTAATTGAGTTTAAACGTCCGCCAAAGATGAACGACATTGGGGATATCCAGTGAAAGTGACATCTGTGGTTGCAACTGATATCGTGTTGTCCCTCAGTGGAAAATAAACGCAATCGTGCAGTCGATGGTTCATGGAATTGGAATTCCTCCAACATCTCACATTTTTACTCTCCGTCAAAACAAACGGGAACCGAAGATTGTACACAAAATTTTCTTCTCGAAACGACCAAGATCCAAGCCTCCGCGCCGTAAAGGAGGACCGGGATAATTAATGTTTTAGTTTTCCGAGAGGGGGCTCGTTATTCTGCGTCTAATTTCAGCGATGGTGTCGTTGCTGAGGGCGCCGTGGCGCAGTAGTTAGTGTGTTTGACTCTGACACACGACGAACGAGTTCGGATTCCGATAGCACCAACGCCATCGTATACTTGCCTAGAAGGCTTCCCATTCACATGTGTGAAAAATAAATCACTCACAACATGGGTGATTGAGAGAAGCTTGGCTCTGGTCCTGAAAGGGCTGTAACTTGACAATTATACTTCGGGGGCTTTGTCAATACCACCGTAAAGAATACATTCGATAACATGTCGGGATTCGGTCCCGTGTCCGAGGTCAAAACACTACCTATACTGCGCCACGGCGTTTTCAGTGTCATATGCGGTCTTAAAATCGACGAAATGGTGGTGTGTGTCGACCTGGAATTCATGGGTCTTCTCCAAGATCTGCCGCAGTTTGTTCTATCGTGGATTTTCCTCCCCTGGAACCACAGTTATAAGAACCTGTCGAATTGTCCACGAATGGTTTCAGGCGTTCGCACATTACCGCAGAGAAGATCTTAAACGCGATGAACGATGCTGACGTTCCACTTATCGGGCACGCTTTCTTTCGACCATATGTTATAGATGAGCTGATGGATGTTCCCAACCACCTCGTTTCTAGCTGCTTAAAATAACTCAGCAGGCAAGCCGTCTGCGCCAGCAGCTTTATCAGACTTCAGTTTCGATATCGCTATCTTAATCTCGTCTAAGTCGTATGGGCGAATTTCTCTCTCATCTTGGTCCAGTGGGAATGATGCATGCTGCCTGACAGCGGCATTTGGACTATCTTCGCCGTAGAAATAACCTTTCCATATTCTCAGCATCGACTGTGATTTAACTGCGTGGTGTGAGTGTGCCTGCGGGGCTTCCGCTCTGGCTTTATGACCTTGGCATGTTCGTTTACTCTTTGATAAAACTTTCGAAGGTCGTTCCTGCGATAACATCTCTCCATCTTCTCAATCGCGCACTTCTCGTGCTCTTTTTTTCTTTCCTTCCTTCTGAAAAGCGGATGCTCCTCCCTTCTTTTCCGCTCAAACAGCTCACGAGCAGCTCTCGTTCATCGATGTAGCGTGGCCATGTACATATGCTTTCTGTTTTTCTGCATGTACCTGTCGGCATTCGTCATCAAACCAATGGTTTCTCCTAGGTGGTGGCTGGAAACCTAATACATCACATCACAATTTCTCCATTGCTGTTCTATGGTTTTTGTAGTTTGCATCGGCTCTTGAGAGACCTTGAGAGAGACACGATCGGCGAAGGTCCTTGCGGTCTCTTGTGATTGCAGCTTCCCGACGTCAAATTTTGCTGGTCCTACTCGACTCAGTTGTGTTCGCGATATCCGCATACGTATTTGGCTGCAATAAGATAATGATCCAAGTCAACATTGGCTCCTCGGAAGGTTCAGATATCCAAGATGCTGGAGGAGTGCCTGGCGTCGATCGCAATATAATCGATTTGGTTGACAGATAATTGATCAGGAGGACGCCAGGTACCTTTATGGATATTGAGGTGTGGGAATCATGTGCTAGCTACTAAGAGATTACGCCCCATCACAAAGTTTCTTAGTCTGAATCCATTTTCGGACGTGGTGTCGTGTAGGCTGTGCTTTCCTATGGCTCGTTCAAAGATGTTCTCTTCACCCAGCTTCTGGAGCAATCCTGGTGTCATAACTGGGACACTGATCATATATTCTATCTAGCACGTCATAGAAGTCATCTTTGACTCTGTCGTCTTTTTTTTTTTTTTTCTGTGGGGACGTGAACGCATATTAGGCTGATGTTCCCGCAGATAGGTTTGATGAGGCGTTCGCTCACGTGACGGAAGCTTAGAACTTTTACCCCTAAGTCGACATCGAACAACAAATCCGCATCCAAATAGGCGTTGTAGCAGTTATAGCACATCCAATAAACTAAACAATTGAACAACAATCAAAACATAACAAAAAAGGCCAGAATTACTGCTCACATCACTTAGTGAAAAGACTTCAAGCTACACAAACTACAGGTCTGTACACTTGTGTGTATATTCGCGAGATCCGATGTATTCTCGCAAACCTCCTCTAAATGCCATTCTTAGAATGAAAAGACGGTCGATAACGCCTTTATCAGATCGAGATCTGCATTGTGCATCTCCTATCCTCGGTGCAGGCACTTGTGTTGCTTTTCTCTGAAGATTGAAACATTAAATGTTTCGCGTCATTCCAAAATCTCTTTAAAAACTTGGCTGACTGCATTGAGTTACCTCGGTGGAATCTCTAATAAAATGATCTAGATTTCCTGATTCCCCCTCTCCTTTTTACAGAAATATTTCTACTACTGGCTGTGATCTTTCCTACCAAATGTACATGCCATTCTACGTAAAATACATCATTGTCCAAGAACTCCATTAGCCGAAAAACGGCGAGCAATCGTTGTTCAAGAACAGCAATTCGTTCCACTTAACGATCATCGCATTACATGGAACATGGAAGCGATCATGAAATCGATCCGACACTTGTGTCTCACGAGAAATCTTAAACAATTCACTTCAGCATGACGTTTCTGGAACTAATGGCAACAATTGACAGAAAATAGATCATATACTTGCTGTTACAAAAAAAAAACCATAGCCAAGTGCCTGGAGATCGGAAAAACGGTTGGTAGCTACGGCTCAGGGTCAATTAAGGAGGAAAACAATCGAACAGGAAGTGCTCCGTAATTACCACCGATTGCTATACTGTGTGTGGTCCTGGTCATGTGTAAACGATCGGCTGTAGTCTACGAAACCGTGCAAATGCTTATTTAAGATCGATTATTTGATCTAATTTGGTCTCCATTCGGGACATACTCAATTAGGCTTGTGCTTGTGCCTGTGCCTGTGCCTCACCGGCCTAATAGAGTAGAAATTTACAAAAAACTTTTCGCAAGTGTCGCCGATCCTCTGTTGATCACTTCAGTGATATTATATCTCTTTCTCCTGAGCTCTTTTTTAATTAGTCCTATTTTCCAAATTTAGGTTAGGTTAGGTAGTCCATAGCCTCCCCAGTCCCCAGAGTGGGAAGAATACACTAAGGCTTGAAGACCCTATACATGGAACCACTTAGTGCATCTTAAATAGTTAAGAAGGTCAGGTTACCCGCTGAAAATCAGTCAGTCGTTAAGGAAGTAGGATCCTAGGTAGCGTTTCTTGATTAAACAGAGAGCCGGACAGGCGCAGAGTAGGTGATGAATGGATTCGACCTCCCCTTCGACCTGCCCTAGTTTTTGTGCGTGACTGCCAATGAGACAGTGACCGGTGATGACACCAATCATTTTATAGATGTCCGTTCGTTTTAGGGAGATTAGTCCCTTGGTCCGTTGACTGTCAAGCCGAGGCCAGATTTGCCTGGTGATGACGCAGGTGCCCCTTGGCCCATCTCAGGTTCCTCTCAGCCAAAGCGAGATTTGTACGCTTAAGTTAATAGGCTGGTAGAGGTGTATGTGCGCATCCATTTTTGATTGTTGCGTCGTTCGTTGTGTGGCGAGTGTGACGGCTCTTTCTTTTCCTGAGATGTCGCTGTGTCCTGGTACCCATAGGAGATGTATATCAAACTATTCGGCCATCTCGTTAAGAGATAGCGCGAAGTCAAGGCTTACTTTTGAATTGTACATGTAGGACTCCAGCGATTTGAAGGCGACTTAACTGTCTGTGAGAATTCGAATATCTGTAATAGATATTACGTTCCACTTCCGCCAAGACAAAGCCTCCTTTACTGCCAACAGCTCCGCCTGAAAAACGCTGCAATGATCCTATAATTTTAGAGTTTGGCTCAGGTTAAATTGTTTGCAGAAAACTCCACTGCCCGTCGGTGTAGAAGTCCATGCAGCTCTTGCGAGGTTGCGCCTGGCGAGACCCGGGTATGTTATTTTGAATTTCTTCTCAAAGACTGTGGTGGGCTCTTTGTAGTCAGAGTTTTCCGCCAAAGTTATCCTGTTGTTCAGGATGGAGGAGTCGCCAGTGATGTACATATGTAGTTCGTCCATTTGGAGCTGGCTTTTAGTCAGCTTGCCGTGCATGTAGCTATTTGCTTGCCAAGTATATCGAGTGGTGTAAGGTGGAGTATCATGTTGAGCGCTGCCGTTGGGGTAGACCTTAGGGCCCCGGAGATGCACATGCATGCCAGGCGTTGTATCTCAAGATTTGCTTATGGTATGTTGTTTTGTCCAGTGCAATCCACCATACTACCACTCCATACATTAGAATAGGTCTAACACCAGTAGGTTAAACTTTTGAATCCTCATTTTTTCCCTAAGGCTTTCTTGCAAGTGTAGAGAGCTATAGTTGCTTTTTTTTCTCGCTCGGTTGTGTTGTCCTTCCAAGTTAGTACAATGCCAAGGTATTTGGCACTAGAAGGGTAGGTTAATCTGGTGCCAAGTAGAGTGATTGGGCATAATTCCGGGATCTTATGCTTTCAGCACAAGCTCCGTTTTCTGGGGGTTTACCTCGAGTCCATTGTGTTGTGCCCATTTGCCCAGTATGGAGAATGCCGTACACATACGGCCCGAGATGGCAATAGCAACATCGTCAGCGTAGGCAATAACAACGAGGCCTTCTTTCTCCAGCTTTGTCAGTAGTTCGCATTTCAACTACATTCCAGAGAAGAAGGGAGAGGACCCCTCTTGTCGGGTGCCTCTGGTAACTAATTTGAATATTACTTGGCTGCGCCATTTAGAGTAGATTTTGCGTTATGAAAGTAACTCGCCAATCAACTCTATTAGAGTCCTTTCCACTTTTAAATTTTCTAGCCCTTCCATGTGACGTTGTTGGAAGCCCCCTCGATATCTAGGAAGGCTGTTAAAGTGTATTCTTTAAGATGGATTGATTTCTCAATTTTCCGCACCAGTGTATGCAAGGCTGTTTCGAAAGATCTAGACTTGCAGTAGGCGTGCTGTGCCTTAGAGATTAGGGATGGATCGAAGTTACGGCGTATATGTAAGTCTATCAGCCTTTTTAGGGTTTTTAATATAAAGGATGATAGACAGATAGGCCTTAGGTCCTTGAGGGAGGTGTGGAAGCTTCTGCCGGCCTTAGCGATGAGAAGTACCCCAGCGCACTTTCACTTTTCTGGAATGTGTCTCCAAGCTAGGCAGCCTTTAAAGGTAGTGTCTACCAATGGTATTATCCAAGTTGTGCAAGTCCTAGGGGGTAGATTCCATCCGGCCCTGGCGATTCGAAGGGCTTGACGCTTTTTATCGCCCAAGTAATTATCTCTTTAGAGATTATATGAACATACTGTCTCTCTATCGCGGGAGAGGTATGAGTTCTCCGCGTTTGCACGGAATCTTGCAACTCAGAGCAGCCTGGGAAGTGCTTATTGAGGAGAAGGTAAAGTGTTTCCTCTACTGACCTTGTTCATACTCCATTTGTTAAGAGGCATCTCGGAGTTAGTGGATCTTTCGAGAGGATTTTTCTCAATCTGGAGGCGTCTGAGATTCTCTCCACATTGCTGCAGACGAGTTGCCTTGACTTTCTTTGTTCTTTTCTCTGCGTTTGCTTATACGTCCTCAGTGATTCTTTATACAGACTCCAGTCCTTGTCATCTTTAGCGCTCTTTGCTTTGTGGAAGAGCCTAGAACAGTCCTTAGAGTTGCGATGATGGGTGGTTATGAATTCTTCTTGATCTTGATTACGCAGCTGTTTGCCGGTGCGTTACCCAGTATAATTGTCAGGTAGCAGGGGTCCTGTTTACTATAGAATCGCCTATAAAGGCTTTATAGCTATCCCCGGATATCCGGCTGGGCTTTGGACTGTGGTTATTAGGTTATAAACCAAATAGCGGTGATCTGAGAGGGAATGTTCTTCAGAGACCCTCCACTCTCCGAACTTAGTTTATACATATTCCTCACCGAGTTTCCTTCATACCCTAGCCCTGTTTATCATGAATATTGACTTTCCATGTCATTTTCCTAACAATTCGACCGCTATCACTCACTCACTAGCCAATGTCATGCTATAAGTAACTCCGAATTTTTCGGAGTACCTTCTACCACAGCTCCTAAAACTATATCGCACAAAAAACACATTTGAATCCAGCCGTTACCGCATCCAATATTTTTCGAGCTATTCTCCATCTCATAGCGAAAGTCTATCGGATAGAGGAGGAAGAGTTTAGATAAACAAATGATCGTGCCAGAGTCTAAATGAAAACCCAACACGCATTTTCCTAATCAGCCTCCAATTGATTTTTGAAAAGCGCCCCCGTCGCCTTCACACTACATTAATTCTCTCGTTCGATTGCTTCTTTGCTGGCTCATTGTTTACTCCAGTCCAATCGTCTTTGGTCAGACGCAGACGGTTTAGTTTAGAGTATCTGAACACGAACGAAAATAGTGTAAATATGTTTAGCCGCTAAGGTCAAAGCCAACTTCTCAAGGCCGGCAATCAAATAGAAACGGCAATAGAAACAGTCGTAGGAATGCACACGTTTCTTTTCGCGTTTGGTACTTGAGTGCCCCGTGTGCAGATTAGATCCCGTGTATACATAGTAATCAAGCGGATCACACGCGCTTGGTTACTGCCACTTACGAGTCCGGGGGCGTAACAAAACCATCCAATACACTCGTGCAACCGAATACTATGTGCACTTGCAGATACAAGTGATTTTTGATACACAATATTACTGCAGATGGAATTATCGCCGGCAATTGTTTACGAATCCAATCGAATTGTAATCTATCTGCAGATGCAGATGTAGAAATTTGACCGAGACCTACGCTGTGACTATCGGTATTCAGATAAGTAGTTTCCTTACTCAACAAACTTGATGTACTCTAGCCCGTTCGGTGACTATCGGTAAAGCGAAATTCCAAAGTGGGCAGCTCGTGTTTAGATGATGGGTGACGTACTCTCACACACGACGAGCGAGATAGTCGACGACGTTTGATAGGATTTTTAATTTGTTTATCTACACACAGACGACATGGGTGATGAGTGGCGATGATGATGACGAACGATGCATCATCGTTGTCCTCTTTCTTGGGGTCATGAGTCAGGCATGATGTTATATGCTGTGGATGAGCTCATGATTCGATTCTGATGAGGTGGATTCTTATACTTTTCGTGTGTGTTGGTTGACTAGGGTCGCACTCAGTTTCAGACGAGAGATGATATCTCAGACCGCAGTGTCCTGTTAGGTAGCTGACTAGTCTTCTGATATCCACCCTATTGAGTTTGAGTATGTCACTACAGTGTTTGTTCAGGGGTCTTATGAGTCGTTTAGATTGACGGAGTCCCCGAACGCTGTTCCAAAAGGACAGGTGTTGCAATTTTTCCCACTTGTCTAAGAAGAAATTTATCTTAGACCCGAGAATGCCGCAGAATGGTTCCGGACCTATAAATTTATCGCTGGAACCTTTCCTGGCAAGTTGGTCCGCAATTTCATTGCCCTTGATACCTTTATGTCCTGGCATCCACCAAAGTTTAACATTGTTTCTTTTGGCGAGGTCTTGTATGGCGTCATGGCATTCCTTGAGGGTTTTTGAGTTCGTACTGTACGAACCCAGCGCTTTAAGCGCTGCTTGGCTATCAGATGCCAGTCTCGAGATTTAGATTGACGCATGCTAGGATGGCATGCAGCTCTGCTTGGAAGATGCTGGGACTTATTCCCAGGGCCTTCGAGATCTTGCGTTTTGGTCCAAAGATGCCGGCGCCAATGCCGGAAGCCATCTTGGAGCCATCCGTGTACCACCTAAGGCCTTTGACATTTAGCAGGGGATCACTGTTTTCCCATGCTAAGCGATTTGGGATCAATATCTCAAATCCCTTGTCAAGGGTGAAGGTGTGTGGCAATGCGTCCGAGACTGTAGTAATCATATCCAGCTCGGGAAGTTGTTGTAATATGGACATGTGGCCTGCGGGTCTACATGGCATATTTGTTCCCGAGCAGAGAATTCCGATTGCACTGCGTAATGCCACCTTTTTGATAAAAAGGTGCAGTGGAGTGAGTCCAATTAGTGCTTCTTGCGCTGCCGCAAGTCTCTGAAGGCGTTGAAGCTTAACAATTGTAGTTTTTTGCTCAACTTTTGTCCACCATACGGTGGACCCGTAGGTGACGATAGGGCTTACTATCGCGGTGTATAGCCAGTGGACTACCTTAGGTTTAAGTCCCCAGGTTTTACCGTAGGTGCGTCGGCAGGCCCACATGGCCTTAGTCGCTTTCATGAGTTTATTTTTCATGTTGGAGTTCCAGTTGAGTCTGCGGTCTAGGTCAATACCTAGAGACTTTATTTCTTCTGAAAATCCTATGTGTGTGCCATTTAGAAAGATTGAGCAGGGTTGTAATCTCCTCTTTGTAAATGGGACTAAGATTGTCTTATTAGGGTTAATAGATAAGCCCTCTCTGCCACGTCAGTCAGAGATACGTTGGAGCGCAAGCTGCTTGCGCTCACAGGCAGTGATCTCGCACTTGCCCGTAACAATGACTACTAGGTCATCAGCATATGCGATGACCTCGCAGCCCCAGGTGGTTAGCTTGTGTAGTAGATCATCGATGACTATCGACCAAAGCATTGGTGAGAGGACTCCCCCTTGTGGGCATCCTCTAGCCACCGATACTGTCACTGAGACCCCTCCGCATCTGGCTGATATGATAAGGCTATTTAGCATCGCCCTAATCCAGTGATTAGTAGGATGGTCCGCACCCTCGCAGGATAGTGCAGTGGTGATCGAATCATAGCCAGTATTATCGAAAGCTCCCTCTATATCGAGGAAGGCGCAGATTGCGATCTCCTTTTGTGTGAAACTATTTTTAATGCGCGTCACCAGGTGACGTAGTGCATTCTCGGTAGATCGCTCTTTGCGATATGCATACTGGTTGGGATGCAGAGGTGTCTGATTTTCCAAGATACCTCTAATATGGAGCTCTATCAGTTTCTCCATTGTTTTTAGAAAGAACGAAGTCAGACTGATAGGGCGATAGGATTTAGGTTGCTCACTTGGCTTCCCAATCTTGGGGATGAAGACAAGATTGACCTCTCTCCAAATTTGGGGTATGTATCCTAAGTTGAAGCAAGACCTAAACAGAACTATCAGTGGTGATAGAATTTTACTCAAGCCTTTCTGTAAGATCGCAGGAAGGACACCGTCCTTGCCTGGGGCCTTGTAGGGTTTAAATAAACCAATTGCCCATTTGACCCTGTCCGGGCTGAAGAGTCTACCAGAGAGGCAATTTGTTCTACTGTCGATGTTATCTATGACGTTAATTTGAACGTTAGAGGACATCGAGTAAGGAGTAGAACCAGGGAAGTGCACCTCGAGCAAAGTCTCCAGGGTTTCCCTGCGATTGATGGTAAAGGTGCCGTCTGATTTGCGAAGCAGCCCGAGCCCATTTCTGTTCTCTCGAGATAGCGCTTTGTGGAGTCGGGCCGCAGTTGGAAGCGAGTCTATGTTCTCGCAATGTTTCCTCCAAGACTTTCTCTTGGATTTCCTCAATTCGAGGTTGTATTTAGTTAGAGCAGATCTAATCAGTCCAACTATTATACCGTTTAGCTCTGTTAAACAGCGATCTCACCTGTTTCCTTAGGGACTCAAGCTGAGTATTCCATCAGGGCACACACCGTTTATGTGTAATTGACCTGAGTGTATAGCTGTCTCTAAAGGATGAGATGAGTAATGCATTGAGCTGGTAAGCCGCTTTGTCGATATCGTCTGTCGATTCAATCGACTTGAGAAGCATATCCTCTTTGGCGGCGAGTTGAGCTTGGAATCGAGCCCAATTCTTTCGTTTGGGCTGATATCCGGGCTCAGCCTGTTTAACCTCACCGGAGATGTTGAATCTGATGTACTGGTGATCAGACAGTGAGGCTTCATTGGAGACATTGAGATAAATGGGCTAGAGATGACGAGGTCAAGCCTCTATTGGCAACGGTGAGTTCGTTAACGGTTAAAAATTCAAGGAATGACTCACCTCGTTTGTTGGTATTGCTGCTGCCCCATTCCATATGGTGCGCGTTGGCGTCGCATCCAATTACCAGGTGGTGTTTTTTCTGGTTGCAATACCTAACCAGATCCTGGACTTCAGTGGGAGGGATTTGTTGGCCGTCTCCAGGAAAGTAAGCGGAGGCGCATACAACCTCCCTTACTCCTCCATCGGTGGGGACTTCCACAATGACGGCTGCCAAGTCCCTTGCGATGAATTCTGGAATGGGGAGAAATTTTAGATTAGTGCCGATCACACATGCGGCCCTAGGAGGAGAACCTCCTGTGGCGTAAATTAGTTTATGCGACCTGTTTTGCAGGCCCATAATCTTACCTTTATGGACCCTGTAGCTGTAGCTGTACTGTAACTCTTTTTATCGACCTGGTGGTTGCCGATTTTACTGCGTTTAGCAGTCGAGTTTGGTGGAGTAGTGTCAGCGGAACGATCACATTTCAGTTTCGGACCTTTGGTTGCAGGGGTAGATTTTGCATAAACTAGAGCCTCATCTCTGGCGTCGTCGCTGCTCCGACGATTTGAGTTTGACGAAGCCACCAGGTCCAAGTTTTTCCCCTACCTGCCTGATGGTTTCGTTCTTTGTTACACTTTGGAGTTAATCTGAGAGCATACTCACAGAATCCCCGCCAAGTGTGGTGTCGGAATCGGAGAGTGAAGACACATGCCCTGCTTTCCGTCCGGCTGCAATGCCGGCGAAAGGTGCCGGTATCACTTCCGGTTTTTGAGCCGCTGAGGACTCACAGGCCCTAGCCGGCGATGACGTTAGAGAGTCATCGGTCTCTTCAAAGATATTTATTTTGTCTATAGTTCCCACGAATATTCTCTGCCGTATTATGTGAACGCCTGAAACCGTTTGTGGATAACCCGATCGGCTCTTATCAGTGTGGTTTAAGGCCAGGTAAATCCACAATAGACCAAATATTTACGCTTGGAGAAGACCCAGGAATATCAAATCGACACTCACCACCTTATCCTCGATTTCAAAGCTGCATATGACAGGTTGTATAGAGATGAGCTATACAAAGCCATGTCTAGTTAACTTCCCTGCCAAACTCGTCCGACTGTGGAGGATGACATTAAGGTCGGTAATTAGCAAACCGAGACCTTTGATGTTAAAAAAGGATTTAGGCAAGGTGACGCGCTGTCATGCTACTTTTTCAACATCGTGCTTGAAAAGATCGTGCAAGAGTCACTGGCCAACACAAGAGGTACGATTTATTTCAAGTCTACGCAATTGCTTGCGTACGTCGACGACATTGACGTGATTGGACGGACACAGCGAGACGTCAAGGACGCTTTTGTAAGCACTGAGGTAGAAGCGGCTAAGATGGGTCTCAAGGTTAATGAGGGTAAAACCAAATATCTGCTTTCATCTAAAAGAGACGGACAACACCGACGTTTTGGCCAGAACGTCACCATGGGCGGATATAACTTTGAAGTGGTCAAGGAATTCGCCTACCTTGGCTCACTGATGACCAGCGACAACAACACCAGCGCTGAGATGAAACGCAGAATCACTCTTGCCAACCGCTATTTCTTTGGGCTCAAGAGGCAATTGAGAAGTAGAGCCCTCTCTCGGAAAATCAAGGTGACACTATATAAGACCTTGATCATCCCAGTCCTCCTTTACGGCGCAGAGGCTTGGACCTTAACAAAAGCGGATGACCTTGGTCGTTTCGGGAGGAAAATTCTGCGCACTATCTACGGTCCCGTTTGTTCAAACGGTGTATGGAGGAGAAGATTTAACGAAGAACTGTACGGGTTGTACAGCGACATCGGCCTGGTACCATGTCTACGGGTACAGCGTCTAAGTGGCTAGGCCATGTAGAGCGGATGGAAAATACAGCTCCGACCTGAAGAATCTTCGAATCCACCCCGGAAGGAAGGCACGGCAGAGGACGGCCGCATCAACGGTGGCGCACGCAGGTGGAAGGGGACCTTAACCAACTGGGCGTGCGGCGCTGGAAACCGCTGGCCAAAGACCGTGCCAGCTGGAGACGCTTGTTGGTTGAGGCCTAGGGTCACCACGGACTGTAGCGCTACCTAAGTAAATAAGTAAGTTCCCACGAACACACGGGAAAGAACGGTCACTTGCAGCGGAGCCCGAGACACTGCAGGAAGGCTTTATTTAAATCATCGGAGATCGCCCGGTATCCGAAGTTCGCATACTAATAGCTAAGCACCCTCTTAGCCATGCATCTGTCGGCGTATGTTGTTCCAACTTGGAGTTAGGTGAGTGAGGGAGTGATGGGTACAAGGAAGCGGAGAGGTGGGGAGGGGTCCGTAATTGCTTCTTAGCTTTGGGTTCCTCTAGAGATGGACTTTCGAGAGTCGTTACCTGTACTGTGCCTCCGTACCACAACAAGGTGGGCAATTGTCACGGAGGATTGACACAATCTAGTGGCAAAAAACAAAAAAACGCGAACACGATAGAATATGGGCCGCACTGACTTACGACTGCATTTTTCTTGAGTGAATGATATGGACCGTCATGCCTTCTATGAGCATGTTTGTACATATGTTGGCGTTACAGTCCATGAAGGACCTAAGCCGAGCTTCTCTCAATCACCCATGTTGTGTGTGATTAACATAGGCGAAAGGGACCTACAGTTTATTGCCGGTTCCGAATGACGAATTTCGAAAAGCTTTTCATGACAATTTTACTACAGGGAGTTTTGTCAGAACCCCACTGAGGAGAAACACTGTGAAAAACACGTTCGATGACATGGCTGTGTCGGGATTCGATCCCGTGCCATCGGCGTCAGAGGCCAACACACTACCCACTGCGCCACGGTGCTCTCTATGAGCATAGCACGCTGAAAAACCCTATACATGTACAATTATGTACGTATATGTACATAATTGCACAATTTTAGTGCGACCAGGGCATGCTTTCACCACCCTCCTAATGAAACGTAATCGCGTCTTCACGTACGATGAAAACAATCCAGAACGCGTCAAGTACACGATATTATGCAATCAAAAAGGCATAAACAATAAGAAAAACAATAAGATAAACAAGAAACAATGAAATTGAAACAATAACACTCACATTTCTGCCACGAAGCCCATAAAAATCTACCGAAGGTCCATCATAATTATTACATTTCCGCACACAATAACTGCCATAAAACGAAGCATGCGGGTGTTTTTGTTTTTATTCTCTTCCTCCTCTCTCCCACTCTCCCTTTCCTTGAGTGTTTTATTATTGTTGTTCACTTCTTATAGTGCTTTTTGATTTTCGAATATTTCTATTTTATTTATCCTGAAACGAATGGGAATATTCAAATTTGAATCGTGAAATGATCGTTTTAACTGTCATCTGATAGCGCACCAAATACAGGAAGTACTAGAAGCGGAAGTGGAAGTGGTGCTGGTGCTGGTGCTGGTGGTAGTAGACGCGTTTTCCCTTCGTTTTCTATTTCCTTTTTGTTTTTCTGTTTTTCTCGCCTTACTCCAACAATCTACCTAATTGCATTGTGAAACTAAACTCCTCAAAACGAGCAACAAAAAGTGGAACAAGAAAGAAAAAAACATGAACAAAACGAAATTATTAAATTTCCTGTTGGCCATTTGCATTTAATGACCACATTGTGGGCTCTCTCGCTTATTTTTTAAGGTTAAAAAAAAACTGAAAATTAAGTGATTAAATACAAAAAGTGATTTGATCATAAACAATTGGTTTAAGCACCAACGGGCAAGTGGTTATTGTGTCAGAATTGAATGAAATGATTGATTGTTTGGATTGGGATTGTAGTAGAAGGCGTTACTTGACCGTTAATTGTAGGGTATTCAGTATGAGGTGATGGCGACAGTTTTTTTTCGTGGAGTAAATTGATTTTGAATGCAAAAAAATCTCCGCTGATTGGGGCATACAAGTTCGTGATATTTTTCTTGATTCTGCTATAGTAGACAGAGACCAGAGGGTCATGCCCTCTGACTATATAGGCGCCTTATGATCTCAACAAGGTCAAATTCACCTGCTTTAAGAGTTAAGTCAGTGGAATAACTTCGTCTGGATCAAGGTTCACATAATTCTCTATCGGCATTGCTCACAGACTAACCTGTCCCACATCAGGATCGTCGTAATGAAGTCTACAGAAAGGGCTTTTCTACGTCGGTAGCTGCGAGTATTTATGTACTTACTCATAAGGCCAGCAATCCAGGGAGAATCTAAGCCTGAGTTATGACTGCCTTCCATCCTTGACGGTCCCGGACACGCTGCTTCCAGTTATCAAGACCAAGTTGTCTTACATCCGCGATTACTTAGTCGGTCTTCCTTTTCTTTTCGAACCAGGATGCTCGGAGTCGAAGACCCTTTTACCTGGAGTGTTGGTGTTCATGCGCTCGATGTGGCCGAGCCAGTGTAGTCGACGGATCTTTGCCTTCCAGACTATATCCACATCTACATCCTTGTACAGCTTGTAGAGTTCGCGGTTATGTCTTCTCCTCCATTCACCTTCCTCACAGACAGAACCAAATATCCGGCCCAGAATTTTTCTTTCGAAAGAAACCAAAGTCAGCTGTGCTATCCTGCTTATCGTCCAGCTTTCGTGTCCGTACAGCAAGACTGGATGTATACGAGTTTTGTTAAGCATGACTCAAGTTGTTTGGACAAACCGAAGTAGCAGCGGTTGCCAAGGGCGATTCTATGCAGAATCTCCACTGTGGTGTTGTTTGTAGAGCTTACGTGTGCCCTGAGATAGACAAACTCCTTAACCACCTCGAAATTATAGCTGTCAATCGTTATATTTTGTCCCAAGTGGTCAGCGACGGATCGGTTTTTATTTGACTTTAAGACCAGCTCGTTTCGCCTGCTCTTCAATCGCCATGAAAGCTTCTACAAAGTCACGCCGAGACCGCGCGATGATGTCAATATCGCCCGCATATCCTAGCAGCTGGACAGACTTGTAGAAGATAGAGCTGATATGCCAGACGTCGGACATGCTTTCATCTTCCCAAATTCACCAGATGATCTGGTGCATACTCACTACCAGAACATCCAGAACATCGCTGCGTGCTTTGAAGAGCTCTGATGGGTAAGACATCTGAGCCTACGGCCTTGTAGTTTTTCAGCTTTTGAATAGCTGTGCCTTCTTCTTTGCTGGATGGGAGGACTACTTCAGCTCCTGGAGTTGGGATTTCCTCAGTCCCTACCACTCACTCTTGGTCATGCTCGTTAAGCAGGTGCTAGAAACGCTGCTTAAATACACCCACTATTCCCTGCGGTTCGGTTACAAGATTACTCTCGAAATTTTGAAGAGCCTGGGTGCCTTTTCTGAAGCCTCCTGCACGGCTTTTAGCTTTCTTATAAAAGGCCCGTATTTTATGTTTGTACCTAGACTCCTCGATCTGAGAGGCTGCGAAGATTGTTTTCTTTAGTTGCTGTTTTTTCTCCTTGGTACTCTGGCTCTGGCTCGGTGATCCCCTCGCGCTGCCCTGGTTTTTCGCTGCAGCGCTTTTTGGTACTCCTCGTCTGTTGCTGCTTTTTTCTCCTCACACTTGCCATCATATCACGGGTTTCCTGTCGGGGGTGAATCTATGAATGTTGCTGCTTCGAGAAAATGGTCAGAGTCGACGTTTGCCCCCAAGACACCTTTGTAGAAGGTAGAATGCCACAGCAAATTCAATAGCCAATGGCTAGCTACGTTGAGTTGTTTTCATCGTTTCAGTCGCAGTTACCGCTGAAGGCGTGTTCAACGAGCCGATGACAGTCTGATTTACCGGGAAATGAGTCTGAGTCAGTAAACTGAGAGTTTCCGCTTTAGAGTCAGTAAAGGTACCATCAGATTTTCTGAGTGTCGATTTTTATCGTTTGAGGACTTTAACCAACTTGCTAGTCGCGGTCAGAGATTTCATCACTTGGTAGAAGGTCTTATGAGATTCATTCTTCGAATAAGCTACGAATAAGCTTCTTATATTACATCTGCTTCGAGCGATACTTATTCCAGTCATCTTCCGAATTCGATTTGAGCGATCTATTCAGAAGGCTTCTGGCTTCCTGCGAAGACTTTGGAGCTCGGCATTCCACCAGGGGACCAATTTCCTGCAGGGAGGTTTGCTGACAGGACATGCGAGTTCAAAACAGTTGGTGGTGACGCTGCTCCCGTTGTGAACAGCAGGTGATCGTGCAGCCTAATATCTGCTTTGAGGCCGTCAAGGGTATACTATGTCGTCGCTTGCTATGTCAAAGCCGCATTGACACTGATCCTATCTAATAGCGCGAAAAACTCGCGAACCGTATTCTATTCGTTGAAAATTTCGCAAGGAAATTCCTAGTTATTACCGCTAGGAGGTGGGAGTTAGACTTATTAAGCGAGTTCCTAGGCGCTTCTTTGTGGTGGCTGCTTCCAAAACCTTCAACGTCGAATCGGACTTAAACTGCAGCGCTGACGTGTATTTTTTCCACATCTTCCTCGAGTCGTTCGAGGCCTATTGGCCTTGAAAGCCCTGAGCAAACGTAAGATTATTCAATTAAGTAAGGATACCTTAATACGAGTACACGACCTGATTCAACAGAGTGACGCAACAGGGACTGATCCGGTGATAGGGACTTCAACCAAAAGAATAGAAATATATCCAAAGACCGCATTAGCTGGAAGCATGTAGTTGAGGCACGGGTTAGCCTTTCAGCTGAGTGGGCTTACCTAGTTTTGGGCATACGTAGGGTTTTCTCTGTCATATTTAAACAACAGTTCAACGGCAGGTCACGGTCCCAACAGCTGCAATTCGGCATTGACTACGAGTACAACTTCATAGCTCCGGCCTCAATCTACATAGATATTTTCCTGACATCATCTTTCAGATCACAGATTTATCTGTAAACAGTTTACGACATGACCCCGCCCGTCTGTTCGCCTCTTGTACCCATTACCAGTCCAGTCCGTCCTGGCTGCTATCCAATCAGTTAACGCTATTGTTCTGCTGCTCTAAGCACCCATTTCCTCTTTACGTTCTTTGCCTTTTTCCTTATATCGAACTGGTGGATGGTGAACGCCTTCCAGATGCTGCAGGAATAGACACAATAATTACTTTTTAATCGAAAAGTAACCACCGCACTGCCAATAATATTTGTTAAGAAAAAGAAAAAAACAAGAACAAAAGCTAAATCAACGACAGAAGTAAGGAATGAAATCGGAGAGAAGAGGAAGAGACAGGCCCGGAAAGGCATTTGCAGTCGCATCATCATTGCTCGTCGTAACAACGATACTGCATGTCAGTTGTTTGTCTGCCTGTCTGTCTGTCTGTCCCTCGTTTGTCCGTTGCTCTGTCGGTACTTTGCAGTATCGCAGATCTCGATTCCTTGCACTTTTACGAGATACTACCCCCAGGATGCGGGTGCCCGAGAAATCATCTCCCATTACAACAATGTTTCAGTTGTTGTTCCTCACCGGATGGTGAACGTGCGATAGTGTCGATGCTTCATCAACCGCCTCCTCTTCCTCTCCGTCGTTTATTGTTTCGCCGGCAGTGAGCGCAATCAAGTGACAGCTGAACCGCCCTCCCAAACATGAAATTCCTTAACATCTCACAGACCATTCGTGCGTCTGTTTTGCAAATTACCCGATCGTGGCTTTTCGCAGAAACCCCATAGTCGCGTTGTGGCTCGCCATTAAGTCAATAGTCATTCGCGCTCTTCCGTTCTTCGTTCCTCTTGTTTATGTTTTCAATTTTCATTTACTTACGAGATGAAAAAGAGGTGGAAGCCCGCCAAAAGGTGCAAATCACTTAATTTATGAGGCATTGTGTGCAGACTCTCATTCCAACATTGTTGCAATGAAACGTTGCCGCCACTTGTAACGTCAAACAATAACAACACGAGTTTGCACAAATGAAGGAGGCAAGCTTGGATTGTAGGTCGCGTAATAGGCGCATATGCTCATTGAAGAACTCATCCGTAGTTAATTTATCTTTCGGTTGCAATGCGGAATAAGTTCTATAATGGCCTGCATAGGAATGGAAGGGAATCTACGTGATTCACGGAGTGCGAATGAGTTAATGATTGATGTTGGGCTGTGCTCTTGTCGTGTCAGGTACTCCTCATACGGGTGATAGTATAAGATCGGGCGCCTGTTTTAAATGAGAAGGAGCGCGGATGGAGATGTAGTTGAGAATGCTGGTGAATGACCATGACGATGACAGTGGCAATAGCCTTAGCGGAATTGATCTAGCGGTGATCGGATCAAGCATGACCGCAAGGTCAAAGCCTTTTACATACCTCTAGCCTAACCTTCAGATGGTTGCGCCTTATTGCATCGTTTATCGGAATACGACATCCTTAGCCCCTTCTTCATCCTGGCAGAAGACCGCACGCACTACTTGGAGGATTGTGAACAGTATGAGACTGGTTCCGGCTTAGTATCGCCGGAATTTTCAACGGAAATCGTTGGTAGGTCTTTATGGTATCCGGTAGTATGTGACTGTCACTATCTGATGTACCAAATCTGCCTCGCTGATACATTACGCCAGTTTCGAAGCCGTGAACCAAGGCTAGTTACATTATTACAATGGTAAGGTATGCAAATCAGTAAGACGAGAGGGCAGACAATTTTCTAGAGCTGAGTTTCATCACCGATGGACGTTGCCAGCTGGGCTACGGGTTCAGCAAACGAGCAGTCTTGGAAAGAGTCTTTAGAGGGAAAAGTGATCATAGAGACTACGGATCCAATTATTAACAGAACTACAAACGTGACAGACATATATGAAAAAAAAAGAAACCGGCCAAGTGCGAGTCGGACTCGCGCACGAAGTGTTCCGTACCATCTGTACGGATGAGATATAGTTGATCATCAAAGTGTCCATTGAATTCAAATCAATTATCTTACTTGAAAGCAACGATGTGAAAAGGTGAATAAAAATAATGGGAAATATGGGAAAAAGGTTTGCAGCAAAGATTAATTCATCAAAGACACAAACGAGATCAAAACTGGGAAGTTTTCTACTGCTTGTGGGACATTGTCGACTAACCTTAGTTCAGTATGTGACTAAGGGGATTTTTTGTATGAAAGTCATGTCTGTTGTATGGGAGCCCCCCTTAAATATTCATTTTGTTCTGTTTTTAGTATTTGTCGTGGTAGCGGCAAAAGAAATACACCATCTGTTAAAATTTCAACTCCCTAACTATCACGGTTCATGAGATACAGCCTGGTGACAGACGGACGGACGGACAGCGAAGGCTTAGTAATAGGGTTCCGTTTTACCTATGGGTACGGAACCCTAAAAAGAGCAAGACGGCAGTTGATTTTTTATTTTTTTTTTTAGTGACTCGCGCAGTGCACGGAGTGCAGTGCTTGGGGTCGTTGATGTTCGTTCACTACTCTCAGGGGTGGTTGTCCTAGACCTAGATAGTACGAGAGCCGACCAAATTCCGCGTCGGTTATAGTCCGTAGTAATTCGTTCGAGCACTTTGGTATTGCATACGCAGAGGATGAATTTCAGTTGACCATATACTGTGAGTGTTATGCCTGCAGCAGTACGTCTGGTCACTTTCCATTCGCAACTGCGTTGCATACTTTTTGTCCGTATAGGAATTACTTTTTCTTGGCTATGAAGCGAATTTGACCCATAAACCTTCCGCTCGGCGGTCGATGATGTCAACCACTGCACCACGGCAGCTGTTGGAGCTGCATTTTAAAGTTGTCGCTAAGATCAGGGTAGGGAAGGAAAAACCCGGCTGTCGTCCCAGGAGATGCAGTGCCGACCAGCTCTTGACTTTATAAAGAATTCCTAAGACGATTTGCTAAATCCGATTGTGATTGATTTCTGGACTCAATGTTCTCTTTAGGAAGCATTTAGTCACAACTCTGCGTATGCACGTGCCATTAACTTGACACCTCCACGCGGTATGACCATGCCCTTGAATCGCTCGTGCACAATTTCCAATGGGACGTGAGCTTTGTGGCACGTAGCGCCGCCGCCGTCCTGGTGGAACCAAATCGTCGAATTCATCGAACTGAAGCGCTCGCCGTTGATAATGATGGCCTGGCCAACGTCATTCTCAAAGAAATATGGGCCGATGACGCCACCAGCCCAAAGTCCACACCAAACAGTGACTTTTCGATAGGCATTGAACGCTCTTAGATCTCAGGTGGATTGGTACCTTCTCAAAATTCGACGATTTTGTTTGCTTACGTCCCCATTCATCCAGAAATGGGCCTAATCGCTGTAGATGATTTTTCGATGAAAATAAGGGTCAGTTTCCAACTGCTGCAGAGCCCATTCAGCCCATTGTCTATGGTCGTTTACCTTCAGTTCCTGGGTCAGTTGAATTTTGTACGGGTGCAGGACCAAAACACGACGCAAGACTCGCCAAATTGTGGTCTGCGAAAGGCCATACTCTTGTGAGCGATGCGAAATTGACTGCCTCGGATTCTCTCCTGCACACTCTCACGGACTTGCTTGCTTTGGTGGCGTTACAGTACAGCCCGTGAAGGGCCAGAACCAAGCTCTCAACCATCCATGCTGTGTGTGGTTTTATTTTTTTACACGGGTGAAGGGAACCTACAATTTAATGCCGATTTCGAACGGCTTGAGTCGAGGTATACTACGGATGGAGGGACGCCGCGAAATAAACATTCGATGGCGTTGGTGTTATCGTGATCCGAACTCGCTCATCGTGCGTCAGAGTCAAATACACTAACCACTGTGCCACGGCGCCCCCTCTATCAAGGACAGTGACGATTATTTCGGCAGATCTTGCATTTCATCGACGTACGAGTGTTGGTTTATCGTTTACTGAACCAGTGGAATAGTCCTCTCGGTAGGACGAATATGGCGATCGTAAAATGGGCAAAGCGCGCGGAACGTCCGAACACCAATTTTGATAAAACAATTTTACCATTTGCACGTGTTGTTCAACGCTATGTCCGTCCATGGCTATCAATTGTCAACGTTCGGAAGACCCGATACTAAGGTGTGAATAAGGCTCCAGCCAAAAGGTCAATACTTCTCTGGTTTGAAGACATAACCACATAACATCCCATCTAGTTTTACCTTCTAAAGCGTTACATTGTACGAGGATAAGTTCTCGGCCTGACGCAGCGACGGCGTTGTATCAGAAAAGAAGTATGTTTCCTGCTTTCAAGTAGTTTGTTTAAACGAATTTTTGCAGTAGACGTCCTGCATGTTGAATATCGTGTGGTCATACAATTTTTCGTTTCGGATGGATTAACCCCAACGGCGACTCTGCCGTTAAAAAGTGAGCAGCTCAATTTAAATGTTTTCGCACATCTTTGGAAGATCGCCCACATGAAGGACGGCCAAAAACCGCAACCGCATCGGAAACCAAAGAAAAAATGCATACTATCTTGTTGGACGATAGGCATGTGAAGGGATGTCGGAAGGAAGGGATACGACGCATCTTGCCCCATCATAGCAATTTTTGGACCTATAATAGCATTTTTTTTTTTGGATCTACTCAATAGAGATCCGGCCGATTTTGTGCGGTGGACAAACAGTCCAAGAAGTGGGTAAAAGGCGGTGTAGATCGCATCTCCCGGAAAGGTCATGGCCAGTATGTTTCCTGCTGCAGGCGAATATCACTCCAACCAGCCACATGGAAAGGCCTGAATTGATAAAGAAAAAAAAAAAAAAAAAAAAAGACATCTTTCACAATGGTCCATTGGCGATGCGAAAACTGTAGGATCTGCGGTACGACCTGCTCGGCCGTCCCCCATATTTTCCTGATTTGGTACCCTCTGACTTCCATCCATTGCCAAACTTGATGAAATTTGTTTCTGGGAAACGCTTTACCTATACATCCAATGAGTATTTTCATAGCCTTCTAGACTTTCACTTCTGGGAAGGAATACTGATGTTGAAGAAACGCCGGACCAATTGTGTTATGGTCTAGGAAGATTATGTAGAAAAATAAAATATTTTTTTGATTATATTTCATTATCAGGCCCAGAATTGTTCCCTCGTAGGAGTAGAATAAAGTTGTTGTATTAGTCTGCTCGTCTCGCTTGGGCATTGCTCCCGACCGTTTAATCTTACTTGAAAAGTGTCCCACCTTGCGACAAAAGTTTGCGCATCGTACATAGTCTTAATCAACTTGAGGCATATGTCTACTTTCACCGAAATAGACAGCGGTGATTGTGGAACGATATGGGTCGAATTTTTTTGCGAAAAGGTCATAAAGAATCAATGCAGTGTCAGGCGGTGCATTATTGTGGTGGAAACCCAAGAGTCGTCTCACCACAATTCCGACCTCTTTAGGCGAACAGCTTCACTCAATCGACGCATTACGCTCAAATAAGATTTTGTTGACAATCTGACATCATGTTGACAGTTTGACATCATGACGATGTATAGCCAGATGAGAACGCAGGGATGCAGGGATGAGAACGGACACCTAGAAGTAGAATCGCAGTCGATGCTGAGAATATGGAAAAACCACTTCTGCAGGCTGTATAACGGCGATGTTAATGAATATACCGCTGTCAGGCAAAATGATCCATTTCTAATCGACGAAGACCGCAGAGAATTCCGTCCCCCTGACCTCGACGAGCTCTTCAAGGCAGCTGGGGATGACCTGGTTGGGAGCATGCACCAGCTCATCAGTAAGATATGGTCAGAGGAAAGCATGCCCGAAGAATAGAGTCTCAGCATCGTATGCCCGATCCACAAGAAAGGAGACTTTCTGACCGCGCCAACTACAGAGGAATAAGTCTACAAAATCTTCTCTGCCGTTTTGTGTGAACGCCTGACGCCTTTTGTAAATAAGCTGATAGTTCCTTATCAGTGCGGATTCAGGCCAGGGAAGTCCACCATCGACCAAACCTTCACACTACTACACTGGATCCTGGAAAAAACCAATGAATTTTAAGTCTACACTCACCACCTATTTGTCGACTTCAAAACCGCATACAACAGCATAATTAGAGACGAGCTATACAATACTATGTCTACCTTTGACATACCTGCTAAACTCGTCAGACTATGCAGGATAACTTTGGAGAATGCTCGCTGCTCCATCCGAATGGGTGAACACCTTACCGATAGTTTTGATGTCAAAAAAGGATTTAGGCAGGGCGATGCGCTGTCGTGTGATTTCTTCAACACCATATTGGAAATGATTGTGCAAAAATCACTGGCCTATACAAGAGGCACAATCTATTTCAAATCCTCGCAACTCCTTGCATACGCCGACGATATTGACATAATAGGTAGATCACAGCGAGATGTCAATGGGGCGTTTACGAGTATTGAGATGGAGGCGGCGAAAATTGGTTTGGCAGTAAACGAGGGCAAAACTAAATATATGCTGTCATCAAAAAAGGACGCTCACCACCGACGTCTAGGCCAGAACGTTTGTATTGACATATATAAGGTTGAGGTAATTAAGGATTTCGTCTACCTTTGCTCCGCAGTGACCTGGAACAACGACATCAGTTCCGAAATCAAACGCAGAATCACTCTTTGCAATCGCTGTTTCTTTGGGCTGAGGAGGTAATAGAGTCCTCTCCCGAACGACAAAGTTGACTCTGACACTTTCAAAAGCGGATGAGGAGGCCCTTCGTCGGTTCGAGAGAAAGATTTTGCGCGTGATTTTCGGGCCTATAAACGCAGACGGGGATTCAACGCCTAAGATGGCTAGGCCATGTAGAGCGAATGGACACCACAGCTCCAGCCCGGAGAGTCCTTGAATCCAACCCCGAGGGACGGAAAAATTGAGGATGGCCGCACCTAAGATGGCGCACACAGGTGGAAGGAGACCTCAGCCAACTGGGTGTGCGGCAATGGAAAAGGATAGCAAAAGATCGTGCTAGTTGGAGGGCATGTTGGTTGAGGCCCAGGTTCACTCCGAACTGTAGCGCCTGTTAAGAAGAAGAAGAATGCGCCGCTTGCGACACAGCGGAGTCAAAGCAACATGCACCGTTGCATATGTTCCCATATATGTAAGTGCTGCCAAATAAACCCATTTTCTCTGCTTCTACTTCAACGGTTCTTGTGTAGATAGACAAAATTACTCGAAATCAGTAAGGCCCAATACATACGGAGCAACCGGAAAGAAACTGATAAGCGATGCGAATTGGCAACTAGTTTGCTTTGAGTCGTACCCTGTGTAATCAAATGGGACGATACACAAGAGGCGACTGTTTGAAAACTCGTTTACGATTCAAAAAAAAAAAAAAAAAGTTTGTAAAAAGTTGCCAATTGATTTGCATTTCGCGTTGCCTATTGATTTCCTTATATCAAGGCACTGGGAAAGCCTTCCGGAAATCTGTTGCAGCCACAACAGGAGGAGGAAGAAGGACTTTCCGTAGGGGATGATGGGGGTGATTACGACCCGCCATCTGAAACTCCATCACCATCCCCACAACCACCTCCAAGGTCCCAGCCAATGCCAAAAAAGAAGCGTACTGCGAAGAATGATGATGTGGATAAAGCGTTCATCGAATATTTAGAAATGTAAAAACACGACTTCATTGGCGAGCGGGCAGGTGGCTACAGAGCCCAGAAAGGAAGCCTTGAAAATGTTCCTTCTTAGCATACTTCTGGATCTCATGCAAATGGATGATCGTGAAGATCGTGACAATTCAAGAGGGAGACTTTGGATGTTGTGGATGACATACTGTCAGCCAAATCCACGCATCCTCCCTCCTCATACCCATCCACAAGTAGCTATTCGTTTTCTGCTGGCTGAGATGCCTCCACCCATCACCGACCGAATTGGGGACTATACTTCGCTAGAGGCAGCTGAGATTTGGATCGGTCATGAGTTTCCTCGTGTGTGGAGTCAAGTCTTCGCTGAGTTCGTAACTGGTTTGTAATCCGAATTGTTAACCAGTTTGGTTTCTTTCCAGTTGCTCCGTGTGTACTGAAACTACTACTAACTACTGGCTAACAATAATGAAACAAAATTTAATTTGTTTCAGTAATCAATTTATTTATTAGTTTTAAAATAAAAAAAGGCGTGAAAGCGGATCGGGACTCGGGAGCACAACACACATTTGGGGTTCCGCGGCTGCGTTTTTATACACTGCGACAGTATCGTTCGCGTGGTGTGAGGTCAGTTATTGGTTTGGGTGTCTTATGTGGGACAACGGACGAGCGGACGTTGGCCCATATTCAATATTTTATGCTGGCGTGGTTGTTTCGTCGTTTTGTGCGTCAAGTGACGTTGTTCAAGTGGGTCAGTATGTTTGGCGTTTGTTCTAGTGGAGTTTATTGCTCTGTTTGTTTATGTCAGCTTTAGGCGAGCATTGTTCTGGTTGGTGATATGTCGTAATATCTTTGTAGTTCATTTTATGTTTGCAACAATGTCAGCTTTGATTGTCGCTTTTTTTTGGGGTCGCCTAGGTGTGTCGCAACGGTTAGTAGGGTGAGGAGCTAAATAATATTGGGTGTAATGTACTTGGGTGTGGCGGATGTAACTCCCCCCGCGTTAGTGTGAGGCTCCGACGAATTGTTTACAATTTTTGGGTTGATTACATGTACTTTTCTTTTTTTTAAATGATTTGACATAAAACATATAATAAAGGTACTTATTACTATAATGATCAATGCATCGGTACTCCAGCTAAATATATTGTACTTCTTACTTCTAAATGATATTTCTTCAATAGTTTGTCTGTTTTCAATTTGCTTTAGGTGCAAGTCTTCTAGTTTTAATGTAGGGATTAATTTGTTAATTTGGACTTTTGTTGAGAGACTAGGAAATACAAAATTCTCGTGTATTTTGACTCTTTCGTTGTTAAATGTGCTTTCATGGATTTTTATTTTACAATTTTCGTATTTAATTAAAGTATTTCCTATAATGCTTATATTTAGTTTGTTACAATTTTGATAGAGTTTACTGTATCTAATGTTTTTTGTGGCAATTGTACCAGTGGTAATTTTTTTTATCTCTTCTTGATTGTAAAGGGACATATTACAGCTTGCTTCTTTGAGGTTTACAATGTTTTTTATGCAACTGTCTGTAATTTCCAGTAAGTTCTTTTTTAAGTTATCTTTTACATTCGTGTAATAGATTGCGTTATTTTGGTCTATTAAAATTACATTGGTTTCTAATTGAATTGTCATATTATGAGCATTTGGAATTGGTTCTATTAATATTTTGGAATACTTAGTTTCTGTGTATTGAGGTATTAGTAATATGATGATTATTTGTTCCTGATATACTGATACGACCGTTTTAATGTCACTTAGGCTTTGGAAGTTTGGTAATAGATCTATTTCTTCGGGTGTTAATATATTTCTGGTTAGTATGCCTAGTTTACTAGTTAGAATTATTTGTTCTATGTTATTTAATTGGTCTTTAAGGAGGTTTATATCGTAGCCTATCTGGTAAATGTTTTGCATGAATCTAATGCTGTCTTCTAACCTGTTGAGTTCGTCTTTTACCTTGTTGTCGTAGTTATTTATGTATTTCCCTACGGTCTCTTGCTGTTTTGTTATGTGTGTGGTAATATTTTTGATTTGGTCCATGAGTTTGTTATTGATTGATACTTGTTTGTTATTTTCGTTGGTTAGTTGTTGGTTGTTGGTTATGAGGGCGTCGAGTTTTCTTGTAATTTCCTCCTCGTCAGTGTTGTCCATGGTTCCTGCGATGAATTTTAGTCCGGATCCTAATATGTTGATTAAACCTCTTTTTGTTTTGTGGTGTAGCTTCAAATTCTCTATCTTGTTTTCCATCAAGTTGAAATTGTGTTTTATAGTATTATATATTGGGCCTATTGTTTCTGATTTTGGTTGTAGGTCTTGGATATTATTTTTTATGGAGTCTTTGGCGACTTCGAATTCGGTTACGTTGATCACGTGGAGTAGTTTCTTGTAGTTCTTAATTAGTCGAATATCCTCTAATTTTATCAGTATGTGTCCATTGTTGTTGTTTAGATCTTGGATGGAAATTTGCTGGGGCACGACGTTCGCGATGCTGATCAATATAAGAATCACCGTCTTCATTTTAACCTGAAATTGGTGACTTTGTTTTATTTGTAGTTTTTGTATCGTCTTGGAATTTCTTTTTTTTCCTGACATGAGTTTTATAATATTTACATCCTGACTTCTTGTCTTCTACGTGCTCATCGTCGATCAGGTTTGAATCTATTTTCCTGTACTTGGAGTGGTTTTTTCCTCCACGAATTTCCTTTATGTAGTTTGTTCCTGGTTCTAACTTTACGTTTACTCTATTCCTATTTAGTTTACTGATAACCCTTTCCTTTTTTTCTAATATTGATTTGTGTATTGTCTCAAAGTCTTCTTCTTTAACTTTGCCTAAAACAAAGTCGATGGGTTTTCGTTTTGTTGTAGTGTGTATGGTGTTGTTGTAGTACATGTTAATTAGTGTTATCTGTTCTTCGATTGGAAAATGTTTTTTGGTGTGTTTGAGGATTCTTAGGTGTTCATTGATAGTGTTGTGGAGTCTTTCTACGTCGGAGTTGCTGTTGTGATTGGAGTTGGAGGTAAAGTGTATCTGAATGTTTCTTTCTTGGAGAAAATCCCTGACTGTCTTTGATTTCATACCTAGTTCGTTGTCGCTTATAATTTTACCTATGTTCCCGTATGCGCTGATATATTTGAGTATGGCTTTCCTAAATTCTGTTCCGTTTCTATGATTTATTTTAGTTAGCATAGCTATTTTGCTAAATTTGCATATCATGGTTACAAAGAGCGATTTGTTGATTGAGTAGAAGACGTCTAAGTGGACTATTTCATGAGGTTTGCTTGGTGTCTCTGATATTTTCAGGGGAGGTCTTGCGGGGTTTCTTTCGTACTTTTCCAACGTGCAGATTTCGCAGTTGTTAACAAATTCTGTGATTGCCAATTTCATGTTGGGGCAGTAATATTCTAGTTTGAGTTCTTCGTAGAGTTCGATAATTCCACGATGGTTGTTTTCTAAATGTTTTTCAGCTATTAGCTTTTCTAGATCCATTTTGTTGGTTATGTCTTTTAGCAGCTTTTTACATCTTATGATTTTATACCTTTTAAAGTGTTCTAGGTAGATCGAGTTGAGGCTTGGAAATATTTCGTCGTCGACCATAATGGCATTTGTGGCTTTGGGGTCAAAATGGTTTCTTATGATTTGAGTAATAGTTTGTTCGTCGACTTTCTTTATGCCTATTAATTTTCGTTGTTTGCCGAAAATTTTTCTGTTTTTTATGTATAGTGATCCTGAGTTTATTTTATTGATAATGATTTGATTCTTATAAAGGTTAATGGGGGTTACTGTTTCGATGATAGAATTTATATTTTCTGATCTTTCGTTGGTGTTTGTTTCTATTCTGCTTAAGAAGTCAGCGACTTTGTTTTCTTTTCCTTTTTTGTAGAATATTTTGTAGTCATACTCTTCTAGTTGGAGTTTCCATCTGATGAGTTTACTGTTTGGCTCTTTCAGATTGTTCAGCCATACCAATGGCTGATGGTCTGTAAACAGGTGAATTTTTCTACCAAAAATATATGGCCGGAACTGTTTTAAACACCAAATTATTCCGAGTAACTCTTTTTCTATCGTGGAATAGTTGATTTCGTGTTGATTGAGGGTTCTGGATACGTAAGCTATTGGCTGATTCTCTTGAGACAGTACGCCTCCTATCGCATATTGGCTAGCGTCTGTAGTGACTTCGAAGGTTTTATTGAAGTCGGGGTATACTAGTATCGGGGTTGTAGTTAGTTTGTTTTTTAGCGTTTCGAAGCTTTGGATATATTTTTCATTGTTGATGTCGATTTTAGAATCTTTTTGCAAAAATCTGGTCATTGGTTTTGCTATTTCGGCGAAGTCTTTTATAAATTTCCTGTAGTATCCGGCAATTCCTAGGAACCTTTTAATTTCCTTAGGCGTTTTGGGTATTGTGTAATTTTTTATCGTCTCTATTTTCTTTTGGTTGGGTGATATACCCTTTTCGTTGACTACGTGCCCTAAGAACTCAACTTCCTTTCTTAGGAATTCGCACTTGTCCAATTGGACTTTAAGTCTGACTTGTTTTAGTTTATCAAGGATCATCCTTAGGTTTTTGATGTGTTCATCTAATCCGTTAGAAAATACTATAATGTCGTCCATATAGACCAAACATTGTTTGCCAATATAATCTTTCAACACTTGATCCATCAGTCGTTGGAAAGTGCTCGGTGCGTTTTTTAGCCCGAATGGCATTCGACGAAACTCGTAATGTCCGTTATCCACGGAAAACGCAGTTTTTTCTATATCCAACTTTTCCATTTCGATTTGATGGAATCCGTTTCTTAGGTCGATTGTCGAATAGTAGTTACTCTTCCCCAGTCTGTCGAGTATGTCTTCGATGTTGGGGATAGGGTAGCGATCGTCAACTGTTTTCTCGTTTAAACGCCGGTAGTCTATAACCAATCTCCACTTGGGTTTTCCGGACGAGTCGAGTTTTTTGGGTACAACCCATACTGGACTGTTGTAAGGGCTGTTGCTAGGCTGAATAATTTCATTACCCAGCATTTCCTGGATTTGCCTTTGTATCTCAGGTTTATGGATGTATGGATATCTGTATATTTTGCTCCTTATGGGTATGTTGTCGGTGGTCTTGATAGAATGCTTGATTGCATTCGTGAAAGTTAATGGTCCCGATGTGTCAAAGATTTGTTTGTTCTCTAGCAGGATTTGCTCCAGCTTGGATCTTTCTTCCTCGTTAAGGTGATCCGTTCTAATCTTATCGAGTATATTGACTTTGCCTGTTGTTTCTTTCCTTTCATGTTGCTCGCTATTGTTGAACTGGCAAATTAATTCAGTTTCTGTGATTTTGAAAGGCTTGTTGAAGTTGACTATGTGCGGAGTTGGGTCCGTATTCAGGATTCTTGCTTTTGCTTTAAAGTTTTCGATGTAATATACTCCTTCTACGATTGCTATGGAGTCGTTTATTTTTGTGGCTTCTATTAATCCGCAGCCTGTTCTCTTGTTTACTGGGATTCTGTAGGAATGTTCCCCTGGATCTATTCGGTAGATGGTGTTTTCTATTTCATGGCTAAAGTGTAATTTTAGTTCTTTGTTGTTAATGGAAATTGTTTTTGATTTGTAGTCGATGACACTTGCATTTTTCATGAGGAAGTCGTTACCTAATAGTCCATCAAATTTGTCGTGGAATTTGAATAGATAAAATTCTAGTTTTTGGTTCAATGGTTCGAATTCTTGGGGGCTGTTAACCAAGATTTTTTCTTCTATCTTGGTTAGTTTGTTAAGCGATTTGAGGTAGATTGGTTTTTCGAGTTTTATTGTAGGACTTTCCTCAAAGACGCCTGGGTTTACCACGGAGTTTGAAGCACCAGTGTCAATTAGGAATTTAAAGTTTGCAATAGTTATGTAGGGGAGTTTGTTGGGCTCTGTTCCCGAAAATTTCCTACGTCTGTCTGTGTCTGATTGTTGCAATCCATGGGTTCGACAGGTTCTGTACTTGTTTTGAAAGATACGTTATTTCTCGGTTGATCTTGTATATTTCTCGGTGGGTATTGGTAATTGAGAGATGGGCGGAAGGGTCTTTGGTTCCCAAAGTAGCTGTTGTACGGGCCTCTACTGGTGGAATTGTGGTAATTTGAATGGGAATTCCCATGGCTCTGATTGTTATAGTTATGTGGGTTTCTAAAGTGGGTGTCAAAGGGTTTTTGGGTTCTATAGTTTGTATATTCGGTGTTCCGTGAGTCATTGGTTTCGCGACTCTGGTACCGAGGGGATTTGTCGAATGTTTCGTTTCTTGAATTCTGGTTGCAGTTCTGTTTGTGATTGGGGTACCTATTCGTATGGTACGGCTTGGGTTTATTTTGGTTAGTGGGAGAGTTAAAGTTCTGGAAGGCATATCCTGCTTCGTGCAGAATATTCATAGCTTCTTCCAGGGAGGACGGGTCTCGACAGTAAAGGATCGATTTTATGGGTTCTGGAGATTTTGATTTAAATATATGGAGTGCAGACTGCATGTTCGTGAGGATGTTAGCTTTAAGTTTTTGGGCGTCCGTTTCAAATAATTGCCCTGTTTTGTTGTTAAGCCTTCTTAGGATTGTTTTTATAGTATTATAAAAATCTACACTATTTGATTTGAAACTAGTTCCCCTTAATTCGTCGAATAGCTCCTCCAGGCTCATTCGGTCGCCGAAGTTGTTGATCAGAACGTTCCGCATATCTGCCCATGTGGTTACATGGTTATTTATTTCGATAACTTCCCTAGCGCGGCCTCTTAATTTGGCTTTTATTATGTCAGAAAAAATGCTTTGTGCTAATGGGTCGTACTTGATCAACAATGGGTGTATTTTGTTGACCAGGTTGATAAAATTTTGCAGCTCCTTGTAGTCACCGTTAAATTCGGGTAGCTGCCCTAAATACTTAAGAGGGTCTATGTTAAGGGATAAAACTTGTGCGTTTTGCATTGTGTTTCTATTCTCGTGTTCAGACGCTAAACCACTAACGATTTCACTTATAGTTCTCGATTGATTTCTTAGAGTTTCTAAACCAGATTCCAATTCGCCTATCATCAGTACAAGTATCGATACATACGCAGGAATCAAATAATTTTACAAGGTTTGTTTTGTTTGATGGATTTTCATCGAAAAAAAAAAAAAAAATTTCTTTTTTGTTTTTTTTTTAATATACATACGCTATACAAAGATCTGTTTCTTACATCTAATTACATACGTGTTTTATTCGATGGTTGGTGTTGTCATCTACGTTGACCTGTGCTCCAAGTTCGATGGTGCCGGAACTTCTCTCAGTTTTCGCCTTCTTATTCTCTGCTGCAGCAGCCTGAAGTGGTCCTGAAAGTCAGCAGTGGCGTCCTCGTCGATCCACGTCTTAGAGTCGTCTTCGTTATCGGGTACGTGGGCTTGCTCCTGTGGTGCTTCTGTTCCTTTCAGAAGGTTTGCTTCTTCTGGCAGCATGCGTGAATGCACCCTTGGGTCTTCTTTCGTGGTCACTTTTTGCACTTGTTTCTTTTGATCTTTTTCGCAGATCAAATTCGAATCACTACGCGGTTTCGTTTTTTCACGAGAGAAAGAGAGTTTATTTTCACGTTTTTTATTCACTTTAGGTCCCAGATTCAAAAACTTTGGATTTACTTCGAATCCCGCTTTTAATATTTTGAGTTTTTAAAAACTTCGAATGCTATTTTAAAACTTCGAATTCACTTCGAATCCCGCTTTTAAAATTTTGAGTTTTTTAAAAACTTCGGATGCTATTTTAAAACTTCGAATTCACTTCGAATCCCGCTTTTAAAATTTTGAGTTTTTTAAAAACTTCGGATGCTATTTTAAAACTTCGAATTCACTTCGAATCCCGCTTTTAAAATTTTGAGTTTTTTAAAAACTTCGGATGCTATTTTAAAACTTCGAATTCACTTCGAATCCTACCGACTGCGCCAATAATGAAACAAAATTTAATTTGTTTCAGTAATCAATTTATTTATTAGTTTTAAAATAAAAAAAGGCGTGAAAGCGGATCGGGACTCGGGAGCACAACACACATTTGGGGTTCCGCGGCTGCGTTTTTATACACTGCGACAGTATCGTTCGCGTGGTGTGAGGTCAGTTATTGGTTTGGGTGTCTTATGTGGGACAACGGACGAGCGGACGTTGGCCCATATTCAATATTTTATGCTGGCGTGGTTGTTTCGTCGTTTTGTGCGTCAAGTGACGTTGTTCAAGTGGGTCAGTATGTTTGGCGTTTGTTCTAGTGGAGTTTATTGCTCTGTTTGTTTATGTCAGCTTTAGGCGAGCATTGTTCTGGTTGGTGATATGTCGTAATATCTTTGTAGTTCATTTTATGTTTGCAACAATGTCAGCTTTGATTGTCGCTTTTTTTTGGGGTCGCCTAGGTGTGTCGCAACGGTTAGTAGGGTGAGGAGCTAAATAATATTGGGTGTAATGTACTTGGGTGTGGCGGATGTAACTGCTAACTACTGAAACGAATCCCTGCCATTTAGAAGTCAACTACTGTCACACCGTACCGATAAATCGCCCACAACAGATAAGGTCATTTAAACCCGTAAATCCCACCGTCGAATATCATCATTTCCAATAATAAATTGCAATTTTTCACGTTTGTTTTCAACTCAAAAACCCGTCCACTTTGATTCCATTCAGGATGCTTACCTGTCAAATTGACAGGAAGATATTAAATCAGTAACTGGACACGTGTGCATGCAAATGTCGTGACAAGCAACACTATTATGTGGTCATTCAAAATGTTGAACGCCATAACTCACCGGTTTACACCACTGTGGGTGTAGTGCACCTTTGCCTGGACGGACGGACGGGAATTCGACAACTGAAGAACAAAAAGAATAAAAGGTGTACAAGAACAAAAACGTATTCAATTGAACTTGTGTGGCTCGTAAATAACAAAATGCTCAGACAAAAGCGAGCCAAACAAGACGCGCCAAATAAGAATTATTCGAACAATTACCCGTCCTCGTGCGTTGCCTCATAGAGTTCAAAGACCCCGCCCGCACTCGACTGCTGTGGTCTCCCTGATCTCTGTAACTGCGTAATTTGTTGGTTATACACCTGCCGATGAAATAGATACCGATAGTGATACCTACGCGTATGGCGCGTCGTATCGTATATGTCTCTCGATAATGGCTTGTACGCGAGGAGGTGGTTTAACTCAGTGTCAAAGTTAAACGACCAACGACCTGCCTGAGTAGCCTTAGTAGCGTTTGCTTACGCTGCCCACTAGCTCTTATTGTCACTGTGCGCCACACGTCACACTCGGTCGTCATAACAACTCGCACTAGACGATAGGGAGGCTTTGATGAATAGGCTTATAATGGGCCACTGATGACAGGTTACATTATCCGATTGGACGATTTGCGTGCGCATTCTGCGTTCGAATTCCATTTTCATAAAAAAATAATTGTGCGTCAGTTAGCGCGTAGCTCGTAGTTTTATTGTTTTGTTTTTATGGTAAACTATTACTAAGTGGCCGTAGCAGTAATACTGTGAGCCATGTTGGGTGTCTAATTTGCCACCGCGCGTGCATGGAGGCATTGAAGTTTTTGTTTTTGTTACTCTTTTTCTGTAGAGCATTATGCAATTACAAAATTGTTTACAATTTCCTAGAAACGATGATGCAAATGGCTCAAGTGTTTTTGCAAAATACATTCCGTCATGCATTAATGACATTGCCGGTCGCGCCGCAGTCAAGGCATGTGTGAGTGGACGGCTTTTAATTGAGTTGTAAACATGCCAAGTTTTGCATGTTTTTCGCGCAATCGAGGTGGCAGGCGGTTTTTAGCTTTTTAGGCTGTCTGATTCATGATTTATGATGACTGGTCCTAAGGTGGTCACTGCTGAGTTGAGGGTTTCCGATTGATTGATCGCTTTCGAACTTGACCGAGATTTGAGCCTATAAAAGGTATGGACGAAAAGGTGGTTTTGTAAAATTGGACGACTCAGTCTGGACAAGTCTCGTATAAGACCGTATAATCCACACTATGCGTGAAAGATTGGAGGTCTTTCCTGTTCCATATTGTATGTATATTACTCGATTTAAAAAAAAATGTCAACTCTCTGCTGATTACTTGGTGAAAACATTCAAATTGTCAAGCTAATCTCTGAGTTTCATCCATGTTTTTCTTCGAAGCTACTAGGCACTGATTTTGGACTTTATTTTTCCATCACGAGACCATCCATCTCGGATTAGCACAAATTGGCTTCGTCGAATTCAATGACAATTCCATTGCGAAAAACACTTTCTATATCGAGGCTAAGGACCCAGGAGGTTTTTAAAGACCAACCCATAATAAACTTGAATGGTCTTAAACCAACTCACTGTAATACTTCATTGCAAGCGAGTTTCATGGCATGTCTATAATGGAGTTATGCTTAGTCTTCTTAGTCTTCTTCTTCTTTTGGCGCTACAGTTGATGGCGAACCTGGGCCTCCTTTAAAAAAACCTCTCCAACTGACACGGTCTTTCGCCAGCAGTCTCCAGTGCCGCACGCCTAGGTGGTTAAGCTCCTCTTTCACTTGGTTGCGCCACATTTAATTTGGCCGTCCTCGACCGCGTCGCCCCTCGGGGTTGGATTAAAATACCTTCCGGGCCGGAGCTGTGTTTTCCATGCGCTCAACATGACCTAGCCATCTTAGGCGTTGGATCCGAAGACACCTTGCCATGTTCATGTCACTGTACAGCCCGTACAGTTCACTATTAAGTCTTCTCCTCCACTCTCCATTTAAGCAGGTCGGGTCGAAAATCGTACGCAGAATTTTTCTCTCAAAACGACCAAGGGCCTCCTCATCCGCTTTCGATAAGGTCCATGTCTCTGCGCCATAAAGCAGGACCGGGATGATATCTAAGGGTCTTGTATACGGTCATCTTTGTGTCTCTCTCGAAACAATTGCCTCCCGAGCCCAAAGAAACAGCGGTTGGCAAGAGTTATTCTGCGTTTGATTTCGGCACTGATGTCACTTCGAAGTCCTTGACTACCTCGAAATTATACCTGCCAATATGTGCGCCCTGGCCAAGACGCCGGTGGTTCGTGTCCTTTTTCGACGACAGCATATATTTCGTTTTGCCCTCATTTACCGCCAGTCCCATTTTAGCCGCTTCCGTCTCAATGCTCGTAAAGACCTCAATGACATCTCGCTGACTTCTTCCAATTATGTCAATATCATCGGCATATGCGAGCAGTCGTACGGACTTGAAAAAGATGGTGCCCCCTCGTATTGACCAGTGAGTTTTGCACGATCCTTTCAAGGATGATGTTGAAAAAGTCACACGATATCGTGTCACCCTGTCTAAAACCTTTTTTGACATAAAATGTATCGGTTAGGTCGCTTCCGACCCTGATGGACCAGCGAGAGTTCTCCAATGTCATCCTGCACAATCTGACGAGCTTGGCAGGGATGTTAAAACTAGACATGGCGTTGTATAGCTCGTCTCTATTTATACTATCGTATGCAGCCTTAAAGTCGAGGTGTCGATCTGGAGCTCGTTTGTTTTTTCCAGGATCTGCCGCAGTGTGAATAATTGGTCTATAGTGGACTTCCCGGGCCTGATACCACGCTGATATGGACCAATCAGTTTATTAACGAACGGTTTCAAGCGTTCACACAGAGCAGCAGAGAAGATTTTATAAGCGATCATCAAAAGACTTATTCCTCTGTATTTGGCGCAGACAATGGGGTCTCCTTTCTTGTGGATCGGGCAAACGATACTAAGATTCCATTCATCGGGCATGCATTCCTCTGACCATATCTTAAAGATGAGCTGGTGCATACTCCCAACCAGGTCATCTCCAGCTGCCTTAAAGAGCTCGGTAGGTAGTCCGCCTACTCCAGCAGCTTGGTTGGAATTAAGCTTAGAAAAAGCATTCCTAACTTCGTCCAGGTCAGGGGGACGGAATTCTCTGCTATCATCGTCCGCTGTGAAAGGGTTATTCTGCCTGACAGCGGGGTCTGTTTCGTCATCGCCGTTATACAGTCTGCAGAAGTAGTCTTTCCAGATTTTTAGTACCGACTGTGAATTCACTACTAGGTTTCCATTTTCGTCCCTGCAGGCTTCCGTTCTGGTCTTATATCCCTGGCATGTTTCTTTTATTCGTTGATAAAACCTCCGAACGTCATTCCTGCTATAGCATCTCTCCATCTCTATAATCGCGAGCTTCTCATGCTCTCTTTTTTTTTGTTTTGAGAAGCTTATTCTCCTCCCTCCTCTTTTGCTCATAATGCTCACGAGCAGCTCTCGCCTTTCTATGCAGCGCCTCTTGATAGGCTTGCTGCTTGTCTGCATGTGCCCTCCTACACTCGTCGTCAAACCATGGATTTCTTGTTGGTGGCGGTTTTGAAACCCAGTCGCAACCTGGCTGCCACAAAAGTTCGCACATCCAGAATGTCGGATGCGTGCCTGCCATCAATCGCAATGTGGTCAATCTGGTTGACGGTTGATTGATCTGAAGATCGCCAAGTCCCTTTGCGTTTGGGGATGTTGAGATGTGGGAAACGCGTGCTAGCAACTAGAAGATTTCGCCCCGTTGCGATGTCTATCAGCCTAAATCCATTTTCGGATGTGGTGTTGTGTAGGCCGTGCTTGCCAATAACCCTATCAAAGGCGATTTTCTTGCCCAGTTTTGCATTAAAATCTCCCAGTGCGATTTTAGCATCGTAACTGGGACATTGGGCACATGTCCTATCTAGGAGGTCGTAGAAGTCGTCTTTTGTAGCGTCATCCTTGTCCTCGGTAGGGGCGTGAGCGCAAATTAGGCTGATTTTTGCGAATTTAGCCTTGATGCGGATTGTCATGACGCGTTCGCTTACATTCCTGAAGCTCAAAACTTTTTGCCTAAGTCTACCTCTAATAACAAATCCGCATCCGAATAAGCGTTGGCTTCTCTCCTTGTAGCAGTCGCCGTAGTAGATATCCCAGTTTCTCATCCTCTTTTTGCCCGGTCCATCCCATCGCACTTCCTGGATTGCGGTAATATCTGCCTTATAACAGTCTAGGGCCTCCGCAAGTTGTTCGGCGGCACGTGGTCTGTTGTTCCATGTACAAAGCCGAATATCATTTTTCCTTTTCCTTTGGTTGTTTCCTGGGTCGTCATCGGTTATTCCGTCCGTTTTTTGGTATCCGAGGCTTTTTTCGGGTTTTTTTGGCTTGTTGGTTTCCAGGTATGGCTTGCCGAGCCATAGCCTAACCGACACTTATCCTGTTTTGTGGCGCAGGAAAACTCGCCATTCGCCCTTTTCCGTTCGCGATTTCAAATAGAAATCCCCAGGTGGCACCACGAGGAAGTGAAAATAGGGCTTACTAACAGAGCTGCTAGATGTTCGGCTGCAGTGGCTTCTGCTCGCTATTTTACGGGCCAGCGCATGTCGGATATGCTACCCCTACGAGGCTTTTGCTAGTCGTTACGAGTATACTAGATGAGGAATTTCGACAGTAAACCTAATGTCTTGAGCTACTTACAGATGAGAAACTATTTGGCCAACTAGTTCACAGCCTAGTCAGACTTGCGACATACGTATGTATTTACCGTCCAACTATTTGGACAAATGGCAAACTCAAAATCAAAACATTTCATTTTGCACCGACTGGTCAGCAGACTTTATGAATTCGTTTAACTCATTGACAGACTACGCATAGGTTATTTCTAACTAGTCTGTCAACCAGTTGGCTGAGTAATATCTTGTCTGTAAATAGCTTCATAGCAAACTGAATGTAAACAAGTTGACAGTCAATTAAGCTTGCTTGCATTATGCGGAGTTGGGCTCAAGAAGACTTTTCGTTCGGTTTTGACATAAGGTTAAGCCCACTTTAATCTGCATTTCATGGTTGAGCTTGGTTGAGATCAATGGCTATTGCGGCATGCACCATTCTATGCAACAAACTGAATACTCATGAATCCTCCAATATTTTCTCCAGTGAAAGACTTTCAAAAACGTGCGCGGATGACTTATCCGTATACTGGTCAAGGTGATCGTCATTCCTGCGAACATTTTTTCCTATTCGGAAATAGATAAAAATTGAAGAGCGCCAGTTTAAACGAAGGCAGCAGTTCGTTGCGCGATTCACCAAAATGCCTCGGATACACGGACTGATACTCGAAGACGACATAGCACGAAAAAGGAACGCGATTTCCGTGTATGCTCCTGGAATGTCAGAACTCAGTACACTCCTGGAGCTGCTCATAAACTCAAGCAGTACAATGCGGATATTACTGCGATCCAGGAAATACGCTGGATAGGAAACGGAAAAAACTTCAACTTCCAATGCCAATTTGTCGTGGGAAAGCGGTTAAGATGGAAGGTCATCGACTTAAGTCTATAAGTTATCGCCTGGCTGTGATCCGCATCAAATGCAGATTTTACAATATCAGACTGATATTTGCACACGACCTTACCGAAGAGGCTGCAGGGGACTTCTATGATCTCTTGGACAACGCCTACGGAGCTTGTCGGTAGTACGATGTTAAAATCGTACTCGGGGACTTCAAAATTCGTTAGGAGAACACCTTTGGCAGAGTGATCGGAAAACAAGGCCTCCACGATACAACAACGGATAACGGCTTCCGACTCACGTATTTTGCGACAGCTCGTAATGGGGTGATGAGTAGCACACGATTTCCGCGGAAGCGAATCCACATAGCAACTTGACGATCTCCGAAAGGTCGAACCGCCATTGTCGACAATGTGCTCATTGGCGTAAGACACTCGTCAAACATCCTGGATGTGCGAACATTCAGGGGGACCCTGACCATTTCCTCGTAGTAGCAGACTGTAAAATGTCAGAAAGCTGCACCAGCACACCATGAGAAGGTTCGACATTGGACACCTGAGCACAGCGGAGGTTACCAGAGTCTACAGTGAGCAACTGAGCGAAAGACTCACCGATGGCTTGCCACCAGGGTGCTCTTCAAGGGTGGCGGCGATGTTCTGGGAAGAGGAAAGCATGCCCGAAGACTGGAGCATCAGTTTTATTTGTCCCATCCATAAAAAAGGCGACCCCACCTCTTTCAAGAACTATAAAGCTATATCCCTGCTCAATGTCGCAAAGGAGATGCGCTGTCGTGTGACTTCTTCAATTTGGTGCTGGAGTAGATAGTGCGATAGGGAGGCGTCAACAGGGAGGTACTATCTTCTACAAGTCTGTCCAGCTGATAGGATACGAAGATGATATTGATGTTATCGCGCGGTCTCAGCATGACTTTGTAGAAGCTGGCGATTGAAGAGCAGGCGAAACGAGCTGGTCTTAAAGTCAACGAGGATAAGACAAAGTATGTACATGCTGTCATGCTGTCAAGCAAAAACCGATCCGCCGCTCACCACCTGGGACAAAATATAACGATTAACAGCTATAATTTCGAGGTGGTTAAGGTGTTTGTCTACTTCGGGGCAAACATTAACTCCATAAACGACACCATAGTGGAAATCGGGCATAGAGTTGCCCTTGGCAACCGCTGATACTTCGGTTTGTCTGTTCAAACAACTTGGGTCAGAACCCCTCACTCGAAGAACCAAAATCAAAACAAAACGCTTATACTGCTAATCTTGCTGTACGTTGCCGAAAGCTGGACGATAAGCAGGAAGGCGGAGCTGATTTTAGGTTCTTTCGAAAAAAAAATTCTGCGCCGGATATTTGGTCCTGTCTGTGAGGAAGGTGAATGGAGGACAAGACATAACCGCGAACTATATGAGCTGTACAAAGGTGTTTATATAGCCCGGAAGGCAAACATTCGTCGACTACACTAGCTCGAACACCAACGCTCCAGCTAAGAGGGTCTTCGGCTCCGAACCTCCTGGTTCGAGAAGAAGAGGACGACTGAATCTCCGGTATAAAGACCAAATAGTCGCGAATATGAGACAACTTGGTCTTGATAACTAGAAGCAGCGTGCCCGGGGGACCGTCAACAATAGAAAGCAGCTATAGCTCAGGCTCAGATCCTCTATGGATTGTGTAATGTGGCTTTTCTCTTCATGAAAAGAGCCATTCCCCTTAATTTTTTTAGTAAAATCGGCCGTATAGTTCAATATAGTTCAGTGATCAGTGGATCACTTTTCCAAGCGTATAGAAGAATTAGGTTCTGTATCGCTTTTGCGCAGATTCATCATCCTTCCCAAATCTTCTTTATTTGTTCGGGAATTTTCTTGATGAAAGAACTCAAAAATTTCCTAAAACAAAGGGACAGTACGACCACATATTCTCCAGATATAAAATCACATGGGCGATAAGGAGTTGCAAACCTTTTAAATCGCCGGGGCCGAATGGAATTTACCCCATCGAACTCGCACAAACTATGGAGTGGATAAATCCATGGTCAGACGTCATCTTCGAAGGCTGTCTAGTCTAAAGACACATTCCAGAAAAGTGTAAATTTGCAATGGTGGCGAGTTACTTTAAGTACGCAAAATCTTCTTTAAATGGAGGAGCCAAGTAACCTTTAGATCAGTCACCAGAGTCAGAAGGTAGGGTCCTCTCCCCTCTTCTCTGGAACGAACTACTGAAAAAAAATGTGGCAAGAAGGCGTCTGGGTTATTGCCTACACTGATGATGTTGCCATTGCCATTTCGGGCTAATATTTACTCACACTGAATGACCGCTGACATGCTGACTAACAGCGAACGACGCGACAAATAAACATAGCACAAGCAGGAATACTCACTTACTTAGATGGCGCTGCAGTTCGGGATGAACCAGGGCCTCAACCAACAAGCCTTTCCAGTCGGCACGATCTTTGGGCAGCCTCTTCCAGTGCCGCACGCCCAGTGGGTTGAGGTCCCTTTCCACCTGTGCGCGCCACCTTAGATGCGGTCGTCCTCTGCTTCGGGCCGGAGCGGTGATGTCCATTCGCTCTACATGGCCCAGCCATCTTAGACGGTGGATCCGAAGACGTCTAACTAGGCCGATGTCACTGTACAGCCCGTACAGTTCTTGGTTGAATCTCCTCCTCCAATCTCCGTTTACACAAACGGGACCAAAGATTGCACGCAGAATTTTCCTCTCGAAACGCCCAAGACTTCTTCATCCGCTTTTGATAAAGTCCAAGCCCCAGCGCCGTAGAGGAGGACCGGGATGATAAAGGTTTTGTAGAGGGATACCTTAGTTTCTCGAGGGAGGGCTCTACTACTCAGTTGCCTCTTGAGCCCGAAGAAGCAGCGATTGGCAAGAGTTATTCTGCGTTTTATCTCAGCGCTGGTGTCGTTGCTGCTTGTCACTATCGAGCCAAGGTAGACGAAGTCCTTGACTACTTCAAAAATATAGCTGCTGAAGGTGACGTTCTGACCAAGACGTCGGTGTTGTGCGTCTTTCTTGGATGACAGCATATATTTGGTCTTGTCCTCATTTACCGTTAGACCCACTTTCGCCGCTTCTGCTTCAATGCTTATGAACGCCTCATTGACGTCTCGCTTTGTTCGTCCAATAACGTCAATGTCATCTGCGTAGGCAAGCAATTGTGTGGACTTGAAGTAGATCGTACCTCTTGTATTGGCCGCAGAGTCCCGCACGATCTTTTCAAGAATGATGTTGAAGAAATCACATGACAGTGCGTCACCCTGTCTAAAACTTTTTTAACATCGAAGGGGTCGGTTAGTTCACCTCCGATCTTAATGGAGCAGCGAGAGTTCTCCATAGTCATCCTGCACAGTCTGACGAGTTTGGCTCGTCTCTATAAACGCTGTCATATGCGGCTTTAAAGTCGACAAAAAGATGGTGCGTGTCGACCTGGAATTCATGGGTCTTCTCCAAGATCTGCCGTAGTGTAAATATTTGGTCTGTCGTCGATTTTCCTGGCCTGAATCCACACTGGTAGGAAGGCGCTTACACAGGACGGCAGAGAGGATCTTGTACGCAATGTTTAGGAGACTTATTCCTCTGTAATTGGCGCAGTCATAGGGGTCTTCTTTCTTATGGACCAGGCAAACGATGTTGAGCTTCGATTCGTCGGGCATGCATTCTTCCGACCATATCTTGCAGATGAGTTGGTGCATGTTCTTAACCAGCTCATCGCCAGCTGCTTTAAACAGTTCCGCGGGAAGTCCGTCTGCTCCAGCAGCTTTATAAGACTTAAGTTTCGATATCGCTATCTTAACCTCGTCTAGGTCGGGTGGACGGGATTCTCTTTCGTCTTCTTCCATTGTGAATGGTTCGTTCTGCCTGACGGCGGCATTGATAGTCAACATCACCATTATACAGTCTGCAGATTCCACTACTAGTTGTCCGTGCTCATCCCTGCAGGCTTCTGCTCTGGCTTTATAGCCTTGGCATGTTCGTTTTACTTTTTGGTAAAATTTTGAACAACGTTCTTGCAATAACATCTCTCCATTTCCTCGATCTCGCGCTTCTCCTGCTCCTTCTTTTTTCTTCTCAGAAGCGGAAGCTCCTCGCTCCTTTTCTGTTCATAGAGCTCGCGGGCAGCTCGTCCGTCGATGCAGTGTAGGGGGAAACCAGGGGTTTCTCGAAGGTGGTGGCTTGAAACCGAATACATCTGAGGCCACCTCTCTGATGGCGTTCTGACAACGACTCCGTTGCTATTCTATGGTTTCTATAGATTGCATCGGGACTTGAGAGAGCTTGAGGGAGACTTGATCGGCGAATGATCCGAGTCGATGTTGGCTCCTCGAAAGGTTCGGATATCTAGGATGCTGGAGGAGTGTCTACCGTCGATCGCAACGATTGTCGATTGATTGATTGATTGTCGATTTATCGAAAGACCGCCAGGTCCCCTTATGGATGTTGAGGTGTGGGAATCGTGTACTTGCTACCACGAGGTTATGTCCCGCCATAAAGTCGACTAGCCTTAGTCCGTTTTCTGACGTGGTGTAGGCATAGCCTACACAACACCACGTCAGGAATACCTATAGCAGCCATTAAGCTAAAACTAACGCGTCAGGCCACGACCACGACAAACCTGAGATGGACCCAAGGGCGAATCCATTTAGCGCATAATCTGCGCCTGTCCAGCCCTCTACCAAAGCTAATGAACTGATTGACGTTCAGCTAATTGGGATAACCGATCTTCTTAACTACGTATGTATAAAGCACCAAATGGTTCCATCAATAGGGAGACGACCCCCCTTGTATCAACACAAAGGGCCTCTCTGGTCTAAGTGTGTACACCCTTCATGAAAGTTACGGATAACCTACCTTCCTTCCTTTTTCGATGACAAATAGATAAAGCGATCCACTTTAGAGTATTGCTCTTTATCCATCCTGGCAAAAGCTTTAAACTCGTCTAATGCAAATACCTGCTAGATGTATAGGTACGTGTGGTACGTTGAGCGAATACTTTATTACAAAATTGTTCAATAAGATCTCCATTAGCGGAAGTAACCTGGTCAATCGTGGGCCGAAAGGAATTGCATGCCCAAATCAAATGCTCTCTATTCACGTTGACCATGCTGACAATTATAGCATCCTGCAGGGAAGAAATGGTGTTATGAGGATGTTTACTGGTCTCACGCCTAGCCACGCCCGCTAAATAATAATTGAGGGGATTAAGGTATGGGGAGCTAGGAAATCATAAGTTCGGGGTGAAGTAGTCATGAAAATTGTTGGCCTAACCTGCGGGAATATATTTGCTCTGTTACCCCCACGTACACTATTAATATAGCTTTTCATAAGGTTTTCTAAAATCTGAATGTCGGCGGAAGCATTAACCTCAAGTCCTTGGGGAAAGGAATGAAGTCGGTTCTCACAACTCCTAAAACCATAACAATAGCTGAAAATTTCCTCTGCATAACAGCGGTAGGGCCTGAACAAAGCCATTTATCATTTTTGCGCTCTGTTTTTTGGTTTTGATTGATTTTTTTTTCTCGCCAGAAAAATACCACGACATTATCGGACCTTCAGGGTGCTTTAACTATGCTTTGCACGCATAGCTCTCTCTTCCTGGGTTTGTGCCGACATAAACTGCCCTCTGCGTATAACGTAAGACTTATAGCGAAAACCTTCGTAGGCAACTTGATGGATAAGTCCCACTATAACTTCAAGGTCCTTCGCAATAGCTCTCGCTGATTTGCAAAGGATTTCGGCAACAATCGCTTATGCTTATTTAATAAATTGCATTAATTTAATGGTGTCTGAACGTCCGTCATGTATTTTTTTTTACATTTTGCAAAAGATACTGTATGATGCTTTCACATCACGGCAAGCCTTTGGTAAGAACGATCTGGCGCAATTCATAAAATTTGACATTTTTCAATCAGTATGTTATATATATTGGGGGGAGGGAGCGAGCAAACAGAGCAAAGAATTTGATCACGTTTAACATGGCAAACGCCAGCTTCGATCACTGTCCCTGCTCAATCCAAGTTGACAAACGGCCTCCGCGTGGCCCCCCCTGGATTGCTACTCTGGCACCCGCCAGGTAGTGAACCAATGTGTGCAGCGATCCAACCTCTTGTTCCTGGGGAAAGAGGAACCCTCCAGGTTGGGGGTTGTGCTTAGGGGTAACATCCCTATCACGTAAAAACCTACTTGTTCAGAAGCAACCACTTGGATACGGATGGATATAAAGCTGACGACCCCTGCAAACGACTAACGGACTTGAGAATCTGCACCTGGAATGTGAGGTCCCTTAACAGACCGGGTGCAGGTGATCAATTGGAGCAAACCCTTAACTGCTATAAAGCAGATATGTATAACCGCGCTTCAAGAAGTGCGATGGGATGGACCAGGCAAAAGACTGATGAAAAACTGCGACATCTACTACGGGAACTGCTACAAGGAGAATAAACAGCGCCTATTCGGGTGCGGATTCGTTATTCGAGGAAGACTAGGAGATTTTGATGCAAAACTGGGCATACAAAGACAAAGAGGACATATTTGAGTCGATCATAGGAAAGCATCGCCTCCATAAAAGCACATCCGACAACGGACTTAGGCTAACCGATTTCCTAGCGGGGCGTAACCTCCTTGTAGCAAGCACGCGATTCCCCCATCTCAACATCCACAAGGGTACCTGGCGGTCTTTTAATCAATCGAACACAAACCAGATTGGTCACATTGTGATTGACGCCAGACACTCCTCCAGTATCAGACACTCCTCCAGTATTCTCGACGTACGAACCTTCCGAGGGGCCAACATCGATTCGGACCACTACCTTGTTGTGGCCAAGGTCCGAATGAGGATATCAAGAATGCTTAGGAGTCGAGTAGGACTACGTAAGTTTTACGTCGGAAAGCTACAATCGCAAGAGACTGCCAGAATCTTTGCCGATCGTGTCTCCTCCAAGCTCTCTCAAAATCCGCCCCCAGCAGCACCAACAATTGAGCAGGAATATGCGCATTGCCAGAGCGCCGTCAGAGACGCTGCTTTAGAGGTGCTGGGTTTCAAACCGCCACCACTTAGAAACCCTAGGTTCGATGAACAATGCGAATAAGCCCATGCAGCAAAACAAGAGGCATATAAAGCCATGCTGCAACGACGGACGAGAGCTGCTCGCGAAATCTATGAACAGAAGAGAAGAGAGGAACACACGCTTTTCAGAAGAAATAAGAGAGAGCACGGAAAGCGTGAGATCGAGGAGATGGAGAGATACTTCCGCAGGAATGACGCCCGTAAGTTTTACAATAAAGTAAAACAAACATGCCATGGCTACAAAGTCAGAGCGGCGGCCTGCAGGGATGAAAACGGAGAACTGGTCGTGGAGTCTCAGTCGATGCTGAGGATTTGGAAAGACCACTTCTGCAGACTGTATAACGGCGATGATAGACAAGATAACGCTGTCAGGCAGAACGAGCCATTCGTATTGGACGACGAAGTAACAGAATTCAGTCCACCCAACCTAGACGAAGTCAAAATAGCGATATCAAGACTTAAGTCTAATAAAGCCGCGGGCGCAGACGGCCTGTCTGCTGAGCTTTTTAAGGCGGCTGGAGATGAGCTGGTAAGGTGCATGCACCATCTCATTTGCAAGGTATGGTCGGAGGAAAGCATGCCCGACGAATGGAATCTCAGCATCGTTTTGCCCGTTCCATAAGAAAGGAGATCCCTATAACTGCGCCAATTATAGGAGAATGAGTCTCCTTAACATCGCATAAAAGATCTTCTCTGCCGTATTGTGTGAACGCCTGGAAGCGTTTTGTGGATAACCTGATCGGCTCTTATCAGTGTTTCAGGCCAGGTGAATCCAAAATAGACCAAATATTTACGCTACGGCAAATCTTGGAGAAGACCCAGGAATATCAAATCGACACTCACCACCTTTTGGTCGATTTCAAAGCTGCATATGACACGGTGTATAGAGATGAGCTATACAAAGCCATGTCTAGTTTTAGCATCCCTGCCAAACTCCTCCGACTGTGCAGGATGACAATGGAAAATTCTCGCTGCTCCATTAAGGTCGGTAATGAGCAAACCGAGACTTTTGATGTTAAAAAAGGATTTAGGCAAGGTGACGCGCTGTCGTGCAACTTTTTCAACATCGTGCTTGAAAAGATCGTGCAAGAGTCACTGGCCACCACAAGAGGTACGATTTATTTCAAGTCTACAACAAGACAAGACAACACCGACGTATTAGCCAGAACGTCCCCATGGGCGGATATAACTTTTAAGTGGTTGAGGAATTCGTCTACCTTGGCTCACTGATGACCAGCGACAACAACACCAGCTCTGAGATAAAACGCAGAATCACTCTTGCCAACCGCTGTTCCTTTGGGCTCAAGAGGCAATTGAGAAGTAGAGCCCTCTCTCGAACCAAGGTGACACTATATAAGACCTTAATCATCCCAGTCCTCATTTACGGCGCAGAGGCGTGGACCTTAACAAAAGCGGATGAAGATGCCCTTGGTCGTTTCGAGAGGAAAATTCTGCGCACTATCTACGGTCCCGTTTGTCCAAACGGTGTATGGAGGAGAAGATATAACGAAGAACTGTACGGGTTGTACAGCGACATCGGCCTGGTACGACGTCTACGGATACAGCGTCTAAGGTGGCTAGGCCATGTAGAGCGCATGGAAAATACAGCTCCGACCCGAAGAGTCTTCGAATCCACTCCGGAAGGAAGGCGCGGCAGAGGACGGCGCATCGCCGGTGGGGCGCACGCAGGTAGAAGGGGACCTTAACCAACTGAGCGCGCGGCGCTGGAAACAGCTGACCAAAAACCGTGCCGGCTGGAGACGCTTGTTGGTTGAGGCCCAGGTTCACCACGGACTGTAGCGCCACCTAAGGAAGTAAAGTATGTTATATGTATAGTGACAAAAATATCACGTTTCCGTTCCTTACGTTAAGTTATAGTGCTCCATTGATAATCTAAAAAAAAAAAAAGAACGAAATATATCCTCTACGGCGCAAAAGCTTGTCGAAAATAGATGAGGAAAAAGATTGGAGAAGCTTCAGCCACGGCTGTAGAGCGACATCGGCCTAGTGCGACGTCTAAGATGAAAAGGCTCGTTGGTTGAGGCCCATATTCACTCCGAACTGTAGCGCCATCTAAATAAGTAAGAAAGAAAGCTTTCATAAATTGTTTTTCCAGTTTCCATAAGCCTTTCATACAGAAAAACACTCCATTTGCGCTAGAAAGGTCTATCCATTCGAAATTTGTCAAGATTTTTATCCTGTAAATGATTTTTAAGGACTTCTGATCTCCCGAACGTTTGAATGCTGCTCTTTTGCCAAGGAAAAGCTTATCCTTTAAAAGATCTAATGTTTGCTGTATGTTCCCGTAGAATACTATTTATATTTTTGTATTCTTTTTCTCTGACAGTTTTCCTCTTCTCGTTATAGATACTGAAGGCTAAGTGCAGCCGGTGTACCCAGATAACAGGTTTGTACCAAGTTATATTTAAAATTTCACTTAACTTAACTTACTTACTGCAAATCACAGCTTTTGGATTTTTGAAAATCAACTTCGTGCTTTTTTAAGGCCAGATTTTCGTGGTAGTCTTGAGGAACAATCCAACCCCTTCACAGAAAAAGTTGTTAATCAATCCGTAGTTGGCGACGCAGAATTTATTTTTACATTGTAAACTCAGTTTTTAGCTTGAAAAGCGTTCATGCACTCACGCCCCAAACCGAACAAAAGAACAATCGACTCAAAGACGACTCCTACTATCTCCTAGACAGAACCTATTCCCAATGTCCCAGCTACAAAATAGTACTAGGAGATTTGAATGCGAATCTGGGCAAAGAGGACATATTTGAGTCAATCACGGCAAAATAGAGCCTACACGACACCACATCCGAAAAAGGACATCGGCTACTTGACTTCCTGGCGGGGCGTAATCTCCTCCAGTATCCTAGATGTACGAATCTTCCGAAAAGCCAAACTCGACTCGGATCACTACCTTGTTGTAGCCAAGGTACGAATGAAGATATCAAGGATGCCACTGAGTCGATCTGGACAACGAAAGTCTGACGTCGAAAAGCTACAATCGAAGGAGACCACTAAGATCTATACCTAACCAGTTTACCTCAACCTCTCGCTAAGGTTTATCAAAAGGTAGCATTACGCAATGCAATCAGAATTCTCTGCTCGGGAACAAATATGACATGTAGACCCGCAGGTCACATGTCCATATTACAACACCTTCCTGGGCTGGATATGATTACCACGGTCTCGGACGCTTTGCCACACACCTTTACCTTTGAGATATTGATCCCAAATCGCTTAGCATGGGAAAACAGTGATCCCCTGCTAAATGTCAAAGGCCTTAGGTGGTACACGAATGGCTCCAAGATGGCTTCTGGCGTTGGCGCCGGCATCTTTGGACCAAATCGCAAGATCTCGACGGCCCTGGGAATGAGTCCCAGCATCTTTCAAGCAGAGCTGCACGCCATCCTAACATGCACCAATCTAAATCCTGAGACTGGCACTGACTTACAGAAGTAACCATCAACATATTCTCTGATAGCCAAGCAGCGCTTAAAGCGCTGGGTTCGTACAGTACGAACTCAAAAACCGTCAAGGAATGCCATGACGTCCTACAATACCTCGCCAAAAGAAATAATGTTAAACTTTGGTGGGTGCCAGGGCATAAACGTATCAAGGGCGATGAAATCGCCGACCAACTTGCCAGGAAATATATAGGTCCGGAACCATTCTGTGGCATCCCCAGGTTTAAGATAAATTTCTTCTTAGACAAATGGGAAAAATTGCAACACCTGTCCTTTTGGAATAGCGTTCGGGGACTTCGTCAATCTAAACGTCTTATACGACCCCTGAACAAACACTCTAATGATATACTCAAACACAATAAGGTGGATATCAGAATACTAGTCAGCTATCTAACAGGAAACTGCGGTCTGAGATATAAAATTAGCCTCTTATCTGAACTGAGTGTCGGCTCTGTCTTGAAGACGAAGAGACGGCTGAACACATACTGTGTGAGAGTGCTGCTCTCTGCCATCTTAGGAAGCGTATCCTTCCCAGCGAAGGTATGACTCCTGAGGGGATCACCTTGGCTCCTACGAGACGCATTCTCAACTTCATTATAGAAGTGGAGAGGCTCCTCGGCTAATTGGCTAGCAGGCACAACAGATCTGCAAAGGTCACAGTGCCATGTGCTAATGGTAGCACTAGCCCCATACAAAATGTATGTATGCATGTATGTTGACGTTACAGTCCATGAAAAACGTGAGCCGAGCTTCTCTCAATCACCCATGTTGTGTGTGATTTCACATAGGTGAAAGAGACCTACAGTTTATTGCCGGTTCCGAACGGCGAATTTCGAGATGCTTTTCATGACAATTTTACTACAGGGGGTTTTGTCAGAACCCCGCGGAGGAGAAACACCGTGAAAAACACGTTCGATGACATGGCTGTGTCGGGATTCGATCCCGAGTCATCGGCGTCAGAGGCCAACACACTACCAACTGCGCCACGTTTCTCTCCCATACAAAAAACCTCTCGCAAATTCCGCTGACACCGGCACAGAACAAGAGTGGGAGCATTGTCAGCACGCCATCAGAGGCGCTGCCTCACAAGTCTGCAGTCGATTCTCCTTAAAGACAGAAGGAATGCTGCGGATTTCTTGCAGACATCAGGGCATACGCACTTTGTCATCCTGCATTCTGGACAATTCCTCCATCTACGGTTGTGTGTATTAAACAGCCAGCCGTTAATGTGGGAATCAATCGTAGATACAGGTAGACCTAGAGCGGGTTCAGGTCCTGAGAATCTCTCCTCTGAACCCATTCTCGCGAGTTCATCAAAGATCTCATTTCCTGAGAGTGTTCTGGAACCCATACAACCCATACCCTTAATGAATTTAGTCTACCGACTCTGTTCAAGAAGGACTTGAGTTCAAGCACTAATTTGGAGCTGGTTTAGGGGTTGCACACATCTTTGAGTGCAGCTTGGCTATCACTGCAGACGCATATGCTTTTCCCCTCCACCTGTGCTTCTCAACATAGTGCATGGCCATTAGGATTGCGTATATTTCTGATTGGAAGGCAGATGCATATTTTCCTAACGAAAAGTGCAGTCGGATGTTTTCGCGCTCAAAAAAGACCCAAGCACGGCACCCCCGCCCAGACCTGGAGCCATCCGTGGAAATGCGAAGACTATCCTTTCCAGGTTCAGTATCCAGCCAGAGCCGACCCAGACGCAATGGAAACTCGACTGTGAAATTGCGGCGCAGTTTCTCTTCAGATGAGACATGGCTTTCAGAGCACACCCTCTGATAAATATATCAAAAGGTGGAAGGTTTATCATAGCATCTAGAGCAGCGCCCGGCGTGTTGCGGAAAACCCCCGTACAGCTAAGACAAACCATTCTTTGGAGTTTGGTGAAAGAGGCTACGACGTGTTTGCTTTTTGGCCTGTTCCACCAGACAACCGATGCATATGAGATTATGGGTCTTATCATTGCCGTGTAGACCCATGTTTTGCCAAAAGCTCCTTTGCAATGCCGGAAAGCTGACAGCGCTTTGGTAGTATTTAATTCAACATACTTTGACCAGAGAAGCTTGCTATTTAAGATGACTCCTAGATACTTAGCCTCCTTGTATATCGGGATGGAAGTGCCTTTTAGTACCAGCTGAGTCGTGTCGGTATTTTTCCTCCTTCTCGTGAAGAGAACGATATCGGTCTTAAGAGGATTGACTGACAGCCCATTTCTGGTACAGCAATCATCGATCACATTTAGCGCCGCCTGTGCTTTGAGACCGGCAGTCGCTAAGCATGAGCCGACAGAAAGAACGGCGACAGCATCCGCATAGGCCTGGGCATAGATTTCAGAGGCATTAAGAGCATCAAGTAGAGAGTCGACCACCATGCGCTATTAAGCACGTTGCATCTCCAAAAGAGGATGCATTCGAAGGGCAACTTTGCGCACGTGCAACTCTACCAGTCTCTCCATGCTTTTGAGCAGGAAGGATGTTAGACTAATTGGTCTAAAACTCTTGGCAAGTCAGTAGTCTTCTTTTCCTATTTTTGGAATAAGGACTACTTTCACCGTGCGCCAAGGAATGGGTATGTGAGCAAGTACTAAGCTAGCAGTGAAAATAGTTTTCAAAGTAGGAAACAGCTGCCTTATACCTTTTTGCAGCATAACAAGATATGTTCCGTCGGTGCCTGGCGATTTGAAGCCATCGAAGGATGCCACAGCAAATTCAATGGCTTCAGTCGTAACCACACGCGACGCAATATACCAGCCACCAGATCTTGTCCACAAAAGTGCCCAAGTTTGGTTGCCGATAGTGAGTTCGATATGATTAGGCCGACCCTAGGCCTTTCATATCGCTCATCATAAAGAATCGTTGCATCACGTAAACCACCAAGAGCAGATAGGCGTTTATTCCATACCCACGGTTCTTGAATGGATACAACGTGATGATTTGTACTACTGCATGCAATTCTACTACTTAAAAGAGCAGTAGCAGCCTTGCAATGTTGTAGACTGATCTGGATAAAAACTATCCTGACCTTTTCAGAGGAGATAGCCGCCTGTTTATAAGAGGGCTGCTTCTCTCGACTCTTTACGGTCATTTGGATCTCCTTCTCGGAGGAAGGGGTTTTGTTGTGTGATGTGCTCGCCTCCGAGGAGCGGTTTGTGGCTGTCTTCGCCTTCAGGCCTATGCATTGATCCTTCTAGGTCGCCACATCTGCCATTGGACTCTGATTTTCCACCGCCCCACCGGAGAGGGAGGGATCACACACTCTCTCCATAGCGATGCTATCCTTAGCGGCGATCTTCCGTTTGCGGGAACTTTTACCTTTTTCGGTTATAGCTCCTGCTCCCTACGGACTCCGGGTTGGGACAGCCTTGCCAGTTGGAGGACTGCTAGGATCCGTAACGACTTCGACTTCTGCGTTCGGAGTCTGTCTGTCAGCCCCGCCACCTTTTTCGGCGGCAGCGCCGGACATAGCAGAAACCTGAAAGCTTCCGGCTTCGTCATTACGAGAACTGATCACGCTCTTACCGTGTGGTTGAAATTTCCCAGTAAGAGGAAGAGAGTTGGAGGCGCATGCCGAAAGTGCAGACATGCTTATGCCTCCTTCAGCAGCCTTTCCCAACCGCAGACGCTTTCCGCACTGCGCACCTTCGAGAGAGGGGTGGAGCTCAGGAAGAAGGGTCGGATCGATTTCGGTACGAGATACCTCCGTCGACCTAACTCTCTTAACTGGTTTCCCCAGAGGTTTAGCCTCAAACATTGTGCCTTCGGCTTTGTCAGCCTCTTTGCACAGTTTTCGGGCACGCCTCTTGCCACCACTTTTTTGGCACTTAGCAGCGCATTCAGCAGTATGTCCCAACCCAAATCTGGGGCGCGTTCCGCCTTTGGAGGAAGAGAGTTGGAGGCGCATACCGAAAGTGCAGACATGCTATGCCTCCTTCAGCAGCCTTTCCCAACCGCCAACGCTATCCGCGCTGCGCACCTTCGAGAGGGGTGGAGCTCAGGAAGGAGGGTCGTATCGATTTCGGTACGAAATCCCTCCGTCGACCTAACTCTCTTAACTGGTTTCCCCAGAGGTTTAGCCTCATTCATTGTGCCTTCGGTTTTGTCACCCTCCTTGCACAGTTTTCGGGCACGCCTCTTGCCTCTACTTTTTTGGCACTTAACAGAGTATTCAGCAGTATGTCCCAACCCAATTCTGGGGCGCGTTCCACCTTTGGGGTTTCCCGTGCCGGATGCACCGCTCATGCTTAGTCCGACAAGATGGTCAGACAGTGAGCCGCATGAGCCGGTGTCATTCCGGGCTGCCGGAGCGTCTTTCGGTTAACGAGGGTAAAACGAAATATGTATACGCTGTCAACCAAAAAAGACGCACAACACCGACGTCTCGGCCAGAACGTCACAACTGCCAACTACAAATTCAAAGAGGTCAAAGACTCCGTATACCTTGGCTCACCAGCGCTAAGATCAAACGCAGGAATACTTTGGCCAACCGCTGCTTCTTTGCTTCTTCTAGATTCCTCTCTCGAAAGACCAAAGTTGAGCTATACAAAACCTTAATCATCCCGGCCCTCCTCTATGGCGCAGAGGCTTGGACTTTAACAAAAGCGAATGAGGAGGCCCTTGTTTGTTTCGAGAGGAAAATTCTGCGTTCATTCTATGGTTCCGTTTGTATAAAAGTGGAGTGGTGCAGAAGATACAACGACAAACTATACGCGCTGTACAGCGACATCGGACTAGTACGGCATCTACGGATCCAACACCTAAGGTGGCTAGGCCATGTAGAACGAATGGATAACACAACTCCGGCCCGAAGAGTCTTCGAATCCAACCCCGAGGCCGCCATCTAAGAAGAAGAAGAAACGCAGTGTTTTTTACGGCTATTGTCCACACTGTATGAAAACGGGTGTCTAACATTGCATAGAAAACTTTACAAATTAATACTATTTAAATACTAAATGCCTCAATAAGGTGCTCAACTATACCACAGGAAGTCTTTGACGTTTTTCAAGATCGAAATGCGATTAAAGTGGCAATTAAAGGCTGTGAACTAAATGGTGCACGCTTACAACCGGCCAAAACGGCAGACCAAGTGGATAGTTAGTCGTAAGATTGCAGTTTATTGTACAATAGTACGGGCAATGTATTGAACCTTTGTTGGCCCAAATATAGTTGCGATCAAAATCGCTGATGTTTGGTTGACCACTTTCTCCCGCGTCTTTGAGTCACTGACCTTCTTATGAACTAAATCGACAACAAAAGGAACATTGACCAACAATTTGAGCATTTTGATCTAACCTAACACTTGAACCCACGAATTCACTTATCATTCGTTGGCATGAACGATTTTGAGCGTACAGAGAGTTCCCACCTTGAAGCACCATACTTTTCAGATTTACCACTCCCATAACTCGTATGAATCACGCGTCTGTCACGATCGTTATTTCGCACAAACTTATTCCTCCTCAAAGCAAAATTCCAACTTTACCGCATGTCAGACGATACTATGGTGCTCAAGGCCAAAGTAGCTGTAGTCTATAGACTGTCACTGACCTTCCAAATACTAACCATTAACCCACTCAATCAGTGTCGCCGACTAATAGCATTGACTAAGCATTGATCCGACGGAATTGCCACGCCAGTTGATGATGAATTCGCAGTTATTCATCTGGCATTTCTACCTGCATGCCGTGTGTAGATCGTTAATTTGCCGATGCCTAAACGCTGCTTGTTTTTGAAAGTTCTTCGTGACGCATTGGTAAAACCACGCTAAAGCGATACTTGCTCATCTAGACTATCCCCATTCAGTATGCTCTCTAATCCGGGCTTGTCGAGTAACAAAAGAGCCCAGAACCACAGATGTCTCACGAGTTTGGTATGTCCACCACGAATCGGGTGTTTACATCTAAACAGTTTGATCATGAAGCGGTTCCTGGAAATTTGATGCGAATCCGCACTGCCAGCCGTCTGCGTCTGCGGCGTTGATTTATATTATAAATGGATGAAACGATCTCGTACCATGAGGAGTATACATAAGTGGAATTAGAAATCATTGAACTGCCGAGAACGAGACAATCATGACCGTGGACGGAGTTAGACGTTGACAACATGCGTCATGGATTCTCGCCGCTACCATGACACTGCCATGGAATGTCATACTCTCGAAAAGTGAAGAATGGTCGCGAGTATGGAGCGTTTCTCTTAAATTGATTTCAATTAATCTACTGATTTCTAATAGACAACAAGACAAAAATTGTATCTAAATGAATTGACTCGAGTTTAGTGGGCCCAGTCGGTGTGCAGTGAAGATGGATGTGGTGCCGAGGAAAGGCTGTAAGTAAAAGTTGTCCGTTCCCGTTCACACAACACCACACACATAGGCTCTTGGAGGCGAAAAGATACTTTACACAACGCTTCGTGGAGAATGTTCGTAACCTAAATACTTTCTGTGTTGAATGGTTCGTGCGCCCGTTCGCCCGTCCGCCCCGCCGGATACCACTGCCGCCGGCCTGTCTCTTGAACCGGTGAATATCTGTATATAGTTTTTGTTCATCTTTTTGTTATGAAAGTATCTCATCTTTGTTTTGGCGACTTGATCACGGCGGATGACCGCGTCGTGTGGAAAGCGAGGGCCGCGCTCCTTCTCCCCATTTATCGCCAATTGCGCCGATGTATCCATGTGTCGATGTACTGTCGCTCGAAAGTACGACGAGTACGAGTTCGCCAAGTTTATTTGTGGGAAAGACATTAAGTCTTTGTGCCATGGAATTTCCGGTGACTGGGACGACGCGCGTTGGCGGTGGTCGCAATGTTGCCGCTGCTGCTGCTGCTGCTGATGCTGTTACTGCCGTATTATGCCACGATGTGTTGTGTGTAAACATTCGGAAAAGGCCAGCATCCAGCATCTCGGTATGTCTCATCCTGCTTTTTTGGAAGGGAGCAGACCATGCACGACTGACTGATGCCGCTTGCGGGGCCAATATTTATCGCTGTCAATATTTATTGCAACAATTCCGCGTACTGTGCGGAGGAGACGACGATGTCTAATCTTAATTACATGGAAATGAATTACGGCTGGTGATCCGTTTCGTATTTTCTTTCGGTTTTTATTGAATTTTTTGTTTTGCAAAAACGCAAACATCAGCAGGCGAGCAACAGCCTGATTTGCTTACACCATTTAGTCGAGTTCCAAATAATGTGTGGGTGAGTCAATTTGTTGCTCGCAGAGTAAATACCTACAATGCTTCGTGGGGGGGGTAGTAATGGATTTTCTTTTCTGTAACTCATTGTAGACGAAAGACGTTTGTTTAGGTGACGATGCCAAAGTTTAAACAGACGTTCGGGTATTGGGTATCGGGTATTTCAACAGTTCGGGGATTTGCCGCCGCGAAGGAGTGGTATGGTTTGGATTCGGGCTGTTGGAAAGCTTTAACGCCGCCTTAATGTTGTGAGAGTTTTGAGGAGTCTTGCGAAAAGCGCACCTGACCACCATCAAGCAAAATTTAGCGATTGTCTTCGATGCTGCATTCTCGTAGTGTTTAGATACCGATGTCGTAGGCACTATGAACAGTCCAGGACAAGAGAGATTCCAACCCACATGACGTCGACGAAATTAGGAGAGTTTGGATAGTTAATTTTCTGCAGAAATGACATGGTAAGGATCGGTCTCCAGCTTTTCTTCGGAGCCTGGCTAAGCTGAGAGATATCCAATGCGAAGGCTAATACATCAGTTAAGAGCTGGCAGAGAGTGAAATTCGCATATTCTATCCTCCTTTGAAGTTAAATTGTCTTCTGCACACCTAATATTCTTGAATGGTGCCACAATTCTCAAGGATTACACAACTCTCGAGAGAACAGGTTTTCTTTAAGAGACTTCTTCTTCTTCTTCGTGGCGCTGCAGACCGGTGTGGTCTTGGGCCTCAACCAACAAGCGACTCCAGCTAGCACGATCTCTTGCCAGCCGTTTCCAGTCCTTTTCCACTTATGTGCGCCATTAAAGTCGAGAGCATCCTCTGTTCCGTTGTCCCAAACGTTCTTCGGGCCGGAGCTTTGTTGTCCATCCGCTCTACATGGCCTAGCCATCTTATGCGTTGTATCCGTAGACACTTAGACACCAGTTCGTGGTTAAATCTTCTCCTCCAGATGCCATATACGCAAACAGGATCAAAGATCGCAGAACTTTTCTCTCGAAAAGACCAGTAGCTTCCTCATCCGCTTTCAATTGCGTCCATGCCTCTGCGGTATAAAGCAGGACTGTGATAATCAGAGTATTATATCAAGCCAGCTTGATTTTTCGAGAGGGGTCTCTGTTACTCAATTGCCTTTTGAGTCTAAAAAAAACAGCGATGGGCACGAGTTATTCAGCGTTTAATCTCGGTTGTTGTAGACCAAGTCGTTGACTACCTCGAAATTGTTTCTGCCCATTGTGACGCTCTGTCCGATGCGTCGATCTTGTGCGTCCTTTCTTGATGACAGCATCAAGCAATACGAAGTACATATGTATTGCCCTCATTTACCGCCAGACCCATTTCAGTCGTCTCCCCTTCAATGCCAGCAAACGCCTTATTGACGGCCCGCTGCGTTCGACCATCCACGTCAATATTATCGGCGTAAGCTAGTGGTTGAAGGGATTTTTGGGAGGTCGTGCCCCTAGTCCTGACTTGTGAGTTTCGCACAATCTTTTCAAGTACGATGTTAAAAAGTTACATGATAGCACGCCGTGTTGCCTATAACCTTTTCTGATATTGAAGGTCTCGCTAAGTTCGTTACCGTTCTTGATGGAGCAGCGAGAGTTTTCCATCGTCATCCTACACAATCTGACGAGTTTTGTAGCTATCATATGCGGCCTTGATCGACGGTAAGTGTCGATCTACATTGCTTGGGTCTTTTCAAGGATCTGCCGCAGTGTGAAGATTTGGACTATTTTGGACTTCTCTTGCCTGAAACCACACTGATAAGGATCTATCAGGGTGTTGACGAACGGTTTCAGGCGTTAACACAAATCAGCAGAGGGGATTTTGTATACGATGTTAAGGAGTCTGATCCCTCTTTAATTGGCGTAGTCAAAGAGGTCTCCTTTCTTGAGGATCGGACAAACGACACTGAAAGTCGTCGGGCATGCTTTCCTCCTACCATATCTTACAGATGAGCTGGTGCATGTGCCCTACCAGATCATCAACAGCTGCTTTAAACAGCTCCGCGGTCAGTCCATCTGCTTCAGCAGCTTTGTGTGACTTCAGCCTTGATGCTGCTATCTTGACCTTGCCAAGGTCGGGCGGACAGAATTCTTGTCTATAGTCGCCCAAGTTGAATGGAACATTCTGCCTGACAGCGGTATTTGAGTCGTCCTCGCCGTTTAACAGTCTGCAGAAGTGATTCTTCCCAATTCTCAGTATCGATTGCGACTCTACTCGGTAGGCTTCTGTCCGGAACTTGTATCCACTGGATAGCATTTTATAACCTTTTGGTAAGACTTCCGGACCTCATTCCTGCTGTTCAACCTCTCCATGTCCTCGACCGCGCGCTTCTCGTGCTCCTTCTTTTGTAATTTGAGAAGCCGGGTCTCTTCTATTATTTTCTGTTCGTCTTGCTTAGCTGCGTGGGCCTGCCTGCACTTGTCGTCAAACCACGGGTTTTTCTGAGCGGTGGTGTCGTAAAAGCTTTGGAAGACTCCGTCGGCAAATTTCCAAGCGGTTGGTTGCGATTGTAGTTTTTCGACGTCAAACCTTTTTCTTTGTTTTTTGATATTCATGCTCTTACTTTGGCCACAACAAGGAAATGGTCCGAGTGGATGTTGGTTATTCGGAGTATCTATCGCTATGTGATCAATCTGGTTGACGGTTTATTGATCAGGAGACCACCAGATACCTTTATGGACCTCACACTACAGAAAGATTCCACCCCGACGCGAAATCCACTAGCCTGAGTCCGTTTTCGGATGTGTTGTCGTGCAGGCTGTTTGCCGATGACTCTGGCAAAGACTTCTTCCTTTCCCAGCTGTGCATTGAAGTCTGCTAGAACGATCTTGGTGTCGTAGCTGGAGCATTTATCGTATGTCCTTTCGAGGAGGTCATAGAAGTCATCCTTGCTCTGTCCGGGCGTGGGCGCAAATCAAACGAATGTTGCCCAATTCAACCCTAAAGCGCTCGTTTATATATTTAAAGCTTAAGACTTTTTGCCTTAGTCTGCCTCGGACAACAAATTCAAATCCAAATAAGCGCTGCTTTCCCCCTCTGTAGCAATCATCGTAATAGAGGTCGCAGTTTTTCATCCTTTTTTTGCCCAGCCCATCCCACCGCACTTGCTGGATTGCGATAATGTCTGCTTTTTAGCAGTCAAGGGCCTCCGCGAGTTCTTCAATAACCTATTAACCGTTAAAATATGGACAAGGTCCATCATGCTAAACGATAGATTACACGACAAAAACAGTCAGACTAGACCTTTCAAAAGAGATAAGAATCTCAGCTAGGGCCCCCAATTCAACTATGTTTGAAAATGCTTTCTCAAGTAACTTTCTTTATTGGGCTACTTCTCGGCCTGGAAATGAAAGATTGTGATTTTCATTTAGGAACAGATTTCTCGTAAACTCGTAAATGATCAACACGTAGGAAGTCTCTACTGCAAAAATTCGAGTAAGCAAACTAGCTGGGAGAACAAGTTAAGACTTATCATTCGAGCTAACGACACGCATATCCAGACGCAGAGCATACATAGTTACAATTGATTGATACTGATTGGAACGCCATCTATGTGTCAGGCCGCTATTTTACAATAGTTCACTCCAACACTGTAAAAGAGAAGACCTGATAGGTTGGTACGTCTTCAAACTAGACAAGTGTTGATCATTCAGCTTGAAGGCACCCCTTTTAACCTACGTACGTCATCGCATCCCGGTACCGATCGCTATAAATATCCAGCTATGGACCAAGGAATTATACGTTTCTGATCGAGATTTGTTGTTATTGTTTTTATCCAGAGCGCAACTTTTCATAATCTGACGGACCGTGTCATCTGCATGAACCTTGTCCTTTGAATCGTTGCAGTGTCATATAAACGAAGATGAAATACCAACTCCTTAGAGGTCTATAAATGAGACATACCTTTTCTAAGGACCCCTCAGACCCAAAAATTTCAGTGATGTAGAGCTAAGAGATTCAGCACTCAACACATCAGACCATAGAGTGCGATAACTGATACGGACATAAACAAACCAATATCGGAGGAGGTGTTCCGCTGAGTCGTGCTCCCTAGCACAAGCGGTGCAGGTGGACGCCTCACTATTACCAAGCAAGTCGAGGTGTCTGCCAAAAATGTACTGACCTGTAATGATGCCTGTAAACCTTCTGCAATCAGTTCTCCTTAATAATAAGGGAAAAGTCTCGAATAACAAGGTGTATATGTTATGTCATTGGTAAAACAACCTAGCCATCGGTACGGGTCATACAACCTACACTTCTAACCAAAAAAACTAATACGAGCTCAGCACTAGAATTGTAGGTCAAATATACTGTTGCGGACACGAACCGACGGTTATGTTCGAATTTCGCTGTCGAAGTTTGGAATGCTCCGCTGAAGCTGAAATGGAAATGATGGTAACTTCAGCGACATACGGCTGAATGTCAGAGCATTGTAGAGACTTCTGAAGGGGAACGTCTGACGGCGAATATTCGAGAAAGTGGACCGAGGGTTATATAAGCGCGAACACTCGCCCTCGGGAGCATTCAGCTTACGGAATGCAACAACGAGAGGGATGAGCCGATAAACCAGTGTGAAAGTTATCAAACCACCTAGTGAGTTGTTGCAGTCGCGTTTAACATGGCAAACGCCAGCTTCGATCTCTGTCCCTGCTCAATCCAGCGACCCAACCCCTTGTTCCTGGGGAAAGAGGAAACTGGCCCTCCAGGTTGGGGGCTGTGCTTAGGGGTAACATCCCTATCACGTAAGAACTTACTTTTTCCGAAACGACAACAAGCCTCGGATACGGACGGATACAATGCTGACAACCCCTGCAAACGACTAACGGACTTGAGAGTCTGCACCTGGAATGTGAGGTCCCTTAACAGACTGGGTGCAGGCGATCAATTGGAGCAAACCCTCAACTGCTATAAAGCAGATATAACCGCACTCCAAGAAAAGCGATGGGATGGACCAGGCAAAAAACTGATGAAAACTGCGACATCTACTACGTGAACTGCTACAATGAGAATACACAGCGCCTATTCGGGTGCGGATTCGTTATTCGAGGAAGAATGGGAGATTTTAATGCAAAACTGGGCAAAGAGGACATATTTGAGTCGATCATAGGAAAGCATCGCCTCCATAACACCACATCCGACAACGGACTTAGGCTAATCGATTTCCTAGCGGGGCCTAACCTCCTTGTAGCAAGCACGCGATTCCCCCATCTCAACATCCACAAGGGTACCTGGCGGTCCCTTGATCAATCGACCACCAACCAGATTGATCACATTGCGATCGACGCCAGACATTCCTCCTGTATTCTCGACTTACGAACCTTCCGAGGGGCCAGCATCGATTCGGAGCACTACCTTGTTGTGGCCAAGGTACGAATGAGGATATCAAGAATGCGTAGGAGTCTAGTAGGACTACGTAAGTTTTACGTCAAGCTACAATCGCAAGAGACTGCCAGAATCTTTGCCGATCGTGTCTCCTCCAAGCTCAAAATCCGCCCACAGCAGCACAAACAATAGAGCAGGAATGAGCGCATTGCCATAGCGCCGTCAGAGACGCTGCCTCAGAGGTGCTGGGTTTCAAACCGCCACCACTTAGAAACCCCTGGTTCGATGAACAATGCGAACAAGCCCATGAGGCAATGAATGACGCCCGTAAGTTTTACAATAAGGTAAAACGAACATGCCATGGCTACAAAGCCAGAGCGGCGGGCTGCATAGATGAAAATGGAGAACTGATAGTAGAGTCGCATATGATGCTGAAGATTTGGAAAGACCACTTCTGCAGACTGTATAACGGCGATGATAGACAAGATACCGCTGTCAGGCAGAACGAGCCATTCGTAACCGAATACCGAGAAAGAGCTTCGGGGTCAAAACGGAGCCCTGAAGCATTTAAAAAGTAAATGTCAGACTTGAATCCCATCAAAAAAACTTTAATTCAACGATTTGAAGGGCGGTTTCTAACCCATTCAAGAAGAGACAGCCTGAACAGTTTTTGGTTAAACCTTCTCCAATTTTCACCAACTTTAACTAGAGGCACGGTCCAAAGTTTACCTTTGCGTTGGATCTAAAGACTGCTCGATACACCATTTGAACGCCGAATGTCGACGTTGTGTCACGCGTCCACTAGGAGTAAACCGTTGACCCATATTCTCATACGACTTATTCAAGGATGTCTTTTTCAACCAGTCTTATATTGGAACCTCTTAGAATGACGTTGGTGTCATCGCTGGGACGGTGAGTCTTTCTAAGAGTCGGTGTGATCGCATATACAGAATGTCAGAAATCGTTCACTCGCAAGCCGTAGGATTAACATTTCTTATACAAGTCTGTCTCGGACTTACATCTACATATATCCTTCTTCTTTGATGGCGTTACAGCCCATGAAGGGCCAGAGCCAAGCTTCTCTCAATCACCCATGTTGTGTGTGATTTATTTTTCACACAGGTGAAAGGGACCTACAGTTTAATGCCGATTCCGAACGGCGTGAGTCGAGAAGCTTCTTCATGGCAAGTATTCAATGGAGGGTTTTGCCAATACCCCGCGGACGCCACGAAATAAATACTCGATGGCGTTGGTGTTATCGGGATCCGAACTCGCTCATCGTGTGTCAGAGCCCAACACACTAACTAGTTCGCCACGGCGCCCTCGAATAAGCTTCTTACATTCCTTTTGCTTCGACCGATACTTATTCCAGTAATTTACCGAATTCAGTTTGAGCGATCCATTCAGGAGGCTTCTAGCTTCCCTGCGAAGAATTTGGAGCTCGGCATTCCACCAGGGAACCAATTTCCTACTTAGAGGATTGCTGACATGGGAGTTCAAAACAAGTGATTACGCTATTCAGGCTATAAACGGCGTCCTCTACTAGTTGTTTCGTTCTAAGTTTAAGTAAAGCCTGAGTGGATTTCTCAAGCTCCTTCTAAGCCGCACCTTGTTCGTTTTTCTCGGATTCCGTCTGTGTTGGAAGGCGTAGATCTCACAACTTAATCGGAATTCGATATAACTTTGGTCCGACAGAATCATGGCGTAGATGAAGCACTGGTCTTGTAGATCAAAGCAATGCTTGTGTACAGGACATTGGCCGCTGCTGCAGGCCTCGACCAATGTGTCAAATCCGGCGTAAACAGGGCCTGCGCGCAAGGTGGCGTCCTGTCTCCGCTGTTATGGTGCATGGTGGTCGACTCTCTGCTTGATGCTCTCAATGCCTCTGGAATCTATGTCCAGGCCTATGTGGATGATGTCGCCGTTCTTTCTTTCGGCTCATGCTAAGCGACTGTCAGTCTCAAAGCACAGGCGGCTCTAAATGTGATCGATGATTGGTGTACCGGAAATGGGCTGTAGGTCAATCCTCTTAAGACCGATATCGTTCTCTTCACGAGAAGGAGGAAAAATACTGACACGACTCAGCTTGTACTAAAAGGCACTTCCATCCCGATATACAAGGAGGCTAAGTATCTAGGAGTCATCTTAGATAGCAAGCTTCTCTGGTCAAAGCATGTTGAGTCAAAAACCACCAAAGCGCTGTCAGCTTTCTGGCAATGCAAAGGAGCTTTTGGCAAAACATGAGGTTGATCGCCGGTAAAGGTCCTCTGGATCTACACGGCAATGATAAGACCTATAATCCAAAACGCAAACACGTCGTAGCCTCTTTCACCAAACTCCAAAAACGGCTTGTCTCAGCTGCACGGGGGTTTTCCCCAGCACGCCGGGCGCTGCTCTAGATTCTATGATAAACCTTCCACCTCTTGATATATTTATCAGAGGATGTGCTCTGAAAGCCATGTCTCGTCTGAAGAGAAATGACTTTTGGTACAACTCGCATAGGAATAACAGGGTGCTTGCGCAAGAATTGACCTGCGACCCCTGTCTCATGGAAATGCCTTCTGACGCACTGACGCCCGTTATCCTACTGTGCCGTCATTTCACAGTCGAGGCGCAGGATTGGCTCTGGCTGTATACTGAACCTGGAAAGGATAGTCTTCGCATTTTCACGGATGGCTCCAGGTCGAGCGGGGGTCCGGTGCTGGGGTCTTCTTTGAGCGCGAAAACATCCGACTGTACTTCTCGTTAGGAAATATGCGTCTGTCTTTCAATCAGAGATATACGCAATCCTAATGGACAAGCACTATGTAGTGAAGCACAGGTAGAGGGGGAAAAGCACATACGTCTGCAGTGACAGCCAAGCTGCACTCAAAGCTTCGTACAACCCCTTAACTAGCTCCAAATTAGTGCTTGAACTCAAGTCCTTCTTGAACAAAGTCGGTGGACTAAATTCAATAACTTGTATGGATTCCAGGCCACTCTGGGATCCCAGGAAATGAGATCTCTAATGAACTCGCCAGAATGGGTTTAGAGGAGAGCTTCTCAGGACCTGAATCCGCTCTAGGTCTACCTGCGTCTACGGTTAATTCCCACATTAACGATTGGGTGTTTAATACAGACAACCGTAGATGGAGAAATTGTCCAGGATGCAGGATGACAAAGCGCGTATGCCCTGATGTCTGCAAGAAATCAAGCATTTCTCCTGTCTTTAAGGAGAATCGACTGCATAAGACTTGTGGGAGTCATTACAGGCCATTACACTTTTACTAAGCATCTCTGCGTTCTTGGCATATATAAGTAAGACGCCTATTTGTGCTGTATGTTGCGAGGAGGATGACACTGCAGTGTATTTTCTCTGCGACTGTCCTGCCGTTGCTCGTGCACGTTGGCGCACCCTTGGATCCGGCGACGTGGTCTGTGCCGAATCTTTTAGCTCTACATCACTAAAGCTTCTTCTAATTTTTCTCCGGAAAACGGGGAAAATACAGTAATGTAAGATGTCTGTCTAGAGTATAATGGACCAGTATTTGAGTGCCTAACATCAGGCAAGACTCTCCAGTTAGTGATGTCCTTCACATATCTGCTCATATCATGGATAGGATCAGGTCAATCACCTCCTGTCGTCACGCCACAACATACGTTGGTTTAGAGCCGACATTGTTGATAAGGTCAGACGAAAGAGTGAAGTCTTTAAGACGGTCCTCTCTTGTATTGCATTTGCAGCTGCCCCAAGCTGGGGTTTGGGCATTAGCCTCGCAATACAAGATTAGACCAATCTTTCTGGCTTCACCGTACTCTACGAGATCAGAGACTGTCTTCGGTGGTGGAGTCATATGGAAAGTAAGCAGACGCAACGATGAAGTGTTCAATTACTCCGTGCGCCTTGTAGTTTACTCTGTCAGCCACCAGATGTTGTTCACAAAAGTGTTCAAGTTTGATTGCCGATAGTGAGTTCAGACCCTAGGCCTTCCGGGTCGTTTATCATAAAGAATCGTACCATCACGTATACTACAAAAGCCAAACAGGCATTTATTCCACACCCGCGGTTCTTGAATGTATACAACATAAGAATTTGTATTTACTTACTTACTTTGATGGCGCTACACCTCGGGACGAACCAGGGCCTCAACCAACAAGCCTTTCCAGCCGGCACGATCTTTGGGCAGCCTCTTCCAGTGCCGCACGGCCAGTGGGTTGAGGTCCCTTTCCACCTGTGCGCGCCACCTTAGATGCGGTCGTCCTCTGCTTCGTGCCGGAGCGGTGATGTCCATTCGCTCTACATGGTCCAGCCATCTTAGACGGTGGATCCGAAGACGTCTAACTAGGCCGATGTCACTGTACAGCCCGTACAGTTCTTGGTTGAATCTCCTCCTCCACTCTCCGTTTATACAAACGGAACCAATGATTGCATGCAGAATTTTCCTCTCGAAACGCCCAAGAGCTTCTTCATCCGCTTTTGATAAAGTCCAAGCCCCAGCGCCGTAGAGGAGGACCGGGATGATTAAGGTTTTGTAGAGGGATACCTTAGTTTCTCTAGGGAGGGCTCTACTACTCAGTTGCCTCTTGAGCCCAAATAAGCAGCGTTGCCAACCGCTGCGTTTTTCGTTATTCTGCGTTTTATCTCAGCTTGTCACTATCGAGCCAAGGTAGGCGAAGTCTTTTACTAGTTCAAAAGACGTCGGTGTTGCGCGTCTTTCTTGGATGGCAGCATATATTTGGTATATTATTGTCCCCATTTACCCTTAGACCCACTTTCGCCGCTTCTGCTTCAATGCTTGTGAACGCCTCATTGACGTCTCGCTTTGTTCGTCCAATAACGTCAATGTCATCTGCGTAGGCAAGCAATTGTGTGGACTTGAAGTAGTTCGTACCTCTTGTATTGGCCGCAGAGTCCCGCACGATCTTTTCAAGAATAATGTTAAAGAAATCACATGACAGTGCGTCACCCTGTCTAAAACCTTTTTTAACATTAAAGGGGTCGGTTAGTTCACCTCCGACCTTAATGGAGCAGCGAGAGTTCTCCATAGTCATTCTGCATAGTCTGACGAGTTTGGCAGGAATGTTAAAACATGACATGGCTCTGTATAGCTCGTCTCTATAAACACTGTCATACGCGGCTTTAAAGTCCACGAAAAGATTGTGCGTGTCGACCTGGAATTCATGAGTCTTCTCCAAGATCTGCCGTAGTGTAAATATTTGGTCTATCGTGGATTTTCCTGGCCTGAAACCACACTGGTAGGAACCTACAAGAATTTGTACTACTGCATGCAATTCTATTACTTGAAAGAGTGGTAGCAGCCTTACAGTGCTGTGGTTTAATCTGAGTAAAAATTATACTGACGGTCCCTAAGATATCCTTCTCCGAGGAAGGGGTTTCGCTGTGTGATGTGCCCACCTCCGAAGAACGGTTTTTGGCTTACTTCGCCTTCTGGCCTATGTTTGATATTTGTGGGTCGCCACATCTGCCTATGTACTCCGATTTCCCACCGCCCCGGAAGGAGACACTGTCTCCCTAGCAAGGCTGTCCTTGGCCGGCAATCTTAAAACAACTGCTTCGACATGGCCATGAAAAATTCACTAACCACTTTGGCAAGTATGATCTATCTCGAATGAGACTGGAATAGTGCCTTTAAATCGAAAAAAAAAAATCACAAAAACAGGAGGAGTCTCGAAACCTGTAAAATCGATTCAGTTCGACTGATGCAGCAAAAGTGGATACTTCAACAGGAGATGCACGAATATGTGCGGAATTTAATCTGTTCGTAAACTGCTCAATCACATAAACAGTTTATGGTGTAGTACTTGCAGTACCTTTGGTAAATTAAGTCCTCTCATCCAACAGAAATTGGTTGAAAGGATATGGATCTCATGAATGCGTGTTCAAGTAGATGTGGGATTTATGACTCCACTTCTCAGCGACATTCTACACGTAGTTTACGAGTGTGCCACTCGACACAAATGCATCGGTGCCTTTGAGAGACAATTTTTTCGGTTATAGATACATATGTATGGATGTAGGAAGTTGCTTTAAATCGTTCACTTTGTCAATTTTTGCTGTTAGCTCGATTTAAAATGAACTAAATGAATCCATATATGTATCATCAGTGCGATGGTGTGTATCTAAGACCGAACTGAAGCGCACTGGACTCCAAATGTACTATGTATCTCCACCCTAAGTAGTTAGAAATGGCCATTCACTTCAAAAAGCACTTTGTTTTCATAATAAATAGCAGACATTTTACGAGCGAAGTAAAAAAAGGAAAACAAAAATTGAAGAAGAGCGGAAGGGGGGCCTGCAATGGTTGAGTATCCCATGAAAGCGCCACGCGAACTCAAGGCGACAGTTGTATTCCTTCATAATGCACACTTACATAGATACGGTATGTATGTATATATCTTGACATCAGAATGCAGAAAGCGTCAAATAATAGCCGAAATTGCCGCCAAAAATTTGGCCAGTGTCAATGGACTAAGAACGACGATGGAGTACCACTTAACTACGATGCCACTCGCTGGCTGTTGCCTTCTTGGATGTTCGACAATCCGAGAAGAGAAAGAAGCAAATTTGTTTTATTTCAACTTGTACTCGTATATAAAGCATCCATTTAGATGGATGATATCCCATATACTCCAAAATGTAAGACGCGTGGAAAGAAGAATATAGACTCGCGCCAAACTTGTGCAACCCCCAAAGAAGCAAAAAGCCAAAAAAGTCAAACAACGAAGAGAGGAACACAGACACTAGTACTACGACGCTATCGTCTTGTCTGGTAAGATCTCCTTCGGCGTTGTTTATATTTTGAATTTATTGATCCTTATCCTGTTTCACATTCCAAACTGTTCTCCGTTTTTCGTCAATGACCCCATGCTCTAGCCCTCGGCTTTCGGCCTCCAACCTCAAGTTTCAGTTGTAACAAGGTGGTAAATACGGCAAATATCTTAGTGTGTGTCTGCGTCAACTCCCAAAAAAAAATTGTTCGTCGCAAAGAAAGACAACCGAAAATGGATAGAAGAGAGCAGAACCGAGCGCAGAGCATTTTGATGTATCTACTCGTAGTTCGAGTACAATGGCACTTGAGCGTTTTAACCACCAATACAGTAACGTGACGATGGCACTAGTACGTTACTTTCATCGTGGATTTTGGTCCTTTTTTGATTTTGCTTTCTCTCTGCTATATTTTGGACTGCATGTAGTAGTGTGACAAAATAAATAAACGAAGGAGAGCAATGTCCTGCATCATCATCATCATCGTCATCATCGTCCTCGTCAGCATCATGGTCGTGATACTTCATCATTACAGCGAGGAGGGAGGGAAGAAAGAACCTCTCCTTTCTCATCACATTATCGAATGGCGTGGCGCTGACATACGAATACTACACACAGTGTCCCAAGTACCGGCTGTTCCCTGAGAGAAGCCCCAAATGTTTATTTTTATTTTTTCTTGTTTTTTGGCAACAGACGTATTTATGGCCATGCTCCCCTGATGTACCATCGTCTAACTACCACTCGACCCCAACCACTACCAAGATTTGATTCTCTTCGAGGTTTTGACTCCCGCCAGTTTCTGTGTAAGGATTTCATACTTATACACGAATGATTGGAATTCGCTGTGGACAACTATGTACCTTTGTATATGGTCATTCGATTGGTCGACGGTGTACAGCTCTTCATCTGAATGACTGTGGGGGGATGGATGCGATGAGGTTAATGTTTTCTATTTTTGCGTGAATCATTGATTACCAATTGGGATTTCCTAAAAGGAAATATTAATTTGTATTTCTCAAGTTTTAGCTAGCAACGGTCGGATTGGTTTCAAATTTCCCAATGCGTGCTGTGCCCTCAACCTTGCTTCTCGCATCTGTCCTACTGTCTTATTTTAGTTATTAATTAAGCGAACAAGAGATGAAGTAATTAGATGGATGGAATGTTTCGTTGGTCGTTCCTCAGTTCTTCGTCTTATTCGTTCGTAGTCTTTCTGGAAAGGTTTTTTGGGAAGTGTTGAATAAATTAGTGGACGTTTTGGTATAGATGTGGTTTAGTTAACAGCCGAATGAATAAATGGGTCACCAAAATAGTAGGCGATAAGGGTGGGTGGTGTACGGAAAACGAATTCCAATTTAATTGAAAGAATTCGAAGAGAAATTGTCGTAGAGGATGCTTGGATCATTAGGCACGTCTCATTGGAGACGAGACATCCGTTAAAGGATGTCTAGGCTAAATATACACTCAATTGGATAGATAAAACAAAGTAGTATGGGTAAGGGAATAAGTGTGCAAAAGGGGTCATAAACGTCTTAAGGACTATTGATGGATAAGAATGGACCACAAAGGCAAGGGCCAATTTTACGCTACATTAACGACAACCAAAGTCAGGCGTTTTTTAAATAGCTACTGACTGCTAAAACCTACTAGAGTGTTCTATATTTAAGTCCTCCTGATGCACAGTAGATCTAGCAAGTAAATGGAAGATTTTTCAATAAGCATGTGCTGAGGTATGATAGAAACCTTTGTGGCGGATTGAAGTATTATACAATCAACACCGTTATATTTCAAAAACTTACTTACTTATCAGGCCAGCGATCCATGGAGGATCTGAGCCTGAGCTATAGCTGCCTTCCATCCTTGACGGTCCCGGGCACGCTGCTTCCAGTTATCAAGACCAAGATGTCTTACATCCGCGATTACTTGGTCTTTATACCGGAGGTTCTGTCTTCCTCTTCTTCTCGAACCAGGAGGCTCGGAGTCGAAAACCCTCCTAGCTGGAGCGTTGATGTCCATGCGCTCGATGTGGCCGAGCCAGTGTAGTCGACGGATCTTTGCCTCCCGGACTACATCCACATCTTTGTACAGCTCGTAGAGTTCGCGGTTGTGTCTTCTTCTCCATTCACCTTCCTCACAGACAGGACCAAATATCCGGCGCAGAATTTTTCTCTCGAAAGAACCCAAAATCAGCTTCGCTGTCCTGCTTTCAGCTTTCGGCTCCGTACAGCAAGACTGGCAGTATGAGCGTTTTGTAAAGCATGACTTTGGTCTTTCGACTGAGGAGTTTTGACCCCAGTTGTTTGAACAAGCCGAAGTAGCAGTGGTTGCCAATGGCGATTCTATGTCGGATCTCCACTCCTTAACTACCTCGAAATTGTACCTCATTTAAAAAGCTTCTCCAACTGGCACGATCTTTTGCCAGTAGTCTCAAGTGCCGAACACTGGTTGACGTCTTCTTCCACTTGCACGCGCCACCTACAATTTGGCCGTCCTCGACCGTGTCGCCTCTCAGGGTTGGATTCAAGGACCTTTCGGGTCGGAGATGTGGTGTCCAGCGTTCTACATGACCTGGCCATTTCAGGCGTCGGGTCCGTAGACGCCGTGCTACGTTCGGGTCCATATCTCTGCGCCATCAAAAGAGATAGCATTGTGTTTTGGATGCATTAAATTCCACTCTATTGTTTTTACCCCATTGGATGATGCTGTCGATATCAGAATTTAATGAGCTCAACATACGCTGTCGCTCACTATCTACAACCGAAGTGCAGGATCGTAAACTACTGAACGAATATGAGAAGCTGAGGGTACTGTCGTCAGCGAAGGAGTGAATTGGATTAGAAGTAACAGACAAGAGATCATTTATAAAAATAAGAAAGAGTGTCGGAGACAAAACAGAACCCTGGGGAACACCAGCATTTACAAAGTGAGTATCAGACTTGAATCCGTGCAAAACAACTTGAATTAAACGATTCGAAAGGTAGCTTCTAATCCATTGAAGGAGAGACTCATCGATCCCAAAAGCACGCATTTTTGACAAAAGGGCTTCATGCCAAACCCTGTCAAATGCTTTCGAAATATTTTGTGCAACCATTTTGCTTTCACCTGCTTGGTGAAGCGAGTGATTCCACTTTTCAGCGAGATATGCCATCAAATCACCAGTGGATCTGTTGCTGCGGAAACCGTATTGACGGTCATTGAGGATGGTTGATCAGCGTTTCCATGACCTTGGAAAGAAAGCACGTTAGTGCAATGGGTCGGTAGTTGGAGGGAGAAGGAGATTCGCCTTTTTTGGGTATAGGCTGGAAAAATGCTGTTTTCCACCTACTCGGAAAGAGCCCAGAGCAATAGGAAAGATGGAAAAGCTTACGCAGTGGTCTTGCCAGGGTAGAAGAACACCTCTTCAGAACTATTGGGGCAATATCATCTGGGCCAGCGGATTTGTGTATGTCGAGGTCCTTGGTGGTATTGACACACTATAGTACAGGCGGAGACAAAGTACAAGCTGGGAGCTGAGAACTGGTTGCGAAATGGGCAGCAAGTAGGTTAACTTTGTCACGTTTTTTTACAAACGAACAGAAACTTTTGCTACCTTTGGGACATTGAATGATTTTGTTGTTGTTTTTTCCCATTAGGGCAGCTATACAGGGGGGCCACGCGGAGGCTGTGTGTCAACTTGGATTGAGCAGGGACAGAGATCGATGCTGGCGTTTGCCATGTTAAACGCGATCAACTTCTTTGCTCTGTTTGCTCGCTCCCTCTCCCCTAAAATGCGGCGGGCCTTATCGAGGCGACCTTGCGACGTTGAATGCAAGCATTGTCCACGTGCGGAAACCAAGGAACAAGTGATACAAACCTAAGTCGAAGTGAGATTAAATTTCGTAAAAATACATTTTTTTGAATTTCACATGCGGACGATAGTAACATTGCTTTCATCACATTTGAATCATATACCAGAGTAAGGCTCATTTAATAATTATTCCGTTCTGATTATCCCATTCCGACCATCGTAAATGCATTTTAACAACCTCAAACCACAGAAGTACCAAAACCAACCAGAAAAAAAAAAAAAAAAAAAAACAATATCAACTCCATCACATTCCGGGCTCCGTGGATCCGTACGAGTAAATCATTTCTTAATAGCCACCGCATACTCGGAACTCGTGGTGCAAATTTGCACATAAAACGAACGAATCGAAATAGTCTGCATGTAAGACCTCATGCAACGTACATATGTACGAGTGGAATAAGACTGTCTGCACCTTAAATGCCTTACCGAAAATCTCAAGCATGGTGTCCGTTGTTGATTGAAAGGTGGCGGTAAATTACAAATGATTGCTTTAATTACCTGTTATACACCACAGGCCATCTAACCCAACAATACTGCATAGTACACTCTTCACTTGGTATTCTGTACGGATTGCATCTCTCCCAAGACATCCAAAAATGCTTGCAATGGGAACGGAATTAAGGAAAAGAACAAAATCGAAATCAGTAACTGAGAACAAAAAATAATTGCCGTCGATACATTGTTGCATCTGTCTTCTGATGCCCCCCCATCCGGATGTCTGTCGTCTTTAGATTATTTTTTTTTTTTTTTGTCTTATGTCCATCTGTGCCAGCATGCCATTATTCTGTTTGGTTGATGGTCAACATTGGCACTTCTTTAAAAAACTCATTAATTTCCGCCCGAAAGGGAATGCGAGATAGTACAAACGAGTACCAATATACCCTCTCGTACACCAAATCGAATTTGTGGAAATTTGCGGGGCGCTCTGGCTTGTGAGCGATGTGGGATGACGGACAAGCGGCTCAATCATTACTACAACCACCTGTGTGTGAATAATCCCCACGTCGAATTCCATCAGTTCGAGAGCACAACACAACGATGTGACCCATGTGTGTAGATAGGAATCTGTAAGGTCCATATGTGCATAATGAGTTGCTTGCAAAACGGAAGGAAGCACGTGCACATGTGGTAATGTTAGCAAATAATTGATATTCCGCCGATACAATATACACATCCACTTTAGTTAGGGGTGACAATAATAACAAGAGCAGCAAACAGCCAAAAGTAATTTCAACAACAATCGGACACTTAGGTACCGTCCGGTCGTCGCCGGTCTGATGTTTGCAATTATGATTGCCACACTATCAGCACCTCGACAGTCAGTGTAAATGAGAATTGTGCCCCGCAGGTCTACATTAAATTAAATTGACAATAAAATTAACTTTATTACCCTTTTTTTCCTTTTTGTTTTTGTTTTTATCGACGCACACAAATGGTGCGAGGAGATGAAGAAAGAGGCCGAATGCCAAATGGAACTGCTTCAGTCACGAATTAATGAGTCGGCGTGTTTCGCGCCGATACCTACATCCATAGATGTTGAGAGCAGCGGCTTCATTACTCTATACCCAACTACCACACAGTACTCGTTTATTGTGCTCCATGAATTTAGAAATTGATAAGAATCGAACACTTTCAATGTGCAACGCTGCCGGACACCTCAAAAGCCTGCCTCTGCTCGTACATAAAGAGAATGGCGAATCACGAATTCCATTTCGTTTTATTTACTATTTTCAGCTGCTATACCCTCTCCCTATCTGGGGGTTAGAGGTTATGAATTGGTTGATTTGTATGTTACGCCATTACCTCCGCCCTTAATTGCTGTTCTACTTTTCCCATTTCTTCAACTGATAACCCTTAATCATACCTACGAGTACGAGTACCTGCCGCGCAAACGTTTGTTGCTTATCCGCCAACTCTTCGTCCGTACGTACGTATGTAGGTGAAACGGAAACTCGTGTCCGGCTCCATAATGCCATGGTAAACAATTTGTTAACGTTTACAACGCCCCGCCATGGTGATAAGAGTCACTGCTCCATCCATTCATCCACCGTTTCATACACGTAATAAACGAGTACTCGTAGCCGTAATACTTCATTGATAAACGAGCACTCGTCGGTCATAAATTGAAAACGACTAACAACGACGATGACGATTTGTACTACTTGTACGCGTAGTAACCAAACAGCCCTTATCACTTAGTCTCCTCCACAATGGCGAAGGGGGCGACTTTTGGGGACCATTTACTCGGGGATTAGAATCGGGATTGGTTAAGCCACTTGACGCTGTCTTACTTCATACTTCAAGGACCCAACTCAAATGTGATGTGATTCGATCTCATCTTATTTGTTTTGTGTTTCGGTAGGACAAGGGCTTCAATCTCGAGTGCTTTTTTTCTTTTAAAACTGTCAGTGACAAGTCCTTCTATAGTACTCACTCATATGTCACACACGACGAGTGTAGCAGTAACACAGCAGTCATAAATGTTTGACAAGACATATCTCGTATCTAGTTGTATCTATCATTCTATGGAATCACAATCAATTTTCAGTTTTCACCCTTTTTCATCATTTTGAGTGTTGTGGGTCTGTGGGTTTGTTAGTAAAACAACGGTAGGGTGATTGTTATCGGTTACAGTCTGTTGAATGATAAGAATTCATAGTGTTGCGGCATCGGATACGGGCAAACGGTGGCCTGAATGTGGTACTTGTGGTTGGATAGTGTTGTAAGATTGTTGTTTTGTTTGGAAAAAGTTCTGTTCTTTCCGGTGGTGATTGTTTTCTTAACCACTTTACTTGGATTTCTTTTTTTTTTTTTGGACTGAAGAATACGATTGATATGTGGCTTATCCTAATCTTCGTTTAAGGGGGCTTTTTGCCAACTTCTTCTACCTTTCCGGGTGAACCTCGGCCTCAACCAAAATTCCCCTCCAACTGGCACGATCTTTTCCATTGTCCAGTTGGCTGAGGTCCCCTTCCACCTGTGTGTGCCATCTTAAGTACGCCCATCCTCTGTTTCTTCGTCCCTCGGGTTTGGATTCAAAGATTCTCTAGGCTGGAGCTGTGTGGTCCATTCGCTCTACATGGCCTTCTCATCTTATGCGTTAAATCCGTAGAAGCCTGACTAGACTCATGTCGCTGTATAGCCCGCAAAGCTCGTAGTTGAATCTTTTCCTCCATCTCCCGTCTGCGTTTATAGGACTGAAAATCACAAGGAAAATCTTTTTCCGCTTTTGATAGTGTCCATGCTACTGCACCGTACAGCAGGACCGGGATGAGAAGGGTCTTGTATAGAGTAAACTTTGTCGTTCGGGAGAGGGTTCTATTACTTAGTTGCCTCCTGAGCCCAAAAAAACTGCGATTGGCAAGAGTGATTCTGCGAGCCAAGGTAGAAAAAGTCCTTAACTACCTCAAACTTATAACTGCCAATACAAACGTTCTGGTCAAGACGTCGGTGGTGAGCGTCCTTTTTTGATGAGAGCATATATTTGGTTTTGCCCTCATTTACTGCCAAACCAATTTTCGTCGCCTCCGTCTCAATACTCGTAAACGGCTCATTGACATCTCGCTGTGTTCTTCCGATTACTCGTATGTCAATGCCATCCGCGTATGTGATGAGTTGTGGGGATTTGAAATGAATTGTGCCCCTTGTGTTGGCCAGTGATTTTTGCACAATCTGTTCAAATACGATGTTGAGGAAATCACAGGACAGCGCAACCTTTTTTGACATCAAAACAATCAGTCAGGTCTTCACCAATTCGGATAGAGCACCGAGCATTCTCCAAAGCCATCCTGCATAGTCTGACGAGCTTAGCAGGGATGTCAAGGGTAGACATGGCTTTGAATAGCTCGTCTCTATGCACGCTATCATATGCGGACTTGAAATCGACAGTAGTGTCAAGATTTAGTCGATGGTGGACTTTCCTGACCTGAAACCATACTGATAAGGACCGATCAGTCAATTTACAAAATGCTTCAGGCATTCACACAAAACGGCAGAGAAGATTTTGTAGGTGAGGTTAAGGAGATTTATTCCTTTGTAGTTCGCGCAGTCAGAGGGATCTCCTTTCTTGTGGATCGGGCATACGATGCTGAGACTCCGTTCCCCAGGCATGCTTTCCTCTGACCATATCTAACAGATGAACTGGTGCATGCTGCTAACCAGGTCATCCCCAGCTGCCTTGAAGAGCTCAGCAGACAGTCCGTCTGCGCCAGCAACTTTATTTGACCTGAGTTTCGATATGGCCATCTAACTTCGTCGAGGTCAGGGAGACGGAATTCTCTGGATAATTTTGCCTGACAGCGGCATATTGACTAACATCGCCGTTACACAGTCTGCAGAAGTGGTCTTTCCATATTCTTAGCATCGACTGCGATTCTACGACTAGGTATCCGTCCTCAACCCTATAGGCTTTCGTTCTGGCTTTATAACCGGGGCATGTTCGCTTTATCTCTTTATAAAACTTTCAAACGCCATGCTCGTAGAGCTCACGACCTGCTTGTGTCCTTCTATGCAGCGAGGTTTTTGTTGTTTTTATAGTTCGCACAGGTTCAAGAGTCATACTCTTATGATGTTTTTCACACAATCTGGACGGAGTGTAGATGGTTTGGGTTGTAGATGTTCGTTCACTACTCTTCATGGGTGGTTGTCCTAGATAAGATTCGAGAGGAACTCGACTGAATTTTCACGTTGGTTGTAGTTCCCAGCAAATGTTCCCTTCAATTATGATATTATATTAGAACTGCACACACAGAGTATGAATTGGAAGTGACCATATACTGTTAGTGTTATACCTTCATCAGTAGGTACAACTTCTGTACTTTTCCGTATAGAAGTTGCGTTTCTTGGTCATGGACATAGTGTGAATTACAAATCCTCCGCTCGACCACTACTGCACCACTGCAACACGGCCACCACCAGGTGGTTCTTCCTGGTGGTGGAACCTTGAAGTCCAAAACGTCAGATGTAGTGCTTTTCATAGTTGGTTTGCAAAGGTTCCACTCTTTTTCTGTTGACTGCGCGGAGGATTGAGGTGTATGGGAGAGCTTAAGAGAGACGCGATCGGCATAAGCACGGGCAGTTTCCGGTAGCTTTTCGCCTACTGCTCTTCAAAAATATATTGCTGATGACACTTACACACAACAAGAATGGCCATGACATCTTTGTGACATCGCACCACACGAGAATATCTGCAAGAGGGCTTTCTCGGATAGAGGGTTGTTATGACTTGTCTGACCATTTGAGTTTATCCAAAAATGTTCGTCGTCGTTGGAGATGATTTTTTTGTTTAAAACGGAATATGTGTCCAACTGCCATAGGACCCAGTCAATGAACATACGACGGTATCAGTTGAATTTTGACTTACACCTACAAGTCTCGGCTCAAAATTCGCCAATGCGACTACGTCGACCGCTAGCCGCCATTAAACTAAAGCTAACGAATCAGGCCATGGCCGAGATGAACCTGAGATGGGCCATAAGGCAATGACTGACTGATGTTGAGCGGATAAGGATAACTGATCTTCTTAATTTTGTAGGAAGCGCAAAATGATTCCATGAATAGGGGCTGGTCCCCTCGTGGCAACACAAAGAGCCCATCTAGCCTAGGTGTAAACTCTTCCTACCTACATACCTACCAACAAGTTGTATTGAAAGGCTGTGTCTTACCGCGACCAGCAACAGCCGCTGGGTTTTCCAGCAGAATTCAGCGCCCAGTCACAAAGCCCGGAAAACACAGGACAGGCATCGAAAAAAGTTTTCGACATCCTCTTCGAGGATGAAGTCCAATCTGTCTTGTCTGAAGTCCAATCTTGTTTACTCCAAACTGTGGTGTCATCAGGTTGAGTAAACTTTAATTTAGAAATCGAAGTTCTAGGAAGGCTTTCGTTACACGCTCGTATAATTTTTTAAGGTTATATGATACAGCTCAAACAATATGAGCCTATTTCGATCACTGAATAGATCCTAAGTTGTCAGTATGTACATATGTATGTATGTTATCGTTACAGTCCATGACGGACCTAAGCCGAACTTCTCTTAATCACCCATGTTGTGTGTGATTAACATAGGCGAAAGGGACCTACAGTTTTCGAGAAGCTTTTTATGACAATTTTACTACAGGGGGTTTTGTCAGAACCCCGCTGAGGAGAAACACCGTGAAGAACACGTTCGACGACATGGTTGTGTCGGGATTCGATCCCGTGTCATCGGCGTCAGATGCCAACACACTACCCACTGCGCCACGGTGCTCTCAGTACAGGCTGGATAATATTTTTATAATGCAACGGGCTCATTCCCTTCTTGCGACTCTGGATACAGCCTAATGGCTTAATACTATAATCCCAGATCGACATACTACAAGATTTTAGGGCAACTGGTTGAGCAATCTAATAAGAAAGATTGGAATCCTTTAGGAAGGATGAGGGTTTGCACGGAGTTTTCGGGAAATAATTTTGAGCATCAGTTGATGGTTGTTCTGAGTTTGACTAAAACTTGTTTTGAATACACACATATACACCAGAACTCGACGAAAACCATGCTGCCAGGTAAATGTGGTAATACATTCCATAAATATAACGGTTTAAAACACTTCTGCAAAGAAGCTGAGGAATTATGAACATAGTTTTGCCACTATATCATGGTTTATTAAGCACAAGGACATGTCACATGTATGGCAATCACTCCTGCTTTGTCCAACGTCTTCGTTTCCTCGAACTTAGACAACCCAATTACTATTATGATTAAGAGCTACATCCCACAGGTCAAGTGCTACGACCAAAAGAACCCATCCTCTTTGAATTCCCATTCTGGAGAACTGACGAAAACATTACCAAATTCTCAAGCATCAAAGTTCACATCCATGGAGTTGACAAGTTCCCTTCAGTACATATGATCCGTATCCGTATTGTGCAACTATAACTACCCGTCATAAGCTTCGCTTGGGCATGACCTTTACGTTGTCCCCTTTTCCATCACTGGTTCCACGGACCATGTAAAGGTCACTATTTCGTTTTTCCGCAACCATCCAATTTCATCACGAAATGAATACAATGAACCAACAGAAGCAATAGAGTAGTAGCAGCATCAGGAGCACCTAAAGCAGCATGTACTGTAATCCCGTTGACATTTCATCACATTTCTCGCTCGAAACCCCATGCCGTTCAGCAACTTGTCCATCGCGTCAGGGAACACAAATTACAAGTCCATCCTGCTAGCATACGATATATGTGGGTGTGTGTATGTCCTTCCTTGATTTCCTTTCTTGTCAATAATTTTTTTCTTCTTCTTTGGCTTCCCGTCTTTTCTGCACCGCTACATCTCATGCCCTCCTCTGGTGCTTTCTCTCTGCTATGTCCAATGCCAGTTACTCGTCCGCCGTTCGTTCCACTCTCTATTATTAATGGAGTTTGACTAAGGCACACATAAAACATGTTTAGTGTGCGCTTCGGCTCATAGAATTGTGTCCTTGAACGCTTAGCCGAATATTTTGAAAATTCATTGAACCCAGCTCGGTTGGTTTATCGTTCGCTATCGGTTTTCGGTTTTTCAGTTTTTCAGATTTCGGTTTTCGGCTGCCGGTTGTTGTCTCCCTCATTAGTTGCTGCTTGATTTGCTTCTTACTGGGGCGGGCGGTCTCCTTTCCCATCATTCATTCTATCTTTCGTCCGGTTCCTTGTTCTTTTGCCTGGTATGTTCGTTTTGGCGCTTTTTTGCGTGTCATTTATTGAATGGATTATGCGAAAGGGGAGAAGACTCTTTAGAACGACCGACGTCAACAGAGGGTGAAGGATATTAATATTCTGTATTTGTAGTTAGGACTGGGAAGATGCTCATTTGGCTTTGGCTTCCGTGTACCTATGTGTGTATTGTACATACGAGTATATCCGGAATTGAATTGGGAGGGTAGTTTCTAAACTCAATATCGTGGCCCTCACCCTCCAGATCTGAAAAAGCTGAAATGGTAATGTTAAAAGGAGGTACCTCCAGACGTCTTGGGGATTGTCTTCAAATTTCTACAAATTCCATGTGCAGGGAACATACAGACGTGAATGTTGCGTAGAGACATCGGTTGCAGATACGTATGAAATGGATAAAGTTTTTTGGTGCAATTCGGTTACGGGTCTTCAGTGTAGCATAAGTTCTAATTAGTTAATTATTGGGAAGTGAGACTACGAAGTTGTTTTAACTTGTTCGCCAGTCGATGGTTACATTCTTCTTACCGCAAAATAAACAATAAGGATTTGGCCGCTTTCGACCTGACCAAGTTTGCTACATACTTACATATGTACAAGTCTAATTGAGGCTTGAGAGTTAATAGAATTGTATGTTGCTCCAGATGTTGGAAGCTATTTTGGATTTTAATTACTTTGACACCACCAAACATTTTTGAAACCCTTCAATACCATCCTACTCGTTTAGAGTGGTAGCCCAAGATCTTGACAGCATTGCATTGGTCAAAACCTATCTTAGTAAGCCTCTGGCCTTAAGTAACATGCTCCAAATTCTCAAAGCATACAGATCTCAAGGACGAACTGTGGGCTACGATTTTTCCACACAACAGGTTATCTCAACTATGCGCCGTTGTTAATCAGTTGACTAGCGCCACTGAAAAATCTGGATTCTATCCCAGATGAAGAGCTTTGTTGAAAACCAAACGTAATAAGTCATATAGGTAAGAAGTCTACAATTTTTTTGACACGAGAAGGTGTTGATGTCCATATACGAGGTATGGCAAATAAGTTCCAAAAATTTAGTCATAACTCGGAAACTACCAACACTGCGTCGCTCGTCAACATCTGTCCAGAAAGGGAGGCCCTTTCTTTCATCTAAGGCTAAAGTCGACAGCACGTTCTGTTCGTGTGTTGTCCGTATTTTCCAAAAGAAACATTTTTTGTGACGTAAAAATAAGTGACTCACATTACAAGTAACGTATTCTGATCCGATTTTTATTGAAATATGATGTAAAACCCTTAGAAATCCTCCTAGAATTACAGGTGGTGTATTTTGTTTTTTCTTATAATTAGCGCAGGCTCAAGAGTCATACTGTTTGTTGCACAAGCTGGGCGGAATGCAGATGGTTTGGGTCGTAGATGTTCGTTTACTACTCTCCGGGGGTGGTTGTCCTACATAGGATTCGAAATTCGACTGAGTTTTCACGTTGGTTATAGTTATCGGCAAATGTTCCATGCCATTCCGGTGTTATATTAGAACTGTTCACCCAAAGTCTGAATTTGAAGTGAACATATAGTGCGATCTCCTAGACAGAACATATGCCCAATGCCCCAGCTACGTCACAAAAATAGTTCTAGGAGATTTTAATGCAAAACTGGGCAAAGAGGACATATTTGAGTCGATCATAGGAAAGCATAGCCTCCATAACACCACATCTGACAGCGGACTTAGGCTAATCGATTTCTTAGCTGGGCGTAACCTCCTTGTAGCAAGCAGCCGATTCCCCCATCTTAACATCCACAAGGGTACCTGGCGGTGTTTTGATCAATCGACCACCAACCAGATTGATCACATTGCGATCGACGCCAGACACTCCTCCTGTATTCTCGACGTACGAACCTTCCGAGGGACCAACATCGACTCGGACCACTACCTTGTTGTAGCCAAGGTACGAATGAGGATATCAAGAATGCTTAGGAGTCGAGTAGGACTACGTAAGTTTGACGTCGGAAAGCTACAATCGCAAGAGACTGCCAGAAACTCTGCCGATCGTGTCTCCTCCAAACTCTCTCAAAACCCGCCCACAGCAGCACAAACAATAGAGCAGGAATGGGCGCATTGCCAGAGCGCCGTCAGAGACGCTGCCTCAAGGTGCTGGGTTTCAAACCGCCACCACCTAGAAACCCCTGGTTCGACGAACAATGCGAACAAGCCCATGCAGCAAAACAAGAGGCATATAAAGCCATGCTGCAACGACGGACGAGAGCTGTTCGCGAAATCTATGAGCAGAAGAGAAGAGAGGAACACACGCTTTTCAGAAGAAAGAAGAGAGAGCACGGAGAGCGTGAGAACGAAGAGATGGAGAGATGCTTCCACAGGAATGTCGCCCATAAGTTTTACAATAAGGTAAAATGAACATACCATGGCTACAAAGCCAGAGCGGCGACCTGCAGAGATGAAAATGGAGAACTGGTAGTAGAGTCGCAGTCGATGCTGAGGATTTGGAAAGACCACTTCTGCAGACTGTATAACGGCGATGATAGACAAGATACCGCTGTCAGGCAGAACGAGCCATTAGTAATGGACGACGATCTAACAGAATTCAGTCCCCCCGACCTAGACGAAGTCAAAATAGCGATATCAAGACTTAAGTCTAATAAACCCACGGGCGCAGACGGCCTGTCTGCTAAGCTTCTGAAGGCGACTGGAGATGAGCTTGTAAGGTGCATGCACCATCTTATTTGCAAGGTATGGTCGGAGGAAAGCATGCCCGACGAATGTAATCTCAGCATCGTTTGCCCGGCCCATAAGAAAGGAGACCCCTATAACTGCGCCAACTATAGGGGAATAAGTCTCCTTAACATCGCATATAAGATCTTCTCTGCCGTATTGTGTGACCGCCTGAAACCGTATGTGAATAACCTGATCGGCTCTTATCGGTGTGATTTCAGGCCTGGTTATTCCACAATAGACCAAATATTTACGCCACGGCAGATCTTAGAGAAGACCCAGGAATACCAAATCGTGACTCACCACCTCTTCGTCGATTTCAAAGCTGCATATGACAGCGTGTGCAGAGACGAGCTGTACAAAGCCATGTCTAGTTTTAACATCCCTGCCAAGCTCGTCCGACTGTGCAGGATGACAATGGAGAATTCTCGCTGCTCCATTAAGGTCGGTAATGAGCAAACCGGGACCTTTGATGTTAAAAAAGGATTTAGGCAGGGCGACGCGCTGTCGTGCAACTTTTTCAACATCGTGCTTGCAAAGATCGTGCAAGAGTCTGGCCAGTGACACAAGAGGTACGATTTATTTCAAGTCTACTCAATTGTCGTGTACGCCAACGACATTGACGTGACTGGACGGACACAGCGGGAGGTCAAGGAGGCCTTTGTAAGCATTGAGGTAGAAGCGGCTAAGATGGGTCTCGAGGTTAATGAGGGTAAAACCAAATATCTGCTTTCATCTAAAAGAGACGGACAACACCGACGTATTGGTCAGAACGTCACCATGGGCGGATATAACTTTGAAGTGGTCAAGGAATTCATCTACCTTGGCTCACTGATGACCGGCGACAACAACACCAGCGCTGAGATAAAACGCAGAATCACTCTTGCCATCCGCTGTTTCTTTAGGCTCAAGAGGCAATTGAGAAGTAGAGCCCTCTCTCGGAAAACCAAGGTGACACTATATAAGACCTTGATCATCCCAGTCCTCCTTTACGGCGCAGAGGCTTGGACCTTAACAAAAGCGGATGAAGATGCCCTTGGTCGTTTCGAGAGGAAAATTCTGCGCACTATCTACGGTCCCGTTTGTTCAAACGGTGTATGGAGGAGAAGATATAACGAAGAACTGTACGGGTTGTACAACGACATCGACCTAGTACGACGTCTACGGATACAGCGTCTAAGGTTGCTAGGCCATGTAGAGCGCATGGAAAATACAGCTCCGACCCGAAAAGTCTTCGAATCCACCCCGGAAGGAAGGCGCGGCAGAGGACGGCCGCATCATCGGTGGCGCACGCAGGTGGAAGGGGACCTTAACCAACCGGGCGTGCGGAAACAGCTGGCCAAATACCGTGCCAGCTGGAGACGCTTGTTGGTTGAGGCCCGGGTTCACCACGGACTGTAGCGCCACCTAAGTAAGTAAGTATATAGTGCGAGTGTTATGCTTATGTCTGTATTTTTGATCTTTCACAATAGCTGTGTTGCACAATTTTTCCATATAGGAATTGTATTTCTTGGCTACGGACATACTTTGAACTACGGACCTCCCGCTCGACAGTCGGTGATGTTTACCACTGCACCAAAGCCAAGGAGACATTGTGTTTGAATGGGCAAAGCAGTTCAAGAAACGCCGTGAATCAGTAGAAGACGATCCACGCGAAAGGGCTGGTCAATGACTGGACAGTCCTATGGTGGAGAAGCTGTGGGTACGTATTTTCCGTGTGTAACCCAAACTCGCCAAAAAGGGCTGGGCCTAGAACCACGATAATACGCTGGTCCATTCCATTATGCAAGAGTTTTTTTTATTTTGACAAAAAAAAAAACATTCCAACGTTGCCGCATCCACCCTATAGCCCGCGACTTTTTTCTATTCCCAAAGATGAAGTCATACCTCGAGGGAGGTGTAGAGAAGGTCAAAGAAGTTGTAACCTTGGTTCTGATCGAGTTAACTACGGAGGATTATCAAGGGTGCTTCGAATCGTGGGAGCAACGTTGGAATCGTTGTGTAGAAATAGAGTCTCTCCTCTATTATGAAAGTCGATAGTAAAATTTTGCGACAAACTTAATTTACTTGTTTTTTTGTTTACAAAGTCACACTTAATTGTCACATTCCGTATTTGACAGCACTAATCCCATTCTTTCAAACGTGCGTTTTAAGGGGACATTTCAAACTACAATCTGTCAATTGCGTAAAAGTTACACATTTGAAAAAGAGTAAAATATCTGAAGAAATACGCTATAAAAAGGTAAAAACGTTGTAAAAACATGGCGAAAAATTTGTGAAGTGTACAGTGAGAATACTGTGAGTGAACGCTGGAGCCAAGAGTGAATTGTTCAGCTTCGTTCCGGAAGTTTCGGGGTCAACGACGCACCTCACTCTGGTCGGCCAATCACTTAAAAGTCGATGAAGTTTTGTAGCTGGTGAAGCATCGGCGGCACGCATATGACAGTTTGGATTCATCAGGCTACGATTGACAGGCTACTCAAAGCAGATCGATGTTTGGGTGTCAGTTGAATCAACTCAAAAAATTTAGTTGACCGAATTACCATAAGTGAAGTGCTGCTGAAACGCAACAAATTCGAATCGTTTTTTGAAGCGAATAAGTGCGGACGAAAATATCCAAAGGCTGGTCACCCTCCCCAAAAGACCTTCAAGCCTGAATTGACGGCAAACAAGGTGAGGCTGAGTGTTTGGTGTGATTCTCGTGATTTTTAGCGTCCAGCTGGTCCAGGAGGTTGGAGTAGTATTCGCCTTTATTTGTTGCACTATACCACCGACTTCCACCCACTGCTTCGATTGCTGCTTCGTTTCTGGTGTGTAGTGGTGGACCCGTGTCTGATCCATGGTGACGAATCACCACACAAAATCGGCGCCTGCTGAATCGGTCCAAAGGTTGTTGTGGAAATTATTTGCACATTTGCTTTTGATTGGCATTTAGCAAATGCGACACCCACCCCGCGCAGGGCTTTCGCATGCCTAATTCTTAAAAAAAGATGTTTCACGTCCTTTCATTGTGATACCACATGGATCCTATTACCTTGATCCGCAACCTGAGAACCAACCGGTGCTTCTGATGAAGAGATAGAGTTGAGCTATTTTTAGGTCTGCTAGCTCCCTTAAATTTCCATAGAAGGGCGCGCCGAATTAGATCCTCCTGCGATTCGCAAAAGAGGGACATGAGCAGAGAAGGTGATGTATCGATTCCTCTTCCTCCTCGTCCATGCAGCCGCGGCAGAAGTCATTAGAGGGTAGCCCTAGTCTGGCTGCGTGTTTTCCAATGATGCAGTGACCTGTAATGACAACCACTAGAGTGCTTAAGGTTGCCCTTTCGGTTGCCACTGGGTCCCGAGATTAACTTAGCCCAGATTTGTTTAGTGATATGTCCGATATTACTTTCATTCCATTGGAGGTTGGTCGCCTCTTTACCGTCCTTATTGGTGTTTTTAGGTACCCGAGGGTAGGAAGACTGAGTGTGCTTGACCCTAACTGAGCCCAAGTTCGTCGGCCGTGCAGTTTCTTGGAATATCCCTATGCCCGGGAACCCACAGTACTTTAATGTTGAACTGTTCAGCCATCACGTCTAGAGACAGGCAGTAGTTAAAGAATGTCTTTGATTTGTGGGTGGGATTTTATCGCAGATTGGCTGTCCATGCAAATGATAATATCCTTAGCGGGTATTACATTGATCCTGAGCCATGCAAGGACCTCTTTTATCGCTGTTATTTCTGCTTGATACACACTGCAGTGATTTGGGAGTCTGAATGATAGGTTGAGGTTAAGTTTCTTGGAGAAGACTCCACTGGGAGCTATCGGTATAGAGGGAAATCGAGTCCTTCGGTATGACTTTCCCTTCAGCCCATTCCTCCCTGGATGGAAAGACAACTTCAAAGTTCCTAGTGAAGAAGGTTTCGATAGATAGACCAGACTACGATGTCATACAGAAGGATGGGCCTTATAACTGCTGTATAGAGCCAGTGCATAATGCTTGGTTGGAGACCCCACTTTTTTCCCACCAGTTTCTTACAGCTGTAGAGGGCAGTGGTTGCTTTCTTGACACGATCAAGAATGTTGGGTTTCCAATTCAGCCTCTTGTCAAGGACTAGACCTAGGTATTTAGCCTGATCTTTGATTATTAATTAGGTTCCACCCATCCTCGGTGGGTTGAAAGGCGGAATTTTATATTTATTTGTACACAGTACTAGGTCGGTCTTCTTATGATTGACCCCAAGTCCACAGTACTGCGTCCAGGTTCCTACTGTATGTAATGCTCCCCCTGCGGGTACGGGGTTAGAATAGTCCCGAGGTAAGGCATGCCTGTCGTAAAAGGCGACTAAAATCCGTCGCCGGAAAAGAAATAAGTCTACAATAACGAAGGCGGGAAGGGAGGATGGATCAGATGGAGAAGTACCAATCTCCTCTGTCCCCATACTCTTGGAACGCCGATAAGTTATAAAAAGTAGACAATATTCCGGTCGGAGTGTTCTGAAATCCTAGCACACTCAAAATTGAAAGGAGGTGAGCGAACAGGCTCGAGTTTTTGTGGAAACTTATCTGTTAGTGACCTCGGTTGCGAAGTGAAATACCAAAGTACTTAGAACAAAATTGGTACCACGGGGATATGGGTCGCCCCCGGAACATACGGTTACTGTTTAGTAGTAAGTCGTTCGCCGGATGTTCCGGCCCTATCGGATGAGGAAGGATTCGTGGGGGCTGTGGTTATCCCAAATGCGGGAACAACTGGTATCTGGCGTGCAGGTTTAATTTTGCGTCAGATGCAAGTGGTGTAGGTGTCAGACGTCTGTTTACTTTCTACGTCAGATACAAGAGGTAGTGATAGACCTCGGTCTTCATCAAGGGCGGTGTTCATGCCACAACATGTTCACTAATTGAACCATCTGTAGTTTACTACATTTTGGGCAACGACCAATGCTTGTCTTGGTCCCGATTGTGGGTAGGCCCACCGCGGAATTAAGCCGTAAAGGCAGGTGTCCGCGTTAAGCATATTCATGATCTGTATGTAATGCACCCTGCATTAGATCGGTTAGAGTGCTGGGAAATGTTCCTGTGGCGGCCATAGCAATGTCATCTGCATAGGCGGTCACAGCGTACCCTTCCTGTTCTAGCAACAGTAGCAGTTCATTGACCAATAATAAACCATCAATCGAAGTAGATGCAGCATCTTTCTGTAATTCGCTCAATAGCTCTGGGCTTGGTCATGATTCATAAATGAGCCAATGGGCATATGTACCTTAGACCCTTGTGTCTCAACAATTGTCCAGATCTGCGCATCATCAGTATTACCTTTCCTATTTATTTCGGTTAACCTTTTTGTTAGCTTAAGTGACGCCGGGCTTTAAATTTAAACTCAATTTGCCTTGTCGAAGTAAGGTAACCTAACCTTTTCTACAACCCTAATAAGTTCGCATGTATACATAGCTACATACATACATATATTTGGAGTCAGAAAACTTTTGGAATAGCTCACTAGTCCAGAATCTTCCTGTTTGTTAACAGTTTACTTATCGCCTTTTTTAGCTCTATGCCGATCAGTAAAATACATAAAATGATCGCCATCACTTTCAAGACTTTCAATTTGGCATCCGATTTTAGGTTTCACTAGAAGTGTCTTAGGGGAGTCAGGTAAACAGTTTGAAAATGTTTGATCTGACTCAACGTGAGCTTGTCGTCTAGCATGATAGAATAAAGCAGTAACTACGTCTGGCTACCTGAGGAGATAAGTCGTAGCAAGCCTATCGTCTAAGGGAAGGCAGAGTCATGTCAAAATGGTCCATAAATGTCCTTAACATTATCCTGCTAGTGCTTCTCGCTCGATCTCAACCATCGTTCGACAGTAAATCCGAAAAGTGAATGAGCGACTGTGCATACTTAGTGATCGTTATACATACATCAAGCCCCTGGCGCTACTATCAAAAGCGTCAGATTAACTCGCTCACATTGCGGTTTTGTTTGTTTTTTTTGTTTTGACTGTCTGCGAATTTATTGAACTCGTAGTCTCCCCCTCTGCTCTTTACATTCCTCAGTCGAGTTTTTTCTCACACAACTCTCGCTTTGAATGCTCCTTCTTTGTTTTTTTTTTTTTTTGTGAAATCCGCAACCTAGGACCGTTTTTTCTTCTCGCTTTTCGGATTCTAAAAACGATCGCCGCGTACCGCCGACATAAAATGATGCCTCATCCTACCCGATGGAACAATGACAATCCTCCCGACCCGAACCATCGCCACAATGCCTCCTGCTCCTCCAATTTCATTGTGTATCGTGTTTATCGCGGTTTGTCGAGTTCTGTTCCTTCGGCGAGGCGTCTGTCTGTGAATCAAATTCGATCGACGCGGCACTGGAGCTTGCTCACAAGACAGATACTATTCCAATAAACGTTCCGTTATTTGATTTGTTCTACTCCTCCTTGTCGTTGTCTCGTTGTGTCGTACAACTTGTTCCCGATTCATTCTAAAAACACAAAAAAAAAAAAATTTTTTTCGCGTGAGATACTCGCGTGAGTTACTCAATGCTTCACGCGTCGGTGGGGTCGGTGGGGGGGACGAACGACAACGCCGATCGTTGGACACGCCACCATAAATACTATGGACGACTGTGATCTGTCAGGGAGAAGTTTGAATTCGATGGCAGTTGATGCTGATGGTGTTGTTTGGGTTGTCTGGGATATTTGTAGACAACAGATCGGCAATATGAATCCTGCAGAGATACATACTTACCTCTTATCCACTAGAATGCTATAATTAACTTTCAGAAGTTTTGTTTTTTTGTGGATTTCTTTTGGCCCGTTGGAGATTGAGTAAGTGTTTCACACATCCGTTTTGGGCTGGACGAGGAATGAATGAAGAAAAGACAGCGACGAGCGACGCGACGCGTCGAATTTATCGGAATTAAACGACCAAGAAGACACTGCCCTCGATTGGCCCCCAGACAGATCTTTTTTTTTGTTTCTTGTTGTTGTTATTGTTGTTTGCTTTGTTTTCCGTTTGTTTGTAGTACATACATATATGTACGTAATGAGATACTTGTTTTGTTATTGAGAAGGAGCACATTTCTTCGGGAACCGTAACGCCAGACAAAGGATTCTGGAATCGGTTAAAGTCGAATTTAGTCGTTTCTTTTGTCCGGAATTAAATTTTTCCAAACCGATCGATGGTAGGTAGTAGAGTCCTCCGACCAACGCAACGGTAGGAATTTGTTTTCTTTTCTGATTCCGGCTCCCTTTTTTGACTTGGAAAATTGCAAAAAACAGCAGCAGAGTTGAAGGGCGTTACGAATGATATTACTACCGTCAAGGAAGGGATGACAGGAGCAGTTGTGTATTATGTACCGAAGGATTAGACGATCACGGGCGGAAGGCGAGAAGTGCTTGTAGTAGATTCATATTAAATTTCCATACTCTCACTCACATTCATATATGTATGTATACTCTCTCGCATCGGGGGGTTGAAAGTGAATTTTTTTTTCTTCGTTTTTTACGGCGTGCGTACTATGAGGCTGATGGGCCCACATAAGCTTCTACTGCGTTATTATTTCCTCCTGATACCTATGTGCATAAATAATAAAAGAAAAAGTACCTACGTGCGTACTTGCGTCTGTCGAGTATTCTAGCGCAGGAGGAACTGCAATGGGTATTCACATACGAGCATATGGAACATAGTCATAGAGAGCACACATCTGAATTACGGGGACAGTATTTAATGTTGCAAGAGTTACGAGAGTCATAAAAATAAACATTTTAGTAGATGTTGTTGTTGTTTTTACTTATCTCGCAGCGTTTAAGCTACCGAGCATGAAGCTTAGATAAATGCCTTTTATGGCGAATATTGAAAAACCGCAGTGTTGAGTCTGTTCGAGACGTTCGTCCTTACACGGGGAGTTTGTTGTTAGATTTCATTTAATTCAACGGAGTGTACAGGTAGAGGTTGCGGCTTGCTGCTATTAAATTGTCTTTAACGTAATTTTGGGTTTTTTTTTATTTTATTTTATTTTAAAGGTCGTTTAGGTTTAGGTGTTTTCACAATGCGTTTGAAACATACTTATGTATTCATTGTGACAACGTAACAGGGTGGATTTTCATTCTAATTATGCGATCTGATTGAATACACTAGTGAGGAAAATCGAAAGATTAATCCATCTGATAGAATACATATAGATATATACAGTTGTGTTCATGAAAATAGTAGTGCACCAACTCATATCATTTAAAACCGTTTTTTCAAATGATCTGGCTTTCAAATTGAACACGTGTGCAATATTTTCTTAGAACAGAATATCATGAACAGAATACCAAAAAAATACCGTTACTTTTGCTTCCTGATCATTCGTTTATGATGTACATATTTAAAAGTTACCTTGTTAAATCTGCTGTTCATTAAAATAGTAGTGTCTGACGTGTGAGGTTCAAAATTTTCAAGTTTTAAAAAAGATAGTCGCCATAAGTAAGTAATTAAGTAATTCAATAAGTTTCTGATATGAATTTATGGAACTTATGGTTTCTGTTTTTTGTAGTGGGTAGAGGAAAGCATTGTTCGGTCGAAAAAAGACAATTAATAGTAAGGCTAAGAAATCAAGGCTTAACCTATGTATAAGGAGATCGAAAAAATTGTTGGATGCACTGCACCAATGATATTTAATGCTATAAACCACAGTTATAAACCAGAAACTCGCGGTGGTAAGCGCAAAACTACTTCCTTAGACGACAGGAGAATTGCGCGGTGTAGCAGGATTAAGCCCTGGGCAACCTCAATTGACATTAGAAAGGAGCTAAAACTGTCGGTCAGTGCGGTGACAGTTCGTCGTCGATTAATTGAAAATAATTTGAATGCTAGAAGTCCCAGAAAGGTACCGCTTTTGACGAAGAAGCACGTTGCTGCACGATTGAAATTTGCAATCGATCACTTAAATTGGCCCACCGAAAAGTGGCGTAACATACTATGGACAGACGAAAGCAAGGTAGTTTTATATGGTGGAACAGGCTCCAGACAGTATGTTCGTCGTCCGCCAAATACAGAATACCACCCGAAATACACTACGAAAACTGTAAAACATGGCGGATTGAGTATTATGATATGGGCTTGTTTCTCATACAATGGTGTTGGCGCAATCCATTTGATAGATAGTATTATGGACAAGACCGTTTACGTTGACATATTGCAGAGAGCAATGCTTCCGTATGCCAGTTGGAAAATGCCTCTGAAATGGACGTTTCAGCAGGATAACGATCCAAAGCATACAAGCAAACTAGCTAAAGAATGGTTTAAATCTCAAAAGATCGATGTGATGCCATGGCCAGCTCAGTCCCCGGATCTTAATCCGATCGAAAATTTGTGGGGAGATGTCAAACGAATAGTGGCAACCACAAAGCCTTCCCACAGGACAGAGCTTTGGCAAGTAGTTAAAGAGGCATGGGCTCAAATTCCTGTCAAGCGCTGTCAGAACCTTATTGACTCTATGCCACGTCGATGCAAAGCCGTGGAAAACATGCAACATTCAGTGCAGATTGAATTTTCTTTTATGTTTTTTTAATATAATAATAACCACTACTATTTTCTTGAACAGCGTAATTCTTGCCTTTTATTTTCTTTAAGCCATTATCATCAAAATAAACTGAAGTTTCTAGAAATATTCACTGTGAATATTTTTGAAAATAGATGAAAATTATTATTTTCATATCTTTTAAATGCGATTCTTGCCTTATCATTTGACAAAATAGCTGAATACTTAGAATCAAATGCCACTACTATTTTCTTGAACACAGCTGTACCTTAACAGCCTTCCTAGACATAGAGGGCGCTTTCAACAACGTCGTGGAGTTGCCATTACCATCTCGGGCAAATAACCTCCCACACTGAGTGACCGTATGCTCCATACTGTGCAAAGTATTTTCCATACTGTGCAAATGGGCACAACACGATGGGCTCAGGGTAAACCCTCCGAAGACGGAGCTTGTGCTATTCACCAGAAACCTCAAAATTCCCGAAACCTGCCCAATCAACTTGACACCTGGTTATCCTTTTCGTCCAGTGCCGAATACCTTGGCATTGTACTAGATAGGCGACTAACATAGAATAACAACACAATCGAGCGATCAAAGGAAAGCATATATAGCTCCCTACACTTGCAAGAAAAAATGGGGATTTAACCCCAAGCTCCACCTATGGCTCTACATTACGCTCGTTAGACATACATATTCTAATGTATGGAGTGATAGTCTGGTGGACTCAACATGATAATTTACCTTACACCACTCGATATAACTACATGAAAAGCAAATTGTCACATATACGGCAATAAGACTAAAAGCCAACTCCGATGGACACTCCTCCATCCTGAACAATAGGATAACCATGGTAGAAAACTCGGACCACATAGAGCCCACCACAGTCTTTGAGAAGCCATTCAAGATAACATACCCGGACAGACGGAGCTGATCCCGCCAAAGGCAACCTCACAAGAGCTGTGTGGACTTCTACACCCACGAGTTAAAAACCAAAGACGGGGTGGGTAGTGGAATATTCTGCAAAGAATTAAACCTCAGCCAAGCTGTAAAACTACCAGTTATTGCAGGCGGATTTGTTATAATAAAGGAGGCTCTGTCTTGGCTTAAGTGGAACGTAATATCTACTACGGATATTCGAATTCTCACGGACAGTCAAGCATCCTTAAAATCGCTAGAGTCCTATGTGTACACCTCAAGAATAAGCCCTGTCTGTCGACTATCTCTTAACGAGATGGCCGAACAGTTTAACATACAACTCCTATGGGTACCAGGACACAGAGACATCTCAGGCAACGAAAGGGCCGACACACTCGCCAGACAAGGAACAACGCAACAATCAATCATGGCATGCGAGGGAATTAAACCTTAAACTTAAACCCATAAACCTCGCCATAGCTGAGACGAACCTGAGAAAGGCCCAGGGGCACACCTGTCCTCGGCTCGATAGTCAACGGACTAGGAGAATAATCTCCCTAAAAAGAACTGACATCTACAAAATGATTGGTGTCATCACCGGTCACTGTCTCATTGGTAGTTCCAAATGATTTCTGCAGAAGCTGCCTAGAAGAAGAGGAGGTCGAACCGATCCACCACCTACTCTGCGCCTGCCCGACTTTCTGCGCAATCAGGAAACGATACCTACATAGGTTCCTATTTCCTAAACGACCTGACAGATGTTCAGCGAGTAAGGATAACTGACCTTCCTAATTTTTTAAGAAGCATTAAGTGGTTCCTTGAATAGGGAGACAAACCCCTCGTAGCAAGACAAAGGGTCTCTGGCCTAAGGGTATTCTTCCCATTCTGCTGAGGCTACGAACTTACCTACCTAAGGGATCTCATTCAGTCGTATATATATCAGCTTGTAGGTCCATCGGCCTTTTGTCGTGTTGTCCCACCTAGCTTGCCATAATGCTACAGATGTTGCCCTTTCTTTGGCTCTTATCCTCCGGATAACACTGGTCTCTTGACGGTCTGTGGTTCGCCTAAGGTAAACCCTGTACATCTCGTTGGCGAGGATGTCGATGGGGACCATACCCGCTATGACACAGGCTGCTTCGCCCGAAATTGTCCGGAAACTGCAAATTGTCCTTATTGCGCAGAGCCTCTATGCAGACGAGAGCTTTCTTCGTGTCTCCTTCGTTGTAAGGGCTCCCGCCCAGACCTGCGTAGCGTATAGAGCTTACCACTCTGGAAAGCAGAATCCTCCTCACGTATCCTGGTCCACCGATGTTCGGCAGCATTCTGGAAAGCGATTCCTGAATTTGTGGCGACCTTTTGCTGCTGTATTCGACATTCGTCGAGCATTACCCCCAAGTATTTTAACACCTCTTTAGACTTGATTGGCTGGCTCCCAACCCGGATGTTTGCATATTCCACGGTTTTTCGGTTGGTTATTAAGACACTCTCCGTCTTGTGGTCGGCTAGTTCAAAGTCGGCAGACTCTAACCAATTTTTGATCCTGTCGACCGCTTTGCTTGTGGCAGGCTCTACCTTATGAATGTATTTCGCTACGGTAACTACGGCGATGTCGTCAGCGAAACCGATCATCTGAACTCACTGGGGTAGCGTTAATCGCAGATTTCCGTTGTACATTATGTTCCACAGAAGAGGTTCAAGTACTGAGCCCTGAGGGACTCCCTCAGAAACATTGTAGTAGTTAAGACCATCGTCCGCCTGATACGTCAGCTTCCTGTTAGTGAAGTAGCTAAGGATTATCTTCACAAAATCAGAGATCTCCAAATTTGAGACCAATTTGCGTAGTTGAAGGCGTTTTTTACGTCCAGTATAACCACCGCACAGTATTTCTTTGTACCTCCTGGCCACCTTTTTCCCCGTTCGGAGGTATGGAGTCCAAACTGCACAGTGCATCGCGAGTCTTCTAGTGTGGTGCGACACATCCGAATCAATTTTTCCGAGATCCCAAAATCGGCCATCGTCCTGTATAGCTCTTGACGATGCATGCTGTCGTATGCGGCTTTAAAGTGGACAAAAAGGTGGTGAGTATCGACCTAGAACCGAGAACACCGTGGCGCAGTGGGTAGTGTGTTGGCCTCTGACGCAGATGACACGGGATCGTATCCTGACAAAGCCATGTCATCGAACGTGTTTTTCACGTGTGTAAAATTGTCATGAAAAGCTTCTCGGAATTCGCCGTTCAGAATCGGCAATATATTGTAGATCCCTTTCACCTATGGGAAAATGAAATGACACACAACATGTGTGATTGAGAGAAGCTCGGCTCAGGTCCTTCATGGACTGTAACGCCAACATACATACATACATCGACCTAGAACTCGTTGGTTTTTTCCAGGATCTGGCATAATGTGAAGATCTGGCCTATAGTCGATTTGCCAGGCCGGATGCCACACTGATACGTGCCTATAAGTGTGGTGCAAAACGGCTTAAGACGTTCACATAGTACCCTGAACAGGATCTTGTAGGCGAAATTCGAAATTAAGCAGTGTTATGCCTCGGTAGTTGGTGCAAGACATAGGATCGCCTTTTTTTTAATAAAGGGCAGATAGAGCTGGTATGCAATTCTTCAGGCATGTTTTCATCCTCCCAGATTTGAGAGATGATCTGGTGTATGTTCCCTGCCAGAACATCATCGCCGGTTTTAAAAGGTTCAGCCTAAAGACCGCCTGGGCCAGCAGCTTTTGTCAGATTTCAGCTTATGTACATATATATAGCTGAACTGACTACTCTAAATTGTGTGAGGGGATTAGTTCTTCGACTTGCGTTGGGTTTTCTTCTGACCACATCCCTCTCTCTTGGTCATGGTGGCTGCGAATGCTATTTTCTTTTTTCGCAGTAGCTTCTTTTCCTCCCTTCTTCTGTCTCTGTACCCTTCCCACGCTGCTCTAGTTTTTCGTTACAACGCTTTCTGATATGCTTTGCGTTGTACCACGGATTTTTGGTCGGGGGTGATCGCTAGCCTAATGTGGTTTCAGCTACTTCTTGGATGGCACTGCGGCAGCGCAACCAGTGCCTAGCGCTTATTTGGGTCTGAGGCATATGGGGAAGTCCTTTGCCCAGCTGCTGTCTTTGGTCTCTGGCTATTTCCGGTGCGTGCAATCGCCTAATGCCAAACCTCCGCTTAGTTGGTAGTTGCAGCTTTCTGATACTGGGCAATGGATCTCTGAGTCGTGCTGCTACCAGGTAATGGTCAGAATTGATGTTTGCGCCCCTGAATCGTTCGCACATCCAGAATGTTTGACGGGCGCCTCATATTACGCATCTGAATTTTGTGCTACTTATGCTACTTCGTATTACTAGATGTTGCAAAGTTTGCTAATCGAAAGCAGTTATCTATTGCCGTGTCGTGGAGACTGTGCTTTCCGATCGTGCCCCGAAGATGTTTTTCTTGCCGATATTCGCATTGAAGTCTACGAGTACGATTCTGATGTCGTACTCCGGACAAGAGGTCAAGAAATTCTCTTCGATGGACTCCTTAGCTTCATCGGCGGGGGAGCTAGCACCTATTAGGCTTATGTTTTAGCACCTCCCTCCCTGGGTACGGATTACAGTTTTCCGGTTACAGTTTTAACCGGGGGGTACGTTAACAAAAAAAAAAAAAAAAAAAAATGGTCGCAACTTCATACAACTGACGAAAAACGACTGAGGCAAGGTATAAGGCAACTGCTTTCTACTTTGAAATAATTTTCACTGCTAGTCTGGTACTTGCCCACAAATGTACCTACTTCATTTCATGGTGCACAGTGAGAGTAGTCTCAATTCCCAAAATAGGGAAAGAGGATTTCTCACTCGCTGTGCAAACTTGCACTCCGTATGCGTATTTTTTCAGAGATGCAACACGCTTATCAGCGCGGAAGCGCTGGGTACGCCCTGGGAATTTTTGTCGACAATGAGAGAGCTCGGTGGCACAGGTTTCGGACATTGTGTCAAATCTGGCGTTAACTACCCGTATGGTGGCGTCCTGTCTCCGCTATCATGGCGCAAGGTGGTCGAATCTATTGCTCGATACTCTCAATGCCTCTGAAATCTATGCCCAGGCCAATGCGGACGGTGTCGCCGTTCTCCATGTCGACTCATGTTTAGCGACTGTCTGTTTCAAACCACAGGCAGCGCTTAATGTGATCGATGAGTGGTGCACGAGAAATGGGTTGACAGTTAATCCTCTCAAAACTGAAGTCGTTCTCTTCACGAGAAGGAGGAAAAATACTGGCATGACTCAGCTGGTGCTAAAAGGTATTCCCATTCCGATATGATGAATTTCAGTTGACCATATACTGTGAGTGATATGCCTGCAGCAGTACGTCTGGTCACTTTCCATCCACAACTGCGTTGCATACTTTTTGTCCGTATAGGAATTACTTTTTCTTGGCTATGAAGCGAATTTGAACTATGACCTTCCGCTCGGCGGTCGATTATGTTAACCACTGCAGCACGGCCACCCCCATGATAATCTCATATGCATCGGTGGTCTGGTGGAACAGGCTAACACGCAAACACTCCGTAGCATATTTCACCAAACACCAAAGAACGGTTTGTCTCAGCTGAACGGGGATTTCCTCCAGCACACCGGGCGCTACTCTAGATGCTGATGAACCTTCCACCCCTTGACATATTTATCAGAGGGCTTACACTGTCTCAAAAGAAATGCGGGAAATATCTTACGACCCGTGTCTCACGGATATGCCCCCTGACGCAACGACACCTGTCTTCCCATTGCGCTATAACTTCACAGTTGAATTTCCATGGTGTCAGGATTGCCTCAGGCCGCAAACTGGGCTGGGCTTCAGCGCTGGGAATGTAAAACCATCCGACTGCCCTTTTTGTTAGGAAAATATGCCGCAGTATTTCAGTCAAAGATAAACGCAATCCAGATAGCCGTGCACTATGCTGTGAAGCACAGGTGGAGAGGAAAAAGCATATGCGACAGCCAAGCTACACTCAAAGCTGTGCCCAACCCTTTAACCAGCTCCAAATTAGTGTACGAACTCAAGTCCTTCCTGAACAAAGTCGGTAAACTAAACTCACCAAGGCTTGTTTGGATCGCAGGTCATTATGGGATCCCAGGAAATGAGATCTCTGAGGAATGGGCTCCACAAGATAGGAGACCCTTACAAAGGAATAAGTCTCCTTAACATCGCCTACAAAATCTTCTCTGCCATTTTGTGTGAACACCTGAAGCCTTTTGTAAATAAGCTGATAGGTCCTTATCAGTGCGGATTCAGGCCAGGGAAGTCCACCATCGACCAAATCTTCACACTACGGCAGATCCTGGAAAAAACCAATGAATTTCAAGTCGACACTAACCACCTATTTTGCATACGACAGCGTAATTAGCGACGAGCTCTACAACGCTATGTCTACTTTTGCCATACCTGGTAAACTCATCAGACTATGCAGGATGACTTTGGAGAATGCTCGCTGCTCCATCCGAATCGGAGAACACCTTACCGATAATTTTGATGTCAAAAAAGGATTTAGGCAGGGCAATGCTCTGTCGTGTGATTTTTTCAACATTATATTGGAAATGATTGTGCAAAAATCACAGGCCAATACAAGAGGCACAATCTATTTCAAATCCTCGCAACTCCTTGCATACGCCGACGATATTGACATAATAGGTAGATCACAGCGAGATGTCAATGAGGCGTTTGCGAGTATTGAGTTCGAGGCGGCGAAAGTTGGTCTGGTGGTAAACGAGGGCAAAACTAAATATATGCTGTCATCAAAAAAGGACGCTCACCACCGACGTCTTGGCCAGAACGTTCGTATTGGCAGTTATAAGTTCGAGGTAGTTAAGGACTTCGTCTACCTTGGCTCCGCACTGACCTGGAATAACGACATCAGTTCCGAAATCAAACGTAGAATCACTCTTGCCAATCGCTGTTTCTTTGGGCTCAGGAGTCAATTGAGTAATAGAGCCCTCTCCCGAACGACAAAGTTGACTCTATATAAGACCCTTATCATCCCGGTCCTGTTGTACGGTGCAGAAGCATGGACACTATCAAAAGCGGATGAGGAGGCCCTTGGTCGGTTCGAGGGAAAGATTTTGCGCGTGCTTTTCGGGCCTATAAACGCAGACGGGGGAGGGAGGAAAAGATTCAACCACTATACGGGCTGTATAGAGACATGAGCCTAGTCAGGCGTCTACGGATTCAATGCCTAAGATGGCTGGGCCACGTAGAGCGAATGGACACTACCGCTCCAGCCCGGAAAGTCTTTGAATCCAACCCCGAGGGACGAAGAAGCAGAGGACGGCCGCACTTAAGATGGCGCACACAGGTGGAAGGGGACCTCAGCCAACTGGGTGTGCGGCAATGGAAAAGGCTAGCAAAAGATCGTGCTAGATGGAGGGGCATGTTGGTTGAGGCCCCATTCGCCCCGAACTGTAGTGCCCGCTAAGAAGAAGAAGAAGGAGAGGAGGAATGGGCTCAGAGGAGAGTTTCTCAGGACCTGAACCCGCCTTGGCTCTACCTGCCTCCACGGTGAATACCCACATCAACGATTGGGTCTTTAATGCACTAAACCGTAGATGGAGGGAAACCTAGGGTGCAGGATGACTAAGCGCGTACGCGTTGGCTTTAATGTCGTTCATCACAAAGATGATTCTCCTTAACACGGTGTCGAATATTAAAATCTATGTCCGTTCGAAAATTAGTTTCAAAGATAGCATCATTCAAAAAAGCAAAAAACTTGTTTTAATTAAATCACTTTAACACAAATCATTTACCACAAAGACCCGAACGTCAATGAATAGATTCATCGATAAAAAAAATGTGATTTTCCAACAGCACTTGTTCGTTTATTAATGACTTTAAAACTTAATTAATTTTCATACATATATACATACATCCATGTTATTGCAAATTCGACTGGCATCTATCGGATAGCTCAGATATCGCGCTGGCATTTCGCACGCGCTTGTCATAAACCACTTTCGGTGACACTATTCCATTATTAACTTCTTTCGACACACGAGCGCTCCGAATACATACAGTGACGGAAAAAATAATAGGGACAAGATGTCCAAAAACACATTTCTTCTGGAAAGTATCTTCTGCTTAGAAACATTTTATATTTCATCATTGCACTCATTTGTACATGAGGGGGGAGGGAGCGAGCAAACAGAGCAAAGAAGTTGATCGCGTTTAACATGGCAAACGCCATCTTCGATCTCTGTCCCTGCTCAATCCAAGTTGACACACAGCCTCCGCGTGGCCCCCCCTGGATAGCTACCCTGACACCCGGCAGGTAGTGAAGCAATGTGTGCAGCGACCCAACCCCTTGTTCCTAGGGAAAGAGGAACATGGCCCTCCAGGTTGGGGGTTGTGCTTAGGGGTAACATCCCTATCACGTAAAAGCCTATTTGTTCCGAAACAACAACAAGCCTCGGATACGGACGGATACAATGCTGACAACCCCTGCAAACGACTAACGGACTTGAGAGTCTGCACCTGGAATGTTAGGTCCCTTACCAGACCGGGTGCAGGCGATCAATTGGAGCAAACCCTCAACTGCTATAAAGCAGATATAACCGCACTCCAAGAAGTGCGATGGGATGGACCAGGCAAAAAACGGATAAAAAACTGCGACATCTACTACGGGAACTGCTACAAGGAAAACAAACAGCGCCTATTCGGGTGCGGATTCGTTATTCGAGGAAGACTCCGACAAGATGTCTTAAGCTTCCGAGACATAAGCGAGCGCCTCATAACAATCCGCATCAAAGCTAAATTTGGAAACATTAGCTTAATATGCTCTCACGCCCCAACGGAAGAAAAGGACGATCGACTTAAGATTTCTACGATCTCCTAGACAGAACCTATGCCCAATGTCCCAGCTACGACACAAAAATAGTCCGAGGAGATTTTAATGCAAAACTGGGCAAAGAGGACATATTTGAGTCGATCATAGGAAAGCATAGCCTCCATAACACCACACCCGACACCGGACTTAAGCTAATCGATTTCCTAACAGGGCGTAACCTCCTTGTAGCAAGCACGCTATTCCCCCATCCCAACATCCACAAAGGTACCTGACGGTCCTTTGATCAATCGACCACCAACCAGATTGATCACATTGCGATCGACGCCAGACATTCCTCCTGTATTCTCGACGTACGAACCATCCGAGGAGCCAACATCGACTCGGACCACTACCTTGTTGTAGCCAAGGTAAGCATGAGGATATCAAGAATGCTTAGGAGTCGAGTAGGACTACGTAAGTTTGACGTCGGAAAGCTACAATCGCAAGAGACTGCCAGAATCTTTGCCGATCGTGTCTCCTCCAAGCTATCTCAAAATCCGCCCACAGCAGCACAAACAATGGTTCGATGAACAATGCGAACAAGCCCATGCAGCAAAACAAGAGGCATATAAAGCCATGCTGCAACGACGGACGAGAGCTGCTCGCGAAATCTATGAGCAGAAGAGAAGAAAGGAACACACGCTTTTCAGAAGAAAGAAGAGAGATCACGGAAAGCGTGAGATCGAGGAGATGGAGAGATGCTTCCGCAGGAATGACGCCCATAAGTTTTACAATAAGGTAAAATGAACATGCCATGGCTACAAAGCCAGAGCGGCGACCTGCAGAGATGAAAATGGAGAACTGGTAGTAGAGTTGCAGTCGATGGTGAGGATTTGGAAAGACCACTCCGCAGACTGTATAACGGCGATGATAGACAAGATACCGCTGTCAGGCAGAACGAGCCATTCGTAATGGGCGACGATCTAACAGAATTCAGTCCCCCTGACCCAGACGAAGTCAAAATAGCGATATCGAGACTTAGGTCTAATAAAGCCGCGGGCGCAGACGGCCTGTCTGCAGAGCTTCTTAAGGCGGCTGGTGATGAGCTGGTAAGGTGCATGCATCATCTTATTTGCAAGGTATGGTCGGAGGAAAGCATGCCCGACGAATGTTATCTCAGCATCGTTTGCCCGGTCCATAAGAAAGGAGACCCCTACAACTGCGCCAACTATAGGTGAATAAGTCTCCTTAACATCGCATATAAGATCTTCTCTGCCGTATTGTGTGAACGCCTGAAACCGTTTGTGGATAGCCTAATCGGCTCTTATCAGTGTGATTTCAGGCCAGGTTATTCCACAAAAGACCAAATATTTACGCCACGGCAGATCTTAGAGAAGACCCAGGAATACCAAATCGTGACTCACCACCTCTTCGTCGATTTCAAAGCTGCATATGACAGCGTGTGTAGAGATGAGCTATACAAAGCCATGTCAAGTTTTAACATCCCTGCCAAACTCGTCCGACTGTGCAGGATGACAATGGAGAATTCTCGCTGCTCCATTAAGGTCGGTAATGAGCAAACCGAGACCTTTGATGTTAAAAAAGGATTTAGGCAAGGTGACGCGCTGTCATGCCACTTTTTCAACATCGTGCTTGAAAAGATCGTGCAAGAGTCACTGGCCAACACAAGAGGTACGAATTATTTCAAGTCTACGGAATTGCTTGCGTACGCCGACGACATTGACGTGATTGGACGGACACAGCGAGAGGTCAAGGAGGCCTTTGTAAGCTTTGAGGTAGAAGCTTACTCCTTACACCTTGGTTTTCCGAGAGAGGGCTCTACTTCTCAATTGCCTCTTGAGCCCAAAGAAACAGCGGTTGGCAAGAGTGATTCTGCGTTTTATCTCAGCGCTGGTGTTGTTGTCGCTGGTCATGAGTGAGCCAAGGTAGACGAATTCCTTGACCACTTTAAAGTTATATCCGCCCATGGTGACGTTCTGACCAATACGTCGGTGTCGTCCGTCTCTTTTAGATGAAAGCAGATATTTGGTTTTACCCTCATTAACCTTGAGACCCATCTTAGCCGCTTCTACCTCAATGCTTACAAAGGCCTCCTTGACCTCCCGCTGTGTCCGTCCAATCACGTCAATGTCGTCGGCGTACGCAAGCAATTCCGTAGACTTGAAATAATTCGTACCTCTTGTGTTGGCCAGTGACTCTTGCACGATCTTTTCAAGCACGATGTTGAAAAAGTGGCATGACAGCGCGTCACCTTGCCTAAATCCTTTTTTAACATCAAAGGTCTCGGTTTGCTCATTACCGACCTTAATGGAGCAGCGAGAATTCTCCATTGTCATCCTGCACAGTCGGACGAGTTTGGCAGGGATGTTAAAACTTGACATGGCTTTGTATAGCTCATCTCTACACACGCTGTCATATGCAGCTTTGAAATCGACGAAGAGGTGGTGAGTCACGATTTGGTATTCCTGGGTCTTCTCTAAGATCTGCCGTGGCGTAAATATTTGGTCTTTTGTGGAATAACCTGGCCTGAAATCACACTGATAAGAGCCGATTAGGCTATCCACAAACGGTTTCAGGCGTTCACACAATACGGCAGAGAAGATCTTATATGCGATGTTAAGGAGACTTATTCACCTATAGTTGGCGCAGTTGTAGGGGTCTCCTTTCTTATGGACCGGGCAAACGATGCTGAGATAACATTCGTCGGGCATGCTTTCCTCCGACCATACCTTGCAAATAAGATGATGCATGCACCTTACCAGCTCATCACCAGCCGCCTTAAGAAGCTCTGCAGACAGGCCGTCTGCGCCCGCGGCTTTATTAGACCTAAGTCTCGATATCGCTATTTTGACTTCGTCTGGGTCAGGGGGACTGAATTCTGTTAGATCGTCGCCCATTACGAATGGCTCGTTCTGCCTGACAGCGGTATCTTGTCTATCATCGCCGTTATACAGTCTGCGGAGTGGTCTTTCCAAATCCTCACCATCGACTGCAACTCTACTACCAGTTCTCCATTTTCATCTCTGCAGGTCGCCGCTCTGGCTTTGTAGCCATGGCATGTTCATTTTACCTTATTGTAAAACTTATGGGCGTCATTCCTGCGGAAGCATCTCTCCATCTCCTCGATCTCACGCTTTCCGTGATCTCTCTTCTTTCTTCTGAAAAGCGTGTGTTCCTTTCTTCTCTTCTGCTCATAGATTTCGCGAGCAGCTCTCGTCCGTCGTTGCAGCATGGCTTTATATGCCTCTTGTTTTGCTGCATGGGCTTGTTCGCATTGTTCATCGAACCATTGTTTGTGCTGCTGTGGGCGGATTTTGAGATAGCTTGGAGGAGACACGATCGGCAAAGATTCTGGCAGTCTCTTGCGATTGTAGCTTTCCGACGTCAAACTTACGTAGTCCTACTCGACTCCTAAGCATTCTTGATATCCTCATGCTTACCTTGGCTACAACAAGGTAGTGGTCCGAGTCGATGTTGGCTCCTCGGATGGTTCGTACGTCGAGAATACAGGAGGAGTTTCTGGCGTCGATCGCAATGTGATCAATCTGGTTGGTGGTCGATTGATCAAAGGACCGTCAGGTACCTTTGTGGATGTTGGGATGGGGGAATAGCGTGCTTGCTACAAGGAGGTTACGCCCTGTTAGGAAATCGATTAGCTTAAGTCCGGTGTCGGGTGTGGTGTTATGGAGGCTATGCTTTCCTATGATCGACTCAAATATGTCCTCTTTGCCCTGTTTTGCATTAAAACCTCCTAGAACTATTTTTGTGTCGTAGCTGGGACATTGGGCATAGGTTCTGTCTAGGAGATCGTAGAATTCTTCTTTAGGTCGATCGTCCTTTTCTTCCGTTGGGGCGTGAGAGCATATTAAGCTAATGTTACCAAATTTAGCTTTGATGCGGATTGTTGTGAGGCGTTCGCTTAAATCTCGGAAGCTAAAGACGTTTTGTCGGAGCCTTCCTCTAATAACGAATCCGCACTCAAATAGGCGCTGTTTGTTCTCCTCGTAGCAGTTCCCGGAGTAGATGTCACAGTTTTTCATCCGTCTTTTGCCTGGTCCATCTCATCGCACTTCTTGAAGCGCGGTTATACATATCTGCTTTATAGCAGTTAAGGGTTTGCTCCAATTGATCGTCTGCACCCGGTCTGTTAAGGGACCTCACATTCCAGGTGCAGACTCTCAAGTCCGTTAGTCGTTTGCAGGGGTCGTCAGCTTTATATCCATCCGTATCCGAGTGGTTGCTTCTGAACAAGTAGGTTTTTACGTGATAGGGATGTTACCCCTAAGCACAACCCCAACCTTAACGGCCAAGTTCCTCTCTCCCCAGGAACAAGGGGTTGGGTCGCTGCACACTTTGGTTCACTACCTGGCGGGTACCAGGGTAGCTATCCAGGAGGGTCACGCGGAGGCTGTGTGTCAACTTGGATTGAGCAGGGACAGAGATCGAAGCAACTTCTTTGCTCTGTTTGCTCGCTCCCTCCCCCCTATGTATAATTAATGTATAATTGTATTACTTCCCGACATTTTGGAAAAATTGGTTTTTTTTCTTGCCAATTTGCTTACAATTTTGAACTATACATCTTGTGAGTGGTGTTAGGTGATTAAGATGCTTCTCTCTGATTTTTAACTGAAGATTGTTTTCTATTTTTATTTTTTTATTTACAGTGTATCAAACGAACTAGTTGACCACGACGGAATCACAACATTTCCGGTAAGTGATCATGTTCCTTTGTAACATTTGTATAAAATAATAATAATAATATAAAAAATTTAAATTTCTGTTAATGGTAAAAAGACAAACCAGGCGTCCTAGTTGCAGTGTTTTCCTATTATTTTTAAATAATCCCTTTATCTCGAAAAGTGGTTTTCCTAATGTTTTCTAAAAGTGCCTACAACTAAGACTTCACTATTCTATTCCCCGATTCAAAGGGACTAAGAGCATTCGTTAATTTTAAACCGAACCCCCCCCCCCCCCCCCCCCCTACTTGAAAGCGAAAACGTGAACAAGGAGGACGTAAATAAAATAATTTCGCCAATACTAGCGCTACCACCGCCGGCCGCCATAATATAACGCAGAAACTGCTAACGAGTCAACACGCCCATGGAATTACCAATGAAGAGCTTCCGGCAGCCACACAGCCATTACAGTCAAACAACGATGAAAAACAATCCGGACATGCTCGAATGCAGACAGTCATATACACCAACAGCCTGAAGCGTTCACTCGGACACTGGAGTTGCCTCCTTCTACCGTCACTCACTTCACGGCTCCCAGAGTGAGTGCAACTGGAATTTAGTATCAACCAGAATTGCAATTGCATTATCCTTTATTCCCACATACGTTGTCGGCTATCAGATTTCGATGGTAGGGTGAGTGCGCCAGTGCTTCTTCACGCAGCTACCTTTTTACGCATAAATTCTCACGCACTTGGCGCCCATCGACCAAGGTGTGCACACATCATCCTCTCCATCGCGTCGTTTGAATAAAAGAAACAAAAAAAATCCAAAAAATATATGTAAATAAGCTCCAAGCTGGCGTACAGAGGCAGACAGAAGTGGGAAAGACAAATGAAAACCAAGTGGAAGGAAGCAATACAATTACGACATGTTATCATAAAAGTCGTAGCAATTGTCCATGGCACCTTTATGAGGCAAGCCCTCGCACTTAGGGCGGGCAATGGAGAACGAACAATGAATGCGATAAATATGGTCGGAATCGTATTCGTTGAGGCGCCAGCGTAAAATACAGATCAGTGCAGCGGAGTGGGAAGGATGTACTCGAGGAGGCAGTAACTCATCCGTGTCCTAGGTACATGCGTTTCGTCTAAAATTAGAATACTTCTTGGCTTACTCGCATTTTTGCCGTCTACACAAACGTTTTGTTATGCTCTCCGGCTGGGAATGCAAATGGCGGGAAATAAAATTGTTCTTTACGAGGAGGTGGCGGTGGATTTCATAGAATAGATGATACTGGCCAAGTGTATACATATGCATGAAGGAGGACGGTAATGGTAATAAAATGAGGTGGAATGAAAGGCGATTTTTGCATACTGTACGAGTCTGGCGGTTTTGGATGGAAGATACGGACTTCAGTGAAAAATAGATCCAAGAGCAGAGTTTTGCTAAGACCTAGTTTTGGTAGTCCCATATGGAAGGGCTTATCTCACTGAGAAAAAAAAAAACTCGGTCCAGGACGTAGAGGAAACGCCGAAATGGATAGGTACATAGGTAGGTAGGTATGTTCGTAGCCTTCCCAGAATGGAGAAGAATACACATAGGCCAGAGAGACCCGTTGTGTTACTACGAGGGGGGTATATCCCCCTCTTCATAGAACCACTTAGTGCTTCGTAAAAAGTTAAGAAGGTCAGATATTCCTACTTGCTGAACATCTGTCAGGTCGTTAAGGAAGTACGATCTTAGGTATCGTTTCGTGTCATAGTATTTGCGCGTGACTGCCAATGAGGCAGTGACCAGTGATGACACCAATGATTTTGTAGATGTCAATTATTTTTAGGGAGATTATTGACTATCGAGCCGGGGCCAGATTTGCCTGGTGATGAGGCAGGTGTGTCCCTGCCCTGTTGCAAGGTGTATTCCCTCACGTGCCATGATTGATTGTTGCGTCGGTCCTTGTCTGGCGAGTATATCGGCCCGTTCGTTGCCTGAGATGTCGCTGTGTCCTGGTACCCATGGGAGTTGTATGTTAAACTGTTCGGCCATCTCGTAAAGAGATAGGCGACAGTAAGGGCTTGTTCTTGAGGTGTACACATAGGACTCCAGCAATTTTAAGGCTGCTTGACTGAATTCGAATATCCGTAGTAGATTCTACGTTCCACTTAAGCCAAGACAGAACCTCCGCAATTCCGCCTGAAAGACGCTGCACCACCCCGTTTTTTGGTTTTTGACCCGTCGGTGTAGAAGTCCACGCAGCTCTTGCGAGGTTGCGTTTGGCGAGACTAGTTCCGTCTGTCCGGGTATGTTATCTTGAATTGCTTCTCAAAGACTGTGGTGGGCCTTATGTGGTCCGAGTTTTCTGCCATGGTATGCTGTTGTTCAGGATGGAGGAGTGACCAGTGACCTAGCTCTTCCATTTGCAGTTGGCTTTTAGTCTTATTGCCGTATACGTGGCAATTTCCTTTCCAAGTATATCGAGCGCTGCCGTTGGGTTGAACCTTAGAACCCCGGTGATGCGCATACATATGCACATGCCAGCCTTTGCACCTTCTCGAATTGTTTATGGTATGTTGTTTAGTCCAGTGCAGTCCACCATACTATCACTCCATACAGTAGAATAGGTCTAACGACTGTAATGTAGGGTGAGCTTGGGGTTGAATCGCCATTTTTTCATTAAGGCTTTTTTGCAGGTGTAGAGAGCTGTAGTTGCTTTTTTTACTCGCTGGGCTGTGTCGTTCTTCCAGGTTAGTCCTGGTTCCTGGTGTCAAGTTGATTGGACAGCTTTCCGGAATTTTTGGCTTTCTGGTGAATAGCACAAACTCCGTTTTCTGGGGATTTACCTTGAGCCCATTGCTTTGTGCCCATTTGCATAATATGAAGAAGGCCGTCTGCATACTGTCACTCAGTGTGGGTAGGTATTTGCCTGAAATAGGAATGGCAACGTCATCAGCATAGGCAATAACGTCCAGGCCTTCTTTCTCCAGTTTGGTCAGTATTTCATTTCCGACTACATACCAGAGAAATGGTGAAAGGACCTCCCCTTGTGGAGTTCCCCTGGTAACCACTCTGGTGGTTGCTTGGCTTCCCCATTTAGAGTAGATTTTTCGTGCCAAAATCAATTTAACCATGTACTTATTGGCCATTGTTATCGGCGACCTTTGCCATTTTTCGAGTAGCTTCAAAGCTGCATTGGGTTAGAACTTCTGTGGTTTAACAGCCAAAGCTTGGCCAAGTAATTATTAGTAGATGTTCGACTGGCCAATTTAATATCATCAAGAGGGTTTTGCAAAAATCAAAATAACGTCACACGATGTAAGGTCTAGGCTATGCGGTGGACGCATCAATACTTCCCCATTCATTTCTTCCGAGACATCAAAGATGTGTGTTTCTTGGTTGCTTCGTTCAAACGGTCGAGTTGTGCATAGTAGAGGACCGAATTGTAGCAGCTCATAATGAACCATTCCCCCGCAATCGCACCAAACACACAGCGTCACCTTATTTGCCATCAATCCAGGCTATGTCGTCGTTTGCGGAGGCTTTTGGCCAGGATCGCTTTCGTTTCGGCAGGGTTTCACTGAAGGTCATTCCGTCAATTAAACTTCTTTGCGTTCGTTCGTGTGGCACCCAAACATCGAGCTTCCTTGATTAGCTTGTTCAGTTTAGATATGTATTTTCAAACTGTCAGGCGGCTGATGTTTAGTGCCTCCGCTGACTCCTGACAGCTTGCGTGCAGGTCCTCTTCCACCAGTCGCAAAATTTCATCGACTTTTTTGATGATTGGCCGACTAGAGCACAGTGCATATTTGACACCGAAATTTCCTGAACAACATCGAACAAACCACTCCCGGTTCCGGCCTTCACTCAAAGCGGTTTCACAATGCACTTCACAGGTTTTTCGACCGGTTTTTGCAATGTTCATACCTTTTTTATTGTATGAGATATGGCAATTGAGTTCTGGGAATTGAATCATAACTTGGGAACTAGCAAAACTCCGTCGTTCGTTAACATCTGTCTAAAAAGAGGGGACCTTTCAGTTTCATCCAAGGCTGAAGTCCGCAGCACGTTCTGCTTGTGTGTTGCGCAGATGGAGCGAGCACTTTTCTTCGGAGCTGCTTAATCCCGAACAGGGCACTGAGGGGACAGACCTGTAGTCTTGAGTGAGACGGGGAATAGTCCGACGGTTGAGGAAGTAATTTTAGCGATTGAATTGCAAAAAGTTCCCAAATCCGCCGGTGTGGATAAAGTTCGGCCAGAAATGCCTAGGGCCATGAGTAAAGAGGGAGTTATGGCCAGGCTTGGGTAATTGTTCCTCTTTTCAAAAGGGGGATACAAAATAATGTTCCAACTACAGGCGCATATCTCATTTAAGTCTCCCCGGTAAAGCCTACGCTAAGGCGCTGTAGGCGCGTTCTAGAGCTATGGTCGAATCAGGAATGGGGGATGAACAGTGCGGTTTTCGTCACCGCAGAAGTACAACCGAACAGTTTTTCACTCTAAGAATGGTACCTGAGAAGGCTTGGGAGTACGTCAAACCGATCTACAGTTGTTATGTCGATTTGGAAAAGGCGTACTCCAAAGCCTGCAGGAGTATGGGGTTGTTGGTCCTCTAGTGAGGGCCATTCAGTCTCTATCACAAACTGTAGCAGCTGTGTTCGGGTTAACGGTAGTAAATCAACACCTTTCACCGTGGACGTTGGACTTCGCCAAGGGTGCGTCTTGTCACCTCTCCTTTTCATTATATATATGGACTGGATGATGCAGCGCAGTCGAGGCAAGAAATGTTTCATATCTTTTTTTTTAGATAGGTTTGTGGCCGTATGTGCTGATGCTAAGATGAGGGTTAACGTGGACAAATTCGTAATAGTCATTTCCATAACGCCTGTCCAATGCACTCTACATGTCACATTAAAGCAGGTGGAGAAATTTAAGTATCTCGGAGTCTTCTTCACGAGTGATGGGAGGAGTAATGCCGAGCTTTCCTGCAGGATTGGCCAAGCTGGGTCACTTTTGAAACAGCTTGGAAGACCTGTAATCAGGAATACCGAGCCTGGTGTCAAAGGCAACTAAGCGGTTTTTAACTCAGTATTTCTATCAACTCTCACCTATGGTCTTGAAATTAGGGTATCGACCGAAAGAATAAGATTGTGAATACAAGTTGGTGAAATGAGATTTCTTCGTGTTGTTGTGTGTGTTACTCGCTGGGATAGGGTGAGAAGCACGGCAGTACGCGAGGAGCTCAATGTTGAGTAGCTGCTTCTCCGAACGGAAAGGGCTATGCTTCGATGGTTTGGTCACGTGAGACAAATGTCCCCATCATCACGACTTCCGAAGCAAGCCTTAAATGCGATGCCGTCAGGTGGGCGACCGCTTGGCTGACCCAGGACGAGGTGGTGGAACCAAGCCCTAAAACACATTACACGCATTGCCCCCATTAGTGGAACATATGGGCCACTGAAATTGATGATGATGAAACTTTTTTAGTAGTGATGACCCACATTACAGGCAACGTGTTGTGAAATCTAGTGAAAGTCCTCGGAAATCCTCCGAAATCCTCCGCGATACGAGAGGTGTTGCGTTACCTCTCGCACCGCTGCAACGTTCACCGAGAGTGTATTCCTATCCTCGACAGTTCTATGTTAGCGCCCTTGTGCGACCCGAAATCGTCACGAAGGGCTGGATCCTGCACCACGACAGTGCGCCAGGCCATTCCAGGTAGATTGTGCAAGAGTTTTCGGGGAAAATGTTGCCGCATCCACCCTATAACCTCGATATTGCCCTCTGTGACTTATCTTATTCCCCAAGATGAAGTCACACCTCAAGGAAACTCGTTATGACAGGGTAGAGAAGGTCAAAGAGACTGCAACCATGGTGCTGAACATGTTAATTTCGGAAGATTATCAAAGGTCCACAACTTTTGGTGGACAAAAGTTGAGCAAAAAACGATCATCGTTAAGCTTCAACGCCTCCAGAGACAAGTGTGTCTCGGCATTACAGACCTGCCCCATGGCAGCCCGTTGCATTACATAGTGCAGTCAGAATCCTTCCATCGGGAACAGGCCTGCCATGTAAACCTATCTATCACATGTCCTTCCTGGATGGATATGGCTGGATATGATTATCAGCTTCCTTCACTTTTGACAAAAGATTTGAGATATTGTTCCCAAACCGTTCAGCTTGGGAAACTAGTGATCCCTTGCTCAACGTCAAAGGCCATAGTCAGTACACTGCTGGTTCATAGATGGTTGCTGGCGTTGGAGCCGGCACCTTTGGACCAAATCGGAAGACTTCGAAGGCCCTGGGAATGAGTCATTGTATCTTACAAGCAGAACTATATGCCATCCTAACATGCGTCAATCTAAACTTAGAGACTGGTATAAGAGGAGTAACCATCAATATACTCTCAGACAGCAAAAGCGCTGAGTTCGTATAGCACGAACTCAAAAACCATTAAGGAATGCCATGATGCCCTATAAGACCTCGCCAAAAGAAACAAAGTCAAACTCTGGTGAGTGCCAGAGCACAAAGGAAAGGTTCCAGCGAAAGGTCCTGAACTTTTCTGCGGCACTCCCAAGTCTAAGAACAAACTTCTTCTTAAACATGAGGATAAAATCGCAACACCTGTCCTTTTGGAACAGCGTTTAAGAACTTCGCCAATCGAAACGATTTATACGACTTTGTCTTGAGCACGAAAGGACTGTAGGTCACATACTGTGTGAGTGTGCTGCTCTCTGCCATCTTAGGAAGTGTATCCTTCTCAGTGAAATGATGACTCCTGAGGGGATCATTTTAGCTCCTACGGGGGGCATTCTTATCTTCATTAAGGAAGTGGATAGCCTCTTCGTCTAATCGGCTACTAGACACCATTGGTCTTTAAAGGTTGCAGTGCCTCAGGCCCCTTATTAAAAAAAACTGTTGTACGTGCATTTTTGTCTTGTCTTGAGTTCAATCTATGAATTTTACCGAAAGTTGATCCTAAATCTGGTACTAAACCGTCATACTCTGGGACAGACTTGAAAATAAAGTACTTTTGTCGGCAATATCTTTCCCATCTATGAGGCGGAGTTAGTTCCCACCTTTCCCTAAGGTCACTCGACAAAAGCAAAATAGAATACCTCCGATCGGCTACCTCAGGAGTCACTTGTAGGTCCTCAACTTTTTCTTTTTTTAATTTTGATTACAATATTCTCCGCTCTTTATCCATCACTACATTCATTGCATCTGCAATGTATAGGTACATACAATTCCGACTCGCTCTGCTACGGTGTCTCGGATTACACCATCAAGGAGAACTGGTTCGCTATTCTTAGAGCAAACGATTATGATTACAGTCGGTAAGTCGGTCGCGATAGATATTTTTAGTCTTTCTTTCATCCACTCTTTCCCTTCCCCTCGTTTTCATTTGTCGTATTCTGTTTTTTCTTATTTTTCTCTAATTATTTTCATTTCTTTTCCTGGACTATTGTGCACCGGTTTATATGTAGATGTGCTGCCCACCCACTCGTGCGTTGCATTTAAACTCAGCGGTTGCAAGTTTAATTCCATTCCAGATGAAACCGCGCTGCCGTACACAGCTCCAGGTAATCTTAATTACGTTTCCAGCTCTCTTCCTTTGCTACCGCTGTACATACGTATGTACATATGTACATGGATGTGCGATGGAGCAGGAGATCGTCCAAGTCTGTGCCATGAGTGTTTGGTGGTGGTTGGCTTTGGAGGGTAGAAAGGCGCCACTTAATACGACTACTCTGCATCTGTTTGTGCATTTATATGAGTGTGTGTTGGAATCGGTTGAGTTGTTGCAGAAAATGCAAGCTGCAAGCGGTCGGATGATGGATGGGAGGCGATAATGCAGAGCAAACTAGTGTGATGTGGGCGCGTGGGAAATATGAGATGCTGAAGATTGATTTGTTGGAATCATATTCACATGGTGGAAGTGAGGGATGTGAAGGCTCTAAGGAACTGATTTAAATGTCGGCACTATGCGTGGGTATTAGTATGTATATGTATATGCGTGGGAAGGATTATGATTTCAGTGCTGGTCTGAGGCACGTTGCTTTAACTGGACAGCGAACGTGATGGATGAAGCTATAGAGGAGGCATCTCTGTTTAGCTTAGCGGTTGGTCTCATCCTTATCATCGTTGACCTTATTGCCTTAGCCGGACTTTGGTCGGGGGATTATTACATTTTATTCTTGAACTTGCTGGATTTAACTAATTGAGTTACTGACAGCAACTATACGAGTTTAAGAAGTACATAATGCAGATACTATGGAAGTCAATTACATATTCAGGCTTATTATGAATCTCGCCCTAAAAGCAAAAGCTCCCACACGTATGCAAATGACTTGAGGCCTATTAGTCTTCCTTCTTTTCTATTAAATTCGGAAATTTTTATAAAAAAGCTTTGTCCACAATGGATAACTTGGCCAACGACAGACGAGCAACGAAAAATTGTTCAAGACTTTCTGGAAAAAAATTTCCAAGACTTCGGTAAGTGACCTGTAATGACACCCACCAGAGTACCAGAGTACTTAAGGTTGCCCTTTTGGTTGCCATTAGGTCCCTGGTTCGTCCTAGTTTAATTAAGGCCAGAGTTGTTTGGTGATAAAGCTGATATTACTCTCATTCCATTGGAGGTTGGTCGCCTCAATGGTTTGGAGTTTTATCATTTGCTTTACCGTATTTATTGGTGTTTCTAGGTACCCGAGGCTAGGTCGGCTGAGTGTGCTAGACCCTAGCTTTGTGAGTTCGTCGGCCGCGCAGTTTCCTGGAATATCCCTATGCCCGGGAACCCACAATACTTTAATGTTGAACTGCTCAGCCATCTCATCTAGAGATAGGCGACAGTTAAGAGATGTCTTTGATTTGTGGGACAGATTGGCTGTCCGTGAAAATAATATCCTTGGCGGATATTACATTGATCCTGAGCCATGCAAGGGCCTCCGTTATCGCTGTTATTTCCGCCTGATACACACTACAGTAATTTGGGAGTCTAAAGGATAGGCTGAGGTTAAGCTCCTTGGAGTAGACTCCACTGCCTACACCCGACTCCATCTTAGAGTCGTCGGTATAGAGGGAGATCGAGTCCTTTGGTATGACTTTCCCTTCAGCCCATTCCTCCCTGGATGGAAAGACAACTTCGAAGTTCCTAGTGAACACGTTCTGCGGGATGATAAAGTTTGTGTCCATGGGTACTTTGAAGTGTTTTAGAATGGTTGTGTGGCCTTTTTGTGATGTGGGTCATTTTATTATGCTCCTCATCCTCAGGGCCGTGCAAGCAGTAATTTTTTTGCTGAAAAGGTTCAATGGTGGAAGGTGTAACAGAATGTTTAGGGCCTCCGTGGGGGTTGATCTGATCGCTCCGCATATGTATAAGCTGGCCGATCTTTATACTTTTCCCAGAAGGTTTCGATTAACTGCCTTGTTCAGAGCAGTCCATCAGACTACGACGCCATACAGGAGGATGGGCCTTATGACCGCCATGTAGAGCCAGTGCATAATGCTTGGTTGGAGACCCCACTTCCTGCCCACCACTTTTTTGCAGCTGTAGAGGGCAACAGTTGCTTTCTTGACGCGGTCAAGAATGTTGGGTTTCCAATTCAGCCTCTTGTCAAGGACTAGGTCTAGATATTTGGCCTGCTCTTTGGTTATTAGTTGGGTCTTACCCAGCCTCGGTGGGTTGAGGGGCGGAATTTTATATTTGTTAATAAACAGTATTAGGTCGGTCTTCTTAGAGTTTACCCCAAGTCCGCAGTGCTGCGTCCTGGTTTCTACTGTATGTAATGCACTCTGCATAAGGTCGCATAGAGTGCTGGGAAATTTTAATGTAGCGGCAATACATAGCAATGTCATCTGCATAGGCGGTCACAGCGTACCCTTCCTGCTCAAGCAACAGCAGTAGCCCGTTGACCACCACGTTCCACAGGAGAGGGGAGAGTACTCCACCCTGTGGTGGACCTCTGCTAACATTCTAGTTGAGACGGCACCAGCGAAGTTGGCTTTGACAACTCTTTGTGTTAGCAGTTGTCGTACCAGTTCTATCACCGATCCCGTAACACACAGATCAGTCTGCGCTTTGGTGACGGCCCATGGTTCAACATTGTTAAACGCGCCCTCAATGTCGAGAAAGGCGACTAGAATATATTTCTTACGTTCCAATGACCTTTCTATTTTGCTGACCAGTGAGTGGAGCGCTGTTTCCACCGATTTGCCTTTGGTGTAGTCATGTTGAATGTGTGCGTCTAGAATCTTCTCTAGAGTTTTTAATAGAAAAGAAGTAAGACTAATAGGCCTCAAGTCATTTGCATACGTGTGGGAGCTTTTGCCTGCCTTGAGTATGAAAATGACTTTGGTTACCTTCCACTTGCTAGGGATGTATGATAGGGAGAGGCAACTCTTGTATATGAAAACAAATTTGTTAACTTCCTTCTTCTTCTTTCTTCTTTTGGTGGCGTTACAGCCCATGAAAGACCAGAGCCAAGCTTCCCTTCAATCACCCATGTTGTGTGTGATTCTATTTTTCACACAGGTGAAAGGGACCTACAGTTTAATGCCGATTCCGGACGGCGTGAGTCGAAAAGCTTTTTCTAGGCAAGTTATACTACGGGGGGCTTTGCCGCGAAATAAACATTCGATGGCGTTGGTGTTATCCTGATCCGAACTCGCACATCGTGCGTCAGAGTCCAACACACTAACTACTACGCCACGGCGAACACACGAACAAAAATATTTCGGGTGGAATGTTGTTCGGGCGAAATTCATAATAAGCCTGATTGTTTTTCTACGTCGCACTTAAGGTATACTTCGAATTCTCTCATAGAATGTCTACTAGATCCCGTAAATTGTATCAACACTTATTGAAAAAGAAAAGTTAATGCCATCAGTAAGGCGCCTAATGTCTTCGATGATCGATCTTGTTTCCGTTTCCCTACACAGTTGATTAAGTCGCCTCTCTTCTCATTCCACCACCTATTGTCAAGTAGGTACATAGATAGAATTTCAATTCTTGCCTTACTTATGTATATACATACATAGTATATACATACATAAATAGTATGGCCTCGAGAACCTTCTCAAAACATGCCATAACGGTCGTTTTATCATCATTTCCAGTATCAATAATCTCCATTTTTGTTTATCGAAAAACCGCCAGCGACCTTCAGATAAATTGAAACTATCACTGAAGCCAATGGCCCAATTATTGACTGTTATCAACTAACTTCTTCTTCTTAGTGGGCGCTACAGTTCCGGGTGAACCTGGGCCTCAACCAACATGCCCCTCCATCTAGCACGATCTTTCGCTAGCCTTTTCCATTGCCGCACACCCAGTTGGCTGAGGTCCCCTTCCACTTGTGTGCGCCATCTTAAGTGCGGCCGTCCTCTGCTTCTTAGTCCCTCGGGGTTGGATTCAAAGACTCTCCGGGCTGGAGCTGTGGTGTCCATTCCGTCTACATGGCCCAACCATCTTAGGCGTTGAATCCGTAGACGCCTGACTAGGCTCATGTCGCTGTACAGCCCGTAAAGTTCGTGGTTGAGCCCAAAGAAACAGCGATTGGCAAGAGTGATTCTGCGTTTGATTTCGGAACTGATGTCGTTGTTCCAGGTCACTGCGGAGCCAAGGTAGACGAAGTCTTCCTCCAACTTATATCTGCCAATACAAACATTCTGACCAGGACGTCGGTGGTGAGCGTCCTCTTTTGATGACAGCATATATTTAGTTTTGCCCTCGTTTACCGCCAGACCAACTTTCGCCGCCTCGAGCTCAATACTCGCAATCGCCTAGTTGGCATCTCGCTGTGATCTACCTATTATGTCAATATCGTTGGCGTATGCAAGGAGTTGCGAGGATTTGAAATAGATTGTGCCTCTTGTATTGGCCTGTGATTTTTGCACAATCATTTCCAATATGATGTTGAAGAAATCACACGACAGCGCATCGCCCTGCCTAAATCCTTTTTTGACATCAAAACTATCGGTAAGGTGTTCACCGATTCAGATGGAGCAGCGAGCATTCTCCAAAGTCATCCTGCATAGTCTGACGAGTTTAGCAGGTATGTCAAAGGTAGACATAGCGTTCTATAGCTCGTCTCTAAATACGCTGTAGTATGTGGCTTTGAAGTCGACAAATAGGTGGTGAGTGTCGACTTGATATTCATTGGGTTTTTCCAGGATCTGCTGTAGTGTGAAGATTTGGTCGATGGTGGACTTCCCTGGCCTGAATCCGCACTGATAAGGACCTATCAGCTTATTTACAAAAGGCTTCAGGCGTTCACACAAAACGGCAGAGAAGATTTTGTAGGCGATGTTAAGGAGACTTATTCCTTTATAGTTGGCGCAATCAGAGGGGTCTCCTTTCTTGTGGATCGGGCATACGATGCTGAGACTCCATTCCTCGGGCATGCTTTCCTCTAACCACATCTTACGGATGAGCTGGTGCATGCTCCCAACCAGGTCATCCCCAGCTGCCTTGAAGAGCTCAGCAGACAGTCCGTCTGCGCCAGCAGCTTTATTCGACTTGAGCTTCGATATGGCAATCTTAACTTCGTCGAGGTCAGGGGGACAGACTTCTCTGCGGTCTCCGTCTATTAGATATGGATCATTCTGCCTGACAGCGGTATATTGACTAACATCGCCGTTATACAGTCTGCAGAAGTGGTTTTCCATATTCTCAACATCGACTGCGGTTCTACTACTAGGTGTCCGTTCTCACCCCTGCAGGCTTCCGTTCTGGCTTTATAACCTTGGCATGTTCGCTTTATCTGTTGATAAATATTTCGAACGTCCCGCCTGCAGTTACACCTCTCCAAATCCTCAATCGCGCGCTTCTCGTGCTCTTTCTTCTTTCTTCTGGGAAGCTTATGCTCCTCCCTTCTTTTTAACTCGTAGAGCTCACGAGCTGCTCTTGTTCTTTTATGCAGCGAGGCTTTATATGAATCCTGCTTCGCTGTATGAATCCTCCTGCACTCGTCATCGAACCAGGTATTTCTTTGTGGTGGAGCCTTGAAACCCAAAACTTCGGATGCAGGGCTTTTCAGGGCTTGTTTGCAAAGGCTCCACTGCTGTTCCATTGATAGCGTGGAGGATTCAGGTGTATTGGAGAACTTAAGGGAGACGCGATCGGTAAAAGCACGAGCGGTTTCTGGCGATAGTAGCTTTCCGACGTCATAAGTTTGTATTCTTACTCTACTCCGTTGCGTTCGTGATATCCGTAAGCGCATCTTGGCTACTACAAGATAGTGTTCCGAGTCGATGTTAGCCCCTCGGAAAGTTCGAACATCAAGAATAGTAGAGGAGTGTCTGACGTCGATCGCGATGTGATCAGTCTGGTTGGTAGTCGATTGATCAAAAGACCGCCAGGTGCCTTTGTGTATATCGAGGTGCGGGAAGCGCGTACTGGCTAGAAGGAGATTTCGCCCCGTAGCAAGATCAATCAGCCTGTGCCCGTTATCGGAGGTGGTGTCGTGTAGGCTATGTTTTTTCGATGACTCGCTTAGCATTGAAGTCTCCTAGTACAATTTTGATGTCAGAGCTGGGACATTGGGCTCCTGTCTAGGAGATCGTAGAACTCATCTTTGGCGAAGTCATCCTTGTCTTCCGTGGGGGCGTGGACGCAGATCAGGCTGATGTTAAAAAATGTTGCCTTGATACGGATTGTTATGAGGCGTTCGCTCACATGCCGAAAGCTTAGGACTTTTTGCCTTAGTCCACCTCGAACAACAAATCCGCATCCAAACAATCGTTGCCCTCTCTCCCTATAGCAGTCGCCGTTGTAAATATCGCAGTTTTTCATCCGCTTTATACCCGGTCCATTCCATCGCATTTCCTGGATGGCGGTGATGTCCGCTTTATAGCGGTCTAGGGCGTCCGCAAGTTGTTTAGCTGCACGTGGCCTGTTTAGGGACCTAACATTCCACGTACAAAGCCGAAGATCATTGTCATTTTTTCGTTTTTTGCAAGGGTCGTCAACATAAATCCGGTCCGTTATATCCGAGGCTTGTGGTTGTTTCGGAGTTTGTGTTTTTTTTTACGGTTACGGCTTAGTAGGCCGTAGCCCAACCGACTAATCCTGTTTTTTGGCGCAGGAGGCTCGCCATTCGCCCTTCCCCGTCTGCAATTTCCATAGGAAATCTCCAGATGGCACCACGAGGAGGTGGGGATAGGACTTACTAACAGTGCCGCAAGATGTTCGACTGCGGTGGCTCTTCTGGCTTTTTAGCAGGCCAGCATCCGTCGGATAGATGCTACCCCTACGAGGCCTTTGTTAGTCCTTTGCCATCAACTATGGAGTCTTGAAACTTTTCACGGAAGTATGCGGGAAAGCCTTGTTCTATTTGTCAGCAAAATGTTTGGATTTGTTTGTTTTTCTCTTTAATAACACCGTTATATAAGGTTTTTTTGTTTTTAGACAAGGCGTGAATTAGGCACGTGTAGGTTCAAGGTTGTCCCATCTCCAGATGAAGGGTAAAATGTCGTTATATATTTTGGCCAACATTTAAAAATGTTCTCTTACCTCAGGTGGCTTTTTAAAGAAGTGATCTTACGACACTCACTATAAGTTGCTTAATTATAGAAATGCTGGCGCCTGCGATCTCCTGCTGTGTGGCTTCGTCAACGTCTGACCTCAAACGACATAGGTGAATGAGTCGCATTTTGAGTAACTATTTATTGGGGTGGGGATATCGGAGCGAGTTGACACATTCGTTCGATAGTGACTATGTAAAGACGTTTCGTCGACGCGGCCGACATAGTCGTGGGCACATTTGCTGCCTATGCTCATGACCACGACGACAAAAGTGATTAGAGAACAAAAAATATTTAAATAGTTCACTCCAATCGGACTAATTTTGAAAATATTGCGATGAAGAAGATGAAAGGCCTATTAATAGAGGTGAAAAAGACGCTTTTCCTACGCAAGCTCTCCATTAATCAATCAGTCGAAATAGACCACTAATCGTCGGTAAATACACGGGAGGAAATAAGGAATAAATAACACAAAGCCTCCTTCGAGAAAAAAAATAGGTTAATCCAAAATGCAAATAAAATCAAAAAGATATTGTACGACGGAAGAGCTCGTCCATGCCTTTGAAGTCGATCATTACAGACCGGGTTCTTTGGCCGTGTGAGGGTAATCGATTGATGTTTTTCGAAATGTCGGTTGTGTGACTTTTTGAATAAAAAACTTTTTTTTTTTTAAAGACGAATAATACATATCTAGGGAGAAGTAAGCGAGCAGAATAAATAGGAATTGTTAGGAATTCCACTTTAAGTCGCACTTTAGCCTTCACGCCTTTGTCGTTCGGTGCTCTTCCTCTGTTTCCATAAATTTGTTTTTATCTTGTCGTGGCTAGTACCTAGTAGATGAACCAATTCTCACACAGCATTTAAACAAAGCTGATGCTACTGCTAAACTTAAGCTCACACGAAGGCTTCGCGTGTCCTCCCCTGACATTCGTAGGGTAGTGAACCGATGTGTCCAGCGACCCGACCCTCTTGTTTCTGGCGAAAGAGGAACATGGCCCTCCAAGTTGTGGGTTGTACTTAGGGGTAACATCCCTATCACGGAAAAAATAAGTTGTTGCGAAGCAACCAGAAGCCTCGAATACGGACGGATACAAAACTGACGACCCCTGCAACGACTAAATGGCTTGCGAGTCTGCACCTGGAATGTGAGGTTCCTTAACAGACCGGGGTGCATGCAATCAATTGAAGGAAACCCTAAACTGCTATAAAACAGATACATATAACCGCACTCCAAGAAGTGCGATGGGATGGACCAGGCAAGAGACGGTTGAAAAACTGCGAATCGCTACAAGGAGAACAAACATCGCTTATTCCGTTGCAAATTCGTTATTCGAGGAAGATTCCGACAAAAAGTCTTAAGCTTCCGGGATATAAGTGAACGCCTCATAACAATCCGCTACAAAGCGAATTTCGGGAACATCAGATTGATATGCGCTCACGCCATAACTGAAGGAAAGGATGACTCAAAGACGACTTCTACGATCTTCTAGACAGAACATATGCCCAATGTTCTAGCTACTATGTATACAAAAATAGTACTAGGAGCTTTGAATACGAGACTGGGCAAAGAGAATATATTTGAGTCGATCACGGGGAAGTATAGCCTACACGACGCCACGTCGAAAATCGGGCATTGACTACATGACTTGGCGGGGCGTAATCTCCTAGCACACGATTCCCGCATCTCAACATTCACAAAGGAATCCGGCGATCACCTAATCAGTCGATCACATTGCGATCGACGTCAGACACTCCTCTAGCATCCTAGATGTGAGAACTTCTGTAGCCAAGGTACGAATGAAGATATCAAGGATGCCAACAAAAGTTTGACGTCGGTAAGCTACAATCGCAGGAGACCGCCAGTTACTCTCAACCTCTCGCAATTTCCGATGACACCGGCACAATCCACAGAGCATTGCCAGCTGACCATCAAAAATTCTGCCTCTGATGTGTTGGGTTTTGAGCTATCGCCAGCTAGAAACCCCTGGTTTGATGAACAATGTCGCCAAGCCCATGTAGCAAAGCAAAATGCCTACAAAACCATACAAACACACGCTTTTAAGGAAGAAAAAAAACAGGTCATGAAAGGCGTGAGATGGAGGAGATGGAGAGATGCTAGCACAGGAATGACACCGTCCACCCGACCTAGATTAAATAAAGCTTAAAACTTATAAAGTCGCGGGGACAGGCCGCCTGTCTACCGAGCTATTTAAAGCGGCTGGAGATGAGTTGGTAGGGCGCATGCACCAGCTCATCCGTATAATATGGTCGTAGGAAAACTCAACTGCGCCAACTACAGGGGAATAAGTCTCCTTAACATCGCATATAATATCTTCTCTGCTGTACTGTGCGAACGCCTGAAACCCTTTGTGGATAATCTGGTCGGTGTGGTTCCACGCCAGGTAAATCCACAATAGGCCAATTATTCACACTGTGGCAGATCTTGGAGAAGACATATGCGTTTTCAAAGCCGCATATGACAGTGTGTATAGAGACGAGCTATACGGAGCCTTGTCTAGTTTTAACATCCTTGCCAAACTTATCACATTGTGCAGGATGACAATGGAGAATTCTCGCCGCTCCATTAAGATCGGTAGCCGAGATCTTTGATGTTAAAAAAGGATTTAGACAAGGTGACGCGCTGTCATCTTATTTTTTCATCATCGTACTTGAAAAGATCATACAAGACTCACTGGCCAACCCATGAGGTACGATCTTTTTGAAGTCTGCGTAACTGCTTACGTGTGTGGATGACATTGACGTAATTGGACGAACAAAAGCGGGACGTCTATGAAGCATTCGAAAGCATTGAAGCAGAAGCGGCTAAAATAGGTCTTATGGTTAACGTGGGTAATACGAAATATGTTCTGTCAACCAAAAAAGACGCACGACAATGACTTAAGACCTTAACCAATAGGGAGTTGCTGGCTGGAAACAGCTGGCAAAATACCGTGTCAGCTGGAGAAGTTTGTTGGTTGAGGCCCAGGTTTCATCGGACTGTAGCGTCACCTAAGGAGACGAGGTTAGCGACGGAGGTTGCATCCTTTTGCTTAACTTTTGTCCATCATACCGTGGATGCGTATGCGATGATGGGTCTTACTATCGCGGTTTCAATCTCCAGGTTTTACCGTAAGTGCGTCGATAGGCCCACAAGGCCTTAGTCGTTTTTCTAAATTTGTTTTCAATGTTGGAATTCCAGTTAGGTCTGCCATCAAGGTTAATACCTAGATACTTACTACCTATGCTTGTACCATTTAGAAAGACGGAGCAGGGCTGCAAACTTCTCCTCTTTGTAAACGGGACTAGGATTGCCATATTTGGGTTAATCGATAAACCCTCTCTGTCACACTAGTCAGAGATGAACTGAAGCGCAAACTGCACCTGCCGGTATCAATAACTACTAGGTGGTCGGAGTAGGTCGTCAATAACTATCGGCCAAAGAAGGGGTGAAAGGACTCCTCCTTGAGGACACCCCTTTGCCGCTGATACTGTCACTCAGACCTCTCGGGATGTGGCCGATATATTACGGGTATTTAGCATCGCCCTAATCCACTAATTAGTGGGATAGTCTATATCTCGAAGAGGGCGCAAATTGCCCACAACACGCGCCACTAAGTGATGTAGCACCTTCTCAGCAGTTCGTTCTTTGCGGTACGCATATTGATTAGGATGCAGTGGTATCTGATTCGCTTGGATACCTCTAATATGGAGCTCTATCAGTTTTTTCATAGGAACGATGCTAGGCTGATAGGGCGATAGGATTTAGATTGTTCACTTGGCTTTCCAATCTTGGGGATGAAGACAACGTTGATTTCTCTCCAGATTTGAGGGATGTAGCCCAAGTTAAAACAGGACCTAAAAAGAACTATTAGTGGTAATAGAATAACGTTGAGGCCTTTCTGTAGAATATCAGGAAAGACACCGTCTTTACGTGGGGCCTTATAGGATTTAACTCTGAAAATTCTACCAGAGAGGCTGTTCGTTTTACTGAGCCATTTGGGTTAGACGTGAAAAGAGAGCAGTTTTAGTCGGTAAATCGCTACTTACTTACATATGAATGGAAAAACTTGCGAGTTGACTGAGGAACATTTTTTATCACTGATGATAGTAGTCACATATTTGTTCAACGACTTTAAAGATGGTCATAAAGCTCTTTTTAATGAGCAACTTTCAAGCCAAATTTTAAAAATTTCAACGAAAACGTATTTACAGATTAAGAAGTTAGGCGGAGTTAACGGTTATTTTCGAGTCAAATAGTTTCTGCAAATGAGACAGCAGAACTTACAACTAATACTGAATGAGCAGTGGAAATATCGCGTTTCTCTATGTGAAATTGGTCTTAAAAAAGGGAATGCATCCCTATTATTTGTACTAAAAGATCGTTGCCACAATTGTTTAGATTGCGAAGAGCGTAATCCCTTCCAATTCAAGTCTGTTTCATCAGGCCTGACTCGTTTGTGTTTCCACATGTGAACAAAAAGGCTCACACAGATGATCAAAGAACTTTATGCCAACCTATGTACGTAATAGCTATACTCAATTTGGCTCAGAATTAGGCTTGATAGCTAACGTAAATCGTCTCAGAATACACGATAACACAAAACAGACTAAGAACATGAGCGATTCCTCTTGGTCTCATAACATGTCAAAATAACGAATTGGCGCCACTTACTCATAAAACTGAAAACAGCCGTTAATCCTTGATAGCTATAAGCTACTATCAGCCCACTCAGCTGTCATAATTGACAAGTAAATAAGAGCACCTACAACTAGTAACTAACTACAACCGAAGCCGAAGGAACGTGTAATCTTCCGCCTTACCGATTCGCCGAGGGCGTAACCAAGGGTGAGATTGCGTAAAAACTACTTAAATCGGCGTTCTAGATACATATAAATTCAAATCAATCGCCTTTGGCTTGACAACCCCGTGCAATCAACATGTAATCCGTTCATCTATTGCATCAGCTTGTGAAATACGTAGATATTCGTAGTTTCCTCGACGAGAAGTTTATGAATAAATCCTTTATCTGGTACGGAAGGATTGAGTTACATGGTAATCGTCATCGATGATGTGCCAATTCGAATCATTCGAGCCAACCGTGGAAAGTTGCCGACAAACTGCAGATTGCTTTTGATTGCCGCCACATTTGTTGACATTTAACCCCTCGGTGAGCAGTAATTACGAAAAGATACACAGACCAAGCCCATCTGTATGCATGCACATGTATGTACATATATAAGAATCCTTGGTTGGCAATGATCACCGGATGCTCCAAGTCAGTTGGAATGATAAATTGCCCTCGACTTCTTCTTTTTTCTTCTTCTTCTTTTGCTTATCCATTGACCTCCTTCGCCGTGAATGGCATAACGTGTGGGAGTGGTGTCCGCATGGTGGATGGTTATCAGGAAACATGTGTTTCTACTTGTGTGCATAAATTACAAACTTCCTCCGGCTTCAGCCAAATCAAGTTCCTGCTTCGAATCCAGGTTTCACTTCTTAAAGACCACCATGTCCTAATGGTCTTGTAAACACACTTAGGAGTAAAATCATTCATAAATACCTCGCCGATGAGTGCGGCATGATACGCACAGTTGGCAGCCTACGCACATGACTCACACATGACTCCCTTCTCATTACGAACGTGGTTATTAAGGGCATACATGCCTACAATGTACATATGTACATATGTACTTGGGTAAACATAAGCCATGCGTGCAGAGAGGCATGACGTCTCCGCGGTACGTTTGTTTACTTCCGTACGTTTACCATTATGTTTGATTTAAAGTGCGTGCACCGTTTCTCGTTCGTCGTCACTTGGATATGGTTTGTTAGCCGAATGCATTCCATCGATACGATACGATACGCGGTGTTGTGGATACGTGAGAAAAGCGTCGTATCTGTGAAGGAGTGAAACCGAAAATCATTGACTTTTATCACGTGCTCATGTCCACATAGTACATCTTTCAATCATGCGCTTTAACTGATTTGTGGCCGATGTTGCATGTAAGGAAATCATTTAAGCGAACGACCTTTCGTCATAATCTCCAATCGGTCTTTCGTGACTGCCCTAACTAGGACGTACTGCTCATAATATGTATATGTTTTGTAATGACAACAATTAGTGGGCTTTTGTGCAACCTATCTGGGCCGGAGTAGCATAGCATTCCCGTAGCCTAATTTATTGTGTGACACAGTGGTGATTGTTGAAAATCCACGAGTAATTGTTGTCAAATTAATGACACATGAAGATACTGTACTTAATTGGATGTGAAGTTGATTTTTATTTCGTGTAATCATAATTGAAGTAATAAAAGTCATGCGGCGGAAAATTGAGCGGGAAAATCGGGCCAGGGGCGTTTAATGCTTTTGTGATGCTTGGTTAGAAAAAAGATCGATTAGTAGGTCAGGTGCCGAAACGATTTGGCGTTGAAGCTGTGGCTATCGGCTATCAATGTGGAAAGTTATTTGGTTGCTTACTTATGTATGTATGTACTTACTTAGGTGGCGCTAAAGTTCGGGGTGAACCTGGACCTCAACCAACAAGCCCTTCCAGCTAGCGTGATGTTTTGCTAGCTGTTTCCAGTGTCGCACGCCTAGTTGGTCAAAGTCCCTTTCCACCTGTGTGCGCCACCTTAGATACGGCCATCCTCTTCAACCTCGTCCTTCCAGGTTGGAGTCAAAGACTCTTCAGGCCGGAGCTGTGCTGTCCATTCGCTCTACATGACCTAGCCATCTTAGACGTTGGATCCATAGACGTCGTACTAGGCCAATATCGCTGTACAGCCCGTATAGTTCGTGGTTAAATCTTCTCCTCCACTCTCCGTCGTCCATTTTTGATAAGGTCCAAGCCTCTGCACCGTAGAGGGGGACCGAGATGAGTAAGGTTCTATAGAGGGTGACCTTAGTTTTCTGAGAGAGGGCTCTACTACTCAATTGCCTCTTGAGTCCGAAGAAACAGCGGTTGGCAAGAGCTATTCTGCGTCTAATCTCAACGTTGGTGTCGTTTCCGCTTATTACCATTAAGCCAGGGTAGACGAAATCCTTGACTACATCAAAGTTATAGCTGCCAATAGTGACGTTCTGGCCAAGACTTCGGTATTGTGCGTCTTTCTTTGACGACAGCATATACGTATTCGGTTTGGCCCTCGTTTACCTTCAGACCCAGTTTAGCCACTTCTGCTTCAATGCTTACAAAAGCTTTATTGACGCCTCGCTGCGTTCTCCCAACCACGTCAATATCAACAGCGTATACGAGCAATTGTGCAAACTAAAATTAGATCGTGCCTCGTATATTGGCCAGTGAATCTCGCACGATCTTTTCGAGAATGATGTTAAAAAATCACATGACAGTGCGTCGCCCTGTCTGAATGCTTTTTTTTACATCGAAGGTCTCGGTTACCAGCCTTAATGGATCAGCGAGAATTCTCCATTGTCATCCTACACAACCTGACGAGTTTGGTAGAGATGTCAAACCATAACATGGCTCCATATAATTCGGCACTATAGACACTGTCATATGCGGCCTGAAAATCGACGAAAAGGTGGTGTGTGTCTACCTGAAATTCATCGGTCTTCTTCAAGATCTGCCGCAGTGTGAATATTTGGTCTATTGTGGATTGTCCTGGCCTGAAACCACCTTAATAGGAAGCTCTCAAACTGTCCACGGCACAAAAGATCTTATGCACGATGTTAAGGGTCGCCTGCTCTCTGAAGGGGACAGTCCTTAAATCCTTAAACTCTGTTTCAATAGAACGAATGTATGTATGTTAGCGTTACAGTCCATGAAGGTCCAAAGCCGAGCTTCTCTCAATCACCTATGTTGTGTGTGAATTTATTTTCCCATAGGTGAAAGGGACCTACAGTTTATTGCCGGATCCAAACGGCGAATTTCGAGAAGCTTTTCTTGACAATTATGTTACAGGAGGTTTCGTCAGAGCCCCGCTGAGGAGAAGCACCGGTAAACTTATCCGATGACGAGGCTGTTGTCGGGATTCGATCCCGTATCATCGGCGTCAGGGGCCAACACACTACCCACTGCGCCACGGCGCTCTGCGTCTTTTCTTCGAATCTTTCTTATTAAGTCTGCGCTCATCTTATATCAAACGCGACATTCGTAGGTAATTGTGAGCCTGGTTAAGGTCATGTAGGTGATTACCTTCACCCTCATCCCAAGGTATCTGACTGCACTTTTATTTGCTAGTGCTAGTCCGGTCCAAATAGTGAGAACTTTCGCCAGTACTTTCTAGTGTTCCTGGAGGCCTTAGACGCTGGAGTAGGACTAAGGCGTCCGCGTACGCTTTCGTATAGAGAAACTATGAGATCACTGATGTCATGATGTCAGTGCTGAAAAGGATCGGCGAATTGACCATGCCTTGTTGGAATGCAACAATGTCAAGCGTTTGAGTAGAAGTCACGTTGGCAATTTTCACAACGAACTTTCTACCCGTCAACATGTCGTGAATCATATGCATATAGCAATGGTTTACTTACATATGCTGAAAGTCCTTCTAACCATAGGGTGTCGAAGGTTTTTTCCAAGGTTTTTTCCATATCCGGGACGAGTTTCGGCTCGGCCTGTGTAGTATCATGCTCTGTCCTGAAACCGCATAAGTTATCTGGAATAATGTTCTTGTCCTCAGACCATTTGGACAGGTGTCTGCGGATCACCCTCTCGAGGATACTACTAATACGCAGAAGCAGACTTATCAACTAAAGATTTGCCGGATTAGGGGTGTCCTTGCCCTATTTAGGGATTACTTGCGTCACTGCCGTTTTACCGGATAATATGCATTATTCAGTCGATCGGTCTCATCTTATTATGCTATAGAATTGTGCCGGTCTTTGTGCCTCTGGTTTAGCTCTCTACCGCGCTAGGCTCGGCAGAGGCTAGCAGATCCTGTCCACCCGTTTAGCCTGCTCTTAGTCTGCTGGTCCCGCAACAGAGGGACAGTACGATCATACATATAATCGGTATAGAGAAAATCACTTGGGCGTTAAAAAGTGTCAAGCCCTTCAAATCGCCAGAGCCGGATGGAATCTACCCTATCGAACTTGCACAAAATTTGGAGTGGATAATACCATGGGTAGATACTATTTTAAAATGCTGTCTAGGTTAAAGGTTAAAGTGGTTGGCGTACGCCACACGTAGGCCAAAGTGGAAGGCTGCCTAGCTTGGAGACCCATTCCAGAAAAGTGGAAGCCCACAAGGGTACTTATCATCGCCAAGGCCGACAGAAGCTCCCACAACACCACCTGGGATCTTAAGCCTATCTATCATCCTTTGTATTAAAAATCCTAGAAAGGCTGAGAGACTTACATATGTGTCACAATTTTGATCCAACCCTAATCTCCAAGGCACATAACGACTACACTGGGGAGAAGAATTGAGATATCAATCCATCATAAAGAATACAACTTAGCAGCCTTCCTAGATAAAGAGGACGCCTTCGACAAGGTCACTTCGAAAGCAATAATGGAAGGGCTAGAAAATTTAAAAGTAAAGAGGAATCTAATAGAGTTGATTGGCGAGTTACTTTCAACATGCAAAATGGGGCAGCCAAGTAACATTCAATACACTTACCAGAGGTACCCCTCAAGGGGGGTCTTCCCTCCTCTTCCCAGATATGTAGTTGCAAACGAACTACTGACCAAGCTGAAAAAAGAAAGCCTCGATGATATTGTCTACGCTGACGACGTTGCTATTGCCCTCTCGGACAAGTATCTATCTGCACTGAATGACCGTATGTGTACGACATTCTCTATACTGTGCGAATGGGCTCAGGGTAAACCCTCAGAAAACGGACCTAAAGAAAAGGAAACTAACTTGGAAGGGCAATATAATCGAGCGTGCGAAAAAGCAACTTTAGCTCTCTACACTTGTAAGAAAGCCTTAGGGAAACAATGAGGATTCAACCCTAAGCTTCGCCTATGGATATACATTACAGTCGTTAGACCTATTCTAATGTATAGAGTGTCTGGTGGACTGCACTGAACAAAACAACATACCATTCGCAAATCGAGAAGGTACAAAGGCTGGCATGCATGTGTATCACCGGGGCCCTGAGATCCACCCCAACGGTTGCGCTCAATCTTATACTCCGCCTAACCCCACTCGATATACTTGGCAGGCAAATAGCCACATACACGGCAACCAGATTAAAAGCCAGTTCGAAATGGACGAGCTACATTATTGGCCACTCCTCCATCCTGAACAACAGGATAACCTTGGCGGAAAACTCTGACTACATTGAGCCCACCACAGTCTTTGAGAAGAAATTCAAAATAACATACGGAACTGATCAGACGGAACTGGTCCCGCAAGGCGCATCCTCGCAAAAGCTGTGCGGACTTCTACACCGACGGGTCAAAAACCAAAGACGTGGTGGGCAGTGGAGTACTCCGCAAACAATTAAACCTGAGCCAGGCTCTGAAACTACCGGATCATTGCAGCGTTTTTCAGGTGAATAAACGAGGCCCTGTCTTGTCTGGAGTGGATCGTTATCTACTACGGATATTCGAATCCTGAGAACCTGAGATGGACTACTAGGAAAATCTGGCCACGGCTTGACATTCAACGGACGAAGGGACTTATCCCCCTAAAACGAACTGACATCTACAAAATGATTGGTGACATCACCGGTCACTGCCTCGACTTCTACAGAAGCTGCTTATACGAAGAGGGTGTCGAGTCTATTCATCACCTACTCTGCGCCTGTCCGGCTCTCTGTTCAATCAGGAAGCGTTACCAAGGATCCTACTTCCTTAACAACTTGACTGATGTTCAGCCGGTAAGCATAACTGTCCTTCCTAATTATTTAAGAAGCACTAAGTGGTTCCCTGAATAAGGGGTAAACCCCCCTCGTAGCGACACAACGGGCCTCTCTGGCCTGAGTGTATACTCCCCCCCTGGGGAGGCTACGCACAACCTAAACTAACCTACATCTGCTGCTGGAGCTGGCCGATCTGCCATTGAACAGCGAGCCGCCGGTGCCTTAGGGACACGTACTGGGGCATCGGGAATTGTAGCATCCGTTCCTGTCCTGCCACCATTTAGTCGTATGTCGATTGAGGTGTGACGGTTCTCTTTTTTTTTTTTTCTTCTCAACTTTGTGTCGAGAAACTTTAATTTTTGTGACTTGTTGGAATCTGTAACAACCACGATAGTTTACCGGGTGCCTCGGGTTCCAACAAAGCACGCATGAGAATTGCTCATTTTCTACGGCCTTGTCTTGGCCTAGATCTCATTCATCGTGCTTGTGGTTCAGGTTCGTTTCCGAGACATGAATAATGTCTCCGCACCTTCTTAATTTCTCCCATCGTACGACTTGGGGGACCAATAAGTTCCATCTCTGCCGTTTGTACCACACCGGGATAAAAACATAACTTGCCTGCCACGAACGTGGGGTATCAAAAGTTTACCAAAATAGGCTTTTACTTTAGATCCAAAACTTTGGTTGTTTTTTGCAAGATCACGGACATCGTTTTCAAAGAGCCCAATAATGGCAATTCGTTGCCATGTTGCCCAATTTTTTTTGTATTTCAGATTTAGTGGGCGCTACAGTTCGGGGTGAACCTGGGCCTCAACCAACATGCCCCTCCATCTAGCACGATCTTTTGCTAGCCTTTTCCATTGCCGCACACCCAGTTGGCTGAGGTCCCCTTCCACCTGTGTGCGCCATCTTAAGTGCGGCCGTCCTCTGCTTCTTCATCCCTCGGGGTTGCATTCAAAGACTCTCCGGGCTGAAGCTGTGGTGTCCATTCGCTCTACATGGCCCAGCCATCTTAGGCGTTGAATCCGTAGACGCCTGACTAGGCTCATGTCGCTGTACAGCCCGTAAAGTTCGTGGTTGAATCTTCTCCTCCATCCCCCGTCTGCGTTTATAGGCCCAAAAATCACGCGCAAAATCTTTCTCTCGAACCGACCAAGGGCCTCCTCATCCGCTTTTGATAGTGTCCATGCTTCTGCGCCGTACAACAGGATCGGGATGATAAGGGTCTTATATAGAGTCAACTTTGTCGTTCGGGAGAGGGCTCTATTACTCAATTGCCTCCTGAGCGCAAAGAAACAGCGATTGGCAAGAGTGATTCTACGTTTGATTTCGGAACTGATGTCGTTATTCCAGGTCACTGCGGAGCCAAGGTAGACGAAGTCCTTAACTACCTCGAACTTATAACTGCCAATACGAACGTTCTGGCCAAGATGTCGGTGGTGAGCGTCCTTTTTTCATGACAGTTTGGCCCTCGTTTACCGCCAGACCAACTTTCGCCGACTCGAACTCAATACTCGCAAACGCCTCATGGGCATCTCGCTGTGATCTACCTATTATGTCAATATCGTCGGCGTATGCAAGGAGTTGCGAGGATTTGAAATGGATTGTGCCTCTTGTATTGGCCAGTGATTTTTGCACAATCATTTCCATTATGATGTTGAAGAAATCACACGACAGCGCATCGCCCTGCCTAAATCCTTTTTTGACATCAAAACTATCGGTAAGGTGTTCACCGATTCGGATGGAGCAGCGAGCATTCTCCAAAGTCATCCTGCATAGTCTGACGAGTTTAGCAGGTATGTCAAAGGTAGACATAGCGTTGTATAGCTCGTCTCTAATTACGCTGTCGTATGTGGCTTTGAAGTCGACAAATAAGTGGTGAGTGTCGGCTTGATATTCATTGGTTTTTTCCAGAATCTGCCGTAGTGTGAAGATTTGGTCGATGGTGGACTTCCCTGGCCTGAACCCGCACTGATAAGGACCTATCAGCTTATTTACAAAAGGCTTCAGGCGTTCACACAAAACGGCAGAGAAGATTTTGTAGGCGATGTTAAGGCGACTTATTCCTCTATAGTTGGCGCAATCAGTGGGGTCTCCTTTCTAGTGGATCGGAAATACGATGCTGAGACTCCATTCCTCGGGAATGCTTTCCTGCTTTCCATATCTTACGGATGAGCTGGTGCATGCTCCCAACCAGGTCATCCACAGCTGCCTTGAAGAGCTCAGCAGACAGTCCGTCTGCGCCAGCAGCTTTATTCGACTTGAGCTTCGATATGGCAATCTTAACTTCGTCGAGGTCAGGGGGACAGAATTCTCTGCGGTCTCCGTCGATTAGAAATGGATCATTCTGCCTGACAGCGGTATATTGACTAACATCGCCGTTATACAGTCTGCAGAAGTGGTTTTTCCATATTCTCAGCATCGACTGCGGTTCTACTACTAGGTGTCCATTCTCATCCCTGCAGACTTCCGCTCTGGCTTCATAACCTTGGCATGTTCGCTTTATCTGTTGATAAAACTTTCGAACGTCACGCCTGCAGTAACACCTCTCCAAATCCTCAATCGCGCGCTTCTCGTGCTCTTTCTTCTTTCTTCTAAGAAGCTTATGCTCCTCCCTTCTTTTTAACTCGTAGAGCTCACGAGCTGCTCTTGTTCTTTTATGCAGCGACGCCTTATATGCATCCTGCTTCGATGTATGAATCCTCCTGCACTCGTCATCGAACCAGGTGTTTCGTCGTGGTGGAGCCTTGAAACCCAAAACTTCGGATGCAGAGCTTTTCAGGGCTTGTTTGCAAAGGCTCCACTGCTGTTCTATTGATAGCGTGGAGGATTCATTTGATAGCGTGGAGAGCTTAAGGGAGACGCGATCAGTAAAAGCACGAGCGGTTTCTGGCGATAGTAGATTTCCGACGTCATAACCTTGTATTCTTACTCTACTCCGTTGCGTTTGTGATATCCGTAAGCGCATCTTGGCTACTACAAGATAGTGGTCCGAGTCGATGTTAGCCCATCGGAAAGTTCGAACATAATGAATAGTGGAGGAGTGTCTGACGTCGATTGCGATGTGATCAATCTGGTTGGTAGTCGATTGATCAAAAGACCGCCAGGTGCCTTTGTGTATATCGAGGTGCGGGAAGTGCGTACTGGCTAGAAGGAGATTTCGCCCCGTAGCAAGATCAATCAGCCTGTGTCCGTTATCGGAGGTGGTGTCGTGTAGGCTATGTTTGCCGATGACTCGTTCAAAGATGCTTTCCTTACCCAGCTTAGCATTGAAGTCTCCTAGTACAAGTTTGATGTCATAGCTGGGACATTGGGCATACGTTCTGTCTAGGAGACCGTAGAACTCATCTTTGGTGGAGTCATCCTTGTCTTTCGTGGGGGCGTGGACGCAGATCAAGCTGATGTTAGCCTTGATACGGATTGTTATGAGGCGCTCGCTCACATGCCGAAAGCTTATGACTTTCTGCCTTAGTTCACCTCGAACAACAAATCCGCATCCAAACAATCGTTGCCCTCTCTACCTATAGCAGTCGCCGTAGTAAATATCGCAGTTTTTCATCCGCTTTATACCCGGTCAATTCCATAGCATTTCCTGGATGGCGGTGATGTCCGCTTTATAGCGGTCTAGGGCGTCCTCAAGTTGTTCGGCTGCACGTGGCCTGTTTAGGGACCTAACATTCCACGTACAAAGCCGAAGATCATTGTCCTTTTTTTCGTTTTTTGCAAGGATCGTCAACATAAATCCGCTATATCCGAGGCATGTGGTTGTTTCAGAGTTTGTGGTTTTTTTACGGTTACGGCTTACTAGGCCGTAGCCCAACCGACAAATCCTGTTTTTTTGGCGCAGGAGGCTCGCCATTCGCCCTTCCCCGTCTGCAATTTCCATGGGAAATCTCCAGATGGCACCACGAGGAGGTGGGGATAGGACTTACTAACAGTGCCGCAAGATGTTCGACTGCGGTGGCTCTTCTCGCTTTTTAGCAGACCAGCATCCGTCGATTAGATTCTACCCCTACGAGGCCTTTGTTAGTCCTTTACATGCATAGAGCAATCAAAATTCCGAATGCTAAGTTTTTCTGCTACATTCAACAATTTGGATTTCTCTGCCAACAGTACCTACCTCATTTGGTGGGTGAGAGTCTTAAAAAAAGATCACACACAAGTACTAAATCACGTAGTCTTAGCGGTCATTTCACCGCATTTCTGACCTTTTCGCGCAACAATTTGGAACATTTACTAAAAATAATCAGTTGTGGCGCTCCTATATACATTTGACGTTTGAAAAATAGGCCACGGTAGACAGGTATCCAACTTATTAATATAGGAAGATCAAATTGGATCATTAGTGGTGTAGTGATAGAAATTTCGAACAAGTTTGATGATTTCAAAAATTTTTTAAATTTTCCCTCCTCCCATGGCATAGCATTGATACTGGATTACACAAGATAAATAGAAAATGTTTAGGCCAGGGACAAACACTATGATTGTATCGATCCAATGTCGTAGCAAAATCCGGAAAAGATATTCAAAAATGTCAACCTTCAGTTGTCCCAAAACAAATGTTTGTGAATTCCACCAACTGAATCACCCACGTCCATGAAATTTTCATGTCAGCTGTCCAACTGTCACCGACGATAATTAACTTTCTGCACCAGTGTTTTGTCCTAATTTTGTAAAAATTTCGACTTTGATCTAAGGCGGAAACCTAATCCTCGCTCCACTATTCCAAATATGATTCTCCACATTTGTATTCGCAATCTCATTCACCCCGAACAAAAACAATAATAAATCTGACTACTCATTGCGCGTCATTTGTCACTACAAGTACTACGCATACTTATGTATCTCCTAACTCGTGTGCCTTTTATATCTAGCTACCTACGTAGGCTGGCTTGGGTTTTGCGTGTTCCGCTCAATAGTTAACAAAACGTTTTCTGACGTAAATTTTGATGCAATTGCTCGCGTATTCGTACGCAAATTGAAAGTTGATTCTATGGAAAGAGAAAACAAAAACGAAAAAGAAAAAATTTGCCAAAAAAAAAGAAAAGTATCTTTTTTGCCATTAGGACTGACAATAACAGCCAATAACAACCACAACAATTGATTGTGAAACTGCGGCACATCAAGTGAGAACACATTTTAACGATTTTTTTGCTTTTGCTTTTCGTTGGCGCAATTACTACACATAAGTACCGCATGTCGAGCATCATGCTGTCAATGACCAAAAACCAAAAAACGAGGTGAACTGTCCAAAAATATAGGTCAAGACTCGTGAGACATACGAGTACGTATCCCACACCATCGCGTCCACTTAATCGTCCCGATCACTAATCATCTGCACCATGAAGGTTCAGCAAAAAAAAAAAAAAAAAAAAAATACGGAATATCTCCAACAAGAAAAGATTCAAAATCCATTGTACTCGTAATCAATGAATGAAAGGTGTCGAACAAGATAAATGGATTTTCAAAATTCGAATTTCAAATTTCATTCGTTCGTTGTCCTTTTTTGTTCTTTTCTTCTCTGGAATCGAGCACATAGCCCGCTCGTAGTGATTTAACCCCATCGTGGTCAAGAGGTCCATTGCCCATCGTTATCCGTACCCAAAAAAAAAACCGCAAATAGAGGGCGCGCGTGCAAGATTACGTAGATAGTCATCTACGACGAATAATGAGATTTAATGTTTACTCGTACTCATACGTACATACCTCTGATCGTCGCTATTTAATGGATTTCCTTCTCACAAATCCGTTTCGTTTGTAGTCATCTTGAGTGTTTCGAAATTGTTTGTAAACACTCCTGACAGTTGGCCAATATTCTTGTTGGCCGTGTCGAATCGGATATTCTAGGGCATTGACCACGGAGATTGACTGAGTCTGAGTCTCGATGCCGATGAGGAGGTATGACCTCGACATGTACGTCTCTCGGCTGGCTGCGTTTACTATCGCCATGGGGCCATATGAGCCATATGAGCCTTGCCAAATGAACACAAAAAATATGAGTGACACGCACGAGTTCCTTCTAACCTGGTTTTAATTTTTTTTTTTTTTTTTTCTTTGAAATGTATCTTTGGTGTCGTCGCTTGTACTCATAACGAACTGATGTGGACAGACGACATACTACATAGGTATCTGATGTAATCAATAATCTCTAGTAGCCAGTCATTGTTGACGGCAGGTTTGGTAGGGAAAAAGGGTTAGGGATCTTAGTCGGATATAGTATTTCAAGAGTGCCAATGGCATGAAACATGTGACGGAAGCTAATGTTAAAGTCGTCTGTTCGAAGGGTGACAGGGAGTGAAATGTCAGCGACAGAAGGATGTGTAAGAGTAGGAATGTGGTCATAAAGCGAAAGGTGGGGGAAGAGAATTATACAAATGCGTATGCAAAGACATGTGCGAGTTTGAAGCACAATGGAGGGCAAATAGAGTCTAATTCCTCTTTGTGCGGTTTCAATTAGGTTTGTTATGTGAGAAATGTGACTTTGACTAAAACATTTTATTCCTGTCATGTGGGTGTTCTACGTCATATGCTATAACGATTTTTGGAATTGGACTCTAGGAGAGCGACAAGCTTATACGAAAATTTAAAGTCAAGAACATCAGATGATTGTGCTTCCTTATAAGAGCGATCTGTTTAATTAAGGGGCTAGTGCTAACAAATAGCAAGAGGCACTGCGACCTTTTAGGATTTATTGTGCCCACTAGCCGATTAGGCGAGTAGCTTCTCCACTTCCTTAATGAAGTTGAGAATGTCTCTTGTAAGAGCTGAGATGATACGCTTCCTAAGATCGCAAAGAGCAGCACACTTACACAGTATGTGCCCTGCAGTTTCTTCGTCCTCAAGACAGAGTCGACACTCAATTTCAGACGAGAGGTTTATTTTATTAAGATGTACATATGTATTGTATGTATTTGTATTGTATGTATGTATGTACGTATGTATTTCTCCATAAGAAAGGAGACCTCTATAACTGCGCCAACTATAGGGGAATAAGTCTCCTTCACATCGTATACAAGATCTTCTCTGCCGTATTGTGTGAACGCCTGAAACCGTTTGTGGATAACCTGATCGGCTCTTATCAGTGTGGTTTCAGGCAAATATTTACGCTACGGCAGATCACGGAGAAGACCCAGGATATCAAATCGACACTCACCACCTTTTCGTCGATTTCAAAGCTGCATATGGCAGCGTGTATAGAGATGAGCTATACTGCTGCAGGCATAACACTCACAGTATGTGGATCCTCTGCGTATGCAATACTAACACCAAAAGTGCATGAACGAATTACTGAGAATTATAACCAACGCGAAGTTTGGTGGGCTCTCGTCCTATGTAGGACAAACCACCCCTGAGAGTAGTCAACGAACATTTACGACCCAAAAACCACTGCACTCCGTTCAGGTTGTGTGCAAAACATCAACCTGTGCGAAACTTTCCCTCTCCCTGTTATCTTCGCTCGCACAACGTTCAATACGTTATACGTTATAAGTGGAAGTGGTCAAGGAATTCGTCTACCTTGGCTCACTGATGACCAGCGACAACAACACCAGCGCTGAAATAAAACGAAGAATCACTCTTGCCAATCGCTGTTTTTTTGGGCTAAAGAGGCAATTGAGAAGTAGAGTCCTCTCTCGGAAAACCGAGGTGACACTATATAAGACCTTAATCATCCCAGTCCTCCTTTACGGCGCAGAGGCCTGGATGCCCTTGGTCGTTTCGAGGGGAAAATTCTGCGCACTACCTACGGTCCCGTTTGTTCAAACGGTGTATGGAGGTGAAGATATAACGAACTGTATAGCGATATCGGCCTGGTACGACGTCTACGGATACAGCGTCTAAGGTGGCTAGGCTATGTAGAGCGCATGGAAAATGCAGCTCCGACCCGAAGAGGAAACAGCTGGCAAAAGACCGTGCCGGCTGGAGACGCTTGTTGGTTGAGGCCCAGGTTCACCACGGACTGTAGCGCCACCTAAGTAAGTAAGTAGTATGTAGGTAGGTAGCCGTAAGGTAGCTAACTAGTCTTTTGATATGTATCTAATGCACATACATATTAATAGAATGTTTGTTCAGGGGCCGCATAAATCGTTTCGATTGGCAAAATCCTGAACGCTGTTCCAAAAGGACTGGTGTTGCGACTTAGACTTAGACTTGGGAGTGCCGCAGAAAGGTTCAGGAACCTTTCCTGGCGATTTCATTGCCTTTGTTCCTTGAAACCCACCAGAGTTTGACTTCGTTTCTTTTGGCAAATCTTGTACGGCATCAAGGCATTTCTTAATGGGTTTTAAGTTCGTCCTATACGAACTCAGCGCTTTCAGTGCTGCTTGGCTATCTTAAGATTATATTGATGGTTACTCCTCTTATGCCAGTCTCTAAGTTTAGACTGATTCATGTTAAGATGGCACCAAATTCCGCTGGGAAGATACTAGGACACTTTCCTAGGGCCTTCCAAATCTTCCGATTCGGTTCCAAAATGCCTACACCAACCCCAGAAACCATCTTGGAGCCATCAGTGCACCACCTAAGGCCTTTGACGCTGAGCAAGGGACCACTGGTTTCCCAAGCTGTGCGGCTGTAATGCGTAATGCGTCCGAGACCGTGGTAATCATATCCAGCTCAGGAAGATGTACGATGTACATGTGACCCATATGTCTACATGGCAGGCCTGTTCCCGAGCGAAGAATTCTGATTGCACTACGTAATACCACCTTTTTTAATACTGCAGTTCTGCAATATTCGTTGGTTACGGAAGAATTTCTTGGCCACGTGTGTCCAACTCTCTCTCCGCAAACCGGCCGTTTTGGCACTTTGTGAAACACAGGTCGATGAAAAGTCTGATCCTTCGGATTTCAGTCTTCTTAGATATAGCTTTGTGCCATTATTCGTTTCTCACCGCGGTCTCGCCATCTATGTCCGTAGTGACATTGCTTGCCAGCTACTTCCACAGTATAGCCAAACATCCACTTCGGAATTTAATTTCATATGGCTTAAATTCACATTCCGTAAGCACTCCGTTCACTACTGTTTTCTTTATAGAAGCCCCAATCTAGACAGGAATGCAACATTTGATGCATTCGACGCACTGTCTGATTCCATCCAAAGAATTGTTTCCCTGTTCCCTCGCACTGAAGTCGTCTTAGCGGGCGATTTCAATGAATCTGGAACTCCCTGCCGGATTCGGTTTTCCCTCCTCAATGCAACATCCAAGCATTTAAGATCAATGTCCATCGGTATCTCCTCTATCCCTCTTCCTTTCTATTCTACCTTTTGCCCGCTCTGTGTCGCCGACATAATAAGGTTATTAGACCTTGAGTGCGCGCAAATTGTTAAACAAAAAAAAAGAAGGTGCAGTGGAGTAAGTCCAATCGGTGTTTCCCGAGCCGCCGTAGGGCAGGTTGGCATAGCGCCTGTAATGCCGAGACACGATAGTCTCTTGACGCTTAACGATGTTTGTTTTTCGCTCAACTTTTGTCCGCCATACCGTGGACGCATAGGTCTTTCTGTCGCGGTATATAGCCAGTAGATTACCTTAGGTTTCAAGCCCCAGGTTTTACCGTAAGTGCGTCGACAGGCGCACAAGGCTTTAGTCGCCTTTGTAAGTTAATTTTTAATGTTGGAGTTCCAGTTAAGTATGTGATCAAGGTCGATACTTAGATACTTAACTTCTCCTGAAAATCCTATGCTTGTGCCATTTAGAAAGACGGAGCAGGACTGTAACCTTCTCTTCTTTGTAAACGGGACTAAGATTGTCTTGGTGTGTGTCGACCTGGAATTCAAAGTCAGACAGTACGGCAGAGAAGATCTTATACGCGATGTTAAGGTGTTAAGGAGACTTATTTCCCCTACCTCTTGATATATTTATCAGGGGGTGTGTTCTAAAAGCCATGTCTCGTCTGAAGGGAAATGGCTTTTGGTATAACTCGCATAGAAATAACGGCGTGCTTGCGCAAGAATTGTCCTGCGATCCCTGTCTCGTGGACATGCCTTCGGACGCACTGACGCCCGTTATCCTACTGCGCCGTAATTTCACAGTCGAGTTTCCATGGCGTCAGGATTGGCTATGGCTGGATACTAAACCTGGATACTGAACCGTCTTCGTATTTTCACAGATGGCTCCAGGTCTGGGCGGGGGTCCGGTGCTGTGGTCTTCTTTGAGCGCGAAAACATCCGACTGCACTTCTCCTTAGGAAAATATGCGTCTGTTTTCCAATCAGAGATATACGCAATCCTAATGGCCATGCACTATGTTGTGAAGCACAGGTGGAAGGGGAAAAGCATATGCGTCTGTAGTGACAGCCAAGCTGCACTAAAAGCTGTGTGTAACCCCTTATGTATGTATGTATGTTGGCGTTACAGTCCATGAAGGACCTGAGCCGAGCTTCTCTCTCAATCACCCATGTTGTGTGTGGTTTCATTTTCCCAATAAGTGAAAGGGACCTACAGTTTATTGCCGGTTCCGAACGGCGAATTCCGAGAAGCTTTTTATTACAATTTTACTACAGGGGGTTTTGTCAGAACCGCGCTGAAGAGAAACACCCTGAAAAACACGTTCGATGACATGGTTGTGTCGGGATTCGATCCCGTGTCATCGGCGTCAGATGACTAGCTCCAAATTAGTGCTTGAACTCAAGTCCTTCCTGAACAGAGTCGGCAGACTAAATTCATTAAGGCTTGTATGGGCTCCAGGCCACTCTGGGATTCCAGGAAATGAGATCTCTGATGAACTCGCCAGAATGGGTTCAGAGGAGAGCTTCTCAGGACCTGAACCTGCTCTAGGTCTACCTGCGTCCACGGTAAATTCCTACAATAATGATTGTGTATTTGATACACACAACCGTAGATGGAGGGATTGTCCAGGTTGCAAGATGACTAAGCGCGTATGCCCTGATGTCTGCAAAAAATTCTGCAGCATTCCTCCTGTCTTTAACGAGAATCGACTGCAGAAGACTTGTGGGAGTTATCACGGGCCAATACACTTTTGCCAAGCATCTCTACGTGCTTTACATCAGTGAGACGCCTACATGTGCCGCATGTGGCGAGGAAGCGAATGACACTGCAGAGCACGGTGGCGCACCCTTGGAGCCGACGTGGTGTGAGCCGAATCCCTTAGCTCTACATCACTGAGGCTCCTTAAAAATTTTCTCCGGAAAACGGGGCAAATACAGTAATGTACGGTGTCTGTCTGGAGTACAATGGACCAGTGTTTGCGTCTGAGTGCTTCAGCGGATTGCAGAAGCCTTCAACAAAAAAAAAAAAATGCCTTTTTCCAATTGCCTTTTTCTATACCGAATGTCATCAATTTGCCACTGTCATTGATAGAGCAACGAGGTTCGAAAAAGGCTTCAGAAACCCCAAAATCTAGGTTTGATAATCAAAGTTCGGCCTGTTGACCATCTACGACCGGATTTTCGGACCGCACTGGAGTTTTTCGTTATCAGCCACATGGAAATGAGGATTTCCCGGTACAGTTGTTCTCTTGACAGCTTCACCGCAGGGTCAACTGTAAAAAAAGGAAAACGTGGACCATCGCAACCCTTCACTATCTATACATTGTACATGTGTATGTATGTATCTGGTGAATTGGGCAGTATTCTGGGCTATCTCGGTCCTTTTGCTTCAGTAAAATCATGAAAAATTTGAAATCGTCCGTTTCCTTTCTCCACAGGGATTCGACCTTTGTTTATTCCGCCTTTCCCCCTATCGAGCCCATGGTTATCTTAAGTTACGACACTGACTAATTATGATAATTCATTTTCCTCTCCCAAGCACTTAATTATCCCGTCATCCCTGTAGGCAAATTGTTTTATGTCGCATTTCAATGACATAGTCAAACTCCCACGACATTGCCATGGGCCCGAAATGATTGAAATCCATCTCAGGGAAATATAAGTTTAAATTCTGTAACGTGTAAGGTTACGTCACATTTGATGACGGAAACATGATGCCTCTCTGTTGCTTCGTTTTATCACTTCTCACCTCTTGGATTCGATTCCACGTTTGACACCTTCAACCCGAAAAAAGAAACAAAAAGTTCCACAATACCTACATACATACCTACTTGCATACATTCGTTTCCTGGTTGTCCATGATATATTACTACTGGATGGCCCACATTTTGGGTTATGCTGTACCCGTCTGCCAAAGCCCTAATCCCTCAAATCCCAAACGACCCAATGTGTGCTCATACATATGTAGCTTACAGCCAAACCCTCGCGAATATCGACCCTTGGGTTTTGTTTTTTTCGTGAGGCAGAGAAAACCAAACCAACACCGCCACCGCGAAAGTGTCCTATCTCTGCTCTTTGCTCTTCTCCCGTGTATCACGCATTTAATTTACCCGAAACTGGGTCACACCTCAAGCTATCATTTCTCCTCTATTTAATCGATGACTAATGTATCTACGTCTAACGGATGAAACGCCCCCCCAAAAAACCGACCAACGTGCCGAAAATGGACGGAAATGAAAGCAAAACAGAGAAGAAAACCTCTAAACATCCCTCGACGGGAGCCGAAAAAAAGGCCATGCGACAAGCAAATAAACATTTTCCCATCCCCCCCAACTCACATACTCAAAACACTCGGCGAAAGGAATACAAATTCCCGCCATCAAGCCAGGTCACGCCACGCTTATCCTTTTCACTATTCACTATTCACCCCCCCCTCCAAAACGTGTTCACACAACTTTGTATGGCTATAGAACGCGCGTGTACTATCAGTATGACGCACAGGCTAGGCACACACCCCCACCTTCACCGACTAAACACACGCGCGTTCGCGCACAACTCCAATGCGTGTGTGTGTGTGTGGTACAATTCGTTATGCAGCAGCTGCCATCGTAAGCGATTTTCTTCGAAAAGCAAAACAAACAAGAGCGAGACAGACAACACTGTTACGTCACTAAATGTGGCGGTGTGTTACCCCTCATCGATACCAAATAGATACACAACGGCATCGCTGCCGTTGATGACGATGTGAAACACGATGATGCGAATGCGGAGAGTAAGACGGAATCGGACAAAAATAAAAACACAACGAGCGGGCGCGTAGGAAAGAAAATGTGAAAAAGCGAACGAATGAACGAGTAGAAAAAAAAACAAAAAAGAAAAAACACAACGAAACCGACTCAAAACAGAGAGAGGGAAATTGTTTGTTGTTCTTTCCTCTCGTTCCCGCACGCGTGTAACAAGACTCAGATTTCATTCAAACTCGCCATCGAGCGGGCTGGCGATCGCCCTGTCAAATGAATAATGAGAAGGATGCGACGCCAAGAGAGGAATTCGTAGTAGAAGGGGAGCGCTTGTGTATTTGGTTTGTTGACTGACTCTATTCGTTCTTTGGTCGGATTGTTTTGGATTTTCTGTTTTTGTTTTGCTTGCCTATGCCAAATACGCTCACTCTAATTCCAAATCGTTCCAATTAGAGAGAGAGAGAATAACTGCAATGTGGATTGTGAGAGGAATGTTCTCAGTAGGTGGGTGAAATGAATTTGTGGATTGTATATTGTGGATCTTGGGGAAAACAGGGGTGAGACATAAGGTCCACATTCATCGGATACCTCACTCTCCGTGAGGAATGTCGGTATTCTCCTCTCATTTCGAACGGTGATTGGGAGAAAAAATTGACTCAAGGCAAATTTAGAAAAAAAAAAAAAAAAAAAAAAACAATAACAATCCCAACGAGAGCGTGTGAGGTGGTGGGGAAACTAGTCTCAAAGGCTTCGATCGGTCGTCATGAACGTTGTGCTATCGTACTACGGCGGCTGTTTATCTTTTCGTTTGTTTTTCTTCCCATTTTCCCCCATACATAACAGTGTCCAATTAAAATGCGAACGATGGAGAGAGAATGTAACGTAATAACAAGCGCCACGCTAGTGCCAGATAGATAGGGATAGAGAACGAGAGAGAGGAGCATCTAAACTTGTCTGGTTCTCGATAAGACCCGAATTTTCTCTTCACGCACTTCCCGCATGCAGTCAGGCGACCCGTACGGATACAACAAATCCTATCATCCCTCTCGCCCCTACACTATTTACTCTTGAGTTCCATCTCATATGTATGTGCATTCAGCCGCTTGATTCGTTTACATTTCCATGTTGACCTTTTGTACAGTTGCTGTCTAGAAATGCCGAAAGAAAAACCGAAACCAAATACATAATCACAGAAATGAGAAGAAAATTCCACGATTTTCCTCCTTAGAGGAAGCAGTGTCTATCGTGGACAGGTGTGAAAATCGAGAAGAAATTCTTCTCTCATGTTTAGGTATTGGACTCTGCTCCTCACCACCAGACTCTGGCTTTGGAGGTGCTACATAGTACACTAGTCTTCCTCGCTTTCGGGTGATTTTCTGCTTTCTGTTTTGAGGCTGATGTTTTTCCTGCTTCTTGAAACAAATAGGTCAGTGCGCGGTGCGGTAACACCACTGCATACCGTGCACCACCCAGTCAACTACATACATAGTTAGCCAACAAGCAGTCGAATCAAAGCAAATGTAACGAGGTTGCTTGCCATACGAAAGGAGAACATGAGGAGTCTCGGAAGAGCTTTTCATTTTCTTCTGTACCTACATCGGACCACCTACCGGACACCGAGCGTCTGTTTCGGCACCCGGTTCGGGTGCTGTTGAGGAATTTTTACAATTTTGTTTTGGTTTTTCTTTGACGACCAGATGATGATGAGGCTGATGTTGATCAAGAGAGCAAGCGGCAAGATGCTGCGGCTCTGATTCGGTTCGGATGATGATGACGACGAGGAAAATTCGCGAAAACAGTTTGTTTGTTTATCTTTTGTTGATGGGCAATGCGCGGTGTTTGTACAAGTTATGAAGATTCGTTGGGTGTGATTCATGGTGGATCGGATTCAGCGGAATGAAGATGACGAAGAAAGTCACTGTTTAACGACGAACAGCTCATATTGAAGTCATGGAATTCAAGATAACTGCAGTGGTGATTCAGGGAGTTAATCTGTTCTTATTCCTGTTTTCTTCGTCCCGACTGGAATGCTCTCTGTGTTCTGATGAAGGCAGAAAGTTCAACGGCGTATCAGCAGTACTGGGGGTGTGGTGGAACACGGCTGTGACCTACTTTCTAGGTGAAGCTTATGCTATTTCTCTGTAGGAAAATTTCTTGGCAAGAGTTACTACCACCGACAACCTAAATTTGCTCTCTTGCACGGGCCATGAGTTTGTGGCCAATCTAAAGTGAATTTTTCGTTGCAAAAACCTTACAACGAATACATGAGCTTTTTCCATTCGATTATAATTCACAGTATACCATGACGTTCCCACTTATACTGTCACATATTGGGTCCATGGGGGAATCAATCAACGATTATTACCACCTAGTGCTCGTGTTGGTTATTCCGGCTGAGCAGCCAAGGTAGGCGAGAAGAAAGTCTCATTGAACAACATCTCCATTGTCTTAAGCTCAAGCTTGAAAGCTGTATTCTTCATTCACAGTACATGGCCATCTTAGAGGAAGTTGAGGTTACCCTAAAGAGGTAATTTAAGGTGATGCATCTACATCGGCTGTTTGATACATCAGTGTCTTGGATGCAATATGGCACTCGAATAGGGGTGGCAGTGGTAAACATCACCGACTGTCGGGCGGAAGGTCTATAGTTCCAAGTCTGTCCATAACCACGAAATACAATTCATATACGGGAAAATTATGCGACACAACTGTGGTGAATGGAAAGGGATCAAAATCCTGAATAAGTATTATAGTCATATAGCCATAGTGTTCCATGTACTATGGCTTTATTAGTAAGAACAAACTTTCCCATGAATTATGAAATACAACGTCGTTCAGGTGGCTGCCGCGGCTAGCTTCGCAGTAGCGCATTCTGTCACCCCAATTTTCCAAGACCTTTTTGGTTTCGGGCTCTAGCTCACCGACAGCCTTAAGTGCTTTAATCTTTACCTGATTTTTGGCATAACATCGGTCCTTGACGGTTCCCCAAAAAAAAAAAAGTCCAATGGGGTCAAATCGCAGCTCCGAAGCGGCCAATTGACATCGCCAAGACGGCTGATAACACGATTTGGGAATTTGGTACGCAAAAGATCGATTGTGGCATGTGCTGTATAGCATGGCGCGCCATCCTGCATGAACCAGAGGTCGTCCAAATCCAAGTTTTCAATTTCAGTAAAAAACAAAGTCGATTAACATGGCTCTGTAACGCCCACCGATGACCGAAACGTTGTTCCCAGCCTCATTTTCGAAGAAAAATGGTCCAATGATGCCTCCACTCTACAATCCGCACCAAACTGTCACCCTCTGTGGACGCATTGGCTTCTCGACATTGACGTGCGGGTTGTCCGAGCCCCAGATGCGGCAACTTTGTTTGTTAACGTAGCCGCCAAGATGAAAATGTGCCTCGCCAGAAAAGATAATATTTCGCCCAAAATCGTTGTCCAATCCAAACTGCTCTAAGGCCCAAACTGCGAAGCGATAGAGAAGCGGATGGTCGTGCGCCTTCAATTGCTGAGTCAACTGGACGTTGTACACGAATAATCCGAGATCTTTGTGCGGAATTCTCCTCAGGCTAGTGCGTGAAATGTTGAGCTGTTGAGATCGATGTCGAGTTGATTTTCGTGAATTGAGTCCCACACTCTCGGACACAGCAGCCATATTCTCATCTATGCGCACCGTTCGACGACGGGGCCATGAGTGTTGTCCACTAGCATACCAGCCTCACGAACTTTTTGCATAAACTTGCGTACAGCAGTCGCGGTGAGTGTTTTATTTCGGCCAAAACTTCTTCTTAAAAAAACGCACTGTTTGGGCTAATCAGCATTCACTTTGGTAATAAGTTTTCAATATTTCCAAACGTTGTTCAAGCGTAAATCGACTCATTTCGTTACGCGGAGGTATGATACTGGCTTTCCGTCGAGATTTCGAGCGGCAAACAGCTGTCATTGTCAAAATAAGCTATGATTTAAAAAAAAACAAACACTAGATGGCCCACCATGGCGCAGTGGTTAGTGTGTTGGACTCTGGCGCACGATGAGCGAGTTCAGATCCCGATAACACCGACGCCATCGAATGTTTATTTCGCGACGTTCCTTCTCGGCGAGGTACTGGCAAAACCCCGCGTAGTATAACTTGCCTACGCGATCGACTCAAAGAAGAATTCTACGATCTCCTAGACAGAACATATGCCCAATGTCCCAGCTACGACACAATGCTAATGCAAAACTGGGCAAGGAGGACATATTTGAGTCGATCATAGGAAAGCATAGCCTCCATAACACCACATCCGACAACGGATTAAGGCTAATCAATTTCCTAGCGGGGCGTAACCTCCTTGTAGCAAGCACGCGATTCCCCCATCTCAACATCCACAAGGGTACCTGGCGGTCTTGTGTTCAATCGACCACCAACCAGATTGATCATATTGCGATCGACGCCAGACACCCCTCCTGTATTCTCGACGTACGAACCTTCCGAGGGGCCAACATCGACTCGGACCACTACCTTGTTGTAGCCAAGGTACGAATGAGGATATCAAGAATGCTTAGGAGTCGAGTAGGACAACGTAAGTTTGACGTTGGAAAGCTACAATCGCAAGAGACTGCCAGAATCTTTGCCGATCGTGTCTCCTCAAAGCTCTCTCAAAATCCGCCCACAGCAGCACAAACAATAGAGCAGGAATGGGCTCATTGCCAGAGCGCCATCAGAGATGCTGCCTCAGAGGTGCTGGGTTTCAAACAGCCACCACATAGAAACCCCTGGTTCGATGAACAATGCGAACAAGCCCATGCAGCAAAACAAGAGGCATATAAGGCCATGCTGCAACGACGGACGAGAGCTGCTCGCAAAATCTATGAGCAGAAGAGAAGAGAGGAACACACGCTTTTCAGAAGAAAGAAGAGAGAGCACGGAAAGCGTGAGATCGAGGAGATGGAGAGATGCTTCCGCAGGAATGACGCCCGTAAGTTTTACAACAAGGTAAAACGAATATGCCATGGCTACAAAGCCAGAGTGGCGGCCTGCAGGGATGAAAATGGGGAACTGGTAGTAGAGTCGCAGTCGATGCTGAGGATTTGGAAAGACCACTTCTGCAGACTGTATAACGGCGATGATAGACAAGATACCGCTGTCAGGCAGAACGAGCCATTCGCAATGGACTACGAAGTAACAGAATTCATTCCACCCGACCTAGACGAAGTCAAAACAGCGATATCAAGACTTAAGTCTAATAAAGCCGCTGGCGCAGACGGCCTGTCTGCTGAGCTTTTTAAGGCGGCTGGAGATGAGCTGGTAAGGTGCATGCACCATCTCATCTGCAAGGTATGGTCGGAGGCAAGCATGCCCGACGAATGGAATCTCAGCATCGTTTGCCCGGTCCATAAGATAGGAGACCCCTATAACTGCGCCAACTATAGGGGAATAAGTCTCCTTAACATCGCATATAAGATCTTCTCTGCCGTATTGTGTGAACGCCTGAAACCGTTTGTGGATAACCTGATCGGCTCTTATCAGTGTGGTTTCAGGCCAGGTAAATCCACGATAGACCAAATATTTACTCTACGGCAGATCTTGGAGAAGACCCAGGAATACCAAATCGACACTCACCACCTCTTCGTCGATTTCAAGGCCGCGTATGACAGCGTATATAGAGACGAGCTGTACAAAGCCATGTCTAGTTTTAACATCCCTGTCAAACTCGTCCGACTGTGCAGGATGACAATGGAGAATTCTCGTTGCTCCATTAAGGTCGGTAATGAGCAAACCGAGACCTATGATGTTAAAAAAGGGTTTAGGCAGGGCGACGCTCTGTCGTGCAACTTTTTCAACATCGTGCTTGAAAGGATCGTGCAAGAGTCACTGGCCAACACAAGGGGTACGATTTATTTCAAGTCTTCGCAATTGCTTGCGTACGCCGACGATATTGACGTAATTGGACGAAAACAGCAAGACGTCAATGAGGCTTTCGTGAGCATTGAGGTAGAAGCGGCTAAGATGGGTCTCAAGGTTAATGAGGGTAAAACCAAATATCTGCTTTCATCTAAAAGAGACGGACAACACCGACGTATTGGACGTCACTATGGGCGGATATAACTTTGAAGTGGTCAAGGAATTCGTCTACCTTGGCTCACTGATTACCAGCGACAACAACACCAGCGCTGAGATAAAACGCAGAATCACTCTTGCCAACCGCTGTTTCTTTGGGCTCAAGAGGCAATTGAGAAGTAGAGCCCTCTCTCGGAAAACCAAGGCGACACTATATAAGACCTTGATCATCCCAGTCCTCCTTTACGGCGCAGAGGCTTGGACCTTAACAAAAGCGGATGAAGATGCCCTTGGTCGTTTCGAGAGGAAAATTCTGCGCACTATCTACGGTCCCGTTTGTTCAAACGGTGTATGGAGGAGAAGATTTAACGAAGAACTGTACGGGTTGTACAGCGACATCGGCCTGGTACGACGTCTACGGATACAGCGTCTAAGGTGGCTAGGCCATGTAGAGCGCATGGAAGATACAGCTCCGACCCGAAAAGTCTTCGAATCCACTCCGGAAGGAAGGCGCGGCAGAGGACGGCCGCCTCAGCGGTGGCGTACGCAGGTGGAAAGGGACCTCAACCAACTGGGCGTGCGGCACTGGAAACAGCTGGCCAAAGACCGTGCCGGCTGGAGACGCTTGTTGGTTGAGGCCCAGGTTCACCACGGACTGTAGCGCCACCTAAGTAAGTAGGTAAGTAAGTATAACTTGCCTTGAAAAAGCTTTTTGACTCATGCCGGCCGTTCGGAATCGCCATTAAATTGTAGGTCCCTTTCACCTGTGTGAAAAAATAAATCACACACAACATGGGAGATTGATGGGAAGCTTGGCTCTGGTCCTTCATGGGCTGTAACGCCATCAAAGAAGAAGAAGATGGCCCACCCCTTATATGGTTACTTCAAATTCATACTCTGTGTGTGCAGTTCCAATATAACACCACAATAGCATGAAACATTTGCTGAGAACTACAATCAACATGAAAATTCAGTCGAGTTCCGTTCGAATCCTATCTAGGACAACCACCCCTGGAGAGTAGTGAACGAATGTCTACGAACCAAACCATCTACACTCCGACCAGGTTGTGTGACAAACATAATAAGAGTATGACTCCTGCACCTGCGTGGAGCAAATTATGTTTGTCACGAAATTTTATTATCGACCCTCACAATAGTCCCCTTCTAACTCTACGCAACGATTCCAACGTTGCTCCGACGTTAACATGTTCAGCACCATGGTTACAGTCTCATTGACCTTTTCTACACCGCCATGATGAGTTCGCTTGAAGTGTGACTTCATCCTTGGCGAATGTTTTTTTTTTTTTTTTTTCGCCAAAAACTTCTGCACAATGAACTTGAAATGGGCCGGCCCATTGTCATAGTGGCAAGTTCGGGTCGTACACGGAAAGCACGTTCTCGCAGCTTCTCCAGAACGCCAACATAAAACTGTCCAGCTCTTTCACATGGATCGCTTTCTACCGATTCACGGCTATTCTTGAGCCACCTTGCCCTTTGTCCATTCAAACACACATGTTTTTGACATACACTCGTCTCCATACACCACCCACAATTTTTGGAAGATTTATAAGGGATTTTCACCAGATTACAATAAGCATTAAACCGCGGACGGAAACTCAAAGAAAGGACCCTCTTTCCACACAGATGTTGATGAATGACGCAGTGTTGCTAGTTGCCGAGTTATAACTAAATTTCTGAAACCTAATTGCCACACCACGTACTTAGCTAAGCCAAGCCTTAGCTTAATGGTAAAGATTCTGATCCTTCGCATGGAAAGGTACCCACTTCTGTACCACCTAGTGAATTTCTTTGCTTTCGTACGAACACAAAATACGCTGAGTGCACACAGTGACTCCATCGAGCGTGATCTCTTGCCAATCGTCTCCAGTCACGCACACTCAGTCGGTTGAGGTAGTTCTCCACTTGTGTGCGCCATTTGAATCGGGGATGTCCTCTGTTGCGTTGTCCCAATGGCTCGGATTCGAAGATTCTTCGGACCGGAGTTATGTTGTCCATACGCTCTACATGGCCTAGCCATCCAAAGCGTTGTATCCGTAGACGCTTCACTAGGCACATGCCGCCATACAACCCGTACAGTTCGCAGTTGGATCTTCTCCTACACATGCCATCAGCGCAAAAAGAACCAAAGATCACACACAGAACTTCGCTCTCGAAAAGACCAAGAGTTTCAATAATGTCCATGCCCCTGCACCATGTAGTTGGACTGGGATAATCAGAGAATCAGAGTAATATGTATATGTATAAAGCCAGCTTGGTTTTTCGAGAGTTGGCTCTGTTACTCAATCGCCTTTTGAGCCCAAAGAAACAGCGATTGGCAAGAGCCATCCAAGGTAGACGAAGGCCTTGACTGCCCCGAAATTCTTGCTGCCCATTGTGACGTTCTGTTCCAGGCGTTCATCCTTTCTTGATGACAGCATATAGGTACATACTTCGTTTGCCCTCATTTACCGCCAGACCCATTTTAGCGGCTTCCGTTTCAATGCCAGCAAACGCCTAATTGACCCCGCTGCATTCGACCGATCATGTCAATATCATCCGCGTAAGCTAGCAGTTGAACGGACTTTTGGAATATCGTGCCCCTAGTGCTGACTTGTGAGTTTCGGACGAACTTCTCAGGCAAAAAAAGTCACATGATAGCGCGTCGCGTTGCCTAAAACCTTTTTTGACCTTAAAGTCTCGGTAAATCCGTCACCGTTCTTGATGGAGCAGCGAGAGCTTTCCATCGTCATGAGTTTGGTAGGGATCCCAAAACTCGATATGGCTGTGTATAACTCGTCTCTCTGCAAGCTATCATACGCGGCCTTGAAATTGACAAATAGGTGGTGAGCGACGATCCGTATTTCTTGAAGCTTTTCCAGGATCTACAGCAGGTTGAAGATTTGGTATATTGTGGACTCTTCTAGCCTGAAACCACACTGATAGGGATCTATCAGGGTGTTGACGAACGGTTTCAGGCGTGAATACAAAACAGCAGAGAGGATTTTGTAAGCGATCTTAAGTGGACTGATCCCTCTGTAATTGTCAAAGGAGTCTCCTTTCTTGTGGACCGGGCAAACGACACTGAGATTCGTTGGGCATGCTTTCCTCTGATCATATCTTACGGATGAGCTGGTGCATGTGCCCTGCTGGATCATCCCCAGCTGCTTTAAAGAGCTTTGTTCGACTTCAGCCTTGATATTGCCATCTTGACCTCTTCAAAGTCTATCGTCCAACTTGAGTGGAACATTCTGCCTGATAGCGGTATTTAAGTTTTCCTCGCAATTCAACAGTCTGGAGAAGTGATTCTTCCAAATTCTCACTATCGACCGCGACTCTACTACAAGTTGTCCATTTTCGTCCCATATCCACTGGAAAGCTGTTTTACCTTTTGGTAAAACTACCGGACCTTATTCCTGCTGTAACACTTCTCCATTTCCTCGACCACGCGCTTCTCTCTCTTATCATTTTTTGTTCGTAGAGCTCACGAAGAACTCTCGTCTTTCGATGCAGCATTGCCTTGTAGGCGTGTTGCTTAGCTGCGTGGGCCTGTCTACACCACGGGTTTTTCCTGGGCAGTGGTGTCGTAAAATCCAGCACATCAGTGGCAGCTTCTTTAATAGCTTTTTGACAACGCTTCCATTCTTCTTCTACCGTTATTGCAGGCGGCGTCGAACTTTTATAGAGTTTTTCGGAGACTCGGTCGGCAAAGTTTCTAGCCGTCGGGTGCGATTGTAGCTTTCCGACGTCAAATATTGGTGTTTTTTCTCGCCTCAAGAAAATGAAAATGATCCGAGTGGATGTTGGCTCCTCGGAAGGTTCGGACGTCGAGATTACTGGAGGAGCGTCTGACGTCGATCGCAATGTGATCAGGGCACTGCCAGATCCCTTTGTGGATATTGAGGTATGGGAACCGCGTACTCACTACAGAGAGGTTCCGCCCCGAGGCGAAATCCACTAACCTGAGTCCGTTCCCGGATGTGTTGTCGTGCGGGCTCTGTTTCCCGATGACTCTGGCAAAGACTTCTTCCTTTCCCAGCTGTGCATTGAAGTCTCCTAGAACGCAGCTACAATACCTATCGTATGTCCTTCCTAGGAGCTCATAGAAGTCATTCTTGCTGTTATTATCCTTGTCCTCTGTCGAGGAGGCGTGTGCGTGTGCGTCCTTGTTCGATGCTTGTGATTATCTCGGAACCATTATTTTTGTACGTGGTGAGGGAGTTAGCCCCACACACAACCCCCAACTGAGAAGCCAGGCTCTTTTTTTTTTTTTTTTTTGTTTTTGTACCTTGGAGCGGAGCATCCGGGTGATTCCGGTGTCGGTAACTTCACTGAGTTAGTGAGCGCCGCCGTTGCCTCTACTATGTAGGGCTCATTCGCCGTCCACTCTTTTCCAGAAAGCCAGGTGACTATTTACCTCAAGTGCCTCGTGCGTGAAGAAGAACTTTTGTTGGATCTGGCTCGTCTTGAATTACCCATCCAGTCGATTGTAGCTTAGTTTTGGGTTCACAGGCATATATTCATGATCCGTCGCCTGTAACGATCTATTAGACGTTTTCTGAAGTACCGCGTTCGAATTTTTTCAACATTTCTGTGCACTAATCACACTCGCCTTTGTACACTTGAGCGATGTATTGCGAGTGGGACCAATGCCCAAGTATGCCTCAATCTCAGGGTGTGCCACATGACGATCTTGCACATCACCCACATAATTTTTTTCTGGTACGACAACCGATTTTGGATGACCTTTACGAAGCTCGTCTTGAAACGAAGCGCCATAACAATAGAATTCGGAAAGCCAGCGAACCACAATGTCTCGAAAGGAGTTGTTTCCGTCCTTATGATGTAAGGTAATCGATTCTCTGTGCATTGGTCTCAAAACTTCTTGAGTTAGCACCAAAGCTTACGAGAACGTTATAGAACATAGCAGAGTTACAAGAGTAATATCACACAGCGTTACATTTAGCAAGTAACAAGGCTCCGCGCCAGATAAGGTCCTTCAGGTTGGAAAGGCTGGTGATACGGGTTGTATCATTGAAAATTAGTGTCCAGAGGAGGAAATTTCTTAGAACATGAATCCCCTCTAGGTCTGTTTACTTTTATGATTAAGATTTCCGTCACCGATTAAAAACGAACAAGCAAGACGAGGCACATACGCGCCGATGTCTGCTAGGACATAGCTTCAACTATGCATGTATGTATGTATGGTACCCTTTTCGTGATCGTATCAAGCCTCGTATCAACTTAGGACGATCTCATGGGTATACTAAATCCCCAGCTCTACAACAACAGAACGCTCTCATATGACGAGTTTGTCGATGATCCAGGAATTCCTAGAAAATCTAGTTCCAGCAAAAGTTTGACAACCTTTTCCAGCTCACTCTTATAAGCGTTTCATTGGTACCTTAATACCCAATGCGGTATTATCAGCAATTTATACCAGCCGCCGTCTTGATAGCTTTATAAAGTTACTTTCTACGACAAGCGTTTATGTATTACTTTGTACTTTGATCCTAAGTTTTTAGGCACATGCTTTTCTATCGAAGACCATTGAAGTCTATCAATGTGACTATACCATTCTTCTGACTGGAGACTGACTATTCTTCATCTATCTATTATAGAATCAAAGCAACCACATTAACCTCTGTGGTAAGGAAGGTCTTGCGCCCTACAGATTCACTTAAGTATTCACCTCCTGCCTTGCTCTGTAATCACAATCGTAGCCTTGAGTTTCCCATAGGTCTGTGGGTGGCCGAATCGCTTGCAATCGTTATCCATTTACGCAAAAACCCAACAACCACCCACCCATATTCAGCGTGATGCAATTCGATAACAAACTATCATCAATCGAATATCGCATAACCTTTACCCGATAAGATAGTTAAATTAATGAGCCAAACGAGCTTATCGATCAGGAATTTCAATTTATCTCTCAACAGCCAAGCAATCTATGCTGACGTATGGTCTCCAGTCGAGACATCACGTGCCCCGAGGGGTATCCCATCATCGATAAGCTCGGGACAGCGCCATCTCGTTGCGAACAAGCAACAAAACACACACGTCTTCTTACGAAAAAAGTTGAGCCGTATGACCAAAACTCGATGCGAATACGAAATCCTGTTGTCGTCCTCAATTGCGTTGTAGCTTTCAGTTCATCCTTGGATATACTTTTGCGATGACAGTTCGATTATTGTGTTCGTTAGTCAATTAGTCCTGTGTTCTGTCATCGATTCACTTCCGGGCGTCCGGTTCCGTTTGGTAATTCACAACAAATCGAAAGTGCGGTTCGGTGGAATATGTAGTAAAAGAAATCATCCCGGTGGTCCTTCGGTTGGATTTAAGATTTGTTTTGATTTCCTCGAGTGCCTACTTCGGTGTAGTACCTACGCACACTAGCGTACGTGGAAAAGCATTCGACGTGTCCTTGTGCTCGTATGCCACCCATTCGGCATTGGTCCTAACGTTGTGTGTATTGTGTTCTACACCGTTATGTGTTCATGTAGATAGGAAGTTCAACATAAGCTTGTCCCCCACTACTGAGCTTTGTGTGAAAGTTTGCGTACGAATAAAACTTTCATGCCGTCCTTCGAGGGATAAATTCAGTGATTTTTCTAGCATATCACCTCTAGGTGAGTTCTTTATGAATCATATAGACACGAATAGATGGGTCCTACTCGTGTTATCATTGCTTACTCGCTCCTACGCTTAATGACATGTCAGGACACTATCCCCAACTGAGTGATTTATCACTCTTCGCAATTCGTACACACTATCGAGCCGTGAAATTGCCATTCGCATACGGATTGAACGAGGTCAAGGACTGTTTTGACATCGTGTGGGATGTGTCAATTTTACTGTTATTTGTCAAATGCGTTTAACTGTTATACGCATGTAATAAATACATAAGCACGGCAAGGTTACGTGGTTTGCCCTCCACTTGCTGTATTGTGTTTTTGGCTTTGATTCGTGGACCGAGGCGAAGCTTTTCCGTTGTATTCGAATTACGAGTATAGGGAAGTATCCCAAATCTGTCTAATGAGCTGTCACACGAAGGTGCCGAAAAGTGTCTGACGATAATAACAAAATTGTGTGTCAAGTGTATAAGTAAAGTGGATAAAAAAGAAACGGAAATAAATAATGAATAGTGTGAATGTTGACAGATCGTTGTACGATTGGGTAAGGCCATCATTGATTACCCACGCAGCCTAGTACTCATTGATTCTGTGATGACTTCCTTACGGGGGTATGTAACCTACTCTTAAAATAGAAAACGAATTAATGCGTCTTCGTGCCACGAGCCCTACTATCTTTGGCAAGGGGACAGTGTTTGGTTTAATAATTGAGTGATTTGATAACTTAATTAGCGCCCGGCTTTGTTTGAACCTTGCATGGCTGTCGCTGCGACATATGTAATCATCCTTTGCTTTTGACGTGCAATGAAGTGAAATGCTATCAAGGTTTTCATAAAGATCGTAATTAAGGTCAGGTATTGAGGGTCTGCGGCGTAGATGGCATTTGTTTCTTGTTTTAGTTTGTCACGCAGTTAGTTATTAGGCATCAGACATAAGGTCGTTAATAATGTAATAATGCGATGAGAGAGTTGTGAAGTTGTAATTGGCTTTCGTTGGTTTTTGATATCGATATGGCACACCATGATGAGTTGCTTATTGTTTGGTGTCTTATTCTATGGAGTTTCCAGCTGCCGGATCACCAGGGACTCTTTTGAGATTAGGTAGCATACATTTTAAACTTCCCAGTGGGAAGTGGGGCCGATTTGGCGAATTCCAAATTTTGACATTCATATCTCCACGTTTCAAGGTCACCAGAATCCAAATCCAAGGTTTTTTTTATAGAGATGTATGTGTATGTACGTGCATACTTACGTACGTATATGTGCGTATGTGCGTATCGGAATTTTAGTCTCGATTATCTCGAGAATCAAAGACGATATTGACATAAGATTGGGTTCATTCCATGCGTAATTACGCAACTTAGAACTGAGTAAGTTTTCAGCAAAATCGGTCGAGCCGTTTTTTGTTAAAAATTAAATAACTAAAAAAATCCCATCTAAATACTAACAGCACCCGACACTGGTTGAATACGGTGATCGGACGACAACCGATATATATGTATGTGATTGTTCGGAGAGTGTTGTAGTTGGGTAAGGAAACGCACATTCATGTGCTGCTCGTGAGTGTGCACTACCCAACGAGCAATTATTAAACGCACACGCTTATGAGTAACTGGCTGTGAGCATTTTCATTTTCGCTCACGAACACAAGTGTGTGTGAATTTATGGAAACTCACCCATGTTGCGTTCGAGAACGCACACTTATGTGCACTCTGTAGGGTGGGTTCTGTTTAACGCACATGTGGATTGCGCACATGGGGTGAGTTTCCATAAATGCTCACACTCGCGTCCGGAGCTAAAATGAGTTGATTTGCTGCTCGGAAGTTTTTTTTCAGAATGATAAAACATGCAAACATTTCACTTGAAAGGTTTTTTAATTTTCCATTGTTATAATATTTTATTCTAAGATGGCTGAATTTTCTATAAAATTTAAATTAGAAACATTCAGCAATCGAAACGTGCACACGCACGTGAGCAGCTTATGAGCAATAGATTGTTTAATGTGCGCACATGACTGTGCGTTTCCTTACCCTGGGTTACATGGAGCGACAGCAAATAGGCAGCTTGATGCCAACAACACGCGGTGTTTCCAAGCGGTTCCCCATCTAAGTAATGACCGCCCCCGATGCTGGTTGAATACGGTGATCGGACGAGAACCGATGCATTACCCATTATTATCCTACCACAGCTAACAACAAGAGCCAATGACCTTGAAACACCTGAACAGATCTTCACAAATTGTAGCTATGAACCATTTCAATCACGTTAGCTTTCAAAAAAAAAAAAAACAGAGAGGGCATCATAATCGGTCCATTCGTTCAGAAGTTATGATGCCACAGACAGACACACAGACACCTCTAGCTTATAATACCCATTTTTCGGCGTCGGGGGTTATAAATGAAAAAAATATGAAATTAAATTGATGTTTTATCTTTTCCCACTGGGAAGTTAGTCGTGTGGACCTTCCGGGTCGTACCTTGATCTTACGCGTCCAACGTTGGGCGCCATGTAGAAAAATGTCACAAGCCTTGATTCTTACATATGTACATATGTATGTGCATACAATCATGCGACTATCTACGATTTCTATTTAATCAATGATTTCCATTTATTTTTTTAAAGATTATTTTGTTATTTTACTTACAACAGTCCAAAGCTGATTTGGGTGCCAGATCATGAGAATCACTAAGGCAATGAAAAGGCTGACACACTACCTAAGATAGGTGCTCAAGCACCTTTCGCAAGGCCCTCTCCCCTTTATGGTTTCAGCAATGTGGATACGAAACTTTTGGGATGGGAGGGAAAGAGCGCAGGAAAATAAGGCTCAAGCAGAGCTTACTTATTAAATATTTGAAGCATCCACATAACTCCGCTTTGAAAAATCGTTTGAACCAACCATGTCAAATAATTAATAGGGACATCACTACATACATATGTATATGCGGCGAAAGGTACTATCAAAACAGGATAAATGCACTAGGGAATCTTAGAAAGGAGTGGGAAGTTACAAATAGTAGAATTGATCGTAACGTACGAAATCTAGTACATCTATTGTACTTGAGAGCGGAACTTCGACTCTCACAAATACTGCAGAAGTTGCTAACGAATTCAATGAATATTTTGCATCAGTGGGTGGGTGATCTTCTAAGGCTCTGATATTGCTGCCTTGGAGCTGGACTTTGCGTATGTGCCCCTACAGATTACAGCTTCTTTAGCGAAAATCAGTTTGGGTTCAGAGAAAGCCACTCTATGGAAGATGCCCTCTTAGATTTTTGTACATTTATCTACAAAGGGCTCGATTCTAAGAAGTGCTGGTGCGGGATTTGGTGGATTTCTATTAGATTGGTTTTCTTCCTATCTGACTAATAAAAAGTCAAAATTGGATATACTCTAAGCAGTTTTAAGGGAATTAATCTAGGTACTCCCCAAGGATCTGTCCTTGGACCGATTTTGTTCTTGATATATGCCAACTTACTACTAGAACTCCCATTTGCTGGTAAGGTTAAGGCCTTTACTGACGACTTAGCATTTGCATATGGCTCGACTAACCACCTGAATCTTTTTTGTTGTTGTTGTTGTTGTTGTTGTAGGCGTCTGCTATCTGTTGGAGCACTCGGACGCAAATACTGGTCCATTTTATTGCCGGACAGACACCCATCTTTGCTGTATTTTTCCCGTTTTGTAAGAGATTCGGCACACATCACGTCGGCCCCAAAGGTTATGCTACCGTGCGCGACCCAACCTTTGATGCGAGTATTGACCGTGGAAGCAGGTAGACCCAAGGCGGGTTTAGATCCTGAGAAACTCTCCTCTGAGTCAATTCTAGCGAATTCATCAGCAATCTCATTTCCTGGGATCCCAGAATGACCTGGAACCTAAGCTAGCCTTAGTGAGTTTAGTCCACTGACTTTGTTCAGGAAGGCCTTAAATTCATACACTAACTTGGAGCTGTTTAAAGGGTTCGACACATCTTTGAATGTAGCTTTGTTGTCACTGCACACGCATATGTTTCTATCCTTCCACCGATGCTTCACAACATATATGTAAGTGCATGGCGATTAGGATTGCGTATACATACATATCTCTGACTGAAAGACAGGCGCATATTTCCTTAACGATGAGTGCAGTCGGACGCTTTTGCATTCAAAGAATACCCTAGCGCCGGACCCCAGGCTAGATTTTGAGCCATCTGTAAAAAAGCGAAGACAATTCCTTCCAGGTTCAGTATCTGGCCAGAACCAATCCTGGCGCCATGAAAATTCGACGCCATGAGACGCGAGTCGCCGGATACTTCTCGCGCAAGCTCATTATACAGCTGAGACAAATCGTTCTTTGGAGTTTGGTGAAAGAGGCTACGACGTGTTTGCGTGTTAGCCTGTTTCACCCGAAAATCGATGCATATGAGATTATAGGCCCTATCGGCCGTGTGGATCCACAGGACCTTTGCGGACGATAAACCCCATGTTTTGCCAAAAGCTCCGTTGCATTGCCAGAAAGCTGACAGCGCTTTGGTGGTTTTTGGTTTGGATGTTGGGCTGTGAATGCCTTTCAGCACCAGCTGAGTCATGCCCGTATTTTTCCTTCTTCTCGTGAAGAGAAGGACATCAGTTTTGAGAGGATTGACTGACAGCCCATTTCCCATGCACCATTCAGTGATCACATTTAGCGGAGCCTGTGATTTGAGGCAGACAGTCGCTAAACATGATTCGACAGAGAGAACGGCGACGTCATCCGCATATACATGGCCATAGATTCCAGAGGCATGGAGAGCATCGAGCAGAGAGTCGACCACCATGCACCGTAAAAGCGGAGACAGGACGCCACCTTGCGGGCAGCTCCTGTTTACGCCAGATTTGACGCAATGTCCGAGATATGCGCCAGCAATTAATGTCCTGTGCACGAGCATTGCTTTGATGCACAAAATCAGTGCTTCATCTACGCCATGCCGTCTAGCAGCGTTACACATGCTGTTAAACGTTGCGTTGTCGACGAAGTGCGAGTGCGCATTCTATCCTCCCAATTAGGTTTTGACGCGCAGTCTCGCGGGATTTTTCGCGTTGATAAGCGTTGGGTGCAGCTAGAACCCGCCTTATCGGCTTCGGTTCCACCTGGCCCAGCCCTCCGCTCCCTTTTCTTGGGGGATTTTTGGTGTTTTTGTCCCCCTTGCCTTCTCTGGCTTTTTTACTGGATGTGCCCTTGTCAGCCCTTGGTCTTGTTAGGACATCCTTGGTAATCACCTCCTCGGCCCAAGCGAGCTTTTCCTTCTCCATATCGGAGAGCAGGGGTATGCCCTTTTCGTCAAGCAAGCGCTTAAGATGTACAGCTTTTTTATACTCCTTAAGCCTCAGTTTTCCTTGAGTTAATTTCTTGGCCTTCTTGGCATCCTTTTTCCGTTGTATACCTTCCTGGGCTGTCCTATCAGAATCAGCGAGTAATTCCTCCTCTAATTCTTTGGAGATGTCCCCGTCTAACACGCCGGATCCCCTTGGTTTGGCCTCTTCTTCTCTGCCACTGGCCACGGCAAGTAGTACGTCTGCCACCGACTCGAGAGAGAGCTCTTCCTCTGGGAAAGAGGGTCCACTCTGACAGAGCCGCCGAATATCGGAGTAATGCATTTGAATACCTTAGGCCTCGCCTGTGCACCTAAGGGAGCTCGTTAGCGGTTGGGAATAAAGCCTCCAATCTTTCATCCTTCGGCACGATTTTAAATAGCTCACACCACCACTGGAATAGGGTTGACTATCTCTTGGTTTCCGGCCCGGAGACCATGTTGTTGACAAGGGGTCCCTGGCCAGTGTAAGTGCCAGCACCACGGCAAGGTGGATAGTCCTGCTGGGGCTGTTCGATCCATGCTTTTCAGCAAGAAGAAGGTCTAAAACTCTTGGCGGAGTGAGTAATCCCCTATTTTTGAATAAAGACTACCTTCACCATGTGCCATGCAATAGCTGCATATAGGCAAGTGCCAGGCTAGCAGTGAAAATTCTTTTCAAAGTAAGAAGCAGCTGGCTTATACCTTTTTGCAGCACAACAGGGTAGGGCAGCATAAAAGCATGGGTCTGTAGCAGTAAACCGAGGGTTTTCGCCTTAGACCCACTAAAGGTACCATCAGATTTTCTGTGTGCATCTAGCTTTGTCGATTTTCCCCGTTTGAGGACTTTAACCAAAGCCCGTAGAAGAATCATTATTCGATTTACGAATTTCTTATATTCCTTACTAAAAGGACATGCGAGTTCAGATCAATTGGTGATGACGCTACTCAGGCTGTGAACAGCAGCTCCAACCAATTGCTTCGTTCTGAGTTTAGGCAGGGTTCATAACTCAATTGGAATTCGATAGTTTAGTTGCTGGCATTTGTTAAGGTTTTGGTTTGCCGAACACAAGTTTGAAAATTCACTCTTAGCAGCTCATAGAACGATACGTGTGTATCTCAAGTACTATAATGAATATATTGATGTGAAACTTAGCACGAATGCCAAAGACAGTACTGCCAACTTAAAAATACAATAAAAGTATTTCAAATGTCAACTTACATTTTGGACACAATAGTAAGTCTGCCATGCAATGAATGCGGGTGTACCTCAAGGTTCTGTATTGTCTCTGATTCTCTTCTCTCTTTTCTCTTAGTGGGCGCTACAGTTCGGGTTGGACCTGGGCCTCAACCAACATGCCCCTCCATCTAGCACGATCTTTCGCTAGCCTTTTCCATTGCCGCACACCCAGTTGGCTGAGGTCCCCTTCCACCTGTGTGCGCCATCTTAAGGGCGGCCGTCCTCTGCTTCTTCGTCCCTCGGGGTTGGATTCAAAGACTCTCCGGGCTGGAGCTGTGGTGTCCATTCACTCTACATGGCCCAGCCATCTTAGGCGTTAAATCCGTAGACGCCTGACTAGGCTCATGTCGCTGTACAGTCTGTAAAGTTCGTGGTTGAATCTTCTCCTCCATCCCCCGTCTGCGTTTATAGGCCCAAAAATCACGTGCAAAATCTTTCTCTCGAACCGACCAAGGGCCTCCTCATCCGCTTTTGATAGTGTCCATGCTTCTGCGCCGTACAACAGGACCGGGATGATAAGGGTCTTATATTGAGTCAACTTTGTCGTTCGGGAGAGGGCTCTATTACTCAGTTGCCTCCTGAGCCCAAAGAAACAGCGATTGGCAAGAGTGATTCTGCGTTTGATTTCGGAACTGATGTCGTTGTTCCAGGTCACTGCGGAGCCAAGGTAGACGAAGTCCTTAACTACCTCGAACTTATATCTGCCTATACAAACGTTCTGGCCGAGACGTCGGTGTTGAGCGTCCTTTTTTGATGACAGCATATATTTAGTTTTGCCCTCGTTTACCGCCAAACCAATTTTCGCCGCCTCCATCTCAATACTCGCAAACGCCTCATTGACATCTCGCTGTGATCTACCTATTATGTCAATATCGTCGGCGTATGCAAGGAGTTGCGAGGATTTGAAATAGATTGTGCCTCTTGTATTGGCCAGTGAGTTTTGCACAATCATTTCCAATATGATGTTGAAGAAATCACACGACAGCGCATCGCCCTGCCTAAATCCTTTTTTGACATCAAAACTATCGGTAAGGTGTTCACCGATTCGGATGGAGCAGCGAGCCATCTCCAAAGTCATCCTGCATAATCTGACGAGTTTAGCAGGTATGTAGATATGTAAGGTAGACATAGCGTTGTATAGCTCGTCTCTAATTACGCTGTCATATGCGGCTTTGAAGTCGACAAATAGGTGGTGAGTGTCGACTTGAAATTCATTGGTTTTCTCCAGTATCTGCTGTAGGGTGAAGATTTGGTCGATGGTGGACTTCCCTGGCCTGAATCCGCACTGATAAGGACCTATCAGCTTATTTACAAAAGGCTTCAGGCGTTCACACAAAACGGCAGAGAAGATTTTGTAGGCGATGTTAAGGAGACTTATTCCTCTATAGTTGGCGCAATCAGAGGGGTCTCCTTTCTTGTGGATCGGGCATACAATGCTGAGACTCCATTCCTCGGGCATGCTTTCTTCTAACCATATCTTACGGATGAGCTGGTGCATGCTCCCAACCAGGTCATCCCCAGCTGCCTTGAAGAGCTCAGCAGACAGTCCGTCTGCGCCAGCAGCTTTATTCGACTTGAGCTTCGATATGGCAATCTTAACTTCGTCGAGGTCAGGGGGACAGAATTCTCTGCGGTCTCCGTCGATTAGAAATGGATCATTCTGCCTGACAGCGGTATATTGACTAACATCGCCGTTATACAGTCTGCAGAAGTGGTTTTTCCATATTCTCAGCATCGACTGCGGTTCTACTACTAGGTGTCCGTTCTCATCCCTGCAGGCTTCCGCTCTGGCTTTATAACCTTGGCATGTTCGCTTTATCTGTTGATAAAACTTTCGAACGTCACGCCTGCAGTAACACCTCTCCAAATCCTCAATCGCGCGCTTCTCGTGCCCTTTCTTCTTTCTTCTAAGAAGCTTCTCCGATTCTCTTTCTGATATTCATCAATGATCCCTCTGATGTGGTCGCAAGTTAGAGTATGACTCCCATGTCTGGTCTAATGCTTCCAAAACCCCCCATTACATTCTGGACAGGATTCAAAATTGTGCGATAAAACTATTCGGTGATAGCAGCGTTTCAAGTCCACAAACTTCAAACTCCTCCGATCTAGGATGAGCCGAAATTCCTCAGCCACGTCACATTACATGCAAAAAACAAGGAAATCTCTCGCTACGACTCGGCTTCCCCGTCGTGGCAAATTTAGCGAATCGTCTTCCTCACTTTCAAGATCGCAAAATTAAATACCAACTTAAGCGTGTCCTCAAAAAAGTAACCGCAAGACAAAGTTATTTGATTTATTTGATCGGTGTTGGCAGACGTATCGCCTACAGTGGTTCCCACTCAAGCCCTTTCCCAGCACTAAAAACAAGATACGAGTAGAATGAACGACCGAAGTGAGATACCACAAAATGCCACACTTTGCCATTTGCATAATAAAATAATTTAGTTGTCATCGTGTCTTTTGGTTCGTCTTTAATAGCCAATTAATTTTAGGCCTTGAGCTTCTGGGCTTGCCTTCTTGTTTTTGTTTTTATTTTTCTACCTCTTGGGCTACTGTATTGCACTACTGGGTAAGCGAGTGTGACGCTCCGCCCTCACATGTTCGATTTCCATTCAACGAAATGATGCCATACAGTCGGATGTGCCCCAGACTTGACCCGCGTCCAACCATCAGTCACAAGATACTTGTCACTTGTGAATTCGAAGGAACGAAGCGAAGCCACTTCCTAAACTCGTGTACGAAAAAGTAACATGTGAACATGCGACAGATCCTGTACTGGGATGACTTGCATCGTTTGGAACTGGGAAATGTTTTCGTGCAACTATGTTGTACGCGTGTGGTGTATCCTCTGTTTTGCTTGTCAGTTGGAATTCAAAGCGAAAATTATGTCGGAGGATTTGCTTTGATGACTGCGAACTGCAAGTCTGCGCGCCATCGACCTATGCGAGAGCAATTTGGCGTTTTGAGTTGTACGTTGCACGAAAAACGATCTGTTAATGCGGTTGCACGCTGTTACACGCCCAACGCATTAGGTGCCAAAGGAATAATCTTGATGCCATGCCATGCGAACAAGGATGGCGGGTGTATGTGATGTGATGTTTTGATGTCAGAAGCGTGCTTGCACTCGTGCTCGTCCTAATCGATGATAGTTTCCGCTTTGTCGCTTGTCACTTTCAATTTGAATTATTTGCGAACAGTATCTGCTGCTATGGCACGTTACGCGCAAATACTAAAAACAAAAAACGAAACAAACGAACCACAGCAAAGTGATAAGTGATAACAAAACAGAGCTCCGCCCGCGGTCAGATTGTGTGACATAGAGTATTCGTAGGGGCTCTAGGGGTGACTCGGTGATTTGGCAGTTGGGCGATTTGCCGATTCATAGAACAGGCGATAGCCGTACAGAGCCAGAGATACTTGGCTTATCAATGGCGTGGATGTTGTGCTATTGTCAGTGAATTGGGTGTTTATGAATGAAATTTGAATTTGTATAGAACTCATTGAGCAGGTCAGGCGTCCAAAGGGTTACGCTCTTACTCTCGAGAAAAAATTAGTTTGAATGGCAGTGCTGAGTGTCGCTTCGCAAAGGAATAGAGGTAAATGGTGTTCTGTTTGCATTTACAAACCTCAACATTGGAGGCACGGCCAAAATACGAGCATGAATGGAAACTACGCATTTCCGGTTGGTGGGCTAATCGCTGATGAACTGATGACCCTGGTTGGACGATTTCTCATTTTGTGTATTTACCGATGACAGCCGATGATCGATCTTGATCAGAAGCCGTGGGCTAGATTTGCTTTCTCTTATCGAAATCGTTTGGGGTCTCTTCCGGGAATCGGTAATTGATTCGATAGTTGAAGGAGAACTTATCGTTTATCCGATAAATGAATGTGAAAGAGGGAAAGCAAATTATGATTTTGGGATAGAAGTAGCTTTAATGAGTTCCCACTTAGTTTTTCATTTTATTGAGAGAGTGGGCGCAAGGATAATGGGACATAAGTTGCTACAGCTTCCCTTAAAGGGTTTCATTCTTTCTTACTTACTTTGATGGCGCTACAGTTCGGGGTGAACCAGGGCCTCAACCAACAAGCCTCTCCAGCCGGCCCGAGCTTCGGCCAGCCGCTTCCAGTGCCGCACGCAGGTCCCGTTCCACCTGTGCGCGCCACCTTAAATACGGTCGTCCTCTGCTGCGTCGTCCCTTGGGGTTGGAGTCGAAGACTTTTCGGGCCGAAGCGTTGATGTCCATTCGCTCTACATGGCCTAGCCATCTTAGACGTTGGATCCGAAGACGTCTAACGAGGCCGATGTCGCTGTACAGCCCGTACAGTTCTTGGTTGAATCTCCTCCTCCATTCTCCGTTTACACAAACGGGACCAAAAATTGCACGCAGAATTTTCCTCTCGAAACGTCCAAGAGCCTCTTCATCCACTTTTGATAACGTCCAATTGTCAGCGCCGTAGAGGAGGACCTGGATGATTAAGGTTTTTTAGAGGGAAACCTTAGTTTTTCAAGAGAGAGCTCTACTACTCAATTGCCTCTTGAGCCCGAAGAAGCAGCGATTGGCAAGAGTTATTCTGCGTTTTATCTCAGCGCTGGTGTCGTTGCTGCTTGTCACTATCAAGCCAAGGTAGACGAAGTCCTTGACTACTTCAAAAATATAGCTACCGAGACGTCGGTGGTCTTGTCCCCATTTACCTTTAGACCCACTTTCGCCGCTTGTGCTTCAATGCTTGTGAACGCCTCATTGACGTCTCGCTTTGTTCGTCCAATAACGTCAATGTCATCTGCGTAGGCAAGCAATTGTGTGGACTTGAAGTATATCGTACCTCTTGTATTGGCCACAGAGTCCCGCACGATCTTTTCAAGAATAATGTTGAAGAAATCACATGACAGTGCGTCACCCTGTCTAAAACCTTTTTTAACATCAAAGGGGTCGGTTAGTTCACCTCCGACCTTAATGGAGCAGCGAGAGTTCTCCATAGTCATCCTGCATAGTCTGACGAGTTTGGCAGGAATGTTAAAACATGAGATGGCTTTGTATAGCTCGTCTCCATAAACACTGTCATACGCGGCCTTAAATTCGACAAAAAGGTGGTGCGTGTCGACCTGAAATTCATGTGTCTTCTCCAACATCTGCCGTAGTGTAAATATTAAGTCTATCGTTGATTTTCATGGCCTGAAACCATACTGGTAGGAACCTATCAGATTGTCCACGAACGGCTTCAGGCACTTACACAGTACGGCAGAGAGGATCTTGTACGCGATGTTCAGGAGGCTTATCCCTCTATAATTGGCGCAGTCATTGGGGTCTCCTTTCTTATGGACCGGGCAAACGATACTGAGACTCCATTCATCGGGCATGCCTTCTTCCGACCATATCTTGCAGATGAGTTGGCGCATGTTCCTAACCAGCTCATCGCCAGCTGCTTTAAACAGCTCCGCGGGGAGTCCGTCTGCTCCAGCAGCTTTATAAGACTTAAGTTTCGATATCGCTATCTTAACATCGTCTAGGTCGGGTGGACGGGATTCTCCTTCGTCTTCGTCCATTGTGAATGGTTCGCTCTGCCTGACGCCGGCACTTTGACTATCATCGCCGTTATACAGTCTGCAGAAGTGTCTGCAGAAGTCTCAGCATCGACTGTGACTCCACTACTAGTTGTCCGTGCTCATCCCTGCAGGCTTCTGCTCTGGCCTTATAGCCTTGGCATGTTCGTTTTACTTTCTCTACATGGGCCTGTCTGCACTCATCATCAAACCAGGGGTTTCTCGACGGTGGTGGCTCAAAACCGAGTATATCTGAGGCGGCCTCTCTAATGGCTTTCTGACAACGACTCCATTGCTGTTCTATGGATGCAGATTGCATCGGGACCTGAGAGAGCTTGAGGGAGACTTGATCGGCGAAGGTTCTGGCGGTCTCCTGCGATTGCAGCTTTCCGACGTTAAATTTTGGTGTTCTTACTCGACTCCGTTGGTTCCGAGAAATTCGCATCCGTACCTTGGCTGCAACAAGGTAATGATCCGAGTCGATGTTGGCTCCTCGAAAGGTTCGGACATCTAGGATGCTGGAGGGGTGTCTGCCGTCGATCGCAATATGATCAATTTGGGTGGTTGTCGATTGATCGAAAGACCGCCAAGTCCCCTTATGGCTGTTGAGGTGTGGGAATCGTGTACTTGCTACTACCAGGTTATGTCCCGCCATAAAGTCCACTAGCCTTAGTCCGTTTTCTGACGTGGTGTTGTGTAGGCTGTGCTTTCCAATGACCCGTTCAAAGATAGCTTCCTTACCCAGCTTCGCATTGAAATCTCCTAGAACGATTTTGGTGTCATAGCTGGGACATTGCGCATACGTTCTGCCTAGGAGATCATAGAAGTCGTCTTTATGTCGGTCATCTTTCTCCTCTGTGGAGGCGTGGACACATATGTAGTAAGCTTATATTGCCGAGATTGGCCTTGATGCGGATAGTTATGAGGCGTTCGCTTACATATTGGATGCTTAAGACTTTTTTCCTGAGTCTGCCTCGAACACCAAATCCGCATCCGAATAAGCGTTGCTGTACGGAGCCAAAAACTGGACGATAGGCAGGACGGCGGAGCTGATTTTGGGTTGTTTCAAAAAAAAAATTCTACGCCGGATTTTTGGTCCTGTCTGTGAGGAAGGTGAATGAAGAAGAAGAAGAAATAACCGCGATATCTATGAGCTGCACAAAGATGTGGATATAGATCCGTCGACTACATTGGCTCGGCCACATCGCGCGCATGAACAGCAACGCTCCAGCTAAGACGATCTTCGGCTCCGAGCCTCCTGGTTCGAGAAGAAGAGGAAGACCGAACCTCCGGTATAAAGACGAAATACTCGCGGACGAAAGACAACTTGGTCTTGATAACTGGCCGTCAAGGATGGAAGGCGGTTATAGCTCAAGCTCAGATCCTCCATGGATTGCTGGTCTGATAAGTAAGTAAGTAAGGAATATTGACAGAAAGCCCCAAACTGGACAAGTTAAGTAAATGTGCAGTGGACAGTAGACCATTGAAGTCACATCCTTAGTGACCCTCACGATTTACAGGAAAAAAAAAAAAAAAGAAAAAAAAACTACTTCAACTCCCGCTCTCGCCCTGTCCACTCGTGGCTTGAGACTGAAGAAGAAGTATCAAAGGTGTTTCCTTGCGACCAATGTACCTGGCCCGATGCTCCAATAAAAATTTCCCTGGAAACTTACATTAAAGCAACTGGCCACTCCTCCATCCTCAACAACAGGATAACTATGGCAGAAAACTTGGACCACATAGAACCCACCACAGTCTTATAGAAGTCTTTACGACAATCCACCCGGACAGACAAAACTGGACCCGCCAAACGCAATCCCGCAGAAACTGGGTGGACTTTTACACTGACGGGTCTAAAACCAAAGACAACAACTAAAGCTGAACAAAACTCTGAAATTACCAGATCACTGCAGCGTCTTCCAGGCGGAGCTGTTGGCAATCAAGGAGGCTTTGTCTTAGCTGAAGTGGAACGTGATATCCACTACGGATATCCGTACTCTCACGGATAGTCTTCTTCTATCTTCTTCTTTGATGGCGTTACAGCCCATAAAGGACCAAAGCCAAGCTTCTCTTCAATCACCCATGATGTGTGTGATTTATTTTTCACACAGGCGAAAGGGACCTACAATTTAATGACGGTTCCGCACGGCGTGAGTCAAGAAGCTTTTTCAATGCGAAATAAACCTTCGATAGCGTTGGTGTTATCGGGATCCGAACTCGCTCATCGTGCATCAGAGTCAAACACACAAACTACCGCTCCACGGCGCCCTCTTCATGGATAGTCAAGCAGCCTTAAAGTCGCTGGAGTCCTATGTGTACCCCTCAAAAACTAGTCTCGAGATGGCCGAACAGTTTAACATACATACAACTTCTCTGGGTATCAGGACACAGTGACATCCCAGGAATCGAGAGAGCCGACACACTCGCCAGACAAGGAACGACGCAACAATCAATCGTGGCATGTGAGGGAATACCCCTCACAACGAACGACGAACCTGAAATGGACCCAGGGACACACTTGCCTTAGCACCAGGCAAATCTGGCCCCGGCTCAATAATCAACGGACAATAATCTCCCTAAAAATAGCTGACATCTACAAAATCTTAGGTGTCATCACTGGTCACTCTCTCTGTGGCAGTCATGCACAAAAACTAGGGCAAGTTCCGAATGATTTCTGCAGAAGCTGCCTAGACGAAGAGGAGGTCGAATCCATCCATCACCTACTCTACGCCTGTTCGGCTTGCTGCTCAATTAGGAAACGCTACCAGGATCCTACATCCTAAACGACCTGTCAGATGTTCAGCAAGTAGGGATATCTGACCTTCTTAACTTCCTAAGAAGCACTAAGTGGTTCCATGAATAGGGGAATAAACCCCCCTCATAGCTGCACAACGGGTCTCTCTGGCCTATGTGTATTCTTGTGTTTTCTGGGAAGGCTACGAACCTACCTATCTACCTACATTGAAGCAAAACAAACAATCTCTAACTACATATCTAAGTATTTCACCATCCCGCGAAACTTGGTCCATAACAATCGCACCCGACATGGAGCATCTAAAAATAGGTCTGCAATATTTGCCCTAACCTTCTGTTCTATTCCTTCCCACCTCCCTGGCCATCTAAACAATCAACTAGGTAGTCATCGTCGCCACATGATCGAATCAGTTCAATTGATAATATGATTGAAACGCAAAACTTTGCTCTAGAAACTGTAATTAAACGCGCAGATACGAATAGATTCGTTTGAATTTCACTAACATTCATCGTTACGATACAATATTCATTCGTATCTGCCGTGCCCCATGTTTTTTACTGATACCGCACTAGCATACGCGCTTGTCATTGCCGCGTTGTAAGGTCTTATTTAATCTAATGCTCATCATGACATGACATACGCTCGTGTTGTAAGTTCTAAGTCCTTCTATCCCGTCCTCCGGCTCCTCCTTCCTGTTAGTGCGTTACATCGGGTTCATGCCGCTCGGTATAGTGCCAGTGGTGGAGATACTTGGAAAAGTTTTTTTTTTTTTTTGTTTTTTCCTCATACGAGTACGACGACTACGTCTATAGCTGAGCAAACATGGGGCAATAATACAATTTGTTTGTTATTAGATTTGCAATACTTAATATGAGTTTGTTGTTTTGCCTTTATTCTCCTGATCTTTCTACTGCTTCCTAATGGTAGTGCACTGTGTTATGGAGTGTAGTACACGCCAAGCTATTCTGGTCGGGGGTAATCTCATTCACAAAGCGGACCTACGCACATACAGACGCGCAGATAGTCGTACACTCACTATCAGCACAAGTATCGCGCTCAGGTTAATATACGTTTTCAAGGCCAAACCACTCACGGAAAGAATGAATAGAAAAAAAACAAAAAAACGACTAACATCCGACAGAGAACCATATAAGCGACATAACAGCAAGCGGCGCGCTCGATCTTGACTGACAACGCTTGACGTTGCCCTGGCGGTGGCCATAACGACGCTAATAGAACCAAGTCGAGATTTTATTGTTATTACATATACATTAGCTGTTGTTTGCTATTTTTGTTTTTTGTGGTGGTATATGTTGCGAAATAGAATTGCGAATTCTACCTCGACTGGCCACGCTATAAAATATCGCAATTGTGGCGATTCAACGTAAACCTAGTCGTGGTGGTTAGAACCGCGTGTAATTTGGCTTCAACAATACATCCCTTCGCCTTTTACATTCACTCGCCCCCTTTTCCTTTGCGCACCTTTCTCATTTTTAGGGTTCCGTACCCAAAGGTAAAACGGAACCCTATTACTAAGACTGTCCGTCCGTCCGTCCGTCCGTCTGTCTGTCACCAGGTTGTATCTCATGAACCATGATAGTTAGACAGTTGAAATTTTCACAGATGATGTATTTCTGTATTTAAATGAATATTTAAGGGGGGCTCCCATACAACAGACATGATTTTCATCCAAAAAATCCCCTTTGGCACATACTGAACTAAGGTTAGTTAGACAATATCTTTTGTCTCTTTCATATTTATGTATACAGATGGTATGGAACCCTTCGTGCGCGAGTCCGACTCGCACTTGGCCGGTTTTTGTTGATAGAATTTGTTGCAAAGTCTTATGTTAAATTTAGCGGTAAAGATAGCACTCGAAATTCACGTTCTTGATTTCCACCTCGTCGAACTCGAATGTTTACTCTAACATTATCGTAAACTTATTTAAATGAGAGATTAGAGACAGGGTTTCTGATTTATGCTGCTGCTGGAGCGTTAACCCCCGCGATTTTTTTTTATTTTATGATGATCATCCGTTCTATCTGCGAATTGCGACAGAGGAGTGTTGTTGGCAATTTTGTTGTTTTTCTGAAATTTTTCCGAGATTAAAATGCGTAAATAAAGAATTAATCGAATATCGTTAATGAGCGGGCTTACATCAAACGGTTAAGTGTATTGTGAGAAGGAGACGCGAGGACGGAACTTGATGAGATTTCTATTTCAGATTTCATCATATATTTGTTTGATGTACATAGGTACCTATAGTTACGCAAATACATACATATGTCGCATGGCGAATATGGTCTTAAGAATCTTAATCTAAGAATCAGCGTTTAACTACTTGTCCGTCGTGAACCTGGGCCTCAACCAACAAGCGTCTCCAGTTTGCACGATCTTTGGCCAGCTGTTTCCAGCGCCGCACGCCCAGTTGGTTAAGATCCCCTTCCATCTGCGTGCGCCACCGTAGATGCGGCCGTACTCTGCCGCGCCTTTCCTCCGAGGTGGATTCAAAGACTCTTCGGGTCGGAACTGTATTTTCCATGCGCTCTACATGGCCTAGCCACCTTAGACGCTGTATCCGTAGACGTCATACTAGGCCGATGTCGCTGTACAACCCGTACAGTTCTTCATTAAATCTTCTCCTCCATACTCCGTTTGAACAAACGGGACCGTCGATAGAGCGCAGAATTTTCCTCCCGAAACGACCAAGGTCATCTTCATCCGCTTTTGTTAAGGTCCAAGCCTGTCCGCCGTAAAGCAGGACTGGGATGATCAAGATCTTATATAGTATCACCTTAGTTTTCCGAGTGAGGGCTCTAATTCTCAATTACCTCTTGAGCGAGTTTTATCTCAGCACTGGTGTTGTTGTCGCCGGTCATCAATGAGCCAAGGTAGACGAATTCCTTATCCACTTCCACGTTATATCTACCCATGGTGACTTTCTGGCCAATACATCGGTATTGACCGTCTCTTTTTGATGAAAGCAGATATTTGGTTTTACCCTCATTAACCTTAAGACCCATCTTAGCCGCTTTTACTTCAATGCTTACAAAGGCCTCATTGACATCTCACTGTGTCCGTCCAATCACGTCAATGTCGTCGGCGTATGCAAGCAATTGCGTAGACTTGAAATAATTCGTACCTCTTGTGTTGGCCAGCGACTCTTGCACGATCTTTTCAAGCTTCCATATTACCAGCTTAATTTCATTTAGGTCGGGTCTTACTTACTTACTTACTTATCAGGCCTGCGATCCATGGAGGATCTGAGCCTGAGCTGTAGCTGCCTTCCATCCTTGACGGTCCCGGGCACGCTGCTTCCAGTTGTCAAGACCAAGATGTCTTACATCCGCGTTTACTTGGTCTTTATACCGGAGGTTCGGTCTTCCTCTTCTTCTCGAACCAGGAGGCTCGGAGTCGAAGACCCTCTTAGCTGGAGCGTTGATGTCCATGCGCTCGATGTGGCCGAGCCAGTGCAGTCGACGGGTCCTTTCCTTCCGGACTACATCCACATCTTGGTACAGCTCGTAGAGTTCGCGGTTGTGTCTTCTTCTCCATTCACCTTCCTCACAGACAGGACCAAATATCCGGCGCAGAATTTTTCTTTCGAAAGAACCCAAAATCAGCTCCGCTGTCCTGCTTATCGTCCAGCTTTCGGCTCCGTACAGCAAGACTGGCAGAATGAGCGTTTTGTAAAGCATGACTTTGGTCTTTCGAGTGAGGAGTTTTGACCCCAGTTGTTTGGACAAGCCGAAGTAGCAGCGGTTGCCAAGGGCGATTCTACGCCGGATCTCCACTGTGGTGTCATTTGTGGAGTTTACGTTTGCCCCGAGGTAGACAAACTCCTTAACTACCTCGAAATTGTAGCTGTCAATTGTTATGTTTTGTCCCAGGTGGTGAGCGACGGATTGGTTTTTGCTTGACAGCATGTATTTCGTTTTGTCCTCATTGATCTTAAGACCAATTCGTTTCGCCTGTTCTTCAATCGCCGTGAATGCTTCCACAATGCCACGGCGAGAACACGCGATGATGTCGATATCATCCGCGTATCCTAGCAGCTGGATGGACTTGTAAAAGATAGTGCCTTCCCTGTTGACGCCTGCCCGTCGCACTATCTGCTCCAGCACCAGGTTGAAGAAGTCACATGACAGCGCATCTCCTTGCCGAAATCCGGTGCATGTTTCGAATGGTTCCGAGGTCCTAGAACCGAGTTGCACGGTGCATCGCGTGTTTTTTAGCGTGGCGCGACACAACTGGATCAGTTTTACCGGGATCCCGAATTCGGCCATCGCCCCAAACAGTGCTTCACGATGAATGCTGTCGTATGCGGCTTTGAAATCGATGAAAAGATGGTGTGTATCGATTTGAAACTCGTTGGTCTTTTCCAGGATCTGTCGAAGTGTGAAAATTTGGTCTATAGTTGATTTGCCGGGCCGGAAGCCGCACTGGTAGCTGCCGATTAGTGCGGTGCAAAATGGTTTTAGACGTTCACACAATACGCTGGACAGGATCTTGTATGCGACATTGAGCAGGGATATACCTCTATAGTTCTTGCAAGAGGTAGGATCGCCTTTTTTGTGGATGGGGCATATAGAGCTGGTATTCCAGTCGTCGGGCATGCTCTCATCTTCCCAAATTCTGCAGATGATCTGGTGCATGCTCCCTACCAGAACATCGCCGCCAGCCTTGAAGAGCTCTGATGGCAAGCCATCTGAGCCTGCGGCCTTGTTGTTCTTCAGCTTCTGAATAGCTGTGCCGACTTCTTCTATGCTGGGTGGGAGGACTACTTCAGCGGCTGGAGTTGGGATTTCCTCGGTCCCTACCACTCTCTCTTGGTCATGCTCGTTAAGCAGCTGCTGGAAGTGCTGCTTAAATACATCCACTATTCCCTGCGGGTCGGTGACAAGATTACCCTCGCAGTTTCGAAGAGCCAGGGTGCCCTTTTTGAAGCCTCCTGCAAGGCCTTTGGCTTTCTTGTAAAAGGCTCGTATTTTATGTTTATCCCTAGACTCCTCGATATCCTTGAGCTGGGAGGCTGCGAAGATTCTTTTCTTTTGTCGCAGTAGTTTCTTCTCCTCCCTTCTTCTGGCTCGGTACTCTTCTCGCGCTGCCCTGGTTTTCCTCTGCAGCGCCTTTTGGTACGCCTCGTCGGTTGCTGCCTTTTTCTGCTCACACTCGCCATCATACCACGGGTTTCTTGTCGGGGGTGGTAGGTATCCTAAGGTGGTTTCGGCTACTTCCTGAATGGCTGAGCGGCAATGCAGCCACATATTATTGGCATTTGTGTTCGACGTAGGCATACCGTAGAGTCTTTCGCTCAGCTGCTCCCTGTAGACTCTGGCAACCTCCGGTGTGCTCAGGCGCCCAATGTCGAACCTCCTCCTGATGGGCTGGTGCAGCTTTCTGACATTGGACAGTCGAGCTCTGAATCTTGCTACTACGAGGAAGTGGTCAGAGTCGACATTTGCCCCTCTGAATGTTCGCACATCCAGGATGTTTGACGCGTGCCTTGCGTCAATGAGCACATGGTCGATTTGGTTGGCGGTTCGACCGTCCGGAGATCGCCAGGTTGCTGTGTGGATTCGCTTGCGAGGGAATCTTGTGCTACTTATCACCGCATTACGAGCTGTCGCAAAGTCAGCGAGTCGGAAGCCGTTATCTGTTGTTGTATCGTGGAGGCTGTGCTTTCCGATCACTCCGCCAAGGGTGTTTTCCTTTCCGATTTTGGCGTTGAAGTCCCCGAGCACGATTTTTACATCGTACTCCGGACAAGCTCCGTAGGCGTTGTCCAGGAGGTCATAGAAGTCCTCCTTGATAGGGTCTTCAGCCTCGTCGGTAGGGGCGTGTGCACATATTAAGCTGATGTTATAAAATCTGCCTCTGATGCGGATCACAGCCAGGCGATCACTTATAGGTTTAAAGTCGATGACCTTCGACCTTAACCGCTTTCCCACGACAAATCCGCATCCCAGTAAGTGCAACCTTTTGTGACAGCTGTAATAAATGTCGCAATTTTTCTTCCTAATCATACCGTTTCCTATCCAGCGTATTTCCTGGACCGCAGTAATATCCGCCTTGTACTGCGTGAGGATTCCTTCTAGTTTATGAGCAGCTCCGGGAGTGTACAGGGTTCTGACATTCCAGGAGCATACTCGCAAATCGTGTTCCTTTTTCGTGCGTTGTCGTCGTCGAGTATCCGTCCGTGTATCCGAGGCATCTTGCTCATTCATAACTTTATGTTTTTTTACGTGGGCGGATTGTTAGCCCGCCGCACAACCGCCATTCTGGTCGGGGTTTATTCGCTGCATACGTTTGTTCACCTCCCAACGGTTGTTGAAGAGGCTATCCAGAGGGCGCCGCGAGGAGGCCGTATGTCAACTTGACCCGGGCATTTAAACAGGGATCGTTGCTGGCATCTCGCCAGGTTGAGAGCAATCAACAACTTTACCCTGTATGTCCGAGCCCATGCCCTCTCATTTAGGTCGGGTCGGTGGACGAAATTCCCCTACATCGTTGTCCATTACGAAAGGATCGTTCTGCCTGACAGCGATATCTTGTCCGTTATCGCCGTTATACAGTCTGCAGAAGTGGCCTTCCACAATCTCAGCATCGACTGTGACTCTACTATTAGTTGTCCGTGCTCATCCCTGCAGGCTTCTGCTCTGGCTTTATAGCCTTAGCATGTTCGTTTTACTTTTTGGTAAAACTTTCGAACGTCGTTCCTGCAATAGCATCCTCGACCTCGCGCTTCTCGTGCTCCTTCCTTTTTCTTCTCAGAAGCGCATGCTCCTCCCTCCTTTTCTGTTCATGGAGCTCGCGGGCAGCTCTCGTCTGTCGATGCAGTGTAGTGAAACATTCGGTTTCTCTACATGGGCCTGTCTGCACTCCTCATCAAAGCAGAGGTTTCTAGACGCGGCCTCTCTGATGGCGTTCTGACAACAACTCCATTGCTGTTCTATGGTTTGTGCAGATTGCATCGGGACTTGAGAGAGCTTAAGGGAGACTTGATCGGCGAAGGTCCTAGCGGTCTTGCGACTGCAGCTTTCTGACGTAAAATTTTAGTGTTCTTGATCGACTCCGTTGATTCCGAGAAGATCGCATCCGTACCTTGGCTGCAACAAGGTAACGATCCGAGTCGATGTTGGCTCCTCGAAAGGTTCGGACATCTAGGATGCTGGAGGAGTGTATGCCGTCGAGCGCAATGTGATCGATTTGATTGGTTGTTGAATGATCAGGGGACCGCCAGGTGTCCTTATGGATGTTAAAGAGTCGGAATTGTGTACTTGCTACCACAAGATTACGTCCCGCAAAAAAACCAACTGGCCTTAGTCCGTTTTCTGGCATGGTGTTGTGTAGGCTGTGCTTTCCTATGACTCGTTCAAAGATAGCTTCCTTACCCAGCTTCGCATTGAAATCTCCTAGAACAATTTTGGTGTCATAGCTGGGACATTGGGTATATGTTCTGTCTAGGAGATCATAGAAGTCGTCTTTATGTCGGTCGTCCTTCTCCTCTGTGGGGGCGTGGACACATATTAAGCTTATATTGCCGAGATTGGCCTTAATGCGGATAGTTATGAGGCGTTCGCTTTCATACTGAAAGCCTAAGACTTTTTTCCTGAGTCTACCTCGAATAGCAAATCCGCATCCGAATAAGCGTTGTTTATTTTCTCTGTAGCAGTTCCCGTAGTAGATCACAGTTTTTTATCTTTTTTTTGCTTGACCCATCCCATCGCACTTCTTGGAGCGCGGTAATGTCTGCAGTCTAATGAGTTGACCAGTTGTCCGGCCGCATATGGTCTGTTGAGGGACTTAACGTTCCAGGTTCAGACCGGGAATTAGTTTCCTTTTAGACGTTTACGGAGGTCGTCAACATGTAATCCGTCCGTATCCGAGGCTGTTGGTTGTCTCTGAACAAATATTTGCTTTTCGCGATAGGGACCCCTAAGCGCAACCCCCAACCTGGAGGCCCAGGTTCTTATTTATCCAAAGAACAAAGGGCCGGCTGTGCCGTTCTTTATCGGCCTGAGCTCCAAATATGTTGTTGCTTGCTTTGGTGGCATTAAGCCCGTGAAGGCCCAGAGCCATGCTTCTCTCAATCACCCATGTTGTGAGTGTGATTTATTTTTTTTTTACACAGGTGAAAGAATGACTTGGGTCGAGAAGCTTTTTTTTGGCAAGTATACTACAGTGGATTTTGCCAGTACCTCGCCGATGAGGGACGCCGCGAAATAAACATTCGAAAGTGTAAAAATCGCTTTGAACATGTTTGCCTCATACATACAAAGTTGAAAAGTTAATATGTTGCAGTGTTCAACAGGTAGTTCTTCTCGCTCGAAGAATGGGCGCCGCCGTTGACGCCATCTTGGGAATTCTGCCGCCGCCGTCCCGACGAAGGAGCTGAGCTCTGGTGCCCCCCCCCCCCCCCCCCCTCTCGTTTGGTACCCCAACAACCTTACAAAGGGGTCTACCCTGATATACAGTTGAGGTACTAGGCACCCAGGCGCCACCTCGTGGAGGTGAGAGTACGAGTTGGCAGACAGAGACTGGAGTGTCGGCGCTTGTGCCTTCATAAGTTCGCATAGTCTACTCCCTTAACACCCAGTTGAACTAAAATACCCGCAGCAAATTCGAATTGACGCCATCCCTCTGCTAAACAAGGATAAGCAAATGATTCCTTAAAAGTTTTTCTCTGTTCTCTGTATCGAATCGGCCGGCCCTTCTTCGTATGTGGCTCGCCGTAAATGGACTCTAGGATGCTGCATGTAAGTATTTCTTTACTTATCGAGTGTTTCTCGCTTTTATCGTGCAAGAGTCAAGTACAGCACTATCAAGTCCCCTTATCCCTTTTTGTTTTAGAAATGTGCAAGAGAAGTAAGCACTCGTCATCCCTCTTAATGTAGGCACATCCATCTCCAAGAAGTTGTTCCGAGAATCGGAAAAAAAAAAAATCGCGGCTAAAACAGAGACAGAGGGCAGACGAAATGTAAAACAAATCACTCGCCATCCATCCATTTAACCTCCCCCCTCTAATAAAAGGGTTACGAATGCTGTTCCCCTCGTATGTAGACTTTTGGACTTTTGTCTAAAACAAAGCGTCACAGGGAGCAAAACAAGAAACAATAAAATAAAAAAAACGGCCATCAACGACGACAGTCGAGGTAAGGGAAATGACCTTTAGAGAACGAACGTACTCGTAGGTATGAAGAGAAATAAAGGAATTATAACGCAGGCCCCATGTAACCTTGAACTTCTAAATTAAAAGCTCTGTCTACCATCATGGTGCCGTGCCGTACCGCTTTAGAGCGACATTAGGCAAGCAACGATCCCCGTTCTGATTGACGCTGATGTGTTTTTGTTTGTTTTTATTGCACCATATGCATATCGCTGTGATTATAATCGTTCTGATGTGATATCTGCACGTACTCGTACTCTGAGTACTAAGTAAACAGTTAAATCATAAAAATTCACCTATGAATTCGGCAAATTAAATATTACCGCACTTTCACTGTCACTTGTCAGCCGTGTCCGTGTCCATGTCCGTGTCACTTGTCATTTGTCATTCAAGCCCACAGACGATGTTGTCCGATGCATCACGCTTAAGTCGAGTACTACAGTGTCCTGTTTTTTTTGGCGCGCAAATTCGACGGTAAACAAGGAATGCCTCTTGCCTTTCAAGACTGTTTAGCACTTTTTTGCAAAATTACCGAAATCAGTAGCTTGAAAGAGCGCCGATTTATCGCCACCGTCAACAGGTAGTAATTATTTGTTATTAATCACTTTCCCCATTGCTAATTGGATGCCAATTAGAGGTGAGCTTCAGACAGAGCGAACGCATACGAACATTCAGGGACATTGTGGCATGGTAGCATAGTCGAGGACTTTAAAACCTGCGCTTCGATTTGACAACTGTCGATTAAAAACCAAACGAGAGGTCTGTTTATAACTGCTGAATGCCATATACATAGGTGGTATTTGGCCTGACGTAACCACATTAAGAGGTGACATATCTGCGAAATAAATCCAAAGTGATGATTTTCTGTTTACGACCATGGGAAAGCTATCGGGGCTGGAATCGTATGAACCTGGTATTAACGTGTTTATTGGTCGTAAACAAAATTCCGGCATTGTTGTGACTGCGAGAGTTAGAATATGTTGATTATATCGCTGAGAAGGTTAGTCGAGTGATAATTTTTAGGATGATAGCCTGACTATTAAGGGGCACTTTATGTTGGTTGACGAATCGTATGCATTGAGCTTTGGAGATGTTTTTCTCTTTTATTGCACGTCGGTTTTCCAGTTTTGCACATTAGCTCTAAGGTAGCTGTTAACAGATTCCAAGGTGAGGCAAAATGTCATAAAAAAATGTAGTTTGTGCTCATTAAAGCTGGTGGCGTAGATTCCCCTTATTCTTCTTCTTAGTGGGCGCTACAGTTCGGTGTGAACCTGGGCCTCAACCAACATGTCCCTCCATCTAGCCTGAGCACCTCAGAGATCAGCAGAGACTGCATAGAGAAATTGAGCGGACGACTCGCAACTATACCTACGTGGGACACGAACTCCAACAATATGTGGCTTCATTGCCATTCAGCCATCAAGGAAGCAGCTGAAACTACAATAGGCTACGAACCATCACCGACAAGAAAACTGTGGTATGATGGCGAGTGTGAGCATAAAACGCGGGTGACCAACGAGGCATACCAAAAGATGCTGCAAAGGAAACCGCGAGCAGCGGGCGAGGTAAACCGAGCCAGAAGGAGCGAGGAATAAAGACGCTGCGGCGAAAGAAGAGCCCCCAGTTCAAGGATATCGAAGGGTCCAGGGATAAAAACGCGATAAGAACCTTTTACAAAAAAGCCAAACGCCTTGCAGCGGTCTTTAAAAACGGCACCCAAGCTCTCCGAAGTTTCTTGTTAACAATCTTGTTACCAACCCGCAGAGAATAGTGGTTGTATACAAGCAGCATTTCCAGCGGCTGCCTAAGGAGCATGGGGAAGAGAGAGTGGTAGTGGACAAAGAGCATTGAAGAAGTAGGCATAGCTTTTAAAAGCTAGAAGAAGAACGATAAGGCCGCAGGCTCGGATGGATTACCATCAGAGTTCTTCAAAGCTGAAGGCGACGCGCCCCGTCAATAGCGCATTCTGAGTAGATCGTTCTTTGCGATATGCATATTAATTAGGATGCAGTGGTATCTGATTCTCTAGGATACCTCTAATATGGAGCTCTATGAGTTTTTTCATTGTTTTTAATAGAAACGATGTTAGGCTGATAGGGCTATAGGATTTAGACCGTACTTACAGCATTCTCATCGTACACTTTACGCATTTTTCGGCATGTTTCTGTAGGACTGTTCCCTTTTTTACAGTAAAAAGCATCACATGGCGTATTTCTGCAGATATTTCCCTCATTTTCAAATCAATCTAACTTTTTATGCGAATGACGAATTAGAAAACAGTGTACGCAAAATATGCAGTCTGAATTGTAACCTATCAAGAGCGCATTCGTTCAACAGGACCGGATTAGTTCAACTTAATCCCGAACCCACTATATACGTCCCATCGGACGGACGTAGACTAAATGTTGGGATTGATGACCAGGAAGGTTTTGTTGTATGTTTTGCTTAGTGAGATTGGCAGGAAAGTGCTCCCTAACGGCAACACCGTTAATTGGAACCTATCATCTGTCAAATATTGGATCGTTCTTTCTTGCCAATGGGAACGAGGGCTTCTATGAGAAAGTAACCATGAAATTACCATCAAAATGTAATGTACATGTTTGACCTAAATCGCATCATTCTAACTAATCAAAATAAAGTCCTCAATTTACCTGGCAAGTATTACTTACTTACTTATCAGGCCAGCGATCCATAGAGGATCTGAGCCTGAGCTATAGCTGCCTTCCATCCTTGACGTTCCCGGGCACGCTGCTTCCAGTTGTCAAGACCAAGATGTCTTACATCCGCGATTACTTGGTCTTTATACCGGAGGTTCGGTCTTCCTCTTCTTCTCGAACCAGGAGGCTCGGAGTCGAAGAAACTCTTAGCTGGAGCGTTGATGTCCATGCGCTCGATGTGGCCGAGCCAGTGTAGTCGACGGATCCTTGCCTTCCGGACTACATCCACATCTTGGTACAGCTCGTAGAGTTCGCGGTTGGGTCTTCTTCTCCATTCACCTTCCTCACAGATAGGAGGAAGAATTTTTCTTTCGAAAGAACCCAAAATCAGCTCCGCTGTCCTACTTATCGTCCAGCTTTCGGCTCCGTACAGCAAGACTGGCAGAATGAGCGTTTTGTAAAGCATGGCTTTGGTCTTTCGAGTGAGGAGTTTTGACCCCAGTTGTTTGGACAAGCCGAAGTAGCAACGGTTGCCAAGGGCGATTCTATGCCGGATCTCCACTGTGGTGTCATTTGTGGGATTTATGTTTGCCCCGAGGTAGACAAACTCCTTAACTACCTCGAAATTGTAGCTGTCAATTGTTATATTTTGTCCCAGGTGGTGAGCGACGGATTGGTTTTTGCTTGACAGCATGTACTTCGTCTTGTCCTCACTGACCTTAAGACCAACTCGTTTCGCCTGTTCTTCAATCGCCGTGAATGCTTCCACGATGCCACGGCGAAAACACGCGATGATGTCGATATCATCGGCGTATCCTAGCAGCTGGATGGACTTGTAAAAGATAGTGCCTTCCCTGTTGACGCCTGCCCGTCGCACTATCTGCTCCAGCACCAGGTTGAAGAAGTCACATGACAGCGCATCTCCTTGCCGAAATCCGGTGCATGATTCGAATGGTTCCGAGGTCCTAGAACCGAGTTGCACGGTGCATCGCGTGTTTTTTAGCGTGGCGCGACACAACTGGATCAGTTTTACCGGGATCCCGAATTCGGCCATCGCCCCAAACAGTGCTTCACGATGAATGCTGTCGTATGCGGCTTTGAAATCGATGAAAAGATGGTGTGTATCGATTTGAAACTCGTTGGTCTTTTCCAGGATCTGTCGAAGTGTGAAAATTTGGTCTATAGTTGATTTGCCGGGCCGGAAGCCGCACTGGTAGCTGCCGATTAGTGCGGTGCAAAATGGTTTTAGACGTTCACACAATACGCTGGACAGGATCTTATATGCGACATTGAGCAGGGATATACCTCTATAGTTCTTGCAAGAGGTAGGATCGCCTTTTTTGTGGATGGGGCATATAGAGCTGGTATTCCAGTCGTCGGGCATGCTTTTACCTTCCCAAATTCTGCAGATGATCTGGTGCATGCTCCCTACCAAAACATCGCCGCCAGCCTTGAAGAGCTCTGATGGCAAGCCATCTGAGCCTGCGGCCTTGTTGTTCTTCAGCTTCTGAATAGCTGTGCCGACTTCTTCGATGCTGGGTGGGAGGACTACTTCAGCGGCTGGAGGTGGGATTTTCTCGGTCCCTACCACTCTCTCTTGGTCATGCTCGCTAAGCAGCTGCTGGAAGTGCCGCTTAAATACATCCACTATTCCCTGCGGATCGGTGACAAGATTACCCTCGCAGTTTCGAAGAGCCAGGGTGCCCTTTTTGAAGCCTCCTGTAAGGCCTTTGGCTTTCTTGTAAAAGGCTCGTATTTTATGTTTATCCCTAGACTCCTCGATATCCTTGAGCTGGGAGGCTGCGAAGATTCTTTTCTTTTGTCGCAGTAGTTTTTTCTCCTCCCTTCTTCTGGCTCGGTACTCTTCTTGCGCTGCCCTGGTTTTCCTCTGCAGCGCCTTTTGGTACGCCTCGTCGGTTGCTGCCTTTTTCTGCTCACACTCGCCATCATACCACGGGTTTCTTGTCGGGGGTGGTAGGTATCCTAAGGTGGTTTCGGCTACTTCCTTGAATGGCTGAGCGGCAATGCAGCCACATATTATTGGCATTTGTGTTCGACGTAGGCATACCGTAGAGTTTTTCGCTCAGCTGCTCCCTGTAGACTCTGGCAACCTCCGGTGTGCTCAGGCGCCCAATGTCGAACCTCCTCCTGATGGGCTGGTGCAGCTTTCCGACATTGGACAGTCGAGCTCTGAATCTTGCTGCTACGAGGAAGTGGTCAGAGTCGACATTTGCCCCTCTGAATGTTCGCACACCCAGGATGTTTGAGCACATGGTCGATTTGGTTGGCGGTTCGACCGTCCGGAGATCGCCAGGTTGCTGTGTGGATTCGCTTGCGAGGGAATCTTGTGCTACTTATCACCGCATTACGAGCTGTCGCAGAGTCAGCGAGTCGGAAGCCGTTATCTGTTGTTGTATCGTGGAGGATGTGCTTTCCGATCACTCCGCCAAGGGTGTTTTCCTTACCGATTTTGGCGTTGAAGTCCCCGAGCACGATTTTTACATCGTACTCCGGACAAGCTCCGTAGGCGTTGTCCAGGAGGTCATAGAAGTCCTCCTTGATAGGGTCTTCAGCCTCGTCGGTAGGGGCGTGTGCACATACATATATGGCTGATGTTATAAAATCTGCCTCTGATGCGGATCACAGCCAGGCGATCACTTATAGGTTTAAAGGCGATGACCTTCGACCTTACCCGCTTTCCCACGACCTTTTGTGACAGCTGTAATAAATGTCGCAATTTTTCTTCCCAATCATACCGTTTCTTATCCAGCGTATTTCCTGGACCGCAGTAATATCCGCCTTGTACTGCGTGAGGATTCCTTCTAGTTTATGAGCAGCTCCGGGAGTGTACAGGGTTCTGACATTCCAGGAGCATACTCGCAAATCGTGTTCCTTTTGCGTGCGTTGTTGTCATCGAGTATCCGTCCGTGTATCCGAGGCATCTTGCTCATTCATAACTTTAAATTTTTTTTTACGTGGGCGGATTGTTAGCCCGCCGCACAACCGCCATTCTGGTCGGGGTTTTGTCGCTGCATACGTTTGTTCACCTCCCCCAACGGTTGTTGAAGAGGCTATCCAGAGGGCGCCGCGAGGAGGCCGTATGTCAACTTGACCCGGGCATTTAAACAGGGATCGTTGCTGCCATCTCGCCAGGTTGAGAGCAATCAGCAACTTTACCCTGTATGTCCGAGCCCATGCCCTCTATAGTGCAAGTATTAAAGCACTATAAAACCCTCTCTGACGCGGAATAGTGTATCTGTCGTCTAGCTCTATACGTCACCATTCTGCGTCGGCTGCAAGACCCTAGACGTAAACCTTACGAACATACTCGTGGCAAATAAATGGAGTTCATTCGTGAGTCCAACATTTTGACAGCCGCTCTGACGTCTTCTAAAACTGCTCACAAGCACTCGTGACATTTCCATTTATGGCTCACATTCCTTCCAACAAAAACATCCATTTTTTGGCACCGACCAACCGCTCTAAAAACACCCGAAACAAACAATTTTCGTTTTCAATTACGTACCGATAGGTACTAACGACGACAATGAGCAATCGAATGCGTCAGTATCTGCATGAACGTATTTACCTACGTTCGTTCGAAAATGGACTCTCAAGGCATTATACTAGGTCATGGAGAATGGATTGAATCGCCACTCACTGCATCACCGTTATTTCTGTTTTCCTCCTAATTTTATTAATAATGTCCAACGAATGTTACGAAACGGTTTTGTGCAAAACAAAAATTTCGTCGAAATTCCAAAATTTCGAACAGCCCGGCGAACGAGCACGAACGACGACGCCAACCGTCCATGACGTAAACACGTCGATCCAAAAGTCACATGATAGCGTGGAAAGCGGCATAGGAATAAGAGTTTTTCGACGAACACACCCTCCTATCGCCACCATTTTCGATCGATGGACAAGGATGGTAACCATCTACGATCATATGATCGCCGAGCACGGATCGTGTAAGATGCCGAGTAGCGTCGCTTGTCTTATGTCGGCATGTAGTAGCTTTGTTATTGTTTTTCCTGTCGATCTATTCTGCTCGATGGTCTATAATAAGCTGTCACTGAAAATAGCACCGACGCGCTATGCATAGCGTCTTGATGACGCAGTTGTTTTTTGAAATGCCTGACTAGCTCAGTTGGCCATCTTTCGTCAATAGATTTTATCTGAGAATAGCCCGATCCAGTGCTCTTACCTTTACAGAAGGAGGATCACTTCACTAGTATCTACTTTGGAGTGATGTGATAGCTGACGACGATGACAGTGTTTTTGGGGGTTACTTCGACGTTGGTGTCATTGCGTCAACAACGACAGCTGCGACAGTGAGACGTAGTAGTATGCGACAAAATTAAATTCAAAAATTTCTTCTTATGTGAATGACAAGTGATGGATTGGAAGATCTATCTATGTAGTAGGGCTATGAAGTTCAGAATAGGGGAGCTCCCTGTCAAAAATGAAAACATCAAAACGATTTATTCACCTCGTGCTGATAGAAAAAAGTGTTGTGTCGCTCCACCGGCACTGGGGGGTTTCCGACAAGAGGAATTGCTTTTCGAAAAATGTTTAAATGGACGGTGTTGTGGTTGTTGTTTTCCTTTTTTGTTTTTTTTTTTTTTTTTCCTGGGGAATGTCCCCGATTTATTGTAAACAATGAATAAAACTCAAAATAGCGCTACGTGTAGATTTGGGTGTAGATAATGTTGCAACAAACGTTCGGAATGTTGTTGTTTTAAGGCGGTAGGCAGGAGGAAAATAACAAAATGTGACAATAAGAGTCACAACGGACGATACAATTGACGGAAGAATAGGAAGAAATGTCGCAAAGAAATTGGGGAGAGTGTGTCAGGGATTGTGTCTCGCCTGAGTAGGCGTCTCGATTTGGATCAAAGTTTGGTTTGTTTTGTTGTTATTTATTGGATGTCGCGACAGTGGAAAAGTTTTGGAAAATGTTCTTTTTTAAAAATAGTGCCGAAGGGACGTAGTATTAATCGCATTCCGTGGGGGAAGTGATTTGTCATTTAAACCAAAGTGGAGTCTATTGGGGGAGACTGATTCTGAAAAGTCGTCTTCCTAAAAAATAGATTTGAAAAAACCGGCCAAGTGCGAGTCGGACTCGCGCACGAAGGGTTCCGTACCATCTGTATACATAAATATGAAAGGGACTACGTATGTTACCTCATAAAATGACAGATCTTGGTTGCAGGCAGGATTTTTTGGATGAAAATCATGTCTGTTGTATGGGAGCCCCCCTTAAATATTCATTTTGTTCTGTTTTTAGTATTTGTCGTGGTAGCGGCACCAGAAATACATCATCTGTGAAAATTTCAACTGTCTAACTATCACGGTTTATGAGGTACAGCCTGGTGACAGACGGACGGACGGACAGCCAAGTCTTAATAATAGGGTTCCGTTTTACCTTTGGGTACGGAACCCTAAAAAGAATATTTTAAGACATCCGATGGGTAACATATGCTTAACCAGTTTCCTTAATTATGATTATCTACCTTGACGTGGTGTGGGGGCTTCCCACCAATAAGGATAATCGACCCCGTCACTCCCCCTCACCAACCCAAGTCCCAGCCTAATCCACCTCTCCCACTATATTCCCACCCCACCTATCCACTCCCCATCCCCTGGGCTGGACATAAGGTGTCAACCGTACCGTGCTGAGATGTCGACAAGGCTGAAACTTACTTACTATGACGGCGCTACAGTTGAGGGTGAACCAGGGCCACAACCAACAAGCCTCTCCAGCCGGCCCGATCTTTGGCCAGCCGCTTCCAGTGCCGCACGCCCAGTTGGTTGAGGTCCCTATCCACCTGTGCGCGCCGCCTTAAATGCGGTCGTCCTCTGCTGCGTCGTCCCTCTGGGTTGGAGTCGAGGATTCTTCGGGCCGGAGCGTTCATGTCCATTCGCTCTACATGGCCCTGCCATCTTAGACGTTGGATCCGAAGACGTCTAACTAGGCCAATGTCGCTGTACAGCCCGTACTGTTCTTGATTGAATCTCCTCCTCCACTCTTCGTTTACACAAACGGGACCAAAGATTGCACGCAGAATTTTCCTCTCGAAACGCCCAAGAGCCACTTCATCCGCTTTTGATAACGTCCATGCCTCATCGCCGTAGAGGAGGACCGGGATGATTAAGGTTTTGTAGAGGGATACCTTAGTTTTTCGAGAGAGGGCCCTACTAATCAATTGCCTCTTGAGCCCGAAGAAGCAGCGGTGGGCAAGAGTTATTCTGCGTTTTATCTCAGCGCTAGTGTCGTTGCTGCTCCACGATAGACCAAATATTTACACTACGGCAGATCTTGGAGAAGACCCGTGAATTCCAGGTGGACACGCACCATCTTTTTGTCGACTTTAAAGCCGCGTATGACAGTGTTTATAGAGATGAGCTATACAGAGCCATGTCATGTTTTAACATCCCTGCCAAACTCGTCAGACTGTACAGGATGACTATGGAGAACTCTCGCTGCTCCATTAAGGTCGAATGTGAACTAATCGACCCCTTTGATGTTAAAATAGGTTTTAGACAGGGTGACGCAGTTTACTTTATTCTTGAAAAGATCGTGCGGAACTCTGCGGCCAATACAAGAGGTACGATCTACTTTAAGTCCACTCAATTGCTTGCCTACGCAGATGACATTGACGTTATTGGACGGTCAAAGCGAGACGTCAATGAGGCGTTCGCAAGCATTGAAGCAGAAGCTGCTTAAATGGGTCTAAGGGTAAATGGGGACAAGACCAAATATATGCTATCATAAAAGAAAGACGCGCAACACTGACGTCTTGGTCAGAACATCACCTTCGGCAGCTATATTTTTGAAGTAGTCAAGGACTTCGTCTACCTTGGCTCGATAGTGACAAGCAGCAGAGTGCGTCTAATCTCGGTGTATCCGCATGAAGCCGTTATGGACGCTGGTTCTTAAGGACGAAATGACCTGTTAGCAAAGTGCTTACACAGCTCGAATCGATCATTTTGTTTTTTTGTTTTCTTTTAGGAACTACTTGTAAGGTGAAGAAAGAATTTTCAAGTCGTTGTTTAGAGCGACTGTAAGGTCGTGCATCTTCGTAATTTGAAAGACTTGACCATCGTTTTATTCCTTGAAATGCGATACATGCATGCCGCAAACACATCTAACTCATTTGTCATAGCGTTTCCGTTGGGATATAGCTCTCGCTCTAATTTGATTCTTACCTTCTTCACGGTCGCAGTTGATGTTGCCGGTATCCCTATATCCTTTTATGGTCCGGTAGACGACGAACTACGAGGTGCGACAATGAACTTACGGAAACTTGCAAACAAAAAACAAGCAAATTCGGCTTGCCCCGAAATTTTATTATCGACCTTTACAATAGCCCTTCTCTAACATAACGATTCCAACGTTTCTCCCACAGTTCGAAGCACTCTTTCAGAACTATGGTTATAGTATCTTTGACTATCCCTACACTGCCATAATGGGGATCTTGGGGGCTAAAACAAAAAGTCGAAGGAGCCAATATCGGGGCTATACACTGTAAATGCTAGTGTGTTAAACAACACGCAGTAAGTGTGTCATTCGACGCACTTTGAGAGCAAGTGTGTCACTTAACACGTTTGATCTTTGAAATTAAAGTAATTATTCGTGTTAAAAGTATAACACGATCTATTGCGTGTCATGAATAAAAACTCGAATGACAACTTAAGTGTGTTGCAGCGACACACTTATTAACAATTGACACACTTTGGATCGATCAATCAAACAAAAGGGGAATTTCCTGGATATATGCAAACTTGTCAGAAAGTAATTTGCCGGTCGGATCGATGACATAATGGTTAACATACTAGGCTCTCAACTCAGTGATTCGAGTTCAAATGTTAATGTCCGTCGCCACCAAAAAGCAACCTCTCCTTTCCCATTCTACGTTGGTCCTTCGAACCGGATGGCACGATTATCATGATGTTGCTTCACAACGAAAAGAAACAATCAATTCAATCAAACAAAAAACAAAGAAACATGTTCCGAGCTCGAAGAGCCTCGCCCCGAGAAATGCTCGCGGAGCGGGGACTAAATGAGTCTTTTTTTGTTGTTTGCTGGGAAAAATATTCACAGGAACCTTGAGATTTAAACACCATTACACTATGGATCTGCGTCGCAATTTGCTTGCTAAATTACATTAAAAATGATTACAATGAAAACACACCATTTGGTGTGTTTCAGTAACACACTTGCCATTCGCAGTGTACCCACTGCACCATGGTGGACTTTCAGCATTAAAGGTACACTGGTCTGAACTGATTGGCTTATTTACTATTTTCTGCAGCAATGTCTCTTTCATATCTTCAACTTCAACTCCTGCTCCGTAAGTTGACGTTCGCTCTGGCTAAAATATTCGCCGTCAAATCATGATCCAATACACCATAGGCAGCTGTAAATGCTTTAAGAGTCTCTTGCGTCTCTAGATCTCCATCGTTAAATGTTGGCGATCCTCATGCTCGTCGATGAATCTGGGCTCCAATAAGGTCCAAATTAATGTTGTTCCCCGGAACGTTCGGAGAAGCATCAATCAGGTTGCCGATTGATTAATCTGACAGGTACCAGATGCTTTTTTGGGTGCTGACAAGTAAGTCATACATGCAAGGAAAACTTCTGTATCCTCTTTTGCCCTGGAATGGTTTTCGAGTACAACTGGGGCAGTTATATCTCCTTTGTAGTAGCCTAGGTTAGGTAAGGTTAGTTGGGTGCCCTATTGACATGAGGTCAAGGCTCATTTAGACTACGAGAAGTTTATTGTGCCCAGTTTAAAAATCTAACCCGAGGGGAACCTATCAGTTGCCCGCTAAGCTGAACCACCTAGATGCAGTTAAGAAGCATAGCAGTTTGTTCAGCTTAATGTCCCTTGCCTCCTCTAAACCTGAAAAGAAGTGGCTCCCAAGGAAAGTATATCTTTTCCGGGCCAGTACCGGGCATTCGCACAATAGGTGACGATAGGATTCTATTCCCTCTTCGTCCCTACAACTTCTGCAAAAATCGTTGTAGGAGTGACCTAGTCTAGATGCGTGATATGAGATTATGCAGTGCCCAGTGAGGACACCGACTACCAGTCGTATATTCCTTTTACTAAAATTTAGCGGACTTTCCGTCCTTTTCTTGTCATAGACGGGCCATGTTAACCTGGCGGTGGCGTATGTGTCTAATTGACACCCTCACTTATTGGCTTTTGTTGTAGCAGCCTAAAATTGCTGCAGTATAGGGGCTTGGCTATCTACATGGACGCTTAAGATCGTGGGCCAGAAACCTGATCAATCAAGAGGGAATCCATCCGAGCATAACTTATCAGGCTGCAGCCCAATCAGCACTAATCCTCTTTTATTACGCAGCAAATTCTTCATTTGTTTCTCTGATTGATAGTATTTTTCAAAGGGAACTTCGAAACGTACTGGGAGTAGGACTTGCATACAGAGCTGCTATATAGAGTGTCGTAAGGCCATCTGTTCTAACGGATGGCTTTAGAAATTTGTTCCTCCCGTTGTATACCTCCTATTGGACGTAAATCGTAAGAGAGATAAAACTTCGGTCCATTTCTGGTCCAACCTTAAGCGGAAAGGAATCGCGGCGAGCCAATATTGACGGTCAGGTCCTTGTGATTGGTGGGATATCTCATCTACTATGACCTGCTTTCCTATGACGAAAGTCTTAATTTGGACCTCTGTGGTTCACATTAGGACCATCTGGAGAAATCTTGGGCCGATGAGAGAGGAATCGTGTTTCATCACGACAACGCCATACTATACACATCGATATTGACTCGTCAGAAACTCCGGGAGCTTGGCTGGGATGATGATTCTTTGTATCCATCTTATAGTGATTACCCCCTGGTCCTGTTCATGGCTAACGATTTTGCTAGTCAAAACAAAAAAATCGCCTAAATAGAGATTCTCCTGATTTGGGACACTCGGAACCCAACACCTAAAAGTAGCCTTCAACGCTCTTCTACGTTTTTCGAATATAGGGCTTAGGCTTACCTTAAAATCCTGCTACCCAATAACCGGCGTAGCCATTGGATTCGTCCGTATTTATTTTAAACTCAACCGGATTTCAACGTTACCTTCGGTTTTTTTTATCCTAGAGCATATAATTCGGGCACTGGGGTCAATATTATCTTTATCTTTTGCTTCATGGTTTTTAATGGACTTAACACCTTGAGCGTTTAACGCAACTAAATGGATTCCTAATGTACCAGCATATCTTGGTGAAAGTGGTATCTCATTAAATGTCACTTAAGAGACATAATTACTAATTGAGAGGTAAAACCAACTAAAGGTCAACAATCGAATACGTTTAAACGACAATTAAGAAACAGAAATTCATTTCTTGCCATCAGATAGATCTACTGCATCATAGAAAACAGGTGGAACCCCAATCAAATGTCACCAATACATTTTATCGTTCAAATTTAAATATATGTAGACTGTGGTCCCAACCGTTCCCTCGCCAAGCATTCGGGTATCACAGTCACTTAAAGTCAGCAAAAACTGAACCATACGTCAAGCCGGCTGTCGGTTCTTGAGCAATCTCATTGAAATCGTTTTAACCATTCGACAACCAGTTCTATTGTTTTCTGTTCAAAAATACATTTAAGATAAGTAGTCGTAAAAATCGAAAGCAATATTGAAGGCAAAGTTATAAAATTGATCGTAAAAACTTATTTTTATCGATTTTTAATTAGCTCAATCGATTCAAGGTTAACAGTGGGCGCGTGAAAAGGACAACGTTTCCGGTGACCTATTTAGAATTGGTGACGTGAAGACGATCTGTCTATTGGTGTGGTGGATTTCTATTCACCATAGATGCATAGACTGTGTTCACATATAATGGGTCTTCCAATTGGCACTTCCGAATTTTGACAGTTGATAGCGGCCATATTGTTGAAGCAACATCTGTCAAATTGACTGTCGGTTAATCAAACTATTTTGCAAAGTCCCCAGGTAATGATAAAATTGTTTTATTGAAATCGATGTTCTGTTCGGGAAACGTTTGGCACACCTCGCGCATTTTACGGTCGCCCTAATCGTCCTACTGAGAGAACTATTCGCAGTGTGGCAGATAAGTTTTAAGTCCACTGTTCAGTAAATGATAAACCAACTCGGTCTTTCGCAAACCACAACTTGACGAATTTTGTGTCGTTACTTGGGCCTGCTCACTTACTTAGGTGGCGCTACAGTCTGGTGTGAACCTGGGCCTCAACCAACAAGCTTCTCCAGCTGGCACGGTCTTTTACCAGCTGTTCCCCGCGACGCATTCCCAAACGGTTAAGGTCCCCTTCCACCTGTGTGCGCCACGTCAAATTTGGTCGTCCTCTGCTGTGTCATTTTTCGGGGTTGGACTCAAAGACTCTTCGAGCCTGAGCTGTGTTGTCCATTCGCTCTACATGGCCTAGTCATTTTAGACGTTCGATCGTACTAAGCCGATGTCGCTGTGTAGCTAGTATAGTTCGTCATTAAATCTTCTCCTCCACACTCCGTTTATACAAACGGAACCACAGCTTGAACGCAGAATTTTCCTCTCGCAACGACCATCGTAACGACCAAGGGACTCGTCATCCGCTTTCGTTAGAGTTCAGGCCTCTGCGCCATAGATGAGGACCGGTATGATTAAGGTCTTGTATAGCGCAACCTTGGTCTTCGAGAGAGGGCTCTACTTCTCAATTGCTTCTTCAGCCCAAAGAAGCAGCGGTTCGCAAGTGTAATTCTGCATTTGAGCTCAGCGCTGGTGTTCACTGCTGATCACTAGTGAGCAACGTAGACGAAGTTCTTGACCACTTCGAATCTGTAGCTGCCAATAGTGACGTTCTGGCTGAGAACGGTGTTGTGCGTCTTTTTTGGTTCACAGCATATTTTTTGTTTAATGCTCGTTAACCGCTTCTGCTTCGATGCTTTCGAACGCTTCATTGACATTCCGCTGGGTTTCCCAATAACGTCAATGTCATCCGCGTAGCCAAGCAGTTGCACAACTTCTTAGGTTGGCCAGTGAGTTCCGTATGATATTTTCAAGCACGATGTTGGAAAAGTTGAGTGAACGCCTCATAACGATCCGCATCAAAGCACATTTCTGTAACAGCAGCCTCATATGCGTCAATGCCCCCACGGAAGACAAGCTTGACTCCATCAAAGATGATTTCTTTGATCTCCTAGACAGAACATATACCAAATGCCCCAGCTATGATACCACAATCATACTAGGAGATTTTAACGCAAAACTGGGTAAAGAAAGCATCTCTGAACGGGTCGTCGGCAAATACAGCCTACATGACACCACATCCGATAACGGACACAGGCTGATCGACCTTGCCACGGGGCGAAATCTTCTCTTAGCCATCACACGATTTCCCCACGTCGGTATACACAAAGGCACCTGGCGGTCGCCAGATCAATCAGTCACCAATCAGATTGATCACATCGCGATTGACGTCAGACACTCCTCCACTATTCTTGATGTACACACTTTCCGAGGAGCCAAGATACATCAACGCATAACACGAACACCGCGGAGTAGAGTTAGAACATCAAGCTATGACGTCGGAAAGCTGCTATCGCCGGTGATAGCTAGTGTCTTTGCCAACCGCGTCTCCCTTAAGCTCTCCGATATGCCTCAATCCTCTACTTAGTCAGTAGAGCAACTATGGAGCCTGTGCGAACAAGCCCTGAAGAGCACAGCAACGGAAGTGTTGGGCCTTAAAGCTCCACCACGACGAAAAACCTGGTTCGATGACGAGTGTAGCAGGATCATGCGGAAAAGCAGGAGGCATACAAAGCCTCACTACACAAATAAAAAAACAGGAGCGGCTCGTGATCTTTACGAGCTTAAAAGAAGGGAGGAGCATAAGCTTCTCAAGAGAAAAAAGAAAGAGCACGAGAAGCGGGCAATTGAAAACTTGGAGAGGTGCTATTGCAGGCACGACGTTCGAAGATTTTATCAACGGATAAAACGAATGTCTCAAGGCTATAAAGCCACTACCGCTGTCAGGCAGAATGATCCATTTATTTACGACGAAGATCGCAGAGAATTCTGTCTCCCTGACCTCGACGAAGCTGAGATTGCCATGTCGAAATTCAAGTCGAATAAAGCTGCTGGCGCAGATGGACTGTCTGCTGAGCTTTTCAGAGCGGTTGGGGGTGAGCTGGTTAGGAGCACGCACCCGCTCATATGTAAGATATGGTCAGAGTAAAGCATGCCCGAGGAATGGAGTCTCAGCATTATTTGTCCGATCCACAAAAATGGTGACCCCTTGGACTGCGCCAACTACAGAGGAATAAGTCTCCCTAATGTCGCATACAAGATCTTCGCTGCAGTTTTGTGTGATCGCCTGAAGCCATTCGTAAATAAGCTGATAGGTCCTTATCAGTCTGGCTTCAGCCCAGGGAAGTCCACCATCGATCAAATCTTCACACTACCGCAGATCCTGGAGAAAACCAATGAATGTCAAATCGACACTCACCATCTATTCGTCGACTTCAAGGCCGCATACTACAGCGCAATTAGAGACGAGCTATATAACGCTTTGTTTACTTTTGACATACCTGCTTAGCTCGTCAGACTATGCAGGATGACTCTGGAAATTGCTCGCTGCTCCATCCGAATCGGTGTAGAACTGACCGATAGTTTCGAAGTCAAGAAAGGATTTAGACAGGGCGATGCGCTGTCGTGTGAATTCTTCCACATCATATTAGAAATGATTGTGCTAAAATCACTGGCCAATACAAGAGGCACAATCTATTTCAAATCCTCCACGAGGTTTGAGGTAGTACCTCGGCTCCGCAGTGACTTGGAACAACAACACCAGTTTCGAAATCAAGCGCAGAAATACTCTTGCCAACCGCTGCTTCTTTGGGTTCAAGGGGCAACTGAAAAGAAGAGCCCTCTCTCGTGCGACCAAGTTTACCTTATATAAAACCTTAATTATCCCGGTCCTGTTATACGGCACAGAAACATGGACTTTATGTAAAGCGGATGAAGAAATCCTTGGTCGTTTCGAAAAAAAAGATTCTGCGTGCGATTTTCGGTCCTATAACCACAGAGGGGGTTTGGAGGAGAAGATTCAATCACGAACTGTACGGGTTGTACAGCGACATGGATCTAGTCAGGCGTCTACGGATCCAACGCCTAAGATGGCTAGGCTATGTAGAGCGAATGGACACCTCAGTTCCAGCCCGTAGAGTCTTTGAATCCAACCCCGAGGGAAGAAGAAATAGAGGACGGCCGCACCTAAGGTGGCGCGCACAATTGGAAAGGGCCTCAAACTACTGGGCGTGCGGCATTGGAAAAGACTAGCGAAAGACCATGCTAGATGGAGAGTCATGTTGGTTGAGGCCCAGGTTCGCCCTGAACTGTAGCTCCCGTTAAGTAAGTAAGTAAGTTGGAAAAGTTACATGAAAGTGCTCCACCTTGTCTAAATCCTTTTTTAACATTAAAGGTCTCGGTTAGTTCGTTACCGACCTTAATGGAGCAGCGAGACCTCTCCGTTGTCTTCTGCACAATCTGACGAGTTTTGCCGGGATGTTAAAACAAGACCCGGCTCCGTATGACTCGTCCCTATACACGGCTTTGTAATCTACGAAAGAGGTGATGGCTGGTCTATTGTGGATTTACCTGGCCTGAAGCCACACTGATAAGAACCTGTCAGATTATTCAAAAAGTGGTTTCAGGAATGTACACAGTACGGCAGAGAAGATCTTATATGCGATGTTGAGGAAACTTACTCCCCTGTAGGTGGCGCAATTGAGCGGACGCCGTGTCGCAGTAGTTAGTGTGTTGGACTCTAACGCACGATGAGCGAGTTCGGATCCCGATAACACCAACGCCATCGAATGTTTATTTCGCGGCGTCCCTCCTCGGCGGGGTACTGGCCAAACCCCCTGTAGTATAACTTGCCTAGATAAAGCTTCTCGACTCACACCGTTCGGAATCGGCATTAAACTGTAGGTCTCTTTCACCTCTGGAAAAATAGAATCACACACAACATGGGTGATGGAGGGAAGCTTGGCTCTGTTCCTTCATGGGCTGTAATGCCACCAAAGAAGAAGAAGAAGAAGTTGGCGCGGTTATAGGGGTCTTGTGGAACTGGTCACACGATACTGAGATTTCATTCGTCGGGCATGCTTTCCTCTGACCGTATTTTACAGATGAGCTGGTGCATGCACACTACCAGCTCATCCCCAGCTGCTTTAAATAGCTCGGCAGACGTGCCGTCTGCCCCCGCGGGTTTATTTGTCTTAAGCTGCGAAATGACCAACTTAATTTCAATTAGGTCGGGTGGACGGAATTCTCACGCATCTTCGTTCATTCTGCCTGACGGCGGTACTAGACCTTTCATCGCCGCTAAACAGCATACAGAAGTGTTCCTTCCATTTTCTCAACCTCGACTGTGACTCCATTACTAGTTGTCCGTCTTCTTCCCTACAGGCTTGCACTGTGGCTTTATAGCCCCGGCATGTTCGTTTCACATTTTCGTAGCATCTCTCCATCTCCTCATTCTCACACTTTCCACGCTTTCTATTTTTCTTCCTTAAAAGTGTGTGTTCTTCTCTCCTTGTCTGCTCGTGGTATTCTCGAGCGGCTCTCGTCCGTCTATGTAGCATGGGTTTGTAGGCGTTTTGCTTTGCTACATGGGCTTGCCCGCATTGCTTATCAAGCCAGGGTTTCTAATTTGCGGTGGTTTGAAACCCATTAGATCAGAGACAGCGTCTCTGATGGCGCGCTGGCAATGCTCCCACTGTTGTTCTGTGGATTGTGCCGGTGTCATCGAAATTTGCGAGAGGTTCAGGGAAGCTCGATCGGCAAAGATCCTAGCGGTCTCCTGCGAATGTAGCTTTCCGACTTCAAACTTTCGTTGTCCAGTTCGGCTCCGTGGCATCCTTGGTATCTTCATTCGTACCTTGTTGATGTTGACTCCTCGGAAGTTTCCTACATCTAGGATGCTGGAGGAGTGCTTGGCGTCGATCGTAACGTGGTCAATCTAATTGATGGGCAACTGATCAGGTGATCGCCAGGTTCCGTTGTGGATGTCGAGATGTGGGACTCGTGTGCTAGCTAGAAGGGGATTACGCCTCGCCAGGAAGTCAAGTAGCCGATGTCCGTTTTCGGACGTAGTGTCGTGCAGGAGTTGTCCGTTTCCGAAATTAGCTTTGATGCGGTTGTTATGAGGCGTTGGCTTACATCCCAAAAGCTTAAGACTTTTTGTCGGAGTCTTCTTTGAATAACGAATCCGCATTCGAATTTTTCGTTCTCCATGTAGCAATTCCCGTAGTAGAGTGGAGTGCTTGGGCCTGCATCCGTACAAATTCCAACTGACCCAAGAGTTGAAGGTAAACGACCATAAACAAGGACGTATGTTTTCTGAGTGGGGTCTGGAGTAGTTGGAGACTGACCCTAATTTTCATCGAAAAATCATCTTCAGTGATGGATACGTCAACAAACAAAATTGTCGATGCTAATCCACATGAGATCCAAGAGCGTCCAATGCATCCCGGAAAAGTCACTGTTCGATGTGGATTTTGGCCTGGCGGGCGGTGGCATCGGTCCATATTTCTTTAGGAACGCTGTTAGCCAAGCCATCACCGTTAACGGCGAGCGCTATAAGTCGATGATTATCAAGATCTTTTGACCTGAATTGGATGATATGGACACCAACTACACGTGGTTTCAACAGGATGGCGCTACATGCTACACAGCTCACGCCACATTAAAATTCTGCATAAGCAATTCAAGGGCACCGTGACGCAGTGGTTAGTGTTTTGGACCTTGGACGCACGATGAGCGAATTCGGATCCCGATAACACCAATGCCATCGAATGTTTATTTCGCGGCGTCCCTCCTCGGCGGGTCACTGGCAAAACCCCCCATAGTATGCTTGCCATTAAAAAGCAAAGCTTCTCGACTCACGCCGTTCGGAATCCGCATTCAACTGTAGGTCCCTTTCACCTGTGTGAAAAATAAATCACACACAACATGGCTGATGGAGAGAAGCTTGGCTCTGTTCCTTCAAGGGCTGTAATGCCACCAAAGATTCGAGATCACGGTCATCTCACGTGGAGGTGATGTGAACTGGCTACCGAGATCGTGCGATTTGACTTTTTCTTGTGGGATTTTCTAAGGTTGCAGGTCTATGCAAATAAGTCACAAACAACAGCGGTCCTCAAAGTCAACATAACCCATGCCATCGGCCATACCAACCTGGTTTATGCGCCGAACTTATGGAAAATTAGACATTTCGGATAGGTGTCACCCAGAGGAGCCCCGGTAGACCCGGTAATGGCATCGATAGGCCTTTCAAACGAATAAAAAATTTCGATGACGTCTGACACAAGCTTCGTTTTATTTAAATTGAAAGATAGTAAGCGCTTACTGAGAGACCCTGTAGATCACAATAGATTATCGGCATCCTTGCAGGTGGAGATAGGATTATTGTTTGTCACCTTTCCAGTTGTCAAGGTAGTAATCACCAGAACACAGCTGGGTCTTCGATTCAATGAGACATCTGTTCCAATTTCCTAAAAAGTGCATCTGTATCTTGATTGCCTTCAACCCATGACAATCCAAATTGCAACAGGAGAGCAGCCGTGCCTGTACATAAGTACGAATGCACATCATCACGAGCACATGTGCTGTGGTCTGTGGTCCTTAAGAAATCATCAATTACAAGCCGAACAACGACAAGAAGCAGGAAGATGAAGTAGAAAGAAGGAAAATGGAAACACCCGCCTCACCTGCTGGCGGTACATCGGATTCTCGTTTACATAAGTACCCTATGGCCAGGCGTAGCGTCGATCAATTTCCGAATTACATGCCCCGAGAGCATTATATCTTTGGTTTGGAACAGGAGGGATTGCACTCAGTACACTTCGCAGCAGCAGCAGGTGGCTCTCGACACTGTGTTTGTTCGTTTTTCTTTCATGTTGTTTACACTTTTGGGCGGTTATTCATCTCGGATCAGTGACGCATTCGGCAGGAATCCCGAGAAAGAATACGATTACAAAGTGCTCGTACTCGTACTCGTACGTAGCCGTGCTCCTCGGATCCGGACATTTGCCTCTTGGAATTACCTGATGTGATTCATTTGTTTTGATTCGGGTGGCCGGTGTCGCTTTCACAGTTTGGTGCAATTCAATTGTTTACAGATCCGAGCGTTGTTTCTCTGTTTCTGTTGCTTTTATTCGTGTTGTTGTTGTTGTTTTTACACTTAATTTACGCTCAGCCAGCGATTTCACCAGATTTCGAATGAAGAGCTGTTTATGATCGCTTAGCGGTAGCGTGCGAATTGTTTTCATTTGTTTTGTGGCTATTTCCAGAGCCGAGGAACAATTGACGTGAGCTGGTGCGCGCCTTTTGTTTTTACGAAAGTTGCAAAGTCGCTGTTGTGATTTGGACTTTGTCACATGATGTTATACCGATCGATACCGCGAATGATACTGAGACGTAAATAAATGGTTGTCTGGAATACTACGTCGCGGATTGGTTAACTTTAGTACGAGGGGTTAGTCTGGTCAATGACTCAAGGACTTAAGAGATTGGTTGTTTATTGTTAAATTGTTTATGGGGCTTACTTGTGGCAGGGTATGGTTTGGTTATTCACAGGGAACTTCCAGCCATGTGGTTGGGAAAGTTACCCAAAAGTCTTTCGGTAAAAATCGAAAAAGAAATGTATTTAAGTCAAGTCATGCCATCTTTTGATTGTTGTTCAAGCGACAAGGACGTACGGCGGAGTAACGACTTGTTTTTTTTTTTTTTTTTTACATATGGGGCTAGTGCTACTATTAGCAACACGGCACTGCGACCTTTGCAGATCTATTGTGCATGCTAGCCGATTAGCCGAGTAGCCTCTCCACCTCTATAATGAAGTTAAGAATGCTTCTCGTAGGAGCCAGGGTGATCCCCTCAGGAGTCATAATTTCACTGAGTGCTTTAAGCGCTGCTTGGCTATCAGAGAGTATGTTGATGGTTACTCTTCTGATGCCAGTCTCGAGATTTAGATTGACGCATGTTAGGATGGCATGCAGCTCTGCTTAGAAGATGCTGGGGCTTATTCCCAGGGCCTTCGAGATCTTGCGTTTTGGTCCAAAGAAGCCGGCGCCAACGCCAGAAGCCATCTTGGAGCCATCCGTGTACCACCTGAGGCCTTTGACATTTAGCAGGGGATCACTGTTTTCCCATGCTGAGCGGTTTGGGATCAGTATCTCAAATCTCTTGTCAAAGGTGAAGGTGTTGCGGCAATGCGTCCGAGACTGTAGTAATCATATCCAGCTCGGGAAAGTGTTGTAATATAGACATGTGGCCTACGGGTCTACATGGCATATTTGTTCCCGAGCAGAGGATTCTGATTGCACTGCGTAATGCCACCTTTTTGATAAAAAGGTGCAGTGGAGCGAGTCCAATGAGTGCTTCTTGTGGTGCCGTAGGGCAGGATGGCATAGCGCCTGTGATGCCGAGACACGCTAGTCTCTGAAGGCGTTGATGCTTAACAATTGTAGTTTTTTGCTCAACTTTTGTCCACCATACGGTGGACCCGTAGGTGACGATAGGTCTTACTATCGCGGTGTATAACCAGTGGACTACCTTAGGTTTAAGTCCCCAGGTTTTACCGTAGGTGCGTCGGCAGGCCCACATGGCCTTAGTCGCTTTGATGAGTTTATTTTTCATGTTGGAGTTCCCGTTGAGTCTGCGGTCTATGTCAATACCTAGATACTTTACTTCCTCTGAAAATCCTATGCGTGTGCCATTTAGTAAGATTGAGCAGGGTTGTACCTTTCTCCTCTTTGTAAATGGGACTAAGATCGTCTTATTTGGGTTATTAGATAAACCCTCTCTGCCACACCAGTCAGAGATAAATTGGAGCGCAAGCTGCATACGCCCACAGGCAGTGGCCTCGCACTTGCCCGTAACAATGATTACTAGGTCATCAGCATATCCGATGACCTCGTAGCCCCAAGTGGTCAGCTTGGGTAGTAGATCGTCGATGAATATCGACCAAAGCAGTGATGAGAGGACTCCCCCTTGTGGGCATCCTCTAACCGCCGATACTGTCACTGAGACCTCTCCGCATGTGGCTGATATGATACGGCTATTTAGCATCGCCCTAATCCAGTGATTAGTGGGATGGTCCACACCCCTGCAGGATAGTGCAGTGGTGATCGAATCATAGCCAGTATTATCAAAGGCTCCCTCTATATCGAGGAAGGCGCAGATTGCGATCTCCTTTTGTGTGAAACTATTTTCAATGCACGTCACCAAGGGGTGTAGTGCATTTTCGGTAGATCGCTCTTTGCGATATGCATACTGGTTGGGATGCAGAGGTGTCTGATTTTCCAGGATACCTATAATATGGAGCTCTATCAGTTTCTCCATTGTTTTTAGAAAGAACGAAGTCAAACTGATAGGGCGATAGGATTTAGGTTGCTTGCTTGGTTTCCCAATCTTGGGGATGAAGACGAGATTGACCTCTCTCCAAGTTTGGGGTATGTGTCCCAGGTTGAAGCAAGACTTAAAAAGAACTATCAGTGATGGTACAATTGTATTCAAGCATTTCTGTAAGATCGCAGGAACTACACCGTCTTTGCCTGGAGCCTTGTAGGGTTTGAACGAACTAATTGCCCATTTAACCCTGTCAGGGCTGAATAGTCTTCCAGAGAGGCTATTTGTTCTACTGTCGATGTTTTCTATGACGTTAATCTGATCGTCAGAGGACATCGAATAGGGAGTAGAACCAGGGAAGTGCACCTCGAGCAAAGTCTCCAGGGTTTCCCTGCGGTTGACAGTAAAGGTGCCGTCTGATTTGCCGGGCGGCAGTTGGAAGCGAGTCTATGTTCTCGCAATGTTTCCTCCAAGACGTTCTCTTGGATTTCCTCAATTCGAGGTTGTATTTAGTTAGAGCAGATCTATAATAAGCCCAACTATTGTACCGTTTTGCTCTGTTAACAGCGATCCCACCTGCTTCCTTAGGGACTCAAGCTGACTATTCCACCAGGGCACACATCGCGTTTTTGTGTAGTTGACCTGGGTGTACAGCTTTCTCTAAAGGATGAGATGAGTGCTGCATTGAGCTGGTAGGCCGCTTCGTCGATATCGTCTGTCGATTCAATCGACTTAAGGAGCATGTCCTCTTTAGCGGCGAGTTGAGCTTGGAACCGAGCCCAATTTGTTCGTTTGGGCTGATACCCGGGCTCAGCCTCATTAACCTCACTAGAGATGTTGAACCTGATGTACTGGTGATCAAATAGTGAGGCTTCATTGGAGACATGCCAGTCCCCAATCACATTTGAGATAAACTGGCTAGAGATAGTGAGGTCAACCGGGGGGGTTCAGGTCGGACAGTGAATGCCATCGTCCCCGGTAATCTCGTTTCCTTTCATAGGGAGGGGCTCATCCGAGAGAGTTTCCTCAGGGATCATATGCTCCAGGGGAGGGACTTGCTCTGGGTTCGTCGATGCCCTGGAGTCAGCTGATGCTGTTCCGGAGGCTCTCTTGGTTGAGTCCTTCCCCGTCTTTTTTGTAAATTCTGTGCCTTGCTGAGTCAAAGCCTAGAGAGATTGGGTTATTAGCTTTTGCTAGAGGTGCCAGGGAATTCTGATTAATTATACTACTGATCAATCTAGAAGGTCCTTTCACATCCTCCAGCTTGGCTATTTTCCAGTCCTTAGTATTAACTTGCGGGTTGCAGTTTTGGATGATAACCAAAAACTCCTTAGGAACCTCGGGATAGGCCGGAATAATAGCTCTAGCCCATGGTCTGTTGGGGATTTGGTTCAAGTTGAGCTCCCTCCCAGACCTCGCCGACTCTGCTGAGTGCTAGCTTAAAAACGTTGATTGACCTTTGGTCCTCGAAGGAGACCAACTTGGTCCTACCTTGATAGTAACCTGCGTGATGGGTTATAGGGAAGAGTCCAGGATGTTCTTGGAACAGCGAGAGATAGTTCGTAAGCAGCACATTGCTTATTAAGAGCCACTCCGCCGTAGGGATATTCCCATCAACATCGCTTCTATCGACGACAGCCATTGTGGTCGAGTTCTTTAGCACATCGCGATAGGAGAGTTGTTTCTGGGTGCTAGGGGAGATGCTATGAGACCACGCTTTCTTTGAGGTGGAGAGAAGCTCCTCAGCCGACCTCTGACGCTTGCGTTGTTGTTCTTTACCATATGAATTTCCCGGTGTACTCTTGATTATCAAGAGTCTTTTTCCTCCTTTTCGAGAGCTGATCCCTTGGGTCGTCCCGTAGCTTGTCTAATAGCTTGCAGGCCGCGCGACGTTCTTTATACCGTGAGCCCGCGGTCAGGGCTGGGTCTCGAGGAGTAGTCCTCTCCCTATTGCTACCTGAGGGTGCTACACCAGGCTTTTGTGTGGAGGCCGATGTCGTAGCATCTGGCCGACCGTCAGAACTTAGACTGCTTCTCGTAGCACCTTGTCGAATAACAGTATTTTTACTGTTTCCTGAGGGTGCTAGGCCAGTGTTCCTACACATACAGAGTGGGCCAAATACAAGTTCCTTTTTAAAACCTTGTTGATGGTTTCGGATTACTTGGATAATATTGGCCATAAGTGCTTGAATCGTTTTCGGATTGTGGGCATAATATCACGGTTCTCCACAAAAAAAAGTCCAATGGAGTCAAATCGCAGCTCCGAGGCGGTCAATTGACATCGCCAAGACGGCTGATAACACGATTTGGGAAATCTCCTCAGGCTAGTGCGTGAAATGTTGAGCCGTTGAAATCGATGGTGAATTGATGTTCGTGAATTGAGTATCACACTCTCGGCCACAGCAGCCACATTCTCATCTGCACGAACCGTAAGACGACAGGGACCATGAGTGCCATCCACTAGCATACCAGTCTCACGAACTTTTTGCACAAACTTGCGTGCAGCAGTCGCGGTGGGTTATTTTATTTATTTCGGCCAAAACTTCTTTTCAAAAAGCACTCACTTTGGAAATAAGTTTTCAATATTTCCCAACGTTGTTCAAGCGTAAAGCGACTCATTTCGTTCCACGGAGGTATGATACTGACTTTTTGTCAAGATTTCGGGCGGTAAACAGCTGTCAGTGTCCACTAGATGGCCCACCCCATCTACTTACTCAGGTACAATTTGCCCTCTGTTAAAACTTCTGTGATTCATTGGCAAAAAATTTGGTCAAGGGATTCTTAGCCGACCAATTTTGTACCATCAGAGCTTTGCCGAGGTCGTAAGTAATGGTAGTCGGGCGTTGCAAGGTCTGGGCTGTACGGTGATTGCATCAAGTCTGTGACCGGGAATTGGATGGAACACAACTTCTATTCTGTTGGCCATTTCTAGTCGTTCGTTCTTGATTATTCCATTCAAACGGTCGAGTTGTGCACAGTAGAGAGCCGAAGTGACCGTTTCGCAAAGTTGCAGATACTCATAATGAAAAAGCCCCCTCCAATCCCATCAACAACTTAGTATTACCTCGTTTGCCGCCAATCTAGGCTTTGAAGGTGTTTGTGAAGGACTACCGACCTTTGACAATAATCGAGAATGACATATTTGACACCTAAATGTCCGCAACGGAATCGAGCAACCCACTCCTGGGCGTTCACTCACATTATTCTCACCATACTCTCCACAAATATTTCGGCATGTTTTTGTAGCGTTTACGCAAATGACAAGTTACAAAACGGTATACGTAACAAATATAGTCTGAAACATCACCTTTCATACGCACGTCTGCTTGACAGAATCGGATTAATGCTACCCAATATATGGGCATGAACATGGTCTTTAAAAAACTATGCAAGTCCTTACCCGTTGATAATGTGTAATATTTTGTGAAATCGTCTTTTTACTGAAGATGAAACCTATGCTTGCACTTCTTCTTCCTTGTGGCGCTGCAGAACGGTGTGGTTTTGGGCATCAACCAACAAACGACTCCAGCCTGCACGATCCCTTGCCAGCCGTCTACTCATAAATGTTATCGATCTGAATCCGAAGAAGTCCGCTTAGTATCTTGGCATAATCTTAGATTCCAAGCTTAGCTAGAAAGACACTATTAATGAAAGAACCAAAAAAGCTTACATGGCACTATATTCGTGCAGAGTAGTTTTTGGAAAGACATGGACCTTTAAAGCAAAGGTGGTACACTGGCTATACACCGTGGTGGTAAGACCTATTTTAGTCTACAGATCGAGAAGAAATGCAACCCTCAAAGTCTCACAAGGATCCAGAGGCTATGAAATCCACACCACACTGTTTTCTTTATAGAAGCCCCAATCCAGACAGGAATGCAGCATTTGATGCATTCGACGCACTGTCTGATTCCATCCAAAGAATAGTTTCCCTGTTCCTTCGCACTGAAATCGTTTTAGCGGGCGATTTACCAATGTACACAATTCTCTGTGGCTTCGACATCCTGGACAGACAACACCCGAAGGAAGGTATGTTGAAATTTTTGCTGAGTAAAATCAATTAACTCAACTTGTGAATGAGCCATCATGTATCCCCGATGTTGCTGGTCATACCGCCAGCACATTGGACTTGTTTCTTACCTCTCAGCCTGACAAATACGCGATCGATGTATTGTCGCCACTAGGCTCGTCTGACCACTGCGTGATATCAGCAAAATTATCGAACTCCCACCATCCAGTTAAGGAAAAAGCTCCTAAGAGAACACTATGGCTATACGAGAAAGCCAACTGGTGCGGCCTTAACAACTTCTTTCGGATCTTTAACTGGTCGTTGTGCTTCCTCGACAACGACGTGGACGCCGCAACTGATATTATCGCAAATATTATCCGAATCGGCATGGCAAATTTTATTCCCAGAAAGATTAAAAGCACCAGGCTTTGACTTGAGCTGCAAAGAGGCTATTAGGCTCAGGGAGCTAAGTTTTCAGGCCTACAAGGCAAACAGTTCTGAGGTAAACCGAATAAAAGTACTTACGAGCCAGAAATGACTGCAACACATTCGACGGGTTAAATTCCAGTCCGACCAAAAATTAAGGCGTAAAATCCTTCAATGTCCCAAAGGTAGCAAAAGTTTCTGGTCGTTTGTAAAAAACGTAAAAAACTCAACTACGTCGTCTATACCGAAGCTCATCCACAATGACATTCCAGCTGTCACCCCCTTAGACAAAGCTAACCCATTTCGCAACCAGTTCTCAGCTGCCAGCTTGTACTTTGTCTCCGCCTGTACTAGAGTGCGTCAATTCCACCATGGGACTAATCCATTTACGCACCCGTACAGTCGCAAGGATTCTTAAAGACCTCGACATACACAAATCCGCGGGTCCAGATGATATTGCCCCAATAGTTCTGAAGAGGTGTCCTTCTACGCTGGCAAAACCACTGCGTAAGCTTTTTCACCTTTCCTACTCCTCTGGGCTCTTTCCGCGTAGGTGGAAAACAGCATTTTTCCAGCCTATACCCAAAAAATGCGAATCATCTTCTCCCTCCAACTACCGACCCGTTGCACTAACGTCCTTTCTTTCTAAGGTCATGAAAACGCTGATCAACCGTCAGCTTATGAAATATCTTGAATCACGGAAACTCCTCAATGACCGTCAATACGGTTTCCGCAGCAACAGATCCACTGGTGATATGATGGCATATCTCGCTGAAAAGTGGAATCACTCGCTTCACCAAGCAGGTGAAAGCAAAATGGTTGCACTGGATATTTCGAAAGCTTTTGACAGAGTTTGGCATGAAGCCCTTTTGCCGAAAATGCGTGCTTTTCGGATCGATGAGTCTCTTCTTCAATGGATTAAAAGCTACCTTTCGAATCGTTCAATTCAAGTTGTTTTGGACGGATTCAAGTCTGACACTCACTTTATAAATGCTGGTGTTCCCCAGGGCTCCGTTTTGTCTCCGATACTCTTTCCTATTTTCATAAATGATCTCTTGTCTGTTATTTCTAACCCAATTTACTCCTTCGCTGACGACAGTACCCTCAGCTTCTCATATTCGTTCACTAGTTTACGACAATGCAATTCAGTTATAGATGATGACTGGCAGCGTATGTTAAGCTCATTAAATTCCGATATCGACAGCATCATCCAATGGGGTAAAAACAATAGAGTGGAATTTAATGCTTCCAAAACACAATGGTGTCTCTTGTCGTTAAAGCGCATAACTAACCCCCAGCCATTACCCATGAATGACACTTGCATCTCAGAAACTGAAAAGCTTTCCATCCTGGGTATGAGTGTTGCTCACAGTCTTAATTGGAGCGAGCATATATTCAGTGTCGCCAAGAATGCTGCGAAATACCTAGGCTTCTTATACAGAAGCAAGAAATATTTCTCACCCTTAGACCTGGCTACAATCTATAAGGCGTTCATTCGCCCCAAATTAGAGCTTAGAGCTCATGTCTGGTCCGGTGCTTGCAAGACCTCATTGCGCCTTCTAGACAGAATACAAAAACGAGCCATAAAACTGATAGGCGACTCCAGCATTACCAAAACATTAGACTTGCTGGAACACCGCAGGAAAGGTATCTGCCTCTCCCTGTTTTATCGTTACTACATTGCATTCCGCCCCTTCAACATTTCTCCCGCAATACACGTCTCTCTAGGAATGCTCACCAATATACCCTGAAGCCCGCTTTCGAACATACCGTCAAATATAGGGAATCTTTCATTAAACGAACCACACGAATCTGGAACTCCCTGATGGATTCCGTTTTCCCCCCTCAATGCAACATGCAAACATTTAACATCAATGTCCATCGGCATCTCTTCTATCCCTCTTCCTTTCTACCTTCTGCCCGCACTGTGTCCGACATAATAAGGTTATTAGACCTTGAGTGCGCGTAAATTATTTAAAAAAAAGAAAAAGAAAAAAAAAAAAAAAACACCAACGGCAGCCCTTGAAGCGACGGGAGATCGCAGCCAGGGCTGCGTTAAGCATGCAGGAATCCTGTCCTTGGAAAAGGTGTCCTCATGGCCACACATCAATTCTGGGTCGATGGGCTATTTTGAAGTCCGCAGCCGAAACAGAGTATACCACCCCATTTTCTCTATCAGCATTCCCTCCAGGGATGAATGGGCCAGTGGTATGATAAACACGGAAGAGGAACTGGAAATCTATACCGACGGATCCAAAACGGATACCGGTACAGGGGCCGGAGTGTACTTCGAACATCGGAAAGCATATCACTCCTACAGACTCGATGATGTCTTCCAGGCTGAGATCTTCGCAATTAAACAAGCTGCGAATCTGATTCTGATAGCGATATTCTCTCAGAGAATCAAAATCTATGTTGACAGCCAGGCAGCCATTAACGCTCTACAAGCAACATGGATGAAATCCAAACTCCACCACCACAGCAAGATTAACATGGCCCGTCTATGACAAGAAAAGGACGGAAAGTCTGCTAAATTTTAGTAGAGGGAATATACGACTGGTAGTCGGTATCCTCACTGGGCAATGCATGATACCATATCATGCAGCTAGACTAGGTCAGCCCTACAACGGTTTTTGCAGAAGCTGTAGGGGTGAAGAGGCAATTGAATCCATACGTTCCTTGGGAACGACTTCTTTTCACGTTTAGAGGAGGCAAGACACATTAAGCTGAACCAACTGCTAGGATTCTTAACTGCATCTAAGGAGTTCAGCTCAGCGGGTAACAAATACGTTCTCCTTGGGTTAGACTTTTAAAATGGGCATAATGGAATCCACGTAGTCTAAGAGAGTCTTGACCTCATGTCGATAGGGCACCCGACTAACCTAACCTAAACTACAGTCACGTACACTAAGTTGGTTGAGGTCCTTCTCCACTCGCGTGCGCCACTTGAGTTGAGGCCGTCCTCTGATGCGTTGGGCCAATGGCTCGGATTCGAAGACTCCTCGGGCCGAAGCTATGTAGTCCATACGCTAACTTATCCATTTTAGGCGTAGATGCTTGACCAGGCACGTTCCGCCGTAGTCGGATCTTTTCCACTAGATGCCATCAACGCAAACAGGATCGTGCAAAGATCGCACGCAAAACTTTTCTCTCGAAAGGACCAAGAGTTTCCTCATCCGTTTTCAATAGCGTCCATGCCTCTGCACTATGAAGCAGGACTGAGATAATCAGGGTATTATATAAAGCCAGCTTGTTTTGCGAGAGACGGCTCTGTTGCTCAATTGCCTTTTGAGCCCAAAGTAACAGCGATTGGCAAGAGTTATTATGTTACTACATAATACGAGGTCGACGAAGTCCTTGACTACCTCGAAGTTCTTGTGATGCTCTGTCCGAGACGTCGATTTTGTGCGTCCTTTCTTGATGATATCATATACTTCGTTTTGTCCTCATTTAGCCGCCTCCGCTTCAATGCCAGCAAACGTCTCATTGACGGCCCGCTGCGTTCGACCAATCACATCAATATCATCCGCGTAAGTTAACAGTTGAACGGGTTTTTTGAAAGATCATGCCCCTGACTGACAAAAGGATCTCCTTTCTTGTGGATCGGACAAACCACACTTCGATGCCACGCGTCGACCATGTCTTCCAGATGAGCTAGTGCATGTGCCCTGCCAGATCATCCACAGCTGCTTTAAACAGTTTCGTGGAAATTCTGTCCGCTTCAGCAGCTTTATTTCAGCCTTGATATTGCTATCTCGGCCTCTGCAAAGTCGGGGAGACGGAATTCTTGTGTATCGTCGTCCAAGTAGAGTGGAACATTCTGCGTGACGGCGGTTTTTGAGCCTCCCCTGCCGTTTAACAGTCTGCAGAAATGATTCTTCCAAATTCTCAGTATCGACTGCGACTCTACTACAAATTGTCCATACTCGTCCTTGCAGACTTCGGTCCGGAGTCTGTATCCACTGGATAGTTGTTATACCTTTAGGCAAAACTTCTGGACTTCATTTCTGCTTTAACACCTACCTATCTCTTCGACAATGCACGAAAAAGGAACACGGAGCTGCTCATAAACTAGAAGGAATCCTCACGCAGTACAAGGCGGATATTACTGCGGTCCAGGAAATACGCTGGATAGGAAACGGTATGATTAGGAAGAAAAATTGCGACATTTATTACAGCCGACACAAAAGGTTGCATTTACTGGGATGCGGATTTGTCGTGGGAAAGCGGTTAAGGTCGGAGGTCATCGACTTTAAACCGATAAGTGATCGCCAGGCTGTGATCCGCATCAGAGGCAGATCTTATAACATCAGCCTTATATGTGCACACGCCCCTACCGACGAGGCTGAAGACCCTATCAAGGAGGACTTCTATGACCTCCTGGACAACGCCTACGGAGCTTGTCCGGAGTACGATGTAAAAATCGTGCTCGGGGACTTCAACGCCAAGTTCGGTAAGGAGAACACCCCTGGCGGAGTGATCGGAAAGACAACCTCCACGATACAACAACAGATAACGGCTTCCGACTCGCTGACTTTGCGACAGCTCGTAATGCGGTGATAAGTAGCACAAGATTCCCTCGCAAGCGAATCCACACAGCAACCTGGCGATCTCCGGACGGTCGAACCGCCAACCAAATCGACCATGTGCTCATTGACGCAAGGCACTCGTCAAACATCCTGGATGTGCGAACATTCAGAGGAGCAAATGTCGACTCTGACCACTTCCTCGTAGCAGCAAGATTCAGAGCTCGACTGTCCAATGTCAGAAAGCTGCACCAGCCCATCAGGAGGAGGTTCGACATTGGGCGCCGGAGCACACCGGAGGTTGCCAGAGTCTACAGGGAGCAGCTGAGCGAAAGACTCTACGGTATGCCTACGTCGAACACAAATGCCAATAATATGTGGCTGCATTGCCGCTCAGGCATTCAGGAAGTAGCCGAAACCAACTTAGGATACCTACCACCCCCGACAAGAAACCCGTGGTATGATGGCGAGTGTGAGCAGAAAAGGGCTGCAACCGACGAGGCGTACCAAAAGGCGCTGCAGAGGAAAACCAGGGCAGCGCAAGAAGAGTACCGAGCCAGAAGAAGGGAGGAGAAAAAACTACTGCGACAAAAGAAAAGAATCTTCGCAGCCTCCCAGCTCAAGGATATCGAGGAGTCTAGGGATAAACATAAAATACGAACCTTTTACAAGAAAGCCAAAGGCCTTGCAGGAGGCTTCAAAAAGGGCACCCTGGCTCTCCGAAACTGCGAGGGCAATCTTGTCACCGACCCGCAGGGAAAAGTGGATGTATTTAAGCAGCATTTCCAGCAGCTGCTTAACGAGCATGACCAAGAGAGAGTGGTAGGGACCGAGGAAATCCCAACTCCAGCCGCTGAAGTAGTCCTCCCACCCAGCATCGAAGAAGTCAACACAGCTATTCAGAAGCTGAAGAACAACAAGGCCGCAGGCTCAGATGGCTTGCCAAGGCTGGCGGCGATGTTCTGGTAGGGAGCATGCACCAGATCATCTGCAGAATTTGGGAAGATGAAAGCATGCCCGACGACTGGAATACCAGCTCTATATGCCCCACCCACAAAAAAGGCGATCCTACCTCTTGCAAGAACTATAGAGGTATACCTGCTCATGCGACATTGAGCAAGATCCTGTCCAGCGCATTGTGTGAACGTCTAAAACCATTTTGCACCGCACTAATCGGCAGCTACCAGTGCGGCTTCCGGCCCGGCAAATCAACTATAGACCAAATTTTCACACTTCGACAAATCCTGGAAAAGCCCAACGAGTTTCGAATCGATACACACCATCTTATCATCGATTTCAAAGCCGCATACGACAGCATTCATCGTGAAGAGCTGTTTGGTGCGATGGCCGAATTCGGGATCCCGGGAAAACTGATCCAGTTGTGTCGCGCTACGCTAAAAAACACGCGATGCACCGTGCAATTCGGTTCTAGGACCTCGGAACCATTCGAAACATGCACCGGATTTCGGCAAGGAGATGCGCTGTCATGTGACTTCTTCAACCTGGTTCTGGAGCAGATAGTGCGACGGACAGGCGTCAACAGGGAAGGCACTATCTTTTACAAGTCCATCCAGCTGCTAGGATACGCCGATGATATCGACATCATCGCGTGTTTTCGCCGTGGCATCGTGGAAGCATTCACGGCGATTGAAGAACAGGCGAAACGAGTTGGTCTTAAGGTCAGTGAGGACAAGACGAAGTACATGCTGTCAAGCAAAAACCAATCCGTCGCTCACCACCTGGGACAAAATATAACAATTGACAGCTACAATTTCGAGGTAGTTAAGGAGTTTGTCTACCTCGGCGCAAACGTAAATTCCACAAATTACACCACAGTGGAGATCCGGCATAGAATCGCCCTTGACAACCGCTGCTACTTGAAAGACCTCACTCGAAAGACCAAAGTCATGCTTTACAAAACGCTGCCAGTCTTGCTGTACGGAGCCGAAAGCTGGACGATAAGCAGGACAGCGGAGCTGATTTCGGATTCTTTCGATAGAAAAATTCTGCGCCGGATATTTGGTGCTGTCTGTGAGGAAGGTGAATGGAGAAGAAGACACAACCGCGAACTCTACGAGCTGTACAAAGATGTGGATGTAGTCCGGACGGCAAAGATCCGTCGACTACACTGGTTCGGCCACGTCGAGCGCATAGACATCAACGCTCTATCTAAGAGGGTCTTCGACTCCGAGCCTCCTGGTTGGAGAAGTAGAGGAAGACCGATCCTCCGGTATAAAGACCAAGTAATCGCGGATGTAAGTCATCTTGGTCTTGACAACTGGAAGCAGCGTGCCCGGGACCGTCAAGGATGGAAGGCGGCTATAGCTCAGGCTCAGATCTTCCATTGATCGCTGACCTGATAAGTAAGTAAGTATCTCTTCGACCGCGTGCTTCTCTCCCTTCTTTTTTTTCTGAGAAAGCGGTTCACTTTTCTCGTTTTCTGTTCATAGATCTCACGAACAGCTCTCGTCTTTCGATGCAACATTGCCTTGTAGGCGTCTTACTTAGCTGGGAGGGTCTGCCTGCACTCGTCATCAAACCACGAGTTTTTCCTGGGTGGTGGTGATGTAAAACCCAGCACATCACTGATAGCTTCTTTAATATCTCTTTGACAATGTTCATTCTTCTTCTACCGTTAGTGCAAGCAGTGTCGAATTTTCAGAGAGTTTTTGGGAGACTCGGTGGGCAAAGTTCCTAGCCGGTTAGGCCGTTTATCGGCCTTGTGCCCAAGATCAAAGTGTAGATTGCACTAGAAACTGAACATATTTTTTCTCGCTTACAGTGATTGGTCCGACTTGTCGTACTGCCTCTGGAGGCACTGATCTGCTGAAATGGAAAACAGCATCTGACTGATTTAGCCCGTTTTCATCATAGAAAGGCTAATAATTTGGAATCAAGATTTGGACTTCCAGAGAAGGCTAAAAGGTTGAACTCAGTATTGCGAAGGTATTCATCAGGCTTGGATATAAGGCTGTTTATGATATCATTGAGTAAACGTTAACTTCAAATTGCCCTAGACTTAAACTAGACTTTTTTGTCTATAAAAGTGAACTATAGTTGATATAGTCGCACGTAATTTCGCAAGGGTAAGAGTACCAAGCTAATGCAACTTCAGAAAACAGCATCTTAGCTGTAAAGGAGCCATGGAGTCTATAGAAATTTGAACATGTCCACAGGAAAGGCAAAAAAGTAAACAATCAGGACCCTACCCAATATCGAAAGAGCCTTTAATGACGCCGATGACACGGGATCGAATCCCGACGCAGCCATGTCATCGAACGTGTTTTTCACGGTGTTTCTCCTCAGCGGGGTTCTGAAAAAGCCCCCTGTAGTAAAATTGTCATGAAAAGCTTCTCGAAATTCGCCGTTCGGAACCGGCACTAAACTGTAGGTCCCTTCCACCTATGGGAAAATGAAATCACACACAACATGGGTGATTGAGAGAAGCTCGGCTCAGGTCCTTCATGGACTGTAACGCCAACATACATACATCTGCATGCTCTTCCCAAAATGACGAACCTATTTCAACAAGGAGTACCCCAAAGTGGTGTCAGTCTATTCTGGTTTGTCATAGTCAGAATCGTTAATCAATAGCGAATTAACCTGTTTTATGGTATGACTTTTCTTAAATTATTGAGTACCACCTGCGGCCTTCACTTGAGTCTCACGGGCAGACAATTAAGTCGAGCCCGGAAGCGATTGCCCAAATTAAATGCTCTTTATTAATATTAACCATGCTGGCGGTTAATATTAACCATGCTGGCGGTTATATCACGCTCAACTACGGCCCACACACATTAAGTCAGTGTATTGGGTATTAGGGTTTGGGAGGCTAGAACGCCATAAGTTCAGGGTGATGTGGTCATGGAAATGTTCGGCCATTTAATCCTGTGTTTTTCGTTTTGTCTTATGATTCGCGTAGATTCAGGAGTCTTACGTTTATTATGTTTGTCCCACAACCTTGGCTGGGCGCCGGTGATTTGGGTTGTAGATGTTCGTTCACTGCTCTCCAGGGGTGGTTGTCCTAGATAGGATTCGAGAGGAACTCGACTAAATTTTCGCGTTGGTTATAGTTCTCGGCAAATGTTCCACGCCGTTATGGTGTTATATTAGAACTGCACACACAGAGTATGAATTTGAAGTGACCATAATGTTTTCGCGCTCAAGGAAGACCTGGAGCCATCCGTGAAAATGCGAAGACTATCATTTCCAGGTTCAATATCCAGCCAGAGCCAATCCTGATGCCATGGAAACTCGACTGTGAAATAACAGCGCAGTAGGATAACGGGTGTCAATGCATCAGGCATGTCCATAAGACAGGGGTCGCAGGACAATTTTTGCGCAAGCACACTGTTATTCCTATGCGAGTTGTACCCAAAGCCATTTCTCTTCTGACGAGACATGGTTTTCAGAGCACACCCTCAGATAAATATATCAAGAGGTGGAAGGCTCATCATAGCATCTACAGGAGCGCCCGCCATGCTGGCGAAGCTCCCGTACAGGTGAGACAAACCGTTTTTTTTTTACAGTTTGGTGAAAGGGGCTACGACGTGTTTGCGTGTTGGTCTGTTCCACCAGACAACTGATGCATATGAGATTATAGGTCTTATCATTGCCATGTAGATCCAGAGGACCTTTGCCGGCGATAAACCCCATGTTTTGCCAAAAGCTCCTTTACATTGCCAGAAAGCTGACAGCGCTTTGGTGGCTTTTGACTTAACATGCTTTGACCAAAGAAGCTTGCTATCTAAGATGGCTCCTAGCTTCCTTGGATACCGGGATGGAAGTACCTTTTAGTACCAGTTGGGTCAGTCAGTATTTTTCCTCCTTCTCGCAAACCGAAAGACATCGGTCTTAAGAGGATTGACCGACAGCCCATTTCTGGTACACCAATCATCACATCACATTTAGCGGCGCCTGTGCTTTGAGACGGACAGTCGCTAGCATGAGCCGACAGAAAGAACGGCGACATCATCCGCATAGGCCAAGGCATAGATTCCAGAGGCATTGAGAGCAGCAAGCAGAGAGTCGACCAGCATGCACCATAACAGCGGAGACAGGACGCCACCTTGCGGGGGCAGCCCCTGTTTACATTAGATTTGAAACACTGGTCGAGGCCTGCATCAGCGGTCAATGTCCTGTGCACACGCATTGCTTTGATCCACAAGACCAATGCTTCATTTTCGCCATGACGCCTGGCAGCGTTGCACATGCTGTCGGAAGTTGCGTTATCAAAAGCTCCCTCAATGCCGATGAAAATGCCCAGCGCGTACTCTTCAAAGTAGGAAGCAGCATAATAGAATATATCCCGTCGGTGCCTGGGGGTTTGAAGCCATCCAAGGATGCAACAGCAAATTCAATGGCTTCAGTCGTAACCACACGCGACGCTGTACACCAGCTACGCCGAGTTGTTTTCATCGTTTGAGTTGTAGTTTCCCTTGAAGGAGTGTGCAACGAGCCGATGGTGATCTGATTTCCCGGGAAATGGGTCTGAAGCAGTCAGGCTTCCTGAGTGTATCCAGCCTTGTCGGTTTCCCCCGTTTGAAGACTTTAACCAACTTGTTAGTCGCACTCAGAGACTTGATCTCTTTGCAGAAGGTCTTATAAGAAACGTTTTTCGATTTACGAATAAGTTTCTGATATTCTTTCTTCTTTGACCGATGCTTATTCCCGTCATCTTTCGAATTCGATGTGAGCGATATATTCAGAAGACTTCTGGGTTCCCTGCCATAACTTTGGAGCTCGGCATTCCACCAGGGAGCTAATTTCCTGCAGAGAAGTTTGCTGACAGGACATGCAAGTTCAAAACAATTGGTGATTACGTTATTCAGTTTATGAACGGCCTGAGTAGATTTCTCAAGCTCCTTTGCTGCTGCCCCAGCAAATGCATTTCGGTAACCAAACAGCACTCAAAACACTGAGCTCACATCACATGAACGCAAGGTCTGCTATGATGCTCTGTGTATAGGTACTAGAGCAGCATTAGGTTGGCTGATGCGGCCTTTCTGTGATGTAGGTTTATTTGCACTAGTTTCATTTTCAGTAGCACTGTCCTTCACCACAGCTGCCGTACCCCCAGGCTGCGCCTTCTTCATGAGTCTCACAGGAAACTCACCAGCCCCGAAGAGTAGGCGCATATGCCTCTCTTTTTTCATCGTTTCCGGCGGATCCTCGATAACAAAGATTATGCTCTTTGTGCCATCTTTGTTGCTCTCAATTGCGACTACTTCCCAATCATCCATAGGGACCGCTGGGTTTTGTGCCTTTAGAAAGCCGAGGATTTCGCTTTTTCTCGAATTCCATTTCCAGTACGCTCATCTTGGCTTTAGGCCTCTCTGGTACCTCGTCCAAGGGGACTGCCTTTAGTGCAGCCCCCTCCCACAACTTGAAGGTGAGTACGACCTTCTTCGCAAAGTCATGCGATAGCTGGTCCTTGCAGTCCAGCCTACTCACACCTCGCCTCCAGTTAGTGAGACCAAACGTTGGCGCAGTTTTCCCAGCATTCCCTCGAATGTGGTCGAAGATCGCTCTAGCCAAGGCCTTCTCGATCATCTTCCCCTGTTCGAAGGTATACTGGCCACTCGGCCTGCGGGAATCTATCACAGCTAGCTGTAAAGCATTCCGAGCAGCCCCTCCGAACTGCACTGCCGTGTTGACCTTCACTCTTTTTGATGGATTTCCGGCTTCCTCTTGGGATCTTACCCTCTTCACCTTGAAATTCTCTCTTCTCTTGGGAGCTGGTACGGTTTCTGGTTTACCTTTACCAGTCTTATCGACCGCGTTAGGGGCTACCTTAGTAGAACCTGCCTTAGCGGCTACAGTCCTTCCCGTGCCCTCGGCTTTCAGGTTTTCACCTTCGCCTAGGGTCTGGGTGCAGCTAGAAGCCGCCTTATTGGCTTCGGTTCCACCTGGCCCAGCCCTCCGCTCCCTTTTCTTGGGGGGATCTTTGGTCTTTTTATCCCCCTTGCCTTCTCTGGCTTTTTTGCCGGATGTGCCCTTGTCAGCCCTTGGTCTTGTTAGGACATCCTTGGCAACCACCTCTCCTGCCCAAGCGAGCTTCTCCTTCTCCCTATCGGAGAGCAGGGGTATGTCCTTTTCCTCAAGCAAGTGTTTCAGGTGTACAGCTTTTTTGTACTCCTTAAGCCTCAGCTTTCCTTGAGTTAATTTCTTGGGTTTCTTGGCATCCTTTTTCCGTGTTAAACCTTCTTGGGCTGTCTCTTCAGAATCAGCGAGTAATTCCTCCTCTAATTCCTTGGAGATGACCTCGTCTAACACGCTGGATCCCCTTGCTTTGGCTTCTTCCTCTCTGCCACTGGCCACGGCAAGTAGTGCGTCTGCCGCCGACTCGAGAGAGAGCTCTTCCTCTTTGCTTCCTTTTTTTGATTTTTTTATATTATTATTAGAAATTGTGTACCCACGAGTAAGGCATTTGAATACCTTAGGCCTCGCCTGTGCACCTAAGGGAGCTCGTTAGCGGTTGAAAATAAACCCTCCAACCTTTCATCCTTCGGCACGGTTTTAAAAAGCTCACACCACCACTGGAATGGGGTTGACTATCTCTTGGTTCCCGGCCCGGAGACCATGTCGTTGACAATGCTTCCCTGGCCAGTGTAAGCCCCAGCACCACGGCAAAGTGGATAGTCCCGATGGGGAAATACTGGGTTTTTTATCCTCGTCTGGCTGGTTCAGCTCGACGGTAAATGCATAGGTATCAACGGGTTAAACAAAACAGGTGGGCACAATGGACTCAACGTAGTCTACGTGAGCCTTGACTTTACGTCAATAGGGCACCCATATACCTAATCTAACCATAGGTACTAGAGAATAAATGGTAATGAAACCGCTTGAATGGGCTCCGCCCAAAACTTTTGCGGAATTCCCAACAATTGATTCAATACACAGCAGCATACATTGATATCGAACTTAGCGACTCTGCCGATCTATAGAATGATCCTATCCCCCGAAGTATAGTGAAAGCGACGAAACTGCTGATCTCACATTGTATCAGTGTACTGCGATCTGCCACCTAAGAAAAGAGATATTTCTCATCAAAATTGTGGCACTTGAGAAGCCCATCAAATTCATAAAGTTGTCATTACAGGCCACTGGTCTATTGATACTATTTTGGTAGAGTCCAAATCCGTATTACCAAAGACGGACTTTTACGCAACGATAAAGGTGTCCTTTTCTCAAAGGACAGTAATTTGGCAATTTGCATTCAAAGGTCTACTATCCGCCGGTCACACGTAAGAGCTGTAACCCTAGGCCCTAGACCTCGGAATGAAGCATCCTGAATGCCTGCAGACATATATATGTACCCAAATTCTATTAAAGAGTCCATGTAATACCTTCTTTAAAGGAACTATACTACTTCGTCATGTGAAGTTTCAATGCTTCTTTAAAATCCAAATTTTAATTTCGAATAAAGCCCCTCAGTCGGCTATTAGCTTGACTTTAATTCTGCGAACAGTATTCACCGTACAAAGAAATCATTTCATTTCTGGTTTTCCATCAGATTAAGATGTTCCCCCGGCAAAAAGGAAGCAAACCATATCCAGGCAACAACAAGTAGCCCTAAAATGCTCACAGCTCATCGCCCTTTACGACACATTCCCCAAAGTATTCCATTTCCTGCAATAAGGAAAATGCTCTCCTATCACATTAGCAAATGAAAAGTCATCGCCTTTATCCTTCCTCCACCAACCAATATAAGTATAGTAACAAAAGGGCCAAGCTTTCACATTACAATCCAATGAACTTGGAAATAAAATCGCACCAGAGAAACACGCAACAAAGCGAAATGCTAGCAAAGAAAAACGCCAGGAAGAACGCGTACACGAGCACGTGTAATCACAACGAATCATCGTCCCCATTAACTCGGTTCAATCAACGCCAGGCATTTTAACCACCCCGCCATTGACGACCATGCCATCATCCCCTAGCCCCTAACCTTGGTTTTGACGCTTTTTATGTTTTTGTTTTGGAAGTTTCGGTTACAGGCCTAGGGCGGCTTCCCAACACTGGAGTATGAGAATGATAATTAAAGGAGCATGCGGCCGGGCCAGCAGGTGGAACCTCGAATCTCTTCGTACCTGTACCTGTGTGTGTGTGTCCGGCAGTTAAATCGATTCGAATACGAATGGAGAACGAAAACACAAGTCACACGTTTTGGGGGCAACCAACTTTAACGCCACCAAGAGCCGAAAACGAAACGACACGAAAGTCATCTCAGGTCGTTTTGGTTTCGTTTGGCTTGGTTCAAGCAACGCGCCCCACTACCTGCCTTCTGTTGTAGCCCTATTAAGAGCCACGTGTTCTATCACTTCTACTCATTGTACTTGTAAAGAGTCGGAGAACTCAACAACAACAATAAAAAGCGCGCGTTTCGACTGACGATATAGCCGCTGACGAGCGTCCGTCCAAAATCGGCAAGCCCTCGTCTCGAGAGGTAGAGTGTGGTAGAAACAGAGTCAATAACCGGCAATAGAACTACCACGCGGCCGCGTTCGTTTGTTTTCATCCGATACATATCTGGACTCTGGAAATTCGCTTTCTAACTCTTTTCTCCGCCGTCATCTCTTTTGCGGTACAAGAGTAATGCTGTTGGCCTAGCGTGGCGCGGTGTTACGTTTATTAGGACTTTGTTTTTTGTTTTTGTTTTTTGCGTGTTGTGTGTAGTTTGAAGCTCAGCTTATGGTTATGTCCATGGTTTTAGGTCGAAATGAGGGCGTCGTGGTGTGGAGGAAGCGATACAAGTAATCCAAAACGCACTGCTTATTGCGCAGTGAGTTTCGAGTTAGCTTGGTGGCATAGCAATCTGGCTGTTGTAGTTGCTTCTCCACTCGTCCATCTGCCATTCCTGTGACCGATGGCTGGTTTTGGTTTGAATTGGTTTCCCGCCAAAATGCTGCTTGTGTACGCTAACCAAGCAACGAGTACAAAGTTCCGAATACCGAGTGCCTTCGAGTAGTCAATGACTTTTCACACAGAGCCTTTGACATTGACGTTTTGTTTTTACCATTTTCGTCAGTTGTAAACCATTTATTGTATGTGTGTGTGTATTTGTGTGAAATTGAGGTTAAAGGTTCAGGTAAGGCGTGTAATGACGTGACAGACATCATGTGCTTTGTTTTTGTTTTTTGGTTTAATGCTCTTACCACAGTTCCCACGACACGAAGGAGCACAAAGAAAAGTCGAAAACAACACAAACTACAACAGCGACCAATCTATGAAATGTATCTATGGAGTGGTGAAATTGATTTGAATGGTCCAATGTCCCGACTTTTGTAGAGGCGTTTCACTCTGTGCTGACGCATACGAGTATTCTCGGTATCTCGGTAAGGCCGAAGTAGCAAGGTCGATGTTGGTATGTCATAGGTTGGCCTTGTTAGTGAGAGGACTCATTCAAGAATAATCGGAGTCAGGTTCCTGCTTCGCAGAGGTTGGGAGCAATAAACGGAAATGTTGCTGTTATTGGCGCTATTGTTGGCTGAAGATGTTGTTTCGATCGAAATGTGTCGTGTCAAGTGAGTGAGAAATGTGAATGAAATTATGTAAGTCTCCTCGTGTTCAAGGATGGAGATATAAGGATTTGATGGAAAGGTTAAGAGCTTTGCAAACAGATCGTTTGTCAATTACTCCAACGTTTTTGTTTGTTTTTTTCTTCGGGGCCACATGATGAGTTTTCTGGGGTACTACGTTGTAAGGGAGAAGAGATTAATGGGAATGTCTAATGAACGGATTTGCAGCGTCCTTGAAAAAGTCTAATAGAAAATGTTCATAAACAGGTCGACCTTTAAGCGAAGGTAAAGTGTTTTTTTGTTCTACCTTGACTCGATGTTAAGGTAGTACCTTCAAATTTTGTTGATGTTTATGTGGGCCCCTTTTTGTTTAAGGAAGTACCTTAGGTTAACTTATAGTCTAGCTGTTTTATAAAAAAAAATACTGAATTTCCATAAATATCCTTTACGACTTGTGTATGTATGTATGTACATACATAGTTGGTGAGAAGTACTTAGCTTGCGTTGCTTGAAGTCTAGTGCCACGGATATGTGGGGTCAAAACTCCCAGTTGTTTGGACAAGCCGAAGGAGCAGCGGTTGCCAAGGGCGATTCTATGCCGGATCTCCACTGTGGTGTCATTTGTGGAATTTACGTTTGCCCCGAGGTAGACAAACTCCTTAACTACCTCGAAATTGTAGCTGTCAATTGTTTTTTTTTTTGTCCCAGGTGGTGAACGGATTGGTTTTTGCTTGACAGGATGTACTTCGTCTTGTTCTCATTGATCTTAAGACCAACTCGTTTCGCCTGTTCTTCAATCGCCGTTAATGCTTCCACAATGCCACGGCGAGAACACGCGATGATGTCGATATTATCCGCGTATCCTAGCAGCTGGACGGACTTGAAGAAAGTAGTGCCTTCCATGTTGACGCCTGCCCGCCGCACTATCTGCTCCAGCACCAGGTTGAAGAAGTCACATGACAGCGCATCTCCTTGGCGAAATCCGGTGCATGTTTCGAATGGATCCGAGGTCCTAGAACCGAATTGCACGGTGCATCGCGTGTTTTTTAGCGTGGCGCGACACAAGTGGATCAGTTTTCCCGGGATCCCGAATTCGGCCATCGCACCAAACAGTTCTTCACGATGAATGCTGTCGTATGCGGCTTTGAAATCGATGAAAAGATGGGGTGTATCGATTCGAAACTCGTTGGTCTTTTCCAGGATTTGTCGAAGTGTGAAAATTTGGTCTACAGTTGATTTGCCGGGCCGGAAGCCGCACTGGTAGCTGCCGATTAGTGCGGCGCAAAATGGTTTTAGACGTTCACACCATGCGCTGGACAGGATCTGATATGCGACATTGAGCAGGGATATACCTCTATAGTTCTTGCAAGAGGTAGGATCGCCTTTTTTGTGGGTGGGGCATATAGAGCTGATATTCCAGTCGTCGGGCATGCTTTCATCTTCCCAAATTCTGCAGATGATCTGGTGCATGCTCCCTACCAGGACATCGCCGCCAGCCTTGAAGAGCTCTGATGGCAAGCCATCTGAGCCTGCGGCCTTGTTATTCTTCAGCTTCTGAATAGCTGTGCCGACTTCGTCGATGCTGGGTGGGAGGACTACTTCAGCGGTTGGAGTTGGGATTTCCTCAGTCCCTACAACTCTCTCTTTGTTATGCTCGTTAAGCAGCTGCTGGGAATGCTGCTTAAATACATCCACCATTCCCTGCGGGTCGGTGACAAGATTAGCCTCGCAGTTTCGGAGAGCCAGGGTGCCCTTTTTGAAGCCTCCTGCAAGGCCTTTGGATTTCTTGTAAAAGGCTCGTATTTTATGTTTATCCCCAGACTCCTCGATATCCTTGAGCTGGGAGGCTGCGAAGATTCTTTTCTTTTGTCGCAGTAGTTTTTTCTCCTCCCTTCTTCTGGCTCGGTACTCTTCTTGCGCTGCCCTTGATTTCCTCTGCAGCGCCTTTTGGTACGCCTCGTCGGTTGCTGCCTTTTTCTGCTCACATACGCCATCATACCATGGGTTTCTTGTCGGGGGTGGTAGGTATCCTAAGTTGGTTTCGGCTACTTCCTGAATGGCTGAGCGGAAATGCAGCCACATATTATTGGCATTTGTGTTCGACGTAGGCATACCGTAGAGTCTTTCGCTCAGCTGCTCCCTATAGACTCTGGTAACCTCCGGTGTGCTCAGGCGCCCAATGTCGAACCTCCTCCTGATGGGCTGGTGCAGTTTTCTGACATTGGACAGTCGAGCTCTGAATCTTGCTGCTACGAGGAAGTGGTCAGAGTCGACATTTGCCCCTCTGAATGTTCGCACATCCAGGATGTTTGACGAGTGCCTTGCGTCAATGAGCACATTGTCGATTTGGTTGGCGGTTCGACCGTCCGGAGATCGCCAGGTTGCTATTTGGATTCGTTTACGAGGGGATCTTGTGCTACTTATCACCGCATTACGAGCTGTCGCAGAGTCCGTGCGTCGGAAGCCGTTATCTGTTGGTGTATCGTGGAGGCTGTGCTTTCCGGTCACTCCGCCAAGGGTGTTCTCCTTACCGATTCACCCGAGAACGATTTTTACATCGTACTCCGGACAAGCTCCGTGGGCGTTGTCCAGGAGGTCATAGAAGTGCTCCTTGATAGGGTCTTCAGCCTCGTCGGTAGGGGCGTGTGCACATAGAGGCTGATGTTATAAAATCTGCCTCTGATGCGGATCACAGCCAGGCGATCACTTATAGGTTTAAGGTCGATGACCTTCGACCTTACCCGCTTTCCCACGACCTTTTGTGACAGCTGTAATAAATGTCGGAATTTTTCTTACTCATCATACCGTTTCCTATCCAGCGTATTTCCTGGGCCGGAGTAATATACGCCTTGTACTGCGTGAGGATTCCTACTAATTCATGAGCAGCTCCGGGAGTGTACAGGGTTCTGACATTCCAGGAGCATACTCGCAAATCCTGTTCCTTTTTCGTGCGTTGTCGTCGTCGAGTATCCGTCCGTGTATCCGAGGCATCTTGCTCATTCATAACTTTGTTTTTTTTTTTTTTACGTGGGCGGATTGTTAGCCGGCCGCACAACCGCCATTCTGGTTGGGGTTTTGTCGCTGCATACGTTTGTTCACCTCCCAACGGTTGTTGAAGAGGCTATCCAGAGGGCGCCGCGAGGAGGCCGTATATCAACTTGACCCGGGCATTTAAACAGGGATCGTTGCTGGCATCTCGCCAGGTTGAGAGCGATCAACAACTTTACCCTGTATGTCCGAGCCCATGCCCATACTCGTACATATTCGATCGTTTATCAGTTAAAGGTGAAAACTTCAGACGCCCAAGTACACATCCACTGCGTAATTCCTCATTTCCGGACTGAATACCGTCTTCACGAGGCACATCTGTGATCAGTATGTTTCATGTCCCAGAAATCAGGTTCAAGGAACTCTATTCACGCCCGAATCCATCACTTTCCCATACCATCAATTGCGTTCTGTTCCGAACAATTTTTTTTCCGATTAATTAATTCACCGCCCCCACAATGCCTTGTCCAAGTAGATGTACCACATCCGCGCTATTAGCGTCTCACTACCCTTTGTCGATGATTTACGCCGGACACAATACCCAAAGTTCAAAGAATTGGACTAAAAACAAGCAATTTATCTGCGCTACATTCTTCCAACGCAACAGATACAAAGCGATCGTATCAAAACACACATTTACAACACCAACGACGACGAAGCCGATTATTTTTATTTGCAACTTAAAAATATTTACGAGCAAATAATAGCTGCAAAGATACCGAGATACTCGTCGTACTCGTTCGCGTATTTACAAACCAAAACAACCCGGTCATCTTCGGTGTTTCGCTTTTTTATTTTGGTTTTTTGGTTACTATCGCTCGCTCTCCTTTGGTTTGTTTTGATTCGACATCTTGGCGTGCCGTCCACCAAAGATCAGTTCTTGAGATACCTACACACATAGTATGCCACCAAACTGTAGCAGCGAACGTTCGGGCCAATATCCTTCAAAAATGTGCTTTTAAGGCCATCGAATCGTGTTGCTTGTCTTGCAATCGTCGTCGCTCTTATAGATTGTCGCAATTTTAAGTTGTTTACATCGAGCGCAGTTGAATGCCATTGCTGCCGAAGGTGTGTGGGGGGGTCTGTGACAAGGGGCGGAATGGTGATGTGCAACAGATTACACACTCGGGGACGAAGGCAGCGAGTGTGCGATTCATCATCGTTCGAGGAAATGCTAAATCAATACGACATCGAAGGCAACCAAGTATTCCCACAAGCCTATCTGTTTCGTTATGTATGAGTACGTGGATACAAAGCTCGTTTGCGGCGGAAAATTAAATATCAAAAGGAAATTACGCAGAAAATGCATTAGCCATCAGCTATCAGCCATCATGGACTAGGTTAGCCTGGGCCGAGGTACTGTTTATGTGTTTTCAGAAGGAAGAAGACTGAAGGAATTTAATTACATCGTCGTGTCGCTGCTCAATGTTGGACGACGAATAACAAACAAAATAAAAAGAACATCAAGGATAGACGACGAGCAAGGCGCTGCTCTGTGGCTTCTTTGTTCTACAAATTGCACTCACGGATCACCAACTGAATGAATAAAACGAACATCCTTGAGCGACTCCCACATGTATCCCATACCGTCTTCGTAGTAGCTTTTCATCTGTGTAAGGAAAATTTAATTTCCTACGTCCCACCTGACGTTACAGATTGACTCTCGGCCGATCGGCACGTTGACTGTGGGTGTACATTGTGCATGCGGAATATGCCAATTGACCGTGGTGCTTGCCTCTAGCCCATTGAAGGCATGGACTTGGATTACGTTTTATATTAGTCCATTGATAGCAGGAATAAATCATGTTAGCTAGTGTTAGCGTTGGGCCATATTGTTGCTTCGTCCTTTGGTCAGTCATCCAGGACGTTGACCTCGTCCTTTACTTAATGGCAATAGAGGGGGTCGTGCTACGTGTTAAGGAAATATTTTTCTTTGAAATTGTTAGAACGTCACGGGGGCACGATGCGTCGTAATTGACAGCGGACGACATCATTAGCTTAGAAGGAGGCACAGTGGTGCATGGTGTCGTGGTATGTTCGAGTGCTGTAAGCCACATTTTATCCTGCGTGTGATTAAGAAGGTATGCAAGACTTGTTTAGGGATGGACTTAAATTGATTTGTCAATTGATTTGTAGCGATAGTCTCAAAGTTTAAGAGAATCACGGGATGCAATATTAACACCAAAAGGGCATAACCGAATTACTGTGAATTACAACCAACGCGAAATTAGGTCGGCTCTCGTCCTATCTAGGACAAACCACCCCTTAGAGTAGTGAACGAACATCTACGACCCAAATAACCACTGCATTCCGTTCAGCTTGTGTGTCAAAATTGATTAAAGCAACAGGTATTTCTGACCGAAAATACAATTGTAGAAACCTCAAGGACGTACGGAGTTGTCCCTTGAAATGTCATTTATTTAGTCCTCAAAGTACAGCACATTGTGATGGGCTGTTTCTATGGAACACTTAGTGGTAACAGCTTTAGATAGATAGTGTGTTAAACAACACGCAGAAGTGTGTTAGATGACACATACATATGTATCTGTGTCATTTGACACACTTTAAGATGTGTCACTTAACACGTTTCATCTCATTTTAAAAGCTATAACACGTTCTATTGCGTGTCATGAATAAAAACTCTAACGATACCTTAAGTGTGTTGCAACGACACACTTGTTAATAATTAACACACTTTGAATAAATCAATCAAATCAAGAAAGTAATTTGCGGATAGCATGATCATCATGATGTTATTTCACGACAAAAAGAAACAATCAATTCAGTCAAACAAAAAACAGAGAACAATGTTTCGGGCTTGATGAGCCTCGAAGCGACAAATGTTCGGAGAGCAAGTTCTAGAGATGAAAAGTGTTCAGAGGGACCTTGAGATTTGGACTCGGAATCACTGGGTTGGAAGTCCAGTGTATAAACCATTACACCATGTAACCGGGTCGCAATTTGCTTTTTGGCAAGGTTGCATGTTGGGAAGTTTCCCGTTTGTGTGTATAGTTGGGAAATATCCCTTTTTGTGTGTTTTCATAATAACACACTTAAAATTGCATTAAAAATTACTACAATGAAAACACGGCCTTTGGTGTGTTACAGTAACACATGATTTGCAGTGAGGGGCTTTTCGAACGATCTCCGCACGACTCTGTCTTGGGACAGCCTAGACATTTCTGACTAGAATTCTCCACGGTTCGCCTCTAGGGTAAGCGTGGGCAATCTCGACTAAGCACTCCGTGTGGGGTCCAAGTAAGGGCCATCCTTGTGATATCCGTTACTGGCTTACGCAGAGTATGGCCTATCCAGCTCCACTTTCGACTTTGGATCTCGGCTGCGATCGTTCTCTGTGAAGCTCTTCATTCGTAATCCATTCCGGCCAGAAAACCTTTAGGATTCGTCTCAGGCAATCGAGCCGAAAACTTGGGGGCCTTGTCTATACGAGACATTAGCTCCTGCGCCTCCATCTTGCACAAGATGCTGCCGGGGTAGCAACATTTGTTGACATCCTCGATTGGTTTCCCGTCTAGCAGGAGAGGTACCTCGCATCTTGAGGCGATTCTCATCAGCTCTGTCTTGGCGATGTTAATTTTCAGTCCAGCTCCTCAGGCGTTGAGGTCCAACGGGTGTAGTTTTTTCTGGGCGCCGCCTAAGGTATTAGATAATAGGCAGATGTCGTCGGCTAGTCGAGGTCGTGGAGTTTCTCTGTCAGCGACCATTGGATTCTAGGACAAGGTCAAGGACAATGATGCCTTGCTTTACTCCCCTGGTGTTAGTGAAGGTGGTACTATTTTTGCTCTTCAAGCGAACTTTGAAAGATGCTTCCCCATAGAGCATGTGGATGAGCTCTATGATGAATGGCGGTAGTCCAACGTTCTCCAGGGCGTTCCAGATGCTTCTCGTCGGGCCAAGTCGAAAGCTCCCTCGAAGTCCACGAATAGCAGAAAGATGGAGGAATTCCATTCAACCGGTTGTTGGATGACCATCCGAATCGTGTTGGTGTGGTCAATACATGAGCGATTGGATCGAAAACTGGCTTGCTCGGGGCACAGATAGTCCTCGACTGTTAGAGAAATCAGGTGCAGGATCAGTGAGACGAGTAGCTTCTGGGTAGCATTCACTCAGGTTTCCTTTTTTGGGATGGTGACAATGACACCTTCTTTCAAGCTATCATGGGTCAGCGTTAAGTCCATGTTGCGCGGATGATCGGCTACAGGAAGAGAAGAATTCCTTCCATTGGTTTAGTTCTTGGTCTGAAGCCAAGGGGTCCCATTCTTGTCAGTCAGAGGTGGCGTAGGTATTGATTCAATACCACACAGCTTGCGTGTGGCAGCATAAATGCCTCTCAAGTTGCCTCAATGCGCAGATACTTCCTCTTCGTTGGCAATGTTCCGGTAGAAGTTTCTCCTGTCCTCTTGCGCCATCCGTTTAACTGATTTTTCAGCTGCGTTATACGCCTTCTGTGGTTGTCTTCTCTCTTTTTGTTAGCGGGCTAGGTGTAGTTGCCCTTTGAGCTTTATATTGATCTCAATCTGGTCCCAGGTTGCGTCTCTCATCCATTGTCTGCGGTGGTGTTTTTGGAAGCCCAACGTCTCCTCCGGGTTTGTCCTCACCTTGCCTGTCAGGTCGTCCTAAGTCAGCTCAACTTTGGATTGGCACAAACTCCTGGACTTTCTTCGAGCTCTGTAGCCGCTGGATGTCGTAGCGATTCTTCAGTTTCGTCTGGTGGTAGGACTTTTTGAGATGGAGCTTCACAATTCCAAGCAATAGTTAGTGGTCGCTATATGTATATGTATGTCAACCCCTCGGATGGTTTTCAGAGAGCTAAGGAATCTTCTACTGATCAGGATGTCATATTTAGCTATTCGCAGCTATTTGCTTTGCGCAAAACCTATGGTTTAAAATGCGATGTAAACGTAAGAGCACATGGTCCATTTTTAATTGACACGAACTGTCAACTGTTTCGTCCGTTTTCTTCGATTGGCAACACAGTACCGCATAAATGGCGCGAAATTCAAATGTCGGTATACCACGTGGACATGCAAGTAGTACATCTCGGCAGGCGGAATAGTAGAGCTCATTTTCTTGATTTGTCTAACTCTGGTACTTGGTCTGTCACCTATTTTCCTAATATTGATGAACGTGACCAATGCCGAACCTAGAACAATATCTGCTGGGTAATCCGTTCAATCCGAGTTGAGTTTTAACTCTTATCTTGCATAATTTGCATCGGGGTTTAAGGATATCACTTTACGTGACGAATATCAGGACTCACCTCACGTTAGCCACTGAAACTGCATTGGAATTTTCACAGAAATCAGCAATCGTCCATTATCCTTCTCCAGGAGAAGAGCAATCACGTTTCAAAGTGACCGAATGAAGGAATTCTAACCGAAATCTCCTCTTTCCGCCGAAAAATAAAAATCACCAGAATCGAAGATATCCCCACCATCGACGGGATAGTGGTGTTATGCAAATAGCAGTCCTTCGACTTTGAGAAGAGAATCGTATGGTTTGATGGTGCAGTCGTGGTAAAGACACTCGTCTCGAAAAGTATGCATAGCTATAACGTGGGACAAGGACGAGAAAATGAGGACGAGGGTGAACGACGATACTCGTCTCGTACTAGCCACTTGAGGCGGAGTTCAATAGATGATAACGAAGCCGCATCCAAATGGCATCGTTATTGAAGTGGAACTTGCCAACGTATCGGGAGAGTGAATTTCCGCATGAGAATGCTCAATAAGTTTGTTGGGTTTTTTCTTATTTTTTGCTCCTTAGACTCACGACCCTTCTGTCTTTCCATTCTGTACCAACTTAGTCTACAGATTTTGAAGGTGGATAGTACGAGACGACTAATGGAAAGAGGAAGGCAAATGTAATCGATAATCGATTAGAGCCAAGTGAATTTCCATCTCAAAGCAGCCGGAGATGAGTGACTTTTGTTGTTCGGCTATTGTGTTGACAGTCGATTTGCATACTCCGGTAAAACTGATGGAATCCGAACGGTGGAGTTTTGCCAGGATAGTGTGTGAAAAGTTGCAATTTGTTTGTGATTTTCCAGTTTAATCGCATGCAATCTGTAGGCAGATCACTTACAGTCGAGTATTGGTTGAATGGTTTAGAGATGGATAGCTAATCTGTTAATCGGGGTGGCTGTTTGGCTGAAAGACCAGTGCTGTCAGCAGGTTGGATTAAAGGGCTTAACGCAAATGTCAAATGGCAGTGTGATGAAAGTGATTCAGATGTGCAATCTAACCCTAGTGCAGCGATGAGGTGCTTTAGGTAAAACTTTCGGTTTGACTTCATCCGCCGGTTTTCCGAGGACTCTGTCAGGGCACAACGGTGTCAGTCAAAGCTTTGAGTGAAAAAATCCGTCACGTTCCTCACTTCCGACTCGAAAACAGTAACAATTTGCCACTGAAAAACTAAGGTTGTACATAATGGGTGATTTCTTAGGTGTTTGGTTTTTCAGAGTTTCATTTTTGACAACTCACGTCTGATACGTGGCATATGACATAGACAGGTACACTTATCTAAAACTGCCATTTCATCACAGAAAGACCTACATCCGGGCTCAAGTAATACAAGGGCTGTCAATACACATGGAAAAAGGCCATGTTTGTTGCGGTTTATAATCTAGCGGAACATTGGCTCGCAAGAAAGTGGTGAGCAAAAAGTGGGGTCTCATAAAATCCAGCACTGGCTCTATACAGCAATCATAAGACTTATCCTCCTTTACGGCAACGTAGCTTGATGGACTGCTCTGCACAAGGCAGACTATCGAAACCTTCCGGGGAAAATGCAAAGCGCGGCCTGCTTTTGCAGAAGTGGGGCGATTAGATCGAAATCAAACCCACGGAGGCCCCAAACGTTCTACTACATCTCCCACCATTGGACCTCTTCAGCAAACAAGTTACTGCCTGCGAGGGCCTATGGATCAGGGTCATAGGATAATGGTCCACACTACACAAGGGCCATACTAACATGCTCAACCACTGCGAAGTACCCATAGACACGGAGTACACCATCCCCCAAAACGTGTTCACTAAGAACTTCGAAGTTATTTTTCCATCCCGAGAGGAGTGGGCTGAAGGAAAAGTCATACTTAGGGATTCGATATCCCTCTATACCGATGGCTCCAAAATGGAGACGGGTATAGGTAGGGGAGTCTACTCCAAGGAACTTAACCTCAACCTATCATTCAGACTCCCAAACGACTGTAGTGTGACATGACACGCGAACCGATGGACCAATTAAGAAATGAGTTCGGTGAGCGATTTATCTCTCGTTTTGGACCGGTGAATTGGGCGGCTAAATAGTGCCAGTCAGTAGGATTAGACGTCGAGGTTATCATCTATGCCAATAAGCCAGCGTCAATTGCAATCTTGGGTGACAACATTACAGGTGTTGTTAGCGAGATTACTTAATTTACTTTACTTAGGTGGCTCGACAGTTCGGGGTAAACCTGGGCCTTAACCGACAAACCTTTCCAGCTAGCACGATCTCTTGCTAGCTGCTTCCAGTGTCGCACGCGCAATTGGTTAATGTCCCTTTCCACCTGTGTGCGCCACCTTACATGCGGCCGTTCTCTGCAACGTCTTCCTTCCGGTTTGGAGTTAAAGACAATTGGGGCCGGAGCTGTGTTATCCATTCGCTCAACATGGCCTAGCCATCTAAGACGTTGGATCCGTAGACGTCGTTCTAGGCCGATGTCGTTGTACAGCCCGTACAGTTCGTGGTTGAATCTTCTCCTCCATTCTCCGTCTACACAAACGTGACCGAAGATTGTACGCAGAATTTTCCCCTCGAAATAGAGTACTTGTTTCTAAATATTTTGTGCGGCAGTACAAATATACTTCTAGGTACTGTGTATAGACCCAAACACACTATCAAACTAGACCCATTTTTAAATGTCCTTCAACAATTATCTTGTTACACGCCCCACATAGTTATCAGTGGTGACATGAACTGTAACCTACTTGACCACTCAATATCAACACATTTAATTAACCATATGAAGGCCCTTAACCTAAATGCGGTGAACACCACAACGCCTACCCACCATTCGGTCAACATTAGCACGCTGCTGGATCTATTCTTCATAAGTGGCCTCGAAAAACTACTACTTTATACTCAGCTCGCAGCACCTGGTTTCTCGAAGCACGACTTATTATACCTTACTCTTGATTTCGATTATCATCCTGAAACAAAAACATTCCAGTATAGAGACTTTAAAAATTTTGATCCAGCAAACCTATTATTTGATCTGCAAAACACTAACTGGGACAGAATCCTGCACACGTCTTCCGTAAATGATCAGGTTGCTTTTCTTAATCAAGATTTGAACTACGACTTTGAGAAACATATAAAACTAAAAACTAAAATCATAAATCATACCTCTCCTTCTTGGATGAATGGTAAAATATTAGAGCTTATGAAGAACAGAGACGCTATGTACAAACATTGGAAACGTTTTAAAATCCCACAACTCCACAAGGAATACTGTCACCTTCGAAACAAAGTTGTTTTCGAAATTCGCAAAGCAAAAGCTCGATTCTATGCCAGCAAACTTGATCCATCGAGTTCGGGCAAGAATCTGTGGAAAAATCTGCGGCAGATTGGCATCGGTAAGCAAAACATAAAACCGCCAGATGATCTTGACTGTAACGCACTCAACAAAACTTTCACCACGTGTCACTCATTTAGTTCTCCACCTACAAGCGTTAACTTTTATGACTCCAGACCAGGTAGCGAATCTGGAAAATCTTTTTCTTTTCAAAGGCTCTCGGATGCAGATGTTGTCGAAGCATTATTGTCAATAAGGTCTAATGCAATCGGAATGGATGAAATTAACCCTAAATTTATCAAAATTGTACTGCCTATAATACTACCTTATATAACACATATTTTTAACACCATTTTAACAACATCTACTTTTCCCTCTGAATGGAAAAAAGCCAAGGTCGTGCCTATGCCTAAGAAGTCCAATAGTAACCCAGTAGAATATAGACCTATATCAATACTACCTTTCCTATCCAAAGTTTTTGAGAAAGCTATCATTAAGCAGATTCAAATACACCTCTCTTCAAAGCATCTGAGTCCTTGCCAATCCGGTTTTCGAAGTAACCGCAGCTGTAAAACTGCTCTATTACACATCGCGGACGAAATAAGAAACGGATTGGACAAAAAAGAACTCACCTCTTTAACCCTTCTCGACTTTTCCAAAGCGTTCGATACGGTGAACCACGCAGTTTTATGCTCAAAACTCAGGAAACATTTTAACTTTTGTAGTCAATCTACAAAGTTGATATTCTCTTATTTGACTGGAAGACAGCAATCGGTAGTTGTTAGTGATCGAAGATCTGAATTTCTACCCTTACTGAATGGTGTACCCCAAGGATCAATACTTGGACCGATCCTCTTCTCGATTTACGTTAACGAGCTTCCTAGCATAGTAAAATACTGTTCTTTACATATGTACGCCGATGATGTGCAGCTTTTTGTTCAATGTCCTACTAACTTGATCGATCTAGCAGCCGATAAAGTCAACGAAGATCTAAAACTAATTTTAAGTTGGGCGCAGGCAAACTACCTTAGTTTAAACCCGACAAAATCAAAGGCTCTCATTATTTACTCTAACAAATTAGATCTGACTGATTTTCCCTCGTTGAAACTTGGAGACTCGGTAATAGAATATGTGGACTCCAATAAGAAACCGTGGAATAATTTTCAATCGCACTCTAACTTGGGACGACCATATCAATGCAACCGTTGGCAAAATCTATGGTGGCCTCTGCCTTCTTTGGACCTCGCATTCCTTTATACCAAAAAAGACCAAAATAATGCTTGCCAAAACCTTGTTGTTGCCTATTATGTTCAATTGCTTTGAAGTTCTTGGCAAACTCGATTTTGGTTGCAAAAGAAAACTGTGCGTTGTCTATAATAATATTGCACGTTATATTTATGACCTTAAACCATACGACCATATTTCTTCGTACTCAAAAACCATATTCGGTTGCTCATTCGAAAACGTACTAAAGTTTTTCCCATTGACCTGTATTCACAAAATTATCACGACACAGGAGCCTGACTATCTATACAATAAGCTCAGATTTCCAATCTCACAAAGGAGTACTATATTAATCCAGCCTAGGTACACTTGCCTCGCGTCGGAACGTCAATTTCTGGTCCATGCCACTCGCTTGTGGAATTCCCTCCCAATACATCTAAGAAGGATCAGAAACGCAAAACACTTCAAAAAACAAATTTTAGTCCACCTGGCCAACAATTAATATTTAATATGTATTAGCTTCACCTTTTCTTTTTCTCCTTCCGATTAATTTTTTTTCTTCATAAAGTAGCACCTACGTACCGATGTAATTTTTTAGTCTTAGCAATCCTAAGTCGTACGAATACTAAATATAAATATTGTACTAGCTTATAAGATTCTCACTATCTTAATGTACAATCATATATACTGAATAAATTACAAATTACAAACGACCAAGGGCCGCTTCATTAATTTTTGATAAGATCCAAGCCCCTGCGCCGTAGGGGATTGCCGTGATTATTAAGGTTTTATATAGGGTCACTATAGTTTTCCGAGAGAGGGGTCTACTACTCAATTGCCGCTTGAGCGTATAGAAACAGCGGTTGGCAAGAGTTATTCTGCTTCTAATCTCTGCGCTGGTCTCGTTGCCGCTTATTGCCAGTGAGCCGTTTAGCCGCTTCTGCTTCAGTGCTCACAAAAGCTTCCTTGACGTCTCGCTGCGTTCTCCCAATCACGTCAATGTCATCAGCGTATCTGAGCAATTGGGCAAACTTTAAGTAGATCGTGCCTCTTGTATTGGCCAGTGAATTCCGCACGATCTGTTGTGTGTAATGTTGAAAAAAACACATGACAGTGTGTCACCTTGTCTGAATCCTTTTTTGACATCGAAGGTCCCGGTTAACTCCTTACCGACCTTAATAGAGCAGCGGGAATTCGCCATTGTCATCCTGCACAACCTGACGAGTTTGACAGGGACGTCAAAACTTTACATAGCTCTATATAGCTCGACCCTATAGACACTGTCATATGCGGCTTTAAAATCGACGTAAAGGTGGTGTGTGTCGACCTGGAATTCACAGGTCTCCTCAAAGATCTGCCACAGCGTGAATATTTGGTCTATCGGGGATTTTTCCGAAACCACATTTATAGGAATCTGTTAAATTGTCCACGAATGGTTTCATGCGTTCACACAGCACGCCAGAAAAGATCTTGTACGCAATGTTAAGCAGACTTAGTCCCCTAAAGTTGGCGCAGTTAAAGGGGTCTCATTTTTTATGAACCGGGCAAACGATGCTTAGATTCCATTCAGCGGGCATGCTTTCTTCCGACCATATCTTACAATTGAGCTGGTGCATTTTCCCAACCAACTCATTTCCAGCTGCTTTAAATAGCTCAGCAGGCAGGCCTTCTGCGTCAGCAGCTTTATTAGACTTCAGTTTTGATATCGCTATCTTAATCTCGTCTAAGTCGGATGAACGGAATTCTCACTCTTCTTCGTCAAGTTTGAATGGTGCGTTCTGCCTGACAGCGCCATCTTGGCCATCTTCGCCGTTAAACAGTCCGCAGAAATAGTCTTTCCACATTCTCAGCATCGACTGTGATTCAGCTACAAGGCATCCGTGTTCATCCCTGCAGACCTTGGCATGTTCGTTTTACTCTTTAGTAAAAGTTTCGAACTTCGTTCCTGCGATAACATCTCTCCATCTCCTCGATCGCGCGCTTCTCATGTTCTTTCTTTTTCCTCCTGAAAAGCGCGTGCTCATCCTTTTCTCCTCATAGAGCTCACGAGCAGCTCGCATCGGCTCTGGGAGGGCTTGAGGGAGACACGATCGGCGAAGGTCCTGGCGGTCTCTTGTGAATGCAGCTTCCCGACGTCAAATATTGCTCGCATACGTACCTTGGCAGCAACAAGGTAATGGTCCGAATCAACATTGGCTATTCTTAAGGTGCAGACATCCAAGATGCTGGAGGAGTGTCTGGCGTCGATCGCAAAATTATCGATTTGATTAACAGGTAATTGATCAGAGCCCGCCAGGTCCTCTTATAGATATTGAGATTTGGGAATCTTGACTACGCCCCGTCACCGAGTCTGTTAGCCTGAGTCCGTTTTCGGGCGAGATGTTGTGTAGGCTGTGCTTTCCTACGAGTCGTTCAAAGATATCCTCCTCATCCAGCTTCGCGTTGAAATCTCCTAAAACAATCTTGGTGTCATAGATGGGACATTGGGCGTGTGCTCGATCTAGGGGTCCATAGAAGTCATCTTTGACTCTGTCGTCTTTTTCTTCTGTAGGGGCGGATTGTTATGAGGCGTTCGCCTACATGCCAGAAGCTACATAAGTCCACCTCGAACAACAGATCCGTATACAAATACTTAGGCGTTCTTTGTTCTCCTTGTGGTAGTTTCCGTAGTATATTTCGCAGTTTTTCATCCTCATTTTGCCCGGTCCGTTCTATCGCAGTAATGTCTGCTTTATAGCAGTTTAAGGCGTTTTCCAACTGTTCGGCTGCACCCAGTCTTCTTAGGGACCTAACATTCCAGGTGCAGAACCGATACTCCTGTCCTTTAATACGTTTGCGGGGGTCGTCAGCATGTAGTCCGTCCGTTAAATCCGAGGCTTGTGGATGTCTCTGAGCTTATTATTTTCTTACGGTTATGGGTTTTTAGGCCATAGCCCAACCGACTCAACCCTTCGCCCTTCCTCGTCTGTAATTTCCAGAGGAAAGCTCCAAATGGCACCACGAGGAATTGGGGTTGGGACTTACTAACAATGCCGCAAGGTGTTCGTCTACGGTGACTCTTCTCGATTTTTAGCAGGCCATCATCCGTCGGATGGATGATATCCCCACGAGGCCTTTGTTACTCCTTTGTCATTTAGCGAGACACCGGCCAATATTCTCGAAGAATGGACTCTCCATTATGGACTACTTAAAACATAACCAATACCTAGTCAATATTTACATGAAGAATGTCTATAACCTAAATGGCAGGCATTTGTCAACTTAAATAAAAATTGTGCCCACTTCTGCAATTGCTCCATGATTTCCCTTTTGGACTATTAAAAACCAAACGCTTAAAAAATCACACAATAGCTTAGCTTGATCAAAGATATGGCATGTCTCGCTCAGAAGACATTATGCAAAACTTTATATTCCTCTTCTGCTATCTCTGAACCTTTTTAACAATTGCTCTATCGTCATACTTACTAAGATCCCGTCTCCCCTTAATGCATTCGTCCAGATAATCATATTCGCCTTTACAACGCTCAATAAATCCGACTTGACGACTTGTTTATTTGCAACGCAAATGTCACCCCGATTCAAATTAGCCAGATGACGGACCGGTAGCTATTTTAGCTCCTATTTTTCATCTTTCCAAATATAAACAAAATGACATTCGTGGTAAACGTAAAAAAAAAGCCGTAAAATGGCAATAATTCGCCAACCCGTGCCATGCGATCAGGAACTTGTACTTTCTGCGGCGCACGAAGAGAAGATTGCATCACCATCATCATCACCATCACCATCGGCGGCGGTAGCGGTAGCGGCGGTATATTGTGTATTTCAATTAATTATCGCAATCCCAAAAAAACAAAAAAAAAACTGCATCAGAGGGGGCTCGATCGGTCCGCGTGTATTTCGATGATTCTATTTGTACTGACTCTTGCCAAGAGCACATCGAATCCCATTCGTTATCAAAACGAAATTAACAAATCAAAATATATTGTTTACCTAACCAAGCTCTGTGTTAGAGCTCTGGAGTTAGAGCTATACTTACTTACTTACTTACTTAGGTGGCGCTACAGTCCGTGGTGAACCTGGGCCTCAACCAACAAGCGTCTCCAGCCGGCACGGTCTTTGGCCAGCTGTTTCCAGTGCCGCACGCCCACCTGCGTGCGCCACCGCTGAGGCTGCCGTCCTCTGCCGCGTCTTCCTTCCGGAGTGGATTCGAAGACTTTTCGAGTCGGAGCTGTATCTTCCATGCGCTCTACATGGCCTAGCCACCTTAGACGCTGTATCCGTAGACGTCGTACCAGGCCGATGTCGCTGTACAACCCGTACAGTTCTTCGTTATATCTTCTCCTCCAACAAACGGGACCGTAGATAGTGCGCAGAATTTTCCTCTCGAAACGACCAAGGGCATCTTCATCCGCTTTTGTTAAGGTCCAAGCCTCTGCGCCGTAAAGGAGGACTGGGATGATCAAGGTCTTATATAGTGTCACCTTGGTTTTCCGAGAGAGGGCTTTACTTCTCAATTGCCTCTTGAGCCCAAAGAAACAGCGGTTGTCAAGAGTGATTCTGCGTTTTATCTCAGCGCTGGTGTTGTTGTCGCTGGTCATCAGTGAGCCAAGGTAGACGAATTCCTTGACCACTTCAAAGTTATATCCGCCCATGGTGACGTTCTGGCCAATACGTCGGTGTTGTCCGTCTCTTTTAGATGAAAGCAGATATTTGGTTTTACCCTCATTAACCTTGAGACCCATCTTAGCCGCTTCTACCTCAATGCTCACGAAAGCCTCATTGACGTCTTGCTGTTTTCGTCCAATTACGTCAATATCGTCGGCGTACGCAAGCAATTGCGAAGACTTGAAATAAATCGTACCTCTTGTGTTGGCCAGTGACTCTTGCACGATCTTTTCAAGCACGATGTTGAAAAAGTTGCACGACAGCGCGTCGCCCTGCCTAAATCCTTTTTTAACATCAAAGGTCTCGGTATGCTCATTACCGACCTTAATGGAGCAACGAGAATTCTCCATTGTCATCCTGCACAGTCGGACGAGTTTGACAGGGATGTTAAAACTAGACATGGCTTTGTACAGCTCGTCTCTATATACGCTGTCATACGCGGCCTTGAAATCGACGAAGAGGTGGTGAGTGTCGATTTGGTATTCCTGGGTCTTGTCCAAGATCTGCCGCAGCGTAAATATTTGGTCTATTGTGGACTTACCTGGCCTGAAACCACACTGATAAGAGCCGATCAGGTTATCCACAAACGGTTTCAGGCGTTCACACAATACGGCAGAGAAGATCTTATATGCGATGTTAAGGAGGCTTATTCCCCTATAGTTGGCACAGTTATAGAGGTCTCCTTTCTTATGGACCGGGCAAACGATGCTGAGATTCAATTCGTCGGGCACGCTTTCCTCCGACCATACCTTGCAGATGAGATGGTGCATGCACCTTACCAGCTCATCTCCAACCGCCTTAAAAAGCTCAGCAGACAGGCCGTCTGCGCCAGCGGCTTTATTAGACTTAAGTCTTGATATCGCTATTTTGACTTCGTCTAGGTCGGGTGGACTGAATTCTGTTACTTCGTGGTCCATTGCGAATGGCTCGTTCTGCCTGACAGCGGTATCTTGTCTATCATCGCCGTTATACAGTCTGCAGAAGTGGTCTTTCCAAATCCTCAGCATCGACTGCGACTCTACTACCAGTTCTCCATTTTCATCCCTGCAGGCCGCCACTCTGGCTTTGTAGCCATGGCATGTTCGTTTTACCTTGTTGTAAAATTTGGCGTCATTCCTGCGGAAGCATCTCTCCATCTCCTCGATCTCACGCTTTCCGTGCTCTCTCTTCTTTCTTCTGAAAAGCGTGTGTTCCTCTCTTCTCTTCTGCTCATAGATTTCGCGACCGGCTCTCGCCCGTCGTTGCAGCACGGCCTTATATGCCTCTTGTTTTGCTGCATGGGCTTGTTTGCATTGTTCATCGAACCAGGGGTTTCTAGGTGGTGGCTGTTTGAAACCCAGCACCTCTGAGGCAGCATCTCTGACGGCGCTCTGGCAATGAGCCCATTCCTGCTCTATTGTTTGTGCTGCTCTGGGCGGATTTTGAGAGAGCTTTGAGGAGACACGATCGGCAAAGATTCTGGCAGTCTCTTGCGATTGTAGCTTTCCAACGTCAAACTTACGTTGTCCTACTCGACTCCTAAGCATTCTTGATATCCTCATTCGTACCTTGGCTACAACAAGGTAGTGGTCCGAGTCTATGTTGGCCCCTCGGAAGGTTCGTACGTCGAGAATACAGGAGGAGTATCTGGCGTCGATCGCAATACGATCAATCTGGTTGGTGGTCGATTGATCACAAGACCGCCAGGTACCCTTGTGGATGTTGAGATGGGGGAATCGCGAGCTTGCTACAAGGAGGTTACGCCCCGCTAGGAAATCGATTAGCCTTAATCCGTTGTCGGATGTGGTGTTATGGAGGCTATGCTTTCCTATGATCGACTCAAATATGTCCTCCTTGCCCAATTTTGCATTAAAATCTCCTAGGACTATTTTTGTGTCGTAGCTGGGACATTGGGCATATGTTCTGTCTAGGAGATCGTAGAATTCTTCTTTGAGTCGATCGTCTTTTTCTTCCGTTGGGGCGTGAGCGCATATTAAGCTAATGTTTCCAAATTTAGCTTTGATGCGGATTGTTATGAGGCGTTCGCTTACATCTCGGAAGCTTAAGACTTTTTGTCGGAGTCTTCCTCTAATAACGAACCTACACCCGAATAGGCGCTGTTTGTTCTCCTTGTAGCAGTTCCCGTAGTAGATGTCGCAGTTTTTCATCCGTTTTTTGCGTGGTCCATCCCATCGCACTTCTTGGAGTGCGGTTATATCTGCTTTATAGCAGTTGAGGGTTTGCTCCAATTGATCGCCTGCACCCGGTCTGTTAAGGGACCTCACATTCCAGGTGCAGACTCTCAAGTCCGTTAGTCGTTTGCAGGGGTCGTCAGCTTTGTATCCGTCCGTATCCGAGGCTTGTTGTCGTTTCGGAACAAGTAGATTTTTACGTGATAGGGATGTTACCCCTAAGCACAACCCCCAACCTGGAGGACCAGGTTCCTCTTTCCCCAGGAACAAGGGTTGGGTCGCTGCACACATTGGTTCATTACCTGGCGGGTGCCAGGGTAGATATCCAGGGGGGGCCACGCGGAGGCTGTGTGTCAACTTGGATTGAGCAGGGACAGAGATCGAAGCTGGCGTTTGCCATGTTAAACGCGATCAACTTCTTTGCTCTGTTCGCTCGCTGTTAGAGCTATAGCTAAGTCGAAATTGGTTGATCCGATGCCGGGAATTACAAGCAATCCAAGAAGTTAGTAATCTGCCAATGACACCTGAACGGATTTAGAAAGCAGTCACGTTGACTCTGTATTATAAGTCCAAAATCTGTGCTGCTGCATCATGATGCAAGCATTACTCACCCTACGACGACGAAGAGGTAGTACAAATCAAAGTAAACAAACCGTATCCGCTCAAAACGAATACATTTCCATTCATCAGTCACAGATAGAGTTGGGGCCGTATGCAAACAGCCCAACAGGCCAGGTCTGTAGAATTTTTGCACACCGCTGTCTGCCTTATTTCGGAATGTAGGTCGCCGCCAAAACATACGGATCGGGCGTATCCACCTACCCACCCGTTGGTCGTCGTCTTGGCCATCGTTGCTATCGTCATGCATCCGATAGTAGAAACAAACGAAACGAAAAACCTCAAACCTCAACAGGCTGCGCCCGACAAGTTCTTACACTTCTCCTTTCGCGAAACGGCGACCGTGTGCAACCAGCAGCGCACTGACTGTTATGTGTACCTTGTATCTGCACTGTCGACACAGTTGTGAGTTTCTTTTGTTTTTCTTTTACAACGCTGACAAGCGAATTGCACACGTAAAGAGTCGCCTTGTCCCGTCGGTCGTTGTATCGTTACTGGCTCCCCGCATCATCATCATTACAGCATGTGGCATGCCCCTGAGTCTAAATTTAAATCAGACAAACACCATGCTATGTACATACAAACTATGTTCATTCGAAATAGAAAATCTAAATTTTGCACACAATTTGCATCTGCAGCTAAGATGCAATTTTAAACGCTTCACTCGATGCACCATCACCACGCATTCACGATACGTGTCGGTCGCCAAGTCTCATGTGGATTTGCTCATTTGCACAGCGATAGAGGGATAGCTATGACCGCACATCGAGACAGATGGATGCACGCGCTCTGAATTGCATGCCATAAGCGCGATAGCCCGATGCGATGCAGTTGGAATTATTGCATTTTTATGCGTCTAGATTGCAGACGCCACCGTTAGATTGGCACTGCTATTCTGTTCAGATTTCTTCTGTAATTAATTAGTCTGGCGCGTGTTGTCTGTGGCGAAAGTTACTCTCCACCATTTGGCTTGTTTGTCTCAGTCATTTTCCTTGGCCATCACCACTCACGGCCTCTTCTACGTTCTGGGCTACGCCATGTCGCTTTTACTCTCGTGTACATATCTGCGCACATGTGCGATTTGGGCTTTCAGTTTCTTGACATTTCACTCTTAGATGGGCGCTTCCGCTACGTGATGCAACTGTTGGCTTATGTTGGTGACATGATCTATTTTCTTTCCACCTTCCAAGCGTGGTTGAGTTTCGTCTAAATTGGGCGAATGTTGGTCTTGTGATAGCCGCCGTTGAACCTTCGTAGTCTACGAACTTTGACCCCTTTGGCATTCAAAGTTTTCCCTTCGAAGACATTTTGATTTTTTTTTTTTTTTTTTGTGAGGGTTGGTGAAAGTCTTCAAAAGACACTATGAGAGCCGACAGCGCGTGCTCATAGTAGTGTGAGAGTTGACTCACTAAAAACAATTGACTTATCCAGCAGTTTTTAACAGCCAACTATCCAGTGAGGGTTCCTGCAATCCGCAGAGTGCGTGCGGTTTAGGTTCATCGCGCTAAAACAAGAGGCTCAGGGAGCTACGTTTTCGGGCCTACAAGGCAAACAGTTCTGACGAAAACCGAAAAAAGTACATACGAGCCAGAAATGACTGCAACACCCACATTCGACGGGTTAAATTCCAATCTGACCAAAAATTAAGGCGTAAAATCCTTCAATGTCCCAAAGGAAGCAAAAGCTTCTGGTCATTTGTAAAAAAAACTCAGATACGTCGTCTATACCGACGCTCATCCACAATGAGATTCCAGCTGTCACCCCCTTAGACAAAGCTAACCTACTTGCTGCCCATTTCGCAACCAGTTCTCAGCTCCCAGCTTGTACTTTGTCTCCGCCTGCACTAGAGGGCGTCAATTCCACCACGGGACTAATCCACTTCCGCACTCGTACAGTCGCGAGGGTTCTTAAGAACCTCGACATAAACAAATGCGCTGGTCCAGATGGTATTGCCCAATAGATCTGAAGAGGTGTTCTTCTACGCTGGCAAAACCACTGCGTAAGCTTTTTTACCTTTCCCACTCCTCTGGGCTCTTTCCGAGTAGTTGGAAAACAGCATTTGTCCAGCCCATACCCAAAAAAGGCGAATCATCTTCTCCCTCCAACTACTGACCCATTGCACTAACGTCCCTTCTTTCAAAGGTCATGGAAATGTTGATTAACCGTCAGCTTTTGAAATATCTTGAACCATGAAAACTCCTCAATGACCGTCAGTACGGTTCCCGCAGCAACAGATCCACTGGTGATTTGATGGCATATCTCACCGAAAAGTGGAATCGTTCGCTCCGCCAGTTGCACTTGATATTTCGAGAGCATTTGACAGGTTTTGGCATAAAGCCCTTTTGTCGATGAGTCTCTTCTTCAATGGATTATAAGCTACTTTTCGAATCGTTTAATTCAAGTTGTTTTGGACGGATTCAAGTCTGATACTCACTTTGTAAATGCTGGTGTTCCCCAGGGCTCCGTTTTGTCTCCGACACTGTTTCTCATTTTTATAAATGATCTCTTGTCTGTTTCTTCTAATCCAATTCACTCCTTCGCTGACGACAGTACCCTCAGCTTCTCATATTCGTTCACTAGTTTACGACCCTAGTATGTTAAGCTCATTAAATTCCGATATCGACAGCATCATCCAATGGGGTAAAAGCAATAGAGTGGAATTCAATGCATCCAAAACACAATGCTGTCTCTTATCATTATCCATGAATGGCACTTGCGTCTCCGAAACCGAAAAGCTTTCCATCCTGGGTATGGGTGTTGCTCACAATCTTAATTTCAGCGACCACTTATTCAGTGTCGTCAAGAATGCTGCGAAATGCCTAGGCTTCTTATACAGATGCAAGAAATATTTCTCACCCTTCGATCTGGCTACAGTCTATAAGGCCCCAAAAACGCGCGATAAAACTGACAGGTGACTCCAGCATTACCAAAACATTAGACTCGCTGGAACATCGCAGGAATGATTCCTGCCTCTCCCTGTTTTATCGTTACTTCCACCATAAATGCTCTGATGAAATAGCCAATTGCATTCCGCCCCTTCAACATTTCTCCCGCAACACACGTCTCTCTAGGAATACTCACTGAAGCCCGCATTCGGGCGTACCGTCAAATATCTATCATTAACCGATCCGCCAAGTCTTTGTCCAGTCGCTTATACGGTTCAGGGCATATTGCTATTAACCCTTAATGCAAATAAAACGTTGCATCCTCAGCACAGGGGTGGATAACACCACATGCAATTGGATCCAACACATGCTTAGCAACAGGAAAATAAGCACCTCACTAGGCAATGATAAAATCAGTGTAAACGCCGCGAAAGGATGCCCTCAAGGCGGGGTTCTCTCACCGCTCCTGTGGTCCATCGTGGTTAATGAACTGATCAGCATACTTAGCAACAATGGCTTCTATGTCCAAGGCTACGCTGACGACATAGTGATCCTGATTAGAGGCAAATTCGAAGACACAGTCTCGGAACTCCTCCAACGGGCACTAAACCTTGTTGCAAACTGGTGCATAAAGGTTGCACTAAATGTTAATCCTAGGAAAAGCACCATAGTCGCCTTCACCAAAAGAAGGAATAGGCACAAACTTACTAAACCTACCCTCTTCGGTGAAGCGATAGAGTTCTCAAAAGAAGTCAAATATCTAGGGATAACTCTAGACGAAAAGCTCACTTGGAACTCTCACGTAACATTGAAAAAGCCAGGATCTCTTAATGGACCAGCAAAAGTCTCACTGGCAAAAACTGTGGCACAAACCCCAAAATGTCCCGCTGGCTATATACAGCAATCACCAGACCAATTCTTACATATGCTGCGCCCGTCTGGTGGCACAAAACAAATCAAGTATCAGTGCAAGCCAAGCTCAACAAATTGCAAAGACAAGCTTGTATCTGTATCACCACAGCAGCACTAGAAGTCATCACAGGCCTGCCACCTCTTCGTCTCCAACTGAAGAAAGAAGCAATGGTCTTCGCCCATAGACTGATCGTGGTGAATGACTTTAACCGTAGGCTCTTTCACCCTGATATCCTTACCGAACTAAACAGGCATGAAATCCTAAAGATATCTCTCACAGACAACTGTCTCCTCAGTTACAACTTCAACCAAAACTACAAGGTCACATTCCCCAACCGACAAAACTGGGAACAGGATAGACCCTCCTTCAATCGTGGATCCAACGAACGAAGGCGTTGGGACTGGAGTATACGGACCAAATACAGGCACATGCATCTACGTCAGCATGGACAGATATAACTTCGTTTTTCAAGCAGAAATATTTGCTATAGAACTCTGCCTCAGAGAAAATATAAACAGAAATATATTTGCACTCCTAGCCCTAAAGAGCTACGAAATCACCTCCAAACTAGTATGGGACTGCCTACAGCTGCTTCACCAGCTGGCCAGCAAAAACAGAGTTCACCTCATTTAGATACCTGGACACAGCGGCCATAAAGGCAACGAAAAGGAAGGAAAGGCTCTGCATCACCATTTATGATGCCACGGCCCTTTTGCGGCATACCCATCAGTACCACCAAATGCTGCATAAACAATTGGTTAAGGAACACTATGGATCACTACTGGTTACAAAAAAAAGGTAGCAGACAAGCCAAGTTGTTCCTCCCAACTACATCCCGCAGAAGCATGAAACAACTTCTCATGCTTTCGAGGAGTCAGATTCGTTTAATCACAGGTTTCCTTACTGGAAACTTCCCAGTTGACAAACACCTCAAAACAATGGACATCATACAAGATGACTTTTGCCGAATGTGTTATGAAGACGAAGAAACACCAGAGCACATACTATGCCACTGTAACTGCCTGGTCAGTACACGTCATCGCCACTTAGGCAAGTATTATCTTGAAGCAGAAGAAGTCGCTGCTAGCTCACTCAAAAGCATACAAAGTTTTATCACGAACTCAGGTTTTCTGAGTGAACTGTAAGTGGGGGACATCACAATAGGGCCTATTGTGGGCCACTCGTGGCCGCAGGGATCAAGCGACTCTGTCCAACCCCCTTATCCTATCTATCTATCTATCTAGCCCTTGATTCTTCAACTGATTTTCCTGTGGCCGAATTGCAAGGAGTCATGCCAGTATTTTTCCCCCTCTCGTGAAGAGAATGACATCAGTCTTAAGGGGGTTAACCGAAAGCCCATTTCTCGCGTACCATTCATCGATTACATTTATCGCCCGAGGTTTGAGTCAGGCCCTAGCTTAAGATGAACCGACAGAGAGAACAGCGACAGATTTGACACATTGTCCGAGATCTGGATGAGCGACCAATGTCCTGTACACGAGTATTGCTTTGATCCACAAAGCCAGTGCTTCATCTACACCATGCCGTCTAGCTCCTTCGATGCATTCGAAGGGCAACTTTGCGCACGTGTAGCTCTACTATTCTCTCCATGCTTTTCAGCAAGATGGATGTTAGACTGATTGGTCTTAATCTCTTAGCGAGTAAGTAATCCTCTTTCCCTATTTTGGGAATAAAGACTACTTTCACCCTAGATATGTAGGCATATGCCAAGCTAGTAGTGAACTTTTTTTTTAAAGTAGGAAGCAATCGCCTGTACATAGGTATGTCTTTTCATTATCTGAAATCTTGCCATGTATCCCTACAGTTCGATCTAAGACCGCTGCAAAATTGGCGAAAACTAAAAAGAAAATCCGCGCACTTTATGAAAATTTTTTAGTCTTATCTGCCCAAATACAACAATCATTGGTCGTTTGTTTGACAATTAGAGGTTATAAGATGGTAGGGCGCATGCATCAGCTCATCTGTAAAATATGCTCGGAGGTAAGCATACCCGGTAAATGCAATCTCAGCATAGTTTGTCCTGTCCACAAGAAAGGAGACCACCATAACGGGGCCAGCCTCTTAAGACCGCATATAAGATCTTCTCTGCCGTATTGTGTGAACGCCTGAAACCCTTCGTGACTAATCTGATAGATTCTATTAGTGTGGTTTCAGGCCAGGTAAATCCACGACAGACCAAACATTCACACTGCGGCAGATCTTGGAGAAGACCCAAGAATACCAAACCGACACCCATCACATTTTCGTCGATTTCGAGGCCGCGTATGACAGTGTGTATAGATATGAGCTAGAAAGCGCCATGTCTAGTTTTGACATCCCTGCCAAACTCGTCAGATTGTGCGGGATGACAATGGAAAACTCTCGCTGCTCCATTAAGGTCGGTAGCGAATTAACCGACACCTTTGATGTTAAAGGCTATTCAGAAGCTGAAGAACAACAAGGCCGCAGGCTCAGATGGCTTGCCATCAGAGCTCTTCAAGGCTGGCGGCGATGTTCTGGTAGGGAGCATGCACCAGATCATCTGCAGAATTTGGGAAGATGAAAGCATGCCCGACGACTGGAATACCAGCTCTATATGCCCCACCCACAAAAAAGGCGATCCTACCTCTTGCAAGAGCTATAGAGGTATATCCCTGCTCAATATCGCATACAAGATCCTGTCCAGCGCATTGTGTGAACGTCTAAAACCATTTTGCACCGCACTAATCGGCAGCTACCAGTGCGGCTTCCGGCCCGGCAAATCAACTATAGACCAAATGTTCACACTTCGACAAATCCTGGAAAAGACCAACGAGTTTCGAATCGATACACACCATCTTATCATCGATTTCAAAGCCGCATACGACAGCATTCATCGTGAAGAGCTGTTTGGTGCGATGGCCGAATTCGGGATCCCGAGAAAACTGATCCACTTGTGTCGTGCCACGCTAAAAAACACGCGGTGCGCCGTGCAATTCGGTTCTAGGACTTCGGAACCGTTTGAAACATGCATCGGATTTCGGCAAGGAGATGCGTTGTCATGTGGCTTCTTCAACCTGGTGCTGGAGCAGATAGTGCGACGGGCAGGCGTCAACAGGGAAGGCACTACTTTCTACAAGTCCGTCCAGCTGCTAGGATACGCGGATGATATCGACATCATCGCGTGTTCTCGCCGTGGCATTGTGGAAGCATTCACGGCGATTGAAGAACAGGCGAAACGAGTTGGTCTTAAGGTCAGTGAGGACAAGACGAAGTACATGCTGTCAAGCAAAAACCAATCCGTCGCTCACCACCTGGGACAAAATATAACAATTGACATCTACAATTTCGAGGTAGTTAAGGAGTTTGTCTACCTCGGGGCAAACGTAAACTCCACAAATGACACCACAGTGGAGATCCGGCATAGAATCGCCCTTGGCAACCGCTGCTACTTCGGCTTGTCTAAACAACTGGGGTCGAAACTCCTCACTCGAAAGACCAAAGTCATGCTTTACAAATCTCTCATTCTGCCAGTCTTGCTGTACGGAGCCGAAAGCTGGACGATAAGCAGGACAGCGGAGCTAATTTTGGGTTCTTTCGAAAGAAAAATTCTGCGCCGGATATTTGGTCCTGTCTGTGAGGAAGGTGAATGGAGATGAAGACATAACCGCGAACTCTACGAGCTGTACCAAATGTGGATGTAGTCCGGAAGGCAAGGATCCGTCGACTACACTGGCTCGGCCACATCGAGCGCATGGACATCAACGCTCCAGCTAAGAGGGTCTTCGACTCCGAGCCTCCTGGTTCGAGAAGAAGAGGAAGACCGAACTTCCGGTATAAAGACCAAGTAATCGCGGATGTAAGACATCTTGGTCTTTACAACTGGAAGCAGCGTGCCCGGGACCGTCAAGGATGGAAGGCAGCTATAGCTCAGGCTCAGATCCTCCATGAATCGCTGGCCTGATAAGTAAGTAAGTTTGATGTTAAAAAAGGATTTAGACAAGGTGACCACTGTCATGTAACTTTCAAACATCGTGCTTGAAAATATCAGACGGGTCTCACTGGCCAATACAAGAGCTACGATCTATGTATTTCAAGTCTGCGCAACTGCTTACATACGCGGATGACATTGACGTAACTGGCCGAACACAGCGGGACGTCAATGCATTGAAGCAGAAGAAGCTAAAATGGGTCTTTCGGTTAACGGGGGTAAAACCAAAACAACAAACCAAAATAGACGCGCAACACCGACGTCTCGGCGAGATCATCACAATTAGCAGCTAAAGATTCGAAGTGGTCAAGGACTTCGTCCACCTTGGCTCACTAGTGACCAGCGACAACAACACCAGCGCTAAGATCAAATGCAGAATTACTCCTGCCAACCGCTGCTTCTTTGGTTTCATGAGGCAATTGAGATGTAGAACCCTCTCCAAAGTTGCGTTGTACAAATCTTTAATCACCCCAGTCCTCCTCTATGGCGCAGAGGCCTGGACTTTAACGAAAGCGGATGAAGAGGGCCTTTATCGTTTCGAGAGGAAAATTCTGCGTTCAATCTATGGTCTATGCGTTTGTATAAACGCTGACTGGAGGAGAAGTTACAACGACGACTATACGGGCTGTACAGCGACATCGGCCTAGTACGAAGTCTACCAATCCAATGTCTAAGATGGCTAGGACATGTAGGGCGAATGGATAACACAGCTCCGGCCCGAGGAGTCTCCGAGTCTAACCCCGAGGAACGACGCAGCGGAGGACGACCGAATCTAAGGTGATGAACCCAGCTGAAAGGGGACCTTAACCAGCTGGCATAAGACCGTGTCAGCTGAAGAAGCTTGTTGGTTGAGGCCCAGGTTCACACCGGAAAGTAGCGTCACCTGAGTAGGAGAGCAGGTAATCAAAATGGTGGCTTTCTCCGTGTCAAATTGTCTAATGGTTACTGATTTGGCACACAAAGCATGTTATCCTGATCAAGTTTTTAAAGAAAAAAGTTCAGTACCATAGCTTGATCCATTGCACTCCGGCAAACAAAAGTAGGTCAGAGCATGCTGCCCTGCGGAATGCCGCATTTTTTTGTTTTTTTGCACTAGTACACGAACACGTGTCCACTCATCGACTACTAAGCAACAAAGCAATTCTATTTCACCCTTCCCCCTTCGGAAATTGCTCAATAATTTCATCATTACTCTGAATGGGCATGCTTCGACGACGATAATCACAAAGAATCCTAACGCTGCCGTTTAAAAAATTCCTCAACTCCATTACGCCCAGCCGTAACTCTGCGCTCGAACAAATCAAATCGAAATAAAATGCAATTGAAAAACAAAAATAGAAACAAAAAGCATCGCATACTCTCCCTAATGACTGAGTCTGCATTCCATGCAAGGTTTCGTTTTATGTTTTTGTTTTTCAGTTTGTTTTTCAAACGCCATACATCACCGTGAATGCCATTGACACAAATATCTTTCCAATTGTGCACACTTATGTGAGCGAATCGAATAAGCCATAGAAAAAGGCGAAAAAACAAAATCAGATAGTATGCAGTCGAATTGCAGCCTTTCTCTTGGCGTCTACCCCTTCTATCCGACGGCTACTACGTTGCTGCACCAACAGGTACGGATGCAATCTTATAGATAGACACAATTCATGTACCCAGCCACCGACAACACCTGTCCTGTCTCATTCGAACCGGACGAACGATGAGGTGATTGTGAGCCACAAAACTCTGTCGTTTGTCATCCAACAGACCTATGACGGAGCCTCACACCATCAAAGCTTGGATGACGACATTTAGACTTTGTACCAAGTCAGCCTCAGAGAAACACAAGACAATGTACAATGAGTGAGTGAAACCATGAAACTTGAATGGCTTACGTGTACTTGTACATTGTATGTTGTGACGAGCCAAGCATTACGCCAAGAGGTGCTACGCGGGACGGCCGAAGAAGAGGCCACGAACAGGGAGATGGAGATGAAGCAGTGAGCAAAACATAAAAACACGAAAAAAACAAAAACGCGCCGACTGGAATTACACTGACCCACATTTCGATGTAAACAGACATGACCTGGAAACGACGTTTGTTTGTAAACAAATACCAACTACAAACGCGAAAACAACAATGAGACGAAAATGCCCTCCTCTCTTTCTCTTTTGCGCTCTCCGGTGCAGGTCGTGTTTGGTGGTGCTGGCAAGTGGCAGTTTCGCATTCCATCTGATTATGGAACCGTTTCCTCGGTGGTAGACTATCACTTCGTCTCCGGCATAATAGACCAAGATACACCGCCGAAATGGAGCATGTCGTTAAATTGCTTGTGATAATGACAGGTTTAGCATAGACACGATTTGACTCAAAAGCCTTGCGCCTTCAATGCGATTGTGCTAAAGAATGTATGAAGAGGGCATAGAGTACAAGGCTGACGTCTACGAGAGGGTTTTGAAGCTTTTGCTTGCATGCCAGGGTAAAAGGCTGACGAAATATCGTTGAAATTTCGAATTAGATGGAAACCTGCCCAGTCTAAATGGGTTTGTTGTGGTATTCGACAATGAATAGGGTTTACTTTTGACCATGAGTTGCAAGTGCGGAGTAGAGTGTTTCCTTGAGGTCGACTAAAACTGAAACTTCATTGATATGGTATAGATGTCACATTTTTTGTAATAAGCGGCAAAAGATCAGAACCGACACATTGGCACAGGTCCTAGGAGTTGTCTTGTAGTTAAGATAGCGCTAACTAGCTGGAAGGATCTTTGTTATATTACGCACTTAGTGACGGGCATGACAACGATAACGCAGAACAAGGGTCTGTTGCAGAATTAATTTAGCGGAGGCTCAAACTGGCTGACGGGCTCACCAACAAACTCTCATTTCGGGATGACAATGTTGCCTAATTGCAACTGATAGCGAATCAAGACTTGCGCTGGTGTCTTCTGGTACTTCTGTGCGATGGCAACAATTTTGGGATCCTCGAGAAGGACTGGATCACCAGGCTTAGCCCATGGTCGGTTTGGCGAACCGAGCGGACTGTAAGCAGGTCAACTAACGAGAGATAGAAACATAAACGCACCGAATGAACATACATAAAACTTACTTACTTAGGTGGCGCTACAGTCCGGTGTAAACCAGGGCCTCAACCAACAAACCTCTCCAGCTGGCACGGTCTTTTTCTAGCTGTGTGCGCCACCTTAGATTCAGTCGTCCTCTGCTGCGTTGTCCCTCGGGGTTGGACTCGAAGGCTCATTGGGCCGGAGCTGTGTTTTCCATTCGCTCTACATGGCCTAGACATCTTAAACGTTGGATCCGCAGAAGTCGTACCAGGCCGATGTCGATGTACAGCTCGTCGTCGTTGTATCTCCTTTTCCACTCCCCGTTTATACAAACGGGACCATAGATTGAACGCGGAAATTTCCTTTCAAAACGAATAAGGGCCTCTTCATCCACCTTCGTTAAAGTCCAGGCCTCTGCGCCATAGAGGAGGTCCTTCGAGAGAGGGCTCTACTTCTCAATTGCCTCTTGAGCCCAAAGAAGCAGCGGTTGGCAAGAGTAGTTCTGCGTTTGATCTTAGCGCTGGTGTTGTTGTCGCTGGTCACTAGTGAGCCAAGGTAGACAAAGTCCTTGACCACTTCGAATCTGTAGCTGCCAATTGTGACGTTTTGGTCGAGACGTCGGTGTTGCGCGTCTTTTTTGGTTGACAGCACCCAAAGACCCATTTTAGCCGCTTCTGCTTCAAAGCTTTCGAACGCTTCATTGGCGTCCCGCTGTGTACGTACAATTACGTCAATGTCATCCGCGTACGCAAGTAGTTGCGCAGACTTGAAATGGATCGTACCTCTTGTATTAGCCAGTGAGTCTCGTATGATCTTTGCAAGCACGATGTTGAAGAAATTGTATGACAGTGCGTCATCTTGTCCAAATCCGTTTTTAACATCAAGGTCTCTTTTAATTCGCTACCGACCTTAATGGAGCAGCGAGAGTTTTCCATTGTCATCCCGCACAATCTGACGAGTTTGGAAGGGGTGTCAACAATAGACATGGCGCTGTATAGCTCGTCTCTATGTACACTGTCCTACGCGGCCTTGAAATCGACGAAAGGTGATGGGTGTCGATTTGGTATTCTTGGGTCTTCTCCAAGATCTGGCGCAAGGTGAATATCTGGTCTATTATGGACTTACCTGGCCTGAAACCACACTGATAAGAATCTATCAGATTATCCACGAAGGGTTTCGGGCGTTCATACAGTGCGGCAGAGAAGATCTTGTATGCGATGTTAAGGAGACTTATTCCCCTGTAATTGGCGCAGTTATAGGGGTCTCCTTTCTTGTGGGCTGGGCAAACGATGCTGAGGTTCCAGATCATCTCAAGCCGCTTTAAATAGCTCGGCAGACAGCCCGTCTGCCCCCGCGGCTGTATTGTTCTTGAGCTTTCATCTAGGCCGGGTGGACGAAATTCTCTTGCGTCTTCGTCCGATCCGAATGGATCATTCTGTCTGATAGCGGTACTAGATCTTTCATCGCCGTTAAACAGTCTACAGAAGTGTTTCTTCCATATTCTCAGCCTCGACCTTGACTCTACCGCTAGCTGTTCGTCCATATCCCTACAGGCTTCTGCTCTGGCTTTACAGCCCTGGCATGTTCGTTTTACCTTTTCGTAAAACTTGCGAGCATTATTCCTGTGATAGCATCTCCCCATCTCCTCGATCTCACGCTTTTCATGCTATCTTGTTTTTCTTCCCTAAACGTGTGTGTTCCCCTCTCCATTTCTGGTCGTAATGCTCACGAGTGGCTCTCGTCCGTCTATGTAGTATGGCTTTGTAGGCGTTTTGCTTTGCTGCATGGGCTTGCCCGCATTGTTCATCAAACCAGGGGTTTCTAGCTTATGGTGGCTTGAAACCCCACACTTGAGAGGCAGCGTCTCTGATAGTACGCTGGCAATGCCCCCACTGTTGTTCTGTGGATTGCCCCGGTGTCATTGGAGTTTGCGAGAGGTTGAGGGAAACTCGATCGGCAAAGGTCCTAGCGGTCTCCTGCGATTGTAGCTTTCTGACGTCAAACTTTCATTGTCGAGCTCGACTCCGTGGTATCCTTGATATCTTCATTCGTACCTTGGCTACAACAAGGTGGTGATCCTAGTCGATGTTGGCTGCTGGATGAGTGCCTGGCGTCGATCGCAACGTGATCAATCTAATTGGTGGAAGTCTGATCAGGTGATCGCCAGGTTCCTTTGTGAATATTGAGATGCGGGAATCGTATGCTCGCCAGACGTGGTGTCGTAAGGCTATATTTTCCGGCGATCGACTCAAATATATCCTCTTTGCCCAGTTTTGCATTCAAATCTCTTAGAACTATTTTTGTGCCGTAGCTGGGACATTGGGCATAGGTTTTGTCTAGTAGATCGTGTAGAATTCTTATTTGAGTCGATCGTCCTTATTTTTGGTTGGCGCGTGAGCGCATCTCAAGCTAATGTTTCCAAATTTAGCTTTGATGCGGATTGTTATGAGGCGTTCGCTTACATCCCGAAAGTTTAAGACTTTTTGTCGGAGTCTTCCTCCAATAACGAACCCGCACCCGAAAAAGCGCTGTTTGTTCGTCTTGTGGCAGTTGCCGTAGTAGATGTTGCAGTTTTTCATCCGTCTTTTGCCTGGTATATCCCATCGCACTTCTAGGAGTGTGTTTATATCTGCTCTATAGCAGCTGAGGGTTTGCTCCAATTGATCGTCTGCACCCAATCTGTTAAGGGACCTCACATTCCAGGTGCAGACTCTCAAGTCCCTTAGTCGTTTACAGGGTCCGTCAGCTTTGTATCCGTCTGTATCCGAGTCTTGTGGTTGTTTCGGAACACGGGGTTTTTTACGTGATAGGGATGTTACCTCTAAGCATAACCCCCAACCTGGAGGGCCAGGTTCCTCTTTCCCCAGGAACAAGGGGTTGGGTCGCTGCACACATTGGTTCACTACCTGGCGGCTGCCAGGGCAGCTATCCAGTGGAGGCCACGCGGAGGCTGTGTGTTAACTTGGATTGAGCAGGGACAGATATCGAATCTGGCGTTTGCCATGTTAAACGCGATCAACTTCTTTGCTCTGTTTGTTCGCTCCCTCCCCCGAATGGTTCCTTGAGAACTGACTGAAAATTGCTTCCGCCAGCGACTTCAGCTTAGAAAGCTTAGAATATTTTGAAATGGCGGTAACTGAGAGACTAGCCATAAGCTCAACACTAGCTCGGTATAGACTAATTAACATAAACGTTGGCCTATTCGATCAGCATCGCCAACCACCAATCGTTTTTATTGATTCCCATCTACCACCAAAGGACTACGAAGACTACCGGGTCATGACGTTCGGCATTACATATTCACAAAAAGGACATCCAGTTGTCGAAGGTTTATGAAAGCCATGTGCAAGCCTGTAGGCAACAACTGGCTTGCTCTCCTCCTCATGCACCAATCTCAGTTTTACCGGAGGTCTAACCCAAAACTTCTGGAGTACAATGGACCAGTGATTGCGTCTGAGTGCTCCAGCGGATAACAGAAGCCTTCAACAAACAACAACAACCCAAAACTTCCACCATCGAACTAATTGGGTTATTCGAATTCTAAGAGGGTAATCCGATCCACACATAATCCTTGAAAATAAAGATTTTACAGAATTTTGAATATAACCTCGGCCTTCCTCAAGCCTCGGCTACCTTGCTCGTTTAGTCCAGAAGTAGGATGAACTATAAAATGCCAAAAATTGCTTGTAGTGGGTGATTTTTTTGCTGTTTGGTTTTTCAGTGTTCCATTTCTGAGAGCTCGTGCGCGATTCCTGACTTAAATCAGAGTCAAACGTATCCAGTTAGCCTTGCCATTTTATGTAAAAGAAAACTTGTATTCGAATAGTTTTTAAAAATCGTTTGATTTTATTATTATAATTCGTGTTCTGTAAAAAAGTTTTTCGCGCTTTTAAACGATTTTCCGGTCGTCATAATCGAACTTCTGAGCAAGCAATTCAAGGCTTAGGGAATTGGCAGGTTAGATCGCGCGATTTGACGCCTTTGGGCAATTTTTTTTTTTTTTTTTAGTGCTACGTCAAATGTCCGTCTATGCCGATAAGGCAGCGTCAGTCGCAGCTTTGGAGGACAACATGATTTTTGCCAAATATTTAGCACGACATTCACTTGATTAATCGGCTGTTTCTAGGTCGTAAGTATAAATCCAAGTCTTTTCTCCCGTTATGATGCGTTTCATCTCGTCCTGGTACTCAGAAAGCATATTTCACTTACCTGAACGCAACGATGTTTTCCGAAATCCAATCGAGATATAACGCTTCTGAGGCCCAAAACATCCTTTAAAACGGTATTGACTGATCCTTCTGAAATGACAACATCATCAGCAAGATCCCTAATCCCGGTTTGCAGGCACCTAATCATTGACTTTTTGTAAGCAAGCTTCGTCGGCTAAAGTGAATGGTCGTCTGGGCCGCTCTTACTTTTTTATTAGGCCAGCAATCTATGGAGCATCTGAGACTGAGCTTTAGTTGCCTTCCATCCTTGACGGTAAGGACCAAGTTGTCTTACATCCGTGATTACTTGGTCTTTATACCGGAGGTTCGGTCTTCCTCTTCTTCACGAGCCAGGACTTTCGGAGTCGAAGACCCTCCTAGCGGCAGCGTTGGTATCCATGCGCCCCATGTGGCCGAGCCAGTATAGTCGACGGATCTTTGCCTTCTGGACTATATCCACATGTTTTTACAGCTCGTAGAGTTCGCGGTTATGTCTTCTCTTCCATTCATCTTACCAAAAGTAGCTCCTCCGTCCTGCTTGCCGTCCAGCTTTCGGTTCCGTACAGCAAGACTGGCAGTATAAGCGTTTTGTAAAGCGTGACTTTGGTTTTTCGAGTGACGAGTTTTGACCCAAGTTGTTTGGACAAACCGTAGTGGCAAAGGTTGCCAAGGGTGATTCTATGCCGGATCTCCACTGTGGTGTCGTTTACGTTTGCCCCGAGGCATACAAACTCCTTATCGATGTGTATCGAATTGAAACCCGCTGGGCTTTTCCAGGATTTGTCGAAGTGTGAGTATTTGGTCTATAGTCGATTTGCCGGGCCATAAGCCGGTACTGCTAGTTGCTGATTAGTGCGGTGCAAAATACTTTAGACGTTCACACAACACGCTGAACAGGATCTTGTATGCGACATTGAACAGGGATATACTCCTATAGGTGGGCATGAGGTGGGATCGCCTTTTTGTGGATGGGGCAATTAGAGCTCATATTCTAGTCGTCGGGCAGTCGATCTGGAACATCGCCGGTAGCCTTGAATAGCTCTAACACAAGCCATCCGAGCCTGTGGCCTTCTTGTTTTTCAGCTTTTGAATAGCTGTGTCGGTTTCTTCGATTCTGGGTGGGAGGCTGAAGATGGAATTTCCTCAGTTCCTATCACTCTCTCTTGGTCGTGCCCTGCGGGTCGGTGACAAGATTGCCCTCGATATTTCCAAGAGCAGGCTCTTGCCTTTCTTAAAGCCTCCTGCAAGGCTTTTTGCCTTCTTATAAAAGGATCCTGTTTTATGCTTGTCCCTTGACTTCCCGATATATAGGTACTTGAGCTGGGAAGCCGCAAAGATTCCTTTGTTTAGTCGTGGCAGTTTTTCTTCTCCCTTCTTCTAGCTCGGTACTCTTCACGCACTGCCCTGGTTTTTCACTATAGCGCATTTTGGTCCTCATCGATTACCAGGGGTTTCTTGTCGGGGTGGTAGGTAGCCTAAGGTGTTCTCAGCTACTTCCTGAATGGCTGAGCGGCAATGCAGCCACATATTGTTGACATTTGCGCTCGACGTAGGCATACTGGAGAACCTTTCGCTCAGTTACTCCCTGTAGACTCTGGTAACCTCCGGTGTGCTCAGGCGTCCAATGTCGAACCTTCTCATGGTGGTTCAGAGTCGACGTTTGCGCCCCCGAATGTTCGCACATCCAGGATGTTTGACGAGTGTGGTGCGTGAATGAGCACATGGTTGATTCGACCATCCGGAGATCACCAGGTTGCTGTGTGGATTTGCTAGCAATGAAATCTTGTGCTAGTTATCACGGCATTACGAGCTGTCGCAAAGTCCATGAGTTCGAAGCCTTTATCAGTTGTATCGTGGAGGCTGGGCTTTCCGATCACTCCGCCAAAGCTGTTCCCCTTACCGATTTTGGCATTGAAGTCCCCGATTACGATTTTAACATCGTACTCCGGACAAGCTCCCTAGGCGTTGTCCAAAAAATCATGGGAGTCCTCTTTGATGGGGTCTTCAGCCTCTTCGGCAGGGGCGTTATAAAATCTGCCTTTGATCCGGATCACAGCCGGTCGATGTCCTTCGACCTTATCCGCTTTTCCACGTCAAATCTACATCCCGACATGTACAATCTTTCGTGACAGCTGTAATATATGTATGTATGTTCCAGTCTTTTTTCCTCATCATACGTTCCATCATATGTTCCTGGATCGCAGTAATACCCGCTTTGTACTGCGTGAAGGTTCTTTCCAGTTTATGAGCAGCTCCCAGGGGTGTACATAGTTCTTACGTTCCGGGAGCATACTCACAAATCATGCTCCTTTTTCGCAACATGTCGTCTTCGAGAATCCGTCCGTTTATCCAAGGCATTTTGCCACACGACGCCAATCTGCTTGGGGTTTGTAGCGCCCTCTTGCGATAGCTACAAACATTTGTTCACCTCTCAGTGGTTGTTGTAGAGGCAATCCAGAGACTCTATGTCAGGCTGACCTGGACATCTAACAGGGATCGTTGCTGGTATCTCGCCATGTTAAGAGCAGTCAACAACTTCACGGACTCATGTGGACTACTCAATTACAAAGCAATGGCAAGCATCGATTTATCAACTCAGGTGTAATCTTGTTACGAAAATGATTTGTCCCCGAATAGGGTTCGATCACTAGATTGCGATAAACTACAACTCTCTGTTTGTTTATTCAATACACACACTTTATTGTTCCACCTCAGAGCAATTATTTAAGCGCTTCACCTTTATTACACACCTTTTTTTACACACCTTTTTTACACACCTTTTTTTACACACCTTTTTACACACCTTTTTTACACACCTTTTTTTACACACCTGGTCTCTATAACTACAATTGCCCACTAGATGTCTTCGATACTTCCACACTGGATCACTAAGTCACTGATACTGAACACTGAATGAATGCTGAATGCTTCCGAAGACGAGTGCTCCCGTTTATATAGCCCTCGGTCCAATCTTTCAGAAGTCTTTAGAATGCTCTGGAATGGACGTTCAGCAGTATGCTGCTGAAAGTTGCCATTATTTTCCTTTTCAGCTGCATCAGAGCATTTCAAACTTTGAAAGCGAAAATCGAAAATAACCGTCGGTTCTTGCCCGCCACACTATGTTATTGCCATCGCGCACTGTCTTAGACGAATAGGTCGTCGTTTGGAGTTCTTCTTCTTCTTTTTCGGCGCTACAGTTCATGGCGAACCTGGGTCCCCTTTAAAAAACCTCTCCAACTGGCAGGACCTTTCACCAGCAGTCTCCAGTGTCGCACGCCCATTTGGTTAAGGTCCTCTTCCAGTAGGTTGCGCTACCTTAAATTTGGCCGTCCTCGACCGCGTCGCGCCTCGGGGTTGGATTCCAAGACCTTCCGGACCGAAGCTGTGTTTTCCTTTCGCACAACATGACCTAGCCATCTTAGGCGTTGGATCCGAAGACGCCGTGCTACGTTCATGTCGCTGTACAGCCCTTACAGGTAGGTAGGTAGGTAGGTTCATAGCCTTCCCCGAATAGAGAAGAATACACATAGGCCAGAGAGACCCGTTGTGCATAGGGGGCTTATCCCCATATTCATGGAACCACTTAGTGCTTCTGTCAGGTCGTTAAGGAACTAACATCCTAGGTATCGTTTCCTGATTGTCCGGTGGGAATGGATTCGACCCCCTCTTCGGCTAGACAGCTTTTGCAAAAATCATTCGTAGCTATTCCTAGTTTTTGCGCGTGACTGCCAGTAAGGCAGTGACCTGTGATGACACTAATGATTTTATAGATGTGGGTTCTTATTAGGGAGATTTTATTCCTGGTCCGTTGACTGTCGAACCGGGGTCAGATTTGCCTGGTGATGAGGCAGGCGTGTCCCTGGGTCTCAGGTTCGTCTCAGCCCTGGCGAAATTTGTGAGATTATGTTTAATGGTTGCAAGGTGTATTCCCTCATATGCCACGATTGATTGTCGCGTCGTTCCTTGTCTAGCGCGTGTGTCGGTTCTCTCGTTTCCTGGGATGTCGCTGTGTCCTGGTAGCCAGAGAAGTTGTATGTTAAACTATTTGGCCATCTCGTTAAGAAATAGGCAAAGTCGAGACTAGTTTTTGAGGTGTACACATAGGACCCCAGCGACTTTAAGGCTGCTTGACTATCCGTGAGAATACGGATATCCGTAGTGGATATCACGTTCCACTTCAGCTAAGACAAAGCCTCCTTTATTACCACCAGCTCCGCCTGGAAGACGCTGCAGTGATCTGGTAATTTTAGAGCTTCGTTCAGCTTTAGTTGTTTGCAGAATACTCCACTACCCACCCCGTCTTTGGTTTTTGACCCGTCAGTGTAAAAATCCACGCAGTTCCTGCGGGGTTGCGTTTAGCGGGTCCAGTTTTGTCTGTCCGGGTAGATTGTCGTAGAGTTCTTCCCCATTTATGCTGGTCGGGCCGAAAATCGAACGCAGAATTTTTCTCTCAAAACGACCAAGGGCCTCCTCCTCCACCGCTTTCGATACGGTCCATTTCTCTGCGCCATAAAGCAGGTCCGGGATGATAAGGCTCTTATCACATTGGTTTTTCGCGAGAGGGCTGTGCTTCTCAATTGCCTCCGAGCCTAAAGAAACAGCGGTTGGCTAGAGTTATTCTGCATTTGATTTCGGCATTGATGTCATTGCTTCATGTCACAGCGGAGCGTAGGTAGATGAAGTCCTTGAATACCTCGAAATTATACCTGCCAATATGTGCGCCCTGGCCAAGACGCCGGTGGTTCGTGTCCTTTTTCGACGACAGCATATATTTCGTTTTGCCCTCATTTACCGCCAGTCCCTTTTGTCAGTCTCAATGCTCGTAAAGGCCTCAATGAAATCTCGCTGACTTCGTCCAATTATGTCAATGTCATCGGAATATGCGAACAGTTGTACGGACTTGAAAAATATGGTACCCCTCCTATTGACCAGTGAGTTTTGCCCGATCCTTTCAAGGACGATGTTGAAAAAGTCACACGATAGCGTGTCGCCCTGTCTAAAACCTTTTTTGACATAATAGGTATCGGTTGATCGCTTTCGACCCTGATGGAGCAGTTAGAGTCCTCCAATGTCAACCTGCACAATTTGACGAGTTTGGCAGGGATGTCAAAACTAGACATGGCGTTGTATAGCTCGCCTCTATTTATGCTATCGTATGCCTTAAAGTCGACAAACAGATGGTGCGTTTTTTCCAGGATCAGCCGTAGTGTGAATAATTGACCTATAGTGGACTTCCCGGGCCTGAAACCACACTGATATGGACCAATCAGTTTATTAACGAACGGTTTCAGGCCTTCGCACAGTGCAGTAGAGAAGATTTTATAAGCAATGTTCAGAAGACTTATACCTCTGAAGTTGGCGCAGACAAAGGGGTCTCCTTTCTTGTGGAACGGGCATATCTTACAGATGAGCTGGTGCATACTCCCAACCAGGTCATCTCCAGCCGCCTCAAAGAGCTCGGCAGGTAGTTCGTCTACTCCACCAGCTTTGTTGGACTTTTAGCTTAGAAAAAGCATTCATAACTTCGTCCAGGTCAGGGGACGGAATTCTCTGCTGTCATCGTCCGCTGTGAAAGGGTCATTCTGCCTGACATCGCCTTTATACTGTCTGCAGAAGTAGTCTTTCCAGATTTTTAGTATCGACTATGAATCCACTATTAGGTTTCCATTTTCATCCCTGCGGGCTTCCGTTCTGGCTTTATATCCCTGGTATGTTTGGTTTATTCGTTGATAAAACCTCCGAAAGTCATTCCTGCGATAGCATCTCTCCATCTCTACAATCGCGGGCTTCTCATGCTCTCTTTTCTTGTTTTGAGAAGCTCCTCCCTCCTCTTCTGCTCATTATGCTCACGAGCAGCTGTCGTCCTTCTGTGCAGCGCGCCTTGATAGGCTTGCCGCCTGGCTGCGTGTGCCCTCCTACAGTCGTCGTCAAACCATGGGTTTCTTGTTGGTGGCGTTAAGAAATCCAGTACCTCAGAAGCTGCACTCTCTAAGGCTTGTTGACAACAGGTCTATTGATGCTGAGCAGGTGTTAAGGGGGTTTTTCAAGAGCTGGTGGGAGACGCGATTGGCATAGGCTCTGGCGGTCTCTTGCGATTGTAGCTTTGCGACGTTGTACGCCGGTGGGCTTACTCGATTTTTCTGGGCCAGGCATGTACGCAGTCGCATTCTGGCCGCCACAAGATAGTGGTCCGAGTCGATGTTGACTCCTCTAAAAGTTCGTATATCGGTCGTTTCGTCTATCTATTCGTAAATGTTAAGGTCAAAGTGAAAGCTTTCTAGTCATTATCCGTAGTATTTGGCAACTGCTTGTTTTGATTCAAGTCTACATGTTGTCATCAAGAGAAAATAGTTGAGCATACAACATAAACCCAACTATGTCTGACATTAAGGCCTTAAGGCCTTTTCGGACGTATTCACGGCTATTATACATTATGTCAACGGTGGTTCGAGAAAAAAGAGAAACCCTAACCTGTCCCGACACAACCAATCATATCGGACACATTGCCTTAAAAACAAGATAAACTATCAACACACTGACAGATGACACATGACTCATTGACACAAGACACATGACACGTGTCACCTAACCCAGTTAGCTCACATTCTTGCCTCATGTCAAACAGACAGATGACTCAAAATAAAACAAAAAACAGACCAATATCGTATCGTGATCCAATTTACTTGTTTTTAACTTTTGCTTACGTCTGTCAGTTACCTCGGTACGACTTTGACGCAACCTGCCTGCTTGACCCTATGGAACCTCATTACAACGTAAGCGTTAATTTCGCGCCATACCATCTATGTATGTACGTAAATCGCGCTAATAGAGCAAATGTTGAAACAAACATCTGATCCCGCAGTAATGCGGAAGGTTCCAGCAACAGCAATAACAACGACGACGTCCTAAACGACCGTGATATTCAGGAGAATGACAGATGATGGGCTGACATTACAAAAAGTCATCATCATCCTCACCTTCTACTCTGCCTCTCTGCCTCCTCCTCATCATGCTCCTATTCCTCATATTTATAGTCTCAGTTGTCGCATAATCTATTCATCGCGTGTTCACGATGCTTCACTGTACACCACATTTCTTTCGTTTCCCGAACGCGGCGACATTTTTGATTCACCATCCAAGGGGGAGCGTACATATATGTATGTCGCGCCTCGTCAAGGAAGCTTGTCATTTTACGTTCTACCCGTACAATACGTGGACGCCTCTCGAAAGTAATCATTTAATTAACACATGATGTCGTGCATCGACTTATAACGTCTCGGGGCTGTTGTGTTTGGTGTTTGTCGCCACATACGTCGTAAGGAGTGCATTTGAATGAGGTGCCAAATGAGATGGATTGTCAGATCAATCTTAATCAAGTTTTCAGCTTTCCTCCATAAATGACTTTGAATCAATGTGAATGCGTAGCATCTCCATGATGGAGATGAGGATGAGGATGATGATGAGGATGATGATGAGGATGGGGATGAAGATGAGGATGAGGATGAATGAAAGGGGGGGAGTAAGTGTGAAAAGAATCTATTCAAGACCCTGTCTGTCAAGTATCTACACTCGTATGTAGCTTAATTCAGTTGTTGCTTGTTGGTTGCTATCGTTTTTGATGCTTCATACTTCGTATCGGTGGAACAGCTGCTTTGTGTTTACACTCAGTGCGATTGAGATCTGGGAACTGGTTTTCCGATGTAAACACCGAGCTCATGTACATACGTAAATAGATAATGGACATGAGCGAAAAGATTAATGAACTCGTATTTAAGGCTCACCTGTCGGGAGTTTTCTTTCATGTGGCAGTAATAGTCTATCAAATTGATTAACATGATATCGAGTCGGAATCTTTAATACACAGAGGCGCCTTATAAGCCTAATCAATTGGCGCCTGTTATGGCTTATTTTGTTTTTAATCGGAGACCACTAATTGCGGTTCCAGATAGTAGAGAGCTACGAGAAGACAAATTGATTGACCGATTCATGGCTGTCTAGATGAAATTGCTGAAACTTTACCGTGAAATTTTCCACATAAACTGCACATAGCTCTTTCGGGTCAAATGGGGTGTTACACTTGGTTGGTGGGTTGGTTAGGTGGCTGTCCTCCATAAAGCGGTTTGGGATCACTTAGACGAAGATCGGTCCATTATACTACCCTCTAAGTTGGCTTGGTCTCCCTCTCGGATAGATCATCCCAGAAATCGTTTTCTTGAGGAGCCTAGCGCAGAGCGATTGCATAGGAGATGGGATGGAGATTCGTCCTCTCTCTCTCATCATGACCTCTACTGCAATAGTCATTATATGACAGTCCTAATCAAGCGGCATGATTTCCTAAAGCGCATTGTCCTATTAGGACTCCAATTAGGGTGCTTATACATTCCCCGCGTATTTTTAGCAGGCTAGTGGTTCTGAATTGATAGTACCTGAGCCAGGTTTGTCTCGCTTAGTTGTATGTTTTCAAGGTCTCGCCATCTCTCATTGGCCTGTTACAGTGCCTGTTTCGAGATTTTATATTTTAGAATTTGCATTGGTGTATGGATATCCCATTTAACAGTCGAGATCTCCCTGGTGCCCTTTTTGGCTAGTTCGTCTGCTTCACATTTACCTGGTATATCACTATGCACAGGTATCCAGGACAACTTAACAGTACAAGTAGGTAGGTAGTCCGTAGCCTCCCCAGAGTGGGAAGAATACACTTAGGCAAGAGAGGCTCGTTGTGTTGCTACGAGGTGGGGTTGACCCCCTATTCATGGAACCACTTAGTGCATCAGTCTGATGAACACTAGTCAGGTCGTTAAGGAAGTGGGATCCTAGGAAGCGTTTTCTAATTGAGCAGAGAGCCGGACAGGCGCAGATTAGGTGATAAATGGATTCGACCCTCTCTTCGTCTTAGCAGCTCCTGCAGAAATCATTCGGAAGTTGCCCTAGTTTTTGTGCGTGACTGCCGAAGAAACAGTGACCGGTGATGACACCAATCGTTTTTTAGATGTCAGTTCATTTTAGCGAGATTAGTCCCCTGGTCCGTTGACTGTCGAGCCGATGCCCCTGCGCCCATCTCAGGTTCAACTTAGCCATGGCGAGGTTTGTACATATGTTTAAGTTTAATGGCTGCTAGAGGTGTACCTGGCCATGCCATGTTTGATTGTTGCGTCGTTCCTTCTTTGGCGAGTGTGTCGGCTCTTTGAAGTGTACACATAGGACTCCAGCGATTTCAAGGCTGCTTGAATGTCTGTAAGCATTCCAATATCCGTAGTAGATATTACGTTCCACTTCAGCCAAGACAAGGCCTTCTTTATTGCCAACGGCTCCGCCTGAAAACGCTGCAATGATCCGGTAATACTAGAGCCTGGCTCAGGTTTAATTGTTTGCAGAATACTCCACTGCCCACCCCGTCTACGGTTTTTGACCCGACGGTGTAGCAATCCACGCAGCCTTAGCGAGGTTGCACCTGGCGGGACCAGTTCCAGGTGAAGTATCATGTTGAGCGCTGCCGTTGGAGTGGAAATTAGGGCCCCGGTGATGCACATGCATGCCAGCCCTTGTACCTTCTCGAATTGCTTATGGATTGTTGTTTTGTCCAGTGCGGTCCACCAGACTATCACTCCATACATTAGAGTAGGTCTAACAACTGTAATGTAGGGTAAGCTTAGGGTTGAATCCCCATTTTTCCCTATTGCTTTCTGCCAGATGTAGAAAGCTTGCTTGCTTTGGTGGCGTTACAGCCCGTGAAGGGCCAGAGCCAAGCTTCTCTCAATCACCCATGTTGTGTGTGGTTAATTTTTTTCTACATAGGTAAAAGGGACCTACAGTTTAATGCCGATTACGAATGGCTTGAGTCGAAGAGCTTTTTCTTGCCAAGTACACTACGGGAGGTTTTGCCAGTACTCTGCCGAGGAGGGACGCCGCGAAATAAACATTCGATGGCGTTGGTGTTATCGGGATCCGAACTCGCTCATCGTGCGCCAGAGTCCAACACGCTAACCACTGCGCCACGACGCCCTCTATAGAGAGCTATAGTTGCTTTTTTTACACGCTCAATTGTGTTGTTCTTCCAGGTTAGTTTCCTATCTAGTACAATGGAAAGGTATTTGGCACTTAGAGAGTAGGTTAACCTGGTGCCAAGTAAAGTGATTGGGTATGTTTCCGGAATCTTATGCTTTCTGGTGAATAGCACAAGCTCCCTCTTCTGGGGGTTTACTCCGAGCCCATTGTGTTGTGCCCATTCGCATAGTATCAACAATGCCTTGCGCATACGGTCATTGAGTGTGGGTAGATATTTGCCCGAGATGGTAATAGCAAAGTCGTCTGCGTAGGCAATAACATCGAGACCTTCTTTCTCCAGTTTGGTCCGTAATTCATTTATAACTACATTCCAGAGAAGTGGAGAGAGAACCTCCCCTCATAGAGTGCTTCTGGCCACTGATCTAGTGGTTTGGAATTACCAGCAGATCGTTTACAATGTTCCCGTCCTCACTTTCCCAGCTGCGGTAGAGGCAACCGTTCTTCAGCTTCAAACTCTGCCATTGAGCCCAGTAAGCTTTCACGATTGGGCTTTCACTGGATATTTGCTGCCAAGTTGGTCGAAAACCTCGTTCTTGGTAGTCGATGACGACTGCCAGATCGGCATCTTCTCGCTGCTTTCTTCCGACCTTCTCGACAGTCCAGGAATCTTCTGGCAGCACATGGAAACGACGGATGTCGGTGACCTGTTCCTTGATTTCGGCACGTGAACAATGTTTGCATTCAACATCGCAAGGTCGTCTCGATAATGCATCCGCATTTCCATGACTGCTTCCCTTCCGGTGTTCGATACTGAAGTCGTAACTCTGGATTCTCTCTATCCATCCAGCAAGCTGGCCTTCCGGGTTTTTTAACTGCAGCAGCCACCTCAACGCTGCGTGGTCCGTCCTAAGATGAAAAGCCTGGCCATAGAGATATTTGTGGAAATGTTTGACACAGTCAACCACGACTAAAAGCTCCCTCCTAGTTACACAGTAGTTCCTCTCCGGCTTCGATAGGACCCTACTGTAGTAAGCGATGGCCCGTTCTCGCCCGTCAATTATTTGAGAGAGTACTCCTCCGATTCCATGTCCGCTCGCATCGGTGTCCAAAATAATCTTTTCTCCCGGGACAGGATATGCAAGGATCTGCGCACTGCAGAGCAATTCCTTCAGGTGAATGAACGCTTCCTCCTGCTGCTTCTCCCACTTGAATGGCCAATTCTTTTTGGTGAGCTCGTGCAAACTGCTGGCAACGTTTGCAAATCCTGGAATGAATCGCCTGTAATATGTGCAAAGTCCCAGGAATGACCTTAACTCATGAAGATTCTTCGGCCGCGGCCATTCCTTAACCGCTGAGATTTTCTCTTCATCTGTGTGGACTCCTTCTGCAGTCACCACAGGTCCCAAGTACTTCACCTCGTTTTGGAAGAGCGAACATTTCTTCGGGCTCAATTTCAGTCCGGCTGCTTGAATACGTTCCAGTACCTCTTCAAGCTTCTTAAGGTGATCGTCGAAATCCTTGCCCATGACAATTATGTCGTCCAGATAGACAAGGCAACTCCTCCAGTGAAGTCCTCTTAGCACCCGGTTCATAAGTCCCTCGAATGTGGCTGGCGCATTGCAAAGACCGAAGGGCATCACAGAGAATTGCCACAACTCTCCCCCGGCAGTGAACGCGGTCTTTTCCTTGTCTTGCTGGTCAAGCTCTATTTGCCAGTATCCGCTTTGCAAGTCCAGCGTCGAGGACCACTTTGCACCAGATAGTGTGTCCAAGGTGTCGTCGATTCTCGGTAAAGGATAGCTGTCCTTCTTCGTGACGTCGTTCAGCTTCCTATAGTCCACGCAGAATCGGGTGCTTCCATCCTTCTTCTTAACTAGCACTACTGGCGAACTCCATGGGCTTGCAGATGGTTCGATCACGCCCTCCTTTTCCATCTCGTCGATTAGTTTGATCACCTCTCCTTCTTTCGCCAAAGGTACCCTTCTCGGTGGTTGCCGGATCGGTCTAGAGTCCCCTGTGTCTATTCTGTGCTTCACAATTGATGTTCTTCCACAGTTCTTACCATCTGCAAAAACTGTCCAATATTTACGAAGCAGGGAGAGTGCTTTACTTTTTTGCTTCTCCACTAGATGTTGCGTCCACTCTCTGGCCATTGTTTTCAAGAACGGTTTGTTTTTCTGGATTTCCCGGTGTTTCTTATCTTCGCAGTTCATAACGGCGGCAGCTTCTTGGCATTGAGCGATCGTTGTTCCCTTGTGTATTGTCCTAGGTTTACTGGCAGGATTCAGGACTCGTACTGGAACCAATTGGTCTTGTCGGGGTTCCACGAGAGCCCTTCCAACAACTATATCGCTGGATCGATTTCTTTTGTCGGGTTCGACCACCCACATTCGACTTGTCCCCGCATCCTCTTCTATCTCTGCATTCGGGGGAACTGTTTGGCGCGCTTGTACGACTATTCGCCTGACCTTGTTACCCTGTCCATTATCCATTGTTAATGGGAGCTCCAAGTTGCCATACTTCATCACTTTTTGGTTGAGGTCCAATGTGAGGCCATGCCTAATCATGAATTCGACGCCGATTATGATGTCATCAATAATGTCCGCAACGATGAAATCATGCTGAAACTCGACGGTACCCATCGTAATTCTTTTCTGGACCTTTCCCTTAACTTCCGCCTTCTCACCAGTTACTGTACGAAGCCTTACCTCGGAAAATGGTTCGATGTCAGAAACCAATCCGCTTCGGATGACTGAATGAGTTGCGCCCGTGTCCAACGTCAGCAGGTATTGTCGCCCGTCCATCGTTCCCTCGATGACTAGGCTGGTTGCACCCCTAGAGATTCGGGATACGAGGATGCTGGGGCACTCCATTGTGGGAGCCAGCGCATGCCCGTCTGCACTGACTCGTTTTAGTTTAACGGATTGTTAGGTGCACCTTTTGCACCTCCACGGTCGCGTTCACTCCCATGGTCTCTTTTTGGCGAACTAGACCTCGAACGCTTTCTTCGCAGGCGGCAGTTCCTCGCAATGTGCCCCTGCTGGTCGCAGATGTAGCATCTGCCCGGGAATGAACCACTCCTCGCCGTTGTTGTTCTCGAACTATCCTGGTCTTGAGATATGCGCCGTAGTTTGATCGAAGGTCGGCATATCAAGAGCGATGTTTCACATGCGAGAGCGCTGGCAACTGTCTCCTTGAAAGATGTCTTCGGCAGGAGAATCAGACTTCGTTGCGTATCGGGGTCCCTTAGCCCTTGGATGAAAGAATCCGTTTTCAGTTCTTCCACCACATCAACATCCGCGTAGGCTAGATGAGACAGCCTCTCGATGTCGGCAGCATACTGTTGGATGGTCTCGTTTCCACGTTGCTTGCGTCCTTTAAGTTCCAGCTTGTGCAACTCCTGCATGTGCTCACTGCCGTATCTTCGATGAAGAGCTTCCCAAATGGCTGTGTAGTTCCTTCTCTGGGTCTCCGGGATGGTCTGTAGAACACCAGCTGCTTCGCCTTTAAGCGAAATTACTAAAGCGGCCACACGATCTTCTTCTCCCCATTGATTCCGTTCCGCTGTTGTCTCGAACTGAAGTTTGTCGTCCAATACGAATCTCTCATTCTGCATGACAGCGGTATCTTGTCCATCATCGCCGTTTACAGTCTGCAGAAGTGTTCTTTCCAAATCCTCAGCATCGACTGCGACTCTACTACCAGTTTCATCTCTGCAGGTTGGCGCTCTGGTTTTTGTTGCCATGGCATGTTCGTTTTACCTTAATGTAAAACTTACGGGCGTCATTCCTGCGGAAGCATCTCTCCATCTCCTCGTTCTCACGCTTTCCCTGCTCTCTCTTCTTTCTTCTGAAAAGCGTGTGTTCCTCTCTTCTCTTTTCCTCATAGATTTAACGAGCAGCTCTCGTCCGTGGCAGCATGGCCTTATGTGCCTCTTATTTTGCCTCATGGGTTTGTTCGCATTGTTCATCGAACCAGGGGTTTCTATGTGGTGGCGGTTTGAAACCCAGCACCTCTGAGGCAGCATCTCTGACGGCGCTCTGGCAATGCGCCCGTTCCTGCTCTATTGTTTGTGCTGCTGTGGGCGGATTTTGAGAGAGTTTAGAGGAGACACGATCGGCAAAGATTCTGGCAGTCTCTTGCGATTGTAGCTTTCCGACGTCAAACTTACGTACTCGACTCCTAAGCATTCTTGATGTCCTCATTCGTACTTTGGCTACAACAAGGTAGTGGTCCGGGTCGAACTTGGCTCCTCGGAAGGTTCGTACGTTGAGAATACTGGAGGAGTGTTTGGCGTCGATCGCAGTGTGATCAATCTGGTTGGTGGTGGATTGCTCAAAAGACCGCCAGGTACCCTTGTGGATGTTGAGATGGGGGAATGGCGTGGTTGCTACAAGGAGGTTACGCCCCGTTAGGAAATCGATTAGCCTAAGTCCGTTGTCGGATGTGGTGTTAGGGAGGCTATGGTTTCTTGTGATCGACTCAAATATGTCCTCTTTGCCCAGTTTTGCATTAAAATCTTCTAGGACTATGTTTGTTTCGTAGCTGGGGCATTGGGCATATGTTCTGTCTAGGAGATCGTAGAATTCTTCTTTAAGTCGATCGTCCTTTTCTTCCGTTGGGGCGTGAGCGCATATCAAGCTAATGTTTCCAAATTTCGCTTTGATGCGGATTGTTATGAGGCGTTCGCTTATGTCTCGGAAGCTTAAGACTTTTTGTCGGAGTCTTCCTCGAATAACGAATCCGCACCCGAATAGGCGCTGTTTGTTCTCCTTGTAACAGTTCCCGTAGTAGATGTCGCAGTTTTTCATCCGTCTTTTACCTGGTCCATCCCATCGCACTACTTGGAGTGCGGCTATATCTGCTTTATAATAGTTGAGGGTTTGCTCCAATTGATCGCCTGCACCCGGTCTGTTAAGGGACCTCACATTCCAGGTGCAGACTCTCAAGTCCATTAGTCGTTTGCAGGGGTCGTCAGCTTTGTATCCGTCCGTATCCGAGGCTTGTTGTCGTTTCGGAACACGTAGGTTTTTACATGATAGGGATGTTACCCTAAGCACAACCCCCAACCTGGAGTGCCAGGTTCCTCTTTCCCCAGGAACAAGGGGTTGGGTCGGTGCACACATTGGTTCACTACCTGGCAGGTGCCAGAGTAGCTATCCAGGGGGGCCACGCGGAGGCTGTGTGTCAACTTGGATTAAGCAGCGACAGAGATCGAAGCTGGCGTTTGCCATGTTAAACGCGATCAACTTCTTTGCTCTGTTTGCTCGCTCCACCCCCCCGGGCGCCCCGAGATAGGCGTGTAAAATTCATGCTGTAGTTTTTGGATTGAGTTATAATTCACAGCAAAGCTTTACTGTTTAGTTGACGGACATCAGAATATTAAACTCAGATACATAGATGCAAATATCTGAATTCCTGACCCTTATTCAATAACTTGACTAACTGCTTAGTTAATTTGCCTCACAAAATCACTGAGGCTGAAAACCTGCCACAGGTTTATGGCTCTAATTTCGATCGACTTAAGTCAGGCCAAACAACATGAGGTACATAGACTGTTGCCACAACTACAGCTCGACTGGCTTGAGAAACTCTCAACGATCGATGTAGATTTCAGTGACAGAAATCAAGCCACTCAATTTGTTAAAACTCTAGAAATCCGTCTTTACCCCGCCACTATCGATTTCAACTTCAAATCGAATTGTGTGTCGTGCAACATGCACTAAGAAAAAGAATGTAGACAGCAAAAACCTCACCATTTCATTCCGGTTCCAAATGCTCCTGAACAAGAGAGATCAGTAATTACAAGATGAAAAACTGAATTTTAATCATACGATCGTAGCAGCCGGCTGGTCGGTATCTAGTACGTATATTGTAAACACAATTAGCTACAATGTAACGCCGGGCGTTCCATTCCATCATCTTCATCTCCGTCGTTATCGTCATCGTCGTGGTCGTCGCCGTTGTTGTTGTCATTATCATAAGACAGTCGGTTAGGCAGGAATCACAGGAAAAAAAAATGGAAACCACTCTCGTTGAGATAGGCACGAAGCCCACATGCCGCCTTTAAACCACTAACAGTCAGTAGTAAGTAGGCATGGGCACCTTTATATCAGTTCGAAACGCAGTAAGGTATCCAAAGATCTTGTCCATTTGTTCGGTCGTATGAGTGGTCGTAGTAGTCATCGTCATCTGGCTGACTTTGTGCGGCAAACAGCTATGGGGGGCAGTCAAGCGTTCCAAGGAAAACAACACGATCCGCAAATCTTCCATTCAGTCAGTCGCTCATCTCTTTTCTTTCATCTTATTGTGTTGCTGTTGTTGTTGTTGTTACATCGCTGTCATTTGTGCCATTGCGATGCATGCCATGTAATGCAATTATTGTCAAGTCATTCTCCTTCGCTGGTATCCCATCATTGTTTACAACATAAACAGCACTGTAGCTAGCCCGCATCTGCAACTGTCAATAATCTGTCAGCTTGCTTCGGCCACTTCATCAGTCAACAGTATGTGTTTGTGTGTAGAATTGCAGTGGATGCGCCACGATGAGATAGTTTGCGTGTCTGGAGAACCATCCAGACAACATCATACATACATATTGCATGCAACAATGATCTTGAGCCAATGCCACCGCCACGCCATACTACATACTACGCCGTTTTGGTTCATAACACTTGACTACAATGTTGCCACAAGTCAATGGCCAAACCAATTGATCCGTATCATCTCTTCTGCTTTAGCTCTTTCGTCCAGAATTCGATTTGCCATTCATGCTACTGCCAAGAAAGTGAAACGAAACGAACCCACAAACGGAGTAACCAAGCAACTTGCCAGTTAAGGTGCTCTGTCACGTCGTGCGTCATTTAGTTGATTACTATTGTTGCAACAATGTTGCATTGTGTGCGCAACTGAATTAGGTAGAACGCCCCGCCGCCGTCGGCCACGACGAAAACAACGACGTTTACCGCGAAGGAACCACGACATCGCAACGGGGACGTGCCGCAAAACAATCGAGTGCAGTCGATGTACAAGATGGTTCAAGACTCGTTCAATTCCAGATGCAGCACGGACGACATGATGGATGATGAATGGATAGATGGTGGCTTGCCCTCGATATGATTGCATTTATAACTACAATCGATGGACGGACCGTCGCTTCATCGTCAGCGCGTTTGTCGTTGTCGTCGCTTTCACTAAACGCTCAGGGTTTGGTGAGTGGATATTACCGTTAATATCAAATTGAATCGCGCGCCTTGGGGGCTTTTCAGTGCTACGATACCTTAATGATGATGATTTTTATGGTCCGTAAAGCGAAGTAGACTTGATTAAGATGTACATACATGTGAGCGTGTATGTAGTTATGTAGGTCCATTTGCAGCTTGGCCAAGCATGGCTAATGGCATAGGGTGTTAGTCAGCATGCCTTTAAGCATTTTCTCTGCTCAACTGTCATTTTCAACAGACTTTGAGTACGCCGCAACATGTTCCATGACCAAATCTCTTTCCAATTCGTTCCTACGCGCCTACGGCCTACGTGCTGAGTCGCCTCTGACATCAGGTCCACTACCACCAGATAGCACGTGCTCCTCCCGCCTCCGTTTCTAATAAAATCTCTCGTATTTCTTCCCATCACGTTTATTCAATTCTATCATCCCGTCCTCGATGGACGACGAAGACGATGCATGCAGCATCGCTCCGCCGCCACAGGATTAAGTCATCCAAAATGAAAAATTAGCCGACGGCCTGTCACCCTCACCGCTTTTCCGTATTGTGTGTTCAATTTATCAAAATAAAACCCAACGGCGGCGGCGGCGTGAGGTGACGCGACACAAGGTAAGGTGAGGTCTTGAGATTCTCCCCCTATTGTGTCCATGACGAAAATATCCCGAACCCATTAAGTAACGTGTCACATTGCGAGAAGCTAAAGCTACGAGATGCGAGTACGATTACTGCACGTACGAGTGCGAGTAGTTCATGTATCGGAGGGGGAGATTGCTTTGGTTCGTTGATTCGGTTAGCTTGTTCTGGCTTTTTGACTCTGTTGCGGATGACTACTATGACGATGATGAAGATATGATGGCGGCGATAATGACACAGCTGCAAAAGATGTTGTTACTGCTACTGTTGTACATATTTGCTTCGAGAGAGTGTCTGTCGCTCCCGCTGCGTTTATGGAATATCTAATTGGACGAGTCAGTGGAGCGATACTCAAACTGGTATTGGATATACATACGTATGTACCCACCAAGTCCAATGCGATTTGTTAAAGCATTACGTGTAATGGGGGATGTCATTCTAAAATTAAGGATAGTATTCCGAGCGCTTGGATTAGACCGTTAAGTAACATTAAGCCAGAAAAATGATGTCGGAAATTACGACTGAGCTTAAGCCGCGCTAAGTTGGTTTGGGGCGCGGACTATTTATGGGTGATGACGATGTGTACATACATATACCGCGTTTGTCCTTCCCGACATGCTGGTATCTGTGGTGTTAATGGTTTTTTATTTAAAGTTCCGCTGTGATTGAGAAAAATTGTACGATCGGGATTAGGAGGACGTCTTCTCTTGAACTTGCGATGATTTCGAATAGATTGCTAGCGCTCAAGGGGACTTAGGGCATCGCTGCAATTGCTTTGGCAGTCAAACACCGCAACGGTCGTGATCTCCATTTCCAACACTTTACTATTCTACAAAATCACCCTTCGACTATTGATTCACTGAAAGGCCGAGGCACTTTAGCTCACATGACAAGCTCATCAATTTGAAATTTGAATTTATCAGTTACTGGCTTTATCGTTACCGTGTTGGCGCATGCTAATTGAAGTTGTCATTTGTGCGCCGTGCATCAAACGAGAATAGTATCTTTTGTTGTAAAGCGTGCAACCGCGTGAAGTGGACGGGGTTATGTAACCTTCGAAATATTCAAAACGTGCCGGTAAATGGCATGAATCTCTGTGATCTAAAACACTAGAATTGGAATTCATTTTATCCTTGACGTCGAATTGTGTTATGAATTTCCGGACTTTGAGTTCGTGCTATATGAGCTCAAAGCCTTGAGCGCTGCTTGACTGTCCAAGAGTATATTGCTGGCTGCACCTCTTATGATAGTCTCCAAATTTAGGTTCACGCACCTCACGAACACGATTTGCGAGTATACTTCTGGAATGTCAGAACCCTGAACACTCCCGGAGGTGCTCATAAACTAGAAGGCATCCTCACGCAGTACAAGGCGAATATTACTGCGGTCCAGGAAATCCGCTGGATAGGAAACGGTATGATTAGGAAGAAAAATTGCGACATTTATTAGAGCTGTCACAAAAGGTTGCACTTACTGGGATGCGTATTTGTCGTGGGAAAGCGGTTAAGGTCGAAGGTCATCGACCTTAAACCTATAAGTGATCGCCTGGCTGTGATCCGCATCAGAGGCAGATTTTATAACATCAGCCTTATATGTGCACATGCCCCTACCGACGAGGCTGAAGACCCTATCAAGGGGGACTTCTATGACCTCCTGGACAACGCCTACGGAACTTGTCCAGAGTACGATGTAAAAATCGTGCTCGGGGACTTCAACGCCAAAACCGGTAAGGAGAACACCCTTGGCGGAGTGATCGGAAAGCACAGCCCCCACGATACAACAATAGATAACAGCTTCCGACTCAAGGACTTTGCGACAGCTAGTAATGCGGTGATAAGTAGCACAAGATTCCCTCGCAAGCGAATCCACACAGCAACCTGGCGATCTCCGGACGGTCGAACCGCCAACCAAATCGATCATGTGCTCATTGACGCAAGGCACTCGTCAAACATCCTGGATGTGCGAACATTCAAAGGGGCAAATGTCGACTCTGACCACTTACTCGCAGCAGCAAGATTCAGAGCTCGACTGTCCAATATCAGAAAGCTGCACCAGCCCATCAGGAGGAGGTTCGACATTGGGCGCCTGAGCACACCGGAGGTTGCCAGAGTCTACAGGGAGCAGCTGAGCGAAAGACTCTACGGTATGCCTACGTCGAACACCAATGCCAATAAAATGTGGCTGCATTGCCGCTCAGCTATTCAGGAAGTAGCCGAAACCACCTTAGGATAGCTACCACCCCCGACAAGAAACCCGTGGTATGATGGCGAGTGTGAGCAGAAAAAGGCAGCAACCGACGAGGCGTACCAAAAGGCGCTGCAGAGGAAAACCAGGGCAGCGCAAGAAGAGTACCGAGCCAGAAGAAGGGAGGAGAAAAAACTACTGCGACAAAAGAAAAGAATCTTCGCAGCCTCCCAGCTCAAGGATATCGAGGAGTCTAGGGATAAACATAAAACACGAGCCTTTTACAAGAAACCCAAAGGCCTTGCAGGAGGCTTCAAAGGGGGCATCCACGCTCTCGAAACTGCGAAGGTAATCTTGTCACTGACCCACAGGGAATTGTGGATGTATTTAAGCAGCATTTCCAGCAGCTGCTTAACGAGCATGACCAAGAGAGAGTGGTAGGGACCGAGGAAATCCCAACTCCAGCCGCTGAAGTAGTCGTCCCACCCAGCATCGAAGAAGTCGGCACAGCTATTCAGAAGCTGAAGAACAACAAGGCCGCAGGCTCAGATGGCTTGCCATCAGAGCTCTTCAAGGCTGGCGGCGATGTTCTGGTAGGGAGCATGCACCAGATCATCTACAGAATTTGGGAAGTTGAAAGCATGCCCGACGACTGGAATACCAGCTTTATATGCCCCATCCACAAAAAAGGCGATCCTACCTCTTGCAAGAATTATAGAGGTATATCCCTGCTCAATGTCGCATACAGGATCCTGTCCAGCGTATTGTGTGAACGTCTAAAACCATTTTGCACCGCACTAATCGGCAGCTACCAGTGCGGCTTCCGGCCCGGCAAATCAACTATAGACCAAATTTTCACACTTCGACAAATCCTGGAAAAGACCAACGAGTTTCGAATCGATACACACCATCTTCTCATCGATTTCAAAGCCGCATACGACAGCATTCATAGTGAAGAACTGTTTGGAGCGATGGCCGAATTCGGGATCCCGGTAAAACTGATCCAGTTGTGTCGCGCCACGCTAAAACCACGCTAGGACCTCGGAACCATTCGAAACATGCACCGGATTTCAGCAAGGAGATGCGCTGTCATGTGACTTCTTCAACCTGGTGCTGGAGCAGATAGTGCGACGGGCAGGCGTCAACAGGGAAGGCACTATCTTCTACAAGTCCGTCTAGCTTCTAGGATACGCGGATGATATCGACATCATCGCGTGTTCTCGCCGTGGCATTGTGGATGCACTCACCGCGATTGAAGAACAGTCGAAACGAGTTGGTCTAAAGGTCAATGAGGACAAAACGAAGTACATGCTGTCAACCAAAAACCAATCCGTCGCTCCCCACCTGGGACAAAATATTACAATTGACAGCTACAATTTCGAGGTAGTTAAGGAGTTTGTCTACCTCGGGGCAAACGTAAATTCCGCAAATGACACCACAGTGGAGATCCGGCATAGAATCGCCCTTGGCAACCGCTGCTACTTCGGCTTGTCCAAACCATTGGGGTCAAAACTCCTCACTCGAAAGACCAAAGTCATGCTTTACAAAAAGCTCATTCTGCCAGTCTTGCTGTACGGAGCCGAAAGCTGGACGATAAGCAGGACAGCGGAGCTGATTTTGGGTTCTTTCGAAAGAAAAATTCTGCGCCGGATATTTGGTCCTGTCTGTGAGGAAGATGAATGGAGAAGAAGATACAACCGCGAACTCTACGAGCTGTACCAAGATGTGGATGTAGTCCGGAAGGCAAGGATCCGCCGACTACACTGGCTCGGCCACATCGAGCGCATATACATCAACGCTCCAGCTAAGAGGGTCTTCGACTCCGAACCTCCTGGTTCGAGAAGAAGAGGAAGACCAAACCTCCGGTATAAAGACCAAAAAATCGAGGATGTGAGACATCTTGGTCTTGATAACTAGAAGCAGCGTACCCGGGATCGTCAAGAATGGAAGGCAGCTATAGCTCGGGCTCAGATCCTCCATGGATCGCTGGCCTGATAAGTAAGTAGGTAAACACCACAGGATGGCGTATAATTCGGCTTGGAAGGTATGTACTAGGACTCATACCCAGAGCCTTCGAGATTTTCCGATTTGGTCCAAAGATACCAGCGCCAAGGCCGGCACCCATCATGAATCACCTAAGGCCCTTGACATTGAGCAAGGGATCGCCGCTATGGGATCAGTATTTCAAATCTTTTGTTAAACGTGAGCGTGTGTGACAATGCATCCGAGACCGTCGTAATCATATCTAGCTTAGAAAGACGTTGCAAGATGGACATCTGATTGGTCTACATAGCAGGCCTGTTCCCGGGCGAAGAATTCTAATGCCACTACGTAATGAATGGTACAGGTGCAGTGCTGTAAGTCCAAACAGTGCACCTTGGGCTGCCGTAGAGCAGGCTAGCATAGCGCCTGTAATGCCGAGACACGCTAATCTCTGAAGTTTAACGATTATTGATTCTAATTCAATTTTTGTCCACGATACCGTGCACGCATAGGTGATGATAAGTCTTACTATCGCGGCATATAGCCTGTGGATCACTTTAAGTTTTAATCCGCAGGTTTTAAAACTGCCTTAGTCGCCTTGTGAGTTTGTTTTTGATGTTGGAATTCCAGAACCTAACTTCTTCTGAAAATCCTATGTTTGTACTATTAAGAGAGACGGTACCTCTTTGTAAGCGGGACTAAGATTGTCTTATTTAAGTTTATCGATAAACCCTCTCTACCACACCAGTCAAAGATAGACTGGCAGAGATTTCGTATCAATAATTGCCATGTCATCGGCGTCATCCGATAGGTGTTTCCGGTTTAAAAAGCCAACCTCTAAAAAAACGGCCTCAACCAACAAGTTTCTCCAGGTGGCACGGGCTTTTACAAGCTGTTTCTAGCGACGCCCTTCCAGTTGGTGAAGATCCCCTTCCGCCTGTGTGCGCCACCATAGATTCGATGGTCATCTGCTTCGTCATCCCTCGGGGTTGGACTCGAACACTCTCCGGACCGGAGCTGTGTTTTCCATTCGCTCTACATGGCCCAGCCATCTTAGACGTTGAATCCGCAGACGTCGTACCAGACCGATGTCGCTGTACAGCTCAAATAGTTCGTCGTTGTATCGGCTCCTCCACTCCCCGTTTATACAAACGGGACCATCGATTGAACGCAGAATTTTTCTCTCGAAACGACCAAGGGTCTCTTCATCGGCTTTCACTAAAGTCCAGGCATCTGCGCTATAGAAGAGGGCCGGGCTGATTAAGGTTTTGTACAGCGCAACTTTGGTCTTTCAAGAGAGGGTTCTACTTCTCAATTGCCTCGTGAGCCCAAAGAAGCAGCGTGTGGCTAGAGTAATTCTCCGCTTGATCTCAACGCTGGTGTTATTGTCGCTGGTCACTAGCAAGGCAGGGTGGACGAAGTCCTTGACCAATTGTGACATTCTGGCCAAGACGTCGGTGTTGCGCGTCTTTTTTGGTTGACGGCATATATTTCTTTTTAACCTCGTTGACCGAAAGACCCATTTTAGTCGCATCTGCTTCAATGCTTTCGAACGCTTCATTGACGTCCCGCTGTGTTCGTCTAATTACATCATCGTCATCCGCGTACACAATCAGTTGAGCCGACTTGAAATAGATCGTTCCTCTTGTGTTGGCCAGTGGGTTTCGTATGATCTTTTCAACCACGATGTTGGAGAAGTTACATGACAGTGCGCCACCTTGTCTAAATCCTTTTTTAACATTAAAGGTATCGGTTAGTTCGCTACCGACCTTAAAGGAGCAGCGAGAGTTCTCCACTGTCATCCCGCACAATCTGACGAGTTTGGCAGGGATGTCAAAGCTAAACATGGCGCTATATAGCTCGCCTCTATGCACAGTGTCATACGCGGCCTCGAAATCGACGAAAAGGTGATGGGTGTCGATTTGGTATTCTTGGGTCTTCTCCAAGATCTGCCGCAGTGTGAATGTTTGGTCTATTGTGGATTTACCTGGCCTGAAACCACACTGATAAGAATCTAGCAAATTATCCACGAAGGGTTTCAGGCGTTCACACAGTACGGCAGCGAAGAACTTGTATGTAATGTTAAAGAGACATATTCCCCTACAGTTGGTGCAGTTATAGGAGTCTCCTTTCTTGTGGACTGGGCAAACGATGCTGAGATTCCATTCATTGGGCATGCTTCCTCCGATCATATTTTTAAGATGAGCTGGTGCATGCGCCCTAGCAGGCAGACAGGCCGCCTACGTTCGCAGCTTTATTAGTTTTAAGCTTTGATATTACCAGCTTAATTTCATCAAGGTAGGGTGGAAGGAATTCTCTTGCATCTTCGTCCGTTGCGAATGGACCATTTTGCCTGACAGCGGTATTAGATCTTTCATCGCCGTTAAACAGTCTACAGAAGTGCTCTTTCCATATACTCAGCATCGACTCCCTACAGGCTTCTGCTCTGGCTTCAGCCTCTCAAAATCCGCCCACAGCAGCGCAAACAATAGAGCAGAAATGGGCGCATTGCCAGTGCGCTTTCAGAGACGCTGCCTCAAAGGTGCTGCGAACAAGCCCATGAGGCAAAACAGGAGGCATATAAGGCCATGCTGCAACGAAGGGCGAGAGCTGCTCGCGAAATCTATGACCGGAAGAGAAGAGAGGAACACGTGCTTTTCAGAAGAAGGAAGAGAGAGCACGGAAAGCGTGAGATGGAGGAGATGGAGAGATGCTTCCGCAGGAATGAGGCCCGTAAATTTTACAATAAGTTTTACCTTTTACCGAACATGCCATGGCTACAAAGCCAGAGCGGTGGCCTGCAGGGAAGAAAATGGAGAACTGGTAGTAGAGTCACAGTCGATGCTGAGGATTTGGAAAGACCACTTCTGCAGACTGTATAACGGCGAGGACAGACAAGATACCGATCCGTTCGTAATGGACGACGATGTAAGAGAATTCAGTCCATCCGACCTAGGCAAAGTCAAAATAGCGATATCAAGACTTAAGTCTAATAAAGCCGCGGGCGTAGACGGCCTGTCTGCTGAGCTTCTTAAGGCGGCTGGAGATGAGCTGGTAAGGTGCATGCACCATCTCAGTTGCAAGGTATGGTCGGAGGAACGCATGCCCGACGAATGGAATCTCAGCATCGTTTGCCTAGTCCACAAGAAAGGAGACCCCTATAACTGGGCCAACTATAAGGTAATACGTCTCCTTAACATCGCATATAAGATCTTCTCTGCCGTATTGTGTGACCGCCTGAAACCGTTTGTGGCAACCTGATCGGCTCTTATCAATGTGGTTTCAGGCCAGGTAAATCCACAATAGACCAAATATTTACGCTACGGCAGATCTTGGAGAAGACCCAGGAATACCAAATCGACACTCACCACATCTTCGTCGATTTCAAGGCTGCATATGACAGCGTGTATAGAGATGAGCTATACAAAGCCATGTCTAGTTTTAACATCCCTGCCAAACTCGTCCGACTGTGCAGGATGACAATGGAGAATTCTTGCTGCTCCATTAAGGTCGGTAATGAGCAAACCGAGTACTTTGATGTAAAAAAAAGGATTTAGGCAAGGTGACGCGCTGTCATGAAACTTTTTCAACATCGTGCTTGAAAAGATCGTGCAAGAGTCACTGGCCAACACAAGAGGTACGATTTATTTCAAGTATACTCAATTGCTTGCGTACGCCGACGACATTGACGTGATAGGACGGACACAGCGAGACGTCAATGAGGCCTTTGTAAGCATTGAGGTAGAAGCGGCTAAGATGGGTTTCAAGGCTAATGAGGGTAAAACCAAATATCTGCTTTCATAAAAAAAAAAGACAGTCAACACCGATGTATTGGCCAGAACGTCACCATGGGCGGATATAACTTTGAAGTGGTCAAGGAATTCGTCTACCTTGGCTCACTGACGGCCGGCGACAACAACACCAGCGCTGAGATAAAACGCAGAATCACTCTTGCCAACCGCTGTTTCTTTGATCATCCCAGTCCAAGCCGAGGCTTGGACCTTAACAAAAGCGGATGAAGATGACCTTGGTCGTTTCGAGAGGAAAATTCTGCGCACTATCTACGGTCCCATTTGTTCAAACGGTGTATGGAGGAGAAGATTTAACGAAGAACTGTACGGGTTGTACAGCGACATCGGCCTGGTACGACATCTACGGATACAGCGTCAAAGTGGCTAGACCATGTAGGGCGCATGGAAAATACAGCTCCAACCCGAAGAGTCTTCGAATCCACCCCGGAAGGAAGACGCGGCAGAGGATGGCCGCATCTACGGTGGAAGGGGGGACCTCGACCAACTGGGCATATGGAACGACTTTGAACTACAGACTTTTCTCTTGACGGCAGGTGATGTTTACAACTGCACCGCGGCCATCCCACGTTGTTTGCCCTTATAGGCCTGGAAGCTTAGCTACCTTAGCCTAATAGCCCCTTTGCAGCTCAAGTCAAACCACGTATTATCGTTTGCCATGCCGATTCGGATAATATTTGCAATAATATCAGTTAAGGCGTTTACATTGTTGTCGATGAAGCACAACGACCAGTTAAAGATCAGGAGATCCGGATCAGTCATGAGATTCTCACTCTGTATATGCACATACAACTCCATAGTTCACTGCCACACCAAGTGCTCCCGAGCAATACATGTTGTTTTCAATTAATCATCGCATTACAACCGAATAAACAGTCTCCATTCATGTTCAGCTTCGTGCCAATCAGCTGGCACATCATGATTATCACTTATCATCTACCTGAATGGCGATTTCAAAAGAACTCCATCATATCCGGCCGTGATTTAAGAGCTTTTCAGTTTGTCTCCGTCGATTATTAAACGGCTAACAGATGCCTAGTACTTGAGTATTCAAATATGTAAACAAGTCGTTTGTATTTGAAAGTATCTTTTATCTGCGGTATAGAATTGTGAGGGTAAAAAACCCAAACCTCAATCGGGGCTTAAGCCTGTCAAATGAAAAAGAAAAACGAAAACAAATTTATTTTTACTAGCAAATCCGGAAATGTGTGTGGTTCCTGGAATGTACAGCACAAAAAAGTGCTTAACACTGTGTCGCACTGGAACTAGGTACATACAATATCGCGGATTTCAATTGGAATTTCCGCTGCACAGTCATAAAATCGAAATTGACTGAAGGGAAGTTCAGACGAAAAAAAAGAAAAACAATCTCAACACCAAACAACAACATTCATTGTAGCCTGAGCTACAACTTGAGCTTACGAAACAGCAAAAAACACATCCATCTCAATCTCAGTGTCAGAACTAATAAAAATCAGAGAAAGATGCAAGATCACGCCGATCCGCGAGGAGCAACACCGAAAGAAACAAAAGGCAAAGTCCGTCCGTACTATTCGTACGTCGCGGGTTGATGTTTTTGGCGGGAAACTACACAAAGCAACGCCGGGTTATTGAAACTTTCAGATACAATGAAGTGAAATACAATAAAATGAGAATGGAAATCACAGTCGGTATCTACATGTAGTACGTTAACAGAATGTTAATGGTCCCCATAACCTCGGCACATCATCCGGGAATGCATCAAAACAACATCAACTAGTAAACAAGCAACAGACAACAAACAACATCTCTAGCCCACTCGAATAGGCTGTACGTATGCACATGGTAGGATACTATAACCTCCAAGAGACGAACGTTATATGTACATATACCGGAGCAATGAAGTCCGAAAGTCGTAAATTTTAAGCGCCACCGGTGGTGGTGATTCCCTTCCAAGTAATGTCGTAAATGCTCGAAGATGAACGCAGTCTTGCAGGCTTTTGCGATGTTATATTGAACGTGAGCCACCCAGCTAGCTAGTATGTGAATCCTTTGACGCGGTGGCCCTCTGGTCGAGTGACTCGAGTTGTTAGTGCTGTTCGAAAGGAGTAAACATTTTATTGTTATGCGCATGTAACCATCCGTCTATCCTGCCCATCAAAACAACAATCAATACGAAAACAAAGTTATGTTAACGTTGTACGAGTAGATGGCCATCATGTACATGCATGTGTATCTGATTGTTGCTTGGACCGAATAATCTCTGTCTGATTGCCGATGCACCCGTGTATCTGTGTAGAATATCTTGTTTACCAACGCGCTGTACATCGCATTGACCCCGATGCAAACAATGCCCATATGCCACTTCGTCTCGCAGAGTGATGTGTTGTCCGATATCTGAGTTTTGTTTTGATTCATTCACCTTTTCGGATGGATTTTCATCGTCAACATTCGGATTCATTCAACTAAAAGCATTAATCGCAATCAATTATCACAGCCAAGCTTTGTGCAAACAATTCGCTAATTGATCACTTCCCCAAAGCACTGATGCACACGTGCTTCTGCGGTGGTCCATTGACAATAATTTATTCAAGCATCAAGCGAGACTGGGAGGGAGCTCTGTGCTCTATTCTTGATTCTCGATTCTCTGGCAAATGTCAATGGATTTATGGCGCGCGATCTTTATTATCAAATGAATCTTTATTGATTGCCACTGCCGTCGTCCAAGCAGGACGACGAACGTGTTTTCAGATATGTATGTATGACATAAAACAGATAGATTTTGGGAATCGTCGGATGGGATTCATTACCATACAAGTTTGACAGTTAATGGATGGCCAGCTCTGGGTTGTAACTTTCACTAACCATTTTCCATACACGGGGAGGGAGAAAAGGTATCGTAACAGGCAAATAACCTGTGAGGAATGCCAAGTGAATAATGGTCGTCTGACAGGGTACTGCTACATATGTTGTTCGTAAGCAGTATCCTTGAACTCGAACTGTTGGGGACAAGGTTGATGATGATCTGACGACATACATACTTCGTAGTAGTAGCAAGCATCAAGGTAGTTTCGTAGCTGAAACCGCACGTTATGACCTTACTTAATACGATTCGATAGTGAGATGTTGGTGTTAAGGTGTTTCGACGTTTATTCGACGGCGAGTAGCCGTAGTTTGACAAAATTTAGACCACAATAGATACAAATTTGAAGTTGAACATGGGTTTTAACAGATAATTTATGAGAACGGTTCATCCATCGCGATCGACGTCAGACACTCCTCCACTATTCTTGATGTTCGAACTTTCCGAGGGGCTAACATCGACTCGGACAACTATCTTGTAGTAGCCAAGATGCGCTTACAGATATCACGAACGCAACGGAGTAGAGTAAGAATACAAAGTTATGATGTCGGAAAGCTACTATCGCCAGAAACCGCTCGTGCTTTTACCGATCGCGTCTCCCTTAAGTTCTCCAATACACCTCAATCCTCCACGCTATCAATAGAACAGCAGTGGAGCCTTTGCAAACAAGCCCTGAAAAGCTCTGCATCCGAAGTCTTGGGTTTCAAGGCTCCACCACGAAGAAGCACCTGGTTCGATGACGAGTGCAGGAGGATTCATACAGCGAAGCAGGATGCATATAAGGCCTCGCTGCATAAAAGAACAAGAGCAGCTCGTGAGCTCTACGAGTTAAAAAGAAGGGAGGAGCATAAGCTTCTTAGAAGAAAGAAGAAGGAGCACGAGAAGCGCGCGATTGAGGATTTGGAGAGGTGTTACTGCAGGCGGGACGTTCGAAAGTTTTATCAACAGATAAAGCGAACATGCCAAGGTTATAAGGCCAGAACGGAAGCCTGCAGGGATGAGAACAGACACCTAGTAGTAGAACCGTAGTCGATGCTGAGAATATGGAAAAACCACTTCTGCGGACTGTATAACGGCGATGTTAGTCAATATACCGCTGTCAGGCAGAATGATCCATTTCTAATCGACGGAGACCGCAGAGAATTCTGTCCCCCTGACCTCGACGAAGTTAAGATTGCCATATCGAAGCTCAAGTCGAATAAAGCTGCTGGCGCAGACGGATTGTCTGCTGAGCTCTTCAAGGCAGCTGGGGATGACCTGGTTGGGAGCATGCACCAGCTCATCCGTAAGATATGGTTAGAGGAAAGCATGCCCGATGAATGGAGTCTCAGCATCGTATGCCCGATCCACAAGAAAGGAGATGTTAAGTCTCCTTAACATCGCCTACAAAATCTTCTCTGCCGTTTTGTGTGAACGCCTGAAGCCTTTCGTAAATAAGCTGATTGGTCCTTATCAGTGCGGATTCGCGCCAAGGAAGTTCACCATCGACCAAATCTTCACACTACGGCAGATACTGGAAAAAACCAATGAATTTCAAGTCGACACTCACCACCTATTTGTCGACTTCGAAGCCGCATAATACAGCGTAATTAGAGACGAGCTATACAACGCTATGTCTACCTTTGACATACCTGCTAAACTCGTCAGACTATGCAGAATGACTTTGGAGAATTCTCGCTGCTCCATCCGAATCGGTGAACACCTTACCGATAGTTTTGATGTCAAAAAAGGATTTAGGCAATCTATTTCAAATCCTCGCAACTCGTTGCATAGGCCGACGATATTGACATAATAGGTAGATCACAGCGAGATGTCAATGAGGCGTTTGCGAGTATTGAGATGGAGGCGGCGAAAATTGTTTTGACGGTAAACGAAGACAAAACAAAATATATGCTGTCATCGACGTCTTGGCCAGAACGTTTGTATTAGCAGATATAAGTTCGAGGTAGTTAAGGACTTCGTCTACCTTGGCTCCGCAGGGATCTGGAACAACGACATCAGTTCCGAAATCAAACACAGAATCACTCCTGCCGATCGCTGTTTCTTTGGGCTCAGGAGGCAATTGAGTAATAGAGCCCTCTCCCGAACGACAAAGTTGACTCTACATAAGACCCTTATCATCCCGGTCCTGTTGTACGGTGCAGAAGCTTGGACACTATCAAAAGCGGATGAGGAGGCCCTTGGTCAGTTCGAGAGAAAGATTTTGCGCGTGATTTTTGGGCCTATAAACGCAGACGGGGGATGGATTTTTTTGTTGTTATTTTCGTGTTATAAAATAAATTGTATTTACCTTATTGTTATGTTATGCTGTTATATACTTTCCTTTTTAATAAAAAGAAGAAAAAAAAAAAAAAAAAAAAAAAAAAAAAAAAAAAAAAAAAAAAAAAAAAAAAAAAAAAAAATCACTAGGTTAGGTTAGGTACATAAAAATGGTTGGCATAAGCCACACACAGGCCGAAGTCGGCCCATTGTGATACAACATGGATCATTTTTAGGTCTACTAGCTCACTTAGATTTTCATAGAAGGGCGCACCGAGTTTGATCCTCCTGCGATGCGCAAAAGAGGGGCATGAGCAGAGAAGATGATGTATTGATTCCTCTTCCTCCTCGACCATGCCGCCGCAGCAGAAACCATTGGAGGGTAGTCCTAGTCTGGCGGCGTGTTTTCCAATGATGCAGTTACCTGTAATGACATCCACTAGAGTGCTAAGGTTAGGTACATGGGTGCCCTATTGACGAAAAGTCAAGGCTCACGTAGACTACGTTGAGTCCATTGTGCCCACTTGTTTTATTTAACCCATTGATACCTAGACATTTACCGTCGAGCTGAACCAACCAGACGAGGATAAAAATCCCAGTATTCTGTTCAGCCCAATATTACCTACCTGTTCTAGTCCAGAAAGGAAGCGCTGGACATTCGCACAGCAGGTGACGAATGGACTCAATTTCCTCTTCGTCCCTGCAGTTTCTGCAGAAGTCATTATAGGGCTGGCCTAGTCGAGCTGCATGGTAGGATAGCATGCAGTGCCCGGTGAGGGCACCAACTGCCAGTCGAATATTCCCACGATTGAACTTCAGCAGATTTTCCGTTCTTTTCTTATCATAGACGGGCCAAGTCGATCTCGCCGTTGAGCATATATCTAAGCGACCCCATCGCTTATTCGCTTTCACTAATAGCTCCGTCTCCATCTCCCTGTAGAGCGCTCTGAGTGGTGCTTTGGCCTCAGCTGAGATCTGCGCAATGTTAGCACTTGATCCCACCCTAGCCAGCTCGTCCGCCCTCGCATTTCCGGAGATATTCACATGACCAGGTACCCAGCAAAGGGTCACGTCATTTACATTGGATATCTCTACTAACTTCTCCTTGCAGAGTTTGACGAGCTTGGATCTTATCCATGCTGCCTGCAGAGCCTTAATGGCTGCCTGGCTGTCAACATAGATCCCGATCCTTTTTCCTGAGGTATTCTCTTGCTTATCAGGTCCGCCGCCTGCTTGATAGCGAAGACCTCAGCTTGGAAGACACTGCATCCATCATCGAGCCTGTAGGAGCGATGCATATCCCGAGACTCTAAGTAGACTCTGGCACCTGTGCCAATATCCATTTTGGATCCGTCGGTGTAGAATGCAGTTCACTTTCCGTGCGTACCAAATCACCGGTCCATTCCTCCCTGGAGGGAAATCTAATAAACAATCTCCTATCCCAGGAAGGAAGTCGGGTGACATAGTCCGTTTCGGTTCTGAATCTCGAGACTGCCCATCGATCCAAGACTGACGTGTGGCCGTGAAGACTCTTTGTCCAGAGACCGGATTCCTGAAGTCTTAGCGCAGTTCTGGTTGTGGCGCTCTCGCAGTATATGTCCAGAGGTGGGAGGTTCAGCATGACTTCAAGAGCCGCCGTTGGTGTGGACTTCATAGATCCCGTCACCGCCAGACAGCCTGCCCTTTGAACCTTTGGCACACTCTGAAGATGACACTTTTTCTCAAGCGCTTCCCACCAGGCAACCGAGCCATAGACTAGGATAGGTCTTACCACCGCAGTGTACAACCAATGTACTAACCTCGGTTTGAGGCCCCATGTCTTTTCAAAGGCTACCTTGCACGAATATAATGCCACGTAGGCCTTTTTGATTCTTTCCTCAATATTTTCTCTCCAACTTAGTTTGGTGTCCAGGATTATGCCCAGATATTTCGCTGATTTTCCAGGGATCAGATCTATACCATTCATATGGGGGTAGGTGTATCTTGGTACAGATCTTTTCTTTGTAAAGAGTACTACCTCTGTTTTCGCCGGATTTACTCCCAGACCTCGCCCCTTGACCCAGCTATCCACTAACATCAGTGCATAGCTTAGTCTATCGCTGAGGACCTGCGTAAATTTTCCAGAGACTAAAATGGCAATGTCATCGGCGTAGGCCGTAACATTAAAACCCTCCGTCTCCAGAATCTTGGCCATTCCGTCGACCACAAGGAGCCATAGGAGGGGTGGCAGAACGCCACCTTTATTTACCCTCACCCTTCCACATACTCTCCCTATCGTCGAATTTACTATACGAGTACCCAGCATTTGCCCAATCCAACTAAAAACTTTATAACGACCTACCCGGACAGACAAAACTGGACTCGCCAGACTCAACCTCGCAGAAAGTGCGTAGACTTCTATACTGACGGGTCTAAAACCAAAGACGGGGTGGGTAGTGGAGTATTCTGCAAACAACTTTTTCCAGGCGGAACTGTTGGCAATAAAAGAGGCTTTGTCTTGGCTGAAGTGGAACGTGATATCCACCACGGATATCCGCATTCTCACGGATAGCCAAGCAGCCTTAAAGTCGTTGGAGTCCTATGTGTACACATCAAAAACTAGTCTCGACTGTCGCCTATCTCTTAACGAGATGGTGAACAGTTCAACATACAACTTATCTGGGTACCGGGACACAGCCACATTCCTGGAAATGAAAGAGCCGACACACTCGTCAAACAAGGAACGACGCTACAATCAATCGTGGCTTGTGAGGGTATACCCTTTGCAACCACTAAATACAATCTTATAAATCTCGCCAGGGCCGAGACGAACCGGAGGTGGACTCAGGGACATACCTGCCTCATCACCAGGCAAATCTGGCCCTGGCTCAACAGTCAACGGACTAGGAGTATTATCTCCCTAAAAATAACTGACATCCATAAAGTCGGTGTCATCACTGGACACTGCCTTATTGGCAGTCACGCGCAAAAACTAGGTATAACTCCGAATGATTTTTGCAGGAGCTGTCTGTACGAGGAGGAGGTCGAATCCATTCATCACCTTCTCTGCGCCTGCCCGGCATTCTGCACAATCAGAAAACGATACCTAGGATCTTACTGTCTTAACGATCTGACTGAAGTTCAGCAAGTAGGGATATCTTCTTAATTTCTTAAGAAGCACAAAATGGTTCCACGAATAGGGGGCTAAACCCCCTCGTAGCTGCACAACGGGCCTCCCTGGCCTATGTGTGTTCTTCTCATTTTCTTTTTGGGAAGGCTACGGTCCTACCTACGGTCCATCTCGGCTCCTACGAGAAGCAATCTGGACTTCATTGGGGAAGTGGAGAAGCTGCTCGGCTAATCGGTTAGCAGGCACCATAGATCTGTAAAGGTCTCAGTGCCAAATGCTATTTGATAGCACTAGCCCCACATTGAAGAAGTCTTTCTCGTTCTCCTGCTAGACCCAACTAACACTGCTAACACAGTAACCCACAATTAAGAGGGGTGGCGGATTGAATCGAGTAGTTTATACGAAGGACCACCCAAGAGGAGCGGCAGAGTTACGATGAATTTTATTATCACGGTCCCAAGCACATTGCACCCAATGCGGCCCTCTTTCGACGAAAAAATCATATCATTACTCGACAACAAGTCTCATTACTGGGCCGGTAGACACGAATAGCCGACAGTACAAGCCAATCGCCGACGCCACCAATGCCGTCTGAATTACAACTATTGCCGCCGTGGATCTTTTGCACTACGCCGTGCCGACACCAATCAGTCCATTCGTGAGTTAACGATTCGCGTCGATTCCCGGAACTCATTGTTAACTTACTATTGTGATCTAATAAAGCAATTATCTATGTAAACCACGCACACTGTGGCCGTATGCACCGTCCCAAGCCCTGATTAGTGGGCCTCATCTAACCTTAACTCTTTGCCGTCAAGTAAACAAAACAAACAACAAACAGGCAGCCAGGAATAGACAAACAACATTACATCGGTCCCTGCAATTATGTTGTGTACATATGTACGTATCCAAAGCTTCTTACAGTCTTGTGAGCTCTGTAATCTTTGGGCAATTTTCTTGTGCAAAACGAAGCATGGCCGGTCCGTGGGAGGTGGGTCTTGACTGCATCACAGTAGTAAGACCCTGCCGACTTGAATCGTGATAAGTAATTAATTAAATATGATGCCGTGTCTGATTAAGATCGAGACCTGGAACGTATTATGAGGACAACAACTAGACGATGGGTTGTTTGTCTGGCACGCCTTTCCCGTAGCTTCTGCTTCTGCTTCGGTCATAATGCCACGTTAAACCCGTTTCAGTGGAATGTGGTTACTCATGTTCGTCCTCACTCCCTCATACTGTGGACTATTGTAGAACAGATGGACTCATTGGAAGCAAGCATGAAGCTATAATTGACATGGTAGTTCATTAACAATACAACATTAAAGGTGGACGAATGTATATATATACACACGTGATGGAGTTCCTTTTCTATTCTTGGAAAGAAGCAAAGAAGGGAAACAGGAACACTTGCGGCGGAGAGTGTAAACACGAGATAGACGGTGAAATGGGAGACTGTTTACCTTGGGAGGAGTACAGAAGTAGCTTGGCTTGTGCTTTTGTTCTGTGGTTCCTCAAATAGAATCGAGAATCGAGCTATCGCTTAGGGGGCTCTAACTCCGACTCAACTGAGTCTATCCAACATTTAGGGAACTCACTACTATGTACAAGAGACGTTTAACAGAAACGTTAACTTCAAGATTAATGTGCCGCGAGTAAATCATCCCACTGACAGGCGGGTCACATTAAGATCATATGGCCGATAACGCTGGCTGTCAACTACTTGCCACGTCCAACGGGCTCGCGTGAGAAATTCTCATTAAAAACTCATTTCTGTCTAATCACATCACAATCGATTGAGAAATCGCACCCCCGCCTCCGCCCGCATTTGTTCGCTTGTAAACATTTCAATAAAATTGTTTTTCGGTTTTAGTGTTGTTTTCGTTGTTGCTTTCACGCTGAACGCCGACTTGTCTGTTTGCGTTTTGTTTTAGTTTCACTCTCTATTTGTGTCCGGGACGGGGGACGAAAACATGCGGAGAATTCCTAATTGATTTCGAGGAACGCGTGTGTTTGATTAGGTTTGATTAAGTGTAAACAACACGCGTAACGAATCTCGATCGAATCGACTCTACGCTGGAAGTCCTAAAATTGGAACGTGATTGCATTGCAGTAGCTAGTAGCTAGTAGCTCAAGAGCAAAATGATATCTATTCGGGCTTGGGGCTTGATGGATTCACATATTTTTGGCTTGCTTTCGAGAGACGTTGGGAGAAGCAACGTCACTTAAATGTCCAGTAAAAAGTACTTAGTGGAAAGCCATCTGCTCGTAAATTTCAAAATTCTTTACGTTAATCGTCCACCTCGGTGGAATGTAAGCTCGTTACCATAAAACAGACCTCAATTAACCGCGTTTACAGGGTATACTGCTTGCATTCCAAGCACTGAACAGAGAGCAATTATGGTAGTTAAAAACCTGACTTGGGTGTTGTTCAAATACCAATTCCTTAGTGTACTCTACACTTCTTCTTCTTCTTAGTGGGGGCTACAGTTCGGGGTGAACCTGGGCCTCAACCAACATGCCCCTCCATCTAGCACGATCTTTCGCTAGCCTTTTCAACTGCCGCACACCCAGTTGGCTGAGGTCTCCTTCCACCTGTGTGCGCCACCTTAAGGGCGGCCGTCCTCTGCTTCCTCGTCCCTCGGGGTCGGATTCAAAGACTCTCCGGCCTGGAGCTGTGGTGTCCATTCGCTCTACATGGCCCAGCCATCTTAGGCGTTGAATCCGTAGACGCCTGACTAGGCTCATGTCGGGTTACAGCCCGTAAAGTTCGTGGTTGAATCTTCTCCTCCATCCGCCGTCTGCGTTTATAGGCCCAAAAATCACGCGCAAAATCTTTTTCTCGAACCGACCAAGGGCCTCCTCATCCGCTTTTGATAGTGTCCATGCTTCCGCGCCGCACAACAGGACCGGGATGATAAGGGTCTTATATAGAGTCAACTTTGTCGTTCGGGAGAGGGCTCTATTACTCAGTTGCCTCCTGAGCCCAAAGAAACAGCGATTGGCAATAGTGATTCTGCGTTTGATTTCGGAACTGATGTCGTTGTTCCAGGTCACTGCGGAGCCAAGGTAGACGAAGTCCTTAACTACCTCGAACTTATATCTGCTAATACAAACGTTCTGGCCAAGACGTCGGTGGCGAGCGTCCTTTTTTGATGACAGCATATATTTAGTTTTGCCCTCGTTTATCGCCAAACCAATTTTCGCCGCCTCCATCTCAATACTCGCAAACGCCTCATTGACATCTCGCTGTGATCTACCTATTATGTCAATATCGTCGGCGTATCAAGGAGTTGCGAGGATTTGAAATAGATTGTGCCCCTTGTATTGGCCAGTGATTTTTGCACAATAATTTCCAATATGATGTTGAAGAAATCACACGACAGCGCATCGCCCTGCCTAAATCCTTTTTTGACATCAAAACTATCAGTAAGGTGTTCACCGATTCGGATGGAGCAGCGAGCACTCTCCAAAGTCATCCTGCATAGTCTGACGAGTTTAGCAGGTATGTCAAAGGTAGACATAGCGTTGTATAGCTCGTCTCTAATTACGGTGTCGTATGCGGCTTTGAAGTCGACAAATAGGTGGTGAGTGTCGACTTGAAATTCATTGGTTTTTTCCAGGATCTGCCGTAACGTGAAGATTTGGTCGATGGTGGACTTCCCTGGCTTGAAGCCACACTGATCAGGACCTATCAGCTTGTTTACAAATGGCTTCAGGCGTTCACACAAAACAGCAGCGAAGATCTTGTACGCGACATTAGGGAGACTTATTCCTCTATAGTTGGCGCTGTCCAAGGGGTCTCCCTTTTTATAGATCGGGCTGAGACTCCATTTCTCGGGCATGCTTTCCTCTGACCATATCTTACAGATGAGCCGGTGCATGCTCCTAACCAGCTCACCCCCAGCCGCTTTGAAGAGCTCAGCAGACAGTCCATCTGCGCCAGCAGCTTTATTCGACTTGAGCTTCGATATGGCAATCTTAACTTCGTCGAGGTTTGGGGGACAGAATTCTCTGCGGTCTCCGTCGATTAGAAATGGATCATTCTGCCTGACAGCGGTGTATTGACTAACATCGCCGTTATACAGTCTGCAGAAGTGGTTTTTCCATATTCTCAGCATCGACTGCGGTTCTACTACTAGGTGTCCGTTCTCATCCCTCCAGGCTTCCGTTCTGGCTTTATAACCTTGGCATATTCGCTTTATCTGTTGATGAAACTTTCGAACGTCACGCCTGCAGTAACACCTCTCCAAATCCTCAATCGCGCGCTTCTCGTGCTCTTTCTTCTTTCTTCTAAAAAGCTTATGCTCCTCCCTTCTTTTTAACTCGTAGAGCTCACGAGCTGCTCTTGTTCTTTTATGCGGCGAGGCCTTATATGCATCCTGCTTCGCTGTATGAATCCTCCTGCACTCCAGGTGTTTTTTCGTGGTGGAGCCTTGAAACCCAAAACTTCGGATGCAGAGCTTTTCAGGGCTTGTTTGCAAAGGTTCCACTGCTGTTCTATTCATAGCGTGGAGGATTGAGGTGTATTGGAGAGCTTAAGGGAGACGCGATCGGTAAAAGCACGAGCGGTTTCTGGCGATAGTAGTGTACTCTACACTACCCTGTCAATAACATTCAGTTGTTATTAAAGTCCTTTAACTGATCTTTCCAACTTTGCCTTAGTGGAGAACTAACGAAAAATCCCTGAAAACTTACTCTTAAGTGCCAGGACACCAATCGACATGAGCCTTTTTAGACAGCGGACAAACCGACGACCCAACGTTCATGCAATGTTCAATGCCCACGTGCGTTGAAAGCAATTTGGGCGTCGTTTTGAAGCAATTCTCACGCAAGAAGTTGTTGATAGTCGGTTGTAGAAAGGCATGGCGGATGGGGCAAGGCTTAGTGGATCAGCTCATTCAACTTCTGTAAGGTCGGCTGTGCGACGTATGGTCCATCTTTGTTTCCTTTTTTTTTTTTTTTTGTTCTTGTTTCCGAACTCAAACGCTGCAGTACAATGGACCAGGTACTCCGGGCAGGCACCCTTCATCGGAGAAAAATGACGAGGTACTTCAGTGATGTAGAGCTGGGAATTTCGACACATATCACGTCGGCCCCAAGGGTGCGCCACCATGCGCGAACAAAGGCGGAACAGTCACAGAGAAAATGCTCTGCAGTGTCATTCTACTGACAAGATGCAGCACAGGTAGGCGTCCAACTGATGACAAGCACACAGAGAGAGCACACAAGGCTTCCGCAGTCGATTTTCCTTAAAGACAGGAGGAATTTACTGTGGACACAGGTAGACCTAGATCGGGTTCAGTTCCTGAGAACCATCTCATTTCCTGGGATGCCAGAGTGACCTGAAACCCACACAAGCCTTAGTGAATTTAGTCCATCGACTCTCTTCAAGAAGGACTTGGGTGCTAGCACAAATTTGGTGCTAGTTAGGGGGTTGGACACAGCTTTAAGTACAGCTTGGCTGCCACTGCAGACGCATATGCTTTTCCCCATCCACCTGTGCTTCACAGCATAGTGCATGGCCATTAGGATTGCGTACATACATATATCTCTAATTGGAAGACAGACGCATATTTTCCTAACGAGAAGTGCAGTCGGATAATTTCGCGCTCAAAGAAGACCCCAGCACCAGACCCCCGCCCAGACCTGGAACCATCCGTAATAATTCGAAGACTATCCCTTCCAGGTTCAGTATCCAGCCAGACCCGTTCCTGATGCCATGGAAACTCGACTGTGAAATTACAGCGCAGTAGGATAGCGGGTGTCAATGCGTCAGAAGGCATGGATCAGGGGTCACAGGACGATTCTTCCTAGGCGGGTTGTACCAAAAGCCATTTCTGTTCAGACGAGTCATGGCTTTCAGAGCACAACAGCACACCACCCTCTGATAAATATCTCAGTTGGAAGGTTCATCATAGCATCTAAAGCAGCGCCGGCGTGCTGGGGAAAGCTCCCGTCCAGCTTAGACAAACCGTTCCCTGGAGTTTGGTGAAGGAGGCTTCGACGTGTTTGCGTATTAGTCTGTTCCACCAGACAACCGATGCATATGAGATTATAAGTCTTATCATTGCCATGTTGATCCAAAGGACCTTTGCCGGCGATAAGCCCCGGCAATGATCAAAGAAGCTTGCTATCTAAGATGACTCCTAGATACTTAGCTTCCTTAGATACCGGGATGGATCGAACTGCCTTTTAGTACCAGCTGTCGGAAGTTGCGTTATCAAAAGCTCCCTCATTGTGGATGAAAATGCCCAGCGCCCAGCGAAATGCCTTTCGAGCGCGCATTAAATTCCCTCAACTAGGTGTGGTCGGGCATGGTTGATCGATCAAACTAGCTGCAGACTGCTAAAGAGCCACCATTATTTTCTGTTGATGCAATGCCGGCTTTGGGTGGTAGGTCAGGTCGATTGAATGGGTGTCCTAGTGACGAGAGGTCAAGGCTCACTTGGACTTGGAGGAGTCCGCTGTGCCCAGTTAAAGTTTAACCCAAAACAACCTGAAAGTTACCCGTTGAGCTGAACCACCTATGTAGATGCAGATAGAAATCGCAGTAGTCTGTTAAGCTCAATGCTTCTTATCTCGTCTAGCCCGTAAGAAAGTGACTTCTAAGGAAACTGTTTCTTTTTTGGGCTTGTGCCGAGCATTCGCACAGTAGCTGAGGAAAGGACTCAATTTTTTCTTCGTCCCTGCAGCTTCTGAAGAAGTCATTGTGGGGTTGGCCTAGTCTGGCTGCATGGTAGGGTATCATGAAGTGCTCAGTGAGGGCACCGACTGCCGATCGAATATTTCCACGACTGAACTTGAGGGCGACACGCTATCGTGTGACTTTTTCAACATCGCCCCTGCAAGGATCGTGCAAAACTGACTGTTCAAGACGAGGGACATGATCTTTTCCAAGTCCGTACAACTGGTCGCATATGCCGATGACATTGGCATATTTGCACGAAATCAGTGAGATGTCATTGAGGTCTTTACGAGCTCTGAGAAAGAAGCGGCTAAAATGGGACTGGCGGTAGATAAGAGCAAGGCGAAATATATGCTGTGGTCGAAAAAGGATACGAACCACCGGCGTCCTGCATATATTCTTTCTTTGGTGGCGTTACAGCCCATGAAAGGCCAGAGCCAAGCTTCTCTCAATCACCCATGTTGTGTGCGATTTGTTTTTACACAGGGCAAAGGGACCCACAGTTTATTGACGTTTCAGAACGGCGTAAGTCGAGAAGCTTTTCTCATAGCAAGGTTACTACAGGGGGTTTTGCCAGTACCCCGCCGAGGAGGGACACCGCGAAATAAACACTCGGTGGCGTTGGTGTTATCGGGATCCGAACTCGCTCATCGTGCAACAGGGTCCAACACACTAACCACGGCGCCCTCAGCCCTGCACATATTGGCAGGTACAATTTCGAGAAAGTCAAGGACTTCATCTACCTAGGCTTCGCAGTGACATCCAGCACTGTAATCAATGCCGAAATCAAACCAGGATGACTCTTGCCAACTGCTGTTTCTTTGGACTCCGGAAACAATTGAGAAGCAGAGCCCTTTCTCGAAAAACTGAGGTCATCATATACTAGCTCCTTATCATCCCGGTCCTGCTTAATGGCGCAGAGACATGGACCTTATCGAAAGCGGATGAAGAGGCCCTTGGTCGTTTTGAGAGAAAAATTCTGCGTTCGATTTTCGGCCCGACCTGCATAAATGACTAGTGGAGGAGAAGACTTAATAGTGAATTGTACGGGCTGTACAGTGACATGAACGTAGCACGGCGTCTGCGGATCCAACGCCCAAGATGGCTAGGTCTTGTAGAGTGCATGGAAATCACAGCTCCGGCCCCTGAGGTCTTTTAACCCAACCCTGTGGGGTGACGCCGTCGAGGACGGCCACATTTTAGGTGGCGCGCGCAAATGGAATAGAACCTTAACCAACTAGGCGTGCGACACTGGAGACTGCTGCTGGCAAAAGACCGTGCCAGTTCAAGAGGTTTTCTAAAGGAGGCCTAGGTTCGCCATGAACTGTAGCACCGAAAAAGAGAAAGAAGGATATCTGTTTTACTTCCTGGTAAAACTTCCAACTTCTTTCCTAATGAAACCCATCTGCATCAGCTCAACCGCGCTTTCGTCATACTCCTTCTTTTTCTTTCTGAGAATCCGGTTCTCTTCTCTTCTTCTGTTTGTAAAGCTCACGAACAGCTCTCGTCTTTCAATGCAGCATTGCCTTGTAGGGGTCTTGCTCAGCTGCCAGGGCTTGCCTGCACTCGTCGCCAAACCACGGGTTTTGATGGTGTCGTAAAACACATCACATCAGTGGCAGCCATTCTTCTTCTACCGTTAGTGCAGGCGGCGTCGAATTTTCAAACAGTTTTTGGGAGACTGTCGGCAAAGGTCGTAGCGGTTGATTGCAATTGTAGCTTTCCGACGTCAAACCATGGTGTTCCTTCTCGCCTCCGTTGTTTTTTTTTTTTTTTTTTGATATCCATGCTCTTATCTTGGCCACAAAAAGGAGATGATTCGAGTCGATGTTGGCTCCTCGGAAGGTGCGGACATCGAGAATACTGGAGGATTGTCTGTCGATTGCAATGTAATCAGGCCTTTTTATGGACGTTAAGGTGTGGGAACCCGTTCTCACTACAGAGAGGTTCCGCCTCGAGTCGGAATCCACCAGCCTAAGTCCGTTCCGGAATGTTATGTCGTGATGTCTCCACTTTCCCAGCTGTGCATTGAAGTTTCCTAGGAGGGGTATTTATCGTATGTCCATTATAGGAGCTCATAGAAGTCATCCTTGTACTCTGGCGGATCGCAAATCAGGCTAATATTGCCGAATTTAGCCTCGATGCGGATTGTTATGAGGCGCTCGCTTATACATTTAAAGCTTAAGACTTTTTGCCTTAATCTGCCTTGAACAACAAATCCAAATCCAAATAAGCGCTGCGTCCCCTCGGTAGCAATCGTCGTAGAAGTCGCAGTTCATCTTCTTTTTGCCCGGCCCATCCCACCGCGGATGGCGGTAATGTCTGCTTTGTAGGACTCAAACGACCCTGCGAGTTTATCGACTGCACATGGTCTGTTAAGGGAGCTCACATTCCAAGTGCAGAATCGAAATTCATTGTCCTTTTTTCGTTTTCTGGGGTCGTCAACAGTAAATCAGTCCTTGCCCGAGCCTTACGGTTGTCTCTGTACCACGGGCAACCCCCTTGGGCGAAGGGTCCGCTGTTGGCTCCACTATGTAGGTATCCACGTTGCTCCCACTAACCGGAGCTGTAAACACTGCTATTGACCGATCGATTGATTAACTCGCCGCCGTCCTGGAGAAGAGTTAAGCCCTGGAACCGACTTAATCTTACACATCCTCCACTCCCGCTAGCAGCGCCCAACGACTTCCCACGGAGGTCGGCCCCATCGGTCGAAGGTACTAAGCTCCCGATTTTAACCACGTGGAGGTAGGAGTAGGATTTCGTTGACAGAGGCTTGATACCCTCAATCTTGTCACTTTACAATACTTTCATTTGCCTTTTCAATTCTGGGAGGAGGTTAAAGCCACACAGGATCAAGTTTGGTGAATACTGTGTCTGAGCCATGATTACAATATTGTTTTTTTTTTGCCAAAAAAGAAAAACGTAGCTCAAAGGAAAAAATGTTGCCAATATGTCAAGGTCCTGCTTATACGCCGTTGTTCTTAGCTAGAACATATCCGACCTTTCGACTGCGACAACATGTGTCTCTAATCTGGAGGCTAGGTTTGGTTAGTTGGGTGCCCTATTGACATGAGGTCAAGGCTCACTTAGGCTACGAGGGGTCCATTGTGCCTAGTTTGAAAGTCTAACCCGAGGGGAGCCTATTAGTTGCCCGTTTAGTTGAACCACCTAAATGTAATTAAGAATCCTACCAGTTTTTTATAAACGAGAAAAGAAGTAGCTCCCGAGGAACGTAAATCTTTTTTGGGCCAGTGCCGGGCATTCGCACAATAGGTGACGAATTTCCTCTTCGTTCCTAGGGCTTCTGCAAAAATCGTTGTAGGGCTGGCCTAGTCCAGTTGCATGATATGATATCATACAGTGCTCAGTGAGGGCACCGACTACCAATCGTATATTCCCTCTACTAAGACTTAGCGGACTTTCCGTCCTTTTCTTGTCATAGACAGACCATGTTAGCCTTGCCGTAGCGCATGTGCCTATTTGACACCATAGCTTGTTAGCTTTTTCGAGCAGTTCCACGCCTATTTCTCTGAATAGTGTGCTGAGTGGCGTTCTAGTAGCGTAATATCTGCGCCTGATCCCAGTCTGGCTAGTTTGTTCGCCTTCTCATTTCCGGGAATATTCACATGCCCAGGTACCCAGCAGTTGGTTACCTCATTGACATCCGATATTTCTTCTAGTTTCTCCTTACAGAGTTTTACGAGTTTGGATCTTATCCATGTTGCTTGTAGAGCCTTAATGACTGCCTGACTGTCAACATAGATTTTGATTCTCTTACCTGAGAAATTCTCCCTAAGAATCAGATCCGCAGCTTGTTTAATTGCGAAGATCTCAGCCTGGAAGACACTACAGCCATCATCAAGTCTGTAGAAGTGATACGCTTCCCGAGGTTCGAAATAGACTTCGGCTCCTGTACTGATATCAGTGTTGGATCCGTAGGTATAGATTTCCAGTTCCTCTTCCGTGTTTACCATACCACTGGCCCATTCATCCCTGATGGAGAATCTCCTCTCGCAGCAAGAAAATGGGGTGGTCCGTTTCGGTTGCGGACCTCAAAATAGCCCATTGACCCAGAATTTATGCGTGGCCATGAGGACACCTTTTCTAAACACTGGCTGCAACGTTTTCACAATATACGTCAAGTGGTGGAAGGTTCAGCATCGCTTCAAGGGCTGCCGTTGGTGTGGATTTCATAGCTTCTGAATCCTTGTGAGACTTTGAAGGTTGCACTTCTTCTCAAGACACTTGATCTGTAGACTAAAATAGGTCTTACCACCGAGGTGTGTAGCCAGTGTACCACCTTTGGTTTATAGCGCCATGTAAGCTTTATTGCTTCTTTCATTTATGTTGTCATTCCAGCTAAGCTTGGAATCTAAGATTATGACAAGATCGAAATCAGATCGATACCATTTATGCGTGGATATGTTTGACTTGGCATTGATCTTTTGCTTGTGAAGATGACAATCTCGGTTTTCGCGGGCTGTACCAGACTTCGTCCTTTGACCCAGTCATGCACCAAAAGCAGCGCATAACTTAGTCTTTCACTGAGGACCTGGGAAAATTTCCCAAGTACCAGGATGGTATTGTCATCGGCATAGGCCGTGACATTGAAACCCTGTGTCGCTAGGATCTTTAGCAATTCGTCAACAACGAGGAGCCATAGGACAGGCGATAAACCCCCCCCTCTGCCGTGCGGTCAATAAATTCTTCTTAGAACCACTTTTATGGTTTATCGGCGTAAAGCTTGGCCAGGTGATTGTCAGCGGCTGTTACACCGGCAAAATTTTCCACCATCAGAGAGCTTTGCAGATGCCGAAGCAAATGATAGACGGTGCAAGGTCCGAGCTATACGGTAGATGCATCAACATTTTCCAACCAAGTTCCGTCATAAGATTTCGAGACGTAAAAAATGTTTGCGACCAGGCATGGTCATGATGAACACAACTCCTTCTATGATGGCCGCTCTTCCTCGACTGCTCCATTCAATCAAACGGTCGAGTTATGCACAGTACAGAACCGACAGTTTTGCCAAAAGTTATAGCGGCCCATAATTCACAATTCTCCTCCAATCTCGCCAAACGCTTATCATCAGCTTGTTCACTCTCAAACCAGAACTTGAAGTCGTTGGTGGAGGCTCACTATAGGGGTCACTAGTCTATGATCGCTTGCGGTGGATATTTTCGTACTTTATCCATTTTTCATCAGAATCAAGCAAACTAGATTTGGCGTTCAATTAAGACATTTTCATTGTGTACACTTCACACATTTTTTGGCAGGTTTTTGCAGCGTTTTACCTCTTTACAATTCGTTTACGAATTACAAAACTGTACACAGAAAAGATTTAGCCCAAAATGTCACCTTTTAAACGCACCATCTAGTGGCGCTAAACCGCGGAGTCCTAGCTGCGGACCCGATATTTTCAACTAAGTTCGAGAGATCGATTTAAATACCATGTCGACCTTGAAGATCGCCGTGTTCTACAGAGAGAAGACTTCTAATTCAGTTATTCATAAATTTGTTACAAAGGAAGAGTTTCATGCCTAGATACTCATCTTTCAACCTCTATTGTCCAACGTTAGCTTCCACATTTACCCTTTAATGTGTCGAACTATTAAGTTAAGTCCCTCCACTGGAGGGATACCATATTGGAGTGGATACCATTAGGAGGGAGAGTCGCGATCTTAAAACTCAGGTTTGAAAGATCATCTTCGGCTCTGGTGCTGGTGTTCTAGAGTCAGAGTATGCGATTATCCTGGATGAAGTTGATGCTGCCCTTGATAGGGTGGTTGAGATGGATTCCTATATCCTGATGGGTGACTTCAACGCCGCCGTAGGTGTAGATGTAACGAAACGGGGAAGTGTGATTGGGAGGAACGGTGATCCTCATCAAAACGCGAACGGAGAGAGGTTGATGGATTTTTGCTGTGCAAATGGCATGTCCATTATGAACCCCTTCTTTCCGCACAAAGCCATTCATAAATATACGTGGTATCGGCTGGGTCTTCAACAGAAATCGTTTCTTTGTGATACCATCGTGGGTGAAATGGATGGTTTGTGACTTTCGTTTGTTGAGAGGGGCTGAACTGTCAACTGATACACTGTAAGCTGTATCTTACTGATAGAGTACCTCGTCCGCCAAGGCGGAAACTAAGATTGGTTACACGCATACGCAATGAGGTGCGGCAATACTTCGCACGGCACATATCCGAAAGGTTTGAGCCAGTTTCAACTGTTCCATCGCATGTAGAGGAAGAATGGCGACTATTTTCAACAGCTGTCATTGCTTCTGCACGTGCTGTTTGTGGAGAGAAGCGGCTTGGTATGGCGACTGATGGTGAGAAAAGAACTGCGTGGTTTAAAACACCCGGAGTTCAAGAAGCCATCAGAGAGAAGAAAAAGGTCTACAGAGACTGGATTCTCTTGGGGGACTCTGCTTCTCGTGGCCGATACAGTATGGCGCGAAGAACTTGCAAATTTGCTGTGCAAGCAGCGAAAGAGCAGTCCTGGAAGGAGTTCGGCGAGAAGTTGGAAAGCGACCATAGATCTGCGAAAAAGGTGTTCTGGCAAACCATTCGCCGGCTCAGAGGAAGGAAATTCAACATCATCGAAGAAGTTAAATCCAAAGATGGTGTGTTGCTTTCCAATGAGATGGACATCTTACGCAGATGGAGCGAGAACTTTTCGGAGCTGCTCAATCCCGAACAGGGCATTGAGGGGGACAGACCTATAGTATTGCTTCTGGCGGAGAATAGTCCAACGGTGGAGGAAGTCAAGCGACTGAATCGCTAAAAGTTGGCAAATCCGCCGGTGTAGGGTAAAGAGGGAGCATTATGGCTCCCTCGTGTCATTAAGGTGGCCTGGGAATGCGGTGAGACACCTAGCGATTGGCAAACTGGGGTGATTGTTCCTCTTTTCAAAAAGGGGGACAAAAAAGAGTGCTCCAATTATAGGGGCATATCTCTTTTAAGTGTCCCCGGTAAAGTCTACGCTAAGGTATTGGAGGCGCGTTCTAGAGTTATGGTCGAATCCAGGATAGGGGATGAACAGTGCGGGTTTCGTCACGGCAAAAGTACAGGCGACCAGCTTTTCACTCTAAGAATGGTATTCGAGAAGGCTTGGGAGTACGCCAAACCAATCTACAGCTGCTTTGTTGATTTCGAAAAGGCGTATGACCGAGTTCCTCAAGGTAAACTCTGGAGTGTTTTGCAGGAGTAAGGAATTGATGGTCCTCTGTTGAGGGCCATTCAGTCTCTATACACAAACTGTAGCAGCTGCGTTCGGGTTAACGGTAGTAAATCAACACCTTTCACCGTGGGCGTTGGACTTTGCCAAGGGTGCGTCTTATCACCTCTCCTTTTCATTATATATATGGACTGGATGTTGCAGCGCAGTGGAGGCGAGGAGTGTTTTACATTGGGAGAGTTGAGGATAAGTAATCTTCTTTTTGCAGATGACTTAGTTGTCCTCATATCCTCCCAGATGGAACTTCAGCGCGCGCTAGATAAGTTTGTGGCCGGATGTGCTGATGCTGGAATGAGGGCTAACGTGGACAAATCCAAGGTGATGGTCATTTCCAGAACACCTGCCCAATGCACTCTACAAGTTAGTGGAGTCCCATTGAAGCAGGTGGAGACGTTTAAGCATCTCGGGGTCTTCTTCACGAGTGAGGGAAGGAGTAATACTGAGCTTTCCTGCAGGATTGGCCAAGCTGGGTCAATTTTGAAACAGCTTGGAAGATCTGTAACCAGGTAGACCGAGCTTGGTGTCAAAGCCAAGTTAGCGGTTTTTAACTCAGTATTTGTTTCAACTCTCACCTATGGTCGTGAAATTTGGGTATTGACCGAAAGAATAAGATCGCGAATACCGGGATAGAGTGAGAAACGTGGCAGTGCGCGGGGAGCTCAATGTTGAGCAGCTGCTTCTCCGAACGGAAAGAGCTATGCTTCTATAATTTGGTCAAGTGAGACGAATGTCGCCAATATCACGACTTCCGAAGCGTGCCTTGGATGCAATAACATCAGTCAGGCGACCGCTTGGAAGACCCAGGACGAGGTGGTTGGACCAAGTCCAAAAACTCGCCTGGGTGCGCTTGGGCATAGCTCCTAATGAGCTAGAGTCGATGCCGGAGGATCGAGTGGCCTGGAGATCCCGCGTGCGCACATTACCCCCGCGACTCTTTTAGTGGAACATGCAGGCCACTGAAAATGTATGTATGTGTGTGTTGCTATCCCCTACATTGGTCTTCCTAGCTTGTACAATAAGAAAATCACTAAGCGCGAAAACCCTTTTGACGAGTATTTATGGTTAGTTCTAATCCGAGAGGTTTGAAGGGCAATTAAAGGCGTCAAACAATAGCTCCCTCATTTTTCATCTCACCATAACACAGCTCGATTCTACGGTAGCTACTATACACCCGTCCTCTAGCCTTAGGAATGCTTTCAAACCGAAGTCTCTCGTACCCACGCTTTCTCCCCCATTTGCCTAATCGTAATATTTTTATTGTTTCTGTGGTTCTTCCACTGCCAACCTAGAACAAAACATAATCTGGATACCTTGCTTCCCCCCTCATATCATTAAATATTTAGTTTTTAGTGCACCCCTAGTTCAATGGGTATAACTTGACATGGTTCGGTGGCTAGCCCTTCCAGCTGTTACCCTTCAATCTTACACTAATTACTCTCCCTCTCTCTCGCTCTTCTTTCAATTACTTAAAACTCACTTTGGTTGTTGATTAGTCGTAACATGCCGGCATTTCCGGGTGAAAATTGATTCTAGAATTCCAGGTTCCCATCATAGGTTTACGACCTTCGTATCTATCGCCATTCACCTCCTATCAATTGGCCATTAAAGCCGATGAACATGTCACATCCGAAATAGAATTGTCGCGTTATACCCGACGACCGTCTACTCTGCGGTTCCAGAGGCTCTCGATTTTTATGACTCACTTAATCGAAATCCGAAAAGAGCGCCAACAACCATCCCCATTCATCCATCCATCTATCCATGTTCAGTAGGAACAAAGTAGGACAGAAGTCACTGGACAGCGGGGAATTAGCACTGGAACCGTTGATGGCTCGACGGTTCGATGGGTCGTCGTCGGTGGCGTCTGGCTTAATTCTAATTAATACTGCTTTTCGGGGTACTCATGTGTGCCTGTGCGTGTCCACCGTTACAAGAGCGATCGTAACGTTGCAACCGCACCGCATTAAGACCGAATTTACGAGCCCCTTCAAACGTCGGGTTTTCGGGCATCGCTTTATGGGACTTCAGAGAGTGTAGTTACGGTCCCCCATATAATGTTTAATGGGATTTTGATGGTTTTTGATTTTTGTCTCTGGAAACGAGGACGCAAATACCCCTTTTTAGGTTATTTTTGGTTTTTAATTCGCTCCTTATGAACTCTGATCTTTCAGTGAAGAGAAGAAGCTGAGCGAAGCGATGGAGGACGAAGTCGGTCAGGATGCCAGTGGGACAATTGCCCGCGAGGAAGGTTTGTCTTTTCTCTTCTCTGCTGGTGGTTGTTTGGTGTCATCGTAAAGCTTTTTTCTAGAACTCCAAAAGAGAATCGAGACTCTGGAGACGGAGAATAAAAAAATGCACGTGGAGTTCAACACGCAACGCGCGAAGCTCAAGGAACTCTTCATGCAAAAGGAGGCCGAGTATGCCAATTGCGTTGCGGAGAAGAATGCTATTCAACGAGACTTCGACGACCTTAAGAGCGTTGTTATGGTGGCGGAATGTAAGTCGGACAACGAGAGACAGCTCATTGATCTTAGGACTCAGGAAGAGATTTCGTCCTTACAACTCTTGGTGCAAGGTAAGCTCAACGAGATAAGGGAGATGGTCTTTATTCCGGGATTTATTCTAGAAACCATTGAGGAATCTTCGATCGCTAAGGCAGACTTGGAAAAACTCCAGGAGGATAACAATCGCTTGAGGCATGAGAACAAGGAACTAAGAGATGCGCTTCAACAACAGCAGGTGATCATATCCCTTTTCTCTCCCTCAATAAATCTCTTTTCCATCGAGTAATTTTCCTTATAGGATACGCCAAGTTTGGCGCCAGTTCTTAGTCATGTGAAGAAAACTCTAGCTCGTAAGTTGGGTGCCGATTCGACGGCCGGTACTCACGACAGCCTTGACGACTCCATGCGGAAGGTAAACAAATATGTACGTAATCGGAACGAAATTCGATATCCATATGTATTCAATTCAAAATTACTACATAGATCTACCTATTGGCACTCCCGCGACTATGGTCCGTCATTATATTCCCTCTCTTTACAGGCTCAAGAAGACGCGGAGGTCTTGCGATCGCTTGTGGTCCCTCTGGAGGAGGAAATCAAAGCGTTGAAGGAGAAACTTCGTTCTACCGATGAGGAACTGCAAGTCCTTCGTAATCAGAAACTATCCCCGCAAGAAATCGCTCAGACCACAGCTACAAGCAGTGGTGTTCCCCAACCTATTGACGTCATACCTAGTGTCAATAACTCGGTCAGTAAGTCCACCTCAATGGATTTTCAATGTGACTCTTGTCGCAATCTCGATGATGAATTGCAAAAAACCAAACAACAATTGGCCGAGAGTCGGGAGGAGGTGGAATCTCTCAAGAAATCCGTCGCCGAATCGGAGGAAGAGATCCGCAAAGAAGCGGCACTACGCAAAGACCTCGAAGATCAATGGCAAGAGAAACGTGAAGCTCATAAAAACGAAGTACAATACCTCAAGGAACACGTGACGCAGAGCGAAAACGACCTGTTTGACTTGCAACAGAAATTCTACGAGGCCAAGGACGAGATCACTAAGCAACTGCAGCGACTCACCGACGATCGCGAGAAGGTCAACAAGCATCTCGAAACCCTCCAAGCCGACAATGACTATCTCTCCGGCAGGTACCTTGCTACCGCGGCGGAAATCGAGAGTCAATACATAAATCTACCGAATAATGTCGAGGAACTGCATATGCTGCTCCTGCGTCAGCAGAGCGATTTCATTCAGGCTCGCCTCGGTTGTGAGTTCGAGAAGAAAAAATGCGTGACTTTCGCGGACGAAGTGCAAATCTTGCGCGATCAGTTGGACGCGGCAATCAATGAGAAGCGAGCATACAAGAAGAAAGTCCAAACGGAGATGAAGTCGTTACAGTAAGTTGCATCAAAACCAACCCTCAATCCCGCGATGGAGATCCATTTTGTCTATATTCCAGAGATCGACTGACGGAGCACCTGGTGAGCCAGCAAAAGTACGAGGCGATGAAGAATCAATTCGAACGCAAGGAGTCGGATTTGAATAAACAAATCTCTGAGCTGCGGGTCCAGATCATCGAGCTCCAAGAGATGAATGTACGCCTCGGAATGACTGCATCAAATTGCCTTTTGTCACTTTTGTCTCTTTGCAGGAAAAGCTCAACCGGATCAACATGGAGTACAAGGCGAAGATCAAGAATCTCCAGGACGATTTGGCGATAAGTGAACATGTGCAACGAGATTTCGTCAAGCTCTCGCAGAACTTGCAGGTTCGTCATTCCACCAACACAATATGATAGGAGGTAAATCCACATCAGTTTTTGACCATTTTCAGATCACAATTGAAAAATTCCGTCAACCAAACGCCGAAGTACGTTGGCAGGACGACGAGGACGTCGACAATTGTCCCACTTGTGGCTCATTCTTCACGGTGATGGTTCGGAAACAGCATTGTCGTCATTGTGGTGTTATCTATTGTGAAAAGTGTTTGACCAAGACTGTGCCATCGGGACCGCGTCGAAAGCCGGCCAAAGTTTGCGAACTGTGCCATACGTTACTGGCGCCCAACGCCGCTCCATACTTTAGTCAGGAGCCACCACAATCGCCAGCCTAAAAGGACGACGACATAGTGAGAGTGAAGAGAATCTATCCTTTCATCGTACCGTTATATCATGATGTGTTTTCAATGTTTCAAAATGTAATAAACGAGGTTTTAAACCATTCCACAACGTTGCGTTTGATTCGGTAGCATACTGTGCGAGCGTCCATCAATCAAGCGGCACTCGGTGATGCCACTGCTCGAGAGTGTCAAAGTCATTCACCCCGAAACGCAAAAACCGAAAAAAGGGAACACAAAGTCGGCGTAAGGAGGGCTGAGTGGCTGAGTAATAAACTTTGCCCTCCGAGAGTCGTCATCATCGTCATCGTCATCGTCGGTGTAGTCAATGTCGCCCTCTTCACTTTCGGGTGATTTAATTAAATAGAAGTGAATGTAGAGCCTAATTACCACGACGTATAGTGTCGAGAGCTAAGTATGAGTCATTAGGACACCGAAAAAAGCTTGCGATTAATGGCCATTACCCTATCTCCCGGTAAGGACTCTGGTGACTATTTTTGGAAACTTATCATTCATTCAAGCCCAACCGTTCGGGTGGTGTTTAAAATGCATCAAGTCGAGCGCTGTTGACGGTTTCGCGGGGTGATTGGGAAGGATTTCTGTCCAGACAGTGTGCGGATGCGGATTTGTTTCGTTCGTTTTTTGGCTTTTTTTTTGGAGGGGTGTCATTCACATTTTGCACGGGAAGTCGTCTACGTGACATCTGGTTTTGGCTCTTTCATTGTCGCAACAAGGAAAAGAAACGTGAGCACAATGCCACATATGACACCAGCAACTTCTACTCCACTCGCCACTCGTACATATGTATAACCCGCCCAATTCAGCAAGAACAAAACTGGATCAAGAGAAGTCAACCCATTGCCCGCACGTGGATGAAAGGTCAGGCTTATCATTTCCTCTTAACCTTTTACGAGCAGAATTGGGAAATGGTTATGATTGAAATGCATCACACTAGCGGTAAGTTGAATGTTAGAGTGGTCTGGGCTGCTGATGCATGTGGTAAGATGGGACGACCGAGAGTGATTTCCGTTGTAGATGGCTCACGCATGTGGAGCCACTTTGAGTGGAAGGTCTTTAAGAAGTCGTTAAAGGTCTTATCTGGGCAGGAAGTGCGTGCATGTAAGTGGAATGGGGACAGTGTTTATTGCCGGTTACTTTCTATGGTGTGGCGGCGCCTTCTGGGGAAGAGTTACATAGTCCACTTACGATGACGTTGAAATAGACAAACCGGTGCTGTTGTAAGGCAGAGGTTGAGGTTCCTGACTGGTTGACAATGAGGAATTTGATTTTTGGAAAATTGTTTTTTTTTGTTTACTTAGGTGGCGCTACAGTCCGTGGTGAACCTGGGCCTCAACCAACAAGCGTCTCCGGCTGGCACGGTCTTTGGCCAGCTGTTTCCAGCGCCACACGCCCAGTTGGTTAAGGTCCCCTTCTACCTGCGCGCCTTCCTTCCGGGGTGGATTCGAAGACTCTTCGGGTCGGAGCTGTATTTTCCATGCGCTCTACATGGCCTAGCCACCTTAGACGCTGTATCCGTAGACCTCGTACCAGGCCGATGTCGCTGTACAACCCGCACAGTTCTTCGTTATATCTTCTCCTCCATACACCGTTTGAACAAACGGGACCGTAGGTAGTGCGCAGAATTTTCCTCTCGAAACGGCCAAGGGCATCTTCATCCGCTTTTGTTAAGGTCCAAACCTCAGCGCCGTAAAGGAGGACTGGGATGATCAAGGTCTTATATAGTGTCAACTTGGTTTGCCGAGAGAGGGCTCTACTTCTCAATTGCCTCTTGAGCCCAAAGAAACAGCGGTTGGCAAGAAAGATTCTGCGTTTTATCTCAGCGCTGGTGTTGTTGTCGTTGGTCATCAGTGAGCCAAGGTAGACGAATTCCTTGACCACTTCAAAGTAATATACGCCCTTGGTGGCGTTCTGGCCAATACGTCGGTGTGCACCGTCTCTTTTAGATGAAAGCAGATATTTGGTTTTACCCTCATTAACCTTGAGACCCATCTTAGCCGCTTCTACCTCAATGCTTACAAAGGCCTCATTGACGTCTCGCTGTGTCCGTCCAATCACGTCAATGTCGTCGGCGTACGCAAGCAATTGCGTAGACTTGAAATAAATCGTACCTCTTGTGTTGGCCAGTGACTCTTGCGCGATCTTTTCAAGCACGATGTTGAAAAAGTTGCATAACAGCGCGTCACCTTGCCTAAATCCTTTTTTTTACATCAAAGGTCTCGCTTTGCTCATTACCGACCTTAATGGAGCAGCGAGAATTCTCCATTGTCATCCTGCACAGTCGGACGAGTTTGGCAGGGATGCTAAAACTAGACATGGCTTTGTATAACCCATCTCTATACACGCTGTCATATGCAGCCTTGAAATCGCCGAAGAGGTGGTGAGTGTCGATTTGGTATTCCTGGGTCTTCTCCAAGATCTGCCGCAGCGTAAATATTTGGTCTATTGTGGATTTACCTGGCCTGAAACCACACTGATAAGAGCCGATCAGGTTATCCACAAACGGTTTCAGGCGTTCACACAATACGGCAGAGAAGATCTTATATGCGATGTTAAAGAGGCTTATTCCCCTATAGTAGGCGCAGTTATAGGGGTCTCCTTTCTTATGGGCCGGGCAAACGATGCTGAGATTCCATTCGTCGGGCCTGCTTTCCTCCGACCATAGCTTGCAAACGAGATGGTGCATGCACCTTACCAGCTCATCTCCAGCTCAGCTGCACCCGCGGCTTTATTAGACTTAAGTCTTGATATCGCTATTTTGACTTCGTCTAGGGAGGGGTGGACGGAATTCTCTTACATCGTCGTCCATTACGAACGGATCGTTCTGCCTGACAGCGGTTTCTTGTCTGTCCTCGCCGTTATACAGTCTGCAGAAGTGGTCTTTCCAAATCCTCAGCATCGACTGTGACTCTACTACCAGTTCTCCATTTTCATCCCTGCAGGCCACTGCTCTGGCTCTCTAGCCATGGCATGTTCGTTTTACCTTATTGTAAAACTTATGGGCGTCATTCCTGCGGAAGCATCTCTCTATCTCCTCGATCTCACGCTTTCACGTTCTTTCTTCTGAAAAGCGTGTGTTCCTCTCTTCTCTTCTGCTCATAGATTTCGCGAGCAACTCTCGTCCGTCGTTGCAGCATGGCCTTATATGCCTCTTGTTTTGCTGCATGGGCTTGTTCGCATTGTTGATCGAACCAAAGGTATCTAGGTGGTTGCGGCTTGAAACCTAGCACCTCTGAGGCAGCGTCTCTGACGGCGCTCTGGCAATGCGCCCATTCCTGCTCTATTATTTGTGCAGCTGTGGGCGGATTTTGAGAGAGCTTGGAGGAGACACGATCGGCAAAGATTCTGGCAGTCTCTTGCGATTGTAGTTTTCCGACTTCAAACTTACGTAGTCCTAGTCGACTCCTAAGCATTCTTGATATCCTCATTCGTACCTTGGCTACAACAAGGTAGTGGTCCGAGTCGATGTTGGCCCCTCGGAAGGTTCGTACGTCGAGAATACAGGAGGAGAGTCTGGCGTCGATCGCAATGTGATCAATCTGGTTGGTGGTCGATTGATCAAAAGACCGCCAGGTACCCTTGTGGATGTTGAGATGGGGGAATCGCGTGCTTGCTACAAGGAGGTTACACCCCGATAGGAAATCGATTAGCCTAAGTCCGTTGTCGGATGTGGTGTTATGAAGGCTATGCTTTCCTATGATTGACCCAAGTATGTCCTCTTTGCCCAGTTTTGCATTAAAATCTCCTAGGACTATTTTCGGGTCGTAGCTGGGGCATTGGGCATATGTTCTGTCTAGGAGATCGTAGAATTCTTCTTTGAGTCGATCGTCCTTTTCTTCCGTTGGGGCGTGAGCGCATATTAAGCTAATGCTTCCAAATTTAGCTTTGATGCGGATTGTTATGAGGCGTTCACTTATGTCTCGGAAACTTAAGACTTTTTGGGGTCTTCCTCGAATAACGAATCCGCACCCGAATAGGCGCTGTTTGTTCTCCTTGTAACAGTTCCCGTAGTAGATGTCGCAGTTTTTCATCCGTTTCTTGCCTGGTGCATCCCATCGCACTTCTTGGAGTGCAGTTATATGTGCTTTATAGCAGTTGAGGGTTTGCTCCAATCGATCGCCTACACCCGGTCTGTTAAGGGACCTAACATTCCAGGTGCAGACTCTCAAGTCCGTTAGTCATTTGCAGGGGTCGTCAGCTTTGTATCCATCCGTATCCGAGGCTTGTTGTCGTTTCGGAACAAGTAGATTTTTACGTGATAGGGATGTTACCCCTAAGCACAACCCAAACCTGGAGGGCCAGGTTCCTCTTTCCCCAGGACCAAGGGGTTGGGTCGCTGCACACATTGGTTCACTAACTGGCGGGTGCCAGGGTAGCTATCCAGAGGGGCCACGTGGAGGCTGTGTGTCAATTTGGATTGAGCAGCGACAGAGATCGAAGCTGGCGTTTGCCGTGTTAAACGCGATCAACTTCTTTGCTCTGTTTGCTCGCTCCCTCCCCCCTTCCGAGTCGGTGTTGGCTCCACTAATAGTTCGCACATCCATAATGTCGGATGCGTGTCTGCCATCAATCGCAATGTCAATGGTCGTGGTCAATCTGATTGACGTTTGATGGATCCGGAGATCTCCAGGTTCCTTTGTGGATGTTGAGATGTGGGAAACGCGTGCTAGCAACTAGAAGATTTCGCCCGTTGCGAAGTCTATCAGCCTTAATCCATTTACGGATGTGGTGTTGTGTAAGCTATGCTTGTCAATAACCCTATCAAAGGTGACGTCCTTGCCCAGTTTTGCGTTTAAATCTTCCAGTACGATTTTGAGATCGTAACTGGGACATTGGGCATATGTCCTATCTAGTACGTCGTAGAAGTCGTATTTCGTAGCGTCATCCTTGTCCTTGGTAGGGGCGTGAGCGCAAATTAGACTGATTTTTGCGAATTTAGCGGATTGCCATGAGGCGTTAGCCTACATACCTGAAGCTCAAGACTTTTTGCTTAAGTCTACCTCTAATAACAAATCCGCATCCGAATAAGCGTTGTCTTCTCTCCTTGTAGCAGTCGCCGTAGTAGATATCACAGTTTCTCATCCTCTTTTTGCCCGGTCCATCCCATCTCACTTCCTGGATTGCGGTAATATCTGCCTCATAACAGTCTAGGGCCTCCGCAAGTTGTTCCGCTGCACGTGGTCTGTTGAGGGACCTTACATTCCACGTACAAAGCCGAATACCATTCTTCCTTTTCCTTTGGTTTTTTCCTGGGTCGTTTTTTGGTTTGTTGGTTTTGTTAGGCCCCTTACGAGGCCTATGGGTTGTAATTTGCTGGTGTTGGTTTCAGCGAAAAAAAATGTTGACCTATAATCCTCAAGAGTCGTTGGAGAAGAATTACTTTACATCTGATCCTCCCTACTTCTGTGACTCGTTCACCAACTCATCAGTGAATGGACCAATTCGAAAAGTGAAATTGCCACCAGGGGAACCTTCTTAGCTGAGACCGACATTAATCAAAATCAAGAACAACTTGATTCCATCCAGATTTCCAGGGCGCATAGATAATATTTCAAGCGAAACCTACAATTGTCGTCTGTTTCCAATCAGATCCATCCTGAATTGTCTCAAAAACCGCCATTTTCCATGTGTCCTAACCTCAAAATAAGTAATTCTGGGGAGAAAGAGAAATATGCCAAGTCGCGCATCTTTACCGTTTTAAAGCGCCCCAATTCTAATTCCATACACAAGTGTGCAGCTGTAGGCAACCATCCAGCCCATAACTCATCTATTTCACGCTAGACTTGTTATTTACGACTCACACAACGAGGCATTGGTGCCTGCTCACAAGGCACTTCTACTGCCACCGCCATCGTCGTCCACTTATTCTTCACCGCTATATCACTAATTGAATAGGAATCCATTACAATCGTGCGAACAGCAAATTAATCTCCTCTTCTGGCATACCAACAACAACAATAAAAAGAAAAACAAAACAAATTCCATCACCAACTGACTGTTGGTCTTTTCTTCTCCTCTCACTTCACTTCGACTTTATCGTTCCACAAATCTGTAATTTGTCAAATAATCAACATAAATTTCCAATGAATCCTAGCGTAACACACCAACATCGGCGTGCCAGCACCCAGCACCCAGCACCATCGTCATGTCCAACTCAACCCTGAAGAGAAGGTAGAGACAGAGAGTACGAGTATGAGTCGCATTGTTGCGCGCTAATGAAATCAAAAACAATTAAATCCAACAAGTCTTGAGGCAGCGAAGGCCTACTTTATTACCCCCTTACACTGAAAATGTAGAACATAAATCCATATCCTAATCAGCGAAGCGTTCATTAATTTCAACTAGAATCGATGCTGAACACCTCTTCAGTCGCACGAGGAGTTGGACGGATTGAAGGCGACTAAGACGAATGGCGGATGGGGCTAGACTTGGTACACAATGGCTAAGAGGAACATTGGATTTATTTATTAGCTAAAGACACGCTTACCACCACCACGACGACGACGTTAATGATGATGATGAGATGTCTGGATGAAACGATGCGGTACGATAGAAAAGGCTTGTAACACGCTTTCGTCAAACGCTGATTGGTGTTGTTCCTAGAACCAAACTTACTTACTTACTTACTTATCAGGCCTGCGATCCATGGAGGATCTGAGCCTGAGCTATAGCTGCCTTCCATCCTTGACGGTCCCGGGCACGCTGCTTCCAGTTGTCAAGACCAAGATGTCTTACATCCGCGATTACTTGGTCTTTATACCGGAGGTTCGGTCTTCCTCTTCTTCTCGAACCAGGAGGCTCGGAGTCGAAGACCCTCTTAGCTGGAGCGTTGATGTCCATGCGCTCGATGTGGCCGAGCCAGTGTAGTCGACGGGTCCTTGCTTTCCGGACTACATCCACATCTTGGTACAGCTCGTAGAGTTCGCGGTTGTGTCTTCTTCTCCATTCACCTTCCTCACAGACAGGACCAAATATCCGGCGCAGAATTTTTCTTTCGAAAGAACCCAAAATCAGCTCCGCTGTCCTGCTTATCGTCCAGCTTTCGGCTCCGTACAGCAAGACTGGCAGAATGAGCGTTTTGTAAAGCATGACTTTGGTCTTTCGAGTGAGGAGTTTTGACCCCAGTTGTTTGGACAAGCCGAAGTAGCAGCGGTTGCCAAGGGCGATTCTACGCCGGATCTCCACTGTGGTGTCATTTGTGGAATTTACGTTTGCCCCGAGGTAGACAAACTCCTTAACTACCTCGAAATTGTAGCTGTCAATTGTTATGTTTTGTCCCAGGTGGTGAGCGACGGATTGGTTTTTGCTTGACAGCATGTATTTCGTTTTGTCCTCATTGATCTTAAGGCCAATTCGTTTCGCCTGTTCTTCAATCGCCGTGAATGCTTCCACAATGCCACGGCGAGAACACGCGATGATGTCGATATCATCCGCGTATCCTAGCAGCTGGATGGACTTGTAAAAGATAGTGCCTTCCCTGTTGACGCCTGCCCGTCGCACTATCTGCTCCAGCACCAGGTTGAAGAAGTCACATGACAGCGCATCTCCTTGCCGAAATCCGGTGCATGTTTCGAATGGTTCCGAGGTCCTGGAACCGAGTTGCACGGTGCATCGCGTGTTTTTTAGCGTGGCGCGACACAACTGGATCAGTTTTACCGGGATCCCGAATTCGGCCATCGCCCCAAACAGTGCTTCACGATGAATGCTGTCGTATGCGGCTTTGAAATCGATGAAAAGATGGTGTGTATCGATTTGAAACTCGTTGGTCTTTTCCAGGATTTGTCGAAGTGTGAAAATTTGGTCTATAGTTGATTTGCCGGGCCGGAAGCCGCACTGGTAGCTGCCGATTAGTGCGGTGCAAAATGGTTTTAGACGTTCACACAATACGCTGGACAGGATCTTGTATGCGACATTGAGCAGGGATATACCTCTATAGTTCTTACAAGAGGTAGGATCGCCTTTTTTGTGGATGGGGCATATAGAGCTGGTATTCCAGTCGTCGGGCATGCTCTCATCTTCCCAAATTCTGCAGATGATCTGGTGCATGCTCCCTACCAGAACATCGCCGCCAGCCTTGAAGAGCTCTGATGGCAAGCCATCTGAGCCTGCGGCCTTGTTGTTCTTCAGCTTCTGAATAGCTGTGCCGACTTCTTCTATGCTGGGTGGGAGGACTACTTCAGCGGCTGGAGTTGGGATTTCCTCAGTCCCTACCACTCTCTCTTGGTCATGCTCGTTAAGCAGCTGCTGGAAGTGCTGCTTAAATACATCCACTATTCCCTGCGGGTCGGTGACAAGATTACCCTCGCAGTTTCGAAGAGCCAGGGTGCCCTTTTTGAAGCCTCCTGCAAGGCCTTTGGCTTTCTTGTAAAAGGCTCGTATTTTATGTCTATCCCTAGACTCCTCGATATCCTTGAGCTGGGAGGCTGCGAAGATTCTTTTCTTTTGTCGCAGTAGTTTCTTCTCCTCCCTTCTTCTGGCTCGGTACTCTTCTCGCGCTGCCCTGGTTTTCCTCTGCAGCGCCTTTTGGTACGCCTCGTCGGTTGCTGCCTTTTTCTGCTCACACTCGCCATCATACCACGGGTTTCTTGTCGGGGGTGGTAGGTATCCTAAGGTGGTTTCGGCTACTTCCTGAATGGCTGAGCGGCAATGCAGCCACATATTATTGGCATTTGTGTTCGACGTAGGCATACCGTAGAGTCTTTCGCTCAGCTGCTCCCTGTAGACTCTGGCAACCTCCGGTGTGCTCAGGCGCCCAATGTCGAACCTCCTCCTGATGGGCTGGTGCAGCTTTCTGACATTGGACAGTCGAGCTCTGAATCTTGCTGCTACGAGGAAGTGGTCAGAGTCGACATTTGCCCCTCTGAATGTTCGCACATCCAGGATGTTTGACGCGTGCCTTGCGTCAATGAGCACATGGTCGATTTGGTTGGCGGTTCGACCGTCCGGAGATCGCCAGGTTGCTGTGTGGATTCGCTTGCGAGGGAATCTTGTGCTACTTATCACCGCATTACGAGCTGTCGCAAAGTCAGCGAGTCGGAAGCCGTTATCTGTTGTTGTATCGTGGAGGCTGTGCTTTCCGATCACTCCGCCAAGGGTGTTTTCCTTTCCGATTTTGGCGTTGAAGTCCCCGAGCACGATTTTTACATCGTACTCCGGACAAGCTCCGTAGGCGTTGTCCAGGAGGTCATAGAAGTCCTCCTTGATAGGGTCTTCAGCCTCGTCGGTAGGGGCGTGTGCACATATAAGGCTGATGTTATAAAATCTGCCTTTGATGCGGATCACAGCCAGGCGATCACTTATAGGTTTAAAGTCGATGACCTTCGACCTTAACCGCTTTCCCACGACGAATCCGCATCCCAGTAAGTGCAACCTTTTGTGACAGCTGTAATAAATGTCGCAATTTTTCTTCCTAATCATACCGTTTCCTATCCAGCGTATTTCCTGGACCGCAGTAATATCCGCCTTGTACTGCGTGAGGATTCCTTCTAGTTTATGAGCAGCTCCGGGAGTGTACAGGGTTCTGACATTCCAGGAGCATACTCGCAAATCGTGTTCCTTTTTCGTGCGTTGTCGTCGTCGAGTATCCGTCCGTATATCCGAGGCATCTTGCTCATTCATAACTTTGGGTTTTTTTACGTGGGCGGATTGTTAGCCCGCCGCACAACCGCCATTCTGGTCGGGGTTTTCTTCGCTGCATACGTTTGTTCACCTCCCAACGGTTGTTGAAGAGGCTATCCAGAGGGCGCCGCGAGGAGGCCGTATGTCAACTTGACCCGGGCATTTAAACAGGGATCGTTGCTGGCATCTCGCCAGGTTGAGAGCAATCAACAACTTTACCCTGTATGTCCGAGCCCATGCCCTCCTCCTAGAACCAAAGCTAAAGTTCAAATTGCAATGGGCAAACATCCGCACAAGACAAGTGATTTCATGCGTATTGCACATGGAGTAAAGGGATCCGTTCAGAGTTGGCCTTATGCAAAGACCCCTGTCGAGTTGCCGATGAAGCATCGGGACTGGAGTGGGATACTTGCACCGATTCATGGCTGTGCCTAAAATTTAATTGCCGTGTCGTAAAATGCATGCATGTTGCTGGCCTTCCCTTCTTACGCTCTTCTTTTTGGTCTTGATTTTGTGTTTTTTTTTATATTCCTTAGCCGTGTAAGCAGTGAACTTGGAGTTATGTCGACTCTACACACAATGTGATGAGGTGTCACTGGACCTAACCGAACGTGGTCGTCTCATTTGAGTTCATTTGGTTTCGAGCTTTTGGGGCTTTTGTCCTTTCCCTTTCCGCATTCAATCTGAAGAATTTCACTTCAAACAGGAGCAAGTGAGCAATGAGCAATGGGCCCACAATGCGAGTGAATATTTAAAACAACAATCTCGTGGAATCTGGACAAATTCTTTATCACTAACTCCAACTTTCTTCTTTTTTTTTTTTTTTTGGATCGTTTCGTCGGTGAGTTTTATTTCAGATCTGACATCGTGACTGGCATTTAACGAGAGTCGAAATAGAGATATCTCCAACCCATACCTGGGATAGATACGCGATACACAAATGGCAGCTCGAATGTACGACCTGTGCAATGAGGTGAGTTTAACGAACTCTAGATACATAGATACATACTTACTTACTTCTGTTGAACGTTGTACGCGCAACATGCGAATGCAGATGTGATGTCGTGCGGTATTAGCTTGACTTGTGCAAACTTTCAAATCTCTTCTTCCAAGAACATCCATTATCGCGGAGCAAACATACGGTGCATTGTCGTCATTGCTACGAAACATTGGAGTCTAATAGGGATGCAATCATATTGCAAACAGGGGACACTGTCACTTCTACTGGCGATATAATCGCTGACCCCCTTGATCCTATGTCATTTGGATATGCACGGATGAGATCAACAAACTTTAACTGTCAGCAATGGGAAAACCGTGAATTCTTTGTTTGGGTTCGTCGAATTACAGCAATTCAATGCCATTCTCAAGGCTAAACGTAGTGAGATGCTCTGCTTTAAGTGGATATTGTACTGCTTTGTATATTAGATAGATAGATGGGGTTAGGGGGTGGGACAGAGTCGCCTTATCACTGCGGCCACGAGTGGGCCTACTGTGATGTCCCCCACTTACAGTTCACTCAAGAATCCTGAGTTGGTGATAAAACTTTGTATGCTTTTGAGTGAGCTAGCAGCGATTTCTTCTGCTTCAAGATAATACTTGCCTAAGTGACGATGACGTGTACTGACCAGGCAGTTACAGTGGCATAGTATGTGCTCTGGTCTTTCTTCGTCACACATTCGGCAAGTGTCATCTTGTATGATGCCCATTGTTTTGAGGTGTTTGTTAACTGGGCAGTGTCCAGTAAGGAAACCTGTGATTAAACGAAAGGACTAACAAAGGCCTCGTAGGGGTAGCATCTATCCGACGGATGCTGGCCTGCTAAAAAGTGAGAAGAGCCACCGCAGTCGAACATCTTGCGGCACTGTTAGTAAGTCCTATCCCCACCTCCTCGTGGTGCCATCTGGAGATGTCCTACGGAAATTGCAGACGGGGAAGAGCGAATGGCGAGCCTCCTGCGCGAAAAAAACAGGAACAGTCGGTTGGGCTACGGCCTAGTAAGCCGTAACCAGAAAAAAACCACAAACTCCGAAACAACCACAAGCCTCGAATTTAACGGACCGGATTTATGTTGACGACCCTTGCAAAAAACGAAAAAAGTACAATGATCTTCGGCTTTTTACGTGGAATGTTAGGTCCCTAAACAGGCCACGTGCAGCCGAACAACTTGCGGACGCCCTAGACCGCTATAAAGCGGACATCACCGCCATCCAGGAAATGCGATGGAATGGACCGGGGATAAAGCGGATGAAAAACTGCGATATTTACTACGGCGACTGCTATAGGGATAGAGGGCAACGATTGTTTGGATGCGGATTTGTTGTTCGAGGTGGACTAAGGCAAAGAGTCCTAAGCTTTCGGCATGTGAGCGAGCGCCTCATAACAATCCGTATCAAGGCTAACGTCAGCTTGATCTGCGTCCACACCCCCACGGAAGACAAGGATGACTCCACCAAAGATGAGTTCTACGATCTCCTAGACAGAACGTATGCCCAATGTCCCAGGTATGACATTAAACTTGTACTAGGAGACTTCAATGCTAAGCTGGGTAAGGAAAGCATCTTTGAACGAGTCATCGGCAAACATGGCCTACACGACACCACCTCCGATAACGGACACAGGCTGATTGATCTTGCTACGGGGCGAAGGGCATGTTCTAGCCAGTACGCTCTTCCCGCACCTCGATATACACAAAGGCACCTGGCGGTCTTTTGATCAATCGACTACCAACCAGATTGATCACATCGGGATCGACGTCAGACACTCCTTCACTATTTTTGATGTTCGAACTTTCCGAGGGGCTAACATCGACTCGGACCACTATCTTGTAGTAGCCATGATGCGCTTACGGATATTACGAACGCAGCGGAGTAGAGTAAGAATACAAAGTTATGACGTCGGAAAGCTACTATCGCCAGAAACCGCTCGTGCTTTTACCGATCGCGTCTCCCTTAAGCTCTCCAATACACCTCAATCCTCCACGCAATCAATAGAACAGCAGTGCAAGCAAGCCCTGAAAAGCTCTGCATCCGAAGTTTTGGTTTTCAAGGCTCCACCATGAAGAAATACCTGGTTCGATGACGAGTGCAGGAGGATTCATACAGCAAAGCAGGATGCATATAAGGCCTCGTTGCATAAAAGAACAAGAGCAGCTCGTGAGCTCTACGAGTTAAAAAGAAGGGAGGAGCATAAGCTTCTCAGAAGAAAGAAGAAAGAGCACGAGAAGCTCGCGATTGAGGATTTAGAGAGGTGTTACTGCAGGCGTGACGTTCGAAAGTTTTATCAACAGATAAAGCGAACATGCCAAGGTTATAAAGCCAGAATGGAAACCTGTCGGGATGAGAACGGACACCTAGTAGAAGATACGCAGTCGATGCTGAGAATATGGAAAAACCACTTCTGCAGACTATACAACGGCGATGTTAGTGAATATGCCGCTGTCAGGCAGAATGATCCATTTCTTAACGACGAAGACCGCAGAGAATTCTGTCCCCCTGACCTCGACGAAGTTAAGATTGCTATATCGAAGCTCGAGTCGAATAAAGCTGCTGGCGCAGACGGACTGTCTGCTGAGCTCTTCAAGGCAGCTGGGGATGACCTGGCTGGGAGCATGCACCAGCTCATCCGTAAGATATGGTTAGAGGAAAGCATGCCCGAGGAATGGAGTCTCAGCATCGTATGCCCGATCCACAAGAAAGGAGGCCCCTCTGATTGCGCCAACTATTGAGGAATAAGTCTCCTTAACATCGCCTACAAAATCTTCTCTGCCGTTTTGTGTGAACGTCTGAAGCCATTTGTAAACAAGCTGAAGGTCCTTATCAATGTGGCTTCAAGCCAGGGAAGTCCACCATCGACCAAATATTCACACTACGGCAGATCCTGGAAAAAAGTAATGAATTTTAAGCCGACGCTCACCACCTATTTGTCGACTTCAAAACCGCATACGACAGCGTAATTAGAGACGAGCTATACAACGCTATGTCTACCTTTGACATACCTGCTAAACTCGTCAGACTATGCAGGATGACTTTGGAGAATGCTCGCTGCTCCATCCGAATCGGTGAACACCTTACCGATAGTTTTGATGTCAAAAAAGGATTTAGGCAGGGCGATGCGCTGTCGTGTGATTTCTTCAACATCATATTGGAAATGATTGTGCAAGAATCACTGGCCAATACAAGAGGCACAATCTATTTCAAATCCTCGCAACTCCTTGATACGCCGACGATATTGACATCATAGGTAGATCACAGCGAGATGTCAATGAGGCGTTTGCGAGTATTGAGATGGTTTGGCGATAAACGAGGGCAAAACTAAATATATGCTGTCGTCAAAAAAGGACGCTCACCACCGACGTCTTGGCCAGAACGTTTGTATTAGCAGATATAAGTTCGAGGTAGTTAAGGACTTCGTCTACCTTGGCTCCGCAGGGACCTGGAACAACGACATCAGTTCCGAAATCAAACGCAGAATCACTCTTGCCAATCGCTGTTTCTTTGGGCTCAGGAGGCAACTGAGTAATAGAGCCCTCTCCCGAACGGCAAAGTTGACTCTATATAAGACCCTTATCATCCCGATCCTGTTGTGCGGCGCAGAAGCACGGTCACTATAAAAACGGGTGAGGGGGCCTTTGGTCGGTTCGAGAGAAAGATTTTGCGCGTGATTTTTGGGCCTATAAACGCAGATGGGGGATGGAGGAATAGATTCAACCACGAACTTTACGGGCTGTACAGCGAGATGAGTCTAGTCAGACGTCTACGGATTCAACGCCTAAGATGGCTGGGCCATGTAGACCGAATGAACACCACAGCTCCAGCCCGGAGAGTCTTTGAATCCAACCCCGAGGGACGAAGAAGCAGAGGACGGCCGCCCTTAAGATGGCGGAAGGGGACCTCAGCCAACTGGGTGTGCGGCAATGGAAAAGGCTGGCGAAAGATCGTGCTAGATGGAGGGGCATGTTGGTTGAGGCCCAGGTTCACTCCGAACTGTAGCGCTCACTAGGAAGAAGAAGAAGAGTTCTATAGCAAATATCTCTGCTTGAAAAACGGAGTTATATCTGTCCATGCTGACGTAGATGCATGTGCCCGTAATTGCTCCGTATACTCCAGCCCCAACGCCTTCGTCCGTTTTGGAGCCATCTGTGTACCACACGTAGGATCCACGATTGAAGGAGGGTCTATCCTGTTCCAAGTTTTGTCGGTTGGGGAATGTGACCTTGTAGTTTTGGCTGAAGTTGTATCTGGGAAGACAGTTGTCTGTGAGAGATATCTTTATGACTTCATGCCTGTTCATTTCGGTAAGGATATCAGGGTGAAAGAGCCTACGGTTAGAGTCATCCTCCACGATCAGTCTATGGGCGAAGACCATTGCTTCATTCTTCAGTTGGAGATGAAGAGGTGGCAGATCTGTGATGACTTCTAGTGCTGCTGTGGGAGCTGTTCTCATGGCCCCAGTGATACAGATGCAAGCTAGTCTTTGCAATTTGTTGAGTTTGGCTTGCACTGATACTTGCTTTGTTTTGTGCCACCAGGCGGGCGCAGCATATGTAAGAATTGGTCTGGTGATTGCTGTATATACCCCTGGTCCATAAAGAGATCCTGGCTTTCTCAATGGTCTTTGTAATGTGAGAGTTCCAAGTGAGCTTTTCGTCTAGAGTTATCCCTAGATATTTGACTTCTTTTGAGAACTCTATCGCTTCACCGAAGAGGGTAGGTTTAGTAAGTTTGTGACTATTCCTTCTTTTGGTGAAGGCGACTATGGTGCTTTTCCTAGGATTAACATTTAGCGCATCCTTTATGCACCAGCTTGCAACAAGGTTTAGTGCCCGTTGGAGGAGTTCCGAGACTGTGTCTTCGAATTTGCCTCTAATCAGGATCACTATGTCGTCAGCGTAGCCTTGGACATAGAAGCCATTGTTGCTAAGTATGCTTATCAGTTCATTAACCACGATGGACCACAGGAGTGGTGAAAGAACCCCGCCTTGAGGGCATCCTTTCGCGGCGTTTACGCTGATTTTGTCATTGTCTAGTGAGGTGTTTATTTTCCTGTTGCTAAGCATGTGTTGGATCCAATTGCATGTGGTATTGTGCTGGGGGTGCAACGTTTTACTTGGGTGTATTCAGTGTAATCGAAGGCATCCTCAATACCGAGAAAGCAGCCTATCGCAATTTCTTTGTCGCTCAGGGATTTGTTGATCCGGGCCGTTAGTTCCTGAAGAGCATGCGTGGTCGATTTCCCAGGCTGGTAGGCATATTCGCTTTTGTGAAGTGGTGATCTTTTCAGTACAACGTCCCTGATATGCCTTTCCAGGATTTTTTCCATTGTTTTTAGGAAGAAAGAGGTAAGGCTTATCGGTCTGTAGGATTTAGGCAGGTCTGTGGGTCTACGGCCTACTTTGGGAATGAATTTTACCTTTACCTCTGTCCAGCTTATTGGTAAGTGTCCCCATGCATAGCATGGGGCTGATTTGCGCACTCCCCTTCTAAAGAAGGGCTGGGAAGATGCCATCCTCCCCCGGGGATTTGTATGGGTCAAAAGAATTGATGGCCCATTTTATGCCTTCCTCGTGAAATATCGTTCGTGCTCTCTTCCAATCCTCCCTGTTGGGTCTAGTTGCCCTGCCTTGTAGATTGTGTCAGCCCAGTTCAGGGTGAACCTGGGCCTCAACCAATATGCCCCTCCAACTAGGACGATCTTTTGCTACCCTTTTCCATTGCCACACACCCAGTTGGCTGAGGTCTCCTTCCACCCGTGTGTACCATCACAGGTGCCACCATCCTCTTTTTCTTCGTCCCTCGGGGTTGAATTCAAAGACTCTCAGGGCTGTACCTATGGTGTCCATTCGCTCTGCATACCTACACGACTGATTAGATTCATGTCACTCTACAGCCCGTAAAGCTCGAATTTTTTCCTCCATCCCCCGTTGGACATCACAAGCAAAATCTTTCTCTCCAAACGGCCAAGGACTTCCTCATCCGCTATTGATAGTGTCCATGTTCTGCGCATTGTTACTAAATATCTTCAAAATCTTCACTAGAAGGGTCGACAGCGTGGGCTCATAATAGTGTGAGATTTGACTCACCACTCTTCGAGTTATTTTTTTTTTAAATGTGACCATGTTTAGCAGGCAGCTTTCCAGTGAGAGTTCCTGCAATCCTGCAATTTAGATTCGTCGCGCTGAATCAGGTGGCCTTGTCCTTTGAAGACGGGGTAACAGGTTTCGTTCCTCCACTAATTCAAGAGCCGCATTATTAATACGACCTTCTAGTCGGTCATTCATCTTCAACGGTGTCAATGTTTAAATCACGATGAATGTCGGCTCGCAATACTTTATTTTGAAACGCTTGTCCAAATATTAGAAGGAATACTCTTGTGGGTACAACTCCAGAGTTGTATACGGTAAGCCCAAATAGGTTTAAGCACTTGCTCGTAGAGAAGCAGCTTGTTTTCAGTACTAAGCGGGGAATGTTTTCCTAGTAGCCAGTACATTTCCATTTATTTCAGTTCAAGCTCTTCACGTTTTTAGGGTTACGTACCCAAAGGGTAAAACGGGACCCTATTACTAAGATTTCGCTGGCCGTCCGTCCTGCCGTCTGTCACCAGGCTGTATCTCATGAACCGTGATAGTTGTATGTATGTATGTATGTTGGCGTTACAGTCCATGAAGAACCTGAGCCGAGCTTCTCTCAATCACCCATGTTGTGTGTGATTTCATTTTCACATAGGTGAAAGGGACCTACAGTTTTTGCCGGTTCCGAACGGCGAATTTCGAGAAGCTTTTCATGACAATTTTACTACAGGGGGTTTTGTCAGAACCCCGCTGAGGAGAAACACCGTGAAAAACACCTTCGATAACATGGCTGTGTCGGGATTCGATCCCGAGTCATCGGCGTCAGAGGCCAACACACTACCCACTGCGCCACGGTGCATACTAGGTTGTATGGAAGCCCCCCTTAAATATAAATTTTATTCGGTTTTTAGTATTTGTTGTTATCGCAGCAATAGCAATTCATCATTTGTGAAAATTTCAACTGTCTAACTATCACGGTTCATGAGATACAGCCTGGTGACATGACTTTCATCCAAAAAAACTCTTTGGTCACATACTGACCAAGGTTAGTCGACAATATCCCACAGCCAGTAGCAAACTTCCGAGCTTTGATCCCTATTGTGTCTTTGTTGTATTAATCTTAGCTGCAAACCTTTTTTCTGTTATTATTGTTATTCACCTTTTCACCTCCTGCTGTCAAGTAAGATAATTGATTCGAATTCAATGGACACTTTTATGGTCAACTATCTCATAATGGAGATTTTTGGTCATCAAAGTAATATGCCTATAACCTGCTTGCAACCAAGATCTGTCATCATGCAAAAAATCATTTCAAACGGATTAGCCGCTTTAATGTGATGCCTGATGAGGTAACATACAACGTCTCTTTATTTTTTGTTTATACAGATGGTACGGAACCCTTCGCGCGCTAGTCCGACTCGCACTTGATCGGTTTTTTTTTCTTTACGTACGCTTTTCACTTGAGTTTGACCTCAAGAGTCACGCCTAGGTAGTTTGCCCTGTTTGTGAATGGAATCCGAGCTTCATCTACAACGAGACGTAGTGCACTTACTTTTCTATACACAAAATGTACGTGGACAGATTTGGTCTCGTTAAGTGCGATCCGCCAAGTCTTTGGCCAGTGGCTTAGTCGCTTACGCGGTTCAGGGGGTGCTTCAATTTAGTCGTTGATTCTTCATCGACGAATGTGACCAGCACAGTGCCATTCGTATGTGGTATGTCTCTACTATACAGCAGATAAAGTAGCGGGCCAAGTACGCTTCCCTGCGGAACTCCAGCTGTAATTGGTCTAAAATTTGAGTATTCGCTCCCGTGCTTAACACGAAAGAGTCTATTAGATAAGTACATCGTTTCCAGAACGTTCGATAGTTGTTTGGGGAAAACTTGTCTCAGTTTATATCCCAAACCTTTGTGCCACACTTTGTCAAATGCTTTTTAATCACATCTGTTATTCGATGCACTTGGTTTAGAGTGGAATGCTTGCTTCTGAAATCAAAGTACTGTTCAAAATACTCTTACGAAATATTCAATCCCACACCGAATAGGGTTCCCACCACTGGATTGCGATAAACTACAATTGTCCTTTTTATCCGAATTAAAACAGCACACTTTTCTTGTTCCACCACAGATCAATTACCTGTGCAGCTTCATCACTTTTTTATTATCCAATACTATCCACTTTAAACTTTATTACACAAACAAACCTTTATTGAAAGCTTTTATCACACCGACTTCTCACACGCTGTTCAATACCACAAACTGAATCCTGTCGAGGGCGAGTGTTCGCGCTTATATAGCTCTCGGTCCACCTTCTCGAATGTTCGCCGTCGGAAGTTCCCCTTCGGAAATCTCTAGAATGCTCTGACAATTAGCATTACGCCGTTGACAGTTGACATCATTCCAATCTCCGCTTCAAGAGAGCTTTCGAACTTCGATAGCGAAATTCGAACTTAACCGTCGGTTTGTGTCTCCGCAACACTGCCCTCCTCCTAAACTTGTTGTAATATGGCGCTAACCTCTCTACGTGGACAATCTTATACTTCGTCCGTCTGTTTCCCATCTGCTGTATTCGATACACCACGTCGTTAAGTTTCTTGATGACCTCATATGGTCCATCCCAAGCGGATTGCAATTTGGGGCACAAGCCTTTTTTCCGTTGTGGGTTGTACAGCAATACCAATTGTCCTGTCTCGAATCCAGAAGAGCTCGCCCTTAAGTCGCATCTCGCCTTCATTTTATCGCTGACCAAGTTCAGTCGCTCCCGGATGAACTGATGGATGGAGTTCAGCTGTTCCTTCTTTTCGGTTACGAAGTCCTCCCAGCCGCTAGTTGTCGGTAGTACCACGCCGAACTTCAAGTCCGATGAAAGTCGAAGATCGGATCCAAAAATGTCTTCAGCTGGTGTTGTTGCCGTTGAATTGTGCTGTGCCGAACGGTATGCCATTAAGAAAAGGGGAAGATGTTCATCCCAGTCCTTCTGATCTCCGACGACGACTTTTCTCAGGTATTCCTCCATCGTCCGGTTGAACCTTTCGACCATGCCATCAGATTGTGGGTGTAATGGTGTTGTCCGCGTCTTTCTGATACCTAGCATGTCACAGAGTTCTTTGAACACCGACGATTCCAAGTTCCTTCCTTGGTCTGAGTGCAGTTCCATTGGTACTCCATAACGCGCAACCTAGAACGCATCCGAAATGGTTTTGGCTTCCTGGTTCGGGATGCAAAACACCTCAGGCCACTTGCTGAAGTAATCGATCACCCCCAGCGCGTATTTGTTTCCAGCGTTGCTCGTTGGGAATGGGCCTGCGATGTCCATTGTGATACGTTTGAACGGTGCTCCAACATTGTACTGCTGCATATTTCCTCGAGTTTTCCTTACTGGACCCTTTGCCTTCGCACACTGTTCACACATGCGAATGAAAAGTGTGGCGGACTCATGGCATCCTACCCAGTAGAAACGTCTCTTGATCTTTTCTACAGTCTCGTGGTATTCTCGGATGACCTCGTTGATTTGTCCTTTTGGAATTACCAGCAGATCGTTTACAATGTTCCCGTCCTCACTTTCCCAACTGCGGTAGAGGCAACTGTTCTTCAGCTTTAAGCTCTGCCATTGAGCCCATTAAGCTTTCACGATTGCGCTTTCACTGGATATTTGCTGCCAGCTTGGCCGAAAAGCTCGTCCTTGGTAGTCGATGATGACTGCCAGATCGGTATCTTCTCGCTGCCTCCTTCCGACCTTCTCGACAGTCCAGGAATCCTCTGGCAGCACATGGAAACGACGAATAGCGATGACCTGTTCCTTGGTTTCGGCTCGTGAACAATGTTTGCATTCAACATCACGAGGTCGCCTCGTTAACGCATCCGCATTTCTATGGCTGCTTCCCTTCTGGTATTCGCGTGCTCTCGCTTGATCTCCTTTTGGCGAATCCGACCTCGGATGCCTTCTTCCCAGACGGCAATTCCTCGCCATGTGCCCTTGCTGGTTGCCCAACCGACTAATCCTGTTTTTTGGCGCAGGAGGCTCGCCATTCGCCCTTCCCCGTCTGCAATTTCCATAGGAAATCTCCAGATGGCACCACGAGGAGGTGGGGATAGGACTTACTAACAGTGCCGCAAGATGTTCGACTGCGGTGGCTCTTCTCTATTTTTAACAGGCCCGCATCCGTCGGATAGATGCTACCCCTACGAGGCCTTTGCTAGTCCTTTGCCATCCGGATACTCGTATTAACGACTTCAATTCTTTTGAAGCCCTTATTTTTTAGGTTGGGGCTAGTCTTCTCCTTAGGGCGGGAGGCGGGCAAGACCCTAGCTATCACTCTGATAGGCCTTTCGGCCTTATTTTCATAAGTATACCATTGAATTTTTCCATTGGTAAGCTTTTGAGAAACCAAGTGATAGCTTTCGGGAGCTGATACATGTATAGTGCAGCCGTTCTTTCTTCGCAATTTTAACTTATAATATCCATCGAATAGGTATATCTCATTCTACCTTTAGCTCTGCCCCGATTCTCACCACATTCCGTTTAAGCAGCAAATATCTGAAATTCATCGGCAGTTATATTGGTCAATATCCCATTGGAAATCACTACATAGGAAAAGAGAGACACTAAAACGACGCCTTCTCTAAACTTATTCAGCTTCCGGGTACTCATCGGTGGTCATCCTAAAGTGATCTCTACTAGGAAGCCATAAAATCTTGGACAAGATTTTGTTATATTTATAGCTTCGAGTAATGATTCGTTGCTTGTTGCACGACTTTTTCTTGTTCATTGCTTGGCCCCCTTTGATAGATACGACTTGTATCCGTGTACTAGTAAGTACGTCGTACACCTCCTTGGAGCGCACTCTAATTGCATCGTAAACGGAAAATGAAAATTCCAAGTTTAATGGTCTTAGCCGATTGGGTCGTTTCATCGGCATAGTACGAGACTGCAGACAAAAAGGCTCAGTCCATATAACCGCATTGATGGGATCGACGTGATGAAATGCCTGCTGTCTAAGTAGGCGCACACTATCTATGTTTTTTGTTTCTCTGTTGTGTTTTTAATTTACTTGCCTCATAAAGCGTGTCCCCTGCGTCATTAACTTTTGTGAAAATTCCATTCAAAAATTAAAAATAACAAAAAACTAGATAGTGCTCATCGTACGCATAGAGGAGTCTTTAGTAACAGCGACTACCTCTAACAAGTTGACATGGATCTCTTTGGCCGATGCTCCTTTCCATCTCCCTTTTTGCTTTAGCCTTGTTTTCATGTCGATTGCCATGGGTTAGTCCATAGCACCAATGACTACGAGCAGTCCCCCGCTCCACTCCGTGGCTTAAGTCGTAAAATAAAAATTTGACACACCTCTACCGTCAAGACGGACGGAGGAGTCGTGTACAAAAATAAAATTAAAATAACGAACGACAAGAGGGTTGTGTGGGAATAGGTTGTTCACTATTTTCTTTATTACCCGAGCATAATTACGAGGTTAACCACACTTTATAAGCCATCGTCGCAGTCTGTTAGGCCCGTTCCTCAAACTAAGAAGGCGGGAGGGGGAGAGAAAAATGTCAAACTATCAGAAGTGGTACCCGAAAAAAAAAGACAAACGATTAAAACTAACTCGCTCCTTCTCCGAAGCGGTAATCGGTCTTTAATTAATACCCTCGTCCCATCGCGTGCGTGCCGAGTTCTCAAGACTTCGAGACCTTTAGCGCGAGGCTTTTCGAGCGGCTTCGATAGAATTTGATTGGTTTACGAGCGTACGAGCGGACACGCGGCCTCAGGTGTGCGATCCGATTCGATCCCATGGGAGGAATAGAGTGTGATGAAATGCGTATAATGAAGCATGGCCGCGGACAGGACGAGGGGACACAATGCGTGGTGATAGCTATGCGGACAGTTTGATTGTCACATTGTAAGTATCTAAATTGCATTGCGTCCCGCTCTGTTCGATTGCTATGACGACGAGTTACGGTTTTTTACGTCGGTCGTTCTGGAGCAGTGGGGGCCACTTTTGGGAATAGACTTTCCCGCGCACCTTTCGTTCGCTTTATTTATGCGAGCGGGAAAGTGTAATAAACGTGTATAACGATAAGTCGTTGCGCTGCGTGACATCCTTATGCAATGAGGGTCGTAACTCGTCTAGTTAATGTCGGTGCGGGGAGGAATGTAAAGCAAATACGACAAGTCGCTTTCTTTCGTTGCAGACAGACTCTATTTTGAATCCAGGAATTGAAGAAAATTATACGACAAGGCGGTTAGGCGGGAATGAATTGTATTTAGAGTTTTTTGGGCCAATGGAGCGGTGTACTTTATGGTTCAGGGGAATCGGGCGATTATGCATGGAAGCACGTTACGTTTGTTTAGTGGTGGACTGATGGACAACAATTTCTCCATTTTTCAACGGCTTTAATTGCGTATGCTCCAGAGTTGTGGTTTTAAGGGGCCGGCTGGTGCGATTGTGACAACTTAATTGTATAAGCTTGTGATGGTATGACGAAATTATCACATTCGGTAGCTCAATAAGGTCAACCAACCGAGAAGTGGAATTAACTAATTTTAGTGATTGACTTCCCTGTGATGAACACGTTGCCTTGCAGGTGTTCCCGTATTTCACACCATATTACCTGTTATCAGATTGCTGGTAACTTCTCTTGCGTACTTGATGGCTGACCTTTTCTTAGGGTAAACATTGATACAGATTCTGGGATTAAAAGGGGTTTGTTCAAGGGTTCGAAAGGCTTCTTTACCAAGGAACCCACAACACTATTCCTGGATCCTGAGGTCTCATCAATGAAAACAACTTGCCTTGGGCCACTTTAGCTTTTTAAGTCCTAAGATATTGGGACATTACCTATTAGACTCCCGCATACGTAGTGGTGGTGTTCTTTACATTGCTAGACAGATAGCTTACTTTGCTGTATTTACCCCATTTTCAGAAGAAAAATAAGGAGGACCTTCAGTAATGTAGAGTTAAAAGATTCGGCACACACCACGTCAGCCCCAAGGGTGCACCAACGTGTGCAAGTGAAAGCGGGACTTACTTACTTACTTACAGTTCGTTGTTAACCTGGGCCTTAACCAACAAGTTTCTACCGCTAGCACGGTCTTCTGCCAGCTGTTTCGCTGATCCATCCGAAACGGTGGAGACTTAACCTGAAAGAATTATGATCAATCGCTTAAGGCCGATCGTCGAAGAAAATCGTCTTTTGCCGGATCATCAGTTTGCCTTCGGTAGCAAAAATTCCACTCTAGACTAAGTGCATCGAATAACAAGTGTGGTCGAAAAAGCGGATATGTTCGAGCGTACTTCTTGACGTCTCCCAAGTCTTCGACAAAGTGTGGTACGAATGTTTGGGATATAAACTGTGACAAGTTTATATCCCAAACGACTATCGAACGTTCTGGGGACTACTTATCTAATAGACTCTTTCGTGTTAAGCACGAGAGCGAATACTCAAATTGTAGACCACTTACGGCGGGCATTCCGCAGGGAAGCGTACTCGGTCCGCTACTTTACCTGCTGTATAGTAGAGACATACCACAAACGAATGGGACTGTGCTAGTCACATTCGTCGATGATACTGCAATTTTGGCCGCAGGAAAACCATACGAAGAATCAACGACTAAATTGAAGCACCCCCTGAACCGCATAAGCGACTGGCCAAAGACTTGGCGGATCGCACTTAACGAGACCAAATCTGTCCACGTACATTTTGTTTATAGAAAAGTAAATGCACTACGTCTCGTTGTAGATGAAGCTCGGATTCCATTCACAAACGGGGCAAACTACCTAGGCATGACTCTTGAGGTCAAACTCAAGTGGAAAGCGTATGTAAAGAAATAAAAACCGACCAAGTGCGAGTCGGACTAGCGCGCGAAGGGTTCCGTACCATCTGTATAAACAAAAATGAAAGAGACGTTGTATGTTACCTCATCAGTCATCCATTAAAGCGGCTAATCCGTTTGAAATGATTTTTTGCATGATGACAAATCTTGGTTGCAAGCAGGTTATAGGCATATTACGTTGATGACCTCTCCATTATGAGATAGTTGACCATAAAAGTGTCCATTGAAAATCAATCATCTTACTTGACAGCAAGGAGGTGAAAAGGTGAATAACAATAATTATAGAAAAAAGGTTTGCAGCTAAGATTAATACAACAGAGACACAATAGGAACCAAATAACAATAATTATAGAAAAAAGGTTTGCAGCTAAGATTAATACAACAGAGACACAATAGGAACCAAAGCTCGAATGTTTGCCACTGGCTGCGGGGTATTGTCGACTAACCTTAGGTCAGTATGTGACCAAAGAGATTTTTTGGATGAAAATCATGTATGCTGTACGGAAGCCCCCCTTAAATATTTATTTTATTCTGTTTTTAGTATTTGTTGTTATCGCGGCAATAGCAATACATCATTTGTGAAAATTTCAACTGTCTAACTATCACGGTTCATGAGATACAGCCTGGTGACAGACGGACGGACGGACGGACAGCGAAGTCTTAGTAATAGGGTTCCGTTTTACCTTTGGGTACGGAACCCTAATAACTCGAAGGGTGATGTTTATAGTGAGCCCAATCATATACTACTATAAGCACACGCTTTCTTTTGCCTTTTGTATCCCCCTCCAATCCTACCAAACACTCAGCACCACCTTGTCTGTCGTCACTCCAGGCTTCGAAGTCATTTGTAAGGATTCACCGACCTTTAGTCATTTGTCATCGCCCCAAATAATTCACTTCAAAGATGGTTTGACTTCGTTACATTGCAGCAGCGCCTTACTGATGCTAATTTGATCAATCAAAAACGATTGATGTCATATGATTGATGTTTAGTAACTCCGGCATCTCACTATATCTTAATAGCTTGCGTGCCATCGTACACCTTACAAATTTTTCGGGGAGTTTTGCAACGGTTTAATCTATTTTAAAAGTAAAAAAGCATACTTACTTATTAGGCCAGCAATCTATGGGGGATCTGAGCCTGAGCTACAGCTGCTTTCCATCCCTGACGGCCACGCTGTTTCCAGTTATCAAGACCCAGTTGTCTTACATCCGCGATTACTTGGTCTTTACCAGTGTAGTCGACGGGTCTTTGCCTTCCGGACCATATCCACATCTTGTACAGCTCGTAGAGTTCGCGGTTATGTCTTCTCCTCCGTTTGCCTTCCTCACAGACGGGACCAAACATCCGTCCTGCTTACCGTCCAGGCTTAGGCTCCGTACAGCAAGACTGGCAGTATAAGCGTTTTGTAAAGCATGGCTTTGGTTCTTCGAGTGAGCAGTTTTGACCCAAATTGTTTGGACAAACCGAATTAGCAGCGGTTGCCAAGGGCGATTATATGCCAGATTTCCACTGTGGTGTCGCTTGTGGAGTTTACGTTTGCCCCGAGGTAGACAAACTCCTTAACCACCTCGATATTACAGCTGTCAACGGTTATATGTTGTCCCAAGTATTAAGCGGCGGATCGGTTTTAGCTTTACAGTATGTACCTTGTCTTATCCTCGTTGACTTTCAACTCGTTTCGCCTGTTCCTCAATCGCCCGTGAAAGCTTCTACAACGTCACGCTGGAGCCGCGCGACGATTTCAATATCCTCCCTGTATCCTAGCAACTAGGCAGGCTTGTAGAAGATAGTGTCTTACTTGTTGACGCCCGCCCGTCGCACTCTTGCGGCAATAAGAAGCACAGGATTTCCTCACAAGAAGATCCATACAGCATCCTGGCGGTCTGCAGATGGCCGAAAGGCCTACCAAATTGACCATGTGCTCATGGACGCAAGGCATGCGTCAAACATCCTGGATGTTAAAAAGTTCAGAGGTTCAAAGGTCGCCTCTGACTATTTCCTAGTGGAAGCCATATTCAGAGCCCGAATTTCCAATGTTAGAAAGCTACATCAGCCCACCAAGAGGAGGTTCAACATTGGAAGCCTGAGCACCTCTGAGATCGGCAGAGACTGCATAGAAAAATTAAGTGAACGACTCTCAAATATGCCTACGTCGGACACAAACGCCAACAATATGTGGCTCCATTGCCGCTCAGGCGCAATCAAGGAAGCAGCTGACATTACTATATGCTACGCGCCACGACCGACAAGAAACCCGTGGTATGATGGCAAGTGTGATCATAAAAAGCGAGTGACCTACGAGGCGTACCAAAAGGTGCTGAAAAGGAGAACCCGAGCAGCGCGCGAAGAATACCGAGCCAGAAGGAGAGAGGAAAAAAGACGCTACGACGAAAGAAGAGATTCTTAACAGCCTCTCAGGTAAAGGATATCGAAGAGTCTGGGGATCAAAACGCGATAAGGGCGTTTTACCAAAAAGCCAAAAGCCTCGCAGCGGCCTTTAAAGACGGCACCCAGACTCTTCGAAATTGCGAGAACAATCTTGTTACGTCCGTCACCCATCACCTAGGACAAAATATAACGTTCGGCAGCTATCATTTGGTGATAGTGGTGGTGGAGGTGGTGAAGGAGTTCTCATACCTCGGGGCAAACATTAACTCCACGAATGACATCAAAGTGGAGATCCAATGCAGAATCACCCTCGGCAACCACTGCTTCTACGGCTTATCAAAACAACTAGGATCCAAACTCCTGTTCCGAAGAACCAAGGTTATGCTCTACAAGACTCTTATCCTGCCAGTCCTGCTATATAGAGCTGGACGATAAGCAGGGCAGCAGAGCTGATCCTTGGACCCTTCATAAGAACAATTCTGCGACAGATATTCGTTCCTGTCTGCGAGAAAGGTGAATGGAGGAGAAGACATAACCGCCAACTATATTAGCTGTACAAAGATGTGGATATAGTCTGGAAGCAAAAATCTGTTGACAACAATAGCTTGGCGACATCGAAGAATATTGGAGAGGAAGAGGAAAACCGATCCTCCGGTATAAAGGACAAGTGTTCGCGTAAGACAACTTGGTCTTTCCGTCTGGAAGCAGCGTGCCCGCCAAGGATAGAAGGCTGTATTGTCTCAGGCCCACACCATACATGGGTTGCTGGCCTGGGTTGGGGCATAGGAAGCCCCTTGAACCTAACTTTTTCTCTGTCAATTAGGTTCATCTGAAGCAGCTGTCCTCCTTTGAGGTCTCGACGCCACTTACATCCATTTGACGCCTCTGAAGAGTTTTGCATTACTTATAGCCCTTCGCACTTGTGAGAAACTACCGTCACTACCCCTGATATAGACATCCACTTCAGAATATTGTATTCTTCCGGAAGAGCATTATAAAAAGGCGGAAAACTGCCAGACATTGAAATTGCACTTACCGAGGCAAACTAGGCCATTCATTCGTCTATCTCAAAAATGCACTCATTTAGTTTAGCCTCCTAGTCCCACACAGCTACTCACTCGAGTCATAACTATACCAATCGTCTCGTCATCAGATAAACAGACACTCAGATGCCATCAGACGATCCACTTTCTAGCCAAAAAAAAAAAAACTGGAACGTTCTGCTGCAGCTCTATCGTCGCTGTAGTCTTGTGTCTTGTCTATCTATGACCATGCAGACAATGCAGGAAAGCATCGTCAATGAAAGTAAAGACGAGCAACAACAATCGACCACTTTCATATCAGATACGGATTGCATCACGGTGCGTCCGTCTATCTGTCTGTGACCACGTATAGTAAGTACGTGCATGAGCACTCGTTGGTACTCAATGTCTACAGCGACGAGAGTGAGTTCCGGTTCGGCATACTCTCTCGTCTATGTATAACCTTGCGCCAGATTTTTTCCCCGGCATCTGCAGGTTGACCACCACATGTCGTTGCCTGGTGAACAGCGGCAACAACAACAACTGACTGGCTGGTTGGATGGGTGCGGTTGGATTTGGAATTAACCCATTCACGGATACTAGTGTGACAGCCATCAGTGCCGCGTGCCGCGTTGAGTTCATTCTTATTTTTTTTTTTTTATGGACCGAAGGCAACTTTATGCGAATGTGCGCGCTCCGCCAATAAAAACAGGCTTACGAGCCCATAAATGCCCCGACTTCCGGGCTTGTTTTGTGGTTCTACGAAAATATACAAAACAAAAAGCGCAACGCGGCATGATGCTTTAAAGCAGCAATATGACATTTTAAGACTTTTTTTTTGTTTTTTAATTTTATGTCCCCCCCACATAAGGCCATCGTAAATGCCCACACGCCCTTTTTTACATCGCTTTGAGTGAAATTGATTTGTTCGTTAATACCGCTGTGTCGTATACTTTCCGCTCGGCGGAATGTAGAAAGAAATAAAGCTGCAAATCCGCTTTCAGGATCGCCGGTAAGGGACGAGTCGAATTTTATGATTTTACAAAACGTACCAGGACAGAATGGGAGTGGATTTCATACACTCAAGGTCCTTACTGGAACGAGTAAAATGTTTTATCGAGCAGTAAAGGTACCTATAGAAGATGGAGGTTTCCTAAATCGTAGTGGTTGAAAAAAAAAATTAAGCAAATCGAAAGGATTGGTTTAAGCCGACAGGGTTTGGCACGAAGCCCTTTTGTCGAAAATGCGTGCTTTTGTGATCGATGAGTCTCTTTTTCAATGGATTAGAAGCTACCTTTCGAATCGTTCAATTCAAGTTGTTTTGGACGGATTCAATTCTGATACTCACTTTGTAAATGCTGGTGTTCCCCAGGGCTCCGTTTTGTCTCCGACACTCTTTCTTATTTTTATAAATGATCTCTTGTCTGTTACTTCTAATCCAATTCACTCCTTCGCTGACGACAGTACCCTCAGCTTCTCATATTCGTTCACCAGTTCACGACCCTGCACTTCGGTTGTAGATAATGAGCGGCAGCGTATGTTAAGCTCATTAAATTCCGATATCGACAGCATCATCCAATGGGGTAAGAACAATAGAGTGAAATTTAATGCTTCCAAAAAGCTTTCCATCCTGGGTATGAGTGTTGCTCACAATCTTAACTGGAACGACCACAGATGCACGAAATATTTCTCACCCTTAGACCTTGCTACAATCTATAAGGCGTTCATTCGCCCCGAATTAGAGTTTAACGCTCATGTCTGGTCCGGTGCTTCCAAGACCTCATTGCACCTACTACTTACTTACTTACTTATCAGGCCTGCGATCCATGGAGGATCTGAGCCTGAGCTATAGCTACCTTCCATCCTTGACGGTCCCGGGCACGCTGCTTCCAGTTGTCAAGACCAAGATGTCTTACATCCGCGATTACTTGGTCTTTATACCGGAGGTTCGGTCTTCCTCTTCTCATCGAACCAGGAGGCTCGGAGTCGAAGACCCTCTTAGCTGGAGCGTTGATGTCCATGCGCTCGATGTGGCCGAGCCAGTGTAGTCGACGGATCCACATCTTGGTACAGCTCGTAGAGTTCGCGGTTGTGTCTTCTTCTCCATTCACCTTCCTCACAGACAGGACCAAATATCCGGCGCAGAATTTTTCTTTCGAAAGAACCCAAAATCAGCTCCGCTGTCCTGCTTATCGTCCAGCTTTCGGCTCCGTACAGCAGGACTGGCAGAATGAGCGTTTTGTAAAGCATGACTTTGGTCTTTCGAGTGAGGAGTTTTGACCCCAGTTGTTTGGACAAGCCGACGTAGCAGCGGTTGCCAAGGGCGATTCTACGCCGGATCTCCACTGTGGTGTCATTTGTGGAATTTACGTTTGCCCCGAGGTAGACAAACTCCTTAACTACCTCGAAATTGTAGCTGTCAATTGTTATGTTTTGTCCCAGGTGGTGAGCGACGGATTGGTTTTTGCTTGACAGCATGTATTTCGTTTTGTCCTCATTGATCTTAAGACCAATTCGTTTCGCCTGTTCTTCAATCGCCGTGAATGCTTCCACAATGCCACGGCGAGAACTCGCGATGATGTCGATATCATCCGCGTATCCTAGCAGCTGGATGGACTTGTAAATGATAGTGCCTTCCCTGTTGACGCCTGCCCGTCGCACTATCTGCTCCAGCACCAGGTTGAAGAAGTCACATGACAGCGCATCTCCTTGCCGAAATCCGGTGCATGTTTCGAATGGTTCCGAGGTCCTAGAACCGAGTTGCACGGAGTTGCACGGTGCATCGCGTGTTTTTTAGCGTGGCGCGACACAACTGGATCAGTTTTACCTGGATCCCGAATTCGGCCATCGCCCCAAACAGTGCTTCACGATGAATGCTGTCGTATGCGGCTTTGAAATCGATGAAAAGATGGTGTGTATCGATTCGAAACTCGTTGGTCTTTTCCAGGATTTGTCGAAGTGTGAAAATTTGGTCTAAAGTTGATTTGCCGGGCCGGAAGCCGCACTGGTAGCTGCCGATTAGTGCGGTGCAAAATGGTTTTAGACGTTCACACAATACGCTGGACAGGATATTGTATGCGACATTGAGCAGGGATATACCTCTATAGTTCTTGCAAGAGGTAGGATCGCCTTTTTTGTGGATGGGGCAAATAGAGCTGGTATTCCAGTCGTCGGGCATGCTCTCATCTTCCCAAATTCTGCAGATGATCTGGTGCATGCTCCCTACCAGAACATCGCCGCCAGCCTTGAAGAGCTCTGATGGCAAGCCATTTGAGCCTGCGGCCTTGTTGTTCTTCAGCTTCTGAATAGCTGTGCCGACTTCTTCGATGCTGGGTGGGAGGACTACTTCAGCGGCTGGAGTTGGGATTTCCGCGGTCCCTACCACTCTCTCTTGGTCATTCTCGTTAAGCAGCTGCTGGAAGTGCTGCATAAATACATCCACTATTCCCTGCGGGTCGGTGACAGGATTGCACCTACTAGACAGAATACAAAAACGCGCGATAAAACTGATGGGTGACTCCAGCATTACCAAAACACTAGACTCGCTGGAACATCGCAGGAATGATTCCTGCCTCTCCCTGTTTTATCGTTACTTCCACCATAAATGCTCTGATGAAATAGCCAGTTGCATTCCGCCCCTTCAACATTTCTCCCGCAATACACGTCTCTCTAGGAATGCTCACCAATATGCCCTGAAGCCCGCTTTCGGACGTACTGTCAAATATAGAGAATCTTTCATTTACCGAACCACACGAATCTGGAACTCCCTGCCGGATTCGGTGTTCCCCCCTCAATGCAACATGCAAGCATTTAAGATCAATGTCCATCGGCATCTCCTCTATTCCTCTTGCTCTCTACCCGCCCGCACTGTGTCGCCGACATAATAAGGTTATTAGACCTTGAGTGCGCGGAAATTTAAAAAAAAAAAATTGCAAACTACGCCATGTGACGTTGAGATTCAGTTATCAGGGATTTCGTTCTTGAACTCTGAGTGGCTGATGGGAGTTCTTTATTCTCTTTATCGTAGTTTCTTTCATTTTTACCTTCGAATATATATAAAAGATGGGGAGGATTCAGCTAAGAGAGCGACTCTTATCTTTATCGCATGGGGATGTTGTAGAGACACCAAGAGAGCTCTTCCAACACCCTCGTGAAGAGCGATCGAGATTTCGCTGGGTCCAGTACACCAGAAAGCACTCCCACATATTTTGTCCCGCTCCCAGGAGTTGAAGACCCTTTGTGACTTCTGTGACCGTGGTGAGGATTTTGTTGAGAGAGGCTGGATGTTTAGGTAGAGCTGGTTGTAGATTATGCAGCTTGTCTAGACATTCTTGAATTATGTATATGCCGCTTGTTTTCACACCGGTTGGTGAGAAGTTCCCAAGCTACTGCCACGGACTTATCCGTGTACGGCAGTGATGCAATTAACTGAGCTGTAGGACCCGTGCACCTATTCCTGTCATTTCGCGTATTCTCCGTAAAATGTTTGTAACTCGATGTCCGGAAGTTTGGAGAATCGTGTTTCTTCATATGCTGATCGTGTTGCTTATGACGAGGCCGCCGCCGGTGTGAACGCCTCCCGTAACCGCCCAAGCTTGAGTTTAGTCGCCACGTAGGTTTTGCTCTCCATCGTTTGATATTCCGTAGAGAAATAGTAATGATTGACCATCAACGCTGACCATGTGATCTGAAGCAGTGAATTGTCCTTGATAAATGCTCTGTGCAACTCTTCTAATTGAGCTGCCCACACCTGTACATAGCTCAAGGTGGCGCCGTCCGAATTATCAGGAAGCTGATCTAAGAGGTCGTTCATTGAGTCCAGCCGTGACCCTTAATTTTAAATCCACTGGGAGTCACTGTAGGATGATTGCTAACTTGATGGAACTTTTTGTGGAACCTTCGTTCGTCTAAGCATCCTCTCCGTCGCTCATGATGATGGAATACTGAGATATATAACAAAAAGTCGTCAATAACTCCCTGATCCGCTCGAAGGACCCGTGTTAAACAAAATGCGATGATGACATTTTCAACAAGTCAAGTTACACATGTGATCTAGTCTGCTTTGAGAAGAAAGTAGGTTGAAATGCCCGAGCTTGGTGCTAGTGTAACATCAAAGATTGTTTTGATAACTTCAGCTTACATTCATTCTTAACTTTTCTTGGCCAATTCTTAACAGGTACTACGTTACCAACTGGCAAGGATAACAAGGTGTGTCCCGATAGTGTGAAGCACTATCGCCGGTTTCACAAGAAGCAAACTACCGTAGTTGTCATGCCATTATTGCACCAACACGACCCACTATGTGCCGGTTGTTCTAGCACTCAGTCAACGTAAGTTCTCAGCACAAACACTGGTCACAAGGGGAAAAGGAGCATGTTACGGACTTGCCATTTGGATTTGGGTAACGTCCTTCGAAAAGACCACTTCCTTCCTTCCTAAGACCACTTCAAAAACCAGGTCTTACAGATCTCAAGTGAATGTTGTTGACAATCTAAAAAACTGGTCTTGTCGCTTACTAGCATCTGGACTTACTTACTTACTTAGATGGCGCCACAACCGGCAAGATCTTTGGCCAGCCGCTTCCAATGCCGCATGTCCAGTTGGTGGAGGTCCCTTTCCACCTTTGCGCGCCACCTTAGATTCGGTCGTTCTCTGCTGCGTCGTCCCTCGGGGTTGGTGTCGAAGACTCTTCGAGCCGGAGCGGTGATGTCCATTCGCTCTACATGGCCTAGCCATCTTAGACGTTGGATCAGAAGACGTCTAACTAGGCCGTTGTCACTGTACAGCCCCTACAGTTCTTGGTTAAATCTCCTCCTCCACTCTCCGTTTACACAAACGGGACCAAAGATTGCACGCAGAATTTTGCTCTCGAAACGCCCAAGAGCCTCTTCATCTGCTTTTGATAACGTCCAAGCCTCAGCGCGGTAGAGGAGGACCGGCATGATTCTGTAGAGGAATACCTTAGTTTTTCGAGAGAGGGCTCTACTACTCAGTTACCTTTTGAGCCCAAAGAAGCAGCGGTTGGCAAGAGTTATTCTGCGTTTTATCTCAGCGCTGGTGTCGTTGCTGCTTGTCACTATCGAGCTAAGGTAAACGAAGTCCTTGACTAGTTCAAAAATATAGCTGCCGAAGGTGACGTTCTGACCAAGACGTTGGTGTTGCGCGTCTTTCTTTGATGACAGCATATATTTGGTCTTGTCCCCATTTACCCTTAGACCCACTTAAGCCGTCATTGGCGTCTCGCTTTGTCCGTCCGATAACGTCAATGTCATCTGCGTAGGCAAGCAATTGTGTAGACTTGACGTAGATCGTAGCTCTTGTATTGGCCGCAGAGTCCCGCACGATCTTTTCAAGTATGATGTTAAAGAAATCACACGACAGTGCGTAGCCTTGTCTAAAACCTCTTTTAACATCGAAGGTCTCGGTTTGTTCACCTCCGACCTTAATGGAGCAGCGGAAGTTCTCCATAGTCATCTTGCACAGTCTGACGGGTTTGGCAGAAATGTTAAAACATGACATGGCTCTGTATAGCTTGTCTCTATAAACACTGCCATATACGGCTTTAAAGTCGACAAAAAGGTGGTGCGTGTCGACTTGGAATTCATGGATCCTCTCCAAGATCTGCCGTAGTGTAAATATTTGGTCTATCGTGGATTTTCCTGGCCAGAAACCACATTGGTAGGAGGCCTACCAAATTATCCACGAATGGCTTCAGGCGTTTACGCAGTACGGAAGAGAGGATCTTGTACGCAATGTTCAGGAGACTTATCCTTCTGTAATTGGCGCAGTCATAGGGGTCTCTTTCTTATGGACCGGGCAAACGATACTGAGATTCCATTCGTCGGGCATGCGTTCTTGCAGATGCATGCTCCTGACCAGCTCACCGCCAGCTGCTTTAAATAGTTCAGCGGGAAGTCCGTCTGCTCCAGCAGCTTTATAAGACTTAAGTATCGATATCGCTATCTTAACATCGTCTAGGTCGAGTGGACGGGATTCTCCCTCGTCTTCGTCCATTGTGAATGGTTCGCTCGGCCTGGCGGCGGCATTTTGACTATCATCGCCGTTATGCAGTCTGCAGAAGTGGTCTTTCCACAATCTCAGCATCGACTGTGACTCCACTATTAGTTGTCCACTATTAGTTGCTCATCCCTGCAGGCTTCTGCTCTGGCTTTATAGCCTTGGCATGTTCGTTTTACTTTTTGGTAGAACTTTCGAACATCGTTCCGGCAATAGCATCTCTCTATCTCCTCGATCTCGGGCTTCTCGTGCGCCTTCTTTTTTCCTCTCAGAAGCGCATGCTCCTCCCTCCTTTTTTGTATGCAGTGTAGCCATGTATGGATTCTGTTTCTCTACATGGGCCTGTCTGCATTCGTCATCAAACCAGGGGTTTCTCCAAGGTGGTGGCTTGAAACCGAGTACATCTGACGCGACCTCTCTGGTGGCGTTCTGACAACGACTCCATTGCGGTTCTATGGTTTCTGCAGATTGCATCGGGACTTGAGAGAGCTTGATGGAGACTTGATCGGCGAAGGTCCTGGCGGTCTCCTGCGATTGCAGCTTTCCGACGTTCAATTTTGGTGTTCTTTCTCGACTTCGTTGATTCCGAGAAATTCGCATCCGAACCTTAATTGCAACAAGGTAATGGTCCGAGTCGATGTTGGCTCCTCGAAAGATTCGAACATCTAGGATGCTGGAGGAGTGTCTGCCGTCGATCGCAATGTGATCAATTTGATTGGTTGTCGATTGATCGGGGGACCGCCAGGTCCCTTTATGGATATTGAAGTGTGGGAATCGTGTACTTGCTACTACGAGATTATGTCCCGCCATAAAGACCACTGGGCTTAGTCCGTATTCTGACGTGGTGATGTGTAGGCTCTGCTTTCCTATGACTCGTTCAAAGACAGCTTCCTCACCCAGCTTCGCATTGATATCTCCTAGAACGATTTTGGTTTCATAGCTGGGACATTGGGCATATGTTCTGCCTATGAGATCATAGAAGTCGTCTTTACGTCGGTCATCTTTCCCCTCTGTGGAGGGTGGATTGGCCTTGATACGGATTGTTATGAGGCGTTCGCTTACATACTGGAAGCTTAAGACTTTTGTCCTGAGTCTGCCTCAAATAACAAATCCGCGTCCGGATAAGCGTTGTTTATTTTCTCTGTAGCAGTTTCCGTAGGAGATATTCCGGTTTTTCATCCGCTTTTTGCCTGGCCCATCCCATCGTAATTCTTGGAGCGCGATGGTGTCTGCCTGGTCTGTTGAGGGACCTAACGTTCCAGGTGCAGATCCGGAATTCGTTTCCTTTTTGACGTTTGCGGGGGTCGTCAACATGAATTCCGTCCGTATCCGAGGCTGTTGGTTGTTTCTGAACAAATTTTTATTCTAAACGATAGCGATGTTACCCCTGAGTGTAACCCCAAACCTGGAGGGCCAGGTCCCTCTTTCCCCAGGAACAAGGGGACGGGTCGCTACACACATTGGTTCACTACCTGGCGGGTGTTGGTATACCTATCCAGGGGAGGCCACGCGGAGGCTAATGTGTCAACTTGGATTGAGCAGGGACAGGGATCGAAGCGGAGGGATCTTTCCCCTGTTTGCTCGTTCCCTCCTCCCCATCTGGACACCGTGACAAATTTATCGCAAACTGGATGGAAGACATCTGGGCACCATACGTTTCATGCAGGCATCCTTATCCATTGGCTTAATGATCGCGACCTTCAACCTCGACCAAGCAACTACAGATTCAAAAATATTTGCATTTAGGGTACCTACATAAGCGAGACTTAAGAAACAAGCCCATAATAAGACGGCAAATACACAAATGCCATTTCTAAAACTGAGCCAATAGACGCCTAACACAACCTAGTACCATTCCGAATCAATCCGCATGTGAACATCTTTACAAAAACCAACAAAACGCAGTCGGATCTACTCAAACATACCTGCCTCAGGTCACCGGCAAATGGATTGAAATCAATCTCGCACTGTCCATTCATTCATATAAGTCCGACATCCGATAATCGACCGACATATCCTTGTGTTAATATTTTACTTTCCTCTCTCTAACCATCCACACCAGTCCAGTCTACTCCGACTCCATGGATAAGCAGCGAAATAAAAATCAAGAAGCAAACAAATCATTCGTTTGCCCGAAGGAGATTCCAGGAAACACCATCAAAATATTCCCACACATCATCGTCGTCGCCTCCGCAGACAACGGCCAGTACTGCACTACGACGAGTAACTCATCCATGGTGTTGGTGATATTGGACTTGCCAGGTACTGGGGTAGATAACCATTCAACCGTTCCAAGGAACAAAAAAACCAAATCGGCCGATCCATTGATGGAAGAAAAAGGAACGAAACGTGGAACATAATAAATCCTGGCCAGAGGACAAATGTACAGGCTCATAAGACAGACAGACGGTGCACATACCAGGTCGGACAGATTAACACTCAATTGAGAATGAGGGCGAGAGAGAGAGGGTAGGAGCGCTTAGTCGCATAAGATCTCCCTGGAGGTAACCAGCACCAAGAAATACATTCATAAGATGGAAAAGAAGACCATAAAAGACAGATCAAGCATCCCAACAACAAGAGTGCGAACGAGGAGGAACGAGTCTGCAGATTATACCTATCCAAGTGATCGCTGCAGTCTCTTAATGCCTCAACTGCCTCCGCATGCGGTGGACGATGAGCCTTTGAGCAAATAACGATCATTTTCCTGGAAAGGATGTTTATTTGTTTATCTTTCTCTGCATGGCCGCTAGTGTGAGCGGATAGGTATGCGTTGGACTACCCACGCCGTAGCTAGATCTTGTTCTTTTGTTTTCTTTAAGCCCTCTTTTCGCAATACCGAAGGAAAATATATGGAAATTGTACTCTAGAGATCCTAATTCGTAGAAAAGTACTTTAGAACGGACGGATGTGCTCGAACGCTCCGATAGAGTCATAACACATGACCACACCGATGCAACACTGTCCTGGAATGTCATCCTTTCGAGATTGTTTGCATCGCCGTCCACTCTCATACATACATAGTCGCATTCGATTTTGGCGGGAAAATTCAATTTCGAACCGAACTAAAAAGGAGAACGAAAGTAGTGTGGGAAAAGATACTCCACACGCTGGTCACAGACTAGTTTCCTTTGGTTTTCCACTCGATTTGGGTTTCTTTTTTATGTTCGCCCGGAGGTGGTGGTGTTTGGAAAATCATTAAGCAATCGTTACAAGGAAGTCGTAAAGTCGGGTTCTGTTTGTCGGCGATCAGATACGAGAGACGATGTCTGATTTTATGATTTTACAAAACCAAACTCGAACGAGCGCAAAGCGACGACCAGTGTGTATGTACGAATGGTCGTTTCTTATCGATCATCCTCGGTCAAAATGTATGTCGTGAGAAGTATCGAGATATTAAAATGTTTTACAATCGCAATCTTAAACGATAGTTGTTGGTTTAATAGCTTTGCAAGGGGCCACGAAGGGCGCCGGATTGGAACGAGTTCAGGAATACATACATACATATGTACATGTTTGTATGCTCGTATCCAAGTGCTGCAGAGTGATGATGATGTCCTCTCGTGGTCATGTTGGGTCAGGAACCCATTATGTATTTGCTTATCGGTTTGATGGGATTTTATCAACATCCTGTTGAGCATTGATTGTGGGCTTACTTGTGGGACTTGTTTGCGGCGAGCGATAACAATTGTGGATGTGGCTCTTTGGGATTTTCCTTTTGCGGCAGATTAATCCGCAAATACACAATATGATAAAAATGTGTGCATATCTCACACTGATGGTAGCATGAGAACTATTTAAATAAAAATTCGGTGGATACTGCACGCGTACGATTTCAACTCAGCCGATACGAACGTATGCAATTTGAAAATAGTACGTGATCCGGAAGGTGTACAGTCTCGGGCGCTACTAAGGGCGCTTATGTGACTACCGATGATACTGGACTCGTGGCGAATCATGTTTAAGAGGAGCAGAACCTCCTGGTAGTGGAACCACATTTTACCACCCAAAGAGTAACTTAACTTTCTTACTTACATACTTATCAGGCCAGCGATCCATGGAGGATCTGAGCCCGAGCTATAGCTGCCTTCCATATTTGACGGTCCCGGGTACGCTGCTTTTAGTTATCAAGACCAAGATGTCTCACATCCTCGATTACTTGGTCTTTATACCGGAGGTTCGGCCTTCCTCTTCTTCTCGAACCAGGGGCTCGGAATCAAAGACCCTCTTAGCTGGAACGTTGGTGTCCATGCGCTCAATGTGGCCGAACCAGTGCAGTCGACGGATCTTTACCTTCCGGACTACATCCACATCTTTGTACAGCTCGTAGAGTTGGCGGTTGTGTCTTCTTCTCCATTCACTTTCCTCACAGACAGGACCATATGTATATCCGGCGCAGAATTTTTCTTTCGAAAGAATCCAAAATCAGCTCCGCCGTCCTGCTTATCGTCCAGCTTTCGGCTCCGTACAGCAAGACTGGCAGAATGAGCGTTTTGTAAAACATGACTTTGGTCTTTCGAGTGAGGAGTTTTGACCCCAGTTGTTTGGTTAAGCCGAAGTAGCAGCGGTTGCCAAGGGCGATTCTATGCCGGATCTCCACTGTGGTGTCATTTGTGGAATTTACGTTTGCCCCGAGGTAGACAAACTCAATTATTATATTTTGTCCAAGGTGGTGAGCGACGGATTGGCTTTTGCTTGACAGCATGTATTTCGTTTTGTCCTCATTGAACTTAAGACCAACTCGTTTCGCCTGTTCTTCAATCGTCGTCAATGCCACGGCGAGAACACGCGATGATGTCGATATCATCCGCGTATCCTAGCAGTTGGATTGACTTGTAAAAAATAGTGCCTTCCCTGTTGACGCCTGCCCGTCGCACCATCTGCTCCAGCACCAGGTTGAAGAAGTCACATGACAGCGCATCTCCTTGCCGAAATCCGGTGCATGTTTCGAATGGTTCCGAGGTCCTAGAACCGAGTTGCACGGTGCATCGCCTGTTTTTTAGCGTGGCGCGACACACCTGGATCAGTTTTACCGGGATCCCGAATTCGGCCATCGCCCCAAACAGTTCTTCACGATGAATGCTGTCGTATGCGGCTTCGAAATCGATGAAAAGATGATGTGTATCGATTCGAAACTCGTTGGTCTTTTCCAGGATTTGTCGAAGTGTGAAAATGTGGTCTATAGTCGATTTGCCGGGCCGGAAGACGGACTGGTAGCTGCCGATTACTGCGGTGCAAAATAACTTTAGACGGTCACACAATACGCTGGACAGGATCTTGTATGCGACATTGAGCAGGGATATACCTCTATAGTTCTTGCAAGAGGTAGGATCGCCTTTTTTGTGGATGGCGCATATAGAGCTGGTATTCCAGTCGTCGGGCATGCTTTCATCTTCCCAAATTCTGCAGATGATCTGGTGCATGCTCCCTACCAGAACATCGCCGCCAGCCTTGAAGATCTCTGATGGCAAGCCATCTGAGCCTGCGGCCTTGTTGTTCTTCAGCTTCTGAATAGCTGTGCCGACTTCTTCGATGCTGGGTGGGAGGACTACTTCAGCGGCTGGAGTTGGGATTTCCTCGGTCCCTACCACTCTCTCTTGGTCATGCTCGTTAAGCAGCTGCTGGAAATGCTGCTTAAATACATCCACTTTTCCCTGCGGGTCGGTGACAAGATTACCCTCGCAGTTTCGGAGAGCCAGGGTGCCCTTTTGAAGCCTCCTGCAAGGCCTTTGGCTTTCTTGTAAAAGGCTCGTATTTTATGTTTATCCCTAGACTCCTCGATATCCTTGAGCTGGGAGGCTGCGAAGATTCTTTTCTTTTGTCGCAGTGGTTTTTTCTCCTCCCTTCTTCTGGCTCGGTACTCTTCTTGCGCTGCCCTGGTTTTCCTCTGCAGCGCCTTTTGGTTCGCCTCGTCGGTTGCTGCCTTTTTCTGCTCACACTCGCCATCATACCACGGGTGGTTTCGGCTACTTCCTGAATGGCTGAGCGGTAATGCAGCCACATTTGTGTTCGACGTAAGCATACCGTAGAGTCTTTCGCTCAGCTGCTCCCTGTAGACTCTGGCAACCTCCGGTGTGCTCAGGCGCCCAATGTCGAACCTCCACCTGATGGGCTAGTTCAGCTTTCTGACATTGGACAGTCGAGCTCTGAATCTTGCTGCTACGAGGAAGTGGTCAGAGTCGACATTTGCCCCTCTGAATGTTCGCACATAAAGGATGTTTGTCGAGTGCCTTGCGTCAATGAGCACATGGTCGATTTGGTTGGCGGTTCGACCGTCCGGAGATCGCCAGGTTGCTGTGTGGATTCGCTTACGAGGGAATCTCATGCTACTTATCACCGCATTACGAGCTGTCGCAAAGTCAGCGGGTCGGAAGCCGTTATCTATTGTTATATCGTGGGGGCTGTGCTTTCCGATCACTCCGCCAAGGGTGTTCTCTTTACCGATCTTGGCGTTGAAGTCCCCGAGCACGACTTTTACATCGTACTCTGGACAAGCTCCGTAGGCGTTGTCCAGGAGGTCATAGAAGTCCCCCTTGATAGGGTCTTCAGCCTCGTCGGTAGGGGCGTGTGCACATATAAGGCTGATGTTATAAAATCTGCCTCTGATGCGGATCACAGCCAGGCGATCACTTATAGGTTTAAGGTCGATGACCTTCGACCTTAACCGCTTTCCCACGACAAATCCGCATCCCAGTAAGTGCAACCTTTTGTGGCAGCTGTAATAAATGTCGCAATTTTTCTTCCTAATCATACCGTTTCCTATCCAGCGTATTTCCTGGACCGCAGTAATATTCGCCTTGTACTGCGTGAGGATTCTTTCTAGTTTATGAGCAGCTCCGGGAGTGTACAGGGTTAAAGAGTAACTTAACATTCAACCAATTCATCGCTCTTTCGTTTAAGGCGCCATTATCTAACGATCAAATCAAAGTCGAGCTGCGGTACTAGTAATTTGTCACCAATCTTAACCGCAAGAGCTTCCTGCCTGCACCTGCCCCTGCCTGCAAACGAAAAGATAAAAGTTTTTCATAGACCTGATGACTAATACCCACCGGTATGATGGACAAAAGTTGAGCGAAAAACGATTATCGTTCAATTTCAACACCTCTGCCCCAACCTGCCCCACGGCAGCCCAAGAAGCAGCACTGATTGGACTTACTCCATTTAAGTCCACTGATTGGATTTACTTTCTTAAAAAGGTTGCATTACGTAGTGCAATCAGAATTTTTCGCTTGGGAACAAGCTTGCCATGTTGACCTATGGATCACATGTCCATCCTGCACCATCTTCCTGAGCTGGATATGATTACTACGGTTTCGGAGGCATTAACACAAACCTTCACTTTTGACAAGAGATTTGAAATATTGATCCCAAACCGCTCGGCTTGGAAAATCAGTGATACCTTGCTTAACGTTAAAGGTCTTAGGTGGTTTCTAGCGTTGGCGCCCGCTTCTTTGGACCAAAACGGAAGACCTCGAAGGCCCTGGGAATGAGAAAAAAAAATAAAAATAAAAATAAAAAAAAATCGAGAAATCATGAAAGTGCCGCAACTGAACACCTGGTCGGCAGCAGCGCTGGGCCGTACTCATACCTTTCCCTCTCGTGACAGGGGTTGCACTCAACACACTCACTGATTGAGTGCTAACGCAATCGACGCGTAGCGGGTCGCGTGTGTTGTTCTTTGCTGGTGGAGCAAATTTTACTGTCGTAAGGGAATAACACCTACGATAGTTTGTTTTTGCAAATCCGGCGATAGAGCTTCACTTACGCGGTCTCCGCTTTAACGGTTTTGTATCTATACATGTTTTGTAGTTTGCATTGATGAGGGATTTCTGTGTGCAGTTCTGCAATATTCGTGGGTTACGGAAGAATTTCTTTGCCACGTATATCCATCTTTCTCGCCGCAAACCGGCTGTTTTGGCACTTTGTGAAACACAGGTCGATGAAAAGTCTGATCCTTCGGATTTCAGTCGTCCTGGATATAGCTTAGTGCCATTATTCGTTTCTCACCGCGGTCTCGCCATTTATATCCGTAGTGACATTGCTTACCAGTTACTTCCACAGTATAGCCAAACATTCACCCCGGAATTTAATTTCATATGGCCTAAATTCATATTCCGTAAGCACTCCATTCACTACTGTTTTCTTTATAGAAGCCCCAATCTAGACAGGAATGAAACATTTGATGCATTCGACGCACTGTCTGATTCCATCCAAAGAATTGTTTCCCTGTTCCCTCGCACTGAAATCGTTTTAGCGGGCGATTTCAATGTACGCAATTCCCTGTGGCTTCGACATCCTGGACAGACAATACCCGAAGTAAGGTATGTTGAAATTTTTGCTGAGTTAAATCAATTAACTCAACTTGTGAATGAGCCATCACGTATCCCTGATGTTGCTGGTCATACCGCCAACACACTGGACTTGTTTGTTACCTCTCAGCCAGACAAATACACGATCGATGTATTGGAACCCCTAGGCTCGTCTGACCACTGCATGATATCAGCAAAATTCTCGAACTCCCACCATCCAGTTAAAGAAAAAGCTCCTAAGAGAACACTATGGCTATACGAGAAAGCCAACTGGTGCGGCCTTAACAACTTCGTTCGGATCTTTAACTGGTCGTTGTGCTTCCTCGACAACGACGTGGACGCCGCAACTGATATTATCGTAAACATTATCCGAATCGGCATGGCAAATTTTATTCCCAGCAAGATTAAAAGCACCAGGCCTAAGGATAATACGTGGTTTGACTCGAGCTGCAAAAAGGCTATTAAGCTCAGGGAGCTAAGTCTTTGGGCCTACAAGGCAAACAGTTCTGAGGAAAACCGAAAAAAGTACATACGAGCCAGAAATGACTGCAACACCCACATTCGACAGGTTAAATTCCAATCCGACCAAAAATTAAGGCGTAAAATCCTTCAATGTCCCAAAGGTAGCAAAAGTTTCTGGTCGTTTGTAAAAAACGTAAAAAAACTCAACTAAGTCGTCTATACCGACGCTCATCCACAATGACAAGCCAGATGTTACCCCCTTAGACAAAGCTAACCTACTTGCTGCTCATTTTGCAACCAGTTCTCAGCTGCCAGCTTGTACTTTGTCTCCGCCTTAGTCCCACCATGGGACTAATCCACTTCCGCACTCGTACACAGTCGCAAGGGTTCTTAAAGACCTTGACATACACAAATCCGCTGGTCCAGATGGTATTGCCCCAATAGTTCTGAAGAGGTGTTCTTCTACTCTGGCAAAACCACTGCGTAAGCTTTTTCACCCTTCCTACACCTCTGGGCTCTTTCCGAGTAGATGGAAAACAGCATTTGTCCAGCCTATACCCAGAAAAGGCGAATCATCTTCTCCCTCCAACTACCGACCCATTGCACTAACGTCCCTTCTTTCCAAGGTCATGGAAACGCTGATTAACCGTCAGCTTATGAAATATCTTGAATCACGGAAACTCCTCAATGACCGCCAATACGGTTTCCGCAGCAACAGATCAACTGGTGATATGATGGCATATCTCGCTGAAAAGTGGAATCACTCGCTTCACCAAGCAGGTGAAAGCAAAATTGTTGCACTGGATATTTCGAAAGCATTTGACAGGGTTTGGCATGAAGCCCTTTTTCCGAAAATGCATGCTTTTAGGATCGATGAGTCTCTCTTTCAATGGATTAGAAGCTACCTTTCGAATCGTTCAATTCAAGTTGTTTTGGACGGATTCAAGTCTGATACTGACTTTGTAAATGCTGGTGTTCCCCAGGGCTCCGTTTTGTCTCCGACACTCTTTCTTATTTTTATAAATGATCTCTTGTCTGTTACTTCTAATCCAATTCACTCCTTCGCTGACGACAGTACTCTCAGCTTCTCATATTCGTTCACCAGTTTACGACCCTGCACTTCGGTTGTAGATAATGAGCGGCAGCGTATGTTAAGCTCATTAAATTCCGATATCGACAGCATCATCCAATGGGGTAAGAACAATAGAGTGGAATTCAATGCTTCCAAAAAGCTTTCCATCCTGGGTATGAGTGTTGCTCACAATCTTAACTGGAACGACCACAGATGCAAGAAATATTTCTCACCCTTAGACCTGGCTACAATCTATAAGGCGTTCATTCGCCCCAAATAAGAGTTTAACGCTCATGTCTGGTCCGGTGCTTCCAAGACCTCATTGCACCTACTAGACAGAATACAAAAACGAGCCATAAAACTGATGGGTGACTCCAGCATTACCAAAACACTAGACTCGCTGGAACACCGCAGGAATGTTACCTGCCTCTCCCTGTTTTATCGTTACTACCACCAAAAATGCTCTGATGAAATAGCCAGTTGCATTCCGCCCCTTCAACATTTCTCCCGCAATACACGTCTCTCTAGGAATGCTCACCAATATACTCTGAAGCCCGCTTTCAGACGTACTGTCAAATATAGAAAATTTTTCATTAACCGAACCACACGAATCTGGAACTCCCTGCCGGATTCGGTTTTCCCCCCTCAATGCAACATGCAAGCATTTAAGATCAATGTCCATCGGCATCTCCTCTATTCCTCTTCTTCCTTTCTACCTTCTGCATGCACTGTGTCGCCGACATAATAAGGTTATTAGACCTTGAGTGCGCGCAAATTATTTAAAAAAAAAAAAAAAAAGGTGATTGACCTGATGACCTGACCCTATCCAACAGATATGTGAACGAATCTTGCCTGATGTTACGTTGTCGGACCATAGATATATCGAATTCCTACTGAGCTGTGGAATGTCTTCCTTGCAACCTATATGAAATCCAAGAAAGACGGACGGGGTACGGCTTAGAGAGGAGCTTGAGAAATCTAATCAGGCCCTACCTAAACTTAGAACGGAACAATTGGTAGAGGACGCCGTTCACAGCTTGAATAGCGTCATCACCAACTGTTTTGAACTCGCAAGTCCTGTCAGTAAACCTTCCTGCAGGAAATTGGTTCCACGGTGGAATGGCGAGCTCCAAAGTCTTCGCAGGGAATCCAGAAGTCTTTGAAATAGATCGTTCAAGTCGAATTCGGAAGATGACTGGAACAAGTATCGGTCGAAGCAGAAACAATATAAGAAACTTATTCGTAAATCGAAAAACGTTTCTTATAAGACCTTCTGCGAAGAGATCAAGTCTCTGAGTGCGACTAGCAAGTTGGTTAAACGGGGAAAACCGACAAATCGGGATACACTCAGGAAGCCTGACTGTTGCAGACTCATTTCCCGAGAAATCAGATCGCCATCGGGTCGTTACACACCCCTGCAACTGAAACGATAAGACCAACTGGGCGTCGCTGGTATATTGCGTCACGAGTGGTTACGACTGAAGCCATTGAATTTGCCGTGCCATCCTTCCATTGCTTCAAATCGCCAGGCACCGACGGGATATATCCTGTTATGCTGCGAAAGGGTAAAAGGCAGCTGCTTCCTACTTTGAAAAGAATTTTCACTGCTAGCCTAGCACTTGCCCACATACCCGTTCCTTGGCTCACGAAGAAAGTGGTCTATATTCCCAAAACAGGAAATGAGGACTACTCGCCTGGCAAGAGTTTTAGACCATTTCGTTTAACATCCTTCCTGCTGAAAAGCGTGGAGAGACTGGTAGAGATGCACGTGCGCAAAGTTGCCCCTCGAATGCATCCTCTTTCGGAGATGCAACATGCTATGCTTTAAAACCTAGTTGGGAGAATTGGAGGCGCGCTCGAAAGAAAGAGTACACGCTGCCTGTTTTCATCGAAATTGAGGGAGCTTTCGGTTAGGCAACTTTCGCCAGCATGTGCAACCCTGCCAGACGTCATGGCGTAGATGAAGCCTTGGTCTTCTGGATCAAAGGAATGCTTGTGCACAGGATATTGGCCGCTGACGCAGGCCTCGACTAGTGTGTCAAATCCGGCATAAACAGGGGCTGTCCGACATGTGGCGTCCTGGTTCCGCTGTTATGGTGCATGGTGGTCGACTCTCTGCTTGATGTTCTCAATGCCTCTGGAATCTATGCCCAAGTATATGCGGATGGAGTCGCTCATGCTTAGCGACTGTCCGTGTCAAAGCACAGGCGCCGCTAAATGTGATCGATGCTTGGTGTACCAGAAATGGGCTGTCGGTCAAATGTCTTAAGACCGATGTCGTTCTCTTTACGAGAAGGAGGAAAAAGACTGGTACTAAAAGGCACTTACATCCCGGTATCCAAGGAAGCTAAGTATCTAGGAATCATCTTAGATAGCATGCTTCTTTGGTCAAAGCATGGAGTCAAAAACCACCAAAGCGCTGTCAGCTTTCCGTCAATGCAAATTGGCTTTTGGCAAAACATAGGGCTTATCGCCGGCAAAGGTCCTTTGGATCTACACGGTAATGATAATACTTACATATAATCATGCATCGGTTGTCTGGTGGAACAGACTAATACGCCAAACTCCAAAGAACGGTTTGTCTCAGATGCACGGGGCTTTTCCCCAACACGCCGCGCGCTGCTCTTGATGCTATGATGAACCTTCCACCTCTAGATATATTTATCAGAGGGTGTGCTCTTGTGCTCTGAAAGCCATGTCTCGTGTGAACAGAAATGGCTTTTGGTACAACTCGCATAGGAATAACGGTGCGCTTGAGCAAAAATTATCTGGCGACCCCTGTTTCATGGACATGCCATCTGACGCATTGACACCCGTTATCCTACTGCGCTGTAATTTCACAGTCGAGTTTCCATGGCGTCAGGAATGACTCTGGCTGGATACTGAACCTGGAAGGGATAGTCTTCGAATTTTCACTGATAGCTGGGCGGGGGTCTGGTGTTGGGGTCTTCTTTGACCGCGAAAACATCCGACTGTCCTTCTCGTTAGGAAAATATGCGACTGTCTTCCAATCAGAGATATAGGCAATCCTAATGACCGTGCTCTATATTTTGAAACACAGGTGGATGGGGAAAAGCATATGCGATTGCAGTGACAGCTGAGTCCAACCCCCTAACTAGATCCAAATTAGTATATGAACTCAAGCCCTTCTTGAGCAGAGTCGATAGACTAAATTCGCTAAGACCTGTCTGGGTTCCAGGTCACTCTGGCATCCCAGGAAATGAAATCTCTGATGAAAGAGAATGGGATGAAAGAGAGGAGAGCTTCTCAGGACCTGAACCCGCTCTAGGTCTGTCTGTGCCCACATTGAATTCCTACATTAACGATTGGACGTTAAATACACACAACTGTAGATGGAGGAACTATCTACGTTGCAGGATGACTAAGCGCGTATGCCCTGTTGTCTGCAAGAAGCCCGTAGCATTCCTCCCGACTTTAAGGAGGATCGACTGCAGAAGACTTGTGGAAGTCATTATGGGCCATTACACTTTTTCTAAGCATCTCTGCGTGCTTGCCATCAGTGAGACGCCTATCTGTGCTGTATGTTGCGAGGAGGATGACACTGCAGAGCATTTCCTCTGTGACTGTCCCGCCTTTGCTCGCGCACGGGGGCGCACCCTTGGAGCCGACTTGGTGTATGCCGAATCTTTTAGCTCTACATCACTGAAGCTCCTTGTCATTTTTCTCCCGAAAACAGGGAAAATACATACATGAATGTAAGGTGTCGGTCTGGAGTACAATGGACCAGTATTTGCCGTCTAAGTGCTCCAACAGATAGCAGAAGCCTTCAACAAAAAAAAAAAAAAAAAAGACCACTGTCACCACAGCTTTATGGCACTATGAGCCTCCCAGACTAGAAAGATCAAACCAAACGATGCCTATCCAGTTGTTATCATATGCGTCATGTTCATTAATCCTATCCCGCGCAAGCAACGCGTCATAACCCCCTCTCGTTACAAAACACAAAAAACTTGGAACAAAAAAAAAAACATTTTGTTGAGCTTCAAAACAAATCACCACCGTCCTGATGAGCATAAATCACTGAACCGACGCGCTCCTCATAAACGATCGCACAGACATCGTCTATGACTACGATTACAACGACCCAAGCACCGAAGAGGAAAAAATGGTAAACAAACAAAAAATCCAAATGTAAACGTACGCGACTGTCCTCACGTTGTTCTTCTTCATCTCCATACGTTCTCACATAATTAACCTTTCGCCTATACGGGCACGTAAAAGACAACAAGCCGACGGACCATCGCGAACAAGAAGCAGCGGCAGCAGCAGAGGAGGAGGCACACAAAACGAGGAAATCTCAACCCTGAACAAGCGTAATAAAAATCTGAGGTAAACGAAACTTATGGCTTCCCATCTAAGCGTTCAAGGCCAGCACAAATCAAAAGCATTGAATTCCTCTCTTTGTCGCACTCGCTTGACGCGTCCGACCGGACAAAGGGAGCAAGAACCCCCAACGAACAGCATACAGGAGGTAAACAAGCAAACAACAATCAGACAGATAGACATCCGGACACGGGACGACAGAGGCATAGATAAGACGATAAAGTGGACGCAGAAGCTCGTTGCAGGAGAACAACCTGTGTGAGCATCCTGCTGATCGATTCATCAAATGTCGCGCAGAGCACCCTCTCAATATGTACGTGCCCGTTGAGTAGTCGGTGCGAAAAGTCAGAACTTAGTCAAGCAAGGTATGGCGCTAACGTACCTTCGAGCGGTTGAGGTGGTGTGGCGCGCACAATTCATTACGCCACTGCTTCCAATCTCTCGGATTTCTTTCGGTTTCTCTGCCTCCGAAGAGGATTCGTTGAACTCCTCGGTGCAGTGTATGGTAGCTTTTATCGTATCGTGACATCGTATGGCCTAGCATCACAATGAAGCAGAATGGAGGGACGAAGGACGCCACCATCCACGCACGTTCTCCTGCACCACGCTCATACCATGCCATTCCATTTCATCTGTGTATCTTCCTCTGCATTATTGATGCGATTATCATTCGGATTCATTTTTGCATTTGCTTTTGCGTCATGGGGGCTCGAAATTCATGGGACAGAGTGAGGCGGTGATTTTGTGATTTAAGGTCCTAATGATTCTTGTTCGCTTTGAGTTCGATTGTCTCTTGGTTTGAAACGCCTACAACGTAAACGCCCATCACGGACGTGGGCAGGTATGATGGCTGCAAGGCTTATAGCGAATTTCGCATAACGTATTCGTCAGTTGTACGGGTAATGGGGCTTGTAGGACGTTACGAGGGAACAAACGTAAAATGTTACTTTGCTTGGAGGCTTTTTACATCTTAACACCAGTAAGACATGTGAAAGCGCCATAATTCTTCAAGACATAATGGGACATCGCCTCACCCTGATGGACCTGATTTCATGGTCAAGAATGTCTTTATTGGATAAATGAATAAAGTTCGATAGGTAAATAGGTAATGATGGCAAAGGACTAGCAAATGCCTCGTAGGGGTAGCATCTGCCGACGGATGCTGGCCCGACAAAAAGCGAGTTAGAGCCTCTGCAGCCGAACATCTTGCAGCTCTGCTAGTCAAGTCCTACTTCCACCTCCTCGTGGTGCCATCTGGAAATTTCCTTACAAAGGGAAGTTACTGACGGTAGAGGCCGAATGGCGAGAATCCTGGGCTACGGTCTAGCAAACCATAACCGTAAAAGCACATGCCATGAAAAACATAACTTGTAAAAAAACCAAGTCTCGCAACTCAGATCTTCTACCGTAAAAAGTTGTAAGATCAATGTATTACCAAGTCAGTTAATTTATTCAGTCCCTACTTAAGGGACCTTCTACGTCTGCTAGAAGTGCCTTAGACTTTTGATGATCGGTCAGTCAGTCAGTGAGTCAGTCAGTGAGTCAGTCAGTGAGTGACAAAATTAAGAAACTTTGACTAGTTATAATTCTTAAACTGCTGGTTCAAATTGAATGAAATTTGAAATATACCGTGTCTATGCAATGCTTGCTTGGTTACTGAAAATTCAGACTTCTAGATCTATCCACAACGAAGTTATAGGGGGTCGAAAATTGCCTATTATGTTACGAGAAAAGGATGGTACGGCCGTGCCGCTTTTTTGCTCGACTTGGCAGGGGCACTGCCGTGCCCCCAGATATTGCTCAGAAACAAAAACCAGCCTCGGATAATCAAATGGAACGGACCTATGTTGACGACCCTTTAAGAAAACAAAAAAGAAACAAGGACCTTCGGTTCTGTACGTGGAGTGTTAGGTCCTTGAACAGACCACGTGCGGCCGAACAACTAACGGACGCCCTGGACCGCTATAAAGCGGACATAACCGCCATCTAGGAAATGCGATGAAATGGGCCGGGCAAAAAGCGGATGAAAAACTGCGCCATCTACTACGGTGACTGCTATAGGGGTAGAGGACAGGGACTATTTGGATGCGGATTTGTTGTTAGAAGAGGACTAAGGCATAAAGTCCTTAGCTTCCAGTATGTGAGTGAACGCCTTACAACGATCTGCATCAAGGCAACATTTTGTAACATCAGCCTCATATGTGTCCATGCCCCCACGGAAGACAAGGATGACTCCATCAAAGATGATTTCTATGATCTCCCAGATAGAACATACTCCAAATGCCCAGCTATGATACCAAAATCTTGCTAGGAGCTTTAACACTAAGTTGGGTAAAGAAAGCATCTTTGAACGAGTCTTTGGCAAACGCAGCGTACATGACACCACATCCGATAACGGACACAGGCTGATCGACTTTTAGCTAGCACACGCCTTCCGCACCTCGATATACACAAAGGCACCTAGCGGTCTTTTGATCCATCGACCACCCTCCAGATTGGCCACATCTCGATCGAAGTCAGACACTCCTCCACTATTCTTGATGCTCGTACGAGGAGCGAACATCGACTCAGACCACTATCTTGTAGTAGCCAAGATACGTCAACGGATAACACGAACACCGCGGAGTAGAGAAAGCTACTATCGCCGGAGATCGCCAGTGCCTTTGCCAACCGCGTCTCCCTCAAGCTCTCCGATACACCACAATCCTCCACTCAGTCAGTAGAGCAGCAATGGAGCCAGTGAAAACAAGCCCTGAAGAGCACAGCAACGGAGGTGTTGGGCGCTAGAGCTCCACCACGACGAAACATCTGGTTCGATGACGAGTGTAGAAGGATTCATGCAGAAAAGCAGGAGGCATACAAAGCTTCACTACACAAAAAACAAGAGCGGCTCGTAAGCTCTACGAGCTTAAAAGAACGGAGGAACAAAAGCTTCTCAAGAGAAAAAAGAAAGAGTACGAGAAGCGGGCAATTGAAAACTTGGAGAGGTGCTATTGCAGGCACGACGTTCGAAGATTTTATCAACAGATAAAACGAATGTCTCAAGGCTATAAAGCCCGAACGGAGGCCTGTAAGGATGAGAACGGACACCTAGTATTAGAATCGCAGTCGATGCTGAGAATTTGGAAAAACCACTTCTGCAGACTGTATAACGGCGACAGCCAACATACCGCCGACAGGCAGAATGACCCATTTCTCAATGACGAAGATCGCAGAGAATCCCGTCCACCGGACCTCAACGGATTTGAGATTGCCATGTCGAAACTCAAGTCGAATAAAGCTGCTGGCGCAGATGGATTGGCTGCTGAGCTCTTCGAAACAGCTGGCGGTGAGCTGGTTAGGAGTATGCACCGGTTCACCTTTAAGATATGGTCAGAGGAAAGCATGCCCAAGGAATGGAGTCTCAGCATTGTCTGCCCGATCCACAAACAAGGAGACCCCATTGACTGCGCCAACCACAGAGGAATAAGTCTCCCTAATGTCGCATACAAGATCTTCGCTGCCGTTTTGTGTGAACGGCTGAAGCCGTTCGTAAATAAGCTGATAGGTCCTTATCAGTGTGGCTTCAGGCCAGGGAAGTCCACCATCGACCAAATCTTCATACTACGGCAGATCCTGGAAAAAACCAATGAATTTCACGTCGACACTCACCACCTATTTGTCGACTTCAAAGCCGCATACGACAGCGTAATTAGAGACGAGCTATATAACGCCTTGTTTACTTTTGACATTCCTGCTAAGCTCGGCAGACTTTGCAGGATGACTCTGGAGAACGCTCGCTGCTCCATCCGAATCGGCGTAGAACTGACCGATAGTTTCGAAGTCAAGAAAGGGTTTAGACAGGGCGAAGCGCTGTCGTGTGATTTCTTCAACATCATATTGGAAATGGTTGTGCAAAACTCACTGGCCAATACAAGAGGCACAATCTGTTTCAAATCCTCGCAACTCCTTGCATACGCCGACGATATTGACATAATAGGTAGATCACAGCGAGATGTCATCGAAAAAGGACATTTACCAACGACGTCTTGGACAGAACGTGCATATTGGCAGATATGTATAAGTTTGAGGTAGTTAAGGACTTCATTTACCTCGGCTCTGCAGTGACCTGAGCTACGACACAAGTTTCGGAATCAAGCGCTTACCAACCGCTGCTTCTTTGGGCTCAAGAGGCAATTGAGAAGTAGAGCCCTCTCTCGTACGACCAATTTGACCTTATATAAGACCTTAATTATCCTGGTCCTGTTATACGGCGCAGAAACATGGACTTTATCTAAAGCGGATGAGGAAATCCTTGGTCGTTTCGAGAGAAAGATTCTGCGTGCGATTTTCGGACCTATAAACACAGAGGGGGGTTGGAGAAGAAGATTCAATCACGAATCAATGAGTCTAGTCAGGCGTCTTCGGATCCCACGCCTAAGATGGCTAGGCCATGTAGAGCGAATGAACACCTCAGCTCCAGCCCGTAGAGTCTTAGAATCCAACCCCGAGGGACGAAGAAACAGAGGACGGCCGCATCTAAGGTGGCGCGCACAGGTGGAAAAGGTCCTCAACCAACTGGGCGTGCGGCAGTGGAAAAGGCTGGCGAAAGATCGTGCTAGATGGTTGAGGCCCGCCAAGTAAGTAAGTATTTGTTCGAACTCTCACCAATGGTCATGAAATTTGGGTATTGAACGAAAGAATAAGATCGCGAATACAAGCTGCCGAAATGAGATTTATTCGTGCTGTTGTGGTAGTTACTAGCCGGGATAGGGTGAGCAGCTGCTTCTCCGAACGGGAAGGGCTATATTTCGATGGTTTGGTCACGTGAGACGAATGTCGCCATCATCACGACTTCCGAAGCGTGCCTTAAATTCAATACCATCAGGCAGGCGACCGCTTGGCAGATCCAGGACGAGGTGGTTGGGTCAAGTTCAAAAACTCGCCTGGGTGCGCTTGGGCATAGCGCTTGATGAGTTAGAGTCGATGGCAGAGGATCGAGTGGCCTGCATTACCCATGCGGGCTACTGAAAATGATGATGATGATGATGAACTTTGAAATTGGATCATTATGCTATATGCTTGAAGGCATCACAGTGACTTTCGTCCTTTTACTCACAGTTTTGTCTAAGGCCGCCCTAAGGAGGTTGCGACAGGGGAGATTTGCAATAAATAATGTAAGTTGAAACGATAGATTCTCAGATGACCAATGCCACTCTAAGAGATTAACTGATTAATGTAGCAATCGGCCTACCAGGTCACGTTAATGACAAAGAAATTCCAAAGTAACTACCCACCGAAGGCTTTGCAACAATTTGTCAATGTGCAAGTGTCAGACTTAACGGTGGCGTCCGACATACAGTTCGTCGACCACCACCTATTCGCTTGGTGACTCACTTATAGACCGACCCTAACCGCGTCACTTTGGCGGCTTGGATGCAAATACCTAGAAAACCTGTTCGCGCTCAAGTTAATTATGACGAAGGAGAAAGACACATAACATCCTTTGCGCCGCGCAAATCAGCCAACGACCGATGTCGTACACACAACAAGGTTCAGGAATGTGATTAAAGTCCACGCCGCGGATCTGTACATTCATCCCGACAAGTCAAACTTATTTATGCCTTATTCAAAGCGACAGCAGCGGAAGAGAAGAAGAGGAAGCAGTAGCTGGAAGAGAAGGCGCGGTGGCATCAGCATTGGCCATGCCGTTCGGGCACAGTCCGAATGGTTTTGAGAATAAAATTCCAGGAATTGTGCAGCAAGCAACTGCGAAATTGGTGGAGGAGCAACGAATGAGAAGAAGAAAATCTCGTGGTGGTGTGATTGGAAAGGAATCCTTTGTGGTCCATTGACGTATGACCGAGCTCGCGTTGAACGGGCCCAGAGATTATTTATTCGCGGCACAGTGGTTCCCATGAAGTTGGATGTCGTCGTTGTTGTTTGTAGTGGTGGTGGCTAGTTGGCTGGCTTGTTCTCTGTCGTGTCGTCGTAGGTCATCCACGTAATCCTTGAGATATCGTCCCAAGGTCCATGATCTCGTTCCGTTCACTTGGAACGTGTACATACAAACATACGTAAGTATGTATGTATGTGCGTTTGTGCGTTTGTGCTTTGCTGAACGTTAGTCAATTACCAATGGAATGCAGTCGAGTCGGCGTTAGGAGAATGCAAAGAAACGATACGAAGGAGTGAAGGATTCACGCTGCTGGATCAAGAGAATGGAATGTGGCCGCAGAATCATCGTTTACGTCGAACAACGGAAAGTGCAAGACATTCTGAATGGAATGTTTCAGTTCATCTGGATGTACGAGTACGAGCTCTACGAGCATCTAAGTATCTGCCGGGTGTTTTATCTCTGCAGAGAATCGAGAGAACTGTGCACCGGACATGTCCGGCGAGTTCACGTACCCCGGCGATCGGTCGAGATGAGTTGCCGATGTGTGGGTTTGGGATGCGATTTAAGCCGCTCTCTTTTTCTTCTTCTCCTGCTGGAATGGAAGATGGCCCGGACGAGGATTGGGGATGGATGAAGTGGGAGAGTACATACGTATCTCTGAGTTTTGTGTGGTCTGGTTGCTCTTTCTTTCTTTTTTTGGCTTCCATTCATTTTGGCGCGGTTTCATTGAGAGCTTACTTCACATTCGCATTCGATTAGGGCAGTGTATGGTCTTGAGTTGTTGTGTTTCCCTTTTCTCGTTTCCTCTTTAACGCTTTTTGACGCGGGTTTTTCTGTGCAAAACTGATTCTCATCATCGCATCGGGCGGAATTGAGTAACATTTCGCGCAGGAATGTCAGGAGTCAATGCACTAAATGAAATGATTGGATTCCTCGGAACTCTGAGGTGGTTTCTAGGTTTTTTTTTTCTTCTGTTGATAGCCGTTGCTGTTCTTATTGGTACCTGTGGTGAGATGGGGGCTTTGGTGTGTAAGTCAAAATTTTGTGAAAGGAATTTTAACTGGCATCGCCGCGTACTTGGCTCCATGGATCCTGACTGGATTTGAAGAGTCGTTGTTCCCGGATAACTGCTACGTGGGATTTTAATTTTAATTTTAATTGGACGTTAGGTTCGGTTCATAAATTTCCAGAGACGTTTTACGATTTAGAGATTGATTGCCTATGAATCTATATATCTGGGCTCATGGGGCTGTTGGTGGAAATCTGTATGCGAGTATGTGGCCACAGGGCTTTCGCGGAAAATATCTACTTAAAAGGCGCTTAAGACAAGCCTGACTGATTAGAAACGCAAACGGATTGTACCTACATTCTCTGTAATACGCAGATGTTTCGGTTTAGCTAAGCAAACGAATTTGTCGTTTTTGTTTTAGATTTCACGAACGAGCCGGGGTAGCAATATGAAGTTAGTTACATCTCTGAGGGAACTGGAACCTATACAGTGATGTGCAAATTAATAGGGAGACGTTTAGGCCAAGTTTCTAAGCGTCGACAACCGACTCATGCGAACCAATGGGTTTGCACCTAGCCTCTGCCAAAGACATCCTACTCTCACCTCCACATGGTGAAACATGGCAGCTTAGTACCTTCGACCGAAGATGGGGCCGACCTCCGTTTGAAGTCGTTCGGGGCTGCTAACGTGAGAGGGAGAAGTGTAAAAGTACATACGTCGACTCCGGGGCTTAACTCTTCTACAGGACGGCGGCGGAAGAGCTAGTCAATCCATCGGTCAACGGCGGCGTCCACAGCCCTGGTTAGCAGGAGCCACCTGGACAACACCCCTTTTGGAGCTGCTAGAACATATTTCGATGCCCAGGTCCAAGAGGAGATCTCCAAGGTCGGGTCGGGAGCCTCATCCGGCTGCGGATGAGCCCTATGTACATATGTATGTATATAGTAGAGCCAACGGCGGCACTCACAACCTCGGTGCGGTAGCCGACACCAGATACACCCAAACTGTCCGCTTGAGGGTAAAAAAATGGACTGGCCTCCCAGTTGGGGGTTGTGCGTGCGGCTAAATCTCTCACCACGTAAATAATAGGTTTCAGAAGCAACCACATGCCTCAGATAAGGATGGATTTACTGTTGACGAGCTCAGCAAACGAAAAGGACGAAAGGACAATGAATTTCGACTCTTCACGTGGAATGAGAGGTCCCTTAACAGACGATAAAGTCGCGAGAGCGTTTGAGTGAAACAAAACAGACCTTACCGCAATCCAGAAAGTGTGGTGGGATGGGCCGGGCAAAAAGAGGATGAAAAATTGCGACTTCTACTACGGCGATTGCTACAGAGCGAGCACTTATTTGCCCTCGTTTAGACCCATTTTAGCCGCTTCTGCTTCAATGCCAACAAAAGTTTCATTTACGTCTCGCTGCGTTCTCCCAATCACGTCAATGTCATCAGTGTATGCGATTGATCGTTCCTTTTGTATTGGCCAATGAATCCTGTACGATCGTTTCGAGGATGATGTTGAAAAAATCACATGACAGTGCTCGCCCTTTCTGAATCCTTTTTTGACATTGAAGGCTAGCACTTAATCGAGCAGCGAGAATTCTTCATTGTCATCCTGCATAACCTTGACAGGAATATCGAAACTAGACTTGGTTTTGTGTAGCTCATCTAGATGAGCTGGTGCGTGTTCCCAATCAACTCATCTCCAGCTGCTTTACATACATAAGTATGTAGCTCAGCAGGCGGGCCATCTGCGCCAGCCGCTTTATTAACTTAACCTTGTCTAAGCCGGCTGGACGGAGTTCTCCCTCATTTACGTCCAGTGTACCTGACAGCGGCATCTAGGCCATCTTCGCCGTTATACAGTCCACAGAAATAGTCTTTTCAGATTCTCAGCATCGACTGGGATTCAACTACAAGGCGTCCGTCTTCATCCCTGCAGGCTCCCGCTCTGTCTTTATAACCTTGACATGTTCGCCTTACTCTTTGGTAAAATATTCGAACGTCGTTCCTGCGATAACATCTCTCCATCTCCCCGATTGCGCGCTTCTCATGTTCTTTCTTTTTCCTCCTGAAAAGCACGTGCTCCTCCTTTTCCACTCATAGAACTCACGAGCAGCTCTCATACGTCAATGCAACATGGCCATGTATGCATTCTGTTTTTCTGCATGTATGTACATACATATCTGTCTGCACTCGTCATCAAATCAAGGGTTTCTCCTAGGTAGTAGCTGGAAACCTAATACATCAAAGGCAACATCCCTGATGGCGCTTTGACAACGTCTTCATTGCTGTTCTATGGTTTTTGCAGTTTGCATCGGCTCTTGAGAGAGCTTGAGGGAGGCACGATCGGCGAAGATCCTGGCAGTCTCTTGTTAATGCTTCCCGAAAATATTGCTCGGCTTACTCGACTCCGCAGTGTTCACGATAACTGCATACGCACCTTGGCTGCAACAAGGTAATGGTCCGAATCAACATTGGCTCTGTGGCTGCAGAAGGAGTACCCGGCCTCGATCGCAACATAATCGGTTCGATTAACAGGTGTGGGAGCCGTGATTACGCCCCGTCACCAAGTCTATTAGCCTGAATCCATTTTCGGAAATGTTGACTGTGCTTTCCTACGACTCCTTCAGAGACGTCCTCTTTATGCAGCTTCAACTTGGTCGTACGAGAGAGGGCTCTACTTCTCAATTGCCTCTTGAGCCCAAAGAAGCAGCGGTTGGCAAGAGTAATTCTGCGCTTGATTTCGAAACTGGTGTCGTTGTTCCAGGTCACTGTGGAGCCGAGGTAAATGAAGTCCTTAACTACCTCAAACTTATACATATCTGCCAATATGCACGTTCTGTCGAAGACGTCGTTGGTAAATGTTCTTTTTCAATGACAGCAGATATTTAGTCTTGCCCTCATCAACTGTCAAACCAATTTTTGCCGCCACCATCTCAATACTCACAAACGCCTCATTGACAACTCGCCGTGATCTACCTATTATGTCAATGTCGTCGGCCTATGGAAGGAATTGCGAGGACTTGAAACAGATTGTGCCTCTTGTATTGGCCAGTGATTTTTGCACAATCATTTCTAATATGATATGGAAGAAATCACACGACAGCGCTTCGCCCTGTCTAAACCCTTTCTTGACTTCGAAACTATCGGTCAGTTCTACGCCGATTCGGATGGAGCAGGGAGCGTTCTCCAGGGTCGTCCTGCAAAGTCTGCCGAGCTTAGCAGGAATGTCAAAAGTAAACATGGCGTTATATAGCTCGTCTCTAATTACGCTGTCGTATGCGGCTTTGAAGTCGACAAGTAGTTGGTGAGTGCCGACTTGAAATTCATTGGTTTTCTCCAGGATCTGCCGTAGTATGAAGATTTGGTCGATGGTGGACTTCCCTGGCCTGAAGCCACACTGATAAGGACCTATCAGCTTATTTACGAACGGCTTCAGCCGTTCACACAAAACGGCAGCGAAGATCTTGTATGCGACATTAGGGAGACTTATTCCTCTGTGGTTGGCGCAGTCAATGGGGTCTCCTTGTTTGTGGATCGGGCAGACAATGCTGAGACTCCATTCCTTGGGCATGCTTTCCTCTGACCATATCTTAAAGGTGAACCGGTGCATACTCCTAACCAGCTCACCGCCAGCTGTTTCGAAGAGCTCAGCAGCCAATCCATCTGCGCCAGCAGCTTTATTCGACTTGAGTTTCGACATGGCAATCTCAAATTCGTTGAGGTCCGGTGGACGGGATTCTCTGCGATCTTCGTCATTGAGAAATGGGTCATTCTGCCTGTCGGCGGTATGTTGGCTGTCGCCGTTATACAGTCTGCAGAAGTGGTTTTTCCAAATTCTCAGCATCGACTGCGATTCTAATACTAGGTGTCCGTTCTCATCCTTACAGGCCTCCGTTCGGGCTTTATAGCCTTGAGACATTCGTTTTATCCGTTGATAAAATCTTCGAACGTCGTGCCTGCAGTAGCATCTCTCCAAGTTTTCAATCGCACGCTACTCGTGCTCTTTCTTTTTTCTCTTGAGAAGCTTATGTTCCTCCCTTCTTTTAAGCTCGTAGAGCTTGCGAGCCGCTCTTGTTTTTTTTGTGTCGTGAGGCTTTGTATGCCTCCTGCTTTTCTGCATGAATCCTTCTACACTCGTCATCGAACAAGATGTTTCGTCGTTGTGGAGCTTTAGCGCCCAACACCTCCGTTGCTGTGCCCTTCAGGGCTTGTTTTCACTGGCTCCATTGCTGCTCTACTGACTGAGTGGAGGATTGTGGTGTATCGGAGAGCTTGAGGGAGACGCGGTTGGCAAAGGCACTTGCGACCTCCGGCGATAGTAGCTTTCTCTACTCCGCGGTGTTCGTGTTATCCGTTGACGTATCTTGGCTACTACAAGATAGTGGTCTGAGTCGATGTTTGCTCCTCGTACGAACATCAAGAATAGTGGAGGAGTGTCGGACTTCGATCGAGATGTGAACAATCTGGTTGGTGATCGATGGATCAAAAGACCGATAGGTGCCTTTGTGTATATCGAGGTGCGGAAAGCGTGTGCTAGCTAAAAGTCGATCAGCCTGTGTCCTTTATCGGATGTGGTGTCATGTACGCTGCGTTTGCCAAAGACTCGTTCAAAGATGCTTTCTTTACCCAACTTAGTGTTAAAAGCTCCTAGCAAGATTTTGGTATCATAGCTGGGCATTTGGAGTATGTTCTATCTAGGAGATCATAGAAATCATCTATGATGGAGTCATCCTTGTCTTCCGTGGGGGCATGGACACATATGAGGCTGATGTTACAAAATGTTGCCTTGATGCAGATCGTTGTAAGGCGTTCACTCACATACTGGAAGCTAAGGACTTTATGCCTTAGTCCTCTTCTAACAACAAATCCGCATCCAAATAGTCCCTGTCCTCTATCCCTATAGCAGTCACCGTAGTAGATGGCGCAGTTTTTCATCCGCTTTTTGCCCGGCCCATTTCATCGCATTTCCAGGGCGTCCGCAAGTTGTTCGGCCGCACGTGGTCTGTTCAAGGACCTAACATTCCACGTACAGAACCGAAGGTCCTTGTTTCTTTTTTGTTTTCTTAAAGGGTCGTCAACATAGATCCGTTCCATTTGATTATCCGAGGCTGGTTTTTGTTTCTGAGCAATATGTACTTTTACGGTTATGGTTTGCTAGACCGTAGCCCAGGATACTCGCCATTCGGCCTCTTCCGTCAGTAACTTCCCTTGTAAGGAAATTTCCTGATGGTACCACGAGGTGTTGGAAGTAGGACCTGACTAGCAGGGCTGCAAGGTGCTCGGCTGCACAGACTCTTACACGTTTTTTGCCGGGCCAGCATCCGTCGGCAGATGCTACCCCTACGAGGCCATTGCTAGTCCTTTACCATCAAATACGCAACAAATACCGAGCTAAGAACCGCTAACTTGGCTTTGGCACCAAGCTTCGTTTTCCTGATAACAGATCTTTCAGATGTTTCAAATTGACCCAGCCTGGGTAATCCTGCAGGAAAGCTCAGTATTACTCCTCCCATCACTCGTGAAGAACACCCCGAGATACTTAAACTTCTCCACCTGCTTCAATGGGACTCCACTATCATGTAGAGTGCATTAGACAGGTGTTCTGGAAATAACTATTACCTCGGATTTGTCCACGTTAACCCTCATTCCAGCTTCAGGACATACGGCCACAAACCTATTTAGCGGGCGCTGGCGTTCCGTTTGGGAGGGTGTGGGGACCACTAAGTCATCTGAAAAAAGAAAATGGCTTACCCTCAACTCTTCCAATGTGAAACACTCCTTGTCACGACTACGCCGCAACATCCAGTCCATATATGTGAAATGAAAAGGAGAGGTGACAATACGCAACCTTGGCGAAGTCCAACGCCCACGGTGAAAGGTGTTGATTTACTACCGTTAACCCGAACATAGCTGCTACAGTTTGTGTATAGAGACTGAATGCCCCTCAACAGAGGATCATTAATCCCATACTCCTGCAGAACACTTCAGAATTTACCTCGAGCAACTCGGTCATACGCCTTTTCCAAATCTACAAAGTAGCTGTAGATCGGTTTAGCCTACTCCCAAGCCTCCTCGAGTACCATTCTTAGAGTGAAAAGCTGGTCGGTTGCACTTCTGCCGTGACAAAAACCGCACTGTTCATCCCCTATCCTGGATTCGACCATAGCTCTAGAACGCGCGTCCAGCACCTTTACCTTTACCGGGGACACTTAAAAAAGATATGCCCCTATAGTTGGAGCACTTTTTTATTATGAGGTCACAATCACCCCGGTCTGCCAATCGCTAGGCGTCTCACCGCATTTCCAGGCCACCTTAATGACACGAGAGAGCCATAATACTCCCTCTTTACCCATACACACCGGCGGATTTGCCAACTTTTAGCCATTCAAACGCTAAAATGACTTCCTCCACCGTTGGACTATTCTCCGCCAGAAGCAATACTATAGGTCTGTCCCCCTCAATGCCCTGTTCGGGATTGAGCAGCTCCGAAAAGTTCTCGCTCCATCTGCGTAAGATGTCCATCTCATTGGAAAGCAACACTTCATCTTTGGATATAACTCCTTCGATTATTTTAAATTTCCTTCCTCTGAGCCGGCGAATGGTGTGGTCGCCTTCCAACTTCTCGCCGAACTCCTTCCAGGACTGCTCTTTCGCTGCTCGCACAGCCAATTTGGAAGTTCTTCACGCCCCAGTGTACCAGTCACGGGAAGCAGAGTCTCCCAAGTGAATCCAGTCCCTGTAGGCCTTTTTATTCTCTCTGATGGCTTCTGAAACTCCGGGTGTTTTCAACCACGCAGTTCCTTTCTTACCACCAGCCGCCACACCAAGCCGCTCCTCTCAACAAACATCACGTGCTGAGGCAATGACAGCTGTTATAGCCATTCTTCCTCTACATGCGATAGAACAGTTCGAATTTGCTCAAACCTTTCGGGTAAGCATCGTGCGAAGTGTTGCCGCACCTCACTGCTCTGTAGTTTCTCCCACCGTATGCGTGTAACCATTCTTGGTTTCCACCTTGGCAGTCGAGGTATTCTATCCGTAAGATACCCAGCTTACACAACACAAGGTGATGATCAGTTGACAGTTCAGCCCCTCTCAACACACGAACGTCACAAACCATCCATTTCACCCACGATGGTACCACAAAGAAAGCCAAAGTTGATCTTTCAAATCTGAGTTTTAAGATCGCGACTCTCCCTCCTAATGGTCTCCACTCCAATACCCTGTCTGCCAGCCTGGGACTTATTAGTATCCCCACTCTCGCCTGTGAAGACATTTGCAACTACCGATAGGAAGACTTTCCACCCGTCCGGAAGTTCCACAGTTCTACATCTTCTTTGCTTTGTCGAAGAGATACCTACGATATCTAACCGATACCGATATTCAAAGTTTCAAGGTTTCCGCTCATTCGTCAAAATCATGAAAAACTCGTCCTTGTCATCTATACCGGCACTTATCCACAACGACGTTTCACCTGTCACCCGCTTAGACAAAGCTAACCTTCTTGCTGCCCACTTCGCAGCCAGTTCACTGCTCCCAATTTGCACTTTGTCTCCGCCTGTATAACTTACTTACTTACTTCTCAGGCCAGCAACCCATGGACGGGTTGGAGCCTTCCATCCGTGGCGGTTCCGGGTACGCTGCTTCCAGTCGGAAAGAACAAGTTGTCTCACGTCCGCGATCACTTGGTCTTTATACCGGAGGTTCGATCTCCCCCTTCTTCTCGAACCAGGCGGCTCGGATTCGAAGATCCTCTTAGCTGGAGGTTTGGTAACCATGCGCTCGATGTGTCCGAGCCATTACGGTCGACGAATTTTTGCCTTCCGAACTATATCCACATCTTTGTACAGCTCGTAGAGTTCGCGATCCTCGCAGACAGGACCGTCGCAGAATTCTTCTTTTAAAGGAGCCAAGGATCAGCTCTGCTGTCCAGCTTATCATCAAGCTTTCGGCTCCATAGCCTTGGTTCTTTGGACAGGAGCTTGGATCATAGCCGTTTTGACAAGCCGCGGTGCCGAGGGTTGACAGCATATACATATTTCGTCTTCTCCTCATTGATGTGAAGACCAGCTCGTTTCGCCTGACCTTAAATCGCCGCTATCATCTGCATAGCATAAGAACTGGACCGATTTGTGGAGGATAGTGCCTTCCGTATTGACGCTGGCCCGCCGCACTATTTGTCCCAACACGAGATTGAAGAAGTCGCTTAACAGCGCGGTGCAAAATGGCTTTAAACGTTCACAGAACACACTGGATAGGATCTTGTAAGCGACATTGAGCAAGGATATACCTTACAAGAGGTAGTATCGCCTTTTTTGATGGGGCATATGTATCCATGTCCATGAAGGACCTGAGCCGAGCTTCTCTCAATCACCCATGTTGTGTGTGATTTAATTTGCCCATAGGTGAAAGGAACCTACAGCTTATTGCCGGTTCCAAACGGCGAATTTCGGGGGTTTGTCAGAACCCCGCTGAGGAGAAACACCGTGAAAAACACGTTCGATGACATGGTGTCTGGATTCGATCCCGTGTCATCGGCGCCAGAGGCCAACACACTACCCACTGCGCCACGGTCCTCACTGCTGATGGGGCATATAAAGCTGGTAATCAAGTCGTCGGGCATGCATTCGTCCTCCCAAATTCTACAGATGATCTGGTGCATGCTCCCTACCAGAACATCGCCTCCAGCTTTGAAGAACTCCGATGGTAATCCACCCGAGCCTGCGGCCTTGTTGTTCTTCAGCTTTTTAATAGCTATGTCTACTTTTTCAATGTTGGGAGCGTGGACAGTTTCGTCGACTGAAGGCGGGATCTCTTCATCCACTACCACTATCTCTTCTCCATGCTTATTAAGCAGCCGCTGGAAATGTTGCTTGAAAACATCCACAACTTCCTTGTGGGTCGGTAACAAGATTGTTCTCACAAGAGAAGAGCCTGGGTGCCGTTTTTGAAGTTCGATGTGAGGCTTTTGGCTTTCTTGTAGAGGGCTCTTATCGCGTTTTTGTCCCTGGAACTTTCAATGTTCTTGAGCCGCCTTTACTACTACTACTGCGAATGACGTTATAGCTCGATGTGAGTCAAAGCCTGGCCTCTCTCATTCATCTATGTTGTGTGCGATTTGTTTTTCAAACAGATGACTGAGACCTACTATTTAAAGCCGGTTCCGTACGATGAGAGATGAGAAGCTTTTTTCTCAAGGCAAGTACAGAAGGTTTTGCCTGTACCCCGCGAAGTAAACATTCGATGGCGTTGGTGTTATCTGGATCCAAACTCGTTCACCGTGCGTCAAAGGCCGGCACACTACTCATTGCATAACGGTGTCCCTCTCCTTTTGTAATAGAGCAAGGCTTAAGGTTTCCCTTTTGATTGCCACAAGGTTCCTGGTTCGTCCTAAGTTAAGCTTTGGTCAGATTTGTTTGATGATAAAGCCGATGTTACTTTCGTTCCATTGGAGGCTGGTAGTCTCTATGGTTCGAAGTTTACTTATTGGTGTTTTTAGATACCCGAGGGTTGAAGGCTGAGTGTGTTTGACCCTAGCCTTGCGAGTTCGTTTCTGGAATATCCCTATGCCCGGGAACCCACAGTATTTTTATGTTGAATTGCTCAGCCATCTCGTCTAGAGATAGGCGGCAGTTTGGAAATGATTTGTGGGTTACCGCAACCAGGGATTTTATCGCAGATTGGCTCCCCGTGCGGATATTACATGGATCCTAAGCCATGCAAGGGCCTCCGTTATCACTGTTATTTCTGCTTGGTACACACTGCAGTAATTTGGGATTCGAAATGATAGCTTGAAGTTAAGCTCTTTGGAGAAGACTCCACTACCTACACCCGTCTCCATCTTGGAGCCATTGGTAAAGAGGGAAATCGTGTCCTTCGGTATGACTTTCTCTTCAGCCCGTTCCTTCCATGATAGAAAGATAACTCCGAAGTTTTTAGTGAACAAATTCTGCGGAATGATGTAGTCTGTGCCCATGGGTACTTAGAAGTGGCTAGGAATGCTGGTATGGCCTTTATAGGATGTGGGCGATTTTCCTATGCCCCTAATCTGTAGGGCTGAGCAGGCAGCAATTGGTTTGCTGAAGAGGTCTAATGGTGGGAAATGTAGTACAATATTTAGGACAATATTTGCACTTTCCCCAGAAGGTATCGATATACTTGTCCAGAGCAGTCCACCAAACTACGATGCGGTGCAGGAGAATGGGCCTTATGACTGCCGTATAGAGCCAGTGCATAATGCTTGGTTGGAGACCCCACTTTTTGCCCACCACTTTCTTACAGCTGTAGAGGGCAGTGGAGGCTTTCTTGTCCCGATCAAGTATGTTGGGTTTCCAGTTCAGTCTCCTGTCAAGGACTAAGCCAAGATATTTAGCCTCGAAGGGTTGCGTTTGCGTGGGTACTAACTAGTGAGTCGACTGCTGTTTCCACCGATTTGCCTTTCTTGTAGCATGGTGGTTATCCGGCAACCTTTCTAAGCTATAGCAATAGAAGAAAAGAAATAAGACTAATAGGCCTCAAGTCATTTGCATACGTGTGGATGCTTTTGCCTGCCTTGGCTATGAAATTGACTTTGGTTACCTTCCACTTGCTAGGGATGTAGGATTAGGAGAGGCAGCTTTTGTAGATTACTACAAGCCAGGGAAGGATGAGATCTGCTACCTGCCGGCACTCCGCTGGTATGATCCCATCCATTCCTGGGAACATCTATGGTTCAAAGCTTTTTAGAGCCCAGACGAAAATATCCCACCAAACACGCAGCAAAACTTTTCTTGGCGCCAATATTGGCTCACAGAAATGCGACTAGAGTCGTCTTCACCTGGCGTTGTCGGAAGTAAAAACCAGCAGCGGTTACGCTTCATTTTGTATCCAGCCTTATGCAAATGGTTCTAATCAGATTTTTGTGCAATTTTTAGCTCCTGGGCAGACGAAGCAGACTAGACGTCATAGGCTTATCGTTTTCCTTGTTTCGCAAATATGGGTCCCATGCGTTGAGTCAACTCCCTCCTTCAAAGAATATCTCGTATGAGATTAATGACTGCCACAAAGTTTCCTGTCCTCATTTTCGCTTATTATTCCGCCCAAGCACAGTGTCTCTTAATTTAGTCACAGATTTTTTCAGGCCAACAATCTGTAGGCATAATAGTTACAGTCTATCGGCGTTCCCGTCATCGCCATCAATTGCCCTTAACAAATGTTGATCCACCCCAAAAGCGGCCACGACTGCCATCCACGCAAACTATCGATAAATCTCGAAACTTTTAACCAAACTCTGAGTTATTATCAATGCGATGCCAAACCTCTTTGCGACTCGAATAAATCACCCAAAACAACAACACCAACAACAAATTATGGACAAACTATTAATCCGCTTGAAACCCCCAATCCACTATTGTCCGGATAATAGGACTTCCGATACGACGTCTCATCTGACAAGCAACCCCAATGCCAAGCTGTGCGCTGCTCATAACTCTTGGACGAGAAACAACAGAAAAGTGGGGGAGAGAAAAAGGAATCGAAACATTTTCTCGTTTTTTAATAAAAGTCCTTTGCCGGTCCTTTCGTCGGTCTCCCATGTCCCTTCGCCCTCTGTGCTCAGAGGAAAAGTTTTTTAATAAAATCAGATAGAACATGCCCAGTCCCATAGGCAAAGGCAAAAAAGCTGGGCTATGTAGCTGATGGGTACAATAGTTGGTGGATCTTCTCACCCCCGCCCTCGTTTCGATGGCAGGAAGATAACTTTTCGCTGCATTATCGCTGTAATTAACTGAAATCATTCATAATTGCATTGCAGTTCCCCAAGAAGAAGAAGAAGAGAGCAGTTAAGGGATACCAAGGAGCTACACTGTCATATCAAGCAAATTAGGTTCATAAAATTGACAAATGTGTCTGAAAACTTCCCTAATAAGATCCCGTGCTTCATTCTTCAATCCTTCAGCTCGGCGTGCGGCACTCGATTTACTACTACCCGTATGTACCATACTATACCACCATGCCACCATTGTGTGACAGTTTGGTTTGTCTGCTCCTGTGACTTGTGTACGACCGACTGTGAGTTGTTTCGCGGAGATAAGGACAACGACCGGCATGACCATCACCAATAATCAGATTCATTATAGATGAGTTATGGGTAGCCGCGAAGAAGCCATAACTCAGTGCCGATATCATCGCCAGTACCACTGCTACGAGCAGTATTTTGTCGCATTCATATGAGTACAAAGCGTCCCCGCGGACCTTGTCACAGTCACCGAGGGTGATGATGAAGAGGTAAGCAACGCGACAGACATGCCATTGTCAATATAGAGTTTGCCCGCCTGAATCAGTATTCATTGTTTACATTCGGATATCAAGTCTGGTGCGTGCTGCATGCCGCTAAGGATATGTGTACATTATGCGACGGATATGCAGGCGTGTGAATGGTGCAATATGATGACAGATTGTCTTGTTGTTGTGTCGAGATCAGGGATGGCATACTCTACACACATACACCCTGCCAGCTAAACGTAGACAGGAAGTCTGCGGTTGATAATTATCTTCGTCCGAGGTGCGTGTCTTTGATATCCTCCCTTATCCTTGGGTTTTTTGTTTGTTTTTTCATTGTATTAAGTGCATGCTGGCAAGGGGCAAGGGGGCAAGAGGGGAGACACTTCCACTTGATTCTGTTTGCTCTTTTTTTGTCCTGTTCCTCCTGCCGTTTCCAGGTCCTTTCGCATGAAGTAGCAAAGTTTTACGTGTGAATCCTTTGATCGCTCTCTTGTTTCTTCATCGTTCAAGGCGACTTTCTCTCGAGTTAAAGAGGACAAGCGACGAGTGCATTAACAACATGAAAGATTGCACTTTGCAAGTGTAAATCTTTGAATATCAAAGGAAGCACTGATCCCCTTGATCTCCGTCGTCTTATTACTATTGGATGACTTACCGGGGTCAGTTACATGATGTTTATTACCCACAGACGTACGGAGGCGTTAGATGATTTTCAATGGCAAGCAATAAATTAAGGTGCAAGTGGGGGCAGTAAATTTCATTAATCTTAAAACGTGTGACAGTTGAGTAAGCAGAGCAAGACGTTTGGCGCCTTTTTAGGAATCAGTGGCCTGAACGTTGAAGATAAGTTATTTTTATTAACTGAATGTGACAAACAGAACCTGTTTTCGGAGAAAGAGATATGGAAACAGTGACGGACTGATCCACGAATGTAGTTTAGTGACTATTAAAAGGAAGCAATTAATCGATATCTTTAAATCACAGAACGAAACCTCTTCGGGGTTAATTACCTAGCAACTTCTGCTGACTAGCAGCAAAGATACAATTTGGTGGCTTTTCGCTTTCAACGCCTGCCCCATCCGCATCTTGGAATCATATTCCTATGCACTATGTGCAGGTGGCCTTAAAGTCGGCAAAATTTTATCAATTCTCATCGAAAGAGATTCTAGAGGTTCTAGAGGATGCGAAAGCGTGTGGGAAAGTGGCTAAGGTCGAAGGTCATCGACCTTAAGCTTATATGTGATTGACAATGCCTTTGTCATGTGGTCGCCTACGGAGCCTGTGTCCGGAGTACGACGTTAAAATCATACTCGGGGCCCTCAATGCCAAAATCGGTGTTCTTACTGGCGACTACTAACTAAACCACACCCCTGCACACTTCAACCACTCTCCGCGCGAAATGAGCGTTAGATTTTACTTCATGGGGCTGGTTAGTGACTTACACAGACGGACACAGACAAACTGTCCAAACAGCATAGAGCCTCAATGCTACTATCCTATCTGCCTTTCACAACGCTTGCCCAGAGTAAGTCAAGTCAGGCAATCGTACCACTCCGTGGTGGAACACGAATCTGGCCGAGCTAAGAGCACTAACCAGAAAACTTTTGAACAGAGCTAAACGGCCTCACTCACCAACTATAACCAAGAGATTATGTAGAAGAGCCAAAAGAGTATGTATGTAGTATTTAAAGAAGCACACACGGTTTTTGGTTTCAATTACACTTTATTCGCTCGTATTTTCTCCTATTCTACGTAGGCACGTCCGCACTCGCTGCTGGTCTGACGGAGAATGTCTCTTCCTTGTTTGTCATTGTCCGTCGTTCTGCTCGTTCTTTGTCCATCTCGTTCCTCTGTTAAATGTTTCGTACATCGTGTGATCTGTCGTCCGTTTGGCGGCGTCCCGTTGCTTCGTAACAATGTCTATGTCTGTGTTGTATGTTCTGTGGCGTCTTCTTTGTCTTTCTATGTGGCTCGTTGTTCGTCTCCGTTCGATCGTATGTCTGTAAGTGTTATGTAATTCCATGTGTCTCGTCCGTTTGTTAGGCTCAATCCCACATTCGGCTATCCTGACGGATCATTCGGCCCGAATGAAGGATTCCATTTTTTCATGTTCTCCACCACAGTGTTTGTCCTCGCCGGTCCTTCTTGACTACCGACTTTCTGGACCTCATATCTTCCGTGACTCAACCTCTTAACGACCTTATAGGGTCCTAAGAACTTGGGACGCAGCCTCATCCCTGTCCCGAACTGAGTGCGCTTGATGGCGACCAACTCGTTCACATCGTAGATTTGCTCCGTTCTACGAATTTTGTCGAAGCCCCTTTTGTTCTCTTGCTGAATTTCAGCAATATTCTCTCGAGCTAGTTCTCGTGTCATTTCTCGTTCCGCATCGAACTCTTGCAGGGCAGTGTCTTCCACCCATTCACGGAGACTTGGAAAATCGGGCAATCGCATCTCCAAACCAGTCAGTATTCTGAAAGGACTGAACTTTGTGCTCCTCGGCGGTGAACTATTGATTACCTGCTGTACGCGATCCACAAACTTGTACCAGTTTTGCGAGCTCCCCTGACACGCTTTGGACAACATCGGCACTACGATTCGGTGAATTCTTTCTACCTGGCCATTTCCGCGAGGTACCCCTGTCGCGATCAGCAAATGTTGGATACCTTCCTCCCTACAGTAATCCTTGAAAACCGTTGATGTGAAAGCTGCACCTCGATCTGATATGATCCTACGCGGGTTGCCAAAAATCACAGACTGCTTCCGCAGATGATTCACCACCTCCTCTGCTCCCGTACTCTTCGTTGGATAAAGCCAGACGAATTTAGAGAATGCATCTACTATTACCAGGATGTAATTGTAATTCTTCCGCGTCTGTTCCATCGGCCCGACGTGATCCACATGGTAAGTCTCTAAGGGTCTGTCCCCCTTGTCGATGGGTCTCAGGAACCCCTCCTTTTTTCCTGCCTTGGCCTCGGTAATGAGGCATTTAACGCAGCCCCTTACTACATCTGTCGCCTTCGCCGCTAACCCAGGTATGAAGAAGGTTTTCTCAACAAAATCTTGAGTCTTCTTGACGGAAAAGTGACCCTGTTGGTGCGCGAGACCGATGATTTCCTTCTCCATAACCGTCGGTATTACCATCAGTTCCTTGACTGGATCCTTAAACAATATACCTGACTTGATATAGAAGTCTTCATACTCGTTGCTTTCTAGAACCTTCCGGACGGCGCGAATCCAATCGTCCTTAAGCTGGGCTTCCTTTATCCGATGACCCAACGAATCTTCAATTAATAGGCATGACACGCGACTCAGGGCATCCACGTGCTTCATCTTAGAACCTGTTCGGTGCTCTATGTCGTATTGAAATTCCTGAAGGAACATTGCCCACCTGGACACTCTCAGTGGAACGTCATCTTTCTTCATTGTCATTGCAAACGCGTTGCAGTCGGTCACGATTTTAAATCTGACTCCTAGGACATATACTCTCCATCGCTTCAGGGCCTCAATGACTGCCATCACCTCCAGTTCGTACGAGTGGTACTTTTCTTCAACCGGGGTTGTCTTCCGACTCATGTACTGTATCGGGTGAAGCTGTTGGTCATTTGGATCTTCTTGCAGAAGCACAGCTCCATATCCGTACTTACTAGCATCAGTATGAATCTCAGTGGGCGCTTTGGGATCGAATAGTTTTAGAACCGGTGCGGTCAGGAGTGCGTTCTTCAGTCTCTGAAAAGCAGTTTGTTGTTCGACTCCCCACTCGAACCCCCTATTCTTACGAAGTAGATCGGATAACGGTTTCGCAATGACTGCAAACCCCTCGATGAAACGCCTAAAATATGACGTCAGGCCCAGAAACCGCTGAAGCGTCTTCTTACAAGCCGGAACTGGGAACTCACTTACCGCCCTTGACTTCTCGGTCGATGGGCATATCGTGTTGTTAGAGATGATGTACCCGAGGAACTCGATTTTTCTCCTAAGGAATTGACACTTATTCCAGTTTAGTTTCAGCCCGTATTCCGATGCTGTCTTTAAGACCAAGTTAAGCTTCTGTATGTTTTCTTCCTCATCCTTGGCGGGAATGATTAGATCGTCTACATACACCATCACTACTCCTTTCTGAATAAGCTCTTGAAACACCGCGAAGATGAACCTTCCAAAGACCGCAGGCGAATTCGAAATTCCGAAAGGTACATACAAGAACTCGAATTGTCCCTCTTGCGTCACAAAAGAAGTGTATTTCCGAGAGTTCGTTTCTACTGGGACGTGGAAGAACCCATTCTTCAAATCCAACGTTGTAAACACTCGGGATCCTTGCAGGCGCTCCAAGACATCGTCTATCAAGACCATTGGGAAGTTGTCCTTAATGACTTTGTGGTTTAACTTCCGGTAGTCGCAGCAAAGTCTCTTCGAGCCATCCTTCTTCGGAACCAACACGATCGGCGACGCGTACTCGGACGTACTTGGCTGTATTATCCCTTCTGCTAGCCACTTCTCGAGTTGTTCCTTTACCGTTTGTCGCTCGCTGAATGGTATGCGTCTAGGTCGATGAACTACCGGGATGTCGTCTGACAAAATCAACTTCATTTCGATGGGCGATTGTTTCGTCTTAATGGGCGTGTAATCGCTTATCATGGTCTGGACCATCCTCTGAGTTCCATAATCTAGGTGACTTAAGTCGACGTCCACCTCTGTTTGGAATACCCCGTCCTGTGCGGCTAAACTAATTGGTTTTAGTTCGTCCGTGACACTCTCTATCTCTTCGCTCTCTTGCGCCCCGCTTACACCGGTACCAGGGCCGCTTACACTTTCTTCTCGACTGGCACTTATGCCCACGCTTTCGACCCTCTGGTCTAATTTTCCAATGCTCCGATTCACTTTTGGCCTAGGAGATTCGTCTCTATCCCCTTCTGCCTTACCATCGAGCCTTTCAGCACTTTTGCCGACTCCCATGGTTTGGTCCACTTTCACCTCACTTTTCGAACCAGGAGATTCGTCTCTATCCCCTTCTGCCTTACCACCGAGCCTTTCAGCACTTTTGCCGACTCCCACGGTTTGGTCCACTCTCATCTCACTCTTCGAACCAGGAGATTCGTCTCTATCCCCTTCTGCCTTACCACCGAGCCTTTCAGCACTTTTGCCGACTCCCATGGTTTGGTCTACTCTCTTATCACTCTTCGAACCAGGAGACCCATATCTACTCCCTTTTGGCTTAAACTCTGCCCCTTCCGTGGTTAGTGTCAAATCAGCATTGTCCAATACGTCGTTGCCCAAAATCGCTGCATAGGGCATATCGGACTCACGTACGACGTGGAATCTAAGTTTGGTGACCATTCCATCTACTATTACGTCGTCCCAAAAACTACCTAGCGTAATTAATCCGCCGCTACCTATGCCAAACACCCGCCTCTTGGTTGAGTCAAGGTCAACGTACTTCATTCTCGACAGGCTATCGTACCTTATCAGGTTCAAATCGCTCCCCGTGTCTATTAGAGCCGATAAATTAGTACCTCGCACCGAAATATCTTTAAAGATGCGATTAGTTCCGGTTGCTAAAGAGACCCTCGCTTCCGGCCAAGATTCGCTTCCGTTGCCTGATGATGCAGGTCGAACGTTGCTTCCCTCAGCCCTTAATCGCGAACTCGTCGTTGGTTCATTTCGGCAATTCACCGCACGGTGTCCTGGTCGTCCGCACCTGAAGCATTTAAGTGCCTTGGATGTGCATTCCCTAGCGAGATGGGACGTCTCTCCACACCTATAGCATTTGCGTTGTGTTGTTTCCACTTTCACTTCTCTTCCTGTAGGCTTCCACGTAGAGCATGGTGTTCTGTGATACCTTCTCAAGCTTGGTTGCTGTGAGTTGGGACCCCGTACCTTTTCGTAAATGCGCAACTGTGTCTTTAACTCTTGTATGCTTCTAGCCTGGTACAGCACAGCCTTGTTCGCTCTACTATCAGGGACACCCTCGACAAAATACTCTACGACACTTTCCTCTTCCAGACTAATAGGTTTTGCCATCTCCATAAGCGCGTACAGGTATTCTATTAGCGATTCACCTGGTTGGTTTTTCCTCTCGGCTAGCGCCCGATGAATTTCGGCTGCCGACGCCCTGCCGCCAAACTCGCTTTGAAGAGCGATCTTTAATGTGGCCCAATCTTTGATGCCTGATTGACTGCGTACAAACGACTTCGCAGCTCCCTGCAGTAATTGTTTCGCGTAAATAAACTTCTGGATGCCGTTCCAATTGACTGCTACTGCGTTATCCTCGAACTCCTGAATCCATGAATCAATGCTCGGTCGACCGCTACCATCGAATGCTGTCAAGGAGTCCTGGATGTCACGAAGTGTAAAATGCGACCTCGTCTCAAGCCCTGACTCACTGCCTACCCTTTCTTCTTCCGCCGAATTAGATCCGTCATCGCCTTCTCTGGACAAACCGTAGTGTTCCATCAGCCTGTTTTGTAGTGACGTCTTAAGTCCCTGCGTCGACAAGTTTAGTTGCGTCAGTCGTTCCCTGAGTCCATCTACCGTCAAACCCAGAATAGCTTCGACGTCCATTATACTTTAACAATATTTTTTATACGTATTTTAATAATTATAAGCTACGGGTAAAAAAAAGGTATTTAGTTTTATACAGTATTAATAATAAAGTATTTATAAACTGCGCAGTGGCCACACCAAAATTCGCACACTGTATAATCCGAAACAATCTCACTCTGATATTCTCGCCGTCTTGCTCTTGACACCGCTACCGCCGCTTTCGTCTTCCTATGCACTGGACACGTGCAGGTGTTTCCTCAGCAATGGGTATGATGACGCCGCCGTCGCCCTGCACACACAAACTGTTCTGACCCTTTCCCAGTTTTTTTTTTCTCTTCTTCCTTTATTCTGTGCTCTGTCGCGGATTTGCTGATGCCGCCACAGACACCACTACGTGCACACCACTTTGCGGTACTTCTCTTAGTTTTTTAGTTTTATTTTTTTAGTTTTAGTTTTTTGTTTTTTTTTCCCGTGTGCTACTCACACACTCATATACACGCACGTTGGAGCACACAACCACGGCTCGACTTTTCACACTTTTTGTTTCGTTTCTTTTTTTTTTCGTTTACACTTATTTGCGCACTTGGTGTGTCGACCGCTTTGGGTTGATGCCCTTTATTCGACTTTCACTTTTCACACTATCAAATCCCATCAGTTCACAATTTTTACTTTTTTTTTTGTTTTTTGGTCAACGGGCATGGCGCTAATTTGACGATTGAACAACCATCCCGGACGAGTCCCCAAAATTGTAGTATTTAAAGAAGCACACACGGTTTTTGGTTTCAATTACACTTTATTCGCTCGTATTTTCTCCTATTCTACGTAGGCACGTCCGCACTCGCTGCTGGTCTGACGGAGAATGTCTCTTCCTTGTTTGTCATTGTCCGTCGTTCTGCTCGTTCTTTGTCCATCTCGTTCCTCTGTTAAATGTTTCGTACATCGTGTGATCTGTCGTCCGTTTGGCGGCGTCCCGTTGCTTCGTAACAATGTCTATGTCTGTGTTGTATGTTCTGTGGCGTCTTCTTTGTCTTTCTATGTGGCTCGTTGTTCGTCTCCGTTCGATCGTATGTCTGTAAGTGTTATGTAATTCCATGTGTCTCGTCCGTTTGTTAGGCTCAATCCCACATGTATGTATGTATGTTGGCGTTACAGTCCATGAAGAACCTGAGCCGAGCTTCTCTCAATGTTGTGTGTGATTTCATTTTCACATAGGTGAAAGGGACCTACAGTTTTATTGCCGGTTCCGAACGGCGAGAAGCTTCTCATGACAATTTTACAACAAAGCTGCAGGCTCAGATGGTTTGCCATCTGTGGTAGGGAGCATATGCCAGATCATATGCTCCCAGAATTTGGGAAGATAAAACCATGTCCGACGACTAGAATATCAGCTCTATTTGCCTCATCCCACAAAAGGCTATCCTACCTTGCAAGAACTTAACGGTCTCAATGTCGCATACAGGGTCCGGCCCAGATTCCTGTGTGAACGGGGCAAAAGGCCGCGCTAATCGGCACGTAACAGTGTGGCTTCCGGCCCGGCAAATCGACCACATCTTCACACTTCGGCATATCCTGGAAAAGACATGAGGATTCCAAATCGATACACATTATCTGTTCACCGATTTGAAAGCCGCATACGACAGCATTCATCATGAATGTTTGTTTGATACGATGGCCGAACTCGGGATACCGGGAAAACAGATCCAGTTGTGTCGCGCCACGTTAGGAAATATGTATGTACACGACACACCATGCAGTTCGGTGCCAGGACCTCTGAACCATTTAAAAATATGCACCGGATTTCGGCAAGGAGATACGCTGTCGTATGACTTCTTCAATTTGGTGGTGGAGCAGATAGTGCGCCGGGCAGGTGTTAGCATGGAAGGCGCCATCTTCTACGAGTCCGTCCAGCTGCTAGGATACGCAGACGATATTGACATCATCGCGCAGTCTCATGACGTTGTAGAAGCTTTGACGGCGATTGAAGGACAGGCGAAAAGAGTTAGTCTTAAAGTTAATGAGGATAATGTCGTCATCTGGAACAAAACATAACGGTTGACAGCTATGATTTCGATGTGGTTAAGGAGTTTGTCTGCCTCGGGGCAAACGTAAACTCCACAAACGACACCACAGTGGAGATCCGGCATAGAATCGTCCTTGGCAACCGTTGCTACTTCGGTTTGACCAAACAACTTGGGTCAAAACTCCTCACTCGAAGAACCAAAGTCATGCTTTATAAAACGCTTATACAGCCAGTCTGGCTGTACGGAGCCGAAAACTGGACGATATGCAGGACGGCGCAGCTGATTTTGGGTTCTTTCGAAAGAAAAACTCTGCGTCGGATATTTGGTCCTGTCTATGAGGAAGGCGAATAGAGGAGAAGACACAATCTATGAGCTGGACAAGGATGTGGATATAGTCCGGAACGCAAAGATTCGTCGCATGAACACCAACGCTCCAGTTAAAAGGGGCTTCGAATTCGAGCGCCGCCTGGTTGGAGAAGAAGAGGAAGACCGAACCTCCGGTGCAAAGACCGAGTAATCGCTGATGTAAGACAACTTGGTCTTGATAACTGGAAGCAGCAATGATGAAAGGCAGCTATCGCTTAGGCTCAGATCCTCCATGGATTTCTGACCTGATACGTAAGTATCAAAGTTAGTAAGTAAGTAGTATCCAGAGGGTGGGTGTGGACTTTATGGCGGGACATAACCTGGTAGTAGCAAGTACACGATTACCACACCTCAACATCCATAAGGGGAGCTGACGGTCTTTCGATCAATCGACAACCAACCAAATTGATCATATTGCGATCGACGGCAGACACTCCTCCAGCATCCTAGATGTCCGAACCTTTCGAGGAGCCAACATCGAATCGGATCATTACCTTGTTGCAGCCAAGGTACGGAACCAACGGAGTCGAGTAAGAACACCAAAATTCAACGTCGGAAAGCTGCAATCGCAGGAGACCGCCAGGACCTTCGCCGATCAAGTCTCCCTCAAGCTCTCTCAGGTCCTGATGCAATCTGCAGAAACCATAGAACAGCAATGGAGTCGTTGTCAAGAAGCCATTAGAGAGGCCGCCTCAGATATACTCGGTTTCGAGCCACCACCGTCGAGAAAACCCTGGTTTGATGATGAGTGGAGATAGGCCCATGCAGAGAAACAGAATGCATACATGGCCACATTGCATCGACGGACGAGAGCTGCCCGCGAGGTCTATGAACAGAAAAGGAGGGAGGAGCATATGCTTCTGAGACGGAAAAAGAAGGAGCACGACAGGCGCGAGATCGAGGAGATGGAGAGATGTTACTGCAGGAACGACGTTCGAAAATTTTACCAGAAAGTAAAACGAACATGCCAAGGCTATAAAGCCAGAGTAGAAGCCTGCAGGGATGAGCACGGACAACTAGTAGTGGAGTCACAGTCGATGCTGAGACTGTGGAAGGACCACCTCTGCAGACTGTATAACGGCGATGATAGTTAAGATGCCGCCGTCAGGCAGAGCGAACCATTCACAATGGACGAAGACGAAGGAGAATCTCGTCCAACCGACCTAGACGATGTTAAGATAGCGATATCGAAACTTAAGCCTTATAAAGCTGCTGGAGCAGACGGACTCCCCGCGGAGCTGTTTAAAGCAGCTGGCGATGAGCTGGTTAGTTACATGCACCAACTCATCTGCAAGATATGGTCGGAAGAACGCATGCCCGATGAATGGAATCTCAGTATCGTTTGCCCGGTCCATAAGAAAGGAGAACCCTATGACTGCGCCAATTACAGAGGGATAAGCCTCCTGAACATCGCGTACAAGATCCTCTCTGCCGTTCTGTGTAAGTACCTGAAACCGTTCGTGGTCAATCTGATAGGTTCCTACCAGTGCGGTTTCAGGCCAGGAAAATTCACGATAGACCAAATATTTACACTACGGCAGATCTTGGAGAAGACCCATGAATTCCAGATCGACACGCACCATCTTTTCGTCGACTTTAAAGCCGCGTATGACAGTGTTTATAGAGACGAGCTATACAGAGCCATGTCATGTTTTAAAATTCCTGCCAAACTCGTCAGACTGTGCAGGATGACTATGGAGAACTCTCGCTGCTCCATTAAGGTCGGAGGTGAACTAACCGACCCCTTTGATGTTAAAAAAGGTTTTAGACAGGGTGACGCACTGTCATGTGATTTCTTCAACATTATTCTTGAAAAGATCGTGCGGGACTCTGCGGCCAATGCAAGAGGTACGATCTACTTCAAGTCCACACAATTGCTTGCCTACGCAGATGACATTGACGTTATTGGACGAACAAAGCGAGACGTCAATGAGGCGCTCGCAAGCATTGAAGCAGAAGCGGCGAAAGTGGGTCTAAGGGTAAATGGGGACAAGAGCAAATATATGCTGTCATCCAAGAAAGACGCACAACACCGACGTCTTGGTCAGAACGTCACCTTCGGCAGCTATATTTTTGAAGTAGTCAAGGACTTCGTCTACTTTGGCTCGATAGTGACAAGCAGCAACGACACCAGCGCTGAGATAAAACGCAGAATAACTCTTGCCAACCGCTGCTCCTTTGGGCTCAAGAGGCAACTGAGTAGTAGAGCCCTCCCTCGAAAAAGTAAGGTATCCCTCTACAGAACCTTATTCATCCCGGTCCTCCTCTACGGCGCTGAGGCTTGGACTTTATCAAAAGCGGATGAAGAGGCTCTTGGACGTTTCGAGAGGAAAATTCTGCGTGCAATCTTTGGTCCCGTTTGTGTAAACGGAGAATGGAGAAGGAAATTCAACCAAGAACTGTACGGGCTGTTCAGCGACATCGGCCTGGTTAGACGTCTTTGGATCCAACGTCTAAGATGGCTAGGCCATGTAGAGCGAATGGGCATCAACGCTCCGGCCCGAAGAGTCTTCGACTCCAACCCCGAGGGACGACGCAGCAGAGGACGACCGCATTTAAGGTGGCGCGCACAGGTGGAAGGGGACCTCAACCAACTAGGCGTGCGACACTGGAAGCGGCTGGCCAAAGATCGGGCCGGCTGGAGAGGCTTGTTGGTTGAGGCTCTGGTTCACCCCGAACTGTAGCGCCATCAAAGAAGAAGAAGTATCCAGAGGGTGGCACTGTCAAATATGAAAGTTAAACAAAAAATTTTGTGGGTGGAAATGCGTCGTATGACTTTGGGTAGGTGGGTAGGTAGTGGAAACAAAGTTTAAGTTGAAAGTCATAGGCGGGCAAGAGTAGGTACTTCCTAAACTACTATTCTTCCTGGACTCCAAATGCATTTTCGTCGCCTCTAAGCCCTCCATATGAGCGACATTTCTACAATCTACATACATACGTATGTTTTTTTTTTTTATTTTTTATTTTTTTTTGTTGCGCCAAACGGATGTGGAGTCGTTCAAAAAAGATACCAGTAGCCCGGGCTACTGGCATGTACGATTCGCAAGCCTGAATAATCGATGCCAGGATTACGCCTACTGAACCACATCCTGCACCCTTCAACCACTCTCCCCGCGGGACAGCCGTTAAGTATTACTTCGCGGGGCTGGTTTGCACTTTATGCGCTTCTTTCTCTAGTTGGAGTTTCCTGTTCCAAGGGAGCTGACGTTTGGTTTTGGTTGCTCTCCCTGATTCTCTCCACCCACCGCAGTTCCTTCATGATTCTCGCTGCGGTTTCTTTCACAACGTCCCATATTTCCCTCGATGTCAGCATATGCTTTATGATATTCTCGGGAGTCGGTGTTTCTCCAATTATATCTTCGAGATATTCAATTTCTGCCTCGAAATGTGAGCATTGAAAAAACACGTGTTCTGCATCTTCTCTAGCCTCTCCCCAGTTTGCACAGATAGGAGATTCATCAAGGCCAAATCTGTAAAGATAGGCTTGGAAGCAGCCATGTCCGGTTAGGAACTGGGTGAGATATAAATCTACTTCTCCGTGTTGCCGGTTTATCCAACTTTGTATGTCCGATATAAGTCGATGGGTCCATCTTCCCTTTGTTGACTGATTCCGTCTCTCCTGCCATTTTTCAATGCTACGCCGTCTTTCTTCCAGTTTAATATCTCTGACTGAGACAAGGGATTCCTGAATTTTGGCGTCGTAGGACCTTTGCAACTCGATGGCCAAGATATCGGCTGGTAGCATTCCTGCAATTACACATATATGTAGTATCATCCGAAACCGTCCAAAAAGCGCTGCACACTCTTAGTGCGGATAGTCGGTTTAGCCTTCTTGAGTGGGACTTAGTTTTCATCGCCTTTGCCCATATTGGTGCCGCGTACATAATTATTGACTGCGTCACTCTTGACAAAACTAGTCTTATTTGCTGCCTGGGTCCTCCGATATTTGTCATTATTCTGGCTAAGGCAGCACACGCCTGAGCTGCCTTATCGCACTTTATTTCAAGGTGTTCCTTGTAGCTGAGCCTAGCGTCAATCATCACACCTAAGTATCTGATAAACGGTTTCGACGTTATATTTTAATCGCCTACCCTGATGGTGATTGTTTCCCTTTCCTTGCGGCTGCGTACTAGTACTGCTTCTGTTTTGTGATCGGCGAGCTTTGACCCGACTGCTGACATCCAGCGTCTCACTTTTCTGATACATTCGTTCCCTATGTCCTCTATTTCTTCCAGGTGTTTCGCTGCTACTACGATTGCAATATCATCAGCGAAGCCTATGATTTTTGCCTCATTGGGAATTTCTAGCCTCAGAACTCAATCATACATAAGATTCCACAGAATAGGACCTAGCACCGATCCTTGTGGTACTCCGCCAGATACATATGTATGTTTGTATGTGGTACCTACTGCACTACCCCGTCGTCGGTATCGTAGAAAATTATTTCAATTATTTTGCTGAGGAATCCTGGCACCATCTTTTCTCTAAGTGAGTGTTGAACGCATTTTTGACGTCCATGACGTCCAAACTCCACTTTACTCAGCTTGTCATATTTTTATTCAAAACTTACGTATCCAAAACAGATGGGAGTCTTTGACGGCCTTTCAACCAAAAACCTTCAGACCTGTCTAGACTACCTTTCATTCGCGTATACAATTACCATTTCCATTGACTTTAAATCCCGCCTTTAGCGACGATTTAATTTATTTGAGTACTTTTCCGCCTAAGTGTACAGCCATGCGACTGACCGACCTTCAAAGCAACAGCCATTCACCCGCCAAAATTAGGACGCATCCCAACGTCTTCATCTTCATTCGAGCAAGAACAACTCATCGCTCATTCTCTTGCAGTCAGGTGTCCTTCATCAAGGTTAATAAGAAATTCAAATCGCACAACCCCACCTCCCTCCCCCCCTCAGACGAAAAGATCAACCAAGTGTCACGTAAAAGCGAATGGTCACTCGCCTGAAGACCGTCTAAGCAAAACTACGGTATATATGTATGTAAGCCCCAAGAACAATAACAGCTTAGGCCACCTACCAAGACCCCAACCTTGACATTTGTCATTGCGCCTAATCGTTCCTACGGCTGACAAATTCGGTCACGGCCTTATGTACGTACATACATATGTATGTGTAGGGACTCGTCTCTGTCCTTGGCAACGCTGCATACAGAAACAGGAAAAAAATCGATACAAATATCCTTGAAGAAACACACTCGCTAAACAGGATTCTTTCTAATCCAATTTAAGGCTATGTACATACATATACACCGTCAGCTCATACTACAACCAAATCCACTCAGACAGGATTGGTTCTTCTCTACTCATCTGCTCCTTTACAACGGATCAAACCCTCGAAAAGCCGAAAACGACCAAACGAGAAGGAGACGAGCAAAATACAAAGGACGAAATGAAAATATAACAACAACAACTGCGACAAATATTTAATTGTCCTCGACAGACGCAGACGGGCACGGCGAATCCAATCCACACGCAGACAGTCCATGTGACTGGCTTTCAACGAACCCCAAAATTGAAAATGAAAACAGAATTGGAGGACGAACCAACAGAAAAAAGGATCTCAGCCGAGATGTTCCCTGTTACGTGAGTTCACTTGAGTTCAAACACACCGAGCTGAGAGCACTCGTAAAGTTTCAATTTTCCCGCCACGCCAACTGTCTGACTGTGTCTGCATGTTTGCCGCTACCACCAATCCTGGGTGCGAGCATTAGAAAATCTCCCGAAAATCCTATCATGCCATGAAGTGCCATCACTCCTGTTACACAGGAATATACGACAACAACGGCGGCTGTGATGTGCTGAATGTGATGTGATGAAATGGACGAGAGATGGAGAGGTATGTCCTTGTTATTTTGTCTCTCCTTTTGTCGACTTCATTATCATCATCAGACCGGCGATGTCTGTCTGTCTGTCTGTCTGCCTGGGTAGGTTTCACGCAAACATGTTAACATCCGGCTATGCGGCTGTTTTGAATGAGATGAGATGGACAAGGACAACGCGGCAACGCTGCCGACGCATGTATCGCGCCATTACATATGTATGCTTTAATCAGCCGTTTTTAGGTTTTTCCTAAGGGTATGTCCATGAAGATCCGCGGCATAATGCCATCCTCTTGAAGCAATAGAGGAAAGACGTTATCCTTTTTGGTCTTGCATTTAAATCAGGGGTAAACAGGAAAGTCCAAGCGAAACTGACAGCAGTTGAAGGGAGGTCACAGGCGCAAGGTGACAAGGAAGAATCTACATTTCGTCTAGATTTCAATTTTGATCAATTTGTGCGTTATGTATGTGTGTGAAAGGGGACAATCTAAGGGAAGTATCATGCTAAGTACAAAGCGAAAGGAATGAGAGCAAAAAAGGAAAGCCAAGCAGCTTACACGCTAGTGGATGGCAAATGAGGGACCGTCCTTGCTGCTGCCATCCTCATTATTCGCTCTTCTGTTGTTGTTCGTTAGTCGGTTGATTGTGTGGCGTTTATGTAGCCATTTACCGAAGGTAGGTATCGGCAAAAGCAGTTGGGAAAGGTTGTGGCTCTGCCGCAAGTTGTTGACTCTTTTCATTTGGCTTACAGTCTGTGCAACAAGAGAAATTCTTTTCGTTCGCATGTGTTCCTTTTTTTTGTTTTTTTTTTTTTTTTATTGGTGGCTCCTGCTATCTGTTGGAGCGCACTCAAATACAAATACTAGTCCATTGCATCCTGGATATTCACTCCATCTACGATGATGAGCATTAAAGACTCAATCGTTTAAGTAGGAATTGACCGTGGAATCAGGTAGACCTAAAGCGGGTTCAGGCCGCGAGAAAATCTTCTCTGAGCCAATTCCAGCGAGTTCATCAAAGATCTCATTTCCTGGGATCCCAGAGTGACCTGAAACCCATAAAAGGGTTGTTCAAAAAGTCTTGAGTACATGCGCTAACTTGGAGCTGGTTAATGAGTTCGACCCAGCCTTGAGTGCAGTTTGGCTGTCACTGACTGAAAGACAGACGCATGTCTTTCCAACCGAAAGTGCACTCGATCGATTTCGCATTCAAAGAAAACCCCAGCGCCAGACCCCTGCCCACACCTGGAGTCATCTGTATGTATGTGGCCAGAGCCAGTCCTGATGCCATAGGAATTCGACTGAGAATTTATAGCGCAACAGGTGGGCGTCATTGCGTCGAAGAGCATATTCATGAGACATGGGTCGTAGGATTATTTTCGCGCAAGTACACTGTCATTCCGATACGAATTATACCAAAAACCATTTCTCTTGAGACGAGACATGCATTTCAATGCGCACTCTCTAATAAGTATATCAAGGAGTTCATTATAGCACCTAGAGCAGTGCCCGACCTGCTGAGGAAAGCCCTCGTACAGCTAAGACAAACCGTAAGCCGCAGGACTCGGTGTCGTTCCCAGCAGCCGGAGAGTTTAAAATGAATGGTGGGGCCTCTGGAATCTTTACCGGGACCGCGGTTAAAAACGCTGTGGGTGGATTTCCGCTATTGCGGATGCCACCTGGAAGGCTCAAATCCTTTTAATAGTCTATTCATTTAAGATCTTCGGGTCTTAGTTTGACGTCCATGCCCCCTTGAGCCTATTGCCACGACAAGGCGCCCGAACGATGGAAGTCTCAAATGTATAGTCTACCATCTGTCTTAAGTGTCGCAACAGGAGGATTTATAAACCAAGGAATCGTTGAGTTCTGTTTTAAGGTTTATCGTAAAGGACGCATTTACATATACTCTTGTGTCCAAAAAGCAAGGTGACAAAGTAATTATTTTGAAAAATCCTTACTTTTTCGTCCAAATCCAAATCGCCTTCAAAGTATTCCCGGTGTCCCCGGAGCGGGCCTTAGAGTTTGTTTTGAATACCCGGAAGTGGCACGGTGCCCAACCAGGTCAATACAGTCGTTGTGAAACGACATGGGAAGGAACTCAAAGTGCACAATGCCTCGATAATCGAAGAAACCAGTGTACATGACCTTGGTTTTTGAGCGATTCTGATTGATCGGTTGTTTCCCGCTCATTAGCCCGAAATAATGTCCTGATACTTACAAAACATTATATCACCCACTTCGACGGAAACAGTTTCCAAAAATGTCAGTGTCTCCTTTAAAGTGGTATTGACTGATCTGGAGATCGATAGCTACATAGATATCCAATTCTTAATCGACGATTTACTTACTAACTTACTTTGATGGCGCTACGGTTCGGGGTGAACCAGGGCCTCAACCAACAGGCCTCTCCAGCCGGCACGATCTTTGGCCAGCCGCTTCCAGTGCCGCCCAGTTGGATGAGGTCCCTTTCCACCTGAGCGCGCCACGATGCGGTCGTCCTCTACTGCGTCGTCCCTCGGGGTTGGAGTCGAAGACTCTTCGGGCCGGAGCGGTGATGTCCATTCGCTCTACATGGCACAACCATCTTAGACGTTGGATCCGAAGACGTCTAACTAGGCCGATGTCGCTGTATAGCCCGTACAGTTCTTGGTTGAATCTCCTACTCTACTCTCCGTTTACACAAACGGGACCAAAGATTGCACGCAGAATTTTCTTCTCGAAACCCCCAAGAGCCCCTTCATCCGGTTTTGATAAAGTTCAAGCCTCAGCGCCATAGAGGAGGACCGGGAAGAATAAGGTTCTGTAGAGGGATACCTTCGTTTTTCTAGGGAGGGCTCTACTACTCAGTTGCCTCTTGAGCCCAAAGAAGCAGCGGTTGGCAAGAGTTTCTCTGTGTTTTATCTCAGCGCTGGTGTCCTTGCTGCTTGTCACTATCGAACCAAGGTAGACGAAGTCCTTGACTAGTTCAAAAATATAGCTGCCGAAGGTGACGTACTGACCAAGACGTCGGTGTTGTGTGTCTTTCTTTGATGACAACATATTGTTACGAATTTTTCAATCCCCACACCAAATAGGGTTCGCACCACTGGATTGCGATAAACTACAATTGTCCTTTGTATCCGAATAAAAACACACGCACTTTTCTTTCTTTCACCACAGATCAATTATCTGTGTAGCTTCACCACTTTTATTTATTATCCAATACTGTCCACTTTATTACACAAACAAACCTTTATTGAGAGCTTTTATTTTCACTTTGTTTGATCACACTGAGTTTTCACACGCTGTTCAATACCACAAACTGAATGAATGTCAAGAGCGAGTGTTCGCGCTTATATAGCTCTCGGTCCACCGTCTCGAACGTTCGCCGTTGGAAGTTCCCCTTCGGAAATCTCTAGAAAGCTCTGACAATTCCATTGGAAGTTGACATCATTCCAATCTCCGCTTCCAGAGAGTTTTCGAACTTCGACAGCGAAATTCGAACTTAACGGTCCGCTTGCATCTCCGCAACAATATATTTGGTCTTGTCCCCATATACCTTTCGACCTACTATAGCCGCTTCTGCTACAATGCTTGCGAACGCCTCATTGACGTCTCGCATTGTCCGTCCAATAACGTCAATGTCATCTACCTAGGCAAGCAATTGTGGGGATCGTACCTCTTGTATTGGCCGCAGAGTCCCGCACGATCTTTTCAAGAACAATGTTGAAGAAATCACATGACAGTGCGTCACCCTGTCTAAAACCTTTTTTTAACATCCAAGGGGTCGTTTAGTTCACCTCCGACCTTAATGGACCTTTTTTTTTTGTTTTGAGAAGTTTATGCTCCTCCCTCCTCTTCTGCTCATAATGCTCACGTAGCAGCTCCCATCCTTCTATGCAGCGCCTCTTGATGGGCTTGCTGCTTTGCTGCGGGTGCCCTCCTACACTCGTCGTCAAACCATGGGTTTCTTGTTGGTGGCGGTTTGAAACCCAGTTCTTCAGAAGCAGCACTTTCTAAGGCTTGTTGACAACGGGTCCATTGGTGTTGTACATTGGGAGCAGGTATTGGAGGGTTTTCCGAGAGCTTAAGGGAGACGTGATTGGCATAGGCTCTGACGGTCTCCTGCGATTGTAGCATTGCGACGTTGTATGCCGCTGGGCTTACTCGATTTTTCTGAGCCAGGCACATTCGAAGTCGCAACCTGGCTGCCACAAGATAGTGGTCCGAGTCGATGTTGGCTCCTCTAAAAGTTCGCACATCCAGAATGTCGGATGCCTGCCTGCCATCAATCGCATTGTGGTCAATCTGGTTGACGGTTTATTGATCACCAAGTCCCTTTGTGGATGTTGAGATGTGGGAAAGGCGTGATAGCTACTAGAAGATTTCGCCCCGTTGCGAAGTCTATCAGCCTAAATCCATTTACGGATGTGGTGTTGCGTAAGCTGTGCTTGTCAATAACCCTATCAAAGGCGACTTCTTTGCCCAGTTTTGTGTTTAAGTCCCCCAGTAAGATTTTAAGATCGCAACTGGGACATTGGGCATATGTCCTATATAGTAGGTCGTAGAAGTCGTATTTTGTAGCGTCATCCTTGTCCTTGGTAGGGGCGTGAGCGCAAATTAGGCTGATGTTTGCGAATTTAGCGGATTGTCATGAGGCGTCTACCTCTAAGTCTATCTCTAATAACAAATCCGCATCCGAATAAGCGTTGTCTTCTCTCCTTTTAGCAGTCGCCGTAGTAGATATCACGGTTTCTCATCCTCTTTTTTCCCGGTCCATCCCATCGCACTTTCTGGATCGCGGTAATATCTGCCTTATAACGTGGTCTGTTGAGGGATCTTACATTCCACGTACAAAGCCGAATATCATTCTTCCTTTTCCTTTGGTTGTTACCTGGGTCGTTTTTTGGCTTGTTGGTTTTTTTCCAGGCATGGCTTGCCGGCCCATAGCCTAACCGACACTTAACCTGTTTTGTGGCGCAGGAAACTCGCCATTCGCCCTTTTCCGTTCGCGATTTCAAAATAGAAATCCCCAGGTGGCACCACGAGGAGGTGGAGATGGGGCTTACTAACAGAGCTGCTAAATGTTCGGCTGCAGTGGCTTCTGCTCGCTTTTTTACGGGACAGCGCATGTCGGATACGCTATCCCTACGAGGTCGTTGTTAGTCGTTTACCACCCATAAGCCGCGAATGCGATGTGATAATCCACACTAACCTGGTAAAATGTGATTGCAGGAAAATGGTCCTTCTCGAGCGCTCCCAGAAAACTGGCGCCCTTTAGAGTAACGCGCCTTAATTAGCCTTCCGAATACATTTCTCTGTTTTGCTCTTCGAATATTGTCATTCAACTTGGAGCGCCACCAATATCTCTTGATACAAATTGAATGAGATCGACAAGCTCACTTGTCTGTCATCCACACTGTCCGCTCGCATTACTTTTATTGCCCACATCGACCGCATCGAACCGTCGACGACTGCGGGGCAACGACGACAGACGTTGACAGGCAAATGGTCGGGTCGGCGGATAGTCAGGGACGCATCGCTGCCATCTAACCCAAACGATTGCAAACTGTACACACCGTCAAGTTATTTTACGATATTACGATATTCCCCTTTTCTATCATTCAATTCGAATTTTTTGTTGTTGTTGTTGTAACAATCGTCTGGCACACACCCTTATAAGCCAGGAAACCAAACCAAAAAAAACAACGGAATTGAGTAAATAAATCCTCTGACGTCCCGTGTCCTTAACGCCCTTCATCTTCTCGTATTTGGGTTCTTCCTATTAACCGCCGTCTCATGCCCTAGCGTCAGCAGTCAGCCAGCCAGTCGTCGGCCGCACCGCACTAGATCATTGTCCTTGGCGAGTTCATTCACATTGTACAATTGAGCTCTCTTGTTACCATTTTGTTGTTGTAGTTGGACTCTGATAGACAGAGGAACGCATACAGATGGCTTGATGGCGGCCTCTGCCTCCTCAGCCTTCTAAATGAAGCCAAGGAGAATGGGAATCGAATGTATGGAAGTATACATTGGAGGGAAAACGAAAAAACTAGGTTTGAGGTCTACATTGGTGTGCGTCTTCGATGCTGTCTTCGCCATAGTCACCGTCTGTCGCGTCCCTTTTCACACAACGCAAATCATTCAAGTGCGAGAGATGAGTCTTATGTGCGTGTTAACGACATTATGCGTATGAATGTAGTACGTTGCAGCATTCCTGTGGATTCGCTTTCGCTAGCGTCTGTCTGGAACGAAGAATAGGGCGAGTGATACCGTATCCGAATCTGATCTGATTCTAGTTTTCCACATGCGTGTATGGATACGAGTGCGGGGATATGTTACGCGTCGCTTTTGTCAACATCATCCACCTTGCCGCTGTCGTATCGTTGTCGTTCGGGTTCGTTTCAGACAAAGTGGCAGTTTAACGAACTTTTCCCTACTTTACCCACACAACCAAAGGGGTTCTTCCCTGATTTGGATAAAGCAAAGGAAAAAAAAAACAAAAACAAAAACGCAGACAGAGAGGAAGGACACAGCAGTAAGAAGGCTCGTAACGAAGCTCAAGCACGACGCGTAAAGAGAGGCGGAGGCACAAGGTCTGACTGGATTCAGTTTCCAGAGGGGGTTGTTTCGCTTTGATTATTCTGTGTTTTGTGCCTAAACATTGGCATTGGAAGGTGAACCTTCTCGTTGGTTCGTTGACGATGAGATTTGCTGCCTTCGAAGAGGTTGCGACTTATTTATGATTTTTTCGGTCTGTTTGTGGGGAAGGGTGTCCATAGGTAGAGAGGCATTAAATGACTTTTCATGTTCTTGCTGTTGATGTTGTTGTAACGATGATTGTGACGAGCCGCGTAGAGCATGGAGCGGAATGACAATGGAGGGCATTTGTAATGATTTGCCTTTGATTTGACTACGATGGGAGTTTGAAGGACTCAAAGTATAGACTGGATAGGTTTGGGTAAGATGCGTTGTAGATTTATTTGACGAACGCACGATTCCCCAAGCCATTTAGAGTGTGGTGCCGGGTTATTTGACGTTTGGCTGGTTATACATAATTGTGTATGAGTTCAAGTTCAGACTTTTTTCCTTGGGCTATGGTTAAGTTGGTTTGGCAACGTAGCCAAGGGTAAGGAACCCATGAAGTTGCAAGAAGTATTGACTTGATTTTTGGAAACCCATCTTAAAGCTACTATCTGCAGGTATGCTTCTAGCTGTGGGATTAACAAGGTTCTTTTAGATTAACAACAAAGATCCGTATGTACGTCAGAGTTCAATTCTCGGGGACTCTGGTTAGTCAGACAAAAACCAGACGACCAAGGCAATCCTGACCTTTTCAATATATTGTCGATGATTGCCAAAAGTACATGTGTTATACATAATCTTGCTTCAAACGTTGCTTTGTTGAGATTATCGCCTTCTCTTACCTGCTAGTGGAGATTATGATGAATGAAGTCACCGACCTATGGTCCTAATACAACTTTCTCCAGTCTACATATAGCCCTCTTCTTCCTCTTCTTCCTCTTCTTCCTCTTTTTCGGCGCTGCAGTTCATGACCTCCATTAAAAAAAACCTCTTCAATTGGCACGGTATTTTGCCAGCAGTCTCCAGTGCCGCACGCCTAGTTGGTTAAAGTCCTCTTCCACTTAGTTGTCTAGGATCCGCAGACAACGTGCTGCGTTCATGTCGCTGTACAACCCGTACGGTTCACTATTAAGTCTTCTACTCCACTCGTCACTTATGCAGGTCGGGCCGAAAATCGAACGCAGAATTTTTCTCTCGAAACGACCAAAGGCCTCCTCATCCGCTTTCGATAAGGTCCATGCCTCTGCGCCATAAAGCAGGACCGGGATAATAAGGGTCTTGTATACGACCACCTTGTTTTTTCGAAAGAGGGCTCTGCTTCCGAATTGCCTCCCGAGCCCAAAGAAACAGCAGTAGGCAAGAGTTATTCTGCGGTTGCTCTCGGCACTGATGTCATTGCTTCATGTCACTGCGGAGCCTAGGTAGATGAAGTCCTTGACTACCTCAAAATTATACCTGCTAATATATGCGCCAAAGGACGCACATGGCAAAGGACTAACAAAGGCTCGTAGTGGTAGTATCTATCCGACGGATGCGGACCTGCTAAAAAGCGAGAAGAGCCACCGCAGTCGAACGTCTTGCGGCACTGTTAGTAAGTCCTATCCCCACCTCCTCGTGGTGCCATCTGGAGATTTCCTATGGAAATTGTAGACGGATTAGTCGGCTGGGCTACGGCCTAGTAAGCCGTAACCGTAAAAAAAAACACAAACTCCGGAACAACCACAAGCCTCGGATATAACGGACCGGATTTATGTTGACGACCCTTGCAAAAAACGAAAAAAGGACAATGATCTTCGGCTTTGTACGTGGAATGTCCCTAAACAGGCCACGTGCAGCCGAACAACTTGCAGGAAATGCGATGGAATAGACCGGGTATAAAGCGGATGAAAAACTGCGATATTTACTACGGCGACTGCTATAGGGAGGGAGGGCAACGATTATTTGGATGCGGATTTGTTGTTCGAGGTGGACTAATGCAAAAAGTCCTAAGCTTTCGGCATCTGAGCGAACGCCTCATAACAATCCGTATCAAAGCTAAATCCACGCCCCCACGGAAGACAAGGATGACTCCGCCAAAGATGAGTTATACGATCTCCTAGACAGGACGTATGCCCAATGTCCCAGCTATGACATCAAAATTGTACTAGGAGACTTCAATGCTAAGCTGGGTAAGGAAAGCATCTTTGAACGAGTCATCGGCAAACATGGCCTACACGGCACCACCTCCGATAACGGACACAGGCTGATTGACCTTGCTACGGGGCGAAGGGCATGTTCTAGCCAGTACGTGCTTCCCGTACCTCGATATACACAAAGGCACCTGGCGGTCTTTTGATCTATCGAATACCAACCAGATTGATCACATCGCGATCGACATCAGACACTCCTCCACTATTTTTGATGTTCGAACTTTGCGAGGGGCTAACATCGACTCGGACCACTATCTTGAAGTAGGTCCAACTATGGTTGGGCCATTTATAGTTGTGTTTGAACGGCAGTGGGTTTTGGGTTGCCACATTTTCGTGTCTCTGTTTCAAAAGTACGTGCAACCACCGTACTCTTGGCTGTAGGTTGCTTGATTTCTACAGAAACCGGTCGTACATCAACTGATCTTTTTCGCGGCTTTTCATGATGATCTTAACATCCCCAAAACGATAAGCCACTTTGTGCCTAAGTTCTAATAGTCGGTCCAAGGACCTGTCACTAATAGCCAGCACCAAATGCAGGAGAGGGCGCCGTTGCGCAGTGGTTAGTGTGTTGGACTCTGACGCACGAAGAGCGAGTTCCCGAGTACACCAACGATATCGCCATTTATACTAACCCCCCGTAGTATAAATGCCTTGAAAAATCTTCTCGACTCACGCCGTTCGTAATCGGCATTAAACTATGGGTTCCTATCACCTATGTGAAAAATAGATCACACACAACGTGGATGATTGAGAGAAGGTTGGCTCTGGTCCTTCATGGGCTGCTACGCCGCCAAAAGAAAGAAAAAGATGCAAGAGATCTTTCTCCTTATCTTGCGTGCTCTCCATGACTCGCCAGTGCTGTGCATACAAGCCATCGTTTTGTCAGTCCAGCATCGCCAACACCTTGGTGGTGGGTAAGCTATCTCTGTGGGAAGTAGCCCCGAATGTTGTGTGGTTTCGGGAAGGCATCTTCTCCCACCAGTCATCAAGTCCACTCTTACCTTTTATGGCCGCGAAATTGGTCTTCATCCAATGGGCCGTGATGGCGTCGGCACACACAAAGTAGAGTCAATATGACTTCTATGTCGATCAGCTAAAGTGGGGCTTGGGCGCCTTACCCAGCAGTTCGATGGAGGTGTCATTTACAGCCTGAACGGCTGCCATTTGCCCTGTGGTAAGAGGATCTGCGCCTAGATCCTTAGGAACGATGCCGAGTCGGATTTTCCCAGCTACAATGCTGTAGCTCTCTTTGTCGGCTTGGGGGCTGCCGGTCTTGCTGCGTTTGGCAAGCGGATTCGGCGGGATATTGTGCAGAATTGTCTCGTTTCAGTTCCGGACTCATGATGGCACCGCAAAATTTTGCTTATACAAGAGCCTCATCTCTTGTTTTGCCCAGCGTCGCTCCTTGCACGACTTGAGTTTGATGGAACCACCAAATGGTAGAGACTTATTCGCTGCAGGGTTGGTGGTTTCGTTTCCTACCACAGCTGGGAGCTCATCTGAGAACATATGTACTCACAGAATCCCGACCGAGTGTGATGTCGGAATCGGAAAGTGAAGACACATCTTCTGCTTTCTGTCCGGTTGCAATGTCGGCAAAAGATATGGCTCCTATTTGTTGAGCCGCCAAGGTCTCACAGGCCCTAGCAGGCGATGACATTTAAGAGTCATCACTCTCTTCAGAAGGATTTTTTGTAGAAATTTTACATATGTAGGTATCTACATCGGAGTCCGAGACACTGCAGGAAGGCTTTAATGAAATCGAAGGTCGCCCGGTATCGGAAGCTCGCATACTAGTAGCTAAGCACCCTCATAGCTATGCATCCATCGGCGTATGCTGTTCCACCTTGGAGTTAAGAGAGTAACCGCGTGATGGATACGAAAGAAGAGGAGCGGTGAGGAGGGGTCAGTAATTGCTTCTTAGCTTCGGGTTCCTCAAGAGATGGTCTTTAGAAAGTCATTACCTGAACTGAGCCTCCGTACCACGGCAAGGTGAGCAATCTTCAGAGAAAGTCTAAGGATAAGTAAACTATTGTGTAGTTGGCAATAATTGCACTAGTCCCTTAGTCTTAGGACATTTATGTGCGAGACTATCGTGTGTAAGACGCAAAACCTTTATCTACCCATCAGTCCCTAAAACAAGGTTATAAAATTAACACCCTCCCTTAAGTGCTTATCATTTTACGAACCTTCATTCACCAGCTGTCGTTGACAGTTTGTCAATACACTACGACGAATGGAAGCGACCATTCCACAAATGATTATTATTCACCTATTACACCACATAACTGGATTATTTTAAGAGACCACGCAGCTCTCGTACTCTCTAATTAAATTTTCCTCCAGACAAAAACGCAATTAGTGGACGTCACCACTAACATCGCCTCGTCCGCCCCAACATGAACAAAAGGGAACAATCGCCACTAGCTAACCTTTGGCATTTCTACCCATTTACTACGCACCTCCACCCACTGACTATTCCGCATAGCGTTCCTTTCGTCTCCCAATCAGATGGACATCAATATTGCCTTGTTCCCTTAGGTTTCTTCCCTTTGCGGTATGTCGAGCAAAGTTCACAAAAATCGATTCAATTCGGTCGTTTATTTGCCATGCGATTGGAGTAGTCTCGTTCTCGTACACCCAAACAAACAATTTGGCGCGCATTTCTCCCGCCCTTTTCAGTGCGCATGTACTTATATATCTGATAGTCGCATACTCTCTCCCATTCCACGACGCTCGTGGTTGAAAGCCAACACAGAAAAAAATTCGCCCGAAGCTATAACATACCAGCAGTTACCAACTTCCCATCCGACCATTCTTATTCCTGCTCTGCTTCGTCCCGCTCTATTCCCTAGCCGCGAACCCTTTTATGTGAGAGCGAAATGAAAAACGAAAACCAACAGGCCCCAGTTGTGCACTTTAATTTTCATAAAAAAAAAAAAAATCGAAAAGAGAACAGGGGGAATGCGCACACATACGAGTACGTAGATTCAACGCCAGATTCGTTAGGACTCAGATCTCCCGATAGAGATTCAGTTCCATCATCCAGTTATCCAGCCGCACACACTGGCTGCGTCAAGTTTGTTTGGGTTCAAAGACCAGGAAATTGCGCTCGTCCCAGCTCCACGTCTCGTCTGGTCGACGGTTGCATGCTGTTGTCGTAAACCACACAATTGTGAGGACAGCAAATGCCTCTTCTTCGACGGATGCCAGAGACAAGCGCCAGTGATGGGCAAACGGGCTTGTGTTACACACACTCTCTCTCGCTCTCTCCCTGTGTTGCTGGTATTTCTTAAATAACCCCGGTGCGGGGTAAGGGGGTTACCGCTTTTACGATGGCGCCCGGTAATTGTCGTAGTAAAATAATATTTTGCTGTTTTTCGCTCTCCTCTCCGCCGTGGCTGTTTCCAATCGAAAAGAGCGAGAGAAGGGCGAATGTTTTGGGTGCACCCGTACCGCTACCTTGTCGTTCTCATTGTTGTCTGCGATGGGCTCTTGCTCACAGTCCCTCCGGGTGAAAAATTCATTTGTTCTTCCATTCCCCTTTTCCTCTTTCTGGTTTTTGTTTTTTGCTTGTCCTCGGCAATCTATAGAAATTCGCGTGGAACAATCCGGAATGGAACGCTTTCATGCGCGCCTTTTTTGCCCGTAAAATCCCCCCAACCTCCTGGGTGACTTGTCAAGAGGGATCGGATAGCACCATTCCTGGTAACTGGAAAACTAAACCTGATTTACGATTCACCGAATAACCGCTGCTCGAAGACACGAGTGAGGTTAGAAAGAATTTTTCTCGTTTTTGTTAGTTTTGTATGTATTTTTTGCAATAAATTTCCTCTCGAAGGCGTCATGACACTAGCAGGCAGTCGAACGGCATTCCAGGCGATGCCTGATCAAGAAATTCCTTGGATGTGTGGACATAGAGACATGCAAGTTAATATCATAGAGCATTGATTTGATCCGTAAGCGATGTAAACAAGCTGCGGTCAAATCACATGCAGCATATAGTCAATAACATAAACCATTGATTTGATCCGTAAGTAATGTAAACAATCTGCGGTCAAATCACATGCCACATATTAGGGAGACCAGGAAGTGCGATCGCTTTTTGTTGACACAGCTGCGACTTAATGGCAAAATGCTTTTAGTCGAAGTCAAGTGGTTGCAGCTGCGTCAGCATATTCTTCGTGATCTGTATTAGAGGTACAAGGTCAAGCAAAAATAATTTATGGTCTAAGTCCAAAGTCCAGCAAAGGGACGCTGCCGTAGAGCAGCATAACGCTTAGTATATAAGTTAATCTAAGTTCAGCCCAACTTCAGTTCATCAACATCAGAGGACTTAGCAGTTCATCATCAACATCAGACGATACAGCAGAGTTCGACAGCAGCACTGAGATCGAGTGGACTCCGCGGCTTGGGTGTTTAAATAAAGTGAAATTAGCTAAGTGAAGTAGTGTATTGAAATTGAATTGAAATAATAAAAGCATAGCTAGTTATATCTTTTTAAAAACTACTCCAGCCGCGTAAAAAAATTAATTGGCGCCCAACTTTCGGGGCAGTGCGAAAAATAAAAAACCGGTAAAAATTAAACCTTGAAAAAACCAAGTAAAGTTCGGTAATCGCGCTGCAGAACCAAAACGCTGCAGACAATCAAGTATCTCCACGAAGGAGAGAAAAAAGAAAAAAACACAAAAAATTATCAAGTATCTCCACGAAGGAGAGAAAAAAGAAAAACTATAGATACATATACCTACATATGTAAGTATATACCAAGTATCTCCACTACGGAGAGAAAAAGGAAAGTGAAAAACTAATTACAAAATAAAAGAACAAAAACTATAAGTGCCAAAACTACAAAAAACAAAAAAACAAAAACTATAAGTGCCATAAATAAAAAAGAAAAGAACTATAAGTGCCAAAATAAAAAAAAAACTAGCCAACAAGAGTATAGATGACAGCATAGACGACAGCATATACGACAGCATAGACGACAGCATAAACGAAAGCATAGACGACAGCAAAGACAACAGATCAAGAAGAAGTCAACAGTAAGCGTAAATTTCTGTATTGCATAAACTTAAGTATCCAGCACCTATTAAAATAGGGCTCACTTGTGAAAAAAAAAAAAAAAAAAAAAATAAAATAAAAATTATATTATATAATAAGATTTAAATCTGGAGGAAATATCCATATCGTTAAACAAAATGAGTTTGACAGACCGGGACGAACAGACTGGGTTGAACGCGATGACACTTACCCCAAACTTAGTAAACAGACTAATCAGTGCAAGTACTGCCAGTCTTAAGACCGAGCTTGATCAGCTAAAAGAACAGCTGAAATTGCTTACCTCGTCAAACCTTGTCGCGGAATACGAACAAGAACAAATTGACGATAACATAGTTTGTCAAGAATCTCTTGACATAGTTAAATCCCTTCCGGTATTTTCAGGTGCTAATTACGTTAGTTGGCGAGAAGCCGCTAACAACACTATGAGTCTATACGATAAAGGAAGTCGCAAATACTTTGCAGCTTTGACAATCTTGAGAAACAAGATTGTTGGGGATGCAAATAACATCCTAACGAATCACGGATGTGTTCTGAATTTTGATGGCATTATAAGTCGTTTAGATTTCGCGTATGCCGATAAAAGACCAATTCACATAATCGAACAGGAAATGAGCATACTTCGCCAAGGTAATAAATTAATATTAGAATATTATAATATAGTCAATGAAAAATTGACCCTGTTAATAAACAAAACCATCATGACCTATGGCACAAACACACCGATTACAAAAGAACTCAATAACAAAAACCGTGCGAATGCTTTACGCATCTTTATTACGGGTTTAAATGCGCCTCTCGCAAACATTTTATTTTCTCTCAAACCCGAAGACTTACCCAACGCGCTTGCAAAGGCTCAAGAATTGGAGTCGAACAATCTTCGAGCCAATTTCGCGATGCAATTCGGAAGAGGCATGAACAATACTCCTCCACAAAATAATGACCTGAGATTTCCAAAAAGAAATAATTATAATAGTTACCAAAATAACCCCACTTATCCAAAACCTGTACCCATGGATGTTGATCCTTCCAATCAAAATCGAAATGATTTCCATGCAAACAGACACTCTTTTCCAAATAGGTTTTCAAATCGCAGATTTTCATATAATCGTAATTTCAATAACTCACACAATCAAAACGTAGGTGAAAAACGCGCCCACGGCAGTGGACTATTCTCCGCTCAGCCGCATAATAAAACTCAAAGAGTAAATAATGTCAGTGACTCTTTTTTAGACCAAGGCCCCGATTGCCTTACATATACAAAATAAGCGAAAGGACAGGAAAAGCATTCCAAATAATGATTGACACAGGAGCTACTAGTTCGTACTGTTCACCCAATACACTCCCCAATAGAAAGGAATTAGACATTAGGAAAAGAGTTAGGACAATTAATGGTTTTTCCATTATTACTCATTATTGCGAAGCATTTATATACGGAGTCAAAGAAAGATTCTATGAAATAGAAAACTTAGAGGCAGATATTTTAATAGGCTATAATTTATTGAAAAAGGCAAATATAAAATTAGATTTTTCGAAAGGCACGCTTACACATGGCACAAGGGAAGAAAAAATATACACTTCAGGAAAAGAATCTGAAGTACGCGAATCAGTGAAGAACACTGATGATAAATTAAATAAAAAAAATACTTTCGGTAGTGAATCCGAAGGACTAAAGTCAGATAAAAATGCTGACATTGAAGTACAAAAAATATACACTTCAGGAAAAGAATCTGAAGTATCCGAATCAGTAAAAAGTACCGATATTAAAACAAATGAAAATACTTTCGGTAGCGAATCCGAAGGACTACAGGCAGCAAAAGACGCTGACGCTGAAACGTTAAATAAACAGGTAAATGAATTAAATTTGGGAGACAACGCTCCTGAAACCTTGAAAATGAATAATACGAACGCCGAAAGTTCGAAATATAAAAACGAAAAATTAAAAAGATTAGGATTGGTGATGAGGAAAAAGATTGAAGAAATTCACTCTGATATAGATACCAATCTTCCATTTAGAACGGATATTAAAGCGGAAATTCGTACAATTGTTGGATCTCCTATATGGAGTAAACAATATCCCTACCCGCTCTCAGTAAATTCGTTCGTAAACCAAGAAATTAATAAATTACTAAAGGTCAATATAATTCGTCCAAGCAAAAGTCCATATAATTCTCCTATATGGGTAGTACCCAAGAAGGGTATAAATGAAGATGGTACTCGAAAATTAAGAATGGTAATTGATTTTAAAAAAATTAACGAACAAACAATATCGGATCGTTATCCTATTCCGGATACAAATGTAATACTATCAAACCTGGGCAACTCAAAATACTTTTCAACGATAGACTTAGAGTCAGGATTCCACCAAATTCTCATGAAAGAAGAAGACATTGAGAAAACCGCTTTTTCAGTAAGTAATGGGAAATACGAATATTTAAGGATGCCATTTGGATTAAAAAATGCACCAAGCATATTCCAAAGAGCAATGGACAATATCCTTAGAGACTTTATAGGCAAATTTTGCCATGTTTACATTGATGACATTATAGTTTACTCTAGCACAATAGAAGAACATACTCGACATTTAGAATTGATAATAGATACACTAAAAGATGCCCATATGAAGGTATCTTTAGAAAAATCCGTATTTTATTCGGAACAGATTGAATTTTTAGGCTATATAGTAGGTCACAAAGTAATTAAAACAGACCCCAAAAAAATCGAAACAATTTTAAATTATCCTATACCAACCACACTTCGACAACTTAGAAGTTTTCTCGGTATGACTGGATATTATCGCAAATTCGTGAAAGACTATGCGACGGTAACCAAACCACTAACAAAATATCTTTCAGGGGAAAACGGAAAAATTTCCCAATATTTATCGAAAAAAATACAAATTAATTTAGATCAAGAAGCAATAAAATCTTGTGAAACTTTGAAACAATTGTTAGCAAACCAAGTAGAATTAACACAGCCAGATTTCAATAAGAAATTTATTTTAACCACAGATGCTTCAAATATAGCACTAGGAGCAGTTTTATCTCAGGAAGGTAAACCGATCACTTTTATTTCAAAAACCCTAAATTCCACAGAAATGAATTACGCAACTAACGAAAAAGAGCTCTATGCCATTGTCTGGGCTCTCAAAAATTTAAGAAATTATCTTTACGCAGTTAAAGACTTAGAAATTCATACTGACCATCAACCACTTACTTTTGCTATTTCTACACGAAACCCTAATGCGAAAATCAAAAGATGGCGGTCATTTATAGAAGAATTTTCACCTAAAATGGTATACAAGCCAGGAACCACTAATATAGTTGCAGACGCACTTTCGAGACAACATCTCAACAATATGTCTGACGACCAAACAAACAATGAAACAGAATCATCTGACGATTCTTTCGTCACTCAACATTCAGCTGACAGTAGTGACCACACTAAAATTTTAGAAACCTCAAAGCCACTGAATCAATTTAAGCAACAGCTCCTTCTTGCAAGAGCAAAGTTTACTATTCATGAATCTGTCCACAACTTCGGAAAAACAAGGCATATTATAGAATTTGATACACCAGAAAACTTAATGACAATTTTAAAAGAGTACTTACAACCCAATCTCGTGACAGCAATTCATTGTACACCAGAAGACTTATACATTATAAAAGGAAAACTTTTAGAGACATTTCAATGCAAATTTTTATACACTAAGAACTTCCCTTTGGACATTACAAATCGCGATGATCAATGGGCAATCGTAGAACAAACACATTCCCGAGCACATAGAAACTACACCGAAAATATTAAACAGATCCACAAATACTATTACTGGCCTAATAGGAATAAGCAGTTCAAACAATATATCAGAGCTTGTGAAATATGTAACAGGAATAAATACGATAGGCATCCAAAAAAAGAACCAATTGGAGAGGCTCCAATTCCTAAGAAAGAGGGGGAGCATGTCCACATAGACATTTTCTATGCACAAAATTTAAAATTTCTAACTTGCATAGATTCATATTCAAAGTTCCTAACTATAAAACAAATATCCGACAAAACGAATTTAAACGAAAAAGTCTTAGAAATATTGCAAAGCTTCCCACAGGTGAAAAAAATAACATTAGACAATGACCAGGTTTTATCATAGTACAATTTAAAAGTTTGATGTCGAGACTGAGCATAGAAATTTATTTTTGTAATCCTCACCACAGTACCACAAACGGCCAAATAGAGAGAGTGCATTCTACCATAATAGAAATCGCTAGATGCTTAAAAGACGAATATAAGTTAATTGATTATTCGGAATCCATATACAGAGCTGCTCTACAATACAATAAAACGATCCACTCTGTGACAAACGAAAAACCATTCGAAATCATGTACAATAAGGTACCTCACGAAAACGTTCGTAACCAATTACTAGCAGCACAAGCAAAAATGCTAGAAAGAAATAATAAAAATAGAAATAGTAGAAATTACGCTTTCGATGACATAGTTTACGAAAAAAGAATAGGGGAAAGAAATAAGCTAAAACCCAGATATATAAAACAAAAGGTAAAAGAAGATTTAGGGCATAAGATAAGAATATATAACAAAAACAGAATAATCCATAAAGACAACATTAAAACCTAACACCCCAATTTAAATCCTAAACCCCGGAATACAGAATCCTAGAGAAATACAAGACGTGACACGACATACAAAAATGACAATAACAGACCTTATGGATGTTTCCAAATTTAAAATTCTCCAAAATAAAGATGTAATAATAATATATATCAGATATCCAATAATAGAAAAAACATGTAATCTTTATGAATCTAGAGCTATTGCCTAAAATAACAGTAAGCTTCTAATTGAAAACAGAATTGCTAAATGTAATAACACTTTTAAAACGGTCGAAAATTGTTCAATAGAATTGACCAATACCTTTTGTAAATTAAGTCCAAAAGAGACTTGCTTGTCATTAATTTTAAATAATAAAGAAGCAGATTGTACAAAAATTATCGAGAAAAATAAAAATATTGATGTTATCAAAGATGGAGCTATCTTGGTAGCAGGAAACAATACAGTAGATAAGTACAATTTAAATGGAATATATTTAATAACATTTGAAAACATTACTGTTATAAACGATATAACATTTTACAATCCCGCTAAAATAATACTTAATTACCTAAAACTAAATCGACCAATAGAATTTAATGTAATTGAATATGTAGAACCCGATGATTTGGAACGGGAATTTGAAAACATTAATCTTATGTATGTAACTCGTAAAGAGATCGAAACCCGCTCGGTACTTTGGACCTCCCTTATAACAATTATAATAATACTTTTGTTGTTTATGTTTTTATTTAAAATACGTAATACCCTCTCAAATTGTAAAAAAGAACATAGTAAGAAACCCGATGTAAAAATATTAAAGAACGAAAATAAAAATGATGAACATTTTGAAGAAATTATGTTAAAAGATTTGAATGAAAAAATTGATGATCTAGTAAACAAAACTAAGAAAATTGAAAATAAAGATAACGAAAACTTTGAAGAAATTATGTTAAAAAGATTTGAATGAAAAATTTATGATTTAGTAAAACGAAGAATCGGGACGATTCATTTAAGAAAGAGGGGAGTTAATATCATAGAGCATTGATTTGATCCGTAAGCGATGTAAACAAGCTGCGGTCAAATCACATGCAGCATATAGTCAATAACATAAACCATTGATTTGATCCGTAAGTAATGTAAACAATCTGCGGTCAAATCACATGCCACATATTAGGGAGACCAGGAAGTGCGATCGCTTTTTGTTGACACAGCTGCGACTTAATGGCAAAATGCTTTTAGTCGAAGTCAAGTGGTTGCAGCTGCGTCAGCATATTCTTCGTGATCTGTATTAGAGGTACAAGGTCAAGCAAAAATAATTTATGGTCTAAGTCCAAAGTCCAGCAAAGGGACGCTGCCGTAGAGCAGCATAACGCTTAGTATATAAGTTAATCTAAGTTCAGCCCAACTTCAGTTCATCAACATCAGAGGACCCCGCAGTTCATCATCAACATCAGACGATTCAGCAGAGTTCGATAGCAGCACTGAGATCGAGTGGACTCCGCGGCTTGGGTGTTTAAATAAAGTGAAATTAGCTAAGTAAAGTAGTGTATGTAGTAGTGATATAATAAAAGCAAAGCTGGTTAGCTCTTTTTAAAAACTACTCCAGTCGCGTAAAAAAATTAATTTGCATACTACTGTGTGGCTCGGTCGTTATCTGCTCTCTGCATTTGTTTTGATTCTATTCGGCAGTGCACTCTGCGGTATGTGGAATGTGATAGAACCGCTTTGGCTTGTTGCCGTTTGAGTTACGAATTTTTTGTTGGTTTTGTTGCCTGACGACGTTGATGAAGGCTGAGGCTGCTCGCGAAGGAACTGTTCCTATAAATAACTTTTCTTTCTGGATGTTCCCGGAATCGAAATGAAAGATTAGAGGGAGAAATGCCAGGCCGGTTGGAGGGCTATTAAGTTGCTTGGAATGTTGTAAAACACGCAGGGACGTTAGGTGTTATTTTCGTAACGTGCGCTAATGGAAATCTGAGAGCTAAAGGTGCTTCATGGCTTTTTTAAAAGACCGCGAAGTTTGGAAAATACGTTAACGTATTTGGACTGGATTTAACCCTTTATATGTACAGAGATCTGTTTCACCACTTCTACCTTCGAAATGGGTAGGAGGGAGCGAGCAAAAAAGTTGATCGCGTTTAACATGGCAAACGCCAGCTTCGACCTCTGTCCCGGCTCAATCCAAGTTGACACACAGCCTCCGCTTGGCCTCCCCTGGATAGCTATACTGGCACCCGCCAGGTAGTGAACTAATGTGTGCAGCGACCCGAACGCCTGTTCCTGGGGAAATGGGGACCTGGCCCTCCAGGTTGGGGGTTGCGCTTAGGGGTAACATCCCTATCGCGTAAAACAAAAATTTGTTCAGAAACAACCAACAGCCTCGGATACGGACGGATTACACGTTGATGACCCTCGCAAATGTCAAAAAGGAAACGAATTCCGGATCTGCAGACCAGGTAGACATCACCGCGCTCCAAGAATTGCGATGGGATGGGCCAGGCAAAAAGCGGATGAAAAACTGTGATATCTACTACGGAAACTGCTACAGAGAAAACAAACAACGCTTATTCGGATGCGGATTTGCTATTCGAGGCAACCTCAGGAAAAAAGTCTTAAACTTCCAATATGTAAGCGAACGCCTCAGAACTATCCGCATCAAGGCCAATCTCGGCACTATAAGCTTAATATCTGTCCACCCTCCACAAAGGAGAAAGATGACCGACAGAAAGACGAGATATAAATGCGAAGCTGGGTAAGGAAGCTATCTTTGATCGAGTCATAGGAAAGCACAGCCTACACAATACCACGTCAGAAAACGGACTAAGGCTAGTGGACTTTATGGCGGGACATAATCTCGTAGTAGCAAGTACACGATTCCCACACTTTACCATCCATAAGGGGACCTGGTGGTCTTTTAATCAATCGACAATCAATCAAATTGATCACATTGCGATCGACGGCAGACACTCGTTCAGCATCCTAGATGTCCGAGCCTTTCGAGGAGCCAACATCGACTCGGATCATTACCTTGTTGCAGCCAAGGTACGGATGCGGATATCGCAAACACTGCGGAGTCGAGTAGGACCCTCAAAATTTTACGTCGGAAAGCTGCAATCGCAGGAGCGGAAAAGGAGAAGCACGCGCTTTTCAGAAGGAAAAAGAAAGAGCATGAAAAGCGCGCGATCGAGGAGAGTCTTTTAAAGGTCTTCACCATACTACAGGTATTCAAACAGGTATTCCTTCGACCTTACCTATTGTTATCCTACTCTCCCAAAAAAATCGTATCTTTGTGTTCGTTCCACCACTCTTTCTATTTACTCGCCATAATTTATCTTTCATAAATCACCTACAACCCCTACAACCGTCGTTGTACCTCGAACTGACCCCTGTGTGCTGCGAACCTAGTCTTCAAGTCTTCAAGCCATAAATTCTTTAAAATCTCCATTAAATCATAGACAAATGCCATTACGATAGTATTATTGTATCTCGATACCTCAATAATATTCGGCTGCAAATCACTGAAGCATTTTATCAATAGCTTCAACTTAAGGCCTAAATACTGACGCCCAGTCTTGCCCAATTTATGGCTACAATATATCATGTTGTTCGTTTCTTCCTTATCGTGATTTGTTTTATTGCATTTTCATGGTTTGGAATGATGATACTTTGGGTGTCGAATGGTGTTAGCTTGAGGGGTATTTATGAATAGATATGCAATCGGACGTGTTATAGTCGATTAAGTGTTTTCTAATGTTGTTTTAGGACTGGGGCTATAGCAGGTACTTACCTACTTAGTCAGGTGGCGCTACAGTCCGGTGTGAGCCCGGGCCTCAACCAACAAACTTCTAAAGCTGGCACGGTCTTTTGCCAGCTGTTTTCCGCAACGCACTCCCAGTTGGTTAAGGTCCCCCCTGATGAGAAATTACATGACAGTACGTCACCTCGTCTAAATCTCTTTTTAACATCAAAGGTCCCGGTTAATTCGCTACCGACCTTAATGGGGCAGCGAGGGTTCTCCATTGTCATTCTGCACAATCTGACGAAATGGGCAGGGATGTCAAATCTAGACATGGCGCTGTATAGCTCGTCTCTATACACTCTGTCATACGCAGCCTTGAATTGACGAAAAGGTGGTGGGTCTCGATTTGGTATTCTTGGATCTTCTCCAAGATCTGCCGCAGTGTGAATATCTGGTCTATTGTGGACTAACCTGGCCTGAAACCACACTGGTAGGAGCTTATCAGATTATCCACAAAGAGTTTTAGGCGTTCACACAATACGGCAGAGAAGAACTTATATGCGATGTTAAAAAGACTTATTCCCCTGTAGTTGGCGCAGTTATAGGGGTCTTATTTCTTCGGGACTGGGCAAACGGGTATGCTTTCCTTCGACCATATTTTACAGATGAGCTGGTGCATGCGCCCTACCAGATCATCTCCAGCCACTTTAAATAGCTCGCCAGACGGTCCGTCTGCGCCCGCGGCTTGTTTTATTCTTCAGCTTTGAAACTACTAGCTCCGCAACCCAACATCTCGTCGGCGGAAGCTTTGGGTCGTACTCCTGCCTGTCCCTCTTCCCCCTCGCAACCACGCTGACTGCGACTGGCGCATAGTAGGTCGTGTTTATCGCTCTCTGTTGTTGGAGTTAATCTTGCTGTCGCAATACTGGGCATAATACAACCGGCGATGTAGCTTCACTTCACGGCTCAGCTTAGATGGAGTTGGATCTTCATATGATTTGTAAATTGTACTGATGAGGGATTTCAAGCCAATAAACGATCGCCTAGCTGTGATCCGCATCCAAGGCAGATCCTACAACATCAGCCTTATTTGTGTACGATGCTTATGGAGCTTATTCGGAGTACAACATCAAAATCGAACTCGCGGACTTCTACACCAGAATCGGTAGGGACAAAAGACAACAGCTTCCGACTTACAGACTTTGCGGCAACAACAGCATCCTGATCGTCAAACATCCTGGATGCCAAAACATTCAGAAGGGCAAACGTCTGAGTGTATGCTAGTGGTAGCAAGACTCAGAGCCCAAATTTCCAGTATTAGAAAGCTGCATCAGCCCACCAAAAGGAGGTTCAACATTAGAAGCCTGACCACAGAAATCGCCACCAACTACAGAGAGCAACTGAGCGGACGACTCCCAAATATGCCTACGTCGAACACAAATGCCAATAATATGTTGCTGCATTGCCGCTTTGTCATTCAGGAAGTAGCCAAAACCACCTTTGGATACCTACCACCCCCGACAAGAAACCCGTGGTATGATGGCGAGCGTGACTAGAAAAAGGCAGCAACCGACGAGGCTTATCAAAATGCGCTGCAGAACAAAACCAGGGTACCGAACCAGAACAAGGCAGGAGAAGAAACTACTGCGACAAAAGAAATAAACCTTCGCAGCCTCCCAGCTCAAGGATATCGAGGAGTCTAGGGATAAGCATAAAACACGAGGCTCCAAAAGGGGCACCCAGGCTCTTCAAAACTGCGAGGGTAATCTTGTCACCGACCCGCAGGGAATAGTGGATGTATTTAAGCAGCATTTCCAGCAGCTGCTGAACGAGCATGACCAAGAGAGAATGGTAGGGATCGAGGAAATCCCAACTCCAGCCGCTGAAGTAGTCCTCCCACCCAGCATCGAAGAAGTCGGCACAGCTATTCAGAAGCTGAAGAACAAAAGGCTTGCCATCAGAGCTCTTCAAGGCTGGCGGCGATGTTCTGGTAGGGAGCATGCACCAGATCATCTTCAGAATTTGGGAAGATAAAGGCATGCCCAACGACTGGAATACCAGCCCTATTTGCTCCATCCACAAAAAAAAATCCGGTCCAACCTCTTGCAAGAACTATAGAGGTATATCCCTGCTCAATGTCGCATACAAGATCCTGTCCAACGTATTGTGTAAACGTCTGAACGCACTAATCGGCAGCTACCAATGCGACTTCCGGCCCGGCAAATCAACTATAGACCAAATTTTCACACTTCGACAAATCCTGGAAAAGACCAACGAGTTTCGAATCGATACACACAATCTCTTCATCGCTTACTTGTTTGGTGCGATGGCCGAATTCGGGCTCCCGGGAAATTGATCCAGTTGTGTTGCGTCACGCTAAAAAATACGCGATGCTCCGTCCAACTCGGTTCCAGGTCTTCGGAATCGTTTGAAACATGCACCGGATTTCGGCAAGGAGATGCGCTGTCATGTGACTTCTTCAACCTGGTGCTGGAGCAGATAGTGCGACGGACAGGCGTCAACAGGGAAGGCACTATCTTCTACAAGTCCGTCCAGCTGCTAGGATACGTGGATGATATCGACATCATCGCGTGTTCTCGCCGTGGCATTGTGGAAGCATTCACGGCGATTGAAGAACAGGCGAAACGAGTTGGTCTTAAGGTCAATGAGGACAAGACGAAGTGTATGCTGTCAAGCAAAAACCAATTCGTCGCTCACCACCTGGGACAAAATATAACAATTGACAGCTACAATTCCGAGGTAGTTAAGGAGCTTGTCTACCTCGGGCCAAACGTAAGTTCCACAAATGACACCACAGTGGAGATCCGGCATAGAATCGCCCTTGGCAACCGCCGCTACTTCGATTTGTCCAAACAACTGGAGTCAAAACTCCTCACTCGAAAGACCAAGGCATGCTTTACCAAGCGCTCATACTGCCAGTCTTGCTGTACGGAGCTGATTTTGGGTTCTTCCGAAAGAAAAATACTGCGCCGGATATTTGGTCCTGTCTGTGTGGAAGCCGATTAGAGGAGATGACATAACCGCGAACTCTACGAGCTGTACAAAGATGTTGATGTAGTCCGAAAGGCAAAGATCCGTCGACACAACTGGCCACATCGAGCGCATTGACATCAACGCTCCAGATAAGAGGCTCTTCGACTCCGAGCCTCCTGGTTCGAGAAGAAGAGGATGACCGAACCTCCGGAATAATGACCAAGTAATCGTGGATGTAAGACATCATGGTCTTGATAACTGGAAGCAGCGTGCCCGGGACCGTCAAGGATGGAAGGCAGCTATAGCTCAGGCTCAGATCCTCCATGGATCGCTGGCCTGATAAGTAAGTAAGTAAGTTGTGGTTGTTTCGGAGTTCGTGTTTTCTTTTTCACGATTACGGCTTACTAGGCTGTAGCCCAACCGACTAATCCTGTTTTTTTTTGGCGCAGGATGCTCAACATTCGCCTTTTCCCGTCTGCAATTTCCATAGGAAATCTCCAGATGGCACAACGAGGAGGTGGGGATAGTGCTTACTAGCAGTGCCCCAAGATGTTCGACTGCAGTGGCTCTTCTCGTTTTAAGCAGGCCAGCATCAGTCAGGTAGATGCTGCCCCTACGAGGCCTTTGTTAATCCTTTGCCAACCCATCCTTCTTCTTCTTAGCGGGCGCTACAGTTCGGGGTGAACCTGGGCCTCCACCAACATGCCCCTCCATCTAGCACGATCTTTTGCTAGCCTTTTCCATTGCCACACACCCAGTTGGCTGAGGTCCCCTTCCACCTGTGTGCGCCATCTTAAGTGGGGCCGTCCACTGCTTCTTCGTCCCTCGGGGTTGGATTCAAAGACTCTCCGGGCTGGAGCTGTGGTGTCCCATTCGCTCTACATGGCTCAGCCATCTTAGGCGTTGAATCCGTGGACGCCTGACTAGGCTCATGTCGCTGTACAGCCCGTAAAGTTCGTGGTTGAATCTTTTCCTCCATCCCCCGTCTGCGTTTATAGGTCCGAAAAACACACGCAAAATCTTTCTCTCGAACCGACCAAGGGCCTCCTCATCCGCTTTTGATAGTGTCCATGCTTCTGCGCCGTACAACAGGACCGGGATGATAAGGGTCTTATATAGAGTCAACTTTGTCGTTCGGGAGAGGGCTCTATTACTCAATTGCCTTCTGAGCCCAAAGAAACAGCGATTAGCAAGAGTGATTCTGCGTTTGATTTCGGAATTGATGTCGTTGTTCCAGGTCCCTGCGGAGCCAAGGTAGACGAAGTTCTTAACTACCTCGAACTTATATCTGCCAATACAAACGTTCTGGCCAAGACGTCGGTGGTGAGCGTCCTTTTTCGATGACAGCATATATTTAGTTTTGCCCTCGCTTACCGCCAAACCAATTTTTGCCGCCTCCATCTCAATACTCGCAAACGCCCCATTGACATCTCGCTGTGATCTAGCTATTATGTCAATATCGTCGGCGTATGCAAGGAGTTGCGAGGATTTGAAATAGATTGTGCCTGTTGTATTGGCCAGTGATTCTTGCACAATCATTTCCAATATGATGTTGACGAAGCCACACGACAGCCCATCGCCCTGCCTAAATCCTTTTTTGCATCAGAACTATCGGTCAGGTGTTCACCGATTCGGATCGAGCAGCAAGCATTCTCCGAAGTCATCCTGCATAGTCTGACGAGTTTAGCTGGGATGTCAAAGGTAGACATAGCGTTGTATAGCTCGTCTCTAATTACGCTGTCGTATACGGCTTTGAATTGGACAAATAGGTGGTGAGTGTCGACTTGAAATTCATTGGTTTTCTCCAGTATCTGCCGTAGTATGAAGATTTGATCGATGGTGGACTTCCCTGGCCTGAATTCGCACTGATAAGGACCTATCAGCTTATTTACAAAAGGCTTCAGGCGTTCACACAAAATGGCAGAGAAGATTTTGTAGGCGATGTTAAGGAGACTTATTCCTCTATAGTTGGCGCAATCAGAGGGGTCTCCTTTCTTATGGATCGGGCATACGATGCTGAGACTCCATTCCTCGGGCATGCTTTCCTCTAACCACATCTTACGGATGAGTTGGTGCATGCTCCTAACCAGTTCATCCCTAGCTGCCTTGAAAAGCTCAGCAGACACTCCGTCTACACCAACAGCTTTATTCGACTTGAGTTTCGATATGGCAATCTTAACTTCGTCGAGGTCAGGGAACAGAATTCTCTGCGGTCTCCGTCGATTAGAAATGGATCATTCTGCCTGACAGCGGTATATTGATTAACATCGCCGTTATACAGTCTGCAGAAGTTGCCATCCCACTGGAAAGTTAAAAAGAAACCACTAGATAGCCCACCCCTTAACTTAAAAAAAAAACTAAAATATTGAGAAAGCGGATTCCGCCAATGCAGCGATTCATGACCAAATCCGTCAATCCAATCTAAAATGACAGAAAATAAAAATAAAAATGATCTATGAATGGAGATATGTATATATGGCTCGACAGGGATTTCCCACTACATCATCCGCTTCCAATGGGCCCCGTGGGGACGTGACTATCATATTAGTACCCAGCGAACCTGTGCAGCTCGTATCAATGAACTAACGAGAAGACAACAAAACGAAAATGGAAAAACATAAACAAATTGATTAACAATCAAACTGAAGATAAAAAACAACAACAATCAACCAATCCGAATGTTATGCCAACATTAAATCCAATCCGGTGTCCACGGTCATTTAATTAGCTGCCGACAAACGAAAGAGGAAATGGAATAAAGAAAAGATCCAAAAAGCCAAATGGAATCGTAAATATTTTGAATTTCGCACAATGGGATCTAAGCACACGTGCCACACCTGCTGCTTCGATGAAAGATTGAAACCAACCGACGGGCATTTGATTCGATTAAGAGACAGATACGAGAGGTAGGTACATAGAAGAAGGGCAAGATGAAAGAAATGCCCATGTATCCGCACCGGCACGTGGCATTAGCGATAGTAGTTTGTCAGTTAGATTAATAGTAAAATCCAACTAGATCGTATCCGGAGCTTAAGATACAAACTACCTCGAACTAATCGCGCCTTAAGCCCCGACGCTAATTCAAAGTTTAAACAAATTATTTATAAACCCCTCGACGGTATCTAAAAATAAGCGCTAAGCACACAAATAGTCCTACATACCGCCACACATCCAGTTAACACTTCATAAAAATTAAAAATAACGATAAAAAGGCAAATGTCATAGATGAAATATGTATCTCATACGAATGATAAATAGATGGATTTATGAATGGAAACTTTTCATGTTGATGTTTCGTATTTACATAAATCCAATGTCCCATTCGATCGTTTTGGACTTAAAAATCACGTCGCTGTCAGTGAGATACAGATACCGAGAAATCGAAAATAAGAAGAGAAACGCCATTGTGTCGCTACCGTGACATCCTTATCGCATCGAGCTTTCTCAGAATGAAAGTGTGAACAGTACACATACGGGTAGACGCGCACAGTGGCATGAATGGCCGGGCCTGAAAGGTAAATATTGAATAATGCACACTTGTTTCGGAGCAAATATGACGATGACGATACTATGATCCGACGACGGACGCGCTGGAGTTTGCCGGTGACGCTTAGTATCTATTGTATTTATTGACGTACTTTCGATTTATTTATTTAGTTGTTTGGGCTTATCAGCTCTGCTGTTGTTCTTTGATTGATAAGAGGTCTCTGTGCGATGGTCGGGAGGGAGGTTATTGGGGTGGCAACGGTCGGGAACAAGTAGATAATTGAAGATTTTATGGTTCGGGATCATGTCAGGAGGGGGAAAGTGAATAATTGATTTATAGCGGAAGTGGCTTGATTTAACAGGTGTAAATGACGGGAATGCTGGGGCGGAGCGTGATAGGAAGTTGTATGACCTAATTAGCCGGGCCATTAAGGACGTCCAGTTTGGGGTTATTAGGTAGGCGGGTGCGTTGGCGCTGCCGGTATAGTATGCATACATACTCTATGCCAGCTAATGTAGGGATTAACGTTTTACGGGTAATTTGGGTAAACAGTCCGCTTGGTTGGTTTGTAGCACGTAGTTTGCCTTTTATCCAGTAGACCCACTCATACTGCTCTTCGTCGATTTCATGTCGGCATATGACAGCGTGTATAGAGATGAGCTATACAAAGCCATGTCTAGTTGTAACATCCCTGCCAAACTCGTCCGACTGTGCAGGATGACAATGGAGAATTCTCGCTGCTCCATTAGGGTCAGTAATGAGCAAACCGAGACCTTTGATGTTAAAAAATGATTTAGGCAAGGTGACGCGCTGTCATGCAACTTTTTCAACATCGTGCTTGAAAAGATCGTGCAAGAGTCACTGGCCAACACAAGAGGTACGATTTATTTCAAGTCTACTCAATTGCTTGCGTACGCCGACGACATTGACGTGATTGGACGGACACAGCGAGGCGTCAATGAGGCCTTTGTAAGCATTGAGGTAGAAGCGGCTAAGATGGGTCTCAAGGTTAATGAGGGTAAAGCCAAATATCTGCTTTCATCTAAAAGAGACGGACAACACAGACGTATTGGCCAGATCGTCACCATGGGCGGATATAACTTTGAAGTGGTCTAGGAATTCGTCTACCTTGGCTCACTGATGACCAACGACAACAACACCAGCGCTGAGATAAAACACAGAATCACTCTTGCCAACCGCTGTTTCTTTGGGCTCAAGAGGCAATAGAGAAGTAGAGCCCTCTCTCGGAAAACCAAGGTGACACTATATAAGACCTTAATCATCCCAGTCCTCCTTTACGGCGCAGAGGCTTGGACCTTTACAAAAGCGGATGAAGATGCCCTTGGTCGTTTCGAGAGGAAAACTCTGCGCACTATCTACGGTCCCGTTTGTTCAAACGGTGTATGGAGGAGAAGATGTAACGAAGAACTGTACGGGTTGTACAGCGACATCGGCCTGGTACGACGTCTACGGATACAGCGTCTAAGGTGGCTAGGCCATGTAGAGCGCATGGAAAAAACAGCTCCGACCCGAAGAGTCTTCGAATCCACTCCGGAAGGAAGCCGCGGCAGAGGACGACCGCATCATCGGTGGCGCACGCAGGTGGAATGAGACCTTAACCAACTGGGCGTGCGGTGCTGGAAACAGCTGGCCAAAGACCGTGCCAGCTGGAGACGATTGTTGGTTGAGGCCCAGGTTCACCACGGACTGTAGGGACACCTAAGTAAGTAAGTAACTCTTACTGCTCTTGAACGCGAAGGATGTCAAGAGTATGGTTTCTCCAACGGTTTCTGGGGTGGGTAATAATTGAAGGGACAATGACAATTTTAATTAAAAATCAATTCTGCACACCGCAAATGCTAATGTGTTAAGCAACGCGCAGAAGTGTGTTAGATGACACATATATGTACATAAGTGTGCCATTTGAGACACTTAAAGACTAAGTGTGTCACTTAACACGTGTGGACAAGACAACATACCTCAAGCAATTCGAGAAGGTACAAAGGTTGGCGTGTATATGCATTACCGGGGCCCTTAGGTCCACCCCAACGGCTGCGCTTAACATGATACTCGACCTTACCCCACTCGGCCATTAGACTTAAGGCCAACTCGAACTGGTCGAGCTATGTCACTAGCCACTCCTCCATCCTGAATAACAGGTCAACTATGGCAGAAAACCTGGACCTCACAAAACCCACCACGGTCTTGGAAAGAAACTTAACAACGACCTGCCCGGACAGACAAAACTGGACTCGCCAGACTCAACCTCGCAGAAACTGCGTGGACTTCTACGCTGACGGGTCTAAAACCAAAGACGGGGTGGGTAGTGGAGTATTCTGCAAACAACTTAAGCTGAACAAAGCTCTAAAACTACCAAATCACTGCAGCGTTTTCCAGGCGGAACTGTCGGCAATAAAAGAGGCTTTGTCTTGGCTGAATTGGAACGTGATATCCACCACGGATATCCGCATTCTCACGGATAGCCAAGCAACCTTAAAGTCGTTGGAGTCCTATGTGTACACATCAAAAACTAGTCTCGGGTGTCGCCTATCTCTTAACGAGATGCCCGAACAGTTCAACATACAACTTATCTGGGTACCGGGACACAGCGACATTCCTGGAAATGAAAGAGCCGACACACTCGCCAAACAAGGAACGACGCTACAATCAATCATTGCTTGTAAAGGTCTACCCTTTGCAACCATTAAACACAATCTTACAAATCTCGCCAGGGCCGAGACGAACCAGAGATGGACTCAGGGACATACCTGCCTCATCACCAGGCAAATCTGGCCCTCGCTCAACAGTCAACGGACTAGGAGTATTATCTCCCTAAAAAGAACTGACATCCACAAAGTCATCGGTGTCATCACTGGACACTGTCTTATTGGCAGGCACGCGCAAAAACTAGGTATAACTCCGAATGATTTATGCAGGAGCTGTCTGGACGAGGAGGAGGTCGAATCCATTCATCACCTTCTCTGCGCCTGCCCGGCATTCTGCACAATCAGGAAACGATACCTAGGATCTTACTTCCTTAACGACCTGACCGAAGTTCAGCAAGCAGGGATATCTGTTCTTCTTAATTTCTTAAGAAGCACAAAAAGGTGCCACGATTAGGGGGCTAAACCCCCTCGTAGCTGCACAACGGGCCTCCCTGGCCGATGTGTGTTCTTCTCATTTTCTTTTTTAGGAAGGCTACGGTCCTACCTACCTACCTACCTACCTTCTTCTTCTTATCGTGCACTACAATGCGTACAGTTCAGGGTGAACCTCGGCCTCAACAAACATGCCTCTCGAACTAGAACAATCTTTCGCTATACTTTTCGATTGCCGCACAACCATTTGGCTGAGGTCCACTTCCACCAGTGTGCGCCATCCTAGATGCGGCCGTACTCTGTTTCTTCGTCCCTCGGGGTTGGATTTAAAGACTCCCCGGGCTGAAGTTGTGGTGTCTATTAGCACTACATGGTCTAAATATCTTAGGCGTTGAATCCGTAGACGCCTGACTAGACTCATGTTGCTGTACAGCCAATAAAGCTCGTGGTTGAACCCTTTCCTCCATTCTCCGTCTGCATTTATAGGTCTGAAAATCACACGCAAAATCTTTTTCTCGAAACGGTCAAGGACTTCCTCATCTACTTTTGAAAGTGTCCATCTTTCTGCGCCGTACAGCGGGATCGTGATGATAAGGGTCTTGTGAAGGGTCAACTTTGTCGTTCGGGAGAGGGCTCTATTACTCAATTGTCTCCTGAGTCCATAGAAACAGCATTTGGTAAGAATGATTCTGCGTTTGATTTCGGAACTGATGTCGTTGTTCCAGGTCACTGCGGAGCCAAGGTAGACGATGTTCTTAACTACCTCAAACTTATGTCTTACTTACTTACTTAGGAGGCGCTACAGTCCGTGATGAACCTGGATCTCAACCAACAGGCGTCTCGGTCTTTGGCGAGCTGTTTCCAGCGCCGCAAGCCCAGTTGATTAAGGTCCCCTTCCACCTGCGCGCGCCGTACATGCGGCCGTCCTCTGCCGCGCCTTCCTTCCGTGGAGGATTCGAAGACTCTTCGGGTCGGAGCCGATTTGATTAACATCAAAGGTCTCGGTTAGCTCATTACCGACCTTAATGGAGCAGCGAGAATTTTCCTTAGTCATCCTGCACTGTCGGACGAGTTTGGCAGGGATGTTAAAACTAGGCATGGCTTTGTATAGCTCATCTCTATACACGCTGTCATATGCTCCTGGCTCTTTTTCATGATCTGCCGTAGCGTAAATATTTGGTCCATTGTGGATTTACCTGGCCTGAAACCACACTAATAAGAGCCGATCAGGTTATATACAAACGGTACCAAGCGTTCACACAATACGGCGCCCTATAGTTGGCGCAGTTATAGGGGTCTCCTTTCTTATGGACCGGGCAAACGTTGCTGAGATTCCATTCATCAGGCATGCTTTTTTCTAACCATACCCTTGCAAATGAGATGCTGCATGCACCCTACCAGCTCATCTCCAGCCGCCTTTAAAAGCTAAGCAGATAGGCCGTCTGCGCCCGCGGCTTTATTAGACTTATGTCTTGATATCGCTATTTTGACTTCGTCTTCGCTCATTTGTGGAGTCATAAAGCAGCTCAGCTGATAATCCTTTGATCTGGTCTTTGACCGTGTATGGTTTCTGGATGAAGGCTCTATCAAGGTGCTCCTTGTTAAACCTATGGCTCAGACGCGGCCTTTGCATGCTGTAGATTTACTTGGAAGCACCTCAATCCCGGCATGGTTGATTCAGTGAGGTTCTGACAGGGCTGCCAGTGTTAGTGTCCGATACAACCATAGTGCTGACCCCTAAAGTCTTGATTGTCCGAGTTGTTTCTTCATGGAACCTTGACTAAAGTTGCCTCTATGGCTGATTCACTATCTCCAGATGCATGGGTTGTTGCTCTCTGGTTTGGCTTGTGCGCGCCGCTCTTTTCCACTCTCTTTCACTCTTTAAGCCTTCAATCCACATTTCCACAATTTAAATTCTTCAACGAAATATTCCCTCAAGTACTTCAAACTTTTATTCCCGTCTACTCTGAAGACTGTCGCTTCCGAGATCTCAATTGTACATGCTCGGTTATATGGGAAGTACAGAATCATAAAACCCAATTGTCCAAAGTTCCAGTGAAATCTCTTACATATTCGTACGAAACAATTGCCGCCCGTCAAAGCCATCATTCCGTGGATGTATTGATAACAAAACTTTTGAGAAACTTGAGAAACTCCTATTGACTCTTCACATCCGCTTCTGGAAAATAATAAATTAATAATTCAATAAAAGAACGTTTACACCCAATGGCAGTTCAATACCGCAGACAAGGAGCTTGGAATAATCCTGCAACTCACGCTGGCCCGAAATCAAATCAACCCTCACCCCATGCTCCCACCATCCGAATTGCTGTTTACTCACACTTCAAGTCCATTTACTTCTGACAGTTTCAATATTTGAAATGAAGTGATTGACACAATTACAATTCCGAGTTTCTGGAAAACCCACATCGCTCCCTCCGCACCCCGAGACACAAGAAAGAAAAAGAATGAAATGGATAACTCGAAAACTCCGTCCAATGGCAGCTGGTAGCTAGCCGGGGGTGACCAGAAGCCAAGCCGACCAAGATGGAAGCACAACACCATTCATGATAAATTCATTCCAAGCGAATACGTAACTCGATACAAATAATGTATAAACGAATACGCATTTTCGGTTGAGATTTTCCATGGAAAATTCACACTCCAGATGTTAATTGGAACATAAACAGCATAAGTACGAGAAGATACATATGGAGCGCCACCGAATACGAATGGCATGGATACGGGTGCGATAGTGTGAGGCTATCTACTGCGTTAAATGTTCAAAAGTGCATACCGTTGCTTCCGACCATACCATGATTATTTGTTTAAATAATTAATGTAATTTACCAATATCGAGTCCGGCTCTCGAACGCTGGAGCGATGAGGCCAATTGACAGCGTTAGTAGATGCGTCTGGTTAGGGTACTGTAATGGAGATCGAATTGGAGAGGTATGAGTGCCGGAATGTCGCTACTACTAAGGATGAATATTTTAAAGATACAATGACACGCATTTCTGCCCTCATCTAACGCATGAAATCGACCCATATACGGAGAAAGGACATTCCACCCTGATGGCCTAGTTCTTCCATTTTCCAACTTCGGAAGTTGCTCGGCAGAGACAGACGCCTGTTTAGCATAGATATTGGCGGCGAAAATTATTAGAATTGGATATTGCTACTACGTGAGTCAATTCCTTGAGTGTAATTGGTTTGGGAGTCGAGCAACACCTTCATCGTGTTGCCTTGATCCTATCCCGCTGCGTGTACCTCGTCTAGCCTTTATGGGCGGTAGATATGGAATGTGAAAGAGACTCGCGCGTTGCACGATTCAAGGGACATTTTACGTTACTTCTAATGTCCTTTGAAGGAGTAGAGTATAGTAGGAGTAGATGTTCCGGAAGGACCCTAATCAGTAAACAAGCTCACGTGCGAAGCTGAACAACAGACAGTGGAGTAGTAGCATTAAAAAAAAGCAAAAGTAAGCAGAGGCTTAGCGGGGGGAACGAATTGGATGGAAGCGGGCCTTGCTTTTCATTTTTCGTTTCCTGTAAATTTTGGGCTTTACAGGACGATGGTAAAAGCGACGATTGTAAGTCGTTCTGGCAGCATATGGTTCCACGTGAGCAATAATGGGGGCTGGTCGAGGAATGCGTTTGTGATTGAGGTGGAATTCCAATTGATAGGATTACGTTTGGATGATTTGCGATTTTCATTGATCCGCTGAAAGTGCGTTCGTAATCGATGTGCCATTAAGAGGTTTCTATCGACAGCGATTCGAGAAGGGATTGGAGAAGAGACGTGGAATTCTTTGTCGTCATTTTTTTCCCTTTTCCACATCGGCATATGTGGGACACGTTTTGACAGAGCAAACATAAAACTTACTTACTTAGATGGCACTACAGTTCGGGGTGAACCAGGGCCTCAGCCAACAAGCCTCTCCAGTCGCTTCCAGTACCGCACGCCCAGCTGGTTGAGGTTCCTTTCCACCTGTGCGTGCCACTTTATATGCGGTCATCCCCTGCTACGTCGTCCCTCCAGGTTGGTGTCGAAGACTCTTCGGGAGAGGTGACGTTCATTCGCTCTACATGGCCCAGCCATCTTAGACGTTCGATTCGAATATGTCTAACTAGGCCGGTGTCGCTGTACAGCCCGTACAGTTCTTGCTTGAATCTCCTCCTCCATTCTCCGTTTACACAAACGGGACCAAAGATTACTCGCAGAATTTTTCTCTCGAATCGCCCAAGAGCCTCTTCATCTGCTTCTGATAAAGACCAAGCCTCAGCGCCGTAGAGGAGGACCGGGATGATTAAGGTGTAATAGCTGCTTGTCACTTTTGAGCCAAGGTAGACCAAGTCCTTGACTACTTCAAAAATATAGCTGCCGAAGGTGACGTTCTGACCAAGACGTCGGTGTTGTGCGTCTTTCTTTGATGACAGCTTATATTTGGTCTTGTCCCCATTTACCCTTAGACCCACTTTAGCCGTCATTGACGTTTTGCTTTGTCCGTCCAATAACGTCAGTATCTCGGTTAGTTCACCTCCGACCTTAATGGAGCAGCGAGAGTTCTCCATAAGTCCATAGTCATCCTGCACAGTCTGACGAGTTGGGCAGGAATGTTAAAACATGATATGGCTCTGTATAGTTCGTCTCTATAAACGCTGTCATATGCGGCTTTAAAGTCGACAAAAAGATGGTGCGTGTCGACCTGGAGTTCGTGGGTCTTCTCCAAGATCTGCCGTAGTGTAAATATTTGGTCTATCGTGGATTTTCCTATCCTGAAACCACACTGCTAGGAACCTATCAGATTGTCCACGAACGGTTTCAGGCGCTTACACAGTACGGCAGAGAGGATCTTGTACGCAATATTCATGAGACTTCCTCTTCTTCTTTGATGGCGTTACAGCCCATGAAGGACCAGAGCCAAGCTTCTCTCAATCACCCATGTTGTGTGTGATCTATTTTTCACATATGTAGGTGAAAGGGACCTACAGTTTAATGCCGATTCCGAACTGCGTGAGACGAGAAGCTTTTCCCGGCAATTATACTACGGGGGGTTTTCCCGGTACCCCGCCGGGGAGGAACGCCACAAAATAAACATTCGATGGCGTTGGTGTTATCGGGATCCGAACTCGCTCATCGGACGTTAGAATCCAATCCACTAACGACTGCGCCACGGCGCCCTCTTACACTGCCATACGCGGCTTCGAGATCGACGAAAGGTGATGGCTGTCGATTCGGTATTCATGGGTCTTCTCCAGTGTGAATATTTTTAGTCTACTGACTTGCTGACTTGCTTCGTCTGTAGTGGACAAACTTAAACTTAAATAGCTCAGCAGATAGGCCATCTGCGCCCTTACGTCATCATCTGTTGCGAATAGGTCATTCTGCCTGAAACGGTCGGCAAAGACCCTAGCGCTCTCTTGCGATTGTAGCGTTCCGACGTCAAAATTACGTTGCTCTACCCGACTCCTAAGCATTCTTGACATCCTTATTCGTACCTTGGCTACAAGAAGGTAGTGATCCGAGTCGATGTTGACTCTTCGGAAGGCTCGTACATTGCTAAGGGAGTGTCTAGCGTAGATCGCAATGGGATTAATCTGGTTGGTACCCTTGAGGGTATGGAGATGTGGGAATTGTGTGCCTGCTACAACGAGGTTACGTCCAGCTAGGAAGTCAACTAGCCTGGGTCCGCTGTTGTATGTGGTATTATGGAGGATAACTGTGATCGACTCAAATTTGTCCTCTTTCACCTTTTTTTGTATCGAAGCTGGGCATTGAGCATAGGTTCTATCTAGGAGATCATAGAAGTTGACTTTGAGGAGATCGTCCTTCTCTTCTGTTGGGGCGTGAGCGCATATCAAGCTAATGATCCCGTTTCCTTCCTTCTAAAAACGCTGAAACGATTAGTAGACATGTACGTAAGGGATGAGATTGGTGAGAGTTATCTGTCAAAATCGAACAACGCGTACATAAAGGGAAAATCGGTAGATACTGCTCTGCACACACGAAAACCGAGATAGTACTCTTCACAAGGAAAAGATCTGTAACAAGATACACCTACCCCCGAATGAATGGTATCGATCTGATCCTTGGAAAATCTGCCAAATGTCTTGGCATAATCTTGGCCTCCAAGCTTAGTTGGAGAGAAAATATTGAGGAAACAATCAAAAAGGCCTACGTGGCACTATATTCGTGGAATGACATGGGGCCTCAGACAGAAGTTGGTACATTAGTTATACACTGCGCTGGTAAAACCTATTCTAGTTTATGGTTCCGTTGTCTGGTGGAAGGCGCTTGGGAAGAAATGTCATCTTCAAAGTGTGTCAAAAGTTCAAAGGGCAGGTTGTCTGGCGGTGACGGAATCTATGAAGTCCACACTTCACACCAGCTTTTGAAGCTATGCTGCTGGCAGCATAGCAGCCAGAACTGTGCTAAGACTGCAGGAATCCGGTCTCTGGGCAAGGAGTCTTTACGGCCACGCATTAGTCTTGGATCGATGGGCCATCTCGAGATTAAGAACCCAAACGGACTATGTCACCCGACTTCCTTCCTGTGAGAGGCGATTCTCTACTAGAATTCCCCCCAGGCAGGAATGGACAGGTGATATGGTGACAGGTGAACTGGCAATCTACACCGACGGATGTATGTCGGCACAGATGCCGGGGTCTATTTTGAATATCGGGATATGCATTGCTCCTATAGACTTGATGATGGCTACAGTGTTTTTCAAGCTGAGGTCTTCGCAATCAAGCAGGCGGCAGACCTGATTAGTAGAGAGAATCTCTCAGGAAAAAGGATCAGCCAAACTCTGCAAAGAGAGGCTAGAAGAGATATCGGATGTAAACGAGGCGACCCTCTGCTGGGTACCGGGTCATGTGAATATCTCTGGAAACGAGAGGACGGACGAGCTAGCTATGCTAGGATCAGGTGCGAATTTCGCGCAGATCGCAACCGAAGCCAAAACGCCACTCAGTACGCTCTACAGAGAGATAGAGATGGAGCTAATAATGAAAGCCAATAAGCGATGGTGTCATTTAGATATTTAGATACATGCGCAACGGCGAGATCAACTTGGCCGCCTATAATAGGAAAAGGACGGAAAATCTGCTGAAATGCAATCATGGGAATATTCGACTGGCAGTCGGTGCCCTCACTGGGCACTGCATGCTATCTTAGGCCAGTTCTGGACGAAGAGCAAATTGAATCCATTCGTCACCTGCTGTGTGAATGCCCAGCGCTGGCCCAAAAAGTAACGTATTCCTAGGAAGACACTTCCTGTCGGGACTAAAGGAGGTAAGTAACATTGGCCTGAACAGAATACTAGGATTCTTCAGTATTCAGGATGGTTCAGTTCAACGGAAAATGTCTGGGCTTCTACGGGTTAAAAATTAACTGGGCACAATGGACTCCACGTAGTCTAGGTGAGCCTTGACTTTTCGTCAGTTGGGCACCCACTTACCTAACCTAACCTAATGATCCCGAAATTAGCTTTGTTACGGGTTGTTATGAGGCGTTCGCTTACATGCCGGAAGTATAAGTTTTTTGCCTAAGTCTACCTCGAATAGCAAATCTACATCCGAATGTGCGTTAGCAATCACTGTAGTAGATATCGCAGTTTTTCATCTTTTTCTTTGTGTGATCCATCTCATCGCACTTCTTGTTATATCTGCCTGTTAGTAGTCAGGGGTTTTTTCCAGTTGGTTGCCTGCACCTAGCCTGTTAAGAGACATTTTGGAGTGAGCAGTAACCAAGAATGGAGGTGGTGTTTGCAAGGTGTTTCTCTGTCAGACGTGGAAGGGAGAAGTAGACGAATTTCCGTCACCCTAACCAGAGCCACCCCCCCGGTGAAGGCGGTGCGGACGCAAGGTAGTCAGTGATGCTCTGTTTGCTCGCTCCCGGGAAGTCAATTGCTTGACTTTAAGTCGAAAGTCTTGTGATGTAAAGGATTCTAAGGTCGAGGAAAAGTACATATATGGCGTTTTCGACGCTTAATGGCATTAGAGCCAAATTACTTAAGAACAGCTGATTGGTTCGACAGGTGGGTCTATGCCAGTATAACCGATTGGACGCACTTAGTTGCCTTTTATCAGTTAAATTCAAACTTGTGTCAAATAGACCCGTAAGAACATAGAATCCATAAACCGAGTCGCAATCTTGTTTTATCCACTCCCAAGACCTCCGAACAGGATATTACTGTCACCCACCCACGTCGAAGCTGCCGTCATACCGCACACGGACCACCAATCATCAACTTTACACCCATGCCTTTAGGCAGCCCGTCAAGGGTGTGAAAATCAACCTACGCTTCAAGCTACGAATAAGTTTTACATCGCACATTCCCACACAACCAGGTTCTGCCACGCCCGGCGGTTAGCAGGTCAAGTCATGTGGGTGATTTCTACCACCTTCCTGCCTTACTGTCTATCCATTTTTCACTTCATACCTGTCCTGCGTAGGTCACGTGACAATGACAAGTCCAATACCAGTGGTGTATAGGCAACGTCTGCTCCCCGATCATAGTAATCAAGCTGAAAACTCGGAAATGCACAACTCCAATTTGCAAGGCAAATCTAATGTCACAAGTTTAGCAATACATTGGCGGCGACTGACGATCCACACGGACACGACCTTATGGGTATGATGGCGCGAGGCGCGCGTCATTACGTAACGCGTTTTGCATACATACAATTCAACAACGCTCCGTTGCGGTAGTATAACGCCACCGCCGCCGTCAATCAACACTACCGATTCGCATTGCATTGCATTAGCATGCCTTCTGTCTGGACTGTCGCTGTTTCTCCTTGGTGCCTTATTGCGTTCTAGATTCGTGCGAACCTAACTAAAAGGCCTACACACCTGTATAAATGCACAGCGCCTATATGGTGCGTGGCGTAAACCAGTTCCCACGAATGCCATGCGTAGTTTTCCAGACAGTCAACGCGCGTTGTCACACGCATATGCATTCCGTCCAAAGTGCAGTCTTCTCCCCCATCACACTTGTCACGTCCCATCCATCTATTCGCTGTTCTTTTCATCTCGGCTCTGTGAAAAAGTGAAGTAAGTCAAGCAAAATCAAGATTTTGACGTAACCATGTGTGCACAACACTATGAGAGAGATACGAGCATACTATGCCTTTGTATCTCTAAGGAAACAATGTTTACGAGAGTCACTTGTACTCGTATCTGTATGGCAATAGACTTGACTCTGAGACTGTGCACTCGTACTAGGGCTAACCTATAGTCACAACTTGGTGCTCGTCGCTGTCGTCGTCTATCTAATGATGACTGGCTGGCTGGTTGGCTTTGAAATTTGGGTTAACGTATTCTACCCCGTATTACCGCCCGACAACGACGCTTGACCTGGATTAGTGTATCTCTTGTTTTGTTTACGAAATGAAAAAACAAAAACAAAAAACAACACAAAATGTAGCTCAACGACGGGTCTTAAATCCAAAGTTCGCCGCAGCCATAATCACTAGTCAGTCAGCAATCACGCTTGTCTGCCTTACTATCGAGTGTGGAAGTGGAAATGGAGATGGAAGTGGAAGTGGAAATGGTGACTAAGTGCTCTATGGATAGACAGATAAGAGATACATATACTTGAGATGTACATACGACTACTGAGGCGCAGAGTTCTGTCATTGCCGGAACCTTGGCATTCGACTTGGATTCATTTTCATGATTAACTTGTCCCAATGAAATGCCATCGGAGAGGAAGAAATGTCATCACAAGTTATTTCTAGATACACGTTCTCGTTCTTTTTTGTTCTCACGTGATTGGAATGGAAACTTCTGTCAACTACTTGGTCCTCCGCGATCGATATCTGGTATAATTGGATTGACAGTTGATTGAGATCGATGAAGAGTGGCATGATGTCCTACGAAAAGTTGGTAGACTCGTTCTGAAGAAATTTGATTCTCTAATTGTTAACGTATGTACATATGTACATACAGTAATAGACAAAGGGGCCAAGGTTATAAAGCCAGAACGAAAGCCTGCAGGGATGAGAACGGACACCTAGTAGTAGAACCGCAGTCGATGCTGAGAATATGGAAAAACCAATTCTGCAGACTGTATAACGGCGTTGTTAGTCAATATACCGCTGTCAGGCAGAATGATCCATTTCTAATCGACGGAGACCGCAGAAAATTCTGTCCCCCTGACCTCGACGAAGTTAAGATTGCCATATCGAAGCTCAAGTCGAATAAAGCTGCTGGTGTAGACGGAGGGCCTGCTGAGCTCTTCAAGGCAGCTGGGGATGAACTGGTTAGGAGCATGCACCAGCTCATCTGTAAGATATGGTCAGAGGAAAGCATACCCGAGGAATTGAGTCTCAGCATCGTATGCCCGATCCACAAGAAAGGAGACCCCTCTGATTGCGCCAACTATAGAGGAATATGTCTCCTTAACATCACCTGCAAAATCTTCTCTGCCGTTATGTGTGAACGCCTAAAGCCCTTTGTAAATAGGCGGATAGGTCCATATCAGTACGGATTCAGCCCAGGGAAGTGCACCGTCGACCAAATCTTCACACAACGGCAGTCACCACCTATTTGTCGAATTCAAAGCCGCATACGACAGCGTAATTAGAGACAAGCTATACAACGCTATGTCAAACTTTGATATCCCGGCTAAATTCGTCAGACTATGCAGGATGACTTTGGAGAATTCTCGCTGCTCCATTCGAATCGGTGAACACCTTACCGATAGTTTTGATGTCTTCCACATCATATTGGAAATGATTGTGCAAGAATCACTGGCCAATACAAGAGGCACAATCTATTTCAAATCCTCGCAACTCCTTGCATACGCCGACGACATTGACATAATAGGTAGATCACAGCGAGATGTCAATGAGGCGTTTGCGAGTATTGAGATGGAGGCGGCGAAAATTGGTTTGGCGGTAAACGAGGGCAAAACTAAATATATGCTGTCATCAAAAAGGGACGCTCAACACCGACGTCTCGGCGAGAACGTTAAGGACTTCGTCTTCCTTGGGACCCGCAGTGACCTGGAACAACGACATCAGTTCCGAAATCAAACGAAGAATCACTCTTGCCAATCGCTGTTTCTTTGGGCTCAGGAGGCAACTGAGTAATAGAGCCCTCTCCCGAACGACAAAGTTGACTCTATATAAGACCCTTATCATCCCGGTCCTGTTGTGCGGCGCAGAAGCATGGACACTATCAAAAGCGAATAAGGAGGCCCTTGGTCGGTTCGAGAGAAAGATTTTGCGCGTGATTTTCGGGCATATAAACGCAGATGGCGGATGGAGGAGTAGATTCAACCAGGATCTTTACGGGCTGTACAGCGACATGAGCCTAGTCAGGCGTCTACGCACTCAACGCCTAAGATGACTGGGCCATGTAGAGCGAATGGACACCACAGCTCCAGCCCGGAGAGTCTTAAGATGGCGCACACAGGCCCTTGGTCGGTTCGAGAGAAAGATTTTGCGCGTGATTTTTGGGTCTATAAAAGCAGACGGGGGATGGAGGAGAAGATTCAACCACGAACTTTACGGGCTGTACAGCGACATGAGTCTAGTCAGGCGTCTACGGATTCAACGCCTAAGATGGCTGGGCCATGTAGAGCGAATGGACACCACAGCTCCAGCCCGGAGAGTCTTTGAATCCAACCCCGAGGGACGAAGAAGCATAAGACGGCCGCACTTAAGATGGCGCACACAGGTGGAAGGGGACCTCAGCCAAATGGGTGTGCGGCAATGGAAAAGGCTAGCGAAAGATCGTGCTAGTTGGAGGGGCATGTTGGTTGAGGCCAAGGTTCACCCCGAACTGTAGCGCCCGCTACGAAGAAGAAGAATCGGCGGCCATTATACATGAATGGCACTTGCATCTCAGAAACCGATTCCATATTGGGTATGTGTGTTGCTCTTAATCTTAATTGGAACGACCAAATACATATGTACATATGTTCATGTTCAGTGTCGCCAGAAATGCTGCGAAAGGCCTAGGGCTTCTTATACAGGTGCAAGAAATGGTTCTCACCCTTAGATCTTGCTACGATATATAAGGCGTTCATTCCTCCTAAATAAGAGCTTAAAGCGAATGTCTGGTCCGGTACTTCCAAGACCTTATTGCACCTTCTAGATAGAATACAAAATCGCGCGATAAAACTGATAGGTGACTCCAGCATTACCAAAACATTAGACTCGCTGGAATATCGCAGGAATGTTTCCTGCCTCTGTCTGTTTTGTCGTTACTTCCACCAGAAATGTTCTGATGAAATGGCCAGTTGCATTCCGCCCCTTCAATATTTTCCCCGCAACACACGTCTCTAGGAATGCTTACCAATATAGAGAATGATAGAGAATCTTTCATTAACCGAACCACACGAATCTGGAATTCCCTGCCGGATTCGATCAAAGGATCGGTCGATGGATCAATGTCCATCGTCATCTCTTCTAACTCTCTTCCTGTCAATCTTCTACCCGCACTGTGTCGCCGACATAATATGGTTATTATACCTTGAGTGCGCGCATATGAAATGAGCAAGCGTTTAACCAGCCTGAAGTACTTTGGCCATCTCCGGCCCCCAACCATCCAGTTAATTCACTCGATTCTATGTAAGCTTTTTCGCGACGTCTATAATGCTCTGCATCTCCAATTTGACAGCTGACAAATAACGTATTCCTCCGTCTAATGTCTTGAGCACATTATATCGAGTAAACAGACTTACACAAGACGTCACTAGACAGGTCCCGGAAAAAGGACAACAAAATCAATCTCCCGCTCGAAAGTAACATCTCTTGCTCCATCATGCATTACACACACATTATAGGCCGCATGAACGTCATCTTGACATTTGTGAGATGGGAAGCATAATGCATAGTCTGACGGGTCACTTGGATGCCTTCCTGCATGCCTCTCCAACTCTATTACTATGGGAGTATGCACATGCCACGCCTAAACGTGCATTCCATTTGGCAAGGACTTGATGTCCTTCCACGCCAGTGTCGGAGTAACGATAGTAGCTACTCCATTCCTGCAAGCCAAAAGTGTGGGCATCGTTGTGGGGGGAGTAGGTGGGTGTGGGGGTGTTTGTGCATGTGTCATTGAGAACGACATCGTAGCGCATCCCATCGCATCCTTTACTGGCATTTACTGCGCGAATAAAAGTAAAACAAAAATGAGAAAATAATATTGTTATCATCGTGCCATCCATCAGTAAGGGAGGGAAGTGCTGTCACACACTTCCCTCCGGTGAGAACCCCTTCCTGCTTTCTGTCATTCTCATCTTCTTCATCCGTTCTCGAAGTATCTGTAGGTACATGTACATATGGATATAATACTGTTATCGAAATGCCCTACTCCTCCTCTCATCGGTCCGCACGTACTTTAAAGGATAGCAACGAAGCCATTTTGTTTCAATCTATACTCCATTCCACTAAAGCTCCTACGTGTCGTGCGGGGGTGGTTGAAGAACCTTCCGCACGTGCAGAAGTACTCGTACCGCACGTAAACATGCAACAATGTTTTCACTCATCTCTTCACCGCGCATTCGCTCGGCTAAGCCCTTTTCTCTCTGCCTCGGCTCCGCCCTGCTCGCTTACGGATCGATAAAAAGTAATTTAGGTCACGGAAAGTAGCTCATGCAGTTATTACTTCCCTTCTGGGTCACATTGGCCCACCACGCGACTCATCTTTGTTTATTCTATTTCCCTCCTCCTCATGCTCTTCTCGCAACCCTGGCCCCGTCTCATTCTATGCTGGGACGATAGTAGCCGTAATAGTAGTAGCAGCCCGTAGAGTGAGGACGGCACACATGTTACACAATCCAAAGGATTGGAAGAGGAACGAGTGACACAGTGGTTGTAGTCAATGGTGACAGAAGTTTAATTAAGGAGACGTAACGACCATCTACGACTGACTTTTACATTTTCCGGAGCATCGGAGCTCTGCACCTCATATGTACATACGTATGTAGCTGGATGGAAGACTTGTATGCTCTCCTTGGGCTTGATTCGATTTATGTATGTATACATGCACATGACGATGTTGCAGCCTTTTATAAAGCCATCCCTTCAGTATGGCCTCGCCTCTATCATGCACATACATTATGAACATGTATAGATGGAGCATCATTATTTGCATTGGGTGTCAGAGCGAAGGACATGTAGTGGGTTTGTTTGTTGTTTCATCCTTTTTCCGTTTTGTTGTTGTGCCACAGGTTGTTGCGTGGCATGGTTTCTGGTTAACCAATTTCATTGACGGACTGTTTGCACGTACCACACGCTCGTGTGCACTATCCGTCTATCGTATGAATTGAAATATTAGTTGCTTCAAGGGCTTGGATGTATTCTAGAGCCATCTACCGTGAGAGAGGATGGAGGATGACGGGGGTTTCCAATGACCTAGATTTTGGAATGCATCAAGCACTCAAGAGCGTTTGACGACGCGCGAAAGGGATTGTATTGCACCTATGTACATAGTCCCAAGGTAAAATATTCATGCGATCAATTGAGTTGATTTCCATGGCACTTTGGCGTGGACATGGGATAAGTGGTTATCAGTGGGGTAGGGCGACAACCACATATGCAGTTTAGTTTATGGCTGATGGACTATCGGACTATTTGGGTCAGCGTATAGAATAATGGAACTACAAAGATGACGGGCTGATTTGAACAGTCTTACCGGGTGCAGAGGTGGCGGAATCACTAGACAGTTATGACGCAATGATTTGCGTTGACTTAGGGGCGTACTAAGGTATGTAAGAATCTTTAAAGGCCATGTTGTGCGATAATGGAAAGTAGTTCAGACACTCGTTTAGAAATTCAGCCTAAATTCGAATTCACGATTTCACGAACTGCGATTTCTATTCTGCGAATTCTATATTTGAATTCACAATTCACACATCTAGGACCCCACAAATCTTGACCAAGATGTTGATAAATGGGATGGATTCCGGTACGGCATATAGTGATTTTGGCAATGCTCGTAAGACTGTTCGAACAGAAGATACATATTTGAACTAGTTCTTTTCTCGAGATGGACTACGCCAATTGTGGGTACTATGTATTCGAATCTGCGGAGATCATCGAAGCACAGTTAATGCTGTTATTACGACCAACGCTTACCCGCTCCCTCTATTTTCGGAGGCCATTTCCGGGGGGCCAACAATTTACAAGGCTAGACCTACAACAAACCTATCAGCGGTTAGTGGTAGAAGATTTCACCGCGGAGCTTTAACGCTCAATAGGTACTCACAGGTTGCCTTTTCTTTTTCCAATAGGAAGGTCCACTTGGAGGGGCCAATAGCAAGGTACAATAGGAAGGTCCAATAAGAAGATCTAATAGGATGGTGCATTAGGAAGGTCCACAAGGAAGGTCCTCTAGGAGGGTCCAATAGGAAGGTGCACTCGGATGGTACAATTGGAGGGTCCAATAGAAAGGCCCAATAGGAGGGCCCAATAGGAGGGTCCAAAAGGAGAGTCCAATCGGGAGGTCCTCTAAGAGGGTCCAATAGGAAGGTGTAGTAGGATGGTCCAATTGGAGGGCCCAATAGGAAGGCCCAATAGGAGGGTCCAGTAGGAAAGTCCAATGGGGAGGTCCAACAGGAAGGCGCAATAGGCAGGTCCACAAGGACGGTCCTCTAGGAAAGTCAATAGGAAGGTTCAGTAGGATGGTCCTATTAGGGGGTTCAATAGGAAGGCCCAATAGTAAGGTCCACTAGAAAGGTCCGATAGAAAGTTCCAATATAAATGTCCAACAAGAAGGCCCAATGGGAAGGTCCAATAGGAAGGTACGATAGGAAGATTCAACAGGAAGGTTCAATAGGAAGGTACAATAGGAAGGCCCAATGGTAAGGTCAACTAGGTTGGTCCAATAGGAAGGTCCAACAGGAAGGTCCACTAGAAAGGTTCAATAGAAAGTCCCAATAGGAAGATCCAATAGGCGGATCCAATAGGAAGGTCCAACAGTAAGGTCCGACTGAAAGGACCAATATGAAGATCATACAGGAAGGTTCAACAGGAAAGTTCAACAGGAAGGTCCAATAGGAGAGTCCAAGTCGAATTGGAAGGTTCCACAGGAAGACCCAATAGGAAGGTCCAATGGGGGTGGCCGTGGTGCAATGGTTAACATCATCGACCGTCGAGCGGAAGGTCTATAGTTCAAATTCGTTCATAGCCAAGAAAAAGTACAATAATTCCTATACAGACAAAAAGTATGCAACACAGAGGTGAATGGAAAGTGACCAGACGTACTGCTGCAGGCATAACACTCACAGCATATGGTTAACTGAAAATTCATCCTCTGCGTATGCAATACTAAAGTGCTCGAACGAATTACTACTGACTATAACCAACGCGGAATTTGGTCGGCTCTCGTCCTATCTAGGACAACCACCCCTGGGAGTAGTGAACGAACATCAACGACCCAAACCACTGCACTCCGTTCAGGTTGTGTGTCTATCACATCTTAAGAGAATATAAACTCTCGAACCTGCGCGAGTCTCTACAAAAAAAAAAAAAAAAATAGGAAAGCCCAATAGCAAGGTGCACTAAGAAGGTCCACTAGGAAGGGCCAATGGGAAAGTACAATAGGAAGGTCCAATAGAAAGGTTCACAAGGAAGGTCCTCTAGGAAGGTCCAATAGGAAGGTGCAGTAGGACGGTCCAATAGGAGGGTTCAATAGGAAGGTGCAATAGGAAGGTTCAATAAGGATGTCCTATAGAATGGTCCAGAAGGAAGGTCCAACAGGAAGGTCCAATTGGAAGGTCCACTAGAAAGGTTCAATAGAAAGTCCCAATGGGAAGATCCAATAGGCAGATCCAATTGAAAGGTCCAACAGGAAGGTCCGACTGAAAGGTCCAATAGGAAGATCCAACAGGAAGGTTCGACAGGAAAACTCAACAGGAAGACCCAATAGGACAGTCCAAGGCCCAATTGGAAGGTTTCATAAGAAGACTCAATAGGAAGGTCCAATAGGAAAGCCCAATAGGACCGTCCACTAGGAAGGTCCAATAGCACAAGGTCGAATAGGAAGGTCCACTAGGAAGGTCTACTAGGAAGGGCCAATAGGAAGGTACAATGGGAAGGTCTTAAAAGACGATCCAATAAGATGGTCCAATAGGAAGGTCCGCGAGGAAGGTTCCATAGGAAGACCCAATAGAAAGGAAGCTATGTATGTGTGGTGGCCCAAAATGGAGTAACAAATCGTTACTTAGAGTGCAGAAATGTACCCTGTGTCAAACTACTCAACGCATTCTGAATAACCTCGAGCACCTTCCATATAGATTTTGCTGGGTCCGTTGAAGGGCACACGCTTCTGGTGGTGGTAGATTCGATGTCCAAATGGTTAGATGCCAAAATAGTGCGCAACACTTAGACTGAAGCTAAGAATAAACTGCGGGAAATGTTCGCGACACACGGGCAACATCAAAGAATTATTTCCGACTACGGCGCTGAATTTGTTTCAACTGCCGAAACTATTCGGCAGGCTCCGCGTGGTTGGACCACTCGATAATTAAGATCGGGTAATACAGTAGTCCAGAGGCGTGTGGATCAAATTAAACGTCGTATTCCTCGGGATGAGCCTGTTTTAATGGAAATCCCTGCAGAGAAGGAATAGTCTGAAATAACATTAGAACGAACGTCGTCAAGACACACATCATCCCCTTTCCTGCTCACCTACCGAACCGAGTCCCGAATTGGAGCCTAGACTGATAATACGGCTGATTGTAAAAGAGGCAAGTGGGACAAGTAGGAAATCTGAGTCATTAGTCAGAAATGGAAACGTCGGACTTTAACGAGCTAGCGCCATATTTAACGTCTTTGGCAACTAACGTCCAAGGTGGGGCAGAAGTAATGTAATAATGTGAATGTTTCAACATTTTTGGAAATGGCAGTTGCAAACCTTGTAATTTGACATTTACATTGCAGATAGGTGGAGAATTAGCCGGAAGTGAAATTATTTGGCCAATTTCCGGTCAGTTTTTTTCTTTAAACAGCGTGAACTTCGACCTTTCAGCGTCCTGCACCATGTATATATGTATATGAACAATTCAGCAATTGGCTGAGCATCTCGTACAGGCCCAACACGTAGCCGTCCACGTATTACTCATTTGGCCGAGAACACATATCATTGCTATGACCGGAACGTCCGAATGAGTCCACACACATCGACTATAACTGGAGCAACAGAATCGTTTTGTGTCCTGTTTTGGCGATTCGATTGGACTCTCTAAATCGTCAGATTCGATGGCTCAAATCATGAACCTTGCATTGTAGAAAAACTAACCGATCGAGGGTCATATGATTTGAGAACAACCATTCAAAGTGCCATAAAAGGAACACAAAAGGATATTTCCTCAAGGGGTGGCCGTTTAGGTTAGGTTAGCTAAAGTGGTTGGCATATGACACACGAAAGCCGAAGTCGGCCCATTATGATACCACATGGATCATATTACCTTGATCCGCTACCTGAGAACCAACCGGGGTTTCTGATGAAGCGATGGAGTTGAGCTATGTATTTATTGGTCTGCTAGCTCACTTAATTTTTCATAGAAGGGGGCGCCGAGGGAGATCCTCCGGCGATTCACAAAAGAAGGGCATGAACAGAGGAGGTCATGTATCGATTCCTCTTCCGCCTCATCCATGCAGCTGCGGCAGAAGTCATTGGAAGGTAGCGCTAGTCTGACGGCGTGTTTTCCAATAATGCAGTGACCTGTGATGACACCCACTAGAGTGCTTAAGGTTGCCCTTTTGGTTGCCGCAAGGTCCCTGGTTCGTCCTAAGTTTAGCTTAGGCCAGATTTGTTTAGCGATAAAACCGATATTACGTTGATTACATTGGAAGTTGGTAGCCCCGGGTAGGTACCCGAGGGTAGGAAGACTGAGCGTGCTTGACCCTAACTTTGCGAGTTCGTCGGCCGCGCAGTTTCCTGGAATATCCCTATGCACGGGAACCCACAGTACTTTAATGTTGAACTGTTAAGGGATGTTTTTGATTCGTGGGTTACCGCGGCCAGGGATTTTATCGCAGATTGGCTGTCTGTGCAAATGATAATATCGTTAGCGGACATTACATTGATCCTAAGTCATGCAAGGGCCTCCGTTATCGCGGTTGTTTCTGCTTGATACACACTACAGTGATTTGGGAGTCGGAATGACAGGTTGAGGTTAAGGACGCGGGCTATTTTCCTGTGTGCCTAATCCGTAGGGCCGCGCAACCATCAACCGAGAGAGTCTCCTCAGTGATCATAGGCTCCAGGGTAGGGGCTTGCTCCGGGTTCGTCGACACCATGGAGTCGGTTGATGCGGCTCCAGAGGCCCTCTTAATTGAATCCTCCCCGTCTTTCTTGTAGATTCTGAGCCTTGCTGAATCAAAGCCCAGAGAGATCATATCGTTGGCTTCTGCTAGAGATGCCAGGGAGTCCTGATTGATTATAATAGTAATCAATCTTGAGGGTCCTTTCATATCCTCTAGCTTGGCTATCTTCCAATCTTTAGTAGGGGTTTGCGGATTACAGTTTTGTAAGAATACCAAAATCTCCTTGGGATCGTCAGGATAGGGCGGTATAATGGCTCTAGCCCTTGGTCTATTCGGGACTTGGTTCAAGGGTTCAGCCTCAAGTTGAGCTCCCTCCCAGACCTCGCCGACTATGCAGAGTGCAGGCTTGAAAGGTCCATTGACCTTTGGTCTTCGAAGAAGATCAGCTTGATCCTGCCCTGACATTCCTGGAGCAGCGAGAAGTAGTTCTTAAGCACATTGCTAATTAAGAGCCACTTCGCCGGAGGGACATTCCCATCCACACCACTTCTATCAAAAACTGCTTTTGTGGTCGAGACCTTTAGCACGTCGCGATAAGAGAGTGACCGCGCATTCTTTGAGCTGGAGGGGAGTTCCTCAGCCGACTTCTGGCGCCTGCCATCTAGCTCTTTACCTGATGAGTTTCCAGTGCTCTTGATTCTGCTTTCCGCCCAATCAAGAGCCTTCTTCCTCCTTTCCGAGGGCTGATATCTTGATACGTCCCGCAGCTTGTCCAGTAACTTACTAGCTGCGCGACGTTCTCCTTATCGCGTTTTCGGCGCACTCAGCGCTGGGTCGCAGGAAGTAGTGGTCCTCTCCCTGTTGTCACCTGAGGGTGCTAGACTAGGCTTTTGTTTAGAGACCGATGTCATAACACCTTGCCGTTCGTCAGTGCTTAGACTGCTCCTTGACGGTGTTGGACCAGGCTTCCGAAAGCGGGCCGATGTCACAGCACCTCGCCGAGACTCAGCAGTTGTATTTGAATCTGTACATTCTGCCGATTGTTTTTGTTTTCTGTCTTTATTGTTTTTATTGTTATTTCCATTATTTTCGATATTTTTCTTCATATCATCCCACGAATAGCGGAGAAAGGGACTACCATCCCTGCGCAGAGATCCGCAGTACGCAGGGGGCTAGGTAATCCCGCCTTCTGCTCAGGATACCCCGTTTACGACTGGGCTATTTTTGAGATGGGCACCCAGCCAGGCTGATCCTCAGCACGGGTCGTATAACACCACGATCCGGACCATTGATCATATCTTGGCTTCATGTCTCCTCTGGGGCTATTCCGAGAGTCATTGACCATTACTGGGTCCTTACACCGCGTCGTGGTGTGCAGTCACGCAAAGGTTGTTAACTTAACACTAATAATGATACCCCTCCTAGTAAACTGCTCATAGGAGCAGGGTCCATTTTGTTGATTTTTGACAAAATGGCAGCCAGTTAACATTGTGACATTACTTTGGCCCCGCCTAAAGGTGCATGGCATTAAATGGCACCACAAAGGAATTTCGAAGTGGCAGTTTGAAATTGCTGCAGTCAGAGTTCAGTACATTGAGTTCAAAATCGTAAATGGTAATTGAATAGACGTGAAATCTATGTACTTAAGTACATAGCTGAAAAATACCAAGTTTTTGCAACTTTGGCTCTATCTTCCTGTCTACACCTGGCAATATTTTTGGTAGTTCTCCCCCCTTTCCGACTGATGGATCTTCTTCTTCTTCTTAACGGGCGCTACAGTTCGGGGTGAACCTGGGCCTCAACCAACATGCCCCTCCAACTAGCACGATCTTTTGCTAGCCTTTTCCATTGGCACACCCAGTTGGCTGAGGTACCCTTCCACCTGTGTGCGCCATCTTAAGTGCGGCCGTCGTCTGCTTCTTCGTCCCTCGGGGTTGGATTTAAAGTCTCTCCGGGCCGGAGCTGTGGTGTCAATTAGCTCTACATGGCCTAGCCATCTTAGCCGTTGAATCCGCAGGCGCCTGGCTAGACTCATGTCGCTGTACAGTCCGTAAAGCTCTTGGCTGAATCTTTTCCTCCATCCCCCGTCTGCATTTATATAAATGTAGGTCCGTAAACCTGCGTCGGTGGTGCAGTGGTTAGAGTGTTGGACTCTCGCACGATCGATTAGCGAGCTCAGATCCCGATAACACCAGCGCCATCGAATGTTTATTTCGCGGTGTCCGTCCTCGGCGGGGTACTGGCGAAACCCCCCGTAGTATACTTGCCAAGAAAATGCTTCTCGACTCAAGCCATTCAGAATCGGCATTAAACTGTAGGCCCCTTTCACCTACATATGTGAAGTATAAATCACACACAACATGGGTGATTGAGAGAAGCTTGGCTCTGGCCCTTCATGGGCTGTAACGCCACCAAAGCAAGCAAGCCCCGAAAAACTGATGTCGTTGTTCCCACTCACTGCGGAGCCAAGGTAGACGAAGTCCTCAACTACCTCAAACTTATAAACTCATATCTGCCAATACAAACGCCTGCGGTGAGCGTCCTTTTTTGATGACAGCATATATTTAGTACTGCCCTCGTTTACTGCCAAACCAATTTTCGCTGCCTCCGCCTCAATACTCTTAAGCCCCTTATGGACATCTCGCTGTGCTCTGCCGATTATGTCAATGTCATCAATCATATCCAATAAGGTGTTGAAGAAATCACACAAGAGCGCATCGCCCTACCATAATCCTTCTTTGATATCAAAACTATCGGTCAGGTGTTCACCGATTCGGATGGAGCAGCGAGCGTTCTCCAAAGTCATCCTGCTCACGAGCTTGGCAGGGATGTCAAAGGTGGACGTGGCGTTGTATAGCTCGTCTCTAATTACACTGTCGTATGCGACTTTGAAGCCGACAAATAGGTGGTGAGTTTCGACTTGAAATTCATTGGTTTTTTCCAGGATCTGCCGTAGTGTGAAGATTTGGTCGATGGTGGACTTCCCTGGCCTGAAGCCACACTGATAAGGACCTATCAGCATAAGATCTTGTATGCGACATTAAGGAGACTTATTCCTCTCTAGTTGGCGCAGTCCAAGGGGTTTCCTGTTTTGTGGATCGGGCAAGCAATGCTGAGACTCCATTCCTCGGGCATGCTTTCCTCTGACCATATCTTACAGATGAGCCGGTGCATGCTCCTAACCAGCTGACCCCCAACCGCTTTGAAGAGCTCAGCAGACAGTCCATCTGCGCCAGCAGCTTTATTCGACTTGAGTTTCGATATGGCAATCTTAACTTCTTCGAGGTTAGGTGGACGGAATTCTGTGCGGTCTTCGTCGATTAGAAATGGATCATTCTGCCTGACCACGGTGTATTGACTAACATCGCCTTTATACAGTCTGCAGAAATGGTTTTTCCATATTCTCAGCATCGACTGCGATTCTACTCATAGGTGTCTGTTCTCATCCCTGCAGGCTTCCGTTCTGGCTTTATATCCTTGGCATGTTCGCTTTATCTGTTGATAAAACTTTCGAATGCCACGCCCGCAGTAACACCTCTCCAAATCCTCATTCGCGCGTTTCTCGTGTTCTTTCTTTTGAGATTGATCAATAGACCGCTAGGTGCCTTTGTGTATATCGAAGTGCGGGAAGCGCGTACTGGCTAAAAGGAGATTTCGCCCCGTAGCAAGATCAATCAGCCTGTGTCCGTTATCGGAGGTGGTGTCGTATAGGCTATGTTTGCCGATGACTCGTTCAAAGATGCTTTCCTTTCCCAGCTTAGCATTGAAGTCTCCTAGTACAATTTTGGTGTCATAGCTGGGACATTGGGCATCAGTTCTGTCTAGGAGATCGTAGAACTCATCTTTGGCGGAGTCTTCCGTGGGGGCGTGGACGCAGATCAAGCTGATGTTGAACAATTTAGCCTTGATACGGATTGTTATGAGGCGTTCGCTCACATGCCGAAAGCTTAGGACTTTTTGTCTTAGTCCACCTCGTACAACAAAACCGCATCCTTACAATCGTTGTCCTCTCTCCCTATAGCAGTCGCCGTAGTAAATATCGCAGTTTTTCATCCGCTTTATACCCGGTCCATTCCATCGCATTTCCTGGATTGCGGTTATGTCCGCTTTATAGCGGTCTAGGGCGTCCGCGAGTTGTTCGGCTGCACGTGGCCTGTTTAGGGACCTAACACTCCAGGTACAGAGCCGAAGATCATTGTCCTTTTTTCGTTTTTTGCAAGGGTCTTCAACATTAATCCGGTCCGTTCCGAGGCTTGTGGTCGTTTCGGAGTTTTTGTTTTTTTTTTACGGTTACGGCTTACTAGGCCGTAGCCCAACCCACTAATCCTGTTTTTTTGGCGCAGGATGCTCGCCATTCACCATTCCCCGTCTGCAATTTCCATAGGAAATCTCCAGATGGCACCACGGGGAGGTGGGGATAGGACTTACTAACAGTGCCGCAAGATGTTCGACTATGAATTTAGTCTACCGACTCTGTTCAGGAAGGACTTGAGTTCATGTACTAACTTGGAGCTAGTTAGGGGGCTGCACACAGCCTTGAGTGCAGCTTGGCTGCCACTATAGACGAATATGTTTTTTCCCCTCCGCCTGTGCTTCACAACATAGTGCATGGCCATTGGGATTGTGTATATCTCTGATTGGAAGACAGACGCATATTTTCGTAATCAAAAGTGCAGTCGGATGTTTTCGCGCTCAAAAAAGACCTGGAGCCATCCGTGAAAATGGGAAGACTATCCTTTCCAGGTTCAGTATTCAGCCAGAGCCAATCCTGGCGCTATGGAAACTCGACTGTGAAATTACTGCGCAGCAGGATAACGGGTGTTAATGCGTCAGAGGGCATGTCCATGAGACAGGGGTCGCAGGACAATTCTTGCGCAAGTGCACTGTCATTCCAATGCGAGTTGTACCAAAAACCGTTGCTCTTGCCACGAGACGTGGCTTTCAGAGCACACCCTCTGATAAATATATCAAGAGGTGGAGGGTTCATCATAGCATCTAGAACAGCTCCCGGCGTGCTGGGGAAAGCCCCCGTGCAGCTGAGACAAACCGTTCTTTGGAGTTTGGTGAAAGAGGCTACGACGTGTTCCACCAGACAACCGATGCATATAAGGTTATAGGTCTTATCATTGCCATGTAGATCCAGAGGACCTTTTTCGGCGATAAACCCCATGTTTCGCCAAAGCTCCCTTGCATTGCTAGAAAGCTGACAGCGCTTTTGGTGATTTTTGACTCAACATGCCTTGATCAGAGAAGCTTCCTATCTAAAATAACTCCTAGATACTTAGCTTCTTCGGATACAGAGATGGAAGTGCCTTTCAGTACCAGCTGAGTCATGTCAGGATTTTTCCTTCTTCTCGTGAGGATTTTATCGTTCGCTACCGACATTTATGGAGCATTGTCATCCTGCACAACCGGACCAGTATTGCAGGGATGCTAAAACTAGACATGGCTCCGTATAGCTCATCTCTAAGCACACTGATGGCAAACGATGCTGAGATTCCACTTGTCGGTCATGCTTTCCTCCGACCATGTACATATATGTTACAAATAAGTTGGTGCTTGCGCCTTACCAGGTCATCTGCAGTCGCCTTAAATAGCTCAGCAGACAGAACGTCTGCAACCGCGGCTACGGCTATGTCGGGTGGACGAAACACTCTTACGTCCACGTCCGTTGCGAATGGATCATTCTGTCTAATGCGGTCGGCAAATATCCTAGCGGTCTCTTGTGATTGTAGCTTCCCGATTGTTCTGCTCGACTCCGTGCCCTCTCGATCCTTATTCGTACCTTGGCTACAACAAGGTAATGATCCGAGTCGATGTTGACTCCTCGGAAGGCTTGTACATCTAAAATGCTAGATGAGTATTTGGCATCGATCACGATGTGATTAATCTGTGCCCTTGTGGATATTGAGATGTGGAAATCGTGTGTCTGCTACAAGAAGATTACGCTCCGCTAGGAAGTCAATTAGCATGAGTCCGTTGTATGATTTGGGTATCGTAACCATTGGGCGTACGTTCGGTCTAGGCGATCATCTCTTTCTTCCTTAGGAGCGTTCCTTTTGGAGTTACCCGTAATCAAATTGACCAGAACTTGGTAGATTGCTACCACAAGAATGACGAAAAGCAAATTTGTGTTTATTGATTCTTGTGGTAGGAAAGATGAAGGATCAGGGCACATCTGAACCAACAGCGCTATACTAGGCTAGCAGAGAACTTCCACATTACAGTGCACCTTTAAAAATGGCCAATTACCAAACAGCATTCCACCATAACGCCGACTACACCAGAATTGATTTTTTCACATGATAACATGTCTCCGATCACACTCGTGTAGGTCTCTGCGTTTCCAATCCATTGAGACCGACTCCCCGTGCGCTATTGTTCCATTAACTTCATTCACAAATTCATAGAAGGGCAGAACCCCAAAAAACCTGTACGTTGGTCCGTTTGTCAATCCGAAAAAGACAAGCGCATCTAATCCCCAACAAGATTCGTCCACAAACAATGGACATTGAGGTTATTGATGGCGCCCATTAGTCACACGCACATTTCCATTTAATTTACATCAAAGTCCAAGCCAAGCAACCAGCTCAAGAATGCTATTCAAGATTCCATCGGACATTTAGATACATTTTCTCTCGCTCTCTGGTAATCGTCCAATCCAGTTAGATGAATAGAAGTATCTATAACCGAGGCGGCCGTTAGCCGTTTATGAGGTGCGACTAATCGTAGAGAAAGAGAAAGGGTTCCGGTTAATGGATAGTGGCTGATTGCCATTACATTAGATCTTTCCCACAGTTATGATCCGTGACATTCATTCTTCAAGTGATGCTTGGCACTTGGATCGCTCGTTCTCTAACCATCATTGGTGAAGATGGTTGAAAGTCGATACTGTTGCGCGTTGCGGTCAGATGTTTTCGTGTAGAGTGGTTGGAACGCGAGCAGTGACTAATTAATGACCATGGTTGTCGAAAGTCAACCAGAGCCAGACGAAGAGGAAGAAAAACGACAAAGTTTCGTCGAAGAACGGCCAGAGCAGACCGTTGGCATTTCCGTTGCAGACGTGATTGGACGCTAATGAATGAATCCGACGATGTTGCTTGAGTTCAGCTACTAACTCGCAATTGTCATCGCCAATCCAATCCGAACGTATGTTCATACTCGTATGCTCGACTCGAACGGAAATTCATTGGGCAGCAGCGTGTCGCGTCAGTTGGCAGTGTGCCCTGACTCATTCATTCATTACTTTTGCGCGGTACTACTTAGGGTTTGTGGGGACGATGGTACTGTAATTGGGACACACGTACACACACATACACACGACTTACGCATGTACATATGTATGTAGTATGTGAAAATGTATTGGAGAATTCGGACCATGAGGCAGGGCAGACGATGTATGCATCCGCATTCAGAGACGAATGGACATTGGAATGCGACAATCTCAATCTGTCGCTTAGTATGCAGCGCTACAACCAGACACAAACGGATCGGGAAAGTGTGGCATGATGCCATATGTATCTTAGGCAACGGGAATGAGTATATCTGTAAATGCGACGCCCTAACCTACCTAGTCGGTAATAGAGATGAAATAGTTCAGAGATCGTCAAAGCCTTGAGTTTGAGCAGGAATATTAGGTGAAGGCAGGTGCATGCCGCAGCGTTGTAAAGTGTTTCAGACTTTCTGTTTGATCATCCCTCCTAAGTAGATAGATGGAGGGAGGGATGGAAGGAGAAACAGCCAAATTAATTACCGCAGGCTTGTATGGGCTCCCGGTCACTCTTGAATACCAGGAAGTGAGATCTCTGATGATCTCGCCAGAATAGGTTCAGAGGAGAGCTTCTGAGGACCTAAACCCGCTCTAGGCCTTCCTGCTTCCCCGGTCAATACCTACATCAACGATTGGATCCTTGATGTAGGTATTGCAGACGTCACTGCAGAGCAATTTCTCTGTTCCCGCCTTTGCTCGGGCATGGTGGCTCACCCTTGGGACCGAGATAAGAGTGCGGCGCAAAAGATGGCTTTTGTACGTATGTATGTACATAGGTTATTAGAGGTTAGCTGCCAAAAAACGGCGTGAGGAAAAGGTGGCCGAGGTGACCGAAGAAGCAAGAAAGCAAAGACGGTCTAAGTCCGCGAATGTTGTGAGCCGGAAAGATGTCCATAAAATCTACGTTGTTGACCTTCAAATGAGAATAATTTAGTGAATTACCTAAACTTGAAAGTTGCATTCTTTATTCAGAGCACTAAGAAGTCCATCTTGGAGGAAGTTGAAAATACCTTAAAAAGGTCACCCAAAGCGAAAGACTTACTACCGCTGTTCGATAGGTCAGTGATTTTGATGCAAGATTAAGCTCGAACCGGCGGCGTCGGAGAAAAAATTAAATAGACTTGTCGTTGTATGGAACGAAAGGTACAAAAGGTACACAGAAATTCTTTGTGGTCGTAGGAGCACCAAAGACGCGGAGCGCACAGGACCTCCAAATGACTTCAGAACGGAGGAAATGGGAAACAAAATCCACAAGGTTCGTGAGATAGCTGTGATTTTAGCATTTTTTAATTCCGGACGTGAAAAATTATCGGTAAGATGAGTGCCACCGAAAAAGGAACACGATTTGCGAGTATGCTCCTGGAATGTCAGAACCCAGTACACTCCCGGAGCTGCTCATAAACTAGAAGGAATCCTTACGCAGTATAAGGCGGATATTACTGCGGTCCAGGAAATACGCTGGATAGGAAACGGTATGATTAGGAAGAAAACTTGCGACGTATATTACAACTGTCACAAAAGATTGCACATGCGGATTTGTCGTGGGAAAGCGGTTAAGGTCGAAGGTCATCGACTTTAAACCTATAAGTGATCGCCTGGCTGTGATCCGCATCAGAGGCAGATTTTATAACATCACCCTTAAATGTGCACACGCCCCTACGGAGCTCGTCCGGAGTACGATGTAAAAATCGTGCTCGGGGACTTCAACGCCAAAATCGGTAAGGAGAACACCCTTGGCGGAGGGATCGGAAAGCACAGCCTCCACGATACAACAACAGATAACGGCTTCCGACTCGCTGACATTGCGACAGCTCGTAATGCGGTGATAAGTAGCACAAGATTCCCTCGCAAGCAAATCCACACAGCAACCTGGCGATCTCCGGACGGTCGAACCGCCAACCAAATCGACCATGTGCTCATTGACGCAAGGCACTCGTCAAACATCCTGGATGTGCGAACATTCAGAGGGGCCAATGTCGACTCTGACCACTTCCTCGTAGCAGCAAGATTCAGAGCTCGACTGTCCAATGTCAGAAAGCTGCACCTGTCCATCAGGAGGAGGTTCGTCATTGGGCGCCTGAGCACACCGGAGGTTGCCAGAGTCTACAGGGAGCAGCTGAGCGAAAGACTCTACGGTATGCCTACGTCGAACATAAATGCCAATAATATGTGGCTGCATTGCCACTCAGCCATTCAGGAACTAGCCGAAGCCACCTTAGGATACCTACCACCCCCGACAAGAAACCCGTGGTATGATGGCGAGTGTGAGCAGAAAAAGGCAGCAACCGACGAGGCGTACCAAAAGGCGCTGCAGAGGGAAACCAGGGCAGCGCAAGAAGAGTACCGAGCCAGAACAAGGGAGGAGAAGAAACTACTGCGACAAAAGAAAAGAATCTTCGCAGCCTCTCAGTTCAAGGATATCGAGGAGTCTAGGGATAAACATAAAACACGAGCCTTTTACAAGAAAGCCAAAGGCCTTGCAGGAGGCTTCGAAAAGGGCACCCAGGCTCTTCGAAACTGCGAGGGTAATCTTGTCACCGACCCGCAGGGAATAGTGGATGTATTTAAGCAGCACTTCCAGCAGCTGCTTAACGAGCATGACCAAGAGAGAGTGGTAGGGACCGAGGAAATCCCAACTCCAGCCGCTGAAGTAGTCCTCCCACCCAGCATCGAAGAAGTCGGCACAGCTATTCAGAAACTGAAGAACAACAAGGCCGCAGGCTCAGATGGCTTGCCATCAGAGCTCATCAAGGCTGGCGGCGATGTTCTGGTAGGGAGCATGCACCAGATCATCTGCAGAATTTGGGAAGATGAAAGCATGCCCGACCACTGGAATACCAGCTCTATTTGCCCCATCCACAAAAAAGGCGATCCTACCTCTTGCAAGAACTATAGAGGTATATCCCTGCCCAAGATCCTGTCCAGCGTATTGTGTGAACGTCTAAAACCATTTTGCACCGCACTAATCGACAGCTACCAGTGCGGCTTCCGGCCCGGCAAATCAACTATAGACCAAATGTTCACACTTCGACAAACCCTGGAAAAGACCAACGAGTTTCGAATCGATACACACCATCTTTTCATCGATTTCAAAGCCGCATACGACAGCATTCATCGTGAAGAACTGTTTGGGGCGATGGCCGAATTCGGGATCCCGGTAAAACTGATCCAGTTGTATCGCGCCACGATAAAAAACACGCGATGCACCGTGCAACTCGGTTCTAGGACCTCGGAACCATTCGAAACATGCACCGGATTTCGGCAAGGAGATGCGCTGTCATGTGACTTCTTCAACTCTTCAACCTGGTGCTGGAGCAGATAGTGCGACGGGCAGGCGTCAACAGGGAAGGCACTATCTTTTACAAGTCCATCCAGCTGCTAGGATACGCGGATCATATCGACATTATCGCGTGTTCTCGCCGTGGCATTGTGGAAGCATTCACGGCGATTGAAGAACAGGCGAAACGAGTTGGTCTTAAGATCAATGAGGACAAAACGAAATACATGCTGTCAAGAAAAAACCAATCCGTCGCTCACCACCTGGGACAAAAAATAACAATTGACAGCTACAATTTCGAGGTAGTTAAGGAGTTTGTCTACCTCGGGGCAAACGTAAATTCCACAAATGACACCACAGTGGAGATCCGGCATAGAATCGCCCTTGGCAACCGCTGCTACTTCGGCTTGTCCAAACAACTGGGGTCAAAACTCCTCACTCGAAAGACCAAAGTCATGCTTTACAAAACGCTCATTCTGCCAGTCTTGCTGTACGGAGCCGAAAGCTGGACGATAAGCAGGACAGCGGAGCTGATTTTGGGTTATTTCGAAAGAAAAATTCTGCGCCGGATATTTGGTCCTGTCTGTGAGGAAGGTGAATGGAGAAGAAGACACAACCGCGAACTCTACGAGCTGTACCAAGATGTGGTACACTGGCTCGACCACATCGAGCGCATGGACATCAACGCTCCTGCTAATAGGGTCTTCGACTCCGAGCCTCCTGGTTCGAGAAGAAAAGGAAGGCCGAACATCCGGTATAAGGACCAAGTAATCGCGGATGTAAGACATCTTGGTCTTGACAACTGGAAGCAGCGTGCCCAGGACCGTCAAGGATGGAAGGCAGCTATAGCTCAGGCTCAGATCCTCCATGGATCGCAGGCCTGATAAGTAAGTAAGTAAGTAAGATGAGTGCCACGGTTCCGGACAGCTAACCAAGAATGAATTTAGGTGACAATTTTAAAACAGAATTTGAAGCTCAAGCGAAATTCAATTCAGCGGTGCTTCGGTGCAGTTGGTGAATCCTGGATACACGCCACAAATGAGAAAACAATCACGGTAAGAACGCTGCAAAAACACGCCAAAAATTTTGTGAAGTGCACGACGAAAATACTACTTGTGGTTTGCTCGATTCCATTCTAAGAATTTCAGAATAAAGCTCTGGTTGCCCAACCACTGAAAAAGTTGCTGAATGTTTGCATTTATTGGATCAGGAGCGGCATGTAGGCTCTCAGAAGATAGCGGAGGCACCAAACATCAACCACTTCATACACAACAGTTTGGAATCATTTCGAAAGAACAAGCTACTAAAAGAAGCTTAATGTATGGATGCCACATGAATTAACGCAAAAAAGATTGACCGAATTGAATACAGTGAAAGGCAGCTGAAACGCAACGATATCGAGATTGTTTTAAGGCGAATTATGTAAGTATTAAGGTCGATGAAAAATGGATTTAATACGGAAACAGCCAACCTAAGCGATTATAGCCAAAGGCTAGTAAACCTCCACAAACGATTTCAAGGTCAGCTTTATTGGCAAACACGGTGAGGCTGGGTTTTTGGTGGGATTGGAAGGGAATTGTCCATTATGAGTTGCTACAACCTAGCGATACGGTCAATTTGGTCCTCTACTGTGCACAACTCGACCATTTGAATGAAGCAATCAAAAAGGGCCGCCAAAATTGATGTACAGAAAGGGAATTGAAAGAGAGACATGTCTTTCAGAAGGTTCATTATAGAATCTAGAGCAGCGCCCGGCGGCGTGTTGGGGAAAGCCTTCGTACAGCTTAGACAAGCTTCTTTTTGGTTTGCTGAAAGAGGCTACGACGTGTTTGCGTGTCAGTCTGCTTTGGTGGTTTTCGACTCAACATGCCTTGACCAGAGAAGCTTGCTATCCAAGATGACTCCAAGATACTTAGCTTCCTGGCATACCGGGATGGAAGTACCCTTTAGTACATGCCGTCTGGTGGCGTTATACATGCTGTCGAAAGTTGCGTTATCAAAAGCTCCCCCAATGTCGACACAAATGCCCAGCGCGTACTCTCTCCTTTCGAGCGCGCATTCAATTCTCGCAGCTAGGTTTTGAAGGCTCGCAGGATTTTCCACGCTGATAAGCATGTTGTATCTCCGAAAGAGGATACATTCGAAGGATAATTTTGCGCACGCGCATCTCTACCAGTCTCTCCATGCTTTTCAGCCAGAAGGATGTTTGACTAATTGGTCTAAAACTCTTATCAAGTGAGTACTCCTCTTTTCCTATTTTGGGAATAAAGTCTACTTTCACTGTGCGCCAAGGAATGAAAATTCTTTTCAAAGCAGGAAGCAGCTGCCTTATACCATTTGGCAGCATGACATGACATATCCCGTCGGCGCCTGGCTATTTGAAGTCATCGACGGATGCCACAGCAAATTCGATGGCTTCAGTCGTAATCACGCACGACGCAATATATCAGCTACGCCGGTTGTTGCCATCGTTTCAGTTACAGTTTCCCTTGAAGGGGCGTGCAACGAGCCGATGGCGTTCTGATTTCCTGGGAAATGAGTCTGAAGCAGTAAACTAAGAGCTTCTGCTTTGGACTCAGTAAAAATACCATCAGGTTTCCTGAGTGTATCCAGCTTTGTCGATTTGCTAATCGCACTCAGAGACTTGACCTCTTTGCAGAAGGACTTATAAGAAACGATTTGCGATTTAGGAATAAGCTTCTGCCTCGACCGATACCTACGCGAGTCAGTAGGCCTCAATGGATTTCTCAAGCTCCTCTCTAAACAGTACTCAGTCCGTCCTTCTCGCAAAACTCTCCAGTTATTGATGTCCGTCACATATCTGTTGGATAGGGTCAGGTTAATCACCTGCTGTCGTCTTGCCGTAATAAATGTTGGTTGAGAGTCAACATTGTTGATGATAAGGACAGACAGAAACAGTGAAGCTTAAAACGCGGTGCAATCTTGTTTGAGTTTGCTGCTGCCCCATGCAGTGTTTTAGGCATTAGCATCGTAGCTTACATGCAAAGCTTATGATAAGCCCATAATCGGAATATGCGCGGTTTCGTTAAATGTTCGTTAACTGAAGCGAGCTTACGGAAGGTATCAATGAAAAAAGACATTCTGCGCGGAATTTTGACAGCTGACAGCGAAAGAAATCAAAAGTGCAATCAAGAAAAATGACTTCTTCTTCTTCTTCTTCTTAATGGGCGCTACAGTTCGGGGTGAACCTTGGCCTCAACCAACATGCCGCTCCAACAAGCACGATCTTTCGCTAGCCTTTTCCATTGCCGCACACCCAGTTGGCTGAGGTCCCCTTCCACCTGTGTGCGCCATCTTAAGTGCGGCCGTCCTCTGCTTCTTCGTCCCTCGGGGCTAGATTCAAAGACTCTCCGGGCCGGAGCTGTGGTGCCCATTCGCTCTACAAGACTCAGCCATCTTAGGCGTTGAATCCGTAGACGCCTGACTAGACTCATGTCGCTGTACAGTCCGTAAAGTTCGAGGTTGAATCTTTTCCTCCATCCCCCGTCTGCATTTATATGCCCGAAAATCACGCGCAAAATCTTTCTCTCGAACCGACCAATGTCCTCTTCATCCGCTTTTGATAGTGGCCATGCCTCTGCGCCGTATAGCAGGACCGGGATGATAAGGGTTCGGGAGAGGGTTCAATTCCCTCCTGAGCCCAAAAAAACAGCGATTGGCAAGAGTGATTCTGCGTTCGATTTCGGAACTGATGTCGTTGTTCCAGGTCACTGCGGAGCCAAGGTAGACGAGGTCCTTAACTACCTCGAACTTATATCAGCCAATACAAACGTTCTGGCCACGACATCGGTGGTGACCGTCCTTTTTCGATTTAGCTTTGCCCTCGTTTACTGCCAATCCAATTTTCGCCGCCTCCATCTCAATACTCGCAAACGCCTCATTGACATCTCGCTGTGGTCTACCTAGTATGTCAATGTCGTCGGCGTATGCAAGGAGTTGCGAGGATTTGAAATAGATTGTGCCTGTTGTATTGGCCAGTGATACTTGCACAATCATTTCCAATATGATGTTGAAGAAATCACACGACAGCGCATCGCCCTGCCCAAATCCTTTTTTGACATCAAAGCTATCGGTAAGGTGTTCACCGATTCGGATGGAGCAGCGAGCATTCTCCAAAGTCATCCTGCATAGTCTGACGAGTTTAGCTGGGATGTCAAAGTTAGACATGGCGTTGTATAGTTCGTCTCTAATTACGCTGTCGTATGCGACTTTGAAGTCGACAAATAGGTGGTGAGTGTCGACTTGAAATTAATCGGTTTTTTCGAGGATCTGCCGTAGTGTGAAGATTTGGTCGATGGTGGACTTCCCTGGCCTGAATCCGCACTGATAAGAATCTATCCGCCTATTTACAAAAGGCTTTAGGCGTTAACACAAAACGGCAGAGAAGATTTTGTAGGCGATGTTAAGGAGACTTATTCCTCTATAGTTGGCGCAATCAGAGGGGTCTCCTTTCTTGTGTGAGAGACTCCATTCCTCGGGCATGCTTTCCTCTGACCATATCTTACAGATGATCTGGTACATGCTCCCAACCAGGTAATACCCAGATGCCTTGAAGAGCTGAGCAGACAGTCCATCTGCGCCAGCAGCTTTATTCGACTTGAGTTTCGATATGGCAATCTTAACTTCGTCGTGGTCAGGGGGACAGAATTCTCTGTGGTCTCCGTCGATTAGAAATGGATCATTCTGCCTGACAGCTGTATATTGACTGGCATCGCCATTATATAGTCTGCAGAAGTGTTTTTTCCATATTCTCAGCATCAACCGATACTACCCCATCCCTGCAGGTTTCCGTTCTGGCTTTATAACCTTGGCATGTTCGCTTTATCTGTTGATAAAACTTTCGAACGTCACGCCTGCCGTAACACCTCTCCAAATCCTCAATCGCGCGCTTCTCGTGCTCTTTCTTCTTTCTTCTGAGAAGCTTATGCTCCTCCCTTCTTTTTAACTCGTAGAGCTCACGTGCAGCTCTTGTTCTTTTATGCAGCGAGGTTTTATATACGTCCTGCTTTGCTGTGTGAATCCTTCTGCACTCGTCATAGAACCAGGTGTTTCTTGGTGGTGGAGCCTTAAAGCCGTAAACTTCAGATGCAGTTCTTTTCAGGGCAAAGGTTCCACTGCTGTTCTATTGATAGCGTGGAGGGTTGAGGTCTATTGGAGAGCTTAAGGGAGACGCGATCGGTAAAAGCACGAGCGGTTTCTGGCGATAGTAGCTTTCCGACATCGATCGCGATGTGATCAATTTGGTTAGTGGTCGATTGATCAAAAGACCGCCAGGTGTCTTTGGGTATATCGAGGTGCGGGAAGTGTGTACTGGCTAGAAGGAGATTTCGTCCCTTAGCAAGATCAATCAGCCTGTGTCCGTTATCGGGAAAATAACTAAATAATTTGAATGTGTCGGAAAACGATTTTATTAATTTATTTTTATGTTTATTTTAACAGTTCCTTCGCTTAAGCTCATTATGCGTAACTTGACTTTTCGTCAAGATTTTCGTTCAGTTTTGACATAAGCTTAAGTCTATTATGGTCAGACCTTTAGTCGTTTCTGACTTTTGAAGTATGTATGTAAACGCTTTTGTATTTATGGTCGACTTTTTCCGAGCCTTAATGCTTGGCTTGTAAAACGTTCCATTGCAGATTGAAGATAATTGAAAAGCTTGACACAACCTTCAAATCCCTAGAAAACAAGTAATTTGTCTTCATTAAAAGATCGGGTTTGGAACTTAAGTGCTAGTCTTCCGGATCGCACCATTCTCAGACATTCGAGAAATGCCAGCACGTCAATGTGTCACTCATTCGCTAATATGCAACAGCAGCAACAGCGACAAAGGCTCATTAAACATGAAGACGTGAGTTCATCAACAAAAGCGCTGACGGAAATTATGAATGAAAGCCTACTGATGTGGTATGTAGGTACAGTGGTGTTCTCATAAATAGCACACCCTTATTCCATTATGTATTTGCATGCAATACACTCTGTACTTACAAACTGCACAGGAGTAAAGCCATAATATCCCAAGGTAGTACCGTTATGCTTTTACCGATCGCGTCTCCCTTTAGCTCTCCAATACACCTGAATCCTCCACACTATCAATGGAACAGCAGTGGAGCCTTTGCAAACAAGCCCTGAAAAGCTCTGCATCCGAAGTTTTTGGTTTCAAGGCTCCACCATGAAGAAATACCTGTTCGATGACGAGTGCAGGAGGATTCACACAGCGAAGAAGGGTGCATATAAGGCCTCGCTGCATAAAAGAACAAGAGCAGCTCATGAGCTCTACGAGTTAAAAAGAAGGGAGGAGCATAAGCTTCTCAGAAGAAAGAAGAAAGAGCACGAGAAGCGCGCGATTGAGAATTTGGAGAGGTGTTACTGCAGGCGTGATGTTCGAAAGTTTTATCAACAGGTAAAGCGAGCATGCCAAGGTTATAAAGCCAGAACGGAAACCTGCAGGGATGAGGACGGACACCTACATCAAAGACACAAAAGAGATCAAAACTGGGAAGTTTGCTACTGGTTGTGGGATATTGTCAACTAACCTTAGTTCAGTATGTGACCAAAGGGATTTTTTGGATGAAAATCATGTCTGTTGTATGGGAGCCCCCCTTAAATATTCATTTTGAAATACATCACTGTGAAAATTTGAACTCTCTAACTGTCACGGTTCCTGAGATACAGCCTGGTGACAGACGGACGGACGAACGGACGAACGCACAGCGAAGTCTTAGTAACAGGGTTCCTCGAACTTTGCGGGCTGTACAGCGACATGAGTCTAGTCAGGCGTCTACGGATTCAACGATGGCTGGGTCTTGTAGAGCGAATGTCCATGTCCACAGCTCCGGCCCGGAGAGTCTTTGAATCTAACCCCGAGGGACGAAGAAGCAGAGGACGGCCGCACTTAAGATGGCGCACATAGGTGGAAGGGGACCTCAGCCAACTGGGTGTGCGGCAATGGAAAAGGCTATATCCGTTTTACCTTTGGGTACGGAACCCTAAAAACTGAACCTCTTTTTAGACTTTTGGCACAACATAATGTATGAGAACTTACGGGTGTGCTATTTATCTGAACACCACTGTAGGTAGATACGCGTATGTAATCGCACTCAACGGCGCAACAATAAAAGACAAAACACCGGACTTGACGGCAAAACCTATAAACCGATAAAACAATGGTTACGCCGAAGGCCAAGTTGCCCGTCTCTTTTCTGTGGTTGGAACAACTAGTAAGTTATGAACTTCCAACGTTGCGTTAAAGTTGAAAAAAATAAAAAAACAAAAAACCAATTTAAGACAGCGACGCGCAATCTATTTAAATCAGAAAAACATTAAACGACAACAAAAGCGGTAGAGAAAGGGGAAAAAATAACGTTTTTCCGGTGTGCGCTTCGCTTTCACGTCAGTCGAACTTTGGACCCAATGATTTCGCAAAAAATACTCAAAAACGCGAACACAACAAACAAAACAACAAACAACACATAAAGCAAAATAAGCAGGGGAACCACAACAATAAAGAAAAAAAAATTAAGGAAAACATGTAGATTAGCGAGTATCTGACGGATGCATGCTCCCCAACCGACCACGTACCGCGAAAGAGGCCAACAAAACAACGAAAACGACACGCCGCGCGCCGAAGACGACCCACAAACAACAACGAACAGTTGTATCAAAACAAAAAACCAACAAAAACAGAAAAACTGTTATGTTGTTGTGTTGCCGTTGCGTTGGCCCGAATAACGTCACACTATCCGACCAAGTCGCGGCGGCGGTGGACGGATTAAGTGGCGCACAACGTACGGCAATGGCAAGTGGCAAACGTGAAAGCCACTTGCACACGTTGAAGAAGGGGGTGGGCTACCTGTGTACGCCATTTACATCATCCCCTTCTCTACGGCGTGGGTTTGGGTGGGTGGTGACCGCCTGCAACCCCGGAAAAAGGGATGGGAGTCGCATGCAATGCTAACAAAACACTTCCCGGCGCTTGACAGAGTGAACGGCGGCGCATTAAGGAAACTCAAGTCGATAGCGCTCCATTCAGGTGGTCCCATTAGCCGTTTTGTTTTGCTTTCGGTTGGTTGGTCGGTTAATAGAAAGTGAGTCAGGTAAGATACATAGTAACGGTGGATGTACAAACTCAAAAATGGTACGATAGGGAGGCAGGGAGGGGTTGTTATTGTTTTGCTGCCCGACGATACGGCTGCCAACCGCTGGATGACATACTTCTTAACGCCGAGAAAGATAAATAGATAGTTTGCAACGCAACGGGGGCTACCTGTACCCTGGGCTTAGAGATACGGATACCGCTATGCGAGCGGCACACAAGTGTGGATTTCTTAATTATTCGCCGCGTATTGTTTACCTTTCGAACAAACTGGGTTAAACCGAGCGCTGGATCGGTGCTCGGAGAGACCTTAAACGGTCGTACGGTCCTATGGTATGGTCGTGGATGGTGGGAAAGGGAAATGATTCATGTTTTTGGTTTCAAGATTCACATGTCGAATTTGCAAGTTGCGAGAGAAGAGAAATCGAAATCGAAATAGAAATGAATTGATGGTCTATGAATAGCTTTTGATTGGTACAGAGGTGCGGGCGAGCGATTGGCCTGATTTGGTCAATCGTGCTCTCTAGTCAAATTAGGTACTAAGATCCCTGATCTCTGATCCCTGTGCCTGCTGTTCTAATATTGAATAGACTGAGTCGGCATCAAGGAGATACTGTTGGCAGCATAAAGGCTTTTGTACAGGTCTGTGCCGAAACAATTGATCCTAAGCTTTGTCTTCCTCCAAAACTCCATTGGAATCACAGTTGCAGAGAGTTTTTTCAGCAGAATCTAAATAGTCAGATAAATATGTGGATAGCTTCGGAAACTCCAGGCAACCCTGACTTGGACACGCTAATAAACTTCATTAAAAGTGCAGCCCCTCAAAAGACACCGAGAAAAAAAGTCACTCAAAATAAGCGAAACTGGTTCGATAATGAATGTCTGGTGGCAAGAAATCTATCTTTTGCATACTTGAAATTATTCAGAACATCTGACAACATAAACTTCAGAGTCCTCTACGCATCAGCAAACAAAAACTACAAAGAGCTTTGTAAGTTAAAAAAACGAAATTCCGATTTAAGAAATATAGAAATAATAAACGAAGCCAAAAACTCGATGGATTTTTGGAAAGCAGTTAAACGTGTGAGCGGAAAAACGAATTCAACCTCTTCAGTTCTGCACATTGATCATCTTAAAACCCATTATTCAAGTCTTCTCAACACAGTGCAAATATCGCCTCTGATCCAGAATGCAGCCCCTTTAATAGTAGATGAAATTCTCGATGTCCCAATTTCTCAATCCGAAGTGGAAATAGTTATAGAAAACGCACATAATGGCAAAGCCCCTGGGGAGGACAGAATACCTTTCGAATTTTTTAAAAACCTTACACCTGCATTTCTTCGACTTCTTACTATCGAATTTAACAGGATTTTCGAGATAGCTGACGCTCCCGAGAGCTTTCGAACGGCAATTATCTTTCCGATATATAAAAAAGGAAATCCTGAAGACCCAACAAACTATAGGGGCATACATTATTAAATACTGCGACAAAGCTTTTCAGCTCAGTATTGTATACTAGACTCTGCGACTGGGTTGAACTCAAAGGGATTTTGAACGAATACCAAGCAGGGTTCAGGAAAAATTACTCGACAGTCGATCAAATCTTTTCTTTAACAAACATTACCGAAATATACAAGAAGAATGGAAATAAGCTGTATGCATTCTTTGTTGACTTTCGATCGGCGTTCGACTCCATTCCACGGGAAGCTCTTTTCTATAAACCTTACAAATATGGTATTTCAACAAAAATCATAGCAGTCATTAGAGCAATGTATAAAGGAAATGTTGCACGAGTGTGGGATGGAAAACTACTTTCGGATGAGTTTCATACTTCGATGGGAGTTAAGCAAGGATGCGTCCTAAGACCTCTTCTCTTCATATTATACATAAATGACATCACTGATTCAGTGAAGGGTGGTATAGTGCTGAGTGGAAAGACTATCCCTGGTCTCATGTATGCAGACGACATAGTCTTCCTTGCCGAATCTATAGACGGGATGCAGCTGATGATAAATAGACTTGAACGCTATTGTAAAACCTGGAATTTATCGGTTAACCTTTCGAAGTCAAAAATGATGATATTTAGACGTGGTGGAGGCAGATACTCTAGAAAGGAAAAGTGGACATTCCAAGAGGAAGCAGTGGAAATAGTTAAGGAGTATAAATATCTAGGAGTCTTGATTACCTCAAACTTGAATTTAGATAAGCACCTTCGAACAAAAGTAGCGGAAGCTAAACGTGCTATGTGTTCTGTCTGGAGAAGCTGTTATTTAAAGAATAATGTTTCCCATATAGCGAAATACAAAGTTTTCCGAGCAACCGCAATCGCAATTTTATTCTACGGAGCTCAAGTGTGGGGATATCTTCCGTACGATGCGGTGGAAAAGTTCCTCCGTTTCTTCATCAAAAGCACTTTTAGGCTGCCAAGTACGTCGCCCAACTATATGCTGCACCTTGAAACAGGACTAGGACCTCTTTTCTTGGATACACTTAAATTACATCTAAATTATGTAACAAGAATTATGGCAATGGGAGAAAATAGGATTCCGAAGTTAGTGCTATCTCAAATCATAAATTCTAGAGGAGCGTGCGTAAGAGAGTGGTACAAACTGGCAACCGATTGCACAATAACCTTGACAATATCAGCTGAAGAAAACCTTGCATCCCTCAAGACGAAATTTTATGTTTTGTTGAAGGAAACCGGGAAAAGAATGTACGAAAAATTTATTGAGGAAGCTGAATCGTCAATATACAGAGCTTACTACAGTAAACTAAACCACTTCTTAGACCAAAAGTCCTACTTCGTGATCGACAACACCACAGAAAAAATAAATTTTATATTTAAAGTTAGAGGCGAACTCATCGGCTTAAACTTCATTCCACACCGTCCAGATCTTCCTACTTTGTGTGATTTATGCAATCGGCAAGAACGTGAAGACGTATTCCATTTTTTGGGAATCTGCCCAATCCTCAAAGAATTTCGTATGCGATACTTTGGCGCGGAATTTCTTAATTTGGAGGAGGTTATAAACATTCTGAATGGAGAACGAGATTGGGACCTTCTATATCACTATTGTTTGAACGCTCTTCGATACAGAACAAGGATAATCCATGAACGTTTTTAATTAATCGAAAATAGCTAAATTCATTTATGAAAACTTTATATTAGTTTTTCTTAAGTATGTATACACATGCATTTTAATGAGAATGTCAGTCTGGTAGACGGCCCTCGGCCAAACCACTTTAAGGCTTATACTTATACAACAAAGAAAATCTTGAACTGTGTGCAATTTTTGAAGTCAATAAACCCAAACTAAAAACTAAACTAAAGGCTTTTGATGGTAAGTCCTTGCTTAAAAGGTCTTGTGTTGATTTACCTTTAGGCAACCTTGTTTTGCCGCCTGTCTAAAAATCGAATTAGAGGCACCAAATTTTTGCTCATTACTACAGTTTACTCCACAAAATACTACCAACATCTTGGAACCCTGAACCCTGCCTAGTCCTAGCGGACGCTTAAGCTTTTTTTTTTTTTAAAAAAATACAACTTGTTACAAATGGACCATTAAAAGGACAGCCCATCGCTAGCTACAACTTTTTCCCATCTTTCTGGGGGAACTCGACTACCCTTACGGTAAAAGTGCGTACGGTGCAATACATATCTGAGGGAACATGGTAGTTTGGGATAGGACTTTCCATTTGAGCGTTTCCAGGTAGGTTTTAACGAGTTTGGCAACGTGAGGCCGAACGTTGTTATGCTGTAGAATCACCTTTTCGTGCCTCTGCTCGTATTGTGGCCAATTTTTGTCGCAGTGCTCGGTTCGATCGCATCAATAAAGTCGACACCGTTCCCCAGTGAAGGTTTCATTCGGTTCCAACAGTACGTAATATATGACACCAACCTGGTCCATGGGCATGGGCTCGGGCATACAGAGTAAAGCTGTTGCTCGCTCTCAACCTGGCGAGATGCCAGCAACGATCGCTGTTTAAATGCCCGGGTCAAGTTGACATACGGCCTCCTCGCGGCGCCCTCTGGATAGCCTCTTCAACAACCGTTGGGAGGTGAACAAACGTATGCAGCGACAAAACCCCGACCAGAATGGCGGTTGTGCGGCGGAAAAGTTATGAACGAGCAAGATGCCTCGGATACACGGACGGATATTCGACGACGATAACGCACGAAAAAGGAACACGATTTGCGAGTATGCTCCTGGAATGCCAGAACCCTGTACACTACCGGAGCTGCTCATAAACTAGAAGGAATCCTCACGCAGTACAAGGCGGATATTACAGCGGTCCAGGAAATACGCTAGGTAGGAAACGGTATGATTAGGAAGAAAAATTGCGACGTATATTACAGCTGTCACAAAAGATTGCACTTACTGGGATGCGGATTTGTCGTGGGAAAGCGGTTAAGGTCGAAGGTCATCGACTTTAAACCTATATGTGATCGCCTGGCTGTGATCCGCATCAGAGGCAGATTTTATAACATCAGCCCCATATGTGCACACGCCCCTACCGACGAGGCTGAAGACCCTATCAAGGAGGACTTCTATGACCTCCTGGACAACGCCTACGGAGCTTGTTCGCAGTACGATGTAAAAGTCGTGCTCGGGGACTTCAACGCCAAAATCGGTAGGGAGAACATCTTTGGCGGAGTGATGGGAAAGCACAGCCTCCACGATACAACAACAGATAACGGCTTCTGACTCGCTGACTTTGCGACAGCTCGTTATGCGGTGATAAGTAGTACAAGATTCCCTCGCAAGCGAATCCACATAGCAGCCTGGCGATCTCCGGATGGTCGAACCGCCAACCAAATCGACCATGTGCTCATTGACGCAAGGCACTCGTCAAACATCCTGGATGTGCGAACATTCAGAGGGGCAAATGTTGACTCTGACCACTTCCTCGTAGCAGCAAGATTCAGAGCTCGACTGTCCAATGTCAGAAAGCTGCACCAGCCCATCAGGAGGAGGTTCGACATTGGGCGCCTGAGCACACCGGAGGTTGCCAGAGTCTACAGGGAGCAGCTGAGCGAAAGACTCTACGGTATGCCTACGTCGAACACAAATGCCAATAATATGTGGCTGCATTGCCGCTCAGCCATTCAGGAAGTAGCCGAGACCACCTTAGGATACCTACCACCCCCGACAAGAAACCCGTGGTATGATGGCGAGTGTAGGCAGAAAAAGGCAGCAACCGACGAGGCGTACCAAAAGGCGCTGCAGAGGAAAACCAGGGCAGCGCGAGAAGAGTACCGAGCCGGAAGAAGGGAGGAGAAGAAACTACTGCGACAAAAGAAAAGAATCTTCGCAGCCCCCCAGCTCAAGGATATCGAGGAGTCTAGGGATAAACATAAAATACGAGCCTTTTACAAGAAAGCCAAAGGCCTTGCAGGAGGCTTCAAAAAGGGCACCCTGGCTCTTCGGAACTGCGAGGGTAATCTTGTCACCGACCCGCAGGGAATAGTGGATGTATTTAAGCAGCACTTCCAGCAGCTGCTTAACGAGCATGACCAAGAGAGAGTGGTAGGGACCGAGGAAATCCCAACTCCAGCCGCTGAAGTAGTCCTCCCACCCAGCATATAAGAAGTCGGCACAGCTATTCAGAAGCTGAAGAACAACAAGGCCGCAGGCTCAGATGGTTTGCCATCAGAGCTCTTCAAGGCTGGCGGCGATGTTCTGGTAGGGAGCATGCACCAAATCATCGGCAGAATTTGGGAAGATGAAAGCATGCCCGACGACTGGAATACCAGCTCTATATGTCCCATCCACAAAAAAGGCGGTCCCACCTCTTGCAAGAACTATAGAGGTATATCCCTGCTCAATGTCGCATACAAGATCCTGTCCAGCGTATTGTGTGAACGTGTAAAACCATTTTGCACCACACTAATCGGCAGCTACCAGTGCGGCTTCCGGCCCGGCAAATCGACTATAGACCTAATTTTCACACCTCCACCAATCCTGGAAATGACCAACGAGTTTCGAATCGATACACGCCATCTTTTCATCGATTTCAAAGCCGCATACGACAGCATTCATCGTGAGGAACTGTTTGGAGCGATGGCCGAATTCGGGATCCCGGGAAAACTGATCCAGTTGTGCCGCGCCACGCTAAAAAACACGCGATGCACCGTGCAACTCGGTTCTAGGACCTCGGAACCATTCGAAACATGCACCGGATTTCGGCAAGGAGATGCGCTGTCATGTGACTTCTTCAACCTGGTGCTGGAGCAGATAGTGCGACGGGCAGGCGTCAACAGGGAAGGCACTATCTTTTACAAGGATACGCGGATGATATCGACATCATCGCGTGTTCTCGCCGTGGCATTGTGGAAGCATTCGCGGCGATTGAAGAACAGTCGAAACGAGTTGGTCTAAAGGTCAATGAGGACAAAACGAAGTACATGCTGTCAAGCAAAAACCAATCCGTCGCTCACCACCTGGGACAAAATATAACAATTGACAGCTACAATTTCGAGGTAGTTAAGGAGTTTGCCTACCTCGGGGCAAACGTAAATTCCACAAATGACACCACAGTGGAGATCCGGCATAGAGTCGCCCTTGGCAACCGCTGCTACTTCGGCTTGTCCAAACAACTGGGGTCAAAACACCTCACTCGAAAGACCAAAGTCATGCTTTACAAAACGCTCATTCTGCCATACTTGCTGTACGGAGCCGAAAGCTGGACGATAAGCAGGACAGCGGAGCTGATTTTGGGTTCTTTCGAAAGAAAAATTCTGCGCCGGATATTTGGTCCTGTCTGTGAGGAAGGTGAATGGAGAAGAAGACACAACCGCGAACTCTACGAGCTGTACCAAGATGTAGATGTAGTCCGGATGGCAAGGATCCGTCGAGTACACTGCCTCGGCCACATTGAGCGCATGGACATCAACGCTCCAGCTAAGAGGGTCTTCGACTCCGAGCCTCCTGGTTCGAGATGAAGAGAAAGACCGAACCTCCGGTATAAAGACCAAATAATCGCGGATGTAAGACATCTTGGTCTTGACAACTGGAAGCAGCGTGCCCGGGACCGTCAAGGATGGAAGGCAGTTATAGCTCAGGCTCAGATCCTCCATGGATCGCAGGCCTGATAAGTAAGTAAATTAGCTTGGAGCCCAGGATTATGCCAAGATATTTGGCAGATTTTCCACGGATCAGATTGATACCATTCATACGGGGGTAGGTGTGTATCTTGATACAGATCTTTTCCTTGTGAAGAGTACTATCTCGGTTTTCGCCGGGCTTACTCCCAGGCCTCGCCCCTTGACCCAGTTATCATCGCCTGCCTGCCAAGGTGCCACATGAGGGGTGATAGAACGCCACCCTGTGATGTACCTACATTTACCCTCACCCTTTCACTCGCTCTACCCATAAGCTCCATGGTTAAATCGACGGCTATTGACAGTCGATGTAGCTTGAAGGTAATATTCGGGGTGATTAATGGACAAGTATGCGTGGGAAACGCACTTTCAATACCTATTGTGACAGCCTCATCCAGAATGGTCATTATACTAATTTAGCCGATAGATGAGCATCTTCTCCAATTGTCATCGCGCTATTACTTCGAAAATGTGTGTTTTGTGTTTTCTTGGAGAGACACCATTAAAATCCTCCCGAACAAAACCCACAGAAATACGGGTCAACGAGCTACTATCTATTACCATCATCTAAACGGATCTTGTTAGTAATTAGCACATCTCCTTTTTAACCTCAAACCAAATATGTAATTTTCCATAATGAGCTCCATTAACCCATCGGCCACGCCCACTTTTTACCAAAACAACTTCAATCCCAATCGAACATAAGTCATAGGCAAACTACCTACCAAATTTGTTGTTGTTAACAACAAACACACACCACTTAAGAGAACAACGCCCCAGACTTTAGGGAAAACAAAACGCCCCCATTCGAACAGCAACACCTTCCCAAAAGAACACACTGTTTGTCCCCTTTGTTTCGAGATCGAGACCTTAACTATGTATAGGTCTCGACTGGACATTAAGAGTCATCGGGCAAGCAGTAACCTTTCCCACGCATTTTGTCTACCTCATTCCAGAACTCAGTCGAATTGAATGCGATTCCAAGAAGAGAGAGAGCAAAGAGCGTCGAACCACATCCATGTGGCTTGGTTCGAGTTCATCGAAGGCCAATCATCGTCACCGTGAAGGTCGTTGTCATTGTTTGTAGTCGGCGGCGGCGGCTTCTAGCTACAAAGCGATTCCTTTTTCTCTCCATAACTATTGTGTCGTTGGATTGGGTTTTTCTTTTTGTTAACATTTCGTACTAATTCGGATTAATGGCACTTCCTACGAACCAATCTATTATACACCGTCCGACATAGGGGGTGGAACGGGTTAATGACCAAGTGTTTTTCCATTCCCAATATACTACCTAGATCACAGTCAACGTACTAAGTATGGAGCTAAATTTGTACTCGAGTCCATGGCTTCTTCTCATTATCGTTATTTCGCAACCGCCGCAACGAGCGCTATTACATATTTAAATGTAAACAACAACAATAACAACAGTGACGGGAAGCAGCAAAAAGTGACGAATTCTCAAGTCAAATTCGAAGCTCGAAATCGTATCCAGCTATCCGACAGCAAAGCACTAACGTGATTCACCCGAAAAACAAAAGAGGTGAGAACCGAACCAAACTGAACTGAACCGAACACCGATGCGCTGGAAGGGAACGAAGGCAAATGGGCGTTGACCCGCTTCGAGTTCTCGGGAACTGTTGAATGTGATTTGTTTTGCAATTATTCCGCTGCCGAAATTTACGGGAAAAAAAAAACAAAACAATCCGAGAGATACAAAATACAGAAGTCAACAACCCAGCCGTCCCTGGCAAATACATAGTTAGCTAGTCAGCCTGGCAGGCAAACAAGCCTGGAGTCGGGTAAGTGTCAAGCAAGGGTTGGCGGGGTGGTTTATTGGTTAAGGAATTCCATTGTCCCTCGATTGTTTTGTTACTATTCAACGTTTTTTGTTTTGTCTCCATTCACATGGAGTTTTGCTTTGCTATTGCCGTACTTAATTGTTTGTGAGCGCGTCCATGTCCAGCACAGCGAAACACTTCTATTCTAGGCCAGCGACCTGGTTCGGATTTCAGTGTTCTTTTCTTGTTATCTCGGATTCCAAAACGCTGACTGGTGCACGTGTTTCGTTTTGTTTACGCGAAAAGTTCAGTGTAACCTATTTCCTACTCCCCTTTCGCCTGCTCATGCCTCATGGCTGGACAAGCGGATGAGGAATAGTAGAAATATTGATGGACAATTTGTCATGGGGTACGGATCGCGATGAGGCGGACAAGTTAGGAAAAGAAACAGCATACAAAGCATCTATGGCCGTAGTAAACAAGTTGAACATGGGAATCTGCTTAGACAAAGTGTCGGATTGACAAATGTTAACAAATTTAATGTCCGGGAGTGGGAGGGGTGAGCGATGTCGTACATAATTGAATTCGCAGAGTTTTCGAGAATGAAGGGAGGACGGTGGTATGGTGGGAGGAGAGAAATGGCCTTTAATTTCGGTTGGGATTTCGTCATTTTATAAAAGAATTGGAATAGGTATGCGCGAGGTGATTCGCTTTTTCGATTGTCACTGGAACGGGTAGGTGGTATGGATGCGCGTCCAACAGTGGGTGGTTTCAACAGTATGGATGTATCTACATACATATGTATATCATCAGCGAATACGACCGTCGTATGTAGGTGGCGCTACAGTCCGGTGTGAACCTGTGCCCCAACCAACAAACTTCTCCAGCTGGCACGGTCTTTTGCCAGCTATTTCCAACGATGCACTCCCAGTTGGTTAAGGTCCCCTTCCACTTGTGTGCGCCACCTTAGATTCGGTAGTCCTATGCTGCGTCGTCCCTCGGGGTCGGACTCGAAGATTCTTCGGGCCGGAGCTGTGTTTTCCATTCGCTCTACAGGGCCTAGCCATCCTAGACCTTGGATCCGAAAACGTCTATCTAGGGCGATGTTGCTGTACAGCCCATACAGTTCTTGGTTGAATCTCCTCCTCCACGCTCCGTTTACACAAACGGGACCAAAGATTGCACGCTGAATTTTCCTCTCGAAAGGCCCAAGAGCGTCTTCATCCGCGACAGTGCGTCACCCTGTCTAAAACCTTTTTAACACTGAAGGTCTCGGTTAGTTCACCTCCGACCTAAACGGAGCAGCGAGAATTCTCCATAGTTATCCTGCACAGCTGACGAGTTTGGCAGGAATGTTAAAACAGGACATGGCTCTGTATACCTCGCCTCTATAAACGCTGTCATATGCGGCTTTAAAGTCGGCAAAAAGATGGTGCGTGTCGACCTGGAATTCGTGGGTCTTCTCCAAGATCTGCCGTAGTGTAAATACTTGGTCTGCCGTGGATTTTCCTGGCCTGTAGCCACACTGCCAGGAACCTATCAGATTGTCCACGAACGGTTTCAGGTGCTTACACAGTACGTTAGAGAGGATCTTGTCCGCAATGTTCAGGAGACTTATTCCTCTGTAATTGGTGCAATCTCCTTTCTTATGAACCGGGCAAACGATGCTGAGATTCCATTCGTTGGGCATGCATTCTTCCGACCATATCTATCATGCAGATGAGTTGGTGCATGTTCGTATCCAGTTCATCGCCAGCTGCTTTAAATAGTTCCGCGGGGAGTCTGCCTGATCCAGCAGCTTTATAAGTCTTAAGTTTCCATATCGCTATCTTAACATCGTCTAGGTCGGTTGGACGGGATCCTCTTTCGTCTTCGTCCGATGTGAATGGTTCGTTCTGCCTGACGGCGGCATTTTGACTATCATCGCCGTTATACAGTCTGGAGAAGTGGTCTTTGAACAATCTCAGCATCGACTGTGACTTCACTATTAGTTGTCCGTGCTCATCCCTGCAAGCTACTGCTCTGGCTTTATAGCCTTGGCATGTTCGTTTTACATTTTGGTATAACTTTCGAACATCGTTTCTGCAAAAGCATCTCTCCATCTCCTCGATCTCGCGCTTCTCGTGCTCCTTCTTTTCTCTTTTTAGAAGCGCATTTTCCTCTCTTCTTTTATGTTCATAGAGCTCGCGGGCAGCTCTCGTCCGTCGATGCAGGGTAACAATATATGCATACTGTTTCTCTACATGGGCCTGTGTGCATACGTCATCAAACCAGGGATTTCTCGAAGGTGGTGGCCTGAAACCGAGTACATCTGAGGCGGCCTCTTTGACGGTGTTCTGACAACGACTCCATTGCTGTTCTATGGTTTGTGCAGATTGCATTGGGACTTGAGAGAGCTTGATGGAGACTTGATCGGCGAAGGTCCTGGCGGTCTCCTGTGATTGCAGCTTTCCGACGTTAAATGTTGGTTTTCTTACTCGACTCCGTTGATTCCGAAAAATTTGCATCCGTACCGTGGGTGCAACAAGGTAACGGCTCCTCGAAAGGTTTGGGCTCGATCTGTTAAGGGACCTCAAAATCCCGGTGCAGACTCGGTAAGTCTAGATCTTGGACCTCTTTTAAAACTTATTTAATTATCCTTATTTGTCTATACTATTCATGGTAGGGACGGCTTATTTTGGTACAGATTTAGGACTTTGAGCCAAAGCCTTTAAGATGCACACCATTGTGTGGCTCAAGATCGTTTTTCCGCCATATTTCCTACATGACCCTAACATTTCTTTGATCTTCTCAAATCGCCAATGACACTGCAATAGAATTTCGTAAAATATTGAACATTTAGAAGAGCTGCCCAAAATGGGGACTATTTAAAGGGCTTATGCAATTTGTTTAAGTTCTACCCCATTCCTCCCATAACCTTAAATTGATGAGTCCCCAATTCGTATCTTCACGCATTCCATAACACGTATCCTGAATGATATATATATTTGTAAACTACCCCAATCTATCGCATTCTAATTACCTAATCAATGATTTATAGCTTGTTCGACTGAATAACCCGCCACACTCGCATGCCTGCGTACTCACACTCTCCTTCCTATCACCACTTCCAAATCGCTTAGCACAAATATGTATGTATCTTTTCGTCGGTAACTCGGGGCTGGTACTGGGGTTGTTTCCAAAACAAAAAAAAAAAAAAAAAAAACACACAAAGTAAAGATATGAAAAAAGGACCTTTTGGAAGGATGACTAATCACTTCGCATTTTCCTCAATCCGAATCCGTCGACTTGGAACTTTTTAATTCCGCATAAAGATAATTTAGGTTTTTTCCTTTACTTCAGTTTTTTTTTTTTTTTTCTTCGCCCCGGAGTATTCATAGGATGGGAAGATTCAAATCTTTACATATTACATGAGGTTTATCAGAAGGGTAGAACTTTCACTTCCTCTATTGGCATTTTGTGTAAGGAAAGGGGTTTCCCAGCTGTTCTGTTTTACACATTTATATGTGTGTTTTGTAAGCGCCCTAGAACCGTTGGAGTTTGGGTTAAATATTTGTTTTTTAAATTAAACACTTTCGGATTATAAATGGGAAATTGATTATCCGATGGGATTGCATGTAACACGTGTTGCCGGAAAGGATTTCAAATTCAAAATGCGCGGATAAAAAACGTCAGCGATTAAAGGTTACATTTAGGTATGTATGTATTGACAGCTACAATTTCGAGGTAGTTAAGGAGTTTGTTTACCTCGGGGCAAACGTAAATTCCACAAATGACACCACAGTGGAGATCCGGCGTAGAATTGCCCTTGGCAACCGCTGCTACTTCGGCTTGTCCAAACAATTGGGGTCAAAACCCCTCACTCGAAAGACCAAAGTCATGCTTTACAAAACGCTCATTCTGCCAGTCGTGCTGTACGGAGCCGAAAGCTGGACGATAAGCAGGACAGCGGAGCTGATTTTGGGTTCTTTCGAAAGAAAAATTCTGCGCCGGATATTTTGTCCTGTCTGTGAGGAAGGTGAATGGAGAAGAAGACACAACCGCGAACTCTACGAGCTGTACCAAGATGTGGATGTAGTCCGGAAGGCAAGGATCTGTCGACTACACTGGCTCGGCCACATCGAGCGCATGGACATCAACGCTCCATCTAAGAGGGTCTTCGACTCCGAGCCTCCTGGTTCGAGAAGAAGAGGAAGACCGAACCTCCGGTATAAAGACCAAGTAATCGCGGATGTAAGACATCTTGGTCTTGACAACTGGAAGCAGCGTGCCCGGGACCGTAAAGGATGAAAGGCAGCTATAGCTCAGGCTCAGATCCTCCATGGATCGCAGGCCTGATAAGTAAGTAAGTAAGTAAGTATGTATGTATGTTCTTTCCTCGCATAAGTGACTTTAAAAATTCCATACAATTGTTCGTTTTGCACAAAAGGTGCCTTTAAAGGGATGCCTTGTGTTCCACAGGCTCCTTCTTCTATGATTTCAGTCAGTGAACAAATATAGGTCTATAGATCAAATATTTCCGAAAATATTATCTCAAGAGCCTATGCCAATCGCGTCTCTTTTAAGCTCTCGAAAAACCCTCCAACACCTGCTCAGACCGTACAACACCAAAGGACCCGTTGCCAACCAGCCTTAGAGAGTGCTGCTTCTGAGGTACTGGGTTTCAAAACGCCACCAATAAGAAACCCATGATTTGACGACGAGTGTAGGAGGGCACTGGCAGCCAAGCAGCAAGCCTATCAAGAGGCGCTGCATAGAAGGACGAGAGCTGCTCGTGAGCATTATGAACAGAAGAGAAAATAGGTGCATAGGCTTCTCTTGCGCCAAATCAGGGGTGTTATAAGTTTGAGGTGTCTGTATGTCTGTATGTGGCATCATAACTCCTGTACGAATGGACCGACTATGATGCCTTTTTTTTTTTTTTTTTTTTAAAGCTAACTTGATCGAAATGGTTCTTAGCTACAATTTGTGAAGATCTGTTCAGGGGTTTCAAGGTCATTAGTTCTTGTCCGATCACCGCAATCAACCAACATCGGGCGCGGTCAGTACTTAGATGGGGAACCGTTTGGAAACACCGCGCATTGTTGGCATCAAGCCGCCTATTTGATGCCGCTCCATGTAACCCAGGGTACGGAAACGCACACTCATGTGCGCACATTAAACAATTTATTGCTCACAAACTGCCCACGTGCATGTACAATGTCGATTGCTGAAAGTTTCTAATTTAGACTTTATCGAAAATGACGCCATCTTAGACTGAAATATTGGAAAAATTGAAAATAAAAAAAAAAAAATTTTCAAATGAAATGTTTCCATGTTTCATCATTCTGCAAACAGCTCCCGTGCAGTAAATCAACTCATTTTTGCTCCGGACGCGAGTGTGAGCATTTACGGAAACTCACCCCGTGTGCGCACTCCACATGTGCGTTAAACAAACCCACCCTGCAGAGTGCACTGGTATGAAATGCGCATAGGTGTGAGCTTCCATAAATGCACACACTCGTGTTCGTGAGCTGAAATAAAAATGCTCACAGCCAATTACTAATGAGCGGGTGCGTTTAATAATTGCTCGTTGGGTAGTGCACACTCACAAGCACCTCATGAGGGTGCGTTTCCTTACCCAACCACAACACTGTCCGAACAATCTCATATACATATAATGCAATGTATCGATTGTCGTCCGATCACCGCAATCAACCAGCGTCGAGTGCGGCTAGGACTTAGATGGGGGACCTATTTTAGTTATTTAATTTCTTACCAAAAAGGCTTGACCGATTTTGCTGAAAACTTACTCAGTCCTAAGTTGCAAAATTACGCGTGGAACGAATCCAATCTTGTGTCGATTTCACTATTAGTTCTCGAGATGATCGAGACTAAATTTCCATTGCGCACATACGTACATACACACACACACATACCTATGTATACATCTCTATAGAAACCTTGGATTTGGATTCTGGTGACCTTGAAACGTGGAGATATGTCAACTTTTGAAATTCGCAAAATCGGCCTCATTACAAAAACTTCCTACTGGGAAGTTCAAAAGTGAGCTTGAGAAGGTCGCGATCGAAGAGATGGAGAGACGCTATCGCAGGAATGACGTTCGGAGGTTTTATCAACGAATAAAACAAACATCGAGGGATATAAGCCCAGAACGGAAGCCTGCAGGAACGAAAATTGAAACCTAGTAGTGGATTCACAGTCGGTACTAAGAATCTGGAAAGAATCTTTCTGCAAACTGTATAACGGCGATGACGAAACAGATCCCGCCGTCAGGCAAAGAATTGCGTCCCCCTGACCTGAACGAAGTTGGAAATGCTTTATCTAAGCTTAAGTCCAACAATGCTGTTGCAGTAGACGGACTACTTGCCGAGCTCTTTAGGGCAGCTGGAGATGACCTTGTTGGGAGTATGTACCAGCTTTTCTGTTAGATATGGTCAGAGGAATACATGCCCGATGAATGGAATCTTAGTATCATTTGGCCAATCCACAAGAAAATAGGTCCCTTTGTCTGCGCCAATTACAGAGTTATAAGTCTTCTGAACCTCGCTTATAAAATCTTCTCTGCTGCACTGTGTGAACGCCTAAAACCTTCCGTTAATAAACTGATTGGTCCATACTAGTGTGGTTTTAGGCCCGGGATGTCCACTATCCATCAAGTGTTCACACTGCGGCAGATCCTGGAAAAAACCAACGAGTTCCAGATCGACAACCACCATCTGTTTGTTGACTTTAAGGCTGAATACGATAGCTTATAAATAGAGACGAGCTATACAACGCCATGTCTAATTTTGACTTTCCTATCAAATTCGTCAGATTGTGCAGGATGAGATTGGAGAACTCTCGCTGCTCCATCAGGGTCGGAAGCGAATTGACCGATACCTTTTATGTAAAAAAGAATTTAGAGAGGGCGACACGCTATTATGTGACTTTTCCAACATTCTCCTTGAAAGAATCGTGCAAAACTGACTGGTCAAGAGGAGAGACACCATCTGCTCGCATATGCCAATGTCATTGACATACTTGGACGAAGCCGGCGAGATGTCATTGAGTCGAAAGCGGCTAAAATGGGACTGGCGGTAAATGAGGGCAAGACGAATAATATGCTGCCGTCGAAAAGGGACACGAACCACCGGCGTCTTGGCCAGGGCCAAGGTAGTCAAGCACTTCATCTACCTAGGATCCGCAGTGACATGCAGCAATGACATCAGTGCAGAAATCAAACGCAGAATAACTCTTGCCAACCGCTGTTTCTTTGGGCTCGGGAGGCAATGGAAAGGCATAACCCTCTCTCGGTCCTTATCATCCCGGTCCTGCTTTATGGCGCAGAGACATTGGACCTTATCGAAAGCGAATGAGGAGGCCCTTGGACGTTTTGAGACAAAAATTCTGCGTACGATTTTCGGCCCGATCTGCTTAAATGGGGAGTGGAGGACAAGACGTAATAGTGAGCTATACGGGCTATACAGCGACATGATCCAACACCTAAGATGGCTAGGTCATGTAGAGCGCATTGAAATCACAGCTCCGGGCCGGAAGGTCTTTGAATCCAACCCCGAGGGGCGACGTGGTCGAGGACGGCCAAATTTAAGGTGGCGCACCCAAGTGGTTAAGGTCCTCTAACCAACTAGGCGTGCGACAATGGAGACTGCTAACGAAAGACCCTGCCAATTGGAAAGGTTTTTTAAAGGAGGCCCAGGTTCGCCATGAACTGTAGTGCCGAAGCTATAGCACTATAGCCCTTTCCCCGCCAGATTATTGTTTTTTGCGTTGTGGATTGTGTTGCTAATTAGCTGACACTGAGGATTTGCATGAGCATTGATCGTGATGATCGCGCTCGTGAAACCTTGATCACTTCGAGTACAGTGATTCGTTTTTTTCCATTTGTCAGTAGATCATATTCATTATCCCCGTCCCGATCCGTACGAATGTACATAGCACGTAGGAATGATCCCATTGGCTTTTTACGATCAGGTTCAAAGCATCGCGGGAAGACTTTTCAATTCGCTCGATCGAATCGGGTGAGAGAAGCCAATGAACGACAATGGATTTGTGTGTTTTTGTTTATCTACTCGTACTCACAGTACTCTAGTCCCGCTCCCCTTTATCGCCTCTACATGTTAGCTGTTATTATGTCGATTGTTTATGGGATAAGCACACAGCGTGAAAACGTGACCGCCAGCGTGAATGGCTTAATTGAGTATCCAACTCATCCATTTCGTCTTATATCTATTTCGTTCCCAATTTAATTGGATCCTTTGGTTGTCCTAAAAGAAAAGCAACAAAAAACGAAAACAAAACCGGAACAACGCGTGAAGTATCTACAACGCCTGATTCATGTCTTGCCCCATTATCCAACACCTCTATTCGCTAAGGTTTCGTGTCATGGTACTAATTAGTTAACCAAACCACAGCCAGGAACTGGATTTATCTGAAAACAAGACCAAAGCCAAATCTCACAACAAAGATGTTGACTTTCGGTTTTTGTTGAAACAAAACGTTTATAACAAATGAATGGAATGAACAGTGAAATATCTTGGATTAATGCTAATCAAGAAATTATGTAAATTGTGTGCCGAAATTCCGCGGTGAGGATGACATACTACCGCGGGCCATGATTATCTGATTATCCGAAGGTTTGCGCCTTTCGAGTTGGTTGGAGTTTTTCGCGCGGGAACGGAATCAAGCGGAACAGGTTAATGACCCAATTATGGTTTGATAGATGTGACGAAAGGTTAGGTTTTGGATTTGATAGATGGTTTTGACGTAAATGTTAAGCGGTTGTAGTCGTTCCCTTGCGCGGCAAAGGGTTATGCCATGCTGCTAGGGGTTTTTTTTGGTTTTGGATAATGAGCTTGAGTTATGTCGTCCTAAATTCTTGTGGCTTCGAGTGTGATAAAGCGCGAAAGCTTTTGAATGAGATAATTGCTGTTGGGCTATTCTTAGACAGCGAGATTATAGTTTAGCGCAAGATTTATAGCGAATCGGGGGCTAATTTAATTCTGGCAACCTTTGATCTTAACAGGGCCATGGGGAAGAGGTTAAGTTGTAAGTATAACGAATATGTTTTTTTATTTTGTATTATCCACATCTAACGACCTGTGGCATTGAGTAGACTACCCGCTGCGCAAGTAAGTTCTCGTATTTTTATGAAAATGTAACTTTATTGTGCAAAAGACGTTACAAATGAACCATTCAAAGTACTACCCATCTCTAGCTACAACTTTTCCCATCTTTTGCAAATCCGGCGATAGAACTTCACTTACGCGTCTCTGCTTTAACGGTTTTGTATCTATACATGTTTTGTAGTTTGCATTGATGAGGGATTTCTGTGTGCAGTTCTGCAATATTCGTGGGTTACGTAAGAATTTCTTTGCCACGTATGTCTATCTCTCTCGCCACAAACCGGCTGTTTTGGCACTTTGTGAAACACAGGTCAATGAAAAGTCTGATCCTTCGGATTTCAGTCTTCCTGGATATAGCTTAGTGCCATTATTCGTCTCTCGCCGTGGTCTCGCCATCTATGCCCGTAGTGATATTGCTTACCGGTTACTTCCACAGTATAGCCAAACATCCGCCCCGGAATTTAATTTCATATGGCTTAAATTCATTGCACTCCATTCACTACTGTTTTCTTTATAGAAGCCCCAATCTAGACAGGAATGCAACATTTGATGCATTCGACGCACTGTCTGATTCCATCCAAAGAATTGTTTCCCTGTTCCCTCGCACTGAAATCGTTTTGGCGGGCGATTTCAATGTACACAATTCTCTGTGGCTTCGACATCCGGGACAGACAACACCCGAAGGAAGGTATGTTAAAATTTTTGCTTAGTTAAATCAATTAACTCAACTTGTGAATAAGCCATCACGTATCCCCGATGTTGCTGGTCATACAGCCAACACACTGGACTTGCTTCTTACCTCTCAGCCTGACAAATACACGATCGATGTATTGGAACCCCTAGGCTTGTCTGACCACTGCATGCTATCAGCAAAATTCTCGAACTCCCACCATCCAGGTATAGGAAAAGCTCGTAAGAGAACACTATGGCTATACAAAAAAATCAACTGGTGCGGCCTTAACAACTCCTTTCGGATCTTTAACGGATCGTTGTGCTTCCTCGACAACGACGTGGACGCCGCAACTGATATTATCGCAAACATTATCCGAATCGGCATGGCATATTTTATTCCAAGCATGATTAAAAGCACCAGGCCTAAGGATAATACGTGGTTTGACTCGAGCTGCAAAGAGGCTATTAGGCTCAGGGAGCTAAGTTTTCGGGTCTACAAGGCAAACAGTTCTGAGGAAAACCGAAAAAAGTACATACGAGCCAGAAATGACTGCAACACCCACATTCGACGGGTTAAATTCCAATCCGACCAAAAATTAAGGCGTAAAATCCTTCAATGTCCCAAAGGTAGCAAAAGTTTCTGGTCGTTTGTAAAAAACGTAAAAAAACTCAACTAAGTCGTCTATACCGACGCTCATCCACAATGACAAACCAGACGTTACCCCCTTAGACAAAGCTAACCTACTTGCTGCTCATTTTGCAACCAGTTCTCAGCTGCCAGCTTGAACTTTGTCTCGGCCTTAGTCCCACCATGGGACTAATCCACTTCCGCACTCGTACACAGTCGCAAAGGTTCTTAAAGACCTCGACATACACAAATCCGCTGGTCCAGATGGTATTGCCCCAATAGTTCTGAAGAGGTGTTCTTCTACGCTGGCAAAACCACTGCGTAAGCTTTTTCACCTTTTCTACACCTCTGGGCTCATTCCGAGTAGGTGGAAAACAGCATTTGTCCAGCCTATACCCAAAAAAGGCGAATCATCTTCTCCCTCCAACTACCGACCCATTGCACTAACGTCCCTTCTTTCCAAGGTCATGGAAACGCTGATTAACCGTCAGCTTATGAAATATCTTGAATCACGGAAACTCCTCAATGACCGCCAATACGTTTTCCGCAGCAACAGATCCACTGGTGATTTGATGGCATATCTCGCTGAAAAGTGGAATCACTCGCTTCACCAAGCAGGTGAAAGCAAAATTGTTGCACTGGATATTTCGAAAGCATTTGACAGGGTTTGGCATGAAGCCCTTTTGTCGAAAATGCATGCTTTTAGGATCGATGAGTCTCTCTTTCAATGGATTAGAAGCTACCTTTCGAATCGTTCAATTCAAGTTGTTTTGGACGGATTCAGGTCTGATACTCATTTTATAAATGCTGGTGTTCCCCAGGGCTCCGTTTTGTCCCCGACACTCTTTCTTATTTTTATAAATGATCTCTTGTCTGTTACTTCTAATCCAATTCACTCCTTCGCTAACGACAGTACCCTCAGCTTCTCGTATTCGTTCACCAGTTTACGACCCTGCACTTCGGTTGTAGATAATGAGCGGCAGCGTATGTTAAGCTCATTGAATCCCGATATCGACAGCATCATCCAATGGGGTAAGAACAATAGAGTGGAATTTAATGCTTCCAAAAAGCTTTCCATCCTGGGTATGAGTGTTGCTCACAATCTTAATTGGAACGACCACAGATGCAAGAAATATTTCTCACCCTTAGATCTGGCTACAATCTATAAGGCATTCATTCGCCCCAAATGAGAGTTTAACGCTCATGTCTGGTCCGGTGCATCCAAGACCTCATTGCACCTACTAGACAGAATACAAAAACGAGCCATAAAACTGATAGGTGACTCCAGCATTACCAAAACACTAGACTCGCTGGAACACCGCAGGAATGTTACCTGCTTCTCCCTGTTTTATCGTTACTACCACCAAAAATGCTCTGATGAAATAGCCAGTTGCATTCCGCCCCTTCAACATTTTTCTCGCGATACACGTCTCTCTAGGAATGCTCACCAATATACTCTGAAGCCCACTTTCGGACGTACTGTCAAATATAGAGAATCTTTCATTAACCGAACCACACGAATCTGGAACTCCCTGCCGGATTCGGTTTTCCCCCCTCAATGCAACATGCAAGCATTTAAGATCAATGTCCATCGGCATCTCCTCTATTCCCCTTTCTCTCTACCTTCTGTCCGCACTGTGTCGCCGACATAATAAGGTTATTAGACCTTGAGTGCGTGCAAATTAAAAAAAAAAAAAAAAATCTTTCTGGCAGAGCTCGAATCTCGTAATGGTGAAAGTAGAGAAAGCCTCTTTCGAGGCTATCCACGAATCAAGCCAATTTTTAATACCTTCTTATGAATGGAATCTACTTGTTCCGAAACGACAACAAGCCTCGGATACGGACGGATACAAAGCTGACGACCCCTGCAAACGACCAACGGACTTGAGAGTCTGCACCTGGAATGTGAGGTGCCGTCACACATCGGGTGCAGGCGATCAACTGGAGCAAGCCCTCAACTGCTAAAAGCAGATATAACCGCACTCCAAGAAGTGCGATGGGATAGACCAAGCAAAAGACGGATGAAAAACTGTGACATCTACTACGGGAACTGTTACAAGGAGAACAAACAGAGCCTATTCGGGTGCGGATTCGTTATTAGAGGAAGACTCCGACAAAACGTCTTAAGCTTCCGAGATATAAGCGAACGCCTCATAACAATCCACATCAAAGCTAAGTGTGGAAACATCAGCTTAATATGCGATCACGCCTCAACGGAAGAAAACGACGATCGACTCAAAGAAGAATTCTACGATCTCCTAGACAGAACCTATGCCCAATGTCCCAGCTACGACACAAAAATAGTTCTAAGAGATTTTAATGCAAAACTGGACAAAGAGGACATACTTGAGCCGATCGTAGGAAAGCATAGCCTTCATAGCACCACATCCGACAATGGACTTAGGCTAATCGATTTCCTAGCGGGGCGTAACCTCCTTGTACCAAGCACGCCATTCCCCCATCTCAACATCCACAAGGGTACCTGGCGGTCTTTTGATCAATCAATTGTTGTAGCCAAGGTACGAATGAGGATATCAAAAATGCTTAGGAGTCGAGTAGGACTACGTAAGTTTGACTGTTGAAAATTAAAATGTTTATGATCATTTCTTTCTATTTTTTCATTAATAGCATATAGTTATCTCGCTCACTTTTAACTTCATTTTGTATAAATGCTGCTGCATCTCTTATATAGATCTCCTTCTTCTTTTTGTGAACAAGTGGATAAGAATAAAGCTGAATTAGAGTTTCTTGTACGTTTATTTTCGACTATTATTTTACAGTGGTGCCGAAACCCGGGACGGAGCAAAAAAAAAAAGAAAAAAAAATTATAATAATAATAATAATTAATAATCGTACAAGCCGTGGAGAATGGAGGTATCAGCTCGAGCCGCGTACCGAGGTCAGGTAACAAGAATTAGCAAAAGCGCGCTTGAATACCTGAAAGATGATAGCAGTCGCATGGAGGACAGAAATGCAGGTGACCTCGATGAAATAGAAGAGGAATTAACCTCTTTTATTCACAGACTCTCAGCTGCACACGATGGCTTAAACGCAATCAATGAGGAGATAAAACAGAAAGGTATTCTCAAATCAGACGACGCTATGGAGAAAATTATCGATTACCAGGACCAGGCCATTGGAACTCTAGCCCGCCTTAAGACTCGGCTATCTAAATTACTGCAAAAACGGACCCCCATTTCAACGGAACACGTGGAAGAGTTGAACACTACAAAACCTGCAAGCAGTGGGCCAAAACTGCCTCATATCCCGTTGAAACATTTCGATGGAAGCTTCCACACTTGGTTACCCTTTTGGGAGCAATTCCGAACAGCAGTACACGAGAATACAAGCTTGTCTGCCGTCGAAAAATTCAATTACATGGAATCAGTATTGACCGGAGAAGCGAAGAAATTCATAGAGGGTTTTACTCCGTCGGAGCGATGTTATGAAGCCGCAATTTCACTACTGCAGGAGCAATTTGGTGACACTGACAGGTTAGTTGATCTACACATTCACGAATTAGTTAACCTTCAGCCCGTTCGAGACAAGTTGGATGCGAGAGGATTGCGCAATTTGTATACCAAAGTGATAACAAGTACCCGATCCTTGACGGCATTGCAGGTTCCAAGTAATCACTACAGCGTCATGTTACGATCAATATTGTTGCGATGTCTCCCTGCTGATTTGCGAATAGATTATCATCGTCGGGAAGAAAATAAAGAGGCCATAGATAATTCGGTTACATCTAAAAATGGCAGTGAATCTTCGGAGTTGCCTAATGATGAAGTTAGCACCATTTTGCAGTTTCTAAAGCAACAAGTAAATTCCTTAGAAAGAAGTGGTCTCTCTCGCACCCGTGGAATCGTTAGGTCTGATCCAGGAACAGCTTCAAGTTTGGTGACAATCAGCGAAACAGATGCTTGTGTATTTTGCCAATCGAAACAGCACTCAGCTGGTAATTGTGATAGTTCTCTGACTCTCTCTGAAAAGAAAGATCTGCTCCGGAAGGGTGGAAGATGCTTTCGTTGCGCTAAGCGAGGACATACGGCGCAAAAATGCCGAAGTGGTCTCCTTCTAACTTGCAAGAAATGTGCACGTAAGCATATGTCTTCTATGTGTGATGGGCAACGAATCCCTACAAATGCGAGGAATCCAACTGTCCTGGCGAGTGTTTCGAAAGAGATAAATAGCCGCGCAAGTGCAAGTTTGTGTTCGCATAGTGTGAGAGAGAGCATTTACTTGAAAACGATAACATGTGTCGTGGTTACTTCGAAGACAAGGATCGCGCTTCGTGCTGTCATCGATGGTGGGAGCCAATATACCTTTGTTAAAGAAAGTATTGCGCAAAAATTGAATTTAGAGATAATTGGCAACGTGACATTATCGATAGTTTCCTTTGGCAGTAAGGAAATTCAAAATAATAAGGTTCTACCCAAAGTGCGGATTTCACTACAGGCTGGAAAAAAGATGGTTTCATTAGAAGCAGTTTTAGTTCCTGACATTTGCGTCGACGTGCTGGCGGTTCCAAATCCGGACTGCGCTAAGTTCAAAGGAATAAAATTAGCAGACGTTAGGCCGAAAAATGTGGATTTTGAAGAAGGTTTAAGTTTGTTGATCGGCGCAGACTTTTACTGGACCGTAGTCACGGGATCTCAGCGTCGACTTACCAGCAAGTTGAGAGCCGTTCATACGTTATTCGGCTGGGCTATTCAAGGAGTGCATAAGTCTAGTAACGAGAATTGTTTGTTAAGCGCTAATAATTGTCTCCGTTCCAGCTGTCTTCTAAGCTTGGCATCAATTGAATTACCGAACGATACACATTTTTGGTCTCTGGAGTTAATTGGTATAAAAGCAGCTGATGACGAAAAGACCGCGTTGATGGAAGATTTAGCCGACAAATGCATAAAGAAAGAAGGTTCCCGGTATGTCGCAAGATTACCCTGGAGAGAAGGACAAAGGTGCCTCAAAGACAATAAGGAGCAAGCGGTTTGTAGAATGGAGTCACTCGTTCGGAAATTATCCAGGAATCCGCGTAAACTTTATGAATATGACAACGCTGTACGGCAATTACTTGCTGAAGGTATTGCCGAACCTGTTGAAGATTTTCAAGATAATCTCCGGACAACGAGACATCCGGTGTTTTATTTGCCGCATCACCCAGTGTACAAAGAAGAGAGTGTGACAACTAAGCTGCGGGTTGTGTTCGATGGTTCAGCCCATGAAGAAGGAAGTCCCTCCCTCAACGATCTCCTGTGCGTGGGTGCGAATTTAATACCGGATGTTGTGACTGTATTACTAAACTTTCGTCTGCGGTTGGTGGGTTTAGTGGCAGATATTGAAAAGGCGTTTCTGCAAATTATATTACATGAAGATGACCGGGATACTCATCGCTTCGTATGGTTCGCAGAACAATTAAAATCACCTTTCACCAAGCGAAAAATACGAACATATCGCATGACGAGAGTGACGTTTGGCATACGCAGCAGTCCCTTTCTTCTATGTGCAACAATCCAACGTCTTTTAGAAGAGGAAAGGGCCCGTTTTCCAGTAACCTGTGCTGCTCTGCGAAACTTCTACATGGATGATTTGGCTTTAAGCGTGGATTCCGAAGATGAAGCAATCATGATTGGTACGGAAGCTGCTTATATTTTGAAGAAAGCGTCAATGAATCTTCATAAGTGGAACTCTAATAGCGCTAAAGTGCTAGCAGCTATGAATCGTGAGGATGCGCCAACTGGGCAGAAAGTCCTGGGGTTGAGATGGATTGTTAGCACTGACGAACTATGTGTGCCCCTGGATACTGTTGATGTTATGTTTCGATCTCCGATAACAAGCCCAACGAAACGAAACGTCTTGCAAGCTATAGCAAGGATTTACGACCCCTTAGGTATTCTTGGTCCAATCACAATTAAATTAAAGATTCTTTTCCAGAAGCTGTGGCGAAACCATTTTCATTGGGATGAAGTGCTTACTGGAGAATTGTTGAAGGAGTGGAATTTTTGCGTTACAAGTGCACTCGATTTAAAGGATTTTACCTGGCCTAGGAGTATGTCTTCATTCCCCTCTTGCAAAGGCACTTTCCAGATACACGTGTTTGCAGATGCAAGTCCTAAAGCGTTTGGTACGGTAGCATATTTAAAACATATAGTTCAGGGTGAGACCAGTGTGAGACTTTTATGTGCTAGAAATCGTGTAGCACCACTCAACGAAAAAGGCGATAATGAATTGACATTACCTAAATTAGAACTTACAGCTGCTCTTATTGCTGCCCGATTGTGTTCGTATCTGCTTAAGTCACTGGAGTTGCAAATAGGGGATTATTATTTATGGAGCGACTCTATGATTGCGTTAAGTTGGATAAAAGGAGATGCACAGAAGTGGAAACCCTACGTTCGAAATCGGGTGGATGAAATTAAAAGGCTAACCAAATCTTCGCAATGGTTGCACTGTACCGGCAAAGATAATCCTGCGGATTTTCTCACGAGGGGAATTTCAGGAAAAATTCTGTGTAAATCTTCGTCATGGCTTTACGGTCCATCTTGGCTACAAACAGCAGAGAAGTGCTACATCGATAAAAATGAAATACGCCCGAAAATAACTCCCGTTGCGCTACTTTTAGAGGCTACTTCTGTTCCCGACAACACTCCGAAACCTTTGTTCGACTATCATCATTTCAGTTCTTGGAATCATTTACTCCGTGTGACGGCATATGTAAAACGCTTTATTAAAAATTTGAAAACTAAGATAGGGCTTCTTAGTGAGGTCTCTACTTCCTCTGATTTTCTATCTGCTGAGGAAATTCATGCATCCGAAAGTTATTGGATCCGTTTTGTCCAGAAAGAAAATTTTTATGGAGATATATTTTTCTTGCAGAAAGGAAAACCCTTATGTTCAACGTCAAAATTGCTCGAATTGTCGCCCTTTTTAGATGACGTCGGTATTCTTAGAGTGGGAGGCCGTCTACAACTGCTTAATGAATCGACTGACGTGAAGCATCCTATAATTCTACCGGCGGATTCTCATATCGTCCGTTTGATTGTAACAAGTCTTCATCAGTCTCTACTTCACGCCGGAGTAAACACAGTATTGGTTAATCTCAGAGAGCGTTTCTGGATACTAAGAGGTAGACAGGTAATAAAGAAATTAATTAAAAATTGTCTCATATGTAGAAAGCTCCGGGGCCCACCAGCTGCACAGCCATTTGCTCCACTCCCCATCGAGAGAATTTCATTGATTCGTCCGTTTGATAATGTGGGCATTGATTTTGCTGGACCGCTTTATTACTACCATAATTCGGATGGAGCTTCTAAAGTTTTTCTGGCTATTTTTACATGCGCCGCAGTTCGTGCAGTACACATTGAGTTAGTGCAAAGTCTCTCAACCGATCAATTCATTTTGGCCCTAAGAAGATTTATTGCCAGGCGAGGTGTTCCCTCATTGGTGCTGTCAGATAATGCCCAAACTTTTAGACGAGCCGCACTTGAGATGAGATCGAATAGCTTTGCTAGTGAAGACATTCAAGGTTTCCTTTCACAACGGAAGATTAAATGGCGTTTTATTGTTGAGCGCGCCCCATGGTGGGGTGGGTTTTGGGAGCGAATGGTGCAAACAATAAAAAACACATTAAAGGTTACAATTGGCAAGGCCAAATTGGGTTTCGACGAGCTTAGAACCTTGATAATCGAAACTGAGGACGTGGTTAATAGTCGTCCATTAACCTATGCCAGCACCAGCCCCTTAGATCTTAATCCGTTAACACCTAGAGATTTCTTACAATGGCCAAGACTATCAGAAAGTTGTTCTGTAGATAAAGGAACAGATGCATCATCGTTGAGATGCATTTGGAAACAGCGATTTCACTTTTTGCAAAAACTAAGAAAAAGATGGCGTATGGAGTATCTACAACTTCTTCGATCGTTTCATTATAAAACAGGGAAGAGCTCAACTTCTATCAAGGAAGGCGATGTGGTATTAGTTTTCGATCAAAGTGTTCCCCGCATCAATTGGAAAATGGCAAAAGTTAATCAAACATTTGTTGGACGTGATGGCAGAATCCGATCTTGCGAAATCATGCTATCGGATGGAAAACACCTACGACGAGCTATTCAGCATCTTTACGCATTAGAACTTTCATCTCGGCCGCCGGAGGATGTTGAAAATTAAAATGTTTATGATCATTTCTTTCTATTTTTTCATTAATAGCATATAGTTATCTCGCTCACTTTTAACTTCATTTTGTATAAATGCTGCTGCATCTCTTATATAGATCTCCTTCTTCTTTTTGTGAACAAGTGGATAAGAATAAAGCTGAATTAGAGTTTCTTGTACGTTTATTTTCGACTATTATTTTACATTGACGTCGAAAAGCTACAATCGCAAGAGACTGCCCGAATTTTTGCCGATCACGTCTCCTCCAAGCTCTCTCATAATCTACCCACAGCAGCACAAACAATAGAGCACATTGCACATTGGGCGCATTGCCAGAGCGCCGTCAGAGACGCTGCCTCAAAGGTGCCCATGCAGCAAAACAAGAGGCATATAAAGCCATGCTGCAACGACGGACGAGAGCTGCTCGCGAAATCTATGAGCAGAAGAGAAGAGAGGAACACACGCTTTTCAGAAGAAAGAGGAGAGAGCACGGAAAACGTAAAGCGAGAAGATGAAGAGATGCTTCCGCGGGAATGACGCCCGTAAGTTTAACAATAAGGTAAAACGAACATGCCATGGCTGAAAATGGAGAACTGGTAGTAGAGTCGCAGTCGATGCTGAAGATTTGGAAAGACCACTTCTGTAGACTGTATAACGGCGATGATAGACAAGATTCCGCTGTCAGGCAGAACGAGCCATTCGTAATGGACGACGATGTAACAGAATTCCGTACACCCGACCTAGACGAAGTCTAAATAGCGATATCAAGACTTAAGTCTAATAAAGCCGCGGGCGCAGACGGCCTATCTGCTGAGCTTCTTAAGGCGGCTGGAGATGAGCTGGTAAGGTGCATGCACCATCTCATTTGCAAGGTATGGTCGGAGGAAAGCATGCCCGATGAATGGATTCTCAGCAGAGTTTGCCCGGTCCATAAGAAAGGAGACTCTTATAACTGCGCCAACTATAGGGGAATAAGTCTCCTTAACATTGCATATAAGATCTTCTCTTGTGTAAACGCCTGAAACCGTTTGTGGATAACCTGACCGGCTCTTATCAGTGTGCCTTCAGGCCAGGCAAATCCACAACAGACCAAATATTTACGCTACGGCAGATCTTGGAGAAGACTCAGGAATACCAAATCGACACTCACCACCTCTTCGTCGATTTCAAGGCTGCATATGACAGCGTGTATAGAGATGAGCTATACAAAGCCATGTCTAGTCTTAACATCCCCGCCAAACTCGTCCGACTGTGCAGGATGACAATGGAGAATTCTCGCTGCTCCATTAAGGTCGGTAATGAGCAAACCGAGACCTTTGATGTTAATAAAGTATTTAGGCATGGTGACGCGCTGTCATGCAACTTTTTCAACATCGTGCTTGAAAAGATCGTGCAAGAGTCACTGACCAACACAAGGAGATACGATTTATTTCAAGTCTACGCAATTGCTTGCGTATGCCGACGACATTGACGTGATTGGACGGACACAGCGGGACGTCAATGAGGCCTTTGTAAGCATTGAGGTAGAAGCGGCTAAGATGGGTCTCAAGGTTAATGAGGGTAAAACCAAATATCTGCTTTCATCTAAAAGAGACGGGCAACACCGACGTATTGGCCAGAACGTCACCATGGGCGGATATAGCTTCGAAGTGGTCAAGGAATTCGTCTACCTTGGCTCATCGATGACCGGCGACAACAACACCAGCGCTGAGATAAAACGCAGAAACACTCTTGCCAACCGTTGTTCCTTTGGGCTCAAGAGGCAATTGGGAAGTAGAGCCCTCTCTCGGAAAACCAAGGTGACACTTTATAAGACCTTGATCATCCCAGTCCTCCTTTACGGCGCAGAGGCTTGGACCTTGTCCAAAGCGGATGAAAATGCCCTCGGTCGTTTCGAGTGGAAAATTCTGCGCACTATCTACGGTCCCGTTTATTCAAACGGTGTATGGAGGAGAAGATATAACGAAGAACTGTACGGATTGTACAGCGACATCGGCCTGGTACGACGTCTACGGATACAGCGTCTAAGGTGGCTAGGCCATGTAGAGCGCATAGAAAATACAGCTCCGTCGCGAAGAGTTTTCGAATCCACCTTCGAAGGCGCGGCAGAGGACGGCCGCATCTACCTAACCTAACCAACTAGGCGTGATGCGCTGGAAACAGCTTTACCATTTTTCCCACTTGGCTAAGAAAACGTCAATCTTCGACTTGGGGGTATGCCGCAGAAAGGTTCATCACCTATATGTGATTTTTGCTGGAACCTTTCCTAACCAATTAATCGGCAATTTCATTGCCCTGCGCCCTGGCATCCACCAGAATTTGACTTTATTTCTTCTGGCTTTGAGCGGTGTTGATTGTCAGAGAGTATATTGACACCTCTTATGCCAGTCTCTAAGTTTAGGTTGACGCTCGTCAGGATGGCGTATAATTCGGCTTGGAAGATACTAGGACTCATTCCAAGAGCCTTCGAGATTTTCCGATTTGGTCCAAAGATGCCAGCGCCAACGCCGGAACCCATCTTGAATCACTTAGGGGCATTGAGCAAGGGATCGCCGCTTCCCCAAGCTGTGCAGTTTAGGATCAGTATTTCAAATCTTTTGTCAAAGGTTAAGGTGTGCGGCAATGCGTCCAAAACTGTCGAAATCATATCTAGCTTAGGAAAACGTTGCAGGATGGACATGTGACCCATTGGTCTACATAGCAGGCCTGTTCCCGGGCGAAGAATTCTAATTACACTACGAAATGAGGGCGCCGTGGCGCAGGGGTTAGCGTGTTCGAATGATCATTTCGCGGCGTTCCTCCTCGGCGGGGTACTAGCAAAACCCCCGTAGTATACTTGCCATGAAAAAGCTTCTCGACTCACGCCGTTCGAAATCGGCATTAAACTGTAGGTCCCCTTCACCTATGTAAAAAATAAATCACACACAACATGGGTCATTGAGAGAAGCTTGGCCCTGGCCCTTCACGGGCTGTAACGCCACCAAAGAAGAAGAAGAACGAATGGTGCAGGTACAGCGCAGTAAGTCCAAACAAGGCTCCTTGGGCTGCCGTAGGGCAGGTTATCATAGCGCCTGTAATGCCGAGACACGTGTTCAATTTTTGTCCACCATACTGCACACGCATAGGTGATGATAGGTCTTACTATCGCGGCATATAGCCCGTGGATCACTTTAGGCTTTAATCCCCAGGTTTTAACAGTGCCTTAGTCGCCTTTGTGAGTTTGTTTTTGATGTTGGAATTCCAGTTAAATTTGAGATCAAGGTCAATACCTAGATCCTAACTTCTTCTGTAAATTCTATGTTTGTACTATTATGAGAGACGGTACCGCTTTGTAAACGGGACTAAGATTGTCTTATTTGAGTTTATCGATAAACCCTCTCTGCCACGCGAGTCAAAGATAGACTGAAGCGCAAGTTGCATGCGTTCACAGGCAGAGATTTCGCATCTGCCTGTAACAATAACTACTAGGTCATCGGCGACCTCTGATAGGTGTTTCCAGTTTAAAAAAAAAACTCAATCTTTACAGAAACGGCCTAAACCAACAAGCTTCTCCAGCTGGCACAGTCTTTTACTAGCTGCTTCCAATGACGCACTTTCAGTTGGTTAAGATCCCCTTCCGCCTGTGTGGGTACAGCTGGAACCTGCCTTATCGGCCCTACGTAGAGTCCATTGTGCCCAATTGATTTATTTAACCCGTTGACACTTACCGTTGAGCTGAACCCTCCAGACGAGGATAAGAATCCCAATATTCAGTTCAGCCCAATATTTCCTCCCTCTTCTAGTCCCGAAAGGAAGTATCTTCCTAGGAATGTATTCCATTTTTAGGCTAGCGCCGGACATTCGCACAGCAGGTGACGAATGGATTCAATTTCCCCTTCATCCCTGCAGCTTCTGCAGAATTCATTGTAGGGCTGACCTAGTCGAGCTGCATGGTAGGATAGCATGCAGTGCCCGGTGAGGGCACCGACTGCCAGGATTTTCCATCCTTTTCTTATCATAGACGGGCCAAGGCGATCTCGCCGTTGTGCATGTATCTAAGCGCCGCCATCGCTTATTGGCTTTCACTAATAGCTCCGTCTCTATCTTCCTGTAGAGCGCACAGAGTGGTACTTTGGCCTCAGCTGAGATCTGCGCAAAGTTTGCATTTGATCCCAGCCTAGCCAACTCGTCCGCTCTCTCGTTTCCAGAGATATTCACATGACTAGGTACCCAGCAAAGGATCCCTCATTTACATTCAATATCCCTTCTAACTTCTCTTTGCAGAGTTTGACGAGTTTGGATCTTATCCATGCTGCCTGCAAAGCCTTAATGGCTGCCTGGCTGTCAACATAGATGCTGATCCTTTTTCCATGAGATATTCTCTCTGCTGATCAGGTCTGCCGCCTGCTGTGCCAAAATCCATTTTGGATCCGTCAGTGTGCGTACCAAACCACCGGTCCATTCCTTCCTGGAGGGAATTCCAATAGAGAATCTTCTCTCCCAGGAAGGAAGTCGGGTGACTCAGTCCGTTACGGTTCGGAATCTCGAGACGGCCCATCGATACAAGACTGATGCATGTCCGTGAGGAATCTTTTTCCAAAGACCGGATTCCTGTAGTCTTAGCGCAGTTCTGGTTGCGACGCTCTCGCAGTATATGTCCAGGGGTGGGAGATTCAGCATAACTTCAAGAGCCGCCTTTGGAGGGGACTTCATATATCCCGTCACCACAAGACAGCCTGCCCTCTGAACCTTTGACACACTTTGCAGATGACATTTCATCTCGAGCGCCTTCCACCAGACAACCCGACCGCAGACTAGAATAGGTCTTACCACCGCAGTGTATAAACAATGTACCAACTTCGGTCTGAGGCCCCATGACTTCCCAAAGGCTACTCTGTACGAATTTAGTTCCACGTAGGCCTTTTTGATTCTTTCGTCAACATTTTCTCTCCAGCTTAGCTTGGAGTCCAGGATTATGCCAAGATATTTGGCAGGTTTTCCAGGGATCAGATCGATACCATTCGTATGAGGGTAGGTGTATCTTGATACAGATCTTTTCCTTGTGAAGAGTACTATCTCTGTTTTCGCCGGGTTTACTCCCAGGCCTCGCCCCTTGACCCAGTTATCCACTAACATCAGTGCATAGCTTAGTATATCGCTGAGGACCAGCGGGAATTTCCCAGAGACTAAAATGGCAATGTCATCGGCGTAGGACGTGACATTAAAACATTCCGTCTCCAGAATTTTGACCATTCCGTCGATCACAAGGAGCCGCAGGAGGGGTGACAGAACGACACCTTGTGGTGTACCTTTATTTACTCTCGCCCTTCCGTTTGCTCTCCCCATCACCGAATTTACTATACGAGTACTCAGCATTTGCCCAATCCAACTGCATATTCCCGGGTTTATTGGGCCATATGAAGGCTGGACACTATTGCCTCAGTACTAACGTTATTAAATGCCTGCTCAATGTCTAGAAAGGCACCTAGAGTGAATTCCTTGATATTGAGCGATTTTTCTATCGCATAGACTACCCTATGCAGAGAAGTATCTACCGATTTTCCCTTTATGTACGCCTTGTGTGATTGTGACAGATAACCGTCCCCAATCCTATCCCTTACATACAAGTCTATTATTCGTTCCAGCGTTTTCATTAGGAAGAACGATCGACTGATAGGCCTAAAGTCCTTTGCAGTATGAAAACCACCCTAACTTCCCTCCACGCTTGAGTAACATAACTTTTCCTGAGGCACCAGGAGTAGATGCGCTTCATCCACGGAAGAATGACTTCACATGGCTCCTGCAACATGATCGGAAAGATCCCATCCATTCCCGGTGCCTTGTAGGGGTCAAAAGAGTTGATTGCCCACAGGATCTTTTTCTCCGTAACAATCTTAGCGACTGTCTCATGTTCAATACATTCCCTTGGCAGCGTGCCCGCTGAATTGAAGATTCCTGCATCCTCGCAGCCAGGGAAGCGACACTTCAGTAGAGAATCAAGTACGCTCTCGTTTGAGTCTGTCCAGCTACCATCAGATCTCTTTATAGAGGACATCTGTGTGGGAGCTTTCGCAATGACCTTCCTTTGGTTGAGGCCCTTAACACTATCTCTATAGGTTGACCACTCGATGGCCCCCTCTTTTGCCAGATTCCAATTAAGTCTAGAGATACGAAGCCGCCCCGCTATTTTAGCGGGTCGTCTGGTAGGACATGCCTTCTCAAATGACCGGCTTAGCTTGCTAGTAAGGTTTAATACCATCTCATCGATGTCTTCCCTGGGGCCGAGGTTGGTTAAGGGTCCCACCCAGCTCCGCGTTGAACCTCTGCCAATTCGCCTTCCGCGGGTTTCGAACGACTTTCCTGTCCGGCCTGCGGAAATTCAAGTCGAAGAGGATTCAACAGTGATCACAAAGTGATGCTTTGTCAGATACTCTCCAATTTGAGATTTCCGCAGTACCGTTACCATTTATAAGTGTTATGTCTAAGAGTTCCCTTCTGGTACTAGTAATAAACGTTGGTGAATCTGAATAATCCGATTACATTACCCCACATACCCAAGGCAGACGAAAACTCCCACACGTATGCAAATGACTTGAGGCCTATTAGTCTTACTTCTTTTCTATTAAAAATTCTAGAGAAGATTCTAGACGCACACGTTCGTTACAGCTGCCTCTCAGGAAGGCTGTCGGATAATCAACATGCCTACAACAAAGGCAAATCGGTGGAAACAGCGGTGGAAACTCACTGATCAGCAAACTAGAAAGGTCACTGGAACGTACGGAATATACTCTAGTCGCCTTTCTCGACATTGAGGGTGCCTTTAACAATGTTGAACCATGAGTGTCACGGGATCAATGATAGAATTGGTACGACAACTGCTAACACAAAGAGTTGTCAAAACCAACTTCGCTGGTGCCGTCTCAACTAGAATGGTTAGCAGAGGTACACCACAGGGTGGAGTACTCTCCCCTCTCCTGTGGAACGTGGTGGTCAACGAGCTACTGCTGTTGCTTGAACAGGAAGGGTACGCTGTGACCGCCTATGCAGATGACATTGCTATTGCCGCCACAGGCGCTCTATGCGACCTTATGCAGAGTGCATTACATACAGTAGAAACCTGGACGCAGTACTGTGGACTTGGGGTGAACCCTAAGAAGACCGATCTAGTACTGTTTACTAACAAATATAAAATTACGCTCCTCAACCCACCGAGGCTGGGTGGAACCCAACTAATAATCAAAGAGCAGGCGAAATATCTAGGCCCAGTCCTTGACAAGAGGCTGAATTGGAAACCCAACATCCTTGACCACGTCAAGAAAGCAACTGTTGCCCTCTACAGCTGCAAAAAAGTGTTGGGCAAGAAGAGGGGTCTCCAACCAAGCATTATGCACTGGCTCTACACGGCAGTCATAAGGCCCATCCTCCTGTATGACGTCGTAGTGTGGTGGACAGCTCTGGACAAGACAGTCAATCGGAACCTTCTAAGGAAAGTACAAAGATCGGCCAGCTTATATGTACATAAGCGGAGCGATCAGATCAACCCCCACGGAGGCCCTAACCATTCTGTTACACCTTGCACCATTGAACCTTTTCAGCAAACAAATTGCTGCTTGCGCGGCCCTGAGGATGAGGAGCATAATAAAATGGCCCACATCAAAAAAAGGCCACACAACCATTCTAAAACACTTCAAAGTACCCATGGACACAGATTATATCATCCCGCAGAACGTGTTCACTAGGAACTCCGAAGTTGTCTTTCCATCCAGGGAGGAATGGTCTTAAGGGAAAGTCATACCAAAGGACTCGATCTCCCTCTATACCGATGGCTCTAAGATGGAGTCGGGTGTAGGCAGTTGAGTCTTCTCCAAGGAAGCTAACTTCAGCCTATGCTTTAGACTCCCAAATTACTGCAGTGTGTATCAGGCTGAAATAACAGCGATAACGGAGGCCCTTGCATGGCTCAGGATCAATGTAATATCCGCTAAGGATATTATCATTTGCACGGACAGCCAATCTGCCATAAAGTCCCTGGCAGCGGTAACCCACAAATCAAAAACATCTCTTAACTGTCGCCTATCTCTAGATGAGATGGCTGTGCAGTTCAACATTAAAGTATTGTGGGTTCCCGGGCATAGGGATATTCCAGGAAACTGCGCGACCGACGAACTCGCAAAGTTAGGGTCTATCACACTCAGCCTACCTACCCTCGGGTACCTAGAAACACCAATAAGTACGGTAAAGCAATGATAAAACTCCAAACCATTGAGGCGACCAACCTCCAATGGAATGAGAGTAATATCGGCTTTATCACCAAACAACTCTGGCCTAAATTAAACCTAGGACGAACCAGGGACCTAGTGGCAACCAAAAGGGCAACCTTTCAAAGGGAAACACGCCGCCAGACTAGGACTACCCTTTAACGACTTCTGTCGCGGCTGCATGGACGAGGAGGAAGAGGAATCAATCAATCAATCTGCTCATGCCCCTCTTTTCGCAAGAGGATCTAACTCGGCGCGCCCTTCTAAGATAATCTAAGTGAGCTAGCAGACCAAAAAATAGCTCAACTCCATCGCTTCATCAAAAGCACCGGTTGGTTCTCTGGCAGCGGATCTGGGCAACACGATCCATGTGGTATCACAATGGGCCGACTTCGGCCTACGTGTGGCTTATGCCGACCACATCAACTTAACCTAACCTATAACTAGGTTAGTACTGAGGACAAAACTGAACAAAGCCTCACCCCTAAGTTAGTTTCTTGGCTTTCTTGGCATCCTTTTTCCGTGTCACACCTTCCTGGGCTGTCTCTTCAGAATCAGCGTGCAATTCCTCCTCTAATTCTTATGAGACGTCCTCGTCTAATACCCCTTACGTTGGCCTCTTCCCCATTTGCCAGCGGCCGTGCTTCAAGCTCTTGTTCAAGCTCAGACAAATCTAACGTTTGATTAGCTGCTTTTCCCGAAAAGAGATTTTACAATCAGGAGGTAAGCTAAGGCTCTTCTAGGATGCAATGAATACCTATACCTATACCTTTTACGAAACCAATTAAGCGAAATGTAAGCTTCATTAATCAGTGTACCGCCATCATCGAAGGCTATTTTCTGGGGTCAAGTCCATAGCACTAGGCATTCTAAGTCTATCATTCGTTGGGAAATCTAATTTTCAAATTTGTTAATGTTAAAGGTCACGACAGACTGAGACAGAAGGTATATAGTTTAGAATACCCACTTCTAGATTAGCCTCGATCAAGCCTTAATGGGTCATACTAATGCCCACCGAAAGGCCAACCGAGATTATCTCAAATTCGATTCGAATTAAAGAGAATGTAGTTAACGCGTCCGACAGCACTGAATTCGATATACATATGTAGTAAAGTCAAGGCTCAGAAGAGCACCCAATCAGTGCTACAAGAGCGATTTTGTTGAGATCATCGCGTATGGCCTCGAACCTTTGATTCTACAAATTTTTCATTCGTCCATGTTCTCTTAATGACTTTACGCGACCCACTTCCATCAAGCAATTTTGCACAACTCATAAACGGAAAAAGGTCAGTTCGAATACCGTGATCCGTCAGACCTTCCCAAATACCCAAAAACAGTTGCAAAACAGAGCATATCCTATCAGCAACAACAGCTAGAAGTCGAATGAAATAATCGTTCCGTCGCATCGATTTGCTGGCGCCACGATTCCAAACAATTATTGCCATAGCGTGTCCAAAAGCCTCCAAAAACTGCTGCCAGTAAAGGAAGCAAATGGGCAATAGAAAAACAAAAAAGCTGGAGCGCTCCACTCTATGGCATATGGAAAACTTAGAACGACGGATCGGCTATCCGGTAGCGCGATGGAGGGAGGATCCAAGCAAATATTGGTTTATTGCCGTTTATGGGTAATTCATAGATTCACGGCACCATTGCCGCCGGCTGTCCAATAGTCATGCGGTAAGGCGACATGCCTGTGCAATGGCAATGGAGCGCGCATGGAAGCCGGAACGAGTACACCGAATTACTCATGCAATTGCAATTACGAGAATAGGTATGAGCAGTCCCCGATGCACCCAGTGACTGTAGTATGATGCGGATGACTCTCTGCCTTGACTTTTTACGTATACGTTGGCGTTGTTCTATTTTTAGAAGTCCATCGGGGCTCTTGACAATATTAGTGGCGCCGTTTTCGGTGACTACCGTACCCGGGGACTCCAATATAGTACGAGTATCTACAATACATACTCCCGCTCGCGCTCAAAATATATGTACAGATAGGCCGTAGTGGAAGCAGTCATTCAAAAAAGTGTTGACTAATTTCATGAATGAATTCTCGATGCTCGAGTGGGTTTGGCCACGTCGCCTTCGTGTTCGTCCGCCTCAGCACGTCGTTGGGCATTCAAAACACTTTCCATTAGACGCATATGAAAAAAAAAAAAAAAAAAACACAAATAGCGCGCGGCACGCAGGGAGTGTCGCTTTTGACAGGTAGATACCACAGTACGACCACGTCCAGCCGTCTTAAGAATGATGATGACATTTCAGAAAATAGTCACCGTCGTTACTGCTGCCTATGACCTGGTACGATGGTGGTAGGTACCAGGAGAAGCATTTTGGATTAGCAACGAGAAGCGTTTACATCGTGTACGACTAACCATATTTGGTGGTCTTGAACGGACGACGACGACGACCGACAACGGTGTCAGTCGGTGTGTTATGACTCCGCGATGACGCAGGTGGGTTGATTAGTCAGCGACTGAGCTCGGCTTTGAATTCAAGCCATGAAAGGAACGCGGAGGAACAATGGTGTCTCAGTCATGTGGGTATTTGGATTGTGTGCGATGCGTGTACATATGACAGGTGGTGCGAGTGAACGGATGACGAAAACGTCCAACGCGACACGTTGTTTTGAGAAAGACAGACGAAAGTGGGTCTCACGGTGTAACTAACCGATTGATAGGAGAGGAAGTCGCTGATCCAATTTGGAAAATCTGTTTTGCATAAGGTCGCTTGTGCGACACCATCGAAAGGAAGGAAGTTGGCTTAATGAAGTTCCGGCGATGGGTGTCATTCATCGAATGTGGACATAAGATCTCCTCGATCGGGCAGAGGAAGTGAAATCCATAAAACGATGATCTAACGAACACATGACTATTAATCGAATTTCCAATCCAATTAGTTGGCTTGGCGCCTGACAGAACTGCATCGTTATCATCTGACAAGGGATCGATTTAAGTATGTCGTCGGTTGATGCGAAAAACAAGTGCGTTCGCTGCGAATTTACGATGCGTCCAATAAAGATATGCTTCCACGTCGTCGTACAACAACATTGTATGAGTGAAAAATATGCGGCGCCAAGTTAATCGTTGAATTTATTCAGCACGTCGCCGGATGTTCGCATTCACTGTCGGCAATCGTGATAAGAATCTGCGTCCAACACCGCTAACATCAAGGTCACGAAGTCAATGAATCCCGCCACCAGATAATACAGATGAACACAACTGACACTCGAGCGTCTCAACTCAAGTGTTGGGATGAAGGCACTGGGCACTAAGTATACGAGTAGCAACAACAATTACTGGAGAGCGCCACTTTAGTGTGAACGGAAAAGTGCAAGTGACACCCTCAATTGCAGCGACCCGATGACTGGACTTAGTATCAGCGTCAAGTAAGAGCCCAAACGTGTACCAGGCACACTCGTGGGCGTATCTATGGCGAGCATATAGGCACGTATGAGTCTCCGTTTTCAGTGAATGTGCCGTCATCGCGTCATAACAATCACACCAGACCAACCGTACCCGCTTGTTCATTGTACCATTATGGATCGTGGACCATTGGATCGCCGATCGTCGACCGTTAGTTTCCACTTTCAATTCTTTCTTTCTTGCCCTATTGCGGGTTGTGAATGATTGAATAAGAACGAATCGAATGGGAGCGTGAGTATGAGTCAGGTTGTACGTATCCGTACGGCGAGCAGCCGTGAGTCGATTAGCAAACAACTGAAAGATTTATGATTTGTATCTACGCCTCGTTACGTCGCTGATGTAGAGCAGAATTCAGCAACCTGAAACCTAAGTACATAGTACATCTGTTCCTGACCCCGTTCCAGTGAGGCGATCTCAGTCTCTTTTGACTTATTCTGTCTATAAAATTCGAATTTGACAAACATCAAGCGCCGAACCAATTGAAACAAGCTCGATCGATCAATCCGTACTGTGTATCTAATAGATTTTATTGGGGGCCCCACCCTAAAATGAATCGTGCGACTTCTGCGGGCGTTGAAAATCCTCCGTGGTTACTTCGAAATTCCATTCACTCGTCACTCTCCGCCCTGGACACATTCGTCTCTGTCAACTGTCGTTTTTCTCCTCTCATTCTTGGGCACACACAGTGTGGAACAATACTCTGTAGATACGTTACCATATTGCCTTGGATTACTATCGCCACTATGGCATTGAGGAATCCAATAATCTCTTTCATATTTCAACCGAAAAAAAGCAAAATCTGGCCACAAAAAAAAAAACAAAGAAAATTGAAGAACAATGAGAGTATCTAGGACTATGTATGTACATACGTATGTGTGTATTCGATACACCATCCATGAGGGAGTATTGTCCAATTAGGAAAACAAAACCGAATTTCTCTAATGCAACAGTCCGAACGATGATTGGTAAAGGCAATGGGTACTCCTATATCCGCCCATTAGGCCAGTCATTGAGGACTTAATGGATCCGAACACATTATCTGAATGCCATTTATCTGTTGGATAATTGGTTAAATATCCGATAATTGTGGGGTGGACTGATGACAGCTACCCCTAATTCGAGTGAATTCTGTTTTTATATCGTTATTTCTAGTTAGAATGCTGGTTTCGGGGATTTACGAAACGATTGGTGTCACGTCAAGACGTCAGGGCGTCACTGAACTGGGCGTTTGGAAATTTGTGGGAAGTGCAGATTTTGGGCACATTGTGGTGCGCAGATCCCAGAAAGATCACCTATCACAGATGCCAACAAGTGGCTAAAGCTATCATATCGAGCTACACTTACCTACATATGAGGGATATCTCTTCAGTTTGCTATTCTCAATCTGTGATTGAAATCTGACAAGATGACCCCAACCGATCCAATCATTAACGAACTCACCGTTGCCAATAGAGGCAACAACCCACATTCATAAATGCGGTTAGAGAAGAGGTGCTTGACCTCACCATCTCTAGCCCATTTATCTTAAATGCGATTGGGGACTGGCATGTCTCCAATGAAGCCTCACTGTCTGATCACCAGTACATCAGATTCAATATCTCCCGTGATATCAGCCCAAACTAACGAATTGGGCTCGGTTCCAAGCTCAACTTGCTGCCAAAGAGGATATGCTTCTCAAGTCGATTGAATCGACAGACGATATCGACAAAGCGGCTTACCAGTTCAATGCAGCACTCATCTCATCCTTTAGAGACAGCTGTACACCCAGGTCAATTACACACAAAGGGTGTGTGCCCTGGTGGAATACTCAGCTCGAGTCCCTATGGTAACAGGTGAGATCGCTGTTTAACAGAGCTAAACGGTATAATAGTTGGACTGATTATAGATCTGCTCTAACTAAATACAACCTCGAACTGAGGAAATCCAAGAGAACGTCTTGGAGGAAACATTGCGAGAACGTAGACTCGCTTCCAACTGCGGCCCGACTTCACAAAGCGCTATCTCGAGAGCACACAAGTGGGCTCGGGCTGCTTCGCAAATCAGACGGCACCTTTACCGTCAATTGCAGGGAAACCCTGAAGACTTTGCTCGAGGTGCACTTCCCTCGATCTACTCCTTACTCGATGTCCTCTAACGTTCAAAGTCACGTCATAGATAACATCGACAGTAGAACAAATAGCCTCACTGGTAGACTCTTCAGCCCGGACAGCGTCAAATGGGCAATTGTATGTGTAAGTATGTTGGCGTTACAGTCCATGAAGAACCTGAGTCGAGCTTCTCTCAATCACCCATGTTGTGTGTGACTTCATTTTCCCATAGGTGAAAGGGACCTACAGTTTATTGCCGGTTCCGAACGGCGAATTTCGAGAAGCTTTTCATGACAATTTGTCAGAACCCCGCTGAGGAGAAACACCGTGAAAACACATTCGATGACATGGCTGTGTCGGGATTCGATCCCGGGTCATCGGCGTCAGAGGCCAACACACTACCCACTGCGCCACAGTGCTCTCAATTAGGGTAATTAGTTCATTTAAACCTTCAGCCCCAGGAAAGGACGGTGTATTTCCTGCGATCTTACAGAAGGGCTTGAATACAATTCTATCACCACTGGTAGTTCTTTTTAGGTCTTGCTTCAACCTGGGATACATACCCCAAATTTGGGGTCAATCTTGTCTTCATCCCCAAGATTGGGAAGCCAAGTGAGCAACATAAATCCTATCGCCCTATCAGTCTGACTTCGTTCTTTCTAAAAACAATTGAGAAACTGATGGAGCTCCATATTAGAGGTATCTTGGAAAATCAAACACCTCTGCATCCCAACCAGTATGCATATCGCAAAGAGCGATCTACCGAGAATGCACTACACCACTTGGTGGCGCGCATTGAAAATAGTTTCACACAAAAGGAGATCGCAATCTGCGCCTTCCTCGATATAGAGGGAGCCTTCGATAATACTGGCTACGATTCGATCACCACTGCACTATCCTGCAGAGATGTGGACCATCCCACTAATCGCTGGATTAGGGCGATGCTAAATAGCTGTATCATATCAGCCACATGCGGAGAGGTCTCAGTGACAGTATCGGCCGCTAGAGGATGCCCACAAGGGGGAGTCCTCTCACCACTGCTTTGGTCGATAGTCATCGACGATTTACAACTCAATCTAACCACTCGGGGCTATGAGGTCATCGGATATGCTGATGACCTAGTAGTCATAGTTACGGGCAAGTGCGAGATCACTGCCTGTGAGCGCATGCAGCTTGCGCTCCAACTTATTTCTGACTGTTGTGGCAGAGAGGGCTTATCAATTAACCCTAACAAGACAATTTACAATCTTTCTAAATGGCAGATACATAGGATTTTCAGAGGAGGTAAGGTATCTAGGTATTGACCTAGACCGCAGACCCAACTGGAACTCCATTATGAAAACTAAACCTATGAAAGCGACTAAGGCCATAAGGGCATGTCGACGCACTTACGGTAAGACCTGGGGACTTAAACCTAAGGTAGTCCACTGGTTATACACCACGATAGTAAGACCTATCGTAACCTACGGGTCCGGTATGGTGGACAAAATTTGAGCAAAAAACTACAATTCTTAAGCCTCAACGCCTTCAGAGACTAGTGTGTCTCGGTATCACAGACGCTATGCCAACCTGCCCCACGGCAGCCCAAGAAGCACTCATTGGACTCACTCCACTGCACCATTTTATCAAAAAGGTAGCACTACGCTGTGCAATCAGAATCCTCAGCCTAATGGTTTCGAGAATCTGGATACTCCAGATATAAACTTCACCTAAGATCTCTCCCTGTTGAAAAATTGAAGCCTATTTCGATCGTTTTTATGTTATTCGAGGGGTACCGGTCATATATAGCTTGAATGTCTATACTTCTCCTTCAAGACTTATCAAGATCCATTGAGGGATGTGAAGGTTATATCAGAAAACCTGTTTTTCAACCTTCGCTGACGCCTACATTTGAACGAGGCGCTTGGGGGCTCATGCTAAACTCGATCTCGCTAGACCTTGTTTTAAGTACTGCCAACCATCCGCAAAACACAGATATCAATATTCTCAGTCAAGTCGTTGATAACTCCAGGAACAAATGTTGGACTGAAGGATACTGGTCCAATGTACTGCCAGACAGAGACCTACCCTTTTTACTGTATCTTTCCCGCTTTCCGGAGAAAAATGAGAAGAGGCTTAAGTCATGTGAGGCTATGAGATTCGGCCCCAAGGGTGACCCACCGTGCACGAGCAAAGGCGATACCGTTGCACAGACAGTGTTCTGCTGTGTCGTCCTATTTGCAACATATAGCACATGCAGGCGTTGAACTGATGCCGAGCCTGCAGAGATGCTTGACAAATGTGTAATGGCTCGAAATGATGCCCGTAAGTCTTTTGCAGTCAATTCTCCTTAGGGATAAGAAGAATGCAGCGGATTTCTTGCAGACATCAGGGCGTACCGTGCTTAGTCATCCAGCATCCTGGATATCCCCTTCACCACATACGATTGTGTGCATTAAGGACCCAATCGTTGATGTAGGTATTGACCGGGGAAGCGGGTAGACTGACCCAAGGCGGGTTCAGGTCCTGAGAAACTCTACTCTGAACCCATCCTGCCGAGTTCAGCAGAGATCCTATTTCCTGGGACCCAAGTAAATGAGTTTAGTCAACCGACTTTATTCAGCAAGGCCTTCATTTCATACACTAACTTGAAGCTGGTTAAGGGACTGGACACAGCTTTGAGTGCAACTTGATTGTCATATGCTTTTACCCATCCGCCTATGCCTCACAACGAAAAGCACAGTCAGACGTTTTCGCATTAAATGAAACCCCAGCGCCGGATCTCAGCCGAGACTTGGGTGGAAGGTTCATCATAGCATCTAGAGCAGCGCCCGGCGTTTTGGAGAAAGCCCCCGTAAAGCTGAGACAAACCGTTCTTTGGAGTTTGGTGAAAGAGGCTTCGACGTGTTTGCGTGTTAGCTTGTAACACCAAACCTCCCCCTTCGGGTAGGGGTCAGAATATAGCCGAGGTAAGGCATGCCTGTCGTAAGAGACGACTAAAATCCGGGGCTGGATTGAGGTGGTGGCGTACTGCCTACAGTCCGTGATGAACCTGGGCCTCAACCAACAAGCGTCTTCAGCTGGCACGGTCTTTGGCCAGCTGTTTCCAGCGCCGCACGCCTAGTTGGTTAAGGTCCCCTTCCACCTGCGTGCGCCACCGTTGATGCGACCGTCCTCTGCCGCGCCTTCGTTCCGGGGTGGATTCGAAGACTCTTCGGATCGGAGCTGTATTTTCCAGGCGTTGTACATGGCCTAGCCACCTTAGCCGCTGTATCCGTAGGCGTCGTACCAGGCCGATGTCGCTGTACAACCCGTACAGTTCTTCGTTATATCCTCTCCTCCATCCACCATTTGAACAAACAGGGCCGTAGATAGTGCGCAGAATGTTCCTCTCGAAACGACCAAGGGCACCTTCATCCGCTTTTGTTAAGGTCAGAGCCTCTGCGCCGTAAAGGAGGACTGGGATGATCAAGGTCTTAAATAGTGTCACCTTGGTTTTCCGAGAGAGGGCTCTACTTCCCAATTGCCTCTTGAGCCCAAAGGAACAGCGGTTGGCAAGAGTGATTCTGCGTTTTATCTCAGCGCTGGTGTTGTTGTCGCCGGTCATCGGTGAGCCAAGGTAGACGAATTCCTTGACCACTTCAAAGCTATATCCGCCTATGGTGACGTTCTGGCCAATACGTCGGTGTTGCCTGTCTCTTTTGGATGAAAGTAGATATTTGGTTTTACCCTCATTAACCTTGAGACAAATCTTAGCCGCTTCTACCTCAATGCTTACAAAGGCCCGCTCGCTGTGTCCGTCCAATCACGTCAATGTCGTCGGTATACGCAAGCAATTGCGTAGACTTGAAATAAATCGTAGCCCCTTGTGTTGGTCACTGACTCTTGCACGATCTTTTCAAGCACGATGTTGAAAAAGTTGCATGACAGCGCGTTACCTTGCCTAAATCCATTTTTAAGAAGCTGAGCAGACAGGACGTCTGCGCCCGCGGCTTTATTAGACTTAAGTCTTGATATCGCTGTTTTGATTTCATCTAGGGCGGGTGGATGGAATTCTCCTACATCGTCGTCCATTACGAATGGCTCATTCTGCCTGACAGCGGTGTCTTGTTTATCATACCCGTATTGCAGTCTGCAGAAGTGGTTTTTCCAAATCCTCAACATCGACTGCGACTCTACTACCAGTTCTCCATTTTCAGCCATGGCAAGTTCGTTTTACCTTATTGTAAAACTTACGGGCGTCATTACTGCGGAAGCATCTCTCCATCTCCTCGATCTCACGTTTTCCGTGTTCTCTCTTCTTTCTTCTGAGAAGCGTGTGTTCCTCTCTTCTCTTCTGCTCATAGATTTCGCGAGTAGCTCTCGTCCGTCGTTGCAGCATGGCCTTATATGCCTCTTGTTTTGCCTCATGGGCTTGTTTGCATTGTTCATCGAACCAGGGGATTCTAGGTGGTGGTGGTTTGAAACCCAGCACCTCTGAGGCAGCGCCTCTGATGGCGCTCTGGCAATGCGCCCATTCCTGCTCTAATGTTTGTGCTGCTGTGGGCGGATTTTGAGAGAGCTTGGAGGAGACACGGTCGGCAAAGATTCTGGCAGTCTCTTGCGATTGTAGCTTTCCGACGCATTCTTGATATCTTCATTCGTACGTTGGCTACTACAAGGTAGTGGTCCCAGTCGATGTTGGCCCCTTGGAAGGTTCGTACGTCAAGAATACGGGAGGAGTGTCTGGCGTCGATCGCAATGTGATTAAACTGGTTGGTGGTCAATTGGTCAAAAGACTGCCAGGTACCCTTGTGGATGTTGAGATGGGGGAATCGCGTGCTTACTATCAGGATGTTACGCCCCGCTGGGAAATCGATTAGCCAAAGTCCGTTGTCGGATGTGGTGCTATGAAGGCTATGCTTTCCTACGATCGACTCAAGTATGTCCTCTTTGCCCAGTTTTGCATTAAAATCTCTTAGAACTATTTTGGTGTCGTGGCTGGGACATTGGGCATAGGTTCTGTCTAGGAGATCGTAGAATTCTTCATTGAGTCGATCTTCCTTTTCTTCCGTTGGGGCGTGAGGGCGTATTAAGCTAATGTTTCCAAATTTAGCTTTGATGCGGATTGTTATGAGTCGTTCTCTTATATTTCGGAAGCTTAAGACGTTTTGTCGGAGTCTTCCTCTAATAACGAATCCGGACCCGAATAGGCGCTGTTTGTTCTCCTTGTAGCAGTTCCCGTAGTAGATGTCGCAGTTGTTCATCCGTTTTTTGCCTGGTCCATCCCATCGCACTTCTTGGAGTGCGGTTATATCTGCTTTACAGCAGCTGTGGGTCTGCTCCAATTGATCGCCTGCACCCGGTCTGTTAAGGGACCTCACATTCCAGGTGCAGACTCTCAAGTCCGTTAGTCGTTTGCAGGGGTCGTCAGCTTTATATCCGTCCGTATCCGAGGCTTATGGTTGCTTCTGAACAAGTTGGTTTTTACGTGATAGGAATGTTACCCCTGAGAGCACCGTGGCGCAGTGGGTAGTGTGTTGGCCTCTGACGCCGATGACACGGGATCGAATCCCGACACAGCCATGTCATCGAACGTGTTTTTCACGGTGTTTCTCCTCAGCGGGGTTCTGACAAAACCCCCTGTAGTAAAATTGTCATGAAAAAGCTTCTCGAAATTCGCCGTTCGGAACCGGCAATAAACTGTAGGTCCCTTTCACCTATGGGAAAATGAAATCGCACACAACATGGGTGATTTAGAGAAGCTCGGCTCAGGTTCTTCATGGACTGTAACGCCAACATACATACATACATACATACAGGAATGTTACCCCTAAGCACCACCCCCAACCTGGAGGGCCAGGTTCCTCCTTCCCCAGGAACAAGGGGTTGGGTCGTTGCACACATTGGTTCACTACCTGTCGGGTTCCAGGGTAGCTATTCAGGGGGTCCACGCGGAGGCTATGTGTCAACTTGGATTGAGCAGGGACAGAGATCGAAGCAGGCGTTTGCCATTTTAATCGCGATCAATTTCTTTGCTCTGTGTACTCGCTCCCTCCCTCCTAAAGGTCCCGAGATATCTGAAAGAATTCCTTGAGTTTTCCTAACTAAAGTTTGTTTTTGGTGTTTTGATGGTGTCAATGGGCCTCGCTGGGGGCCAATTTCAAAAATATCCCAATCACATGTGCTGAACTCATAGGCACACTCAGGAATTGACGGAAGGAGATGTGCCAGGCCTCGAACTTTGGGAAGCTGGTCTGGTGGCGACGTCGGTCACGAAGCTCCACCAGAAGCTATGTTCTGGTATCACGGGAGACAGGAGCCTCCGGAACTGACACGGTCGGTATCTCGGTGCCGGACGTCAGTTCCGGCCTGTCTTTAAGGTAGGCCTCCTTGTGTGTGTATCATGGTGGTTGTGGTTGCCCAAAATCGCGGGAACATATGGCATCTAGGTGCCTGGTAGGAACCTGGATGCAAGAGCTGTTGGGTAGACCTCGGCCATCAGCAAGGTTGCTGAACACGCCTCAATATGTTCACTAAATTGCAACCGGGGTTGTACTTGTACTGCCATGGGGCGCTGTGGGACATGTGAGTAGTCCCACCGTGGAATTAGGTCGTAATGGCAGGTATCCACGTTAAGCCATAAAGACTCAATATTCCACCAGACATCCGATGCATTATAGGTCTTATCATTGCCGTGTAGATGGTGCCAAAAGCACCTTTGCATTACCAGAACGCTGACAGCGCTTTGGTGGTTTTTGACTCAACATGCTTTGACCAAAGAAGCCTACTGTCTAAGATAGCTCCCAGGGACTTGGCTTCCTTCGATACCGGCATGGGAATGCCTTTTAGCACAACCAGAACATAATTGATAGTGGCTGATAGTGGTTCCATCAGCATTTCCAACCCTCTTGGACGACTTCGCTGATTAACCCAAAACCACATTCACATCCAGATCCACATTTATCGATCAATGAGCTCACGGAATAGAAATTGGTATTCAATTAATGAACTCAGTTTCCTGACACAGGTTATTGGTCAAAGTCAAAAGAAATCTGAGAACAATCTGTTTACTCAGCGCAACCGAAACAATCTCATAGCTAAAAGTAAAACAAGATAATCCGTCCATCGGTCACTTAATGTCGCCCTGCACCATTCATCTTCTTCAGAATGCGACAGAAAACTGTTAAGTCAACAGTCTTTCATCACCGCACCAATGACTCAATTTCAATTCTACCATATCCGGACCAACCAGTTTGTCGGAGATACATCAACCGGATAAGTTTACAGGAACCGTAGAATCAGAAAATTTAACCGAAAGTCATTGTCCCATCTTTGTATCGGCTGCTCATTCGAAACGTTTCAAAATGGCTCATTAGATGAGTCCACACTTTCATGTGATGATTTATCGTGGGAGCGGGATGTCAACCAACATAGTCATCATCAACCCTCGGACTCGAAAACAAAAACAATACACGACCGATGAGATCGTCGGATTCAATTATGTAGCGATGTATCTAAACGCGCTTGGGTGTATGGTTGCATGCGCCCGTGACTCATGTATCTATCGACCATAAATGTGAATTAGATTTCTATTTATAAACGAATGATACACACCCCCACCATGTGAAGGCGCGCAACGCGAGTAAAAAACTTCAATTTTTCGTTTATTTAGATTTTGAAATTTTTGGATTTTCCATCGTACGGATTGTGATACTGATGATCGCTTCGCGGTCGAACTGTAGTTTTCGGTTCCTAATCGTCTGATTCAACCTTTAGACGCTTCTGCACTTGAGAGATTGACTTTCTCGTTGTTTTGGAGTCAAGTGATGATTAAAGTTGCCGCCCTGTCTGCTGTACTTAGGCAGATACTTCATGGGACTTGCAATAATCAAAGTAACAGCACTTCACTTGGATTTAATTGCAAGTCCCATTCACTTACTATCTGGTGCATCAGATACTCGTCTACTCGCATACTCGTACGTAGTCGTAGTATGTAGTTTGGCGGCGCTACTCAAGTACACTTTACGAATCTTCCGTCGTCGCTCGCTTCCCATTCAATTTCCGCCGTTCTCGTCGCTTGTCGTGTTGCTTTTTTTATGAATGAATTTGTATCTGATTTCATCGTACTACAACAGCGTGTGAGTCGTACAACCATCCATATACATAGTACGTATCTGAGGACGAGTGTATGCAATATAATTGCGAAAAATAACTTTCCATGCAGATTTTAGTATTCCACACGAATACCGCCGCCGCCACTGCCGCAGTCAGACTGTGAGAACCGACATGACGATGATGATGATGGCTATGCTGGATGCCGTAGTCAAACGGGCGGATTGTCGTTGTCTTTAATTGTCGTGTGAAGAGTTTCATGAATGCCGAGGAGCTGGGGGAACTTAGGAACCGGATGTGATTGGAATTTTCATGGGTGCTTTTGGAAAACCCCAACGCAATTAAAACGACCTAAGGTGAGCTACGAATAAACAACCGTTTTATTGTAAAGAAAATTTGTGCGAATAACCACTACTGCACCGATAGTCGAGAGTGAAATAGGTTTCTCTACATGACACGAGCCATTTCTACCTGCCATAGATGCACGTGGATGGTCCAATGGTCCTTGAGCCATCCCAATAAGGTGTTAAACAGTATCGATTGCTATGGCAGCAAATGATGATGAATGTGCATACGAATTAGCAGGGGCATTATTTGTTGGATAGTTTTTGGTCACACGGAACTCTTAGGGTTCCATGGAAGGTGCTAAGTTGTGGTCTATTGCGTCACGCTAGCGTTTAGAAGTTTTAATTGTTCAAATTTGTCGATGTCGAGATGAATAGGCAACCTTCGAGTCTTGCGAGAGTAAATGAAATCGTAAACACTGACAAGGTTCTTTGAAAGGTGACTTACTGTCTGGTCAACTAAGGTAAATACTTATGCGTAGAGGAGATTTTTGTTAGGTGTAGTTTGTAGAGTACCTGATACTAGTACGTGTGCTATTGCAAACGAAAGGAAATTTTCTCAACTTATAGCGTTAATATAGTTCGGGGTGAACCTGGGCCTCAACCAACATGCCCCTCCAACTAAACCGATCTTTTTCTAGCCTCTTCCATTGCCGCACGTCCAGTTGGCTGAGGTCTCCTTCCACCTGTGTGCGCCGTCCTCTGCTTCTTCGTCCCTCGGGGTTGGATTCAAGGACTCACCGGGCTGGAGCTGTGGTGTCCAGGCGTTGAATCCATAGACGCCTGACTCGACTCATGTCGCTGTACAGCCCGTAATGTTCGTGGTTGAATCTTTTCATCCATCCCCCCCGTCTGCGTTTATAGGCCCGAAAATCACGCGCAAAATCTTTCTCTCGAACCGACCAAGGTCCTCTTCATCCGCTTTTGATAGTGGCCATGCCTCTGCGCCGTATAGCAGGACCGGGATGATAAGGGTTCGGGAGAGGGTTCTATTACTCAATTCCCTCCCGAGCCCAAAAAAACAGCGATTGGCAAGAATGATTCTGCGTTCGCTTTCGGAACTGATGTCGTTTTCGCCGCCTCCATCTCAATACTCGCAAACGCCTCATTGACATCTCGCTATGGTCTACCTAGTATGTCAATGTCGTCGGCGTATGCAAGGAGTTGCGAGGATTTGAAACAGATTGTGCCTCTTGTATTGGCCAGTGATTCTTGCACATTCATTTCCAATATGATGTTGAAGAAATCACACGACATCGCCCTGCCTAAGTGCTTCTTTGACATCAAAACTATCGGTAAGGTGTTCACCGATTCGGATGGAGCAGCGAGCATTCTCCATAGTCATCCTGCATAGTCTGATGAGTTCAGCCGGGATGTCAAAGGTAGACATATAGCTCCTTTCTAATTACGCTGTCGTATGCGGTTTGAAGTCGACAAATAGGTGGCGAGTGTCGACTTGAAATTCATTGGTTTTTTCCAGGATCTGCCGTAGTGTGAAGATTTGGTCGATAGTGGTCTTCCCTGGCCTGAATCCGCACTGATAAGGACCTATCACCTTATTTACAAAAGGCTTCAGGCGTTCACACAAAACGGCAGAGAAAATTTTGTAGGCGATGTTAACGAGACTTATTCCTCTATAGTTGGCGCAATCAGAGGGGTCTCCCTCCCTGTGGATCGGGCATACGATGCTGAGACTCCATTCCTTGGGCATGCCTTCCTCTGACCATATCTTACAGATGGGCTGGTGCATGCTCCTAACCAGTTCATCCCCAGCTGCCTTGAAGAGCTCAGCAGACAGTCCATTTGAGCCAGCAGCTTTATTCGACTCGAGTTTCGATATGGCAATCTTAACTTCGTCGAGGTCAGGGGGACGGAATTTTCCGCGGTCTTCGTCGATTAGAAAAGGATCTTTCTGCCTGACAGCGGTCAAAGTGATTTTTCCATATTCTCAGCATCGACTGCGATTCTACTACTAGGTGTCCGTTCTCATCCCTGCAGGCTCCCGTTCTGGCTTTATAACCTTGGTATGCTCGCTCTATCTGTTGATAAAACTTTCGAACGTCACGCCTGCAGTAACACCTCTCCAAATCCTCCATCGCGCGCTTCTCGTGCTCTTTCTTCTTTCTTCTGAGAAGCTTATGCTCCTCCCTTCTTTTGAACTCGTAAAGCTCACGAGCTGCTCTTAATTTTCTATGCAGTGAGGCTTTATATGCCTCCTGCTTTGCTGTGTGAATCCTCCTGCACCCTTCACAGAACCAGGCGTTTCTTGGTGGTGGAGCCTTGAAGCCGAAACCTTCAGATGCAGTGTTTTTCAGGGCTTGTTTGCAAAGGTTCCACTGCTGTTCTATTGATAGCGTGGGGGGTTGAGGTGTATTGGAAATCTTAAGGGAGACGCGATCGGTAAAAGCACGGGCGGTTTCTGGTGATAGTAGCTTTCTAACGTCATAACTTTGTATTCTTACTCTACTCCGCTGCGTTCGTGATATCCGTAGGCGCATCTTGGTTACCACAAGGTAGTGGTCCGAGTCGATATAAGCTCCTCGGAAAGTCCGAACATCAAGAATAATGGAGGAGTATCTAACGTTGATCGCGATGTGATCAATCTGGTTAGAGATTGATTGGTTAGGCGACCGCCAGAGGCCTTTGTGTATATCGTGGTGTGGGAAGCGCGTACTAACTAAAAGGAGATTTCGCCCCTTAGATCAATCAGCCTGTGTCCGTTATCGGATGTGATGTCGTGTTGGCTATGTTTGCCGATGACACGTTCAAAGATGCTTTCTTTGCCCAGCTTAGCATTGGAGTCTCCCAGTACAATTTTGATGTCACAGCTGGGACATAGGGGATACATTCTGTCTAGGAGATCGTAGAACTTATCTTTGGCGGAGACGTCCTTGTCTTCCGTAGGGGCGTGGACGCAGGTCAGGCTAATGTTAAGCAATTTAGCCCTGATACGGATCGCTATGAGGCGTTCGCTCACATGCCGAAAGCTTAGGACTTTTTGCCCTAGTCCACCTCGAATAGCAAATCCACATCCGAACAATCGTTGTCCTCTCTCCCTATAGCAGTCGCCGTAGTAAATATCTCAAAGACTGTGGTGGGTTCTAGGTGGTCCGAATTTTCTGCTATACTTATCCTGTTGATCAGGACGGAGGAATGGCCAGTGATAGCTCGTCCATTTTGAGTTGGCTTTTAGTCTAAGAACCGTGTTTGTGGCAATTTACTTGCCAAATACATCGAGTGGTGTGAGATGAAATACCATGTTGAGCGCTGCCATTGGGGTGGACCTAAGTGCCCCGGTGATACACATACATGCTAGCCTTTGTACATTCTCGAGTTGTTTGTGGTACATATGTTGTTTTGTCCAGTACAGTCCGCTAGACTATCACTCCATAGATTAGTATGGATCTACGCAATCCCGATAGCCATGCATAGGTGGAAGTCCGAAAACATATGCGTTTGCAGTGAGAGCCAAGCTGCACTCACAGCTGTGTGCAACCCTTTAACCAACTCCAAGTTAGTGTATGGCCTCCTGAACAAAATCGGTAGACTAAACTCACTGGGGCTTGCTTGGGCCCCAGGTCAGTCTGGGATCCCAGAAAATGAGATCTCTGATGAACTCGCTGTAATGGGTTTAGAGGAAAGTTTCTCAAGACCTGAACTCGCCTTGGGTCGACTTGCTTCCATGGTCAATTGAGTCTTCAATGCATGCCATCGTAGATGGAGGGAATATCCAGGATGCAAGGTTACTAGGCGAGTACGCCTTGATGTCTGCTGCATATTTCCTGTCCTTAAGGAGAACTGACTGCAGAAGGCTTGTGAGGGCCATTACACTTTTGCTAAGCATCTCTACATGATTGGCATCAGTCAGGCGCCTACTTGTGCTGCATGTTGCGAGGAGAATAACAGAGCAGAACAATTTCTCTGCCTTTGCTCGCGTACGGTGGCGCACCATTGAGGCTCTACATGATTGAAGCTACTTGTCATTTTTCTCCGGAAAACGGGGAAAATACATTAATGTAAGGTCTCTGTCTGGAGTACTACTTACTTACTTATCAGACCTGCGATCCATGGAGGATCTCAGCCTGAGCTATAGCTGCCTTCCATCCTTGACGGTCCCGGGCACGCTGCTACCAGTTGTCAAGACCAAGATGTCTTACATCCGCGATTACTTGGTCTTTATACCGGAGGTTCGGTCTTCCTCTTCTTCTCGAACCAGGAGGCTCGGAGTCGAAGACCCTCTTAGCTGGAGCGTTGGTGTCCATGCGCTCGATGTGGCCGAGCCAGTGTAGTCGACGGATCTTTTGCCTTTCGGACTACATCCACATCTTGGTACAGCTCGTAGAGTTCGCGGTTGTGTCTTCTTCTCCATTCACCTTCCTCACAGACAGGACCAAATATCCAGCGCAGAATTTTTCTTTCGAAAGAACCCAAAATCAGCTCTGCTGTCCTGCTTATCGTCCAGCTTTCGGCTCCGTACAGCAAGATTGGCAGAATGAGCGTTTTGTAAAGCATGACTTTGGTCTTTCGAGTGAGGAGTTTTGACCCCAGTTGTTTGGACAAGCCGAAGTAGCAGCGGTTGCCAAGGGCGATTCTATGCCGGATCTCCACTGCGGTGTCATTTGAGGAATTTACGTTTACCCCGAGGTAGACAAACTCCTTAACTACCTCGAAGGTAGTTGAGCGACGGATTGGTTTTTGCTTGACAGCATATATTGCGTTTTGTCCTCATTGATCTCCAGACCAACTCGTTTCACCTGTTCTTCAATCGCCGTGAATGTTTCCACAATGCCACGGCAAGAACACGCGATGATGTCGATATCATCCGCGTATCCTAGCAGCTGGATGGACTTGTAAAAGATAGTGCCTTCCCTGTTGACGCCTGCCCGTCGCACTATCTGCTCCAGCACCAGGTTTAAGAAGTCGCATGACAGCGCATCTCCTTGCCGAAATCCGGTGCATGTTTCGAATGGTTTCGAGGTCCAAGAACCGAGTTGCACGGTGCATCGCGTGTTTTTTAGCGCGGCGCGACACAACTGGTTGGACACAACCGGGATCCCAAATTCGGCCATCGCACCACGATCGCTTCACGATGAATGCTGTCGTATGCGGCTTTGAAATCGATGAAAAGATGGTGTGTATCGATTCGAAACTCGTTGGTCTTTTCCAGGATTTGTCGAGGTGGGAAAATTTGGTCTATAGTCGATTTCCCGGACCGGAAGCCGGTAGCTGCCGATTAGTGCGGTGCAAAATGGCTTTAGACGTTCACACAATACGCTGGACAGGATCTTGTATGCGACATTGAGCAGGGATATACCTCTATAGTTCTTGCAAGAGGTAGGATCGCCTTTTTTGTGGATGGGGCATATAGGAGTTGGGATTTCCTCGGTCCCTACCACTCTCTCTTGGTCATGCTCGTTAAGCAGCTGCTGGAAGTGCTGCTTAAATACATCCACTATTCCCTGCGGGTCGGTGATTAGATTACCCTCGCAGTTTCGAAGAGCCAGGTGCCCTTTTTGAAGCCTCCTGCAAGGCTTTCCTGTAAAAGGCTCGTATTGTATGTTTATCCCTAGACTCCTCGATATCCTTGAGCTGGGAAGCTGCGAAGATTCTTTTCTTTTGTCGCAGTCGTTTTTTCTCCTCCCTTCTTCTGGCTCGGTACTCTTCTCGCGCTGCCCTGGTTTTCCTCTGCAGCGCCATTTGGTACGCCTCGTCGGTTGCTGCCTTTTTCTGCCCACACTCGCCATCATACCACGGGTTTCTTGTCGGGGGTGGTAGGTATCCTAAGGTGGTCTCGGCTATTTCCTGAATGGCTGAGCGGCAATGCAGCCACATATTATTGGCATTTGTGTTCGACGTAGGCATACCGTAGAATCTTTCGCTCAGCTGCTCCCTGCAGACTCTGGCAACCTCCGGTGGGCTCAGGCGCTCAATGTCAAACCTCCTCCTGATGGGCTGGTGCAGCTTTCTGACATTGGACAGTCGAGCTCTGAATCTTGCTGCTACGAGGAAGTGGTCAGAGTCGACATTTGCCCCTCTGAATGTTCGCACATCCAGGATGTTTGACGAGTGCCTTGCGTCAATGAGCACATGGTCGATTTGGTTGGCGGTTCGACCGTCCGGAGATCGCCAGGTTGCTGTGTGGATTCGCTTGCGACTGAATCTTGTGCTACTTATCACCGCTTTACGAGCTGTCGCAAAGTCAGCGGGTCGGAAGCCGTTATCTGTTGTTGTATCGTGGAGGCTGTGCTTTCCGATCACTCCGCCAAGGGTGTTTTCCTTTCCGATTTTGGCGTTGAAGTCCCCGAGCACGATTTTTACATCGTACTCCGGACAAGCTCCGTAGGCGTTGTCCAGGAGGTCATAGAAGTCCTCCTTGATAGGGTCTTCAGCCTCGTCGGTAGGGGTGTGTGCACATATAAGGCTGATGTTATAAAATCTGCCTCTGATGCGGATCACAGCCAGGCGATCACTTATAGGTTTAAAGTCGATGACCTTCGACCTTAACCGCTTTCCCACGACAAATCCGCATCCCAGTAAGTGCAACCTTTTGTGACAGCTGTAATAAATGTCGCAATTTTTCTTCCTAATCATACTGTTTCCTATCTGGCGTATTTCCTGGACCGCAGTAATATCCGCCTTGTACTGCGTGAGGATTCCTTCTAGAGTACAATGGACCAGTATTTGCGTCTGAGTGCACCGACAGATAGCAGAAGCCGCCGACAAAAAAAAAACTGGAAATGACTGTTTCGACTATCATCGGTCATCGGTAGGTAATATCACGGGCGGACGTCTGCTTAGACTTGCATACATAGACCTCTTTGATATCCAACACTCCCACTCCCACTCTCAGTCAATCAGGCAAGGGTTTCTTAAACTTATTGGCTTCATTCAATTGACATAACAGGTAGTTCGTCTGGCTCCATCGTCGTTTCATCATGTTTGCGTGACAATTCATAGACAAACAAGTGTCGGTCTAACGTTCAGCCCACAAACGACCGACTCATCCTCAACAAGAAACTGTTGCCAAAACATTAATGTCACAATAGAATTCTGTTCTTTATTTGTCATATCAGGCGCCAAACCACTTAAGTCTAACTAAACTTATCGAAGATGTGACTACACCATCTCCATCATTTCGGGAACACATTCATCATCTGCCAAAACCTCGACCAAGCAAAACAACTGGCCTAAAAATAGTAAGTTGATTCGCCTCAACCGTATTGCCATAATAGCCGTGCACTAAACGAAAACGTCCAAAAATACCGTCATATCTGACTTATTTTAGTTTATTTTCATAACACAATGCAATCATGTTTCGCTCCGGAAGCGGCTTGTATCTTGCTATACCGTTAAATCACAAAAGGCAAAACAAATCACATTTGCCGGAAATAGGTTTTTGGTTTTTCTTTTTCAAATATGAATTCGTTCTCACTCATCGTTATCGCGTTCAATCGTCATTGCTGATATGGCAGTCACGCGACAGTGTAGAGGAGAAATAGACGCAAGTAGTGGTGGGCTTGTCTGCTATTTTACGGTAGCAGCGATCGCAACAAGCAGTTATGAGGAGGAGCAGTTAAGCGAAGCTGTGGTTTGGTAGCATTTATGATCTAATGATTTGAATATGGATTCTGCTCTTGGCATCGCAACTTAAATAGTGAATTAATATAATGAGATAGGAGAAGTAAATAAATAACAAGTAAAGTAGTAAATTAGAATAAAATTACATTTATTTCATGTTATTGAAAAACAAGGAATAAGAATTATGTGACATAAGAATTATGATTTTTTTTTAAGAAATGCACTTAGTATGTATGAACATAAATATTAGTAAAATAACGTAAAAGAAAAAATTCATGGATTTTGTTTATGTACATATGTATATGCAGCAAAAAAACTTGGACTTAACAAATAGGGAAATATTGGGTTTGGTATGTACATAATATGATACATATTATACCATATAAAGCAAAAGTTAAAGCACTTATTGAAATATGTATCGACAATGCAATAAAATAAAATGAATGCAAAAGAACAACAAAATTACATATATTTCATGTTATATTTTAAAAACAACAGTTTGTTTACTTTCTTGTGAGAAAGCCTCGATCGATGCTCAGTGATCATCATCCCAGCCTTAGAAAAAAGCCTTTCGCACGGAACAGTTGTAGCCACCATGCAACATCTTATTTTTACCAATGCACTTAGATTTGGATATAGGTTTTTGTTCATGTTCCACCATTGCAAGGGGTTGTCCGCCCTTTCGACCACCTTGTCGTTGAGATACCTCTGCACTTCAAGTACTGCATTCGACATTCCACTAGTGCTGGGTTCCATACTGGAAATTTTGTTGTCGAATAAACTCCAGTAAGAATAGTCTTTTGCAGTCTCTAGGATGCCTTGCGATGTTCTCGCTATCGACTCCTGATTTCTTCTGCTGTTGTTAAAATTCGTGGCCACCCAGTTGGTTATGTCTTTTTGGATGGCGTTGAGGGCAGTTTTGTTTTCGAAGACATGTTGTTTAAACCAAGGGTCCAAAAATGAGTTCGATGAGATGGTTTAACTCGTTTCGAGATTATTAAATCTTGACCTGAGCTCTCGAAGCAGGTTTTCGGCAAAGGTATGCGCATTTTGTACACTTCCATCGCTAAGCATCCTTTCCAGTATTTTTACAAGCCCGGCAGATATAGGTATAATTTTGCTTGCAGTAAAATAACTCTCTGCCGACATTTCCCTGGTTGCTTGTTCGAAAGGACGTAGAATGGTGCACAGTTCGGAAGCGATTAACCACTCAATACCTGTAAGCATTTGAATTTGTGTGTTAATGCTTACAAACATTATTTTTATAGCTTCTTTCAGAGCAACAAATCTCTCCATCATGTAGAATGTTGAGTTCCACCTCGTTCGAATATCATTGACCACACTAAGAGGTTGTTCATTACCCAACATGACCTGGCTATGCAAAAGTTTCTCATTTGCCTGAGGACTTTGCTTGATGAAGTTTACAATTTCTTTAATTTTTTTAATTGTCCTTTGCGTACTTGACATTTGCAAAGTATCCTCAGGCTCGACATTACTTCGAAAACCCAACGCCGTTTGCACACACAAATTCAGTTTATGAGCAAAGCAACCGAAGTGACGTTTGTTCAAATGATCTCTAACTGCTTTGGTGATATTTGCAGCGTTGTCTGTTAAAATAATCAAGACCTTGTCCTTTAATTCCCAAAACGTCACAACACGATTGATTTCGGTTGCAATGGCAGCTGCGATGTGTGGGCCTTCAAACTTAATGCACTCTAGCATGGTATTTTGAAACACAAAATTATCATCGATATAATGAGCGGTTATACCAATGTAATTTTCATTGTGTATGGAAGTCCACCATTATTGAGTTTTGATCTTAACAAAACGAGTTGCTCATTGTTCATTCTGTCTAATAAAGTATTTGAAAGAAATTTCCTACTTGGAAGACAGTAAACCTTCATCCTCAATAATGTAAAAAGGTTGATAGTCTTTTATAAATAGATTCATTACCAACCTGTCGATTTTTTCTTTTTGTGTAATTGACATTTTTGATGGAATGAATTGGAGTACCTGTTGCCTTAAAACTTGGGTTGAATGCTGAGGTGGACTTCGATGGGCTGGGATGATCTCACTGATAGACATATCTTCTGCAGGTGGTATGGTGTTTTCAACGTCCATGTGAGAATTTGTTCTCGTAAATGCATCCAAATGTCACTGGTCTTTTTTCGCTCCATTTCAAAAAATCATGACTTTAAAACTTTTCACAAATAATTTTAATTGCACCACCTAAACTTCTACTTTCAAAAGTACGCACAAAAGGAACAAAGCAGACAATAGTATATTATCGTTTTCTTTGTATTTTATCAGTTACTTACGATTTTTAATTTCATAACTTAGCAGCGTTCAGTAGCAAATGTATTTTACGTACCTAGTATTTGTATCATCAAATTTAAACTTAAAATGTTAATAACTTTGAAATAAATTCATTCTGAGAGCATAATAAATAAATTCCCAATTTCCCCATTCAAATGAAATTCAAAGGCATTCAAATGTATCTAGTATGTGAAGAATTGCAAGAGAAATAACAAATCTGCAATCTTAAATAACATTCCATCTTATATACTGAAATCAATCACCACTATCCCAGTGAACGCATCTCAGAAATTATTTGGAATACTGTCCATTGTTTTCTCTTTCGCTCTATAGATTTTCACATAAAAGTAATCAGAACACCGTTCCTCTCTCATGTTCTCTACCATGCTATTGCTGTGTTTAAGAGCAGAAGAACAGATAAGATAGCAGTTCCTGCTCCGTTAACTGCTCCTGGAGGGAGCATTTAACAAAGAGCAATCACAGTTGCTCCCTGCTTTCGTGAATAACATAGTTCCGAGTAGCAGCGATCGCAAGAGCAGTCTCATCACTAGACGCAAGCCTAACCGCTAATTTCAATTAATTGTGACGTCCGAAAGGCACTTAATTAAGAGAAAGATATGGAAATGGAACTAAGTATGTCGAGTAGAGGAAAGAAGACGAATTGCAAGTTCCACGAATTCCATCGATGAGCAAACAGCAAACGCGCCACGCTCATAAAACAGCACACCGAAACGGGCGCGCAGCATCTATGTACGTATGTATGTATCTTGTAAATACAGAAGAAGAGTCAAAGGAATTGACAGCGCAAACATACATATGTAGATGCGAATGTTCAGATAGATACCACCATTGACGTAAGCTCGAACCAATTGTCTGCAGGAATTGTATCATTCCGTTGGAATTTACTGCTCGTACATGTGCCAGCATTGAAAATGTATCTCAATTCGATGTGAAAAACCTCTAACCTATCTCGTACTGAATGCGAGTACAACAGACTACATAGGTACGCCCAGCACCGAATCATGTCGGGCATTTCTTGGAATCTTCCGAAATGATTAGCGATCTTATGCGAAAAAAATAAATACCGAATCCGTTGTGGGGTATCTGCAGCGGGTGTAAACAATCTTACGAATAAACAATTGAATCGAATTATTGTTATTACTCCTCCCTTGACTACGACAACGATGGCGACGTACATAAGTACATATGTACTTACATAAGATACACGGTCGAGAGGATTATGCAAGAGCGCGGAAGTTTTTGGTTTTTTTGCTACTCTGCCATTCGCCTTCAAACCTTCGAGATGTCAATCTCTTTTGGCGGGAATGCATTGATGTGAGCTTAACGGTTTGTTTACGTTCGAAATTACGCAAATTTTCAAGTGGTTACGTCAGGTCAGGTAACTAGGTTTGCGGCTGATGCACGTGCCTCATGGTAGAATCGATCCAAATGGAATGTTACTTTAGGTACACGACACGAGGCCAGAGGTGGGCGTTGAAAGATTATAATTTTGCTTAGGATAGGGGGCGTCTCAAGGCTCACCGGGAATATAGGAATACATATTCATATCCGGTTGATAATTCGACATCAATCCGTTTTTTTTTTTTTTTTTTTTTTTGAACAATCCGATCACAAAACTCAGGCAGACGGCAGCGAAGTGTGTTGATGGTCTCGAGGTGAGCACCGTACCGCGACCTTGTGATCATTTTGTTTATAAACATGACCGACTTCTTTCTCCTGGGGATCGTTAGGGGTTTTGGGTTTTTTTTTTTTTTTGTTGTTGTTAACACTGTAGGTGATACTACGCAATTAGCAAACAGGGCGTCGTGGTGCAGTGGTTAGCGTGTTTTGGAATCTGGCGCACGATGAGCGAGTTCGGATCCCGATAACACCAACGCCATTCAATGTTTATTCCGCGGCGTCCCTCCTTGGCGGGGTACTGGCAAAACCCCCCGTAGTATACATACTTGCCAAGAAAAGGCTTCTCGACTCAAGCCATTCGGAATCGGCATTAAACTGTAGGTCCCTTTCACTTGTGTGAACATGGGTGATTGAGAGAAGCTGGCTCTGGCCCTTCATGGTCTGTAACGCCACCAAATCAAGCAAGCAATTAGCATGCAAAGGTCTGAGTGAGTTGGAGACGGTTAAGATGAACAATCGCAGACTGATAGATTTATTAAGCTTAACCCAACAAACCCACCTCTAAGACTAAGGTAACAAATTCTAAGCTTTCGGCATGTGAGCGAACGCCTCATAACGTTCCATATCAAGGCTTAATTTTTTAACATCAGCCTGATCTGCGTCCACACTCCCACGGAAGACAAGGGGGACTCCACCAAAGATGAGTTCTACGATCTCCTAGACAGACGTATGCCCAATGTCCCAGCAATCACATCAAAATTTTACTAGGAGACTTCAATTCTAGGCTGGGTAAGGAAAGCGTATTTGAAGGAGTCATCGGGAAACATAGCGTACACGACACCACATCCGATTACGGACACAGGCTGATTGATCTTGCTACGGGGCGAAATCTCCTTCTAGCCAGTACGCGCTTCCCGCACCTCGATATATACAAAGGCACCTGGCGGTCGCCAAATTAGTCAATCACTAACCAGATTGATCACATCGCGGTTGGCATCAGACACTCCTCCACTATTCTTGTTGTTCGAACTTTTTGAGGGGCTAACATCGACTCGGACCACTTTCTTGTGGTAGCCAAGATGCGTCTATGGATATCACGAACGCATTGGAGAAGAGCAAGAAGACAAAGTTATGACGTCGCAAAGCCACTAGCACCAGAAACCGCTCGTGCTTTTGCCGATCGCGTCTCTCTTAAGCACTCTTATACAGCTCAGTCCTCAACGTAGTCAATAAAACAACAAGGTTACAACCTTTGTAAACAAGTCGCTAAAGCAATGCGTCTAAAGTTTTGATTCGATGACGAGGATTCACTCAGCGAAGCGGGAGGCTTATAAAGCCTCGATGCATAGAAGAACAAGAGCAGCTCGTGAGCTCTACGAGTTAAAGAGAAGGGAGGAGCATAAGCTTCTTAGAAGAAAGAAGAAAGAGCACGAGAAGCGCGCGATTGAGGATTTAGAGAGGTGTTACTGCAGGCCTGACGTTCGAAAGTTTTATCAACAGATAATGTGAGTAAACCTGGTAGTACAATCGCAGTCGATGCTGAGAATATGGTAAAATCACTTCTGTAGACTGTGCAACGACGACGTTAGTCAATATAACGCTGTCAGGCAGAGTGACCTATTTCTTAACGACGAAGTTCGCAGAGAATCCCGTTCCCCGGACCTCGACGAAGCTGTGACCTGGAACAACGACATCAGTTCCGAAATCAAACGCAAAAATCACTCTTGCCAATTGCTGTTTCTTTGGGCTCAGGGTGCAATTGAGTAATAAGTATGTAGAGCCCTCTCCCGAACGACAAAGTTGACTCTATACAAGACCCTTATTATCTCGGTCCTTTTGCACGGCGCAGAAGCATGGACAGTTTCAAAAGCATATGAAGAGGTCCGTGGTCGGTTCGAGAGTAAGATTTTGCGTGTGCAGAGTAAGATGCAACCACGAGCTTTACGGGCTGTACAGCAACATGATTCAACGTCTAAAATGGCTAGGCCATGTATCTTTGAATCTAGCCCCGAGGGACGAAGAAACAGAGGATGGCCGCACTTAAGATGGCGCCCACAGGTGGAATGGGACCTCAGCCAACTGGGTCCCCAGTAGGCTAGCAAAATATCGTGCTAGTTGGAGGGGTATGCTGGCTGAGGCCAGACTCTACGAGATGATCGGTGAGGAGGGTTGTCCGGGGAAGCATAAATAGGAACGAGGAAACACTCGTCCTCAGATGGGGGGTCATTGCACCAATAGGATATTGAAATCCCCAGCATAGCGTCAACTTCAAGGAATAAAGAGTGAATAGCATCAGCAGCAAGCTGGTAAACCAAGGCAGGTTGTGAGGGACGGATGTAGCAGCAAAGGATGTAAATATACTTTTTTAAGACTTGTACCTTGGTGCAAACTAGTTCAAAAGAGGGGGAGTTAGGAATTGTAACGAGTGATGCATCTAAGCGGGGAGGGATGGGCAAGAGAATCCCGCGGCTGGTGGGAAGAGCGACATTACGCTGTCCATCAACGCGAAAGACGCCAAGGTAGGTAGGTAGGTAGGTGGGTTCGTAGCTTCCCATTGGGAAGAATACACTTAGGCCAGAGAGATCCGTTGTGTTGCTACTGGGGGGTTTGTCCCCCTATTCAGGGAACCACTTAATGTATCTTCAAAAGGTAAGAAGGTCAGTTATCCTTACTCGCTGAACATCGGTCAGGTCATTTAGGAAGTAGGATCCTAGGTAGCTTTTAATGATTGAGCAGAAAGCCGGATGGATTCGACTTCCTCTTCATCTAGACAGCTTCTGCAGAAATCATTCGGAACTTGCCCTAGTTTTTGTGCATGACTGCCAATGAGAAAGTGACCGGTGATAACACCAACGACCGTCAGTTCGTTTTAGGGAGATTAGTCTCCTGGCCCGTTGACTATTGAACCAAGGCCAGATTTGCCTAGTGATGAGGTAGGTGTCCCCCTGGGCCCATCTCAGGTTCGTCTCAGCCATGGCGAAGCTTGTGAGTTTAAATTGAATGGCTGCAAGAGGTATACCCTCGCATGCCGTTATTGATTGTTGCGTCGTTCCTTGTCTGGCGAGAGTGTCAGCCTGAGATATTACTTCGTCCTGATACCCATAGGAGTTGTATATTAAACTGTTTGGCCATTTCGTTAAGAGAAAGGCGACAGTCAAGGCTTGTTTTTGAAGTGTACACATAGGACTCCAGCTGATTGACTGTCTGTGGAGATTCAAATACCCGTTGGCTCAGGTTTAATTGTTTACAGAATACTCCACTTTCACCCCGTCTGTGGTTTTAGACCCGTCGGTGTCGGTCGCGACAAAGTCGGAAGGGAACAGTTCGGAGTCAAGAATACTTGAATTGAGGTTAGTTAGGCGAAGATATCATAGGAAAGCATTTGGGAGTTAAGATAGACCGTTGAGGTTTTGGAGCGGAGGCCTTTATTCATGTTCACACAATCGGAATTTCGAATATTCCTAAAACACTCAACTGACGGAATTGGTGGCAAGTGGGACTTCTGTGTCTGTCCGATGCACTCAAGATCGGTTCGAAGCGCGATCACTTTCATCGTCTACTTTTCACACTATCTCATCGAATTCGTTTAGTGATCGCCAGTTTCATCTCGACCTATCCGCCTCGATCGGATCCAAGCCACATCTTGCCGCCAATTGACGTCCAAACGTATGCGTGATCTTGTCTCTTAATTACCCGTCTGAGTGCCAGTTTGCTGACTCACCCACATGTACATGTAACGAAAGTGCCATAACACGCGTTACACATGACTCATGTCGTTACTATTGCCATCAGTGAAACCAGTTTCGTTTAGATATTTGAAGGAAAATTCAGTGCGCACATGGCAGATAAACAGGAACGGAAGGCCTTCCTCTACATATTGTTCCACGATGATCACCTCAAATAGTATGTCGGTAAACACATAATCCGACGATTAATGCTTCAGATATCCATAACTCGCCCGCGTCTATTTAAAGCTCCTAACGAAACTAGTTTGGCCAATTAGCTTCTATTTAACTCGGTCGTTCATAGGTGCTTTCTAGAGATCTGTCGAATGGATATTTATGCGTTTTTTATACGAATTATGTCCCTATTTTAAAGGCTTTAGTCGTTTAAGGAATAACTGACTAGATGAGCTTTTGACGTAGTATCTGACTTAATGAATTCTGTAAACGAGTTCCGATAAATCTTTATTTTTAAATTGTCAGTGCATTAAAACCACGAGCAGTGAGGCATGTGATCCTTATGTAGAAATATCATGTAGGCCTTGACCTATAGAAGGCGGTAAGGCGGTAGAAAGTTGATTAAAAAGGAATGATTTTCTGGTTTTGGATGGCAGGGGACTCGACTAACATGGGGGAAGCAACTAACCAGCGGATGCTGGCCTACTAAAAATCGAAAATAGCCACCGCAGACGAACACTTTGCGGCTCTGTTAGTAAGTCCCGTCCCAACGTCCTCATGGTGCCATCTGGAGATTCCATCTGGAAATTACAGACGGTGAAGGGCGAGTGGTGGGTTTTTTGCGCCAAAAAAAACAGGTATAGTAGGGTGGGCTACGGCCTATTACCATAAACTCAGAGACAACCACAAGCCACAAAATTTAACGGACAACCTACATGTTGACGACACCGTTGACGCAAACGTATAGAAGGACAAGAGTATCGGCTCTGTACATCGAATGTTAGGTCGAGCAGTTAGAAAAAGCCCTAAGTTGCTATAAAACAGAAATTGCTGCACCCCAAGAAGTGCGATGCGATGGGCTACGGAAACTGCCACAAGTATAACAAACAATGCGGATTTGTTGTTCGCATTGGACTTAGGCAAAAAGTCCTAAGCTTTTGGCATGTGAGCGCACGCCTCATCACAATCCGTATCAAAGCTATCTTCGGGAACATCAGCTTGATATGCGTTAAGGCCCCCACAGAAAAAAAAGACGGCAGAGTAAGGGATGACTTCTATGACCACCTAGATAGAGCATACGCTCAGTGTTCCAGCTGTAATATCAAGATTGTTCTATGAGACTTCAGCGCGAAGCTATGTTCGTAGGAAAGCACGGCCTACACGACACGACGACCGAAAACGGATTCCATATCTCAATATCCATAAGGGGACCTGACGAGCTCCTGATCAATTATCTGTTAATCAAATCGATCATATTGCGACCGAAGCCGGACACTCCACTAGCTTCTTGGATGCCCGAACCTTCCGATGAGTTACTGTTGACTCCGATCATTACCTTGTTGCAGCCAAGGTATGTACATATGTATGCGGATACCGCAAACAGTGCGGAGTCGATTACGACTCGCAAAATTTCATGTCGCCAAGCCGCAATCGCAAGAGACCCCCAGGACCTTCGCCAATAGTGTCTCCCTCAAGCTCTCTCAAGAGCCGATGCAAACTGAACATACCATAGAACAGAAAGGAGACGTTGTTAAAGCGCCATCAGGGGTGCTACCTCTGGTGTACTAGGTTTCCAGCCACCACCTAGGAGAAACTCATGGATTGATGGTGAGTGCGGACAGGTACAGGCATCAAAACAGAATGCATACATGGTCAGGTTGCATTTACGAACGAGAGCTGCTTGTGAGTTCTATGAGCGGAAAAGAATGGAGGTATGAACACGGACATCTCGTACTTGAATCACAGTCGATGCTGAGATTGTGGAAAGACTATTTCTATGGACTGTATTACGGCGAATATGGTCAAGATACCACCGTCAGGGACAGAACGCACATAGACGAAGTTAAGATAATAATATTGAGACTTAAGCCTAATAAAGCCTCGGGTGCGGACTATTTAACGCGGCTGGAGGTGAACTGGTAAGGCGCATGCAGCAACTTATCTGTAACATAAGGCCGGGGGAAAGCATTTCCAAAGAATGGAATTTCAGCATCATTTGCCCGGTCCATAAAAAAGGACACCCCTTTCACTGCGTCAACTATTGGCGAACAAGTCTCCTTAAAATCGCGTAAAAGACCTCCGCCGTGCTGTATGGACGCTTGAAACCAAATATTCACACTGCGGCAGATCCTGGAGAAGACCCATGAATTTCAGGTCGACACACACCACCTTTTCGTCGATTTTGAAGCCACATATGACGGTGTCTATGAGAGAGCCGTATCGCGGTCTGTAGTGTGTGGGCTTCTGATGCCGATGAAACCATACTTGGGGTCCTACTCCCCTAATGACCTGACAGATATTCAGCAAGTAGGGATATCTGACCTTCTTAACTTATTAAGAAGCACTAAATGATTCCATCAGGCAGAATGATCCATTTTTTAACGACGAACATCGCAGAGAATTCCGTCTCCCTGACCACGACGAAGTTGAGATTGCCATGTCGAAACTCAAGTCGAATAAAGCTGCTGGCGCAGATGGACTGTCTGCTGAGCTCTTCAAAGCGGCTGGGGGTGAGCTCATATGTAAGATATGGTCAGAGGAAAGCATGCCCGGGGAAAGGAGTCTTAGCATTGCCGATCCACAAAAAAGGAGACCCCTTGGAATAAGTCTCCTTAATGTCGCATACAAGATCTTCGCTGCCGTTTTGTGTGAACGCCTGAAGCCATTCGTAAACAAGCTGATAGGTCCTAATCAGTGTGGCTTCAGGCCAGGGAAGTCCACCATCGATCAAATCTTCACACTACGGCAGATCCTGGGGAAAACCAATGAATTTCAAGTCGATACGCACCATCTATTCGTCGACTTCAAGGCTGCATATGACAGCGTGTATAGAGATGAGCTATACAAAGCCATGTCTAGTTTTAACATCCCCGCCAAGCTCGTCCGACTGTGCAGGATGACAATGGAGAATTCTCGCTGCTCCATCCGAATCGGTGCAGAACTGACTGATAGTTTCGAAGTCAAGAAAGGATTTAGACAGGGCGATGCGTTGTCGTATGATTTTCTTAACTTCATATTGGAAATGATCGTTCAAAAATCACTGGCCAATACAAGAGACACAATCTATTTCAAATCCTTGCAACTCCTTGCATACGCCGACGATATTGACATAATAGGTAGATCACAGCGAGATGTCAATGAGGCGTTTGCGAGTATTGAGGTGGAGGCGATGAAATGGGTTTGGCAGTTAATGAGGGCAAAACTAAATATCTGCTTTCATCGAAAAAGGACATTTACCACCGACGTCTTGGACAGAACGTGCATATTGGCAGATATAAGTTCCAGGTAGTTAAGAACTTCATATACCTCGGCTCCGCAGTGACTTAGAACAAGCGCAGAATTACTCTTGCCAACCGCTGCTTCTTTGGGCTCAAGAGGCAACTGAGAAGTAGAGCCCTCTCTCGTACGACCAAGTTGACCATATATAAGACCTTAATTATCCCAGTCCTGTTATACGGCGGGGACACATGGACTTTATCTAAAGCAGATGAGGAAATCCTTGGTCGTTTCGAGAGAAAGATTCTGCGTTCAATTTTCGGTCCCATAAACACAGAGGAGGGTTGGCGGAGAAGATTCAATCACGAACTGTACGGGTTGTACAGCGACATGAGTCTGGTCAGGCGTCTACGGATCCAACGCCTAAGATGGCTAGGCCATGTAGAGCGAATGGACACCACAGCTCCAGCCCGTAGAGTCTTTGAATCCAACCCCGAAGAACGAAGAAATAGAGGACGGCCGCACCTAAGGTGGCGCGCACAGGTGGAAAGGGACCTCAACCAACTGGGCGTGCGGCATTGGAAAAGACTAGCTAAAGATCGTGCTAGGTGGAGAGGCATGTTGGTTGAGGGCCAGGTTCACCCCGAACTGTAGCGCCCGTTAAGTAAGTAAGTGAATGGTTCCATGAATAGGGAGATAAACGCCCCTCGTAGCTGCACAACGGGTCTCTCTGGCCTATGTGTATTCTTCTCATTCTGGGAAGGCTACGAACCTACCTACCTAGCCCTAGAGGATAATAGAGCAGTTTCTTTGTGAGCAGCTCATTAAACCCAAAGACGACACTCTCATAATTGCTTGCTTTTCCACCGCCAGTTTCATAAACGTCCTCCTACTTGATTGGGGTCAATCCCTTCCAGATATCCATTGCAGACTTAGTAGCAGCAAAATACGAGGTCTGACAACTGATCACTGTAGATAAGTTCATTCGACAGTACATACATATGTATCTCATACAAACGAGTACATTCTTAAGAGTTAGTGTCAACAAATCACTGTTGCTCATTCTTCCCGGCGAAAATTTACCAGCAATCAGTGCCGCCATCCAACCATGAAGAGCGAATTGTAAATAAGAAATTATCACCAGAAAATACCAATCAATTGGATTAGTCAGCGGTTCACATTCGATGCACGAGACATCCAATTCACAGTGATCGCGTTGCATCAAAATCGCAACAAATTCCAACAACAAAAAGCTCAAAATCGAAACAAAAACAACAACAACGAAAGCAAATAACGATCCAAATAACGAGCGATGACCTCGAGAACACACGAATCTCTCGTCGATGGGCCGCCAGATATCCATAGTACGAGTATGGAGCAACCGAGACGTGGTAGCCGAAGATCAGTTGCTCGACGATCGGCTTTAACAGTTGAATCATTGAGCAGTTGGAGCTGTTGAACAGATTGTTCGGTCGCTGGATCCGTTGGATCGTTAGTTGATTGGATTGGACGATTGGGGCGGGGTGAACAATTCGAATGTGATGGTTTGATTGCCTGGATATTGTTGTAATGAAAGCGTGTCTACACGAACGAAGCTGTGCCGTGTCGTCGGGTGTGAGGCAATATTTGTATCTGTTGACGCGTAGTAGAACTGTTCATGAATGAATTTCAATTTTTCGTTTTCGTTTTTTCGCTTTTTTTCTCCGGATGTTTGCAGTTACTACGATGTAATCGACGGTTTAGTGTTTTCGAATCGTTGGCAACGTCCATCGGCTCATTGCCGCGCGATTTAACGATGATAATGACGACCGTGTTGATGTTGTTTTTTGTTGTTGCTACGACAAGGTTTCGCGTCTATTTATGGCCAGTTTCATGCTACACTGAAGCACGACGATGCGTGTGCAACGAATATTTTGCGGTGTCATGGCACAACAACGCGGCCATCGAACAACAGCAATTAATTTAAATAAATTTAATTACAACCAACCAGGAAGACGTACATAGTACTGGTCTGTACAGAGACATTGCGTTTAATGGCGTTTCATACTCCACTCTATCATTAGACGACAATGACAACGACAAAGACATGACAATTAACGATCGACGAGTTAGTAGATATGAGATCCGATCGCGGGCCCGGCCGACGACGATGGGGGGCTCGGACGCGGACGCGGGAGAATGTGGAAAATGTTGTAAACAATTTTCTGAAAATGTTGAAAATTCGATGAATTCTCGACTAGCGTAGAGATAGAGCGGACACACTATGTGTTTCTAATTGACATGTTAGACCTGTCACGAACGACAGTGTCGCTTATACCCTACACTATGCTATGAGTTGTGGGGAATTTAGTGTGTTTGGATTAGGGTGGGCCTTGACCGTCTTCTGGAAATAGAGGAAACAGTAGTTGAACGTAGAGCCCTTGGTGTACATGTTATTCGTATGACGAATGTGGCAGCGTTTTGTTTATTGTTTTGTTTTCTATTCTATTCGACGTATAAATATAGACTTTATGCGCATCTGGTTGAAGCTAGATTTTGCGGAAGCTTTTGCTATCATGGCCACACACAATCAATCGGCACGATACTATGGGCGACTGATTTCGGCAAATGGAACTTAGATGAACTTAGATGTCTGTACTTAAGTCTCGATATAAGTATTCCGTCCCCCTAACCTGGACGACGTTAGGAATGCTTTTTCTAAACTTATGTCCAACAAAGCTGCTGGAGCAGACGGACTACCTGCCGAGCTCTTCAAGGCAGCTAGAGATGACCTTGTTAGAAGTATGCACCAGCTCATCTGTAAGATATGGTCGGAAGTAGCATGCCCGATGAATGGAATCTCAGCATCGTTTGCCCGGTCCATAAGAAAGGAGACCCCTATGACTGCGCCAATTACAGAGGGATAAGTCTCCTGAACATTGTGCACAAGGTCCTCTCTGCTGTACTGTGTATGCGCTTGAAACCGTTCGTGGACAATCTGATAGGTTCCTACCAGTATGATTTCAGGCCAAGAAAATCCACGAGTGTCCAAATATTTCCACTACGGCAGATCTTGGAGAAGACCCATGAATTCCAGGTCGACACGCACCACCTTTTTGTCGACTTTAAAGCCGCTTATGACAGTGTTTATAGAGACGAATTACAGACTCATGCCATGTTTTAAGATTCCTGCCAAACTCGTCAGACTGTGCAGGATGACTACGGAGAGGTGAAGTAATTGAGACCTTCGATGTTAAAAAAGGTTTTAGAGAGGGTGACGCGCTATCATGGGATTTCTTTAACATCATTCTTGAAAATATGGTGCGGGACTCTGCGGCCAATGCAACAGGTACGATCTATGTACTTCAAGTCTACACAATTGCTTGCCTACGCAGATGACATTGACGTTATTGGATGGACAAAGCGAAACGTCAATGAGGCGTTCGCAAGTCATCAAAGAAAGACGCGCAACACCGACGTCTTGGTCTGAAGTCACCTTCGGCAGTCTAAACGTCACCTTCGGCAGCTATATTTTTGAAGTGGTCACAGTGACAAGTAGCAACTACACCAGCGCTGATATAAAACGCAGAATAACTCTTGCCAATCGTTGCTTCTTCGGGCTCAAGAGGCAATTGAGTAGTAGAGCCCTTTCTCGAAAAACTAAGGTTTCCCTCTACAAAACCTTAATCATCCCGGTCTTCCTATACGGCGCTGAGGCTTGGACGTTATCAAAAGCAGATGAAGATGGTCTCGTTTGTGTCAACGGAGAGTGGAGGAGAAGATTCTACAAAGAACTGTGCGGGCTGTACAGCGACAGCGGCCTAGTTAGACGTCTACGTATCCAACGTCTAAGATGGCTGGGCCATGTAGAGCGAATGAACATCACCAATCCGGCCCGAAGGGTCCTTGTCTCTAACCCCGAGCGACGACGCAGTATCGCATCTTAGGTGGCGCGCACAGGTGGAAAGGGACCTAAACTAACTGGGCGTGCGGCACTGGAAGCAGCTGGCCAGCTGGGAAACATTATTGATGTGAGGTTTGTCACTTTGACAGCAAGGCGACTTCAACTTTTGGTAGTGTTCCCTAAACATTCCGCCCGTCTCAACGTCTTATGTCCGTTGATTTGATGTCCCCGGAACTCAGATGGTTGTTGGTAAGGGACACAACTTAAGGATCGGTCGTTTTAGGATGGAGGACTGCGTCTTAACTGTCACCACTCTTGTATGCCCCTCGACAGCAGGATGTGTGGATACTACCCTACCTAAACGCCACTTGGTTGACGGATGCCTTTCGTCGGCAATCACGACTAGTGCTCCTACCTTGGTGGGTTGTATAGGTTGTTGCCACTTAACAATTTCTTGAAGACGCTGGATATATTCAACGGACCATATCTGTCAAATCTGTTCGAGCATTTTGCGAAGAAGTTGATATCGGGATAATCTCGAGTCTAGCAGATGAATGAGGGATGGCTCTGGAACAGCATTAATAGGTTCACCAGCGATGAAATGTCCAGGAGTTAATGCTTCGATATTACTAGGGTCGTCAGTGAGTGGGCAAATGGGACGGGAATTAAGTACAGCCTCTATTTGTGACAGCAAAATTGAAAACTCCTCATAAGTTAAGAGAGTTTCGCCGATGGTTCTCTTGATGTGAAACTTCAAAGACTTAACCGCCGCCTCCCACTTGTCTCCCAAGTGTGTTTGCTACCGGTGGATAAAAGATCCACTTTGCTCCATCATTGGCTAATCTGTCGGCTATTTGTTGAGACTCTTTTGAAGCAATGGTTAGGTTAGGTAAGGTAAGTGGGTGCCCTATTGACGATAAGTCAAGGCTCACCTAGACTACTTGGAGTCCATTGTGCCCAATTAATTTTTAACCCGTAGAAACCTAGACGTTTCCCGTTAAGCTGAACCATTCAGAGGAGGATAAGAATCCTAATATTCTGTTCAGCTCAATGTTACTTACCTCCTCTAGTCCCGAAAAGAGGCGTCTTCCTAGGAAACGTTCCTTTTTTGGACTAGCGCTGGGCATTCGCACAGCAGATGACGAATGGATTCAATTTTCTCTTCGTCCCTGCAGCTTCTGCAGAAGTCATTGCGGGGCTGGCCTAGTCTAGCTGCATGGTAAGATAGCATGCAGTGCCCAGTGAGGGCACCGACTGCCAGTCGAATATTCCCACGATTGAACTTCAGCAGATTTTCTGTCCCTTTCTTATTATAAGCGGAATAAGTCGATCTCGCCGTTGCGCATGTATCTAAGTAACACCATCGCTTATTAGCTTTCATTAATAGCTCCATCTCTATCTCTTTGTAGACCGCACTAAGTGGCGCCTTGGCTTTGGTTGCGATCTGCGCGAAGTTTGCACCTGATCCTAGCCTAGCTAGCTCGTCCGCCCTTTCGTTTCCAGAGATATTCACATGACCCGGTACCCAGTAAAGGGTCACCTCGTTTACATTCGATATCTCTTCTAGCCTCTCTTTGCTTAGTTTGGCGAGTATAAATCTTATCCATGCTGCCTGCAGAGTCTTAACGGCTGCCTGGCTGCCAATATAGATGTTGATCCTTTTTCCTGAGAGATTCCCTCTGCTAATCAGCTATGCCGCCTGCTTGATTGCGAAGACCTCAGCTTGGAAAACACTGCAGCCATCATCAAGTCTATAGGAGCGACGTATATCCCGAGATTCAAAATAGACCCCGGCACTTGTGCCGACATCCGTTTTGGATCCGTCGGTGTATATTGCCAGTTCATTTTCCCTGCGTACCATATTACCGGTCCATTCCTCGCTGTAGGGAATTATAATAGAGACTCTCTTCTCACAGAAGGGAAGTCGGGTGACATAGTCCGTTTCGGTTCTTAACCTCGAGATGGCCCATCGAACCAAGAGTGATGGGTGGTCGTGAAGACTCCTTGTCTAGAGACCGGATTCTTGTAGTCCTAGCGCAGTTCTGGCTCCAACGCTCTCGCATTACATGTCCAAGGGTGGGAGGTTCAGCATAACTTCAAAAGCCGCCGTTGTTGTGGACTTCATAAGTCCCGTCACCGCCAGACAGCCTGCCCTTTGAACTTTTGACACACTTTGAAGATGGCATTTCTTCTCAAGCGCCTTCCACCAGACAACCGAACCATAGATTAGAATAGGTCGTACCACTGCGGTGTCTGAGGCCCCATGCCTTTCCTAAGCTTATCTGCACGAATATACTGGCACGTAGGCCTTTATGATTCTTTCATCAATATTTTCTCTCCAGCTAAGCTTGGAGTCCAGGATTATGCCAAGATATTTGGCAGATTTCCAAGGGATCAGATCGATACCATTCATACGGGGGTAGGTGTATCTTGATACAGATCTTTTCCTTGTGAAGAGAACTATCTCTGTTTTCGACGGGTTTACTCCCAGGCCTCGCCCCTTGACCCAGTTATCAACTAACATTAGTGCATAACTTAGTCTATTGCTGAGGACCTGCGGAAACTTTCCAGAAATTGAAATGACAATGTCGTCGGCGTTGGCCGTGACGCTAAAACCATCTGCCTCTAGAATCTTAACCATTCCATCGACCACAAGGAGCCACAGGACGGGTGATAAAACGCCACCTTGTGGTGTACCTTTGTTTACCCTCACCCTTTCCACTTGCTCTACCCATCGCTGAGTTTATTATTCGAGTAATCAGCATTTGCCCAATCCAACTGCATATTCTCGGGTTCACATGGGCCATATGAAGGCTGGACTGGACACTATTGCCTCAGTACTGACATTATTAAAAGCACCTCTCTCTCTTGGTATTGAGAGATTTTTCCATCGCATAGGTCTATGGTCCTTTGGAGTAGCATGGTTGACTTTACCCGACTTGGGTATGAAAACCACTCCATGCTCCATGCTTGAGGAACATTGGCTTGAAGCGATGGTAAGCAATCTCCGTAATTCTGCACGGCGGCTTGTAAACCTAATATGTATATGCAACAAGAAATCCTTCTGTCGAATAATGTCGAGGATGAAAAGCAGACGAAGACGACGAGATAGGCTTTATAAGTGTTCGTTGTTCGGCCTCTCCATGCCCTTAGAGTAAACGGTAAGGCGTAGTCTACTCCCGAATGTAAAAAGGGCCTTGATGGAATGGTTCGGCCGACTGAAAGTTGGCCCATCAACTGCTTAGCAATTTCAGCCCGGTTTCGAGTGCAGACGAAACAACGATGAACAAATGAGCGTACGGCATTGCGGCCTCCAGGTATCCAAAAATGTCCTCTAAAAGTAGCCGCCATCAGCTGCACGCCACAATGAAAAGTTGAACGATGCCCGAAGTCCAACACGAGTTTCGCAATAAATCTCTCGTGGTGTAATGTAGCATAGTGGAAGACTGTATCCCAGTCTCTGAAAAGTCTTCCTCTTCCCTCTGGTAATCTTGCCCATACCCTTTTTGGATAGGTATTTCATCAACTCTGGGACCTCTTTACTGTGTAAAGCATCTTTGTTAGCACTACTGTCCTCTTCTGCCACCTGCTTTTTGACACATGGAGATCATACTGTCCGAAAGTTCGTTGATCCCTTCCAGATTAAGTTGGGACAGTTGTACGCAAAATGAGATAATCTGATCACTAAAGCTGTGGTTGTCAACCTGTCTGATTAACATGCGTTAGTCTAATGGACACTGTCTGGCAGTGCTAATCCGAAAAAACAAAGTTTTTCAGCGCAAATAATGACTTAAGAGCCCATTGTCACAAGTCATTCATGTTTTGCTAATCAGTCATCATATGCTCATCAATTTCCAAATCCCACCTTACACATCCAAAAACTCATCAAAAACCGCAAAAACAAAAAAACCCGCCCAACCTAACACGCGCCATCAGCCAAGGTGCTACCAACCCGTTCGAAAACTGCGTACCTAGAATAGCCAACGGATTTATTTGACATTTTAACCGGAAATCGCAGCGCGAATCCATTAAATAGAAGATAAAGAACAATTTGACTCATAACTACTTACATATGTAAATACGGACGATGATATTCACATTCTGGCAAGACATAACACCCGAGGAAACCAACTGATGACGAGTCTGTCGTCCACCCGTCTGAGAGCTGACCAACCAACAACTATTGCCATCGAATTGGCTAATTTTCACTAACAACATTCCTCCTGCGTGCCATTAAAGTCAAACAAATAACGAACTAATGCCCACTATGCAGCGTGCCCTCAAAGGAGTGACAACATAACTAAAGCTCCTTACCCCCACGCTACGCACGAGTATAGGACAAGCAAAGTCATAAAACTGCACTCAAACCCATGACTTAGCATCCTATGGCAATCCTTCTCCGCCATCGGCACTCAACATTGCACGAGAGATGTGCTCAAATAGATCGTAAAATACCAAACGCGTCTCATAACTTACTCGGACCATGTCCATGTCTATGACCGCGTCCCGTGCGATTCTTGAAAAACCACTTTTAAATTGGAAACATTGCTCATGACCAGCCCCTGTGGCCAGTTGAATCCATGGAAATTCCATCTATAAACCGAAAGCTAGTGACAAGCAAACTGGCTCCCAAAGAAAATCTTATCTGACGCATCCGCTATTCGCGATTTTGTACATCTTCGAGTACATATAGTACGTTTCCGAATACTCTATGAATTTTGGGCGTAAACAGCGCTGAGCGCTTGCGCACGAGGCTCGATAGAATGCCACACGTATCAGGTCTTTTCGCGTGAAGTGCTTAATATTTGGAATTCTTAAAATAAAGCGCAAGACGGCCCATCAATCCAGATACATAGTAGCCACACGTTACCTCATTTACGATCAATTGGAAACGATGTACATACATAGATATGCGTGTGAGCGAGACTAAGAAGATTAGCGGCACCGCCAGTCTATCCTGGATCAGCCCACAATGGTCCAAATAGAGGAACGCTTCTGGGGGGGACAAAGCCATTAAGACGCACTCTCTCAGATCACATACTGTTGGGGTAGTAAGCCCCAGAGATCAAGTTATTGATCGAAGTCATTGCTCTCGCAGCACTTTTGTATAGGACCTCGTTGGGATAGAATTTCATGTACTCGGACTCTGGTGTTCTGTGCAGTCCGAGACAAGTCCTTAGACATTGTCTCTCAAACACCCGAATCCTTCCCATCGTCTGGCACATTAAACCAGACGGGACATCTATAGGCAATCGTGCGCCTGATTAGGGCCATGTAGCAGATTACCTTAACCCTGGAGTCAAGTTGCCTGCTATGAAACAGTCATCTTGTCAGAGCGAAAGCGCCCCGGGCACTCGCTAGAGCAGAATCCACATTTTTGTCAAAATATAGATACTGATCCACATTTCTATTTGCCAGTGGACGGCATTCCGATCCAAAGATTGAGAATCTTCGCCAGTGTTTTCTAGTGTGCCTAAAGGCCCTAGACATAATAGTCTCTGATCTCTTAAAGTTGATTTTCACCTTCCAGTCATCACAGTACTGCCGGATCTTGTCGAAGTCACGCTGGAGCAAGGTAACAATGACGTCGATCATTGGACCTGATCTGTACGCTATTAAGTCGTCTGCGTCCGCTATCGATTGGCGAAGAGAAGCTATCAGATCGCTGATGTAGATGCTGATGCAGACCAGCATCTGTTGCAGACCATTTTTAATCCGGATGTTTGAGTAAAGGTCACGTTGGCAATTTTCACAACGAATTTTCTACCCGTCATCATGTCACATATCATATATAGCAATGGTTTACTTATGCCCAACTGTTTGAGCTTGTAGTAGAGTCCTTCTAACCATACGGTGTCGAAGGCTTTTTCCAAGCCAACCAGGCGCGGGCGCCTGTGCACCCCTCAATTCAACATGCAACCATCTAAGATCAATGTCTTACTTATCAGGCCAGCGATCCATGGAGGATCTGAGCCTGAGCTATAGCTGCCTTCCATCCTTGACGGTCCCGAGCACGCTGCTTCCAGTTTTTAAGACCAAGGTGTCTTACATCCGCGATTATTTGGTCTTTATACCGGAGGTTCGGTCTTCCTCTTCTTCTCGAACCAGGAGGCTCGGAGTCGAAGACCCTCTTAGCTGGAGCGTTGATGTCCATGCGCTCGATGTGGCCGAGCCAGTGTAGTCGACGGATCCTTGCCTTCCGGACTACATCCACATCTTGGTACAGCTCGTAGAGTTCGCGGTTGTGTCTTCTTCTCCATTCACCTTCCTCACAGACAGGACCAAATATCCGGCGCAGAATTTCTTTTTCGAAAGAACCCAAAATCAGCTCCGCTGTCCTGCTTATCGTCCAGCTTTCGGCTCCGTACAGCAAGACAGGCAGAATGAGCGTTTTGTAAAGCATGACTTTGGTCCATCGAGTGAGGAATTTTGACCCCAGTTGTTTGGACAAGCCGAAGTAGCAACGGTTGCCAAGGGCGATTCTATGCCGGATTTCCACTGTGGTGTCATTTGTGGAATTTACGTTTGCCCCGAGGTAGACAAACTCCTTAACTACCTCGAAATTGTAGCTGTCAATTGTTATATTTTGTCCAAGGTGGTGAGCGACGGATTTGTTTTTGCTTGACAGCATATACTTCGTCTTGTCCTCATTGACCGTAAGACCAACTCGTTTCGCCTGTTCTTCGCCTTTTTTGTGGATGGGGCATATGGAGCTGGTATTCCAGTCGTCGGGCATGCTTTCATCTTCCCAAATTCTGCAGATGATCTGGTGCATGCTCCCTACCAGAACATCGCCGCCAGCCTTGAAGAGCTCTGATGGCAAGCCATCTGAGCCTGCGGCCTTGTTGTTCTTCAGCTTCTGAATAGCTGTGCCGACTTCTTCGATGCTGGGTGGGAGGACTACTTCAGCGGCTGGAGTTGGGATTTCCGCGGTCCCTACCATTCTCTCTTGGTCATGCTCGTTAAGCAGCTGCTGGAAGTGCTGCTTAAATACATTCACTATTCCCTGCGGGTCGGTGATAAGATTACCCTCGCAGTTTCGAAGAGCCAGGTGCCCTTTTTGAAGCCTCCTGCAAGGCCTCTGGCTTTCTTGTAAAAGGCTCGTATTTTGTGTTTATCCCTAGACTCCTCGATATCCTTGAGCTGGGAGGCTGCGAGGATTCTTTTCTTTTGTCGCAGTAGTTTCTTCTCCTCCCTTCTTCTGGCTCGGTACTCTTCTCGCGCTGCCCTGGTTTTCCTCTGCAGCGCCTTTTGGTACGCCTCGTCGGTTGCTGCCTTTTTCTGCTCACACTCGCCATCATACCACGGGTTTCTTGTCGGGGGTGGTAGGTATCCTAGGGTGGTCTCAGCTACTTCCTGAATGGCTGAGCGGCAATGCAACCACATATTATTGGCATTTGTGTTCGACGTAGGCATACCGTAGAGTCTTTCGCTCAGCTGCTCCCTGTAGACTCTGGCAACCTCCGGTGTGCTCAGGCGCCCAATGTCGAACCTCCTCCTGATGGGCTGGTGCAGCTTTCTGACATTGGACAGTCGAGTTCTGAATCTAGCTGCTACGAAGAAGTGGTCAGAATCGACATTTGCCCATCTGAATGTTCGCACATCCAGGATGTTTGACGAGTGCCTTGCGTCAATGAGCACATGGTTGATTTGGTTGGCGGTTCAACCGTCCGGAGATCGCCAGGTTGCTGTGTGGATTCGCTTGCGAGGGTTGTGCTACTTATCACCGCATTACGAGCTTTCCAATCACTCCGCCAAGGGTGTTCTCCTTACCGATTTTGGCGTTGAAGTCCCCGAGCACGATTTTTACATCGTACTCCGGACAAGCTCTATAGGCGTTGACCAGGAGGTCGTAGAAGTCCTCCTTGATAGGGTCTTCAGCCTAGTCGGTAGGGGCGTGTGCACATATAAGGCTGATGTTATAAAATCTGCCTCTGATGCGGATCACAGCCAGGCGATCACTTATAGGTTTAAAGTCGATGACCTTCGCATCCCAGTAAGTGCAATCTTTTGTGACAGCTGTAATATACGTCGCAATTTTTCTTCCTAATCATACCGTTTCCTACCTAGCCTAATTCCTGGACCGCAGTAATATCCGCCTTGTACTGCGTGAGGATTCCTTCTAGTTTATGAGCAGCTCCGGGAGTGTACAGGGTTCTGGCATTCCAGGAGCATACTCGCAAATCGTGCTCCTTTTTCGTGAGTTGTCGTCGTCGAGTATCCGTCCGTGTATCCGAGGCATCTTGCTCATTCATAACTTTGGGTTTTTTTACGTGGGCGGATAGTTAGCCCGCCGCACAACCGCCATTCTGGTCGGGGTTTTGACGCTGCATACGTTTGTTCACCTCCCAACGGTTGTTGAAGAGGCTATCCAGAGGGCGCCGCGAGGAGGCCGTATGTCAACTTGGCCCGGGCATTTAAACAGAGATCGTTGTTGGCATCTCGCCAGGTTGAGAGCAATCAACAACTTTACCCTGTATATCCGAGCCCATGCCCTCTACATACATACACACATCGGAGAATTTTCCTATTTTTACCCCGATTTTGCTTAGATACGATCGAGTGTCGTGCTGCGGCACAAGTGCTTCTTGTAGCCACATGCTGCACGCCGAATTTATTCGTTTCACGTGAACCTCCTGGATGAGTGGGATCACACGTTGGACGTGATAAGCTCATTAACAATCCGTATACCCATCAATCACGGTTGTGCGTATGTGTACGGATGTTCACACTTGTTTGAACGATTTGTTATCAGTTAGCCAGAAATCTGAATTCGAAATGTCAGCTTTATTGAATTCGGATTTGTGTTGTTTTTCGGTTTGCTAATTATGTTGTTCTCAGTCAACGAAGCTATACCGTGTCGCGGTGGCAGAGAAGACTCGTGCTTGGCGACCTTGTGATTTTTTCAAAATATGCACCCGAATTCAAAATAAAACACGAGCCGTAATAAATTTCAAAGGATTTGTATTTCTTACTGTCGTTATAAAAAAGAGGTTGACTGAGTCGGTCGCAAGCAAAAGACGAACTGAACTAATCTCAGTTAATTTAAGAGAGAATTGCATGATATAATTCTAGAGGTATTAGTGTAATAGGATTGCATATGTATTTGTAATGAAGCTTTTCGACATCCTCCCGCCCGCAAGGAATTACGTTCAATCGGTTATTTCCAAAGGATACAGGAGTTGTATTGGTCTTCGTAGAATAGATCCGTTTGCCAGCCGTATTTCGCAGGCTCGGGTGTTTCCGTCTCTACCTGGAAAGCACTTCTCAATGACCGCAAGATGCCAAAGCGTTCTAGGCAACGATGAATCCTCCAAAAGCACGACATCTCCGACTCGTATACTGGAACTCAATGGATTTCGGGCGTGATGTAAAGATCTCAATTGTAGTAGGTATTCCTTATACCACCGCTTCTTGAAACCAGCCAAAAAACGTAGGCGCTCCTTCCATTGACCTCTCAATTCTTTTCCTGATGGTTGCTTGTAAGCTGATTCAGCTATATTTCCGTTCGCACCAATAAGGAAATGGGCCGGAGTAAGGGGCGCAAGATCTAACGGGTCATCTCCAGCATAAGTTAGCGGCCTCAAGTTAACGACTCCTTCGACTTCTGTTAATAGAGTTTGAAATTGATAAGCACTTAAAGTTGCCTTACCGATAGCTGCTCTTAGAGCCGACTTAACCACTCCTATCAATCGTTCCCAAAAACCGCCCCACCATGGGGCACGCTCGACGATGAACTTCCACTTAATGTGAGAGTTGCTTAGGAAACCAAGAAAGCGTTCGTTCGTCCACATATCGTTAATTTTTCGTAGCTCCGACGACGCCTTTTTGAATGTAGTGGCGTTATCAGAGTATATGATACGAGGGACGCCTCTTCTCGCTATAAATCGTCTAATGGCAAGAAGACAGGATTCAGTCGTTAGGTCTGTGGTGCTTTCAATATGTACAGCACGCACACCAGCACATGTGAATAGCAAGATATAAATCTTCTTGCGATGTATTGCATCGTCGGTCACATACAGCGGACCTGCAAAGTCCATTCCAATTACCTCAAATGGTCGGGATGAGAGGATTCGATCTCTGGGAAGTGGAGCAAATATCTGCGTAGCTGAAGTGCCTCGGAGAACCTTGCAAGTATAACACTTCTTGATGACGTTTTTTATTAATTGGCGCCCCTTTACAATCCAGTATAAAGAGCGCAACCGAGAAAGGGTCGATGATGTGCCGCCGTGAAATGATCTTTCATGAGCATCGATGACGATTAGCTTCGTGACGTGGGATGACTTTGGTAGGATTATTGGGTGGGCCTCGTTAACGTTAGTGGCCACAAATTGAAGTCGACCTCCTACTCGTAAGAATTCATCACCAGCGTCTAAAAAAGGAGAAAGCGTTATTAATTTCGATTTCGAAGGTATACCTTTTTTCTTTTGAAGAGCCGAAATTTCTTCCGGATAATACTGGCGTTGCACTCTATTGATCCAATACTTCTCAGCACGTATAACCTCTTCAGCAGACAGATACTTGGAGAATTTATGTTTTCGCATAATATCCACAGCTCTTAGCAAGTAAGCTGTCACACGTAAAAGGCGCTTCCAATCGCTGAATTTCTTAGTGTTGAGAATAGGTGAAGTATCGTCGTCAAGAGTGTCTATTTCCTCTTCCTCCGTATTCGATGACAAAGCACACAGCGAAGCAGCAAATGTATTGTTTGACGAGGTCCAGTTAATCTCTTTCTGCAGTAACCAAGAAGGTCCGTTAAACCAAGCCGATGAATTCACAAGTGAGGCTGCGCTGATCCCACGGGTAAGAAGGTCTGCCGGATTATCTGCACCAGGACAGTGCCTCCAGGATGAAACATCTGTTAGCGCTCTGATTTCCTTGACCCGACTCTCGATGTACGGCTTCCAACGCTTCTGAAGACCCTGAATCCAAAATAGAGCAATCTTCGAGTCAGACCAGAGAAATGTAGCGCCCAATTTGATCTGCAAATTATTGCGAAGATAAGCCAATAGACGTGCGCCGATAAGGGCTGCAGTAAGCTCCAACTTAGGTATGGTCAAATCATTTTGATTGTCGTTTTTAAGAGGTGCCACCCTGTTTTTAGCACAAATAAGGTGCACTGAAACTTGTCCGTTGTTATCGACGGTCCTTGCATAGGCCGCAGCTCCAAAAGCGAACTGACTCGCATCCGCAAAGATGTGAATTTCCGTCGTGTTACAGGTCGTCAAAAAATGACGGGGTATGGCGATTTCCTTGAGCTCATCTATTTCATTGCGGCATACAGTCCAAACGCTTTGTAGATCCTCAGGCAATTTCGCATCCCACTCTAATTTTCGACGCCAGATGTCTTGAAAGAGTATTTTTAAACGTACAGTCCAGGGAGCCAGAATACCAAATGGATCGAAGACCTTAGCCATAACTTTCAAAATGCCTCTTTTTGTATCCTGTAGAGATCTATTTTTAATCAATTGCCCGACTGAATCCAGGTCCACCTCCAATTCATCTGTTGCTACAACCCAACGTAGACCCAGAACCTTCTGAGTGTTAATAAATCGATCCTCCATTGAAAAATGTTGTCTGACGCTTTCACTGTTGCAGTTCCATTTTCGTAGCGTCATTGAAGCACTTTTCAAAATTAGGTTAGCTTCTCGAAAGATTTCATTCGCCATTTCTTCGCTATCGATACTAATCACGAAATCGTCCATATAAAATGCTCGCAGCAACCTTCCGCAAGTACGCGGGTATTTTGGCTTGGCCTCTTCGATAATTTTTTGCAACGTTGTAGCAAGAAGAAATGGACTACTTGTGATGCCAAAAGTGAGACGCGTCATTCGAAAAGCCTGCACAGCAGGTAGGTTTTTTTCTTCGTCGATTTGATCAGAGAACCAAAAGAATCGATGACTGTCTCTATCTGACTCAGCCAATAATACCTGCAGAAATGCCTTCTCGATGTCTGCAATAAGTCCAATTTTACCAGCGCGAAAATTCAACAAGATAATCAAAAGCTCAGGTAGTAAATTTGGTCCCACTTCCAAGCAATCGTTTAAGGATGGATGGTTAGGAGCATGTGCCGAAGCGTCGAACACAATGCGTAGCTTTGTCGTCTCCTTGTCCTCTCGGTAAACTGGGCGGTGAGGCAAATAATAGATACGTTTCCCGATCTCGCTCGTATCAGGAGCAATTTCTGATACGCCAGACGAAAGCATTTCGTTCATAGCTGTGTTATATTCTTTGATTCTCCCAGCTGAGCACAGTTTCCGAACAAGCGACTGCATTCGAACCAAAGCACCCGGTCTGTTGTCGTGCAATGCCGTGGACGTATTTTTCCAAGGAAGTGAAACTTCATACCGATTGCCATTCCTGCGAATATGTAATGACAAATCACTACTCACCCCTTTATTATCCTCCGGAGATATACCCATGATGTCAAGATCCCAAAATTTGTGCACATCTTCACAAGCGCAGACATGAAGGGAAATTGTATGGCTCGGGCTGCCAGATGTTGATTGCACTATTAAAGGGCCTTGAATAGTCCATCCCAGAACCGTCTCCACTGCAACTAATTTGTCCGTAAGACGTCTATGCTTTCCCGTAGCGAACTGCCAGTAGGTATCAGCTCCAATGAGAATACTTATTCCTTCTTCAAGTCGTTGTCCCTGGATTCTCGCATCGGCCAATATTAAATTACGGAAGGGAACTGACGCGTCGTTAGTTGGCACAGAAAGTACATCAAAACATATTTCTGGCACCTCTATCGCGTCAATAACCACTCCTTGATCATCATGCTGACTACGTAACAATAGGCGAACTTTATTGCACATTTTGCTCGGTCTTGGCTTGTCACTCCCAAAAGGTATCACACTGAGGTTATTTACTCCGATTATTGGCAAATTTAGTTGTCTTGCCAATGATGACTTCACGAACGATAGTTGACTGCCCCCATCCATAACGACTCGAACATACAAGGACACAGAAGAAAGCTCACTGCAAGCGAATGCACAAGCGGTTTGTAAATAGACTTTAGTCTGCTGCTTCGAGTCTGCTGCATATAAATTTAATGAAGACTGTGTTGTGGAAGGTTGGCTAGAGGTCGTTGTTGCATTTTCGGACCGATTCATTTTCGAAGAAGAGGAGGAATTAATATTATTTTTTAGAAACAAAGGGTCACACATACTTGTTGCATGCCTTCCACTGCAAGTTTTACATTTGATTCCGACTTTACACGTTCTAGAATTGTGTCCAAATTTGCAGCAACGATAACATCTTCCTTCGGTTTTCAAAAGTAGTTTTTTGTCCTGGATACTTTTTGCACTACAACAGTCCTTTGTATCGTGTGTTTTTGCTTTGCAGAACGAGCAGCCATTTTTCGTCTCCGATGTAAACAATCCAACGGCCGTTTTGACAGTACTCTTATTCAGCACATTCGCACGAGCTGTGTGTGTGTTTGTGGTTAATTTCGCCTCATTCGCCTTTTCAAGAGATTCGACTTCTCTCTTCAGAAATTTAAGCAAACACTTGACTTGCTTGCCTCCTATTATATTTGCTGATGAATGTTCCGAACCTGATGCAATACTAGCATCTTCATCTGCATAATCCGCGCGAGAATCGTTGTTTTCCGTTGAATCTCCATAGTACCGATGAAAGTCAACACGTAACTCATTTGGAAGACATCTCAGTAAAACTCCCTTTAGCATAACGAAATAGTTCGACGACGGAATTCCCAATGCTGCGAGTGAGCGAGTGGAAGCTAGAACAGATGTATATAGCCGTCTCAAACCAATGACATCTGCTTTAGAGGACACTGGCTGAATTGATAGTAAGCGTTGCATTGTGTAATCGACAATTTTTTCATTGTTGCCATACTCCTCTTTCAATATTGCGATAGCGACGTTATAATTTTCCTCTGTGGGAGTAAGACCAACTAATGTCTCTTTTGCTTTACCCGTTAGAACCGTCTCTAAGTAGTTAAACTTGTCGATCGTACTCAAAGACGAATTCTCATGTATGAGTGCCCGATATTGTTCCCAAAACGGGACCCACTCTTTGAAGTCACCAGAGAACTTCTTCGGTTGTAATTTTTGCAATTTAACTGCACCATGAGCTGAATAGCGATCGGCCGTTATATCATGTGAAGTGTTTTCTCTCTCGTTTATATTTTCAGCAACTGCAGTTAACTTGGCTTGATGTTGGCGAACTTTGCCCAACCGATGTTTTAGGCGCGTAATAACTGCTATTGCTTTATCATCGTACTCTGCCACCAAATCAGCTTCCTTTGCCATGTCGGTCTCTTTTATCAATGAGACTACCTCCTGGTTAACTTTTCGTAAGCACTCGTGCGCAGCCGTTAAACGATCTAGCGAAACCTCAAGCTCTTCTTCGATAGCTTCTAGTTTGTCCCGATTTTCACATATTTTAGAACTATCCGACGTTAGATATTCGGTAGCACTATTGACTAATTTTGTCACCTGACCTCGATATGATGCCCGACTCGCGAACTCCATCATTCGAAATTTCACACGTGTTTTATGATGCTCGTCGTTTTCACCTATACGTTCGTTAAAGGTCCCGGGTTTCGGCACCAGATTTTCAAAATATGCACCCGAATTCAAAATAAAACACGAGCCGTAATAAATTTCAAAGGATTTGTATTTCTTACTGTCGTTATAAAAAAGAGGTTGACTGAGTCGGTCGCAAGCAAAAGACGAACTGAACTAATCTCAGTTAATTTAAGAGAGAATTGCATGATATAATTCTAGAGGTATTAGTGTAATAGGATTGCATATGTATTTGTAATGAAGCTTTTCGACATGATTAGCACGAGTGTGAATGGTGTAAACCAAAAAACGGAGCACGAAACGGAGTGAAGTGAGTCAGGTGTTGAATGATTGGGCGCGTGGATTGGAATGGGAACTTGTCGTGCTGGTGGCTACAGTGGCGATTGGTGGGCGGTTGAGATTGGACAGAGAGTGCACTTGGTGGCATGGGTATGGGACAAGTATGATATGTGGATTGGCGTGTGCCAGGGATTTTGGCATCTTCCAGGAATCCAAGTGCCGATATTCTTCTGAGTTTAACGGACGGATTGGTTCAATACCAAATGCTCAATCTCATGAAGAGTGTTGGGTCCTTCCGCCGATCCAACATCTCTGAGAGTGCTTAATTAAGGGGCTTATGCTAACAATGATCTTCGTCTCGTGCAGCCGAACAACTTGCGGACGCCCTAGACCGCTATAAAGCGGACATAACCGCCATCCAGGAAATACGATGGAATGGACCGGGTATAAAGCGAATGAAAATCTGCGATATTTACTACGGCGACTGCTATAGGGAGAGAGGACAACGATTGTTGGGATGCAGATTTGTTGTTCGAGATGGGCTAAGGCAAAAAGTCCTAAGCTTTCGGCATGTGGGCGAGCGCCTCATAACGATCCGTATCAAGGCTAAATTTTTTAACATGCGCCAGATCTGCGTCCACGCCCCCACGGAAGACAAGGATGACTCCACCCAAGATGAATTATACGATTTCCTAGACAAAACGTATGCCCAATGTCTCAGCTGTATGTATGTATGTATGTTGGCGTTACAGTCCATGAAGAACCTGAGCCGAGCTTCTCTCAATCACCCATGTTGTGTGTGATTTAATTTTCACATAGGTGAAAGGGACCTACAGTTTATTGCCGGTTCCGAACGGCTAATTTCGAGAAGCTTTTCATGACAATTTTACTACAGGGGGTTTTGTCAGAACCCCGCTGAGGAGAAACACCGTGAAAAACACGTTCGATGACATGGCTGTGTCGGGATTCGATCCGGAGTCATCGGCGTCAGAGGCCAGCACACTACCCACTGCGCCACGGTGCTCTCAATGTCTCAGCTATGGCATCTAAATTGTACTACGAGACTTCAATGCTAAGCTGGGTAAGGAAAGCATCCTTGAACGAGTCTTCGGCAAACATAGCCTACACGACACCACCTCCGATAACGGACACAGGCTGATTGATCTTGCTACGGGACGAAATCCCCTTCTAGCCAGTATGCGCTTCCCGCACCTCGATATACATAAAGGCACCTTGCGGTCTTTTGATCAATCGACTACCAACCAGATTGATCACATCACGATCGACGTCAGACACTCCTCTACTATTCTTGATGTTCGAACTTTCCGAGGGGCTAACATCGACTCGGACCACTATCTTGTGGTAGCTTAGATGCGCCTACGGATATCACGAACGCAGCAGAGTAGAGTAAGAATACCAAGCTATGACGTTGGAAAGCTACTATCGCCAGAAACCGCTCGTGCTTTTACCGACCGCGTCTCCCTTAAGCTCTCTTATACACCTCAACCTTGCACACAGTCAATAGAACAACTGCAGAACCTTTGCAAACAAGCCCTGAAAAGCACTGCATCTGTAGTTTTGGGCTTCAAGGCTCCACCACGAAGAAACACCTGGTTCGATGACGAGTGCAGGAGGATTCACACAGCAAAATAGGATGCATGTAAAGCCCCGTTGCATAAAAGAACAAGAGCAGCTCGTGAGCTATACGAGTTAAAAAGAAGGGAGGAGCATAAGCTTCTCAGAAGAAAGAAGAAAAAACACGAGAAGCGCGCGATTGAGGATTTGGAGGGGCGTTACTGCAAGCATGGCGTTCGAAAGCTTTGTCAACAGAAGCCTGCAGGGATGAGAACGGACACCTAGTAGTAGAATCGCAGTCGATGCTGAGAATATGGAGAAACCACTTCTGCAGACTGTGCAACGACGATGTTAGTCAATATACCGCTGTCAGGCAGAATGATCCATTTCTAATCGACGACGACCACAGAGAGCTCCGTCCCCCTGACCTCGAAGAAGTTAAGATTGCCATATCGAAACTCAGGTCGAATAGAGCTGCTGGCTCAAATGGACTGTCTGCTGAGCTCTTCAAGGCAGCTGAGGATGACCTGGTTAGGAGCATGCACCAGCTCATCTGTAAGATTTGGTCAGAGGAAAGCATGCCCGAAGAATGGAGTCTCAGCATTGTTTGCCCGATCCACAAAAAAGGAGACTCCTTGGACTGCGCCAACTACAGAGGAATAAGTCTCCTTAATGTCGCATACAAGATCTTCGCTGCCGTTTTGTGTCAATGCCTGAAGCCATTCGTAAATAAGCTGATAGGTCCTTGTCAATGTGGCTTCAGGCCAGGGAAGTCCACCATCGATCAAATCTTCACACTACGGCAGATCCTGGAGAAAACCAATGAATTTAAAGTCGACACTCACCATCTATTCATCGACTTTAAAGCCGCATACGGCAGCGTAATTAGAGACGAGCTATACAACGCCATGGTTACTTTTGACATTCCTGCTAAGCTCGTCAGACTTTGCAGGATGACTCTGAAGAACGCTCGCTGCTCCATCTGAATCGGTGAAGAACTGAACGATAGTTTCGATTTAAAAAAGGATTTAGGCAGGGCGATGCGCTGCCGTGTGATTTCTTCAACATCTTATTGGAAATGGTTGTGCAAAAATCATTGGCCAACACAAGAGGCACAATCTATTTCAAATCCCCGTAACTCCTTGCATGCGCCGACCAAATTTACATAATAGGTAGATCGCAGCGAGATGTCAATGAGGCGTTTGCGAGTATTGAGAAGGAGGCGGCGAAAATTGGTTACTTGGCAATTGGCAATACTAAATATCTACTTCCATCGAAAAAGGGCATTTTCCACCGACGTCTTGGACAGAACGTGCATATTGGCAGATATAAGTTTGTGGTAGTTAAGGACTTCATATACCTCGGCTCCGCAGTGACGTGGAACAACGACACCAGTTTCGAAATCAAGCGCAGAATTACTCTTGCCAACCGCTGCTTCTTTGAGCTCATGGGGTAACTGAGAAGTAGAGCCCTCTCTCGTACGACCAAGTTGATCCTATATAAGACCTTAATTATCCCGGTCCTGTTGTACGGCGCAGAAACATGGACTTTATCTAAAGCGGATGAGGAAATCCTTGGTCGTTTCGAGAGAAAGATACTGCGTGCGATTTTCGGTCTTAAAAACACAGAGGGGGGTTGGAGGAGAAGATTCAATCACGAACTGTACGAGTCTTACAGCGACATGAGTCTAGTCAGGCATCTACGGATCCAACGCCTAAGATGGCTAGGCCATGTAGACCGAATGGACACCACAGCTCCAGCCAGGTGGAAAGGGACCTCAACCAACTGGTCGTGCGGCATTGGAAAAGACTAGCGAAAAATCGTGCTAGGTGGAGAGGCATGTAGGTTGAGGCCCAGATTCACCTCGAACTGTAGCGGTTAGAACACTGGATTCTCAACTCAGAACAGACACTGCGGATTAGATATTCCGTGACAGTGTCGCCGGCTTCAAAGGGAACACACTATCAACTGTGTCTGTGTGGTTTATGGTTGCTGCCTTAGTCTCGAAATGTGTAAGACGACTCCTAGTGTCTTGAGTGACTCCAATCGAGTGGAGAAATTCTTCCGAAAATTGTTTCAAACTTATGCAGAAGTAATCGTAAACTTTGGAAGGATCCTCTCAACGCCTTATGTCTATCTCAACACTTAAATAGCAACCTATGTACATACAAGGCAAAGAAAGGTTATCTGTGCTGAAACCTAGGTCTTTACATCCTCAAAATCCCACAGTTAACTTCTCGAATTTTGGTTTTACATTACATGACACACCAGTAACCGCTGAATCACAATGAACCCCCCAAGCGATAATGGCACATGTCGCCCTATCGCTCGACGCATACCGAAAACACGCTGTCCAAAGGCTAAACAACAGCACTCCACTTGACTCAAGCCTCTCAGCTCACGTGAGCATATGAAAAACAAGACCGTCATTCCGACCGTCTTTCAATGGTACTTGTAATTGTAAACCTAATTGATCGTAGTAATTACTCCTTATATGACGAAGACCGCCGCCGCCCTTGCGCCGTAACGTGCTCATAATAGGTCGTTGTCTCATACCTTCGCGCAATGCCTTCCAACGAAATGGATGTTTGTTTACAGTTTTCCAACACGATCAATGGAGTAATGATCGTACGCCGAGTTTATTGAAAATGCCTCGAGTACCTAGAACCAATATCTATAGATAGAAATAACAAGAAAACAAAGAATGTATCTAATCGCCGAGCTTTTGAGTGGAACATTGTTTGTTGATGGGACGTACGCACGTATGTAAGTACATACCTTTGACCTGGTCGGTGATTAGATCTTGGATTTTATTTTTAGCGTCTTGCCGCGGTGTGATGACTGTCAGTTTTTATAGAGCTTCTTGCGTTGTTTTGATTACGGCCGCAGATGACTTCCGAAAACAGCGGATTACGCAGTAAATTAGTCACGTGCCAGTAGTGTTGAATTACTAGGAAAAGAGATAGGAGAAGCGTGGCAGAAGCTTGCGAATTTGACTTAGTCAGAGATTCCGTGATTTCTTGAATTCGACACGCAATAGACTTTCATTTACATAATTCAGTTTGGTATTGATTGCTTACGTACTTGCATTGGGCTCTATTCCAAGCTCAACTCGCTGCTAAAGAACATATGCTTCTCAAGTCGATTGAATTGACAGATGATATCGATGAACCGGCTTATCAGCTCAATACAATAATTATCTCATCCTTTAGAGACAGCTGGCGATGAGCTGGTTAGGAACATGCACCAACTCATCTGCAAGATATGGTCGGAAGAACGCATGCCCGATGAACGGAATCTCAGTATCGTTTGCCCGGTCCATAAGAAAGGAGACCCCTATGACTGCACCAATTACAGAGGGATAAGCCTCCTGAACATCGCATACAAGATCCTCTCTGCCGTACTGTGTAAGTGCCTGAAACCGTTCGTGGACAATCTGATAGGTTCCTACCAGTGTGGTTTCAGGCCAGGAAAATCCACGATAGACCAAATATTTACAATACGGCAGATCTTGGAGAAGACCCATGAATTCCAGGTCGACACGCACCATATTTTCGTCGACTTTAAAGCCGCGTATGACAGTGTTTATAGAGACGAGCTATACAGAGCCATGTCATGTTTTAACATTCCTCCCAAACTCGTCAGAATATGCAGGATTACTATGGAGAACTCTCGCTGCTCCATTAAGGTCGGAGGTGAACTAACCGACTCCTTTGATGTTAAAAAAGGATTTAGACAGGGTGACGCACTGTCATGTGTTTTCTTCAACATTATTCTTGAGAAGATCGTGCGGGACTCTGCGGCCAATACAAGAGGTACGATCTACTTCAAGTCCACACAATTGCTTGCCTACGCAGATGACATTGACGTTATTGGACGAACAAAGCGAGACGTCAATAAGGCGTTCACAAGCATTGAAGCAGAAGCGGCGAAAGTGGGTCTAAGGGTAAATGGGGACAAGACCAAATATATGCTCTCATCCAAAAAAGACGCACAACACTGACGTCTTTGTCAGAACGTCACCTTCGGCAGCTATATTTTTGAAGTAGTCAAGGACTTCGTCTACCTTCGACACCAGCGCTGAGATAAAATGCAGAATAACTCTTGCCAATCGCTGCTTCTTCGGGCTCAAGAGGCGATTGAGTAGTAGAGCCCTCTCTCGAAAAACTAAGGTTTCCCTCTACAAAACCTTAATCATCCCGGTCCTCCTCTACGGCGCTGAGGCTTGGACGTTGTCAAAAGCGGATGAAGAGGCTCTTGGACATTTCGAGAGGAAAATTCTGCGTGCAATCTTTCGTCCCGTGATTGCCATGAACTGTAACGCCAAAAGAAGAAGAAGAAGGATAAAAGCAGGATTTTAGCAAGAATTGAACGGAAAATGTTTGCTTTAGTTTTAGGTCCCAAAACCAAAAACTGGTCTTCTCCCAAAAGACTTCATACAACAGATAGTGCTTAAAATGGCGAATATGTACCTACATTTTATTAAGTTCGAAAAATACCTGTACCCTTATCGTGGACAACTGCATTCCATACCTCTGCATCTTCTAAGAACCTTCTCGATTGCCGCACTCCAATAATTGTTTTCATAAATCACTCAAAACCGCGATCGAAGTAAACAACAAATGGTGATTCATCGCCATACGAATTGTTTACTCCCGTGTACAAAACAAACAAACATCTACCACTTGATGCTGCTCTTATCAGCGCTTCGACACGCATTAGATGTCACGCTTCAACCTAACTTCCTATGGGTATGGAAAATCGTATGCTCCGGCTTCTGGGAAATACCCAATCTAAAACCGAGATATGCTGTTATCACTCGCAACAAACCGTGATAATCGAATGAAAAAATCCCACCATCCACTCCTAAATCCATGTGTCAAGTGCACTCACCCACCGTAGAATAGAAGCGCAGAAACCCTAGGTTAGATAAAGTATACATTTCCAACATGCAAGCCTGCCGCGCCAGACGGTCAAAGTCTTCGCAAGCCAGACAGCCATACGTTGCAATTATCACCTGCCATGAAGTGGCAGCCGACCATACGTACATACATGCTTACGTACTTGTATCTCAAACTGCGTAGTTTCGGATTAATTTCGTATCCAACATGATGAATTACAGCAACACAAAATGGATAACAATAGCAACTCGTATGTGTGGAAATTCGCACTCCAACGACCTGAATTTGTTGCGAGCAAACATTTGAAAAACCGCATTTGCGTTGATGTATCTCAACATTTTGCAAATACGGTATGCGGAAGAGCACGCTACAGCGCCAAACTGGGGCGGCTGATGCGCAAAACTGATTGCAGCGATTATACCTTACCGTAATTACTTATCGCAAAACGTTGGATGTATGCAAAATAATATGACGTAGATCGTCATTGGTCGCCTAAAGATACCAATTAGGTACATAAGTATAGTCGACACGAAGGTAGGACAAAAAAACGCAGCGCAAAAGGTCCCGTGCGGCAAGAGTGATCAGTGAATCGCTATTGAATCGACGTTATGTCTAATAATAGATGCGCGTGATAACTTCGTGCGCCCCCAACCAACGCATTGATCTAAGCACTTAGCCACTAACTATTTACGTTATGTACAAATGTATCTGGTGACTATCTATTGTAGGTTTGTGTCGCATTGTGCTAGTCATGATGACGCGTCCTATGATGATCTCTCGTTGGGTTCTCGTAAATATTTGAGATAGCAGTTCGCGTTTCTTTGAGCTTCTGCTGCGTCATGTTCATTGTCGTCGTTGTGGCGGCCGTACATATGTACGTATGTACATAGGAAGAGAAAACAAAACTATGCCAAGTCAATAGTAAAGCGTGAGGTGGCTTTACTTTTTTGTATCTTGTCCCATGATACGAGCGAACTAAGCCGTTTAAACAGCACTTGTATGACAACGATTTGAGCGATTATCACGTTAGGTGAGTTAAGTTTTCTGTTTTAGAATTCAGATTGTATTAGGTTTTCTGAACGATAGTACGCTGTTTCAAAATTTTACACTCGTACATCGAAAGATATACTGTATCCAGACATAACTAGATCAAAATTCGAATGAAATACTTCTCCCCGAACCAAAGCCTAGGTTAAGGCGGGGTTCAAAGTTGCTAAACCAATCTGTTTGTAGCGCAAAAACAAAACAAAAAATTCCACTCTCTCACTAAAGTGATCCCGAGTAGCGTGATTCGCAATTTTACGACCGGAAACAGCGCCAGTGACATCCAACGACAAGCACTCGACAAAACGGCGTCAATTGACATTGAGTAATGAGACCCTCCTCCCACGACGCTGTGCCTTCTCGAATAGAAACACATTTTTTTATACATATCATCGATTGGGTCAAGGTTGTGCAATTTTTCAGGCTTGGTACACGCCATGAGGATGTTAATGTCTTGTATTATCTTCTTCATTCGCATGCGAACAGCTGATAAGGCAAATAACAAGAAGACCGAGATGAAGTGGGAAAGTGGAAGACGACCCATTTAAATTGATTGTTTGGTATTACACGATAATACCATTGTATGATGCATGGAATGTGAAACGACACATTAGAAATGTTCATCTGATTCGTGTGGTATGGCATGCCAGGGCCACGAATAGATGTCGAAACGTGGAATTCCATCAGACGGAGCGATAAGGCGATTGTATGACGGTGAAATACTTTCACTGAAATTGAATTAATGAGGAAGTGATGGTAGTTTTTGGGGAAATTTGATTTGGATCCAATGAAAAGTGGAGGGATGTCGCCATCAGGAGACTTTGCAAGTAAAGTAGCAAAGGGCATTTTCGTGCAGCTCGGTATTGCTTGGAACCGAGAATCGATCTCAAGTCATGAAATATGGGGGTGGCCGTGGTGCAGTGGTAAACATCATCGACTGTCAAGTGAAAGGTCTGTTGTTCAAAGTCTGTCCATAGCCAATACAATTCCTATACGGAAAAATGGTGCAACGCAGCTGTTGCATATGGGATGTGATCAAAATACTGATGAAGGCATAACACTCACAGTAGATACTTACTTACTTATCAGGCCAGCGATCCATGGAGGATCTGACCCTGAGCTATAGCTGCCTTCCATCCTTGACGGCTGCTTCCAATTATCAAGACCAAGATGTCTCACATCCGCGGTTACTTGGTCTTTATACCGGAGGTTCGGTCTTCCTCTTCTTCTCGGACCAGGAGGCTCAGAGGGAGTCAAATACCCTTTTAGCTGGAGCGTTGATGTCCATGCGCTCGATGTGACCGAGCCAGTGTAGTCGACAGATCCTTGCCTTCCGGACTACATCCAAATCTTTGTACAGCTCGTAGAGTCCGCGGTTACGTCTTCTTCTCCATTCATCTTCCTCACAGACAGGACCAAATATCCGGCGCAGAATTTTTCTTTCGAAAGAACCCAAAATCAGCTCCGCTGTCCTGCTTATTGTCCAGCTTTCGGCTCCGTACAGCAAGACTGGCAGAATAAGCGTTTTGTAAAGCATGACTTTGGTCCTTCGAGTGAGGAGTTTTGACCCCAGTTGTTTGGACAAGCCGAAGTAGCAACGGTTGCCAAGGGCGATTCTATGCCGGATCTCCACTGTGGTGTCATTTGTGGAATTTACGTTTGCCCCGAGGTAGACAAACTCCTTAACTACCTCGAAATTGTAGCCGTCAATTGTTATATTTTGTCCAAGGTGGTGAGCGACGAAATTGTTTTTGCTTGACAGCATATACTTCGTCTTGTCCTCATTGACCTTAAGACCAACTCGTTTCGCCTGTTCTTCAATCGCCGTGAATGCTTCCACAATGCCACGGCGAGAACACGCTATGATATCGATATCATCCTCGTATCCTAGCAGCTGGACGGACTTGTAGAAGATAGTGCCTTCCCTGTTGACGGCTGCCGGTCGCACTATCTGCTCCAGTACCAGGTTGAAGAAGTCACATGACAGCGCATCTCCTTGCCGAAATCCGGCGCATATTTCAAACGGTCCCGAAGTCCTGGAACCGAGTTGCATGGTGCATCACTTATTTTTTAGCGTGGCGCGACTTATGAGACTCAACGCAGCTGAATCAAAAAAAATTAATTTTTATGACTTTATTCGCCTCAATTACAAAATCAACTGAACTTAACTCATAGCTTAATTTTACTTATGACCTATGTTGCAGAGGTGAACGGATGTGCAGCAGACGCTGATAATGCATTTACCCAATTCACCTGTGCAATTACAATCGATCATGTTATGATTATTTCACTGGAATTCGCACTACGTTGCTGTTATTGCTGAGCTTGTTTCCGCCGCTGTGTGGAATGCTGTCTGACGGTGTACTCTGCCGCTTGTACTGTTGTTGTTGTGGGTTATTCTGCTGTTTGTGTTGTTGTTGTTATAGGTGGAAGGTTGTCCCTGTAACTCCTCCCCCCTAAGACTGAAGCGAGGGTCCTGGAAAGCTTGATGGACTGGACGGGAGCGAAGTATCGAGTTTAGCCTTAAACTGTCTATTGCATAGAAATATTGGTATTATTATAATTATTGAAATTATTAAAATTGAAAATAGATAAATGTCTCGCCGTGTGCTGTCCCATGTTAGGATTTTGAATTTTTCCTGTTGATGAAATTTGAAATCGTTAAATTTTTTTATATTGAGATTTTCTATTGTAAGGTTAGAGTGGATGATATTATAGTTTGTGGGATAGATGTGGATTTTGTCCCAGTGGGTGTAGGGTTTGCTCCTGTAGACTACATTGTTTATATAGACATCACAGTCCTTGTATGTGATCAAGGCTGAGCCCTCAATGGTTTGCTCGAAATTACATGTGGAGTTGATAAAGGTGCGTGGGGCGTCTATAAGGAGTATGTTGTTGTCTTCTGGCTGGGTAATGGACTTTATTTCATTGATGTCTTCCGTTGTGCAGGTAGCGGGCTTATTTCTTAGGATTCTTCCGATGCATGTTGACTGTTGTAGCGTTTCTTGATGCGTTGATTCCTTGCAGATGAATATCTTCTCCACTTTAGGGCACATGTGTTCAAAGTACTGTATAACATTATCGTCTATAGCTAGGTATGGTTTTACAATTATTTGTTTAGTTTCATTAATAGGTATTGGGATAATGTGGAAAAAGGAAAAAGTGTGTTGGGAAAATATAGGGATTCTAATGTTGAAAATAATTTTAGAGCCATTGCAGAAAGCCTGAAGTTCGAGTAATTCGTATAAGTTTTCGTCTGATTTTATTTCTATCGTATTGTTAAGGACTTCATGGATGAGAGAAAGTTCGTCAGGATTTAGTATAATTTTTGGAACGCTATTAGTCTTGGCTAGTACCATTGCTTCCGAAATGTCGCGTATATGATTGGTTAAAAGGTCAACGTTAAAACTGATTCGGTTCAGGTATTGAGAGTGGATGAATGAATCTGCGTTTGATCGTATTATGACTAATGTTCTGTTATTGTAATCGGCTATGTACTTCTGAATAAGATTCTGTTGGTAATTTATGTGATCCGTAATATTCTTGAATCTTTGAATCATTTCATGGTTTAGTTTTGATTTTGAAGCTGTTTGGTCTATCAGGTGGTTTTGGGTTTGTTTTAAGTTTTCTATTTCATCGTTAATTCTTTCTGCGTCATAGGCGTCCATATTTCCTGTTATTAGTTTTATTGTACTGCCTAGTCCGTTAATGAGTCCTCTTTTTGGTCTCTGTTTTTGTCTCGGTAATAAAAGGTCTATCCTGGTTTTTAAGTCTCTGAGTTTGGACTCTACAATGTCTATGCTTGGCTGGAGGTTCTTGAATGTTCTGAAATGTAGAAGGGATGTTCGGATTTGTTCTACGTTCTCTATATATTCGTCTAGGTCTATAACATGAATGAGGTTGTAGAATGTCTTTATTCATTTTGCTTTTCCTAATTTAAGCGGGAGTACTCCGTTGTATTTTGAGAGGTCACATATTTCCAGTTCCTGAGCTGATATTAATATTAGCCTTAAGATAAAAATGAGAAAATTTGGTTAAGCTTCAAGTGTGTTTACGTTTTTTCTTAATTCTAGCTTTATGGAATTTCTTATTCGTCGTAGTTAGAAGTGTTACTTTGTTGTTTTCTTTTACTACATGCCTACTGAATCTCGGGGTGAGCTTATTTCTTTTACACTCTTTTCTATATATAAAATCATGTGGGTTTCTGTCTTCTGGGTCGTTCCTATCGTTATTAAGTCTGTCTATTCTCTTGCTAACGCCCTGTTCTAGTCTGTCCTTAATTTTAGGGAAAAAGTCTTGTTGGAATTTTGTTAGTTCTGTCAAGTACTCGTGTTCGTTGGTATGAGTTAAAGTGTTATTGAATTTATATGGTCTTCCGTAGAAAAGTTCAAAGGGAGTGAGTTTTGTAGCAGAGTGGATTGCATTGTTATACGTGAATATTGTTTCAGAAAAAATTTCTTCATGGTCTAATTCTAGTCTATTTTCTCTGAACGTTGAAAGGATGATTCGATAAATTTCTGTTAAGGATGAGTGTAGTCGTTCGACAGGAGAGTTGCTACTCGTCTGTTGAAACGAGGTGGTATGAAGTTCGATTTGAAACCGCCTGCAGAAGTCTTTAAAAATGTTGGACATAAATTCGGATCCTTGGTCGACGACGATTTTGGATGGGATGCCGTGTAGGCTAATAAAGTTCTTAAGTGATTTCAGTACGTTAATGCTATTTCTGGAAGGGAGAGTATATCCCGTTGCGAATTTCGAAAATTTGTCTAAAATTGTTAGGATGTGTCTGTTGTTAATTGCATATATGTCGATATGGAGGATGTCGAGGGGTTTTGCCGGGGTTTCGGGTTTTTCGTATTTAATTTTTTGGGGGTTTCGTTCGTACTTTAGTGTTTGACATTTTTCGCAGTTATTAATCGTTTCCGAGATTTTAGTTTTCATATAGGGGAAATAGAAATTTCGTTTCAGATGCAAAAGGGTTTCCTCTATACCTCTATGGTTATTGTCTTTGTGGTAAGTTTCGATTAGTTTTTCTTGCTCGTCTGTGCTTCTTATGTCTTTTAGGATATCTGTACACCGAATAAGTCGAAAGGATTTCCTACTTGCGAAAAATTTAGAATAGGTTGATTGTATTTTGCGAAAGGTTTCGTCGTCCGTATAGATTGCGTTCAGTTTCTTCGGGGAAAACAGTCTTTTGAAGATGTCGATAATAGTACTCTCGTTAAATGTTTTGTCTCTAATAGTTCTGCGTTGTTTGTTTCTGAAGATAATCTCTAGTGTCATGGGTGATCCCTTGTCAGATTTTTGTAGTATGTATTGTAGACTGAATTCATTGAGAGGTCTTTCAGAGATGGGAATACCATCGTCTAAGTTTTCTATTGCCGAGTGTGTGGTTGAACCACTGGTGCCTTGAACTGATTCGGTATCGTTAACGTTGATATCTAAGCTCTGAAATGTTTTCGGACAATCAATTCTAACCCTGCTGAGAGCATCTGCGTTCGTATTGCTCTTACCTTTCTTATATCCTATTTCATAGTCATATTCCTCTAGTTTGAGGCGCCAGCGTAACAATTTTGAATTGGGATCTTGAAGATTCATGATCCATGTTAGTGGCTTATGATCTGTTATGATGTTAAATTTACGGCCAAAAAGGTAGGGTCGAAAGTACTTGGTTGCCCAAACGATGGCAAGAAGCTCTTTCTCTATTGTGGAGTAGCCAATTTCGGTTGTAGTCAAGGTTCTGCTCGCGAAGCATATTGGCTTGTCGCCTCCAATTGGACCCTGTGACAATATTGCGCCGATGGCAAAGTTACTTGCATCGGTTGTTAAGTTAAATGGCTTAGTAAAATCGGGGTACTGTAGAATTGGATCATTCGACAGTATATCTTTACAGGTCTGAAATGTTCTAATGTATTCTTCGTTGATCTCGATCTTCTTGTCCTTCTTTAAGCATGTTGTCAGGGGTTTAACAAGTTTCGCGAAGTCCTTAATGAACTTCCTGTAGTATCCCAATAACCCGAGGAAAGCTCTTATTTCCTTTTGTGTGCGTGGGAGTGGAAACTGTTTGATGGCGTGAACTTTGTTGGGGTTTGGTTTAACGCCTTCAGTTGAGACAATATGACCCAGGAACGCAATTTCCTTTTTTAGGAAGTCAGATTTCTCTAGTTGGATTTTGAGATTGGCCTCTTTAAGTTTTGTAAATACCTTTTTTAGGTTTTCGAGGTGCTCTTGTAGAGATGTGGAGAACACAATTATGTCGTCCATGTATACCAGACAACATTTTCCTACCAAATCTCTCAGGATATTGTCCATAATCCTCTGGAATGTAGAGGGGGCATTCTTCAAGCCGAATGGCATCCTTAAGAATTCATAGTGGCCACCATCTACGGAGAAAGCGGTTTTAGCGATGTCTTTCGGATCCATCTCGATTTGATGGAAACCGCTTGCTAAGTCCAATGTCGAGAAATACAAGCATTTTCCCAATTTATCTAGTATCTCGTTTATGTTGGGAATAGGATACTTGTCGGAAATTGTTTTCTCGTTTAATTTTCTGAAGTCGATCACAAGTCTCCATTTCTGGTTCCCGTTATGATCTTTCTTCTTGGGTACTACCCAAACGGGCGCACTCCATGGGGAATAACTATGCTTTATTATCCCTTGATCAAGCATTGATGTTACTTGCTTTCGGATTTCCTCCTTATGGCAGTATGGATATCGGTATGTTTTCGTATATATGGGGATGTCATCTATCGTGTGTATTCTATGTTTGATTTGGTTGGTGAAACTTAGATTCTGACCTTCTTTGAAGAAAATGTCTTCAAATTCTCTACACAATCTTATGAGACCTTTCTTTTCTTCGGAGTTCAAATGCTCTGTATGAAGGAGTTCTGCAATTTCGGGGTCACTTTGGGGACTATTGAGATTTATATTGAAATTGTTTATTTCTATGAAGTGAGAGGAAAGGTAGGGTTCGACCTTGAGGGGTTGTTCGACAAGAAAGGGTTTATCGGTGGGGGAATTATTGGTTACTTCGATTACACAGTACCAGTCTTTCGCTGTGTAAATGCCCTCTGATATGGCAAGATTAGGTTCGACAAGAGTGTTTCGAATGAAGACGTCTCCGCTTTGCACGTCTACAGGTACTTTAACTATCGCTTTCGTATTGGAAGGGATTATGTGTTTTCCAGAGCTGAAATTAGGTTTGAACAAAAGTGGAATAGTGGAACTGGGGGTAGTCAACAGTTTGTTCTCTAAGTCTATTTTTGCACGAAGTTGGGATAAAATGTCTAATCCTAAGAGACCATCGAAATAGTTGTGGAATCTAAACAGAAGGAATTTAACTTTACCGGTTTCGTTAAATTCGTTAAATATAGGTACGGATACCCTTTTATTTAGTTCGTGGTTATTGAGAATTGTGGAAATTTTAATAGGGGAACAATTTTCGACTTTTAGGTTGCGGGCAAATTCGGGGTTTAAGAAGGAAGCTGATGCTCCTGTATCAATTAGGAATTTTAATGGGCGACCAAATGGGGATGAAATGTGGATATAAGGTAATATGAATCCGTGCTTATTGATATCTAAGTATCCGACGGGTTTTCTGAGGCAGTGTCTTGAAAATTTTCGTTTTCTAATTTCTGCATCGCAGCTAGTGTTTGTTGGTCTTGCTCGTTAGGGTCCTGGTCCTGGTAGACGTAGTGCTGGTCTAAGTTAGGTAGGTACGATGGTGGTAGATTGTTTCTTGAGTTATGTGCGTTTACATTGTGTACTTCTTCTATTGTGTATCTGGGTGTATTGCTGCGCCTTGTTTGGTTTGACATAGGCGGCCTGTACGTTGTCGGCTGTGTATATCGAGATTGCGTTGTACCGAGTTCCATTGGTTCTGGCGGGGGAGTGGCACGTTGTGGTATATTTGGTCTGACGGGATGTTGGTTAAATGCTTGGGCGTTGTTTGAGGTTTGGTATGATGATAAAAGAGGGTAATTATATGCTGGTGCGAGAGCTTGGGTATGGTTTCGGGAATATTGAGGATTAGTTACGTTGAATGGAGTTGGTCTGTGGGGTATGTTCTGCTGAGGAGGTCTGTAAGTTTGATTTGGTTGTAATGGTCTTTGGTTTGTAGTGTAGCCTCTTTGTGGGTTGTGGGACTTTTGTTGGTATTGATAAAGGTTGGGTTTCCTTGCTGGTGGGCGATACTCATACTTCATATAGAACATATTCTGCTCTTGTATGCAGTATGAGAGAGCTATGGCTAGAGATGTTGGTTTCATGGCCCTAATGTTAGAGCCAAGTGGCTCTCTTAACCCGGACAGGAAGGCATTTAAGCACATTTCCGAGAAAAGGTCTTTTTTTGCCTTGATAACGTTGTGATCTGTTTCGTGAATGAGGACGTTGTTGTTTAGGGTAGCTTGCAATTCGATCACTTCGCTGTGGAATTCTTCGATGCTTCTGTTGCCCTGTCTCAGGAGATGTAGATCCCTTATTAGCGAGGTCTCGTTGCGTTTATCTGAATAGTGTAGTACTAAATTTGTTTTTATTTCGTCCCAGTTCAAATTTGTACCGTACATATTGAGTACCTCGTTTGCTTGGCCGTCTATTTTATTCCGAATGGCCCTGAGAATAATTTGACCTAGAGGACTGTTTGTCACGCCTTTTACGTGCACTAGGATTTCCTCGACGTTGTTGATGAAATCATACAACAGTCTTGGATTGCCGTCGAAACGGGGTAAATCCTTTACAGCGTCCGGGATTCGAAGCGAATCGAAAATATCTCGGAAATTAGGGGATGCAATGGTAGCTGCCGCAGAAGTTGTAGCTATATTTGGATTCATGGTGGCGTTTGCGATTGGAGGTGAAGGAAATGAATTAAAGGTGAGGTCGCAATTGGTTTTAAGCACTGATTCCGGGATAGAACTAAGGCTCTTAAATTTGAACAAGTTAGAAAGCTTAGGATAAGGGGATTTCCTAACGGAGGTTTTGTTTGGGGATGGCATACAGTGGAGAAAAATATTATATTCAGGTAATTTTAATTTTCGTGTGGTTTTACAATTGTATATTTTGTTTGCTTAGCGAATTGGAAGTATAGTATAGTATTGGTTAACTTTCAATTAGATACGTGGTGTAATATAGGTCTGATATATAATAATATAAGTTTAATTTTCGTTACAAAAAAAGGTATAATTATTTTCGTTACAAAAGGATATGTAATTTAAACTGGTTTTCGATTAGTATATTTATTAATTTATTATCAATCGATCAATCGTTGTATTTCAATTAATTTTCTATTTACGTAATAACTTCTTTTTCTTTGACCTTATTTGTTGTTATTCTTTTATTTATTTACTTTATTTTTTTTTCTTTTTCACTGCTTATTTATATACATATATATATATATTTCTAAAATGAAGACAATGATTATACAGTATCTGACTCACATGTACTGGAGTATTAGGAATATATTCATCTTTGGGTTGACTTCTTGTTGAATAGCGAAGGCTGCGTTGGATCCCGCGATGAAGATTAACAGTAAACCTCTGCTTTTTCTTCTTCGATACTTGGTAGTGTCACAAGACTGAGATTAGTCCAAGCACTTCAACTGTTCTTAGGTTCACGACCGTAAAGAATTTAAAAATTCACTGTTAAACGTAAATCGCGAAACTTCGACACGGAAAACCACCGTTTCTTCGTTTTATTTTTCCTTTACGTACTTAACACCGGTCGGACTACACGACTGCGCCACTTATGAGACTCAACGCAGCTGAATCAAAAAAAATTAATTTTTATGACTTTATTCGCCTCAATTACAAAATCAACTGAACTTAACTCATAGCTTAATTTTACTTATGACCTATGTTGCAGAGGTGAACGGATGTGCAGCAGACGCTGATAATGCATTTACCCAATTCACCTGTGCAATTACAATCGATCATGTTATGATTATTTCACTGGAATTCGCACTACGTTGCTGTTATTGCTGAGCTTGTTTCCGCCGCTGTGTGGAATGCTGTCTGACGGTGTACTCTGCCGCTTGTACTGTTGTTGTTGTGGGTTATTCTGCTGTTTGTGTTGTTGTTGTTATAGGTGGAAGGTTGTCCCTGTAACTCGCGACCCGAATACGGCCATCGCACCAAACAGTCCTTCACGATGAATGCTGTCGTATGCGGCTTTGAAATCGATGAAAAGATGGTGTGCATCAATGCGAAACTCGTTGGTTTTTTTCCAGGATTTGTCGAAGTGTGGAAATTTGGTCTATAGTCGATTTCCCGGACCGGAAGCCGGTAGCTGCCGATTAGTGCGGTGCAAAATGGCTTTAGACGTTCACACAATACGCCGGACAGGAACTTGTATGCGACATTGAGCAGGAATATACCTCTATAGTTCTTGCATGAGGTAGGATCGCCTTTTTTGTGGATGGGGCAAATAGACTGGTATTGCAGTCGACGGGCATGCTTTCAGCTTCTTAAATTCTGCAGATGATCTGGTGCATGCTCCCTACCAGGACATCGCCGCTAGCCTTGAAGGGCTCTGATGGCAAGCCATCTGAGCCTGCGGCCTTGCTATTCTTCAGCTTCTGAATAGCTGTGCCAACTTCTTCGATGCTGGGTGGGAGGACTACTTCAGCGGCTGAAGTTGGGATTTCCTCGGTCCCTACCACTCTCTCTTGGTCATGCTCGTTAAGCAGCTGCTGGAGATGCTGCTTAAATACATCCACTATTCCCTGCGGGTCGGTGAAGCCTCCTGCAAGGCCTTTGGCTTTCTTGTAAAAGGCTCGTGTTTTATGTTTATCCCTAGACTCCTCGATATCCTTGAACTGGGAGGCTGCGAAGATCCTTTTCTTTTGTCGTAGTAGTTTTTTCTCCTCCCTTCTTATGGCTTGGTACCCTTCTTGCGCTGCCCTGCAGAGGAAAGCAGCGCCTTTTCGTCGGTTGCTGCCTTTTTCTGCTCACACTCGCCATCATACCACGGGTTTCTTGTCGGGGGTGGTAGGTACCCTAAGGTGGTTTCGGCTACTTCCTGAATGGCTGAGCGGCAATGCAGCCACTCCAGTAGATGGTCACCTAAAATTCATACTCTGTGTATGCAGTTCAAAATAACACTATAAGTGCATGGAACAATTGCTGAGAATTACAACCAACGCGAAACTTCAGTCGGTTCCTGTCGAATCCTATCTAGGACAACTACCCCTGGAGCGTAGTGAACGCGAACATCTACGACCCAAACCGTTGCACTCCGTCCAGGCCTTGATACAACTCTTTCGGAAATCATTCCTTAGTCTACTTTTGTCCTTTTTTCGTTCTGTCCTTGTCGTTAGTCAGCATTCAAACGAACGACAAAGTTCCTTACTAGCTCTATCGTTGGTGGCAAAGATTCTTAGAGAAGATAGGGTTATGTGTTCATGAAGTATTGCGATTTGTTGTAAAGATAGGCCTTAAGGCTCCAGGCTTCCAACAGGTGTAATTTCAAGAAAGATCTGAGTTTGTTTATTTTGTACTTCTATAAAACTCATGTTGGACTCTGGCGCACGATGAGCGAGTTCGAATCCCGATAACACCAACGCCATCGAATGTTTATTTCGCGACGTTCCTCCTCGGCGGGGTACTGGCGAAACCCCCTGTAGTAAACTTGCCATAAAAAAGCTTCTCACTCACAACATGATTGAGAGAAGCTTGGCTCTGGTCCTTCATGGGCTGAAACGCCACCAAAGAAGATAAGACTCATGAACTCATGATGACTAAAAAAAGATTGGCCTAGTCAAGTAGGCCAATATCAACAGCAAATGGTAACTGGCTAACGTAGTCCTCGTAGAAGTAACACCTGTCCGACGGATGTTTGGTTCACCAAAGACGAGAAGAGCCGCCGCGAACGAATACCTTGTGGCTCTGTTAGTAAGTACTACCTCCACCTCCTCGTAGTGCCATTTGGAGACTCCCCCTGGGAGTCACTAATGGGGAAATGCGGATGGCGAGTTTCCTGCTCCAGAGAATAAGATCAGTCGGTTGGGCTACGCCCTAGTAAGCTTTAGTAAGCTTTAACCGGTCGGGTGCAGCCGAACAACTGGAAAGAGCCCTCAACTGCTATAGAGCTGACATTACCGCACTCCAGGAATTTCGATAGGATGGACCGGTAAAAAATCTATGAAAAGACGTGACGCATACTACAAAAAATGCTACAAGAAGAATAAGCAATGCCTATTCGGATGCAGTTTCGCTCTTAGAGGCGGACTTAAGGAAAAAGTCTTAATCTTTCGGCATGTCCGGCACCTTAATACGATCCGTATCAAAGCCACTCTTGGGAAGCTCAGCTTGATATGCGTCCACGCCGACAAAATCAAGGACGACTTCTACGACCTCTTAGATAGAACTTACGCACCATATCCCAGCTACGACACCAAGGCTGTTGTAAGAGACTTTAATGCGAAACTAGGTAAAGAAGACATCTTTGGACAAAACGTTGAAAAGCACAGCCTACACGACATTAGATTGCGGAGTCGAGTAAGACCAAGAAAATTTTACGTCGGAAAGTTGTAGTCACAAGTTCTTCTCCCAAGATCAGATGCAAGCTGGACAAACTATAGAACATCAACCAACATCATCAGGGGTGCCGCCTCTGATGTATTAGGTCTCCAGTGGCTACCAGGAGAGAGGCTCATGTTGAAAAACAAAATACTTACATGGTCATGTTGCATCGACAGACAAAAGCCATTCGTGAGCTCTACAAACGGAAAAGCAATGAGGAGCACGTGGCAAAAAGAAGAAGAAGGAATACGAGAAACTCGAGATCGAGGAGATGGAGAGATGTCATCGCAGGAAAGACGCTCGGAAATGTTACCAAAAAATGAAATGAACATGAAAAGGGTATAAAGCGAGAGAAGAAACCTGACGGGATAAAAGCAGGTATCTGGTAGTTGACTCACAGTCGATGCTGTTAATATGGATAGACCAATTCAGCAGACTGTATAAGGGCGATGACAGTCAAAACACCAGGTCAGGTAGAATGAACGGACGAATATGAAGGAGAATTCAGTCCAACCGACCTAGACGAGATTAAGATGGGCTGTATGCTGAGACCTTCTCTGCCGTGCTGTGTGAACACCTGTAACGATTCATGAGTAATCTGATAGGTTCCTATTAATGTGGTTTCAAGCCACGATGGACCAGAGATTCACACTGCGGCAGATCCTAGCGAAAACCCATGAATTCCAAGGCGAAAACCCCCTCTAAAGCCGCGTATGACAGTGTTTATCAGGATGAGCTATACAAAGTCATGTCGCGCTTTGACTTCCCTGCCAAAGTCGTCAGGTTGTGCAGGATGACATCACATTCTTGAAAAGATTGCGCGGAGCTCACTGGCCAATACAAGAGGCACGATCTACCTCAAGTCTGCACAATCGCTTGCATATGCTGGTGACATTGACGTAATTGGGAGAGCACAGCGAGACGTTAGTGCAGCGAAACGTTAGTGCAGCATTGAAGCAGAAGCTCTGAGGGTAGACGAAAGCAAAACCAAATTCATATACAAAAATGCTCAACACCGACGTCACCCTGTATATGTATGTACTTATATGAACTACTTATTTCCTACTTACACTCACCAATACAATCAAATTTCTCATATGTATATTTTCAATGTAAAGCCGGCCTAAGGGTTCAGCGCGTGGCCCGCCTTCTGCGGTACAAGCACCGACATTCATTTTTGTATTCGGGAGTTGAAGAGGGAACATCGGTGACGAAGGTCATTAAAAGTTTTAAAGCGCTTCGCGGATTCTTCTTCTCGTTTGGTCCTACAGTTCATAGCGAACCTGGACTTTCTTTGAAAAAACCTCTTTAACTGGCACGGTCTTTCGCCAGCAGTCTCCGGTGCCGCACACCTAGTTGGTTGAGGTCCTCTTCCACTTGCGTGCGCCACCTTAAATTTGGCCGTCTTCAAGGCTGGATTCAAAGACCTCCCGGGGCTATTCCATGCGCTCTACATAACCTAGACTTAACCTTGGATCCGCAGACGCCGTGCTACGTTCATGTCGCTCTACAGCCCATATAATTCACTATTAAGTCCTCCACTCCCCATTTAAGCAGACCGGGCCGAAAATCGTACGCAGAATTTGTGTCTCAAAACGTCCAAGGGCCTCCTCATCCGCTTTCGATAAGGTCCATGTCTCTGCGCCATAAAGCAGGACCGGTATATGGTAACCTCGGTTTTCCGAGAGAGGGTTATGCCTTTCCATTGCCTCCCGAGCCCAAAGAAACAGCGGTTGGCAAGAGTTATTCTGCGTTTTATTTCTGCACTGATGTCATTGCTGCATGTCACTGCGGAGCCTAGGTAGATGAACTGCTTGACTACCTTGGCCCTGGCCAAGACGCCGGTAGTTCGTGTCCTTTTTCGACGACAGCATATATTTCGTCTTGCCCTCATTTACCGCCAGTCGCATTTTAGCTGCTTCCGCCTCAATACTCGTGAAGGCTTAAATGACATCCCGCTGACCATCGTCCAGTTATAAGCTATAGTATGCGGCCTTAAAGTCGACAAACATGGGTGCCGATCTGGAACTCGTTGGTTTTTTCCAGGATCAGCCGCAGTGTGAATTCTTGATCGATAGTTGACTTCCCGAGCCTGAAGGCACACTTGTATGGACCAATTAGTTTATTAACGAACGGTTTCAGGCGTTTCAACCCTGTAATTGGCGCAGACAAAGGGGTCTCCTTGCTTGTGGATTGGGCTAACGATGCTAATATTCCATTCACCGGGCATGTATTCCTCTGACCATATCTTACAGATGAGCTGGTACGTACTCCAAACCAGGCTATCTCCAACTGCCTTAAAGAGCTCGGCAGGTAGTCCTTCTGCTCCAGCAGCTTTGTTGGACTTAAGCTTAGAAGAAACATTTCTAACTTCGTCCAGGTAAGGGGGACAGAATAATCTGCTATCACCGTCCGTTGTGAATGGGTCATTCTGCCTGACAGAATCATCGCCGTTATACAGTCTCCAGTACTAGTGTTTCCAGATTCATAGTACCAACTATGGATCCACTACTAGGTTTCCATTTCGTCCCTGTCTTGTTTGTTTTATTCGTTGATAAAACCTCCGAACGGTAGCATTTCTCCACCTCTACGATTGCGAGCTTCTCATGCTCTCCTATTTTTGTTTTGAGAAGCTTATGCTCCTCCCTCCTCATCTGCTCCAAGTGCTCATGAGCAGCTCTCCTCCTTCTGTGCAGCGCCTCTTGATAGGCTTGCTGCTTGGCTGAGTGTGCCCTCCTACACTCGTCGTCAAACCATGGGTTTCTTCTTGGAGACGTTTTGAAACCCAGTACCTCAGAAGCAGCACTTTCTAACGCTTGTTGGCAACGGGTCCATTGGCGTTGTACGGCCTGAGCAGGTGTTGGAGGGAGACGCGATTGGCCTATGCTTATGCTCTGGTGGTCTCTTGCGATTGTAGCATTGCGTCGTTGTATGCCACTGGCCTTACTCGATTTTTCTGGACCTGACATATTCGTAGTCGTAACCTGACTGAGAGCGAAGGGAGCGAAAAAACAGAGCAAAGAAGTTGATCACGTTTAACTTGGCAAACGCCAGCTTCGATCTCTGTCCCTGCTCAATCCAAGTTGACACACAGCCTCCGCGTGGCCTCCCCTGGATAGCTATACTGGCACCCGCCAGGTAGTGAACCAATGTGTGCAGCGACCCGACCCCTTGTTCCTGGGGAAAGAGGAACCTGGCCCTCCAGGTTGGGGGTTGCGCTTAGGGCTAGCATCCCTATCGCTTAAAACAAAAATTTTGATCAGAGACAACCAATAGCCTCGGATACGGACGGATTACATGTTGACGACCCCCGCAAACGTCAAAAGGGAAACGAATTTCGGTTCTGCACCTGGAACGTTAGGTCCCTCAACAGACGAGGTGCAGCCGAACAACTGGTCAACTCTTTGGACTGCTATAAGGCAGACATTACCGCGCTCCAAGAAGTGCGATGGGATGGGCCAGGCAAAAAGCGGATGAAAAACTGTGATATCTACTACGGAAACTGCTACAGAGAAAATAAACAACGCTTATTCGGATGCGGATTTGTTGTTCGAGGCAGACTCAGGAAAAAAGTCTTAAGCTTCCAGTATGTAAGCGAACGCCTCATAACTATCCGCATCAAGGCCAATCTCGGCAATATAAGCATACTTTGGGTCCACGACCCCACACAGGAGAAAGATGACCGACATAAAGACGACTTCTATGATCTCCTAGGCAGAACGTATGCGCAATGTCCCAGCTATGACTCCAAAATCGTTCTAGGAGATTTCAATGCGAAGCTGGGTAAGGAAGCTATCTTTGAACGGGTCATTGGAAAACACAGCCTACACAACACCACGTCAGAAAACGGACTAAGGCTAGTGGACTTTATGGCGGGACATAGCCTGGTAGTAGCAAGTACACGATTCCCACACCTCAACATCCATAAGGGGACCTGGCGGTCTTTCGATCAATCGACAACCAACCAAATTGATCATATTGCGATCGACGGCAGACACTCCTCCAGCATCCTAGATATCCGAACCTTCCGAGGAGCCAACATCGACTCGGATCATTATCTTGTTGCAGCCAAGGTATGAATGAGAATTTCTCGGTATCACCGGAGTCGAGTCAGAACACCAAAACTTAACGTCGGAAGCTGCAATCGCAAGAGACCGCCAGAATCTTCGCCGATCGAGTCTCTCTCAAGCTCCCTCAATTCGCGATGCAATCTGCATAAACCATGGAACAGCAATGGAGACGTTGTCAGAACGCCATCAGATAGGCCGCCTCAGATGTACTCGGTTTCAAGCCACCACCTTCTAGAAACCCCTGGTTTGATGACGAGTGAAGACATGCGCACGTAGAGAAAGAGAATGCATACAAAGCATCGACGGACGAGAGCTGGCCGCAAATTCTATGAACAGAAAAGGAGGGAGGAGCATGCGCTTCTGAGAAGAAAAAAGAAGAAGCACGAGACGCGCGAGATCGAGGAGATGGAGAGATGCTATTCAGGAACAACATTCGAAAGTTCTAAAGCCAGAGCAGAAGCCTGCAGGGATGACCACGGACAACTAAAACTGGAGTCACTGTCGATGCTGAGATTGTGGAAGGACCACTTTTATAGACTGTATAACAGCGATGATAGTCAAAATGCCGTCGTCGGGCAGAACGAACCATTCATAATGGAGCTAGACGACGTTAAGATAGCGATATCGAAACTTAAGCTGCTGGAGCAGACGAACGTACCGCTGAACTATTTAAAGCAGCTGGCGCAGAGCTGGTCAGGAACATGCACCTACTTATCTGTAAGATAGGAAAGTAGCTTAGGAAATTCTCAGGCACTTCCTGACTTTGAGAACGTTCCTTGGGTTCATTGAAGGTCGTTTTAGTTCACTCGAGAACATACATATTTGAGTTGAGCAAACAACCACAACAACCATCACCACATCAACCTAAAGAACTACTATCACAAGAACAACAGCAATTACAATAACAATTATAGACACCCCACTAGGCATTGACTAAATCAGCGTAAACGCCGCGAAAGGATGCCCTCAAGGCGGGGTTCTCTCACCACTCCTGGGGTCCATCGTGGTAAATGAACTGATAAGCATACTTAGCAGCAATGGCTTCTATGTCCAAGGCTACGCTGACGACATAGTGATCCTGCTTAGCGGCAAATTCGAAGACACAGTCTCGGAACTCCTCCAACGGACACTAAACCTTGTTGCAAACTGGTGCATAAAGGTTGCACTAAAGGTCAACCCTAGGAAAAGCACCATAGTCGCTTTCACCAAAAGAAGGAATAGGCACAAACTTACTACACCTACCCCCTTTGGTGAAGCGATAGAGTTCTCAAAAGAAGTCAAATATCTAGGGATAGCTCCAGACGAAAAGCTCACTTGGAACTCTCACATTATAAAGACAATTGAGAAAGCCAGGATCTCTTTATGGACCAGCAAAAGTCTCAGTGGCAAAAACTGGGGCACAAACCCCAAAATATCCCGCTGGCTGTATACAGCAATCACCAGACCAATTCTTACATATGCTGCGCCCGTCTGGTGGCACAAAACAAAACAGGTATCAGTGCAAAGACTAGCTTGCATCTGTATCACTGGAGTTATGAGAACAACCCCCACAGCAGCACTAGAAGTCATCACAGACCTGCCACCTCTTCATCTCCAACTGAAGAAAGAAGCAATGGTCTTCGCCCATAGACTGATCGTGGAGGATGACTCTATCCGTAGGCTCTTTCACCCTGATATCCATACCGAAATGAACAGGCATGAAATCCTAAAGATATCTCTTACAGACAACTGTCTCCCCAGATATAACTTCAGCCAAAACTACAAGGTCACATTCCCTACCCGACAAAACTGGGAACAGGATAGACCCTCCTTCAACCGTGGATCCTACGTGTGGTTCACAGATGGCTCCAAAACGGACCAAGGCGTTGGGGCTGGAGTATACGGAGCAAATACAGGCACATGCATCTACGTCAGCATGGACAGATATAACTCCGTTTTTCCAGCAGAGATATTTGCTATAGAACTCTGCCTCAGAGAAAATATAAACAGAAATATACTTAACAAAAACATGGCACTTCTAGCCCTAAAGAGCTTTGAAATCACCTCCAAACTGGTATGGGACTGCCTACAGCTACTTCACCAGCTGGCCAGCACAAACAGAGTTCATCTCATTTGGATACCTGGACACAGCAGCCAAACAGCAGCCTCGAGGCCGCAGTGATCAGGCGACTCTGTCCCACCCCCTTTTCCTATCTATCTATCTGTAAGATATGGTCGGAAGAATGCATGCCCAATGAATGTAATCTCAGCATCGTGTGCCCGGTCCATAAGAAAGGAGACCCCTATGACTGCGCCAATTACAGAGGGATAAGTCTCCTGAACACTGCATACAAGATCCTCTCTGCCGTACTGTGTAAGCGCCTGAAACCGTTAGTGGACAATCTGGTAGGTTCCTATCAGTGTGGTTTTAGGCCAGGGAAATCTACGGCACACCAAATATTCAAACTACGGCAGATCTTGGAGAAGACTCATGAATTTCAGGTCGACACGCACCACCTTTTTGTCGACTTTAAAGCCGCTTATGACAGTGTTTATAGAGACGAGTTATACAGACTCATGCCATGTTTTAAGATTCCTGCCAAACTCGTCAGACTGTGCAGGATGTCTACGGAGAGGTGAAGTAATTGAGACCTTCGATGTTAAAAAAGTTTTTAGAGAGGGTGACGCACTATCATGGGATTTCTTTGACATCATTCTTGAAAATATGGTGCGGGACTCTGCGGCCAATGCAACAGGTACGATCTATGTACTTCAAGTCTACACAATTGCTTGCCTACGCAGATGACATTGACGTTATTGGATGGACAAAGCGAAACGTCAATGAGGCGTTCGCAAGTCATCAAAGAAAGACGCGCAACACCGACGTCTTGGTCTGAAGTCACCTTCGGCAGTCTAAACGTCACCTTCGGCAGCTATATTTTTGAAGTGGTCACAGTGACAAGTAGCAACTACACCAGCGCTGATATAAAACGCAGAATAACTCTTGCCGACCGCTGCTTCTTTGGGTTCAAGAGGCAACTGGGTAGTAAAGCCCTCTCTCGAAAAACTAAGGTTTCCCTCTACAAAACCTTAATCATCCCGGTCTTCCTCTACGGCGCTGAGGCTTGGACGTTATCAAAAGCAGATGAAGAGGCTCTTGGACGTTTCGAGAGGAAAATTCTGCGTCCAATCTTTGGTCCCGTTTGTGTAAACGGAGAATGGAGAAGAAGATTCAACAAAGAACTGTGCGGGCTGTTCAGCGACAGCGGCCTTGTTAGACATCTACGGATCCATCGTCTAAGATGGATGGGCCATGTAGAGCGAATGGACGTAACCGCTCCGGCCCTCCAACCTCGAGGGACGACGCAGCAGAGGACGACCGCATCTAAGGTGGTACGCACAGGTGGAAAGGGACCTCAACCAACTGGGCGTGCGGCACTGGAAGCAGGTGGCCAAAAATCGTGCCGGATGGAGAGGCTTTGTTACTTGAGAATTTCGTCTACCTTGGCTTATTGGTAAAAATTCGCAACGACACGAGCGCTGGGATTAGACGCAGAATAACTCTTGCCAACCGCTGTCCTCTAGAGTCCTCTTTCGAAAGACCGATGTGATTCTCTACAAAACCTTAATCATCCCGGTCCTCCTTTATGGCGCAGAAACTTGGACCCTGCCAAAAAAGGATGAGGAGGCACTTGGACGGGAGGAAAATTCATCGGTCCCATTTGTGTTAATGGAGAGTGGCGGAGAAGATTCAACCACGACCTGGTCAGACACGAATAAAACGTCGAAAATGACTGGCCCATGTGGAGCCCGATGACCACGTTGCAAAGGACGGCCGCAACTGGAAACAGTTGGCCAAAGGTCGTGCCGGTTGAAGAGACATGCAGGTTGAGGACCAGGCTCATCTCAGGTTGTAGCGCTATCTAACTAAGAAAGTAAGTCTCAACAACAAACCTTTTTAGAGGTTCAATACCTCATACAAATAAGATTCGAAAAAGCCAATAAGCAACAGCAAAATTCCAAAATTCCAAGCTGCACCATCTAGCTGGATGATGACGCCATTTACTCGCAACGGCAATAACAACCGCAAAAAACAATTGATCGTATCAAGCGTCACAACCAAAAGGCAGCCTTATCGATTGGTTTGAGTCATTGGTCACATGAGGTAAGTGGGTAGTTTAGTGATTGCAGGTCACGTTGTTAACGCACACTTTTGACGCCTAGGCTTACGAAGTGAATATAAGTACTATGCACATTCTTATATACAAGTATCTACTATAACAATCCGATACTAATTTGATAATTATTGCATGAGTAGCGAAAAACAACATGAGGATTACCTCAGCCACCAATAAAACTCTATAAATAGGCACCAGTCTAAGGTAGCTGGTTGGTAGGGACGGTGCATTTAGGCAAATGCACCAAGGACTCTATCAGTAATTTGGATCGTAAAACATCCACTTAGAGGTCATTACAACGTGCAATCGAGATCCGAGACAGGCTGCCATTAAACGTAATCGTCGCTGTTTTCATACGACGTATTATAGGAAGCAATAATCGCTTGCAATTAGCCTTAAGTCTGTAAGTCGCATTAAGCCGCACGAGTTGAAAAGCGACGACGATCACAAGGTTGGCGCCTTGCATTGGTACGACGCAAGAGACCGTAGAAGGACATCGATTGGGTCAAAAACCGGAACAGCCACTGACTATCTAACTAATCAAAGCCAATAGACAATCCCTACTCACTAGCTTTCTGCTCTAATCAGTAGCACAGCGGGGAATCAAGAGTGACCTGAAGCTGGCTGCTTGTCAAGCCCGTCGACGCGACAATCGCGGAATTCCATCCATCGTTTCAAACAAAAACGAACGACGAAGAGTTATCGGAATTCGAGCGAATAGCCATCAAAGTTCGAACGGCGTAAAACGCGCACGTACATATGGCGACAATCAACACGCGCATCATATACAATCCACAAGCTTGGTGGGCCACAATCCTATCACATTACGTTCGCCTATTGTTGGCGTCAGTATTTGGCTTTGTTCTTGTCGTGAACAGATAAGGTTGTTGAAGAGATACCGCAACACCGAGATACCTGACGCAAGATAGTTTTCATATCTGGTTCGAAGCTGCTATCGAAAGCGGTTGTTATCTAGAACGTAATCAGCGCGAAAGCGCCAACCAAACCGTTCGCACACGTGACTACACATTCAAGTTCATCACACAAACGTACGGCAAACAGAGGCGAGCTCATGTGCTACGGCTGATATGCGGGCGTTGTGATTCGATTGAGCGCGTGTGGGACAAGGTCTGGACTCACCTGACGCGCTCTAATTCTCGTGAACTTACTCGTAAGCTCCCTTTTCGTATTTGCTTGTCACATGTGCATTAGCTGCCTTCGGCACGTCCGGGCTGCGACAATTTCCGCGTTTAAATTGTTCTCTAGTTGTTGTTGTTGTTATGATTGGCGCCAGTACTATCGTTATTTTCGCTTGTTCAGTTGGTGTGGTTACACGCTTTCGACGGCTGTCGTGTGTTAGTTTTTTTCTATTTTTAAGTGAATTACTCGTTATTATGAAATAGGGGAGAAAGATAATTAGACGGTGAGGTGGCAAAACGCTTTGAAAACTGCGAGGCAAAGGAGGGATCTATTGACTCAGATCGGTTGGACTGTGACTTGGTTTTTTGTCGGACATTAAATCTAAGGACGAGTACGAGTACAGTTTGAGTCACAGGTAATGACAATTAGGTTGGGTACTTTGCCTGGAGATGGTAAGTTCGGACTTGGAGTTCGGTCATAGAAAGATCGGGTCAAAGGTCGCAATGACGCTCAGACAGTCCGTGCTAGTTTGTAGGTAGCGTATATCGTTCAGGCGGAATCTATGCCTACCACGTACTTTTAAAGTCGAGCTGGTTGAATTGTGCTAACCAAGTTGGATTCTTTGCCTAAAAGAACGTCTTCCGCAGCTTTTTTTCGTGTAATTCGCTCATGTTCACGAGTAACACTCTTTTTATGTTTGTCACACAACCTAAACGGAGCGCAGGAGGTTTGGATCGTAGATGTTCGTTCACTACTCTACAGGGGTGGTTGTCCTAGATAAGACTCGAGAGGAACTCGACTGAATTTTCACGTTGGTTGTAGTTCTCAGCAAATGTTCCATGCCATTATGGTGTTAGATTAGAACTGCACTTCACTGTTTGATAAGATCAAGAGTCCACACTTCTATGTCAATCTTGCGCCTGAAAAGACAAGGATTTTGTTAAGTACTATTTTCACAGCTTTTCCCTTCCACCTGTGTGCGCCACCTTAGATTCGATCGTCCTCTGTTGTGTCGTCCCTCGGGGTTAGACTCGAAGATTCTTCGGGCCTGAGCTGTGTTATCCATTCGTTCTACATGGCCTAGCCATCTTAGACGTTGGCTCCAAAGACTTCGTAATAGGCTGATGTCGCTGTACAACCCGTACAGTTCATCGTTGTCTTCTCCTCCGCTCTCCGGTTAGACAAATGGGACCATAGATTGAACCCAAAATTTACCTTTCGAAACGACCAAGGGCCTCCTCATCCGCTTTCGTTAAAGTCCAGGCCTCTGCGCCATAGAGGAGCGCCGGGCTGATTAACGTTTTGTAAAGCGCAACCTTAGTCTTTCGAAAGAGGGCTCTACTTTCCTTGAGGACAAACAACACCTGATCTCAGCGCTGGTGTTATTTCCGCTGGTCACTAGAGAGCCAAGGTAGACGAGGTCTTTGGCCAGTTTGAATTTGTAGCTGAAATTATGACGTTCTGGCCGAGACGTCGGTGTTGTGCGTCTTTTTTGGTCGACAGCATGTATTTCGTTTTACCCTCGTTAACCGAAAGATCCATCTTAGCCGCTTCTGCTTCAATGCTTCAACTGATAAGAACCTGTTAGATGATCCATAAAGGGTTTCAGGCGTTCACACAGTACGGCAGAGAAGATATCATATGCAATGTTAAGGAGACTTATTCCCCTGTAGCTGCTCTGATTCCTTGTGGATCGGGCAAACGACACTGAGATTCCACTGATCAGGCATGCATTCCTTCGACCATATCATACAGATGAGCTGATGCATGCGCCCTGCCAGATCATCCTCAGCTGCCTTAAACAGTTCCGCGCATAGTCCGCTCCAGCAACTCTGTTTGACTTTAGCCTTGATATTGCTATCTTGACCTCCTCAAAGTCAGGGGGACGGAATTCTTGTCTATCGTCATCCAAGGTGAACGTACCGTTCTGTCTGGGTCGTCATCGCCGCTTAACAGTCTGCAGAAATGATTCTTCCATATACTTAGTATCGACTACGACTCGACTACAAGTTGTCCATTCTCGTCCCGGCAGGCTTCGGTCTGGAGCTTGTATCCAATGAATAGCTATTTTACCTTTTGGTAAGACTTCCCGATTTCATTCCTGCTGTAACACCTCTCCATCTCCCCGATTGCGCGCTTCTCATGCTCTTTCGTTTTGTTTTTGACGAGCCGGTTCTTATCTGTCCTTTTCTGTTCGTGGAGCTCACGAGCAGGTCTTCGCTGCAGCATTGCCTTGTTGGCATCTTGCTTAGCTGCATGGGCCTGCCTGCACTCGTCGTCAAACCACGGGTTTTTCCAAGGCTATTTGACAACGCTTCCATTCTACATCCAACGTTAGTGCAGGCGGCGTCGAACTTTCAGAGGGTTTTTGAGAGACTCGGACGGCAAAGTTCCTAGCGGCCAAATGCGATTGTAGTTTTCCGACGTCAAACCTTGGTATTCTTTCTCGCCTCCGCTGTTTTTTTTTTTTTTTTTTATATCCGTGCTCTTACCTTGGCCACAGCAAGGAAAGGATCCGAGTGGATGTTGGCTCCTCGGAAGGTTCGGACACCAAGAGTACGGAGAGTGCCTCACGTCGATCGCAATGTGATCAATATGGTTGACGGTTGATTGGCCAAGTCCCTTTATGGATGTTGAGGTGTGAGAACCGCGTACTTACTACAGAGAGGTTTCGCCCGAAGGCGAATCCATTAGCCTGAGTCCGTTCCCAGATATGTTGTCATGTAGTCTGTGTTTTCCGATGACTCTGGCAAAGACTTCTTCCTTTCCCAGCTGTGCATTGAAATCTCCTAAAATGATCTTGGCGTCGTAGCTGGAGCATTTATCGCATGTCCTTTCTAGGAGACCAGAGAAGTCATCCTTGCTGCTGTCATCCTTGTCCTCTGTCGGGGCGTAGGCGCAAACTAGGGTAATGTTGCCGAATTTAGCCTTGTTGCGGATTGTTATGAGACGCTTGCTTACATATTCAAAGTTAAAAGTTTAACAACAAAATCCACCTCCAAATAAGCGCTGCCTTCCCCTCTGTAGCAATCGCCGTAATAGAGGTCGCAGTTTTTCATCTCCTTTTTGTCCGGCCCATCCCACTGCACTTCCTGCTGGATTGCGGTAATGTCTGCTTTGTAGCAGTCAAGGGCATCCGCGAGTTCATTGGCTGCACGTGGTCTGTTAGGGGACCTCACATTCCACGTCCAGAGCCGAAATCCATTGTCCCTTTTTCGTTTGCTAAAGTTGTCGACAGTAAATACGTCTTTGTCCGAGGCTTGTGGTTCCTTCTGAACCGTATGTTGAGTCAGCCTCACGCACAACCACCAACTGGGAGGCCAGGGCCTTTTTTTACCGTCGGTCGGAGGGTTCGGGTGTATCCGGTGTCAGTAACCTCACTAAGCTCTGCTATGTAGGGCTCATCATTGGAGAGCTCGTTTTGGATCTGTGCATCGAAATATTTTCGAGCAGCTCCAAAAGGGGTGTTGTCGAGGTGGACGGCGCCCTCGACCGATGGATTGATTAGCTCGTCCGCCGCCTGTCTTGAAGAAAAGTTAAGTCATGGAGCCGACTTACTCTTACACTTCCCCCTCTCTCGACAGCAGCCCCCCAACGACTTCCCACGGGCGTCGGTCGGCCCCATCTTCGCTCGAAGGTACTAGGCTCCAAGGTTTCACCACGTGGAGATGAGAGTAGGGGTTCGTTGACAGAGGCTAGGTGCAAACGCTTATGTCATAAAAGGTATTCTAATCAGGGCCTTTGAGCGAATCATTTGCTTCGATGCTTGCCATCATCTCCACGTTGTTTCTGCCCTGTCGTACTATAAGTGTACTTAAGTGTCTGGAATACTCAATGTCGTGAAGCTTTCGAAAGTTAAGCAGTATTTTCTCTGGAAGTCGAGAGTAACTTGCCAGTAAGGCAGTCTCTTGTCAGCTATTGGACACAGGATACAGGACACAATTGAAATCATTTAGAGTTGGAAGCTTAATCTGCCTGGGTAATCCATTCAATTATCTCCACTGATTCTATTCGGCTAATTAGGCAAAGTGTCTGAAAGTTAACCTGCTATGTAGAACTACCTACACCAAAGCCACTTGGCACCTCTAAGTCGGCATAGTTGTACCGGAAATATACTGTCGCTCATGTTCAGCAGGTTGAAATTCCTCAGTTGACGTTTAAGATAACAAGACCTGCCTTTAGGTATGCTTTGAGCAGGTGGTATTTCACTCTTTCCGTATTTGAACACCTCTTTAACGTACAATCCAATCAATGTCTGCGAATTTTGTTTAACCGCGTTACGGCAACATTTTCCCCTTACCCCTGACATTCTCGAGATGACTTTCAAGCCCAAATGAATCCAAGGACTCAACAAACGCGCAAAAAATTGTTCACTTAACGTCAGAAGAACAGCTAAATACACTCATTCCATCCCGTCACCGGGCTCTGTGACAGAGCGCCACTGACGATTATTTACCAGTTTTGTATCATTGTTTATCCAGATGAGAGTTCCATGTGCGTCAGAGCCACCTATCGATTGGATTTTAAATGCGTTTGTCGAGAGAAGATTGTTGTAAAAAGGCCACGCATCGGCTACCAATCATGGGAGAAACCATAGTCCGATGAATGGGACACGACTACAACCAGTAGATCTCTGCCCCCCCGATGGAATTTAAGGGCTGTCGTGGGTTTATGGACATGACTAAGTATCTTCGTTCGAGGTTTCGCTTAAACTATTTATGAAGTCCAGTGACGATAAAGTGTGCGTCAACTTTCCACGGAATGTCCATATCTTCCCCGATTGACCACAGCTACATATGTATTTCACAACGATAACTGGCCAACTTGAAATTCATGGAATCCGTGTCAAGCTGAAGCTCAACAGCGATTGCGAGACCACGAGCGCCTAAGAGCGCCTTTATCATCATCGGCATATCGGCACTCCACTTCGGCATGTCGGTGCACAAGAATCAAAGGTGCCTGAGCCTTACTGTGATGGGAGTGCTACTGTTTGCATTCCGCACGCAGTCGACCGACCAAGTATTAATTGATTTGTTATTGAACGGAATATTCCTAGAATCACATAAACACTTGACATTCAAGCGCTCGTCGTCGTCCTCCTCTTCCTCTACCATCCATACCCGGCCCAACTACTTATGTATGTAGGTACTTAGCTGTTGGGTAACTGATATGATAGTGTTCCATGCCAGCTGTGTATGTTTCCATTTTATTTTTCTCTGAATTTTTTATTTTCGGATTTATTATTGTACTTGGCACAAGCCAGTTATCACACGGGTTGATGTATGTACATAATTGAAGGTTCCGAGGTGTCGAGGCGGGAGGGAACTACATTTTTGATTACCACCAATGGTCGGGAGATTAGTGGCAGAACAGAAAATAAAACAAAACATGCTTAGGTCCACTTGACGGATTAATGACGTTATCATGCCTTGAAGTTGAAGGTAGGAGTGTATCGGAGCGTCAAGTGATTTGGTAGCTATTTTTGCTTTCGTCTTCGCGAGGACAGTCGATAAAGAATGTTGTCATTGGATTCGACCTAATTGAGTGAATCAGTTTTTGTTTTTTGTTTTTTTTTAGGCTTTTGGGAAGGCCTGATGACCAGTTCAGGAATCTCATCGCCGTGTGCAATTGACACTGGCGCCTCAGCACTCAGAGTAAAGTTGTGAATGTTGATGAATATGTGTAGAGGAAGGTATGAGCTTAAGGAAGCTGAAGTAGGTTAGGTTAGGTTAGTTGGGTGCCCTATTGACGTGAGGCCAAGGCTCACTTAGACTACGAGGAGTCCATTGAAAACCAGGAGTCCATTGTGCCCATTTTGAAAACTAACCCGAGAGGAACTTTTTAGTTACCCGCTGAGCTGGACCATCCAGATTCAATTAAGAATCTTAGCAGTTTGTTCAGCTTAATGTCTCTTGCCTCCTCTAAGCCTGAAAAGAAGTAGTTTCCGAGGAACGTAAATGTTTTTCGGGCCAGTGCAGGGCATTCACACAGTAGGTGATGAATGGATTCTATTTCCTCTTCTACCCTACAGCTTCTGTAGAAATCGTTGTAGGGCTGGCCTAGTCTAGCTGCATGTTATGTTGTCCAGTCAGGGCACCGACTACCAGTCGCATAATCCATCTCCCAAGATTTAGCAGACTTTCGGCCCTTTTTTTTGTCATAGACAGGCCATGTTAGCCTTGCCGTAGCGCATATGTCTAATTGATACCATCGTTTGTTGGCCTTTCCTAGTAGTTCCACCCCTATTTCTCTGAATAGTGTACTGAGTGGCGTTCTAGCCTCAGTTGTGATCTGCGAAGTATCTGCGCCTGATCCCGGTCTGCCTAGTTCGTCCGCCTTCTGATTTCCGGAAATATTCGCATTACCTGGTACCATGCAGATGGTTACCTCATTGACATCCGATATTTCTTTAGAGTTTTACGAGTTTGGATCTTATCCATGTTGCTTGCAGAGCCTTAATGGCTGCCTGACTGTCAACATAGATTTTGATTCCCTTACCTGGGAAATTCTCCCTAAGAATCAGAACCACGCGTCTTTTGATTGCCAAGATCTCAACCTGGAAGGCACTACAGCCATAATCAAGTCTGTAGAGTGATACGCTTCCTGAGGTTCGAAGTAGACTCCGGCTTCTGTACCGGTATTAGTTTTGGATCCATCGGTTTAGATTGCCGTGTTTACCACTGGCCCATTCCTCCCCGGAGGGAATCCTAATAGAGAATCTCCTCTCACAGCCAGCAAGAAAGTGGGGTGGTATAGTCCGGGTATAAAGCGGATGAAAAACTGCGATATTTGCTACGGCGACTACTATAGGGAGAAAGGACAACGATTGTTCGGATGCGGATTTGCTGTTCCAGGTGGACTAAAGCAAAAAGTCCTAAGCTTTCGGCATGTAAGCGAACGCCCCATAACGATCCGTATCAAAGCTACATTTTCTAACATTAGCCTGATCTGCGTCCACAGATATCACGAACGTAGCGGAGTAGAGTAAGAATACAGAGCTATGACGTCGGAAAGCTACTATCGCTAGAAACCGCTCGTGCTTTTCCCGACCGCGTCTCCCTTAAGCTCTCCAATACACCCCAGCCATCCACGCTATCAATAGAACAGCTGTGGAACCTTTGCAAACAAGCCCTGAAAAGCTCTGCATCCGAAGTTTTGAGCTTCAAGGCTCCACCACGAAGAAACACCCGGTTCGATGACGAGTGCAGGAGGATTCACACAGCGAAGCACGATGCATATAAAGCCTCGCTGCATAAAAGAACAAGAGCAGCTCGTGAGCTATACGAGTTAAAAAGAAGGGAGGAGCATAAGCTTCTCAGAAGAAAGGAGAAAGAGCACGAGAAGCGCGCGATAGAGGATTTGGAGAGGTGTTACTGCAGGCGTGACGTTCGAAAGTTTTATCAAGAGATAAAGCGAACATGCCAAGGTTATAAAGCCAGAACGGAAGCTTGCAGGGATGAGAACGGACACCTAGCAGTAGAATCGCAGTCGATGCTGAGAATAACCACTTCAGCAGACTGTACAACGGCAGGGTTAGTCAATATACCGCTGTCAGGCAGAATGATCCACGACGAAGACCGCAGAGAATTCCGTCCCCCCGACCTGGACGAAGTTAAGATTGCCATATCAGAACTCAAGTCGAATAAAGCTGCTGGTGCAGACGGACGGGGGTGACCTGGTTAGGAACATGCACCAGCTCATCTGTAAGATATGATCAGAGGAATGGAGTCTCAGCATCGTATGCCCGATCCACAAGAAATGAGAACCCTCTGACTGCGCCAACTACGGAGGAATAAGTCTCCTCAACTTCGCCTACAAAATCTTCTCTGCCGTTTTGTGTGAGCGCCTGAAGCCTTTTGTAAATAAGCCGATAGGTCCTTATCAGTGCAGATTCAGACCAGGGAAGTCCACCATCGACCAAATCTTCACACTTCGGCAGATCCTGGAAGAAACCAATGAATTTCAAGTCGACACTCACCACCTATTTGTCGACTTCAAAGCCGCATACGACAGGGTAATTAGAGACGAGCTATACAACGCTATGTCTACCTTTGACACAACTGCTAAACTCGTCAGACTATGCAGGATGACTTTGGAGAATGCTCGCTGCTCCATCCGAATCGGTGAACACCTTACCGATAGTTTTGATGTCAAAGAAACATTTAGGCAGGGCGATGCGCTGTCGTGTGATTTCTTCAACATCGTATTGGAAATGGTTGTGCAGAAATCATTGGCCAACACAAGAGGCACAACCTATTTCGAATTCTCGTAACTCCTTGCATGCGCCAACGACATTGACATAATAGGTTGATCGCAGCGAGATGTCAATGAGTCGTTTGCGAGTATTGAGATGGAGGCGGCAAAAATTGGTTTGTTAATGAGGGCAAGACTAAATATCTGCTGTCATCGAAAAAGGACATTTCCCACCGACGTCTTGGGCAGAACGTGCATATTGGCAGATATAAGTTTGAGGTAGTTAAGGACTTCATATACCTCGGCGCCGCAGTGACCTGGAACAAGGAAACCAGTTTCGAAATCAAGCGCAGAATTACTCTTGCCAACCGCTGCTTGTTTGGGCTCAAGAGGCAACTGAGAAGTAGAGTTCTGTCCCGAACGCCAAAGTTGACTCTATATAAGACCCTTATCATCCCGGCCCTGCTGTACGGCGCAGAAGTACGGACACTATCAAAAGCGGATGAGGAGGCCCTTGGTCGGTCTTGCGCGTGATTTTCGGGCCTATAAACGCAGGCGGGGGATGGAGGAAAAGATTCAACCACGAACTTTACGGGCTGTACATGGGTCTAGTCAGGCTTCTACGGATTCAACGCCCAAGACGGCTGGGCCATGTAGAGCGAATGGACACCACAGGTCCAACCCGGAGAGTCTTTGAATCCAACCCCGAGGGACGATGAAGCAGATGACGGCCGCAGCGAAAGATCGTGCTAGTTCGAGGGGCATGTTGGTTGAGGCCCAGAGGTTCACCCCGAACTGTAGCGCCCGTTAAAAAGAGGAAGAAGAAGACGATTGCACCTAAAGTAGTGCCGGAAGTTAAACCATAACTTTGACCAAAAGCTCCAAACCTGTTCAATTAAGTAATTATCGAATGTCGAAAACTCGGCAGGCTCTGTGGTCTGAATTTTTCCTCTCTTCTCGTTTGGTAGAAGACAGTCTATGTATGTTCGATTTGATTGTCCAAAATCACTTCATTGGACATAAACCTATCTTTTTAAACCGACCGAGCGACTATGAGAAATGACCGTGAATTATAACCGAAGTTAAATCCGCCGTGCAAATTCCTCACCTCATTGTTAGACAACAACCTTGCGTGCGTACTTGCCCACCCCACACAGGGTATCACTGAGTGATTTCTCTATTATCGTAAACACCTTCCAACACCGGATATTGATTCACGTTACAAGTGTGACTTCCAAGAAGTGGGCTTCACACATTTTGTTTTCAACAATATTGACATGAACCCGCCTGTGTCATGTTTTTCCAGCCGGAGCAGTGGTCCCCCCAATTCGATTCCCGCGATATACTTAGATTGCTCATCGATCCATTTAGTTCGGGGTTTTGTGCTCAAACGGGGGAGAAATATGGTCAGCTTCCGTCAAAACAACAACCCGGTACTGAAGAATGCTGCAATCCTACACATTACAGATTGTTATTCGCTGCAATTCCTTCAAGGGGATTCATTGTGCTCGAAGCAAATATGTGATGTGAGATTGACGTCAGCGTCCGGCGACATCCTCATTCCGATCGATGACCTGCATCATACCGCACAGCTTTTTCCCATAATCCAATCGCATATGTACGAGTACTCGTAAGTATGTATCTAAACAAACTAATCAACAGAACGTTCCCAATCTCTGGTTTTTTCCGGCATCCGCCACTGTCCCGGTCACTTCTGCCATCAACATCGTAGTCATTCTGTTGACAAACAGTCCCGCGTACGAAGGGGGGCCAGTCATGAGACGAACTTTTTGTGTTATAATCGGATGTGTGCCCGTGCTCTTCATGTTATTGCACTTTGCACGGAAATTCCACAATCCGCCTCGTCCCCACCAACTGACTGAATGTACATAAGTACGTGTATGTGGGTACGTATGTACGTACCAATCAGAGCGGAATGAAGATATCTCAAAATATAGGTAGGCGGGAGGAGGAGTGCTTGCACGCGTGCGGTTTTTCGAACTAAAAGCTCCACGTCGTTATTTGGAAATCGAAGGTGCGATCACAACAAACAGTACACGACGACAGCATATGGCCGTTTGACGTCAATTGACACACTAAGCTATCGAGATCGACTAAACGGGCATGTCGGTCGTCGTGCGGTGGGGGGCTTTTTTCCTGCGTTCGCATTCATAGAACCGCCCTCTGTCCGTTGATTGACGGATTGCCCAGCAAAGAGTCAACCTTAAGTGCAAGTGTCAGATGACCTGTCACTGTCAATTGATCTTGGGCAATTGCAAGTGATCGTACGTATGTACCTACGTAACTGCTACAAGTTACATACATGATCGGCGTAGTTTTGGAGGTTTTTCGCGCGTTTGTTTGGGGGTCTAGAGATGGCAGCGAACAAACAATGCACTTGACCTTGTGGAGCAGCGGAATCGCTCAAGTCATGTTATTGTTTTCTTCCAGTTTACGTGGTCGTTGTTGTTGTTGTTGATCTAGCGCTGGAAATCGTTTTCGGCTTGAAAAATGGTTGGTGGACTTGGAACTGGTGGGTATTTTTGGACTACGTTCGTCATTTTTCTTGGAATTTTTATTGTTTTTGGTTGTTTTTGCGTTTCATCTGTTGTTTTTTTGCAATCATAGGGGCCTTTGTGTTGACAGCGTCAATGCCAGAGTAGTCGAAGGTTAGATGCAGCAATTATGTATTATAATTTCGAGTCATGCCCCTTGACATTGCACGAGGCTTAAAGCAGTTATTGATGTCATCGCATTAGCGCTTTGTGTTATGGAATTCGCTGTTTGCTATCCATTACGTGGAACGAAGACAATGAGAAGCAACAAGGTGGACTGGACGGGTGTAGGTTGATGGATTTTGGCTTAGGTGAGTATGTTCAAGGACTGATGATGGATGGACCTTATTTTTTTTCGGTTTTTTGGTGGGTAGATATAGGCGAGTTCAGTTTTCGTAGACCGGGGATTAGTTGGTAATTAATAGTTTTCCGCTGGCGGTATTCTTAGTTCCCAAAATCGGATTTTACGTTTTGTTTTCTGTTTCCGTTTGGCTGGAATCGCGCAATTGGGATGCAAATACCCACATTTCCGGATCAGAAGCGGGTGGAGCTTAGCTTTTGTTAAGTTATGTGCTTAGTAGCCAAACAAATGGGAGTCAGACGGTGCAAGGTCCGGGCTATACAGTGGATATTCCGAGGCATCAGAAATGTGTGTGGCCTAACATTGTCATGATAAAATACAACTCAATTGCTTCATTCATACGGACAAGGTCTGCACAATAGAGGACCGAATTGACCATTTCGTCAGGTTGTAGGTAGTACCTAGTCAGCACCCGGTTTGTTTGCCGTCAATCCAGGCATCGAAGTCTTGTGTCACCGGCCTTTAACCATGATCTCTTGCATCGCATTTGTTCGTATCTAATTCATTTGCAATAATTTGCTTAAAAAATTATTCGAATTCGTTGCATTACGCTGATGGAGGTTCGGGCAATCAATTTTTTTTGCGTTATTTCAAACAACTAGCTCCTTCGAACGGATGGCAAAGGCCTCGTAGGGGTAGCATCTATCCGACGGGTGCTGGCCTGCTAAAAAGCGAGAAAAGCCACCGCAGTCGAACATCTTGCGGCACTGTTAGTAAGTCCTATCCCCACATCCTCGTGGTGCCATCTGGAGATTTCCTATGGAAATTGCAGACGGGGAAGGGCGAATGGCGAGCCTCCTGCGCCAAAAAACAGGATTAGTCGGTTGGGCTACGGCCTAGTAAGCCGTAACCAGAAAAAACTCCGAAACAACCATAAGCCTCGGATATAACGGACCGGATTTATGTTGAAGACCCTTGCAAAAAACGAAAAAAGGACAATGATCATCGGCTTTGTACGTGGAATGTTAGGTCTCTAAACAGCCCACGTGCAGCCGAACAACTTGCGGACGCCCTAGACCGCTATAAAGCGGACATCACCGCCATCCAGGAAATGCGATGGAATGGACCGGGTATAAAGCGGATGAAAAACGATATTTACTACGGCGACTGCTATAGGGAGAGAGGGCAACGATTGCTTGGATACGGATTTATTGTTCGAGGTGGACTAAAGCAAAAAGTCCTAAGCTTTCGGCATGTGAGCGAACGCCTCATAGCAATCCGTATCAAGGCTAAATTTTTTAACATCAGCCTGATCTGCGTCCACGCCCCCACGGAAGACAAGGATGACTCCGCCAAAGGTGAGTTCTACGATCTTCTAGACAGAACGTATGCCCAATATCCCCAGCTATGACATCAAAATTGCACTAGGAGACTTCAATGCTAAGCTGGGTAAGGCAAGCATCTTTGAACGAGTCATCGGCAAACATAGCCTACACGACACCACCTCCGATAACGGACACAGGCTGATTGATCTTGCTACGGGGCGGAATCTCCTTCTAGCCAGTACGCGCTTCCCGCACTTTGATATACACATACACATACATACAACCTCCTTGTAGCAAGCACGCGATTCCCCCATCTCAACATCCACAAGGGTACCTGACGGTCTTTTGATCAATCGACCACCAACCAGATTGATCACATTGCGATCGACGCCAGACACTCCTCCTGTATTCTCGATGTACGAACCTTCCGAGGCGCCAACATCGACTCGCAGCACTACCTTGTTGTAGCCAAGGTACGAATGGGGATATCAGGAATGCTCAGGAGTCGAGTAGGACAACGCGAGTTTGACGTCGGAAAGCTACAATCGCAAGAGACTGCCAGAATCTTTGCCGATCGTGTCTCCTCCAAGCTCTCTCAAAATCCGCCCACAGCAGCACAAACAATAGAACAGGAATGGGCGCATTGCCAGAGCGCCGTCAGAGACGCTGCCTCAGAGGTGCTGGGTTTTGCAGCAAAACAAGAGGCATATAAAGCCATGCTGCAACGACGGACGAGAACTGCTCGCGAAATCTATGAGCAGAAGAGAAGAGAGGAACGGACGCTTTTCAGAAGAAAGAAGAGAGAGCACGGAAAGCGTGAGATCGAGGAGATGGAGAGATGCTTCCGTAGGAATGACGCCCGTAAGTTTTACAATAAGGTAAACGAACATGCCATGGCTACAAAGCCAGAGCGGCGGCCTGCAGGGCTGAAAATGGAGAACTGGTAGTAGAGTCGCAGTCGGTGCTGAGGATTTGGAAAGACCACTTCTGCAGGCTGTATAGCGGCGATGATAAACAAGATACCGCTGTCAGGCAGAACGAGCCATTCGTAATGGACGACTATGTAACAGAATTCAGTCCACCCGACCTAGACGAAGTCAAAATAGCGATATCAAGACTTAAGTCTAATAAAGCCGCGGGTGCAGACGGCCTGTCTGCTGAGCTTTCTAAGACGGCAGGAGCTGGTAAGGTGCATGCACCATCTCGTTTGCAAGGTATGGTCGGAGGAAAGCATGCCCGACGAATGGAAACTCAGCATCGTTTGCCCGGCCCATAAGAAAGGAGACCCCTATAACTGCACCAACTATAGGGGAATAAGTCTCCTTAACATCGCATATAAGATCTTGTCTGCCGTATTGTGTGAACGCCTTAAACCGTTTGTGGTTTCAGACCAGGTAAATATACAATAGACCAAATATTTACGCTGCGGCTGATCTTGGAGAAAACCACACACCACCTCTTCGTCGATTTCAAGGCTGCATATGACAGCGTGTATAGAGATGAGCTATACAAAGCCATGTCTAGTTTTAACATCCCCGCCAAACTCGTCCGACTATGCAGGATGACAATGGAGAACTCTCGCTGCTCCATTAAGGTCGGTAATGAGCAAACCGAGACCTTTGACGTTAAAAAAGGATTTAGGCAAGGTAACGCGCTGTCATGCAACTTTTCCAACATCGTGCTTGAAAAGATCGTGCAAGAGTCACTGACCAACACAAGGGGTTTCGATTTATTTCAAGTCTACGCAATTGCTTGCGTATGCCGACGACATTGACGTGATTGGACGGACACAGCGAGACGTCAATGAGGCCTTTGTAAGCATTGAGGTAGAAGCGGCTAAGATGGGTCTCAAGGTTAATGAAAGTAAGACCAAATATCTGCTTTCATCTAAAAGGACGGTAACACCGACGTATTGGCCAGAACATCACCATGGGCGGATATAACTTTGAAGGGGTCAAGGAATTCGTCTACCTTGGCTCACTGATGACCGGCGACAACATCACCAGCGCTGAGATAAAACACAGAATCACTCTTGCCAACCGCTGTTTCTTTGGGCTCAAGAGGCAATTGAGAAGTAGAGCCCTCTCTCGGAAAACCAAGGTGACACTATATAAGACCTTGATCATCCCAGTCCTCCTTTACGGCGCAGAGGCTTGGACCTTAACAAAAGCGGATGAAGATGCCCTTGGTCGTTTCGAGAGGAAAATTCTGCGCATTATCAACGGTCCCGTTTTGTTCAAACGGTGTATGGAGGAGAAGATATAACGAAGAACTCTACGGGTTGTACAGCGACATTGGCCTGGAACGACGTCTACGGATACAGCGTCTAAGGTGGCTAGGCCATGTAGAGCGCATGGAAAATACAGCTCCGACCTGAAGAGTCTTCGAATTCACACCGGAAGGAAGGCGCAGCAGAGGACGGCCGCATCAACGGTGGCGCACGCAGGTGGAAGGGGACCTTAACCAACTGGGCGTGCGGCGTTGGAAACAACTGGCCAAAGACCGTGCCAGCTGGAGACGCTTGTTGGTTGAGGCCCAGGTTCACCACGGACTGTAGCTCCACCTAAGTAAGTAAGTACCACATTTTTCATCCTCCCCGTCATAGACCTTAGGGGCTCGAATTGCAAAAAAGAAAAACACTGACTCTCAACCCAAGGCTCATTCAAACGGGCACAACAATCACCTTAGTCTATTTCCTTCAAGTGGTGCGTGAAAAGAGATCTCATGGCCTTGATATAGCCCTGATATCATGATACCTAATCGATAACCAATTGTTACTCCGATCCCAATAACGCTTGTTTGTCGAACGAACTTGTAGCAAATCTATTCGCTGGCCATTTCCCCACAATCACTCTATGACGAATCGTTTCGCTTTGGGAAACATTAACTCATAAACGTCATTAATCATCATTTCGGTTAATCACAGTTCGCATTACAAACCTCCCTGTCCGTGGATTTATGTCCATTTCCGTCAAGGCACATTCCTCGGGTTGAACTCGCCAAACCGAATAAGTTCCACACCAAAATGCCTTTCACATGTTTTCCCAGATCGCATGCATCTATAACATTTCCTCGACAGATTCGCTAAAACAACTCGCTGCCCACCTCCTCCCATACACACATGTGTACATAAGTATCTATGTATGTATGTATATATCGGCCGGCCGTCATCTTCTGAGCCCACATCCCAACAAATCCGACAACTAATTGCACACTCATTCGTCAGCTATTACTTAACATTTCTTTCTATTTTTATTCGCACCCGTACACCGATCATTACAAAAACATTTCGCAAAAATATCTCACATGACTCAGATACCCCGCATCAGATACATACATATGACCAAACGAGCGCGAGTACGAGCTTATCTCACAGGTATCGTTGTGCGGCGCCGTTCGCCGCGAGGAGAATAAATAATTGTATCAAATGCCCAGCCCGCTTACTATCGATAACCGTCCCGTCCCACCGCCAGTTCGTAGAAAATTCACAAATTCCGATACAGATATTCCCCATCGTGCCGGGGATCCCCAATTTCGGCTTACTTATTACCACATGTGTATGTGTGTACATGACAGTGTGACGTGGCCCTGTAACGTACATACTTATGTATCGAAAAGATACAAAGATACGGTTGTACGCGTAGATAGAATACTGGCACAATTGTGCCAAGGAATCCGAGGTATACTCGGTAACTGTAAAGCTAATACTTACGTCCACTGTGTGTCAAATCGATGTATACCAGCTGCTGCTACTCGACCAGATAAAAGCTACTGCCCGTGCGCCCACAAAAGTCATGCAAAAAAAAAAAAACGGAAAATCCAACGAAAGCAAAGATACATATGTACTTATGACTCAATGAGAAATGCGAATGTTTCATGAATGAAAATGGCATTCGTGGGAACGGATAAGCGCGGGAGCGCTGAAGCGGTGCTCAAGTCAATTGATGGGGCGGAGCGGCTGAGTGACGGTGTGACGACGCGACGGCGCCGTGACGGACGCGGTGGGATGCAGTCAATTAATCTGGGGCAGTTTCGTTGCTGTATCTTCTGTGCTTTCGATTACTATATTGTTATTTAGTGAGTTTTTGTGAAATTCCGCCGTTCGATACATTCGAGCTATCGAGATACATATGTACGTATAGCAGGTATCAGTAGGTATGATCACTCGCTCGAAGTGATGACTAAGGCGGTGGCGGGGTGTGATTTGTTTTTAATCAGTTCTTGAAAAACTCATAAATACGACTTTTTAACACCATGTGGGATCACTTGATGGTTAGGAGAAACGCGCTAAAAGGCAACATTGTGTTCCGCGAAATTGTTGTGTACAGTATTGGATGTCTTGGAATTACCATACTGTCTGGGGGGGGGGGGGGAATTCTGTTGTGGACTTGTTCCAGGAAATCATAAAGACGACAAGCCTGCACAATCTTGTTGTTGATCTTACATATACATTTAGTAGGTATTCGCCGCAGTGGCTAGCCGCAGGCGTTTAGACCGGATGCTCAAAGCAACAATGGTCGTCAGTTCTTACCAACTATCAGATGCTTACTTACACATGTATGTATGTATGTACATATGTATGTATGTACATATTTTCGGGACATAGAGGAGCTAAAGAGGGGAGAGGGAGCGAGCAACGTGGCAAACGCCACCTTCGATCCCTCTCCCTGCTCAATTCAAGTTGGCACATAGCCTCCGCGTCGCCTCCCCTGGATAGTTGCCCTGGCATCCGCCAGGTGGTGAACCAATGTGTGCAGCGATCCGACCCCCTTGTTTTTGGGGAAAGAGGAACCTGGCACTCCAAGCTGATGGTACTGCTTATGGGTAACATCCCTACCACGGAAAAAATAAAAGTTTGCGAAGCAACCACAACCCTCGAATACAGACGGATACAAAGCTGACACCCCCAGCAAACGATTAAATCACTTGCAGTCCCATAATACATAGACCGGGTGCAGGCAATCAATTGGAGCAAACCCTTAGCTGCTATAAGGCAGATACATATGTATGTATAACCGCACTCCAAGAAGTGCGATGGGATGGACCAGGCAAAAGACGGATGAAAAACTGCGACATCTATGTAGGTACTGCGGGAATTGCTATAAGGAGAACAAACAGCGCTTATTCGGACGCGGATTCGTTATTCAAGGAAGACTCCGACAAAAAGTCTTAAGCTTTCGGGATGTAAGCGAACGCCTCATAACAATCCGCATCAAAGCTTATTTCTGGAACACTAGCTTGATATGCCATACAGGAAGTAGCCGAAACAACCTTAGGATACTTACCACCCACGACAAGAAACACGTGGTATGATGGCGAGTGTGAGCAAAAAAAGGCAGTAACCGACGAGGCGTAAACCAGGCCAGCGCAAGAAGAGGACCGGGCCAGAAGAAGGGAGGAGACAAAACTACTGCGGCTAAAGAAAAGAATCTTCGCAGCATCCCAGCTCAAGGATATCGAGGAGTCTAGGGATAAGCATACAACTCGAGCCTTTGACAAGAAAGCCAAAGACCTTGCAGGAGGCTTCAAAAAGGGCACCCAGGCTCTTCAAAATTGCGAGGGTAATCTTGTCACCGACCCGCAGGGAATAGTGGATGTTTTTAAGCAGCATTTCCAGCTGCTGCTTAACGAGCATGACCAAGAGGGAGTAGTAGGGTCCGAGTAAATCCCAACTCCAGCCGCTAAAGTAGTCCTACAACCCAGCATCGAAGAAGTGGGCACAGCTATTCAGAAGCTGAAGAAAAACAAGGCTGCAGGCTCAGATGGCTTGCCATCAGAGCTCTTCAAGGCTGGCGGCGTTGTTCTGGTAGGGAGCATGCACCAAATCATCTGCAGAATTTGGGAAGATGAAAGCATGACCGACGACTGGAATACCAGCTCTATATGCTCCATCCACAAAAAAGGCGATCCTACCTCTTGCAAGAACTATAGAGCTTTATACCTGCTCAATGTCGCATACAAGATCCAGTCCAGCGCATTGTGTGAAAGTCTAAAGCCACTTTGCACCGCACTAATCGGCAGCTACCAGTGCGGCTTCCGGCCCGGCAAATAGACTATAGACCACATTTTTACACTTCGACAAATCCTGGAAAAGACCAACGAGTTTCGAATCGATACACACCATCTTTTCATCGATTTCAAAGCCGCATACGACAGCATTCATCGTGAAGAACTGCTTGGGGCGATGGCCGAATTCGGGATCCCGGAAAAGCTGATGCAGTTGTGTCGCGCCACGCAAAAAAATACGCGATGCACCGTGCAACTCGGTTCTAGGACTTCGGAACCGTTTGAAACATACACCGGATTTCGGCAAGGAGATGCGCTGTCATGTGACTTCTTCAACCTGGTGCTGGAGCAGATAGTGCGAAGGGCAGGCGTCAACAGGGAAGGCACTATCTTTTACAAGTCCATCCAGCTGCTAGGATACGCGGATGATATCGATATCATAGCGTGTTCTCGCCGTGGCATTGTGGAAGCATTCACGGCGATTGAAGAACAGGCGAAACGAGTTGGTCTTAAGATCAATGAGGACAAAACGAAACATGCTGTCAAGCAAAAACCAATCCGTCGCTCAACTACCTTCGAGGTAGTTAAGGAGTTTGTCTACCTCGGGGCAAACGTAAATTCCACAAATGACACCACAGTGGAGATCCGGCATAGAATCGCCCTTGGCAACCGCTGCTACTTCGGGTTGTCCAAACAACTTGGTTCAAATTTCCTCACTCGAAAGACCAAAGTCATGCTTTACAAAACGCTCATACTGCCAGTCTTGCTGTACGGAGCCGAAAGCTGGACGATCAGCAGGACAGCGGAGCTGATTTTGGGTTCTTTAGAAAGAAAAATTCTGCACCGGATATTCGGTCCTGTCTGTGAGGAAGGTGAATGGAGAAGAAGACATAACCGCGAACTCTACGAGCTGTACAAAGATGTGGATGTAGTCCGAAAGGCAAAGATCCGTCGACTACACTGGCTCGGCCACATCGAGCGCATGGACATCAACGCTCCAGCTAAGAGGGTCTTCGACTCCGAGCCTCCTGGTTCGAGTAGAAGAGGACGACCGAACATCCGGTATAAAGACCAAGTAATCGCGTATGTAAGACATCTTGGTCTTGGACCGTCAAGGATGGCGCAGATCTTCCATGGATCGCTGGCCTGATAAGTAAGTAATTAAGCTTGATATGCGCTCACGCCCCAACTGAAAAAAGGACGATCGACTCAAAGATGACTTCTACGATATCCTAGACAGAACCTATTCCGAATGTCCTGGCTACGATACAAAGGTAGTTGTAGGAGATTTTATTGCGAAACTGGGCAAAGAGACATATTCGAGTCAATCACGGGGAGATATAGCCTACACGACGCCACGTCCGAAAACGGACATCGGTACTCGGCTTACTGGCGGGGCGTAATCTCCTTCTGGGTAGCACACGATTCCCGCATCTCAATATTCACAAAGGAACCTGGCGATCATCTGATCAGTCTATCACCAATCAGATTGATCACGTTGCGATCGACGCCAGACACTGCTCCAGCATCCTAGACGTACGAACCTTCCAAGTAGCCAACATCGACTTGACTCACTACCTTGTTGTAGCCAAGGTACAAATGAAGATACCAAGGATGCCACGGAGTCGAGCTGGACAACCAAAATTGACATCTGAAAGCTACAATCGCAGGAGACCGCTAGGATCTTTGCCGATCGAGTTTCCTTCGACCTCTCGCAAACTCCGATGACACCGGATGAACCCTCAGAACGACAGTGGGAGCAGCATTGCTGCGTGCCATCAGAGACGGTGCCTCTGATGTGTTTTGTTTCAAACAACCAACGACTAGAAACCCCTGGTTTGATGAGCATGCGGGCAAGCCGATGTAGTAAAGCAAAACGCCTACAAAGCCATGCTACATAGACGGACGAGAGCCCTTCATGAACACTGCGAGCAGGCGTGGGATCGAGAAGATGAGATAAGGAGATGCTACCACAGGTATGACGCTCGCAAGGTTTACGAAAAAATGGAGCGAACATGCCAGGTCTATAAAGCCAGAGCGGAAGCCTGTAGGGATGAAGACGGGCAACTAGTAGTAGAGAATATTGAAGGAACACTTCTGTAGACTGTTTGACGGCGATGAAAGATCTAATAACGCTATCGGGCCGAATGGTCCATTCGCAACCGACGAAGCTAGTAATTTCAAAGCTCAAGACTAATAAAGCCGCGGGCGCAGATGACCTGGCTGCCAAGCTATTTAAAGCCGCGTATGATAGTGTGCATAGAGACGGGCTATACGCAGCCATGTCATCAGGTTGTGCAGGATGGCAATGGATAATTCTCGCGGCTCCATTAAGGTCGGTAGCGAATTATCCGAGACCTTTGATGTTAAAAAAGGGTTTAGACAAGATGACGCACTGTCATGTAATTTTTCCAACATCGTGCTTAAAAGATCATACAAGACTCACTGGCCAACACAAGATGTACGATCTGTATCAAGTAATTGGACGAACACAGGGGGATGTCAATGATACGTTCGTGGGCATTGAAGCGGAAGCGGCTAAAATGGGTCTTTCGGTTAACGAAAGTAAGATGAAATACATGCTGTCAACCAAAAAAGACGCGCAACACCGACCTCTCGGCCACAATTGGCAGCTACTAATTCGAAGTGGTCAAAGACTTCGTCTACCTTGGCTCACTAGCTAGATCAAACGCAGAATAATAAGGCAGTTTGGGCTCAAGAGGCAATTGAGAAGTAGAGACCTCTCGCAAAAGACCAAGGTTGCGCTGTACAAAACCTTAATCATCCTGGTCCTCCTCTATGGCGCAGAGGCCTGGACTGCAGGGGGCTCTTGGTCGTTTTGAGACGAAAATTCTGCGTTCAATCTATGGTCCCGTCTGTATAAACTGAGAGTGGAGCAGAAGACAACGACGAATTTTACAGGCGACATCGGTATAGTACGACGTCTTCGGATCCAACGTCTAAGATTGCTAGGCCATGTAGAGTGAATGGATAACCCATCTCCGGCCCAAAGAGGCTTCGAGTCTAACTCCGAGGGGCGACGTAGCATAGGACGACCGAATCTAAGGAGGTACACACAGGTGGAAGGGGACCTTAACGAACTTGAAGTGCATCGCTGGAAACAGCTGGCAGAAGACCGTGCCAGCTGGAAAAGTTTGTTTGTTAAGGCCCAGGTTCAAAGCAGAGTAAGTAAGTAAGTAAGTAATGGAGCTAAAGACTTGCCAGCTTTTGGGGTTATCGTCTTGCTTTTCAATTAGTCTCATCTAGTAGGCTGTACCAGGCTCCCTCCAAAAGATCTTACCCATGCCAATCGGTGTTAATTTTGTTGTTTGGTTTTTCAGTGTCCCATATTTGACAGCTATGGGAGCAGGCTGTTCTTGAGAACGGGTCTACCATGCAGACCAATGGGTCACACGTCCATCCTGCAACATCTTCCTGAGCTGGATATGATTACCTTTAACTATTATTCCGCCAAGCTTGCGCAACGTCAAAGGCACAAAATATCAGAAGACGGTCAGCTATCTGACCCCCAGAGGTTCTAGATTTGACTCACTCGTAACGATGACGTTACGTCGTTTGCTTAACTCCATATTAAAGAGACCTCTTCGTCCAATAATGAAACTATCCAAAAAGCAAAGCGACAGATTCCAGTTGATCCCGGCCACTTTGCATTTCGTGCGGAGTACGACCGTGTGCATAAAGATAGGCTTCACAGTGCGATGTTTAGCCTTTGTTTCCTTCCTTTTTAACTTGAGGCCTATATACTTATATACCTATTCCATGAGGCACGTTGGTCTTTATTCCCAAAATAGGAAAAGAGAACTACTCACTTGCCAAGAGTTTTAGACCAATTAGTCTAACATCCTTCTTGCTGAGAAGCATGGTAGAGTTGCACGTGCGCAAAGTTGCCCTTCGACTGCATCATGCTTATCAGCGCGGAAAATCCTGCGAGACTGTGCTTCAAAACTTAGTGAGGAGGATAGAATGCGCACTCGGAAGGAAAGAGTACACGCTGGGCATTGATTCAATTGGTGCTAAAAGGCATTCCCTTTCTGAGATCCAAGGAGGCATTTGGGAGTTATCTTCTCAAAACATGGAGCTTATCGCCGGCAAAGGTCCTCTGAATCTACACTGCAATGATAAGACCGGTAATCTTATATGCATCGGTTGTCTGATGGAACAGGCTAACACACAAACATGTCGTAGCCTCTTTCATCAAACTCCAAAGAACGGTTTGTCTCAGTTGTACAGAAGCTTTCCCCAGCACGCCGGTCCTGCTCTAGATGCTATGATGAACTGAAAGCCGTGTCTCGTCTCAAGAGAAATGGTTTTTGGAATACCAGTGCGCTTGCAAGGGCGCATAGCGTACGACCCGTGTCTCATGGATATGCCCTCTGACGCAATGACACCTTTCATCCTATTGCGCTATAACTTCACAGTCGAATTTACATGGCACTAGGACTGCCTCGGGTCACATACCGATTGTCCTCGCATTTTCACAGATGGGTCCATATCTGGGCGGGGGTCCGGAACTGGGCTTTTCTTTAAGCGCGAAAACATCCGACTTCTCGTTAGGAAAATATGCGTCTGTCTGTCATACATAGATATACGCTATGCTAATGGCCATGCACTATGTTGTGAAGCACAGGTGGAAGGGAAAAAGGATATGCGTCTGCAGTGATAGCCAAGCTGTACTCAAGTCTGTGTCCAACCCTTTAATCAGCTTCGAATTAGTGCATGAACTCAAGACCTTCTGGAACAGAGTCGGTAGAGTAAATTCACGAAGATTTGTTTGGGTTCCAGGTCACTCCGGGACCCCAGGAAATTAAGTTTCTGATGAACTCGCCAGAATGGGTCTACCTGTTGCCACGGTCATCAAGGGCTGGGTCCTTAATGCAGGGTAACCCAGTGCGTACACTCTGATGTCTGCAAGAAATCCGCAGCAATCTTCTTATCCTTGAGGAGAATTGTCTGCAGAAGACTTACGGGCGTCACAGGCTCAAGAGTTATACTCTTATGATGTTTGTCACACAACCTGGTCGGAGAGCAGATGGTTTGGGTCCTAGATGTTCATTCACTACTCTCCAGGAGTGGTTGTCCTAGATAGGAGGAGAGAAACTCGACTGAATTTTCACGTTTGGCTGTAGTTCGCAGCAAATGTTCCATGCCATTATGGTGTTATATCGGAACTGCATACATAGAGTAGAGTGTGGAGTGACCATATACTGTGAGTGTTATCCTTTCATCAGTATTTTTAATCACTTTCCATTCACAACAGCTGTGTTGTACATTTTTTTCGTAAAGGAGTTGCGTTTCTTTGGCTATGGACATACTTTGAACTACAGACCTTCCGCTCGACAGTCGATGACGTTTACCATTGCTCCACGGCCACCCCATGGACTCTTTCGCTAAGCATCCCTGCATGCTCGGCATCAGTGAGCCGCCTACCTGTGCTGTAAGGTGTCTGCCTGGGATACAATGGACCAGTACTTGCGTCTGAGTGCTCCAATACATAGTAGAAACCTGCAACAACAAAAAAGGCATAGGTTCGTTAGTATATCAGAGTTACTGTCTCGGATCTAGGCGACCGTACACTGTCAGGTTCTGCTTTAATGACAATTGGCTTGCATCGTGCTCAGTCGTAAGCTCTGGAGACCTTGATGCTCCTTTTAAGCACTAGTGTAACCTCCTTCCCCTGTAAATGTCTATTGAAGAATGTCATAGAAGCATAGGTGTAATGACATTTACTCTAAGGCAGAACTGTCTTAAAATAAAATCCTTTTATGCGTAATCCAAACATCAGTCTGTTATTAAATGACTATTGCGGGGACCTTCCCTCCATGACGAAAATCCTTTAGCTCCGATACGATGACTCCATTTAACACGTAATGTCTTCAAAAATCCGCATAGAGCAGCACATTTCCATTGCGCACTGGTCATTATGATTCGCCTGGACATGTGGTTTGAATATCTTTTGACCGAACGCCAAATCTTTACAATTTGCATCCAACCATTTGTAGCTCAAAAGCACCTTCGTAGCAATGAAACGCAAGAGAGCAATCAAGGGACAAATATCCTGTTTAGTAGCTGACCGATGGAACGATGGAATCAATTTGGAAAATTGGATTTAATTTCCTCTGTTGTTTGGCTGTGACTAGCCAAAGGACAATTGGCTGATAGTGAGTGCTGAGTGAGGGACACAGTCATCAAAGAAAATGGGATGGAAACTGGTACCCCGGTGAAGTGTCCTTTTTTTGGTAAAGTGGCTACAGTCTACAGTGGGTGGATTCTGGACTTCTTATTTATCATTCCAGACCATCGACATGTCTGAAGTCACACAGTCACGAAATTCAAGTAGCCATCCTCGCTCTGGTGATAAACGACCCCAATTTGGCAATATAACAAGTTTCGCGTAGGTTAGGGTTAGGTTAGATTAGGCCGTAGTGGCTGGCCATTGTGATACCACATGGATCATATTACCTTGATCCGCCACCTGAAAACCAATCAGTGCTTCTGATAAAGCGATAGATTTGAACCATTTTTATATCTACTAGCTCACAGTGACGTCTTCGGAACCAATGTCTAAGATGGCTAGGCCATGTAGAGCGAATGGACATCACCGCTCCGGTCCGAAGAGTCTTCGACTCCAACCCCGAGGGACGACGCAGCAGAGGACGACCGCATTTAAGATGGCGCGCACAGGTGGAAAGGGACCTCAACCAACTGGGCGTGCGGCACTGGAAGCGGCTGGCCAAAGATCGGCCCGGCTGGAGAGGCTTGTTGGTTGAGGCTCTGGTTCACCCCGAACTGTAGCGCCATCAAAGTAAGTAAGTAAGCTCACTTAAGTTATCGTGGACAGGCGCGCCAAGGTAGACCCGATTCGTAAAAGAGGGACATGAGCAGAGGTGGTGTTGAATTGATTCTTCTTCCTCCTCGTCCATGCAGCCGCGGCAGAAGTCATTGGAACGTAGTCCTAGTTTGACGGCATGTTTTCCTTTTGGTTGCCACAAGGTCCCTGGTCCGTCCTAAGTTTAGCTAAGGCCAGATTTCTTTAGTAATTAAGCCGATGTTACTTTCGTTCCATTGAAGGTTGGTAGCCTTTATGGTTCAAAGTTTTGTCATGTGTTTTACCGAGCTTATTAGAGTTTTTAAATTCCTGAGGGTTTCAAGACTGAGTGTGCGTGACCCTAACCTTGCGAGTTCATCGGTCGCGCAGTTTCCTGGAATATCCCTATGCCCGAGATAGGCGGCAGTTGAGAGAAGTCTTCTGTTTATGGGTTACCGCTGTATCCTTAACGGATATTACACTGATCCCAAGCCTTGCAAGGGCTTTCGTTATCGCATTTGGGGGTCTAAACGATATTTGTTTTTTTTTTGGGGACTAGTGCTATCAATTAGCATTTGGCACTGCGACCTTTGCAGATCTATTGTGATATTGTGTCTTTTGGCGAGGTCTTGTAGGGCTTAATGGCATTCTTCGACGGTTTTTGAGTTCGCACTGTACGAACTCAGGGCTTGGAGCGCTGCATGGCTATCAGAGAGTATGTTGATGGTTACTCCTCTTATGCCAGCCTTCAGATTTAAATTGACGCATGTTAGGATGGCAAGCAATTCTGCTTAAAAGATGCTACGACCCTTTCCCAGGGCCTTCAAGATCCTGCGATTTGGTCCAAAGATGTCGGCGCCAACGCCAGATGCCATCTTGGAGCCATCCGTATACCACTTAAGGCCCTTGACATTGAGCAAGGGATCACTGGTTTCCCATGCTGAGCGATTTGTGATCAATATATCAAATCGTTTGTCAAAAGTGAAGGTGTGTGGCAATGCGTCCGAGACCGTGGTAATCATTTGCAGCTCGGAAAGGTGTTGTAATATGGACATGTGACCCGCGGGTCTACATGGCATATTTGTTCCCGAGCAAAGAATTCTGATTGCACTGCGTAATGCCACCTTTTTGATAAAAAATGTGTAGGGTGTAGTGGAGTGAGTCCAATGAGTGCTTCTTGGGCTGGCGTGGGGCAGGTTGGCATAGCCCCTGTAATGCTGAGACACGCTAATCTCTGAAGGCGTTGAAGCTTAATAATAGTCCACCATACGGTTACGATAAGTCTTACTATTGCGGTGTATAACCAGTGGACTACCTTAGGTATAAGTTCCCAGGTTTTACCGTACGTGCGTCGACCGGCCCACATGGCCTTAGTCGCTTTTGCAAGTTTAGTTTTAATATTGGAGTTCCAGTTGAGTCTGCGGTCTAGGTCAATACCTAAATGATAGGTTGAGGTTAAGCTCCTTGGAGAAGACTCCACTACCTACACCCGTCTCCATCTTGGAGCCATCGGTATGGAGGGATGTCGGCATGATGTAGTCCGTGTCCATGGGTACCTCGAAAGGGTTAAGAATGATAGTATGGCCTTTGTGTATTGTGGGCCATTTTCCTATGCCCCTAAATCGTGGGGCCGCGTAGGCAGCAACTTGTTTGCTGAAGACGTCCAATGGTGGGAGATGTAATAAAATATTAAGGGCCTCCGTGGGGGCCCTAATCACACTTACACACGAAGGTTTCGGTAGATTGCCTTGTCCAGATAAGTCCACCAAACTACGATGCCGTAAGGAAGGATAGGTCTTTATGACTTCTGTATAGAGGGCAGTGGTTGCTTTTTTGACACGATCAAGAATGTAGGGTTTCCAATTTAGTTTCTTGTCAGTCGTGGTGGGTTGAAGGGCGGAATTTTATATTTATTAGTAAACAGTACTAGATCCGCCTTTTTGGGGCTCATCACAAGTTTACAGTTCTTCGTCCAGTTTACTACGGTTTGTACTGCCACCTGCAGGTCCCTTGGGCAACTGGGAAACTTTCTTTGGCCAGCTGCTTCCAGTGCCGCACGCCCAGTTGGTTGAGGTCCCTTTACCAGAGTGCGCGCCACCTTTGTGCGTCGTCCCTCGGAATTGGAGTCAAAGGCTCTTCGGCCCGGAGCGGTGATGTCCATTCGCTCTACATGACCCAGCCATCTCAGACATTGGATCCGGAGACGTCTAACTAGGCCGATGTCGCTGTACAGCCGGTACAGTTCTTGGGTGAATCTTTTCCTGCACTCCCCGTTTACACAAACGAGACCGCAGATTGCACGTACAATTTTTCTCTCGAAACGCCCAAGAGCCTCTTCATCCGCTTTTGATAACGTCCAAGTCTCAGCGCCCTAGAGGAGGACCGGGATGATTAAGGTTTTGTAGGGGGACACCTTAGAGAGGGCTCTACTACTCAATTGCCTCTTGAGCCGAAAGAAGCAGCGGTTGGCGAGAGCTAATCTGCGTTTTATTTCAGCTCTGGTGTCGTTCTTGCTTGTCGCTATCGAGCCAAGGTAGACGAAGTCCTCGACTACTGCAAAACTATAGCTGCCGAAGGTGACGTACTGACCAAGACGTCGGTGTTGCGCATCTTTCTTTGATGACAGCATATATTTGGCCTTGTCCCCCTTTAACTTTAGCCGCTTCTGCTTCAACGCCTGCGAACGCCTCATCGACGTCTCGCTTTGTCCGTCCAATAACGTCACTGTCATCTGTATAGACGAGCAATTGTACAGACTTGAAGTAGTTCGTACCTGTATTGGCCGCAGAGTCCCGCACGATATTTCCAAGTAACAACGGGAGTTCTCCTTAGTCATCCTGAACAGTCTGACGAGTTTGGTAGGAATGATAGAATATGACATGGCTCTGTATAGCTCGTCCTTAGAAACACTGGATTTAAAGTCGGCAAAAAGATGGTGCGTGCCGAACTGGAATTCATGGGTCTTCTCAAAGTTCTGCCGCAGTGTAAATATTTGGTCTAGCGTGGATTTTCCTAGCCTGAAACCACATTCGTATGAACCTGCCAGATTGTCCACGAGTGGTTTCAGGCGTTTACACAGTACGGCATGGAGGATATTGTACGCGATGTTCCGGAGACTTATCCCTCTGTAATTGGCGCAGTCAGAGAGGCTCCTTTCTTATGGATTCCATTCATCCGGCATGCATCCTTCCGACCATATCTTGAAGATAAGTTGGTGCATGTTCCTAACCAGCTCATCGGCAGCTGCTTTAAATAGTTCAGCGGGAAGTCCGTCTGCTCCAGCAGATTTATAAGACTTAAGTTTCGATATCGCTATCTTCGTCTTCATCCATTGTGAATGGTTCGTTCTGCCTGATGGCGGCATTTTGACTATCATCGCCGTTATACATTCTGCAGAAGTGGTCCTTCCACAAACTCAGCATCGACTGTGACTCCACTATTAGTTGTCCGTGCTCATCCCTGCAGGCTTCTACTCTAGCTTTATAGCCTTGGCATGTTCGTTTCACTTTTTGGTAGAACTTTCGAACGTCGTTCCTGCAATAGCATCTCGCCATCTCCTCGATCTCGATCTCAATCTCGATTTCTGCTCCTTCTTTTTTTCTTCTTAGTAGCGCATGCTCCTCCCTCTTTTCTGTTCATAGAGCTCGCGTGCAGTCCTCGTCCGTTCTGTTTCTCTACATGGGCCTGTCTGCACTCGTCATCCAACCAGGGGTTTCTCGAAAGTGGTGGCTTAAAACCGAATACGTCAAAGGCGCCCTCTCTGATGGCGTTCTGACAAAGTCTCCATTGACTTTCTATGGTTGGTGCAGATTGCATCGGGACTTGAGTGAGCTTGAGGGAGACTTGATCGGCGAATGTACTGGTGATCTCTTGCGATTGCAGCTTTCCGACTAAAAACTTTTGTGTCCTTACTCGACTCCGTTGAATCCGAGAAATTCGTATCCGTTCCTTGGCTGCAATAAGGTAATAATCCGAGTCGATGTTGGCTGCTCGAAAGGTTCGGGCATCTAGGATGCTGGAGGAGTGTTTGCCGTCAGTTTGCAATGTGATCAATTTGGTTGGTTGTTGATTAATCGGGGGACCGCGAGGTCCCCTTATGGATGTTGAGCTGTGGGAATCGTGTACTTACTACTACGAGATTATGTCCCGCCATAAAGTCCACTAGCCTTAGTCCGTTTTCTGACGAGGTGTTGTGTAGGCTATGCTTTCCTATGACTCGTTCAAAGATAGCTTCCTTGCCCAGCTTACGCATTGAAATCTCCTAGATTTAATTTTGGTGTCATAGCTGGGACATTGGGCATATGTTCTGTCTAGGAGCTCATAGAAGTCGTCTTTATGTCGGTCGTCTTTCACCTTTGTTGGGACATAGGCGCATTTTAAGCTTATGTTGCCGGGATTGGCCTTAGTGCGGATAGTTATGAGGCGTTCGCTTACATACTGGAAGCTTATGACTTTTGCCTGAGTCTGCCTTGAATAAATCCGCATCCGAATAAGCGTTGTTGATTTTCTCTGTAGCAGTTTCCGTAGTGGATATCACAGTTTTTCATCTGCTTTTTGCCTGGCCCATCACATCGCACTTCTTGAAGCGCGGTAACGTCAGCCTTATAGCACTATAGGGTGGTAAAGTGGTAGACTATGCGAACATATGAAGGCACAAGCGCGGACACTCCAGCCTCTGCCTTCCAACTCCTACTCTCACCTCCACGAGGTGGCTCCTGGGTATCTAGTACCTCAACTGTAGATCGGGTAGACCTCTTTGTAAGGTTGTTGTGGGCAGCGAACGAGAGAGGGATGGGGGTCTGATACTCCACCAGGGCTCAGCTCCTTCTTCGGGACAGCGGCTGAAGAATTCCCAAGATGGAGTCAACGGCGGCGCCCACGGTTCGATCGAGTAGAACTACCTGGTGAACACCTTATTTCGGGGGGCTACTACAACATATTTGGAGCTCAGGCCTATAAGGAACGGCACAGCCGGCCTTTTGGGTAAATAAGAACCTGGTCCTCCAGGTAAAACAATAATTTGTTCAGAGACAACCAAAAACCGAGGCACTACTACCCGGAGAGTGTGTGCTCAGAAGGAGTTCCAGGGCTTCCGTACAGGAGGTCATCCGGGAAACGTCATTCCGCATTAGGTTTTGCGTAGGTGGCATCGACCTTCACGCCATTCCAGCTAAAGCTATTCATCGACAGGAATTCTGCATGTTTACCCTCGGGCACGTCACATCTTCTGACGTCCGCTTTTGACTTCTGACGTACATATGTACAAACTTTCCAGCACGTTTAACCGTTAAACGGAAAAACAATATTCTAACCTCCTGACGTACAACTCGTCCAATTAACACCGTAGCAAAGAAGACGTCACTCGTCCGTCCGGCTGTTATCGAATGTGCCTCCAAAAGAATGATAATTAGAGAAAGGAATGAAGTCACCACTCTTCCGGCCGCGAGAGAACTGCAATAAATTAAAAAGATACTGAAAAAGAATGTCACCCGATTCAAGGTTCCCCAGTTTCCCTGTCTCCGGGTTGTCTTCACCCACCGCCAGTTGCCGTTTCTGAGAAACCGAAACACAAAACAACACGACATCAAACCACAATTTCCTGTTGCATTAATATCTATCACCAGAAACAGCATACCAGCAACCAACGAAGATACATAGATAAGTGGTAGAAAAGGAAAAATGAAAATGAAAATTAAAAAAAATAAATAGAAATCAGCAAACGATGAATGTAGTATCTTCCGGTCGCCCGCACGAGCCCCAACCTCAACTTCAGCGAAACGCCACCGTTCGCGTCTACTTCCTTGATCGCGATGCCAAAAATAGATTTTTCGGTTCTTTTGTGTGAGACTATTGTGGAACCAGTCCTCCCTCTCTCTATCGCTCTATCGCTCGAAATAGCGCAAACAAATCACTGAAAGGTGGATATTTATAGAAACGTAGATACATACTTAGATACACCGTATCCCGTAACAGTATGCCACACAACACGACGGCTAGTGTGCAGATACAATTCAAACGCTCGTGGGTTATTCGGCAACATAACAGCTGCACGCTCACTTCGACTCCTGCACTTTGTCAGCTTGCGGACTTTTGCGTTATAGTTGTCGTCTACATACAGTGGCTTACTAGCGACCGATAAACAATAGAGCCATCACTGAATCGCTGTCCCACTGACGCGAGTTAGGATTTTAGTTTTTTTTTTTTTTGCGAAAAAACCCACCGTGTGGGTGGCATATACGTTTCCTTCAAGAGTTAGAGCGAAAACCGAGGAAAAACTCCCGTGGAAGTTGTGCGCGACAACTTCCCTATGCTCCGCCATCAATTGTGCTGTGGAAATCCAATTAATCTTCAGAGACAAGGAACTAAAGGCTGACAAGCCACAAGCAAAGACCTTCTGTCGCACATGTACATACATACGTATGTATGTACATAGTACTCGAACTCGAACGTACTAACTTGCAGGACAGCACCCCCGTTTTGTCGTTCGGTGGCCAATTTACATTTTGGCAATGTATCGTGTCGCTGCTGATGGCGTGGCGATGACGATGACGCGTTAACAAGAAGTGAAAAGGAAAAAAAAAATTGATTAAGACCGGGCGACAAGGACGAGATTGAGTTGTGGCCACGACGAACGAGTGTGGGCTATTATTGCACAGACGATGACGGTAATGGTCTAGGTAGGTAGGTAGGTTTGTAACCTTCCCAGAATTGAGAAGAATGCACATAGGCCAGGGAGGCCCGTTGTGCAGCTACGAGGGGGTTTTACACCCCTATTCGTGAAACCATTTTGTGTTTCTTAAGAAGTTAAGAAGGTGGGTTTCCTGATGTTGCAAAAAGCTGGACAGGCACAGAGAAGGTGGTGAATGGATTCGATCTCCTCCTCGTCCTGACAGCTTCCGCAGAAATCATTCGGAACTATTCTTAGTTTTTGTGCGTGACTGCCAATGAGGCAGTGTCCTCTGATGACACCGATGACTTTGTAGATGTCAGTTCTTTTTAGGGAGATTATACTCCTTGTGCTCATTCATAACTTTCTGTCCAGCGTATTGTGTGAACCTCTAAAACCATTTTGCACCGCACTAATCGGCAGCTACCAGTGCGGCTTCCGGCCCGGCAAATCGACTATAGACCTAATATTCACATCTCGACAATCTCTGGAAAAGACCAGCCACACCATCTCTTTATCAGTTTTGAAGGCGCATACGTCAGCTTTCATCGCAAAGAATTGTGTGATGCGATGCCCGAATAAGGGGTCCCAGGAAAACTGATCTGATGGCTGCACCATGCAGTACGGTTCTAGGACTTCTGAACCGTTTGAAACATGCACCGGATTCCGGCAAGGAGATGCGCAGTTGGGCGACTTCTTCAATTTGGTGCTGGAGCAGATAGTGCGACGGGCAGGCGTCAACAGCGAAGGCACTATCTTCTACAAGTCTGTCCAGCTGCCAGGCTACGCGGTTGATATTGACATCATCGCGCGGTCTTAGCGTGACGTTGTAGAAGCTTTCACGGCGATTGAAAAACAGGTGAAACGAGTTGGTCTTAAAGTCAACAAGGATGAGACAAAATACATTTTGTCAAGCAAAAACCGATCCGTTGCTCACCACCTGGGACAAAATATAACGGTTGACAGCTATACTTTCGAGATGGTTAAGGTGTTGGTCTACCTCAGAGCAAACTACAGTGGAGATCCGTCATAGAATCGCCCCTGGCAACCGCTGCTACTTCTTACTTACTTATCAGGCCTGCGATCCATGGAGGACCTGAGCCTGAGCTATAGCTGCCTTCCATCCTTGACGGTCCCAGGAACGCTGCTTCCAGTTGTCAAGACCAAGATGTCTTACATCCGCGATTACTTGGTCATTATACCGGAGGTTCGGTCTTCCTCTTTTTCTCGAACCAGCTGCCGATTAGTGCGGTGCAAAAGGGCTTTTGACGTTCACACAGTACGCTGGACAGGATCTTGTATGCGACATTGAGCAGGGACATACCTCTATCCCTGCAAGAGGTAGGATCATCTTTTTTGTGGATGTGGCAATTAGAGCTGATACTCCAGTCGTCGAGCATCCTTCCATCTTCCCAAATTCGACATAGGTCTCTTTGAACTCTATAGGTATTATCCGGAATGCTACAATGTCTAATATTCCAATTTCAGGGCAATCTGTTTTGATAGCTCACAATCATCTGAAAGTGTTTATCCACACCATGTTACGTGGCGTCAGCATAGGAACATAGTATCACAGAGTACCACAGAACTCCAGTTCGGCAAAGGCTGTTTTCAGCTACTACCTGTCCATACACATGTGCTTCCATCTCATTTTCCTCAATAGCAAAATGAATATTTAAAGTAACTTTCGACACGATTCCCCAATTCCTAGTTTCCATATTCCGCAAAACACACATTAACCCCAGAAACCCAACAACACCCGACTGACCACCAGTAGCACTTTGTCTCCAACTACAGCCGGATACAATTCACTGCCCACCTCCCGTCCCACTTATGGACAAATAAACATACATACCAACATCCGTTTAGGGGTGACTCCTATTGTCGAGGTCGTGTGTTTAGTCCCAAGCCCCCTGGTCGCATACGAGCACAATACAGCGCTCGCACCCCATTCGTCGACGGCTGGTGCTTGAAAATATATTTTTGGCTCCCGAGTGGGACGCTGTGGCGCCGGTAATTCACTTAATTACTGAAATGGTCGCATTTTTAAATGCCTCTCTCCGGGAGTAATTTGCATTTTTTCGTAATTAAGGAGAACGGGTAGACGTGAGGGAGTGAGGACGAAAACGGTTCTGGATGTCATTAGTTTATCGCTTAAGCGTCAGGTAGTTTTTCGTTTTTTTGTTTTCTTTTGTTTGCAATTTCCAGGCAACCTACTGCAGAATGCAATAGAACCTCAACTGATTGTACTCATACAGATGGATCGGACGACGAGACGATGGAGAGGACAACGACGATGACGCCCACGCGCAACAGATTGCATGCATGCAATTCGCGATGCGAATTTCTCCAATGGAATTTCAATTATTTTCCCATGGATGGCAGGCGACCAGGCATGGCGCCAAACAGACAGTTTCAAACACAAAGTCCAAAACAAATGGCCAAAAACTCCTGAACTCCAGCATGGCAGTCAACTGCATCCTGCATCGTGGCACAACATCCATGGACTATGGACCGTGAAATAACTACGACAACACGACAACGACTGTATCGCATATCATTTGCGCCCACGCAATGCCGACTTTTTTACTCGCAGATCACAGTTCGCTGGACTGATGATGAATGTTGCTGGCATTACGCCCTCGTGCGGGCACGAGTGCCACTCGTTCTGGAGCACTCTTATCGACCGTGGATCAATTTGCGACACGATGCAGTCCATGTTATTGGAATATCCGTTTTTCGCGCAACAAAAAACCTACGCATCCGTGTGCCGTAGAACCGCATTTCTGAATGACAACATGCAGCCTGAAGGTCTTCGAGTCTTCACCGCTCACCATCTACTACGTAAGCGAGGCTCATTAATCAGGTGTATGCTAATCACTGGTAACCGCTTGCTAGAACGTCCAACTCTGGTTGTGTTTTTTGTTTTTTATCGTGAACCCTGAGAAGCTAATTACGCGGCAAAAGTCGCGACGGTGGTGATGAGTGATATTGGTTTACTACGCATTCGATACGATACGAAACCTGGGTTTTTGGGTCACCCAGTGTGCTGGGAAGTGAATACGGAAACGCGTGTTGGTTAGGGGTGGTATACCCTAATCACTAATCACCTGCTATGAGCGAAAATGTTGGTTATCAATTACTCAACGCTTTTGGCCACGGTCGTTGATGAATGGATTGGCATTCCATCTAGAGGTGGGGGAAATTAATTTGTAACTCGTTAGGCTAGATTAGGGCTTACTTTTCTAAGTATACTTATTTTATGGAACTTACTGCTGAAGTTTCTTTTAGCCGGGGTTTGGAACCCATTTGGGACACCTTTAGTCAACTAGACTACCACCTAGTTGAACGTCGCTGTATACGCTCAAAGGCATAGGAAATTTCCACGTCCACTTTTGATTGTAGATATTGTTCGTATCACTGGATTTCGATAAACTACACCTGCCTACCATCATTTCCATTTAAGCTTCACCAGAACAATCGAACTTTGACACGTAGGCCGAGGTCGGCCCATTGTGATACCACAAGGATCATTACCCTGATCCGCTTCCTGAGAACTAACCGTTGCTTCTGATGAAGCGATGGAGTTAAGCTATTTTTAGGTTTGCTAGCTCACCTAGATCTTATCAGAAGAAAGAAGAGAGAGCACGGAAAGCGTGAGATCGAGGAGATGGAGAGATGCTTCTGCAGGCATGACGCCCGTAAGTTTTAAAATAAGGTAAAACGAACATGCCATGGCTACAAAGCCAGAGCGGCGACCTGCAGGGATGAACATGGAGAACTGGTAGTAGAGTCGCAGTCGATGCTGAGGATTTGGAAAGACCACTTCTGCAGATTGTATAACGGCAGTGATAGACAAGATACCGCTATCAGGCAGAACGAGCCATTCGTAATGGACGACACTGAAACAGAATTCAGTCCACCCGACCTAGACGAAGTCAAAATAGCGATATCAAGACTTAAGTCTAATAAAGCCGGCCTGTCTGCTGAGCTTCTTAAGGCGGCTGGACATGAGCTGGTAAGGTGCATGCACCATTTGCAAGGTATGGTCGGAGGAAAGCATACCCGACGAATGGAACCTCAGCATCGTTTGCCCGGTCCATAAGAAAGGAGACCCCTATAACTGCGCCAACCATAGGGGAATAAGTCGTATTGTGTGAACGCCTGAAACCGTATGTGGATAACCTGATCGGCTCCTATCAGTGTGGTTTCAGGCCAGGTAAAGCAACAATAGACCAAATATTTACGTTACGGCAGATCTTGGAGAAGACCCAGGAATACCAAATCGACACTCACCACCTCTTCGTCGATTTCAAGGCTGCATACGACAGCGTGTATAGAGATGAGCTATACAAAGCCATGTCTAGTTTTAACATCCCTGCCAAACTCGTCCGGCTGTGCAGGATGACAATAGAGAATTCTCGCTGCTCCATTAAGGTCGGTAATGAGCAAACCGAGACCTTTGATGTTAAAAAAGGATTTAGGCAAGGTGACGCGCTATCATGCAACTTTTTCAACATCGTGCTTGAAAAGATTTATTCATCATGGAGCAAAGAGCTTGAACCTGATTTTGTCAAAAGAAGAATTTCGATTCGAAGCAAGCTGTTTGGCTCGACTCAATATCAATAACTGATTACGGGGTGGCCGTGTGGTGCAATGGTTAAAATCACCGACTGTCGAGCGAAAGGTCTATAGTTCAAAGTCTGTTCATAACCAAGAAATACAATTCCAATACAAGGAAATTTGGATCACACCTGTTTCGTTGAGAACTACAACCAACGTGAAAATTCAGTCAAGTTCCTCTCGAATCCTATTTAGGACAACCACCCCTGGAGTGCAGTGGACGAACATCTACGACCCAAACCATATACACTCCGCTCATTTTGTAAGGCAAGAGAATGGAAGTCTCTTTAATTTATTCCCCAGTCGATCTTAGGGACATGTCGAAATTGTTCAGTCGAAACTTAGACCCATTACTCTTGCTTCCAATGGGAACGTCTGGTAGCTATAGGTCACAATTTTTGTGGACTAGGTGAACTAGATCAATATGTGATCCTACATATTCTGGCTGGGATTCAACAGAAAACACCGAAGCAGTTTGTGAGAATCTTGCTTCGAGTCCTTGGATACCAATTTTTGATCAATAATTGAACAAATCAAGAAAGTCTTTGATTGACGTCGACGTTATTTCTACCGATTTCAGTAAAGCTTTCGATAAAATTTCCCACAGCCTAATACTCTTCAAACTGTCTTCCCTTGGTTTCGATCCCGTTTCCGTGAAGTGGATATCTTCTTACTTGAACAATCGCTATTATAGTGTTCGCTTCAGATCTGCCTTTCTAAACCTTTTCTAGCTTCCTCCGGTGTCCCCCAAGGTAGCCACTTAGGTCCACTTCTTTTCGTTCTTACCATTAACTATATTGAAATGGTGATCAAACATTCCCATATCTCACTATATGCGGATGATACCAAGTTCTTCAGGAGTATTTCCTCCAATCAGGACCCTTCCCTAATCCAATTAGATCTCAATAGTTTTTCCACCTGCTGTTCCAAAAACTGCTTGGAACTCAACATTTCCAAATGCCAATCCATTACTCTTTCACGTAAACGAATCAAACCCCCTCCACGTCTCTACTTTCTAAATAATCAGCCCATAGCCACCGTTCAGGCTATCCGGGATCTTGGCATATCATGTGACTTATGTGACCAGGAGTTAAATTTTCGGACACATATCGACGAGATAATCCTTAAAGCTAATTCAGCACTCGGCTTCGTAAAGCGATGGTCTAAAGAATTCTCCAACCCCTACGTTACCCGATCTCTCTACACAACCTTTGTCCGGCCCCTTCTTGAATACGCCTCTCAAGTATGGTCACCTTACCAACAAACCCACATTTCTAGAATCGAGAGCATCCAACGCCGATTCCTACGTCTTGCACTTCGAGGTCTCCCCTGGAATAATCCTTTGCTCCTACCACCCCATCAAGACCGTCTTAAATTATTCAACACGAACACGTTGGAGGAAAGAAGAACTGTATCTGACATACTTTTCATCCATCGACTCCTTTCAGGTACCATTGATTGCGCGACCCTCTATGACTCTGTCTCTATCAACACTAACCCTCGCAATGTACGTAATCCCCTTCTCTTCTATCTACCCACCCCCCGCACCCCCTATGGTTCCAATGAACCCATTTCTCGTATGCTGGGAAGTGTTAACTCAAATCCTTACTTCGACTTCAACCTCAGCACTCAATGCTTAAAAACTCGTCTTCTTAATCATGCCCCCCTCCCCCACCATCCTTAGCTTCTAAGTTAGATTAAGTTGGCTTGAATTAAGCCCAATAAATGGGGGTGTTCGCCCCCACGAAAATTAAATTTAGCTGGACGTTACTTCTGGTTCATTGGTTTGATTCCCGCTTTTTCACCAGACCACCTTGGATTCGAATAAATAACTTATTCCTCCGTCACTTGCTTCGAAAGCTTCCTTTAAGATTAGGCAATTTTTTGACACATCCGAGTCCCTCCATCAAGCTGATTATCGGCATGGGGTTGCGTGACAGCTCTGCCAGGCCCAGAAAACAAAAAACGAATAAAGTGAAAACAGAAGGATACGTACGAGTCAGTGATTAATGAGGTAAAACTGTGGGAGACGACAGCAAGAATTTCTGTTCTCCAATGGGTGACGGCACCACACAAAGGTCAGTGGCTTCGCTGTTATTTATAACGATAACATCATTGTCTGAAGGCCTAAGCACATAGACCTAGTTCTGGCATATTTTCTTTACATTTTTAGCACCCACGTTTGATCTTATTGTCTGTGTGGATTGGATTCCCCTCCTGCCCATGTAGCATCAAGTTATTGGCTACAGATTTCATCCACACAGCACACGCAAATAGACTTCAGAACCTAAGTCCCAATACTGCTCATAAGAATTCAACCATCGCCAAAGCAATTGCCCAAAAAGCCACCCCCATGGCCCATCCTTATCTATCATCGTTTCCCAATTTACATTAAATCAACGTCCGGTTCCCATCCACCTGGCAAATACCCGTGTAAACCTCGATAAGTACACATGCCGAATGGCACGTATCCGAAAACAAGCATAAACCAAATATAGGCAATAACTCCTACCGCCCTGCGGCGCCGATTGCCGCGTCCACACACCCGACCGGAAGACGGGCATTTTGGAACTCGAACTGCTACCGAAACTGCATAACACATTAGACTCGAACATAAATTAGTTTCAATGAACAAACATGCCGCTCGTAAATAACGATGTAATGTACTCCTCGCATAATCTGCAATCATTTTCATAAAATCCTCATTCGAATATCCTAAATATCGGTCCGGGGTCGCATGGAGGCGCTACTGAAGGACTGAGAGAACAGAAAACAGATTATACAAATTGCTACTGCTGTTGTTGGCCTTTCTGGTTGTTGCAGATTCCCTTCAGCTCAAATAGGCAGATGGCCCAGTCATTCAGTCGCCACATAAACATGCACCCGCGCCAATAAACTCAGCCCAACACCCTACGCTAAACTCCTTCTCGATCTCTCTGGCGGACTGGGTTATGTAATAATCCCTTAGCGTATCCTTTTCATCGATACTCATATGCTCAAGTCCATTTTGTAGTACGAAATACGACGTGCAAACCACTGCCCTATCGCCTTGATCCTTCACCCGGGAACAACAACAGCAACAACAACCATACAAGCGAAACCAATAAAAATAAACTTCAGATTCATCCCTCTCTCGATTGGGCGAAGAAAAGATTATAAATCCAGATATTTGCTGGACTCCCCCCAGGTCCTGATCCTTGTTGCTCGATTGCAATTTGCCGCATCCGACAACAACAGCGAACGACAAGTCGTACGTGGCAAATGGTAATGGACTACATCCGTAAGTGCGACAGACGATCCTTGTACATGTCGCCGCCGACTAAAAGGTGAGAAGACCACGACTAAGGAGAGGAGGACGGCCACAAAAAAAAAACATATTTATTGGCGACAGCTTTTATGGCCTACGGCACTAATGTCCTCGATTATTATCGCAATAAAATCCTACACCTCCCCCTCCCCATTCCGGAAGTCTTTCCCACCATACCACTCGAATCCGTTCACCCCATTCCATTCGTATGTAGTACTGCAGTTCCACGCTGCTGCAACAGTATCTGTAGCTCCAAGGATAATTGCCAATAAAGTGTATCGACATACATAGATACAGATATACAGATCGGCGCTTAGCAACCAGCCAAAGATACAATATTTCAACGTTCCACACAATATTTTTCGAAACACATACTTACAAGTACGTGGGGTATATGCACTCATATCGTGGACTCAAAACTGTCGTGAGAAAGGAAGGAGTCGCCTGGCGAATGGATGGATTGTCGGCGTATGCATGTCAGTAAAGTAAAGCTAATTGGCCGGAGAGGAATGTCAAAAAGTTGCGGATAGAATGTCAAGATACATGCTACAACTTCATATATTGCCTGACTAGCTGCTGGTTGACTAGATGTGAATTACCAAAGGGTGGCGGCTGGTGGTAGTTAGAAAGACGGAAGTACGCCGAGGAGTTATTTGTTTTCTGCTTATGCTTATTTGCGAATGTATGTATGCCTTTGGAGGACATCACGCTACCGCAGTGGTTGATGCAGTGGTTAAGGCAAATAATTACATGGTACGTGTGAAACGTTACGGTTTTGTGGCTTAAATCCAATTGAATACTGTGGACGGAAAAGTGGATCTGGTGAGAAGCGTGTGGTTTGCAAAGTCACAGGCAAGGGTTGTTGTAAACTATGATCCTTAACTAGATACCCTAGAAGTCAACATCAAAGGGATGCTTTGCAACATCTTACGTGCGTTTTAAAAAGTTTGGTTACCTCATTGTCATTTCGGAGTGAGCTAAACCGAAAGGCAACTCTTAAAGCTCTATCATACAGGGCTTACATGTTCAGCTCATACTAGCCGATAGGGTGCCCTACTTGACGTCAGCGTAGGTATACACTGTTGTATCATCCTCCTACTCACAAACCGATAGATGCCTTACCAGTGCCCAGCATATTGAGGTGGTCAACAGGATTGATAACACCAATAAGTATACCTCTAAGTCTTCTTCAGTAAATTATTTCAGGACATATTGCGGATCTCTAGCGGACATTGAGGCGTAAGAGCTGTTCAGCCTACACCCAGACCTGTCTCTTCATCTGCGAGTATGTACCTCAGAGTACAATGGACCAGTGTTTGCGTCTGAGTGCTCCAGCGGATAGCAGAGGCCTTCAACAACAATGTACCTCAGAAGCACAGTCATTGGCAAAGTATAGCCATACCTAGAACCGCCTCGTGTTCTGAAAAGTGTACATCTCCAAGCTCATTTAAACGAGCTCATCAAATATTTCATTTATTAAAATCTCAGCGTAACGCCACAGAAAAATGAGCCATAACTATGGCGTAATAGGACAATGGCGTCCTTGCATCAGACCAACAAGGACCGTGCATGGACCGGATTAATGTTGACGACTATTGAAAAAAATGAAAAGAGGACAATGATATTCGGCTCTGTACGTGGAAGGTTAGGTCCCTAAACAGACCACGTGCAGCCGAACAACTTGCAGACTCTTTAGATCACTATAAAGCGGACTTAGCCGCCATCCAGGAAATACGATGGAATGGACCGGCTATCTTCTTCTTCTTCTTAACGGGCGCTACTGTTCGGGGTGAACCTGAGCCTCCACCAACATGCCCCTCCAACCAGCACGATCTTTTGCTAGCCTTTTCCATTGCCGCACACCCAACTGGCTGAGGTCCCCTTCCACCTGTGTGCGCCATCTTAAGTGCCGCCGTCCTCTGCTTCTTCGTCCCTAGGACGATTCAAAGATTCTCCGGGCTGGAGCTGTGGTGTCCATTCGCTCAGCCATCTTAGGCGTTAAATCCGTAGACGTCTGACTAAGCTCATGTCGCTGTACAGCCGGTAAAGTTCGTGGTTGAATCTTTTCCTCCATCCCCCGTCTGCGTTTATAGGCCCGAAAATCACGCGCAAAATCTTTCTCTCGAACCGACCCAGGGCCTCCTCATCCGCTTTTGATAGTGTCCATGCTTTTGCGCCATACAACAGGACCGGGACGATAAGGGTCTTATATAGAGTCAACTTTGTCGTTCGGGAGAGGGCTCTATTACTCAATTGCCTCCTGAGCCCAAAGAAACAACGATTGGCAAGAGTGGTTCTGCGTTTGATTTCGGAACTGATGTCGTTGTTCCAGGTCCCTGTGGAACCAAGGTAGACGAAGTCCTTAACTACCTCGACCGGCTATAAAGCGAATGAAAAACGGCGACTGCTATATGAAGAGAGGACAACGATTCTATGCCGAATCTCCACTGTGGTGTCGGTTACGGTTGCCCCGAGGTAGACAAATTCCTCAACTACCTCGACAGTATAGCTATCAACCGTTCTATTTTGTCGCAGGCAGTGAGCGACGGATCGATTTTTGCTTGACAGCATGTATGTTGTCTTATCCTCGTTGATCAACTCGTTTAGCCTGATCTTCCATCGCCGTGAAAGCTCCTACAACGTCACGCTGAGACCGCGCGATTATGTCAGTATCATCCACGTATCCTAGCAGCCGGACAGACTTGTAGAAAATAGTGCCTTCTCTCTTGACGCATCCCCGTGGCACTATTTGCTCTAGCACCGAAATGAAGAAGTTACACGACAGCGCACCCCCTTGCCGAAATCCTGTGCACGTTTCAGACGATTCAGATGCATCCGTTTTCCTGGGAAGTCGGCCATTACATCAAACAATTCTTTGCGATTTGAAACTGAATATTCGGTGGCCAGGACGGAAGCCTTTAGGGTGGAGATCATATCTAATAGCTTCTGATTCTACCACTCCATGGTCGCCACTCAATCGTCGTCCGCCGTATGTTCAGTATTAGAGCGGATACTTTTTATCTTCCACTGGTTGCCGACTTAGGGCATCGACATTTACGGCCCTTTCCCGAGCTGATGAACCAGCTTGTAGTCGAACTCTTGAAGATTGAGCCACCATAGTCTTACGCGGGGGATCAGCTTCCCCTTCGTACTGGTTGCAATTATAGCCTCACAATCCGTGATAACCTTGAAGCGCCTGGCCAGAAGGTACACCCGGAAGGGGTTCAAGCTCTCCACTATAGCTAAAAGCTCTAGTTGATAAGGATGGTATTTCGTTTTGTCCATATAGAGTTTTCGAGTGGTCGCAGAGAGCTGTCTTCCTTCCGCCGTTGCAATAGTATTCCGGTCAGGCCGAGAGACGACGCATCGGTATGGGTCACATGGGAATATTCCGCATCGAATAGCGCCAGTACGGCCGGATAAATAAGGGCCATCTTCAGCCAATGGAATGCTTCTTCCTGTCCCGGGGTTTAATTGAACGGATGGCCTGTTTTGGTGAGGTCTGTCAGCGACGTTCTTCATAAACTTGCCAACCAAGTCTAAAGAGGCCTTAAACTACTTAGAGGTAATGCTCGACAACCAACTTAGTTTTAAAGCCCATAACGAATACTGCAATAATAAGTCGTCACAAATACAAGCCATGCTTTCCAGAATACTCCCGAACATCGGGGGATATGCGAGGAGGATTCTGCTTTCCAGAGTAGTAGGATCAATATTCCTATACGCTGCGTAGGTCTAGGCGGGAGCCCTTATAACAAAGGAAATAAGAAGAAAGCTCTGCATACAGGCTCTGCGCAATAAGGACAATATGCGGTTTCCGGACAATCCCGGATGAAGCAGCCGGTGTCATAGCGAGTGTGGTCCCCACCGACATTCTCGCCAACGAGATGTACAGAGTTTACCTTAAGTGAACCATGGACCGGCAAGAGACCTGTGTTAACCGGAGGTTAAAAGCCGAACAAAGGGCAACATCCATAGCATTATGGCAAGGCAGGTGGGGCAATACGACAAAAGGCCGATAGACTTACAAGCTGATCCCAACGATCGAGGTTTGGGGAAAAAGAGCACACGGGGATTACAACCGACGCAATTCCTATTACGTCGAAAATATCCCCACAGATTTGGACACGTAAGGTTAGGCTAGGTAAGTGGGTGCCCTACTGACAAAAAGTTAAGGCTCACCTAGATTACGTGGAGTCCATTGTGCCCAATTAATTTTTAACTCGAAGGAACCTAGAGATTTTCCGGTGAGCTGAACTATCCAGACGAGGATAACAATCCTATTATTCTGTTCAGCCCAATGTTGATTACCTCCTCTAGTCCCGAAAGGAAGTGTCTTCCTAGGAATACGTTCCTTTTTTGGGCTGGCGCTGGACAATCAATTTCCTCTTTGTCCCTGCAGCTTTCGCAGAAGTCATTGTAGGGCTTGCCTAGTCTAGCTGCATGGTAAGACAGCACGCAGTGTCCAGTGAGGACACCGACTGCCAGTCGAATATTCCCACGATTGAATTTCAGCAGATTTTCTGTCCTTTTCTTATTATAGACGGGCCTAATCGATCTCGCCGTTGCGCATGTATCTAAGTGACACCATCGCTTATTGGCTTTCATTAATATCTCCGTCTCTATCTCTCTGTAGAGCGCACTGAGTGGCGTTTTGGCTTCGGTTGCGATCTGCCCGAAATTTTAACCGTTTCGGTTCTGAATCTTGAGATGGCCCATCGATCCAAGACTGATGCGTGGCCGTGAATACTCCTTGCCCAGAGACCGGATTCTTGTATTCTTAGCGCAAGTCTGGCTGCGACGCTCTCACAGTATATGTCCTGGGGTAGGAGGTTCAGCATAACTTCAAGAGCCGCCGTTGGTGTGAACTTCATAGATCCCGTCACCGCCAGGCAGCCTGCCCTTTGAACCTTTGACACACTTTGAAGATGGCATTCCTTCTCAAGCGTCTTCCACCAGACAACCGAACCATAGACTAGAATACGTTTTACGACCGCAGTGTATAACCAATGTACCAACTTCGGTCTGAGGCCCCATGTATTTCCAAAGGCTACTCTAGACGAATATAATGCCACGTAGGCCTTTTTGATTCTTTCGTCAATATTTTCCCTTCAGCTAAGCTTGAAGTCCAGCATTATGCAAAGATATTTTGCAGATTTTTTAGGCATCAGATCGATACCATTCATACGGGGGTAGGCGTATCTTGATAAAATCATCCGCCTCTAGAGTCTTAACCATTCCATCGACCACAAGGAGCCACAGGTGGGGTGATAGAATGCCACCTTGTGGTGTACCTTTATTTACCCTGCATATTCAGCATTTGCCCAATCCCACTGCATATTCCCGGGTTTATTTGGGCCATATGAAGGCTGGACACTATTGCCTCAGTACTGACATTGGACACGTTAGCTCGTCCTTCTGCCCAGAATGTCCAGAGGAAGAAGAAGACGCGGGTCACGCCATATTCCACTGCAGACGCTTCGCAGAGTCAAGAATTTACCTGCCGATCCAAGAGCTTCTAGTAAGCCGTATGATAAACCCCGCGGACTACTTGCTAGAGATCTGCTCACTTATAACGAGCGTGCGTGCTAAGAAAACTGGAGCGAAGTAATATCTAACGGCAGTTCTGGTTTATTTTAGTACGTAGACGCATCGATTATTCGGGTTTGCGAATCGTATATTTCTGTAGCCCAGACAACAGGCATCCTTAGAAGCGCGTACTCTCACACGATGAGCGAGTTCGGATCCCGATCACACGTAACATGGATGATTGGGAGAAGCTTGGATGGTAGAGCTTAGCTTAGCCAACGTCGCGTACTCTCACACGATGAGCGAGTTCGGATCCCGATCACACGTAACATGGATGATTGGGAGAAGCTTGGTTCTGGTCCTTCTTGGGCTGTAACTCCACCAAAGAAGTAGTACTCTACGCATATGGTTAGGTGTAAGGTGGTAGTTGGTAGGGTGAAATAGATGCACTGGTGCATGGTAAAATTCAATAATTCATAAGCACTGTTCGGATGTATGTAAGTCCTTCCGTGATGAACTGGCCTTGCTAACTGAGTATGAGGGTCTTTGACATATGTATGTGACGAATCAGGCGATAGGTGTCTAAAAAAGATGAATGAAAAACCAAGCAGCAAAACAGTAATTTACTATCAACCAGGCTTACGACATAGAATCGATTACCGTACACCAAGCAACTGAGACGGAACACCATCTTAGGGCAACCCCTGTTCATGCCAGGCATGAGGCCAGAAATATCATATGTTCCAGTGCAGCTTTGATTGACGAAAATGCCCAGGTCGACCTAGTGTACCTACATATGTTTATGTATATTAAGTTCCCTTTTATTGAGAAACTCGAAGTGTAACACCGCAAAACTCTTCTCGCAGATAAGTACGGAGCGTGGCAATTAAATTCCGGGAATTTGCAAAGAAATAACGAGCAAATGAAATTTGTCACCAAATTTTACGATCGACCTTCACAATAGTCCCCCTTTAAATTTACACAACGATTCCAACGTTGCTTCTACGATCCGAAGCGCCCTTGATAATCCTCCCAAGTTAACTCGCTTAGAACCATGGTCAGAGTCTCTTTGACCTTCTCTACACGGCCCTGATGAGTTTCCTTGAGGTGTGACTTCATCTTGGGGTATGTACAAATTCGCAGGGCAATATCGATGCTATAGGAAGGATGCGGAATGTTTTTTTTCACTAAAAAAAACTCTTGCACAATCAAGGAAGAATTGGTCGGCGTATTATCGTGGTACAGGATCTGGTCCATGCTCGCAGCCTCTTCTCGGTAAATGATGCCGCGAATATATAAAAAAAAAAAACGATCAACAGTTCTTTTAGTCGCGACTATGACATCTTCCCTTCGTTGGCCGCTGCGCACTTTCTTCCACTCAGTTCTGACTTTGTCTGCATACACTACCTGCAATTTTCGGTGGATCTCCGAGGGTTCTTCACCATATAACCATGCTTGTAATGTCAGTCATCCAAGAAACTCATGAAAGGGCCTCAGGTTCTAGACAGATGTTGACAAAAGACGCAGTATTGGCAGTTTCCGAGTTATGATCAAATTCCCGGAACTTAACTGCCACTCCTCATATGACGCATACCACAAAGACGGCTCCTTTGCACGGTTTATTCTTAGATTCTAGAGACATTAGTGTGGTCAGCATCTTTCTAAAGAGATTAAAAAAGTAAACTTTACGTAAAAAGGTGTCAATTTTAGTTACTGTAGCTTACATACCTGGGCTCATTGCCAGAGCGCCGTCAGAGATGCTGCCTCAGAGGTGCTGGGTTTCAAACAGCCACCACCTAGAAACCCCTGGTTCGATGAACAATGCGAACAAGCCCATGCAGCAAAACAAGAGGTATATAAAGCCATGCTGCAACGACAGACGAGAGCTGCTCGCGAAATCTATGAGCAGAAGAGAAGAGAGGAACACACGCTTTTCAGAAGAAAGAAGAGAGAGCACGGAAAGCGTGAGATCGAGGAGATGGAGAGATGCTTCCGCAGGAATGACGCCCGTAAGTTTTACAACAAGATAAAACGAACATGTCATGGCTACAAAGCCAGAGTGGCGGCCTGCAGGGATGAAAATGGAGAACTGGTAGTAGAGTCGCAGTCGATGCTGAGGATTTGGAAAGACCACTTCTGCAGACTGTATAACGGCGATGATAGACAAGATACCGCTGTCAGGCAGAGCGAGCCATTCGTAATGGACGACTATGTAACAGAATTCAGTCCATCCGACCTAGACAAAGTCGAAATAGCGATATCGAGACTTAAGTGTAATAAAGCCGCGGGCGTAGACGGTCTGTCTGCTGAGCTTTCTAAGACGGCAGGAGATGAGCTGGTAAGGTGCATGCACCATCTCGTTTGCAAGGTATGGTCGGAGGAAAGCATGCCCGACGAATGGAATCTTAGCATTGTTTGCCCGGCCCATAAGAAAGGAGACCCCTATAACAGCGCCAACTATAGGGGAATAAGTCGTATTGTGTGAACGCCTGAAACCGTATGTGGATAACCTGATCGGCTCTTATCAGTGTGGTTTCAGGCCAGGTTAATCCACAATAGACCAAATATTTACGCTACGGCAGATCTTGGAGAAGACCCAGGAATACCAAATCGACACTCACCACCTCTTCGTCGATTTCAAGGCCGCGTATGACAGCGTATATAGAGACGAGCTGTACAAAGCCATGTCTAGTTTTAACATCCCTGTCAAACTCGTCCGACTGTGCAGGATGACAGTGGAGAATTCTCGCTGCTCCATTAAGGTCGGTAATGAGCAAACCGAGACCTTTGATGTTAAAAAATCAAAGGCAGGGCGACGCGCTGTCGTGCAACTTTTTCAACATCGTGCTTGAAAAGATCGTGCAAGAGTCACTGGCCAATACAAGAGGTACGATTTATTTCAAGTCTACGCAATTGCTTGCGTACGCCGACGATATTGACGTAATTGGACGAAAACAGCAAGACGTCAATGAGGCTTTCGTGAGCATTGAGGTAGAAGCGGCTAAGAAGGGTCTCAAGGTTAATGAGGGTAAAACCAAATATCTGCTTTCATCTAAAAGGACGGTAACACCGTCGTATTGGCCAGAACATCACCATGGGCGGATATAACTTTGAAGTGGTCAAGGAATTCGTCTACCTTGGCTCACTGATGACCGGCGACAACAACACCAGTGCTGAGATAAAACGCAGAATCACTCTTGCCAACCGCTGTTTCTTTGGGCTCAAGAGGCAATTGAGAAGTAGAGCCCTCTCTCGGAAAACCAAGGTGACACTATATAAGACCTTGATCATCCCAGTCCTCCTTTACGGCGCAGAGGCTTGGACCTTAACAAAAGCGGATGAAGATGCCCTTGGTCGTTTCGAGAGGAAAATTCTGCGCACTATCTACGGTCCCGTTTGTTCAAACGGTGTATGGAGGAAAAGATATAACGAAGAACTGTACGGGTTGTACAGCGACATCGGCCTGGTACGACGTCTACGGATACAGCGTCTAAGGTGGCTAGGCCATGTAGAGCGCATGGAAGGTACAGCTCCGACCCGAAAAGTCTTCGAATCCACTCCGGAAGGAAGGCGCGGCAGAGGACGGCCGCCTGAGCGGTGGCGCACGCAGGTGGAAGGGGACCTCAACCAACTGGGCGTGCGGCACTGGAAACAGCTGCCCAAAGACCGTGCCGGCTGGAGACGCTTGTTGGTTGAGGCCCAGGTTCACCACGGACTGTAGCGCCACCTAAGTAAGTAAGTAGCTTACATACATACGTATGGTGGAAGGTTTGCGTTTACTCCTGAGTTTATCTACCGAATTTCATTCGTTTTATTCCGCGATTCACTTTGACTCATTGGCTTTATTGATGACAGACAACCTCATGCGTCATCCACCCGAAGTACCCTTCGTTAGACGAATGCCCAGAAAGCCACATGCTTGATATTTATCCTGGTTGCGCCCCAAAATCTGGTCCTTTTCTTAACCTTTTTCTTAAAACTTCGAAATACATGCTCCTACTTATGAACCATCTGGCTCAAAGCTCCAATTTGATCATAACGTCTATGTCAAGCACTTAGGAATTCTTAAATGCTTAATTGCGGGTTCTCGTTACTATTTCTCCCCGAACGCTAGCATGCCACATGGCACCAATTATTTGCCGCAAACCATTGCATGCCTCTCTAAAGTCGTTTCGTTTAACGGTTAAGACGACGTTCACTCCAACCATTCACTACCACCTTTTGACCTTTCCTAAATTGTCATAACTGTCACTAATGTTGCTACTGTTCCTTCCAAATCCCGATCTGCCCGCATGTCATTTGGTTTTTTTAAGTTCACTGCCCATCGGAGCGAGGGTGTTCAACTTGTTCCAATGGAAACTCCTGCCAATGTGTCTAGACGCGCACTAGGCCACACGGCACAGTCACCCCACTTTTTTGAATTGACAAACAGATACGGCAATTAGGTCTTTAACTCTTTCCTCTCTTCCTCATCTACAGCGGCGGCCGGGTTATGTTTCGCTCCTCCGAAAAAGTGTTTAATTACTTTAAATGTTCCCGTTCCGGTTAGACGTTGAATCTACTTAATATGCCGTCGCTGGGGAGCGGTTGTACATACCTTTAGTGATATTATGACGGTGCCACCCCAGGAGGCCTGAGTGAGACCATATGGTTGAGGTACAATACTTTAAGCGCCTAGCCTAGACTGGACTTTGGATGACTTGAAGTAGTGTATCGTAGCAGTTGTTGCATGACGCAGCAATAAGTTGAACTCATTTAATTTGAAGACACAAACTTGACGTTGCCTGGATGGTCGGATAGACGGATATGTAGTAGATGGTTTAGCCCAGGAGTATCTCATTATTTTTCTCACATTTCTCACTTCTTTCCTTCTATGCCATTTGGTTTCCTTTCTACACATTGTGTTCACACTTTGTGTGAATAATTGCGACGAGAAATGCGGTCGTGCGCCATAGGAATGGTTTTATTATGCGTTTTCCACGCCATCATCGTAGAAGGGCGCGTGAAGGAAATGCAGTAACTTGACGCAGTTTACCATGGGATTAACGACTGGAGTGACTTTTGCAATGGAAATTCAAAAGAGTCCAACAACAGCAACCAGAGCAGCAATAGCAATGTATTCAGGGTGTAATGATATTACATCATCGTCACCATCGCATCGGGTTCTCGGTTACAAGTTCCGCGGTGTAAGGTGCAGCTAGTGTATGTGCGCGCCCAAGTGTTGAATTGGTGCTTTATGCGGGCAAGGTGCTCTCTTGTGGAAATAAATTGTGGCAATAAGTTGCCGTTCAGCGTTCAGTGGAAACTTACTCACATTACGGACGCTTTAAGGGATAAATAGCTGCTGCACGTGACGGAGGAGGGTTCAATTAAAACGGATTACGATAAAGTGCCTACGAGAGAGAGACTTTTCCGGAAGATGATTTTAGGAGAAAAGTGGATCGCATCTGGTCTATGGATGCGTAACGAAATGTATTTAATTTGCGATTTGCCTGGGTGGATGTAGAGTACACCTCCACGAGTACACCTAGGGCGGACGGGACCTTTGAATGGATGTAGGAAGAGATTTTTTGGTTTTGACTTTATGCCTTGATTGATCTACCTCCGTGTAAAGTGTTCAAATTCAGTCCTGTGTGGTTAGATAGGTCAGGATTTTACGGTCTCAGGGATTAGAATGTATGCACTCTGTCGCTGACTGCTTGCTTTGAGTGGTGGTGGTTCAACTGAGATTAGGACACAGCGAATAAAGGTTTGCAGGTCGGCCCATCGAGACAATGACGATGTTATAAGGAGTCCTTGCGGTTTTTCGTGTAAATTCTGGGTAACGATTTTTGGTCGCTGTTCGTTCGGCCAATTTTTTACCATCAAGAGACCTTTGCAGCTAAACAATTGGTATTCAGACGGTTCGAGGTCCTGACTATGTGGTGGATGCATCAAAACTTCCCAACCAAGTTCCGTCAATTGGTGCCGAGACATCGCAAATCTTTGATGCCTTGGTATTGTTATGATAGAGCACAACTCATTTTCTGTTGACCAGTCCTGGTCGCTCTTTCTGGACTACTTCATTCAAGGGATCGAGTGGGGCATAGCGCATAAGACCGAATTGATCATTTCGTCAGGCTTTAACAGGTCACAATGGATAATTCCCCTTAAATCCCACTTAACCCTAAGCATCATCTCTTGTTTGCCGTCAATCTAGGCTTCAAAATCTTTTGTAGAGGGTCACCAGCCTTTGATCATTAATGCGTTAGATTTCTTCGTATCTAATCCATTGTTCACTGTGATAATTTGCTTCAAAAAGGGGTTCGATATCGTTCCGTTTCCGTTCAGATTGGTAATCCTTCCAATCAAGTTTCTTTGCCTTAATTCATGTGGCACCCAATTATCGAGCTTCTTTGAGTCGCCTGCTCGTTTTAGATGATTTCAATTGCCTTCGGTATCTCCTGATTGAGAAGCTGCCTGGTCACCCATGGTAGCCTGGCTGAGAGACAAGCTGTTTCTGGTGCATGTAGGATCGCACCGCATGTTGGTGAGCAGCTGCCTGTCCATCTGTGGTAGCCTGGTTGTCTGAGAAGCTATTGCAGTTCTTTCTAGGGCCATCCCGATGGTGGATGAGCAGTGGCCTGGCCACTTATGGTAGCTTGCTCGACCGATCTTTCTAGGGTCGTCCTGTCTGTGGATGATCTCCTGCATGGCTAAGACGCTACTGCCATTGCTTTTAGAGTCATCTGGCGATGGATGGCTGGCTGCCTGGCCCCCTATGGTAGCCATGTTGGCTCGAACAGCTGCTAGCTGAGAAGCTATTGCAGCTATTCGAGATTAGTACCGCCTGTGGATATGAAGCTGGCTGGCCAACTGTGGTAGCCTGGTTGGCTTGCAAGTTATTGCAGGTCTTTTTAGGGCCGTCCCGACGGTGGATGAGCAGTTGCCTGACCACTTATGGTAGCTTGGTTGACTAGTCTTTTTAGGGTCGCCCTGCATATGGATGGGCAACTGTGTGGCCACCGATAATTGGGTTGGTTTAAAAGCTGTTGCCGGACTTCCTAGCAGCTGGCTGGTCACCTATAATTGGATTGGCTTATAAGTTGTTACCGGTCCTTCTAGGATCGTCCCGATGGTGGATGATCAGCTGCCTAGCCAACTATGGTAGTTCGACAGACCTTTCTAGGGCAGTTCCGACGGTGGATGAGCAGCTGCCTGGCCACCGGTAATGGGGTTGGCTTAGAAGCTGTTGCCGGTCCTTCTAGGGTCATCTCGGCGGTGGATAAACAGCTGCCTAGCTACATGTGGTAGCCTAGTTGGCTGAGAAGCTATTGCAGCTACATACCTTAGATTCATGCCGCTTGCAGATGAGCAGCTGCCTGACCACCTTCGGTAGCTTGATTGGCTGGGAAGCTGTTGTATGTTTTTCTAGGGTCGTTCCGGCGGTTAATGAGTAGCTGCCTGGCCACATGTGATTAGGTTAGCTAAGATGCTGTTGCCGGTCCTCTAAGGTCATCTCGGCGGTGAATGGACAGCTGCCTCGCCACCTAAGATTGGGTTGACTTACCGGTCCTTCTAGGATCATTTCGGCGGTGGATAAACAGCTGCCTGGCCAACTATGATTGGCTGCGAGGCCGTTGCCGGTAGTTGAAAGGTCGTCCCGGCTGTGAAGCAGCTACTTGGGTGCCGCTCCTGCTCCACCAGCTGCAAAATTCCAACGACTTTATCAGTGCTAGTGCTTTCGAGAAGTCAAGCAGTAACAGAGATGTTACGTGACCTTTATCCATCGACTAGGTTTAACAATGCCGTGGTACAGCTATGTTGTAGTCTAAAGCCAGACTGATGGAATAGTTTTAGATTGTTTCCAAAGATGTATGTTAGGAGTATTATTGGCAGTATCACAGGAGTATTCAATTTTAGAAACCTCGGGTGTATACCCTCCAAGCCAATTGCATTCGATCTTAAAGAGCGGAAAACTTTGAGAACTTCGAGTTCAGATATCCTTTGGAAAGAGAACCTTTGTGGTAGGGCAGGTGCGATTGCATCATCTATCTCCTCAGATATGTATATGTACGCCTTTCGGCAAGTCCGATACAAAACGCGTCAGAGTCAATCGAGGCAGCTGCAAATTCGACATTTAAGTCGTTAGGGTCAATCTCGATAGGGGCAGAGGGTTTCTGCTTTCTGATACCTAATTCCCTTATGTTCTTCTCCAGAATTGCGTCACTTAAACCATGTTTAAACTTGAACCCGTAAAAAATCCTTTTAGCAACTCTGACTTCTCTGTTGACGTTGTTTCTGATATGTCTATACTCATTACGGAGTTGGGGTATTCTGTACTTCTTCCACCTTTTGTAGGCCCTATCTCTGTTTTCGATAAGCGATTCGAACTTGTGGGTGAACCATTGGCACCTTCTGTTATTAAGCATACGACTTGAGATGAGACATGGTTATTGAAAAGATTATTCATTTTTGATGTGAAGGATTCTAGCTGTTGATCAACAGAAGGCATGTAATAAATACTTTGCCAATAAAGGAGTCCCTTATCAGTAAGCAAGGGGGGAGGGAGCGAGCAAACAGCGCAAAGAAGTTGATCGCGTTTAACATGGCAAACGCCAGCTTCGATCTCTGTCCCTGCTCAATCCAAGTTGACACACAGCCTCCGCGTGGCCCCCCCTGGATAGCTACCCTGGCACCCGCCAGGTAGTGAACCATTGTGTGCAGCGATCCAACCTCTTGTTCCTGGGGAAAGAGGAACTTGGCCCTCCAGGTTGGGTGTTGTGCTTAGGGGTAACATCCCTATGACGTAAACACCTACTTGCCTCGGATACGGACGGATACAAAGCTGACGACCCCTGCAAACGACTACCGGACTTGAGAATCTGCACCTGGAATGTGAGGTCCCTTAACAGACCGGGTGCAGGCGATCAATTGGAGCAAACCCTCAACTGCTACAAAGCAGATATAACCGCACTCCATGAAGTGCGATGGGATGGACCGGGCAAAAAACGGATGAAAAACTGTGACATCTACTACGGGAACTGCTACAAGGAGAACAAACAGCGCCTATTCGGGTGCGGATTCGTTATTTGAGGAAGACTCCGACAAAAAGTCTTAAGCTTCCGAGACATAAGCGAACGCCTCATAACAATCCGCATCAAAGCTAAGTTTGGAAACATTAGCTTTATATGCGCTCACGCCCCAACGGAGGAAAAGGACGATCAACTCAAAAAAGATGTCCACGATCTCCTAAATAGAACCTATGCCCAATGTCCCGACACAAAAATAGTCCTAGGAGATTTTAATGCAAAACTGGGCAAAGAGGACATATTTGAGTCGATCATAGGAAAGCATAGCCTCCGGAACACCACATCCGACAACGGACTTAGGCTAATCGATTTCCTAGCGGGGCGTAACCTCTTTGTAGCAAGCACGCGATTCCCCCATCTCAACATCCACAAGGGTACCTGGGGGTCTTTTGATCAATCGACCACAAACCAGATTGTTTACATTGCGATCCACGGCAGACACTCCTCCTGTATTCTCGACGTACGAACCTTTCGAGGGGCCAACATCGTCTCGGACCACTACCTTATTGTAGCCAAGGTACCAATGAGGATATCAAGAATGCTTAGGAGTCGAGTAGGACTACGTAAGTTTGATGTCGGAAAACTACAATCGCAAGAGACTGCCAGAATCTTTGCCGATCGTGTCTCCTCCAAGTTCTCTCAAAATCCGCTCACAGCAGCACAAACAATAGAGCAGGAATGAGCGCATTGCCAGAGCGCCGTCAGAGACGCTGCCTCAGAGGTGCTGGGTTTTGCAGCAAAACAAGAGGCATATAAAGCCATGCTGCAACGACGGACGAGAACTGCTCGCGAAATCTATGAGCAGAAGAGAAGAGAGGAACACACGCTTTTCAGAAGAAAGAAGAGAGAGCACGGAAAGCGTCAGATCGAGGAGATGGAGAGATGCTTCCGCAGGAATGACGCCCGTAAGTTTTAAAATAAGGTAAAACGAACATGCCATGACTCAAAAGCCAGAGCGGCGACCTGCAGGGATGAAAATGGAGAACTGGTAGTAGAGTCGCAGTCGATGCTGAGGATTTGGAAAGACTACTTCTGCAGACTGTATAACGGCGACGATAGACAAGATACCGCTGTCAGAAAGAACGAGCCATTCGTAATGGACGACGATGTAACAGAATTCAGTCCACCCGACCTAGACGAAGTCAAAATAGCGATATCAAGACTCAAGTCTAATAATGCCGCGGGCGCAGACGGTCTGTCTGCTGAGCTTCTTAAGGCGGCTGGAGATGAGCTGGTAAGGTGCATGCACCATCTCATTTGCAAGGTATGGTCGGGGGAAAGCATGCCCGACGAATGGAATCTCAGCATCGTTTGCCCGGTCCATAAGAAAGGAGACCCCTATAACTGCGCCAACTATATAGGAATAAGTCTCCTTAAAATGGCACATAGGATCTTGTCTGCCGTATTGTGTGAATGCCTTAAACCGTTTGTGGATAACCTGATCGGCTCTTATCAGTGTGGTTTCAGACCAGGTAAATATACAATAGACCAAATATTTACGCTGCGGCAGATCTTGGAGAAGACCCAGGAATACCAAATCGACACACACCACCTCTTCGTCGATTTCAAGGCTGCATATGACAGCGTGTATAGAGATGAGCTATACAAAGCCATGTCTAGCTTTAACATCCCTGCCAAACTCGTCCGACTCTGCAGTATGACAATGGAGAATTCTCGCTTCTCCATTAAGGTCGGTAATGAGCAAACCGAGACCTTTGATGTTAAAAAAGGATTTAGGCAAGGTGACGCGCTGTCATGCAACTTTTTCAACATCGTGCTTGAAAAGATCGTGCAAGAGTCACTGGCCAACACAAGAGGTACGATTTATTTCAAGTTTACGCAATTGCCTGCGTACGCTGACGACATTGACATGATTGGACGGACACAGCGAAACGTCAATAAGGCCTTGGTAAGCCAAAGAGCACACTAACCAAATTGGACTGTTGAGGAGAGCAGATGGCACTTACGCGGAGAATGGTACAGACGTACTGAAAATTCGAGCCACTACGTACTCCCCAGACTCCAAAATCATCGCCTCTAATCTCTCTAACATACCCCCGCAGATCAGGGCAACTAGACTCAACAGGGAGGTCTGGAAGAGAGCACGAAAAATTGTCCACGAGGGAAGCATAAAGTGGGCCATTAATTCTTTTGACCCGTAGAAATCTTCCCAGCCCTCCTTCAGAAAAGAAGTGCGCTATTTAGCCCCATGCTTATCAACATCTTTGTGCTGAGCTGGACAGAGGTAACGATCAAATTCATTACCAAGGTAGGCCGTAGACCCACAGACCTACCTAAGTCCTACAGACCGATAAGCCTTACTTCTTTCTTTCTAAAAACAATGGAAAAAATTCTGGATTGGCATATCAGGGACGGTGCCCTGAAAAGATCACCACTTCACAAAAACCAGTATGCCTACCAGCCTGGGAGATCGACCACGCATGCTCTTCAGGAGCTAACAGCCCGGATCAACAAATCCCTGAGCGACGAATGAATTACGGTAGGTTTCTCTCTCGATGTTGAGGGTGCTTTCGACAACACCGACTACACCCAAATAAAACGTTGCATCCTCAGCACAGGGGTGGATAACACCACATGCAATTGGATCCAACACATGCTTAACAAGAGGAAAATAAACACCTCAGTAGCAATGATAAAATCAGTGTAAATGCCGCGAACGAACATGCTCCAGCTCCAACGCCTTCGTTCGTTTTGGAGCCATCTGTGTACCACACGTAGGATCCACGATTGAAGGAGGGTCTATCCTGTTCCCAGTTTATTCGGTTGGGGAATGTGACCTTGTAGTTTTGGATGAAGTTGTATCTGGGGTGACAGTTGTCTGTGAGAGATATCTTTAGGATTTCATGCCTGTTCATTTCGGTAAGGATATCAGGGTGAAAGAGCCTACGGTTAGAGTCATCTTCCACGATCTGTCTATGGGCGAAGACCATTGCTTCTTTCTTCAGTTGGAGGTGAAGAGGGGGCAGGTCTGTGATGACTTCTAGTGCTGCTGTGGGGGTTGTTCCCATGGCCGCGGTGATACAGATGCAAGCTAGTCTTTGCAATTTGTTGAGCTTGGTTTGCACTGTTGCTTCAGATTTCAGATTTCAATCGTGGATCCTACGTGTGGTACACAGATGGCTCCAAAACGAACGAAGGCGTTGGAGCTGGAGCAGAGTTCATCTCATTTGGATACCTGGACACAGCGGCCATACAGGCAACGAAAAGGCGGACCTACTAGCAAGGAAAGGCTCCGCATCACCATTTATGATGCCACGGCCTTTCTGCGGCATACCCGTTGGCACCACCCAATGCTGCATAAAAAATTGGTTAAGGAACACGACGGATCACTACTGGTTACAGACGAAAGGTAGCAGACAAGCCAAGCTCAACTACATCTCTCAGTAGAACGAAACAACTCCTCATGCTTTCGAGGAGTCAGATTCGCTTAATCACAGGTTTCCTTACTGGACACTGCCCAGTCAACAAACACCTCAAAACGATGGGCATTATACAAGATGACACTTGCAGAATGTGTAATGAAGACGAAGAAACAGCAGAGCACATACTATGCCACTGTAACTGCCTTGTCAGTTCACGTCATCGTCACTTAGGCAAGTTTTATCTTGAAGCGGAAGTAATCGCTGCTAGCTCACTCAAAAGCATACTAAGTTTTGTCACGAACTCAGGATTTTTGAGTGAACTGTAAGTGGGGGACATCACAATAGGCCCACTCGTGGCCGCAGTGATCAGGCGACTTTGTCCCACCCCCGTACCCATTCTAACTCTAACTCTAAGCATTGAGGTAGAAGCGGCTAAGATTGGTCTCAAGGTTAATGAAAGTAAGACCAAATATCTGCTTTCATCTAAAAGGTGGTGGTCAAGGAATTCGTCTACCTTGGCTCACTGATCACCGGCGACAACAACACCAGCGCTGAGATAAAACACAGAATCACTCTTGCCAACCGCTGTTTCTTTGGGCTTAAGAGGCAATTGAGAAGTAGAGCCCTCTCTTGGAAAACCAAGGTGACACTATATAAGGCCTTGAACATCCCAGTCCTCCTTTACGGCGCAGAGGCTTGGACCTTAACAAAAGCGGATGAAAATGCCCTTGGTCGTTTCGAGGGGAAAATTTAGGGTACTATCTACGGTCCCGTTTGTTCAAACGGCGTATGGAGGAGAAGATATAACGAGGAACTGTACGGGTTGTACAGCGACGTCGGTCTGGTACGACGTCTACGGATATAGCGTCTAAGGTGGCTAGGCCATGTAGCGCGCATGGAAAATACAGCTCCGACCCGAAGGCGCGGCAGAGGACGGCCGCATCAACGGTGGCGCACGCAAGTGGAAGGGGACTTAACCAACTGGGCGTGCGGCGCTGGAAACAGCTGGCCATGGACCGTGCCAGCTGGAGACGTTTGTTGGTCGAGGCCCAGGTTCACCACGGACTGTAGCGCCATGTAATGGTTTTTGGTTTATTAGACCTACTAAAGTGTAGGTCACCCTCTGAACACGTATCACCCCATTCTACCTCGTCCCATATACGAATTAGACATTGCACAGCACAAAACGCCCTCGGATAACAGCTCTAAGTTGACAATCAGACCCTTCAAAGAAGACCCCACTCTACGCAACTTCGTTGTGGAACGTACCCCCCTCTCTCTCTAATGGATAATTAAATCCATCTGTCACTCTGTCAAATATTGCACCGCTAACATTAAGATAACTCAATTATCCACTTTCCAACGATATCTCTCGGCAAAGAAACAACCACGAGAGATGTTTAATTAAATCCCTCGCACGTGCCCCACCGAGCGTTCTACGGCCAAAACCATAGAACCACGCATATGAAAAAAAGGTAAGACGTCTCTTGCTCTCGTTTCTTTTGCTCCTCCGTTCATTTCAGATTCCATGCCGCCTGCTGTCAAGGTGACAACTCGTGGCTGCTGCAGCAAGAGCAGCAACACCTTCGAGTGCAGTCTCATTACTTTCCAACCGACGAGAACGACCAACCTATGTGGGCACATGAGTCGTGGGCAAACACGCCACGAAAATCGAAAACCAAAAACTAAGAATCCAAATAACAAGTGACACAAGGCGGCAAGGCTCCAAGCGCTCGTTGCCAGTTCGTACTTATATATGTGTGTATATCCAGAGCCAAAAGTATCCGCCATCGAGCTCTTGTATCTTTTGTCTTACAATATGCACCGACATTGAGTCACTTGATTGCCCGAAGCATTCGGCAAAAGGGCCAGCGCAACGCAACTACAAGGTGTTGAGTAAGAAAAGACGCAAAGGCGCACAAATGGCAATCACTGCTGCTCTCGTAAATTACCAAGTGCGGTCGGATATGGTTGACACTTTTATTGAGTCCACCTTTATGGGTATCTCTGGCGAGTCAATAATTTTTTTCCGCAAACACATTCGCAACGATGACGATGACGATGTCGCCCTAAATCGCTCCACTGCCATTGGAGCCCAATCACAACTACACCCATGTGCCCGGCCGTGGGCAGTCGCGTATACGTATCTGGGTACATGCCCACCAGCAGCATGAAGTGAGTGGTATGCCATTTGTATGCATGACGAACGTGGGGTGCAATTTTTCGTAGCCATTTGGCAGGTGATTTCATATAAGGCCGTTCGGGGCTAGCGAAAGAGAGGCGCCGCACCACGCCACCGTGTCGCAACCAAACGGAAGTGGAGAGATATTTAATTACTCTGCGTTCGGTCGTCGTAGGTCCGGAAGGCACCTACCTAAAGTGCAATAAAGAATTATGCGGATGAGGGTTGGGAGGAGGGGGGGCAATGTCGAGTAGGAAGTACTAGTCGGGGCGGCGGTTATATGGTTGTGAGCGGAATCATTCGTCTTATGAGCAATTAAGTGAATAATTTTAATAGAATGAACGAACATGGTCATGGAGGCGGAATGGTGAGTTGAAGCCGTTGGTCGATGGTGGCGGTGATGAAGTGCGATTAAACGTGATGAGGCATCACGGGCCGAGTGTGGAGCTAAGTTCATGTCCAAATTGTTGAATGAGTAATTGATAGAAAGAGATTCGTGAATGCCATTCAGATGGCTTATGAAAGTGTGGACATGAGTAGGGGAGATCTAGGTCATTGGAATCTCTGTTTATGGGTGAAGCTATTAGCACGAGATTAATGGGTTAGAGTTCTGGAATGCCGTGCACATACTTTGTAGTGAGCCATCGAGGTCGCTAAATTACGATTATCCTAATTACCTTAAAAGTATTCTGGAAAACTAGAGTTAGAAGGACACAGCCATGCAACCCTCGACTTGGTTAGGGCTGATTTTTACAATACTGGTAGACGTGCGTGCTGTGTTCCTTGATTTGTCACTTAAAGTAAAAGTTATGGGGAAGTTCTTCGCTGACTAGGCAGCTTTAGCAAGTTTCCTGCTGTACCCCGGAAAGTGGGCGACAAAACTTTTTGATTATGTGGATATTCTTCAGGGACCTCCCCTCGAACTAGGCTAGGCTATGGCTAAAATAGCCTGAGAGGTTTTGATTAATGGTTTCATAAAAACATCTCCAAAGTTTCGTGAAATAAAGCTACCATTTTACTTATTTGTTTACTTACCAACTTAGGTCGCGCTACGGTCCGTGTGAACCTGGGCCTCAACCAACAAACTTTCCCAGCTGGCGCGGTCTTTTGCCAGCTGTTTTCAGCCACGCACTTCCACCAACTTAGATTCGGTCGTCCTCTGCTGCGTCGTCCCTCGGCGTTGGAGTTGAAGACTCTTTGGGCCGGAGCGGTGATGCCCATTCGCTCTACATGGCCCAACCATTTTAGATGCTGGATCCGTAGATGTCTAACTAGGCCGATGTCGCTGTATAGCCCGTACAGTTCTTGGTTGAATCGATTCCTCCCCTCTCCGTTTTCACAAACGAGACCAAAGATTGCACGCAGTATTTTCCTCTCGAAACAATCAAGAGCCTCTTCATCCGCTTTCGATAACGACCAAGATTCATCGCCATAAAGGAGGACCGGGATGATTAAGGTTTTTGTGGAGGGATACCTTAGTTTTTGGAGAGAAGGCTCTACTACTCAGTTGCCTCTTGAGCCCAAAGAAGCAGCGGTTGGCAACGCTGGTGTCGTCTTGCTTGTCACCATCGAGCCAAGGTAGATGAAGTCCTTGACTACTTCAAAAATATAGCTGCCGAAGGTGACGGTCTGACCAAGACGTCGGTGTTGCGCATCTTTCTTTGATGACAGCATATATTTGGTCTTGTCCCTATTTAACCTTAGACCACCGTCCACGAACGGTTTCAGGCGCTTACACAGTATGGCAGAGAGGATGTTGTACGCAGGAGACTCATGCCTCTGTCATTGTCGCAGTCATAGGGGTCTCCTTTCCTACGGACCGAGCAAACGATGCTGAGATTCTGTTCATCGGGCATGTTTTTTGTTCCGACCATATCTTGCAGATGAGTTGATGCATCTTCCTGACCAGCTCATCGCCGGCCGCTTTAAACAGCTTTATGAGACTTAAGTTGCGATATCGCTATCTTAACATCGTCTAGGTCGGGTGGCCGGGATTCTCTTCCATCTTCGTCCATTATGAGTAGTTCGTTCTGCCTGGTGGCGGCATTTTGACTATCATCGCCGTTATACAGTCTACAGAAGTGGTCCTTCCACAATCTTAGCATCGACTGTGACTCCACTATTAGTTGTCCGTGCTCATGCCTGCAGGCTTCTGCTCTGGCTTTATAGCCTTGGCATGTTTTTTTTTTTTTTGTACATTCGAACGTCGTTCCTGCAATAGTATCTCTCCATCTCCTCGATCTCGCGCTTCTCGTGGCCCTTTTTTTTCATCTCAGTAGCGCATGCTCCTCCCTTTTTTCCTGTTCATAGAGCTCGCGGGCAGCGCGCCCCCGTCGATGCAGTGTAGCCATGTATGCATTCTGTTTCTCTACATAGGCCTCTCTGCACTCGTCATCAAAACCAGGGGTTTCTCGAAGGTGGTGGCTTGAAACCGAGTTCATCTGAGCCGGCCTCCCTGATGGCGTCTCCATTGTTGTTCTATAGGTTTGTGCAGATTGCATCGGGACTTGGAAGAGCTTGAGAGAGACCTGATCAGCGAAGGTGCTGGCGGTCTCTTGCGATTGCAGCTTTCCGGCATTATATCTTAGTGTTCTTACTCGACTCCGTTGATTCCGAGAAATTCGCATCGGTGCTTTGGCTGCAACAAGGTAATGATCCGAGTCGATGTTGGCTCCTCGAAAGGTTCAGACATCTAAAATGCTGAAGGAGTGTCCGCCGTTGATCGCAATGTGATCAATTTGAGATTATGGCCAGCCATAAAGTCCACTGACGTGGTGTTGTGCTTCCCTATGACTCGTTCAAAGATAGCTTGCTTACCAAGCTTCGCATTGAAATCTCCTAGAACGATTTTGGTGTCATAGCTGGGACATTGTGTATATGTTCTGTCGGGCGTTGTTTATTTTCTCTGTAGCAGTTCACAGTTTTTCATACGCTTTTTGCCTGGCCCATTCCATCGCACTTTTTGGGGCGCGGTAATGCCTGCCTTATAGCAGTCTAACGAATTGACCAGTTGACCGGCCGCACCTGGTCTGTTGAGGGACCTACCGTTCCAGGTGCAGATCTGGAATTCGTTTCCTTTTAGACATTTGAGGGGGTCGTCAACATGTAACCCGTGCGTATCCAAGGCTATTGGTTGTCTCTGAACAAATCCTTGTTTCACGCGATGGGGATGTTAACCCCAAATGCAAACCCCATCCTGGATGACCAGGTTCTTATTTCCTTCTCGGCCTGAACTCCAAATATGTTGTAGTAGCCCGGAATAAGGTTTTCACCAGGTAGTTCTTCTCGCTTGAACCGTGGGCGCCGGCGTTGACTCCATCTTAAGAATTCTTTCGTCGCTGTCCCAAAGAAGGAGCTGGGCCCTGGTGGCGGCTCAGACTCCCTCCATCTCTCGTTTGCAGCCCGCAACAACCTTACAAAGGGGTCTACCCGATCTACAGTTGAGGTACTAAGCACCAAGGAGCCACCTGGTGGAGGTGAGAGTAGGAGTTGGCAGACAGGGGCTGGAGTGTTGGCGCTTGTGCCTTCATATATTCGCATAGTCTACCCCTTTAGCACGTTGAGAGCGCGCATACAGATTGCATGGTATCATACGCATCATACTCGGTCCTTCTTCCTTCCCCAGGGTGGACAGTTCGTCAAACATAATTTTTATTTTATTCCAATTTGGTTTTTGAACACCCGTTCCTGCATCCACGGTATTGTACAAGCTTGTACGCACCAGCTTCACCCCTCCTTCCCCACCTGCACAATTTCTAGTTTATTCCTCCTCCTGCGTCCCGCGTTCTCTGAAATAAGAATTATCATGGGCCGTCTCCTGTACTTACATACATAGACATCATTCCTAAACTTGTCGGTTTAGCCGATGTTGTTGGATACCACTGCAGTTTCCCCCTCGTCAGTTGTATGCCGTCAAAATGTAGGCCAAGGACTTGAACGAAATAAAATTTGGTTTAGGCCTCAAAGTATTCCCTTGGATAATGGTTGCCCGTGACACGTTTCAATAGAGCTTTTCCTTATCTCCTCCTGCAAATGATTACCAATGACAGCGACCTGATTAAGAGCCAGATTCCCTACTCGAACCATTACCTGCCTGCCAAGACTGAGTAACCCCATTACCGCCAAGGCAATCAAACCCTATTCCCCAATATTATAGCGAATCGAAGAGTTCAACCATTTGACCTTTAACGCAAACAATCCATCCGAGAACCTTGGAATTTCTTGATTTCCCAACTACGCCACAACGTAGCCGAGCCCTTTTTCAACGAAATTCCGCATATGTACATGCCTACCATGTACTTCTTGGAATTCAATACCCAGTGCACGCTCGACTCTATACTCTTCTGAGAAACTACTTTTCCCCGTCACTTTCGCTATTCGACCAGAAATAGCCCAATGACAGCTGGATGATTAGTAGAAGAAAACCAACATTTCTCATGTCGTCGAATTGAAGGCAAGTCAAGTCGAGTGGCTCTTCATTAGACCAGGCGGACATCCACCTCCATGTAGAGTCTTTCAAAATAATCCGCCCCCGGAACAGCTGCCACTCGGAAGAAGCAAAACAAAAATCCAAATGCCACGTGCGACCACACTGCTTCCTACTCACGTGGACGATGACATTTGAAAATGTCATGTTATGGCCATGCAATGACAATTTCCAGAACCTACTCGCACTAGATACGACTGTGTAGATAAAAAGCTCGGAAGCTGTGGCGTAGAACTTTTCCGTTTCAAGGTGCATTTCCATGACTCACCCAATCTGAATGGATGAAACACAATAGCAGAAGAGGGAAAGGAAAAGAAAGAATGTTGCAACAAACTGCGCAGCAAGAACCTACTGCACGTAGATAGGAGTACCCCATTACCATACTGCTGCCACCCACTGCCAATATCGACCCGAAAAACTACAAACAACGGCGTGTTTAAACGGCGCAGTTTGTGGGATTTCACAACATTGCGATATGCTCCTTCCTCGACTGGCTAACATGGCAAAGAGTGCACAGCTCCTGGTGGTGTTGGGAAGCGCAATTGCAGAGACTTGCCTTCGCCTGGTTTATCGATTAGCTTCTAGGATTGCTGATGTGGCATGTGCAACAATCTACGATTGTGTGGGTGGGTGGGTCTGCATGCATCTCTAGCGAGGATTTCCTGACATAATGTTGCTGCTGTTGTTGTTGTTGTTGTTATTGTGTACCATTGTAGGTGGTGTAATCAAGAAGATCTCGTTTCCGTGAATGCGGCACGTGTGGGTTTTTCCTGTTCACCGGAAGCACCCACAACATCATCAATATGAATGCCCACACGAGATGACATTATTTATCGCAAGAGTCAGGTCCATCAGTGTTGCTGTAATGTAAGGATCCAATGCTTTGTGGCACAACACCTCCTACGCAAGATTATGACAATTGGCAGGCGTCAATGACTTTTAATTGCAACCGCATGACACTATACCATATACAGGCATGCAAGTACGACTTCATCCAGATTCGATTGGTCTGTTGCACATATGACTGATTGAATGGCCAAATGACTGCTGCATACGTCTCCCATGCATGCGAATGAGTCACCAATTTGTTCCATGGTACGTGCGTGCTAGGCGCACAGAACCAGCCGCTGAGCACAGTATTCGGGCCATATATTCCGATTGCGTTGCGGTGCTCGAGCTGTGGTACTCACCAGTAGGTAGACGACTCTGGTGGGTGGATACTGGAATTTGGTTCGATGGAACGGTATTCGGCTGGCTGTTATGCGTGCCGCTTGTGTGAAATGTCTACGAGTCGGTGTGGACCGTGGGAAAGTGATCGTTAATTAACGATATGAATTGTTCGGCCCCTCCGATGGCCGTTTGATGAGTTTATTCGAATTGAATTGAAACGACGACGTCAGGTACATATGTACCTATGTACGTGGAACATTCCGTGAACGGGGGAATCATGATTTGGTCGTGCTTACATGTTCCGGTTGGATTGGATGAATGATTTTTTACTCGGAATCTTATGGTTTCTCTTGTCAGTGGAGCGTGGGATCGTATACAGCCGAATGGCACACTTTCATTCACTTACATTCCACAATATAAATATGTAGTTACGAGTACGTGCGTCACTCCTTTTAATTTCTATTTGATAAAGGTGCCCCATCTTGTCAATCTATCAAATGCCACAGAATTTAACAACCCACGTCGTCGTTCTCAGTCCTTATAATCAGCATCCACAATGACATAACCACATTAACTCTACCACACCCTCCAGCCCGCTGTTTCAAAATCTCAATTATTCCATTAAATGTGTGTTCCCACTTATAGCCTAGCGAGTAGTTCGTGCATCATAGTACCCTTTATTGAGGCTTCAATGGCGAAAAGTACCCGTTCAAAGGCTTCCTACCTCTTACTCATTCTCCTTGCACGACTTTTTTTCATTTTATCGTCTATCTATAAAGTCAATCCTTTATGTTCGAGAAGCTTTCGAACAACAACAAAATTGCATCACAGAATACACAACGCAATTTCAAATGACGTAGAGTAGCCATCGTTTCTGTAACCCCCATCATCTAGCTCAACATCTTCATCATCATCATCGTTGTCGTCGTTTGTCGTTAGCTTTGTATTACGACCCAATCAATTTGGAAGCATAACCAACTGTTACCAATCCGGCGGGATGGTTCCTTCCCATTTATGACGTAATAACACTACCCCATTGTCCCTCATTCGTAGTCTCCAGTCTGCCAGTCGTGTCGGATACGTATGGAGGTATACAAACATTTGTTCCAGTTTAGCTCGAGCAACTATGACGTCACTCGTGGGTTACCGTGCCATGCGCAGAACCACGTCCAATGCTTGGCTTTTTTTGGAAATTATGACTTTTTTGTTTTGTGCATCGGGAGTACTACTACCACCTGTGTGTGTCCTGGACGAGACACAAAAACAAATGTACAACGATGATACAGTGACGAATGACAACCGGATGGAAAAGTCGATTAAGAAGCTAGAGTACGAGTGAGATGGAGTGGATGTGTGTCGTCAGTAGGTTTGTAGCACAATCCAGTAGGTTCCTATTGCGTGGCGGCATTGCCAGGTTGGAGTTTCTTTGAAATTCGCAGAGAAAGAGCCAAATAGGTTATGGGAAGTTGGGGAATGGAAGCTTTATTATTTAGGGATTATTTAAGTGTTTGGTTCTTAACTGCTAGAAATTAGAAATAAGCGCACGCGGGATCTCCAGGCCACACGATCCTCCGCCATCGACTCTAACTCATCAGGAGCTATGCCCTATGAGTTGTTTTTGGACTTAGTCCAACCGCCTCGTTCTGGGTCTGCCAAGCGGTTGCCCGCCTGATGGTATTGCATCCAAGGCACGCTTCGAAAGTCGTGATGATGGTGACATTCGTCTCTCCAAGCCTAGCCCTTTCCGTTCGGAGAAGCAGCGGCTCAACATTGAGCTCCCGCGCATTGCCGTGTTTCTCACCCTATTCCGGCGAGTAACTCCCACAACAGCACGAAGATATTTCATTTCGGCAGCTTTCCACCGATGTTCGGCAGCATTCCAGAAAGCGATGCATTTGTGATTGTCAGTTGTCAAGCCTCAAGTCTAAGATTGACTGGCTTTCAGCCCGGAAGTTTGCATATTCCACGGTCTTTGGGCTGATTATTAAGATAGCCTCTGTCTCGTGGTCGGCTTGTTCAAGGTCGCCAAACTCTAGCCAATTTGTGGCTCACTCTATCTCATGAGTGTGTTTCATTGCTACGGTAGTTAGAGAGAGGGTACGGGGGTCGGGACAAAGTCGCCTGATCACTGTGGCCACGAGTGGGCCTATTGTGATGTCCCCCACTTACAGTTCACTCAAGAATCCTGAATATGTGATAAAACTTAGTATGCTTTTGAGTGAGCTAGCAGCGATTTCTTCTGCTTCAAGATAATACTTGCCTAAGTGACGATGACGTGTACTGACAAGGCAGTTACAGTGGCATAGTATGTGCTCTGCTGTTTCTTCGTCTTCATTACACATTCTGCAAGTGTCATCTTGTATGATGCCCATCGTCTTGAGATGTTTGTTGACTGGGCAGTGTTCAGTAAGGAAGCCTGTGATTAAGCGAATCTGACTCCTCGAGAGCATGAGGAGTTGTTTCGTTCTGTTGAGAGATGTAGTTGGGAGGAACAACTTGGCTTGTCTGCTACCTTTCGTTTGTGACCAGTAGTGATCCGTCGTGTTCCTTAACCAATTGTTAATGCAGCATTTGGTGGTGCTGATGGGTATGCCGCAGAAAGGCCGTGGCATCATGAATGGTGATGCGGAGCCTTTCCTAGCTAGTAGGTCCGCCTTTTCGTTGCCTGAATGGCCGCTGTGTTCAGGTATCCAAATGAGATGAACTCTGTTTGTGCTGGCCAGCTGGTGAAGTAAACGTAGGCAGTCCCATACCAGTTTGGAGGTGACTTCATAGCTCTCATAGCTCATAGGATTTCATGCCTGTTTATCTCCGTAAGGATATCAGGGTGAAAGAGCCTACGGTTAGAGTCATCCTCCACGATCAATCTATGGGCGAAGACCATTGCCATTGGAGGTGAAGAGGTGGCAGGCCTGTGATGACTTCTAGTGCTGCTGTGGGGGTTGTTCTCATGGCCCCGGTGATACAGATGCAAGCTAGTCTTTGCAATTTGTTGAGCTTGGCTCGCACTGTTGCTTGTTTTGTTTTGTGCCACCAGACGTGCGCAGCATATGTGAGGATTGGTCTGGTGATTGCTGTGTATAGCCAGCGGGTCATTTTGGGGTTTGTGCCCCAGATTTTGCCAGTGAGACTTTTGCTGGTCCATAAAGAGATCCTGGCTTTCTCATGGTTTTTGTAATGTGAGAGTTCCAAGTGAGCTTTTGCTACGGTAACTACGGCGATGTCGTCAACGAAACCGATAGTCTTAACTCCCGTTGGCAGCGTTAATCGCAAAATTCCGTCGTACTTTATGTTCCACAGAAGAGGTCCTAGAACTGAGCCCTGAGGGAATCTCGCAGAATCATTGTAGTACTTAAGGCCATCATCCGTCGGATTCCTCAGCTTCCTGTTAGTGAATTACCTAAGAATTGTCTTCACAAGGTAATGTGGTGCGTCCATTCTGGTCAGAGACATCCTAATAAAATATCAGTTTCCAGAGTTAAGTGCACTTTTTACGTCCAGTATTACTGTCGCACGGTCGGACAAAGCTCCTCATATATGATACATTCCAGGATCTTTCCTATTGTATCCAGCAGACATATCGGGCGGTACGCCGAAGGTTCTCCATGTGCCTTGTTTCCGTTAGGTAGCTGCACCAGATGTTGGAGTTTCCATGATTCAGGGAAAACCCCCTCCTAAAGACACCTTTGCATCATTGCTTTAAAAATATCTGGTCTCCTTTCGTGGCTGTTTTTGTCGCTATGTTTGGGATGTCGTCACGTCCGGTTGCTTTCTTATCGCCTGTTTTCCTGCATGCTTCGTGGAATTCATCCGTTGTTATTGGCGGGATCGGGTTCATTCTAATATCGTGGCGTTGTCCGAAATAGATGGTCTATGGGAAAATTGATGTTCTACTATTCTTTCCAACATTGTTGGGCGGGATATCTGGGGGGATCTGCTGCTCCTTAGCTTCGTTGCTACTATGCTGTATGCCATCCCCCACGGATCTAAGTTTGCTTCGTTGCAGAGTTCATTAAAGCATCTTCCTTTGCTTATGTTGGTGGTCTTCTCAAGGTCACTCCTTGCCAATCTAAAGATGATGGAACTCTGCTCTACCTCTAGAACGCTGTGATTTAAGTCGGGCCTGGAGGCATTTTGTCCTGAGCGTTTTGATCTCGCCGTTCCACCTGTAGCAACGTTCCTCTCCTCTGCTCCTTGATCCTTGATGTCTGGGCATCGCTGCATCGCACGCTGTCGCGATTGTTTGAGTTAGTTGTTACAATAGGTGATCCGCTTATCTGTTACTGGTTAAGAAGTCAATGTTTAATATTTCTTAGAAAGCCTCTATGTCGAAGAATGCATCTTTCCACTTGAGTCCAGCTGATTTGGGGCACTGCCTGGTTTTCTCTGTGCCAATGATGAAGATAATCGGCGGGTGGTCGCTGTGCGTATATTCCTCACTGACTCGCTATTTTCTTTTACGCAGGAGCGAGCTACTCATAAATGTAATGTATCTTATAGACCCCTTGTCTGTTTTACGAAACATGTTTTTTGCACCATTGTTCGCCAAACATATTTCTAGTGATGCAAAGCTTCGAGCAGGGCTCTTCCTCTTGTATCCGTAGTCCTATTACCCCATTCTATAGCCCATGCGTTGACATCACCAACATTAACCACTGGGTGCTTCCCACGTGCGTTGGCTACAATGTCATATATGTATCAGCTTCAGGTAGTCCCAGACCTATAGTCGCAAATGCGATGGAGTATAGATCAACGGTATAGAAAGTTTAACAGAAAGGTCGCTTGACTTGATCGTTAAAAATTGAACAGTCGTAACTCAGTGATAAGTTCTAGAGCCGTAACTTACTTGAGGACCTCGGTCCCAACAACCGACCAACTCTTCATTCTTACGCAATGTGGCCTTGGGAATATGTCAAGTTCTCAGAAGCTTGCTTCATAGACTTAATAAAATGGTTTACGATAAAATCCTTCGAAGTCCTGGAGTGTTTTACAGAAATATAAAATTGACAGCAGCATTTATACTCGATTCAATAGCTCAGTTACTTCAATCAATAGTGGACTAAAGAACAAAGAAATTTGAGTACCAAAATTCTATTCACGCAGCGATGGGTAAAATCTGGTAACATCTCTTGTCCTATCCGAGCATCTGAGCGGGACAGCGAAGTGATCGTTTTAAAGGCTTCAACAGAAGAGGTTAAGAAATGCGCAAATTCTGTTGAATAACTTCTGGGAGGCAATAAGAGTTGTCACAAAATCAAACCCGCTCATTGCGCCTTTTCTCACAGTTGCATTAAGAACGTTGGAAGCTCATATCGGCTATTCACATCTTACCCGGTCGAGCTACTGAAATCGCATGAAAATACTAAAAACAGAATTTAATGACCAAGGACTGTATAACCGTGTGCGGCACAGACAAGCAATTAACTTTAATGTCCGCTCAAATGAAATTAAATATCGAAGGTCAGAAGCAGATCAGGGTTTGCTATCTGCTGTTACCTGTTTATGGCGCCGAAACATATAAACCACATATCCGTCTGTCTGGCGTCGGCGGTCATACATTTATGGTCACTGTCCCTCCGCCCGATATGGATATTAAAAAAGACCAAATAGTAAACCCCCTCCCCCAGGGCGGGTTTTAGAAGAACTATAAACCATTTAGCTTAATTATTTCTTTACAAGTTAACGACTCGGTTTCTGGCAACACCTTCCACTTGAGTGTCCTCCCCTCGTTTGCGTTCGTTCTCGATTTCCGCTCCAGCTGCTGCATTCGGTAGGGGCTACACCCCCTTTCATACGTCACTACTTGTATATTCGCCGTACTACGTTCCAATTTTGCATGCACATCTCGTCGTAGTAGTGGTAATAGTTGTACGCTAGTGAATTTAGTAGTCAAACCAATACTATGCTAATGGTATTATGCACTTGTCGTGTGTATCTGCATCCACTCCGACTACCCTAAATCGTGCATAAGGAAGATCGTGTGACGAGGTAAAAACGGGAAAGGAAAAACGTAAAACAATGCAAGAATGAAAGAAGCAAAAAAAAAAAAAACAACTGAACACCCAGTTTAGAGGGTTGGGGAACGTAACGATGAAGATGTGCAATTTCATATTTAAATTGTTGTTCTACGGGTGAAAGCTTCACACCACGATAAGCTTCCATACACTGCTGTGCAATCCGCTCTCCGACTCGGTGCGCTCCTTTACGTGCTCTTGAACTTGAAAAGATATTTTTGTATCTCATACTACTGTTTGTAGTTTTTATTTTTTTTTTTTTTTTTGATTCCGTCGCGTGTGAATAAACAAATAATAAACAAAACATATCCACACAGAACATTATTTGTCAACAGGACAGAAAACAAGAAAAAAACAGCTAAAGAGCAGTGTTTTTCACACTGTGGCGTATGCGTGATATTTGTTTGTTTCCAGCTTTACTCGACTGTTTTCTGTTTACGCTTCGTGCGGTTTGTGTGCATTTGACCCGATTTTTTGTGGACCCTCGACGATTGGTTACGTGTGATACGCAGGTCGTTGTGGGCTGTTATTGTTGATATCACAGTGTTTACACGGTGCATTATGTGTACCTCAGTGTGATGCGATAAGGGATTTTTTGAATTTCATCATTCATTCATCGGATCTAGGAACTACTACGAACTACGAGGGACTAAAAACAGCAAAGTGGCAACGGTGTCCTATATGAAGAAGAAGATTAGGCGTTTTATCAGAATGGTAAGCTGAATATCTAAATGAATTCTAATTAATTGCTTTTAACGAGTGTGGAACTTATTGTGTTGTGTATGCTTGTACATATGTATATACGTACTAAGCTCAAGTGACCTTTTTGCGTACTGCATTTGCAATCGATTGAAAGGTTTTGTATACTTCCCTATAATAGCAACAATGCCATCCCGAAGCCAAAATACTGGCCACAAACTGTGTATCTGTATCTACTATAACCCACAGTGTTGCAGTATTGTACTGCATTCGGATTGCAATCTAAAAATAGTGATTTTTTTCTATTTGTTTTGTATCTCTTTCTCTTTTCTATTTCATGGTTGATAGATAGTGTAGAATAAAAACTAAAAAAAAAAAAATCAATAAGAGGAAGGACAGCTGTTCTGAGATACTTATGTTGTTGCTGCCATGTTCCGACTATAGTAAACACATACGGCTTGTTGCAATCAAGTGTATTTGTGTAACCTTTCACATTATTACGTCGTTCTCTAGGCCTAACTCTTCCCCATCTGCCTCTCATCTGTTCGTATGTAACATAAAAATCAATCTCGAGCACAAGTGGAACATTGAACATTGAACAACAACACACAATACACATTACCTCGTTTAGATTTTCCTTCCCATTTGTTGTTTATTCGTTCGATACAACTTGTTGTGTTTTTGCCATTCCCTCCTCTCCATCCTCATCATTCTCATATCTGTAACGCGAGAATCTACACATTCGTCGAATAATGCGTATCTACTCGACGACAATGGTAATGAAGTGGGTGATTGCGTGAAAAAATACTGCGTTTTCCATACCAGTCAAGGCTCATCCGAACCAGCCGGTCTATGGTACTGGCTATCTTTCTACTGCGAAGTTGTATCTTTGTTGTGAAAGGTCAGGTATACCTATAGCTGTGGGAAAAACTGCTCAAAAAACACAAAATCATCGCCTACTGTTGGCTGAAAGGAATAGGATTCGACAAGTATTAGAGAGGAACTTGTGATGCGCATTTGTTGCGTACTGGGACGAATGGGGCCAACAATACCGTCCGTCGTTTGTTAGTATTTTATTATCGATTTTCGACTTTGTGTACTCGCATATTTGGGCCAATGATGTGCTACTTCAGCTTTATGGATTTTCTTTAGTTGTACGCACGATGTACGACGGAATAGATCGAGATGCGATGTTGGGTAGTTTTCCGTGACTTTGTTTCGTTGTGAAATTGAGGAAATGGTTTTCATCTGTCACGTTTGTTTGTTGGAATATTTAGTGAGTAACTAATCAGATTTGGGAAGAGAGTGGAATGAGATAAAGAGTTCAGTGGATGTGATGAAGGTCATTCGAATTGCGACGAATTTTTCGATGGTTCTTTAGGGAATTTCTAAGTATGTCAGTGGACAGAGTGTACATGTAGTTGAGTGTTAGGTGGTCAATTTAAGGCTGGAAGAAAAGACTTGAACCATGAGAGAGGGAGGTTCCTTAAAGTGAATTTTAATTATCTGCGTTGTAGGCACCATTTGTCCTTAGATATATGTACCTACCCAAAAAAAAACGGCCATGTTTTCGCGGTCACGAAACCTTTCTTCCCTTTTTTGGGCGACATGGGTGACAATGTTGGAAAGGCTAAGTAAGGTAGTAACTATCGCAAATATCAGTAATCGCGTTTATAGTGTTTATGGATCTTCTTATTCTTCGGTGCTACAGTTCATGACCTCTTTGAAAAAACCTCTCTAACTGGCAGAGAGGTTGTCCATTCTTGCCCCTGCGAAGTGTCTGCAGTGGAATATGGAGTGGTCTGTGTCTTCTTCTTCCTCTGGGCATTCTGGTCAGGAGGGCGAGCAAACATCTCCAAATTTATTTTCGATACCCGCCGTGACCTGACAGGAATTGCGTAAGGTGCGCTCTATTTTCCCAAACCTCGATCGTACGGATCAGCTTACAGGTCCATCGGCCTTTTGTCGTGTTGTCCCAGTTGGCTTGCCATAATGCCATGTATTTTGGTCGTTCTTCGACCTTTATCCTGCAGATAACACTGGTCTCTTGACGGTCTATGGTTCGCCTAAGGTAAACTCTGTGCATCTCGTTGGCGAGGATGTCGATCGGGACCATACCTGCTCTAAGACACAGGCTGCTTCAACCTAGATTGCCCGGAAACCACATATTGTCCTTATTGTACAGACCTGTATGGACACGAGTGCTTTCTTCTTGTCCCCTTCGCTGTATGGGCTCCCGCCCAGACCGGCGCAGCGTATAGGAGTATTGAGCTTCACTCTAGACAACAGGATCCCCCTTGCGTACCCTGGTCAACCGATATTCGGTAGCATTCTAGATAGCGATGCCTGCATTTGTGGCGAGTTTTTGCTGCAGTATTCGACATGGGCCTTAAAATTAAGTCGGTTGTCGAGCATTACCTCCAAGTATTATAAGACCTCTTTATACTTCATGGGCTGGCTCCTCCGTCTTATGGTCGGCTAGTTCAAGGTCGGTATACTCTAACTAATTTTTGATCCTGACGATCGCTTTATTTGTGGCAGACTTTACCTCATGAATTAGTAAGGTAGCTACGGCGATGTCGTCAGCGAAACCGATGATTCCCTGTGGCAGCGCTAATCGCAAAATCTCGTAATACAATATGCTCCACAGAAAAGGTCCAAGTACCGCGCCCTGGGGGACTCCCGCAGAAACACTGTAGTATTTAAGGCCATCGTCCGTCTGATGCCCTAGCCTCCTGTTATTGAAGTAGCTAAGGATTGTCTTCCCAAAGTAATGTGGTGCGTCCATTCTGGTCAGATACCTTCTATCCATTTTTTATGTCCAGTGTTACTACTGCACAATATTTCTTTGTGCCTTCTCGTCATCTTTTCCCCCGTATTGCTTCAGCTGCTGTGTTTACTAAATCTTTTATAGCATCAACGGTAGAGTGCGATTTCCTGAAACCATATTAGCAGGAGGACCGGGATGATAAGGGTCTTATATAGAGTCAACTTTGTCGTTCGGGAGAGGGCTCTATTACTCAATTGCCTCCTGAGCCCCAAGAAACAGCGATTGGCAAGAGTAATTCTGCGTTTTATCTCAGCGCTGGTGTCGTTGCTGCTTGTCACTGTCGAGCCAAGGTAGACGAAGTCATTGACTACTTCAAAAATATAGCTGATCGTACCTCTTGTATTGGCCGCAAAGTCCCGCAAGATCTTTTCAAGAATAAGGTTGAAGAAATCGCATGACAGTTCGTCACCCTGTCTAAAACCTTTTTTAACATCACAGGGGTCGGTTAGTTCACCTCCGACCTTAATGGAGCAGCGAGAGTTCTCCATAGTCATCCTGCATAGTCTGACGAGTTTGGCAGGAATGTTAAAACATGACATGGCTCTGTATAACTCGTCTCTATAAACACTGTCAAGTCGACGAAAAGATGGTGCGTGTCGACCTGGAATTCATGGGTCTTCTCCAAGATCTGCCGTAGTGTAAATATGTGGTCTATCGTGCATTGTCCTGGCCTGAAACCACACTGGTAGGAACCTATCAGATTGTCCATGAAAGGTTTCAGATACTTACACAGTACGGCAGAGAGGATCTTGTACGCGATGTTCAGGAGGCTTATCCCTCTGTAATTGACGCAGTCATAGGGGTCTCCTTTCTTATGGACCGGGCAAACGATGCTGAGATTCCATTCATCGGGCATGCGTTCTTCCGACCATATCTTGCAGATGCTCATCGCCAGCTGCATTAAACAGCTCCGCGGGGAGTCCGTCTGCTCCAGCAGCTTTATAAGACTTAAGTTTCGATATCGCTATATTAACATCGTCCAGGTCGGGTGGACGGGATTCTCCTTCGTCTTCGTCCATTGTGAATGGTTTGCTCTGCCTGACGGCGGCATTTTGACTATCATCGCCGTTATACAGTCTGCAGGAGTGGTCCTTCCATAATCTCATCATCGACTGTGACTCCAATACTAGTTGTCCGTGCCCATCCCTGCTGGCTTCTGCTTTGGCTTTATAGCCTTGGCATATTCGTTTCACCAGAAAGTGAAACGAAGATCCCGATAGCAGTTGCCGTAGTAAATATCGCAGTTTTTCATCCGCTTTATACCCGGTCCATGCCATCGCATTTCCTGGATGGCGGTTATGTCCGCTTTATAGCGGTCTAGGGCGTCCGCGAGTTGTTCGGCTGCTCGTGGCCTGTTAAGGGACCTAACATTCCACGTACAAAGCCGAAGATCATTGTCCTTTTTTCGTTTTTCGCAGGGGTCGTCAACATTAATCCGGTCCGTTATATCCGAGGCTTATGTTTGTTTCGGAGTTTGTGGTTTTTTTTACGGTTACGGCTTACTAGGCCGTAGCCCAACCGACTAATCCTGTTTTTTGGCGCAGGAGGCTCGCCATTCTCCCTTCCCCGTCTGCAATTTCCATAGGAAATCTCCAGATGGTACCACGAGGATGTGGGGATAGGACTTACTAACAGTGCCGCAAGATGTTCGACTGCGGTGGCTCTTTAGCAGGCCAGCATCCGTCGGATTGATGCTACCCCTACGAGGCCTTTGTTTGCCCTTTGCCATCCCGCTCGTATGAACAGTCCTGGTTTTTATTAGTTCACTCTACCGAGAGTTTGCTGTATATCCATTATCCTTTTCCTTTAGCAAAGTTATACAAGCCATCACTTTGGGCTAAGCATTTCTGAGAATCAGTTGCGGTGGGAGACGTTCCCAGTCAAAAACAAATTTTGTACACATCCTCTTCGACACGTGCTTATGCGCCATGATAATAGTTACATTAACCTGTGAGGCAACTTAACACCTTATTTTTCGCCGAAATATCTTGGGGGAAAAACGCCACAAATCCACAAAGTTCAATTTTTCGACGAAAAAGACGATCCCACACTTGCCAATACTGTCAGGCAAATAACGATCCGAATTATGCAAATGACCGAATCTCCATTGTATATGTAGGTAGACATAGACTCCTTGATCTCCGATCTCCGCAAGATCATGGAAAGTCTAGATAAAAAAAAACGTTTTCTTCCCATCTATTATGATAGCTCTTCGTCGAATCGGCTTATCTAAATTGCCATCGTACATGGTGGGATTTGAATATGTATGAGAAAGCACCTGCCGGCTATTATCAACCAGATGTAGATGTTGTCCTGAAGTTGATAGCAAAGTCATGTCGGCCTTACGTCAGAAATGCGTCAGAATATAACTTGAATCAATACAACCAATGGGCTGTGTTATGGTGCCAAGATTCTTATTTTGTTTTCGCTTTGCCCTCGATACACAGCTGTCTGATATCGATGTATGTATGTACAATTGTACGTAAGCTTTAAGTTAAAAGGCCAAAAGGTAACCTGTGCAGTTTTGCGACGTAAACAGGCCAAATCCGTCGATACTCGATATGCTGTATGTCCGAATTGAAAAATCTTAAAACAGCTCACACCCGGTCTGATGCAATCACAAGCTTCATTTCAATTCAACTGTCAACTATCTAGATATATGTAGATGAATATGAACATATGTAGATGGGGATAGTAAGACAAAGCCACGCAAGGTCGTCGAAAAGATCAGATAAATCAAACATAAACTCTGGCGCACGTGTGACTCTGTGAGAACGGATAATCAAGAATCGAGAACCAGGCATTCATTCATTCACCCAAAACTCTCTTGTCAATGACACTTCCGTCAACGATCGACAGATTGGCCGGCTCATTGGTCAGCTATTGTAGTTGTTTACCTACCACCTGGCTAGCTGACTGTCTGAACTTCTCCGAATTGCCATAAATAGAAAACTAATATTAACACAGAAAACAAGATGGAGCGACGAAACCGATCTGCAGCTCAATAAATCAACCAAGGCTCGTTGGACTCCATCTAGATATGTATGTAGATACTCGTTCAACTACCGGTTAAGAAGTATATAAACGTCGACGAACGATTGGTTCATCAACATCATCATCACGCCGATTAAGATCTGATGGAGCACGACGCGAAGTCATGAAGACGGTTTCCCAGACAGTCTGACTACTACATAGTTCCATGGTTCCTTCAGATCGTTTATTCTAATTTCGTTCGTTTTTTTTATTTCTATCTCTTTCGGGTTAGCGTGTGGTGTAGGCCTAATCGGCCAGATAGCCCAGTCCCTTTCTAATACCTATTCGTGACCAAATGAACTGCTTATAGGCTGGGAAGTAATTTTTTTTTTTCGTTTTGCCATTGACCAAATAACCACTGGAATTCGAGGTCAATTCGAATAGAAAAGAAAAGCAAAAACCAAAAAACGAGACAAAAATTAAAAATGCTAATGGACCGGTTTGTTGTTGGTTTTTTGAAGGTTTTCATTGACGTAAGCAAAGCCCGTCCGAACGCCATCGTCACCAATACCATTCAAAAGAGTCCAAGTATCGTGGCAAGTTTGACGACCTACAAAGCGAATCCGGGTATAGAAGCCCACACCCATACATGCTCATATAACACATGCATACATATGTATGTGTGTCGTTGCTTGTTCTTAAAATGTATCTTTTTCAAAATTCCAATCGTAAATGTATTAATTGCTTATCCGAGGAAACTCGTTTCCGTCATATGTATTCTGATCTCGATTTTGATTGTTTTTGTTTAATCTTTATCCCACGGGTTGTAGACTATTTTTTGACTTATTTACTTATCAGGCCAGCGATCCATGGAGGATCTGAGCCTGAGCTATAGCTGCCTTCCATCCTTGACGGTCCCGGGAACGCTGCTTCCAGTTGTCAAGACCAAGATGTCTTACATCCGCGATTACTTGGTCTTTATACCGGAGGTTCGGTCTTCCTCTTCTTCTCGAACCAGGAGGCTCGGAGTCGAAGACCCTCTTAGCTGGAGCGTTGATGTCCATGCGCTCGATGTGGCCGAGCCAGTGTAGTCGACGGATCCTTGCCTTCCGGACTACATCCACATCTTGGTACAGCTCGTAGAGTTCGTGGTTGTGTCTTCTTCTCCATTCACCTTCCTCACAAACAGGACCAAATATCCGGCGCAGAATTTTTCTTTCGAAAGAACCCAAAATCAGCTCCACTGTCCTTCTTATCGTCCAGCTTTCGGCTCCGTACAGCAAGACTGGCAGAATGAGCGTTTTGTAAAGCATGACTTGGGTCTTTCGAGTGAGGAGTTTTGACCCCAGTTGTTTGGACAAGCCGAAGTAGCAGCGGTTACCAAGGGCGATTCTATGCCGGATCTCCACTGTGGTATCATTTGTGGAATTTACGTCTGCCCCGAGGTAGACAAACTCCTTAACTACCTCGAAATTGTAGCTGTCAATTGTTATATTTTGTCCCAGGTGGTGAGCGACGGATTGGTTTTTGCTTGACAGCATGTATTTCGTTTTGTCCTCATTGATCTGAAGACCAACTTGTTTCGCCTGTTCTTCAATCGCCGTGAATGCTTCCACAATGTCACGGCGAGACCACGCGATGATGTCCATATCATCGGCGTATTCTAGCAGCTGGACGGACTTGTAGAAGATAGTGCCTTCCCTGTTGACGCCTGCCCGTCGCACTATCTGCTCCAGCACCAGGTTGAAGAAGTCACATGACAGCGCATCTCCTTGCCGAAATCCAGTGCATGTTTCGAATGGCTCCGAGGTCCTAGAACCGAGTTGCACGGTGCATCGCATGTTTTTTAGAGTGGCACGACACAACTGGATCAGTTTTCCCGGGATGCCGAATTCGGCCGTCGCACCAAACAGTTCTTCACGATAAATGCTGTCGTATGCGGCTTTGAAATCGATGAAAAGATGGTGTGTATCGATTCAAAACTCGTTGGTCTTTTCCAGGATTTGTCGAAGTGTGAAAATTTGGTCTATAGTTGATTTCCCGGGCCGGAAGCCGCACTGGTAGCTGCCGATTAGTGCGGTGCAAAATGGCTTTAGACGTTCACACAATACGCCGGACAGGAGCTTGTATGCGACATTGAGCAGGGATATACCTCTATAGTTCTTGCAAGAGGTAGGATCGCCTTTTTTGTGGATGGGGCATATAGAGCTGGTATTCCAGTCGTCGGGCATGCTTTTATATTCTCAAATTCTGCAGATGATCTGGTGCATGCTCCCTGCCAGAACATCGCCGCCAGCCTTGAAGAGCTCTGATGGCAAACCATCTGAGCCTGCGGCCTTGTTGTTCTTCAGCTTCTGACTAGCTGTGCCGACTTCTTCGATGCTGGGTGGGAGGACTACTTCAGCGGGTGGAGTTGGGATTTCCTCGGTCCCTACCACTCTCTCTTGGTCATCTTGGTCATGCTCGTTAAGCAGCTGCTGGAAGTGCTGCTTAAATACATCCACTATTCCCTGCGGGTCGGTGACAAGATTACCCTCGCAGTTTCGAAGAGCCTGGGTGCCCTTTTTAAAGCCTCCTGCAAGGCCTTTGGCTTTCTTGTAAAAGGCTCGTATTTTATGTTTATCCCTAGACTCCTCGATATCCTTGATCTGGGAGGCTGCGAAGATTCTTTTCTTTTGTCGCAGTAGTTTCTTCTCCTCCCTTCTTCTGTCTCGGTACTCTTCTTGCGCTGCCCTGGTTTTTCTCTGCAGCGCCTTTTGGTACGCCTCGTCGGTTCCTGCCTTTTTCTGCTCACATTCGCCATCATACCACGGGTTTCTTGTCGGGGGTGGTAGGTATCCTAAGGTGGTTTCGGCTACTTCCTGAATGGCTGAGCGGCAGCTGCTCAGCTCAGCTGCTCCCTGTAGACTCTGGCAACCTCCAGTGTACTCAGGCGCCCAATGTCGAACCTCCTCCTGATGGGCTGGTGCAGCTTTCTGCCATTGGACAGTCGAGCTCTGTATCCTGCTGCTACGAGGAAGTGGTAAGAGTCGTCATTTGCCCCTCTGAATGTTCGCACATCCAGGATGTTTGACGAGTGCCTTGCGTCAATGAGCACATGGTCGATTTGGTTGGCGGTTCGACCGTCCGGAGATCGCCGGGTTGCTGTGTGGATTCGCTTGCGAGGACAAGCTCCGTATGCGTTGTCCAAGAGGTCATAGAAGTCCTCCTTGATAGGGTCTTCAGCCTCGTCGGTAGGGGCGTATGCACATATAAAGCTGATGTTATAAAATCTGCCTCTGATGCGGATCACAGCCAGGCGATCACTTATAGGTTTAAAGTCGATGACCATCGACCTTAACCGCTTTTCCCACGACACATCCGCATCCCAGTAAGTGCAAACTTTGACAGCTGCAATATATGTCGCAATTTTTCTTTCTAATCATACCGTTTCCTACCTAGCGTATTTCCTGGACCGCAGTAATATCCGCCTGTACTGCGTGAGAATTCCTTCTAGTTTATGAGCAGCTCCGGGAGTGTACAGGGTTCTGGCATTCTAGGAGCATACTCGCAGATCGTGTTCCTTTTTCGTGCGTTGTCGTCCGTGTATCTGAGGCATCTTGCTCATTCATAACTCTTTCTTTTCACCTCCCAACGGTTGTTGAAAAGGCTATCCAGAGGGCGCCGTAAGGAGGCCGTATGTCAACTTGACCCGGGCATTTAAACAGGGATCGTTGCTGGCATTTCGCCGGGTTGAGAGCGATCAACAACTTTACCCTGTATGTCCGCGCCCATGCCCTCCAACTATTTTTTGACACATAAAATAAATAATTAAAAGACGCCCGGCGCAACTTACTTACTTAGGTGTCGCAACAGTCCGTGGTGAACCTGGGCCTCAACCAACAAGCGTCTCCAGCTGGCACGGTCTTTGGCCAGCTGTTTCCAGCGCCGCACGCCCATACTACTGCAAAGGACTTTAGGCATATCAGTCTATCGTCCTTCCTGATGAAAACGCTGGAACGAATATTAGACTTGTACGTAAGGGAAGAGATTTGGGATTCCTAGACATTGAGGGTGTCTTTAATAACGTTAGTAACGAGGCAATAGTGTCCAGCCTTCATATGGCCCAAATAAGCCGGGGTGTATGCAGTTGGATTGGGCAAATGCTGGGTACTCGTATAGTAAATTAGGTGAAAGGGAGAGTATGCGGAAGGGTGAGAGTAAGTAAAGGTACACCACAAGGTGGAGTTCTTTCACCCCTCCTATGGCTTCTTGTGGTCGACGGAATGGCCAAGATTCAGGAGATGGAGGGTTTTAATGTCACAGCCCACGCCAATGACATTGCCATTTTAGTCTCAAAATTTCCGCAGGTCCTCAGCGATAAACTAGGCTACGCACTGATGTTAGTAGATAACTGGGTCAAGGCCTGGGAGTAAATCCGGCGAAAACGGAGGTAGTACTCTTTACAAGGAAAAGATCTGTACCAAAATACACCTACCCTCGTATGAATGGTATAGATCTGATCCCTGGAAAATCTGCCAAATATCTTGGCATAATCCTGGACTCCAAACTTAGTTGGAGAGAAAATATTGAGGAAAGAATCAAAAAGGCCTACGTGGCACTATATTCGTGCAAGGTAGCCTTTGGAAAGACATGGGGCCTCAAACTGAGGTTATTACATTGGTTGTCTGGTGGAAGGCGCTTGAGAAAAAGAGTCATCTTCAGAGTGTGTCAAAGGTTCAAAGGGCAGGCCGTCTGGCGGTGACGGGATCTATGAAGTCCACACCAACGGCGGCTCTTGAAGTCATGCTGAACCTCCCACCCCTGGACATATACTGCGAGAGCGCTGCAATCAGAACTATGCTAAGATTAAAGGAATCCGATCTCTGGCAAAGGAGTCCTCATGGACATGCATCAGTGTTGGATCGATGGGCCGTCTCGAAATTAAGAACCGTAACGGACTATGTCACCCGACTTCCTTCCTGGGAGAGGAGATTCTCTATTAGAATTCCCTCCAGAGTGGAATGGACTGATGATATGGTACGTACGGAAAATGAACTTGCAATCTGTACCGATGGATCCAAAATGGATGTCGGCACAGGTGTCAGGGTCTATTTTGAATCTCGGGATATACATCGCTCCTATAGACTTGAAGGATACACTGTTTTCCAAGCTGAGGTCTTCGCAATCAAGCAGGCGGAAGACCTGATTAGCAGAGAGAATCTCTCAGGAAAAAGGATCAACATCTATGTTGACAGCCAGGCAGCCATAAAGGCTCTGCAGGCAGCATGGATAAAATCCAAACTCGTCAAACTCTGCAAAGGGGAGGTTAGAAGAGATATCCAATGTAAATGAGGTGACCCTTTGCTGGCTACCTGGTCATATGAATATCTCCGGAAACGAGAGGGCGGATGAGCTGGTTAGGGTGGGATCAAGTGCTAACATTGCGCAGATCTTAGCTGAGGCCAAAGCACCACTCAGTGCGCTCTACAGGGAGATAGAGACGGAGCTATTAGTGAAAGCCAATAAGCGATGGTCGCTTAGATACATGCGCAACGGCGAGATCGACTTGGCCCGTCTATGATAAGAAAAGAACGGAAAATCTGCTGAAGTTCAATCGTGAGAATATTCGACTGACACAGTCGGTGCCCTCACCGGGCCCTGCATGCTATCCTACCATGCAGCTCGACTAGGCCAGCCCTGCAATGACTTCTGCAGAAGCTGCAAGGACGACGAAGAAATTGAATCCATTCGTCACCTGCTGTGCGAATGTCCGGCGCTAGCCTAAAAAAGGAGTGTATTCCTAGGAAGATACTTCCTTTCGGGACTAGAAGAGGTAGGTAATATTGGGCTGAACAGAATACTGGGATTCTTATTCTCGTCTGGTTGGTTCAGCTCGACGGAAAATGTCTAGGTATCAACGGGTTAAACATATATATCCATATATATCCGTCCATGGTGACGTTCTGGCCAATACGTCGCTGTTGTCCGTTTCTTTTAGATGAAAGCAGATATTTGGTTTTACGCTCATTAACCCTGAGATCCATATTAGCCGCTTCTACCTCAATGCTTACAAATGCCTCATTGACGTTTCGCTGTGTCCGTCCAATCACGTCAATGTCGTCGTCGTACGCAAGCAATTGCGTAGACTTGAAATAAATTGTTCCTCTTGTGTTGGCCAGTGACTTTTGCACGATCTTTTCAAGCACGATGTTGATAGAGTTGCATGACAGCGCGTCCTTGCCTAAATCCTTTTTTAACATCAAAGGTCTCGGTTTGCTCATTACCGACCTTAATGGAGAAGCGAGAACTCTCCATTGTGATCCTGCATAGTCCGACGAGTTTGGCGGGGATGTTAAAACTAGACATGGCTTTGTATAGCTCATCTCTATACACGCTGTCATATGCAGCCTTGAAATCGACGAAGAGGTGGTGAGTGTCGATTTGGTATTCCTGGGTCTTCTCCAAGATCTGCCGTAGCATGAATATTTGGTCTATTGTGGAAACCACACTGATAAGAGCCGATCAGGTTATCCACAAACGGTTTAAGGCGTTCACACAATACGGCAGACAAGATCTTATATGCGATTTTAAGGAGACTTATTCCCATATAGTTGGCGCAGGTATAGGGGTCTCCTTTCTTATGGACCGGGCAAACGATGCTGAGATTCCATTCGTCGGGCATGCTTTCCTCCGACCGTACCTTGCAAATGAGATGGTGCATGCACCTTACCAGCTCAGCTCCAGCCGCCTTGAAAAGCTCAGCAGACAGGCCGTCTGCGCCCGCGGCTTTATTAGACTTAAGTCTTGATATCGCTATTTTGACTTCGTCTAGGTCGGGTGGACTGAATTCTGTTTCATTGTCGTCCATTACGAATGGCTCGTTCTGCCTTACAGCGGTATCTTGTCTATCATCGCCGTTATACAGTCTGCAGAAGTGGTCTTTCCAAATCCTCAGCATCGACTGCGACTCTACTACCAGTTCTCCATTTTCATCCCTGCAGGCCGCCGCTCTGGCTTTGTAGCCATGGCATGTTCGTTTTACCTTGTTGTAAAACTTACGGGCGTCATCCCTGCGGAAGCAGCTCTCCATCTCCTCGATCTCACGCTTTCCGTGCTCTCTCTTCTTTCTTCTGAAAAGCGTGGGTTCCTCTCTTCTCTTCTGCTCATAGATTTCGCGAGCAGCTGTCGTCCGTCGTTGCAGCATGGCTTTATATGTCTCTTGTTTTGCTGCATGGGCTTGTTCGCATTGTTCATCGAACCAGGGGTTTCTAGGTGGTGGCGGTTTGAAACCCAGTACCTCTGAGGCAGCGTCTCTGACGGCGCTCTGGTAATGCGTCCATTCCTGCTCTATTGTTTGTGCTGCTGTGGGCGGATTTTGAGAGAACTTGGAGGAGACACGATCGGCAAAGACTCTGGCAGTCTCCTGCGATTGTAGCTTTCCGACGTCAAACTTACGTTGTGCTACTCGACTCCTAAGCATTCCTGATATCCTCATTCGTACCTTGGCTACAACAAGGTAGTGGTCCGAGTCGATGTTGGCCCCTCGGAAGGTTCGTACGTCGAGAATACAGGAGAAGTGTCTGGCGTCGATCGCAATGTGATCAATCTGGTTGGTGGTCGATTGATCAAAAGACCGCCAGGTACCCTGGTGGATGTTGAGATGGGGGAATCGCGTGCTTGCTACAATGAGGTTACGCCCCACTAGGAAATTGATTAGCCTAAATCCGTTGTCGGATGTGGTGTTATGGAGGCTATGCTTTCCTATGATCGACTCAAATATGTCCTCTTTGCCCAGTTTTGCATTAAAATCTCTTAGGACTATTTTTGTGTCGGGACATTGGGCATACATAGGTTCTATTTAGGAAATCGTGGACTTCTTCTTTGTGTCGATCGTCCTTTTCTTCCGTTGGGGCGTGAGCGCATATTAAGCTAATGATTCCAAACTTGGCTTTGATGCGGATTGTTATGAGGCGTTCGCTTATGTCCCGGAAGCTTAAGACTTTTTGTCGGAGTCTTCCTCGAATAACGAATCCGCACCCGAATAGGCGCTGTTTGTTCTCCTTGTAGCAGTTCCCGTAGTAGATGTCGCAGTTGTTCATCCGTTTTTTGCCTGTTCCATCCCATCGCACTTCTTGGAGTGCGGTTATATCTGCTTTACAGCAGCTGAGGGTCTGCTTCAATTGATCGCCTGCACCCGGTCTGTTACGGAACCTCACATTCCAGGTGCAGATTCTCTAGTCCGTTAGTCGTTTGCAGGGGTCGTCAGCTTTGTATCCGTCCGTATCCGAGGCTTGTTGTTGTTTCGAAACAAGTAGGTTTTTACGTGATAGGGATGTTACCCCTAAGCACAATCCCAACCTACAGGGCCAGGTTCCTCTTTCCCCAGGAACAAGGGGTTGGGTCGCTGCACACATTGGTTCACTATCTGGCGGGTGCCAGGGTAGCTATTCTGGGGGGAGGCTGTGTGTCAACGTGGATTGAGCAGGGACAGAGATCAAAGCTGGCGTTTGCCATGTTAAACGCGATCAACTTCTTGGCCTAGTTTGCTCGCTCCCTGCGCCCGACGCAAGGCCCTACTTATTTTGTGACAGGTATCACAGATGTCATCTAGTGCCCTCGCACGCGTACTATCACTTACACACGACTGATTGTGTCAATTTCGATCTGACGTTAATGAAGAATCACCTGTTGAAGTCTCGATCATAACCTACTGCCATCTGTCACGCATATAGCCCCCATAGACGTCAGTGGCGTATGTCTGAATTAATACATATGTACGTATGTCCGAATTCAGGAAAGGGGATCCGACGAAGATGTTCTCCCTCCTGAGGTTTACTAATTTTTGTTTAAATATTCTGATCAAATAACAGTTTATGTGTAAACGTCATGTCACAGCCTTTTATATTCTCTCATTTTCTACCTCATTTCGTATTGCCGGTCGCGTCGATTGACGTATTAATTGGGGATTTACATAACCAGGTCGGCAAAAAATTTCACGATCGTTAAATGCTTGGAAATATTCATTGGTACGAGTGTTGTTTCTTTTCTTTGCTAATTTTAAATTATTATTCATAATCGATCGGTGGGAATTTATGAATTACCAGTCACTCATCGCCTATGCGATATATGACCTGCATTTCCTATCACCTGTCAATAGCGGGGAAAATTGCCCATTCAACTTTCAATTAAGCAATTTAGACGCAGACGTGATCGTGTTCACAAATGAGTTTAAGATCGCCTTGGGAACAGTACCGATAAGGGATGTGTTCGCATGGCAGTCGGACAACACAGTGGGTGGTAAACACAGTGTTTTTGATTATTGTTTGTCTTATCCGATTTGATTTGATCATTAATTTAACGAGCGCGCATTTGCATTATTTTAGAATTTGCCATTCACAGAAATGATCAGTCATTTCCCCTTTCTAAACTCTCATACACCCATTGAACGCACCCCCGTTCGATTTCCTGTTGCGAGCAAGTTTTCGATCAAAGTGATCCTGTCATTCACTAGATCTTAATGTCAGTTCTTCGGATAAATTATCGGAAATTCGGTCTTAATTTAAATCTCTTCCTCTTCCAGGTAAGTGCAATCGTAATTCCGTTCTGTTTGAACACAAAACCGTTAATTTGATCAAATTACACCCATGCGCGGAAGATAAATTAATCGAAAAACAATGAAAGCGAATGTGTCTGCAAAAATTATTGTCAAACTTCTAGACTTGTTTGGCCACTTCTGAACTATATATTTGCCCGAATGTGGTTTGTGGTGATTATTTGCTGATTTTTTGACGTTAAGTTGCGACCTGGTGGACATGGGTGATTTAGAGTAATGAAGTTTGAAATCAATTAGTCGCTTGTGTTGCGATTTCTGGTTTTGTTTTTGATTTTCTACTGGAGATTATCGAACTTCCGTCCCGGAATCAAGGAATGTGTTGTAACAAATGGAGGTTGACTTCTAGCGGTTTTTTATAGGTAAAGGGAGTTTTTTGTTGGTCCCAATTTTAATAGGAATGTTAGGTCACAGGTGTTAACCACCTCATTGTCTGACCTTGAATACTGGCAGGTTTTTCAACTTTTACATAAACACGCGGAACCTTTTTTCGGTGGTAGAAGGAATAATTCAGCAGACATTTCTGCAACATGTGCTCTAAGCTTTTGGACACTGGTCCATTGTACTCCAGACAGACACCTTACATTACTGTATTTTCCCCGTTTCCGGAGAAAAATTTGAGGGAGCTTCAGTGATGTAGAGCTAAGGGATTCGGCACACACAACGTCGGCCCCACTCCAAGGGTGAGCGATCAATGGCGGAACAGTCACAGAAGAAATAGGAAATGGTCTGCAGTGTCATCCTCCTCTTCGCCACATGCAAACACAGGTAGAGATGCTTGGCAAAAGTGTAATGGCCCGTGATAACTCCCACAATCCTTCTGCAGTCGACTCTCCTTAAAGACAGGAGGAATGCTGTAGATTTTTTGCTGACATCAGGGCATACGCGCTTAGTCATCCTGCACCCTGGACAGTCCCCCCAAATACACAATCGTTAATGTAGGAATTTACCGTGGACACAGGTAGACCTAGAGCGGGTTCGGGTCCTGAGAAGATCTCTTCTGAACCCATTCTGGCAAATTTATCAGAGATCTCATTCCCTGGGATCCCAGAGTGGCCTGGAACCCATACAAGCCTTAATGAATTTAGTCTGCCGACTTTGTTCAGGAAGGACTTGAGTTCAAGCACTAATTTGGAGCTAGTAAAGGGGTTACACACAGCTTTCAGTGCAGCTTGGCTGTCACTACAGACGCATATGCTTTCCCCCTTCCACCTGTGCTTCACAACGTAGTGTATGGCCATTAGGATTGCGTATATTGCGTATATCTCTGACTGAGAGCGCCGTGGCACAGTGGTTAGTGTGTTGGACTCTGGCGCACGATGAGCGAGTTCTTCGGATACCGGGATGGAAGTGCCTTTCAGTACCAGCTGAGTCATGTCAGTATTTTTCCTTCTTCTCGTGAGGAATGTTTACTCCGCGGCGTCCCTCTTCGGCGGGGTACTGGCAACCCCCCCCCCCCCCCCCCCCCCCCCCTTATCATTGCCGTGTAGATCCAGAGGACCTTTGCCGGTGATAAACCCCATGTTTTGCCAAAAGCTCCTTTGCATTGCCAGAAAGCTGACAGCGCTTTGGTGGTTTTTGACTCAACATGCTTTGACCAGAGAAGCTTAGTATCTAAGATGACTCCTAGATACTTAGCCTCCTTGGATATCGGGATGGAAGTGCCCTTTAGTACCAGCTGAGTCATGTCAGTATTTTTCCTCCTTCTCGTAAAGAGAACGACATCGGTCTTAAGAGGATTGACTGACAGCCCATTTCTGGTACACCAATCATCGATCACATTTAGCGCCGCCTGTGCTTTGAGACGGACAGTCGCTAAACATGAGCCGACAGAAAGAATGGCGACGTCATCCGCATAGGCCTGGGCATAGATTCCAGAGGCATTGAGAGCATCAAGCAGAGAATCGACCACCATGCACCATAGCAGCGGAGACAGGACGCCACACTGGTCGAGGCCTGCATCAGCTGTCAATGTCCTGTGCATGAGCATTGCTTTGATCCAAAGGACCAGTGCTCCATCTACGCCATGATGTCTGGCAGCGTTGCACATGCTGTCAAAAGTTTCGTTATCAAAAGCTCCCTCAATGTCGATGAAAATGCCCAGCCCGTACTCTTTCCCTTCGAGCGCGCATTCAATTCTCCCAACTAGGTCCTGAAGCGCAGTCTCGCAGGATTTTCCGCGCTGGTAAGCATGTTGCATCTCCGAAAGAGGGTGCATTCGAAGGGCAACTTTGCGCACGTGCAACTCTACCAGTCTTTCCATGCTTTTCAGCAGGAAGGATGTTAGACTAATTGGTCTGAAGCTCTTGGCAAGTGAGTAGTCCTCTTTTCCTATTTTGGGAATGAAGACCACTTTCACCGTACGCCAAGGAATGGGTATATGAGCAATAAGACTAGCAGTGAAAATTCTTTTCAGAGTAGGAGTAGCTGCTTTATACCTTTTTGCAGCATAACAGGATATATCCCGTCGGTGCCCGGCGATTTGAAGCCATCGAAGGATGCCACAGCAAATTCAACAGCTTCAGTCGTAACCACGCGCGACGCAATATACCAGCTACGCCGAGTTGTTATCATCGTTTCAGTTGCAGTTTCCCTTGAAGGAGTATGCAACGAGACGATGTCCCGGGAAATGAGTCTCAAACAGTAAACTAAGAGTTTCCGCTTTAGACTCAGTAAAGGTACCATATATGTGGCTGCATTGCCGCTCAGCCATTCAGGAAGTAGCCGAAACCACCTTAGGATACCTACCAAGTCGGCACAGCTATTCAGAAGCTGAAGAACAACAAGGCCTCAGGCTCAGACGGCTTGCCATCAGAGCTCTTCAAGGCTGGCCCGACGACTGGAAAACCAGCTCTATATGCCCCATCCACAAAAAAGGCGATCCTACCTCTTGCAAGAACTATAGAGGTATATCCTTGCTCAATGTCGCATACAAGATCCTGTCCAGCGTATTGTATGAACGTCTAAAACCATTTTGCACCGCACTAATCGGCAGCTACCAGTGCGGCTTCCGGCCCGGCAAATCAACTATCGACCAAATTTTCACAATTCGACAAATCCTGGAAAAGACCGAGTTTCGAATCGATACACACCATCTTTTCATCGATTTCAAAGCCGCATACGACAGCATACATCGTGAAGAACTGTTTGGTGCGAAGGCCGAATTCGGGATCCCGGGAAAACTGATCCAGTTGTGTCGCGCCACGCTAAAAAACACGCGATGCATCGTGCAACTCGGTTCTAGGACCTCGGAGCCATTCGAAACATGCACTGGATTTCGGCAAGGAGATGCGCTGTTATGTGACTTCTTCAACCTGGTGCTGGAGCAGATAGTGCGACGGGCAGCCGTCAACAGGGAAGGCACTATCTTCTACAAGTCCGTCCAGCTGCTAGAATACGCGGATAGTATCGACATCATCGCGTGTTCTCGCCGTGGCATTGTGGAAGCATTCACGGCGATTGAAGAGCAGGCGAAACGAGTTGTTCTTAAGATCAATGAGGACAAAACGAAATACATGCTGTCAAGCAAAAACCAATCCGTCGCTCACCACCTGGGACAAAACATAACAATTGACAGCTACAATTTCGAGGTAGTTAAGGAGTTTGTCTACCTCGGGGCAAACGTAAACTCCACAAATGACACCACAGTGGAGATCCGGCATAGAATCTCCCCTGGCAACCGCTGCTACTTCGGCTTGTCCAAACAACTGGGGTCAAAACTCCTCACTCGAAAGACCAAAGTCATGCTTTACAAAACGCTCATTCTGCCAGTCTTGCTGTACGGAGCCGAAAGCTGGACGATAAGCAGGACAGCGGAGCTGATTTTGGGTTCTTTCGAAAGAAAAATTCTGCGTCGGATATTTGGTCCTGTCTGTGAGGAGGGTAAATAGAGAAGGAGACACAACCGCGAACTCTACGAGCTGTACCAAGATGTGGATGTAGTCCGGAAGGCAAGGATCCGTCGACTACACTGGCTCGGCCACATCGAGCGCATGGACATCAACGCTCCAGCTAAGAGGGTCTTCGACTCCGAGCCTCCTGGTTCGAGTTGAAGAGGAAGACCGAACCTCCGGTATAAAGACCAAGTAATCGCAGATGTAAGACATCTTGGTCTTGACAACTGGAAGCAACGTGCCCGGGACCGTCAAGGATAGAAGGCAGCTATAGCTCAGGCTTAGATCCTCCATGGATCGCTGACCTGATAAGTAAGTAAGTAAAGGTACCATCAGATTTTCTGAGTGCATCTAGCTTTGTCGGTTATCCCCGTTTGAGGACTTTAACCAACTTGCTAGTCGCACTCAGAGACTTGATCTCTTCGCAGAAGGTCCTATAAGAATCGTTCTTCGATTTACGAATAAGTTTTTTATATTCTTTCTGCTTCGACCGATACTTGTTCCAGTTATCTTCCGAATTCGAAGCTCAAAGCTCTAAGTTTGGTACTTGTTTAATGTGGAGAAATAAGTTGAGATAACAAAGTCCAGTATTGAAGCTATAATTTCCAACACGTCATAGAAGTATTAGGTTAGAGGACAGTGTCTAAGTAGTTATTTAGATCTAGCGCAACTGGACTGTTACCATATACGAAGGTAAGGAGTAAGGCTCTCGCCCTGATAATGGCAGAATGGGATTTTCAGTTGACTCGACTTCAACTCGCTTCACTTAGCCCAGCATATCTCCAACATTAGTAGTAGCTTCTTAAAAGTAGGACTCTGGAGACCCTCTCAAAAAAATATAAATAAGCGGGATCGCTGGGAAAATCGGTGCCCATATCCCGCAGTTTCCCCCATCGTCAGGTGCATTGTCCGACCTCTTCTTGCGAATTTTGGCATCCAGTTGGTCAAGAAGGCTATATTTGCCTGTAATTGTTCCGCCTTTCGCATCCCAAAACACACTCGCAAGATATCCCCGGCAGATGTGATCAACTTCGTTTTCTTTGGCAATGAATCACTTGTTTCCACTAACTCCTTGGACTGTTGTTTCACTTCTGTCGTGTAGTGATGGAGCCATGTCTCATCCTTAGTGATAAGTCACCGCCGAAAACCAGTCGGATCCCTATTGAATCGGTCCAAAATTTTGCTGCGAAAATCCTTTGCTAATTTGCTTTTAGCCGACATTCAGCAAATGCGGCACCCATCTTGCGCAGACCTTTCACAAGCTTAAATCTTTATACAGGAGGTTTCGCACGCTTTCTTAAGATATCCCCACAGCCTGAGCTATCTCACTTACCTTCTCTTCAATCGCCTATGGTCCTTTACGTCCGACAGGGCTCACTGACCGACACCTTTGACTAAGGCTGCGTACGATACCATTCTATTAATTCACATTATCCGTGCTCCAAAAGCGTCACATATGGTGCGAAATGAAAGAATACCCTTTGATTTCAGTCAGCTCTTTGTTGCTCTTCCGAAGGAGAGATTCAGGTTGAAGGATTCGAACTCGTTAGGATTTCTTCTATCTTGGCCTCGTAATAACCAAAGGCTACTGTGCGACAAGCGCGGTTGCGCATTGGGTTGCATGTTGGCCCCTGACGCCGAGACATGGGATCGAATCCTGACAGCGTGTCTGGGTGATTGAAAGAAGATCGGCTTTGGTCCTTCATGGACTGTAACGCATACATACATACATACATACATACATACATACATACATACATACGTACATCGTTGCTTCTTTGGACTCAGGAGGCAATTCAGTAGAAGATCTTTTTCCCAAAGAGCCAAGATAGCTTTGTACAAGGCCTTTATCGTCACTTGCTCTAAAGAGAAAAATCATGAACCTTGTCAAAGGTCTATACAAAGACGTTGGCTTAGTTGAGCATTTACAGATCCAATGCCTGAGATAGCTGGCACGTTAGCTAGCACGTTGAGTGTATTGGAAGCACTGCTCCAGCCCAGAGAAAGTTAGGATCCAAACCAGAGGGACGAGGCAAAACAGGACGGTGTATAACTTAATTTTCTTCCACTGCAATTCCATCTTTTCTTCCACAATCAACCTTATTGGAGCAAGATAATGAACTAAGTGTTGTTACGAGGCTGTAGGCCTCCTGCCTAAATCGTCGCATGGCTTATATCGTACCTCGAAAATCGGTTTTAAAGAATGTTTTTTTCAGAAACTCAGCTTCTAACCCCATTGTAGACTCTCCCGGTGTTCCGTCAGGCAGTCATCTTGGTCCTCTAATTTTTGTCCTAACCATAAATGACCGTCTTTTATCATAAAAGACTCCATTTTGATTCCTTCGCTATCCATTGGTGTGGCTATCTTCCTGAAGCTCAACGTTGGTAAATGCCAGTACATTCATTTTTCTCGAAAGCGCTGCCCACCAACATACCGCCTTATTAACGAGCCCGTAGCTCATGTGTCTTTCATACAGAATCTAGCAATCATACGTGATAGACAGCTCAATTTTTTTTTCAGGTCTTCCTTCGGCTTTATAAAACGATGGTCTGCTCATTGACTATGTTGGCCAAGTCTGGTCTTCGTTCTAAATAAGCCAATCTGTACGATATGAAGCTGTGCAACGTAGGCTCTTGCGGTCTCTCCCTGGTCGGATGGAATTGAACTACCACTCTACTGTAATTGATCGGCTTGCAAATTCTGAAAATACGCCGTGAAGTAGCCGACATTCTGTTTGTGTACCAACTGTTAGCTGGAACTACCGATACATCTGCCCTTCTGGAAAGGGCACCAACCCGTCGCCTAAGGTCCATCCCGCTTTTTCGACTCCCTCATCATCGCACCAACTGCGACAACTTTGAACACATTCGTAGAATGTTACGTTTAGCTAACCAATCTTCTATTTTCTTTTACACCATTGCCCTTTTCTTGTTCTTCGTGGCGTTACAGACCGGTATGGTCTCGGGTCTCAACCAACAAGTGGCTCCAGAGAACACGATCTCTTGCCAGCGGTCTCCAGTCATGCACATCAAGTTGGTTGATGTCCTTCTCCCATTGTGTTGCCATTTGAGCCGAGGGCATCCTCTGTTGCGTTGTCCTAATGGCCCGGATTCCAAGATTCTCTACATGGCCTAGTTATCTTAAGCCTTGTATCCATAGATGCTTAACCAGGCACATGCCGCCGTACAGCTCGCACAGTTCGTAGTTCAACGCAAACAGGACCAAAAATCGCACGAATTACTTTTCTCAAAAGCTTCCTCATCCGCTTTCAATAGCGTCCATGTCTCTGGTATTGGGTATTGGGTATTGTACAAAGCCAGCTTGGTCTGTGTTTAATCCGACGTTGTTCGTATGAGTCCGAGGTAGTCGAAGTCCTTGACTACCTCGAAGTCCTTGTTGCCAATTTGACGCTCTGTCCGAGACGTCGATGTTGTTCCTTGATGAGAGCATATATTTCGGTTTGCCCACATGTACCGCCAGGCCCATTTAAACCGCGATCACGCCAATATCACCCGCGTAAGCTTGCAGTTGAACGGATTTTTGGAAGATCGTACCCCTGGTGCTGACTTGTGAGTTTAGCACGATCCTTTCAAGTACGATGTTAAAAAAGTCACTTGATAGCGCGTCGCCTTGCCTAAAACTTTTTTTGACATTGAAGGTCTTTTTTCCATTGTCATCGTATACAATCTGACCAGTTTGATAGGGATGCCAAAACTTGACAGGGCTCTGTATAGCTCGTCATATGCACGCTGTCATATGCGGCCTTGAAACCGACAAATGTATAGGTGGTGGGTGTCGATCTGTATTTCTTGGGTCTTTTCCCAGTGTGAAGATTTGTTCTATTGTGGATTTGCCTGGCCTGAAACCAACCTGATAAGGACCCGTCAGGGTGTTGACGAACGGTTTCCGGCGTTCACACAAAACAGCAAAAAGGATTTTGTAGGCAATGTTAAGGAGGCTGATCCCTCTGTAATTGGAACAGTCAAAAGGGTCTCATTTCTTGTGGATCAGGCAAACGACACTGATATTCGACTCTTCGAGCATGCTTTCTTCCCACCATATTTTACAGATGTGCTGGTGCCCTGCTGCTTCAAACAATTCCGCGGACACTCCGTCCGCTACAGTAGCTTTGTTTGTCTTAAGTCTTAATATTCCTATCTTGACCTCTTAATATGCCTTGGGGAGGGCTGAATTCTTGTAGATCGTCGTCCAAGTTGAGAGGAACATTCTGCCTGACAGAGGTATTTGGGTCTCCCTCGACGTTTAACAGTTGTCCGTAACAGCTCGTCCTCCTACCTTATTCTTTTCTAGCCTAAGTTCCTAAAGTTAGTTAAGTTTCATATTTTTTAAGGTTAGGATTGCTTAAGTTTAGATTTAAGTAGCTTGCGCTCGTAAAAGTTTCTTTAACACTAATTCCTCGCTGTATGAGTTAGCTCCGTACGTTCCTTCTAAATTGATCCGCTTGCAAAGGTGTTTTCTCTCGGATTCGATGACAGTAGTCTGTTCAAAAGATACATGGCCATCTATAGCTTACAATTTCTCCGACGTTTGGTATGTACATAGGTACATACATACATATGTATTTATGTATATACCAACGTCTTAAACCTTTGGTGGGATTAGGTAAGGTTAGGTAAGTGGGTGCCCTATTGACGAAAGGTCAATGCTTACTTAGACTACGAGGAGTCTATTGTGCCCAGTTAACGTTTAGCCCATAGAAACCTAAATATTTTCGATTGAGCTCAACCACTTAGACGAAGATAAGAATCATAGTATTCTGTTCAGTCCAATGTTACCTACCTCTTCTAGTCACGGAAGGAAGTGACTTCCAAGGAATGCATTCCTTTTTTGGGCTGGGCTAGTGCTGAGCATTCACACTGCAGGTGACGAATGGACTCAATTTCCTCTTCATCCCTGCAGAAGTCATTGTGGGGCTGGCCTAGTCTGGCTGCATGGTAGGATGACATGCAGTCCCCAATGAGGGCACCGACTTCCAATTGACTTTCTGTCCTTTTCTTATCATAGACGGAACAAGTTGATCTTGCCGTTGCTCATGTATCTAATTGATATCACCGCTTGTTGGACCTTCACTAATAGCTCCGTCTCTATTTCTCTGTAGAGTGTACTGAGTGGCGTTTTAGCCTCAGTTGCGATCTGCGCATGATCCTAGTCTAGCTAGCTCGTCCGTCCTCCTATTTCCAGAGATATTCAGCCGTAACCATAAAAAAAAACACAAACTCCGAAACAACCACAAGCCTCGGATATAACGGACCGGATTAATGTTGGCGACCCTTGCAAAAAACGAAAAAAGGACAATGATCTTCGGCTTTGTACGTGGAATATAAGGTCCCTAAACAGGCCACGTGCAGCCGAACCACTCGCGGACGCCCTAGACCGCTATAAAGCGGACATAACCGCCACCCAGGAAATGCGATTGAATGGACCGGGTATAAAGCGGATGAAAAACTGCGATATTTACTACGGCGACTGCTACAGGGAAAGAGGACAACGATTGTTCGGATGCGGATTTGTTGTTCGAGGTGGGCTAAGGCAAAAAGTCCTAAGCTTTCGGCATATGAGCGAACGCCTCATAACAATCCGTATCAAGGCTACATTTTTTAACATCAGCCTGATCTGCGTCCACGCCCCCACGCCCCCACGGAAGACAAGGATGACTCAGCCAAAGATGAGTTCTACGATCTCCTAGACAGAACGTATGTCCAATGTCCCAGCTATGACATCAAAATTGTACTAGGAGACTTCCATGCTAAGCTGGGTAAGGAAAGCATATTTGAACGAGTCATCGGCAAACATAGCCTACACAACACCACCTCCGATAACGGACACAGGCTGATTGATCTTGCTGCGGGGCGAAATCTCCTTCTAGCCAGTACGCGCTTCCCGCACCTCGATATACACAAAGGCACCTGGCGGTCTTTTGATCAGTCGACTACCCACCAGATTGATCACGTCACGATCGACGTCAGACACTCCTCTACTATTCTTGATATTCGAGCTTTCCGAGGGGCTAACATCGACTCGGACCACTATCTTATTGTAGCCAAGATGCGCTTACGGTTATCACGAACGCAACGGAGTAGAGTAAGAATACAAAGCTATGACGTCGGAAAGCTACTATCGCCAGAAACCGCCCGTGCTTTTACCGATCGCGTCTCCCTTAAGCTCTCCAATACACCTCAATCCTCCACGTTATCAATAGATCAGCAGTGGAGCCTTTGCAAACAAGCCCTGAAAAGCTCTGCATCCGAAATAAATGTTGGGTTTCAAGGCTCCACCACGAAGAAACACCTGGTTCGATGACGAGTGCAGGAGGATTCACACAGCGAAGCACGATGCATATAAAGCCTCGCTGCATAAAAGAACAAGAGCAGCTCGCGAGCTCTACGAGTTTTTTAGTTTTTTTTATAGTTCGCGTAGGTTCAAGAGTTATACTCTAATGATGTTTGGCACACAACCTGAACGGAGTGCAGTGGTTTGGGTCGTTGATGTTCGTTAACTCTCAGGGGTGGTTGTCCTAGATAAGACGAGAGCCGACCAAATTCCGCGTTGGTTATAGTCCGTATAATTCGTTCAAGCACTTTAAGAGAGCACAAGAATCGCACGATTGAGGATTTGAAGAGGTGTTACTGCAGGCGTGACGTTTGAAAGTTGTATCAACAGATAAAGCGAACATGCCAAGGTTATAAAGCCAGAACGGAAGCCTGCAGAGATGAGGACGGACACCTAGTAGTAGAATCGCAGTCGATGCTGAGAATATGGAAAAACCACTTCTGCAGACTGTATAACGGCGATGTTAGTCAATATACCGCTGTCAGGCAGAATGATCCTTTTTTAATCGACGAAGACCGCAGAGAATTCTGTCCCCCTGACCTCGACGAAGTTAAGATTGCCATATCGAAGCTCAAGTCGAATAAAGCTGCTGGCGCAGATGGCCTGTCTGCTGAGCTCTTCAAGGCAGCTGAGGATGACCTGGTTAGTGGCATGCACCAGCTCATCTGTAAGATATGGTCAGAGGAAAGCATGCCCGAGGAATGGAGTCTGAGCATCGTATGCCCGATCCACAAGAAAGGAGACCCCTCTATTCGCGCCAACTACAGAGGAATAAGTCTCCTAACATCGCCTACAAAATCTTCTCTGCCGTTTTGTGTGAACGCCTGAAGCCTTCTGTAATTAAGCTGATAGGTCCTTATCAGTGCGGATTCAGGCCAGGGAAATCCACAATCGACCAAATCTTCACACTACGGCAGATCCTGGAAAAAACCAATGAATTCCGAGTCCACACTCACCACCTATTTGTCGACTTTAAAGCCGCATACGACACCTTAAATAGAGACGAGCTATACAACGCTATGTCTACCTTTGACAAACCTGCTGAACTCATCAGACTATGCAGGATGACTTTGGAGAATGCTCGCTGCTCCATCCGAATCCGTGAACACCTTACCGATAGTTTTGATGTCAAAAAAGGATTTAGGCAAGGTGATGCGCTGTCGTGTGATTTCTTCAACATCATATTAGAAATGATTGTGCAAAAATCACTGACCAATACAAGAGGCACAATCTATTTCAAATCCTTGCAACTCCTTGCATACACCGACGATATTGACATAATAGGTAGATCACAGTGGGATGTCAATGAGGCGTTTGCGAGTATGGAGAACGGCGAAAGTCGGTCTGGCGATAAACGAGGGCAAAACTAAATATATGTATGTTGGCGTTACAGTCCATGAAGAACCTGAGCCGAGCTTCTCTCAATCACCCATGTTGTGTGTGATTTCGTTTTCCCATAGGTGAAAGGGACCTACAGTTTATTGCCGGTTCCGAACGCTGAATTTCGAGAAGCTTTTCATGACAATTTTACTACAGGGGGTTTTGTCAGAACCCCGCTGAGGAGAAATACCGTGAAAAACACGTTCGATGACATGGCTGTGTCGGGATTCGAGCCCGTGTCATCGGCGTCAGAGGCCAAAACACAACCCACTGCGCCACGGTGCTCAAAACTAAATATATGCTGTCATCAAAACAGGACACTCCCCACCGACGCACGTCTTGGCCAGAACGTTTGTATTGGCAGATATAAGTTCGAGGTAGTTAAGGACTTCGTCTACCTTGGCTCCGCAGTGACCTGGAACAACGACATCAGTTCCGAAATCAAACGCAGAATCACTCTTGCCAATCGCTGTTTCTTTGGGCTCAGGAGGCAACTGAGTAATAGAGCCTTCTCCCGAAGGACAAAGTTGACTCTATATAAGACCCTTATCATCCCGGTCCTGTTGTACGGCGCAGAAGCATGGACACTATGATGAGGCGGATAAGGAGGCCCTTGGTCGGTGCGAGAGAAAGATTTTGCGCGTGATTTTCGGGCCTATAAACGCAGACGGGGGATGGAGGAAAAGATTCAACCACGAACTTTACGGGCTGTACAGCGACATGAGTCTAGTCAGGCGTCTACGGGTTCAACGCCTAAGATGGCTGGGTCATGTAGAGCGAATGGACACCACAGCTCCAGCCCGGAGAGTCGAGGGACGAAGAAGCAGAGGACGGCCGCACTTAAGATGGCGCACACAGGTGGAAGAGAACCTCAGCAAACTGGGTGTCCGGCCAGCAAAAGATCGTGCTAGTTGGAGGGGCATGTTGGTTGAGGCCCAGGTGCACCCTGAACTGTAGCGCCCGTCAAGAAAAAGAAGTGTATCTTGGTATACATATGTATGTAGATCTTTTCCTTGTGAAGAGGACTATTTCGGTTTTCGCCGGGTTTACTCCCAAATCTCGACCCTTGACCTAGTTACCTAATAACTAACAGTAGTGCATAGCTTAGTCTTTCGCTGAGGACCTGCGGAAAGTTTCCAGATATCAGAATGGCAATGTTGTCAGCGTGGGCTGTTGAACCATTCCATCGGTCACAAGGAGCCAAAGGAGGGGTGATAGAACGCCATCTTGTGGTGTACTCGTATTTACCTTCACATTTCCACTTAATTCCAATTCGCCGAGTTTATTAGGTAGGTATACGAGTACCTACTCAGCATTTGCCCAATCCAACTGCATATTCCCGAGTTGCTCGATGCCATACAAGCTCTGTGGCTTACCCGGTGTCTGAACAAAACTTTCGCCTCGTCGCCTCTGGCCTTGTGATGCAAGACCGTTAACATCATATCCGAAATTCCAACAACTTCTCTAAAACTGGGTCTTATGCCGTCAATCTCACCAGTAATTCTTAAATATCGAAATATGTACATACATATGTAGTATGTAAGCATGTACATATGTAGATGTGGCTGGATTGAGTCCTGATGGCGGCTTATGATCTCTTGAACGTAAATTCCTCCTCCTCGATCTAAAACACTACAGACTTGAAGCCCAAAATTGCGTCAAACCATTATGCCCAAACATAACAACTCCGAAACAACAAATTACAGAAAACCACTTGTCATCTAGAAATCCAGCGAAAACTATCAAATCTCCACGGATCCGCTCTCACTTTGAACGTCTTAGCCGACGTGGCGCCTGGCCACCGCGAATAACAACGATCATCAAAACAACTTTCTTGAATCAAAGTCCAAAAGCCGATGATTTCTCCCTCTCTCTCTCTCTCTCTCTTTCGTACTCATTCCCCGCTCAATAACTGTTCAGTGGACATCACAAACTAACAAAGTAACATTTGGTTTTATTAGTACACCATTCGCTCAATGGCCCTTATACAACAACACTTGGAAAAACAGCATACGAATTATATAATTCCAAAAATTCCAAACCAACAATCCACAATCCACTTACATACATACATACACACGACGCAACAGTGAGAGCAGTCGACCTCAATTTACAACAAAAACAAAACAAAACAAACGAAAAAAAACACAACAACAAACCAAAACAAAACAGAGAAGAGAAGAGAGTGAGAGAATAAGAAAAACAAAACAAAAACGGCAAACTATGCAACCGAACGGACCGAAGGAGTATCACACACGGCAAGCAAGCAACAACCGAACACAACGGTATTTCACTTTACAAATTCCTTGCTTCGAGCAGCAAAGCGACGAAGAAGAAAACAGAAAAACAAAAAACTAAAAACAAGAAAAGGTGGGAGAAACACACTAACAACAATAATTGCTCTTGCTATCAGCCGACGAGCACACAACAGGCAAAGTCACTCGGGCAATAGGCATAGTCATGGCACAGGCACAAGGGCTTACAAGGGGACGCCCCATAAAACGAGCGCGCCGAACACGAAGAGTCAGCAAGCAACACAAAGGGGAACGGTGCAATAGATTATTTCCTCCGTTTTGTTTTGTTCGGCTTGTTCGGCTCTTCTGTTGCACCTTCTCTCGCGCGTCTTCCACTAAATTCACCTTCTCATGGGATGAAAAGTGGGATTTTTGTTTTTGTTTTGTTGTTGTTGTTTCGTTTGTTTGTTGTTTTGTTTTGTCCTCGTTTCTTTGGTTTGCGCTCTGCCTGCCTGTCTCCCTTGTAACAATATGGTACGGTGGAGCGTCTGTTGTTTTCATGCTGTTGGTTGGTTTCCCATTTCTGGTTTGTTTTGCTGTATTACTCTCTTTTGCTTTTCTGTTTCGTATTCATCCGTTCGAATTGGATTTGTGGAAACGTTGTTGAGCGGACCCTCTCGACCAGCGCTGAACGGATTGTATAACTGGTGTTATTCGGAGAATGGGAGGGATAGTGGATTCATCCATCGAGATGTTTCACACAATACCCACAATTGGAATGTGGAGAAATTGAGTAGGGGAATGTAGGAACAAATGAAGTGTGGAACATTATATGAGCCTCTCCAAGTGAATTGTGGATCGTATGCTTAGCGCGTATCAATTTCGTGTTTGTTTCAAAACCCAATCGTCTCAATAGTCCCAACAACAAACAATCAGGCAGGCAAGTAAGCAAGCATGAATGAAAGGCGATTATGCTCATCGAATGCTAAAAGAAGAGACATACAAACACCGAGAGAAAGAGAGCGTGAGCTGAAAGACTGGCGAAGCACGAAAACAATATATTGGACTGAGGGGATACTTATTCAAAAAATACTGAATATACGTGAATTCAGATACGAATTCTTTACAGTTTGTTCACAGGCTTTGGTTGTCGCGGACGTTTCAAGTGGATGCACACTTTCTTTTCTACACTTAACACTAAAGTCATCCAGAATAATAGTTAATTCCATCTGCCCAAGGGATTGGGATTATTTTATAAAATTTTCATTCCGTGGGTTTTTGGTTTTTTTTTTTTCGTGTTTTGTTTTCATTTTCGTTTCGTGGTTTGATTTGAAATTTAAAAAACAAAAAAAAAAAAAAAAACTGCGATTAGTGTCCGCGTTTTGCTTTTGGTTTTCGGCGGTTTTATTTGGTTTTTACCAAATTATTTTTCGATTTGAAAGTTTAAAGGAAGAGAGCAAAGTGCCCAATTTTGGTAATAGTACACCACAAGTGAAGCGAATAGAAAACCGTGTTTTTGAGATATATAAACAAAAAATAGCAAAGTGTGTTCGGGAGGGAAATATTCTTTTGGGGAATAAAAATCAGAAATTTTATTTAAATCCAATAAATGTGCAAAATTTTGAAAAATAATGAAATGCAAAGGCTGGTTAAATGAGTTCAACACGTTTGTTGTCCGTAAAGTGAAGTCGATTAAGGTAAGCGCCACCTAAATGGTGTGTAACACCCGTGCAGAAGGGTGTTATTTAGGTTTTTCTTTTAAGGTTTCAGTGTTTTGTACTGTTTTTGTTTTGATTTGGATTTTTTTTCTTTTTTTTTTTGGCCGGGAATTTTGGGGTGGTTGTTTACAAATACAAGTTGAACGTCCTAGGATGTGAAAGATATTTTCGATTCGATTTGGCCGAATTTTGGTCAGAGTGCATTATTTGTTTTTCTTTTTTGGCACCACACATTATAATTTTTGTACCAAATTTTGTTTCCATTCTTTTTGGTACAAAATCTTTTTATTTTTATAGTGAATAATGATTTTTTTTTTTGATTTTTGGCTACTTTTAGCCACATTTTGTAACCTCTAAACCTATCTAGTTTTTCGGTCAACATTTTGATCCGAATTTTTCATTAATTTTTCATATTTTCTGTACCAAATTTTGTTTCCCATTCTTTTCGGTACAAAATCTTTTTGATTTTATGGTAAATGATGGATTTTTTTGATTTTTGGCTACTTTTAGCCACATTTTGTAACCTCTAAACCTATCTAGTTTTTTGGTCAAAATTTTGATCCAAATTTCATTCGAGCTTCCGTAATTTTTGAAAACCTTATGCAATATAAGGCAAACGTTGAAATATTGGAAAACCCTTATTTTTTTTTTTTTGTTGCATTTTCTATTCTCTAATCCATTATGTGGCGGGCTTTACTTAACGGTATTTTTCTTGTTCAGAAAAATGCTTATTTAATAATGGTACCAGCCTACATATGTAGATATGTAGTTACGTGATATTTATTGCATCATTTTCTCCATAAGCATAATCTAAAAAAAACACAGTTAAAAACGAAAATCATAACATTTTTGAACAAAATGGCGGAAAATAGGGTCAATGTCCATACGAAACACAACAGTTTCGTAATCAAATTCCTTTTTGTTTTTTTTTTCTATTATATTCCAATTGTCATCATCAGGCTTGCAAGCAATTCATCATCTGATGAACAAAATAATCGAAAAGAAGACAGAAGAAGTAAAAAAGTCAAATACCTTTCACTTGCAATGTTTTGATTTTTTTCCACAACTCCTATTCCATTTTTTTTTTTTATTCTGCTTGAGAAAAATTCCATCTATCTGTTTTGTTTTTCTTCCATATTTCCTTGAATTCTCTTTCGTATTCTGTTTCGCGCTCTCGCGATTCATTTCGAAATACCCCTTTACAATTAGTGAATGATTTTTGGAACATATCCACAAAATGGATTGGATTTTTCCCCTCGATTTGGGGTTCGCTGAGTTCATTATCGCGAAATGAACTCCTTTCGTCATCACATTAGTCTCTTTACGCTAAGTATTTATTTTACTGTTTGACGACGAAGAAAAAAAATGTGTTTTATGGTAGAAGACGAAATGAAGTGAAATGAATTTCAGTCGAGTTCCCCCTTTGAGTAACGCATGTACTAGTTGGTAGTCTTCGCGATTCGGGTCCCTCCCGTTTTTTTTTTCATAATATTATATTCTTGTCAAAATTGTTGTTCTTTTCACTGCGAAATTTTGTGGTAATAATTCAATGAATATTTGGTGATTGTTTAATTACAAGACACGAGATTTTGTTTTTTGCTGTGGAACATAAAGTAAAAATCTGTAACATCGAAGGAGGGAGGGAAAAAAAAATACCAAAAAAAGGAAAATTCCATTTCGTCCGTCTCATTCGCGCTCGTGCGTCTCATACGGTCGATGCTCAACCATTTTGTTGGTGTTGTGTATAATATTTGTTCTCGTGTGAATGTGTTGTGTTTGGCTCAGTGCTATAGGGTTGCAGAGTTCGGTCATTGTGGTACTACAGTTGTGCGTTTTACCGCGCGTTGAAAGTTTCTGTTATTGTTTTTCTTCGAATTTTTGCCCACATCATATGCGATCGTTGTGTAAAGTGTTGTTTATAGGTCAAATGTTACAAGGAGTAATGTAGGATTGTTGCCATCATTATTCAATCGTACGTATTCTATTACTATATCGTCTATATATGATATGTACATACCTGTCGCTGTTCTTTAGGTGTTGGGGGGGGGGGGTCTATTTTTTAAGATTTAGCTGGGTCTTATGAATGGAATCCACAATAAAGAATATAATTTATAGTTTCCACTTAGAAAAATACGAACAACAACACAAAATAGACAAGAACAACATAATAGGTCTGCGCGTTGTTGTTACGAGTAGGGAGGGTTGGGAGAGTAGTACGCAGGTTATTTTTAGATATTAACAATGAATTAAAATAATCGTTTCGTTAAACTGTAAATAAATGCCAATAACAACATAAATAATACCCAGACGGACAGGGAAGGAATAGGGCGAATATCATTATTCTCCTAATCTACATATGTCTGGCTTCTTAGGGAGGATTGAGGTTCTAGGTTGTGTTGTCTATTTTATGCGTGGGCTGCTGTGAACGTAAAAACAAATTTTCTATCATACGTCAAAAATGACAGGCGAAACTGAAATGAATATAGACGAGGCCGTACAGTGCGAACACATCGCCGCTCACTGCTGGGCGTCTATCTGTCAACGTTTGAGGAGTATAATTGTTTGTTTTACTTTATTTTTGTAAATAAAATAAAATATTTCGTCTAGACGATTGTATAAAAATAAAACAGAAGCAAATAACGCAAAAACAAATTGAATTAAGCTGACTGTCGCCCGCCTCTCCTCTCAGTTGTCACGCGGGAATTTGTGAAACAATTTGAACGCTTTCTTCTGTCACCTAATTGAGTGGCGGCTATACATGATCCGGTAAACTCCTCATTTCTTTCATGTGCCTACAGTCTTGAGATTTTCTAAATTTAGAGAAACAGGCTAACGCCACCGTTCTATACATATATGTATGCACTAAAACGCTTTTAACAACAACATTTCTGCAACGATTTACGCAAATATTTTTCACTTTCACTCTTTGATTTGTTTCTAATATTAATTATTATCGCTTAATCTTCTACTAGACAATTAGTCTAATCCTATGACAATTGTTTAGTCGATTTATTGCTGCTTTTGTGGAATTGGCTCATGACCGAGTAGTGGGCGTCTTATGATCACACTGTTGTGTTTGCTCAGCTGCCTCCCTTTGATCTTTTGTTTTTCTTTTTGATCGAACCGCCTTTTGTTTACTACATATTCGATTGCAATCAAAGAATTCCATCTTCTTTACCCATTTGCCGCTTATTTGTTTTAGTGATTTTTGTTGGCTAGACCCTCATCTTCTTCTGTGACATCACTTTAGCGAATTGTGTACATAGTATCATTCTAACTTTAGATTTCATACCTGAAGAGATACAATTTCACTTGGTAAAATGCGGAAAAAATCATATAGTATATGCACATTTGGCTGCGCTAGACTCATTATTCATCGAAAGATGGCACTACACAGAGCAGCATTCGTTGCATAGACGATTTGGCATTAGTCGTAGACGAGACTTTACGTTGAGTGGTTCTTTTCACACAATTCACTTGTGGAATCTGTTATTTGTCATCTACCTATCGATAATTGTGGGCGTAGAGATTGGTGTTGTCCGGGAAATACCTAAATGGTTAGTGTCAGTATATTTGAAATTACGTTCCACAAGTGTTTTTTTTTCCATAAAATACCTTTTAAACCTGATTTCACCAATCCTGATTAAGTTGTAGACGTCGTACCTGATTTGGATATCACTACCGATCTTGCCATTTTTTTCTACCTACCTTTTGTCACCTATAATTCATTCATTCTAAAAATAAACTAAATAAATCGAAAAAAAAACCCTCTAATCGCCCGCCACGAGCGTTAAACTGATAAAAGACTCACTTGAAATCACGAAATCACGCGACACGTCCTCAACTCACCCGTCTTACAATCAGCTTCCTTAGCATCTGATTAGCAGATACTAGAACAAAACGACAACTGGGTACTCTTAACACAACATGAATGCCAATCGTCTAATAATAATTAACAATTACGTCGTGTTTGTTGCTCGTACAAACAACAACGTTTATTGAACCTTAACTAGACTAACTAGAGAGAGAGAAATAAATCACTTCGCGTGTTGCTTTGTGTAGGCATCATTTTCAAACACACAACAGAAAAGAATGAAAAACCAATCCAATTCGAAAACCGGTCACTTGTGATGTGTGATTTCTTTTTCTTTTCGAATCGCTCTCTAATGAGCTTAAGGAGACTCCCAAGCAACCTCTCGCAATCAATCAATACATGTGTACGCTCGTTGGCCAGACATTTTAGCAGCTGACATTATCTTAATGAACAAATACATATACCCATTCCCTATAAAATACTACATATCCCTCGCCCCCTGATAGGTTGATGTACATAGGGTAAGAAGAAGTTAAAGACCCACTAGTAACCCACCCTATCATATGTACTTATATGCAGCGCAGTCAGTCAATTCACTTAGTATAGTTAGTTGCGCGCACGACATATTCCTTGAACTCTATTCGATCGAGTTCATTGGTTTGAGTAGTTTTTGCACACACTACATACGATCCAAACACATTTATGTAAATTGAATGGTTTTTGCCAAACATAATAGAAAAAAAAATAGCCCGACCGAGTGCTGCTCTCCTCCTTTACCACTAAAAACCCTCGTGATTGTGTTATGTTTTCTCTTGCGCGATTCGATTTTGATTTGCTTTCTTGTTCCTTTTTTTTAGAGAATAAATTGCTGCATGATGCACATTACATCAGTTAGTTGGAAGCAGTTGTTTTCATTTCTCTATGGTTTTCCGAAATTGTTTTTTTTTTAGATAAACGGCCAACAACAAGTTTTAAGTAACAGCACAATGCCAGCAATGCCAAAAGAGAAATCCACACCCGTATCGTTGAATGAAAGTAATTTTTCAGAATTGGATAAAATGAAAGAACAACTGATGATGGCCACATCGGCGCAATCGACAATTGCAACATCAAATAATACAACAAATGCCACACGATATGGTGCGCATGGACATAATAATCTTAACCATCATCATCACCATCATCAAAATCATCATCAACAAACAACAACACATCATCGGAATAGTGTTTGCGGGTGTGGTGCTGCATCAGCGACAATTGATACAGTGAATCGAGTATCTACAGTATTGACAGCTAATCCTCAGCAAACGACAGCTTCAAATGGTAAGTTTTAATCATCCCCCTCCCCCCCCCCCTCTGCAGTAGATAATTCTTTTTTTTTTTTTTAATTGTTATAGGAACAACGTCGTGTTCATCAACAATCAACAATATAATAGCAGCTAGCCCGAGAGGGCAACAACAACAACAACAGCAGCATCAACCACAACAAAATATACAATTAAATCTCACAGACTCCAATAGACTATCATCATCATCGACATCCTCCACATCGTCATCATCATCAACAGCAACAACAACAAGTAGTACGTCCACATCATCAGGAGCACAATCATCAACAACAACATCATCATCATCATCGTCTACAACAACGGCTACTGCCAATGCAACAGCGTCAGCAACATGTAATCCACAACAAGCTCGTGCAGCCGTCGCAACACCACCAAAGAAATCACCGAATGATTTTATTTTCGGTAAAGTTATCGGCGAAGGAAGCTTCAGTACCGTGTTCTTAGCAAGAGATATTCACACGAAAAAGGAACATGCAAGTAAGTTAATACAATCCATACATACATATAAATACAATCCACAATCGTGATCCAACGATGGCCTTTTTATTATTGTTGACATTCGATCTCGATACTAACTATTGAACATCTGTATGTATGTTGAACAACAACATCGAGAAAGAAAAATGAAACAAAACAATTCATCATCAACATCGTATCGGTGTTGTGTTTATGTCGTTATTTTGTGTTAAGAGATAACAGCCATACACAGCTGATCGCAATAATATTTACGCATAGAACAGGGAACAACAACAAATAAAAAAAATAAAACACGATCACACCTCATGATTTATCAGCTCGATAATCCGTCTCGTCAACCAAACCTAAGGCAGTCTATGCGCATACAAAAGCGCGTTTTTCATTTTTACTAAGCCTACAGCCTATTTATAGAAACAAAGTGTATTTCTATACACAATTAACATGCTGTGGATCGTATTGTATTGAATAACAAATCTATCAAATCTAATCATCCGCTAATGATGTGGATTTCTTTCTAATGACCACAACAACAACGATGTTGATGATGTAGTCATGCTCTTGAGTAGATAGGGGAGCATACGATGACCATGTATGGAATGTAAATGAATAAACGGTTATTCGAATGGAAGGCGACAAGTTTGATTTCACTCAACTGTGTGGTTAGCTAGTCCATGAAAAAGCAAATCTCATATGTACATTGTAAGAAACCATTCTTCCCGTACCACCTTATCACCTCTCTGCCCGCCATCTGTTCGATTAATCGACTATGTAGAGAATGCGTACTATGCACAATGACACTTGAGTCGTAACAATTACATTGTATCGGGATCGACACGTGTAGTAATAATAATAAAATAAAACAAACACAAACCCATCACGTTCCACAATTGGCCGTTTCGTTTGTCGTGTCGTTCTCTACGCCTCGCTACTCTTGTTTCTTTCGCCTTACGTCTTTCACGTTTAAGTGAAACTTAATGAAAAAATGGAGAGCAAATAAACACGCGCGTGGATGTACTTATTGGAAAAAGAAAAAAAAAATAAAAAAAAAACGATTGCGCAAAGAGTTCAAACCTCTATCTCAGCTCCTCTTGACTTTTGAGTGGCCGAGTGGGGAGACGGGGGGGTTGAAAAATGTAGGAAACATTTATTCATTCATCAATACTGGATTGTGCTTGTCATTCCACACACATACATATGTACATAATAAGGCCCACTTGAGACAGCTTAACAATGAGCAATGAAATTAAGAATTTTTGATTTTATTTTTTCCTACCTGATCCTCACGATCCGTCTAGACAGAATCGTCGCTCTCACACGTGCGCGTTAATATCCTTTAAAAGACTTCCTTGAACAAACAAGATCATCGTCGTTCCTTTATGGTAACAGACAAACATCTGCTTCGACTCCTTTCTTCTATTCTTCATCATACTCTTTGGACAACAATGACCTATCCCGCCGGCGTGCTAAAGAGGTAACGATCAGTCCATCAACCCTGATTACGTCCCGGTAAAAACTCGCCATAGGGTGAAGAATAAAATCAGGTAGATTAACCGATTCAATTTGTACTCAAGAAGTGATGTAATTTCATTTTCAACGAGTTCATGGCCGGACGATCAGTGATCTTGTTACCCACAAACAAAAAAGAAAACAAAAATCTAACATGAGAATGTCAAGGTATGTGTACCGATCCTAACTCATTAGATATGAGTTATAATGAAACCACATTTCAAATTCGAGAACGATCACGGCGACGCCGATCTTATCGCCGAAATAAAAAATAAAATAAATCGCCAAATAGCAACAGGTTCCTTCCACAACAATAAGCGAGCGATCTTGTTTGCGTATGTGGGGTAGATGAAGATCACTTTAGATGTTTGTTCGCGTGTTCTTTTATTTCTTATTCCACTTTGTTGACATCTTGGCGATTTTATTTTTCCGCTGCTCATTTCTATTCGTTTAAGATAAATATTTTGATTTATTTTGCTGTTTGTTGATAGATCGGGGTTTTAAAGAACGATCATCGTCGCAAACTGTAGTAATCCTAACCCAAAAGATTACTCGGTGGATTCTGTTTTTTTGTTTCTTATTATGTTTGGGTTATCTGACAGTCTGTAGATAACGTTGTGTCATTGGCAAGATCAATTGTTGTGATCTTAGTATAAATAAATACTGCTGATCGTGAACAAAATCCCAAGATCGATTCGTTCTTAGTTTTTTTTTTCTTCTGTATGTAGTGTACAGCCTGGTGATATCGAGTTTGTTGACATCCACCACCACGATCGGAACCAGACGACGATCTTACTAAACAAATTTCTGCCAGGTGATGGATATTTCTGCTCTTGGATGCACTTCCATTGAGCAGATGCAGTATAGGGCATCGCCTTTCTTGCAAGAAAATTCAGGGCATCGTCTTAGTTTTGTTTTTTTCGTTTAAAGGAGCAAAAGGTCGACGAGAAAACATCTGTCGTACGATTTCTTTTTCGTGTGTTATTCTTAAAAAGTCTGTTGTGTACAAAAAAACCGAAGGGGGAAGCTTAAAAAAAAAAACAAAAACTGCAGACCAACAAAGTTAAAATTGCATTACGTGTCATTAACCTTCATATTTCGTACAGACACAACAAAGAAGCGGCGACGGCATAAGATTGCATGAATACAAAACCGAAAAAAATGGCGCCAAACAAAAAGACAATAGGGCGCAGCAGCACGCTTACTTTAAACATACACACATCTGGACATTGAAAGATCCACCTGCAAATGACGGGCAGATGTTTTCTTTATTTTCTCAATCCATCCTTTTTGGTGTTCTTCTAATCAAGAAGTCATCCCCTAGATTTAGCATATGGTCGGTCATGATTGCCTTCTTCATGCGGCGAGGGCAATAAACTGGTCATCGATGAGTCATTCGAATTTGCTTCAAAAGTCCTTGTTTTTTGGCGTCGTGGTTAACAAGGGGCGAGGAACTAAAATGTAATTCAAAAACAAAAACAAAAATGAAATGTGTGGAATGGAGGGATGATTGTGTGGATGCACGTTGACCTTTTTCATTGCGTGTGGAGGAGTTTTTTCTCCTTTGTCGATGGTGTTGGAGATAAATTGTATGTTTATGTCAGGGGGAGAGTCAAAAAATGATAATAAAGCGAGAGTGTTGGACATTTATCAATATGTTGTGTGCCCACATATGTTATTCAATGGCATATAAGATAACGCTGTGCATTTTAATGAATATTAATAGTACTTTTATGTACGTTCCACAAGTTCCACAATCTTTTATGTAGCAATAAGCTTGGGGAATGAATGCTATTTTGTGAAAAACTTTTGAATTCATATAAAGAATCACAAAAAAATTGAGCAAAACGTGTGGATATAAGAAAAATTTGAATACGATCCACATGCAAAATTTTCTAAAAAAAAAAAAAAACAAAAAAGAAATGGCAATCATCCAAGAAGGATTTAATGGTATTTCTCATCATAATCAAATGCACCGAAATCAGTAGATACATATATGATAAATCTTCTTCTTCTTAGTGGGCGCTACAGTTCGGGGTGAACCTGGGCCTCAACCAACATGCCCCTCCATCTAGCACGATCTTTCGCTAGCCTTTTCCATTGCCGCACACCCAGTTGGCTGAGGTCCCCTTCCACTTGTGTGCGCTATCTTGAGGGCGGCCGTCCTCTGCTTCTTCGTCCCTCGGGGTTGAATTCAAAGACTCTCCGGGCTGGAGCTGTGGTGTCCATTCGCTCTACATGGCCCAGCCATCTTAGGCGTTGAATCCGTAGACGCCTGACTAGGCTCATGTCGCTGTACAGTCCGTAAAGTTCGTGATTGAATCTTCTCCTCCATCCCCCGTCTGCGTTTATAGACTCAAAAATCACGCGCAAAATCTTTCTCTCGAACCGACCAAGGGCCTCCCCATCCGCTTTTGATAGTGTCCATGCTTCTGCGCCGTACAACAGGACCGGAATGATAATGGTCTTATATAGAGTCAACTTTGTCGTTCGGGAGAGGGCTCTATTACTCAGTTGCCTCCTGAGCCCAAAGAAACAGCGATTGGCAAGAGTGATTCTGCGTTTGATTTCGGAACTGATGTCGTTGTTCCAGGTCACTGCGGAGCCAAGGTAGACGAAGTCCTTAACTACCTCGAACTTTTATTTGCCTATACAAACGTTCTGGCCGAGACGTCGGTGTTGAGCCTCCTTTTTTGATGACAGAAGCTTATGCTCCTCCCTTCTTTTTAACTCGTAGAGCTCACGAGCTGCTCTTGTTCTTTTATGCAGCGAGGCCTTAAATGCATCCTGCTTCGCTGTATGAATCCTCCTGCACTTGTCATCGAACCAGGTGTTTCTTCGTGGTGGAGCCTTGAAACCCAAAACTTCGGATGCAGAGCTTTTCAGGGCTTGTTTGCAAAGGCTCCACTGCTGTTTTATTGATAGCGTGGAGGATTGAGGTGTATTGGAGAGCTTAAAGGAGACGCGATCGGTAAAAGCACGAGCGATTTCTGGCGATAGTAGCGTCATAACTTTGTATTCTTACTCTACTCCGTTGCGTTCGTGATATCCGTAAGCGCATCTTGGCTACAACAAGATAGTGGTCCGAGTCGATGTTAGCCCCTCGGAAAGTTCGAACATCAAGAATAGTGGAGGAGTGTCTTACGTCGATCGCGATGTGATCAATCTGGTTGGTAGTCGATTGATCAAAAGACCGCCAGGTGCCTTTGTGTATATCGAGGTGCGGGAAGCGCGTACTGGCTAGAAGGAGATTTCGCCCCGTAGCAAGATCAATCAGCCTGTGTCCGTTATCGGAGGTGGTGTCGTGTAGGCTCTGCTTGCCGATGACTCGTTCAAATATGCTTTCCTTACCCAGCTTAGCATTGAAGTCTCCTAGTACAATTTTGATGTCATAGCTGGGACATTGGGCATACGTTCTCTCTAGGAGATCGTAGAACTCATCTTTGGCGGAGTCATCCTTGTCTTCCGTCTTGTCTTCGTGGAAAAAAAAGGGGAAACCAAAGAATACGATCCACATCGAAAATAATCCACAAAGTATATAAAAAACAATTTTTTTTCGAATGAGTTACGATTCTTTAATGAATCACGTATGGACTCAAGTGACCGTTTTATTACCTTTTCTCATCAACCAACCATCAAACCATAAAAAAGGCCGTCGTAAAACCACCGAAAAGTGTCACTAGTGTAATTAAACGCCTCTGTAGTCTGCGTATCGGCTAGATCTTTTTATTTCCTTTCTAATGTCATTGATCCTTTTTGTTTTGTCGTTTAGTTCACATTTCTTTCCAAGAAGAGACACTCGAAAGGAAGGAAAATTGTTTTCGAATCAACATTCTTTCGTTGTTCTCTCCTGTGTCTTCCTTTTTGGATTTTGTGTTGTTTTTTTGTTATATGTTCTGTCTGTGTTGTGTGTGCATTTGGCGGGAAAAACAAATCTCTTCTTCGTCTACCAACCTACCAATCAACGTACCATGCTGACTGCTGATGCATCAGAAACAAGAAAGAACGAGAGAGAGAGAGAATAGTTCAAGAACCTTTTGGATGATCTTAAGACTTGACTTGTTCTTCCGTTCGTTTTTCATCGTTTGGTCGTCGTCATCTTCTCTTCCCCATGGATGGTTGTAGTGTGGAATGCAACCATTCGGGATTTAACACAACTGGTAATGGATTTTTCTATGCCAAAAATAGATTTATTATGGTGGGCTCCCTACATAGCATAGAATAGATATGGGAAGAAGGTCGATTGCTTGGTGTTCCTGTTATAGAAGAGAACACTGAACACTGTGGAATGTAATAATTCCGGATTTTGCGACATGTGAAAGGGGAGAGTTGAGTTAATTCTTGCGCGCGGGAAAGTAGTAGATAGTAGATGTCTTTTCCTAGGAAATGTTCATTGTGGAATGTTGTTTGGGGACTGATAAAACTGGTTTTGCTTCTACGAGTACATTAAGTCGGGGGGAAACCGACTTTTTTTTTGCATTTAGTCAAGTCACCTCTGTGGAATGTAACTGGTTAGCTAAAAATAGATTTTTTCCTTTTCCCATTCGAGTTTGAATTCATGAGAAATATTGTTTAAATGAAAGAAACGGCAAGCTGAAAAAGAGGGTCAGAGATTCCAATAAACAATGTATGTAGTGCTGAAAAGAGATAGGAGAGAAGTCATTGGAATCAAAACAGAATAGCACAGTTGAGCTCTAAGGTCACAGACCAAAGTCTTTGTTGTTGTGAGATGCTGTAGCGTAATGGTGATGAAGACAACAACCAATCGAGAAACAACTCATATCAAATGCACTCTCGTACATTCCATTGCATTCCACACAAGCTCGAAGTTCGAGAAATCTGGGCAATAAAGCATTTATCGTCACAGTAACCGAAACAAGAAGAGGCCTTGTGCTTAATAAGACATTTGTTTTGCTTTTCTTCTTCTCTTCTTCGATTTGTATCTTCTTTCGTTGTTGATTGTATCGCGTCTTATGTTACGGAGTTGAGAAAAATATGTTGTCGGAAGAAGTGAAGAGGCAACCTAACTAGTGACAACCAGGCTTAATGCAAGTTCTCTTTATACCAACACACATGCGAAGAACAACAACTTGTTTGGAATTTCGTTAGAAATTCACATTTAACCGCATTCTCATTCAAATGCAACACCACCAATAGCCGACAGAGTAATGCCTGTTGCTACCAGTCGACGTAGCATTTGAATTCGTTTCGTGCGTAAGAATCACAAGCGTGCAGTGCCACCAAACTGACTTCTTTGAATTAGATTTTCATATAACTATGCATACTCGTCGTGTGTGCGCGCTCAAAGTTGCCGCACATTGTGTTTGTGCTGTTATTAGCCTGCTTTTATTGCGATTCGATTGACTTCTGAGCTTGGACTTTAGTCGTTCAGTGTTGTTGTTCGAGTAAGAAAACAACAAACATAACCTGTCGTTGAGGTATCAGGCATTCGATAAACGACTGTGTGCGTCAATCAGCTGTGAGAGGCGCGTAGGCACAGTTTGTGGATCATAAAATACGATCTTTCTTTCTTCACTTGGGTTTATGCCTCTATATCCACTGTGATTGTTGTTTGCGTAAGTTCTTGTCTTTCTCGCACAAAACACACACCGAAGGTCATTCTTTCGAGGTAGCGCAAAGTAGTTTTCGTTTTTATATTTTGTACATATTGTGCGAGTAGCGGATATGGCCTGTACCTAGAGGTATGGTGTGTTGATGGTTTTTTTTTTTTATTAGAGATGAAGCAGAGGAGTAAAAAGTGTGGAACGCATTGAGTTTTTTCAATGAGAATTCTCTTTCCTCTCCGATGTTAAATTAGGGGGCCGATCATCAAACCCTTGTCCGAATAACATCAGTAATGAAGTTCAAGGCTGTTGGATTCTATTCTCAGCTACCACCGTTTAACCTGATTCTTTCATACACCAACTAATAAAAAAAAAATAAGTCCAATGTAACCGACTAGTGTTGTTGTATCGTACTCTGCTGAAACTAAACTGGCTTTCCCGGTTCGAAACGAAAGACGAGGGGGTGGCGAGGCAGAGCGGCATCGACAGACGGTGCGAAAAATAAAAAAGTTGTTTACTTCATGAGACGTTGGGTTTGCCTTTGTGTGGCGGCTCTCTGCGTTCCCTTTCTTTTGTTATTATTTCTCGTTGTTGTTGCCTTTTGGTAATGTTGTTGTTGTGCTCTTACTTTTCGTTTTGTGCTTATTTATTTCATTATGTATGTATGTAGGACTCTAAGATTAACCGCAAATCAATTGAATTTTTTATTACCACTTGGAAAATAACCAATCGTCAATGATGTTGCTCTCTTATTGACAACAACAAAATACAAACAACAACACTACATAACGAAAAAGTAGAATAAAACAATCGCCCAGCTGTCTTATCACCTCTCACTTGGACAGAGTAATAATATAAATACAATGTTGTACTGAAAACAACAAACGGGGCGGGAAAACAACAAGGTGATTACCAGAGGGGGGTTGAAAAACAACTTGTTTAAATTCACTTCTTTTTTTTTGTTTAATGTATTTGTTTGGTGGCTCGACCGGCCCCCCCTCTTCAACAAAAGAAATTTGGTAAGAAAACCAATAAATGAAAGAGGAGAAGAAGAAAACAAATCAAAGTTTTTTTAAATGAGCGATAAAAATAAAAATTGATTGTTATGAAATCAACAACACAACGCTTAGCTGCGTTGAGTGTCTTGTCACTTTATGCCACAAACAGGTATTTAATTTGATGATTTTATCAATCGTTTTCGCTTTGTGGATTCTATTTGTTTTTTCACGTTGTTGTTCATCGGATAATTGTCCGTGTGAATTTCCAGTTAATTCCGATTATTTGGGGGGGGAGAGAAAACTTAATTTAAATGTCCAACCCCACCACCTCCCCCCGTTATAGTTTGTTGGTTTATTTTTGGAATTTTCGTCTGGCCATGATAGAGTTTTGTGGCTCGGCTGTATGGTGGTAGTGTGTGTAGGCAAGGTAGATAGATATGTATTTTTGCTGCTACTCTTTGGGTGTTTGCATTACGGAGATTGAATGGCGCCAAGTTTAAGTCGAACTACTGATAAGGTGACTTGTGTTGTGATACGATCCGCACTTTACTTGTTTTTTTATTATTCGTTTCTTGGTTTCGTTTTGTTAGGTGGAATGGTCTTATCATGGCATGTCAATAACGTGGGTATGTGAATTCAAATTCGCTTATCATATTTCATATTGGATTGTGTTGTTTGGGCAATGCATAATCCGTAGTAACAGGTTTTATTGCTTACGTTCCACACGACTGGACTGGTGGAATAGTATTTTTAGTAATAATTCTGGTTTCTCCGCCGCTGAGGCCGTCGTTTTAAGTTTTGTTTAAGATAAAATTTATTTACGTTCCACAATCCACATTTTCTAAACCAACAACATTTGTTATTTTTTTTTCTCTTTCCAGTTAAAGTCTGCGAGAAACAACACATAATCCGCGAACGGAAACAAGACTACGTACGACGCGAACGTGAAGCAATGAACATTATGACCAATGTGCCCGGTTTTGTGAATCTCTCGTGTACGTTCCAAGATAACCGTTCATTGTATTTTGTCATGACCTTAGCCAAAAATGGTGATCTCCTGCCATATATCAATAAAGTTGGTTCCTTCGATTTGGACTGTACACGTCATTATGCTGCCGAACTAGTATTAGCCTGCGAGAATATGCATCGTCGTAATATTGTACATCGTGACTTGAAACCCGAGAATATATTGCTCGATGAGAATATGCATACATTGATAGCCGATTTTGGTTCGGCAAAAATACTAGGCGAACGTGATTCATCATCATATTCAGCGGCTATCGTACCACCACAAGTAGCAGCACCATCAGGAGGAGCAGCAGCAGTACCTACACCTTCACCATCTTCGTCGTCGTCGTCGTCGTCAACACAATCAGTAAGAGTTTCAAGACCACCAAATTCGACAACGATGCGACCTGCAATTAATGATGATGATGTAGCTGAAGCGGCCGCAACAATACGATCATCACCTGCCGCTGGTGCCGCATCAAATGCCGATGATAATATTTCTCTTGTCTATTTGCGTCGAAGAAAGAATAGTTTTGTCGGTACCGCCCAATACGTATCACCCGAAGTGCTTCAAAGTCATCCAATCCGGCATACGGCCGATTTATGGGCATTAGGTTGTATCATCTATCAAATGATCTCCGGATTACCACCATTTCGTGGCAATAATGAATTCATGATCTTCAAAGAAATTCTTAATGGTAATTTGGAATTTCCGGAAGGTTTCGATCGCAATGCCGAAGATCTAGTCAGAAAACTATTGAAATTGAATCCAAATGAACGTTTGGGCGCCCATGATCGTATTGGACGTTATGCTAGTATACGATCGCATCCATTCTTTGCCGGTATCGATTTCGATACAATACGCGAACAAACGCCACCAAAAATCAGTCCGTATTTGCCCGGTGTTACGAAAGACTATGATTTTCATGCCTACTATCGTGTACCGGAAAATTTGGAACCGGGCCTGGGTGACAGACAACTAACCCGATTGCTGGGATTGGAATTGGGCACATGTATGGATAGTTATGAAATAGAGCAAAAGACTGTTAGAAAAAGTGAGTGAAAATCCACATCCCACAAAAGAATTGATGAGAGTAGGAAAAGAGAGAAAGAAGAACGAAAAAACAATATTTTGTTTGTCGAAACGAACTTTTTCTTCTCTCTCTTTCTCTCTCGTTTCTTCTTGTTGTTCTATTCTTTCTATCACTACTTCTACACACACCTATCACCCACTATATCACGTCCCTCCCTTATCTTATATTCAGATATATACGATTTGTCCGATGAGGAGAAACAAAAACGCCTCGAACAACAAAAGTCTGACAAATGGCATCCATTTGCCAAAGGTGAAGTGATCCTAAAAAAGGGTTTCGTTAACAAACGAAAAGGCTTATTCGCACGTAGACGAATGCTATTGCTGACAACTGGTCCGCGATTGATCTACATCGATCCGGTGCAGATGATCGAGAAGGGCGAGATACCATGGAGTTCGCAACTGCGTGTGGAACCTAAGAACTTTAAGATATTCTTTGTGCATACGGTGAGTTATTATTATTTGTTTTATTTATTTTTTTTAATGCAATTTACTTGTTTGTATGGAGAGTGTAAGTGTGAACTAGTTTGGCAAGTTTTTCGCTTTTAATTATCCACAATCCACACGCGCTAGATCTAGAGAGTCTATATATCCAAAATCTCCAATGTGTGTGGGATGCGATGTCGATCAAGATTTTGGTTTTATTGCTTAATAATGATATCAACATAACGGTGCAAGATATGTATGTATATCCGGATACGTTTTATATTTAAAATTAGAAGCAAGTTAGCAAAGGAAGAAAAAATTGAATGAAATCGTACTGCTCTCTACGGCGAGGGGGTTCCAGTGTTACTTACTTACTTTGATGGCGCTACAGTTCAGGGTGAACCAGGGCCTCAACCAACAAGCCTCTCCAGCCGGTCCGATCTTCGGCCAGCCGCTTCCAGTGCCGCACGCCCAGTTGCTTGAGGTCCCTTTCCACCTGTGCGCGCCACCTTAAATGCGGTCGTCCTCTGCTGCGTCGTCCCTCGGGGTTGGAGTCGAATACTCTTCGGACCGGAGCGAAGTTGATGTCAATTCGCTCTACGTGGCCTAGCCATCTTAGACGTTGGATCCGAAGACGTCTAACCAGGCCGATGTCGCTGTACAGCCCGTACAGTTCTTGGTTGAATCTCCTCCTCCATTCTCCGTTTACACAAACGGGACCAAAGATTGCACGCAGAATTTCCCTCTCGAAACGTCCAAGAGCCTCTTCATCCGCTTTTGATAACGTCCAAGCCTCAGCGCCGTAGAGGAGGACCGGGATGATTAAGGTTTTGTAGAGGGAAACCTTAGTTTTTCGAGAGAGGGCTCTACTACTCAATTGCCTCTTGAGCCCGAAGAAGCAGCGATTGGCAAGAGTTATTCTGCGTTTTATCTCAACGCTAGTGTCGTTGCTGCTTGTCACTATCGAGCCAAGGTAGACGAAGTCCTTGACTACTTCAAAAATATAGCTGCCCAAGGTGACGTTCTGACTAAGACGTCGGTGTTGTGCGTCGTTCTTGGATGACATCATATATTTGGTCTTGTCCCCATTTACCCTTAGACCCACTTTCGCCGCTTCTGCTTCAATGCTTGCGAACGCCTCATTGACGTCTCGCTTTGTTCGTCCAATAACGTCAATGTCATCTGCGTAGGCAAGCAATTGTGTGGACTTGAAGTAGATCGTACCTCTTGTATTGGCCGCAGAGTCCCGCACGATCTTTTCAAGAATAATGTTGAAGAAATCACATGACAGTGCGTCACCCTCTCTAAAACCTTTTTTAACATCAAAGGGGTCGGTTAGTTCACCTCCAACCTTAATGGAGCAGCGAGAGTTCTCCATAGTCATCCTGCACAGTCTGACGAGTTTGGCAGGAATGTTAAAACATGACATGGCTCTGTATAGCTCGTCTCTATAAACACTGTCATACGCGGCTTTAAAGTCGACGAAAAGATGGTGCGTGTCGACCTGGAATTCATGGGTCTTCTCCAACATCTGCCGTAGTGTAAATATTTGGTCTATCGTGGATTTTCCTGGCCTAAAACCACACTGGTAGGAACCTATCAGATTGTCCACAAACGGTTTCAGGTACTTACATAGTACGGCAGAGAGGATCTTGTACGGGATGTTCAGGAGGCTTATCCCTCTGCAATTGCCGCAGTCATAGGGGTCTCCTTTCTTATGGACCGGGCAAACGATACTGAGATTCCATTCATCGGGCATACGTTCATTCCGACCATATCTGGCAGATGAGTTGATGCATGTTCCTAACCAGCTCATCGCCAGCTGCTTTAAACAGCTCCGCGGGGAGTCCGTCTGCTCCAACAGCTTTATAAGACTTTAGTTTCGATATCGCTATATTAACATCGTCTAGGTCGGGTGGACGGGATTCTCCTTCTTCTTCGTCCATTGTGAATGGTTCGCTCTGCCTGACGGCGGAATTTTGACTATCATCGCCGTTATACACTCTGGAGAAGTGGTCCTTCCACAATCTCAGTATCGACTGTGACTCCACTACTAGTTGTCCGTGCTCATCCCTGCAGGCTTCTGCTCTGGATTTATAGCCTTGGCATGTTCGTTTTACTTTCTGGTAAAATTTTCGAAAGTCGTTCCTGCAGTAACATCTCTCCATCTCCTCGATCTCGCGCTTCTCGTGCTAAAAAGCTTCAAGCCCTATAAATCGCCAGGTCCGGATGGAATTTACCCGGTCGAACTTACACAAACCATGGAATGGACTATACCATGGCTAGAGATAATCTTCAAAGGATGCCTAGCTTGGAGTCACATTCCAGACAAGTGGAAGTGCGCAAAGGTGCTTTTCATTCCCAAGGCCGGCAGAAACTCTCACACTACCCCCAAGGATCTAAGGCCTATATGTCTATCATCCTTTGCACTAAAAACCTTGGAAAGGATGGTAGACCTATATATACGCCATAACTTGGATCCGCCCCTAATTTCTAGGGCACAGCATGCCTACGTTAAGGGTAGATCTATCGAAACAGCCTTGCACACCCTAGTGAGGAAAATCGAAAGATCAATCCATCTTAAAGAATACACTTTAACAGCCTTCCTAGATATAGAGGGCACCTTTAACAACGTCACTCCGGAAGCAATAACGGAAGGGTTGGAAAAGCTAAAGGTGGAGAAGACTCTCGTAGAGTGGATCAGCGAACTATTATCAACACGCAAGATTCACTCGAAATGGGGAAGCCAGGCAATCACCAGAGTGGTTACCAGGGGAACCCCGCAAGGAGGGGTTCTCTCACCTCTCCTCTGGAATGTAGTTATAAATGAGCTACTAATTAAACTGGAGGAAGAAGGCCTGGACGTTACTGCCTACGCTGATGACGTTGCCATTTCAATCTCAGGTAAATACCTATCGACACTGAATGACCGTATGCAAACGGCATTCTCAATTCTTTGCAAATGGGCGCATAGCAAAGGGCTCAGGGTTAATCCCCAGAAAACGGAGCTCGTGCTATTCACCAAAAAGCATAAAATCCCGGAACACTGCCCTATCACTTTGCTTGATACCAGATTAAACTACTCCTCCAGTGCCAAATTCCTTGGCATCATACTGGACAGGAAATTAACCTGGAAAATCAACACAATCGAAAGAGCCAAAAAAGCAACAATAGCTCTCTATTCATGCAAGAAAGCCATAGGGAAGAAATGGGGGTTCAATCCCAAGATTACTCTATGGCTCTATACCACGGTCGTTAGACCCACATTAATATATGGAGCGACTGTCTGGTGGACAGCACTGGACAAGACAACATACCTCAAACTATTCGAGAAGGTACAAAGGCTGGCGTGTTTATGCATTACCGGGGCCCTCAGGTCCACCCCGACGGCTGCACTTAACATGATACTCGACCTTACACCACTCGATATTTTCGGCAAGCAAATTGCCACACAAACGGCCATTAGACTTAAAGCCAACTCGAACTGGAAGAGCTACGTCTTTGGCCACTCCTCGATCCTGATTAACAGGTCAACCATCGCAGAAAATCTAGACCTCACAAAGCCCACCACAGTCTTGGATAAAAACTTCATAACGTTATACCCGGACAGACAGAACTGGACTCGTCAGACTCAACCTCGCAAAGGCTGCATAGATTTCTATACTGACGGGTCTAAAACCAAAGACGGGGTGGGCAGTGGGGTATTCTGCAAACAACTTAAGCTAAACAAAGCGATAAAACTACCTAATCACTGCAGCGTTTTCCAGGCGGAACTGTTGGCAATAAAAGAGGCTCTGTCCTGGCTGAAGTGGAACGTGATATCCACCACGGATATCCGCATTCTCACGGATAGCCAAGCGGCCTTGAAGTCGCTGGAGTCCTATGTGTACACATCAAAAACTAGCCTCGACTGTCGCCTATCTCTTAATGAGATGGCTGAACAGTTCAACATACAACTTATATGGGTACCGGGACACAGCGACATCACCGGAAATGAAAGAGCCGACAGACTCGCCAAAAAAGGAACGACGCTACAAACAACTGTGGTCTGCGAGGGTATACCCTTCGCAACCATCAAATACAATCTCAATACCCTCGCCAGGGCCGAGACGAACCGGAGATGGACTCAGGGACACACCTGCCTCATCACCAGGCAAATCTGGCCCCGGCTCGATAGTCAACGGACTAGGAGTATTATCTCCCTAAATAGAACTGACATCTATAAAGTCATAGGTGTCATCACAGGACACTGCCTTATTGGCAGTCACGCGCAAAAACTAGGTATCACTCCGAATGATTTTTGTAGGAGCTGTTTAGACGAGGAGGAGGTCGAATCCATTCATCACCTTCTCTGCGCCTGCCCAGCATTCTGCACAGTCAGGAAACGATACCTAGGATCATACCTCCTCAACGATCTGACCGAAGTTCAGCAAGTGGGGATATCTGATCTTCTTAAATTCTTAAGAAGCACAAAATGGTTCCACGAATAGGGGGCTAAACCCCCTCGTAGCTGCACAACGGGCCTCCTTGGCCTATGTGTGTTCTTCCCATCTCTGGGAAGGCTACGGTCTTACCTACCTACCTACCTTCTTTTTCCTTCTCAGAAGCGCATGCTCCTCCCTCCTTTCCTGTTCATAGAGCTCGCGGGCAACTCTCGTCCGTCGATGCAATGTGGCCATATATGCATTCTGTTTCTCTACATGGGCCTGTCTGCACTCATCATCAAACCAGGGGTTTCTTGACGGTGGTGGATCGAAACCGAGTATATCTGAGGCGGCCTCTCTAATGGCTTTCTGACAACGACTCCATTGCTGTTCTATGGTTTCCGCAGATTGCATCGGAACCTAAGAGAGCTTGAGGGAGACTTGATCGGCGAAGGTCCTGGCGGTCTCCTGCGATTGCAGTTTTCCGACGTTAAATTTTTGTGTTCTTACTCGACTCCGTTGGTTGCGAGAAATTCGCATCCGTACCTTGGCTGCAACAAGGTAATGATCCGAGTCGATGTGGGCTCCTCGAAAGGTTCGGACATCTAGGATGCTAGAGGAGTGTCTGCCGTCGATCGCAATATGATCAATTTGGTTGGTTGTCGATTGATCGAAAGACCGCCAGGTCCCCTTATGGATGTTGAGGTGTGGGAATCGTGTACTTGCTACTACCAGGTCCAATGTTGCCAACCAGAATAAATGCTCACCCAATCACATTTGGTGAACGAAATGAAATGAAGTTAACCAATTCAATCCAATACTTATGCAAAAACAACACAGAAAAGGAAAAAAAATGAATGTGGATTGTGAGTTGATGGCTGTATGATGGCGCGTTGGGTTGTTGTAAGCCATAGTAATCGTTTATTTCAACTTGAACTCTCACATTTTCCGTTGACTAAATTGGGAGAGTTCTGTTTTTTGTTTTATTGTTTTGTTTAATACATTTTAAGCGCGTAGCACTTAGCCGTGTGTATTGGGAGATGAATCAAACGTCTGTTAGCGGTAGTGTAGTTCAATAACCTCAGCTTTACTTGCTTGTGCCGCCTTCCTCACTGTTATGAGTAATCAAATATTCACTAACTACATGTATCCCGTATATAGTTATATATTTGGACGGATGGTTTGTGTTTGGTTGGAAGAAGGACATGTACTCAATCAAATGGTGTCAGATTCTCGCATGTGCGCTTTGTCCACAGAGAGTATTGTAGGCAACTACAAAAGAGAGAGGAGGAAAAATAAGCTCTTGTTATGCTATGACGCCATTCATGCCCTATCATCAGCATAGCGCCTTTTGACTGAATCATATCCAACCTACTTACCCACCCACCCAACCACCAACTTTTTTTTTTTTTTTTTATCTATCTAACCATCTCTGCTTGTTGATGGAAACTCTCCGCACACATACTATGTATACGCCCAATAACCAAGTGAGAAAAAGACCACTTAACCAGCTCTCTCTTGGGGCTCAACAATGGCGACAGTGAGTGTGCCACGTGTAGCGCAGTGTTGACATTGAACTCGACTATATAATAGCCATCAGTGGGTTTATGGGATTTTCTTATGAGGTTCCGGCGGGCGGGCGTCTAGTATTGGTTGACTTGGCGCAGTGTGGATTGTATTTATTACCTAATAACAACACAACAAACCATTACCTCGATACTGCTGCAATTTTGTATGCAACACTAGCGAATTAAAACGACTGCTGCACGCGCTGGTTCGCTACTTGTTTTTTGTTATTCGTGTTCGTATTCTCGTTTATAGAATATGCATTCGCAGACATGCTTGCATCACACCTCCGGGTGAAGGGGAGGGAGAGGTGAAAATCCATAAAATAGAAATAAATTTGTAAAAATAACCTGGCGACAAGCGACACGGACTATTACATACATAGCAGCAATGCAGCAAACGATTTGTCGCGACTTTGCATCATATGTTATGTAGTCGCCGTCGTCGTCTGACACAAGAATAGATTCGATCCACAATCCACCGAACCACATCTCTCACCATCAACATTACATGCAATTTCTTTAGCGAGTATTTCTCGATAAGAAACATTTTCGATGTAGCAAGAGCCATCTGTTTAGCGAAGGAAAATTGTTTTAAAAATAAAATCCACAATCTAACAATCGGTTGAGAGTATTCGATTTCACGGGAGAGTACAGAACGCGATAGACGGTAGATGAGGTAACCAACTAGACGTTGATTGTGGTGTGTCGTTGTGTATCTGTATGTTTAGGTAAATTAGCACAAGCGCCCTATTGAGCAACCAAAAGTGAGACGACGCTGTTAAAATTGTGTACACGAGCTAGTGTCGTAAAAGGGAAATGCTCGTACTCTCTGTGCTTTATGGGAGAATGGAAATGATTAGAGTTTGTCGTCGCATATCTGCGTCAAAGTGTGAAGGTCGAGGAACTAGTTAAACGGTCACGTGCTGGCGGACTAATGTCTGCTCATACTACTGCTTCCTTGTACGTATGTACAGGGTGGGCCATATACAAGTTTCTTTTTAAAAATGCAATAAAATGGACAAAGTCCACTTTTTTTCCAGGTATTATGGCTCTATTAGTAAGAGCAAACATTCCCATTAATTATGAAATACAACGTCGTTCAAGTGGCTGCCTCGGCTGGCGTCGCAGTAGCGCATTCTGTCACCCCATTTTTCCAAAACCCCGTTTGATAGTTTCGGGCTGTAGCTCACAGATTGCTTGGATGGTACATATTGGCCTTAAGTGCTTGAATCGATCGTTTCAGGATTATCGGTCCTTCACGGTTCTCTACAAAAAAAAAAGTCGAAAGAGGTCAAATCGCAGCTCCGAGGAGGCAAATTGACATCGCCAAGACGGATGGTAACACGATTTGGGAATTCGGTGCGCAAAATATCGATTGTGGCATGGGCTGTGTGGCATGGCGCGTCATCCTGCATGAACCAGAGGTCATTCAAATCCATGTCCATGTCAAACTGTCACTCTGTGGATGCATTGGCTTCTCGACAATAACGTGCGGGTTTTCCGAGCCCCAGATGCGGCAATTTTGTTTGTTAACGCAGCCGTCGAGATGGAAAAGCGCCTCGTCAGAAAAGATGATCTTTCGTCCAATTCAAGCAGCTATAAGGCCCAAACTGCGATGCTATAACGAAGCGGATGGTCGCGCGCCTTCAATTGCTGGGTCAATTGGACCTTATAAGCGAATAATCCGAGATCTTTGTAGAGAATTCTCCTCAGGCTAGTGCGTGATATGTGAACTGTTGATGTTCGTGAATTGAGTCTTACACTCTCGGCCACAGCAGCCACATTCTCATCGGTACGACGACGGAGACCATGAATGTTGTCCGCTAGCATACCAGTCTCACGAACTTTTTGCACAAACTTGCATGCTTCATTTCGGCCAAAACTTCTTTTCTAGGGACGTGGATGGCATAAGCCACACGTAGGCCGAAGTCGGCCCATTGTGATACCACCTGGATCAAGTTACCCTGATCCGCTACCTGAGTACCAACCGGTGCTTCTAATGATGCGATGGAGTTGAGCTATCTTTTGGTTTGCTGCTCACTTAGATTGCCAAAGAAGAGCGCGCCGAGGTAGATCCTCCTGCGATTCGCAAACGAGTGACATGAGCAGAGGAGGTGATGTATTGATTCCTCCTCCTCGTCCATGCAGCCGCGACAGAAGTCATTGGAGGGTAGCCCTAATCTGGCGGCATGTTTTCCGATGATGCAGTGACCTGTAATGACACCCACTAGATTACTTAAAGTTGCCTATTTGGTTGCCACTAGGTCCCTGGTTCGTCCTAGGCTTAACTTAGGCCACAATTGTTTAGTGATAAAGCCAATATTGCTCTTATTTCATTGGAGGTTGGTCTCCTCTATGGTTTGAAGCTTTATCATGTGCTTTACCGTACTTATTGGTGTATCTATGTACCCGAGGTTAGGTAGGCTGAGTGTGCTTGACACTAACTTTACGAGTTCGTCGGCCGCGCAGTTTCCTGGAATATCCCTATGCCCTATGTCTTTGATTTGTTGGTTACAGCTGCCAGGTAACTAGAGTGATTTGGGAGTCTGAAAGATAGGTTGAGGTTAAGTTCCTTGGAGAAGATCCCACTACGTACACCCGACTCCCATCTTAGAGCCATCGGTATAGAGGGAGATCGAGTCCTTTGGTATTACTTTCCCTTCAGCCCATTCCTCCCTGGATGGAAAGACAACTTCGAAGTTCCTAGTGAACACATTCTGCGGGATGATGTATTCCCTGTCCATGGGTACTTTGAAGTGGTTTAGAATGGTAGTATGGCCTTTTTGAGATGTGGGCCATTTTCTTAAGCTCCTCATCCTACGGGCCACGCAGGCAGCAACTTGCTTGCTGAAAAGGTTCAATCGTGGAAGATGTAATAGAATGTTTAGGGCCTCCGTGGGGGTTGATCTGATCGCTCCGCTTATGTATAAGCTTGCCGATCTTTGTACCAGAACAGTCCACCAGACTACAACGCCGTACAGGAGGATGGGCCTATGACTGCTGTGCAGAGCCAGTGCATAATGCTTGGTTGGAGACCCTACTTCCTGCCCACCACTTTCTTACAGCTGTAGAGGGCAGTAGTTGCTTTCTTGACGCTATCAAGAATATTGGGTTTCCAATTCAGTCTCCTGTCAAGGACTAGGCCTAGATATTTGGCCTGCTCTTTGATTATTAGTTGGGTTCCACCCAGCCTCGGTGGATTGAGGGGCGGCATTTTGTATTTGTTAGTAAACAGCACTAGATCGGTCTTCTTAGGGTTCACCCCCAAGTTCACAGTACTGCGTCTAGGTTTCTACTGTATGTAATGCACTCTGCATTAGGCGGCATAGAGTGTTGGGAAATTTTCCTGTGGCGCAATAGCAATGTCATCTGCATAGGCGGTCACAGCGTACCCTTCCTGTTCAAGCATCCGCAGTAGTTCGTTGACTACCACGTTCCAGAGGAGAGGGGAGAGTACTCCACCCTGTGGTGTACCTCTGCTGACCATTCTGGTTGAGCACCAACGAAGTTGGCTTTGACGACTCTTTGTGTTAGCAGTTGTCGTACCAGTTCAATCACTGATCCCGTAACACCCAGATCAGATAGCGCTTTGATGACGGCCCATGGTTTAACGTTGTTAAAGGCGCCCTCAATGTCGACAAATTCGACTAGAGTATATTCCTTGCGTTCCAGTGACCTTTCGATCTTACTGACCTGTGAGTGGGATGCTGTTTCCACCGATTTGCCTTTGTTGTAGGCATGTTGGTTATCCGACAGCCTTCCTGAGATGCAGCTGTACCGAATGTGTGCGTCTAAAATCTTCTCTAGAGTTTTTAATAGAAAAGAAGTAAGACTGATAGGCCTCAAGTCATTTGCATACGTGTGGGAGCTTTTGCCTGCCTTGGATATGAAAATGACTTTGGTTACCTTCCACTTGCTGGGGATGTAGGATAGGGAGAGGCAGTTATTGTGTATGACCACAAGCCAGGAGAAGATGATATCTTCTACCTGCTGGAGCTCAGCTGGTATGATCCCATCCGGTCCTGGGATTGGATATTGTTGTAGTTGACCAGGTCGGGAGCATGCTCGAAGGAGGATGACGTCGGCTGAAAGACCCGAGAAGGTGTCATAGCCGAGTCACTACTGCCTGGGAAGTGTGCGCTTAGAAGAAGTTCCAGGGCTTACTCTCTGGAGTTCGTCCAGGAACCATCATTACGCATCAGATGGCTTGGATTATACGGGACCCAAGCCAGGCTTCGGAGACTGCCTTGATATTGTCGCAGTAGTTCCTCCAGGATTGTCTTTTGGCCTTTCTGGTCGCTGCTTTTAAAAGAGTTAAGTGCCTCCTTGTAGAGGTCGCAATCGGCTTGCATGAGGGTACATTTAGCTCTGTTAAAGAACTTTCTGCTCTCTTTCCTAAGGGAGACTATCTCTTTATTCCACCAGGGGGGGAATGCTTGTGCTTTCCGCACAAGTTTTAGACAGTGCTCTGTTAAAGGTTTCTGTCAGCTCATTTACAGCTCTAATTCCGCGTAGTTGAGCGGATAGGTGGGGGTTCAACATAGGTTCTATATTTTTGCCCGTCAGTTTTCCTATAGTTCCTGAAGACAGCTGGGGCACTGACGTGGCTGACTATGCTAAATTGAATGTGGCGATGGTCAGAGAGGGAGTGCTCTTTTAGGACTTTCCATTGCCTGACTTTGTCGACAATGTCCTGCGATGCAAAAGTTACATCTAGAACAGAACCTCCTGTCTGTTTTTGGTGATGAAACTTCTTTTCTAAAAACGCACTGTTTTCAATGCATATTTCCCAACGTTGTTCAATCGTAAAGCGACTCATTGATTTCGAGTGGGAAACAGCTGTCACTGTCAAAAGAACCTATGAGTAGTAGATCCTGTGTTTGTTGCCGGGTGGATAGAAATATACTGCGCTCAGTTAGAGAGGAAAGTATGACCTTTGGATTTTGGCCTTAAATTGTTTGTTGGTTACTAATATAGGAGGTGTGCCCCAATAGGAAGAGATTAATTGCTTGTGGATCGTATGGAATTTTGAATGCTTTGAGTGATTGTAGTCGATTTTTATTTATGTGGATCGTATTTAAAACTTTTTTTTTCTTTTTTCATTTTTTCTTTCAGCCCGATCGAACATATTATCTTGACGACCCGGAAGGTTATTCTCTCCAATGGGTGGATGCCATTGAAAAAGTCCGAAAGCTCACCTACAAGGATCAACAAGACTCATCAAACAACACCAAAAAGTCATTGTAACTTTTATACCAAAAATTCACAAAGTTGCACTAAGCAGAAAAACAAATTAAAAAAAAAAAAAATCAATCCGCAAATGACAGTTAAAATGTCCTTTCAAACAACAGCAAGAACAACAGCTAAATTAAGGAGAGAGACTACCAAAAGCAAAAAGAAAATGAAAAGAAGAAAAGGACGAAAAACTTAACATCTGCTATTTAAGTTTAAACAAAATATACTAAATAAATTATTTAGGTTATACATATACTGTAGTTAGTCTCAATTTAATAAATTATATTTACTCCTCCTCCTCCCTCTGCCCTACACCTACCCCCCTCTACACAATTTTTCCTTCTAAAACATTTCGAAAAAACAAACTCAACCCCGCCCGTTCTCTCTAAACTACAACCAGTAGGTGGTTTGGTGTAAATAACTAAAAATTAGTAAAAAGAAAGAAAGAAAAAAAAACGTATACTAAATCGCATCTACGTGTATTTAAAAAAAAAGGAAACAACTTTAAGAAAAATAGTAATTTAATTAAAAAGAAAAAATACAATTTGCCCTACATAGAAACAAATAAGACTTTAAACAAATTATATACATATAATTAAAATAAAATAATTTAGTTTCTAAGACATTTATATGTAAAAGCAAGCAAATGGATCATTTTAGTTAAATTTCACTTGGTTTTTCCTCAAACAAAAACCGGAAAAAGGAAGCTTCATTCACACAAACCCACACAATGTCTCATTCTCTTTTTTTGTTTATCTCATTTATAAAAATAAATTAAATTAATTTAAAAAAAAATAGAACAAATCGTAAAAAAAGAAAAAATAGTTAAAAAAAAAAACAAAACTCATAAAATCTCAATCTCTTTTTGGATTGGTGATAAAAAAAAAACAAAAAAAGAAACAAGTAGACAAACGTAGGGTGAAAGTAAACAAAAATACAGAAAAATCTTTAAAAAAAAAATGTGTTCAACTGCTAGGTGTGTAATTTGTTTTTTTTTTAGTTTGGCTAGAGTAAGGTTGTCTAGAAATCCGGGGTGAATGTAGCTGAAAGACGTGAGGATTGAAGAATATATATATATATGTGAGATGGAAAAACAAGAAAGAGGAATAAGTTATTTTAATTTGTTTATTTTGTAGCTAAATTAGCAAAGAAAATTAAAAAAAAAATATTTAATTTAAAAAAAAGGGAATTAGTTAAAAAAGAATAAGAAGCTGGAACTGAAAAGAGATAAAACAGCGAGAATGCATAGCAAAAGAAAAATGGAAATAGTTTAAAATAGATACCAAAATCGAAGGAAAAGCAGAAGCAGAAAAAAAAATGAAAAATAAAATACAGAGGCATTTCTCAAATGTAGATTTTAATTATATTTCGTTTTCCTACATACCTGTATGTTCATTTTTTTTTTATTTAGTATATATATACTTATTATATTTTTCTTTCCCATAAAGGAATATTATTTATGTTGTATGTTAGGTGAATTCTTTTTTGTTTAAATTATTACATCGTAGCTATACAGATAAAAAATATTTTTTGTTTTGTTCATTTTTTTTTTTTTTTTTTTGGCTTTAGTTTTAGAATTATAAATTAAATTCAAACACAATGTATGTCCTATTGTAGAAAAGGAAGAATGAAAAAACAAAAAAATAAATAAAACGAGAGTCTCACTGGGATGCAGAGACGATGACGGATTCACTGAGGCAGAGATCGAAAACCATTGAGGGGTTTGAGTAAACAAAAAAAAAAAAATATCGAAAGAGAAATAGAGAATTTGTTGTTTTATAGAATAATATGTTTACACAATATTCCAATTGAAACCTCGCTTTTATTATTTTTCCTTTTGTTTCTTTATTTAATGAAAACAGTGTGAAAAATAATAAATAATTTATTTTAGTAGTTAAAAAGGACAAATTTTATAATTTCTCTCATACACATAAAAAAAAACAAAAACACTTAACCTCAAAGTTTAACGTCTCTTATTCGCCTTAAAAAAAATATATGTATTATATATATATATATATGAAACCCAAATCTGCGTCTCCAACTCCCGCCTAAGTTAAGCTCTCTGCAGTGTATTATCGTAAGAAACAATTAAATTAATTTGTTTTGTGGTTTTCATTTTCTCTTATATGCTGTACATATATACATATCCTAATTCATAAAGAATTGAATAAAACAAAACATTAGATTATTTGTCCATTAAAACAAAAGAGAAAATCAATTATTTATAAAAATAAAAAACAAAAAATTCAATTTCATTGTATATTTAACCATTTTGCTTTAGTAGCCGCATATTCTTTTGTTTCCTTTATCTCTATTTTTAGTTTGTCCCTTATGTAGTTTAGTTTATTATTATTTTTTTTTTTTGTTCGTTATATACGACAAACAATTGTCATTAAAATTAAAACAAAAAAAAAAAAAAAAAACGATATATATACGATTTTAAATGTAAGTCTCCGTGAGGAAGAATATTAATTTAAATTAAAGTTAAAAAAAGAAATAAAAAAAATTGAATAAGCAATTTACCAATTGCCAAAATATATATATATTAATTTAAAAAGAAAACAAAGAAAAATAAGAAACATTGAATAAATATTGAATTCATTGAAAAAAACAAAATTTTTTATTTGATTTTTGATTTTTTGGTTTTTTGTTTCTGGTTTCGTTGCTTTTGTTTGATTTTGTTCCACATTCTTTTGTCGTCGTCCTGGTAGTGAAAGCACTTTTTTTCTATTTTTATTTCGCCGGTTGTAGAAAATCTTGTACGAGTCTGTCATAAGTGACAGAGGAGAAAAGTCAATACAGTGCTGTCTGGATAGCGTGAACTAATTCTTTGACGTTAGGCAAAAAGGTCTTAAGTCAGAAAATGCAGTTTTTCGTAAAACCAAATTGAAAATAGTTTAATTATTTCCAAATCAGGGGGCAAATCGTCTCTTCCGTGAACGTATGACTCGTCACGTAAAAACACGCATTTGGGATTATGTTGTCCGTGATCGTATAACTCGTAACGTAATTTCGAATTATGTGTTCCGTGAACGAGCACTTTTGTTTCCGTGAACGTACTGATTATTTCGAAACGTCATTCGATAGTCAATTTCGTGACGGAATATTCTAAATCGGCAGCAGAATGGAAGTTAAAAGACTGAATTTTACTTTTTTTGTTCCTTTATAAGATATAAATAAAAGTTTATAATGTTTATGAAAACAGTTTGTTTCGGGTTCATATATTCATATATTTTAATTCAACAGCGACTGTTTAATGCTATTTCTCACTTGTTCTCCAATTCTTGTGAGGTTTGTCGCCCGTTCAATTGAGACGTGTTCCGCGATTGTATTGACCGGAGAAGCTTGGTACGGGAACGGGATTCGATAATCGATGCAGATGTTATGCAAAGCTGCGCAAATATTTGCAAATGAAGCTACTTTTTCTGAGCTGTACCTCTCTGATTATATTGCAGCATTTTCCATCGTTCTTTTAAAATTCCAACTGTGCGCTCAATTACATTCCTTGCTTTGGAATGTATTTCGTTAAACAGGCATTCATTTGAGCCTGCTACCGTATTTCTATATGGCGTCACACACCAGGGGTGGAATCGGCTAAGGTGATTTGTGACAAGTGACAGTCACATTCGCGGTTTCGGTATCGTGTAAGGTGATAGTCACTGGGCCTGTATACACGAGAATATCGCTAGCAGCAGGAAGACCGGTTTGATGCTCTACACTGAAGCATACACGGGATTCATTTTTCTAGAGGAAAAAATTGTATATGTGAACCTTGTTCAATTGTGTTAGTGTGTCTGTCTTTTTGACATTTCATTTGAAAGAGATATTTCCTTTGACAGAGATATCAAGTGCAACCACGCACTAAACGGTCCCTTTGTTTTTTTCCGATGTTCACTGCTTGAAAGACCAATGACGATTGAAGCGCAACACCAGGCAAAAAAAGTGCGGACTCGAAAACTGAAGAGTTGTATATGTATTAGTTTTCCACTTCTGTTCACCCACTAAATTTGCGAAAGAAAATTGTATTCCGTTTCGTACCGCAACCTTCAGCTCCCTCTTCCACAAAACCGGTTTTTTTTGGATGACATACTCTCGTGTATACAGCCTCACTGTGATTGTCACATTTTTGTGACAGTTTTCTGGTGACAGCTATTTAGCTATCACTTTCATATGTTCTGTGCGTTTGATATGGCTTTGTGCTTGTGTGTTTTATAAAATAGAAAATATGTATGTTTCCGTGCTTGGAACTATTTTTAAGCGTAGATGAAGAGCTCAATGAGACATTGATGGAAGTTAGAACTCTGAGGAAGAATTCGAGAAATCGGTCTAAATCGGTTTCCTTTCCCTGTACGCCGACAAAATGTATAATTGGCCAATAAATGAATTGAATGCAATAATAGCATTTCTGATATGTACATTATTTACTTTTCCCAGTATTTGTGCAAAACAATCGGTGACAACGGCCCTGATTTTAATTTCAAAATTTCTTTTTACCTATCTAACAGCTGTCTTAAGGTAGCCCTACACGGCGAACATGTTCGCCGATTTTGTTTGTGAATGTCGCCGAGTAAACATAAATAAATAACCATAGGCGCAACCACCTGTGCTTATTTATCGTACATGTTTACTCTCTGAAGAATCAGCCCGAAATGAATGTTCTCCAAATGTGTCCGCCGTGTTGGGGGTAACGCAAACGAACGGATTCGGCGAACATGATCGCCGTTTAGGGCTACCTCTATCTATCAGTAACTCTGAAAAAGCAAGTGTTGCTCCTTTTTTAAACTTTTTTTGTGATAATCTTACCCGATACCAAAAGATGATGATAGTCACATATGACTGTCACCAAAGTGACTATCACCTATCACCTTAGCCGATTCCACCCCTGGTTTCGTTGCTTTTGTTTGATTTTGTTCCACATTCTTTTGTCGTCGTCCTGGTGGTGAAAACACTTTTTTTTTTATTATTATTTCGCCGGTTGTAGAAAATCTTGTTCGAGTCTATTATAAGTGACAGAGGAGCAAAGTCAATACAGTGCTGTCTGGATAGCGTGAACTAATTCTTTGACGTTAGGCAAAAAGGTCCTAAGTCAGATATTGCAGTTTTTCGTAAAACCAAATTGAAAACAGTTTAATTATTTCCAAATCAGAATTAACGCTTTAACGGTTTTGTATCTATACATGTTTTGTAGTTTGCATTGATGAGGGATTTCTGTGTGCAGTTCTGCAATATTCGTAGGTTACGGAAGAATCTCTTTGCCACGTATGTCCATCGCTCTCGCCACAAACCGGCTGTTTTGGCACTTTGTGAAACACAGGTCGATGAAAAGTCTGATCCTTCGGATTTCAGTCTTCCTGGATATAGCTTAGTGCCATTATTCGTCTCTCGCCGTGGTCTCGCCATCTATGTCCGTAGTGATATTGCTTACCAGTTACTTCCACAGTATTGCCAAACATCCACCTCGGAACTTAGTTTCATATGGCTTAAATTCATATTCCGTAAGCACTCCATCCACTACTGTTTTCTTTATAGAAGCCCCAATCTAGACAGGAATGCAACATTTGATGCATTCGACGCACTGTCTGACTCCATCCAAAGAATTGTTTCCCTGTCCCCTCGCACTGAAATCGTTTTAGCGGGCGTTTTCAATGTACACAATTCTCAGTGGCTTCGACATTCTGGACAGACAACACCCGAAGGAAGGTATGTTGAAAATTTTGCTGAGTTAAATCACTTAACTCAACTTGTGAATGAGCCATCACGTATCCCCGATGTTGCTGGTAATACCGCCAACACACTGGACTTGTTTCTTACCTCTCAGCCTGACAAATACACGATCGATGTATTGGAACCCCTAGGCTTGTCTGACCACTGCATGATATCAGCGAAATTCTCGAACTCCCACCATCCAGTTAAAGAAAAAGCTCCTAAGAGAACACTATGGCCATACGAGAAAGCCAACTGATGTGGCCTTAGCAACTTCTTTCGGATCTTTAACTGGTCGTTGTGCTTCCTCGACAACGACGTGGACGCCGCAACTGATATTATCGTAAACATTATCCGAATCGGCATGGCAAATTTTATTCCCAGCAAGATTAAAAGCACCAGGCCTAAGGATAATATGTGGTTTGACTCGAGCTGCAAAGAGGCTGTTAGGCTCAGGGAGCTAAGTTTTCGGACCTACAAGGCAAACAGTTCTGAGGAAAACCGAAAAAAGTACATACGTGCCAGAAATGACTGCAACACCCACATTCGACAGGTTAAATTCCAATCCGACCAAAAATTAAGGCGTGAAATCCTTCAATGTCCCAAAGGTAGCAAAAGTTTCTGGTCGTTTGTAAAAAACGTAAAAAACTCAGCTAAGTCGTCTATACCGACGCTCATCCACAATGACATTCCAGCTGTCACCCCCTTAGACAAAGCTAACCTACTTGCTGCCCATTTCGCAACCAGTTCTCAGCTGCCAGCCTGTACTTTGTCTCCGCCTGTACTAGAGTGCATCAATTCCACCATGGGACTAATCCACTTCCGCACTCGTACAGTCGCAAGGGTTCTTAAGGAACTCGACATACACAAATCCGCTGGTCCAGATGGTATTGCCCCAATAGTTCTGAGGTGAGGTGTTCTTTTACGCTGGCAAAACCACTGCGTAAGCTTTTTCACCTTTCCTACACCTCTGGGCTCTTTCCGAGTAGGTGGAAAACAGCATTTGTCCAGCCTATACCCAAAAAAGGCGAATCATCTTCTCCGTCCAACTACCGACCCATTGCACTAACGTCCCTTCTTTCCAAGGTCATGGAAACGCTGATTAACCGCCAGCTTATGAAATATCTTGAATCACGGAAACTCCTCAATGACCGCCAATACGGTTTCCGCAGCAACAGACCACGGGTGATATGATGGTATATCTCGCTGAAAAGTGGAATCACTCGCTTCACCAAGCAGGTGAAAGCAAAATTGTTGCACTGGATATTTCGATAGCATTTGACAGGGTTTGGCATGAAGCCCTTTTGTCGAAAATGCGTGCTTTTGGGATCGATGAGTCTCTCTTTCAATAGATTAGAAGCTACCTTTCGAATCGTTCAATTCAAGTTGTTTTGGACGGATTCAAGTCTGATACTCACTTTGTAAATGCCGGTGTTCCCCAGGGCTCCGTTTTGTCTCCGACACTCTTTCCTATTTTTATAAATGATCTCTTGTCTGTTACTTCTAATCCAGTTCACTCCTTCGCTGACGACAGTACCCTCAGCTTCTCATATTCGTTCACCAGTTTACGACCCTGCACTTCGGTTGTAGATAATGAGTGGCAGCGTATGTTAAGCTCATTAAATTCCGATATCGACAGCATCATCCAATGGGGTAAAAACAATAGAGTGGAATTTAATGCTTCCAAAACACAATGCTGTCTCTTGTCGTTAAAGCGTATAAATAACCCGCAGCCATTATCCATGAATGGCACTTGCGTCTCAGAAACTGAAAAGCTTTCCATCCTGGGTATGAGTGTTTCTCACAATCTTAATTGGAGCGACCATATATTCAGTGTCGCCAAGAATGCTGCGAAATGCCTAGGATTCTTATACAGATGCAAGAAATATTTCTCACCCTTAGATCTGGCTACAATCTATAAGGCGTTTATTCGCCCCAAATTAGAGTTTAACGCTCATGTCTGGTCCGGTGCTTCCAAGACCTCATTCCACCTACTAGACAGAATACAAAAGCGCGCTATAAAACTGATAGGTGACTCCAGCATTACTAAAACATTAGACTCGCTGGAACACCGCAGGAATGTTACCAGCCTCTCCCTGTTTTATCGTTACTTCCACCAAAAATGCTCTGATGAAATAGCCAGTTGCATTCCGCCTCTTCAACATTTCTCCCGCAACACACGTCTCTCTAGGAATGCTCACCAATATACCCTGAAGCCCGCTTTCGGACGTACCGTCAAATATAGAGACCACACGAATCTGGAACTCCCTGCCGGCTTCGGTTTTCCCCCCTCAATGCAACATGCAAGCATTTAAGATCCATGTCCATCGGCATCTCCTCTATTCCTCTTCTTCTCTACCTTCTGCCCGCACTGTGTCGCCGACATAATAAGGTTATTAGACCTTGAGTGCGCGCAAATTATTAAAAAAAAAAAAAAAAAAAATAATTTCAAAATCCCCGGCTAACATCAAAGAGCTTGCGGCAGTATTGAAATGATTCTTAAAGGGCCTCCAGACCTCACACTTGTGTGCACATATGTGTCGGTGTGCGAACAAGTGTGCTGTCTGTGGCCTGGTGCACACACCATTTTCGGTGTCAGACACGGAGCGAGTAAAAATCAAAAGTCCTTGATTTTTGGTGTCGGTGTCTCTATCGGTGTGACGTGTGTGGCGGAATCGCACGCCGGTGTCGGTACACATGTGTGCACACAAGTGTGAGGTCTGTGGGCCCTTTTTACAAATACGTTCCACATCGTTCCACTCTCTTTTCATTTCAAAATAACGTACATATACATGTATACTTATATAGTATCCCAATCTCTAGGGAAAAAGAAATCGAAAAACACAAGTGTTGACTTAAATACCTTGCCAATAGCCGGCATCTTGAGAAAAGCTATTATGACGCAGACCTGATGAAACCACCTGTCACCTGATCAATTAAATCTATTTAATTTACACACATCATTTTTATTTTTATTTTATTTTTTATTTTTTGTTTTTTCTATCTTTAGTTTCGTAATATAATTATAATCAAAACCTCCGCATGTCTCTCTGTAATTTAGCGGTGTTTTTCCAAAGGCAATTAAAATATTTCCCGCCTCAAGGCTTCTCGTTCCTTTTGAATTTATTTCCCTATGGTTAACATATCTCTTTCTATTTTATTATATACAATTATAATTATTTTGTTTTTATGACTTAATTTTCCACATAAAATATATCCAATTTTGCAACTTGGACAGAAAGTAGATACCAGATATAAAACAGACAAAAATGAAAATTCTCCGACAAATTGATTGGATTTTTCTTGATTTTTAATTTTCCAAATTTTCCCTGTAAATAGATACATATATAGAAATTTTGTATATAAGATAAAGAGATACATAATATTATTGATTAAACAATAATGTACCCAGCGCTTTTGACGTATTGTGTTCAATATCAAAGGATAAATGAATTATAAATAAATTTCAATTTATATGTAAAAATGAAATAAATCATTTGCGACTAACTATAATTCGCTAGATTATTAATTGTTATTTTAAATAAATGAACAAATATATACAGTAGACTCTCGATAACGTGAACAATTAAAAAAAAAAAAAAAAACCAAGGGAGTTCACGTTTGCGGGAGAGTTCACGTTTGCGAAGGTCAAATTTTAATTAAAGAATAGGGCAATTCCACTGTAGATTTTCATTTCGAAACGTTTTATCTTAAACAAATTAAAAATTTTGCGTTTTTACTATTATATAACAGTATATTTAATTCATTTATTTAATTAAATAAATTAAATTAAAAATTAGTTAAATATTGACTGAGTGAGCACGGGAAAGGTCAGTCATTTATTTTTGCGTCTTCTTCTTCTCCAAAAGTGTCTTAAGACGCTTATGTCATTTTGGCTAACCAGCTCACCTTCAGCCCATTCCAAGGCCTTGTTAAAAATGGAAATGGCTTCATTAGGCTTAATTTCTTCTTTTGGCAATTCTAGCACACCGTCATCATAACTTTCCTCATCATTTATGATGTTGGTACACTGAGCGACGTTATGGTCTTCTTCGTCTTCGCATTTATGGATGTCTTTAGCTGTGCAGTGCACCTATTACAAATGATTTGATTAAAGGTAGGAATCCTTAAAAATATAGAAATCAAACCCCAGGATTTATAGCATCGATCAGTTTCATTACATTCTCAACTTCAAAATTGATTTCTAGAAACAATTTCTCTTTCAAATCACTAAGTGGAATACCATCTTCCGGATATTTTTCCAGCACTTTCCGATTGTGTCCGATTGTGATGGGGGGAGGGGGGGGGGGTCAATTTTCGCCTATTTTCGAATAACGTGGAAACTATTTATTTTAAAATTACAAAAAAAAAAATACATTTAAGATCGTAACAATAGGACCTTCCATTGATATATCGCACGATGCAGTTTTCACTTTTTTTTTGTTTAAGTTTTCCACCTTCCCCCCAAAAATTACCTCCCGTATACAGATTTCATCTATTCACGTCACACCTCTGCCTTTGGGTCACAGAAATTGATATAGGTACCAAATTTCAACTTAATCGGTCCAGTAGATTCGGAGATAATTGACTGTGAGCGACGGACAGACGGACACACGAGTGATCCTATAAGGGTTCCGTTTTTTTGTTTTTCGGAAGCTCGGAACCCTAAAAAGAAATGGAATCTCTTAAAGTTAACTTTTTCAGTGATTCTGGAATATCCGCTTGTTTTGCTACAACCGAAGCTAACAGACTAGTTCTATAGTAAAGCTTGGTTATTCTACTTAATCGCATTTTGATCCATGGGTTGGATCAGTGGCGTCACATTTGGAGGCATAAAAATCACTGTAATAGACTGATCATCTGTGTTTAACTCACTTACTGAAGGATGCGATGGAGCATTGTCTAACAGCAGAAGGGCCTTCACTGGTAGACCCTGATTTTTCAGGGTTACCTAAAAAAGCTTAATAAACATACATAAGTCTACATTGGGCTAATTTCCGTCATACATACTTGTGGCACAAATGAATCATGAAAACAATCTTTGAATATAGCCGCGGTCATCCAGGATGATTCCGAACTCATGTAGTCTACTTTTTCGCCTTCCCAATCACCAATGGCTTCAGCTTATCCAATCCAGTTGCATTTGCACACGCCAGGAAAGTTATGCGCTGTTTGTCCGTTTTTCTGCCAGGAGCGTTTTTTTTTTTTTTTTTTTTTTCTAACGACGAAACATATGTTTTGTCCGGCAAAAGCTTCCAAAACAGCCCTGTTTCGTCTACGTTATAAAGTTGGTCGGTGGTCATCCTCATCGTATTAATCGTTTCCTGCAGCTTAGGTTTGAATGGGTCTACCAACTCGGGTTGGGAAGACAGTTCTTCACCAGTGATTTTAATACATCTCTCGCCGAATCGAGCTTTAAATATCTGCATCCACCCTTCGCTAGCATTTAAGCTGCTTTAGATATCCTTAATTTGAGAATGCAGTGACAAAGCTTTTGCCTTTATCATCAGGCCATTTTCACGTTGTTCGAGAATACCACCGGTATAGCGCCTTATTACCATTTTGGGAAGTTCCGATGATCGAAGTGTTTTTCTTTTCCCTGCCCCCGAAAATGTGTTATTTACTCACTTTAAAATTTGTTCACTCTTTTTGTCAATGGCACAAATAGTAGACTGCAACGTCATATTTTTTTGCCAAACTTGTTACACTTGAACCACTACGGAATTGCTCAATTATCACGAATTTATCCTTAAGGTTTCTTGTTGACGCAAAGAACTAAACGACCTGACGTGCAATAAACCGAAAACTGTACAGGACGAAGTATTGTACCAGGAATAAGGAATTCCAATCTAAAATATAGATTGCCCAAACAGTTTACTGTTAACCTGAAGCAAAAATTTCGTTTTAGAGATGTCAAGCAAAAAAATTTGTTCACGTTATCGAGAGTCTACTGTATATGAATTAAAACTTACATTTAGGGGGCAGTAGACTGAATTTAATGAATTCGCAAATGATTACATCTTAGCGCGTAGCATTATTGTACTAAGCACATAAATTGTAAATGAATTGTAACATCCAATGTATCGTATTTAAAATAAGTTACTTATAAGCTTACTTATGAGTAAAGTCAAAGTTTTAATTTGAAATAAAATAGTAGTAAACGATAGGATCTAACGATAATGGTGGATAATAAGTTTAAGTTTTAAATGAAAATTCACACTAGAAACCCGAGGATAAATTAATATATATATAATATACGAGTAAGCGAGCGACTAGATACATATAGCATAGTTTAGATTAAATGTTCAGACAAACAACTGTGAGATAGTATTGCTGGCAAACAACAGGAAACCGCTAAATTCGTGACATTGAAATTCAATTTAATTTTATTGTGAATTTTAAATTAAAATATACAATGCGAGAGATAATACTTACAAGAATCAAATCAAATAGTATTTATGTAAGGAAGCAGGGAAGATGGAAAAGTGGAACCTAAAATCAAATACTGGTTCGAAGCGAATTCAAGCGGAGAAATGTGAGAATGAGAATAAAGAAAAGGAAATGTTTGGAGACGAAAAGCAAAACTGAGAACTGGTGGTTTTATTTTGTCAATAATTTTTAAGAACAACTCTTCAAGGTTCACTGGAAAGCTACTACCTACTTAGGTGGCGCTACCTACACCTACCCCCGTATGAATGGTATAGATCTGATCCCTGGAAAATCTGCGAAATATCTGGGCATAATCCTGGACTCCAAACTTAGTTGGAGAGAAAATATTGAGGAAAGAATCAAAAAGGCCTATGTGGCACTATATTCGTGCAAGGTAGCCTTTGGAAAGACATGAGGCCTCAAACCGAGGTTAGTACATTGGTTGTACACTGCGGTAGTAAGACCTATCCTAGTCTATGGCTCGGTTGTCGGGTGGAAGGCGCTTGAGAAAAAGTGACATCTTCAGAGTGTGCCAAAGGTTCAAAGGGCAGGCTGTCTGGCGGTGACGGGATCTATGAAGTGCACACCAACGGCGGCCCTTGAAGTCATGCTGAATCTCCCACCCCTGGACTTGCACTGCGAGAGCGCCGCAACCAGAACTGCGCTAAGATTACAGGAATCAGGTCTCTGGAAAAGGAGTCCTCACGGACATGCATCAGTCTTGGATCGATGGGCCGTCTCGGGATTCAGAACCGTAACGGACTATGTCACCCGACTTCCTTCCTGGGAGAGGAGATTCTCTATTAGAATTCCCTCCAGGGGGGAATGGACCGGTGATTTGGTACGCACGGAAAGTGAACTGGCACTCTACACCGACGGATCCAAAATGGATGTTGGCACAGGTGCCGGAGTCTACTTTGAGTCACGGGATATGCATCGCTCCTACAGGCTCGATGATGGATGCAGTGTCTTCCAAGCTGAGGTCTTCGCTATCAAGCAGGCGGCGGACCTGATCAGCAAAGAGAATATTACCGGAAAAAGGATCAGCATCTATGTTGACAGCCAGGCAGCCATTAAGGCTCTGCAGGCAGCATGGATAAGATCCAAACTCGTCAAACTCTGCAAGGAGAAGTTAGAAGAGATATCCAATGTAAATGAGGTGACCCTTTGCTGGGTACCTGGTCATATGAATATCTCCGGAAACGAGAGGGCGGACGGGTTGGCTAGGGTGGGATCAGGTGCTAACATTGCGCAGATCTCAGCTGAGGCCAAAGCACCACTCAGTGCTCTCTACAGGGAGATACAGACGTAGCTATTGGTGAAAGCCTATAAGCGATGGTGTCGCTTAGATACATGCGCAACGGCGAAATCGACTTGGCCCGTCTATGATAAGAAAAGAACGGAAAATCTGCTGAAGTTCAATCGTGGGAACATTCGACTGGCAGTCGGTGCCCTCACCGGGCACTGCATGTTATCCTATCATGCAGCTCGACTAGGCCAGCCCTACAATGACTTCTGCAGAAGCTGCAGGGACGAAGAGGAAATTGAGTCCGTTCGTCACCTGCTGTGCGAATGTCCGGCGCTAGCCCAAAAAAGGAATATTTTCCTGGGTAGATACTTCCTTTCGAGACTAGAAGAGGTAGGTAATATCGGGCTGAACAGAATACTGGGATTTTTATCCTCGTCTGGCTGGTTCAGCTCGACGGTAAATGCATAGGTATCAACGGGTTAAACAAAACAGGTGGGCACAATGGACTCAACGTAGTCTACGTGAGCCATGACTTTACGTCAATAGGGCACCCATATACCTAACCTAACCTAACCTAGGAGGCGCTACAGTCCGTGGTGAACCTGGGCCTCAACCAACACGCCCCTCCAACTAGCACGATCTTTTGCTAGCCTTTTCCATTGCCGCACACCCAGTTGGCTGAGGTCCCCTTACACCTGTGTGCGCCGTCTTAAGTGCGGCCGTCCTCTGCTTCTTCGTCCCTCGGGGTTGGATTCAAAGACTCTCCGGGCTGGAGCTGTGGTGTCCATTCGCTCTACATGGCCCAGCCATCGTAGGCATTGAATCCGTAGACGCCTGATTATACTCATGTCGCCCGTAAGGTTCGTGGTTGAATCTTCTCCTCCATCCCCCGTCTGCGTTTATAGGCCCAAAAATTATTCGCAAAATCTTTCTCTCGAACCGACCAAGGGCCTCCTCATCCGCTTTTGATAGTGTCCATGCTTCTGCGCCGTACAACAGGACCGGGATGATAAGGGTCTTATATAGAGTCAACTTTGTTATTCGGGAGAGGGCTCTATTACTCAGTTGCATCCTGAGCCCGAACAAACAGCGATTGGCAAGAGTGATTCTGCGTTTGATTTCGGAACTGATGTCGTTGTTCCAGGTCACTGCGGAGCCAAGGTAGACGAAGTCCTTAACTACCTCGAACTTATATCTGCCAATACAGACGTTCTGGCCAAGACGTGCGTCGGTGGTTAGTGTCCTGTTTTGATGACAGCATATATCTAGTTTTGCCCTCGTTTACCGCCAGACCAACTTTCGCCGCCTCGAACTCCATACTCGCAAACGCCTCATTGACATCCCGCTGTGATCTACCTATTATGTCAATATCATCGGCGTATGCAAGGAGTTGCGAGGATTTGAAATAGATTGTGCCTCTTGTATTGGCCAGTGATTGTTGCACAATCATTTCCAATATGATGTTGAAGAAATCACACGACAGCGCATCGCCCTGTCTAAATCCTTTTTTGACATCAAAACTATCGGTAAGTTGTTCACCGATTCGGATGGAGCAGCGAGCATTCTCCAAAGTCATCCTGCTTAGTCTGACGAGTTTAGCAGGTATGTCAAAGGTAGACATAGCGTTGTACAGTTCGTCTCTAATTACCCTGTCGTATGCGGCTTTGAAGTCGACAAATAGGTGGTGAGTGCCGACTTGAAATTCATTGGTTTTCTCCAGTATCTGCCGTAGTGTGAAGATTTGGTCGATGGTGGACTTCCCTGGCTTGAATCCGCACTGATAAGGACCTATCAGCTTATTTACAAAAGGCTTCAGGCGTTCACACAAAACGGCAGAGAAGATTTTGTAGGCGATGTTAAGGAGACTTATTCCTCTATAGTTGGCGCAATCAAAGGGGTCTCCTTTCTTGTGGATCGGGAATACGATGCTGAGACTCCATTCCTCGGGCATGCTTTCCTCTAACCATATCTTACGGATGACCTGATGCATGCTCCCAATCAGGTCATCCCCAGCTGCCTTGAAGAGCTCAGCAGACAGTCCGTCTGCGCCAGCAGCTTTATTCGACTTGAGCTTCGATATGGCAATCTTAACTTCGTCGAGGTCAGGGGGACAGAATTCTCTGCGGTCTTCGTCGATTAGAAATGGATCATTCTGCCTGACAGCGGTATATTGACTAACATCGCCGTTATACGGTCTGCAGAAGTGGTTTTTCCATATTCTCAGCATCGACTGCGATTCTACTACTCGGTGTCCGTTCTCATCTCTGCAGGCTTCCGTTCTGGCTTTATAACCTTGGCATGTTCGCCACCTCTTCGTCGATTTCAAGGCCGCGTATGACAGCGTATATAGAGACGAGCTGTACAAAGCCATGTCTAGTTTTAACATCCCTGTCAAACTCGTCCGACTGTGCAGGATGACAATGGAGAATTCTCGTTGCTCCATTAAGGTCGGTAATGAGCATACCGAGACCTTTGATGTTAAAAAAGGATTTAGGCAGGGCGACGCGCTGTCGTGCAACTTTTTCAACATCGTGCTTGAAAAGATTGTGCAAGAGTCACTGGCCAACACAAGAGGTACGATCTATTTCAAGTCTACGCAATTGCTTGCGTACGCCGACGATATTGACGTAATTGGACGAAAACAGCAAGACGTCAATGAGGCTTTTGTGAGCATTGAGGTAGAAGCGGCTAAGATGGGTCTCAAGGTTAATGAGGGTAAAACCAAATATCTGCTCTCATCTAAAAGAGACGGAAAACACCGACGTATTGGCCAGAACGTCACCATGGGCGGATATAACTTTGAAGTGGTCAAGGAATTCGTCTACCTTGGCTCACTGATTACCAGCGACAACAACACCAGCGCTGAGATAAAACGCAGAATCACTCTTGCCAACCGCTGTTTCTTTGGGCTCAAGAGGCAATTGAGAAGTAGAGCCCTCTCTCGGAAAACCAAGGTGACACTATATAAGACCTTGATCATCCCAGTCCTCCTTTACGGCGCAGAGGCTTGGACCTTAACAAAAGCGGATGAAGATGCCCTTGGTCGTTTCGAGAGGAAAATTCTGCGCACTATCTACGGTCCCGTTTGTTCAAACCGTGTATGGAGGAGAAGATATAACGAAGAACTGTACGGGCTGTACAGCGACATCGGCCTGGTACGACGTCTACGGATACAGCGTCTAAGGTGGCTAGGCCATGTAGAGCGCATGGAAGATACAGCTCCGACCCGAAAAGTCTTCGAATCCACTCCGGAAGGAAGGCGCGGCAGAGGACGGCCGCCTCAGCGGTGGTGCACGCAGGTGGAAAGGGACCTCAACCAACTGGGCGTGCGGCACTGGAAACAGCTGGCCAAAGACCGTGCCGGCTGGAGACGCTTGTTGGTTGAGGCCCAGGTTCACCACGGACTGTAGCGCCACTTAAGTAAGAAAGTATGTTCGCTTTATCTGTTGATAAAACATTCGAACGTCACGCCTGCAGTAACACCTCTTCAAATCCTCAATCGCCCGCTTCTCGTGCTCTTTCTCTTTTCTTCTAAGAAGCGTATGCTCCTCCCTTCTTTTTAACTCATAGAGCTCACGAGCTGCTCTTGTTCTTTTATGCAGCGAGGCCTTATATGCATCCTACTTCGCTGTATGAATCCTCCTGCACTCGTCATCGAACCAGGTGTTTCTTCGTGGTGGAGCCTTGAAACCCAAAAATTTATTTCGGGTGCAGAGCTTTTCAGGGCTTGTTTGCAAAGGCTCCACTGCTGTTCTATTGATAGCGTGGAGGATTGAGGTGTATTGGGCAAAAGTGTAATGTCCCGTGATAACTCCCACAAGCCTTCTGCAGTCGACTCTCCTTAAAGACAGGAGGAATGCTGCAGATTTTTTGCAGACATCAGGGCATACGCACTTAGTCATCCTGCACCCTGGACAGTCCCTCCATCTACGATTGTGTGTATAAAATTCACAATCGTTAATGTAGGAATTTACCGTGGACGCAGGTAGACCTAGAGCGGATTCACGTCATGAGAAGCTCTCAGACCTGGATCTAGATCTTATTTCCTGGAATCCGACTTTGTTCAGGAAGGACTTGAGTTCAAGCACTAATTTGGAGCTAGTAAAGGGGTTACACACAGCTTTCAGTGCAGCTTGGCTGTCACTACAGACGCATATGCTTTCCCCCTTCCACCTGTGCTTCACAACGTAGTGCATGGCCATTAGGATTGCGAATATATCTGTCTGGAAGACAGACGCATATTTTCCTAAGGAAAAGTGCAGTCGGATGTTTTCGCGCTCAAAGAAGACCCCAGCACCGGACCCCCGCCCAGACCTGGAGCTACCCGTAAAAATGCGAAGACTATCCATTCCAGGTTCAGTATCCAGCCATAGCCAATCCTGATGCCATGGAAACTCGACTGTGAAATTACGGCGCAATAGGATAACGGGCGTCAGTGCGTCATGAGACAGGGGTCGCAGGACAATTCTTGCGCAAGCACATCGTTATTCCTATGCGAGTTGTACCAAAAGCCATTTCTCTTCAGACGAGACATGACTTTCAGAGCACACCCTCTGATAAATATATCAAGAGGTGGAAGGTTCATCATAACATCTAGAGCAGCGCCCGGCGTGCTGGGGAAAGCCCCCTTGCAGCTGAGACAAACCGTTCTTTGGAGTTTGGTGAAAGAGGCTACAACCTGTTTTCGTTTTAGTCTGTTCCACCAGACAACCGATGCGTATGAGCTTAAAGGTCTTATCATTGCCGTGTAGATCCAGAGGACCTTTGCCGGCGATAAACCCCATGATGTTTTGCCAAAAGTTCCTTTGCATTGCCAGAAAGCTGACAGCGCTGTGGTGGTTTTTGACTCAACATGTTTTGACCAGAGAAGCTTACTATCTAAGATGACTCCTAGATACTTAGCCTCCTTGGATATCGGGATGGAAGTGCCTTTCAGTACCAGCTGAATCATGTCAGTATTTTTCCTCCTTCTCGTAAAGAGAACGACATCGGTCTTAAGAGGATTGACTGACAGCCCATTTCTGGTACACCAATCATCGATCACCTTAATTGAGCAGCGAGAATTCTCGATTGTCATCCTGCACAGTTGGACGAGTTTGGCAGGGATGTTAAAACTAGACATTGCTTTGAATAGCTCATCTCTATACACGCTGTGATATGTAGCCTTGAAATCGACGAAGAGGTGGTGAGTGTCGTTTTGGTATTCCTGGGTCTTCTCCAAGATCTGTATGTATGTATGTTGGCGTTACAGTCCATGAAGAACCTGAGCCGAGCTTCTCTCAATCACCCATGTTGTGTGTGATTTAATTTTCCCATAGGTGAAAGGGACCTACAATTTATTGCCGGTTCCGAACGGCGAATTTCGAGAAGCTTTTCATGACAATTTTACTACAGGGGGTTTTGTCAGAACCCCGCTGAGGAGAAACACCGTGAAAAACACGTTCGATGACATGGCTGTGTCGGGATTCGATCCCGTGTCATCGGCGTCAGAGGCCAACACACTACCCACTGCGCCACGGTGCTTCTCCAAGATCTGCCGTAGCGTAAATATTTGGTCTATTGTATATCTACCTGGTCTGAAACCACACTGATAAGAGCCGATCAGGTTATCCACAAACGGTTTAAGGCGTTCACACAATACGGGAGAGAAGGTCTTATATGCGATGTTAAGGAGACTTATTCCCCTATAGTTGGCGCAGTTATAGGGGTCTCCTTTCTTATGGGCCGGGCAATCAATGCTAAGATTCCATTCGTCGGGCATGCTTTCCTCCGACCATACCTTGCAAATGAGATGGTGCATGCACCTTACCGGCTCATCTCCAGCCGCCTTAAGAAGCTCAGCAGACAGACCGTCTGCGCCCGCGGCTTTATTAGACTTAAGTCTCGATATCGCTATTTTGACTTCGTCTAGGGTCGGATGGACGGAATTCTCTTACATCGTCGTCCATTACGAACGGATCGTTCTGCCTGACAGCGGTATCTTGTCTGTCATCGCCCATATACAGTCTGCAGAAGTGGTCTTTCCAAATCCTCAGCATCGACTGCGACTCAACTACCAGCACTCCATTTTCACCCCTGCAGGCCGCCGCTCTGGCTTTGTAGCCATGGCATGTTCGTTTTACCTTATTGTAAGACTTCCGGACGTCATTCCTGCGGAAGTATCTCTCAATCTCCTCGATCTCACGCTTTCCGTGCTCTCTCTTCTTTCTTCTGAAGAGCGTGTGTTCCTCTCTTCTCTTCTGCTCATAAATTTCGCTAGCAGCTCTCGTCCGTCGTTGCAGCATGGCTTTATATGCCTCTTGTTTTGCTGCATGGGCTTGTTCGCATTGTTCATCGAACCAGGGGTTTCTAGGTGGTGGCGGTTTGAAACCCAGCACCTCTGAGGCTGCGTCTCCGACGGCGCTCTGGCAATGCGCCCATTCCTGCTCTATTGTTTGTGCTGCTGTGGACGGATTTTGAGAAAGCTTGGAGGAGACACGATCGGCAAAGATTCTGGCAGTCTCTTGCGATTGTAGCTTTCCGACGTCAAACTTACGTTGTGCTACTCGACTCCTAAGCATTCTTGATATCCTCATTCGTACCTTGGCTACAACAAGGTAGTGGTCCGAGTCGATGTTGGCCCCTCGGAAGGTTCGTACGTCGAGAATACAGGAGGAGTGTCTAGCGTCGATCGCAATGTGATCAATCTGGTTGGTGGTCGATTGATCAAAAGATCGACAGGTACCCTTGTGGATGTTGAGATGGGGGAATCGCGTGCTTGCTACAAAGAGGTTACGCCCCGCTAGGAAATCGATTAGCCTAAGTTCGTTGTCGGATGTGGTGTTATGGAGGCTATGCTTTCCTATGATCGACTCAAACATGTCCTCAGTTGCCCAGTTTTGCATTAAAATCTCCTAAGACTATTTTTGTGTCGGGACATTGGGCATAGGTTCTATCTAGGAGACAGTGGACTTCATCTTTGAGTCGATCGTCCTTTTCTTCCGTTGGGGCGTGAGCGCATATTAAGCTAATGTTTCCAAATTTAGCTTTGATGCCGAAGAAATTTTCTTCCGTAAGAACCCAAAATCAGCTCCGCTGTCCTGCTTATCGTCCAGCTTTCGGCTCCGTACAGCAAGACTGGCAGTATGAGGGTTTTGTAAAGCATGGCTTTGGTCTTTCGAGTGAGGAGATTTGACCCCAGTTATTTGTACAAGCCGAAGTAGCAGCGGTTGCCAAGGGCGATTCAAAGCCGGATCTCCCCTGTGGTGTCATTTGTGGAATTTACGTTTGCCCCGAGGTAGACAAACTCCTTAACTACCTCGAAGGTAGTTGAGCGACGGATTGGTTTTTGCTTGACAGCATGTATTTCGTTTTGTCCTCATTGATCTTAAGACCAACTTGTTTCGCCTGTTCTTCAATCGCCGTGAATGCTTCCACAATGTCACGGCGAGACCACGCGATGATGTCGATATCATCCGCGTATTCTAGCAGCTGGTCGGACTTGTAGAAGGTAGTGCCTTCCCTGTTGACGTCTGATCGTCGCGCTATCTGCTCCAGCACCAGGTTGAAGAAGTCACATGACAGCGCATCTCCTTGCCGAAATCCGGTGCATGTTTCGAATGGTTCCGAGGTCCTAGAACCGAGTTGCACGGTGCATCGCGTGTTTTTTAGCGTGGCGCGACACAACTGGATCAGTTTTACCGGGATCCCGAATTCGGCCATCGCCCCAGTGCTTCACGATGAATGCTGTCGTATGCGGCTTTGAAATCGATGAAAAGATGGTGTGTATCGATTTGAAACTCGTTGGTCTTTTCCAGGATTTGTCGGAGTGTGAAAATTTGGTCTATAGTCGATTTGCCGGGCCGGAAGCCGCACTGGTAGCTGCCGATTAGTGCGGTGCAAAATGGTTTTAGACGTTTACACAATACGCTGGACAGGATCTTGTATGCGACATTGAGCAGCGATATACCTCTATAGTTCTTGCAAGAGGTAGGATCGCCTTTTTTGTGGATGGGGCATATAGAGCTGGTATTCCAGTCGTCGGGCATGCTCTCATCTTCCCAAATTCTGCAGATGATCTGGTGCATGCTCCCTACCAGAACATCGCCGCCAGCCTTGAAGAGCTCTGATGGCAAGCCATCTGAGCCTGCGGCCTTGTTGTTCTTCAGCTTCTGAATAGCTGTGCCGACTTCTTCTATGCTGGGTGGGAGGACTACTTCAGCGGCTGGAGTTGGGATTTCCTCGGTCCCTACCACTCTCTCTTGGTCATGCTCGTTAAGCAGGCCTTGTAAGGCCTTTGGCTTTCTTGTAAAAGGCTCGTATTTTATGTTTGTCCCTAGACTCCTCGATATCCTTGAGCTGGGAGGCTGCGAAGATTCTTTTCTTTTGTCGCAGTAGTTTCTTCTCCTCCCTTCTTCTGGCTCGGTACTCTTCTCGCGCTGCCCTGGTTTTCCACTGCAGCGCATTTTGGTACGCCTCGTCGGTTGCTGCCTTTTTCTGCTCACACTCGCCATCATACCACGGGTTTCTTGTCGGGGGTGGTAGGTATCCTAGGGTGGTTTCGGCTACTTCCTGAATGGCTGAGCGGCAATGCAGCCACATATTATTTGCATTTGTGTTCGACGTAGGCATACCGTAGAGTCTTTCGCTCAGCTGCTCCCTGTAGACTCTGGCAACCTCCGGTGTGCTCAGGCGCCCAATGTCGAACCTCCTCCTGATGGGCTAGTGCAGCTTTCTGACATTGGACAGTCGAGCTCAGAATCTTGCTGCTACGAGGAAGTGGTCAGAGTCGACATTTGCCCCTCTGAATGTTTGCACATCCAGGATGTTTGACGAGTGCCTTGCGTCAATGAGCACATGGTCGATTTGGTTGGCGGTTCGACCGTCCGGAGATCGCCAGGTTGCTGTGTGGATTCACTTGCGAGGGAATCTTGTGCTACTTATCACCGCATTACGAGCTGTCGCAAAGTCAGCGAGTCGGAAGCAGTTACCTATTGTTGTATCGTGGAGGCTGTGCTTTCCGATCACTCCGCCAAGGGTGTTTTCCTTACCGATTTTGGCGTTGAAGTCCCCGAGCACGATTTTTACATCGTACTCCGGACAAGCTCCGTATGCGTTGTCCAAGAGGTCATAGAAGTCCTCCTTGATAGGGTCTTCAGCCTCGTCGGTAGGGGCGTATGCACATATAAAGCTGATGTTATAAAATCTGCCTCTGATGCGGATCACAGCCAGGCGATCACTTATAGGTTTGAATTCGATGACCTTCGACCTTAACCGCTTTCCCACGACGAATCCGCATCCCAGTAAGTGCAACCTTTTGTGACAGCTGTAATAAATGTCGCAATTTTTCTTCCTAATCATACCGTTTCCTATCCAGCGTATATTTCTGGACCGCAGTAATATCCGCCTTGTACTGCGTGAGGATTCCTTCTAGTTTATGAGCAGCTCCGGGAGTGTACAGGGTTCTGGCATTCCAGGAGCATACTCGCAAATCGTGTTCCTTTTTCGTGAGTTGTCGTCGTCGAGTATCCGTCCGTGTATCCGAGGCATCTTGCTCATTCACAACTTTTGGGTTTTTTACGTGGGCGGATTGTTAGCCCGCCGTACAACCGCCATTCTGGTCGGGTTTTTTTTTCGCTGCATACGTTTGTTCACCTCCCAACGATTGTTGAAGAGGCTATCCAGAGGGCGCCGCGAGGAGGCCGTATGTCAACTTGACCCGGGCATTTAAACAGGGATCGTTGCTGGCATTTCGCCAGGTTGAGAGCGATCAACAACTTTACCCTGTATCTACGAGCCCATGCCCTCTGTACAGTATTGAAATAGACGTAAAACGGAGAACTTGAAGTAAAATTACAACAAAATAACAACAATCAGCCCAAACAAATTGAGATCAAAAAAGTGCGCTCATGTCACCTTTTAAATTTTTTAACAAATATTTTCCGATTAGAAAAAAAGTGTGGTCGCACCCCACGGCGAATCCAATGTGATCCCACCCTCATGCATTATCGCATTTCGAACTCACCACCATACAGAGTTCAGTGTATCACTCACCAGCGCCATGTTAATTCCGAAAAATCTGACATTTCACTCCACTCGAAGAATTTTGTTGTTTGATGCGTTCGATGTCAAACTGTCGCGGAACCCCAGTGCGTAAAGTTTCGTTTGATTTCTCGCTCCCAGCTAATGACAATTCGACTATTGTCTCTCCGTCATTTCTCGTCTCGACTCGGTGAATGTCTGATAAATATTCCCTCCGGACCAATAGCTAAATTGTAATTCCAATTGTCCCCGAAACGCGAATGTTTTCCGCGGCGACCAAGTGAAAATGGAAAAAAGTGAAACCAAGTGCGAATAGATGAAGCAAGTGCTCCGTCGGATTAGTGGAGCGACGGGAGGAAAGGAAAAAAGTTCCATTTGTTGTGTGTCGTGTCGTGCTTTATCGGTCGGTCGGTTCGTCGTGACGCGCAAAGCGTCAAGAGGTGTCTATCGGGTGCGGGAAGTGTCAAATCGCAAAGGGCTCGAGAGTCTTTGATTTTTCCTTGCTCCTCCAATTGGTTTGTTTTCGTTCGCGAGATTGATTGCTCGCTCGGCCGCGTACGTGGGTCCTGTCGGGCCGCAGAGCTTCGCTTTCGGGCCATTATCGAGTGCATAAACAGTTTTTATGGGTTCCTGGAGCACGACTCGAAGGAGCAGCAGACAGTAGAGCCGGAACAGAGGTAAGTCGTAGTCGATTTCTTGAACAAATGTCGATTGTACATACATATGTAGCTGGCTGTCAACGCAATCATTATCGTCAGTCTGGGGCATTGCAAATGTTACGAAATGGCACAACAACATGTGTTTGGTGTGTCGCTTTCTGTTTATCTTTGTTGCGAAAGAGAGTGGTAAATGGACGGAAGACATAGGAGACGTCCACTGACACTGGCAGTGAAGAGGCGACGCGACGCAAACAAAGCCATTCGGTCTCGGTGGCGTCGTTAGTCGTGATTTTTTATTTTTTTTGTTTTTCTTGTTTTATTGTACTCTTGTTGCGGTGTCCACCAGCTGCAACCCACGCACGCAATCAATGGTTCATCGTACACACAACGTAGGTTCTGGCGTGCACTACTCTCACTACAGTGGTGCACGGAAAATGTCAATCACACTGATGTCACTGATGCTGATGCGGGGACAGGTAGATATTGAATTGAATGCAAAGGTCTCGAGGTTCTTTGTGAACTGGATACCTTTGGACTGAGTGAGGCAGATTCCACGAATTTGCTTTTATGCGGATGCTGAGATGGTCGAAGGTGGAATCTAAACGACATGTGTGCCAATTAGACACGGACCGTTGTCTATGCATATTAAACGGAACGATGGTCAAACCAGATTCCTTCTGATTTTACATGAATTCAAGGTTGTTTGACCTGCGGACGGAAATGTCAGTTAGAAGTGGTGTCAGCACCAGATTCGGGGAATACGGGAAAGAGCTAGTAGAAGCCAACTCTTAATTGCTCCACTTGCCGTATACGACAGGACACAAGTGCGAAAGGACACGGAGCGTTCGAAAGCCTTTTACAATGTTTCAAGTCCTCACAGACAAAGATCTAAACGTTCTCGCTTTACCCATTATCGACCTCTTTGGAGTCATTCGTTCTTCGTCCGAGTTGAGGGATTATCGTTCAGTGGAATAAGTTCTATTTCGAACTGGTGTGCGTTGCCTGTTCCTTTGAACTTGTGCCTCTCTGTTTACTATCAAATAGCTTCGATTGATTGATGTGATGGTTATATCTCCTGCGAAAGAGTGGGTGTTTGTCTTTTCTCCGAGAGATTCTCTAGTAATGTTTCAGCACGAAGAATTCATACGTAGAACTCGGGTTCTGTAGTCCAAGTTGTCTGCCAAACAGCGTTGAATATGCGTTAAACTATGGCGATAGGGCGCCAGAGGCTTCCATTATTAACTCTAGCATTTCTGATAGCAGCAATAGTACTAGTGGTACCTGTGGCGAGCTAATATCGTCTCGTCCAACCTCGCCGCGAAAAAGCATTTTCAAACTGTAGGCATTACTAGGGTTTTTACCTGAGACTGCTGAACTCCATTACGCGCTAGACTCTATGTTTCCATGGCTGAAGTTGAGTAGAAGCTCTTTGCAATCGGTCCATGTCATTAAACCTAAGTAAAAGCTTTGAGAGCACCGTGGCGCAGTGGGTAGTGTGTTGGCCTCTGACGCCGATGACTCGGGATCGAATCCCGACACAGCCATGTCATCGAACGTGTTTTTCACGGTGTTTCTCCTCAGCGGGGTTCTGACAAAACCCCCTGTAGTAAAATTGTCATGAAAAGCTTTTCAAAATCCGCTGTTCGGAACCGGCAATAAAACTGTAGGTCCCTTTCACCTATGTGAAAATGAAATCACACACAACATGGGTGATTGAGAGAAGCTCGGCTCAGGTTCTTCATGGACTGTAACGCCAACATACATACATACATACATACAAAAGCTTCCAAGACCGCGCGAGTGAATACAAGGTGTGGCAATTAAGTTCCGGGAATTTGTAAATAGAAACAACTTTTTCGCAAAATTCTATTAACGACCTTCACAATAATCCCCCTCTACGCGAAGCTAACTCGTTCAGAACCATGGTTATACTCCATTTGACCTCATCTACACCGCCATGATGAGTTTCCTTGAGATCTGACTTCATTTTGGAGAGTCGCAGGGGGCAATATCCTTCTTATCGGCAAAGATTCGTACACAATCAACGAGAATTGGACCGGTGCATTGTCACGGTGCAACATTCAGCCCATCGCTCACGGAAAACACGTGATTGCAGCCTCTTCAGGACGCCAACCTTGATCTGTCAAGGTCTGGTCGGTCACGACGAACGATTAAGGTCGCAACTTTGACATCCTCGCTTTCGTTGGCCTCTTCCCACCATTCAAACACACGTATTTTTCGTCTCCATACACTGCCTGCAATTTTCGAGTGATTTTCGAGGGTTTTGCATCAAATTTCATTAAATATTGTGTCAAAACGGGTTGCTTGTAATTTGGGTCACTCAATTCTACACAATACACAAACAAACCGTGCTGTCTGTCGACTTCAGCCTTGGATGAAAGCTGAAAGAAAGGGCCCCCTTTCTAGAAATAAGGCCGATTGCTGCATACCATACAACACTTGTAATGGCTAGCCAGGTGGCGTCGCGAAGACTTTACTTGCCTATTTACAAGGATCGTTATTGGCATCTCGCCAGGTTGGAAGCAATCAACAACTTTGCCCTGTGTGCACAAGCTCATGCCGTCCAAAAGAACGGAGATCCCATCGACTGCGTTAACTACCGAGGGATGCTCTCAATGTCTCTGGAATCTATACCAAGGCCTGTGCAGTATTTCGCCGTTCTCTCTGTCGACTCCTGTTAGCGACTATCTTTCTCAAAGTACAGGCGGCGTTAAATGTGGTCGATAAGTGGTGTACAAGAAATGGGCTGTCAGTTAATCGTCTCAAGACTGATGTCGTTCTCTTCACGGGCATTCCCGTCCCGATATCCCAGGAAGCTAAGTACCTGGGAGTTGGCTTGTCATAATATGGGGTTTATCGCCGGTAAAGTTCCTCTGGATCTACACGGCAATGACATCACTGATAATATTTATCATATTATCAGTGACATACATATTTATACATACATATTTATCAGATGGTGTACACTGTAAGCTACATATGTATGTCTCGCCTCAAGAGAAATGCTTTTTGGTAAGCGGGAAATATCCTACGATCCGTGTCTCATGGATATGCCCTCTGACGCAATGATACCTGTCGGCCTATTGCGCCATAACCTCACTGTCGAATTTCCATGGCACCAGGACTGGCTCTGGCCACATACTGAACCTGGAAAAAATTGTCTTCGCATTTTCACAGATGGCTCCAAGTCTGAGCTGGGATCCGGCGCTGGGCTTTTCTTTGAACGCGCAAGCGTCCGAATGCACTTTTCGTTAGGAAAAAATGCGTCCGTCTTTCAGTCAGAGATATACGCAATCCTGGTCGGAAGGCTAAAAACACAGCCAAGCTGCACACAAAGCTGTGCCCAACCCTTTAACCAGCCCCGAGTTAGTGTATGAACTTAAGGCCTTCCTGAACAAAGTCGGTGGATAAAGCTCACTAAGGCTTGTTTGGGTGCCTGGCGTGCTTGTGTCTACCTGTTTCTACAGTCAACATCCACATCAACGATTGGGTCTTTAATGCACTGCAACCAATCGTAGATGGAGAGAATATCCAGGATGCAGGATGACTAAGCGCGTACGTCCTGATGTCTGCAAGAAATCCGCAGCATTCTTCTTATCCTTAAGGAGAATTGATCTCAGATCATCGAAAACAGGTAAAAAGAGGATGAAAAATTGTGACTTATACTACGGAGACTGTTACAAGGAGAACAAAGAACGTCTATTTGGATGCGTACTTGTTGTTCGAGGTGGACCTGGGCAAAAAGTCCTAAGCTTCCGGCATGTCAGCGAACGCTTCATAACAATAACGAGATCTGGCGGTCTCCTGATCAATTATCTGTTAACCAAACCGATCATATTGCGATCGACGCCAGACATTCCTCCAGCATCTGGGATATCCGGACTTCCCGAGGAGCCAATGTGAACTCGGATCATTACCTTGGTGCAGCCAAGGTACATACGTATGCGGATATCGCGAACACTACGGAGTCGAGTAGGATCATCAAAATTTCGATCGTGTGGATCCTCCAGCTCTCCTCAGAGCCGATTCAAACTGCACAAAGCGCCATCAGGGATGATGTCCCTGATGCATTAGGTTTCCAGCCACTACCTAGTAGAAACACTTGGTTTGATGACGAGTGTAGCCAGTTACATGCAAAAAAACAGAATGCATACATGGCCACGTTGCATCGACGTACGCGAGCTGCTCGTGAGTTCTATGAGCGGAAAAGAAGGGAGGAGCATGCGCTTTTCAGAAGGAAAAAAAAGAGCATTAGAAGCGCGCGATCGAGGAGATGGAGAGATGTTATCGCAGGAATGACGTTCGAAAGTTTAGCAAAGAGTAAGTCGAACGTGCCAAGGTTATAAAGCCAGAGCGGAAGCCTGCAGGGATTAACACGGACGCCTTGTAGTTGGATCACAGTCGATGCTGAGAATGTGGAAAGACAATTTCTGTGGACTGTAGAACGGCAAAGATGGCCAAAGTGCCGCTGTCAGGCAGAACGCCCGCTCACACTGGACGAAGATGAGAGTCCACCCGACTTAGGCGAGATTAAGATAGCGATATCAAAACTGAAGTCTAATAAAGCCGCTGGCGCAGACGGCCTGCCTGCTGAGCTATATAAAGCAGCAGGAGTTGAGTTGGTTGAGAACATGCACCAGCCCATCTGTAAGATATGCTCGGAAGAAAGCATGCTCGATGAATGGAATCTCAGCATCGTTTGCCCGGTCCGTAAAAGGGAGACTCCTATAACTGCGCCAACTATAGGGGAATAAGTCTGCTTAACATTGCGTACAAGATCTTTTCTGCCGTGCTGTGTGAACGCCTGAAACCATTCCATATAGAGCCATGCTATGTTTTGACATCCCTGCCAAACTCGTCAGGTTGTGCAGGATGAAAATGGTGAATTCTCGCTGCTCTATTAAGGTCGGTAAGGAATTAACCAAGACATTCGATGTCAAAAAAGGATTCAGACAGGGCGACGCACTGTCAAGTGTTTTTTTCAACATTACCCTTGAAAAGATCGTGCGGGATTCACTGACCAACACAAGAGGCACGATCTACTTCAAGTCTGCACAGTTGCTCGCATACGCTGATTACAATGACGTGATTTGGAGAACGCAGCGAGACGTCAATGAAGGTTTTGTGAGCATTAAATCAGAAACTGCTTAAGTGGGCCTGAAAGAAAAACGCACAACACCGACGTCTTGGCCAGAAAGTCAAGGACCTTGTCTATCTCGGCTCACTGGTAAGAAGCGGCCAAGACTGAATAACTCTTGCCATCCGCTGAATCTTCTGGCTCAAGAGGCAATTGCGTAGGAGACGGCTCTCCCGGAAAACTAGGGTGACCCTCTATAAAACCTTAATTTTCCCGGTTCTTCTCTACGGCGCAGAGGCTTGGACCTTATCAAAAATGGATGAAGAGGCCCTTGGTCGTTTCGAGAGGAAAATTCTGTTTACAATCCTTGGTCCCGTTTGTGTTGACGGAGAGTGGAGGAGAAGATTCAACCACGAACTGTACGGCCAAGTACGACATCTACGGATCCAACGTCTAAGATGGCTAGACCATGTAGAGCGAATGGACAGCACAGCTCCGGCCCGAATGGTCTTCGACTCCAATCCGGAAGGACGACGTTTCAGAGGACGGTCGCATCGAAGGTAGCGCACACAGGTAGAAATGGACCTTAACCAACTGGGCGCGCGACACTGGAAACAGCTGTCAAAAGATAGTGCTAGCTGGAGAGGCTTGTTGGTTGAGGCCCAGGTCCACCCCGAACTGTAGCGCCACCTAAGTAAGTGAAGACGAACATACCGCACATGAAGAGTATTGCAGCTGGCAGACCATACTACCAACCACCATCCGACTGTTTATAACGAAAAGGTGGCAGCTATAGTTCATCACTTTCTTTACTTGTAAGTAGTTCTCGTCTTTAAAGTTACGTGTATTCTCTTAATCAGAAGATCAGAAGAAAAGTTCCAAAGCAAACAAGGAGCCAAAAATCTCTATGTCTGGGTTCCATGACTCTTGCGACATCGCTGCTTCCCCTCCCAAGTTACCATTTAAAGCTTACATGTGCTTCCAGTGAACTTGATCTCAAGGTGGCTTCCAATTAGACTTCTTTCTGTAAGACTAGACTGTTCAAGTATCATTTCTAGATCCTTTCAGTTCGTAACGGCACCTGTTCAATGGGAGACTCCAGGCACACTCCAAAGCTATAAAGAGACACATTCCCACTTGCCAGTAATTCTTCTGTATCCCTAACGCTCTGTTAACATTTTCCAACATAATTCCAAAATCCATTTCACAAAAATTCCAGACGCCCCCGCACATCCCATCAATCGGATTCTTCACATTCAATTAAAAACGAATGAAGGAAGAGAAAAAAATCCCTTTATCCGCCGCCTCTACATATACCATTTCCCCACCTTCGCACTCGACGGCTCCATCATCTTTGAAGCACGCCCCGGGCTTATATTGCTTCCTATTAATCCTGATCCCAATCGGCACGGCAGAGAGGAAAATTCCTTCTCGGGTGTGAATTACGTGCGTGTGTCACCAAAAATCAAGACCAAATTACACAAACATCTCGAAATTCACTAAAAGCATTTTCCCGCTGAAGATTCGAATTTTCCTGTTCGATATCGACAATTAAGAAATTTTCCTCATTCTCTGACGGAGTTCAAGACGGCGTGGCGTGGCTCCAGCGTGTGGCGGCGTAGTGTAGGAGTATATGTATGTATATGTGGGGGCTATCCAGAAATCAATTTCCCAACGATTCAGTTCCCAGAGAACGCGTGCGGTATGTTGGATTAACCGTGTCCCCGTAAAGTACCCATTCCAGCCTCTGGTGTTATGTGCTCTCTAATGGAATTCGTATTTAAATTCTTTTCGGTGCGACTGGGTCGTCTCGTTTGCTTGTTGGGCGAGATGAACGTATTTCGATGACTTTTATCGCCCACACGAGATGGAAACTCGAATTATAGTCGAAAACAGATACGAATCGCTGGTTTTTTGGATTCGTAACGAATATATTTGGAGAGTTAACTGAATCAAGTAATTTAAGTTACAGCAACGAATTGGTTTTGCGACATGACGGTAATGGACAAATGGTAAGTATCGGGGAATTTGGCCGCACTTTGCTCTCTGACATTCGACTTTCTTCGTCAGCGTGTTGCCGTGCTCGTTTGCTCGCGTCGGATTGGAATTTATATTCAATCTCCATAAATGCACTTTGACATGCAAATAGCGAGCTCACGGACGGGAGACGGCCTGACATACAGCAAGCAACCGAACGAGATATGCAATTCAAATGAGCAAAAAGAAGCTCAACGGAGGAAGAGTCATAGGGAAGAACATTCGTTGGGGGCGCGACGGATTTCGTGGTAGCATGTCTTATGTCATTTCATTTCACATCCGAAGAGACTCGTTCGACGACTTGAGTAGTAGTGTCGTGTAGTGTACAAGTGTACTTAAAGTCGCGACGACGATGAAATCGTCGTGGAGGAGCTAGTGGAATTGGAGCTATGGGACATAGGCTGCAATTACTAAGAGGATGAGGGAGGCAATGGTAAAGGCAAAAACGTCCAACTGCCTGAAATTATGAGGCTTTGAATGAAAGTAATGACTTTAAGTGAACTACAAAACGATGCGCGAGGCGGTTTGGTTGTTTACTTCTTTGGTTTGAGTAGCGTGGAAGTAATGGCTGTAGGTTGTGCTACGAGTGAAAAACGGGCAATCGTGGAGGAAGTTTTCCGCGAACGGATTCCAATTTGAAGTTGAACGTCGTCGATGGTGGAAGCATGTTGCACCGTATATTATGAGAATTGTGTGCTACTGATATCCAAGACTTTGGTAGATTCCCCTTGGAGATTCAGATAAGAAATACATTTAAGTAGAATCAAAGAATGTCTCCGTATTTGTTTCGCTATAACAAGGTTTTTGTCGTTTTCATTAATTCTCTGTCTTGTCTAACTGTAACTAACTGTTCGAAACACAGAATCTAGCCACACAAGGACACGAAATGATAACTAAGCAGTTGAACCACGACATTTTGGGGGAGACATGACGATTCCTCACTATCGATACAATATGTAAAAGCAACTAGAATCAATGATTAAATCCAGTTTGAATTTCTTTCATTGGCATCACTGTAAATTAGACATCCATCGACTTTGACGTTTATCGGAAACGTCAAATGCTAACTTAAAACCAGACATTTACAATAAGATCCTGGAATCGCCGCTTTTGAAAACATTTTAGGAAATTGAAAGCATTGAAGAGAGGGTTATCCGCGTGAGCAAACGTCTCGAAAGAGGCCATATGTACATCTCCAGGATCTGAAGCTTCTGAGAACGTCAGACAACGCACGTCTACTACGTACAGTGAGCATTGATCTAGAGAGCGCCGTCATAGAAGACGAATTTTTTGTGATCCAGAATCCTCAAAAGAAAGTGGCGACAGTAGGAGCTGTCTTCCAGAAAGTGTATAATGCGAATAAAACTCTGCTTCACCACTTCTACCTTCGAAATGATATAGAACATTGGCGATCTGAGGGCCTTGATTTCACCAGGTTCAATGACTGTGGCAAGAGACGCTATCGCCAATGTAAGTTTATTTCGACGGAGGATCTCCAATTGATATATATATATGACTTTATTACAAGCTCAATCAGCTAGGCATAAGTGAACCATTGCTGTATATGATCAGTGATATGTTGACGGGTAGAAGGTTAAGTTAGGTTGAAGTGGTTGGCATACGCCACACGTAGGCCGGAATCGGCCCATTGTGATACTACATGGATCATACTACCTAGATCCGCCACGTGAAAACCAATTAGTGCTTCTGATGAAGCGATGTATTTTGTGTCTGCTTGTTCACTTAGGTTATCGTAGAAGGGTGCGCCAAGGTAGATTCTCCTACCGTTGGAAAATTCGGGAAATGAGCAGAGGAGGTTATGAATTGATTCCTCTTCCTCCTCATCCATGCAGCTGTGGCAGAAGTCATTGGCAGGTAGCCCTAATTTGGCGGCATGTTTGCCAATGGTGGGGTAACTTGTACTGATACCTGTTAGAGTGCTAAGGGTTTCTCTTTTGAAGAAAAGGCCACAAGGTATATTGTCTGTCTTAAGCTTAGCTTAGGCCAGATTTGTTTAGTGGTAAAGACGATTTTACATTGGAGGTTGGTAGCTTCTATGATTCGAAGTTTTATTATATGCTTTACCGAGTTTATTGGTGTTTTTCAATTCCTAAGGGTTGGAAGACTGATTTAGCTTGACCCTAACCTTGCGAGTTTGTCGGCAGCGCAGTTTCCTGAAATATCATTATGCCGGGAAACCCACCGTAGTTTTACGTTGAACTGTTCAGCCATCTCGTTTAGAGATAGGCGGCCGTTGAGAGCTGTTTTTGATTTGGGGGTTACCGCTGCCAAGGTTTTTATCGCAGATTGGCTATTCGTGATGGTAATATCGTTACGGATATTACATTGACTCTGAGCCATGCAAGGGCCTCCGTTATCGCTGTTATTTCCGCTTGGTACAAACTGCAGTGGTTTAGGAGCCTTAATGATAGGTTGACGTTTAGTTCCTAGGAGGAGACTCCACTTTCTACACCCGTCTCCATCTTAGAGCCGTCGGTATAGGGAGATATCGAGTCCTTCTGTATGACTTTTCTTTCAGCCCTTTTGCTGGATGGTGTAGTCCGTGTCCTTGTGTATATCGAAATGGTGGTATGGCCTTTGTTAGTATTGGCCATTCCAGAAGGTTACGATAGACTGCCCTGTCATGAGCAATCCACCAAACTACTACGCCGTACAGAAGGATACATATGTATGTGTTATGACTACTGTATAGAGCCAGTGCATAATGCTAGGTTAGAGACCCCACTTTTTGCCCACCACTTTCTTGCATTGGTTGCTTCCTTGATACGATCAAGGCCTGATCGACGTCCGACCGACGTTCGACCGACGTCCTCGAATATTCATTTCACGCGTCCCTTCTCGGCGGGGTATTGGCAATCCTTCGTCCCGGAGCTGTTTTGTCCATTCGCTCTACATGACCTACCCATCTTAGACGTTAGATCCGAAGACGTCGTGCTAGACCGATGTCGCTGTACAGCTCGTACAGTTCGCTGTTGTGTCTTCTCCTTCACTCTCCGTTTATATGAACGGGACCATAGATTGAATGCAAAATTTTCTTCTCAAAACGACTAAGGGGCTCCTCATCCGCTTTCGTTGAAGTCCAGGCCTCTGCGCCATAGAGCAGGACCGGGATGATTAAGGTTTTGCAGAGCGCAACCTTGGTCTTTCGAGAGGGGGGTCACTTCTCAATAGCCTCGAGCCAAGGTAGACGAAGTCCGTGACCACTTCGAAATTGTAGCTGCCAATTGTGACGTTCGGGCCAAGATGTCGGTTTTGCACGTCTTTTTTGGATGACAGCATATGTTTGGTTTTACCCTCATTTACTGAAAGACCCATTTTAACTGCTTCTGCTTCAATGCTTTCGAACGTCTCATTGACGTCTCGCTGTGTTCGTTCAATTACATCAATGTCATCCGCATACGCAAGCAATTGCTGGCTCATCTCTACGCACACTGTCATACGCTGCCTTGAAATCGACGAAAAGGTGATGGGTGTCAATTTGGTATTTTTGGGTCTTCTCCAAGACCTGCCGTAGTATATGAATATTTCGTCTATTGTGGATTTACCTGGCTTGAAACCACAGTGATAAGAACCTATCAGATTATCCACAAAGGGTTTCAGGCATTCACACAGTACGGCAGAGAAGATCCCGTATGCGATGTTAAGGAGACTTATTCCCCTGTCGTTGGCGCAGTAACAGGGGTCTCCTTGTGGACTGGGCAAATGATGCTGAGATTCCATTCGTAAGGTACGATTTCCTCCGACCATATTTTACTGATGAGCTGGTGCATGCGCCCTACCAGATCATCTCCAGCCTCTTTAAATAGCTCGGCAGAGCGGCTGCGCCCGCGGCTGTATTAGTCTTGAGCTTTGAAACTACTAGTTTAATTAATTTCATGTAGGTCTGGTGGTCGCAATTCTCTTGCATCTTCGTCAGTTGCAAATGGATCCTTCTGCCTGGCAGCGGTATCGCATCAATCATCGCCATTAACTGTGACTCTATTACTAGTTGTCCGTCTTCATCCCTACAGGCTTCTGCTCTGGATTTATAGCCCTGGCATTTCGTTTTATTTTTTTTTTTGTAAAACTTATGAGCGTCATTCCTGTGATAGCATCTCTCCGTCTCCTCGATCTCATGCTTTCATGCTCTCTTTTTTTCTTCCTTAAAAGCGGGTGGTCCTTTCTTCTTTTCTGCTCGTAGTGTCCGTCTATGTAGCATGGCCTTGTAGGCAGTTTGATTTGGTACATGGGCTTGCTCACATTGCTCATCGAACCAGGGGTTTCCAGCTGGCGGCGGTTTAAAACCCAGTACATCAGAGGCAGCGTCTCTGATGGCACGCTGGCAATGCTCCCATTTTTGTTCTGTGGATTGTGCCGGTATCATCGGATTTTGCGAGAGATTGACGGAAACTCGATCGGCAAAGATCCTTTTGGTCTCCTGCTATAGTATCTTTCCGACGTCAAACTTTCGTTATCCAGCTCGACTCCATGCAATCCTTGATATCCTCATTCGTACCTTGGCTACAACAACGAAGTGATCCGAATCGATGTTGGTTTTTCGGATGGTTCGTATATCTAGGATGCTGGAGGAGTGTCTGGTTTCGATTGCAACATGATAAATCTGGTTGGTGGTCGACTGTTCAGGTGATCGCCAGATTCCTTTGTGGATATTGAGATGCAGCAATTGCGTGCTAGTTAGAAGGAGATTACAGGCGCGAAGTCAAGTAGCCTGTGCCCGTTTTCGGACGTGGTGTCGTGTAGGCTATACTTCCCCGTGATCGACTTATGTCCTCTTTGTCCAGTTCCGCATTAAAATCTCCTTGGGGCATTTGGAATAGGTTCTGTCTAGGATATCGTAGAAGTTGTCTTTAAGTCGACCGTCCCTTTCTTCGTTTGGGGCGTGAGCGCATATCAAGCTAATGTTCCCGAAATTAGTTTTGATGCGGACCAAAAGCTTAAAACATTTTGTGGTAATCTTCCTTGAATAACGAATCCGCATCCGAAGAAGCGATGTTTGTCACACAATCTGGACAAAGAAACCATTTCCGCTTCAATGTTGACAAACGTTTCCTTGCAATGGTTTCCAATCGGTTTCGGCCGAACTCCTACCGCTTACTTCCTTACTTAGGTGGCGCTACAGTCCGGTGTGAACCTGGGCCTCGAACAACAAGTTTCTCAAGCTGGCACGATCTGTCTCCAGCGCCGCTCCCCCAGTGCATATGGTGTTTGCGTCGTAGATGCTCGTTACTACTCTCCATGGGTGATTGTCCTAGATAGGATTCGAGAGGAACTCGACTGAATTTTCACGTTGGTTGTAATTCTCAGCAAATGTTCCATGCCATTATGGTGTTATTATAACTACACGCATAGGGTATGAAATTGAAGTAACCATATAATGTGAGTGTTATGCCTTCATGCCTTGTGCTGTATTGCACAATTTTTCCATATAGGGGAACGTATTTCTTGGCTATTGACATACTTTGAACTACACACCTACCGCTCGACAGTCGATGATATTTAACACTGCACAACAGCCGTAGTAGTTAGATATCGCAGTTATCCGTCTTTTGCCTGGTCCAACCCATCGCACTTCTTGGAGTGTGGTAATATCTGCTTTATAGCAGTTGAGGGTTTGCTCAAATTAATTGCTTGCACCCAGTCGGTTAAGGAGCCTCACATTCCAGGTGCAGACTCGCAAAGGTGCTCGCTCCCTCTCCCCCGATTGCTATGTTAAGCTTATTAAATTCCGTTCTCGGAAGGAGACAATGTTGTCTTCTGTCGTCATTAAAGCCGAACTGTATGACCTGGGCACTATCTATGAATGATAACTACTAGCATCGGTGAAACCGAAAAACTTTTCCTCCTTGGTGTATGCGTCAATGACAGTCCTCGTTGGAATGACCACATAGTTACTCAACATAGCTAGTAGTGCTGCGAAACGTTTAGGTTTCCTTAAGCGATGCTAACAGTTCTTCTCCGCCGCTGATCTGGCTACAATATATGATGAATTTATTCGCTCTAAGCTAGAGTATTCCCATGTCTCTAGTCTGATTGTTTATTTCGCGGCGTCCCTCTTCAGCGGGTTACTGGCAAAACCCCCCGTAGTATACTTGCCTTGAAAAAGCATACAAATCGGAATCGGCATTAAACTTTAGGTCCCTTTCATCTGTGGAAAAAATAGATCGCACACAACATGGGTGATTATGAGAAGCTTGGCCCTGGTCTTTCATGGGCTGTAAGGGCACCAAAGGCTGAAATATCCCAGCCCTATGATCGTGACTGCAAATATCACAGCAAATTAGGCGATTTTGTGATAATGACCTTTAGCTACAGTCAAAGTGAGTTTTGAATATCACGATTGCCTCAAGGAAACGCTCTTTCTTCTTTGGTGGCGTTACAGCCTATGAAGGACCAGAGCCAAGCTTCTCTCAATCACCCATGTTGTGTGTGATTTATTTTTCACACAGGTGAAAGGGACCTACGGTTTAATGCCGATTCCGAACGGCGTGAGTCGAGAAGCTTTTTCATGGCAAGTATACTACGGGGGGTTTTGCCAGTACCCCGCCGAGGAGGGACGCCGCGAAATAAACATTCGATGGCGTTGGTGTTATCGGGATCCGAACTCGCTCATCGTACGTCAGAGTCCAACATACTAACCACTGCGCCACGGCGCCCTCAAACGCTCCTTACTATTACATATTTCAGGGACTAGCGGCTGTACAACTGGCACCAAACTTTTCTGTGGCACGATTCTTTATTTTTCTACTTAACTACGCCACTAACGACGGTTCAAGGACTGCCTGAAGGACTTTTCAGGATTACAAACGTCCTTGTTGAAATCGTTTACATTTTCAGAAGCACTCAATCCCTCGATTTAGGTTAAAGTGTCCAAAATTGGTTATCAAACTACAATGCTCTTCAAACGCTCATCTCACCCTAACAACATAAACACTTCACCCATAATGACTCAACCGATGTGACCCTTATGGTATGTCAAACATATTTACACACGATCCCTGTCCACGAGCAACAAACAAATCGAATACATTCACGCTGTCAAAATCCATAAATTTAAAGGATGCTAGCTATGAAAGCCATTCTCACCGAACGGTCAGAGAATAAGAGCCAAGAGCACCCTCTCTCCTAATCAGTACCAGATACACTTGAAAACGTCCCCATCAATAAATGTGTGTTTAGATTATAAACATCTTGACTGCATTGTGCGCCGTTCTATAGCCCATGGATATGTATCCCAACAATCGGGACATCACGAATTATCTCACATAAACTGTCACACTTCATAGCGCGGTCTATTGTGTGATCATTGGCCTAATCAAAGCCATTACCAAACACCTACATACATATATCAATGCATTCATTCAACTTCCACTCCGGGCACATCTTGAATGCCACCGATGGACAACAGAACAACAAAGAGACAAGCAAGTTCAGAGCCATAGTTCCCGAGAATTACGCGAGGATTCACAGGAACAAATAGTAATAATTTGTATTCAGTACGGAATAATGGTCAATTGGCATACATATATCTTCGTCTATCTACTTAATCCTTTAAGGATTATTTGTCCTCGCAGTCGAAGATCAGGTTTCTAACAGCAAATCCACCCGACAAAGTACGTTCGTTCCTTCTTTTCTTTTTTCTCGTCCTTTGAGGCTTGCTTTTCCATTGTTGTTTCGTAACTGACACCGTAAACTATTTACATCCTCAGGTACCAGCTAGAGATTGTACATTGGAGAATGGCATAAACATGATAAACAAAGGAACAACTGTGTATAGAAAAGGATTTCCGTACGAATTGCGGCTTAAGGACTCACCTTCACCTTAATTACTAAAGGACCTTCGGTGAGATGCAAAGTGTACCTTAGTGCCTGTCTATGTGTTACAGTATTACACCGAACAAGCCCATATCCTTTGTTTATCCGCAATCTATTGTATGTTTCAAGGCTGTTCCACACCGCATTGAGTCAATCTTCATTTCCCCAGTGACAATCGACTTTCGTCTTTCTCTGTAGCCCCATCATCGTTACCACAAAATTAGAACAGTGACGTGGCATACTAACTCAACCATGTAGTTGTTGCCTAAAGGGTTTAACGTAAGCAGTTACTATACTCGTACACGTGCAGTAAATCCCAGAAACGAAGGAACAAACCTGACAAGGATACTTGGATTTCAACAGCTAATCCCGCATCATCGAGCGGGCAACTGTGAGTGAACTTATGACGTTCGGTGGAGTATCGATAGAACACTATGCCAGATGTTATTGCCGCCGGAGGAAGTCGATCAATCGACAGTTGAGCGGTGTATACAAGAGGAACAACTCAACTTAAAGCAATTCAATGCCCCGCTGACAATGCCCACTCAGCAGGATCTGTGAAGAAGTATTTGCCTCCATTACGCGCGTACTACGCGTCTGCTATAGCTGCTCTTGAGCATATTTAGTATTAGTGAAGTGGTTACTCGACCGTTGGTGGTACAGAACATCGTGGGTGTTGGCCCAATGGGCGGTGCCGCTTGTGGGCCAAATGAGTGTGAGTTGAGTTGAGCAACGAGCAGGTAAATAAACATCATGTCAATGGAGATGTATGGCCGTTTCCAAGTTCCGATCATTTCATCCTCAGGATGGGGTTGTATTTTTAGAATGTTTCCATGTTTAAGGAAACACAGAAGTGCATTAGTCAATGACGGTAATGAGTTTTTAATGAAAGTGGGCGGGCGGGTGTAGATAAGCGGCGAATGGTGCCGGTGGCGAGGGAATCGGATTGCCATTACTCGTTATCGAAATGGAATCGAAATTAACTGAAGGCGGGTATCTTCGGAAAGTGTTGCAAACGTGCACGAAGGTAATTTGATTTCAAGCTTTGTATGGTGGCACGAGAAGTAGTCGTTTGGGATCTGCTGTATCGGGGAAAAATGACTTATCGAACCCTTTTCAACTAATTTGTTGCTGATTGTACATTCAAATAATGTTGCAATCGTGATTAATGTGCATTGCTCCCACTTTCTTGGAAGATTTCTAGCTTTAGGGAAATATGGAGTAATTCTAGTCTTTCGTCCACCCTGAAAGGAGCTGTGAGTTATTACCCAGAAGTGGTTTCCTCGCTGGGGTCATCGAATTAATTTCACAAGCGCACTTTATCACGAGAACATCTTTAGTAGAAACTCCATTAAACACGTTGTTGCTCTGGTAGATACCCAAATGCTCAAAAGTGTGGTCCAAAAATGTGAGCAGCTGATGATCCTATATGCTGAAAACGTGCTTCGTATAAAATATTTTTGTATAGTCAGCCAGTCAGCCAACCTGGCTTGAAGACTTTCAAGCCACTCACGTATTGGAAGTCACTGAAAACTTCGGAGTACCATATATGAATCCTTCGAGATCTTGAATTCCTTGAAATTACTGACATCCTTTAAGTCGTTTGCCACCCTTTGTAGTCATTGAAGCTTTTAAGGTCCTTGAAGTCTACGAAATCACGGAAGACGTGAACACAATTAAGCCTTCGAAGTGATTGAAGTACTGGAAGTACTAGCCAACCTCGCTACCACTCAAATAACCTAACCGCTAGCCAGCTAACCCGGCCACAAGCCAGCTAACCAGGCCATCAGCCAGCCAATCTGGCCACCCGTCAGCCAACCTGGCCACCAGCCAGCCAACCTGGCACCAGCCTGCCAGCCTGGCTATCAGCTAGCAAACCTGGCCACCAGCCAGCCAACCTGGCCATCACTCAAGGAACCTAGCCACTAGCGGTCACCAGCCAGCTAACCAGGCCACCAGCCGGCAGACCTGGCCACCAGTCAGTCAACCTGGCCACCAGTCAGTCAACCTGGCCACCAGCCAGCCAACCTGACCACCGGCTAGCTAACCTGGCCACCAACCAGCCAACCTGTTCACCAACCTGGCCTCCAGTCAGCCAACCTGGACACCAGCTTACCAATCTGCCCACAAGCTAACAAACCTGGCCACCAGCCTGCCAGCCTGACCATCAGCTAGCCAACCTGGCCACCAACCAGCCAACCTGGCTATCAGCTAGCCAACCTGGCCATAAGCTAGTCAACCTGGCCACCAGCCTGCCAGTCTGACCATCAGCTAGCCAGCCAGCGAAACAGGACACCAGTCAGCCAACCTGTATATCAGCCAGCCAACCTGGTCACTAGCCAGCCAACCTGTTCCTCAGTCAGTCAACCTGGCCCCCAGTCAGTCAACCTGGTCACCGGCCAGTCAACCTAGCCACCAACCAGCTAACCAGACCACGAATCAGGCAACCTGGCCATCAGGCAGCCAACTTGGCCACCAGCCTGTCAACCTGTTTACCAGCCAGCCAACTTGGCCACCAGCCAGTCAACCTGTTTACCAGCCAGCCAACCTGACCCCCAGTCAGTCAACCTGGTCACCGGCCAGTCAACCTACCCACCAACCAGCTAACCAGACCACGAGTCAGGTAATCTGGCCATCATGCAGCCAACCTGCCCATCAGCCAGCCAACCTGGCCATCAGCTAGCCAACCTGGCCCCAGCCAGCGAAACTGGCCACCAGCCAGCCAGCGTGCCGGTCAACTTGGTCACCAGCCAGCCAACCTGGCGACCAGTCATTCAACCTGGCCACCGGCCAGCCAACCTAGCCACCAGCTAGCTAATCAGGCCAGGAGTCAGGCAACTTGGCCATCAGACAGCCAACTTGGCCACCAGCCAGTCAACCTCGTCACCCGCCAGCCAACCTGGCCACCAGCCAGCCAAACTAGCTACCAGCCAGCAAACCTGGCCACTAGGCAGCCGCCTGGTCACCGGCCAGCCACCTGGTCGCCAGCCAACCGGCCAGCCTAATAAGTAAAGTCACTGCTAATAAGCAAGGTCCCAGCCGAGCCAGTTAGTTAGAGTAAGTGACCTTGCTTATTAGCAGTGACCTTGGCTCTAACTAACTGGCTTAACAGTGACCTTGCTTATTAGAACCTTTATCTATTAGGTTCAGAGTATGGAGCCGATTCAGGGTATGGGGTCGATTCAGGGTGTAGAGTTTGGATGCGGTTCAGGCCACGGACTCGGTTCACGGCATGGAGTCGGTTGAGGATGTTGGGTCGGTTTAGGATATGCAGTCGGTTCGGGGTGTGGAGTATGGAGTCAGTTCAGGGCATAGAGTTGGTTTAGGAATTGGAGTCGGTTCGGTATATGGAGTCGGTTTAGGGTATGGAGTCGACTAAGGGGATGGAGTCGATTCAGGGTATGGAGTCGGCCCAGCGTATAGTGCATGGAGTCGATTCAGTTGGTGGGGTCACTGAAGCTATTGAAATCACTGAAGTACTTTAAGCTAGTGAAGCTTTTAAGGTCACTAAAATCTTTAATGTACATAAGTGATTAGGTGATTTGCCACTGAAATCTTTGAAACCACTGAGGAATTCCATGAAATAATTGAATGTCATTCCTCTTTGTAGTCACTTCTTTGCAATTTCTTAAGTTACTGAAGTAAAGTTTGAAGACGCTAAGCTCGTGACATTATTGGACTAAGATCTATGTATATATGTCAATCTCAAGAGGAGCTCGCTGAAACCTTGGTTGTGACTCAATAAGACCGTCTGAAGGCAACGGGTGTGGTGCAAAAACAAGGACATTGGGTTTCGCATGAACTTGAGTCAAGAGCCAAGACAAGTGCGAATAACTGTTCAGAAGACAAATCGGAAGGGAGGCTCGGCAGTTCGTTAACTTCGATCTTCAAACCGAATATTCATTGCAAGAAGCTAATGTTGTGCATCTAGTGGGGTCAGCTCGGAGTGATCTACTATAATCTAGTTTAACGAAACCATCCCTGTGAATCGTTACCAAGAACAGTTGGTGCAAATGAACCGAGCATTGAAGCTTAAACGCCCCCAATATGTTAAAAGGAATGGCAAAGTGATCTTTCAGTACGACAACGCTCGGTCACGTATTGCTAAATTCGTCAATAAACTTTGGAGGCACTTAACTGGGATGTCCTATTTTTCCCGCCGTATTCTCCAGATGGTCAAAGGTAGTAGAAGGCTGCGGTGAACTAACACTTTGAGTAACATACATTGTACCAATTACCCTGAATAATGCTTCAAAATTACAAAAAAAAAAAAAAAACCCCAACTAGTTATTTGTACACCTAATATTTGAATCATTTACTGACTGAAGTCCGTTGGGACACTGAAGCCTTTAAAGTCATGGAAGTCTTCTGTTTTTCTCTGTAGGGTTTTTGAATTTACACAAGTAGTTTACGCCTCTGAGATAGTAGAATTCGTGAAAATGTTGGCGTTACTCACATCTTTACAGCCTCCTAAGTCATTGAAAGTAATTTGAAGTCATTCTAAAAGCCATTGAAAATCATTGAAATAAGTCATAAGTCATTGAAGCAATCTGAGTGTCAGTACAATTTTTTAAGTCACATTGTTTGAGGTCATTGAGCTTATTGGAGTATTTGGAATCATTCAGGCCACAGACGTTTTCGTGGTCATTCAACTCAGTGTCAGTGAAAGCCTTTCGATCACTGAAGCCTTTAGAGTCTCTGATTTTGATTTTTTTTCTTAATTACTTCGGAGTCTCTGAGAGATTGGAATTTTTATTAATTTTTAGCATCACTAAAGTCCTTCCAGTCTCTTATGCCACTGAAGTATTTCGAGTTATATTGGTTAAGTCAACGAATTACATATTTGATTTCGATGGACTAATTCAAGTATTAAGATTCACTTAAGTCACGGAAGTCCCTGAGGTTATTGAAAGTTTTTGAGTCACTGAAGCGCTTTGTTTCATTGAAGCTTTTGAAGGCCATGCATTCTTCCACGTCGTTTGCCACTAAATTTTTTTAAGTTACCAATGTTTTGGAAGCCACTGAAATGCTGTGAATCACTGAAATCATGAACTAACGTAACTGAAGTCTTTAAAATCACCGAAATCTTCTAGGTCAGTGAAGTTTCACTGTAATATCTGTATTTGAAATCTCATTAATCCTTGGAGTGGGCTACTTCGGTAGCACCAGAAGTACAAACGCAAAAGCATGAAGTTTATTTATGGTGGATGTGAGTGGTCTGAGAGAGGAGTCTTGCTGGTACGATCGATTTCTTTCGATCTTTTAAAGAAGTTTTAAAGCAATGAAACGAAAATTGCTATAGCAAACGGAAAGCTTGATCTAGCCTACCTCCAGATGCTCATACAATTCCTTTTCAACGTGTCAGGTAAAGACAATGGCAGTTCCCAGAAAACTTTAATCAAATGAAACAATCCTGAATCCCCTATATTCGCCATCGATGCTGTGCGTACAATAGATACAATCCACAATTTGTATTTGCTACCAATCAGCATTCAAAATTCCACCAAACATCAATATTTTCCCAGTACACACAAGTATCTAATCCAACTGAAGAGAAACTTCTTTATAACACATGCAGAACGACTTTGTCTTCATCATCTCTCCATCACGCTCGTCATCTTCGTCCTTACCGACATTTTTGTCTTCTTGCTCGTTTTTGTTTCTGCTTACGTCCATCTCTTCATCCGAAGATAATTGGCTGACGAGAAAAGAGGAGGAAGCGTGTAAACAGGAGCAACAAAAACTTGAATATCATCTAACGAAAATATTTGCTTCCACTTTCCTTATCCTTCTTCTTGTGTACACTCATACAGTCAGCTTCAATCACTTCAATGCGAAAGACAATTTGATTAAAGTTTCGAGAATAAAAGTTTCCATCCATTTAGGAGGTTTTTGATTACACACATACATATACCGCTCTCTGTAGGTATCTGCTCTTCTGGTTCCTTGCCCGATTGTCCTTGAAACGGACACGAGGTGCGATGGGAATACTATACAACAGTTGACTTCAAACACCAATTCGAATGTGATGATGAGTCCTTTGCTAACTCCCAAAGGTTTACCACCACGATTACTGGTGTTTTATATTAACAAAAAAAAAAAAAAAAAATCCAATGATTGTTATGTCCCTGTGGACATATCAATTGGCGTGTCCTCGGTAAACCTCGGTACCATTTTGGCACAGCGAGCTGACAAAAAACAACGAGAAATTGTAACTTCCATGTCCCGGATATGACTGGTATTATGTGGTATGCCGTCCGACTCCTGATAATGGATGCTTCGTGTTGGTGGTTATTTGTTTGCATGTAAAACTGCTGGCTGAAAAAAGGAAGAATAAGCAAAGAGGGCAAAGCATTCAGGACATGTACGGCAGTGTTTCACTTCAGCAGTGCAGTAAAATCGAAAAAAAGAAAAACGAAAAGAAAACGTTTTAGCTGCACATGAATACAAGTACAATCACCGCATGCTTTGGTTGCCAGTTTCATTTTGTTTTTTGCGGACAAGGCCTATCAAAAACAAATAGTGGAACGTGGAACCTAGAGCTATGCATCTGTTCTCGGATTCCCCGACTATCTGGGATACACAATTTCACTTGTTTTTTTTTTTGCTAGTTTCTAGTTGTATCTAGAGCCACTGGATGATGATGTGGATGCTTTGGGCAATATCCGAACCAGAGATAACGCGGCCAGAGTACGTACAATGCTATTCTGAAGTAGGTTAATCTCAGTGTTTACATCGAGCATGAGTTTTGATTCTAAAACGTGCGGGAAGCCATAGTTATACTTTCCTCTCCACATGGTGGGTGGTTCAGTTTACTGCTTTTTCTCGTTCCCCCCCTACTCGGTGTTGTGATGTTGTTTTCCTTTCTACTTTGCGACTGATTGGGACGCTGATGAGCAAGGATACAAATCAGTTCAGTCCAATGTTTCAGGAATATATCACGCACTGGCGATTAGTTTGTAGGCCCAGGATGAGAGTGAGTGAGTGTGAGTGAGTTGGTAGAGGATGGTCAGTGAGTGGGCTTCGATGAAAGCTTTATTGCGGCGGATTAGTGTTGTGCGTGACGGAAACGGTTTCTAGGCTTTGAAGTTGAATTGTGTCGTGATGCACGAATCGCATGACAATTAAGGCTGTTTCCTCCGGCCGGAGACGATGTAATTGCAACGAAACACATTTGTGGCGTGTGATTAAAAGTTAAGTTAAGATCATAGAAAATATGTGCAAAAGAGCCGGGTACTGTGAAATTAAACGAATACGGGCGGGAAGTGTTTCATTAACTCACGATGAATGTAGATTTTTATAATTCAAAATGTTTCCCCATTTGATGTGGATAATGGGCGAGAGGTATCGTCAGGGCTTAGTTCTTTGAAAATATGGTTCACATTAACATGTATAGATGCAAGATAGTCTAGTTTTTTGTATCAATCACTCCTTGCATGAATCATTTTCTAGAAGCGCAGAGGGTATTTCGATTGAAGTGAAGCAGAGAAAGACCACTTTCCAATGGGATCATAGTGTCCAATCTGGGACTCTGCAAAATTTTGTTCCATTCGTGGACTAGTGTACGTTGTAAATGTTCAACTTTTGTATTTCTTGTTGCTTACTTTGCTCTTCATAATGCCTGACATGGTAAAGTCTATTGGGTTAAGGTTGTGTGAGGACGAAGCCCAACCTACCGTCTGTTACGTTTTTTCGAAGTCAAGCGTAAGTTGTCCTAAGAACCCTGCTGCGGCAACCTTCCAACACAGGATGTGCCTAGCCTGGTTCACCCTGACCCAAATCATCACAGTCGACGGTTTTGGCGACAAAGTGCTCACAATTAATCCAAATTCATAACAGTGCGATCAGACAACCATACTTGATCAAATTGCTGCCCAATGAACACTTTCTTATCAGAGTATAAACAATTTTCCAATTCGCCGCGAATGAGCCGCTGTTCTAATGGCTTCAATCTATGGATCCATATTGCTTTCTGAGCAATTGTAAGGACGAACCGACGGTCGAAATGCGCTGTCAAAGTTTGGAATGTTCTGATGTAGCTGAAAAGGAAATGATGGTAACTTTCAGCGGCACACTGCTGAATGTCAATGCCAAAGCATTCTAGAGTCTGATAGCGAACATTCGAGGGCTATATAAGCGGGACCACCCCCCTCGGGAGTATTCAGTGATTCAGTATTCGGGATTCAGTGATCGAGTGATTAGTCGGTAATCCAGTGTGAAAGTAATCAAGTCACCTAGCAAGATGCAGAGATAAAGGTTGTAACAAAGGTGAAGCGCTCAGATAATTGATCTGAAGTGAAATAATAAATTGTGTGTATTGAATAAGGAGGGCGTCGTGGCGCAGTGGTTAGTGTGTTGGACTTTAACGCACGATGAGCGAGTTCGGATCCCGATGACACCAGCGCCATCGAATGTTTATTCCGCGTCCCTCCTCGGCGGGGTACTGGCAAAACCCCCGTAGTATTTTTTATTTTTTTGTTTGTTGACGGCTTGTGCTATCCGCTGGAGCATTCAGACGCAATCACTGGTCCATTGTACTCAAAGAAAAAGCTTCTCGACTCAAGCCGTTCGGAATCGGCATTAAACTGTAGGTCTCTTTCACCTGTGTAAAAAAAAATAAATCACACACAACATGGGTGATTGAGAGAAGCCTGGCTCTGGCCCTTCATGGGCTGTAACGCCACCAAAAGCAAAGCAAGTGTATCGAATAAAAAAGTAAACAGTTGTAGTTTATCGCAACCAAGTGATGGAACCCTATTCTGAACTCGTAGTAACATTTCGTAACAGTATTTTGAAAGGCTTGATCATCATCTTATTTCGTAAGATGCGAAGCATGTTTGTGGAAGAAACACCAAACTCGTTTGCCATTGCGTTTCCGCTGAGACGTGGATCACGCTCCAATTTGCTTCTAGCAATCTTCATGTTTTGAGTTGATGTTGTAGTTGGTCGGCCTCCACCAACCACCAATATGAAGGACTATGCTTTGGAGGACAAAATCAACCGCAGTGTAAACGAAACTTAAGGGGAAATACTGCGGTGTTTTGCGAGCTACTAAAAGTGTATTTCTCGATTTTAAATTTTGTTGCGGAAAATCCATTCTGCTGCTGATCCGATTAAGCCTTCGGTGATGAGGCTTAATCGAAAAAAAATATTTTTTTTTTTATAGTTCGCACAGGTTTAAGAGTCATACTTCTACGATGTTTGCCTCACAACCTGGACAGACTGCAGATGGTTTGGATCATAGATGTTCGTTCACTACTTTCCAGGGGTGGTTGCCCTAGATAGGATTCGAGAGGAACTCGACTGGTTGGTTTGGTTGTAGTTCCCAGAAAATGTTCCATGCCGTCATGGTGATGGTACATATATTAGAACTGCGAGAGCACCGTGGCGCAGTGGATAGTGTGTTGGCCTCTGACGCCGATGACACGGGATCGAATCCCTACACAGCCATGTTATCGAACGTGTTTTCACGGTGTTTCTCCTCAGCGGGGTTCTGACAAAACCCCCTGTAGTAAAGTTGTCATGAAAAGCTTCTCGAAATTCGCCGTTCGGAACCGGCAATAAACTGTAGGTCCCTATGGGAAAACTAAATCACACACAATATGGGTGATTTAGAGAAGCTCGGCTCAGGTCCTTCATGGACTGTAACGCCAACATACATACTTACATATAAGAACTGCACACACATAATATGAATTTGAAGTGACCCTTACTGCGAGTAACGACCATCAACCTCAACCAACGAAGCGCCAATTTTTTTTTTTTTATGTGTGAAACAATGCTTTCTGAGTATCAGGACAAGATGAAACGCATTATTACGGAGACTTGGATGTATGCTTACGACCCGGAAACAACCGATCAATCAAGTGAACATCCTGCTAAAGGTGAGACAAAATCATAAAAATCGCGCCAAAATCGCTAGTTTTAGTGTTGTTGAGCAGTTGAGTTCCTTCCGCCAGATCAAACTGTCAACAAAGAATATTATGTGATCGGAAATGTGGCGACACAACTCTTGGTTTTTGCATCACGATAATGCACCATCTCACACTGCATTGATTGTTCGTGACCATTTCGCCGCAAACTTGATCCATATTATTCCCCAACCATCCTATTCACCTGATTTGGCACCGTGCGACCTCTGGCTATTCAACAAACTCAAAGGAGGATTCTGTTCTTAGAAGTGAGACAGGGCTGAAGGCCGTCCGGAACTGTATCAGAGGGGATAACTCTGAAGGTGATGAAATAGATTTGAAAGAATAAATAATAATTTTCAAAATAATTGCTATGTCACCTTACTTTTTGGACACAGTAGTATTCGACGAAAAAGAGCGTATATGCAGGGCAAGTTAAACCGTAGAGGCCATTAACCCGATAAGCTGTTTTGTATAAAACTCTACACTGCAAAATTTAAGTGTGTTTCTGTAACACACCAAAGTGTGTGTTTTCATTGTAGTCAATTTTAATGCAATTTTAAGTGTTATTATAAAGAAGGAAAAAAAGTCTCATCTAGTCTTCGCTCTCTGAGCATTTGTCGCTTCGAGGCTCATCAAGCCCGAAACATTGTTCTTTGTTTTTTATTTGTTGTGAAGCAACAGCATAATGATCATGTCTTCCGGCACGACGAATGTAGAATGGGAAACGGGTAGTTGAGTGTCCTTGTTTTTGGTGACTGTGGACCTTGAGATGACTGGGTTGAGAGTCCAGTATGGTAACCATTACACCATGGATCCGACCCGCAAATTACTTTCGGGTAAGGTTGCATATATGTAGTTGAGAATTTTCACTTTTGTTTGATTCATTTGATTGCTCTTATTGTGATGCAACTAGTTTGATTGATTGTTCTTCTTTTTTGGTGTGAAGTAACACACACAATATTTACTTTTTCATCGCTCTCCTGTATTTTAATTGTCTTTAACGAGAGAGAAATATTCATGAAATGAACCCTGGCTTGCAATGTCTATGACTAACTTAGCTAGGTCTCAAGTATCATGCGTTAACGGGCAGAGTGGGGTATATAGCAACGTACGTAATATAATTTTACACTCTTACTTACTAGATGGCGCTACAGTTCGGTGTAAACCAGGGCTTCAAACAACAAGCCTCTCCAGTCGGCACGATCTTTGGCCAGCCGCTTCCAGTGCCGCACGCCCAGTTTGTTGAGGTCCCTTTCCACCTGTGCGTGCCAGCTTAGATGCGGTCGTCCTCTCGAAGACTCTTCGGGCCGGAGCGGTGATGTCCATTCCCTCTACATGGCCCAGCCATCTTAAATGTTGGATCCGAACACGTCTATCTAGGCCGATGTCGCTGTGCAGCCCGTAAAGTTCTTGTTTGAATCTCCTCCTCCACTCTTCGTTTACACAAACGGGACCAAAGATTGCACGCAGAATTTTCCTCTCAAAAACGCCCATGAGCCTCTTTTGATAACGTCCAAGCCTCAGCGCCGTAGAGGAGGACCGGGAAGATTAAGGTTTTGTAGAGGGATACCTTAATTTTTCGAGAGAGGGCTCTACTACTCAATTGCCTCTTGAGCCCGAAGAAGCAGCGATTGGCAAGAGTTATTCTGCGTTCTATCTCAGCGCTGGTGTTGTAGCTGCTTATCACTATCGAGCCAAGGTAGACGAAGTCCTTGACTACTTCAAAAATATAGCTGCCGGAGGTGATGTTCTGACCAGGACGTCGGTGTTGCGCTTCTTTCCTTGATGATAGCATATATTTGGTCTTGTCCCCATTTACCCTTAGACCCGCTTTAGCCGCTTCGGCTTAATGCTTGCCAACGCCTTATTGACGTCTCGCTAGATCGTACCTCTTTTATTGGCCGCAGAGTCCTGCACGATATTTTCAAATAGGATGTTAAAGAAATCACATGACAGTGCGTCACCCTGTCTGAGACCTTTCTAACATCGAAGGTCTCGGTTAGTTCACCTCCGACCTTAGTGGAGCAGCGGGAATTCTCCATAGTCATCCTGCACTGTCTGACGAGCTTGGCAGGAATGTTAAAACAAGACATGGCTCTGTATAGCTCGTCTCTATAAACGCTGCCATATGCGGCTTTAAAGTCGACAAAAAGATGGTGCGTGTCGACCTTGAATTCATGGGTCTTCTCCAAGATCTGCCGTACTTAAATATTGGGTCTATAGTGGATTTTCCTGGCCTGAAACGACACTGATAGAAACCTATCAGATGGTCCACGAACGATTTCAGGCGCTTACGCAATCTCCGATCGATAAGTCTCCTTCCGAGTATCAGCAAGGTCTTCGAGAAGGTAATCCATAGAGCCCTGTCCAAATGGGCTGAGGACAAAAATATCATTCCGGATAACCAATTCGGTTTCAGGGCGGGGCATGATACCATACATGCCGCGTCGAAACTCGTCTCGGATATCCAATGGAATAAATGCAAGAACCAATGCACGGGTGCCTGCCTGGTTGACTTGGAAAAAGTCTTCGATACCGTATGGTTAGAAGGACTCTATTACAAGCTCAAACGGTTGGGCATAAGTAAACCATTGCTATATATAATTCATGATATGTTAACGAGTAGAAAGTTCGTTGTGAAAATTGCCAACGTAACTTCTGCTCAAACATTTGAAATTAAAAACGGATTGCAACAGGGTACGGTAAATTCGCCGATCCTTTTCAGCATTTATATCAGTGATCTGATAGTTTCTCTTCACCATTCAATAGCGTATGCAGATGACTTGGTTGCGTACAGATCAGGTCCAACGATCGAGGTCATTGGCATTTTATTGCAACGTGACTTCGACAAAATTCAGCAGTTCTGTGATGTCTGGAAGTTGAAAATCAACTTCCACTAATCAGAGACTATTTTATTCAGAACGCCTCTGTCTAGGGCCTCTAGGGACACTAGAAAACATTGGCGAAAATTCGCAATCATCGGACCGGACGGGCGTCCACTGGCGAGTAAAAGTGTAGTCAGATACCTCGGGATCTGGCTGGATCAGTATCTGTATTTTAACAAAAATGTAGATGCTGCTCTGGAAAGAGCCCGGGGCGCTTTCGCCCTGACAAGATGGCTGTTTCACTGCAGCCAACTTGATTCTAGGGTGAAGGTAATCTGCTACATGGCCTTAATCAGGCCTATGATTGCCTATGGATGTCCCGTCTGGTTTAATGTGAGCGCAAGCTTAATGGAAAGGATTCGGGTGTTTGAGAGACAATGTCTGAGGACTTGTCTTGGATTACACAGGACACCAGAGTCTGAGTACAGAAAGTTCTATCCCAACGGGGTCCTATACGATAGGGCAAGGATTTTACGGATAGATAACTTTCTGATTAAACTGATTCGAGGTCACGTTGCAAGGGCAATGACTTCGACCAGTAACTTGATCTCTGGGGCTTACTACCCCAATGTTATGTATTATGAAAAAGTGCGTCTGAATGGCTTTGTGCCTCCGGAAGCATTTCTTTACTTTGATAATTGTGGGCTGATCCAGGATGGATTGGCGGTGCCGCTAATCTTCCATGTGGCCCGTAATTCTGTGGAGCGGCGGCTCCTTTACGAACCTGACGTCGTGCTCTGTGAGCCCGAGCGCCTCAGGTTCAGTACAGCGGTTTCTCGCCGAGATAGAGAAGACGTTGTCCGACAGCATCAACGCTTTTGGTGGCTAACGGACTCCGTCGTGGAATTTTTTTTAATAGAGCCTCTTCAAGGCAGGTTCGCCGAACCCCATTGGCGGACTCCTATAGGGTAGGGTAGGTTAGGGTAGGCTAAGGTAGGTTATAAGTGTTTATTAAAAACAAAAAAAAAAAAACGAAAAAATCGTAAAAATGAAAATAGGAAAAAAAGATGTATATACATGTTATATATTAAGTATATAATTTTTGTATATACATTTTAGTTAAGGTAGATTAAGATAGAATTAGTTAGATTTAAGTTTTATTTTATTAACCTCTTAAAACCCGATATTACGCTAAGTTTTTCTTAATTTTCTTAGCATGCAATTAATAAAAGTTCATAATTTTTCTGTTAATATTAAGTTGTCGAAAGACATAGAATAAGTTGTATATTGTTTGTTTTAGAGTGCCCGCTTAGGGTCAGTAAGACATTAATGTTAGTTATAATCTAAGCTAGTTTTACTCATTTTGTCTAGCATGTAAGATAATTATAAGATTTTTCTGAAATAAAATGAATTTAAAATGCAAAAAAAGAAAAAAAAAAATGCGCTTACGCAGTACTGCAGAGAGGATCTTGTACGCAATATTCAGGAGACTTATCCCTCTGTAATTGGCGCAGTCATAGGGGTCTCCTTTCTTATGGACCCGGCAAACGATGCTGAGATTCTATTCATCGGGCATGTATTCTTCCGACCCTATCTTGCAGATGAACGAACGATGCTAATGCTCCAAAGTGTGTTAATTCTTAATTAATATGTCGCTTCAACACATTCAAGTGTGAAGTTAGTTTACACACCATAGAACGTGTTACGATTTTAACACGAATAAGTGTATACATTTCAAAGATCAAACGTGTTAAGTGACACCTTTAATCGGATTGTGGGTCAAATGAGATAGTTATGTGTGTTATTTAACACATTTCTGCGTGTTTGTTTAACACACTAGTATTTGCAGTGTATATTGCACACTTCACAAGTCGATAAGAAATTAAGAATGTAGGTTTCCTGTCAGCATTACTCTTTTTGGGCCACCCTCTAGAAATTGTGTTTTTTGACTAAAGCTACATAAGACCGGCGCGGCGATTGCTTTTTGGATAAGAGTTGTGAGTTTACTCAATCACTGGATTCTTCTTGGATTTGTGTTTATATCCACCCTATTGGCGGAAACTTGGAAAAACTTTTAAAAAGGAAAACCATTCAAATTGTAATGCCTATGGTCGTGAATAAATTTCCGAAGCAGACAACGTTTTTAAAACACTTTCAAGCACCATGAGCCATTTAATCAGTAGATTTATTGTCTCAAACAAGCTATTTCCATAAAATCGAAAACAGAAAGAAACAGAAAAAGGGAAGAAACAGAAAAAGGGAAGAACGACAAAAAAAAACATTAAAATCCCATTACCGTAAAGGTGGAACGAATTGTCCGCTGAAAAGTTATTTTGTTTTATTTGAAACCCTAACCGGCAGTTAAAACTTAACCGCTTTTTCCATGCTAGCGCGAAATCAAAATAGTATCTAGTATGTCTGTGATACGAGTGATTCTGGTTTATCGAATGACATAACTTTTTTCGTTTTCATTATTTTTTTTTTTTTTGTCCTCTTTATTGACCGTTAAATCTAAATACTGCTTAACCAGACACTTAGTCGCCTTTAAAACGAGGCGTCTGTAAAGACGAATTCCATTAGTTTGCTATTTTGATTGAGAAGATGTGTGAGGCGGAGGAGCATGAGAAAAACGACGAGACCAATCGAGTATCTGACAGATGAATTATGCATGTGCTTTTCGAATAGCATCTGGTAGGCTAAGACTATCTTTATTCAATTAGTTGCTTTGAATGAATTCCTCCTGCTTATCTAATTGATTCATCATGCCCGCGAAGTTGTAATTTGCTGCGTGAGTTGCAGTCATGTTAAGCAGAAGAAAAAGACCTAGATGTAGGGTGGAGTGAAGAGGCATGATGCCGACAAGTTGGCGATTGTTATGTAACAATGTGGAATGATAAACAGGTTCCGGGCACGTGCTGGATGAGTAGAAGTGAACCGTGTCCCATGCGGCCTAGAGAAACAGAAATGTATTTGGATAACAATAAGCATGTAAATAAGCATTGGCTTTTCCAGATGGTTCTATAAGTTCATCTAACGAATTCCTCTAAAAAAAAAACAAAAACTATATCCAATTATGAGGGATTTGGACCATGTTCCCATCACGGTTATAATTTGTTAGTCATGTTTTCAGCATGTGGTCTGATGAATAATGATTTTGATGTCAGCATTTGAATTCCTAACTATCTTGAGTGGGTAATAGGTTTGTGGTGATTTCGTCCTAACTATAACAATAGCCATAAGCTCTGACTTGTAGCACAGCGGGCTATGTTGGATAATAAACATGTTCCACTCGACTGTCTCGACATTTCTTCCGCAAATCTATTAAGTTCCAACCGTGAAAAAACACCGCTCTTAAATCTGTATTATGAGGCAAAAGTAATGTCCCGATTTGAAGTGGCTGCCGTTTTATATAAAAATACCGGACAAGTGCGAGTCGGACTCGCCCACCGAGGGTTCGGTATAATACTACTAGGTACATAACACTTAAGTAGATAGTTACTTATTTATTACAACATTACTTATTTTTAATTACAACATTTTAAATTAAATAAGAGGGGCCCTGGCGCACTGGTTAGTGTGTTGGACTCTGTTTATTTCGACTCTGAAAGTTTATTTCGCGGCGTCCCTCCTCGGCGGCGTACTGGCGAAATCCCCCGTAATATACTTGCCTTGAAAGTACTTCTCGATTCATGCCGGCCGTTCAGAATCGGCATTAAACTGTAGGGTGATTGAGAGAAGCTTGGCTCTGGTCCTTCATGGGCTGTAACGCCACAAAAGAAAATAAATTAAATAAACAGGTATGCATAACAGTTTCATTCTTCGTCATAAATCGAAAACTGTACATTATAAGAATAATTAAAAATCTATTTAGGCTTGTGCCAATGAAGCCCTTTCATACAATACCCCACATGACACCGTTTAATTCAATAAAAAATTTGGACCACCGTCCTTGCATAAAGACTCGGTTTTTTATGATTTAATTTACGAATGTATAGTTTTCAGACTTTTCTCTATACTTGCAGTGTAAGACGGAAGTTACTTGCAAAATTTCATAGTTCTAGGTCCAGGTCAACGGAAAATACCCTATAAATTTTGATTCACTTGAGAGTGTCGAAATATACGTTTTTTGCAGCATAAACGGCCGTATCTTTTTTTTTACGTTAACTTAGAAGTTTGATTTTTTCAAAGCTTCAAGAGACTGTAGACCTGACTATATCGTTTTAATTTCAACTCGATAAATCCACGCGTTCCCGAGATAAAGGGTCTTGACAGACAGACAGACGGACGGCCAACAAAGTTTTTTCCCTTTTTTCCTTTTGAGGTACGGAACCCTCGTTTCGCGGTGTTTTGAATTGTTGCTCGCAAAAAATCTGGCTCTAAAATGATGATTCCTTGCTCAATGTTAGTTTAAGCTTTGTTATGGTCAGCACAAGATATCAAAGGAAGAAGTCTTGTCGGCGTACCAGCTTAAAACAGGAGGCAATACAACCTGAAATCTGATCAAAAAACACTCCTTTTTATTTTAGTTTATAGTTTTATGAAACGATTAAATAATATGAGGTCACTGCTGGGGAATTCAAGTTGGAGTGAGGAATCTAGGAAGGGAATTTCAAATAGGAAGCATTTACCGTAATGTACTAAAGGAATACTTGTTAAGAGGACATTTACACGGTCTATTTGTAACTAATCGACGTACATGTTGCCATGTAGATTTTTATGATCTTTAACACGCCCTCTCAAGATGAACGTCGTTGTAAACCACTACACTTGACCAATCCCGAACATTTTAAGCACTTTTCGTGTACTGCTCTTCTTCGTCAATACATCGTATCTTGTGTGAGAACATGCTGCAACGATGTTTTATGTCAATGTAATCTGTACGTGCATGAAACACCCGATAATTTGCCAAACACAGCTCCCCGATCATCCACAAAAAAACTTATGTTTGCTAGAAAAGGTAGATTTAGCTCAAGCATTAGACTACGAAGGTAGATGGCTTATTTTGCTGCTTCCACTAGGCTGACATATTCGGCCTCTGTCGACGATAATGCAACCGTTCGCTGCTTCTGCGGCTTCCAGGTAATGGCTGCACCACTGAGAAGAAATACGTAGCCTGTATATGATCGACGATCAACAGTACATCCTCCCCATTCGGAATCAGTATACGCAATCATTAGTTTACCAGATTTCTTGTATAGAAGGCCATTATCTGCGGTCCCAGCAAGATACCTTAAGACGCTTTTCGTTGCAAGCCAGTGACAATTTCTCGGCTCATCTGCAAATTGTGCTAACCTCGATACAGTGTTAGCAATATCTGGACGGGTTGCTACTGATAAATACATAAAAGCGCCAATCAACTCACGGTATGGATGATCTTCTCGAATTTTGTCACCATCTGCATCATCGAAGGGCACATTGACTTCCGAAGGAGAAGTCAAGGGGTTGCAGGCTTCCACTTTATACTGCTTAACTGGACCAAGAGTGTATCCGTTTTGGGAAAGTTTAATCTTATCATTATCTTGCCTTATTTCCAGACCAAGGCAACTTTTGGCAGGACCGAAATCTTTAATTTCGAAATCTATCCAAAGACACTTATACATATCCCTGACGCGGTTCACATCGTCCGATGCTACCAGGATGTCTTCAACATATACTAAAACGAAAGAAAAACCCTTTACATTCTTATTGTAAAAAAGACATAGTTCATTCTTAGTGGCCTCCAGTCCCATGGTCAAAAGCTTTTCATGAAGTTTCTCGTACCAATGTCGACCAGTTTGGCGTAGTCTATATTACTCTTTCTGCAATTTGCAAGCATTCCGCCACCACGAAGATTCGCTTGCATTTTTCGTGCTTTAATTCCAAAGCACGAATCTTTCTCATGTTTTGGTACGAACGTTTCCAGCAACACGTTCATCATTTCCGGAACTTCCATGACGACATCCTCATTCAATGACCCATTTAAAAATGCTGTCACAACATCAAACTGCCAGATTTTCAGACTACGCCGCACGGAAAGCGCTAATAGGAAACGCAATGTTTTAAGTCTTGCAACGGGAGCAAATGTCTGATAATAATTTATCCCGTACTGTTGACTATACCCCTTTGCAACAAGTCGAGCTTTATCATGTTTGGTCGTTAGAACCCAGCGACATCCAACAGCGTGATCACTATCGTCCCTTGTGATCATTTCAAAAATATAATTTTCTTATAATACTTATGTACAAGCTCCGACTCCATGGTGTTCTTCTACTCTTCGGCTTCACGGCTTTTCAAAGCATCTGTAACAGCAACCTCTGCCACGCCAACAAATAAGACATCTTCGTCTCTGTCAATGGGTGAATCCTCAGTCTCTCGTTGAGTAGATGATGTTGTCGTTGTTGATTGCAACAGTTCCTTCGGTCGCCCTCTCGAACGTAACTTCCAAGGTAATTCAGCAGACTTGTTTTCTTCATTCTTGTTTGCTTCTCCTTTTGGCTTATCTTCAGGAGCAAACACTATCTTCAGGGGACACGATGAGAACTCAGCAATTTTTGGACTTCTTATGCCATCCGTTGATATGGGCAATAGATCATCCATCACTATCGTTTCCATCGTACCATCCGTTTCCTCTTTCAAGAACTTAATATCACGCGCGTGAACAATCTGATGTTTACTTGGCAGTGCCATCGGCGTCCTTAAAAAAACAGGATCAAAGGCTTTTTTACAAAAATGATGCAAAAATGGCTCTTCTTGCATTTCGCGTGGATTCACGATGCTCCAGGAACGTAAGTTTTGTTAATTTGTACATCTTCTTCTTCTTTGATGGCGCTACAGTTCGGGGTGAACCAGGGCCTCACCCAACAAGCCTCTCCAGCCGGCCCGATCTTTGGACAGCCGCTTCCAGTGCCGCACGCCCAGTTGGTTGAGGTCCCCTTCCCCCTGTGCGCGCCACCTTAAATGCGGTCGTCCTCTGCTGCGTCGTCCCTCGGGGTTGGAGTCGAAGACTCTTCGGGCCGGAGCGTTGATGTCCATTCGCTCTACATGGCCTAGCCATCTTAGACGTTGGATCCGAAGACGTCTAACCAGGCCGATGTCGCTGTACAGCCCGTACAGTTCTTGGTTGAATCTCGTCCATTCTCCGTTTACACAAACGGGACCAAAGATTGCAAGCAGAATTTTCCTCTCGAAACGTCCAAGAGCCTCTTCATCCGCTTTTGATAACGTCCAAGCCTCAGCGCCGTAGAGGAGGACCGGGATGATTAAGGTTTTGTAGAGGGAAACCTTAGTTTTTCGAGAGAGGGCTCTACTACTCAATTGCCTCTTGAGCCCGAAGAAGCAGCGATTGGCAAGAGTTATTCTGCGTTTTATCTCAGCGCTGGTGTCGTTGCTGCTTGTCACTATTGAGCCAAGGTAGACGAAGTCCGTTTCAGTTTTGAATCTCGAGGTGGCCAATCGACCCAAAACTCATGCGTGGACATGAAGACTCCTTGCCCAGAGACCGAATCCCTGTATTCTTAGCGCAGTCCTGGCTGCAATGCTTTCGTTGTATATGTCCAATGGTGGAAGGTTTAGCATTGTTGCAAGAATCGCCGTTGGTGTGCATTTCATAGGTCCAGTTAGCGTTTGTATTGGCAGTAATAAGTTCTTGGTAGTTAAGGACTTCGTCTACCTTGGCTCCGCAGTGATCTGGAAAGACGACATCAGTTCCGAAATCAAACGCAGAATCACTCTTGCCAATCGCTGTTTCTTTGGGCTCAGGAGGCAACTGAGTAATAGAGCCCTCTCCCGAACGACAAAGTTGACTCTATATAAGACCCTTATCATCCCGGTCCTGTGGTACGGTGCAGAAGCATGGACACTATCAAAAGCGGATGAGGAGGCCCTTGGTCGGTTCGAGAGAAAGATTTTGCGTGTGATTTTTGGGCCTATAAACGCAGACGGGGGATGGAGGAGAACATTCAACCACGAACTTTACGGGCTGTACAGCGACATGAGCCTAGTCAGGCGTCTACGGATTCAACGCCTAAGATGGCTGGGCCATGTACAGCTCCAGCCCGGAGAGTCTTTGAATCCAACCCCGAGGGACGAAAAAGCAGAGGACGGCCGCACTTAAGATGGCGCACACAGGTGGAAGGGGACCTCAGCCAACTGGGTGTGCGGCAATGGAAAAGGCTAGCGAGAGATTGTGCCAGATGGAGGGGCATGTTGGTTGAGGCCCAGGCTCACCCCATACTGTAGCGCCCACCACGAAGAAGGAGATTTCTTCTCAAGTGCCTTCTACCAGGCATTCGAACCATAGACTAGAATAGGTCTTACCACCGCAGTATACAACCAAAATACCACTTTCGGATTCAAGCCCCATGTCTTTCCAAAAGCTGCTCTGCACGAATATAGTGCCACGTACGCCACTTTCATTAATGTTGTCCTTCATTCTAAGCTTGGAGTCTAGGATTATGCCAAGATATTTGGTAGATTTTCTCTAGATCCATTCATACGGGGGTAAATGAATCTGGGTATAGATCATCGCCTTGTGAAGAGAATAATCTCGGTTTTCGCCGAGTTTACTCTCAGACCTCGTCCCTTGGCCCAGTTATTAACTAACAGCAGTGCGTAACTTAGTATTTCGCTGGGGACCTGAGGAAACTTCCCTGATATCAGAATGTATGTATGTATGTTGGCGTTACAGTCCATGAAGAACCTGAGCCGAGCTTCTCTCAATCACCCATGTTGTGTGTGATTTCATTTTCCATAGATGAAAGGGACCTACAGTTTATAGCCGGTTCCGAACGGCGAATTTCGAGAAGCTTTTCATGACAATTTTACTACAGGGGGTTTTGTCAGAACCCCGCTGAGGAGAAACACCGTGAAAAACACGTTCGATGGCATGGCTGTATCGGGATTCGATCCCGTGTCATCGGCGTCAGAGGCCAACACACTACCCACTGCGCCACGGCGCTCTCTGATATCAGAATGCAATGTCTAATTTTTACCATTCCGTCGACTACAAGGAGCCATAGAAGAGGTGATAGAAGACCACCTTGTGGTGTACCCCGATTGACCTTCACCTATCCGCTTACTCATCATATCGCCGAACTTATTATACAAGTATTTGGACACTGTTGCCTTAGTACTCACGTTATTAAAGGCACCATCAATGCCTAGAAAGATACCTAGGGTGAATTCTTTTACATAGAGTACCTTTTCTACCTTATGGACTACCCTGTGTAGAGCAGTATATACAGATTTACCATTTATGTACGCGTTGTGTGATTGTGTGATTATGTACATGTGGACTAATCGTTCAAGCATTTTCATAAGGAAGGAAGGTCGACTCGAAAGTCTATAATCCTTTACAGTTGCGTGGTTGACTTTACCCGACTTGGGTATGAAAACCACCCTAACTTCCCTCTACGCTTGTGGAACGTAACCCATCCTGCTAATGCGTGACTGTGTGCACCGCTGTTTTGTTAATGTTTGTGGACTTTTTCAGACGTTTCCTACCGCAGGAAAACGCCGACGGTCCGATATACGGCATTTTTTGTAATTCTCTATTTGTCTACGACAATAATGTAAAATCACACCAACATTTGACGCCATTGACAAAAACTGTAAATCATTCTCAATATAATATCACTTTTGCCCCACCTTTTGTATCCGATTCTACGTGATATTGGTGTCCATATGTTGGGCACTAATCCGATTTTATCAAACGAACGCGCGTTTGAAAGGTGCTATTTTAGACTACATTTTCTATTTACGCAGTTTTGTAATCCGTCATTTGCCTATAAAGTTATATTGATTTAAAAATGAATGAAAGATCTGAAGACATTCGTCATTTGATGCTTTTTATAAGGGTTCCGTACCCAAAGGTTAAAACGGGACCCTATTACTAAGACTTCGCTGTCCGTCCGTCTGTCACCAAGCTGTATCTCATGAACCGTGATATTTAGACAGTTGAAATTTTCACAGATGATGTATTTCTGTTGCCGCTATCCATACAACAGACATGATTTTCATCCAAAAAATCCCCTTGTTAACATACTGACCTAAGGTTAGTCGACAATATCCCACAAACAGTAGCAAACTTCCGAGCTTTGATCCCTATTGTGTCTTTGATGTACCAATCCTAGCTGCAACCAATAATAAATACCCTTTAAGCTTTGATGTGTCACTGCTAAGTTAATCCTTGCTGCAAACTCTTTCGTACAATTGCTATTCCCCTCCTTTTCCATCCTGATAGGTTAAGACTTCAAATGTTGCAACAAATTCAATTGTTGTGAAATTAACTTTCGATCATATCCCACAACCAATTACACACTTCCAAGTTTTGATCCCTATTGTGTCTTTGATATATTAATCCTGGCTGCCAGCCTTTTTCCTATAATTATTGTTATTCACCTTTTCACCTCCTTGCTGTCAAGTAAGATAGTTGATTTGAATTCAGTGGACACTTTGATGATCAACTATCTCATCATGGAGGTTTTTGATCATCAAGGTAATATGCCTATAACCTGCGTGCAACCAAGATCAGTCATCATGCAAAAAAGCATTTTAAACGGATTAGCCGTTTTAATATGACGACTGATGATACAGATGGTACGGAACCCTTCGTGCACGAGTCCGACTTGCACTTGGCCGGTTTTTTTGACAATAAAGGTAATAATGCTGCAAAAACATGTCGAACATATTGTGAAGTGTACGTTGAGAATATTGAGAGTAAACGCCGAACCCAGGAGTTGTGTGTTGATTCCGCTCCAGAAATTTCAGTGCCAAAGTTACAACTCGCTCGGGTCAGGCAATTACTGAAAAGGTTGCTGAAATTTTGCAGTTGGGGAATCAGGAGCAGCACGAAAGCTGTCAGGAGATAGTGGAGGCACTAAACATCAACCACAAGCCAGTTCGGAATCATCTAGAAAGAGCGGACTGTTCAAAGAGGCTCGTTGGTTGGATACCACATAAATGAATGTACATTTAATTGACTGAATTACCATGGGTGATACATCGCTAAATCGCAACGAAGTCTATCCGTTTTTAAAGGAAATGATTACGTGCTATGGAAAATGGTTTAAATATAAAAATATTCAACGTAAGCGATCGTGGTCAAAGGCCAGTAAATCCCGACAAATGACTTCAAAGCCTCGATTGACGGCAAACGAGGTGATGCTGAGTGCTTAGTGGACTTGGAGGGGAATTGCCTATTATGAGCTATAAACCTGGCCAAACGGTCAATTCTGTGTACAACTTGACCGCTTGAATGGAGTAATGAAGAAAGACCGACTTGAATTGGTCGACAGAAACGTGTGTGTGTTGTCCGATGCGACAACACTAGACCACAGACATCTTTGATGTCTCGGAACAAATTAACAAAAATATAGTGGGAAGAGAGCACCGTGGCGCAGTGGGTAGTGTGTTAGCCTCTGACGCCGATGACACGGGATCGAATCCCGACACAGCCATGTCATCGAACGTGTTTTTCACGGTGTTTCTCCTCAGCGGGGTTCTGACAAAACCCCCTGTAGTAAAATTGTCATGAAAAGCTTCTCGAAATTCGCCGTTCGGCATTAAACTGTAGGTCCCTTTAACCTATGGGAAAATGAAACCACACACAACATGGGTGATTAAGAGAGAAGCTCGGCTCTGGTCCTTCATGGGCTGTAACGCCAACATACATACATACATAGTGGGAAGTTGTATAATCCGGATCTTGTACCGTCTGACTACCATTTGTTTCGGTCTAAAACTGTCTTGATAGTAAAAGATTGGCCGGCCGAACAGTCTTTTAAAATCACCTGGCCAAGTTCTTCGCCGATAAACCACAGAAGTTCTACACTGATAGAATCAAGAAGCTGCTCCAAAATGGCAGATGATTGTTGAAAAACCGCGGATACCTATCACCAATTACTTTTGCTGGGGCTCTTCCTTTTGCATTACAATTTCGTAGATTCGTGATCGCTTTTGAACTCCTTTTAAGCTTGCATCTATTGGCATGTACAGCGAAGTCGTGAAGGTGAATTCCACATTAGATACCTTCCTAACTCCTAACTTTTCTCACTAGCCGCCACACGGAGCCATTTTATTCCGTAAACGTCTTGTAAGGACATGAGCAGCAATTTATTTAAATCTCTCGCATGTGCATCATACAAAATTCTTTCTTGGTCTCTAGTCTATACCATGTAAGGCACTTTATCAGCGAGATACAATTTGCACTACATCAGATGAGGACAGATCCTCCGCTCCCATTACTCGAAACGCCACAAACCATCCACCTCATTCAAGCTGGTGGCATAGAGATCTATCAACGGTTTTTGTTCAACACTCCAATGATACAATGTGTACTTGTGGGTGTTTTTGTGTATAACAATCTATGTAGAAATACCGTTTGCATTACAAAAGTCCGTGTTCCTGTTCTACTTAAGTACGCTGTCACACATATAAATTTATGTAAATTGCACAGGTCCTGTCGGAAATCCAAGAAACAACTGCCTTCCCGCATACAAGATTGATGATGACCTAAAAAGCTTTCAATTTGTCGACGACAGGAGCTAACCTTATATCAGTGGCTACCACAGAACGCAACTCACTTGACACTTGACACCCATTTTCGGATTTTTTAGCAAGTAGCTCATAAGCAATTAAAAAGGAGAGCACTCCCTCCTTGTTATCCTGTAAGGACTAAAACAAAATACTGAATCTGAAAGTCTTTACCTTTAATTTGTCTAATTAAATCTGGCCGGATGTTAAGGCCCCCATCTTCGGCCTCTTAAGCTATGAACAACATAATTTTTTCGTGCCCCCACCACCCACTCCAGAACCTATATTAATTAGCTCTAATTACTACCAGGATAACTAACTTCTTTCTTCGCAGTTACTCTCTATTGCCGTTGTTGTTCAGCCACGCTGAATATCTCAGTAGGCGAACAAACATCCGGGGTGTGGGTGACGTATACTCAGCATATCAAGCAAATGCAATCCTTTCGTATTCTGTAAGAAAAGGACACCGCATGGAACTAAAGTAAAAGACGATGAAGAAGGTTCCTTTCACTTGTCGTTATCTGAATGTACTTTACTGCACGGCTGCCGCTACTTTACTTTGTGTGTGTCCTTTTCATAAATATGTATAAACTTGCAATCATTGGCTTGAGTGCATGCACGAAGCACGGAGACACTAATACTAAAGACGACCGGGAGTTCAAGAGCGTTATGAACAAAAAACAGAAAAAAAAAAAAATAGAAGCGAAGAACTAAATAAAAAATCCTATCCTCCTTGGGGCCGGTAAATGAGGATTCGCGTCATACGTACTCCCAACCATGACAGATCTAGTTGGTGGAGAATAACAGAGGGAAATCCGCCGACAATCGTACGGCGTTATAGTGGTTTGGGCTAGACTTTATGTCATCCATGTACTCGTACATCATTCGGTGGCAGAAAGCCGACACCCCCCAACGGCGGCGGTGATGACACCCGATGGATGCACAAACTTGGTTGCTCCGGGGGCACTTTCCATATTTGAAATTGTTGTCATCAGACGTCGCAATGTTTGCTCTTCACATCAAATTGCTGTATGCATCTTTAATGAAATTGTGCTTGTGTAAGTGTGCACAAAGCTTGTTTCGATATTTGTTGTCTCATGCTATCCCCGTTGTCCTATGTCCTTCGATTTGACATTCCCGCTGAACCGTTGTGTACCCGAAGTAAACATGTGGGTGTTTGTTTAGAGATGCTAAGCACAATACCAGAGAGTTGACATGGGCCTTAAGTAAGGAATATGGATAGGGACAGGATGCACAGAGTCCTAATGAGTGATGACTAGCATTACACAGCGCAAAGAACGAAAAATGGAAAGTAAATAGACTTCAGGATCAAAGGATATGAGCGATGAAAAGCTACTCCTACTCTTGTATGCCAAGGGATTTCGGTAATGGAAACGCGACCAATTCATAATTGACACCATCTTAGAGACTGTTGTATTGTCATTATCTGTCCCCCACATTACACATACGCAGGATTTGCAATGAGCCCTGAAAGCCGATAAAGGGATTCGGTGAGAATAAGATGTGCTTGTGTTTAAGGTATATTCATTTCATCCTTTGATCATTTGAGCCGTGCAAACGGTTTACCGAAGACATGTACATCCCCCCGTTTCATTCATTCCCTTTTAAAATCTTAACCTGACGATGACAAGCTGATGGGGACGAGTCCTACGGCTTGGGTTATAATTGTCTAGGTGCATCAGGGATCATGTACTTGGGGGAATTATTTTCTTAGTAATTAATTTTAATTATGTGCGAGCAGATAAGAGGAGGAAAAGGAAAACCCACACCGAAGAGATGAAATGAATTCGTTTGCTGTTTGCTTTTGCGGTTTGGCAAAGGAAGTGCCGTGAGTAGAGTCAAAGGACTTTGCAAGTAGTCGGATTTTGACTTTCAAACGTGATCAAGTTCGTGTATAATGTGCCAAACAGGAACAGTAAATATGGTATATGGGGATTGTGTCAAAGGATCTGGTTTTTATGGAAATTAAAAAAAAGGAGCACAACAAGTCACAATATTGCTTAAAGGAGTGTAGTTGTGGCTCTGGCGAAGCAGAGCAGTTCAAAATGGTTTCACCCTCCACCAGGGAAATTTGTTTATTTTATGATTTTTTATTTTTTAGGAGGTGGACTATGAAATTTTTATTTTTTTTTTACCAATTTAGGGGTTTTTAGTATTCATATATGCGGCTTTCTAAAATACATTATACCATACTGTCGGAAAGTTATGTTACAAATTATGATACTCGCCTTGTGCACTATGTTCCCATATAAAGTTGAACACCCTTCTTGAATTTTTTTCATTTTTTAAAGTTCGCACAGGTTCAAGAGTTTATACTCTTATAATGTTTATCACACAGGGGGGAGGGAGCGAGCAAACAGGGCAAAGAAGTTGATCGCGTTTAACATGGCAAACGCCAGCTTCGATCTCTGTCCCTGCTCAATCCAAGTTGACACACAGCCTCCGCGTGGCCCCCCCTGGATAGCTACCCTCGCACCCGCCAGGTAGTGAACCAATGTGTGCAGCGACCCAACCCCTCGTTCCTGGGGAAAGAGGAACCTGGCCCTCCAGGTTGGGGGTTGTGCTTAGGGGTAACATCCCTATCACGTAAAAGCCTACTTGGACGGATACAATGCTGACGACCCCTGCAAACGACTAACGGACTTGAGAGTCTGCACCTGGAATGTTAGGTCCTTTAACAGACCGGGTGCAGGCGATCAATTGGAGCAAACCCTCAACTGCTATAAAGCAGATATAACCGCACTCCAAGAAGTGCGATGGGACGGACCAGGCAATAAACGAATGAAAAACTGCGACATCTACTACGGGAACTGCTGAGACATAAGCGAACGCCTCATAACAATCCGCATCAAAGCTAAGTTTGGAAACATTAGCTTAATATGCGCCCCAACGGAAGAAAAGGACGATCGACTCAAAGAAGAAGTCCACGATCTCCTAGATAGAACCTATGCCCAATGTCCCGACACAAAAATAGTCCTAGGAGATTTTAATGCAAAACTTGGCAAAGAGGACATATTTGAGTCGATCATAGGAAGCATAGCCTCCATAACACCACATCCGACAGCGGACTTAGGCTAATCGATTTCCTAGCGGGGCGTAAACTCCTTGTAGCAAGCACGCGATTCCCCCATCTCAACATCCACAAAGGTACCTGGCGGTCTTTTGATCAATCGACCACCAACCAGATTGATCACATTGCGATCGACGCTAGACACTCCTCCTGTATTCTCGACGTACGAACCTTCCGAGGGGCCAACATCGACTCGGACCACTACCTTGTTGTAGCCAAGGTACGAATGAGGTTATCAAGAATGCTTAGGAGTCGAGTAGCTCAACGTAAGTTTGACGTCGGAAAGCTACAATCGGAAGCTCCTCCAAGCTCTCTCAAAATCCGCCCACAGCAGCACAAACAATAGAGCAGGAATGGGCGCATTGCCAGAGCGCCGTCAGAGACGATGCCTCAGAGCTGCTGGGTTTCAAACCGCCACCACCTAGAAACCCCTGGTTCGATGAACAATGCGAACAAGCCCATGCAGCAAAACAAGAAGCATATAAAGCCATGCTGCAACGACGGACGAGAGCTGTTGCGAAATCTATGAGCAGAAGAGAAGAGAGGAACACACGCTTTTCAGAAGAATGAAGAGAGAGCACGGAAAGCGTGAGATCGAGGAGATGGAGAGATGCTTCCGCATGAATGACGCCCGTAAGTTTTACAATAAGGTAAAACGAACATGCCATGGCTACAATGCCAGAGCGGCGGCCGACAGTAATGAAAATGGAGAACTGGTAGAAGAGTCGCAGTTGATGCTGAGGATTTGGAAAGACCACTTCTGCAGACTGTATAACGGCGATGATAGACAAGATACCGCTGTCAGGCAGAACGAGCCATTCGTAATGGACGAAAATGAAACAGAATTCAGTCCACCCGACCTAGACGAGGTCAAAATAGCAATATCAGGACTTAAGTCTTATAAAGCCGCGGGCGCAGACGGCCTGTCTGCTGAGCTTCTTAAGGCGGGTGGAGATGAGCTTGCAAGGTATCGTCGGAGAAAAACATGCCGGACTAATGGAATCTCAGCATCGTTCGCCCGGTCCATAAGAAGGGAGACCCCTATAATTGCGCCAACTATAGGGGAATAAGTCTCCTTAACATCGCATATAAGATCTTCTCTGCCGTATTGTGTGAACGCCTGAAACCGTTTGTGGATAACCTGATCGGCTCTTATCAGTGTGGTTTCAGGCCAGGTAAATCCACAATAGACCAAATATTTACGCTACGGCAGATCTTGGAGAAGACCCAGGAATACCAAATCGACACTCACCACCTCTTCGTCGATTTCAAGGCCGCGTATGACAGCGTATATAGAGACGAGCTGTACAAAGCCATGTCTAGTTTTAACATCCCTGTCAAACTCGTCCGACTGTGCAGGATGACAATGGAGAATTCTCGCTGCTCCATTAAGGTCGGTAATGAGCAAACCGAGACCTTTGATGTTAAAAAAGGATTTAGGCAAGGTGACGCGCTGTCATGCAACTTTTTCAAAATCGTGCTTGAAAAGATCGTGCAAGAGTCACTGGCCAACACAAGAGGCACGATTTATTTCAAGTCTACACAATTGCTTGCGTATGCCGACGACATTGACGTGATTGGACGGACACAGCAAGACGTCAATGAGGCCTTTGTAAGCATTGAGGTAGAAGCGGCTAAGATGGGTCTCAAGGTTAATGAGGGTAAAACCAAATATCTGCTTTCATCTAAAAGAGACGGACAACACCGTGGAAGGGGACCTTAACCAACTGGGCGTGCGGCGCTGGAAACAGCTGGCCAAAGATCGTGCCAGCTGGAGACGCTTATTGATTGAGGCCCAGGTTCACCACGGACTGTAGCGCCACCTAAGTAAGTAAGTAATGTTTATCACACAACCTAAACGGAGTGCAGTGGTTTGGGTCGTAGATGTTCGTTCACTACTCTCCAGGGGTGGTTGTCCGAGATAGGAGGAGAGGATCCGACCGAATTTTCACGTTGGTTGTAGTTCTCTGCAACTGTTCCATGCACTTAGGGTGTTAAATCATTATTGCCAATACCAATACCAATTACTTAGATTAGGTAGGTAGGTAGATCTGTGGAACGTACTTTAACATTCTCTCTTTGCACTAATTTGAAGTTCGAGAAAATAGTTTTTTATTTAAAAACTTTAAAATTCTTCCAGTCCAACTAACTATCGTAGATACTAATCTCTATTTTATTTCTTTCTTTTACTTCCAGGTAAGGTTGGCCATAAGCCTTTATCCAAAGTAAGAAAACTCCAAGGTATTATGAACTCAAAGAAATGTAAAATAAAAACTTTATTTATTAATATGAACTGCAAAATCTGCTTTGAGCTACAAAGTGCATTCGTCTAACAGCGTCCTTCATTACTTCCTTCCAACTCACCGAAAAGTCATCATAGAACTTTACGAGTTACGAACGTGACTTTACAAAAAAGTAACGTAAAAATGTAAAAATAAAAGGTAAAGGGAATCATAAACCTCATCTGGCCATCACCCTGGTAACCATATTAACCGCACCATCCAAACTCCTCCATTTCCTAATTACATCAGCAAGGAGCCAGTAAGCGACGCGACGCGGGAATAGTACGAAGAGTGGGAAAAAAGAGATTGTTTTGTTCGTTAAAAGCAAAACGTGACCAATTAGTAAAGTTCCCAAGTTAATACGAGAGTATACCTCCGATAGACCGACCCGACCACACACCGGTTATAAGACTTCCCCCAGACTTGTCGCCGCTCCATTCGACTAATGGGAAAGTCACCGATGTGCGGTTACTTAGCCGACTGTCTGTCGCTATATTCATGAATATTTTAATTAGTTTTTCACCTCGCATCTTACCGGCACCATGTCAACAGGTCGACCTTTCCCTTGCGGCCCTTGAAACTTTAAAAAAGGGGTCGGTAGTGAAGTCGAAGTGGGTTGCGTGGTTATTTCAAAATGCTTGTTATCCCCGCGAGCCATATTGCGTCGAGTATATCACGAACTAATTACGTTATCGGTATACTCGTATATGTCAAAGCGGTTGCTTGATTGAATCCTCTCTTTCATCATCGTAGTAGGGTCGGAGGGAAGACAGTTGTGCTTTACCACTTTACAACGATGACTTAGACGCGAGGACATTTTGTGGGCAAGTCCTGCCGAACCATTCAAATTGGTAATCAGTGTCCTTGGGGAAATGAAAATGGAATTTGTTATCTTTTATTTCATTTTTCTCCTGATGTTGGGGTGTGCAAGGATCTGCTCCAACTGTCGACAATACTCGTACACCCCGACCCACACGTGCCATCATGACATTCATTTCGGCACACAATAAAAATCGATTGAGTTGATGTTATAGCGATGTGACGGGGAAGATAACTACCCCAGATACGGTCTCCAATATCTTCTGGTACCCTCTCCGGCGGTTGATTTCGCTTTCGCTTGCTGTTTCTCCCTTCGTTGGTACTTAAACATTCGTTCTGCGTACCTTACATCCGAAGAAGTTACAATGAGGACTCTTCGAGGAAACCCTTTATTTGCGCTGGTCGTGCAGACTTTCCGGGGTCTGGGGTTTAGGTTCTTTAAGTTGTTTAGAGTTTAGAGCGTGTATCTGTGTCGAGCGAAGTTATTGCGATGAATTTAATCAGAAAAAAATGTCGATTATACGCTACTCTGCCTGGTGGGTGGTATGCCGAAGAGGCCTGCCTGAGGACGACCCGAATCGATAGAATCGATTCCGAGGCTGAAGAGCATTTCGGGCCGTGTGCTTGAAGATAAGTAAAACGAAAAAATACTTTCGAGTTGCCCTTCAGATAACATTTAAGTAGAGGGTTGAATGGCGTGGGCTTTTTCTTTCGATGAGGGTTCCGCCCCAGCACAATACATCATTGAGTTCGAAGGAGCTAATCCATATTTTATGCTTGTCGTGTTTTATTTATTATTGAAAAGTGAATATTTATAAAAAGAAAAGAAAAATAGGGGGCGGCCGGTTCTGAGTGAAATTTGGAATTCGAGATGCGGCAGTAATTCGACGGGCTTACGTCAAGATGTTGCCGATTTCCTACCTATGTATCTAAGTGAGCTCTCGGTAGTTTTGTTGACGCAAGGCACACGGCACATGCATTTCCGATTCGGATCATGACTGGCTTCGCATTTTGTTAGAGTTCATTGAGTGGAAATATGATTGCCTAGGTGGGTGAGCTCTAAACGAGATGAGTTTCTATTGATGATGGAAGCCATTGGCAAGATAGGTTGCTCATTTATCGAAAATAATGGTTACATTCAGGGTTCAGCATTCTACGGTTCCGCGTTTTGAATAGAAACTGTTCGAGGGGTTTCTTCGTCGGTTCGCCCGCAGTTTTCAATGAGCGCACCGAAACGTGTACAAGCACATAAAGGGAACAATAAAGAGGTAAAAGTAATTGCCTCGGCGGCAGTCTTTGGAAGGGAGGTAAATGATTTATGGTCTTGACGGTGGAGAGTGTTCATTGTTCTCTCTATTCTAGGAGAAGTACCTTTCCTCCTTGGTTTTTTTTTTTTTTTTTTTTTTGGTGAACATAATTTTTCTTTGAAGGCGCAAATACCGCATGTATCATGACCTGTCACGAAAGTACTTAAAGGGGGTAGAACTCAAATTTCTTCATAGGCCCATGCTCTGCTTTATATCGGACTCGTATCCTTTCTAACCCTTTTGTAATGGCATATCCTCTTGTATTCCGATTATTTGTAATATATGGCCCCATAAAGCTCTTCAATTTTAAGATATCACATTTGGATAGTTTGTCCAAAACAACTTCTTCTTCTTCTTTTTTGGTGGCGTTACAGCCCATGAAGGGCCAGAGCCAAGCTTCTCTCAATCATTCATGTTTGTGTGCGATTTATTTTTTATTCAGGTGAAAGGGACCTACAGTTTAATGCCGATTCCGAACGGCCTTACTCGAGAAGCTTTTTCACGGCAAGGTTACTACGGGGGGTTTTGCCAGTACACCGCCGTACTGGCAATGAAATGAAATGTTTTCTTATAATAGATATTGGTGTTGCAGTCCATTTCAGACTGCATTTTTCGTACACAGTATTCGAAAATGAGTGCAAAAAGATTCCGAAAAATGAGGGAAGTGTACGGTGAGAATGCTTTGAGTGAACGCCGGACATGGAGGCCCAGAAGTAGTTTGCCGGATTCTGTTCCGGAAATTTCTGTGTTAATGATGCACCTATCTTTAGTCGGTGCGACAGCTGCTAATACATAGAGTTGTCAAAGCCCACTTCGCTGGTGCCGTCTCAACCAGAATGGTCAGCAAAGGTACACCACAGGGTGGAATACTCTCCCCTCTCCTCTGGAACGTGGTGGTCAACGAACTACTGCTGTTGCTTGAACAGGAAGGGTACGCTGTGATCGCCTATGCGGATGACATTGCTATTGCCGTCACAGGAAAATTTCCCAGCACTCTATGCGACCTTATGCAGAGTGCACTCTACATACAGTAGAAACCTGGACACTGTGGACTTGGGGTGAACCCAAAGAAGACCGATCTAGTACTGTTCACTAACAAATATAAAATTCCGCTCAGTATCGATTCACAAGAAACATCGTCTACAAAATCTTTTCTGCCGTTTTGTGTGAACGCCTGAAGCCTTTTGTAAATAAGCTGATAGGTCCTTATCAGTGCGGATTCAGCCCAGGGAAGTCCACCATCGACCAAATCTTCACACTACGGCAGATCCTGGAAAAAACCAATGAATTTCAAGTAGACACTCACCCCCTATTTGTCGACTTCAAAGCATACGACAGCGTAATTAGAGACGAGCTATACAACGCTATGTCTAGCCTTGACATCCCTGCTAAACTCTTCAGAGTATGTAGGATGACTTTGGAGAATGCTCGCTGCTCCATCCGAATCGGTCAACACCTTACCGATAGTTTTGATGTCAAAAAAGGATTTAGGCAGGGCGATGCACTGTCGTGTGATTTCCTCAACATCATATTGGATTGTGCAAAAATCACTGGCCAATACAAGAGGCACAATCTATTTCAAATCCTCGCAACTCCTTGCATACGCCGACGACATTCACATAATAGGTAGATCGCAGCGAGATGTCAATGAGGCGTTTGCGGGTATTGAGTTCGAGGCGGCGAAAATTGGTCTGGCGGTAAACGAGGGCATAACTAAATATATGCTGTCATCAAAAAAGGACGCTCACCACCGACGTCTTGGCCAGAACTTTTGTATTGGCAGATATAAGTTCGAGGTAGTTAAGGACTTCGTCTACCTTGGCTCCGCAGTGACTTGGAACAATGACATCAGTTTCGAAATCAAACGCAGAATCAGTCATGCTAATAGCTGTTTCTTTGGGTTCAAGAGGCAAATGAGTAATAGAGCCCTTTCCCGAACGACAAAGTTGACTCTATATAAGACCCTTATCATCCCGGTCCTGTGGTACGGCGCAGAAGCATGGACACTATCAAAAGCGGATGAGGAGGCCCTTGGTCGCTTCGAGAGAAAGATTTTGCGCGTGAATTTCGGGCCTATAAACGCAGACGGGGGATGGAGGAAAAGATTCAACCACAAACTTTACGGGTTGTACAGCGACATGAGCCTAGTCAGGCGTCTACGGATTCAACGCCTAAGATGGCTGGGCCATGTAGAGCGAATGGACACCACAGCTCCAGCCCGGAGAGTCTTTGAATCCAACCCCGAGGGACGAAGAAGCAGAGGACGGCCGCACTTATGATGGCGCACACAGGTGTGAGGGGACCTCAGCCAACTGGGTGTGCGGCAATGAATAAGGCTAGCAAAAGATTGTGCTAGCGAGGCATGTTGGTTCAGGCCCAGGTTCACCCCGAACTGTAGCGCCCATTAAGAAGAAGAAGGTCGGGTGGATTGAATTATGTTGCATTGTCGTCCATTACGAATGGCTCGTTCTGCCTGACAGCGGTATCTTGTCTATCATCGCCGTTATACAGTCTGCAGAAGTGTTCTTTCCAAATCCTCAGTATCGACTGCGACTCTACTACCAGTTCTCCATTTTCATCCCTGCAGGCTGCCGCTCTGGCTTTGTAGCCATTGCATGTTCGTTTTACCCTATTGTAAAACTTACGGGCGTCATTCCTGCGGAAGCATCTCTCCATCGCCTCGATCTCACGCTTTCCGTGCTCTCTCTTCCTTCTTCTGAAAAGCGTGTGCTCCTCTTTTCTCTTCTGCTCATAGATTTCGAGAGCAGCTCTCGTCCGTCGTTGCAGCATGCTTTATATGCCTCTTGTTTTGCTGCATGGGCTTGTTCGCATTGTTCATCGAACCAGAGTTTCTACGTGGTGGCGGTTTGAAACTCAGCACCTCTGAGGCAGCGCCTCTGTCGGCTCTCTAGCAATGCGCCCATTCCTGCTCTATTGATCGTACTGCTGTGGGCGAATTTCGAGAGAGGTCGGAGGAGACACGATCGGCAAAGATTCTGGCAGTCTCTTGCGATTGTAGCTTTCCGACGTCAAACTTACGTTGAGCTACTCGACTCCTAAGCATTCTTGATATCCTCATTAGTACCTTGGCTACAACAAGGTAGTGGTCCGAGTCGATGTTGGCCCCTCGGAAGGTTCGTACGTCGAGAATACAGGAGGAGTGTCTGGCGTCGATCGCAATGTGATCAATCTGGTTGGTGGTCGATTGATCAAAAGACCGCCAGGTACCTTTGTGGATGTTGAGATGAGGGAATTGCGTGCTTGCTACAAGGAGGTTACGCCCCGCTAGGAAATCGATTAGCCTAAGTCCGTTGTCGGATGTGGTGTTATGGAGGCTATGCTTTCCTATGATCGACTCAAATATGTCTTCTTTGCCCAGTTTTGCATTCAAATCTCCTAGTACTATTTTTGTGTCGTAGCTGGGGCATTGGGCATATGTTCTGTCTAGGAGATCGTAGAATTCTTCTTTGAGTCGATCGTCCTTTTCTTCCGTTGGGGCGTGAGCGCATATCAAGCTTATGTTTCCAAATTTAGCTTTGAGGCGGACTGTTATGAGGCGTTCGCTTATGTCTCGGAAGCTTAAGACTTTTTGTCGGATTCTTCCTCTAATAACGAATCCGCACCCGAATAGGCGCTGTTTGTTCTCCTTGTAGCAGTTCCCGTACTAGATGTCGCAGGTTTTCATCCGTTTTTTGCCTGGTCCATCACATCGCACTTCTTGGAGTGCGGTTATATCTGCTTTATATCCGTTGAGGTTTTGTTTCAATTGATCGCCTGCACCCGGTCTGTTAAGGGACCTCACATTCAAGGTGCAGACTCTCAAGTTCGTTAGTCGTTTGCAGGGGTCGTCAGCTTTGTATCCGTCCGTATCCGAGGCTTGTTGTTGTTTCCACCAAAAATGCTCTGTTGAAATAGCCAGTTACATTCCGCCTCTTCAACATTTCTCCCGCAATACACGTCTCTCTAGGAATGCTCACCAATATACCCTGCAGACGTACCGTCAAATATAGAGAATCTTTCATTAACCGAACCACACGAATCTGGAACTCCCTGCCGGCTTCGGCTTTCCCCCCTCAATGCAACATGCAAGCATTTAAGATCAATGTCCATCGTCATCTCCTCTATCCCTCCTCCTTTCTACCTTCTGCCCGCACTGTGTCGCCGACATTTTTTTTTTTTTTTTTTTTTTTTTTTTTTTTTTGTTTGTTGAAGGCTTCTGCTATCCGCTGGAGCACTCAGACCCAATCACTGGTCCATTGTACTCCAGACAGACACCTTACATTACTGTATTTTCTCCGTTTTCCGGAGAAAAATTTGAAGGAGCTTAAGTGATGTAGAGCTAAGGGCGCACACCACGTCGGCTCCAAGGGTGCGCCACCGTGCGCGAGCAAAGGCGGGAGCTAGACAATCACAGAGGAAATGCTCTGCAGTATCATCCTCCTCTTTGCCACATGCAGCACAGGTAGGCGTCTCACTGATGCCGAGCACGTAGAGATGCTTGGCAAAATGTAATGGCCCGCGATAACTCCCACAAGCCTTCTGCAGTCGATTCTCCTTAAAGACAGGAGGAATGCTGCAGATTTTTTGCAGACATCAGGGCATACGCGCTTAGTCATCCTGCAACCCGGACAATCCCTCCATCTACGGTTGTGTGTGTTAAATACACAATCGTTAATGTAGGAATTTACCGTGGACGCAGGTAGACCTAGAGCGGGTTCAGGTCCTGAGAAGCTCTCCTCTGAACCCATTCTAGCGAGTTCATCAGAGGTCTCATTTCCTGGGATCCCAGAGTGGCCTGGAACCCATACAAGCCTTAATGAATTTAGTCTGCCGACTCTGTTCAAGAAGGACTTGAGTTCAAGCACTAATTTGGAGCTAGTTAAGGGGTTACACACAGCTTTCAGTGCAGCTTGGCTGTCACTACAGACGCATATGCTTTCCCCCTTCCACCTGTGCTTCACAACGTACTGCATGGCCATTAGGATTGCGTATATCTCTGATTGGAAGACAGACGCATATTTTCCTAAGGAAAAGTGCAGTCGGATGTTTTCGCGCTCAAAGAAGACCCCCGCCCAGACCTGGAGCCATCCGTGAAAATGCGAAGACTATCCTTTCCAGGTTCAGTATCCAGCCATAGCCAATCCTGACGCCATGGAAACTCGACTGTGAAATTACGACGCAATAGGATAACGGGCCTCAGTGCGTCAGAAGGCATGTCCATGAGACAGGGGTCGCAGGACAATTCTTGCGCAAGCACACCGTTATTCCTATGGGAGTTGTACCAAAGGCCATTTCTCTTCAGACGAGACAAGGCTTTCAGAGCACACCCACTGATAAATATATCAAGAGGTGGAAGGTTCATCATAACATCTAGAGCAGCGCCCTTCGTGCTGGGGAAAGCCCCCGTGCAGCTGAGACAAACCGTTCTTTGAAGTTTGGTGAAAGAGGCTACGACGTGTTTGCGTTTTAGTCTGTTCCACCAGACGACCGATGCATATGAGATTATAGGTCTTATCATTGCCGTGTAGATCCAAAGGACCTTTGCCGGCGATAAGCCCATATTTTGCCAAAAGCTCCTTTGCATTGCCAGAAAGCTGACAGCGCTTTGGTGGTTTTTGACTCAACATGTTTTGACCAGAGAAGCTTACTATCTAAGATGACTCCTAGATACTTAGCCTCCTTGGATATCGGGATGAAAGTGCCTTTTAGTACCAGCTGAGTCATGTCAGTATTTTTCCTCCTTCTTGTAAAGAGAACGACATCGGTCTTAAGACGATTGACTGACAGCCCATTTCTGGTACACCAATCATCGATCACATTTAGCGCCGCCTGTGCTTTGCGACGGACAGTCGCCAAACATGAGCCGACAGAAAGAATGGCGACGTCATCCGCATAGGCCTGGGCGTAGATTCCAGAGGCATTGAGAGCATCAAGCAGGGAATCGACCACCATGCACCATAACAGCGGAGACAGGATGCCACCTTGAGGGCAGCCCCTGTTTACGCCAGATTTGACACACTGGTCGAGGCCTGCATCAGCGGTCAATGTCCTGTGCATGAGCATTGCTTTGATCCAAAGGACCAGTGCTTCATCCACGCCATGATGTCTGGCAGCGTTACACATGCTGTCAAAAGTTGCGTTATCAAAAGCTCCCTCAATGTCGATGAAAATGCCCAGCGCGTACTCTTTCCTTTCGAGCGCGCATTCAATACGCCCAACTAGGTTCTGAAGCGCAGTCTCGCAAGATTTTCCGCGCTGGTAAGCATGTTGCATCTCCGAAAGAGGGTGCATTCGAAGGGCAACTTTTCGCACGTGCAACTCTACCAGTCTCTCCATGCTTTTCAGCAGGAAGGATGTTAGACTAATTGGTCTGAAGCTCTTGGCAAGTGAGTAGTCCTCTTTTCCTATTTTGGGAATGAAGACCACTTTCACTGTGCGCCAAGGAATGGGTATGTGAGCAAGTGCTAGACTAACAGTGAAAATTCTTTTCAGAGTAGGAAGCAGCTGCCTTATACCTTTTTGCAGCATAACAGGATATATCCCGTCGGTGCCCGGCGATTTGAAGCCATCGAAGGATGCCACAGCAAATTCAATAGCTTCAGTCGTAACCACGGGCGACGCAATATACCAGCTACGCCGAGTTGTTTTCATCGTTTCAGTTGCAGTTTCCCTTGAAGGAGTGTGCAACGAGCCGATGTCGATCTGATTTCCCGGGAAATGAGTCGCAAACAGTAAACTAAGAGTTTCCGCTTTAGACTCAGTAAAGATACCATCAGATTTTCTGAGTGCGTCTAGCCTAGTCGGTTTTCCCCGTTTGAGGACTTTAACCAACTTGCTAGTCGCACTCAGAGACTTGATCTCTTCGCAGAAGGTTCTATAAGAATCGTTCTTCGATTTACGAATAAGTTTCTTATATTCTTTCTGCTTCGACATAATAAGGTTATTAGACCTTGAGTGCGCAAATTATTCAAAAAAAAAAAAAAGAAAAAAACTGGTCTCTACCCTTTAAATTCAATTGCGATTTCAGTAGGAACAAAATCCTTGAACTCTTCTGTGAGTTTTTTTTTTTGTCCATGGAGGGTGTATTGCTTCCCGTCCTAAAACAATTTCAGCGTGTAGACATCACTTTAGGGGGCGCCGTGGCGCATTAGTTAGTGTGTTGGACTCTGACGCACGATGAGCGAGTTCGGATCCCGATAACACCAACACCATCGAATGTTTATTTCGCGGCGTCCCTCCTCGGCGGGTTACTGGCAAAACCCCCCGTAGTATAACTTGCCTGGAGAAAGCTTCTCGACTCACGTCGTTCGGAACCGGCATTAAACTGTAGGTCCCTTTCACATGTGGGAAAAATAAAGCACACACACCGTGGGTGGTTGAAGAGAAGCTTGGCTCTGGTCCTTCATGGGCTGTAAAAAAAGACATCACTTTATTATCGCATTAGTCTTGACAACTTGTCAGCGTTGCTTGTCCCTTCTCGAAGCTCTCTCTTCGCCTGCATATGGCACGTGCAGAAATGTTGTCATCTATACATCGATATCGTTTCTATTTGCCGCGTTGTTTTATTTAACACAACAAAGAAAACAGATTAAGCAAACATATTTGCACTGACGTGTCAATGTTATTACGTGACAAGCATGCCTACACTCATTCTACATTCATACGTGTGGCATCGTTTCATTAAATCACCGCACAATTAAAATATCTGCTCCACACTTTACCGCGATTATTTTAAAATCATTTACCAAACTCTGGGTTTTTAGGGTTCCGTACCCAAAGGTAAAACGGAACCCTATTACTAAGACTTCGCTGTCCGTCCGTCCGTCTGTCACCAGGCTGTATCTCATGAACCGTGATAGTTATACAGTTGAAATTTTCACAGATGATGTATTTCTGTTGCCGCTACCACGACAAATACTAAAAACAGAACAAAATGAATATTTAAGGGGGGCTCCCATACAACAGACATGATTTTAATCCAAAAAATCCCCTTGGTCTCCATACTGAACTAAGGTTAGTCGACAATATCCCACAACCAGTAGCAAACTAGCAAAAGGCTGCAAACCTTTTCCCCATATTTCCCATTATTGTTATTCACCTTTTCACCTCCTTGCTGTCAAGTAAGATAGTTGATTTGAATTCAATGGACACTTTGATGATCAACTCATCATGGAGGTTTTTGATTATCAAAGTAATATGCCTATAACCTGCCTGCAACCAAGATCTGTCATCATACATAAAATGTGATTTAATGTGATGACTGATGAGGTAACATGCATAGTCTCTTTCATATTTATATATACAGATGGTACAGAACCCTTCGTACGCGAGTCCGACTCGCACTTGGCCGTTTTTTTTTTTAAATGCTTCGAAAAAAAAATCCGCTTTAAGCCAAACAGACTTAAACAACAAACACAGGGTTAAATCTGTAATCTCGCAAACGAACAAGCGTGAGAATTCATAAATACATTAACTCGATAGCGCCTTTATGCAAACGGATACTACAACTTCCAGGCTTTTACACATTCCATTTAAATCGGTTTGATTATTCGGAATACCAAATTCAACGGTCATCAAATATTTGAAATATCGTTATTCAATTACAGATCCACTTACACGCATTTCGTACTCATACTCCTTGTACGCTCCTACATATTTCGTCCAGAAATTCAAATATGTATATTAAATAGAACGTGAATATTCCAGATACTACAATACAATATTTCGTACTACAGTGTGTATGTAACCGCTATATACGAGTATGATAGCGTGTTACATTTCATACATTCCATTGTGCATGCAAATGCACACGATTATATCAGGCTGTGCAGGACGGCTATTGTAGAAATGGGTGGCTGTCCATTCAGCATCTAGTAGAACGAGGTTGAGGTGTTGTAGAATTATTAACTGCAAAATTGAAATTTAATAAAGTTGGATTTTGTGGGGAGCGTTGTTGGGCGCCAAACAGAAAACACTAACCAGTAACCCATCAACTTCGTAATAGTGCGAGTAATTATATTTCAGAAACTTATCAAAAGCGTTTTTGTTTTACTTCTGCTGAATTTTTTATTTTTCGATATATTTTTGCAACAAAATATTAAATAATACTGAAAATAAATTGTCATCGTCAGAATAGAGGTTTAAGTAATTACGAAAAGCAATTACTACGAGGTGGAGTGCTCTATGTAAATGCAGACGGCCATTTTTTTTAGAGTTTTGGGTTGGACTTTAATATTAATTAAAATGTAAAAAGTTATTGAATTCTGTTACAAAATAGCCTGAAAGCCAATTGACTAAAAAGCCATTTGAATATTGACAAATTGTTTTTATCTGTGACAGGCTTTTCCACATGGACAGCCATGTGACATCAGATTAATCGTGATTTATGAATTTTTGACATGGAATGAAATAGAAGTTCTAATTAGCTATGGATGGGAGAGTGGAAAATTGAATGGTGGTCTTTAAGCCGCTAGCGAAAGGTACGAGTGGTAAAAGCATCAGGCTTGCCAACCCACTTTTGTGTAGGAAATATAGAGTTGAGCAAATAAGACACGAAACAGTAAACCTTCGATGACGTTTTTATCGTCCCGTTTCGATACTGGTAGCGTTACCATCAGATGCGAAACGGCGCACGTATTTTGCAGGCAGTTGTACAAGTATAAGTTCATTCGACACACTAAGATTAAGTGTGTCATTTAACACATTTGATTCTTGAAATTGAAACACTTGTTCGTGTTAAAACTATAACACGTTCTTTTGCGTGTCATGAATATAAACTCTAATAACATCTTAAGTGTGTTGCAGCGACACACCTATTAATAATTAACACACTTTGGATCAATCAAACAAACGGGAATTTTTCCAAATAAAAGCACCGTTGCCAGAAAGTAATTTGCTAGTCGAATCCATGGCGTAATGGCAAACAAACTAGACGCTCAACTCAGTAATCCGAGCTTAAATCTCAATGTCCGCAGCCACAATCAATTCAGTCAAACAAAAAACAAAGATCAATGTGTCGGGCTTGATGAGCCTCTAAGCGACAAATGCTCGGAGAGCGGGGACTAGCTGAGTCTGTTTTTTATTTCATCATTTTCAGTGGCCCGCTACTGACTCCACTAAAAGAGTCGCGGGGGTAATGCGCGCACGCGAGATCTCCAGGCCACTCGATCCTCCGCCATCGACTCTAACTCATCAAGAGCTATGCCCAAGCGCATCCAGGCGAGTTTTTGGACTCGGTCCAACCACCTCGTCCTGGGTCTGCCAAGCGGTCGCCTGCCTGATGGTATTGCATCCATGGCACGCGTGTCGATGGCGACATTCGTCTCACGTGACCAAACTATCGAAGCATAGCCCTTTCCGTTCGGAAAAGCAGCTGCTCAACATTAAGCTCCCCGCGCACTGCCGTGTTTCTCACCCTATCCCGGCGAGTAACTCCCACAACAGCACGAAGAAATCTCGTTAAAAACCGCTAACTTGGCTTTGACACCAAGCTCGGTCTTCCTGATTACAGATCTTCCAAGCTGTTTCAAAATTGACCCAGCTTGGCCAATCCTGCAGGAAAGCTCAGTATTACTCCTCCCATCACTCGTGAAGAAGACCCCGAGATACTTAGACTTCTCCACCTGCTTCAATGGGGCTCCACTAACATGTAGAGTGCATTGGACAGGTGTTCTGGAAATAACCATAACCTCGGATTTGTCCACGTTAACCCTCATTCCAGCATCAGCACATACGGCCACTGACCTATCTAGCGCACGCTGAAGTTCCATCTGGGAGGATGTGAGGACAACTAAGTCATCTGCAAAAAGAAGATGACTTATCCTCAACTCTCCCAATATGAAACACGCCTCGCCTCGACTGCGCTGCAACATCCAGTCCATATATATAATGAAAAGGAGAGGTGACAAGACGCACCCTTGGCGAAGTTCAACGCCCACGGTGAAAGGTGTTAATTTACTACCGTTAACCCGAACGCAGCTGCTACAGTTTGTGTTTAGAGACTGAATGGCCCTCAACAGAGGACCATCAATCCCATACTCCTGCAGAACAATCCAGAGTTTACCTCGAAGAACTCGGTCATACGCCTTTTCCAAATCTACAAAGCAGCTGTAGATTAGTTCGGCGTACTCCCAAGCCTTCTCGAGTACCATTCTTAGAGTGAAAAGCTGGTCGATTGTACTTCTGCCGTGACGAAACCCGCACTGTTCATCCCCTATCCTGGATTCGACCACAGCTCTTGAACGCGCCTCCATCACCTTTGCGTAGACCTTACCGGGGACACTTAAAAGAGATATGCCCCTTTAGTTGGAGCACTCTTTTTTATCCCCCTTTTTTGAAAAGGAACAATTACCCCAGTTTGCCAATCGCTAGGTGTCTCACCGCATTCCCAGGCCACCTTAATGACACGAGAGAGCCATAATACTCCCTCTTTACCCATTGCCTTAAGCATTTCTGGCCGAATTTCATCCACACCGGCAGATTTGTCAACTTTTAGCGATTCAATCGCTAAAATGACTTCCTCCACCGTTGGACTATACTCCGCCACACGCAAGACAAAAAACAGATCTGTCCCCCTCAGTGCCCTGTTCGGGATCGAGCAGCTCCGAAAAGTGCTCGCTCCATCTGCGTAAGATGTCCATCTATTGGAAAGGAACACACCATCTTTGGATTTAACTCCTTCGATGATGTTGAATTTCCTTCCTCTGAGCCGGCGAATGGTTTGCCTGAACACCTTTTTCGCAGATCCATGGTCGGCTTCCAACTTCTCGCCGAACTCCTTCCATGACTGCTCTTTTGCTGCTCGCACAGCAAATTTGCAAGTTCTTCGCGGCACAGTGTATCGGTCACGAGAAGAAGAGTCCCCCAAGAGAATCCAGTCTCTCTAGGCCTTCTTCTTCTCTATGATGGCTTCTTGATTTCCGGGTGTTTTAAACCACGCAGTTCTTTTCTCACCATCAGCCGCCACACCAAGCCGCTTCTCTCCACAAACATCACGTGCAGAGGTAATGACAGCTGTTGAAAATAGACGCCATTCTTCCTCTACATGCGATGGAACAGTTGGAATTTGCTCAAACCTTTCGGATATGTGTCGTGCGAAGTGTTGCCGCACCTCACTGCTCTGTAGTTTCTCCCACCGTATGCGTGTAACCACTCTTGGTTTCCGCCTTGGCAGACGAGGTACTCTATCAGTAAGATACATCTTGCACAACACCAGGTGATGATCAGTTGACAGTTCAGCCCCTCTCAACACACGAACGTCACAAACCATCCTTTTCACACACGATGGTACCACAAAGAAATCTATCAACGATTCCTGTTGAAGACTCCGACGATACCACGTATATTAATGAATGTTTCTGTGCGGAAAGAATGTGTTCATAGTGGACATGCCATTTGCACAGCAAAAATCCAACAACCTCTCTCCGTTCGCGTTTTGATGAGGTTCACCGTTCCGTGTCGTTACATCCACACCCACGTGGGCGTTGAAGTCACCCATCAGGATATAGGAATCCATCTCAACCACCCTATCAAGGGCCGCATCAATATCATCCAGGAAAGTCGCATACTCAGACTCTAGATTCGGTGCATACACCTGCACCAGAGCCAAAGTTGATCTTTCAAACTTGAGTTTTAAGATCGCGACTCTCCCTCCTAATGGTATCCATGCCAATACCCTGCCTGCCAGCCTGTGACTTATGAGTATCCCCACTCCCGCCTGTGCAGACATTTGAGGTGCAACTCCCGACAGGAAGAGTTTCCACCCGTCCGAAAGGTCCTCAGTTTTATATCTTCTTTGCTTTGTCGAAGAGATACCTACGATATCTAACCGATACCTGGCAGCTTCCTCAACCAGCTCGTGATACTTCCCTGTGAGCGATGAGACGTTCCACGTGCCCATCCTAAGTCGATGCCGTTGTCTGTTGCCCTTTACTCCCCGCACGCACTGGTTAGTGCATGGCGTGATAACCCCCCCACCTCCGTAATGGCTCACGAGGCCACTGCCGGGTTGCTCGTGACTTTTTCGGGCTAAGCCCGACCGGCTGCCGAGCGGGACAGACCGGCCACCAGACGCTCGCATACTGTCACCATTTAGGCCTGGCTCCGAATGGGGCCCTGGCACACCAGGGTAGGCAATTTCCGCGGCTGCTCTTCTCTTCGTCATCATGGGGGTTTGCGCTTCGTTAGCCAGGTTTGGTCCGTACGAAAATTAATTCGCAAACCCCAAACCTGTTGCCCGCCCCCCCACCACGAGGAGGTCAGCTGCCGGGGGGGGCAGTCTGTTTTTTTTTTTTTTTTTTGTTCGCTGCGAAAAAGAAAAATGTTCACAGCAACCTTGATATTGGAACACGCGGGTTGGGAGCTCAGTGTGTTAACCATTACACCATGGGTTCGGGCCGCAATTTCCTTTCTGGCAAGGTAGCATTTAGTTGGGAATTTTCCTTTTTGTGTGTTATCATAATGTATGTATGTATGTTGGCGTTACAGTCCATGAAGAACCAAAGCCGAGCTTCTCTCAATCACCCATGTTGTGTGTGATTTCATTTTCCCATATGTGAAAGGGATCTACAGTTTACTGCCGGTACCGAACGGCGAATTTCGAGAAGCTTTTCATGACAGTTTTACTACAGGGGGTTTTGTCAGAACCCCGCTGAGGAGAAACACCGTGAAAACGCGTTCGATGAAATGGCTTTGTCGGGATTCGATCCCCTGTTATCGGCGTCAGAGGCCAACACACTACCCACTGCGCCACGGTGCCCTCGGTGTTATCATAATTATAAATAATAGTAACAACAGGCATTAAAAATGACTACAATGAAAGCATACTGCAAGTGTGTTGCAGGAACACACTTACTTGCAGTGTGGGGAAATGCTTTTGTTTTTAGTATGGATTTTTCGGAATTCATTTTGTACCTATACTTCGAGGATGGTACAGGAAGCTTTTGGTGAAGAGGCTAAGTCGAAAAAAATATTTGCAAGTGATATTAAGAGTTGCTAGAAGGTAGAGAACATGTCGAAGAACATGAGCGTCTCAGACGACCATCAACCTCAACCAAACCGTTGACTAACAATTAGAGGTCTTCCTTCCGCCGCGTCAAATTTCGATTGGCAGCGAAAATACTTTTTTCTTTTTTGAAAAACACCATCGCGTTGAAGTCTGTGAAACTACGCTTTCTGAGAATCAAGACAATACGAGGAAGGAAGACTTGGATTTATGCTCATGACCTGGAAAGAACTGATCAATCAAGTGAATATCGTGCTAAAGGTAAAGTTGTTCTGCATTTTCAGTTCCTTCCGCCGGGTCAAACTGTCAGCAAAAAATATTATTTGACGTTGTGCGTCAATTGCGTGAAGCTAATCGCATAAAGAGACCGGAATTGGTTTTTGCACCACATCAATGCACCGTGATTCGTTACATTGGTGATTCGTTACAATTTTTGTTTTTTTTTATAGCTCGCGCAGGTTCAGGAGTTTTTACTCATATAATGTTTATCACACAACCTGAACGGAGTGCAGTGGTTTGGGTCGTGGATGTTCGTTCACTACTCTCCAGCGGTGGTTGTCCTAGATATGATTCAAGAGGAACCGACCGAATTTTCGCGTTGGTTGTACATAGTTCTCAGCAACTGTTCTATGCACTTATGGTGGTGTTATATTAGAATTGCACACACAGAGTATGAATTTGAAGTGACCATTTCACCACCGTAATCAATTGATTTGACATTGTGCGGCTTCTGGCTATCAATAAACCACAAAGGCCGCTATCGACCGTTTTAAGTCGATACTGACGATTCAAGCCACATTGACGAGAGAGCTGAAGGCCATCCCCGAAATCGACCTTAAAAACTGTTTCGAAGTTTCCAATATTAGCATGAGTGCACTGTATCAGTGGAGATTGCTTTAAAGGCGATACAGTTCAAATCCCAATCACTGTCAAAACTTAACAAAAAAACGTAAAGTGCTCTCAAAACTCGGTCTCTACAAAACCTATTTGTTCGAACAAAGCTCGCTTGGCAGCAATTTTTTCCAGGTATCGAAGCGCTATGACTATCGAAGTTAAAAGCAAATTCCTAATTGGCTTTCGCCAACAAATCCAACAAGCCCAAAACAAAAAGCTCTTATATTTCACCCATCTCTCACCATTGAATCTTTTCGGCCATCTCAACCCCACTCGCACCTGCATATCGGCCACGGAATAATCGAATGCACTTCTTGGCTTGGTAGTCAAAGTGGTGACATCTTTTCCCAACGGTCGAAATGTAAGCAGCTAATCACTTTACGTCCTGACAACAATAGCAGATGACAGCTAAGAGCTCTTTCATTACGTAAAATACATACACACCTGCACTTTACGTAAAACCACATCACAAATCAATTTAGCCAAACCTGACTGCAACCACCGCCGCCACCATTTGCTGTCACCTCCAGCACTTAACACAGCTTCAGGTTGATACTTAATTGCGATTCTATAATAAAGCAAAGATAATATATCAAATTTCGTTGTATCCTTGAAGTTGTGGATATACATATGTATGTGTGTATGCGTCGGAGGACGCAAGGATACACGTACGCTTGAAACTTAGAAGCAGGGAGTTCACTACAGCTCGCAAATAATTGTCGTGCCATGTCTGATAGTGAACTCTGGCCAAGCGAATACCTTTCGCAGCGGTTCAAGGAACCGGTAGCGTCGCTACCGTTGTGTACATATGTGGGTGTGCTCGTATTTAGTCATGGAAAAAGGTAAAGCAGGACATCGAGGGGAGCATTGCCGTCGCTGTTGTTGTTCTATGTCGGAATAACTGCCATTTGGGTAATTGTCGTCGTCTGCCTCTTCCCATCCTTGCACGTCCTGGTGGTCTGTGGCCTGCTAGTCATTTGTTCACTAGCGAAAAGCAAGTACGGAGGAGAGAGGAGTGATATTAATATGAAATAAAATTGATTTTTTACGAAAGTGTAGTGACGTCCTGACTTCCACCGTATTGCTCCTTCTTCCTGTTGTACCGCGTACAGGATTGATTCGATGTGGTCGATTCGAGGAAACGACGACTTGACTAGTCAACTAGTCATTTCGCTCAACCTGCAGCATAGGATGTCCTTGTCGGTAATTTAATGAACAGTGAAAGGTGGTTACGGTGAACTGGTCTCGGGTCTGATTTTATGATCGCCTTCGTTAAAGGTGGGAGTGTAGTGTGTACGTGCTTTTGGGCAGGATATTGGTTTTATGAGTCAAACTTTAGTTGATTTGCGATACCGCAGGGATAAGGTTCCCTTGTTGCCCGAATCAATAAATGATTAATTTCTGTTTGTCGCTGTCGGTATTGGAGTGCGCATGATGCTTAGCCACATATGTATGAGTTGAGACGTGCTTTCAACGGCATCATGGGGATGAATCGGTAACTTTATTTCAATGAAATATCAGCCATTAATAGCATTCGTCGCGATACGACCAGATGTGTTGCTTCAAGGATGTTGAGAACTGGGCTAGTGGGTGCTGGTACAAAACCTGCACTTCCCGCGTTACCATCCCACGATGCCAGTTGTTGAGAATTGGGTCAAATACAATTTCACTAGACCGCAGGAGAGTTTTTATTACTCGATGCCGGTACTGTTGCCCCAGAAAACAATCCGGGTATTTATCGCGAGGACTTGGACTCTGTAGTAGCCTCTTTTCAGCTTTTTGTTTTGTACACATTTTTTGTGACGATTTGTAGGCCTTCAGGACTTTGATTTAATTGTTTCCTTTGAGAATGACTTTGGCCTGACTTTGAGGTGGCTAGGTGAAATGGGACTGGCAAATAAGTTCATGTGGACGGTGAACGATTTACCCCGTGGATACGTGATTTGAGTAAGTTTTTTTGTTTTTTTTTTTCAGCAGAATCAGTATGAATTGCTTAAAAATCGTGAAAATCCCAAACGAGTATAACTGTCGATAAACAAGTCAAGTCCAAAATTCATTTGAATTTGAAAGGTCTTAAATCCGTTTATACTTTTTTCTAGTGAGGGAAATACAGCGTACAATTATGGGGTACCTCCGCGTGGCCCCTCCTGGATAGCTACCCTGGCACCCGCCAGGTAGTGAACCAATGTGTGCAACGACCCAACCCCTTGTTCCTGGGGAAAGAGTAACCTGGCCCTCCAGGTTGGGGGTTGTGTTTAAGTGTAACATCCCTATCACTTAAAAACCTACTTGTTCCGAAACAACAACAAGCCTCGGATACGGACGGATACAAATCTGACGACCCCTGCAAACGACTAGCGGACTTGAGAGTCTGCACCTGGAATGTTAGGTCCCTTAACAGACCGGGTGCAGGCGATCAATTGGAGCAAACCCTCAACTGCTATAAAGCAGATATAACCGCACTCCAAGAAGTGTGATGGGATGGACCAAAAAACGGATGAAAAACTGCGACATCTACTACGGGAACTGCTATAAGGAGAACAAACAGCGCTTATTCGGGTGCGGATTCGTTATTCGAGGAAGACTACGACAAAACGTCTTAAGCTTCCGGGATGTAAGCGATCGCCTCATTACAATCCGCCTCAAAGCTAAATTTGGAAACATAAGCTTGATATGCGCTCACGCCCCAACGGAAGAAAAGGACGATCGACTCAAAGAAGAATTCTACGATCTCCTAGACAGAACATATGCCCAATGCCCCAGCTACGACACAAAAATAGTCCTAGGAGATTTGAATGCAAAACTGGGCAAAGAGGACCTATTTGAGTCGATCATAGGAAGGCATAGCCTCCATAACACCACATCCGACAACGGACTTAGGCTAATCGATTTCCTAGCAGGGCGTAACCTCCTTGTAGCAAGCACGCGATTCCCCCATCTCAACATCCACAAAGGTACCTGGCGGTCTTTTGATCAATCGACCACCAACCAGATTGATCACATTGCGATCGACGCCAGACACTCCTCCTGTATTCTCGACGTACAAACCTTCCAAAGGGCCAACATCGACTCGGACCACTACCTTGTTGTAGCCAAGGTACGAATGAGGATATCAAGAATGCTTGGGAGTCGAGTAGCTCAACGTAAGTTTGACGTCGGAAAGCTACAATCGGAAGAGACTGCCAGAATCTTTGCCGATCGTGTCTCCTCCGAGCTCTCTCAAAATTCGCCCACAGCAGAACAAACAATAGAACAGGAATGGGCGCATTGCCAGAGCGCCGTCAAAGACGCTGGGTTTCAAACCGCCACCACCTAGAAACCCCTGGTTCGATGAACAATGGGTAATGAGCAAACCGAGACCTTTGATGTTAAAAAAGGATTTAGGCCCGGTGACGCGCTGTCATGCAACTTTTTTAACATCGTGCTTGAAAAGATCGTGCAAGAGTCACTGGCCAACACAAGAGGTACGATTTATTTCAACTCTACGCAATTGCTTGCGAGACGTCAATGAGGCCTTTGTATACATTGAAGTAGAAGCGGCAAGGTTAATTAGGGTAAAACCAAATATCTGCTTTCATCTAAAAGAGACGGATAACACCGACGTATTGGCCAGAACGTCACCATGGGCGGATATAAGTTTGAAGTGGCCAAGGAATTCGTCTACCTTGGCTCACTGCTGACCAGCGACAACAACACCAGCGCTGAGATAAAACGCAGAATCACTCTTGTCAACCGCTGTTTCTTTTAGCTCAAGAGGCAATTGAGAAGTAGAGCCCTCTCTCGGAAAACCAAGGTGACACTATATAAGACCTTTATCATCCCAGTCCTCCTTTACGGCGCAGAGGCTTGGACCTTAACAAAAGCGGATGAAGATGCCCTTGGTCGTTTCGAGAGGAAAATTCTGCGCACTATCTACGGTCCCGTTTGTTTAAACGATATATGGAGGAAAAGATATAACGAAGAACTGTACGGGTTGTACAGCGACATCGGCCTGGTACGACGTCTACGGATACAGCGTCTAAGGTGGCTAGGCCATGTAGAGCGCATGGAAAATACAGCTCCGACCCGAAGAGTCTTCGAATCCACTCCGGAAATAAGGCGCGGCAGAGGACGGCCGCATCATCGGTGGCTCACGCAAGTGGAAGGGGACCTTAACCAACTGGGCGTGCGGCGCTGGAAACAGCTGGCCAAAGACCGTGCCAGCTGGAGGCGCTTGTTGGTTGAGGCCCAGGTTCACCACGGACTGTAGCGCCACCTAAGTAAGTTAGTAATTATTGGGTACCTACAAGTAAGTATGTGCAAGCTCAGGGCAGTCACTACGTAGATACAAACCAAAAGTTTATTTCGGAACGCAAAAGTCCAAAACTTCTCCTAAATAATCGTCGCCGAACATTTACATCCTAATCACCTCCCCATGGCGATTGAGTCATTACATTATCCCATCCAGCTAAAGACCAACTTTGTATGGTTTCTAAAAACACAGATATACGTATTACCGTAAAGGGCTTAACAATTTACGATCTATTTACCGCAAAACAACCCAACAGAATGGGCCACGCCAGTTTCCTGCCGAGCCTTACCGACCATCATCCGACTGTTTTACTCTCATTATTTCGAAACTTTTCCAACTGTTCTCACTCACCTTTTCCTTTTGACCGAAACGAGGTAAAAATGTAATAAATAATGCGCAACGAACATTACGACTTAAATTTGTTCCATATTTCAAAAGTAATTTCATCAGGATGCACCCGATCCCTGCTGTCTTTTGTGCGCCTAGTGTAATTCTTTATTCCCTTTGCCTTCATAACTCCGAAAATCGACCTTTTGTCCAGCACAATATCCTCCAGACATATCACTTCATTAAAAGCCTTACTGACTGGTCGAGTTGCACGAAACGTTTTCTCTCCTTCGCCATCGTTAGGAATGGAACAAACGTTCTCGAAAATCCTTACGAGATATTTGGCATAACCAGCGACCGGGATTAACGGATGGAAACAGTTGAACTGCAATGTGCTCATGTATATTGTTTTGTTGTAACACATGAAGGACAATTGAAACTTTATCGTAGTCGGCTTGTGTCTGTCCTGTGTTAGCTAACTAGCACCCACTCTTTCCTGTCAACCTACAGGGCAACGATCCGGAACGGACCTACGTAATGGGGCATTTCGAAAACATACAAAGAACATTTTATTCGTATTGTTTTTAACTGAAATTTCGCTTGTCTTTGTCGAAGAGCAGACAGAACAATCAGGACGAGTGGTGCTTGTTTGTTTCTTTTGTTTTTGCAAGCCCACGCGGAGGATCATCATGGATAAACTTGTAATTTGGCGCTCAGGTATTAAATTTGTATTTTCTTTTATTTTTTTGGGAAGGGTTTTGGATTGTTTTTATTTGTCTGAGGCCCTAGCCACATTTTGGAGACGGACTTCAGTCATTGCTCTTGGCTTTTGGCGTTACTCCTTTTGAGAACTTTTTGTTTTGCTGTGTTATTGTCTGTTTTTTTTTTTACCACATTGTTCCACAACTGACGCTCAGTAGAAATTAAGACTGGAAATTAATTTAAATTTGTTTTTTTGTGACCAAGATTCATTCCTGAGTTTAATAACATACAGACAGGTAAATTTTTAACTACCTATTTCGTTGCAATGTACTATTAAAACAAACATGACTCTAAATTCTTCACGTCAGTCCTGAGACTAAAAAGAAATACGTTTCTCCTTATTTAAAATTTTTGCGATTTCAAGGATGTTGAGAACTGGATAACTAAACATTCAATCGAAATCATTTGCATCACTGAAAACCACAACCTATTTTTAGTTGTCTTAACCCAACAGGCTAGTGAACAATAATATTACATTGCATTTTAACTCTATAAAAAAAATGATGTCAGACGGAGTCCGATCTGAAAAAAAGGCGAAAATAATATGTCTCGAGTGAGGCCTTTTTTCAACATTCGTAAAAACGCAAATTTTCCCTTTCCGGGGGGTAAGAGAATAAATATGCTTATATTTTATCTTGGTTAGTCATGGGACTCTTAGGTTAGGTTAGGTAGGTGCCCTATTGATATGAGGTCAAGGCTCAGTTAGACTACGAGGAGTCGATTGTGTATCTAGTATCTTTTACGGGCCAGTGCCGGGTATTCGCACAATAGGTGACGAATGGATTCTTTTCCCCTTCGTCCCTACAGCTTCTGCAAAAATCGTTGTAGGGCTGGCCTAATCGAGCTGCATGATATGATATCATGCAGTGCCCAGTGTGGGCACCGACCACCAGTCGTATATTCCCTCTACTAAGATGTAGCAGACTTCCCGTTCTTTTCTTGTCATGGCGCATGTGTCTAATTGAAATCATCACTTGTTGGCTTTTTCTAGTGGTTTCGCCTCTATTTCTCTGAATAGTGTGCTGAGTTGCGTTTTAGCCTCATTTGTGTTCTGCGTAGAATCTGCGCCTGATCCCAGTCTAGCTAGTTCTTCCGCCTTCTCATTTTCGGGGATATTTAGATGCCCTGGATATCTCTTCTAGTCTCTCTTTACAGAGTTTAACGAGTTTGAATCTTATACATGTTGCTTGTAGAGCCTTAGTGGCTGCCTGGCTGTCAACATAGATTTTGATTCTCTAACCTTAGAGATTCTCCATAAGAAACAGATCCGCAGCTTGTTTAATTGCGAAGATCTCAGCCTGGAAGACACTATAGCCATCATCAAGTCTGTAGGAGTGCTATGCTTCCCAAGGTTCGAAATAGACTCCCGCTCTTCTAATAGATAGATAGAATAAATCTGTGCTGGAGTCGTGGCAAGGAGCTTTCTCAAACAAGCAGCATCCGTACATGATTCGATATTTTTCTTTTCTTTCTTTTTGGTGTCGTTACAGCCCATGGAGGACCAGAGCCAAGCTTCTCTCAATCACCCATGTTGTGTGTGATCTATTTTTCACATAGGTGAAAGAGACCTACAGTTTTAATACCGATTCCGAACGGCGTAAGTCGAAAAGCTTTTTCAAGGCAAGTTATACTAGGGGGGTTTTGTCAGTACCCCGCCGAGGATGGCATTCATTGGCAATGGTATTATCGGGATCCGAACTCGCTCATCATGCGTCAAAGTTCAACACACTAACCACTGCGCCACGGCCGCAGATATTTCTCCACGTGCGATGGGCGTTGGCATCACACCCTAAGACTAAGTTCTTCTTACCTTGTTCGGCCATTGAGACCAGTGTTCTTACTCCTTCCGAGGGCACGTCCGTGCCTTCGTCGTACGGTAGGTATATCGATGCTATCGTGAAGGTATCATCTTTGCCTGTGAGTTCCAAAACCGTCTGATCGCCCGAGCTGAATTTGGTTAACATTAGTATGTGGAGGTCTTTCCTGGCAACAATGCAAGTTCTTCTAACCTTGCCTTCGTTATAATTCTAATCGATTTTGTATCTTGGTGACCCTAATCCTTTTCCTCGATGGTGAAGGATCCATGGTTCCTGGACTAGGGCCAGGTCAAGCTGTACCTTGTTGAGGAGCAACATGAGGTTTATTGAGGCGGCTTTACTGTGGTGGAGATTTACTTGTACTACCTTTATTGGTTGTAGTATCTTTCTCCACCCCCATCGGTGCCACCTCGTCGGGCCACGCCTTCTATGTGAATCTCAAAGGAAACTCACCGGCTCCGAAGAACAAGCGCATATGCCTCTTTTTCCTCAGAATCTCCGGTGTTTCTCTATGACAAAAATTATACTTTTATTATTTCCATTGTTTTCTAATGCCACATCCTCCCAGTCACCCATAAGAACCGCTGGGTTTTGTGCCTTTAGAAAACCGAGAATCTCGTCCTTTTTCATTCCCATATCCGGTACATTCATTTTGGCCTTAGGGCTCTTAGGGGGACTGCTTTTAGTGCAACTCCTTCCCATGGCTTAAGACTGGGAACGACTTTAGAAGCGAAGTCATGTGAGAACTGGTCTTTGCAGTCTAGTCTGCTTATGACCCGCTTCCAGTTCTTGAGTCCAAACGTTGACGCCGTTTTCCCAGCATTCCCCCGAATGTGGTCGAAGATCGCTTAGTTAACGTTTTTTCGATCAGCTTCCTCTGTTCGAAGGTATACTGGCTGGTCGGCTTACCGCAATCCACTACAGCAAGCTGTAGAGCGCTACGGATAGTCCCGCTAAAATGAGCCGCACTATTGACCTTCCCTCTTTTCGCTGGGTTGTTGGCCTCTTCTTGGGATCTCCCTTTTTGCCCCACACCCAGACCCGTCTTAGCGATTACGGTCTTTGGCGCGCTCCTTCCACCCTTGGATCGAACCTGGGTGCCACTGGAACCAGCCTTATCGGTTGCTGGGAGCTTTTCGTGATCTTTTCCGTTCTTGTTCCTTTTTCTACCATTGCCCACTGCCCTTTGCCGATCTTTAGCTTTGTCAGGGCATCTTTGGCAATGGTTTCCTCTGCCCATTTGAGCTTCTCCAAATCGGAGAGCAGGGGAATGCCCTTTTCTTCGAGCATGCGCTTAATGTGTACAGCTTTCCTGTACTCTCAAAGCCTTAGCATACCTGGGCAGTCTTGCCTTTTTCCTTGCTCTCCTGGACTGTCTTTTGGGGATCGGCGAGTAATTTCTCCCCCAATTTCCTCGAAATGTCCTCATCCTGGTTAGTGGCTACATCATCTTCTCTTCATCTTTTTTTATTTTTATATGTTTGTTTAAAATTTTGTTCCCACGAGTGCGGACGGAAATATAAGGTCCATTCCGGCGGAGCCGCCGATTATCGGAGTAAGTCATTTAATGCCTTAGGCCTGACCTGGGCACCTAAGGGGGCTCGTTAATGGTTGGAAATAAACCCTCCAACCTTTCATCCTTGCGCTATGTTTCAAGAAGCTCACACCACCACTGAAATAGGGCTGATTACCTCCTGGTTACTGGCATAGAGACCATGTTGTTCAATATGGTAACCTAGGCTAGTGTAAGCCCCAGCACCACGTCAAGGTAGATAGTCACGCCGCCGGGAAAAATGGGACCCTTAAGTCGAAAAAAAAAAAAAAAATTGATTCTAGACCGTGTTGAATCGCAAAATAGAGGAAAAATAATGTTTCTAGAAGGAGATCTTTTTCAACACTTTCATTAGAAAAAACGCAAAATATCCTATTCTAAAGGAGTAAGAGAATAAATCTGAAAATATTTGATCTTGGCTAATCATGGCTTCATCGGATATAAAGCATGTTAATTTCAAGCTAAGTGTGCCCGTTGACTGTTTCTGGCACACTTCTTTGTTTTTGCAATCATTTCTCTGTCGTCAGTCAATTAAAACCATTGGTCCTCCCTAGATGAAGGAAGACTTAAGATGTAGACAAGTAAATGTCAACCGTTTCCATGTTGGTCATACTTTTACCAATTCGCTTCTATCGCTTACTAGCTTCACCGGACACCAGGCAAAAATGTCGACGAAACATTGTCATAGTACAAAAATCGAATGCAGTCACCTTTCCCCACTAAATAATTGCGTCCGAAACTCACAATCTGCAGCACTCCACAACACAGTCGTAGATTGCACGGTCATTTTATTATACTACATTGCACTCCATTCCAGTTCCACAACTGGCACTTTACCCGACACCATAAGCAACAGCAGTCAATAATCATCTCCTAGAATCTACTCGTAACCGAAGTGTGTATGTTGCATGGCTGACCTGTTTTATTGCCTTGCTTTGCCGGTACAATCTCAAGATGGTTACACGAGTAGCTTTTATGCTAGATGAAACTCTCAAGAACAGCAACACCGAGATTTTATAGTTACCCATTGAAGGATGGATGGTTAGTCTGCAGATGACTGACTGGATGCAGCGAGGGTAATTAAGTGTACAACATAATATTGTTACAACATACCCCCAAATGCGTCGTAGGCAAATTGCACTTCAGGCACTTACGTTCCCATCAGTAAGAGAGATGCACGGCTGTTTATAACCACCAACGCTGCTCATTTATGTGTTCGAGTACTTTGTAAGCTTTCATCATAAATCCACACAGAACAAAACCAGATTTATTAACCTCTAACAAATGATTCTCGACCAATGACCAACGAACGATGGTCATCGCTCCTAGAATCCGACACAAGCTTCATGCTCCAAGGTACGACCGACAAACAACAACGAGAGTGGCAATACTCGTGCATTGGCTGCGGTTCCATTCAACTAGGAGCAACTACTACCGACAAACAACAGTTTGTTTTGTTGCTGAATCATTTTAAAGCAAGAAACGTGCTATTGTCACAACATCCTTGCAGTTAGCCGTTCAGCCCATTAGGTTGGTTGTAATAAACCGCAATAAATGTCAACCAATTTGCACCCCAAAGCACATTGAATCGGATTGTAGCACTTAACTTCTGATACATACCGAACTGACCCATATGAAGTCGGAACATTCCTGGCCGTATGGACATGGCAAACCTGCAGGAGGACCAACTGTATTAATGAGATACACTACGATGGAATTTATTTGCATTGACGCATACGTAATGAAGCAGTCAGTGTTCCCGTTGGGGTACCATCACCACTGGCGGCAGTGTAGCTCTTCTCTACTACTCCAACAAGGACACATGTATTCTGTCCAGGCATATGGAATGTAATGGAAATACCATGCGGAAGTCGCATTGCGTGCAAGTCCTTTTTCAAGCTCTTTCCAGTAAAGTTGTCGACCAACGAGAGAAACATAAAACATCGTCCGGAAGAATGAATGCCAGAGATGACGACTGTTCATTCGATATTTGTTTAATTAATTTTTAATTAAACAAAATCACAAAACATTTCTTGCATGTCGGGTGGTGTGATTCTCACAATACTCGCGGTGGATATTTGAAGGATGGTTTCAATTAATAAAAGAGAAATGGATGAGTGAAATTAATTATTTCCGTGCTCATATGTACGAGTATAACGCGGGTTTGCTGCATCATAGCTAGCGACAAGCGGCCGTGGATGGCCTGACACTTGTTTCATAAATCAGAAACTTTAATTAGAACACAAAATATAAGTGGCGCACGATGAGCGAGTTCGGATCCCGATATCACCAACGTCATCGAATGTCTATTTCGCGGCGTCCCTCCTCGGCGGGGTACTGGCAAAACCCCCCGTAGTATACTTGCCAAGAAAAAGCTTCTCGATTCAAGCCGTTCGGAATCGGCATTAAACCGTAGGTCCCTTTTACCTGTGTAAAAAAAAAATAAATCTCATACAACATGGGTGATTGAGAGAAGCTTGGCTCTGGCCCTTCATGGGCTGTAACGCCACCAAAGTAAGCATACAAACGAATTCCAGATTTATTGTAAAATGTTGTTATAATAATATAAATTCATTAGAAGAAGGTTAAACACATTTTGTGTTCTTACTTACTTACTACAGTTCGGGATGAACCTGGGCCTCAACCAACAAGCCTCTCCAGCTAGCACCATCTTTTGCTAGCTGTTTCCAGTGTCGCATGCTCCGTTGGTTAAGGTCCCTTTCCACCTTTGTGCGCCAACTCAGATGTGGCCGTCCTCTGAAACGTCGTCCTTCCGGGTCGGAGCCGAAGACTTCGGCCGGAGCTGTGCTGCCCATTCGCTCTACTTGGCCTAGCCATCTTAGACGTTGTACTGGGCCGATGTCGCTGTACAGCCCGTACAATTCGTGGTTGATACTTCTCATCCACTCTCCCTTAACACAATCGTGACCAGGGACTGAGGATTGTACGCAGAATTTTCCCCTCGAAACGACCAAGGGCCTCTTCATACATTTTCGATAAGATTCAAGCCCCTGCGCCGTAGAGAAGGATCGGGATGATTAAGGTTTTATAGAGGGTCCATCATTTTCCGAGAGAGGGCTCTACTACGCAATTGCCTCTTGGGCCCGAAGAAACAGCGGTTGGTAAGAGTTATCCTGCGTCTTATATCAACACTGGTGTCGTTGCCGCTTTATACCAGTGAGCCCGAGGTAGACGAAATCTTCCACTACATCAAAGTTATAGCTGCCAATAGTAACGTTCTGGCTAAGACGTCGGTCTTTCTTTGATGACAGCATATATTCCGTTTTACCCTCGTTTACTTCAGATCCACTTTAGCCGCTTCTGCTTCAATGCTCACAAAAGCTTTATTGACGTTTCGCTGCGTCTCTCCCAATCACGTCAATGTTATCAGCGTATGCGAGCAATTGTGTAGACTTTGAGTAGATCGTGCCTCTTGCATTGGCTAGTGAATCCCGCACGATATTTTCGAGGATGATGTTGAAAAAATCATATGACAGTGCGTCGCTCTATCTCAACCTTTTTTTGACATCGAACACTTTACCGACCTTAATGGAGCAGCGAGAAAATTCTCCATTCGCATCCTGCACAACCTGATGAGTTTGGTAGGGATGTCAAAATATATGCTCATATGCGGCCTTAAAATCGACCAAAAGGTTGTGTGTGTCGACCTGAAATTGATTGGTCTTCTCCAAGATCTGCCGCAGTGTAAATATTTGGTCTATCGTTGATTTTCCAGGCCTGAAACCACACTGGTAGGAACCCACCAGATTGTCGGGAGAAAAGATCCCCTATAGTTGGAGCAGCTATAGGGGTCTCCTTTTTTATGAACCGGACAAATGATGCTGAGATTCCATTCATCGGGCATGCTTTCTTTCGACCATATCTTACAGATCAGCTGGTGCATCTTCCCAACCAGCTCATTTCGAGCTGTTGCAATTAACTCCGCAGGCTGGCCGTCTGCGCCAGCAGCTTTATTAGACTTCAGTTTTGATATCGCTATCTTAGCCTCGTCTAAGTCTAGTGGACGGAATTCTCTCTCATCTTCGTCCAGTTTGAACGATGTGTTCTGCCTGACAGCGGCATCTTGGACATCTACGCCGTCGTACAGTCCGCAGAGATAGTCTTTCCACATTCTCAGCACTGACAGTGATTCAACAACAGGCCAATGAGAGATGACGTGACCTCGATACATGCAACTACGCGAGATAAACCTGGCCCAGATACTGTCGGCGTAGAACCACAAGCCTGCTAAAAATACACAGCAATGTAAGATGTGGGCCGTCCAGTGGTCTTTTTTTTAATCATAGGTTATTTTGACACTGACAGCTGTTTCCCGGTCGAAGTCTTTACAGAAGGTCAGTATCATACCCCCGCGGAACGAAATGAGTCGTTTTGCGCTTGAACAACGTTGGGTGGGAAATATTGAAAACTTATTTCCAAAGTGAGTGCCGTGTAGCCCAAACAGTGCGTTTTTTGAAAAGAAGTTTTGGATGAAATGAAGCACCCACCGCGACTGCCGTACGCAAGTTTGTGCAAAAAGTTCGTGAGACTGGTATGCCAGTGGACAACACTCATGGTCCCCGTCATCGTACGGGCCGCATTTTCATCTCGGCGGCTACGTTAACAAACAAAATTGCCACATCAGGGATTCGGAAAACCCACACGCTCGGAACAGCGTTTCGGTCAACGGTGGGCATTACAGAGCCATGTTAACCGACTTTTCTTCTTTACTGAAATTGAAGACATGGATTTGGAGGACCTCTGGTTCATGCAGGATGGCGCGCCATGCCACACAGCCCCCGCCGCAATCGATTTTTTGCGCAACAAATTCCCAAATCGTGTTATCGAAGCACAAAATGGTTCCAGAAATAACAGTGACAAAGCCTACTCGAGTGGTAGCACAATGGGCCTATCGTGGTCTAAGTGCTCCCCACCGCTTAACGGAGAGAAACCAAACTAACAAACAACAACACAAAGGGCTTAAAAGGTCCTAAGAGAACATTATAGCTATACGAGGAAGCCAACTGTTGCAGCCCTACCAATTTCTTTCCGATCCTTAACTGGTCGTTGTGCTTCCCCAACAACGACGTGGACGCCGGAACTGATATTATCGCAAATATCCGAATCGGCATCGCAAATTTCATTCCTAGCAAGATTATAAGCATCAGACCAAAGGATAATACGTGCTTTGACTTGGGCTGCAATGAGGCTATTAGGCTCAGGGAGCTAAGTATTCGGGCCTACAAGGCAAACAGTTCTGAGGAAAACCGAAAAGTATATACGAGCCAGAAATGACTGCAACACCCACATTCGACGGGTTAAATTCCAATTTGACCAAAGGTAGCACAAGTTTCTGGTCGTTTGCCATCCACAATGACATCCCAGCTGTCACCCCTTGAGACAAAGCTAACCTACTTGCTGCCCACTTCGCAACCAGTTCTCAGCTCCCATATTGTATTTTGTCTCCGCCTGTCCACCATGGGACTAATCAACTTCCATACCCGTACAGTCGCAAGGGTTCATAAGGACCTCGACATACCCAAATCCGTTGGTCAAGATGGTATTGCTCCAATAGTTCTGAAGAGGTGTTCCTCTACACTGGCAAATCCACTGCGTAAGCTTTTCGCCTTTCCTACTCCTCTGGGCTCTTTCCGAGTAGGTTGAAAACAGCATTTGTCCAGCCTATACCCAAAAAAGGCGAATCATCTTCTCCCTCCAACTACCGACCCATTGCACTAACGTCCCTTCATTCCAAGGTCATGGAACCGCTGATTGACCGCCAGCTTATGAAATACCTTGAATGACGGAAACTCCTCAATGACCGTCAGTATGGCTTCCGCAGCAACAGATCCTTTAGTGATTTGATGGCATATCTCGCCGAAAAGTGGAATCGCTCGCTTCACCAAGCAGTTGAAAGCGAAATAGTTGCACTGGATATTTCGAAGTCCTTTTTGTCGAAAATGCATATAACATGCAAGCTTTTAGGTTCAATGTTCGTCGGCATCTCCTCTATTCTACTTCCATTCTACCTTCTGCCCACACTGTGTCGCCGACATAATAAGGTTATTAGGACCTTGACACGATCGGCGAAAGTCTCGGCGGTGTCTTCCGGTTGCAGCTTTCCGACGTCAAATTTTGCTGGTCCTACTCAACTCCGCAGTGTTCGCGATACCCGCATACGTACCAGCCAATCAGCATTGGCTCCTCCGAAGGTTCGGACATCCAAGATGCTGGAAGTGTACCTGTCGTCGATCGCAATATGATTGATTTGATTAACAGATAATTGATCAGAAGACCGCCAGGTTCTTCTTCTTCTTCTTCTTAGTGGGCGCTACAGTTCGGGGTGAACCTGGGCCTCAACCAACATGCCCCTCCATCTAGCGACTTGAAATTCGTTGTTTTTTTCCAGGATCTGCCGTAATGTGAAGATTTGGTCGATGGTGGACTTCCCTGGCCTGAATCCGGACTGATAAGGACCTATCAGCTTATTTACAAAAGGCTTCAGGCGTTCACACAAAACGGCAGAGAAGATTTTGTAGGCGATGTTAAGAAGACTTATTCCTCTGTAGTTGGCGCAGTCAGAGGGGTCTCCTTTCTTGTGGATCGGGCATACGATGCTGAGACTCCATTCCTCGGGCATGGTTTCCTCTAACCATATCTTACGGATGAGCTGGGGCATGCTCCCAACCAGGTCATCCCCAGCTGCCTTGAAGAGCTCAGCAGACAGTCCGTCTGCGCCAGCAGCTTAATTCGACTTGAGCTTCGATATGGCAATCTTAACTTCGTCGACGTCAGGGGGACAGAATTCTCTGCGGTCTCCGTCGATTAGAAATGGCTCATTCTGCCTGACAGCGGTATATTGACTAACATCGCCGTTATACAGTCTGCAGAAGTGGTTTTTCCATATTCTCAGCATCGACTGCGGTTCTACTACTAGGTGTCCGTTCTCATCCCTGGATCATCCGTTCTGGCTTTATAACCTTGGCATGTTCGCTTTATCTGTTGATAAAACTTTCGAACGTTACGCCTGCAGTAACACCTCTCCAAATCCTCAATCGCGCGCTTCTCGTGCTCTTTCTTCTTTCTTCTAAGAAGCTTATGCTCCGCTGTATGAATCCTGCTGCACTCGTCATCGAACCAGGTGTTTCTTCGTGGTGGAGCCTTGAAACCAAAAACTTCGGATGCAGAGCCTTTCAGGGCTTGCTTGCAAAGGCTTCACTGCTGTTCTATTGATAGTGTGGAGGATTCAGGTGTATTGGAGAGCTTAAGGGAGACGCGATCGGTAAAAGCACGAGCGGTTTCTGGCGATAGTAGCTTCCCGACGTCATAACTTTGTATTCTTACTCTACTCCGTTGCGTTCGTGATATCCGTAAGCGCATCTTGGCTACTACAAGATAGTGGTCCGAGTCGATGTTAGCCCCTCGGAAAGTTCGAACATCCAGAATAGTGGAGGAGTGTCTGACGTCGATCGCGATGTGATCAATCTGGTTGGTAGTCGATTTACCAAAAGACCGCCAGGTGCCTTTGTGTATATCGAGGTGCGGGAAGCGCGTACTGGCTAGAAGGAGATTTCGCCCCATAGCAAGATTAATCAGCCTGTGTCCGTTATCGGAGGTGGTGTCGTGTAGGCTATGTTTGCCGATGACTCGTTCAAATATGCTTTCCTTACCCAGCTTAGCATTGAGGTCTCCTAGTACGATTTTGATGTCATAGCTGGGACATTGGGCATACGTTCTGTCTAGAAGATCGTAGAATTCATCTTTGGCTGAGTCATCCTTGTCTTCCGTGGGAGCGTGGACGCAGATCAGGCTAATGTTAAAAAATTAAGCCTTGATACGGATTGTTATGAGGCGTTCGCTCACCTGTCGGAAACTTAAGACTTTTTGCCTAAGTCCGCCTCGAACAACAAATGCGCATCCGAATAGGCGTTTTTTGTTCTCCTTGTAGCAATTTCCGTAGTATATGTCACAGTTTTTCATTCTCTTTTTACTCTTTTACTCGGTCCAGCCCATCGAACTTCTTGGAGTGCAGTAATGTCTGCTTTATACCAGTTTAGGGCGTTTTCTAATTGCTCAGCCGCTCCCGGTCTGTTAAGGGACCTAACATTCCAGGTGCAGAACCGATACTCTTGTCCTTTTACACATTTGCGGGAGTCGTCAACATCTAGTCCGTCCGTTAAATTGTGTTTGTGTTCTACTTGTAAAAATTTGCTTCAGGCCATGAAAGCGCCCTATTTGGCCAAACCTGTATTTTGTAGACTTCGATGCAGCGAATTGTCAAATTTCCTTTTCCTGTCTTATTGCTGATTTTAAATAACAAAAACCGAATTTCTTATTGCCGAGAAAAAAGATTAAAAACACAATAAACTGGACGTGAACTTATGTGTTTTTTTATGAAGACGATTGTTTATGTTTTCTAAATACAATTTTAGATTTCCGTTTATCGTTTGCTTTTTATTTGTTTTTATTTTCAGGTAAAAATTGCCATTAAATTAAGCGAACTGAGTGAATTGTGGACGTGCTGTCAGAGATGTTTAGCTCGAGCCTTTGATGTAGTAATTTATTCCAAATTAAAAATTGACGTTTACGAGAAACCTGTAGAATGAGGTGGTATGGCTGCTTATCATGTTAGTTGTTTAGATACGCCTAAACAATAACAGCAGGGATTCAAACCCACTGGCAGTGTGCTACTAGAACATGAGGAAACAGTCATCATCAATTTAATGGACATTTTTGTTTGGAAGGTTTGTTACTAAATATATGCTTTCCGCTAAGGCTGGAAGCACACCGGAGAAAGCAAAACATGTTTCGTTGTCCTGTTGTTTTTTTGCAATACAAAATTTTGAATTTAGTCGCACTTTACAGCTTTATTTGCTTCTACATATGTCTTCTCTGTGCGCAAATTTCAATAAATATGGTCTCGTAGATGGAGGGAAACAGAATGCATACATGGCCACATTGCATCGACGGACGAGGGCTGCCCGCGAGCTCTATGAATAGAAAAGGAGGGAGGAGCATGCGCTTCTGAGAAGGAAAAAGAAGGAGCACGAGAAGCGCGAGATCGAGGAGATGGAGAGATGTTACGGCAGGAACGACGTTCGGAAATTTTACCAGAAAGTAAAACGAACATGCCACGGCTATAAAGCCAGAGCAGAATCCTGCAGGGATGAGCACGGACAACTAGTAGTGGAGTCACAGTCGATGCTGAGATTGTGGAAGGACCACTTCTGCAGATTGTATAACGGCGATGATAGTCAAAATGCTGCCGTCAGGCAGAGCGAACCATTCACAATGGACGAAGACGATAGCGATATCGAAACTTAAGTCTTATAAAGCTGCTGGAGCAGACGGACTCCCCACGGAACTGTTTAAAGCAGCTGGCGATGAGCTGGTTAGGAACATGCACTAACTCATCTGCAAGATATGGTCGGAAGAACGCATGCCCGATGAATGGAATCTCAGTATCGTTTGCCCGGTCCATAAGAAAGGAGACCCCTATGACTGCGCCAATTACAGAGGGATAAGCCTCCTGAACATCGCGTACAAGATCCTCTCTGCCGTACTGTGTAAGTACCTGAAACCGTACGTGGACAATCTGATAGGTTCCTACCAGTGTGGTTTCAGGCCAGGAAAATCCACGATAGACCAAATATTTACACTACGGCAGATCTTGGAGAAGACCCATGAATTCCAGGTCGGCACGCACCATCTTTTCGTCGACTTAAAGCCGCGTATGTCAGTGTTTATAGAGACGAGCTATACAGAGCCATGTCATGTTTTAACATTCCTGCCAAACTCGTCAGACTGTGCAGGATGACTATGGTGAACTCTCGCTACTCCATTAAGGTCGGAGGTGAACTAACCGACTAACCGACTAGACAGGGTGACGCACTGTCATGTGATATCTTTAACATCATACTTGAAAATATCGTGCAGGACTTTGCGGCCAATACAAGAGGTACGATCTACTTCAAGTCCACACAATTGCTTGCCCACGCAGATGATATTGACGTTATTGGACGGACAAAGCGAGACGTCAATGAGGCGTTCGCAAGCATTGAAGCAGAAGCGGCTAAAGTGGGTCTAAGGGTAAATGGGGACAAGACCAAATATATGCTGTCATCCAAGAAAGACGCGCAACACCGACGTCTTGGTCACAATGTCACCTTCGGTAGCTATATTTTTGAAGTAGTCAAGAACTTCGTCTACTACGACACCAGCGCTGAGATAAAACGCAAAATAACTCTTGCCAACCGCTGCTTCTTCGGGCTCAAGAGGCAATTGAGTAGTAGAGCCCTTTCCTGAAGAACTAAGGGATCCCTCTACAAAACCTTAATCATCCCGGTCCTCGTCTACGGCGCTGAGGCTTGGACGTTATCAAAAGCGGATGAAGAGGCTCTTGAGCGTTTCGAGAGGAGAATTCTGCGTGCAATCTTTGGTCCCGTTTGTGTAAACGGAGAGTGGAGAAGGAGATTCAACCAGGAACTGTACGGGCTGTACAGCGACATCGGCCTGGTAAGACGTAGTTTTTCATCCGTCATTTGCCTGATCCATCCCATCGCAATTCTTGGAGTGCCGTTATATCTGCTTTATAGCAGTTGAGGGTTTGCTCCAATTGATCGCCTGCACCTGGTCTGTTAAGGGACCTTACATTCCAGGTGCAGACTCTCAAGTCCATTAGTCGTTTGCAGGGGTCGTCAGCTTTTTATCCGTCCATATTCGAGGCTTGTGGTTGTTTCGTAACAAGAAATATTTTCCATGATAGGGATGTTACACCTAAGCACAACTCCAGCCTGGAGGGCCAGGTTCCTCTTTCCCCAGGAACAAGGGTACGGGTCGCTGTACACATTGGTTCACTACACGGCTGTGTGTCAACTTGGATTGAGCAGGGACAGAGATCGAAGCTGGCATTTGCCATGTTAAACGCGATCAACTTCTTTGCTCTGATAGCTCGCTCTCTCTCACTCCTACCACTCTCTGCTAATTTCGCCCTTTTCCTCAATTACCTTAAAAATTTTGTGAAAGATTGGCTCAACCTCATCGTCTGAGTCCGACCACATGTTGAACAACACTAAAAGCAAGTCGCAAATTCCATTTTGCTTCATTTCAACGCACACCAAACGTTTCGCTTGGTGTGTGTTGAAATAAAAAATGTTTTTTTGACTATCGAATCAAAAACGTTTTGCTTTATCCGGTGTGTTTTCAGCCTAAGAAAGCATGAGGTAGGAAGTTCGAGACGTATGTACATACATATGTCGATACTGAAACGATTGAATATCCTGGCCTGGCCCAATCGCGTGTAAAGCTACTGATCCAATTTCATAAACCTCTTTAGTTACCGTTCTGTCCCTGATGAATATGTATCCTAACATAGAAATATGAAAGCATAACCACTGGGACCGTTATGAGTAGAGTAAGGAGACCACTTCCGAACGCCATACATGTGGCTTCTAATTTCTAATGCGATCAGGCGGCTTACAGAAGGATGTCGCTTGTCACAGAACACGTTCTTCCGACTCTCACCACCGCTATCATCTTTGTATTCATAGATGCCAGTGATGCCAAGGCGAGTGCACATATCACAAATTGAATTCACCCAAGAAATAGAAAATCAAATTTTCCATCCCCAGACACCTTCAACCTTATATTCGCTCTCATAACCCAAGTAAGTGCCACAATTCTGCTCCTATTCTCTTTGAATTTTCTTTCTATCTTTCGCAACATACCGAGTGTTGTGTACAAGCGAGGATGCTGGATGAGTGCAATTTCTTGTGGATGAAACTTATTTGTGCTATTGATGTGTCTAGGTATGGAATAGATCTTTTGCTGTATCCCCTGGCCCGAGGCGGAAGATACATATATTTTCGATTTACCAGCTGAGTGACAGTATTGTACCTGACTATTGATCTATGAGAAAGCAACTTGTTTACGGCTAAACGATTGAGTATTATGGATATTGGAAGAAAGATATTGCAGATAAAGATAGAATGGGATTGTCTAGTGAAGGAGGTAAATTTCAGTTGAAGGTCAAACGAACAGCAATTCCTGCGGCAGGATGTCATTTCCGAGGCATGGAGTGTTATAGAAATGCAAGGCTAGGCTAAAACAGCAATTTCTTTCCATGTCACGTACAAACCTTCCGATGAATGTTATTGAATTTACACAATATGATGCCATGGCAATGGTCCAATTTCTGGCTTATTATTCTACTGAAGAGACGACGAGGAACAACAGTTTGTAGGATACTTCCCGCTATTTAATTTGTTCTTATTATTATAAAGGGTTTTCCAATAGGGAATTGACAACTTTGAATTAAATTTGTGAACGCACCCTTTCACAAATCATCGAACTGTCATTGTCGATTTATTGAGTAAACTCAACATTTTCCTCATGGTAAAGTACACGAACGAGCAACGTCTGCAAATTATAAAAATTTTCTACCGAAATTCGGATTCTTTGACCGCAACCTTAAGACCGTTAACTCCAATTTTCGGTCGTAATTCTCGCCCTAGTAGATAGGCTATAACAAGTCTAGTTCAAAAATTACTTACTTACTTATCAGGCCAGTGATCCATGGAGTATCTGAGCCTGAGCTATAGCTGCCTTCCATCCTTGACGGTCCCGGGCACGCTGCTTCCAGTTATCAAGACCAAGATGTCTTACATCCCCGATTACTTGGTCTTTATACCGGAGGTTCGGTCTTCCTCTTCTTCTCGAACCAGGAGGCTCGGAGTCGAAGACCCTCTTAGCTGGAGCGTTGATGTCCATGCGCTCGATGTGGCCGAGCCAGTGTAGTCGACGGATCGTTATCTTCCGGACTACATCCACATCTTTGTACAGCTTGCAGAGTTCGCGGTTGTGTCTTCTTTTCCATTCACCTTCCTCACAGACAGGACCAAATATCCGGCGCAGAATTTTTCTTTCGAAAGAACCCAAAATCAGCTCCGCTGTCCTGCTTATCGTCCAGCTTTCGGCTCCGTACAACAAGACTGACAACCTGAGCGTTTTGTAAAGCATGACTTTGGTCTTTCGAGTGAGGAGTTTTGACCCCAGTTGTTTGGACAAGCCGAAGTAGCAGCGGTTGACAAGGGCGATTCTATGCCGGATCTCCAATGTGGCGTCGTTTGTGGAATTTACGTTTGCTCCGAGGCAGACAAACTCCTTAACTACCCCGAAATGGTAGCTGTCAATTGTTATATTTTGTCCCAGATGGTGAGCGACGGATTGGTTTTTGCTTGACAGCATGTACTTCGTTTTGTCCTCATTGACCTTAAGACCAACTCGTTTCGCCTGTTCTTCAATCGCCGTGAATGCTTCCACAATGCCACGGCGAGAACACGCGATGATGTCGATATCATCCGCGTATCCTAGCAGCTGGATGGACTTGTAAAAGATAGTGCCTTCCCTGTTGACGCCTGCCCGTCGCACTATCTGCTCCAGCACCAGGTTGAAGAAGTCACATGACAGCGCATCTCCTTGCCGAAATCCGGTGCATGTTTCGAATGGTCCCGTGGTCCTAGAACCGAGTTGCACGGTGCATCGCGTGTTTTTTAGCGTGGCACGACACAACTGGATCAGTTTTACCGAGATCCCGAATTCGGCCATTCGGCTTTGAAATCGATGAAAAGATGGTGTGTATCGATTCGAAACTCGTTGATCTTTACCAGGATTTGTCGAAGCGTGAAAATTTGGTCTATAGTTGATTCACGGGCCGGAAGCCGCACTGGTAGCTGCCGATTAGTTCGGTGCAAAATGGCTTTAGACGTTCACACAATACGCTAGACAGGATCTGGTATGCGACATTGAGCAGGGATATACCTCTATAGTTCTTGCAAGAGGTTGGATCGCCTTTTTTGTGGATGGGGCGAATAGAGCTGGTATTCCAGTCGTCGAGCATGCTTTCATCTTCCCAAATTCTGCAGATGATCTGGTGCATGCTCCCTACCAGAACATGGCCGCCAGCCTTGAAGAGCTCTGATGACAAGCCATCTGAGCCTGCGGCCTTGTTATTCTTCAGCTTCTGAATAGCTGTGCCGACTTCTTCGATGCTGGGTGGGAGGACTACTTCAGCGGCTGGAGTTGGGATTTCCTCGGTCCCTACCACTCTCTCTTGGTCATGCTCGTTAAGCAGCTGCTGGAAGTACTGCTTAATTACGTCCACTATTCCCTGCGGGTCGGTGACAAGATTACCCTCACAGTTTCGAAGAGCCTGGGTGCCCTTTTTGAAGCCTCCTGCAAGGCCTTTGGCTTTCTTGTAAAAGGCTCGTGTTTTATGCTTACCCCTAGACTCCTCGATATCCTTGAGCTGGGAGGCTGCGAAGATTCTTTTCTTTTGTCGCAGTAGTTTTTTCTCCTCCCTTCTTCTGGCTCGGTACTCTTCTTGCGCTGCCCTGGTATTCCTCTGCAGCGCCTTTTGGTACGCCTCGTCGGTTGCTGCCTTTTTCTGCTCACACTCGCCATCATACCACGGGTTTCTTGTCGTGGGTGGTAGGTATTCTGTGTTCGACGTAGGCATACCGTAGAGTCTTTCGCTCAGCTGCTCCCTGTAGACTCTGGCAACCTCCGGTGTGCTCAGGCGCCCAATGTCGAACCTCCTCCTGATGGGCTGGTGCAGCTTTCTGACATTGGACAGTCGAGCTCTGAATCTTGCTGCTACGAGGAAGTGGTCAGAGCCGACATTTGCCCCTCTGAATGTTCGCACATCCAGGATGTTTGACGCGTGCCTTGCGTCAATGAGCACATGGTCGATTTGGTTGGCGGTTCGGCCGTCCGGAGATCGCCAGGTTGCTGTGTGGATTCGCTTGCGAGGGAATCTTGTGCTACTTATCACCGCATTACGAGCTGTCGCAAAGTCAGCGAGTCGGAAGCCGTTATCTGTTGTTGTATCGTGGAGGCTGTGCTTTCCGATCACTCCGCCAAGGGTGTTTTCCTTTCCGATTTTGGCATTGAAGTCCCCGAGCACGATTTTTACATCGTACTCCGGACAAGCTCCGTAGGCGTTGTCCAGGAGGTCATAGAAGTCCTCCTTGATAGGGTCTTCAGCCTCTTCGGTAGGGGCGTGTGCACATATAAGGCTGATGTTATAAAATCTGCCTCTGATGCGGATCACAGCCAGGCGATCACTTATAGGTTTAAAGTCGATGACCTTCGACCTTAACCGCTTTCCCAAGACAAATCCGCATCCCAGTACTTGCAATCTTTTGTGTCTGCTGTAATAAATGTCGCAATTTTTCTTCCTCATCATACCGTTTCCTATCCAGCGTATTTCTTGGACCGCAGTAATATCCGCCTTGTACTGCGTGAGGATTCTTTCTAGTTTATGAGCAGCTTCGGGATTGTACAGGGTTCTGACATTCCAGGAGCATACTCGCAAATCGTGTTCCTTTTTCGTGCGTTTTCGTCGTCGAGTATCCGTCCGTCTATCCGAAGCATCTTGCTCATTCATAACTTTTATGTTTTTTACGTGGGCGGATTGTTAGCCCGCCGCACAACCGCCATTCTGGTCTGGGTTTTGTCACTGCATACATTTGTTCACCTCCCAACGGTTGTTGAAGACGCTATCCAGTGGGCGCCGCGAGGAGGCCGTTTGTCAACTTGACCTGGGCATTTAAACAGGGATCGTTGCTGGCATCTCGCCAGGTTGAGAGCGATCAACAGCTTTACCCTGTATCTCCGAGCCCATGCCCTTTAATTTAAAAATTAGAGTCTACATACTCGTTGTGTGATGTTGCCGTGCCAGTGAGACAACAGGTTGGTCGAAGTGTCGAAAATATCGCTGCCGTTCGGACGCCCGTAGCAAACGATCCAAATCAGTGAATTCCACGGCGTTCTTAACAATTGGGCATCGCTCAGACCACATTATGGCGTATTTTGCATAAGGATCTTGGTTTGGTGTTGGCCTCTGACGCCGATGACACGGGATCGAATCCCAACAACAGCCATGTCATCGAACGTGTTTTTCACAGTGCTTCTCCTCTACGGGGTACTGACAAAACCCCCTGTAGTAGAATTGTCAAGAAAAGCTTCTCGAATTTCGCCGTTCGGAACCGGCAATAAAGTGTAGGTCCCTTTCGCCTGTGGGAAAATAAAATCACACACAACGTGGGCGATTGAGAGAAGCTCGGCTTTGGACCTTCATGGACTGTAACGCCAACATACATACATACATACGTACATCTTGGTTTACACCCATACAACATCAAGCTTACTCAAGAATTGAAGCCGATGGAGCATTTAAAGGGACGTACGTTCTCCGCATATATGCGTTTTGGTGCGGTTTGCATGCCGGCGGCGTTTTCGGGCCATATTGTCGACGATAACGATCGTCACGTTACTGTGAATGGCCAGCGTTATCGAGCCATGATTACCGATTATTTTTGGCCCGAATTGGAAGATATGGACTTGAACGACATGTGGTTTCAACAGGATGGTGCCACAAGCCACATAGCACACGTTACAATCGGTTTATTGAAGAGTAAGTGTGATGAGCGTGTTATCTCAAGAAATGGGCCAGCCGGTTGACCGTCTCGTTCGTGCGATCTAACGCCTCTAGACTATTTTCTTTGGGGCTACATTAAGTCATTGGTTTATGTCAACAAGCCGACGACGTTGGATGAGCTCAGAGCCAACATTGAACGCGAAATAGTAGCCGTTTCGGCCGAAATGTGTGGCCTAGTGATCGAAAATTGGGTCCAACGAATCGACTGATGCAAACGTGCCCGCGGTCGCCATATGAACGAAGTCGAGTTACATTCATAAATGTTTTGATTGTACTTCAAGCCGATAATTAAGTTTTTGAAATATCTCAAATGGTTTGCGTTTTATTTAAAAAGAAAGTTGTCAAGTCCTTATTGAAAAACCCGATATATCGACTATCATCACCGTTGTTAACGCAAATACATAACACTCACTACACTAATGGTTCTTTAAAAAAGCAAGAAAACAAAAACCCGTACAGATAAAGCCTCAAACTAATTAGTTTTAAAATCCAATTTCTAATCTTTGTGTTTACTAAAACAACACCAAGTCCGACCTCAACCTCGTTCCTGCCCCACGGAGCACAGACTGCATCGTAATTCAACAGCTCCCAGCCGGTATGCAACAATTTAATGGAATTCGGTACCGCATAGCCTCATCATAGTCGAGAAGTTTTCGAACCAAGAATCCATAATAATTTCTCTTGTCATGGCCACCATCCGCCATAACCGTCATCCTTGTCGTGGTGTCACATCCAGGAGAAACACTCCTGCTTCATCGGTAGCAATGTGCAGTGCTATAGTGCAGAGATAAGCATATTTTCGAGAAGAAGGAGAACTGACAAAGGCATATCCTGCTACCACTCTTTTGCTCCATAGTAGCTTCGCCAGTGACCCAGTTGCCTCTGCTGTTTATTGTATCGAGTTTTTTTTTTATGGGAGGGTGACAGCAGTCTGCGGGTTTTGGGCACAGAAAGGTATCTATTTTCCTGACCCGATCTCTTGAACGGATATTAGCAATGCAATATACTCGTAGCTGCAGGAGTACTTTCTTGGCAAGCAACATAAAACAATACCGATCAAGAGTGCATGGTGTCCCCTGGCAAGCAATCCACTTAGAAGAATGTTCCAATGTGCTTCGCATCGGTATTTCTCTTTTTGTATTGATTTTTGCCTTTACGTCATCATCGATAAGAAGCAGCTGAATGTATCGTCGTCGTTACCGGATAACCCGGCGGGGATAAGGAGGAGACATTGTCCTTCCTGCTTGATGTGTCCTTATCGCTGCATGCATACCAATGGCATAGAGCGCGCCATTGTATGTTTGTGACGTAAATCCCACTGTAAATGGAACATTAGAGTAAATCGGACTTGGGCTGCAAGGTTTGGGTATGGCTCCTTTTGATCCTATGCTCCTTGCCATATGTACATATGTATGTGGTATTAAGGGCAGGCGGTAGGTGGGTTGGTTGATTTTTCTTTCATATCCTTCGTTCTAACCGTTATTAGGTGGTAGAAAGGGTCGTTACCGGGTGCGATTGTTTGTTTTCCGTGAAAAGATTGCCGTTTGGCAAGAGTGTAGTTGTGGGGGGGGGGAAGCTCTCAAAGGATAATGGCCATTAATGGCATGCTTTGCTGCTTTAACTTTTTGTTTCTTTTCCATTTGGTTTCTGCTTTTGTGGTCTTATCGCATCCTGGGATTATGGTGGAATGTGGTTTGTTTAACAGTTATTACGTGGTCCTTACATTTGCATACGATTGATTGGGGATCAAATTGTTTTTTCCTCCTTGATCGGGAAAGGATATTTGTATTTGTGCTTGGATGATCGGGACTATTCGCTGCTTAGCGGATCGATAAGAAAGATGAATTGAACAGCTTTACGAGACTCTCTACTAACTATCTGTCAGGCTCTTAGGTTGTTAATTCGATGTGGAAGTGCTCTCTTGCTGGTTTCTCTTGACGGGGAGATGTGATTTGTATTCATTTTTATCAATGCTGTAAACAAGCCACGTGCAGCCGAACAACTTGCAGACGCCCTAGACCGCTATAAGGCGGACGTAACCGCCATCCAGGAAGTGCAATGGAATGGACCGGGTATATAGCGGATGAAAAAACTGCGATATTTACTACGGCAACTGATATAGGGAGAGAGGACAACGATTGTTCGGACGCGGATTTGCTGTTCGAGGTGGACTAAGGCAAAAAGTCCTAAGCTTTTGGCATGTGGGCGAACGCCTCATAACGATCCGTATCAAGGCAAATTTTTTAACATCAGTCTGATCTGCGTCCGAGCTCCCACGGAAGACAAGGATGACTCCGCCAAATATGAGTTCTCCGATCTCCTAGACAGAACGTATGCCCGATGTCCCAGCTATGAGATAAAAATTGTACTGGGAGACTTCAATGCTAAGCTGGGTAAGGAAACCATCTTTGAACGAGTCATCGGCAAACATAGACACCACATCCGATAACGGATATAGGCTGATTGACCTTGCTACGGGGCGAATTCTCCTTTTAGCCAGTACGCGCTTCTCGCACCTCGATATATGTACACAAAGGCACCTGGCGGTCGCCAGGTTAATCAATCACTAACCAGATTGATCACATCGCGATCGACGTCAGACACTCCTTTACTATTCTTGATGTTCGAACTTTCCGAGGAGCTAACATCGACTCGGACCACTATCTTGTAGTAGCCAAGATGCGCCTATGGATATCACGAACGCAGCGGAGTAGAGTAAGAATACAAAGTTATGATGTCGGAAAACTACTACCTATCGCCGGAAACCGCTCGTGCTTTTACCGATCGCGTCTTCCTAAAGCTCTCCAATCTCCTCAACCCTCGTTATCAATAGATCAGCAGTGGAACCTTTGTAAACAAGCCCTGAAAAGCACTGCATCTTAAGTTTTGGGCTTCAAGGCTCCACCACGAAGAAACACCGGGTTCGATGACGAGTGCAGGAGGATTCACACAGCGAAGCAGGATGCATATAAAGCCTCGCTGCATAGAAGAACAAGACCAGCTCGTGAGCTCTACGAGCTAAAAAGAAGGGAGGAGCATACGCTTCTCAGGAGAAAAAGCACGAGAAGCGCACGATTGAGGATTTAGAGAGGTTTTACTGCAGGCGTGATGTTCGAACAGATATCAACAGATAAAGCGAACACGCCAAACTTATAAAGCCAGAACGGGAACGTGCAGAGATGAGAACGGACACCTAGTAGTAGAATCGCAGTCGATGCTGAGAATATGGAAAAACCAATCCTGCAGACTGTATAACGGCGATGTTGGTCAGTATGCTGCTGTCAGAAAGAATTATCCATTTCTTAACCACGAAGACCGGAGAGAATTCCTCCTTGACCTCGACAAAGTTAAGATTGCCATATTGAAACTCAAGTCGAATAAAGCTGCTGGCGCAGACGGACTGTCTGCTGAGCTCTTCGAGGCAGCTGGGGATGACCTGGTTAGGAGCATGCACCAGCTCATCTGTAAGATATGGAAAGCATGCCCGAGGAATGGAGTCTCGGCATCGTATGCCCGATCCACAAGAAAGGAGACCCCTCTGTGTGCGCCAACTACAGAGGAATAAGTCTCCTTAACATCGCCTACAAAATCTTCTCTGCCGTTTTGTGTGAACGCCTGAAGCCTTTTGCAAATAAGCTGATAGGTCCTTATCAGTGCGGATTCAGGCCAGCGAAGTCCATCATCGACCAAATCTTCACACTGCGGCAGATCATGAATAAAACCAATGAACTTAAAGTCGACACTCACCACCTATTTGTCGACTTCAAAGCCGCCTACGACAGCGTAATTAGAGATGAGCTATACAACGCTAAGTCTGCCTTTGACATACCTGCTAAACTCGTGAGACTTTGCAGGATGACATTGGAGAATGCTCGCTGCTCCATCCGAATAGGTGAACACGAATAGGTGTGATCATATTAGAAATGATTGTTCAAAAATCACTGGCCAATACAGGAGTCACAATTTAATTCAAATCCTCGCAACTCCTTGCATACGCCGACGACATTGGCATACCAGGTAGATCACAGCGAGATGTCAATGAAGCGTTTGCGAGTATTGAGATGGAGGCGGCGAAAATTGGTTTGGCAGTAAACGAGGGCAAAACTAAATATCATCAAAAAAGGACGCTCACCACCGACGTCTTGGCCCGAACGTTTGTATTGTCAGTTATAAGTTTGAGGTAGTTAAGGACTTCGTCTACCGTGACCTGGTACAACGACATCAGGTCCGAAATCAAACGCAGAATCATTCTTGCCAATCGCTATTTCTTTGGGCTCAGGAGGCAATTGAGTAATAGACCCCTCTCCCGAACGACAAAGTTGACTCTATGTAAGACTCCTATTATCCCGGTCCTGTTGTACGGCGCAAAAGCATGGACCCTATTAAACGCGGATGAGGAGGCCCTTGGTCGGTTCGCGAGAAAGATTTTGCTCGTGATTTTCGGGCCTATAAACGTAGATGGGAGATGGAGGAAAATATTCAACCGCGAACTTTACGCACTGTAAAGCAACATGAGTGGACATCAACGCTCCAGCTAAGAGGGTCTTCGACTCCGAGCCTCCTGGTTCGAGAAGAAGAGGAAGACCGAACCTCCGGTATAAAGACCAAGTAATCGCGGATGTAAGACATCTTGGTCCCGACAACTGTAAGCAGCGTGCCCGGGACCGTCAAGGATGGAAAGCAGCTATAGCTCAGGCTCAGATCCTCCATGGATCGCTGGCCTGATAAGTAAGTAAGTAAGTAAAGCAACATGAGTCTAGTCAGGCGTCAACGGATTCAACGCCTATGATGGCTAGGCCATGTAGAACAAATGGACACCACAGCTCCAGTCAGGAGAGTCTTTGAATCCAATACCGAGCGACGAAGAAACAGAGGACGGCGCACACAGGTGGAAGGTGACCTCAGCCAACTGGGTGTGCAGCAATGAAAAAGGCTAGCAAAAGATCGTGCTGGTTGGAGGGGCATGTTGGTTGAGGCCCAGGATCACCTCGAACTGTAGCGCCCTTTAAGAAGAAGAAGAGTATACAGGAATATAATGAAGGAAAAGGGCGTATGGTCGCTTAACTTTGAAAATGTGGTGTCCCTTTGTTAAATCGTCCTTTAGGAGCTGTAAGTGATAATATGATATATCGTATGTGGTGATTTAAAACTATTGTCCAGATAAGCCAGAAGGTGTCGGCTTAAAATTCAAGTCGAAATTGCTCTCCAAAATTTTCCTTTTAGGTTTGCCCGGGTACTGTCAATCCTATCTCCAATGACTGAAGATGGCTCTCGATGGCAAAGAGTTCCCTTGAGTCACACTTAAATGTGGTTGTACCTACTCGCACCGCGAATTACCGAAGAATACTGCTCCTTGTGAATCTTGACAAAAAATTGAAACAAATCTCACACGGATGCAAGTTTTCTTGTCCTACAGCGCGTTTATTTCACGTAGACAGGGTTGTCATACCTTCCTTTCGTTCTGGCTAACCTGTGTCTAATAAATTCTTGATTAGTCAAGATTCTGCAATACGTTGCATATTTTTCTACATTAATGGTAACATTCTTAGCTTACAAGTTTACAGGACTACCTCGTCCACCTTATGCGGCTGATACCCACATATTTTCTATTTGGTGAGCAATTAAGTTTTGAGAGATTTACAAAGGATCTCGGATCGTCTTGTAACTATGCGTATAATCAGCATGCGTCATTCCCCTGAAATGTAAACAACACGTATTCCTTGTGCTCTAAACATGTCAACAAAACAAAATTTGCACGAAGTGTAGCTAAAGAGCCTCGATTGCGCCGTGAAGCACATGGGGAACATGTTCCATCAATAAAAGCATGTGAGTATTGGTTCCGACTTTTCAAAAGTAGCGATTTTGACACCAATGATAAATAACGAAAGGGAGGTCAGTAAAGTTTGAAGACGCTAAGTTGGAGACATCGTTGGGCCAAGATCCAAGCCCAATTCAAGAGGAGATCACTGAAAATTGCTTGGAAGTGACTCAACAAGTGATTTCAAACCTTTTTAAGGCCATGGGTATGGTGCACAAGCACCATTGGGTTCCGCATAAACTCAAGCCAAAAGACGTAGAATGCCGTTTTTTCTCGTGCGAACAATTGCTCCAAGATTGGAAGCTCTTTTTTGCATCGAATAGTGACGGGGAGTGAAAAGTGAATCCGTTACGACAATCCGGCGCAGAAAATCATGGCGCAAACCCGGTCGCTCGTCGACCTCAATGGCCAAAACGAATTTTCCTGGCTAGAAGCCAAGTCTGTGTTATCCATTCGCTCTACATGGCCTGGCCACCTTAGACCACCTGGAAACAGCTGGCAAAAGACCGTGCCAGCTGGGGAAGCTTGTTGGTTGAGGCCCAGGTTCACACCGGGTTGTAGCGCCATCTAAGTAAGTAAGTGATGCTAAGTCCGTACATCTGGTGAGACCAGCCCGGAGTGATCTACTATGAGCTACTCCATCTTAACGAAACCGTCGCTGCGGATCGTTGCCAAGAACAATTGATGCGATTCGGCCGAGCACTGAAGCTTAAACGTCTCCAGTACGCCAAACGACATGACAAAGTGATTTTTCAGCAAGACAACCCTCGGCCACATATTGCTAGAGTCGTCAAGGAAACTTTGGAAGCACTTAACTAGGGTGTCCTACCCCACTCGTCGTCTTCTCCAGACATTTATGTTTCATGACCGGGATGAGCAGCGCTTCACTTCTTACGAAGATGCCTCGAAAGTTGATACGCGGTATCCATATGCTGCCTGAAAGATGTTCGAAGGTAGTTGAAAGCGATGGGCATCACTTTGAATAACATGCATTTTACCAATTAGAAACTAACCTGGAAGAACAACACACCCGAGAATAAGCAACTATAGCTCTCTACACTTGCGAGGAAGCCTTAGGAAAAAAATGGGGGTTCAACCCCGATCTTACCCTATGGCCCTACATTACAATCGTTAGACCTATTCTAATGTATGGAGTGATAGTCTGGTTGACTGTACTGGACAAAACAACATACCATAAATAATTCGAGAAGGTACAAAGGCTGGCATGCATGTGCATCACCACTCGATATTCTTGGCAAGTAAATAGCCACATATATGGCAATAAGACTAAGAGTATATCAGTGGCCATGGCAGAAAGCTAGGACCACATAGAGCCCCCCACAGTCCTTGAGAAGCAATTCAAGATGACATACCCGGACGGAGGGAACTGGTCCCGCCAGACGCAACCTCGCAAGAGCTGCGTGGACTTCTATACCGATGAACCAAAAACCAAGGACGGTGTGGGTGGTGGAGTCTTCTGCAAATAACTAAACCTGAGCCATGCTCTAAAACTACCAGATTATTACAGAGTCTTTTAGGTGGAGCTGTTGGCAATAAAGGAGGCTCCGTCTTGGCTTAAGTGGAACGTAATATCTACTACGGATATTCGAATTCTCACGGACAGTCCAGCAGACTTGAAATCGCTGGAGTTCTATCTGTACAATTCAAGAACAAGCCTTGACTGTCGCCTATCTCTTAACGAGAAGGCCGAAGAGTTTAACACAAAACTCCTATGGGTACCAGGGCACAGCGACATCTCAGGTAACGAAAGGGCCGACACACTTGCAGCCATTAAATTTAAACTAACAAACCTCGTCATGGCTGAGACGATCCTATGATGGCCCCAGGGGCACACCTGCCTCATCACCAGACAAATCTGGCCTCGGCTCAATAGTCAACGGACAAGGAGACTAATTTTCCTCAAAACGAACTGACTCTACAAAATCATTGGTGTCATCACCGGCCACTGACTCATTGGCAGTCATGCACAAAAACTAGGGCAAGTTCTGAATGATTTCTGCAGAAGCTCCCTAGACGAAGAAGAGTCCGAATCCATCCGTCACCTACCTAGGATCCTACTTCCTAAACGACCTAACTAATGTTCAGCGAGTAAGGCTAACTAACCTTCTTAACTTTTTAAGATGCACTAAGTGGTTCCTTGAATAGGGGGACAAATCGTCTCGTAGCAACACAACGAGTCTCCCTGACCTAGGTGTATTCTTCCCATTCTGGAGAGGCTACAAACCTACCCACCACCTACCTAATACCCTTCCTGTCTTTGAAGTGATGTACATTGCCGTTCCCTCCTCCGCCTTTCTATGCGAAGGGCGGACTCGTCATCTATACTATTACAACTTTCCTTTATGATACGAAAAACCAGAATGGCGAAGGTTTTTCAGCCTCAGTATTGACGCGACCGAAAAGGATGTTCAACATTGTTTGGAAAAATTGTAAAGGAACCCAATGGAGTCTAATAATTTCTACTATATATGTACCTATAGAGCACCCTGGCGCAGTGGTTAGTGTGTTGGCCACTGACGCCGATGACACGGGATCGAATCCCGACACAGCCATGTCATCGAACGTGTTTTCACGGTGTTTCTCCTCAGCGGGGTTCTAACAAAACCCCCTGTAGTAAAACTGTCATGAAAAGCTTCTCGAAATTCGCCGTTCGGAACCGGCAATAAACTGTAGGTCCCTTTCATCTATGGAAAATGAAATCACACACAACATGGGCGATTGAGAGAAGCTCGGCTCAGGTCCTTCATAGAATGTAATGCCAACATACATACAATATACCTATAGGGTAAATAATTAAACACGTGTGTCAGTAATTTTACGAATTCTAGTTCTAAGTGAGTCAAACCGGGTGTTCAACTTTGAATGCGAATGAGAGAAAATGATTTTTTTAATTTAAAGTTTCCACGTACAATGAATTTATGATTTTTAGTCCTCTAGACTGTCAGCCTCCAGTCATTTACAAACGAACTGCTTACTTCTTTATGGACTTTTGATGTTGTTTCTTAAAAGAACTCAGAACTACACTAAAGCCGCAGTAGATTCTAGTCACCACTCTTGGCTAACAACCTTGATAGATTGACATAAATGTGGTACAATCACGCAAGAAATCCAAGAGAAATGAAATACCCCTTATCCGGATATCCTTAATGAGACATTTCCGTATCTTCTATTAAGTCCTCCTTCAACGGGGTCCCTTTAGTCTTTCCGTTACAATGAAACATGGAAAAGGAATCGAAAAAAAGCAGCAGTAGCAGTGAAATGAAAAATGCACATGCAAAGTGTGAACATTCCGATTGCATGACACTTTAGATAAATTAATCGTTCCTCAAGGAGCACCACGACCGAGTAGCAAGAACATCTGATGACGGCGCGACATGGGTGAAAAGTGAAAAAAAAACAAAAAGGAAACAATCAAGAATGGAAAGAAAACAGAAAAGGACTAGACGAGGGAGTACAACACATTTTTACGTTTCCTTTTAAAAATGGAACAAATTGCTTTGGTGATTTGAGTGCACGCACTCCCGATGCATGGTGTAAAGCCGAGTCCGGTTTATCAGTCTGGCGTTTTCACATCATCTCTTATGCCTTCTGTGCCTGTGCCTCTGCCGGCAATAATTTTTATGCGAAAGTGAACGCACAAGGAGCAGTCTTCACGCGAGCTCGATGAAGAGCAGTGATGTGCGTCTGCTGTTTTGCGTACACATTCTGCTTGTTGTCGTGTTTGCTGCTTTCTTTTGCGTTCTGTGGGATAATCAAGTACAGATCTCCAGCTGCACTGTGCACGTCGAGTAGTGTCATCGTTAATCGTTCATTTTATAGCAATCAAGTGGATTAAAACAACAGCAACAGCAGATAACAAGTCCAACGATGATTTATGATAGCGATGGATACGTAGTAAATACAGATGGACCACTGTCATGCCGGACTAGTAGAATTTGTAACACGGATTCCTCAAATTCTCTCTCTGGCTACCGCCCACCCTCCAATTCTCTCTTGGGTGAAAGACAAACTGGCTGTCGAGATGTATTCCGAATGTTTTCGAGGGCGACGTGGGTGTCTAGACTGTTTGTTCGGCCCCGTTTACATCTAGATACACATGTACATCACAGCAGAGAACATAGCAGATAGGTAAGACAAACGACCTGTTCTGTATAGTGATTTAACGAGCCGTTTATAATCTATCATGCCCTATCGGTGTGGTATCTACGCTTTGGATTCACTTTACGCGGGCGTTTATAATTACCTCGTAAACGAGGTCGACTTTGACAACTCAATCTGTCGGGCTACATACATAGTAGCAATTCGCGTATTCATACCTCGTAAGTCAAGTATGGCATGCAGTAGTGGCATGTTGCAAAAGTCGTAAGCAAACTTTCTCGAAAAATTTCGGAAATTGTTTGCAGAAAGTTTGTTTGAATTGTTTTGCGATGTCACGAGGGAGGTAGTGGCGTGCTGGTGCCCTTAGAGTGGTCTCCTGTTGTGTTATTTTTCCGTTACATTTTTTCTTTAGATATTTTTCCCATTTTTAGGTATTTGTGCAAAAACGAAAGCATCCATGTTACCGCGCGGGAAAAAAGGAAGTCGGGTGACGACTGCAAGAATTGCCGGAAGTCCAAAAACTTTCTTTATAGTATGCCTTCCTTTACCCTATCACCCCAACGTCTTTGTTTTCCTTCCCTTGGCTCGTTGCCTACTCCATCCCAACATGTACACTTGAGTTGCAAAAGTTTAGAACGATTCTACTGAACACACTTGTGAGCAAGAGATGCTTATTTGGAATTTCGCTTCGTTTACTCTTTCCTTTTTCAAGGAATGCCATATATACAAATGTGGAGTGGAATTAGGTCGATTGTTATAGTTCTCATAATTTGTTTCATACTTTTGCACTGTAGATTCCTTCCGTTTATTGGCTGAGCTTACGGTGGTATGTATGTGCTTGCTGGTGTTGGACTTAAGTGGAAACAAGAGCAGATAATGTGGAGAGGAAGAATCAATTATAGTTTTCGAGGAACTTCTATTGGTGGTTTGGAGCAGTGAAGAAGAGGATAAAGACTATGAATTCATGTTCACTATCTAGGTCGAAATGCTTGATCCACTGAATCGAATGTTAAGCTCGAAATTCGTGTCAAGCGTGTCCCGCGCCCACAATGTAATTCAAGACCACGTTGAACGGTAGCAATGGAAACGAACCCACAATGTGTTGCAAACTGGAAGCGGACGAGGTTTTCAGATTGTATGCCTTCGGAATCGAGTAATCAGAATAGACATAATGATTTCTTCGAATCACTACATAATCTCTAGTGAAACACGGTGTAAGCCACTTTCGAGGAGAGTGAATTCGTTTGAAATGGCTGTTACTGCACGCTCAGGTTCTAAGTACCTAATCGTTGGACCTACAAAGTGGAAAGGCATTCATAGCTGCAGTGATTACGATTCTCCTTGTACCTGGGTGGAATTCTTCTTATATGGCACTATATATCGGAGTGAGCCTGGGCTTCAACCAACATGCCCCTTCAACTAGCACAATATTTTGCTCTTCTCTGCCATTGCCGCATACACAGCTGGCTGAGGTCCCCTTCCACCTGTGTGCGCCATCTTAGGTGCGGCCGTCCTCTGTTTTTTCGTCCCACGGGCTTGGATTTAAAGACTATCCGGGCTAGAGCTGTGCTGTCCATTCGCTCTACACGGCCTAGCCATCTAAGGCGTTGAATCTCTAGACGCCTAACTAGACTCATGTCGCTCTACAGCTCGTAAAGTTCGTAGTTGAAGCTTTTCCTCCATCCCCCGTCTGCGTTTATAGAACCGAAAATCACACGCAAAATCTTTCTCTCGAAACGACCAAGGAACTCCTCATCCGCTTTTGATAGTGTCCATTCTTCTGCGTCCTACAGCATGACCGGGATAATAAGGGTCTTGTATACAGCTCGTCTCTATGCGGCTTTGAAGTCGACAAATAAATGATGAGTTTTGATCTGAAATTCATTGGTTTCTTCCAGGATCGGCCGTAGTGTGAAGATTTGGTCGATGATGGACTTTCCTGGCCTGAAGCCACACTACTAAGGACCCATCAGCTTATTTACAAAAGGCTTCAGGCATTCACACAAACCGGCAGAGAAGATTTTGTAGACGATGCTAAGGAGACTTATTCTTCTGTATTTGGCGCAGTCAAACGGGTTTCCTTGTAGATCGGACAAACGATGCTGAGACTCCATTACAATTCCTCATGCATTTTTTCTCTCTGAATATATCTTACAGAAGAGCATGCTACTAACCAGGTTATCTCCAGCTGCTTTCAACAGACAGTCCGTCTGTACAAGCACCTTTATTCGACTTGAGTTCCGATAGGTTAGGTTAGGTACATGGGTGCCCTATTGACGGAATGTCAAGGCTCACGTAGACTACGTTGAGTCCGTTGTGCCCACTTGTTTTGTTTAACCCGTTGATACCTATACATTTACCGTCGAGCTGAACCAGCCGGACGAGGATAAAAATCCCAGTATTCTGTTCAGCCCAATATTACCTACCTCTTCTAGTCCCGAAAGGAAGTATCTTCCTGGGAATATATTCCTTTTTTGGGCTAGCGCTGGACATTCGCACAGCAGGTGACGAATGGATTCAATTTCTTCTTCGTCCCTGCAGCTTCTGCAGAAGTCATTGTAGGGCTGGCCTAGTCGAGCTGCATGGTAGGATAGCATGCAGTGCCAGGTGAGGGCACCGACTACCAGTCGAATATTCCCACGATTGAACTTCAGCAGATTTTCCGTTCTTTTCTTATCATAGACGGGCCAAGTCGATCTCGCCGTTGCGCATGTATCTAAGTGATACCATCGCTTATTGGCTTTCGCTAATAGCTCCGTCTGTATCTCCCTGTAGAGCGCACTGAGTGGTGCTTTGGCTTCAGCTGAGATCTGCGATGTTAGCACTTGATCCCACCTTAGCCAGCTCGTCCGCCCTCTCGTTTCCGGAGATATTCACATGACCAGGTACCCAGCAAAGGGTCGCCTGCTTGATAGCGAAGACCTCAGCTTGGAAGACACTGCATCCATCATCGAGCCTCTAGGAGCGATGCATATCCCGAGACTCAAAGTAGACTCTGGCACCTGTGCCAACATCCATTTTGTATCCGTCGGTGTAGAATGCCAGTTCACTTTCCGTGCGTACCAAATCACCGGTCCCTTCCTTCCTGGAGGGAATTCTAATAGAGAATCTCCTCTCCCAGGAAGGAAGTCGGGTGACATAGTCCGTTACGGTACTGAATCTCGAGACGGCCCATCGATCCAAGACTGATGCATGTCCATGAGGACTCCTTTGCCAGAGATCGGATTCCTGTAATCTTAGCACAGTTCTGATTGCGGCGCTCTCGCAGTATATGTCCAGGGGTGGGAGGTTCAGCATGACTTCAAGAGCCGCCGTTGGTGTGGACTTCATAGATCTACGGACCAAACTTCAATTGAAAGTCCCTCTTTCGCGAACTTCTGTTAAAAGTGTAAACAAAACTCTTGCATTAATCACATTCATCTTGAAATTCAATGAGAAATTAATTACGACCTTTCCTGCGCTCGACTCCAACTCTCATTCTCACACAACAAAATCAACAACCTGAATGGCCTCACAGTTAGCGAACGTTGAGCGGAATGGAACTTACTTTCCACCCCCCCTTCTTAAAAAAAAAAAAAAAAAAAAAAAAAAAAGGGAGAGGATAGAAAAAAATTTGAAAACAAATTATGAAAAAGAACAAAAAACTCAATTAGTTTCGCCACACTGCCTCAATGCCATAGTGCCAATTTGTGACACTTGACCCCACTAATATTCATTTGGTTAACCCTAATGTACCACGCACACATCAAGCGTATCCATCCGTATCACTCGCATCGTTCGCATCCTCATCACCATTACCATAATCACCGCCATCAATTCGGGCAGTTTAAACAGATGAATAATTAAGTGATTAACACAAATTTAGAGTTAAGCATTCAACCGATGACAAATACGAGTACGAGACGAAGGGAAACTGTCACACCAACCAGACCGATACAAATGAACAGCAGACAGTCTCGGACCCACACTCGTAGCAGACAAATGTCCGAATTCAATTGAGAGTTAAATGGCGCTCGTCTGTTGTTACCCTTTCCCGCTGTGTTTTCTTTTTTTTTTTTATAAATATTTGTGACACGCCATCACTAGCTCGTTTATATGGCAAAAGCGAAACGAAACGACAAGCGACTGACGACAAGGAGGAAGAACGACACTCCGGTGGGATTTATGAGAAATTAACCCAAGTTTTATAGCTCCAAGATCCATTAGGAGCAGCCGCGATACATGTGCATGCATACGCCACAGTAGGCCCAAAACCTATTACCACCAACGGCCCTTTAACCCCAACTGGCTGGCTGTCTGACTGACTGACTCTATTTTCCAAGCCATACAATCCAGGCACAGTGATTATACTGTAGTACGACTATAGGAGGAACAAGAACGCGCTGTGATTTATGTTGTTCTCGAGTGAATATATTTCATTTGTGTCACCAGAAAAATTACACCCGAAAGAGTAAGGGGAAAAATAGGAAAGGGCACCGGGACGGGGGGCGGGAGCAAACAAACGTCAACGATAATATGAGCCAAGCTGACAAACTCGTAAATAAACAGCAAAGAATTTAATATTCGAATGAATGAATGAACCAAGTTTGAGTGTATAGATGCAGATATTCAGAGTGAAATGTGATGGGAACTCGCAGCGAACTCCACGGGCTCTCGACAAAACCAGACGAAAGCCCAGACCCATACTCGGATGATAAAGTCGTTAGTTCTTATTGTCACCATCGTAGCCTTCGTCGTCGTATCTTCTGTATTGATGCTGCATCACATCACACAAATCCAACGGCCGTCATTCGTTGCTCAAGCTCGAGGGAACTAACTCATGCTGACGCGCTCTGATATATCTATCTTTACACACACGCCCGTCACATCAGCTTCAACTCTATCTACAGAGACCAAGCCGGTGTCGTACGACTGTGACCGAGATCCGAAATCCGAACAAAACAGAGATGCGGAGAGCTAAAGTGTTAAAATGAATGAGCTGTTTCCGGATTGATTCTAATTCATTTTTACGATGCCACAGCATAGATGATGACGATGATGAGTAATGGCAGCCCATCACCATGAATCCGACTTAGTTCCTTTCATTCGCACTCGGGCTTTTGTCTCCACCGAGCATTAATGCGTGCTGTCTCTTTGTTGCACCTGCAACGCCCAACTCTCAAGCCATAACGAGACTTGACGAGGTTTTGATTTCATTACTACCATACATGTGTACAATGGGTGACAATTAAATTGTCGTCAACATTTTTATAGCCGCACTTCACTAACGAACGACATCATGTAACGTCAACGACGCACGCCTCCATATGAGCATTCGCTCGCGCCCCACATCCTTGTCGTCTTAATGAGACGAACGCTTAATCATATTCCCAGCGGAACTCATTTCCTTCTTCAGACCTTTCGGATCTAATTATTTTACAGCACAAAGTTTATCTACTTATCTTGCATCTTTCCGAATGCTTGCCGTTATCGTCGCTATCCGAACGACGCGCGATTTTAGATCGATAGATATGGATTTCTTTACTACCATCTTACGATGTACGTGTATGGTATGGTATGACTTGGTGTCGTTAACTACGCCTTAGACGTTTAACGAGGTACAGGAGGTTGTAAAAGCGACTTGGAAGTTTATGAGCTTTGAGAGCGATTGTAATGACAAGGAGTGTCATTGGAACAATACTTTCGGCAATAAAATGAAAGATTCTGAGTGAGGACGCCTTTATGGATTTTGCGCATCTTCAGTCTATAGTACGGTCGTAAAATGATACATGTAGTTTCCTAGTGGATTTCGTAAGTCTGAAACAATTGGTAATGGCTGGGAATTACATCTCGTTTTATCGGTCTTTTTGAGATTTCGATCTAGAGGAGGGTGTAACCCTTTTAAGATTATATTTATACGGAAGCCGCTGTAGATTTAAGTGGATTCATCCTGCCATTTTATGAGTTAGGCTTGGCCCTACATGATTCCTTTGAGGATCTGGTTATCAGCCGAACGTGAGGAATACGAATGCTGAAGATGGAATCGAATGTAAATTCTACTTTGTCACAGGATCAACTAAACAAGATTTTTTAAGGAAAATCGTAGATTGCTGCTTGTCTATTACTTTTTACATTGGACCATATAGACCATATAGAGAGTTCACCGAGAGCACCGTGGCGCAGTGGGTAGTGTGTTGGCCTCTGACGCCGATGACTCGGGATCGAATCCCGACACAGCCATGTCATCGAACGTGTTTTTCACGGTGTTTCTCCTCAGCGGGGTTCTGACAAAACCCCCTGTAGTTAAAATTGTCATGAAAAGCTTCTCGAAATTCGCCGTTCGGAACCGGCAATAAACTGTAGGTCCCTTTCACCTATGTGAAAATGAAATCACACACAACATGGGTGATTGAGAGAAGCTCGGCTCAGGTTCTTCATGGACTGTAACGCCAACATACATACATACATATAGAGAGTTCAGTTTTTACTTACTTTTTCAGGCGTATTGGCTGGTATCCCGCTAATAGCACGTGTAATGTTGTCTTCCAAAGCTGCAATTGACACTGGCTTTTCGGCATAGACGAATGATTAGTCATATCCCTTCAAGAACGTAGTCTAAAGGTATAAAATCTCACGATCTAGCCAGCCAATTCACTATGGCTTGAATTGTTTGCTCCGTAGATCGACCAGGGAATGGGCCTCTGACATGCGGGGTAAAGTTGTTGATTACTCTTAACCTGGCCAGACGCCAGCAAGGATCCCTGTTTCAATGCCCGAGTCAAATTGATATACAGCTTCCTCGCGGCGAACTCTGGATAGCCTTTACAACAACCGTTGGGAGGTGAACAAATGCATGCAGCTATCGCCCTAGGTAAGAGGGCGCGGTTGTGCGGTGAGCCAACAACCTGCCCATGTAAAAAAAAAAAAGAGCTACGATGGAGCGAAGTGTTTCGGATACACAGACGGATACTCGAAGAAGACATTGCACGAAAAAGGAGCACAATTTGCGAGCACACTCTTGAAATGTCAGAACTCGGTAGACTCCTAGAGCTACTCATAAACTGAAAAGAATCCTCACGCAATACAAGTCCGATATTACTGCCATCCAGGAAATACGCTGGATAGGGAACGGTATAATGAGGAAAAAAGATTGCGACATCTATTACAGCTGTCATAAGATACTGCACATGTTCGGGTGCGGATTTGTCGTGGGAAAGAGGTTAAAGTCTAAGGTCATCGACTTAAGTGATAAGTGATCGCCTGACTGTGATCCCCATCAAGGGAGATTTTACAACCTCAGCCACAAATTTGCACACGCCCCCCTACCGAAGACGCTGAAGATCCCATCAAAGAGGACTTTTATGATCTCTTGGACCGCGCCTACGGAGCTTGCCGGGAGTACGATGTTAAAATCGTACTTGGGGACTTCAACGCCAAAATCGGTAAGGAGAACATCCCTGGCGGAGTGATCGGAAAGCACAGCCTCCACGATACAACAACAGATAACGGCTTCCGACTCACCGACTTTGCGACAGCTTGTAATGCGGTGATAAGTAGCACGAGATTTCCTCACAAGCTCATCCACACACGGACCGCCAACCAAATAGACCATCTGCTCATTGACGCAAGACTCTCGTCAAACATCCTAGATGTGTGAATATTCAGGGGGGCAAACGTCGACTCTGACTATTTTCTCATAGCAGCAAGATTCAGAGCTCGACTGTCCATTGTCAGAAAGCTGCACCATTGGACGCATGAGCACAACGGAAGTTACCAGAGTCTGCAAGTAGAAACTGAGCGGAGGGCTCAACAAATGTTAACAATATGTAGCTGCATTGCCGCCCAGCCTTTCAAGTAGTAGCCGAGACCACCTTAGGCTACCTACCACTCCCGGCAAGAAACCTATGGTATGATGGCGAGTGTGAGCAGAAAAAGGCAGCAACCGACGAGGCGTACCAAAAGGCGCTGCAGCGAAAAACCAGGGCAGCGCGAGAGGAGTACCGAGCCAGAACAAAAACTGCTGCGACTAAAGAAAAGTATCTTCGCGGCCTCCTAGCTCAAGGATATCAAAGAATCTAGGGACAAACATAAAATACCTTTTGCATAAAAAAAAAACAAAATCCTTGCAGGAGGCTTTAAGAAAGGCACCCATCTTCGAAATTTCGAAGGTAATCTTGTCACCGACCCTCAGAAAATAGTGGATGTGTTTAAGCACCATTAACGAGCATGACCAAGAGAGAGTGGTAGGGACTGAAGAAACCTCAACTCTAGTCGCTGAAATAGTCCTCCCACCCAGCATCGAAGAAGTCGACACAGCTAAAGAACAACAATGTCCCAGGCTAAAATGGCTCACCATCAGAGCTCTGCAAGACTGGCGACGATGTTATGGTAGGGAGCATGCACCAGATCATCTGTACAATTTGGGAAGATGGAAGCATGTCCGATGACTGGGATAAATAATAAAAAAAGGCGATCCTACCTCTTGCAAGAGCTATAGAGGTACATATGTACATCCTTGCTCAATGTCGCATACAAGATCCTGTCCAGCGTATTGTATGAAGGTCTAATGCCCTTTCGCACCGCACTAATCGGCAGATACCAGTGCGGCTTCCGGTCCGGCAAATCGGGTGGTTAAGGAGTTTGTCTACCTCGGGGCAAACGTAAACTGCACAAACGGCACCACAATGGAGATCCGCCCTTTTTAACTGCTGCTACTTCGGTTTGTCCAATTAACTTGTACCAAAACCCCTTACTCGAAGAACCAAAGTCATGCCAGCACTGCCAGTCTTGCTGTACGAAGCCGAAAGCTCCGAACTCGGGTTCTTTCGAAAGAAGAGTTCTGCGCCGAATATTTCGTCCTCTCTATGAGATGGGTGAACGGAGGAGAAGACAACCACGAACTCTACGAGCTGAAAAAAAGATGTGGATATAGTCCAGAAGGCAAAGATGCGTCGACTACATTGTTTGGGCCACATCGACCGCATGAACAACAACGCCCCAGCTAGGAGGGTCTTCGGTTCCGAGCCTCCTAGTTCGAGAAGAAGAAGAAGACCGGAAGTCCGATATAAAGACCAAGTAATCGCGGATGTAAGACAATTTGGTCTTGATAACTGAAAGCAGCGTGCCCGGGATCGTCAATAATGAAAGGTAGCTATAACTCGGGAATCCTCCAAGGGTTGCTGGCCTTACTTATCAGGTAAGTAAGTAGGCCTATTATGGAGCTTGTTTAATCATTTGCTTTCATATTCGGGACCGAATTGAATATTTGTGCTCCGTACCTTACATACACCAGAAAGCTTACATCAATAGAGCCACTGAGTCTATGATACACCGCTTTTGGGTCTAGTATTATCTTCATTGAGTGTGACTCACTACGAAATCTTCTTTAGGCAGTCCTTCTTCGTCCTAAAGACACATCTACATATCTTCTTCGCTAGAACTCAACTTCGGTTACTACATGTTCATGGGCCGAAAAAAACATTTAACTCCGAATGCCTAAACCGATTAATAGATGTACATTGGGCCTATGAAATGTACAGTCGTCAATACTATTCCATAGAAAGGTAGGTTGAGAAGCCTTTAGTTCCCTAAGGAATCCTTAGTCATGCTTTCTACAATCACAAGGTTCAAGTAAAAAACTTGAAGGGTTCGAATGTAACAGTCAACTTCTAACTTTTTAGAACACATCCCTGACATCGAAAGCGTGTTCTTGTAATCCATTAACGCGCAAACTTCCACAAACTCTTCTTCTTCTTCTTCTTTTTCTTTGGCGCTACAGTTCATGGCGAACCTGGGCCTCCTTCAAAAAACCTCTCCAACTGGCACGGTCTTTCGGCAACAGTCTGCAGTGCCGCACGCCTAGTTGGTTAAGGTCCTCTTCCCCTCAGGGTTGAATTCATAGACCTTCCGGGCCGGAGCTGTGTTTTCCATACGCTCAACATGACCTAGCCATCTTAGGCGTTGGATCCGAAGACGCCGTGCTATGTTCATGTCGCTGTACAGCCCATATAGTTCATTGTTAAGTCTTCTCCTTCACTCCTCATTTATGCAGGTCGGGCCGAAAATCGCACGCAAAATTTTTCTCTCAAAACGACCAACGGCCTCCTCATCCGCTTTCATGTCTCTCCAAGTCTCTGCGCCATAGAGCAGGACCGGGATGTTAGGGTCTTGTATATGCTCACCTTGGTTTTTCGAGAGAGGGCTCTGTTTTTCAATTGCCTCCCGAGCCCAAAGAAACAGCGGTTGGCCAGAGTTATTCTGCGTTTGATCTCGGCACTGATGTCGTTTCTGCATGTCACTGCGGAGCCTAGGTAGTCGAAGTCCCTGACTACCTCGAAATTATACCTGCCAATATGTGCACCCTGGCCAAAACGCCGGTGGTTCGTGTCCTTTTTCGACGACAGCATATATTTCGTTTTGCCCTCATTTAACGCCGGTCCCATTTTAGCCGCTTCCGTCTCAATGCTCGTAAGGGCCTCAATGACATCTCGCTGACTTCGTCCAATTATGTCAATGTCATCGGCATATGCGAGCAGTTGTATGGACTTGAAAAAGATGGTGCCCCTCGTATCGACTAGTGAGTTTTGCACTATCTTTTCAAGGACGGTGTAGAAAAACTCACACGATAGCGTGTCGCCCTGTCTAAAACCTTTTTTGACATAAAAGGTATCGGTTAGGTCGCTCCCGACCCTGATGGAGTAGCGAGAGTTATCCAAAGTCATCCTGCACAATCTGACGAGTTTGGCAGGGATGTCAAAACTAGACATGGCGTTGTATAGATCGTCTCTTTTGATACTATCGTATGCAGCCTTAAAGTCGACAAACAGGTGGTGGGTGTCGATCAGGAGCTCTTTTGTTTTTTCCAGGATCTGCCGCAATGTGAATAATTGATCTATAGTGGACTTCCCGGGCCTGAAACCACACTGATATGGACCAATCAGTTTATTAACGAACGGTTTGAAGCGTTCACACAGAACAGCAGAGAAGATTTTATAAGCGATGTTCAGAAGACTTATTCCTCTGTAGTTGGCGCAGACAAAGGGGTCCCCTTTCTTGTGGATCGGACAAACGATACTAAGATTCCATTCATCGGCCATGCATTCCTCTGACCATATCTTATGGATGAGCTGCTGCATACTCCCAACCAGGTCATCTCCAGCTGCCTTAAAGAGCTCGGCAGGTAGCCCGTCTACTCCAGCAGCTTTGTTGGACTTAAGCTTAGAAAAAGCATTCCTAACTTCGTCCAGGTCAGGGGGACGGAATTCTCTGCTATCATCGTCCGTTGTGAACGGATTATTCTGCCTGACAGCGGAATCTCTTTCGTCATCGCCGTTATACAGTCTGCAGAGGTAGTCTTTCCAGATTCTTAGTACCGACTGTGAATCCACTACTAGGTTTCCATTTTCGTCCCTGCAGGCTTCCGTTCTGGTCTTATATCCCTGGCATGATTGTTTTAATCGTTGATAAAACCTCCGAACGTCATTCCTGCGATAGCATCTCTCCATCTCTACGATCGCGAGCTTCTCATGCTCCCTTTTTTTGTTTTTTTGTTTGGAGAAGCTTCTGTTCCTCCCTCCTCTTCTGCTCATAATGCTCACGAGCAGCTCTCGTCCTTCTATGCAGCGCCTTTTGATAAGCTTGCTGCTTTGCTGCGTGTGCCCTCCTACACTCGTCATCAAACCATGGGTTTCTTGTTGGTGGCGGTTTAAAACCCAGTATCTCAAAAGCAGCACTTTATAAGGCGTGTTGACAACGGGTCCATTGGTGTTGTACGGTCTGAGCAGGTGTTGGAGGGTTTTCCGAGAGCTTAAGGGAGACGTTAAATGGCATAGGCTCTGGCGGTCTCTTGCGATTGTAGCATTGCGACGTTGTATGCCGATGGCCTTAGTCGATTTTTCTGCGCCAGGCATATTCGAAGTGGCAACCTGGCTGCCACAAGATAGTGATCCGAGTCGATGTATGCTCCTCTAAAAGTTTGCACATCCAGAATGTCGGATGCGTGTCTGCCATCAATCGCAACGTAGTCAATCTGGTTGACGGTTGATTGATCCGGAGATCGCCAGGTCCCTTTGTGGATGTTGAGATGTGGGAAACGCGTGCTAGCAACTAGAAGATCCATTTTCAGATGTGGTGCTGTGTAGGCTGTGCTTGCCAGTAACCCTATCAAAGGCGATTTCCTTGCCCAGTTTTTCGTTAAAGGCTCCCAGTACGTTTTTAACATCGTAGGTGGGACTTTGGGCATATGTCCTATCTAGTACGTCGTAGAAGTCGTCTTTTGTAGCGTCATCCTTGTCCTCGGTAGGGGCATGAGCGCGAATTAGGCTGATGTTTGCGAATTCAGCCTTGATGCGGACTGTCATGAGGCGTTCGCTTACATGCCTGAAGCTCAAGACTTTTTGCCTAAGTCTACCTCGAATAACAAATCCGCATCCGAATAAGCGTTGTCTTCTCTCCTTGTAGCAGTCGCCGTAGTGGATATCACAGTTTCTCATCCTCTTTTTACCCGGTCCATCCCATCGCACTTCCTGTATTGCGATAATATCTGCCTTATAACAGTCTAGGGCCTCCGCAAGTTGTTCGGCTGCAGGTGGTCTGTTGAGAGACCTTACATTCCACGTACAAAGCCGAATATCATTCTTCCTTTTCCTTTGGTTGTTTCCTGGATCGTCATCGGTTAATCCGTCCGTTTTTTTGTATCCGAGGCTTTTTTTTTTGGGGTTTTTTGGCTTGTTGGTTTTTCTTCCAGGTATGGCTTGCCGGGCCATAGCCACAAACTCTTGCCATGTACAAAAAGTTACTTTTTGGTCCAAATTTGCTTCGACTTCATCCGTACTTTAAGATACCCCCGGAAATGTCATAACGTTCAGTGACCGTGACCTGACACGGTTGTCATGATACACGACTTATTGCTGGCATATCAGTGGAAACGAAACATTGTATCACTGGTTTCAGCAGAATGACATGACAGCACATTCATTATGTGCGACATTGGATTTTCATCAATGGCATGTCTTTCCGGATGGCTTCACCTTCGAAAATAGCTATCTTACTTGACTGCGTCCACAGTTTTTTTATTTGCCAGACAAAAATGAATCTCAAGTACTGTGTGCATAATATGTGTACAAAATTTGAGGTTAACGAATGTTTCACTGCCTAGTTGATTTTAAAAGTCTGAAAGGCGTTGATGTACTTCTTTAACTCTTTAGAAGTAAACCATTCATGCATAAGGCGAAAGAATGTGTCCTCTTCCAATGCACATCTCTGGAACAAAAAAATGCGCCAAAAAAAAATACAATCTTTCCTGTCAAACTCGTTCCCTTCTCGAATGGACACCCATGAAGTAGGGTGCCTTCTGACATCGATGATACCCGTACTGAAATCGAATGTCATTGTCATCGAATATGTAATTCGTGCTGGTTCTCCCAGTCGGGCTATTTGTTTGGCACTTAAACTGGCCAAAGATTAGGTCTGAGCGCTCCAACTACGGACGGAAAGCTCAAGAGCACCATGGTATCGAAAAATATTGTTCTGATAACAGATGTAAAGTAAGGTAAATGCATGATTCGCACTTGCGAACTTCCTACAGCAATTGACTTGGGTTTCCCTTTCTGTCAACGAGAAGAATCAGGTCATTGGCTCGGTTTACGAGCTCTTGCTTTGTACCGTTAAATACAGGCATGTGTGTAGGTGGGTCATCCTAAGCTCTACCTTTGGATAGTTACAAGGCGTGGCAATTTAGTTCCGGGAATTTACTCATAATTTGGAAACTGGCAACACTGCGTTCTTCGTCAACACCTGTCTTTCAATTTTCATCGAAAGCTGGAGTCGACAGTCGTGAAAATGAGGAACAAGCAACGTTCTGTAAATTCAATTTTTTGAGAAAACCTTCGTGGTGGTGGAAAACATTCGTCAATCCTCCGAAAATTGCATGTAGTGTATGGAGACAAATGTATGTTTAAGGCACTTGTGTTTTGCATGGACAAAGCGATTTAAGCAGATGATCCATGTGAAGGAACTTCCGTCACCTCTCACACCGTGACATTCTTCATTGTGAATATGTTCTACGGGCCTGTGACTGGAGCCTCACTACACAAAAAAACAAAAGCGGCTCGTGAGCTCTACGAGCTTAAAAGGAGGGAGGAACATAAGCTTCTCGGGCGAAGCGGGCGATTGAAAACTTGGAGAGGTGCTATTGCAGGCGCGACGTTCGAAGATTTTATCAGCGAATGTCTCAAGGCTATAAGGCCCGAACGGAGGCCTGTAAGGATGAGAACGGACACCTAGTAGTAGAATCGCAGTCGATGCTGAGAATTTGGAAAAACCACTTCTGCAGACTGTATAACGGCGATGACAGCCAGCATACCGCCGTCAGACAGAATAATCCATTTTTTAACGACGAAGATCGCAGAGAATTCCGTCTCCCTGACCTCGACGAAGTTGAGATTGCCATGTCGAAACTCAAGTCGAATAAAGCTGCTGGCGCAGATAGACTGTCTGCTGAGCTCTTCAAAGCGGCTGGGGGTGAGCTGGTTAGCAGCATGCACCGGCTCATCTGTAAGATATGGTCAGAGGAACGCATGTCCGAGGAATGGATTCTCAGCATTGTTTGCCCGATCCACAAAAAAGGAGACCCCTTGGACTGCGCCAACTATAGAGGAATAAGTCTCCTTAATGTCGCATAATGTGAACGCCTGAAGCCATTCGTAAACAAGCTGATAGGTCCTTATCAGTGTGGCTTCAGGCCAGGGAAGTCCACCATCAATCAAATCTTCACACTACGGCAGATCCTGGAGAAAACCAATGAATTTCAAGTCGATACGCACCATCTATTCGTCGACTTCAAGGCCGCATACGACAGCGTAATTAGAGACGAGCTATATAACGCCATGTTTATTTTTGACATCCCTGCTAAGCTCGTCAGACTATGCAGGATGACCCCGGAAAATACTCGCTGCTCCATCCGAATCGGTGCAGAACTGACCGATAGTTTCGAGGTCAAGAAAGGATTTAGACAGGGCGATGCGTTGTCGTGTGATTTTTTTTAACATCATATTAGCAATGATTGTGCAGAAATTACAGGCCAATACAAGAGGCACAATCTTTTCAAATCCTCGCAACTCCTTGCATACGACGACGACATTGACATAATAGGTAGATCGCAGCGAAATGTCAATGAGGCATTTGCAAGTATTGAGATGGAGGCGGCAAAAATTGGTTTGACAGTTAATGAGGGCAAGACTAAATATCTGCCGTCATCGAAAACGGGCATTTACCACCGACGTCTTGGACAGAACGTGCATATTGGCAGATGTAAGTTCGAGGTAGTTAAGGACTTCATATACCTCGGCTCCGCAGTGACTTTGAACAAAGACACCAGTTTCGAAATCAAGCGCAGAATTACTCTTGCCAACCGCTGCTTCTTTGGGCTCAAGAGGCAACTGTGAAGTAGGGCCCTCTCTCGTACGACCAAGTTGACCTTATATAAGACCTTAATTATCCCGGTCCTGTTATGCGGCGCAGAAACATGGACTTTATCTAAAGCGGATGAGGAAATCCTTGGTCGTGTCGAGAGAAAGATTCTGCGTTCGATTTTCGGTCCCATAAACACAGAGGAGGGTTGGAGAAGAAGATTCAATCACGAACTGTACGGGTTGTACAGCGACATGAGTCTGGTCAGACGTCTACGGATCCAACGCCTAAGATGGCTAGGCCATGTAGAGCGAATGGACACCACAGCTCCAGCCCGTAGAGTCTTTGAATCCAACCCCCGCACCTAAGGTGGCGCGCACAGGTGCAAAGGGACCTCAACCAACTGGGCGTGCGGCATTGGAAAAGACTAGCGAAAGATCGTGCTAGATGGAGAGGCGTGTTGGTTGAGGCCCAGGTTCACCCCGAACTGTAGCGCCCGTTAAATAAGTAAGTAAGACCTGTGACTGGACAGGTTGTAACCATGCCAAAGAGGTTGTAACCATGGTTCTGAACAAGTTGAATTCGGACTATTATCAATGGTGCTTCGAGTCGTGGGAGCATATCTGGAATCATTGTGTAGAGTTAGAGGGGGACTAATGCGAAGGCCAATAATGAAATGTTGGTTAAATTCCTTGTTTTTTGTTTAAGCCACACCACGTATATTGACCACAGAAGCAGCCGTCTACTTAGATTGAGTCCTGTCTTATTTGTTTTCGCGTGTTAGAGTACTTCTTCAAGTATCAGCTTATTGAAAACAAGCAAAAAAAAACAAAAAAAAAAACAGGGGAGAGTACGCAACCTTGCGGTACATCACTTCCGCGAAATATGGGTGACTCATTCGTTCGTTATCGTTAAAATCCACCTGATTCATGACCATAAGTTCAATGGTAGAAAACGACAAACAAGCTCTCAGAAATGGACATTAGACCTGTTTACATACGGTTATATGTATGTAGCTGATAGTCACGCAAATCGTTTGTTCTGCTGGACGTTGGAAGTCACTTGTGCTAAGAAAAAAAAAAAAAAAAAAAAAAACACTTCGATTGCCCTCATTATGCCGGCCTCATAAAACTTGATGCGTGAGAACGTGCCAAGATACGCACTCTATTCTCATTTGCGAAATCTATCTCACCAGATATATTACTTTTACTTTAGATCTCCCCCGTTATGCTCGGCCCCCCCATATGCGGTTTTGATCGACAAGAATAGCCTTTGTGCTGTAACATATTGCTAATCTACCGCTGGTGGCTTCCAATTTCTAGAAAAAATCGCTATTTAATCGCAACTAACTATTGGGCAAAGTTTATCGCCAAAAAACTAGAGCAATCCGAGTAAAAATAGTTGAATCAATGAGCTTCCGCTCCCGATTCCAGTAATGCGCATTGAGGTCACATGATAAGGAGAGGGAAAGTACCCAAATAAGCATCTAACCAAGCGCCGGTGATGTGATGTTCAAACAAAGTAACTTCAACGCTAAGATAATCTCAAGGAAATCTTTTAGCAACACGTGGGTGAGGTTCAGAGTTTATCTATAAACCGCATATTCCGTCATCGAGCATACATACGTATGTACGTTGCGTTATGAAGGTGCTTCCGGTGTTACGCAGTCATTATTCGTGGGCTATTAAGCACCCATTCGCATGAAATTGAATGATCAGAACAGAGAAGCAGAATTGCTTAATCTCGTCGCCTTTCTACTTGATGCAAGACAAATCAGCTTTATTCCATTATCGGAATGTCCGATAGAAACTAGGCTAAGACCATCATAAACAGTCACTTAGCTCGGTCGTCCAACTGTCCATAAACTGTCGCTGCAAATGCAAAAAAGAAAAACAAAAAAAAAAAAAATCAAGACTTCGTTGCCCTACTTTGCGTCGATGAATCAATATTTCATTTATTATCCCTCGCTGCTGGTCCATCCCCCTTCCCATAGGGTACAATATCAAATTGATTGCCAATTCCCTAGAAGCACTCAGTTCTGCTCCGACCCCCACTGTACTCATGCCTCTACGTGTATACATATGTACCTCGTATCATATCATATTGTATCTCGTATCTCCAATCGTTTGCTATTGTCGTATCTCGCGCCATTTAAAAAGTCATCTAGCAACGTCGCACTTCCATCAGTCCGCGTCATCGTCGTCGTTCTCTTCCATTCCGATGTCATAATTTCATTTCAGTGTTAATCAACACATCAAACAATTGCTCCTCGTCTAGTCCCCCGTTCGCCGTTCCTCGTCCCAAATTTCTGACCCTTCTCGCATACAAAGACGACTTTGATTGCTTGTATCGGTGAAGTGATTTTCTTTTCAGTCTTCTGTCATTGACAATCGAAAAGTATTTCGGAACTTCAATTGAATTGAGGTCCTGTACCGCTGTGCCGAAACCCCGTCGCAACCGTGGAATACTGGCGCTGTGCGCGTATCTGTATTCGTAATCTAATGTGTTCCATTATCGCGTGTATTGTGTTTTGTATCGAAATGAAAAATCCCCTAAATGCGCCATCAATTGTCATCATAATGACGATCATGAGATTGTCATTCTTATCCAATGTGGAGTGGGCCATCTTTGGAATTGAGTCGCATCTGTCGGTCCAACTGGGCCGAAGTTGGTTGGATTATATTTTTTCGTCGATTTTATTTGAACGCAATCGGATTAGTGGGTCAGTGGGCTTGGGGTTTCATTTCATTTTTCTTCTCTCGGAAGTTGTTGATGGTATATATGCGTCAATGGAGCTAGAATGTGGGTAATTGGACTGATGGATAAGCGTTTTTTGTTGGACGTTGATTGAAAAGAAATTCCATAAACCATTTGTCGGAGGCTTTGATTGAATTTTTCTTTTGTGAATTCTTTTACTGCGAACTATATACCAAATGCAAAAAAAAAGATGGCAATTCCCTTGCTCATCCTGGAATGACACCTATAGAAGGGTATACCCGATACAAGGTAGTTGGTCTACAGGACTAGGTATATCAGTACGCCTACAAAAGAGCATGACGGTGGTCGCCTTGTATCCAACATCAACGCTAACGCATTAATCGTCATTTTTATTAGGGTTCCGTACCCAAATGGTACGCCGGACTTCGCTGTCCGTCCGTCCTTTTGTCACCAGGCTGTATCTCAAGATAGTTAGACAGTTGAAATTTTCACAGATGATGTATTTCTGTTGCCGCTATAACACTTACTTACTTAGGTGGCGCTACAATCAGTGGTGAACCTGGGCCTCAACCAACAAGCGTCTCCAGCTGGCACGGTCTTTGGCCAGCTGTTTCCAGCGCCGCACGCCCAGTTGGTTAAGGTCCCCTTCCACCTGCGTGCGCCACCGTTAATGCGGCCGTCCTCTGCCGGGCCCTCCTTCCGAGGTGGATTGGAAGACTCTTCGGGTCGGAGCTGTATTTTCCATGCGCTCTACATGGCCTAGCCACCTTAGACGCTGTATCCGTAGACGTCGTACCAGGCCGATGTCGCTGTTCAACCCGTACAGTTCTTCCTTAAATCTTCTCCTCCATACACCGTTTGAGCAAACGGGACCGTAGATAGTGAGCAGAATTTTTCTCTCGAAACGACCAAGTGCATCTTCATCCGCTTTTGTTAAGGTCCAAGCCTCTGCGCCGTAAAGGAGGACTGGGATATCTCAGCTTTTTATCTCAGCGCTGGTGTTGTTGTCGCTGGTCATCAGTGAGCCAAGGTAGACGAATTCCTTGACCACTTCAAAGTTATATCCGCCCATGGTGACGTTCTGGCCAATACGTCGGTGTTGTCCGTCTCTTTTAGATGAAAGCAGATATTTGGTTTTACCCTCATTAACCTTGAGACCCATCTTAGCCGCTTCTACCTCAATGCTTACAAAGTCCTCATTGACGTCTCGCTGTGTCCGTCCAATCACGTCAATGTCGTCAGCGTACGCAAACAATTGCGTAGACTTGAAATAAATCGTGCCTCTTGTGTTGGCCAGTGACTCTTGCACGATCTTTTCAAGCACGATGTTGAAAAAGTTGCATGACAGCGCGTCACCGGCCCTAAATCCTTTTTTAACACCAAAGGTCTCGGTTTGCTCATTACCGACCTTAATGGAGCAGCGAGAATTCTCCATTGTCATCCCGCACAGTCGGACGAGTTTGGCAAGGATGTTAAAACTAGACATGGCTTTGTATAGCTCATCTCTATACACGCTGTCATATGCAGCCCTGAATTCGAGTGGTGAGTGTCGATTTGGTATTCCTGGGTCTTCTCCAAGATCTGCCGTAGCGTAAATATTTGGTCTATTGTGGATTTACCTGGCCTGAAACCACACTGATCAGAGCCAATCAAGTTACCCACAAACGGTTTCAGGCGTTCACACAATACGGCAGAGAAGATCTTATATGCGATGTTAAGGAGACTTATTCCCCAATAGTTTGCGCAGTTATAGGGGTCTCCTTACTTATGGACCGGGCAAACGATGCTGAGATTCCATTCGTCGGGCATGCTTTCCTCCGGCCATACCTTGCAAATGAGATGGTTCATGCACCTTACCAGCTCATCTCCAGCCGCCTTAAAAAGCTCAGCAGACAGGCCGTCTGCGCCCACGGCTTTATTAGACTTAAGTCTTGATATTGCCATTTTGACTTCGTCTAGGTCGGGTGGACTGCATTCTGTTTCATTGTCGTCCATTACGAATGGCTCGTTCTGCCTGACAGCGGTATCTTGTCTATCATCGCCGTTATACAGTCTGCAGAAGTGGTCTTTCCAAATCCTCAGCGTCGACTGCGACTCTACTACTAATTCTCCATTTCCATTCCTGCAGGCCGCCGCTATGGCTTTGTAGCCATGGCATGTTCGTTTTACCTTATTGTAAAACTTACGGGCGTCATTCCTGCGGAGGCATCTCTCCATCTCCTCGGTCTCATGCTTCCTGTGCTCTCTCTTCTTTCTTCTGAATAGCGTATGTTCCTCTCTTCTCTTCTGCTCATAGATTTCGCGAGCAGCTCTCGTCCGTCGTTGCATGGGCTTGTTCGCATTGTTCATCGAACCAGGGGTTTCTAGATGGTGGCTGTTTAAAACCCAGCACTTCCGAGGCAGCGCCCATTCCTGCTCTATTGTTTGCGCTGTTGTGGGCGGATTTTGAGAGAGTTTGAAAGATCGGCAAAGATTCCAGCAGTCTCTTACGATTGTAGCTTTCCAACGTCAAACTTACGTAGTCCTACTCGACTCCTAAGCATTCTTGATATCTTCATTCGTACCTTGGCTATAACAAGGTAGTGGTCCGAGTCGATGTTGGCCCCTCGGAAGGTTCGTACGTCGAGAATACTGGGGGAGGGTCTGGCGTTGATCGCAATGTGATCAATCTGGTTGGTGGTCGATTGTACAAAAGACCGCCAGGCACCCTTGTGGATGTTGAGATGGGGGACTCGCGTGCTTGCTCCAAGGAGGTTGCGCCCCGCTAGGAAATCGATTAGCCTAAGTCCGTTGTCGGCTGTGGCGTTATGGAGGCTATGCTTTCCTATGATCGACTCAAATATGTCCTCTTGGCTCTTTGTCTAGAAGATCGTATAATTCTTCTTTGAGTCGATCGTCCTTTTCTTCCGTTGGGGCGTGAGTGCATATTAAGCTAATATTTCCAAATTTAGCTTTGATGCGGATTCTTATGAGACGATTGCTTATATCTCGGAAGCTTAAGACTTTTTGTCGGAGTCTTCCTCAAATAGCGAATCCGCACCCGAATAGGCCCTGTTTGTTCTCGTTGTAGCAATTCCCGTAGTAGATGTCGGAGTTTTTCATCCGTCTTTTGCCTGGTCCATCCCATCGCACTTCTTGGAGTGCGGTTATATCTACTTTATAGCAGTTGAGGGTTTGCTCCAATTGATCGCCTGTTATGGGACCTCACATTCCAGGTGTAGACACTCAAGGCCGTTAGTCGTTTGCAGGGGTCGTCAGCTTTATATCCGTCCGTATCCGAGGCTTGTGGTTGCTTCGAAGCTTTTTATTTTTTTCCGTGATAGGGATGTTACCCCTAAGCACAACGCCCAACCTGGAGGGCCAGGTTCCTCTTTCCCCAGGAACAAGGGATTGGGTCGCTGCACACTTTGGTTCACTACCTGGCGGGTGCCAGGGTAGCTATCCAGGGAGGCCACGCGGAGGCTCTGTGTCAACTTGGATTGAGCAAGGACAGAGATCGAAGCTGGCGTTTGCCATGTTAAATGCGGTCAACTTCTGTGCTCTGTTGGCTCGAGTTGGTTGAGGTCTTTTTCCACCTGTGCGCGCCACCCTAGACTCGGTCGTCCTCTGCTGCGTTGTCCCTCTGGGTTGGTGTCGAAGACACTTCGGGCCGGTCATCTTAGACGTTGGATCCGAAGACGTCTAACTAGGCCGATGTCGCTGTACATCCCGTACAGTTCTTGGTTGAATCTCCTCCTCCACTCTCCGCTTGCACAAACGGTACTAAAGATTGCACGCAGGATTTTCCTGTCGAAACGCCCAAGAGCTTCATCCCCTTTTGATGACGTCCAAGCCTCAGCGCCGTAGGGGAGAACCGGGATGATTAAGGTTTTGTAGAGGATACCTCTACTACTCAATTGCCTCTTGAGCCCAAAGAAGCAACGGTTGGCAAGAGTTATTCTGCGTTTTACATATCTCAGCGCTGGTGTCGTTGCTGCTTGTCACTATCGAGCCAAGGTAGACGAAGTCCTTGACTACTCCAAAAATATAGCTGCCGGAAGTGACATTCTCACCAATACGTCGGATTGCGTGTCTTTCTTTGATGACAGCATATATTTGGTCTTGTACCATTTAGCCTTAAACCCACTCTTTAGCCGCTTCTGCTTCAATGCTTGCGAACGCCTCAATGACGTCTCGCTTTGTCCGTTCAATAACGTCAATGTCATCTGCGTAGATAAGCAATTGTGTAGACTTAAAGTAGATCGTGCCTCTTGTATTGGCCGCAGAGTCCCGCACAATCTTTTCAAGAATAATGGTAAAGAAATCACTTGACAGTGCGTCACCCTGTCTAAAACCTTTTTTAACATCAAAGATCTCGGTTAGTTCACCTCCGACCTTAATTGAGCACAGTCACACAGCACAGCGAGAGTTCACCATAGTCATCCTGCACAGTCTGACGAGTTTGGCAGGAATGTTAAAACATGACTTGGCTCTGTATAGCTCGTCTCTATAAACACTGCCATATGCGGCTTTAAAGTCGACAAAAAGATGGTGCGTGTCGACTGGGAATTCATGGGTCTTCTCCAAGATCTGCCGTAGTGTAAATCTTTGCCTGTCGTGGAGTTTCCTGGCCTGAAACCACACTGGTAGGAACCTACCAGATTGTCCCCGAACGGTTTCAGGCGCTTACACAGTACGGCAGAGGGGATCTTGTACGCAATGTTCAGGAGATTTCTCTCTCTGTAATTGGCGCAGTCATAAGGGTCTCCTTTCTTATGGACCGGGCAAATGATGCTGAGATTCCATTCATAGGGCATGCATTCTTCCGACCATATCTTGCAGATGAGTCGGTGCATGGTCCTAATCAGCTCATTGCCAGCTGCTTTAAACAGTTCAGCGGGAAGTCCGTCTGCTCCAGCCGCCTTATAAGACTTAAGTTTAAGGTCGGGTGGACGGTATTCTCCGTCGTCTTCGTCCATTGTGAATGGTTCGCTCTGTCTGCCTTCAGCGCCGTTATAAACTCTGCAGAAGTAGTCCTTCTACAATCTCAGTATCGACTGTGATTCCATTACTTGTTGTCCGTGCTCATCTCTGCAGGCTTCTGCTCTGGCTTTATAGCCTTGGCATGTTCGTTTTACTTTTTGGTAAAATTTTCGAACATCGTTCCTGCAATAACATCCCTCCATTTCCTCGATCTTCTTTTTTCTTTTTCTTCTTCTCAGAAGCGAATGCTCCTCTCTTCTTTTCTGTTCATAGAGCTCGCGATCAGCTCTCGTCCGTCGATGCAGTGTAGCCATGTATGCATGTTGTTTCTCTACATGGGCCTGTCTACATTCGTCATCAAACCAGGGGTTTCTCGAAGGTTTTGCTTGAAACCGAGTACATCTAAGGCGGCCTCTCTAATGGCGTTCTGACAACGACTCCATTGCTGTTCTATGGTTTCTGCAGATTGCATCGGGACTTGAGAGAGCTTGAGGGAGACTTGATCGGCGAAGATCCTGGCGGTCTCCTGCGATTGCAACTTTCCGACTTTAAATTTTGGTGTTCTTAACCGACTCCGTTGATTTCGGAAAATTCGCATCCGTACCTTGTCTGCAACAGGGTAATGATCCGAGTCGATGTTGACTCCTGGAAAGGTTCGGACATCTAGGATGCTGGAGGAGTGTCTACCGTCGATCGCAATGTGATCAGTTTGATTGATTGTCGATTGACCGAAAGACCGCCGGTCCCCTTATGGATGTTGAGGTGTGGGAATCGTGTACTTGCTACCACCAGATTATGTCTCGCCATAAAGTCCACTAGCCTTAGTCCGTTTTCTAACGTGGTGTTGTGTAGGCTATGCTTTCCTATGACTCATTCAAAGATTACTTCCTTACCCAGCTTCGCATTGAAATCTCTTAGAACGATTTTGGTGTCATACCTGGGACATTGAGCATATGTTCTGACTAGGAGATCATAGAAGTCGTCTTTATGTCGGTCATCTTTCTCCTCTGTGGGGGCGTGGACACATATTAAACTTATAGTGCCGAGATTGGCCTTGATGTGGATAGTTATAAGGCGTTCGCTTACATGTTGGAAGCTTAAGACGTTTTTCGAATAACAAATCCGCATCCGAATAATCGTTGTTTATTTTCTCTGAAGCAGTTTCCGAGGTATACATATATCACAGTTTTTCATCCGCTTTTTGTCTGGCCCATCCCATCGCAGTTCTTCGAGCGCGGTAATGTCTGCCTCATAGCAGTCCAAAGAGTTGACCATTTGTCCGGCTGTGCCTGATCTGTTGAAGGACCTAACGTCCCAGGTGCAGATCCGGAATTCGTTTCCTTTTAGACGTTTGCGGGGGTCGTCTACATGTTGACGCCCGTATCCGAGACTGTTGGTTGTCTCTGAACAAATATTTATTTTACCCAAAGCGCAACCCCCAACCTGGAGGGCCAGGTTCCTCTTTCCCCAGGAACAAGGGGTCGGGTCGCTGCACACATTCGTTCAATACCTGGCGGGTGCCAGTATAGCTATCTAGGAGGCCACGCGGAGGCTGTGTGTCACTTGGATTGAACAGGGACAGAGATCGAAGCTGGTTCGTGTACTTTACCATGGTGAAAATGTTGAGTTTACTGAATAAATTGACGATGACAGTTCGATGATTAGTGGAAGGGTGCGTGTACGTGTACACAAATTGAATTCAAAGTTATCAATTCCCCGTCGTGCGCGAGGCCGACTTGCAGTTGGCCGGTTTTTCCTATTTCCCATTATCGGCAACACGATTCTTGTTTTATTCGCTAATTAATAATTAACGATAGCGTCTTGATCCATTTCGTTTATCGACCGCTGTTCGAGTATGATAAACAGTCACATTGGCCTTATCGGCAGTAATTAGAACCAAATTAGGGCAACTCCGCCAACCACACGTACATAGTATACGGTAGAACTTTCTGCCACAGACTCGACTCCTCTACCCCGATACCGTTAATCTTTCACATCGCTTCAGGTGCACATTTGGCCATCGATCAATGCCTACGTAAATTACCTTCGAGTAAATATTCTAATCAAGCGTTTCCCAGCCACGCAATTAATTGCTCCATATTCCACCCACCCAGCCCATCAACACATTCTGGACACGTTTGCATGCTTAGAGCAATCAAAGCAATTATCATGGTTGAGTTAAATGACCGCCTACACACTTCAGATAGGTACACTACATACCTGGTCCATCTGATATACGCACAAGGTGTGTAGCACTTGGTCTTGGACTTGATTCCATGATGTTCGTATCGTGTATCTTGAACGATAAACGGTAGACGACAAACGACGGATCAATGGATAAATGGACGACAACGGACGCAGCTAAAGGTTTGCCTACGCGTTTCTCAGCGAACCCACCTTTGGAATTAATGAACACCAGCCGTACCCTTCCTCAAAAACTTGTTCTCTACTTGCCCTCTACTCTTTTTTTGTTGTCTTTCGCTTTACTTACATATTTAATGGACGACAACAAAGGCACTTGGGGGCCTTAGAGATTGTTCGTCTTGTTTTTCGGGTAATTTCCGTTATTTGATTGATTTTACCCCGAAATGGGGTTGACGGATTGTCGTACGAAACAATGCCACGAGAGTGGAGAAACCAATTTGGGTCTTGGGCCCACGCTAAAGAGTTTTCGGTTTTTTTTTGCGTTTCCTTCAGTTTGGTCGTTTGGTTGATTTGTTTTCGTTTTTTTTTTTTTTTTTTTTGGGAGCGGAGGTTAAGTGCTGGGAAGCTGATCGATAAGAGGCGGATGCGTGTCCTTTGTTTCAAAATTGAAAAACAAAAATGGAAATAAGACTATTAGCGCCCATGAAAGGACATTGTTAGTAATTTCTGTTATTAGCCCTTAATTGTAGTCTGCTGTGCTGGGAAAAGACCATTTGTTACTTGTGGACAAGTAAGGTGAGGTCAACACGTCATACTCGTACTTTAGGACTGTGCCATGCGAGTGCTTTTTTTTTGGGAGTTTAATATAGACCAGTACTGCCTTTTGATTAGCAGCTAACCAGTAGCCAGAATTACGAAGGTCTAGCTTTAAACTGTCCCTTGGCCATATTTTAACGCGGATCGCTTAGATTATACTTAGTGGTCGCTGAATGGGGCTCAGATAATTGTGCCAACTTCTGCCTTTCCCGTATACGAGAACATATGCATATCGCAAATAATGATCTACGGAGCATGTGCTACACCACTTATAAGGGCGTGTTGAGAGTAGTTTCATACGAAATGAGATCGCAATTTGCGCCTTCCTCGATACTGAGGGGGATTTCGATAATACTGGCTATAACTCAATCACCTTTGCATATCCCGCTGAGGTGTAGACTATCCCACTATCCACTGGATTAGGGCGTTGCTAAGTAGCCGTATTATATCAGCCACATCCGGAGAGCTCTCTCGACGACAGTATCGGCAGCCCAGGGGTGTCCACGAGGAGGAGTCCTTTCACCCCTACTCTGGTCGATTGTTATCGATGACCTACTCTACATCGGATACCCACTAGTTATTGTTACGGGTAGATGCGAATGTCTACCTGTGAACGCATGCAACTTGCGCTTTGGTCCATCTCTGACTGGTGTGGCAGAGAGGGTTTATCGATTAACCAAAATAAGACAATCTTTGTCCCGTTTACAAAGAGGAGAAAGACACAGCTTTTATCCGTCTCTCTAAATGGTACAAACATAGGAAGAAGTTAAGTATCTAGGTATTGACTTTGATTGCAAACTTAGCTAGAACTACAACATCAAAAATAAGCTCACAAAGGCGACTTAGGCACGGGTGGACCTGTTGACGTACTTACAGTAAAACACCTGTCATCTCCTATGCGTCCACGGTATGGTGGACCGATTGGACTTTCTCCACTTCACCTTTTTATTAAATAGGTTGCATTACGCAGTGCAATCAGAATTCTACCCTCGGCAACAGGTCTACCATGTAGACCATTGGGCCATATCTCCATTCTGCAACATCTTTTTGAACTGGATATGATAACCACGGACGCATTACCATACACCCTCACTCTCGACAAGAGTTTACCTTGGGAAAGCGGCAATAACTTGCTCAATGGCTCCAAGATAGGTTCTGGCGGTGGCGCCGGCATTTTTTGACCAAATCGGAAAATCTCAAAGACTCTAGGAATGAATCCTATTCTCTTCCTGGCCGAGGCCGAATTGTACACCATCTTGACATGCATTAACCTAGACTTAGAGACTGGCATAAGAGGAGTAACCATCAATATACTCTCTGATAGTGGAGCATCGCTCAAAGCGTTGAGCTCGTATAGCGCGAACTCAAAGTTCGTTAAAGAATGCCATGATGCCCTGCAGAACCTATCCAAAAGAAATAAGGTCAAACTCTGGTGGGTACCAGGACGCAAAGGCATTAAGGGTAATGAAATCGCCGATCAACTGGCTAGGAAAGGTTCCAGTGAAAGCTACATACATATGAAGTTACCGAACCTTTCTGCGGCATTCCCAAATCTAAGATTAACTATTTCTTCGACAAGTGGGAAAAGTCGCATCATCTGTCCTTTTGGAGCAGCGTTCAAGGGCTCCGCCTCCGCCAATCGAAAAAATCTATACGGCTCCTGAACAAACACTCTATTAATATCCTTAAACACAGATATCAGAAGACTGGTCAGCTCTGAAATATTATCTCAGCAAAATTAACCTCTTACCTGAAACTGAGTGTCGACTCGGTCTTGAGAACGTAGAAACTGCAGGGCACATATGTACTATATGAGTCTCTTCCTTTTTGCCAACTTCGGAAGCTTATTCTTCTCAATGAAACTATGGCTCCTGAAGGGATCATCTCAGCTACTACGAGTGACATTCCAAGATAGTGGAGAAACCCCTCGTCTGATCGGCTAGAAGGCACAATGCACCTTGTATAGCTCAGAGGTTAGAAACTCTGTGTTTGAGCTATTTACGAGTAGGTTTATGTCAGAAAATCTTTTTTGGCAAATTCAAATTGATAAAGAAGACGTTATCGACAACATTTTTGGGAAGACGCTTCTCTATCTAGCTCACGAGCTTTCAAAGGATATCACTATTCAACCAGGAAGTTATAGCCGAAGGTCTAATTTAAGATAAATTTTTAGTGAGGCTAATAGTGATGATAGTCTTGTGGCGAGTACAAGAACATTTGTCAGAAACTCGTCCTCGCCGTCTAAACACTTATTCACAGCAATATTCCAGCTGTCACCCTCTTAGATAAAGCTAATCTTTTTGCAACCTGTTCGCAGCTTGCAACTCCCAGCTTGCTTTTTGTTTCCGCCTGTATCAGAGTACAGTTGCATACATACTCAAATCCACTGATCCAGATGGCATTCCCTTAATGCATAGTTCTGAGGAAGTGTTCAATTCAAATTTGTTTGGATGGACTCAAGTTTGACATCCACTTTTTGAATGCTGGTGTTCCTCAGGGCTCCGTTTTGTCTGTGACACTCTTTTTTATTTTTATAAAAGACGTTTTGTCTATGCTTTCTAACCCAGGCCATTCCTTAGGCGACGATAGTACCCTTAGTTTCATATATTCATTCAATACATTACGACCCTGCTCTTCGGCTCTCAATAGTGAGCGGCAGCGTGTGTTAAGCTTATTAAATTCCCATATCGACAGTGTCAGTTTTTTGAGGGAGAAAGTGGAATTGAATGCTTCGAACAACATAGTTATGTCGTCCTAGTGTCTCGTCGTTCCAACTAGTAAGTTACCTGTTTAAATGGTTTTTCTTACAAGTCTACAAATTCATGTTGGCCAGTTTAGCCAATACTTGTACGTCAACCAAACGCAAACGCTTTCCCTGAGAATGTGTAGGAGAATCTGGGGCAATTAATTTGGCGCGGCGCACAAAAACTCAACCTTTCGTAGTCATCAACTTGCCGAATTTTGCGTCGAGACATGGGTCTATATCCAAGACCCATGTTAACTTGCGCAAGTTTGCAGTAATGTGTGTAGCAGGCTTTAGAGAGAGGAGGAATGCTGCGGATTTCTTACAGATATTAGGGCATCCGCGCTTAGTCATCCTGCAATCCCTCCATCTACTGTTGTGTGTATTAAACACCCAATCGTTAATGTAGGAATTTATCGTAGACGCAGGAAGACCTTGAGGGGGTTCGGGTCCTGAGAAGCTCTCCTCTGAACCAATCCTGGCGAGTTCATTAGAGATCTCATGTACTGGGATCCCAGAGTGACCTGGAATCTACACAGTATATTAGTGAATTTAATCTACTGAATCTGTTCAATAAGGACTTGAGTTCATGCACGAATTTGGAGCTAGTTAAGGGGTTGGACACAGTTTGAGTGCAGCTTGGCTGGCTCTTAGAATACTGTTAAATCAGAAAAGATTGTGCCTTTTGCAACATACGAAGAGAGTATCATAACAGCAAGTTGCAAGTTGGTTGTTAGTGGAATACGAAAGCCCACTTATGTATACGTTGGAAGGTTGGTTGAAGTCTCTTAAGAGTCTATTTCAATTTAATTCAAAATGGTCCTGGAATGGATATTGAAGAGCAGGTCTTAAACTCCTGGCTAGATGACACCGCAAGATTAGTGGTATTTTTACGGAGTCTCTCTCTTAACTGATGTTTCCATCACAAAACATTCATTGGAGTCCCTAGGAACCATCCCGTCTTTCGATGACTTCAAGTCGTTATCGAGTGACTGCTAGAGAAACAGCTGAAATAATCAACGGAAGTAGCTTTAGAGCCAAGCTAGATCTCGAAGAAGGATTTGCTCTCCAAGATGCGACAGTTAAGTGTTTACTCGACAGGAAAAACTATACGCTTGACGGCTCCTAACAACCTAAGCAACGCTGCCATCATGTCAGAGATGAAACACTAGTACTCTAGATGAAGACAATTCAGATGCACATAACTTTGGTCGCTAACAAAGGCCTCGATTGGTGTCACATTTCAACCATAAATAGAGGTTGCTCATCGAGTGCCTTTTGTTCACTCTAATACTGTATGTTGCATGCTGATTGATTACCGACTTAGTGGTAATGATGTTGTTGCCGTCAGCTTTAAAGGGGCCACAGAATGACCCATTTTTATTTTTATTTTATTATTGTTGGCTGTGGTGGACTCGAAAGCTCAGCACCTCCTTGACAGCCTCCATATCATGTTTTTTTTTTATTAATTCGCGCAGGTTCAAGAGTCGTACTCTTTTTATATTTGTCACACAACCTGGGTGGAGTGCAGATGGTTTGGGTCGTAGATGTTCGTTCACTTCTCTCCAGGGGTCGTTTTCTTAGGAATCGAGAGGAACTCGACTGAATTTTCACGTTGTTTATAGTTCTCAGTATAAATGTTCCATACCATATGGTGCTTATTAGAACTGCACACACAGAGTATAAATCAGCATTTTGATCACTTACGCAAAATCTTTCTCTCGAACCGACCAAGGGCCTCCTCATCCACTTTTAATTGTGTCCATGCTTCTGCGCCGTACAACAGGACCGGGATGATAAGGGTCTTATATAGAGTCAACTTTGTCTCTATTACTCTCTATTACTCAATTGCCTCATGAGCCCAAAGAAATAGCGATTGGCAAGAGTGATTTTTGCGTTTGGTTTCGGAACTGATGTCGTTGTTCCAGGTCACTGCGGAGCCAATGATGACAGCATACATATATTTAGTTTTGCCCTCGTTTACCGCCAAACCAATTTTCACCGCCTCCATCTCAATACTCGCAAACGCCTCATTGACATCTCGCTGTGATCTACCTATTATGTCAATATCGTCGGCGTATGCAAGGAGTTGCGAGGATTTGAAATAGATTGTGCCTCTTGTATTGGCCAGTGATTTTTGCACAATCATTTCCAATATGAAGTTGAAGAAATCACACGACAGCGCATCGCCCTGCCTAAATCCTTTTCTGACATCAAAACTATCGATAAGGTGTTCACCGATTCGGATAGTCTGACGAGTTTAGCAGGTATGTCAAAGGTAGACATAGCGTTGTATAACTCGTCTCTAATTACGCTGTCGTATGCGGCTTTGAAGTCGACAAATAGGTGGTGAGTTTTGACCTGATTATTATTATCTTCCAGGATCTGCCGTAGTGTGAAGATTTGGTCGGTGGTGGACTTCCCTGGCCTGAATCCGCAGTGATGAGGACCTATCATCACTTATTTATAAAAGGCTTCAGGCGTTCACACAAAACGGCAGAGAAGATTTTGTAGGCGATGTTAAGGAGACTTATTCCTCTGTAGTTGGCGCAGTCAGAGGGGTCTCCTTTCTTGTGGATCGGGCATACGATGCTGAGACTCCATTCCTCGGGCATGCTTTCCTCTGACTATATCTTACAGATGAGCTGGTGCATGCTCCTAACCAGGTCATCCCCAGCTGCCTTGAAGAGCTTAGCAGACAGTCCGTCTGCGCCAGCAGCTTTATTCGACTTGAGCTTCGATATGGCAATCTTAACTTCGTCGAGGTCAGGGGGACAGAATTCTCTGCGGTCTTCGTTGATTGGAAATGGATCATTCTGCCTGACAGCGGTATATTGAATAACATCGCCGTTATACAGTCTGCAGAAGTGGTTTTTCCGTATTCTCAGCATCGACTGCTATTCTACTACTAGGTGTCCGTTCTCATCCCTGCAGGCTTCCGTTCTGGCTTTATAACCTTGGCATGTTCGAACGTCACGCCTGCAGTAACACCTTTCCAAATCCTCAATCGCGCGCTTCTCGTTCTCCTTCTCCTTTCTTCTAAAAAGCTTATGCTCCTCCCTTCTTTTTAGCTCGTAGAGCTCACGAGCTGCTATTGTTTTTTTATGCAGCGAGGCCTTATATGCATCCTGCTTCGCTATGCGAATCCTCCTGCACTCGTCATCGAACCAGGTGTTTCTTCGTGGTGGAGCCTTGAAACCCAAAACGTCGGATGCAGAGCTTTTCAGGGCTTATTTGCAAAGGCTCCACTGCTGTTCTATTGATAGCGTGGAGGATTGAGGTGTATTGGAGAGCTTAAGGGAGACGCGATCGGTAAAAGCACGAGCGGTTTCTGGCGATAGTAGCTTTCCGACGTCATAACTTTGTATTCATACTCTACTCCGCTGCGTTCGTGATATCCGTAAGCGCATCTTGGCTACTAAAAGATAGTGGTCCGAGTCGATGTTAGCCCCTCGGAAAGTTCGAACATCAAGAATAGTGATGTGATCAATCTGGTTGGTAGTCAATTGATCAAAAGACCGCCAGGTGCCTTTGTGCCTTATATCGAGGTGCTGGAACCGCGTACTGGCTAGAAAGAGATTTCGCCCCGTAGAAAGATCAATCAGCCTGTGTCCGTTATCGGATGTGGTGTGGTGTAGGCTATGTTTGCCCATGACTCGTTCAAAGATGCATTCCTTACCCAGCTTAGCTTTGTAGTCTCCTAATACAATTTCGATGTCATAGCTAGGACATTGGGCATACGTTCTGTCTAGGAGATCGTATAACTCATCTTTGGCGGAGTCATCCTTGTCTTCTGTGGGGGCGTGGACGCACATCAGGCTGATGTTAAAAAATGTTGCCTTGATACGGATTGTTATGAGGCGTTCGCTCACATGCCGAAAGCTTAGGACTTTTTGCCTTAGTCCACCTCGAACAACAAATCCGCATCCGAACAATCGTTGTCCTCTCTCCCTGTAGCAGTCGCCGTAGTAAATATCGCAGTTTTTCATCCGCTTTATACCCGGTCAATTCCATCGCATTTCCTGGATGGCGGTTATGTCCACTTTATAGCGGTCTAGGGCGTCCGCGAGTTGTTCGGCTGCACGTGGCCTGTTTAGGGACCTAACATTCCACATACAGAGCCGAAGATCATTGTCTTTTTTCGTTTTTTGTGAGGGTGGTCAACATTAATCCGGTCTTGTGGTTGTTTCGGAGTTTGTGGTTTTTTTACGGTTACGGCTTACTAGGCCGTAGCCCAACCGACTAATCCTGTTTTTTGGCGCAGGAGGCTCGCCATTCGCCCTTCCCCGTCTGCAATTTCCATAGGAAATCTCCAGATGGCACCACGAGGAGGGGGGATAGGACTTACTAACAGTGCCGCAAGATGTTCGACTGCGGTGGCTCTTCTCGCTTTTTAGCAGGCCAGCATCTATCCGATAGGACTAAAAAGTCCTTTGCCAGCCAATATTTTCGTATAGGAATTGTATTTCTTGGTTATGGAAAGACTTTAAACTACAGACCCTCTGCTCGACAGTCGGTGATGTTTACCACTGCACCACGGCTATGTGTGTGTAGCCTTTCCACGGGTACCTGTCCTATTTCCCAAAGCGCCGGCTTTAATGTACGTTGACCAGCCCTCAAAATCGGACAACGTTTATTTGTACTGTTTCCCATCTGTTGACATTTCCTTGCAATGTTTTTGACAAATCGTGTCACAGAACGCCAGCCCTAATACATTAAACCATAGTCATATCAGTCCACTATCCATGTAGACCTGAGCTCGATTACCTATATAATGGTTGTGCTGTCCGATAAAGAACAGAAAGATTTGATAAGAACGCTTGTTGATATGTCAAATATTGTTGACAGTTGGCAGTACCTTAGCTTCTGTCACCATTAGGGTACTGTCAACTTCTGAACAATCATCCTATTGTGACCGCCACCCAGTAGGCAAGTGCCCAATTGTTACAATCTGCGTCAAAAAATTAATTTCACAATGTCTTATCGCTTAAAAAAGAATCTAATTGAGAACTATAAATTCTTAAAACGGTGAAATTTAATTTAATCCCCATAAATGGTTCTCTTTGAGACTCCGAGTAGTGTCCTAGCATACCTAATCTATTGCTTTGAACTTAGAAATACATAAAATGGGGAGTGAACAAATAAAGTCATGATACAAATCGATTTCGATTTGATTCCAATACTCAATGTGATTTTCATTCGCATCATTAGTTATCGGTGAGTGGTATATACCGGGTGGTAAATGCTAGAAACAATATTTGGTTATCTCGCAACGCTTAGCTTTGATTGACTTATGGATGAAGAGAAAATATTATTACGAGAGGTGTGTTCGATGACGTAATGAATTTGGGTTGGTCTTTGCACGTTTCTTTATAGGTTTTTTCCTTATTAGCTGAGTAATGTTCTATAAAAAGATAATTGGATGTCAAATTTGGTAGTTGGCCTATGTGATTTATGTTTTTATTTGCGACCACAACGAATGCTACTGATTGGGAGCTTGTTGAATTGGTAGTAGCATAAGAATGCCGTTCTAACAACTGGATATACACACGAATGTGCAGTAGCATCACGAGAATTGAGGGAATCGTTTATTTAAGAGCGAACTCAATCCAAAAAAGGTATTCGAATCAACGGACAGCATCTGCGTTGGCGCCGCTCGACTACCTTCAAATGTTTATAATTCAACCACCCGGGAGCGATAAAAAAAATAAAAAATAAAAAACACTTTCAGCAGCTAAATTACACCGAATACACCATCTGGCGCGATGCTGTATCGACTTGCATGCTCACAATTATTTATGAGAATGCAGTTTTAGTTCCAATTTCAGTTACCCACTGTTGATTGAGTATCTGAATAACCGATGAGGTAAAAGTTTACGATTCCAGAGCAAGTTGGTTCCATGGCAAAAAGAAATGAATAAAGTTTTCTGGAATGAATTTCAATTAATTCGTTATGTTCATCTCTTTGCTATGAGGGAATGGACATGCGTCATCTCCGCGTTACATCTGTTTACTTGGTGTTCGGTTTACAATAACTCTCACTGCTGATCATAATTTCTTGTGTTTAAAGCTCTTGGCATAAATAAAAACATCCGTCCAACGAACCGATTTGATTCGATTGCTTAGAAAAAAAAAAAAAGCCAAAAAGAAAACAAACACTTGTCTCTCCCTACAGCGAAGCTAAGTAAATATAAATGCGTACAAGCTCCCAAATGTGCTTCTCATAATTAGCACTATGGTCTAATGTTTGTACAATCTCTTGAGCGGAAATAACTAAAAATAACAAAATATTTCAAAAAATTCCTTGACACCATTTCGACCTTTAACACTTTTGTTTTTTTTTTTTTTTTTTTTTTATGTATTTAGTAAAACGCGAATAGAATTTATTGAATGACCATCATCACTTTTCTAATTTCAGATAATTAAATCAACTCAACCGATTGGCAAGCAAACATAAGCGAATCAAACGTCCACCGTGTAGTGTCAATTCAACGCAAATCAATTTGGTTTCTTCAATCCCTCTTCGTGTATGTTTGTTCATATCAAGCAGCAAATGTCTTACTGGGATATTCGTTTATCAACACGTAAACACACAATTTACAGTCGATTGAAAAGTGTCATAGAAACGTCATCGCGACTGCCGTTGCCGGGTAGTAGACAAGTAAAAAATGGCAATAGTGCGTTCGAATACTGTTGATTATATAAAAATTTGGAAACATATCAAATGGCGATTAATCGCAACTAATAACAACAGAAATACGAGCAACAAACAAGTGATAAAACTTACATAAGTTTATTTCGATATCTCTACCAGTTTCGTTCTACTATCTCCTTGTACAATACTTTGCTCCAGTTGTTTTCTTTTGTTTACACTCTAAGGTGTGCGTAAAGCTTTAATTTCGGTTTTTCTTTTCTTTTTTTCTTTTTTATCTACAAGCTGAATGTCCCAAAAGTCAAACTAAAAGCGACGTGTTATCTGTTTTTTCTGTTTATACCGCGAATATAAACTAAAGTGAAATATATCTCTAAGTAAAACTACTGTAAAGTATATCGTACATAGAAAACGTAGTTTTAGTTTTGTGTTGTACTTAATTTAGTTTTAAGAAAGAAAATATAAATATTTAAGAAAAGAAAACGTCTATTGTGAATGGAAACGGAAACGGAAACGCACAAGGTCAAGTTTCCTTAACGACAAACCGAATCGTGTGCCATAGAATTGTCAATCGGACGGTAGCTGTCATCTTTGTTATTGTTATTGTCAAAACGAGCCAAAGTAAACCAAAAACAAATAAACAACAACAACAACAATAAACTAAACAAATCCATCCCGCGAGCGCGCGCGAAACCATCGAAATCCATAGAAAGCAATTAAATTTGTGTCCAGTGCAGAAGCAGAAACGAATCGAGTTGCCATCATCCGACATCAACATGACCATTTCCGAAAAGTCTCCATTATGGGAATCCAATAGCCATCATCACCATCATCATCATCAGCAACAGCAGCAGCAGCAAACTTCCTCGTCAGTTGGGGAAACAATATCCACATCAACATCGTCAGTATCATCAGCACCATCATCACCGACAACATCACCTCCACCACCTGCGGCTAGTACCACCACCATCACACAAAAGAACCAAACCCACAACAACAGCAAGAAAAAGAAACATGCGACTCGGCTAACATCTCAGCTCTTACCAGCAGCCCAAGCGTCATCCTTAATACCTGGAAAATCTTATAAATACGAAAGAAAAGCGGATCGACCCTCCTCGACTCAGTCACCAAATTCAATACCATTCCATCACATGGGGCATGAGGAGGAAGAGCTTCAATATCAATTCGAATCGAACAGCTTTGTGGACCACAATCAGCATTCACCCTTACTGAGAGGCTATGATAGAAGTAAATCACCAAAATCCTACGACTGTGAAGCGGGCGTCAGTGAGGTTGCCGTGCCCCATATACGAGTATCATCGTCATCAGCGTCGTTGATCACATTGGGTTTGGTAACGTCTTCGTCGACGACAAATCTCCTGTCATCTGCAGCTGGTGTCGGTGGTAATACCACCATTACCACCATACCTAGTGGGTTAAGTTGTACGAATTCCGGTCATCATTCCAATGGCGGCAAGTATTGCGCAAATGGTTCCGTCAATGGCGGTTGCTTCAATAGTCACAGTCATAGTACCAGTGGTAGCAGTGGTGGAGGCAGTAGTTATAACAGTTGTTGTACATCGCTCGGTTGCTGCAACATAATTACACGCTGCTGCATCGGATTGCCGCTGTTGAAAGCGATAAACGTACGAAGATGTGTGCTTGCATTGCTGGCCATAACCGTTGTAACAATTTGCTATTACACACATTACTTCGATACCGGCGTCTTTGTGGGGTAAGTACACGTTTCTACTCCTTTGTGGCGTTGTGCTGCTTGTAAAGCGCAGCTGCTGCTGCTGCCGCTTTTGCCTCCCTTTTCATATTTATATTGAACTAATCGATTTCTAATGGTGCTCGTACGGTGATGGCTATACATATCCTTCGGGCTCCACCGCAGGATGGGGTACATCATTTGTTTTTTTTTTTTTCCAGAAAAGTGTCTGTGGTGCGGTGGAAAGTTTAATTGTGTGAACACTCACGTCAAGATGGTGTTTACATTTTGGGTTTAAGAAGTGTAATTGAGTGCGGTAAAGGGAACGGGTCTGGGGTTTATTCCTCTTCCTAGGGTCGGTCTAAGGAATTTTGTTTGCCTTGTTAATTGGAGTGGCTTTCGTTTACTTCCACTATTACATATGCAAGGGGCGGTATGAAGAAGATATACATATACTCCGGTGTATGCATATCGGTTTAGTTCAAGTGCTTAGGGGATGATAGTGTAAAATTGCCAGTGTTGGCGAAAGGGGTATTTGTTTTTGATAATTGTTTTGTGTTTATGTTATGTCTTAAGTTGGTTGAGTTCTGAAGAGTTGTTGATTCGTTTTTGAGTGCGATGTTTGTAGAATTGTGTTGTGGCCTTAAGTGGTTCATGTTATGGCGCGAAGGGTGCCAAAGGCTTGAAGAAATTAAGAGTTTACCTCAAGGGTTGCAAAGATTGAATTGTCAAGTTTCTTATGGTTTCTGCTGGGTTCTGGCGTCTATATAACGTGATGAGTTGTAATTAATTGAAATGGAAATGTGAGCCATTATTCCATGGAAAAATCAATATTTCTCAAAGAATTGTCGACTTTTTCACCGTCTTATCCAGGTCATAGCCGCCCTCTTTATCTGTCACACTTTCCAACCACCATTTTTCGTACCACAGTTACTGTCAAAATAAAAATAAAAAAATGGTAAATTACTTCCCCATGTGGAGTAACCTAGCCCCACTTTAACAAAAGCTTATAACTCGTCTTGGGCTTACCCAAACATGGCGCCCGGTGGCAGTCCTTTGGGATACCTAACCTAAATTCATACATCGTGTAATCGGTAATGTGAAACGGAAAATCAACAACAATTACCCTCGCATTCTGTGATTAATTATATATTAATGGCTGACAGACATGTTTATTCATTTAAATTCGTAGCCGAGGACTTGTGATTTCGGCGATTCTGGTTGGCTACAATTAATGATATCGGTAGTGACGTTAGGTTTAGGTGTAATCAATCTAACTGCTACTGGGGCTTGGTTTTTGTTGTTTTTTGTGCAAGGAGTGGACATAAATCATTTAGGACATGAGTTAAGAAGTCATTTAGATTAAGGATTAAGCTGATTTGTGTCTTAAAGGACGTTGAGCTACTCTTGGACCGTCTGTGAAAACGGCTTAAGCCTTTTATGTAGTGAAGCGTTGTAATCTTTTTCATCCGGTGCAAATGGCCTTTCATGTTAATACGAAATCAAAATGAAGGACTGCCGTGTAGGTAATACTGTCAATGTTAGTGATAAGTGTAATGGTGACTGGTGTAACTATTTAGCAGGATACATACATACATACATACATTTTTAGTGACCCGCATGTTCCACTAAAAGTGTCGCGGGGGTAATGCGCGCACGCGGGATCTCCAGGCCACTCGATCCTCCGTCATCGACTCTAACTCATCAGGAGCTATGCCCAAGCGCACCCAGGCGAGTTTTTGGACTTGGTCCAACCACCTCGTCCTGGGTCTGCCAAGCGGCCGCCTGTCTGATGGTATTGCATCCAAGGCACGCTTCGGAAGTCGTGATGATGGCGACATTCGTCCGTCGTGACCGAACCATCGAAGCATAGCCCTTTCCGTTCGGAGAAGCAGCTGCTCAACATTGAGCTCCCCGCGCACTGCCATGTTTCTCACCCTATCCCGACGAGTAACTCCCACAACAGCACGAAGAAATCTCATTTCGGCAGCTTGTATTCGCGATCTTATCCTTTCGGTCAGTACCCGAATTTCATGACCATAGGTGAGAGTTGGAACAAATACTGAGTTAAAAACCACTTGGCTTTGACACCATGCTCGGTCTTCCTGATTACAGATCTACCAAGCTGTTTCAAAATTGACCCAGCTTGGCCAATCCTGCAGGATATCTCAGTATTACTCCTCCCATCACTGGTGAAGAAGACCCCGAGATACTTAAACTTCTCCACCTGCTTCAATGGGACTCCACTAACATGTAGAGTCCATTGGACAAGTGTTCTGGAAAAAACCATAACCTCGGATTTGTCCACGTCAATCCAACGCCCACGGTGAAAGGTGTTGATTTACTACCGTTAACACGAACGCAGATGTTACAGTGTGTGTATAGATACTGAATGGCCCTCAACAGAGGACCATCAACCCCATACTCCTGCAGAACACTCCAGAGTTTACATCGAGGAACTCGGTCATACGCCTTTTCCAAATCTACAAAGCAGCTGTAGATCGGTTTGGCTTACTCCCAAGCCTTCTCGAGTACCATTCTTAGAGTGAAAAGCTCTAAGGTCGGTTGTACTTTTGCCTCTGAAATTCACGGGGGATCTTCTCCAAGATCTGCCGCAGTGTGAATATTTGGTCTATCGTGGATTTTCCTGGCCTGAAGCCACGTTGTCCACAAATGGTTTCCGTCGTTCCACAGCACGAGAGAAGATATCGTATACGCGATGTCAATGAGACTTATTTCCCTGTTGGCGCAGTTATAGCGATCTGCTTTCTTGTGGGCCGGGTAAACGATGCTGAGATTCCATTCATCGGGCCTGCTTTCTTCGAACGATATTTTACAGATGGGCTGGTGCACGTTCCCAACCAACGCATTTCCAGCTGCTTTTAATAGCTTAGCAGACAGGCCGTTTGCACCAGCAGCTTTATTAGACTTCAGTTTTGATATCGCTGTCTTAACCTCGTCTAAATCGGTTGGACGAAATTCTCTCTCATCTTCGTCCAGTTTCAATGGTGCATTCTGCCTGACAGCGGTATCTTGGCCATCTTCGCCGTGGTACAGTCCGCAGAAATAGTCTTTCCGCATTCTCAGCACTGACAGTGATTCAACTACGAAGTGTCTCTGCAGACTTTCGCTGTGGCTTTGTAACCTTGACATGTTCGGTTTACTCGTTAGTAAAATTTTCGACCGTCGTTCTTGCGATAGCATTTCTTCATCTCCTCGATCGGGAACTTCTCATGCTCTTCCTTTTTCCTACTGAAAAGTGCGTGTTCCTCCCTTCTTTTCCGCTCATAGAGCTCACGAGCAGCTCTCGTACACCGATGCACCGTGGCCATGTCTGCATTTTCTTTTTCTGCATGTAACTGTCTGCACCCATTATCAAACCAAGGGTTTCTCCTAGGTGGTGGCTGGAAACCTACTGAATCAAAGGCAGCATTCCTGTGGCGCTTTGACAACGTCTCCATTGCTGTTCAATGGTTTGTGCAGTTTACATCGGTTCTTGAGAGAACATGAGGGAGACACTATCGGCGAAGGTCCTGGCGGTCTCTTGCTTCCCAACGTCATAGTTTGTTGGTCCTCCTCGACTTCGCAGTGTTCGCGATACCCGCATACGTACTGTGGCTGCAACAAGGAAATGATCCGACTCAACATTGTCTCCTTGGAAGATTCGAACATCCAAGATGCTGAAAGAGTGTCTGATCGATTTGATAAACAGATAATTGATCAGGAGACTGCCGGGTCCCCTTATGGATATTGAGATGTGGGAATTGTGTGCCAGCTACTAGGAGGTTACGCCCCGTCACAAAATCTATTAGCCTGAATCCGTTTCCAGATTGATCAAAAGACCGCCAGGTACCGTTGTGGATGTTGAGATGGGGGAATCGTGTGCTTCCTAGAAGGAGGAAATCGATTAGCCTAAGTCCGTTGTCGGATGTGGTGTTATGGAGGCTATGCTTTCCTATGATCGACTCAAATATGTCCTCTTTGCCCAGTTTTGCATTAAAATCTCCTAGAACTATCTTTGTGTCGTAGCTGGGACATTGGGTATATGTTCTGTCTAGGAGATCGTAGAATTCTTCTTTGAGTCGATCGTCCTTTTCTTCCGTTGGGGCGTGAGCGCATATTAAGCTAATGTTTCCAAATTTAGCTTTGATGCGGATTGTTATGAAGCGTTCGCTTATTTCTCGGACGCTTAAGACTTTTTGTCGGAGTCTTCCTCGAATAACGAGCCCGCACCCGAATAGGTAGTAGATGTCGCAGTTTTTCATCCGTGTTTTGCCTGGTCCATCCCATCGCACGTGGAGTGCGGTTTTATCTGCTTTATAGCAGTTGAGGGTTTGCTCCAATTGACCGCCTGCACCCGGTCTGTTAAGGGACCTCACATTCCAGGTGCAGACTCTCAAGTCCGTTAGTCGTTTGCAGGGGTCGTCAGGCTTGTTGTCGTTTCGGAACAAGTAGGTTTTTACGTGATAGGGATGTTACCCCGAAGCACAACCCCCAACCTGGAGGGCCAGGTTCCTCTTTCCCCAGGAACAAGGGGTTGGGTCGCTGCACACATTGGTTCACTACCTGGCGGGTGCCAGGGTAGCTATCCAGGGGGGGGGGGGGGGGGGGGGATGGATTGAGCAGGGACAGAGATCGAAGCTGGCGATTGCCATGTTAAACGTGATCAACTTCTTTGCTCTGTTTGCTCGCTCCGTCCCGATTGATTAGCGATTGAAATTTGAAGAAGCCTTTGCACCAATAAGCCTACATTTAGTCTCGAGTATGTAAAATCAAACACTAACGGTGAACATATTTGATTGAGCTCCATTAATAGGCTGCGATAGGAAACTACAGGCTGTAACTAGTCCCCCATCGCTGCAACTCGTTTTTGCATTCATGTGTATCCTTCAAACCTCGTTGAATTCCACACGTCGAAGGATAGAATTACCATAGCAGAAGGCAACAAACATAAGGCATCCAACTAAAAATACAAACAATCACTGGCCCATTACTCAGAATTGCACTGACCATTCACCCGAGTACTTACCACACCGGCCCTCCCGTGACATGTCTAACCTGTCACGTCAAAGGCAATTAAATTCGCTGCAGGACATTCAATCAACTCATGCACATCCCCTGTTGCCGCCTTTGGCCTTAACTAACCGCAATGCAATAGCAGCAAACCATCGCCTTCGTAATTTGCATAAAATTCGAACCGAGCACTCGCGACCTCAAAGCTAGATACCTCGCCGGAAAATGCCATTCCAAGTTGATTTTTTCATTTATTATTTCCTCTGCGATGATGAGATAGAGTCGCAGAAGTGACAACAATCTGCGTTGAATAGTCGGCAATAAAAGGACTTTCTTATGCCCATCCACTGTGGTTTGAAGGTGTTTTACTGCTTTGTCCTGTGTTCGATGTCACCTTTCTAAAAAAAAAAACCCCGACTGGATCGGCAATCTACTATTTTTCACATCCCCATTCCTGCACGTCTTAATATAACAACCGCATGCACTAGAATCCACGAAACCTCCCGATTTATTGTATATTGCCAAGCATCCAGAACCATAAAAAAAGGAAACTGCTACTGTGCAACTGGCACTCTTCGACTGTGACTGATGTCCCTATAAATGGGGCCAAGCTTACTAGCCCTCTATCTATCCACATTTTCAAATTTCGAACTCCACATCGACGTACAATCGATGGACGAACGGGAGAATCCTCGCGGGTAGGATCAGGATCAGTCATTGGCACTGTGGCAACGACAAAATTATTATCCATCCAATGGTTATTTATGTGTTGCATGTGCCAGGCGCTTCCTTCTTCCTGCATCCTTCGGCCTCTACTGTGTGCCGTTGAATATGAAATAAGCAGAGTGGCGGTGAAAAAGTGTCTGTATGTTATCAAAACGACTCGTCCGAGGAGAGTGCGATGATAAAAAACAGAAACCGACACTCGAACTGAGATAGAATCCAACGAGAATCGAACTGAAATCCAAGAACGAAAATGTATGCGTTGAACATTAATTTGAGTGTGGAAAGTATGCTTCGCGTCCGTCTTCCTGCTTCATGGCGGTGCTACTCTCACGTCATTCGCAACTTCCGGTTTTGGTTTGCCGCGTTTTCGTTGGGCTTGTTCTGCATGCAACTTATGAGCTATCTATGGAAAGGATATTCACTTTAATACATGCACAGCTTACATGAGAGTATCGGCAACAGTAACTGCCATTGGCCATGGTGCTCGTGGTAGCATCTATTCCTGGCAAAATATATAAAAAGCAACGAATGTTCACACATATAATGGTGGAGGAGGGGGCAAAGAATAGAGGAATCTCTGGAACCTGATTTGAATATCAAATACTGTTGGGGGGAGAGTGCGATACATTCTATTTGTTACCCGTACGTAGTATATCCATTCCCCCGTTTTTGATTTTGTTATTTACATTGAAAGGGATATGGCCTCGGGTGGGATTGCAAATGAATGGTTGGAAGGCTGTGCATGCAGAAATTGTGTTGTGCGGGAGAGGACGAGAGGGGTGAAATCCATTCGTAGAGCATCATTTCATTGAGGATTGATGGAGCAATTGAATGGCGTTATTGCTAGTTAATAAGCTGTAAAAAGGATTGAAAAGAATTCCAAGTGAATCCATGTGATTGATTTCGCTTTTTCTTCTTTATTTTCTTTTTGTCTTTTTACTTTTATTTTATTTCGTAACATCCGATTGGTATTCCATAGTATTCCGATATGGGGAACGCAAAATGGTTAGATCTGTGGTCATCACGGCGTTGATCAACTTACTTACTTATCAGGCCAGCGATCCATGGAGGATCTGAGCCTGAGCTATAGCTGCCTTCCATCCTTGACGGTCCCGGGCACGCTGCTTCCAGTTGTCAAGAAAAAGATGTCTTACATCCGCGATTACTTGGTCTTTATACCGGAGGTTCGGTCTTCCTCTTCTTCTCGAACCAGGAGGCTCGGAGTCGAAGACCCTCTTAGCTGGAGCGTTGATGTCAGTGCGCTCGATGTGGCCAAGCCAGTGTAGTCGACGGATCCTTGCCTTCCGAACTACATCCACATCTTGGTACAGCTCGTAGAGTTCGCGGTTGTGTCTTCTTCTCCATTTACCTTCCTCACAGACAGGACCAAATATCCGGCGCTGAATTTTTCCTTCGAAAGAACCCAAAATCAGCTCCGCTGTCCTGCTTATCGTCCAGCTTTCGGCTCCGTACAGCAAGACTGGCAGAATGAGCATGACTTTGGTCTTTCGAGTGAGGAGTTTTGACCCCAGTTGTTTGGACAAGCCGAAGTAGCAGCGGTTGCCAAGGGCGATTCTATGCCGGATCTCCACTGTGGCGTCATTTGTGGAATTTACGTTTGCCCCGAGGTAGACAAACTCCTTAACTACCTCGAAATTGTAGCTGTCGATTGTTATATTTTGTCCCAGGTGGTGAGCGACATGCTTGACAGCATGTACTTCGTCTTGTCCTCACTGACCTTAAGACCAACTCGTTTCGCCTGTTCTTCAATCGCTGTGAATGCTTCCACAATGCCACGACGAGAACACGCGATGATGTCGATATCATCCGCGTATCCTAGCAGCTGGATGGACTTGTAAAAGATAGTGCCTTCCCTGTTGACGCCTGCCCGTCGCACTATTTGCTCCAGCACCAGGTTGAAGAAGTCACATGACAGCGCATCTCCTTGCCGAAATCCGGTGCATGTTTCGAATGGTTCCGAGGTCCTAGAACCGAGTTGCACGGTGCATCGCGTGTTTTTTAGCGTGGCGCGACACAACTGGATCAGTTTTACCAGGATCGCGAATTCGGCCATCGCACCAAACAGTTCTTCACGATGAATGCTGTCCTATGGGGCTTTGAAGTCGATGAAAAGATGGTGTGTATCGATTCGAAACTCGTTGGTCTTTTCCAGGATTTGTCGAAGTGTGAAAATTTGGTCTATAGTTGATTTGCCGGGCCGGAAGCCGCACTGGTAGCTGCCGATTAGTGCGGTGCAAAATGGTTTTAGACGTTCACACAATACGCTGGACAGGATCTTGTATGCGACATTGAGCAGGGATATACCTCTATAGTTCTTGCAAGAGGCAGGATCGCCTTTTTTGTGGATGGGGCATATAGAGCTGGTATTCCAGTCGTCGGGCATGCTTTCATCTTCCCAAATTCTGCAGATGATCTGGAGCATGCTCCCTACCAGAACATCGCCGCCAGCCTTGAAGAGCTCTGATGGCAAGCCATCTGCGCCGGCGGCCTTGTTGTTCTTCATCTTCTGAATAGCTGTGCCGACTTCTTCGATGCTGGGTGGGAGGACTACTTCAGCGGCTGGAGTTGGGATTTCCTCGGTCCCTACCACTCTCTCTTGGTCATGCTCGTTAAGCAGCTGCTGGAAGTGCTGCTTAAATACATCCACTATTCCCTGCGGGTCGGTGACAAGATTACCCTCGCAGTTTCGAAGAGCCTAGGTGCCCGTTTGAAGCCTCCTGCAAGGCCTTTGGCTTTCTTGTAAAAGGCTCGTGTTTTATGTTTATCCCTAGACTCCTCGATATCCTTGAGCTGGGAGGCTGCGAAGATTCTTTTCTTTTGTCGCAGTAGTTTTTTCTCCTCCCTTCTTCTGGCTCGGTACTCTTCTTGCGCTGCCCTGGTTTTCCTCTGCAGCGCCTTTTGGTACGCCTCGTCGGTTGCTGCCTTTTCTGCTCACACTCGCCATCATACCACGGGTTTCTTGTCGGGGGTGGTAGGTATCCTAAGGTGGTTTCGGCTACTTCCTGAATGACTGAGCGGCAATGTATGGATGTATGTTGGCGTTACAGTCCATGAAGGACCTGAGCCGAGCTTCTCTCAATCACCCATGTTGTGTGTGATTTCATTTTCCCATAGGTGAAAGGGACCTACAGTTTATTGCCGGTTCCGAACGGCGAATGTCGAGAAGCTTTTCATGACAATTTTACTACAGGGGGTTTTGTCATAACCCCGCTGAGGAGAAACACCGTGAAAACACGTCCGATGACATGGCTGTGTCGGTATTCGATCCCGTGTCATCGGCGTCAGAGGCCAACACACTACCCACTGCGCCACGGTGCTCTCAGCCTGAGCTGAGCCGCTCTGAGCGGCAATGCAGCCACGTATTATTGGCATTTGTGTTCGACGTAGGCATACCGTAGAGTCTTTCGCTCAGCTGCTTCCTGTAGACTCTGGCAACCTCCGGTGTGCTCAGGCGTCCAATGTCGAACCTCCTCCTGATGGGCTGGTGCAGTTTTCTGACATCGGACAGTCGAGCTCTGAATCTTGCTGCTACGAGGAAGTGGTCAGAGTCGACATTTGCCCCTCTGAATGTTCGCACATCCAGGATGTTTGACGAGTGCCTTGTGTCAATGAGCACATGGTCGATTTGGTTGGCGGTTCGATCGTCCGGAGATCGCCAGGTTGCTGTGTGAATTCGTTTGCGAGGGAATCTTGTGTTACTTATCACCGCATTACGAGCTGGCGCAAAGTCAGCGAGTCGGAAGCCGTTATCTGTTGTTGTACCGTGGAGGCTGTGCTCTCCGATCACTCCGCCAAGGGTGTTCTCCTTACCGATTTTGGCGTTGAAATCCCCGATCACGATTTTTACATCGTACTTCGGACAAGCTCCGTAGGCGTTGTCCAGGAGGTCATAGAAGTCCTCCTTGATAAGGTCTGCAGCCTCGTCGGTAAGGGCGTGTGCACATATAAGGCTGATGTTATAAAATCTGCCTCTCATGCGGATCACAGCCAGGCGATCACTTATAGGTTTAAAGTCGATGACCTTTGACCTTAACCGCTTTCCCACGACAAATCCGCATCCCAGTAAGTGCAACCTTTTGTGACAGCTGTAATAAATGTCGCAATTTTTCTTCTTAATCATACCGTTTCCTATCCAGCGTATTTCCTGGACCGCAGTAATATCCGCCTTGTACTGCGTGAGGATTCCTTCTAGTTTATGAGCAGCTCCGGGAGTGTACAGGGTTCTGACATTCCAGGAGCATATTCGCAAATCGTGTTCCTTTTTCGTGCGTTGTCGTCGTCGAGTATCCGTCCGTGTATCCGGGGCATCTTGCTCATTCATAACTTTTGGGTTTTTTACGTGGGCGGATTGTTAGTCCGCCGCACAACCGCCATTCCGGTCGAGGTTTTGTCACTGCATACGTTTGTTCACCTCCAAACGGTTGTTGAAGAGGCTATCCAGAGGGCGCCGCGAGGCGCCAACATTTTGTAGGGAACCTTGATCTTTTGTTTTACATAACTTAACACGGCATTGAGATAAATAAGCGGGAACACTCGCCCTCGGGGGCATTCAGTTTTCGGGATTCAATAAGGAGCTATCCGCTGGAGCACTCAGACGCAAACACTGGTCCATTGTACTCCAGACAGACACCTTACATTACTGTATTTTCCCCGTTTTCCGGAGAAAATTTTGAAGGAGCTTCAGTTATCTAGAGCTAGGGGATTCGGCACACACCACGTCGACTCCAAGGGTGCGCCAGCAAAGGCGGGACAATCACAGAGGAAATGCTCTGCAGTATCATCCTCCTCTTCGCCACATGCAGCACAGGTAGGCGTCTCACTGATGCCGACCACATAGAGATGCTTGGCAAAAATGTAATGGCCCGTGATAACTCCCACAAGCCTTCTGCAGTCGACTCTCATTAAAGACAGGAGGAATGCTGCAGATTTTTTGCAGACATCGGGGCATACGCGCTTAGTCATCCTGCAACCCGTACAATCCCTCCATCTACGGTTGTGTGTATAAAATTCACAATCGTTAATATAGGAATTTATCGTGGACACAGGTAGACCTAGAGCGGGTTCAGGTCCTGAGAAGCTCTCTTCTGAACCCATTCTGGCGAGTTCATCAGAGATCTCATTCCCTGGGATCCCAGACTGGCCTGGAACCCATACAAGCCTTAATGAATTTAGTCTGCCGACTTTGTTCAGGAAGGACTTGAGTTCAAGCACTAATTTGGAGCTAGTTAATGGGTTACACACAGCTTTCAGTGCAGCTTGGCTGTCACTACAGACGCATATGCTTTCCCCCTTCCACCTGTGCTTCACAACGTAGTGCATGGCCATTAGGATTGCGTATATCTCTGACTTGAAGACATACGCATATTTTCTTAAGGAAAAGTGCAGTCGGAGGTTTTCGCGCTCAAAGAAGACCCCAGCACCGGACCCCCGCCCAGACCTGGAGCCATCCGTAAAAATCCATTCCAGGTTCAGTATCCAGCCATAGCCAATCCTGACGCCATGGAAACTCGACTGTGAAATTACGGCGCAATAGGATAACGGGCGTCAGTGCGTCATGAGACAGGGGTCGCAGGACAATTCTTGCGCAAGCACACCGTTATTCCTATGCGAGTTGTACCAAAAGCCATTTCTCTTCAGACGAGACATGGCTTTCAGAGCACACCCTCTGATAAATATATCAAGAGGTGGAAGGTTCATCATAACATCTAGAGCAGCGCCCGGCGTGCTGGGGAAAGCCCCCGTGCAGCTGAGGCAAACCGTTCTTTGGAGCTTGGTGAAAGAGGCCACGACGTGTTTGCGTTTTAGTCTGTTCCACCAGACAACCGATGCATATGAGATTATAGGTCTTATCATTGCCGTGTAGATCCAGAGAACCTTTGCCGGTAATAAACCCCATGTTTTGCCAAAAGCTCCTGTGCATTGCCAATAAGCTGATAACGCTTTGGTGGTTTTGACTCAATATGTTTTGACCAGAGAAGCATACTGTCTAAGATGACTCCTAGATACTTAGCCTCCTTGGATATCGGGATGGAAGTGCCTTTTAGTACCAGCTGAATCATGTCAGTATTTTTCCTCCTTCTCGTAAAGAGAACGACATCGGTCTTAAGAGGGTTGACTGACAGCCCATTTCTAGTACACCAATCATCGATCGCATTTGCATTTAGCGCCGCCTGTGCTTTGAGACGGACACTCGCTAAACATGAGCCGACAGAAAGAATGGCGATATCATCCGCATAGGCCTGGGCATAGATTCCAGAGGCATTGAGAGCATCAAGCAGAGAATCGACCACCATGCACAATGACAGCGCAGACAGGACGCCACCTTGCGGGCAGCCCCTGTTTACGCCAGATTTGACATACTGGTCGAGGCCTGCATCAGCGGTCAATGTCTTGTGCATAGGACCATTGTTTTATCTACGCCATGATGTCTGGCAGCGTTGCACATGCTGTCAAAAATTGCGTTATCAAAAGCTCCCTCAATGTCGATAAAAATGCCCAGCGCGTACTCTTTCCTTTCGAGCTCGCATTCGATTCCCCCAACTGGGTTCTGAAGCGCAGTCTCGCAGGATTTTCCGCGCATGTAAGCATGTTGCATCTCAGAAAGAGGGTGCATTCGAAGGGCAACTTTGCGCACGTGCAACTCTACCAGTCTCTCCATGCCTTTCAGCAGGAAGGATGTTAGACTAATTGGTCTGAAGCTCTTGGCAAGTGAGTAGTCCCCTTTTCCTATTTTGGGAATGAAGGCCACTTTCACTGTCGGTCACCTAGTGAGTTGTAGAGGCAAAGTGTCTAATAAAGGTGTGTCTAAGCAATAAAGTGTAAAATGTGTAAAAGCTTGTAATAAAGGTAACAATATACATATTGATAGTGAATTAATGAGTGTGTACCAACGAAGCACCCGGTTAAGTAACCCTATGTCACAAGCGGACACACTGCAAATGGTAAATGCAAGTGTGAGAGCGCCGCCGTGGCGCAGTGGGTAGTGTGTTGACCTCGGATTCTCGCAATGTATTCACTCTTCTCGACGAAAACCACCTCTACATATTGGTTCCGATAAAGCACTATAACCATGAGCCTCCACAAGCATTCAACCTTTCTGACAAAAACCTAGACACGACTACCAATGGAACAATGGTCATATGGAAATTCCCCGAATAATCTCGTCAGAAGTTAAAGTATTGTTCAACTCCCCCTCCCCCACCCTTCATATAATGTTTTTGTCCTGCAGCAATTGACCTCTCACGTTTGTTTTCGTGCAAAACAATCTTAATGGAAATCCATTGTTATTATCAAGACGTTATTTGACCTTTACAGTAAGTCTTGAAGCACCTATAACCAGCTTTCACTTGACACCATTAACCTTTTCTATAAGATGTTTGGGTATGTGAGCGCTTTATTGCTACCGTTAGTTACGTATAATCATTCACATTTCAGTGCTTACAGGGGAATACCCCTGTTGTTTGTAATAAACAGTGGCGTTCCTGGCGTTTCGCATCTAGCATCTACTCGTATTTCATTATATTTTTGGAACCATTTCCTTAGGAATTTCTTATAATCTCCCATTGGGTCGTAAATGCCATAAACAGGTTGGTGATTAACCTTTTGTCAGTTAAAGGAGGTTTTTGTTGTTTTGTTCCAAATATAATTCACAAGTGCCCAAATCCATCAAGTGTCCTTTCACACTCCTGGTTTTCGGCAAATTACTTTACAATGCAGCGAATTGTTGTGTGAACGTGAATACCAGGCATTTTTCGTTAGGGTTGTGTAACGTCAGCCAATTCCTATTCATTCGACTTCTTTCGAGCTCGATATCATTCATTCATTCATTCATATTCTTTATTCGTATGTACAAGAAAGGAGATTACAATTGAATGTACAATTTTACATGCAATAACACATACAGAATAGGTAGTGGCATCTTCTTCTTCTTCTTAGTGGGCGCTACAGTTCGGGGTGAACCTGGGCCTCAACCAACATGCCCCTCCATCTAGCACGATCTTTCGCTAGCCTTTTCCATTGCCGCACGCCCAGTTGGTTGAGGTCCCCTTCCACCTGTGCGCGCCACCTTAAATGCGGTCGTCCTCTGCTGCGTCGTCCCTCGCGGTTGGAGTCAAGGGCTCTTCGGGCCGGAGCGGTGATGTCATGTTGCCGATGTTGCTGTACAGCCCGTACAAATCTTGGTTGAATCTTCCCCTCCACTCTCCGTTTACACAAACGGGACCAAAGATTGCACGCAGAATTTTCCTCTCGAAAGGTACAATAGCCTCTTCATCCGCTTTTGATAACGTCCAAGCCTCAGCGCCGTAGAGGAGGACCGGGATGATTAAGGTTTTGTAGAGGGAAACCTTAGTTTTTCGAGAGAGGGCTCTACTACTCAATTGCCTCTTGAGCCCGAAGAAGCAGCAATTGGCAAGAGTTATTCTGCGTTTTATCTCAGCGCTGGTGTCATTGCTGCATGTCACTATCGAGCCAAGGTAGACGAAGTCCTTGACTACTTCAAAAATATAGCTGCCGAAGGTGATGTTCTGACCAAGATGTCGGGGTTGTGCGTCTTTCTTGGATGACAGCATATATTTGGTCTTGTCCCCATTTACCCATAGACCCACTTTCGCCGCTTCTGCTTCAATGCTTGTGAACGCCTCATTGACGTCTCGCTTTGTTCCTCCAATAACGTCAATGTCATCTGCGTAGGCAAGCAATTGTGTGGACTTGAAGTAGATCGTACCTCTTGTATTGGCCGCAGAGTACCGCACGATAATTTCAAGAATAATGTTGAAGAAATCACATGACAGTGCGTCACCCTGTCTAAAACCTTTTTCAACATCAAAGGGGTCGGTTAGTTCACCTTCGACCTTAATGGAGCAGCGAGAGTTCTCCATAGTCATCCTGCACAGTCTGACGAGCTTGGCAGGAATGTTAGAACATGACATGGCTCTATAAACACTGTCATACGCGGCTTTTAAGTCGACGAAAAGACGGTGCGTGTCGACCTGGAATTCATGGGTCTTCTCCAAGATCTGCCGTAGAGTAAATATTTGGTCTATCGTGGATTTTCCTGGCCTGAAACCGCACTGGTAGGAACCTATCAGATTGTCTACGAACGGTTTCAGGCACTTACACAGTACGGCAGAGAGGATCTTGTACGCGCTGTTCAGGAGGCTTATCCCTCTATAATTGGCGCAGTCATAGGGGTCTCCTTTCTTATGGACCGGGCAAACGATTCCATTCATCGGGCATGCGTTCTTCCGACCATATCTTGCAGATGAGTTGGTGCATGTTCCTGACCAGCTCATCGCCAGTTGCTTTAAACAGTTCCGCGGGGAGTCCGTCTGCTCCAGCAGCTTTATAAGACTTAAGTTTTGATATCGCTATCGTCTTCGTCCATTGTGAATGGTTCGCTCTGCCTGACGGCGGCATTTTGACTATCATCGCCCTGATATAGTCTGCAGAAGTGGTCCTTCCACAATCTCAGCATCGACTGTGACTCCACTACTAGTTGTCCGTGCTCATCCCTGCAGGCTTCTGCTCTGGCTTTATAGCCTTGGCATGTTCGTTTTACTTTCTGGTAAAATTTTCGAACGTCATTCCTGCCGTAACATCTCTCCATCTCCTCGATCTCGCGCTTCTCGTGCTCCTTCTTTTTCCTTCTCAGAAGCGCATGCTCCTCCCTCCTTTTCTGTTCATAAAGCTCGCGGGCAGCTCTCGTCCGTCGATGCAATGTGGCCATGTATGCATTCTGTTTCTCTACATGGGCCTGTCTGGACTCATCATCAAACCAGGGGATTCTCGACGGTGGTGGCTCGAAACCGAGTATATCTGAGGCGGCCTCTCTAATGGCTCTGACAACGACTCCATTGCTGTTCTATGGTTTCTGCAGATTGCATCGGGACCTGAGAGAGCTTACGGGAGACTTGATCGGCGAAGGTTCTGGCGGTCTCCTGCGATTGCAGCTTTCCGACGTTAAATTTTGGTGTTCTTACTCGACTCCGTTGGTTCCGAGAAATTCGCATCCGTACCTTGGCTGCAACAGGGTAATGATCCGAGTCGATGTTGGCTCCTCGAAAGGTTCGGACATCTAGGATGCTGGAGAAGTGTCTGCCGTCGATCGCAATATGATCAATTTGGTTGGTTGTCGATTGATCGAAAGACCGCCAGGTCCCCTTATGGATGTTGAGGTGTGGGAATCGTGTACTTGCTACCACCAGATTATGTCCCACCATAAAGTCCACTAGCCTTAGTCCGTTTTCTAACGTGGTGTTGTGTAGGCTATGCTTTCCTATGACTCATTCAAAGATTACTTCCTTACCCAGCTTCGCATTGAAATCTCCTAGAACGATTTTGGTGTCATAGCTGGGACATTGAGCGTATGTTCTGACTAGGAGATCATAGAAGTCGTCTTTATTTATTTATTTATTCGTCTACCAAAATACAATTTCTTCTAGACTACGGAAAATTCATAAATAAAAATTATAAAGAGTTCATAATAATATTCTTACAGGTTATTCTATTATCATTAAAATCAATCAATAGTTCATAATCATTGAAATGAGCACAAGCTGAAGTTATAGGGTCATTTTGACCATAATTTGTAACATGCCTTGAAACACAAAAGAAGTCGTGATCTCTAGGTCTTAAACTGCGAGCGGGAGCATACATATTTAACAAGGACAGTAGATAAGGGCAATCAATGTGCCCTGTAATAATGTCATAAGCAAAGATGGTCGAATAAAAAATTCTTCTTTTAAAGAGGGCCTTAAGATTAATTAAAGCACATCTAGCATTATAATTAGGGTAATTATTGACATCCCATCGTAACCTTCTTAAAGCAAATCTAGTAAAACGACTTTGGATCCTCTCAATACGATTAGAACTATTGTTGTAGTGAGGATTCCAAACTACACAACAATATTCAAGAGTGGGGCGAACTAGAGATACATACAACGATTTGAGAGTGTATGGGTCACGAAACTCTAAGGAGTTTCGGAGAACAAAGCCTAACATGGCGTTGGCCTTCGATATAATATAATCGATGTGCAAGGAGAAATTAATTTGAGAATCAAAAATCACTCCTAAATCTTTCTGTCTAGTGACTTTTTCTAGATCGTCATCTAGGATCCGGTATCTGAACTGGATTGGATTCACTATTCTTGAAAAAGTTACTGTGGAACACTTTTTTACATTGAAGTTAAGACCATTTGCAGAACACCACTTAACAACATTATTCAGATGTTGGTCATCTTTCTCCTCTGTGGGGGCGTGGACACATATTAAACTTATAGTGCCGAGATTGGCCTTGATGTGGATAGTTATAAGGCGCTCGCTTACATGTTGGAAGCTTAAGACGTTTTTCCTGAGTCTGCTTCGAATAACAAATCCGCATCCGAATAAGCGTTGTTTATTTTCTCTGTAGCAGTTTCCGTAGTATGTATCATGGTTTTTCATCCGCTTTTTGCCTGGCCCATCCCATCGCACTTCTTCGAGCGCGGTAATGTCTGCCTCATAGCAGTCCAAAGAGTTGACCATTTGTCCGGCTGCGCCTGATCTGTTGAGGGACCTAACGTCCCAGGTGCAGATCCGGAATTCGTTTCCTTTTAGACGTTTGCGGGGGTCGTCAACATGTAATCCGCCCGTATCCGAGGCTGTTGGTTGTCTCTGAACAAATATTTATTTTGCCCTAAGCGCAACCCCCAACCTGGAGGTCCAGGTTCCTCTTTCCCCAGGAACAAGGGGTCGGGTCGCTGCACACATTGGTTCACTACCTGGCGGGTGCCAGTATAACTATCCAGGGGAGGCCACGCGGAGGCTGTGTGTCAACTTGGATTGAGCATTGTTTAAACTAAATACCGCAGCAGGGTTTCGATTTCAAGGTGATTAAATCAAGAAGCCATGATTCAACTAGTTTTGTAAACGCGGACAAATTACTTATGGACTGAATTTCTAAGGGCAGAGTGTTAAATAGTTTGCATGAAACAATAGAGTAAGAGTTTCTATAACATGTAGTGTGATAAGCTGGGACATTTACAATAACGTTTGAAAAGCTACGCAAGCTGCGCAAATCGGAGATTGGGCTTTCAAGATATCCACCTCTTATGAAAAAGATCTTCAGAACTTTGAAATAAAATAAATGACGCAGAGGAAGAATTTTCAGGGTCCTGAATAAATTCATTGTGTGAGCTGAACGATGAGAACTGCAAACGTTCCGTATTGCAAACTTTTGGGAGACAATTAATGGTTGTAGTTTACTGAGGTAAGCGCCACCCCAACTACAGAGACCATATTGCAATCTCGATTGGACTAATCCATAATAAACCCTGATCATAGTATTAAGAGAGCAATACTTTTTTAGGGCGGAAAAGACAGCGAGTAGTGGAAGGAAGGTATGTTTTCAAAGTAAAAATGTGTTTGGACCAGTTTAGATTTTGATCTATGGTGACACCAAGGTACTTAAAACTATCAACATATTCAATCGTGAAGCAACCATTACTGTAGTCAACGTTTCTATTGAATGTTTGACCACTTTGGAATCTGCATTGGTTGATTAGCAAGTCATGGCGTGCAGAGTCAGAAGAATGAAATATTATATCTAGGTCGGGGCTCACCTTGTCAGTCAAACTGGAAAATAACAATTTGGTTTTACTACTAACAACAAGTTTGTGGTTGGCAAACCAACATCTAAGTAGGTAGGTAAGCTTTTTCACCTTTCCTACACCTCTGGGCTCTTTCCGAGTAGGTGGAAAACAGGATTTGTCCAGCCTATACCCAAAAAAGGCGAATCATGTTCTCCCTCCAACTACCGACCCATTGCACTAGCGTCCCTTCTTTCCAAGGTCATGGAAACGCTGATTAACCGTCAGCTTATGAAATATCTTGAATCACGGAAACTCCTCAATGAACGCCAATACGGTTTCCGCAGCAACAGATCCACTGGTGATATGATGGCATATATCGCTGAAAAGTGGAATCACTCGCTTCACCAAGCAGGTGAAAGCAAAATTGTTGCACTGGATATTTCGAAAGCATTTGACAGGGTTTGGCACGAAGCCTTTTTGTCGAAAATGCGTGGTTTTGGGATCGATGAGTCTCTCTTTCAATGGATTAAAAGCTACCTTTCGAATCGTTCAATTCAAGTTGTTTTGGACGGATTCAAGTCTGATACTCACTTTGTAAATGCCGGTGTTCCCCAGGGCTCCGTTTTGTCTCCGACACTCTTTCTTATTTTTATAAATGATCTCTTGTCTGTTACTTCTAATCCAATTCACTCCTTCGCTGACGACAGTACCCTCAGCTTCTCATATTCGTTCACCAGTTTACGACCCTGCACTTCGGTTGTAGATAATGAGCGGCAGCGTATGTTAAGCTCATTAAATTCCGATATCGACAGCATCATCCAATGGGGCAAAAACAATAGAGTGGAATTTAATGCTTCCAAAACACAATGCTGTCTCTTGTCGTTAAAGCGTATAACTAACCCGCAGCCATCCATGAATGGTACTTGCATCTCAGAAACTGAAAAGCTTTCCATCCTGGGTATGAGTGTTGCTCACAATCTTAATTGGAGCGACCATATATTCAGTGTCGCCAAGAATGCTGCGAAATGCCTAGGATTCTTATACAGATGCAAGAAATATTTCTCACCCTTAGATCTGGCTACAATCTATAAGGCGTTCATTCGCCCCAAATTAGAGTTTAACGCTCATATCTGGTCCGGTGCTTCCAAGACCTCACTGCACCTACTTGACAGAATACAAAAACGAGCCATAAAACTGATAGGTGACTCCAGCATTACCAAAACATTAGACTCGCTGGAACACCGCAGGAATGTTACCTGCCTCTCCCTGTTTTATCGTTACTACCACCAAAAATTCTCTGATGAAATAGCCAGTTGCATTCCGCCCCTTCAACATTTCTCCCGCAATACACGTCTCTCTAGGAATGCTCACCAATATACTCTGAAGCCCGCTTTCGGACGTACTGTCAAATATGGAGAATCTTTCATTAACCGAACCACACGAATCTGGAACTCCCTGCCGGATTCGGTTTTCCCCCCTCAATGCAACATGGAAGCATTTAAGATCAATGCCCATCGGCATCTCCTGTATTCCTCTTCCTCTCTAACTTCTGCCCACACTGTGTCGCCGACATGATAAGGTTATTAGACCTTGAGTGCGCGCAAAGTATTTAAAAAAAAAAAAAAAAAGAAAAGGTCTAAGTAGGTAAACGTCATGGTTTATGTCTGCGAGTAAATCTAACGGGCTGGTTGAACAATAAGCAATTCCAAGGTGGTCGGCAAAGGCTACAATTTTACCCAAGAATGGAAGCGAGAATAAAGAATTTATGTAAATGAGAAATAAAATTGGGCCAAGAACGGAACCTTGGGGCACTCCTAAATTACTAGTTTTTGAACTGCTTATGTTACTTCCAATTCTTATGTGCTGCACTCTATCTTCGAGATAAGACCCAAACCAATTGTATATGAATCCTCTAAATTCAGCCTTATATAATTTATCTAAGAAAATTGAATGGTTGACCATGTCGAACGCCTTAGTTATATCCACGAAAAGGCCAGCACAAAATTGCTTGTCATCTAACCCTTTATATAAAATAGAGCAAAAGTCCAACAGAGCACCCTCAGTAGAGAGGCCAGTTCTAAGACCAAATTGCCTGGAACTCAAGTAGTCTATATGGTTTAGATACGCTAAAATTCTGCTTTTAATTATTTTTTCAAAAACTTTAGAAATTGAAGACAGCAGAGAGATTGGTCTATAGTTAGATTTGTCTGTCCTGTCCCCCTTCTTAAATAGGGGAATCACTACAGCGCATTTGAGTTCCGAGGGAAAAGTCCCAGACAAAATGCTAAAATTGAAAAGGTAAGATAAAATATCTACTAAATTGGGCCCAATCTTTTTGAGAGCCAAATTCGAAATATCATCACTTCCATGAGAGTTGGAATTAGGAAGAGAATTAATAGTTTTTAGCAATTCAAATCCCGTGATGGACTCAAAAACGAAGCTGTTACTATAATCGTTACCTTGAATACCAAGCTTAGAACAACAGTTACAAGAAGTTTGCGAACTTGTTAAAAGAGAAGTGTTTCCAATTGAAGCAAAGTAATCGCTGAAATCGTTAGCTATTTCGTACGATGGGATCTGTGTTAGTAAAAACTCGACTTACAATAGTACTGTTAACGACTTGCCATTCATTCTTAAGATTCCCATCTGCGGCTTGTATTTTGGAATGAAAATAGCTATCCCGAGCGAGTTTAACTTCCTTATTCAATTTCTTGCATAGTTTATTAAGACGACTTATTAGATTATTATTCAATGGGTGTTTCAAACATTTTTTTCTTAATTTGGGTTTTAGTTGAATTTTTTTTAATAAGGAAACGAGTTATCCACGGTTTAAGGCGAAACTCCGATTTTTTTTTGCATTAAAGTATAAGTATCTGCTGGAGCACGAGTCTAATATCCAACCAACGTATTAAATATTAAGGACACTTAACCGCTGAACAATCTCATGCAAATTTAACTCATTCATGGCGTTTCCGGATGTCAGCTCTTTTAAATAGCATGAGTAGTAACACACCGCCTTCGTCGTGGTTTTTCAGTCATCGGGCGTATAGATTGTCGTTGAAGGAAGCACAGAAGTGCAGTGGCAGGAAAAAAGAGCTATAAGAATGTTCATGGCATCATATATGTAAGTAAGCAATTTTTTACCCTTAAGGGACCTATAAAAAAGAAGCATAGCCGAGGGGAAAAAGAAGAGAAATGGCTTAAGTTCCCACCGAACAAAGAAGAAAAGAAATGAGAACATCCCTAATGCGTTAAAGTGCTACCAAATTCGTTCAATAATTCAATTCAACCATCTCCACCACCCAACCACACGTCGATCCTATTCAGCATCATCTGTTATCTCCTCGCCATTTGCCTCCAGCATCCATCCGATGGACGTCGATTCATTTGAATTTCATTATTGCTGACAATAAGAAAACCCAACAGACCCGACTCAGTAGTCAGCATAAACTGGCAACTGTCTCCCCTCCAGCGCTGGCCCAATATCCGTCCAACCGGCTTGTATGTAAGTACATTCATAGCTGACAGTGAACACAGTCGAAACCAAAGTTGCTGATGCAAATCATCGTCAGATAAAGAAATGCGAATAAAAATGATTTTACGACAAAATAATTAGTACGTTATCTACATACTAAAGCGCGCGTCCTAGAGCACAAGCACAACATGCCGCGACACAGACGTCGAATGAATGTAAGACGAGGCGAGGAACGTGTACTATGCTCGCTACTCACTTTGTTTGGCATTCGAGAAAGGTGAGTCTTGTGAGCGTTTTTCATTCATAAACTAGAGATACGTGCCCAGCATACGCGCCAGAGTATTCGCTAGCCATTCTGCGAACGTGGATCGTAGCGAATTACTACTTGGTACTTGGTGCTTGGCGCTCATTCTAGGTCATGTTCACATGCATACATCTACAAAGGGAAAGCGAAGATACGAAAATGTAAATTCGTGTTGCAATTGAATTTCTGTTTCGTTATTCCGTATTCATCGCCTTACTTGTATTTGCGCCACTTTTGGCGTGACCATCATGCGTCAGGATGGGTGGCAATGTGGCACTCGAATTCGTAATCTAAATCTGCTTCGCTTCCGTGCTCCTTTTTAGGGGTCCAATTTGACAAATAAATTTCGGGCTTACATCGGTTGGTAGTCAAAGGGATAAGTCGAAAGAATTACTGCCGCAGGATGTGGCAGGCTTTAATAAATGATTATTCGAGACTGATGGTCCGTATTTAAACGGTCAAAGGGACGAACGATGTGCGAATAGCAGAGCATATACATATTAGGACACATTTACACGGTTGTTGCCTCTGACATATGTACGAGTATGTATGAGCATGAAGGCTACGGACGCGGGTGTACTGAACATTCGGCGTGGGTCAGTAAAATGAAAAATGGTCACGGGTGGTCGATGGGTGGGCTGATGAGGGTTTTTACCAACAGCTTGTCGATGGAAATTATATGAAAAATGGGCGAAGATTAATGGAAGTAAAGAAACCAGCTGTCTACCAAACTGACAGGCGAGCAAGGACACAAAAGGATTACAACACAGTTCGAGAGTGGTCTGGCGTGAATAAGTGGTTCAATACTTTACAGCTGGAAGCTAGTTGATCATTATGAAACGTTAGACAGTGACGTGGGGTCGAAGTTATCTTTACAAAGTGGTTTTGTGCCACTTGTACATTTGTGTGTCCAATAGGTCCAAACATTACGCCAATTGGGACAAAGCTTGGTTTAATTAAAATGTCAAGGCCTGTTATCGTATACAGTTGCTATTTGAGGAATTTTACTTCAACACTTAAAGCGTAAATCAAATCAATCAATTTCGACGTTAATCACTTTCTTCTAAAGCTCTTTTCCATGCTTCAATGTATCCAGTATTGTCATCCTCGGTCGCTTATTGATTCGAAATCAGACAGTTTTGTCATTAGTGATGAGGGATCTTTATAGATAGCGTCCAAATTTTGTTTTATTTCTCACGTCGTTCTAATCAAAGAGTGGATTACCGCGTAATACTGCTCTTTTTCCAAATTTAAAACCTAAACCTCGGGCGAATGTTAACTAATAGATACATTTTTATGAAACTCAGCGTAGCGTCGTTTAACAAATATAAGTACAAAACAGTAGCAGCAATCTCGCTCATCAACAACATAGCTTTAAATGTTCGAGTTCAGTTGCCCATGGGACTTGCTTCTATGGGATGGGTTCCAGACTTATGTAGATACATAGTCGGGAATAAGGTCGCCGTCCCAATGCTTCCTCCATTGTCTTATAGTTCGACTTCCGCTGGTTTTCCTTTTGACTTTTGTTCCTCTTATTTCTTTTTGTTTTTTAACTTCCCAGTGGGAAGTTTCAAGGTCACGAGAATCCAAATCCAAGGTTTTTATAGAGATGTATGTATGTGTGTATATGTTTTTTTTTTTTTTTTTTTTTTTGGTTGCGCCCAAGGATGTGGAATCTTCAAAAGATACTGGTAACCCGTGTTGCCAGCATGCACGATTCGCGGGATATTATTCTCCTTTTTCCACGCGCCTACGTAACCACACCTCTGCACACTTCAACCACTCTCCCCGCGGGACTGCCGTTAGGTATTACTTCGCGGGGCTGGTTAGCGATTTACGCTGTATCTCGAGTAGAAGCCTCTTGGGTTCTTCTTTCTGCTTCGGCTTGCCGCAGCGTTATTTGTACTGATGCAATGTACGAGCATGTTTGGTTCCAGTTTTCCACCGAGTTCATCATATAGGGGACCAAGTTTTCAGGACTCGGTACATTTAGCCTTTGCCTGTCCTGCATAAAGCGACTACAATAGAAAACTGTGTGTTCTGCGTCCTCCTCGGAATTTGGGCATTGTGGACAAAAGGGCGAGCTATCATATCCAAATCTATGCAGATACTTTCGATAGCCACCATGTCCAGACAAAAACTGCGAAAGATGATAATTGCAGTCTCCTGCCGGTCTTGATGTCCATGTTTCGATGACGGGAATGAGCCTGTGCGTCCATCTTCCTTTTGTGGAAGTGTCCCCTTTGCCACATTGCCATGGATTCTGCCCGTTCTTCTGCTTTTATAAGCCTGGTCTGTTGCCGGTCTGGTGTTCGCCTGCGGTATACCCTTTTGAGCTCGTCTGCCAATATATCGATGGGTAGCATTCCTGCTATCACGAACGCTGCGTCATCTGATATGGTTCTGAGCCCGCAGATTACTCTTATTGCGCACAGTCGATAGACTGAATCCAATTTCCACTTTAGTCCTTTTACTGCAAGGGCTTCCGCCCAAATTGGAGCAGAGTAGAGTAGGACTGAGCTGATTACCCGTGAGAGTAGCACTCTGCGTGCATATCCGGGACCGCATTTCGCATTCGGAAGCATTCGCGAAAGAGCTCGTTGTGCGTGTGATGCCTTCTCGCTGGCATACAGTATGTGTTCACTGAAAGAAAGCCTGTTGTCTAGGATGACTCCTAGATACTTGACTGCTTTCTTGGACCTTATCGCCCGATCTCCGACTAAGAAGCTCGCATATTCCACCTTTCTACGGCTTGTTATAAGCACAGCCTCCGTTTTTTGGGCTGCTAGTTCCAGACCGGCAATTGAGACCGGCAATTGAGACCGGCAATTGAGACCGGCGATAGCTGCGTTCGCAGTAGCCTCTACTTCTTCTATATGCTTAGCCACTGTGACGATGGCAATATCGTCGGCGAAGCTGAGGATTCGTACTCCTTCGGGAAGCGGTAGTCGTAGAACGCCATCGTGTGTATATGTACGTATGTGCGTATGTACATGTAGTCTCGTATGAATGTTGTCTCAATTATTTCGAGAACCAGAAATGATACTGACATAAGATTGGTTTCATTCCACGCGTAATTACGCAACTTAGAACTGAGTAAGTTTTCGGCAAAATCAGTCCAGCCGTTTTTTGTTAGAAATTAAATAACCAAAAAGCAAAAAAAAAATTAACAACACGCGGTGTTCCCAAACGGTCCTCCATCTACATATGTAAGTACTAACCGCACCCGACGCTGGTTGATTGCGGTGATCGGACGACAACTGATACATATGAGATTGCTCGGACAATGTTGTTGGTTGGGTAAGGAAAGGCACACTCATGAGCTGCTCGTGAGTGTGCACTACCCAACGAGCAATTATTAAACGCACGCGCTCATGAGTAATTGGCTGTGAGCATTTTTATTTTCGCTCACGAACATGAGTGTGTGCATTTATGGAAACTCACCCCTGTGCGCACTTCATACATATGTACATATGTTGCGTTCGAGAACGCACACTTATGTGCACTCTGTAGGGTGGGTTCTGTTAAACGCACATGTGGAGTGCGCACATGGAGTGAGTTTCCATAAGTTCTCACACCCGCGTCCGAAGCTAAAATGAGTTGATTTACTGCTCGGGGGTTGTTTGCAGAATGATAAAACATGGAAACATTCCACTTGAACATTTTGTTTTCATTTTCCATTTTTATAATATTTTAGTCTAAGATGGCTTCATTTTCCATAAAGTCCAAATTAGAAACTTTCAGCAATCGAAATTGCACACGCACGTAGGCAGTTTATGAGCAATAGATTGTTTATCCTGGGTTACATGGAACGATAGCAAATAGGCGGCTGGATGCCAACAACACGTGGTGTTTCCAATCGGTTCTCCATCCAAGTACTGACCGCGTCTGATGCTGGTTGATTGCGGTGATCGGACGAGAACCGAGTTTTTTTTTTTTTTTTTTTTTTGTTGAAGGCTTTTGCTATCCGTTTGGAGCACTCAGACGTAATCACTGGTCCATTGCACTCCAGACAGACACCTTACATTACTGTATTTTCCCCGTTTTCCGGAGAAAAACTCACGTCGACGCCAAGGGTGCGCCACCGTGCCGTGCGCGAACAAAGGCGGGACAATCACAGAGGAAATGCTCTGCAGTGTCATCCTCCTCCTCGCAACATGCAGCACAGGTAGGCGTCTCACTGATGCCAAGCACGTAGAGATACTTGCCAAAGGTGTAATGGCACGTGATAACTCCCACAAGCCTTCTGCAGTCGATTCCCCTTAAAGACAGGATGAATGCTGCAGTTTTTTTTTTTTTTTTTTGCAGAAATCAGGGCGTACGCGCTTAGTCATCCTGCAACCCGTACAATCCCTCCATCCACGGTTGTATGTGTTAAAATCACAATCGTTAATGTAGGAATTTACCGTGGACGCAGGTAGACCTAGAGCGGGTTCAGGTCCTGAGAACCCATACAAGCCTTAATGAATTTAGTCTGCCGAGAACCGATACATTACCCATTATTCGACTAAGAATCCTATCGCGGCTAACAACAAGAGCTAATGACCTTGAATCACATGAACAGATATTCACAAATTGTAGCTAAAAACCATTTCTCATCATCGGTCCATTCGTTCAGGATTATGATGCCACCTACACACCCTCTTTTTGTGTCGAGGGTTAAAAATGAAAAAATATGAAATTGAATGCGTGTTTTCATTTTTCCCACTCGGAAGTTAGTCGTGTGAACCTTGTTCTTCAATCTCCTTCCACGTTCTTATCCTTTGCGATCTCTTGATGAAGTGTCGGTTGTATTGAGAGATATCTTACCGTTCCTTCTCCTCCAACGGTTTCACACACGCACGGTAGAAGCCCCGAATTATTGGTGGTATCGGAGCAAAATGAATCACCTCCAGAGTTCCAATAACTTCCAAACTTATATTGCAAAAGCTAGTATGTTAAACAACACGCAGCAACTGTGTCATTCGAAACACTTTAGGATTAAATGTGTCAATTAATACGTTTGATCTTTAAAATTCAGACAGTGATCTGAGTTTCCCTTTTTGTGTGCTTTCATAATAACACACTTTAAATTGCATTGAAAAGTTACTACCATGATAACACACCTTTTGGGTGTGTTGCAGTAACACACTTACATTTTGCAGTGTATAGCTGAGATTGGGAGAGGTTGCTGTCTCTGATGAGGGTGTCCACCACACCGGCTCTACTAAAAGTTCAAAGAAATAAGATAGAAAGGTAGCGCCTTCGAGCTACCCACTCCTTAAATTGTCCGCTTTTTTTTTTTTTTGCTATGTTCGGTACATTCTATTACTTGTGAATTCCTAACGAGTAACCAGCTACTCGCTTAAAGTTCCTTTGAGTACAACAGTTTTCAGTGACATTTAGGGGCTAAACGATGTATTAATCCTTGGGTTTTCTGTAGTTCCTTGGGGTCTTTACACATACATCTGCTTTTGTGACAACACCTTACAATTTGGCTTGACTTTCTGCTTCTCTCAAATAATTTTTTTTTTTTTTTTAGGTTATGTTAGGAACTCATAACATTTTCTCGTATCGCGCAATGTTGGCGACCGTCCGTTCCTTACCTTGGTGTTGGACTGCCAGTCCAGGTCTTCATCGATCTTCTGCCCGAGTTTTACCCCTTTTCTTGTGTCCTCCAAGCGTCATACGAGTCGGTCCGAATTCGGGGTCAATTTTTGATTTCTGAGAAAGAAGTGAACCAGTAACCTGGCAAATTGTGTTGCATCCGTCGGAACGTCCATTTTGGGGCCCACCTGATACAGAGCACAACTCTTGAACTTTTGGGATCAGGCTATTTGATCTAGCTACGGGGCGAAATCTTCTTCTAGCCATTACGCGCTTTCCGCACCTCGATATACACAAAGGCACCTGGTGGTCGTCAGATCGATCAATCACTAATCAGATTGATCACATCGCGATCGACGTCAGATGCTCCTCCACTATTCTTGATGTTCGAATAGTCATCAACATCAGCCAAAATCGACTCGGACCCCTATCTTGTAGTAGCCCAGATGCACCCATGGATATCACGAACGCAGCGGAGTAGAGTAAGAATACGAAGTTATGACATCGGAAAAAGCTATTATCGCCAGAACCGCACGTGCTTTTACCGATCGCGTCTCCCTTAAGCTTCCCCATACAACTTTGCAATTAAGCTCTGAAAAGCACTGCTTCTGAAGTATTGGGCTTGGAGGCTCCACCACGAGAAGAGACACATGGTTCGATGACGAGTACAGGAAGATTCACACAGCAAAGCAGGAGGCATATAAAGCCACGCCGCATAGAAGAACAAGAGCAGCTCGTGAGCTCTACGAGTTAAAAAGAAGGGAAGATGAAGAACAGCATGCGCTTCTCAGGAGATATGTAGTAGAAAGAGTACGAGAAGCGCTTGGTTGAGGATTTGGAGAAGTGTTACTGCAGGCAAGGCGTTTGAAAGTTTTATCAAGAGATAAAGCGAACATGTCAAGGTTATAAAGCCAAAACGGAAGCATGTAGGGATGAGAACGAACAGCTAGTAGTAGAAAGTATGCCCGAGAAATGGGAACAGAGTCTCAACATCGTTTGCCCGATCTACAAGAAAGAAGATCCTTTTGACTGCGCCAACTATAGAGGAATAAGTCTCCTTAACATCGCCTACAAAATCTTCCCTGCCGTTTTGTATGGACGCCTGAAGCTGATGGGTCCTCATCAGTTTGGCTTTAGGCCACACTACAGCAGAACCTGGAAAAAAATTTATTGCCGGTTCCGAACGGCGAATTTCGAGAAGCTTTTCATGACAATTTTACTACAGGGGGTTTTGTCAGAACCCCGCTGAGGAGAAACACCGTGAAAAAACACGTTCGATGACATGGCTGTGTCGGGATTCGATCCCGTGTTATCGGCGTCAGAGGCCAACACACTACCCACTGCGCCACGGTGCTCTCTTAAGAACGTGCATGCCCGAATCAAATGCTCTTTATAGCATCTTACAGTGAAGAAATGTTGTTATGAGGAATGATCTCGCGCTCAACTATGCTCCATATATTATAATCCAGGGTAATAAGGTCTATGGAGCTTGGAGGCCATAATTACAGGGTGTTGTGAACGACAGAATCAACCAGAAAACCTAGAGGCAAGAAATCGATTCGCATAACAACGCAACGGGTGGCCGTGGTGCAGTGGTTAACATCATCGACGTCGAGCGAAAGATCTATAGTTCAAAGTCGTTTCATAGCCAAGAAAAAGCAATTCCTATACGGAAAAAACTATGCAACACAATTGTGATGGGAAGTGATCAAACGTACTGCTGCAGGCATAACACTCACAGTATATACCTACTTACTTATCAGGCCAGCGATCCATGGAGGATCCGAGCCTGAGCTATGGCTGCCTTCCATCCTTGACGGTCCCGGGCACGCTGCTTCCAGTTGTCAAGACCAAGGTGTCTTACATCCCCGATTACTTGGTCTTTATAGCGGAGGTTCGGTCTTCCTCTTCTTCTCGAACCAGGAGGCTCGGAGTCGAAGATCCTCTTAGCTGGAGCGTTGATGTCCATGAGCTCGATGTGGCCGAGCCAGTGTAGTCGACGGATCCTTGTCTTCCGGACTACATCCGCATCTCGGTACAGCTCGTAGAGTTCGCGGTTGTGTCTTCTTCTCCATTCATCTTCCTCACAGACAGGACCAAATATCCGGCGCAGAATTTTTCTTTCGAAAGAACCCAAAATCAGCTCCGCTGTCCTGCTTATCGTCCAGCTTTCGGCTCCGTACAGCAGGACTGGCAGAATGAGCGTTTTGTAAAGCATGACTTTGGTCTTTCGAGTGAGGAGTTTTGACCCCAGTTGTTTGGACAAGCCGAAGTAGCAGCGATTGCCAAGGGCGATTCTACGCCGGATCTTCACTGTGGTGTCATTTGTGGAATTTACGTTTGCCCCGAGGTAGACAAACTCCTTAACTACCTCGAAATTGAAGCTGTCAATTGTTATGTTTTGTCCCAGGTGGTGAGCGACGGATTGGTTTTTGCTTGACAGCATGTATTTCGTTTTGTCCTCACTGACCTTAAGACCAACTCGTTTCGCCTGTTCTTCAATCGCCGTGAATGCTTCCACAATGCCACGGCGAGAACACGCGATGATGTCGATATCATCCGCGTATCCTAGCAGCTGGATGGACTTGTAAAAGATAGTGCCTTCCCTGTTGACGCCTGCCCGTCGCACTATCTGCTCCAGCACCAGGTTGAAGAAGTCATATGACAGCGCATCTCCTTGCCGAAATCCGGTGCATGTTTCGAATGGTTCCGAGGTCCTAGAACCGAGTTGCACGGTGCATCGCGTGTTTTTTAGCGTGGCGCGACACAACTGGATCAGTTTTACCGAGATCCCGAATTCGGCCATTCGGCTTTGAAATCGATGAAAAGATGGTGTGTATCGATTCGAAACTCGTTGATCTTTACCAGGATTTGTCGAAGCGTGAAAATTTGGTCTATAGTTGATTTGCCGGGCCGGAAGCCGCACTGGTAGCTGCCCATTAGTGCGGTGCAAAATGGTTTTAGACGTTCACACAATACGCTGGACAGGATCTTGTATGCGACATTGAGCAGGGATATACCTCTATAGTTCTTGCAAGAGGTAGGATCGCCTTTTTTGTGGATGGGGCATATAGAGCTGGTATTCCGGTCGTCGGGCATGCTTTCATCTTCCCAAATTCTGCAGATGATCTGGTGCATGCTCCCTACCAGAACATCGCCGCACGCCTTGAAGAGCTCTGATGGCAAGCCATCTGCGCCTGCGGCCTTGTTGTTCTTCAGCTTCTGAATAGCTCACAGTATATGGTAAATTCAAATTCATCCTCTGCATATGCAATATAACACCAAAAGTGCATGAAAGAAGTGGTGAGAATTATAACCAATCCGAAATTCGATCGGCTCTCGTCCTAACCACCCCTGAGAGTAGTCAACGAACATCTACGACCCAAACCACTGCACTCCGTTTAGGTTGTGTAATAAACATTACTTACTTACTTAGGTGGCGCTACAGTCCGTGGTGAACCTGGGCCTCAATCAACAAGCGTCTCCAGCTGGCACGATCTTTGGCCAGCTGTTTCCAGCGCCGCACGCCCAGTTGGTTAAGGTCCCCTTCCACGGTGTTGTCCGTCTCTTTTAGATGAAAGCAGATATTTGGTTTTACCCTCATTAACCTTGAGACCCATCTTAGCCGCTTCTACCTCAATGCTTACAAAGGCCTCATTGACGTCTTGCTGTGTCCGTCCAATCACGTCAATGTCGTCGGCATACGCAAGCAATTGTGTAGACTTGAAATAAATCGTGCCTCTTGTGTTGGCCAGTGACTCTTGCACGATCTTTTCAAGCACGATTTTGAAAAAGTTGCATGACAGCGCGTCACCTTGCCTAAATCCCTTTTTAACATCAAAGGTCTCGGTTTGCTCATTACCGACCTTAATGGAGCAGCGAGAATTCTCCATTGTCATCCTGCACAGTTGGACGAGTTTGGCAGGGATGTTAAAACTAGACAGGGCTTTGTATAGCTCATCTCTATACACGCTGTCATATGCAGCCTTAAATCGACGAAAAGGTGGTGAGTGTCGATTTGGTATTCCTGGGTCTTCTCCAAGATCTGCCGTAGCGTAAATATTTGGTCTATTGTGGATTTACCTGGCCTGAAACCACACTGATAAGAGCCGATCAGGCTATCCACAAACGGCTTCAGGCGTTCACACAATACGGCAGAGAAGATCTTATATGCGATGTTAAGGAGACTTATTCCCCTATAGTTGGCGCAGTTATAGGGGTCTCCTTTCTTGTGGACCGGGCAAACGATGCTGAGATTCCATTCGTCGGGCATGCTTTCCTCCGACCATTCCTTGCAAATGAGATGGCGCATGCACCTTACCAGCTCATCTCCAACCGCCTTAAGAAGCTTAGCAGACAGGCCGTCTTTATTAGACTTTTTTTTTTATAGTTCGCGCAGGTCCAAGAGTTATGCACTTATGATGGTTGGCACACAACCTGAACGGAGAGCAGTGGTTTGGGTCGTTGATGTTCGTTCACTACTCTCTGGGGTGGTTATCCTAGATAGGACGAGAGCCGACCAAATTCCGGGTTTGGTTATAGTCCGTAGTGATTCGTTCGAGCACTTTAATATTGCATACGCAGAGGATGAACTTCAGTTGACCATATACTGATGAGTGTTATGCCTGCAGCAGTACGTCTGGTCACTTTCCATTCACAACTGCGTTGCATACTTTTTGTCCGTATAGGAATTACTTCTTCTTGGCTATGAAGTGAATTTGTACTATAGACCTTCCGCTCGGCGGTCGATGATGTTAACCACTGCGCCACGGCCACCCCATGACTTAAGTCTCGATATCGCTATTTTGATTTAGTCTAGGTCGGGTTTACGGAATTCTCTTACATCGTCTGCAATTACGAACGAATCGTTCTGCCTGACAGCGGTATCTTGTCTGTCGTTGCCGTTATACAGTCTGCAGAAGTGGTCTTTCCAAATCCTCAGCATCGATTGTGACTCTACTACCAGTTCTCTATTTTTAGCCCTGCAGGCCGCCGCTCTGGCATTGTAGCCATGGCATGTTCGTTTTACCTTATTGTACAACTTCCGGGCGTCATTCCTGCGGAAGCAACTCTCCATCTCCTCGATCTTACGCTTTCCGTATTCTCTCTTCTTTCTTCTGAAAAGCGTGTGTTCCTCTCTTCTCTTCTGCTCATAGATTTCGCGAACAGCTCTCGTCCGTCGTTGCAGCATGGCTTTATAAATCTCTTTTTTTTTGCTGCATGAGCTTGTTCACAGTGTACATCGAACCAGGGGTTTCTAGGTGGTGGCGGTTTGAAACTCAGCAGCGTCTCTGACGGCGCTCTAGCAATGCGCCCATTCCTACTCTATTGTTTGTGCTGCTGTGGGCGGATTTTAAGAGAGTTTGGATCGGCAAAGATTCTGGCAGTCTCTTGCGATTTTAGCTTTCCGACGTCAAACTTACGTTGTCCTACTCGAGGAATCTTGATATCCTCATTCGTACCTTGGCTACAACAAGGTAGTGGTCCGAGTCGATGTTGGCCCCTCGGAAGGTTCGTACGTCGAGAATAATGGAGGAGTGTCTGACGTCGATCGCAATGTGATCAATCTGGTTGGTGGTCGATTGATCAAAAGACCGCCAGGTACCCTTGTGGATGTTGAGATAGGGGAATGGTGTGCTTGAAACAAGGCGGGTTGCGCCCTGTTAGGAAATCGATTAGCCTAAGTCCGTTGTCTTGTGGAGGCCATGCTTTCCTATGATCGACTCAAATATCTCCTCTTTGCCCTAGAACTATTTTTGTGTCGTAGCTGTGGCACTCCTCACTCGAAAGACCAAAGTCATGCCTTACAAAACGCTCATTCTGCCAGTCTTGCTGTACGGAGCCGAAATCTGGACGATAAGCAGGACAGCGGAGCTGATTTTGGGTTCTTTCGAAAAAAAAATTCTGCGCCGGATATTTGGTCCTGTCTGTGAGGAAGGTGAATGGAGTAGAAGACACAACCGCGAACTGTACGAGCTGTACCAAGATGTGGATGTAGTCCGGAAGGCAAGGATCCGTCGACTACACTGGCTCAGCCACATCGAGCGCATGGACATCTTGGTCTTGACAACTGGAAGCAGCGTGCCCGGGACCGTCAGGGATGGAAGGCAGCTATAGCTCAGGCTCAGATCCTCCATGGATCGCTGGCCTGATAAGTAAGTAAGTAAGTAAGTAAGCTGTGGCATTGGGCATAGGTTCTATCTAGGAGAGCGTAGACTTCTTCTTTGAGTCGATCGTCCTTTTCTTCCGTTTGGTCGTGAGCGCAATTAAGCTAATGTTTCCAAATTTAGCTTTGATGCGGATTGTTATGAGCCGTTCGCTTTCATAATAACACACTTTAAATGTCATGAGAAATTACTACAATGATAACACACCTTTTGGTGTGTTGCAGTAACACATTTTCTACCATTTGCAGTGCAGCCAGCATGATCTCTTCACTGCAGGTTGATTAAGCATGCTCAAAACACGTTCTGCACGGACAGTTCTCTGTTCCCGAGCGTATGCCAACATATATTGTCGTTTGCGCATAACGTACAATTTATGCAGGACGTCTCAACGGATTATGTCCTCTGACGCTTTAAGGTCCCTCGCAATGGTTCTCAAAGTGTCCAAAAAGTAAGGTGACGTAGCATTATTTATTTATTTAATCTTCCAAATTAATTTCATTTCCCTAGCCAACTCTCCTTATATTCTGGAGTTAGAGGGCACACTGTGTGGTCAACTTTATTCAACTATTCAGGGTTTTTCTTTCTTAAAACTTAAACCCAAAAAAGACATGCACTGCGTCTGAACCCGCTCAAAAACCCGCTTTCGCCTTAATTTTTTCTCCTTTTTCCCCTCACCATCTTAGACTTTACTAATTCTTTCAATTTCTATTTTCAGATTAATACAACGTGACACGCGGCCGTCACCTCTAATCCACTGTCGCATGTTGAACGACAACCATATTTTGGGCTCGTCACAAACGCCCGACCATCGATCAGAGGCACGATTACGCATCGATCCAAAAGTTCTTGTATTCGTCGAAACCACCTACTCCCAACTGGGCCGAGATATTGCCGAACTCCTAGTTTACAACCGAATAAAGTGAGTATTTTCTTTTCTTAAGTCATTTCCCAACAATCAAATGCCCTTAATTGCCCAACCTGATGACTAAATATTTAGTTGAGTGATTTGAAATGATTGCTTAACCCCCATCGGGCAGATGTGCTAAAATGGAATCCCTTTAAAGGCTACAAAATGATTACTTCTTCTACGTTACCGCCTGATGATTGTGTTGACAGAGGACATAGAATCGGAGTGGTAGTAGTCGACACTCGCCTGGATTTACTCAACTACACTCAAGTTATCTGGGAATTAATTTCCTTGAGTGTTACTTCTAAATTTGTAGATTTGAATCAGGTCTAGGGTAGGCCCGAAATTTCATTTTCCTTGTTGACAGAGCACCATGCTTCCACTTTCACATTTTATATTATCCCCTCGGATGTGAAGATGTGATGGAAGCTGATGGTGCAAATGGCAAAGAGGAAAGCCATAATCCTCAACTGAACTTTACTTGAGTTTGTATCTTTTACACTAAACGGATAGAAAACTTATATGTATACAATCCTATATTGTGTGGATGGACAGACGAGGCAACGGACACACATGCGCCTTTCGAGCTTGACGTCAGCCAGTGGGATCATTAAAATAATTGCTTCTGGCATTGATGCAGACTTACAATCAGCCTTAGTATTCAACTCAGCCGAGATGTGACATTAAATAGGGATTTAGGGGCTGGCAAAGACATTATGATACACAAATCCTCGGTAATCTGGGAGCAAACGAGCGAGCAAGCAGAAGATTGTAGAATAAATCTGACGACGTAGTACGTGTGGCGTTGGTGACTTTAGATTAAATCCCGAACACAAAACGATGAGACGAATCGGTCCATGCGACGCATGAGTATATATGTAATTATAAAGAAATCCGTATTTGGCCATCCAATCATGGGTGGGTGTCTAAGCAAGGACCATGGAAACACAGCCGGGAGTAATTTGCATTGTTGTCAATTATGTCCTCGTAGGATGTCCTTGTTCTTGGGGTAATTTGTGGAAATGCTCTTAATTAAATGATTATTAAATAAATCTGACAGAATGTGGTGTGTGTTCGTCTGGTTGAGGGAACCTCAACTTGCCTTTGTACCACACTGTCACTTGACTTATGATGTCTTTGGACAACATGTCCGCACACATAATACATAACTCATCCAACCATAGATCCATAGTGTAGATACTATGTAAATCTATAAATTTCCCTGAAGACAAGCTATTTCTATTCACCATAATTCAGTTGGAAGCTAACTAATTGAATTGATTCCCTCAAATGCATGCAATCATAATCAACTTATCTTTAAATCTATCTGCCTGGCCTAAAACCTAAAGAAAACCCAGAGCCATTGACGACTAATTACAATTCACAGTGGAAGCCCACGTTTCGGAGGAGAAAAAAAGAACTTAATCTTGCGGCGTCGTACATACAGTGGTGTTCATATAAATAGCACATTTCAGGGTGTGTCAGAAAAAAAAAATATTTTTCAGTGATTTAAGTGAGGTTAGTGTGAATCTTTTTAAGGAGAGCCATAATAACACTCATTTCCTACACAAATAGGAGTATTTAAAATGGGACAGGACCATGGTACAGGACGGAAAGACTATTTCAGAGGTGGCAAGGCCATTAAGGTGCTCTAGAAAGCTTGTTCAAAATGCAATGAAGGTCATACGGAGCAGCCAATCTTCCGCAAATTCCGTAAGGAAAAACAAAAAAAGAAAAACGTCAGAAGTGACTGACAGAATTATCCACAAAATCAGTGGCAGCGACCTTTTCAAAACTTTCCGGGAGATAAAGCAACAACTACCTGACCAACACAATGTTCAAATATCAGCCGTAACTGTAAGTCGCCAGTTAATTGAATTCCAGCTTCATGAAAGAATCGCCAGAAAAAAACCTCTTGTCTCCAAAAAAAAACGCTCACAAGGACAAACCCTTGTCCTTTTGGAAAAATATCTTGTGGGGCGACGAAAAAAAGTTCAACAGGTTAGGATCAGATGAAAAAAAGCATGTGCGAAGGCCAACGAACCTAGAGTACCACCCCAGATACACCATTAGAACTGTCAAGCATGGCAGTGGGAGCATTAAGGTGGGGCGGCGATGCCACGGCATCACGTTGGACCAATTGTGAAAATAAATGGCATTATGAATCAACATCAATATAAGCTAATCCTGGAAAACCAAATGGAGCCATATACCGACGACTCTATGCCTGTATCATGGATTTTTATGCATGACAATTATCCAAAGCATACTTCGCGGATAGTGAAGAATTGGCTTTCGGAGTGACAAATTTTCCTGCTTGGTTGGCCGACTCAATGTCCCAATCTGAATCCTATCGAGAATCTTTGGAATGATGTTGACTCCCTTGTTAAAGACTCCAGCTCAAAAAATTTAGAAGAATTTCGGCAAACCATAAAGGCTGCTTGGGAAGCTATACCTGCCCAGAAATGTAAGCGCTTAGTAGAGAGTTTGCAAAAATTTTGTCAAGAGTGATAAGAAACAAGGAATATCCTACAAAATATTAATAAAATATTTACTTATGCATTCGTTTTTTTAGAGTATTTCTAAATTTTTTAGGGTTCCGTACCCAAATGTAGAACGGAACCCTATTACTAGGACTTCGCTGTCCGTCCGTCCGTCTGTCACCAGGCTGTATCTCATGAACCGTGATAGTTAGACAGTTGAAATTTTCACAGGTGATGTGTTGCCGGTACCACGACAAATACTAAAAACAGAATAAAATGAATATTTAAAGGGGGCTCCCATACAACAGACATGATTTTCATCCAAAAAATCCCTTTGATCACATACTGAACTGAAAATTCCCAGTTTTGATCTCTTTTGTGTCTTTGATGAATTAATCCTAGCTGCAAACCTTTTTCCCATATTTCCCATTACTGTTATTCACCTTTTCACATCGTTGCTGTCAAGTTTTGTTTTTTTTTTTTAATAATTTGCGCGCACTCAAGGTCTAATAACCTTGTCGGCGACACAGTGCGGGCAGAAGGTAGAGAGGAAGAGAAATAGAGGAGATGCCGATGGACATTGATCTTAAATGCTTGCATGTTGCATTGCAGGGGGAAAACCGAATCCGGCCGGGAGTTCCAGATTCGTGTGGTTCGGTTAATGAAAGATTCTCTATATTTGACAGTACGTCCGAAAGCGGGCTTCAGAGTATATTGGTGAGCATTCCTAGAGAGACGTGTATTGCGGGAGAAATGTTGGAGGGGCGGAATGCAACTGGCTATTTCATCAGAGCATTTTTGGTGGTAGTAACGATAAAACAGGGAGAGGCAGGTAACATTCCTGCGGTGTTTTAGCGAGTCTAATGTTTTGGTAATGCTGGAGTCACCTATCAGTTTTATGGCTCGTTTTTGTATTCTGTCTAGTAGGTGCAGTGAGGTCTTGGAAGCAGCGGACCAGACATGAGCGTTAAACTCTAATTTGGGGCGTATGAACGCCTTATAGATTGTAGCCAGATCTAAGGTTGAGAAATATTTCTTGCTTCTGTATAAGAAGCCTAGGTATTTCGCAGCATTCTTGGCGACACTGAATATATGGTCGCTCCAATTATGATTGTGAGCAACACTCATACCCAGGATGGAAAGCTTTTCAGTTTCTGAGATGCAAGTGCCATTCATGGATGACTGCGGGTTAGTTATACGCTTTAACGACAAGAGACAGCATTGTGTTTTGGATGGATTAAATTCCACTCTATTGTTTTGACCCCATTGGATGATGCTGTTGATATCGGAATTTAAAGAGCTTAACATACGCTGCCGCTCATTATCAACAACCGAAGTGCAGGGTCGTAAACTGGTGAACGAATATGAGAAGCTGAGGGTACTGTCGTCAGCGAAGGAGTGAATTGGATTAGAAGTAACAGACAAGAGATCATTTATAAAAATAAGAAAGAGTGTCGGAGACAAAACGGAGCCCTGGGGAACACCGGCATTTACAAAGTGAGTATCAGACTTGAATCCGTCCAAAACAACTTGAATTGAACGATTCGAAAGGTAGCTTCTAATCCATTGAAAGAGAGACTCATCGATCCCAAAAGCACGCATTTTCGACAAAAGGGCTTCATGCCAAACCCTGTCAAATGCTTTCGAAATATCCAGTGCAACAATTTTGCTTTCACCTGCTTGGTGAAGCGAGTGATTCCACTTTTCAGCGAGATATGCCATCATATCACCAGTGGATCTGTTGCTGCGGAAACCGTATTGGCGGTCATTGAGGAGTTTCCGTGATTCAAGATATTTCATAAGCTGACGGTTAATCATCGTTTCCATGACCTTGGAAAGAAGGGACGTTAGTGCAATGGGTCGGATAGAGAGTTAGAGAGGGTACGGGGGGTGGGACAAAGTCGCCTGATCACTGCGGCCACGAGTGGGCCTATTGTGATGTCCCCCACTTACAGTTCACTCAAGAATCCTGAGTTTGTGATAAAACTTAGTATGCTTTTGAGTGAGCTAGCAGCGATTTCTTCTGCTTCAAGATAATACTTGCCTAAGTGACGATGACGTGTACTGACAAGGCAGTTACAGTGGCATAGTATGTGCTCTGCTGTTTCTTCGTCTTCATTACACATTCTGCAAGTGTCATCTTGTATGATGCCCATCGTCTTGAGATGTTTGTTGACTGGGCAGTGTCCAGTAAGGAAACCTGTGATTAAGCGAATCTGACTCCTCGAGAGCATGAGGAGTTGTTTCGTTCTGTTGAGAGATGTAGTTGGGAGGAACAACTTGGCTTGTCTGCTACCTTTCGTTTGTGACCAGTAGTGATCCGTCGTGTTCCTTAATCAATTGTTTATGCAGCATTTGGTGGTGCTGATGGGTATGCCGCAGAAAGGCCGTGGCATCATGAATGGTGATGCGGAGCCTTTCCTAGCTAGTAGGTCCGCCTTTTCGTTGCCTGAATGGCCGCTGTGTCCAGGTATCCAAATGAGATGAACTCTGTTTGTGCTGGCCAGCTGGTGAAGTAAATGTAGGCAGTCCCATACCAGTTTGGAGGTGACTTCATAGCTCTTTAGGGCTAGAAGTGCAACCTTGCTGTCAGAGAGAATGTAAATGTTTTTGTTAAGTATGTTTCTGTTTAAATTTTCTCTGAGGCAGAGTTCTATAGCAAGCAATGGGTCGGTAGTTGGAGGGAGAAGATGATTCGCCTTTTTTGGGTATAGGCTGGACAGATGCTGTAAGATAATTGATTTGAATTCAATGGACACTTTGATGATCAACTATCTCGCCATGGAGATTTTTGATTATGAAAGTAATATGCCGATAACCTGCCTGCAACCAAGATCTGTCATCATACAAAAAATGTGATTTAATGTGATGACTGATGAGGTAACATACATAGTCTCTTTCATAGTTATATATACAGATGGTACGGAACCCTTCGTGCGCGAGTCCGACTCGCACTTGGCCGGTTTTTTTGTTTTAAGTATTCCGCTGTAAATAAAGAACAACTTTTTTATTTTTTCCCATTTTGAATTATTATTTTTGAATTGATATAAAGGAATTATGTGTTTTTTAATAAAGTACATATAAACGCACATCAGTTATATAAAAAAAAAAAAAAAGATGAACCTCTTCTTAGACTTTTGGCACAACATAATGTATGAGAACTCACGGGTGTGCTATTTATCTGGACACCACTGTATATCGTCGCTCTTTCAACACCCACTTGGATTCGATTGTTCACAATTAGCACGACAGTGAAGTTGGAACTGAATTTCACTATAGCGCGTGTGATGCTTTTAATTTATCAAATTAATCGTCTCTTATCGAATTTTGGAAGAAATTTGAATAAAACTCCTATCCATTCCACCTGTTCCAGGTTATATCCACTACTAGTCGTAGTTGCATCATAAAAAAATTTAGTTTCCGGATATCAGATGAATTTCATAGAAATCAAAAGAGAAATATGCCTAGAGCCGATGATTATGGCTATTTTGCATAATTTAAATTCAAGTTTATCCAAATTGATTTCACAGTCTTTTGTGGTCTTTGTTATGGTTATGGTTATCGGTAGAGGCACGGTTGGTGTGATTTTAATTTTAATTTCTGTTTTGTTCTGTTGTGTATGGGGAAGGTGAGGAAGTTTGTTTAACTTTTCTTCTTTACTTCTGCCCCATTGTCGTTTGTCGTTCTTAGAATAACGGTATTAATTCTCACTGGGGTTCCTATAAAGTATACTCTCCTTGAAAGGTAATATTCGTATAATTGAGTTGTAGTTCTTGAGTATTTCCTTGCTTGCGTACAAAGTTCGTTTGTTTGTCATTAAATAAACTTTTAGGAAAAACAATTTAGCCTCGGAGCACTTTGCTTTTGCTGACATTTAAGCGTATTCTCCCATGTGCGTATTTTTACATTTGCGTATAGGTACATCCGAATACATACCAGGACGGTAGTCTATCTTAAGTGCGGCCGTCCTCTGCTTCTTCGTCCCTCAGGGTTGGATTCAAAGACTTTTCGGGCTAGAGCTGTGGTGTCCATTCGCTCGACATGGCCTAGCCATCTTAGGCATTGAATCCGTAGACGCCTGACTAGACTCCTGTCGCTGTACAGCCCGTAAAGTTCGTGGTTTAATCTTTTCCTTCATCCCCCATCTGCGTTTATAGGCCCGAAAATCACGCGCAAAATCTTTCTCTCGAACCGACCAAGGGCCTCCTCATCCGATTTTGATAGTGTCCATGCTTCTGCGCCGTACAACAGGACCTGGATGATAAGGGTCTTATATAGAGTCAACTTTGTCGTTCGGGAGAGGGCTCTATTACTCAGTTGCCTCCTTAACACCTATTATGTCAACGTCGTCGGCAGCAACAAGGAGTTGCGAGGATTGCGAGTAATAGATTGAGCCTCTTGTATTGGCCAGTGATTTTTGCACAATCATTTCCAATATGATGTTGAAGAAATCACACGACATCGCATCGCCCTGCCTAAATCCTTTTTTGACATCAAAACTATCGGTAAGGTGTTCACCGATTCGGATGGAGCAGCGAGCATTCTCCAAAGTCATCCTGCATAGTCTGACGAGTTTAGCGGGTATGTCAAAGGTAGACATAGCGTTGTATAGCTCGTCTCTAATTACGCTGTCGTATGCGGCTTTGAAGTCGACAAATAGGTGGTGAGTGTCGACTTGAAATTCATTGGTTTTTTTCCAGTATCTGCCGTAGTGTGAAGATTTGGTCGATGGTGGACTTCCCTGGCCTGAATCCGCACTCATCAGGACCTATCAGCTTATTTACAAAAGGCTTCAGGCGTTCACACAAAACGGCAGAGAAAATTGTGTAGGCGATGTTAAGGAGACTTATTCCTCTATAGTTGGCGTAATCAGAGGGGTCTCCTTTCTTGTGGATCGGGCATACGATGCTGAGACTCCATTCCTCGGGCATGCTTTCCTCTAACCATATCTTACGGATGAGCTGGTACATGCTCCCAACCAGGTCATCCCCAATTGCCTTGAAGAGCTCAGCAGACAGTCCGTCTGCGCCAGCAGCTTTATTCGACTTGAGCTTCGATATGGCAATCTTAACTTCGTCGATGTCAGGGGGACAGAATTCTCTGCGGTCTCCGTCGATTAGAAATGGATCATTCTGCCTGACAGCGGTATATTGACTAACATCGCCGTTATACAGTCTGCAGAAGTGGTTTTTCCATATTCTCAGCATCGACTGCGGTTCTACTACTAGGTGTCCGTTCTCATCCCTGCAGGCTTCCATTCTGACTTTATAACCTTGGCATGTTCGAACGTCACGCCTGCAGTAACACCTCTCCAAATCCTCAATCGCGCGCTTCTCGTGTTCTTTCTTCTAAGAAGCTTATGCTCCTCCCTTCTTCTTAACTCGTAGAGCTCACGAGCTGCTCTTGTTCTTTTATGCAGCGAGGCCTTATATGCATCCTGCTTCGCTGTATGAATCCTCCTGCACTCGTCATGGAACCAGGTGTTTCTTCGTGGTGGAGCCTTGAAACCCAAAACTTCGGATGCAGAGCTTTTCAGGGCTTGTTTGCAAAGGCTCAACTGCTGTTCTATTGATAGCTTGGAGGATTCAGGTGTATTGGAGAGCTTAAGGGAGACGCGATCGGTAAAAGCACGAGCGGTTTCCGGCGATAGTAGCTTTCCGCCGTCATAACTTTGTATTCTTGCTCTACTCCGCTGCGTTCGTGATATTCGTAAGCGCATCTTGGCTACTACACGATAGTGGTCCGAGTCGATGTTAGCCCCTCGGAAAGTTCGAACATCAAGAATAGTGGAGGAGTGTCTGACGTCGATCGCAATGTGACCAATCTGGTTGGTAGTCGATTGATCAAAAGACCGCCAGGTGCCTTTGTGTATATCGAGGTGCGGAAAGCGCGTACTGGCTAGAAGGAGATTTCGCCCCGTAGCAAGATCAATCAGCCTGTGTCCGTTATCAGAGGTGGTGTCGTGTAGGCTATGTTTGCCGATGACTCGTTCAAAGATGCTTTCCTTACCCAGCTTAGCATTGAAGTCTCCTAGTACAATTTTGATGTCATAGCTGGGACATTGGACATACGTTCTGTCTAGGAGATCGTAGAACTCATCTTTGGCGGAGTCATCCTTGTCTTCTGTGGAGGCGTGGACGCAGATCAGGCTAATGTTAAATTTAGCCTTGATACGGATTGTTATGAGGCGTTCGCTCACATGCTGAAAGCTTAGGACTTTTTGCCTTAGTCCACCCTAACAACAAATCCGCATCCAAACAATCGTTGCCCTCTCTCCCCATAGCAGTCGCCATAGTAAATATCGCAGTTTTTCATCCGCTTTTTACCCGGTCCATTCCATCCGCTTTATAGCGGTCTAGGGCGTCCGCAAGTTGTTCGGCTGCACGTGGCCTGTTTAGGGACCCAACATTCCACGTACAGGGCCGAAGATCTTTGTCCTTTTTTGGTTTTTTGCAAGGGTCGTCAACATAAATCCGGTCCGTTATATCCGAGGCTTCTGGTTGTTTCGGAGTTTGTTGTTTTTTTTACGGTTACGGCTTAGTAGGCCGTAGCCCAACCGACTTATCCTGTTTTTTGGCGCAGGAGCCTCGTCATTCGCCCTTCCCCATCTGCAATTTCCATAGGAAATCTCCAGATGTCACCACGAGGAGGTGGGGATGGGATTTACTAACAGTGCCGCAAGATGTTCGACTGCGGTGGCTCTTCTCGCTTTTTAGCAGGCCAGCATCCGTCGGATAGATGCTACCCCTACGAGGCCTTTGTTAGTCCTTTGCCATCCAGATAGGTAAAATAATTAATAGGTTTAACCATCTAATCAAGTACATCCGAGTGTCAACGGATACCAATATAGAACAGGCGAAAAGCTGAAAGTCGTACCAAACCTGACAGGTACAACAAAAAAAACAGAAATGCACATAGAAAGAACCATCGCACCCTTGTCATACAACGTTCACCAGTAAGCAGCTTTCGACGATTTCAACCGCACAAAGACCATAAACATCTACAAACCTTAAGTTAATCTCGAAAAAACAATTCAAATTCCAACATCAAACGAAGCGACAGCACTTGCAAAAGCACCCACCAATAGGCATAAACCCATCCAACCAACCAGGCAACCGCCAGCAGCAATATCACTCCAAATCCACGCGACAAAGCACCACCAACAGCCAATGGATTAATTAGAAACCATTTCACTATAACGAATCCTCCGACGCGAATATTCCCCCAAACGGAGCAATAGGTTTTACAAAATTTAATTGACTTCTGTGCAAAAGTGTTTTTTGTTTTTGCCTGCGAAGTCCTTGAACATTGCCATGCGCCTTAATTTAATTAGAGAAGAATTGGTTTCCCAAGCAACCAGGCATATTTCGCTTTGTCGTACGCCACCATACAGAGCTGGAAGACTAGATTAGACGCGACTGAGTTGGCCCTCCGCGGATTGGGTGGCACAAAACACTAGTAGCGAAGGTGGGAAGGAGGAGATGGTAAGACGGTAGGATAGCACGATAGAAAGATGGAACGGTGGCAAGCCTTTGACTATATGTTGGGGATATCAACATGCACCAGAAGCAATTACACTTGTACAGCAATAGTAGACGTGTTATTGAATTAATCTTCGATTAATCAATTCAAATTGGGTCGACAGTTGAATTTGAAATAATTGTTTTGGCGCAGTAGGAAACGGATGTGGTGCTGATGGTGATGGTGGTGGTGTTGATGGTGGTAGGTGAGACGAATTATCCGGGTGGATAGGTACGTGTCTACGGGTTATTGGTTTGTGTTTCCGGATGGATAGTACGAGTAGTGCTTATGCTTACTTGGAGTGGACGTGCGGGTGCAATGAACTATGGTTTAGCTTTGCCGGTGGAACGTACATAAGCGCTGTTGACTGGATTTCCGGATTATTATTGCCCTGAGAATAGAGCAAACAGATTTCATATTGCATCCAAACTATAACTTCGATTTACTTAATATCTATCGAGATTTGTCGAATAAGAAATGATGTTATCGTCGAAAAGTTGCAAGGTGAGATCTATTCGTTAAACGTTGCGTTAGAAAACGGCGGTGATGCAATCGATCCTCCAGAAGGGAAATGACAGTCCAACCCGGAAAATCTCCGGAAAGAGACTTTTCCAAGTATCAGCAAGGTCTTCGAAGAGGTGGCCCACAGAGTCCGGTTTAAATGGGCTGTGGACAAGAATATCAATCCAATTCGGTCCAATGACCAATTCGGTTCCAAGGCGAAGCATGGTACTATTCATGCTGCGTCAAAACTTGTGTCGGATGTCCAATAGAACAGATCAAAAGACCAATACAGACCATATGGTTAGAAGGACTTTAATACAAACTTATTCAGCTATAAATAAAAATAAATCATTGCTGTAAGAGGTGTGGCAATTAAGTTCCGGAAATTTGTGAACAAGAAACAGACAAATGAAGTTTGTCGCAAGATTGTACTATCGACCTTCACAGTGCAGTCCTCCTCTTTCTCTACATAATGATTCCAACGTCGTTTCCATGATTTGAAGCACCCTTGATTATCCTCCGAAGCTAACTCGTTCACAGCCATGAATACAGCCTTTTTGACCTTCTCTACACCGCACCGCCATGATGAGTTCTCTTGAAGTGTGATTGCATCTTGAAGAAATAAAAGTGGCAGGAGGCAATATTGGGGCTATAGGTTAGATGCGGTAACATTGGAATGCGTTTTTTTTCGCCAAAACCTCTTGCATAATCAAAAAGGAATTGGCCGGCGCATTGCGATGGTGCAAAATTTGGCCCTTCTTGGCCAATTCGGGTCACACACGGAAAACATGTGATTGCAATCTCTTCAGGACACAAACATAGAACTATTTAGTCACCGTCTGGTCGGTAGGAACATATACACGATCAACAATGCCGCGGTAGTAAGGGTGACGCCCTTCAACCCAACGAGGCTGGGTGGAACCCAATTAACAATCAAAGATCAGGCTAAATACCTATGCCTAGTCCTTGACAGGAGGCCGAATTGGAAACCCAACATTCTCATCGTGTTAAGAAAGACACTGCCCTCTACGGCTGTAAGAAAGTGGTGGACAAAAAGTGGGGTCTCCAACCAAGCATTATGCACTGGCTCGATATAGCAGTCATAGGGCCAGTCCTCCTGTAGGGCAACGCAGTCTGGTGGACTGTTCTGGACAAGGCAGTCTATCGAAACCTCCTGGAGAAAGTACAAAGATCAACCCCACGGAGGCGCCAAATATTCTACTACATTTTCCACCATTGGACCACTTCAGCAAACAAATTGCTGCCTGCGCGGTCCTACGGATTAGGGGCATAGGAAAATGGCCCACTTCACATAAAGGCCATACTAGCGTTCTTAATCACTTCGAAGTACCCATGGACACAGACTACATCATCCCGCAGAATGTGTTCACTAAGAACTTCAAAGTTGTCTTTCTATCTAGGGAGGAATGCTTAAGGGAATGTCATTCCGAAGGACTCGATTTCCCCTCTATGCCAATGGCTCCAAGATGGAGACGGGTGTAGGTAGTGGAGTCTTCTCCAAGGAACTCAACCTCAACCTATCATTTAGACTCCCAAATCACTGCAGTGTATATCAAGCAGAAATAACAGCGATAACGGAAGCCCTTGCATGGCTTAGGATCAATGTAATATCCACTAAGGAAATTATCATTTGCGCCGGACAGCCAATCTACGATAAAATCCCTGGCCGCGGTGACCCACAAATCAAAAACATCCCTTAACTGCCGCCTATCTCTAGACGAAATGGCTGAGCAGTTCAACATTAAAATATTGTGGGGGTTCTCGGCCATAGGGATATTCTAGGAAACTGCGCGGCCGACGAACTCGCAAAGTTAGGGTCAAGCACACTCAGTCTTCCTACCTTCGGGGTATCTAAAAACACCAATAAGTACGGTAAAGCACATGATAAAACTTCGAACCATAGAGGCTACCAACCTCCAATGGATTGAAGGTAATATCGGCTTTTTCACTAAACAAATCTGGCCTAAGCTAAACCTAGGACGAACCAGGGACCTTGTGGCATTCCAAAGGGCAATCTTAAGCACTTTAGTGGGTGTCATCACAGGTCACTGCATCATTGGAAAACACGCCGCCAAACTAGAGCATTGCTGAGGAGGAAGAGGAATCGGTACATCACCTCCTCTGCACATGCCCTTCTTTGGCGAATTGCAGGAGGACCTACCTCGGCGCGCCCTTCTATTAAAATTAAAGTAAGCTAGCAGACCTAAAAATAGCTCAAGGTAATATGATCCATGTAGTATCACAATGGGCCGACTTCGGCCTACGTGTGGCATATGCCAACCACTTTTACCTAACCGAACCTAAGGGTGACGGGAGCTCCTCCTTCACGTAAATCGTTCACTACTGATTCACGGGCCTTCTTGAACTGCTTTCCCCATTCAAACACACGTGTTTTCAACATACAATCGTCTTCATACACCACCTGCAATTTTCGGAAGATTCCCGAGGGTTTTTCACCAGATTTCACTAAAAATTGAGTCACAACACGTTGTGTGTAATGTGATTCTGAAAAAGTCTTTTTACACACAACACACAAACAAAACGTGCTGTCGACTTCAACCTTGGATGAAAACTAAAAGAAAGGACCGTCCTTTCCAGACATACGTTAATGAGCGACGCCGTGTTACCGATTCCCGAGTTATGAAATAATTTCCGGAACTTAATTGCCACACGGTAATAGACGGTACGTCCAAAAGTGGGTTTCAGGATATATTGATGAGCATTTAAACAGAAAAGGCAAGAGACATTGTTGCAGTGTTCCAGCGGATCGAATGATTTCGTGATGCTGGGGTCTCCGATCAGTTTTATCGCGCGTGTTTGAACTCTGTTTAGCCGGTGCAATGAGGTCTTAGATGCACCGCACCAAACGTGAGCATTAAACTCTATTTGTTTTTTCCTCACACAATGATGCTGTTGATATCGGAATTGAATGAGCTCAACACACGCTGCTGCTAACAATTTACAGCCGAAGAGCAGGTTCGTATTGAGAAACTGAGAGTATTGTCGTCAGCAAAGGAATGGTTTGGATTAGCAGTGACGGACAAAACGTCGTTTATAAAAATTAGAAAGAGTGTCGGAGACAAAACGGAGCCCTGAGGAACATCACAATTTAAAAAGTGAATGTCAAACCTGAATCCGTTCAAAATAACTTGAAGTGAACGATTTGCAAGGTCGTTTCTTATCCATTGAAGACGAGACTCATAAATCCCAAAAGCGCGCATTTTCGACAAAAGGACTTCCTGTCAAACCCATTTGAAGCCCTTTCACCTACTTGGCGAAGCGATTCCACTTTTCGGTCAGATATGCCATCAGTGAATCGGTTGCTACGGAAACTACACTGTCGGTCATTGGGGGGATTCCCCCATTCAAGATACATCTGTCAATAACTAACGGTTACTCAGCGTTTCCGTGGCCTTGGAGAAAAGGGACGTTGGTTCAATGGATTATTAGTTGGGGGGGGAAAGATTCACCACTTTGGGTATGAGCCACTTTGGGTAAGCTGTTTTCTTCTTCTTCTGGTTCTTAGTGGGCGCTACAGTTCGGGGTGAACCTGGGCCTCAACCAACATGCCCCTCCAACTAGCACGATCTTTCGCTAGCCTTTTCCATTGCCGCACACCCAGTTGGCTGAGGTCCCCTTCCACCTGTGTGCGCCATCTTAAGGGCGGCCGTCCTCTGCTTCTTCGTCCCTCGGGGTTGGATTCAAAGACTCTCCGGGCTGGAGCTGTTGTGTCCATTCGCTCTACATGGCCCAGCCATCTTAGGCGTTAAATCCGTAGACGCCTGACTAGGCTCATGTCGCTGTACAGCCCGTAAACTTCGTGGTTGAATCTTCTCCTCCATCCCCCGTCTGCGTATATAGGCCCAAAAATCACGCGCAAAATCTTTCTCTCGAACAGACCAAGGGCATCCTCATCTGCTTTTGATAGTGTCCATGCTTCTGCGCCGTACAACAGGACCGGGATGATAAGGGTCTTATATGGAGTCAACTTTGTCGTTCGGGAGAGGGCTCTATTACTCAGTTGCCTCCTGAACCCAAAGAAACAGCGATTGTCAAGAAAGATTCTGCGTTTGATTTCGGAACTGATGTTGTTGTTCCAGGTCACTGCAGAGCCAAGGTAGACGAAGTCCCTAACTACCTCGAACTTATATCTGCCAATACAAACGTTCTGGCCAAGACGTCGGTGGTGAGCGTGCTTTTTTGACGCTTTTTCGCCGCTTCCATCTCAATACTCGCAACCGCCTCATTGACTTCTCGCTGTGATCTACCTATTATGTCAACGTCGTCGGCGTATGCAAGGAGTTGCGAGGATTTGAAATAGATTGTGCCCCTTGTATTGGCCAGTGATTTTTGCACAATCATTTCCAATATGATGTTGAAGAAATCACACGACAGCGCATCGCCCTGCCTAAGTCCTTTTTGGACATCAAAACTATCGGTGAGGTGTTCACCGATTCGGATGGAGCAGCGAGCATTCTCCAAAGTCATCCTGCATAGTCTGACGAGTTTAGCAGGTATGTCAAAGGTACACATAGCGTTGTACAGCTTGTCTCTAATTACGCTGTCGTATGCGGCTTTGAAGTCGACAAATAGGTGGTTAGTGTCGACTTGAAATTCATTGGTTTTCTCTAGTTTCTGCCGTAGTGTGAAGATTTGGTCGATGGTGGACTTCCCTGGCCTGAATCCGCACTGATCAGGACCTATCAGCTTATTTACAAAAGGCTTCAGGCGTCCACACAAAACGGCAGAGAAGATTTTGTAGGCGATGTTAAAGAGACTTATTCCTCTATAGTTGGCGCAATCAGAGGGGTCTCCTTTCGTGTGGATCGGGCATACGATGCTGAGACTCCATTCCTCGGGCATGCTTTCCTCTAACCATATCTTCCGGATGAGCTGATGCATGCTCCCAACCAGGTCATCCCCAGCTGCCTTGAAGAGGTCAGCAGACAGTCCTTCTGCGCCAGCAGCTTTATTCGACTTGAGCTTCGATATGGCAATCTTAACTTCGTCGAGGTCAGGGGGACAGAATTCTCTGCGGTCGCCGTCGATTAGAAATGGATCATTCTGCCTGACAGCGGTATATTGACTAACATCGCCGTTATACAGTCTGCAGAAGTGGTTTTTCCATATTCTCAGCATCGACTGCGGTTCTACTACTAGGTGTCCGTTCTCATCCCTGCAGGCTTCCGTTCTGGCTTTATAACCTTGGCATGTTTGCTTTATCTGTTGATAAAACTTTCGAACGTCACGCCTGCAGTAACACCTCTCCAAATCCTCAATCGCGCGCTTCTCGTGCTCTTTCTTCTTTCTTCTGAGAAGCTTATGCTCCTCCCTTCTTTTTAACTCGTAGGGCTCACGAGCTGCTCTTGTTCTTTTATGCAGCGAGGCCTTATATGCATCCTGCTTCGTTGTATGAATCCTCCTGCACTCGTCATCGAACCTGGTATTTCTTCGTGGTGGAGCCTTGAAACCCAAAACTTCGGATGCAGAGCTTTTCAGGGCTCGTTTGCAAAGGCTCCACTGCTGTTCTATTGATAGCGTGGAGGACTCAGGTGTATTGGAGAGCTTAAGGGAGACGCGATCGGTAAAAACACGAGCGGTTTCTGGCGATAGTAGCTTTCCGACGTCATAACTTTGTATTCTTACTCTACTCCGTTGCGTTCGTGATATCCGTAAGCGCATCTTGGCTACAACAAGATAGTGGTCCGAGTCGATGTTAGCCCCTCGGAAAGTTCGAACATCAAGAATAGTGGAGGAGTGTCTGACGTCGATCGCGATGTGATCAATCTGGTTGGTTGTCGATTGATCAAAAGACCACCAGGCTGTTTTCTACCTACATACATATTTGAAAAGAGCTCAGAAGAGTGGGTTGTTTTAGGGACCAATATTTTCATGAAGCGTCACGAATGTGTTATTTTTTTTTTTTTAATGCAGTCTTCAATTGAATGCTACTCAAGCTAGCGAAATGACATGTAGATGAAAGGAAACAAACAAAGTGTCTTTGTCAGATTAACATTTACTTTCCTGCACCTCATTTGGACAACCCTTTACGACAGATGTTCGCGTTAGACATATTTCGAGCATTTGCCTAGTCAGTAAAAGAGCAGTATCATACGGCAATTCGCTTTTTATTTTTAAATAGAAATCTGGGAGCAAATACATACATGAAAATAGAGAAGCTGCCTAGGGGAAACCCTTCAGTTGACTGAGAGTAAACATGGTCGTTTTTATAGAACAGCGCCCGAGCTGTGGGCGGAACGTTTAGAGACACACAGTTCTCGTCCACATTTCGCAAAGCACCTTTGACTGCTGACTGTAGCAAAATTTTGAATTGAAGTAGCATAGTAAACCGAGTTAAAGATCAAAAAAGTAAATGCGAATCGAGTTCCAATGAATGCAGTATCCCCTCTGCCTCAAACGTCTACGTCTTTAACCTCTAAGGCCAACAGGAAGAGTTCTTTGGCTGATTTATCATCAACTTTGGTTCTACCTTTCAACTCGTTCTTTGTTCTAAAGCAATTCCCGAAAAAATGCAAATAAATCTTCGTCTTTGCAAACACGAAACACTTTTTCTCCCTACGCTAGCTAGCGATAAGGACCTACCTTTTACCTTATCCATAGAACAAAGAACTACGAATAGCAGAAGGATTTTTGCAATTTCGCCCGTTTCCTGCCCATTCACTGCTGCTTTTCAACCAATTTTGAAAAAGAGATACCGATACCCTGTATTGCTCATATCCATCATAGTGGAAGTGGGGTAGCATAGCGTCTTTCGGGGTAATAACAAAGGACGATATATTGTATCTTGTTTTCGAAGGACTCTTGATATCAGCCGAGGCAAAAGACGAAAAATGAAACCAATCCTCCACAAGTCGCTTCCTCTATGAGGTAATTTGCCTTGCACATTGTACGCATCCTTCAGATATTAACCCGGTAAGGAAGCTCGATTCGACGAAATGGCTAAATGCCGTCTCCTCCAAATAAATGCCCTCAAACGGGCATACATACACAAGTGCACACCGATCACGGGGATTCGTTCACTATAGGAAGCAAAACCAGGGCGTTGTTGCCTTCTTGAGTCCTTAATTTGAGTTTTTCCTAGCCATGAAGAACTCCATAAATCACTTGAATACATGTACGTTAAATACAATAAGCAACGAACGAAAGGTAGAACGAAGCTCGCGAGCCCGACAGCGAGCAATGCAATGAGCACATGGAGCCGAACGAGGCCGATGGGCGGACGGATGATGCCGGCAGTGGTGGGTGTGACGAGCGACGGGTGCTTCTTAAACTTTCAAAGTTATTATTTCCTTGTGTATGCGTTTGAAGTTTATCCTTTTTTTCCGTTTGCTCCTTTGCTACTGTGGATTGTTTGAAAGTGCGGAGCTAGAAAACAACATGACGGTGGTACGGGTATCCTTGCAAATGCTTGTGCCTCAGTGCCAGTGTTTCTTCCAACTCGGCCCGAGGCAAATTTCTGGGAACGGAAACCTGTACAAAGAAGTGGAGCTAGTCGGTGTGTGGGGCCGGATAAGGATCAGAGGGTGCAAAGTTGATTATGTGCTTATCAAAACGTTTAAATACTTTTGGTAATCTTTTTCATGCCAATAAGCAGAAATAGTTTCCTTGCTGCTCTCGGATAAGGACACGAGAGAGGATTTGCACGGAATGTGGCTGATGCGAAGCATTTGAGCTAAAACAGGTGTGCGAAGCAAACAGGATGAGAAGCATGAGGAGAGGTGGCAGTGTAGGATTAGAGTGTTCTCGGCTTCCTGTTAATTTGTTGTTATTGTTGGCAAAATGCGAGCAAGTCTGCTGCGAGAGCTGCTATGGCATGAAGGAGCAAGAGTCTAGAGGTTGAAGGCTGCAGGATAAAACGTAACGGAAATAATTAAATGGAATGAATTTCGTGTCAATCCAGTGATCCATGGTGTAAATTGCAGAGTTCAAGTGACAGTAGTGGTGGTGTTACGTGAGGTTTCAATTGTTACTCTTTCATGGTCTGGCATCTTGTCTCAGTCAGGGGAAGGAGCAACGTACCTTGACGCAAATGTGTGGCTAACAGATGTGTGTACGGATGGATAATGGAAAATGAAGTGGTTGTATTGCAAACAATTTGGCTGCGCTGTTCTGTTGGTGTTTTTGTGTTTAACCAAGCACAGACGTGTGGGAAGGTTCTTCGCTTGAGGGTTCATTTAGGGAAGTTGCCTTAATTTATTGCCACACTGCTTGACTTTAGAGTCTCGTTAGTCTTTTGTTAAATATTCGGTAATCAATTATTTTGTTTTCAATTAGTGTTTTATTCGATACCTATCTATACATATGTCTTTGTTGCTTAATGGGCCTACGTTCGTTGGCCTTTGTTAGCCGCGTAACGCTAGTAGCCGATCTATTAAGCTGTAACTCGCATTAAAAAGCTCTGTGGTGAACTTGAGCCTGGAATAAAATATTCCCCTTGTCTACCAGGTCTTTAAGGCGGATGAGATTCAATTTATCCTTTATTGTCTTAGAAATCGTTCGCTTTCCACAACGTTGTCCTAAACAGTTTCAATCGATTATTTTAGCCGGATTTGTGGTATCTATTACTGCAAAGCTTAGACATGGCACCTATTTTCTATATCCTTTATTAAGTGAATAAATAAATTTTGGTTATCATGACTACATATTCCATGCATAAGTGCTTTTCTCTATATTCATCAACCTACCGAATAGGTCCATCCAAATAGGGTCCCATTCTGGCTAAAAAGTATTGAAGTTTTGAAAAAAAAAAAACCGTCATCAAACGATATTAACAAGTTGACATGCGTCGCCTTTATGACCATCGGTCTATCTGGAAGACATTACCTGTGATAGTAGCCTCGTCCTGTGGCATGGTGTTTGTACATACATATGTATGTCCTGTGACCTGTCAGTCTGCCATCCTCAAGATAAGGTATGCTCTCGATCCGCGAGGAAGTTCATTTTGTGAATCAAAATAATAAGCAAATATTCTAGTAACGTCTCTATTAGGACTTATCATCTTTGTAGGATATTCGTTCAAGAATTGTATACTGATCTTCTAGACAGAACGTATGTCCAATGCCCCAGCTATGACATCAAAATTGTACTAGACTTCAATGCTAAGCTGGGTAAGGAAAGCATATTTGAACGAGTCATCGCCAAACATAGCCTACACGAACCACATCCGGTAATGGACAACAGGCTGATTCATCTTGCTACGGGGCGAAATCTCCTTCTTAACAGTACGCGATTACCGCACCTCGATATACACAAAGGCACCTGGTGGTCGTCAGATCAATCAATCACTAACCAGATTGATCACATCGCGATCGACGTCAGAGACTCCTCCACTATTCCTGATGTTCGAACTTTCCGAGGGGCTAACATCAACTCGGACCACTATCTTGTAGTTGCCAAGATGCGCTTACGAATATCACGAACGCAGCGGAGTAGAGCAACAATACAAAGTTATGACGTCGAAAAGCTACTATCGCCAGAAACCGCTCGTGCTTTTGCAAGTCGAGTCTTCCTTGAGCTCTCTCATACAACTCAACCCGCCACGCAGTCAATAGAACAACAGTGGAACCCTTGCAAACAAGCCCTGAAAAGCACTTCATCTGAAGTTTTGGGTTTCAAGGCTCCACCACGAAGAAACACCTGGTTCGATGATAAGTGCAGGAGGATTCACATAGCGAAGCAGGATGCATATAAAGCCTCACTGCATAGAAGAACAAGTGCAGCTCTTAAGCTCTACGAGTTAAAAAGAAGGGAGGAGCCTAAGCTTCTCAGGAGAAAGAAGAATTTTCAATTTTCGTGGGGGCGAACACCCCCATTTATTGGGCTTAATTCAAGCCACTTTAATCTAACTTATTCTAACTTAGAAACTAAGGATGGTGGGGGAGGGGAGCATGATTAAGAAGACGAGTTTTTAAGCATTGAGTGCTGAGATTGAAGTCGAAGTAAGGATTTGAGTTAACACTTCCCAGCATACGAGAAATGGGTTCATTGGAGCCATAGGCGGTGCGGGGGTTGGGTAGATAGAAGAGACGGGGATAACGTACATTGCGAGGGTAAGTGTTGATAGAGACAGAGTTATAGAGGGTCGCGCAATCAGTGGTACCTGAAAGGAGTCGATGGATGAAGAGAATGTCAGATACAGTTCTTCTTTCCTCCAACGTGTTCATGTTAATTAATTTAAGACGGTCTTGATAGGGTGGAAGGAGCAAAGGATTATTCCAGGGCAGACCTCGAAGTGCAAAGAGTAGGAATCGGCGTTGGATGCTCTCGATTCTAGAAATGTGGGTTTGTTGGTAAGGTGACCATACTTGACAGGACAAAGGTTGTGTAGAGAGATCGGGTAACGTAGGGGTTGGAGAATTCTTTAGACCATCGCTTTACGAATCCGAGTGCTGAATTAGCTTTAAGGATTATCTCGTCGATATGTGTCCGAAAATTTAACTCCTGGTCACATAATATGCCAAGATCCCGGATAGCCTGAACGGTGGCTATGGGCTGATTATTTAGAAAGAGCACGAGAGCGCACGATTGAGGATTTGGAGGGGTGCTACTGCAGGCGTGACGTTCGTAAGTTTTATCAGCAAATAGAGCGAACATGCCAAGGTTATAAAGCCAAAACGGAAGCCTGCAGGGATGAGAACGAACACCTAGTAGTAGAATCGCAGTCGATGCTGGGAATATGGAAAAACCACTTCTGCAGACTGTATAACGGCGATGTTAGTCAATATGCCGCTGTCAGGCAGAATGATCCATTTCTTAACGACGTAGACCTAACCTCGACGAAGTTAAGATCGCCATATCCATACTCAAGTCGAATAAAGCTTCTGGCGCTGAACTCGTCAAGGCAGCTGTAGATGACCTGGTTAGGAGCATGCACCAGCTCATCTGTAAGATATGTATGGTCAGAGGAAAACATGCCCGAGGAATGGAGTCTCCGCATCACACTGTGCCAACTACAGAGGAATAAGTCTCCTTAACATCGCCTACATAATCTTCTCTGCTGTTTTGTGTGAACGCCTAAAGCGGATGGGTCTTTATCAGTTTGACTTTAGGCCAGGGCAGTCCACCATCGGCCAAATCTTCACACTACGGCAGATCCTAGGAAAAACCAATGAATTTCAAGTCGACACTCACCACCTATTTGTCGACTTCAAAGCCGCATACGACAGCGTAATTAGAGACGAGCTATACAACGCTATGTCTATCTTCGACATACCTGCTAAACTCGTCAGACTATGCAGGATGACTTAGGAGAATGCTCGCTGCTCCATCCGAATCGGTGAACACCTTACCGATAGTTTTGATGTCCAAAAAGGATTTAGGCAGGGCGATGCGCTGTCGTGTGATTTCTTCAACATCATATTGGAAATGATTGTGCAAAAATCACTGGCCAATACAAGAGGCACAATCTATTTCAAATCCTCGCAACTCCTTGCATACGCCGACGACGTTGACATAATAGGTAGATCAAAGCAAAATGTCAATGAGACGCTTGCGAGTATTGAGATGGAGGCGGCGAAAATTGGCTTGACAGTAAACGGGGGCTAAACTGAATATATGCTATCATCAAAACAGGACGCTTACCCCCGACGTCTTGGCCAGAACGTTTGTATTGGCAGATATACATTAGTTTGAGGTAGTTAAGCACTTCGTCTACCTTGACTCCGCAGTGACCTGGGACAACGACATCAGTTCCGAAATCAAACGCAGAATCACTCTTGCCAATAGCTGTTTCTTTGGGCTCAGGACGCAATTGGGTAATAGAGCCCTCTCCCGAACGACAAAGTTAACTCTATATAAGACCATTATCGGCGCAGATGCATGGACACTATCAAAAGCGGATGAGGAGGCCCTTGGTCGGTTCGAGAGAAAGATTTTGCGCGTGATTTTCAGGCCCATAAACGCCGACGGGGGGATGGAGGAAAAGGTTCAACCGCTGACTTTACGGGCTGTACAACGACATGTGTCTAGTCAGGCATCTACGAATTCAACGGCTAGGTCATGTAGAGCGAATGAACACCACAGCTTCAGCCCGGAGAGTCTTTGAATCCAACCCCGAGGAATGAAGAAACAGTGGGCGGCCGCACTTAAGATGGCGCACATATGTAGGTGGAAGAGGACCTCAGCCAACTGGGTGGGCGGCAATGGAAAACGCAAGCAAAAGATCTTGCTTTTCGGGGCGGCATGTTGGTTAAGGCGCAGATTCACCCCGAACTGTAGCGCTTTTCAAGCACGATGTTGATAAAGTTGCATAACAGCGCGTCACCTTGCCTAAATCCTTTTTTAACATCAAAGGTCTCGGTTTGCTTGTTATTGCCCTTAATGGAGCATCGAGAATTCTCCATTGTCATCCTGCACAGTCGGACGAGTTTGGCAGGGATGTTAAAGCTAGGCATGGCTCTGTATAGTTCATCTCTGTACACGCTGTCATACGCGGCCTTAAAGTCGACGAAAGGTGGTGAGTGTCGATTTGGTATTTGGTAGCGTAAATATTTAGTCTATTGTGGATTTACCTGGCTTGAAACCACACTGATAAGGGTATCCACAACAGTTTCACACAATACAGCAGAGAAGATCTAATATGCGATGTTAAGGAGACTTATTCCTCTAGCAGTTATATGGGTCTCCTTTCTTATGGAATGGGCAAACGATGCTGAGATTCCACTCGTCGGGCATGATGGTGAGATGGTGCATGCACTTTACCAGCTGATCTCCAGCCGCCTTAAAAAGCTCAGCAGACAGGCCGTCTGCGCCAGCGGCTTTATTGGACTTAAGTCTTGATATCGCTATTTTGACTTCGTCTAGGGCGGGTGGACGGAATCCTCTTACATCGTCGTCCATTACGAATGGATCGTTCTGCTAAAACCACTAGCCTGATGAAGACCTAACACTCACAGTATATGGTCACTTCAAATTCATACTCTGTGTGTGCAGTTCTAATATAACATCAGTGACATGAAGCATTTGCTGGGAACTATAGCCAACGTGAAAATTCAGTCAACTTCCTCTCGAATACTATCTAAGACAACCACCTCTAGAGAGTAGTGAACGAACATCTACGACCCCAACCATCTGCACTCCACCCTGTTTGTGTGACAAACATAAAAAGAGTATGGTTCTTGAAAAAAAAAAAGAAAAGAAAAAGCGGTATTGCTCTGACGCTAGACTTGGATGATTCTCGACTGTCCAACCTCTTGACAAAGTAGCAGGAAGAGATGTGCGCCATTTAAGCCGATCGACTGTACTTATTCTTTTTTCCTTCGCCTCCTGGCTTTGCAATTTATCGGGGTTTCCATTCCTTCCGCATGTACTGTACTTCTCGTGATTTCAAGGCCCCAAAAACCAATTCCGGCAAAATCAGGGCATCCATAGATTCTAATTGCTTGAAATCCCTTCCATGAAATATCTGTATGCAAAATTGAATCTCTAATCTGCCGGCATATCGCATGTCTCGTTTTTATCGCGAACATTTTCTAACATCAAGGAAACGAAAAACAAATGTTCCAATCGTCCTTTATCGCCTATTACGAGGATTTTGGCATAACCATCTCTAACGAGCATCTCTATCGCTTCCGCGCACACCGCCATCCCGCTACATATGCATGTATGTATGTATGCTTTTACATGCATTACATTTTATTAGGATAAATTCAATTTAGCGAAATTTCGCAACCTCCACGGGAAGCAACCAAATCCCCATCGGACAGACCCACTTCCCCTTTATCCGCTCGAAATAGACAAACTCATAAAAATCCCATTTAATCGGATGTGTTCTAACGACGAGACTCTCTCCTACGACGACACGGTCCAGTGAGTATTTGCTGCTTGCCTTGCCTCGCCTATCACATGCAGTTTGAAAGTCGCTGAGTCCTCCCGCCCCATGTTCCACTGTAGGGTTGTGCGATATAAATTGTTTCAAACTTTTGGAAACGGAGAGCAAAAAAAAAAAGGAAAACAAACAACAGAAATTCCGATTGAAAACATGTGCAACGCAGGCACGATGTGTTTTCGTGTGTAAGGACCGCATCACTGCACATACTAAAAAGGACACCCCCGTCCCGGGTCGATGATGCTGGCGCTTTCGTTTGCATGACCTATGACATCAGTCGGGTGCGGATGAGGTGTATTCAACCGGAAGAACACTATGTGCGCGGCCCTTCGAACGAACAATACAATACCACCACCGCAGTCAGCCCAGTGTCACCACATGTCCTTGTCGCGAAAAAAAAACCACACACACACAAACTTAAATGTACTCATATAGGACCAGGAAGAGACTAACGGAATGCAAATTAAAATTCGCCAGCAACTTTGTTTTAGCTTCACTCTCTGCTTCCTCCGTTCTCGCTGCTTTCGGCTCTGGTTCAGCTCGAGCTGCAACTCCACTTGACCATGTCTGTGCACCACCATCATCATCATCATCCGTGAAGAGGAAGGATGAGATGGAATGTCGCTTTACGGTGCATAATTATTTCCCACCGCCCACCACCACCCTCACGGCGTCCAATATTCATACATTTACTTGTTTGCATCCGACAAAGGGTGTCCTTCTTCCAATAAATATTGTATGCGCGGCTGGAGGAAAGCATTTTCCAGTTGAAATCACCGGGAAACAATGCGATCATAGGGCCGCAACGACTGTGTTTACATTAGCTTCGGCCTATGTGGCATTAAAATCCTGTGCAGGCCCTGCTGGTTTGTTGTTTTGAGTCCACTTTGGTCATTTTGAAAGCATTTTGGGGTGATGACACAGGACACAGGGAAGCGATTGCTTCAGGCGAGGATGAATAGCTATCAGTTGTCCTGCTGCCGTGAGATCCACCGCTGCCAGCATTAATTACGGATCATTAGGTGTGGGATGAGGTTCCACTTTCCTTTAGTTTTTTATGTCTTCCTCTTGTTGCTGACGTTTTCTGTCGTCAACAGGAACACAGGCACAGGTCATGTGGCAAACCCACTAATTTCGCCAAAGAGTTGATTTTGATAATTTGCGGTCAGTTTGAGGGAATAACCACCAATGCACCAGTGTCGGAGCAGCATGTCAGGTACATATCTAGATACGTGATAGGTGGCGGTTGTGGTTAGGGTGAAGCCATTTAAACGGTTCATTAGCATTATTAATTGCGTTTTGTACGTTATTAAGTGGCGGTCATAAACGCTAGTCGGTAGATTGCTAGATTGGTAGATTGGCGTATTTGGTCTGGAGCGGGTCAGAGGGCGGTCTATTGAATCGTGATGGGACCGAGGTCGTTTGGTTCATTTAAGGGGAAAACGTTGCTTGAACAATGGATTCACGATTGATTTATGCTAGGTCGCAGTTGAGTGGAGTTTTCGTTTTTTTTTTATCGCAGTCCCTGAATTTCTGCTTGTATGCTTCATTGGGGACAGTGATTAAAGGGATCAAGTGCAATGCATTACCCATGCCTCCCGTAGTTGGTTGAGGTTTTTACTAGGCCTTGGAGGCGATAAAGTGAAATTCACGAACATAAACCAACAGCGAGGGACGGCACATGGGTAATAAAGTGAATTTTAAAAACAACAGTGCTCTGAACTCGGACATATCACTTGACTGCTAAGATCGCTGACTTATTGACAATTTATTATCGCATCAGAAGCTTTTTTAGTCAGTGATTCTGTCGATATGCAGGACTAAAAGTCGCTTGAAGGAAGTAAATCAAAGAATATATATAGATATGTAGCGCAAAGTCAATGACGATAGCGTCCTGGTAGGATTGACGTTTACTTTTAGCACCTCAGTTGGGCAACCTTTTAATAGTGTCATGCATAATGGGAGAGGTATTAAGACTTTTCGTTACCGAGAAGGCCACTATCGGTCCCTCAATTTTCTACTTATGTAAGTTTGACAATTTAAGACTATTTTTTAAGACCAATATAACCGACTGTTCAAGCGGATGAAAAGCTGCGATATTTACTACGGCGACTGCTATAGGGAGAGAGGGCAACGATTGTTTGGATGCGGATTTGTTGTTCGAGGTGGACTAAGGCAAAAAGTCCTAAGCTTTCGGCATGTGAGCGAACGCCTCATAACAATCCGTATCAAGGCTACATTTTTTTAACATCAGCCTGATCTGCGTCCACGCCAAAGATGAGCTCTATGATCTCCTAGACAGAACGTATGCCCAATGTCCCAGCTATGACATCAAATTTACTAGACTTCAATGCTAAGCTGGGTAAGCAAATCATCTTTGAACGAGTCATCGGCAAACATAGCCTACACGACACCACCTCCGATAACGGACACAGGCTGATTGATCTTGCTACGGGGCGAAACCTCCTTCTAGCCAGTACGCGCTTCCCGCACCTCGATATACACAAAAGCACCTGGCGGTCTTTTGATCAATCGACTACCAACCAGATTGATCACATCGCGATCGACGTCAGACACTCCTCCACTATTCTTGATGTTCGAACTTTCCGAGGGGCTAACATCGACTCGGACCACTATCGTGTAGTAGCCAAGATGCGCTTACGAATATCACGAACGCAGCGGAGTAGAGCAAGAATACAAAGTTATGACGGCGGAAAGCTACTAACGCCGGAAACGGCTCGTGCTTTTACCGATCGCGTCTCCCTTAAGCTCTCCAATACACCTGAATCCTCCACGCTATCAATAGAACAGCAGTGGAAGCTTTGCAAACAAGCCCTGAAAAGCTCTGCTTCCAAAGTTTTAGGTTTCTAGGCTCCACCACGAAGAAACACCTGGTTCGATGACGAGTGCAGGAGGATTCATACAGCGAAGCAGGATGCATATAAGGCCTCGCTGCATAAAAGAACAAGAGCAGCTCGTGAGCTCTACGAGTTAAAAAGAAGGGAGGAGCATAAGCTTCTTAGAAGAAAGAAGAAAGAGCACCATAAGCGCGCGATTGAGGATTTGGGGAGGTGTTACTGCAGGCGTGACGCTCGAAAGTTTTATCAACAGATAAAGCGAACATGCCAAGGTTATAAAGACTGAACGGAAGCCTGCAGGGATGAGATTCTAGTAGTAGAATTTCAGTCGATGCTGAGAATATGGAAAAACCACTTTTGCAGACTGTAATAGGGCGATGTTAGCCAATATACCTTCGTCAGACTGAATGATCCATTTTGGCCTGACCTCGATGAAGTTAAGATCAAAACTCAAGTCGAATAAAACTGCTGGCGCGGACGGACTGCTGACTGAGCACCTCAAAGCAGCTGGAGGTAACCTGTAAAGGAGCATGCACCAGCTCATCTGTAAGATATGGTCAGAGGAAGGCATGCCCAAGGAATGGAGTCTCAGCATCATTTGCCCGATCCACAAGAAAGGAGACCTCTTTGATTGCGCCAACTACAGGCGAATAAGTCTCTTTAGCAACGCCTACAAAATCTTCTCTGATAGGTTCTTATCAGTGTGGCTTCAGGCCAGGGAAGTCCACCACCGACCAGATCTTCACACTACAGCAGATCCTTTAACATCCCTGCTAAACTCGTCAGACTGTGCAGGATAATTTTGGAGAATGCTCCCTGCTCCATCCGAATCGGTGAAGACCTGCCCGATAGTTTTGTTGTCAAAAAAGGATTTAGGCAGGGCGATGCGCTGTCGTGTGATTTCTTCAACATCGTATTAGAGATTATTGTCTGTAAAAATCACTAGCCACCACAATATGCACAATCAAATCCTCACAATTCCTCGCATACGCGGATGACATTGACGTCATCCCGGTCCTGCTGTACGGCGCAGCAGCATGGACACTATCAAAAGCGGTTGAGAAAGTCCTTGGCCGTTTCGAGAGAAAGATTTTGCGCGTGCTTTTTGATCCTATAAACGCTAACGGGGGATTCAACGCTTAAGATGGTTAGGCTATGTAGAGCGAATGGAAAACACTGCTCCAGCCCGGAGAGTCTTTGAATCCAACTCCGAGGGACGAAGAAACAGGTACGCAGCACATTTTGCTTTATTGCTGTGCCAATTCTCAAGTGGCAATTTAAACTTCATTATGTTTGTGGATGGAAGATACACTTTATCCATTCCTCTTGTGTAGTATAAGCAGTTGTCTCCAGAGAGGATCAAGTTTTTGTTTTCTGATAGATTGAGGGCTGAAGTTATGACTTGAACTGGCATCTTATTAGCTGGAGAGGAGTTCTGTTGAAAGGTCGACGATTTATCATGAAATGTTGTTGTGTTGGGGGCTTTACTTTTTATATGTTTCTTGTAGAAATTGTGTTTTATGATGACATCGTATCCATCCACCCACCATCAAAGAAGCTGACTGTGCCCATTGTAAACTGTTGGAGCAGGTCTAAATGCATGGAGTCTCTCGTTCTGTCTGTTTAATTCTTCGACGACAAAAATGTCACGTACTAGCGACGCAAGGCTTTTGATCATTAATGAATCCGATTCTCCACGAGTTCGATGATTTGTGGCGTTCGCATACTGCGCAGGCAGCCGGATTTTGTGCTGCACTATAGTTACTTACTTTTCAGGCTAGCAATACATGGAGGATCTGAACCAGAGCTATGGCTGTCTTCCATCCTTGACGGTCATCAAGACCAAGTTGTCTTATATGGGAGATTCGGTCTTTCCCTTCTCCTCCAATCAAGAGGCTCGAAGTCAAAGATCTTCTTAGCTGGAGCGTTGGTGTTCATGCGCTCAATGTGGCCGAGCCAATGTAGTCCACGCTACACGGTACGCTCCTTACCAGAACATCGCCGCCAGCCTTGAAGAGCTCCAATGGCAGGCCATCTGAGCCTGTGGCCTTGTTGTTCTTTAGCTTTTGAATAGCTGTGCCGACTTCTTCGATGTTGGGAGGGAAGACTACTTCAGCGGATGGATTTGGTAATTGCTCAGTCCCTGCCATTCTCCCTTGGTTATGCTCGTTAAGTAGCTGCTGGAAGTGCTGCTTATGTGCATCCTTTATTCCCTGCGGGTCAGTGACAAGATTACCTTCGCCTTTCTTGAAGCGTCCTGCAAGGCTTTCAGCTTTCTTGTAAAATGCCCGTATTTTATGTTTGTCCCTAGACTTATCCGATATCCTGGAGCTGGGAGGCCGCGAAGATTATTTTTCTTTAGTTGCAGAAGTTTGTCTCCTCCCTTCTTCTGGCTCGATGCTCCTCTCGTGCTGTCTTGGTTTTTCGCTGCAACGCCTTTTGGTATGCCTTGTCGGTTGCTGGGTTTTTCTGTTCACACTCGTCATCATAGCACAGGTTTCGCGTCGGAGATGGTGTGGCTGAATGGCGGAGCGGCAATGCAGCCACATATTGTTGACATTTGTACTAGACGTACAAATGTAGACCCTGGTAACCTCCGGTGTGCTGAGGCGTAGAATGTCGAACCTCCTAATGGTGGGCTGGTACAGCTTTCTGACATTGTACAGTCGAGCTCTGAATCTTGCTGCTACGAGGAAATGATCAGAGTCGACGTTTGCCTCCCTGAGTGTTGGTACATCTAGGATGTTTGACGGGTGTCTTACGTCAATGAGCACATTGCCGACTTGGTTGGCGGTCCGTGTGTGAATGCGCTTGTGAAGAAATCTTTTGCTACTTATCGCCGCATTACAAGTTGTCGCAAAGTCCGTGAGTCGGAAGCCGTTATCCGTTGTTGTATCGTGGAAGCTGTGCTCTCCGATTACTCCGCCAAAGGTGTTCTCCTTACCAATTTCGGCAGTGAAGTTCCCGAGTACGATTGTAACATCGTAACAGGAGGTCATAGGAGCCATCTTTGATGGGGTCTTCCGGCTCTTCGGTAGGGGCGATAGCTGCATACATTTGTTAACCTCTCAATGGTTGTTGTAGATGCTATCCAGAGGGCGCCGCGAGGAGGCTGTATGCCAACTTACCCGGGCATTGAAACAAGACCTTTGCTGGCATCTCACCAGGTAAGAGCAATCAACAACTTTACTCTGTATGTCCGAATCGATGCCGTACGGCACTATACACACGGTTTTGTCTGAATTTCAATAACCACCGCACGCAAAAGATGTTGCCTTTCTCGGAGCCTCATATTTGCAGGCCAATTACGGCAACACAATTTTCAAGCTCCCCCCATTTCACGACAGCAAACAACTGAAGTTAACAACTTTTATCGCGGGAAATTCACTTAAACGTCACTTGTCAAATAGCTAAAATGGGCGCATTCATTGCTTTTTAGAAATGGATGTGTTCAGCGCGTGTGCCAAAACATTTGCTAAAACTAATTATGATACTGACCGTTGTTCTAGTGAAACCCACGTTAGACAACACGAGGAATCGCATAAACATTGAACATCCATTATTAAAGCAATCAGGATCACCCGTAACATCTCCAAAACAATTACGCATTTGCATCAGTTTAGCCACCAACCCTTCCAATAATAACTACGATTCTTAATCAACCGCAGAGCCCTGATCAAACAGATAATTCCACTCACAAAACAATTAGCCCACCATCACCATACGACCCTTCCGAATCATACCGAAACCATGCAAAGTACAATGATGTTGTTGCGGTTGTATGGATTTCTGTAAAATCGATCCACCGTCACCCGAGTGTATTCTCCCCATGCACACATACGAGTAATGCAACCAACATCACTCGGAGCTCTTTGTAAGACCCGCCACGAGCCTAGGCGCAGCCATTCATTCCAGCCACTGGCCGAGTACGAGTAATGTTAACAATTCAAAGAACTTTAATTCCTCTCATCCTCTTAGCTGCTGCTGTGTGCATTCGTTTGGTGGGTGATGAGGTCCTTTTGGTCCTTTGGTGAATTTTGTGTATTCAGGGAAAACGAGAGCGACGTGTGCCCTTTGTCAGTTGCCTCATGCAACTTTAGCGCCTCACAAAGGACCAGTCTGAATTATTCTCGCAGCACATGCAGCAATCACATTGAATAGTTATTGCTGTTTAAAACCTAAATGGTTGCCTACCCTCCTAACACCTACTGCTCTCTGCTTTTATTTGCATTTCCTATCCTCATCCTTACCTCCTGTGCTGGTGCAAAATTCAAGCAAAACCAAAAGGAGACTGCCATAACTAAAGCACACTTTCCGTCTCGTTACAGGTACAAAACAGAAGTTGCTGGCAAGAGCCTGCCAGTCCTGACTAACCTCGATAAAGGCCGTTACGGTGTCATTGTGTTCGAGAATCTAGACAAATACCTGCACATGGACAAGTGGAATCGCGAACTGTTGGACAAATATTGTCGTGAGTATTCGGTCGGTATCGTGGGTTTCGTCAGTCCGAGCGAGGAGTCTTTGGTAGCCGCCCAATTGCGCGGCTTTCCACTGTACATACACACGAATCTGCGATTGCGGGACGCCAGTTTGAATCCGGCGTCACCTGTTCTTCGATTGACACGTGCCGGTGACACGGCATGGGGTGCATTGCCCGGCGACGATTGGGCCATATTCCAGCACAATCATTCCACCTACGAGCCGATTGAATGGGCTCAGCGCAACACACAGGATTATCCTTCGGATGGCGGTCAAGTGCAATTACCACTCAGCACCGTTCTACAGGATCACGGTCATCTTGACGGTATACAACGCGTGCTGTTCGGCAGCAGTCTGAGATTCTGGTTGCATCGTTTACTATTCCTCGATGCACTATCGTACCTGAGCCACGGGCAGCTTAGTTTAAGTCTGAATAGAATGATCCTTGTCGATATTGACGACATATTTGTGGGCGAGAAAGGAACACGTTTGCGGCCGGACGACGTGCGGGCATTGATTGCCACCCAAAATCATATAGCAGCCTTAGTTCCGGGATTTAAATTTAATCTGGGATTCTCAGGGAAATACTATCATCACGGCACCCGGGAAGAGAATCTGGGCGATGATTTCCTGTTGCGAAATGTTCACGAATTCAATTGGTTCTCGCACATGTGGAAGCATCAGCAACCGCACCTGTACGATAATCTGACGATGCTCGTCAACGAGATGCTATTGAATTACGCCTTTGCAAAGGAGCATCGCATCCCAACCGATTCGGGCTATTCGATATCTCCTCATCATTCGGGTGTCTATCCAGCACACGAGATACTCTACGAGGCGTGGAAGAAGGTCTGGAACGTGAAAGTAACATCGACCGAAGAGTATCCGCACTTGCGACCGGCACGATTACGTCGTGGTTTCATCCATCGCAACATCATGGTATTGCCGCGACAGACATGCGGTCTCTTCACCCACACCATGTACATCGATCGATATCCGGGTGGTCGCGATAAGCTCGACGAGTCGATTCAGGGCGGCGAGCTCTTCCAAACCATCGTCTACAATCCAATCAATATCTTCATGACGCACATGTCCAATTACGGGTCGGATCGACTGGCGCTCTACACATTCGAGTCCGTGATAAAATTCCTTCGTTGCTGGACGAATCTAAAATTAAGTTCAGCTCCGTCGGTACAGCTTGCCGAAATGTACTTTCACCTGCATCCCGAGGAAGCGGACCCGGTGTGGGGTAATCCGTGCGATGATCCGCGACACAAAAAGATCTGGTCGAAGAATAAAAGTTGTGATTCTCTGCCAAAGTTTCTAGTCATCGGTCCACAGAAGACCGGTACCACCGCTCTATACACATTCCTTAGTATGCATACGGCGATAGCCAGTAATGTGCCCAGTCCCGACACCTTCGAGGAGATACAATTCTTCAATGGAAACAACTACTATCGCGGCCTGGACTGGTATATGGAATTCTTTCCAATCGAAGCGAATACAACGACAAAGTACATGTTCGAGAAATCAGCGACGTATTTCGACGGTGATGTTGTACCGAAGCGGGCACATGCATTACTGCCACATGCGAAAATCGTTACGATACTGATATCGCCCGCAAAGAGGGCGTATTCGTGGTATCAGCACACCCGGGCGCATGGGGATTTGATTGCGAACAACTATAGCTTCTATCAGGTAAGTGTGGGTGAAGGTCGATTACATGATTTTTCAATTTGCATCCCCCAACCCTTGGATGTATCTCATTCAATTCTCACAGGTAATTACGGCAAGTGATTCAGCCCCAAAAGCCCTAAAAGATCTACGAAATCGATGCCTGAATCCAGGCAAGTATGCACAACATCTGGAACGTTGGCTGGCCTACTATCAGCCGCAGCAGTTGCACATTATCGATGGCGAACAATTGCGTTTGAATCCGATCGATGTGATGAACGAGCTACAGCGATTCCTCAAAATCCAACCGGCATTCGATTATTCGAATCACTTGCGCTATGATCCAAAGAAGGGATTCTTCTGTCAGGTTATCGGTGAGAAGAGGAATAAATGTCTGGGGAAATCAAAAGGACGCCAATATCCGGCGATGGATGAGCGCAGTGCGAAACTCTTGCAAAGGTAAGAACGATATCGGTATGAGAGAGTGTGTGTGAATGATTGGGTATCCTTAGGCTGGCGTCAAGTGATATTGATTGACATGAACAGGTAGAGGACGGACTACCCTAATCTGTTTCGTCCTTTGTCTCGATTGAATTTACTTGCCATACCAGCGTCCAAGGTGAGTGAGCTCGTTAAGAGTCGAACGATGCCATGTCAACTAGGATTTGATAAATAGCCATTGCATCACCAATAGTGACACAAGCCATGTGAGACAGCGTCGTACATCCTGTGAAATCCATCGAATGTCTCGATGTTTGAAGTAAATCTCTTCGGTTCCGGTTTACACGCTTGGTCGTCCTTTTTCAATCATGACGAGTACGAAAATTCTCCTTCCTGGCCCTGACTGCGTATGTATGATGTTCATATATGAAGGGGTTAAGATGGAGCGAAGGATTCGCAGAAACCATAAATCCATTTTAGCAAACTCATTACTTACCAACTGAAGAGGTACAGTGTGTAGTCGTACACCCTATGCTCGGTGTAGAGCTCCGTAAGGATTTGGGAGTTTTTACTGAAATCGAATTATCAAGTTGTGGACTAACGTCGTTTGGCAACTCAATGGGGAGATGTGACTTTTATTTTCAGGCTGATGACGTCCCAGAAGTAGGACTAACTCAACGTACATCCACTGCTCCTTTTCGTTTTCGTCCTTGAATTGATTTCTTGCAACATTTCCTGTGTCCTTCACCTCTTAGTGCTCGAGTGGTCTTTTTATTCTTTCTCTATAAAAAATAAATTTATTCATAAAGGGATCCTTGAAGGTTGCTGATGAAAAAGAATCCAAAGTGCAATTGGACAGGAGAAGTTTTTTGTTCTTTTGGTTTTTACATACTTTTCTATTGCCTTCAGTTGCTATTACGCTTGGTGAAGTGCTCACTGGCACTGGACAAGCAATATTTTTTGGCGTCGTTATAGCAAAAAAGGTCTGCGCGAAAGTGGACGACAGAGTTTAATTAGCTTTTCTTCCTCTGTCACAATGTGATTAATAAGTTTAAACGATATTTCTAAGATAAATTGTAATTAGGAACGAACTTGTTAGGTTTTTCTTTATAAAAGTGCTGTACGTAGTTAGCAGCAATGAGCTTAATATAAAAACTTTAGTTTCAAGTGGAATCTAATTATGACTTTTGGTAATATGCGCTCACTCACAAGGTTTGATAACCTTACTATGTAGACGACACGGTGCAGACAGAAGGTGAAAAGGAAGAGGGATAGGGGAGATGCCGATGGATATTGATCTTATATGCTTGCATGTTGTACTGAGGGGAGAAGACCGAGTCCGGCAGGGAATTCCAGATTCGCGTGGTTCGGTTAAAGAAGAATTCTCTATATTTGACGGTACGTCCGAAAGCGGGCTTCAGGGTATATTTATAAAAATGAGAAAGGGTGCTGGAGACAAGACGGAGCCCTAGGGAACCCCAGCATTTCAGAAATGGATGTCAGACTTGAATCCGTCCAAAACAACTTGAGTTGAACGATTCAAAAGGTAGCTTCCAATCCATTGAAGGAGAGACTCATCGATCCCGAAAGCACGCACCTTGTCAAATGCTTTCGAAATATCGAATGACGGTCATTCCATGACGGAGTTTCCATAATTCAAGATATTTCATAAGCTGACGGTTAATCAGCGTTTCCATGACCTTGGAAAGAAGGGACGTTCCTGCAATGGGTCGGTAGTTGGTGGGACAAGATGATTCGCATTTTTTGGGTAGAGGCTGGGCAAATGTTGTTTTCCACCTAATCGGCCGTATCCGTGTGCGCGTAGCGCTAAAAAAATGTTTTAGATGCCTAGGATTTGGCCATATAGCACGCAGCTGCATAAGCAAGCATGATCGTTCCAAGCAGTGCCAGAAGATGCAGAGGGGAAGGCCACATAGCCAAAAACTGCACAAAGGACCCGGTATGATTTTGGTGGAAAACGGAAAATTCGAAGAAGACAAAGGTGCCTTGAGGGGATTTTCCTTGAACCATGGAAACTCCAATATCTAGTGTTGCTACCCAAAGGAAATAAACCACCTAGAGAACCTTCGGCGTACTGGTCAATAGGTCTTAGCTACTTCACTAACAAGAAGCTGAGGTATCAGACCGACGACGGCTTTAAGTACTACAATTTTTCTGTAGGTGTCCCTCAGAGCTTAGTACTTGGACCTCTTCTGTCCATAGAGTTTTGAATTTTTATGGAATTTTGCGATTAACGCTGTAACAACAAGTTTAGATTATCGGTTTCGCTGACGTTAATTGCCGTAGTTACCGTAGCAAAATACATCTATGAAGTAGAGTCTGCCACAAATCAAGCGGTCGTCAGAGTCAAAAATTGGCTAGAGTTTGTCGACCTTGAACTAGCTAACCACAAGACCGAGAAAAATACTTGGGGATAATGTTCGAGGACCGAATATTGCAGTAAAAAGTCGTCAGAAATGCAGGCATCGCTTTCCAGAATGCTACCGAACATCGGTGGACCAGAATACGCGAGACGGATTCTGCTTTTCAGAGTGGTAAGCTCAATACTCTTCTACGTTGCGCCTGTCTGAACAGGAGCCCTTATAACAAAGACAAGAAGAAAGCTCTGATTTGTATGCAGGATCTGTGCAATAAGAACAATATATGGTTTCCTGACAATCTCGGATGAAGCAGCCTATTTCATAGCGGGTATGGTCCCCATGGTCCTCGCCAACGAGATGCACAGGGCTTATATTAGACGAACCGCAGACCATCAAGAGACCAGTGTTATATGGAGAATAAAAGCCGAAGAAAGGGCAACACCGTAGCAATATGGCAAGCTAACCACAAGCTTATTCATACGATTGAGGCTTGCGGAAAAGAGCACACGGGGATTGCAGTTACCACCTTACGCAATTCCTGACAGGTTACGGCGGCTATCGAAAATATCTGCGCAGATTTGGATAGGTTAGCTCGCCCTTCTGCCCAGAATGTACAGAGGAAGAAAAAGATGCGGAGCACGCCATATTCCACTGCAGACGCTTTACAGGATGGACCTGCCGATTACAGAGCTTCTAGTAAGCCGTATGATAAATTCAGAGGACTACTGGCTGGAGATCTGCTCATTTACAACGAGCGTTCAAAACGAGCTAAGAAGACTGGAAATAATGAGAAGAGCTGAAATGGCCGATTTGGAGCACATAATACCTAACAGCAGTCCCGCGGGGACATTGGCTGATGAGTGCAGGGTGTGGGATAGTACGTAGGCGGATCGAGTATTCGGGTTTACGAATCGTACTAGAAGAGAAAGGAAGATGAAAAAGCTTACGCAGTGGTTTTGCCGGGGTTCTAGACGAACACCTCTTCAGAACTATTCTGGAAATACCATCTTGACCAGCGGATTTGCGTATGTCGAGGTCCTTAAGAACCCTTGCGACTGTGCGACTGCGGAAGTGGATTAGTCCCATGGTCGATTTGACGCACTCTAGTACAGGCGGGGACAAAGTACAAACTGGGAGCTGAGAGCTGAGAATTTGCTGCGAAGTGAGCAGCAAGTAAATGTCATTGTGGATGAGCGTCGGGCCGAAAGCTTAGTCTCTTTGCAGCTCAAGTCAAACCACATATTATCCTTTGGCATGGTGCTTTTAATCTTGCTATGAATAAAATGTGCCATGCCGACTCGAATAATATTTGCGATATCAGCTGGAGTTGGTAATGAATGGATTGGACCTCCTCTTCGTCTAAGCAGCTTCTGCAGAAGTCGTTCGAAAATCGCCCTAGTTTTTGTGCGTTCGTTTTAGGGAAATTAGTCACTTGGTTCATTGACTGTCAAACTGAGCCCAGATTTGCTTGGTGGTGAGGAAGGTGTGGCCCTGGGTCCATTTCTGATTCATCTCAGCCATGGCGAGGTTTGTAAGCTTAAGTTTAATGGCCGCTAGAGGTATACCTGCACATACCATGTTTGATTGTTGTGTCGTTCTTTATCGGGCGAGTACGTCGGGTCTTTAATTTTCTGTGGGGATTCGAATATCCGTAGTAGATATTATGTCCTACTTCAGCCAAGACAGGGCCTCCTTTATTGCCAACAGCTCCTCCTGAAAAACGCTGCAATGATCAGGTAGTTTTAGAGCCTGGCTCAGGTTTAATTGTTTGCAGAACACTCAACTGCCCATCCCGTTTTTGATTTTTGACCCGTCGCATCAGTGTCCACGCAGCTCTTGCGAGGTGGCGCCTGGTGAGACCAGTTCCGTCTGTCCGGGTATGTTATTTTGAATTGCTTTTCAAGGACTGTGGTGGGCTCAATATGGTCAGAGTTTTTCGCCAATGTTTTCCTGTTGTTCAGGATGAAGGAGTGGCCAGTAATGTTGCTCGTACCCCTGGTAACTGATTTGACTGTTACTTGACTGCCCTTCCATTATTGCTTCGAAAGTTACGTTGTTGAAGACACTCTCTACATAGTTTTGACATCCCTGCCAAACTCGTAAGATTGTGTTGCGCCATCAGAGTTGGAAGCGACTTGACCGAGACCTTTAATATCGAAAAATTCTTTTAGACAGGGCAACAAGCTATCATCGAAGAAGCACACAAACCACCGTCGTCTTTGGCAAGGACGCACATATTGGCAGGTATAATTTGAAGGCAGTCAAGGACTTCATCTACCAAGGCTCCGCAGTGAGATGCAGCATTGATAACAGTACCGAAATCAAACGAAGAAAAACTTTTGCCTGCCGCTGTTTCTTTGGACTCGAGAGGCAATTGAGAAGCAGAGCACTCTCTCGGAAAACCAAGGTGACCATATACAAAACCCTTATCACCCCGGTCCTGCTTTATGGCGCAGAGACATGGACCTTAATCGAGAGCGGAAAATTCTTCCGACGATTTTCGGTCCGATTTGCATGAATGGGGAGAGGAGGAGAAGACTTAATAGTGAATTGTACGGGCTGTACACAAGTAATACTATAAAGCCAGACCAGAAGCCTGCAGGGATGAGCACGGACAACTAATAGTGGAGTCACAGACGATGCTGAGATTGTGGAAGGAAGACTTCTGCAGACTATAACGGCGATGATAGTCAAAATGCCACCGTCAGGTAGAACGACCCATTCACAATGGACGACGACGAAAAAGAATCCCGTCCACCCGTCCTAGACAATGTTAAGATAGCGATACCGAAACTTAAGTCTTGTAAAGCTGCTGGAGCAGACGGACTCCCCGCTGATCTATTTAAAGCAGCTGACGAGGAGCTGGTCAAGAACATGCACCACCTCATCTGCAAGATATGGTCGGAAGAATGCATGCCCGTTGAATGGCATCGGGCTGCGCCAATTACAGAGGGATAAATCTCCTTAACATTGCCTACAAGATCCTCTCTGCCGAACTGTGTAAGCGCCTGAAACCGTTCGTAGACAATCTGGTAGGTTCCTACCGGTGTGGTTTCATGTATGTATGTTGGCGTTATAGTCCATGAAGAACCTGAGCCGAGCTTCTCTCAATCACCCATGTTGTGTGTGATTTCATTTTCACATAGGTGAAAGGGACCTACAGTTTTATTGCCGGTTCCGAACGACGAATTTCGAGAAGCTTTTCATGACAATTTTACTACAGGGGGTTTTGTCAGAACCCCGCTGAGGAGAAACACCGTGAAAAACACGTTCGATGACATGGCTGTGTCGGGATTCGGCCTGTGGTTTCAGGCCACAAATATTTACACCGGCAGGTCTTGGAGAAGACCCAAGAATTCCAGGTCGACACGCACCATCTTTTTGTCGACTTTAATGGCGCATATGACAGTGTTTATAGAGACGAGCTATACAGAGCCATGTCATGTTTTGACATTCCTGCCAAACCCGTCAGACTGTGCAGGATGACTATGGAGAACTCTGGCTGCTCCATTAAGGTCGGAGGTGAACTAACCGACCCCTTTGATGTTAAAAAAGGTTTTAGACAGGGTGACGCACTGTCATGTGATTTCTTCAACATTATTCTTGAAAATATCGTGCGGGGCTCTGCGGCCAATACAAGAGGTACGATCTACTTCAAGTCCACACAATTGCTTGCCTACGCAGATGACATTGACGTTATTGGACGAACAAAGCGAGACATCAATGAGGCGTCAAAGCATTGAAGCAGAAGCGGCGAAAGTGGGTCTAAGGGTAAATGGGGACAAGACCACATATATGCTGTCATCCAAGAAAGACGCACAACACCGACGTCTTGGTCAGAACGCCACCTTCAGCAGCTATATTTTTGAAGTAGTCAAGGACTTCGTCTACCTTGGCTCGGTAGTGACAAGCAGCAACGACACCAGCGCTGAGATAAAAAGCAGAATAACTCTTGCCAACCGCTCCTCAAGAGGCAACTGAGTAGTAGAGCCTTCTCTCGAAAAACTAAGGTATTCCTCTACAAAGCCTTAATCATCCCGGTCCTCCTCTATGGCCCTGAGACTTGGACGTTGTCAAAGGCGGATCAAAGACTCTTGGACGTTTCGAGAGGGAAATTCTGCGTGCAATCTTTAGTCCCGTTTGTGTAAACGGAGAGTGGAGGGGAAGATTCAACCAAGATTTGTACGGGCTGTACAACGACATCGGCCTAGTAGAGCGAGTGGACATAACCGCTCCGGCCCGAAGAGCCCTTGACTCCAACCGCGAGGGACGACGCAGCAGAGGACGACCGCACACAGGTGGAAAGGGACCTCAACCGTGCGTGCGGCACTGGAAGCAGCTGGCAGCAGTTGGGCAAAGATCGTGCCGGCTGGAGAGACTTGTTGGTTGAAGCCTTGGTTCACCCCGAACTGTAGCGCCATCTAAGTAAGTAAGTAAGCACGCAAGTGGAAGAGGATCTCAACCAACTAGGCGTGCGGCACTGTAGACTGCTGGCGAAAGAGGTTTTTTAAAGGAGGCCCAGGTTTCAGGTTTACCAGGAACTATAGCGCTGAAGAAGAAGAAGAAGAAGATATTCAAACCACGTCTAATGTAAATGTCCTGCAAATCTACATATTTTTCAGCTCCGATTCTCACAGGACCTCATTTTCTTCTGTATCCCCTATTAACTGGGTGTATGGCTTTTTGGTCGAGCCCCAGGTTCACACCACAACGTTGTGCTATTTAGGTACATAAGCTAATCATTTAAAATAGGGCCCAGAGAGAGGCCCATTATCTTTACGTCGTATAAACTACGAAAACTAGATTACTATTTCTAAAGTGCCACTCAAGAGCAAAGGAATTGAATTTGAGTTAAATTAGGGTTAGCAGCTGGGCTGACATTACAGAGTATCAACTGCAGCTATAAGCTATTTATAAAAAGTCGACCTTCGTGCGACCTACATACATACATATGTAGATTCAGGATTTGCTTCCATTGTATACTTAAGTCGAATGAGAATTTGACATTCCATAAAGTGCTTTCGTTTCAATTTAGCGGTAATCTCTCTCTCTCTGGAAATTTAAGCCTCGCAACCGCCTCACCATAACCTCAAAACTAAAATCGAAACAACAACCACAAATCCAGAAGTTAATTTTCGCTCTAATCTTTATGGCTTCATGCATCCCCAACAACCCCAGCACTAAATGGAAATCCTCATCCTCATTCCACTTATCATTTGAAAATTTCGAAATTCTACCAACGCCAGCCGGAAAGGTAGCCCAACTACAAAATCCAAATCCTGACTCTGCAAGGATTACACTTTTGGTTAAGTAAGTAATTAAAAAAATGAAAGGCAGAACGGCGAAAAGAATTAATAAATACAACCAGAAGCCTTCCTCCCAGTTGCTGTGCTCGGACCATAATTTACCAAAAAACGTCCGCGCGCTTATAATAGATGGAAAGAGTCCATTCCGCAAAAAAAAGCCCGCAACAGTGGACTGAAAGCCGAATGCATGAAGTGCAGTAGTAGCAGGGTATAAGCCAACGATTCTTACGGCAATGAGTAGTGAGTGGGTGGTCACCGTTTCCACATTTATACTAAATGTCAAGAAGTTTTGCAGCCACTCTACTCATTTGTTATGCCTTAGCGCGCCGCCTTCACACCACCCTTCACGCCCAATGAGATGTAGTCTACTACGAGGACGGGTGATGGTACTCGACCGAAAAACGACGGGGAAAAAAGCCTGAAGAATATTATTTCCACCATAAACGGGTCGAAAAGTCCGACGAATTAATTTATAGTTCCATCGTGAGAGAGTAGAGCGGTAGAGAGTGGCTCGAGCGGCTTCTGGTCCGGCTGTCGCTTCAGAGATTGTGTGCCGAAAAATATTTGCAAATTTTAAACTCAAACACACGACGCCCATTTGCCATAAATAACTTGCGATGCGCGTCCACCCAGTTCTTTGGCTTTTGCGGTTAAGGTTTTACCCTACACCGGATTTGACCTGCTTCTCGACGGAGTGGCGGTGCTTCATTCTCCCCCAGTGTCGTCGGCGTATTGGATAAGTGGGAATGCACCCCTTAAGTTGGCTAGTTTTCTTTATGGCACAAGCAAGTACGAAGAGAGCTGGTCTTGTGCAGCGGTATGGTCGACTCTACCGCTAGTGCACTTGCAACCAAATGAAACCACATAAATCTGCATTCAGCAGGAAGAATGAATACAACAGCATTATGCTTATGCTTATGACCGAACTCCTCTGAAATGAGAAATTCGCAACAAAACATGGAGGACGACTGGGTTAGGCCGAGTAGAGTATCCTCTTTAGATGCATGCAGGATGGAGTAGCTACGCCGCAATCGACAACCATCGCATTCGCATCATCATCATCATCAAAACATCTTTACCCCCATTGGAAGCGGCTGGAAAGAGGTTGCAGGAAGTCACCCAGTCAACCCCCAGTCGGTCTATAGTTGCAAACGAATTCGGGTAAACAGTCGCTCATTCGTTCTGACAGAGGTACGCCGCTGCTGACGATTGCAACTACGATTTCCTTACTCTGGAAATGCATTCATCTAAAATGAAATATTTATCTACAATGGATGATAATTAGAGCACAAAAGGAATACAACACAGAAGTGGAAAAGGACAAAAAAAAAAAAAAAAAAACGCAGGAAACCGAAGGGAAAAGAAGAAAACGCAGGTTTCGAGGACATCCACTATTGAATGGTTTCTCTTCGGTTTCGTTTTTGATCTCCAGTGGCTTCCCATCCGCATCAGAGGGAAAATGGAAAGCTATAGAAATGATTAACTTTGTTGAATGTTCGACGATGAGAAGGACGTTGTTAGCGTCACCAGGAATCCATTGAGGAACAACAACGATTGAAGAAAAAAAATAAAAAATTAAAGCGAAACTGGGAGAGGAGTGTGAAGTGTCCTTCGTTTAAACTGAGAGGGAAAATAGGACAACCGGACTCGAGGGGACGAAATTTATTTAAATTGCGAACAAGATTAAGGATTCATTGAAGACGGTCGTATAACGAGATTCGGTACTGTAGTGCCGTGGTTTATCCAACCGTAAGTGAGGTTAGAGGGCGCAGTAGTTAGTGTGTTGGACTCTGACGCACGATGAGCGAGTTCGGATCCCGATAACACCAACGCCATCGAATGTTTATTTCGCGGCGTCCTTCCTCGGCGGGGTACTGGCAACAACGGGCGGTATACAACCCCCCCTTGTATAACTTGCCTAGAAAAAGCTTCTCGACTCACGCCGTTCGGAATCGGCATTAAACTGTACGTCCCTTTCACCTGTGTGAAAAATAGAATCACACATAACATGGGTGATTGAAGGAAAGCTTGGCTCTGGTCCTTCATGGGCTGTAACGCCACCAAAAAAGAAGTAGAAGTGAGGTTAGGACTCTGCAGTCGATTCTCCTTAAAGACGGGAGGAATGCTGCGGATTTCTTGCAGACATCAGGGCATACGCGCTTTGTCATCCTGCATCCTGGACAATTCCTCCATCTACGGTTGTGTGTATTAAACACCCAGTTGTTAATGTGGGAATTAACCGTGGACGCAGGTAGACCTAGAGCGGGTTCAGGTCCTGAGAAGCTCTCCTCTGAATCCATTCTGGCGAGTTCATCAGAGATCTCGTTTCCTGGGATCCTAGAGTAGCCTGGAACACATACAAGCCTTAATGAATTTAGTCTATTGACTCTGTTCAAGAAGGACTTTAGTTCAAGCACTCATTTGGAGTTAGTTAAAAGGTGACATCATCCGCCTGGGCTTAGATTCCAGAGGCATTGAAAGTATCAAGCAGAGAGCCGACCACCATGCACCATAAAAGCGGAGACAGGACGAGGACGACGCCTTGCGGGCAGCCCTTGTTAACGCGAGATTTAACACAATTTCCGGGACCTGCACCAACGATCAATGGCCTGTGCACAAGCATTGCTTTAATCCGAAAGAGCAGTGCAGTTCATCTACGCCCTGCCGCCTGACATGCTGTCGAAAGTAACGTTATCAAAAGCTCCCTAAATATCGACGATAAAGCTCAGCGCGTACTCTTTCCTTTCAAGTGAGCATTGAATTCTTCAAACTATGTTTTGAAGCGCTGTCTCGCGGGGTTTTCCGCGCTGATAAGCACGTTGCATCTCCGAAGGAGGATGCATCTCTGTCAGTCTCTTTATGCTTTTCAGCGTTCTCTACCAGTTGCTTCATTCTAAGTTTAGGTAGGGCCTGAGTGGATTTGTCAAGCTTCTCTCTAAACCTCACCCAGTCCGTCTTTCTCGGATTCTGTCTGGTTTGCAAGGAAGAGATCCCACAACTTAATCGGAATTCGATAAATTTATGGTCCGATAGCGTAGCATCAGGCAATACTCTCCAAATAGTGATGTCCTTCACATATCCGTTGGATAGGGTCAGTTCAATAACCTCCTGTCGTCTTGTCGTAACAAATATTGTTTGAGAGCCAACATTGTTGATTGTAAGGTCAGACGAGAGAGCGAAGTCTAATAGAAGGTCCCCTCTTGTATTGCATTTGCTGCTGCCCCAGGCAGTGTTTTGGGCATTAGCATCGCAACACAAGATGAGGCCAATCTTTCTGGATTCACAGTACTTTACGAGTTCAAAAACTTCCTTCGGTGGTGGAGGTAGTATCGAGTCGTAGGGAAAGTAGGCAGACGCAATGACGAAGTGTTCTATTGCTCCGGGCGTTTTGTAACTTACTCTAGCAGCCACCAGATCTTGTCCACAAAAGTGTCCAAGTTTGGTTGCCAATAATGAGTTCGATATGATGAGGCAGACCCTAAGCCTTTCGGACAGCTCATCACGTATACCTCCAAGGCCACATAGGCATTTTTTCCACACCCACGGTTTTTGAATGGATACAAAGTGATGACTTGTACTACTCCATGCAATTCTACTACTGAAAAGAGCAAGGTAGCAGCCTTGCAATGGTGTAGATTGATCTGGATAGAAATTATCCTGACCTTTTCAGAGATACTTACATTTTCTTGCTTTTCCTTCCTTTGTTCTCTGTTTTCCCTAGAAAAATTACAGGACAAAGTTCGAGGAAAATTTCGTTAGAATTTCCATCGGAAAATGATTCACAATAGGGAGAACTTTTGCCTTTTGGGAATTTTGATCATAAAATTTAACAATTTGTGAGCTTTATTCGGTTGTAAATCTTTCCACGATGAAATGCTAATGCTATCTGAGCATGCCCGACCTTGACATACATACATATGTCACGGATCACGCGTGAGCTGTCCCAAAATAGGTCTTGAAAAAACAAACAGTAAACCAAATCACCCATTACATTCTCATGAGCTCGACGGAATGCAACATGGAGGTTGTCACCGTCTTGTAATATCATTTCTTTAACGACGTATCTAATCCTGATTATCACACAAATGTGAAGCCAATTTACGTCTCGGGAGCTTTTTTGGTAAATTTTTGGCCAAGGGGTAAACGTGTGGTCTAAATGAACGATGATCACAACAGTAAAACTTGAAGTCTTACTTACTAACTTAGGTGGCGCTACAGTCCGTGGTGACTGGGCCACAACCAACAAGCGTCTCCAGCTGGCACGGTCTTTGGGCAGTTGTTTCCAGCGCCGCACGCCAAGTTGGTTAAGGTCCCCTTCCACCTGCGTGCGCCACCGTAGATGTGGCCGTCCTCTGCCGCGCCTTCTTTCCGAGGTGGATTCAAAGACTCTTCGGGTCGGAGCTGTATTTTCCATGCGCTCTACATGGCCTAAGGTGGCTAAGACGCTGTATCCGTAGACGTCGTACCAGGCCGATGTCGCTGTACAACCCTTATAGTTCTTCGTTATATCTTCTCCTCCATACACCGTTTGAACAAACGGGACCGTAGATAATGCGCAGAATTTTCCTCTCAAAACGACCAAGGGCATCTTCATCTGCTTTTGTTAAGGTCCAAGCCTCTGCGCCGTAAAGGAGGATGATCAAGGTGTTATATAGTGTCACCTTGGTTTTCCGAGAGAGGGCTCTACTTCTCAACTGCCTCTTCAGTCCAAAGCAACAGTGGTTGGCAAGAGTGATTCTGCGTTTTATCTCAGCGCTGGTGTTGTTGTCGCCGGTCATCAGTGAGCCAAGGTAGACGAATTCCTTGACCACTTCAAAGTTATATCCGCCCATGGTGACGTTCTGGCCAATACGTCGGTGTTGACCGCCCCTTTTTTATGAAAGCAAATATTTGGTTTTACCCTCATTAATCTTGAGACCCATCTTAGCCGCTTCTACCTCAATGCTTGCGGACGCCTCATTGACGTCTCGTTTTGTCCGTCCAATCACGTCAATGTCGTCGGCGTACGCAAGCAATTGCGTAGACTTGAAATAAATCGTACCTCTTGTGTTGGCCAGTGAACCTTTCACGAGGTTTTCAAGCACGATGTTGAAAAAGTTGCATGACAGCCCGTCACCTTGCCTAAATCCTTTTTTAACATCAAAGGTCTCGGTTTGCTCGTTATCGACCTTAATGGAGCAGCGAGAATTCTCCATTGTCATCCTGCACAGTCCGACGAGTTTGGCAGGGATGTTAAAACTAGACATGGCATTGTATAGCTCGTCTCTATACACGCTGTCATATGTAGCCTTGAAATCGACGAAGAGGTGGTGAGTGTCGATTTGGTATTTCTGGGTCTTCTCCAAGATCTGCCGTAGCGTAAATATTTGGTCTATTGTGGATTTACCTGGCCTGAACCCACACTGATAAGAGCCGATCAGGTTATCCACAAACGGTTTCAGGTGTTCACACAATACGGCAGAGAATATGTTATGTGCGATGTTAAGGATACTTATTCCCCTGTAGTTGGCGCAGTTATAGGGGTCGTCGTTGCAGCATGGCTTTATATGCTTTCTTGTTTTACCGCATGGGCTTGTTCGCATTGTGCATCGAACCAGGGGTTTCTAGGTGGCAGCGTCTCTGACGGCGCCTGGCACTGCGCCCATTCCTGCTCTATTGTTTGTGAAGCTATAGGCGGATGTTGAGAGAGCTTGAAGGAGACACGATCGGCAAAGATTCTGGCGGTCTCTTGTGATTGTAGCTTTCCGACGTCAAACTTACGTTGTCCTACTCGACTCCTACGCATTCTTGATATCCTCATTCGTAGCTTGGCTACAACAAGGTGGTGCTCCGAATCAATGTTGGCTCCTCGAAAGGTTCGTATGTCGAGAATACTGGAGGAGTGTCTGGCGTCGATCGCAATGTGATCAATTTAGTAGGTGGTCGATTGATCAAAAGACCGCCAGGTACCCTTGTGGATGTTGAGATAGGAGAATCGTGTGCTTGCTACAAGGAGGTTACGCCCCGTTAGGAAATAGAACTATTTTTGTGTCGTAGCTGGGGCATTGGGCATAGGTTCTGTCTAGGAGATCGTAGAATTCTTCTTTGATCGATCGATCGTCCTTTTCTTCCGTTGGGGAAGGAGCGCATATCAAGCTAAATTTAGCTTTGATGCGGATTGTTATGAGGTGTTCGCTTGCATCTCGGAAGCCTAAGATTTTTTGTCGCAGTCTTCCTCGAATAATGAATCCGCACCCGGATAAGCGCTGTTTGTTCTCCTTGTAGCAGTTCCCGTAGTAGATGTCGCAGTTTTTGCCCGGTCCATCCCATCGCACTTCTTGGAGTGCGGTTATATCTGCTTTATAGCAGTTGAGGGTTTGCTCCAATTGATCGCCTGCACCCGGTCTGTTAACGGACCTCACATTCCAGGTGCAGACTCTCAGTCGTTTGCAGGGATCGTCAGCTTTGTATCCGTCCGTATCCGAGGCTTGTGGTTGTTTCGGAACAAGTGGGTTTTTTACGTCATAGAGATGTTATCCCTAAGCACAACCCCCAACCTGGAGGGCCAGGTTCCTCTTTATCCAGGAACAAGGGGTTGGGTCGCTGCACACATTGGTATACTACCTAGCGGGTGCCAGGGCAGCTATCCAGGGGAGGCCACGCGGAGGCTGTGTGTCAACTTGGATTGAGCAAGGACAGAGATCGAAGCTGGCGTTTGCAATGTTAAACGCGATCAACTTCTTTGCTCTGTTTGCTCGCTCCCTTTCCCCTTGTATGTATGTATGCATGTTGGCGTTACAGTCCATGAAGAACCTGAACCGAGCTTCTCTCAATCACCCATGTTGTGTGTGATTTCATTTTCCCATAGGTGAAAGGGACCTACAGTTTATTGCCGGTTCCGAACGGCGAATTTCGAGAAGCTTTTCATGACAATTTTACTACAGGGGGTTTTGTCAGAACCCCGCTGAGGAGAAACACCGTGAAAACACGTTCGATGACATGGCTGTGTCGGGATTCGATCCCGTGTCATCGGCGTCAGAGGCCAACACACTACCCACTGCGCCACGGTGCTCTCGGTGCTCCCTCTCCCCTTACTTAAGTTTAAAAAAGAGCAGTATGGCACGGTAATTCGCTTTTTCTTGGATGTTACTGATGGTCACAGCAGTGGCAACTTTTTTTGGTAGACGTGCTCTAAATCCTTGCTTAAATTGGAAAAAAAGAACAGTATTGCGTGGCAATTCGCCTTTTTTTATTTTTGATCCGGAGAACGTGAAAGTGAAAAAAAGAAAAATGGCAATACTAACTAGGTAATTACTTTAAAGACTAGCTCGAGCACCTTCTTTTGAAGGGGTTAGGAGGGGTTGCAGAAATAGTAGGACTGTTGGGAAAAAATTTTAAGTCAGTTTTGAATACCGCCTCAATAGTAAACACAGGTTCTTATGGACCTTCTCTTGTATACTTTTGTGAACCCATCCAGTTGACTGATAAGTTTCCAGCTTTGGTATTAGTTTCCCTTAACCTAGACCGTATGAGTACATGCAATGAGTGAAATGTGTGAAAGAAAGAAGCTAAACGAAGACTCTTTTTCGGTCTATCTACAATGTTCGCATTTGTTTTTGGTTTTTTTTCTTTTCAGATATTACCTCAGCCACAACACCGCCTTAGTGAAGCTACTTAAAAAGCTTGGCTCGCGGCCCATTCCCCAATGGCTCAAAGACGATCTCTCCACGTCATCGTGATAGCACGCGAAACGGCGCTCCAGTCACCGTCATCACGATCGCTACAAACACAAGTCGCGCCAACGTCGCAAACAAAGAAACAAATCCCCAAACAATGGTGTCCTGCATCATAAGCACTATCATAAGCACCATCACTAGTACGCGTGTCTACGTACAATTATTACTACTGAAACACCAACAAGTCAATAACATTAGGTTAATAACTACTTATAAATAACTCTCTATGTATGTATCTATGTATCTCTAGAAAAAAGAAAGATCTAAGATCAAGCTATACGTTGCGTTCACTATGAATCTGATTTCTAAGAGGCGCTAATGTCGTCTAACTAGAAAAGGAACAGAGACAAGAACGCGCTGTACAAACAAGCAAAACAACAAAACAGTAGCCCGCCCGCCCTCAGAGTAGCTATAAATAGAATTTTATTAATTAGATAAAACGTGTGTATATGTATGTGTGTACTATGTGTTAGACAGCAGCAGGAGCAACCAGAAAACAAACGACGATTAATTGGATCCAAGTCATCCAGATCCAGAGAGATGATGAAGACGATGAATCCTGCCCGACTTGATAATTCAATTAATTCCAACACGAAATAAGTAAAGCGAACCCGTGTATTCAGTGTAAAGTGTAAACAGGGGAGCACCCGAAGCTTCTGCGCTCCAAATGGCATTGATTAGCTTCCCTCCCCTCCTGCCTGCCCGCGATATGATTGACTTCCTTGTCTTTCGCGGATAAGCGTGTTGTAAATGTTAAAACAAAAACGAATGCTACCTTACCATACTTTAACTTAATCTTTAGCTTAGCCCAGATACGATTAGTGATAACCTGTAGATGCTTTAAATGAAAATGTATCTTTCGTTGTTTATTATTTTATTTTTTACACTTCAATCCTGTCCCGTCTGTGTTCGTTTTTCAATATTCCCCTTGATCGTTCCAAATAACTTAATTCCTCATTTTCCACCCGTAGATGCGTAGATAAAAATCAATTGTTACTCTTTAGCGGAATAAATTAAATAAACATTCGATGTAAAGCTGAATTAAAACTATAAGCAAAAAAGAAATAAATCTGATTAGAGTGCGATGCAAATATTGTTTAAAGGACGAAGAAAATTGAAACACTTTTATGGAATAAGGACGAAAGAGAAATTGTGTTAAAACCAAAAGGAAATAGAAAAAACGAAGGAATCCCTTCACAGACAATAAAGAGACTCAATTAAACAATGAGACAATTGTGGCGTTTTTCTTTGGATCCACCTCACTGGTCCCATTCTACCGTCCAGCGGGTGTCCTGGCAGTTGAATGCGGTTGGTTAAGTAACATTTTGACGGCATTGGGCCGCTTAAGGGCGGCCGATTGACAACGGAGTAGTGCTCTTTTGTTGAGTTAAAATTATTCTGTTGATTCGGCCTATGGGAGATGCTTTGGTTATGTTATGAAAGGCTTTAGAGCAACTCTCGGGCTTAATAGGATTGTGTTTCGTGAAGGCGTCCTCTTGTCTGGTTTGGTACAATTCATTTTTGAAAGTGGATGCTGTCTATGGGAGCATATTCCGTTTGCTCTTGGAAACACCCACCTGTGGATGACTTTAGTGAGTAATGGTCGCGAGAGTGATTGACTTCTGGACTTACTTACTTATCAGGCCAGCGTTCCATGGAGGATCTGAGCCTGAGCTATAGCTGCCTTCCATCCTTGACGGTCCCGGGCACGATTTTTTTTTTTAAATAATTTGCGCGCACTCAAGGTCTAATAACCTTACTATGTCGGCGACACAGTGCGGGCAGAAGGTAGAAAGGAAGAGGAATGGAGGAGATGCCGATGGACATTGATCTTAAATGTTTGCATGTTGCATTGAGGGGGGAAAACCGAATCCGGCAGGGAGTTCCAGATTCGTGTGGTTCGGTTAATGAAAGATTCTCTATATTTGACAGTACGCCCGAAAGCGGGCTTCAGGGTATATTGGTGAGCATTCCTAGAGAGACGTGTATTGCGGGAGAAATGTTGAAGGGGCGGAATGGAACTGGCTATTTCGTCAGAGCATTTTTGGTGGTAGTAACGATAAAACAGGGAGAGGCAGGTAACATTCCTGCGGTGTTCCAGCGAGTCTAATGTTTTGGTAATGCTGGAGTCACCTATCAGTTTTATGGCTCGTTTTTGTATTCTGTCTAGTTGGTGCAGTGAGGTCTTGGAAGCACCGGACCAGACATGAGCGTTAAACTCTAATTTGGGGCGAATGAACGCCTTATAGATTGTAGCCAGATCTAGGGGTGAGAAATATTTCTTGCATCTGTATAAGAAGCCTAGGTAATTCGCAGCATTCTTGGCGACACTGAATATATGGTCGCTCCAATTAAGATTGTGAGCAGCACTCATACCCAGGATGGAAAACGCTTTAACGACAAGAGACATCATAGTGTTTTGGAAGCACTAAATTCCACTCTTTTGTTTTTACCCCATTGGATGATGCTGTCGATATCGGGATTTAATGAGCTTAACATACGCTGCCGCTCATTATCTACAACCGAAGTACAGGGTCGTAAACTGGTGAACGAATATGAGAAGCTGAGGGTACTGTCGTCAGCGAAGGAGTGAATTGGATTAGAAGTAACAGACAAGAGATCATTTATAAAAATAAGAAAGAGTGTCGGAGACAAAACGGAGCCCTGGGGAACACCGGCATTTACAAAGTGAGTATCAGACTTGAATCCGTCCAAAACAACTTGAATTGTACGATTCGAAAGGTAGCTTCTAATCCATTGAAAGAGAGACTCATCGATCCCAAAAGCACACATTTTCGACTAAAGGGCTTCATGCCAAACCCTGTCAAATGCTTTCGAAATATCCAGTGCAACAATTTTGCTTTCACCTGCTTGGTGAAGCGAGTGATTCCACTTTTCAGCGAGATATGCCATCATATCACCAGTGGATCTGTTGCTGCGGAAACCGTATTGGCGGTCATTGAGGAGTTTCCGTGATTCAAGATATTTCATAAGCTGACGGTTAATCAGCGTTTCCCTGACCTTGGAAAGAAGGGACGTTAGTGCAATGGGTCGGTAGTTGGAGGGAGAAGATGATTCGCCTTTTTTGGGTATAGGCTGGACAAATGCTGTTTTCCACCTACTCGGAAAGAGCCCAGAGGTGTAGGAAAGGTGAAAAAGCTTACGCAGTGGTTTTGCCAGCGTAGAAGAACACCTCTTCAGAACTATTGGGGCAATACCATCTGGACCAGCGGATTTGTGTATGTCGAGATCTTTAAGAACCCTTGCGACTGTACGAGTGCGGAAGTGGATTAGTCCCATGGTGGAATTGCCGCACTCTAGTACAGGCGGAGACAAAGTACAAGCTGGCAGCTGAGAACTGGTTGCGAAATGGGCAGCAAGTAGGTTAGCTTTGTCTAAGGGGGTGACAGCTGGAATGTCATTGTGGATGAGCGTCGGAATAGACGACTTAGTTGAGTTTTTTACGTTTTTCACAAACGACCAGAAACTTTTGCTACCTTTGGGACATTGAAGGATTTTACGCCTTAATTTTCGGTCGGATTGGAACTTAACCCGTCGAATGTGGGTGTTGCAGTCATTTCTGGCTCGTATGTACTTTTTTCGGTTTTCCTCAGAACTGTTTGCCTTGGAGGCCCGAAAACTTAGCTCCCTGAGCCTAATAGCCTCTTTGCAGCTCAAGTCAAACCACGAATTATCCTTAGGCCTAGAGCTTTTAATTTTGCTGGGAATAAAATGCTTCCACTTGTCAAGACCATGATGTCTTACATCTGCGATTACTTGGCCTTTATACCGGAGGTTCGGTCTTCCTCTTCTTCTCGAACCAGGAGGCTCGGAGTCGAAGACCCTCTTAGCTGGAGCGTTGACGTCCATGCGCTCGATGTGGCCGAGCCAGTGTAGTCGACAGATCTTTGCCTTTCGGACAACATTCACATCGTTGTACAGATCGTAGAGTTCGCGGTTGTGTCTTCTTCTCCATTCACCTTCCTCACAGACAGGACCAAATATCCGGCGCAGAATTTTTTTTTCGAAAGAACCCGAAATCAGCTCCGCCGTCCTGCTTATCATCCAGCTTTCGGCTCCGTACAGCAAAACTGGCAGTATGAGCGTTTTGTAAAGCATGAATTTGGTCTTTCGAGTGAGGAGTTTTGACCCAAGTTGTTTGGACAAGCCGAAGTAGCAGCGGTTGCCAAGGGCGATTCTATGCTGGATCTCCACTGTGGTGTCATTTCGCACCAAACAGTCCTTCACGATGAATGCTGTCGTATGCGGCTTTGAATTCGATGAAAAGATGGTGTGTATCGATTCGAAACTCGTTGGTCTTTTCCAGGATTTGTCGAAGTGTGAACATTTGGCCTGTAGTCGATTTACCGGGCCGGAAGCCCCACTGGTAGCTGCCGATTAGTGCGGTGCAAAATGGTTTTGGACGTTCACACAATACGCTGGACAGGATCTATGCGACATTGAGCAGGGATATACCTCTATAGTTCTTACAAGAGGTAGGATCGCCTTTTTTGTGGATGGGGCAAATAGAGCTGGTATTCCAGTCGTCGGGCATGGTTTCATCTTCCCAAATTCTGCAGATGATCTGGTGCATGCTCCCTACCAGAACATGGCCGCCAGCGTTGAAGAGCTCTGATGACAAGCCATCTGAGCCTGCGGCCTTGTTATTCTTCAGCTTCTGAATAGCTGTGCCGACTTCTTCGATGCTGGGTGGGAGGACTACTTCAGCGGCTGGAGTTGGGATTTCCTCGGTCACTACCACTCTCTGTTGGTCATGTCATGCTCGTTAAGCAGCTGCTGGAAGTGCTGCTTAAATACAGCCACTATTCCCTGCGGGTCGGTGACAAGATTACCCTCGCAGTTTCGAAGAGCCAGGGTGCCCTTTTTGAAGCCTCCTGCAAGGCCTTTGGCTTTCTTGTAAAAGGCTCGTATTTTATGTTTATCCCTAGACTCCTCGATATCCTTGAGCTGGGAGGCTGCGAAGATTCTTTTCTTTTGTCGCAGTAGTTTTTCTCCTCCCTTCTTCTTGCGCTGCCTTGGTTTTCCGCTGCAGCGCCTTTTGGTATGCCTCGTCGGTTGCTGCCTTTTTCTGCTCACACTCGCCATCATACCACGGGTTTCTTGTCGGGGGTGGTAGGTATCCTAAGGTGGTTTCGGCTACTTCCTGAATGGCTGAGCGGCAATGCAGCCACATATTATTGGCATTTGTGTTCGACGTAGGCATACCGTAGAGACTTTCGCTCAGCTGCTCCCTGTAGACTCTGGCAACCTCCGGTGTGCTCAGGCGCCCAATGTCGAACCTCCTCGTGATGGGCTGGTGCAGCTTTCTGACATTGGACAGTCGAGCTCTGAGTCTTGCTGCTACGAGGAAGTGGTCAGAGTCGACATTTGCCCCTCTGAATGTTCGCACATCCAGGATGTTTGACGAGTGCCTTGCGTCAATGAGCACATGGTCGATTTGGTTGGCGGTTCGACCGTCCGGAGATCGCCAGGTTGCTGTGTGGATTCGCTTGCGAGGGAATCTTGTGCTACTTATCACAGCATTACGAGCTGTCGCAAAGTCCGTGAGTCTGAAGCTCCGCCAAGGATGTTCTCCTTACCCATTTTGGCGTTGAAGTCCCCGAGCACGATTTTTACATCGTACTCCGGACAAGCTCCGTAGGCGTTGTCCAGGAGGTCATAGAAGTCCTCCTTGATAGGGTCTTCAGCCTCGTCGGTAGGGGCGTGTGCACGTATAAGGCTGATGTTATAAAATCTGCCTCTGATGCGGATCACAGTCAGGCGATCACTTATAGGTTTAAAGTCGATGACCTTCGACCTTAACCGCTTTCCCACGACAAATCCGCATCCCAGTAAGTGCAACCTTTTGTGACTGCTGTAATAAATGTCGCAATTTTTCTTCCTCATCATACCGTTTCCTATCCAGCGTATTTCCTGGACCGCAGTAATATCCGCCTTGTACTGCGCGAGGATTCCTTCTAGTTTATGAGCAGCTCCGGGAGTGTACAGGGTTCTGACATTCGTGTTCTTTTTTCGTGCGTTGTCGTTGTCGAGTATCCGTCCGTGTATCCGAGGCATCATGCTCATTCGTAACTTGTGTTTTTTTTACGTGGGTGGATTGTTAGCCCGCCGCACAACCGCCACTCTGGTCGGGGTTTTGTCGCTGCATACTTTTGTTCACCTCCCAACGGTTGTTGAAGAGGCTATCCAGGGGGCGCCGCGAGGAGGCCGTATGTCAACTTGACCCGGGCATTTAAACAGGGATCGTTGCTGGCATCTCGCCAGGTTGAGAGCTATCAACAACTTTACCCTGTATGTCTGAGCCCATGCCCTTCACTTATGGACACAAACTACAAACTTCTCTGCTATTAAGTCCTACGAGGACAGATTGAAGAGTCCGGTAAAAATCAGTGAAGCCCTTAGGCTGAACCCACACCGAAGACGACAAAACGTTTTTATGTCGCACGACAATCGATCCTTCGCCATCGACTCTGACTCATCAGAAGCTATGCCCCAGCGCACCCAGACGAGTTTTTGGACTTGGTCCAACCACCTCGTCCTAGGTCTGCCAAGCGGTCGCCTGCCTGATGGTATTGCATCCAAGGCACGCTTCGGAAGTCGTGATGATGGCGACATTCGTCTCACGTGACCAAACCATCGAAGCATAGCCCTTTCCGTTCGGAGAAGCAGCTGCTCAACATTGAGCTCCCCGCGCCCTACCGTGTTTCTCACCCTCTCCCGGCGAGTAACTCCCACAACAGCACGAAGAAATCTCATTTCGGCAGCTCGTATTCGCGATCTTATTGTGAGAGTTGGAACAAATACTGAATTAAAAACCACTTGGCTTTGACGCCATGCTCGGTCTTCCTGATTACAGATCTTCCAAGCTGTTTCAAAATTGACCCAGCTTGGCCAATCCTGCAGGAAAGCTCAGTATTACTCCTCCCATCACTCGTGAGGAAGACCCGAGATACATAAACTTCTCCACCTGCTTCAATGGGACTTCACTAACATGTAGAGTGCGTTGGACAGGTGTTCTGGAAATAATCATAACCTCGGATTTGTCCACGTTAACCCTCATTCCAACATCAAAATATACGGCCACAAATCTATCTAGCGCGCGCTGAAGTTCCGTCTGGGAGGATGTGAGGACAAGTCACATGCAAAAAGAAGATGGCTTATCCTCAACTCTCCCAATGTGAAACACTCCTCACCTCGACTGCGCTGCAACATCCAGTCCATATATATAATGAAAAGAAGAGGTGACAACACGCACCCTTGGCGAAGTCCAACGCCCACGGTGAAAGGTGTTGATCTACTACCGTTAACCCGAACGAAGCCGCTACAGTTTGTGTATAGAGACTGAATGGCCCTCAACAGAGGACCATAAATTCCATACTCCTGCAGGACACTCCAGAGTTTACCTCGAGGAACTCGGTCATACGCCTTTTCCAAATCTACAAAGCAGCTGTAGATCGGTTTGGCGTACTCCCAAGCCTTCTCGAGTACCGTTCTTAGAGTGAAAAGCTGGTCGGTAGTACTTGTGTCGTGACGAAACCCGCACTGTTCAGCCCCTATCCTGGATTCGACTACAGCTCTTGAACGCGCCTCCATCACCTTAGCGTAGACTTTATGTATGCCCCAATAGTTGGAGCACTCTCTTTTATCCCCATTTTTGAAAAGAAGAACAAACACCCCAATCTGACAATCGTTAGGTGTCTCACCGCATTCCCAGGCCATTTTAATGACACGAGAGGACCATAATACTCCCTATTTACCCATTGCCTTGAATGGAGAAGAAGACACAACCGCGAAGTCCGGAAGGCAAAGATCTGTCGACTACACTGTCTCGGCGCATGGACGTCAACGCCTAAGCTAAGAGGGTCTTCAACTCCGAGCCCGCTGGTTCGAGAAGAAGAGGAAGACCGAACCTGCGGTATAAAGACCAAATAATCGCGGATGTAAGACATCTTGGTCTTGATCGTCTTGACCGTCAAGGATGGAAGGCAGCTATAGCTCAGGCTCAGATGCTCCATGGATCGCTGGCCTGATAAGTAAGTAAGTATGTTCCATACATAATAGCATCGATAGGCCTTTAGCGCTTAAGGAAACTGAAGTACAATGCCCACGCCTAGTCTGGTGCTCCCAAGATTTCCCTGTGCATTCTGGACAGCGACAACATCTAGGTGACTTCAAATGACCAAATAGACCGTTGACTCACATCAGACCATATCGCAGTCTGTACTAAAGCCTCACAAGCCAAATCTCAAGGCCTCCGTGCAGCTATCTGTGTATACGATTCGCTTGGAGGCCCTTCGTCCATTCCTATCTTATTGAATCACACCGCGTCGATCCGTCCTCACCATCTGTACAGCCTAAAACACACAAATCCTCGACTGCCCAAAACGATCAAATCGCACAAACGAATCGCTTTCCGTCCCCCGAGTCTCCTGCCCCAACAAAAAAGAAAGAAACATTCATCTTCACAGCAATTTACCACATCGTAAAGGCGATTCCGTGCAAACATCTGCCATGCGGACGGCCTTCAATTTTTATTACAATCCGTAGAATAGTTTCTTCGTCGCTTTCCCCCTTTTCTTTCGACGATTTCTCCCATTTATTCGGGTGCACATTGATGAGAATCAAATGTATATCACGCATACGCCCGCGATGGGCATTTTATTTGGTGGATTAACACGATTTTTTTGTGATGTGGAAAGGTAATGACTTGGCGCCGCCAGCGGCGGAAGTGATTAGAAGTTACTCGGGTTGTTAACAGAGACGCGAACCGATGCGGTTGGCGGAAAGCTCTCGATGAGTGGTTGGTGGATGAGATTCGTTGAATGTGGTGTGGGCAATAGTTGGGACACACACCGTGGGGAAAATTGCTACTTGGTAGAATAGTTCACAATAACCAGTTTGGCAGACGAATGTTGCTTCATTGCTTCAACGTTAAATGTTTTTTTTTTAATATGTACATATGTCTTTTACTTACTTACTTTGATGGTGCTACAGTTCGGGGTGAACCAGGGCCTCAACCAACAAGCCTCTCCAGCCGGCCCGATCTTTGGCCAGCCGCTTCCAGTGCCGCACGCCCAGTTGGTTGAAGTCCCTTTCCACCTATGCGCGCCACCTTAAATGCGGTCGTCCTCTGCTGCGTCGTCCCTCGGGGTTTGAGTTGAAGACTCTTCGGGCCGGAGCGGTGATGTCCATTCGCCCTATATGGCCTAGCCATCTTAGACGTTGGATCCGAAGACGTCTAACCAGGCCGATGTCGCTGTACAGGCCGTACAGTTCTTAGTTTAATCTCCTCCTCCACTCTCCGTTTACCCTAACGGGACCAGAGATTGCACGCAGAATTTTCCTCTCGAAACGCCAAAGAGCCTCATCATCCGCTTTTGATAACGTCCAAGCCTCAGCGCCGTAGAGGTGGATCGGGATAATTAAGGTTTTGTAGAGGGATACCTTCGTTTTTCGAGACAGGGCTCTACTACTCAATTGCCTCTTGAGCTCAAAGAAGCAGCGGTTAGCAAGAGTTATTCTGCGTTTTATCTCAGCGCTGGTGTCGTTGCTGCTTGTCACTATCGAGCCAAGGTAGACGAAGTCCTTGACACCGACCAAGACGTCGGTGTTGTGCATCTTTTTTTTTGATGACAGCATATACCCTTAGACCCACTTTAGCCGCTTCTGCTTCAATGCTTGTGAACGCCTCATTGACGTCTCGCTTTGTCTGTCCAATAACGTCAATGTCATCTGCGTAGGCAAGCAATTGTGTGGACTTGAAGTAGATCGTTCCTCTTGTATTGGCCGCAAAGTCCCGCACGATCTTTTCAAGAATAATGGTAAAGAAATCAGATGCGTTGCCCTTGTCTAAAACCCTTTTTAACATCGAAGGGGTCGGTTAGTCCACCTCCTACCTTAATGGAGCAGCGAGAGTTCTCCATAGCCCTCCTGCACAATCTGACGAGTTTGGCAGGAATGTTAAAACATGACATGGCTCTGTATAGCTCGTCTCTATAAACACTGTCATACGCGGCTTTAAAGTCGACGAAAAGATGGTGCGTGTCGACCTGGAATTCATGGGTCTTCTCCAAGATCTACCGGAGTATAAATATTTGGTCTATCGTGGAAACCACACTGGTAGGAACCTATAAGATTGTCCACGAACGGTTTGAGGCGCTTACACAGTACGGCAGAGAGGATCTTGTATACGATGTTCAGGAGGCTTATTCCTCTGTAATTGGCGCAGTCATAGGGGTCTCCTTTCTTATGTATCGGGCAAAAGATACTGAGATTCCATTCATCGGGCTTGCGTTCTTCCGACCATATCTTGCAGATGAGTTGGTGCATGTTCCTGACTAGCTCATCGCCAGCTGCTTTAAATAGTTCAGCGGGAAGTCCGTCCGCTCCAGCAGCTTTATAAGACTTAAGTTTCGATAGTGCTATCTTAACGTTCTTCTTCGTCCATTGTGAATGGTTCGTTCTGCCTGACGGCGGCATTTTGACTATCATCGCCGTTATACAGTCTGCAGAAGTGGTCCTTCCACAATCTCAGCATCGACTGTGACTCCACTACTAGTTGTCCGTGCCCATCACTGCAGGCTTCCGCTCTGGCTTTATAGCCTTGGCATGTTCGTTTTTGGTAACATTTTCAAACGTCGTTCCTGCAGTAACATCTCTCCATTTCCTCGATCTCGCTCTTCTCGTGCTCCTTCTTTTTTCTCCTCAGAAACGCATGCTCCTCTCTCCTTTTCTGTTCATAGAGTTCGCAGGCAGCTCTCGTCCGTCGATGCAGTGTAGCCATGTGTTCATTCTGTTTCTCTACATTGGCCTGTCTGCATTCGTCATCGAACAAGGGGTTTCTCGAAGGTGGTGGCTTGAAACCGAGTACAGCCGTGATTAATATTCTTGAAAAAATAAGAACATTCCTTGACAAAAACTACGTGCATCTCGTTTTGGGTGAAAGCGATTCATCTCTTATGGAAGTAGAGCAAGGTGTTCCGCAGGGCTCAATTTTTGGTCCAATTCTCTTCTGTATGTTCATCAACAGTCTACCATCCGTGTGCAGGCATTCTTTAGTACACATGTACGCTGATGATGTTCAATTGCATCTAACCATGCCTGTTTCAAATCTAAATGAACTTGCGTCTCTCATGGACCATGACTTGAAAGGTATCTTGGTCAAAAGCGAATGGTTTACAACTAAATCCAATCAAATCCCATGTTATCCCTATTTCGAAAACAAAATTTAATCTCGACTGTCTCCCTGCCTTCTATCTAAGCACTTCTATGATTAAAGCCGTAGAGAAAACCACTAGTCCAAATTTTATGTCCACTGGCGGGACATAATCTCGTAGTAGCAAGTACACGATTCCAACACCTCAACACCCATAAGGGGACCTGGCGGTCCCCCGATCAATCGACAATCAATCAAATCGATCACATTGCGATCGACGGCAGACACCCCCCGGGACTTCAATGCTTGGTCTACAGAATGGGGCAGCAGACACACGGCTGCACGGGGAAGGGTCCTTTTGGAAACGTTTGCGGTTCTAGGGGTGAACATGGTGAATACAGGTACTACAAGTACATTCCACAAGGCCGGTAGATTGTCAATAGTTGACATAACCTTTGTGTGCAATTCCCTTGTTAGTAAAACAACATGGAAAGTGAGCGAGGACTACACGCATAGTGACCACCAAGCTATAATAATGGAGATCGGCGAGAGAAAACGCAGGCAGCGTCCAATTCAAACTGGACCAAAGTGGAAGGAAACCTCCTTTGACACCGATGCCTTTGAAGAAGTCCTGAGAGAGGTGACTGTGGATACCGACGCATCTGCCGAGGTAACCTCCAAGCAACTGACACAGGCGCTAACTGCAGCATGTGACGCAGCGATGCCCAGGAGGAAGCCCAGCAGAAGGGGGTCCCCGTGTTACTGGTGGAACGAGAATATCCAGATGCTAAGGGCGATATGTCTCAGAGAGCGGAGAAAATCCCAACGGTCCAGAAATAGGCCAGACTACCAAGAGCGGCTTCTTCAATTCAAGCTCGCAAGGCGTCAGCTAGAAAAAGCAATCAAGGAAAGTAAATCGAGATCCTTCAAAAAACTTTGCGAGGAGGCCGGCATAGACCCCTGCGGTAAAGCATACAGAGTGGTCACAAAAAAGATAAAAAACAATAGAAGTCCGCCAATATCAAATCCCGAAATGCTCACCCGTATTTTGGAACATCTGTGCCCACAGGGACAGCCGCTTAATAGGAGCAGCATGGCGGGGATTAGCATTGATGAAATTCCTGGTATTACTCCAGAGGAGCTACATAACGCAGTCTTGAAGGTCAAAAACAACAAAACACCCGGACCGGATGGAATCCCAAATAAGGCAGTCAAAGCGGCCATTACGGTTAGACCAGACGCTTTCCAACACACCTTGGGGAAATGCTTGCAGCAGGGGATCTCTGCCACACAGTGGAAGCTGCAGCACTTGGTACTACTGCTAAAAGGAAAGAAACCACCTGGAGAACCGTCCTCGTATCGGCCAATTTGTCTGTTGGACTCATTAGGCAAGATACTAGAACGAGTGATCTACGATAGGTTACTGGCGGTGGCGGAAGCTAACGGTGCATTGTCAGCCAACCAATACGGCTTCAGAAAAGGACGATCAACGGTCGACGCCATAGAAACAGCGGTAAACTTGGCCGCGGACGCCATCAAAGGAAAAAGATGGAAATCGGGGGAGAAGAAGTATTGTGCAGGACATAAAAAACGGTTTTAACTCGGTTAGCTGGATGCATATACAAAAGTCTTTAATTGACATGGGTACCCCCTCCTATTTATTAAGGAATGTCATCGACTACTTTAACAACAGGAGGCTAAGGTACAATACCGATGAAGGCGTAAAATTCTAACAAGTAACGGCGGGTGTCCCTCAAGGATCAGTCCTTGGACCTCTCCTGTGGAACATCATGTACGATGGCGTTCTACGTCTAGCACTTCCCGAAGGAGTACGAATCATCGGCTTCGCCGACGATATTGCCATCGTCACAGTGGCAAGCATATAGAAAAAGTAGAGTCTACTGCGAACGCAGCTATCGCTAAAGTGAAAGATTGGCTCTCAATTGCCGGTGTGGAACTAGCAGCCCAAAAAAACGGAGGCTGTGCTTATAACCAGTCGTAAAAAGGTGGAATATGCGAGCTTCTTAGTGGGAGATCGGGCGATAAGGTCCAAGAAAGCAGTCAAGTATCTATGAGTCATCCTAGACAACAGGCTTTCTTTCAGGGAACACATACTGTATGCCAGCGAGAAGGCATCACACGCACAACGAGCTCTTTCGCGAATGCTTCCGAATATAGGCGGTCCCGGATATGCGCGTAGAGTGCTACTCTCACGGGTAGTCAGCTCAGTCCTACTCTACACTGCTCCAATTTGGGCGGAATCCCTTGCAGTAAAAGGACTAAAGCGGAAATTGAATTCAGTCTATCGACTGTGCGCAATAAGAGTAATCTGCGGGTTCAGGACCATATCAGATGACGCAGCGTTCGTGATAGCAGGAATGCTACCCATCGATATATTGGCAGACAAGCTCAAAAGGGTATACCGCAGGCGAACACCAGACCGGCAACAGACCAGGCTTATAAAAGCAGGCTTTTGAGGAGCCAACATCGACTCGGATCATTGCCTTGTTGCAGCCAAGGTACGGGTGTGAATCTCTCGGAATCAACTTCGCCGATCAAGTCTCGCCCATGCGCTCTCAAGTCCCGATGCAATATGCAGAAACCATAGAACAACAATGGAGTCGTTGTCAGAATGTCATCAGGGAGGCCGCCTCAGATGTGCTCGGTTTCAAGCCAACACCTTTGAGAAACCCCTGGTTTGATGACGAATGCCGACAGGCCCATGTAGAGAAACAGAATGCATATATGGTTACACTGCATCGACGGACGAGAGCTGCCCGCGAGCTCTATGAACAGAAAAGCAGGAGCGCGAGAAGCGCGAGATTGAGGAGATGGATAGATGCTATTGTGGGAATGACGTTCGAAAGTTCTACCAAAAAGTAAAACGAATATGGCAAGGCTACATAGCCAGAGCAGAAGCATGCAGGGACTAGCACGGACAACTAATAGTGGAGTCACAGTCGATGCTGAGATTGTGGAAGGACCACTTCTGCAGACTGTATAACGGCGATGATAGTCAAAATGCCGCCGTCACGCAGAACGAACCATTCACAATGGACGAAGAAGAATATTAAGATAGCACTATCGAAACTTAAGTCTTATAAAGCTGCTGGAGCAGACGGACTTCCCGCTGAACTATTTAAAGCAGCTGGCGATGATCTAGTCAGGAACATGCACCAACTCATCTGCAAGATATGGTCGGAAGAACGCAAGCCCGATGAACGGAATCTCAGTATCTTTTGCCCGGTCCATAAGAAAGGAGATCCCTATGACTGCGCCAATTACAGAGGAATAAGCCTCCTGAACATCGTGTACAAGATCCTCTCTGCCGTACTGTGTAAGCGCCTCAAACCGTTCGTGGACAATCTTATAGGTTCCTACCAGTGTGGTTTCCACGATAGACCAAATATTTATACTCCGGTAGATCTTGGAGAAGACCCATGAATTCCAGGTCGACACGCACCATCTTTTCGTCGACTTTAAAGCCGCGTATGACAGTGTTTATAGAGACGAGCTATACAGAGCCATGTCATGTCTTAACATTCCTGCCAAACTCGTCAGATTGTGCAGGAGGGCTATGGAGAACTCTCGCTGCTCCATTAAGGTAGGAGGTGAACTAACCGACCCCTTTGATGTTAAAAAAGGTTTTAGACAGGGCGACGCACTGTCATGTGATTTCTTTACAACTATTCTTGAAAATATCGTGCGGGACTGTGGCCAATACAAGAGGCAGGATCTACGTCAAGTCCACACAATTGCTTGCTTACGCAGATGACATTGACGTTATTGGACGGACAAAGCGAGACGTCAATGAGGCGATCGCAAACATTGAAACAGAAGCGGCTAAAGTGGATCGAAGGGTAAATGGGGACAAGACCAAATATACATATGCTGTCGTCAAACCGACGTCTTGGTAGGAACGTCACCTTCGGCAGCTGAATTTTTGAAGTAGTCAAGGACTTCGTCTACCTTGGCTCGATAGTGACAAGCAGCAACGACACCAGCGCTGAGATAAAACGCAGAATGACTCTTGCCAACCGCTGCTTCTTCGGGCTAAAGAGGCAATTAAGCATTGGAGCTCTCTCTCGAAAAACTAAGGTACCCCTATACAATACCTTATCAAAAGCGGATGATGAGGCTCTTGGGCGTTTCGAGAGGAAAATTCTGCGAGCAATCTCTGGTCCCGTTTGTGTAAACGGAGGGTGGAGGAGGAGATTAAATCAAGAACTGTGCGGGCTGTACAGCGACATCGGGCTAGTTAGACTATGGCTGGGCCATGTAGAGCGATTATCCCCACCTGATTATCTACCTTGCCGTGGTGTGGGGGCTTCTCACCAAAGGATAATCATCCCCGTCACTCCCTTCACAAACCCAAATCATATCCCAATCCACCTATCCCATCACACTCCCATCCTACCTATCCACTCCCCATCCCCTGGGCTGGACATAAGGTGTTAACCGTACCGTGCCGAGATGTCGACCAGGCTGAGAGCCCAGACCAAAAATAGCTCAGTCGCAAACGGTGTATCCGGATACCTGGCGCCCTCCGGATCAGCCAGCCTTACCTGGGTATTGCGGATCTCTGCCCAGGTGGACATTTATTTCTCCGCAACTCGTGGGACATGAACAAACAAAGCAAACAACAAACAAATAACGAGTCCGGACCTCGTAAAAAACCGGAAGGGGATGATATTCCCTCCACATCCAAAGCGGTAAAGACTCCGATCGGAGAACCTTCAAACCGCTCCGACAGGAAAAACAACCCATCGACCAAGGCCTACAAAGATCACAAAGCGGCCTTGAGAATCATTAAACGATGGGGCCATAAAACCGACTTGTCTGAAAAAGACAAAGAGTCGGTAACCTGGGCGACAGGAATCTTAGCCCAGGAGAAAGAACAGGCCAAGAGGCCCAGATCGTCCCCCGAGGAACCAAAGCGGGAGGCTAAGAAAGCTAGGCTGGGAACACTGGCCAAGCTATCAAAGCCCTTCGGTGAGGTTGCGAGGGAGTTGCTAACGGTCGCAATCATAGATGATAGCGACCCGGACGGCAAAATGACGACCGAACAATGGAAGGATGTCGACCAAGCGTTATCGACAAACTTCCTTAAAGTCGCAAGAAAGAACCCTGGACCACCGCCCATCTGCGACGACGCTGGATGGTACCAAGGCAGGGTCAAATTAATAAGCTGTGCTGACGAAAGATCCGTTGATCTTCTGAAGGCAACAGTTGCCGAAATAGGGGAAATTTGGGAGGGAGCTAGGCTCAAGGTCATCACTAAGGACCAAATCCCTAAACGACCGCGAGCTAGATGCTGGCTCCCGCTTGCACCAGACAACCCTCTAGAAATAGTTGAGACAATCAACTATTGCAATCCCAATCTCCCAACAGGAGATTGGAGAGTCGCGAAGCTGGAGGAACCGAAAGGTCGATCAAGACAGGCAATCCTTGTTCTGAATTGTGAATCCTTGGAACCTCTGGCCCTATGCGACTACCACATCAGGTTTGGCTTCAAAAAAGTCAAACTAAACATCTACAAAAAGGATGAGGAAATGCCACCATCCGGCAACACAGACACGGTTAACACCGAGGTCAGTAACAGTAGCTCTACGGTGCAGGAACCCCCAACCCCCTCAGGGAGCAAGGGCCCTGCGCCGGTAGAAACTGAAACCCCAGCAACATCCCTGGTCATTAAAGATCAGGAGTCATTGCTCGACTCCGGAAGCGAGGACTATTCCACTAGCTCGCCGATGGAAGACGATCTTCTAGACTCAGATCTAGAAGACCTCAACGCCACCATGGTGGAGGCAGATCGTATTAATAGCAGCCATGATGCTGAAATTGATTCAGATTAACCTCCACCATTCCAAAGCGGCATCCGCAAACCTTCTTCTCAGGCTGGCCAAAGGAGAAGAAGACATAGCCTTAATCCAGGAACCTTGGGTGCATGAACACAGGGTTCGTGGACTAAGAACTCCAGCCTACAACCTATTTGTTTCACAAAAAGAAGGTAAGCCCCGCACTTGCATACTTGCAAAGAAATCTTTAAATGCTTACCTTCTTCCAAATTACAGTTGCCCAGACACAACAGTGATTGCAATCCAATCACCCGGGCTCAAACTATGGATAGCGTCCACATACATGGCGCAAGAAGAGTCCATCCCATCGGACGAAATAAAAAGACTGGTCAAGGACTCGTCGAATCACCAAGCTGGGCTCCTTATCGGTGCGGATGCGAATGCGCATCACACGATTTGGGGCAGCAGCGACACAAACGAAAGAGGTGAGTGGCTTATTGAATTCATCTTAACCGCTAACCTTCTTATCTGTAACAAGGGTCATACACCCACTTTTATTACGAAAAATCGTAGGGAGGTACTAGACCTAACTCTAGCATCCCCCCCCATCATTGATAATATAAGAGAATGGAAGGTTTCTGAAGAGCACTCCTTCTCAGATCATCGTTATCTGGTTTTCAACCTAGCCTACATGGTCCCAACCCCAATTGACTCATCCTGTAACCCAAGAAGAATCGATTGGGAGCGTTATAGAGCCTTCATTGGCAACTCTATAATAAGTAGGACCCCTGACACCCCGCGGACCACGTTAGATATAGACCTTATGGTCGATACTCTAACAACCACATTGGGCAACGCAAGGGCCAACAGCTGCGCAACCCACAAATCAGGAAAAAAAATCTTACCCTCCCTGGTGGAACGCAGATCTAAGCAAGCTCCGCAAAGCCTGTCGTAAGCTCTTTAATAAAGCAAAGAACACAAGTAACGACAGTGACTGGAGCCTATACAAAAATTCACTCAAGGTGTACAAACAAAACCTGAGGAAAGCACAAAGGCTGTCTTGGAAGATCTTCTGCAACAATATGGAGAAAATCTCAGACGCCTATAGACTGAGGAAAATACTCTCGAAAGTTCCACAATCTCCCAACTGCCTCATAGCAAACGGAGTTTGGACAACATCCGAGGAAGAAACTTTAAATCTTCTCCTCAACACGCACTTCCCTGGCTGCTCTGAATCGCAAGACTCAGTGCACTCGCGAGGAACTCAGAACTCCTCTGCCGAAGTAGGGCAGTACGAACATATTATCTCCAGAGAGAAAATTGTATGGGCATTAAAAAGTTTCAAGCCCTATAAATCGCCAGGTCCAGATGAAATCTACCCAATCGAACTAACACAAACTATGGAATGGACTATACCATGGCTAGAGATAATCTTTAAAGGATGCCTAGCTTGGAGTCATATTCCAGAAAAGTGGAAGTGCGCAAAGGTAATCTTCATCCCCAAGGCCGGTAGGAATTCTCACACTTCCCCTAAGGATCTAAGGCCGATCTGTCTATCATCCTTCGCTCTAAAAACCTTAGAAAGGCTGATAGACCTACACATACGGCACAGCTTGGATCCCTCCCTAATGTCTAAGGCACAACACGCCTACTGTAAAGGTAGATCGGTCGAAACAGCTCTTCACTCATTAGTGAGGAAAATCGAAAGATCAATCCATCTGAAAGAATATACGCTAACAGCCTTCCTAGACATAGAGGGCGCCTTTAACAACGTCACTCCGAAAGCAATAATAGAAGGGCTGGAAAAGCTAAAGGTGGAGAGGACTCTGATAGGGCTGATCAGCGAGTTGCTATTAACACGCAAGATTCACTCTAAGTGGGGAAGCCTAGAGACTACCAGAGTAGCTACCAAGGGTACCCCGCAAGGTGGAGTCCTCTCACCTCTTCTCTGGAATGTAGTTGTTAACGAACTACTGATCAAACTGGAGAAAGAAGGCCTGGACGTTGCTGCCTACGCCGATGACGTTGCCATCTCAATCTCAGGTAAATACCTATCCACACTGAATGACCGTATGCAAACGGCATTCTCATTCCTGTGCAAATGGGCGCATAGTAGCGGGCTCAGGATTAATCCCCAGAAAACGGAGCTCGTGCTATTCACCAAAAAGCACAAAGTCCCGGAATACTGCCCTATCACTCTGCTCGATACCAGGTTAACCTATTCCCCTAGTGCCAAATTCCTAGGCATTATACTCGATAGGAAATTAACTTGGAAGAGTAATACAACTGAAAGAGCAAAAAAAGCAACAATTGCTCTCTACACATGTAAGAAAGCTCTAGGAAAAAAATGGGGATTTAACCCCAAAATCACCCTATGGCTCTACATTACGGTCGTCAGACCCATACTACTGTATGGAGTGATAGTCTGGTGGACTGCACTAGACAAGACAACATACCATAAACAACTCGAGAAGGTACAAAGGATGGCATGTATGTGCATTACCGGGGCCCTCAGGTCCACACCAACGGCTGCGCTTAACATGATACTAGACCTCACACCACTCGATATTTTCGGCAAGCAAATTGCCACACATACGGCCATAAGACTAAAAGCCAACTCGAAATGGGCGAGCTATGTCACCGGCCACTCATCCATCCTGCAAAACAGGACAAGTCTGGCAGAAAACCTGGACCACACAGAACCCACCATAATCTTGGACAAAAAATTCACGACGATTTACCCGGACAGGAAAAACTGGACTCGCCAAACACAACCCCGCAGAAACTGTGTGGATTTTTACACCGACGGGTCTAAAACCAAGGACGGGGTGGGCTGTGGAGTTTTCTGCAAACAACTCAAGCTATATAAAGCTCTAAAATTACCAAACCACTGCAGCGTTTTCCAGGCGGAACTGTCGGCAATAAAAGAGGCTTTATCTTGGCTGAAGTGGAACGTAATATCCACCACAGATATTCGCATCCTTACAGATAGTCAAGCTGCCTTAAAGTCGCTGGAGTCCTATGTGTACTCATCAAAATCTAGTCTCGACTGTCGCAGATCTCTCAACGAGATGGCAGAACAGTTCAATATACAGCTTATCTGGGTACCAGGACACAGCGGCATTACAGGTAATGAGAAAGCCGACATACTCGCCAAACAAGGAACGACGCTACAATCAATCGTGGCTTGTGAGGGAGTACCCCTTACAACCATTAAACATAATCTGACGAATCTCGCCAGGGCCGAGACGAACCTGAGATGGACCCAGGGACACACCTGCGTCATCACCAGGCAAATCTGGCCTCGGCTTGACAGTCAGCGCACAAGGAGTATAATCTCCCTAAAAAGAACTGACATCTACAAAGTCATCGGTGTCATCACAGGTCACTGCCTCATTGGCAGTCACGCACAAAGACTAGGTATAGTTTCAAATGACTTCTGCAGAAGCTGTCAGGACGAGGAGGAGGTTGAATCCATTCACCACCTTCTATGCGCCTGTCCAGCTTTTTGCAATATAAGGAAGCGTTACCTAGGCTCTTACTTCCTTAACGATCTGACAGATGTTCAGAAAGTAGGGATACTTAATCTTCTTAACTTCTTAAGAAGCACTAGATGGTTCCACGAATAGGGGGATAAAACCCCCTCGTAGCTGCACAACGGGCCTCCTTGGCCTAAGTGCGTTCTTCTCAATTACGGGAAGGCTACGACCCTACCTACCTACCTACCTATGTAGAGCGAATGGACATCAGCGCTCCGTCCCGAAGGGTCTTTGACTCCAACCCCGAGGGACGACACAGCAGAGGATGACCGCATCTAAGGTGGCGCGCACACTATGAGTTCATGAGGTCATTAGTACCTATCACAAGCTTCAGTGCCAATTCGTAACTCGAGAATAAGTCTATTAAAGCCATCCCACCATGTCTTCTTATTATTTTATTAAGAAAAACTTAAGGGAATGTCACCGCTTTTACCACACAATTTATATTAAATAAAATGTGGCAGCACCATTAGTTCAAAGTTCAGTGACGGCCTTCGACTTCCAGTAAGCCCACCGCTTCCAGTCGATTTGACAGCTCATGCTAGTCTCGCGCAAAAGCTCGCCCCGGCAAAATTATCAACAACCGAAAACCCCAAGTGCAAACGAGTGCAAAAAATAGACGAAAAAAAAAAAAAAACAACGCAGAAAACGACTCAAAGAAACCAACACAAGGAGAACCACCTTGAGCTTTTTCCCTCAGTGTGTTTCGGTCGTTTAATGTGTGTCTCGCCGAAGTCACCACATCCAGTCCATGTGGTGTCGAAAGTGCTCCACCGGCGCGCGGCGTGAAAAGTTCGAGTGGAATTAGCAGAAAACCTCGCGCAAAAGTGGTTATGCCAGAAGAGAGGCAGACAGGAGCAAACGAGTAGAAAAAGTACCATTTCGACTCGTTGTCAGTACTCAGTTCGGTCGGGTTGGTTGAATCGGGCATCTCCTGCGTTCAAGCAATTCAGTGTTTCGAAAAAGATGGCGCCGGGCGTGTGTGTTGCAAGTTTTCGTGTGTTCCTTCGGTCGTCGGATTTGTTGCGTTTCCGTGTAACGTCGTCCAACAGCACCAGCAGTGTGTCACGATCATTTCTTCTCGATGCGGTAAGTAGGCTTTCCTCCCCCCTATCCATTCATCATTTAATCAAAATTTCGCGTGCAAAACTGTCAAATCGGAGTGAGAAACCGAAGAGGAAAACGAACGACAAAAAACGTTTGCTCTCCGTCGTCGGTTGTTTGTGTTTGTCGATTTGAATCGCTATTTTTGAACATCCCCCCGGGGAAGTGTCTGAAAAGATAAAAGATTAACAGAAGAGGAGGGAAAGACGAAATTCCCTCCGGGAGACGGTGGAGAAAACGAGAATCCCGATTCGGTGATGAGTGGAGTTTTGAGAGTGTTGTGTCAAGTGGAGCGTGATAAGGAAGAATCCGTGTGGAGTTGGAGTGGTCGAGTCGTTGACGGAGTCAGTGTTTCACTCAAACAGCGTTTGCTGCATTATTTATTTTGAGTACATTTGGCGTTCCGCTCATTTTGTCTTGTGTGTGTGCGTTGGTCAACTGACAGCGACAGTGCGTGAGTGTGTCAGTTTTTTGTTTTTTGGGTCCATATGTGTCATTGGGACAAGTGCGAAGTCGCCAAGTTCTGTCAACGTTGTCGGCTGCTCAAGGGTGAGGGTCAATGGAACTATGCGGGCGCGCCCTCTCACCCTTTTGTGTACTCAGCCACAATATGGTTTAGTGGTTTCATGCTGCTATGTTGGCCCATTCCACCTGTTTTTGATCTTGACCTCTGGGCGGGGGGGTGTCTTCTGTATATGCTCGACGCTCTCTGTAATAAACAATTCGTGACGGAAACGGACGGACATGTGTATATTGGTTTTAGCGTGGCTTTGTCATGCCACACCACCATTCCATCCGTAAGACGGAGTCGTGTCAAGTGTTGATGTCGAGCGAGAGGGCTATGGAGAATGCTATCGCGATTAGTCTTAACGTCAGCTGCTTCTCACGTGGTTAGCGATTGTTGTGTCGTTGTTTGACGCCACATCGCGGATTTAATTGTTAGAGCATTTGTCATTGCTTGGTTCAATGGATAACGACCTCTCGCTACTTAGTACTTGATTATAGGTAAACCTAAACGTTTCCGGCAGTAATCTGATTCCGGATGACTAAAAACATATTTCTTGTGAAAACCACAGCGGGAACTAGACACGAATTCCTACATCTATGTATCTGCTAGCTCTGCTGTGTAGCGTAGAGTTTGTTTATGGTTTTGGTTACCGAACTCGAGTCAAGTCACCATGTCACCATGTCCGGTTTCAGGCGTTGAGCATACATTCAATTTGAAACCATAGCAGAGCACCCTCTGCCTTTAGTTAAGCTCTAGTTCCACGAGTATGCCATCTGGTGCGGCCATAACAACTTCTTTCGGATCTTTAACTGGTCGTTGTGCTTCCTCGACAGCTTTTAATTCCTCGATTAAAAGCACCAGGTCAAAGGATAATTTGTGGCTTGACTTGAGCTGCAAAGAGGCTACTAAGCTCAGGGAGCTAAACTTTACGACCTATAAGGCAAACAGTTCTGAGGAAAACCGACATTCGACGGGTTCAATTCCAATCGCACCAACAATTTTGTCGTAAATCCCTTCATTGTTCCAAAGGTAGCAAAAGTTTCTGGTCGTTTGTAAAAAAAACATAAAAAAACCGAACTACGTCGTCTATACCAACGCTCATCCTGGATGACATTCCAACTTTCAACCTCTAAGACAAGGCTAACTTACTTGCTGCCCACTTTGCAGCCAGCTCTCTGAACTAATCCACTTCTGCACTCGTACAGTCGCAAGGGTTCTTAAGGACCTCGGCATACGCCAATCCGCTGGTCCAGATGGTATTGCCAGAATAGTTCTGAAGAGGTGTTCTTCTACCCTCGCAAAACCACTGCGTGAGCTTTTTCACCTTCCTTACTCTTCTGGGCTCTTTCCGAGTAGGTACGACTCGTAAACCCGAATACTCGATCCGCTCAAAATCGGCCATTTCAGCTCTTCTTATTATTTTCAGTCTTCTTAGCTCGTTTTGAACGCTCGTTGTAAATGAGCAGATCTCCAGCCAGTAGTCCTCTGAATTTATCATACGGCTTACTAGAAGCTCTGTAATCGGAAGGTCCATTCTTGCCCCCTGTAAAGCGTCTGCAGTGGAATATGGCGTGCTCCGCGTCTTCTTCTTCCTCTGTACATTCTGGGCAGAAGGGCGAGCTAACCTATCCAAATCTGCGCAGATATTTTCGATAGCCGCCGTAACCTGTCAGGAATTGCGTAAGGTGGTAACTGCAATCCCCGTGTGCTCTTTTCCGCAAACCTCAATCGTATGAATAAGCTTGTGGTTAGCTTGCCATATTGCTACGGTGTTGCCCTTTCTTCGGCTTTTATTCTCCGGATAACACTGGTCTCTTGATGGTCTGCGGTTCGTCTAAGGTAAACCCTGTGGATACCTCCTATGACACAGGCTGCTTCAGGAAACCAGATATTGTACTTATTGCGCAGATCCTGTATAGAGACCAGAGCTTTATTCTTGTGTCCTTTGTTATAAGGGCTCCCCCCAGACAGGGGCAACGTATAAGAGTATTGAGCTTACCGCTCTGGAAAGCAGAATCCTCCTCGCGTATCCTGGTCCGCCGATGTTCGGTAGTATTCTGGAAAGCGATGCCCGCATTTGTGACGACTTTTTACTGCAATATTCGGTTGTCGAGCATTACCCCCAAGCATTAGATTGGCTGGCTTCCAACCCGGAAGCTTGAGTCTTCCACGGTCTTTTGGTTGGTTGTTAATACAGCCTCCTTGTCTTATGGTTAGCTAGTTCAAGGTCGGCAGACTCTAGCCAATTGTTGACTCTGACGACCGCTTAATTTGTGTAGACTCTACCTCATGGATGTGTTTTGCTACGGCAGCTACGGCGATAAACGTCAGCGAAACCGATAACCTAAACTCCCTGTGGCAGAGTTAATCGCAAAATTCCATCATACAATATGTTCCACAGAAGAGGTCCAAGTACTGAGCTCTGAGGGACTCCTGCAGAAAAATTGTAGTATTTAAGGCTGTGGTCGGTCTGATACCTCAGCTTCTTGTTAGTGAAGTACTTAAGGATTATCTTCACAAGGTAATGTGGTGCATCCATTCTGGTCAGAGACCTCCTAATACAGGATCAGTTTGCGGAGTTAATGGCATTTTTTACGTCCAGTGTTACAGTGCATAGTGCCTCCTCGCCATCTTTTCCCCCGTATTGCTTCGCTGCTGTGTCTTCTACCTTTTTTAAGGCTTCGACGGTAGAGTACGATTTCCTGAAATCGTATTGGTGGTCGGACAAAGCTCCTCTTTCCTCCGATACGGCGATTAGTCTGCCATATATGATACGTTCCAGGATTTTCCTGTTGTATCTAGCAGACATATTGGCCAGTACGCCGAAGGTTCTCTAGGTGGCTTATTTCCTTTGGATAACAACACCAGATATTGAAGTTTCCATGGTTCAAGGAAAATCCCCTCCTCATGACACCTTTGTCTTCTTCGAATTTTCCGTTTTCCACCAAAATCATACCGGGTCCTTTGTGCAGTTCTTGACTATGTGGCCTTCCCCTCCGCATCTTCTGGCACTGCTTGGAACGATCATGCTCGCTATAACAGCTGTGTGCTGTATGGCCAAATCCTGGGGATCCAAAGCAATTTGTTAGCGCAACGCGCACCCGGATACGGCCGAGTAGGGGGAAAACAGTATTTGTCCAGCCTCTACTCGAAAAAGGCGAATCATCTTGTCATCTTGTGTAACCAATCAAGTGTTAAGTGTTATAAAAGGTTGTAATAAAGGTGAAGCGCCCAGGTAATTGATCTGAGGTGGAATAATAAAATGTGTGTACTGGTATAGAGCAGACATAACCGCACTCCAAGAAGTGCGCTGGAATGGAGCAGGCAAAAGACGGATGAAAAACTGCGACATCTACTACGGGAACTGCTAAAAGGAGAACGAACAGCTCTTATTCGGATGTGGATTCGTTATTCGAGGAAGACTCCGACAAAAAGTCTTAAGCTTTCGGGATATAAGCGAACGCCTTTTAAGAATCCGCATTAAGGCTAATTTCGGAAACATAAGCTTGATATGCTCTCGCGCCCCAACCGAAGAAGAGGACGTTCGACTCAAAGAAGAAATCTACGTTTTCCTAGACAGAACCGTTTGTGGATAGTCTGGTAGGTTCTTATTAGTGTGGTTTTAGGCCAGGTAAGTTCACAAAAGACCAGATATTCATACTGCGGCAGATCTTGCAGAAGACTTTTTCGTCGATTTCAAGGCCGCGTATGACAGTGTGCATAGAAGCGAGCTATACAGCACCATGTCTAGTTTTTGCATCCCTGCCAAACTGGTCAGATTGTGCAGAATGACAATGGAGAACTTCCGCTGCTCCATTAAGGTAAGGAATTAACCGAGACCTTTGATGTTAAAAAAGGATTTAGATTTAGACAGTGACGCACTGTCATTTCTTCAACATCGTGCTTGAAAAGATCATACGAGATTCACTGGCCAACACAAGAGGTATGATTTAATATTGACGTAATTGGACGAACAACCGCCGTGGCGCAGTGGTTAGTGTGTTGGACTCTGACGCACGATGAGCGAGCTTGGATCCCGATATTACCAACGCAATCGAATGTTTATTTCACGGCGTTCCTCCTCGGCGGGGTACTGGCAAAACCCACCAACACGCCACCAAAAGAAAAAAAAGAATTGGACGAACACAGCGGGACGTCAATGATGCGTTCGAAAGCCTTGGATCAGAAACGGCTAAAATGGGTCTTTCGGTTAACGAGGGTAAAACGAAATATATGCTGTCAACCAAAAAAGACGCGCAACACCGACGTCTCGGCTAGAACGTCACAATTGGCAGCTACAGAATCGAAGGGGTTAAGGACTTCGTCTATCTTGTCGAGCTAGTGACCAGCGACAACAACACAAGCGCGGAGATCAAACGCAAAATTACTCTTGCCAACCGCTGCTTCTTTGGGCTCAAGGGGCAATCGAGGAGTAGAGCCCTCTCTCGAGAGACCAAGGTTGCGCTATACAAATCCTTAATCATCCCGGTCCTCCTACATGGCGCAGATGCCTGAACTTTAATGAAAGCGGGTGAGGAGGCCCCTGGTCGTTTCGAGAGGAAAATTCTGCGTTCAATCTATGGTCCCGCTTGTATCTAGGAGAAGATACAACGAGGAACTATACGGGCTGTACAGCGACATCGGCCGGGTACGACGTCTGCGGATCCAACGTCTAAGATGGCTAGGCCATGTAGAGCGAATGGAAAACACAGCTCCAGCTCGAAAAGTCTTCGAGTCCAACCCCGAAGGAAGAGGCGCAGCAGAGGACGACCGAATCTAAGGTGGCGCACACAGGTGAAAGGGGACCTTAACCAATTAGGAGTGCGTCGCTGGAAACAGCTGGCAAAAGACCGTGCTTGCTGGAGTAGTTTGTTGGTTGAGGCCCAGTTTCACACCGGACTGTGTAAGTGTACTGAATAGGAAAGGAAACAGTTGTAGTGTATCGCAATCCAGTGGTCGAACCCTATTCTCGACTAGTAATTGTCGTAACTGTATGTTGTAAGTCGAATAAAGCTGCTGGCGCAGACGGACTGTCTGCTGAGCTCTTCAAGGCAGCTGGGGATGACCTGGTTAGGAGCATGCACCGGCTCATCTGTAAGATATGGTCAGAGGAAAGCATGCTCGAGGAATGGAATCTCAGCATCGTATGCCCGATCCACAAGAAAGAATTGTGCGCCAACTATAGAGGAATAAGTCTCCTTAACATCGCCTACAAAATTTTCTCTGTCGATTTGTGTGAATTTGAAGCCTTTTGTAAATAAGGTGATAGGTCCTTATCAGTGCGGATTCAGGCCGGGGAAGTCCACCCTTGACCAGATCTTCACACTACGGCAGATCCTGGAAAAAAACAATGAATTTCAAGTCGACACTCACCACCTATTTGTCGACTTCAAAGCCGCATACGACAGCGTAATTAGAGACGAGCTATACAACGCTACCTTTGATATACCTGCTAAACTCGTTAGACTATGCAGGATGACTTTGGAGAATTCTCGCTGCTCCATCCGAATCGGTGAACACCTTACCGATAGTTTTGATGTCAAAAAAGGATTTAGGCAGGGCGATGTGCTGTCGTGTGATTTCTTCAACATCATATTAGAAATGATTGTGCAAAGATCACTGGCCAACACAAGAGGCACAATCTATATGAAATCCTCGCAACTCCTTACATACGCCGACGATATTGACATAATAGGTAGATCACAGCGGGATGTCAATGAGGCGATTGCGAGTATGGAGTTCGAGGCGGCGAAAGTTGGTCTGGCGGTAAACGAGGGCAAAACTAAATATATGCTGTCATCAAAAAAGGACTCTCACCACCGACGCACGTCTTGGCCAGAACGTTGCTAAGCACTTCGTCTACTTTGACTCCGCCGTGACCTGGAACAACAACATCAATTCCGAAATCAAACGCAGAATCACTCTTACCAATCGCTGTTTCTTTGGGCTCACGAGGCAACCGAGTAATAGAGCCCTCTCCCGAACGACAAAGTTGACTCTATATAAGACCCTTATCATCCCGGTCCTGTTGTACGCAGAAGCAGAAGCATGGACACTATCAAAAGCGGATGAGGAGGCCCTTGGTCGGTTCGAGAGAAAGATTTTGCGCGGGATTTTTTGGGCCTATAAACGCAGACGGGGGATGGAGGGAAAGATTCAACCACGAACTTTACGGGCTGTACAGCGACATGAGTCTAGTCAGGCATCTACGGATTCAACGCCTAAGATAGTTTGGCCATGTAGAGCGTAAGGCGCACACAGGTGGAAGGGGCGTATGGCGCACACAGGTGGAAGGGGGCCTCAGCCAACTGGGTGTGCCGCAATGGAAAAGGCTAGCAAAAGATCGTGCTAGTTGGAGGGGCTTGTTGGTTGAGGCCCAGGTTCACCCCGAACTGTAGCGCCCATTAAGAAGAAGAAGAAGAAGATGTTGTTTGTAAAGTTATTTTTGACATTTTTCTCAAATCTGTTCTAAATCAAGGTGCAGGAACTCCTGTTCCAATCTGTTCGGAACAGCCTTACTGAACACAAACCAGAACACTTAGGGACGGAACATTTCTCATTGAACACAAAAACTTGTACTTTTCTGTTCTGAACTACTCAGAGAAACCCTATTGACCAGAGTGAATTTCTAGGAAGGATTCAGCTATTCAGGCAGACACGTCTTTGATAGAACTGTCTACAAAGAGCTTTCACTGATGCAATGTCTCTTTCATTTCACAACCGTGCGGTACTGAGTTTCAGGCGATACTTAAAAATAAAATCATTTTTAGTGGATTCCGGATAGTAAGGCATCAGATTTAGGGTACAATATGGCGGAATGGATCGGTCTTTTTATGTAAACCAATAAGAGCGTAAGTGGCAAGCTCTAAGTCTGACATGATACTTTTGCTTTCAGTTTTGTGGGTATCATTTCCTTTAATAATTCCCCTGAAGTTAAATATTCCGTTGTGTGGGTACATTACAGAGCACCTTTGACGCTTGAATAAACCTTTATCCATCGTACCTAAAGTGGCTATCATTTAGCATAATTCGACAGTATCCATAATAATAGCATACGGACTCCCTCGCCATACACTTTTATGGTTCCTTGTCCTAACCCTGACCTAACTTTTACTGCCACCACACTTTAGCGCTTTGAAATTCGAATAAAACTCAAGACCCATCGTCACTCCGAGTGTTATTGCCGAACAATAAAAGGAATCCCACGCGTCGTCCTGCAACTGAAAGCACACATTTCGAAGCCCAACTATTTCTATTACCGACAGCTGTATGGCAAATAAATAAAATCAGTCGCTGTATCTTAATCAAATATCTGACATGTGGCGTGGAAGGAATATATTTTCTGTGGAGGTGGTGAAAATCGATTTTGAGAGAGGGAAGGCTCGAAAACAATGGACGAGTAATTGACGAAAATGTCATTAGGAAATTGGCAGTGTACGAGGCATGGCTGGATGTTAGGGGTTGAGAATCTGTTCGGGTGGAGCAATTAATTGGCAGAGTAGCTGCCTTGCAGTCAGCGCTGGGCCGTACTCCTGCCTGTCCCTCTTCCCCTCTCGTGACAGTGTTCGCACTCAGCACACACACTGATTGAGTGCTAACGCAACCGACGCGTAGCGGGTCGCGTGTGTTGTTCTTTGTTGGTGGAGCAAATCTTACTGTCGTAAGGGGTGTTATGCCCTACGATAGTTTGTTTTTGCAAATCCGGCGATAGAACTTCACTTACGCGTCTCTGCTTTAACGGTCTTGTATCTATACATGTTTTGTAGTTTGCATTGATGAGGGATTTCTGGGTGCAGTTCTGCAATATTCGTGGGTTACGGAAGAATTTCTTTGCCACGTATATCCATCTCTCTCGCCACAAACCGGCTGTTTTGGCACTTTGTGAAACACAGGTCGATGAAAAGTCTGATCCTTCGGATTTCAGTCTTCCTGGATATAGCTTAGTGCTATTATTCGTTTCTCACCGCGGTCTCGCCATCTATGTCCGTAGTGATATTGCTTACCAGTTACTTCCACAGTATAGCCAAACATCCACCCCGGAATTTAATTTCATATGGCTTAAATTCATATTCCGTAAGCACTCCATCCACTCCTGTTTTCTTTATAGAAGCCCCAACCTAGACAGGAATGCAACATTTGATGCATTCGACGCACTGTCTGATTCCATCCAAAGAATTGTTTCCCTGTTCCCTCGCACTGAAATCGTTTTAGCGGGCGATTTCAATGTACACAATTCTCAGTGGCTTCGACATTCTGGACAGACAACACCCGAAGGAAGGTATGTTGAAATGTTTGCTGAGTTAAATCACTTAACTCAACTTGTGAATGAACCATCACGTATCCCCGATGTTGCTGGTCATACCGCCAACACACTGAACTTGTTTCTTACCTCTCAGCCTGACAAATACACGATCGATGTATTGGAACCCCTAGGCTTGTCTGACCACTGTATGATATCAGCAAAATTCTCGAACTCCCACCATCCAGGTATAGGAAAAGCTCCTAAGAGAACACTATGGCTATACGAGAAAGCCAACTGGTGCGGCCTTAACAACTTCTTTCGGATCTTTAACTGGTCGTTGTGCTTCCTCGACAACGACGTGGACGCCGCAACTGATATTATCGCAAACATTATCCGAATCGGCATGGCAAATTTTATTCCCAGCAAGATTAAGAGCACCAGGCCTAAGGATAATCAAGGTTTGACTCGAGCTGCAAAGAGGCTATTAGGCTCAGGGAGCTAAGTTTTCGGGCCTACAAGGCAAACAGTTCTGAGGAAAACCGAAAAAAGTACATACGAGCCAGAAATGACTGCAACTCCCACATTCGACGGATTAAATTCCAATCCGACCAAAAATTAAGGCGTAAAATCCTTCAATGTCCCAAAGGTAGCAAAAGTTTCTGGTCGTTTGTAAAAAACTCAACTAAGTCGTCTATACCGACGCTCATCCACAATGACATTCCAGCTGTCACCCCCTTAGACAAAGCTAACCTACTTGCTGCCCATTTCGCAACCAGTTCTCAGCTGCCAGCCTGTACTTTGTCTCCGCCTGTACTAGAGTGCGTCAATTCCACCATGGGACTAATCCACTTCCGCACTCGTACAGTCGCAAGGGTTCTTAAAGACCTCGACATACATAAATCCGCTGGTCCAAATGGTATTGCCCCAATAGTCACTGCGTAAGCTTTTTCACCTTTCCTACACCTCTGGGCTCTTTCCGAGTAGGTGGAAAACAGCATTTGTCCAGCCTATACCCAAAAAAGGCGAATCATCTTCTCCCTCCAACTACCGACCCATTGCACTAACGTCCCTTCTTTCCAAGGTCAGGGAAACGCTGATTAACCGTCAGCTTATGAAATATTTTGAATCACGGAAACTCCTCAATGACCGCCAATACGGTTTCCGCAGCAACAGATCCACTGGTGATATGATGGCATATCTCGCTGAAAAGTGGAATCACTCGCTTCACCAAGCAGGTGAAAGCAAAATTGTTGCACTGGATATTTCGAAAGCATTTGACAGGGTTTGGCATGAAGCCCTTTTGTCGAAAATGCGTGCTTTTGGGATCGATGAGTCTCTCTTTCAATGGATTAGAAGCTACCTTTCGAATCGTTCAATTCAAGTTGTTTTGGACGGATTCCAGTCTGATACTCACTTTGTAAATGCCGGTGTTCCCCAGGGCTCCGTTTTGTCTCCGACACTCTTTCTTATTTTTATAAATGATCTCTTGTCTGTTACTTCTAATCCAATTCACTCCTTCGCTGACGACAGTACCCTCAGCTTCTCATATTCGTTCACCAGTTTACGACCCTGCACTTCGGTTGTAGATAATGAGCGGCAGCGTATGTTAAGCTCATTAAATTCCGATATCGACAGCATCATCCAATGGGGTAAAAACAATAGAGTGGAATTTAATGCTTCCAAAACACAATGCTGTCTCTTGTCGTTAAAGCGTATAACTAACCCGCAGCCATCCATGAATGGCACTTGCATCTCAGAAACTGAAAAGCTTTCCATCCTGGGTATGAGTGTTGCTCACAATCTTAATTGGAGCGACCATATATTCAGTGTCGCCAAGAATGCTGCGAAATGCCTAGGCTTCTTATACAGATGCAAGAAATATTTCTCACCCCTAGATCTGGCTACAATCTATAAGGCGTTCATTCGCCCCAAATTAGAGTTTAACGCTCATGTCTGGTCCGGTGCTTCCAAGACCTCACTGCACCTACTAGACAGAACACAAAAACGAGCCATACAACTGATAGGTGACTCCAGCATTACCAAAACATTAGACTCGCTGGAACACCGCAGGAATGTTACCTGCCTCTCCCTGTTTTATCGTTACTACCACCAAAAATGCTCTGACGAAATAGCCAGTTGCATTCCGCCCCTTCAGCATTTCTCCCGCAATACACGTCTCTCTAGGAATGCTCACCAATATACTCTGAAGCCCGCTTTCGGACGTACTGTCAAATATAGAGAATCTTTCATTAACCGAACCACACGAATCTGGAACTCCCTGCCGGATTCAGTTTTCCCCCCTCAATGCAACATGCAAGCATTTAAGATCAATGTCCATCGGCATCTCCTCTATTCCTCTTCTTCTCTACCTTCTGCCCGCACTGTGTCGCCGACATAATAAGGTTATTGGACCTTGAGTGCGCGCAAATTAAAAAAAAAAAAAAAAAAGCTGTTGTCGTTCCACATCTGAGAATCCCATTGCTTTCTCGAGACTCTTTGATGTTGCTCAAGTGTTATCGTTGTACAAACGAGTTGATAATTTGTTGGTGTTAGTACCGAACTCGAATCCATCTCATTCTTATAGGTAATTAGAAGCTTGAGACAGTCGTATTGAATTTCAGTTATAGGAGATCAAGGAGATCCTTAGATTCCTTTTTTTTCCAGCCTGCAATACCATTAGTCTGATTCGCATCACAATGCAATATGCCCGTTTTGTCGAATACCATTTGTCGCAGATGGTGCAGGCTAATAAGGCATATTCCGCACTTCGATTTACATATTCCAGCACGGAGCACAAGGTCATTGAAGCATTTCATCGATTTCCAGACTCCACTGTACGCCGAACTCCACACGTTCCATTCGTAGGCAGGTAATCCCTGCAGATGGATTGTATGGCACGTACAGATGGTTGAACATGAGTCAGCTGTTCCAACAGGCATTCCCCGATTCGAATTTTGTACCAAAAACGAGTTTTTTTTTCTTCGGATTCATGCTATACAAGTCACACGATTTAGTCCATGGAAAAAGGCAACGTACGTGACTAGTATCTCATTATTCGAGTCGCTTTAGAATACATCAGAAATCGCAACGAATGAACGATGTAAGCATCTTTTAAAGGTAATTCGTTATTCAAGAAGAAGTTGCGGTGTATCCGTTTAATGAAAACTACGACTCTCGCATAAATGGCACGGAAGTGTGCTGCAGAAGGACTCGAGTACACTTCATTCTTTACCTGAGGGAATTGTGCACATGGTGAAGTTTACAAAATGCCTTTTTGAAAATGGGATGTCACCAGTTCCAAGAACATAACCATAATGGTACTGTTCTCTTCCTGTAGATACATTCACAAGTTGGTGGCATTCGAATTGTTTGTGTATACTCTGGTCGAGTTGGTTTTATGGCACAGACTGTACTGCCGCAGTCATAGGGAGCTTCAAATGAAACATTCACTTACCGGAATCCTTTGTGCTTACTCTTGATTCCGTGGAATAGTTGCACCATTCAACGCTTGATTGGAACCGGAATAAAGTCCACCGACATGCCAATTCGAGAATTCATGGTAACAAGGATTTAATGTATACATCAAAGTAGAGGATTCATGCCGTGAAAGGATTGTTGGTATTTTTTTTTTTAATGACATGGGTTGACAGTCAGTTTTTTTATTTATTTAAATTCCCGGTGGGAAGTCATTGTAACATATCTCCACCTTTCAAAGTCACCAGAATCCAAATCCAACGTCGATCACGGGGGAATATAGCCTACACGATACCGCGTCCGAAAACGGACATAGGCTACTCGACTTCCTGGCGGGGCGCAATCTCCTTCTGGCTAGCACACTATTCCCGCATCTCAATATTCACAAAGGATGCCGGCGATCACCTGATCAGTCTACCACCAATCAGATTGATCACGTTGCGATCGATGCCACACACCTCCAACATCCTAGATGTGCCAACAACGACTCGAATCAATACCTTGTTGTAGCCAAGGTACGAATGATGATATCAAGGATGCCACGGAGTCGAGCTGTACAACGAAAGTTTGACATCGGAAAGCTACAATCGCAGGAGACCGCTAGGACCTTCGCCGATCGAGTTTCCCTCAACCTCTCGCAAACTCCAATGACATCGGGAAAACCCACGGAGCAACAATGGGAGCATTGCCAGCGTGCCACCAGAGACGCTACCTCGGATTCGCTGGATTTCAAGCCACCGTCAGCTAGAAACCACTGGTTTAATAACAATGCGGGCAAGCCCATATAGCAAAACGCCTACAAAGCCATGCTACATAGACGGACGAGAGACACTCGTCAACATTACCCTCTAAATTTGACATAGTCTCGGAAATTAGGCAAACGTCCACGTCATATATGTCTAAGACTGTCTGGAACAAATTTTGATGTTTTAAAATCCATTTGCATTCCAAGCCACTATGTTGAGTAACAGGCACTGGAATTTATGTTTATGAATCTATCCATCTCAACAGCATTAAATGGGTGAAAGAAAAGCTTCTCACCTCCTCAAAAACTGTTGTAAAATGCTGCTTTTAATGTAGCTTTTAAGGTTGTTTACTTGGAGAAGTAATGAACATGAACAATGTATGATGATCCTTAATGCGTTTAGAAGCATCACAGACGTTAGTACGAAGCTGTTACCGCTTCTGTTTTTTAAGTAGCGCCTGAAAGGCCACTTCACACCGGTATGCATTATTTAAAGGTTGTTCTTGGAGAAAATTCAACCAAATTGGATGGGATTTCGCTTGGAAAACGAAATTGGAAGCCATGCTTGGAACATATTCCCCGTGTACGTGCCGAAATTGCACAAAATTGTTGCACAATCAGACTGTGTTTAAATTAACTACTTTCCAGCATGATTTAGCGGTAATTGGATATAATGCTGTTGCATACTCTTAGGCATTATTCAGTCTTTAATTTTTTTTTTTTTTCTGAAATAAAACAAGTGAAAGTGACGTGGATATGTACACATGTGTCTACGCACTTTAAATCGTCTCAATTCTATTGCCAATTCTTAAGGGTATCAAGGATGCTTACATAGATCCCTGGAATCCCTAGTCCCCATACGGTAATCGAGGGATAAATGCCGTGACATGGCTTTTAACTCCTACGCGGGTGGGATTATATTGATACACTTTAAGGATGTCGGATAACCCGAATAGACTGAGTCGCGGAGAACTGAGTTGATTCGACAATTTCACCGAACGGAAGTACCTACACCGACTCAACAGTCATTCACTCCAACATCGATCGCTGATTCATTGTCATCCATCCGTCATTGTTACACATACTCGTACTCGTATTTGCTTTCGTTCGTATTCATGATCGTTATAACTCCGGTGGGCTTTCGGAACAGGTCTTCCATCAAAGCTTCATTCAACAAATATTTAAAAAAGAAAGTAAACACACAAACGAATCCAGTGAGTATGGAGAAAAGTGATAAGTGGCGCTCGTCACGATGGTGTGTACGAGTATATACTATAAATCGTCCGTGAATCGCGCGGTAATTTTCAAGAAAGCAAGATGCTATACGTTCGCTATGCTTAGACGATGATGTCATACAAAATCTTGGCATAATTACAAACCCGTCAAATCGACCCTGTACTAACCGCCCTTATGGCGGTGCGGCTGCTAGTGTGAAATCCATCAGTCGGTTTCCCTTGGTTTTTGCTTACTTTTTGCATGATTGGCGACATGTTTGCGCATCCGAGTCGCGTGGTGAAGGAAAACATTTACTCTTGGGGTGGCTGAGTGGAGTGACAGTGGGTTTTGGGGGTAGATATTTGGCGTCTGGCGGCCGCGAAGCAGAATTGCTGATTGGAATCTTGAGACGTGTGGAGATGCATATTAGCACTCAATTGAGCATGCATGCTAATGAACACTTAGTGTGATTGCGAGTGCATTGAGTTGAACTTTAAATGTCTTCCCAATCAAACAGGTTTCAATGAGCTTGTGCTTCACTGTTCTGGCCATTGGCAATTTGAAATATTCATGCGGATTCATTCTCGGGCTATGCATAGAATGTGAATAAATTTTTGGCCGTAACAGGTTTGTGCAAATTCTGGTTGAGGTTAGAGGATGTAGTCCTCTTCCGGTGCTTGGATTGAAGACTGAAAGACTGATTCCTGAATGAAATCAAATATTTTCTGAATCATGATGGCTTGCGGAAGTTGGGTTTACCGTGTCTGTGTACCTTTCGCAAGCTCTGCAGTTTGATGCGAGCACATTGCACAACTCTTATAGAGGCGAGAGCCAGTTTTGTGGGCACATTCATGTGTGCATTATCCTTGCTTGCTATATACTAGTTATATTACACTCTATCCTGTACGGTTGGCCAAATAAGACGCAGCAAAGTACATAAACGTATTTTCAAATTATGTACTCAAATATTCACACTACCTGGTTTTACAGACGTCAGTTCAGTGGTCAACATTTCTGATATCTTAAAATAGGGACGTTTCTGTGGTCTCAATCTCGGTAGTGATGTTGTTCTTTAGGTCTTAAATGGTGGCTTACATTGATGACCCAATGTTTATTTATTTATTAAGCTTATTACAAGCTAATGTACTTAAACAATCTAAACTTAAATATTAGCTACTTAACCTACGAGAGAATAGGGTCAGGTGGCATGTGGGAGGTAGAAGATTAGAGGGAGGATTTTTTTAATTGGACTTAAGAGGAGATTTCTTTATGGATGGTAGAGATAAATGAAAGTCAAAGGTTCGTTGTAGCCATAGTTAGTGCGATGAGAGGGGAGTCTGAAAAGTGGAGTAGATCTTAGGCGACGAGGGTTGGTATTAAGGAAAATCATTTCGAGGAGGGCAGGAGAGTCGATAATTCCAGCTATAAGCTGGTAAATGAAGAGAATGTCAGCTGCCTCACGGCGTGCTTTCAGGGTTTGTTACTTACTTATCAGGTCAGCGATCCATGGAGGATCTGAGCCTGAGCTATAGCTGCCTTCCATCCTTGACGGTCCCGGGCACGCTGCTTCCAGTTGTCAAGACCAAGATGTCTTACATCCGCGATTACTTGGTCTTTATACCGGTGGTTCGGTCTTCCTCTTCTTCTCGAACCAGGAGGCTCGGAGTCGAAGACCCTCTTAGCTGGAGCGTTGATGTCCGTGCGCTCGATGTGGCCGAGCCAGTGTAGTCGACGGATCCTTGCCTTCCGGACTACATCCACATCTTGGTACAGCTCGTAGAGTTAGCGGTTGTGTCTTCTTCTCCATTCACCTTCCTCACAGACAAGACCAAATATCCGGCCCAGAATTTTTCTTTCGAAAGAACCCAAAATCAGCTCCGCTGTCCTGCTTATCGTCCAGCTTTCGGCTCCGTACAGCAAGACTGGCAGAATGAGCATTTTGTAAAGCATGACTTTGGTCTTTCGAGTGAGGAGTTTCGACCCCAGTTCTTTGGACAAGCCGAAGTAGCAGCGGTTGCCAAGGGCGATTCTATGCTGGATCTCCACTGTGGTGTCATTTGTGGAATTTACGTTTGCCCCGAGGTAGACAAACTCCTTAACTACCTCGAAATTGTAGCTGTCAATTGTTATATTTTGTCCCAGGTGGTGAGCGACGAATTGGTTTTTGCTTGACAGCATGTATTTCGTTTTGTCCTCATTGATCTTAAGACCAACTCGTTTCGCCTGTTCTTCAATCGCCATGAAAGCTTCCACAATGCCACGGCGAGAACACGCGATGATGTCGATATCATCCGCGTATCCTAGCGTATTCAGGGTTTGTAAGCCGATTAATTGTAATCGGTCATCGTAGGGTGGTAATACAGTGCTGTCCGACCATGGGATACCTCTTAAGGCAAAACGCAGAAATCTACGTTACTTACTTACTTAGGTGGCGCTACAGCCGTGGTGAACATGGGCCTCAACCAACAAGCGTCTCCAGCTGGCACGGTCTTTGGCCAGCTGTTTCCAGCGCCGCACGCCCAGTAGGTTAAGGTCCCCTTCCGCCTGCGTGCGCCACCGTAGATGCGGCCGTCCTCTGCCGCGCCCTCCTTCCGGGGTGGATTCGAAGACTCTTCGGGTCGGAGCTGTATTTTCCATGCGCTCCACATGGCCTAGCCACCTTAGACGCTGTATCCGTAGACGTCGTACCGATGTCACTGTACAACCCGTAAAGTTCTTCGTTAAATCTTCTCCTTCATACTCCGTTTGAACAAACGGGACCGTAGATAGAGCGAAAGATTTTCCTCTCGAAATGACCAAGGGCATCTTCATCCGCTTTTGTTAAGGTCCAAGCCTCTGCGCCGTAAAGGAGGACTGGGATGATTAAGGTTTTGTATAGCGCAACTTTGGTCTTTCCAGAGAGGGCCTGTTGAGCCCAAAGAAGCAGTGGCTGGCAAGAGTAATTCTGCGTTTGATCTCAGCGCTGGTGTTATTGTCGCTGGTTACTAGTGAACCAAGGTACATGAAGTCCTTGACCATATCGAATCTGCAGTTGCCAATTGTGACGTTCTGGCCAAGACGTCCGTGTTGCACGTCTTTTTTGGTTGACAGCATATATTTCATTTTACCCTCGTTAATCGAAAGACCCACTTTAGCCGCTTCTGCTTTAATGCTTTCGAACACTTCATTGACGTCTCGCTCTGTTCGTCCAATTACGTCAATGTCATGCGCGTACGCAAGCAGTTTTGCAGATTTGAGGTAGATCGTACCTCTTGTGTTGGCCAGTGTCTAAATCCTTTTTTAACATCAAAGGTCTCGGCTAATTCGCTACCGACCTTAATGGAGCAGCTAGAGTTATCCATTGTCCATTGTCATTCTGCACAATCTGACGAGTTTGGCAGCGATGTCAAAACTAGACATGGCTCGTCTCTATGCACACTGTCATACGCGGTCTTGAAATCGACGAAAAGGTGATGGGTGTCGAAAACGGCACCCCGGCTCTTCGAAATTGCGAAAACAATTTTGTTACCAAATCGCAGGGAATAGTGGATGCTTTCAAGCAACATTTCCCGCGGCTGCTTAATAAGCATGGAGAAGAGAGAGTGGTAGTAGACAAAGTGTTTCCGCTTCCAGTCCCTCCCCCAGCATTTAAGAAATAGGCGGAGCTATTAAAAAACTTAAGAACAACAAGGCCTCAGGCTCGGATGGATTACCATCAGAGCTCTTAAAAGCTGGAGACAATGTTCTGGTACATATGTAGGGAGCATGCATCAGATCATCTGTAGAATTCGGGAGGACGAATGCATGCCTGACGACTGGAATACCAGCTCTATATACCCCATCCACAAAAAGGCGATCCTACTTCTTGCAAATACTACAGAGGTATGTATACACTTGCTCAATGTCGCTTACAAGATCCTATCCAGTGTATTGTGTGAACGTCTAAAGCCGTTTTGCAACTCACTAATTGGCACATACCAGTGCGGGTTCCGGCCCGGCAAATCGACTATAGACCACGCTACGAAAAGTTCTGGAAAAGACCAGCGAGTTTCAGATCGATACCCAACACCTTTTTATCGATTTTAAAGCCGCATGCTGTCATCATTCATCGCAAAGTTTTATTTAACGCGATGGCCGAATTCGGGAACCCGTGAAAACTGAACCGGATGTGTCGAGCCACGATAACAAACACTCGATGCGCCGTGCAGTTCGGTTCCAGAACCCTCGAGCCTTTTAAAAATTGCATCGCATTTCGGCCAAGAGATACATATGTTGTCATGCGACTTCCTCAATCTCGTGTTGGAACAAATAGTGCGGTGGGCCAACGTCAACATGGAAGGCACTATTTTCCACAAATCAGTCCAGTTGCTACGCTACGCAGACGAGATTGATATTGTCTGAAGTTCCCAGCGCAGCATTGTATATTTGGTTTATTGCTGATTTACCTGACCTGAAACCACACTGACCAGTGGACTTTGTCACATTACTCATCAAGCCAGGGGTTTCTACCTAGCTCGCGGAGGTTTAAAACCCAGTACAACAGAGGCAGAGCGTCTCTAATGGCACTCTGGCAATGCTCCCACTGTTGTTCTGTGGATTGTGCCGGTATCATCGGATTTTGCGAGAGATTAAGGGAAACTCGTTCGGTAAAGATCCTAGTGGTCTCCTGCTATTGTAACTCTCCGACGTCAACCTTTCGTTGTCCAGCTCGAGTTCGTGGCATCCAGGGTTTGCTCCAATTGATTGCCTGCACCCGATATGTTAAGGGACCTTTCATTCCAGGTGTAGATCCGCAAATTTTTTAGGCAGGGGCCATCAGCTTTGTATCCGTCCGTATCCGAGGCTTATTGTTGCTTCGAAGCTTTTTATTTTTTTCCGTGATAGGGGTGTTACCCCTAAGCACAACCCCGAACTTGGAAGACCAGGTTCCTCTTTCCTCAGGAACAAGGGATCGGGTTGCTGCATACATTAGTTCACTACCCGGCCGATGTCGGGGCAGCCATCATGGGAAGGTCACGCGGAGACTGTGTGTCAACTTGTATTGAGCAATCAGTTTCTTTGCTCTGTATGACACTCGTCATAAGATCGATTTATGTACATCCAGCAATTCATGTAACAAAGTGTAATCAATGTCAACATTGACAGATGTATAGTAGTCACTGAGAAATAAAATCAAAAATACGTGATCATACACCCGAAGAACGCTCACAAGTTATTGAATTTTATTATCAAAATTCGTGCTCTGTGGAAAATGTTTGCTCGCACACTTCGATCATTTTACGGTCGTCATAACTGACCTACCGAGCAAGGAATCCAAGCTATAGTGACCGTATTTGCGTATTTTGTCACATTTTTTATGGGGATACGTGTATGTTAATTGCAGCTTGGGAAGACAATATCCAGCCAATAAGCTTGAAACGGTGACTCAAAATTGGACAGTACATATTGAGCACTGAAAACGTGCTCCTGGTCAACATGTACGCGAAGCAATCTTTAAAAAGTAAATGGCAATCATTGACCTATGACCTCAAATTTAATACTATTTTCCAAAATTTCTTTATTAACTTCCCAGTGGGAAGCTATTGTAATGGGGACTTACTTACTTTGATGGCGCTACAGTTCGGGGTGAACTAGGGCCTCAACCAACAAGCCTCTCCAGCCGGCACGATCTTTGGCCAGCCGCTTCCAGTGCCGCACGCCCAGTTGGTTGGAGTCCTTTTCCACCTGTGCGCGCCACCTTAAATGCGGTCGTCCTCTGCTGCGTCGTCCCTCAGGGTTGGAGTCGAAGACTCTTCGGGCCGGAGCGTTGATGTTCATTCGCTCTACATGGCCCAGCCATCTTAGACATTGAATCCGAAGACGTTTAACTAGGCCGATGTCGCTGTACAGCCCGTACAGTTCTTGGTTAAATCTCCTCCACTCTCCGTTTACACAAACGGGACCATAAATTGCACGCAGAATTTTCCTCTCGAAACGCCCAAGAGCCTTTTCATCGGCCTTAGCGCCATAGAGGATGACCGGGATGATTAAGGTTTTGTATAGGGATACCTTGAGGTTGCCGTGGCGCAGTGGTTAGTGTGTTGGACTCTGACGCACGATGAGCGAGTTCGCATCCCGATAACACCAACGCCATCGAATGTTTATTTCGCGGTGTCCCTCCGCAGAGTCCCGCACGATCTTTTCAAGTATGATGTTAAAGAAATCACATGACAGTGCGTCACCCTGTCTAAAACCTTTTTTAACATCAAAGGTCTTGGTTAGTTCACCTCCGACCTTAATGGAGCAGCGAGGGTTCTCCGTAGTCATCCTGCACAGTCTGACGAGTTCGGCAGGAATGTTAAAATATGACATGGCTCTGTACAGCTCGTCTCTATAAACACTGTCATACGCGACTTTAAAGTCGACGAAAAGATGGTGCGTGTCGACCTGCGTGTCTCCAAGATCTGCCGTAGTGTAAATATTTGGTCTATCGTGGATTTTCCTGGCCTGAAACAACACTGGTCGGAACCTACCAGATTGTCCACGAACGGCTTCAGGCACTTACACAGTACGGTAGAGAGGATCTTGTACGCGATGTTCAGGAGGCTTATTCCTCTGTAATTGGCGCAGTCATAGGGGTCTCCTTTCTTATGGACCGGGCAAACGGTACTGAGATTCCATTCATCGGGCATGCGTTCTTCCGATCATATCTTGCAGATGAGTTGGTGCATGTTCCTAACCAGCTCATCGCCAGCTGCTTTAAACAGTTCGGCGGGGAGTCCGTCTGCTCCAGCAGCTTTATAAGGCTTAAGTTTCGATATCGCTATCTTAACATCGTCTAGGTCGGTGGGCCGGGATTCTCCTTCGTCTTCGTCCATTGTGAATGGTTCGCTCTGCCTGACATGGGCACTTTGGCTATCATCGCCGTTATACAGTCAGGAGTGGTCCTTCCACAATCTCAGCATCGACTGTGACTCCACTACTAGTTGTCCGTGCTCATCCCTGCAGGCTTCCGCTCTGGCTTTATAGCCTTGGCATGTTCGTTTTACTTTTTGGTAACATTTTCAAACGTCGTTCCTGCAGTAACATCTCTCCATTTCCTCGATCTCGCTCTTCTCGTACTCCTTCTTTTTTCTTCTCAGAAACGCATGCTCCTTAGCATGCGTCATCAAACCAGGGGTTTCTCGAAGGTGGTGGCTTGAAGCGGCCTCTCTTATGGCAGTCTGACGACTCCATTGCTGTTCTATGGTTTGTGCAGATTGCACCGGGACTTGAGAGAGCTTGAGAGAGATTTGATCGGCGAAGTTGATTCTGAGAAATTCATACCCGTACCTTGGCTACAACAAGGTAATCATCCGAATCGATGTTGGCTCTTCGAAAAGTTCGGACGTCTATGTAGGATGCTGGGGAATGTCTGCCTTCGATCGCAATGTGATCAATTTGATTGATTGTCGATTGATTGAAAGACCGCCAGGTCCCCTTATGGATGCTGAGGTGTGGGAATCGTGTACTTGCTACTACGAGGTTATGTCCCGCCATAAAGTCCACTAGCCTTAGTCCGTTTTCTGACGTGGTGTTATGTAGGCTGTGCTTTCCTATGACTCATTCAAAGATTACTTCCTTACCCAGCTTCGCATTGAAATCTCCTAGAACGATTTTGGAGTCATAGCTGGGACATTGGGCTTAATGTCGGTCGCCTTTCTCCTCTGTGGGGATAATTATGAGGCGTTCGCTTACATGTTGGAAGCTTAAGACTTTTTTCGAGTCTGCCTAATAACAAATCCGCATCCGAATAAGCGTTGTTTATTTTTTCTGTAGCAGTTTCCATAGTAGATATCACAGTTTTTCATCCGCTTTTTGCCTGGCCCATCCCATCACACTTCTTGGAGTGCGGTAATGTCTACCTTATAGCAGTCCAAAGGGTTGACCAGTTGTCCGGCTGCACCTGGTCTGTTGAGGGACCTAACGTTCCAGGTGCAGATCCGGAATTCGTTTCCCTTTAGACGTTTGCAGGGGTCGGTTGTTGGTTGTCTCCGAACAAATATTTGTTTTACGTGATAGGGATGTTAACCCTAAGCGCAACCCCCAATTTGGAGGGCCAGGTTCCTCTTTTCCCAGGAACAAGGGGTCGGGTCGCTGCACACATTGGTTCACTACCTGACGGGCGCCAATATAGCTATCCAGGGGAGGGTGCACGCGGAGGCTGTGTGTCAACTTGGATTGAGCAGGGACAGAGTTCGAAGCTGGCGTTTGCCATGTTAAACGCGATCAACTTCTTTGCTCTGTTCCGAACCATAACTTGGATTCCGAGGTTATTTGCTATGAATGGACTGGTGTATCCGTAGTTTGTCAACCACTGACGAAATGGGTTGAGTCGTTTTATCGTTGTTAACACAAAAAACTAATTTTTCTGTGGTTTATTGACGGTCTTAGTTCTATTGCGAGGAATTCCAGTCCATACCTCGCATGGAACACATCCTTTATGGTCGCTCGAGGTTCTTGGTCGTGTGCCAGAATCCTTGTCTACACTCCTTATTTCAGCCCAATCATCCTAACTTGTTATTCCGCGTTCCTAGCACACTTCCTTTTTTCCTATTCACTACGAACGTCTCACTAGCCGGATATGGATCACTGGAAAGTGGTTCATAAACAAGCAATGACCTCATTTATTCTTGGTGTTGCCAGCCAATACTTGGCGGAGATGTTTTATAGTTTTTTTTTGGAAGAGATCCAAGCGAAATGCCACACATGCAATGGAGACGACATAGCTCCGTTCCGTTTCATTGCGATATTCAAAAGATATCGAGCAAGAAACTCGTTCAGCTTGTCATGTTTTTGGCGAAATATTGCCAGGAAGCTACGTGTCTCTCTGCTAGTCGGGGCTACGAATTACTTAGACCGCCCGCGTCGACACCTATGCATGGACATTATCTCCACATGTCGGCCATTCCTTCATGCCGATACTATGGATCACTGTGTTAAGGACACCCTGCCGGCAAACGATAAACATTCATCTTCTATCTATTGTTCTAATATCGAAGATAATTTTCATTTTCACCATATTCTAGTGCCCATAAGGCACTAGAACATCACCGAGAACACCATTTGTTCAAGGACTGTTTTCTTACGGTGTTGCGGTCTCGTGTCCTTCCTTCTTGTTCCCATTCCGTCTTATTGTTGGCAATTGGGACGAGCATCCATTGCCCTATGGCGCCATTTAGCTTTGCACTGCTAAAAGGGAAGAAATCAATTTCCAGCACGTGAACGTTTATCCTTTATCTTCAATTTTTTCCTCTCGCATTTTATTTGCTCCTTCCTGGTCAAGACCTAAACGAGTTCAGTTTTTCAGTTGTTCGGTTTTTGACTTTGTGGCTGGCTTTTGTTGGACAATTTTATTTTACGACCGAAACTGGTGAAGTTTATCTGAGAATCGATTTTTGCTTGCCTCGTTTGTTATGGAGCACATCGCCACGAGTCGATGTGCTTTTGTCCTGTGTCGTTCGATTCTGTTCCATTCGAATGGGCTTGAGTATAGGCCCTTTCATTTCTGGTTACATATGAGTGAAATGATGAGGAATAGAAATTGGATGCAGTTCTTGGAATGCATCCTTTTGTCTTGTAGAGAAATGCGTTTGGTCGAGGAGGAATGTTGTCGCCAGTAGAGGTTTAGAGCGCCAACCTGACGGCTTTGTTGAAGTGAGTCGGGTGAATAGGATGTGAACGTCATTTTCGGATTCAGTTGGGCTTTTATGTATGGTTACTGCGTTAAAGTAGGTGTACCTCCAGTCATGTACATTATGTTGCCATTTGCCGTGGCCACAAAGATTCACATTCAGTAAAATCTGTTTGGTGCTTGCTAACGAGATTTTGTAGCTTAGAGAGGGCGACTGTCGCTGATTCTGTTCTTAATGGTCTTTTTTCCACAAACTTCAGTTCCGACATTGACAGTGAATTCAAAGAGAACAGGTACCTGCCCCTGTCACTGTTTTACGAAGCAGAAAATAACCATAAGGAATCGTGACAGACGGAACCATAGCCTTCCGGACTATATTCACATCTTTGTACAGCTCGTAGAGTTCGCGATACTGTCTTCTCCTCCATTCACCTTTCTCACAGACCGGATCAAATATTCGGCGCAGAATTTTTCTTTCTAAAGAACCCAAAATCAGCTCCGCCGTCCTGCTAATCGTCCAGCTTTCGGCTCCGTATAGTTAGACTGGCAGTATAAGCGTTTTGTAAAGCATGACTTTGGTTCGTCGAGTGAGGAGTTTTGACCCAAGTTGTTTGGACAAACCGTAGTAGCAGCGGTTGCCAAAGGCGATTCTATGCCGGATCTCCACCGTGGTGTCGTTTGTGGAGTTTACGTTTGCCCCGAGGTAGACAAACTCCTTAACATCTAAGGAGTCGTTATATTTTATCCAAGGTGGTGAGCGGCGGATCTGTTTTTGCTTGTCAGCATCTATTTTGTCTTATCCTCGTCGACTTGAAGACCAACTCGTTTCGCCTGTTCCTCAATCGCCGTGACAGATTCTACAACGTCACGTGGATCCGCGCGATGATGTGAATTTCATCCGCGTATCCTAGCAGCTGGACTGACTTGTAGGAGATAGTGCCTTCCCTGTTGACACCTGCCCGTCGCACTATCTGCTTCAGCCCTAAATCGAAGAAGTCGCATGACAGCGCATCTCCTTGCCGAAATCCGGTGTATGTTTCAAACAGTTCAGATGTCTTAGAACCGAACTGCACGGTGCATCGCGTATTTTTTAGTTTTCCTGGGATCCCGATCTCGGCCATTGCAACAAACAATTCTTTGCGATGAATGCTGTCGTATGCGGCTTTAAGATCGACAAAGAGATGATATGTATCGATTTGAAACTCGTTGGTCTTTTCCAGGATTTGTCGAAGTGTGAATATTTGGTATATAGTCGACTTGCCGGGCCAGAAGCCGCCCCGATTAGTGCGATGCAAAAGGGCTTACGACGTTCACACAGTACGCTGGACAGGATCTTGTATGCGACATTGAGCAGGGATATAAATACCTCTATAGTTCTTGCAAGTGGTAGGATCGCCTTTTTTGTGGATGGGCCAAATAAAGCTGATATTCCAGTCGTTGAGCATGCTTTCGTCTTCCCAATTTCTACAGATGATCTGGTGCATGCTCCCTACCCAAACATCGCCGCCGGCCTTGAAGAACTCTGATGCCAAGCCATCTGAGCCTGCGGCCTTGTTGTTTTTCAACTTTTGAATAGCTATGCCGACTTCTTCGATGCTGGGTGGGAGGACTACTTCAGCGGCTGGAGTTGGGATTTCCTTAATCCCTACCACACTCTCTTGGTCATGCTCGTTAAGCAGCTGCTGAAAATGCTGCTTAGACACATCCACTATTCCCTACGGGTCGGTGACAAGATTGCCTTCGCAATTTCGAAGAGCCTGGGTGCCCTTCATAAAGTCTCCTGCAAGGCTTCTAGCTTTCTTATAAAAGGCCCGTATCCCTGAGCTAGAAGGCTGCAATGATTCTCTTCTTTAGTCACAGCAGTTTTTTCTCCTCCCTCCTTCTGGCTCGGTACTCCTCTCGCGCTGCCCTGGTTTTTCGCGACCCCGCCTTTTGGTATGCCGCGTCGGTGGCTGCCTTTTTCTGCTCACATTCGCCATCATACGTACCATGGGTTTCTTGTCGGGGGGTGGTAAGTAATCTAAGGTGTTCTCGGCTACTTCCTGAATGGCTGAGCGGCAATGCAGCCACATACTGTTGACGTTTGTGCTCGACGTAGGCATACCGGAGTGCACCAGCACTGGATCCTTTCGAATGCTAGGAAGAAGCAATTTCAATTCAAAATTCTGTTTTAATTGGCGGAATTATGTTTAAATAATCTAAGAACTCAGCGCCACCGAACCGTCTGTCATCCAAATGGAAGCCACAAAACTCGGACAGCAGCCATCAACTCTGTCCCGACCACTGCAGCTATTGTGGCGCCAATCGGCCCATGGTAAAACAACGTATTTTCTGCTTTAATTAAAAACGAATTGAATTGACCAAATTGCAGGCATAAATTGAATAAAGCAATGAGGACGGAGCACGGCTTACTCGAAGGTGGGTAAGTTGCATAGTCGGGGAGACCATTGGCTTACAAGGATTAACTGATGATTTGAATTGTTGACGATTTAATTCAGGAACACTCCATTCGATGGGGTAATGCCTCGTTCCAGTCTGGCTAACTGGAGTGAACAACACCATGCCATGGACATAACGTGGACATGGAGTTAGCTTGTAACTGCAATTAAGGCGGGCAAGGAGGAAACAAGGATAATGTTGTTTTGTGCTTGTTTTGTCTTCGGCATTTTTTTTTTTCTCTGGAAGATAAATTCCACGTGCCAAATGCCTGCTGGTCGTCCGTACATGCCATAGATGCGGGATCATCCAAAGTTCTATATAAATGCGAGCCAAGTGCTTTGGGCTGGGCAGACAAACAGCCGAGAGGCATTTTTTGTTCTTTTCAAGACTTTTGTTTTGCGTTGCTCTCGCGTCCGTCATGGTAATCGGGATGATAGAGGCGGTGGGGTAGTAGTGGTGGAATTGGCGTTGAATCTTTGCGGAGTTGCGCAAAAAGGACTCTTAGTGTTGAATTGCATTTTATATTCTGTATTCTGCACTGCGGTTGCATATTTCTTTCGCCAGACACGCAGGAGACGGCGGCGGGTCGATTTGTTTGAATGAGGCGACCGTTGAAATGGAGTTTTGTCGTAGTACGTTGTTGGGCTTATTGAATAAACTTCACGGATTGTCAACATGCTTATATGGCTTTTGGCTGACGTTATATACGCATTGGTGCTTGACCTAGATTCACTGTATGCACATGCTTCCAATTGATGAACAATACCCTTTGTCACGGACCACTCATTAGAATGTGCCTCCACCACCTTGAGCTATTCATCGTGAGTCGTGAGTAAATTAAACGAAAACGAAATGTTCTTAGGAGTGGAAGAAGTACATACATCTGGCGTTTGCCTCCTTGCATGAGAGCCTCTTCTAATAGATCTCCCCCCGTTAGTGCTTCACTTTGCATCTATTTCCGCGCTCGCTGCTGCTATAAATACATTTGCGCGAAATTTCCTCTTCATAATTAGAATTTCACTCATATCCCCCCCGCGTCTATAGAGCGCGAAGAACTCAGTATCAATTAAAACGCAATCATCGAGTCGAGTTAGAAAAAAGAGTCCTTGATTGCACGGCGAAATAAGGTCGGAAATGGGAATTCGAGAATTTGGCAGTTTAGCTGGTACCGGAAATGCGGATTGATGGACGGCACCGATATGTAGTAATTGTGACAGTCCATCACGTAGGAAATGGTCTCGGGGAGATTTCGATTGCGATACGGAAAATTGAATTTGTCATCGAGAAATAATCGAGCCGTCGATTGTGGGATGTTTGGTAAGAGGGCGATTTAAAGGAAACTGTGTAGTCGGCAAGGACTATGAAGCAAAAGGACCAAGAATGCTTAGACACATGCTGATACATATGTTTGGATTTTGTATGATTGGTACTTGGGATGAAGGGTTCTTGAATGAGGTGAAGGTCAATCGGATTTGGGTCGATACATCCGTATATGTAGGAGATGTAGGTGGTCAAGACGATTTATTCAAAGTAATTTTTGTGTATCGGGTTCCTTAGAAAGACCGTAGGAGTAGGACTTGATGTTCTGTTAAGTCCCTTTCTATGGGCCAGGATATACATAAATATGCGGTTTAGTGGTAGGAAGGAGTTTTTCTTACTGGATCGATCTTATGTACCAGTAGAAAGAGGAATGCAATGTCGGCTATTCTTGATACAACAAACGTCACTCAAAAAAGGGCGATATAAAAACGAATATCAAGGGACCAATTTGTCTACCGTGAGGAAAGTCTTGGACTTTTGAGGTTCATATTGATGAAAAAGCATTCATGAGTAGTGATATTGTGCACAATGTTCGATACGATAGTACTTACTTACTTTAGCGCCATCTACAGTTCGGGGTGAACCAGGGCCTCAACCAACAAGCCTCTCCAGCCGGCCCGATCTTCGGCCAGCACCTTCCAGTGCCGCACGCCCAGTTGGTTGAGGTCCCCTTCCACCTGTGCGCGCCACCTTAAATGCAGTCGTCCTCTGCTGCGTCGTCCCTCGGGGTTGGAGTCGAAGACTCTTCGGGCCGGAGCGTTGATGTCCATTCGCTCTACATGGCCTAGCCATCTTAGACGTTGGATCCGAAGACGTCTAACCAGTCCGATGTCGCTGTACAGCCCGTACAGTTCTTGGTTGAATCTCCTCCTCCATTCTCCGTTTACACAAACGGGACCAAAGATTGCACGCAGATTTTTCCTCTCAAAACGTCCAAGAGCCTCTTCATCCGCTTTTGACAACGTCCAAGCCTCAGCGCCGTAGAGGAGGACCAGGATGATTGAGGTTTTGTAGAGGGAAACCTTAGTTCTTCAAGAGAGGGCTCTACTACTCAATTGCCTCTTGAGCCCGAAGTAGCAGCGATTGGCAAGAGTTATTCTGCGTTTTGTCTCAGCGCTGGTGTCGTTGCTGCTTGTCACTACCGAGCCAAGGTAGACGAAGTCCTTGACTACTTCAAAAATATAGCTGCCGAAGGTGACGTTCTGACCAAGACGTCGGTGTGGTGCGTCTTTCTTGGATGGCAGCATATATTTGGTCTTGTCTCCATTTACCCTTAGACCCACTTTCGCCGCTTCTGCTTCAATGCTTGTGAACGCCTCAATGACGTCTCGCTTTGTTCGTCCAATAACGTCAATGTCATCTGCGTAGGCAAGCAATTGTGTGGACTTGAAGTAGATCGTACCTCTTGTATTGGCCGCAGAGTCCCGCACGATCTTTTCAAGAATGATGTTGAAGAAATCACATGACAGTGTGTCACCCTGTCTAAAACCTTTTTAATAGCAAAGGGGTCGGTTAGTTCACCTCCGACCTTAATGGAGCAGCGAGAGTTCTCCATAGTCATCCTGCACAGTCTGACGAGTTTGGTAGGAATGTTAAAACATGACATGACTCTGTATAGCTTGTCTCATGCGGCTTTAAAGTCGACAAAAAGATGGTGCGTGTCGACCTGAAATTCACACACTGGTAGGAACCTATCAGATTGTCCACGAACGGTTTGAGGCGATTACACAGTACGGCAGAGAGGATCTTGTACGCAATGTTCAGGAGACTTATTCCGGGCAAACAATGCCGAGATTCCATTCATCGGGCATGCATTCTTCCGACCATAGTTTGCAGATGAGTTGGTGCATGTTCCTGACCAGCTCATCGCTAGCTGCTTTAAATAGTTCAGCGGGATGTCCGTCTGCTCCAGCAGCTTTATAAGACTTAAGTTTCGATATCGCTATCTTAACATCGTCTAGGTCGGTTGGACGGGATCCTCCTTCGTCTTCGTCCATTGTGAATGGTTCATTCTGCCTGATGGCAGCATTTTGACTATCATCGCTGTTATACAGTGTACAGAAGTAGTGCTCCCCCAATCTCAGCATCGACTGTGACTCCACTATTAGTTGTTCGTGCTAATCCCTGCAGCCTTCTGCTCTGGCTTTCTAGCCTTCGCATGTTCGTTTTACTTTTTGGTAGAATTTTCGAACGTCGTTCCTGCAATACCATCTCTCCACCTCCTCGATCTCGCGCTTCTCGTGTTCCTTCTTTTTTTCTTCTCGGAAGCACATGCTCCTCTCTCCTTTTTTGTTCGGGCAGCTCTCGTCCTTGGATGCAGTGTAGCCATGTATGCATTCTGTTTCTCTGTATGGGCCTGTCTGCACTCGTCATCAAACCAGGGGTTTCTCAAAGGTGGTGGCTTGATACCGAGTAACGACTTGATGGGCGAAGGTCCTGGCGGTCTCTTGCGATTGCAGCTTTCCGACGTTAAATGTTGGTGTTCTTACTCGACTCCGTTGACTCCGGGAAACTCCGTACCTTGGCTGCAAGAAGGTAATGATCCGAGTCGATGTTGGCTCCTCGAAAGGTTCGGACATTTAGGATGCTGGAGGAGTGTCTGCCGTCGATCGCAATGTGATCAATTTGACGGGTTGTCGATTGATCCGGGGACCGCCAGGTCCCCTTATTGATCTTGAGGCGTGGGAATCGTGTAATTTCTACTACGAGATTATGTCCCGCCATAAAGTGCACTAGCTTTAGTGCGTTTTCTGACGTGGTGTTGCGTAGGCTGTGCTCGATATAACGTAAACATACTACACGTCCGGCCTCGGTCAAAATACAGTCGAGAGCAATGTTTATTTGCAGTCATCTTATCGACTATGAGTAGTGTGAAATGAACAAGGCGGGATCTGTCTAATGCGTATATACGAGTACTTACTGGCTTACCACCCAATGCGTTCATGAAAGTTAAAGCACCTACTTAGGTAAGCCATTACATTCTTACACCTTTTTAAGTAGGTAGTAAATATTGTATGAGAGCACCGTGGCGCAGTGGGTAGTGTGTTGGCCTCTGACGCCGATGACTCGGGATCGAATTCCGACACAGCCATGTCATCGAACGTGTTTTCACGGCGTTTCTCCTCAGCGGGGTTCTGACAAAACCCCCTGTAGTAAAATTGTCATGAAAAGCTTCTCGAAATTTGCCGTTCAGAACCGGCAATAAATTGTAGGTCCCTTTCACCTATGGGCAAATTAAATCACACACAACATGGGTGATTGAGAGAAGCTCGGCTCTGGTCCTTCATGGACTGTAACGCCAACATACATACATACAGTAAATATTGTATTCATGCTTATAAAGTATCGGTTTCCTTCACATTCTGCTCTCAACGGTGCAACATAAGACCTCAATATACCCATAAGGATGGCGTTAAAAAGAAAAAAACTCAAATTACATATATCCATCACCGTCGACTGCCCTTTATCGGGGTCAAATGATATACCCAATCCAAGTCATTAACAGCTTTTCAGTTTCCTTTTTTAAAACTTTTTCGCCCCAACATTTTATGATGATTAAACGGATAGCAAGAAGACTGGAAAAATGTGCTGCTAAAAAATGAATTATGAGTGAGGATGTCGTCTTCGACTTGCCTTCAAGTCGATTTGTTTAGAAAGGAGAGCAAACTTTTGCCCACTCATCCTTCTCCCACGGGAATTCCTTTTTTTGTCAGCCCTGAGGAAAGTAGAAACAAAAGCGAACAAGAAAAGAAAAATTGTGTTCAAGGCCTTATATGGACGGCTGTGAACGACTAAAGCAATGTAAACACGCGTCATTGTCTCTTCAAACAGACTCGCAGGACGACGCTCGTATACCCGTATATGTATGTACGAGCGGATAATGAGGACTAACTTGAATTAAACATTCGCCTAATTGCTTTCTTCCTCTTCGCTATCCTAATGAAACTACCCTCCTCTCTGTATGCATATATTACAACGTGTATCCAATGATAAAGGTATGTCCACAGGGACCGCATTTAAATCAGTCGTTTCACCACATCGGAGCCGGTCTTGGGAGATAGAAAAAAGAATTGTATCTAACACCGTATGATTCAAGCTGACAGCTTGCATTTGAATATGTAAAAAACCAAAGATACCCTGAAAGGAGTACGGATAAACCTCATCACCATGCATGGGAATTGCATGGAAGATATACTCGTATTTCTCCAGCTCCTGCTATCTTTTTCTGTTTATTTATAAATATTTCAGGGAATTGTTGGAAGAGCATGAAGGCACACGCATAAATACGAGAGTTTTTTGCAGGATAGTCAGAGAAAATGTCCTTGCAGAACAACGTCGAATGATCAGGTATTCCAGGAGGTATGTCATGTACACACATTATACATTCCGAGCACAAGACCTTTTTCCTGGCAAGCGATTAATGATGACTTAAACGTTTTTGAAATGTTCTTTGGAATGTATGGATTGCTTATGAGGGCTGACACGGTCACGCTCGCAGAATCTATCCTACAAGGAGAGTAAGGTCTCTTTGAAAAAAGAGGGTTCTACTCTGGTTGTAGGGATGGATGACGCCTCTGTCACGACTTTGAAATCTGCGTACGATTCACGCCCCCACTTCAGCCTTGGTAGAATCCTATTCCATTTTAATGTGAAATAGTCGAAGTCGAGTGTGGGCGCCGTGGCGCAGTGGTTAGTGTGTTGGACTCTGGCGCACGATGAGCGAGTTCGGATCCCGATAACACCAACGCGATCGAATGTTTATTTCGCGGCATCCCTCCTCGGCGGGGTACTGGCAAAACCCCCCTGTAGTATCCTTCTCAAGAAAAATGCTTCTCTACTCAAGCCGTTCGGAATCGGCATTAAACTGTAGGTCCCTTTCACCTGTGTAAAAAAAAAAAATAAATCACACACAACATGGGTGAATGAGAGGAGCTTGGCTCTGGCCCTTCATGGACTGTATTGCCTCCAAAAGCAAATAGAAGTCGAGTATAGCCAAGACTATAAAACCAGAACAGAAGCCTGCAGGGATGAGCACGGACAACTAATAGTGGAGTCACAGTCGATGCTGAGATTGTGGAAGGACCACTTCTGCAGACTGTATAACGGCGATGATAGTCAAAATGCCGCCGTCAGGCAGAGCGAACCATTTACAATGGACGAAGGCGAAAAAGAATTCCGTCCACCCGACCTAGACGATGTTAAGATAGCGATATCGAAACTTAAGTCTTATAAAGCTGCTGAAGCAGACGGACTCCCCGCGGAACTGTTCAAATCAGCTGGCGATGAGCTGGTCAGGAACATGCACCAACTCATCTGCAAGATATGGTCGGAAGAACGCATGCCCGATGAATGGAATCTCAGTATCGTTTGCCCGGTCCATAAGAAAGGAGACCCCTATGACTGCGTCAATTACAGAAGGATAAGTCTCCTGAACATTGCGTACAAGATCCTCTCTGCCATACTGTGTAAGCGCCTGAAACCGTTCGTGGACAACCTGATGGGTTCCTACAAGTGTGGTTTCAGGCCAGGAAAATCCACGATAGACCAAATATTTACACTACGGCAGATCTTGGAGAAGGCCCATGAATTCCAGGTCGACACGCACCATCTTTTTGTCGACTTTAAAGCAACGTATGACAGTGTTTATAGAGACGAGCTATACAGAGCCATGTCATGGCTTAACATTCCTGCCAAACTCGTCAGACTGTGCTCCATTAAGGTCGGAGCCTTTTAGACAGGGTGACGCACTGTCATTCTTTAACATCATACTTGAAAAGATCGTGCGGGACTCTGTGGCCAATACAAGAGGCAAGATCTAGTTCAAGCCTACACAATTGCTTGCCTACGCAGATGACATTGACGTTATTGGACGGACAAAGCGAGACGTCAATGAGGCGTTCACAAGCATTGAAGCAGAAGCGGCTAAAGTGGGTCTAAAGGTATATGCTGTCATCAAAGAAAGACGCACAACACCGACGTCTTGGTCGGTGTCAAGGAGTTCGTCTACCTTGGCTAGATAGTGACAAGCAACAACGACACCAGCGCTGAGATTAAATGCAGAATAGCTCTTGCCAACCGCTGCTTCTTCGGCCTCAAGAGGCAATTGAGTAGTAGAGCCTTATCTCGAAAAACTAAGGTATTCCTCTACAAAGCCTTAATCCTCCTCCTCTATGGCGCTGAGACCTGGACGTTATCAAAGGCGGATCAAAGGCTCTTGGACGTTTCGAGAGGGAAATTCTGCGTGCAATCTTTGGTCCCGTTTGTGTAAACGGAGAATGGAGGTGGAGATTCAACCAAGAACTGTACGGGTTGTACAGAGACATCGGCCTGGTTAGACGTCTTCGGATCCAACGTCTAAGATGGCTAGGCCATGTAGAGCGAATGGACATCAACGCTCCGGCCCGAAGAGTCTTCGACTCCAACCCCGAGGGACGACCGCATTTAAGGTGGCGCGCACAGGTGGAAAGGGATCCCAACCAACTAGGCGTGCGGCACTGGAAGCAGCTGGCCAAAGATCGTGCCGGCTGGAGAGGCTTGTTGGTTGAGGCCTTGGTTAACCCCGAACTGTAGCGCCATCTAAGTAAGTAAGTAAGTAGTCGAAGGATGGGACGAGCCCTGCAGTATGAATCCATGATTTTTGCTCAGATTGATTTAATCTACCGCATTACAAGGCTGCTACCGGTCTGTTAAGTACATAGTAGAATTGAATGCAATAGTACGAGAACAAATCCATCACCGTCTCAAAAATCATCACGTTGTATCCATTCAAGAACCCTGGGTGTGGAATAATACGTGATGCTAGGTAGGCCTAGGGTCTGTCTCATCGGACTCACTATCAGCAACCAAAGTTGGACACTTTTGTGGACAAGATCTGTTGGCCGCCAGAAGAAGCTACACAGCGCGCGTATTAATTGAACATTTCGTCGTTGCGTCTGCCTATTTTCCCTACAACTCGGTGCTGTCTCCACCACCGAAGGCAGTAGAGTACTATGAAGCCAGAAAAATTGGTCTAATCTTGTGCTGCGATGCTAATGCTCAAAACACTGCTCGGGCAGTAGCAAATGCCATACAACAGGGTATCGTCTTTTAGACTTCATTCTCTCGCCTGAGAGAGATCAACAATGTTGGATCTCAACCAACGTTTGTTACAGCGAGACGACAGGAGGTGATTGACCCGACCCTATCCAACAGATATGTGAAGGACATCACTAACTGGTGAATCTTGCCTGATGCTACACTGTCGGTCCATAGATATATCGAATTCTGATTAAGTTGTGGGACCTCTTCCTTGCAACGCAGACGGAATCCGAGAAAGACGGACTGGTTACGGTTTAGAGAGGAGCTTGAGAAATCTACTCAGGCCGTACCTAAACTTAGAACGAAACAATTGGTAGAGAACGCCGTTCATAATTTGATTAGCGTCATCACCAATTGTTTTGAACTCGCATGTCCTGTTAGCGAACCTCCTTGCACGAAATTAGTTCACCGGTGGAATGCCGAGCTCCAAAGTCTACGCAGAGAAACCAGAAGTCTCCTGAAAAGATCGCTCAAATCAAATTCGGAAGATGACTGGAACAAGCATCGGTCGAAGCAGAGAGATTATCAGAAGCTTATTCGTAAATCGAAATATGATTCTTATAAGGCCTTCTGCGAAGAGATCAAGCCTCTGAGTGCGACCAGCAAGTTGGTCAAGGTCCTCAAACGGGAAAAACCGACAAAGCTGGATGCACTCAGATGATCTGAGCACTTCAAGGGAAACTGCAACTGAAACGATGAAAACAACTCGGCGGAGCGGTATATTGCGTCGCGCGTGTTAACGACTTAAGCCATTGATCTTGCTTTGTTGACGGGATATATCCTGTTATGCTGTCAAAAGGGTATAAGGTAGTTAGTCTGGTACTTGCCTATATACCTGTTCCTTGGCGCACGGTGAAAGTAGTCTTTATTCTCAAAACAGGAAAAGAGGGTCACTCAATTGCCAAGAGTTTTAGACGAATTAGTCTAACATCCTTCCTACTGAAAAGCATGGAGAGACTGGTAAAAATGTAAGTGCGCGAAGCTGTCCTTCGAATGCACCCTCTTCGGAGATGCAACATGCTTATCAGCGCGAAAAATCCTGCGAGACTGCGCTTCAAAACCTAGTTGGAAGAAAGACTACGCGCTGGGCATTTTCGTCGACATTGAGGGAGCTTTTGATAACACAACTTTCGACAGCATGAGTAACGCTGCCAGACGGCGATGCGTAGATGAACCACTGGTCTTATGGATCAAAGCACAGAACATTGACCACTGATGCAGGCCTCGACCAATGTGTCCCATCCGGCGTAAACAGAGGCTGGCCGCAAGGTGGCATCCTGTCTCCACTGTTATGGTGCATGGTGGTCGACTCTTTGCTTGATGCTCTCAATGCCTCGGGAATCTATGCACAGGCCTATGCGGATGATGTCGCTGTTCCTTCTGTTGGCTCATGCTTAGCGACTGTCCGTCTAAATGTGACCGATCATTGGTGTACAAGAAATGGGCTTGTCGGTTAATTCTCTTAAGACCGGTGTCGTTCTCTTCACGAGAAGAAGGAAACATATTGACATGACTCAGCTGGTACTAAAAGGCACTCCCATCCCGGAGTCCAAGGAAGTTAAGTTCCTGAGAGTCATCTTAGAGAGCAGGCTTCGGTCAAAGCACATTGAGTCAAAAACCACCAAAGCGCTGTCAGCTTTTTAGCAATAAAAAGGAACTTTTGGCAAAACATGCGGCTTATCGCCGGCAAAGGTCCTCTGGATCTACACGGCAATGATAAAACCGATAATCTCATATGCATCGGTTGTATAGTGGAATAGGCTAACACGCAAACACGTCGTGGCCTCTTTCACCAAACTCCGAAACCGTTTGTCTCAGCTGTACGGGGGCTATGACGAACCTTCCACCTCTTGATACATATATTTATCAGAGGGTGTGCTCTGAAAGCCATGTCTCATCTCAACAGAAATGTCTTTTGGTACAACTCGCGCAGGAATGACATTGTGCTTGCGCAAGAAATGTCCTGGGACCCCAGGCTCATGGACATGCCTTCTGACGCATTGACATCCGTTATTCTTCTTCTTCTTCTTCTTCTTTGGTGGCGTTACGGCCCATGGAGGACCAGAGCCAAGCTCCTCTCAATCACCCATGTTGTGTGTGATTTATTTTTCACACAGGTGAAAGGGACCTACGGTTTAATGCCAATTCCGAACGGCGTGAGTCGAGAATCTTTTTCATGGCAAGTTTACTACGGGGGGTTTTTCCAGTACCCCGCCGAGGAGGATTCGGGATTATCGGGATTCGAACTTGCTCATCGTGCGCCAGAGTCCAACACATTAACCACTGCGCCACGGCGCCCTCCGTTATTCTACTGCGCTGTAATTTCACAGACGAGTTTTCATAGCGTCAGGACTGACTCTGCCTGGATACTGAACCTGGAAAGGATAGTCTTCGCATTTTCACGGATGGCTCAAGGTCTGGGTGGGGGTCCGGAGCTGGGGTCTTCTTTGAGCGCGAAAAAATCTGACTGCACTTCTCTTTAGGAAAATATGCGTCTTTCTTTCAATCACAGATATACGCAATCCGAATGGCCATGCATTATGTTGTAAAGTACAGGTGGAGGGGAAAAAGCATATGCGTCTGCAGTGACAGCCAAGCTACACAGAAAGCTGTGTCCAACCTTTCAAATTAGTGTATGACCTCAAGACCTTAAACAGTGTCGGTCGACTAAATTCACTAAGGCTTGTATGGGTTCCAGGTGACTCTTAGATCCTATGAAATGAGATCTCTGATGAACTCGCCGAAATAAGTTCAGGGGAGAGTTTCTCAGGAACTGGACCCGCTCTAGGTCCACCTACATCCACGGTAAATTCTTACATTAACCATCGGGTGTTTAATCCACAGAACCGTAGATGGAGGGCTTATCCAGCATGCAGGATGACAAAGCGCCTATGTCCTGATGTCTCCATGAAATCCGCAGCATTCCTCCTGTCCTTCAGGAGAATTGGCTGCAGAAGACTTGTGAAAGTCATTACGGGCCATTACACTTTTGCTAACCATCTCTGCGTGCTTGGCATCAGTAAGACGCCTACTTGTGCTGTATGTTGCGAGGAAGATGACGCAGCACAGCATTTTCCCTGCGACTGTCCCGCCTTTGCTCACGCACGGTAGCGCACGCCTTGGGGCCGACGTGTGCCGAATCTCTTAGCTCTGCAACACTAAAGCTCCTTCTTATTTTTCTCCGGAAAACGGGGAAATGTAAGGTGTCTGTCTGGAGTATAATGGACCAGTATTTGCGCCTGAGTGCTCCAACAGATAGTAGAAGCCTCCGACAAAAAAGGAAACAAAAAAAGTGAAATATGGACGAGGTAATGTCCCTAAAGTCAACTCGTCTGCGAGGCTAACCACCATTAAATTAACTATTCTTGTTTTCTCTTCCTTTTCCGTATTTTCTTGTCGAGCAATGAGGTGGCGATTTTGAACCTAATGACGGCAAGTCATCACGAACTCAACACCCTCAAACCGGAAAGGCGTTCTTAGTATCACAAAAGGTCTTGTTCCTCTTTTTTGTTCGTTCCAGAGTAGGGCGATAAAATCCTATTTCGCATTTCATAATCCAATATCCTAGATTCACACGGTCGTGGTTCATAGTTCAAGGCTCGTGTCCTACTTGTATAGTTTGATTGTGTATTCATTCATAACTCTCATACCATCGGATGTATTTTGTGGTTTCCACTATAGCGACAAAGGATAACATTCAAATTGGATTTTTGTCTCTAGTCTTGGGTGGAATTGAATTGAAAATTATCTTGTAGCGTATCCTTATGATGTACTGTTGGAAGTATTTTAGGATTTATGCGACCTGGGCCTTGGAAAATGGTTTTAAAAAGAAAAACAAAAATTGGGGCTAATGAGGGTGAAGCTTGGGAAGACCTTTGTGAGGGAAGTACCAAATTGGCTAGAATGACAGTAGGCAGGAAAGAAAGAGGATTTCACTTCAATTGATAGAAGGTCCTTTATCCTTTTTTTCGGAAATCTTTGAAATATTCTTAGGAAAATCGATAAAAAAGGTTCTCAAATCAAAGGGAAAAAAATAATTGGCTTTAGCGGGGCAAAAAATTGGGATCAAAGCCCTGTAGAAAGGTTGCAAAATCTCTGAGAAATGAGGTTATGCCATCAAAGTTTGATTTTCAATCAAATGCCCTGAACAATAACCCCCGGCCATTACATTACTTCCAACTGCTTCCGCTTGAGCTCTATAGTTTCAATTTGTGTCATTCTATCGCGCAGTAAAATCCGCCAAGCCGTATTGTCACGTTCTGAATTGTTTAGTCGGTTTAGCTCTAGGTGAATGCCATAAGAAATTTAAAAAATTCAAAATAAACGCACCAATCAACCATAAATAAATGGAAACCTGCGAGTACAGTTTGTGACAGGCGTACTATCGATTCGAATCCAAAATCCAATGAAATGTATAAAATTTTATTGATGACGGATGCGGATAGAAGTGCTGCATTCACTCGAGAAGATTTCAACAAAACCGTCAAAACCGTCATCGTCATACATTCCCATCCATTCGCGGTTGGTTGTGAACATTTCCTCATGTCTACGTTCCATTGTCCCATGCCTCGGATGTGTGGTTTTCCTTTTTTCGGAACAAGCATGCGAATGGAATCCCTGGGCTTTAGTCGGATTCTATGTGCAGTGGATAGTGAATCCCCATTAACATTTATAGCACATCGGGGGGAGTACTGTCGCGTACAATACTAGGAATACGTGCACCTACTAGACGGGAAATAAATCGGGTAATTCATCAAAAGAGGATTAGAGCATTTGGGGGACATGTTTCTGGCATTCATCATGGATATGAAGGTGAAATGCTGAATAAATGTATTTTTTGGCCGTTTGTTTTTAGCGGTATTTTACTTAAATTCAGAAGAGAAGAGAGACAGCAATAATGGTCGCCTAACTATTTGATTTTGAGATCAGTATCGACGCAGATAAGAACTACGGAACTCGAGGGTTAATTCAGTTTTATTTTTGTCTGGGAACGTAAACACTTCTAGATATGAATGAAGTCCACGCCATATGCTCAACTCACATCGAATTAAATAGAGTGGAGTGGCGATAACAGCGATTATTTTCGCATCGATTTTTGCAGATAATATTCACAAAAAGCAATACTCAACCGAAAGAGGAATCATACATTTCAGTCCATGCTTGTGAGGGTTACTTAATAGTCCATTGAGCACAGCATCCGATAATGATTCAACGGGTAGCGTGAGGAGACAACGTTTCTTGGTTTGTTGCTGAATACTCATAAATAGCGCATGCCATGAGCTCTAGAAGCATAAATATGTCCCTGTGTGGGACGTTGCGAACAAGTGATTCGTTTCTTTTTCACAAGAATATTCTTGAGAATAATGACTAGAGACGAGAGCTCTTGTACGTCTAGAACCATACTATATTTCTTTGAAATAATTCGAAATAAATTCAGAAATCACGGGCACTTGTTCTAGTTACGAATACCTGAATACACCAATACTAGTGCTTCAAGCATTTATTGGCAATGGCATCTCTTGGTGATTTTTTAAGCGTTTGGTTTTTAATTGTTAATAGAAAACTCAAGAAATTCTCAAGGTCGTATACTATTTTTATTTGAATTGATGAACTAATACTTGCCATTTAAGACTTCTGCTTCGTCATATCGTACGTTACAGTTGGGGGTGAACCTGGGCCTCAACCAACAAGACTCTCCAGGTAGCACAATATTTTGTTAAGCTTTTCCATTGCCACACACCCAGTTGGCTGAGGTCCCCTTCCACCTGAGTGCGCCACCTTAATTGCGGCCGTCCTCTGTTTCATCATCCCTCGGGATTAGATTCAAAGATTGTGGCCCTGTAGTGTCCGTTCGCTCTACATGGCCTAGCCATCTTAGGCGTTCTATCCGTAGACGCCTGACTAGACTCATGTCGCTGTACAGCCCGTAAAGCTCGTGCTTGAGTCTTTTCTTTCATCCCCCGTCTGCGCTTATGGGTCCAAAATCACATTCAAAATTTTTCTCACGAAACGGCCGAGGACCTCCGCTTTGGACACCACCCATGCTTCTGCGCCGTACAGCAGGACCGGGATGACAACGGTCTTGTATAGAATCAACTTGGTCGTTCGGGCGAGGGCTCTTATTAGTCAATTGCCTCTGGAGCCCAAAGAAACAGCGATTGGCAAGAGTGATGTTGCGTTTGATTGCGGAACTGATGTCATTGATCCAGGTCACTGCGGGGCCAAGATAGACGAAGTCCTTAATTGCCTCAAACTTATGTCCTTTTTTGATGACAGCGTATATTAAGTTCTGCACTTATTTACTGCAAAACTAATCGCCGCGTCAGTCTCAATACTCGTAAACGCCTCATTGACATCTCGCTGTGTTCTTCCGATTATGTCAACGTGATCCGCGTATGCGTATGCGGGGAGTTGTGAGAATTCGAAATGAATTCCTGTATTGGCCAGTGATTTTTACAGACAATGTCTAGCACGATGTTGAAGAAATCAGACGACAGCGCATCGGCCTGCCTAAATCCTTTTTTGACATCAAAACTTTCGGTCAGGTCTGTACCGATTCGGATGGAGCAGCGAGCGTTCTCCAAAGTCATTCTGCAAAGTTTGACAAGCTTAGGAGGGATGTCGAAGGTAGACATGGCGTTGTATAGCTCTTCTCTTATTTCGCTGTCGTATGCGGCCTTGAAGTCGACAAATAGGTGGTTTTTCTGAGGATCTGCCGTAGTGTGAAGATTTGGTCGATGGTTGACTTCCCTGGCCTAAAGCCACACTGGTTAGTAGCCATCAGCTTATTTACAAAGGAAGGCTCCAAGCGTTCACACAAAACGGCAGAGAAGATTTTGTAGCCGACCTTAAGGAGACTTGTTCATCTGTGTAGTTCACGCAGTCAAATTGGTCTCCTTTCTTGTAGATCGGGCAAACGATGCTGAGACTCCATTCCTCGGGCAAGCTTTCTTCTGACCTCTGACCATATCTTGAAGAGCTCAGCAGACAGTCCGTCTGCACCAGCAGCTTTATTCGACTTGAGTTTCGATATGCTGATCTTTACTTCGTCGAGAAGAAGAAGTAGTTTTTCCATATTCTCAGCATCGACTGCGATTCTACTCCGTTAGAATGATGAGGGGTATCCGTTCTTGTCCCAACCGGTTTCCGTTCTGGCTTAATAACTTCGGCATGTTCGCTTTATCCGTTGATAAAACCTCGAACATCATGCCTGCAGTAACACCTCTCCAATTCCTCAATCACGCACCTTTCGTGCTTTTTTTCTTTCACCCAACGAGCGTAGGCTGCTCCTTTCTTTTAAGCTCATAGAACTCACGAGCTGCTCCTATTCATCTATACAGCTGCTTCGCTGTGTAAATTCTCCTGTCCTCGTCATCGAACCAGGTGTTTCTTCGTGGTGGAACTTCGAAGTCCCAAACTTCAGATGCAGTGGCTTGTTTGCAAAGGTTCCACAGTTCCTCTATTGACTGCGTGGAGGGTGTATGAAAGAGATTGAGTGTGTTGGACTCTGACGCACGATGAGCGAGTTCGGATCCCGATATCACCAACGTCATCGAATGTTTATTTCGCGGCGTTCCTCCTCTGCGGGGTACTCCTCTGCGGGGGATCGGCATTAAACTGTAGGTCCCTTTCACCTGTGTGACAAATAAATCACACACAACATGGGTGATTTAAAGAAAGTTTGGCTCTGGTCCTTCATGGGCTGTAACGCCACCAGAAGAAAAAAAGAAAGAAAAAGCTGAGACATTTGCCATACGTTATGTGTAGAAGATCGTATAACTCATATTCGGTGGAGCCATCCATTGTCCTTTTCCCCATCGTGAGGAGATCAGGTTGATGTTAAAAAATGTGGCTCACATGCCAAAGCTTAGGACCTTTTGGTATAGGCAGACGCCGCAGTAGATGTCGCAGTTTTTCGTCCGCTTTATACTGGATAGGGGTTAAGTCAGCTTTATAGTGGTCTAGAGCAACCGCAAGTTGTTCGGCTGCACGTGATCTGTTTAGGGAGCTAACATTCCACGTAAGGAGGCGAAGATCATTGTCTTTTTTTCGTTTCTTGAAAGGGTCGTCAACTTTAATCTGGTCCGTTTTATTCGAGTCTTGTCGTTATCTCTGAGTTTTGTAGGGTTACCCAAGATCTACCGAAAATGTTGCCGCTGTGTGCAGGAGAATTTGAGGCAGAGATTTCGCGTCGCTCACAACAATTCGGCCTTTCATAGACAACTTGGCGAATATTGCGTCGTGACTTGGGCCTCTAAAAAATCCAACCTGTACGAAATCCAACGTGCGTTCGCTGGACTGACTCTGGAGCAGTTGGGAACTGACCCCAATTTTTATCGAAAAATCATCTTCAGCGATAAGGCCCAATTCCGGGTGAATAGGTACGTCGACAAACAAAATTTTGGAATTTAGGACGGTATCAATCCACATGAGGTCCAAGAGCTACCAATGCATCCCAGAAAAATCACTATTTGGTGTGGATCTTGGGCTGGTGGCGTCATCGATCCATATTTCTTTGAGAACGACTTTGGCCAGGCCATCACCGTCAGCTCACGCCACATTGGAAATTCTGCACGAGCGATTCGGGGGCCTGGTCATCTCACGTGGAGGTGATTTGAACTGGTGATTTTTCCCTGTTCGACTTTTTCATGTGGGATTTTCTGGAGTCGCAAGTCTAGACGAATAAGCCACAAGCCGTAGCTGCCCTCAAGGCCAACATAACCCTTAGGTTAGGTTAGGCGCCAGAGTCGTGGAAAATATGAAGAAGCCGCGGCGGATATTTGAACGGTGTTATACTCCATACATAATGGCATGTCGATGATATCTCTCGAAATTTAAGGATGGAAAGCGCTTAATGAAAGACTCTGTATGAATAGCGGGGAAATATAATGCTACTAGTGGAGCACTAATGATTTTCTTCAGCTTTTGTTTTGTAAATAGTATCTGAATATCTTGTCATATGTTTGTTTGTTTGTTTTGTTTATCAGGCCAGCGATCCCTGGAGGATCTGAGCCTAAGCTATAGCTGCCTTCCATCCTTGACGGTCCCGGGCACGCTGCTTCCAGTTATCAATACCAAGATATCTTACATCCGCGATTACTTGGTCTTTATACCAGAGGTTCGGTCTTCCTCTTCTCGAACCAGGAGGCTCGGAGTCCAAGACCCTCCTAGCTGGAGCGTTGATGTCCATGCGCTCGATGTGGCCGAGCCAGTGTAGTCGACGGATCCTTGCCTTCCGGACTACATCCACATCTTGGTACAGCTCGTAGAGTTCGCGGTTGTATCTTCTTCTCCATTCACCTTCCTTACAGACAGGACCAAATATCCGGCGCAGAATTTTTCTTTCGAAAGCACCCAAAATCAGCTCCGCTGTCCTACTTATCGTCCAGCTTTCGGCTCCGTACAGCAAGACTGGCAGAATGAGCGTTTTGTAAAGCATGACTTTGGTCTTTCGAGTGAGGAGTTTTGACCCCAGTTGTTTGGACAAGCCGAAGTAGCAGCGGCTGCCAAGGGCGATTCTATGCCGGATCTCCACTGTGGTGTCATTTGTGGAATTTACGTTTGCCCCGAGGTAGACAAACTCCTTAACTACCTCGAAATTGTAGCTGTCAATTGTTATGTTTTGTCCCAGGTGGTGAGCGACGGATTGGTTTTTGCTTGACAGCATGTATTTCGTTTTGTCCTCATTGATCTCAAGACCAATTCGTTTCGCCTGTTCTTCAATCGCCGTGAATGCTTCCACAATGCCACGGCGAGAACACGCGATGATATCGATATCATCCGCGTATCCTAGCAGCTGGATGGACTTGTAAAAGATAGTGCCTTCCCTGTTGACGCCTGCCCGTCGCACTATCTGCTCCAGCACCAGGTTGAAGAAGTCACATGACAGCGCATCTCCTTGCCGGAATCCGGTGCATGTTTCAAATGGTTCCGAGGTCCTAGAACCGAGTTGCACGGTGCATCGCGTGTTTTTTAGCGTGGCGCGACACAACTGGATCAGTTTTACCGGGATCCCGGATTCGGCCATCGCCCCAAACAGTTCTTCACGATGAATGCTGTCGTATGCGGCTTTGAAATCGATGAAAAGATGGTGTGTATCGATTCGAAACTCGTTGGTCTTTTCCAGGATTTGTCGAAGTGTGGAAATTTGGTCTATAGTCGATTTGCCGGGCCGGAAGCCGCACTGGTAGCTGCCGATTAGTGCGGTGCAAAATGGATTTAGACATTCACACAATACGCTTGACAGGATCTTGTATGCGACATTGAGCAGGGATATACCTCTATAGTTCTTGCAAGAGGTAGGATCGCCTTTTTTGTGGATGGGGCATATAGAGCTGGTATTCCAGTCGTCGGGCATGCTTTCATCTTCCCAAATTCTGCAGATGATCTGGTGCATGCTCCCTACAAGAACATCGCCGCCAGCCTTGAAGAGCTCTGATGGCAAGCCATCTAAGCCTGCGGCCTTGTTGTTCTTCAGCTTCTGAATAGCTGTGCCGACTTCTTCGATGCTGGGTGGGAGGACTACTTCAGCGGCTGGAGTTGGGATTTCCTCGGACCCTACCACTCTCTCCTGGTCATGCTCGTTAAGCCGCTGCTGGAAGTGCTGCTTAAATACATCCACTATTCCCTCCGGGTCGGTGACAAGATTACCCTCGCAGTTTCGAAGAGCCTGGGTGCCCTTTTTGAAGCCTCCTGCAAGGCCTTTCGCTTTCTTGTAAAAGGCTCGTGTGTTATGTTTATCCCTAGACTCCTCGATATCCCTGAGCTTGGAGGCTGCGAAGATTCTTTTCTTTTGTCGAAGTAGTTTTTTCTCCCCTTCTTCTGGCTCGGTACTCTTCTTGCGCTGCCCTGGTTTTCCTCTGCAGCGCCTTTTGGTATGCCTCGTCGGTTGCTGCCTTTTTCAGCTCACACTCGCAATCATACCACGGGTTTCTTCTCGGGGGTGGTAGGTATACTAAGGTGGTTTCGGCTACTTCCTGAATGGCTGACCGGTAATGCAGCCACATATTATTGGCATTTGTGTTCGACGTAGGCATACCCTAGAGTCGTTCCCTGTAGACTCTGGTAACCTCCGGTGTGCTCTGACACCCAATGTCGAACCTTCTCCTGGTGGGCTGGTGTAGCTTTCTGACATTGGACAGCCGAGCTCTGAATCTTGCTGCTGCGAGGAAATGGTCGGAGTCGACATTTGCCCCTCTGAATGTTCGCACATCCAGGATGTTTGACGAGGGCCTTGCGTCAATGAGCACATGGTCGATTTGGTTGGCGGTTCAACCGTCCGGAGATCGCCAGGTTGCTGTGTGGATTCGCTTACGAGGGAATCTTGTGCTACTTATCACCGCATTACGAGCTGTCGCAAAGTCCGTGAGTCGGATGCCGTCATCTGTTGTTGGTATCACATCAACATCATATCATATAATATAATTATTTCATGTCTGTGCAGCTCAAACTAGGCTCTTAGACAGTACAAAGCTTTTCCTTCTAATTGTGTGAACCCAGTTAATGCTAATCTCAATTAGGTTAGTCCACTGTCGGGCGCCAGTTCATTACAAATTCTTTTTTAGGTCACTCTTCTCTTATGTTTGTTTAGCTGTAGTGCTGTGTATTCACACTTTATTTTTATCTCCAGTGCTTTGCTTTCGTTTGCGAAATCATCTCATTCCGAAAATAACTGAGTGTAAGTTTAAAACAACAGACGGCTCCACGGTCCACAAATTGTCGATGAAACTAGATTACTATATATTTTCTACTCTATCATTAATCTCGTCTTCAGTTCTACTCATTGCCGGAATTTAAAGCAACAACGAGGCAGCGTTTTATCACTAGTCCGCTCACACTAACCTTATCGCATCGGCATCCGTCGCCTAGTTCGAAATTAGCTCTGACTCATTGACGCGCGTGACCACATCATAAATAAACAAACCACCCAGTGAGATGATAACATTTTTTTGCAATTCCAAATACAATACAATGCCATCCCTACTTGATGACACCCTCACAGGTCTTTGCTCACTCGCCCTTATAGTGCACTTCGTTTAAGAGCAGAGTGGGTTACTTTGTGGCTTGCTTATAAAATTCTAAGCCAAGAGCTTTGATGGACTTATTCCCCCTCGATTTGCTTGATTGTGTAAACGGTATTTATCTTCTCGTCTAATCCAGATGTAAACAAGTTGGCTGCTAAATCAGAAGACCATTTACTGGAGCGGTGGAACCATAACTTGACACTTGGACATCTGTTTCCGAGGGAATTCCATTAGGGTTCCGACGGTTGATGATTTTCACTGACAACTGCGTTCCATGTGACGTAAACGTGTTGTGCATTTCTGATTTCGAGTTCCAGCCCCCCAATTCCTTACAAACTTGCCACAAGTATTAAACGCAATGTCAGATAGCAGCAGCTCGAGCTTACTCGTGCTAATGCCAAGGTAAACAGATCGAAATATCTACGCGTTCACCTTTCATTCACACTTCAAGTGGTGGAAACAGCCGCGCTTACGTTTATCTAGTGTTTGCTTAACTTTTTTTCTTATTCGTTGTAGTTGTTTAGAGACTTTTTTTGCTGGAATGTTTCGTTTTATCTTGGGTTGCTATTGATTAATTGTTTTAGATATTGAGCTACAAATTAGTGCGTGAGTGGGGATCATAATGAGTGTCTAGATTAGCATCTGAAGCCTAGAGAACTCGCTAATTTAGGACATGTTCCTACAGATCTTATCGGCAAACGACATCTTAATGCGAACTGCTACTAATTCAGTGGCCAGTGTGAGTGTCATTCGTTTTTAATTAATTATGTCATGTAGACGACATGGTCAATATACCCTACATCACAAAATCCCATTTAACTGAACTTCAATCACCAGTAAATTCTAACAAACCAAGTTGTCCATGGCAAAGGGATCTGCTTAATCTGGTTACGTCGTACTTTGTTTGGGCATACCTCGGTCTTATTTGGCATTCGACGAAATCCCAATACCCAAAAAGCCGAAAACCAACAATCCCTCGGGATAATTTGCTATTTGGTGGTTGATCCTTTGGCAGCGATTACACCAGGACCGGGTAAAAGGTTTTAAAGCATTTTTTTGTGCATACAACGCCCCACGTAGTACCTACACTAGTAGAAAGTGACAGTGATTTGAATAAAACATTCCATTTTGCTGTCCTAACCAAATCGTTACATTCTAGCCTCCGTTGAACCCTAAAACCGGCACCGAACCCTCATCAAGTTTTGTTTTTTTCTTCTCTGCCATCGGAAATTCTTCCCACTCATTGGACATGAGGTGGATCTTTACTTCACGGCTCTGCTTAGTTGGTGTTGCGTCCGTCAATGTTTTGCATGTTGTGTTGATAGGGGAATTCGACTTACAATTCTGCGACATCTCTCTCTGTACAAACCGACTGTTTTGAAACACAGGTTGATGAAAAGTCCGATCCCTCGGATTTTAGTCTTCCTGTATATAGCTTAGTGCCATTACTCGTTTCTCACCGCGGTCTCGCCATCTATGTCCGTAGAGATTTGGCTTACCAGCTGCTTCCGCAGTATAGCCAAACATCCACCTCGGAATTTAATTTCTTATGGCCCAAATTCACTGTTCGTAAGCACACAATTCCCTACTGTTTTCTTTACAGAAGCCCACACCTGGACAGAGACGTCACGTTCGACTCGTTTGATGCTTTGTCCGACTCCATCCAAAGAATTGTTTCCCTGTTTCCTCGCACTGATATCGTTATAGCGGGCGATTTCAATGTTCACAATCCTCAGTGGCCTCGACATTCTGGCCAGACATCACCCGAAGGAAGGTATGTCGAAATTTTCGCTGAGTTGAATCAATTAACCCAGCTTGTGAATGAGCCACCTCGTATTCCGGATGTTGCCAGTCATATCGCCTAAACCCTGGACTTGTTTCTTACCTCTCAACCTGATAAATGCACTCTCCTTTAGGCTTGTCCGATCACTGTGTCATATCAGCTAAATTCCCATATTCATTCCACACAGTTAAAGAAAAAGCTCCAAAAAGAACAGTATGGATGTATAAGAAAGCTAATTGGTGTGGCCTTAACAACTTCTTTCGGAGCTTTAACTGGTCGTTGTGCTTCCTCGACAACGACGTGGATGCCGCAGCTGATATGATCACAAACGTTATCCATACTGGCATAACCACTTTCATCCCCAACAAGATAAAAAGCATTAAGCCGGAGGATAGTGCGTGGTTTGACTTGAGCTATAAAGAGGTTATTAAGTTGAGAGAGATAAGCTTTCGGAATTATAAGGCAAACACCACTGAGGAAAACTTAAAAAGATATATACAAGCCAGAAATGAATGCAACTCCCATATTCGATGAGCTAAATTTTTACACGACCAAAAACTGAGCCGTAAGATCCTACAATGTTCCAAAAGTAGCAGAAGTCTTTGGTCTTTCGTCAAAAACATCAAGAACTTATAAACTGACATTCCAGCTGTCAAACCCTTAGACAAGTCCAATCTGCTTGCTGCCCATTTCGCAGCAAACTCGCAGCTTCCCAAATCATCTTTATCACCGCCTGTTCTGGAGTACGTTAATTCCCCATGAAACAAATTTACTTCCGTACTCGTACAGTTGCAAGGGTTCTTAAAGGAGTTGACATACACAAATCCGCTGGCCCAGATGGTATTCCCCCAATAATTCTGAAGAGGTGTTCTTCTACGCTGGCAAAACCACTGCGTAAGCTTTTTCACCTTTCCTACTCTTCTGGACTCTACCTGAGTAGGTGGAAAACAGCATTTGTCCAGCCCATTCCCAGAAAAGGCGAATCTTCTTCTCTCTCCAATTACCGACCCATTGCACTACGTCCCTTCTTTCCAAGGTCATGGAAACGCTGATAAATCGTTAATTAATGAAATATCTCGAGTCGCAGAAACTCCTCAATGACCGGCAGTATGGTTTCCGCAGCAACAGATCCACTGGTGATTTGACGGTATATCTCACCGAGAAGTGGAGTCTCTCGCTCCACCAGGCAGGTGAGAGCAAAGTAGTTGCCCTTGATATTTCGAAAGCATTTGACAGAGGTTGGCATGAAGGTCTTTTGTCGAAAATGCGATCGACGATTCTCTTCTTCTATGGATTAGAAGCTACATTTCGAATCGTTCAATTCAAGTTGTCTTGGACGGAATCAAGTCTGATACTCACTTTGTAAATGCTGGTGTTCCCCAGGGCTCCGTTTTGTCTCCGACACTCTTTCTCATTTTTATAAATGATCTCTTGTCTGTTACTTCTTATCCAATCCACTCCTTCGCTGACGACAGTACCCTCAGCTTTTCATATTCGTTCACTTCTTTATGACACTGCACTTCGGCTGTAAATAGTGAGCGGCAGCGTATGTTAAGCTCATTAAATTCCGATATCGACAGCATCATCCAGTGGGACAAAAACAGTAGAGCGGAATTTAATGCTTCCAAAACACAATGCTGTCTTCTGTCGCTAAAGCGTAACACTGACCCATTGCCATTGGCACTTGTATCTCTGAAACCGGCAAGCTTTCCATCCTGGGTATGTGCATTAGTGACAACCTTTGTTGGAACGATCACATAATTGGTGTCGCTAAGAATGCCGCGAAATGCCTAGGTTTCCTAAACAGATGCAAGAAATTCTTCACACCCACCGATCTGGCTATAACTCATATAGCGTTCATTCGTCCTAAATTGGAGTTAAGCGCTCATGTCTGGTCTTGCGCATCTAAGACCATACTGCACTTACTTGACAGAATATAAAATCGTGCGATAAAACTCATAGGAGATTCCAGCATAACAAACCCATTACACTCGCTGGGTCACCGTAGGAACGTCTCCTGTCTTTCACTGTTTTATCGTTATTTTCACCATAAATACTTACTTAGGTGGCGCTACAGCCCGTGGTGAACCTGGGCCTCAACCAACAAGCGTCTCCAGCTGGCACGGTCTTTGGCCAGCCGTTTCCAGCGCCGCACGCCCAGTTGGTTAAGGTCCCCTTCAACCTGCGTGCGCCACCGATGATGCGGCCGTCCTCTGCCGCGCCTTCCTTCCGAAGTGGATTCGAAGACTCTTCGGGTCGGAGCTGTATTTTCCTTGCGCTCTACATGGCCTAGCCACCTTAGACGCTGTATCCGTAGACGTCGTACCAGGCCGATGTCGCTGTAGAACCCGTACAGTTCTTCGTTATAACTTCTCCTCCATACACCGTTTGGACAAACGGGACCGTAGATAGTACGCAGAATTTTCCTCTCGAAACGACCAAGGGCATCTTCATCCGCCTTGGTTAAGGTCCAAGCCTCTGCGCCGTAAAGGAGGACTGGGATGATTTAGGTCTTATATAGTCTCGCCTTGGTTTTCGGAGAGAGGGCTCTACTTCTCAACTGCCTCTTGAGCCCAAAGAAACAGCGGTTGGCAAGAGTGATTCTGCGTTTTATCTCAGCGCTGGGGTTGTTGTCGCTGGTCATCAGTGAGCTGTGGTAGACAAATTCCTTGACCACTTTAAAGTTATATCCGCCCATGGTGACGTTCTGGCCAATACGCCGGTGTTGTCCGTCTCTTTTAGATGAAAGCAGATATTTGGTTTTACCCTCATTAACCTTTAGACCCATCTTAGCCGCTTCTACCTCAATGCTTACAAAGGCCTCATTGACGTCTCGCTGTGTCCGTCCAATCATGTCAATGTCGTCGGCATACGCAAGCAATTGCGTAGACTTGAAATAAATCGTACCTCTTGTGTTGGCCTGTGACTCTTGCACGATGTTAAAAAAGTTGCATGACAGCGCGTCACCTTGCCTAAATCCTTTCTTAACATCAAAGTTCTCGGTTTGCTCATTACCGACCTTAATGGAGCAGCGAGAATTCTCCATTGTCATCCTGCACAGTCGGATGAGTTTGGCAGGGATGTTATGACTAGACATGGCTTTGTATAGCTCATCTCTATACACGCTGTCATATGCAGCCTTGAAATCGACGAAGAGGTGGTGAGTGTCGATTTGGTATTCCTGGGTCTTCTCCAAGATCTGCCGTAGCGTAAATATTTAGTCTATTGCGGATTTACCTGGCCTGAAACCACACTGATAAGAGCCGATCAGGTTATCCATAAACAGTTTCAGGCGTTCACACAATACGGCAGAGAAGATCTTATATGCCATGTTAAGGAGACTTATTCCCCTATAGTTGGCGCAGTTATAGGGGTCTCCTTTCTTATGGACCGGGCAAACGATGCTGAGATTCCATTCGTCGGGCATGCTTTCCTCCGACCATACTTTGCAAATGAGATGGTGCATGCACCTTACCAGCTCATCTCCAGCCGCCTTAAGAAGCTCAGCAGACAGGCCGTCTGCGCCCGCGGCTTTATTAGACTTCACCATAAATGCTCTGATGGAATAGCCAGTTGCATTCCGCCCTCTCCCCGGCGAGGTGGTTCAAGCCCTTCACGCCAATCAACGTTTCTGTGATTAACTTCACATGCAAGGGATGTGTTCACCTATTAACAAATTTTCCAATCATGTTGTAAGCATTTTTCAATGGCATGTGTTCAACAAGTTAATGACTAGCGCTGTCACAGGGAGGCGACAAAGCCCCACAAACGCTCATAAAGTGGTATTGTCACGAATTCGTTTTCACATAAGCCGACCATTTGGAATGAAACACCAAAGCACAGCAGAAAAACGAACATGGCGGGTAGAATGCGTCTTCGGGTTGACATGCAAAATTCAACTTTAATTGACGGATTAATTACTCGCCGCTACAAGAGCGGAAATCTGCAAGTAAACGCACAACAAAACACAAAAATGGTCTGCAGAAAATGATGGAAAAACCTGTAGAATGTGGGCTCGAAGCCACATCAAACGCGCTCACGTCAACATCCACCGCATCCGAATCCATGCTCGTGTCCGTTTGCCTGGCCGGAAGGTGAGTTACAACAGTACGCGTATAATTTCCGGAAATTTGCATTTGGGAAATATGTTTCGCTGCGAGGTTTTGTTGTTGTTTTTTGTTCTTAGTTCTTGTGCGGCTCCTTTTGCAAGGACGATGAGGATTTGAGTACAGACGAGAGATTTTTTTCCCAGTGTTTTATGATATTTCTCTTCGTTTTGCTTTCCTGGTCGAAAACCACGTGGCGGAATATATTTTCTCATTTTGACCAGGGCTTAAAGTGCTTCATAAGGCTTTAAATGGAAAGATAGCGCACATCTTCCTCTTGAGTCTTACGGGATGTCACATAAATCAGTTGTTTTGAAGGACAGAAAAAATTAAGTCGCACGTGAAGTCCTCGGCGCGGTCATCGCCTTTGGGCGAACTGGACACATGCAAACACTATGTCCCTCGGTCGGTGGCACCTTAGTCAAATGGGGAAGATTGTTTTTTTCCAGTTGTCCAAGGAGACAGATATACTAACGAGGTCTAGCCATAGAAAGAACTACCAAAGTCTGGAGTTTAATCGATGAAAGCAACGATAAGAATGTTCGTTTGACAGCATTTTTCCTTTCGTTACCCAACTGGGATTCAGGGACAGAGTTTAATGGGCGTTTTGTTCACGCAAAGGTTTTTCTATGTGAAAGTTTGAATGAAGTTGTAATTGGGATTTGCCGGAGAACTTTCTGTGGTCTTTCAACCTTTTTTGCTCGGAAGGAGCAGTCAGCTTTTTGACTGTGTTAACGTCGTTGTGTGTGAATGTAGTTTCCGACCGCGATTGTTCAAGATTACTTCTTATGTGTGTCTATTTGGGTATATTTTTACAGCGTGCATACAACTTTTTATTGTTGGCGACATTTTTTCATCTTTCAGGCAAACAACGAATGTCAGTCACCGGAACAAGTAGTACTCTGAAGGTCGTGATTGCATCAAACTTCTCAGATATCACAGTCTAACTTTGCGTGTTCATTTCCGTTTAACAGCCTTTGTTAACCCAATTAGTTCCTGATATATCTTATTCATTAATCATTTTGTCACACGATAACAGCTCATAATGCTTAGGACGCCATCACATTCCCATAATCGAGCTTTGACCAGAGCGATTTGATCAGTGATTTTTTTACTGTTTGGTTTTTTTGATCCTATTTTTGACAGTTTACGCGTGATTTGTGACATGCATACTCAGTTAGCATTGCCATTGGCCTATGTGGCACTATATTCGTGCAAGGTAGCCTTTGGAAAAACATGGGGCCTCAAACCTAGGTTAGTACATTGGTTGTACACTGCGGTAGTAAACCTATCCTAGTCTATGGCTCGGTTGTCTGGTGGAAGGCGCTTGAGAAAAAGTGTAATCTTCAGAGTGTGTCAAAGGTTCAAAGGGCAGGCTGTTTGGTGGTGACGGGATCTATGAAGTCCACACCAACGGCGGCCCTTGAAGTCATGCTGAACCTCCCACCCCTGGACTTGTACTGCGAGAGCGCCGCAACCAGAACTGCGCTAAGATTACAGGAATCAGGTCTCTGGAAAAGGAGTCCTCACGGACATGCATCAGTCTTGGATCGATGGGCCGTCTCGAGATTCAGAACCGTAACGGACTATGTCACCCGACTTCCTTCCTGGGAGAGGAGATTCTCTATTAGAATTCCCGCCAGGGGGGAATGGACCGGTGATTTGGTACGCACGGAAAGTGAACTGGCACTCTACACCGACGGATCCAAAATGGATGTTGGCACAGGTGCCGGAGTCTACTTTGAGTCTCGGGATATGCATCGCTCCTACAGGCTCGATGATGGATGCAGTGTCTTCCAAGCTAAGGTCTTCGCTATCAAGCAGGCGGCGGACCTAATCAGCAAAGAGAATATTACCGGAAAAAGGATCAGCATCTATTTTAACAGCCAGGCAGCCATTAAGGCTCTGCAGGCAGCATTAATAAGATCCAAACTCGTCAAACTCTGCAAGGAGAAGTTAGAAGAGATATCCAATGTAAATGAGGTGTCCCTTTGCTGGGTACCTGATCATATGAATATCTCCGGAAACGAGAGGGCGGACGAGTTGCCTAGGGTGGGATCAGGTGCTAACATTGCGCAGATCTCAGCTGAGGCCAATGCACCACTCAGTGCGCTCTACAGGGAGATACAGACGGAGCTATTGGTGAAAGCCAATAAGCGCTGGTGTCGCTTAGATACATGCGCAACGGCGAAATCGACTTGGCCCGTCTATGATAAGAAAAGAACGGAAAATCTGCTGAAGTTCAATCGTGGGAACATTCGACTGACAGTCGGTGCCCTCACCGGGCACTGCATGCTATCCTATCATGCAGCTCGACTAGGCCAGCCCTACAATGACTTCTGCAGAAGCTGCAGGGACGAAGAGGAAATTGAGTCCGTACGTCACCTGCTGTGCGAATGCCCGGCGCTAGCCCAAAAAAGGAATATTTTCCTGGGAAGATACTTCCTTCCGGGACTAGAAGAGGTAGGTAATATCGGGCTGAACAGAATACTGGGATTTTTATCCTCGTCTGGCTGGTTCAGCTCGACGGTAATGAATAGGTATCAACGGATTAAACAAAACAGGTGAGCACAATGGACTCAACGTAGTCTACGTGAGCCTTGACTTTACGTCAATAGGGCACCCATATACCTAACCTAACCTAGCATTTCCATTTCATCCAGCCAACACTTACTCGTACAAATTATGAAATTTTACTATCCGAATTCGTGCACTGTGAAAAATTGTAAAACGCTCTTCCACCGTTTTGCGATTGTCATAATTGAAAGTCATAGTGAATTGGGCCGCTAAGTCGTGCGATTTGACACCTTTTAATGGCATACATCAAATCGTTCCTCTATGCTGATAGGTCAGCATCAACTGCAGCGGGATACCAGCCAATATTCTTAAAAACTGGATCAAAATTGGACATCTTTACTTAAATAAAAAAAAAAGAGCAATATCGTTAGGTAAATCACTTTTTTGCAGTTGAAGTGAAAAACGAAAGAAACTGAATACAGATTGTTTCGGTTTTATTTAAACGTGATCTGCCGGAGTTTTTGCATCAAATCGTCCGGAAATCGTTGTGCGAAACTGCTCTTAAGAGCAGAAAAGTGCTCCCATTGGTCTGGACTATTTTAAATGTATAAACTGAATAGTGAATCATAGGACCCATGCGGCAACAAAATTGTCAGTGGCGCGACCATATTTTGCTTGTTTCGGTAAATTTTGCATAAGATACGTTATGAATTATTGCCACACAATGGTTGAAAAAGATGTTCACAAGGTCGTCGTCGGGTTAATAGCATTTTTGTTTTTTTATTTTTTTTTTAGAGACTCGCGCAGGTTCAAGAGTTTTTCTATTCTCTTATGATGTGTTGACACACACAACCTGAACGGAGTGCAGTGGTTTGGTTCGTTGATGTTCGTTTACTACTCTCAGGGGTGGTTGTCCTAGACCTAGACAGAACGAGAGCCGACGAAATTCCGCGTTGGTTATAGTCCGTAGTAATTCGTTCAGGCACTTAAGTATTGCATACGCAGAGGATGAATTTCGGTTGACCATATACTGTGAGTGTTATGCCTGCAGCAGTACGTCTGGTCACTTTCCATTCACAACTGCGGTACATACTTTTTGTCCGTATACTTACTTACTTAACGGGCACTACAGTCCGGGGTGAACCTGGGCCTCAACCAACATGCCTCTCCACCTAGCACGATCTTTCGCTAGTCGTTTCCAATACCGCACGCCCAGTTGGCTGAAGTCCCTTTCCACCTGTGCGCGCCACCTTAGGTGCGGCCGTCCTCAATTTCTTCGTCCCTCGGGGTTGGATTCAAAGACTCTACGGGCTGGAGCTGTGATGTCCATTCGCTCTACATGGCCTAGCCATCTTAGGCGTTGGATCCGTAGACGCCTGACCAGACTCATGTCGCTGTACAACCCGTACAGTTCGTGATTGAATCTTCTCCTCCAACCCTCCTCTGTGTTTATGGGACCGAAAATCGAACGCAGAATCTTTCTCTCGAAACGACCAAGGATTTCCTCAACCGCTTGAGATAAAGTCCATGTTTCTGCGCCGTATAACAGACCGGTATAATTAAGATCTTATATAAGGTCAACTTGGTCGTACGAGAGAGGGCTCTACTTCTCAGTTGCCTCTTGAGCCCAAAGAAGCCGCGGTTGGCAAGAGTAATTCTGCGCTTGATTTCGAAACTGGTGTCGTAGTTCCAAGTCACTGCGGAGCCGAGGTATATGAAGTCCTTAACTACCTCGAACTTACATCTGCCAATATGCACGTTCTGTCCAAGACGTCGGTGGTAAATGTCCTTTTTCGATGACTGCAGATGTTTAGTCTTGCCCTCATTAACTGCCAAACCAATTTTTGCCGCCTCACACGGCAACGCATCGCTCTGTCTAAATCCTTTCTTGACTTCGAAACTATCGGTCAGTTCATCCTGCATAGTCTGACGAGCTTAGCAGGGATGTCAAAAATAAACATGGCGTTATATAGCTCCTCTCTAATTACGCTGTCGTATGCGGCCTTGAAGTCGACGAATAGATGGTGCGTATCGACTTGAAATTCATTGGTTTTCTCCAGGATCTGCCGTAGTGTGAAGATTTGATCGATGGTGGACTTCCCTGGCCTGAAGCCACACTGATAAGGACCTATCAGCTTGTTTACGAGTGGCTTCAGGCGTTCACACCAAACGGCAGCGAAAATCTTGTATGCGAAATTACGGAGACTTATTCCTCTATAGTTGGCGAAGTCCAAGGGGTCTCCTTTTTTGTGGATCGGGCAAACAATGCTGAGACTCCATTCCTCGGACATGTTTTCCTCTGACCATATCTTACAGATGAGCCGGTGCATGCTCCTAACCAGCTCACCCCCAGCCGCTTTCAAGAGCTCAGCAGACAGTCCATCTGCGCCAGCAGCTTTATTCGACTTGAGTTTCGACATGGCAATCTCAACTTCGTCGAGGTCAGGGAGACGGAATTCTCTGCGATCTTCGTCGTTAAAAAATGGATCATTCTGCCTGACGGCGGTATGTTGGCTGTCATCGCCGTTATATAGTCTACAGAAGTGTTTTTTTTCAAATTCTCAGCATCGACTGCGATTCTACTACCAGGTGTCCGTTCTCATCCTTACAGGCCTTTTGTCCGTATAGGAATTACTTTTTCATGGCTATGAAGCGAATTTGAACCATAAACCTTCCGCTCGACGGTCGATGATGTTAACCACTGCACCACGGCCACCCCATGGTGGGACATCTTTTGGACGATTCGACAAAGCGCATTATTTCGACGTACACTATGAACCTGGTAGGAATATTAGGAGGAACTTGTAAAGCTTAAACCAATTTATTTGGGCAACACCTTTATATCAAGATCAGCTACTTCTTCTTCTTCTTTGGTGGCGTTACGGCCCATGGTGGACCAGAGCCAAGCCTCTCTCAATCACCCATGTTGTGTGTGATTTATTTTTCACACAGGTGAAATGGACCTACAGTTTAATGCCGACTCCGAACGGCATGAGTCGAGAAGCTTTTTCACGGCAAGTATACTACGGTGGGTTTTGCCGTTACTTTTGGCGCTAAATCAAGTCCTTTGAAGACGGCGGAACAGGTTTCGTTTCTCTATTCTATCATGACCTAATCGATCTCCATGTTTTCGGGCTTAGAGTTTACCTTAATTTTCAACATTTTCAATGTTTAAATCACGATGAATATCGTCGTTCCAAGCGTAAAACGGTGCGTTAACATCGGCTCGCAATACTTTATTTTGAAACGTCATATAGTAGAGGAATTACTCTTCTTGCTACAGCCCCAGAGTTATATACCGTGAGCCTAAATAGGTTCAAGCACTTGCTTGTAGAGAAGCAGTTTATTTTCAGTACTAAGCTGGGAATGTGTTCCTAGCAGCCAGTACACTTCCCTATGTTTCAATTCAAGCTCTTTGCGTTTTTTCCTTACATGCGTCATGCCTAGGTATTTTACCTCGCTTGCGAATGGGATGCGAACTTCATTTACAAAGAGAGGTAGTACACTTACTTTTCTAGAAGTAAAATTTACGTGGACATATTTGGTTGCGTCGTTCATCCTTCGACTGATCTTCTTGTGACCAAAATTGCAGTGCCATCGGCAAATGAAGCAAGCATAGTGCCATCCGATTGTAGTATGGCACTGGTATACAGAAGGTAAAGCAGTGGACCAAGAACGCTTACCTGCGGAACATCTGCCGTAATTGCTCTAAAATTTGAAAGAGTCAGTGATCAGATCAGTGGTTTTCCAGATCGTTCGATAGTTGTACGGGGAAAAGTGTCTCAGTTTATATCCCACACCTTCGTGCCACATTTTGTCAAAGGCTTGGGCGACGCCAAGAAATACACTCGATCAGCAGCAAGAACAGATCATAGATAAGCTTAACGTGCACACCTGCCTTTACGGCTTAATTGCACGGTGGGCCTACCCACAATCGGGACCAAGATAAGCATTGGTCATTGCCCCAACGTAGTAAACTACGGTGGCTCAATTAGTGAACATGTTTGTGACATGTTCACCGCCTTTGATGGAGACCGAGGCCTACCAACACCTCTTATACCTGACGCATTAGACAAGTCGAAACGCCAGCTACCGACACCTCTTGCATCTGGCGCTTTGGATATGCTTACGCCAGATACCATATGTTCCCGCATGTTGGGAAAACCACAGCCACCACGAATCCTTCCTCATCCGACAGGGCCGTAACATACGGCGAATGACTTACTACTAAAAGTGACCGTATGTTCCGGGGGCACCCCTGTCCCCGTGGTACCAATTTTGTTCAAAGTAGATTGGTCTTTACTTCGCAACCGAGGTCACTTACAGATAAGCTTCCACAAAAACTCGAGCCTGTCCACTCACCTCCTTTCAATTCTGAGTGTGCTTGGATTTCAGAACACTCCGACCGGAATCTTATCCACTTTTTATAACTTATCGGCGATCATAGGAGGATGGGGTACAGAGGAGAGCCGAGCGTCACCCTTGGTACCCCTCCATCTGATCCATCCACCTTTCCCACCTTCGTTATTGTAGATCTCTTAGTATCCCGGCATGGCATTTTAGTCGCCTCTTACGACAGGCATGCCTTACCTCGGGACTATTCTAACCCCGTACCCGCAGGGGGAGAGCAGCAAGAACAGCAAGACAAGGTCCTTGACTACCTCGGATCCGCAGTAACTAATACGAACAACATCAGTACCGGGATTAAACTGAGAATAACTCTAGCCAATCGTTGTTGTTTTGGGCTCCCGAAAAACCATACTGACTTTATGTAATACCCTGTTCCCAGCCCTCCTTTATGGTTCACAAGCGTGGACTTTATTAAGAGGGGATGAGGAAACTCTTGGTCTTTTCGAGAGAAAGGTTCTGCGTGAGATCTTTGGTCCTGTTTGCGTTGAATGCATCTGGAGAAGAAGATTCAACCACGAACTGTATTTGATTAAGCGTCTACGGATACAACGCTTAAGATAGCTAGACCATGTAGAGAGTATAGAAAAGATAGCTCCGGCTGGAAAAATCGTCGAATACGAGCCATTGGGACTTCGCAAAAGAGGATGCCCTTCACTTAAATGGCGCACACAAGTAGAGAAGGATCCCAACCAACTTGGAGTACCTGACTAAAGACGGCTGGCAAGACATCGCGACGGCTGGAGAGACCCCAAGACTACACCGGTTTGTAGCGCTACGAAGAAGAAGAAGAATTACAATGCTAGTGGCCCTAGGAACTAAATGTTGCCTTACAAAGACCTTTCGCAAAGGTTTGTCGATAAATTCCTCTTCTCTTTCGTTGTCAAGCTTACTTGAACCTTGGACTTTTTCTTTCGGTTGTCCACACGACCTTCATTTCGCATCTTCACAAAAGCGACTCATGCCTTGCATACCGTACTTTCTGGCAATCCACTTCTCCATATCCTTTGTTTTACATTGGAACGATTTTGGAATTATTGCTAAGGTTCTAAGAATACATTTTTGCATTGGAAAAATAAGCGAACAATAGTTCTGATTACCTACCTCTTACTACAAATCCATATTAGTGTTGCCTACTTTGTGGACTTTTTATTATTTGCAGTAGGAAAAGATATCTTTTACGTAGCCCCCAACTTTGGCTCAAGTTCCTTTGAAAAAAAAACCCTAAAAACTCGATGCCAGAAACCCTATTCTGTCCCTGAAAGTCATTCTCAGAATATAAATGTTCCACTTGTGCCCACATAAAATCGATTTACATATAACTAACCAAACTCCATACTTGGTGCAGTCTTGATGAGATTTTATTCTCCCTTTTATCCAAAGCTATGATATTATGGCTGTAACTTTGTATTGAAAATCTCGAAAGAGCGTACAACAGATTTGCTAGAACCAATTTTTAAAACTGCTCTTGAGCAATCAACCATAAAAGTCAACCATTCCCTGCACCTGCGACTCCTTAATAGCATCTGGGTTACCGTATGCAATCTCCTTTTGCCAAACAATGTCTTCATCCCAAAGAAAAACCATCCCGTCTGATGCTCATAAGCTTTCTACTTTATATTGCCCACCTCCATGGGAATTATTAATTTCTTTAAAGCTCATAGCATAATCCTGTCGAGTCACGGGTTCTTGAAAGCGCCTTCTACAAAACACTTGGCTACAATTCGTTTTTCCTGAATCCATCCCCTCCAACCGGGCACCATGGATAAACTGAGTTATGCGGTCAAGTTGACAAAATGTGTCTGCCCCAAAGCCATTACATATTCGTATTATTGCATATGGAATAGAGGCTCTCCTGGTAGTGTCATCAACTATTTGTTGTGACATTTTCAAATTCCATGAATCTGTGAGATGCTGTGGGCGATAAATACATTTTTTTTGTCATACGGCATTTTAAATGGGAAATTAGGTGACAGCGAGCTAGGTAGACTCAAATTTGGTTTTTTCTTAAAAATTTTTCTGATTTTCTAGGCCCGACAAACGTTGCACTATCAGACTGACTGGCGCCATTGATATGCTCGTTTATCAGCCCACTATCAGCGCCGAATTCCCTCACGCGAACGACCTGATAAAAGCAAAAAAATTTTAACATCAGACGTCGAACTACGTATCTCAACATCAGCTTATCGAACTTGTCCTTTAGTTTGTAAACATCTACCCAAGTTTTGGGAAAAATTAGTAACGAGACGTCGCGTATACGCCTCAGTGACACAATAGTATAAATAGCACTCTTGCGCTAATGATGTCTCATAATTGCCGAACATCTTTTACGCCTCTGTTTACCGAAGTAAAATGGAATAACTATCGTCTGTCGCCTGCCGCGGTAACCCAATATGTCTGGAGCACCCGACACTGCTTCTCCGCCAGCTCGAACGTATTATGAACGCAATCATCCATTTATCGCACGTTGGCAGCATAGTCCAACAATCTTGTAACCTAGTAGCAGTAGCTAACGGGCATACTGTCGCCATCCAACTAGTAAGCGACACACCCATCCATGTACTGAAAATTGCTCCTACGTCATCGTTACCATCCCCATCTGCAGCTATGTCGCTTTAAAAATTCAACGTTGAGTTGGATACTCCCTTCCTTTTATCGCTCGACAGACGGTGCATTCTTCACGAGATGCATTTACGCCGTAATTACATTCCGGCGACAAGGACATAAAATTCACAGGACGAGCCCACGTCCTCTATAGTACTCAGTGACGGATGTTTTACTTAACGATCCGACGACGGTGGATAGGATGGAACAAAGGTGATGGAGCAATCTTCACGTTTTTCTCCCATTTGATTCGGGGCTACGGTTGTGCCTGTTTCTTGTCAGCATCACACAATCGTGATGATGATGATGGCAAATGTGGCAAACAAGGATTCGCCGACGATATATCGTTCGCCGTTGATGCTGTGTATTTACTTAAATTTCCTCTCCTTTCCTCCTTTTGGATTTTTACTCTTACCTAGTTCGTATGGCTTCATTTTCCGGCGAGCACCACGGGCCTCCAGTAGTTTCTCCGTAACCACTTTGTTCATGTGCGGCAGCTGATTATTATTTCTTCCTGAATAATTGAGTTAAACTAGTGCGGTCGGCGGGGCAACTTAAGGGCGATATAAAATATACTAAAGTATATTGAGGTATGCAAGAGATGGATATGGTAATTTTGGTTTAGGTAAGGTGGTGACGAGAAAGTTACTCGTACCGGAGTGTGGGGTGAAGTTTTACATAAACTGGGAAAGGAGACATAAGCAAGACTTCGTTGTTTGTTCGACCATTTGGTCGATGATGCTCTTCTTGACCTACTTGGCTGTTTTGTTTACCCTAATCAATATCAACTGGAAAAGTATTGGCAGAGATTTTGGCCACTTTCGATGGCTCTTGTATAATTAGGTATGTATGGTATGTCCACGCTTCCCTTCATAAACTAACTGTTTTGGCACCATGGGAAACACCTCTCCTTCTTTTGGTGGCGTTACTGCCCATGAAAGACCAGAGCCAAGCCTCTCTCGATTTCCCATATTTAATTTTGACACAGGTAAAAGGGACCTACAGTTGAATGCCGATTCCGAACGGCATGAGTCGAGAAGCTTTTTTAAAGCAAGCGTACTACGGAGGGTTTTGCCAGGTACCCCGCCGAGGAGGGACGCCGCGAAATAAACATTCGATGGCGTTGTTGTTATCGGGTTCCGAACTCGCTCATCATTTGAAACCCAGGTCGATGAAAAATCCGATCCCTTGGATTTCAGTCATCCTCGATATACATAGCTTAGTGCCATTATTTGCACTTCATGGCGGTCTCCAATATAGCCATTTGTCTTCCACGGAATTTAATGTCATATGGCTAACACTCACACTCTCTAAGAACTCCGTTCAGTACTGTTTTCTTTATAGGAGCCCCAATCTAGATAGGAATACAACGCATTTTTTGATTCAATCCAAAGAATTGTTTCCCTATTCCCTCGCACTGAAACCTTATTAGCGGGCGATTTCAAAGTACATACACGATTCTCGGTGGCTTCGACATTCTGGACAGACAACACCCGACATGGCGCTTCAGTTCGGGGTGATCCAGGGCCTCAACCAACAAGCCTCTCCAGCCGGCCCGATCTTCGGCCAGCCGCTTCCAGTGCCGCACGCCCAGTTGGTTGAGGTCCCCTTCCACCTGTGCGCGCCACCTTAAATGCGGTCGTCCCTGCTGCGTCGTCCCTCGGGGTTGGAGTCGAAGACTCTTCGGGCCGGAGCGTTGATATCCATTCGCTCTACATGGCCTAGCCATCTTAGACGTTGGATCCGAAGACGTCTAACCAGGCCGATGTCGCTGTACAGCCCGTACAGTTCTTGGTTGAATCTCCTCCTCCATTCTCCGTTTACACAAACGGGACCAAAGATTGCACGCAGAATTTTCCTCTCGAAACGTCCAAGAGCTTCTTCATCCGCTTTTGATAACGTCCCAGCCTCAGTGCCGTAGAGAAGGACCGGGATGATTAAGGTTTTGTGGAGGGAAACCTTAGTTTTTCGAGAGAGGGCTCTACTACTCAATTGCCTCTTGAGCCCGAAGAAGCAGCGATTGGCAAGAGTTATTCTGCGTTTTATCTCAGCGCTGGTGTCGTGGCTGCTTGTCACTACCGAGCCAAGGTAGACGAAGTCCTTGACTACTTCAAAAATATAGCTGCCGAAGGTGACGTTCTGACCAAGACGTCGGTGTTGGGCGTCTTTCTTGGATGACAGCATATATTTGGTGTTGTCGCCATTTACCCTTAGACCCACTTTCGCCGCTTCTGCTTCAATGCTTGTAAACGCCTTGGAGAATAACGTCAATAACGTCCAATAACGTCAATGTCATCTGCGTAGGCAAGCAATTGTGTGGACTTGAAGTAGATCGTACCTCTTGTATTGGCCGCAGAGTCCCGCACGATCTTTTCAAGAATAATGTTGAAGAAATCACATGACAGTGCGTCACCCTGTCTAAAACCCTTTTCAACATCAAAGGGGTCGGTTAGTTCACCTCCGACTTTAATGGAGCAGCGAGAGTTCTCCATAGTCATCCTGCATAGTCTGACGAGTTTGGCAGGAATGTTAAAACACGACATGGCCTTGTATAGCTCGTCTCTATAATCACTGTTATACGCGGCTTTAAAGTCGACGTAAAGATGGTGCGTGTCGACCTGGAATTCATGGGTCTTCTCCAAGATCTGCCGTGGTGTAAATTTTTGGTCTATCGTGGATTTTCCTGGTCTGAAACCACACTGGTAGGAACCTATCAGATTGTCCACGAATGGTTTCAGGTACTTACACAGTACGGCAGAGAGGGTCCTGTACGCGATGTTCAGGAGGCTTATCCCTCTGTAATCGGCGCAGTCATAGGGGTCTCCTTTCTTATGGACCGGGCAAACGATACTGAGATTCCATTCATCGGGCATGCGTTCTTCAGACCATATCTTGCAGATGAGTTGGTGCATGTTCCTAACCAGCTCATCGCCAGCTGCTTTAAACAGCTCCGCGGGGAGTCCGTCTGCTCCAGCAGCTTTATAAGACTTAAGTTTCGATATCGCTATCTTAACATCGTCTAGGTCGGGTGGACGGAATTCTTTTTCGCCTTCGTCCATTGTGAATGGTTCGCTCTGCCTGACGGCGGCATTTTGACTATCATCGCCGTTATACAGTCTGCAGAAGTGGTCCTTTCACAATCTCAGCATCGACTGTGACGGGAGCGAACAAACAGAGCAAAGAAGTTGATCGCGTTTAACTTGGCAAACGCCAGCTTCGATCTCTGTCCCTGCTCAATCCAAGTTGACACACAGCCTCCGCGTGGCCTCCCCTGGATAGCTATACTGGCACCCGCCAGGTAGTGAACCAATGTGTGAGGAACCTGGCCCTCCAGGTTGGGGGTTGCGCTTAGGTCTAACATCCCTATCGCTTAAATCAAAAAAATTGTTCAGAGACAACCAATAGCCTCGGATACGGCCGGATTACATGTTGACGACCCCCGCAAACGTCAAAAAGGGAACGAATTTCGGTTCTGCACCTGGAACGTTAGGTCCCTCAACAGACCAGGTGCAGCCGAACAACTCGTCAACTCTTTGGACTGCTAAAGGCAGACATTACCACGCTCCAAGAAGTGCGATTGGATGGGCCAGGCAAAAAGCGGATGAAAAACTGTTCACACAGGTTAATGAGTTAACCTGGACGGTGTGCAGATGGTTTGGGTCGTAGATGTTCGTTCACTGCTCTCGAGGGGTGGTTGTCCTAGATAGGATTCGAGAAGAATTCGACTGAATTTTCAAATTGGTTGTAGTTCCCAGCAAATGGTTCATGCCATTATGGTGTTATATTAGAACTGCACACACAGAGAATGAATTTGAAACTGCCTTCATCAGTATTTTTGATCACTTCCCATTCAGAGCAGCTGTGTAGCTGTGTTGCACAATTTTTCCGTGTAGGAGTTGCATTTCTTTGGCTATTGACATACTTTGGACTACAGACCTTTCGCTCGACATTCGGACGACGATTGGGGGAGGATACACTTAGGTCAGAGAGGCCCGTTATGCTGCTACGAGGGTGGTTGATCCCCTATTCATGGAACTACTTATTGCTTTTTTAATTATTAAGAAGGTCAGTTGTCGTACCCGCTGAACATCGGTCAAGTAGTTAAGGATGTAGGATCCTAGGTAGCATTTCCTGATTGAACAGAGAGCCGAACAGGCTCAGAATAGGTAATGAATAGATTCGACCTCCTCTTCGTCTAAGCGGCTACTATAGAAGTCGTTCGAAACTTGCCCTAGTTTTTGTGCGTGACTGCCAATGAGACAGTGTTTGGTGATGGTACCAATAATTTTGTAGATGTCAGTACGTTTTAGGGAGATTAGTCCCTTAGTCCATATACTGTCAAGTCAAGACCAGATTTGCCTGGTGATGTGGCAGGTATACCTGCTAGAGGCATACCTGCGCATGCCATGTTTGATTGTTGCCTCGTTCCTTGTCTGGCGAGTGTGTTGGCTCTTTCATTTCCTGAGATATCGCTATGACCTAGAACCCACAGGAGATGTATGCTAAACTGTTCGGCCAGCTCGTTAAGAGATAGGCGGCAGTTAAAGCTTACTTTTGTACACATAGGATTCGAATATCCGTAATAGATATTACGTTCCACTTCAACCAAGACAGGGCCTCCTTTATTGCCAACAGCTCCAGCTGAAAAACGCTGCAATGATCCGGTAATTTTAGAGCTTGGTTTAATTGTTTGCAGAATACTCCACTGCCCACCTCGTCTTTGGTTTTTGACCCGTTTACTTAAAACTCCACGTAGCTCCTGCGAGGTTGAATGAATTTTGAATTTCCTTTCAAAGACTGTGGTGGGGTCAATGTGGTCAGAGTTTTCCGCTAAGGTTATCATGTTGTTCAGGATGGAGGATTGCCCAGTAATTTAGCTCGTCCATTTTGAGCTGGCTTTAAATCTGGTTGACGTGTATGTGGTTATTGGCTTGCCAATATATCGAGTGGGGTTAGGTGGAGTATCATGTTGAGCGCTGCCGTTGGGGTGGACCTTAGGGCCCCGGTGATGCACATGCATGTCAGCCTTTGTACCTCCTCGATTTGCTTACGGTATGCTATGTTGTCCAGTCCTACAGACTACCACACCATACATTAAAATAGGTCTAACGACTGTAATGTATAGCCATGGGGCAAGCTTCGGTAAGCATTTTTTCCCTAAGGCTTTCTTACAAGAGTAGAGAGCTATAGCTGCTCGCTCGAATGTATTGTTCTTCCAAGTCAGTTTCCTATCTAGTACAATGCCAAAATGTTCGGCACTAGAAGTCTAGGTTAACTTGGTGCCAAGTAGAGTGACTGGTCATGTTTGCGGGGTCTCACAAGCTTCGTCTTCTGGGGGTTTACCCCGAACCCATTGTGTTTTGCCCATTTGCACAGTACACATACGATCATTCAGTGTGAATGGGTACTTGCCCGAGATGGCAATATCAAAAGATCAGCTAGGAGTAATTCATTACAATATGAGCTCCTCCATCTCAACGAAACCATCACTGCGGATCGTTACCAACAACAATTCATACAATTAAGCCTAGCAAAATGCATGTCAAAGTGATCTCTCAGAACGACAATGCTCCGCCATACGTTACTATAGTCGTCAAGGAAAGTTTGGAGGCATTTAAATGGCATCTTCTACCCCATCCTCTAGACATTGCTTCTTCTGACTAACACTAATTGCGGCCGACGGCTGATGACCTGGCTAAACAGCCCGTCACTTCCTACGATAAAGACAAAAAGCACCATGGAGACGGGTGTATCGCCTCAATAGATGAGGATTTTTTTTAAACGCGGTATCCGTATGCTGCTGCACAATATATTTCAAATTCTCGCAAACTCCTTGCATACGCCGACGATATTGACATAATAGGTAGATCACAGCGAGATGTCAATGAGGCGTTTGCGAGTATTGAGTTCGAGGCGGCGAAAGTTGGTCTGGCGGTAAACGAGGGCAAAACTAAACCTATGCTGTCATCAAAAAAGGACGGTTACCACCGACATCTTGGCCGGAATGTTTGTATTGGCAGATATAAGTTCGAGGTAGTTAAGGACTTCGTCTACCTTGGCTCCGCAGTGACCTGGAACAACGACATCAGTTCCGAAATCAAACGCAGAATCACTCTTGCCAATCGCTGTTTTTTTCGGCTCAGGAGGCAATTGAGAAATAGAGCCCTCTCCCGAACGACAAAGTTGACTCTATATAAGACGCTTATCAACCCGGTCCTGTTGTACGGCGCAGAAGCATGGACACTATCAAAAGCGGATGAGGAGGCCCTTGGTCGGTTCGAGAGGAAGATTTTGCGTGTGATTTTCGGGCCTATAAACGCAGACGGGGGATGGAAGAAAAGATTCAACCACGAACTTTACGGGCTGTACAGCGACGTGAGCCTACTCAGGCGTCTACGGATTCAACGCCTAAGATAGCTGGGCCATATAGAGCGAATGGGCACCACCGCTCCAGCCCGGAGAGTCTTTGAATCCAACCTCGAGAGACAAAGAAGCAGAGGACGGCCGCACTTAAGATGGTGCACACATGTGGGAGGGGACCTCAGCCAACTGGGTGTGCGGCAATGGGAAAGGCTAACGAAAGATCGTGCTAGATGGAGGGGCATGTTGGTTGAGGCTCAGGTTCACCCCGAACTGTAGCGCCCGTTAAGAAGGAGATCCGTATGTTGCCTGAAAGGCGATCAAAGGTAACCAATTGCCCTAAATGAAGCTTCAAAATTAATTCGTGCGCAGTACTCGTATAATACCCGAAAAATGGATTAAACCTACAGATCATTGTGGGAAACAACATTTTAGACATGATACTCGAATGTATCAACCAAACAATTCGAGCTGCTAATTGGGATAGTGGTTTCAGTAGCCAACCTAGTGGCTTCATTCCATTCATGCTACAATAGCCTGCGAACTAAATTGATTGATTTGAATAAACCACCAAAAGAAATATTGTTTTTTGCGACTCTATTTCACTAGATAGATGTTTAGTATGTTTTCCAATTTTCACAATAGCTTGGATGCGACTAAAACCTCTGAACCGTTTTTTTGCCTGTACCTCCGACATGCGAGGAGCAAATAAATTTGCTGTGCAGAGAGTAAAAAACATTTTTCCATCATGAAAAGACTCCTCTGTCCCTGGCTCCGTTGGTCACTTTTTGTACTATCTGTTATGTAATGAAAAATATTGTGTTGTGCGATATGAGATACAATTGAGTTTGTTTTCCCCCTGCATCTGTAAGTAACCGTCGGGTTAAAATTTACCTTTTCAAAGAGCCAATAAAAGTGAATCGAAATCCTGTCGAAAATCGTTCCACTCATCGATATCAGGCGAGCGGAAAAAGTTTTAAAAATAAAATTTCGAAAAAAAAAATCAATAAGAAAGCCAGACAGATGCACGAGTTATGAATACATCGAACTGGGAACGTGGGTTTCCCATTCCTCGGAATACCTATCCGCGAGTGTCGTATCTCCCTTTACGTTGGGAAAGAAATAAAAAAAAAAAAACAGAATTTTACTATGAAATTCTTGTACGAATGTATCTGACTAGCGAAATTGAGTCATTTGCCCGAATGATTGCACGACGCGTCCTCATATGACGTGCCTCGTGTCTTCCCACGAAAGTATCTTTTTTATTTAGATCTTTCCTTGGACAAATTTTTCTTTTGCTGTATATAAATCTGGCAAATGAAATATGTAGTAGAGAAACAAAATATACATTCTGCCGACGATACACCAAGATGTGGTTCTAAATTTAGCGAACGCCGGTGCTCTGTAAATGTGTTGTATTTATGAGAAGCAAATGTTTGCTTTTGAATTTTGTTTTTTCAATTTGACGAAAAAAGATCTAAAAATATCGGATATATTTGGATTTTTAAGAAAAAACATTAAACAATAGCTAGTTATTTAGTAAGAATTAGTAAATATTGAATTGAGTCCTGTACGGATGCGGCTCGTCTGAGAAAGGTCCTTGCCAAAGCCTACAGATGTCCTCTACTTAGAGATCGTTGTGCTTCCTCGACAACGACGTGGACGCCGCAACTGATATTATCGTAAACATTATCCGAATTGGCATGGCAAATTTTATTCCCAGCAAGATTAAAAGCACCAGGCCTAAGGATAATACGTGGTTTGACTCGAGCTGCAAAGAGGCTATTAGGCTCAGGGAGCTAAGTTTTCGGGCCTACAAGACAAACAGTTCTGAGGAAAACCGAAAAAAGTTCATACGAGCCAGAAATGACTGCAACACCCACATTCGACGGATTAAATTCCAATCCGACCAAAAATTAAGGCGTAAAATCCTTCAATGTCCCAAAGGTAGCAAAAGTTTCTGGTCGTTTGTTAAAAACGTAAAAAACTCAACTAAGTCGTCTATACCGACGCTCATCCACAATGACGTTCCAGCTGTCACCCCCTTAGACAAAGCTAACCTACTTGCTGCCCATTTCGCAACCAGTTCTCAGCTGCCAGCCTGTACTTTGTCTCCGCCTGTACTAGAGTGCGTAAATTCCACCATGGGACCAATCCACTTCCGCACTCGTACAGTCGCAAGGGTTCTTAAAGATCTCGACATACTCAAATCCGCTGGTCCAGATGGTATTGCCCCAATAGTTCTGAAGAGGTTTTCTTCTACGCTGGCAAAACCACTGTGTAAGCTTTTTCACCTTTCCTACACCTCTGGGCTCTTTCCGAGTAGGTGGAAAACAGCATTTGTCCAGCCTATACCCAAAAAAGGCGAATCATGTTCTCCCTCCAACTACCGACCCATTGCACTAACGTCCCTTCTTTCCAAGGCCATGGAAACGCTGATTAACCGTCAACTTATGAAATATCTTGAATCACGGAAACTCCTCAATGACCGCCAATACGGTTTCCGCAGCAACAGATCCACTGGTGATATGATGGCATATCTCGCTGAAAAGTGGAATCACTCGCTTCACCAAGCAGGTGAAAGCAAAATTGTTGCACTGGATATTTCGAAAGCATTTGACAGGGTTTGGCATGAAGCCCTTGTGTCGAAAATGCGTGCTTTTGGGATCGATGAGTCTCTCTTTCAATGGATTAGAAGCTACCTTTCGAATCAAGTTGTTCAATTCAAGTTGTTTTGGACGGATTCAAGTCTGATACTCACTTTGTAAATGCCGGTGTTCCCCAGGGCTCCGTTTTGTCTCCGACACTCTTTCTTATTTTTATAAATGATCTCTTGTCTGTTACTTCTAATCCAATTCACTCCTTCGCTGACGACAGTACCCTCAGCTTCTCATATTCGTTCACCAGTTTACGACCCTGCACTTCGGTTGTAGATAATGAGCGGCAGCGTATGTTAAGCTCATTAAATTCCGATATCGACAGCATCATCCAATGGGGTAAAAACAATAGAGTGGAATCTAATGCTTCCAAAACACAATGCTGTCTCTTGTCGTTAAAGCGTATAAATAACCCACAGCCATTATCCATGAATGGCACTTGCATCTCAGAAACTGAAAAGCTTTCCATCCTGGGTATGAGTGTTGCTCACAATCTTAATTGGAGCGACCATATATTCAGTGTCGCCAAGAATGCTGCGAAATGCCTAGGATTCTTATACAGATGCAAGAAATATTTCTCACCCTTAGATCTGGCTACAATCTATAAGGCGTTCATTCGCCCCAAATTAGAGTTTAACGCTCATGTCTGATCCGGTGCTTCCAAGACCTCACTGCACCTACTAGACAGAATACAAAAACGAGCCATAAAACTGATAGGTGACTCCAGCATTACCAAAACATTAGACTCGCTGGAACACCGCAGGAATGTTACCTGCCTCTCCCTGTTTTATCGTTACTACCACCAAAAATGCTCTGACGAAATAGCCAGTTGCATTCCGCCCCTTCAACATTTCTCCCGCAATACACGTCTCTCTAGGAATGCTCACCAATATACTCTGAAGCCCGCTTTCGGACGTACTGTCAAATATAGAGAATCTTTCATTAACCGAACCACACGAACCTGGAACTCCCTGCCGGACTCGGTTTTCCCCCCTCAATGCATCATGCAAGCATTTAAGATCAATGTCCATCGGCATCTTTATTCCTCTTCTTCTCTACCTTCTGCCCACACTGTGCCACCGACATAATAAGGTTATTAAACCTTGAGTGAGCGCAAATTTAATAAAAAAAAAAAGCTGGACAGAGTCAAATTAAACCGTGCTCAATGCCTAGAGCCAAGGTTTTGTCGTCTACAACGATCAACAAGAGATTTTTCGTCCATACATACATATGTATGTATGTACTTATTCGATTCGTATCAAGTAATTTTTTTCTACGCTAGGGAAGCTCTAACTTATACAAAGACCCTCGAATATGCTGAACTGCAGACGGCAGTTCAGCCACCGAATTTAGACATGTTATTAACTAGAAAAAAAAAATGGGTTACCCACCAATGTCTCCTGCGGCACGTCTACCCATTTAACACTCTGAACGCACTCATCACTGAAAATCGCTACTTTCCTGTCAATGACATTTGACAAGTGTTGCCATTGCACAAGATAAAGCGTTGAACAATGTACTTCCTACCAGTAGCCCACCAATGTCGACCTAATATATACCACCTCCCATCCCTGGTCACTCATAAATATAGTCTGGATCTTTGTCAACACCAATAAATCTCCAGAATGACCAAGGAGAGAAACCACTTTCCGAACATTAATTTATCTTCCCAATAGATGAGATTGAAGTTTTCTCATTTTACCACACCGAGATGGAATCTATTTTCAGCTTAAAGTCGTTGCGTTGATTCGATTCTACAGAATTGCGTTCCCCGATACCGGTAATTAAGGTTATTAACGAGTTTCAGTACAATTTGGACAGAGTTTCAGCATGTGGAACGTTTTAGCAACTCGTGCGCGTCCTGTGACGCTAGTGACATCAATTGATTACATAGACAATGTTAGGATAGGATGAGTGGACTTTGGATCATCGGCACATAATTAAAGTCACATCGGTAGATAGGATGGTACTACCGCCTGTTGGTTAGGATCCAATTAAACTTGCCGAACAATACCGCCGTTCGACGTAATTGCATCGAACAAGGACTAGTATCCTAATCCCTAAAGCATGGGGCAATGTAGTTATCGGCGGGTTTTTGGATGCGGCTTCTGTCGACGATAAATGAAATGTTGGCGAAACTGTGGACAAACTTTTATTTAGTCATGCTGTGGGTGGATAACCGAAACCCGGTACGATGGATGCAATAATGTTGAGCGGCTGCCAACGAAGTACCACATGGGATAGCATTATTCGATGTGTTCTCTAGATAAAGTTTCTGTTAGCGTTCTTAAAGCGCAAAAGGAGGCTTATACTGTCTTGATTAGATCAAGACAGTATAAGCAGATTAGGGAATTTCATATGCACTTCACCGTTGTTTTCGACTTAGTCTGCTATTCGTACCATATCTCACGTGACACTTTTGCACAGGAAATACGCATTCTAATTGCCTTATTTGAAGTTTTATTGAGTTTTTGTATCTTTTTTCTAGGAAACCTGGTCTAGTTATAGGGGGAGAAGCAGATACTCAAGCACACGGGCGTCATCTAGCACAGGGGCATCATCCACATCATCATCGTCGTCGACAACGCACACACCACCGGAAAAGGAAATTTCAGGTAAGAATGGAACCCACACCTTCCCCTAAAACTTTCCAAAGACAAACAACTCAATTTCATGCCCTCGGAGAGAGCATACAAAAAGTCAGATAAGTTCTGCAATGCATCCTGTCAGTAAAGTGTTATATATGAGTGTTCTAAAACTTTTGCTCCTCTTCTGGGGACAGCAAGTGATCGCTGAATTGGTATGAACACTATTTTAATTCTTTTAATCTTCATTTCAACATAAAGAGTTTCACAAGAATAACAAGTTATTTTGGTATTGGAGTTTTTGAACGACTTTCTGATAGAAATGCAATATGTGAAAAGTTGAAAATGTCATCGATTTGCTTAAGAACTGTTCTTAAGAGCAGCCTCCTCTGCTGGGCGCTCTTTGCACGTTATAATTCATCGCCACCTAATGGTGAGAGATAGAAATCTATTAGCTTCAAACCTTTTACTCTTTGAACAACTTGCGGACGCCCTAGGCCGCTATAAAGCGGACATAACCGGCATCCGGGAAATGCGATGGAATGGACCGGGTATAAGGCGGATGAAAAACTGCGATATTTACTGCGGCGACTGCTACAGGGAGAAAGGACAACGATTGCTCGGATGCGGATTTGCTGTTCGAGGTGGACTAAGGCAAAAAGTCCTAAGCTCTCGGCATGTGAGCGAACGTCTCATAACGATCCGTATCAAGGCTAAATTTTTTAACATCAGCCTGATCTGTATCCACGCCCCCACGGAAGACAAGGGCGACTCCGCCAAAGATGAGTTCTACGATCTCCTGGACAGAACGTATTCCCAATGTCCCAGCTATGACATCAAAATTGTACTAGGAGACTTCAATGCTAAGCTGGGCAAGGAAAGCATCTTTGAAGGAGTCATCGGCAAACAAAGCCTACACGACACCACATCCGATAACGGACACTGGCTGATTGATCTTGCTACGGGGCGAAATCTCCTTCTGGCCAGTACGCGCTTCCCGCACCTCGATATATACAAAGGCACCTGGCGGTCTTTTGATCAATCGACCACCAACCAGATTGATCACATCGCGATCGACGTCAGACACTCCTCCACTATTCTTGATGTTCGAACATTCCGAGGGGTTAACATCGACTCAGACCACTATCTCGTAGTAACCAAGATGCGCCTACAGATATCGCGAACGCAGCGGAGTAGAGTAAGAATACAAAGTTATGACGGCGGAAAGCTACTGTCGCCAGAAACCGCTCGTGCTTTTACCGATTGCGTCTCCCATAAGCTCTCAAATACACCTCAACCCTCCTCGCTATCAATAGAACAGCAGCGGAACCTTTGAAAACAAGCCCTGAAAAGCTCTGCATCCGAAGTTTTGGGCTTCAAGGCTCCACCACGAAGAAACACCTGGTTCGATGACGAGTGCAGGATGATTCACACAGCGAAGCAGGATGCATATAAAGCCTCGCTGCATAAAAGAACAAGAGCAGCTCGTGAGCTCTACCAGTTAAAAAGAAGGGAGGAGTATAAGCTTCTCAGAAGAAAGAAGAAAGAGCACGAGCGATTGAGGATTTGGAGAGGTGTTACTGCAGGCGGGACGTTCGAAAGTTTTATCAACAGATAAAGCGAACATGCCAAGGTTATAAAGCCAGAACGGGGAAGCCTGCAGGGATGAGAACGAACACCTAGTAGTAGAATCGCAGTCGATGCTGAGAATATGGGAAAACCACTTCTGCAGACTGTATAACGGCGATGTTAGTCAATATACCGCTGTCAGGCAGAATGATCCATTTCTAATCGACGAAGACCGCAGGGAACTCCGTCCCCCTGACCACGACGAAGTTAAAATTGCGATATTGAAACTCAAATCGAATAAAGCTGCTGGCGCAGACGGACTGTCTGCTGAGCTCTTCAAGGCAGCTGGGGATGACCTGGTTAGGAGCATGTACCAGCTCATCTGTAAGATATGGTCAGAGGAAAGCATGCCTGAGGAATGGAGTCTCAGCATCGTATGCCCGATCAACAAGAAAGGATACCCCTCTGATTGCGCCAACTACAGAGGAATAAGTCTCCTTAACATCGCCTACAAAATCTTCTCTGCCGTTTTGTGTGAACACCTGAAGCCTTTTGTAAATAAGATGATAGGTCCTTATCAGTGCGGATTCAGGCCAGGGAAGTCCACCATCCACCAAATCTGCACACTACGGCAGATCCGGGAAAAAACCAATGAATTTCAAGTCGACACTCACCACCTATTTGTCGACTTCAAAGCCGCATACGACAGCGTAATCAGAGACGAGCTATACAACGCTATGTCTACCTTTGACATACCTGCTAAACTCATTAGACTGTGCAGGATGACTTTGGAGAATGCTCGCTGCTCCATTCGAATCGATAAACATCTTACCGATAGTTTTGATGTCAAAAAAGGTTTTAGGCAGGGCGATGCGCTGTCGTGTGATATCTGCAACATCATATTGGAAATGATTGTGCAAAAATCACTGGCCAATACAAGAGGCACAATCCATTTCAAATCCTCGCAACTCCTTGCATACGCCGACGATATTGACATAATAGGTAGATCACAGCGATCAAGTTGGTCTGGCGGTAAACGAGGGCAAAACTATACATATGCTGTCATCAAAAAAGGACGCTCACCACCGACGTCTTGGCCAGAACGTTTGTATTGGCGGATATAATTTCGAAGTAGTTAAGGACTACGTCTACCTTGGCTCCGCATTGACCTGGAACAACGACATCAGTTCCGAAATCAAATGCAGAATCACTCTTGCCAATCGCTGTTTCTTTGGACTCAGGAGGCAACTGAGTAAATAGAGCCCTCTCCCGAACGACAAAGTTGACACTATTTAAGACTTTTATTATCCCGGTCCTGTTGTACGGCGCAGAAGCACGGTCACTATTAAAAGCGGATGAGGAGGCCCTTGGTCGGTTCGAGAGAAATTGTTGTGCGTGATTTTCGGGCCTATAAACGCAGGCGGGAGATGGAGGAAAGGAAAAGACATGTGTCTAGTTCAGGCATCTACGGATTCAACTAAGATGGCTAGGCCATGTAGAGCTAATGGATACCACAGCTCCAGCCCGAAGAGTCTTTGAATCCAACCCCGAGGGACGAAGAAACAGTGGACGGCCGCACTTAAGATGGCGCACACAGGTGGAAAGGGACCTCAACCAACTGGGCGTGCGGCATTGGAAAAGACTAGCGAAAGATCGTGCTAAGTGGAGAGGCATGTTGGTTGAGGCCCAGGTTCACCCCGAACTGTAGCGCCCATTTAGAAGAAGAAGAAGAATCGGTTGCGCTATGTATGAGAGCAGTTTTAAAAGCTTGTGATACTACTAAGAAAAATTGGCCTTGCCTGCGTGTTCCTCCATTTGTTTACTAGCACAACGCCAAATTCTACACACATTTTTCCATTAGTATACAGTTGGTAGGCTTTCCTGGATGATGTGATCTGAATTTTCAAATATAAAAAGAGCAGGATTGTACTGGAATTCGCTTTTTAATTTTAAATGGGCAGACAAAAGGATGTTGTCTGGCTGCCATTCACAACCAAAGTCCGATATTGATGTATAGAAAAGGTTGTAGGAGTGATTACAAACAGATTACATTAAACAGACAACAGCCGCATCGATGATTTCGAACATAGATAGGATCTGTTTAAAGGAAATCTGCAGGAACTTCCATCCTCCTTTTCTGATGAAATTCCCTTCCAAAAACTTGTAGTTTTTGCCAACCAAAGGTTTCCTGTAATTTCGGAACAAATATTTCTTGGATCTACTGCAACCCCCGTCTCAACCGGCTACAGAGGAAAGTTTATTCCTTTAAAGTACTGTATCTGAACTTACCGTACCAATTGTAATTAGATGGAATACCTGTCGGCAAATATCTTATCCAATTACCTGTTTTTTCGACATAAAAGAACTTTGTTTCGCACAAACGAATAGACGAATAGCTAAAGACTTACTCGTCGTACCTTTTACAAATACATAGTTTGCATGTGAGTTGTTCGGTTTAAAGTTCCTCGAACATGTTGTCGTGTACTTTAGGGATTGCCGGAAGTTGCCATCCGCACGATAGCAAACATTTGTATCTACACATTTTGTAATCTGATATTAAAGCGTTTTCATGCATTGGCCTTTGGCATATGGCACGGGCCAGTTGGGTAAGATTAATTATTGCCAACATTTCCAAGGTAAAAGGGAGGGAATCCAGAGTAATTTGGTCGCATTTTGCTTACATCCGCCATTCGATGGAGGGTAAATTTAATTAACTTGAACTTTCAGCAAGCATTCGAGGTTCTTAGCAAGGAAAAGTAATTAGTGCGTAGGAATCCCTACCCTCGATTGAGTATGTGGTAATTAATCAGATGGATGGTATTATAAGATACGAAATGACAGACGACTAACAAAGGCCTCGTAGGGGTAGTATCTATCCGACGGATGCTGGCCTGCTAAAGAGCGAGAAGAGCCACCGCAAACGAAAACCTTACGGCTCTCTTAGTAAGTCCCATCCCCACCTCCTCGTGGTGCCATCTGGAGATTTCAGATGGGGAAGGGCGAATGGCGAGTTTCCTCCGTCATAAAACAGGCTTCGTCGGTTAGGCTACCGTCTATAAGTCGTAACCGTAGAGAAATCATAAACTCAGAGACAACCACAAGTCTCAGATTGGCGGGCGGGCTACATGTTGACGATCGCCGCAAACGTATAAATGGACCGAAGTGTCGGTTCAGTACCTGGAATGTTAGGTCCCTTAACAGACCGGGTGCGGCCGAACAGTTAGTAAAAGTCCTAAGCTGCTATACAGCAGACATTACCGCACTCCAAGTTCTGTGACATATGCTACGGAAACTTCTACAAGGACAACAAACAACGCCTATTTGGATGCGGGCTTGTTGTTCGAGGTGAATTTAGGCAAAAAGTCCTAAGCTCTGTATGTGAGCGAACGCCTGATAATAATCCGCATCAGAACTATCTTCAGCTTGATATGCGTTTACATCCCCACAGAAGAAAAAGACGACAGAGCCAAAGATGACTTCTTTGACGTCCAAGATAGAACCTACGCTAAACGTACCAGCTGTAACTCCAAGATTATTCTATGAGAACGAGGACATCTTAAAACGATTCGTAGAAAAGCACAGCCTACACGACACCACGTCCGTATAGGGATTCAGGCTAACAAACTTTGTGGAGGGGAGTAATCTCCTAGTAGCCAGCACACGATTTTCATATTTCAAAATCCATAAGGGGACCTGGCGGTCTTCTGATCAATTATCTGTTAATCAAATCGACCATATTGCGATCGACGCCAGACATTCCTTCAGCATCTTGGATGTTCGAACTTTCCGAGGAGCCAATGTGGACTCGGATCATTACCTTGTTGCAGCCAAGGTACGTGGAACCAAAATTTGACGTCGGGGAGCTGCAATTGCAAGAGACCGCCAGGACCTTCGCCAATCGTATCTCCGTCCAACTCTCTCAAGAGTCGATGCAAACTGCACAAACCATAGAACAGCAATGGAGACGTTGTCAAAGCGCCCTCAGGGATGCTGCCTCTGATGAATTAGGTTTCCAGCCACCACCTAGGAGAAACCCTTGGTTTGATGATGAGTGCAGACAAGTACATGCAGGAAAACAAAATGGCCAAGTTGCATAGACGTACGAGAGCTGCGTGCGATCGAGGAGATGGAGAGTTGTTATCGCAAGAACGACGTTAGAAAGTTTTACCAAAGAGTAAAACGGACATGCCAAGGTTGTAAAACCAGAGCGGAAGCCTGCAGGGATGAACATGACACACAGTCGATGAAAAGACTATTTCTGCGGACCGTAGAACGGCGTAGATGGTCAAGATGCCGCTGTCAGGCAGAACGCACCATCCACATTGGACGAAGATGAGAGAGAATGCAACATGCACCAGCTCCTCTGTAAGATATGGTTCGAGGAAAGCATGCCCGATGAATGGAATCTCACCATCGTTTGCCCGGTCCATAAAAAGGAGATGGGAATAAGTCTCCCTAACATCGCGTATAAGATCTTCTCTGCCATACTGTGTGAACGCCTGAAACCATTCGACGACAATTTGATAGGTTCCTATCAATGTGGCTCCAGGCCAGGAAGTCCACCAAATATTCACACTGCAGCAGATCTTGGAGGAGAATTTCAGTTCAGGTCGACACACTCCACCTTTTCGTCGATTTTAAGGCCGCATTTGGCAGTGTCTATAGGGACATCCCTGCCAAACCCGTCAGGCTGTGCAGGATGATCTCGATCTACTTCAAGGCTGCACAACTGCTCGCATACACCGATGACATTGACGTGATTGGGAGAACGCACCGAGACGACAATGAAGCTTTTGTGAGCATTGAGGCAGAAGCGGCTAAAGTGGGTCTGAAGGTAAAAGGGCAAAACTAAATATGTATATGCTGTCGTCAAAGAAAGACAACACCGACGTCTTGGCCAGGAGCTTCCTCCTTTGATGTAGTCAAGGATTTCGTCTATCTTGGCTCACTGGTAACAAGCGGCAGTGGCACCAGCGCTGAGATTGGACGCAGAATAACTTTCCAAGCGCTGTTTCTACGGGCTCAAAAGGCAATTGAGTAGTTGAGCCCTCTCTCGGAAAACTAAGGTGACTCTCTATAAAACCTTAATCATCCCGGTCCTCCTCTACGGCGCAAAGGCTTGGACCTTGTCAAAAGTAGATGAAGACGCCGTTGGTCGTTTCGATAGGAAAATTCTGCCTACAATCTTCGGTCCCCTTTGTGTTGACGGAGAGTAGAGGAGAAGATTCAACCACGAATTGTACATGCTGTACAGTGACAGGCCATGTAGAGCGAGTGGACAGCGCAGCTCCGGCCCGAAGAGTCTTTGACTCCAACCCGGAAGGACTACGTTGCAGAGGACGGCCGCACCTAAAGTGGCGCACACAGGTGGAAAGGGATCTTAACTAACTGGGCGTAGTCATATACAATAGCTCAATAGCTGCCTCTCCCTATCTTACATCCCCAGCAAGTGGAAGGTAACCAAAGTCGTTTTCATACCCAAGGCAGGCAAAAGCTCCCACACGTATGCAAATGACTTGAGGCCTATCAGTCTTACTTCTTTTCTATTAAAAACTCTAAAGAAGATTTTAGACGCACACATTCGGTACAGCTGCATTTCAGGAAGGCTGACGGATAACCAACATGCCTACAACAAAGGCAAATCGGTGGAAACAGCACTCAGCAGAAAGGTCACTAGAACGCAAGGAATATACTCAAGTCGCCTTTCTCGACACTGAGGGTGCCTTTAACAATGTTGAACCAACAGCCGTCATCAAAGCGCTGTCTGATCTGGGTGTTACGGAATCCGTGGTGGAACTGGTACGATAACTGCTAACACAAAGAGTCGTCAAAGCCAACTTGGCTGGTGCCGTCTCAACCAGAATTGTCAGCAGAGGTACACCACAGGGTGCAGTACTCTCCCCTCTCCTCTGGAACGTGGTGGTCAACGAACTACTGCGGTTGCTTGAACAGGAAGAGTACGCTGTGACCGCCTATGCAGACGACATTGCTATTGCCGTCACAGGTAAATTTCCCCACACTCTATGCGACCTCATTCAGAGTGCGTTATATACAGTAGAAACCTGGACGCAGTACTGTGGACTTGGGGTGAACCCTAAGAAGACCGATCTAGTACTGTTTACTAACAAATACAAAATTCCACCCCTCAACCCATCGAGGTTGGGTGGAACCCAACTAACAGTTAAAGAGCAGGCTAAATATCTAGGCCTAGTCCTTGACAGAAAGCGAATTGGAAACCCAATATTCTTGGTCGCGTCAAGAAAGCAACTACTGCCCTATACAGCTGTAAGAAAGTGGTGGGCAGGAAGTGGGGTCTCCAACCAAGCATTATGCACTGGCTCTACACAGCAGTCATAAGGCCCATCCTCCTGTATGGCGTTGTAGCCTGGTGGACTGCTCTGGACAAGGCAGTCAATCGAAGCCTTCTGGGGAAGGTAAGAAGATCGGCCTGCTTATACATAAGCGGAGCGATCAGACCAACCCCCACGGAGGCCCTAAACATTCTATTACATCGTCCACATATGAACCTTTGCAGTAAGCAAGTTGCTGCCTGCGCTTTCCTAAGGATGAGGAGCTTAAGAAAATGACCCACAATTCAAAAAGGCCATACTACCATTCTAAACCACTTCAAAGTACCCATGGACACGGACTACATCATCCCGCAGAATGTGTTCTCTAGGAATTTCGAAGTTGTCTTTCCATCCAGGGAGGAATGGGCTGAAGGGAAAGTAATACCAAAGGACTCAATCTCCCTCTATACCGATGGCTCTAAGATGGAGTCGGGTGTAGTCGGGTAACCTCAACCTATCTTTCAGACTCCCAAATCACTGCAGTGTGTATCAGGCAGAATTAACAGTGATAACAGAGGCCATTGCATGGCTCAGGATCAATGTAATATCCGCTAAGGATATTATCATCTGCACGGTAACCCACTAACCAAAGACATCTCTTAACTATCGCCTATCTCTAGATGAGATGGCTGAACAGTTCAATATTAAAATACTGTGGGTTCCCGGGCATAGGGATATTCCAGGAAACTGCGCGGCCGACGAACTCGCAAAGTTAGGGTCAAGCACACTCGGCCTACCTACCCTCGGGTACATAGATACACCAATAAGTACGGTAAAGCACATGATAAAGCTTCAAACCATAGAAGAGACCAACCTAAGTTAAGCCTAGGACGAACCAGGGACCTAGTGGCAACCAAAAGGGCAACTTTAAGTACTCTAGTGGGTGTCATTACAGGTCACTGCATCATCGGAAAACACGCCGCCAGATTAGGGCTACCCTCTGATGAGATCTGTCGCGGCTGCATGGACAAGGAGGAGGACAAATCAATACACCACCTCCTCTGCTCATGTCCCTCTTTTGCGAATCGTAGGAGGATCTACCTCGGCGCGCCCTTCTTTGACAATCTAAGTGAGCTAGCAAACCAAAAGATAGCTCAACTCCATCGCTTCATTAGAAGCACCGGATGGTTCTCAGGTAACGGATCAGGTTAACTTGATCCAGGTGGTATCGCAATACGCCGACTTCGGCCTACGTGTGGCTTATGCCTACCACATTAACCTAACCTAACCTAACTGGGCGTACGACACTGTAAACAGCTGGCAATAGATCATGCTAGCTTGAAAGGCTTGTTGGTTGAGGCCCAGGTATATCCCGAACTGTAGCGCCACCTACATGAGTAAGTAAGTAAGAATTGCCACGTTTACGTATAACTAGCATCATGGGCGTTAGCATCATTGCCAAATCTAACAAGAGAAACTTATAAAATACAAAAAAAAAAATCGATATGGATAGATGACTATGTCGTGCACTGTGATGATTACCTCGCAAACCAAATTGGATAGATTTTCGATTCATTATGGATAGATTCCTTCGATGGAACGTGACCCAAATTTGAATTTAGTAACGACCCTTACATGGAATGTCCTGAGCTAATTTCTAATCCATTTTATGCACCCTGGAGTGCTATTCCAGCTGCCTACAACGCAAATGTACTTAAGCACCAGTCGAATGTTGGTGAATGCCATTCTGTTGGACGGCTGTTGCTCCCAACTCATCTCCACACTCATTTGTCGTTGTCCCAATAAAACTTTGACATCCTCAACCCTCTAAACTTGTGACATAAATTCCTTTTATCTTTCACGTTCCCATAAAGATAGGACGGAACAGGGGAAAAAATTTATTGAATCCACCTCATCTCGGGGCAAGTGTTGTTAGACAGTTTCGCTAATGACCTAACTTATCGGCACCTTCACTGTGTATGAGTGAGTAAAGGAGCTCTTCACCATAAATTGATAGCCGGGATACACCGATGGATGCGCTTCTGGTTTCATACGCGCAATACTCGCTATGCGCAATCAAAAGAAAGTGAAGAGGCCGCGTTCTGATGAATACACAATGAATTGGGAGTCCTTGATCCCAGTCCTCGTTCCCATCTGTTTTTTATAAAAAAAAAACAACTTTATGTCGAACGTGGATGGAATCTCAAACCTCACTTGTGTCATAGACACTCGCTGAAAGAGCCAGTAACACCATTACTGACCAACAAGGACAAGGATTGCGAGTGTCTGTTGGCAAACATAATCCTTTTCATCTCAACACTTTCCGATACTTTGGATAAATTGCTTTATTTTTGGCCATTTACAGTATAGATATATGCAAGTACGTAGCGCATAATAGATACTATAGAAAATACTGATTATACAGATACAGACAGGAAGCGAAAGGGAAGGGAAACAAGTAAACAAATAACATTCGCTGTTTGGATTTAGACTTTATCGTCCAGACTATCGTAGCACTCGGGTTCGGGGGTTGACTTGGCTTCGTTAGCAGATGAATCGGATTGTGATGACACTGCTCGGGTCAGTTCGTCGGGCGAGGGTTCCGATTTGGCATCCTTGACTGGATCGTACACTTCGAACTCCTCGAATTCGATGTCATCGTATTTGCGCTTCTCGAATAGTCTTTTGTCATTCGTCACATAGTGTCGGACGAGGGGATTGTCACCAGCGGGTGGCTGGTCGGATGAAGGAGATGACTTGTTTGAGTTGCAATCGTCTTTTCCGTCTATGGGTATGACCGTCTTGGAAGACGGGCCGGGTGGAATGCTTGTCTTTCCCTTCTCGATTCCATTTACTGTATCGGACGTAGACAGTGTTATTGATATCCTTGCAGGTCGTTCGATTGTTTTGACGTCAACGAGAGATTTTTTGATGGTACCATTCGGTCCCTTCATGGCGAACGCCAGATCAACGTTTTTGTTGCGTCGAACTATTCCATTACCATTTGTCAGCGTACCATCCGGATTAGGAGTTGCATTTCCTGTTGCCGTAGGAGTTGTCTGTTGTCCCGACAAACGTATGCCCATAGCGGAGGATGTAAAACTGCTTTGGGTCTCAGCCGGTGCCGCTGGAACCGGGAGACTGATGTGATTGTTGACAGTAACCTGTTTGAGTAGCTGCACGAAAGCCAATTGATCGGGGATTACATCGGGCCCCTCTGGTCCTCCTCCTCCTCCCAGTGCTATCCGATTGCCGCTTATCATTTGATTGTTTATTGTGAATCCTTCGGAAAATCGTTTACGCGCCGCAGGCGTTTCGAACTTTTGTCGCTCGACTATGAGGCTCGTGGGACGACGTATCTTCTCGATGCACTGGGACTCGATGATACGCGGTCCGGTGTAACCACTTATCTTGCCGGTCGTCTCTAGTCGATGGACAATACGACGCACAAGTGGCTCTCCATCATCGTACTCATCGTGGTCGTTGTTGTTATCCTTGTTATTGCGGTATGTGGTACTATTGACAGACGCATCCTCATCGATTGTGGCCGGATGATGGATTTCGTGGTTGTTATTCTGTTTCTGAGTGCCAATCAACTCCAGACGACTGCTGCAACTGTTCGACTTAATCAACTTGAAATTGATACCTACGGGGAAAGGGGAGGGCGGTTAGAACGTTAGGATATGATATGATAGACTCACCTAGTTGGTCATGTAATTGATCCTTGTGCGGGCATTGGTCAGGTTGGCATGTTAGGAATTCGATTTTGGAGTGAGGGATGCGCAACGTTGCACCGGTTGCTGGTGGACTATGCATGGTTACTCGCCCGCCGTAGTAGGTTACAGTCGAGCCACATTCTCGGATCTTCTCGAGAACATCCTGCCAGGGGAAGAGAAAAGAGATATTAAATATGTTTGCCTTTGGTGGATCAAAATCCATCAGGATTCCCATAAGAACCGCCATTTACCTCACTGATATGATACGACTCACATAGCTCGTCATCCACTGAATCGTCCTCATCCTCGTCGTCCACTTCATCGGTATCTCCTGTTCGGGGACCAGAATCCACATAATCACCGTATAATCCATTCGAATCCTTCGTACCGCAGGCATTGTGCTTCCTTATGAAATCTCTAACATGGATTCCACCACGTATCTCGTCTGCCGCACCGTTCTCCTGATGTCTTCCGTCCTGTTCGTCGTCGCCATTCGTATCTGCATCCTTAGCATTCGTGGTGCAATCACCGGGTGACGATAAATCCCCGCTCGATATACCACTCGACAGACTGACCGAATCCCATTTCCTCAGCGTGGCACCATTACCAGCATGACTATTGCCATACGAGGTATCGATGGTTAGGTAGCGCAGACGACTACGCTGGCTACGTCGTCCTTCATCGGTCCCATTTGGCACCTCGGGTGATGGCGGTGGTGTTGTAATGGTTTTTCGATTTCCCTCTGTGCGATGTTTGTTCGGGAGCACATGCTCTTCGAAGAATTTCCGAACGTTCCGGACCGTATCCGGATTGGGGAGTTCCTCCTCAAGGAGTTCTCGATTTACCCGAACTGGCTGATAATAGAAATGACGTTTTCCCAGTTTGTTATTGCCGCCATCTGAGTTAGTAGCCTTGGACGAATTGGCGGCAGTGGTGTTTTCGGCTCCGGATTCGGTTGTTCGTTTTTGTCCTTCGGACGGCTGCAGCTTCGGAGGACGTTCGACTTTTGTGCGAACAGGTTCGACAATGACGACGTTATTGTTCGTCAACAGCTCCTGAAAACTGTACTCCTGAAGGTACTGGATCAAGCCATCGAATTGGGGCTCCTTTTTGCTGCGATTAAGGATATTGTTGCGGAAGAGGTTCGGTTTCATGACCTTGTAGCGTATGTGGTCGAATTCCGGGACAGGTTCGTCGGGATTCGTGTTGACTATTGTGGCTTGTTTGTCACCGTCGAGCTCGACGATTTCAATGGACGGCATCAGGCTCTGCAGGTCATCGGTATTTGTGGCCGACAGAAATCTGGTCGTATTGAGTGATTTGGCTTCACCGCCAATGATGAAATCCTTTCTTGGTGGATTCGAATTGGACTTGTTCTGGTTGTTGTCATTGTTTTGGATATTTTTGGCTTTGTGGTTCTCCTGAGAATCATTATTGTTGTTGCGGTCCATGTCCTCGCTGAACTTGGACCAGTAGCACCGGATCGCGTTGACTTTCTGGAGGAATTCGTCCTCCACCGCCTTTCCCGAGATGGGATGTTTTTGGTCGACGAATCCGCTCCTAGAATCGACAACCTGGATCACTTGTGGTCGTGACATCTTGCCGGCACACCGCAGTGAATCATTCGCTTTCACTTTGACTGGTCGTGCTCGGTAGGTGTTGCACGCACGTCCTCGGTCCCTGGCCTTGTATACCTCTGATGGGGTCTTGGCTGTGATGGTTCCGGTAATTCTCTTGGATTTTGAATTGCTGCGAGAGATTGTTCTCTTTAGGGTACTGTTGGTGCTGACGGGTTTGTCGGTAGGAGCGAGATGCTGCTGCTGAGGTTGGTTATCGATTTCGGAAATCAAACTCGGAGAGTGACCGTCGATGGAGTCCTCTTCGATGACATTGTTTTGGGTGTCGGTGACAATAATCCGTATTTGCTTTGGCTCCGTTGGACCGGACTTGTCTGACTTGGTGTTTGGTCTTTGGCTGTTGTTGTCGTTGTTGATTACTTCCTTGGAGAAGGTTTCTACCTGGATGGACGGTGCGTCTTTGGGCTTCTCGACTTCGTCTACGGGACTGACGGCTGTTGGTTCTTTGGTATCTTGCTCGCGTTGGCGCGCCTTTTTGTGGACACGTCCGAAACGTTTGATAGAATCGTAGATGACAGTAGCGGTTGCGTCGTCCTCCTTGAGGTTGTAGGACAGTCTAAGCTTAGCGTCGATTCTTTCGGACGCTTTCAAGCTCTTGCCGATATTGACGTCAGGCAGGCTGTGGTATTGATTATCGATTAACTTTTGCTGATGCTGTTGTGTTGAGATGTAAGTAAGATGCTCAAGGACACCACGTCGTTGGTTGGGCACTGCAGCGTAGTCGGAGAGGCGACGTAACTTTTTTTTCTCGACAACGGCGAGTATTTTTGGCCTCGTATCGACTGTGGTCGGCGATTGAGTTACGGCTGGGACGCAAAGGACTTGGGAATGAAGTGGCTTCTTGGTCGGTTCCTGCGACTTTTTCTCCACCGATTTCCGTGGCGGTTCATAGATATCCTCGATAGAAATATGCAAAAGTGACGTTGATTCAGGTTTCTCTTCGACGACAGTTCCTTCGGAGCTATCCTCAGAGGATAGGTACACCGAATCGTATGCGATTAAAGTCCCTTGGTCTTCACTGCTGTCGTTACGATGCTGATCGTCTTGCTCGCCAATCAAACTGATGATTTCAAACTTTTCGTCGTAGACTTTACTGAGGATTTCCTCGACTTTCTCGATATCGTACTCCTGCTCGGAGTTTGTCAGACTGTCCGACTGATCGTCGGAGTTACTTGTGGTTGTTGTCTCGGGGAAGACGCTACTCTGACTGAGTTCGGGACACGACTCTTCGCCCAGTTGTGCTGAGTACTTGCGATGCACGGTTGACTTGCGATTACGGCTCTGATACAGGCGTTGCTTCTCGCCGCTCGGCTCGGTCTGGTGGTGGGAGTTCTGAAAGTATTCCGAATTCAAACTCTCCAAGTCGCTCTTCTCGTTCTGCCAGATTGCCTGCTGTTGAGCATCGAGACGTTTCAGATTCTCATAGTATTCGTCGGATTCACGTGTTATTGTGGTTGTATCGGGCGGTTGGGCGACCGCATCCGGCGATGGCGGATGATCTGCTGTGGTCGATTGTTGATTGTGCAGGTGATGATGGTGATGATAGTAGGTCGGCTGCTTGGAGCCCGTGAATCTGGAAAGAGATGTATGGTAATTAGTATGAATCGTGCAGTTGTGTCGGCCTTCAGGTTCAAGTTTAAGAAAAATCACGCGAAATTGTGTGAACGTATGGGTCGTTGTATGCAAGTGTGTGATGCGTGCGTGCCATTCATTGTTTCGAAGTGACATGGGTGATTTGCTGTATTCAAGGGTATCCAGGTGGGAGGCCGACCAATGCTCCATGACATTGAGGTGGGAATTCATGATTCGCGAAACGTGTAATTATTTTCCGGAGGAAGTGCATCAATGATAGATGGTCAGTGGCGAGGGCAACATGACATTGATGAGCTGTGAGTAGAATGGGGTGTTGTTGTTGGTGATTGATTCGGTCCTTGGGGCAGGGACCGTGTAATGACCTGATGTGGTGATGTATGTTTTTAGTAAGGTTTTGGGTTTGAATAAATTTGCGTACGGAGATTCAAGTTGCATCACCCGTGGGGTCAGTGATACCAAACTACATCGCGTGTAGTATTTTTGGACAGCGACGATAAAGCACAAACTGGATTGCCTTAAGTCCGATAAGGCAAAGGGATATTATGGTTTTTATGGCGGTTTTTTGAAACATGTCTTTCGGAACAGGTTTTCTTAAAAATATCTCTCGAGTCTGCACTATGCGACATCCTTTAAGGTACGTCCTTACGTCATGCAGCCTCAAATCTTTATTTATAGAGATGATAACTTGCACACGAACGGTGTGAGTGACCGAATCTTCATTCTGGTTGTACATACGGTCGTATGCCTTAGGGCAATAAAATGCCTTCTTTTGCTTCTCGATTTCCGGACACTCCGATCGCAAATAAAATTCTGGGAAAAGATTTTAGAGATTGAAGATGCCATTGATACCTATGCCAGGCCATAGTGTGTCAAGTTATCTACCAGGAAGCCGCCTATAATAGCCCCTAACGATGGGCATTACGGCATCGTACAGCTATTATTACATGATATGTGTTTATAGATACAAAGTCTGTCGAACATTGAATTTCGATGGGATGGGACAGCCAAAACAATAACTTGTCTTACAGTTTTTGTTCGTTTGTCTTGGAGAAGCTGCTTTGTAGCTCATCAGCTGTTATGGCATCGATAGGTGATTGATTGCTCTTAACCAGCTGTTGAATCTGCTATTTTTAGCTGATTATTCTCGTGAGGTGAATGGGAAATTAACCCTCGGAATGGTCTTACTCGATGTATCATAGAGTTGCGTTCTTTGAATGACTTGCCAGCGGCTTTAAGCAATTAATTTTAAAGTAAAGAAAAAAAAAAGATGAACACTACGGCAACGCTAGGCAGAACTCATGCTGTGAGGATATGTTCTGATAAATCGATTGCATCTAATCGTTAAATTTCAAGAAATGTCGATATTCCCGCCAAGACACCAGGCTATACTTTTTACGGCTTAAGTCGCGCCTATACTAGTTCTAATACTGAATGAAGGCTTTTGTTCGCTCTTGAAATCATAAGACTTATTGATCACTGTTTAAGATAGCTTGCGTGGCACTATATTCGTGCAGAGCAGCTTTCGGAAAGACATGGGGCTTTAAACCAAAGGTGGTATACTGGCTGTACACCGCGGTGGTAAGTCCTATTTTAGTCTATGGATCAATTGTCTGATGGAAAGCACTTGCGAAGAAATGCAACCTTCAAAGTCTTACAAGGATTCAGAGCGCTGGCTGTCTGGCGGTGACCGGATCTATGAAATCCACACCAACGGCGGCCCTTGAAGCGATGCTGAACCTTTCATCACACGACATGTACTGTGAAAGCATTGCAGCCAGGGCTGTGTTAAGGATGCAAGAATCAAGTCTTTGGAAAAGATGGCCACGCATCAATCCTGGATCAATGGGCTACCCTGAGGTCTATTAGGAAAGAATGGGCCAGTGGTATGGTAAACACGGAAGAGGAACTGGCAATCTATACCGACGGATCAAAAATGGATACCGGTATAGGAGCCGGAGTCTACTTGGAACCTCAGAGAGCGTGTCACTCCTACAGACTTGATGATGGATGTAGCGTCTTCCAGGCTGAGATCTTTGCAATCAAAAAAGGCGCGGATCTGATTCTTAGGGAGAATTTCTCGGGTAAGAGAATCAAAATCTATGTTGACAGCCATTAAGGCTCTACAAGCAACATGGATAAGATCCAAACTCGTAAATCTCTTTAAAGAGAAACTAGAAGAAATATCGGATGTCAATGAGGTAGCCATCTGCTGGGTACCAGGGCATGTGAATATTTCCGGAAATGAGAAGGCGGGCGAACTAGCCAGACTGGGATCAGGTGCAGATACTTAGCAGATCACAACTGAGGCTAGAACGCCACTCAGCACACTATTCAGAGAAATAGGGTGGAACTACTAGGAAAGGCCAACAAGCGATGGTGTCAATTAGACACATGCGCTACGGCAAGGCTAACATGGCCCGTCTATAACAAAAATAAAAAAGGACGGAAAGTCTGCTAAATCTTGGTAGAGGGAATATATACGCATGGTATCATATCATGCAGCTAGACTAGGCCAGCCTTACAACGGTTTTTGCAGAAGCTCTAGGGACGAAGGGGAAATAGGGCACCCAGTTAACCTAACCTTACCTAACCTAATGATCACTGTTGTCCTCGTGATTCAGTGATTTAAATTCTTCAAAGTTTTATCCTATTACTCTATATGAGGTGTGGTAATTGAGTTACAGAAACTTTGTCGTAACTCGGGAACTAGAAACACTGCGTCGTTCTCTAATGTCTGCCTAGAGAGGGGTGCCCTTCCTTATCGAAATCTGAAGTCGACAAGACGTTTTGTTTGTTAAATACCTGTTTAGTGCCGTCGCAAAAATGAGTGACTCACATTAGAAGGAACGTGTTGTGATTCAACACGTGAAATCTGGTGAAAAAAATCACGGAAATCCTCCAAAAATTACAGGTAGTGCATAGAGACGAGAGCATGTCGAAAACACGTGTATTTCAATGGGCAGAACAATACTATAATGGCGTCCTGAAAAGGCTGCGAGCACGTGTTTTTCTTGTACGACCCGAACTCGCTAAGAAGGGCTGGACCTTGTACCACGACAATACGCCGACCCATTCCCCGTTGATTGTGCATGAGTTGTTGATAAAAAAAAAAAAAGCATTTTAACGTTACCTCATCCACACCAGAGCGACGATATTGCCCCATGCGGCTCCTCAAGATGTAGTCACAGCTCAAGAGAACTCATCATGACGGTGTGAAGGTCTAAGAGGCTGTAACCATGGTTCTGAAAGAGTTTATTTCAGAGGATTATCAAGGGTGCTTCGAATCGTAGGAGCTTGATAGTAAAATTTTGCAAAAAACTTTTGTTTTCAAAATCCCGGAACTTAATTGGCCGTATTTCCTGAAGGAGGGAGGGCAATCAAAGTTTTGGTTTCAGCCACTTTGACTGATCATGACTTCGCAGTTTTGTAATATATGTTCTTCCAATAGGGGCTTCCGAACTTCACAAGTTGATAGCGACGATATTGTTGAAGCTACACCTGTCAAATGGGATGTCATTTATTCAGTGTGTAACGCCAAATCGGCATGGACGGACACAGCGTGCAAATAATAACATTTTTGTTTCCACACCGCACGCTTCGCCACTTTACGGTCGCCATAATCGTCCTACCGAGAAGACCATGCAGTAAAGGGTAAACCAACACCCGTATGTTGACGAAACGCAAGATCTGCCGAAAACATCGCCGCTGTCCGTGAGAGTGTGCAGGAGAATCCGAAGCAGTCAACTTCGCGTCGCTCACAAGACCTGGCCTTTCGCAGACCACTACTTGGCGAATTTTGTGTCGTGACTGGAGCCTGCACCCGAACGAAATTCAACTGATCCAGGAGCTGAAGATGAACGACCATAGACAGCGACGTGTGTTCACTGAATAGGCTCTGGAGCAGTTGGAAAGAAGCCCTAATTTACATCGAATAGTCATCTTCAGCGATGGGGCCCATTTCTTGATGAATGGGTCGAATTTGGGACGGTACCAATCCACATGAGACCCTACAGCTTCCAATGAATCCCGGAAAATTCATTGTTTGGTGTGGATTTTGGGCTGGCAACGTTATCGGTTCATATTTCTTTGAGAACGACGTTGGCCAGACCATCACCGCAACGGCGATTGCTATAGGTCGACCAACTTCTTTTGGCTTGAATCGGATGATATGGACACCAACGACATGTGTTTTAACCGGCCGACGCTACATGCCACACAGCTCACGCCACATTGGAAATTCTGCACGACCGATTCGAGGGCATGGTCATCTCACGTAGAGGTGATGTGAACTGACCACCGAGATCGCGCTATTTGACCCCGTTGGGGTTTTTCTTGTGGGGTTTTCTGAAGTCGCAGGTCTATGCGAGTAAGCCACAAGCCACAGCGGCCCTTAAAGTCAACATAACCCATGCCATCGGTCAAATTCAGCCTGATTTATGCGCCAGAGTCATAGAAACCTGGACATTTCGGTTGCGCACCACCCAGAGAAGTATCCTCTTTGAAACGCTGCATTTTAGTCCTTTACGAAAAGGTTTTCATCATCCTCGCTTTCATTGTGGCCACTTCGATACTTAAAACAAGTCACTTGCTCGTTGTCAAATCACCTCAAAAGATGATGAGTCTTTAGAGTTTAGCAAGATGGATATATCAGGCTGAATACAGAAATAGTTGCATCTGCGGTTCCTGAAAAGTATAGTCTCCGCACTTTCACGAATGGCTCCAGGTGGGGGTCCGGTGCTGGGGTCTTCTTTGAGCGCGAAAACGATTGCACTCCTCGCTAGGAAAATATGCGTCTGTCTTTCAATCAGAGAAATAGGCAATGCTAATGACCATGCGCTATGTTGTGAAACACAGGTGAAGGGGAAAAAGCATATTCGTCTGCAGAAAACCTTAACCAGCTCCAAGTTAGTGTATGAGCTTAAGGCGTTCCTGAACAAAGTCGGTAGACTAAACTCACTACAGCTTGCTTGGGTCTCAGGTAATTTCGGTATTCCGGGAAACGAGATCTCTTATTAATTCGCCAGAATGGGCTCAGAGGAAAATTTCTCAGGACCTGAGCCCGCCCTGATTTTACCTGTTTCCATACCCACATACCCACATCAACGATTGGGGCTTCAATACACATAATCGTAGATTGAGGGAATATCCAGGATGCAGGATAACTAAGCGCGTACGCCCTTATATCTGCAAGAAATCCGCAGCATTCTTCTTATCCTTAGGGATGATTGACTGCCGATGATTTGCCGGTGTCATTACACTTTTGCACAGCATCTCTGCATGCTCGACATCAGTGTGACGCCTACATGTGCTGCATGCTGTGAAGAGGACGACACAGCAGAACACTCATCGCCTACAAAATCTTCTCTGCCGTTTTGTGTGAACGCCTGAAGCATTTTGTAAATAAGCTGATAGGTCCTTATCAGTGCGGATTCAGGCCAGGGAAGTCCACCATCGACCAAATCTTCACACTACGGCAGATCCGGGAAAAAACCGATGAATTTCAAGTCGACACTCACCACCTATTTGACTTCAAAGCCGCATACGACAGCGTAATTAGAGACGAGCTATACAACGCTATGTCTACCTTTGCCACCTGCTAAACTCATCAGACTATGCAGGATGATTTTGGAGAATGCTGGCTGCCCCATCCGAATCGGTGAACACCTTACCGAATGTTTTGATGTCAAAAAAGGATTTAGGGAGGGCGATGCGCTGTCGTGTGATTTCTTCAACATCATATTGGAAATGAGCCAATACAAGAGGCACAATCTATTTCAAATCCTCGCAACTCCTTGCATACGCCGACGATATTGACATAATAGGTAGATCACAGCGAGATGTCAATGAGGCGTTTGCGAGTATTGAGTCATCAAAAAAGGACGCTCACCACCGACGTCTTGGCCAGAACGTTTGTATTGGCAGATATAAGTTCGAGGTAGTAAAGGACTACGTCTACCTTGGCTCCGCAGTGACCTGGAACAATGACATCAGTTCCGAAATCAAACGCAGAATCACTCTTGCCAATCGCTGTTGCTTTGGGCTCAGGAGGCAACTGAGTAATAGAGCCCTCTCCCGAACGACAAAGTTGACTCTATATAAGACCCTTATCATCCCGGTTCTGTTGTACGAATGAGGAACTCCTTGGTCGGTTCGAGAGAAAGATTTTGCGCGTGTTTTTTGGGCCTATAAACGCAGGCGGGGGATGGAGGAGAAGATTCAACCACGAACTTTACGGGCTGTACAGCGACACCACAGCTCCAGCCCAGAGAGTCTTTGAATCCAACCCCGAGAGACGAACAAGCAGAGGACGGCCGCACTTAAGATGGCGCACACAGGTGGAAGGGGACCTCAGCCAACTGGGTGTGCGGCAATGGGAAAGGCTAGCAAAAGATCGTGGTAGATGGAGGGGCATGTTGGTTGAGGCCCAGGTTCACCCTTTACTGTAGCGCCCGCTAAGAAGAAGAAGTATGTCACGCATAGAAGTGCGATTTTAACCACACAGAAGTCACAAAAGCCTTTGAAGGCTATATAGCCTAGGAGCTTACAACACATGGCTTTCATCATCTCTATGTGCTACTATGCTAATTGCATAGTATAGGAAAAGGTCTGCATGCTTCCTTCCCTTTTCCTGGACGATGGTGCTACTCAGACAGCTTTTTGATCCCATTGTTCTTTAACGAACTTATTTAAAAAGACAATTTTCTCACGTTGTCTACGAGTACATGGCCTCAAGGCAGGTGACTCTCATGCGACAAAGATGCTCGTTAATCATGTCCAGAGTTTGTAGTTATACAGCCTAGAAGGTGTGCCTTTAAAATGCAATCACTCTATACTGCTCTGTCTGCTCTTTCGGGATGGACGTAGCAGTGGAAACTCTTCTAGAAATGCTTTAATTTCTTATCAATTTATTCACGCCTGTCAGAACCTTAGAGAATTGTTTTCTTATTGTGCTATCGCTTAAAATTGTATAGAGCTTGCCGAGACTATCTTGGGTACAGAGGCTTTCTAACAAAACATCATTAGTTGATGCAGTAGTCACATTAGCCATTGTCCCACTGCCTTAGCTCATTTAAAAAAATTTCGGAAGTCATCCAAGCCCTCTGATTAGTTTTCTAGTTCACCGGCAATTGTTTGATGTTCCTAAAGCAGCCGGGTTTTTTTGGGTTTTCCTATGTACAACAGTCTTCTTTTTTCTGCCCCCAATAAATCTGCCATCATCAATACGGTTATGGGTTCTTTCACCTCATAACTATTCGCATCAAGGCCAATCTCGGCAATATAAGCTTTATATGTGTCCACGCCCCCACAGAGGAGAGAGACGATCGACATTAAGACGACAGAACATATGCCCAATGTCCCAGCTATGACACCAAAATCGTTCTAAGAGATTTCAATGCGAAGCTATCTTTGAACGAGTTATTGGAAAGCACAGTCTACACAACACCACGTCAGAAAACGGACTAAGGCTAGTGGAATTTTATTATTTTAGTACACGATTCCCACACCTCAACATCCATGAGGGGACCTGGCTGTCCCCCGATCAATCGACAATCGACAAATTGATCACATTGCGATCGACCGCAGACACTCCTCCAGCATCTTAGATGTCCGAACCTTTCGAGGAGCCAAAATCGACTCGGATCATTACCTTGTTGCAGCCAAGGTACGGACGCGAATTTCTCGGAATCGATGGAGTCGAGTAAGAACACCAATATTTAACGTCGGAAAGCTGCAATCGCAGGAGACCGCCAGGAGACCGCTCTCTCAAGTCCCGATGCAATCTGCAGAAACCATATAACAGCAATGGAGTCGTTGTCAGAACACCATCAGAGAGGCCGCCTCAGATGTACTCGGTTTCGAGCCACCACCGTCGGGAAACTCCTGGTTTGATGATGAGTGCAGACAGGCCCATGTAGAGAAACAGAATGCATACATGGCTACATTGCATCGACGGAAAAGAGCAGCCCGTGAGTTCTATGAACAGAAGAGGAGGGAGGAGCATGCGCTTCTGAGAAGGAAAAAGAAGGAGCACGAGAAGCGCGAGAACGAACATGGCAAGGCTATAAAGCCAGGGCAAAGGCCTGCAGGGATGAGCACGGGTAACTAGGAGTGGAGTCACAGTCGATGCTGAGATTGTGGAAGGACCACTTCTGTAGACTGTATAACGGCCATGAAAGTCAAAACGCCGCCGTCAGGCAGAGCGAACCATTCAGAATGGACGAAGACCAAGGAGATTCCCGTCCACCGGACTTAGACGATGTTAAGATAGCTTTATCGAAACTTAAGTCTTATAAAGCTGCTGAAGCAGACGGACTTCCCGCGGAACTGTTTAAAGCAGCTGGCGACGAGCTGGTCAGGAACATGCACCAACTCATCTGCCAAATATCTTCGGAAGAATGCATGCCCGATAAATGGAACCTCGGCATCGACTGCGGAATAGGTCTCCTGAACATTGCGCACAAGATCCTCTCTGCCGTACTGTGTAAGCACCTGAAACCGTTCGTGGACAATCTTGTGGGTTCCTACTAGTGTGGTTTCAGGCCAAGAAAATCCATGACAGACCAAATATTTACACTACGACAGATCTTGTAGAAGCCCCATGAATTCCAGGTCGACACGCACCATCTTTACGTCGACTTTAAAGCTGCGTATGACAGTGTTTATAGAGACGAGCTATACAGAGCCATGTCAGGTTTTAAAATTCCTGCCAAACTCGTCCGACTGTGCAGGATGACAATGGGGAATTCTCGCTGCTCCATTAAGGTCGGTAATGAACAAACCGAGACCTTTGATGTTAAAAAAAGGATTTAGACAAGGTGACGCGCTGTCGTGTAACTTTTTCAACATCGTACTTGAAAAGATCGTGCAAGAGTCGCCGCTTGCGTACGCCGACGACATTGACGTGATTGGACGGACACAGCGAGACGTCAATGAGGCCTTTGTAAGCATTGAGATAGAAGCGGCAACGATGGGCTTCAAGGTTAATGAGAGTAATATCAAATATCTGGTTTCGTCAAGAAAGAGACGGTCAACACCGACGTATTGGCTAGAACGTCACCATGGGCGGATATAACTTTGAAGTGGTCAAGGAATTCGTCTACCTTGGTTCACTGATGACCAGCGACAACAACACCAGCGCTGAAATAAACGCAGTATCACTCTTGCCAACCGCTGTTTCTCTGGGCTCAAGAGGCAACTGAGAAGTAGAGCCTCCTCTCGGAAAACCAAGGTGACACTGTATAAGACCTGTCAACAAACCACCCTCAACCCACCGAGGCTGGGTGGAACCCAACTAATAATCAAAGAACAGGCTAAATATCTAGGCGTAGTCCTTGATAGGGTCAAGAAAGCAACTGTTGCCCTCCACAGCTGTAAGAAAGTAGTGGGCAGGAGGTGGGGTCTCCAACCAAGCATTATGTACTGGCTTTACACAGCAGTCATAAGGCCTATCCTCCTGTATGGCGGCGTAGTCTGGTGGACTGCTCTGGACAAAGCAGTCAATCGACTGGCACGGATAGCCAATCTGCGATAAAATCCCTGGCAGCGGTAACCCACAAATCAAACACATCCCTTAACTGTCGGCTATCTCTAGGTGAGATGGCTGAACAGTTCAACATTAAAATACTGTGGGTTCCCGGGCATAGGGATATTCCAGGAAACTGCGCGGCCGACGAACTCACAGAGTTAGGGTCCATCACACTCGGTCTACCTAACCTCGGGTGCATAGAAATACCAATAAGTACGGTAAAGCACATGATAAAGAGGAGACCAATCTCCAATGGAGTGAGAGGAGGAGACCATAAAGGAGACCAATCTCCAATGGAGTGAGACCAATATTGGCTTTATCACCAAACAATTGTGCCCAAGTTCAACTTAGGACGAACCAGGGACCTGGTGGCAACCAAAAGGGCAACCTTAAGCACTCTAGTGGGTGTCATTATAGGTCACTGCACCATTGGAAAACACGCCGCCAGACTGGGGCTACCCTACAATGACGTCTGTCGCGGCTGCATGGACGAGGAGAAGGAGGAATCAATACACCACCTCCTCTGCTCATGCCCCTTTTTTGCGAATCGCAGGCGGATTTACCTCGGCGTGCCCTTCTTCGACAATCTGAGGGAGCTAGCAAACCATAAAATAGCTCAACTCCATCGCTTCATTAAAAGCACCGGTTGCTTCCCAGGTAGCGGATCAGGGTAACCTGATCCAGATGGTATCACAATGGGCCTGCTTTGGCCTAAGTGTGGCTTATGCCTACCACGTCAACCTAACCTATCCTAAGACCTGTCCTCCTTTACAGCGCAGAGGCTTGGACCTTAACAAAGGCGGATAAAGATGCCCTTGGTCAAAGGAAAAAGGAAAGGAAAATTCTACGCACTATCTACGGTCCCGTTTGTTCAAACGGAGTATGGAGGAGAAGATTTAGCGAAGAACTGTACGGGACGTACAGCGACATCGGTCTGGTGCGACGACCACGGATACATCGTCTAAGGTTGCTAGACCATGTAGAGCGCATGAAAAAATACAGCTCCGACCCGAAGAGTATTTTAATCCACCCCGGAAGGAATGCGCGGCAGAGGACGGCCTCATCTACGGTGGTGCACGCAGGTGAAAGGAGACCTTAACCAACTGGGCGGGCGGCGCTGGAAACAGCGGGCCAAAGACCGTGCCAGCTGGAGACGCTTGTTGGTTGAGCCCCAGGTTCACCACGGGCTGTAGCGCCACCTAAGTAGGTAAGTAAGTCTTTTAAACGAAGATCTCATCTTTAAACGATTACTATTGTAGGTAGGTAGGTAGGGTCGTAGCCTTCCCAGAATTGAGAAGAATGCACATAGGACAGGGGGGGTCTTACCCCCCTATTCGTGGAACCATTTTGTGCTCCTTAAGAAGTTAAGAAGATCAAGTATTTCTGAACATCTGTCAGACCGTTAAGGAAGTAAGAGCCTAGGTAACGTTTCCTGATATTGCAAAGAGCTGGACAGGCACAGAGAAGGTGGTGAATGGATTCGACCTCCTCCTCGTCCTGACAGCTTCTGCAGAAATCATTCGGAACTATTCCTAGTCTCTGTGCGTGACTGCCAATGGGACAGTGTCCTGTGATGACACCGATTACTTTGTAGATGTCAGTTCTTTTTAGGGAGATTATACGCATTGTGCGTTGACTGTCAAGCCGAGGGCAGATTTGCCTGGTGATGACGCAGGTATGTTCCTGTGTCCATCTCAGGTTCGTCTCGGCCCTGGCGAGATTGGTCAGATTATGTTTAATGGTTGTAAGGGGTACTCCCTCACAAGCCACGATTGATTGTAGCGTCGTTTTTTGTTCGGCGAGTGTGTCGGCTTTTTCATTACATGTAATGTCGCTGTGTCCCGGTACCCAGTTAAGCTGTATGTTGAACTGTTCTGCCATCTCGTTAAGAGATCTGCGACAGTCGAGACTAGATTTTGATGTATACACATAGGACTCCAACGGCTTTAAGGCTGCTTGACTGTCTGTGAGAATTCGAATATCCGTGGTGGATATTACGTTCCACTTCAACCAAGACAAAGCCTCTTTTATTGCCAACAGTTCCGCCTGGAAAACGCTGCAGTGATCTGGTAATTTTAGAGCTTTATACAGCTTAAGTTGCTTGCAGAATACTCCACTGCCCACGCCGTCTTTGGTTTTAGACCCGTCAGTGTAGAAATCCACGCAATTTCTGCGCGGTTGAGTTTGGCGGGTCCAGTTCTTCCTGTCCGGATAGATCATCGTAAGGTTTTTGTCCAAGACTATGGTGGGTTCTATGTGGTCCAGGTTTTCTGTCATAGTTATCCTGTTTTGCAGGATGGAGGAGTGGCGAGTGACATAGCTCGCCCATTTCGAGTTGGCTTTTAGTCTTATGGCCGTGTGTGTGGAAATTTGCTTACCGAAAATATCGAGTGGTGTAAGGTCTAGTATCATGTTAAGCGCAGCCGTTGGTGTGGACCTGAGGGCCCCGGTAATTCACATACATGCCATCTTTGGACCTTCTCGAGCTGCTTGTGGTAAGTTGTCTTGTCTAGTGCAGTCCACCAGACTATCAGTCCATACATTAGTATGGGTCTAACGACCGTGATGTAGAGCCATCGGGTGATCTTGGGGTTGAATCCCCATTTTTTTTCCTAGGGCTTTCTTACATGTGTAGAGAGCTATTGTTGCTTTTTTTGCTCTTTCAATTGTGTTGCTCTTCCAAGTTAATTTCCTATCGAGTATAATGCCAAGGAATTTGGCACTAGTGGAGTAGGCTAACCTGGTATCGAACAGAGTGATAGGGCAGTTTTCCGGGATTTTGTGCTTTTGGTAAATAGCACGAGCTCCGTTTTCTGGGGGTTAATCCTGAGGCCGTTACTATGCGCCCATTTGCACGGAAATGAGAATGCCGTTTGTATGGGGTCATTCAGTGTAGATAGGTATTTACCTGAGATTGTGATGGCAACGTCATCGGCGTAGGCAACAACGTCCAGGCCGTCTTTCTCCAGTTTGATTAGTAGTTCGTTTACAACTACATTCCAGGGAAGAGGTGAGAGGACCCCACCTTGCGGGGTTCCCTTGGTAACTACTCTGGTAGTTGATTGTAAAAATCAAAAAAATCTAATTAACCGCGCAGGCAATTCATTTGTTGATTTTCTACCAACAATCCAACCTTTTCATTGCTTTCACCTGCCGCGTTCGAAATTCCCATAAACCGTCTCGCAAAGTGGAACGAAAATCGACCGTAAATTCATTAAACGAAAATAGCGGTAATACGAACTTTTATTAAATACATAAATCCGCAATCGATTAACAACTGGCAGGGCTTCTTGGTATTTTATTCCTAAACAAAACGAATAATGCAAAAAACTGGAACTTCGTCGACAGGCTGCGCTAATTGATTTTCACTTTTATTTTTTCTCAAACTTTTTTGTTTTAGTTTTGGATGGAAAACGGATTTATGAAAAACCAAAAAAAAAAAAGATTTATTCGAATAAAATGTTAATTAGACAAATGCGGTGAAATGGAATAAAAAATCCGGAAACACTCTTTCCCCTGCTGGACATCAAGTGATGAAAATGAAAATTAAAACAAAAACAAAGAAGAAAATGAAAAATTGGTTTTCATTAGGTACAGATGCAGGATAATTGCTTGAATATAATTCAAGGCATGACGGTGTGCTCGAAAAAGCAATCAACTCGTTCCTGTCACGCCGAAAGGGATTTCGATTGTCGCTCAATTCCCAGTTAATTCAAGGAATTTTAATGGAACGGAAAAGTCCTTGGCACTTGTTGTTTGAATTGTATTGTGCTTGACAGTAAGATAAACGGAGAACAAGGAGGTATGGAGGTGGTCCTCGAAGGATACGAATGAACTTGTCGTCAATAAGGTATATAGCGTCTGATTGCTCGAGGGCAGTTTGGGCAAATAATTTTGCCCTAGTTAGGGATGAAAGTTTGCTCTATTAAGTGTTAGGTAACTTCTAAAGGCATCATTACGAAATCAGTAAGCCGCGAGGCATATAATGACTTTAACTTGTTCCCACGAAAACAGCCGATGCAGCCGAGTAGTATTGACATCATCGCTTATTTAACGTGTAAACAGCAGATGAATTTGTTTTTAGCTAAACAAAGTCTCAGGTTACAGGGAGATATTTATTAGCTGGTAGGTCATAATAGAGAGTGATGATAAGCAGGTTTTCTTCTGAGGAAATCAATGAGCTCATTGTGGGTTTTTGGCTGTTGATATGGTCGGGAAGGTCACTAAAGGTGAAAAGGTTTACCATAAACAAAAAGATGCTGTTTTCAATGTACTTTTGCTTCAAAGTTCTTCGATTTAAGCTACGATGGTAGAGCTTGTAATCGCGTAACATAATCCTAATCTCGAGGCTGCATAAAACACAACTCATTTAATGGCACTATGCACACACTTTCTCTGATTAGATTTTAATAATTCATTTATTTGTTCATATGTAACTTGGCTGACACGAGATCGCGTGCGTCAATACGCATTCGTCAAACCCCCGATCCATGCATAAATCTTTCGAATAATCAATCTTCCGATGGCAATGAGGTTGACGTCATCCCTGCACTTAACCTCGTTCTGTTTCTGCACTATACTCGAAAGGCTAACATCCTGAAGTATACTCACCTCAGGTTATGTAACGTAAAACACAGAAAAAAAAAGCTAAAAAAAAAGGATGAAATTACCGTCAAGTCACGAGACGCTTGCTTGTCAATAATACCAGTAACAGACAACACACGAAACGAAAAACTTGTAATCAATTGCGCGATCGAGATTACGCCAACTACATACGTGTAAACCGGAAATCACAAGACTCTCATCTCATCTCACTGCGCCGGTTAAAGTTCGACTAAACTTGGAAGCACAAGCAAGCGTTCGCACTCGCATTCACTTCGATCCACGATACGTTACCCCCCGAAAGTCATTCTCACGTTATCGATCATATTCTCCGACGATCAATAGCCGCTGCTTAATGACTTGAGTCAATAAATCGGAAAGCGGGCGGAGCGGTGTGTTATTCAGGGCTTTTGGAAAACACTTACCTTTCTTTGAAGAAACCTCGATTGACCAGGCGGGCACGGGGTATCAGCTGTGATCGACGATGACTGCTACCGCTACCGCCGCCACCGACACCGCCTCCACTGCTGCTATTGTTGTTTGTTGTTGAAATTTGCAAATCACTAAATGTCTCCTCACGAATCACTGCCAAACTTCTAGATCGTCGTAAGCTGCACGACTCGTTTCCAATGTCGAACGATTGATTGTAGAGGTTCGTCGAGTGATAGCCACTGTCATCAACTATGAGGGAAGAGAGGGAAACCTATTTGAGAGGAGAAAACAAAAAAAACAATAAGCAATCGACCCACTTACCGTAGTTGGGCGGTAGCTTCTCGTAGTCACGGTCCGGATCGATACGCCAATAGTATTCGGCAAGTTCGAGGGCCTCGTCTTGGTGTGTCGGCCGTTTGTAATCCAACGACCGGCTGGGACGAAGCTGACGGTCGTCGTCGAAGTACGGCGCAATCGAGTGTCGATTGCTGGAGAGGTCTAGGCTGGAGATGGATTTTTGGCGCCAGCCGGAACCACGCGGTAGCTTGTATTGACGTGAGTTTTGTAACGAACTTTGACCCAGGCGTACGCGGTCCACGTGATTGTAAGTGTAGTCCTTGCCCTTGCTGAAAATGACAAGGAAGGATGGTGTGAGTCTTGGCTAAATGATCGTTAAAATTCAAATGGGTGGCGATAGTAAAGGAGAAAAAGTTACGAATCTGTGCTCGTACTATAAACATTGCCTGCACCTTGTTCCGAAGTTCATGGATCAAAGGAGTGACTAGCGAATTGTGATTGTTTTCCTACCACCTCTGCGCTGGGGTGTTTGAAATTTGTAAATGAATTTCTAATCAGATTTCGTGCTCATGTGCACGCGAAGTACGCGACTCGGTCATGCATTGTATGCAACAAGACGCAATTAGCGAAACTATCGATGGTTTCAATTATGGGTTTCATTAAAGTGAAAACTGATTTTCTTAATTGTACGATTGAACACTTTAATTGGGGAGTATCCTATGTCGTTTGCCTTTTTTCTCGCCTTCATCTACTCGTATATCGTAAAAATTCGTTTTCCACATCAATCACTTTTGAACTCCTGTTGAGCACCTTCTTTACAGTGAACGTATTCAATTCCGTATAGATGCCTTGAAGCAAGCAATCCATGAATGTGAATTTAGATTGGAAAATACGATTTTATTCCTTTTCCTTTGCCTCCTCTCACATGAATGAATGCAATGCGGGATAAGGAAGATTTCTCCGCATCTCCATGTTTTCATTTTTTCTCCATGACAACAGGAACGTTTATATGGAATCAATCGAGCTGTGGGCTTAATTCGAGGAATAATTTGAAAAAGCATTTCCTCAGCTGGCTGAGCTCTTCAGCTTTTCATACAATATTTCGTCGGATCCATTCAGACGTTAGACGTTTGTTTGTTGAATAGCTTTTTTGGTTTCATAGGCTATTGAGTGTCATTGTTTGCGGCCTTGGCAGTGCCGAAATTATTTTGTATTTTTTAAATATTCTAATGATTTTTCGTAAGTCGTTGTATGCAAAGAAATAATATTTTTGGTTACTGCTAAGTACGTTGGGAAACGTCCCTTATCTAGGATTCTTTTTATGGATATTTTTGAAAGCAAGGTGTACCTTGACAGACCAGCCACCATCGGCTCAAAGTCTGTAAAACCAGGCTTATTGAACAATTGATTGGTATCATCTTTCATACATACATACATATCATACCCTTCGCCTTATTTGGTCAACCCCATACAAATAGAAGACAAAAATAGGATCAGTAGCAAGATCAAAAACCCATAACATTATTAAGGCTTTATGGAATATGTCGACCATAAGCTTCATTAAATTTACAATCTAAGAGCCGAGGGTGGAAAACTGCATGAATACTTCATTCTTTGTATTCTCTATCCTGAATTCAACTTTACCCTACCCTAGACTACTCTAACCTAGACTATCTGCCCTACACTACTCTACGGTACACTACTCTACGGTACACTACTCTACCCTACACTACTCTACCCTACACTACTCTACCCTACACTACTCCACCCTACACTACTCCACTCTACACTACTCCACTCTACACTACTCCACCCTACACTACTCTACCCTACACTACTCCACCCTACACTACTCTACCCTACACTACTCTACCCTACACTACTCCACCCTACACTACTCCACTCTACACTACTCCACTCTACACTACTCCACCCTACACTACTCTACCCTACCCTACTCCCCCCTACACTACTCTACCCTCAAAGACCCTACCCTACACTACTCTACCCTCAACGACCCTAGACTACTCTGCCCAAGACCCTAGACTACCCTTGACTACTTTACACTACTCTACCCTACACTATTCTACCCTCAACGACCCTACCCTAGACTACTCTGCCCAAGACTACTCTACTCTAGACTACTCTACCCTTGACTACTCTACCCTACACTACTTTACCCTCAACGACCCTACCCTAGACTACTCTACCCAAGACTACTCCATCCTAGACTACTCTACCCTTGACTACTCTACCCTAGACTACTCTACTCTAGTCTACTCTACCGTAAACTACTCTATCTTACACTACTCCACTCCACCCTGTAGAGTAGTGTACCCTCGACGACCCTACCCTACACTACTATACCCTCAACGACTCTACCCTAGACTACTCTGCCCAAGACCCTAGACTACTCTGCCCAAGACCCTAGACTACTCTGCCCAAGACCCTAAATTACTCTACCCTAGGCTACTCTACCCTAGACTACTCTACTCTAGACTACTCTACCGTAAACTACTCTATCTTACACTACTCCACCCTGCAATACCCTATCCTACACTATTCTACCCTACACAACTCTGATCTACACTACTCTACCCTCAACGGGTCTACCCTAGATTACTCTACCCTAGACTACTCTGCCCTACAATACTCTACCCTACACTATTCTACCCTACACTTCTCTACCCTACACTACTCCACCCTACACTACTCTACCCTCAACGGTTCTACCCTAGACTACCTACCCTACCCTTGACTACTTTACCTTAGAGTACTCCACTCTAGACTACTCTACCCTAGACTATTCTACCCTAGACTATTCTACCCTAGACTACTCTATCCTACCCTAATCCAACCTAGACTACTCTGCTCTTGACTCCTCTGCCCTAGACTACTCTACCCTAGACTACTCTACCCTAGACTATTCTAACCTCGACTTCCCTACCCTATACTACTCTACACTATACTACTCTACCCTAGACTTCTCTACCTTAAACTACTCTACCCTACACTACTCTAACCTACACTACTCTGCCCTACACTACTCTACCCTCAACGGGTCTACCCTAGACTTCTGTACCCTACACTACTCTACCCTCAAAAACCCTACCCTACACTACTCTACCCTCAACGACCCTACCCTAGACTACTCTGCCCAAGACTACTCTACCCTAGACTACTCTACTCTAGACAGCTCTATCCTAGACTACTCTACCCTTGACTACTACTCTACTGTTGAGTAGTCTACTCTAGGCTACCGTAAACTACTCTACCTAGAATACTCTATACTGTCCTACTCTAACCTAGACTATGGTACCTTTTCATAGACTACTGTCCCTTAGATTACTCCACCATAGACTTCTCTACCCTGGACTACTCCACCTTTGACTACTCTATCCTAGACTCTACGCTACTCTATTCTACCCTAGACTCCATTCTAACTAGGCTCTCCTTTACCCTAAACTCTTCTATACCCTAGGCTCTACTATACTCTATCCTAGTCTCTACTCTACCCTGGATTCTACTCTACCCTACAGAACACAAGTTTTGAAAGAGAAAAGGTTCGCCTCTCTAGTTGGTACTATCTATTGTGGCTCTCTTTTTATGGGAACGTTGTTCTCCCAGGCTGATAGTAGGTTAATGACACAAGAGAGCTGCAGCATTTCCATTTACCGATTGCTCTAACCATTTTCGGCCTTATGGCAGCCTCACTCTAGATATGTGCCGTGTTCAGCGCTAGGCGATACAGAGAAATTCTTGTTCATTAGAAACCAGGGTACCATCTGTGAAATTTGGTGACGTTGAATGTCTGCTCCCTGTGTCGACGGGTAATTTGCCCCAGCACCTTATTCACGAATTTACCGTCATCTTTCAACTTCTCACTGAAGTCTTTCTAAGCTTGCTCCCTCGCAATTCCCGCAGTTAATCTCTAAGATCGTCGTGTCTCGATAGAGCGGCTACAAAAAGGTGATTTCGTCTCTGAAAGCCTTCTTCTCTCTGATGATTGCTGATCCTAAACCACACTGTTCTTTTCTAACTCGCAATCCTCCTACCAATTCACTTCGTTGGTTAAACATATTTCTTAAATTGCTGAAAGAGCTGGAGTATGTTCCATCTTTCATTGTTGGACGTACTGTAGGCATCCTACTCTTTCCTTGACATTACTCCAACGTCACAACTTACCTTTTTAAAAACCGTAAAGGGATATGTCAACAAATTCTGTTGGAGGCTTCGACGACACCACATACACTTGTGGCCGACTACATATTTGGCAGCCTTTTCAAGCAACCTAAGATTCTCTCCTGTAAGGACTTGCCGCCTCTTACAGCAAGCCTCCCAAGCAATAGTTGGAGTTACATTCTTTACTCCAGTGTTCGAGGTGGCTTACAAAATATTATTCGTTGGGTCAATTGCGATCCGCTGCCGACAATAGACTGGCGCTCATCTGTTGCTAACCTTCGCACCAAGTTTTAGAAAGTGCCTATCCCGCACCAGACTAGACGACTTCTGTATAAGGCTGTATAAGGATAAAATTCATTAATCCACTTATATCAGATGCCTTCCTTCCTAACCACAAAGAACTCGCCTATAGAACCAGTTTTACCTAGTGGCACGACAGGGTGACGTCAATGTACACTGGTCCTCTCCTATGTATAAGAACATTCAGTTCTTCATTAGAATTCTTCCGTAGAAACCAAAAGGCACGGTTTACTGTCAATTATAAATGAATGTACACTATACCTGTCATCCTAGGACGGCACCCATGAAGAGACATTTGATTATGAGCCCCTCAGCCCACTCTAAAACTTATCCGCCGAACGTATACCTCTACATTTGTATACGCATGGGTTGAGGAAACCCATCAGCTTGCAACTATAAACTTGCTGTAGCTCAAAAGCTTCCGTAGTTCTCATATGGAGCGAAATAGTCCTCTACTCCATTGCGCTATAAAGTAGAATGAAATATGCACTCGTATGGTAGAGCTGTAAAACTTCACTAAGTCTTCATTGTGAACGCACATTTCATTGTGGTTCCATTCTTATAGTCGTCTGGAATGAATAGCCACTTTAATCCACTTAGCCTCCAGCTTCCACACGTCTAGATACTTCCTTTACCCGTTCAGAGACGACTGTTATGCTGTCCTTTCGGGCTGGTCGCAAATGGTGCATTTTATGCAAATGTACGTCTCCCTGTGCCTCCTGTACTGTGAGATTTATCTACTCGTATGTATACACATGGGAAGCTTTATGCCCTTGACAACCTATAAAAATGCTCTAAACCCGCCTGAAGGTGTAAGAAAATCATCCCGAAGCACTCACGCACTACCATGGCTGAATCAGACTTTAAATCAACAACACCGGACTGGAAGAGCAACGAAAAACAAACAAATAGCTACAGAGACAGACAAACATTAAGTGAATCGAGAATCTCATTCGACGTTTGCTTTCGCATTTGCAAACGTTTCCAACTAAATTAACGGTCTAATGAGGAAAGTGCGAATTCCAATTCGAAAAAAAAGCTAAGAGCTAACACGAATGTGAGCGCGTGCTTAGCATAGCATGTGGTTAAACTAGAACGCATCGTGGTTTCACTTTTATCACTTTACCGCTGCGTGCTGACCGATCTCGTCAACTGTTTGGAACGGCCGACATGTCAAAGCCTAGTTTCTACCAAGGCCTTAGCTCGTCGAGACGTTTGAGGAAGCAAAAACGATCTTTGCTCCGGCATTTGTCATAAAACAATGGAGAAATGCAAACTATGAAAAGAAATATCTCAATTCGGTAGCAGACCATTGTCATTGCAATTTAATGAAAGCGAGCATTTGTGTGTAAGTTGACAATGAACCAATTGATTAACTAGCGGTATTGACACGCAACTTCACTTTCTGTTTTTGTACAATCTTTTTCTGTAGCTATTTGTATCTTTTGTAAGAGCGTTCTTTTCTTCCTTTTCTCTTCCAGGTGAGAACGCATTTGGATTATATGTGGACGCTTGGAATCCGGCTATATGGATAATCAAATAAGCGCGATAGGTGATTTAAGGTTTAGAGTTTAGTGTGGGTTGGGGGGTGGGACAAGGTCGCCTGGTCAGTGCGGCCTCTGATGGGTGATATCCTCCACTTACATTTCACGCAAAAATCCTGAGTTCATAATACAACCTAGTATGCTTTTGAGTGAGCTACTCTTAGCATCGATTTCTTCTGCGATTTCTTACCTGCCTAAGTGACGAAGATGTATTGGCGGGGGAACTCGCCCGTCAGATTCCTTCACGCGAAGTTAGTTGAGGTTACCGACAGCTTCTCCTGCCCTACAATACTCTAGCCTACACTACTCTACCCTACACTACACTTCCCTACACTACTCCACCCTACACTACTCTACCCTCAACGGCTCTACCCTAGACTACATACCCTACCCTTGGCTACTCTACCCTAGAGTACTCTACTCTAGACTACTTCACTCTATACTACTCTACCCTAGACTATTCTACCCTAGACTACTCTATCCTACCTTACTCCAACCTAGACTACTCTACCCTAGACTACTCTACCCTAGACTACTCTACCCTCGACTACTCTACCCTGTCCTACTCCAACCTAGACTACTCTACGCTAGACTACTCTACCCTAGTCTACTCTACCCTAGACTACTCTACCCTAGACTACTCTACCCTACACTATTCTAACCTCGACTACGCTACCCTATACTACTCTACACTATACTACTCTACCCTAGACTTCTCTACCCTAGACTACTCTACCCTAAACTACTCTAGCCTACACTACTCTGCCCTACACTACTCTGCCCTCAACGGGTCTACCCTAGACTTCTCCTACTCCAACCTAGACTACTCTACCCTAGACTACTCTACCCTAGACTACTCTACCCTAGACTAATCTACCCTAGACTATTCTAACCTCGACTACCCTGCCCTATACTACTCCACACTATACTACTCTACCCTAGACTTCTCTACCCTAGACTACTCTACCCTAAACTACTCTAGCCTACACTACTCTGCCCTACACTACTCTGCCCTCAACAGGTCTACCCTAGACTTCTGTACCCTACACTACTCTACCCTAGACTACTCTACCCTAGACTACTCTACCCTCAAAAACCGTACCCTACACTACTCTACCCTCAACGACCCAACCCTAGACTACTCTGCCCAAGACTACTCTACCCTAGACTACTCTACCCTTGACTACCACAGGCTAGGGTTGATGCACATGGTCGTTTCATTTTCCCCCATCTCATTCACACGCAAACCTCACCGGAGGTTTCCTCGCTCTGCTTGACTTACGCACACCTGGAACTGAGCTAGGCTCTCCACTTGAACTTGAATCCAGTGCTGTAGAACATGCATCCGTCCGCTGAACTGCCTTCTGCTGAGGCGGGCTTGAAGACGGATTGAAGGGGCCATTATTAGCACACGTAACGCACAGTAAACGTGGGCGCAGTGGTTAGTGTGTTAGACTCTGACGCACGATGAGCGTGTTCGGATCCCGATAACACCAACGCCATTGAATGATTATTTCGCGGCGTCCCTCCTCGGCGGGGTAGTGGCAAAACCCCCCTTAGTATACTTGCTTTGAGAAAGCTTCTCGACTCAAGCCGTTCGGAATCGGCAACAACCCGTAGGTCCCTTTCACCTGTGTGAAAAAATAAATCACACACAACATGGGTGATTGCGAGAAGCTTGGCTCTGGTCCTTCATGGGCTTTAACGCCAACATACATACAACGTCCAGTAAACTTGATGGATCAATCAGATTAGATTGAGGTTGAATTGTAACCAACCGCCTAAAACGTAGCTGATTTTGATGCCTCCTGATAGAGCCGTTTTCAGTCCTTGAGCTGGGAGGCTGCGAAAATTCTTTTCTTTTGTCGCAGTAGTTTCTTCTCCTCCCTTCTTCTGGCTCGGTACTCTTCTCGCGCTGCCCTGGTTTTCCTCTGCAGCGCCTTTTGGTACGCCTCGTCGGTTGCTGCCTTTTTCTGCTCACACTCGCCATCATACCACGGGTTTTTTGTCGGGGGTGGTAGGTATCCTAAGGTGGTTTCAGCTACTTTCTGAATGGCTGAGCGGCAATGCATATTATTGGCATTTGTGCTCGACGTAGGCATACCGTAGAGTCTTTCGCTCAGCTGTTCCCTGTAGACTCTGGTAACGTCCGGTGTGTTCAGGCGCCCTATGTCGAACCTCCTCCTGATGGGCTGGTGCAGCTTTCTGACATTGGACAGTCGAGCTCTGAATCTTGCTGCTACGAGGAAGTGGTCAGAGTCGACATTTACCCCTCTGAATGTTCGCACATCCAGGATGTTTGCATCCAGTGCCTTGCGTCAATGAGCACATGATCGATTTGGTTTGGCGGTTCGACCGTCCGGAGATCGCAAGGTTGCTGTATGGATTCGCTTACGAGGGACTCTTGTGCTAGTTATCACCGCATTACGAGCTGTCGGAAAGTCCGTGAGTCGGAAGCCGTTATCTGTTGTTGTATCGTGTAGGCTGTGCTTTCCGATCACTCCGCCAAGGGTGATCTTCTTACCGATTTTGGCGTTGAAGTCCCCGAGCACGATTTTTACATCGTACTCCGGACAAGCTCCGTAGGCGTTGTCCAGGAGGTCATAGAAGTCATCCTTGATCGGGTCTTCAGCCTCGTCGGTAGGGGCGTGTGCACATATAAGGCTGATGTTATAAAATCTGCCTCTGATGCGGATCACAGCCAAGCGATCACTTATAGGTTTAAAGTCGATGACCTTCGACCTTAACCGCTTTCCCACGACAAATCCGCATCCCAGTAAGTGCAACCTTTTGTGACGGCTGTAATAAAAGTCGCAATTTTTCTTCCTCATCATACCGTTTCCTATCCAGCCTTGTACTGCGTGAGGATTCTTTCTAGTTTATGAGCAGCTCCGGGAGTGTACAGGGTTCTGACATTTCAGGAGCATACTCGCTAATCGTGTTCCTTTTTCGTGCGCTGTCGTCGTCGAGTATCCGTCCGTGTATCCGAGGCATCTTGCTCATTCATAAGCTATAGGTTTTTCACTTGGGCGGGTTGTTAGCCCGCCGCACAACCGTCATTTGGGTCGGGGTTTGCATCTGATAAGACCTGTATTTTTTGCTCAAAATGTTTTGTTAATTTGCCAGTTATATCTTTAAATGAATGTGAACTTACGTTATCCTTTTCAATCAGTTTTGTGAGTAATTCATTGAGATACGTTCCACACGATGAAAGTAAATGTGCTTTCTTCAAGCTCTCGTCTGCGATAGCATGTGCCGAGAAATGTTGCTGAAGTTGAAAGATGTAGGTTTCCCATTTGTCCTCTTGCTCATCAAAAGCACGGAAATGTGGTATTGCGTTCGCAGCTATATGATGTGTATTCGTTGCCTTCATAACCTCTTCCATCGTTTTTGGGTTACCCGCCATCGATTTCTCTAGCCATTCTTGCTGCTGCTTTAAAATTTTTTTGAGTGTGGTTTCGTCCATGGTCCTTGTCGCCAAATGATATGTATAACTTGCAAGAAAACACGAAATTAAAGTCTGTCGGTGGCTATACTCGAAGAGAGACCAGCGGTCGCCAGCCGCCTGGCGGGGGAACTCGCCAGCCAGATTTCTTCTTGCGAAGTTAGTTGAGGTTACCGACAGCTTCTCCTTAGGGTTGATGCACATGATCGTTTCAGAGTTGTTTCGTTCTTATGAGGGAAGAGGTTGTGAGGAACGACTTGGCTTCTCTGCTACGTTTCGTTTGTGACCAATAGTGATCGGTCGTGTTCCTTAACCAGCTGTTTATGCAGCATTTTGTGGTGCTGATTGGCATGCCACAGATGGACCCTGGCATCATGAACGGTGTTGCGGAGCCTTTCCTTACTAGTAGATCTGCTTTGTCGTTACCTATATGGCCGCTGTTCGAGTTCGGATCCCGATAACACCACCGCCATCGAATGTTTATTTCGCGGGGTACTGGCAAAACCCCCTGTAGTAGACTTGCCATGAAAAAGCTTCTCGATTAACGCCGTTAGGAATCGGCATTAAACTGTAGGTCCCTTTCACCTGCGTACAAAACAAATCACACACAACATGGGTGACTGAGAGAAGCAGGCATCCAAATGAGGTGAACTCTATTGGTGTAATAGTTGTAGGCAGTCCCATACCTGTTTGGAGGTAATTTCATAGCTCTTTAGGGCCAGAAGTGCAACCTTACTGTCAGAGGGAATATAAAGGTTTTTGTTTGTCATGTTTCTGTTAATATTTTCTCTGAGGCAGAGTTCGATTGCGAATTTCTCTGCTTGAAATACGGTGTTGTACCTGTCCATGCTGTGTTAAATGTGTGTTCCGGTATTAGCTCCGGATACTCCAGCCCTAACGCCTTCGTTGCTTTTGCAGACGTCTGTGTACCACACGTAGAATTCGCGATGGAAGGATTGTCCATTCTGTTCCCAGGTGTGCGGAGAGGGAATTGTGACCTTAAAGTTCTGGCTGAAGTTACTTATACATATCTGAGGAGACAGCTGTCTATGTGTGGGATATTTTAAGGACTTCATGCCTGTTCAGTTCAAGGCGAATGTCAGGATGAAAAAGCCAAGAATTAGAGTCATCCCTCGCGATGAGCATCTGGGCGATGACCAATGCTTCTCTCTTCAGTTACAAGCGGACAGGTGGTGGGTCCGCGATGACTTCTATTGCTGCTGTGGGGGTTGTTCTCATAGCCCCTGTGATGCAAATATCGGGTTTTCCAATAAGGACTTGACAACATTTTTTTTAAAATAAAACGCAAACCATTTGAGACATTTCAAAAACTTTATTATCGGCTTGAAGCATGTATAATCAAAACATTTCGAATGGAACTCGACTTCGTTCATACGGCCACCGCGGGCACGTTTGCAGCGGTCGATTCGTTGGATCTAATTTTCGATGATTTGGCCACAAATTTCGGCCGAAACGGCCGCTATTTCGCGTTCAATGTCGTCTCTGAGCTCTTCCAATATCGTCGGCTTGTTGGCATAAACCAATGAGTTAACGTAGCCCCAATGAAAATAGTCCAGAGGCGTTAAATCGCACGAACGAGGCGGCCCCAATGGCCCATTTCTTGAGATAACACGCTCATCAAACTTACTCTTCAATAAATCGATTGTCACGTCTGCTGTGTGGCTTGTGGCACCATCTTGTTGAAACCACATGTCGTCCAAGTCCATATCTTCCAATTCGGGCGTTAACGCTGGCCATTCACAGTAACGTGACGATCGTTAACGTCGACGAAAAAATATGACTCAATAACGCCGCCGCCGGGATGGCAAAGGACTAACAAAGGCCTCGTAGGGGTAGCATCTATCCGACGGATGCTGGCCTGCTAAAAAGCGCGAGAAGAGCCACCGCAGTCAAACGTCTTGCGGCACTGTTAGTAAGTCCCATCCCCACCTCCTCGTGGTGCCATCTGGAGATTTCCTATGGAAACTGCAGGCGGGGAGGGCGAATGGCGAGACTCCTGCGCCAAAAACCAGGATTAGTCAGTTGGGCAACCACAAGTCTCGGATATAACGGACCGGATTAATGTTGACGACCCTTGCAAAAAACGAAAAAAGGACAATGATCTTCGGCTCTGTACGTGGAATGTTAAGTCCCTAAACAGGCCACGTGTAGCCGAACAACTTACGAACGCCCTAGACCGCTATAAAGCGGACATAATAGCCATCGGCATGTGAGAGAACGCCTCACAACGATCCGTATCAAGGCTAAATTTATTAACGTCGGCTTGATCTACGTCCACGCCCCCACGGAAGACAAGGATGACTCCGCCAAAGATGAGTTCTACGATCTCCTAGACAGAACGTATGCCCAATGTCCCAGCTGTGCCATCAAAATTGTACTAGGAGACTTCAATGCTAAGCTGGGTAAGAAAAGCATCTTTGAATTAGTCATCGGCAAACATAGCCTACACGACACCACCTCCGATAACGGACACAGGCTGATTGATCTTGCTACGGGGCGAAATCTCCTTCTAGCCAGTACGCGCTTCCCGCACCTCGATATACACAAAGGCACCTGGCGGTCTTTTGATCAATCGACCACCAACCAGATTGATCACATCGCGATCGATGTGAGACGCTCCTCCACTATTCTTGATGTTCGAACTTTCCGAGGGGCTAACATCGAATCGGACCACTATCTTGTAGTAGCCATAATGCGTCTACGGATATCACGAACGCAGCGGAGTGGAGTAAGAAGTAAGTTATGACGTCGGAAAGTTACTAACGCCAGAAACCGCTCGTACTTTTACCGATCGCGTCTCCCTTAAGCTCTCCAATACACCTCGATCCTCCACGCTATCAATAGAACAGCAGTGGAGCCTTTGCAAACAAGCCCTGAAAAGCTCTGCTTCAAGGCTCCACCACGAAGAAACACCAGGTCGATGACGAGTGCAGGAGGATTCACACAGTGAAGCAGGATGCATATAATGCCTCGCTGCATAAAAGAACAAGAGCAGCTCGTGAGCTCTACGAGTTAAAAAGAAGGGAGGAGCATTAGCTTCTCAGAAGAAAAGAAGAAAGAGCACGAGAAGCGCGCGATTGAGGATTTGGAGAGGTGTTACTGTAGGCGTAACGTTCGAAAGTTTTATCAACAGATAAAGCGAACATGCCAAGGTTATAAAGCCAGAACGGAAGCCTGCAGGGATGAGAACGGACACCTAGTAGTAAAATCGCAGTCGATGCTGAGAATATGGAAAAACCACTTCTGTAGACTGTACAACGGCGGCGATGTTAGTCAAGATACCGCTGTCAGGCAGAATGATCCATTTCTAATCGACGAAGACCGCAGAGAAATCCGTCCCTCTATATTGGCAGATATAAGTCCGAGGTAGTTAAGGACTTCGTCTACCTTGGCTCCGCAGTGACCTGGAACAACGACATCAGTTCCGAAATCAAACGCAGAATCACTCTTGCCAACCGCTGTTTCTTTGGGCTCAGGAGGCAATTGAGTAATATAGCCCTCTCCCGAACGACCAAGTTGACTATATATAAGACCCTTATCATCCCGGTCCTGCTGTACAGCGCAGAAGTATGGAGCGGATGAGGAGGCCCTTGGTCGGTTCGAGAGAAAGATTTTGCGCGTGATTTTCGGGCCTATAAACGCAGACGGGAGAGAGAGCACCGTGGCGCAGTAGGTAGTGTGTTGGCCTCTGACGCCAATGACACGGGATCGAGTCCCGACACAGCCTTATCATCGAACGTGTTTTTCATCAGCGGGGTTCTGACGAAACCCCCTGTAGTAAAATTGTCATGAAAAGCTTCTCGATATTCGCCGTTCGGAACCGGCAATAAACTGTAGGTCCCTTTCACCTATGGGAAAATGAAATCACACACAATATGGGTGATTGAGAGAAGCTCGGCTTAGGTCCTTCATGGACTGTAACGCCAACATACATACATACAAACTCAGACGGGGGATGGAGGAAAAGATTCAACATTTTCCTAGTTAGACGTCTACGGATCCAACGTCTAGGATATCTGGGCCATGTGAAGCGAATGGAGATAACCGCTCCGGCCCGAAGAGTCTTTGACTCCAACCCGAGGGACGACTGCATCTCTAAGGTGACGCGCACAGGTGGAAACGGACCTCAACCAACTGGGCGTGCTGCACTGGAATCAGCTGGATAAAGATCGTGCCGGCTACTGAGCCTTGTTAGTTGAGGCCTAGGTTCACCCCGAACTGTAGCGCCATCTAAGTAAGTAAGTAATGGTGGTCTTCTTGCCCACCTTTGATATATCACTAGATCAAAGGAGTGCAATGTTGACCGACTTCCCTTCACTGTGGGCATATTGCGAAATTATCAATTTACTTGTATCAGTTCTGCCTCATTGGTAAGAGCATAAAAGTCTGTTCAGAGTTCTCAGGAGAATGTAGCACGTTAGCTTACATGTTTGCTTTGGAATGCTCCTATTCCAAGCAGCTTCCAAACATAATTCTATGTCCTTCCCTAGAGAGGCAACTTGCCGGTTATATTTCCGTTTATCAATGAGTCAGAAGCAAATGGTATTTGACCTAATATGCACGTTTTACTCACGAAACCTACCATAGTCTGCAAAGCTTCACTTGATAGCTATGGAAAACCTCATAAGTCCACTGGCTATCGGGGTTGGTCAAGTGAAAGCAAACATTCTATAATGACGGTAGCGAGTCAGAATATTGAAGAGAAAAATGAAAGTGATACGTGTGACCAGGTGTTTTGTAGATGGTGCGTGAACATAAAAGGGGCCCTACGTGACGGAATGGATATTTTAAAAGCAAGTGAAATGGAATGAAATTAGAAGTTTATACGCATGCGAATGTTTTCTTATTAATATTTTGCCTCCATTACTGGCCACAAGGACTTAGCCGTCGTGGTGTGAAGTTTCATCGGCTTTCAGTGCGAAGAAAACGAAGAAATCATCAAGTGTGGAAGGCCAGGGAAATGTTTCTAACCTCATTTCTAAACATGGACTTATGGCACATACACATTTGAGTTCTATAGATATTCCCTCATAGAGCGTCTAATAGATGAAGACTGACTGGTAGTGTGACCGCAGTACATACATACATTTTCAGTGGCCCGAATGTTCCACTAAAAGAGTCGCGGGGGTAATACGCGCACACGGGATATCCAGGCCACTCGATCCGCCGTCATCGACTCTAACTCATCAGGAGCTATGCCCAAGCGCACCCAGGCGAGTTTTTGGACTTGGTCCAACCACCTCGTCCTGGGTCTGCCAAGCTTGCCTGCCTGATGGTATTGCATCCAAGGCACGCTTCGGAAGTCGTGATGATGGCGACATTCGTCTCACGTGACCAAACAATCGAAGCATAGCCCTTTCCGTCCCGAGAAGCAGCTGCTCAACATTGAGCTCCCCGCGAACTGCCGTGTTTCTCACCCTATCCCGGCGAGTAACTCCCAAAACAGCACGAGGAAATCTCATCTCGACAGCTTGTATTCGCGGTCTTATTCTTTCGGTCAATACCCACATTTCATGACCATAGGTGAGATTTGGAACAAATACTGAGTTAAAAACCGCTAACTTGGCTTTGACACCAAGCGCGGTCTTCCTGATTACAGATCTTCCAAGTTGTTTCAAAATTGACCCAGCTTGGCCAATCCTGCAAGAAAGCGCAGTATTACTCCTCCCATCACTCATGAAGAAGACCCCGAGATACTTAAACTTCTCCACCTGCTTCACGGGACTGCACTAACATGTAGAGTGCATTGGACAGGTGTTCTGGAAATAACTATAACCTCGGATCTGTCCACGTTAACCCTCATTTCAGCATCAGCACATACGGCCACAAACCTATCTAGCGCGCGCTGAAGATCCATCTGGGAGAATGTGAGGACAACTAAGTCATCTGCAAAAAGAAGATGGCTTATCCTCAACTCTCTCAATGTAAAACACTCCTCGCCCGACTGCGCTGCAACATTCAGTTCATATATATAATGAAAAGGACAGGTGACAAGACGCACCCTTAGCGAAGTCCAACGCCCACGGTGAAAGGTCTTGATTTACTACCGGTAACCCGAACGCAGCTGCTACAGTTTGTGTATAGAGACTGAATTTCCCTCAACAGAGGACCATCAATTCCATACTCCTGCAGAACACTCCTGAGTTTACCTCCTTTCCAAATCTACAAAGCAGCTGTAGATTAGTTTGGCGTACTCCCAAGCCTACTCGAGTACCATTCTAAGACTGAAAAGCTGGTCGGTTGTACTTCTGCCGTGACAAAACCCGCACTGTTCATCCCCTACCTGGATTCGACCATAACTCTAGAACGCGCCTCCAACTTTACCTGGGATACTTAAAAGAGATATGCCCCTATAGTTGGAGCATTCATTTTTATCCCCTTTTTTTAAAAGAGGAACCATCACCTCCAGTTTGCCAATGGCTAGGTGTCTCACCGCATTCCCAGGCGACCTTAATGACACGAGAGAGCCATAATACTCCCACTTTACCCATTGCCTTAAGCATTTCTGACCGCAGTCTACCACTAAATTTGAAATATCCAGACCTAAAATGGAAAAGGAGGGAGGAGCATGCGATTCTGAGAAAGAAAAAGAAAGAGCACGAGAAGCGCGAGATCGAGCAGACGGAGAGATGTTACGGCAGGTACGACGGTCGAAAATTTTACCTTACTTCCTGGTAAGGTAAACGAACATGCCTGGTAAAAAAAACGAACATGCCACGGCTATAAAACCAGAGCAGAAGCCTGCAGGGATGAGCACGTCACAGTCGATACTGAGATTGTGGAAGGACCACTTCTGCAGACTGTATAACGGCGATGATAGTCAAAATGCCGCCGTCAGGCAGAGCGAACCATTCACAATGGACGAGGACGAAGGAGAATAACGTCCAACCGACCTAGACGATGTAAAGATAGCGATATCGAAACTTTAGTCTTATAAAGCTACTGGAGCAGACGGACTCCCCGCGGAACTGTTTAAAGCAGCTGGCGATGAACTGGTCAGGAACATGCACCAACTCATCTGCAAGATATGGTCGGAAGAACGCATGCCCTATGAATGGAATCTCAGTATCGTTTGCCCGGTCCATAAGAAAGGAGACCCCTATGACTGCGCCAATTACAGAGGGATAAGTCTCCTGAACATCGCGTTAAAGATCCTCTCTGCCGTACTGTGTAAGCGCATGAAACCGTTCGTGGACAATCTGATAGGTTCCTACAAGTGTGAATTCAGGCCAGGAAAATCCGCGATAGACCAAATATTTACACTACGGCAGATCTTGGAGAAGACCCATGAATTCCAGGTCGACACGCACCATCTTTTCGTCGACTTTGAAGCCGCGTATGACAGTGTTTATAGAGTCGAGCTATACAGAGCCATGTCATGTTTTAACATTCCTGCCAAACTCGCCAGACTGTCCAGGATGACTATGGAGAACTCTCGCTGCTCCATTGAGGTCGGAGTTGAACTAACCGACCCCTTCGATGTTAAAAAAGGTTTTAAACAGGGCGATGCACTGTCATGTGATTTCTTTAACATCATACTTGAAAAGATCGTGCGGGACTCTGCGGCCAATACAAGAGGTACGATCTACTTTAAGTCCACACAATTGCCTGCCTACGCAGATGACATTGACGTTATTGGACGGACAAAGCGAGACGTCAATGAGGCGTTCGCAAGCATTGAAGCAGAAGCGGCTAAAGTGGGTCTAAGGGTAAATGGCGACAAGACCAAATATATGCTGTCATCCAAGAAAGACGTGCAACACCGACGTCTTGGTCAGAACGTTACCTTCGGCAGCTATATTTTTGGAAGTAGTCAAGGACTTCGTCTACCTTGGCTCGATAGTGACAAGCAGCAACGACACCAGCGCTGATATAAAACGCAGAATAACTCTTGCCAACCGCTGCTTCTTCGGGCTCAAGAGGCAATTGAGTAGTAGAGCCCTCTCTCGAAAAATTAAGGTATCCCTCTACAAAACCTTAATCATCCCGGTCCTCCTCTACGGCGCTGAGGCTTGGACGTTATCAAAAGCGGATGAAAAGGCTCTTGGGCGTTTCGAGAGGAAAATTCTGCGTGCAATCTTTGGTCCCGTTTGTGTAAACGGAGAGTGGAGGAGGAGATTAAACCAAGAACTGTACGGGCTGTACAGCGCCATCGGCCTGGTTAGACGTCTTCGGATCCAACGTCTAAGATGGCTAGGTCATGTAGAGCGAATGTACATCAACGCTCCGACCCGAAGAGTCTTCGACTGCAACCCCGTGGGACGACACAGTAGAGGACGACCGCATTTAAGGTGGCACGCACAGGTGGAAAGGAACCTCAACCAACTGGGCGTGCTGCACTGGAAGCGGCTGGCCAAAGATCTGGCCGGCTGGAGAGGCTTGTTGGTTGAGGCCCTGGTTCACCCCGAACTGTAGCGCCGTCAAAGTAAGTAAAATGGAATATTCTCCCGAATCGTCAAAAATTTTTTTTATTTTTTTTCATACAAAGTTGAACACTCTATTCACCGAATTTAGAAAATGAATGCAAAAGCTGTCTAGTATATTACTAGTTAGAATATGTTTATTAAGTTTCAGAGCAATTTGTTTATTTTCTTTTATCTTTTTCATATAAAGTTGAACACTCTGTTACTCTGTTCCCATCGTTTTACTTCAATCGACTGCGACTCAATCGATGCTGATCTTAAGGTCTTTAGATATCACTTAACCTAATTCGTTTGCTGTAAGTTCATATCGTTAAACTCGAATTTAGTACCATCTGTTAGCTTGAGAGCAATTACTGCAACTCACCCCGTATGCGAAATGTCGATAGATTCCTTCGTTGCATCTAATCCAATTCGCAAACTAGCACTTCACTTGAAGAGATAAAATAAGAGAACGTGCATTTGGTTGTGCACAATTTACCAGAGCACTAAGTGGCGTAACGAGAAACCACTCCTTGAGATACACTTTCAGGAGCACACGAATTTCAGAGAACCCCTGTGGACACTCATATGCCATCATTATTTTAGTCCTGACAGGATATCTCTCAGATGTAGGGTCAAACGATGTAGTGAAATTGTTGCAATCCATTAGTACAACCGTGGAGATGACAGGTTTGCTCGTAAACCGGATTCCGAATGGCTGACAGTGGGAAAATCGCTGACTCATTGCCCACCTTAATTGATTGTTCACAGACTGTGATTATGATTCGTATCTTTCATCAACAGTCCAGCTGCCATTAGATTTTTTTTTTTGGCAAATGACCTATTTTATACATAGTTTGCTCAGAAGTTTTTCTCTTTGTTTCCACGCGCGTACGTATCAAGCATTGAAGTAGATTCAAAACTTACTTGAATCATACTCGAACCGCATCGTAAACGGTCGGAGGTGGTGCGGTCGATGGTGGCCATTAAGGCAGTTTATGACTCGCTTACTACGACGCTTACTAAAATTAAATTCACAAAAAAACAAAACTAAAACCCTAAGAAGGTCTTACGTAAGACGAGAAGCGAGTGTCGGATAATTGAAGTTAAGCGGATGCGGAGAGGATGTAGTAATTAGATTCTAAACGTGGCTGGACGAGATCGTACTAATTTATAGGAATATACTCAAGATTGAGATACGACGTAATTGCAGCGGGCTTAGGATAGAAGTTCGATAATCAGATATCAGTCTTAATTAAAACGGAGATTAATGTGTCTTAAGGTACGGTTTTGGACTGATTGAAGGCCTGGCATTGTGGTTTTGCGGTAGACGTCGAATCAGAGTGGCAATCGATATTATGTAAAGTGAAGCAAGCTTGTGATTCATCTCAGTGGCGCTATTATTTGATTGATGAAGTACTAGGTGCGAGTGAATGCTCCAGATAGTAAGTCTTAATTTGCAGAACAATCGTCGATTGGTTTCGGTTTTGTAAGATGTTTTTCGTTTTTCAGGCGCAATTTGTCGAAGTGAGAGCTCGCTCGGAACCATTTGTAAACGGTCTTTTATACGTAAGCTATTCAGATGTTAACGCTTTTTGTCTTAGCCACTTTTTGATTTTTCTGTATGGAAAAATGGAGGTCATTTTGGTCGGACGGCTGTCACTGGACGACTGACCATTCTCTTTAAAAAAAAAGCAAGAAAATGGAAGACTAAGTAAGCAATGGAATGCAACAAGGCACGGTCAACTTGATATTTAGCTTGCTATCTCAACAATATGTATCAGGGGAAAGTGCGACTTAAAAGCTTTGTCGTCCCCCAGACATAGAGGAATGCTATTTGGATCACTGTGGGCTGATCCAGGATAGATTGACGGAACTACTAATCTTCCACGTGGTCCATAATTTCATTGAACAGCGACTTCTTTACCAGTCTGAGGTCGGGCTCAAAGACCGGACGCCTCTGGTATAGCAGAACAGTATCACGCCGAGATCGGGGACACGTTGTCTGAACACCAATGGCGGTTTTATATAGGTTAGGGTAGTCTATGGGAATTTAAAGCTTAACACGGATTTGTTTGGCGTCTTTAGGAGGATTAATCTCGAGCGCTTAGGAGGTTTAATATGTACTCTAGACTACAGGACTTATTTAAATTCTTAAGGAGCACTCGCCAGGTGCCTTAGGAAGGATTTGTATGGAGTCTTAAGGGAAACTTGTCTAAAGCCTTAAGGGGGATTTTTCTTTAGGTTCTTAAGAAGGGTAAGTCTTGATTCTTAAGAAGGAACTGACTCAGGACTTAAGGAAGAATGACTTGGAGCCAAAAGGAGGATTGTTCTGGTTTCTTAGGAAGGATTGCTATGGAGTTGTAAGAAGGATGCATATAGAGCCTTAAGCACAATTTATCTGGAACCTTAAGGAGGATTTGCCTCAAAGTGTCTTAAGTCTCAAGTAGGTAGGTAGGACCATGGCCTTCTCAAAAAGAAAATAAGAAGAACACACATAGGCCAGGGAGGCCCGTTGTGCAGCTACGAGGTGGTTTAGCCCCCTATTCGTGGAACCATTTTGTGCTTCTTAAGAAGTTAAGAAGATCAGATATTCCTACCCGCTGAACTTCGGTCAGATCGTTAAGGAAGTAAGATCCTAGGTATCGCTTCCTGATTGTGCAGAATGCCGGGCAGGCGCAGAGAAGGTGATGAATGGATTCGACCTCCTCCTCGTCTAGACAGCTCCTGCAAAAATCAATCGGAGTTGTACCTAGTTTTTGCGCGTGACTACCAATAAGGCAGTGTCCAGTGATGACACCGATGACTTTATGGATGTCAGTTCTTTTTAGGGAGATAATACTCTTAGTCCGTTGACTGTTGAGCCAGGGCCCGATTTGCCTGGTGATGAGGCAGGTATGTCCCTGGGTCCATCTCCGGTTCGTCTCAGCCCTGGCGAGAAATTATGTCTCAAGTAGGATTTGCCTGGAGTCTTAGTAAGGATTGGTCTGGTGTCTTAAAGAGAATTTTTCTGCAGTTTTAAAGATGATTTGCTTGGAGCCGGAGCCTTAAGAAGAATTTTGATGAGCCTTAAGGGGGATTTTTATTTTTTTTTAAATAAGTAATTCCCGCCGAGAGGGCGCAGTGGTTATTGTGTTGGACTCTGACGCACGATGAGCGTGTTCGGATCGATAACACCGACAACACCAACGTCATCGAATGTTTATGGTTCTTTGGTTTTTTGTTTTTTTTTTTTTTTTGTCTTGCCTCACCTTTCACCTTTTGCAAGACATTCACGTGGTTGACTGGCTGTTTCCAGATCGGAAGCATAAATTCAAGTCTCGTCTCCCATAATGATGCGTTTCATCTTATTCTGGTACACGTTTCATGCAATTCAACGCGACGAGGTTCTTCCAGAAAAATCAAGGTTTTCGGTACCAATCGGGATTTGACGCGTATGAGGCCTAAAATGTCCTTTAAAGTGGTGACCCATAACCACTGATCCAACATCATCAGCCAGATCTCTAATTGTTAATCGATGGTTTGCAAACATTAAATCTTTGATTTTTCGATCAAGAGCTTCCAGTTTAGGTAGATAGTCATCCGAGGCACTCTTCGTTTTCGACACCAGTACATGTTCCTGGACCTCTTCGTACAACTTGTAAGCATTTTTGTTCGACAAAGCCTCATCACCAAAGGCCTTCTGCGGCATCCTCAACGAATCGGCAGCAAACAAAATGGAATGCAAATTCTTTGCAAATTCTTTCTTACGGCGCATTGGAAGTTCTGTACGAGCGGTTCGAGGGCATGGTCATCTCACGTGGAGGTGATGTGAACTGGCCGCCGTTGGACTTTTTCTTGTGGGGTTATTTGAAGTCGCGAATAAGCCTTGTGGCCACAGTGGCCCTCAAAGCCAACATAACAATACAAATGGTAAGTGTGCTACTGTGACACACCAAACGGTGTGTTTCCATTGCTGTCATATTAAATACAATTTAAACTATCCCCACAAAAGGGAAAGTCCCAACTATATGTACATAACCTTGCCAGAAAGCAGCCCAGTGATCACGCGTTCAAATCTCATTCTTGCGAACACTTTTCGCAGCGAACAAAAAGAAAAAAAAAATGGAATACTCTTCTAGTCTCCGCTCTCTCTGAGCATTTGTCGCTTTCAGGCCCAACTCGAAGGTCGAATGTATAATGGGAAAGGGACCTTGGGATTTGAACTCGGATTGGGAGTCCTGTGTGTTAACCATTACATCATAGATCCAACTCGCAATTCACATTCTGGCAAGGTTGCGCATATACATAGTTGAAACATTTATTTTTTGTTTAATTGATGGGTTCGAAGTGTGTTAATTATTAATAAGTGTGTTGTTGCAACACACTTAAGGTGTCATTAGGATTTTTCTTCATGACATGCAATAGAACGTGTTATAGTTTTAACACGAATAAATTGTCAATTTCAAACATCAAACGTGTTAAGTGACACACTTAAACTTAAAGTGTGTCCAATGACACATATGTATATGTGTCATCTAATACACGTTTTTTTTTTTTTTTTTTTTTTGTTAATATGGGTCTAGTGCTAGCAATCAATTGTGACTGCTAGCTGATTAGACGATGAGTTTCTCCTCTTCCTGAATGAAGTTGAGAATGTCTCTCGTAGAAGCTGAGAAGATCCCATCAAGAAGAAGTTAATCTTAGACTTGGGAATGCCACAGAAAGGTTCAGCACCTATGTATGTACCTTTCGCTGGAACCTTTCGTAGCTAGTTGATCGGCAATTTCATTGACCTTAATACCTTTGGTCCCTGGCACCCAGCAGAGTTTGACCTTATTTCTTTTGGCAAAGTCATGTAGGGCTTCAATGTATTGCTCAATGGATTTCGAGTTCATGCTATACGAACTCAGCGCTTTAAGCGCTGCTTGGCTATCAGAGAGCATGTTCATGGCTACTCCTCGTATGCCAGTCTCAGCTTGGGAGATACTAGGACTCATTCCTAGAGCCTTTGAAATCTTCCGATTTGGTCCATATGTAGATACCGGCGCCAACGACAGAAACCAAATTGGAGCCATCAGTGTACGACATAGGGCCTTTGACATTGAGCAAGGGTCCAATGCATTGCTCAATGGATTTCGAGTTCATGCTATACGAACTCAGCGCTTTAAGCGCTGCTTGGCTATCAGAGAGCATGTTCACGGCTACTCCTCGTATGCCAGTCTCAGCTTGGGAGATACTAGGACTGATTCCTAGAGCCTTTGAAAGCTTCCGATTTGCTCCATATGTAGATACCGGCGCCAACGACAGAAACCAAATTGGAGCCATCAGTGTACGACCTAGGGCCTTTGACATTGAGCAAGGGTCCATTGGTCTCCCAAGCTATGCGGTTTGGGATCAATATCTTAAATCTTTTGTCAAAAGTGAAGGGATGTGGTGATGCATCCGAGACCGTGGTAGTCATATCCAACTCAGGAAGATGTTTTAGGATGGACATGTGACCCATAGACCCATAGAAGAATTTCGATTGCACTACGTAATGCAACATTTTTAATGAAAAGATGCAGTGGAGTAAGTCCAATCAGTGCTTCTTAAGCTGCCGTAGGACAGGTTGGCAAAGCGCCTGTAGTGCCGAGGCATGTTAGTCTCTGAAGGCGTTGCAGTTTAACGATTATCGTTTTTTGCCCAACTTTTGTCCACCATACCGTGGATAGGTGATGATAGGACTTACTATCGCAGTGACTGGACTTAGGTCTTAATCCCGATATTTTACCGTAGGTGCGTCGATAGACCCACAAGCTCTTAGTCGCCTTTCTAAGTTTTGTTTTTAACACACTAACACACTTCTGTGGTGTTGTTTACGAATGGACATTTGCAGTGATGCCATCGGTCATATTCGGCCTGATTTATGCGCCAGAGTCATGGAAAAGCCGCAGAGAAGCCGCGGCGGACATACATTTTATGAACGATGTTATATTTCATACGTAATGGCATCGACAGGCCTTTCAAAGGAATAAAAGAATTCGATGATGTTCTACACACACTTCGTTCAATAATACCAATAAATCGATCTGCAAGAAGAGAAATACTCGTTATGTAATGTTACACTTCGCGAGGGCCTTCTTAAATTGAAATTGGCAAACTCGTATGGAATCACATTTTAAAAGTGTGGTAATGAAAGAACGTACAGTGTGTTCGTCGGAGATTAATACCTTTTAGATATACAAATAAAAATAACAGTCACCGGTCAAAGTCATATCCATGGTCAATCAACTGGAAATATAAAAAGAACAACTATCCAACAATGTGTCACTCTTTTGCTTTCAATTTCAAGATGCAAGGCTTAGGTAGGTAGGTAGGGTCGTAGCCTTCCCTGAATTGAGAAGAATGCACATAGGCCAGGGAGGCCCCTTGTGCAGCTACGAGGGGGTCTTACCCCCCTATTCGTGGAACAATTTAGTGCTTCTTAAGAAGTTAAGAAGATCAAGTATCCCTACTTTCTGAACTCTGTCAGACCGTTAAGGAAGTAAGAGCCTAGGTAACGTTTCCTGATATTGCAAAGAGATGGACAGGCACAGAGAAGGTGGTGAATGGATTCAACCTACTCCTCGTCCTGACAGCTTCTGCAGAAATCGTTCGGAACTGTTCCTAGTTTTTGTGCGTGACTGCCAATGAGGAAGTGTCCTGTGATGACACCGATCACTTTGTAGATGTCAGTTCTTTTCAGGGAGATTATACTCCTTGGGCGTTGACTGTCAAGCCGAGGCCAGATTTGCCTGGTGATGACGCAGGTATGTTCCTGTGTCCATCTCAGGTTCGTCTCGGCCCTGGCGAGATTGGCTAGATTATGTTTAATGGTTGTAAGGGGTACTCCCTCACAAGCCACGATTGATTGTAGCGTCGTTCCTTGTTTGGCGGGTGTGTCGGCTTTTTCATTACCTGTAATGTCGCTGTGTCCCGGTACCCAGATAAGCTGTATGTTGAACTGTTCTGCCATCTCGTTAAGAGATCTGCGACAGTCGAAACTAGATTTTGATGTGTACACATAGGACTCCAACGACTTTAAGGCTGCTTGACTGTCTGTGAGAATGCGAATATCCGTGGTGGATATTACGTTCCACTTCAACCAAGACAAAGCCTCTTTTATTGCCAACAGTTCCGCCTGGAAAACGCTGCAGTGATCTGGTAATTTAAGAGCTTTATATAGCTTGAGTTGTTTGCAGAAAACTCCACTGCCCACCCCGTCTTTGGTTTTAAACCCGTCAGTGTAGAAATCCACGCAATTTCTGCGCGGTTGAGTTTGGCGGGTCCAGTTCTTCTTGTCCGGATAGATCATCGTAAGATTTTTGTCCAAGACTATGGTGGGTTCTATGTGGTCCAGGTTTTCTGTCATAGTTATCCTGTTTTGCAGGATAGAGGAGTGGCCAGTGACATAGCTCGCCCAATTCGAGTTGACTTTTAGTCTTATGGCCGTGTGTGTGTGGCAATTTGCTAACCGAAAATATCGAGTGGTGTAAGGTCTAGTATCATGTTAAGCGCAACCGTTGGTGTGGACCTAAGGGCCCCGGTAATGCACATACATGCCATCGTTTGTACCTTCTCGAGTTGTTTGTGGTATGTTGTCTTGTCTAGTGCAGTCCACCAGACTATCACTCCATACATTAGTATGGGTCTAACGACCGTGATGTAGAGCCATAGGGTGATCTTGGGGTTGAATCCCCATTTTTTTCCTGGGGCTTTCTTACATGTGTAGAGAGCTATTGTTGCTTTTTTTGCTCTTTCAATTGTGTTGCTCTTTTCCAAGTTAATTTCCTATCGAGTATAATGCCAAGGAATTTGGCACTAGTGGAGTAGGCCTGGTATCGAGCAGAGTGATAGGGCAGTTCTCCGGGATTTTGTGCTTTTTGGTTAATAGCACGAGCTCCGTTTTCTGAGGGTTAATCCTGAGCCGGTTACTATGCGCCCATTTGCGCAGAAATGAGAATGCCGTTTGCATGCGGTCATTCAGTGTAGATATGTAGGTATTTACCTGAGATTGTGATGGCAACGTCATCGGCGTAGGCAACAACGTCCAGGCCTTCTTTCTCCAGTTTGATTAGTAGTTCGTTTACAACTACCCCACCTTACGGGATTCCCTTGGTAACTACTCTGGTAGTTACTAGGCTTCCCCACTTAGAGTGAATCTTGCGCGTTAATAACAACTCGCTGATCAGCTCTATCAGAGTCCTTTCCACCTTTAGCTTTTCTAGCTATTATTGCTTTCGGAGTGACGTTGTTAAAGGCGCCCTCTATGTCTAGGAAGGCTGTTAGAGTATATTCTTTGAAACGGATTGATCTTTCGATTTTCCTCACTAATGTGTGAAGAGCTGTTTCGACCGATCTACCTTTACAGTAGGCGTGCTGTGCCTTAGAAATTAGGGAGGGATTCAAGCTGTGCCGTATGTGTAGGTCTATCAGCCTTTCTAAAGTTTTTAGAGCGATGGATGATAGACAGATAGGCCTTAGATCCTTGGGGGAAGTGTGAAAATTACCTTTGCGCACTTCCACTTTTCTGGAATATGACTCCAAGCTAGGCATCCTGTAAAGATTATCTCTAGCCATGGTATAGTCCATTCCATAGTTTGTGCTAGTTCGATGGGGTACATTTCATCTGGACCCGGCGATTTATAGGGCTTGAAACTTTTTAATGCCCATATAATTTGCTCTCTGGAGATAATGTGTTCGTACTATCCTTCTACCGCAGAGGAGATATGAGTCCCTCGCGAGTGCACTGGGTGTTGCGATTCAGAGCAGCCAGGGAAGTGCGTGTTGAGGAAAAGATGCAAGGCTTAGTATAAAGCTTAATCTAAAACGAATAACTTCTGCATATTTCAAGCGAAAACTACCTCGGGGCTGAAGACAAATTCTCAGACAGCCTTAAAATACAAATAGTCAATCATCGACATGTGAGGGTTTTTCAATGGCGTGACTCTAGTCTAGCCCTAGGTAGATCCTTCAAGTAGACAATCACATAATGCCTGATAAAGGTATCATTTTTGAAACTTTCTGAAATCATTTTCCTCCAGTCAGTCAGATAATGAATTAATATATTTACACCGAAACCACATAAATTCATTGCCAGCGTCCAACTGAATTCAACAAACTAAAACCGTTGATTTCACAACGATACACCACCGCAGTACAATGCTGCCAAGTTGCCAATCACCTGACTACGACAGTAATTAGGTTTATGTCAAAACCTCTGACACAATCCGTGTTCGTTTCGTCAAGTCCGAAACTTCATTCTCATAACTCCCGTCACCGCACTGCTTCATAGTGCAATGGTGCATAGTTACCTCGAACTTGTTGACTCTGCCGGTTTCGTTGTATCTAAATTGCTCCTTCTATTCCAAAAGTGGCTTATGTTGACTGAAATCTCTTCCGGATAGATCACTTCACCTCACGGGCTCAACACTTGTCACTATTTCTTCACACTTGAACTTCTGTATTCGAACTACGTTGTATCGGCGGTACGAGGCTTGACACTTACAATATTTATTTTGAACTTAGATTCCCGGTGATTGGGAAATGCCTTTTCACGTCATCCGTCACTTGGCGTCTGTTGTCGCGGCACTACACTCGATTTCCTGATTTTTTTTTATTGCTACTCATAATTTCTTTATTTGATTTTACGATGCCACACTTTGGGTGTAATGATGTCGTAAACCGATTTAATGGGCGATCACAGATGTGCATACGAGTATATGCATACGGGGAGTAGAACTTTTTTTTTCTTGATTTTTGTATCGATTGAATCCAATTTTGACCGAAAATGCAGCGACAAGTGCTCAATACTCTATCTGGCTCACCTAATCTATCTGGTGTTTCCGAGGTCGAGTTCGGATGTTAACTGAAAGCCATGCGCGTACAACTGATACTGTCTGGCCTACCATCGCGTAGTTGGCCTATGCTCGGCGGTCGTGTTGACTCAACTTTAGCTTAGTGGCACGAATTATTATTCAAAGCTGGGGGTAAACAAAAACGAACAACAACAGAAACAAAAAAAAACTTCAATTGTTATGGATTGCTTTGTTTTATTCCTCTTTGAACTCCGAAGATACAACGAATACGGGCGAACTGGCAACCAGTCAACCATTCATGTGTGCTGACAGTCAGTAGGGGGATCTTGTCACATACCACACTGGCATCTAGATACTTGTACACTGTTCGCCTCTGCCGGGTAATTATGTCACTCTGAGTGAACTTTTGACAGCTGCCATACCACAGAGCAGAGCTCTGTGTGACTCTATACGACTCTGGTTCAGTCGCTAGCTCTCGGCATCATTGTCTATTCGTTGTGTGACTTGATGTTGCCTAATTTGCATTGTTTAATGCTCGGGTTATGCTTGCAAGCTCCAGGCGGGACGGGACGACGGGATAGATGTTGTATTCATGACCTTTACCTGTCTGTTTCGCTTATTCTTTGGTTTTCTTCTTACCGTGGTTTTGCGTTTTTCCATTTCGTTTTCGTTTTCTGCCACGAGCTCGAACTGATTTGCTCGATAGTTTTGAATGGAGCTTAATGATGCGAAACGCCTGTGGGGAATAGCATCTCATTACATGACTGTTTCGCGGTCGTTCTTCATCGACCTGACATTGGACACCTTCCACAATTGAGTGAAACAACGAAAGGTAATCACGTAATAATGCTGGTAATTGAGCAATAAACAGGATTATGATCCGATTTCCTTTCGAATTTCCTATCCGTCGCCGATATTCGATATCCTGTCAGCCCACCAGGCTACCAACCCATTGTTGTCAACAAGTGGCGACGAAGGTTGACGTTAATGTTGTCGCCGTCTCGTCATCAGCGTTATTGTAAACGACGAAATTGGCACTCAACTATAATTGCCACCATTGCGTCTTGAATCCCCAATTGGCCTCCATTTGACTAGTGCGCTTCGCGTCGAGCGGAAGTAGTCGGAAGTCATGCTCGCTGTCTCAACTGCCTCATGCCGGTCTATAAATAATTGCTGCAGTTTTTCATGCCGGTGTCACGGTAATAAATATATTTCCGAAGGGTGCACTAAAACGCAACGATGTCGTTGGTGGATTTATGTACGAGTATATCCGCTTGAACGAACACCCCTGCGATTGACTGGAGGCGGAAGTAGCTTTTGTCCATAAATATGTCTCCTTTGGTCGAGTTCTATCGGTTATGAGAGGGGATTGGGTTCGTCACGGAATTGTCAAGTTTAATGTTAATTGTGGCTAATTAAGGTTCAACGACTTTCTCTGATTTTCATGTGAATCTAATGGGATTGTTGCCAGGTTGGTGTTCATACAATTCCTGAGACTCTTTTTAATGACCGTTTTGCGCCTGTTGTCTGATTTTTTTTACCCTGCTCGGGCGCCGCTAATAGCTAAAACGATTTCAATATTTAATATACGAGGTGTGCTAGGTAAGTTTCGGGGCAAAATTATATTATCGACCTTGGAGTCGATCACGGGGCAATATAGCCTACAAGACACCACGTCCGAAAACGGACACCGGTTACTCGATTTCCTGGCAGGGCGCAATCTCCTTCGGGCTAGCACACTATTCCCGCATCTCAATATTCACAGAGGAATATGGCGATCACCTGATCAGTCTACCACCAATCAGACTGATCACGTTGCGATCGACGCGAGGCACTCCTCCAGCATCCTAGATGTACGAACCTTCCGAGGACCCAACATCGACTTGGATCACTACCTTGTTGTAGCGAAGGTACGAATGTAAATATCAGGGATGCCACGGAGTCGACCTGGACACCAATGATAACGGAACAGTCCACAGAACAACGGTGGAAGCATTGCTAGCGTGCCATCAGAGACGCTGCCTATGATATGATGGGTGGCAAAAAGGGAAAGAGGAACACGCGCTTTTAAGGAAGAAAAAGGACAGTATGAAAAGCGTGCGATCGATGAGATGGAGAGATGCTATCACAGGAATAATGCTCGCAAGTTTTACGAAAAAGTAAAACGAACACGCCAGGGCTATAAAGCCAGTGCGAAAGCCTGTAGGGATGAAAACGAACAGCTAGTAGTAGAGTTACAGTCGATGCTGAGATTATCGGAGGAACACTTCTATAGACTGTTTAACGGCGATGAATGACCTAATACCGCTGTCAGGCAGAATGATCCATTCGCAACGGACGAAGATGTAGGAGAATTCCGTCGACCCGACCTAGATAAAATTAAGCTAGTAATTTCAAAGCTGAAGAATAATAAAGCCGCGGGGGCAGACGCGCTGTCTGCCGAGCTATTTAAAGCGGCTGCAGATGAATTGGTAGGGCGCCAGCATCAGCCCATCTGTAGAATATGGTCGGAGGAAAGTATGCCCGACGAATGGAATCTCAGCATCGTTTGCCCAGTCCACAGGAAAGGAGAGCCCTAAACTGCGCCAACTGCAGGGGAATAAGTCTCCTTAACATCGTATACAAGACCTTCTCTGCCGTACTGTGTGAACGCCCGAAACCCTTTGTGGATAATCTGATCTGCTCTTATCAATGTGGTTGCAGGCCAGGTAAATCCACAATGGACCAAATATTCACCTGCAGCAGATCTTGGAGAAGACCCAAGAATACCAAATCGACACTCACCACCTCTTCGTCGATTTCAAGGCTGCTATACATAGCCATGTCTAGTTTTAACATCCCTGCCAAAGTCGTCAGATTGTGCAGAATGACAATGGAGAACTCTCGCTGCTCCATTTAGGTCGGTAGCGAATAAACCGAGACCTTTGATGTTAAAAAAGGATTTAGACAAGGTGACGCACTGTCATGTAATTTCTTCAACATCGTGCTTGAAAAGATCATACGAGACTCAATGGCCAACACAGGAGGCACGATCTGGTTCAAGTCTGCGCAACTGCTTGCATACGGGGATGACATTGACGTAATTAGGCGAACACAGCGGGACGTCAATGATGCGTTCAAAAGCATTGAAGCAGACGTGGCTAAAATAGGTCTTTCGGTTAACGAGGGTAAAACGAAATATGCTGTCAACCCAGAAAGATGCGCAACACCGGCGACTCGGCCAGAACGTCACAATTGGCAGCTACAGAATCGAAGTGGTCAAGAACCTCGCATAACTTGGCTCACTAGTGACCAGCGACAAAACACCAGCGTTGAGATCAAACGCAGAATTACTCTTGCCAACCGCTGCTTCTTTGGGCTCAAGAGGCAACTGAGAACTAGAGCCCTCTCTCGAAAGACCAATGTCTCCTCTATGGCGCAGGGACCAAGATTTTAAGGGAGCGGATGAAGAGGCGCTTGGTCGTTTCGAGAGGGTAATTCTGCGTTCAATCGATGGTCCCGTTTATATAAACGGGGTGTGGAGGAGAAGATACAACGACGAACTATACAGGCTGTACAGCGACATCGGCCTAGTACGTTTTCCACGGATCCAACGTCTAATATGGCTAGGCTATGCTGTTCTATTTTCAGCTATAACCCTGATGTAGTCAAAGATTTTGTCTACCTTGGCTAACTGAATTAAGCGGCGACGACACCAGTGCCGAGATTAGACGTAGAATAACTCTTGCTAACCGCTATTTCTCGCGCTCAAGATGCAATTGAGTAGTAGAGCCCTCTCTCAGAAAACGAAGGTGACCCTCTATAAAACCTTTATCATCCCGGTCCTCCTCTACGGCACAGAGGCTTGGACCTTATCAAACATTGATGAAGAGGGCCTTAGTCGTTTCGAGAGAAAAATTCTACGTACAATCTTCGTTCCCGTATGTGTTGATGGGTAGTGGAGGAGAAGATTCAACGACCTGTACGGGCTGTACAGTGACATCGGTCCAGTACAGATCGGATCCAATGTCCAAGATGGCTAGACCAATGGACAGCACAGCTCCGGTCTGAAGAGTCTTCGACTCCAACCCGGAAGGACGACGTTGGAGAAGACGGCCGCATCTACCTTGGCGCACACAGGTGAAAAGGATCTTAACCAACTGGGAGGACTGGAAAGCCTTGCTGGTTGAGGCCAAGGTTCACCCCGAACTGTAGCGCCACCTAAGTAAGTAAGTAGGATCAATCAATTAAACAAAAGGGACATTTCCCAACTACATACATATATGCAACCTTGCCAGAAAGTAATTTGCTAGTCGGATCTATGGCGTAATGTGTTAACCATTACATGATGGCTCCGGGTTGCTATTTGCTTTCTGACAAGGTTAGATATAGTTGGAAATTTCCCTTTTGTGTGTTTTCATAATAACACACTTTAAATTGCATTAAAAATGGCTACAATGAAGACACACCTTTTGGTGTGTTGCAGTAACACACTTACGTTTTGCGGTGTAATTACAAAATTCCTTGCAAAAAGACGATCACCAATTCCATTCCCTCGTAAATCAACCTACACTGCTCGACTACAACCTTATTAGATAGGCCGGTCTATTTTACTCGTAGCTCTACCTAGATGAATGCTTTGTCCAGAAGCTTCAATTTTCCGCATTAAAGAAACTGATTTCCTTGTAAGAAAATCCCTTTAACTTGACCTTCTTACTGCCAACCACAATTTTGTTTTTCCCAAAGCCAATGAATGCAGCGGAACGTAAACAATCCACATAAAAGCCATAGATCATACTAGAGCAGGAAGCGTGTAACAACATTATGACCTTGTTTATTTGCTTCCCTAACCCATTTGACATGTTTTTATCCCGAGACGGAATGGAATCCCTAACTGGAGATAAACAAGTGATCATCCTTGAACAGTAGAAGAAAAACGTCCATCGACATTTCCTCGCAGCATTACAATGTCTCGAAAAGAAACGGCACACGAAAGCCTAGCACGTCGCACCCACTTCAATGGTTAATGGCAGTTCCAGTGGAATCTGCAGTCACGTTACAAGCAACTTTTTCTATCCAGACACAACGCGGAATGACTCAAAGGGAAAAGACGAAAGGGAAGAAAACAGTCGTAATCGTAAATTTAAACCGTACACGAGTGCTGGAAATCCTTTTCGGTTTTGTCTTTCCCACCTTCTGCCTTGTCTTGCTAATGATAACAGGCACAAGTGACAAGAGTGCCATAGTCTAGTGTCCTTGCAACAAAGCAAACGAGTCGGGGTGTAAGGTGATCCTTTGATATATCTACATTAGCCTCGTTAAGATGGAATCACCGACTCGGTTAGGAAGTGGTTACTTATGCTACAATGCAAAGGCGCCAGGCGCTTGGGCGTTGCTCCTTAGAAAGATGATGACTTTCTTGGGAGGAGTACATAGGCCGGATGAGGCGGAGGATGATTTATGATGGAATTTGTGTCTGATTGTGTGAGACGGGGTCTTTGGATAAGTAATCTATCGACTTTGTATCGGGTATAAGGATTCGGGATAGGATTTGGGGTCGAAAGTCAAGAAGACTTGACGAGTCGTCCCTCATGCAGTAACATGACAAATTGAGCGATGTGTCCATTTGTTGGGGACAAGGACATTGATGTTCTGGTTAATTATCCGTCACTTTCCAATGAAGTGAGATGTCTACGCAAAGAGCAAAAGCTGAGAGGCGGAGAAAGTCGCTCTGGCATATCCGTCAGGGAAGATAAAATCAGGATTTTTCTTTAGTCCTTTTTCATGCCATTAAAGTGACAAGGAAATGTGAGGAGATGCTTTCAGGTGAAAGCCTTGTCAATAGCTTTAGACCATCGTCGGCATATAAAACTTCTTCAGACTTTTCCAGCATCCTTAGTGAGTTCAACACCCAGTTAAGCCCTTACACGTAGTCCTCCCTTTATATACCAACAACCTCTTGCCCGAAACTATTCATATCGTCTATTCAACCATTCGCATAAACAACAAAAAGGAATAAGCGCTTGCTGACTGCAAGCAATATCAGCAGCTTAACCGACACAATAAAAAACAAATGAAGTAATGAAAATGGAAGTCCCTTTAGGCCTAGGCCTAAGTGTCTCGACTGCTCGGGTGTGTAATTGAAGCAACAAAACGCAGAAGTTCACCGCAAAAAAATCATTAATTTCTTGTACTCAAATGAAATGGAAAATGAAGAAAGGACGAGACTGTTGTGCACCAACAAACCCATCAGCCATCAGATACTCCCGGGACTATGACGTGGATTACTTTGGTGAAGCATCTAAGAAAGGAAAAACGAAATTCCTTTAGTGTCAGTTAAGCCCACGTGTACTGGCGGAGGATTTTCGAAGAGGCTATCTTGGCCTCCGCCTGGATTTAGTTTGGTGCGTGGAACTAGCATTCTTTCGTGTGTTCTTGGTGATGGTATTTTGATTGAGTTTTCAGTTTTTGTCTTTTTGCGTAGTAGAACAGTGACTAATGGTGGTAAGGCTGACGCTAAAGCCGAGGCAGTTTAATGGCAGCGTGTCGCAGAGCTATTCACACTCAGCTAGCATTGCCATTTGTGCAAAGACCTACACTCCATAACAATTATTAAATTGTTTTAGCACTTTGTTCCTTTTACGGCCGTCATAATCGCTGAACTGCTTAGATCGTACCATCTCATCAATCTGATGATCCATAGAAAAGCACCCTAAGTTTTATACCAGAGTACAAACTACTACACCTTGCATGGCGACTAAGGTACTCTGAATCTGTCGTTGATCCTTACAGAGTATTTTTTAGAAGCTCAATTTCTGACCCCTCTACAGCCTCGTCGGAGGGAGCGAGCAAACAGAACAAAGAAGATATCTGTCCCTGCTCAGTCCAAATTGACACACAGCCTCCGCGTGGCCTCCCATGGATAGCTGCCCTAGCACCCGCCAGGTAGTGAACCAATGTGTGCAGCGACCCGACCCCCTCCAGGTTGGAGGAAAAAACCAATTGTTCCGAAACAACCACAAGCATCGGATAGGGACGGATACAATGCCGACGAGCCCTGCAAATGACTAAAGGACTTGAGAGCCTGCACCTGGAATGTGAGGTCACTTAACAGACCGCGTGCAGGCGATCAATTGGAGCAAACCCTCAGCTGCTACAAAGCTGATATAGCCGCACTCCAAGAAGTGCGATGGAATGGACCAGGCAAAAGACGAATGCGAAAATGCGACATCTACTACGGGAACTGATATAAGGAGAACAAATAACGCGTATTCGTTATTCGAGGAAGACTCCGACAAAAAGTCTTAAGCTTCCGGGATGTAAGCGAACGCCTCAAACAATCCGCATCAAAGCTAATTTTGGAAACATTAGCTTGATATGTGCTCACCCCCCAACCGAAGAAAAGGACGATCAATTCTGGCTAACACACGATTCCCGCATCACAATTTTCACAAAGGAGCGTGGCGATCACCTAATCAGTCTACCACCAATCAAATTGATCACGTTGCGATCGACGCCAGACACTCCTCCAGCATCCTAGATGTACGATTCTTCCGAGGAGCCAATATCGACTCGGATCACTACCTTGTCGTAGCCAAGATACGAATGAAGATATCAAGGATGCCATGGAATCGACCTGGACAACGAAAGTTTGACGTCGGAAAGCTACAATCGCAGGAGACCGCTAGGACGCCAATGACACCGGAACAACCTACAGAACAAGAGTGGGAGCATTGCGAGCGTGTCATCAGCGACGCTGCTTCTGTTCTGTTGGGTTTCAAGCCCCATCAGATAGAAACATCTGGTTTGATGGGCAATGCGGACAAGCCCATGTAGCAAGGCAAAACGTCTACAAAGCCAAGCTACATAGACGTACGTGAGACGCTCGTGAGTATTACGAGCAAAAAGGGAGACACGCTTTTAAAGAAGAAAAAAAAAAAAGACAGCATGAGCAACGTGAGATCGAGAAGATGGAGAGATGCTATCACGGGAATAATGCTCGCAAGTTTTGCGAAAAAGTAAAACGAACATGCCAGGGCTATAAAGCCAGAGCGGAAGCCTGTAAGGATGAAGACGGACAACTAGTAGTAGAGTCACAGTCGATGCTGAGAATATGGGAGGAACACTTCTATATACTGTTTAATGGCAATGAAAGATCTAATACCGCTGTCAGGCAGAATGATCCATTCGCAACGGACGAAGATGTAAGAGAATTACGTCCATCTGACCTACATGCCAGTAATTTAAAGCGGCTGGAGGTGAACTGGTAGGATGCATCGACCAGCTCATCTGTAGATTATGGTCGGAGGAAAGCATGCCCGACGAATGGAATCTCAGCATCGTTTGCCTAGTCCACAAGAAAGGAGAGCCCTATAATTGCGCCAACTGCAGGGGAATAAGTCTCCTTAACATCGCATACAAGATCTTCTCTGCCGTACTGTGTGAACGCCTGAAACCCTATGTGGATAATCGGACAGGCTCGTATCAGTGTGGATCCAAACCAGATAAATCCACAATAGACCAAATATTCACCTGCCGCAGATACTGGAGAAGACCCAAGAATACCAAACCGCCACCCATCACCTCTTCATCGATTTCAAGGCCGCGTATGACAGTGTGCATCGAGACGAGCTATACAGCACCATGTCTAGTTTTGCCATCCGTGCCAAACTCGTCAGACTGCGCAGGATGACTGTGGAAAACTCTCGCTGTTCCATTAAGGTCGGAGGTGAACTAACCGACCCCTTCGATTTTAAAAAGGGATTTAGACAAGGTGACGCACTGTCATGTAATTTCTTCAACGTCGTGCTTGATTAGATCATACGAGACTCACTGGCCAACACAAGTGGTGAGATCTATTTCAAGTCTGCACAACTGCGCGGATGACATTGACGTAATTGGACGCACAAAGCGGGATGTCAATGATGCGTTCGAAAGCTTTGAAGCAGAAGCGGCTAAAATGGGTCTTTCGGTTAACGAGGGTAAAAGGAAATATATGCTGTCAACCAAAAAATGGTCAAGGACTTCGTCTACATTGGCTCACTCGTGACTAGCGAGAACAACACCAGCGTTGAGATCAAACGCAGAAGTACTCTTGCCAACCGCTGCTTCTCTGCTCTCAAGAGGCAATTGAGAAGTAGAGCCCTTTGAAGTGGCCAAAGTTGCGCTGTCCTCCTCAATGGCGCAGAAACCTGGACTTTAACGAAAGCGGATGAAGAGGCGGATTTGGTCGTTTCGAGAGGAAAATTCTGCGTTCAATCTATGGTCCTGTTTGTATAAACGGGGAGTGGAGGAGAAGGTACAACTATGAACTATACGGGCTGTACAGCGACATTGGCCTAGTACGACGTGTACGGATCCAACGTCTAAGATAGCTAAGCCGTGTAGAGCGAATGGATAACTCAGCTCCGGCCCTAAGAGTCTTCAAATCCAACCCCGAGGGACGACGCAGCAGAGGACTGCCGCATCAACGGTGGCGCACACATGTGGAAGGGAACCTTAAACAACTGGGAGTGCGTCGCTGTAACCAGCGGACAAAAGACCATGCCAACTATAGAAGTTTGTTGGTTGAAACCCAGGTTCACACCGGACTGTAAGGAAGTTATAGTCTCGTCCGGTGTTCCGCAAGGCAGTCAGCTTGGTCCTCTAATTGTTGTGTTAACCGTTGATGATGTCGACTTTGTCATAAAAGACTCAAATTGTTCAATTTATGCAGAGGGCTGACTCAGTTGCACTCCAAAACGACCTTCGATCCTTCGGTAGTTGGTGTGATAATATCCTCCTGGACCTTAAAGTCGGTAATTGCCAGTCTGCCATTTTTTTCTCAAAACGATTTCCCCCCAGTTCCAACCATCAACTAAGCGTTAATTAGGGCACTATTAGTTCCCGGAATGACGGAGCCAGAAACGTTCAGGATCCTGCTATGGCCGACGTTACGGCCGAAAAAGGCAACGGTGCTGACAAGCAGACTCTGTACACACAAGGCAAAGTTGTTACGGGCCCTAGCGACTCTCAAACTGGCAAGGCTGTCCCAGTGCAGTATCCGAAGGAAACAGGTGCTCAAACCGAAAAAGAGCGCCCGCAAACGGAAGACCGCCGCCAAGGATAGCCACGCTAGGAAGAGAGTGTGTGATGCCTCCTTCTTCGGCGGGGCGATATGAAATCGGAGTCCAAAGGCGACCCGTAAGGATAAAATTATAGGCCAGAAGGCGAAGGGAGCCACAAACCGCCTCTCGGAGGCGGGCATATCAGACAGCAAAACCCCTTTCTCTGAGAAGGAGATCCTCTTATACAGAGGCCACCGTCTCCTCTGAAAAAGCCAGGGTAGGGAAAGTTGGCAGTGACAGTAGAGCTAGCTTCGGCAGCGGATTTCCGTATTCAGGTAGAGGAGTTTGCTCTGATGAATGACACCTTCGTGCGCAATCCTAATGGTCATGCACTATGTTGTGAAGCACAGGTGGAGGGGGAAAAGCATATGCGTCTGCAGTGACAGCCAAGTTGCACTTAAAGCCGTACGTAAACCTAATTAGCACCAAATTAGTGCTTGAACTCAAGTCCTTCTTGTACAGAGTTGGTAGACTATATTAACTAAAGCTTGCATGAGTTCCAGGTCACTCTGGGATCCCAAGAAATGAGATCTCTGATGAACTCCCCAGAATGGGTTCAGAGGAGAGCTTCTCAGGGCCTGAACCCACTACTAGGAGGTGACTACGTAGCTCTTAAATTGCGAATTTTTCTGCTTGAAATACGGAGTTTTACCTGTCCATGCTGTGATAGATGTGTGTTCCGGCATTAGCTCCATAAACTCCAGCGCCAACGCCTTCGTTAATTTTGGAGCCGCCTGTGTACCACACGTAGAATTCGCGATGGAAGAAGTGCCCATTCTGTTCCCAGGTGTGCCGAGAGGGAATTGTGACCTTAAAGTTCTGGCTGAAGTTACATTTAGGAATTCATGCCTGTGCAGTTCAGTGCGAATGTCAGGATGAAAAAGCCAAGAATTAGAGTCATCCTCCGCGATGAGCCTGTGGGCGAAGATCAAGGCTTCTTTCTTCAGTTGGAGGTGGAGAGGTCGTAGGTCTAGCGCTACTATGGGGGTTGTTCTCATAGCCCCTGTGATGCAGTCACAAGCTAGTCTTAGTAATTTGTTAAGTTTGGCTTGTACTGATGTTTGTTTTGTTTTGTGCCAACAAACGGGCGCAGCGTATGTGAAAATTGGTCTGGTGATATAGGCAGCGAGATATTTTGCGATTGGTGTCTTAGCGAGACTTTTGCTGGGCCATTGAGAGATCCTGGCCTTCTCAGAGGTCTTTGTGATGTTAGAGTTCCAAATAAGGTTTTCGTCTAGTGTTACATCTCGGTATTTGACTCCTTTTGAGAACTCTATCGCTTCACGAATGAGAATGGGTTTAACGAGCTTATGCCTGCTCCTTCTTTTGGCGAAGGCGCCTATAGTGCTTTCCTTGGGGTTGACATTTAGTCCAACCAATTGCACCAATTCGCAACATGGTTGAGGGCCCGTTCCGAGATTTTATCTTCGAATTTGCCTCTGAGTAGGATCACAACGTCGTCAGCATATCCTTGGACATTGTTGCTGAGTGTAATAAATCTGTTTATTGACAACGATGGACCATAGGAGGAGTGAAAGAACCCCGCCCTGAGGGTAGAATTTCGCAGCTTTCACACTGATCTTAACATTATCATTGCCTAGTGAAGTGTTTGTTTTCCTGTTACTAATCATATGTTGGATCCAGTTGCATGTGGTGTTATCCACCCCTGTGCTAACGATGCAACGTTTTATTTGGGCGTAATCGGCATTGTCGAAAGCACCTTCAATGTCAGGAAAGCAACTTCTGATCTGTCAATAATAAAATCACCTATGTCATGTCCCTAATGACACTTATGGTAGATCTGACTACGCTTCTAGTGGTCTATTACATGACGGTAAAGACTGCTCACTTAACCGCAGCAAGTAACGAATGTAATGGTCATTCTGCGTGAATTTAATCGCCACTATTTACGCAGTGATTGAAGACGATAGACACTTGGTCAACGAGCTGCGATTCGTCAAAACGACAGTCATTACCGGATGCAAAAGGTTCAGAACCGTCACGGTAGTTGCGGGCCTGAATAGATTCTTGGAAACCACAGTTTTGACAACATCTATGCGTTCTGAGACAATAGAGGTCCACTGGGACTGGATATTTACAGAGCAGTCAATCATGGCTTTTTTGAATGTCTTTACACAGAGAATTGTTGATGAAGTACTACCCCGGACGCTACAATATGCGGAATAAATAATTCTCGATACATGAGCTTCATACAGAATTTCATGACTATAAGCATTAGCAACCTTAACCTAATTTTAAAATCCAACTGATATGCCTATCATCATCCCACCCCTCCGTTGAGCTCTACAACCGAACCATTTCAAAGACCAAAATAAACTGGTAAAATGCAGAACCCACCGCATGACTAGGCATTCGTCTATTTCCCGCAACCACCAAGTCAAAGTCCCTAACATCTCTGTTTGCTGAAGATGCTTCTTACCAGGAGACACCCCTCTGTACAAGCATTCCAAGAGTGCTAACAAATTCATTATACAAAATTCCAAGAAACTGCTGAAGTCATTGCCACATCGTCCTCTTTTCTTTTCTGTAGGCAATCCCCTCCAACACTTTGGTAATTCCATCCGAATTCCGGAATGACAAAGTTAGAAAAGGATCCGGGGAAACAGGAGGCCCGCGTATACAAAATTTAAATGCAAATTGAATCTTCTTACTTATCTTTGTCTCTTTCGTCCCCGTTTTCAAGGATACTTGCTTACGTCGTCACAGTCGGGGGTTTATACTTCTAATTGTCCTTTAACTGCCTTTTTTCGCCGGGAAGGAATCCGATTACGGCCCGGCCGTGTTATGTGAGTTACACGGTAGCAATGTTGTATAACATTCCGCGGCATATGCAAATCGCTGAAGCGCTACAACGGTCTAGAGTGGATGATATGACCGTCTCTGTTCGGGTAAGATTTATTGTATTTTAATTCGAGTCCTTAAAGGCATTGTCTGCCATCATGGGGTGTTTGGAAAACAAATAGAGTTGTTGCAGCGTTCCAGAGTGTCTATGAGCGAGGAAACGTGGACCCATCTTCTATCAATCCATCCTGAGTTGCAAATGAATGGTAAAGGTACGAGTATGTAAATTGAACAACGTTATCATCTCACCTTGGCGTCACTCATTCCTGACTGTCTCTAATGCAACTATGGGTTCTTCGATCACATTTCCAAGCACGTACTTCTTTACTCCACAACTTCAAACCGTGCGGCGGAAATGGATTACAATCTATCTCGGAGTTTAAGTGTACTCAAAGGATGACCGACTTTCCGTAGCATTTTTATTTAATCCTTACGTTAGCGCACAACTTGTGAACTTTCGCAATAAAACAGAAATAACTATGTCCTTCTGAGCGGTACTTGTTCTTAATAGGATGCAAAGAAGATATTCCGGTGGTTTGAGCTCGCTGATTGTTAGGTAAGTGTGGGATAAGTGGTACTTCAGTCAAGGACACCAAAAATACATTAACGGAGCTTAAGCCTTGAAGAGTTTAAGTAGAAACAGTTTCTTCTGAACTTGCCGGAACCTTAAAATACCACCCACGCCCACTCTACACGTGTACATACATCTACACCTTTTCCTCTTCCAAAGGTGGCCGCGAAATACTCGGTTTTCCAACTCCTCCTTCTGCGCTTCCATCTACTCGCGATGCCGTGACGTTTCTTAACGATGTTGTACAGGGTCTTCCAATGGCGACTTCCGAGCTTTGACAGTTGACAGCGGCCATACTGTTGAATCTACGTCTTTCAAATTGGCTGTCATGTATTCAGTCTGTCTTGCCAAATCACCATGGATGGACATAGCGTTCAACAACAAATGCAAATGATCAAACTGTTTTATCAGAATGGGTGTTCTGTTCGAGCAAGGTTCCTTGCGCTTCGCTCATTTTGCGGTCGCCATAATCGTCCTACCAAGAGGACTATTCGTAGTGTGGTGGATAAACTTAAGTCCACTGGTTCAGTCAAGGATAAACCAACCCCGTACGTCGACGAAATGCAACATCGCCGCTGTTCGTGTGAGTATGCACAAGATCCGAGGCAGTTTATTTCGCGTCGCTCATAAGAACTCGGCCCTTCGCACACCACAACTTAGCTGTATTCCGTCCTTGACGATCCCCGGCACTCTGTTTCCAGTCGGAAAGACCAAATTGTCTTACGCCCACGATTACTTGGTCTTTATACCGGAGGTTCGGTCTTCCACTTCTTCTCGAACCAGGAGGCTCGGAATTGAAGACTCTCTTAGCTATGTGGATATTGCCTTCCCGACTATATTCACATCTTTGTGCAGCTCGTAGAGTTTGCGGTTACGTCTTCTCCTCCATTCACCTTCCTCACAGACAGGACAAAATATCCGGCGCAGGATTTTTCTTTCGAGAGAACCCAAAATCAGCTTCGTTGTCCTGCTTATCGTCGAGCTTTTGACACAGCAAGACTGGCAGTATAAGCGTCTTGTAAAGTATGAATTTGGTTCTTCGAGTGAGGAAATTTGACCCAAGTTGCTTGGACAAACCGAAGTAGCAGTGGCGGCCAGGGGGATTCTATGCCGAAGCTCCACTGTGGTGTCATTTATTTAGTTTACGTTTGCCCCAAGGTAGACAAACTCCTTAACCACCTCGAAATTACAGCTGTCATCCGTTACATTTTGTCCCAGGTGGTGAGCGACGGATCGGATCTTGCTTGACAGCATGCATTTGGTCTTATCCTAGTTGATTTTAAGACCAACTTGTTTCGCCTGTTCTTCAATCGCCGTGAAAGCTTCTACAACGCCACACTGAGACCGCGCGATGATGTCAAAACAATCCGCGTATCCTAACAGCTGGACTGACTTGAAGAACATAGTGCTTTCTCAGTTGAAACCTGCCCGTCGCACTATCTGTTCCAGCACCAAATTGAAGAAGTCACACGACAGCGTATCCGGTGCATGTTTCAAACGTCTCAGATGTCCTAGAACCGACTCGCACGGTGCGTCGCGTATTTTTAGCGTGGCTAAAACAGGCGAATCAGTTTTCCTGGGGTCCAGAATGCCGTCATATGTGGCTCTAAAATCGATCAAGAGATGGTGTGTATCGATACGACCAAATACCCAATATCGAATATTTGGCCTTTAGTCGATTCGCCGGAAGCCGAACTGGTAGCTGCCGATTAGTGCGGTGCAAAAGGGCCTTAGACGTTCACATAGCACACCGCCAGCCTTGAAGGGCTCTTATGGCTCTTATGGGGTGGGGGGGGGGGGGGGGGGGGGGGGTTATGCCAGTATGGGTAGTGTTTGTGATCATATCAGCTGCGGCGTCCACATCGTTGTCGAGGAAGCACAACGACCAGTTAAAGCTCCGAAAGAACTTGTTAAGGCCACACCAATTAGCTTTCTTATACATCCATACTGTTCTTTTTGGAGCTTTTTCTTTAACTGTGTGGAATGAATGTGGGAATTTAGCTGATATGACACAGTGATCGGACGAGCCTAGAGGAGATAATACATTCAAAGTGTATTTATCAGGTTCAGAGGTAAGAAACAAGTCCAGGATGTTGGGGGTGTGACTGGCAACATCCGGGATACGAGATGGCTCATTCACAAACTGGGTTAATTGATTCAACTCAAATTTCGAAAATTTCGACATATCTTCCTTCGGGTGTTGTCTGTCCAGGATGTCGAACCCACTTAGAATTGTGAACATTGAAATCGCCCGCCAGAACGATTTCAGTGCGAGGAAACAGGAAAACAATTCTTTGGATGTAGTCGGACAGTGCATCCAATGAGTCGAACGTGACATCTCTGTCCAGGTTTGGGCTTCTGTAAAGAAAACAGTCCGGAATTGTGTGCTTACGAACAGTGAATTTGGGCCATAAGAAATTAAATTCCGAGGTGGATGTTTGGCTATACTGCGGAAGCAGATGGTAAGCAATATCTCTACGGACATAGATGGCAAGACCGCGGTGAGAAACTAAAATCCGAGGGATCGGACTTTTCATCAACCTGTGTTTCACAAAGTGCCAAAACAGCCGGTTTGTAGAAAGAGAAATGGGCATAGCTGAGTAGCTGTGCCGACTTCTTTGATGCTGGGTGGGAGGACTACTTCAACGGCTGGAGTTGGGATTTCCTCAGTCCCTAACACTCTCTCTTAGTCATGCTCGTTAAGCAGCTGCTGGAAACGTTGCTTAAATACATCCACTATTCCCTGCGGGTCGGTGACAAGACTACTCTCGAAATTTCTAAGAGCTTGGGTGCCTGTCTTGAAGCCTCCTGCAAGGCTTTTAACTTTTTTATAAAAGGTGCATATTTTGTGCTTGTCCCTACACTTCTCGATATCCTTGGGCTGGTAGATCCCTTTCTTTAATCGCAGCAGTTTTTTCTCCTTCCTTCTTCTGACTTGGTACTCCTCTCGCGCTGTCCTGGTTTTTCGCTGCAGCGCCTTTTTCTGCTCACACTCGCCATCATACCACGGGTTTCTTGTCGGTAGTAGCAAGTAGGCTATAGTAATTTCAGCTTAGCGGCAATGCAGCCACATATTGTTGACATTTGTGCTCGACGAAGGCACACCCAAGAGCATTCCGGTCAGTTGTTCCGGTAACCTCCGGTGTGCTCACCCGTCCAATGTCGAAGCTCCTCATGGTAGGCTGGTGCAGCTTTCTGACATTGGACAGTCGAGCTGTGAATCCTGTTGCTACGAAGAGATGGTCAGAGTCGACGTTTGCATTCCTGAATGTTCGCACATCCAGGATGTTTGACGAGTGTCTTGCGTCAATGAGCACATGGTAGATTTGGTTTTCGCTTCGACCATGCGAAGATCGCCAGGTTGCTAGGTGGATTCGCCTGCGGGGAAATCCTGTGCTACTTATCACCCCATTACGAGGTGTCGCAAAGTCCTTGAGTCGGAAGCCGTTATTGTATCGCGGAGGCTGTGCTTTCCGATTACTTCGCCAAAGGTGTTCTCCTTACCGATTTTGCCATTAAAGTCCCCGAGTACGATTTTGACATCGTACTCCAGACAAGCTTCGTTGGCGTTGTCCAAGAGATCATAGGAGTCCTCTTTGATGGGCTCTTCAACCTCTTCGGTAGGGGCGTATGCACACATGAGGCTGAAGTAAAATCTGCCTTTGATGCGGATCACAGCCAGACGATCATTTATACACTAAAAGTCGATGATCTTCGACCTTAACCGCTACAAATCCGCGCCTCATCATGTGCAATCGCCCAGATTATGTGACACTTATGATGTTTGTCACATAATCCGGGCGGAGTGCAGATGGTTTGACGTAGATGTTCGTTCACAACTCTCCAGGGGTGGTTGTCCTAGATAGGAGGAGACGAACTCGACTGAATTTTCACGTTGGTTGCAATTCCAAGCAAATGTTCCATGCCATTATGGTGTTTTATTAGAACTGCACTCTGTGTGTGCAGTGAGCATATACTGTGAGTGTTATGCCTTCATCAGTATTTTTGATCACTTCGCATTCACAACAGCTGTGTTACATAGTTTTTCGGTATAGGAGTTGCATTTCTTTGGCTATGGACATACCTTGAATTACCGACCTTTCGCTCGACAGTCGGTGATGTTTACCATTGCACCACGGCCACCCCCATACTTATACGGGGGCTAAGAAAATCCGAATACTAACGGACCATCAACCCTTGACTTTCGCGATGGGAATTAGGAACTACAATGCCAAACTTAAGAAATGGAAGGCTCGAATCGAAGAGTACAACTACGAGTTGGTTTACAAGCCTGGTAAATTGAACTTAGTGGCAGACGCTCTCTCGAGATTAAGAATTCACGTCCATTACTTGCCCGATTTCTGCTATACGGAATGTGATCCAAATTGCAGTATGTCAGGAGCTGAAGATAAACGGCTATAGACAACGACGTGTGTTCGCTGAATGGGCTCTAGAGCAGTTGAAAAATAACCTTAACGAATGTACATCGAAAAATCATCTTTAGCGATGAGGCCCTTTTCTGAATGAATAGATACGTCAACAAACAAAATTGTCCAATTTAGGACAATACCAATCCACATGAGATCCAAGCGCGTTCAATGCATCCCGGAAAAATCACTGTTTGGTGTGGATTTTGGGCTGGCGGCATCATCGAACCATATATCTTTGAGAACGACATTGGCCATGCCATCACCATCAACAGCGAGCGCTATAGGTCGATGATTACCATCTTCTTTTGGATTTAGTTGGATGATATGGAAACCAAAGACATGTGGTTTCAACAGGACAGGATTCGAAGGCATGGTCTTCTCACGTGGAGGTGATGTGAACTGGCCATCTACATCTTGCGATTTGACTAACGTTGGACTTTTTCTTGTGAGGTTTTCTGAAGTCGCAAGTGTATGCGAATAGGCCACAAATCACAGCGGCCCCCAAAGACAATAAAGCCCATACCATCAGTCAAATTCAGCCTGATTTATGATGACTCTGGCGCATAATTGGAGAATTGGACCATTCAGATGCGTGCCAAACAGAGAAATCGCGACGGACATTTGAAAGATGTTATATTCCATAATTAATGGCATCGATAGATCTTTCAAATGAATAAAAAATGTCTACGTTATCTCACACACGTTTTGTTTTATTTAAATTTAGAGATAGGAAGCGCTTAATGAATAACCCTGTACCTACATTCGCTGCATGCAGCAACCGTTGTTGCCAATTTACTTTACTCCCACACAAGATGAAAAACCTCAAAACAAAAATGAATCCACCTGACAAGAACCAATCTCTAGGGCAACGGCAACAAGCTCGCGAACCCATCACTCGTTAGGTGAATACCCTAACCACTCGGTAGTAGACAGTAGTCATCTGGTGCGTCATTCGAACAATATTTCAAACGAAACTAAGGGGAACAAAGAACCGAGACCGAGTTACGCCTCTCCGAACAGCGAAATGTGTGAAAAGGGTTCTATCCCTCCATCCCTGCTACTCTTTACCATACTTTGTCCATCTAGTGGAGTAAGCCCGTCTGTCCCATGCTACCATCATCATGATTGTGGTATCGAAAGACCACGCATGTGAATTGCAAACCTCCCACTGTCTCGTGAATACTCGTATGTACATATGTGACCGATATGAGATATTAGCTGATTGTGCTCCAGCGGCACTGACAGATTGCACGTATGAATGAACAAACTTCCTCTTGCCGAAGAAGAAAGGGCTTCAAGGGTATATCCGGTGGCGTGACACATCCGAGCATCGAGCACTCTGCTCTGCGACACCATGTGCTCGCTTGCAATAAATATTTAAACATCGTCGTACCAGTATCTACATACATATGTACATATCTACTCATATTCCGGGTCAATTGCTCTAGATTCATCGCGGGAACTTGAATCCCCGGATGTTAATGCTGTCGAGGTGCTCTTCTGCGTCCGATGATGTTGATTGTCGAGGTCATCCAGAACCGAAAGTCGTAATTAAATTCGAGATTCAAGAGTTCCGATAGCATAAACCTGCATAGTCATACATGTAAGTATCTCTGTATCTATGTTGGTGCGCATTTACCGTGGAATTAAAATTAAGATCGTAAAACAACATCGAGCGATAGCGTGCCGCTTATGAAAATCCTGCAAACGCCGATTGCTTTCGTCTAGTTGTATGGCAGATATTCAACTAGACTCTCACGTTGGACTTGGGGATTGGTTTTGTTGCGTCGAAGGCAATAAATCCAAGTCGCGTCGTTCGCACTTAATAAGCTCGTACATCCACACAGAAATTGAGTGAACATTTAAAATGTATCGATTCGTAGCTTTTACGTGATATACGTGCAATTAAACTTTAGTTTTTCTGCTCCGCTGTTGGCTTCTAAGGGGGGGTCCATTGAATTAGTTTTCTTTTTTGTGAACTTTTTTGAGGAAAGGTGAAGACTTTGGGTCACTACAGGTAAAGTTGAGTTGTATAATTCTGCAGTTAAAACTTTGTGGTCTTAATCTCGACACGAATTAGTATTTCTCAACAGCAATTACTGCTAAACGACTAAGGCTTCATAGGGGTAGCGTATCTGACGTGCGCTGGCCCGTAAAAAAAAGGAGAAAAGCCTCGGATTAAAAATGGGACGTATTAACCGATGACGACATCGAGGAAAAATGTGGTCTAGGTTCGAGCCGCAAAGCCAACACGACTAACTTCCCCGTGGGAAAAATGAAAACATCCATTTAACTTCATATTTTTCATTTTTAACCCCCGACGCAAAAAGAGGGGTCCTATATGTTTGTGGTGTCTGTGTGTCTGTCTGTGGCATCGTAACTCCTGAACGAGTGGACTGATTATGATGTCTTTTTTTTTTTTGTTGAAAGCTAACGTGATCGAAATGGTTCTTAGCTACAATTTGTGAATATCTGTTTCCACCAAACAGGATTAGTGTCGTTTGGGCTACGGTCTAGCAAACCATAACCCTAAAACCACATATTCCTCAGAAACAAAAAACAGCCTCGGATAATCAAATGGAACGGATCTACATATGCTGACGACCGTTTTGAAAACAAACCAGATTCATATTTGTCTAGGAGATTAAAATTAAGGTCACCACAGACTACAATGTTAGAAGAGGTGCAAGTAAGCTTCTCTAAGTAATCAGTTAAAGGTAGGAGGCTTGTGCGTTTATTAGGTCTGTGGACTGCACCAATAGTAAGCTTATCCCCCTTGGACGTAATTTCAACAAAAAGTATTTCAATGGGACATACTTGGTTTGATTGATGGACGACCTTGCATTTCAAGGATTGACGAATAAAAATAGCTACACCACCCCCTGTACGGGCTTTCCGATCAGTGCGATATAGCCTATAACCTTGAAGACCATAGTATTGATCACTTATATAATGAACATCATAAACCCCTTGTTTCTGGGGAAAGAGTAACCTGGCCCTCCAGGTTGGGGGTTGCGCTTAGGGCTAACATCCCTATCATGCAAAACAAAAATTTTGTTCAGAGACAACCAATAGCCTCGGATACGGACGGATTACATGTTGACGACCCCCGTAAACGTCAAAAAGGAAACGAATTTCGGATCTGCACCTGGAACGTTAGGTCCCTCAACAGACTGGTCAACTCTTTGCACTGCTATAAGGCAGACATTACCGCGCTCCAAGAAGTGCGATGGGATGGGCCAGGCAAAAAGCGGATGAAAAACTGTGATATATACTACGGAAACGCTTATTCGGATGCGGATTTGTTATTCGAGGCAGACTCAGGCAAAACGTCTTAAGCTTCCAACATGTAAGCGAACGCCTCATAACTATCCGCATCAAGGCCAATCTCGGCAATATACGTTTGATGTGTGTCCACGCCCCCACAGAGGAGAAGGATGACCGACATAAAGACGACTTCTATGATCTCCTAGGCAGAACATATGCCCAATATCCCAGCTATGACAGCAATCGTTCTAGGAGATTTCAATGCGAAGCTGGGTAAGGAAGCAACGTTTGAACGAGCATAGCCAACACAACCCCCCGTTAGAAAACGGACTAAGGTTAGTGAACTTTATGGCGGGACATAATCTCGTGGTAGCAAGTATACGATTCCCATACCTTAACATCCATAAAGGGACCTGGCGGTCTTTCGATCAATCGACAATCACTCAAATTGATCACATTGCGATCGGCGGCAGACACTCCTCCAGCATCCTATATGTCCGAACCTTTCGAGGAGCCAACATCGACTCGGAGCATTACCTTGTTGCAGCCAAGGTACGGATGCGAATTTCCCGGAATCAACGGAGTCGAGTAAGAACACCAAAATTTAACGTCGGAAGCTTGGAATCGCAGGAGACTGCCAGGACCTTCGCCGATCAAGTCTCCCTCAAGCTCTCTCAAGTCCCGATGCAATCTATAGAAACCAAAGAACAGCAATGGAGTCGTTGTCAGAACGCCATCAGAGAGGCCGCCGCAGATGTACTCGGTTTCAAGCCACCACCTTCGAGAAACCTCTGGTTTGATGACGAATGCAGACAGGCCCCTGTAGAGAAACAGAATGCATACATGACTACACTGCATCGACGGGCGAGAGCTGGCCACGAGCTCTATGAACAGAAAAGGAGAGAGGAGCATGCACTTCTGAGAAGAAAAAAGGAGGAGCACGAGAAGCGCGAGATCGAGGAAATGGAGGAAAAGGTAAAACGAACACGCCAAGGTTATAAAGCTAGATCAGAAGCCTGCAGGGATGAGCACGGACAACTAGTAGTGGAATCACAGTCGTTGCTGAGATTGTGGAAGGACCACTTCTGCAGACTGTATAACGGCGATGATAGTCAAAATGCCGCTGTCAGGCAGAACGAACCATTCACAATGGACGAAGACGAAAGAGAATCCCGTCCACCCGACCTAGACGATGTTAAGATAGCGATATCGAAACTTAAGTCTTATAAAGCTGCTGGAGCAGACAGACTTTCCGCGGAACTGTTTAGAGCAGCTGGCGATGAGCTGGTTAGGAACATGCACGAACTCATCTGCAAGATATGGTCGGTAGAATGCATGCCCGATGAATGGAATCTCAGCATCGTTTGCCCGGTCCATAAGAAAGGAGGAGGAATTGAGACCCCTATGACTGCGCCAATTACAGAGGGATAAGTCTCCTAATCATTGCGTACAAGATCCTCTCTGCCGTACTGTGTAAGCGCCTGAAACCGTTCGTGGACAATCTGATAGGTTCCTACCAGTGTGGATTCAGGCCAGGAAAATCCACGATAGACCAAATATTTACACTACGACAGATTTTGGAGAAGACACATGAATTCCAGGTCGACACGCCGCACTTTAAAGCCGCATATGACAGCGTAATTAGAGACGAGCTATACAACGCTATATCTACCTTTGCCATACCTGCCAAACTCGTCAGACTGTGCAGGATGACTATGAGAACTCTCGCTGCTCCATTATGGTCGGGGTTAAACTAACCGAACCCTGCGATGTAAAAAAGGTTTTAAACAGGGTGATGCACTGTCATGTGAATTCTTTAACATTATTTTTGAAAATATCGTGCGGCACTCTGCGGCCAATACAAGAGGTACGATCTACTTCAGGTCCACACAATTGCTTGCCTACGCAGATGATATTGACGTTATTGGACGAATAAACCGAGACGTCAATGAGGCGTTCGCAAGCATTGAAGCAGAAGCGGCTAAAGTGGGTCTAAGGGTAAATGGGGACAAGACCAAATATATGCTGTCATACAAGAAAGACGCGCAACACCGACGTCTTGGTCAGAACGTCACCTTCTATATTTTTGAAGTAGTGTAGGACTTCGTCTACCTTGGCTCGATAGTGACAAGCAGCAACGACACCAGCACTGAGATAAAACGCAGAATAACTCTTGCCAATCGCTGCTTCTTCGGGCTCAAGAGGCAATTGAGTAGTAGAGTCCTCTCTCGAAAAGCTACGGTTTCCCTCTATAAAACCTTAGTCATCCCGGTCCTCCTCTACGGCTCTACGGCGCTGAGGCTTGGACGTTCTTAAAAGCGGATGAAGAGGCTTTTGGGCGTTTCGAGAGGAAAATTCTGCGTGCAATCTTTGGTCCCGTTTGTGTAAACGGAGAGTGGAGGAGGAGATTCAACCAGGAACTCTACGGGCTGTACAGCGACATCGGCCTGGTTAGACGTCTTCGGATCCAACGTCTAAGATGGCTGGGCCATCATAAATCCCTGCATCCCAGCACTCTTATTAAAAGTCGATAAATATCCTGTAATGATCCGGCTCCCTTAATCGTCCACCTTTCGTTGAATATACATCGAACTCCTAGATGAAGCCACTCCAATAGTCCAATAGCTCTCCACTTAATCCGCTTTGTAATGTAGAATGCCACCATTTGATGCAGAAAATAGCGATTAACAGTTTAATTACTTGTCACAAAGCTGTCACTTCCAGTAGTCGGATCATTGTCTGAGCAATTAAGACAAGTGAATGCAGGAGTCACATGGAGTGTGATTTTCCATCTCCTCGAGAGTAAACCCAACTTTCCAAACTTTTATTGTCCATGATGGTGATAATGGCGGCACGACTAACTTTGTGTTTTCCTATCCCCATAGCCCCCTCGGCTGTTTTTTTTTTATTGGTGCATATTCCGTTCATTTGGCTAATGCATCCGTCGCTGAGTGTAAAGTTTTGTCGTAATCCCTCGCTTAAGTTGTTAGAGTGACGTTCCCTTCGTTGTATCCATTTTTCAGTTCCGATTTCGTTCCTGTGTTACTGCAACTCGTACATTCGCCACAATTTTGCTGTTACACTGTCAGCAGAGAGTCAGGTAATTTGTCAAGCCACTTCGTTCGCAATTATATAAATTAATTAAGCTCTTAAGCCGGCGACTCTTGCAACTCTATTACCCATGCGTCCGTACAAATCCGCGTAACAAACTCTTGCACCACAAAGCTGGAATTTTATTGTTAACGTTCTCCCTTTCCTTCTGTTTTCATTTCAGGTCAGTGTTTGATAGTTTCGCTTAAATACCAAAATATCTAGTACTACATACCATACGTAGAAGGTAGAAGAGCGTGGCGAGGACGACCGCCAGCACTGGGCATGAGTGCTTGTAATGCGTGGTGAGACTGACAACAATTTTCTTCCAATTATGTGCTGTGCAATCAGTACTTTGCTCACAAAAGGAACGAAACAACAAGGAAAGACAAAAGTGACAGTCCAAATGGTGACCAAATCCATAGGCAGGCAGATGTGGAGGAGCATGAAACCTGCTCCGGCCGCGTGGTGACATAAGTTTTAACGCTACTGTCATCTTGTCGAATAATTTAATTTGAGGGCCGAGTGTCAACGCCGTGATGTAAATGCTCTCCGGGAGATTACCATCTTGCACAGGGGGCCTTAATACTTTAAACTCTATTACCCATGGCCCTGGGACGAGGGGCAGACTGGCGGTGCGAAGATGGAAAGAGAATGTGTGAAAGACTTTTCTCAGTAGTTTGCTTCAAGGTGTAATTTGGTGATTCCAGTCACATTTGGTAGTAAATAAAGTGTTACGCCATCACAAAATCATGATGAGGGTCCAGATCCAATGCCAGGTTCATTATACTCTAAAGGTTACACTTTTTCTTGGTCGCACAAATAATAGGTGGATGTGATCCCTAGGAGTTGTAGGGTATGCTCTTGGGGTATTTAGTTGCGTCGCGATTATCAGAAGCTCTTGTGGATCTTATTGCCTTAACAACACGTCGCATAGGCATTTAGAAAGAGAAAAACAAATGAATGAGATTGAAGGCATAACAGGCAAATAGACGGCAGGTGGTATTAGATCCATTTGACCGAGCTCACTGATCTTTCAGGTGTTTAAGTGGGTAACACCTTTTTTCCTGAAACTGGCTTTCAGTACAACTGCGGCTCCTATTCTAGATTAGGGTTGCCATTCGTCCCGACATGTCGGGACATGTCACCGCTATTAACAGCGGTGTCCCGACATCCCGATGATCGATTAAATGTCCCGACAAATTCCAATAGCCTCGAAATTATTTATGAAGTATATCTGCGAAGTGTAGTTCCAAACACAAATGCGAGTACCGTTTTGCATACACTTTCCAAGTGTCATCCCAGTATGTACCCAGTTGGCTCGCCGGTCGCTATTTTTTGGCACATGTTTAAGTTTCATTCGGTCACTATTTGTAATTCGTACCTACTAATTCTTAGTCGTTTGAAGTTCATATTGTGTGTCTATTATTGCGAATAATGGCTCCACCAAAATGAAAATGCAATTTCAGCGATGACTAAAGAGTGGTCTTTTATTAGGAAGGGAAGTACAAACGAAGAAGCATTTTGCATAGTTTGCAAGATATACATTTCCGTGAGCCGCGGAGGTAAAGGCGATATCAAGCATCATAATGAGACAACTGAACATCAATCGTTTAAATCACTGGGCTGTTTGAGCAAACTAGACTGTTTATTGTATCCATATTCAAAAATAGCAGCCAATCTACGGCCCGAACAAAAGCAACTGCTATCATTAAGCATATTCTGGCACCTTATTCTTTATCTCAGTGTGTTTCGCATTCGAAATCTGCCTCATTTTATGGAATCGGCACCGATGCAAATGACCACAAAGCAGAAAAACTATTTCCGATAGTGATTCGATTCTTTGACGTGAAAAGAGGTATAGAAACAAGATTACTTAGATTGCAAGCTCTGCCGGATGAAACTTCAGATAGTATAACTGATTATTGTCTGAAATCGCTAAATCAACCTAAATATTTCCTCTAAGAAGTTAGTGGCTTTCTGTGGTGATAATACTAATACAAATCTTGGTGGAGCTCAAAGAAGTGGGTTGTGCAATGTGTTTTACAAATTAAAGACAGAACTTAAAAGAGAAATATAAGGCGTGGGCTGTCCTGTCCACATATTGCACAATTCAATATCATTAGCTGCAGATACACTAGCGATTGATTATGAAATAATTGCCATTAAGGTTTTCAAATATGTCCCAATCCAAACAGAAATATCTCATTCGTGTACCAGGTTGCTGTCCCTGATGCCAGACATCGATAGGATTTTAAAGATGTGGGAACCACTTAAAGGAATTCTTAAAAAATGAGACAAAGGCGCCGAATCTATTAATTAATTTTTTTGGAAACCCCTTGGCGAAGGTCTTTTCTTTTTCATAAGCAGACATTTAAAATGGAAAAATCGGACATCACTATCATTGTGGTCAGGGAGCTCATTGATAATATGAGAAAAATACTCCAAGGGAGTAAAGTCTCAAATTTTATTGGTATGATGTCTAAGCAATTAGTACATGGATTTTCAACAATAAATCCCGATCTAGAAGCTGAAATAAAAAAAAATTGAAGAAGAGGTTGTAAAGTTTTACAGCATTGCTATCGATTATATTTACAAATGGGCAACACAATTGGATAATTTCAAATCATTCGACGGTATGAATTTAACCAAGGTTGCGGAGTGGACTAGTACAGAGCATTTTATATTTGAGCGAAAAGGGGGCATCTATTAACGGTCTCTATTAACATAGAAAGCGACGAATGGATAACAAAAAATATCAGTGAAAGATGGGATCTGAGCGATGAGCGAGTTCGCATCCCGGCAACACCAACGCTATCGAATGCGGTGTCCCTCCTTGGCGTGGTACGGGCAAAACCCCCCGTAGTATATTTGACATGAAATATACGCCGTCCGGAATAAGCATTAAATCGTAGGTCCCTTTCATCTATGTGAAAAACAAATCACACACAGCATGGGTGATTGAGAGAAGCTTAGACCTGGTCCTTCATGGAATGTAACGCCACCAAAGAGAGAGAAAGATGAGTGAAGGTTTTTGAGACTGAAACGTAACACGAGATTCATCAATTCAAGAAAATTTATTTATTTTCATTAATGTCCGCGCAGAGAGCACCGTGGCGCAGTGGGTAGTATGTTGGCCTCTGACGCCGATGACACGGGATCGAATCCCGACACAGCCATGTCATCGAACGTGTTTTTCACGGTGTTTCTCCTCAGCGGGGTTCTGACAAAACCCCCTGTAGTAAAATTGTCATGAAAAGCTTCTCGAAATTCGCCCTTCGGAACGGGCAATAAACTGTAGGTCCCTTTCACCTATGGGAAAAATTAAATCACACACAACATGGGTGATCGAGAGAAGCTCGGCTCAGGTTCTTCATGGACTGTAACGCCAACATACATACACATACAATGTCCGCGCAGTGGACGTACGAACGGAATCGCTTGGGAGTCGACAGGGGGAAGCTATTCTTCAATGTAAATTTATTTTTAACATGATTTGTGGAGAATTTCATAAATTGAAATCATCTGATAAACATAAAAATAAATAATTGTATTTGGTTCCTACATACATACATATATGTATCATGTAATTATTAACTAAATAATCAATAAAATAAATAATTTCCAAGTTGCCACCATTTTTCGCTTGATTAACCATAAAAATGTCCCGACGAGGTCTCGGGAAAATATGACAACCCTATTCTAGATGGTGGATGCATCTGTATAAGAAGCCTAGGCATTTCGCGGCATTCTTGGCGACACTGAATATGTGGTCGCTCCAAGTGCCATTCATGGACATGCGCTTTAACGTCAGGAGACAGCATTGTGTTTTGGATGCATTAAACTCCACTCTATTGTTTTTATCCCGATAGATGATGCTGTCGATATCGGAAGTTAATGAGATTACCATAGCCTGCCGCTCACTATCTACAGTCGAAATACAGGCTCGTAAAGTAGTGAAGGAATATGATAAGCTAAGGCTACTGTTGCCAGCGAAGGTGTGAATTGGATTAGAAGTAACAGACAAGAGATCATTTATAAAAATAAGAAAGAGTGTCGGAGACAAAACGGAGCCCTGGGGAACACCAGCATTTAAGAAATAGATGTCAGACTTGAATCTGTCTAAAACAACTTGAACTAAACGATTCGAAAAGTAGCTTCAAATCCATTGGAGAAGAGTCTCATCGATCCCGAAAGCACGCATTTTCGACAAAAGGACTTCATGCCATACCCTGTCAAATGCCTTCGAAACCTTCAGTGCAACTATTTTGCTTTCACCTGCTTGGTGAAGCGAGCGATTCCACTTTTCGGCGAGATATACTATCAAATCACGAGTGGATCTGTTGCTGCAGAAACCGTACTGACGGTCATTGGGGAGTTTCTCTGATTTAAGATATTTCATAACCTGTCGGTTAATCAGCTTTTCCATGACGTTGTGACGAAGGGACGATAGTGCAATGGGTCGTTAGTTGGAGGGAGAAAAAGACTCGCCTTTTTTGGGTATAGGCTGGACAAATGCTGTTTTCCACCTACTCAGAAAGAGCCCAAAAGAGTAGGAAAGTTGAAAAAACTTACCTCTTCAGAACTATTCTGGCAATAACACCATCCAAACCAGCGGATTTGTGTGTGTCGAGGTCCTTAAGAAGCCTTGCGACTGTACGAGTGCGGAAGTGGATTAGTCGCATGGTGGAATTGACGCACTCTAGTACAGGCGGAGACACAAGCACAAGCTGGGAGCTGAGAACTGGCTGCGAAGTGGACATCAAGTAAGTTAGCTTTGCCTAAGGGGGTGACAGCTGGAATGTCATTGTGGATGAGCATCGGTATAGACGAGGTAGGTAATTGAGTTTTTTACAAATTGCCAAAAAGCACAGGAAAATGATAAAGGTATGAGACTTGTTTAATTTCTGTTGATAAGTCGTTGCTTGCATTTTAAATAGTTTCGTACGAAGAATATAATTTTGAGTAACTTGTACGAGTGTATTGGCTCGTGTAATGTTGTCTGGTAAGACTGCAATTGACACTGGCTTATCGACATAGATAGAGATTGGGCGTGTCCTATCAAATATAGTTTAAAGTCGCGAAATCGCTTGATATATTGTAGCTGGACCGATTCATCAGTCCGAGACAAGAGATACATTGCTCATCCAACTCATTTCTCGATTGGTCTCTCGACTCGCGTGCTATATGGCATGTAGCGCCGCCTTGCGGGAATTAGCCTTTTTAAGGACCACTCATCGAAAAATCGACACTGTGGCAAGTCACACGGCTTCAGTTTAACACAAGCTGTATTTCGTAAGGATTTAGACCAAGATCCTTGCATAAAATCCTCCGTCGTCTCTACAACTGTTACACAATTGTCCACTAACTCACTAGATGGCTTGATTACTTTCACACTGGATTACCGAATAACCACTGAGTACTGAACGAACACTGAATGCCCCGAGGGCGAGTCTTCCCGCTTATATAGCCCTCGGTCCAATCTCTCGAATGTCAGAAGTCCCTATAATGCACCGTGCTCTGGCACTGACATTCAGCAGTATGCCACCGAAAGTTACCATGATTTCCTTTTCAGCTGCATCAGAGCATTCCAAACTTTGACAACGAAATTCGAACATAACCATCGGTTCGTGTCCGCAGCAATATTTTGTTCTGGAAGCACTCTACCCATTCGAGTAATATTCAGCAATTTGTTATCGTTGTTCTGGTGTAAGCCCTTCCATGAAATGGTACATTACATGAAGTACTATTAATAACCTCATGCATTCGACAAGATTCTGTGATAGCCAAAAGACCTGTTTGAAAGACGCTTACTAAATTAGATAATCTAAAGGATTTTTTGAGCTGTTGCAAAAGTTAAACGGTCGTCTAATTTACTTACCTTTTCCCAAGCTTGCTAACTGTGATACCTACATTTTGAAATCAGATTTAAGACTGTATTCAGTGTCTGAAAAGGACAAGTCTTATTGCCTCTATGTGGCCCACATGGCCAAATATTTGCACCATTCCGGGGCGTTATAAATTAGCTTATCAAGGAGCCGTACGTTAATATAGGATTAACCACCTTCGTGTGTATGCAACAGGTCATCTTTCGTTTAGGGCTTATTTTGTTCTTCGAGTAAAGAGATATTTAGACTGAGGGTATGCCTACTAGTCCGAGGATTCTTCAAACCAGAATAGCCAGTTAAAAAAGGGTAGACATGGCTCTGGGACCTTTCGCGCTTTAATAACCCTCGCCAAAGATTTTCTATACAAAGTTGAAGGTCAACACTCTAAGAACATGCTTGCCATTTTGCCCTCAATTTTTTTAAGTATGACGCTGTCTAAGAGAGCACCGTGGCGCAGTGGATAGTGTGTTGGCCTCTGACGCCGATGACACGGGATCGAATTCCGACACAGCCATGTCATCGAACGTGTTTTTCACGGTGTTTCTCCTCAGCGGGGTACTGACAAAACCCCCTGTAGTATAATTGTCAAGAAAAGCTTCTCGATTTTCGCCGTTCGGAACCGGCAATAAACTGTAGGTCCCTTTCACCTATGGGAAAATGAAATCACACACAACATGGGTGATTGAGAGAAGCTCGGCTCAGGTTCTTCATGGACTGTAACGCCAACATACATTCATACATACATGACGCTGTCTAAACCTAAGACTTGTGACTCTTCAAGGGTGTTGAAGGCCTATGAAGTCTTCCTTGTTGTGGTTTTGATAAAAGCGCATTGTTTCTTTGAACGACTACATAAATGCCCCATCTTCCCTATAAAGTCTGGTTAAATCCTAAAGAATCTCGAAACCGTGGGACCTAGTTGGTCTAACCTCTCTTTCAGGAAGACTTTGTACCTTATGGAAGGCACAGAACACTGATTTTGTTAGCTTCCTAAGCTGCCTAAGGTCAGCACTCCATCATGGAACAAAAACTTATCATTAGATTACGCATTTTTCCCAACATGAATAGCATGGACAGTCTTCTACCTGCACTGGCAGGCTATAATACTTAATATTAGATATAGGGAAGGAGAATGTGTGTCCCGTAGAAAAGTGTACGTTTTTTTTTCTGATCTTGGCCGTAAAAAAGTCACGTTGACCAACCCGAAACCAACAGAACCATGTTGACCCTGCTTAGGGGCCAAGCACCCTACACAATCCGCGTAACTCTACGGAAATAGACAATTTCGTTAATGAACTGAGCACTAACAATTTCATGTGTGATCAGGGCCCCAGAGGAAAACCCAAACCTCCCTGGTGGAGTAAGGAAATAGTCTTCCTTAAGAAAGAGAGCAGAAAGCTCTTTAATAAAGCAAAATTTACTCGTTGGCAAGTGTTGCAAACGAAGAGGAAACTCCTGCAATCTTCGAGGTACTACTGCGAGAATATCAAAGTTCCTTATAATCCAAGCCACTTAAAGCGGAATGACGGTTCCTGGACGACCTCCTGTGCGGAAGCCCTGGAGCTCCTCCTGAACACACACTTTCCGGGCAATAGTGTATCGGCTACGACACTTCCTTTATACATTCAACGGAGAGTATTCTCCTACAAGCTAACTCGTAATCTTCTTCTTCTTTGATGGCGTTACAGCCCATGAAGGACCAGAGCCAAGCTTCTCTCAATCACCCATGTTGTGTGTGATTTATTTTTCACACAGGTGAAAGGGACCTACAGTTTAATGCCGATTCCGAGCGGCGTGAGTCGAGAAGCTCTTTCATGGCAAGGTTACTACGGGGGTTTTGCCAGTACCCCGCCGAGGAGGGATGCCGCGAAATAGACATTCGCTGGCGTTGGTGGTATCGGGATCCGAACTCGCTTATCGTGCGCCAGGGTCCAACACACTAACCACTGCGCCACGGGGACATGCCCGACGTCCATGAGACATGCGCAAGCACGCCGCTATTCCTATGCGAGTTATACCAAAAGCCATTCCTCTTCAGACGAGACATGGCTTTCAGAGCACACCCTCTGGAAAATATATCAAGAGGTGGAAGGTTCATCATAGCAACTAGAGCAGCGCCCGGCGTGCTGGAGAAGGCCCCTGTGCAGCTGAGACAAACCGTTCTTTGGAGTTTGGTGAAAGAGGCTACGACGTGTTTGCATAGGCCTGGCCATAGATTCCAGAGTCTCAATGCATCAAGCAGAGAAACGACCACCATGCACCATAACAGCGGAGACAGGACGCCACCTTGCGGGCAGTCCCTATTTACCCCGGATTTGACATACTGGCCGAGGCCTGCATCAGCGGTCAATGTCCTGCGCATGAGCATTGCTTTGATCCATAGGACCAATGTTTCATCTACGCCATGATGTCTGGCAGCGTTGCACATGCTGTCAAAAGTTGCGTTATCAAAAGCTCCCTCAATGTCGATGAAAATGCCCAGCGTGTACTCTTTCCTTTCGAGCGCGCATTCAATTCTGCCAACTAGGTTCTGAAGCGCAGTCCCGCAGGATTTTCCGCGCTGGTAAACATGTTGCATCTCCGAAAGAGGGTGCATTCGAAGGGCAACTTTTCGCACGTGCAACTCTACCAGTCTCTCCATGCTTTCACCTAACTAATTGGTCTGAAGCTCTTGGCAAGTGAGTAGTCCTCTTTTCCTATTTTGGGAACGAAGACCACTTTCACTGTGCGCCAAGGAATGGGTATGTGAGCAAGTGCTAGACTAGCTGTGAAAATTCAGGATATATCCCGTCGGTGCCCGGCGATTTGAAGCCATGCCACAGCAAATTCAATGGCTTCCGTCGTAACCACGCGCGATATACCAGCTACGCCGAGTTGTTTTCATCGTTTCAGTTGCAGTTTCCCTTGAAGGAGTGTGCAACGAGCCGGTGTCGATCTGATTTCCCGGGAAATGAGTCTCCGCTTTAGACTCAGTAAAGGTACCATCAGATTTTCTGAGTGCATCCAGCTTTGTCGGTTTTCCCCGTTTGAGGACTTTAACCAACTTGCTAGTCACACTCAGAGACTTGATCTCTTCGCAGAAGATCCTATATTCCTTCGACCGATACTTGTTCCAGTCATCTTCCGAATTCGATTTGAGCGATCCATTCAGAAGACTTCTGGCTTCCCAGCGAAGACTTTGGAGCTCGGCATTCTACCAGGGGACCAATCTCCTGCAGGGAGGTTTGCTGACAGGACTTGCGAGTTCAAAACAACTGGTGATGACGCTATTCAGGTTATGAACAGCGTTCTCTACCAACTGTTTCGTTCTAAGTTTAGAACGTACCCTCTAAACCGTACTCAGTCCGCCCTTCTCGGATTCCGTCTAGGTTGCAGGGAAAAGATCCCACTACCTTATCGGAATTCGATGTATTTATGGTCCGACAGCGTAGCATCAGGCAAGACTCGCCAGTTAGTGATGTCCTTCACATATCTGTTGGATAGGGTCAGGTCAATCACCTCCTGTCGTCTTGTCGTAACAAACCTTGGTTGAGAGCCAACATTGTTGATGGTAACGTCAGACGAGAGAATGAAGTCTAAATGACGGTACCCTCTTGTGTTACACTTGTTGCTGCCCCAAGCAGTGTTTTGGGCATTAGCGTCGCAACACAAGATGAGACCAATCTTTCTGGCTTCACAGTACTCTACGAGTTCAGAGACTTCCTTCGGTGGTGGAGGTAGTAACAAATCGTAGGGAAAGTATTCAGACGCAACGACGAAGTGTTCTATTGCTCCGTGCGTTCTGTAGCTTACTCTAGCAGCCACCAGATCTTGTCCACAAAAGTGCCCAAGTTTGGTTGCCGATAGTGAGTTCGATATAATGAGGCCGACTCTAGGCCTTTCGGATCGCTCGTCATAAAGAATCGTAGCTTCACGAGGCCACATAGGCGTTCATTCCACACCCACGGTTCTTGAATGGATACAACGTGATGATTTGTACTATTGCATGCAATTCTACTACTTAAAAGAGCAGAAGCAGCCTTGCAATGCTGTAGATTGATCTGGATAAAAACTATCCTGACCTTTTCAGGGGAGATGTCCGCCTCTTTATAAGAGAGCTGCTTCTCTCGGTCTTTTAGATCTCCTTCTCGGAGGAATGGGTTTTGTTGTGTGATGTGCCCGCCTCCGAGGAGCGGTTTTTGGCTATCTTCACCTTCTGGCCTATGCTTTGATCCTTCTGGGTCGCCACATCTGCCATTGGACTCAGATTTCCCACCGGAGAGGGAGGCATCGCACTCTCTCTCCCTAGCGAGGCTATCTTTAGTGGCGGCAGCTCTTACCTTTTGCGGTTAAAGCTCCTGCTCCCTTCGGACGCCGGCTTGGGACATCCTTACCAGTTCGCGGACTGCTAGGACCCGTAACGACCTCGCCTTCTGCGTTCGGAGTCTACCTGTCAGCCCCGCCACCTTTTTCGGCGGCAGCGCCGGCCATAGCAGAAACCTGAAGGCTTCCGACTTCGTCATTACGGGAGCTGATCACGCTCATACTGGGTAGTTAGTTGAACCTTCCCAGTAAGAGGAAGAGTTGGCGGCGCATGCGGAAAGTACAGACATGCTTGTGCCGACGCTTTCCGCGCTGCGCACCTTCAAGAGAGGGGTGGAGCTAAGGAAGGAGGGTCGGTTTGATAGACACTGTGGCAACCAAAACGGGAACCTTGCGCACTCTAACATGTGTCGAACTAGGCCGCCAGACTAGGGCTAGCAGATATAAAAATAGCTCAACTCCATCAGGAGCAGTGATTGGTTTTCAGGTAGCGGACCTAGGTAGTATGATCCGTTTGGTATCACAATGGGCCGATTCCGGCCTATGTGCGTGTGGCATATGCCTACATTATCACTACAACCTAACCTTACCTGACCCGAGACAACTAACTTTCTACAGAATTGCATTACTCCAGAGGACCGAATTACTAATGCTCTTATCCAGTTGTCCTTGTTGTTTTTTTTTTTTTTTTTTTAACACTCTACCTCTTGCCCCAAAGGTGAGAAAGGATTAACTTAATTACCAGCTTAATTGCTCTGTGATTACGTCCATTTCATTTCATACCTTTCCCTGTCAGCTTCTTCCCTGAATCAGTTTTCCCTTTACTCTTTCACAGATCATTTTCTATTCTACCTCGTAATGCATCACTCTTCATCGGCAAATTGAACTCCCGACAGAAGTGTCCTTCAACGATTCCTCCATCGGGCGAATGGCAAAACAACCTCACATTCGATAAGCACTCAGATAAAAGATATTTCTCCGTTTTACTTAATTGACCAGATTATCGCCAAACCAGCTGACTGTGCGTTTTTTCCAATTAATTTCTGGTTGGCCTTACAGGATTCATTAGTCGATTTACATTCGCCGCACGTCGAAGAAGTAAAAATTGATTTTACTACCGCCATCCACGCGCATTGCTCCTGTAGACATCATCAAATATCCATCACACAGAAATAGGGGAAGATACGATGCCAATTCTTTTCCGAGTAGCGAAGATACATATGTATATGTATGATTAGCACCACAAAGGACCTTACGTGAGTAAAGGACATGAGGGATCCGAACCTGGAAGGTTCATTGAACAAATGGCTTCTATTTGCAAATTGGCCATGTTAAGTGGGCGTTGGAGGGTAGCTAAGTGGAAGGAAGTTCAAAGGAAATTGGATTTAACAGTAAGCTGGGAGGCGAAAGAATCCCCTTCCAGGATCCCCTATGAATAGAAATTACACGGCATCGTGTAGGCAATTAAGTAATTGACCACCACGATGCAGGTTAAGAGCACTTGCGCTAGTCCAGTTTGCACTTACACTCAACGCATGCACTTCTATTGTGCTTGAGTGTCCTTTTTAATTGTTTTGCTGAATCCACGTGTTTTATTACCGTAATTCACTTAAACTGTTTTTTTATATTGTTTTCCTTATAATATGTTTAATTGTTTCACTTACCGTCGATCCTTTCGGTTCTGCGAGGAACGCGAATGTCCGTGAAGCATTGTGCCGCCATAGCAGAGGCTGTGACTCTGTCCGGAGCCTATTTTGAATAGCACTTCGATGGGAATGCTCGCTTCAAGCTGAATAAAATCTGAAAATAGATTGTGTGTATCGTTAAAACGCAAAATTACCGTCATATGCGAGTTAAGGGAAGTATTGCAATTAAATTATGGGGAATGTGAGGGGCCGTAAATGAAATGCGAGCCGCTGAACAGTGTTAAACATTCTGCTCGTGCGTATCCGTGAATATACTCAACTTATTCATATATTTAATGAAGTGGAAGTAGAACTAAAGCCGTGAGGGTGCGGTAGATTTACATCGCTCGCCGAGCGTTCTATACTGCACTGCGGTACAAGCGACAAATTGGATTATGGTTTAATGAATTCGTTATTTATTCACACAAGCTGATGACGTGCTTTTGTTTCGACGATGGACAATGAAGGAGGTTTCACGAAATTAAAGGCATGCCTGCTAGAAAGTATGCTTTATCGCATGGCTTGTAGGATTCTTTATTAAGTTTCTTCACTGAAAAATGATATAGAGCGATTACCTAAAGCTATCAGACGGGTACTCTAGCAGGAAGAAATCTTTACTTACTTACTTATCAGGCCTGCGATCCATGGAGGATCTGAGCCTGAGCTATAGCTGCCTTCCATCCTTGACGGTCCCGGGCACGCTGCTTCCAGTTGTCAAGACCAAGATGTCCTACATCCGCGATTACTTGGTCTTTATACCGGAGGTTCGGTCTTCCTCTTCTTCTCGAACCAGGAGGCTCGGAGTCGAAGACCCTCTTAGCTGGAGCGTTGATGTCCATGCGCTCGATGTGGCCGAGCCAGTGTAGTCGACGGATCCTTGCCTTCCGGACTACATCCACATCTTGGTACAGCTCGTAGAGTTCGCGGTTGTGTCTTCTTCTCCATTCACCTTCCTCACAGACAGGACCAAATATCCGGCGCAGAATTTTTCTTTCGAAAGAACCCAAAATCAGCTCCGCTGTCCTGCTTATCGTCCAGCTTTCGGCTCCGTACAGCAAGACTGTCAGAATGAGCGTTTTGTAAAGCATGACTTTGGTCTTTCGAGTGAGGAGTTTTGACCCCAGTTGTTTGGACAAGCCGAAGTAGCAGCGGTTGCCAAGGGCGATTCTACGCCGGATCTCCACTGTGGTGTCATTTGTGGAATTTACGTTTGCCCCGAGGTAGACAAACTCCTTAACTACCTCGAAATTGTAGCTGTCAATTGTTATGTTTTGTCCCAGGTGGTGAGCGACGGATTGGTTTTTGCTTGACAGCATGTATTTCGTTTTGTCCTCATTGATCTTAAGACCAATTCGTTTCGCCTGTTCTTCAATCGCCGTGAATGCTTCCACGATGCCACGGCGAGAACACGCGATGATATCGATATCATCCGCGTATCCTAGCAGCTGGATGGACTTGTAAAAGATAGTGCCTTCCCTGTTGACGCCTGCCCGTCGCACTATCTGCTCCAGCACCAGGTTGAAGAAGTCACATGACAGCGCATCTCCTTGCCGAAATCCGGTGCATGTTTCGAATGGTTCCGAGGTCCTAGAACCGAGTTGCACGGTGCATCGCGTGTTTTTTAGCGTGGCGCGACACAACTGGATCAGTTTTACCGGGATCCCGAATTCGGCCATGGCCCCAAACAGTTCTTCACGATGAATGCTGTCGTATGCGGCCTTGAAATCGATGAAAAGATGGTGTGTATCGATTCGTTGGTCTTGGTTCGTTGGTTCCAGGATTTGTCGAAGTGTGAAAATTTGGTCTATAGTTGATTTGCCGCGCCGGAAGCCGTACTGGTAGCTGCCGATTAGTGCGGTGCAAAATGGTTTTAGACGTTCACACAATACGCTGGACAGGATCTTGTATGCGACATTGAGCAGGGATATACCTCTATAGTTCTTGCTAGAGGTAGGATCACCTTTTTTGTGGATGGGGCATATAGAGCTGGTATTCCAGTCGTCGGGCATGCTTTCATCTTCCCAAATTCTGCAGATGATCTGGTGCATGCTCCCTACCAGAACATCGCCGCCAGCCTTGAAGAGCTGTGATGACAAGCCATCTGAGCCTGCGGCTTTGTTGTTCTTCAGCTTCTGAATAGCTGTGCCGACTTCTTCGATGCTGGGTGGGAGGACTACTTCAGCGGCTGGAGTTGGGATTTCCTCGGTCCATACCACTCTCTCTTGGTCATGCTCGTTAAGCAGCTGCTGGAAACGTTGCTTAAATACATCCACTATTCCCTGCGGGTCGGTGACAAGACTACCCTCGCAGTTTCGAAGAGCCAGGGTGCCCTTTTTGAAGCCTCCTGCAAGGCCTTTGGCTTTCTTGTAAAAGGCTCGTATTTTATGTTTATCCCTAGACTCCTCGATATCCTTGAGCTGGGAGGCTGCGAAGATTCTTTTCTTTTTTCTCCTCCCTTCTTCTGGCTCGGTACTCTTCTTGTGCTGCCCTGGTTTTCCTCTGCAGCGCCTTTTGGTACGCCTCGTCAGTTGCTGCCTTTTTCTGCTCACACTCGCCATCATACCACGGGTTTCTTGTCGGGGGTGGTAGGTATCCTAATGTGGTTTCGGCTACTTCCTGAATGGCTGAGCGGCAATGCAGCCACATATTATTGGCATTTGTGTTCGACGTAGGCATACCGTAGAGTCTTTCGCTCAGCTGCTCCCTGTAGACTCTGGCAACCTCCGGTGTGCTCAGGCGCCCAATGTCGAACCTCCTCCTGATGGGCTGGTGCAGCTTTCTGACATTGGACAGTCGAGCTCTGAATCTTGCTGCTACGAGGAAGTGGTCAGAGTCGACATTTGCCCCTCTGAATGTTCGCACATCCAGGATGTTTGACGCGTGCCTTGCGTCAATGAGCACATGGTCGATTTGGTTGGCGGTTCGACCGTCCGGAAATCGCCAGATTGCTGTGTGGATTCGCTTGCGAGGGAATCTTGTGCTACTTATCACCGCACTACGAGCTGTCGCAAAGTCAGCGAGTCGGAAGCCGTTATCTGTTGTTGTATTGTGGAGGCTGTGCTTTCCGATCACTCCGCCAAGGGTGTTTTCCTTTCCGATTTTGGCATTGAAGTCCCCGAGCACGATTTTTACATCGTACTCCGGACAAGCTCCGTAGGCGTTGTCCAGGAGGTCATAGAAGTCCTCCTTGATAGGGTCTTCAGCCTCGTCGGTAGGGGCGTGTGCACATATAAGGCTGATGTTATAAAATCTGCCTCTGATGCGGATCACAGCCAGGCGATCACTTATAGGTTTGAAGTCGATGACCTTCGACCTAAACCGCTTTCCCAAGACAAATCCGCATCCCAGTAAGTGCAACCTTTTGTGACAGCTGTAATAAATGTCGCAATTTTTCTTCCTAATCATACCGTTTCCTATCCAGCGTATTTCCTGGACCGCAGTAATATCCGCCTTGTACTGCGTGAGGACTCCTTCTAGTTTATGAGCAGCTCCGGGAGTGTACAGGGTTCTGACATTCCAGGAGCATACTCGCAAATCGGGTTCCTTTTTCGTGCGTTGTTGTCGTCGAGTATCCGTCCGTGTATCCGAGGCATCTTGCTCATTCATAACTTGTAGGTTTTTTACGTGGGCGGATCGTTAGCCCGCCGCACAACCGCCATTCTGGTCGGGGTTTGTTCACCTCCCAACGGTTATTGAAGAGGCTATCCAGAGGGCGCCGCGAGGAGGCCGTATGTCAACTTGACCCGGGCATTTAAACAGGGATCGTTGCTGGCATCTCGCCAGGTTGAGAGCAATGAACAACTTTATCCTGTATGTCCGAGCCCATGCCCTCTAGGAAGAAATCTTTAGTTGTACGAAAAAGAGCAGTTCTTATTGTGTAATGATGCCTTTGCTTGCCTTTTTTTGGATCAACATAAGCTTCCTTCCTTCCTTAGGTGGCGCTACAGTTCGGGGTGAACCTGGGCCTCAACCAACAAGGGTTTCCAGCTAGCACGATGTTTTGCCAGCTGTTTACAGTATCGCACGCCCACTTGGTTATGGTCCCTTTTCACCTGTGGGTGTGCCACGGGTAGATGCGGCCGTCCTCTGCAAGGTCGTCCTTCCGTGTTGAATTCGAAGACTCTTCGGGCCAGATCTGTGCCGTCCATTCGCTTAGCCATCTTAGACGTTGGACCCGTAGACGTCTGGGACGATGTCGCTGTATCACGTATACAGTTCTTCGTGGTTGAATCTTCTCCTCCACTCTCCGTTAACACAAACCGAACCGAACATTTTACACTGAATTTTCCTCTCGAAACGACCAAGGGCCTCTTCATCCATGTTTAATAAGATCCAAGCCTCTGCGCCGTATAGGTGGGTTGGGATGGTTAAGGTTTTATGGAGGATCACCTTAGTTTCCCGAGAGATGGTTGACAAGAGCTATTCTGCGTCTAATCCCAGCGCTTGTATCGTTGCCGCTTGTTGCCAGTGAGCCAAGATATACGAAATTCTTGACTACATAAAAGCCATTGTGTGGACTTGAAGTAGCTCGTACCTCTCGTATTGGCCGCAGAGTCCCGCACGATCTTTTCAAGAATGATTTTAAAGAAATCACATGACAGTGCATCGCCCTGCCTAAATCCTTTTTTGAGATCAAAATTATCGGTAAGGTGTTCACCGATTCGGATGGAGCAGCGATCATTCTCCAAAGTCATCCTGCATAGTCTGACGAGTTTAGCAGGTATGTCAAAGGTAGACATAGCGTTGTATAGCTCGTCTCTAATTACGCTGTCGTATGCGGCTTTGAAGTCGACAAATAGGTGGTGAGTGTCGATTTGAAATTCATTGGTTTTTTCCAGGATCTGCCGTAGTGTGAAGATTTGGTCGATGGTGGACTTCCCTGGCCTGAATCCGCTCTGATAAGGACCTATCAGCTTATTTACAAAAGGCTTCAGGCGTTCACACAAAACGGCAGAGAAGATTTTGTAGGCGATGTTAAGGAGACTTATTCCTCTATAGTTGGCGCAATCAGAGGGGTCTCCTTTCTTGTGCATCGGGCATACGATGCTGAGACTCCATTCCTCGGGCATGCTTTCCTCTAACCATATCTTACGGATGAGCTGGTGCATGCTCCCAACCAGGTCATCCCCAGCTGCCTTGAAAAGCTCAGCAGACAGACCGTTTGCGCCAGCAGCTTTATTCGACTTGAGCTTCGATATGGCAATCATAACTTCGTCGAGGTTAGGGGGACAGAATTCTCTGCGGTCTCCGTCGATTAGAAATGGATCATATATTTTCACTCATTCCACAAAAATTCAGACTCCATTTTGTGCAAACAGAGTGTTCAACTTTATTCTAAAGTTACGAAATTCAGACGCAATTGAGGCGAAAAGTGAACTGCAGACAGAAAATGAATCCATCGCACCATGGAAATAAAATCAAATAAGGAAAGTCGAAGCGAACACCGAGTAAAGATGAATCCTAATAACCCAGTGCTCGCTGAGAACTCACTGTCAGAAATACCATCAAACGTAACCTTTCCGGACCGCATAATAACAAAAGAAATCATAATCAAAAACGTCATACCCACTCGGACGGTAGTTTCATTCTTCCTCATCCGTGCACACCAACTGAACCCAGAAACCTCAACGTCAGGTTTCCGGAATCGTTATAATTCCTTTGTAGAATCCACTCACGCTCGGGCTCATGCTTGTAATTAAAGCCACGTGCTCCAAGACACAGTTGTCAATTTAAGTTGAATTCATTCTGATTCGCACCCGGAGGAGCCGCGCAATAAAATTCAATGGATTATGTGTGCGTGCGGTCGGGTCACAACCCACATTACTCTTATCGTAAGGAGATAACCGTTTGTTTTCGTTTTTTGTTGTTTTTTTTTCGTCCTTACTGGAAGATACAATTTGCTTTTTACTTGTTTTTTTGTAAGGATGATGTGGCAACGTAGCTTTAAATGGCGGAACATATCACAAGTGCTGCCTACTGAACCACTTTTGCTATTTAGTCCTCCACCGACTACTTAGCGTATTATTCAAATCCTTGGAAACAAAATTCCAAAATTCAAATGCATCCATTAGACTAGAGAACGAAGATAATCACAGGAATACTTAATTATACTCAACTCATGCACCGTAAGGAAGGAGCTAAGTGCTCAAAAATCATCCGGATTTGGCTGTCTTCCAAGAAGATTTCACATCATACCGTCGAAACCAGAAAGGATATCGTGAAGCTCCAAACTGTTTACCGACAGTGCATCATTTACGGCGGTGAAATATGCTATCCGAAAGGGGAAGAAAGGCATGACGACGTCTGCATTGGGGTCAGGTTTAAATGCAGTTCCTTCGGGTCGATTTTCCTCCTTTCAACCTTGGTCTATACATATTGCTTGACTTCCTTCTGGGTTGCAACTACAAACTGATGTTGTTTTTCTGTGTGAATTGAGTATGACTTTGCCCCGAGGATGGAACTTGGCAGACTGAAATAGATTTCAGGAAAACAAGCTCTTGACAATGAGTAACGACTCTACCAAACTCTTGAACTCTTGCGGGAATACACATTTCCATGTGGCGGTTCCATGGTGGCAAACATAGGAATTTGTTATCTATAGTAAGGATGGATCAGTGCTATGTAAAGGTTGAGCTTGCAAATTCGTCGTGGCTTCATGCTTTCTCGCATTTCTTTTAATTAACCAGAAACATCGTGTCATAATTGTTGCGCGACACGAAATAGCAAAGTAATACTGTTTGTTGCGCCTCTGTTGATAGGAATGTTTCACGCTTGTTCCCCGTGAAATGGGTCATGTTTAATAAATGACTAAATGGTTAGTCAACTTGAACTATTGGACGGGATTCCGATGACAACATCGTTATTAGCTGCGGTGAAAGTGCTTATTACCCTAATTACTATGAAGTGGCGCGCTTTGCTTGCATATCCTTAATTGAGTAGAAAGCATGAATAAAACGGATGATCGTCAACATAGTGGCCTATATTTGACATCGAGAAATTCAGAGGGGCGCCACTCATAATCACCCAAACACACTCAGGACTCTATCGCCGCCGATAAGTAGTGTGTATTTCATCGTAATAGTATCACTGCCCACATGGAGTGCAACAGTGGCAAGAAGAGCTTGAGATTTCGGCGCCTCTAAAATTTTGCGCCTTGAGCGTGGGTCCATATGCCCGATCCTAATGTCATTATTGACTGTTAACAATACTTGTGCCTTATCGAACTGATTTCCACACCTTGATCTTCGTTCGTCCTAGCACGAACACAGATACGTTACATGACGCCTCAGGATGTGCTCGTGTCCTTTGATATTTAGTTCTTAATGGCTCGTGGAAGACACTTATTGCTCCAATTGGCGTAGACAATTAGGAAGACACTTCATACTAATTTGTTACTACTCCCTTCTGTCTACTCATACATGCGTTCATCTATTATGGCATTTTATAGACAGACGGGGAATTAGTTGACAATAAGCAATGAAGCGATATACGCCTGGCGAATGTAGAAACATTCGCAAACAATGACTGATCCTGTATTGCTTGTTCGGCATGAAATATCACTGCTATAATCGCGGATGTCTGAAAAAGTTTGGAAACACCGACTAAATCTAGAGATAGTCCCTTAAAAGGTACAATCCGTTCACGTATTACTGCTTGTTGAGCGTCGAGAAAAGTCGACTTGCTCCTTTGCTTGGTTGAATGTAGTGCAAGAAAAGCATGATTTCGTATCCAAAGTCATAATGAGCCACGAACCCCATTTCCACTTCAGTGATTATGTGAATAAACAAAATTTGCATTTCTGGGGCACGGAGAATCAACATGAAATAGTGCGGCATTTACAGCGAAAAAGGTTCTAACATATCCTACCCTATGTCTCAAATACAATTTGTGACTGGCACGACTCCAATGAGGCCTCACTATCCGATCACCAACATATCAGATTTAACATCACTAGTGAGGTTAGAGAAGCTGAGCTTTTAGATACCAGCACAAACGAACAAGCTGGGCTCTTTTCCAAGCTCAATTTCGACATCCAAGGACCGGCTTATCCATTCAATGAAGCACTTATCTCATCTTTTAGAAAAGAAACAGCTGTACACCTAGGATAAATACACACAAGCGGTGTGGTGGAATTCAAAACGTGAATCTCTAAGGAAACTGGTGAGAACTGCGGCCCGACTCTATAAAGTGATTTCCCAGGAGCATACAAATGAACTCGGGCTGCTTCGCAAATGAGACGGTACCTTAACTGTCAATCGCAGGGAAACCCGCGAGACCTTGCTTGCGGTACATTTCGCCTGTTCTACTCCCCAACATAGGCCTTTTGACGATCAAACGAGCATCACAAATAACATCATAGAACGAATAGCCTCTCTTTTTTTTTTTTTTTTTTTTTTTAGAAACTCGCGCAGGTTCAAGAGTTTTTATATTCTCTTATGATGTGATAGACACACAACCTGAACGGAGTACAGTGGTTTGGTTCGTTGATGTTCGTTAACTCTCAGGGGTGGTTGTCCTAGATAGGACGAGAGCCGACCGAATTCCGCGTTTTTTTGGTTGTAGTCCGTACTAATTCGTTCAAGCACTTCTTAGTATTGCATACGCACAGGATGAATTCCAGTTGACCATATACTGTGAGTGTTATGCCTGCAGCAGTACATCTGGTAACTTTCCATTCACAACTGCGTTGCATACTTTTGTCCGTTGAGGAATTACTTTTTTTCTTGGCTATGAAGCGAATTGAACTATAGACCTTCCGCTCGGCGGTCGATGATGTTAACCACTGCACCACGGCCACCCCAAATACTCTCTGGCAGACAATGGGCAATTGGTTAATTTAAACCCTATAAAGCTCCAGAAAGATGGTGTCTTTCCTGCTACTCGTATTTAACTTTTTAGGTCCTGTTTCAACTTGGGCTACATCCCTCAATCTTGGAGCAATAAGATAGGAAAACGGCTCTATTTTTGTATTTGTATTTGTATTTATTTATTTCAAGATAAGCTTACATTTAAGATAAAGTATCTTATTTATAATAAAGCTTTTAAATGCAAGACAGCTACGTTACATGATTTTCAAAGATTGTTTTATAATATTAAAGTGAAATGCAATATTCAAATTAATTCAATTTTGTGTTTAAATTAACTATAAGTTGCTAAAATATTTCTTCAATTCTTTTTCCATCTTTCTCTTGCAACTCAATCCTTTTATTTCTCGCGGAAGGGAGTTCCAAATTCGTGCGGAGCTTACAAAAAACTGACGTTCGGATGTCGTACAACTAAAATGCGGAATCGAGACATTTAATGATCGATTAGAGTTTAATAAACTGATTTCGTTATAAAGATCCACAGGTTGGCGGGTTATGAGTATATTTGAAAAGAAAATTACGGAACGATATTTCAAAAAGTTTTCGAAGGTCATACCAAGAAATTGTGAAACATATTGCGAAATTCTATCAAAACGTCGTAGACCATAGACATAACGCACTGCACTGTTGATTACGACAGTTAGCTTTCTTTTGCTCTCGTAATTCAAATGACAAAAGATCTCGCAACCATAAGTAAGCAGAGGAAGAAACAACGTTTTCACTAAGAGAGCCCTGACTTTCATTGGAATTATGTGTTGGACAGGCCAGAGCGTTCGGAGGATACCATAAGATTTTGCAACCGTATTATAGGCATGAGGCTCCCAAGTTAAGGTCCGGTTAAAGATTACACCTAAATTTTTGGCTGACTCAACATAAGCAATATGATTTTTCTTGAGCAGTATTTGGGGGAAGTATGATACATCCACCTTATTTTTGGAAATAACAAGACATTTCGATTTCTTTGGGTTTAACTGAAAGCTGTTTTTAATAGACCATCGATCAATCATGTCCAGGTCTTCATTCAAACACGCTACAGAATGTTCAATAAGCCCTAAGGGGCAGCTTAGGTATAGCTGTGTATCATCGGCGTACATACGAACCGAACAATGTGTGACTAACTCGGGTAGTTCGTTATCGTACATTGAAAAAAACAAAGGGCCAAGGATTGACCCTTGTGGCACACCACTCTTAAACGGCAGAAATTCTGATTTTAGTTTGTTGAATTCAACAGTTTGTTCACGATTGGTTAAATATGAGAACAGAAGTTTGACTGCAGGGCAAGAGAATTTGAACTTATGTAATAGCTTTTGGCAAAAAAAGACATGGTTTACCATATCAAAAGCTTTCGAGAAATCGAGGAGTATTAAAAACGTGATCCTATCCAAGTCAATTGCTTTTCTAATGTCCTCTGAGACACTTAATAATGCAGTCAAGCAGCTATTTTGCTTTCGAAACCCTGATTGTTTGGGTGTCAGTAATTCGAAGCGAGTAAGAAATGCGTTCAATTGTTTCTAAATTACTCTCTCGAAGACTTTAGACAAAAAAGGTAGTATTGAAATTGGTCTGAATTCGTCTCATTTTGATGTTTTTGGGATGGGAATTACCTTTGCTCTCTTCCATTGCGAAGGAAAATCGCATGTTTTAACAATCGAATTGAAAATATGTGTAACAAATGGAAAAATGATTTTCAGAAAGGAAGGGTGCATGTAATCGAGTCCTATGGCATTTGATTTGACCGAAAGCAGTGCTTCAATCACATTCTCATCAGTAATGTAACTAAATTTAAAGCCAACCGAGTTTGTTCTTTGGGTTAAGGAAAGACTCCTTAAAAGTTGCTCGTGGTCAGCTGAGTTTGTTGTGATTGATGAACTTGAAACGAAGGTTTTATTGAGAGCGTTGATATCTAAGCCTTCAGTTGGGCCACCACGTGCATTCCCAACACCGATTTTTTCTAGATTCTTCCAAACTTGCTTACTTCCAAGTGAAGTATTGAAACGAGTCGCAAAAATATTAGATTTAGATTTACGTATTTCTCGCACAGTTTCGTTACGGAGAGCAACATAATTTCGATGAAGGCTGTCAATGTGGAACATCTTCCAACGCTTATATGCTAAATCTCGTTTTTCCATAAGGGAAAGAATTCTTCTCGAAATCCAGGTTTTATTTTTACCAGCGCAGTTATTAGTTTTTAAGGGCACGTGTTTGTTGAAGAGATAGTTAATGTTTCGGTTGAGGAATTCCACTTGATCAGAGGGAGAAGAAGTTTCCAATATAAGGTTCCAGTTAATATTGTTTACATCACTTTCCAGAGCACTATAGTTGATGTTTTTAAAGTCTCGATATTCGATAATATTACGTTGTCGAGGGGTCGTAACCTGAAAGTCAAAGACTAAATAGATCAAATCGTGTTTTGAAAAACCAGGAGCGGAAAGTTGATCATAAAGAATAACCTTGCTCCGGTCGGCGACAAAAAACAGATCCAGTAATGTTGGATCAGAATTGGAGAAGTGGGTAGGCGTGTTGGTGTTAACAGGGCAGAGATTAAGGGACAAGAACTCGTCAATGAGATTATTTTCTTTCAGAAGGTTGCAATTGAAATCACCATTTAATATTATATTTGAATATGAAATTCAAACCTGTTCAATGGTAGAGATAAGTGGGAGAAGGCATATGTTATTGTTCGGTCTGTAGATTGTACCAATTAAGATCTTTTCGTCACCATTTGATAACTCTACAAAAACAAATTCCATCAGGCTTTCTTCAGGAGAGGAGATTATATGTCTGCATTGTATCTTTAACAAATATAGCGACCCCCCACCTCTACAGCGCACCCTATCCGAGCGGAACATCTTATAACCGGCAAGACAACATAACTTATTATCTTGTGACACTGAAAGCCAAGTTTCTGATACACAAACCACGTCAACCTTAGCATCCTCTATCATATAACGAAACTCATCAATTTTGCATAATATGCTTTGGGCATTGATGTGAGAAATCCGCAGGCCAGTCTGTTGACTGCCCAACACATTTGCCATAGTGCGCAAATTTGTATCACCCATTATATAAAGTAGTTGCAAAGGAAAGAAAGACAGGTATAATCAAGATATAATAAAAGTAATAAATAAAAATATAAAACATTAATCTGTTGAGTAGGCAACCCTGTTCAAATCCTCAATGAAGTCGATCGGTACGGCATCTTCATTAATAAGACGTTTAACGTAAACAATGCCTCTTGCAGTGTAAACAGTTGACAACCGTTTTTGCTTCCTGAGAGCCATTGCACGTTGAAAGATTGTCAAATTGTTTTTGGTTAGCGCTTCACGCACGAAGAGAGCATTGGGAGAATCAATATGAATGTCTCGTAAACATATCTCCCTATTATTTGTTTTGCGGAACTGAGCAACAGACTTCAAAACAAAGTTTCGTTCGAACGGTGTTGAATGTGATTGTATTTACATTTGTATTTGTATGTGTAATTGTATTTATTTAGAGAATGCGTCACATCAGTTAGCAGAGTGTGTTGAGAATGGTTTTACACGCAATGAGATCGCAATTTGCGCCTTCCTCGATATTGAGGGGCTTTTGATAATACTGGCTACAATTCAATCACCACTGCACATCCCTCTAACAACTGGATTAAGACAATGCCAAATAGCCGCATTATGTCAACCACATCCGGAGAGGTCTCGCTGAAAGTACCGGCAGCTAAGGGGTATCCACAAGGAGAAGTCCCTTCACCCCTTCTCTGGGCGAGAGTCATCGACGACCTGCTCTACAAGCTAACCAGTCTTGGCTACGAAGTCAATGGATACGCCGATGACTTAGTAGTTATTCTTACAGGCAGATGCGAAATTTCTGACTGTGAACGCAAGCAACTTTCGCTTCAGTCTATCTCTGACTGGTATGGCAGAGAGGGTTTATCGATAAACCCAAATAAGACAATCTTAGTCCCGTTTACAAAGAGGAGAAATATACAGCCTTGCTCCGTCTAATGCACTAAAGCACTGTGGGCCTGTCGACGCACTTACGCTACAACCTGGGGATAAAAACCTAAGTAAGACTTATCATCACATATGCGTCTGCAGTATGGTGGCCTAAAGTTGAACAAAAGACTATATGTAATCGTTAAACTTCAACGCCTTAAGAGACTAGCGTGTCTCGGCATTACAGGCACTATGCCAGCCTATCCCACAGCAGGCCAAGAAGCACTGGTTGGATTTACTCCACTGCACCTTTTTATTAAAACGGTTGTAATACTCAATACAATCAGAAGTCTTCGCTCAGAAACAAGCCTACCATGTAGACCATTGGGTCACATGTCCATTTTGCTCCATCTTCCTGAGCTGGATATGGTTACCACTGTTTCAGGCGTATTACCACGGACGTGTACTTTTGACAAGAGATTTGAAATACTGATTCCGAACCGCATATTTTAGCAAAGCGGCCATACCTTGCTCAATGTCAAAGGCCTTAGGTGGTACACAGATGGCTCCCAGATGGGTTCCGACGTCGGCGCTGGCATCTTTGGGCCAAGTCGGAAGGTCTCGAAGGCTCTGGGAATGAGTCCTAGTATCTTCCAAGTCGAATTATACGCCATCCTGACGTACGTCAACCTAAGCTTAGAGCTTGGTATGAGAGGTGTAACCATCAATATAGTCAAGTAGCGCACAAAGCGTTGAGCTAGCATAGTACGAATTCAAATTCCGTTTAGGAATGGTATACTACCCTACAGGACCTAACTAAAAGAAATAACATCAAACTCTGGTGGGGGCCAGGGCACAAGGGCATTACGGGCAATGAAATAGCCGGTCTTGAGGGCGAAGAAATCGCAGGAAGCGTGTCCTTCTCAGTGAAATGATAATGAGGGGATCATCTCAGCTCCTACGATATCTACTACACAGGTTGCAGTGCCCCATGCTAAAGGTTAGCACTAGCCCCTCAAAGAAAACTAAAATAAAATAAAAACACGTACCCCATTGTAATTGGTGATTTTTTTGCTGTTTGGTTTTCCAGTGTTCTATTTTTCACAGCTCATGCTTGACTCATGACATGTGTCAAAGTCAAACATACTCGGTAGGGATTGCCATTTCATCGTGCCCTTATACTCATAAACAACGCTTACCAAATTCAGGCTTTTTCAAAGCAATTTTCGATCATTGAAGGTCGTCAAAATTGACCCACTGAACAAGCAACTCAACCCATAGTGAACTGGCGGTCTAGATCATGCGACTTATCACCTGTAGGCTATTTTTTTATAGAAAGTCGAACATCTTGCGGCACTATCAGTAAGTCCTATCCCCACCTCCTCGTGGTGCCATCTGGAGATTTCCTATGGAAATTGCAGACAAGGAAGGGCGAATGGCGAGCCTCCTGTGCCAAAAAACAGGATTTGTCGGTTGGGCTACGGCCTTGTAAGCCGTAACCGCAAAAAAACCACAAACTCCGAAACAACCACAAGCCTCGGATATAAATAACGGACCGGATTAATGTTGACGACCCTTGCAAAAAACGAAAACAGGACAATGATCTTCGGCTTTGTACGTGGTATGTTAGGTCCATAAACAGGCCACGTGCAGCCGAACAACTTGTGGACGCCCTAGACCGCTATAAAGCGGACATAACCGCCATCGGCATGTGAGCGAACGCCTCATAACGATCCCTATCAAGGCTAAATTTATTAACGTCGGCTTGATCTACGTCCACGCCCCCACGGAAGACAAGGATGCCTCGGCCAAAGATCAGTTCTACGATCTCCTAGACAGAACGTATGCCCAATGTCCCAGCTATGACATCAAAAATGTACTAGGAGACTTCAATGCTAAGCTGGGCAAGGAAAGCATCTTTGAACGAGTCATCGGCAAACATAGCCTACACTACACCACATCCGATAACGGACAGAGGCTCATTGATCTTGCTACGGTGCGAAATCTCCTTCTAGCCAGTACGCGCTTCCCGCACCTCGATATACACAAAGGCAAATGGCGGTCTTTTGATCAATCGACCACCAACCAGATTGATCACATCGCGATCGACGTCAGACACTCCTCCACTATTCTTGATGTCCGATCTTTCCGAGGGGCTAACATCGACTCGGACCATTATCTTGTAGTAGCCAAGATGCGCCCACGGATATCACGAACGCAGCGGAGTAGAGTAAGAATACAAAGTTATGACGTCGGAAAGCTACTATCGCCAGAAACCGCTCGTGCTCTTAAGCTCTCCAATACACCTCAACCCTCCACGCTATCAATAGAACAGCAGTGGAACCTTTGCAAACAAGCCCTGAAAAGCTCTGCATCCGAAGTTTTGGGATTCAAGGCTCCACCACGAAGAAACACCTGGTTCGAAGACGAGTGCAGGAAGATTCACACAGCGAAGCAGGATGCATATAAGGCCTCGCTGCATAAAAGGACAAGAACGTGGGCAAATATATGCTGTCATCAAAAAAGGACGCTCACCACCGGCGTCTTGGCCAGAACGTTTGTATTGGCAGATATAACTTCGAGGTAGTTAAGGACTTCGTCTACCTTGGCTCCGCATTGACCTGGAACAACGACATCAGTTCCGAAATCAAACGCAAAATCGCTCTTGCCAATCGCTGTTTCCGTGGACTCAGGAGGCAATTGAGTAATAGAGCCCTCTCCCGAACGACAAAGTTTACTCTATATAAGACCCTTATCATCCCGGTCCTGTTGTACGGCGCAGAAGCATGGACACTATCAAAAGCGGATGAGGAGGCCATTGGTCGCTTCGAGAGAAAGATTTTGCGCGTGATTTTCGGGCCTATAAACGCAGACCGGGAATGGAGGAAAAGATTCAACCACGAACTTTACGGGCTGTACAGCGACATGAACCTAGTCAAGCGTCTACGGATTCAACGCCTAAGATGGCTGGGCCATGTAGAGCGAATGGATACCACAGCTCCAGCCCGAAGAGTCTTTGAATCCAACTCCGAGGGACGAGGAAGCAGAGGACGGCCGCACTTCCACACAGGTGGAAGGGGACCTCAGCCAACTGGGTGTTCGTCAATGGAAAAGGCTAGCAAAAGATCGTGCTAGTTGGAGGAGCATGTTGGTTGAGGCCCAGGTTCACCCCGAACTGTAGCGCCCGCTAAGAAGAAGAAGATTAACCTTAAGCAAGAAGAAAGCTGCGAATTTTATACAGGCCCCCTGACTAACACCTCCAACCTATGTAGGTTGGAGGCATTTTCGCTTAAGCTCATTCTGGCAAGCTCATTTCGAGAATAAAAACATGACATGGACACACACCGTATTCAGATATATATTCGCAGAAGTTGTGACTAAAAATAAACGTCGTCCGTTGTGACAATTTTGATGTCAATGTTATCACCACCCAATCATCCCATAGCTGACAAAAATTTGAGCAATGAAATGGTGACATATGACTGTCGAAATCGTCAGGGATTGTAAGCAAATAACTGTGGACCGTCCCCACATAAATGATCAAACGATTAATTCTCTTTATTCTACTATGAACAACTCGAGACTTTACACCAAGGAAGTGAAAGAACATTACCGGAATCATTTAATAGGAAAGATCTGTCATCTTGATAGTGCTCGGTCTCACACATCTTTGATGACATCTATGGAAAACATCGTTTAGTCTAGACACCGCGGCATTTGATTACATTGCTTGTTCCAATCCTTCAATACGATTAAGCTGACTTCAACACAAGCAAGACTTGAATCAGTTCTTTAACAGTGAGCTACAAGAATTCTTCACCGATCACATCATGACTTTACTCAAAAAAATTGAGTTTCTGGCAATATCTACAAGTTACATAGAACAGCGCATGAATTGACACCAAAATGGTTTTGCATCCAAGGACAAAGCTATTTTGTCCACAACAAAGACATCTTTTCGTCCGCCGACTTCTGGAGAAATGCATAGATTAGGTTACACTGCAAATACTAGTGTGCAAACACGCAGCATGTGTGAAGCAACATCATGATGATCATGCCATCCGGCTCGAAGGACCAAGCAGCATAGAAATGGAGAGGTTGAGTGTCTTTGCTTTTGGTGACTGCGGACTTTGAGATTTGAACACACGATCACTGGGTTGAAAGTCCAGTCCGGGTCGTAACCCGCTTCCTGGCAAGGTTGCATATATGTATGTAGTTGGGAATTTCCCTTTTTCTGTGCTTTCATAACAACACTCTTTAAAACGCATTAAAAATGACACACACCTTTTGGTGTGTTGCAGTAACACACTTACCATTTACAGTGTAGGCTAGGTTAGGCAAATGAGTGACTTATTGACGAGAGGTCAAGGCACACTTGTACTACGAAAAGTCTATTCTTCCCCCGCTAATGTTTAACCCACAGAAACCTAAAAGTTACTCGTTGTGCTAAACCACCTAGATGCAGATAGAAATCCCATTAGTTTGTTCCAGTAGTACTCGTAGGTTCCATTTCCGGGCTAGTACCGGACATTCACACAATAGGTGACGAATCGATTCAATTACCTCTTTATCCCTGCAACTTCTGTAGAAGTCATTGTGGGGCCGGCCTAAGCTGGCTGCACTTATGTACAGTGATCAGAGAGGGCACCGACTGCCAGTCGAATATTCTCACGACTGAACTTTAGCAGACTTTCTGTCCTTTTCTTATCATACACGGACCATGTTGATCTTGCCGTTGCGCATGTATCTAGTTGATACCATCGTTTATTAGCTTGTACTAGAAGCACCGCCTCTATTTCTCTGAAAAGTGTCCAGAGCGACGTTGTAGACTTAGTTGTGACCTGCGTGGAGTTTGCGCCTGATCCTAATCTAGCTAGTTTGTCGGCCTTCTCATTTCCGGAAATGAGGAATAAGGGTCACCTTATTGATCCCTCTCTAGCTTCTCGTTACAGAGTTTTACGAGCTTGGATCTGATCCATGCTGCCTGCAGAGCCTCAATGACTGCCTGGCTATCAACATAGATCCTTTGATCCTTGATCGTTTAACTTTGGAAGTTTTCTCTTAGAATCAGGTACGCAATCTGTTTAATTGCGAAAACCTCAGCTTGGAAGACTATAGGAGTGATTTGCTTCACGAGATTCGAAAGAGACCCCGGCTTCAGAACCGTTATCCATTTTGGATCCGTCGGTATATATTGCCGGTTCATTTTCCGTACGTACGATACGGAAGGATCCAGTCACCGCCAGACAACCTGCCCCCTAAATCCTTGCCGATTTTATTGTAAGCTGGAACACCTATTTATAATGTTTTTTAGGGTTCCGTACCCAAAGGTAAAACGGAACCCTATTACTAAGACTTCGCTGTCCGTCCGTCCGTCTGTCACCAGGCTGTATCTCATAAACCGTGATAGTTAGATAGTTGAAATTTTCACAGATGATGTATTTCTTTTGCCGCTACCACGACAAATACTAAAAATCCTGCCTGCAACCAAGATCTGTCATTTGATGAGGTAACATGCATACATAGTCTCTTTCATATTTATATATACAGATGGTACGGAACCCTTCGTGCGCGAGTCCGACTCGCACTTGCCCGTTTTTTTTTTTTCGTCAACGATTTTTCGCATGTCCAGGCTTAATTCAGAGGATTAGGTACATTACAACTAAGGCTAGTGGACTTTATGGCGGGACATAATCTGGAAGTAGCAAGTACACGATTCCCGCACCTCAACATCCATAAGGGGACCTGGCGGTTTTTCGATCAATCGACAACCAACCAAATTGATCATATTGCGATCGACGGCAGATACTCCTGCAGTATCCACCACGAGAACCGCGAGATCGAGGAGATGGAGAGATGTTACTGCAGGCCCAACGTTCGAAAATTTTACCAGAAAGTAAAACGAATATGCCAAGGCTATAAAGCCAGAGCCGAAGCCTGCAGGGATGAGCACGGACAACTAGTAGTGGAGTCACAGTCGATTCCGAGATTGTGGAAGGACCACTTCTGCAGACTGTATAACGGCGATGATAGTCAAAATGCCGCCATCAGGCAGAACGAACCATTCACAATGGACGAAAACGAAGGAGAATCCCGTCCACCCGACCTAGACGATGTTAAAATAGCGATATCGAAACTTAAGTCTTATAAAGGAGCAGACGGACTCCCCGCGAAACTCTCTAAAGCAGCTGGCGATGAGCTGGTCACGAACATGCACCAAAGTCATCGGCAAGGTATGGTCGGAAGAACGCATGTCCTATGAATGGAATCTCAGTATCGTTTGCCCGGTCCATAAGAAAGGAGACTCCTATGACTGCGACAATTACAGAGGGATAAGCCTCCTGAACATCGCGTACAAGGTCCTCTCTGCTGTACTGTGTAAGTGCCTGAAGCCGTTCGTGGACAATCTGATAGGTTCCTGCCAGTGTGGTTTCAAGACAGGAAAATCCACGATAGACCAAATATTGACACTACGTCAGATCTTGGAGAAGATCCATGAATTCCAGGTCGACACGCACCATCTTTTCGTCGAATTTAAAGCCGCGTATGACAGTGTTTATAGAGACGAGCTATACAGAGCCATGTCATGTTTTAACATTCCTGCCAAACTCGTCAGACTGTGCAGGATGACTATGGAGAACTCCCCTATGGAGGAGGTTAAACCAAGAACTGTGCGGGCTGTACAGCGACATCGGCCTGGTTATACGTCTTCGGATCCAACGTCTAAGATGGCTAGGCCATGTAGAGCGAAGGACATCAACGCTCCGGCCCGAAGGGCCTTCGACTCCAACCCCGAGGGACGACGCAGCAGAGGACGACCGCATTTGAGGTGGCGCGCACAGGTCAAAAGGGACCTCAACCAACTGGGCGTGCAGTACTGGAAGTGGCTGGCCAAGATCGGGTGGAGAGGCTTGTTGGCTGAGGCTATGGTTCACCCCGAACTGTAGCGCCATCAAAGTAAGTAAGTAAGGTACATTAAAGCCCTAAGTACCATTTTTGTACATGAGATCTCACATTTATCCACCCCTAAGAGTCTCCTAAAAACCTATCCACCTAACCACCTAAGAGCACTATACACCTCCTAAGAGTCCCCTAACACTTTGCTTATAGGCTGCAGACATATCCTATTAACAATTATTTGATGTTGTTATCTGGGTAAACGAATGAAATGTTTTCCCGGAATCCGAGATGGATGTAAACATTTTTTTGTTGTTATTTCGCTAATGGAGCAAAAGCCTGTTATCGTATAACAAGCAATCAAATTAGATAGAACCAGGGTACACGTGCTTCTCCCACGTAAGGGAAAGAAAAACAGAAAACCATCTTCGTCGAAACTGAGGGGCGCCTTCTCAGCCACTCAGTCTGTCTGTGTTTTCTTTTGAGACGGTGCTATCGAGAAACTCAATTACTCATCCTCAAGTGTTTTCGTTTCAAGGAGCGCAACAGGTCTTCACAGCTCTCCGACCCACTCAGTGGGATGTTGCAGATAATCATACATAAATCCAATCAAGATAAATCGATCCGGAACGATCCACTTCAACTACTGCATCCGCAGTGCATACTGGTATTCCGCAAACCATCATGCCACCGAGATGAAATGAAATTAATTTTTATCCTCCAATCCGATTACTTACTACCCTGTCATCCTTATGAATAAGCCAATCGACCTCGGGTATTTAATTAAATCTCTGTCTGCTCACCTGTTTTCGATAGAGGTGACACGAGAAGCGCTGGAAATGGGGTCAGGACAAGATAGATGATAGCTTTCTAGACCACTAACCTTTAAACGATGCAGTTCCACGCGAAATACGAGTAGTGTCACTTTGCTTATGGATGCACACACCAGGCCTTGTAGACAGGATTTTCAATTAGTGCCGCTTCCACCAAACTTGCAACTCACACACGCACCTGGAAAACTCCTGACACCATGGAACCAAATATTAATTTTTCTACTTTGGCAAGAGCCAGGAAGTGAGCACACTGCCGTGCAGAACACTACACACACCAATTCACTTGTACACAAATTGCTGGCGGGTAAAGTCCTGCTGACACAGATGTGCAGTATTGGCTGCTCCTTATTTATCGTTCAACCGCACTAAAGGATTATCTGTTCAATTGAACACGTAACCGAGAATCGTTCACTATACACACAACCGCACATCGAAGAGGATGAGACCGAACAATACCGCGCACCTGAGCTCGTAGCACCTTACCACCCGCGCGACAGTCAGTTACTCAGAAAAACGCAATTATTGCCAACTTGGCCGAAAGCCAGTGCAACAGCAGAAGTTGCTTTTGACCCTATTTTACCTGCACTTCCACTTTTCCCACGTCTACGTCCGCTCGTCCTCGGCGGTTTGTCGATCGATCGTGTTCCAAATTCTCGGGTACGTAGCCGGAATTAGAATTTCTTCACCCGGAGACGCTCTGGCTCTGGCCAAGAAGCCAACCGGAATCATTAAAATCAAAAAGTTAACTGATATTGAATTGGCCGCAGCATCGAAGCGCGGAGCATGCAATCGATGGAGCAAGTTAGTTAGCTAGTTAGTGAGTGAGCACTGAGTGATCATAGTGTGGTCTGGAGTGGAGCATGCTGCGCTCCTCAGCGTGCAAAGAAATTTAATAGCAACTTTTCTTTCGGTTTAAGAATCTTAATTAAACGGTGATCCGTGTGCGCTGTTGCTTCTTCGGTTGGTGCTCGCTCGTACTCGTGCCGTTGCAGCTCGATGTTGGCCAGGCTGATTGCGTGCATAATTAATAGATTGGAAGCTAAGTGAGTAGCGACGGCGAAGACTGTAGGGGAGATATAGTGTGAAGGAGAGGAGATGGTAAAAATTAGAGCTAAACGAATGAGAATTGGACGAAAACGGTTGGCGGAATGCATGTGCTTAGCATAGATTGACGGATGACACAGTGCGGCCGGTCGAAATGGAAAAGGCAAAGTGATTTTGGTTTTAGTTTTTTTAAATATTTTTTCTAAGTAATTTACTGTACCTGGAGCTTTGTATAGTCGATCAGTCAAAATGGGCCATTAAGTATTCTTGTAACCCTTAATTTGTCCTTTGACGACTAAGAGAAATTGTTGACGAGAGTAGATCATATAATCGAATCTTGGCGTCTTAGATGGAGTATCGACTTTTAAAACGATAAAAATCAACATTCTCTGGGATTCACCTCTGAATAAAGAGGCTGACCTTTGGCCAAAGTCCAAGAGATTTCAGTGAATGCGCTTTGAAAAAAGTAGACCAGTCCAGATGACCGTGAAACCAACACGTAATTCGCGACTGTTCTCATAGGCACCCTTCCACCCTACCAGTCACCTATTATAGAATAAGGATTTTTGTAGCTTTTTGTTGCAAACACGGGCTCTGATTATCGCGTTTGAACCCAGTTGGAAATTTTGTTTAGCTGGCATACTCTAGAATCTGTAATAGGTGGCTGTGACAATGTTGCTATATTCTAAAGCAGAAGACAAGCTAATTAGTAAGGTAATTTAAACCTAATCGATTGACTCAAACTGATCAATTAGGACTAATACCTAATTCCCTACTCAAAGATTCATAAGCCACCAAACGATCTCCGCCATTAAATATTGCTTAAAGCGTCTTGAATGTCAAAGGTTTTTTCTTGATTATTACTACTTGCATCAATGTTGCAGCGGATATGCAATTTCAACAGGTTAAGCTCGGCTTTTCCTGTGCTTCATGCTATGTAGTTATTTTTCTAATAGTTTTTGATGGCTTTTTGATAAGCTTGTTCACCTTTTGTACTCTTCTCTACCCGTGCATGCGGAAAACAGCATTTGTTTAGTCCATCCTAGAAAAGGCGAATCTTTTCCTTCCAACTATCGGCCCATTGTACTCACATCCTCTCTCTCTAAGGTTACGGAAATGCTGATCAACCGTCAGTTACTGAAATATAGGGTCTTTCATTAAGCGCTTCATATCTTTATGCGCTGTGTGTGAGATTTGTGAGATATTATCGAAATTTTTTATTCGTTTGAAAGGCCTATCGATGCCATTATTCTAAATTTGACCGACGGCATTGGTTATGTTGGCTTTGAGGGTCGCTGTGGGTTCTGGCTTATCCGCACAGACCTGCAACTTCAGAAAACCCCACAAGAAAAAGTCATATCGCACGATTTCGGTGGCCAGTACGCATCACCTCCACGTGAGATGACCATGCTCTCGAATCGCTCGTGCAGAATTTCCAATGTGGCGTGAGCTGTGTGGCACGTAGCGCCATCATTTTGAAACCACACAACCCTATATCAATTGGTAGTAATAGCCTGGCCAACGTCGTTCTCACAGAAATATGGACCGATGATGCCGCAAGCCCAAAATCCACACCAAACAGTGAGTTTTCGGGATGCATTGGATGCTCTTGGATCTCATGTGCATTGATATCGTCCCAAGTTCGACAATTTTGTTTGTTGACGTACCAATTCATCCAGAGGTCAGTTTCCAACTGCTTCACAGCCCATTCACCGAACACACGTCGTTATCTATGGTCGCTTACGTTCAGCTCCTGGGACAGTTGAATTTTCTACGGTCGCAGGCCCAAGTCAGGACGCCCAATTCACCAAGTTGTGGTCTGCGAAAGGCCGAGTTCTTGTGAGCGACGCTTAATCGACTGCCTCAGATTCTCCGTTATTTTGGACGGATTCAAGCCTGACATCTGATTCGTAAATGCTTGTGTTCCCCAGGGCTTCATCTTGTCTCCGACACTCTTTCTTATTTTTATAAATTATCTCTTGTCTGTCACTTCTAATCCAATCCACACCTTCGCTGACGATAGTACCCTCAGCTGCTTTTATTCGTTCACTACCTTTCGACCCTGCTCTTCAGCTGCAAATGGTGAGTGGCAGCTAATTGAACTCCGACAGCATCATTCTATGGGGTAAAAAGAATAGAGTGGAGTTGAATGCTTCCAATACACAGTGCTGTCTTTTGTCGTCAAAGCGTTCCATCGAATCGTAGCCACTATAACCGAAAAGCTGTCCATCCTGGGTGTGTACATGACTGGAAATCTTAGTTCGGACCACCATATATGTATTCGATGTCGTCAAGAATGCTACGAAATGCTTCTTATACCGATGCAAGCAATTTTTCTCTCCCTTGGGTCTGGCTACAATCTACAAGGCGTTCATTCGCCCTAAATTAGAGTCTAACGCTTACGTCTAATGGGGTGCATCTAAGATCTCATTGTACTGCCAAACAGAACTTAAAGCTACGCGATAGAACTGACAGGAGACCCCAGCATTATAAAATCATTAGACTTGCTGGAGCACCCCAGGAATGTCTTTTGCCTTAACCGATTTAATCGATATTTCCGAAAAAATGCTCCGAAGCATTTCGCCCCTTCAGCAGTTCTCGCGTATATGTAGGTCCTTCTGTTGCCCAATATACCCTGAAGCCCACTTTCGGACGTCAAATATAGCAAATCTTTCTTGAACCAAACCATACGAATCTGGAATTCTTGCCAGCATCCATGGTTATCTCCCCTTTACCATCGTCTCGCACTTTGTCGTCGACATAGTAAGTTGGTGAACCTTGAGTATGCGCCGACCCTTGCCGACGGCACAGTGCGATATGATGGAAGCAATGCTAATTGCCCGCGAATTCGTCTGGCGTGCCGTCAATATTGCTTATCGAAGTGCTCAATTTACAGAATCAAGAAAAAATAGTTACATCCATTAGAGGAACACTCCTATGTGCTGTATGACCGATTTATGCGTTCTCCGTGCTGTCACGAAAGATCCAAATATCCTCCATAACCATTCCTCACCAGATCATCGTCCAAAGGCAAACAATGGCTCATGAAGCTCATAAACAAGTAGATAACTTGAACTGAAAAGTGTTGGCAGCGATTAATAATAATATCGCACTCGCAGTACTCATAGATACATTTTTTTCTATTCATCCATTTTGCACTATGTATTTTGCAGAACTGTGCTGGGCTGGTTAGTGTCTAAGTAATCTAAGGCAACGTCGACCAGCTTCATGGTCCGTGGCATTTCTGGAACAATGTACAGTGCGATATTTGGTGATATGAAACGAAAATGCTGTTTTTGTATCTCTTTTCATTTCTCTCTTGTTTTATATCACGCAGATCTCTGTAGGTTGAGTTCCGATTTACCGTGAGATGTGAGTAGTTTGATGGATATTGCCACGAATGTGTACTCGTACTTTTGACCAAGCATGGCCGGCATAAATCAGTGGGGAAAAGCTGTGCGCTGTTTAGAGGAGGTTGACTTGTATGTACATATGGAAAAAAAAATAGTAACAGAAGCCTTGGTTGGCGGGGGCTTCTACTGGGCCGCGGTATTAATTATTTAACAGACGCAATTGAGGCTGTTGGAAGAGAAATGAAACTTTTGGGTTTTCGGAGAAGTCAAATAAAGATTTAGGCAAATCTGTTGATTTGGTTTGGGAGATAGAGAGGTTTGCTTATGGAATATCAATGAGTGTTGTTTCGTCAGCGTAATGAAGAGGACTGAAGTGTTTAGAAGAAGTAGTATAGATACTGTCCTATGAGAACTCTTCTAAAATCTATTGAGCAGCTCTACTCCTCAATTTAGAACATTTGATGACCGTTGTGTTCCACCAAAGCAGAATTTTGCGTGAGTGGTGCTTTGCCAAAATGTGAAAAGAGCAGTACCCTACGGCGAATCGCTTTTTATTTTCAAGCGAAAAATTGAGAATTCTTCGCCATCGAGGAATACAATCAGATATCGGTGACAGAGTTTAAACGATATTGTAAATTCACTCATAAGTAGCCCTCAAGCCGCTTTGCAACACGACTTATTACTTACTTACTTACTTAGGTGGCGCTACAGTTCGGGGTGAACCTGGGCCTCGACCAATAAGCCTTTCCAGCCTGCACGATCTTTTGCTTGCTGATTCCAAGTCGCGTCCTCTGCAACGTCGTCCTTCCGGGTTGGAGTCGTCGACTCTTCGGGCCAGACCTGTACTCTCCATTCGCTTAGCCATCTTAGACGTTGGATCCGTAGACGACTAGGCCGATTTCGCTGTACAGCCTAGTGGTTGAATCTTATCCTCCACTATCTGTCAACACAAACCGGACCGAGGATCTTACGCAGAATTTTCCTCTCGAATAGACCAAGGGCCTCTTCATCCATTTTTGATAAGCCTCTGCGCTGTAGAGGAGGACCGGGATGATAAGGTTTTCTTAGAGGCGTCACTTTAGTTTTCCGAGAGAACACCCTACTACCCAATTGCCTCTTGAGCCCGAAGAAACAGCGGTTGAGTTATTCTGCGTCTAATCTCAGCGCTGGTGTCGTTGCATGTAACATGTAACATGTGAGCCAAGGTAGACGAAATCCTTGACTTCAACAAAGTTATAGCTGCCAATAGTAACGCTCTAGCCAAGACGTCGGGTGTTGTGCGTCTTTCTTTGACTAAAGCAGATATTTCGTTTTGCCCTCGTTTTTATCTTCAGACCCAATTTAGCCGCTTCTGCTTCAGTGCTCACAAAAGCTTCATTGTCTTCTGCCATAGCATGAATATTTGGTCTGTCGAGGATGTTCTTGGGCTGAAGCCAAATTGCTAGGAACCTATCAAATGGTCCACAAATGATTTCAGGCGTTCGCACAGCTCGGAATAGAAGATCTTATACGCGATGTTAAAGAGACTTATTCCCCTATAGTTGGCGTAGTTATAGGGGTTTCTTTCTTTATGAATTGAACAAACGATGCTTTCTTCCGACCATACCTCATAGATGAGCTGCTGCATGTCCCCACCCAACTCACATCCAGCTGCCTTAAATACCTCAGCAGGTAGGCCGTCTGCGTCGGCAGCTATATTAGACTTCAGATCTGATATCGCTATCTTAACCTAAGTCAGGGTAGACGGGGTTCTCCCTCATCTTCGTCCAGTGTGGAATGGTGCGGTCTGCCTGACAGCGGCATCTTGACCATCTTCGCCGTTATGCAGTCCACCGAAATAGTCTTTCCACATTTTCAGCATCGACTGTGATTCAACTACTAGGTGTCCGTTTTCATCTCTACAGGCTTCCGCTCTGACTTTATAACTTTGGCCTGTTCGTTTTACTCTTTGGCAAAACTTATGGAAGTCGTTCCTGTTCCTCTTTCTTTTTCCTTCTGAAAAACGCATGCTCCTCCCTTCTTTTCCGCTCATGGAGCTGACGAGCAGCTTGTTCAAAGATGTCCTCTTGACCTAGCTTCGCATTGAAATCTCCTAGAAAAATCTTGGTGTTATATCTTGTACGTTGAGCGTAAGTTCTGTCTTGGACGTCATAGAAGACATCTTTGGCTCTATCGTCTTTTTCTTCTGTGAGGGCGTGAACACATATCAAGCTGATCTTCCCGTAGATAGCTTTGATGCGGATTGTTATGCGACGTTCGCTCACAGGCCAGAAGCTTAGGACTTTTTGCCTAAGTCCATCTCGAACAACAAATCCGCAACCAAATAGGCGTTGTTCGTTTTCTTGTAGCAGTTTCCATAGTATATGTCACTGTTTTTCATCCTATTTTTACATGGTCCATCCAATCGGACTTCTTAGAGTGCAGTAATGTCTGCTTTATGGCAGTCTAGGTGTCCATTCGCTCTACATGGCCCAGCCATCTCAGGCGTTGAATCCGTCGACGCCTGACTAGACTCATGTCGCTGTACAGCCCGTAAAGTTCATGGTTGAATCTTTTCCTCCATCCCTCCGTCTGCGTTTATAGGCCCGAAAATCACGCGCAAAATCTTTCTCTCGAACCGACCAAGGGCCTCCTCATCCGCTTTTGATAGTGTCCATGCTTCTGCGCCATACAACAGGGACGGGATGATAAGGGTCTTATATAGAGTCAACTTTGTCGTTCGGGAGAGGGCTCTATTACTCAATTGCCTCCTGAGTCCAAAGGTCACTGCGGAGCCAAGGTAGACGAAGTCCTTAACTACCTCGAACTTATATCTGCCAATACAAACGTTCCGGCCAAGACGTCGGTGGTGAGCGTCCTTTTTTGATGACAGCATATATTTAGTTTTGCCCTCGTTTACCGCCAGACCAACCTTCGCCGCCTCCAACTCAATACTCGCAACCGCCTCATTGGCATCTCGCTGTGATCCGCCTACTATGTCAATAACGTCGGCGTATGCAAGGAGTTGCGAGGATTTGAAATAGATTGTGCCTCTTGTATTGGCCAGTGATTTTTGCACAATCATTTCCAATATGATGTTGGAGAAATCACACGACAGCGCATCACCCTGCCTATATCCTTTTTTGACATCAAAATTATCGGTAAGGTGTTCACCGATTAGGATGGAGCAGCGAGCATTCTCCAAAGTCATCCTGCATATTCTGCCGAGTTTAGCAGGTATATCAAAGGTAGACATAGTGTTGTATAGCTCGTCTCTTATTAAGCTGTCGTATGCGGCTTTGAAGTCGACAAATGGGTGGTGAGTGTCGACTTGAAATTCATTGGTTTTTTCCAGGATCTGCCGTAGTGGGAAGATTTGGTCGATGGTGGACCTCCCTGGCCTGAATCCGCACTGATAAGAACCAATCAGCTTATTTACAAAAGGCTTCAGGCGTTCACGCAAAACCGCAGAGAAGATTTTGTAGGCGATATTAAGAAGACTTATTCCTCTGAAGTTGGCGGTCAGAGGGGTCTCCTTTCTTGTGGATCGGGCATACGATGCTGAGACTCCATTCCTCGGGCATGCTTTCCTCTGACCTCTATCTTACAGATGAGTTGATGCATGCTCCTAACCAGGTCATCCCTAGCTGCCTTGAAGAGCTGAGCAGACAATCAGTCTGCGCCAGCAGCTTTATTCGACTTGAGTTTCGATATGGCAATCTTAACTTCGTCGTGGTCAGGGGGACGGAATTCTTTGCGGTCTTCGTCGATTAGAAATGGATCATTCTGCCCGAGAGCGGTATATTGACTAACATCGCCGTTATACAGTCTGCCAAAAAGGTTTTTCCATATTCTCAGCATCGATTGCGGTTCTACTACTAGGTGTCCGTTCTCATCCCTGCAGGCTTCCGTTCTGGCTTTATAACCTTGGCATGTTCGCTTTATCTGTTGATAAAACTTTCGAACGTCACACCTCTCCAAATCCTCAATTGCGCGCTTCTCGTGCTCTTTCTTCTAAGAAGCTTATGCTCATCCCTTCTTTTTAACTCGTAGAGCTCACGAGCTGCTCTTGTTCTTTTATGTAGAGGGGTCTTATATGCATCCGGCTTCGCTGTGTGAATCCTCCTGCACTCGTCATCGAACCAGGTTGTTCTTCGTGGTGGGGCCTTGAAACCCAAAACTTCGGATGCAGACCTTTTCAGGGCTTGTTTGCAAATGCAAAGGATTGAGGTGTATTGAAGAGCTTAAGGGAGATGCGATCGGTAAAAGCACGAGCGGTTTCTGGCGATAGTAGCTTTCCGACGGCATAACTTTGTATTCTTTGATATCCGTAGGCGCATCTTGGCTACTAAAAGATAGTGGTCCGAGTCGATGTTAGCCCCTCGGAAAGTTCGGACATCAAGAATAGTGGAGGAGTGTCTAACGTCGATCGCGATGTGATCAATCTGGTTAGTAGTCGATTGGTCAAAATACCGCCAGGTGTCTATGTGTATATCGAGGTGCGAGAAGCGCGTACTGGCTAAAAGGGGATTTCGCCCGGATTGTTATGAGGCGTTCGCTCACATGCCGAAATCTTAGAACTTTTTGCCTAAGTCCGCCTCGAACAGCAAATTCGCATCCGAACAATCGTTGTCCTCTCTCCCTATAGCAGTCGCCGTAGTATATATCGCAGTTTTCCATCCGCTTTATACCCGGTCCATTCCATCGCATTTCCTGGATGGCGGTTAAGTCCGCTTTATAGCAGTCTAGGGCCTCCGCAAGTTGTTCGGCTGCACATGGCCTGTTTAGGGGCCTAACATTCCACGTACAAAGCCGAAGATCATTGTCCTTTTTTCGTTTTTTGCACGGGTCGTCAACATAAATCCGGTCCGTTATATCCGAGGCTTGTGGTTTTTTTGCGGTTACGGCTTACTAGGCCGTAGCCCAACCGACTAATCCGGTTTTTTGGCACAGGAGGCTCGCCATTCGTCCTTCCCCGTCTGCAATTTCCATAGGAAATCTCCAGATGGCACCACGAGGAGGTGGGGATAGGACTTACTAACAGGGCCGCAAGATGTTCGACTGCTGTGGTTCTACTCGCTTTTTAGCAGGCCAGCATCCGTCGGATAGATGCTACGCCTACAAGGCCTTTGCTAGCCCTTTGCCATCCTAATTTGACATTAGAGTTGAAGATCCGGAGTTTTAGAGAGGAAGAAAGCCTCCATAGATCTCCATACATTCCTCAACGCGAAGTAGGCCGAGCGCGCCTTGTTGATGCTCACCGAGACGTTGAGTTCTGATCCCCCGTCTTTGCAGAGCATGCTGCTCAGGTAGAAGAACTTGTCAACATCTTCGATGGTTAGCCCGTTGAGAGAGAGGATTGTCTCACATCTCATGCCGATTCTGATCAGCTTCGTTTTGGCGAAGTTAATTCTGAGTCTGGCTCTCGAAGCGTCGATGTTGAGCGCGTTCAATTTCTGCTGTATGCCAGTGAACGAGTTAGATATGAGACAAATGTCGTCCGCGTAGTCTAAGTCATGGAGTTTCTCGGCCAGAGACCAGTGGATTCATTTGGGAGCTTCCAAGTTGGTGCGCATGAAGCCAAGGTCGAGGACAGCGATGAAAAGCAAGAGAGATATGTGTAACGCACCCTCGTCTCACTCCTCTGTTGTTGATGAAGGCTAGTGCACCATGCGAGGTCGATGATAGTATTTGGGATTCCAATGTTTTCCAATTCGTTTTATATAGCATCTCTGCGGACCATGTCGAAGGCTCTCCCGAAGTCGACGAACAGGAGGAAGATCGGACTGTTCCACTCAACAGATTGTTCAATAATCATTAATTGTGTTTGTGTGGTCAACACAAGAAGGATTAGGTCTAAATGCAGCCTGCTCACGTCGAAGGTATTCATCGATGGTTGGTGTGATCCCAGAAAGTATCAGGGTGGCGAGCAGTTTCTGATCGGTGTTAAAAAGTGTGATGCCTTTCCAGTTTTAACACTCACTCAGGTTGCCTTTCTTTGGCATGGTGATGATAACGCCCTCCTTCCAACTCTCGGGGATACGACAAGTAGACCAAGCCTCTGCGATGATGGGATGCAGGATCAGAGACATTTGTGACGCAGCTTTGACGCTCTTTATTCTGCAAATCGCGGCTTCGATTTTAGGAACTGTTGGAGGCTTCGTCTGGGTCGTTGTTGGTGGATTTCCGCGCTCAAAAGGGGGGAATGGGGTGTACGCCTCACCAGCTTCTGCTTTGCTTGCCAATTCCTTGAAGAAGTTCCGTTTATCCTCTCGCGCCATGCGCTTGACCGATTTCTTGGCCTCATTATATGCAGCTTGGATCTGTCATCTTCTCTCTTCTCTTCTCTTCCTCTTCTCTCTTGAGTTTTCTTCTGGCCTTGATCTGTCTTCAAGTAGCGTCGCCGATGTATTGTCGAAAGCCCACTGTATCCTTCGCACTTCACGTCAGAGCACACACCCGGTCTGGCCACAATGGTGTTGTGTCTGAGCTTTCTGATGGTCGTTATAAATGTCGGCGTTGCGAAAGGTTCTGCAGAGAGCTGAGAAATCTTGTGCTGATCAAGAAGTGATCGATCCGATAATACCGGCCGAAAACTGTCAGGTGTATATATGGATGTCTTTATGGAGAAACATGATGCCACCAACAAGGAGATAATGAGCGGAGCAAAGGTCAAGAAGCCATTGCTTTCTGTGTGAAGGCTGTATCGACCAATAACGGCCTTGAGATTGTTCTTGGAACAGCTTACTTTAGCGTTGAAGTCGCCCATGACAATTTTCACAACGTCCTTGGAGGAGAACGTGAAGCATGCTTCCAGCTGGTCGTAGAAGGTGTCCTTGTGTTCATCATCATCTTGTTCCGTGGGGGCGTAGCATTGTATGATCGTGATGGTGCGAAACTTCGAATGGAGCCGGATTGTTATGATACCATCCGAGATGGGCTTTGACTCCAAGAGCGATCTTTTCGAAGCTAGGGGTAGTAGAATACCTACTCCGTTCTTGAGGTGGGTGTTGTTACCACTAAAAATCGCCCCGTTTGCGTCTGAAAATCACCTTGCCCTTTCCATTTCATTTCGGAGAGTCCAAGGATCTGTAGGTGGTATCGTTGGATCTCGGAGCAGGCTTGAATCGATCTGGAGGTCTCAGAGAGGGTTCGCACGTTCCAAGTATCTATTCGGGCTCAAGTTTGAAAATCAAATATCTTCGCCGTTAAGTCCTGTCCTTGTTATATACAATAGTTGCCTCTTCCTTTCCTACATCTCCAGCAAGTGGAAGGTAGCCAAAGTCATTTTCATACCCAAGGCAGGCAAAAGCTCCCACACGCATGTAAATGACCTAAGGACTATTAGTCTCACTTCTTTTCTATTAAAAACTCTAGAGAAGATCTTAGACGCACACATTCGGTACAGCTGCATCTCAGCAAGGCTGTCGGATAACCAACATGCCTACAACAAAGGCAAATCGGTGGAAACAGCACTCCACTCATTGGTCAGTAAAATAGAAAGGTCTCTGGAAAATAAACAATACACTCTAGTCGCCTTTCTTGACATTGAGGGCGCCTTTAGCAATGTTGAACCATGGCCCGTCATCAAGGCGCTGTCTGATCTGGGTGTTACGGGATCAGTGATAGAACTGGTACGACAGCTGCTAATACAAAGAGTTGTCAAAGCCAACTTCGCTGGTGCAGTCTCAACCAGAATGGTCAGCAAAGGTACACCACAGGGTGAAGTACTCTCCCCTCTCCTCTGGAACGTGGTGGTCAACGAACTACTGCTGTTGCTGGAGCAGGAAGGGTACACTGTGATCGCCTATGCGGATGACATTGCTATTGCCGTCAGAGGAAAATTTCCCAGCACTCTGTGCGACCTTATGCAAAGTGCAATACATACAGTAGAAACCTGGACACGGTACTGTGGACTTGAGGTGAACCCAAAGAAGACCGATCTAGTACTGTTCACTAACAAATATAAAATTCCGCCCCTCAACCCACCGAGGCTGGGTGGAACTCAACTAACAATCAAAGAACAGGCTAAATATCTAGGCCTAGTCCTTGACAGGAGGCTGAATTGGAAACTCAACATTCTTGATCGGGTCAAGAAAGCAACTGTTGCCCTCTATGGCTGTAAGAAAGTAGTGGGCAGGTGGTGGGGTCTCCAACCAAGCATTATGTACTGGCTTTACACAGCAGTCATAAGGCCTATCCTCCTGTATGGCGTCGTAGTCTGGTGGACTGCTCTGGACAAAGCAGTCAATCGAAACCTTCTGGGGAAGGTACAAAGATCGGCCAACTTATATATAAACGCAGCGATCAGATCAACCCCCACGGAGGCCTTAAATGTTCTACTACATCTTCCACAATTAAACCTTTTCAGTAAGCAAGTTGCTGCATGCGCGGCCCTAAGGATTAGGAGCATAAGAAAATGGCCCACATCTCAAAAAGGCCACACCTCTATTCTAAAACACTTCAAAGTACCCATGGACACTGACTACATCAACCCACAGAATGTGTTCACCAGGAACTTCGAAGTTGTATTTCCATCCATGGGGGAATGGGCTGAAGGGAAAGTCATACCAAAGGACTCGATCTCCCTCTATACCGATGGCTCTAAGATGGAGTCGGGTGTAGGCAGTGGGGTCTACTCCAAGGAACTTAACCTCAACCTATCATTTAGACTCCCAAAGTACTGTAGTGTGTTTCAGGCATAAATAACTGCGATAACGGAGGCCCTGGCATGGCTCAGGATCAATGTAATATCCACAAAGGATATTATCATTTGCACGGATAGCCAATCTGCAATAAAATCCCTGGAAGCGGTAACCCACAAATCAAAAACATCCATTAACTGTCGCCCATCTTTAGATGAGATGGCTGAACAGTTCAACATTAAAATACTGTGGGTTCCCGGGCATAGGGATATTCCAGGAAACTGCGCGGCCGACGAACTCGCAAAGTTAGGGTCAAGCACACTCAGCCTACCTACCCTCGGGTACCTAGAAACACCAATAAGTACGGTAAAGCACATGATAAAGCTTCAAACCATAGAGGAGACCAATCTCCAATGGAATGAGAGCAATATCGGCTTTATCACCAAACAATTGTGGCCTAAGTTAAACTTAGGACGTACCAGGGACCTGGTGGCAACCAAAAGGGCAACCTTAAGCACTCTAGTGGGTGTCATTACAGGTCACTGCACCATTGGAAAACACGCCGCCAGACTGGGGCTACCCTACAATGACTTCTTTCGCGGCTGCATGGACGAGGAGGAGGAGGAATCAATACACCACCTCCTCTGCTCATGTCCCTCTTTTGCGAATCGCAGGAGGATTGACCTCGGCGCGCCCTTCTTCGACAATCTGAGTGAGCTGGCAAATCAAAAATGGCTCAACTACACCGCTTTATTAGAAGCACCGGTTGGTTCCCAGGTAGCGGATCAGGGTAACCTGATCCAGGTAGTATCACAGTGCGCCGGTTTCGGCCTAAGTGTGGCTTACGCTTACCACGTCAACCTAACCTAAGTCCTGTCCTTTAATCCTCTATTTACCATTTCATTGATGATTCTGTTTTACATTGTGGCTTATCGGGATGACGAAAAACCCCGAGTTACGCTTGACGGTTTCGAACTAACCCGCGAGGCATTTATATATCGAGCCGACTTCCACGATAGACTAAAACCGCGTGTGCGGTACATTAAGGTAGACATATTAGACCTCTGCTGTTTACTTATTGAATGTGTCTCGTTCCCCATTCCTCCATGTCGGTTTTGTTTGTTTTAACTTTAATTTATCCAATTGCAACCTACAGACGTTCAAATAGTACATACTATACATAGGTCTTAGTATGTCCAACTCCTGCAAACGATTATATTTGCTTTTCGATTAAAGTATGACTAATTTAGAAAAGCAATTTATTTTGAAGAGCAAATAATTGCCACCATAGGGACCGTACTTTGAAATATGGTTAGCTAGACCACTGTTATAAAATCCTATTTGCGTGAGTTTTAATGCAAAGTATTGCAACAAATTGCGTTTTTACTCGGTCCTGTGCGACAGGAGCGTGGTTAGTCACAATAAAAAAACAGAAAACAATCTGGAGTTGCAGCCAATTAGAACCGATAGACAGTTAAATGGGAAGATCTTCTGTCCTCTGAATTTATTATAATTATTTAGTTAGCTGAATCCAAACATCCGTCTATTTACTCACTCGTCTGCGAAGGCAGATGTCCTTTGTTCACGTTCTTATGCATACGTACTTACGCCCTAGTGTATGCATTAATGGGTAGCAGACGAGAGGAAAACAAATTCAAATGCGGGTAAGTCCTGCGAATCAAAAATATGATAGGGAAGTCCCTTTTTTCTCGTGCTGTTTGAGGACGCTCATCGTTCCATGCAATCCAGGCAGTTCGATGGAAACAGGAGATAGGGCTCTTAACGTTTGAAGTTTTTCATTTTTTGTCTGGTACTTACTTCAATAGCATACGTATAAAAGGATCTTGCAGGATGGTGTGTTTTTTTAACATTGCCAAAAAAATATTTAAAGCATACCCGTTCAAGAATGCTTTTTTATTTTTATTTTTTAATTACATCTACCTGTAGTATGTTCTGAGTACGATTTAATCATACGTTTGTAGAGGGTGCCCCACCGAGCTTCTTCTTCTTAGTGGGCACTACAGTTCGGGGTGAACCTGGGCGTCAACCAACATGCCCCTCAATCTAGCACGATCCTTCGCTAGCTTTTTCCATTGACGCACACCCAGTTGGCTGAGGTCCCCTTCCACTTGTGTGCGCCATCTTAAGTGCGGCCGTCCTCTGCTTCTTCGTCCCTCGGGGTTGGATTCAAAGACTCTCCGGGCTGGAGCTGTGGTGTCCATTCGCTCTACATGGCCCAGCCATCTTAGGCGTTGAATCCGTAGACGCCTGACTAGACTCATGTCGCTGTACAGCCCGTAAAGTTCGTGGTTGAATCTTTTCCTCCATCCCCCGTCTGCGTTTATAGGCCCGAAAATCACGCGGAAAATCCTTCTCTCGAACCGACCAAGGGCCCCCTCATCCGCTTTTGATAGTGCCCATGCTTCTGCGCCGTACAACACGACCGGGATGATAAAGGTCTTATATAGAGTCAACTTTGTCGTTCGGGAGAGTGCTCTATTACTCAATTGCCTCCTGAGCCCAAAGAAACAGCGATTGGCAAGAGTGATTCTGCGTTTGATTTCGGAACTCCTGTCGTTGTTCCAGGTCACTGCGAAGCCAAGGTAGACGAAGTGCTTAACTACCTCGAACTTATATCTGCCAATACAGACGTTCTGGCCAAGACGTCGGTGGTGAGCGTCCTTTTTTGATGACAACATTCATTTAGTTTTGCCCTCGTTTACCGCCAGACCAACTTTCGCCGCCTCCATCTCAATACTCGGAAACGCCTCATTGACATCTCGCTGTGATCTACCTATCATGTCAATATCGTCGGCGTATGCAAGGAGTTACGAGGATTTGAAATAGATTGTGCCTCTTGTATTGGCCAGTGATTTTCGCACAATCATTTCCAATATGATGTTGAAGAAATCACACGACAGCGCATCGCCCTGCCTAAATCCTTTTTTGACATCAAAACTGTCGGTAAGGTGTTCACCGATTCGGATGGAGCAGCGAGCATTCTCCAAAGTCATCCTGCATAGTCTGACAAGCTTAGCAGGTATGTCAAAGGTAGACATAGCGTGGTATAGCTCGTCTCTAATTACGCTGTCGTATGCGGCTTTGACGTCGACAAATAGGTGGTGAGTGTCGACTTGGAATTCATTGGTTTTTTCCAGGACCTGCCGTAGTGTGAAGATTTGGTCGATGGTGAACTTCCTTGGCCTGCTTATTTACAAAAGGCTGCAGGTGTTCACACAAAACGGCAGAGAAGATTTTGTAGGCGATGTTAAGGAGACTTATTCCTCTGTAGTTGGCGCAACCAGAGGGGTCTGCTTTCTTGTGGATCGGGCATACGATGCTGAGACTCCATTCCTCGGGCATGCGTTCCTCTAACCATATCTTACGGATGAGCTGGTGCATGCTCCCAACTAGGTCATCCTCAGCTGCCTTGAAAAGCTCAGCAGAGAGTCCGTCTTCGCCAGCAGCTTTAGTCGACTTGAGCTTCGATATGGCAATCTTAACTTCGTCGTGGTCAGGGGGACAGAATTCTCTACGGTCTTCGCCGATTAGAAATGGATCATTCTGCCTGACTGCGGTATATTGACTAACATCGCCGTTAAACAGTCTGCAGAAGTGGTTTTTCCACTTCTCAGCATCGACTGCGATTTTACTACTAGGTGTCCGTTCTCATCCCTGCAGGCTTCCGTCCCGGCTTGGCATGTTCGCTTTATCTGTTGATAAAACCTTCGAACGGTCACGCCTGCAGTAACATCTCTCCAAATCCTCAATCGCGCGCTTCTCGTGCTCTTTCTTCTTTCTTCTAAGAAGCTCACGAGCTGCTCTTGTTCTTTTATGCAGCGAGGCCTTATATGCATCCTTCTTCGCTGTGTGAATCCTCCTGCACTTGTCATCAGACCAGGTGTTTCTTCGTGGTGGAGCCTTGATACCCAAAACTTCGGATGCAGAGCTTTTCAGGGCTTGTTTGCAAAGGCTCCACTGCTGTTCTATCGATAGCGTGGAGGATTGAGGTGTATTGGAGAGCTTAAGGGAGACGCGATCGGTAAAAGGACGAGCGGTTTCTGGCGATAGTAGCTTTCCGACGTCATAACTTTGTATGTTTACTCTACTCCGCTGCGTTCGTGATATCCGTAAGCGCATCTTGGCTACTACAAGATAGTGGTCCGAATCGATGTTAGCCCCTCGGCAAGTTCGAACATCAAGAATAGTGGAGGAGTGTCTGACGTCGATCAAGATGTGATCAAAAGACCGCCAGGTGCCTTTGTGTATATCGAGGTGCGGGAAGCGCGTACTGGCTAGAAGGAGATTTCGCCCCGTAGCAAGATCAATCAGTTTGAGAAACGCTTTATAGCGACTGAATTCCCAAGAGCTAGGCTACCGATTGATTGATTGGGAGACACCTTGTATAACATCAATAAGAAAAAGAGGAAATCCTTAGTTTTCTAGATAATTGGTTCAAGTCTGATAGCAAGTTCGGATCCCGATAGCCCCGACACCATTGAAAGTTTATTTCGCGGTGTCCCTCCTCGACGAGGTATTGGCAAAACCCCCGTAGTATACTTGCCTTGAAAAAGCTTCTCGACTCACGCCGCCGCCGGTCGGATTCGGCATTAACTGTAGGTCCCTTTCACCTGTGTGAAAAGAAATCACACACAACATGGGTGATTGAGAGAAGCTAGGCTCTTTGACCCTTCACAGCCCATAAAGGGCCAGAGAACACCACCAAAGCAAAAAGCAGTACCATATTCTTCAATTATGTAAATTCTCAGTGACAATCGTTCGAACAGGCAAGCAAGCAAGAGGGCAGTCAACTTTCCTTAGATCTGAACTGTAGCCATCCTTGATACAAATGTCCCTCATAAACTGCTTGAGATACCAACTTCAAAGAGTACGACTGTATTTGTTGGATAGTGTAGTAAAGAAGATATTAATATCGACATACCCGTAGATCCTCATTACATCATACATATGTATAACACTACGTTCCTGTACGTAAGGTAAAATAAAGGAATTCCTCTGACGTCCATATCCCAAATGCCCAGTGAGAGCATAACTCGCTCGAGTCCTTCATTCCACTGAAGCTTTTATCCCGCATCTCCGTCGATAGAACCTGTGAACTTAAGTACGTATTATATGATATATGATACTATAGATAAGGGATGCCCCCGATACAGCGGTTCGTCTCTCAGATCTTCATCGTGGGAAGGGAGTGGTCGTCGTAATCGGACAATTGTTGTTGTTCGCTTGTAAAGAGTTCCATCCCTTTTACGTAGTCTTCATATAGCAGCAAGTGCAGCTGTAAGTGCAGTGTTGTGTCCTTACTGCGACAGGAAGTATCAATTGAAAAGGAATAGAATGAAAGGGAAATCGTAGAACAGAAAGCCAGTGGTTAAGTATTGTAATAATGCGACGAAAGGGGGATCATTTCGAATCGACTGACTTCCGGTTGTTGGTGTGGTAATTGCAAGCGTTAATTACGGGGTGACATGAGAATGGGGATTACTTGGACAGAAGGTTATTTTAGTAGTTTATCGCGGCCTTAATTAATGCACTCAAACCAACCGTTTAACAGTCGTCTATCCTCTGGCTTATCTGATTTAGTGGTAAAGGTATGTATATCCAAGGATTTTATCTTAATCCGGATGAGTGGAATTTCATTTCTATAAGTGCCCTTCTGGATCGAGATAAATGGGATTGTGAGAACCTTGTGAAAACAAAACTATTCGTCGCGTGAGGGCTCTTGGTATTCGCCTCTTCACACGAGGCTCTTGGTGTGTGTAACTCAAAACGTCGAGTGGTCCTTAAAGATTAAGAAATGTCGTTCATATACATAAGTTGCATCTCTCTTTTGCGACATCAGTTTTTACACTTTGAAATGCTTAATGACATTCGTTTTACCTTTGTTATCCTTTCAGATGAAGTTACCGTTAAATACATCCAAGGCCTGCCACATATAACAGTTCCGTTGCCAAGTCGAGAGGAAAAATGTCGTTTCGCCTTAAAACCCGTCTCACACAAAGTCCATAATTTAATCGAAATGCTCAAGTTGGAGGATCGTGGCATCGATAGAGCGACCGTAATAAATATGGACGGAATACGGATAGCATCGTCTTGTAGCATAGAAAGCCTGATGGATGAAGCTTTTTGGTAAATTTTATTCTCATTCTTCTCCTTTGTATCCAATTTGAATCGCATTCCGAGTAAAATATTTCATTTTACGATTGAAGGTTACATAATTTGGAGAACAGTCAGTAACTGGTTTTGTGTTGCAATGTTGGTATCACTGCTTTCGGCCAGTAAATTGTTCGTTTTGCTTTCATTTTCAGGTTAGAAATAAATGATAAAAGATATAAAGTAGAACCTCCGAAAAGAGACCGTATCTCGACGGAAGACTTAGACAAACTAGGGGATGTAAAGGCGTTAGTTGGACAGGTATGTAGTAAAAGTCGGTGTGTCATTGAGGTTTCGTTTTGTTTTTTAATTAAAATGTATCTCATTCAAGCTGTATGAAGCGCTGCATGTGAGCGAGTACCACATAAAGAAGGAGGAGGAACTGCAGAGTAAATTAGAAGAATTGAAATATCAACTAATCCCCTACGAAGAGGTAAGAAAAAGTGATTTAAAAAGTAATTAGTCTTAAGCACTGCTGTGTGTAACGTAGGTAGGTAGGTAGGTTTGTAGCCTTCCCAGAATTGAGAAGAATGCACATAGGCCAGGGAGGCCCGTTGTACAGCTACGAGGGGTTTTTACCCCCCTATTCGTGGACCCATTTTGTGCTTCTTAAGAAGTTAAGAAGGTCAGGTATCCCTACTTTCTGAACATTTGTCAGACCGTTAAGGAAGTAAGAGCCTAGGTAACGTTTCCTGATGTTGCAAAAAGCTGGACAGGCACAGAGGAGGTGGTGAATGGATTCGACCTCCTCCTCGTCCTGACAGCTTCTGCAGAAATCATTCGGAACTATTCCTAGTTTTTGTGCGTGACTGCCAATGAGACAGTGTCCTGTGATGACACCAATGACCTTGTAGATTTTTTTTTTTTTTTTTTTTTAGAGACTCGCGCAGGTTCAAGAGTTTTTCATATTCTCACACACAACCTGAACGGAGTGCAGTGGTTGGGGTCGTTGATGTTCGTTCACTACTCTCAGGGGTGGTTGTCCTAGGCCTAGATAGGACGAGAGCCGACCAAATTCCGCGTTGGTTATTGTCCGTAGTAATTCGTTCAAGCACTTTTAGTATTGCATACGCAGAGGATGAATTTCGGTTGACCATATACTGTGAGTGTTATGCCTGCAGGCAGTACGTCTGGTCACTTTCCATTCACAACTGCGTTGCATACTTTTTATCATCCGTTTAGGAATTACTTTTACTTGGCTATGAAGCGAATTTGGACTATAGACCTTCCGATCGGCGGTCGATGATGTTCACCACTGCACCACGGCCACCCCCATGTCAGATGTCAGTTCTTTTTAGGGAGATTATACTCCTTGTGCGGTGGATGTCAAGCCGAGGCCAGATTTGCCTGGTGATGATGCAGGTATTTCCCTGGGTCCATCTCAGGTTCGTCTCGGCCCTGGCGAGATTGGCGAGATTGGCTAGATTATGTTTAATGGTTGTAAGGGGTACTCCCTCACAAGCCACGATTGATTGTAGCGTCGTTCCTTGATTGGCGAGTGTGTCGGCTTTTTCATTACCTGCAATATCGCTATGTCCCGGTACCCAGATAAGCTGTATGTTGAACTGTTCTGCCATCTCGTTAAGAGATCGGCGACAGTCGAGACTAGATTTTCATGTATACACATAGGACTCCAACGACTTTAAGGCTGCTTGACTGTCTGTGAGAGTTCGAATATCCGTGGTGGATATTACGTTCCACTTCAGCCAAGACAAGGCCTCTTTTATTGCCAACAGTTCCGCCTGGAAAACGCTGCAGTGATCTGGTAATTTTAGAGCTTTATACAACTTAAGTTGTTTGCAGAAAACTCCACTGCCCACCCATCTTTGGTTTTAGACCCGTCAGTGTAGAAATCCACGCATTTTCTGCGGGGTTGAGTTTGACGAGTCCAGTTCTGTCTGTCTGGATATATGGTCGTGAAGTTTTTGTCCAAGACTATGGTGGGTTCTATGTGGTCCAAGTTTTCTGCCATAGTTATCCTGTTTTGCATAATGGAGGAGTGGCCAGTGACATAGCTCGCCCAATTCGAGTTGGCTTTTAGTCGAGTGGTGTAAGGTCTAGTATCATGTTAAGCGCAGCCATTGGTGTGGACCTAAGGGCCCCGCTAATGCACATACATGCCATCCTTTGTACCTTCTCGAGTTGTTTGTGGTATGTTGTCTTGTCTAGTGCAGTCCACCAGACTATCACTCCATACATTAGTATGGGTCTAACGACCGTGATGTAGAGCCAAAGGGTGATCTTGGGGTTGAGTCCCCATTTTTTTCCTAGGGCTTTCTTACATGTGTAGAGAGCTATTGTTGCTTTTTTTGCTCTTTTAATTGTGTTGCTCTTCCAAGTTAATTTTCTATCGAGTATAACACCAAGGAATTTGGCACTAGAGGAATAGGTTAGCCTGGTATCGAGCAGAGTGATAGGGCAGTTTTCCGGGATTTTATGCTTTTTGGTAAATCGCAGGAGCTAACTTTTCTGGGGATTAACCCTGAGTCCGTTACTATTCGCCCATTTGCACAGAAATGGGAATGCCGATTGCATGCGGTCATTCAGTGTGGATAGGTATTTGCCTGTGATTGAGATGGCAACGTCATCGGCGTAGGCAACAACGTCCAGGTCTTCTTTCTCCAGTTTGATTAGTAGTTCGTTCACAACTACATTCCAGAGAAGAGGTGAAAGGACCCCACCTTTAGGCTTCCTCACTTAGAGTGATCGTGTGTAACGTAACGATCATATAATCTCTAAAGAGAAAAATACGTGGGCGATAGAAAGTTTTGATCCATTAAGCTTGCACAAACTATGGAATGGATAATACTATGGCTTGGAGACACATTCCAGAAAAGTGGTACTCTGGGGTACTCTTCATCCCCAAGGCCGGCAGGAACTCTAACACCTCCCCCAAGGATCTAAGGCCTATTTGTTTATCATCCTTTGCATTAAAAACTCTGGAAAGGCTGATAGACTTACATATACGCCATCATTTTGATCAATCCCTAATCTCTAAGGCACAGCACGCCTATTGTAAGGGTAGATCAGTCGAAACAGCCTTGCATACACTAGTGGGGAAAATCCAGAGATCAATCCATCTTAAAGAATATAGCTTAACAGCCTTCCTAGACATAGGGGGCGCTTTCAGCAACGTCACTTCGAAAGCGATAATAGAAGGGCTAGAAAATCTAAAAGGTGGAGGGGACTCTCACAGACTTGATCACCGAGTTACTCTCAACACGCGAAATTCGCTCTAAATGGGGAAGCCAAGTAACCACTAGATCGGTTACCAGGGGCACCCCACAAGGGGAGGTCCTCTCTCCTCTTCTCTTGAATGTAGTTACAAATGAACTACTAACCAAACTGGAGAAAGAAGGCCTCGAAGTTATTGCCTATGCTGATGACGTTGCCATTACGATCTCGGACAAATACCTACCCACCCTGAATGACCGTTAGCAAACGGCACTCTGCATAATATGCAAATGAGCACAACACAATGGGCTCAGGGTAAATCCGCAGAAGACGGATCTTGTACTATTCACCAGCATTTAACTAGATAGGAAACTAACCTGGAAGAACAACACAATCGAGCGTGCAAAAAAAGCAATTATAGCTCTCTACACCTGTAAGAAAGCCTTAGGGAAAAAATGGGCAATCAGCCACAAGCTCACCCTCTACTCACGTCTCGTCATTACAGTCGTTAGATCTATTCTATGGAGTGATAGTCTGGTGGACTGACTGGACAAAACAACATACCTTAAATAATCCGAGAAGGTACAAGTCTGGCATGCATGTGCATCACCGAGGCCCTAAGGTCCACCCTAACGACAGCGTTCAACATGATACTTCACCTTACACCACTCGATATACTTGGCAAGCAAGTAGCCACATATGTATACGGCAATGAGACTAAAGTGCGCGACTCTGCGGCCAATACAAGTCTACACAATTGCTTGCCTACGCAGATGACATTGATGTTATCGGACGGACAAAGCGAGACGTCAATGAGGCGTTCGCAAGTATTGAAGCCGAAGGGGCTAAAGTGGGTCTAAGGGTAATTGTGGACAAGACAAAATATATGGTGGTATCAAAGAAATACGCGCAACACCGACGTCTTGGTCAGAACGTCACCTTCGGCAGCTATATTTTTGAAGTAGTCAAGGACTTCGTCTACCTTGACTCGATAGTGACAAGCAGCAACGACACCAGCACTGAGATAAAACGCAGAATAACTCTTGCCAACCACTGCTTTTTTGGGCTCAAGAGGCAATTGAGTAGTAGAGCCCTCTCTCGAAAAAATAAGGTATCCCTCTACAAAACCTTAATCATCCCGGTCCTCCTCTACGGCGCTGAGGCTTGGACGTTATCAAAAGCGTGCAATCTTTGGTCCCGTTTGTGTAAACGGAGAGTAGAGGAGGAGATTTAACCAAGAACTGTACGGGGTGTACAGCAACATCGGCCTAGTTAGACGTCTTCGGATCCAACGTCTAAGATGACTAGGTCATATAGAGCGACTGGACATCACCGCTCCGGTCCGAAGAGTCTTCGACTCCAACCCCGAGGGAAGACGCGGCGAGGACGACCGCATCTATGGTAGCACGCACAGGTGGAAAGGGACCTCAACCAACTGGTCGTGCGGCACTGAAAGCGGCTGGCCAAACATCGTGCCAGCTGGAGAGGGTTGCCGAACTGTAGCGCCATCAAAGTAAGTAAGTAAGGCGTAGATGATCGATGTGGCAGTTTTGTCAAAGGCTTTGCCAAAATCAAGGGAGATGAGGGAAATGTGGCTTTTTCTATTTAGGGAGCCGGTAATTTGATGGTCTAAGAACAGTAGAGTCTCGTTAACGGATTTGCCTTTTTTGAAGCCCATCTGGTAACTACTGAGGAGGTTATTGTAACTGATAAACCACCAGAGTCTGTTAGCAATAATTTTGTCAAGCACTTTGGCGCAGCAGGGGATTAGGGAAATGGGTCTATGCGATTTGATAAGAGTTTTGTTAGAGTTCGGTTTAAGGATGGGGATGAGGGTGCTGTTTTTATGTTGTTGTGGGATGTTGTTCTGGAAGATGTTGTTGTGTAGCTTGAGGAGTCTTGTTTTTAGAATCTGGATAGGTTAGAAATCATAGGGTAGGAGATGCGGTCGTTAGCGGGGGGTTTTCTTTTCAATTTAGCTAAATGGTTCGAAAGGTTGGCGGGGCCTGTGATGTTGTGGTATTGTTGAACTGTGGGGGTAATTGTGTGGGTTGGGGAGAGAGGTTCCAATTAGCTACGTCAGTTTTGAATTTTTGCAGCTAAGGCTATAGCTGCATACATTTGTTTACCTCTCAACCGTTGTTGCAGAAGAGGCTTTTCAGAGGGCGCCACGAGGAGGCTGTATGTCAACTTCACCTTGGCATTGAAACAGGTATCGTTGTTGGCATCTCGCCTTGTTAAAAGCAGTTAACAACTTTACCCAGTATGTCCGAGCATATGCCCCCCGCTTTACCGAGGACCGGACATTAACGGCCCAACAATAGCTATTTTATCGAGGACATCCCAGGCATGCAGAGAAATCAACGACAGTTTAGCATGGTGATGAGTTCGGAAAAGCTCTAGCCGTTGTGTAAGTTACCGGACGAAGGACTCATTGGCTCGGACGACGATGCTGCGAATGGTGAAGCTGACTCGGAAACCATTTCTCTCGACATGACTGACGGCGAAGGTGGGGCAGGGAGCGACAACTAGGACCTAATCGTAGGAACACGACTAGTTTACGATATGGCCGAATTGTCATCTGAGATAAGAAGCACTCGCATGTTGACCTCGATATTTGACTAACAATAAAACAGATAAGCCTATACTCCCTTAAATAAAAGTTACGAAACTTGAGTTGTATCAGATACTCTGTGTAACATCAAAATGTCCATTTCACACAATTTTCATTGGCAACTCGATGTGTGCGAGCGATAGTCAAGTACATTTAGTCTCTGCAATACTTTTTTTGACGAGCAAATAAAAACTCAATCATCACATTCGTTTTAACGACAATTTCTGGGTTTTACACCCCCCAACAAGCAACTATGTTTGTGCATGGTCCGCCCCCTGGGGCTCGGCGCTCATAAATAATTCCCAACACCATTACACCTGATAGGAATCGCCATCGATGATTTATTGTCTACCGCACTATTGAGCTCTTAACACAATTACGTTTCCATTCATTAGCACTCGCAAGAAAAAGCACTTGCTGCCAGGACTTTCGGCTCTGATGCTTGAATATTATAGTAAAAAACTGGCCAAGTGCGAGTCAGACTCGCACACGAAGGGTTCCGTACCATAGAAGCCAAGGTGATCGCCTCAGAAGTCATAACTTCACTGAGAAGGATACGCTTCCTAAGATGGCAGAGAGCAGCACACTCGCATAGTATGTGTTGCGCCGTCTCTTCGTCCTCGAGACAGAGCCGACACTCAGTTTCGAACGAGAGGCTAATTTTGTATAGATGATATCTCAGACCGCAGTGTCCTGTTAGATAGCTGGCTAGTCTTCTGATATCCACCCTATTGAGTTTGAGTATGTCACTAGAGTGTTTGTTCAGGGGTCGTATGAGTCGTTTAGATTTGACGGAGTCCCCGAACGCTGTTTTCAAAGGTCAGGTGTTGCAATTTTTCCCCTTGTCTAAGAAGAAATTTATCTTAGACCCGGGAATGCCGCAGAATGGTTCCGGACCTATATGTTTATCGCTGGAGCCTTTCCTGGCTAGTTGGTCGGCAATTTCATCGCCCTTGATACCTTTATGTCCTGGCAACCACCAAAGTTTAACATTGTTTCTTTTGGCGAGGTCTTGTAGGGCGTCATGGCGTTCCTTGATGGTTTTTGAGTTCGTACTGTACGAACCGAGCGCTTTAAGCGCTGCTTGGCTATCAGAGAGTATGTTGATTGTTACTCCTCTAATGCCCGTCTCGAGATTTAGATTGACGCATGTTAGGATGGCATGCAGCTCTGCTTGGAAGATGCTGGGACTTATTCCCAGGGCCTTCGAGATCTTGCATTTTGGTCCAAAGATGCCGGCACCAACGCCGGAAGCCATCTTGGAGCCATCCGTGTACCACCTAAGGCCTTTGACATTTAGCAGGGGATCACTATTTTCCCATCAGTATCTCAAATCTCTTGTCAAGGGTGAAGGTGTGCGGCAATGCGTCCGAGACCGTAGTAATCATATCCAACTCGGGAAGGTGGTGTTCCCGAGCAGAGAATTCTGATTGCACTGCGTAAAGCTGCCTTTTTGATAAAAAGGTGCAGTGGAGTGAGTCCAATGAGTGCTTCTTGGGCTGCCGTTCATGCTTTCACTTTTTCGTTTCTGAGAATACATATTTAGTTCATTACTCCACCATGGAATACATCGTTTTCAGGTGGTGGTTTCAGTTTGAGGGATTGCTGTATTTGCGGCTTCTTTGTTTATATTGTTTGACGGACTTTTTTCTGGTAGGTAATCTATAGTGAGCTTACGGAAGCAAGCCCAATAAGCATAATTAGTTTTAAACTTCCGATTAATAGACTTTTGAGCAAGGGTTGAAGAAATGGGTAGGGGAGCCATCGTTAAGAATTACCAGATTTGATCTGATAAGAAAATGTTCCCAAATTGCACCTCTAGCATTCGTTTTAGGTTATCTCCAGAGAACACTCGAGGTGTTGATGTAGAAGTTGTGTTTGCGTTTGGCAAAGAGGACCCTTGTGCGACTGGGGAATATGTAGCTGATGATGAGGGCATCGGGTTCCGTTCGATGAATATTTTTTTTTTGCCATCGCCATGGAACATTTGTTTGTTGTTTGAATTTTGAGATAGTTGTTTTGGCTGCGAGATAGCGTTTGCATGTTCTGGATGAAGATGGATGTGCTTCGTAGAAGTTTGCACATGAGATTCGGATGCACTATTTGGAAAGGTCAGGGGGTGAGTTGCAGTTTTCACAAGAGGCTGAACCCGAGCACTGTTTGGTAGTGTGACCAAGAAGTTGACAGTTGGGAAGTGTTCTTCTACTTTTACATTATGGCAGCCAATGTTGACGGTGGTTGGTGGACGGAATCGAGGATGAGACCGTTGGCATGAGGTTATTTTTCGGTTGTTGTTGTAAACTTTTAAACATCGGTTACGCCTTGAGCCCTCATTTCACTAATTCTTTCTTGTGTGTCAAGGTTAATTAAACATGGGGCGTAAATTGTACCCTTACAGGAATTGAGGTTAGAGTGAAATATATCTGAGATGGGGCAAAGGTCGGCGAGAAATTTTTTTGTGAGGAATACAGGCTTATCATGGATTCCGAGGGAACTTGTTGTTTCCCCATTTTTTTTTTCCTTCCAGGGAAAAAGTTACTCCTTTTGTCAATTTCCATCGGAATTTTTTTCCCCAGGCTGAATTAGAAATTGAATTCAAAAGTTTTTTTTTGGTTGAAGGCTTCTGCTATCTGTTGGAGCACTCAGACAACACTGGTCCATTGTACTCCAGACAGACACCTTACATTACTGTATTTTTTCCGTTTGCCGCAGAAAAATGAGAAGGAGCTTCAGTGATGCAGAGCTAAGAGATTCGACACATCACGTCGGCTACAATGGTGCGCCACCGTGCGGGAGCAAAGGCGGAACAGTCTCAGAGAAAATGCTCAGCGTTGTCATTCTCCTCACAACATGCAGCACAGATAGGCGTCTCACTTATGCTAAGTACGCAGAGATGCTTAGCAAAAGTGTATTGGCCCGTAATGACTCCCACAAGTCTTCTGCAGTCGGTTCCCCTTAAAGACAGGAGGAATGCTGCGAATTTCTTGCAGACATCAGGGCATACGCGCTTTGTCATCCTGCAACCCGGACAATCCCTCCATCTACGGTTGTGTGTATCAAACACCCAGTTGTTAATGTGGGATTAAACCGTGGACGCAGGTAGACCTAGAGTGAGTTCAGGTCCTGAGAAGCTCTCGTTTGAATCCATTCTGGCGAGTTCATCAGAGATTCTCGTTTCCTGGGATCCTAGAGTAGCCTGAAACACATACAAGCCTTAATGAATTTAGTCTACCGACTCTGTTCAAGAAGGACTCTAGTTCAATCACTAATTTGGAGTTAGTTAAGAGGTGACATCATCCGCAAAGGCCTGGCCATAGATTCCAGGGGCATTGAGAGCATCAAGCAGAGAGCCGACCACCATGCACCATAAAACGGAGACAGGACGACGCCTTGCGGGCAGACCTTGTTTACGCGAGATTTACCACAATTTCCGGGACCTGCATCAACGATCAATGGCCTTTGCACAAGCATTGCTTTGATCCAAAAGAGCAGTGCTTCATCTATGCCGTGCCGTCTGACATGCTGTCGAAAGTAACGTTATCAAAAGCTTTCTAAATATCGACGAAAAAGCCCAGCGCGTACTCTTTCCTTTCAAGCGTGCATTCAATTCTTCAAACTATGTTTTGAAGCACAGTCTCGCGGGTTTTTTCGCGTTGATAAGCACGTTGCATCTCTGAAGGAGGATGCATCCAAAGGACAACTTTGCGCACATGCATCTCTGTCAGTCTCTTCATGCTTTTCAGCGTTCTCTACCAGTTGCTTCATTCTAAGTTTAGGAAGGCCTGAGTGAATTTCTCAAGCTTCTCTCTAAACCTTACCCAGTCCGTCATTTCTCGGATTCTGTCTGGTTTGCAAGGAAGAGATCCCCCAACTTAATCGGAATTCGATAGATTTATGGTCCGATAGCGTAGCATCAGGTAGGACTCTCAAGTTAGTGATGTCCTTCACATATCCGTTGGATAGGGTCAGCTCAATAACCTTCCGTCGTCTTGTCGTAACATACGTTGTTTGAGAGCCAACATTGTTGATGGTAAGGTCAGACGAGAGAGCGTCTTGTATTGCATTTGCTGCTGCCCCAGGCAGTGTTTTGGGCATTGGCATCGCAACACAAGATGAGACCAATCTTTCTGGATTCACAGTACTTTACGAGTTCAAAAACTTCCTTCGGTGGTGGAGGTAGTATTGAGTCGTAGGAAAAGTAGGCAGACGCAATGACGAAGTGTTCTATTGCTCCGGGCGTTTTGTAGCTTACTCTAGCCGCCACCAGATCTTGTCCACAAAAGTGTCCAAGTTTGGTTGCTAATAATGAGTTCCCTGAGAGCACTGGTGGCCCAGAGGCCATGATTCGATAGGTTAACGCACTTCAGAAGGTCAGTTTAATAGCACTTACTTACTTACTTACTTACTTAGGTGGCGCTACAGTCCGTGGTGAACCTGGGCCTCAACCAACAAGCGTCTCCAGCCGGCACGGTCTTTGGCCAGCTGTTTCCAGTGCCGCACGCCCAGTTGGTTGAGGTCCCCTTCCACCTGCGTGCGCCACCGCTGAGGCGGCCGTCCTCTGCCGCGCCTTCCTTCCGGAGTGGATTCGAAGACTTTTCGGGTCGGAGCTGTATCTTCCATGCGCTCTACATGGCCTAGCACCTTAGACGCTGTATCCGTAGACGTCGTACCAGGCCGATGTCGCTGTACAACCCGTACAGTTCTTCGTTATATCTTCTCCTCCATACACCGTTTGAACAAACGGGACCGTAGATAGTGCGCAGAATTTTCCTCTCGAAACGACCAAGGGCATCTTCATCCGCTTTTGTTAAGGTCCAAGCCTCTGCGCCGTAAAGGAGGACTGGGATGATCAAGGTCTTATATAGTGTCACCTTGGTTTTCCGAGAGAGGGCTCTACTTCTCAATTGCCTCTTGAGCCCAAAGAAACAGCGGTTGGCAAGAGTGATTCTGCGTTTTATCTCAGCGCTGGTGTTGTTGTCGCTGGTCATCAGTGAGCCAAGGTAGACGAATTCCTTGACCACTTCAAAGCTATATCCGCCCATGGTGACGTTCTGGCCAATACGTCGGTGTTGTCCGTCTCTTTTAGATGAAAGCAGATATTTGGTTCTACCCTCATTAACCTTGAGACCCATCTTAGCCGCTTCTACCTCAATGCTCACGAAAGCCTCATTGACGTCTTGCTGTTTTCGTCCAATTACGTCAATATCGTCGGCGTACGCAAGCAATTGCGTAGACTTGAAATAAATCGTACCTCTTGTGTTGGCGAGTGACTCTTGCACAATCTTTTCAAGCACGATGTTGAAAAAGTTGCACGACAGCGCGTCGCCCTGCCTAAATCCTTTTTTAACATCAAAGGTCTCGGTTTGCTCATTACCGACCTTAATGGAGCAGCGAGAATTCTCCATTGTCATCCTGCACAGTCGGACGAGTTTGACAGGGATGTTAAAACTAGACATGGCTTTGTACAGCTCGTCTCTATATACGCTGTCATACGCGGCCTTGAAATCGACGAAGAGGTGGTGAGTGTCGATTTGGTATTCCTGGGTCTTCTCCAAGATCTGCCGTAGCGTAAATATTTGGTCTATTGTGGATTTACCTGGCCTGAAACCACACTGATAAGAGCCGATCAGGTTATTCACAAACGGTTTCAGGCGTTCACACAATACGGCAGAGAAGATCAATGATATGAGATGTTAAGGAGACTTATTCCCCTATAGTTCCTATAGTTGGCGCAGTTATAGGGGTCTCCTTTCTTATGGACCGGGCAAACGATGCTGAGATTCCATTCGTCGGGCATGCTTTCCTCCGACCATGCCTTGCAGATGAGATGGTGCATGCACCTTACCAGCTCATGTCCAGCCGCCTTAAGAAGATCAGCAGACAGGGCGTCTGTGCCCGCGGCTTTATTCTCCCACATCGTCGTCCATTATGAATGGCTCGTTCTGCCTGACAGCGGTATCTTGTCTATCATCGCCGTTATACAGTCTGCAGAAGTGGTCTTTCCAAATCCTCAGCATTGATTGCGAGTCTACTACCAGCTCTCCATTTTCATCCCTGCCGGCCGCCGCTCTGGCTTTGTAGCCATGGCATGTTCGTTTTACCTTGTTGTAAAACTTACGGGCGTCATTCCTGCGGAAGCATCTCTCCATCTCCTCGATCTCACGCTTTCCGTGCTCTCTCTTCTTTCTTCTGAAAAGCGTGTGTTCCTCTCTTCTCTTCTGCTCATAGATTTCGCGAGCAGCTCTCGTCCGTCGTTGCAGCATGGCTTTATATGCCTCTTGTTTTGCTGCATGGGCTTGTTCGCATTGTTCATCGAACCAGGGGTTTCTAGGTGGTGGCTGTTTGAAACCCTGCACTTCTGAGGTAGCATCTCTGACGGCGCTCTGGCAATGAGCCCATTCCTGCTCTGTTGTTTGTGCTGCTGTGGGCGGATTTTGAGAGAGCTTTGAGGAGACACGATCGGCAAAGATTCCGGCGGTCTCTTGCGATTGTAGCTTTCCAACGTCAAACTTACGTAGTCCTACTCGACTCCTAAGCATTCTTGATATCCTCATTCGTACCTTGGCTACAACAAGGTAGTGGTCCGAGTCGATGTTGGCCCCTCGGAAGGTTCGTACGTCGAGAATACAGGAGGAGTGTCTGGCGTCGATCGGAATATGATCAATCTGGTTGGTGGTCGATTGATCACAAGACCGCCAGGTACCCTTGCGGATGTTGAGATGGGGGAATCGCGTGCTTGCTACAAGGAGGTTACGCCCCGCTAGGAAATCGATTAGCCTAAGTCGGTTGTCGGATGTGGTGTTATGGAGGCTATGCTTTCCTATACTTACTTACTTACTTATCAGGCCTGCGATCCATGGAGGATCTGAGCCTGAGCTATAGCTGCCTTCCATCCTTGACGGTCCCGGGCACGCTGCTTCCAGTTGTCAAGACCAAGATGTCCTACATCCGCGATTACTTGGTCTTTATACCGGAGGTTCGGTCTTCCTCTTCTTCTCGAACCAGGAGGCTCGGAGTCGAAGACCCTCTTAGCTGGAGCGTTGATGTCCAAGCGCTCGATGTGGCCGAGCCAGTGTAGTCGACGGATCCTTGCCTTCCGGACTACATCCACATCTTGGTACAGCTCGTAGAGTTCGCGGTTGTGTCTTCTTCTCCATTCACCTTCCTCACAGACAGGACCAAATATCCGGCGCAGAATTTTTCTTTCGAAAGAACCCAAAATCAGCTCCGCTGTCCTGCTTATCGTCCAGCTTTCGGCTCCGTACAGCAAGACTGGCAGAATGAGCGTTTTGTAAAGCATGACTTTGGTCTTTCGAGTGAGGAGTTTTGACCCCAGTTGTTTGGACAAGCCGAAGTAGCAGCGGTTGCCAAGGGCGATTCTACGCCGGATCTCCACTGTGGTGTCATTTGTGGAATTTACGTTTGCCCCGAGGTAGACAAACTCCTTAACTACCTCGAAATTGTAGCTGTCAATTGTTATGTTTTGTCCCAGGTGGTGAGCGACGGATTGGTTTTTGCTTGACAGCATGTATTTCGTTTTGTCCTCATTGATCTTAAGACCAATTCGTTTCGCCTGTTCTTCAATCGCCGTGAATGCTTCCACGATGCCACGGCGAGAACACGCGATGATATCGATATCATCCGCGTATCCTAGCAGCTGGATGGACTTGTAAAAGATAGTGCCTTCCCTGTTGACGCCTGCCCGTCGCACTATCTGCTCCAGCACCAGGTTGAAGAAGTCACATGACAGCGCATCTCCTTGCCGAAATCCGGTGCATGTTTCGAATGGTTCCGAGGTCCTAGAACCGAGTTGCACGGTGCATCGCGTGTTTTTTAGCGTGGCGCGACACAACTGGATCAGTTTTACCGGGATCCCGAATTCGGCCATCGCCCCAAACAGTGCTTCACGATGAATGCTGTCGTATGCGGCTTTGAAATCGATGAAAAGATGGTGTGTATCGATTCGAAACTCGTTGGTCTTTTCCAGGATTTGTCGAAGAGTGAAAATTTGGTCTATAGTTGATTTGCCGGGCCGGAAGCCGCACTGGTAGCTGCCGATTAGTGCGGCGCAAAATGGTTTTAGACGTTCACACAATACGCTGGACAGGATCTTGTATGCGACATTGAGCAGGAATATACCTCTATAGTTCTTGTAAGAGGTAGGATCGCCTTTTTTGTGGATGGGGCATTTAGAGCTGGTATTCCAGTCGTCGGGCATGCTCTCATCTTCCCAAATTCTGCAGATTATCTGGTGCATGCTCCCTACCAGAACATCGCCGCCAACCTTGAAGAGCTCTGATGGCAAGCCATCTGAGCCTGCGGCCTTGTTGTTCTTCAGCTTCTGAATAGCTGTGCCGACTTCTTCTATGCTGGGTGGGAGAACTACTTCAGCGGCTGGAGTTGGGATTTCCTCAGTCCCTACCACTCTCTCTTTGTCATGCTCGTTAAGCAGCTGCTGGAAGTGCTGCTTAAATACATCCACTATTCCCTGCGGATCGGTGACAAGATTACCCTCGCAGTTTCGAAGAGCCAGGGTGCCCTTTTTGAAGCCTCCTGCAAGGCCTTTGGCTTTCTTGTAAAAGGCTCGTATTTTATGTTTATCCCTAGACTCCTCGATATCCTTGAGCTGGGAGGCTGCGAAGATTCTTTTCTTTTGTCGCAGTAGTTTCTTCTCCTCCCTTCTTCTGGCTCGGTACTCTTCTCGCGCTGCCCTGGTTTTCCTCTGCAGCGCCTTTTGGTACGCCTCGTCGGTTGCTGCCTTTTTCTGCTCACACTCGCCATCATACCACGGGTTTCTTGTCGGGGGTGGTAGGTATCCTAATGTGGTTTCGGCTACTTCCTGAATGGCTGAGCGGCAATGCAGCCACATATTATTGGCATTTGTGTTCGACGTAGGCATACCGTAGAGTCTTTCGCTCAGCTGCTCCCTGTAGACTCTGGCAACCTCCGGTGTGCTCAGGCGCCCAATGTCGAACCTCCTCCTGATGGGCTGGTGCAGCTTTCTGACATTGGACAGTCGAGCTCTGAATCTTGCTGCTACGAGGAAGTGGTCAGAGTCGACATTTGCCCCTCTGAATGTTCGCACATCCAGGATGTTTGACGCGTGCCTTGCGTCAATGAGCACATGGTCGATTTGGTTGGCGGTTCGACCGTCCGGAGATCGCCAGGTTGCTGTGTGGATCCGCTTGCGAGGGAATCTTGTGCTACTTATCACCGCATTACGAGCTGTCGCAAAGTCAGCGAGTCGGAAGCCGTTATCTGTTGTTGTATCGTGGAGGCTGTGCTTTCCGATCACTCCGCCGAGGGTGTTTTCCTTACCGATTTTGGCGTTGAAGTCCCCGAGCACGATTTTTACATCGTACTCCGGACAAGCTCCGTAGGCGTTGTCCAGGAGGTCATAGAAGTCCTCCTTGATAGGGTCTTCAGCCTCGTCGGTAGGGGCGTGTGCACATATAAGGCTGATGTTATAAAATCTGCCTCTGATGCGGATCACAGCCAGGCGATCACTTATAGGTTTAAAGTCGATGACCTTCGACCTTAACCGCTATCCCACGACAAATCCGCATCCCAGTAAGTGCAACCTTTTGTGACAGCTGTAATATATGTCGCAATTTTTCTTCCTAATCATACCGTTTTCTATCCAGCGTATTTCCTGGACCGCAGTAATATCCGCCTTGTACTGCGTGAGGATTCCTTCTAGTTTATGAGCAGCTCCGGGAGTGTACAGGGTTCTGACATTCCAGGAGCATACTCGCAAATCGTGTTCCTTTTTCGTGCGTTGTCGTCGTCGAGTATCCGTCCGTGTATCCGAGGCATCTTGCTCATTCATAACTTTAGGATTTTTTACGTGGGCGGATTGTTAGCTCGCCGCACAACCGCCATTCTGGTCGGGGTTTTTTTTCGCTGCATACGTTTATTCACCTCCCAACGGTTGTTGAAGAGGCTATCCAGAGGGCGCCGCGAGGAGGCCGTATGTCAACTTGACCCGGGCATTTAAACAGGGATCGCTGCTGGCATCTCGCCAGGTTGAGAGCAATCAACAACTTTACCCTGTATGTCCGAGCCCATGCCCCCCATGATCCTATGATCGACTCAAACATGTCCTCCTTGTCCAGTTTTGCATTAAAATCTCCTAGGACTATTTTTGTGTCGTAGCTGGGACATTGAGCATATGTTCTGTCTAGGAGATCGTAGAATTCTTCTTTGAGTCTATCGTCTTTTTCTTCCGTTGGGGCGTGAGCGCATGTTAAGCTAATGTTTCCAAATTTAGCTTTGATGCGGATTGTTATGAGGCATTCGCTTACATCTCGGAAGCTTAAGACTTTTTGTCGGAGTCTTCCTCTAATAACGAATCCGCACCCGAATAGGCGCTGTTTGTTCTCCTTGTAGCAGTTCCCGTAGTAGATGTCGCAGTTTTTTATCCGTTTTTTGCCTGGTCCATCCCATCGCACTTCTTGGTGTGCGGTTATATCTGCTTTATAGCAGTTGAGGGTTTGCTCCAATTGATCGCCTGCACCCGGTCTGTTAAGGGACCTCACATTCGAGGTGCAGACTCTCAAGTCCGTTAGTCGTTTGCAGGGGTCGTCAGCTTTGTATCCGTTCGTATCCGAGGCTTGTCGTCGTTTCGGAACAAGTAGGTTTTTACGTGATAGGGATGTTACCCCTAAGCACAACCCCCAACCTGGAGGGCCAGGTTCCTCTTTCCCCAGGAACAAGGGTTGGGTCGCTGCACACATTGGTTCACTACCTGGCGGGTGCCAGGGTAGCTATCCAGGGGGGGGGGGGGGGGGGGGGGGGGGCACGCGGAGGCTGTGTGTCAACTTGGATTGAGCAGGGACAGAGATTAGATAACTATTAATAAGCAAACAATTAGAGAGAGCGAATTGAAGGTCAGACGATGACTGCGAAAAAGCGATTAAATTGATATTCTCCATTGCAATTGATTTTATTTAATCCGAAACTAATTACTCAATGAATTGTTTTGGTTTTTGCAGAAAATAGCAGAACTACATGCAGAGGCTGTACGGAAGGACAATATTCTACAATGGGCCGCTCTCGGTTACATGTCGCTGCAATTTGGTGTTCTCGCCCGTCTGACTTGGTGGGAATACTCGTGGGATATCATGGAACCCGTAACGTATTTCGTCACATACGGTACAGGCATGTGTGCGTACGCGTACTATGTTACAACTAAGACGGTAACTCCAAAGAGTGTAGACTCTTCCTGTACATTGATTAGTGTGTGTTCCCTTTTTTCCAGGAATACAAAATTACAGAAGTCCAGGATAGACAATACCTGCTCGAAGTACATAGTCGTGCCAAAAAGAAGAACTTTGACATCGATACGTACAACTCGATGAAACGTCGAATCTATGACCTCGAATACGATCTGAGACGACTACGGGACCCGCTTAATCTCCAATTAGCGCCGCATTTAGGCAAGGGATCCATTCGTCGTGGCAGCACTTACAATCGGACTGATGAAATATTTACGCATAATATCTTGCCACCAGCGACCAGTAGCGTGTTATTCAGCAATGCACCGAAATCTCGTTCGCCAATAAGTATACTCAAGGAGTTAGTTCAATCAGTAGTTAGCTGGACAAGGAAATCCTAAACCATAGATCAACCTATGTAGTTCCGTAGTGTTGTCTCTCCCTTTGTATATCGTTTAAGTGTCCTTTTTCCCCATAGCAGCGATTTTAAAGATTCACGTACACACAACGCGCAAACCAAAAGAACAATCGTCTGGATTGGAGACTAGACAACGGCAGACAGAATTGTCCTATAGTTGATCTTGAGCGGCTGTCGTTCGATGGATCCTCTGTTCCAGGTTTTAGGTTAACATTTTTTTTTTTTTAACTTTTATCTTAAGGATAAGTCAACTGATTACTAATTCGTCCCACGATTTTGATAGAAGAAGAAGAAGAACAAGCTCTTCGGAATCATTGTACATTTGTTCGACACGTAGACAGGGCAGGTCATCGTCGGCCTGTTTCCGTTGTGTTTCAACTTTTTCTACTTAATTCTGTTGTTGTTCGATATCTAGTTAAGGAAATTGTTTATTTTTTGACTAAAATATTAAAGAAAACATTTGTAACACGAGATTCCTTTGATTTTACTTTCCTTTTGCGTATTTATTCGTGAGCGTGTTTGTGTAGTTCGTTTTTAGTTTTATCATTTAAGTAAACACGAGTAAAACGCACTGTAGTACGATGTTGTTCTTCTAGTTTTTGTTGTGTACCGAATGTAGTTAGTCGAATTGTGTTGTGTTTAGTTATGAATATTTTGTTGTTATTTATTGAATGTCCGTCGTATTTGCCTCCTCGTATACGCGTGACTTGCAATCGGTAGATGTGCTTTAGATAAATCAAATAAATTGAAGACGCGTGGAGTATTGAGTTGGTTTTTTGTTTTTAATTTTTGTTTTATTTTTATTAGTTGTAGACATAGTTGCGTTCCGTTGGTTGTGCATCTCTTTGCTTTCGAATGAATTTATTTGTTTTTGCATTTTTTTCTTCACGTCACCACGTTGCCATAAACATTTTGTGGAAGAATGGCTGAGTGTCCTGCGTTTGGTGTTACTTACTTACCTACTCTGATGGCGCTACAGTTCGGGGTGAACCAGGGCCTCAACCAACAATTCTCTCCAGCCGGTCCGATCTTTGGCCAGCCACGGTTGGTTGAGGTCCCTTTCCACCTGTGCGCGCCACCTTAAATGCGGCCGTCCTCTGCCGCGTCGTCCCTCGGGGTTGGTGTCGAAGACTCTTCGGTCCGGAGCGGTGATGTCCAATCGCTCTACATGGCCCAGCCACCTTAGACGTTGGATCCGAAGACGTCTAACCAGGCCGATGACGCTGTACAGCCCGTACAGTTCTTGGTTGAATCTCCTACTCCACTCTCCGTTTACACAAACGGGACCAAAGATTTTCCTCTCGTAACGCCCAAGAGCCTCTTCATCCGCTTTTGATAACGTCCAAGCCTCAGCGCCGTAGAGGAGGACCGGGGTGATTAAGGTCTTGTAGAGGGATACCTTAGTTTTTCGAGAGAGGGCTCTACTACTCAAATGCCTCTTGAGCCCGAAGAAGCAGCGGTTGGCAAGAGTTATTCTGCCTTTTATCTCAGCGCTGGTGTCGTTGCTGCTTGTCACTATCGAGCCAAGGTGGACCAAGTCCTTGACTACTAGCTGCCGAAGGTGACGTTCTGACCAAGACGTCGGTGTTGCGCGTCTTTCTTGGATGACTGCATATATTTGGTCTTGTCCCCATTTACCCTTAGACCCACTTTGGCCGCTTCTGCTTCAATGCTTGCGAACGCCTCATTGACGTCTCGCTTTGTCCATCCAATAACGTCAATGTCATCGGCGTAGGCAAACAATTGTGTGGACTTAAAGTAGATCGTACCTCTTGTAGTGGCCACGGAGTCCCGCGCGATCTTTTCAAGTATGATGTTAGAGAAATCACATGACAGTGCGTCACCCTGTCTAAAACCTTTTTTAACATCGAAGGGGTCGGTTAGTTCACCTCCGACCTTAATGGAGCAGCGAGAGTTCTCCATAGTCCTCCTGCACAGTCTGATGAGTTTGGCAGGAACGCTAAAACATGACATGGCTCTGTATAGCTCGCCTCTATAAACACGGTCTTACGCGGCTTTAAAGTCGACAAAAAGATGGTGCGTGTCGACCTGGAATTCATGGGTCTTCTCCAAGATCTGCCGTAGCGTAAATATTTGGTCTATCGCGGATTTTCCTGGCCTGAATCCACACTTGTTGGAACCTATCAGATTGCCCACGAGCGGTTTCATGCGCTTACACAGTACGGCATGTTCAGGAGACTTATCCCTCTGTAATTGGCGCAGTCATAGAGGTCTCCTTTCTTATGGACCGGGCAAACGATACTGAGACTCTATTCATCGGGCATGCGTTCTTCCGACCATATCTTGCAGATGAAATGTTGCATGTTCCTGACCAGCTCATCGCCAGCTGCTTTAAACAGTTCCGCGGGGAGACCGTCTGCTCCAGCAGCTTTATAAGCCTTAAGTTTCGATATCGCTATCTTAACCTCGTCTAGGTCGGGACGACAGGATTCTCCTTCGTCTTCGTCCATTGTGAATGGTTCGCTCTGCCTGACGGCGGCATTTTGACTATCATCGCCGTTATGCAGTCTGCAGAAGTGGTCCTTCCACAATCTCAGCATCGACTGTGACTCCAATACTAGTTGTCCGTGCTCATCCCTGCAGGCTTCTGCTCTAGCTTTATAGCCGTGGCATGTTCATTTTACGTTCTGGTAAAATTTTCGAACGTCGTTCCTGCCGTCACATCTCTCCATCTCCTCGATCTCGCCCTTCTCGTGCTCCTTCTTTTTCCTTCTCAGAAGCGCATGCTCCTCCCTCCTTTTCTTTTCATAGAGCTCGCGGGCAACCCTCGTCCGTCGATGCAATGTGGCCATGTATGTATTCTGTTTCTCTACATGGGCCTGTCTGCACTCATCAGCAAACCAGGGGTTTCTCGACGGTGGTGGCTCGAAACCGAGTACATCTGAGGCGGCCTCTCTAATATCGTTTTGACAACGACTCAATTGCTGTCGGGATTGCATCGGGACTTGAGAGAGCTTGAAGGAGACTTGATCAGCGAAGTTGCTGGCGGTCTCCTGCGATTGCAGCTTTCCGACGTTAAATTTTTGTGTTCTTACTCGACTCCGTTGATTCCGAAAAATTCGCATCCGTACCTTGGCTGCAACAAGGTAATGATCCGAGTCGATGTTGGCTCCTCGAAAGGTTCGAACATCTAGGATGCTAGAGGAGTGTCTGCCGTCGATGGCAATATGATCAATTTGATTGGTTGTCGATTGATCGAAAGACCGCAAGGTCCCCTTATGGATGTTGAGGTGTGGGAATCGTGTACTTGCTACTACCAGATTATGTCCCGCCATAAAGTCCACTAGCCTTAGTCCGTTTTCTGACGCGGCGTTGTTCAAAGATAGTTTCCTTACCCAGCTTCGCATTGAAATCTCCTAGAACGATTTTGGTGTCATAGCTAGGGCATTGCGCATACGTCCTGCCTAGGAGATCATAGAAGTCGTCTTTATGTCGGTCATCTTCCTCCTCTGTGGGGGCGTGGACACATAATAAACTTATATTGCCGAGACTGGTCTTGATGCGGGGATGTTATGAGGCGTTCGCTTACATACTGGAAGCTTAAGACTTTTTTCCTGAGTGTGCCTCGAACATCAAATCCGCATCCGAATAAGCGTTTCCGTAGTATATATCACAGTCTTTCATCCGCTTTTTGCCTGGCCAATCCCATCGCATTTCTTGGAGTGCAGTAATGTCTGCCTTATAGCAGTCCAAAGAGTTGACCAGTTGTTCGGCTGCACCTGGTCTGTTGAGGGACCTAACGTTCCAGGTGCAGATGGTCAGGTCAACATGTAATCTGTCCGTATCCGAGGCTATTGGTTGTTTCTGAACAAGATCTGTTTTACGCGATAGGGATGTTAACCCTAAGCGGGACCTCCAACCTGGAGGGGTTTCTAGCTGATGGTGGCTTAAAATCCAACATATCACTGTCAGCGTCTCTGATCGCACGCTGGCGATTCTCCCACTGTTGTTCTGTGGGTTGTTCCGGTGTCATTGGGGTTTGCGAGAGGTTGAGGGAAATTCGATCGGCAAAGGTCCTAGCGGTCTCCTGCGATTGTAGCCTTGCGACTTCAAACTGTCGTTGTCCAGCTCGACTCCGTGTCATCCGAGTCGATGTTGGCTCCTCGGAAGTTTCGTTCGGAGTGTCTGGCGTCGATCGCAACGTGATCAATCTGAACTTTAGCAGACTTTCTGTCCTTTTCTTATCATAGACAGGCCAAATGAACGCACGCAGGATATCCAGGCCACTTGGTCCTTCATCGACTCTAACTCAGCAGGGGCTATGCCCAAGTGCAACCAGGCGAGTTTTTGGACTTGTTTCATCCACCCCGTTCTGGGTCAGCCAACGCCTACCTGATGGTATCGCATTCAAGGCACGCTTCGGAAGTAATGATGGGGACATTTGTCTCACGTGACCAAACCATCGAAGCATAGCCCTTTTCGTTCCGAGAAACAGCTGCTTAACATTGAGCTCCTCGCTCACCGAGATACTTAAACTTCTTCACCAGCTTCAATGGAACTGCACTAACATGTGGAGTGCATTGGACGGGCGTTCTGGAAATAACCATAACCTCGGATTTGCTCACATTAACCGTCATCCCAGCATCAGTACATATCGGCTGAGTTCCGTCTGGGAGGATGTGAGGACAACTAAGTCATATGCCAAAACAAGACGCCTTAGGCTCAGCTCTACCACTGTGAAACATTCCTCGCGTCGACTGCGCTGCAACACCCAATCCATATAGTACACCCATGTAATGAAAAGGAGAGGAGACAAGACGCACCCTTGGCGAAGTCCAACGCCCACGGTTAAAGGTCTTAATTTACTACCATTAATCCGAACACAGCTCCTACAGGTTGCGTATAGAGACGGAATGGCCCTCACCAGGGGTCCTTAAATTCCATACTCCTGCAGAACACTCCAGTGTTTGTCTCGAAGAACTCAGTCATACGCCTTTCCCAAATCTCGAAAACAACTGTAGATCGGATTGGTGTACTCCGAAGCCGTCTCGATTATCATTCTTAGAGCGAAAAGCTGGTCGATTGTACTTCTGGTGTGACGAAAACCGAACTGTTCATCGCTCATCCTGAATTCGACCATTGCTCTAGATCGCGCCGCCAACTCTTTAGCGTAGACTTCACCGCGGATAGTTAAATGAGATATGCCACCGTAGTTGGAGTACTCTCTTTTATCCACCGTTTTTTAAAGGTTGGCAATCATCCCAGTCTGTCAATCGCTGGGTGTCTCACCGCGTTCCCAGGTTGCCTTAATGACACGAGAGAGCTATATGACTTCCTCTTTACCCATTGCCTTAAGCATTTGTGGCCAGATTTGATCCACAATTTGACTCCTTCGATTGTGTTGAATTTCATTCCTCTTAGCCGGAAAATGGTTTACTAGAGCACCTTTTACGCAGGTCTTTGGTCACGCTCTCCAGCTTCTTGCCTAACTTCTTCCAGGAATGCTCTTTAGCTGCTCGTATAGCTGCTCACGCCCCAGGGAAGTGGTCCCTGAAGGTATTCTTTTTCTCTTTGATGGCCTCTTGAATCACGCAGTTCTTTTCTCACCACTAGCCGCCACACCAAGCTGCTTAACTCCACAAACATCACGTGCAGAGGCAATGACAGTTGGTGAAAACAGTCCTCATATTCTTCCTCTACATGGAACAGTTGCTCAATCCTTTCGGATATGTGCCGATATGTGTTGCCGCACCTCACTGCTCTGTAGTTTCTCCCACCGTATGCGTGTGGTTACATCTCAACTGACATCTCCTTGCTGACCAGAAATTAACGGTCATTCTATACCGTACAGGCAGCATGGATAAGATCCAAACTCGTCAAACTCTGCAAGGAGAAGTTAGAAGAGATATCCAATGTAAATGAGGTGACCCTTTGCTGGGTACCTGGTCACATGAATATCTCCGGCAACGAGAGGGCGGACTAGTTGGCTAGGGTGGGATCAGGTGCTAACATTGCGCAGATCTCAGCTGAGGCCAAAGCACCACTCAGTGCGCTCTACAGGGAGATACAGACGGAGCTATTGGTGAAAGCCAATAAGCGCTGGTGTCGCTTAGATACATGCGCAACGGCGAAATCGACTTGGCCCGTCTATGATAAGAAAAGAATGACTTCTGCAGAAGCTGCAGGGACAAAGAGAAAATTGAGTCCGTCCGTCACCTGCTGTGCGAATGCCCGGCGCTAGCCCAAAAAAGGAATATTTTCCTGGAAAGATACTTCCTTTCGGGACTAGAAGAGGTAGGTAATATCGGGCTGAACAGAATACTGGGATTTTTATCCTCGTCTGGTTGGTTCAGCTCGACGGTAAATGAATAGGTATCAACGGGTTAAACAAAACAGGTGGGCACAATGGACTCAACGTAGTCTGCGTGAGCCTTGACTTTACGTCAATAGGGCACCCATATACCTAACCTAACCTAACCTATACCGTACAAGCCATTTCTTTATTTCATGCTCTTGATTTGACTCCTTACTTACTAACTTAGGTGGCGCTACAGTTCGGGATGAACCTGGGCCTCAAACAACAAGCCTTTCCAGCTACATAGCACGATCTTTGCTAACTGTATCCAGTGTCACACGCCCAGTTGGTTAAGGTCCCTTTCCACCTGTGTGCGCCACAATGCGCTTCAATGCCCATAAAAGCTTCATTGACGTCTCGCTGCGTTCTCCAAATCACGACAATGTGCCTCTTGTATTGGCAAATGAATCCCAGACGATTACATGGCAGTGCATTATAACATCGAATGTCTCGGTTAACTCCTTGCCTTAATGGAGCAGCGGGAATCTCCATTGTCATCCTGCACAACCTGACTGAGTTTAGTATAGATACTGTCATCTTTTTCTTATCGGACGCTACAGTTCGGGGTAAGGCTGGGTCTCAACCAACATGCCCCTCCAACCAGCACGATGACCATCCGTAGACGCCTGACTAGACTCATGTCGCTGTATAGTCCGTAAAGCACGTGGTTGAATCTTTTCCTCCATCCCCCGTATGTGTTTATACTTGTAGATCCAAAAATTACGCGCAAAATCTTTCTCTCGAAACGGCCAAGGACTTCCTCATCCGTTTTGGATAATTTCCATGCTTCTGTGCCGTACAGCAGGACCGGAATGATAAGAGTCAACTTTGTCGTTCGGGAGAGGGCTCTATTACTCAATTGCCTCTTGAGCCCAAAGAAAGAGAGATTGGCAGGAGTGATTCTGCCTTTGATTTCGGAACTGATATCGTTGTTCCAGGTTACTGCGGAGCTAAGGTAGACGAAGTCCTTAACTACCTTTAACTTAAATCTGCCAATATAAACGTTCTGGTCAAGACGTCGGTGATGTGCGTCGTCTTTCTTTGATGACAGCATTTATACTGTTTCGCCCTCATTTACTGCCAAAGCAGTTCTTCCCGCCTCCGTCTCAATACTCGTAAGCGCTTCATTGACATCTCGCTGTGTTCTTCTGATTATGTCAATGTCATCCGCGTATGCGAGGAGTTGTGAGGATTTGAAATAAATTGTGCCTCGTGTGTTGGCCAGTCATCATGGCCTGCATAGTCTAACGAGTTTAGCAGGGATGTCAAAGGTAGACATGGCGTTATATAACTCGTCTCTAACTACGCTGTCGTATGCGGCTTTGAAGTCGACAAATAGATGGTGGCCGTAGTGTGAAGATTTTTTCGATGGTGGACTTCCCTGGCCAGAACCACATTGATGGGAACCCATCAAATTTTTTTTGTTTTATTTTTTATTTTTTTCTTGCTAGGGTTGATGAAAATCTTCAAGAGACACTATGAGGACCGATAGCGCGTGCTCATAGTAGTGTGAGACTTGACTCACCAAAAACACCACCCTTCACTTATACGGTTCAGGGCATATTGCAATTTAGTCGTTGATTCTTCTACTGATTTTCCTGTGACCAAAATTGCAGTATCATCCGTTTGTGGTATGTCTCTGGCGCATAAAGCAGTGGACTAAGTACGCTTCCCTGCGGAACGCCAGCCGTAATTACTCGTAAATTTGAGTATTCGCTTCCGTGTTTTAACACGAAAGAGTCTATTAGATAAGTAGTTTTCCAGAACGTTCAATAGCAGTTCAGCGAAAACTTGTCTCTGTTTATATCCCAAACCTTCGTGCCAAGCTTTGTCAAAAGCTTGGGAGACGTCAAGAAATAAACTCGAACATATTAGCTTTAGCTTTTTGGGCCTAAAGTGGAATGCTTGCTTCTGAAACCAACCATGATCCGGTAAAAGACGCTTTTCTTGGACGATCGGCTTTAAGCATTTGATTATAATTCTTTCGAACACTTTCGAAATTATCGGCATTGATATTGGGCGGTAAGGTTTTTTATAACTTCGGCGAGTTATAAGTGTTTAAGTTGTTTTGTTACTTACTTACTTATCAGGCCAGCGATCCATGGAGGATCTGAGCCTGAGCTATAGCTGCCTTCCATCGCTGACGGTCACGCTGCTTCCAGTTATCAAGACCAAGATAACATCCGCGATTACTTGGTCTTTATACCGAAGGTTCGGTCTTCCTCTTCTTCTCGAACCAGGAGGCTCGAAGTCGAAGACCCTCTTAGTTGGAGCGCTGGTGTCCATGATGTCCAAAATCGGCTCAGCTGTCCTGCTTATCGTCCAGCTTTCGGCTCCGTACAGCAAGATTGGCAGTATATGCGTTTTGTAAAGCATAACTTTGGTCTTTCGAGTGAGGAGTTTTGACCCCAGTTGTTTGGACAAGCCGAAGTAGCAGCGGTTGCCAAGGGCGATTCTATGCCGCATCTCCACTGTACTGTCATTTGTGGAATTTACGTTTGCCCCGAGGTAGACAAACTCCTTAACTACCACGAAATTGTAGCTGTCAATTGTTATGTATATTTTGTCCCAGGAAGTGAGCGACGGATTGGTTTTTGCTTGACAGCATGTACTTCGTCTTGTCCTCATTGACCTTAAGACCAACTCGTTTCACCTGTTCTTCAATCGCCGTGAATGCTTCCACAATGTCACGGCGAGAACACGCGATGATGTCGATATCATCCGCGTATCCTAGCAGCGGGATGGACTTGTAGAAGATAGTGCCTTCCCTGTTGACACCTGCCCGTCGTACTATCTGCTCCGGCACCGGGTTGAAGAAGTCACATGACAGCGCATCTCCTTGCCGATATCCGGTGCATGTTTCAAACGGTTCCGAAGTCATAGAACCGAGCTGCACGGTGCATCGCGTATTTTTTAGCGTGGCGCGACACAACTGAATCAGTTTTCCCGGGATCCCGAATTCGGCGATCGCACCAAACAGTTCTTCACGATGAATGCTGTCGTATGCGGCTTTGGAATCGATGAAAAGATGGTGTGTATCGATTCGAAACTCGTTGGTCTTTTCCAGGATTTGTCGAAGTGTGAAAATTTGGTCTATAGTTGATTTGCCGGGCCGGAAGCCGCACTGGTAGCTGCCGATTAGTGCGGTGCAAAATGGTTTTAGACGTTCACACAATACGCTGGACAGGATCTTGTATGCGAGACCGAGCACTATGTTCTTGCAAGAGGTAGGATTGCCTTTTTTGTGGATGGGACATATAGAACTGGTATTGCAGTCGTCGGTCATGCTTTCATCTTCCCAAATTCTGCAGATGATCTGGTGCATGCTCCCTACCAGAACATCGCAGCCAGCCTTGAAGAGCTCTGATGGCAAGCCATCTGAGCCTGCGGCCTTGTTGTTCTTCAGCTTCTAAATAGCTGTGCCAACTTCTTCGATGCTGGGTGGGAGGAGTTGGGATTTCCTCGGTCCCTACCACTCTCTCTTGGCCATGTTCGTTCAGCAGCTGCTGGAAATGCTGTTTAAATACATCCACTATTCCCTGCGGGTCAGTGACGAGAATTCCCCCGCAGTTTCGAAGAGCGTGGCTGCCCTTTTTGAAGCCTCCTGCAAGGTCTCTGGCTTTCTTGTAAAAGGCTAGTGTTTTATACTTATCCCTAGACTCCTCGATATTCTTGAGCTGGGAGACTGCGAAGATTCTTTCTTTTGTCGCAGTCGTTTTTTCTCCTCCCTTCTTCTGGCTCCGTACTCTTCTTGCGCTGCTCTGGTTTTTTTCTGCAGCGCCTTGTGATACGCCTCGTCGGTTGCTGCCTTTTTCTGCTCACACTCGCCATCATACCACGGGTTTCTTGTCGGAGGTGGTAGGTATCATAAGGTGGTTTCGGCTACTTCCTGAATGGCTGAGCGGCAATGCAGCCACATACTATTGGCATTTGTGTTCGACGTAGGCATACCGTAGAGTCTCTGGTAACCTCCGGTGTGCTCAGGCGCCCAATGTCGAATCTCCTCCTGGTGGGCTGGTGCAGCTTTCTGACGTTTGACAGTCGAGCTCTGAATCTTCCTGCAACACTTCCTCGGTCAGAGTCGACATTGGCCCCTCTGAATGTTCGCACATCCAGCATGTTTGACAAGTGCCTGGCGTCAATGAGCACATAGTCGATTTGGTTGGCGGTTCGACCGTCCGGAGATCGCCAGGTTGCTGTGTGGATTCGCTTACGAGGGAATCTTGTGCTACTTATCAGCGCATTACGAGCTGTCGCAAAGTCCGTGAGTTGGAAGCCGTTATCTGTTGTTGTATAGTGGAGGCTGTGCTTTCCGATCACTCCGCCAAGGGTGTTCTCCTTTCCGATTTTGACTTTGAAGTCCCCGAGCACGATTTTAACTTCGTACTCCGGACAAGCTCCGTAGGCGTTGTCCAGGAGGTCATAGAAGTCCTCCTTGATAGGGTCTTCAGCCTCTTCGATAGCGGCGTGTGCACATATAAGGCTGATGTTGTGAAATCTGCCTCTTATGCGGATCACAGCGATCACTTAAGGGTCGAGGATCTTCGACCTTAACCGCTTTCCCACGACGAATCCGCATCTCAGTAAGTGCAGTCTTTTGTGACAGCTGTAATGTATGTCGCAATTTTTCTTCCTAATCATACCGTTTCCTATCCAGCGTATTGCCTGGACCGCAGTAATATCCGCCTTGTACTGCGTGAGGACTCTTTTTCTGGTTTATGAGCAGCTCCGGGGGTGTACAGGGTTCTGACATTTCAGGAGCATACTCGCAAATCGTGTTCCTTTTTCGTGCGTTTTCGTCGTCGAGTATCCGTCCGTGTATCCGAGGCATCTTGCTCATTCATAACTTGTAGGTTTTTTACGTGGGCGGATTGTTAGCCCGCCGCACAACCGCCATTCTGGTCGGAGTTTTGTCGCTGCATACGTTTGTTCACCTCCCAACGGTTGTTGAAGAGGCTATCCAGAGGGCGCCGCGAGGAGGCCGTATGTCAACTTGACCCGGACGTTTAAACAGGGATCGTTGCTGGCATCTCGCCAGATTGAGAGCGATCAACAACTTTACCCTGTATGTCCGAGCCCATCCCCTCTAAGTTGTTTTGTTACTCTTCTTTAAATAAATTTATTTAGACCTAATTGTTATTGTGCCATTTATCTCATCAAGGTCAGTAGTAGTTGGTGTGTGCAAAACGACTTAGGATTACCGGCTCTGATCGAAACGACGCTCAATAAATATAAATCCAACAGCCATCCAAAAACTGTGGTATTGTATTTGACTTTTCAACACTCGGAACTTAAATTTCCCTTTCAACTCTGCTGCATATATATGAATTAATTCAGCTTAAGGCTTCTACAGCGTAATAAAAACAAACATATATGTAAGCTTAAATCAAAGGCCATAATCTTCTTAGGTTGTAAATGCATGCATTCTCCCAAAAAAAAATAAAAATGCATATTACTGCAGGAATACTAAATGGGACCCATGTGAAAAAAAAAAAAAAAAAGAAATAAAAAACACTAACTTACTGCACAAAACTTATGTACAAAACACTAACTTTGCCAAAAACAAAAATATTTTTTATGTTGACAATCATCAACAAATAATAAGAAAAAATTCAATTTTAATGGCGTGAATAGATGAAAAAAGCCAGCAGTGTTGCTTCGACAAAATAGTTTCCGTCTCTAACTTCGTTTTAGAATTTATTTACAAAAATAACCAGCGACTCAAGAAATAATAAAAATAAAAAAAAAAAACAAAAAGTCTAGAATAAAAAATTAACCTCACATTACCATAATTGTAAGTTGCTAGTTAACATAAGCTTAGAAGACAAACCAATATTGTATAGACGAATTAACACTTAACCATTGGTTGTGCTACAAACAACAAATTAACTAAACAAAACAAAAAAAATTAAAAAGGAACAAGTCTTTTTACAACCTTTAGACCTTAAACCCATTACAGTAGATGTAAACTTTCGAGCAAAACTTATCTGTCGCACCAAGTAGATACTAGACTCACACTCAATGTTTTACTCTCTAAATAACGTTTTAAATTCTAAATAAATAAAAACCAAATTTTTAAACAAAAGAATTTTCAAAAACATAATTAAATTTAATTAAACAAATAATTTTAATCTCTACACCTATTGTGATTTAAATTAATTATAGACAAGTTACCTAAATCTAGTATTGTGTTACAATTGAACAATTTAACAATCCTTCCCTTCGGTGATAATTTACTACAACTTACCATTGTATATTATATACTCCCATGTATCCAATATTTATCTTCGAGTAGTATTTCCCTAGATACGCCTATTCTAGTTTACCTTTGTAAAGGGTCCGCCATATAACTTTTCTTTTTCACGTAGTGCTTATTTCGTGAATCCCCTGGTTCGATGAACAATGCGAACAAGCCCATGCAGCAAAACAAGAGGCATATAAAGCCATGCTGCAACGACGGACGAAAGCTGCTCGCGAAATCTATGAGCAGAAGAGAAGAGAGGAACACACGCTTTTCAGAAGAAAGAAGAGAGAGCGCGGAATGCGTGAGATCGAGGAGATGGAGAGATGCTTCCGCAGGAATGACGCCCGTAAGTTTTACAACAAGGTAAAACGAACATGCCATGGCTACAAAGCCAGAGTGGTGGCCTGCAGGGATGAAAATGGAGAACTGGTAGTAGAGTCGCTGTCGATGCTGAGGATTTGGAAAGACCACTTCTGCAGACTGTATAACGGCGATGATAGACAAGATACCGCTGTCAGGCAGAACGAGCCATTCGCAATGGACCACGAAGTAACAGAATTCAGTCCACCCGACCTAGACGAAGTCAAAATAGCGATATCAAGACTTAAGTCTAATAAAGCCGCTGGCGCAGACGGCCTGTCTGCTGAGCTTTTTAAGGCGGCTGGAGATGAGCTGGTAAGGTGCATGCACCGTCTCATCTGCAAGGTATGGTCGGAGGAAAGCTTGCCCGACGAATGGAATCTCAGCATCGTTTGCCCGGTCCATAAGAAAGGAGACCCCTATAACTGCGCCAACTATAGGGGATAAGTCTCCTTAACATCGCATATAAGATCTTCTCTGCCGTATTGTGTGAACGCCTGAAACCGTTTGTGGATAACCTGATCGGCTCTTATCAGTGTGGTTTCAGGCCAGGTAAATCCACAATAGACCAAATATTTACGCTACGGCAGATCTTGGAGAAGACCCAGGAATACCAAATCGACACTCACCACCTCTTCGTCGATTTCAAGGCCGCGTATGACAGCGTATATAGAGACGAGCTGTACAAAGCCATGTCTAGTTTTAACATCCCTGTCAAACTCGTCCGACTGTGCAGGATGACAATGGAGAATTCTCGCTGCTCCATTAAGGTCGGTAATGAGCAAACCGAGACCTTTGATGTTAAAAAAGGATTTAGGCAGGGCGACGCGCTGTCGTGCAACTTTTTCAACATCGTGCTTGAAAAGATTGTGCAAGAGTCACTCGCCAACACAAGAGGTACGATTTATTTCAAGTCTACGCAATTGCTTGCGTACGCCGACGATATTGACGTAATTGGACGAAAACAGCAAGACGTCAATGAGGCTTTCGTGAGCATTGAGGAAGAAGCGGCTAAGATGGGTCTCGAGGTTAATGAGGGTAAAACCAAATATCTGCTTTCATCTAAAAAAGACGGACAACACCGACGTATTGGCCAGATCGTCACCATGGGCGGATATAACTTTGAAGTGGTCAAGGAATACGTCTACCTTGGCTCACTGATGACCAGCGACAACAACACCAGCGCTGACATAAAACGCAGAATCACTCTTGCCAACCGCCGTTTCTTTGGGCTCAAGAGGCAATTGAGAAGTAGAGCTCTCTCTCGGAAAACCAAGGTGACACTATATAAGACCTTAATCATCCCAGTCCTCCTTTATGGCGCAGAGGCTTGGACCTTCACAAGAGCGGATGAAGATGCCCTTGGTCGTTTCGAGAGGAAAATTCTGCGCACTATCTACGGTCCCGTTTGTTCAAACGGTGTATGGAGGAGAAGGTATAACGAAGAACTGTACGGATACAGCGTCTAAGGTGGCTAGGCCATGTAGAGCGCATGAAAGATACAGCTCCGACCCGAAAAGTCTTCGAATCCACTCCGGAAGGAAGGCGCGGCAGAGGACGGCCGCCTCAGCGGTGGCGCACGCAGGTGGAAGGGGACCTCAACCAACTGGGCGTGCGGCACTGGAAACAGCTGGCCAAAGACCGTGCCGGCTGGAGACGCTTGTTGGTTGAGGCCCAGGTTCACCACGGACTGTAGCGCCACCTAAGTAAGTAGGAAGCTTATTTCGTGAATGGTAACACAGCTCATGTCTGATTTGACACATAATTATTTACCCTTCCGCTGAACGAATATGGTTGTGTATACGCTTGAACAACGCTGGGAAATATTGCGACATTACTTTGAAAATCATGGTAATGTTGCAGATTGGGGGCGAAAATTGCGTACGGATTTTGGAAGAAGAGAAGCACCGTCAGCCCCGTATGTTCGTTATCTTGTGAAAAAAAGGGAAAGAAACTGGCATCCTCATCGATAAACCAAAGCGTGAAAAGCCAAAAACAGTGCGTACATCCGAGAATATTGCTGCTGCGGCAGAAAGTGTGCGTAAAGCGCCATCAACATCGATTCACCGTCGTTCTCAACAATTGAACATTTCGGAGACATCATTGAGACGAATTTTGCATAAAGACCTTGGTATGACGCCATACAAAGTCCAATTGGTTCAGGAGTTGAAGCCAACTGACCATCCAATGCGTTTTCGCTTCGCTAAGTGGGCCTGCGATCGACTTACAGAAGATGCCGATTTAGCCAAAAAAAACCATCTTTTCAGATGAAGCTCATTTCGATCTTGGCGGTTATGTAAACAAGCAAAATTGTCGCATTTGGGGCACAGAAAACTCGCACGCATACATTGAAAAGCCGGTGCACCCGAAACGAGCCACTGTTTGGTGCTGATTTTGGTCCAGAGTCATAATTGGGCCATTTTTCTTCGAAAATGAGCAAGGAGTGGCCGTTACAGTCAATGGCGATCGTTATCGGGCCATGTTGAACGAATTTTTGTGCACAAAAATTGAAGAGGAGGATATTGGCAACATTTGGTTTCAACAGGACGGCGTTACGTGCCACACAGCCGAAGCTGCACTCGATGTTTTGCGCCCTGTTTTTGAAGATCGCATTATCAGCCGCAGAGCTGATGTCGTTTGGCCACCTCGGAGCTTCGATTTCACAACCGTTGGACTATTATTTGTGGGGTGCCGTCAAAGATAAGTGTTGCGCCGACAAGCCAGAGACAGTTGACGCTTTAAAGGACAATATTCGTGAAGCCATTGGTGAAATACAGCTGCACACAATCGATAATGTGCTTAAAAATTGGACCGATCGTGTAGGCTACTGCATGGCCAGCCGAAGCAGCCATTTGAATGCAGTTATTTTCCATTATTAACCGGAAGGATTGTACTTTCAAATAAAAAAAGAAATTTTGAGAAAATGTTCCGTAGTTTTTTTTTTATAGCATTTTCAAAAAAAAAAAAAAAGTTATTTGGCGGACCCTTTACTTAAAACGACTCTCAATTGCCAAAGACTCTTACAGACTACATTTGAAATTCGTTTTCACTTTACAAAAACTATTTTTTAAATATTTACACGCACTTAACACATGCAAATGCTTTATATATGATTAATGCTGTTTTTTATTTGCCTTGCATTCTTATTATATATTTATACAAAAGGATATATATTTATTAAATCAAATCTCTCTATTTATACAAACATGTATATTTCTACTTGTAAAAGCTTTACTACTTCCTTAGACGACGTTTCGTTCCCCAAACTTCAACTTGTTAGCTTTAGTATAAAATTGTTTTATTTAAAATATAGAAAACATTTTTGTTAAAGCTTTTAGGTATGAGTCTACTAAATAAGTTTATTTGTATTTTAATAAAATGGAAATTGTTATCACAGAATAAAATGATATCTTATTTCGATAAAGCGTATCGATTAATAGTAGGACGGGTCAATAGGTAGGTGATTCGCAGCCTTCAAGAGGGAGAGTTCACATGTGTTCTTATGTACGTGCGCACAGTGAAGCGATTTTCGATGCGATTCTCGCAAGCTTATCGCAAGCTTCTCGCACACAAACTCTTCTGATCACTTTTTCAAGCGATTCTGTGCGAGTAGTATCCATTGTTGTTGTTGTTCTGATGCAATTTCATTTGTTTAAAAGAAAAATTGATCAAGTTTCCTAATACTAAAGGTTGTAACACGACAACAATTAGTGTCTCATCCTATGTCAAAACTATATTTTATTATTTTTATTATAACGAAAATGTTTAACTTTATTTATGTAAAAAGCTACATGGCAACCCTAAACCTACGAATTACAGGGTAACGGTCCGCACCCATGGCACAAAATGGTATAAAAGTCGAGCCGAAATCGGTGCAGAGACACACAGGTTTGGTACTTCACTCAAGCCGGTCGGGTTATTTCCACCGAGAGGAATGTGCCACACTTGCGTGTTAACCATAGATAAATTAACAAGATGGAAAACTTTCGTACGTCTGCCCTGTGATCCCCGCAAGGGTTTGTTGTTGTATTTGTAATTAAGGCGGCCTCTAGACGCCTAATAATATTGTGCATTATTTGATATTGCACAATATTATTGTTCGTCTGTAGATAATATTGCAAGATTGTGACATATATTACGGAAAATCAAAACGCTTTTGACTTTTAATACAAATATGAGCGGTCAACTAAATTATTGGGAAAAAGATTGAACCGTCTGGGGCAGCAAGCCAATAAAATTGTGCAATATTTTGCACAATAATATTGAGCGTCTAGAGGCCGCTTTAAAAACAACGCTTTTGACTTAGAGTCAAGACGTCGGAACAAGGCAGAATGACATAGTCAAGACGCCGTCAAATCGAAACAAGTTTGTAGGGGCTAGTTGTCAAAATGCCTGTCAAAGCCATCGAGATTGCCATCTCGTTAATTTATCTATGGTGTTAACCAAGCTGAGTTTGGTTAGACTATTAGGCGGTCGGGTGCTCCACTGCCTTTCGTCCATCCACACTCATGCGAAATTACCATTCTCTCTTACAAATCCGCGCATATTTTCTGGGGTTGCCATCACCTTTTTTTCCTTTTGAATTTTCTCTTTTTATTTTTTTTTCGGTTTAATTTTTTTTTTTTTTCATTTTATTTTCTTATATTTTTCTCTTTAATTTTGTTTTTTCTTTATTTAATATTTTTTTTTTCTTTTCTTGTTAATTTTCCTTTTACCTTTATTAAAATAAAGAGTAAACAAGGCAACCACGTTTTTTTTATTTTTCTCTTTTTACTTTTCTCTCTTTTGTTACATTTGCCTAGCTGCCTGTTCAGCGTTTGCTGCGGTCCTCGGACAGCACGTAACGCGGCGGAGAGCTCGGCAAAGCGGCGTACGTGAACTTGTGTTCGCTGGATGTTTTGGGGTTAGGGCTGGGAAACTCACTTCTCTGAGAAGGAGATCTCATTTTACAATTGGCACCCCACGTGTGGTGTCCACGTGAGTGTCACGTTAACGTGCCACATATTACAATTGGCGCCCAACTTGTTGACCAGTCTCCACATAAAACACCACAACGGACATAAAAATTCGTACGAGCAAACGAATTGCCGCAAGGCAGAACGTGCCACATATTACAAGGTTCAATTTTTCAATTTGATGGTTTTCAAAATGTGGTCAAATGTTTTGAACGACATTCTTGTGCATTCCAAGAATTTTCCGTCATTGTTCCTTAACTGTGGATATATAAAGGGTTTTCCAATAGGGAATTGACAACTTTGAATTCAATTTGTGAACGCACCATTTCACTAATCATCGAACTGTCATTATTAGTTTATTCAGTAAGGTCAAAATTTTCATCGTGGTAAAGTACACGAACGAGCAATGTCTACAAATTATAAAAATTTTCTACCGGAATTCGGAGTCGGTGACCGCAACTTTAAGAACGTTAACTCCAATTTTCGGTCGTAATTCTCGCCCTAGTGGACTGGCAATAACAAGTCTAGTGCAAAAAATTAGGGTCTACATATTCGTTGTGAGATGTTGCCGTGTCAGCGAGACAACGGGTTGGTCGAAGTGTAGAAAATATCGCTGCCGTTCGGGCGTCCGTAGCAAACGATCCAAATCAATCAATTGCACGGCGTTCTCAAGAATTGGGCATCGCTCAGACCACATTAACGCGTATTTTGCGTAAGGATCTTGGTTTACACCCATATAAGATCAAGCTTACTTAAGAATTGAAGCCGATATACCATTTGAAGCGACGTACGTTCTCCGATTTGGCTCTGGAGAAGATGCGCCAAGATGATGAATTTCATCGCAAAATCATCTTCAGTGACGAAGCTCATTTTTGGCTCGTTGGGTTCATCAAAAAGCAAAATATGCGTTATTGATCGGGTGAAAATCCACATGTGCTTCATGAATCACCACTTCACCCACAAGAAATAACTGTTTGGTGCGGTTTGCATGCCGGCGGCGTTATTGGGCCATATTTTTTCGTCGATGATAAGGATCGTCACTTACTGTGAATAGCCAGCGTTATCGCGCCATGATTGCCGATTATTTTTGGCCAGAATTGGAAGATATGGACTTGGACGACATGTGGTTTCAACAGGCACACAGCACACGTTACAATCGATTTATTGAAGAGTTAGTTTGATGAGCATATTATCTCAAGAAATAGGCCAGTCGAATGACCGCTTCGTTCGTGCGATTTAACGCCTCTAGACTATTTTCTTTGGGGCTGCGTTATGTCATTGGTTTATGCCAACAAGCCGACGACGATGGAAGAGCCAAAGCCAATGTGTGGCCCAGTCATCGAAAATTGGGACCAACAAATCGACCGCTGCAAACGTGCCCGCGGTGGCCATATGTACGGAGTCGAGTTCCATTCATAAACGTTTTGATTGAACTTCAAGCCGTTAGTAAAGTTCTTGAAATGTCTCAAACGGTTTGCGTTTTATTTAAAAAAAAGTTGTCAAGTATTTATTGGAAAACCCGATAAATATAAACTTTCATTTAAGAATTCTTCGCCTGATGATGAATACATCGCAACAGAAGAGTACAGAGCAGCTTTCACTGTGCGCACCATATCGCATCCGGCATCGCATCTCGTATCGCTTCTCGTATCGCTTCCCGAATCGCATCTCGCATCGCATCGCATCTCGCATCACTGTGCGCGCAGCCTTAGGCCAGATTTTTGAAGTGAAAACTTCTTTAGCCGCGCTGGGCACTTTTAAACTTATGGGTTCGCGTCACCGACATGCTCGCATACATACATATACTATACATGTGAGCGTTATACGCTTTTTGGATGTGTGAAATCTCGTGTGTTCGCGCCACCGGCACGCTTATAGCAGTATGTATATCTGTAGCTATACAGCTGACGTATTGTACAAAAACCGGTAGACGAAAAACGTATGGGTTCGCGTCACTGACATGAAGGCTTCTGCTATCCGCTGGAGCACTCAGACGCAATCACTGGTCCATTGTACTGGCATGCTAATGTTATTAGTACGTCTATAGCTATGAGTACGACTCTTCTTCTTCTTTGATGGCGCTACAGTTCGGGGTGAACCAGGGCCTCAACCAACAAACCTCTCCAGCCTTTGGCCAGCCGCTTCCAGTGCCGCACGCCCAGTTGGTTGAGATCCCCTTCCACCTGTGCGCGCCACCTTAAATGCGGTCGTCCTCTGCTGCGTCGTCCCTCGGGGTTGGAGTCGAAGACTCTTCGGGCCGGAGCGTTGATGTCCATTCGCTCTACATGGCCTAGCCATCTTAGACGTTGGATCCGAAGACGCCCGTACAGTTCTTGGTTGAATCTCCTCCTCCATTCTTCGTTTACACAAGCGGGACCAGAGACTGCACGCAGAATTTTCCTCTCGAAACGCCCAAGAGCCACTTCATCCTCTTTTGATAACGTCCAAGCCTCAGCGCCGTAGAGGAGGACCGGGATGATTAAGGTTTTGTAGAGGGAAACCTTAGTTTTTCAAGAGAGGGCTCTACTACTCAATGGCCTCTTGAGCCCGAAGAAGCAACGATTGGCAAGAGTTATTCTGCGTTTTATCTCAGTGCTGGTGTCGTTGCTGCTTGTTACTATCGAGCCAAGGTAGACGAAGTCCTTGACTACTTCAAAAATATAGCTACCGAAGGTGACGTTCTGACCAAGACGTCGGTGTTGCGCGTCTTTCTTTGATGACAAAGAAAGATTTGGTCTTGTCCCCATTTACCCTTAGATCCACTTTGGCCGCTTCTGCTTCAATGCTTGCGAAAGCCTCATTGACGCCTCGCTTTGTTCGTCCAATAACGTCAATGTCATCTGCGCAAGCAAGCAATTGTGTGGACTTGAATTAGATCGTACCTCTTGTATTGGCCGCAGAGTCCCGCACGATATTTTCAAGAATAATGTTGAAAAAATCACATCACAGTGCCTCACCATGTCTAAAACCATTTTTAACATCAAAGGGGTGGGTTAGTTCACCTCCGACCTTAATGGAGCAGCGAGAGTTTTCCATAGTCATCCTGCGCAGTCTGGCGGGTTTGGCAGGAATGTTAAAACATGACATGACTCTGTATAGCTCGTCTCTATAAACACGGTCATACGCAGCTTTAAAGTCGACGAAAAGATGGTGCGTGTCGACCTGGAATTCATGGGTCTTCTCCAAGATCTGCCGTAGTGTAAATATTTGGTCAATCGTGGATTATCCTGGCCTGAATCGACGCTGGTAGGAACCTATCAGATCATCCAAAAACAGTTTCAGGCGCTTACACAGTACGGCAGAGAGGATCTCGTACGCGATGTTCAGGAGACTTATCCCTCTGTAATTGGCGCAGTCATAGAGGTCTCCTTTCTTATGGACCGGGCAAACGATACTGAGATTCCATTCATCCGGCATGCGTTCTTCCGACCATATCTTGCAGATGGGTTGTTGCATGTTCCTGACCAGCTCATCGCCAGCTGCTTTAAACAGTTCCGCGGGGAGACCGTCTGCTCCAGCAGCTTTATAAGCCTTAAGTTTCGATATCGCTATCTTAACCTCGTCTAGGTCGGGTGGACAGGATTCTCCTTCGTCTTCGTCCATTGTGAATGGTTCGCTCTGCCTGACGGCGGCATTTTGACTATCATCGTCGTTATACAGTCTGCAGAAGTGGTGGTTTGATATGTATATACCGCCGCGCTATGGTATGATTTGTTTATTTGCTTTACATTGATCTTCGGAATTCGGTTCAAATTTGATCATCCAGGCTACAAGGATAGCAACAATTTCAGAAACTAAGTGTTCCATTAGGAACCTTTCCAACCACCGACATGTAATGAATAAATGAAAAAACCAACGTTTTTGACTTTGCAGCACTTTGCACTTTATTTACATTTTCTTCCGTTAAGTCATGTGTTTCAAAGCTTAATAGATGATACCTCCTGGATAGTAGGGATTGTAGCCACCGTAGACATTGCCTTTAAGCGGGGGAAGAAAAAAAACGGCAAAATTATTTTTTCAATTCAAGAAGCCTGTATCTTGTCTGACTTACCGTAAGGATTACCATAAGATACACGACCTCCATATCCACTCGATGGCCATAATGGGTAAACTGGTTTTGGTGCCGGCTCAGGAACGGCAGCCACAAGGGCGAACACAGCGCATAGGGCAACGAGAGCAGCCTGTACGAAACAAACAAGAAACAGTGAACCTAATGTCCAGGCAACCTTTCAACCTAGGAACTTACCAAGAATTTCATGTTGATTTTTTGAAATTGTTGATTGTATGAACAGTAGAGTCAGTACTATGATTTTGAGTTTCCGAAACGCGGCTTATATACGAGCAAGGCGTTTTCAAACGCCCGATTGTTACGTGATCTTGGTGTACAAGTTCGAGTAAGCAAACGTCATCGAAGCGGCATTCGATTGATAAATTGACTGCCAATCGGATATTGTACGGGGAGTCGCAATAGGTCGTGTTGTGGAATTTCAGTTCTAATCAGGTAAAGAGTGAAGTGCACTACGAATTGGAAGTATTCGGTGGGTATACACGAGAAGCGTAGTCGTGAGAAATGTAGGTTCGAGCGGTCTTAAGGAATCTTAATGAGAGTGATTGGAAACTTTGTCGTCGGAATTCGGTTTTTACGACTAAATGTGCCCTGTGGAGTACTAGTCTAGATCGTACGACGTGTTTAATGCTATTTTCCAGATAACATAATCGGTAGTGAGCCGTGTTCAATTGCAGTCGGGAAAGGTATTGATGTTACATGGTCCAACGGCTCTATGCAAGACAGTAGTGGGATTATAGAACAATGCTCGCCAAGACAAAAGGAACCTCAAGGGATCGTCACAAAATAAAACCTGTATACCAGTAATCGAAGTCGTCGTACCAAAACCTGGAATGGCGCCAGTTAAACCCTTCATCGCGAAGGATGGGGAATAGATTTGCAAAGCAATGGGCAAGAGTGATCGGTTTCGGTTTGGCCCCATATTTAGGGTACCTTTGTTTGATAGTACACACCAGTTCAAACTAGTCCACTTGGAGACTTTGAATAACTTACCCTCCGTGGGCTTGACCATTATTGCTACGTTGAGGGAACACAGAAGACAGTTTAGCTAATAAAACAGACCTTGCTTTTTCGAAGTAACGTCTTCAGAGAATCTTTTATCAAAGATTCAACTGTGCCATGTTCAGAAGAAACTACAGTCTACAATATACGTACATAAATAGAAATTGCATCTTATCAACAAACCCCTTCTGCCACTGGCTAGAAAACTTTTATTCATTCCACTGTCGCTCGCTGGCACTAGCAAGGGCTAGACTAGACCATCTTTGACTTACTTTGATGGCGCTAGAGTTCGGGGTTAACCAGGGTCTCAACCAACCAGCCTCTCCAGCCAGCCCGATCTTTGGCCAGCCGCTTCCAGTGCCGCAGGTTCAGTTGGTTGAGGTCCCTTTCAACCTGTGCGCGCCACCTTAGATGCGGTCGTCCTCTGCTCCGTCGTCCGTCGGGGTTGGATTTGAAGACTCTTCGGGCCGGAGCGGTGATGTCCATTCGCTCTACATGGCCCAGCCATCTTAGACGTTGGATGCGAAGACGTCTAACTAGGCCGATGTTGCTGTCCAGCCCGTACAGTTCTTGGTTGAATCCCCTCCTCCACTCTCCGTTTACATAAACGGGACCAAAGATGGCACGCAGAATTTTCCTCTCGAAACGCCCAAGAGCCTCTTCATCAGCCCTAGCGCCATGGAGAAGGACCTGGATGATTAAGGTTTTGTAGAGGGATACCTTAGTTTTCGAGAAAGGCTCTACTACTCAGTTGCAAGAGTTCTGCGTTCGCACGATCTTTTCAAGAATGATCTTAAAGAAATCACATGACAGTACCTGGCCTGAAACCAGACTGGTAGGAACCTATAAGATTGTCTACGGACGGTTTCAGGCGCTTACAAAGTACGAGAGAGAGGATTTTGTACGCAATGTTCAGGAGGCTTATCCCTTTGTAATTGGCGCAGTCATAGGGTCTCCTTTCTTATGGACCGGGCAAACGATACTGAGACATATACCGATACCGACCATATCTTGCAGATGAGTTGGTGCATGTTTCTGACCAGCTCATCGCCAGCTGCTTTAAACAGTTCCGCGGGAAGTCCGTCATTAAGGCTTTATAAGACTTAAGTTTCGATATCGCTATCTTAACATCGTCTTGGTCTAGGGGATTCTCTTTCGTCTTCGTCCATTGTGAATGGTTCGCTCTGCCTGACGGCAGCATTTTGTCTATCATCGCCGTTATACAGTTTGCAGAAGTGGTCCTTCCACAATCTCAGCATCGACTGTGACTCCACTACTAGTTGTCCGTGCTCATCCCTGCAGGCTTCTGCTCTGGTTTTATAGCCTTGGCATGTTCGTTTTACTTTTTGGTAACATTTTCGAACGTCGTTCCTGCAATAAGATCTCTCCACTTCCTCGATCTCGCGCTTCTCGTGCTCCTTCGTTTTCCTTCTCAGAAGCGCATGCTCCTCCCTCCTTTTCTGTTCATAGAGCTCGCGGACAGCTACCTTCCGCCGATGCAGTGTAGTCATGTATGCATTCTGTTTCTCTACATGGGCCTGTCTACATTCATCATCAAACCAGGGGTTTCTCGAAGGTGGTGGCTTGGCTTGAAACCGAGTACATCTGAGGCGGCCTCTCTTATGGCGTTCTGACAACGACTCCATTGCTGTTCTATGGTTTGTATAGATTGCATCGGGACTTATGTGAGCTTCAGTGGACTAGATCGGCGAAGGTCCTGGCGGTCTCTTGCGATTGCAGCTTTCCGACGTTAAATTTTGGTGTTCTCACTCGACTCCGTTGATTTCGAGAAATTCGCATCCGTACCTTGGCTGCAACAAGGTAATGATCCGGGTCGATGTTGGCTCCTCGAAAGGTTCGGACATCTAGGATGCTGGAGGAGTGTCTGCTGTCGACCGCGACCGGGCACGCGGAGGCTGTGTGTCAATTTGGATTGAGCAGGGATGGTAAAGGACTGGCAAAGGCCTCGTAGGAGTAGCATCTGCCGACAGATGCTGGCCCGGCAAAAAGCGAGGAAGAGCCTCTGCAGCCGAACACCTTGCAGCTCTACTAGTCAGGTCCTACTTCCACCTCCTCGTGGTACCTTCTGGAAATTTCCTTACAAGCGAAGTTACTGACGGAAGAGGCCGAATGGCGAGTATCCTGCGCCACCAAACAGGATTAGTGTCGGTTGGGCTACGGTCTAGCAAACCATAACCGTAAAACCACATATTGCTCAGAAAGAAAAAACAGCCTCTGATAATCAAATGGAACGGATCTATGTTGACGACCCTTTGAGAAAACAAAAAATTAACAAGGACCTTCGGTTCTGTACGTGGAATGTTAGGTCCCTAAGCAGACCACGTGCGGCCAAACAACTTGCGGATGCCCTGGACCGCTATAAAGTGGACATAACCGCCATCCAGGAAATGTGATGGAATGGGCCGGGCAAACAGCGGATGAAAAACTGCGACATCTACAACGGTGACTGCTATAGGGAGAGAGGACAGAGACAATTTGGATGCGGATTTGTTGTTAGAGGTGGACTAAGGCATAAAGTCCTTAGCTTCCAGTATGTGAGTGAACGCCTTATAACGAGCCGCATCAAGGCAAAATAACGGTACGATAACGGACACAGGCTGATCGACTTCGCCACGGGGAGAAATATTCTTTTAGCTAGCACACGCTTTCCGCACCTCGATATACACAAAGGCACCTGGTGGTCTTTTGATCAATCGACCACCAACGTCCACTATTCTTGATGTTCGTACTTTTCGAGGAGCGAACATCGACTCAGACCACTATCTTGTAATAGCGAAGATACGTCAACGGATATCACGAACACCGCGGAGTAGAGTTAGAACACCAAGCTATGACGTCGGAAAGCTACTATCGCCGGAAATCGCCAGAGCCTTTGCCATCCGCTCTCCCTCAAGCTCTCCGATACACTTCAATCCTCCACTCAGTCAGGAGCCAGTGCAAACAAGCCCTGAAGAGCACAGCAACGGAGGTGTTAACCGAATGTCTCAAGGCTATAAAGCCCGAACGGAGACCTGTAAGGATAAGAACGAACACCTAGTAATAGAATCGCAGTCGATGCTGAGGATATGGAAAAACCACTTTTGCAGACTGTATAACGGCGATGACAGCCAACATACCGCACGCCGCCAGGCAGAATGACCCATTTCTCAATTACGAAGATCGCAGATCAAAGCAGCTGGGGTGAGCTGGTTAGGAGTATGCACCGGCTCATCTGTAAGATATGGTCAGAAGAAAGCATGCCCAAAGAATGGAGGCTCAGCATTGTTTGCCCGATAGCTTTTTCAACATTATGAGTAACTGGACAATAGCCACCGTGATATGCTCAATGCACTATGAGTTGTTGAACCATCTGTAGCAGCAAAAACCTTCACAGTTGATGCACATTCTATGTGTATGTATGTTGGCCTTACAGTCCACGAAAGACCAACGTCAAGCTTCTCTCAATCACCCATGTTGTGTATGATATTAGTTTTCCATAGGTGGAAGGGATCTACAGTTTATTGCCGATTCCGAACGGCGAATTTCGAGAAGCTTTTCATGACAATTATACTACAGGGGATTTTGTCAGAACCCCGCTGAGGAGAAGCACCATGGAAACACGGGCGATGACATGCCTGTTGTACGGATTCGATCCCGTATCCTTGGCGTCAGAGGTCACACACTACCCACTGCGCCATGGCGCTTCTCAATAATGAGGAAAAAATGCGCAGACCTGTACTAAGCTCATGCCATGCATTGAAAATTCCAGCATCTGAAAATCTATTGTATACTAGCTTTTGCCCGCGGCTTCGCTTGCGTTCGGGGTAAGACGGTTCCCCTTTCCTGATTTAGAACACAGAAGAGAACTCGGAACAGAGTGTTATTTTAATACGCTACTGTAGACGATATTATATGTCTTTCCATTTGCGGATAGAATGTAAAGATTTTGGGCATTGGACACACGCGAACATGCTACATACAATTGTCCATGGGAAAAGCACGACTTTTCTAAGTTCACCACAGCCACCTTTAATGTTTGACCTTGCGCTTTGTTAATGGTCATAGCGAAACTAAGCTTTAAAGAAATTGTAGCCTTTTAAACTGGAACGGGAGATCTGTGGGAATTATTGGGATTCGCGGGATCAATACATTTTCACCCTTTCCTACGCCGGTTAAGATAGTGGCGCTAATGATATTGCGGCCAAGTTGTGTGACACGAAGTCTCGTCCCATTACATAATCTCGGGGCATCTAAATGTCGTATAAGCATGACTGGGACGCTTGGTAGTCAAATAACAGAGTATATGTACCGTAAGCACCATAGTGTTAAGCGCGGCCCGATGCCCGCACTTAAGTACAGATAGAGAGCACACAACGTTAGCGCGTTTCAGAAACATATCAGCGCCATCTATCGTAATTCAAGAGTGACACTTATTTATGTTTCGAATGTTGATTGCTTTCTCAAAAACTGATTGATTTATGGTTGTTTTAATTAAATCATTTTATTATTCGATTGTATCATAGAACCTATACTAATTTTGCGGAGAGTCTCACACAAATTTCCATCCCCTATTGATTTTTTTTTTTTTTTCTGCATACAAACTTAACAGGGGCTAGAAAGAAACAAAAACAGGCCAAGTGCGAGTCGGACTCGCGCACGAAGGGTTTCGTACCATCTGTATATACATATATATATGAAAGAGACTATGTATGTATGTTACCTCATCAGTCATCACATTAAATCACATTTTTTGTATGATGACAGATCTTGGTTGCAGGCAGGTTATCGGCATATTACTTTGATAATCACCATTGAATTCAAATCAATTATCTTACTTGACAGCAACGATGTGAAAAGGTGAATAACAATTAATATGGGGAAAAGGTTTGCAGCTAGGATTAATTCATCAAAGACACAAATATATTGTCGACTAACCTTGGTTCAGTATGTGACCAAGGGGATTTTTTGGATGAAAATCATGTCTGTTGTATGGGAGCCCCCCTTAAATATTAATTTTGTTCTATTTTTAGTATTTGTCGTGGTAGCGGCAACAGAAATACATCATCTGTGAAAGTTTCAACTGTCTAACTATCACGGTTCATGAGATACAGCCTGGTGACAGACGGACGGACGGACGGACGGACAGCGAAGTCTTAGTAATAGGGTTCCGTTTTACCTTTGGGTACGGAATCCTAAAAAGTAGCCTACGTCACTCTCCATCCCTTCAACTATCACCACTTAGAAAATCACGTCAATTCGTCGCTCCGTTTTGCCGTGAAAGACGGACAAACAGACACACACACTTCCACATTTATAATACTAGTATAGATTTTCATTATTCCTTTTATTACAAATGTCCTGCTACTACTAGCTGGTCAAGTTAAATATTTCAGCAATATTTAGGTAATGTATTGTATGAAACAGAAATTCTAGCTGCTCTTCATTGGCTCGGTGCATAAGACAATAAAAAATAATTACAAGACACTATGTCTTATTTCTTTTTGGCTATAGCCCCAAGTTAATTTAACATTGCAAGCTGTAAACCATAATTTATCCCTGCATTCCGATCGAATCCCGACACAACCTTATCATCGAACGTGTTTTTCATGGTGTTTCTCATCAGTGGGGTTCTGACAAAACCCCCTGTAGTAAAATTGTCATGAAAAGTTTCTCGAAATTCGCCGTTCGGAACCGGCAATAAACTGTAGGTCCCTTTCACCTATGGGAAAATTAAATCACACACAACGTGTGTGTATTAGGTTGCAATACATACTGTACTTACAAGCTGCACGGGAGTAAAGCCATAATATCCCAAGGTAGTACCGTTATAAATATGAAAACATACTACAAAGAAGATCCCGTTAGGTTTTTGTGGTTTTGCAATCGCTAAGCGCGGTTCACATTGAACGATTTATCAAGCGATTTGCTTGACAACCGCGGTTGGACGACAAATTGTGTATGCAAAACCAATGTGAACGCTCTAGCTACAAGACGGTACGATTTGTAGTCAGGAAATTGAAAATTTCCAACTTTTTGCTTGACAGCCGTGGTTGAACGATTTATCGTTAAGTGTGAACAGTTTACGTACAACTTCAGAGCATTTTTTCACTTTTGCCTGTGCGTTCAGAGAAACAACACCAACTTTGAGCACAGTATATGGTAATTTCAAATTCATACTCAGTGAGTGTGCAGTTCTAATAAAACACCACAATGGCATGGAACGTTTGCTGAAAACTACAACCAACGTGAAAATTCAGTCGAGTTTCTCTCGAATCATACCTAGGACAACCACCAATGGAAAGTAGTGAACGAACATCTACGACCCAAACCATCTGCACTCTGTCCAAGTTGTATGGCAAAAATAATAAGATTATGACTCTTGAACCTGCGCGAACTATAAGGAAATTAAACGATTCGAAAGGTAGTTTCTTATCCATTTAAGAAGAGAATCATTGATGCGAGAAGCAAGCATCTCGACAAAAAGGACTTCGAAATATCCAGCGCAACTGTTTTGCTTTCACCCTGTTTGGTGAAGCGAGCGATTCCACTTTTCGGCGAGATATGCCATCAAATCACCAGTAGATCTGTTGCTGCGGAAACCCTACTGACGGTCATTGAGGAGTTTCCATCATTCAAGGTATTTGATAAGCTGACGGTCAATCAGCGTTTCCAAGGCCTTGGAAAGAAGGGACGTTAGTGCAATGGGTCGCTAGTTGGAGGGAGAAGATGATTCGCCGATTTTGGGTATAGGCTGGACAAATTCTGTTTTCCACCTACTCGGAGCACAGAGGAGTCGGAAAGGTGTAAAGCTTACGCAGTGGATTTGCCAGCGCAGAAGAACACCTCTTCAGAACTATTAGAACGGTTATGTGTATGTCGAGGTCCTTAAGAATCCTTGAGACTGTACGAGTGTGGAAGTGGATTAGTCCCATGGTGGACTCTAGTACTGGCGGAGACGAAATACAGGTTAGGAGCTGAGAACTGGTTGCGAAGTGGGCAGCAAGTAGGTTAGCTTTGTCTAAGGGGGTGACAGCTGGAATGTCATTGTGGATGACGTCGGTATAGACGACGTAGTTGAGTTTTTTATGTTCTTTACAAGCGACCAGAAACTTCTGCTACCTTTGGGACATTGAAGGATTTTACACCTTGGTTTTAGGTCAGATTGGAGTTTAACCCGTCGAATGTGGTGTTGCAGTCATTTCTGGCTCGTATGTACTATTTTCGGTTTTCCTCAGAACTGTTTGCCTTGTAGGCCCGAAAACTTAGCTCCCTGAGCCTAATAGCCTCTTTGCAGCTCAAGTCACAGCGCGTATTATCCTTTGGCCTGGTGCTTTTAATCTTGCTAGGAATAAAATTTACCATGCCGATTCGGATACATATTTGCCATAATATCAGTTGCGGCGTCCACGTCGGTGTCGCAGAAGCATAACGACCAGTTAAAGATCCGAAAGAAATTGGTAAGGCTGCACCAGTTGGCTTTCTCGTATAGCTATATTGTATCTCTTAGGAGCTTTTAGGCCCTTTGTGTTGTTCGTTTGTTGGTTAGGTTTCTCTCCGTTAAGCGGTGAGGAGCACTTAGACCACGATAGGTCCATTGTGCTACCACTCGAGTCGGCTTACTTACTTACTTATTTAGGTGGCGCTACAGTCCGTGGTGAACCTGGGCCTCAACCAACAAGCGTCTCCAGCTGGCACGGTCTTTGGCCAGCTGTTTCCAGCACCGCACGCCCAGTTGGTTAACGTCCCCTTCCACCTGCGTGCGCCACCGTTGATGCGGCCGTCCTCTGCCGCGCCTTCCTTCCGGTGTGGATTCGAAGACTCTTCGTGTCGGAGCTGTATTTTCCATGCGCTCTACATGGCCTAGCCACCTTAGACGCTGTATCCAGGCGCAGAATTTTCCTCTCGAAACGACCAAGGGCATCTTCATCCGCAGAATTTTCCTCTCGAAACGACCAAGGGCATCTTCATCCGCTCTTGTTAAGGTCCAAGCCTCTACGCCGTGATGATTAAGGTCTTATATAGTGTCACCTTGGTTTTCCGAGAGAGGGCTCTACTTCTCAATTGCTTCTTGAGCCCATAGAAACAGCGGTTGGCAAGAGTGATTCTGCGTTTTATGTCAGCGCTGGTGTTGTTGTCGCTGGTCGTCAGTGAGCCAAGGTAGACGATTTCCTTGACCACTTCAAAGTTATATCCGGCCATGGTGACGTTCTGGCCAATACGTCGGTGTTGTCCGTCTCTTTTAGATGAAAGCAGATATTTGGTTTTACCCTCATTAACCTTGAGACCCATCTTAGCCGCTTCTACCTCAATGCTTACAAAGGCCTCATTGACGTCTCGCTATGTCCGTCCAATCACGCCAATGTCGGTGGCGTACGCAAGCAATTGCGTAGACTTGAAACAAATCGTACCTCTTGTGTTGGCCAGTGATTCTTGCACGATCTTTTGAAGCACGATGTTGAAAAAGATGCATGACAGCGCGTCACCTTGCCTAAATCCTTTTTTAACATCAAAGGTCGTCCATTGTCATCCTGCACAGTCGGACAAGTTTGGCAGGGATGTTAAAACTAGACATGGCTTTGTATAGCTCCTCTCTATACACGCTGTCATATGCAGCCTTGAAATCGATGAAGAGGTGGTGAGCCGTAGCGTAAATATTTGGTCTATTGTGGATTTACCTGGCCTGAAACCACACTGATAAGGGCCGATCAGGTTATCCACAAATGGTTTCAGGCGTTCACACAATACGGCAGAGAAGACCTTATATGCGATGTTAAGGAGACTTATTCCCCTATAGTTCCTATAGTTGGCGCAGTTATAGGGGTCTCCTTTCTTATGGACCGGGCAAACGATGCTGAGATTCCATTCGTCGGGCATGCTTTCCTCCGACCATACCTTGCAGATGAGATGGTGCATGCACCTTACCAGCTCATGTCCAGCCGCCTTAAGAAGATCAGCAGACAGGGCGTCTGTGCCCGCGGCTTTATTCTCCCACATCGTCGTCCATTATGAATGGCTCATTCTGCCTGACAGCGGTATCTTATCTATCATCGCCGTTATACAGTCTGCAGAAGTGGTCTTTCCAAATCCTCAGCATCGAGTGCGACTCTACTATCAGTTCTCCATTGTCGTCCCTGCAGGCCGCCGCTCTGGCTTTGTAGCCATGGCATGTTCGTTTTACCTTATTGTAAAACTTATGGGCGTCATTCCTGCGGAAGCATCTCTCCATCTCCTCGATCTCACGCTTTCCGTGTTCTCTCTTCTTTCTTCTGAAAAGCGTGTGTTGCTCTCTTCTCTTCTGTTCATAGATTTCGCGAGCAGCTCTTGTCCGTCGTTGCAGCATGGCTTTATATGCCTCTTGTTTTGCTACATGGGCTTGTTCGCATTGTTCATCGAACCAGGGGTTTCTAGGTGGTAGCGGCTTGAAACCCAGCACCTCTGAGACAGCGTCTCTGACGGCGCTCTGGCAATGCGCCCATTCCTGCTCTATTGTTTGTGCTGCTGTGGGTGGATTTTGAGAGAGCTTGGAGGAGACACAATCGGCAAAGATTCTGGCAGTCTCTTGCTACAACAAGGTAGTGGTCCGAGTCGATGTTAGCCCCTCGGAAGGTTCGTACGTCGAGAATACAGGAGGAGTGTCTGGCGTTGATCACAATGTAATCAATTTGGTTGGTGGTCGATTGATCAAAAGACCGCCAGGTACCCTTGTGGATGTTGAGATGGGGGAGTCGCGTGTTTGCTACAAGGAGGTTACGCCCCGCTAGGAAATCGGTTAGCCTAAGTCGGTTGTCGGATGTGGTGTTATGGAAGCTATGCTTTCCTATGATCGATTCAAATATGTCCTCTTTGCCCAGTTTTGCATTAAAATCTCCTAGAACTATTTTTGTGTCGTAGCTGGGGCATTGGACATATGTTCTGTTTAGGAGATTGTACAATTCTTCTTTGAGTCGATCGTCCTTTTCTTCCGTTTGGGCGTGAGCGCATATTAAGTTAATGTTTCCAAATTTAGCTTTGATGCGGATTGTTATGAGGCGTTCGCTTATGTCTCGAAAGCTTAAGATGTTTTGTCGGAGTCATCCTCAATAACGATTCCGCACCCGAATAGGCGCTGTTTGTTCTCCTTGTAGCAGTTCCCGTAGTAGATGTCACAATTTTTCATGTCTTTTGCCTGGTCCATCCCATCGCACTTTTTGAAGCGCGGTTATACCTGCTTTATATCTGCTGTTAAGGGACCTCACATTCCAGGTGCAGACTCTCATGGCCGTTAGTCGTTTGCAGGAGTCGTCAGCTTTATATCCGTCCGTATCCGAGGCTTGTGGTTGCTTCTGAACAAGTAGGTTTTTACGTGATAGGGATGTTACCCCTAAGCGCAACCCCCAACCTGGAGGGCCAGATTCCTCTTTCCCCAGGAACAAGGGGTTGGGTCGCTGCACACATGGGTTCACTACCTGGTAGGTGCCAGGGTAGCTATCCAGGAGGGGCCATGCGGAGGCTGTGTGTCAACCTGGATTGAGCAGGGACAGAGTTCGAAGCTGGCGTTTGCCATGTTAAACGCTCTGTTTGCTCGCTCAGAATAACTTACGTAGTTCTAATAATGTCCGGACGTTCTGTATCGTAAGCTGATGTTTCCAATTGATCCTTATGTACAAACTATCGGGTGCAAATTGGAAAAATTGGATATGTCTAGATCAGTGCATTTCGCATATTTAGCGACGCTGACAGTATGTCTAGATCAGGGCATTTCGCATATTTAGCGACGCTGACAGTATGTCTTTCGATTAATGAACTATTAAGAAACATAAAAAACACGTTGTTGTCGAGTCGAACAATGTGAAGCTCCCTTAAGTATTTTTCTTGCGTTTCCAGCTTAAGTCCACTGCGAAGTTCTCCTGTCAAATAATTTTATTTTATTCCTTGTCTTTTTTTGTGTCGAGAAGGGCATTTTTCTGTTTCGTTCGTGACGAGGAATGCATGGCAGTGGACTTGGCGCTGGAAAGCGGGAATCAGTGCAGTAAAATAAAATCGTCATTTGGAATAACCCGGATATTTATTCTTCACTTTGGTATTTCCCGTGGGCCGGCCTGCTGTCATAACATCATTTTATTTTACTGAGTATTACGAATATCTTCATACACATCTGGAAGTTGCGACAATGGTTGGAACGCAACACAGCTGTAGTGCACCCAAATGTTGCAAGGCAGATGATGATCTAATGGTTTCTTGCGATCGTTGCAAACGGTGGTGGCATTATTCGTGTGGTAAATTCGACCCAAGCAAGTACGATGCTATCACGCCATGGTTTTGTGAGGACGACAACTGCAGGGATCTCGTCGAAAGTAATCAACCATCTGGCGTCGCGCAGGAAGATTTCGAACCTCACGAGACAAACGATGTGCACGACCAACAACGTTCATCGGAGCAAGGCGAAACAGAAAACTCCATATTTTTTCTCATGGAAGCCGCCACAGTAGCTCAATCAGCTGTACTGGAGAGGGACCGCGAACTTGCCGCAATGAGGGAGGAAATGGAGGGGCTAAAGTTGAAACTTGCCACAGTTTCCACACCATCACAGCATAGAACTTCCCAATCGGGTCCTCTAAAATGTCGAACACCCAAGGCAATGGATGATAATGCAGAGTTGATAAAAATGATCCAAGCAAATCATCAGGCACTTTTGAATCATCTTGGCCATCAAAGGGAACCGACTCCACTTCCCAAAAAACAAGAAAATCGGCCTAGTTGCGCAGAATCTGCGTACCAGGAGGGAGATATGGCAAGCTTGTTGACGATTTTAAACAGAAGTAACGTCCAAGAGCTTCCATCCTTCTCGGGAGCTGACAAGCGAGAATGGCCGTATTTCGAAGAGGTTTATAAGTCAACAACGACAGAGGGCAGATTTACCGGAAAAGAGAATGTGTCTCGTCTGCGAAAAGCGCTCAAGGGTGAGGCTTATCAACTGGTGAGCGACCGTTTAAAGTACTCCTCAGACGCCGATAGTATCATGGATGCACTTAGAGCTATTTTTGGGCGTCAAGATGTCCTTGTGCACGACTTAACCGCAGATTTATTAAACTTACCACCGCTTACCTCGAAGTGTGATCCTAAAATCCGAATGTGGGCGGTGAAGCTGAACGGCTTCGTGGCAGATATAAAGTCTTTAAAACGGGAAGAGGATCTCAACAACGGATACGTTTTGACTTGCCTGGTTTGTAGGTTGGGGGCTGGGCTTTACCAGGAATGGACAAAGAGGAAGGCTGTTAATCCTCGTGCCAACTTCACCGATCTCGCAGACTTTCTAACAGAGAAGCTAATCGATATGCCTCCTGAGCTATCAAAGCATGTAGAGGTGACCGATCCTAGGAAATCTTCAAAACTGCCGAAGGCTGTTGGTCGAGTGTTAACACATCAACCAGTGGTACCTAAGGTTGATAGCGCCGTTTGCGTAAATTGCTGCTTAGTTCCTTCGAAGCATGACTGGAGAGTTTGCCGTCAAAGAAAGACGTGTGGCATGGACGGTTGTAGTGCTCATCACCACCCTTTACTTCATCAACCGGCGGTTTCTGTGGCGGGTATGAACAGCTCAGCCTCTCCTTTCATTCCTCAAGCGCAATTTCACTCGTCGCATGTGGGATCGGATATATCCGTCATGTTCAAGATAGCTCCAGTCCGAATTTATGGAAAAGGTGGAAGATTTGCGGACACATATGCATTTCTCGATGACGGTTCATCCCTATCCATGGTGGAGAAAGATCTTTTCGATGAGCTTGGTCTTCAAGGTAATCCAGAGGAACTCATCCTTCAGTGGACAAAAGGAGTTTCTCGGCACGAGAACTCTGTGCGGACTACATTATCTGTTTCAAGCGTCCATAGTCACAAGCGCCATCTATTGAAAGGCGTATACACCGTCGACAATTTGGAGCTGCCTTGTCAGTCAATCGACGTCGAAGCGCTCAAAAGGTCTTACAGTCATTTGCGAGGTCTTCCGCTATCAAGTGTGACAGACGCTAAGCCAAAGTTACTTGTTGGGCTAGATCACGCGAAATTCTTATGCGGTCGAGGGCAACGGTACGGTAAAGATGAGGAACCATGTGCCATCAAAACCCTTTTAGGATGGATCGTTTACGGGAAGTCTGCCCCAACGTTGAATGCTTCTGGTCTCAATAGAGCGATCAAACCCTCGATGCATTTTTTGTTTCATGACGCGATAAGGTCCGAGGATGGATTGCATGAACTCGTGAAACATCATTTTACCACTGAAAATTTCGAAGTTATGGCACCGAAGACCAGTTTGGAAAGCCAAGAAGTCCGTCGAGCTGTTGATATTATGCAACGCACGTTGAAACAAGTGGATAACTGCTACGAGATTGGCTTGTTATGGAAGTCAGATACAGTGAAGCTTCCGGATAGCTATCCAATGGCTTTGAGTCGGCTTATATGATTAGAGAGATCGCTAAAGAAAAGACCTCACTTGTTGGGTTGGAAAAACAACCATATGAAGGAGCTAGTCTCAAAAGGGTACGCTAGGATTGCGTCAAAGGAGGAGTTGCAAAAGCCGTGGCCAAGAGTGTGGTATGCACCCACCTTTATAGTGGAAAATCCAAACAAATGTTCTCCGAAACCAAGAGACGTCGCGGATGTAGCTGCCAAGGTGAATGGTGTCTCATTCAACACATATCTGTTGAAAGGTCCGGACAATCTGGTCCCTCTGCATGCTGGCCTCTTTAAGTTTCGTGAACGTGCGGTGGCAGTTAACGCCGATGTAAAGGAAATGTTTCACAGGATTCGAATCATCGAAGAGGATCAGCAGTGTCAACGAGTCCTATGGAGAGATGGTGATAGTAGCAGGAGTCCCGATGTTTACATAATGGAAGTAATGATGTTTGGGCCTAGGTGTTCTCCTACTTGTTCCCAATTTGTTAAAAACCATCACGCTAACTTGTTTAAGGAAGAATGTCCAGAAGCGGTAGATGGTCTAACAAAACGTACATACGTCGACGACTATTTCAACAGCCATAATACGGTGGAGGAAGCAGTGTCCGTGACCCAGGATGCAATTCGAATCTGCAAATCAATGAACTTTGAACTTGTGGGGGTTCAGTCAAACAGCAGCGAGTTTCTCCGGCTAACTTCAAGAAGTCACGTTAATCCCAAACTGGTTAGCATCGATCCGAATAGTTGCGAATCAATCGTATCCAAGGTCCTAGGAATGTATTGGCACCCATCTTTGGATTACTTCAGCTATAAGCTCTCATTTGATTGCACTCCAGAAAAAATGTTGCAACCCAACGCCATCATAACTAAGCGAGAAATGCTGAGAACCGTGATGAGGATTTTTGATCCGCTTGGTCTCGTGTCCTTTTTTATCATCCGTGGGCGTATCATTCTTCAAGAGGTCTGGAGGGAAGGCTTTGACTGGGACGAGCCCGTGTCGCGTGACTTAAGAATCGCATGGTTAGAGTTTCTTAGAGAGCTAAAAAACATCGAAAATATCAGAATTGCGCGCAGTTATGTTTCTTGGAATCCTGATGAGTCAAGGATCAGCTTGGTGGTTTTCGTTGACGCGTCAGAAAAAGCATTTGCAGCTGTCGCTTATCTGCGCTTTGAGCGTGATGGGAACGTGGAAGTCTCTCAAGTAATGGCAAAAGCTAAAATAGCTCCAGTGAAGCAATTGTCAGTGCCAAGGCTGGAATTGCAGGCGGCCGTTCTAGGGGTCCGATTAGCAGCTACTGTAAGGGACTCGCACAAAATCCGTCTAGATGAAACTCTGTTCTTCTCGGACTCTAAAACTGTGCTGGCGTGGATAAACTCCTCAAAATTCAAGTTTCCGTCATTTGTAGCTGTCCGTGTGGGAGAGATTTTGGACTCTTCTTCACCACCATGGTTTCATGTGAAGACTGGAGATAACGTGGCTGAAGACGCGACGAGGTGGAACGATCTATCCCTGGACAAAGCGCAGACGAGGTGGTTCACCGGACCTGATTTTCTCCGGACACCGAAAGATGCTTGGCCTGTGACACCAGGAAAAAATTTGGTGGACCCAGTGAGTATGGAATATTTAGAGTCAAAGACAGTTCTGCTCCACAGCAAAGATAAGCCAGTTTCTTGCAACGTGTACGACGAGCTCGGAGCCAGAATTCATGCGAGATGGGCGTCCTCTGTTAGAGTGATTGCATTCCTACTACGTTTTCTTGATGAGGAAGGAACAGCTCGGATGAGTTCAAGAGCTCAAAAGGCAGTAGTCTCGTATGCTGCACGTAACCCGGCGATTTTACCTAAAAGTCATCCCCTCGTCGACTCACTCATTACTCATCATCATGAAAAAAATCTTCACATGGGAACCGCTACGACCATCTCAGACATCCGAGAGCGTGCATGGATCATAAGTATTCGAGTAGCTGTGGAATCAGTAAGAGCAAGGTGCAACATGTGTAAGCTGCGTAAGGCAAAACCAATGATGCCGATTATGGGGCAACTTCCTGAAGCGCGCTTGGCCTTTCACTTAAGACCCTTCACTCACGTGGGCGTAGATTGTTTTGGGCCAATGTTTGTTAAGTTTGGTAAAGGAACAGTAAAGCGTTACGGGATGATCTTCACCTGTCTCACCTTCCGTGCAGTTCAAATCGAGCTTCTTAACGACCTCAGTATGGACCAGTGCACTATGGCCCTGCGTCGCTTCATCATAATTCGCGTCGTCACTCGCTACCTTTACAGTGACAATGGACTAAACTTCGTTGGAACCAAGAATCAGACGGACAAAGACATTAAAGAGATGGAGATCGGTCTCAGTGAGTATGCAGCTAAATACGAGGGTATCCTGTGGCGGTTCATTCCAGCATATTCGCCGTGGATGGGAGGGGCATGGGAACGCCTTATCCAGTCTATTAAGAAAAGTGTGGATTTTGCGCTCAGCGGCATGGTTCCTTGTGAAGATGTCTTGCGAAATGCCTTAATGGAGGCTCAAGGCCAGATCAATCGTCGGCGGCTTACACACGTTCCTGTTAACCCAGAAGATCCTAAGCCGTTGACACCTAATTCCATGCTATTCGGGGAAGATGATAGAGACACAACCGCTCCAGGAATATTTTGCGAAAGGGACATATGGAGTAAATTTCATAGCCGACGCGCTCAGCATCTTATGAACCAAATGGTAAGACGCTGGTATGCGGAGTACCTCCCAGAAATAACCAGACGGACTAAGTGGTATGTCGTCGGCGCCACCCGCCAAATAAAACAAACGATTCTATCGAAAGGGTTTATTTTCTGTAACGAACCGTATTATTTCGACATCGAACAAATTATATACATGTGTCTTATTTCACTTACTTGATTTGGCACTCCTGGCAGACAACCTCGCTTGGTGGCTGACGATCTCAAAGTTTTTGGCGAGATGCAAGACTCTTGTTCCACGCTGTGAAACTAAAATTCAAAATGACATTCAAGTGACAGGCGCAAGCGTGACATATCAGTTTGAGAACATCTACCCAAGCGAAGTTGCCTGCCATGAGTGATGCCAATCAACCTTTAAAATACAAATTAATTAAATTCATTCATTAACACCCCACCCCCCGTGAGGCGCCTAGCCCCTGCTGGAAGCCTCACCTACATCCAACACAGCCAACTTAACCGCGGGCCGGCGAAGTATTCCAGTCGCCGTCCTCACTTCAGCAGAGCGGACTTGCCCATCCACACCTGGGAACACCTTGGAGATCCTTCCTCGTATCCACTGACTCCTTGGTACATTGACATCGCACACTAGGACCAGACCCCCGACTTCGAGCGGCGGTACCCGGTTGAACCACTTACACCTTCTGGTGAGTACCGGGAGGTATTCGCGAACCCATCGGCTCCAGAATCGGTTCTTCAACTGCTGGCTTACCCTCCACTGCTTCCGAAGACAGAGCGCACGTTGTTCGACAGGACCAGGTGTTTGCGTCGAATTCGGAACGCCCAGGAGGAAGTGGTTAGGCGTGAGGGGCTCCTCATCCTCGACCGCGACCGGCAGATGTGTTAGCGGCCGGCTGTTGACGATGTTCTCCGCTTCGATTAGCGTGCTCTGTAGAAGTTCAACTCTCGGCGCTGTTTCTTTAAACGCCTGAGATAAAGCGCGTTTGACGGACTGAACGAGACGTTCCCAGCATCCGCCAGCGTGCGGGTTCATCGGACAATTAAACAGCCACTCAATTCCAGCCGACGAGAGCTCAGCCTTGATTGCCTCCTTGTCGAATATGTTGTTTGTTAGTAATTCCCTTCTAGCTCCGACAAAGTTCGTCCCGTTATCGCTTCTAATACGCAGTGGAATCCCCCGTCGATTAACGAAGTTGCGTATGCAAAGGATGCAAGCATCCGTCGACAGATCAGCCGCTATCTCCAGGTGCACGGCCCTCACCGTCAAACATGTAAACAGAGCGATCCAGCGTTTCTCCCGTTGGCGGCGTACGGTGACATTAACGGGGCCGAAATAGTCGAGGCCGGTGTACGTGAACGGCCTAACGAATGGTGTAAGTCGATCCTCTGGTAGCTGTCCCATCAACGGCGGTAGCGGCTTGGCTCTTCGGATCCGACATAATTGACACACGCTCTTGCATTGTTTCACGGCAGATCGGAGATGGGGAACCCAAAATCGTTGCCGTATTTCGTTGACAACGGTATCGTCATTTTGATGTCGGAGGCGGCGGTGATATTCTTCTATTAGTAGTTTAGTTACTATATGGTTCCTTGGCAAAATGAGGGGACGTCTGGTCTCAAAGGGCACAGTTGTGGCTGCATCGATTCGCCCAAGAACTCGAAGGAGTTCGAATTCATCCAGGTATGGCGTCATTCCGAAGAGTCGGTTACTCCTGTCTAGGGATAAACCTTGGCGCAGCCTTACGATATCATTTCTGTATACCTCCCTCTGGGTCTGGCGGTAAATTATGTTTTCCGCTTCTCTCACTTCGGCTGCAGATAGCTCCCCACGTTCCGTTGACTTACGCCGGCAAGCGTTGGCAAAACGCATAATCCAACCGACCGTTCTTTTTAACTTTAGAAGGCTCGAGAACCTTGTTGCACCCACGACGAACTCGCAGGGTTGGTGCGCGCTGAGTAGGTACCTTGATCGTAGTTCTTCTGCACGGACGTGGCTGGTAATGTCACCGGGTTGTTGGGGCCAGTTCTCTTCCGGGAGCCCAAGAAAGGAGGGTCCGTTTATCCATTTGTTCGTTTGAAATTGGGGCGAATAGCTAGCACGTGTTGCCTCGTCCGCCGGGTTTAATTTAGACGGGACCCATCGCCAATGTTCCGCTCGGCTACTCTGCAGAATTTCGGCTATACGGTAAGCCACAAATTGCTTATGGCGGCGAGGGTCTGATTGAAGCCAGTGGAGTACGGTCTTAGAGTCGCTCCAAAAAACTCTATCAGCAAGGCGCAGACCGTGGCATTCGGCGACGGAGTTGCAGAGTCTTATTCCAAGAATCGCGGCTGACAGCTCCAAACGGGGTATGGACAGTATTTTCTTCGGACTTCCTCTCGTTTTGCCGCAGACAAACGATACGTGGACCTCGTTATCGTGTTGGACGCGAAAGTACGTTACGGCACTGAACGCTTCTTCGCTGGCATCAACGAACGTATGCAGATCGACTCGTTTGGCTTGCGTCAAGAGGCGGCTGTGACATCGGGGAATCCTCAGTTGAGCCAGAGTGGGCAGAATACTCGTTCTCCATTCTTTCCACCGCGTGTGGCAGACGTCGGGAATTGGCTCATCCCATTCAACACCCAGGCTCCAGACTGTTTTTAGCATTAACTTCAACGGCAGGACGAAGTTCGATATCATTCCAAACGGGTCGAATATCGACATCGTCAGGCTGAGGAACTCCCTTTTCGTGGGACGTTTATCTCCTTGCATGATGGCTTGGTTTATTCTAGGAAAGTTTAGGCGGAACACAAACATGTCTTCGGCGCTATCCCAACACATGCCCAGCACTTTCTCCCCCATCTTTACGGCATCTATTTCCATATTGACCGTCTTGGCACGTTTTTTCGACTCCCCATCATTTGATAAGCTGGCTATTGCTTCCATCACTTCGTTTGAGTTGGACACGAAACCTCGCAACTCGAAGCCAGCGTCTTGATGGATCTTGACGACAGCCCTTGTGACCTCAATGGCTTCCGGTGCACTATCGAAACTGTCGACGTAGTCATCCACATAATGATGTCTTACGATGGCTTCAACGGCTCTGGGATGATCCTCGGAGAACCTTGAGGCATTAAGGTTCTTCACAAAATTGGCCGAACAAGGAGAGCTGGCTGCCCCGAAGGTCATCACCTTCATTATATATGTATCGATAGGCCGGTCTTCTTTTCCTCGCCAGAGAAACCGTTGAGAATGCTGATCTTCAGGCTTTATTAACACTCGATGGAACATCTCCTTCACGTCGCCCGTTATTGCAACAGGCCGAACGCGAAAGTTGTATAAGACTGTGAGCAGTGGCGTGTATTCATCTGGTCCTTTTAGCAGAAAGGAATTGAGGGACTTTCCGTCGACTTCAGCTGCCGCGTCGAAAACGAGACGGACCTTCCCCGGCTTATTGGGGTTCTTAACGCCGAAATGAGGTAGATACCAAGTCCTTGGGGTACGTACGCTTGCTTCTGATGGCGTCAGCTTCACGGCATACCCTTTTTCCAAATAGTTTGCGATAATTTCCTTGTACGTCACAGCAAACTCGGGGTCCTTTCGCATTTTAACTTCTAAGCTTAAAAGTCTCCTCTTGGCTAGTTGGTAACTGTCAGGCAGCTGAAGATCATCCTCTTTCCAGAGCAAACCGGTCTGGAAACGATTGTTTACCTTTACCGTAGTGTTCGCCAGCAGCTGCAGCGCTCTTTGGTCTCCGGGGGACAATAGTTCTTCCTTTGGCGCGCTGACTCCGAAGTTTTCGATGGAAAGATATTCATCGACAAGCCGGTCCAATCGTAGCATACGGTCTGAAGACTGGTTACTACAGAGTACGACCTTCCCTCGCTCCTCATCGTCGCGTTCCTCTGAAGATCTACCATAAGCAACCCAACCGAGCTTGGTAAGCGTAATAGTAAGCGCTTCTTCTTTACAGTCAATAACTTTTATCGGCGCTCCAAGATGGCTGTTGTCTAGTCCGATCAGCAGTTCCGGCATCGCATTGTTGTAGTCGACTGGGAACCCTGATCGGTCGTGCACTCGGAGCTTTGAGGCGGCAAACGTTTGAGTGGGCAGGCACAAATCTTCCACGGTTTGAACTCCGCGCACCTTGAATTTCTTGCATTTTTTTAGATCGGCACTTATCTCGACGTCCACCAGAAACGACTTCTTGAGTTGCGTTTCCCCTTCGAGCCAACGTAGGTTCAAGTCCTTGGGCTTTCCCTTTAGATGGAGACGCGTGGCTAGGTCCCTGCTCATAATTGTAACGGAGGAACCTTCATCAAGCAAGGCGAACGTTCGCACCATCACGGCACCATTATACACCCTAACGGGCAGAACTCGAAAAAGAACCTTTGATTCCGTGACGTCCGCGCAGTTAAATATAGGCCTTTGCACTCCTGAGGATTGATCCTGCTCTTTGGCCGGCATTGATTTCTTCTTCTCCATTTCATGGAGAGATTCGTGATGCATTTTTCGACAGTTGTCAATTAAGCATGGTCTTCTGGCACGACAATTTTGAACACTGTGGCCGAATTTCAAGCATCCGAAGCAGAGCCGGTTACGCTTAACGAACTCCCATTTGGTTGGAGTATCTAATCCCACATAGCTGTTACATTCCGATGGGGCATGCCGTCCTTTTCCGCAGTACCAACACTTAGCCTTTTCACCGCTCGTCTTCTCAGTTGTATGCAACACATTCCCCGATCTTGTCCTCGCCGAAATTCCTGTCTGCGACAACGGTGGCTGCGATGTTGTTGTAACCATGCAAACGAGGCGGGCAACTCGGCTTAGCCAATCATTAAAGTGCCTAACCGTTGGAAAGGGCTGCAGATACACGCTACACTGCGCCCACTCCAACCTCCTACTCATTGGCAATTTCCCGACTAACTCGTCCATTAGATTGGGATTTGTCATGTGTTGATGCAGTCCGCTCGCTTCCAGGAACACGCACAAATTCTGTACCTTGGTGGAGAATGGTACTATTAGCTCCTGTTTGCTCTCCGGAATCTGCGAGATCTCCCTAACCTTTATGAGCTGGCTTTGAATTAGGCACTCTGGGCGTCCGAAACGAAACTCCAAGTTAGCCATAACTTGTTCCACATTATTGGGATGAATGAGTAACGACTCGACCACGTTTCTTGCTTCTCCTTTTATGGCCTTCTGTAGTCGAAACATATTTTCCAACTTACTGTATCCAAACATATTTGTGGATTCGACGAAGGCCGTTGAAAACATTGGCCATTCTTCCGGACGTCCATGGAACTCGGGTAGATCATATAGCTTGTGGTGGGATCCACTTACTGTCGATGGTGTAGACTGTTGAGTTGGCTGAGGCTGCAAAGGGGCTGATGCGGTGTAACGTTGACCATCGAAATTCTGTGGAGTATATAGTTGCGGCAAAAACGTCGTAACCGTGGCGGAGGTCATTGAACCATGTGGCGTGGTATGCATTGGAATGCATGGGAATACCGAGGACGAAGAATCTGGCCTTAGCGAGTTGTAACACGTATGAGGCATCATGTTGGCTGCATGGGGTGTGATGGGCTGGTTGTAGGCAATAGATCCTGTGGCGGCGTGCACAACTGGGGCTGAAACAGTTGCTGTGGCAGACGCAGCCGTTGCAACGGCGGCGGTCGTAACTGTGGAAATAGCAGGAGCAGCGGACGAAAAGGCAATATCGAAACCTGACGCAATGGCTGTACGCTCTGTTTCGCATGTCCGTTGTTCTTGCAGTAATTGTTCCAGATGTTGGCGTTTTGTTTTTTCTTCTTCTGCTGTTTTTGTAACGGCTTCTAGCTGCGCACGCAACTGTATCAGCTCGTCCTTTGTTGTTACGGTGTTCGTAGTTTCTGTGTTCGTAGTTTCCATCTCTTCTACCGAGCTTTCGTCGGAATCAGATTGGTGATGTTTTGCTGTTTGTCTCGTCGTTCGCTTGTGTAACATTACACGAATAATCCGTCTGCTGGCTAACGACGATGAAATTCCTCCGTTGGCTACGGGGTTGATGTCGACTCGATTTTCCCGCTGGCTGCGGCTTGGGCTCGGCCGATGCTTGTTGTTTTACCGTTGGCTACGGTAACTGTATCCCTCGCTGGCGTTGGCTGCAGTGACTGTCTCCCTCGCTGGGTAAAGTCTTAAAAGTCTCCTCTTGGCTAGTTGGTAACTGTCAGGCAGCTGAAGATCATCCTCTTTCCAGAGCAAACCGGTCTGGAAACGATTGTTTACCTTTACCGTAGTGTTCGCCAGCAGCTGCAGCGCTCTTTGGTCTCCGGGGGACAATAGTTCTTCCTTTGGCGCGCTGACTCCGAAGTTTTCGATGGAAAGATATTCATCGACAAGCCGGTCCAATCGTAGCATACGGTCTGAAGACTGGTTACTACAGAGTACGACCTTCCCTCGCTCCTCATCGTCGCGTTCCTCTGAAGATCTACCATAAGCAACCCAACCGAGCTTGGTAAGCGTAATAGTAAGCGCTTCTTCTTTACAGTCAATAACTTTTATCGGCGCTCCAAGATGGCTGTTGTCTAGTCCGATCAGCAGTTCCGGCATCGCATTGTTGTAGTCGACTGGGAACCCTGATCGGTCGTGCACTCGGAGCTTTGAGGCGGCAAACGTTTGAGTGGGCAGGCACAAATCTTCCACGGTTTGAACTCCGCGCACCTTGAATTTCTTGCATTTTTTTAGATCGGCACTTATCTCGACGTCCACCAGAAACGACTTCTTGAGTTGCGTTTCCCCTTCGAGCCAACGTAGGTTCAAGTCCTTGGGCTTTCCCTTTAGATGGAGACGCGTGGCTAGGTCCCTGCTCATAATTGTAACGGAGGAACCTTCATCAAGCAAGGCGAACGTTCGCACCATCACGGCACCATTATACACCCTAACGGGCAGAACTCGAAAAAGAACCTTTGATTCCGTGACGTCCGCGCAGTTAAATATAGGCCTTTGCACTCCTGAGGATTGATCCTGCTCTTTGGCCGGCATTGATTTCTTCTTCTCCATTTCATGGAGAGATTCGTGATGCATTTTTCGACAGTTGTCAATTAAGCATGGTCTTCTGGCACGACAATTTTGAACACTGTGGCCGAATTTCAAGCATCCGAAGCAGAGCCGGTTACGCTTAACGAACTCCCATTTGGTTGGAGTATCTAATCCCACATAGCTGTTACATTCCGATGGGGCATGCCGTCCTTTTCCGCAGTACCAACACTTAGCCTTTTCACCGCTCGTCTTCTCAGTTGTATGCAACACATTCCCCGATCTTGTCCTCGCCGAAATTCCTGTCTGCGACAACGGTGGCTGCGATGTTGTTGTAACCATGCAAACGAGGCGGGCAACTCGGCTTAGCCAATCATTAAAGTGCCTAACCGTTGGAAAGGGCTGCAGATACACGCTACACTGCGCCCACTCCAACCTCCTACTCATTGGCAATTTCCCGACTAACTCGTCCATTAGATTGGGATTTGTCATGTGTTGATGCAGTCCGCTCGCTTCCAGGAACACGCACAAATTCTGTACCTTGGTGGAGAATGGTACTATTAGCTCCTGTTTGCTCTCCGGAATCTGCGAGATCTCCCTAACCTTTATGAGCTGGCTTTGAATTAGGCACTCTGGGCGTCCGAAACGAAACTCCAAGTTAGCCATAACTTGTTCCACATTATTGGGATGAATGAGTAACGACTCGACCACGTTTCTTGCTTCTCCTTTTATGGCCTTCTGTAGTCGAAACATATTTTCCAACTTACTGTATCCAAACATATTTGTGGATTCGACGAAGGCCGTTGAAAACATTGGCCATTCTTCCGGACGTCCATGGAACTCGGGTAGATCATATAGCTTGTGGTGGGATCCACTTACTGTCGATGGTGTAGACTGTTGAGTTGGCTGAGGCTGCAAAGGGGCTGATGCGGTGTAACGTTGACCATCGAAATTCTGTGGAGTATATAGTTGCGGCAAAAACGTCGTAACCGTGGCGGAGGTCATTGAACCATGTGGCGTGGTATGCATTGGAATGCATGGGAATACCGAGGACGAAGAATCTGGCCTTAGCGAGTTGTAACACGTATGAGGCATCATGTTGGCTGCATGGGGTGTGATGGGCTGGTTGTAGGCAATAGATCCTGTGGCGGCGTGCACAACTGGGGCTGAAACAGTTGCTGTGGCAGACGCAGCCGTTGCAACGGCGGCGGTCGTAACTGTGGAAATAGCAGGAGCAGCGGACGAAAAGGCAATATCGAAACCTGACGCAATGGCTGTACGCTCTGTTTCGCATGTCCGTTGTTCTTGCAGTAATTGTTCCAGATGTTGGCGTTTTGTTTTTTCTTCTTCTGCTGTTTTTGTAACGGCTTCTAGCTGCGCACGCAACTGTATCAGCTCGTCCTTTGTTGTTACGGTGTTCGTAGTTTCTGTGTTCGTAGTTTCCATCTCTTCTACCGAGCTTTCGTCGGAATCAGATTGGTGATGTTTTGCTGTTTGTCTCGTCGTTCGCTTGTGTAACATTACACGAATAATCCGTCTGCTGGCTAACGACGATGAAATTCCTCCGTTGGCTACGGGGTTGATGTCGACTCGATTTTCCCGCTGGCTGCGGCTTGGGCTCGGCCGATGCTTGTTGTTTTACCGTTGGCTACGGTAACTGTATCCCTCGCTGGCGTTGGCTGCAGTGACTGTCTCCCTCGCTGGGTAACTGTATCCCTCGCTGGCTGCGGGAAACAAATCAAAAAATAAAGCTGTCGTCGGCGCCACCCGCCAAATAAAACAAACGATTCTATCGAAAGGGTTTATTTTCTGTAACGAACCGTATTATTTCGACATCGAACAAATTATATACATGTGTCTTATTTCACTTACTTGATTTGGCACTCCTGGCAGACAACCTCGCTTGGTGGCTGACGATCTCAAAGTTTTTGGCGAGATGCAAGACTCTTGTTCCACGCTGTGAAACTAAAATTCAAAATGACATTCAAGTGACAGGCGCAAGCGTGACATATCAGTTTGAGAACATCTACCCAAGCGAAGTTGCCTGCCATGAGTGATGCCAATCAACCTTTAAAATACAAATTAATTAAATTCATTCATTAACATGGTATAAAGGATCAAAGGGTGTATCAGTGGGAGATGTGGTTATCATTTTCGAACCCACGGAAATTCGCACAGCCTGGGAATTGGGTCGAGTGACGAAAACGTATGCAGGTCCTGACAACGTTGTGCGGACTGCGGATGTCCAAGTACCGAATGGCTCAATCAAGAAAAAAAGGGCAGTAGGTAGGCTCGCCGTCCTAGATTTAGAGTCTTCAACGGGGGTTTCAGACGGGCCTCGGGATGTTGTCGAGCCGAACAATGTGAAGCTCCCTTAAGTATTTTTCTTGCGTTTCCAGCTTAAGTCCACTGCGAAGTTCTCCTGTCAAATCATTTTATTTTATTCCTTGTCTTTTTTTGTGTCGAGAAGGGCATTTTTCTGTTTCGTTCGTGACGAGGAATGCATGGCAGTGGACTTGGCGCTGGAAAGCGGGAATCAGTGCAGTAAAATAAAATCATCATTTGGAATAACCCGGATATTTATTCTTCACTTTGGTATTTCCCGTCGGCCGGCCTGCTGTCATAACACACGTTATTTTCGCACTTACGTCCCTTGAAAAGATTGTGCGACGGATAACTCAAAACAGCTTTTCCCAGTATGGGTTAACTAAAATTTATTGTGATATTGTTATAAAGGAAAAGAAGATAAAAAAAAAATTATTAGATTGGCTGTTATTAGCCAAATCCATTATTTCGTGACAACATCTTTTATACGATTTTATGATTGAGGTATAAATATTATATATTCAACAATTACATATAATTTTTTTATTGATTTCAATGTTTTATTTTCATATTACAGTATTATACATGTATTAAATTGAATAAGACAATTTTATACTCAAACGTTTAAGTGTTCTTTATTTCTAATATTCTATTTACAATAGGTCTATGATATGATTTTATTTGATTTAATTCCACTAAACGACGCTGAATTTTTTTTATCTGACATGTTGATAATTCTCGCGCGAACTCACTACTACATACTCGCTAGGCCACGCCTACTCACACGGTTAGTCTAAATTTTTCTGCGTTTTTTGCGATTCGGCATCCCATATTTCAGCGCTAACCGATTTAATAGACGTTGTCACGTCAAAAGGAAATACCTAAACTTGGCAAGCTGCTCCTTCGAGAATCTATCCTTCAATGAGCCTAGACGTTACAAATTTATTTGAATTTAAGTGTCGCCAACTGCCGGGCAGACAAAAAACAAAGAAAACGAAGTGCTGCCATGAAATCGCATTTATAGTTCCGCACACGGAATTCTGTCAGTGCCAGATTGCTTGATTCGATCGATCACTGTGTTCAATGACGTTGCTCTGAGTAGTTCAGAACAGTAAAGGTCAAGTTTTTGTGTTTATTGAGGGCATTTGCTCCCATAGTGGTTTGCTTTAGGTTCAGTAAGGCTGTTCCGAACAAATTGGAACAAGATTTTCCGCATCTACTCTTGTGATGTGTCAAAGCTATACTTGAAAATTTGAAATTAATCGTGCGATTTCTGATAAATAACATACGTTTCGTACTTGTACTGTTCTGTTCTAACTTGATCTGACACTTCAGCCTTAATCGGTCCTGGTTTTTTGTTTTTTGCCTCATTGAACACATCTAAAATGACCTTAAACAGAAGCAGCTATTGTTCATTCGACAGAGCCATCTATCCATCAATATCGACAGGAAAATATTTCCCCAACAAACATAAAAAAAAACGGCGATTTCACCTCGCATCTGTCAAATTCATATCACCACACCCATCTGACCACATTTAAGAGAAAATATCCCACCCGAAAGTCACCATTTTACGAAGTCACTACCGACATTAGACAAATCCAATTCACTTTGTTCACAATTCCCACTCACAGTAGGGTGCGTCAGCTTTGTGAAATGTGTCGTGTGCCGCCGTCTCCATCGTCGTCGCTGTCGCCGTGCTCCAAATCACCACTCTCCGTTAACTCTCCAATTCACCAATATTCAATTTATAATCGAATTTTTCATTTCCATTAAATTTCCGGTTGAAAATCGATTCGAAAATCACATTTAAATCGAAAAATCAAATCTTCCAACTCCAATCCGAATCGGGAATCAAAGAAGAAGAAGAAGAAGAGGAATAAAGGAGATTCGAAAGGAAAAAAACCGATAAAACTCCAGAGAACCGAGTCAGAATCCGAATCGGGCCAGACAAAGTAAAGTTGCGGAAGCAATCAAATCAGGAAAAACGAAGAATCTGAAAGGGAATTTCGAAAAATAAGAGCACAGAGCAAGAAGAGGAAAGAGTAAATAAAGAATATCGCTCGTCGTCGCACTCCATGAGTCCGTGGTGTGTTTTGTCAGTTTTCAGTGAGTCGTCTGTGCAGTGTGTTGAGTTGGTGTGAAAGGAAGAAAAAGATAAAAAGTCGGGCGTGGATAAAAAGAAATTGTCTTCTTCGCGGTGATAATTCATTTAATTTTTTTCTCTCTTTTTCCTCCTATTTAAAGGCACATCTCCTGGTTCCTTTACCACTGAAACCGGCACTTGAACTCGTTTTTTTTTTTTGTTGTTTTTCTTTCTTTTTGGTTTCTATTCCGTCTCCGGTTCTTTCGTACTCTGTCCATTGTGTGTGCGGAAAATAGAAATCTCCACAAAGTCGGGTCGTTGTTGCCGCTACCGCTAACGTCGCCGCCGACACGACAAGAAAAAAAAAAGCATAAACGAAAGAGAAGAGATTCAGAAACAAAGTAGAGAAAGGAAAAATCTAATATTCTCCTCGGAATAGAGGAGGAAACGATGAAGTGCAAAAAAATCTTCCGCTCCTGTTAGGCTACTGCTATTTGGTTACATTTACTGCCTCCAGTGGCTGAGCTGTGTGTGATGTGCGCGCGGATAATGTGAAAGGATATCGCGGTTACGAGGAAAAGATATTTATTTTCTTTTCAATTTAGTTTGGTATTTAACGGTGTGTTTTCGATACAGTGAATCACTTATATTTTTATACGCACGTTTTACACATTATTTTATAAAGTTCCATTGGAATACATACATATATGCGTGAATAGAAAAGTGTTTTACATATATGTACATACATCTGGTGGTAGAAGACGAGAACAGACCAGACCAGATAGAGATCTCCATCATCGGCCAAAGGAGGAGGAGGAGGTGGTGTACTCAGAGAAAGGACACAACTCTGGAAATAGGGAGAATACGAAAAAAGAATAAACAATAATAAAGAAGAATAAACAAGAAGCAGAACCGAACCGAGTCGAACAGAACAGAGCAGAGAAGAATAAATCAAAATGGCGCACCAACTGGCCCCATCGGTGAATTGCTCGTTAGACGATATCGATTTGAATGCTTTGAAGGTAAGTTCTCTTCACTTACATACGTATTCTGTTCTTCTATTTATCTTGTCGGTCGCTTGCTGTTTTACACTATTTGTCTTTCTGTTATTTATCTGTCCATCCGTCTGTCGCCGTGGATTTACAAAGGGGTAAAGATTGTTGTTTTGGGTTGGGAGTTGGGAATATTTGGGCGATATGAAAGGGCGCCTCTTCAGCTCCATTGTGGTCGCTATGCATAGGTGTGGTCGCCGTAACAAGGGGCTTATTTGATTTTTTTGTCGTTTTTGATCCAAACTAGAATCGGCACGATGGAATCGAATGAAAGACAGCCGACCCATGCAGAGGGTGAAATCGGATATGTTTGCAATTTTTTTCTTTTTTTTTGTAAATCTTTTTCCGTCTGTTCTTTGACATTTTTTTTCGTGTATTTCTCTCTTTATCTCGCTACTGTCATTGAATTCACCAAAACAAGAACATAGTTGTGTTGAATAGGCTTCGTTCCGGTTGAATCAGGTGTGGTGGAAACGACTGAGGTGTGCAAGTGAGTGATGTGATTAATGTCTTACAGGAACTCCTCCGGATGCCTGTCATTTGAGTATTGGTTTTTGGAATTCAATTAATATTTAATCAACAATCATGCGGGGTTTTTCGATATTTTGCGGATCTGTTTCCACGTGGATCTTGTTTTCGGTGGAAAGTGCTTACTCAGTGCGATACGTTGCCAATCATTCTGAGTGAACATGCAACGCTATCTGACCGAGTCTTTGCCAACTGGAAAAACTTGTAAATTGGCAGCATATTAAGGTTTTGAGAAAAATGGGGACTACGCCCTTAGAGATTCAATCTCCTGCTTTCAAGGAAGCGAATCCACACACAGCAACCTGGCGATTGTCGAACCGCCCACCAAATCGACCATGTGCTCATTGACTCAAGACACTCGTCAAACATCCTGGATGTGAACATTCACGGGGGCAAACGTCGAATCTGACCATTTTCTCGTAGCAGCAAGATTCAGAGCTCGACTGTGCAATGTCAGAAAACTGCACCAGCCCACCATGAGGAGGTTCGAATCTACAGGGAGCAACTAAGCGATAGGCTCTTCGGTATGACTACGTCAACAATATGTGGCTGCATTGCCGCCATTCTCGGAGTAGCCGTGACCACCTTAGGTTACCTACCACCCCCGGCAAGAAACTCGTGGTATGATGACGAGTGTGAGCAGAAAAAAAAAGGCAGCAACCGACGAGGCATACCAAAAGGCGCAGCGAAAAACCAGGACAGTAGAAAGCAGCACAACCTGGTGCTGGAGCAGATAGTGCGACAGGGAAGTCACTATCTTCTACAAGTCCGTCCAGCTGCTAGGATACGCGGATGATATCGATATCATCGCGTGTTCTCGCCGTGGCATTGTGGAAGCATTCACAGCGATTGAAGAACGGGCGAAACGAGTTGGTCTTAAGGTCAATGAGGACAAGACGAAGTACATGCTGGCAAGCAAAAACCAATCTGTCGCTCACCTCCTGGGACAAAATATAACAATTGACAGCTACAATTTCGAGGTAGTTAAGGAGTTTGTCTACCTTGGGGCAAACGTAAATTCCACAAATGACACCATAGTGGAGATCCGGCATAGAATCGCCCTTGGCATCCGCTGCTACTTCGGCTTGTCTAAACAACTGGGGTCGAAATTCCTCACTCGAAAGACCAAAGTCATGCTTTACAAAACGCTCATACTGCCAGTCTTGCTGTACGGAGCCGAAAGCTGGACGATAAGCAGGACAGCGGAGCTGATTTTGGGTTCTTTCGAGAGAAAAATTCTGCGCCGGATATTTGGTCCTGTGAAGGTGAATGGAGAAGAAGACACAACCGCGAACTCTTCGAGCTGTACAAAGATGTGGATGTAGTCCGGAAGGCAAGGATCCGTCGACTACACTGGCTCGGCCACATCGAGGGCATGGACATCAACGCCCCAGCTAAGAGGGTCTTCGACTCCGAGCCTCCTGGTTCGAGAAGAAGAGGAAGACCGAATCTCCGGTATAAAGACCAAGTAATCGCGGATGTAAGACATCTTGGTCTTGATTACTGGAAGCAGCGTGCCCGGGACCGTCAAGGATGGAAGGCAGCTATAGCTCAGGTTCAGATCCTCCATGGATCGCTGGCCTGATTAGTAAGTAAGTAGAAGGGCGGAGAAAAAACTGCTGCGACTAAAGGAAAGAATCTTTGCGGCATCCCAGCTCAAGGAGCTTTAATAAGAGCGCTAAAAACCTTGCACCAGGCTACAAGAAAGACACCCAAGCTCTTTGAAATTTCGAGGGTAAATTTGTCAACCAGGGTATGGTGGATGTATTTAAGCAGCATTTCCAGCAGCTGCTTAACGAGCATGACCAAGAGAGTGGTAGGGACCGAGGAAATCCCAACACCAGCCGCTGAAGTAGCCCTCCCACCCAGTATCGAAGAAGTCGGCACAGCTATTCAAAATCTGAAGAACAACAAAGCCGCTGGCTCAGATGGTTCGCCATCCGAGCTCTTCAAGGCTAGCGGTGATATTCTGGTAGGAAGCGTGCACTAGATTATCTGTAGAATTTAGGAAGATGAAAAGCATGCCCGACGACTGGAATATAAGCTCTATTTTCCCCATCCCCAAAAAAATGCGAGCCTACCTCTTGCAAGAGCTATAGAGGCATGTATATCACTGCTCAATTCCGCCTACAAGATCCTGTCCAGCGCACTGTGTGAACGTCTACAGCCCTTTTGCACTATACTAATCGGCAGCAAATCGACTGTAGACCAAATATTCATACTTCGGAAAAGACCAGCGAGTACACACCATATCTTTATCGATTTCAAAGCCGCGTACGACAGCATTCACCGCAAAGAATTGTGTGATGCGATGGCCGAACTCGGGATCCCAGGAAAACTGATCCGGCTGAGTCGCGCCACGCCAAAAAATAGGCGATGCACCATGCAGTTCGGTTCCAGGGCCTCCGAACATAAAACATGTGTCGGATTTCAACAAGGAAATGAACTGTCGTGGAATCTCATCAATTTGGTGATGGAACAGATAGTCCGACGGGTAGGTAGACGTCAACATGGAAGACACTATTTTCTACAAGTCTGTCTAGCTGCCAGTATACTCGGATAATATTGTCATCATCACGCGTTCTCAGCGTGACGTTGTAGAAGCTTTCAAGGCAATTGAAGAACAGGCGAAACGATTTGATCTTATAGTCAACGAGCGTAAGACAAAGTACATGTTGTCCGGAAGGCAAAGACCCATCGATTACATTGGCCCGGCCACACCGAGCGCATGAACACCAACGCCAAGTAATCGCGTATATAAGACAACTTGATCTTGATGACCGTCAAGGATGAAGGGCAGCTATAGCTCAGGCTCAGATCTTCAATGGATTGCTGGCCTGATAAGTATTGAATGGAATTATATACCCAATTGCAACTCTACCGGGAATTAAGGTCTGTACTTGTTCCAGCTTACACTCAATCAACCAACATAGCAGGAGCGAGTAACTAAATGTCTGTACAATAAGACCACTGCTCGTATAGAATACGGGAGCGTCTACGTTCGATCGTTCACAACGCACTGGTAGGCTTAGGAACATATCTGGTCACATTGGGCACCAAAATGTATCCTTTTATCTTCTCCAAAGGCGGTCTCGTTTTTTCAACAGCCCACCTACCTAACCCGAACTATTATCATCTTATACCAAGTCATACGCATCATATCAACTATTTCTGATATTTCTGCCTTGAATCAAGGCGCAGATTGCTCCGTCGTCGCTGCTACTGACATGGAAGAGAACAGATGCTGAAATGTGAACAACACGCATTTATTGTGCTCTAAAGATGTCAACTTCTGTACCAGCAAAACAGACTGGTACATCACATAGCGCTGAAAGGCATCGATTGCTATGTGAAGCATATGAGGAATATGCTCCATCAATAAAAACTTGTAAGTATTGGTTCCGATGTTTCAAAAGTGGCGATTTTGACACCAGTGACAAAGAACACGAGGGAGGTCAATTGAGCCTGAAGACGCTTAGTGGGCGACATCAATGGATCAAGATTTATGCCAAACTTAAGAGGAGCTCGTTGAAATTTTAGGAGTGACTCAACGAGCGATTTCAAACCGTCTCAAGGCCGCACGAACTCCAACCAAGAGACATCGAACGCCATTTGTTCCCGTGCGAATGATTGCTCCCAATACAAATTTGAAAAGGTTTTTTGCATCGGATAGGGATGGGGGATGAACAGTGAGTCCACTACGACAATCCGGACCGCAAAAAATCGTGGAGTAGGTCCGAGTTTAATGGCTAAACCGAATATATGTACATGGCAAGAAGCTAATTCTGTGCATCTAGTGTGATCAGTTCGGAGTGTTCTATTATGAGCAACAACAATTGATGCACTTAAGCCGAGCATTGAAGCTTAAACGCCGGTAATATGCCAAAAGACATGACAAAGTGACCTTTCAGGCAACCATCGGCCACATGTTGCTAAAGTCGTCAAGGAAACTTTAGAGGCACTTAATTGGAATGTCCTACCCCACCCGCGGTATTCTCCAGACATTGCTCCTTCGTGATCTGGCCGAGCAGCATTTACGAAGAAGCCAAAAATTGGACCTGATAGATGGTCAAAGGTAGTAGAAAGGTTCAAAATTGAAAAAGGCCCTCAACATTTATTTGTACACGGAATACTGTTAATGTCCCCTCAACTCTTGCCATTCATCGAAATGCAGTTTGCTGGTCAAGGCCTGCTTTGTGTGAGTGGACTGACTCCGGCTTTTGATCTTAAAAGTTGGTTGGTTGGTTGAATAACTAAACCGTGGTGGACTAAATTGGGGTATGACGATTCCTTGTCCACAGTATTTAGTGATCTGCTTTCCTTACTCAAAGGCGATTTGTGGGGCAAATCCTCATTTGTTTTTTGGGGGGAGTGTATGAAAACCATTGATACAGATTTCCTCTTTCGGGAGGACCTGCCGTTGGATCTACTCGACTCTACTGTCATGTGGTATTAAAGGTTCAGAATCAAGAGATTGTAATCGGAATCGCGCCAAACAATCACGAAACTCGTAGCCGATGTTCCATTTCCCTCCTAAGTGGATCATGTGAAAAGTCATTGACCTGACGCAGGGGTGACGTTCCATTTAGCAAAAGTTTATGTTTCGAGTCTATATGCGCGTGCCATTAGTTCGTGCGATAAGTTTCAACTTGTTCTCTAAGTAGTTGGCTTACACGAACTTTCGCAGTAAAAATGTATAAACGAGGGCATCGTGCGGCCAAACATTTTTCGTTTTGAATGTATTAACCCCTAAGGGCCCTGCTCCTTCGATATCAAGCTTTAAAAAAGTGGGCAGCTGCATTCAAACGTGGTCGCACATTCCTCAAAGATGACCCACGTTAAGGACCGTATAAAACTACACCGAAAACCAATAAGTGCATGATATCGCGTTGTGTGATAGGTGAGTGAAGGTGATTGAGATTGCTGGGCTGTTGGGATGTCGGAAGAAGATCTGAAAGCCTGCGTAAGATGGGTGCCGTGGGGGCGATTTTCGCAACAATGTTTGAACCGGTTCAATAGGGATCCAGACCAATTTTATCACCATGGACGAGACCACCAACACACGCCAGAAACGAGACAGCAATCTAAACGGTTGGTGGAAGTTGGTGATTCCTGCCAAAGACGACAAAGCCGATGGCCGAGAACGTACTAGTCAGCGTGTTTGGGAGGTAGTTACCTTGCAGAAAGCGAACTTTTTACTCGCGCCAACATTTCAGTTATCTACCGAGTATGTAAGGGACTAGGGACTAGGTTTACGGGGCTTGATATGTTCACTATTTCTCTATCTAGCGCAAAGCGACTACCGACAAAAACTGCATACTCTGCGTCCTCTTGAGAATTTGGAGATTGTGGATGATTCAGCGACGACCCATCATGTCCACATCTATGTTCTTGATGTCCAAGTCTCGATCACGGGAATGAGCCTATGTCACATCTGGATTGCCACTTTGCTAAGGATGTTGCCCGTTTTTCTACTCTTATACGCTTGGCCTGCTGCCGGTTAGACGCTTGCCTGCGATATATCCTCTTGAGCTCGCCCGCCAGGATGTCGATGGGTAGCATTCCTACTATGACGAACGCTGCGTCATTTGAGATGGTCCTGAATCCGCTGTTTGTCCTTATTGCAGAGTCTATAGACAGACGTCATCATCCGTTTTAATCGTCTTACTGCCTTCTTGGTCAGCTATATGTCAACATTGGCGAGAAGAGACCTGGCTTGAAGAAGAAAAAACGATGGTTCACTAGGACAACGCATGTGTACACTGAGGTGCGTTGGCGGTGGGAAAGCTGCGAGATTTGGGATACTATTTATTCAGGCATCCTCCCACTTGGCACCCTCAGATTTCCATCTATTTTCGAATCCGAAGAAATTCGTTCTGGGAAGCGCTTTGCATCCTAGTTGAGAGTGCCGTAAGGAACTCTGGTGCTGGAAAAACGCTGGACCGAGTGTGTCGAAGTACCTTGACTTCATACGGGCATTCTTCTCCTCAACCAACATGCCCCTACTTGCACGATCTTCTGCTAGCCTTTTCCATTGCCGTACACCCAGTTGGCTGAGGTGGAGATGTTCAAGTATGTTGGTCTTAAATTGGAACTGTCCCATCTTAGCTCTGTAACATTAACAGATGAATGCATTTCTATAGGTCATTGCATCAAGTTAAATGCTCCCAAGCAAACTTAGATACATGCCAGTAGTGGTCCCATAACAAAGAGCTTTATAATGGGACATGGGCGGCTCTAAAAATACACTCGATTACCAGGGTCTGCGGCAAAGTTAACCGATTGACCTTTAGGTGTGTTGTCATATTTACGTGATGGAGTGTTCTCCAACATTTATTGGTCGACCTAGAGTAGGGAATGTGCATTCTAATTTCGTAACTCGAAGGTATCGGTGGAAAAAAAGAGAATCAGAATAACTCCAACGGAAATTCAAGGAAAAGGGCAAGCAAATAGTCAGACCACTGCATTGCGACCCAAAGGAGCATGTAAGGTACTTTTTCACTTCGATTAAGCGAATCAATATAGTAAGTGTGAGATTAAACCTGTGGCCTTGATGAAAGTGTAACATTTTCCTTGAAAAACAACTCAGTTGATTGGAAATGCAGAGTTTTTTATTGAAGCTCGAAGGACATGTGAGAGCGTGGTGGTTAGAAATTCGATGGACTGTGTTGAGTTTGGAAGTTTCTGACACGAAACCTACACGACTAAGCCGATTCTCGAAGATCAGAGCTACAATGGTGATACATGCTAATACATCCTTGTATCATAGTTGATTCCTTCTGTCTTAAATTGGGAACTTGTCCCACAGAGCAGTCGGGAATGAAATATTGCCCAAACATACCCTAATGGATTTCGGCTTACAATTCCGAGCTAAAATCGCCACGTTCTTATTGACTTGATATTATTATTGTATTCCCTGATAAGTTGTACGTTTTAACCGCGTATTCTATGTACATGATTATCGCTCTTAGGCGGAGCATAGGGCGGAAACATAGGCCTTCCAGCGATTTCTGTTAGCAGCTATGTGTCTATTTCATTCCAGGTGGCGGTGGAAGAGCTCTCCTGGAAGATTGTGCGCATCTAAGTTTGTCGTGGTTCGTGGTCGCCTTCCCGGTGGGTTCCATTGAAATGCCATCTTCGCTACATGGTCGTCTTCTCTACGGAGAGTATGTCTAATCCAATTCCATTTGCGTCTCTTAATTTCAAAGTTGAGTGAGCGAGAGTAGGTCATCATTTGAGATTGCCCTTGGCCAGATGATTCGGCAGATAACCCTTAGTCATTTGTTGACAAACTTTTTGAGGCGCCCGGATATGCGGTCAAAGATAAGCCAGGCTTCAAATCCATACAGTAGGACTGGGAACACCATATGCGATTTAGTTTGTGAAATGCATTGCGTGCTTTGCAAATGCGAAATGCGTACTGCCACATCTGGCGCAGCACCGCCGTCTTTTGTCATTTGACATTCTGATTGAGCCTCCATTGTAAACCCTCCGGGGCTTCGACATTTGTGCGTCTTAAAACGCTTTCGAGAACTTCTATAGGATGACTTGCACCCTTGCCTGACTCATTTGCCGCTGTGTTTTCTTTGGAAGCGCACTATTCATAATATCAATGATTTGATCAGGTACGCCGCAACTTTGTAGGGGTCTCCAGATGGTATCCGGAAAGACAGTGTCAAAAGCGCCCTCAAAGTCGACGAAGACTAAATAAGTTGGCGATTCCATTCCATTTGGCTGCTCTATGATTATTCGCAAGGTGTTAATGCGGTTCACGCAAGACCTGTTTGGTCGGAAACCAATTGTGCAATCAGGGTGGGCGGCAAAATTCCTACTATATATCGGGTTTTCCAATAAGGACCTGACAACTTTTTCTTTTAAATAAAACGCAATCCATTTGAGATATTTCAAAAACTTTATTATCTGCTTGAAGTACAATCAAAACATTTATGAAAGGAACTCGACTTCGTTCATATGGCCACCGCGGGCACGTTTGCAGCGGTCGATTCTTTGAACCCAATTTTCGACGACTCGGCCACACATTTCGGCCGAAACGGCCGCTTTTTCGCGTTCAATGTTGGCTCTGAGCTCTTCCAGCGTTGTCGGCTTGTTGCCATAAGACGATGACTTAACGTAGCCCAAAAAAAAAATTGCCTAGAGGCGTTAAGTCGCACGAACGAGACGGCCAATCGACTGGCCCATTTCTTGAGATAACACGCTCATCAAACTTACTCTTGAATAAATCGATTGTAACGTGTGATGAGTGGCTTGTGGCACCATCCTGTTGAAACCACATGTCGTCCAAGTCCATTTCTTCCAATTCGGGCCAAAAACAATCGGTAATCATGGCGCGATAACGCTGGCTGGCCATTCACAGTAACGTGACGTGACCGATCCTCTCGTCGCACGCCGCCGGCGTGCAAACCGTACCAAACATTCTTTTTTATGGATAAAGTGGTGATTCATGAAGCATCTGTGGATTTCCAACCGACACCCGACCAATAACGCATATTTTGCTTATTGACGAGTCCATCGAGCTAAAAATGAGCTTCGTCACTGAAGATGATTTTGCGATGAAATTCATCATCTTGGCGCATCTTCTCCAGAGCCCAATCGGAGAACTTACGTCACTTTAAATGGTCCATCGGCTTCAATTCTTGAGTAAGCTTGATCTTGTATGGGCGTAAACCAAGATCTTTATGAAAAACACGTTATAATGTGGTCTGAGCGATGCCCAGTTCTTGAGAACGTCTTCCTTCCAATCTCCAGGAATGCAGGAGTCCGCCCATGCCGACTGTACATATAATGGGATGTAGCGCGCGTGCAGTAATGCTGACAGTATGCTTAATAATTCGGCGGGAAGCTCGCCGGGGCCAGGATACTTATAATTTTTTAATTTGCCTATCGCCTGTTGGATCTCGCTAAGTCGGTTATAATACGGCGCGTGTTTACTAAAGATTGAAATAAGTGCGAAAGAGAGGGTCGGTGAAACAGAAATACACTGGCACAGCAACGCACGTCTTTTTGACATTTCCTTATCTCCTTTTCTTTGTTTTGCGATGTTGCTTCACTCGTGTTTCTGATTTTCAAACTTCACCACAGGCTAACGATAATGAAATGTAAAACGAAATGTCAAAAAAAACGCGGAAAGAAGAAAAGCTCCATACCCTTGCAACTCGGAATGTCAGTCCAAAAGGAAATCACCGAGACTTACACGTCAAAAAGACGCGCCGTGTAATAACCGACTAAGTGATGGTGACTCTGTGGAGATGCTCCTGGTTGGGTGTCGTCTTATTTTTGTGCTGTATGCGCGTTCAGCTTTTTCCTCAGCGGTAAGCTGGTCGCCGTCTGATGTTTGAGCCGTGCCATCATTTGCCTTGATTGGAGGTAGATTGAGCTGTTTATTCGTTAGCTTCTTAATGGCTGTATATACGCCTCGTAGGTTGTTCTGCTGAGCTTCTTAAGGCGGCTGGAGATGAGCTGGTAAGGTGCATGCACCATCTCATTTGCAAGGTATGGTCGAGGGAAAGCATGTCCGACGAATGGAATCTCAGCATCGTTTGCCCGGTCCATAAGAAAGGAGACCCCTATAACTGCGGCAACTATAGGGGAATAAGTCTCCTTAACATCGCATATAAGATCTTCTCTGCCGTATTGTGTGAACGCCTGAAACCGTTGGATAACCTGATCGGCTCTTATCAGTGTGGTTTCAGGCCAGGTAAATCCACAATAGACCAAATATTTACGCTACGGCAGATCTTGGAGAAGACCCAGGAATACCAAATCGACACTCACCACCTCTTCGTCGATTTCAAGGCTGCATATGACAGCGTGTATAGAGACGAGCTGTACAAAGCCATGTCTAGTTTTAACATCCCTGTCAAACTCGTCCGACTGTGCAGGATGACAATGGAGAATTCTCGCTGCTCCATTAAGGTCGGTAATGAGCAAACCGAGACCTTTGATGTTAAAAAAGGATTTAGGCAAGGTGACGCGCTGTCATGTAACTTTTTCAACATCGTGCTTGAACCGATCGTGCAAGAGTTCTGGCCAACACAAGAGGTTCGCTTTATTTCAAGTCTACGCAATTGCTTGCATGCGCCGACGACATTGACGTGATTGGACGGACACAGCGAGACGTCAATGAGGCCTTTGTAAGCATTGAGGTAGAAGCGGCTTAGATATCTGCTTTCATCTAAAAGAGACGGACAACACCGACGTATTGGCCAGAACGTCACCATGGGCGGATATAACTTTGAAGTGGTCAAGGAAATCGTCTACCTTGGCTCACTGACGACCAGCGACAACAACACACGCGCTGTCATAAAACGCAGAATCATTCTTGCCAACCGCTGTTTCTTTGGGCTCAAGAGGCAATTGAGAAGTAGAGCCCTCTCTCGGAAAACCAAGGTGACACTATATAAGACCTTAATCATCCCAGTCCTCCTTTACGGAGCAGAGGCTTGGACCTTAACAAAAGCGGATGAAGATGCCCTTGGTCGTTTCGAGAGGAAAATTCTGCGCACTATCTACGGTCCCGTTTGTTCAAACGGTGTATGGAGGAGAAGATATAACGAAGAACTGTACGGGTTGTACAGCGACATCGGCCTGGTACGACGTCTACGGATGCAGCGTCTAAGGTGGCTAGGCCATGTAGAGCGCATGGAAAATACAGCTCCGACCCGAAGAGTCTTCGAATCCACACCGGAAGGAAGACGCGGCAGAGGACGGCCGCACCTAAGGTGGCGCGCACAGGTGGAAGGGGACCTCAACCAACTGGGCGTGCGGCATTGGAAAAGACTAGCGAAAGATCGTGCTAGCTGGAGAGGCATGTTGGCTGAGGCCCAGGTTCACCACGGACTGTAGCGCCACCTTAGTAAGTAAGGTTGTTCCTATTTTCGCCTGCGATACCCTCGAGAAGTTTATTTTGTCTTTTTCTTACTGACTCTGAACAAAGGGGAAAACAAGCTGGCGACCGAGAAATATCTAAAAACACAAATAACCGTTAAATTCTCCCTGCCTCTCTCTCTCTCTCTCAGTCAAAACGAACTGAGTCATCAATTGACATAAGATATTGTCAAGTGCTTGCGTTCCGTAGAACCTCTTGATTAGTTCTCGATGACGTTATTCGATAGTGTGTCGGCGAAAGATGATCATTCATCGTACTACTAGTGGCGACGGATGTTTGTGTGTAGATACTGAAATACTTAAACGTTCGTCATGACGGTTATAGAAACTGTCTTGAGCAACAGCATTCAAAGCACAAGGAAGTCGAGAAACTCACTTAACCCAGGACGAGTAAGTATGTGTCGCTATCATCGTCACCAAACCCATTATACCAGCATCATCACACCATCGTCGTTAACAGCTCTAGCTTAAGGGTTAAAAGTACATTGACTTTTTCCATTCAATTAATTGTTCAAATTACGCACAACGAATATATGTAAGTGAATGACAGAGAGCAGAACAACAACACCAAACCAGAAATTGATAAAAGCCAGCCACGCACAAAGATGAGCAATCAGCACACAGAACAGCAACCAGTTCCTTGTGTCCATCGTCAACAATCGTCAACCAATTTAGTGGAATAAAGACCAGTATTTCCTCGTCGTCTCATGATCGATTGCGTCATTGTAAGAATGTCATCCCAAACCATGTAATCCATGGTCATAGAACATAGAGCAACAAGGAAAGCCCGCCTACCTACCTACCATGTTCCATGTATGACCCCGCGGTGACAATGGGAAATTGAGAAATCTTTTGTGAACGGGCGAAAAACGAGAAGAGCAAAAGGATTAAGTGGCGGAGGGCTAGAGTTCAAGCATGGCTGATTAAAAGGGAAACTGTTGGAAGCGGATGCTTGCCGGAGAGGCTGGTATGTGTGTGGTTGTGATCGAAAAGCAAATCGAAAGCAGTAAGCAACGTGCGGCGCTTAATTAAAGACTCTGTCTGAGGGCAAATATTTATTTGTGAGTGAAAATCCCATAACGAAAGAACAAATATTGCTGAAGTACGCGGTGCTTGAACGAACTCGCGGATTGTTTACTCGCTTGCTGTGTTGTAATAATGTGGACGAGGAGTTATGATTGATTACATGCTGTACGTGCGATAAGTAGGGAACTGGGTATATTAGAAAACAAGCATATTTGCGAGGTTGCGTCAAAAAACCGGAAGTACTCTGTATCCTATTAATGGCAATGGACACTGTAAGTTAATTGGTATAAGTCCATTCCAATTGCTCAGACTACACGATAAATGCTGCCTCTGGCGGAAAGGAAATCGGACTAATAGTGATAGAGGCGAATTCTGTCATACATTACACCAACAATCCATCATGGACAATCGAGATTTAGCGAATAGATAAAGTAGTTTTGACTCTTTCTCCTGAAATGCACTATGATTTAGTAATTAACAATATACAATAGTTGCCTCTCCCTTTCCTATATCCCCAGCAAGTGGAAGGTAGCCAAAGTCATTTTCATACCTAAGACAGGCAAAAGCTCCCACACGTATGTAAATGACCTAAGGCCTATTAGTCTCACTTCTTTTCTATTTAAAACTCTAGAGAAGATTTTGGACGTACACATCCGGTACAGCTGCATCTCAGCAAGGCTGTCGGATAACCAACATGCCTACAACAAAGGCAAATCGGTGGAAACAGCACTCCACTCATTGGTCAGTAAAATAGAAAGGTCTATGGAAAATAAACAATACACTCTAGTCGCCTTTCTCGACATTGAGGGCGCCTTTAACAATGTTGAACCATGGGCCGTCATCAAGGCGCTGTCTGATCTGGGTGTTACGGGATCAGTGATAGAACTGGTACGACAGCTGCTAATACAAAGAGTTGTCAAAGCCAACTTCGCTGGTGCCGTCTCAACCAGAATGGTCAGCAAAGGTACACCACAGGGTGGAGTACTCTCCCCTCTCCTCTGGAACGTGGTGGTCAACGAACTACTGCTGTTGCTGAAGCAGGAAGGGTACGCTGTGATCGCCTATGCGGATGATATTGCTATTGCCGTCGCAGGAAAATTTCCCAGCACTCTATGCGACCTTATGCAGAGTGCAATACATACAGTAGAAACCTGGACACGGTACTGTGGACTTGGCGTGAACCCAAAGAAGACCGATCTAGTACTGTTCACTAACAAATATAAAATTCCGCCCCTCAACCCACCGAGGCTGGGTGGAACTCAACTAACAATCAAGGAACAGGCTAAATATCTAGGCCTAGTCCTTGACAGGAGGCTGAATTGGAAACCCAACATTCTTGACCGGGTCAAGAAAGCAACTGTTGCCCTCTACAGCTGTAAGAAAGTAGTGGGCAGGAGGTGGGATCTCCAACCAAGCATTATGTACTGGCTTTACACAGCAGTCATAAGGCCTATCCTCCTGTATGGCGTCGTAGTCTGGTGGACTGCTCTGGACAAAGCAGTCAATCGAAACCTTCTGGGGAAGGTACAAAGATCGGCCAGCTTATATATAAGCGGAGCGATCAGATCAACCCCCACGGAGGCCTTAAATGTTCTACTACATCTTCCACCATTAAACCTTTTCAGCGAGCAAGTTGCTGCATGCGCGGCCCTAAGGATGAGGAGCATAAGAAAATGGCCCACATCTCAAAAAGGCCACACCTCTATTCTAAAACACTTCAAAGTACCCATGGACACTGACTACATCAACCCGCAGAATGTGTTCACCAGGAACTTCGAAGTTGTCTTTTCATCCAGGGAGGAATGGGCTGAAGGGAAAGTCATACCAAAGGACTCGATCTCCCTCTATACCGATGGCTCTAAGATGGAGTCGGGTGTAGGCAGTGGGGTCTACTCCAAGGAACTTAACCTCAACCTATCAATTGTATGTATGTATGTTGGCGTTACAGTCCAATGAGGACCTGAGCCGAGCTTCTCTCAATCACCCATGTTGTGTGTGATTTCATTTTCCCATAGGTGAAAGGGACCTACAGTTTATTTGCCGGTTCCGAACGGCGAATTTCGAGAAGCTTTTTCATGACAATTTTACTACAGGGGGCTTTGTCAGAACCCCGCTGAGGAGAAACACCGTGAAAAACACGTTCGATAACATGGCTGTGTCGGGATTCGATCCCGTGTCATCGGCGTCAGGGGCCAACACACTACCCACTGCGCCACGGTGCTCTCAATTAGACTCCCAAATTACTGTAGTGTGTTTCAGGCAGAAATAACTGCGATAACGGAGGCCCTGGCATGGCTCAGGATCAATGTAATATCCACAAAGGATATTATCATTTGCACGGATAGCTAATCTGCGATAAAATCTCTGGCAGCGGTAACCCATAAATCAAAAACATCCATTAACTGTCGCCTATCTCTAGATGAGATGGCTGAACTGTTCAACATTAAAATACTGTGGGTTCCCGGGCATAGGGATATTCCAGGAAACTGCGCGGCCGACGAACTCGCAAGGTTAGGGTCAAGCACACTCAGCCTACCTACCCTCGGGTACCTAGAAACACCAATGAGTACGGTAAAGCACATGATAAAGCTTCAAACCATAGAGGAGACCAATCTCCAATGGAATGAGAGCAATATCGGCTTTATCACCAAACAATTGTGGCCCAAGTTAAACTTAGGACGAACCAGGGACCTGGTGGCAACCAAAAGGGCAACCTTAAGTACTTTAGTGGGTGTCATTACAGGTCACTGCACCATTGGAAAACACGCCGCCAGACTGGGGCTACCCTACAATGACTTCTGTCGCGGCTGCATGGACGAGGAGGAGGAGGAATCAATACACCATCTCCTCTGCTCATGTCCTTCTTTTGCGAATCGCAGGAGGATTTACCTCGGCGCGCCCTTCTTCGACAATCTGAGTGAGCTAGCAAACCAAAAAAATAGCTCAACTCCACCGCTTTATTAGAAGCACCGGTTGGTTCCCGGGTAACGGATCAGGGTAACCTGATCCAGGTGGTATCACAATGGGCCGGTTTCGGCCTAAGTGTGGCTTACGCCTACCACGTCAACCTAACCTAACCTAGTAATTAACAGATTTCTAAGAGGAAGATATACCTCAACTCGTAAAGCATTTGATACTCTCTGCTGAAAATAGGACGTTGCTGATGGAAGTTGAGACTTAAAAGCATTTAAATCAAACCTCTACCTAAAAGTCTGCAACGAACTCGTCCAATTTCTCACATAATAGATTGGTGAATCTCGCTTTTTTCTACACCAACTCTTTCAGAGCTCGAGGTACGTCTAAAAAGAAACCTCTCTTTTTTCCTCGAAGCCTTTGCTATCGAAAAAAAACTTGGCGTGACTGTCCTCGTGGGTATAAAAGTCGATCCTTCATGTTTTTCTTCGTGGCGCTACACCCCGATGTGGTCTTGGCCCTCAACCAACAAGTAACCCCAGCTAGCATGATCTCTTGCCAGCCGCCTTCAGTCACGCACACCTAGTTGGTTCAGGTCCTTCTCCACTTGTGTGCCCCATTTAAGCCGAGGGCGTCCTTTGTTGCGTTGCTCCAATGGGTCTGATTAGAAGATTCTTTGGGTCGGAGCTGTGTTGTCCATACGCTCTACATGGCCTAGCCATCTTAAACGTTGTATCTGTAGGCGCTTAACAAGGCACTTGCCGTCGTATAGCCTGAGAAAAAAACAAAAATCTTCCTCATCCGCTTTCATTAACGTCCATGCCTCTGCGCCATATAAAGCAGGGCTGGGATAATCAGGGTATTATATTAAGCCAACTTGGTCTCACGAGAGAGGGCTCTATTACTCAATTGCTTCTTAAGCCCAAGAAAACAACGATTGGCAAGAGTTATTCTGGGCTTAATCAGAAGAGAGCATTTTGTACTGCTCTCCTGACCTCGTTAAAGTCGGGGGGACGGAAATCTTGTCTATTGTCATCGAAATTGAGTGGAACATTCTGCCTGACAGCGGTATTTGAGTCTTCCTCCCCGTCAAGCCACAGTCCGCAGTGAATTCCCAGGTCTTAATGGCCGCACCTCGTAGTTGTACTCTTAATTCATGTTTATATTCCTGTGCCTTATTTGGTCAGCCGTATACGAGTTTTTTAAGAAGGGCTTGATTAGGCTGGATTAGACTTACCATTTGCTGTTTATTTGATAGAGCTACAAATCTTGTGCTTAGAGTCTGGCTAACCAGTGGTTGTTCCTGGAAACAAATTGAATAAACGTACTATGACCAAGGAAAGTGTTCTCTTAAAACAATGTTGTCAGGGATCATTCATCATCCATCATCCCCCTGTCGGGCGTAGAACAGCTAAGCCCTACATCTAACAACGTGCGACTTGGGGATGGTCGATTTCTTGGTCCAGAAGTAAATCAGGAGATTAAATGTAGCCGAAGCTGTTAGTCTAATATTGTGTTGCATGTATGTTGGTGTTACAGTCCATGAAGGACCAAAGCCGAGCTTCTCTCAATCACCCATGTTGTGTGTGATTTTATTTGCCATATATGAAAGGGACCTACAGTTTATTGCCGCTTCCGAACGGCGAAATTCGTTAAGGACGAGAAGCTTTTCTTGACAATTGTATTACTGCTATACTTGTTAGTACCCCGCTGAGGAGAACCACCGTGAAAAACACGTTCGATAACATGGCAGTTGCCGGAATTCGATCCTACACACCGCGCTACGGCGCTCTCTAATTTTGCGCGAAATTTTATTGCAGCTTAGCTTAATATGCCGGCGAGATGCCAGCAATGATCCCTGTTTCAATGCCCGGGTCAAATTGACATACAGCCTCCTCGAGGCGCCCTCTGGCTAGCCTCTACAACAACCGTTGAGAGGTGAACAAATGCATGTAGCTGTCGCCCTAGGGAGGAGGGCGCTACAATACCCCGACCAGGCTGGTGGTGGTGCGGTGAGCCCAACCTGCCCATCTAATGTCAGAATGTCGGAACTCTGTACACTCCTGGAGCTGCTCATAAATTGGAAACGCACCACAAAGCGGATATTACTACTTACTTATCAGGCCAGCGATCCACGGAGGATCTGAGCCTGAGCTATAGCTGCCTTCCATTCTTGACGGTCCCGGGCACGCTGCTTCCAGTTATCAAGACCAAGATGTCTTACATCCGCGATTACTTGGTCTTTAATACCGGAGGCTCGGTCTTCCTCTTCTTCTCGAACCAGGAGGCTCGGAGTCGAAGACCCTCTTGGCTGGAGCGTTAATGTCCATGCGCTCTATGTGGCCGAGCCAGTGTAGTCGACGGATCCTTGCCTTCCGGACTACATCCACATCTTGGTACAGCTCGTAGAGTTCGCGGTTTTGTCTTCTTCTCCATTCACCTTCCTCACAGACAGGACCAAATATCCGGCGCAGAATTTTTCTTTCGAAAGAACCTAAAATCAGCTCCGCTGTCCTGCTTATTGTCCAGCTTTCGGCTCCGTATAGCAAGACTAGCAGTTATGAGCGTTTTGTAAAGCATGACTTTGGTCTTTCGAGTGAGGAGTTTTGACCCCAGTTGTTTGGACAAGCCGAAGTAGCAGCGGTTGCCAAGAGCAATTCTATGCCGGATCTCCACTGTGGTGTCATTTGTGGAATTTACGATTGCCCCGAGGTAGACTCCTTAACTACCTCGAAATTGTAGCTATCAATTGTTATATTATGTCCCAGGTGGTGAGCGACGGATTAGTTTTTGCTTGACAGCATGTACTTCGTCTTGTCCTCATTGACTTTAAGACCAACTCGTTTCGCCTGTTCTTCAATCGCCGTGAATGCTTCCACAAAGCCACGGCGAGAACACGCGATGATGTCGATATCATCCGCGTATCCTAGCAGCTGGATGGACTTGTAAAAGATAGTGCCTTCCCTGTTGACGCCTGCCCGTCGCACTATCTGCTCCAGCACCAGGTTGAAGAAGTCACATGACAGCGCATCTTCTTGCCGAAATCCGGTGCATGTTTCGAATGGTTCCGAGGTCCTAGAACCGAGTTGCACGGTGCATCGCGTGTTTTTTAGCGTGTCGTGGGGCAGTGGTTAAGGTCGAAGGTCATCGACTTTAAGCCTATAAGTGATCGCCTGACTGTCAAAGCCAGATTTTACAACGTCAGCCTTATGTGCACACGCCCCTACCGAAGACCCCATCAAAGAGGACTTCTATGATCTGTTAGACAACGCCTACGGAGCTTGTCCGGAGTATGATGTTAAAATCTTACTCGGGGACTTTAATTCCTAAAGAACACCTCGGCGGAGTGATCGGAAAGCACAGCGTCTATGATACAACAACGGATAACGGCTTCCGACTCATGGACTTAGCGACAGCTCGTTATGCGGTGATAAGTAGCACAAGATTTTCCCTCAAGCGATTCCACGCAGCAACCTGGCAATCTCCGGATGGTCGAATCGCCAACCAAATCGACCATGTGTTCGTTGACGCAAGACACTCGTTAAATATATTGTTGACAAAAGTCAACAATATGTGGCTGCATTGCCGCTTAGCCATTCAGGCAGTAGCCGAGACCACCTTAGGCTACCTACCACCCTCGACAAGAAGCCCGTGGTATGATGGCGAGTGTGAACAGAAAAAGGCAGCAACCGACGAGGTGTACCAAAAGGCGGTGCAGCGAAAAACCAGGACAGCGCGAGAGGAGTAGCGAGTCAGAAGAAGGGAGGAGAAAAAACAGCTGCGAGTAAAGAAAAGCCTCCCAACTCAAGGATATCGAGGAGTTTAGGGACAAACATAAAATACGGGCCTTGCAGCAAGTTTCAATAAAGGCATCCAGGCTCTGTACAAAGATGTGGATATAGTCCGAAAGGCAAGGATCCGTCGACTACATTGGCTCGGCCAAATCGAGCGCATGAACACCAACGCTCTAGCTAAGAGGGTCTTCGAAGAGGAAGACCGATTCTCTGGTATAAAGACCAAGTAGTCGCGGATTTAAGACAATTTGGTATTGATAACTAGAAGTAGCGTACCTGGAAATGTCAAGGATGGAAGGCAACTAAAGCTCAGGCTAAAATCCTCCGTGGAATGCTGGCCTTGCTAAGTAAGTAAGTTAGCTTACTATAGATACATAGATGACAAAACGCTGGTTAGCTCCACAGGAATAATCACTGAATAGTGCAAACAGAAGGAGGTACGCTTGGAGGTAGGTACAAGGTGGAAGGATAGACTTCCTTTTTTTTTCAGTGCCAGTATAACTCAGCAACTCAGAGAAGGATGTACCTACATATATAGAAGCTTTTTTCGATGACCTATTGGATATCAGCGGGCCCCATGGCGCAGTAGTTAGTGTGTTGGACTCCGACTCTGAGTTCGGATCCCGATAACACCAACGCCATCGAATGTTTATTTCGCGGCGTCCCTCCTCGGCGGGGTACTGGCAAAACCCCCCGTAGTATAACATGCTTCTCGACTCACGCCGTTCGGAACCGGCATTAAACTGTAGGTCCCTTTCATCTGTGTGAAAAATAGAATCGCACACAACATGGGTGATTGAAGGGAAGCTTGGCTCTGGTCCTTCATGGGCTGTAACGCCACCAAAGACGAAGAAGATTGGATATCAGCAACGTGCTTCTAACTAATTGGGTGTCTGATTAGGGTGGTAACACAATGGCCCAATGACAAGTCACAAATCTTATGCCATGAAGTCCTCTCTTAAATGTTGTTTTTAACTTAAAACAGCAACGGCGACGTCTCGTTACATTTATGTATGTACATATGTACGAGAGAACGTGTCATCGTTATTTTGTGAACCAAGATATAGACACGGCAATGTGGTCTAGTGATTTTGAGGCACAATTCCAAATTCGTGCCGAAAATCAAATTTCCCTCTGAGAGCAATGCGTCGTGAACCATCTCTTAGTTACTGATGCCTGTGTCACAATGCTACTACACGGCGCGGCGACAGCGCAACTACAAACGCCGTAGCTGTCAAATCCATATTCATTCAATGGAATTATATGGAGTAAGTCACATAGGCACGTATGTATGTAGTCGTGTCGCAGCGCTGTAATTTCGAAAAATTGAAAAACTGTCGAAACTACACGGCGTTTTGCCATTTCGAATTCGACATTGGAGGAATATGTTTGATAACTTGGTCTAACCCACCACCTTCTTCTGACTTTTGTTTTCGCTTTTAACTTTTTATAGGCTAAAGCAGCCGCACATGTTAGCAATAATGTTTTTTTCAAATTATTTTGATCCATTTATGAACTAAATTCAGTTTCAATCTTCGAATTTTTTACTGATGCCAACTTCACTCTACAGAATTCACCACCAACTTCACTCACAGAAGTACCCTGCTGTCAAAAAAAACGCCGATGAAAGTCGCTCCATTGTGTGTTGACTGATCTACTTTATAACCACAGCAAACGGCAGCGTTTGTAGTTGCGCTGTCGCCGCGCCGTGTAGTAGCATTGTGACACAGGCATGATTCATTTGTTTTTCTGGACAAACTAACGGTGTTATTACAAGTTATCTTTACCGTGAAGAAGAAATGAGTCGTAAATGAATTTGATAGCATTGATCACTTGCTTTCTCATGTATATTCCTCGTTTCTGGAGTGAATCATTGTAAGAATAAAACTGAAAAGTCTAGAATAAGATGAAGAAACTAGTTCTACTACACCTGTTCCCTGACATCTTTCCTAGAAAAAAGAAAAATCCAATACCCGGCCGTTGTGTGGCAGTACGTCATACCAATTTTGAAGTTTAATTCTGACAGTGCACAGAACTCACCGTGTCATTATGAGCTGTGGTGAAATTCCATCTTCTCCATGCTGCAATAGAATTCACAAAAACACCATATACGGCATATCGGCTCCAACGAATGAGAGAAAGAGGAAAATAGAAACGAATCCAACGATCCAAAGTTCTCTATGAATCCAGAACACAAAAGAGAATCTAGAAAAGAAGAAGAAAAAGAAAATGGCGACTCTGAAAATACACCACCATAGTAGTCCAGCCGTCGATTAGTGTACAACTTGTTCTGTTGTTTTGGAAATTTGGCAACATGGAGCGACCGAATGTGACATATCTTGACCGGAGATTCTCTCTGGGTTTTTTTTGCACTGTCTGTCTACCGGTTTTGAGCCGTCGTCGTCGCGAAATAGGAGAGATGACGGGTGATGATGAGAACATTTTTTTTGTTTTTGGAGAATTTCGCCAAATTTTATAAGAATCCACCACTGCGGGGGCGACGATGACACTGTTGTTGTCTGTCATCATCTTTGCAGTTCATTGATAAAAAAAGGTAGAAAGCGAAGAATGAAAAGAGAAAGAATTGAGGGAAGATGAAAATAAGAATTTTGTAGTTGATTTACCGTCGGAATGTGTTTCCAGTTTACCAGCAGGAAGGAGGTGTAGAGGAAAAGGCATTTTCACATGTTTATGACCCGAAGAAGGAACATATCCACACGCATGTCAACACATGTATTCGTATGTATGTACGCTCCTCCAGAGATCGACCGATGGGTGGACAGAGAAATGAACGGGCGGAATACACGACGACAATGACGATGGGACACAGGAATATTGTTGCTTCAACTCGTGATAATGTGATGATGGTGATGAAAATATGGAAAACAACTAAGGAAAACATAGAATCGTCCAATGGAGGGACGGAGGGAGGAAGGTAGGGACATGGAACATCGTGTCGCGGAACTGTTGACTGAAGAGAACGAAAGACTATGCGCCTCCTTGTCGCTGCCACTATGCAGCACTCGCTGTCTCTGTGTGTAAATCGTAATCGGTCGTTCGTTGGTTTGTTCGTCACTTTGGTTGGACGGTCTTACGGTCGGTCGGTTGGTCGTTGTCTGTTTTATAGACGCGACTGATGAATCTGTATGAGTATGAATGGAATTTCTATGCGCGATGCGTATGTATGTAGGTATTGTCGGTGTTGCATACACTCTTTGCTTTTTCGTTGTTCTCTCTCACCATATTCTAGCTTCTTCTTCTTCATTGCCCTCGGCCGTTGACCCTTCGAAGTGGCAATAATGAAATTAATTATTCAATAGAACAAGTCTGATAAGATGTTTGTTGTTGTTTTCGCTAGTTGTGCCTCAGCCAGTAGATACCATTTTCCATTATCTCTCGATTCACAGTAGCGCGTATGGGTGGCGATGTGATTTCGATTAGGCATCCTTCTTTCTCTCTCTACGTTATCTCCTTTTCGTTTGTTTTTTTGTTCCTTGTTAACCCACATCAGATGACAGACAAACGAGGGAGTCGACAATCCGTATTCATAGCCTTTAAGTACACTTGAACTTGTTAATCGTACATACCTAGTCGTCTGATGACAATTCCCTTATTTTTATATTTACAGGATCCAGCTGGGATATTCGAGCTTATCGAGGTCGTTGGCAATGGGACCTATGGCCAAGTCTACAAGGTGAGTGTGTTATTGATTAAGGGCTTTAACGACAAACTACCTAAATGGAGTCAATCAAGTCGTCCTGTTCGATATGGCAAGGCACAATCGAATCGATATTGTTTTCATTGTCATCGGATGGAGCGTGGAGCGATGATGAGGGGTGATTACAAGCATGTTGTGTGTTGGCCAAACAAAAACCAACCCGGAGCCAAGCCTTGAAAACTTTCAATCGCTACATAACTTGGCAAGTGTGCCAAAAAGGTTTTTTTTTTTTTTCTTTTGTTTTGTTTTCCTCTCTCGCTTTCCGCTTTTTTGTTCTGTGATTTATTAGATTTGGAACACTCGCTTGGATAATAGACCACCGCAACCAAAACTTTTTTTCATATTCCGATCCAAAAACTTATATGTAGGTACTATGAACCTAGTAGTTCTATGTAGGAACCAATTCTTTCTTCTGTTGTGTGCCAACATAGTGCGCACATACTATGTAGGTACAATACCTCGACAGTTGATTTGGGTTAAAGCTCTCAACTCAACCTTATGCTGTAGGTACTCTCAAGTTTTTCTTTCGAGCACTCTTTCCAGAGGATGGTTGCTGGGGCAGACATCACATATAATTAATTGAAATAATTAATCCGGGAATGGTGAAATGAAAGGTTTCCATTTGCTCGTTTGTTCGGTGATTTATTTTTATTTAATTAATTTGTTATATTTCTGGGTGATGAACATGTTCACTCTTTAGTGAATATGCATTGAGTGTGAAGGGTTAATAGCAGCGATGATTCGTACCACGAAGAGTAGGTGTCTCTATGGCTGGATTTTAGTCGAGCCAGACGGTTTCTCGGTAATTTCGAATGTAAATAGCTCTCATCATGTTCATTAGATGCAATAATTCTTCGTTTTTATTGCACCTTTGGGGTGGTCGAGTGAAACATTAACAAATTAGTGTGTTTGTCTATAATGACAAGGTTGCTGGTTCAGTGGCTTTTCAGCCACAATGGAAATCATCTGGTAAACTCTATGCCCTTCACGACTGGTGATTCGTATAGAGCTTATGAAGACATCAATTAACACAACATGCCTAGAGGTTGTTGTACCAATACCTATGAACATACATATATCACGAACAGAAGGGCACAGTGATTTAGAAAACTCTATGTTCTATGGCCGGTGGTTTCAGGCCAGGAAAAACCACGATAGACCAAATATTTACACTACGGGAGATCTTGGACAAGACCCATGAATTTCAGGTCGACACGCACAATCTTTTCGTCGATTTTAAAGCCGCGTATGACAGTGTTTATAGAGACGAGGTATACAGAGCCATGTCATGTTTTAACATTCCTGCCAAACTCGTCAGACTGTGCAGGATGACTATGGAGAACTCTCGCTTCTCCATTAAGCTCGGAGGTGAACTAGCCGACCCTTTTGATGTTAAACAAAGGTTTTAGACAGGGTGACGCACTGTCATGTGATTTCTTTAACATCATACTTGAAAAGAGGCGTTTGCAAGCATTTAGGCAGAAGCGGCTAAAGTGGGTCTATGGGTTAATGGGGACAAGACTAAATGTGTGTATATATGCTGTCATCCAAGAGAGACGCGCAGAACGTCACCTTCGGCAGCTATACTTTTGAAGTAGTCAAGAACTTCGTCTACCTTGGTTCGATAGTGACAAGCAGCAACGACACCAGCGCTGAGATAAAACCCAGAATAACTCTTGCCAACCGCTGATTCTTCGGGCTCAAGGGGCAATTGAGTAGTAGAGCCCTCTCTCGAAAAACTAAGGTATCCCTCTACAAAACCTTAATCATCCCGGTCCTCCTCTACAGCGCTGAGGCTTGGACGTTATCAAAAGCGGATGAAGAGGCTCTTGGGCGTTTCGAGAGGAAAATTCTGCGTGCAATCTTTGGTTACATTTGTGTAAACGGAGAGTGGAGCGGGAGATTCAACCAAGAACTGTACGGGCTGTACAGCGATATCGGCCTGGTTAGACGTCTTCGCTCCGGCCCGAAGAGTCTTCGACTCCAACCCCGAGGGACGACGCAGCAGAGGACGACCGCATTTAAGGTGGCGCGCACAGGAGGAAAGGGACCTCAACCAACTAGGCGTGCTGCTCTGGAAGCGGCTGGGCAAAGATCGTGCCGGCTGGAGAGGCTTGTTGGTTGGGGCCCTGGTTAACGCCATCAAAGTAAATAAGTAAGTATGTTCCGGGAAACGATTAAAGGACGAAATTTTGTTTTGCGAGGGTTGGTGAACATCTTCAAAAGACACTATGAGGGCCGTGTGCTCATAGTAGCGTGAGACTTGACTCACTAAAACACCACCCTTCGAGTTAATTGCGTGTTTTTTTGTTTTAAAGGGTTTTCCAATAGGGAATTAACGACTTCGAATTCAATTTGTGAACGCACCCGTACGAGCAGGGTCTGCAAATTATAAAAATTTTCTACCGAAAATCGGAGTCGGTGACCGCAACTTTAAGAGCCTTAACTCCAATTTTCGGTCGTAATTCTCGCCCTTGCAGACAGGCAATAACAAGCCTAGTGCAAAAATTAGGGTCCACATATTCGTTGTGTGATGTTGCCGTGTCAGTGAGACAACGGGTTGGTCGAAGTGTCGAAAATATCGCTGCCGATCGGGCGTCCTCCGTAGCAAACGATCCAAATCAGCCAATTCCACGGCGTTCTCAAGAATTGAGCATCGCTCAGACCACAGACTATTTTCTTTGGGGCTACGTTAAGTCATTGGTTTATGTTAATAAGCGCACGACGTTGGAAGAGCCCAGAGCCAACATTGAAATGTGTGGCCAAGTCATTGAAAATTGGGTCCACTGAATCGATCGCTGCAAAGGTGCCCGCGGTGGCCATATGAACGAAGTCGAGTTCCATTCATAAATGTTTTGATTGTACTTCAAGCCATTTTGAAATATGTATCTCAAATGGAGAGCACCGTGGCGCAATGGGTAGTGGGTGGCCTCTGACGCCGATGACTCGGGATCGAATCCCGACACAGCCATGTCATCGAACGTGTTTTTCACGGTGTTTCTCCTCAGCGGGGTTCTGACAAAACCCCCTGTAGTAAAATTGTCATGAAAAGCTTCTCGAAATTCGCCGTTCGGAACCGGCAATAAACTGTAGGTCCCTTTCACCTATGTGAAAATGAAATCACACACAACATGGGTGATCGAGAGAAGATCGGCTCAGGTTCTTCATGGACTGTAACGCCAACATACATACATATGTATGTACATACATACATTTCAAATGGTTTGTGTTTTATTTAAAAAAAAAAAAAGGGTTGTCAAGTCCTTATTGAAAAACCCGATACTGATTGACTTACCAGCAGTATTCTGTTCGCGATGTAATCACATTTAGCAGGCAGCTTTCCAGTGAGAATCCCTCCAATACGCAAAGTGCGTGCGGTTTAGGTTTGTCGCGCTAAATCAAGCGGCTTTGTCCTTTGAAGACGGCACAATAGGTTTCGTTCTCTATTACATATTTCAAGAGCCGCATTATTGATATGACCTCTCCACTCCATTTCTGTGTTTCCGGGCGAAAAATGTTGCCAATGCCAAGGTATTTTGCCTCGTTTACGGATAGGATCCGAACTTCACTTACAAAGAGAGGTGGTGAACTTTATTTCCTATAAGTAAAATTTACGAGGGCGGATATGGTTTTGTTAAGCGCGATCCGCCACATCTTTGTCCAGTCGCTTATACGGTTCAGGGCATACTGCAATTTAGTCGTTGATTCTTCGACTGATTTTCCTGTGACCAAAATTGCAGTATCATCGGCGAATATGGCCGTCCGTTTGTGGTACATACATATGTCTTTTGTACATAAAGCAGTGGACCAAGTACGCTTCCCTGCGGAATGCCAGCCGTAATTACTCTTAAATTTGAATATTCGTTCCCGTGTTAAGCACGAAAGAGTCTATTAGATAAATAGTTTTTCCAGAACGTTCCATAATTGTTCGGGTAAATCGTCGACCACATCTGCTATTCGATGCACTTGGTCTAGAGTGGAATGCTTGCTTCTGAAACCAAACTAATGATCCGGCAAAAGACGCTCTTCTTCTACGAACGGCTTTAAACGATAGATTATAATTCTTTCGAGCACTTTTGAAATGATCGGCAACAATGATATTGGGCGGTAAGATTTTCTATCTGTCGGCGGGTTCCCGTGCTTTAGAACCATAATAACTTTGGCGACCTTCCATTGGCTCAGTACATATCTAACCTAAGCGCTGCGTTAACAAGATATAAAAGTTTGAGCAGAGCTTTTCTCGGCAAATTTTTAATGGCATCTCCTGTAATTAAGTCGTAGCCTGGTGCTTTATCTGACTTGAGGGATTTTATGATATTTTCCAGTTCGGAAAACGTGGCTCGTGTCATTCTGTATTCCGCAGTCATATCCAGTGTATTGCTGTTATCAGGTAGCTGTTGTCCTCTGAATGGCTTGAAGATTTTAGCAAGATATTCAGCAAAAACTTCAGCCTTTTCTTCATTGCCTTGGTGGTGCCTGCAGACCTTTTAATACCCTTAATAGCTTTCCAAAGGGAGTAATTTGATTCCTTGTATAAGGACTTCCGAACTTTGACAGTTGATAGCGGCCATACTGTTATTTCTATATCTGTCAAATTGGCTGTCATTTATTCAGTCTGCTTTGCCAAATCACTCCAGACGGGCATAACGTTCCACAAAACGTGCAAATGATAAGATTGTTTTATCGAAATGGGTGTTCTGTCCAGCAACGTTTCACGGGCTTCGTCCATTTGAGCCTACTGGTTCAGTAAACGATAAATCAACGCTCATAAGTCGACGAAACACAAGGTCTGCCGAAAATATCGCCGCTGCACACTCTCACGTGCAGGAGAATCCGAGGTGGTCAATTTCGCGTTACTTACAATAACTCGGCCTTTCACAGACCACAACTCGACGAATTTTGCACCCCCGACTTGGGCATGCACCCGTACGAAATTCAACTGACCTACTAGTTGAAGTTAAACGACCATAGCCACCGATGTGTGTTTGCTGAGTGGGCTCTGGAGCAGCTGGAAACTGATCCTCATTTTCATCGATAAATCATCTTCAGCGATGAGGCTCATTTCTGGATGAGTGGGTGGGTACGTCAACAAATAAAATTGTCGAATTTGGGACGATACCAATACGTACATATGTACATGAGGTCCATGAGCTTCCAATGCATCCCGAAAATGTCACAGTTTGGTGTGGATTTTGGGCTGGCGGCGTCATCTGTCCATAGGTTAGGTTAGGTAAATGGGTGCCCTATTGAAGAAAGGTCAAGGTTCACTTAGACTACGAGGAGTCCATTGTATCCAGTTAACGTTTATGCCGTAAAAACCTAAAAGTTACTCGTTGAGCTGAACCACCTTGATTCAGATAGAAATCATAGTAGTCTGCTTTGCCCAATGTTACTTATGTACCTCTTCTAGTGGGCTAGTGCCGGGCATTCGCACAGTAGGTGATGCTGGCCTAGTCTGGTTCCATGGTAGGATATCATGCAGTGCCCAGTGAGCGCACGAACTGCCAACCGAATATTTTTATGACTGAGCTTTAGCAGACTTTCTGTCCTTTTCTTATCATAGACGGGCCAAGTAGAACTTGCCGTTGCGCATCTATCTAATTGATACCATCGCTTATTGGCTTTCACTATTAGCTCCACCTCTACTTATTTCTCTGAAGAGTTTACTGAGTGGCATTTTAGCCTCATTTGGGATCTGCGTGGAGCTTCCGCCTGATCCTAATCTTGCTACATAGCTCGTCCGCCTTCTCATTTTCGGAAACATTCATATGACCTGGTACCCAGCAGAGGGTCACCTTATTGACATCTAATATCTCATCCAACCTCTCTTTGCAAAGTTTCACGAGCTTGGATCTTATTCATGCTGCCTGCAAAGCCTTGATGGCTGCCTGGCTAGCATCATATGTAGATGCTGATCGCTTTACCTGAGATATTGGAGCAGCTTGGAGAACGGTACAGCCATCAACAAGTCTATAAAAGTGGTTTGCTTCACGAGATTCAAAATAGACCCCGGATCATGTACCGGTATCCATTTTCGATCCGTCGGTATAGATTGCCAGTTCATTTTCCGTACATACCAGTCCTCCCTGGAATTATGTAATTCTGATAGAGAATCTCCTCTCGCAGCAACGAACTAAGATGATATAGTCCGTTTTGGTTTTGAATCTCGAGATGGTCATCGATTAAAGACTAATGTGTGGCCATGAGGAGTTCTTATCTACAGACCGGATTATCGTATATTGTATATGTATAAAGGTGGAAGGTTCAGCATTGTTTCAAGAGCCACCGTTGGTGTGGATTTCATAGATCCAGTCATCGCCAGACAACATGCCCTCTGAACCCAACCAAACAATCGAACCATTGACTAAAATAGGTCTTACCACCGCAGTGTACATCCAATATACCACTTTTTGTTTGAAGCCCCATGTCTTTCCAAAAGGCTACTCTGCACGAATACAGTGCCACGTTGGCTGTTTTGGTTTTTTGGAGTCAAAGGATCGATACCATTCTTACTGGGGTCATCGGTCCATATTTCTTTGAGAACAACTTTGGTCAGGCTATCACCGTCAACGGCGAGCGCTATAGGTCGATGTTTACCAACTTTTTTGGCCTGAATAGACCGATTGTCGAATAAGTCGATAAAACCTTGGGTATCTTAGACTCTGGTCATCATGGAAACTGCACGAAATATCCTTTATTTAGAACTACTTGAACAAGGCTGGGTGCAGAAAGAAGCTCGATGCGCGGGTGTCACATGACTCAATGCAAAATCTGATGGACCATATTTCCACCTGAGAATCGGTGCTGAATCGCAACAAAATCGAGATATTTCTGAAACGGTTGGTGACTGGTTATTGGACAATTCAATTTGCGATAACTTCAAACAAAAACCGTTGTAGTAGGTCAGCATAAATGGTGGTCAAACAAGGATTGACGGCTATGAAGGTTTTTGCTATGTGTTTGGTGGGAGCTGCTCCCCTACGCAAAGCTTTTAATACGGATCTGTACTGTCAACAATTAGACCGTCTGAAGGAAGCAATTGTCCAGAAGTATCCAGATTTGGCCAATAGGAGAGCAATTTTGTTCCATCAGAACAACGCCGGGTCACACATATCGATATAAACTCGCCAGAGGCTCCGAGAGCTTGGTTGGGAGGTTCTTATACATCTACATATGTATCTTATAGTCCGGACCTGGCACCAAGTGATTACCGATTGTTCCTGTCCATGGCGAATGCCTTTACCTCCTCAAGGGGCGAACAATGAATGGCGAGTAGGGACGAGAGATCCTATGAGAGAGGCCTAGAGAGAGAAAGAGAGTCGAAAGTCGAACTATGCTAAATAAGGACATCAGTTTCTTGTCGAATCCGTCGTCAATGACTATCGACTATAGAACTGGTTAAGTTCTATGGGTAATGCCCACAAGACCTCTTCCGGAATTGAGGTAGTACGGCTTTCCAACATTGCCCCAAGTAAGAAGCTGGGATGATCTACATTTTTACGAGATAGGGCAATAGCCAGTATTATCCAACGTCAAGGAGATTATACTCTACGTGGCAATCAGTAATTGATGTAGAGCGCTCTTTGTCTGATAGTTTTTCTGCGTTCCCTATTCTGGTTAGGATACAAAGGCTTGTAACCTACAGGCTATAAGACATCTTGAAAAATTCTTCATTGACTGAGTCGGCGTATTTAAAAGGCTCTCTTGCTAAACCTTTTACTACCTTTAAAGACGGTAGAAAATACTTGATTTTTCAACTCGCCTCTCGCCTGTGCCTCTAGGTATGTATCTGCCTACACCTTGAGTATTTCCAGCTGAGGTTGACGAAACCTCATAACTGTGACCGCCCTTCCAAGTGGCTGATTCCTATTCTTCCTTACAATATTTACCTCGCTACCCTGTATTTGTACCTTGTAAGCATCTGGACCTTCAGTACAGATTAGAATAGTTTCTACGTTTTCAAAAAGGTTCCGCGTTCTGATTAAACGGGAATTGTCGTTGAAAATAATGTGACGGAGAGCCCTTTTAGTTCGTCAAGAAAAGTAGACAAGAAATGCTAACCATGATCTCACTACTGAAACAGATCAAGGTACCAATAATCTCTAGTCTGTTCAATTCTTCCACAACAGACTATCGTTTAATAGTCTTTTAGTCTACAGGAAGGTTAAGGCCCCCTCCATAAGCATTGTAACATTTACCATGACTCGTATGAGCATAAACAAAAGTTTTGATTAAAACATTTCATCTGGCTTACAAAGCAGGTTACGATCTCGCTTTTGTGGTCTAAATAACCATTTGCGCGAAAAGATAACACAATCGCCGTGACGCAATTACAATACAACAGCCCTAGCGTTGGAACATGACTTCAATATTTAAATATTTCCGCTTATTATACCCCCCGCTCTACAGTATGACCTTTCATAGAGTACTCACTTCGTCATAACCACATGAACCATAATCCGAATCGGTTTGGTTTCGGCTTGCCTTGTGTGCATTCAATTATCCGATTGTTATCGTCGGTGCTTTTGTTCAGCTGTCGGCTTAGACAAAGACCTCCGATGAAGTTCGGTAAAGTTTTTCCCAATACAATATAGCTGGAAAGGAGGCAAGTTGCATCCAAAGAATCCAATTAGGAACACATGCACGGCCATTGGGGATCGATATCAATTCAATTCCAAAGATATGAAAGTAAGCAACTGCCACAAAGGCACAGTGTCCCATTCATCAATTACAACTAAATCCTTTCAAAGGAAAATTGGGCTGACAGCTTGCCTCGACCGGATGTTCGTTTCAAAGTTAGTCATTGCAATATGTGGCAACGAATTCCGTGCGCTATTTGATGAACTCACTCTTTATGTTTGACTTGAACTCATGTTTATTTTTATCACATCGCGATAAGGGTACTCGTTTTGTGCTCATACATTTATCGTTCCCGATATATTGAGCCGCGCACTTTGTCTTACAAGGTGACGTGCTGCGATGCAGCATAATTTGATTCTGTTTTCGATCAACAATGTAAGAATGAGACACTGGAGACGGGTTACCATGTCAGTGTGCTGGTTGTCGATATTGGCAGAGGTCAATGCTTGATTTGGAAATGTGTAATCGGAGTGGAGAAGTGTGCCAATCATACAATAATGCTTGTTCCACACAAGCTACACCTACTCAAATCAGTTTAGCAACAATCTATCGCTACTGTGGATGAGAACACGCTCACGTCTGTTTTTTTCTTTCTTTGTTTCGCTTATATTCATCGCCAATTCTGATCCGAGTAGAAACACTTGTTTTTCTCAGAACTACTGACCACCTGCTCGTAAATTTTCTTATTTATGTCCATGCGCTTGGAGATACATTACGAAATCGATGAGACCTTGAGCGAAACAACTCGTGTGATGTCTTGAAAGGCTTGGATTGCTTCAAAGATTCTTTTAAGAGGCTCGTAACGATTCATACCGAGCACTCCGTTCATTCCTAAGGAAGTAGAAACAGAAGATCAAACGAGCGGTAGAAAGCTTTCCTTCCATAGAAATCTGCAGGTCTGGATGCGTAATTCCATCCGGTAGAGATGCAACATGCTTATGATATTCGAACCATAGTTTTTGGTACTGTTCTCCTCCAACCTAGACTGGGGTTATATATGTACATACCACTATTCTGGAGAGAGGTAATGGTAACATTTATACTAAAAGCGGGAAAAACCTCCCACACAACTGCCAAAGGCTATCAGTCTCTCTTTCGTTCTTTTTAAAACGCTGGAGAGACTGGTGGACCTGTATAATACCTTAGCATTCCTGTTGTATGGAGAAGTCAGTAGGTTAGGTTAGGTTCTTTGGGTGAGGTCAAGGCTCACTTAGACTACGAGGAGTCCATTGTGCCCAGTTTGAAATTCTAACCCGAGGGGACCTACTAGCAGCCCGCTGAACTGAACCACCTAGATGCAATTAAGAATCTTAGCAGTTTGTTCAGCTTAATGTTTCTTGCCTCCTCCAAACCCGAAAAGATGTAGCTCCCGAGGAACGTACATCTTTTTCGGGTCAGTGGCGGGCATTCGCACAGTAGGTGATGAATGGATTCTATTTCCTCTTCGTCCCTACAGCTTCTGCAAAAATCGTTCCAGGGCTGGCCTAGTCTAGCTGCATGATATGATATCATGCAGTGCCCAGTGAGGACACCGATCCTCTATTAAGATTTAGCAGACTTTCCGTCCTTTTCTTGTCATAGACAGGCCATGTTAGCCTTGCCGTAGTGTAATTGCTGTAATTGACACCCTCGCTTGTTGGCTTTTTCCTGTAGTTCCACCCCTATTTCTCTGAACAGTGTGCTGAGTGGCGTTCTAGCCTCAGTTGTGATCTGCGTAGTATCTGCGCCTGATCCCAGTCTGGCTAGTTCGTCCACCTTCTTGGCATCCGATATTTCTTCTAGTTTCTCTTTACAGAGTTTTTCGAGTTTGGATCTTATCCATGTTGCTTGCAGAGCCTTAATGGCTGCCTGACTGCCTCTTACCTGAGAAGTTCTCCCTAATAATCAGATCACCAAGTCTGTAGAAGTGATACGCTTCCCAAGGTTTGAAGTAGACTCCGGCTCCTGTACCGGTACCCGTTTTGGATCCGTCGGTATAGATTGCCAGTTCCTCTTCCGTGTTTACTATACCAATGGCCCATTCCTCCCTGGAGGGAATCCTAATAGAGAATCCGTTTCGGTTGCAGACCTCAGGATAGCCCATTTCCAAAGACTGGATTCCTGCATCCTTAGCACAGCCCTGGCTGCAATGCTTTCACAATACATGTCTAGTGGTGGAAGGTTCAGCATCGCTTTAAGGGCTGCCGTTGGTGTGGATTTCATAGATCCGGTCACCGCCAGACAGCCAGCCCTCTGAAACTTTGTGAGGCTTTGAAGGTTGCATTTCTTCTCAAGTGCTTTTCACCAGGCAATTGATCCATAGACTTAAATAGGTCTAACCACAGCGGTGTATAGCCAGTATACCACCTTTGGCTTAATGCCTCATGTCTTTCCGAAAGCTACTCTGCAGGAGAAATCAGTGGATACAGCTCTACACAATAAAGTTGGAATCATTGAGAAATCACTTTCCAACAAAGAATCCTCAATGATTGCCTTCCCTGACATTGAAGGGTCTTTTAACAACATTAAACCACTACTTCTCACCAATGCATTAAGCAAGCTAGAGGCTAACAGTTATATAATACTTTGGATCAAACAAATGCTCTCAAGCAGGTTGATTCATTCAAAATTCGGCTGCTACCACACAAAAGGGGTAATAAAACGTGGCACACCACAGAGAGGAGTACTATCGCCGCAATTATGGGTGTTTGTTGTAAACGAGGTACTCCTATCCCTGGAGGCAAGCGTTTGCGTATGCAGACGTAATTGCACTAGAATTAGCGGGGAACACCTCCCAACAATCCGAGGATTTAATGGAAAATGTCCTAGGCAACTGGTCAAATGGGCAAAGAACTGATGGCTTGGAATACTTTTATATCCCTCCAAAACGAAGCTAATTTTATTCACAAGAAAACGGCCGATACCAAAACTGAAAGGGGTCTTACCTTAGACTCGCAGATGAGGCCACACCTCGGTGTGATACTCGACTTTAGACTACCGGACCACTGCAGTGTTTTCCAAAGTGAATTGACGGCAATTCGTTAGGCCGCCGGCTATAGAGTCAAATGGCAGTAAAAGCACTCGAATCACCAATAATAAGACCAGAATTGGCCAGGCATTGCCGCAAATCTCCACGTGATTTATCGAGCAGCTGCGCTGTTACGTTGTGCTGGGTACCTGGGCATAGTGATACACCAGGTAACTATGAAGCAGACGAATTAGTCAAATAGGGCACCACATTAGAGATCTCGACTGTTAAGGGTGGCATCCATCCACCAATGAGAGATGGCGTGACCTTGATACATGCAACTACGTGAGACAAACCTAGTCCAGGTAGAAACACAGAACCACGTAGAACCACAAGCTTGCTAAAAATACGCAGGCAATGTAAAGACAGCCTAATTGGAGTCCTAACAGGACACTGCGTTTTAGGGAAACATGCTGCTGGATTAGAACTGTCACATAATGACTATTGCAGTGTCATGATGAGGAAGAGCAAGAATCCCCATCCCATCTCCTATGCAATTGCCCTGCCCTAGCCTCATCAAGAAGACGATTTCTGGGAGAATCAGCAAACTATCGAATTTTATTCAAAGCACAAAGTGGTAACGGTGACCAAGCTGACTTGAATGCTAGCAGAATGGACCTATTTTGGTATAAGGGTTCCCCACCGCTTTACGGAGGGAAGCCACCTAACCAAGCAACTAACCAAAGTGTTGTAATGAGCCGGGATAAACTTTAAAGGCGAAGTACTGAAAATCGTCCAATTCCGACCACGGCAACGAGCAGTAGTCCGTCGATCTTGGTACCCAGGATTACTATCAGGACTGTTCCAGTTCCAGAAAGGTAGTGATCGAAAAACTTAAGAATAGAGACTGGAGTACATACACTTCGACTATCCCTTTCTGCTCTGCACTGAGCCCGAAATACCAAGAGGTCAGCCGGTCATAGCTCTTACGAATACCTCACAAGCAAAAGAATAAAATTTGTCTCGCTCATAGACGGTGATTTTGTTTATTTTAATCCAGAGAATTGGAAATTTGTCCCACTAGGGTAGAAAGTATTCTTTAAAAAATCAACACCGATTTCCTGCTGTTTTAAAACATCTTACTTTCGTACATTTTGTTGCGGTCTATGATCCCTTGACTTCTTCTCCTAGGTTTACTGGATTTCATGTGCAAAACGCTTTAAAGGAAGCCATACAATAAGGACTAATTTCTACAACCGCAGCCAAATCGATTTATTCCGTCCTTTGTCCACACTATGTGGTAGTAATCCCAGTAAAACTTACAGCTGCGGTCAGAAAAATAGCACCACATAAAGGTCGTTGATGTTGTTAGTTGTTGCTCAGAAACTTTTTTTTTTTTTTTTTAAACATCGGTCCATGCATGTTCTGAAGATTGAAGTGGCTATTACGTCGCACTAAACTGTCTTTCCTGTAAACACCTTTTGGTTATTCTCCGACGCGCCGTTATATACTTATTCAGATCGTTTTTCAACTGAGCTGCTGACTCCAATTGTTTTGTAGACTGCCTTAACGTTTTACTTTTGTTTGAACAGTCATCAATTCCTCTAATTTCCTTCAGGCTTTACCTTCAGAAATCAAGTTTTTCCAAAAAATAACAAATTGAGAAATGTTGCTCTTAAATACAAATAACGGCCTCATGGTGCTATTTTTTTGACCGCAGCTGTACACCACGGTTATGTACACGACTTACCACGAGCGTTTTTTCACAGCATGGTGAATTGTTTACTTAACGACTTGACCATATATCTCACTCACTCCTTGAGGCGAAAGCCTGACGTTTAAAATACATGTCATTATTGGCAGATGTCTAATTTGCAGTGTTGCCAATATAGGAAATATCATACGAGAAAAGCCACTTCTTTTGATTGTCTAAAAACAGTTTTGGAAATTATAATGAAACCAGAATTTGATTTTTGGTTTTAAAAAAGCTGACTTTACCAGAAAGAGCCTTGTACGATTTTAATACTTGGTCACTGCTCTGTTGTCGAATTCTGACAATTCAGTACCTCTTCAGCTGGGTACTGACAAAACCCCCAATAAGGACTTCCGAACTTTGACAGTTGATAGCGGCCACATTGTTGAAACTACTCGCACATTTGTCATATTGGCTGTCATTTATTCGGTCTGTTTTGCCAAGTCACAATGGACGGAGATAGCGTTCAATAACGCGTGCATAATGGGTGTTAGGGCAAGGATCCTCGCGCTTCGCCCATTTTACGGTCGACATAATCGTCCTACCGGGAAGACTGCTCGCAGTAAACGATAAGTCAACACCCGTACCTCCACGAAATGCAAGCTCTGCCGAAAACATCGTCGCTGTCTGTGAGAGTGTGCAGAGAAATCCAAGGCATTCGATTTCGCGTCGCTCACAAGAACTCGGTCTTTCGCAGTCCACAACCTGGCGAATTTTGCGTCGTGACTTAAGCCTGCACCCGTACAAAATTCAACTGACCAAGGAGCTGAAGTTAAACTACCATAGACAACGACGTGAGCTCGCTGAATGAGCTCTAGAGCACGTGGAAACTGACCCTAAGAAGAATCAGCTTCAGCGATGAGGCCCATTTCTGGTTGAATGGGTACGTCAACAAACAAAATTGTCGAATTCGGGACGATACCAATCACATGAGATCCAAGAGATAGTGCGATTTGACTCCGTTAGACTTTTTCGTCTGGGATTGTCTGAAGTCGCAGGTTCATGCGAATAAACCACAACGGCCCTCAAAGCCATGGCCTAACCATCTTATGCGTTGAATCCGTAGACGCCTGACTAGGCTCATGTCGCTGTGTGAAGATTTGGTCGATGGTGGACTTCCCTGTCCTGAAACCACACTGATAAGGATTTATCAGCTTATTTACAAAAAGCTTTCGGCGTTCACACAAAACGGTAGAGAAGATTTTGTAGGTGATAGTAAGGGCACTTATTCCTCTCCAGTTGGCGCAGGCAGAGGGGTCTCCTTTCTTGTGGATCGGGCAAACGATGCTGCGACTCCATTCCTCGGACATGTTTTCCTCTGACCATATCTTACAGATGAGACTGTGCATTCTCCTAACCAGGTCATCTCCAACTGCTTTGAAGAGCTTAGCAGACAGTCCGTCTGCGCCAGCAGCTTTATTCGACTTGAGTTTCGATATGGCGATCTTAACTTCGTCGAGGTCAGGGGACGGAATTCTCTGCGATCTTCGTCGTTAAGAAATGGATCAGCCTCGGTATATTGACTAACATCGCAGTTACACAGCCTGCAGAAGTGGTTTTTCCATATTCTCCGCACCGACTGCGATTCTACTACTAGTTGTCCGTTCTCATCCCTACGGGCTTCCGTTCTGGCTAACCTTGGCATGTTCGCTTTATCTGTTGATAAAAATTTCGAACGTCACGCCTGCAGTAACACCTCTCCAGATCCTCAATCGCGCTCCCCCCGTGCCCTTTCTTCTTTCTTCTGAGAAGCTTATGCTCCTCCCTTCTTTCTAACTCGTAGAGCCCACGAGCTGCTCTTGTTCTTTTTATGCCTCTTGCTTCGCCGTATAAATTCTCAAGCACTCGTCATCGAACCAGGTGTTTCTTAGTAGGGGAGCGTTGAAGCCCAAAACATAACAAGCAGTGCTTTTCAGAGCTTAGGTTCCACTGTTGTTATACTGACTGCGTAGAGGGTTGAGTTGTATGGGAGAGTTTAAGGGAGGCGCGATTAGTAAAGGCACGAACGGTTTCTCGCGATGGTAGCTTTTCTTACTCTACTTCGCTGCGTTCGTAGGCGCATCTTGGCTACTACAAGAAAGTGGTCCGAGCCGATGTTAGCTCCCCGGAAAATTCGAACATCAATAGTGGAGGAGTGTTCGACGTCGATCGCGATGTGATCAATCTGGTTAGTGATTTATTGATCTGGCGACCGCCAGGTGTCTTTATGTACATATATCGAGGTGCGGGAAGCGCATACTGTCTAGAAGGAGAGTTCGCCCCGTAGCAAGATCGATCAGCCTGTGTCCGTTATCAGATGTGGTGTCGTGTAGGCTGTGTTTCCCGACGACTCGTTCAAAGATGCTTTCCTTACCGATCTTAGAATTAAAGTCTCCTAGTACAATTTTGATGTCATAGCTGGGACATTGGCCATACGTTCTGTCTAGGAGATCGTAGAATTCATCTTGGGTGGAATCATCCTTGTCCTCTGTGGGGACGTGGGCGCAGATAAGGCTGATGTTAGAAAACTTTGCCTTGATACGGATCGTTATGAGCCGTTCGCTCCTATGCCGAAAGCTTAGGACTTTTTGCCCTAGTCCACCTCGAACAACAAATCCGCATTCGAAAAATCGATGTACTCTCTCCCTATAGCAGTCGCCGTAGTATATTTCGCAGTTTTCCATCAGCTTTATACCCGTTCCATTCCATCGCATTTCCTGGATGGCGGATAAGTCCGTTTTATAGCGGTCTAGGGTGTCCGCAAGTTGTTCGGCTGCACGTGGTATGTTCAGGAACCTAACATTCCACGTACAGAGCCGAAGATCATTGTCTATTTTTCGTTTTTTGCAAAGGTCGTCAACATTAATCCGGCCGGTTTTATCCGAGACTTGTGGCTGCTTCTGAGCAATTGTGGGGTTTTCCGGTTACGATTTGTTAGACCATAGCTCAGCCGACATTAATCCTGTTTAGTGGCGCAGGATGCTCGCCATTCGTCCTCTTCCGTTTGTAATTTCCATGGTCAGGAAATTTCCAGAGGGTACCACGAGGAGTTGGAAGTAGGACCTGGCTCTTAATCACTTTTTGTTTTTTTTTTTTTTTTTTTTTTTTTTTTTTTTTTTTTTTGTAGCGGACCAGTACCCGTCGGTAGATGCAACTTCTACGAGGCCTTTGTTAGTCTTTTACCATCTTTGCATCCACCTTATACATATCCCCGATGTTGCCCACTGCGACTTTTCTTTTATTCCCCAAGATGAAGTCACACCTCAAAGTAACTCATCATAGCGGTTTACAGAAGGTCATAGAGGCTGCAACCATAGTTCTGGACGAGTTAGCTTCGGGGGATTATCAAGTATGATTCGAATCTTGTGTAGAGTTAGAAGAGGGGCTATTTGATTATAAAATTCTGCATCAAACTTGATTTGCTTGGTTTTTGTTTACAAATTCCCGGAACATAATTGCCACTCGTATACACATCCCGTAAATTTGTTGATTTAAGCTAAAACGTGACGCGAGAAAGCCACTCCTGCTGATTGCCTGAAAACAGTGCTAAATACGGTCCAGCTGTCTCGTCCGTCCGCGTGAATGTCGTTATACTTTTGATTGCGTCCATTTTCGAAGGGAATCCATTCTAGCTGTCTAGCTGAAATCTCTTTCTTTTCCTGACCAACTCAAGTGGAACATTGAAATGCCTAACAGTTTGATTTATAACCGATTCTATCAAACTCATAAATTCTGCGCAAAACTCGATCAATCCGGCGTCTCTATAAACTACATTGTTGAGTTCTTGACTGCCTGCTCTAGTCTTATGAATCTGTTTGATAGATTTTTGTCAGTATCTCTACTAGTACAGCGTTTTCATCCATCAAAATAAGCACTTCATGGACGTTTGACGCAATTCCTTAGCCACTGCCAATGCCACTCGAAATTTGGCTTTGTGTTTCATTTTTCCATTTTTCGAAAAGCTTTGGCAGAGTGCCTATTCGGTAGATCCGATTCAACCGCAACATCCCTTTCATCATCAGCTACGGTATGATATCATCAATCAAACTCGGAAATGTATTCTGTATTTATCTCTAAACTAAACCATAATCCAATCAAACTGATCGGTAGACAGGGAGGGGCTATTGTGAAGCCATTCGAATGCCCAAATAGTAACTTGAAAACAAGCTTAGAGTCAAGGTGGTGGCATGACAGTAAGCACTAATTCCCTCCATTAATAGTGTCAATTAATACGCGTCGCCAAGTCGATCGCAAGACCTCGAAACGGATCGAGTGTGAGTACCAATGCGACTACACACAGTTCATCATGTTAACCGTGACACTTGCTCAAATTGCATCATCGCGCACATTCCGCCGTGCACATTATTGCTTATCGCCTTTTACGGCTAAAGTATGTATTTCGGATTGGAAATGCAATTAAATCGTAACACGCATGATGCCACCTTCAAAGTGCACAGGCACATACGACCGAAACGGGTCTCGGATAAGGATGATCAAATTATATACTCGCTTCTCTGCTTCTGCTTAATACCGCGAATCACCCGCTGAGTCAGCTGACGATCTCTTAAGATAAAGAAGCCCGATACCAGCTTATGCGAATCGATTTTCAATTTCCAATTCGTACTGTCCGGCAAGTACATATTTATGGAGACGGCAGCACTCATGCCAGCGAATAACGATTATTATCGTTTGAAACGAAAACGCTTCATCGTTCAATCGAACTCCGATTACGAGCTGTGCATTGTTATTATTACAATCGCAAAAGGAAGTCGTCGTAATGGTTGGCGTTGCTCAAGTTTATTTTGATTTCGAGATATGCTGTTGAAAGCCGCAGGGAAACGAGTTGGATAGCTTAATTCCAATCAGATATCGGCGGGGAGTCGCACCTACCTATTACCATACGCTCTCACTACTCCTTTCCTGCTTAGGCTATTTTTACGATGTAATTAATTTACGAAATTAATTACATTATAATCCGCCGGAATTTGCATGTGGCGGCGACATGGAACAAGTTCGAAGACAGTGCGTAAAGTAGCCTGGGAAAGCTCTTCGGCTACTCTGCTGGTTTTCTGCCGACTTCTCAAGGCTGCGTGCGGACTGGACTGTGTAGAGTTGAAGAATTCATTTTTAATTAGCCCCGCGGATGTTTTCGTTTAATTTCGTGATTTCATTTGTACTCTTCGCCGAATCCATACTGAGCTCGAGCTTGTTTTGTTTAACGGGCAATCAATTAGTGAACAATAGACAAGAAGATTGGTCTTGGTTTTCGGGTTACCACATGATTCCTATTCGGAAGCCGTTGTCGAGTTGTTATGCGGGTGTATGCAGACGTTTAGCATTTTGAGCGCATCGCCCTTAATGTATTCTTTTGTGTAATACGTCACAGTAATCAGTTGGAGGTATGTGAATCGAATGATCTATGCAAGGGGACATAGTTCGTTTGACATTTAAGAAATTGAAGTTGGAACATACGGCTGGCAGGTGGCATTGGCGGAATATGTTTACCCTCCTACGCGAGCACGTGTGCCGAATGGTGAGTAATTTAAGGAGAGCTAGTTGTGGTTCGACACCTTTTCATCGAGATTTTCATATAAATCTTGGTCTTAAAGGTTGTCTTGCTTGAATCGAGCCTTTTCTTGCCTATGAATCGCTTGTTTTATGTATCTGTAACTGAAACTCCATAAAAAAGGAGACCCCTATAAATGCGCCAACTATATGGGAATAAGTCTCCTTAACATCGCGTATAAGATCTTCTTTGCCGTGTTGTATGAACGCCTAAAACCATCCATCGACAATTTGATAGGTTCCCATCGTTGTGGCCTCAGGCCAGCAAAATCCACGATAGACCCAATATTCACACTGCGGCAGATCTTGGAGAAGACCCATGAATTACAGGTCGACGCACACCACCTTTTCGTCGATTTTGAGGCCGCATGTGACAGTGTCTATGGGGACGAGCCATATAGAGTCATGTCATGATTTGACATCCCTGCCAAACTCGACAGGTTGCACAGGATGACAATTCTCGCTGCTTCATTAGGGTCGGTAAGGAGTTAATCGAGTCCTTCGTTCTCAAAAAAGGATTTAGACAGGGCGACGCACCATCGTGTGATTTTTTCAACATCATCCTTGAAAAGATCGTGCGGGATCTACTGACCAATACAAGGGGCACGATCTATTTCAACCTGCACAATTGCTCGCATATGCTGATGGCATTGACGTAATTGGAAGAACGCAGCGAGGCGTGAATGAAGCTTTTGTGAGCATTGAAGCTGAACCGGCTAAAGTGGGTCTGAAAGTAAACGAGAGAAAAACCATATACATATGTATATGCTGTCTTCAAAGAAAGACGCACAACACCGACGCATTGCCCAGAACGTCAGTATTGGCAGCTATAACTTTGATGTAGTCATAAAGGATTTTGTCTACCTTGGCTCACTGGTAACAAGCGGCATCGACACCAGTGCTGAGATTGGACGCAGAATAATTCTTGCCAACCGCTGTTTCTTCGGGCTCAAGAGGCAATTGAGTAGTAGAGCCCTCTCTCGGAAAACTGAGGTGACCCTATATAAAACCTTAATCATTCCGGTCCTCCTCTACGGCGCAAAGGCTTGGACCTTGTCAAAAGTGGATGAAGAGGCCCTTGGTCGTTTTTAGAAGAAAATTCTGCGTACAATCTTCGGTCCCGTTTGTGTTGGCGGAGAGTGGAGGATAACATTCAATTATGAACTGTACGGGTTGTACAGCGACATTGGCCTAGTACGACGTCTACGGATCCAGCGTCTTAGATGCGTAGGCCATGTAGAGTGGATGGACAGCACGGCTCCGGTCCGAAGAGCCTTTGACTCCAACCCGGAAGGACGACGTTGCAGAGGACGGCCGCATCTAAGATGGTGCACACAGGTGGAAAGGGACCTTAACCAACTGGGCGTGCGACACTGGGAATAGCTAGCAAAAGATAGTGCTAGCTGGAAAGGCTTGTTGGTTGAGGCCCAGGTTCACCCCGAACTGTAGCGCACCTAAGTAAGTAACTGAAACTCCGGGGATCTGACAGTGACCGCCAATAAGGTTGCATCTGAATTTGTTTAAAGGGTTTATTCCAAGTTTTGAAAGAAAAAATCTAGACGGTGTCTGTGTCTATATATTACGTAGCATTAATCCGATTCTATCACACGGCCTCGTGTTTGAAAGGTGACATTTCAGACTACATTTTTCGTGTACACCGAAGGTGAAATACGCCGGGCAACGCTTTTTACTATAAAAAGGATGAACGCGCTGTAAAAACATACCGAAAAATTTGCAAAGTGTACGGTGAAAATGCTTTGAGTGAACGCCGGTATCAGGAGTAGTTACCTCGATTTCGTTCCGGAAATTCCAGTGTCCAGTGCACTTAGCTCTGGTTGGCCAATAACTGGAAAATATATGACGCGCATGACGAATGCTGTCAGGAGATAGAGAAGGCCGTAAACATCAACCATATGGCAGTTTGGAATTAGCTAAGAGCCGGCTACTTAAAGAAGCTCGATGTTTGGATGCCGCATGAATTGACGGAAGAAAATTTGGTTAACCGAATTACCGTCAGTGAAATGCTGCTGAAATGTAACGAGATCAGATCCTTTCCGATGAAGGTTATTACGGGCGATGAAAAATGGATTAAACACGAAAATATCCAACGCAAGCGATCATGGTCAAAGACTGGTGAAACTCCACAAACTTCTTCAAATATGGCAAGCGGGGTGATGCTGAGGATTTCGAGCTCAAATTGTCCATTATGAGCTGGTATAACCTGGCAAAACGGCCAAGTCGGTTATCTACTGTGCATAACTTGACCGTTTGAACGAAGCATAAAAGAAAGAGCGACCAGAATTGGCCAACAGGAAACGAATTGTGTTATATGTATCATAACAACACCCCGTCACACACATCTTATTTGTCTGAACGTAGTTGGGAAGTTTTAATGCATCCACCGTACAGATTGGTCTCTGCTCCGTTTGATAATATTTGTTTCGGTGTATGGAAAATGTTCTTGAAAGTAGATGGCCGCTTAAAATCGTTTTCCGACATTTTTCGTCGATAAGCCACAAAAACCTTAAAACCTTTGCAGCCCTAGAACCTCTACGTACAGCCCTTAAACCTCTACGTACAGCTCTAAAATCTCTACGTACAGTCCTAAAACCTCTGCGTGTAGCCCTAGAACTTCTACATAGAGCCCTAAAATCTCTACATACAGCACTAAAACCTCTACGTAGAGTCCTAAAAACTCTGCGTGTAGCCTTAAAATCCTACGTACAGCCCTAAAACCTCTACGTACAGTATTACAACCTGTTGTACAGCCCTAAAACCTGCACATGAAGCCCTAAAATCTCTACATGCAGCCCTAAAATCTCTACATACAGCACTAAAACCTCTACGTACAGCACTAAAACCTCTACGTACAGCCCTAAAACCTTTACGTACAGTCCTAAAACCTCTGCGTGTAGCCCTAGAACTTCTACATAGAGCCGTAAAATCTCTACATACAGCACTAAAACCTCTACGTAGAGTCCTAAAAACTCTGCGTGTAGCCCTTAAACTCATACGTACAGCCCTAAAACCTCTACGTACAGTATTACAACCTGTTGTACAGCCCTAAAACCTGCACATGAAGCCCTAAAATCTCTACATGCAGCCCTAAAATCTCTACATACAGCACTAAAACCTCTACGTACAGCACTAAAACCTCTACGTACAGCCCTAAAACCTTTACGTATAGCCCTAAATCCACAATGTGCAGCCCTTAAACCTCTACATAGAGGCTTAAAACCTCTGCGTACAACCCTAAAAGTTGTAGTAACAGCTTGGCCAAAAGCATGATCTAGTCATCTACTTTGTGTGCATTTCTATATTTTGAAGTTCTCGTTCCTCCATCTGAGCCAATCAGCTATGCAATTGATCTTTCGTCGTCCTGGTGTCCCTGGGAAACTAGAATTTCGTCAATTCTTTTCCACTCCCTTTCGTTAATTACGCTCCTTAGTCATTCAAATTTAATTTCTTGTTCTGCCACACCGACTTGCAATATAACGTGCTGCGATTGTCGACTACGACATCAAAATTCTTTTCTGGAGGTTGGCATATGCACACGGTGTGTACTGTACATATCGACACATGAAGCAAGCGACACTGTGCCGCTACACAATCAACTGAGAATAATCGCTTGCCTCTCCCGTCAGCTAACTTTCAGCTGTATTTTCCACCGAATTCCCTGCGATAAGCTATAGTGACTCATGTCCATGTCCCTGAGCCAATTAAAAAACAAAAACCACAAACTCGCTTCCCAGAACCCACTCCAGTCCCTGCATCCTCCTCCTCACACAGTTCACACATTTGACAAAGATACGCTCGAAAGGCAATCAAATTATCGTTCGCCAAGATAAGGACAAATAAGTGCTTCTCGAATATCATTCGTACGGATACATGCATGCAGCAAGCAAACTCCGCGTTGGTCATCATCTCCGACGTGACTGTAGCGCAACGATTATGATTCATCTCTTCTTCGGACAAACGGGCGAACGCGCACGACGACATATGGTCATTGAACGCCGCGCGGAGGTGTGATTCGACAGACCACCGCGCGCACACGAAATACACGAATTCGCTTCAAAAACCACTTGGCCCAAATCTGTTAGCAGCAACAAGTGTTGAAAAGCCATTCGGATCATTGGATCATTTGTTCCAAATTCAGAAATAGTCGACTTTAATGCGATCATCGGTCCCGCGCGAACAAAGAAACCGTCCACTGGCCACTACGGCCATGCGTCGTATGTGTACACAACTACGCTACGTATCGATTAGGTTCAATGTCTTGAAAATTTTACATTACGACGGCCGATGACCAAAAGCTGCTGACAACAGCCAAGCTGGTTCGACAAGCGTCAACTACGTGTATAACTTCCACCCGGTGGCGGGCAGTACTCGTACGTGTACGTGGAACGAATATCTAACGCGGATTGAATCATTTCCCCCTCGCTTCGAACTTCTATTTTTCAAGGTTGGATTGGAAACGGTCTGGTTGCTGAGCGTTAGATGTTGAATGCAAGAAGGCTAAAATGAGCGAAAATAGATCCGCGGGTTTCTGCTTCGGAACGAGTCTATGCCTTCACGGTAAGTGCGATGTATAAAGTATGAGTAAGCGCATAAAAATTCCCTGATAAGCTGGAGCGGTCCAACCGGTTGGACGCGGTGCAAAACAACGCGTGCTACATAGAACCCCAGCGGGCGGATAGGTATATGTATGTACTTGCTGCTGGCGGTAATGGTGAGTGTGGGTTTCCGTAGTTGTACGCAACGGTGCTTACAGGTTTCTTCTGCCAGAAGTCATCGCGTCATCATCTCACATCTGACCGAACTTGAACCGCCGAGGAGACGTTCGATTTGTGGGACAAATTACTTCCCGAAATGGTGGTGAAAGTACGACGGACGAGCGCAGGAAGAGTAAGAGATTGAATCCATTAATGATGAATGGTGTCAGAGGCGAGCAGCTATTGTATGTGGTGTAGTGACGCATTTGTCGGCTTTGATTGAGTGAAACGGCCATAAAAATTGAATAAAAGTCTGTTTACTTGGCGAGTAGTGTTTGTCGCGCGTGTTGTTTGCGTTTGGTTACTCATTTAGGTTCGCCTTTGAGATGTGTCTGCGAGGAAGTGGGTTAGTAACGAACGAGCCATGCGTGAGCAAAGTGCATTTAACCTAGTTCCCTGTTCAGTGAGGCAAGCATACATGTGGTCGCAGTAAAAAGGACCGTCGTGGGTTCGTTTTTAAAGAGATTGTGTAACAAGCGGTTTAAGGATAGCCAGTAGGGGACAGCGAAAAGAGCCCTGAGGCATTTTTCTACCTCGGTGTGTCTGGAATCTGGTCATGTTGCAATAAATCGATGATGCCATGGTCTAGAATTCTTAGGATTCATTTAGTCAATCACGAAAAGTACCAAGAGTGTACAGTATGACTAAATAAACAGCAGAAAGTGGTCATAGTCAATTGCTGATCCTTTCCCAAATGGAATCATTGTCCAACTATGCATTTCGCGTGCATTCATTATTCACTGCATCTAAGCATCCTTGACAAGAGAGATCAACTGGCTATGACACGAACAAGAAACACTCCCATCGACTGTGGTACACTCGTTTCGTCCAAATTGTGAAAGATGATCTAAATCTGATACATAGCTGAGGGTACATAGTTCTGGAACCTTGCAGTGACTATGCTCTATCGAGAACATCATCTCGATATTGAAGGATATGATGCTCTGATCACAGACCGAGACGGTCAAGTGGTGGGTTCTAACGGGTGGGCCACCTGGTGTTTTTTTTTTTTGAAATCATTGGTTATTTTGACACAGGCAGCTGTTTCTTGACTGAGTGTCCGTATCATACCTCCGCGGAACGAAATGAGTTGCTTTACACTTGAACAACATTGGGAAACGTTGAAGAGTGCTGTGTATCCCTAACAGTGCGTTTTTTGAAAGGAAGTTTTGGCTGAAATGAAAACACCCACCGCGACTGATGTATGCTGGTTTGTGAAAAAAGTTCGTGAGACTGGTATGCTAGTGGATAACACTCATGATCCCCGTCGTTGTACGGTGCGCACAGGTGAGCATGTGGCTGCTGTGGCCGAGAGTGTGAGACTCAATTCACGAACATCAACTCGCCATCGATCTCAACAACTCACATTTCACGCACTAGCCTGAGGAGAATTCTCTACAAAGATCTCGGATTATTCGCTTACAAGGTCCAATTGACTCAGCGATTGAAGGCGCTCGGCCTTCCGCTTCGTTATCGCTTCGCAGTTTGGGCCTTAGAGCAGCTCGAATTGGACAACGATTTTGGGCGAAAATTCATCTTTTCTGACGAGGCGCATTTTCATCGCGGCGGCTACGCTAACAAATAAAATTACCGAATCTGGGGCTCGGAAAACCCGCACGTTATTGTCGAGAAGCCAATGCATCCATAGGGAGTGACAGCGGATTGTGGAGCGGTGGCATCATTGGACCATTTTTGTTCGAAAATGAAGCCATGCTAACCGACTGTTCTGGTTCATGCAGGGTGGCGCGCCATGCCACAATCAATCCTTTGCACACCAAATTCCCAAATCGTGTTCTGAGCCCTCTTGGCGGTGTCAATTGGTCTCCTCAGAGCTGCGATTTTACCCCTTTGGACTTTTTTTTATGGGGAACCGTGAAGATTATGCCAACAATCCGGAAACGATTCACGCACATAAGGTCAATATGATCCAAGTAATCCGTGAGCTACAGTCCGAAACCATCAACAAGGTCTTGGAAATTTGGGGTGAAAGGATGCGCTATTGCGAAGCCAGCCGAGGCAGCCACTTGAACGACGTTGTATTTCATAATTAATGGGAGTGTTTGTTCTTTGTCTTCTTATTGAGCCTGAGCTATAGCTGCCTTCCGTCTATGACGGTCCCAAGCACGATTACTTGATCTTTGTACCGGAGGTTCGGTCTTCCTCTTCTTCTCGACCATCGAGGCTCGGAGTCGAAGACCCTCTTAACTGGAGCGTTGGTGTTCATGCGCTCGATGTGGCCGAGCCAGTGTACATAGTCGACGGATCTTTGCCTTCCGGACTATATCCACATCTTTGTACAGCTCGTAGAGCTCACGATTATGCCTTCTCCTCCATTCCTCACAGACAGGACCAGATATCCGGCGCAGAATTTTTCTTTCGAAAGAGCCCAAAATCAGCTCCGCCGTCCTGCTTATCTCCAGCTTTGGGCTCCGTACAGCAAGACTGACAGCATAGGCGTTTTGTAAAGCCTGAATTTGGTTCTTCGAGTGAGGAGTTTTGACCCAATTTGGTTGGTCAAACCGAAGTAGCAGTGGTTGCCTAGGGCAATTCTATGCCGGATATCCACTGTGCTGTCGTTTGTGGATTTTACGTTTGGCCCGAGGTAGACAAACTCCTTAACCATCTCGAAATTATAACAGTCAACCGTTGTCCCAGGTGGTAAGCAGCGACGGATCGGTTTTTGCTTGACAGCATGTACTTTGTCTTATCCTCGTTGACTTTAAGACCAACTCGTTTCGCCTGTTCTTCAATCGCCATGAAAGCTTCTAAAACGTTGTGCTGAGACCGCGCGATGATGGCAACTGGGCAGACTTGTAGAAGATATGTAGTACATACCTTCCCAGTTGACGCCTGCTCTAGCATCAAATTGAAGAAGTCGCATCAACGGTTCAGAGGTCCTAGAACCGAACAGCACATTGCATCACGTGGTTTTTATCGTGGCGCGGCACAGCCGGTTCAGTTTTCCTGGCCTTAGACGTTCACACAGTACGCTGGATAGGATCTTGTATGCGATATTGAGCAGAGATATATGTATGTACTCCTATAGTTCTTGCAAGAAGTAGGATTGCTTTTTTTGTGGATGGGACAAATAGAGCTGAAATTCCATGCATGCCTCCGTCTTCCCAAATTCTACAAATGACTTGGTGCATGCTCCCTACCAGAAAATCAGCGCCAGCCTTGAAGAGCTCTGATGGCAAGCCATATGAGCCTGCGGTCGTGCTGTTCTTCAGCTTTTCAAAAGCTGCATTTTTTCCGCTCATACTCACCATCATACCTCGGGTTTCTTGTCGGGGGTGGTAGGTATCCTGAATGGCTGAGCGGCAATGCGGCCATATATGTATGTATTGTTGACATTGTCACTGCCTCTCACACCAGAGATTAATGCATTCGATTACTAGTTCATTCCCATGAAACGACCAAAAATGGATCAAATAGCTAAACAGAAAAAAGAAAAAGCTTACGCAGTGGTTTTGCCAGCGTAGAAGAACACCTCGTCAGAATTATTGGGGAAATACCATCTGGACCAGCGGATGTGTGTATGTCAAGTTCTTTAAGAACCCTTGCAACTGTACGAGTACGGAAGTAAATTTGTCCCATGGTGGAATTAACGTTCTCCAGAACGGGCGGAGACAAAGATGGTCTGGGAAGCTGCGGGTTTGCTGCGAAATAGGCAGCAAGCAGATTGGCTTTGTCTAAGGGTTTGACTGCTGGAATGTCATTGTGGATGAGCGTGGGTATAGACGACGAGACGGAGTTCTTAATGTTTTTGACGAAATACTATAAACTTCTGCTACCTTTGGGACATTGTAGGATCTTACGCCTCAGTTTTTGGTCGTGTAAAAATGTAGCTCGTCAAATGTGGGAGTTGCAGTCATTTCTGGCTTGTATATACCTTTTTCGGTTTTCCTCAGTAGTGTTTGCTTTATAATTTCGAAAGCTTATCTCTCTCAACCTAATAACCTCTTTACAGCTCAAGTCAAACCACGCGTTATCCTCCGGCTTAATACTTTTTACCTTGTTGGGGATGAAAGTGGTTATGCCAGTATGGATAATGTTTGTGATCATATCAGCTGCGGCGTCCATGTCGTTGTCGAGGAAGCACAACGACCAGTTAAAGCTCCGAAAGAAGCTTTCACCGATTAGCTTTCTTATATATCCATACTATTCTTTTTGGAGCTTTTTCTTTAACTGAGTGGAATGAATATGGAAATTTAGCTGATATGACACAGTGATCGGACGAGCCTAGAGGAGATAATACTTTCAAGGTGTATTTATCAGGTTGAGAGGTAAGAAACAAGTCCAGGGTGTTGGCGATATGACTGGCAACATCCGGAATACGAGATGGCTCATTCACAAGCTGGGTTTTGATTCAACTCAGCGAAAATTCCGACATACCTTCCTTCGGGTGTTGTCTGTCCAGAATGTGGAAGCCACTGAGAATTGTGAATATTGAAATCACCTGCTATAACGATTTCAGTGCGAGGAAACAGGGAAACAATTCTTTGGATGGAGTCGGACAGTGCAAACAAGTCGAACGTGACGTCTCTGTCCAGGTTTGGGCTTCTGTAAAGAAAACAGTAGTGAATTGTGTGCTTACGAAGGGTGAATTTGGGCCATAAGAAATTAAGTTCCGATGTGGATGTTTGGCTATACTACGCAAGCAGCTGGTAAGCAATATCACTACGAACATAGATGGCGAGACCGCGGTGAGAGACGAATGATGGCACTCAGCTATATCCAGGAAGACTAAAATCGGAAGGATCAGACCTTTCATCCACCTGTGTTTTTCGCAAAGTGCCAAAACAGCCGGTTTGTCGAAAGGGACATGGGCATGTGTACGTGGCAAAGAAATTCTTTCTTAACCCACGGATGTTGCAGAACTGAATACAAAATTTACATTTCTTCAAATCCTTACGCTTTACCTACTGCTATTCAAATTTTTTTCGAAATTAAAAATCAAATGTTTCTCCCGCAAGCCATTTGCGTTGTCATAAAAATCGTTTTCGTCATCATTTTGTATTTCATCACGGTGTGCGGACTACCAAATAAAAACGACAAATTACCGTCATTTAGGAAATCGGAAAACAAATTCATTCCAATTCGAAACGGAATCGAATTTACTTGTTGCCTCTTCCGAACATACTTTGTCGTCCCCCAAAAACCACCATCGAATTCGATTGCCAGTGCCGTGCATCATCGAAGACGGACGGAGAGTGAGGACATAAAGCGGCCTACACACGCGCTACGGATCGAATGGATCTGTTTGAAGTCATTTCGCCACACACTTGTGGATCGGTATACGTTCTTCATTTCACGCTGTTCGCCGTCGAGTAAGGATGGATCGCGGGGAAAAACTAATTTTGTTTTGTGGTGTATATATTGTGTGAAAAATGGAAAGAAAGGATAATGAAAGAGAAACGTTCACTGTGGATGCAGGAGTGGTTTCTGATCCTAATAACTTATTCATATATAGATACATGCATTCACAAATATGTGAATGAGGGTCTCATAATTCTATTGGGCCTGTATACACGAGAACATCGCTAGCAGCAGGAAGACCGGTTTGATGCTCTACACTGAAGCATACACGGGATTCATTTTTCTAGAAGAAAAAATTGTATATGTGAACCTTGTTCAATTGTGTTAGTGTTTCTGTCTTTTTGACATTTCATTTGAAAGAGACATTTCCTTTGACAGAGATATTAAGTGCAACCACGCACTAAAATGTCCCTTTGTTTTTTCCCGATGTTCACTGCTTGAAAGACCAATGACGATTGAGGCACAACACCAGGCAAAAAAAGTGCGGACTCGAAAACTGAAGAGTTGTATATGTATTAGTTTTCCACTTCTGTTCACCCACTAAATTTGCGGAGGAAAATGGTACTCCGTTTCGTACCGCAACCTTCAGCTCCCTCTCCCACAAAACCGGTTTTTTTTGGGTGATATATTCTCGTGTATACAGCCTCATTGCCTATTGCCTGCGAGTGTTTATTGCTTGTTTCATTTTATGGCCTGTTTTCATTTTATGATTCGATGTTCACAGTTTTATAACATACATTTGTGCACATACGAATCATAAATACAATCATAAACATATAAACAGACTGCATAGATGCACTCTAACAACTTCGGGTGGACGTTTCCTAGACATCGTCAACCGCGCCACACACACGTTACCGATCGCAGGAATATCAAACTCATTTGAAAACTTGCGATCTGTAGCAAACTAGCTGTTTGAATCGCAACCGATCCATTCGATCCGTAGCGTGTGTGTAGGCCGCTTAAGGCGGCAATATGCCGAGTAATGATAACGAAATAGAATTTAAAAAAAGACAAACAAATTCACTTGAGGAATAGCAATTGCTTGATAGGTGACCTGCCTCAATCACATCGAGTGAAGTGCCACGATCGGCGATATACGAGTATTCGAGTCGAGTACAAGTACAGTGACGAGAGATCATTCGCCTGGGATTACGAGTATTATCGCCGCGACCACATCGACGACACCAAGGGGAAGTGCCGGTTATTTGGCAATGACACGATTCACGATTTGTTTCTTTTGGGTGACGCTTGCATGAATAGGAATACGAATACTCATCGTTTCATTAGCGGCGGTCTATCATGTCAAACAATAAGTGACTCAACACTAAACCATTCGGTCCGAGTCACTGATGCTGTTTGGTCATGTTGCAATACGAATGGATCATGCCATTCCTTTGTACTACGTACCACCTTGAGATTGTTGTAATATTTACGACTGCTCACGTTAGGTAGGTTGGTGCATGATTAAGAGATATGAGTGCAGCTATTGGTGCTAGTGGTGCAGGAAAATAAGAAACACGTCACACGAGAGGTAATATTTTCTTTAATTCTCCTCGTCTCTGGTTGTTGCCATTACTTTGATTACTTCCTAGCACGTTTAATAGACGGCTTTACGTCTTCCGTTTGAAATAAAATCGAGTGGAGTCGAGTACACTAGGTTCGATTTAGCTATGGCGCTTGTGGTGGTGGTCATGTCACTGGGGGCGATAGCTTCGTTTGAATGCATGTTGCCTGCCGCGACTTGAATAATTCAACCTAAGTGGTTTTTGGGCAATTTGTTCCTTATCTATCTTTTCTGTTTGCATTTCCTCTTAGCTGAGAATTAATATTCAAGAGCTCAACTCAACTTGTTGATTTGGGAATCTATTGGAATGTTGGGATGATTAATGCCGTTTACACGATAATCATAGTGTGTTGTCTGGCCTTGCATGTAGTTCCGTGTTTCGACGAATGACCATTTTTGGTTGTTGGACGTTTACATTCGCGGCGCTCCCTGCATGGACAATGTTTGCTGTTATGCAGGACACAGTGTAACTCGAGGAGTGTTTTTTTGGTTTCGTCTTGACGTGATCAATTAGAATGAGGAAAACCTTTCCTTTTCAAACCTGAACTTTGCTTTTAGTGTGGCTTAAATAGGCTTCTATTTCGGCGCTACAGCTCATGGCGAGCCTGGGCCTTCTTCAAGAAGCTGCTGTACATAACTTGCACGATTTTTTGCCAGCAGTGTCCAGTGACGCAAGTTACGTTCCTTCACCCTATGTCTCCACGAGTTGCGAGGCTCGAGGAGAATTCAGCTGGTTCAACACATTCCACCAATTGAGTTAGACTAGAGGCCATCAAGTCCGTTGAGAACCTGAGCCGATCACGACTCAGCTTGATGAACGCAAATAACTCAGTGTGCGAAACACCTGAGTAAGCAAATCCAAAGAATTGCGTTTTTGCGTACGACGAATCGACGAGTTCACTTCAAGCCTGGTAACGCGACGGTTAAGAGCCGAGACCAGTTCCGTCAATAAATATCAATTGTCAAAAAAAAAAAAAAAAAGTCGCGCACCTAGTTGGTTGATGGCCGTCCTCGATCGCGTCGCCCCTCAGGGTTGGATTCAAATACCTTTTATGACCTGTCCATCTTAAGCGCTGGATTCGTAGACACCGTGCTATGTATGTTCATATCTCTGTACAGCCCGTACAATTCACTGTTAAGTCTTCTCCTCCATTCCCTATTTATGTAGGTCGGGCCGAAAATCTTATGCAGAATTTTTCTCTCAAGACGACCAAGGCCTCTTTATGTCCCCTTTCACTGGGACTGGGATGATAAGGGTCTTGTATATGGTCACCTTGGTTTTCTGAGAGAGGTTTCTGCTTCTCAATTACCTCCCGAGCCCGAAGAAACAGCAGTCATTCTGCGTTTGATTTAGGCGCAGATGTCATTTCTGCATGTTGCTGCGGAGCCAAGTTAGATGAACTCCCTGACTACTTCGAAATCTGCCGATATTTGCTCTAAATTCGGCAATATTAGCGTGATGGATGACTTATACGATCTCTTAGAAAGCACATACGATAAATGCGCCAATCGGTTCTCGTCCGATCACTGTGTGTGCGTCACCTTATATGCGGCAGTCTTCTGCAACGTTGTCCGCGGTTGAAGTTGAAGACTCTTCGGGCCGGAGCTGTGCTGTCCATTGGCTCTACATGGCCTACCCATCTTAGGCGTTGGATTCGTAGACGTCGTACAAGGCCGATGTCGCTATACAGCCCGTACAGCTCTTGGTTGAATCTTCTCCTCCATTCTAGGTCAACACAAACGGGACCGAAGATTATACGCAGAATTTTCCTCTCGAAATTACCAAGGGCCTCATCATCCATTTTTGAAAAGATCCAAGTCACTGCGCCGTAGAGGAGGACCGGGATCATCAAGGTTTTGTAGAGGGATAACTTAGTTTTTCGAGAGAGGGCTTTACTACCCAGTTGCCTCTTGAACCCAAAGAAGCAGCGGTTGGCAAGAGTTATTCTGCATTTTATCTCACCGCTGATGTCGTTGCTACTTGTCACCATCGCGCCAGGTTAGACGAAGTCCTTGACTACTTCAAAAATATAGCTGCCGAAGGTGACGTTCAGACCAAGACGTCGGTGTTGCGCGTCTTTCTTTGATGACAACATATGTATATTTGGTCTTGTCCCCATTTACCCTTAGACCCACTTTAGCCGCTTCTGTTTCAATGCTTGCGAACGCCTCATTGTCGTCTCGCTTTGTCTAGTCCAATAACGTCAATGTCATCAGCATATGCGAGCAATTGTGCAGACTTGAAGCAGATCGTGCCTCTTGCATTGGGCAGTAAATCCCGCACGATCTTTTCGAGGATCATGTTAAAAAATGCACATGACAGTACGTCGCCCTGTCTGAATCCTTTTTCAACTTCGAAGGTATCGGATTACTCCTTATCGACCTTAATGGAGCAGCGAGAATTATCATCTTGCACAACCTGACGAGTTTTGCAGGGATGTCTAAACATGACATGACTCTATATACATAGCTCGTCCCCATAGACACTGTCACATGCGGCTTTGAAATCGATGAAAAGGTGGTGTGGGTCCACCTGAAACTCATGGGTCATTTGGCCAATCGTGGATTTTCCTGGCTTCAAGCCACATTGATAGGAACCTATCAAATTTAGCACAAATGGTTTCAGGCATTCGGACAGGCTTTCGCTCTGGCTTTATAAGCTTGGCATGTTCGTTTTCCTTTTTAGTAAAACTTTCGAACGTCGTTCCTGCGATAACATCTCTCCATCTACCTGATCGCGCGTTTCTCATGCTCTTTCTTCTTCCTTCTGAAAAACGTGTGCTCTTCCCTTCTTTTCCGCTCAAAGAGCTCGTACCTGTCTGCACTCGTCATCAAACCAAGGGTTTACTCTAGGTGGTGGCTGGTAGCCTAATACATCAGAGGCAGCATCCCTGATGGCGCTTTAGCAACGTCTCCATTGCTGTTCTATGGTTTGTTCAGTTTGCATCGGGTTTTGAGAGAGCTGAAGGGAGACACGATCGGCGAAGTTCCTGCTGGTCTCTTGCGATTGCGGCTTCCCGACGTAAAATGTTGATGGTCCCACTAGGCTCTGCAGTGTACGCGATATCCGCATACGTACCTTGGCTGCAACAAAGTCATGAACCGAGTCAGCATTGGCTCCTCGGAAAGTTGGATGTCCAAGATGCTGGAGAAGGATCTGGCCACAATCGTAATATGATCGATTTGATTAACAGATAATTGATCAGGAGACCGCCAGGTCAGGTACCCTTATGAATATTGAGATGTAGGAATCGTGTGCTAGCTACTAGGAGATTACGCCTCGTTACAAAGTCTATTAGCCTGAATCGGTTTTCGGACGTGGTGTCGTGCAGGCTGTGCTTTTCTACGACTCGTATAAAGATATCCTTCTCACCCAGCTTTACGTTGAAATCTCCTAGAACAATCTTGGTGTCATAGCTGGGATCTTGAGCGTATGTTCTATCTAAGAGGCCATAGAAGTCGTCTTTGACTCTGTCGTCTTTACTTCTGTGGGAGCGTGAATGCATATGAAGCTGATGTTCCCGAAGATAGCGTTGATGCGGATTGTTATAAGGCGTTCGCTCACATGCCGGAAACTTAGGACTTTTTGCCTAAGTCCACCTCGAACAACAAATCCACATCCAATCCACAAATTTGTCCTCATTGCAGCAGTTTTCGTAGTATATGTCATATACGATTGCGGGGGTCGTTAACATGTAGTCTGTCCATTAAATCCGAGGCTTGTGGTTGTCTCTAAGTTTCAAATTTTTTTACGGTTACGGCTTACTAGGCCGTAGCCCAACCGCCGCAGGAAACTCGCCATTCGCACTTGCCCGTCTGTAATTTCCAGAGGAAATCTCTAGATGGTATCACGAGGATGTGGGGATGGGACGTTACAGTGTCGCAAGGTGTCCGCCTGCGATGGCTCTTCTCGCTTTATAGCAGGCAAGAATCCGTGGGATAGATGCTACCCCTACGAAGCCTTTGTTAGTCCTCTGCCATCAACACATTTAGACATAAAATATCGAAAAATTCACTTTTAGCAGCTTTCAAAACGAAGCATGTCTCAAACACCAAAGAACATTTTGATGTGAAACTTGGCACGAATGTCAAAGACAGTCCTACCAACCTAAAAATAAAATTATTTCCCCAAATCCATATCGACTTCTCGACTACGGAGTTAATGAAGTTAATGAGTTGATTTCGACGGCTTCATGAAAAACCGATGGTCTGGGATCGCAAACTATAAGACTAAGCTAAGCTGTCAACTATCCATTGATCAGACATTTTGCATAACTTTTAGGGCACTCATGCGTAGCTCTGGAAGAAAAGGTTTTAAAATGGCGATGCATTTTTTATTTTTTTTTTTTTCTAAAGTTCGCGGAGGTTCAAGAGTTATACTCTTATGATGTTTGTCACACAACCTGAATGGAGTGCAGTGGTTTGGGCCGTAGATGTTCGTTCACTTCTCTCCAGGGGTGATTGTCCTAGATAGGATTCGAACCGACCGAATTTTCACGTCGGTTGTAGTTCTCAGCAACTTTTCTATGCACTTATGGTGTTATGTTAGAATTGCACCCACTGAGTATGACCTGTTCCCCTGAACAACCTGTCTAAAGCCTAGCTCATAGTCTTATCCTTGTGATTGATCTCAACTTGCTGAATCCAAATTTTCCGTAACCGCATGGAATACCTCTATGATTTACAACTAGCTACTTAGCTTCCTTCCTAGCAAAATTGGTATTCGCCTTATTTATTACTGCGTTTTAAGCCTTAATCCCGCACTCAACTCGGTGGCGCAGATCGTTGCAAACAATAAACCTTTTGTTTGAATTCTTTACCACAACGCAATCGTACATTCTACGATAAATATTCATTTCCAGCCCGCTCCCGCCCGAGGACTTGTCGTCTGTCAAGGCTCGGTCGTATCTTAATTTTTTATTTTTAGATCGCGTCCACTCATATCATCAATTCGCAGCTTATTAATGCGAATTCGCCTTTGCATTTCGAAGAAGGCGATTGTCGTGATCCACCTTTAAATGTCACCCATTCGCTTCTAGGTCAGCAGATCTAAATCCGCGAGTTATCAGTCCGCATATGGTACAATAGATAATTAGTTTTCACGGTTCTGATGAGGAGATTAACAAGAATTATGAGCGATGGAACGTTTTTTCGTCCCAATTGTTTTTTGGTTGATTTAAACACTGACCTGAATCTAAAGTGCCACACCTATGTATGTGGTGCAACGCACATAATTTCCTAAACCAATACACGTTGACCTGTTGTGGTTTGCGAAGAAATCTGGAAAATTGCTTCTAACCACGCCATTACAACGATTTCGTGACATGGAACCTGATTTTATTGTTCGGTTTCGTGAAACTGGAACAAGTGTCGGCGGCATTCCGTGCAAGTGTTCTTTGCTCCTACGCTAATAAACACTCCATCAGTGGGGAGTTTTGCAGTGGCAATAACAATAGACTATTGCCCTTCGTGGCTCAACCGAGTACTGTGTACTTCGTATTCATTGTTACTATTGTTATCTGCTAGAGCCATACAACGGCTGTGTGGTATGAAGAGATAGCAACATATTTCAAGTCATTCTGCTGATCGGCTTTGAAGCCCAGCAGCAATTAGATAACGGCCACTGACCTAGCCAATGCAATGTTGTAGTATTGAGCGCGGAATTGATGGTATACACCCGTTTGAAGCACTTCCTCAATAGCATACTCCATACAACAATGATGTAATGAAGTACAAGGGTAGCTGGACAACAAATCCAATGAATACAAGTCGGAACAGCCGCCGCTTATGTATATATGAATAGTTTTGTATTAATTATGATTGGAAGGAGGAATTCAAGCCTTAAATTAGGAACGCACCAATTCAAGCTAATTTCTCGCCTAAAAGAAAATAGTAACTCATTAGAACGAGCTCTCTCACGTAAACAGAATACACGCCAAGCAACGAACGTAGGGAGAGAGAGAGAGGGTAGCGCGAAGAATGTCGAGAACCCCCTGCCGAGGAGCATCAAATTAAATTAACACCACTTGGCACAGAAACACAGTGCAGCCCACTAAACAACAGATATCATAAAAAACCAAACAGAACAACGGGGGAACGTAAAGGAGCGCAGAAAAAGAAAAAGTTTAACGTCTTGTTTGCCTTGTTTGCTGCCTATCATAATCTTATTAATTGATTGAGATAGGCAATATACGTTGCTATAGCCTGTTGCCACACTAAATAACTTCCGCTTTGTCTTCTCCTTCCTTGGTCTTCGTTGCTTTCTTGGCTTAGTTAGAGCACATTCCTTTCGTCTCGTTGGACTACATTCAAATTATCTGTTTTTATGGGTGGCGGTTTGTATGATTTCCTGCGTTTCGAAGATATACAATTGGTATGATCCGATCCCTTTCATGAAAAGCTAGAATTGAGTCCCTTAGAAGGACACATGCTAATCCTGTCCCCATTTATAGGAAAGTTGCATCGCAATTTTCGAACTCAAAGTCATAACGAAAAGGCGATAAACTATAAACGATTGTCCTCTCGTATTGCTTCATTTACTGAAGTAAACGACCATGAAGTAAAGAACTATAAAAAATCGTTTATTTATTTTTGATTTCATATTATGGTTGCTTTAACGACATGGATACTTCGCAAACATCCGCGACGGTTTTTACTACCATCTCAGTCGAGAGGATCGCCTTTGGATCTGTATTGAAAACGCTCGCTTACTCTGTGGGAAATACTTGTGTTGGCCATTAAGTTCAGAATTGTCAGTCTTAGGATTACCACATATTAGCATTAAATGTGATTGCGGCTATGAGTCCTCATATTCAGTTGCCATGCATTCAGGTGTTTACTGCCGTTACAAAGTTAAAATATTTAGGAAATGACTATCGGAATTTTGCTTACTTTCATCTTTTTGTTGTTCGATGTTATTAGGAATATTATACGTGTACCCATTGAAAGGTCGAATTGTAATAGCTCTTTGTATAACTCGTTCTTGCCTGTAACCGAGACGATAACTTTTACAAAACTGCTACGAATGCTTCCTTTCACCAATCATTACCAAAACAAATCGTTTCCAAATCTATAAAACGCCAGTTTATGCCAGTCAATCAGGTTCGCTAGTCTTGTTCGTCATTCATTTTGGAGCTCATTAGTTGGATTTGTTTTACTCTAACGACTTCATTACTTCAAATTGCAAAGAAAAATGATGATAAGCGCCTATAAGCTTTCTGTATTTAGCAATCACTCTCTACACAATGTATGTGCTATTCATTGCATTCAACTGAAGCCTTTGAAATCGTAAATGAGTTGAATTTAGTCGAACAGTCGGTGTACATCACGAAAGCAGAACTTTTGTCGATTTGAAATCTATTCTGAATGATTTCAATAACTTCAGCGACAAGAGAATTCATATACTTCAGTAACCTTACATACATACTTCAGCGACTTTAATGACTTCGGTGATTAATTTCAGTTGACTTCAATCATCTCCAAAAATTTAAATGAGTTTAATAGTATCAGAAAAGTTTTTATTGACCTTATGGACTTAAGCGGCTTTTACGACTTACTTAAACCTCAATGACTTCAACGAGAACAGTGACTTCAACAACAGCAGTGACTTCAAAGACAACAGTGGCTTCAATGACAGCAACGGCTTCAGCGACAGCAGTGACTTCAACGACAGCAATGCCTTGAACGACAGTAGTGGTTTCAACGACAGCAGCGACTTCAACGACAACAGTGACTTCAACGACAGCAATGCCTTCAACGATAGTAGTGTTTCAACGACAACAGTGACTTCAATGACAGCAGCGGCTTCAGCGACAGCAGTGACTCCAACGACAGCAATGCCTTCAGATAGTAGTGGTTTCAACGACAGCAGCGACTTCAAAGACAACAGTGACTTCAAGGACAGCAGGGGCTTCAACGACAACAGCGACATCAACGACAACAGTGACTTCAACGACAGCAGTCACTTCAACGACAACAGTGACTTCAACGACAGCAGCGACTTCAACGGCAACAGTGACTTCAAGGACAGCAGGGGCTTCAACGACAACAGCGACTTCAACGACAACAGTCACTTCAATGACAACAGTGACTTCAACGACAGCAGCGACTTCAACGACAACAGTGACTTCAAGGACAGCAGGGGCTTCAACGACAACAGCGACTTCAACGACAACAGTGGCTTCAACGACAACAGTGACTTCAACGACAACAGTGACTTCAACGACAGCAGCGACTTCAACGACAACAGTGACTTCAATGACAGCAGGAGCTTCAGCGAGACCAGTAACTTCAACGACAGCAGTGGCTTCAACGACAGCAGTTACTTCAACGGCAACAGTGCCTTCAACGATAACAGCGACTTCAACGACAACAGTGACTTCAACGACAACAGTGACTTCAACGACAGCAGCGACTTCAACGACAACAGTGACTTCAATGACAGCAGGAGCTTCAGCGAGACCAGTGACTTCAACGACAGCAGTTACTTCAACAACAACAGTGACTTCAACGACAGCGTTGGCTTCAACGACAGCAGTGACTTCATCGACAGCAGTGACTTCAACGACAGCAGTGATTTCAACAACAGCAGTTACTTCAACGACAACAGTGACTTTAACGACAGCAGTGACTTCAACGACAGCAGTGACTTCACCGATAGCAGCGACTTCGAAGAATTCAGTAATCTCAGTAATTTGGCAAACTTTAATGACGCCTAGCAGGTCTTACGGCTTTACGAACCCCAGGGACTTCAACGCCAAGTCATTTAAAGCAATTTCGGGTGGCCGTGGTGTGGTGGTTAATATCATCGACCGCCGAGCGGAAGGTCTATACTTCAAATTCGCTTCATTGCCAAGAAAAAGTAATTTCTAATTATGCTACAGGCATAACACTCACAGTAGTTTATTGTCAACTGAAATTCATCCTCTGCGTATGCAATATTAAAGTGCTTGAACGAATTAGTACGGACTATAACCAACGCGGAATTTGGTCGGCTCTCGTCATATCTAGGACAACCACCCCTGAGAGTTAACGAATATCAACGTCCCAAACGACTGCACTCCGTTCAGGTTGTGTGTCTATGGCACATCATAAGGGAATACATATATATAGAGATTCTCTCTAATAATCAGGTCTGCCGCCTGCTTGATTGCGAAGACGTCAGTTTGGAAAACGGTGTAGCCATCATCAAGTCTATAGGAGCGATATATTTATGTCAGTGTAGATGACTCACTAGTAACAAGCGGCAACAACATCAGCGCTGAGTTTAGACGCAGAACAACTCTAGTAAGCCGCCGTTTCTTTGGGCTCAAGTGGCAATAGAGAAGTAGACCAAGATGACTCTCTACAAAACCTTAATCATTCCGGACCTTCTTTATGGCGCAGAGGCTGGGGGCCCCTCAAAAATGAATGAGGAGACACTTGAATGCTTCGAGAGGAGTCTTCGGTCCCGTTTATGTTAACGAAGAGGGAGGAGAAGATTCAACCACGACCTCTATGGGCTGTACAGCGATATCGGCTTGGTCAGATGACTGGGTTATGTAGACCGAAGAGACCCCACAGCTCTAGCCTGAGGAGTCGTCGAACGGCGCAATAGAGGATGGCCGCATCTAAAGTGGACCTCAGCCAACTGGGCGTCGGCACTTACAAACAGCTGGCCAGAGATCGTGAAGGTTGGAGAGGCATGTTGGTTGGGGTATGATATGGAGGTTCCACGCTAACCAGATTGTTTTTAGTTTCACCCAAGGGAATTCCACCTTTCCTGTATTTGCCGCGGGATAAGGACAAAATCGACATTGAATATATTCGCACTCTGACACTAGGCAACAACAGAGGCAGGCACTGTCTTCCGGTTGAGTTTCTCCAATCCAGAACCCTAGTAGCTCCTTGATCATAAGAAGAAGACATTTTTCTCTCAAACAAGTTTGTCTAATGTGAAATAACGACTCATGCAATCTTTATAGCGACTTAGTTCCCACGTAGTCAACTTTTTTTTTTAATTACTGTGTCGCTTAAAGTATGATATCTCCATTCCACCTCGCAACGGAACTGGTAGTAAAAACTAGGTTACTCCGTCTCGTGAGAAAAATGTAACATACATTGGATGGTTGAGTGATGTTTCGCATCAACAACGAGGTGTTTGGCGTATTACAGAGGCACATACCAAACCAATATCAGTTACTCAATAGTAGAACAACAGAGACCTGATTCACTGTCACCGAATCAAGTGATTTATCGGAGCGATAGACTAAATACAGTTTACAAATGCGACAATTAACTAAATCAACCAAAAAGACGAAAGAAAAGGATCGTATTTCCTTGAAATATTGCTCGCGTTTCAATTTAGGGTCATGTGTGTTGTGCACACCAACAATCAACTGTCTACGCCTTGCCAAATGATATAATAACAAGCCCGTCAGCTACGTGTACTCATATAAAGAAGACAAGATAGCGATCCTCGAGTAGTCATAGAGGAAGAAAAAGTTATATTTCCGATCATAATGCCACGACGGCGTGTCCCTTAGACGACTAGGAAATTTCTGATGCAAGTTCCAAGCACCTTGCGTGATCTTAACCTTCATACGTATCACGTCATATGGAATCATTCGTAGAATAAGTCGTTACAATCGGACTAGCAAGGCAATTAACCATGTTTAAAAGCCCGTGAAGGCAAAGTATAAACAAAAAGGCAACTAATATCCCATGATGTTCCGAAAATAAATGAAAGAGAAATGAAATCTCCAAATGTTCCGGGCGAGAAGAGAATCCAAATAAACACCTAGTACCTCCTGACCGCCGTCGGTACACTGCCTGTGTATACACCGTTCTAGTGTTGTTGAATGCTTACATTAAGGTGCACTCTTCTCGTTAAATATGTACGAAGGAATCAAATGAACCAAATTGTAAACAAACTTGGAAAAGACACAAGTTGGAGAACGTTTCACTCTGCACTGCTGGCGTAGTGTAGTAGCTTCCATTTCAAAATAGATTCACCTCATCTCAGTTGCATGTTCGTCGTAACCGTCTGTCGTCAGTTGCGAGATCCCCTTTACATCTGGCAACAAGTTCGACACCACTTTCATCATAGCGCACATTGTTTGTAAAGGAAATTTCCTCCATGGCGAGAAAATTCCATTTCTGTCGTAGATATGTTAATTAGCGCCTCCCTCTCACCACCCTCTCTACAACCCCCGCCTGAGCATGTTAAAAACGACGCAAGATGCATACCTCGGAACCGAAATAAAGAGCTCCGATGTAAAGCAAACTGACTGTGCTTGCACTTGTGTTATAGTTTCGATGTTGAAATTGCCATTTGTGTGACTAAAATCGGGTATCGGATGAGGTTTTTCGCGTACTATGTGCTCGTACACAATGGCAATATGGCGCAAGTGCACTGGTTTTTTTAATTAATTGACTGAAAAGTAAGAAATTCATCCTTGAGATGTATACAAACTTGCCAACAATCGTAGCGCTTGACATTGTCCGCTAGGAAAACTTTGTTTCCCACTTTTAGATTACCTCGTATGTATGCTTGCCATTTACACATCGTACTCATGTGACTTGTTGTTCATTGTTTTACTTGTAGGGACGACACACAAAAACTGGACAGCTAGCTGCCATCAAAGTGATGGACGTCACCGAGGACGAAGAGGAAGAGATCAAATTGGAAATCAATGTATTGAAGAAATACTCAAATCATCGCAACATTGCCACATACTACGGGGCATTCATAAAGAAATCACCGGCCGGTAAGGACGATCAATTATGGCTTGTGATGGAATATTGTGGTGCTGGCTCTGTCACCGATTTGGTTAAATCGACAAAAGGACAGAGCCTCAAGGAGGAGTGGATAGCATATATTTGTCGTGAGATTTTACGCGGTCTCAGCTATTTACATTCGAATAAGGTTATCCATCGTGATATCAAGGGACAGAATGTACTGCTGACAGACAATGCCGAAGTTAAACTAGTGGATTTCGGTGTATCAGCACAGCTCGATCGAACGATAGGCCGAAGGAATACGTTCATTGGTAAGACTCACATTAATTCGGTTTTGTTAGCGAATTCAGTCTTGATTCGTCTTTTTGTTTATAGGAACTCCTTATTGGATGGCGCCAGAAGTCATTGCATGCGATGAGAATCCAGAAGCAACATATGACAATCGATCGGATCTATGGTCGTTAGGTATCACAGCATTGGAAATGGCCGAATCACAACCGCCACTATGTGACTTGCATCCGATGAGAGCACTGTTCTTGATTCCACGCAATTCGCCGCCAAGGCTTAAATCGAAAAAATGGACAAAAAAATTCCACGGATTCATTGACACGGTTCTTGGTCTGTCGCCTCCTTTTATTTTTATCCATCTCGAATGCATTTTCTTACGATAATTTGTTTTTTGTTTTTAGTGAAAGACTATCATCAGAGGCCTTACACAGATCAGCTATTGAAGCATGCATTCATCAAAGATCAACCGACCGATCGACAAGTTCGAATACAACTGAAAGATCACATTGATCGTTGTAAGAAACGAAAGCAAGAGAAGGAACGCGAAGACTATCGGTACTCCGGTTCGGATAACGACGACGAAGAACCTCAGATTGCCGGCGAGCCTAGTTCCATCATACAAGCACCCGGTGGCGATACACTACGTCGCAATTTCCAACAAATCCAAGAAGGACGAGTGGGCGGTAACGAATCACAACCCCAGCCGCAGGCAAATCGAAATCAGAAACCACAATCTGTAAGACAAACCCATCCCGGCGACCTTTTGATTCCTTATGATATTTACCTATTATAGCGTGATCAACGACAACAGATCGAAGAGCCCGGGCCCCCTTCACGACCGGCATTGCCGCAACGTCTGATAGTCGTACCGGATCCCCCACAACATGCCAATCGTCCCCTGCCGCCAACTCCGAAAGGATCTGGCTCATCGCCACAATCGCAGCAACAAACGCCACAACAACAGCAACGCAACTCGCAAAATATCTTCAAACCCATGGTACGTATTGATTTACATTCATAAATGCATAACGCTGTACGAGCGTGTACGTTCGTCTGCTACGCTAGTGTGCCAGTGTAATTCTCCTGCTATTATCACCACGCTACTTAAAATACTCCCTCTCCCTCTTGTTTCTTCTTCTCCTCCTTCTTCTGTTGTTGTTGATTTTCAGTTTGTTGTTTAAAATTAATTTTCTTTTTTTCTTCTTTTGTTTTTATTTATTTTCATGTTAAATTGTTTGTTGCTGTATCCAAAAACAAAAACGAAAACTATCTATTCTCTACCTGTGCCTATGAACCTGACTACTACCATCACCTCTATCCATCATACTGTTACATATATGCTATCGTTGTTATTTAACTGCTGTTGTTGTTTGTTATGGTGCTGAAACTCTATTTTGTTAACCAAATAACTACATACCACTTCAATTCGACTCAATAATCAACACAAAACCTCCCCAAAAACACACACATGTATCGATTGATTGAATGAATTCGGACGGACGGAATTGATAAACACAAACTAACTAACAAACAAAATAACAAAAAACCAAAAAACCAAAACTAATCCAGCTTCCACCGAGGAGACCTGAGGTATGTTGTTATTGAGAGTTCTTCTCTTTCGTTTCTTTCTCTTCTCTCTCTTTTTGTTTCACTTATTGTCTCTTGTTCTGTATGATTTTCTATTTCATTCTGCGTGCTTTTGTGCTTTGGTGCCGTTGTTTAATTTTGTTTTCTGTTACACACGTACTTTATTGCAACACACATGCATTTTTTTCTTTTCCCTTCTTACCTGCTTTGTCACTTTACATCAATCACTATTTCTGCTCTCGAATACGCCGGGTAGAGTCTAGGGCTGTAAGTAGAAAGTGTCAGACTAAAGCTTGCCAATTGATTAAGGATCTCGCCTAGATAGCAATTCATTATCCGAGTTTATCCGGAAAGACTTTTTGAAGTAACCACTAGACAATAGATCACATAGGCCTTTGAGGTAATGTTAACCATTGACTCTTATTCAATTCAGCACTTTCTTACTTACTTACTTATCAGGCCAGCGATCCATGGAGGATCTGAGCCTGAGCTATAGCTGCCTTCCATCCTTGACGGTCCCGGGCACGCTGCTTCCAGTTATCAAGACCAAGATGTCTTACATCCGCGATTACTCGGTCTTTATACCGGAGGTTCGGTCTTCCTCTTCTTCTCGAACCAGGAGGCTCGGAGTCGAAGACCCTCTTAGCTGGAGCGTTGGTGTTCATTCGCTCGATGTGCCCGAGCCGGACTACTTCCACATCTTTGTACAGCTCGTATAGTTCCCGGTTGTGTCTTTTTCTCCATTCACCTTCCTCACAGACAGGACCAAATATCCGGCGCAGAATTTTTCTTTCGAAAGAACCCAAAATCAGCTCCGCTGTCCTGCTTATCGTTCAGCTTTCGGCTCCGTACAGCAAGACTGGCAGTATGAGCGTTTTGTAAAGCATAACTTTGGTCTTTCGAGTGAGGAATTTTGACCCCAGTTGTTTGGATAAGCCGAAGTAGCAGCGGTTGCCAAGGGCGATTCCATGCCGGATCTCCACTGTGGTGTCATTTGTGGAATTTACGTTTGCCCCGAGGTAGACAAACTCCTTAACTACCTCGAAATTGTAGCTGTCAATTGTTATATTTTGTCCCAGGTGGTGAGCGACGGATTGGTTTTTGCTTGACAGGATGTACTTCGTCTTGTCCTCATTGACCTTAAGACCAACTCGTTTCGCCTGTTCATCAATCGCCGTGAATGCTTCCACAATGCCACGGCGAGAACACGCGATGATATCGATTATATCCGCGTATCCTAGCAGCTGGACGGACTTGCAGAAGATAGTGCCTTCCCTGTTGACGCCTGCCCGTCGCACTACCTGCTCGAGCACCAGGTTGAAGAAGTCATATGACAGCGCATCTCCTTGCCGAAATCCGGTGCATGTTTCGAATGGTTCCGAGGTCCTAGAACCGAGTTGCACGGTGCATCGCGTGTTTTTTAGCGTGGCGCGACACAACTGGATCAATTTTACCGGGATCCCGAATTCGGCCATCGCCCCAAACAGTTCTTCACGATGAATGCTGCCGTATGCGGCTTTGAAATCGATGAAGAGATGGTGTGTATCGATTCGAAACTCGTTGGTCTTTTCCAGGATTTGTCGAAGTGTGAAAATTCGGTCTATAGTTGATTTGCCGGGCCGGAAGCCGCACTGGTAGCTGCCGATTAGTGCGGTGCAAAATGACGTTCACACAATACGCTGGACGGGATCTTGTATGCGACATTGAGCAGGGATATACCTCTATAGTTCTTGCAAGAGGTAGGATCGCCTTTTTTGTGGATGGGGCAAATAGAGCTGGTATTCCAGTCGTCGGGCATGCTTTCGACTTCCCAAATTCTGCAGATGATCTGGTGCATGCTCCCTACCAGAACATCGCCGCCAGCCTTGAAGAGCTCTGATGGCAAGCCATCTGAGCCTGCGGCCTTGTTATTCTTCAGCTTCCGAAGAGCTGTGCTGACTTCTTCGATGCTGCTGGGTGGGAGGACTACTTCAGCGGCTGGAGTTGGGATTTCCTCGGTCCCCACCACTCTCTCTTGGTCATGCTCGTTAAGCAGCTGCTGGAAATGCTGCTTAAATACATCCACTATTCCCTGCGGGTCGGGCACAAGATTACCGTAGCAGTTTCGAAGAGCGTGGATGCCCTTTTTGAAGCCTCCTGCAAGGCCCTTGGCTTTCTTGTAAAAGGCTCGTGTTTTATGCGGGAGGCTGCGAAGATTATTTTCTTTTGTCCTTCAAATTACGACTTTTGTTCGTTTACTCTCGGCGATTGTGATCTATGATGCGGGTGGTAAAGGGCCAAACCATAAGCTTCCCTCAAATCACCTGCATACAACCTTTTGCTTAGTGTCGATTTCTTTAATAAGCCACTATAGCAGAGGCTATTGATACCGAGTTGATGTTTGCGCCTAGAAATTCGATTTTTGTTATAACGCCAGTATTTTACACGCGATACTGTTCCACTCTCGTCCTATTCCTAATGAAATATGAATCCAATACCTCATGTTGCGTTTATCTTATCCACTGTCACAACTTAATTCAAACCATGAATGATCCTTTAGGGCCTGCCTTCGCTAAGGAAACATCGCAATGACTAATTTCAGTAATGCATCCTCTTAGCTTAGATCTTTCGTCTATTGTCTAGCCAGAATCCCGAGAGCAAACACTAATCAGGATGAAAATTACCGGTTAACCCTCTCAAGACTGATGTCGTTCTCTTCACGAGAAGGAGGAAAAATACTGGCATGACCCAACTGGTGGTAAAGGCATTCCTATCCCGATATCCAAGGAAGCTAAGTACCTGGGAGTTGTCTGAGACAGCAAGCTTCTTTGGTCAAAGCATGTTGAGTCAAAAACCACCAAAGCGCTGTCACCGTTCTGGCAATGCAAATGTGCCTTTTGCAAAACATGGGGTTTAAAGCCAACAAAGGTCCTATAGATCTATTTACATAGCCATGATAAGACCTATAATCTCACATGCATCGGTTGTCTAGTTAAACAGGATATCATGCAAACACGTCGTAGCCTTTTCCGCCAAACTGCAAAGAACGATTTATCTCAGTTGTTCGGGGCTTTCCCAGCACGCCGAGCGCTGCTCCAGAAGCTATGATGAACCTTCCACCTATCGATATATTTATCAGAGGGTGCATTCTGAAAGCCATGTATCGTCTCAAGAGAAATGGTTTTTGGTATAACTCGCATTGGAATGACAGTATGCTTGCGAGGAAAATATCCTACGACCCGTGACTTATGGATATGCCCTCTGACGCAATGACACCTGCCATCCTATTGCGCTATAACTTCACAATCGAATTTTCACGATGTCAGGATTGGCTCTGGCCACATACTGAACCTAGAAAGGATTGTCTTCGCATTTTCACAGATGGCTCCAAGTCTGGGCTGGGGTCCGGTGCTGGGATTTTCTTTGAATGCGAAAACGTCCGACTGTACTTTTCGTTAGGAAAATATGCATCTGTCCTTCAGCCAGAGATATACGCAATCCTCATGCATAGGATTTCTTCCTCTTATCGGGCGCTACAGTTCGGGGTGAACCTGGGCCTTAACCAACATGCCCCTCCATCTAGCACGATCTTTCGCTAGCCTTTTCCATTGCCGCACACCCAGTTGGCTGAGGTCCCCTTCCACCTGTGTGCGCCATCATAAGTGCGGTCGTCCTCTGCTTCTTCGTCCCTCGGGGTTGGATTCAAAGACTCTCCGGGCTGGAGCTTTGGTGTCCATTCGCTCTACATGGCCAAGCCATCTTAGGCGTTGAATCCGTAGACGCCTGACTAGGCTCATGTCGCTGTACAGCCCGTAAAGTTCGTGGTTGAATCTTCTCCTCCATCCCCCGTCTGCGTTTATAGGCCCAAAAATCACGCGCAAAATCTTTCTCTCGAACCGACCAAGGGCCTCCTCATCCGCTTTTGATAGTGTCCATGCTTCTGCGCCGTACAACAGGACCGAGATGATAAGGGTCTTATATAAAGTCAACTTTGTCGTTCGGGAGAGGGCTCTATTACTCAGTTGCCTCCTGAGCCCAAAGAAACAGCGATTGGCAAGAGTGATTCTGCGTTTGATTTCGGAACTGATGTCGTTGTTCCAGGTCACTGCGGAGCCAAGGTAGACGAAGTCCTTAACTACCTCGAACTTATATCTGCCTATACAAACGTTCTGGCCGAGACGTCGGTGTTGAGCGTCCTTTTTTGATGACAGCATATATTTAGTTTTGCCCTCGTTTACCGCCAAACCAATTTTCGCCGCCTCCATCTCAATACTCGCAAACGCCTCATCGACATCTCGCTGTGATCCACCTATTATGTCAATATCTTCGGCGTATGCAAGGAGTTGCGAGGATTTGAAATAGATTGTGCCTCTTCTATTGGCCAGTGATTCTTGCAAAATCATTTCCAATATGATGTTGAAGAAATCACACGACAGCGCATCGCCCTGCCTAAATCCTTTTTTGACATCAAAACTATCGGTGAGGTGTTCACCGATTCGGATGGAGCAGCGAGCATTCTCCAAAGTCATTCTGCATAGTCTGACGAGTATAGCAGGTATGTCAAAGGTAGACATAGCGTTGTATAGCTCGTCTCTAATTACGCTGTCGTATGCGGCTTTGAAGTCGACAAATAGGTGGTGAGTGTCGACTTGAAATTCATTGGTTTTTTCCAGGATCTGCCGTAGTAATAAGATTTGGTCGATGGTGGACTTCCCTGGCCTGAATCCGCACTGATAAGGACCTATCAGCTTATTTACAAAATGCTTCAGGCGTTCACACAAAACGGCAGAGAAGATTTTGTAGGCGATGTTAAGGAGACTTATTCCTCTATAGTGGGCGCAATCAGAGGGGTCTCCTTTCTTGTGGATCGGGCATACGATGCTGAGACTCCATTCCTCGGGCATGCTTTCCTATAACCATATCTTACGGATGAGCTGGTGCATGCTCCCAACCAGGTCATCCCCAGCTGCCTTAAAGAGCTCAGCAGACAGTCCGTCTGCGCCAGAAGCTTTATTCGACTTGAGCTTCGATATGGCAATCTTAACTTCGTCGAGGTCAAGGGGACAGAATTCTCTGCGGTCTCCGTCGATTAGAAATGGATCATTCTGCCTGACAGCGGTATATTGACTAACATCGCCGTTATACAGTCTGCAGAAGTGGTTTTTCCATATTCTCAGCATCGACTGCGATTCTACTACTAGGTGTCCGTTCTCATCCCTGCAGGCTTCCGCTCTGGCTTTATAACCTTGGCATGTTCGCTTTATCTGTTGATAAAACTTTCGAGCGTCACGCCTGCAGTAACACCTCTCCAAATCCTCAATCGCGCGCTTCTCGTGCTCTTTCTTCTTTCTTCTAAGAAGCTTATGCTCCTCCCTTCTTTTTAACTCGTAGAGCTCACGAGCTGCTCTTGTTCTTTTATGCAGCGAGGCCTTATATGCATCCTGCTTCGCTGTATGAATCCTCCTGCACTCGTCATCGAACCAGGTGTTTCTTCGTGGTGGAGCCTTGAAACCCAAAACTTCGGATGCAGAGCTTTTCAGGGCTTGTTTGCAAAGGCTCCACTGCTGTTCTATTGATAGCGTGGAGGATTAAGGTGTATTGGAGAGCTTAAGGGAGACGCGATCGGTAAAAGCACGAGCGGTTTCTGGCGATAGTAGCTCTGTATCTGTAGGGCTAATAGCTTCATTGACTCCTTCGCCTTGGCAACCCGCCCTCCTTTACTTTCTACCCTAAACTCGTAGGTGTGAGTATCCACGTTATATGTATGTATCCTATAGACTAACTTGCTTATTAGCTTTCCTCTTGCAAACACCCCTTGCACTTGATCATGTAAAAAACAAAACACATTTAACCGCAAACATATTTCAAAATCATTTTAATCAAATTACGCCTTGTCCACACTCTAATACAAAACAAACAATTAAGTAAACAATTGAATTCTGCATGAGGCCAGACAAATATCGTTAAACATTTTAATTTTGCTTTGCGTATCTGAATTAAATCAATCAATGTGCAAGCACGCGCTTCCAGGCAGCTTCTTCTCGATTGCTTTATTTTAAAATTAAAAAACATCCCAAAATCCATTTTTGAAATGCGCTTTCGTGTGTGGATGTACTTTTATGTATAGTCGTGCTTAACAACGTACAAAAAGCATTAAATAAATAAATTTGTTTTGAAATGACCGAAAATGATTAAGAAATCTGTTTCATGTGATTTTGTTCACATTCACTCTATACCGCTCTCTTCCAACCACACACACACATACACACCTACCAAACAACCAACCAACCAACCACAACACAATATCACAAAAACCCCACCACCAATTTGCATAAAACCAAAAACCACATCTGATCCTACCACCATCACCACAACCAAAAAAAAAAATCAAAAAACAAAAAAAAAAAAATACATGATCTAGGATTTGGACATGTTAGCTGCACAATTAAATGAATTGGGCGTCTCTCAACAGTCACAACCGATGGCCGGCAGTGGCGGTGGACAACAGCAACAGGCACAACCCGAAGCACCGCCGCGCAGCAATCGTCAATCGTCTGCTTCCGTCACATCGTCATCATCGTCGTCGTCGCAATTGAAACCGGCACCAGCTCCGCCAGTTGTCAACAATCATCATGTGCAGCCTGTCAATCCATTGGATCCGATCGATAGTAGCGATTCGGATAGTGAACCAGAGGAACCGAACGAGCGTGGACGCAACGATGGTACATTGCTTGCTAGTGATCCACCCAAGCCGCTGTAAGTAGATTTGTTTTCTTTTTTCTACTTTTCTTGTTTTTTGGCTTTTATTTTGTTGTCTGTGTGCTAATTAGCAATCATTAAACGCTATACAATCGGAGAAGTGGGAGATCTATTGACATTGGAGTTATATGCAGTTTTTCGTGAAGCCAAACCATCTATACCAAGTCCAGTTTGATGCTCGTGATTGTAAAAAGTCTCATAAAGACGGTCAGAGTAGTTAGGTCACTTAACTACTTGAATGAATCTCAGTTGATGGAGTTGAATCACTGTCCCATACCATACTTTGTGCGAAAAAAGCCAACTGTAGCTCCTACTTGCTCAGTCGAGGAGGTTCATTGTTCTTTCGTCAACTATCACGCTTTCGTTTCCCTTTTTCGTGGGCAACATTTTGCCACCGAAATGGAACAAAATTCAATTCAAGCGTTACTTACTTACTTATCAGGCCAGTGATCTATGGAGGATCTGAGCCTGAGCTATAGCCACCTTCCATCCTTGACGGTCCCAGGCACGCTGCTTCCAGTTACCAAGACCAAGATGTCTTACATCCGCGATTACTTGGCCTTTCTACCGGAGGCTCGGTCTTCCTCTTATTCTCGAACCAGGAGGCTCGGAGTCGAATACCCTCTTAGCTGGAGCGTTGGTGTCCATGCGCTCGATGTGGCCGAGCCAGTGTAGTCGACAGATCTCTACCTTCCGGACTACATCCACATCCTTATACAGCTCGTAGAGTTCGCGGTTGTGTCTTCTTCTCCATTCACCTTCCTCACAGACAGGACCAAATATCTGGCGCAGAATTTTTCTTTTGAAAGAACCCAAAATCAGGTCCGCCGTCCTGCTTATCGTCCAGCTTTCGGCTCCGTACAGCAAGACTGGCAGTATGAGCGCTTTGGAAAGCATGACTTTGGTCTTTCGAGTGAGGAGTTTTGATCCCCGTTGTTTGGACAAGCGGAAGCAGTAGCGGTTGCCAAGGGTGATTCCATGCCGGATCTCCACTGTGGTGTCATTTGTGAAATTTACGTTTGCCCCGAGGTAGACAAACTTCTTGTATGTATGTAAGTTGGCGTTACAGTCCATGAAGAACCTGAGCCGAGCTTCTCTCAATCACCCATGTTGTGTGTGATTTCATTTTCACATAGGTGAAAGGGACCTACAGTTTTATTGCCGGTTCCGAACGGCGAATTTCGAGAAGCTTTTCGAAGCATTTCGTGACAATTTTACTACAGGGGGTTTTGTCAGAACCCCGCTGAGGAGAAACACCGTGAAAAACACGTTCGATGACATGGCTGTGTCGGGATTCGATCCCGAGTCATCGGCGTCAGAGGCCACCGACAAACTTCTTAACTACCTCGAAATTGTAGCTGTCAATTGCTATGTTTTGTCCCAGGTGGTGACGGATTGGTTTTTGCTTGACAGCATGTACTTCGTCTTGTCCTCATTGACCTTAAGACCAACTCGTTTCGCCTGTTCTTCAATCGCGGTGAATGCTTCCACAATGCCACGGCGAGAACACGCGATTATATCGATATCATCCGCGTATCCTACCAGCTGGACGGACTTGTAGAAAACAGCGCCTTCCCTGTTGACGCCTGCCCGTCGCACTATCTGCTCCAGCACCAGGTTGAAGAAGTCACATGACAGCGCATCTCCTTGCCGAAACCCGGTGCATGCTTCAAACGGTTCCGAAGTCCTAGAAGCTAGTTGCACGGTGCATCGCGTATTTTTTAGCGTTGCGCGACACAACTGGAACAGTTTTCTCGGGATGGCGAATTCGGCCATCGCGCCAAACAGTTCTTCACGATGAATGCTGTCGTATGCGGCTTTTAAATCGATGAAAAGATGGTGTGTATCGATTCGAAACTCGTTGGTCTTTTCCAGGAATTGTCGAAGTGTGAACACTTGGTCTATAGTCGATTTGTCGGGCCGGAAGTCGCACATGTAGGTGCCGATTAGTGCGGTGCAAAATGGTTTTAGACGTTCACACAGTACACTGGACAGGATCTTGTATGCGACATTGAGCATGGGGCAAGCGTTATTTAGTTTCTCTATACCTAGTCTTGCCATAAGTTCTGTTCTAATAAAAAAAAAAAAATGGATTCACTTGGAGTGACCGACTTTAACACAAGCTTTCAAACAGTGTGGCCATTGGGCTATAACGGTACTTACGGTTTCCATGGGGATCGTGGACGCTGCTCTGGTTGATGCTGTCCTATGGCTTTGCAAGTTTCTGTGGGGAGTCTTGTCGGTCATGTTCTCCAATCCTGACCACAAACCATAATACAGTGGATTAAGATCTGGACTCCCCGACGGCAAATCTTCTGCTGCTATAAAGCCAGGAATATTGACTTTGAGTCACTCCTGCGTGGTTTTGGCTGTGTGGCATACATTTTGTTTGTTGAAAACTTCTTCTACGGTAAACATTTTCTCATCCGTAAACAGAATGATTTCATGGCCACTGTCCATGTGCCGCTGCACCTTTCCAGCATAATTTTTTTTAGTTGAGGAGATAGAAGATGAACCGTGGACCGACGATAGCCTTTCATATGCAGATCATTCCGAATCAGCCTAGACATGAATCTGGTTGATATATCCAGTTCCTTGGACATGATCTTCTGCTTCCTAATGGGATTTCTCCACGCACTCTCACGCACTGCCTTTATTACCGCACTCGTATGGACGACGCGCGCCCGACCACTTCTTGGTCTGTCCTCTACTCCAGACAATTCGTCGAAGCGAATCACCGCGACTCGATTCTCTTTAACGTCCCGCTTCAAGTTAATAGTTTGCAAACCAAAACCAAACTGAACCCACATTCGACAGGTTAAATTCCAATCCGACCAAAAATTAAGGCGTAAAATCCTTCAATGTCCCAAAGGAAGCAAAAGTTTCTGGTCGTTTGTAAAAAACGTAAAAAACTCAACTACGTCGTCTATACCGACGCTCATCCACGATGACATTCCAGTTGTCACCCCCCTAGACAAAGCTAACCTACTTGCTGCCCATTTCGCAACCAGTTCTCAGCTCCCAGCTTGTACTTTGTCTCCGCCTGTACTAGAGTGCGTCAATTCCACCTGGATAGTTCTGAAGAGGTGTTCTTCTACGCTGGCAAAACCACTGCGTAAGCTTTTTCACCTTTTCTACACCTCTGGGCTCTTTCCGAGTAGGTGGAAAACAGCATTTGTCCAGCCTATACCCAAAAAAGGCGAATCATCTTCTCCCTCCAACTACCGACCCATTGCACTAACGTCCCTTCTTTCCAAGGTCATGGAAACGCTGATTAACCGACAGCTTATGAAATATCTTGAATCACGGAAACTCTTCAATGACCGCCAATACGGTTTCCGCAGCAACAGATCCACTGGTGATATGATGGCATATCTCGCTGAAAAGTGGAATCACTCGCTTCACCAAGCAGGTGAAAGCAAAATTGTTGCACTGGATATTTCGAAAGCATTTTACAGGGTTTGGCATGAAGCCCTTTTGTCGAAAATGCGTGCTTTTGGGATCGATGAGTCTCTCTTTCAATGGATTAGAAGCTACCTTTCGAACCGTTCAATTCAAGTTGTTTTGGACGGATTCAAGTCTGATACTCAGTTTGTAAATGCCGGTGTTCCCCAGGGCTCCGTTTTGTCTGCGACACTCTTTCTTATTTTTATAAATGATCTCTTGTCTCTGTTACTTCTAATCCAATTCACTCCTTCGCTGACGACAGTACCCTCAGCTTCGTTCACCTCATATTCGTTCACCAGTTTACGACCCTGCCTTTCGGTTGTAGATAATGAGCGGCAGCGTATGGTAAGCTTATTAAATTCCGATATCGACAGCATCATCCAAAGGGGTAAAAACAATAGAGTGGATTTTAATGCATCCAAACACAGTGCTGTCTCTTGTCGTTAAAGCGTATAACCAACCCGCAGCCATTATCCATGAATGGCACTTGCATCTCAGAAACCGACAAGCTATCCATCCTGGTATGTGTGTTGCTCACAATCTTAATTGGCTTCTTTACAGATGCAAGAAATGGGCATTCATTCGCCCTAAATTAGAAATTAACGCTCACGTCTGGTCCGATGCTTCCAATACCTCATTGCACCTTCTTCTTTGGTGGCGTTACAGCCCATGAAGGACCAGAGCCAAGCTTCTCTCAATCACCCATGTTGTGTGTGATTTATTTTTCACACAGGTGAAAGGGACCTACAGTTTAATGCCGATTCCGAACGGCGCGAGTTGAGAAGCTTTTTCATGGCAAGTATACTACGTGGGGTTTTGCCAGTACCCCGCCAAGGAGGGACGTCGCGAAATAAACATTCGATGGCGTTGGTGTTATCGGGATCCGAACTCGCTCATCGTGCGCCAGAGTCCAACACACTAACCACTGCGCCACGGCGCCCTCAATGCACCTACTCATTGCACCTCATTGCACCTACTAGATAGAATAAAAAAAACGCGCTATATGACTCCAGCACTTCCAAAACATTAGACTCGCTGGAACATCGCAGGAATGTTTCCTGCCTCTCCCTGTTTTATCGTTACTTCCACCAAAAATGCTCTGATGAAATAGCCAGTTGAATTCCGCCCCTTCAACATTTCTGCCGCAAAACACGTCTCTCTCGGAATGCTCACCAGAAGTCCGCTGTGAGACGTACCGCCAAATATAAGGAATCCTTCTTTAACCGAACCATTCGAACCTGGAATTCCCTGCCGGATTCGGTCTTCCCCCCTCAATACAACATGCAAGCATTTAAGGTCAATGTCTATCGGCATCTCCTCTATCCCTCTTCCTTTCTACATTGCTTTATTAGTAAGCACACACATTCCCATTTATTACGATAGACAACGTCGTTCAAGTGGCTGCCTCGGCTGGCTTCGCAGTAGCGCATTCTGCCACCCCAATTTTCCAAGACCTTGTTGATGGTTTCGAGCTGTAGCTCGCTGATTGCTTGGATGATATTGGCATTAAGTGCTTGACTCACTCCACTACATTTTTTAATCAAAAAGGTGGCACTACGCAGTGCAATCAGAATTCTTTGTTCGGGAACAAATATGCCATGTAGACCTGAGGGTCACATGTCCATATTACAACACCTTCCCGAGTTGGATATGATTACCACAGTCTTGGACGTATTGTCACACACCTTCACCTTTGACAAGAGATTTGTGATATTGATCCCAAATCGCTCAGCATGGGAAAGCAGTGATCCCTTGCTAAATGGCAAAGGCCTTAGGTGGTACACGGATGGCTTCCGGCGTTCGCGCCGCCATCTTTGGACCAAATCGCAAGATCTCCAAAGCCCTGGGAATGAGTCCCAGCATCTTTTGAGTAGAGTTGAACGCTAACCATCAACATACTCTCTGATAGCCAAACAGCGCTTAAAGCGCGGAATGCCAAGACGCCCTACAAGACCTCGCCAAAAGAAACAATGTTAAACTTTGGTGGGTGCCAGGGCATAAAGGTATCAAGAGCAATTAAATTGCCGACCAACTTGCCAGGAAAGGCTCCAGCGATAAATATATAGGTCCGGAACCATTCGGCGGCACTCCCGGGTCTAAGAAAAATTTCTTATTAGACAAGTGGGAAAAATTGCAATACCTGTCCTTTTGGAACAGCGTTCTGGGACTCCGCCAATCTAAACGACTTATACGAGCCCTGAAAAAACATCTAGTGATATGCTCAAACTCAATAGGGTGGATATCAGAAGACTAGTCAGCTATCTATCAGGATACTGCGGTCTGAGATATCATCTAAACAAAATTAGCCTCTCATCTGAAACTGAGTGTCGGCTCTGTCTCGAGGACGAAGAGACGGCGGAACACATACTGTGTGAGTGTGCTGCTCTCTTCCATCTTAGGAAGCGTGTCCTTGTCATCGTAGGTATGACTCCTGAGGGGATCACCTTGGCTCCTACGAGAAGCATTCTCAACTTCATTATGGAAGTGGAGAGGCTCCTCGGCTAATCGGCTAGCAGGCACAATAGATCTGCAAAGGTCGCAGTGCCATATGTTAAGCATTAGCCACAAAAAAAAAAAAAAAATGCTTGAATCGTTTCCGGATTGTTGGCATAACATCGATTCTTCAAAGCGGTCAAATCGCAGCTCCAAGGCGGTCAGTCGACATCGCCAAGACGACTCATAACACTATTTGGGAATTTGGTGCGCAAAAGATCGACTGTGGCATTGACTGTGTGGCATGGCGCGCCATGCTGCATGAACCAGAGGTCGTCCAAATCCCTGTCTTCTTCTTCTTTGATGGCGTTACAGCCCATGAAGGACCAGAGGCTAGCTTCTCTCAATTACCCATGTTGTGTGTGATTTATTTTTCACACAGGTGAAATGGGCCTACAGTTTACTAATGCCGATTTCGAACGGCATGAGTCGAGAAGCTTTTTCACGGCAAGTATACTACGGGGGGTTTCGCCAGTACCCCGCCGAGGAGGAACGCCGCGAAATAAACATTCGATGGCATTGGTGTAATTGGGATCCGAACTCGCTCATCGTGCATCACAGTCGAACACACTAACCACTGCGCCACGGCGTCCTCAATCCCTTCCTTCAATTTCAGTAAAAAAAGAAAAAAGTCGGTTAACATGGCTCTGTAACGTCCACTGTTCACCGAAACGTTGTTCCCAACCTCATTTTCGAAGAAAAATAGTCCAATGATGCCACCACTCCACAATCCGCACCAAACTGTCACTTTCTATGGATGCATTGGCTTCTCGTAGCCGCCGAGATGAAAGTACGCTTCGTCAGAAAAGATGATTTTTCGCCCAAAGTCGTTGTCCAATTCAAGCTGCTCTAAGACCAAAACTGAGAAGCGATAACGAAGCCAACGGTCGCGCGCTTTAAATTGCTAAGTCAATTGGACTTTTTAAGCGAATAATCCGAGATCTTTGTGTAGAGCTCTCCTCAGGCTAGTACGTGAAATGTTGAGATCGATGGCGAGTTGATATTCGTGAATTGAGTCTCCCACTATCGGCCACAGCAGCCACATTCTCCCGGTGACGGGAACCATGAGTGTTGTCCAGTAGCATACCAGTCTCAAAATTGCGTACAGCAGTCCCTCAGCCTTTAGACTCCCAAATTACTGCAGTGTGTATCAGGCTGAAATAAGAACGATAACGGAGGCCCTTGCATGGCTCAGGATCAATGTAATATCCGCCAAGGATATTATCATTTGCACGGACAGCCAATCTGCGATAAAGTCCCTGCCAGCGGTAACCCACAAATCAAAGACATCTCTTAACTGTCGCCTATCTCTAGATGAGATGGCTGAGCAGTTCAACATTAAAGTATTGTGGGTTCCCGGGCATAGGGATATACCAGAAAACTGCGCGGCCGACGAACTCGCAAAGTTAGGATCAAGCAAACTCAGCCTACCTACCCTCGGGTACATAGATACACCAATAAGTACGGTAAAGCACATGATAAAACTTCAAACCATAGAGGAGACCAACCTCCAATGGAATGAGAGCAATATTGGCCTTATCACCAAACAATTGTGGCCTAAGTTAAGCCCAGGAAGAACCAGGGACCTAGTGGCAATTTTAAGTACTCTAGTGGGTGTCATTACAGGTCACTGCATCATCGGAAAACACGCCGCCAGATTAGGGCTACCCTCCAATGACTTCTGTCGCGGCTGTATGGACGAGGAGGAGGAGGAATCAATACACCACCTCCTCTGCTCATGTCCCTCTTTTGCGAATCGCAGGAGGATTTTCCTCGGCGCGCCCTTCTATGATAATCTGAGTGAGCTAGCAGACCAAAAAAAAATAGCTCAACTCCATCGCTTCATCAGAAGCACCGGTTGGTTCTCTGGTAGCGGATCTGGGTAATACGATCCATGTGATATCACAATGGGCCGACTTCGGCCTACGTGTGGCTTATGCCGACCACATTTACCTAACCTAACCATACAGCAGTCGCGGTGGGTGCTTCGTTTCGGCCAAAACTTCTTTCCCAAAAACGCACTGTTTGGGCTACACAGCACTTACTTTGGAAATAAGCTTTCAACATCTCCCAACGTCGTTCAAGCGTAAAGCGACACATTTCGTTCCGCGGAGGTACATATAATACTGATTTTCTGTCAAGATTTCGAGCGGGAAACAGCTGTCAATGTCACATTAACCTAGGTTAGGTTAGGTTGACGTGGTAGGCGTAAGCCACACTTCGGCCGAAACCGGCCCATTGTGATACCACCTGGATCAGGTTACCCTGATCCGCTACCCGGGAACCAACCGGTGCTTCTAATAAAGCGGTGGAGTTGAGCTATTTTTTGGTTTGCTAGCTCACTCAGATTGTCGAAGAAGGGCGCGCCAAGGTAAATCCTCCAGCGATTCGCAAAAGAGGGACATGAGCAGAGTAGATGGTGTATTGATTCCTCCTCCTCCTCGTCCATGCAGCCGCGACAGAAGTCATTGTAGGGTAGCCCCAGTCTGGCGGCGTGTTTTCCAATGGTGCAGTGACCTGTAATGACACCCGCTAGGGTGCTTAAGGTTGCCCTTTTGGTTTGGTCCCTGGTTCGTCCTAAGTTTAACTTAGGCCACAATTGTTTGGTGATAAAGCCGATATTGCTCTCATTCCATTGGAGATTGGTCTCCTCTATGGTTTGAAGCTTTATCATGTGCTTTACCGTACTTATTGGTGTTTCTAGGTACCCGAGGGTAGGTAGGCTGAGTGTGCTTGACCCTAACCTTGCGAGTTCGTCGGCCGTGCAGTTTCCTGGAATATCCCTATGCCCGGGAACCCACAGTATTTTAATGTTGAACAGTTCAGCCATCTCATCTAGAGATAGGCGACAGTTAATGGATGTTTTTGATTTGTGGGTTACCGCTGCCAGGGATTTTATCGCAGATTGGCTATCCGTGCAAATGATAATATCCTTTGTGGATATTACATTGATCCTGAGCCATGCCAGGGCCTCCGTTATCGCAGTTATTTCTGCCTAAAACACACTACAGTAATTTGGGAGTCTAAATTATAGGTTGAGGTTAAGTTCCTTGGAGTAGACCCCACTGCCTACACCCGATTCCATCTTAGAGCCGTCGGTATAGAGGGAGATCGAGTCCTTTGGTATGACTTTCCCTTCAGCCCATTCCTCCTTGGATGGAAAGACAACTTCGAAGTTCCTGGTGAACACATTCTGCGGGTTGATGTAGTCAGTGTCCATGGGTACTTTGAAGTGTTTTAGAATAGAGGTGTGGCCTTTTTGAGATGTGGGCCATTTTCTTATGCTCCTCATCCTTAGGGCCGCGCATGCAGCAACTTGCTTGCTGAAAAGGTTTAATGGTGGAAGATGTAGTAGAACATTTAAGGTCTCCGTGGGGGTCGATCTGATCGCTCCGCTTATATATAAGCTGGCCGATCTTTGTACCTTCCCCAGAAGGTTTCGATTGACTGCTTTGTCCAGAGTAGTCTACCAAACTACGCCGCCATACAGGAGGATAGGCCTTATGACTGCTGTGTAAAGCCAGTACATAATTATTGGTTGGAGACCCCACCTCCTGCCCACTACTTTCTTACAGCTATAGAGGGCAACAGTTGCTTTCTTGACTCGATCAAGAATGTTGGGTTTCCAATTCAGCCTCCTGTCAAGGACTAGGCCTAGATATTTAGCCTGTTCTTTGATTGTTAGTTGAGTTCCACCCAGCCTCGGTGGGTAGAGGGGCGGAATTTTATATTTGTTAGTGAACAGTCCTAGATCGGTCTTCTTTGGGTTCACCCCAAGTCCACAATACCGTGTCCAGGTGTCCACGTGTCCTATGATTTAAGAAAAAAAAAACACTAGATGGCCCACCGCTTATGTTTACGACTCATATAAACGCAATCAAGCTCTTCAATCAACGAATCAAGAATGACAAAAAACATTCTCAGTCACGTGCAAACGACCAATTCAATAGATCTCCCAGTCGCCGCCGAAAAGAATCGAAAAACAAAAAGAACGTAAAAGCGATTAATCCATTTTACCCACTAACTCATGTCTCTCGCTCGCCGTTCGTCTCGTATGTTTAACATTAAATCTCATTTCCATTTCTTTCTCTTCTTGCCCCGAATTTTTTCCTGTTTAATCCGTTTTTTGTTTTGATTTTTTTCAATGAAAAACAAATCATCTCGTCCCCCACCCGAACCTCGTTTCCATTCCGACCTTACATTTCATCGTATTCACACATCCTCACAACATCGTCCATACGACGGCACGATTTCATTTGCTTTTGGCTCGTTTGTATAAACTTTTTTGTTTTGTTTTTTTGGTTCCGGGGATTTTTTGGTTTTTTTTTTGTTATTTTGTGTTGTTTCGATTCTGTTAGTCCTGAATTTTCATATAGGCCCGGTCTTGGACCTGTGTCAGAGGATACAACCAGTCCGCCAGCATCGCACGGTTCCGGAGGTCCACCCAATCGTCCACTGCCGCCGACGCCCGATGACGATGATCAAGCTGGTGACCGAACACTCATCATGAAGCGGGTAAGTATCGTGCTAGCACCGATATCACGAGTCCTATTTCACACTTGTTTCCAGTTTACTATTATCTTTTTCATCTGAATGAATACAGTAACTACCGAAAAACATTAATTTTTTTTTAAAGAGAGCAAAAAACAAAAAAAAAAAACTTTTTGAGAAATGAATTGGTGATTTTTTGTTTTTAATATAAAATATCCTTTTTGTGATTAGTTTTTTAAAACACATTCGTTACGAATAGATTTATATTTTCTCTTGTTCTTTTGCAATTAAGAGGGATGAGGATGCATATTTAGATTTATTTTATTAATCTCGGCTATTTGTACAAGCATTATAAGCGCGCAACAAATTAATTAATTCTATTAACCTTGTACAAATCGTTAAACATCAAGCTGATTATAAACACCATGGGAAAGAAAAAAAAAAAAAAAACAAGGGCGGCAGACCACAGGTGTCTGCAGGCAGATCATTCATTAATGATTGAGAGCAGGTCTGAAGAAAAAAATTCGTACAACGACTGATCCATAACACGTACTTACTTACTTATCAGGCCAGCGATCCATGGAGGATCTGAGCCTGAGCTATAGCCTCGGGCCTACAAGGCAAACAGTTCTGAGGAAAACCGAAAAAAGTACATACGAGACAGAAATGACTGCAACACCCACATTCGACGGATTAAATTCCAATCCGACCAAAAATTAAGGCGTAAAATCCGTCAATGTCCCAAAGGTAGCAAAAGTTTCTGGTCGTTTGTAAAAAACGTAAAAAACTCAACTAAGTCGTCCATACCGACGCTCATCCACAATGACATCCCAGCTGTCACCCCCTTAGACAAAGCTAACCTACTTGCTGCCCATTTCGCAAGCAGTTCTCAGCTGCCAGCTTGTACTTTGTCTCCGCCTGTACTAGAGTGCGTCAATTCCACCATGGGGCTAATCCACTTCCGCACTCGTACAGTCGCAAGGGTTCTTAAAGACCTCGACATACACAAATCCGCTGGTCAAGATGGTATTGCCTCAATAGTTCTGAAGAGGTGTTCTTCTACGCTGGCAAAACCACTGCGTAAGCTTTTTCATCTTTCCTACACCTCTGGGCTCTTTCCGAGTAGGTGGAAAACAGCATTTGTCCAGCCTATACCCAAAAAAGGCGAATCATCTTCTCCCTCCAACTACCGACCCATTGCACTAACGTCCCTTCTTTCCAAGGTCATGGAAACGCTGATTAACCGTCAGCTTATGAAATACCTTGAATCATGGAAACTCCTCAATGACCGCCAATACGGTTTCCGCAGCAACAGATCCACTGGTGATATGATGGCATATCTCGCTGAAAAGTGGAATCACTCCCTTCACCAAGCAGGTGAAAGCAAAATTGTTGCACTGGATATTTCGAAAGCATTTTACAGGGTTTGGCATGAAGCCCTTTTGTCGAAAATGCGTGCTTTTGGGATCGATGAGTCTCTCTTTCAATGGATTAGAAGCTACCTTTCGATTCCAGTCTGATACTCACTTTGTAAATGCCGGTGTTCCCCAGGGCTCCGTTTTGTCTCCGACACTATTTCTTATTTTTATAAATGATCTCTTGTCTCTGTTACTTCTAATCCAATTCACTCCTTCGCTGACGACAGTACCCTCAGCTTCGTTCACCTCATATTCGTTCACCAGTTTACGACCCTTCACTTCGGTTGTAGATAATGAGCGGCAGCGTATGTTAAGCTCATTAAATTCCGATATCGACAGCATCATTCAATGGGGTAAAAACAATAGAGTGGAATTTAATGCATCCAAAACACATTGCTGTCTCTTGTCGTTAAAGCGTATAACCAACCCACAGCCATTATCCATGAATGGCACTTGCATCTCAGAAACTGAAAAGCTTTCCATCCTGGGTATGAGTGTTGCTCACAATCTTAATTTTTTTTTTTTTTTTTTTTTTTAGAGACTCGCGCAGGTTCAAGAGTTTTTATATTCTCTTATGATGTGTTGACACACACAACCTGAACGGAGTACAGTGGTTGGGGTCGTTGATGTTCGTTCACTACTCTCAGGGGTGGTTGTCCTAGACCTAGATAGGACGAGAGCCGACCAAATTCCGCGTTGGTTATAGTCCGTAGTAATTCGTTCAAGCACTTTTTAGTATTGCATACGCAGAGGATGAATTTCAGTTGACCATATACTGTGAGTGTTATGCCTGCAGCAGTACGTCTGGTCACTTTCCATTCTCAACAGCGTTGCATACTTCTTGGCGGTATAGAAACTACTTTTTCTTGGCTATGAAGCGAATTTGAACCATAAACCTTCCGCTCGGCGGTCGATGATGTTAACCACTGCACCACGGCCACCCCCAATTGGAGCGACCATATATTCAGTGTCGCCAAGAATGCTGCGAAATGCCTAGGATTCTTATACAGATGCAAGAAATATTTCTCACCCTTAGATCTGGCTACAATCTATAAGGCGTTCATTCGCCCCAAATTAGAGTTTAACGCTCATGTCTGGTCCGGTGCTTCCAAGACCTCACTGCACCTACTAGACAGAATACAAAAACGAGCCATAAAACTGATAGGTGACTCCAGCATTACCAAAACATTAGACTCGCTGGAACACCGCAGGAATGTTACCTGCCTCTCCCTGTTTTATCGTTACTACCACCAAAAATGCTCTGATGAAATAGCCAGTTGCATTCCGCCCCTTCAACATTTCTCCCGCAATACACGTCTCTCTAGGAATGCTCACCAATATACTCTGAAGCCCGCTTTCGGACGTACTGTCAAATATAGAGAATCTTTCATTAACCGAGCCACACGAATCTGGAACTCCCTACCGGATTCGGTTTTCTCCCCTCAATGCAACATGCAAGCATCTCCTCTACTCCTCTTCCTCTCTACCTTCTGCCCGCACTGTGTCACCGACATAATAAGGTTATTAGACCTTGAGTGCGCGCAAATTATTAAAAAAAAAAAAAAAAAAAGCTGCCTTCCATCCTTGACGGTCCCGGGCACGCTGCTTCCAGTTCTCAAGACCAAGACACTATTTCGTCATCTCTTTCTTTAATATTTCTTTCCATCTTGCTTTATTTATTCCTTAACCAACCTTTAACTATTTTCGTACATGTATTCTTTAATCTTACACAAAATGTATAAGGTACTCATCTTAATGTGTGAGACTATTATTTTCGAAGTAAATCTAAATCAAGATATCTTACATCCGCGATTACTTGGTCTTTATACCGGAGGTTCGGTCTTCCTCTTCTTCTCGAACCAGGAGGCTCGAATTCGAAGACCCTCTTAGCTGGAGCGTTGATGTCCATGCGCTCGATGTGGCCGAGCCAGTGTAGTCGACGGATCTTTGCCTTCCGGACTACATCCACATCTTTGTACAGCTCGTAAAGTTCGCGGTTGTGTCTTCTTCTCCATTCACCTTCCTCACAGACAGGACCAAATATCTGGCGCAGAATTTTTCTTTCGAAAGAACCCGAAATCAGGTCCGCCGTCCTGCTTATCGTCCAGCTTTCGGCTCCGTACAGCAAGACTGGCAGTATGAGCGTTTTGTAAAGCATGACTTTGGTCTTTCGAGTGAGGAGCTTTGACCCCAGTGTTTGGGGTGGCCGTGGTGCAGTGGTTAACATCATCGGCCGTCGAGCGGAAGGTCTATAGTTCAAATTCGTTTCATAGCCAAGAAAAAGTAATTCCTATACGGAAAAAAGTATGCTACATAGTTGTGAATGGAAAGTGACCAAACGTACTGCTGCAGGCATAACACTCACAGTATGTGGTCAATTGAAATTCATCCTCTGCGTATGCAATACTAACACCAAAAGTGCATGAACGAATTACTGAGAATTATAACCAACGCGAAATTTGGTCGGCTCTCGTCCTATGTAGGACAGACCACCCCTGAGAGTAGTCAACGAACATCTACGACCCAAAAACCACTGCACTCCGTTCAGGTTGTGTGTCAAAACATCAACCTGTGCGAAACTTTCCCTCTCCCTGTTATCTTCGCTCGCACAACGTTCAATACGTTATAAGGCCTTAAAGTAGAAACATAATGTGGCGTGCGCGCGCGCGTGCTTTTGACAGCATGAGTAGGAACAACGATATCTTATGAAGCAACACATAATGTTGCCTCAACTTTTGCTCGACCTCATATCGTAAATATCGTAAAGTCGAGCAAAGCGCCGGAGTAGAGCTACTCTCTACTCAAGGCGTGCGTTTGACAGATGTATTTCATTGTGTTGTTCGATTGTAGCAGAATAGTGTAACGTGTTCTGTCATGTAGTGTTCCGAGTTGTTCGCTTTCAACATGCATACATTTTCGTAGCTTATTTTTGGATTTTTTGGATGCAAACTAATGATGATGGGTATTACAGAACTAAACGCATATTTTCTTATAAGCATATACCTTCATTTGAGATGAAAGTTTCTTATATTTATGTATCAATTAAATCATATAAATAGAACAGAACACAAATCTACTCTTCTTTCTGCACTAAATTCATTTTGAGGAAACAGAACATAGTATTGTCATATTCCTAAGCTCTCTACGCGCAGCTGACTTGAAGCCAGATTGTGTGTTGCGAATTGTGGTTGCGTGCGTCTGACACATTATCCCGTAAATCGGTACAAAGCCGATCAAAAGCACGCGCGCGCGCACGCCACATTGTGTTTCTACCATTAGCCTTGAGTGCGCGTGTAACTCTAAAAAAAAAAAAAAAAAAAAAAAAAAAAGTTGTTTGGATAAGCCGAAGTAGCAGCGGTTGCCAAGGGCGATTCCATGCCGGATCTCCACTGTGGTGTCATTTGTGGAATTTACGTTTGCCCCGAGGTAAACAAACTCCTTAACTACCTCGAAATTGTAGCTGTCAATTGTTAGGTTAGGTTAGTTGGGTGCCCTATTGACATGATGTCACGGCTCACTTAGACTACTAAGAGTCCATTGTGCCCATTTTGAAGACTAACCCGAGGGGAACCTGTTAGTTACCCGCTGAGCTGAACCATCCACATTCAATTAAGAACCTTAGCAGTTTGCTCAGCTTAATGTCTCTTGCCTCCTCTAAACCCGAAAAGAAATAGTTGCCGAGATACGTAAGTCTTTTTCGGGCCAGTGCAGGGCATTCACACAGTAGGTGACGAATGGATTCTATTTCCTCTTCGTCTCTACAGCTTCTGCAAAAGTCGGTGTAGGGCTGGCCTAGTCCAGCTGCATGATATGGTATCATGCAGTGCCCAGTGAGGGCACCGTAGTCTGACGAGTTTAGCAGGTATGTCAAAGGTAGACATAGCGTTGTATAGCTCGTCACTAATTACGCTGTCGTATGCGGCTTTGAAGTCGACAAATAGGTGGTGAGTTGTCGACTTGAAATTCTTTGGTTTTTTCCAGGATCTGCCGTAGTGTGAAGATTTGGTCGATGGTGGACTTCCCTGGCCTGAATCCGCACTGATAAGGACCTATCAGCTTATTTACAAAAGGCTTCAGGCGTTCACACAAAACGGCAGAGCAGATTTTGTAGTCGATGTTAAGGAGACTTACTCCTCTATAGTTGGCGCAATCAGAGTGGTCTCCTTTCTTGTGGATCGGGCATACGATGCTGAGACTCCATTCCTCGGGCATGCTTTCCTCTAACCATATCTTACGGATGAGCTGGTGCATGCTCCCAACCAGGTCATCCCCAGCTGCCTTGAAGAGCTCAGCAAACAGTCCGTCTGCGCCAGCAGCTTTATTCGACTTGAGCTTCGATATAGCAATCTTAACTTCGTCGAGGTCAGGGGGACAGAATTCTCTGCGGTCTCCGTCGATTAGAAATGGATCATTCTGTCTGACAGCGGTATATTGACTAACATCGTCGTTATACAGTCTGCAGAAGTGGTTTTTCCATATTCTCAGCATCGACTGCGGTTCTACTACTAGGTGTCCGTTCTCATCCCTTCCGCTCTGGCTTTATAACCTTGGCATGTTCGCTTTATCTGTTGATAAAACTTTCGAACGTCACGCCTGCAGTAACACCTCTCCAAATCCTCAATCGCGCGATTCTCGTCCTCTTTCTTCTTTCTTCTTTCTTCTAAGAAGATGATGCTCCTCCCTTCTTTTTAACTCGTAGAGCTCACGAGCTGCTCTTGTTCTTTTATGCAGCGAGGCCTTATATGCATCCTGCTTCGCTGTATGAATCCTCCTGCACTCGTCATCGAACCAGGTGTTTCTTCATGGTGGAGCCTTGAAACCCAAAACTTCGGACGCAGAGCTTTTCAGGGCTTGTTTGCAAAGGCTCCACTGCTGTTCTATTGATAGTGTGGAGGATTCAGGTGTATTGGAGAGCTTAAGGGAGACGCGATCGGTAAAAGCACGAGCGGTTTCTGGCGGTAGTAGCTTTCCGATGTTATAACTTTGTATTTTTACTCTACTCCGTTGCGTTCGTGATATCCATAAGCGCATCTTGGCTACTACAAGATAGTGGTCCGAGTCGATGTTTGCCCCTCGGAAATTTCGAACATCAAGAATAGTGGAGGAGTGTCTGACGTCGACATCGTATTTAATTTATAAAATTAATGTTGTCCTTAAGTAAATTTTGATCGTGACGTTGTACGCGCCACCTTGACCAAATATTTAATATATAAATAAACGTGACGTTGTACGCGAGACATGGGAGCTCAAAACGCGACGTTGTACGCGAGACATAGGAGCTTCAAACGTGACGTTGTACGCGAGACATAAGAGCTCAAAACGTGACGTTGTACGCGAGACATGGGAGCTCAAAACGCGACGTTTTACGCGAGACATAGGAGCTCAAAACGTGACGTTGTACGAATTTTTCTACAGACCTGCTCTCAATCCTTAATGAATGATAAAAAGAAAATGAAAAAACGAATGCATACGATAAAAGAACGTTGAACGTGTGGAATGTTGAGTGTCGAGTTGGGTTTGCTTATGTAAATCCTAACTAGACTAGTGTAATTAGAGATGCATTCATACTATATACGTGTACATTGCACACATAACTATGTATATTTACAAGTGGTTGTGGTTCTTTTAGAAATTATCAAGGACTTTATGTATAACTATTTCATAAAAACACAAAACAAACAGAAGAGCAGAGCCAAATAGTAAATTGTTGTTGTACACATCTTGTTTGTGATAAACGGCAGACTTTTGATCATCCGATAGAGCGTCTTGCGAACTCTAAAATCATTTTCTTCTTCTATTTGTTTAGTTTTAATTAAATATTTAATTTATTTACGATTTTTTTCTTTAATTCATTAATCCCTCTGTTTCTTTGGTGTAAAATGATTTAAAAAAAAAATTATTTATAAAATACTGGAGACGTGAATGGGCATTATATAAATATCGATAGGAAGCGACTGCACTTTTTTATCATACGCATCAAACCACACGTTGTATATATATCAAATGTGCAAGCAAATAATGACGAGAAGAAAAAACACAATTATGACATGAACATGGCGTTTATGGTGCACGGAAGCACAGATATTAGTGTGATTCAGGGTTTAGGGAGCATTCAAATCATCGGAAACTCTAGAGATTAGGTGGCGATCGGCGATCGGGTGGACTTACTCTGTCAGGAGTTGTCCCAAAAGACATTCATTAAGATGATGACGAAAACAGTACATCTCTCTAGCTTTAGACGGTTATTTCCTTCCAATCGTATACTACTGTGTCCAAAACGTAAGGTGACTGAGCATTTATTTAATCTTTCAAATCAATTTCATCGCACCCTTGGCTTCATCGTAAACGGACTTTTCAGTTTTCGAAACCGTGGTTAAAGTCAATTTCCTGCATGGCCTTCGACTCTATCTCCTCTTATTTGCCCTTGGCTTCATAAAACGTCTAAATAATTCCCGAACTCTTATTTTACAAAATTCCTCTACATCACTTACGAGACCTCTTCTTGAATACGACAGCCAAACGGTCACCATATTACATCAACCACTCATTAAGAATTGAAGCTGGGCAACGCCGATTTTGGCATTTTGCCTTAAGGGGCCTCCCATGGTCTGCATTTTCCTAAATCCATTTGTGCGCGCAGCTTAAATTCAAATGTCAACTTACTTTTTCTACACAGGTAGTAGGTTGGCCCGAAACCCTGCTCTATCGCGCCAAAATGTACCTTACCTGGGACCAAGGAATCAGGTGCTCAGATTTCTTTGAAAGTTCTTCAAACTAATCCTGAAGGGATAATGATCACCTCCATGACTGACAAGGTTTTCAGCCACTGAATGATCCAAATCAAGTTTCCCAATTTTCATTATTTATTTACTTTTTGATCTTATGTTTGGCGTCATTCATTAATTGTGAAAAAGATACGAGACATAAGTCGCCTATAAACCTTCGACACAACTTCTGTAAACGGACTTTTCAGTCTTCGAAACCCTGGTTAAAGTTAATTTCCGGCATGGCCTTCGACTCTATCTCCTCTTATCGATTCAAAACGGTGTCCTCGAAGCGGTCTTTTGAGTTTGTTAAATAGCCAGAAGTCGAGTGGATTTTTTTTTTTTTTGAGATATAGTTAAGACACATCAAATGGACCAGTAATTGCATCTGAGTGCTCCAACAGATAGCAGAAGCCTCCAACAAGACGATACATTATCGTGGTTCAAAAACGGTTTCTTTAGGCGAATAGCTTCAAGCCAACGACGCATAACGCTCAAATAATATTCTAATAGTTTGACGCGGCGGAAGGAACTCAAAATGCACAACACGACGATAATCGAAGAAATCAGTCAGCATGACTTTCATTGTTGAGCGAATTTGGCGCGTTTTTTCGTCTCGCCCCGCCTTTAGTACGATATTCACTTGATTGATCGGTTGTTTCCGGGTCCTAAGCACAAATCCAAGTCTCATCGCCCTTAGTAATGCATTTCAACTTGCCGTGATAGAGTTAGAGAGGGTACGGAGGTGGGATAAAGTCGCCTGATCACTGCGGCCAAGAGTAGGCCTATTGTGATGTCCCCCACTTACAGTTCACTCAAGAGCTAGCATCGATTTCTTCTGCTTCAAGATAATACTTGCCTAAGTGACGATGACGTGTACTGACAAGGCAGCTACAGTGGCATAGTACACATAGTACACGTCTTCATTACACATTCTGCAAGTGTCATCTTGTATTATGCCCATCGTTTTGAGGTGTTTGTTGACTGGGCAGTGTCCATTAAGGAAACCTGTGATTAAGCGAATCTGACTCCCCGAAAGAATGAGTGGTTTCGTTCTTCTGAGAGATGTAGTTGGGAGAAACAACTTGGATTGTCTGCTACCTTTCGTTTGTAACCAGTAGTGTTCCTTAACCAATTGTTTATGCAGCATTTGGTGGTGCTGATGGGTATGCCGCAGAAAGGCCGTGGCATCATAAATGGTGATGCAGAGCCTTTCCTTGCTAGTAGATCCGCCTTTTCGTTGCCTGTATAGCCGTGATACTCAGAAAGCATTATTTCACACACTTCAATGCAACGATGTTTTCCAGGAAAATGCAGTCTTTTCGGTACGAAGCGGGATTTAACGCGTCAGGCGCCCAAAATGTCGTATAAAATGGCATTGACTGATACTTTTGAATTGTCAACATCATCACCAGGATCTCTATTTATTAATCGGCCGTTTTGCAAGCACCAAATATTTGTTTTTTTGTCTGGACGTGAGCTTTGTCGGTAGAAGTTGATAGTTTTCGGGGACGCTCTTTTTCATCTTCGACACATTCTCGACTTGGAGTTCTTTATACTACTTATAAACATTTTTTTCGACGTAGCCTTCTGCACCATCCTCTACCAAATAGCACCAGACAATTTATTCTGCAAATAAGATTTAATGCAAATTCTTTGCTCAACACACTTAGGCATGAACATTTGCTGAGAACTACAACCAACGTGAAAATTCAGTCGAGTTCCTCTCAAAACCTGTCTAGGACAAGCACCCCTAGAGAGTAGTGAACGAAAATCTACGACTCAAACCATCAGTACTCCGCCCAGGTTGTGTGACGAAAAAAAATCAAAATAAGAGTGAGTATGACTCTTGAACCTGCGGGAGTTATAAAAAAATCATTTTTTTGGTATCTCACAAAACGAAGCGCATCTCAGACACTAAAAAATATTTTGATGTGAAACTTGGCGCGGATGTCAAAGATAGTCCCACCAACCTAAATGACTTACATATACATACATATCTCGAAAGGATACAGACGTCTCTAATTACTGACCAGACGTTTCTACCAATTCATCAATGTCGAAAGAAAGTCTGACGGATTTCCCTTTCACCCTTAAATTGAACAATATATCCTCCGACGACCCGAAAACCATTACGAACTTGTTTGCGTCATTCTTTAGCCAGTCATTCAATGACACCTTTATTTTTCAGCTACATGAGCAATGCGCCCAGAGAGATGCTCTCTCTCTTTTATTGACATAAGCGAAGACATGGTACATCACAAGGTAATCCATCTCAAAGACGACTTCTCTCCAGGTCCCACGTGTCCATTCTCTATGCACACCTCTTTCTACCCCCTTTTCCCCCTCACTTCGTCAAGCTTCTTTCCCAACAACTTGAAAGAAACTCTTTCATCTTCCTCACGCACAAAAAAGGGTCTAAGATTGATATTTCTATCTATTACCTATCTTTTTCTCCCGGCAACATGTTTTTCTAAAAGGTGGGTCCACCAGAACCAACCGTATCGAATTTGTCGAATTTGAGCAAGGCAATGAAGTAGATTTTATTACTACAGACTTCAGCAAAACTTTCGATAAACTAATCCATCCGTTGATTTATTTTAAACTCGATAGTTTAGGCTTCCCGTCCATAATTCTCGCATGGCTTTAACCGTATATTGAGAATCAATTTTATAGAGTACTTTTCAGAAGTACTATTTCTGATTCCATCATTGCCTCTTCCGGTGTGCCACAAGGGAGCCATCTCGGTGCTCTAATTTTTGTCCTAACCGTTAACGTAGTGGACTTTATCATAAAAAACTCCAGCTTGTCCATTCATGCTGATGATATGAAAATTAGTAGGACGATATCTACTCTGACTCGTTCGCACTCCAAAATGAGCTTAACTCCTTCGGTACTTGCCATTATGTTTGCTTTTCTCAAAAACGGTCCTCCTCAACTCCCAGAACTTACTACCTCCTCAACGAACCCGTACCCTAAGCCTCTTTCATACGGAACCTGGGAATCATTTGTGATAGAGGGCTAAACTTTCTCTACCATATCAACCGTATGATACAAAAAGCTAATTCTGCCCTTGGCTTCATAAAACGTCTAAATAATTTCCGAACTCTTATGTTACAAAATCCCTCTACATCACTTACGAGACCTCTTCTTGAATACGACAGCCAAACGGTCACCATATTACATCAACCACTCATTAAGAATTGAAGCTGGGCAACGCTGATTTTTGCATTTTGCCTTAAGGGGCCTCCCATGGTCTGCATTTTCCTAAATCCATTTGTGCGCGCAGCTTAAATTCAAATGTAAACTTACTTTTTCTACACAGGTAGTAGGTTGGCCAGAAAACCCTACTCTATCGCGCCAAAATGTACCTTACCTGGGACCAAAGAATCGGGTGCTCAGATTACTTTGAAAGTTCCTCAAACTAATCCTGAAGGGATAATGATCACCTCCATGACTGACAAGGTTTTCAGCCACTGAATGATCCAAATCAAGATCGTATGTTTGGCGTCATTCATTAATTGTGAAAAAGATACCAGGCATAGGTCGCCTATAAACCTTCGACACAAGTTGGTACTTTCGAAGTTCCTGGTCATAGCTGACATTAACTTGGTGGATACTGCTTTTAAAGTGTCTAAACAATGCAGCTTCGTTGCCGTAAAGGCGATTTTTAGATAAATTATTCAATCGATAAATAAGCTAACTACTGAAGCACCTAAGGTTGCAAGCCATTTTTCTGAAACCACACTACTTCTCCATCACTATCTTCAGTTTCATCTCAAAAAACGCACTGTCAACGATTCAAAATCTTTCTCAGACTTCTAAGGGCTGTGCTAAGAGAAAGATAGCGGCTTGTCTGCCTCTCTCCAATACAAACGGATTCTAGCGACACTTGTAATTGGTGATTTATTGGTGTACTTCGAAGGAATTGCTGTTCAACTTCGGCTCGAAATTATGAAGAGGATACCTTAACCTAATTCGAATTTAATGGTATTAAAAACAGTCACGACCACAACGTTTCCAAGTTTTGAAAGAACCCGAACATTCAATTCTTCTCTCAATAACTTCTGCTTATCCATGGCTTTTTAATATCTTCAGCTTTGCTTGATAGATTTCCCTTGGTCACCGGGTTATTGTTTCGGCCGCGCTTAAAAGATTTATTTACAAAGTCAAAGATTTTCTCTAGCTTAAGTCATTCTGCTGAATACAGCGGTAATTTTCAAGACCTTGACTGCTTCAGTTCGCATTTGTTTCGCCACTAGATCTCTAGAGTTCATGTTCATACCTCATAACAACAATACTTTCTGTAAACAATGACTAAAACCACAAAAAATTCTGTACAGAAATTAGAAAATCAAAAACAAAAACACGCATCCGCTCACGGTGGCCACGAAGGCGAAGAATCAGTCCTGCTCCGCGACTGGGACATCGAGAAATTCTTCCCAAATCGCGGATCGAGCCTTAATCGTTCCAATACCAGTACACTGAAATCCGATCAAAAGATGATGATGCATCGCAGTAGCATCTCGGAAGTGCCTACTAATGCTGCAGCAGCCAGAAAAGCCGCCGCCATCTCAGCACCCTTAACCAGTATTTCAACGTCAGCGATCACTTCTTCCTCTTCTGCCGCCTCAATAATAGCCGCTCAAAGAAAATTGTCACAACAGCATCAGCAACAAATGCCAAATAATAGATCAACAACTAACAACAGTGAATTGATCACAACTACACCAAAAACTAGCCAACTAAGTAGTAGTTCGAACAACAACAGCAATAACCTTAATAACAACAATAAAAATCACAAAAGACAAGAGTCTGATTCCAAGTTGCCAATGAATTTCGTTCGGGGTTTCCGACGCGAAAACTCGGACTTTTTCCCGCTGGCCAAACGACATTCCGCCATTCTTGGCGAACGTATGGCAAACAACGGTAACAGTGGACTTGCCATAAACACAACAAACAGCAACACACCGTTGCAACAACGTGCCAGTGCGTTATTCCAACGCAGTACGAATTTATTTAAGAGTGACGATGCCAAAGCAAAGGCCGAACAGAAATCTCTGAACAATAAAAAGTCCACGGACAGTAGCAATACGAGTAAGACGAGCAGTAATATGACAAAGCAAAATGAGAATTTAAATCAAAATCAAAACCAAAAACCCGAGCCAACCAAGTCGAGTTGGAGCAGTAGTTTGACTGGGCGAAATCTAGATTTTCTAAGGCCTCGACGTGAAAAGACTGAATCGGTTATATCGACGACGGACTATGCGGCTAGGAGACAATTGATGATAATGGCTCTGCAGCAACAACAGCAGCAGGTAAAGCATTAAAACCAAAAAACAAAACATATTTCGGCAGTCAGAATAAACCAAACCATTTTCTCCTCCTATTCAGGAGTATCTGTATCTGTTCTATATGTTATGTTTTATTTAACTCACTTTTGGTATAGTTTTTTGTTTTGTTTTTATTTCTTCTCATTTCTTTGGTTGTTCATTTGTATTTTGACTATTTGTTTCATGCAATGGCATTACTCTCTCATTACATTCGGACAAGTTGCTTCTCATATCAATCTAACACAGCAAATAACATCATGCATCTCGCTAGCTAGCTAGCTTTGCATTCTTGTGCAGTGCTTTTTGTTTTCGTATGGTCGAGTGAAAGAAAGTAGGAAAGAAACTATTGTACGAGTACAGCTCTGTCCATTAACACTTTTGAAATTAGCTCCTTAACTGTGTGAACTCACTATAATCACGTTTGAGTCTGAACCTTTGAACAAAATGCCTCGGCAGCCTTACTTACTTACTTAACGGGCGCTACAGTTCGGGGTTGAACTTGGACCTCAACCAACATGCCTCTCCACCTAGCACGATCTTTCGCTAGTCTTTTCCAATGCCGCACGCCCAGTTGGTTGAGGTCCCCTTCCACCTGTGCGCGCCACCTTAGGTGCGGCCGTCCTCTATTTCTTCGTCCCTCGGGGTTGGATTCAAAGACTCTACGGGCTGGAGCTGTGGTGTCCATTCGCTCTACATGGCCTAGCCATCTTAGGCGTTGGATCCGTAGACGCCTGACCAGACTCATGTCGCTGTACAACCCGTGCAGTTCGTGATTGAATCTTCTCCTTCAACCCTCCTCTGTGTTTATGGGACCGAAAATCGAACGCAGAATCTTTCTCTCGAAACGACCAAGGTTTTCCTCATCCGCTTTAGATAAAGTCCATGTTTCTGCGCCGTATAACAGGACCGGGATAATTAAGGTCTTATATAAGGTCAACTTGGTCGTACGAGAGAGGGCTCTACTTCTCAGTTGCCTCTTGAGCCCAAAGAAGCAGCGGTTGGCAAGAGTAATTCTGCGCTTGATTTCGAAACTGGTGTCGTTGTTCCAGGTCACCGCGGAGCCGAGGTATATGAAGTCCTTAACTACCTCGAACTTATATCTGCCAAAATGCACGTTCTGTCCAAGACGTCGGTGGTAAATGTCCTTTTTCGATGACAGCAGATATTTAGTCTTGCCCTCATTAACTGCCAAACCAATTTTTGCCGCCTCCATCTCAATACTCGCAAACGCCTCATTGACATCTCGCTGCGATCTACCTATTATGTCAATGTCGTCGGCGTATGCAAGGAGTTGCGAGGATTTGAAGTAGATTGTGCCTCTTATATTGGCCTGTGATTTTTGCACAATCATTTCCAATACGATGTTGAAGAAATCACACGACAGCGCATCGCCCTGCCTAAATCCTTTTTTGACATCAAAACTATCGGTAAGGTGCTCACCGATTCGGATGGAGCAGCGAGCATTTTCCAAGGTCATCCTGCATAGTCTGACGAGCTTCGCAGGGATGTCAAAAGTAAACATGGCGTTATATAGCTCGTCTCTAATTACGCTGTCGTATGCGGCCTTGAAGTCGACGAATAGATGGTGCGTATCGACTTGAAACTCATTGGTTTTCTCCAGGATCTGCCGTAGTGTGAAGATTTGATCGATGGTGGACTTCCCTGGCCTGAAGCCACACTGATAAGGATCTATCAGCTTGTTTACGAATGGCTTCAGGCGTTCACACAAAACGGCAGCGAAGATCTTGTATGCGACATTAAGGAGACTTATTCCTCTCGGCAGCCAACTCGGATTAAACCAGTTTTACCATTCCTCAAGCCACACTAAAGAAAATATAGTCGAGAACGTCGCCATCGTACATTATTGTTGTTCGTCATCCAGTTGTAGCGATATGTTTAGCCTGCCCTTGCTGTTAAGGTACTGGGCTTTATCATGTGCGCCTTATTCGGCTTTATTTGCGTCCAAGATTTATCTTTCCCTTAAACACGAACAATTCGTGCTAGTAAAGCTCTTCAATCTAGCCTTCATCACTTATTGCGTTGATACGACGATCGCTTGTTGCGATAATACGATAATCGCGTGTTGCAATGAGACAATGATCGCTTGTTGCTGTTGTACGATGATCGTTTGTTCGATAAAACGATAATCGCGTGTTGCAAAGAGACAATGATCGCTTGTTGCGATTGTACGATGATTGCTTGTTGCGATAAAACAGTGATCGTTTGTTGCGTTGATACGATGATTGCTTGTTGCGATGACACGATGATCGCTTGTTGCAATTCGTTCTGTAGCGAAGTGCGTACACGATTTCAGGAAAATACAGCAAAACACGGTGGCTGGAGATGGTGCTACATATGTACATACAATTTTCAGGGGCTCGCATGTTCCACTAGAGGGATCGCGGTGGGTAATGCGCGCACGCGGGATCTCCAGGCAACTCGATGCTCCGCCATCGATTCTAACTCATCAGGTGCTATGCCCAAGCGCATCCAATCGAGTTTTTTGACTTGGTCCAACCACCTCGTCCTGGGTCTGCCAAGCGGTCACCTGCATGATGGTATTGCATTCAAGGCACGCTTCGGAAGTCGTGATGATGGCGACATTCGTCTGACGTGACCAAACCATCGAAGCATAGCCTTTTCCGTTCGGAGAAGCAGGGGGTCGACATTGAATTTCCCGGCGCACTGCCGCGCTTTTCACCCTATCCCGGCGAGTAACTCCCACAACAGCACGAAGAAATCTCTTCTATTCGCAATCTTATTCTTTCAGCCAATACCCAAATGACCGTAGGTGAGAGTTGGAACAAATACTGAGTTAAAAACCGCTAACTTGGCTTTGACACCAAGCTCAATCTTCCTGCTTACAGATTTTCCAAGCTGATTCAAGATTGACCCAATTTGCCCAATCCTGCAGGAAAGCTTAGCATTACTCATCTCATCACTCGTGAAGAAGACCCCGAGATACTTAAACTTCTCCACCTGCTTCAATGGGACTTACACTAACATGTGGAATGCATTGGACAGGCGTTCTGAAAATAACCTTAACCTCGGAGTTGTCCACATTAACCCTCATCTCAGTATCAGCACATAAGGCCAAACCTATCTAGCGCGAACTGAAGTTCCATCTGGGATGATGAGAGGACAACTAAGTCGTCTGCACAAAGAAAATGACTTATCCTCAACTCTCCCAATGTAAAACACTCCTCGCCTCGACTGCGCTGCAACATCCAGTCAATATATGTATATACTGAAAAGGAGAGGTGACAAGACGCACCCTTGACGAAGTCCGACGCCCATGGCGAAAGGTGTTGATTTACTACCGTTAACCCGAACACAGCTGCTACAGTTTGTTTATAGAGACTGAATGGCCCTCAACAGAGGACCATCAACCCCATACTCCTGCAGGACACTCTAGAGTTTACCTTGAGGAACTCGGTCATACGCCTTTTCCAAAGCAGATGTAGATTAGTTTGGCGTACTCCCAAGCCTTCTAGAGTACCATTCTTAGAGTGAAAAGCTGGTCGATTGTACTTCTGCCGTGTCGAAAACCGCACTATTCATTCCCTATCCTGGGTTCGACCATAGCTCTTAAATAAATAAGCCCCTATAGTTGGAGCACGATTCTACCTTCTGCCCGCTCTGTGTCCTTGAGTGCGCGCATGTCATAAAAAAAAGGCTTCGAATGACAATTTGAAATTTCTACAATCTCATCCGGTCGTTCAACACAATATTGTGGATTTGGCGTGTGTGGGCTTTGGTGCCGTCTTGTTGGAACCAGAAGCTGTCCATGCCATATTCCGCTAAAAATGGCAACAAAAAATTCCGATATCATCGCCTGATCACGCTCGCCATTAACAGTGGTGAACATACCACCGTCGACTTCAAAAAAGAACGGTCCAATGACGCTACCCGCACAAATCCGGCCCAAACAGTCACGCGTTGGTCGTGGAGAGGTTCTTCGTGGATTAATTGAGGATTTTCAGCAGCGTAAAACCGACAATTTGGTTTGTTGACTGTTCCATTTGATGATTTTTTCCTAAAAATCAGTATCGGTTTGAGCCAAGTTCACGCATAATCCAAGCGACGTGACTTATTTGTTGGCAATAGCCTGGTCTGCTAACTCACTCATGTGGTAGGCATAAGCCACACGTAAGCCGAAGTCGGTGAAGCGATAGAGTTGAGCTATCTTTTGGTCTGCTAACTAACTTAGATTGTCAAGGAAGGGCGCGCCGAGCTAGATCCTCCTGCGATTCGCAAAAGAGGGACATGAGCAGGGGAGGTGGTGTATTGATTCCTCCTCCTCTTCGTCCATGCAGCCGCGACAGAAGTCATTGGAGGGTAGCCCTAATCTGGCGGCGTGTTTTCCGATGATGCAGTGACCTGTAATGACACCCACTAAAGTACTCAAAGTTGCCCTTTTGGTTGCCACTAGGTCCCTGGTTCGTCCTAGGCTTAACTTAGGCCACAATTGTTTGGTGATAAAGCCAATATTGCACTCATTCCATTGGAGGTTGGTCTCCTCTATGGTTTGAAGTTTTATCATGTGCTTTACCGTACTTATTGGTGTATCTATGTACCCGAAGGTAGGTAGGCTGAGTGTGCTTGACCCTAACTTTGCGAGTTCGTCGGCCGCGCAGTTTCCTGGAGTATCCCTATGCCCGGGAACCCACAATACTTTAATGTTGAACTGCTCAGCCATCTCATCTAGAGATAGGCGACAGTTAAGAGATGTCTTTGATTTGTGGGTTACCGCTGCCAGGGACTTTATTGCAGCTTTGCTGTCCGTGCAAATGATAATATCCTTAGCGGATATTACATTGATCCTGAGCCATGCAAGGGTCTCTGTTATCGCTGTTAATTCTGCCTGATACACACTGCAGTGATTTGGGAGTCTGAAAGATAGGTTGAGGTTAAGTTCCTTGGAGAAGACCCCACTACCTACACCCGACTTCATCTTAGAGCCATCGGTAAAGAGAGAGATCGCGTCCTTTGGTATTACTTTCCCTTCAGCCCATTCCTCCCTGGATGGAAAGACAAATTCGAAGTTCCTAGTGAACACATTCTGCGGGATGATGTAGTCAGTGTCCATGGGTACTTTGAAGTGGTTTAGAATGGTAGTATGGCATTTTTGAAATGTGGGCCATTTTCTTAAGCTCCTCATCCTTAGGGCCGCGCAGGCAGCAATTTGCTTGCTGAAAAGGTTCAAAGGTGGCAGATGTAATAGAATGTTTAGGGCCTCCGTGGGGGTTGATCTGATCGCTCCGCTTATGTATAAGCTGGCCGATCTTTGTACCTTCCCCAGAAGGCTTCGATTGACTGCCTTGTCCAGAGCAGTCCACCAGCCTACAATGCCATACAGGAGGATGGGCCTAATGACTGCTATGTAGAGCCAGTGCATAATGCTTTGTTGGAGACCCCACTTCCTGCCCACCACGTTCTTACAGCTGTATAGGGCAGTAGTTGCTTTCTTGACGCGATCAAGAATATTGGGTTTCCAATTCAGCCTCCTGTCAAGAACTAGGGCTAGATATTTAGCCTGCTCTTTGATTATTAGTTGGGTTCCACTCAGCCTCGATGGGTTGAGGGGCGGAATTTTGTATTTGTTAGTAAACATTACTAGATCGGTCTTCTTAGGGTTCACCCCAAGTCCACAGTACTGCGTCCAGGTTTCTACTGTATGTAATGCACTCTGCATAAAGTCGCATATAGTGTTGGGAAATTTACCTGTGACGGCAATAGCAATGTCGTCTGCATAGGCGGTCATAGCGTACCCTTCCTGTTCAAGCAACCGCTGTAGTGCGTTGACCACCACTTTCCAGAGGAGAGGGGAGATTACTCCACCCTGCGGTGTGCCTCTGCTGACCATTCTGGTTGAGACCATACCAGCAAAGTTGGCTTTGACAACTCTTTGTGTTAGCAGTTGTCATACCAGTTCTATCACTGATCCCGTACCACCCAGATCAAACAGTGCTTTGATGACGGCCCATGGTTCAACATTATTAAAGGCGCCCACTATATTCCTCGCGTTCTAGTGATCTTTCTTACCAGTGAGTGGAGTGCTGTTTCCACCGATTTGCCTTAGTTGTAGGCATGTTGGTTATTCGACAGCCTTCCTAAGATGCAGCTGTACCGAATGTGTGCGTCTAAAATCTTCTCGAGAGTTTTTAATAGAAAAGAAGTAAGACTGATAGGCCTCAAATCAGTTGCATACGTGTGGGAGCTTTTGCCTGCTTTGGGTATGAAAATGCCTTTACTTTCCACTTGCTGGGGATGTAGGATAATCGATGAGTAATTTGAATATTGTACGGAAATAACTTCAAATCATACCGAATTACGCGTTGCAGTTAACTGCGACTGATTCCCAACTGAGCGGAACGGCGGCGACTCAATGTTCGTGGTGAGGTCCCAACTGAGGCCCGTACAGCCTCATTATTCTCATCGGACCGTCTCGTACGCTCTCTCCCTTGATTACTCGCATTGCTAAGATTACCGGTGTCCACCAATTGTTGGTGCAAATGCCTAATGATCGTGTGACAAGGCGAGTCTCTCACTTCAAATTTTGAACGGTACACACGTTGTGTTTTCACAATCAAGAAATTGTTTTCAATGTAAAGCTGCACAATTACAGGGCGTTTTTGTGCCGTGTACTGTTCCATAGTAAAAATTCGCTAACGCGCACTAACGCTTTGAGTGCGGGCTATCACGACCTGTTCTGCCGACCGGTGTCAAAGTTTTTGGGTTACTTTAATTGGGCCGCCCGTTAATACTCCACGCGTTCCCTAAACATGGTGTTAAAACAACGTAATGTCAGCTCATCATCTATGCTGTCTGATTCATTCTGTTCCCTCTGTTCTGTTATATAATTGCTAGAACCCGCAGCGCTAACGCCTTCCTTGCTGAAGAATTGCTATTTACTTGTCAACCTACTTTCTTTCACACAACCATCGTAAACGTCCTAGCTTAGGCAATATATTCATTTTACATTATGTATGGTAGCCCCGCACATTTACCTTTAATTCTTCTCCTAACAAGCATACTCCGTGTATTATATTATTTTAATTAAATGTTTGTTTCATAAAAAATCACCAATTATTTATTACCGTTACAGAAACGCACGTCTATGTTTGTTTTCTTTTTTTTTAATTATCTACAACAATCAATTACACACATTTTGTCAATAACACAAAACCAACCAATAAAGAAAAATAAAATAAAAAGCAACAACAAAACAACCAAAAACTTACGTATTTATAAAAGGAAAGGATTCCCCCCGGCATGTGTAAATCATTTTTTGTTTTTTTGAAACCTTTTCGGATTGTAAATAACGCATGTAGCGCATTTTTTTGCAAATAGTTTGGCTTTTATTTCACATTTTTAATTCAAAGAAGAAAATAGTAATTTACACACATTACCCTTCTGCGGCTGCGCAGACGATTGTAAAATACATAAGTGCATCCACACGTGTAAAGCTTACCACGATTGAACGCCTAATCAGCCCTTGAAGCCTCAAGAAATTCACATTAAATAAATAGAAAAAGTAAAACGTAACAGCGAGACCGAGTCCAAACTTGTAGTAATTTCTAAAGAGCCTCTACCATTTGTAAAAAGAAATTAAATTAAAAATCAACAAATGATTGGTAAACTCTTAACACAACATATTTAATCCGAAGGTTGTTTAACGAACAAATGCAAACCACACCACCGCATTGACTTTAAATAAGAAAAACAAATATTTGCTTTCGTCAAGTTTATCGTGTTTGTTTGCACTTGTCGTTAAGTGATTTTCCGAATTGATTTACTTAATTAGAGAGCAGCGCTATTAAAACCTACTGACCTACTACTATTGCTTGGGTACTTCTTAACCGTAATAACCAACTAATAGTCGTTTGAGCTAACAACTTATTTTTGATTTTTCGTTGTAAAATTAACTTTTTTAATGTTTAAACCAAAACGGCATCATTGAGAACAGAAAATGTATTTTACGCTTGGATATGGAATGCTAATGAGGAAAGGGGCTACAAGCTGATGGCTTTCTAGTATAACGACGAATAATTGCAGCGCTTCGAATGTTAGCTAAGAACGATGTTAAAAATGACGTACCTATTGTTACGGGGTTTCAAATGTGCACTTTCTTGGGTAATTCTATTTAAAAAAAAACCAAAAATCCCCCCTCCATTAAGCACAAAATCTTATACCCAAAAGAGTGCACATGGATCGCAAGCGTTTTTTGGTATTCTGCATTTACATGGTTGTTTTTGAATAACGCTGTTTCGCTTACAAATTTAGTGTTGCATTTACAATACTGGTGATAGATGGATGTGATGTAATCGATTAATTGAAATATAAAAATCTAAGAATTTGGTTTGGACTAAATTGGTTGCGCATACTCGTTTGGGCAATTATACTGCAGTTGTTGCTGGGTCAACAATTACCCTAAACGTTTTTTAAATTTATTTCTGTAGGACTACACTAGGCAACAAATAATCTTTATTTTTGACTCGGAGATAGGTTAGGTTAGGTACATGGGTGCCCTTTTGACGAATGGTCAAGACTCACGTAGACTACATGGAGTCCATTGTGCCCAATTGATTTATTTAACCCGTTGATACCTAGACATTTACTGTTGGCCTGAACCACCCAGACGAGGATAAGAATCCCAGTTTTCTGTTCAGCCCAATATTATCTACCTCTCTTAGTCCCGAAAGGAAGTATCTTCCTAGGAATGTATTCCTTTTTTGGGCTAGCGCCGGACATTCGCACAGCAGGTGACGAATGAATTCAACTTACTCTTCGTCCCTGCAGCTTCTGCAGAAGTCATTGTAGGGCTGGCCTAGTCGAGCTGCATGGTAGGATAGCATGCAGTGCCCGGTGAGGGCACCGACTACTGCCAGTCGAATGTCCCCACGATTGAACTTCAGCAGATTTTCCATCCTTTTCTTATCATCGACGGGCCAAGTCGATCTCGCCGTTGCGCATGTATCTAAGCGACACCATCGCTTATTGGCTTTCACTAATAGCTCCGTCTCTATCTCTCTATAGAGCGCACTGAGTGGTGCTTTGGCCTCAGTTGAAATCTACGCACAGTTTGCACTTGATCCCAGCCTAGCCAGCTCGTCCAACCTCTCGTTTCCAGAGATAATATTCACATGACCAGGTACCCAGCATAGGGTCACCTCATTTACATTCGATATCTCTTCTAACTTCTCTTTGCAGAGTTTGACGAGTTTGGATCTTATCCATGCTGCCTGCAGAGCCTTAATGGCTGCCTGGCTGTCAACATAGATGCTGATCCTTTTTCCTGTAATATTCTCTTTGCTGATCAGGTCCGCCGCCTGCTTGATAGCGAAGACCTCAGCTTGGAAGACACTGCATCCATCATCGAGCCTATAGGAGCGATGCACATCTCGAGACTCAAAGTAGACTCCGGCACCTGTGCCGATATGTATCCATTTTGGATCCGTCGGTGTAGAATGCCAGCTTACTTTCCGTGCGTACCAAATCACCGGTCCATTCCTCCCTGGAGGGAATTCTAATAGAGAATCTCCTCTCCCAGGAAGGAAGTCGGGTGACTTAGTCCGTTACGGTTCTGAGTCTCGAGACGGCCCATCGATCCAAGACTGATGCATGTCCGTGAGGACTTCTTTTCCATAGACCGGATTTCTGGTTGCGGCGGTCTCGCAGTATATGTTCAGGGGTGGGAGGTTCAGAATGATTTCAAGAGCCGCCGTTGGTGTGTCCCGTCACCGCCAGACAACCTGCCCTTGGAACCTTTGACACACTCTGAAGATGACACTTTTTCTTAAGCGCTTTCCACCAGACAACCGAGCCTTAGACTAGGATAGGTCTTACCACCGCAGTGTACAACCAAAGGCTTTCTTTCCAAAGGCTACCTTGCACAAATATAGTGCCACGTATACCTTTTTGATTCTTTCCTCAATATTTTCTCTCCAACTAAGTTTGGAGTCCAGGATTATGCGAAGATATTTGGCAGATTTTCCAGGGATCAGATCTATACCATTCATACGGGGGTATACCATTCGGCGTAGGCGGTGACATTAAAACCCTCCGTCTCCAGAATCTTGGCCATTCCGTCGACCACAAGGAGCCATAGGATGGGTGACAGAACGCCACCTTGTGGTGTACCTTTATTTACTCTCACCCTATCGCCGAATTTACTATACGAGTACCCAGCATTTGCCCAATCTAACTGCATACACCCGGGCTTATTTGGGTCATATGAAGGCTGGACACTATTGCCTCGGTACTAACGTTATTAAAGGCACCCTCAATGTCTAGGAAGGCACCTAGAGTGAATTCCTTGATACTGGGCGATTGTTCTATCGTATAGACTACCCTATGCAGAGCTGTATCTACCGATTTTCCCCTTATGTATGCGTTGTGTGATTGTGGCAGATATCCGTCCCCAATCTCTTCCCTTACGTACAAGTCTATTATTCGTTCCAGCGTTTTCATCAGGAAGGACGATAGACTGATGGCCTAAAGTCCTTTGCAGTAGCATGGTTGACTTTACCCGACTTGAGTATGAATACCACCCTAACTTCCCTCCACGCTCGGAGATAACATTATGTGATTCGTAATCGTAACGCCACACGTAGGCCGTAGTCGGCACATTGGGATACCACATGGATCGGATTACCGCCACCTGTATGCATGTTGGTTCTCCGACGGCCTTCTGAGTCTAAAATCTTCTCTAGGGTTTTTAGAAGAAAGGAAGTGACTAATATGCCTTACGGACAAAAAGTATGCAACGCAGTTGTGAATGTAAAGTGACCAGACGTACTGCTGCAGGCATAACACTCACAGTATATGGTCAACCGAAATTCATCCTCTGCGTATGCAATACCAAAGTGCTTGAACGAATTACTACGGACTATAACCAACGCGGAATTTGGTCGGCTCTCGTCCTATCTAGGTCTAGGATAACCACCCCTGAGAGTAGTGAACGAACATCAACGACCCCAACCACTGCACTCCGTTCAGGTTGTGTGTGTCAACACATCATAAGAGAATATAAAAAACTCTTGAACCTGCGCGAGTCTCTCAAAAAAAAAAAAAAGTAATTTGCATACGTGTAGGAGCTTTTGCCTGCCTTGGGTATGAAAATGATTTTGGTTACTTTCCACTTGCTTGGGATATAGGATAAGGAGAGACAGATTTCAAAGATTAGTACAAGCCAGGGAAGGTTGAGATCTGCTACCTGCTGGAGTTCCGCTTGTATGATCCCAACTGGTTTTGGGAGACTTGTATGGTTCAAAGCTTTTTAGGGCCCAGAGGACAATATTACTAGTTACTAGGTTTCGAGTTCGTTCGAAGGAGGATGCTCTCGGTTGGACGACTTGAGAAAGTGTCATAACCGAGTCACTACTGCCCGGAAAGGGTGTTTTGAAGAAATGCTAGGGCTTCCGTGCAGGAGGTCGTTCAGGAATCGTCATTCGGCATTAGATGACTTGGGTTATAAAGGACGGAAGCCAGAATCTTCCTTATTCTTGAAGATTCGGAGGTCGCCATAATGTTCTCGCAGTAGTTCCTCCACGATTGCCTTTGTCGCTGCTTTGGAGGATTAAATTGCTTCCTTATAGGAGTCGAAGTCCTCTTGCAAGCGAGTATATTTTGCTTTGTTGAAGAGCTTTCTGCTCTCTTTCCTAAGGGTGACTATCTCTTCACTCCACCAGGGGGGTTTGGCTTTACCTCGGGGGGTGCTTGTCGTGCAAGATTTGGATAGCGCTCTGTTGAGAGTTCCTGTTAGCTCATTTACTAAACTGTCTAGTTCCGCAGAGTTACGCGGATAGGTAGGTGTTTGGTCGTTAAGTAGGGCTCAACATTGGTTCTGTATTTTTGCCAGCCAGCTCTCTTGTAGTTCCTGAAAGGAGCTAGGGCATTGGCGTGAGTGGCTGTGTTGCAATGAATATAACGATGGTCAGAGAAAGAGTGCTCTTTTAGGACTTTCCATTCCCTGACTTTATCGACAATGTCCTGCGATGCAAAGGTTACATCTAGAACTTCTTGTTTGCTATTAGTGAAAAAAGTTGGAGTTTATAGAATGAGGAAAACTATGTATATAAAATCGCCAAGTCACATCAGGATTTTGGAAAGTATACGCTTAGGCCAGAGAGGCCCGTTGTGTTGCTACGAGGGGGTTGTCCCCTATTCATGAAATCACTTAGTGCATCTTAAATAGTTAAGAAGGCCATTTATCCTTACCCGTCGAACATCAGTCAGGTCGTTAATGAAGTAGGATCTTAGGTAGCGGTTCCTGACTAAGCAGAGGGTCGGACAGGCGCAGAGTAGGTAATGCATGGATTCGACCTCCTCTTCATCTAAGCAGCTTCTGTATAAGTCATTCGGGACCTGCCCGGTAACCGGGGATGGCATCAATAATTTTTTAGATATCAGTTCTTTTTAGGGAGATTAGTGCCTTGTTCCGTTGACTGTCAAGCCGAGGCCAGATTTGCCTGGTGATGAGGCAGATGTGCTCCTGGGCCCATCTCAAGTTCATCTCAGCCATGGCGAGGTTTGTGAGTTTAAATTAATTGAATGCTGGAGGTATACCTGCGCATGCCATGTTTGATTGTTGCGTCGTTCCTAGTCTTTCGAGTGTGTCGGTTCATTCATTACTTAAGATGTCGCTGTGTCCTGGTGCCCATAGGAGATGTATATTAAACTGTTCGGCTATCTCGTTAAGAGATACGTAGCAGTCAAGGCTTACTTTTGAAGTGTATACATAGGACTCCAGCGATTTCAAGGCTGCTTGACTGTCTGTGAGAATTCCAATATCCGTAGTAGATATTACGTTCCACTTCAACCAAGGCAAAGCGTCCTTTATTGCCAATAGCTCCGCCTGAAAAACGCTGCAATGATTTGAGTTCGTAAATGGTTGTCGGCTTGCTGGCATAAATTTTACTTTTTACATAACCCCAATGAAAAAAGTCAGGTACAGCTGAATCCGGAGAACGAGGAGGCCACTCCAAATCACGACACAACATGTCCCGGGAACTTGCGCTGCAGGAACTTCATCGTAGCACCTGCGGTGTGGCAAGAAGTGCCGTCTCATTGAAAATAGAAGCTCGTCAGATCTTTTTCACGCATTTGCTAACACACTAAGTGCGCCAACATTCAACGATAGCGTGCGCCGTCTACGGTTTCTCCAACTTTGAAGAAAAATGGTCCGACGATGATTTTTGAACACACTCCGGCCTAAACGGTGACTTTATGATCTTGCAGTGAAATTTCGTGAATGACGTGTGGGTTTTCTGTTCCCCAAAATCGACAGTTTTGTTTACTGACTCCGCCAGAAAGGGTAAAATAAGCTTCGTCCGTCATCAGAATTTTGTCCCAAAAATTAAGTTCGGCGTCAATCATTCTTGCGACAGTATTGGCGGTGATCGTGGTGCAGTGGTAAACGTCACCGACTGTCGAGCGGAAGGTCTGTAGTTCAACGTTTGTCCATCGCTAAGATATGCAATTACTGTACGGAAAAATTGTGTAACACGGCTTTTGTGAATGGAAAGTGATCAAAATACTGTATGTGTGTAAACACAGTATATTGTCATTTCAAATCCATTCTGTGTGTGTAGTTCTAACATAACGCCATAATGGCATAGAACATTTGCTGAGAACTATAACCAACGTGAAAATTCAGTCGAGTTCCTCTCGAATCCTACCTAGGACAACCACCACTGGAGAGTTGTGAACGAACATCTACGACTCAAACCACCTGCACTCCGTTCAGGTTGTGTGGCAACATAATAAGAATATATGACTCTTGAACCTGCGCGAATTGTTAACATATTGCAAGCAACGCGTCTTATCCGTTGGCAACAAACTTTGCGTAAGCTGCACTTTGTATGGGAAGAGATGAAGATCTTGTTTCATAATCCTCCTTAGAGTCGTTCCACTCACGTTTAACTCTTGACATCTGCGGCGATACAACACATTTGGATTATCGGCAACACTATCTCTTACCGCTTCAACAACTTAATGTGGAGCGTCGCGGACGCAGTCGAATGGGACACTGGTGAGTCGCTACAGACCCGTACTCGAAAGAAATTCTTCACCAAAGTAAGAATAGCATTGTGTGAAGGCGCCGAATTTCTTCCATATTTTTTACGATCGGCACGCATAGCTTTCACAATTGAACGATTGTTTTCAATATAAAGCGCTACGATTTCAGCGCGTTCTTTCGGTGTGTATTGACTCATAGCTAAAATGGTACTGAATGACGTTTCAGAGTCGTGTACATTTGTCGAAATCAATTTAAAAATGTTAAGAGTTATTCATTGTTGAATACCGAAGGTCTAAATTGCGCACTCTGTATAAGAAGCACTGGACTACAAGACGCCCCGGACTATAAGACACACCCGACTATAAGGTGCATTGGACTATAAGACACACCGTACTATAAGACACACCGGACTATAAGACGCACCAGACTATAAGACGCACCAGCCTGTAAGACAAACCACAAATTCAGAGACGATTTACTGAAAACAAATATTTTAATGTCACCTTCAGACCAAAGCAGGAGAGCACCGTGGCGCAGTGGGTAGTGTGTTGGCCTCTGACGCCGATGACACGGGATCGAATCCCGACACAGCCATGTCATCGAACGTGTTTTTCACGGTGTTTCTCCTCAGCGGGGTTCTGACAAAGCCCCCTGTAGTAAAATTGTCATGAAAAGCTTCTCGAAATTCGCCGTTCGGAACCGGCAATAAACTGTAGGTCCCTTTCACCTATGGGAAAATGAAATCACACACAACATGGGTGATTGAGAGAAGCTCGGCTCAGGTCCTTCATGGACTGTAACGCCAATATACATACATACATTCAGACCAAAGTACGCACCCAATTGAGTTCATTTTTCTATGTAACAAGGTTCATCTTATAGTTCGAAAAATACGGGTGATAAGCGACTCAGACCTGAACAATTAGAATATGGGGGCCCTTTCTTGATCTACGGTAATCATGGACAGATCAGAAGGTCTCCTAGATCTGCAAAAAGCCGTGAAAGTATCATAAACCACTTACTTACTTACTTAACGGGCGCTACAGTTCGGGGTGAACCTGGGCCTCAAGCAACATGCCTCTCCACCTAGCACGATCTTTCGCTAGTGTTTTCCAATGCCGCACGCCCAGTTGGTTGAGGTCCCCTTCCACCTGTGCGCGCCACCTCAGGTGCGGCCGTCCTCTATTTCTTCGTCCCTCGGGGTTGGATTCAAAGACTCTACGGGCTGGAGCTGTGGTGTCCATTCGCTCTACATGGCCTCGCCATCTTAGGCGTTGGATCCGTAGACGCCTGACCAGACTCATGTCGCTGTACAACCACAGTTCGTGATTGAATCTTCTCCTCCAACCCTCCTCTGTGTTTATGGGACCGAAAATCGAACGCAGAATCTTTCTCTCGAAACGAACAAGGATTTCCTCATCCGCTTTAGATAAAGTCCATGTTTCTGCGCCGTATAACAGGACCGGGATAATTAAGGTCTTATGTAAGGTCAACTTGGTCGTACGAGAGAGGGCTCTACTTCTCAGTTGCCTCTTGAGCCCAAAGAAGCAGCGGTTGGCAAGAGTGATTCTGCGCTTGATTTCGAAACTGGTGTCGTTGTTCCAAGTCACCGCGAAGCCGAGGTATATGAAGTCCTTAACTACCTCGAACTTATATCTGCCTATACAAACGTTCTGGCCGAGACGTCGGTGTTGAGCGTCCTTTTTTGATGACAGCATATATTTAGTTTTGCCCTCGTTTACCGCCAAACCAATTTTCGCCGCCTCCATCTTAATACTCGCAAACGCCTCATTGACATCTCGCTGCGATCTACCTATTATGTCAATGTTGTCGGCGTATGCAAGGAGTTGCGAGGATTTGAAATAGATTGTGCCTCTTGTATTGGCCTGTGATTTTTGCACAATCATTTCTAATATGATGTTAAAAAAATCACACGGCAACGCATCGCCCTGTCTAAATCCTTTCTTGACTTCGAAACTATCGGTCAGTTCTGCACCGATTCGGATGGAGTAGCGAGCATTTTCCAGGGTCATCCTGCATAGTCTGATGAGCTTAGCAGGGATGTCAAAAGTAAACATGGCATTATATAGTTCGTCTCTTATTACGCTGTCGTATGCGGCCTTGAAGTCGACGAATAGATGGTGTGTATCGACTTGAAATTCATTGCTTTTCTCCAGGATCTGCCGTAGTGTGAAGATTTGATCGATGGTGGACTTCCCTGGCCTGAAGCCACACTGATAAGGACCTATCAGCTTGTTTACGAATGGCTTCAGGCGTTCACACAAAACGGCAGCGAAGATCTTGTATGCGACATTAAGGAGACTTATTCCTCTATAGTTGGCGCAGTCCAAGGGATCTCCTTTTTTGTGGATCAGGCAAACAATGCTGAGACTCCATTCCTCGGGCATGCTTTCCTCTGACCATATCTTACAGATGAGCCGGTGCATGCTCCTAACCAGCTCACCGCCACCGCTTTGAAGGGCTCAGCAGACAGTCCATCTGCGCCAGCAGCTTTATTCGACTTGAGTTTCGACATGGCAATCTCAACTTCGTCGAGGTCAGGGAGACGGAATTCTCATAAACCACATCAACTGATAAATTACTTTATAAATCGTGCCCACCGGGTTACCATCAGTGCATTCATGGTTTCAAATTTCTACGATCATGTCGAATACCTCTCTTGCGATGCTAGACGAAAGGAACAAGTAGAGGTCTTGATGGTCGATAAATTCCAGCCAAATAAAATCTCGTGTCTCCCAGTGGACCATAATCATTACATTTATTCTGTTTCCAATTTTTTATCGATTACGATACTATCGAATCAAATGGATTGCGTCTACTGTCACGTCGAATACCGCTTTTGGATGCTAGACCAGATGGAGATCTTGATATTTATCATCACGGTCGTCCTACATAAATTGGTTGGCTTCACATTAAATTCAGTCCAATCGAGTCCTTGTATAAATTGTCGCTTATTTGAAAAATCAGTTTAGTTTCACAACAACCAAAGTAGGTGTCTTTAAAGAAGAAAAAAACCGTCAATTGGACAACTTCTGGGCATGCGTAGATCGTATAAAGCCTACTAACGATTTAGTCTTCGAATCGCTTTAAATCTATAAACGTTGTGGTAAGACAAAAAACTTATGTTTACCATAACTTATTACCTGATTTTCTGGCTCCCGTATTTAGACTTTTTCTTGTAAGACTTTCTATACAAGGTGGCGCAAAATTAATCATCCAATTTTGTTTTTTGAGTTACTTTTTTACTAAATAAAAAAAGTGATTTTGGGTTTTGGAGATCTTTATTTGGACCTTTACAATTTTTTCTGTTAAGTGGAAAAGGTGATATCCGTCAAGTGGCTGCTGCCAGTGTGCATACACATCTGTACCAGCTTTATCGCATTTTCTATGGCTTTGCGCAAGATTTCCGGCGATAATTGTTCGCATTCCTGTCGAATATTCTCCTTCAGGGCTGCTGAGGCTCGTTGGCATAAACCCGCGACTTTCAAGTTACCCCAAAGAAAGAAGTCTGGGATGGTTAAACCTAAACCTAAACGCGAGATTATGTGACCAGAGAACGATTCCTTCACAATATCCATAATGGCTCGTGCTGTGTGTGCAGTTACACCATATGTTCACCAAGCTCCGCTCATCCCATTCCGGCAGTAAGAAGTCGTTTCTCATAGCCCTGTATCGTTCCATATTGCCGATATATGTTGGCGTTACAGCCCATGAAGGACCTACGCCGAGCTTCTTTCAATCACCCATGTTGTGTGTGATTTAATTTTCCCATAGGTGAAAGGGACCTACAGTTTATTGCCGGATCCGAACGGCGAATTTCGAGAATGTTTTCATGACAATCTTACTATAGTGAGTTTTGTCAGAACCCCGCAGAGGAGAAACACCGTGAAAAAGACGTTCGATGACATGGCTGTGTCGGGATGCGATCCCGTGTCATCGGCGTCAGAGGCCAACTAACTACCCACTGCGCCACGGTGCTCTTCCATATTGCCGATGGCATCCTCAAAAAAATACGGCTCAATCATTCCCCCCGCGTGAACGCTGCACCCCACAGTACTGGATTTCCTGTGCTCTAGAAACGAAGATGATGCTTATTGACGTAACCTTTTAAGTGGAAATGCGCCTAGTCGCTCATGATGATTTTCGACACAAAATGGTCCTCTTCTTTGTTGAGATTAAGGATAGCTTGACAGTAATACACACGCGACTGACGGTCATGGTTATAGTTTGTACAGGTTCAAGAGTTATACTCTTATGATGTTTGTCACACAACCTGGGCGGAGTGCAGCTGGTTTGGGTCGCAGATGTTCGTTCACTATTCTCCAAGGGTGGTTGTCCTAGGTAGGAGGAGAGGAACTCGACTGAATTTTCACGTTGGTTGTAGTTCCTAGTAAATGTTCCATGCCATTATGGTGTTACATTAGAACTGCACACACAGCGTATGAATTTGAAGTGACCATATACTGTGAGTGCTATGCCTTCATCAGTATTTTTGATGACTTTGTACGGGTATATATGTAAAATTTTACTAAAATTCGCAATAGGGTCCATCTGGTGATGGCCAATTGCATGGCCCGTCCTCTGGTTGATGTTCGTTCGTTCTCAGCGACATCGGCAGCCACGATATTCCCGACCGAACGACCTGTCCGGTGGGGGTTACGCCCTGCATGCTTTCCTGTGGTCCCAGTTTGTTCGAGGAGAGTAGCTAAGCACCGGAATGTTTGCCCAGTTGGCGCAACCCGATTAGACAATCGACGTCGACCAACCGATTATTGGTAAAAAAAAAAAATCGACACAATTTTTTTTATATATATAGGGGCTAGTGCTATCATTAGCAATACGGCACTGCGACCTTTGCAGATCTATTGTGCCTGCTAGCCGAGGAGCCTCTCCACTTCTATAATGAAGTTGAGAATGCTTCTCGTAGGAGCCAAGCACACTCACATAGTATGTGTTCCGCCGTCTCTTCGTCCTCGAGACAGAGCCTACACTCAGTTTCGGACGAGAGGCTAATTTTGTTTAGGTGATATCTCAGACCGCAGTGTCCTGTTATGTAGCCGACTAGTCTTCTGATATCCGCCCTATTGAGTTTGAGTATGTCACTAGAGTGTTTGTTCAGGGGTCATATGAGTCGTTTAGATTGACGGAGTGAACGCTGTTCCAAAAGGACAGGGGTTGCAGTTTTTCCCACTTGTCTAAGAAGAAATTTATCTTAGGCCCGATAATGCCGCAGAATGGTTCCGGACCTATATATTTATCGCTGGAACCTTTCCTGGCCAGTTGGTCGGCAATTTCATTGCACTTGATACCTTTATGTCCTGGCACCCACCAAAGTTTAACATTGTTTCTTTTGGCGAGGTCTTGTAGGGCGTCATGGCATTCCTTGACGGTTTTTGAGTTCGTACTGTACGAACCCAGCGTTTTAAGTGCTGCTTGGCTATCAGAGAGTATGTTGATCGTTACTTCTCTAATGCCAGTCTCGAGATTTAGATTGACGCATGTTAGGATGGCATGCAGCTCTGCTTGGAAGATGCTGGGACTTATTCCCATGGCCTTCGAGATCTTGCGTTTTGGTCCGAAGATGCCGGAAGCCATCTTGGAGCCATCCGTGTACCACCTTAAGGCCTTTGACATTTAGCAGGGGATCACTGTTTTCCCATGCTGAGCGATTTGGGATCAGTATCTCAAATCTCTTGTCAAAGGTGAAGGTGTGCGGCAATGCGTCCGAGACCGTAGTAATCATATTCAGCTCGGGAAGGTGTTGTAATATGGACATGTGGCCTACGGGTCTACATGGCATAGTTGTTTCCGAGCAGAGGATTCTGATTGCACTGCGTAAGGCTACCTTTTTCATAAAAAGGACTCATTGGACTCACATGAGTGTTTCTTGGGCTGCCGTGGGGCAGGTTGGCATAGTGCCTGTGATGCCGAGACACACTAGTCTCTGAAGGCGTTGAAGCTTAACAATTGTAGTTTTTTGCTCAACTTTTGCCCCGTAGGTGACGATAGGTCCCCAGGTTTTACCGTACGTGCGTTGACAGGCCCGCATGGCCTTAGTCGCTTTCATGAGTTTATTTTTCATATTGGAGTTCCAGTTGAGTCTGCGGTCTAGGTCAATACCTAGATACTTAACCTCCACTGAAAATGCTATGTTGGTGCCATTTAGAAAGATTGAGCAGGGTTGTACCTTTCTCCTCTTTGTAAATGGGACTAAGAATGTTATTAGAGTTAATAGATAAGCCATCTCTGAAACACCAGTCAGAGATAAGTTGGAGCGCAAGCTGCATGCGCTCACAGGCAGTGATCTCGCACTTGCCCTTAACAATGACTACTAGGTCATCAGCAACATCCGATGACCTCGTAGCCCCAAGTGGTTAGATTGCGTAATAGATCGTCGATGACTATCGACCAAAGCAGTGGTGAGAGGACTCCCCCTTGTGGGCATCCTCTAACCGCCGAAACTTTCACTGAGACCTCTCCGCATGTGGCTGATATGATACGGCTATTTAGCATCGCCCTAATTAGTAGGATGGTCCACACCCCTGCAGGATAGTGCAGTGGTGATCGAATCACCATTATCGAAGGCTCCTTCTATATTGAGGAAGGCGCAGATTGCGATCTTCTTTTGTGTGAAACTATTTTCAATGCGCGTCATCAGGTGGTGTAGTGCATTCTCGGTAGATCGCTCTTTGCGATATGCATACTGGTTGGGATGCAGAGTTGTTTGAATTTCCAAGATACGACACAATTATTCCACACTCTTACGGAGTATAGCGCTTCATGTCTGTTTGTATACCGTAGCTGTCTGGTTCACAAATGTCAAATATGATTGACGTACGACGTACATATGTAGCCAATATTCTTGCAATAAGACAATTTAAATCCAAACCAATGCTTAACAAACTTATACAAAAAAAAAAAAAGAAACCTAGTCCATCACCATGGTTGTAAATATGTTCCGTAAAATTCTAGCTTATCTGGAGTATGGCTTTTTATCTAGCTCTTAATTAAAATAATACAATTGTGAAACGAAACGTGTTTGTCCGCTCGTACAATACGATAATCATTATTAATATCATTAAAGAAAACAATAAAGAGAATACCCACATTTCCTTATTGGCATTCAAGAGGTAATTTCCACCTGAACAACAGAGTCATCAAAGAAAGCAAAATCACATTTTCGTTTAGCTTTTTTGTTTTTACCCATTTCATATGTTGGTTGTCCTTAAAAAACAAACCCAAAAAAACGTCAAGTCCTAAAAGTAAATATTTATTTTTGGTATATTTCTTGATTTCTATCAATAAATTCATAGAACCGAAGTGGAGAAAGTAGTGGCCTGGGTACACCGGGAACTCGAACAAGTAGCGTTTTACCAGACCTGCTCAGTCAAGCATCGCCAGCAACGCCACCACGCCATGATAAAACCTCCAGTGAAGAGGTAAGTAATTTGTTTCTCTGTATGATATACACGTATCCCCGTCTCGTATATTTAATTTACAAGATAGAAAAATAAAATTTTGCCATAAACGACTTGATTTATGACTTTACAAGCTTTACCATAGTACGAGCTAAGAAGGTCTATATTTTTAGATTAAACTTAATGAATAATTCTTTTTTTATAATCCTGAACGAGTTTTTGTTTTAAATTTAATACGAATTTCTTTTTTTGTTTTTTTGTTTTTCAATTAATGATTTTTATTTTTATTTAAAAACAAAAAATAAAACATAAACAAATGAAAGTATTGTGTGACTAATCATTTGGCTTGGAAATATTATCTTTCTTAATTTCATTATTATTTCGTATAGTTTAGGATTCAAAAAAACCAAAAAACACGTTATATAAAAAAAAGTCATATTACCGTTAAGCATTTTGTGCATTACTTCATATAATTTGTTTCTTTTTTTTTCTACGACTTGTATGTATGTACTTGGAAAGCAAACTTGAATGATGATCCCATTAGAAAAGAAAGTACTGTAACCTGTAGTTAGTTTATTGAAAAAAAAAAAAAAAAAACCCAAAAAACAAAAACCAAAAAACTCGAATTTGAAAAAGAAAACAGATATTTATAACGAATTTTATTCTTCATTGTGTTTTGTCTTTCCGCGACGTTTGAGCTGATGGCCACATCATCGATACCACTAAAAAAATCTCACTAAATGAAAGTATTTGAAAAAAATAGTAAGTATTTCTGCCAAAAACAAAATCTTATAAAAAACAAAAACAAAAAACAAATCAAGAAACAAAAATCCAATTTAATAGATATTTTTGTATTATTTTTGTTTGTTTCTCTTTCTGTTTGTATAGATTTGAATTTTATAAATATATTTAGTTTCTATTTCACTAAAACAGTATTTTAAATAAAAAACAAAAAAAAAATCTCCAGTAAATTCGAATATTTAATTTTTTCGTTTAATTCTTATTTTATTTTTCTTACACTTCCATTACTCTATGTATAGATGAGAAAGAAAACAAATAGTATTTATCTATTGTTGCTACGCCATGTCACAAAAGTCTACATACGGCTCCAATAAATGATTTTTTTTTATTTAGACGCATGAAATAAACAAAAATTGATTTAAGAAAACAATTAACTTATGTTATGCAAAACTGAGACCCTTAATAAATAGAAAAAAACCGGCCAAGTGCGAGTCGGACTCGCGCACGAAGGGTTCCGTACCATCTGTATATATAAATATGTCATCAAATGACAGATCTTGGTTGCAGGCAGGATTTTTTGGATGCAAATCATGTCTGTTGTATGGGAGCCCCCCTTAAATATTCATTTTGTTCTGTTTTTAGTATTTGTCGTGGTAGCGGCAACAGAAAAACATCATCTGTGAAAATTTCAACTGTCTAACTATCACGGTTCATGAGATACAGCCTGGTGACAGACGGGCGGACGGACAGCAAAGTCTTAGTAATAGGGTTCCGTTTTACCTTTGGGTACGGAACCCTAAAAAATCATCGTAATCTGTTTTTAGGGCTCCGTGGGCAAAGGGTAAAACGAGACCCTATTACTAAGACTTCACCATCCGTCCGTCCGTCTGTCACCAGGCTGTATCTCATGAACCGTGATAGTTAGACAGTTGAAATGTTCACAGATGATGTATTTCTGTTGCCGCTGTAACAACAAATACTAAAAACAGATGTACTGCTGCAGGCATAACACTCACAGTATATGGTCAACCGAAATTCATCCTCCGCGTATGCAATACTAAAGTGCTCGATCGAATTACTACGGAATTTGGTCGGCTCTCATCCTATCTATGACAACCACCCCTCAGAATAGTGAACGAACATCAAGGACCCAAACCACTGCACTCCTTTCAGGTTGTGTGTGTAACACATCATACTTACTTACTTATCAGGCAAGCGATCCATGGAGGATCTGAGCCTGAGCTATAGCTGCCTTCCATCCTTGACTGTCCCGGGCTCGCTGGTTCCAGTTATCAAGACCAAGTCGTCTTACATCCGCGATTACTTAGTCGTTCTACCGAATGTTCGGTCCTCCTCTTCTTCTCGGACCAGAAGGCCAGAGTCGAAATTCCCTTAGCTAACGCATTGTGTTCATGCGCTCACAGACAGGACCAAATATCCGGCGCAGAATTTTCCTTTCGAAAGAACCCAAAATCAGCTCCGCTGTCCTACTTATCGTCCAGCTTTCGGTTCCGTATAGCAAGACTGGCAGTATGAGCGTTTTGTAAAGCATGACTTTGGTCTTTCGAGTGAGGAGTTTTGACCCAAGTTGTTTGGACAAGCCGAAGTAGCAGCGGTTGCCAAGGGCATGTACATCGTTTTGTCCTCATTGACCGTTTTGCCTGTTCTCCAATCGCCGTGAATACTTCCACAATGTCCCGGCGAGAACACGCGATGAAGTCGATATCATCCTCGTATCCTAGCAGCTGGACGGACTTGTAGAAGATAGTGCCTTCCCTGTTGACGCCTGCCCATCGCACTATCTGCTCCAGCGCCAGGTTGAAGAAGTCACATGACAGCGCATCTCCTTGCCGAAATCCGGTGCATGTTTCAAACGGTTCCGAAGTCCTAGAACCGAGTTGCACGGTGCATCGCGTATTTTTTAGCGTGGCGCGACACAACTGGATCAGTTTTCCCTGGATCCCGAATTCGGCCATCGCACCAAAAAGTCCTTCACGAATTATGCTGTCGTATGCGGCTTTGAAATCGATCAAAAGATGGTGTGTATCGATTCGAATCTCGTTGGTCTTTTCCAGGATTTGTCGAAGTGTGAAAATTTGGTCTATAGTCGATTTGCCGGGCCGGAAGCCGCACTGGTAGCTGCCGATTAGTGCGGTGCAAAATGGCTTTAGACGTTCACACAGTACGCTGGACAGGATCTTGTGTGCGACATTGAGCAAGAGGTAGGATCGCCTTTTTTGTGGATGGGGCAAATAGAACTGGTATTCCAGTCGTCGGGCATGCTTTCGTCTTCCCAAATTCTGCAGATGATCTGGTGCATACTCCCTACCAGAACATCGCCGCCAGCCTTGAAGAGCTCTGATGGCAAGCCATCTGAGCCTGCGGCCTTGTTATTCTTCAGCTTCTGAATAGCTGTGCCGAATTCTTCGATGCTGGGTTAGAGGACTACTTCAGCGGCTGGAGTTGGGATTTCCTCGGTCCCTACCACTCTCTCTTGGTCCTGCTCGTTAAGCAGCTGCTGGAAATGCTGCTTAAATACATCCACTATTCCCTGCGGGTCGGTGACAAGTTTAACCTCGCAGTTTCGTAGAGCCTGGGTGCCCTTTATGAAGCCTCCTGCAAGGCCTTTGGCTTTCTTGTAAAAGGCTCGTGTTTTATGTTTATCCCTAGACTCCTCGATATCCTTGAGCTGGGAGGCTGCGAAGATCCTTTTCTTTTGTCGCAGTAGTTTTTTCTCCTCCCTTCTTCTGGCTCGGTACTCTTCTTACGCTGCCCTGGTTTTCCTCTGCAGCGCTCTTTGGTATGCCTCGTCGGTTGCTGTCTTTTTCTGCTCACATTCGCCATCATACCACGGGTTACTTGTCGGGGGTGGTAGGTATACTAAGGTGGTTTCGGCTACTTCCTGAATGGCTGAGCGACAATGTATGTGTGTATGTTGGCGTTACAGTTCATGAAGGACCTAAGCCGAGCTTCTCTCAATCACCCATGTTGTGTATGATTTAATTTTCCCACAGTGAAAGGAACCTACAGTTTAATACCGATTCCGCACGGCTTGAGTCATGGCAAGTATACTACGAAGGGTTTTGCGAGTACCGCGTCGAGAAGGAACGCCGCGAAATAAACATTCGATGGCATTGGTGTAATCGGCATCTGAATGGACATTTGTCCATGGACATTTGATGATCAACTATCTCATCATGGACACTTTTGATCATCAAAGTAATATGCCTACAACCTGCCTGCCATCATGCGAAAACTCATTTCAAACGGATTAGCCGTTTTAGTGTGATGACTGAGGAGGTAACATACAACGTCTCTTTCTCTTTTATTTATACACGTGTTACGGAACCCTTCGTGCGCGAGTCCGACTCGCACTTGGCCGGTTTTTTTGTATTCACAAAAATCTACATATGATGTGTACATATAAAAGCTTAAATTGTAGTTGTCGGTTACGTGTTGGGCCACCATTTGCCTTGATTACCTCTTCTAATCGTGAGGGCATTCAAAGGGTCAGTTTTCGGGCTAGAGTTAGAGAGGATTAGGGTGTGGGACAAGTTCGCCTGATCACTTCGGCCATTAGTGGGCCTATTGTGATATCCCCCACTTATAGTTCACTCAGAAATCCTGAGTTCATAATAAAACTTTGCTGGGCATTTTCATCGACATTGAGGGAGCCTTTGATAACGCAACTTTCGACAGCATGTGTAACGCTGCCAGACATCATGGCGTAGATTAGGTACTGGTTTTGTGGATCAAAGCAATGCTTGTGCACAGGACACTGACCGCTGATGCAGGCCTCGACCAGGGTATCAAATCGGGCGTTAACAGGGACTGCCCGCAAGGTGTCCTGTCTCCACTGTTATGGTACATGGTGGTCGACTCTCTGCTTGATGCTCTCAATGCCTCTAGAATCTATGCCCAGGCCTATGCGGATGATGTTGCCGCTATTTCTGTCGGCTTGTGCTTAGCGGTGTCCGTCTCAAAGCAAAGGCGACGCTAAATGTGATCGATGATTGGCGTATCAGGAATGGGCTGTCGGTCAATCCTCTTAAGACCGATGTCGTTCTCTTCACGAGAAGATGGACAAATACTGAGATGACTCAGTTGGTACTAAAGGGCACTTCCATCCCGATATCCAAGGAGGCTAAGTATTTAGGAGTCATCTTAGATAGCAAGCTTCTCTGGTCAAAACATGTTGAGTCAAAAACCACCAAAGCGCTGTCAGTTTTCTGGCAATGCAAAGGAGCTTTTGGCAAAACATGGGGCTTATCGCCGGCAAAGGTTCTGTGGATCTACACGGCCATGATAAGACCTATAATCTCATATGCATCGGTTGTCTGGTGGTACAGACTAACACGCAAACACGTCGTAGCCTCTTTCACCAAACTCCAAATAACGGTTTGTCTCAGTTGCACGGGGGCTTTCCCCAGCACGCCGGGCACTGCTCTTGATGCTATGATGAACCTTCCACTTCTTGATATATGTATAAATCAGGTGATGGGCTCTGAAAGCCCATGAGGGGCAATGGCCTCTGGTACAACTCACACAAGAATAACAGTGTGCTTGCGCAAGAATTGTCCTGCGACCCCTGCCTCATGGACATGCCTTCTGACGCATTGACGCCCGTTATCCTACTGCGTTGTAATTTCACAGTCGAGGTTCCATGGCGTCAGGATTGGCTCTGGCTGGATACTGTACCTGGAAAGGATAATCTTCGCATTTTCAAGGATGGCTCCAAGTCGGGGCGGGGGGTCTGATGCTGGGATCTTCTTTGAGCACGAAAACATCCGACTGCACTTCTCGTTAGGAAAATATGCGTCTGTCTTCCAATCAGAGATATACGCAATCCTGATGGCCATGCGCTATGTTATGAAACACAGGTGGAAGGGGAAAAGCATATGCGTCTGTAGTGACAGCCAAGCTGCACTCAAAGCCGTACGCAACCCCCTAACTAGCTCCAAATTAGTGCTTGAACTCAAGTCCTTCTTGTACAGAGTTGGTAGACTAACTAAAGCTTGTATGGGTTCCAGGTCCCTCTGGGATCCCAGGGAATTAGATCTCTGATGAACTCGCCAGAATGGGTTCAGAGGAGAGCTTCTCGGGACCTGAACCAACTATAGGTCTATCTGCGTCCACGGTAGATTCCTACATGAACGATTGGGTGTTTAATACACACAACCGGTTGCAGGATGACTAAGCGCGTATGCCCTGATGTCTGCAAGAAATCCGCAGAATTCCTTCTGTCTTTAAGAAAAATCGACTGCAGAAAGCTTGTGAGAGTCATTACGGGCCACAACACTTTTGCTAAGCACCTCTGCGTACTTGGCATCAATGAGACGCCTACCTGTGCTGCATGTTGCGAGGAGGATGATACTGTAGAGCATTTCCTCTGTGATTGTCCCGCACGGTGGCTCACCCATGGAGCCGACGTGGTGTGCGCCGAATCTCTTAGCTCTACATCACTGAAGCTTCTCCTCACTTTTCTCCGGACAACGGGGAAAATACAGTAATGTTAGGTGTCTGTCTGGAGTACAATTAACCAGTGCTTGCGCGTCTGAGTGCTTCAACAGATAGCAGAAGCCTTAAAAAAAAAAAAACTCTTTTGAGCGAGCCAGCAGCAATTTCTTCTGCTTCAAGATTTTTTTTTTTTATTTTTTTTATTTGGGGCTAGTGCTACCGATTAGCATTTGGCACTACGACCTTTGCAGATCTATTGTGCCTGCTAGGCAATTAGTCGCGGAGCTTCTCCACTTCCATAATAAAGTTGAGAATGCTTCTCGTATGAGCCAAGGTGATCACTCAGGAGTCGTAACTTCGCTGAGAAGGATACGCTTCCTAAGATGGCAGAGAGCAGCACACTCACACAGTATGTGTTCCACCGTCTCTTCGTCCTCGAGACAGAGTCGAAACTCAGTTTCAGACGGGAGGTTAATTTTGCTAAGATGATATCTCAGACCGGATTGTCCTGTCAGATAGCTGGTCAGTCTTCTGAAACCCACCCTATTGAGTTTAAGTATGTCAATAGAGTGTTTCTTCAGGGGTCGTGTAAGTCATTTTGATTGGCGGAGTCCTCGAACGCTGTTCCAAAAGGACAGCTGTTGCGATTTTTTCCACTTGTCTAAGAGGAAATTGATCTTAGGGTTGGGAGTGCTGCAGAATGGTTCTGGACCTATATATCGGGTTTTCCAATAAGGACTCGACAACTTTTTTTTAAATAAAACGCAAACGCTTGAAGTACATTCAAAACATTTATGAATTGAACTCGACTTCTTTCATATGGCCACCGCGGGCACGTTTGCAGCGGTCGATTCGTTGGACCCACTATTCGTTGGCCGCTATTTCGCGTTCAATATTGGCTCTGAGCTCTTCCAACGTCGTTGGCATAAATCAATGACTTAACGTAGCCCCAAAGAAAATAGTCTAGAGGCGTTAAAACGAACGAACGAGGCGGCAAATCGACTGGCCCATTTCTTGAGATAACACGCTCATCAAACTTACTCTTCAATAAATCGATTCTAACGTTGAAACCACATGTCGTCCAAGTCCATATCTTCCAATTCGGGCCAAAAATAATCGGTAATCATGGCGCGATAACGGTAGCCATACGTGACGATCGTTATCGTCGACTAAAAAATATGACCCAATAACGCCGCCGCCGCCACCAAATACGCATATTTTGCTTATTGCCGAACCCATCGAGCCAAAAATGAGCTTCGTCACTGAAGAGGATTTTGCGATGAAATTCAACATCTTGGCGCATCTTCTCCAGAGCCTAATCGGAGAACGTACGTCGCTTCAAATGGTCCATCGGCTTCGATTCTTGAGTAAGCTTGATCTTTTATGGGTGTAAACCAAGATTCTTACGCCATAATGTGGTCTGAGCGATGTCCAATTCTTGAGAACGCCGTGCAATTGACTGATTTGGATCGTTTGCTACGGACGCCCGCACTTACTTTTGTGGCGCTACAGTCCGTGGTGAATCTGGGCCTCAACCAACAAGCGTCTCCAGCTGGCACGGTCTTTGGCCAGCTGTTTCCAGCGCCGCACGCCCAGTTGTTTAAGGTCCCCTTCCACCTGCGTGCGCCACCGTAGATACGGTCGTCCTCTGCCGCGGTTTCCTTCCGGGGTGAATTCGAAGACTCTTCGGGTCGGAGCTGTATTTTCCATACGCTCTACATGGCCTAGCCACCTTAGACGCTGTATCCGTAGACGTCGTACCAGACCGATGTCGCTGTACAATCCGTACAGTTCTTCGTTATAGCTTCTCCCCCATACACCTTTTGAACAAACGGGACCGTAGATAGTGCGCATAATTTTCCTCTCGAAACGACCAATGGCATCTTTATCCGCTTTTGTTAAGGTCCAAGCCTCTGCGCTGTAAAGGAGGACTGGGATGATCAAGGTCTTATATAGTGTCACCTTGGTTTTTCGAGAGAGGGCTATACTTCTCAATCGCCTCTTGAGCCCAAAGAAACAGCGGTTGGCAAGAGTGATTCTGCGTTTTATCTCAGCGCTGATGTTGTTGTCGCCGGTCATCAGTGAACCAAGGTAGACGAATTCCTTGACCACTTCATGGTGACGGTCTGGCAAACACGTCGGTGTTGCCCGTCTCTTTTTGATGAAAGCAGATATTTGGCTTTACCCTCATAACTCTAAGACCCATCTTAGCCGCTTCTACCTCAATGCTTACAAAGGCCTCATTGACGTCTCGCTGTGTCCGTCCAATCACGTCAATGTCGTCGGCGTACGCAAGCAATTGCGTAGACTTGAAATAAATCGTACCTCTTGTATTGGCCAGCGACTCTTGCACGATCTTTTCAAGCACCATGTTGAAAAAGTTGCACGACAGCGCGTCACCTTGTCTAAATCTTTTTTTAACATCAAAGGTCAATTACCGACCTTAATGGAGCAACGAGAGTTCTCCATTGTCATCCTGCATTGAAATAGTGTATATGCAAAATTCATGATTGATCATGCATAAATTGGCTCATTTGGGTATAGAGCGTCGGGCTGATGAGACCGCAAGTCCTAAAGCGATACAACAATCGTCTGTGTCACTCATAATTTGCTTTAAATTGATGAAATGGACAGAAAACAGATTTGTAAAAGCACAGTTTTGAAGACAAAATTCACGAAGAACAGTAATTATATTTTGTATAGAACTTCCTCTCACCACACTTCGATGCGAAACTAAAAGATTGAAGACTCATGCTTGATGTGTGTATATGCAACTTCAATCAGAATTTACTAATACATTTGCACGTGCTTGTCATGCATTTGAACAGTGCATATCCGGCTTTAGGGTGCGTTCACAATTTGAATTCAAAGTTGTCAATTCCCTATTGGAAAACTCGACTACGAATAATTCCGTAAGTAGGTTAAGTAAGGTTAGGTATATGGGTGCTCTATTGACGCAAAGTCAAGGCTCACGTAGACTACGTTGAGTCCATTGTGCCCACCTGTTTTGTTTAACCCGTTGATACCTATGCATTTACCGTCGAGCTGAACCAGCCAGACGAGGATAAAATTCCCAGTATTCTGTTCGGCCCGATATTCCCTACCTCTTCTAGTAGTCCCGAAAGGAAGTATCTTCCCAGGAAAATATTCCTTTTTTGGGCTAGCGCCGGGCATTCGCACAGCAGGTGACGAACGGACTCAATTTCCTCTTCGTCCCTACAGCTTCTGCAGAAGTCATTGTAGGGCTGGCCTAGTCGAGCTGCATGATAGGATAGCATGCAGTGCCCGGTGAGGACACCGGCTGCCTGTCGAATGTTCCCACGATTGAACCTCAGCAGATTTTCCGTTCTTTTCTTATCATAGACGGGCCAAGTCGATTTCGCCGTTGCGCATGTATCTAAGCGACACCATCGCTTATTGGGTTTCACCAATAGCTCCGTCTGTATCTCCCTGTAGAGCGCACTGAGTGGTGCTTTGGCCTCAGCTGAGATCTACGCAATGTTAGCACCTGATCCCACCCTAGCCAACTCGTCTGCCCTCTCGTTTCCGGAGATATTCATATGACCTGGTACCCAGCAAAGGGTCACCTCATTTACATTGGATATCTCTTCTAACTTCTCCTTGCAGAGTTTGACGAGTTTGGATCTTATCCATGCTGCCTGCAGAGCCTTAATGGCTGCCTGGCTGTCAACATAGATGCTGATCCTTTTTCCTGTAATATTCTCTTTGCTGATCAGGTCCGCCGCCTGCTTGATAGCGAAGACCTCAGCTTGGAAGACACTGCATCCATCATCGAGCCTGTAGGAGCGATGCATATCCCGAGACTCAAAGTAGACTCCGGCACCTGTGCCAACATCCATTTTGGATCCGTCGGTGTAGAGTGCCAGTTCACTTTCCGTGCGTACCAAATCACCGGTCCATTCCTCCTTGGAGGGAATTCTAATAGAGAATCTCCTCTCCCAGGAAGGAAGTCGGTTGACATAGTCCGTTACGGTTCCGAATCTCGAGACGGCCCATCGATCCAAGACTGATGCATGTCCGTGAGGACTTCTTTTCCATAGACCGGATTCCTGTAGTCTTAGCGCAGTTCTGGTTGCGGCGCTCTCGCAGTATATGTCCAGGGGTGGAAGGTTCGGAATGACTTCAAGAGCCGCCGTTGGTGTGTCCCGTCACCGCCAGACAGCCTGCCCTTTGAACCTTTGACACACTCTGAAGATGACACTTTTTCTCAAGCGCCTTCCACCAGAGAACCGAGCCATAGACTAGGATAGGTCTTACTACCGCAGTGTACAACCAATGTACTAACCTCGGTTTGAGGCCCCATGTCTTTCCAACGGCTACCTTGCACGAATATAGTACCACATAGGCCTTTTTGATTATTTCCTCAATATTTTCTCTCCAACTAAGTTTGGAGTCCAGGATTATGCCTAGATATTTCGCAGATTTTCCAGGGATCAGATCTATACCATTCATACGGGGGTAGGTGTATCTTGGTACAGATCTTTTCTTTGTAATGAGTACTACCTCTGTTTTCGCCGGATTTACTCCCAGACCTCGCCCCTTGACCCACCTATCCACTAACGTCAGTGCATAGCTTAGTCTATCGCTGAGGACCTGCGTAAATTTTCCAGAGACCCAAATGGCAATGTCATCGGCGTAGGCCGTAACATTAAAACCCTCCGTCTCCAGAATCCTGGCCATTCCGTCGACCACAAGGAGCCATAGGAGGGGTGACAGAACGCCACCTTGTGGTGTACCTTTATTTACCCTCACCCTTCCGCATGCTCTCCCTATCGTCGAATTTACTATACGAGTACCTAGCATTTGCCCAATCCAACTGCATACACCTGGGTTTATTTGGGCCATATGAAGGCTGGACACTATTGCCTCGGTACTAACGTTATTAAAGGCACCCTCAATGTCCAGGAAGGCACCTAGAGTGAATTCCTTGATACTGAGCGATTTTTCTATCGTAGAGACTACCCTATGTAGAGCAGTATCCACCGATTTTCCCCCTTATGTACGCATTATGTGATTGTGACAGATAACCGTCCCCAATCTCTTCCCTTACGTACAAATCTATTATTCGTTCCAGCGTTAATTCCGTAGTTGCTTCCATTCGGCTCGAATAACGGTATTTTCGATCGGTTTTACGATCTTTATGTTGTTCACCAAAATATTCGGAGTCTGCGGCGTAATTTCGATGTTTTGACTTGCAATCTTCAGTCATTTATAAATTTGCCTGACTTTATCTTTGTATCAGAAATATGGATTTTTACTTATGAAGTTGATTATTATAATTTGCCTAATTATACTTTCTATGCGGTTCCTAATGATTCGTATTCTGCAGGTGGAGTTGGAGTCTTTGTGCGTAACCATTATGAGTGTGAGGTCAAAAGCATTAGCTTCTCCAGTGCAGGTATTATAAAAATTTCAGTTTGTTTATTTGAAGAAAATGTCACCTTTGTTTGCGTGTATAGATTCCACTCAATATCAGTTGAGATATTCATTGAGGAATTTTCTGTGATCTTAAATACTGCTACCAATCTTGTTGTTTTAGGCGATATGAATATGGATCTCTTAACTCCCACTAGCTGTCTGGATTCATATAATATGCTACTTTCTCAAAATGGATTAATATCCTTTGTTAATGAGCCGACAAGACCCACTACAGGAACCTGCCTGGATCATGTTTTTGGTCGTTTCTCTACTTTATTTCATTTCGATTGTTCTGGCATTGTCTTTGATCTACGTATTACAGATCATTGTATGACGGGTATAGCTTTAAAGGGTTTGGAAAGCACAATACGTGATAAATCCATATCGATCTACCAGACGACTAAAATTGATTTTGCTAAATTAAATCATGATCTCTTATATGCTGATTGGAATGTAATATATGCTGAGGAAAACCCTTCCAAGGCATATAACTTATTTTCTGAAAAGCTAGAAATGTCAATAGTTCAACCTACATCATCCATAAAACCAATAAGTCAAAATTAAAACCGTGGATAAATGATCATCTTCTCAAAAAAATTAAAATCAAAAACAAATTACGTATTAAATGTCAGAAGCATCCTCTTAACACAAATTTGAAACGTCGTTTTCAAAAATTGTGCAATGCAGTTAAGAAAGAAGTAAGATTAAGGCGTGAAAATTATTACCATAATAAGTTCCAAAGTTCGGCGGGCAATCTGAAAAATGAGTGGAAAGTCATAAATAACATATTAAATAGGAATATGAGTATCAGATTCTGTAGAAATAGCTAATTCATTCAATGAATACTTCACAACCATTGGTCAACATTCTCCTGCTAGTGAGTCCTCCTTTCTTTGTAACCACTGTACAAATGTTAACGTTTCAGATAGGGCCATCAATAGTAACAGTTTTTTTGTGAACCCATTTCTAGTCTAGAAATTTTGAAAACAATAAGAGGTCTCAAAAATTCGTATGCGTGTGGAAAAGATGGTATTTCTAACGTTGTGTTAAAAAAGACTGAATTTAATATAATTGACATTTTAGCACACATCTTTAATCTGAGTGTTATTTCCGGCATCTTTCCCGATAAACTGAAATGTGCTATTGTCATACCTCTTCACAAAAAAGGCAGCAAAAAAGATCGCAATAATTACCGACCTATCTCACTTTTATCTTCAATTTCAAAAGTTTTCGAGAAAATTGTTAAAATTAGGATCTTGCGTTTTCTATCAAATATACATTTTTTTAGTCCTCTACAGTATGGTTTTAGATCAGGGTTTTCTTCAGAAGATGCTTTGTTGGACTTATGCTCCTTTATACAAAAGGGCTTAGATAACAAAAAATGCTGTGGTGCACTCTTTGTTGATATAACCAAAGCTTTCGATATGGTAAATCATAATTTGCTATTAAAAAAGCTGTTCAACGCAGGATTTCGTGGCTGTATTCACAACTGGTTCGCATCTTATTTAAGCAATCGAAGTCAGGAAGTAAAAGTCAATAACGTTCTTAGCGACTCGAAAATTATTTACTTGGGGGTGCCACAAGGCTCTGTACTCGGTCCGATCCTATTCTTAATTTATATTAATTTACTGTTTGAGCAACCTTTTATCGGGAATGTAAAGGCTTTCGCGGATGATCTTGCCATTAGATACAACGCTGTTAGTCCGTTAAATATAGTTTCTGTTATTAATTATGACGTCCATATACTAAGGTCGTGGTTTGCAGAACATAGACTTATTGCAAGCAATAAAACCAAACTAATGCTTTTTAGTCTTGACTCCAAGGAAATGGCTGACATTGAAGTTATTTTCCACTCATCTGGCTGCTTAAGATTCAATTCGATTCACAACAATTGCCTGGAAGCTAGTCCTCAATCTACCTTTAACCCTAATGTATCTTGTTCGGAAAATTGTTTCAAAATTGTAAATGTAAAATCTTTCATGGACCGAGCATATTTTGAATCTCAAGAAATTCTTTGTGTCAACTATTCGTTGCCTGTACAAACTACGAAAATTTTGTTCCAACGCTTTTTTAAAAACCTGGTATACGGTCTATTTCATTCGAGGTTAGAATATGGTATTTGCTGTTGGGGTGGTGCTTACCGCAACAAACTTCAACAATTAGTTATCCTTCAAAAATGTGCTTTGAGAAAAGTTCGCAATTCTACCCGGTCGGCTCATTCAATGGAGCTATTTCGCAAATCAAAGATTTTACCAGTTCGTCACTTATTTTTCTACAAAGTCTTAAAAATCTTTTTTATACGTAGTGGCTACATGCAAAGCCCTATTGTCGGACCTTATAATCTAAGACATAATACCGGTAATTACTTACCTTTCCGAACAACTCTTTATAGAAACTCGTATTCTATCGTAGCCCACAAGTTGTTTTATAAACTACCAGAAGGAATACGAAACATTGGGAATCCATCCCTATTTTTGAAAAGTATAAAGTCTTGGCTCCTTACTTACGACATAAATAACATCGAAATTCTGTTGCACTATATAGTCTGATTTAGACTTGTTACCGTATAGTTGTTGTCTACCTGATTTATGCTACATTTCTTATTGAGTATGCTTATCTTGAATTTTTTATACTTTTTATGCTCCTATGGTTCACCCCACCATGTAATTAATTAAGTAAAATGTGGCATTATCTCTATTTCTTATATCAATATTAATGCCACTAACTATTCTCATAAAGATAATTTTAGTTCTTGAAATATTGTATAGACATAAGTTGAATGAATTATGTTAATGGGAATAATGAATAAAAACAATACAATACAATTATGTTGACTTTTGAGACTTTCACTTTGTGCTTGTTGACGTTTTCTTCTTCTTTACCAAGGATGTGTACGCGAATGCTAATATTTGTGGTTGCTGATAAATACAAGAATACAAAACGCAAAGCTTTAAATGTTCCTTATTTGAATGAAAGGATCAAGGGACTTCGCGTCGTATGTAGACTTTTGTGACATGATGTACATTCATTTTCTTGTTGTATTATATTCTTTAATTTAGTATTTATATACATACATGACATGTATAGTTTCTAATTAATATTATTTGTCAATGGATGGAGTCTCGTATTTATGTACTTTACAAAAATACCGTCATATAGATACTTGTTCTTCCATCAGCAGTAGAAGAGGAAGAAAGCTAAAAAAAAACACTCCTCTGCCGCATTTTGTTTTCGAATCGGAGAATGTTTTATTTTATTTTTGAATGCACATTCTAATGTTAGTTTTAATCGAATCTAATCCGGGATCTGAATGAAGTGATCGGTGGGAAATTTGGTGTTCTCCATGGTTTTATGGAGAAGAGTGCTCTTGAGTTTTATTTTTTCAAGAGCACGACATGTATAATCTGGATGGCTGCGTAGTTCATGATGTATACTATCTGTATGTTATTACTCGACTGGCTGGGAATGTAATTGATTTTGTATTTGGGAGCGTCACTGGGGATTTGGTATGCTTGTAGCTTCTATGGACGAATATATGTACATGCACATTTGAGAGAATTTGATTAAATATTTACTTTATCATTACTTACGCCCTTTTATAGCATCACGATGAGGAAGGTCCAGATTAAGTGGTAGGCAAAAATGGAATTGATTGCCAACATTTCGATCAAGGTTTGCGACATTGTAAATAGTCTGATTGAAGCGAACCAGTCTTGAATCGATTTAGAAATAATTTGTTTGGCAACTGACAGATTGTTTCTCTTTTCGCTATGAGTACTCAATCCGTTTTTCTGTAGTAAAATATCGAACAGTAGTAAAGGGTGTCCAGTGGAAAATGGGCGAGTAGCAGTCATGTAGCGAATTTTATTTTTTTAAAAACAGTATCCTCTAAATGACGAGAGCACCGTGGCGCAGTGGGTAGTGTGTTGGCCTCTGACGCCGATGACACGGGATCGTATCCCGACACAGCCATGTCATCGAACTTGTTTTTCACGGTGTTTCTCCTCAGCGGGGTTCTGACAAAACCCCCTTTAGTAAAATTGTCATGAAGAGCTTCTCGAAATTCGCCGTTCGGAACCGGCAATGAACTGTAGGTCCCTTTCACTTATGGGAAGATGAAATTACACACAACATGGGTGATTGAGAGAAGCTCGGCTCAGGTTCTTCATGGACTGTAACGCCAACATACACATACATACACATCCTCTAAATGACGCCCGTTTCTTTCCAGTCACTCTTGCAGCCGGACCCTCCCATTTCCAATAACGCGTGAACAAAGAGCTTGTTCAATGGCGGCAATTTTACGGCGAATGTTTTCTTGCAGTGCCTGAATTGTTCGAAGATTGTTATTGTAAGCCCTCGGCTTGAGGTATCCCCATGGTATGTTTCCATACTTGCTGATCAATTTGTCCGAGAAAATAGCCTTCAGCTTGTCCATCGAGACCCTAGCCGTGCTTAGTGTAGCACCATCTTGGTAAAATAGCGTTTTATTGTTGTACCCGGGGATCAACTGCCGTTGCGGCAACAGAAACTCTTTAATCATTCGGCAATACACTTCAGCAGTGACTGTCTTACTTACTTATTTAGATGGCGCTGCAGTCCGGTGTACGCGTGGGCCTCAACCAACAAGCTTCTCCAGCTGGCACGGTCTCTTGCCAACTGTTTTCAGCGACCCACTCCCAGTTGGTTAAGGTGCCGTTCCTCCTGTATACGCCACCTTAGATTCGGTCCTCCTCTGCAACATCGTCCCTCGCGGTTGGACTCGAAGACTCTTCGGCCCGGAGCTGTCCTGTCCATTCGCTTTACATGGCCCAGCCACCTGAGACGTTGGATCCGTAGACGTCGTACTCGGCCGATGTCGCTGTACAGCCCGTACAGTTCTTGGTTGAATTTTCTTCTCCACTCTCCGTCAATACAAACGGGACCGAAGATTGTACGCAGAATTTTCCTCTCGAAACGACCAAGGGACTCTTTGTCCATTTTTGATAAGGTCCAAGCATCTGCGCCGTAGAGGAGGACCGGGATGATTAAGGTTTTACAGAGGGTCACCTTAGTTTTCCGAGTTAGGGTTCTACTAATCAATTGCCTCTTGAGCCCAAAGAAACAGCGGTTGGCAAGAGTTATTCTACGTCCAATCTCTGCGCTGGTGCCGTTACCGCTTGTTACCAGTGAGTTATATGTAGCTATATGTAGCTGCCAATAGTGCCGTTCTGGCCAAGGAGTCGATGTTGCGCGTCTTTCTTTGACGACAGCATATATGTACATATTTGGTTTTGCCCACGTTTACCTTCAGACCCACTTTAGCCACTTCTGCTTCAATGCTCATAAAAGCTTCATTGACGTCCCGCTGCATTTTTCCAATTATGTCAATGTCATCAGCGTATGCGAGAAATTGTGCAGACTTGAAGTAGATCGTGCCTCTTGTATTGGCCAGTGAATCTCGCACGATCTTTTCAAGGCTAATGTTGAAAAAAAAAAAAAAAATAAATAAAACATGACACAGCGTCGCCCTGTCTGAATACTTTTTTGACATTGAAGGTCTCGGTTAACTCCTTGCCGACCTTAATGGAGCAGCGAGAATTCTTCATTGTCATCCTGTACAACCTGGCGAGTTTGGCAGGGATCTCAAAGCATAACATGACTCTATATACATACATATGTAGCTTGTTTCTATAGACACTGTCATATGCGGCTTTAAAATCACCGAAAAGGTGTTGTGCGTCTACCTGATCGTGGATTTTTCTGGCGTGAAGCCACATTGATAGGAATCTATCGAATTGTCCATGATTGGTTTCAGGCGTTCACACAGCACAGCAGAAAATATCTTTTACGCGATGTTAAGGAGACTTATTCCCCTTAAGTTGGCGGAGTTTTAGGGGTCTCCTTTTTTATGGACCATTCAAATGTTACCCCGACCAAATCCTACAGATGAGCTGGTGCATGTTCCTAACCTACTCATCTCCAGCTGCTTTTTGCCTGGCTGCTTTGGCCACCTCCGCCGTTATATAGTCTTTCCACATTCTCAGCATCGACTGTGATTCAGCTACAAGGCGTCCGTGTTCATCCCTGCAGGTTTCCGCTCTAGCTTTTTATAACCCTGGCATGTTCGTTTTACTCTTTGGTAAAACTTTCGAATGTCGTTCCTGCGATAACATTTCTCCATCTCCTCGATCGGGCGCTTCTCATGCTTCCCGTTTCCTTCTGAAATGCGCGTGCTCCTCCTTTCTTTTCTGTTCATAGAGCTCACGAGCAGCTCTCGTACGTCGATGCAACGTGGCTATGTATGAAATCTGTTTGTTTGCATGTCTGCACTCGTCATCAAACCAAGGGTTTCTTCTTGGTAGTGGCTGTAAACCTAAAACATCAGTGGCAGCATCCCTGAAGGCGCTTTGACAACGCCTCCATTGCTGTTCTATGGTTTGTGCAGTTTGCATCAGCTGGACCGGCGAATTTCCTGGCGGTCTCTTGCGATTGCAACTTCCCGACGTCAAATTTTGATGATCCTACTCGACTTCCGCACATATGTACGTACCTTAGCTACAACAAGGTACATCTAAGATGCTGGAGGATTGCTGCGCCGATCGCAGTATGATCGATTTGATTTACAGATAATTGGTCAGGAAACCGCCAGGTCCCCTTATGGATATTGGGATGAGAGACTTTATCAATAGTTCCACAAAAAAATACTCCGAAGAAATAGCCAGTTACCGTCCGCCCCTTCAACAATTTTCGCGTAACGCACGTCACTCTAGGAATAGTTACCAAAATATCCTCAAGCCTACTTTCGGACATACCGTCTACATACGTACATACATTTGCGGTGGCCCGCATGTTCCACTAAAAGAGTCGCGGGGGTAATGCGCGCACGCGGGATCTCCAGGTCACTCGATCCTCCGTCATCCTCATCAGTAGCTATGCCCAAGCGCACCCAATCGAGTTTTTGGACTTGATCCAACCACCTCGTCCTGGGTCTGCCAAGCGGTCGCCTGCCTGATGGTATTGCATCCAAGGCACGCTTCGACATTCGTCTCACGTGACCAAACCATCGAAGCATAGCCCTTTCCTTTCGGAGAAGCAGCTGCTCAACATTGAGCTCCCCGCGCACTGCCGTGTTTCCATAACCTCGGATTGGTCCACGTTAACCCTCATTTTAGCATCAGCACATACGGCCACAAACCTATCTAACGCGCGCTGAAGTTCCATCTGGGAGGATGTAAGGACAACTAAGTCATCTGCAAAAAGAAGATGACTTATCCTCAACTCTCCCAATGTAAAACACTCCTCGCCTCGACTGCACTGCAACATCCAGTCCATATATATAATGAAAAGGAGAGGTGACAAGAAGCACCCTTGGCGAAGTCCAACGCCCAGCTGCTACAGTTTGTGTATAGAGACTGAACGGCCCTCAACAGAGGTCCATCAATCCCATACTCCTGCAGAACACTCCAGAGTTTCCCTCGAGGGACTCGGTCATACGCCTTTTCCAAATCTACAAAGCAGCTGTAGATCTGTTTGGCGTACTCCCAAGCCTTCTCGAGTACCATTCCTAGAGTGAAAAGCTGGTCGGCTGTACTTCTGCCGTGACGAAACCCGCACTGTTCATCCGCTATCCAGGATTCGACCATAGCTCTAGAACGCGCCTCCAACAACTTAGCGTAGACTTTACCGGGGAAACTTAACAGAGATATGCCCCTATAGTTGGAGCACTCTTTTTTATCCCCCTTTTTGAAAAGAGGAACAATCACCCCAGTTTGCCAATCGCTAGGTGTCTCACCGCACTCCCAGGCCACCTTAATGACGCGAGAGAACCATAATACTCCCTCTTTACCCATTGCCTTAAGCATTTCTGGCCGAACTTCATCCACACCGGCGGATTTGCTAACTTTTAGCGATTCAATCGCTAAAATGTCTTCCTCCACCGTTGGACTATTCTCCGCCACACGCAAGACTATAGGTCTGTCCCCCACGGGATTGAGCAGCTCCGAAAAGTGCTCGCTCCATCTGCGTAAGATATCCATCTCATTGGAAAGCAACACACCATCTTTGGGTTTAACTCCTTCGATTATGTTGAATTTCCTTCCTCTGAGCCGGCGAATGGTTTGTCAGAACACCTTTTTCGCAGATCTATGGTCGCCTTCCAACTTCTCGCCGAACTCCTTCCAGGACTGCTCTTTAGCTTCTCGCACAGCCAATTTGCAACTTCTTCGCGCCACAGTGTATCGGTCACGAGAAGCAGAGTCCCCCAAGAGAATCCAGTTTCTGTAGGCCTTCTTCTTCTCTCTGATGGCTTCTTGAACTCCGGGTGTTTTAAACCACGCAGTTCTTTTCTTACCACCAGCCTCCAGTCCAAGCCGCTTCTCTCCACAAACATCACGTGCAGAGGCAATGACAGCTGTTGAAAATAGTCGCCATTTTTCCTCTACATGCGATGGCACAGTTGGAATTTGCTCAAACCTTTCGGATATGTGTCGTGCGAAGTGTTGCCGCACCTCACTGCTCTGTACTTTCTTCCACCGTATGCGTGTAACCACTCTTGCTTTCCGCCTTGGCAGACGAGGTACTCTATCAGTAAGATACAGCTTGCACAACGCCTTGTGATGATCAGTTGACAGTTCAGCCCCTCTCAACACACGAACGTCGCAGACCATCCGTTTCACACACGATGGTACCACAAAGAAATCTATCAACGATTTCTGTTGAAGACTCCGACGATACCACGTATATTTTTGAATCCCTTTGTGCGGAAAGAAGGTGTTCATAATGGACATGCCATTTGCACAGCAAAAATCCAACAACCTCTCTCCGTTCGCGTTTTGATGAGGATCACATTTCCTCCCAATCACACTCCCCCGTGTCGTTACATCATGACCCACGTGGGCGTTGAAGTCACCCATCAGGATATAGGAATCCATCTCAACCACCCTATCAAGGGCCGCATCAATTTTATCCAGGAAAGTCGCATACTCAGCCTCTAGATTCGGTGCATACACCTGCACCAGAGCCAAAGTTGATCTTTTAAACTTGATTTTTAAGATCGCGACTCTCCCTCCTAATGGTATCCACTTCAATACCCTGTCTGCCAGCCTTGGACTTATGAGTATCCCCACTCCCGCCTATGCGGACATTTCAGGTGCAACTCCCGGCAGGAAGAGTTTCCACCCGTCCAAAAGGTCCACAGTTTTATATCCTCTTTGCTTTTCTCGAAGAGATACCTACGATATCTAACCGATACCTGGCAACTTCCTCAACCAGCGCGTGATACTTCCCTGTGAGCGATGAGGCGTTCCACGTACCCATCCTAAGTCGATGCCGTTGTCTGTTGCCCTTTACTCCCCGCACGCACTGGTTAACAACTATAGCTCTCTACACATGCAAGAAAGCCCTAGGGAAAAAATGGGGATTCAACCCCAAGATCAACCTATGGCTCTACATCACGCTCGTCAGACGCATACTAATGCATGAAGCGACAGTCTGGTGAACTGCACTGGACAAGACAACATACCTCAAGCAAATCGAGAAGGTACAAAGGTTGACGTGCATGTGCATTACCGGAGCTCTCAGGTCCACCCCAATGGCTGCGCTTAACATGATACTCGACCTTACACCACTCGATATCTTCGGCAAGCAAATTGCCACACAAACGGCCATGAGACTCAAAGCCAACTCGAACTGGACGAGCTATGTCACTGGCCACTCCTCCATCCTGAATAACAGGTCAACTATGGCAGAATACTTAGACCTCACAGAACCCACCACTTTACAACTTTACAACGATCTACCCGGACAGACAAAACTGGACTCGCCAGATTCTAACCCGCAGAAACTGCGTAGACTTCTACACTGACAGGTCTAAAACCAAGGACGGGGTGGGTAGTGGAGTCTGCTGCAAACAACTTAAGCTGAATAAAGCTCTAAAATTACCAAATCACTACAGCATTTTCCAAGCGGAACTGTTGACAATAAAAGAGGCCTTGTCTTGGCTGAAGTGGAACGTGATATCCACTACGGATATCCGCATTCTCACGGATAGTCAAGCAGCCTTAAAGTCGTTGGAGTACTTTGTGTACACATCAAAAACTAGTCTCGACTGTCGCCTATCTCTTAACGAGATGGCCGAACAGTTCAACATACAACTCATCCGGGTACCAGGACACAGCGTCATTCCATGGAATGATAGAGCCGACACACTCGCCAAACAGGGAACGACGCTACAATCAATCGTGGCTTGTGAGGGAATACTCTTACAAATCTCGCCAGGGCCGAGACGAACCGGAGATGGACTCAGGGACAAACCTGCCTCATCACCAGGCAAATCTGGTTCCGGCTCGACAGTCAACGGACTAGGAGTATTATCTCCCTAAAAAGAACTGACATCTACAAAGTCATCGGTGTCATCACTGGACACTGCCTTATTGGCAATCATGCGCAAAAACTAGGTATAATTCCGAATGATTTTTGCAGAAGCTGTCTAGACGAGGAGGAGGTTGAATCCACTCATCACCTTCTCTGCGCCTGCCCGGCGTTTTGCACAATCAGGAAACGATACGTGGGATCTTACTTCCTTAACGATCTGATCGAAGTTCAGCAAGTAGGGATATCTGATCTTCTTAATTTCTTAAGAAGCACAAAATGGATCCACGAATAGGGGGCTAAACTCCCTCGTAGCTGCACAACGGCCCTCCCTAGCCTATGTGTGTTCTTCTCATTTCTGGGAAGGCTACGGTCCTACCTACCTACCTAGTGCGTGGCGTGACGTACCGTCTAATATAGAAAATTCCTTGCCGGACTCGGCCTTTCCCACTCAGTTCATCAACATACAGGTGTTTAAGATCAACGTCCATCATTATCTCCTCCATTCTTAGATCTCTTTACCTTCGGTCGAGTGAGAACCCTTGGCAAAAAAAACCTTCGCGCCAAAGGTAATAAATTGTAACATAACAGCACGACCGCACCCGAGCACTATATACCGAGCGTCATGGGCAGGGATAAAGAATGAGATACCAATCTTTTGGCTTTGACAGGCATTTTGACAACTTGCCCCTACAAACGCGTTGCAGTTTGACGGCGTCTTGACTATGTCATTCTGCCTTGTTCCGACGTCTTGACTCTTAAGTCAAAAGCGTCGTTCTTAAAGCGGCCTCTAGACGCTCAATATTATTGTGCAAAATATTGCACAATTTTATTGGCTTGCTGCCCCAGACGGTTCAATATTTTTCCCAATAATTTAGTTGACCGCTCATATTTGTATTAAAAGTCAAAAGTGTTTTGATTTTCCGCAATATATCGCACAATCTTGCAATATTATCTACAGACGAACAATAATATTGTGCAATATCAAATATTGCCCAATATTATTAGGCGTCTAGGGGCCGCTTTAATTACAAAAGCAACAACCAACCCCTGCGGAGATCAACGGGCAGACGTACGAAAGTTTGGTATCTCATTCTTTATCCCTGGTCATGGGCTTGTATTACTTTGACTTATAAATCGAATTCACCTCAATTCACCACTCCATCCTGATTGATCACATAAGCGGCGTTCACACTGTACGATTTGTCTGTACGATTTGCTTGATGACTCGTGTCTGTACTGCCAATCGTCAATGTGAACGCTCCATACTGCAAGTCGATGCGATTTGTAGTATGAAGTTCAGAATTTTCGACTTTTTACCTTGCTTGTGTGGGTGCCCGTGTATGTGGAAAAGTCAGAAATTTTACTTCCATACGTTTTTCACTTTTTTTTGTGATTTCGAAGGGTGAACATCAGCGGACAAAGGCGATATGACTACGAATTTAGTGACAAGTTATGGCATTTCCAAACTTGTAGATGTAATAATAGACTATTGTTGGCGGGATTGGTGTCTACTTCCGAGCTTCGGATATATGTATGTAGCTGGCTTAAATTGGTAGTGGTCAGCAAAACTCTAAATCTTGTGGATAAAATTCCAAAAATAATTTCTACTACACGCCACCACGATACTTCCACTAGGGGGCCGCCGGGACCGACGTCAGGCACCGAGATACCGACCGCCAGTTGCGGGGGCTCCTCTTTCTCGTGGTACCAGATTATAACTACCGGTGGAGCTTCGCGACCGCAAGGTCACTTGAGGTCTGGCACCTCACCCTAGAAAAACTCCCAACTTTGGAGCAAAGCAGTACTCCAGCGCCTCGCCTCTTACGACAGGCATGCCTTTCATTTTCTCCATTTTGTAACAACTCGGATGTGTATTTAAAAGAAAAACAGGGGTAACAATATTCACGACACAAATTCTCTCTCACTAATGAAATCTATCAAACATGCAGTATAGTGTGAACGCTACGTACTTTTGGTTGTCAAAAAAATCGTACAGTGTGAACGCCGCTATACTCGCAAATCGTTCTCGTACTCACTCACTTCTCATAAATAAAATAAAACATTTCCCCGATGATTCCATTAGTATTGTATGTAAAAGCAAAAGACAAATTTAAATTTTTAGTTAATTTGTTTAATTTTAATAACATGGCGTCTGGGAAAGACTAATCACACATTCTCTGTTTCCGTTTCCGTTTCCGTTCTTAGTTGGTTTAGTATTTTGTTCTTTTAGTTTTTAAGTTTTCTTTTTTGTTTTCGCATTATTTCTCGCTCTACCATCGGTACATTTTGTTATTAATTTTACGGTAATACTAACAAAAGGTTTGAAATTGAATTTTTAATTTTATTCTTTAAGCTTTTTGGTTAGCATTTGTTTAGTTTTCTGTTTATCTTATGGATGCCTTTCGATGAATAACGAAAGGAATCATTTACTACTACCACTTGCATGCCCCCAGATACTGTCCACCTCTCTTTTTCTCTGTTAATTTCTGCTATAATTTGTTGGCATTTTTTGCATTTTCTAAATAAGAAACAAAATAACAAAAAAAAAAGATGCACTGAAGCTTGGTGAACGAATTATAGATGCGAATAGATGATTGGATGTATATATGTACGTACGAATGTTTGTGGTTTTAATCAATCTGTTTTTATCGTTTCTAGTATCGAGCGGCCGTTAGTTCATCAGTCCATTCCACGCCCTCCAAGTCGTTTATCGCGTCGAATAATTCGCCGCAATCGACTATTTCGCCGTCCTCGCGACAAAGTAGTCCAAATCATTCGATAAGCAAAACTCGATCGAGTAGTAGTATTAATATAAATAATAACAACAAATCAATAACACCACCTTCCCTTCCGCCCCATGCGTATGCTCTTCAACAGAAACAGCGAAGCTTCTTGACTTTCGGTTTTGGTGCCGGCGGTTCGGGACCGTCACGCCGCGAGAGCCATGTGAACGTGAATGTGACACCGACATCGCACGATGCCTCGAGCGATACGCCCGAGATACGAAAGTACAAGAAACGTTTCAATTCGGAGATTTTGTGTGCGGCATTGTGGGGTGTCAATCTACTGATAGGTACGGAAAATGGTCTAATGTTGCTCGATCGATCCGGACAGGGCAAGGTTAGTATAAATACGTTATATCATCACTCGTTATTTCTGCATATAACATCATCATTTTGGTTAATTGTAGGTCTATCAACTGATCTCACGTCGTCGATTCCAACAGATGGAAGTGCTTGAAGGTCAGAACATATTGGTCACAATATCAGGAAAAAAGAATCGTGTACGTGTATACTATCTGTCGTGGCTCAAGTCAAAGATCCTTCGAACCGATGGTCTATCAGATGTAAGTACAGTGAGAGACGGACGGATATGTGCCGATGTGAAACTTGTTTTGAAGTAACTTACTCGAGAATGAATCTTTGTAGCAGGTGGAGAGACGTAACGGATGGATAAATGTCGGAGATCTACAAGGTGCTGTACATTTCAAAATAGTTAAATACGAAAGGATTAAGTTCCTAGTGATTGCATTAAAAGACTCGATTGAAATCTATGCGTGGGCCCCTAAACCCTATCACAAGTTCATGGCATTTAAAGTGAGTTTTTCCCGTGCCCTGTTTCTTTCAATTTGTATAAATCAATTTCTTTATGTTTATAGAACTTTGGTGAACTTGAACATCGTCCTCTCTTAGTGGATCTCACAATAGAAGATCAATCTAGATTGAAAGTCATATACGGTTCGGCTGAGGGTTTCCACGCTGTCGATTTGGATTCTGCTGAAGTTTACGATATCTATCTTCCTAAACACGTACGGTTGAGAACGTTATCTTTCTTCGAACATTTGTTGACCGAGTTTTTATTGATTTTACAGACTCAGGGTGCGATTATACCACATTGCATTGTAGCGCTTCCAAATTCGAATGGGATGCAACTGCTCCTTTGCTATGATAACGAAGGTGTTTACGTGAATACTGTTGGTCGTGTGTCCAAGAACATTGTTTTGCAGGTGAGTTTTGAAGAAAATACGAGGAAGCAAAAGTCACTTAGCGGAAATGTAAGGAACTTATTCGTAAATGGAATAGCGAGTCTTACAAACACATCTGAAGATCAATTTGCTGAGCGCGATCAGCATGACTGTTAAGGCCTTATATAAGGCAGACTGGCAGAAGTGAATCTGTTCCCAATCGAATGTTAAATCCACTGAGTCAGCTTATTTGTCAGGAACAACAAAAAATCTACTGATTGTGCCACATACATAAAACGGTGCGGTCTGATCATCTTCGACCACATCGACAGCATTTAACAACGGTAGGGTGAAAAATAACAGATGTGACATCGAATCAAAAATGACCAAAGCGTTACAGTGGGCTTGTCGCCAGATCACGCATCAGTTGCGTAGTAGGTTGACACTAAACGTTATAGCTTCTTTTACCGGTATTTCTCGGGCGCATTTCCACGTCCGGTTGAGTGCTATGCTGAATCTCCACCGCCTTGGTATCGTGGGTGGACTTTGAAAGCCATATCATGTGTCGTCGTCCAGCCGGAGAATCCAGCTTTATCTCAAAACTGCAATTAACGCTTGACGGATCCCTATAAATTGCTTGCTCAGTAGGCCAATTATGACAATTGCAAAATGGTCAAAGTGCACGAAAAATATTTCTTCCCACAGCACGAATTTGGGTATTGATAACATACGAGGTGTGACAATTAGGTTCCGGGAATTTAGTCATAACTGGGAAACTGACAACATAGCGTCGTTCGTCAACATCTGTCAAAAAGGGCGGCCTTTTCTTTCAATGTTCATCCAAGCCTGAAGTTTGGTTTGCTTGTGTGTTGTAATTTTTAGTGGGATCTGGTGAAAAACCCTCGGAAACCCTTCGAAAATTACAAGTGGTGTATAGAGACGAGTGTATGTCAAAACACGTGTGTTTGAATGGGCGAAGCGGTTCAAGAAGGACCGTGAGTCAATAGAAGACGATCCACGTGAAGAAGCTTCCGTCAAATCATATACCGCGGCTTCGGGGATATGTTCCTACCGATCAGACAGTGACTGGACATTTTTATGCTGGCGTCCTGAAGGGGCTTCAAGCAATTATTTTCCGTGTGTAACCCGAACTCGCCAAGAAGGGCTGAATTTTGCACCATGACAGTGCGCCGGCCTATTCCTCGATTGTGCAAGAGATGTTATAGCATTGCAACGTTGCCGCATTTGCTTTATAGCCCCCTGCGACTTATTTTTCTTCCCCAAAATAGACTCACACCTCAGGGGAACTCGTCATTATGGTGTAGGGAAGGCCAAAGAGGCTGTAGCGTTGGAATCATTACGTGGAGTTAGAGGTAAGAACTATTGTGAGGGTTGGTAATAAAATGTTGCGACAAACTTGTTTATAAATTTCCGGAACTTAATTGCCGCTCCTCGTATAAGTAAATTAAGTGGTACAACTTAGTTGCCTTTAAGAAAAGCGGGATTTTTGTTATGGTGATGTGGTCGAGTCTAAGACGAGTTGCTGCGATGCAGGATGTTTTACAAGCTAAGAAAGGTGCTCAGGTACCTGCCCCCCTTTACGGCTTCAACAACTCGGCCACAAACCTACACCTACACGAGTGGATCATAATACAAAGGAATAAGTTTTGGAACTGCCAGGAGGGTATTAAACACTCAAAAAAAAATATATAGGACAAAACTACAATCCAAAACGAGCCAAAGAAGCTCTAGAACTCAACAAAGCCGAAAGTGCTATTTGAATCACTAATATGACACGGGGCATGCAATTACCACCTTCACAAATTAGGTCTCAACAGCAGGGATATTTGAACGTGCATGAAGCACATATTACTTGTCTACACAAACCTTGCCCGAAAAAGATTCAAAATCACATAGCAACAGTTACAGGGAAAGACTTTCGAGAGATCCCATCTAGTTGTGGAATTCTCGAAGACAGCACTTAAATCCTAGACTAAAAGAAGGGGATACAATAGACCTTTATGGTCGCATTACAAATTTATTCATGTGACACACCCCGATCTCTTCAATTGAGGCCTTTTGTATATGCTAGTAGGGAGGGGGTCTATAACTTTAGTTTCTGAAGTGTCACTGACACTTTTCAACTCGTTGCACGTATGCCTCGTATAGGAGTTGGTTAGTGGACATCTTTTCAGTAGCCCTTAATGGCTTTTCTTTTGAAAATAAATTTTAATAACTTCGGGTGTACGCCCTTTCGTAATGAAATGAATCGAGAGCTGTCGGAAATAGAATATTGAACAGCCAAATAACAAAAAAATCACCCTTTACTGTGGCTTTTGTGTAATACTATCAAATTGGGCTAAACGTATGGGCAATGTGTAAATCGTAAAGGGATAGGACCCTTAGAAGAAAGCAAGATAAATCACATACAACATGGGTGAATAAGAGAAGCTTGGCTCTGATCCTTCTTAGTCTGTAACGCCACCAAGGCAAGCAGAGCAAACTTGGTTACCATAGCCAGCAAAAATCGAATTGAGCAGTAACGAGCAACAGGCAAATATGTCTCATCGTAATCTATGCCTTTAACTTGACTATAGCCTTCGAATACAAGCCGAGCTTTGTAGCCTTCGATGCAACCAGTTGCATCGCGCTTGACCCACCTACTATCAATTGTTTTTCGCTCAGCAGGCAGCTCACACAGCTCCCAACTGTTGTTCACCATTAACGACTCATATTCAGACTTCACCGCAACCTTCCACTCCCCTTTCTCGTTGCATTGCCTAGCCTCCTCATAAGACCTTTGGTCACATATGTATGTCTTTTGTAACTGCTGCAAGCATCGCATATAAACATAGAATATCACGAGCTCTCGCAGTTTGTCTGGTGATTTCGATCTTATGGGTTGTTACAGGTATGGAACCACATATACTTCACTGAGGCCAACATCGAAATCAGTCTCGGTGACGGAAGGATATGACAAATTCTCACTCGCCTCACTGAATTTGTTATTTATTTACTTACTTAGGTGGCGCTATAGTCTAACAGCAAGCGTCTCCAGCTAGCACGGTCTTTGGCCAGCTGTTTCCAGCGCCGCACGCCAAGTTGGTTAAAGACCCCTTCCACCTGCGTGCGCCACCGTTGATGCGGCCATCCTCTGCCGCGCCTTCTTTCCGGGGTGGTTTCAAAGACTCTTTTGCATTTTCCATGCGCTCTACATGGCCTAGCCACCTCAGACGCTGTATTCCTACACGTCGTACTAGGCCGATGTCGCTGTACAACCCGTACAGTTCTTCATTAAATCTTCTCCTCCATACTCCGTTTGAACAAACCGGACCGTAGATAGAGCACAGAGTGGCCATGGTGCAGTGGTTAACATCATCGACCGTCGAGTGGAAGGTCTATAGTTCAAATTCGTTTCATAGCCAAGAAAAAGCAATTCCTATACGGAAAAAAGTATGCACTCAGTTGTGAATGGAAATCGACCAAACGCACTGCTGCAGGCTTAACACTCACAGTATATGGTCAATATTAACACCAAAAGTGCATGAACGAATTACTGTGAATTATAACCAACGCGAAATTTGGTCGGCTCTCGTCCTATCTAGGACAAACCACCCCTGAGAGTAGTGAACGAACATCTACGACCCAAAAAACCACTGCAATCTGTTCAGGTTGTGTGTCAGAAACATCAACCTGCTCGAAACTCTCCCTCTCCCTGTTACCTTCGCTCGCATAACGTTCGTTCAAAACGTTATAAGGCATTAGCCTTGAGTGCGGGTGTAAAAAAAAAACAAAAAAACTGAATTTTTCTCTCGAAACGACCAAGGGCATCTTCATCCGCTTTTGTTAATGTCCAAGCCTCTGCGCCGTTAAGGAGGACTGGGATGATCAAGGTCTTATATAGTGCCACCTTGTTTTTCCGAGAGAGGGCTCTACTTCCCAATTGCCTCTTGAGCCCAAAGAAACAGCGGTTGGCAAGAATGATTCTACATTTTATCTCACCGCTGGCGTTGTTGTCGCCGGTCAATAGTGAGCCAAGGTAGACGAATTCCTTGACCACTTCAATGATATACCCGCCCATGGTGACGTTCTGGCCAATACGTCGGTGTTGACCGTTTCTTTTAGATGAAGGCGGATATTTGGTTTTACCCTCATTAACCTTGAGACCCATCCTAGCCGCTTCTACCTCAGCTTACAAAGGCCTCATTGACGTCTCGCTGTGTCCGTCCAATCACGTATGCAAGCAATTGCGTAGACTTGAAATAAATCGTGCCTCTTGTGTTGACCACCGACTCTTGCACGATCTTTAGAAGCACGATGTTGAAAAAGTTGCATGACAGCGCGTCACCTTGTCTAAATGCTTTTCTAACATCAAAGGTCTCGGTTTGTTCATTACCGAGTTTAATGGAGCAGCGAGGGTTCTCTATTGTCATCCTGCACAGTCGGGCGAGTTTGGCAGGAATGTTAAAACTAGATATGGCGTTGTATAGCTCGTCTCTATACACGTTGTCATACGCGGCCTTGAAGTCGACGAAAAGGTGGTGAGTCTCGATTTGGTCTTCTCTAAGATCTGCCGGAGTGTAAATATTTAATCTATTGTGGATTTACCTGAAACCACACTGATAAGAGCCGATTAGATTATATCCGCAAACGGTTTCAGGCGTTCACACAATACGGCAGAGAAGATCTTATATGCAATGTTGAGGAGACTTATTCCCCTATAGTGGGCGTAGTTCTAGGGTCTTCTTTCTTGTCGACCGGGTAAACGATGCTGAGATTCCATTCGTCGTGCATGCGTTCCTCCGACCATACCTTGCAAATGAGAGGGTGTATGCACCTTACCAGCTCATCTCCAGCTGCCTTAAAAAGCTCAACAGACAGGCCGTCTGCGCCCGCGGCTTTATTAGACTTAAGTCTTGATATCGCTATTTTGACTTCGTCTAGGTCGGCCTGGACGGAATTTTCTTACATCGTCGTCCATTACGAATGGATCGTTCTGCCTGACAGCGGTATCTTGTCTGTCATCGCCGTTATACAGGCTTCAGAATTTGTTATCTGCAGACTTAATTTCCTCTAGTTTCCTCTGCAGAGTCACTGATTTCTATAATTGTGACATCTTGTGGGTACACGATTGTGACTGATTTATCAGCTTCAGCATGGTTCATGCAAACATTTGACGAGTTTTGACGGTTTACCCCAGTTGTTGTATTGTCATCGCCTGCCTCACTCGATTCGTTCTCCGAGTCGCCCTCTCCACCTGAATCGCTTTCAAAAACATCGCCTGCATGAGCTTTATCTTCGGTGGGTACCTTTGAGAGAGAAGCAGTAACATCTCACAATAACTCTTCTCGTCTTTTGGTCATATAGTCGATAAGCTTTTCTTTGCTCGCTATATCCAATAAAAACACACTCAATTGCCTTCGGTGAACCCTCTTGGTATATGAGCCAGAGCCTTAAGTTAGAAACACATATAAGCTTGCGCGCGCACCGACTTTGACAGCATGAGTAGGAACAACGATATCCTATGAAGTAACACATAATGTTACCTCAACTTTTGCTCGACCTCATATCGTAAAGTCGAGCAAAGCGCCGTAGTAGAGCTACTCTCTACTCGGACGTGCGTTTGACAGATGTATTTCATTGTGTTGTGAGAAATTTGTGAAACTAAGCTCTCTTCGTGCAGCTGACTTGAAACCAGATTGTGTGTTGCGAATTGTGGTTGCGTGTGTCTGACACATTATATCGTAAGTCGGTACAAAACCTATCAAAAGTCAAAACTTTAGAATTAATAAGTCGGGCTTTCGCTTGTTCCACCTCTCCTCTGGTTTTTCGTTGATCATATCTTGAAAATGGAATACGGTTGATACCGTCTTGGTGCAAGGTACATAGGTCCCCTATTTTAATTGAATATTATGCATTATCTACTCGTATATTGAATGCCTGAATATGTCTACACATCTTTTGATCATTTTCAGTGGGGTGAGATGCCGACATCCGTCGCCTACATTGGCACCGGTCAAATCATGGGTTGGGGCAATAAAGCAATTGAAGTAAGTACAAAAAAAAAAAATAGACAATCTAAACCTTGTCACTTGGTTTCATCACTAACCAGATTCGTTCCGTTGAAACTGGCCACTTGGATGGTGTGTTCATGCACAAAAAAGCTCAACGTTTGAAATTCCTATGCGAAAGGAATGACAAGGTGTTCTTCAGCAGTGCCAAAGGTGCTTCATCGTGTCAAATCTACTTTATGACACTCAACAAGCCTGGTATGGCTAACTGGTAGATAACATAATACTATTCACATACACATCTCTATACACGTATGTACGTACGTACGTACAGCAGAACAATTATAGAAAACAACATATTCAATGTTCAACTACAAACAATTCAAAAGAAAAACAAGCAAAGATGAAATCATATAGAAAAGAAGCAAGAAGAAAGTTATAAAACTAGTTTATATACAATAAATGCATTTTTTTAAAAAACGTTTAAATAATAAAGAAAACAAACAAGAGGATAATAAGGAAATATTCTTATAAATTCGATTACTAATTATTGAAGATATAAAAAAGGAATATGTTTAAGGAGAGTGCGAGCGCGAGTAAGGACGAAAGAGTTCGGGTAGTCGTAGTGTTTATTATCGTGTGTGTATAAACGCAATTCGGATTGTAGTATCAAATGCTTTTTTAAGAGGAAAACACAAGAGGAGAGTGTGAGAATTGTATTTTTTTATAAACTTAATTTCCTTGTCGCGTTTCTTTTTATCATCTATCTTATGGATGTTTCTTTGAATATAATACGAGTAATAAATGTATTGAATAGATGCAATTTTTTTTCTATTAAGAATGGACTATTCGATTGCATGATTGCAGTAGAATTAGAGAGAGAGAGAGAGAGTGGCTTTGCTACTGCAAATTAAATGTGTGCACCAGTAAATCGGATTGTTGGTTTTTCGATTTAAATTCGATTTTTTTGTTTTGTTTTTAAATAATCGGGCTTATCCACGTAACGTAGACTTGTACAATAATATACCTTGCACGCAAGGAGACTAAACGATCAAGATACAGTCATCCACAAAAGTGAAGGCACAACACCTATTTTTGTAAAAAACGCCCTCCAAATAGCTTCGTATTTAAAAAAATTATAACAAAACATAATTATTTTATAGAATAGTGTATGTGGATTTATATTTGTGACTTTTACTGTTTCGCTAAAAAAAATAACGGAAATATTTCTATTTTATAATAGCAAAGTAGAAAATCATTCCACAAAAGTGAAGGCACAGCTGAAATGAAAGACACAGAATTATTGTATTTCTCATCAATTTTCAATGAAGCCTTACCTTTCTAATATTCAGTTGCATATCCTTTGTTTTGAAGAACTGCATGGAGCCTTCTACTCATCGACTCGACTAACTTCTGGGCATATTCTGGCCAAATATTCTCCCATTCGTCTTTTAATGCCGCTTTGAGCTCGTTTTTGTTATGAATTTCTCTTTGGCGGATTTTTTGTTTTAAATAATTCCAAATATGCTCTATGGGATTCAAGTCAGGGCTTTGTGGAGGCGTAACGAGCATGTGAGGATTATTCATCACAATCCACATCTTTGCGTTAGGCGCCGTATGCTTGGGGTCGTTATCTTGTTGGAAATAATACGACTCCCCAAGGGCCAGTTTTTTCACACTTTGTTTTAATTTTTTTTTAAGATGTCAATACATACGTATTGATCCATCCTTTCCTCTATGAAATGCAGGTTACCAACACCTTTAAGCGGCCTACACACACGCTGCGGATCGAATGGATCTGTTTGAAGTCATTTCGCCACACACTTGTGGATCGGTATACGTTCTTCATTTCACGCTGTTCGCCGTCGAGTAAGGATGGATCGCGGGGAAAAATAATTTTGTTTTGTGGTGTATATATTGTGTGAAAAATGGAAAGAAAGGATAATGAAAGAGAAACGTTCACTATGGATGCAGGAGTGGTTTCTGATCCTAATAACTTATTCGCAGGAATATCAAACTCATTTGATAACTTGCGATCTGTAGCAGACTGTGCCACACACACGACGATCTGTTTGAATCGCAACATTTTCAACCGCGCCACACACACACACTACCGAATGCAAGAATATCAAACTCATTTGAAAACTTGCGATCCGTAGCAAACTAGCCCACACACAGGACGATCTGTTTGAATCGTAACCGATCCATTCGATCCGTAGCGTGTGTGTAGGCCGCTTTAGCGGACATACAACCCCACACCATGATACCATCCATGCTTAATTGTTTTAAGTGTGTGTTTATGGTACAGTGCAGTTCCCCTCTTTCGCCACACACGAAGGCGACCATCTGATCCAAATACATATGTTGAATTTGGATTCGTCAGAGAAAACTACTTTATCCCATAAATCACTAGATTGATTCAAATTATTTTTGGCGAACTGAATTCTCTTCAATCTGTTCTTAAGTGAAATCAAAGGTTTTTATCCTAAATGAGGATTGAGAGCACGTTTCAAAAATTTTGCGATCGACATGTTTTCGCGACACGACATACAACATACAAAAATAAAATTTTGGTTAGAAAAATATATCAAGTGGACTCTCGTAATCGACCAACACGACATACGAGCTCGGATCGAAGAGAGAAATTTTATTTTGTATAAACGCTAGTGGACTCTCGTGATCGACCAACACGACATACGAGCTCGGATCGAAGAGAGACATTTTATTTTGTATAAACGCTAGCAGACTCTCGTGATCGACCAACACGACATACGAGCTCGGATCGAAGAGAAAATTTTATCTACAATTTCTTTGCGTTGAACTCTACGGAACTTCAAAATTTTTGAAACGTGCTCTCAATCCTAATTTAGGATTTAGGAGACTCTGACGACCGTCAGAGTCGGGACGAGACTCTGCGCGGCTTTTTTTTTTTTTTTTTTCTTGGCCAACAAGATTTAAATCCAGCATTTAAGGGTTGACCATAATAGACTTACGCGAACTTAAGCTTATGTCAGAATCCAACGAAAATCTCACTTAAGTTTCAACGAAAAGTCAAGTAACTGAACTGTCAAATTGTCTTCATTCGGTTTGATTATTTTCGGTGTGATTACAATCGTTTTGTTTAAAGTGAGAAAAATATAAATAAATTAATAAAGTCGTATTCCGCCATATTTAAATTTGTTATTCTTTTTCTTGATTGTACTTTTGGTTTCTTTCACTGTCAGCTGTCAAAATTCCGCGCGGAATATCTTCTTTCATTGAGACGTTCCGTAAGCTCGCTTAAGTTAACGAACATTTAACGAAACCGCGCATATTCCCATTATGGGTATGCCATAGGCTTTGCATGTAATAAGAGATTTCCGTAAGCTGGCGTACGCTCGCTTAAGTCTATGTATTATGGTCAACCCATTACAATGCATCGCCTTATGGTTTCGTGGTGGATCGGTTTTTTGTAGGTAGTTCTTGAAGTGATCACTGATTTTTGTTGCACAGGTATTGTATGAGTCTCTTATCACTTCGAGGTTTATTTTCTATTTGCCCGTTATTTCCATAACGGGCTGAATCACATTACGTATTGTATATCGGCTACGAGACAATAAGGCACCAATTTCAGAATATGATTTGTTTTCTTTTACATACAAATTTATAACAATTCTACGCTCTTCTACAGATAGTTCTTTCCGCGGCATTTTTTTTTTTTTTAGCTATTTTTAAATTTAATATATTAGAGCTTCTATTAAAGAGACTAAAACACACTGCGTAGGCGTAGGAAATGCAGTACACAATGAATTCTACCACGAAGCAAACCAGTGCGGAACTCCCGTTTTAAATATGCCGTTCCCTGCTGTGCCTTTACACGGTGATGCGACAGCGCAACTACAAACGCTGCCGTTTGCTGTGGCTGTAAAGTCGTTCAGTCAATACACAATGGGGAGACTTTCATCGGCGTTTTTTTTTTCTTTTTTTTTTTTTGACAGCGAGGTTACTTCTGGAGGTGAATTCTATAGAGTGAAGCTGGCATCAGTAAAAAATTCGAAGATTGAAACTGAAATTAGTTCATAAATGGATAAAAACAATTTGAAAGAAAACATTGCTAAAATGTGCGGCTGCTTTAGCCTATAAAAAGTTAAAAGCGAAAACAAAAGTCAGAATGAGGTGGTGGGTAAGACCAAGTTATCAAACGTATTCCTCCAACGTCGAATTCGAAAGAGCACAACGCCGTGTAGTTGCGACAGTTTTTCGAATTTTCGAAATTGCAGCGCTGCGACACGACTACATACATACGTGCCTATGTGACTTACTCCATATAATTCCATTGTATGACAGCTACGCCGTTTGTAGTCGCGCTGTCGCATCGCCGTGTAGTAGCATTGTCAAACAGGCATCACTTTTGTGAAATCAATTTTCTACTTTACCATCACAAAATAGAAATATTTCCGTTATTTTTTCTAGCAAAACCGTAAGGCTGCGGCCACGTAGTGAGCGATTGAGCGATTGAGCGACCTCGCTGAGCGATTAAAAAAAGACAAATGAATTAACGTGCGAGAGGATGAGAGAGAAGACATTATACAGTGTTTCTTATATTTGTGATCTCTTCTTTGTACTGTACTTCGCACTGTTCGCAATGTCTACCAAGACATAGTAGAGCTACGTGCCATGTCAGGGTCTACATTGTGCGCCTGCGTATTACGAAACTTTGGTGGAGGCGTCGTAACAACCGTGGTGTAATGTACACGTGTATCGTTCACATAAACATTTCATCATTTTAATATAAACATTTTTCAACTATGCCATAAGACTGGACGACTTCGAACTGCAGAAATCAACATTTTCGTGTTGATTTTTTCCATTTTTGGAATTCGCCGCTCAGCGACAGTCGCAAAAATTAAAACAATTTTGATTTCAGAGCGACGTCGCTCAGTCGCTCAAGAAAATCGCTCGCCGCTCAGGGCCTACGTGGCCACCCCCATACAATTCGAGATGTTTTAATTTTTTTTTGTCGCTCAGCCGCTCGTCGCTCAGTCGCTCACTGCGTGGCCGCAGCCTAAAAGTCACAATTATGAATCCAAATACACAAAATCTTTAAAATAATTATGTTTTGTCGTTAGTTTTTTAAATACGAAGCTATTTGGAGGGCGTTTTTTACGAAAATAGGTGCTGTGCCTTCACTTTCGGGGATGACGGTATGTACTTTCGATGTCAATTTTTGGCGCTAATATTTGTCTTATATCCGAAATCAGAGAATTTCAATGGTGATCGTCTATTTTGAAATTACACAGTATATCTTAGGGATTTGTAGAAACAATTTAGGGAATTCTTCAACATAAACAATTACGAAACAATCTCTCCGTGACGATAACATGCACACATCATCACATCCAAAAAAATACTTATTCAGACAACATATGAGTAGCAATTAATAAATTGATAGAAAGCAAGTTCTATTCTCTCTCTACAGCAGAAATATATATATTTACGAAAAAGAAATGCAAATAAATCCAAAAGGATTCGAATTCAAACACACACATGCATATTAGGGGTAGATATACATAAATACAATACATACAAAACCCACACATCTATATAAAATAGAATAGAGATGAGCCAGGGAAAAGAAAAGCAAAAAACAAATTAACAGAAACGAAAGGACGAGAACGAGACCATAAATATATATTTCTTTGACTTGTTTTCTTTTCCATGTATTTTTCTCATATACATATATTGATTTTGCTTTTTTATATAAATATATATTTGAGACGCCATTGTAAAAACATAAGTGATAGAAATATACATAAAAAAAAAAACAATAAGAAAACAAAAGAATTAAAAACAATACAAAGTGAATAAAGGCAGATAATACAATTTTTAAATATAATCTTTTCCTGATTACTGATTATTGTCCTTTGGTATTTGATCGCTACTTCCAATCTTTGTTTTCATTTGTGTTTTTGTTCGATTCACTTTTGTTTTATATTCGAATAAAGTTATTTCTTGTATTGAAATTCGTAGAAAATCTCAAAGAGAGCATTAACGATTGGCCCTGTTTTTTGTTTTTTATTTTAGAGCTTTGTATCTTTTTTTTTTTTTTTGTTGTAATTTTAATTTTTAGTATAGCGATATAGATGTTTTCAATTTTTTTTTTTTGAAGAAAAGTATTAATTACAGTTTCTGTGCTTTTTTTTTTTTTTTCTATTTGTATTTGGTGGTTTGTTGGGCACAAAATTATTAGAAATGGTGCCTAGGGAAAGAGCGGCGAGATCGTGGGATAGATGCATCCATCTCTTATCATGTTAATGAAGATTTATTTGATTTTTGTGTATATTTTTTTGTTTATGTACAACTTTAGTTAGCTACAAATATATATAAATATACAGACATACCTACATACGAGCATTAGACTTTCTTTTGTGTTTATTGTTCGTTCAATCTTTTTTGTTGGTTTGTTACGTAGCTATTTGTTTTGAAGTTAAATTACCCGTGACTTGCTGTCGTATATGTACGTACATCATTATCGGTGGGGATTCACTGAATCACTTTCCTAAACACATCATACGTTCATTTATTAATTCACCTATCGCCATTAGAAGAAAGAGCACGAGAAGCGCGCGATTGAGGATTTGGAGAGGTGTTACTGCAGGCGGGACGTTCGAAAGTTTTATCAACAGATAGAACATGCCAAGGTTATAAAGCCAGAGCGGAAGCCTGCAGGGATGAGAACGGACACCTAGTAGTAGAATCGCAGTCGATGCTGAGAATATGGAAAAACCACTTCTGCAGACTGTATAACGGCGATGTTAGTCAATATACCGCTGTCAGGCAGAATGATCCATTTCTAATCGACGGAGACCGCAGAGAATTCTGTCCCCCTGACCTCGACGAAGTTAAGATTGCCATATCGAAGCTCAAGTCGAATAAAGCTGCTGGCGCAGACGAACTGTCTGCTGAGCTCTTCAAGGCAGCTGGGGATGACCTGGTTGTGAGCATGCACCAGCTCATCCGTAAGATATGGTTAGAGGAAAGCATGCCCGAGGAATGGAGTCTCAGCATCGTATGTCCGATCCACAAGAAAGGAGACCCCTCTGATTGCGCCATAGAGGAATAAGTCTCCTTAACATCGCCTACAAAATCTTCTCTGCCGTTTTGTGTGAACGCCTGAAGCCTTTTGTAAATAAGCTGATAGGTCCTTATCAGTGCGGATTCAGGCGAGGGAAGTCCACCATCGATCAAATCTTCACACTACGGCAGATCCTGGAAAAAAAACCAATGAATTTCAAGTCGACACTCACCACCTATTTGTCGACTTCAAAGCCGCATACGACAGCGTAATCAGAGACGAGCTATACAACGCTATGTCTACCTTTGACATACCTGCTAAGCTCGTCAGACTATGCAGGATGACGGATGCAGGCTGCTCCATCCGAATCGGTGAACACCTTGCCGATAGTTTTGATGTCAAAAAAGGATTTAGGCAGGGCGATGCGCTGTCGTGTGATTTCTTCAACATCATATTGGAAATGATTGTGCAAAAATCACTGCCCAATACAAGAGGCACAATCTATTTCAAATCCTCGCAACTCCTTGCATACGCCGACGACATTGACATAATAGATCACAGCGAGATGTCAATGAGGCGTTTGCGAATATTGAGATGGAGGCGGCGAAAATTGGTTTGGCGGTAAACGAGAGCAAAACTAAATATATGCTGTCATCAAAAAAGAACGCTCAACACCGACGTCTCGGCCAGAACGTTATTTTCTATGAATTCGCTTAAAGTTTCATTAAATTCCGAAACCGGCATTTTATTTGCCCGGTACACACCAATAATATTCCAACATTCTTTTTGCCATTTTATTGTTATCATAAGTAACCAAATTGTATATTCTTCTGACTTGGATTTATTCTCAACTGCCTTAATTCTATTTTTTGCAAATATGATTACTCCTCTTGTATGTTTTGAGTTAGATAAACAGCTAAACGATCTATGTATACCCATTTAATTCATATTCACTTTTTCTGTTGTCCGCCGTTATATGGGTGTCGACTTGAAATTCATTGGTTTTTTCCAGGATCTACGAAACAACGTTTTTGGGGAAAACGCCGTTTAGGTAAACTTAACTACGAGCTTTGAGGCAGTGTCTTTTGTTGTTAGTCCAACATATTAGGACCAACAATGCAACGCAGCGTCCCATATACATAGCATGCAGTGCATACAAACAAGTCACCTAATCGCTTGGTGACTAATTTTATCAATTGTAAACCGAAATGCGTTGTGTAAACACTTTCAATCGCAAGTAAACTTACCTTTAACAATGTGTATTGCGGCTGGTATGTCTACAGAACCTGATTCCGATTATTGAACGATTTCCAAGGGATTATGGAAAAGTCTTGCTACCGATACACAGGGTATACCTGCACATACCTCTTATCGCAACAAAACACTGTTTACGTTAACAAGCCATTTTATACATATATTGCATCAAAAAGAGTAACCAAAAAACAAAACATGAATTATCAAAAGTATGGAAATACGTTGTCAGTGTTACGATTAAAATTAAATAGAGATTCCAGTTCTCTGTGTGTTAAATGCTTTATTGTTTCTGCCCTCTGCCACAGCGATGGGCATGTTCCTCAGGCGTGTCGGCCATGAAGGCGTTTGTGCCCATACAATAGCTGACTTCACCGTTTGCGAAGCGCTTGTTATGCTCCTCGATCTTGGCCTTGTTTTCCAAGTACAGTTTGCGACGCATCTGCTCTTCATTGTCGTCTTTGTATGTCTTGTTGAACTTGGCCTACAGAAAATGACGACTTCAATTACGAACAGTCAGGTAGGACGAAACCCTCATCATACGTACCTTGAAGTCTTCCCATTCCTTCTCGAATTCGGCGTCCATTTCTCTTTAGAAAATGTGTAATGATCTTTTGGACGAGATGGCGTGCAGTGGAAAATTAGGAAACAATTGATTAGCGGAGTGCTGCGCAGTCAGTTTATATCAGTTTATATTTTCTGTTAAGGGCGAATTGTATTGTGAGTCACTTCTAATTGCTTCTAATCGCAGCGGATAAACAAAGAATGTCATGCTAATCAGATTGAGTGACAACTAGAGGCGACTTCAGATGGTAACACCTATAATGACGTGCGGACTTGGGCTAACGTTACATCTTGGCTTGAATCTAGTGTTAAAACTATTAGGAGAAGAATTTTACTATTAGCAATTACTATAGCAATTTCTTCGGAAATTTCTTATGGAAAATCGCGATTCGTGTCAGTTGGAATACAGCAAAAAGTAGCCGATGAAACCACGGTAAATAAAGGTTCAACCGGAATAGACCCGAGAGGGTTTAAGCCCATGTCAAAACTGAACGAAAAACCAGCTTTAGTTTAAATGGAAAGCCAAGTTACCCGTCATAAACTTAAGCAAATTCAATAAATTGCCAAATTGTTTATCCTGAGCTTGCCAGCATTAGGCAAACAGGTAAAATTCCGCGAATTCCGAATATTTTCCTTCCAAAACACCTGTAAGCTCAGTTAAGTTGACAAAGATTGAGCGAAACTGTGCATTATTCATCCATTAGGATTGAAAGCACCATGCCAAAGGGTAAACTGCGGTACACACCTTCGATCAAAAGTGACGTCAGTTTTGAGTGAAGTGCCCCACGCCCACAATGTAGATCTTGTTTGACACGCAAAACATCATTCAAGTACATAATTTTCCGCAGTCACCATGTATTCGTCTTTTTTGTCCCGACGTATATATTCTGGACACATTACGTCCCAGAGAAAACGGTGGGACTCGTAAATATTTATAAATTCCTCGAGAAATTGTCTGCTCTAATCCACTCCCATCATGGCCACTGATCGTCATGCAACCACGAACATTTTTGCAAGTCGTTAGTTTTGATCGTCAAACTATCATTCACATCATAGATAAATTAACAAGATGGAAAACTTTCGTACGTCTGCCCGATGATCCCCGCAGGGGGTTGGTTTTTCTTGTTTTTATTACACCGACACTATGCGTGTTATTCTCCATTTAAAAACGACATTTTGACTAACCCAATGATAGTCTCAAGACGTCGATGTGTATTGTCAAGACGTCGGTCCAGGTCGGAACAAGGCAGAATGACATAGTCAAGACGCCGTCAAACCGAAACGCGTTTGTGGTGGCTAGCTATCAAAGTGCCTGTCAAAGTCATCAGATTGCCATCTCTATGCATTTATCTATGATTCACATGTACACACTATCAGTTTTGGGTGACACTCGACTAAAACGTCACTTTTGATCGAAGGTGTGTACCTCGCTTTATAAGTGATTCGACATAAGCTACAAAGAAGCTATTCGGTTCAGGGGAGTAAGTTTTCAAGCCATAAGACAAACAATTCCGAGGAAAACCAGAAAAAATATGTACGAGCCAAAAATGACTGCAATACCACCACATTCGATAAGCCAAATTCCTTACTTACTTACTTAACGGGAGCCACGGTTCGGGGTGTGGGCCTCAACCAACATGCCTCTCCACCTAGCACTATCTTTCGCTAGTCTTTTCCAGTACCGCACGCCCAGTTGGTTGAGGTCCCTTTCCACCTGTACGCGCCACCTTAGGAGCGACCGTCCTCTATTTCTTCGTCCCTCGGGGTTGGATTCAAAGACTCTACGGGCTGGAGCTCTGGTGTCCATTTGCTCAACATGGCCTAGCTATCATAGGAGTTGGACCCATAGGCGCCTGACTAGAGTCATGTCGCTGTACAACCCGTACAGTTCGTAATTTAATCTTTTCCTCCAACCCCCCTCTGTGTTTGTATGTATGTTGGCGTTACAGTCCATGAAGAACCTGAGCCGAGCTTCTCTCAATCACCCATGTTGTGTGTGATTTCATTTTCACATAGGTGAAAGGGACCTACAGTTTATTGCCGGTTCCGAACGGCGAATTTCGAGACGCTTTTCATGACAATTTTACTACAGGGGGTTTTGTCAGAACCCCGCTGAGGAGAAACACCGTGAAATCCATGTTCGATGACATAGCTGTGTCGGGATTCGATCCCGAGTCATCGGCGTCAGAGGCCAACACACTACCCACTGCGCCACGGTGCTCTCTGTATGCGACATTAAGGAGACTTATTCCTCTGCAGTCAAAGGGGTCTCCTTTTTTGTGGATCGGGCAAACAATGCTGAGACTCCATTCCTCGGGTATGTTTTCGTCTGACTATATCATACAGATGAGCCGGTGCATGCTCCTATCCAGCTCACCCTCAGCCGCTTTGAAGAGCTCAGCGGACAATTCATCTACGCCAGCAGCTTTATTTAACTTGAGTTTCGACTTGGCAATCTCAACTTCGTCGAGGTCAGGGAGACGGAATTCTCTGCGATCTTCGTCGTTAAGAAATGGATCATTCTGCCTGACGGCGGTATGTTGGCTGTCATCGCCGTTATACAGTCTGCAGAAGTGGTTTTTCCATATTCCAATCCGACCAAAAACTGAGGCGTAAAGTCCTCCAATGTCCCAAAGGTAGATAAACTTTCTGGCCATTTGTCAAAAAGATTAGAAACTCGTCCTCGTCGTCTATACTAGCACTTATCAGCTGTCACTCCCTTAGACAAAGCTAATCCTTTTGCTCTCTACTTAGTAGCCAGCTCGCATCCCTCAGCTTGTACTAGAGCGCGTCGATTCCACTATGGGACAAGTCTACTTTCTTACTCGTACAGTTGCAAGGGTTCTCAAGGATTTCGACATACACAAATCCGCTGATCCAGATATGGTGTTCTTCTACGTTAGCATAACCACTGCGTAAGATTTCCAGCTCTCCTACTCTTTCTACATCGACTACTTGACTTTCTGGCGGGGCGTAATCTCCTTCTAGCTAGCACACGATTCTTGCATCTCAATATCCACAAAAGGACCTGATCAGTCGACATCAATCAGATTGATCACTCTTCCAGCATCCTAGATGCACGAACCTGAGCCTGAGATCGAGGAGATGGGGAGATGCTACCACATGATTGACGCTCGCAAGTTTTACGAAAAAGTAAAACGAACATGCCAGGGCTATAAAGCAAGAGTGGAAGCCTGTAGGGATGAAGACGGACAACTAGTAGTAGAGTCAGAGTCGATGCGGTGTATGGTAGGGCGCATGCAATAGCTTATCTGTAAGATATGGTCGGAGGAAAGCATGCCAGACGAATCTCAACATCGGTTGCCTGGTCGACAAGAAAGGAGACCCTGAAACCCTTTGTGCATTATCTGATATGTTCTTACCAGTGTGGTTTCAGGCCAAGTAAATTCACAATAAACCACACTGCGGCAGATCTTGGAGAAAACCCAATAATACTAAATCGACACTCATCAACTCTTCGTCGATTTTAAGGCCGCGTATGACAGTGTGCATAGAGACGAGCTATACAGTGCCATGTCTAGTTTTGACATCCCTGCCAGACTCGTCAGATTGTGCAGAATGACAATAGAGAACTCTCGCTGCTCCATTAAGGTCGATAGCGAATTAAGCATGACCTTTGATGTTAAAAAAGGAGTTAGACAATTGACACGCTGTCAAGCAAATTTTTTCAATATCGTTCTTGAAAAGAACAAACGAGACTCACTGGCCAACACAGGTACAATCTATTTCAAGTCTGCGCAACTGCCTGCGTACGTGGATGACATTGACGTAATTGGACGAACATAGCGGGACGTCAATGAAGCGTTCGAAAGCATTGAGGTAGAAGCGGCTAAAATGGGTCTTTCGGTCAACGAGGGTAAGAAGAAATATGTATATGCTGTCAACCAAAAAAGACGCACAACACCGACGTCTAGGCCAGAACGTCACAATTGGCAGCTACAGATTCTAAGTGGTAAAGGACTTCGTCTACCTTTTCTCAATAGTGACCGGCGATAACGACCCCAGCGCTGAGATCGAAGGTAGAATTACTCTTATAAACCCCTGCTTCTTTGGGTTCGACGAGGGGCAATTGAGAAGTGGAGCCCTCTCTCGAAAGACCAAAGTTGCGCTGTACAAACCCTTAATCATTCCGTTCTTCCTCTAGGGCGCAGAGTCCTGGACTTTAATGAATACGGATGAAGAGGCCATTGGTCGTTTCGAGAGGAAAATTCTGCGTTTAATCGATGGTCCCGTTTGTATAAACGGGGAGTGGGGAGAAGATACAACGACGAACTATACGGGCTATACAGTGACACCGGCCTAGTACGAAGTCTATGGATCCAACGTCTAAGATGGCTAAGCCATTAGAACGAATAGAAAACAGAGATCCGGCCCGAAGAGTCCTCGAGTCCAATCCTAAGGGACGACGCAGCAAAGGATAACCGAATCTAAGATGGAAGGGAACCTTAACCAAGTGGGAGTGCGTCGCTAGAAAAAGCTGGCACAAGACCGTGCCCCTGGAGAACCTTGTTGGTTGAGGCACAGGTTCACATCGGACTGTGGCGCCATCTAAGTAAGTAAGTAAATTGGCCGTATAGGTGAGAATAAAATTCGATTTCTCTAGGACGACTTAGACTAAGTTAAGACGACAGATCAACCTTTTCTTTCGGAATTGGTCATTCACCTAAGTCATCTAGCTGAAAGTTTGGAATTCTGAATTTTGTCAAGGTCAGTTCTTTGTAGTTGCTTTTGTTAGAAGTTTTCTGTAACAATACAGACGACGTCGTTTGAATTGAGTTGGTTCTTCATGGATAAGATTAAATTATAATTAAATTGGTGTCGCGTACATTAAGGTCGACAGCCGAAGATTCCTCTTATGTTATCTAATTTGTTGAGCTACATAAGGCTGCTATAATTCAAAAAGCTTTATCGGCTAGCGTCGTCCTCTACTTCCTTCAGCTGTTTAGTTACGATTTTCGACTCACTTAGACTCTTATATCCTGATCTTCAACGAAAATATTGTAAAACAAAGACACTGGACTTAAGCTTGTTGCACCTCAGTGGTTATGCGGGCCTTATGGGAAGTAGAAACTTTATCGACCTATTAATCGCTGCTTGTAAAACGTACTTTTGATGTCTAAACTATATATTACAAAGGCCACCGCTAGGCTCAAATTTAACTCATCTTTTGAACTCTCTTTCTTGGAAGGTTCTCAGCGGTCTTTGCGCAATATTTGGCTCCAAAATATTTTTGAAATTGACCTGGACACTAACCCATTGCTCCTTTCCCTAAAACATCCGATCCAAAAGGCTTTTAAGATCAACCAACCCGAGAGTTCGAATAATCCATTCCATTCGTTCGTTATCTAGTTTAGTGATCGAAGAATTAAATAAAAAAAAACTCATGGATTTCCGATTGCTGTTATTTGCTAAAACAATAAATTCCAATCGGAAGTATAACATCCCTGCGCAGTTGTGTCACATTTCACTCAACGCTAACGTCAAAGTTGGCTGCCATGCTGCCAATCTGACATTTTGCGTGTTTTCTTGTTTTTCCTTCTTCTCTTTCTTTTCTTTTTCAGAAGGCTTTCGGTACGTGTTGTGTTGCTAAAATAATCTCGAAAAATATTTATCATTTCCATCCATCAAACGAAAAAATATTTCGAATCATGAGCGCGAACATTCCATCTACCGATTGGAATCAATATTTTTCTAATTATTTTGGATTTCGGCCAATGAAATTCGATTTTCCATTTAGTGTTGTTCTCCTCGCAACTAATTGGTTTTGTGCTTTGTATTTTCTCGTGCAGATCTTTTGAAGCCAACAGCAATGGGTCGCGTTATTCGTGCACAACGTAAGGGAGCTGGGTCCGTGTTCAAGGCCCACGTAAAGAGGCGTAAGGGAGCCGCCAAATTGAGGCCTCTCGACTTTGCCGAACGTCATGGATACATCCGCGGGGTGGTGAAGGTAAGTTGAATTGAATGCGATGGTGGGAAGATCTCGTGACTGAATCGGTTCGTTTGTGTTTAGGAAATCATCCACGATCCTGGCCGTGGTGCTCCATTGTCAGTCGTTCACTTCCGCGATCCTTACCGGTACAAGATTCGCAAGGAACTTTTCATCGCCCCCGAGGGTATGCATACCGGCCAATTCGTCTATTGCGGACGCAAAGCCACCCTCCAAATCGGCAACGTGATGCCGTTGTCGCAAATGCCCGAAGGTACCATCATCTGCAACTTGGAAGAGAAGACCGGTGATCGTGGTCGTTTGGCACGTACCTCTGGCAATTATGCCACTGTCATCGCTCACAATCCGGATACAAAGAAGACTCGTGTCAAGTTGCCATCGGGCGCTAAGAAAGTCGTGCCCTCAGCTAATCGCGCCATGGTCGGTGTTGTAGCTGGAGGCGGTCGTATTGACAAGCCCATCCTGAAGGCCGGTCGTGCGTATCACAAGTACAAGGTGAAGAGGAACAGCTGGCCAAAGGTTCGTGGTGTTGCTATGAATCCCGTCGAACATCCCCACGGTGGTGGTAACCATCAACATATTGGTAAGGCGTCGACTGTTAAGCGAGGAACATCTGCTGGTCGTAAAGTTGGTCTTATTGCTGCCCGTCGTACCGGTAGGATACGTGGTGGTAAGGGTGAGACCAAGAAGGATGCTAAGTAGATATATTCCTGTTAGAGTTGTGCTTTTATATTTGGTTGACCAAGTATCTGGGCGCAATGAACAATAAAACAAAAAATCATTTTTTAATAAGACGAATGCTTTTTGTGTTTCATTCGACACTGCACTTTGGGAAGGGTGCTGTGAGGAAGCAACGTTTTTCTCTCCCGATAGAAGCAGTATTATGATCTACAAGGGTGCGCTGGCCTAGAAAAATGGAAACGAGCATGGTAAAGCTATGTACAAGGTTCCCGCGCTTAGGTGAACGACGTACTGAAGGACAGCAATTCCCAGTGAGTAGACTCGACATACTCGTGTCTGCTGTTTCGTTTTTCTGATTGAAGAGCATTACTATCGATATAGTTCCAAAAGCACGAGCTTCGTGACCGGTTACAAATCGTTACAAATCATGGAATCAGTTTAAAGGTTCCTCATTAAAAAGCGCAGGAATATCTAAGGAACGTGATCACATATGTATAGTTAAGGCTTCGACTATTCAGAGAAATAGAGGCGGAACTACCAGAAAAAGTCAACAAGCGATGATGTCAATTAGACACAAGCGCCACGGCAAGGTTAATATGGCCCGTCTACGACAAGAAAAGGACGGAAAGTCTGCTAAATTTTATTAGAGGGAATATATGACTGGTAGTCGGTGCCCCCACAGGGCACTGCATGATATCCTAGGCCAGCCCTACAAATGTAGGGACGAAGAGGAAATAGAATCCATTCGTCATCTACACTCTGAATGCCCAGTAGGTTCCCCTCGGGTTGAATCCTAATGGACTCCTCGTAGTCTAAGTGAGCCTTGATCTCACGTCAATAGGTCACCCAACTAAACTAACCCTAAGGCTTCGATGTACGTATACTATGAAACAGGACCATCAAAGCTAAGACCTTATTTGAAAGAGTGTTCTTTACGAATCGAGTCTTCAAGACAAACTGCTTCATGCTGCAGACAGTTCTGCACTTAAGTTGTTCTGTCGTTCCTACGGTGACCACACCACATACTTGTGGCATCATATCATCTGTCTTGGTATCCGGTGGTCTAAGAGGTCGTGTCGTATCCCACCTCAAGGGAATAAAGAGTTATCGGGCACGCACTGGGATATTCCTTACGGTACGGTACCATCTTATCCGCGATAGCAAAGTGAATTCAATATATTACCGTACCAGTATGCTCAGTAGGATGGTAGAGGACTAATAAAATCCTCGTAGGGGAAGCATCTATCCTACGGATGCTGGCCTGCTAAAAAGCGGGAAGAGACACCGCAGACAAACTCCTCGCGGCAAACACCTCCTGGTGGTGTCATCTGAAGGGCGAATGGCGAGCTGCATGCGCAAAAAATAGGTTTAGTCGGTTGGGCTAAGCGTAAAAAAGTCATGAAATCGGAGATAACCACAAGCCTCGGATTTAACGGACATACTAAATATTGACTCCCGCAAATATAAATAGCACCTGGAATGCTAGGTCCCTTATCCGGGTGCGGTCGAACAGTTACAAAACGCCCTAAAATGCTATAAAGCAGCCATTACTGATGGACCCGGTAAAAAGACCATGAAAAACTGTGACATATACTACGGAAACTGCTATCGTTGTAGCGCCATTTATCTAAGTAAGTAAGTAGTATGCTCAATAAGTTTGAAAGGACCGCCGGGAGATCCCTAAGGCATGATCGATTGAAGAGGTTGTCTACAAATTAGCCTTATGTAATTGGAAAAATTTAGGGAAAAGTTGCTGATGGTCGTAGGTAGTTAGAGTACGTAGCAGACTTTTCTAGTCCCCAGTCCGCGGTTTCTCGTTCAGCTTACTACTGTTTGTAAGGCTCCCTGCATTAGGTTACTTAGAGTGCTTGGAAACCTTTCTGAGACGACTATAGGCGTTCACAGCTTACCTTTCCTGTTCTAGCAAAAGTAGTAGTTCATTGACTACCACGTTCCAGAGGAACGTGGTGTACCGTGGTGTACTTCTGCTGACCATTCTAGTTGAAATGGCACCGAGTCTTTTTGTTAGTAGTTATCGTGCCAGTTCTATTACTGATATCGTTACACCTAGATCAGTCAGCACTTTGGTGACGGCCTATGGTTCAACATGGTTGAGAATATCGAGAAAGGCCACTAGGGTATATTCCTAATGGTTCCAATGACCTTTCTATGATGTTAACTAGCGAGTGGGGTGCTGTTTCCACCGATCAGCCTGTATTGTAGACATGTTGGTTTTTCGACAGCCTTCCTAAGCTGTAGATGTATAGGTAGAACTTAATCCAGGACTTTGCTGAAGTCGATAGTAATAAATTCTACTTGATTGCCTTGCTCTAATGTCAAACGCGTTTTGTAGACAAATTCGATAAGGTTGGTTGTGGTGGACCTTCCTTTTAGGAAACTATATATGTATATTTCCGGGGAGAGAGTTGATACATTTCTTGGCTGGGAGACCGTGCGTCGTTGGAACCCAAAGACGTTGATGAAGTGGTTTCCTTTTGTTGATGAGGGTTTCCTTGTCAGAAGACGCATTAATAGGAAATGTACTCCATTGCAGGAATGGAAGATTCTAATCCTCAAGAATGATGTAGTCATCGCTGGGATTGGCGTCTAAGCAAAGAGGGTCGATTGTATCTACAGCCTGCTGGTAGAATGCGACAGGTAAGGGTAGCCCTAACCCCCTTTACTTACTTACTTATCAGGCCAGCGATCCATGGAGGATCTGAGCCTTAGCTATAGCTGCCTTCCATCCTTGACAGTGCTTCCAGTTATCAAGACCAAGATGTCTTACATCCGCGATTACTTGGTCTTTATACCGGAGGTTCGGTCTTCCTCTTCTTCTCGAACCAGGATGCTCGGAGTCGAAGACCCTCTTAGCTGTAGTGTTGATGTCCATGCGCTCGATGTGGCCGTGCCAGTGTAGTCGACGGATCTTTGCCTTCCGGACTACATCCACATCTTTCAACAGCTCGTAGAGTTCGCGGTTATGTCTTCTTCTCTATTCACCTTCCCCACAGACAGGACCAAATATCCGGCGCAAAATTTTCCTTTCGAAATAACCCAAAATCAGCTCCACTGTTCTGCTTATCGTCCAGCTTTCGGCTCCGTACAGCAAGACTGGCAGTATGAGCGTTTTGTAAAGCATGACTTTGGTCTTTCGAGTGAGGAGTTTTGACCCCAGTTGTTTGGACAAGCCGAAGATGTAGCGGTTGCCAAGGGCGATTCTATGCCGGATCTCCACTGTGGTGTCATTTGTGGAATTTACGTTTGCCCCGAGGTAGACAAACTCCTTAACTACCTCGAAATTGTCCCAGCGACGGATTGGTTTTTTCTTGACAGCATGTACTTCTTTTTGTCCTCATTGACCTTAGGACCAACTCGTTTCGCCTGTTCTTCAATCGCCGTGAATGCTTCCACAATGTTACGGCGAGAACACGCGATGATGTCGATATCATCCGCAGCTGGAGGGACTTGTAGAAGATAGTGCCTTCCCTGTTGACACTTGCCCGTCGCACTATCTGCTCGAGCACCAGGTTGAAGAAGTCACATGACAGCGCATCTCCTTGCCGAAATCCGGTACATGTTTCAAACGGTTCCGAAGTCCTAGAACCGAGTTGCACCGTGCATCGCGTATTTTTTAGCGTGGCGCGACACAACTGGATCAGTTTTCCCGGGATCCCGAATTCGGCCATCGTATGCGGCTTTGAGGTCAATGAAAAGATGGTGTGTATCGATTCGAAACTCGTTTGTCTTTTCCAGGATTTGTCGAAGTGTGGACAGTTGGTCTATAGTAGATTTGCCGGGACGGAACCCGCACTATATAGGGATGTACCCCTATAGTTCTTGCCCTTTTCGCCCTTTTTGTGGATGGGGCAAATAGAACTGGTATTCCAGTCGTCGGGCATGCTTTCATCTTCCCAAATTCTGCAGATGATCTGGTGCATGCCCCCTACCAGAACATCGCCGCCAGCCTTGAAGAGCTCTGATGGCAAGCCATCTGAGCCTGCGGCCTTGTTGTTCTTCAGCTTCTGAATAGCTGTGCCGACTTCTTCAATGCTGGGTGGGAGGACTACTTCAGCGGCTGGTGTTGGGATTTCCTCGGTCCCTACCACTCTCTCTTGGTCATGCTCGTTCAGCAGCTGCTGGAAATGCTGCTTAAATACATCCACTATTCCTTGCGGGTCGGTGACAAGATTATCCTCGCAGTCTCGAAGAGTCTGGGTGCCCTTTTTGAAGCCTCTTGCAAGGTGTTTTACTTTCTTGTAAAGGGCTCGTGTTTTATGTTAATCCCTAGACTCCTCGATATCCTTGAGCTGGGAGGCTGCGAAGATTCTTTTCTTTTGTCGCAATAGTTTTTTTCCCTCCCTTCTTCTGACTCGGTACTCTTCTTGCGCTGTCCTGTTTTTTTCTGCAGCGCCTTTTGATACGCCTCGTCGGTTGCTGCCATTGCTGCTCACACTCGCCATCATACCACGGGTTTCTTGTCGGAGGTGGTAGGTATCCTAAGGTGGTTTTAGCTACTTCTTGAATGGCTGAGCGTCAATGCAGCCACATATTATTGGCATTTGTGTTCGATGTAGGCATACCGTAGGGTCGTTCGCTCAGCTGCTCCCTGTAGACTCTGGTAACCTCCGGTGTGCTCAGGCGCCCAATGTCTGACATTGAACAGTCGAGTTCTGAATCTTGCTGCTACGAGGAAGTGGTCAGAGTTCGCACATCCAGGATATTTGACGAGTGCCTTGCGTCAATGAGCACATGGTCGATTTGGTTGGTGGTTCGACCGTCCGGAGATCACCAGTTTGCTGTGTGGATTCGCTTACCAGGGAATCCTGTTATACTTATCACCGCATTACGTGCGGAGGCTGTGCTTGCCGATCACTCCGCCAAGGGTGTTCTCCTTACCGATTTTGGCGTTGAAATCCCCGAGTACGATTTTAACATCGTACTCCGGACAAGCTCCGTAGGCGTTGTCCAGGAGGTCATAAAAGTCCTCCTTGATAGGGACTTCAGCCTCTTCGGTAGGGGCGTTTGCACATATGTATAAGGCTGATGTTGTAAAATCTGTCTCTGATGCGGATCACAGCCAGGCGATCACTTATGCGTTTATAGTCGATGACCTTCGACCTTAACCGCTTTCCCACGACAAATCCGCATCCCAGTAAGTGCAATCTTTTGTGATAGCTCTAATAAATGTCGCAATTTTACAATTACTGGACCGCAGTAATATCCGCCATGTACTGCGTGATAGCATTCTTTCCAGTTTATGAGCAGCTCCGGGAGTGTACAGAGTTCTGACATTCCAGGAGCATACCCGCAAATCGTGTTCCTTTTTTGTGCGTTGTCGTTATCGAGTATCCGAGGCATCTTGCTCATTCATAACTTACAGGTTTTTTACGTGGGCGGATTGTTAGCCCGCCGCACAACCGCCATTCTGGTCCTGGAGCCCTAACCCCCTTTGCGTTTCTTAATTATAAGAAAAAACTCACAGTACATGTCAAATTCCTTTCACCGCCTGTCAAAACTCGAAAAGTGGCATCACTAGCTCACTGCACTCCTAGCGGCCACTAGTCGAACCACACTGACGTTACTCGAGCAGAACGTAAATATGACAGAAGAAGACCCCCCCCCCCCCCTAATGGGGTATGGTTTGTGTACTGGTGTGCGTTTGTATCCATATCGATTGCCACAAATCAGACTGAAGCTGAGCGGTCGTATACGTCTCAGCAAAGGTCCCCCCAACCCAATAGCGAGAAAGAAAAAGAACTCAGCGACACCGTGACAAAGTTGGAAAAATTTCATTTTCACGAAATTTGCCAGTTTGCAGTGAGTCGAAACGACCAAGTGTATTCGAAGTGCTCCAGTCGGAACAGTCGTCGGTCGTAGTGCATAAAACCGAGTTGACGAGTGAACAGTCGAAGATCAAGGAAAACAGCGAATTACATCAGTGAAAGGCTGCTCTAAAGGTGCGCTACTCCCACCCCAAGTACGATTGCGTTTTGATATTTTTGTTTTTTGTTCTTGTGATTTTCTTATTCACTCTTTTTGTTGTTGTTCCTCGTGAGCCGCACGGGGTTTTTGTATTTTAATTTTATTTTTAGAGCATCTTCCAAGTTAACCGTGACGGAGGGAAGTGGTAGACCTCGTCCGGTGCAATTGTACATACATTTCATAACTTGGCACGTACAGTCGTAAGCGTTTACGATATCTATGTGAATTCTAGCTGCGATAGCAGTGATAACGTTGTAGAATGAGGAACGAGTAGAAGGGGCTGAAGCTAATCGATGTTCGAAGTGAGAGAGAGAGCAAAAGGAATCGGGCAATTGACTTTGAGAGACTGAATGCGGAACAGAAACACCTGTCCAGTGAGCTGTTAAGAGCCTTAATCGCGCTGCGATAATCGAGTCCATTATTGGACTGTTTTCGAGCTAGGTATTTGTGTGCGCTACATTCATTGTCTGTATACACGGCTCTGACGTCAGGCGAAAGCCTGTTTTTCCATTTCTTTGTCTCCGTGCGGGAGGACAAGTACCTTGAATCCCTGCTAAATCCCAACTCACCCGATTGGTTCGCACATTAACAACTCTTGATGCTCACGTGGTGTAAGCACGTCTTCTGCGCATCTAGAAAACCAAAACAAGCTCGACTGACGGAGTTGTACGTCAACAGCACCGGCTATGGCCGAAAGGGCCGTCGATTTTTCTTCGATTTATTTACATACCACCCGCATTTAGCTGTTTTCTAATTGAATACAAATTAAGTTGTCACTCCAAGCTTGTAGTCGTGCTGTTGCCTACACGATAAATTATTCATCGTGTGGCTGATCTAAAATGGCTGGACAGTGATTGACTGCTGAGTGTTTAATTCATTTCCATGTGTTCGTGAATGCTAGCTAGCTAACAGTCCACATGATCGTAATTCGTGGTTTTGTGGTATTCATTCGTACTGCTCGTGTGCCGTGTGCTGGGCTTGGAGCAGCTGCTGGCTTAATGGGTGCTGATTAGTGACGCACATCAAGCGTTAAGTTTTAGTTTTAGAAATAAATGTTCTGTTTTGTTTACAAACAGATTCACTGTCGGTAATGAATCTCTTGATGAATATTGAGTAATGGATCAAAGTCGCAGGGCTTTCGCAGCGAATTACCCGTGGAGAATTTCAATTTCAGTGGAAATTTGTTATGCAACGACAGTTGAGTTGGGAGTGGTAAGGAATAGGTGCTCTGGTTTGTTTGGAATCAAAGTATAGTCTCGGTGTATGGCACTGTGCCATACACCCTTCAGAATCGTTCAGTCCTACTAAACTACAGACGCTCTTTCAGTCTATCTCGATTTATTTTTCTACTTGATTTCGGCAGTTTTTGTTTACTTCTTTTCCAATAGCCAAGGTTATTAATTGACATCATCAGCCTTTCAGATTGTCTGGGCAATTTTGTTCCCCTCCAAAGCAGGGTAATAGCAGTAATGGAATTGATTTCACGAGTCAGTGCTTGCTAATGTTCACGCCTCATGTGTGTCATGTACGCTTAATAATGTTGTCAATACTTGGTTGAAGCTCCTCAAATGATTGCTTTATTCCCCGTTTTCCGCAAGCCTCTTTGATTGTTTTTATTAAGCTCCAGGCCGCTATCGTAAGCATTAGGACAAAGATGACGCAGGTCTTGCTCATTTGCCCAAGACGACAGCAGTTGGCTAGTGTGATTCTACGTTTAAACTTTGTCTCCTTTCACTTATCAGATTCTGTTAACTTCTTCCGCCTTAATGCTATCAAATGCATAATTGGGCATTTCCCTGGCTTCACTCGTTCATTTCGATGTCGTTTGTGTACTCGTTACATTATCCGGTGAGTTAGTATGACTCTTTTGAAAATTACATCGACCCTGATGGATCAACGATTGCCAGTCAATCACAACTGCATATTCTCATTGGATTGGCAGTGCTGTCAAATCAAGATATGGTACTGTGTGGCTCACCTTAACGCTGTTATAAGCGGCTTTTGAAGCCGACCAATACGGGCTTAATATCAATTGGAAACTCGCATTCGTGGTTTTCTTTCAGGATCTACCGAAGAAATAATGGACTTTTCAAAATCACCGGAACCACTTAGTTTACTTATGGACACGACGTAGGTCTTATTCTTCTAAAACTGCCCCTAACGAAGGGACTTGCACTTTTGCGGATTGACTAAACGAAATTGATGCCTATTCTTTGGTATTGCTGGGTGATATAAAAAGTCTCGGTGTACATTTCTTTATTAAAATCAATTTAGTCAAGTACGAATTGGCCAATATTATCTATGACCTTGTGCCATTTTTCGGGCAGCTTCACAATTCCATCGCTGTAGAACTTCTATGGTTTATCGGCCATAAACTTGTGAAACTAATAATATTCAGCGGCTATTCGTTCCACCAATTTTAGATCATCAATGGAGTTTTGCAAGGACCGAAACAAATGGTAGTCAGGCGGTGTAAGCTCCAGGCTATACGGTGGATGCATCTAAACTTCCTACCCAATTTGGCCAATTTGTGTGTGGCCTGGCATTGTTGTGATGGAAAACAACTTCTTTTCTGTTGGCCAATTCTAGTCGCTCTTTCTTAATTGATTCATTCAAACGCCTTTGGTCATGATCGCCTTCGACCAAGATCGCCTTTGACTACGATCACCTTTGACCATTATCGCCCTTGACCATGACCACCTATGACCATGACCATCTACATATGACCATGATGGCCTTGATCTACTCGAATGATCGCCTTTGACTATGATCGCCTTTGACCATGATCGCCTTTGACCATGATCGCCTTTGACCATGATTGCTTTTGACCATTATCGCCTGTGGCCATGACCGCTGTTGACCACGATCGCATTTGACCATGATCGCCTTTGGCCATGAGCGCCTTTGGCCATGGTCACCTTTGAATATGATCACCTCTGACCATGATCGCTTTGAATTATGATCGCCTTTGACTATGATCGCCTTTGACCATGATCGCCTTTGGCCATGATCGCATTTGACCATGATCACCTCTGACCATGATCGCTTTGAACTATGATCGCCTTTGGCCATGATCGCCTTTGACCCTGATCACCTCTGACTATGATCGCCTTTGACCATGATCGTCTTTCACCATGGTTGCCTTTGACCATGATCGCATTTGACCATGATCGCCTTTGACCATGATCGCATTTGACCATGATCGCCTTTGGCCATGAGCGCCTTTGGCCATGATTGCCTTTGACCATGATCGCCTTTGACCATGATCGCTTTTGACCATGATCACCTCTGACCATGATCGCCTTGAACCCATCATCGCCTTTGGCACTGATTGCCTTTGGCCATGATCGCCTTTGACCATGATCACCTCTGACCATGATCGCCTTGAACTATGATCGCCTTTGGCCATGATCGCCTTTGACCATGATCACCTCTGACTATGATCGCCTTTGACCATGATCGTCTTTCACCATGGTTGCCTTTGACCATGATCGCATTTGACCATGATCGCCGTTGGCCATGAGCGCCTTTGGCCATGATCGCCTGTGACCATGATCGCCTTTGACCATTCTCGCTTTTGACCATGATCACCTCTGACCATGATCGCCTTGAACCCATCATCGCCTTTGACCATGATTGCCTTTGGCCATGATCGCCTTTGACCATGATCACCTCTGACCATGATCGCCTTGAACTATGGTCGCCTTTTACCATGATCGCCCTTGATCATGATCGCCTTGAACTACTCGTATCATCGCTTTTGAGCATGACCACCTTTGGCCATCATCACTTGTGTTGGATATTCTCGTATTTAATCTATTTTTCAATATCCATATCAGAGGCAGTGTTGGTCAGTAAAGATCCGGCTGTCTGTTGCGTTTGCACCTTTTCGGCGCCTAGCTCGATCCACAGCGGTCGCGATAGTCATAAACGTACTTTAGTTTCAACAAGCTCTCTGAAAATTCGACGCCGCTTGCACTAACAGTAGAAGAAGAATAAAAGCGTTGTCAAATAGCTATTAAAGAAGCTGCCACTGATGTGCTGGGCTTTACGTCACCACCGCCCAGAAAAAACCCGTGGTTTGACGACCAGTGCAATGCTGTATGGAAAGACAAGAGCTGTTCGTGAGTTCTACGAACAGAAAAGGGGAGAAGAGAACCGGCTTCTCAGAAAGCAAAAGAAGGAGCGTGAGAAACGCGCGGTCGAGGAGCTGGAGTGGTGTTACAGCAGGAATGTGACTGAAGGCTGCCGGGACGAAAATAGACAACTGGTAGTAGAATCGCTGATACTGATACTGATAATTTGGTAGAATAATTTCTGAACACTTAAACGGTGAGGAAGACTCAAATACCGCTGTCAGGTAGAATGTTCCACTCAACTTGGACGACGATAGACAAGAATTCCGTCTCCCTGACTTAGACGAAGACAAGATAGCAATATCAAGGCTGAAGTCAAACAAAGCTGCTGGAGCAGACAGACTGTCTGCGGAACTGTAAGCAAGCATACAAACTCCTCTGTGCTGTTTTATATGAACGTCTGAAACTGTCGCTCATCACCCTGATAGGTCCTTATCTTCCCACTGCGACAAATCCTGGAAAGGACCCAAGAAATGCAGATCGACGCTCACCACCTATTTATCGATTTCAAGGCCGCATATGGTAGCGTGCATAGAGACAAGCTATACAGAGCCATGTCTAGTTTTGGTATCCTCACAAACTCGTCAGATTGTGTAGAATGACGATGGAAAATTCTCGCTGCTCCATCAAGGGGGGTAACCAACTTAGGCCTTCAATGTCAAAAAAGGGTTTAGGCAAGGCGTCGCGCTGTCTTGTGATTTTTTTAACATCGTACTTGAGAAGATCGTGCGAAACTCACAAGTCAGCACTAGGGACACGATCTTCAAAATGTCCGTTTAACTGCTAGCTTACGCGGCTGACATTGACGTGATTGGTCGAACACAGCGAGCCGTCAATGAAGCGTTGGTTGACATTGAAGCGGAGGCGGCCAAAATGAGTCTGGCAGTAAACGAGGGCAAAACGAAGTATATGCTGCCATCAAGGAAGGACATCCAACATCGACTTCTCGAACAGAGTGTCATAATGGGCAGCAAGAACTTCGACATAGTGAAGGACTTGGTCTACCTCGCATCCGCAGTAACTAATATGAACAACTTCAATACCGAGATTAAACGCAGAATAGCTCTAACCAATAGCTGTTGTTATTGGGCTCAAAAGACAATTGAGTAACAGAACCATCTCGCGAAAAACCAATATGGCTTTATACCCAGTCAGTCCTGGTTTATGGTGCAGAGGCATGGACGCTATTGAAAGCGGATGAGGAAGCTCTTGGTCTTTTCGAGAGAAAAGTTCTGCGTGCGATCTTTGGTTGTGTTTATGTTGATGGCATCTGGAGGAGAAGATTCAGCTGCACGGCGGCATGTGCCTGGTTAAGCGTATATGGATACAACGCTTAGACAACGTATAGACAACATAGCTCCGAAGAATGTTCGGATCCGAGTCACTGGGACGACGCAACAGGGGACGCCATCGACTCAAATGGCGCACACAACTGGAGAAGGACCTCAACCAACTTGGTGTGCGTGACTGGAGCCGGCTGGCAAGAGATCGTGCTGGCTCGAGTTGCTTATTGATTGAGGCACAAGACCACTCCGGTCTGTAGCGCCACGAATAAAAAGAAGAAACTAGTAATCAGTGTCGATGTCCTCCTGTAATGTTCGAACTTTGTGAAAATTCCACCGATCTGCTGACGTCGATCAGAGTTCTTCGTCCTTTTGATGAGTTCTTATCCCGAATTGATTCTCCTCCAATTGATTGGAAAATATTATCTGGGAACCAATCAGATAATATTCTTCTCTTTACTTAGTGAGCTCGAAAAGGCGTCGACCAAGTTGTTATTTTTCGTCTGAATTTGTCGAATGCGCACGCATATGTACATGCCGGACTACATGAATCGACGATTTCAAAGAATGTCGCCAGCAACAAGGAGTAAAAAAGCGAAACACCACTCTGTACGTGACATAAACAACAAATCGTTTACCGTACGAAATTAGCGACTGGTCGTAAAATATAGTCATAGCCCCATTCCTATGCAGCGGACAAGCCCTTATCGGCACGGCAGCTCCACAAACAGCCACAAGTTGTTTTCGCTTCATGCCTTTAACCATAGTGATGATACATAATCTGATTCATTCTGATTCACCTTAGCTTAAATGCCCGTTGGGTGGTATTGGACAGTATTTTTGTGTGAATACTTAACCGTCAACGATGAGCGAGTAGCGAATTGGGTTTAAGCATTGTCAGCGAAGCATGGAAAGGCTGTGTGGCCCCGTCACTGAAGCCATACGGTAATCGTTTTTGTTTTCTCTCCGGGTCAAGACGATGATTCTGGTGGTGTGACCGTGACTTGGTTACAGTTTGGTAGCTTAGGTTCATATTACGCTCAATACGCACAGTTCTAGTGTGTCCTCTAAATGCTTAGTCGCGATTGTCACAAGTTTGTTTGCCTTTCGCGTGAGCGTTCAAACCCTATTGCCTGGGCGGTAAGGTGCTGTTCGATAGCTTTTAATGATGTCACCCTTATCAAGAGACAGTTTCCGACTTTCTCACTCTTTCCTCTGCATATCATCCACTTATCAATATGCGGTTCATCGAAATTATTCTATTAGTACTCGTTATCTACTCACTTACACGCTAAGATACTCCTGCCGCACCGTGTTTACATAACGATTCTCAAGTTATTTTGTTTAACTCCTTCACTTGGGATTGTTTGCACATTAGTTAGAGGTATGTATGTGTTCCTAAACGCCGCCTTTGTTATTCGTTTGTTGTTTATGTTCGAGACTTTTCGGTAAGAGTAGTTCGTGTTGATTTATCGGTTCCGGTTGCTAACGCTTTCGCTCTCAGATTACACTTTTCCTCAAATAAGTTAAAGGGATCATCGTGCGAACGCAACCAGGTGTTTATTGAAATTTTTAAAATTAGCTTGTTAGTGAGTTCTAGATTTCATAAGTTGTCGATTTGATTTATCTGTTGTTGCGATGGAGCGAATTTGATAATGTATTTGTCACCGTTGTCACTTTTTGCCATCCGAGTAGATCGGTGTCCGGTAAACATTGCGAGAATTAAGTCCAACAGTGCTTTGGCGAAGGTACATATGTACATATGTGTGAACGCCTGTTGTCCAAATGCGTAGTAGATCCAAACTGGACAAAAGTCGTTCCTATAAAGGAGCAATCTCTCCTGTGCTTACGGCGATTTTCGACGAAATCAGGGAACCATAATGGAAGCTCTTGCGTTTCATAACAATCGGAAGTAACTTGCTTTAGGCGTTTCGCTATTGTCCATCTTGCGTGGACCCTTTCCTTACCAGGTTGCTTGATGGGAAAGCATAGCTCTAGTTTGGGGAAGTAGTTTTCTCCACCCGTTCAGTGGAACGTCTTCAATAAAAAGTGTTATAAAAAGAAATTCATTATTTTTCCAACAGATAGCTTTAGTAATCTATATCTCGCGTCGTCACACACCCTGCATACTTCAACCACTCTTCCCGCGGGAATACCATTAGGCCTTGTTTTGCCGGGCTAATTAGCATTTTTGCGACAAAAGAAAAGAATCTTCGCAGCCTCCCAGCTCAAGGATATCGAGGAGTGTAGGAATAAACATAAAATACGAGCCTTTTACAAGAAAGCCAGTGGCCTTGCAGGAGGCTTAAAAAAGGGCACCCTGGCTCTTCGAAACTGCATGACCAAGAGAGAGTGGTAGGGACCGAGGAAATCCCAACTCCAGCCGCTGAAGTAGACCTCCCACCCAGCATCGAAGAAATCGGCACAGCTATTCAGAAGCTGAAGAACAACAAGGCCGCAGGGAAGATGAAAGCATGCCCGACGACTGGAATACCAGCTCTATATGCCCCATCCACAAAAAAGGCGATCCTACCTCTTGCAAGAACTATAGAGGTATATCCCTGCTCAATGTCGCATACAAGATCCTGTCCAGCGTATTGTGAGAACGTCTAAAACCATTTTGCACCGCACTAATCGGCAGCTACCAGTGCGGCTTCCGGCCCGGCAAATCAACTATATACCAAATTTTCACACTTCGACAAATCCTGCAAAAGACCAACGAGTTTTGAATCGATACACACCATCTTTTCATCGATTTCAAAGCCGCATACGACAGCATTCATCGTGAAGAACTGTTTGGGGCGATGGCCGAATTCGGGATCCCGGTAAAACTGATCCAGTTGTGTCGCGCCACGCTAAAAGACACGCGATGCACCGTGCAACATGCGCCGGATTTCGGCAAGGAGATGTGCTGTCATGTGACTTCTTCAACCTGGTGCTCGAGCAGATAGTGCGACGGGCAGGCGTCAACAGGGAAGGCACTATCTTTTACAAGTCCATCCAGCTGCTAGGATACGCGGATGATATCGACATCATCGCGTGTTTTCGCCGTGGCATTGTGGAAGCATTCACGGCGATTGAAGAACAGGCGAAACGATTTGGTCTTAAGATCAATGAGGATAAAACGAAATACATGCTGTCAAGCAAAAACCAATCCGTCGCTCACCACCTGGGACAAAATATAACAATTGACAGCTACAATTTCGAGGTAGTTAAGGAGTTTGTCTACCTCGGGGCAAACGTAAATTCCACAAATGACACCACAGTGGAGATCCGGCATAGAATCACCCTTGGCAACCGCTGCTACTTCGGCTTGTCTAAACAACTGGGGTCAAAACTCCTCACTCGAAAGACCAAAGTCATGCTTTATACAACGCTCATTCTGCCAGTCTTGCTGTACGTAGCCGAAAGCTGGACGATTAGCAGGACAGCGGAGCTGATTTTGGGTTCTTTCGAAAGAAAAATTCTGCGCCGGATATTTGGTCCTGTCTGTGAGGAAGGTGAATGGAGAAGAAGACACAACCGCGAACTCTACGAGCTGTACCAAGATGTGGATGTAGTCCGGAAGGCAAGGATCCGTCGACTACACTAGCTCGGCCACATCGAGCGCATGGACATCAACGCTCCAGCTAAGAGGGTCTTCGACTCCGAGCCTCCTGGTTCGAGAAGAAGAGGAAGACCGAACCTCCGGTATAAAGACCAAGTAATCGCGGATGTAAGACATCTTGGTCTTGACAACTGGAAGCAGCGTGCCCGGGACCGTCAAGGATGGAAGGCAGCTATAGCTCAGGCTCAGATCCTCCATGGATCGCAGGCCTGATAAGTAAGTAAGTAAGTTAGCATTTTACGCTCTTCTTTCTCTATTTACTGGCCCATCATTGGCTACAGTATTTGCAGTTCTTTGTTGTGTCAGACGTACTGCCTGGGCCTCTTTGATGATAGTTGCTGCAGCCTGTTTCACCGCATCCCATACTGCACTTGATGTTAGCATGTGTTGTTCTCAGGTGTTGGTACTTCTCCAATTCTTTCCTCTAGATAATTCCCTGCGTTCTGCGCTGACACGTGGACATTGGAAAAATACGTGCTCTGCATCTTCTCTGACCTCTTCGCCGTTTCAACAGAGAGGAGATTCCTTCAGACCAAACCTGTTCAGATACACACGGATGGATGGAAGGTGATCAAATATTCAGTCGAGTTCCTCTCGAATTCGTTCAAGGACAACTAACCCTAGAGAGTTGTGAACGAACATCTACGACCCAAACCATCTGCACTCCATCCAGGTTATGTGACAAACCTAATTAAGAGTATGACTTGAACCTGCGTGCATTATAAAAAACAACAAACGGTAGCCAAGCCAGGAAGGCGGCAGGGGAGCTGCTCCCCTACGGCTAAACTCTTACATAATTCCCTCCTGTACTACTGTCAACAATTAGGCCTTCTGAAGGAAGTGACCGCCCAGTAACGTCCAGCTTTGATCAATACATCGATAGTGACTCCACATGCTTCGGGAGCTTGGTTGGAAGGTTCTTATGCATTCATCTCATAGCCCAAGCCTGGCACCAAGTGCCTGTTCATTGCGGACGATTTTGCTGGTGAAAAATTCGCCTCAAGAAAGGCTTTTGAAAAACGACTGTCCCAGTCTGTTGTCAATAGGGACAAGAGTTTCTATGACAGGGGCGTAATGGAATCACCTTCAAATTGGCAACAAGTTGTCGTACAGCTGTGTTAGTGTTAGTGTGTTAGTCGGTGACTGCAAAATTGATTAAATGGAATATATCCAACGCAAGCATTGTAATGGTCAGAGGCCAGTAGCCCCCCATAACCGGCTTCAAAGCCTGAATAGACGGATGCTGTGTGCTTGGTGGGATTGGAGGGGAATTGTCGTTTCTGAACTGTTATAACCTAGCGAAACGGTCAAGTCGGCCTTTTCTGTGTACAAGTCGATTGTTTGGACGAAGCAATCAATAAAGGGCGACTAGAGTTGGCCGATTTGCAAAAGAAACCGCAGACTTTATATTACCCAATATTGTTTGGCTTCCGTCGTCTCTGAATTACCGTTTGCCAATGATAGGTAAGTTCGAAGCCTTCGAAGAATACACGTAGGCCAGAGAGACCCGTTGTGCAGCTATTCATGGAACCACTTAGTCTTTCTTGAAGTAAAGAAGTTAAGAAGGTCAGATATACCTACTTGCTGAACATCTGTCAGGTTGTTAAGGAAGTAAGATCCTAGGTATCGTTTCCTGATTGTGCAGACAGTGACTTCTCGTCTTTGTCGACCAGGGTTATAGCTGGGGTTTCAGCTTCTTCCGTTACAGGGCCCTTGCTTCCCGAGGGGATTGGGGGTTCCTGCTCCGTCGAGCTTTCTCTTCTGACCACAGTGCTAGCTGGGTCTTCGTTGCCGGATGGTGGCACTTCCTCATCCTTTTTATATATGTATATTAAGTTTGACTTTTTTAAAGTCAAACCTAGTTTGGTAGCCGCATTGGGCCAGAGGTTCCAGGGCTTCACAGTTCAGGACAATGATTGTCTGTCTCGATCTGCCTTTTGGTTCCTCCAGCTTCACGACTCACCAATCTCCTATTTGAAGATTGGGGTTGCAGTAGTTGATTGTTTCAGCGATTTCCAAGGGGTTGTCTGGTGCCAGCGGGAGCCAGCATCTTGCTCGCGGTCGTTTCGGGATCTAGTCCTTAGTTACGACCTTGAGCCTAGCTCCCTCCCATATTACCCCTATTTCTGCCACCGTGGCCCTTAAAAGATCGCGGGATCTCTCGTCGGCACAGCATAGCAGTTTTACCCTGCCTTGGTACCATCCAGCGTCGTCGCAGATGGGCGGTGGTCCAGGGTTCTTCCTTGCTATTTTTAGGAAGTTTGCCGATAGTGCTTGATCGACATCGACCGTTAGGCACTCCCTTGCAACCTCACCGAAAGGCTTTAATAGCTTGGCCGGTGCTCCCAGCTTAGCCTACCTTTTTGGTTCCTCGGAGGACAATCTGGGCCTCTTGGCTTTTATCTATATCCTGAGCCAGGATTCCTGTAGCCCAGGCGACATACTCTTTGGCTTTATCCGGTAGGTCGGTCTTATGGCCCCATCGATTTATGACTCTCAACACATAAAACACCTTACCACCCAGCTTACAAACACAGCTAAGTTGCAGGTTTTTTGCGTTTCGATGTTCTTAGTGCTAAGACTCCAAGATTTGCCGATTCTTGAACTCCGGCCAACCCCAACTAGGCCATATCTAGCTGCTTCGCTTTATGACAACCACTAGAGACAAACGCTTCCTCACTACTTCCACATTTGAACAGTTGGGATTTCTTTCAGCATTACAGACACCTGGCGTACAAAAATCTCTCGTATCTCTCCAATCTACGACGTCTTCTTATAACCAGTGTTGTTTTAAGCCTTGAAGGTTGAGATCCTTATCAGTGAGACACAATTTACCTACAGACAATTATAATCAGTTGACAGTCTAATTACCGAATTACTGAAGACTTTGACTGCACCATGCGTTTGTTTTTAGATAAATCTGTGTGGAAAGAAGGGGCTGATTGGGGCAATGCTGTTTTTATAGCTAAAGTTCAACCAGCTCTCTCAGTTCTCGCTTTGATCATGGCCACAATCAGGTTCAATCACACACATAAGCGTGGAAATTCTACCTTGGGACAGCTAACCCCTTAAGCCTATTTCGTCCAGGAAAATCTCGTACTTCACCGAGGTCGTGTGAGACGTTTTGCGTTAAGTGTCATTTGAAAAATACGTGATTTGCTTACAGTGGATTTCCCAATTGTAATTTAGCGAGAACATAAAAACACAAGTATCTGCGGTCGTAACGCGATTATTTTTTATCAGTTTTCCCGAGACACTCGATCAAGCATAGTGTTGGCGACACTCCAGAACGAGATATAGTACGTGTAATTGTCTTATGATAGTTAGAAGATCGTCATTTACGTTCGAGTCTATGTATGTGCTCTTATTTAACGCTTTTATCGCTCCTTGTCAAGATAAGGAATTAGTTAGTTGCATGCTTGCTTGTACCTCTGTTGGCATTCTCTAATATTTGTTTTTATTTTTTTTTTTTTTTTTAGAGAAAATCACGCTACAATGGCCAATCGACAACCGCCCATGGACGAGCTGCCGCCACCCAAAGCCGATTTCAGTGCGCCGCCACCGTACGAGCTCTCTAATTCAGATGTACATGAAGTTCCCCACAGTAAACTTCCTACCTATGAAGAAGTCCAAATGGAGAAGTCGCTCAATGGTGAACTGCCACCATCATTAACCGCACATCCAGCTATACCGCCACCACCACCACCGCCACCCAATCATCCACTTACACAAAGCCGAACTACAAATACTGGCACACAGCCGGCGCTCACATTTATCGCTATCGATACATCAGACGCCGAGAATCTGACAAGTGATCACGGTCTACTCGGCACCGATATCATATTTGTCTCGGCATTCATGGTTGCATTCCTTTTCAATTGGATCGGATTCTTGATGCTTACATGCTTCTGTCACACAATTGCTGCCCGATACGGGGCACTGTCAGGTTTTGGCCTCTCGCTCGCCAAATGGACGCTAATCGTCAAACACTCCACTGATCTCGCTTCACATGAGAATTCCTGGTTGTGGTGGTTAATCATGGCATTCGGTTTCCTGATTTGTATTCGTGCCCTTGTCCAGTATATCAGTATCAAACGCACCTGGCGATTGTTGTCCGCATCCGCACAGGAGCGTCTATTGTTTTTCTACTAATCACTAATATTTTCTTGGGGGCAGCTGCATTAACACGTACATACTTTCCATTCAAACCATCGCTATCGACAACATATCTACCAAAAACAACACAACAACAACAGTAAGAGGCGACGCATCCACGAAGAGCGGAAATTGATCAAATTCGAGACAAACATAGAACCCAAACGAAGGCCACCCAAGCAAATTAACGCGTGCTAAATGCCAGGCGACAACGTGCTGTCGCGCAGTTGTACGAACATGGACAATGCATCTCACGCCAACAATCAACAAACCAAATACAACCACAAACATCACTTCGTAATTCGACAAGTAAGCAATATCAAATCATAAATTCCACGTTCCATTCCGAGAGGTGTTTATCGCTAAGAATTAAAACCAACAACAGCAGCAGATAATACAGGCGGCAGCTCTGTTAGACGTGGCCCAAGGCAGAGGCAGCAACAGTAACAGTAGCAGCTGTACCAATAGTAATTGGCATCGACAATGTTAAACGTTGTGCTTGGTGTGTGCTGTTTGCTGTACTGGTTAAGCACGCATCAGCTATTGCAAAATCAATTAAAGACAACAAATAGGCAACCAGGAAACAGATGTGTACTAAACCCACAAGCATATGTACATTCATACGTACTCGACGTCTAGTATAGCAAAGTGTATTCAAGGTCCCGCCCAGTACCTATATTAGTTTTCTTCTTTTGTAATTGTATAAATGTCTATGTACACGGTTTTACGAATTATTTTTATGAGAAATATATTTAGTAATTAATTTGGTCGTAATTAAAGACGAGCGGGGCGTTTCTTCACTTACAATTTGGGGTCTGCGGATTCGCATGGTGGAATGCGACAGGTCGAGGGATGATGTTTTCTATCTTGTTGCCAATGAATTGTAAGTGATAGCCATCTGCACTGAACACCTAAGTTACTTACTTAGGTGGCGCTACAGTCCGTGGTGAACCTGGGCCTCAACCAACAAGCGTCTCCAGCTGGCACGGTCTTTGGCCAGCTGTTTCCAGCGCCGCACGCCCAGTTGGTTAAGGTCCCCTTCCACATGCGTACGCCACCGTAGATGCGGCCGTTTTCTGCCGCGCAGTCCTTCCGGGGTGGATTCGAAGACTCTTCTGCATTGCCATGCGCTCTACATGGCCTAGCCCCATTAGACGCTGTATACCAGGCCGATGTCGCTGTACAACCCGTACAGTTCTTCATTAAATCTTCTCCATACTCCGTTTGAACAAACCGGACCATAGATCGAGCGCAGAATTTCTCTCTCGAAACGACCAAGGGCATCTTCATCCGGTTTAGTTAAGGTCCAAGCCTCTGCGCCGTAAAGGAGGACTGGCGTGATCAAGGTCTTATATAGTGTCACCTTGGTTTTCCGAGAGGGGGCCCTCCTTCTCAGTTGCCTCTTAAGCCCAAAGAAACAGCGGTTGGCAAGAGTGATTCCGCGTTTTATCTCAGCGCTGGTGTTCCTTGACCACTTCAGAGTTATATCCGCCCATGGTGACGTTCTGGCCAATACTTCGGTGTTGACCGCCTCTTTTTGATGAAAGCAGATATTTGGTTTTACCCTCATTAACCTTGAGACCCATCTTAGCCGCTTCTACCTGGCCTGAAACCTCACTGATAAGAGCCGATCAGGTTATCCACAAACAGTTTCAGGCGTTCACACAATACGGTAGAGAAGATCTTATATGCGATGTTAAGGAGACTTATTCCCCTATAGTTGGCGGAGCTATAGGGGTCTCCTTTCTTATGGACCGGGCACACGTAGCTGAGATTCCATTCGTCGGACATGCTTTCCTCCGACCATACCTTGCAAATGAGATGGTGCATGCGCCTTACCAGCTCATCTCCAGCCGCCTTAAGAGGCTCAGCAGACAGGCCGTTTGCGCCCGCGGCTTTATTAAACTTAAGTCTTGATATCGCTATTTTGACTTCGTCTAGGTCGGGTGGACGGAATTCTCTTACAACGTTGTTCATTACGAACGGATCGTTCTGGTCTTGCCAAATTCTCAGCATCGCCTGTGATTCCACTACCAGTTCTCCATTTTCATCCCTGCAGGCCTCCGTTCTGGCTCTGTAGCCATGGCATGTTCGTTTTACCTTATTGTAAAACTTCCGGGCATTATTCCTGCGAGAGCATCTCCCCGATCTTACTCTCTCCGTATTCCCTTTTCTTTCTTCTGAGAAGCGTGTTCCTCTCTTCTCTTCTGCTCAGAGATTTCACGAGCAGCTCTCGTCCGTCGTTGCAGCGTGGCTTTATATGTCTCTTGTTTTGCTGTATGGGCTTGTTCGCATTGTTCATCGAACCAGGGGTTTCTAGATGGTGGCGGCTTGAAACCCAGCACCTCTGAGGCAACATCTCCGACGGCACTCTGGCAATGCGCCCATTCGTGCTCTATTGTTTGTGCTGCTGTGGGCGGATTTTCAGAGAGATTGGAGGAGACACGATCGGCAAAGATTCTGGCAGTCTCTTGCAATTGTAGCTTTCCGACGTCAAACTTACGTTGTCCTACTCGACTCCTAAGCATTCTTGACGTAGTGGTCCGATTCGATGTTGGCTCCTCAGAAGACGTCGAGAATACTGGAGGAGTGTCTGGCGTCGATCGCAATGTAATCAATCTGGTTGGTGACCGCCAGGTACCCTTGTGGATGTGCCCTTCGTTAGCCACAGCAAGCCAATAAAATTGTGCAATATTTTGAGCGTCTAGGGGCCGCTTTAGAAACGACGCTTTTGACTTAGAGTCAAGACGTTGGAACAAGGCAGAATGACATAGTCAAGACGCCGCCAAACCACAACGCGTTTGTAGGGGCTAGTTGTCAAAATGCCTGTCAAAGCCATCAGATTGCCATCTTATTCGTTTATCTATGGTTTGAAGATGGACAAAATCAAACAGAAACTGTTCAGAGAAAGAGAATTAGAGATAGTCCTAATATTTTAGAACTAAGTGAGAGCAGGTGAGTTATTGTATGGATATAAATATCCATGGTATATTCTATCAAATATATAGCTTTGTGAAAAACTTTCAGCTGTCGAAGGAAGCCTTTGTATAAACGCTGGAAGCAATAAAGGACCACTGTCCAGGTATGAGAAGGCGAACTGCAGTGCCTCCAATTTTAAAGCTCGCAGCAACGCTAAAGTTTCTAGCGCAGGAAGGACACCAACACCAAATTGGCCAGGATTGTTTGGCAAATGTTAGCCAGTCCAAACTGTCTGTCTGTATAACAGAGACATGCAGGACAATGGAACAAGTCCTTTGTCCCATAAACATTTCATTTGTGCTGTCAGAGGAAGCTAAAAACCAGACAAAAGAATATTTTTATAGCAAATACAAAATCCCTGGTGTTATAGGATTGATTGATGGGACGCACATACAAATAGTTCGGCCTAGATCAGCGGAACATTTGTATTTTAATCGGAAGATGAAGCATAGCATTAATGCCATGATCGTAAGTTTTGCCTAATATTGTAAAACGATTTTTATTTAGATTGCAGATCATAATATGAAAATACTGGCTGTAAATGGAAGGTTCGGAGGTGCATCCCATGACTCATATGTGTGGAGTGTAAGTACAGAGAAGAACTACCTGAAAACGAAATATGCAAACGGAGAAAAATCTTCTTGGCTTGTAGGTATGTGTCTCAATCGATGCTTATGTATGTAAACACATACATTTTCTATATTATAGGCCATTCTGGATATCCACTTCAACCATGGCTTTTGACCCCTTACCGTCTGGCATCTGAAAATTCTTCTGAAGCCAAGTTCAATGAGCGATTGTCGACAGCAAGATGCTTAGTGGAGAGGACTTTCTGTGTGCTAAAGAGTAGGTTTAGATGTTTGCTTCCTGCAAGAGAGCTTTACTACTCGCCTGAGAAAGCGGTTCAGATTTTAAATTCATGCTGCGCTCTTCACAACATTTACCTGCAGTTCAAAGTGGATCTGCCTTCCACCGAAGAAGTACCAAATGAAGACTTTTTGCGTTCCGGAGAAGATTGCTCATACTCTGGGGAATATGAAATAAATCATTTAGCTATTAGAACAAGAAATCAAATTAAAAATAGTCTGACAAACAACAACATATGTACGTTTTCTAATCTTATTTCTTGTTTTGTTTGCTCCATTTTCTTTTTAAACTCCCATTTATCGCGTTTGAATCCCAGGTTTTTCCTTTGTGGAAGTTACTGCCGAATTGCTGTCAAGAGAGACTTGAAGAGATATAAGATGTCCTTTGCTGGGTACCAGGCCATATGAATATGAGAAGACGGACTAGCTAGCTAGATCAGGATCAGGCGAAAACTAGCTGATTACAACTGAGGTTAAAACGCCTCTCAGTTCACTTTTCAGCGAATTAAAGGCGGAGCTAATAGTGAAAACCAATAAACAATGGTATCAACTGGATCCATGCGCAACGACAATATCAATATGTCCCGTCTTGTTCTTCTTAATGGGCGCTACAGTTCGGGGTGAACCCGGGCCTCAACCAACATGCCCCTCCAACTAGCACGATCTTTTGCTAGCATTTTCCATTGCCGCACACTCAGTTGGCTGAGGTCCCCTTGCACCTGTGTGCGCCATTTTAAGTGCGGTCGTCCTCTGTTTTTTCGTCCCTCGGGGTTAAATTCAAAGACTCTCCGGGCTGGAACTGTGATGTCCATTCTCTCTACTTGGCCTAGTCATATGAATCGTTGAATCCGTAGACGCCTGGCTAGACGTATGTCGCTGTACAGCCCGTAAAGTTCGTGGTTGAATCTTTTCCTCCATCCCCCGTCTGCGTTTATAGGCCCGAAAATCACGCTAAAAATCTTTCTCTCGAACCAACCAAGGGCCTTCTCATCCGCTTTCGATAGTGTCCATGCTTCTGCGCCGTACAACAGGACCGTAAACTTTGTTGTTCGTGAGAGGGCTCTATTACTCAATTGCTTCATGAGCCCAAAGAAACAGCGATTGGCAAGAGTGATCCTGCGTTTGATTTCGGAACTGATGTCGTTGTTCCAGGTCACTGCGGAGCCAAGGTAGACGAAGTCCTTAACTACCTCGAACATATATCTGCCAATTCAAACGTTCTGGCCAAGTCGTCGGAGGTGAGCGTCCTTTTTTGATGACAGCATATTTAGTTTTGCCCTCGTTTACTGCCAAACCAATTTTCGCCGCCTCCATCTCAATACTCGCAAACGCCTCATTGACATCTCGCTGTGATCTACAGATCATGTCAATATCGTCGGCGTATGCAAGGAGTTGCGAGGATTTGAAATAGATTGTGCCTCTTGTATTGGCCAGTGATTTTTGCACAATCATTTCTAATATGATGTTGAAGTGCATCGCCTTGCCTAAATCCTTTTTTGACACCAAAACTATCGGTAAGGTGTTCACCGATTCGGATGGAACAGCGAGCATTTCCCAAAGTCGTCCTGCATAGTCTGACGAGTTTAGCAGGTATGTCAAAGGTAGACATAGCGTTGTATAACTTGTCTCTAATTATGCTGTCGTATGCGGCTTTGAAGTCGACAAATAGGTGGTGAGTGTCGACTTGGAATTCATTGGTTTTTCCAGGATCTGCCGTAGTGTGAAGATTTGGTCGATAGTGGACTTCCATGGCCTGAATCCGCACTGATAAGGACCTATCAGCTTATTTACAAAAGGCTTCAGGCGTTCACACAAAATGGCAGAGAAGATTTTGTATGTATGCCCCGTCTATGATAAGAAAAAGAAAGTCTGCTAAAGTCCAATCGATATTCGCTTGGCAGTCGGTGCCCTCACTGGGCAATGCATGATATCCTACCATGCAGCCAGACTAGGCCAACATGGCCTGCACAAGCTGAATTTCTTGGGAGAATACTTCTTAAATGAACAAACGGATCTATACGAAAGGGAGACCCACAAACTATCGAATTTTTTTCAAAACTCGAAATGGTTCCAAGAGTAAGGGTGTCAAAGCCGACTCAAGTGATCCCCACCGCTTTAGGGAGGGAAGACGCCTAGCCTAATGTAACATCCCGTTTCCAGCTATAGTCTGCGTAAATCACAGGAGACAGTTCGCAAGATTGAGCCTCCAATTCGCCAGCTCAAGAGCCGCAAAGCTCCCGACCTGGACAACCTGCCGGTGGAACTGAAGGTGACTGCAGCAGACGTGGAGCCGATCGTGTACCCGATCATCCGCGCAGCCTGGACCTAACGTCAAATCCCTGACAGCTGGAAAGGCGTCATTGTCACCATATCCAAAAACTGGAGAGGCATCTCACTCCTGAATGCTATCCAGAAGCTACTCACCTCACTGATCCTGCACCGATAATGTATTGATCACATCAACACGATTCGGATGGTCATCGAACAGTCGGTTGAATGGAACTCCTCCATCTTTCTGCTATTCGTTGACATCGAGAGAGCCTTCAACATGGTCCGACGATAAGTCATTTGGAACGCCGTGAAGAACATTGGAATACCGGGCTAGTTCGAACAAACATCCGCGATTTATGTTTGGTTGTCCTTCACACAACCGACATGCGTCTTTCAACAAACATTTATTTTCTAAAAAACCGCTAGATACGATGACAATAATAATAAAAAAAAAAAGCAATGGAAATGGAACAAAACGTTTGGACCTCGAATATCGAGCTCTACATGAACGTCAACTTGGTTCGGCTCATGTTCACTTGCCACACGTTCAACTCCTCGTAATCTTCAATGCATTTGTCCACCTGGTCTGGCTTGAATCCCTTCGTCGTGCATCGATCCATGACATCGGCTATCTTAACGGTCTTACTCGAGCCGGCTAGTTCGCGAACGATTGCGAATATCTTGTCAGAAGTGTTCGGGACGCTATAAAGCAATACTTTGTTAGATCAACTCCCTTATCAACGTCTTCTCGGCTATCTAACTTACCGTCCCTTTTGGTGTTCGCTGACTTGGTTGAGGGAATCCTTGGACATTTCGAGTAAGCGCAGTGCCTCGGCGACATCATCCTTCTCCACAGTTTCGGAGAGACGTAGACGAGCTAAAGCTGTAGATAGACGTAAAATACCCAGCAAGTTCCTGGCTGATGTAAACGTCATGTCCTTCTGGTTCCTTGCCTCACGACGGAGTTCGACATATGCGCCGACAATGTATTCAGTCAACTCGTCTGGAATGGTCGGACTCATGCGTTTACACAAGTTTATGTAGCGACGCATAAGGTTCATGTCCAAGGTCTTGACCCGGGTTGGCGGCTGAATACCGTGACTGTGCACAAAGGTAATATGCTTGGCCAGGCGAAGATCATTCTCACGATCTGGCTTGTCCTGAATCAACCAAAGCAAATCGAAACGTGACAACAGAGCAGCAGGCAATTGAATATTCTGTTCTACTGTCCGGCGTGGATTATAGCGACCAAAGGCCGGATTAGCAGCGGCCAGAATGGACACTCTTGCGTTGAGCGTTGTCATTATACCAGCTTTGGCGATGGATATGGTCTGTTGTTCCATGACCTCGTGAATGGCTGTACGATCGTTGTCGGCCATTTTATCAAACTCGTCAATGCAGCAGACGCCCTGATCGGCCAGCACTAAAGCGCCGCCTTCAAGTGTCATCTCGCCGGTGAGAGGGTCCTTCATAACAGCAGCTGTCAAACCGACGCCAGAAGAACCACGTCCTGTGGTGTATTGACTACGCACAGCCAAACGACTGATGTAGCCCAAGAGTTGCGATTTGGCTACACCAGGATCTCCCATCAGACAGATGTTGATGCTGCCACGGATCTTCATGCCATCAGGACGCTTGTCCACTCCTCCGACGAGGAGAAGCAACAAGGCTTTCTTGACGTCCAAGTGACCGTAGATTTCAGGCGCCAGACTGCTGGCCAAACGTTCGTAGAAATCGTCCTGGGCAAGTTCGGTCAATTCCTCGGCCGTGAGTTCGCAATCCTTTTCTGAGATCTCAGTGTTTTTGTTGATGCAAATGATACGCTGTGAGTAGATGTCTTTGGTAACAATCTATGACTACCGTCGTAGGAGGTGACTACTTACATATGCGTCGAGGAAAGTCTCGGAGAGAAGTCCTGAAACGAGTTGTCTAAAGCCAGTTCGCATGAGCGGCAGGAAGGTTCCTGAAATACACACGTGGTCGCCCGGCTGTGCTTGTCGCGTAACCTCACCGCGACACATAACCGTGAGCGTGCGAGGAATATGTCCAACTGGAACCTGATCACTGTGCTCTTGGATCTTCAGTTCCTGGAATTTGATGAACTTCGATCCACGGGTTTGTAAGTACAGTCGGCCGCCGGCTTTGTTTACACGACAATCGTCCGACGGGCAGTCCTGAACTGGCATGAAGGTCAACGAGTTAATTGGCTGGTAAGTTTCGGAACCACAGCGATCGCAAGTGTAGGTGGCAACAACCATCATTGGTTTGACTTCTGTGCATCGCGTGACTATACCACGGACGGTGACCAATTTGCCTATGTGTTCGGCTTTGATTTCACGAATGGAGCTTGTCTTCTCCGTGGAAGCTGGCTTGAACGCTACTTCACTATTGAAAGAAAAAGAATTTTGTCACAGAATCACTGAAACTAGGTCCCCTCACTCGTAACAGATCACTTACAATCTCTTCATCAACTCGCTTGGGAAACGGTTGCGTTCGTCGCGCATTTCCATTTGATTTCTCCTGCGCGAGTCCATCAGCAAACGATGTTCGATGTAAACGTCGAGAGCATCCTTCGCATGAACCTCTCGTTCCTTGTAGTTGGGTAGGATTTCCATGATCACGTCCGAGAACATGGTGGCATAACGACGACTGTTACCCCTGATGGCATCCGCCAAGCTCTCATTGAACTCTTGGACGTGATCCAAGTCGATGGTGATCAAAACCTGCACGCAGGAGAATTAGAGATATGTATACTCTCTCCAGGGATCTTGAACATTACCTGTTCCCGGTGAGCTATCTTCACCAGTTGGTTGGCGTAGACGAAAGTCTTCTTTCCATCCTCATCGGTGGTACAGAACTCGCCGAGAAATGTTTTGATGGATTCTGCAAGAAATCGAGTTTAGGAAACAAACGTGCTTTGCGTGGATTCTAATTGCTCACCTTTATCTTGAGCGTAGTCGCGGCGTGCCATGTTTTCGTGAAATGTTTTCTCGGATAATTGGGTTGCAGTAGTCTGGTAACGGCGGATTGCTGGGTATTTTTGTTTAATGTCCGATTGGCGGATTCAATTCCGGCACACTTGCATCTGCTTTTTGTGTTTACGCGCCAAAACAAACGTGTTTGACAGTTGCGCAAGTGATGCCTGTCACCAAAGGTTGCATTCAGTCGATCTCGCGCCATAATGATGGTTCTGTACGTTACTTTTGAATTTTGTTGGAGAGATTCGTTAATTTTGAATTTTTCGAAGGATACCCAATGGGAACGTGAATAGAATAAATTGGTTTTGTATACTCATAAGATACAGGCTACAATATACACTATTAAAGTAGAATAGCATCCCAGAAAGTTGACTGCGCAAACAGCTAAAGTGCATTGTAGAGATGCGCAGCGTGTCCAGTTGTACTTGAGTCAACAAGAATAAATCGATACAAACGAAAGTAACAGACATTTGTTGCAATGAACACAGAACAGCACGTATTTGTGAGAAATGTCAGATCAAGTAACGGTAACAAACTGGAAGAGGTTACTTTGATGATGACCGCCCTTGTGGGCAATCTGACAACCAAGTTCCGTCAATATGCTCCGATACATCAAAGATGGCTTGGCATTGTCATGATGGAACACAACTCTTTTTCTGTTTGCCAATTTTGGACGTTCTTTCTTGATTGCTTCGTCTAAACGGTGCAACAGTAAAGGTCCGAATTGGACATTCGGCCACGTTGTAGCAGCTTATTTCGGACAACTCCCCTCCAATCCTACCAAACACTCAGGATCACCTCTTTTGCCGTCAATCTAGGCTTTCAAGTATTTTGTATCGAACTTTAATGGTGACCGTTGCATTGAATATCTTCGTATCGTCGAACACTGACGGGATATACCCTGTTATACTGCAGTAGGGTATAAGACAGCTGCTCCATGCTTTGAAGAGAATTGTCACTGCTAGCCTGGCACTTACCTCAACACATATTCCATGATGCACGGTCAAAGTAGCCTTTAATCTCAAAATAAGAAAAGAGGATTACTCGCCAAGAGTTTTAGAAAAATTAGTCTAACATCCTTCCTGCGGAAAGGCACGGAGAGACTGGTAGAGATGCTCGTGCGCAAAATTGCTCTTCGAATGTATCCTCCTTCGGAGATGCAATCAATACGGAAAATCCTGCGAGACCTAGTTGGAAGAACTGATTCGCGCTCGAAAGGAAAGAGTACGCGCTGGGCATTGAGAGATTTTTCGATAAAATTTGACAGCACGCTGACTAACGGCATGGCGAAGACGAACCACTGGTCTCGTGAATCAAAGCAATACGTGTGCACAGGACATTGACTGCTGACGCTTCAACCAATGTATAAAATCCGGCGTAAACAGGGGCTGCCCACAAGGCGGCGTTCGGTCTCCGCCGTTATAGTGCATAGTGGTCGACTTTCCGCTTGATGCTCTCAATGCCTCTGAAATGTATGCCCGGGCCTATGCGGATGATGTCGCCCTTCTTTCTGTCGGCTCATGCTTAGCGACTGTCAGTCTCAAAACACAGGCGGCGCTAAATGTGATCGATGATTGGTGTGCCGGCCGATGTCGTTCTCTTCCCGAGAAGAAAGTCATCCGGTACCTGGGAGTCATCTTAGATAGCAAGTTTCTTTGGTCAAGGCATGTTGAGTCAAAAACCACTAAAGTGCTGTCAGCTTTCTGGCAATGCAAAGGAGCTTTTTGCAAAACATGGGATCGACACGGCAATGATAAGACCGATAATCTAATATGCATCGGTTGTCTAGCGGAAGAGGCTAACACGCAAGCCGTCATAGCCTCTTTCAACCAACTCCAAAGAACGGTTTGTCTCAGCTGTATGGGGGCTTTAATCAGCAAGCCGGGCGCTGCTCTAAATGTTATGATGGACCTTCCGTCTCTTGACATATTTATCAGAACGTGCGTTCTGAAAGCCATGCCTCGTCTCAAGAGAAATGGTTTTTCGCGCAACCCGCACAGGAATAACAGTGTACTGTGCGGCCCTTGTCTCATGAACATGCCTTCTGACGAATCGACACCCATTGTCCTACCGCGCTGTAACTTCATAGTCGGATTTCCATAGATCAGGATTGGCTCTGGTCACATACTTAACTTGGAAAAGAGTATTTTCGCATTTTCACAGTTGACTCCAAGTCTGGGCTGGTGTCCGGCGCTGGGGTTTTCTTTGAACGCGAGATCGTCCAACTGCAAGTTTCATTAGGAAAATATTCTTCCGTCCTTCAGTCAGAGATATACGCAATCCTAATAGCCATGCACTGTATTGTGAAGCATAGGTGGAAGGGTGAAAGCATATGCGTTTTTAGTGACAGCCCAACTGCACTCAGAGCTGTGTCCAACCCTTTAATCAGCTCCAAGTTAGTGTATGAATTTAAGGCCTTCCTGAACAAAGTCGGTAGACTAAATTCACTAAGGCTTGTTTGGATCCCAGGAATTTAGATCTCTGATGAATTCGCCAGAATGGGCTCAGAGGAGAGAGAGTTTCTCAAAGACCTGCTTCCACAGTCGGTACCCAGATCAAATATTGGGTCTCTAATGAACACAATCGTAGATGGAGGCCCTGGTTTCTTTAAGAAATCTGCAGCATCGTTCTCATCCTTAAGGAGAACTGACTGCAGAAATGTTTGCCAAGCATCTCGGCATGCTCGGCATCAATGAGATGTCTACCTGTGCTGCATGTTGCAAAAGGGATGATACAGCAGAACGTTTTCTCTGCGACTGTCTCGCTTTTGCCGTCGCACGCTCGCACGGTGGCGCACCCTTGGGGCCGACGTGATGTGTGCCGAATCTCTTAGCTCTACGTCAATGAAACTCCTTCTCATCTTACCTCGAAAAACGGGGAAAGTGAAGGTAGGTGCCCTGGCAGTACAATGGACCAGGATTTGGGTCTGAGTGCTCCAACAGAGAGCAAAAGCATACAAAAAAAAAGCAGGACTTCGTCTACCTTGGATTCCGAGTAACTGATACGAACAACATCAGTACCGAGATTAAACGCAAAATAACTCCTGCCAATAGTTATTTTTTGGGCTCAAAAGGCAATTGAATAATATAGCCATTTCTCGAAATCTGGCATTATATAATACCCTGATTATCCAAATCCTGCTTTATGGTACTATGGTATGGACGCTATTAAAACGCGATGAGGAATTTCTTGGTTTTTTCGAGAGAACAGTTTTGCGTGCGGTCCTGTATGCGTTAGAGGCCCAAGATCACACCGATCTGTGGCGCCACGAGGAAGAAGAAGAAGAACATAGGGGGATAATGAGGTAACGTTTTTTCTATTTAATATTGAACTAGAAAATGTTCCGCTGGACACTCCTTACAAAGGACCTGTACTGGCCTAAGCGAGGCAACGAAGCTTGCCAGCAAAATCTAATCAAGAAGCAATTAGATGCAAGTTGATGTCAATCGCGTTGTGATCAATCTGGTTGGTGACTGATTGATCTGGCAACCGCCACGTGCCTTTGTGTATTTAGAGATGCGGAAAGCGTGTGCCAGTTAGACGGAGCTCTCTACACCTGCAAGAAAGCCTTAGGGAAAAAATGGGGATTCAACCCCAAGCTCACCCTATGACTCTACATTATAGTCGTTAGACCCATACTAATGTATGGAGTGATAATCTGGTGGACTGCACTGGGCAGAACAACATACCAGAAACAACTCGAGAAGGTACAAATGCTATCATGTATGTGCATCACCGGGGCCCTAAGGTCCACCCCAATGGCAGCGCTCAACATGATACTTTACCTTACATCACTCGATATACTTGGCAAGTAAATTGCCACATATACGACAATAAGACTAAAAGCCAACTCAAAATGGACGAGCTATATCACTGGCCACTCCTCCATCCTGAACAACAGGATAACTATGGTAGAAAACTCGGACCACATAGAACCAACCACAGTTTTTGAGAAGAATTTCAGGATAACTTACCCGGACAAACAGAACTGGACACTGACGGGTCAAAAACCAAAGACGGGGTGGGTAGTGGAGTATTCTGCTAACAATTAAAGCTGAACAAAGCTCTAAAACTACCAGATCACTGCAGCGTCTTTCAAGCGGAGCTGTTGGCGATAAAGGAGGCTCTGTCTTCGCTTAAGTGGAACGTGAACATGATATCCACTACGGATAGCCGAATTCTCATGCATAGTAAACCAGCCTTAAAGTCGCTGGAGTCCCATGTGTACACCTCAAAAACAAGCCTCGACTGTCGCCTATCTCTTAACGAGATGGCCGAATAGTTTAACGTACAACTTCTATGGGTACCAGGACACAGCGACATCCTGAGTAACGAAAGAGCCGACACACTCACCAGACAAGGAGCGACGCAACAATCAATCATGGCATGTGAGTAAATACCCCTTGCAACCATTAAACGAGCCCCCCTCGTAGCAGCAAAACGGCTCTCTCTGGCCTATGTGTATTCTTCTACATTCTGGGAGGGCTACGAACCTACCTGGCCGGAGATTTCGCCCCGTGGCAAGGTCGATCCGATTACGTACCGTTGTACCGCTACCACTAAAATGAATGCGGTCTCCGAAGCCTCAAGAATAAGGAAGATTCTGGTCCCGGCCCCGTACAACCCAAGCGATGCGAAATGATGGTTCCTGGACGACCTCCGGAACGGAAGCCCTGGAATTTCTTCTAAACGCAGACTTTCCGGGCAGTAGTAACTCGGCTGTGACACCTTCTCAGGTCATCCAGCCGTCGACATCCTCCTTAGAGCGTGCTCCCAACCTGGTCACCAACAACAATGTCCTATGAGCCATAAAAAGCTTTGAACCCATCATACCAGCTGAGCTCCAGCAGGTAGCAGATATCATCCTCCCCTGGCTTGTAGTCATATACAAGAGTTGCCTCTCCCTATCATACATCCCTAGCAAGTGGAAGGTAACCAAAGTCATTTTCATACCCAAGGCAGGCAAAAGCTCCCGCACGTATGCAAATGACTTGAGGCCTACTAGTCTTACTCCATTTCTATTAAAAACTCTAGAGAAATTCTAGACGCACACATTCGTTACAGCTGCCTCTCAAGAAGGCTGTCGGATAATCAACATGCCTACAAGAAAGGCAAATCGGTGGAAACAGCACTCCACTCACTGGTCAGCAAAATAGAAAGGTCACTGGAACGTAAGGAATATACTCTAGTCGCCTTCCTCGACATTGAGGGTGCCTTTAACAATGTTGAACCATGGGCCGTCACCAAAGCGTTGACTGATCTGGGTGTTACGGGATCAGTGATAGAACTGGTACGACAACTGCTAACACCAAGAGTGGTCAAAGCCAACTTCGCTGGTGCCGTCTCAACTAGAATGGTTAGCAGAGGTACACCACAGGATGGAGTACCGTCCCCTCTCCTGTGGAACGTGGTGGTCAACGAGCTACTGCTGTTGCTTGAACAGGAAGGGTACGCTGTGACCGCCTATGCAGATGACATTGCTATTGCCGCCACAGGAAAATTTCCCAGCACTCTATGCGACCTTATGCAGAATGCATTACATACAGTAGAAACCTGGACGCAGTACTGTGGATTTGGGGTGAACCCTAAGAAAACCGATCTAGTACTGTTTACTAACAAAAATAAAATTCCGCCCCTCAACCCACCGAGGCTGGGTGGAACCCAACTCATAATCAAAGAGCAGGCCAAATATCTAGGCCTAGTCCTTGACAAGAGGCTGAATTGGAAACCCAACATTCTTGACCGCGTCAAGAAAGCAACTGTTGCCCTCTACAGCTGCAAAAAAGTGGTGGGCAAGAAGTGGGGTCTCCAACCAAGCATTATGCACTGGCTCTACACGACGGTCATAAGGCCCATCCTCCTGTATGGCGTCATAGTCTGGTGGACTGCTCTGGATGAGATACCTGAGCAGTTCAACATTAACGACAAGAGACAGCATTGTGTTTTGGATGCATTCAATTCCACTCTATTGTTTTTAAACCATTGGATGATGCTGTCGATATCGGTATTTAATGAGCTCAACATACGCTGTCGCTCACCATCTACAACCGAAGTGCAGGGTCGTAAACTTACTTACTTACTTATCAGGCCTGCGATCCATGGAGGATCTGAGCCTGAGCTATAGCTGCCTTCCATCCTTGACGGTCCCGGGCACGCTGCTTCCAGTTGTCAAGACCAAGATGTCTTACATCCGCGATTACTTGGTCTTTATACCGGAGGTTCGGTCTTCCTCTTCTTCTCGAACCAGGAGGCTCGGAGTCGAAGACCCTCTTAGCTGGAGCGTTGATGTCCATGCGCTCGATGTGGCCGAGCCAGTGTAGTCGACGGGTCCTTGCCTTCCGGACTACATCCACATCTTGGTACAGCTCGTAGAGTTCGCGGTTGTGTCTTCTTCTCCATTCACTTTCCTCACAGACAGGACCAAATATCCGGCGCAGAATTTTTCCTTCGAAAGAACCCAAAATCAGCTCCGCTGTCCTGCTTATCGTCCAGCTTTCGGCTCCGTACAACAAGACTGGCAGAATGAGCGTTTTGTAAAGCATGACTTTGGTCTTTCGAGTGAGGAGTTTTGACCCCAGTTGTTTGGACAAGCCGAAGTAGCAGCGGTTGCCAAGGGCGATTCTACGCCGGATCTCCACTGTGGTGTCATTTGTGGAGTTTACGTTTGCCCCGAGGTAGACAAACTCCTTAGCTACCTCGAAATTGTAGCTGTCAATTGTTATGTTTTGTCCCAGGTGGTGAGCGACGGATTGGTTTTTGCTTGACAGCATGTATTTCGTTTTGTCCTCATTGATCTTAAGACCAATTCGTTTCGCCTGTTCTTCAATCGCCGTGAATGCTTCCACAATGCCACGGCGAGAACACGCGATGATGTCGATATCATCCGCGTATCCTAGCAGCTGGATGGACTTGTAAAAGATAGTGCCTTCCCTGTTGACGCCTGCCCGTCGCACTATCTGCTCCAGCACCAGGTTGAAGAAGTCACATGACAGCGCATCTCCTTGCCGAAATCCGGTGCATGTTTCGAATGGTTCCGAGGTCCTAGAACCGAGTTGCACGGTGCATCGCGTGTTTTTTAGCGTGGCGCGACACAACTGGATCAGTTTTACCGGGATCCCGAATTCGGCCATCGTCCCAAACAGTGCTTCACGATGAATGCTGTCGTATGCGGCTTTGAAATCGATGAAAAGATGGTGTGTATCGATTTGAAACTCGTTGGTCTTTTCCAGGATTTGGCGTAGTGTGAAAATTTGGTCTATAGTTGATTTGCCGGGCCGGAAGCCGCACTGGTAGCTGCCGATTAGTGCGGTGCAAAATGGTTTTAGACGTTCACACAATACGCTGGACAGGATCTTGTATGCGACATTGAGCAGGGATATACCTCTATAGTTCTTGCAAGAGGTAGGATCGCCTTTTTTGTGGATGGGGCATATAGAGCTGGTATTCCAGTCGTCGGGCATGCTCTCATCCTCCCAAGTTCTGCAGATGATCTGGTGCATGCTCCCTACCAGAACATCGCCGCCAGCCTTGAAGAGCTCTGATGGCAAGCCTGCGGCCTTGTTGTTCTTCAGCTTCTGAATAGCTGTGCCGACTTCTTCTATGCTGGGTGGGAGGACTACTTCAGCGGCTGGAGTTGGGATTTCCTCGGTCCCTACCACTCTCTCTTGGTCATGCTCGTTAAGCAGCTGCTGGAAGTGCTGCTTAAATACATCCACTATTCCCTGCGGGTCGGTGACAAGATTACCCTCGCAGTTTCGAAGAGCCAGGGTGCCCTTTTTGAAGCCTCCTGTAAGGCCTTTGGCTTTCTTGTAAAAGGCTCGTATTTTATGTTTGTCCCTAGACTCCTCGATATCCTTGAGCTGGGAGGCTGCGAAGACTCTTTTCTTTTGTCGCAGTAGTTTCTTCTCCTCCCTTCTTCTGGCTCGGTACTCTTCTCGCGCTGCCCTGGTTTTCCTCTGCAGCGCCTTTTGGTACGCCTCGTCGGTTGCTGCCTTTTTCTGCTCACACTCGCCATCATATCACGGGTTTCTTGTCGGGGGTGGTAGGTATCCTAAGGTGGTTTCGGCTACTTCCTGAATGGCTGAGCGGCAATGCAGCCACATATTATTGGCATTTGTGTTCGACGTAGGCATACCGTAGAGTCTTTCGCTCAGCTGCTCCCTGTAGACTCTGGCAACCTCCGGTGTGCTCAGGCGCCCAATGTCGAACCTCCTCCTGATGGGCTGGTGCAGCTTTCTGACATTGGACAGTCGAGCTCTGAATCTTGCTGCTACGAGGAAGTGGTCAGAGTCGACATTTGCCCCTCTGAATGTTCGCACATCCAGGATGTTTGACGCGTGCCTTGCGTCAATGAGCACATGGTCGATTTGGTTGGCGGTTCGACCGTCCGGAGATCGCCAGGTTGCTGTGTGGATTCGCTTGCGAGGGAATCTTGTGCTACTTATCACCGCATTACGAGCTGTCGCAAAGTCAGCGAGTCGGAAGCCGTTATCTGTTGTTGTATCGTGGAGGCTGTGCTTTCCGATCACTCCGCCAAGGGTGTTTTCCTTTCCGATTTTGGCGTTGAAGTCCCCGAGCACGATTTTTACATCGTACTCCGGACAAGCTCCGTAGGCGTTGTCCAGGAGGTCATAGAAGTCCTCCTTGATAGGGTCTTCAGCCTCGTCGGTAGGGGCGTGTGCACATATAAGGCTGATGTTATAAAATCTGCCTCTGATGCGGATCACAGCCAGGCGATCACTTATAGGTTTAAAGTCGATGACCTTCGACCTTAACCGCTTTCCCACGACAAATCCGCATCCCAGTAAATGTCGCAATTTTTCTTCCTCATCATACCGTTTCCTATCCAGCGTATTTCCTGGACCGCAGTAATATCCGCCTTGTACTGCGTGAGGATTCCTTCTAGTTTATGAGCAGCTCCGGGAGTGTACAGGGTTCGACATTCCAGGAGCATACTCGCAAATCGTGTTCCTTTTTCGTGCGTTGTCGTCGTCGAGTATCCGTCCGTGTATCTGAGGCATCTTGCTCATTCATAACTTTATGTTTTTTTACGTGGGCGGATTGTTAGCCCACCGCACAACCGCCATTCTGGTCGGGTTTTCTCGCTGCATACGTTTGTTCACCTCCCAACGGTTGTTGAAGGGTTGCAGGGTCGTAAACTGGTGAACGAATATGAGAAGCTGAGGGTACTGTCGTCAGCGAAGGAGTGAATTGGATTAGAAGTAACAGACAAGAGATCATTTATAAAAATAAGAAAGAGTGTCGGAGACAAAACCGAGCCCTGGGGAGCACCAGCATTTATAAAGTGAGTATCAGACTTGAATCCGTCCAAAACAACTTGAATTGAACGATTCGAAAGGTAGCTTCTAATCCATTGAAGAAGAGACTCATCGATCCCAAAAGCACGCATTTTCGACAAAAGGGCTTCATGCCAAACCCTGTCAAATGCTTTCGAAATATCTAGTGCAACAATTTTGCTTTCACCTGCTCGGTGAAGCGAGTGATTCCACTTTTCAGTGAGATATGCCATCAAATCAGCAGTGGATCTGTTGCTATGGAAACCGTATTTGCGGTTATTGAGGAGTTTCCGTGATTCAAGATATTTCATAAGCTGACGGTTAATCAGCGTTTCCATGACCTTGGAAAGAAGGGCGTTAGTGCAATGGGTCGGTAGTTAGAGGGAGAAGATGATTCGCCTTTTTTGGGTATGGGCTGGACAAATGCTGTTTTCCACCTACTCGGAAAGATGAAAAAGCTTACGCAGTGGTTTTGCCAGCGTAGAAAAACACCTCTTCAGAACTATTGGGGCCAGCAGATTTGTGTATGTCGAGGTCATTAAGAACCCTTGCGACTGTACGAGTGCGGAAATGGATTAATTCCATGGTGGAATTGACGCACTCTAGTATAGGCGGAGACAAAGTACAAGCTGGGAGCTGAGAGCTGGTTGCGAAATGAGCAGCAAGTAGGTTAGCTTTGTCTAAGGGGGTGACAGCTGGAATGTCATTGTAGATAGACGACTTAGTTGAGTTTTTTACGTTTTTTACAAACGACCAGAAACTTTTGCTACCTTTGGGACATTGAAGGATTTTACGCCTTACTTTTTGGTCGCATTGGAATTTAACCCGTCGAATGTGGGTGTTGCAGTCATTTCTGGCTCGTATGTACTTTTTTCGGTTTTCCACAGAACTGTGTGCCTTGTAGGCCCGATAACTTAGCTCCCTGAGCCTAATAGCCTCTATGCAGCTCATGTCAAACCACGTGTTATCCTTAGGTCTGGCGCTTTTAATCTTGCTGGGAATACAATTTGCCATGCCGATTCGGATGATATTTGCGATAATATCAGTTGCGGCGTCCACGTCGTTGTCGAGGAAGCACAACGACCAGTTAAAGGTCCGAAAGAAGTTAATGCTGCACCAGTTGGCTTTCTCGTATAGCCATAGTGTTCTCTTAGGAGGTTAACTGGATGGTGGGAGTTCGAGAATTTTGCTGATATCACGCAGTGGTCAGACTAGGGGCGACAATACATTGATCATGTATTTGTCAGCCTGAGAGGTAAGAAACAAGTCCAGTGTGTTGGGGGTATGACCAGCAACATCGGGGATACGTGATGGCTCAGATGGCTCAGCTCAGATGTTCGGCTGCAATGGCTTCTGCTTGCTATTTTACGGGCCAGCGCATGTTGGATACGCTACCCCTACGAGGCCTTTGTTAGCCTTATTAAAAGTCACTCAGTAATTTTATTAACAAACTTTTATTTCATCATTTCTTTATACATAGCATAAATTTTGGGGAAAAAATAATAATATAAAAAAGCAAGTAGACGACAGTAAACGTGATGCTATTTATAATAATCATAATTTATTAATAACAAAAAACCATTATACACGTTCGCATACAGTATGTATATATATTGTTTTTATTAAATAAAAAACTAAAAGAAAAGATTAATTCAGGATATAAGCATATGGTCCAAATAATATTTTGATTTTCTTTTATTCCTACACAACATGAATTTACTCACTAAACAAAAAATAAAAAATAAACGAAAGCAACTGAATTGTTTACCTGTCGTTCGTTTTATGTTTCTCTTTTTGTTTAAGTAACATTTAGATAAATAAATTAGTATTACATTTCTCTTATCCTTTCTGATTTTATTTTTGCTTATGCTTTAGGTTTTATATATATATTTTTTTTGTTTTTTAATTTAATAGCTTTTATTTGTTTCTACCTTAGTGTCTTACTTAAAATAATAATTACACGTTCATTCCGTCTCATCATGTGTTGGTTTTAATTCCTCCGTCAATATTCATTTAAAACTAAAACACAGTTCATTCCACTAAGCATATATTTGTTTTTTAATTTTCATTAATTCTTTTAGGTAAATACATTAGTTTTAAATCCCCCCCTTTACATAAATGCTCGAATATTGGACTCGTACATTCATTCGAAGGCTTAAAAAGACTTTAGGTTTTAGTTCGTAGTTCAATTAAATTTTATATTATTTCATAACAGTACTAAAAAATAATTCTGTGCGATTGTTTTGTTTTTTAATTAGTCATAGGTCGGTTTGTTTTTTTTTTTTTTTTTTAACCAATTCGTATTAGATACTATGTACAAGGGGAATATATTTATTTTTATTTGAAGGGAGGAGGAAATGGGATTTTCTGTTTGTATATTTTTGAATTGGATAAATAACATTTATTTGTGCTATATTTAGTTTTTTTTTTTTGTTGTTTTTGTATTCATATATTCCATAGAGAAAAGAACATCGATTTTATTTTGTTAAACAAAATTCGCGTTTTATTTAAACTCCCATTTAACTCATTAATTAAATTCTGTTTATTTAAATTTAAACGTTTCTCAATGAATTTTTAAAACATATGTATTCATGTCGTTTTTTTCTTATAGTTTCATATTTTTTGCTGTTTTTGTTTCCCCTTTGGAACACAAACTCATTTCAGTGCCAGAAAAAATTGAGTGTCTTGCAAAGACACTAGCGTAACAGAAACAATTACTGGCGCCCCCTATTGGCACCCCTTCATTCATAAGCGTTTTTCCAAATACTATATACCTAAGCAAATCAATTTAATTTTTTCCTTAAATAGTAACCTATTCCTCGCAATTGTGCATCTTTGTTTTGACGAATGCTACCTCTTCAGTCAGTTAGTGATAGTCAAGGTATTGACACGTTTTAAAAAGTGAAAAATTAGCAAAAATTTGCGTGTTCCTGTTAAGGACCAAAGATTTGGTAAGCCCTATTTAGCTGTTAATATATATTTGTTTTATTAAAAATGTGTGTTTTTAGATTCGTTTCCAATTCAATATTTTTTGTTAAATTAATTGAGAATTTTTAAGAAAAATGGATACCAATAGTTGGTTCCAATAAAAGTGGGTGTCGAATTATTGGCATTCGAGTGCCAATAATTGGTTTTATGGAACTACAACTATTGGCACTGCCAATGAATATACTTTTAGGCCTGCCAATAATTGGAGCGAAGCTCCTTAGCACTCCAAAAATGTATTTCGTTGACAGACTACTCCTCCTAAACGCTTTGCCGGATTTTGACCAAATTAGACATGTCAATTAAGAATTTTAATTCGAATTGAATTAGGTCATCCAGGATCTTTTATTGGGGATGATCAAATTTATAATGTAATTGTAATTGTTAATGTCGAGGGGAAGGTTTTAAAAAAATAAAATCAAAAATCGGACATACCATCGAGGAATAATCACCGACAGACCACTCCTTCTAAACGCTTTGACGGATGTTGACCCAATTAGACATGTCAATAGAAGGCATCGAGGGAAAGGTTTTAAAAAAATAAAATCAAAAATCGGACATACCATCGAGGAATAATCACCGAAAGACTACTCCTCCTAAACGCTTTGACGGATGTTGACCCAAGTAGACATGTCAATAGAAGGCATCGAGGGGAAGGTTTTAAAAAAATAAAATCAAAACTCGGACATGTCATCGAGGAATAATCACCGACAGACTACTCCTCCTAAACGCTTTGACGGATTTTGACCAAATTAGACATGTCGACAAGGCATCGAGGGGAAGGTTATAAAAAAATAAAATCAAAAATCGAACATACCATCGAGGAATAATCACCGAAAACGTGTCCCATAGACTTAGCATTAGAAATCACGCGCATCCGCATTTTGATAATAAAATAACGCAGAAGGCTTTAAGCGATTTTAACCAAATTTGACATGGTGATAGTAAATACTCAGAGAAAAGTCTGTGAAAATAAAAATATATATTTTTTCCTTTAGACTTCAATAATCATGCCGCGGAAAAAGTACGTTCTAACCTTGGTCGTCAAACAGCTCTGTCAACGAAATACGACGACTTTTTTGCCCGTTTAGGGGTCAGAGTGGTAGAAGTTTGTTTTTGCTGGCGCCATTTTTTTAACACTATCAACTCTGCTATCCATTTGATTGGAATATCTGCGGATATAGACTAAAGTATCACAAACATAAATTCATATGAATACTCACTGATACGATCGCCCTTCCGCACCTGCACAATACCTGAATGAAAGCATACAGGGAAAAATTGTAAACATATGCCGATGGTCTGTTTTCGGTGACCACCAGCTAGCGTAGGACCAATGGACGAATTAACATAGAACCACAATTCTTTTTACAATCGATAAAGAAACTCAGTTACCATCTTCTAAGGGTCCGCTAAACATCTAAGTTCTTGTAATGCATTACTGTCACCGTATTCGTATCAGAAGATACTACATTGCTTAGATTATGATTGCTTACGCGCACTGATATAATAATAGACAGAGTTTTAAATAGGATCGCTTCGCTCCAACTTGGATGCCCTGCAACCCACCTAGTATATTTATGGGGTGCCGACAATTGTGGTCGGGTGGCAATAATTGTAGTATTTGGTAAGCTTTTTTTAATATCCCATTTGTATCCCTTTTTTTATAATAAATTAGAAAATAAAAAATATTTCCAAATAAAAGAAAATTCCTAATTTTAATTTGACTATTTACCATAGTCTTAGTTCTATCAATGCAAAATGTACACGCATTTGAATTCAAAATGTTCTTAGGGGTGCCAACAATTGTATCTGTTACGCTAATCAAAAAGAGGAATTTTATTTCTTACCAAAATATTAATATTTTCGAATACAGTCAAACTTATTTATAACGTAATTCTCTCTATAGCGAGCTACACTTTGATCCCCTTCGAAGCGCAAGGCTATTTCACTTTCAAACAAGTTGTCGATTATTGAAAAAGTAAAGAAGGGAGAAAAGAGAAAAGATGTTGCAGAAAAATTTGTGTTTCGTTTAGTACCTACAATGTCGACAGTTTTAAAAAATGAGGTAAAAATTTTAAAGTTTGCCGAAACAAGTTCAAACAGTAGCCAAAAAAAAAAAAAAAACTAAGAAAAACGAAATACGGTGATGTGGATAAAGCAATGTTAAAATGGGTGCAGATAAACAGGAAAAAGAATTTACCACTCTCGGGTTCCATTATCAAGCAAAAGGCTAAATGTTTATCTGAATCTTTGGATCAACATAAATATTAAAGGCAATACTGGATGGCTAGATAAGTTTAAAACAAGATAAGCTAGTAAACCAGAAAACCTTTTGTTTTTGAAAATTAATTTACTCTAAAGGTTCGGCATCAAACAAAAAAACCTTCAGTGGGGAAGAAACTCACGTAGACGATGATGTGTGTCAAAACTGGATTAAAAATACGCTTCCAAATTTACTGGACGGATACAGCCCTGAAAATGTTTTTAACGTGGATGAAACGGGTATTTTTTTAAATGTCTTCCCCAAAAAACACTAGCTTTTAAAAACAAAAAGTGTCTCGGAGTTAAAAAAAACAAAAAAGCAAGGAGAGAGTCACCTTAATGGTTGGATCAAATATGGCAGGTGATGAAAAATTGAACCTTTTATGCCCATATCACAATATTGCGTTAGCGTTAGCTTCGAGTGACGTTTAACATTCAACACAGGCATTATAATGGGGCACTCTACAATACTGCGTTTGCGTTGACGAGCTTACGTTTATAGAAAAATGAGAGGAAATAAGAAAAAAAGAGAGCGAGAGAAAGCGTAAACTCACGTAACCAAAGCAGGCAAAAGTCAAACACGTCGGAAATTTCTGTGCCGTCGAACAACTGTTGCTGTGTATTGATGTGTATGCTGTATCTGTGTATTTTGTGGTTTGTGTGTGTACGTTTACGTTGACATGGAGCAGCCGATTAAACTGAAGTGTCATTTTCAAAGCATGCGTCGAACCATTTCCTCGTAACACGTAATGAAGCACGCACCAACGCATTATGCCTGATTCACAATACTGCGTTGCTGCGAGGCACTTTACGTGTTACGAGAAATGCTTCGACGCATGCTTACTTCAATTTTATCAGCTGTTCCATGTCAAAACACTAACGTAAACGTACACAACACAAACCATAAAATACACAGATACAGCATACGCATCAATACAAAGCAACAGTCGTTCAAACGCACAGAAATTTCCGACGTGTTTGACTTTTGTCTCCTTTGGTTACGTGAGCTTACGTTTTCTCTCGCTCTCATTTTTTCTTATTTCCTCTAATTTTTTAATGAACGTAAGCTCGCCAACGCAAACGCAGTATTTTCGACTACCCCATTGAATTGCTTGTGTTGGATGTCTCAGCTAGCACCAACGCAGCATTGTGGATCAGACATTATTGTGATATGGGCATTAGTGATTGGGAAAAGCGCAAAGCCTCATTGTTTTAAAGGAATCCAGTCCTTGCCAGTTGATTACATATTTTAATAATAAAAATTCTTGGATGACCGGTGAATACCGGTCAAAAATTGATTCGTCAAGGACGAAAAGTTTTATTTTTGCTTGATAACTGTCAGACGCACCCACCAATGGTCCAGATTTATCTTAAGGCAATAAAGTTCATTTTTTTTTTTTCCACCGAATACAACGTCAGTGCTCCAACCAATGGACCAAGGCGTTATTCAAAATGTAAAGGTATACTATCGTCAACGTATCTTACGGAGAATTCTTGAAGCCATGGATCAGGGACGAGAATACAAATCCAATCTGTTGGATGCCATTAGAGATGTCTATAGGGTTTGGTGCGTTGATGTTAAAGCAAGTACAATTCGTCATTGTTTTAACAAAGCTGGGTCAAAATTGGTCCGAGGAAGACTCAGTTCCATTGTCAACGACAAAATCATCAATAATCGAGAACAACAGCAGTTTAAACAGAGTTTTGCCAGGTGATGTTACAGGTCCTGTTACATGTGGATACAAAGTTGCTACCATGGACATTCCTTCAGACGAAGCAATTTTGAATGCCAGTTCATCCGAGGAATCAGATTCATTAGATTTGCTAGTTTTGTTTGAAAATATAAAGGTACACTTGCAGTATTACAAACAAAATTTTGTACAAAACTTCTTTATAACGAAGCAATTTTTTTGTGCCTTCAAGGCTCGTTATCAAGAGGTTTGACTGTATTCAAATAAATTATTGAGAGAGAGAGAGAGAACATAATCAAAATTGAAATACTTTTCTTTTATTTGATCTTAAAGAACGTATACAAATAATAAACTTAATTCTACAAAAAAAAAAAAAAAATAAATTCAACTCTTCTCTTGTAACCTTTTATGTATATATTCCATATTGCTTTGTGTAGTAGATAATTTTGACTAGACGTTCCAAAAGAAGACAATCGATAGGAAAAATTCTGGGCAATTTTGGGACATACATATTCAAATTGAGAACTGGGTCTTTGGCAGGTGACTGCAAAGCCTTGATTTGTTAATACGAAAGAATTTATTGCACTTTCCATGCAAATACGGGATGAGTGCTACACAAAACTCGTTGCATTCTTAGAACATAATAATCACATGCAATAACATTTTTTCCCCTTTAATTATATAACGAAAGTAGTCAATAGATGATATTGATATCATTACACAAATCTCGTTAATCCGGCAGCATGCATTCTCAAAGACAAAGCGAACATCAAAGCACATGCGGCGAATTAACACGTCCATAATCGACCAATTACTGCCTAAACACAATGAGGTCGCAGTCGCTGTTTCGGTCGCGGTCGGCACTGCTGCCGCTAGGATTGGCAAAATCTCGCCCACAATGAGGTCGCTTTGTTATGTCAAATTTTAACTGCTGTTTTCACCTTTGTCCATATACAGTGGTGTTCTTATAAATAGCACACCCTTAGTCAAATGTGTATTTGCTTACAATGCGCACTGTACTTACAAACTGCACATGAGTAAAGCTATGCCAAGGTAGTACCGTTATGAATATGAAAACATACGACAAGGAAGATCCCGTTAGGTTTTCCTGGTCTTGCAATCGTTAGAGTTGGTGATCATTGCAAATTGGGTGTTCATATAAATAGCACATATCATGGTGTGTCAGAAAAAAAAAAAAAATATTTTTCAGTGATTTAAGTGAGGTTAGTGTGAATCTTTTTAAGGATAGCCCTAATTACACTCATTTCTTACACAAATAGGAGTATTTAAAATGGGCAGAGGAAAGCGTTGTACAGAGGAAAGGAGGCAAATAGTCGGTACCATCATTCAGGATGGAAAGACAATTTCAGAGGTGGCAAGGACATTAAGGTGCTCTAGGAAGCTTGTTCAAAATGCAATGAAGGTCATACGGTACAGCCAATCTACCGCGAATCCCGTAAGGAAAAACAAAAAAAGAAAAACGTCAGAAGTGACTGACAGAATTATCCACAAAATCAGTGGCAGCGACCTTTTCATAACTTCCCGGGAGATAAAGCAACAACTATCTGACCAACACAATGTCCAAATAACAGCCGTAACTGTAAGTCGCCAGTTATTTGAATTCCAGCTTCATGGAAGAATCGCCAAAAAAAAAGCTCTTGTCTCCAAGAGCTGTCTTGTCTTTTTTTTTCGCAAACGCTCACAAGAACAAACCCTTGACCTTTTGGAAAAATATCTTGTGGAGCGACGAAAATAATTTCAACAGGTTAGGATCAGATGGAAAAAAGTATGTGCGAAGGCCAACGAGCCAAGAGTACCATTCCAGATACACCATTGAGACTGTCAATACTGGTGGTGGGAGCATAATGGTGGGGGCGACAATGCTATGGCATGGCGTTTGACCAATTGTGAAAATAAATGGCATTATGAATCAACATCAATATAAGCTAATCCTGGAGAACCAAATGGAGCCATATATCGACGACTCTATGTCTGTATTATGGATATTTATGCATGACAACTATCCAAAGCATACTTCGCGGATAGTGAAGAATTGGCTTTCGGAGCGACAAATTTTCCTGTTTGATCGGTCGGCCCAAAGTCCCGATCTGAATCCTATCGAGAATCTTTGGAATGATATAGACTCCCTTGTTAAAGACCCTAGCTCAAAAAAATTAGAAGAATTTCGGCAAACCATAAAGGCTGCTTGGGAAGCTATACCTGCCCAGAAATGTTAGCGCTTAGTAGAGAGTTTGCAAAAACGTTGTCAGGAGTGATAAGGACCAAGGAATATCCTACAAAATATTAATAAAATCTTTACTTATATGTACATTCGTTTTTTTAGAGTATTTATTCATTTTTTTAAGTATTCCGCTTACTGTTTTTTGTTTTTTTTTCCATTTTGAATTATTATTTTTGAGTTGATTTAAAGGAATTATGTTTTTTTAATAAAGTACATATAAACGCACATCAGTTATAAAACAAAAAAAGCTGAACCTCTTTTTAGACTTTTGGCACAACATAATGTATGAGAGCTTACGTGTGTGCTATTTATCTGAACACCACTGTACAGGGTTTCTCAAAAGAAAGTTTACATTTGATTAGCTTATTGCGCGATCGAATCCGCGGGGCGGGGAGGGTATGTCAATCGGTAGCCTGGCTCTTGGGAATTAAGTCGCTATGGAGCGTTTCTCGGTTGTGCGTGCGAGAGTTTTACAAAAAAAAAAAAAAAGGTGATTCGGCGATTGTGGCGCGTAGAAAATTCTGCAATATTCGAATTTTACGCCATTTAAAGGAATCGCCAAGCATTCCTCTCATGCGAAAATGGGTAAAAAAGTTTGAAGGGACTAGTTCAACACTAGAAAAACCAAAATCTGGACGGTCAAGGTCATCGATAATGTAAGAAAACGTAAAGAATGTTAATCAGTCTGTTCACAGTGATCCCAACCTTTCGATTCGGAAGCGCGCAGAGCTGTTCGATTAGGCCAGGCGCAAATTGAGACACGTATAGCGGGTGTGAGGTGGCGCAGTGTGAGGCATTTTTTTGTAAACTACAGAATTCAATAGAACGGCGCAAATTGGTAAACACGTGTGACGTGCCGCGACCCGCGCTAGCCGACCGACGCGCGGCGCAGTAGTCGAGACACAGTTTCACGTGCCATTCTCTCGCGTGTGGTTCTTGGTTTTGGAGAAATGGCAGAAGAAAAACCAATAGAGGCAGTTAGGGCTCATAAAGAACTATACGATACCCAATGTGCCAACTATATGAAGACAAAATAATGAATTGGCCACTCTTATGCGTTCGATCTGCGAGTAACTGCGTCTCAATTTGTGGATCACCACGCTTCGCGTTTGGCACGTAAGCGTCATGGCGCTTGTGTCATGCCACCTCACGCGCGCCATACCTGTCTCAATTTGCGCCTGGCCTTAAATGGTTGTCGCGAACGCGATGGCTTACATTAGATGACATTAGTTGTGAACTTTAATGATAAATAAAATTGTTTTTAATCGATCCACTAAATATAAACTTTCTTTTGAGACACCTTGTACTTACAACGAACCGTCAACCGCCGGTTTGAAGATTTCATTGTGTTTCGTCTTTTTTTCTACACAGCTGTCACAATATCGTACGACATACCTCGTTTACATGTGAAGTTGAATCCGGATTCAAATAGGATCGAAATTCATATAAACGCGGATGGAGTTGAAATAGAGTTGACTTGACTCGATCCAGCTAGCAGACCTGGATCGAGTTGAAAAAATGCATGTAAACCTGGGTCGAGGAGTCGAACTGACATTTTGTCTCTGTCAAAGTAAAAGGTCCGTATATACATACAGTACAGCCTCGCTAGTCCGGACATTCACTAGTTCGGACACTCCAGTAGTCCGGACACTGTTACATTTCGGACACTTTCAAAATTTTACCTCTACTATCGGACAGATTATTCAATACACACATACATGTGTTATAATTTGAAGAAAATGTATTTGTTCACACAACTCCGGGAATTCCCCTTTTGCAATGCGAGTTCAAATTTGTTGATTTTCGCATTCCACGCAAGTTTTTTTTTAAGAACAGAACGTAGTTTGTGTGGTGTGGCTTCCTTACTGAACATTTTCTCAGACAGTCACTCTATTTATTTCAAATTAACACTGTCTTCTGGAAAGAAAAGAAGGCACGTAACTTTGACAATTTCTGAGAAATGCAAGATCCTAGATGAAATTGAAGCTGGTAAATCAGTTGGGCAAATTTATAAAGTCTCGAAATCAACTGTTTTCGACATAAAAACTAACAAAAATTAGGAAATTTGTATCTAACACATTTCAAGGATCAGGTAAGCTGAGAATTTGATTTCTAGGAATATGGACCTACTTTTCATGGGCATTTAACAATTGGTTCCAGGAAAGAGAAAGATAATGAAGCAAGGTGAACATCCAGCTGCAGAAGAAGCGTTAATGACATGGTTTATCCAACAAAGAAATCATCATGTGCCAATTTCAACCGACATGATTCAAACCAAAGGCAAATTTTTCTACAAAGAGATGACAGGAAACGATGATTTTGCAGCAAGTTCGGGTTGGTTGGAAAAATTTAAATGCCGGCATGGAATTCGAAATCTTAAAATTTGTGGCGAAAAAGTTTCCAAAAAGTTTTTGAAAGTGATGCAGAAAATGAACATAATCGAAGGTCAAGTTTATAATGCTGATGAATCAGCTGCCTTTTGGAGAGTTCTTCCAGGAACGACATGGGTTCATGCAAATGAAACATCTGCTCTTTGGCAGGAAAATATCGAAAGATCGCGTAACTTTTATGCCATGCTGTAATGCTGCAGGAACTCATAAGTTGCCCCAAGGGCATTTAAGAACGTTGATCTTCCAGTAGTATATAAAGCTACTAAAAAATGCTGGATGTCGACAACAATTTTTTTTGGAATGGTTCAAGAAATATTTTATACCCAATGTGAAAAAGTTTCTGACAGATATTAATATGCCATTAAAAGCGCTTTTGGTTTTGGATAATGCCCCATCTCATCCTAAAGAGGTTGATCCCAACTTCAGGGTTTTATTTCTGCCACCTAATTGTACGGCAGTATTGCAACCGATGGATCAAAATGTTATTCAAAATATAAAGGTAGCATACAGGAAGCAACTTCTGACCCACATTCTACTAGAAGATGGATAAAAATATTTCAGCAGTCTTACAAAAAATCTATTTGCGAGATGCAGTTTTCTTTTTGGATTCTGCTTGGAGAGGTCTTGGAGAGAAAAATATCAAAAAGAGTTGGTCAATATTATGGCCAGAATTGGGATCCCAATGAATGGGATGATGAAGACCTTATACCACTTGCACAGTTACGCCAAAAAAATTGACTCTGATTCGTCGCTTGATGATTTAAATAAAATTCATGGCTTAGTTAAAATCATTGACCCAAATGGTAGCACATCTATGGATGAAATAAGAAAATGGGCAACTGGTCAAAATGAGTTCTCTTATGATTTGTCCGATGAAGACATTATCCAGTCCGCTTCAGTAATCCAACAAAATGTTGAGGAAGATGACGACGAAGAAGACAGTGAAGATCAAAATGAAAATAAAGAAGTTGCGAAAGTTTCACATAGTGAAGCAAGAAAAATATTCGTCAGGGCCATTCAGTGGGCTGAAGAAAATAATGCATCGCAAATGGATCTTCTTCTCCTAAAGAGGTTACGCGAAGAAGCTGAAAAGAAGTTTTTAGATAAAGTGTTCTAGTCAAAAATAAACAGGTTCTTTGGTAGTCTTTTCCCTGTACGCTATATATAGTATGTACATACCAATATGAGATTTATTTTGTTAATAAAAGGTGTTTGTTTCCGGTTGCCCACTTTATTTTAGTTTTTCTCTATAGTCTGGACATTTCGCTAGTCCGGACATGGCCGAAACTTTATGTGTCCGGATTAGCGAGGCTGTACTGTACTGTCACTTCAACTACGTTTGAACTCTTCAATCTTTCGACTACGTTGCGGAAAACCCTGGGTCGAAATTTCAACTCAGTTTGGACTCGATCTTTCGACTACGCACATAAACGGGGTACAAGTTAAAAGTTAGCCAACTCGCGCGACACACCCTACGACCGAGAGAGCGACCGCGACATCATTGTGTTTACGTTATGGGATTTACGTACTTTTGACAGGCGACCGAGACAGCGACCGCGACCTCATTGTGTTTAGGCAGTTAACTCTCTTGTCTTGTTTTACCGAATATCACTCTTTACTTTCCAGCCTACACTCTAATAAATATAAATTGTTCTTTAATTTTTAATTTTATAGTAAAGTTACTCGTATGCACTCTATCTCTATCCTTTAGCAAAGTAGTAGTATCTAACTTATGTATTCATACTATAGTGTTTTATTGAACAATTCAATTTCGTTCTTACGTACTTTTCTTTAGACAATTTTGAATTATCCGATTTTTCCTTTATACATTTTATTCTAATCATCTTCCGTTTTCAGTGCAATAAAATGTGTGTTTCAAGTAAGATTTGAGCAAATAAACTATTGGAGCACGTGGAGCCTGCTATTTCACCTTCTCTATCGTAGAACTTACCCGTGTATCTATGACGAAAAACAAATAAATCGATTTGTTTCTATTTTATTTTGTTTTATGGCACATTAAGCAGAGTGTATCAGATACTTTGTCGGTATTTGTTAGAATTTTTTTTTGTGGGGAGAAAATATAGGTGCAGATAGGATAGATTCTTCTTTGTTTGAGTTAGATATAGTTACATGCATGTATCTTGTTTTATCGTAGTTGTATCCGTGTGTTCCTATTGCATTTTGTTTTAGTTGATTGATTAGCGTACTAAGAAACGTTATGAGAGACTATTGGATATATCAGATGCACTATGAGCTTATGTTTTATGCTTCGTTTTCTATGCTTATAGTAAATTGTTTGTATTGTAGTTGTTTTGTGTTTTTAAACATATCCTGCGGGGAGAGTATGGGATTCTGATGGGTTTGAGTTTCTCAGCGCGGATAGAAAACTTGCCGAGTTACGAATGTTAGCAGGACTAGGAGGAGAATTGTAAGATTTTCTATTCTAAGTTTTGAAGACGCTGATGTTTTCTCGTTAGGATCGTCGCTTCGTGGACTGACTGGGTCCTCGGGTAATGATGCAGGTCCGGCACCTAGAAAGAAAGCAACAAACAAAGTTAGAACCAAAGTTGAGAGAATAGGCATCTGTCGGAAATATAGAATCTTATACTAATCTTCGACCTCTAGACGACGAACAAAAAAGTGAAGAATTAAGCAATACTCGTAAGATTAGGCTTTCTCGTGAGATTTTAAAAACAACACCCACGGTAGTATGATGACGACAAAATGTGTACTCGAAATGACGACCAGTTACGCGCCAGCAACAAGACTTTAACTTGAAAGTGTAAAAGGATAAAAATAAATGGACGGATAGTTGTAGAATATAGACTATTGTAGAGGGCGCCGTGGCGCAGTGGTTAGTGTGTTGAACTCTGGCGCACGATGAGCGAGTTCGGATCCCGATAACACCAACGCCATCGAATGTTTACTTCGCGACGTTCCTCCTCGGCGGGGTACTGGCAAAACCCATGTAGTACCTATACTTGCCTTGGAAAAGTTTCTCGACTCAAGCCGTTCGGAACTGTAGGTCCCTTTCACCTATGTGAAAAATACATCACACACAACATGGGTGATTGAGAGAAGCTTGGCTCTGGTCCTTCATGGGCTGTAACGCCACCAAAGAAGAAGATTTATTCTTTATTAAAAAGCCAACTCCATAGAGACCTTTTGTTTCACCTTTGTATCCAAAGAGGTTTCCATTTTTCTTTTCAATTAGCCTTTCTCCATGTATTCTTGTCTCAGATAGACCTATTATGTCCCAGTTTATTTTCTAGAGTGCTTTTTCTAGTTCAATCTGGTGTTTTTCTTCTTTTAAGGTGCGTACATTAAACGTGCGTACATTGAGAGCACTGTGGGTAGTGGGTTGGCCTCTGACGCCGATGACACGGGATCGAATACCGACACAGCCATGTCATCGAACGTGTTTTTCACAGTGTTTCTCCTCAGCGGGGCTCTGGCAAAACCCCCTATAGTAAAATTGTCATGAAAAAGCCTCTCGAAATTCGCCGTTCGGAACCGGCAATAAACTGTAGGTGTCCCTTTCACCTATGGGAAAAATGAAATCACACACAACATGCGTGATTGAGAGAAGCTTGGCTCTGGTCCTTCATGGGCTGTAACGCCACCAAAGAAAAAATTGTAGATTATAATTGACTGATCGCTCGTATGAATACTTATCTATTTAGGTGGCGCTACACTCCGTGGTAAACCTGGGCCTCAACCAACAAGCGTCTCCAGCTGGCACGGTTTTGGCCAGCTGTTTCCAGCGCCGCACGCCCCGTTGGTTAAGGTCCCCATCCACCTGTGTGCGCCACCGTAGATGCGGCCGTCCTCTGCCGCGCCTTCCTTTCGGGGTGGATTCGAAGACTCTTTTGCATTTTCCATGTGTTCTACATGGCCTAGCCCCATTAGACGCTGTATACCAGGCCGATGTCGCTGTACAACCCGTACAGTTCTTCATTAAATCTTCTCCTCCATACCCCGTTTGAAGAAACCGGATCATAGATAGAGCGCAGAATTTCTCTCTCGAAACGACCACGGGCATCTTCATCCGCTTTTGTTAAGGTCCAAGCCCCTGCGCCGTAAAGGAGGACTAGGATGATCAAGGTTTTATACAGGGTGCCCCACGAACAGTGTGCCAAAAAGCTAGAGCGTGTAGGTTTGGTCAAGACAAGAAAAAAATCGTATGGGAGGGGGGGTCTATTCCACCCCGTTTAGCCGGGAGGGGCAATTTCCTAAAAAATTGACTTAATTTGGGAAAAAAAAAAAAATATATTAAAAATCAACGGTTACATCCACAATACCGTGATATACTTTTTTGTAAGGCCAGAAACCTCTTCTTTAATTTTGTTTTTAAACGAAGCTGTTTTAAGGAATAGTTTGTGAGAAATTCATTTTCAAACTCAAAATTTCGAAAAAAAAAATTAAAAAAAAAATTTCGAACTAATTTTTTTTAAAATTTTATGTAATTAAGTACTAATTTTTTTTCAAGAATTAAATTCTGTTATTAGTTTTTAGTTCAAAACAGAAAACCGGGTGAAAAAATGTCTTGTAGTTTTTGAGAAATTAAAAAAAAAACCCAAACCACTTTTTTCTAAGCAAAAACTTTATTTTTCGGTTTGAACGCAGCTAGACTTGTAGGCAAATGAATCTATGAAACGTTGAGCTGGTGTAAAATGGTACGGGTGTAACTTCTCGGTATGAAGCACTCTCCATACTCTAGATTTGGGCACTCCAAGCATAATAGCTATCCTCCTTGTACTAAGGGAGGGATTACGTCGCTTCTTCGATGCTCTAGCACTCCGTGCTCTCGCAGACGTAGGTGGATTCTTGAAAACATGCTACGACTGGGACACTTCCGATTGGGATATCTTTCAGCGTATAGCCTTTAGGCTTCAACCAGACTAACCACTGCGCCACGGCGCTCTCTTTCTTTTGTTGCAGTCGACTTTTCTCTTCCCTTCTTCTGACTCTTCTTACGCTGCCCTGGTTTTCCTCTGCTGCGCCTTTTGGTACGCCTCGTCGGTTGCTGCCGTTTTCTGCTCATACTCCCCATCATACCACGGGCTTATTGTCGGGGATGGTAGGTATCATAAGGTGGTTTCGGCTACTTCCTGAATGGTTGAGCGGCAAGGCAGTCACATATTATTGGCATTTGTGTTCGACGTAGGCATAACGTAGAGTCGTTCGCTCAGCTGCTCCCTGTAGACTCTGGTAACCTCCGGTGTGCTCAGGCGCCCAATGTCGAACCTCCTCCTGGTGGGCTGGTGCAGCTTTCTGGCATTGAACAGTCGATCTCGGAATCTTGTTGCTACGAGGAAGTGGTCAGACGCATATCCAGCATGTTTGACGAGTGCCTTGCATCAATGAGCACATGGTCGATTTGGTTGGCGGTTCGACTGTCCCGAGATCACCAGTTTGCTGTGTGGATACGCTTACGAGGGAATCTTGTGCTACTTATCACCGCATTCCGAGCTGTTGCAAGGTCCGTGGAGGCTGTGCTTGCCGATCACTCCGTCAAGGGTGTTCTCCTTACCGATTTTGGCGTTGAAGTCCCTGAGTACGATTTTACCATCGTACTCCGGACAAGCTCCGTAGGCGTTGTCCAGGAGGTCATAGAAGTCCTCATTGATAGGGTCTTAAGCCTCTTCGGTAGGGGCGTGTGCACATATAAGGCTGATGTTGTAAAATCTGCCTCTTATGCGGATCACAGCCAGGCGATCACTTATGCAGCAATGACATCAGTGCCGAAATCAAACGAGGAATAACTCCTACCGGTGTTTGGTGTTGGGCTCGACAGGCAATTGAGAAGCAGAGCCCTCTCTCGAAAACCCAAGGTGACCATATACAAGACCCTTATCATCTCGGCCCTGCTTTATGAAGCAGAAACATGGATCTTATCGAAAGCGGATAAGGAGGCCCTTTGTCGTTTTGAGAGAAAAATTTTGCGATTTTCGGCCCGACCTGCATAAGTGGGGAGTGGAGGAGAAGACTTAACAGTGAACTTTACGGGCTGTACAGCGACATGAACATAGCACGGCGTCTTCGGATCCAACGCCTAAGTTAGCTAGGTCATGTTGAGCGTATGGAAAACACAGCTCAGGTCCGAAAGGTCCATGAATCCAACCCCGAGGGGCGACGCGGTCGAGGACGGCCAAACTTAAGGTGGCGCAACCAATTGGAATAGGACCTTAATCAACTAGGCATGCGGCACTGGAGACTGCTGGCGAAAGACCGTGCCAGTTGGAGAGGTTTTTTAAAGGAGATCCAGGTTCGCAATAAACTGTAGCGCCGAAGAAGAAGAAGAAGAAGGCAGATTCTGATCAGTTATTGCCGATCCAACATGAAAATAATTTCCGTCTGAAAAACTCTATCTTTCTAGTGGAAGGAAGTGGCTCAGCGCGAGTTATAACGCTTTGTTTATCCGCTAGGCCTTTGAACTACTTGGAAGAAGACCTCTTAACAAAAAATCAAAATCAAAACAATGAATGTCCCCATAGCAATAATCTGCAATCATCCAGTTAAAGACGCTTTTGTAATGGTCCACTCCAAACGTACTCCAAATTGAACCCACTTGAATCAGTCGACACTACTATATTGGCCACTTAACTTCAAAGCAGCTTGTCGACTATACATTTGCCTACAAAGTAATTAAATAATGACGGACATCTGTCGTTTGAAGTCGATTTCTCGAAATCGTTGTCGAGAAAATCCCGCGAAATTCTTCAATTGAAAAATACAACCTCCCGACCCAACTGACTCACACTCGAATCAGCCTCACTTGACCGACAAAGTCAAAACATCAGTTCATCAATCAATTAACTACTCGTATATCCCATAAAGCAATCGATTGAAAATAAAAGACTTACCATCACCAGATCCGTCGCCCGATCCATGCAGATTGTCTTCCTCGTCATCGTTATCGTCCGGCAAACGGCCCGATCCCTCCTCATCATGTCTGGCCATATCGCTTTGAATATCCGAATATGTGCGTGCAACCGATGGAATCTAAAATCAAACAAAACAACGAGAAATCCAATTAACGAGGGAGTCAAGCAACTGACTGACTGCAGTTTGACTGACAGTCGTTTTATTGTACTCACAGCGCTACCAATTGATGAACGGATTTTAATTAATTTATCGACCAATTCATTCAATTTGGTCGACTGTGCAAACGAATGCTGTACGAGTGGCACTTCTGGATTATATTTCTGTGCATCGAGACCGCTAGTCATAGCGATTTGATGGTAATCACCAACTCGATCACCGATCCAGCAATGTCGATCATTCGCTTGTACGTCCTCATCCTCGCAGACACTAGAAACGAGAAGACAACAACCAAAGTTGAATTAAGAAAAATTATTGTCAAATCTAAATGGATCGATCGATCGATCAATTTGCATAAAAAGTTATAAACAACATTTGAGCGAAACGTTTTATTGCGGGCGAGAACACGATTCCGATTTGCATGCCTTCGGACAGGAGATTTTAAGACTAAATCGAAGCCAAGGGTGTGGCGCTTGTATTTGCATTAATGATATGAAATGAAATAACGATAATTCCGAAGATGCGGAGACGATTTGCAGATAGTTTAATGAGTTTGATGGCGACGGTTGGGTGCTGGTATGTCGTTTTGTATGATAAGGAGGCGAACATCATTGGTGCTCCGCTTGGAAAGCACTTTATGTGAATATGACATGGAAGCGACGGGTGCTATATGGAGGCGTGGATAATTGTTATGTGACTTTGAATGGTCATCTGGATTTTTAGTGGCCGCGAAAGATGCATGGATGGGTCAATGGCCGATGGGTTTTAACATTGTGGTTTGCTCCCTGTATTCGTTGCTTGCTTCGAAGAAGTTAAGGACTTAAGGGGATTGACGGACCTTTTTCTGTTGGAGCATTCAAACGCAAATACTGATCCATTGTACTCTAGACCGACACCTCCCATTAATGCATTTCCCCGAGGGTGGGCCACTGTGCGTAAGCAAAGGCGGGACAGACGCAGAGAAAAAGCTCTGCTCACCATCCTCGCAAAATGTAGCACAGGTAGGCGTCTCACTGATGTCAAGCACGCGGAGATGCTTAGCAAAAGTGTAATTGTCCCCAATGACGCCCACAAGTTTTCTGCAGTCAATTCTCGTTAAGGACAGGAGGAATGCTGCAGATTTCAGGGGATACGCCCTTTGTCATCCTGCATTCTGTATAATCCCTCCATCTACGGTTGTATGTACATATGTATGTATGTTGGCGTTACAGTTCATGAAGGACCAAAACCGAGCTTCTCTCAATCACCCATGTTGTGTGTGATTTTATTATCCCATAGGTGAACGGGACCTACAGTTTATTGCCGGCTCCGAATGGCGAAATTCGAGAAGCTTTTCTTGACAATTATACTACAGGGGGTTTTGTCAGTACCCCGCTGAGGAGAAGCACCATGAAAAACACGTTCGATGACACGGCTGTTGTCGGGATTCGATCCCGTGTCATCGGCGTCAGAGGCCGACACACTACCCACTGCGCCAGGGCGGTCTCCATCTATGGTTACATGGTTAAACAGCCAATCGTTAATGTAGGAATCTACCGTGGACACAGGTAGACCTAGAGCGGGTTCAGGTCCTGAGAAACTCTTTTTCTGAACCCATTCTGGCGAGTTTATCAGAGATGTAATTTCCTTGGATCCCAAAGTGACCTGGAAACCATACCCAGCCTTAGTGAATTTAGTCTACTGACTCTGTTTGAGAAGGTCTTGAGTTCATGCACTAATTTGGAGCTATTTGAGGGGTTGGATACAGCTTTGAGTGCAGCTTGGTTGTCATTGCAGACGCATATCCTTTTCCCTTCCACCTATGCTTCACAATACAGCGCATGGCTATTAGGATTGCGTACATCGCTAACTGAGGGACAGATGCATATTTTCCTAATGAAACGTGCAGTTGGACAATTTTGAGTTCAAAAAAACCCCAGCGCCGGACACCAGCCCAGACCTGGAGCCAAGTGTGAAAATGCGAAGATACTCCTTTTCAAGTTAAGTATGTGACCAGAACCAATCCTGGCCATGGAAATTCGACTATGAAGTTACAGGGCGGATAACGGATGTCAAATCGTCAGAAGGCATGGCCATGCGATAGGAGCCGCAGAACATTTCTTGCGCAAGCACACTGTTATTCCTGTGCGAGTTGTGCCAAAAGCCCTTTCTCTTGAGACAAGATATGGCTTTCAGAACGCACGCTCTGATAAATATGTCAAACATGGGGAAAAACCCCATACAGCTGAGACAAAACCTTAATGGACCTCATCAAAAATGGATGAAGAGGCTCTTGGTCGTTTCGAGAGGAAAATTCTGCGTACAATTTTCGGTCCCGTTTGTGTTGATGGAGAGTGGAGGAGAAGATACAACCACGAACTGTAAGGGCTGTGGAGCGACATCGGCTCTGTCGACTTCAACCCGGAAGGACAACGTTGCAGAGGACGGCCGCATCTAAGGTGATGCACACGGGTAGAAAGGGACCTTAGCCAACTGGGCGTGAGACACTGCAAACAGCTAGCAAAAGATCGTGCTAGCTGGAAAGGCTTATTGGTTGAGGCCCAGGTCCACCCCGAACTGTAGCGCCACCGAAGTAAGTAAGTTATCGACAGCCCATTTCTTGATCACTAATCATCAATCATATCAAGCGCCGTCTGTGCTTTGAGACGGATAGTCGCTAAGCATGAGCCGACAGAAAGAACGGCGACATCATCCGCATAGGCCTGCGCATAGATTCCATGGCATGGACCATACACCATAACAGCGGAGACAGGACTCCGCCTTGCGGCAGCCCCTGTTTACGCCGGATTTGACATATTGGATGAAACCTGCATCAGCAGTCAATGTCCTGTACACTAGCATTGCTTTGATCTACAAGACCAGTGCTTTATCCACGCCATGCCGTCTGGCAGCGTTACACATGCTGTCGAAAGTTGCGTGCATATTCTATCCTTGCAACTAGGTTTTGAAGCACAGTCTCACAGGAACTTCCGCGCCGATAAGAATGTTGCATCTCCAAAAGGGCAACTTTGCGCATCTCTACCAGTCTCTCAATGCTATTCAGCAGGAAGGATGTTAAAACTTTTTTCCTATTTTGGGAATAAAGACTACTTTCACCGTGCGTCAAAGAATAGGTATGTAGTCGTTGGTGCTTGGCGATTTTAAGCCGTCGAAGGACGCCACAGCAAATTCAATAGCCTTAGTCGTTGCCACACACGATGGAATATACCGCCGCTACGCCGAGTTGTTTTCATCATTTCAGTCGCACTTACCGTTGAAGGCGTATGCAACGAGCCAGTTTTCCTTGAAGGAGCGTGCAACGAGCTGATGGCGAACTGATTTCCCAGTAAATGAGTCTGAAACAGTAAGCTAAGAGTTTCCACTTTAGACTCAGTGAAGGTACTATCAGATTGTCGATTTTCCTCGTTTGAGGACGTTAACCAACTTGCTAGTCGCACTCAGAGGCTTGGTATATTCGCAGAAGGTCTTATAAGAATCGTCTTTTGATTTACGAATAAGCTTCTTATATTCTTTCTGCTTCGACCGATGCTTTTTCCAGTCATCTTCCGAATTCGATTTGAGCGATATATTCAGATGCCTGAGGGGCTTAATCGACCAAGTTCTTAGCAGGCTAATGGGTCATTTTTCAATCTGATAGAAATGTAAAACTGAAATCAATACGAAAAAGACAGCGTCGACTAGCGATGGCTTGGCATCTAGATATTAAGGATGCCTTTTCGAAATGCAAAGAGGATCCAGAACTGTTGGCCTTTCAAATGGGAGAAACTTTTACGGACCCATACTTCGATACCGTCGAATATGATATTGAAATGATACCATTTCAAGCGACAATTGAGATCTTATTACGGAAAGGCTAGCATTGTTTCTGGGCCACGTCTCTGAGCTTAATTTTAAGATAAAGCATGCAGTCTTGGATGGTAAAGGACTAGCAAAGGCCACGTAGGGGTAGCATCTGTCGACGGATGCTGGCCCGACAAAAAGCGAGTAAGAGCCTCTCCAGCCGAACATCTTGCAGTTCTGCTAATCAGGTCCTACTTCCACCTCCTCGTGGTGCCATCTGGAAATTTCCTTACAAGGGAAATTACTGACGGTAGAGGCCGAACGGCGAGTATCCAGCGCCACCAAACAGGATTAGTGTCGGTTGGGCTATGGTCTAGCAAACCATAACCGTAAAACCACTGATTGCTCAGAAGCAAAAAAACAGCCTCGGATAGAAAAACGGAACGGACCTATGTTGACGACCCTATAGTAAAACAAAAAACAAACAAGGACCTTCGGTTCTGTACGTGGAATGTTAGATACATAAACAGACCACGTGCGGCCGAACAACTTAGGGACGCCCTAGACCGCTATAAAGTGGACATAACCGCCATCCAGGAAATGCAATGGAATGGACCGGGTAAAAAGCGGATGAAAAACTGCGACATTTACTACGGTGACTGCAATAGGGAAAGAGGACAGAGACTATTTGGATGCGGATTTGTTGTTAAAGGTGGACTAAGACATGAAGTCCTAAGTTCCCAGTATGTGAGGGAACGCCTCATAACGATCCGCATCAAGGCAAATTTATGTAACATTAGCCTCATATGCGTCCATGCCCCCACGGAAGGCAAGGATGACTCCATCAAAGATGATTTCTATGATCTCCTAGACAGAACATACTCCAAATGCCCCAGCTATGATACCAAGATCATACTAGGAGATTTTAACGCTAAGCTGGATAAAGAAAACATCTTTGAACGGGTCATCGGCAAACACAGCCTACATGACGCCACATCCGATAACGGACACAGGCTGATCGACCTTGCCACGGGGCGAAATCTTCTTTTATCCAGCACACGATTTCCCCACTTCGATATACACAAAGGCACCTGGCCGTCGCCAGATCAATCAGTCACCAACCAGATTGATCACATCGCGATTGACATCGGACACTCCCCCACTGTTCCTGATGTTCGCACTTTCCGAGGAGCGAACATCGACTCAGACCGCTATCTTGTAGTAGCCGAGATACGTCAACGCATAACACGAACACCGCGGAGTAGAGTTAGAATACCAAGCTATGACGTCGAAAAGCTACTATACTATAGCCGGAGATCGCCAGTGCCTTTGCCAACCGCGTCTCCCTTAAGCTCTTCGATATACCTCAATCCTCCATTGTCAGTAGAGCAATAATGGAGCCTGAACAAACCTTGAAGAGCACAGCAACGGAAGTGCTGGGCCTTAAAGCTCCACCACGACGAAACATCTGGTTCGATGACGAGTGCAGAAGAATTCATGCAGAAAAGCAGGAGGCATACAAAGCCTCACTTCACAAAAAAAAAAAAAAAAGAGCGGTTTGTGGGCTCTACGAGCTTAAAAGAAGGAAGGAACATAGGAATGAGCAAGAGAAGCGGGCGATTGAAAACTTGGGGAGGTGCTATTGCAGGCACGACGTTCGAAGATTTTATCAACGGATAAAACGAATGTCTCAATGCTATAAAGCCCGAACGGAGGCCTGTAAGAATGAGAACGGACACGTAGTAGTAGAATCGCAGTCGATGCTGAGAATTTGGAAAAACCACCTCTGCAGACTGAGAGCACCGTGGCGCAGTGGGTAGTGTGTTGGCCTCTGACGCCGATGACACGGGATCGAATCCCGACACAGCCATGTCATCGGACGTGTTTTTCTCGGTGTTTCTCCTCAGTGGGGCTCTGACAAAACCCCCTGTAGTAAAATTGTCATGAAAAGCTTCTTGAAATTCGCCGTTCGGAACCGGCAATAAACTGTAGGTCCCTTTCACCTATGGGAAAATGAAACCACACACAACATGGGTGATTGAGAGAGAAGCTCGGCTCAGATTCTTCATGGACTGTAACGCCAACTGTAACGCGATGACAGCCAACATACCGCCGTCAGGCAGAATGATCCATTTCTTAACGACGAAGATCGCAGAGAATTCCGTCTCCCTGACCTCGACGAAGTTGAGATTGCCATGTTGAAACTCAATCCGAATAAAGCTGCTGACGCAGATGGACTGTCTGCTGAGCTCTTCAAAGCGGCTGGGGGTGAGCTGGTTAGGAGCATGCACCGGCTCACCTGTAAGATATGGTCAGAGGAAAGCATGCCCGAGGAATGGAGTCTCAGCATTGTTTGTCCGATCCACAAAAAAGGAGGCCCCTTGGACTGCGCCAACTACAGAGGAATAAGTCTCCTTAATGTCGCATACAAGATCTTCGCTGCCGTTTTGTATAAACGCCTGAAGCCATTCGTATATAAGCTGATAAGGTCCTTATCAGTGTAGCTCCAGGCCAGGGAAGTTCACCATCGATCAAATCTTCACACTACGGTAGATCCTGGAGAAAACTAACGAATTTCAAGTCGACACTCACCATCTATTCGTCGACTTCAAGGCTGCATAGCACAGCGTAATTAGAGACGAGCTATATAACGCCCATTTTGACATCCTTGCTAAGCTCGTCAGACTATGCAGCATGACTCTGGAAAATGCTCGCTGCTCCATCCGAATCGGTGCAGAACTGACCGATAGTTTCGAAATCAAGAAAGGATTTAGACAGGGCGATGCGCTGTCGTGTGACTTCTTCAACATCATATTAGAAATGATTGTGCAAAAATCACTGGAAAATACAAGAGGCACAACCTATTTCAAATCTCCGCAACTCCTTGCATACGCCGACGACATTGACAGAATAGGTAGATCGCAGCGAGATGTCAATGAGGCGTTTGCGAGTATTGAGATGGACGCGGCAAAAATTGGTTTGGCAGTTAATGAGGGCAAGACACAAAAAGGACATTTACCACCGACGTCTTGGACAGAACGTGCATATTGGCAGATATAAGTTTGAGGTAGTTAAGGACTTCATTTACCTCGGCTCCGCAGTGAACTGGAACAAGGACACCAGTTTAAAAATCAAGCGCAGAATTACTCTTGCCAACCGCTGCTTCTTTGGGCTCAAGAGGCAATTGAGAAGTAGAGCCCTCTCTCGTACGACCAAGTTGACCTTATATAAGACCTTAATTATCCCGGTCCTGTTATACGGTGCAGAAACATGGAGTGTATCTAAAGCGGATGAGGAAATTGTTGGTCGTTTCGAGAGAAAGATTCTGCGTGCGATTTTCGGTCCTATAAACACAGAGGGGGATTGGAGGAGAAGATTAAATTACGAACTATACGGATTGTACAGCGACATGAGTCTAGTCAGGCTTCTACGGATCCAACGCCTAAGATGGCTAGGCCATGTAGAGCGAATGAACACCCCAGCTCAAGCCCGTAGAGTCTTTGAATCCAACCCCGAGGGACGAAGAAATAAAGGACGGCCGCATCTAAGGCGCACAGGCGGAAAGGGACCTCAACAACCAACTGGGCATGCGGCACTTGAAAACACTAGAGAAAGATCGTGCTAGGTAGAGAGGCATGTTGGTTGAGGCCCAGGATCACCCCGAACTGTAGCGCCCGTTAAGTAAGTAAGTAATGCAGACTCCCCCGAAAAAAGTTCTAACTGCCCGGGTAATGGGAGTAAAGTCAATTGTTGTGGCGGTTAGTGGCGTAAGTTATCCAGCCACGAGAACTGTCCAATGTCAGCGAAAAAACTGACAACTCGGAAGGCGGGAGGAAGGTGTATTAAAGGTAATCTAACGGAGAAGAACTTAACTTTGCCGTCTGATATGTTAAAAATATGCAATCCCACTCAAGTCGATGAAAACCGAAGAAAAAAACTGAAGACAATGGGTAGAGGCATACAAAATATAATCAAACCGGATAACAACACGCTAAACCCAATAACAACACCACAATGTCGAATACAGCATCGCCCAATCGGATAACAACACCGTCACAGTCAATAACACCTTCGCAAAACTGAATGGCAATATTGCCAAACCAAATAACATCACTAAATTCAGTAACAACATCACAAAACTAAATAACAACATCGCTAAAACGAGTAATAAAATTCCTAACTTTGCCAAAGCAAAAATCTGGTGATGGCTACATCACGGAACTAAATAACAAAAAATCCCTAAATCGAATGACAACATTGCCAAACCAATAACAACCTTGCTAAACCGACTAATGACATACTCAAATGGAATAAACACATCGTCAAACCAAATAACACCTCTAAACCCAATAACAACATCTTTTTCTTTTGGTAGCGTTACAGCCCATGAAGAACCAGAGCCAAGCAACTCTCAATCACCCATGTTGTGTGTGATTTATTTTTCACATAGGTGAAATGGACCTATAGTTTAATGCCGATTCCGAACGGCGTCAGTCGAGAAGCTTTTTCAAGGCAAATATACTACGGCGGGTTTTGCCAGTACGCCGCCGAGGAGGGACGCCGCGAAATAAACATTCGATGGCGTTGGTGATATCGGGATCCGAACTCGCTCATCGTGCGTCAGAGACCAACACACTTACCACTGCGCCCTCAATAACAACATCACAAACTAAATATCAGCCTCGCTAAGACAAGTAACAACATCACCATATCGAATAACAACATTGCCACATCAAGTATAACATAACAACATCAATGAGTCGGCTGTGCAAATCTTAAGTCTTCAAGAATACGGGGCGAGGTGGACCGTACTGACATGTGGAAGAGTCAAGTCCAGAATAAGGGGCTTTCAACCTAGTAAAGATAAAACTGATCGGTACAATCGAAAACGGGTTGCTCTAAGCAAACGCTGGGTATTCAACAGGAAGATTGAGTTGATGGCTTCCTCTTGCGGAACGATCAGTCGCTGTACAGACAGTGTCCAGTTAAATCCTTCCATCCTGGACATTTGTTTTCGTCAGGAATGCAGCTTGTACGCTGCTCTCGAGGAGTGGAAGTCAATAATAGAGAAGCACTGTAACCATTGCAACTCCCTAATGGACACGGAGTCCTTCAAAAAGGAACAGAATCTATGCGATTATCCTAAGACGACAACCTTTGGCGACCTAAACACTATACAATAGTTTTCAGTAAGCCATCACATACACATCATCTGATCAAGCACTCCTCCTGGCATATGACAGTTTTAAAAATTTAGTATTAGGTTGCTCCCACTCCGGATCGGTCCATCAAAATTTTATTAGTAACAAATCATGAGTTATGAAGCAGTCAGGGAATTTGCAGACTCTACATTCCGATTGGAGCACGTTCGTACCTGTTGGAAATGTGTGCGAGACTATACGCTTGCTTGCCCCCGGTATCTGCTTCCCTACCGGACCGAAGTAACGCATACGTGATAGCTTTTTAGATGAAATCAATAAAAATAATTTTCCTTTTCAGCCCTGTCCCTGCGCTGACTGTCGCCCAAATAAAGAGATAGCAATCGATGTATTCTTCTACGCTACCGTCATAGCTGCACCATTGGTGGTTACTCTACTCTTGCCCAGTAGGATATTACCAGATAAATGCTAAACATGAGCGTCTAACAATACTCACTTATTGACTATTCTCGAGTAGAAATCCTTTGATTTCTCGATGGTAGATAGGAAATTAAGAAGTTCCGCATCTGGTGGCGTAGCCCATTTGGTACTGCTCTGCTGGCCGGGACGAATATCAATAAGTGGTTCCTCTTTGCTTGGAAGTAGCTTGGGGGTTCCGCATGTTTTCTTAACCTGAAACGAAACGCAATAGAAATGGAAATGATTATTAAATCCAGTCATCGTAAACAGGAGGAAATGAGAGGAAATGAACTTTTCTGTCATCGACCTGACGACGACACATAGGCACGTGAAGAAGTGCCGTCGGTAGTGAACTTGGAATTGAATACCTTTCCTCAGAGCTGAGTGCTTCCTTGCTGTGCCTATTTGCATCCTTCAAATGAAGGATTGGATTGAACAGGTATGGGAATACCGCCCGCAGACTGTGTTTTCATAAAGGTTATTGACTCGTAACGGAAGAAAATGTCCGCAGACGATCCTAGTGGCACACGGGCATACTATGTCCTGGGCTTAATAAAGTACGATAAGTAGCAACCTCGACGGGTGAAACTCAAGTCTCAAGCGTTTTATTCATGATTCCCTCAGTCCACTGTCCACTTAGGCGTGTGTCATTTATTAGGACGTCAGCAACGCATACCACGCTTAGCCACAATAGCCCACATTCAGTGGAAATATTCAATTATGCAAGGTATATTCACGGGTTTTACCGTGGTTTCGTTCCACTTTAAGAATCACCACATGCACCAAGTGCCGTCAAACTCCCAGACTGGTGGTAGCAAGGCCAGTAGTGAATGGAATTACCTTCCAGTAGGATGGTTTCGCCGACCGTGTTTATTTATAAACAAAGGATTCCATTATCCTGGGATGTGTAACACTTTTCAAGCACTGCCATAATGAGTTAACCCTATTTCGATACAAGCCGGCGAGTATGTGCAATTATACGCAGTTGTCCCCACTCCAACTCGGAAAAGGATCAACAACCAAAAGAGAGAAGAAAACGAGATAGAATACAGAAGGAGCACCACACCTCGCATGATTCTCTTGAATAAAAAACTAGTCCTGCCAAGTACGAACCATGCTCTCAAGTCATTGTGCGGTTCTGCATTCATTACCCTTGCCGCAAGAAGTTGTCGTTGGTCGTGTCGTTGCTCCTCCTTCTCACATCTTTTCGGCAGTCTCTTCACCTGAACGGCATCAACGACGACGACGACAAATTGGTGCAAAGTACTCACGCCCGTTGTTGTAACCACTTTGCTCGGTGTTCTTGTGTCATTTCATTTGAGCATACATACAGCACAGCGATCATAATTGCAATGCAATGCAATTCTTACGTTGGCCAAGTAATTTAAGAACTTTTCCGGAATTTTAAATTGAAGCAGCGGGACTTGGAATCATCCAATGTTGCTTTATCCCTGCTCCTTGGCGGCCTTCGCTCTATCTCTCGATTGCTTGTGATTTCTGTGTTCTCTGTTCGTTGTTTGCACGTAGAGGACACCAGGGTACAGAAGCCGGGAGCCAGTGTGATTAAAGTTGAAAATGTAGAAACTTTTCGAGGTCGTAGATACTTATGGAAGAGAAAGAGACTGTTCTTAGGTGTATGCACTTCCGAGTTGAGTTGCGGTAATTATCTGATTCCGAATGAATTGGCAGACAAGGTACGAGTATGTACGAGTATTATCATGGCATTCCGTGATAGTTGGTGGAAACAAGGCTAAATGTGAAAAGGAATTAACAAGACAGAAAGTATGAAGAGGAAATTTGATGGGTTCATGGGCTTCTAGAGCTGCAGGGAAGATACATAGGTGACTTAACAGCGATTCCTACATAATAACTTACAGCGCGCGACAAAAAGATAGCACACAGTGAATTCACAGAGTGACTTAATGTTAGCGGAGTTCAAGTCGTCCTTAATTCTTCATAAGGAGAACATACAAACCGACAAAGTTTGGTCCTGAGCATTATGGCTCGCTATGGGGGAGGGAGCGAGCCAACAGAGCAAAGAAGTTGATCGCTTCGATCTCTGTCCCTGCTCAATCCAAGTTGACACACAGCCCCCGCGTGGCCCATCTGGATAGCTATACTGGCACCCGCTAGGTAGTGAACCAATGTGTGCAGCGACTCGACCCCTTGTTCCTGGAGAAAGAGGAACCTGGGCCTCCAGGTTGGGGGTTACGCTTAGGGTTAACATCCCTATCGCATAAAATAAATATTTGTTTAGAGGCAACCAACAGCCTCGGATATGGACGGATTACATGTTGACGACCCCCGCAAAAGTCTAAAAAGAAACGAATTCCGGATCTACACCTGGAACGTTAGGTCCCTCAGCAGACCAGGCGCAGCCGGACAACTGGTCAACTCTTTGGACTGCTATAAGGCAGACAATACCGCGCTCCGAAAAGTGCGATGGGATGGGCCAGGCAAAAAGCGGATGAAAAACTGTGATATAAACTCCGGAAACTGCTACAGAGAAAATAAACAACGTCTACAGAGACTCAGTAAAAACGTCTTAAGCTTCCAACATGTAAGCGAACGCCTCATAACTATCCGCATCAAGGCCAGTCTCGGCAATATAAGTTTAATGTGTCCACGCCCCCACAGAGGAGAAAGATGGCCGACTTCTATGATCTCCTAGGCAGAACATATGCCCAATGTTCCAGCTATGACACCAAAATCGTTCTAGGAGATTTCAATGCGAAGCTGGGTAAGGAAGCAATCTTTGAACGAGTCATAGGAAAGCATAGCCTACACAACACCACGTCAGGAAACGGACTAAGGCTAGTGGACTTTATGGCGGGACATAATCTCGTGGTAGCAAGTACACGATTCCCACACCTCAACATCCATAATGGGACTTGGCGGTCTTTCGATCAATCGACAATCAAATCAATTTGATGACATTGCGATCGATGGCAGACACTCCTCCAGCATCCTAGATGTCCGAACCTTTCGAGGAGCCAACATCGACTCGGATCATTACCTTGTTGCAGCCAAGGTACGGATGCGAATTTCCCGGAATCAACGGAGTCGAGTAAGAACACCAACATTTAACGTCGGAAAGTTGCAATCGCAGGAGACCGCCAGGACCTTCGCCGATCAAGTCTCCCTCAAACTCTCTCAAGTCCCGATCCAGTCTATAGAAACCATAGAACAGCAATGGAGTCGTTGTCAGAACGCCATCAGAGAGGTCGCCTCAGATGTACTCGGTTGTACATGTAGAGAAACAGAATGCATACATGGCTACACTGCATCGACGGACGAGAGCTGACCGCGAGCTCTATGAACAGAAAAGGAGAAAGGAGCATGCGCTTCTGAGAAGAAAAAAGAAGGAGAACGAGAAACGCGAGATCGAGGAAATGGAGAGATGTAATTGCAGGAACGACGTTCGAAAATTTTACCAAAAAGTAAAACGAACATGCCAAGGCTATAGAGCCAGAGCAGAAGCCTGCAGGGATGAGCACGGACAAATAGTAGTGGAATCACAGTAGATGCTGAGATTGTGGAACGACCACTTCTGCAGACTGTATAACGGCGATGATAGTCAAAATTCAGTCGTCAGGCAGAACGAACCATCCACAATGGACGAAGACGAAAGAGAATTCCGTCCACCCGACGTAGACGATGTTAAGATAGCGATAGCTGCTAAAGCAGACAGACTTCCCGCGGAACCGTTTAAAGCAGCTGGCGATGAGCTGGTTAGGAACATGCACCAACTCATCTGCAAGATATGGTCGGAAGAATGCATGCCCGATGAATGGAATCTCATCATCGTTTACCCGGTCCAGAACAAAAGGAGACCCCAACACTGCGCCAATTACAGAGGGATAAGTCTCCTAAACATTGCGTACAAGATCCTCTCTGCCGTACTGTGTAAGCGCCTGAAAGCCGCATATGACAGCGTTTATAGAGACGAGCTATACAGAGCCATGTCTTGTTTTAACATTCCTGCCAAACTCGTCAGACTGTGCAGGACGACTCTGGAGAACTCTCGCTGCTCCATTAAGGTCGGAGATGAACTAATCGACCCCTTCGTTGTTAAAAAAGGTTTAAGACAGGGTGACGCTCTGTCATGTGATTTCATTCTTGAAAAGATCGTGCAGGACTCTGCGGCCAATACAAGAGGTACGATCTACTTCAAGTCTACACAATTGCCTGCCTACGCAGATAAGATTGACGTTATTGGACGGACAAAGCGAGACGTCAATGAGGCCTTTGTAAGCATTGAGGTAGAAGCGGCTTAAATGGGTCTCAAGATTAATGAGGGTAAAACCAGATATTTGCTTTCATCAAAAAGAGACGGTCAATACCGAAGTATTGGCCTGAACGTCACCATGGGCGGATATGACTTTGAAGTAGTGAAGGACTTCGTCTATTTTGGCTCGATAGTGACAAGCAGCAATGACACCAGCGCTGAGATAAAACGCAGAATAACTCTTGCCAATCGCCAACTCTTTCTTTGGGCTCAAGAATCAACTGAGTAGTAGAGTCCTCCCTCGAAAAACTAAGGTATCCCTCTACAAAACCTTAATCATCCCGGTCCTCCTCTACGGCGCTGAGGCTTGTACTTTATCAAAAGCAGATGAAGATGCTCTTGGGCGTTTCGAGAGGAAAATTTTGCGTGGAATCTTTGGTCCCGTTTGTGTAAATGGAGAGTGGAGGAGGAGATTCAACCAAGAACTGCGACATCGGTCTAGTTAGACGTCGGATCCAACGTCTAGGATGGCTGGGCCATGTAGAGCGAATGGACATCACCGCTCCGGCCCGAAGAGTCTTCGACACCAACCCCGAAGGACGAAGCAGCAAAGGATCGCATCTAAGGTGGCGCGCATAGGTGGAAAGGGATCTCAACCAACTGGACGTGCGGCACTGGAAGAGGCTGGCCAATGATTAGGAGTCATCCTCATCCCAATAGGTAGCGCGATCTAAATAAGAAAGCTGCCTTGTGCCGCTAAAGTATCCACAAGAATTCCAAGTAAAACCGCTATTTCCTGGTTGTTACAAGCTAAAAATGGAATAAAACATCTCCAGCAGCGGTAGCCTCTTTCATTAGATTACGGCTTTCGTTTAGAAGGCGGCATTTACCTTTATTATACATTCCATCGATAGTCGTGATCTAAGACACGATTAACATTGCCGCAACGTAGGTACTAAACATTTTTCTATTAAGCCACATAGGCGGAATAAGTTAACATAATGGCCGCAGGCTCCAACTTTTCGTCATAAGCTATCAACAACAGCCACGGGCTAAATGAACTCAGGAAGCTATAAACTGAATAACAGAGACCACGAACTGGAATATGCAAAATTTAAAAATCAAATGCAACTCCTCGACCATAAAAAAAAAACCGTCAATCAAGTCTCATTCCATTTATCCCACTTCACATCCAATTAATAAATTGATGGCTTAAGGTAAAGCCCAAGTAAATGACTATTGGATTAAGAATATGCAAAACGTTTCCCATAGCTTAACTAAACCGGAAACTTCCTCACCTAAACTCCCATTCGACCGTTAAGACCAACTTTTTCGCGGCAAGTAAAAGAAGGTAACAAGTATGTCGAACGACCCATTCAACTACGAAATGATCGTAAATTTAAAAAACATTCGCCAGATTACCACCAGGTACACGCGAATAACTATACCCCATGTTGGTATAGTAGGTTCCTTCGTAGGCCAATTCAGGGATCGGGAAGGAGGTGATTACATGCGAGTGTCTCTACGACGTACGGGCATATTAGTTAGTCTAGTGTGTGCGTTGGCCGTTGCGCTAGTCTTTATCTTCTGTCATGCATCATTAAAGTCATCCTATCCTCTTCGTCCTCATCCCATTTGTAGTCGTTGTCGGCTTTAATTAAAAGCAGCCACCAAAGAGAGAAACGAAGGAAACGACTGAAATGGAACGTAAATTCTGGACTTTAGACGAATTCTCTCGGCGAAATCAAATGGCGTGGATAAAATGTCCAAGTCGTTTCCGAGGGAGGGATCTTCTTCTTGTCGCTTTTTATTTTTTTATTTTGGTTTGCGTGTCCATTCCATTGGATGGGCTTTGATGTTGACGATCGTTGCCGCCAGCATGCAGACTGATGGGTGTTGGCGAGCAAATTTGCCATGCAAACTACCTGCGAGTAGGCAGCAAGATGTAGAGACGAGGACGCGTGCATGAGTATCGTACATGCCAATGAACATGCCACCATGATTTGCCTTTCAAATGGGATAAATGCACTCGGCCAAGTGGTACACACAGCTGTGATTCTCTAATTGCATCCGGAGATACGAGTACATTGGTCGTTTTGCAACAGTTCTCATTGCAACGAGATCTTAAACGATGATTGGTCTAACCTTGAATTTCGTTAGCGACGCGATCATCCAGTAGTCAGGTTCGTCATTACCTGATGGATGCACTTGATGTATGTAGTATATGACGAACGACCAGTACACGTTCCACAATTGATTGAAATTACACGGACAAGGACAGAGAAATCGCATATTGTTTAGCTGGTTAGTCGCCGGTGAAAAGGTCAGATTAATTCGCGCTTCGCGACTGTGAAGAGCGACAGAGACACTTTTGGTGATTGCTCTCAATGAAAATCTCGCACATCTTTCGAGATAAATCCATATTTCAAGGAGCAATTTATGTAAATTGCACAAAAGCCCGAATCACAATCAACCAGTAACCAGTCTTCCTGTTCACCGAGGCTGTAACAAAGTGCTCGTGTCACACAATAATAATCGTTTAACCTACAGCAATCCGTCTTTCACCCGATTCATTACACACTTGTGACTCTCCCACTCGGTGTGTGTTGATTGCGATTGCTTCCACTTGTATCCGTCCAACCGACCGACTATTCAATTTCATTTAATCGAATTTTGGAATCCATATCAGCACGCATTTTCATCGTGTTCGAGTTAGTTGATTTCGGATAGACTCGAGAAGGCGCTCTTAATTGGATTCACCTAATCAGTTCTGGCTACCGACAACAGCACAATACACACTCGTACCATTCATGCCATTAATTGACTAATATCCATTCCAGTGAATTGGCAATTTACTTCTCTTACACATTCACTTGAGCCTTTCACACTCCTGACACACTCAGTCACTTACCTTTAGCTCAAGTTCGGAACCATGTTCCATGGCAAGCATAATTGTCTCCGATAGTTTCGAATCCAACAGTTTAATCGTATTCACTATGCCATTCTCCGACTGAATGTACGTTGTAACCAAATTCTCAATTGCTTCGGCAACATTCGACCAGGGACTATCCAATGCGCCTACATACTGTGTCAAGCATCCTCTGGAAAACAAGAGTAAGAGAACACAATTAGTAGAAGGAAGAAACAGAAAAACTGACAGAGAAGAATCATTGGCTCACCTCATTACGTTGAAACAATAGTTGAAGCAGGACTTCACCTGTTTCCTCTGCAGCCCATTGCAACTGGGACAATAGTTCATCTTGAGTAATTGCTTCTGGCACGTTTGTGTCAGGTATGACGAGTCCAGTTCATCTGTGCTGGCCAATACGGCAGCACTCTGTTCCAGTGCACTCATGAACACAGTTGCTGTGGTTACACTTTGAACGAGATTTTTACTCAAATCCTTCGGGATGCTGCCAAATGGTTGTAGATCATCGAAGGTGTGCTTTAGGCATGAGACATAGTCCTCGTGTAGGTCGCCGTAATTGTTCTTATTTAAATGAACTGTATGATGGTATGCCACGGGGAAAAGATCGACAAAGAATGTATGCACCGCTGTTTCCAGTGTACTGACCTCGACCGTTGAGTTCAAGTGTCTGCAATAGGAGAGAGAGAAGAGGAGAAAATTAGATTTGAAATTGAATTGGAGGACGTCTAGTCCCGTCACGTGGATGGCTTGAAAGTACAAATTTCGTTATACGACTGACTGCGAATGCGAGGTTGTGAAATTACGACAAGGATGAGAACGAAGCGTGTTGTTGGCTAGTGGTAAGGGAATACATGTTTGTTCATTTGCTCGTGTATCCATGACACTCCACGTTGCTAGTGAGCTGGATTCATAGAATTCTACTCCCGGGAGATGGGAAAACTCCTACGATGAGGTGAAAATTGGAAGATTTGACTCTGGAGGAAAGTTTTCTCTTTTGATACGGTAAGACTAGGAGGATTTCTTCTTGCCTTTGGAATAAAGTACCTATAGATGTGGATATGTCGATACTGGAGATATGAGAAGGAGAGAAAGGAAAAACATCTAACTTGATGCAAAGAGTTTCAAACAGTTTTTTCCTTATTGACATGGGGAAAGAATCAGTGAAGTACATCCAGCTGATTCAGAAAGGTCCCTTCTGGCCTCGGTATTGATTACCGTGATGTGGATGTCGCATTTTCTCACATGGGCACATTTGAATGGCTCCCGCCCACATCAGAGACACAATATGAAGAGGTCGTTTGAGATGTTGTTCCCTTGGCTCTAGACATGAGCTTTGAGAGTAAGGCGCTCTACAAAAAATCCCATTTACTAGAAACTAGTCGTTTAAGGTTTTCAATCTATTCAGCAGGAAGAATCTGGCGACTATTGAGCATAAGGACCATGCTTGCTTAAGCCTTGACGTCAAAGAATTGGAAAATTGCCTAATGAGTCAATACACGCTTTTGGCCACTGTCGGTTTTTATTTTTTTTTATTTTTTTTTTTTGATAGTTCGCACAGGTCCAAGAGTCATACTCTTATGATGTTTGTCACACAGATGATTTGGGTCGTAGATGTGGTTCACTACTCTCCAGGGGTGGTTGTGCTAGATAGGATCCGAGAGGAACTCGACTGAATTTTCACGTTGGTTGTAGTTCCCAGCAAATGTACAGAGTATGAATTTGAAGTGACCATATACTGTGAGTGTTATGCTTTCATCAGAGGGCATGGGCTCGGACATACAGGGTAAAGTTGTTGATCGCTCTCAACCTGGCGAGATGCCAGCAACGATCCCTGTTTAAATGCCTGGTCAAGTTGATAAACGGCCTCCTCGCGGCGCCCTCTGGATAGCCTCTTCAACAACAGTTGGGAGGTGAACAAACGTATGCAGCGACAAAATCCCGACCAGAATGGCGGTTGTACGGCGTGCTAACAATCCGCCCACGTAAAAAACATAAACGTTATGAAGGAGCAAGATGCCTCGTATACACGGATACCTGGAAAGTCAGAACCCTGTACACTCCCGGAGCTGCTCATAAACTAGAAAGAATCCCACGCAGTACAAGCCATACTGCGATCCAGGAAATAAGCTGGATAGGAAACGATATGATGAGGAACAAAGATTGCTGTCACAAAAGATTGCACATGTTGGGGTGCGGATTTGTCGTGGGACAGCGGTTAAGTTCGAAGGCTGTGATCCGCATCAGAGGCAGATTTTACAACATCAGCCTCATTGTGCACACGCCCCTACCGAAGAGGCTGAAGACCCTATCAAGGAGGATTTCTATGACCTCCTGGACAACGCCTACGGAGCTTGTCCGGAGTACGTTGTTAAAATCGTACTCGGGGACTTCAACGCCAAAATCGGTAAGGAGAACACCCTTGGCGGAGTGGCCGGAAAGCACAGCATCCACGATACAACAACAGATAACGGCTTCCGACTCACGGACTTTGCGACAGCTCGTAATGCGGTGAACCAAATCGACCATGTGCTCATTGATGCAAGGCACTCGTCAAACATCCTGGATGTGCGAACATTCAGAGGGGCAAATGCCGACTCTGACTACTTCCTCGTAGCAGCAGGATTCAGAGCTCGACTGTACAATGTCAGAAAGCTGCACCAGCCCACCAGGAGGAGGTTCTATATTGGGCGACTGAGCACACCGGAGGTTACCAGAGTCTACAGGAAGCAGCTGAGCGAAAGACTCTACGGTATGCCTACGTCGAACACAAATGCCAATAATATGTAGCTGCATTGCCGCTCAGCCATTCAGGAAGTAGCCGAAACCACCTTAGGATACCTACCATCCCCGACAATAAGCCCGTGGTATGGTGGTGAGTGTGAGCAGAAAAAGGCAGCAACCGACGAGGCGTATCAAAAGGCGCTGTAGAGAAAAACCAGGACAGCGCAAGAAAAGTACGGAGCCAGAAGAAGGGAGGAGAAAAAACTGCTGCGACAAAAGAAAAGAACCTTCGCAGCCTCCCAGCTCAAGTATACCGAGGAGTCTAGGGATAAACACAAAACACGGGCCTTTTACAAGAAAGCCAAAGGCCTTGCAGGAGGCTTCAAAAAGGGTAATCTTGTCACCGACCCGCAGGGAATAGTGGATGTATTTAAGCAGCATTTCCAGCAGCTGCTTAACGAGCATGACCAAGAGAGAGTGGTAGGGACCGAGGAAATCCCAACTCCAGCCGCTGAAGTAGTCCTCCCACCCGGCATCGAAGAAGTCGGCATAGCTATTCAGAAGCTGAAGAACAACTTCAAGGCTGGCGGCGAAGTTCTGGTAGGGAGCATGCACCAGATCATCTGCAGAATTTGGGAAGATGAAAGCATGCCCGACGACAGGAATACCAACTCTATTTGCCCCATCCACAAAAAAGGCGATCCTACCTCTTGCAAGAACTATAGAGGTATATCCCTGCTCAATGTCGCATACAAAATCCTATCCAGCGTATTGTGTGAACGCCTAAAGCCATTTTGCACAGCAATAATCGGCAGCTACCAGTGCGGCTTCCGGCCTGGCAAATCGACTATAGACCAAGTGTTCACACTACGACAAATCCATGAAAAGACCAACGAGTTTCGAATCGATACACACCATCTTTTCATCGATTTCAAAGCCGCATACGACAGCATTCATCGTGAAGGACTGTTTGGTGCGATGGCTGAATTCGGGATCCCGGGAAAACTGATCCAGTTGTGTCCCGCCACGCTAAAAAATACGCGATGCACCGTGCAACTCGACTCTAGGACTTCGGAACCGTTTGAAACATGCACCGGATTTCGGCAAGGAGATGCGCTGTCATGTGACTTCTTCCACCTGGCGCTGGAGCAGAGAGTGCGATGGGCAGGCGTCAACAGGGAAGGCACTATCTTCTACAAGTCCGTCCAGCTGCTAGGATACGCGGATGATATCGACTTCATCGCGTGTTCTCGCCGTGACATTGTGGAAGTATTCACGGCGATTGAAGAACAGGCAAAACGAGTTGGTCTTAAGGTCAATGAGGACAAAACGAAGTGCATGCCTTTGGCAACCGCTGCTACTTCGGCTTGTCCAAATAACTTGGGTAAAAACTCCTCACTCGAAAGACCAAAGTCATGCTTTACAAAACGCTCATACTGGCAGTCTTGCTGTACGGAGCCGAAAGCTGGACGATAAGCAGGACTGCGGAGCTGATTTTGGGTTCTTTCGGAAGGAAAATGAACACCAATGCTTTAGCTAAGGGAGTTTGGCCTTCTGGTCCGAGAAGAAGAGGAGGACCGAACATTCGGTAGAACGACTAAGTAATCGCAGATGTAAGACAACTTGGTCTTGATAACTGGAAGCAGCGAGCCCGGGACAGTCAAGGATGGAAGGCAGCTATAGCTCAGGCTCAGATCCTCCATGGACTATGTTCCATATATAATGCATCGATAGGCATTTAATTTGTAGGTCGATGATATCTCAAACACACTTTGTTTTATTTTAATTTAAAGATAGGAGGAGAGTGTCGTGGCGCAGTGGTTAGTGTGTTGGACTCTAACCTATGATGATCGAGTTCCGATCCCGATAAAACCAAGGCCATCGAATGTTTATTTCGCGGCGTCCCTCCTCGGTGGGGTTCTGGCTCAACCCCCTGTAGTATAACTTGCCATGAAAAAGCTTCTCGACTCACGCCGCCGTTCGGAATTGGCATTATTAAATCACACACAATATGGCTGATTGAGAGAAGCTTGGCTCTGGCCCTTCAAGAGCTGTAACGCCACCAAAGCAAATGAAAGACCCTGTAGATAGAATAATTTCTAGGCGTAACGCCTATGATTGTAATCTATAGAGCATGTCGAGTTCGAGTCGCACACGTAAGATACGTGCTTGCAGCCTCTTCAGCCCCCGCAGCCTCTTCAACATAGAACTGTCCAGTCCCTGTCTGGTCGGTAGGAACATATTCACGATGAACGATGCCGCGGATATCGAAAAAAAAAAACATCATCGCCCATTCAAACACACGTGTCTTCGACATAAACTCTTCTTCATACACCACATGCAATTTTCGGAGAATTTCCGAAGGTCTTTTTAGCAGATTTCACTAAATCACAACACGTTGCTTGTAATGGGAGTCAACAAACAGATGACGAACGATACAGTGTGGCCAGTTCCCGAGTTACGACGAAATTCTCGGAGCTTAATGGCCACATACATTTCTAATTTTCTGAATTGTAGCCGACTTAAATAAGGCTACCAGTGAATTGAAAGCATCATCTTACGATACAGAATCTGTTGCAAAGCGTAAAAAACATGCGCAAGGTTCAGAGACTATTGAAACTACGCAATCCACTTAACAAGTACAAGCGGTGCTTGACGAAAACTTATCGAAGCCAATGAGAGCCATTGCGAGGGACCTTAAAGCTTTGCAGGTCCTAGTCCGTAGTATTGTTCACCAATATCTTCGCTATAAACCTTACGTTATACGCAGAGAATGGTTTATATCGGCACAAGTTCGGAAACATAGAACTATCCGTGCGAAGCGTATTTGAAACAAGCTTAAGCAACCTCAAGCTGCGAAATGTTGATCAGGGCTAAAAAAAAACAAATACGAAAAGAGGTGGCTATGTTCAGATCCTCCAGAGTTGTAAATAACGAAGAGCATGTTGTGCCATGAGGGTAAAACCACATCTAAAAGAGATGGACAACACCGACGTATTGGCCAGAACGTCACCATGGGCGGATATAACTTTGAAGTGGTCAAGGAATTCGTCTACCTTAGCTCACTGATGACCAGCGACAACAACACCAGCGCTGAGATAAAACGCAGAATCACTCTTGCCAACCGCTGTTCCTTTGGGCTCCCGAGGCAATTGAGAAGTAGAGCCCTCTCTCGGAAAACCAAGGCGACACTATATAAGACCTTAATCATCCCAGTCCTCCTTTACGGCGCAGAGGCTTGGACCTTAACAAAAGCAGATGAAGATATCCTTGGTCGTTTCGAGAGGAAAATTCTGTGCACTATCTACGGTCCGTTTGTTCAAACGGTGTATGGAGGAGAAGATATAACGAAGAACTGTACACGTTGTACAACAACATCGGCCTGGTACCTGGTACCATGCCATGTAGAGCGCATGGAAAATACAGCTCAGACCCGAAGAGTCTTCGAATCCACCCCGGAAGGAAGGCGCGGCAGAGGACGGCCGCATCAACGGTGGCGTACGCAGGTGGACGGGGACCTTAACCAACTGGGCGTGCGGCGCTGGAAACAGCTGGCCAAAGACCGTGCCGGCTGGAGACGCTTGTTGGTTGAGGCCCAGGTTCACCACGGACTGTAGCGCCACCTAAGTAAGTAAGTAAGTATGTTGTGCCTTCAGGCTAATGATGCCATCTACGTCAAGGTTTTACAAAATGTTGCGAAACCCTTAATTGACCGTACATATTCCAGAAAGACTGTGCACCTTAAAACAAAGCGATTGTGACACAGGATTTGATGGATTAACATTTCCATAACCACATCACCCTGAACTTATGCTCCGCAGACCTTAATACTCCAGTCTCCATGTTCATCATGCAGTGCTACAGGTACGCAGCAATCTCATCCTAAACTAGATCCAGATATATTGCTCTGGTCTTTCGGGGCGGGCATTATAATGTTTCTGAATGAACTTGTGATTTACGAGTTTGTGGTTTCTAGAAGTGTGAACCCATAATGAACCAAGATGCCGAGTAAAAGGTATTACGGATGACACGTAATCGAAGTCCGACATCTGCAACGTCATTGATTGTGCGTTTTATGGTACTTCCTTTCGGCTCCCCATTGACTAGACCATGGAGATTACAGTCGAAATTATTCGTGCATAATCGGGAAATAGATACCGGCTTCGAGGAACCAGTGACTTTCGGGAACATATTTCTAAGAAAACTTAAAAGATTCGCGAACTTTATAGTACCCCACCCAAAAACTTCTAAGGAACTAAAAAAAAAAAAAAAAAAATATAGAAGAGACTCACTCGTGGGAAAAACCATTACTCCAAGCCTCAACCCTCGAGGGATTACCTTGATTCTCTTTCATGTAAATTCTTCTGCCCATAAATCAATTCGAAAAACAACCAAAATCCAAGCGATCGAAACACACTTAGGTCGTAAAATCCACTACGCAAAAGAACGCTTTTCATCTGAATTCAAATAACAAATCGCGCGCTTTTACCCAGCCACAACATACCCGCCGCATTCGGATCGTAAAATCTTCACCTCTAATCTTAACGCCATCAGGGGCTTCTTGAGCCTTTACTTCTTTTTGTATTAAATCGCCAAACTTACCTTTCAATCTCTGAATACAATTTGTGAATGAGCTTCCTCGACAGCGGCAACATGCGCCTGTACACCTGTGAGAAGACATTTAGTGTTTTGTTCTCTGACTGTTCCGTCAGCTCTAGCACGTGACCTGTAAAAAACAAAAACAAAAAGTTACAAACTAGGCTCAAGTGTAAGGACGAAGCTATTAGGTATGTGTAAAACCCTTCTGTGTGCCCTAAAAAGCAATAAAGATCAAAATCAGAACTTTCTTAAGCTCGATCAATGTGTCTTGCACGATCATCATGCGTAGCAGTGTACCTTGTCTGTCGCGTCCGAACTCAATTATGCAGAAATTTATAGTCCAGATCTTTATAGCCTATTTTTATCGAGTTTCGCATATATTTACGGCCGAAATTAGGCAGAGCGCACAGCGTCGACCTCGCTAATCAAACTTAATGAAGCGTACGATCAAATCATATTCAAATTACAATCTCTAGCCGAGCAAACCATTTATAGAGAGCTAATCTAATCCGTCAGTCCGGCAACAGGGGCTGGACGATAATCAATCTCAATCCGATACATAAAAAAAAGAAATCTACGCAACAAAAAATCAATCCACAAGATCGTGCTCCGGCCATTAGTGTCTGTCGTCGTATGCATGCAATACCTTTGCATATGCGCGTTTTTGGGCATTCGAATTGAAACCAGTCCCACTCCGAACTGTAGCATATGGCCACGAGAGGTCTCTAGACTTCGAACCAACTCCATACCACTCGTAGATACAAAGTATCGGAAATGAAGTGTGTAGTGTACGAGAGACATTTATGGTGCAAAACAGTGTCTTAATTAGTGTTGACGAAGTTGTTTCCCAGTCGGTGGGGTGATTGAAAAAATCAACAACAACAACAACAGCAAAAATGGGAAAATTAAAATTAGCCGTTGTAAGGCGTTGTTCGAGTGCGAAAAACATTTGTTTTGCGCTCGCAAATTTATGTGCGAAACATGCACTAATTGAAAGATTAGGTTGAGTGCAGACATACTATAGTCGCAGGGTTGGGTGACTTTTGCTGGCTGATAGTTGTCGGACAGGATTTAAGTGTGCAGAGTTAATGGGTGCAGTGATAAGGCACGGATTGATGGGTGTTGGAATTTATTAAGTCAAATGACAGGCCGATAAGTTGTCGGACATTGATGGAGTTGGATTTGAGTTAAGTGTGTGAGTCTCCGTTTTATGAGAAGTTCACGTGGCTTCTATAGTTTCCTTTTTTTTTTTGTACTTCCCGGTGGGAAGTTATTGGGCCGATTTTGCGAATTCCAAATTTTGACTTACATATCTCCACGTTTCAAGGTCACCATCATCCAAATCCAAGGTTTTTATAGAGGCACCTGCGTGTATGTGTATGTATGTGCGTATGTGCGAATTTTCGCCTCGATTATCTCGAGGACCAAAGATGATCTTGACATGAGATCGGATTCATTCCACGCGTAATTACGCAACTTAGAACTGAGTAAGCAACATTTTGTTAGAAATTAGATAACTAAAAAAAAGGCAAAAAAAAACCGGCCAAGTGCGAATCGGACTCGCGCACCAAGGGTTCCGTACCATTTATATATATGTACAAATATGAAAGAGACTATGCATGTTACCTCATCAGTCATCACATTTTTGGTATGATGACAGATCTTGGTTGCAGGCAGGCTATCGGCATATTACTTTGATAATCAAAAATCTTCATAACGAGATATAGTTGATCATCAAAGTGTCCATTGAATTCAAATCAATTATCTTACTTGACAGCAACGATGTGAAAAGGTGAATAACAATAATGGGAAATATGGGAAAAAGGTTTGCAGCTAGGATTAATTCATCAAAGAGACAAAACAGATCAAAACTGGGAAGTTTGCTACTGGTTGTGGGATATTGTCGACTAACCTTAGTTCAGTATGTGACCAAGGGGATTTTTTGGATGAAGTCATGTCTGTTGTATGGGAACCCCCCTTAAATATTCATTTTGCTCTGTTAGTATTTGTCGTGGTAGCGGCAACAGAAATACATCATCTGTGAATATTTCAACTGTCTAACTATCACGGTTCATGAGATACAGCCTGGTGACAGACGGACGGACGGACAGCGAAGTCTTAGTAATAGGGTTCCGTTTTACCTTTGGGTACGGAACCCTAAAAATGAACAACACGCGGTGTTCCCAAGCGGACCCCCATCTAAGTACTAACCGCGCCTGACGCTGGTTGATTGCGATGATCGGACGAGAACCGCTACATAAGAGATTGCTCGGACAATGTTGTGTTTGGGTAAGGAAACGCACATTCATGAGCTGCTCGTGAGTGTGCACTACCCCAACGAGCAATTAATAAACGCACGCGCTCATGAGTGATTGGCTGTGAGCATTTTTATTTTCACTCAAGAACACGAGTGTGTGTGCATTTATGGAAACTAACCCCTGTGCGTACTTCATATGTTCGTTAAAGAGAACGCACACTTATGTGCACTCTGTAGGGTGGGTTCTGTTTGACGCACATATGGAATGCGCACATGGTGTGACTTTCCATAAATGCCCACAGTTAATGTATTCCTTTAAGGGGAATCCAAAAAAAAAAAAATCGCGAACGCCATGAGGCTGGCCCATGCAATTTATATACTTGAACAAATCAGCTACAGTCGTCACGATGAACCGCCAACCCAATCTGCCCAGCCTACGCTTGTTGCCTCCTGAGTTTCCCTTTCCCATGCTCACACAGTCCTTTGTCCAATTCGTTGATATGGTTTTATTAGCAACAGGTTGTAGTCCTCATTCTTCATCTTCGGCGTAGCCAAGACGTATAAAATAATCGAACTGTTTGTATAAACGGATGGTGCTCCGAATTCGACTGCTTCAATTTCGTTTTCATACGGAAAGGTTTCAAGTTCGTTTATTAGTAGGGTTCATTTCGTCGTGGTTAAGCAGGTTGGTGCTCGCGATATCGTTTTTAGCCATCTGGTATGCTCGCACCACCTCGTTGATGTCTTCTTTCATTAGTACGACCTGATCCAAGATGTCCCGTTTGAACCTTTGGATGTCCGCTATGGCTCTTTCGCTGTTGGTGTTGTCGATGACCCAGTTAACTTTCTTGGTTATTTCTTCTGAAGCATCCGGGCTTCCAGCGACCCAATTCCAGGCGGATCCATTCCTATTTATTGATCTCTGCTTCCTTGGTGTCCGACTCCTCAGTAACCTGATGCGATCCGTGATCGAGTTAAGATGGAAGTTAATCAGCCGATAGTCTCTTTGGTCGATGATGTGTTTGCTGATAGATTCCGTGATCTCCGTCACTTGTTGCTCAAATTAGTTTAGACTATATAGTGCTAGTCCTTCTTCGACCTCAAATTTGAAAATACTTTCTTTCCCTTTGGCTATGTTCAATGGAAAACGACGTTTTTTTTTTTTTGATTTGCGCGGGTTCAAGAGTCATGCTCTTATTATATTTGTCACCCAACCTGGGCGGAGTGCAGATGGTTTGGGTGGTAGATGTTCGTTCACTGCTCTCAGGGGTGGTTGCCCTAGATAGGATTCGAGAGGAACTCGACTGAATTTTGACGTTGTTTGTAGTTCCCAGCAAATAATAAAATAGATTTAGAAATAGGTGATAAAATCTTTCCCTTATAACTGTAGCATATATATAGCTGAAATCAAAGGGATTAAGCAAGCCCTATTTTGCCTCAAGTTCCACAGAGGAATTCAATACAAATCGTGTATTGGCGGCTGCCTATAGAGATATTTCAAGACACGTATGGTCTTGTCATCTCGATTGACGTCGTGAGTGGATTTCTTAGAATCTCAAGAGTCACAAAATTCATTTGCCTAGCGTCATAGGTGTCACCAAATAGAACCTTAGGAGATAACGAAAATAACACTTCATTATAGGTCTTGGCACCAAGTACGACAGCACCGATATGCAGCCACAGTTCGTCACCGCCTGAGACAATTTACTACTTTCCTCCTCACGAGGAAGAAGGCACTTACTAGCAGAACTAAATATGATTTAAGACCTTAACAATATAGAAGGCATTCAAGTATGTACAGATAAGAGGACCCGAACTGGCCATTCACTTCGAATTCCGCTAAAACCAATGTGCCAACTGCAAGATATATAGCCGATCCCATATCAACCAGAGCACTCAAGCACCCTCCTATGCTACTAAATAAAAGCCACACCATAAGCCCTGTCTAACTACTGACCGAAGCGAAGGCACGGAAGCTCATGTTCCACACAACTGTCAACTAAGAAAATATTGCACAAAGTCCTACAGCCCACCTTCCATTCCATTCGTGCTAATTCGACTCTCACGAGACCGATTATTTGTTTGTGTCTTTCATTTTTTACACACTTCATGCTGTGCTCCATGTGCCACTACCTTCCACTCCGCACAGGCTACACACTACACGCTCCACACATGCTGTTAATTAAAAAGGAAACGAAAGAGGCAAACAAAAAAACATGAACGACTTTCCCAATTCGCCGCAGAAGGTGACAATCTATCAATGATCGCAGCTGGACACCATGGCTTTTAGTGTTTCGACAATCAAATTTGCATACATGTGGATCCGCAACGTTCGTTTTGCCAACCTCACCTGTTTCCTATTTCTTCTTCTTTTGCTGGTCTCCAATTTCGGCGTGTCTTTGACCTATAAATGTCACCGGCCGAGAGCACAAAGCATGTGTACGCGACCAAGCCATTAGTGGACACTTTGGTGACAAATTATACACGGCATGGAATAGGCTTGCGTATAATGGTCTTTAATGAATCGGACTTAGATACAAAGGTGTCATCATCAATCATGCGGGCGAAGAACTTGATTTCTGGTTATCAAAGGACAGTGGTTGGCAGACGAGGCGATATTGGCGGGCGTTTAATTGAATATTTATGTGGCAACACGCCTCATCCTGGTCGCGATAACATCAATGACATCCTTTGCGTGCACGGATAGAAAATAATTGACGTCAAATGTGGGCGCGCTAACGCCCAGACAAGTAAGAGACACGAACTCATACAAAGAGATGAAGAGGAAAAAAAACCAAAAAAACTTGATGGAGAGGTTCCTTCTTAATCCTAATTGAGCACAAAGGTGAGAAACTGCAATTAAAAAAGTTTTGTGCCCTCAATGAGGGTAAATCGTCTGTAAGGTTTCATTAAGTTCATTAAGGGCACACGCTGTGACACAAGGATGCGAAATTTTGAAAGTCTCCATTCAGATTTAATGAAGTATAAGTGATGAGCACTTTTACAGATTTAGAGCAGGATGAGGGCGTCCATGTACATATATGCGCTTTGTAGTCAGTATCTAAGCATTGGGGTACTTTTTTGAGGTGAGTTACTCGTAAATGAATAGACGGTAGTTGAGTGGATTCCCATCTAATCCTACTTTACTTGAGGAAGAATTCAAATTTGAGTTTTCAAGGATCCAAGTGCTGAGATGCAAAAAGAGAAAACGACCGCAGGTGTTGGGACTAGTGTGGAGTAGGAATTGACATAATTTTTAACACTAAATAGTCAACAATTCACGTTACAGACTTGCAAACCGCCTTGACTTCACAATAAAGCTCTATTCGTATCTGTGGTACATGCTTACAAACCGAGGAAAAGTAGATTATTCTACAACCTAGTCCATGATTTCCTTACCTTTTGGTTCTATTAATTACTTGCTTATCTTACGCTACACTCTCGGGTTTACCTGGGCCTGATACAACTGAAGAGGAGCCTGAGTTGGTATATTCCGAGCGCACCATCCGACCCGCCTAGAAGCACTATTACCTTGGGCTCCAAATATTTCTACCAACAGGATCATAGCCCGACAGGGTTCATGTCCTTTTATAGTCTGCGTGTATACAGTTCGCTTTAGTCTCCTATTTTCCACTGCAGACAAGGTCACTAAATACCCGAAATAACGACCAAAGATCCATTCAGCCGTTTAAAGCAAAGAATGTGCTACGGAGCAGCAAGGCGTGGTGCATCACCTGATGTTTTGTAGAATTTGACGAAAAAGCCATCTGTTCCAATATCTCTGAGAGGCAAAGGTCTACTCGCATTGCCTATTTATGGAACTTCCAAACAGCAGGCAGTGGTCGTAAGAAACTTAGCATGTCAGTACGGGCATTCTTGAAAGCGTTCTAGTGGTTAAGGCTCCTTGCAGATGGAAGAAAACTTCATTGGCAAAATCATAGAAGGCCAGAATGTCACCATGGGCGGATATGACTTTGAAGTGGTCAAGGAATTCGTCTACCTTGACTCACTGATAACCGGCGACAACAACACCAGCGCTGAGATAAAATGCAGAATCACTTTTGCCAATCGCTGTTTCTTTATGCTCAATAGGCAATTGAGAAGTAGAGTCCTCTCTCGGAAAACTAAGGTGACACAATATAAGACCTTGATCATCCCAGTCCTCCTTTACGGCGCAGAGGCTTGGACCTTAACAAAAGCGGATGAAGATGCCCTTGGTTGTCCCGAGAGGAAAAGTCTGCGCTCTATCTACGGTCCAGTTTGTTCAAATGGAGTATGGAGGAGATGATTTAATGAAGAACTATACGCCCACCTACAGCGTCTAAGGTGGCTAGGCCATGTAGAGCGCATGGAAAATACAGCTCCGACCCGAAGAGTCTTCGAATCCACCCTGGAAGGAAGGAGCGGCAGAGGGGCCGTGAAAGGGGGCCTTAACCAACTGGGGATGCGGCGCTGGCAACAGCTGGCCAAAGAACGTGCCAGTTGAAGATGCTTGTTGGTTGAGGCGCTGGAAACAGCTGGCCAAAGACCATGCCAGTTGGAGATGCTTGTTGGTTGAGGCCCAGGTTCACCACGGACTGTAGTGCCTCCTAAGTAAGTAAGTAAGCATGCAGTTCAGTTTTAGACCTCTAAACCGTTTGAAACATGTACCGGATTTCGGCAAGGAAATGTGCTGGCGTGTGACTTCTTCAATTTGGTGCTGGAGCAGATAGTGCGACGGGCAGGCGTCAACAGGGAAGGCACTACGCAGTCATCATAATCGACTCATTGAGCAAGCAATTCAATCAAATCAATCGTCTAGAAAACACTACACGTGTTATTGGTGGGATATTAACTGATAAGCTCAAAAAACTGCCTCAAAATAGGACTATCCGCATGGGCAAGGCAATGGCAAGAATTGATTTATCAATCGCAATAAAAAACTAAATGTTCTTTCGTAATTTTCCTGTGTTTTTTCGGCAATTGAAAACCAAAAGCTTAAAAAATCACAAAAGTTACTTAAAGCTATATAAACAGCTCGAGTAGCCCCGCTCAAATCTAGTCCTCTACTTTATAATGACGCCAATAGCGGTATATAATCTTTTTCCTCAAGGCTGCAACAGAAAGCTTATGGTTCCAGGCTATACCTTACCATTTTTAACAACTTAAGAAAACAAGCAATACCTTTAAAAACCACTAAAAAAAAATCGTCCTGCACAGGGTGGACAAAAAGGAAGTATATATTTAAGGCTCTCACTCCATCCGATTCGAGCATAAATTGGACAGTTTCTCTCCTGCACCGACAGCATAATGTGAATAATTCAAAACGTCACGGCGAACGTCTTGAGTAGTTATTCCTACGAAATACTCCGTTCGTGAATTTATCTTAAAGAACGGATGGTATGAGAAAAGAAGAAGTAAGTAACCCTGTGCTACTCGCGTATATACTTCTGTACACCGCTATGCACGAGCAGAAAATACATTGTCGGATAGGATCTAGAAACTCGATGAGATGGATATAAATCTTTTTTTTCTGCCCCCTTTCTTCTGGTGTTTTTTTTTACCTTCCTACCTTCTTCACTATAACTTTAAGTATTCTTCTCGGAGCAGTTTCCCTTCGTTTTGGTTGACATCATTGTGAAAATTCCATTTCCACGGCTACGTCTTAAGATGTCATCTTCGGAAAAAGAATATTCAAAGTTTAGCTTTCACTTCTCATCGTATCGCTGATTCTGATAATATCCTTTACCGGTACATTTGTATAATGCTCTTTTTAGGTCCGAGGCAATTTGAAAAAAAATTAAAAAAATGGATTTCAAGCGCCACGGTCGTCGTCGTTAAGGCTACAGTCCCCCAAGTCCCCAGTACAAGTGGAAGAAGAAACAGGATACTCGTACAACTCCTTCAAGTTTAACTTCATCATTGTCATTATCGTCACAATACCAGTCATCATCATCATCATCAGAAGCAACAACAAGAGGTACGAATAACAACAGCAACTAAGTTGATGGCATCTCCCTCAAGGCTATGTATAATGTAGATCAAGGCCCTGAGACATAACACTTTGCCCGTAAATTCCGCCCTCCAATTGTCATTATTTCAAATTGAATTCGAATAAAAAAGCCCAGAGTAGGTAACCCTCTAGCTCTGACACCCAATCTCGTACACGTTCTCCTCGAAAACCAGTCTGGGAGCAGAGCAAAAATAAAAAACCAACGAGAACCCCTTCACTCTGCAGTTTGTGAAAATTGATTGAAAAACCTTTCCGTCGGCTCCGCAATTCATTTAGTGGTGGGAAAGGGAATTCCTCCTACTTTCATTCCTGACTTCTCTTGGTTCACTTGCCTCGAGGACGATCATCAGAACCAGAATCAGAACGAGTGTTGAAGTTCCCTCAAAAGATAAAAAAAAAAAATTAAACCCGAATGGTGTTAAAGGAATGCAAAATACTACCAAAAAGGCTAACAACATACAAAGAGCCCTCGTCCGGGCTGCAGAGGCGATAAGGCAGTGGGCTGTGCTGAAACGACTGGCGCGTACGAGGGTATAGAAGCATGTGTATGATGCTTAAGCGTGGGAATATGTAGTTACGCTCCAGGGATGAGCCATAAAAAAAGTCAGAGCCGAGAAAATAAAATGGAAATAAAGGCATACCATCAAAAGCGCCCCAGAACAAAAGCAAAAACAAAAAGGAATGAGGAATCTGAGGAAGAGCAAGCGAAGAAGATATGTATTAATCCCTGTGCGCTGCGGCGAATAAACTGCACAAATACTGGTTCTTCAGCATTTTAGCTTTCCCTTTTCATCGCTTCTCCCGGGATAACTCCTGCCTTCCTTCATCGAATGCGAACAAAACACGTATTTCCATTCTATCGGGTACTGCTCATAGTCATACCTGTCGTCCTCCACAACATATCGTACACGGAGGAGTGAGTACATTTTTAATAAAGCCGCCTTTACATGCAATACCTCTACCCATTGTCGCCGCTTCCTCACTCGTCCAGGACTCGTTTGGCAACCGCTGCCGGCAATCTGGGAACACTTATTGCTCTCATTCTCGCCGGTTTCGCATCCCATCCCATTGCTAAAGGAAATCGACCATAGCAACATAGCATAGGAGTATGCAGAGCACACAACGCACACAGCGCTCCTCGGTCCAACGTGGCTGAATCGCAGACTCGGATTAACAAAGTCACACGGACGACGAGGAACAATGGCGATCAGGTCACGGAGGCGGGGGCTATGAATAAAATAAATTTCCAAACGAATTTCATGCTCTTAGAATTGAATAATTAAAATGGACATGTGAGGTCGACGGTTGATCTGGTCGCTGGGTTGTTGGGCATCCTCGGGAAAACAGAACGGTCGGGCGGCCATGGTGTTCTGATTTCTGGACTACTAATGCATTTTTATTGTTTCGGCAACGATGCGACATGGAAGGGGTGGGCTGAATGACGGATGACACGAGGCCACACTGAGTGTCGAGTGGTCAGGAGCAATCAGCAGTCGATACAACTAGCGATGGCCATTCACCCATTTTGTTTGGGACACTGTTGCCTTCTTTTTTTGGTTTAATTAAAATTCATTTTAGAGCTTATAGCGATGATGTGTCAGCGCCATACCAGTGCATGTGCTACGTGAACGACAGAGAGACGAGAAGTGGACGGGACTAATGGAGATTGCACCGATGGAGAACTAAAAGCTGATTGTCAACAGGAAGAGAGGAATTGATGCATGCAGCAGGATTTCGAGAAATACTCTTGTTGTTTGTTTTTGGAACATCACGAAACATTTACTTTTGTGCAATGTGTCATGAAATCGCAATCTGGAGCAATTTTATAAATAGCTGTTTAGGGCGATTCGAAATTGGAGGGATGTGAATGGGATGGAGAGGGAATAAAATGTATTTTTCAGGGCACGGTGCCTACCATGAGCACAGTTTGTATTTATTAGATAAGGATTAGGGTTCCAGTTTATTGATGGATGATGTATGATGAGTTATGGAACCTTTTTTAGACCTTCTAGGCAGTGGCAATACGGCTAATTATTATATAAGGGACAAGCCACTGGTTGCTACAGAATATCCGTCCAGATGGTACGAAAATGAAATTCAAACTTTCCCCTAAAGAAGCATGAACACTATGTCGTTTTACAACGTTATCATTTCAATAGGTTATAGCAGCTCATAATTTCCTCCTCATCTCACCAAATACTAAGCATCATCTTTTATGCCGCCAAGCCAGGCGGAGGCTCACGAGCCTTTGACCATGACCGAACATCGATTTTCTACGAGTACCTTTCTCTTTTTGGATAATTTCAAGCTATCATGTGGTTGATGTTTAAGGCATCCGCTATCCTTACAGCTTTCGTGGCGCTCCTGCACCCAGCTGCAACATTTTAGTGACTTTTCCAGACAATGGCCGACGAGCAAGGGATGTTTCTTTAAAATTTCCAAAACGGGATTCAGCAAACCAATCCTGGGTTCGACGTTCACTCATAGCATTCTCACCGTACACCTTACACATTTTTCGGCATGTTTTGCCAGCGTTTTTACCTCCTATTTTATAGTAATCGCATAGTGTACTTCTTCAGGTATTTCACTCATTTTCAAATTAGTATCTATAATGCTCTATCCAAATGATGAATTACAAAACTTTGTTCTACTGTGTCCAAAAAGTAAGGTGACCAAAAATTGTCTAATCTTCGAAAGAGTCATTAAAGTCGGTTTCCTAGGTGTCCTTCAGTTCTCTCTTCGATGCGCTTTGCATCTCCTCTATTGACTTGAAACGGTGTCCCCGGAGCAGTTTTTTGAGTTTGTTGAATAGCCAGAAGTCGTATCGAGTTTTGGCGAAATGGTCACGAAGAATCAATACAGCGTGAGACGGTGCATTATCGTGGTGGAAAAACCGAGAATTGTTTCGCAACAATTCCGGCTTCTTTAAACTATTAGCTTCATCCAAACGATGCATAACGCTCAATTAATATTCTTCGTTGAAAGCTTGACCTGATGCGCACCACCATAATCAAAAACACATGTCAACATAACCTTGATTTTTAAGCGACTTTGGCGCAGTTTTTTTGATCTTGCCTCACTGGCGTCCCTCCTCGGCGGGACACTAGCAAAACCCCCCTTAGTATACCTGCCATGAAGCCGAATAATTTGTGGACGTCCAAGGCCGTCATAAAAATGACTTAACCGCCATCCAAGAATCGCGAAGGGAGAGAGGACAATGATTGTTCGGATGCGGATTTGTTGTTCGAGGTGGACCAAGGCAAAAAGTCCTAAGCTTTCAGCATGTGAGCGAACGCCTCATAACGAACCGTATCAAGGCCAAATTTTCTAATATCAACCTGATCTCTGTGCCCCCGCTCACACGATCGACGTCAGATACTCCTTCACTCCACTCCACTCCTCCACAATTCTTGATGTTCGAACTTTGCATGGAGCTAACATCGATACAGACCTCTATCTTGTAGTAACCAAGATGCTTCTACGGAAGTCACGAACGCAGCGGAGTAGAGTTAGAATACAGAGTTATGACGTGAAAAGCTACTTTCGCCAGAAAGCGCTCGTGCTTTTACCGAACGAGTCTCCCTTAAGCCCTCTCAGACACCTCGATCCTCCACGCAGTCAACACAACAACAGTGGAACCTTTGTCAACAAGCCCTGAGAAGCACTGCATTTGAAACCTTGGGCGTTAAGGCTCCACCACGAAGAAACACCTGGAAGCAGGAGACATATAAAGCCTCGCTGCATAGAAAAACAAAAGCAGCTCGTGAGCTCTACCAGTTATCAGTTATCAGCAAAAGCTGATAGGTCCTTATCAGTGTGGCTTCAGGCAAGGAAAGTCTGATATCGACCAAATCTTCACACTATGACAGATCCTGGAAAAAACCAGTGAATTTCATATCGACAAGCACCACCTATTTGTGGCGACAAACAAAGCCACATACGACAACGCACTTGGAGACGAGCTATTCAATGCCTTGTCTACCTTGGACATCCCTGCTAAACTCGTATGACTATGCAGAATGACTTTGGAAAATGCTCGCTGCTCCATTTGAATCGGTGCAGACCTAACCGATACTTTAGATACCACAAAACGTTTTAGACAGGACGATGCGCTGTCGTGTGATTTCTTCAACCTCGTATAAAGCAAAGAACCTACATTGTACATACATATGTATGTTAGCTGCTCGCACGTTTTCCCGTTGAAAAATAAAAAAGCGAATCACGGTGTGATATTGCTCTTTTCCCATTTAAGCAAAAATGCAAAACGCGATCAACGCAAATGTCTGTCAAATCTAAACTTATGGATAAATAGGTGTACATTTTAGCATTGCGTCGTTTAATAAGTGACGCCAATTGTTACGCCAATAACAATTGCTCTTTATAAGTTCCTAAAAATGGTTATTTCTCACACAAATTTGCTCTGGTATCCATAGAAGAGTACATGGCACATTGGCGAGGCCACTTCATGAGTTTTTCTCTTCATCAGATGAAAAACAGCATTCACCAGATCCACATTCTAAAAAAACAAACAGAATAAGGCCGAAGAAACCGTGATAAATCATGGAGATAGTACGTACGACCTTCTACAATATCACAAAAATCAAAAATACTACATAGTTTGGGCGAGTAGGTGAAAAGCCCCAGTATTTCAGTTGTTCTGGCCTTCTCCTTCCTTTTACCCGATCTGTTTTTTTAATTGAAAGTTGAACATCTTGTAAACATATTTAGGACAAAGCCAGGCTCTATTTTCAAAGCCTCCGCATTACCAAGTCCTGTTTACTCTAGACTCATTCCTTTTGAGCGACATGCATTACACGTTTACATTACCTAGTTGCGTATGAACTTCGTAGTAAAAAAATTTAATTGAAAAACCGGCATAAGAGCTCTCGATTCGACTCTCAATGTGAAGTGTTTTCCAGCAAGTCTGGTGCCATCACTTCGTGCTAACTTTTGAGAACAAACACAAGAATCAATTCATCGCAATCAAAATTCCAATAAATTCACCGAACACTTTTGTATCTAATTGCACAAAAATCGAACAAACAATCCATGTACAGTGATGGTCTTAGTTCAGCAGGCTCAAGTACACATCTCGCCAACCGAAGTTATCATCTCAAAGGCTTGTGGTATGCCTCTGTCGATATTTTTCTTAATTTAGCCAAAGACAAAGGGAAAATAAATATCAAGGAAGACGAGAAACGGAGTAAAAATAAATCGGTTGCAGTGTGTACTGTGTACATCTGCGAGATTTAGGTTGAGATTCTGCAATCAGCCACAGATGCATCAGATCAAGAAGAAAACAAAACAAACGCACAGAGCACGTAGCACATTATCCGTATCTGCATGCTTGCGGAAAACCATCTACATATGCTCTGTTTCTCCCCATGCCACTCGGTTGTTCTTGAAACATACGAGGACGACTAGCTACATAGTATGGATACGACCACTAGTGCTGTACAATAAGATACGAGTGTTCCCTCTGCATCTTGTTTCTTTATTTCATCTGCTTTGCATGTTTGTCTCTAACCTCGTATTCCTATTTTTATTGAGTCTTGCAGTATGGAAGCCCAGGCCGCTTCGCTTCATTTGCATTGATTACTCAATCAGTGTGATCCACGTTCGTTGGTTCGTTCCAGAGCTAAGGGAGATCTCTTTTATCGATCACATCATCATCATCATCGTCATCATTCCGAGACCGAGCAATGGAAGAAGATCCATGTGCCGATCACGGCACATACACTCGATGATAACGAGCCATCGGTTTGGTTTGAAAGCTTGAATGTTTAATTTGTTTCGATTGGTCAGGCCAGTTTCAGTGACTCATGGTTCATCTTCTCTCCCATCATGCAGTGGAGTCACTTTTCGCATAAAATTCAGTGATTTGTTGAGAATCGGCAAGTTGCTGGATTGAGGAGCATTTAACTCGGGGCGTGAATAAAATCCAAATGTGCAGTGCACAACGGCAACCAGTTTGGCGATCCATTGATGTGGTTGTTTTTGTAATTCATTCTGTGGTCAGAGTTGATGGCGCGGCGGCTTTTTTAGAGACTTGCTGTCTCGAGATTTTATTTAATTTGACATTAATAAATGGCGGAGGACAGTGCAGGCGAACGGGCGGTTGGGAAGGACACGCTGATGCTCGGTTGATTGGAGGCAATAAAGACGGCAGAGTGCGAGCGTGCAGTGTATTTATAGAAAGCAAGTTATGGCGATGATGTAGTTAGGATTGCAATGCAAAGTTTAATATGAATGGACCTTCGGCTGGTTTGGTTGCGATGCTTATAAGAGTAGCTGGTTTGCGTCTATTTAGTTTTATTTTTCATTTGATTTACTAATGAGAGACGTTGCGAGAGTGCCTGTGAAAGGTTTTTGAAATTTTTCATATTAGATGGTTTAACAGAATGAATTATATTCCATTGAAAACCATTTAGAGTAATGCTCGTGCCAGGGCATTGATCGCTGACGCAGGTCTCATGTCAATGTGTCAAATTTGTCAAATTTGACGTAAATAAGGGCTGCCCGCAAGGTGTCGAAGCATGTCGAGCCAAAACCTCCAAAGCGCTGTCAGGTTTCTGGCAATGCCGGCAAAAATCATCTGGATCTAGACGGCAATAATAAGACCAATAATATCATATGCATCGGTTGTCTGGTTGAACAGGCTAACACGCCGTAGCCTCTTTCACCAAGCTCCAAAGAACGGTTTGCCTCAGTTGTACGGGGGCTTTCCCCAACCCCCCGGGCGCTTCTCTAGATGCTTTGATGAACCTTCCACCTCTTGACATATTTATCAGAGGGTGTGCTGAAAGCCATGTCTCTCTCAAGGGAAATGGTTTTTGGTACAACTCGAATTGGAATAAGAGCACAATGACACCAGTCGTTCTATTGCGCTATAACTTCACAGTCGATTTTTCATGGCGCCAGGAAATGATTGTCTTCGCATTTTCACAGATGGCTTTAAGTTTGGGCTGGGGTCCGGCTCACTCAGAGATATATGCGATCCTGATGGCCATGCACTATGTATGTTGGGAAGCATAAGTGGAAGAATAAAAACAAATGCGTCTGCAGTAACAATCAAGCTGCACTTAAAGCTGTGTCTAACCCTTTAATTAAGGCCTTTCTGAACAAAGTCGGCAGACTAAACAACTAATGCTTGCTTGGGTCCCAAGTCATTCTGGGATCCCCGACAATGAGACTTCTGATGAACTCGATAGAATGGGCTCAGATGAAAGTTTCTCAGGAACTGAACCCGCCTTGGATCTACCTGCTTCCACGGCCACGACCCACATCACCCAGCCGACTTACATACCAGCCAGCCTTGAACTAGCCAGCCACCCTTGCCACCAGACAGCCAAACATGCCATCAGCCAGCCAACCTGAACACCAGCCAGCGAACCTGGCCACCAGCCAGCCAACCAGCAAGACAGACAGACAGCCAGCTGCCCTGGCGATTATCCAGCTACCCGGGTCAGCAGCCAGCCGACCAGACCAACGTGGCCACCAGCCAACCAACCTTGTCAGCAGTCAGCCGATCTGGACAATAGCCAGCCAACCTGGTCACCAGCCGGCCAGCAAGGCAGAGAGACAGGCCGCTACCCTGACAACCATCCAGCTTCCCTCGCCACAAGCCAGCCAACTTTGTCAGCAGCCAGCTAGCAAGACAGACAGCCACCACACAGCCAACCTGACCATCAGCCAGACAACCTTGCAAGCAGCCAGCCAACTTGGCCACCAGTCAAGCAAACCTGGCACCAGCCAGCGAACCAGCGAACGGTCACTCTTTTTCAGAAACAGTTTCCTTACTTGTGGGATGGACTAAAGTCAATCAAAGTCTTAATCTTCAGTTGGCTCTTTCGAAAGCTTGAATTTATCCTTCTACATCAATTACTCAATTCAGTTTCAATGGCTCAAAAGACTGTGGCTTAATTGCCTCTATCAACAGGTCAAGTGCTTTGGTACAAGCTTTCTTTACTAAAGGCTCAATGCAGTATCAGTATATAGGGCGCAAGAGCCTGTGTCAGTGGATTAATGGCTCAAGAAGAGAAAATGAAGGACTTAAAAGCCATTGATCCAGGCTCAAAAGCCTGAATTAATCGCTTAAGAACCTGAACTAATGGCGTGCAAGCACGAATCATTGGAATACGAACGTGAATCAATGGATCAATGACTCAAAAGACCTAATTAATAGCTCAAAGACCTGGCTCAAAAATGAGAAGCATCAGGAAGAGTCTGAATTAATGGCGTGTGAGGGTGAATCAATAGCGTACGTATCCGACGGCTCAGGACCTTACATCAAATATGCAACAGTCGGAATCAGTGGCTCAAAAGAATTGATGGCTTGCAAGCATGAATTAGAAGCGTATAAGCATGAATCAATGACTTATGACCCCAAAAGAGTGAAAATGAATCAGTAACGTGCGAGCGTGGACCAATGCGTCAATGAATGGCTTATAGGCCTAACTCAAGGACTCAAATCTGGAATCAGTGACACAAAAGCCTGAAAAAATTACTTATGAATCGATAGCGTGTATCAATGACTCAAAGGTCTGGATCAATGGCTCAAGAGACTAAATTAATGGATTAGACGGTTAAATCAATGAAGCTCGAGAAATTGAATCAACGGGAAAAAAGCCTAGACCAATGGATCAGTGGTTCAAGGGTCTAAATTAATGGCTCAAGAAATTGGATCAACGCCTAGGCACCTAAATCAATTTTTCAAAAGACTAAATGAATGGCTCCAATTCCGGTTCAAGAACCTGGACCAAAGGCTCACGAGTTAAATATAAGGCTCAAATTCTCTAAGTATAGCTCAAGGGTCTGTATTGACGAATTTAAAGCCTAAATCAATGGTGCGAGAGCGTGAATTAATGACTCATGAGGCTAAGTCAATAACTCAAAAACCGTAATCTATAGTTCGAAATACTGTAGTTTTTTAAACATCTATTGTAGCATCATTTTAAATGTAATCTACTACTGTTTAGACATCTATTTTAATATCATCTTAAATGAAATCTACTATCTTTCACCTGCTGTCACTTTGACTCATTACTTTGTTTTTTTTTTCTTTCTGGAAACGAGTTAGAAGGCACTCATCGAAGCAGAGACACATGGAAAAGTAATCCACCAGAACAATAATAATCATTCATCCTTTTTAAAGTATCAGCCGAGTGTTTATTTCTTAAAACATTACTGGTCCTTCGAGCCGGATCCGTGCAACCTGCGGAGATAACTGAATTGTTAAATTTCCTATGTGAAATACATTAAAATGTCGAACGCAAATCAACTTTCCGCCATATTGGAGCAGCCATATGAACTTTTTGAGATTATCAGCGAGTGCTGATCAACATCCAGAGAATCCAATTTCGCAAGTCAGCTCTTTGCGAGAGTTGGAGTTCCTTCAAAGACAATCATAAAACTATGACATCCATTAAAGAGGCCATAAAACCAGAAGCGCGAAGGCAGTTTGAAGAAGAGCAATACTTCACGGAAAAAATGTACAGTCAGTGCGAGGAAAATTACTTAAATGCTATAGAGCACATGTCGACGTTGCAAGACAAATTAGTGGAAGTTTCCAGTCGCAGTCGGTGAAGCTCTTTCTGTTCCTTCGACAGATCCAGTCTCATCATCTATGCCACGATTGCCGCAATTGCAACTACTAACATTCGCTGGCGAGTATTCAAACTGGATTCCATTTAAAGAAACGGTTATGGCGGTTATTGGGGCCAATCAGTCACTCACGTGTGTGACAAAGCTGCAATACCTGAAAGGATGCCTTGTCGACAATCCAGCTCAGCGCCTCCAAAATCTGTCAACTTCCTCTTCTTCTTCTTCTTAGAGGGCGCTACAGTTCGTGGTGAACCTGGGCCTCAACCAACATGCCCCTCCATCTAGTACGATCTTTTGCTAGCCTTTTCCATTGCCGCACACCCAGTTGGCTGAGGTCCCCTTCCACCTGTGTGCGCCATCTTAAGTGCGGCCGTCCTCTGCTTCTTCGTCCCTCGGGGTTGGATTCAAAGACTCTCCGAGCTGGAGCTGTGGTGTCCATTCGCTCTACATGGCCCAGCCCAGCCTGACTAGGCTCATGTCGCTGTACAGCCCGTAAAGTTCGTGGTTGAATCTTCTCCTCCATTCCCCGTCTGCGTTTATAGGCCCAAAAATCACGCGCAAGATCGTTCTCTCGAACCGAACAAGGGCCTCCTCATCCGCTTTTGATACTGTCCATGCTTCTGCGCCGTACAACAGGACCGGGATGATAAGGGTCTTATATAGTCAACTTTGTCGTTCGGGGGAGGGCTCTATTACTCAGTTGCCTCTTGAGCCCAAAGAAACAGCGATTGGCAAGAGTGATTCTGCGTTTGATTTCGGAACTGATGTCGTTGTTCTAGGTCACTGCGGAGCCAAGGTAGATGAAGTCCTTAACTACCTCGAACTTATATCTGCCTATACAAACGATCTGGCCAAGACGTCGGTGTTGAGCGTCCTTTTTTGATGACAGCATATATCTAGTTTTGCCCTCGTTTACCGTCAAACCAATTTTCGCGCCTCCATCTCAATACTCGCAAACGCCTCATCGACATCTTGCTGTGCAAGGAGTTGCGAGGATTTGAAATAGATTGTGCCTCTCGTATTGGCCAGTGATTTTTGCACAATCATTTCTAATACGAGGTTGAAGAAATCACACGACAGTGCATCGCCTTGCTTAAATCCTTTTTTGACATTAAAAAACTATCGGTAAGGTGTTCACCGATTCGGATGGAGCAGCGAGCATTCTCCAAAGTCATCCTGCATAGTCTGACGAGTCTAATTACGCTGTCGTATGCGGCTTTGAAGTCGACAAATAGGTGGTGAGTGTCGAAATGAAATTCATTGGTTTTTTCCAGGATCTGCCGTAGCTTATTTATAAAAGGCTTCAGGTGTTTACACAAAACGGCAGAGAAGATTTTGCAGGCGATGTTAAGGAGACTTATTCCTCTGTAGTTGGCGCAATCAGAGGTGTCTCCTTTCTTGTGGATCGGGCATACGATGCTGAGACTCCATTCCTCGGGCATGCTTTCCTCTAACCATATCTTACGGATAAGCTGGTGCATGCTCTCAACCAGGTCATCCCCAGCTGCCTTGAAGAGCTCAGGAGACAGTCCGTCTGCGCCAGCAGCTTTATTCGACTTGATCTTCGATATAGCAATCTTAACTTCGTCGAGGTTAGGGGGACAGAATTCTCTGCGGTCTCCGTCGATTAGGAAAGGATCATTCTGCCTGACAGCGGTATATTGACTAACATCGCCGTTATACCGTCCGCAGAAGTGGTTTTTCCATATTCTCAGCATCGACTGCGGTTCTACTACTAGGTGTCCGTTCTCATCCCTGCAGGCTTCCGTTGTGGCTTTATAACCTTGGCATGTTCGCTTTATCTGTTGATAAAACTTTCGAACGTCACGCCTGCTTCGCTGTATGAATCCTCCTGCACTCGTCATCGAACAAGGTGTTTCTTCGTGGTGGAGCCTTGAAACCCAAAACTTCGGATGCAGAGCTTTTCAGGGCTTGTTTGCAAAGACTCCACTGCTGTTCTATTGATAGCGTGGAGGATTGAGGTGTATTGGAAAGCTTAAGGGAGACGCGCTCGGTAAAAACACGAGCGGTTTCTGGCGATAGTAGCTTTCCGACGTCATAACTTTGTATTCTTACTCTACTCCGTTGGACTTTTTCTTTCTGAGTGACATGAAGATCAACTGGAGATCCTCTGTCGAAACGAATAATGGGTTAGCCCCCTCATTGGTGACGGCATTGTTTGCCGTGAAATCGTCACTGAATCTGGTGAAACTGTGGTTCTCGGATCGATAATGTTCAATATCGTTTCGTAGGTAGAAGTGGTTTAACAGGGCTCTGTTCTCCAAGTTGTGGTTCGGGCGAATGGTTTCATTCACCTTATACACTTCCTGGAAGACAGCCCCCACGGTTGCAACTTTCTCCTGAGGATCCTCGATCACAAAGAAATCGTCGTCCAGAACAGCGCCCCCTGGATCGATGCTGACTGTACGTAGTAGACATTTGCTGTCGGATGTTCTTGGAAGCTTGAGATCCTGAATGTCGTTCTGATTTTTCCTCCTAAATATGTTTTTTATCTGCGGGAACATATACGCGCTGTTGGATTTTATAGCGCGTATTTTGTTGTTCCTGTGCAGATTTATGGATATTTTGTAGTTTTCCTTGATCAAATGTTGGAGACTTTTAATCAGCGACTTCAGTGTCCTGACCTCCGAGTGTTGTCGGTCGGTAAACTGCCTATACAAGAGTTTGAGTCTTGACAGGAGTCTACTTTTCTGTCTGTGAAGTGCGTCTATAGTCGCGTTTCGGTACACGTCAGTTGTATCGTAATACCGTTGGCGTGGTATCGTTCTATCCATCGTTTGTTTGGTTATTTCGTCCATTTGTTTTAGATGCCTATCAATTTCGTCATTTGATAGGTTCCTATTATTCGGTGGGGAGGAGGCGCTCGAAGTGAGTGCTCTCGTCAGGTAGTTGGCAAAGCGTGGGCAGCGTGCCCTCCTATAATCGTAGGGATGCGTTTGGGCATACTCTGCCATTTCTGCAAACTCGTCTGGTATTTGGATTACGAAAGTCCGTAATGGTCACTGTCGTAGTCGACGGGGGCAAGCGATATCCGACACGCGCTAGAATTATCCAAACACATCCTAGCTCCGATGGATTAATCAGAGTAGCGACGGTTAAAATCTAATCGTCAACTTTTAAGCCTCCGATCGTTAAACTGTGCCCTTTACCAGTATTCTCGGGTGTGGAAGAAACATCGGTTCAAGGTTCTTAATCAAGGGGTCCTTCAAGTTGCCAGCAGTGCAGCCTATAGGTCAGAATCTTTTCTTGTCGTCAAGAGATCGGGTGGAGTGAACTTTATCATGGTTCAAATGAAGAGAAGAGTTGTCCGACATGTAGTAGAAAAGACGTTTTGTCGTTTATTAAAATGACAAATTGCGGTGATTTCAGTGAGCTGATTATTTCCACATCACGCTTTGATCCGATACATGTATTTATAATTAAGACTTTATACAATCTGACAGGTGGCTGATCGTGCTGTTCAGTGATCATGGGCCTTTGCCCACTCCCACTGACCATTCACCAAAGACAGCGAACCAAAAAAATTACTTAAAATTCTTGATTGCTCCAAGTCTTCATTCCACTATGAACGTCTCACACTTGTCTCCAGCCATAGAGGGTGGTTTAATTTATGGAAATCCATTCTCCACATACGAGTATTTTGGAAATATTTATGAAAAATTGTGTGTCACAAAAAAAAAAAAAAAAAGACCGTGGTAGGTGCCCCAACGTGGTTTTTGTTTTCTCTTCACCAACCCAACTGCCAATTGCCTTATGGGTATAAAGCGCGCGCCAGAGTCGATCTATGATTGTGATTCATTGAAATGATCAGTCTTTTGATAGTCATGTGGTTGATTGAAAGATGAGATAAAAGGTTGACATTTGACTTATAGCTCTGGTGATCTAATCTTGATTATGAAAACAAAATGCCATTGAACGGCGTTGGATGCAGGTATCACTTTCGAAATCCTTCAACCCACACTTACCATAGGTATAACTAGCAGATACTGGATAAAAGCTGACATGTCAAGAGAAAAAAGGTTAGGAGGCGTTACAACTGTCAATATGACATTGATGGAACATCATCTGCCTCCATGACAACTCTCCCGACAATTCTTCTGGTGTCAATAATAGCTAAGTATCTGACGGTTCTCAAGTGTCATAAACTGTTTATACATATTAATGAACTTCAAGCTAGTTTGTAACGTATTTTGTTTTTTTTTTTGAAAATAATTTTGAATATGAAACGAGCCGATGAATTTAGGCAATAAAAAACGTAATTTATGGCAGACAGTGGCTTTGGGTGGGCGCGCGCAATCAAATTCGTCTAACGATTTTCAGATAACAAGAGAAACAGCAACAAATCAAGATATCCAACAAGAGATACTCCATGCACCATGCTCCTTAGCAGATTACCTCAACGGTGCAAGTTTGCCTTTGGCCACTAAAGCCATCGAGAGTAGGAGCATTACCAAACTACAATCTGTTGTTAATTTGAAGATAGAGAGATTGAAATCACAGCTGAATAGTGATCAGAGGTATGATGATGATGCCGGGAGAAAGGTCCGTCTACCCGTCTATCAAATGGATTAATTGGCCAACTTCATTAGACGAGATACGAGTCTCATTGAAGGCGTTGGATTCGGTTGAACCGAACGGGAGAAAATGTGAATTATGTTAATTAGATTGTCTTGAGATGTATCAATACGATAATTAGGAGGACACTATGTAGCAGGATTGATTAATTGAAACCAAAACACGAGAGGCAATGCTTTTGTCATGCCCGTCTGTCGTTGCTGCTGACGGAGAGGCCTATTAATATTTATGGTTTTCGAAAGATTCCTATCTGCTGTTTGGATTGAATATACATATGACATTTGCCAAAAAAAAAAAACAAAAAAAGTCCGTCTAACAAGCAACAATGTCTGGAGATTTGCGTGCCCTTGGGGTCTGAGCGATGACGAGCTCATTGACTCTATGTCTAGCCCGCCTACATAGGAGATTTGTGTTGTTACTTGTATTCCGAAAGCTATTTAAATCACTTCAGGTTGTCGTTTGGTGACTAAAGTTTAAAGATGTAAATGCGTCTACTGTCAAACAGGTTCCCTTGTGCTTTTTTCGACACTCTTTAGTGCCATTTCTTACGGTTAAGTGGTTGAAGGCTACTAGCTTCTTGGTGTTTTTTATGTAAATCGGTCCAAGTCCTATTTTATGAGGTATTTATTGAAAACTTTCCCAAATCACATCTACTTAAATTCTTTGATTTAAAGACGATTTATTTTTGGTAGGTAATAGGTTTTTTTCTGGTCATTATACAAGTTTTGATGAATACTTGGGTGAATCTGTAATCAATCGACACGATTCGCAATTTCAATGGCTAACAAAAAGCAAAACTGTCTGGATCATGATGCTTAATTGCTTAATTATAACAACTTTGGGCACAAGGTAGTAAAGTTTAAAAGTGAAGGTAGCCACTAACCGTATACTGGTTCTATAAACTAGATAGGATCGCAGCGGTTCAACGATCACTGAGTTAGTTAGTTAGATCTTGCTTCTAAGCTTAACGAACCTTAAAAAGAGTTAAAGAATCAACTTGTATACGTGTCATGCCATATTTGTCAGTCCTATGGGTACATTCGTATAGCGATAGAGGGTGTTAAACATTATATAGGGTCTTCTAATAGGGAGCTTCCGAACTTTGACAGTTGATAGCGGCCATATTGTTGAAGCTACATCTGTCAATTTGGCTGTCATTTTTTCAGCCTATTCTGCCAAATGACCATGGATGGACATAGCGTTCAACAAGCGTTTATCAAAATGAGTGGTCTGTCTGCGTGCTTCGCCCATTTTACGGTCGCCATAATCGTCCTATCCAGAGGACTATTCGCAGTGTGGTGGATAAATTTGAGTCCACTGGTTCAGTAAAAGACAAACCAACAGCCGTACGTCGACGAAACGCAAGATCTGCCGAAAACAACGCCGCTGTCCGGGAGAGTATGCGGGAGAATCCGAGGCAGTCGATTTCGCGTTACTCACAAGAACTCGGCTTTTCACAGACCACAACTTGACGAATTTTGCGTCGTGAAATGGGCCTGCACCTATACAAAATTCAACTCACCCAAGAGCTGAAGATAAAGGACCTTGGACAACGACGTGTGTTCGCGTAATTGGTTCTGGAGCTGTTGGAAACTGACCCTAATTTTCTGGATAGGTACGTTAACAAACAAAATTGTCGAATTCGGGACGATACCAATCCACATGAGATCCAGGATCGTCTAATGCATCCCGAAAAAGGTACTATTTGGTGAGGACTTTGGTCTGGCAGCGTCATCGGTCCATATTTCTTTGAGAACGATCTTGGCCAGGCCATCACTGTCAACGGCGAGCGCCGAAATGGACACCAATGACATGTGGTTTCAATAGGACGGCGCTATGTGCCACACAGCTCACGCAACAATGGAAATTCTGCACGAACGATTCGAGGGCATTGTCATGTCATGTGAATTGGTCACAGAGATCGTGAGATGTGACCCCGTTATACTTTTATTGTGGGTTTTTCTAAAGTTGCAGGTGTATGTGAAAAAGCCACGATTTACAGCTACCCCCAAAGCCAACATAACCCATGCCATCAGTCAAATTCAGCCTGATTTATGAGCTAGAATCATGGAAAATTGGACAATTCGGATGCGCGCCACTCAGAGAAGCCATGGCGGACATTTGAACGAAGTTATATTCCATACATAATGGCATTAATAGGCCTTCCAAAAGAATAAAAAATGTCGACGCTATTTCGCACACACTTTGTTTCATTTAAATTTAAAGATGGGAAGCGCTTAATGAAAGTCGTTAAAAATACAGAATCTCGTCCATTTGACTTCTTCTTCTTATGTGGCGCTTCAACCAACAAACCTCTCCAGCCAGGTATGATCTTTTGTCAGCTGCCTCCAATTGCGCACACCAAGTTGGTTGAGGTCCCCCTACACTTGTGTGCGCCATCTCAGTCGAGGGCGTCCTCTGTTAGTTCGCGCAGGTTCAAGAGTTATACTCTTATGATGTTTGTCACACAACCTGAACGGAGTTCAGTGGTTTGAGTCGTAGATATTCGTTCCCTTCTCTCCAGGGGTGGTTGTCCTAGATACGATTTTTTTTTTTTGTTTTTTTTTTTTTTAAATAATTTGCGCGCACTCAAGGTCTAATAACCTTATTATGTCGGCGACACAGTGCGGGCAGAAGGTAGAAAGGAAGAGGGATAGAGGAGATGCCGATGGACATCGATCTTAAATGCTTGCATATTGCATTGAGGGGGGAAAACCGAAGCCGGCAGGGAGTTCCAGATTCGTGTGGTTCGGTTAATGAAAGATTCTCTATAGGTATTTGACGGTACGTCCGAAAGCGTGCTTCAGGGTATATTGGTGAGCATTCCTAGAGAGACGTGTGTTGCGCGAGAAATGTTGAAGGGGCGGAATGCAACTGGCTATTTCATCAGAAGTAACGATAAAACAGGGAGAGGCAGGTAACATTCCTGCGATGTTCCAGCGAGTCTAATGTTTTGGTAATGCTGGAGTCACCTATCAGTTTTATAGCGCGCTTTTGTATTCTGTCTTGTAGGTGCAATGAGGTCTTAGAAGCACCGGACCAGACATGAGCGTTAAACTCTAATGTGGGGCGAATGAACGCCTTATAGATTGTAGCCAGATCTAAGGATGAGAAAAATTTCTTACATCTGTATAAGAAGCCTAGGCATTTCGCAACATTCTCGGCGACACTGAATATGTGGTCGCTCCAATTAAGATTGCGAGTTACACACATACCCTGGATGGAAAGCTTTTCGGTTTCTGAGATGCAAGTGCCATTCATGGATAATGGCTGCGGGTTAGTTATACGCTTTACCGACAAGAGACAGCATTGTGTTTTGGATGCATTAAATTCCCCTCTATTGTTTTTACCCCATTGGATGATGCTGTCGATATCGGAATTTAATGAGCTCAACATACGCTGTCGCTCACTATCTACAACCGAAGTGCAGGTCGAATATGAGAAGCTGAGAGTACTGTCGTCAGCGAAGGAGTGAACTGGATAGAAGTAACAGACAAGAGATCATTTATAAAAATAAGAAAGAGTGTCGGAGACAAAACGGAGCCCTGGGGAACACCAGCATTTACAAAGTGAGTATCAGACTTGAATCCGTCCAAAACAACTTGAATTGAACGATTCGAAAGGTAGCTTCTAATCCATTGAAGAAGAGACTCATCGATCCCAAAAGCACGCATTTTCGACAAAAGGGCTTCATGCCAAACCCTGCCAAATGCTTTCGAAATATCCAGTGCAACAATTTTGCTTTCACCTGCTTGATGAAGCGAGTGATTCCACTTTTCGGCGAGATATGCCATCAAATCACCAGCGGAAACCGTATTGACGGTAATTGCGGAATTTCCGTGATTCAAGATATTTCAAAGCTGACGGTTAATCAGCGTTTCCATGACCTTGGAAAGAAGAGACGTTAGTGCAATGGGTCGGTAGTTGGAGGGAGAAGATGATTCGCCTTTTTTGGGTATGGGGTGGACAAATTCTGTTTTCCACCTACTCGGAAAGATGAAAAAGCTTACGCAGTGGTTTTGCCAGCGTAGAAGAACACCTCTTCAGAACTATTGTGGCCAGCGGATTTGTGTATGTCGAGGTCATTAAGAACCCTTGCGAATGTACGTGTGCGGAAAGGGATTAGTTCCATGGTGGAGTTGACGCACTCTAGTACATGCGGAGACAAAGTACAAGCTGGGAGCTGAGAACTGGTTGCGAAATGGGCAGCAAGTAGGTTAGCTTTGTCTAAGGGGGTGACAACTGGAATGTCATTGTGGATGAGCGTCGGTATAGACGGCGTAGGAATCGACCGAATCTTCACGTTGGTTGTAGTTCTCAGTAACTGCTCCGTGCACTTATGGTGTCATATTAGAGTTGCACACACAAAGTGTGAATTTAAAGTGCCTTCGTCAGTATGTGTGATCACTTCTCATTCACAACATCCCTGTTTATTAGAACAGGAATTGTTTTTCTCTTGACTATGGAATGACCTTGAACTACAGACTCTTAATCTTCTTCTCCATATTCCATCAACGCAACGCAACGCACAGGACCAAAAATCGCACGTAAAATTTTTCTCTCGAAAAGACCGAAAACGTCCTCATTCGCTTTCCATAGCGTCCAAGCTTCTGCCAACATTGTATAACGTCAACTTAGTCTCTCAATAGAGGGCTCTATCACTCGACTGCCTCTTGAGCTCAAAGAAACAGCGATTGGCAAGAGTGATTCTGCGTTTAATTTCGGTACTGATGTTATTGTGCCTATTTATTGCGGAACCGGGGTAGACGAAGTCCTTTACTACCTCAAAGTTTTTGCTGCCCATTGTAATGCCCTGTCCGAGACGTCGATGTTGAATGTCTTTCCTTGACGATAGCATACATATACATATGTACCTTGTTTTGCTCTCGTTTACCGCCAGACCCATTTTGGCAGTCTCCGCTTCAATGCTTCATTGACGGCTTGTTGTCTTCGACCAATCACGTCGATGTCATCCGCGTCAGCCAATAGTTGAACACTTTTGGAAGAACATGCCTCCAGTGTTAACCGGTGAGATTTGCACGATCTTCTCAAGTACGAGTAAATTGTTGAAAAAGTCGTGATAGCGCGGCGCTTTGCTTAAATCCTTTTTTGACATTAGTGGTATCGGTGAGTTCAGTAACGACCTTGATGGAGCAGCGTAAGTTCTCCATCGTCATCCTACAGATTCTGATGAGCTTAGTAGGAATGTCAAAACTAGAAATGCCTTTGTACAGCTCGCACGCTGTTATATGCGGCCTTGAAATCGACAAATAGGTGGTGAGTATCGATTTTCATTTCTTGGGTCCTTTCCAGGATCCCAGGAAACCACACTGATATGAACCTATCAGATTTCTCACGAACGGTTTTAGGCGTTCACACAAAACGGCAGAGAGGATCCTGTACGCGATGTTAAGGAGACTGATCCGTCGGTAGTTGGCACAATCGAAGGGGTCTCCTTTTTTGTGCACCGGACAAACGACACTGAGATTCCACTCGTCGGACATGCTTTTTTCCGATAATATCTTGCAGATGAGCTGGTGCATGCGCCCAACCAGATCATTTCCAGCTGCTTTAAACAGTTCTGTGGACAGTCTGTCCGACCCAGTGGCTTTGTTCGGCTTCAGTCTCGATATTGCTATCTTGACCTCGTCTAGTCGGGGGGACGGAATTTTTGTCTATCGTCGTTCAAGGTGAGTGTACCGTTCCTCTTGACAGCGGTATTTGGGTCGTCAGCGCCGTTTAACAGTCTGAAGAAATCATTTTTTTCAGGTTCTCAGCATCGGTTGCGACTCCACTATATGTCCTCGTCCCGGCAGGAATCGATCCGTAGTTTGTTTCCATTGGATACCTGTTTTACCTTTTGGTAAAACTTCCGGACTTCCTGCCATGGGAGGGTGTTCCATTTCCTCGACCGCGCGCTTTGAACTTGGCAGTTATTTTACTTCGTGAAAGCTTTAATGCTTATGTCACGGTTATTTTAGCACCAGCCGAATGAAGCAGGGTGTTCACTTTCGTACGAAAAAAAAAAAAAGAGAATGACCTGGACTAGTTAATACTTTTAGTAAGCATTGTTCTAAAAAAATGACGGGCCCAATATTTAATCAGTTTACCAATTCCAACCAAATTCAAGCTTTAACAGGGTGTTCAACTTTTTATGCAAAAACTGAAAATGAAACAAAACTGAAGCGTGATCGTGGGTAGAGTGGAGGTTTCCAAAAATTTGATTCGAGTTGTGTCTGGGATAGTGAGTGAATCAGGAAAGCAAAATAGTTTTAACGGCGGAGTAGCGAGAATAAGGTGAAAAGTCATCAGTCTGTCACAAAGATGGCGTTCCAGCTAGCAGAGGTTTATATGTCCTACTTGGATGCACGTGTCATTCAGTTACACGAATTTTTGCAGTAGACGTTTTGGGCGTTTTTTCGGATGAAAAAAAAACGGAGACTTTGCTCGTTCAATGTCAACCCTTAATTAGTGAGTAGCTGAATTAAAACGTGGTCGCATGTCCGTCGAGTATGACCCATGTGAAGGATGGCCGCAACCACATCAGAAGCCATGGAAAAATTGCATGATATCGTCTTGGTCGATGTATGTATGTGTAAGTATGTTGGCGTTACAGTCCATGAAGAACCTGAGCCGAGCTTCTCTCAATCACCCATGTTGTGTGTGATTTCATTTTCACATAGGTGAAAGGGACCTACAGTTTTATTGCCGGTCCCGAACGGCGAATTTCGAGAAGCTTTTCATGTCAATTTTACTACAGGGGGTTTTGTCAGAACCCCGCTGAGGAGAAACACCGTGAAAAACACGTTCGATGACATGGCTGTGTCGGGATTCGATCCCGAGTCATCGGCGTCAGAGGCCAACACACTACCCACTGCGCAAGACTCTACCGGAGTCTTGGTCGATAGACGAGTGAAACAGCTGCGGAAGTTTTTGGCAAGATGGGTGCTGCATTTACTGAATACCAATCAAAAACAAATACGCTAACGATTTGTACACCAATCTTTGGACCGATTCCATGGAAATGCGACCGAATTTGTGCGGCGATTGCATCTGCCTGAAAGGTTATGGCCAGCGCATTTTGAAGTGCGGGAGGCGAATAATCTTTTGGCCAGCTGGATGCGAAATTGGCGGAAAAGAGACACTGCAGTAAACTGCGGGACTTTGGGTATGATTTGCTCGACCATCCCCACTATTCTGCGGATTTGGCACACTCAGGTTTCCATCTATGTCCAGAATTAAAGAAATTTGTATGTAGGAAGCGCTTTGCATCCAGTGAAGAAGATGACCTATTCAGGCAGAGACATGGCTTAAAGCTATAGAAGTCACCCCATGGCGCTCCGTAAAGAACGTCTAAATAGTGTTTCACTAAGGCCACAGGACTATCACTAGGAATGTGAGCGGTGTGGTTAAGTAACTGTAAGGAATTTTCTAGTCTTATCGGGCTATAAGGCTTTAGAAGTTCCAAGTTGAGACAGAAAAAGCTGTATGTTTTATTTGATATGATACTGTTGTGTTCAAAAAGTAAGGTGACAATGCCTTACTACATCAAGATTATGACAAGCTTTAGAGTGGATTATAAAACGGAAGCCAACAAGCTTGAAAATCCCATTGAACACGTTTTTAACCGATGACCTTCGATTCTAAAGAGCATATTCGACTGCATTCAGGAGGTAATACTCGGCTGTAAAAACACCTTTAAGCCGTATCCACACTGTGACAAGCTGCTTGGTTATAGGGTCTTAGAGGAAGCTCATAATTATATGGGGAATCCTTGGAGAGTCCAATATTTTCCGGCAGCTTATCCAACTAGAGTTTCCAACTTCTTTATGATCGGCGTAGTTTTTGAAATTCCACCACTCTCTTGTCATTCATTCGAAGCAAAGTCAAACCTTTTCTCCTGGAATCTGTATCCACCCAAAGCAAATTTGTTTCAAAGCCAAACTCATGTGCCGCTATCATTTCGAGTGAAAACTTTTCTGTCATCACCTGGGGACTCGTCAGCTGTAATGTGAAGGACATTCACGTGGAAGAAAGACAAAAAAGTAATAATAATCCACCAGAACTGTCTCCAAACTTTGAGAATTCCCTCCATTGCCTCCGACTGATTTGCAGCAACCTCAGTGGAATCCGAAAGAAAACAGAAAGAGGCTATCAAGAAAATCATCTCCAAGCAACTGGGTGTCAACCTATCTTCTACCTTCTATCCTTGTGTCTTGCGAAGGAGCGGTATAAGGGTAAACTTAGAGAAGATTACGCCTAGGCCATAGAGTGGCTTTCAGCTCGGAGGAAAAGCAAACAAAAATAAAATCTTATGGAGCGCGGCGGGAATAAGAAATTTGAATTTCAAATGCTGAACGACGACAGCAAATAACGGCCGACGAGAAGCGACAGATACTACACTGCTTTCCATTAAGTACTTGTTTTTAAGGGAGTAGATGGGAAAAAGGGGGAAAAAGAAAACGAAAATCTTCAGAAAGAAAAACTTTTTCCCGAGTGCATAAATCCTTTTTTAATTTACTTTAGGCAAAGCTAGAGAAAATCCAAAAGATACACAGTGAGAGAGAGAGAGAGTGGGAATCGTAAGCAGATAGTGACGACTTGAAGCATTGTTGCACTTCCGGAGGACGTAGACGTGTCCATGCACATGACACATAGCAATAGAAAGGAGCGCTAGCTAATCTTCAGCGGGTTTTACTCATTGTTCTAAACAATTTCCCAGTTCAGAATGCAACGTCAGGCACCCAGAGACCAAAGAGTCGCACAAACTGTTTGTAGGAACAGAAGACGTGCACCAAAGCCTATGGTAACACGACAGTGTTGAGTAGAATTCGTAATCAGATTAGGTGGCTGTGGATACAAATTTGCGTCAAAGTCTCTGACTTCCGATGGAGCTACATAGGTGGCACATTGAGTGAGTGATTTACGTTTGCAAACCAAAATCTCAAAGCAAATGGCATTTACACGACCAGACTAAGTGGCGCTCATCCTTCTTGTGTGAGACGACAACAATTGCCGATAATCCACTTTCGCGATAATTCCTCACTGATTGCGGACAAACTACAAGTATCTATGTTCCCAGAATCAGCTTTAGTCGCCACGGTGACAAACAACCTCCGATTGTCTTGCGGTAGCCAGGAGTGGAGAAACACAATTTTGTCAAAGTGTTTCCGTATCATTATCACTGCCAGAGCATCGTTACCACAGAACCGCACAAACCGCATTATCCTCATCAAGACTGATTGGATTTTAATCTTCAGCAAATCGTGTCAAGCGACTACAGTGATCCCGGAGCACAGTAGTGGTGCTCGAACGTTGAACGCTACCTCAGCAATGGCTTTAAACGGATTAAGTTTCATTGCACGGAAGCCATGATGGGGGTGATACATACATACTCTCAGCAAACTGCTACTGCTACTGCATTTGGGTGACATCATATGTATGTGGGTACAAAAGGTAGCCGTAGCATTTGGAGCGCATCTTCTTCGCTCACATGTGCATGTGTACATAAAACCAAGCATCTCGTCGAGATCAAATGACAGAAACTGTGGCGCCATACAAAGTTCGTTAAAAACAATGTTGTTCTATGCCTCGGTCGTGGTGTTTCCTTTGCTTTATTTAACAAAACCGTCGTTTGTTGTTGTTATGCTTGGCTGAGGCATGATGTGCCCATCAGACATCAGCCGCCTTGAGACGACAAATTATGTTATGAATATGCAGAATGTGAACACGCATAGGAAACGCTGTGTATCTTAATGTTGTTTCACGTCACACACGTATGCTTGGCTTTGTTTATCCATCGCGTCTGCAAGATTTATGTTTCAGCTACTGAAACTGGTGAAATGCAACCGCGCCTCGTTATGTTTGTTTTGCCTCTTTTGGAATGTTGGCTCAGCAATGGCAGGTGTAAGGCATGTCTTGCACTGTTTACGCTCGACATAAAGAAGAATTCAATCTCTCTAGAGTAGAAGAAAAGGATCAGGAAGCAGCCACATATGATGGAATGGAGATAGCCAACTATTAACTATCAAATGTCACATTGTCACACTCGTGACAGTTCGAATGATCCCCGGGCTAATTGATTTCTAATCTCTCACTCAACACGTGTTCACAGATGCGACTTACACAATTGAAATCTGGACTTTACGCCGAGTGTCAACTACTCGTAAACTCGGACGTAAACGAACGTGACGTTATGCAGCAAGCTTTTATCGATGTCGCCTGGGAATACCTCCCTCCGATTGGAATAGGTACACATCAAAGTGCAACGCGCTTCACTGTTATCATCACTATCAATCGTCGCATGTAAGCACTTCCAGCTTGACGATCTACATCAACCGCTCGAACACACCCAGCAATACAGGCTTGATGAGTTCTCAGTGCTGCACTGACAAAGACGACCAGTTGACAGATTCAAGTGTTCTCAATCACTTTGCCAACCACCGTGAGCATACTAATTAATTTCCAGATGACATCATGTATTGTAGATACTCTTATCGTTCTATGTATCTACTGAAATCACCATGCGAAACACAGTCTTACTTTCGAAACGCTCTCTGCTCGTCGAAATTCGTTCCAGGAAAGGAGAAATGAAATGAAAACATCAACAAGCTCGAAGGACACCACCCTCCTTCTGACCTCCGTGATATTAAAAAGCAACAAGAAAAGCAAAAAAAAACAAAAACACGTGATCAACGACCATTTCGGATTCCTACATATCTGCACGTCCTCATACTCCATATGTATCTGCATTTAATCCACTGAAATGTTTCAAAATTATCTTGGCTGCACTAGCGCTGCAGTACTCGTTTCAATTTTATTTCATCTTTTTCCTTCCTTTGATTAAAAAAAGCTTTCGCGAGAGCTGAAACGTGTCCGCACGTTTGCATCCGAAATCGTTTTTCAATCCATTTATGCTTCGGCGCTTAAAATTTCAAAAATGGAATAAAATGAATCCGAGATGTGTATGGATATGGATATGTACCTGTGTACATATGTAGGTTGACTGACTGAATTGGGCATGTCAGTTAAAATATGATAGATAGGCATGAAGATATGGATTTATTTGCTGCATGGATGGATTATTATACATATGTATGTGTGACTTACTTCGAAATGAGCTGGCTGTTGACTCGAGAATGCCACGTAAGCTTTTCGTGTGATGATGTAATAATCGCTCGAAATCGGTTGTCGATTTCAATTTCAATTCGGTTTCGGTTGCATTCGAACAACAATGTCCACCGCAAATTGGTCCTGGAACGAGAGAAAAAGAGCAAAATTAAAATGAAAAATGAGAAATTGATTGAAGTTAAGCTAAAATTTTGTTCAGACTGACAGTCAATCAGATAATCAATCATTCAATTATTCGGCCAATCAACCCATCAATCAGCTGAAAAAAATGCGGAGGTCTTTACTGCACACCATTTTGGGAATAATGAGAAACAGATTGAAGTAACGCTAATATTTTGTTCAGACAGTTAGTCAATCAGATAATCAATCAATCGGTCAATCAACTCATCAATCAGCTGAAAAAAATGCGGAAGTCTTTACTGCATGCCATTTTGGGAATAATGAGAAACAGATTGAAATAACGCTAATATTTTGTTACATTTTGTTATTTTGACAGACATTCAAACAGATAATCAAATATTCGGTCAATCAACCCATCAATCAGCTGAAGAAACATGTGGAAGTTCTTACTACACGCCATTTTTGGAAAAACTAGAAATTGATTCAACTTAAGCAAAATTTTTGTTGAGACAGACATTTAATCAGATAGTCAATCATTCGGTCAATCAACCCATAAATCAGCAGAAGAAAAATGCGAAAGTCCTTACTACACGCCAATTTGGGAAAAGTTAGAAATTTGATTGAACTTAAGCTAATTTTTTGTTCAGACAGATAGTCAATCATCCGGTCAATCAACCCATAAATCAGCAGAAGAAAAATGCGGAAGTCCCTCCTACACGCCATGTTGGGGAAAAATGAGAAACAGATTAAAGTGAACCTAATATTTTGTTCAGACAGATAGTCAATCAGATAATCAATCATTCGGTCAATCAACTCACCGACCACCAGAAGAAAAAGGCGCAAGTCATTACTTCACGCCATTTTGGGAAAAATGAGAAATTGATTAAAGTTAAGCAATTTTTTTTTTCAGACAGACATTCAAACAGATAATCAATTATTCGGTCAATCAACCCATCAATCAGCTGAACAAAAATGCGAAAGTCCTTACTACACGCCATTTTGGGGAAAGTTGGAAATCGATTTAAGTTAAAAGCTAAAATTTTTTTTTTTCAGGCAGATAGTCAATCAAGTAAACATTCGGTCAATCAACCCATCAATCAGCAGAAGAAAAATGCGAAGGTCCTTACTACAAACCATTTTGGGGTCTATCAGAGGGAACATGAATTATGAAGAAATGCATTTTCAAACCGGCAGCGTAGTACCTAAATCTGTGGTCCCATAATTGATAGAACTGTCGCTTTCCCTATGAAGTTGGCGAATAAACTTGCCGGAATATCGACAATGTTCTCTAAGGACATGATTTCCTTGACAAGGATACGATTCTTAAGGTGGTTAATTGCAGAATTTTCGCTGAGATTTTGCCTTCGCGATACATTGTCTTCCATGCAGAGTCTATATAGTTATATACAAGGGATCGAAGTTAGAAATAAAAGAGATTTGGTGTTTGTTTTATTATTTTATTATTTAAACTCATAATTTCACGAGCGATCTTAAACGCGTCTGCTGCCGATCAGGTCACGAGCCAGAAGGAAGATTTGAAGGAACACGCTCGTAGTATCACCCATTTAGGCTGGTGAGGTAGCACTTTTATATTACAATATCCAGTTTAGGTAAATCATTTTATCTTGAAATGTAGTACTCGAGACTATCTTTTGATATCATGCCTCTTATAATTGAATTTGTTTTTTATAGTTAACGAGTTTTTGGCGAAATGGTCACGAAGAATCAATGCAGTGAGACGGGGCAATATCGTAGTGTAAAAACCAAGAGTTGTCTCGCCTCTTTAGGCGAATAGCTTTATGCAAACGACCCATAGGACTCAAATAATATTCTTTGTTGACAGTTTGACCCGGCGGAAGAAACTCAAGTCGCTCCGCGACTTTGGAGCGGCTTTTGGGTTTTGCCTCACCTTTAGCACTATATTCACTTGATTGATCGGTTGTTTCCATGTAGTAAGCATCGTATCCCGACACAGCCATGTCATCGAACCTGTTTTCACGGTGTTTCTCCGCAGCGGGGTTCTGACAAAACCACCTGTGGTAAAATTGTCATGAAAAGCTTCTCGAAATTCGCCGTTCGGAACCGGCAATAAGCTGTAGCCCCCTTTCACCTATGGGAAAATGAAATCACACGCAACATGGGTGATTGAGAGAAGCTCGGATTCGGTCCTTCATGGACTGTAACGCCCACATACACATACAAGCATTAATCCAAGGCTCATCTCCCGTAATAATGCGATCCATCTTACCCTGGTACTCAGAAAAAAAATTCGGAAAAATTCTGTGTTTTCGGTACCAATCGAGATTTGCCGCATCTGAGGTCCAAAACATCCTTTGCAAAGTTTTTTACTGACTCCTCTGAAATGCCAACATTATCAGGAAGATATCTAATTGCTAATTGTAAACACCAACAATGTAAATGGAAAGTGTGTTACTGTAACACACCAAAACGTGTGTTTCATTGTAGTAATTTTTAATGCAGTTTTAAATGTGTTATTACGAAACCCCACAAAACGAAAACTATATGCAACCTTACCAGAGAGTAAAATGCGACAGCGGTTTAATATAATTAACACACTGGACTCTCAATCCAGTGATCCCGTGGTATCGTGTGTTAACCATTACGCCATGGATCCGACTCGTAAATAACTTTCTGGCAAGGTTGCATACTCGTATAATTACGAAATCTCCCTTTTGTTTGATTAATTTATCCAAAGCGTGTTAATTATTAATAAGTGTGTCGCTTCAACACGCTTAAAGTGTCATTAGAGTTTTTATTCGTGACACGCAATAGAATGTATTATGGTTTTAACATGAATAAGTGCCTCAATTTCGAAGATCAAACGTGTTAAGTGAAAAACGTAATCTTAAGGTGTGCCGAATGACACACTTGCTGCGTGTTGTTTAACACTAGCATTTGCAGTGAAATCTTTATTTTTTTGGACGTAGCTTCGTCGGTTGAAGTTAATGGTCGTCGGGTACGCTTTTTATCTTCGACATATTCTCGGCTTACTATTCAATGAATCAGCAGCAGAAAATTCATCCAGCAACCAAAATTTAATGCTCAGCGGGAAGCGTGCAAAATATTCCGTGCAGCCCGCCCTAATTACACGTTCACCGCTCTTTATAGCGATAGCCAAGGCCTTTCGCCTATCGGAACTCAGGCTACCAGAATAGGCATCCAGTCTAGCACCCACTGGCACTGTTGTCACAACACACAGCAGAGGAAACACTGCACCATTTTCTCTGCGAATGCTCAGCTCTGGAAAGTCGTAGTTTCTGCTCCTTTGGAAAATACTTCTTTGACGAACTCTCAGAGCTAGCCGGCCTCATGTTGGCCAACTTAAGCAGTTATCTTAACCCCACAGGCTGGATTCAGGATCCCATAGGTTTCACGAGCAGTTTTGAGAAGCCGGAAGCAGCGGTTGCCGAGGGTGATTATGCGCTGGACCTCCACTACGATGTCATTCATGGAGTTTATGTTTGCCCCGAAGTATGTGATCTCCTTCACCAAATCAAACGAATAGCTGCCAATATCGTCTGCGTAGCCCAGCAATTGGACCGATTTGTGGAAGGTAGTGCCTTCCGTGTTGATGTTGGCCGGTCGCACTATTTGTTCCAACACGAGATTGAAGAAGTCCCATGGCAGCGTATCGTTGATCTTCTCCAGGAGTTGCCGCACCGTGGAAACTTGGTCCATAGCCGATTTGTCTGGCCGGAAGCCGCATTGATGTGTGCCGATTTGTGCAGTGCAAAACGATCTTAGACGTTGGCACAATACACTGGATGGGATCTTGTGAGCGACATCGACCAAGGTACCCCTGTAGTGTTTGCAAGAAATAGAATCGCCTTTTTTGTGAATGGGGATATACATAAATAATGCATTCGTCCTCCCAAATTCTACAGATGATCCGGTGCACGCTCCTTACCAGAACATCGCCTCCAGTTTTGAAAAGCTCTGATGGTAATCCATCGGAGCCGGCGGCCTTGTTCTTCAGTTTTTCACTAGATCTGCCTACTTCTTCAATGGTGGGAGAGGAGACAGCTTCGTCGATTGGAGGCGAGATCTCTTCGTCCACTACCACTCTTTTTATCCCTGGGCTCATCGATATCCTTGAGTTGTGAGGATGTGGAAATTCCCTTTTTTCGGCACAACGTCTTTCTTTTCCTTCCTCCTTCGGTTTTCCTCGCGCGATGCTCGTGTTCTGCATTGCAGAACCTTTTGGTACGTCTCGTCGGTCGCTAACGTTTTCTGCTCACACTTGCCATCTAACCACGGGTTTCTTGTCGGTGGTGCTTCACTGATGGCTGAGCGGCAATGGAGCTACATATTGTTGGCGTTTGTGCGAGTCGTTCGCTTAGTTGCTCCCTGTTTTTGGCGATTTCTGAGGTGCTCAGGCTTCCAATGTTGAACTTCCTCTTGGTGGGCTGATGCAGCTCTAACATTGGAAAGTGCGGATGTTTGATGCATGTTTGACGTCTATGAGCACATAGTCGATCATGTAGAAACCGCCAGGTTGCTGTGTGGATCTTCTTGCAAGGAAATCTTATGCTTCTTATGAACGTATTGCGAGTTGCCGCAAAGTCTGTAAGTCGGAAGCCGTCGTCCGGAGGCTATGCTTTCTGACTACTCCGCCAAAAACGTTCTCCTGACAGTCGTACTCCGGACGAGCTCCGTGAGCGTGATCCCAGTGGTCGTAGAAATCCTCTTTGATGGGTTCTTCAGCTTCAACGGCAGGGGGTTGATGTGATAAAATCTACCTTGGATCCGGATCACAACTAGACGATCGCTTATTGAGGGTAGGGACTGGGCATGTAGGGCAAAGTTGCTGATTGCACTAAACATGGCTAGACGCCAGCCATGATCCCTGCTAATGCTCAGGAGATGTTGACCTACAGCCTACACCCTCTGGATAGCCTCCTCAACATCCGTTGAGATGTGATGTTCCGATGTATGCAGCTACCGTCTTAAGCAAGAGGGGCCAATACGACCAAGATGCCGGTTATGCGGAGGGCGACTTGGAAAGAATAAGGCAACCATGTACCAGTCCACAAATTCCAATTTACAGTATGTATATCCATCCGAAATTCTGATTCGTGAGAATAGACAACATACAAAACACCCTAATTGCGTCATTACTATTCCTGGCATTTGAACTTAGTCAATCGATAAATGTACTGGAAACGAGCTACGTCCCATCAAATCACTAGCAGTCGTTATTGAAATACTTGCTCCAAGACACACGTTATTTCAAAGAGCAATCCATTGAACGAGACAAGCGAGATCCTTTGATTTTCTAACTTTTTTATTCACAAACTTTTGCCAAGGGATTACCATAAAGCAAACTTCCCTAAAATAACTTAAAAACTTTTAAAAGCCCAGATTCACCAGCTTCCTACCAACTGAATACAAGAGTCCTATTTACAAAAACAAAAAACAAAAAACGACAGGAATCCAATAGAAACTGAAGCGAACCCATAAAAAGGAACTTCAAGGAACAATCGTTTAAGAAAACGCCTTACAAGCATGTTAGTGCGGTCGTCATTCGTTTCAATGTTATTCCGGCCAACTTTGAATATCCGCTCGACTGCTTCCACAAAGAGAAAATCCAAACATATCGTTGCCATAGGCTCCTCCACATCTCCCCCGCACACAATAAAGGAACTTTTACTTCTGTTCTCAGTAGCCATTTATCGAAGTATCCTTTTTGCTTCATTCCCCTGTCATCATGACGTTAAATATTTAACATTTTCATTGGAACTAATCGTATAGTAAACGATTTGATAATCCTGGTTGTGTACTAAATAGCCATAGAGACCACCATCTACATAGCTAGTAAGAGGAAGAATATGTCCAATTGAACTTCATTAAATAGCAATGAAGCTTGTTTTGGATACACGACACTGGTGTGATGAACGCCAGGACAAGAAAGTGTGTCAAGGTGTTTCTAGAGTGCAAATCACCCTAGCTGTGTAGATCCCCCTTCATAAACAGACCATGCTTGTGATTCTGACGTGTCCATAATGCAGTACGTACAAGGACTCTCTCTTTCGAATTATTTTACAGTGCAAGTCCGGCAGGATGTGGATGACCATACCATCGTACCATCATCACACAAATCACAAATCCAACTCTTCAGCCCCGAATCCGACCCGGAGTAAATGCGAATGATGCAGTTGCAGCAAAGCACAGAACATCATTTCCGAGAAATATCCATTCACTCCTTTCTCCATGTAATATTCGATTTTTCGTATCCGGATTTGCATCATGCATTCCCAGGGAGCAGTCGTTTTCAGTTCGTTGCTTGTTGCTTTTTTTTTTTTCAATCTCTTCTTGGCTACCCCATTCGAAATGATCTCTCCCTGTGGCTGTTGCAGACATCCTGCTGCCAATTCAATCGATGTTCTACTCTGGAACAGTACATTTCCCATGTGCCAAAGGACGAACGACCGAATAACCGGATGACGAGCGATTTGGTTCGGTTTCGGTTATTCTTCTCTTCGTTTGATGCTTTCGCAAATGACGTGCCATACGAGGACTAGCACTAGCTGCTGCTAGTGGATTTCACTTTTGGTATTATGAGTCAAAATTGTTTGGCAAAATCACTCCAAATGGGGAGTAGGAGGGCAAGGATATAAGGATATTTTTCGGTTCAATAACTGACGAGCAGAGGGAATGGATGAGTTGGAAGGAACCATTTGTGTGTGTGTGATACATGGACACATACTTGGAATACTGCCGTGTCATTGATTTCAATGCACTTGAATGGGAAAACCAGAAAGTTGAGAAGAAATCTCTTGGCATTGGATGCAGACTATTTTCCAAGAGGAATTATTTTAACGATGGTCTTTCTCCTTCCGGTTGATGGGCACCACTACCTGGAAAGTTAATTGGAGATGGTCACTGGCGATAACATCAACAAACCCCAACCGGTGCTGTTCCTTCTACATATGTTGGGGGAGTTTAATCGACTGGTAAGCTTAGAGCTGTTTCTAGTGTGAAATAAACCATAATAGAACAGAGAAAGCTAAGCCAAAGTTTTGGCTTGTAATGCATTCAGTTCGAGGTTCGACTTGTTTCCATATTGGGGCCTTCATAAGCCAGCTTAAGGGTATAAGATGGAATTTAGGATTGGAGAGATTCAGCATGTTCTCAAATAGTGAACATCGTGTACTTGCTCTGTAAGTGATTTTAAAAGGTTTTCCGTTAACTTTTCTAAGAATTCTGCTCTTTTATAGAAAACTTCAGCCTTGGACTTTTGACCTGTAGGAACGTACCAAAAGTCGACGATTACGAGGATTGACTACATAATGTACATTGTGGCTCGTGCTGTGGTGCGGTTGCAATGTCTTGTTAAAACCACATGTTCACCAAGCCCTGCCCATCCAATTCCGACAGTAAGAAGTCGTTTATTATGGCCTTGTAGCGTCCGGCAGTAACAGTGACCGTATTGCCGATGGCGTCCTCAAAAAAGCACGGCCCAATCACTCCTCCCGCGTGGCTTTGAGTGGATGTAATAGCTGATCGTGCATCATACGCGGATTTCCAGTGCCTGAGAAAATAAGATTTTGCTTACTAACGTAACTTTCTTCTTCATTGGTGGCGTTACAGCCTATGAAGGACCAGAGCAAAGCTACTCTCAATCACCCATGTTTTGTGCGATTTATTTTTTTACACAGGTGAAAGGGACCTTCAGTTTAGTGCCGATTCCGAACGGCGTGAGTCGAGGAGCTTTTTCATGGCAAGTTTACTACGGGGCGTTGGTGTTATCGGGATCCGAACTCGCTCATCGTGCGTCAGAGTCCAACACACTAACCACTGCGCCACGGCGGCGCATATACTATATAATATAAATATTATATCGGCAACATCCGGAGAGGTGTCGGCGACCGTATCGGTGTCTAAGTGGGGTCCACAAGGAGGAGTCCTTTCACCCCTTATCTGGTCGACAGTTATCGACGACCTACTCCGCAAGCTTACCACTCGCGGCTACAGGGTTATCGGATATGCTGCTGACCTAATAGTTACTGTTATGGGCAAGTGCGAAACTGCTGTCTTTGAACGCATGCAGCTTGGCAGAGAGGGTCTATCGATTAACCCAAAAAAGACAATCTTAGTTCCGTTTACAAAGAGAAGAAGGTTGCAGCCCAGCTCCGTCTTTTTAAACGCCACAAACATAGGATTTTCAGAAGAAGCTAAGTTTCTAGGAATCGACCTTGGTCGCATACTTAACTGGAACTTCAACATTAAAAACAAACGTACAAAGGCGACTAAGGCCTTATGGGCCTATGCGTCCACGGCATGATGGACAAAAGTTTAGCAAAAAACGATAATCGTTAAGCTTCAACGTCTTCAGAGACTAGAGACCTACTCCACGGCAGCGCAAGAAACACTGATTGGACTTATTCCATTGCACATTTTTTTTTATTAAAAAGGTTGTATTATTCAGTGCAACTAGAATTCTTCGTTCGGGAACACGTAGACCAATATGTGACATGTCCACCCTGCAACAGCTTCCTCATTACCACGGTCTCGGACGCATTACCACACACCTTCATTTTTGACAAGAGATTTGAAATATTGATCCCAAACCGCTCAGCTTGGGAAACTAGTGATCCCTTGCTCAACGTCAAAGGCCTTAGGTGGTAGACTGATGGCTCCAAAATAGTTTCTGGTCTTGGGGCCAACACCTTTGTACCGAATCGGAACATTTCGAAAGCTCTAGGAATGAGTCCTAGTATCTTCCACGCTAAATTATATACCATCCTGATATGCGTAAATCTACACTTAGAGACTGGCATAAGAGGAGTAACTATCAATAAACTCTCTGACAGCCAAGTAGCGCTTAGAGCGCTGAGTTATTATACCACGAACTCAAAATCTGTTAAGGAATGCCATGTTGTCGTCCTGTAGGCCAAAAGAAATAAGCTCAAACTCTGGTGATTGTCAGGGCACAAAGGTATTAAGGGCAATGAAATGCTAAGAAAGGTTCCAGCGAAAGGTACGAGTACATATGTAAGTCCCGAACCTTTCTGCGGCATACCCAAGTCTAATATTAACTTCCTCTAGTTCCTTTTGGAACAGCGTTCAAGGACTTCGCCAATCGAAAAGATGTGTACGGCCCTGAATAAATACTATTAATACCTCAAACTTATTAGAATAGATATCAGAAGACTGGTCAGCTACTTTACGGGACACTGTGGTCTGAGATATCGTCTCAATAAAATTAACCTCTCGTCTGAAACTGAGTGTCGACGAAGAAACTGCAGGGCACATACTATGTGAGTTTGCCGCTTTTTGCCACCTTGGGAACAGTATCGGTCCCAAAGAAATGATGACTTCTGCGGGGATAATATCAGCTCCAACGAGAGGCATTCTCCACTTTATTAAGAAATTGGAGAAGCTCCTCATCCAACTGGCTAGTGGGCCCAATAGATATATAAAGACCTCATTTATTTGTTTGTTAGTACTAGCCCCTTATTAAAAAAAATAAATAAATAAATACTCCAAGGGACTCCCACAGGATCTATGTATAGCTACATACGTCCAGAGTAAGTCAATCAATACCCGCGATTAAAAGCACATGGTATGGCTGAGGGAAGTGGTAAAACGGCACAATGCTTCTTTTCCCAGCATTTCACGCATTAGTATACAAACGACAGACGCTTGCTTTATAGCAATAGCAAGAGCAATATTGTTCGGAAAATCGCTAGTTTTTTAACTAGAGCTAGTGGTACGTGGGAAACAAGAATATTGAGAAGTGGGGTCAGGTAAGTAGAGGCACAATAAAGGAAATTGAAATACCTATTATATTTCACCTTAAGAAAAAGAGCAATATTGTTCGAGAAATCGCTATTTTTTTAACTAGAGCTAGTGGTACGTGTGCAACAAGAATATTGAGAAGTGAGGTCAGGTAGGTAGAGGCACAATAAAGGAAATTGAAAAACCTATTATATTTCACCTTAAGAAAAAGAGCAATATTGTTCGAGAAATCGCTATTTTTTTTTTAACTAGAGCAAGTGGTACGTGTGCAACAAGAATATTGAGAAATGGGGGCGGGTAAATAGAAGCACAATAAAGGAAGCTGAAAAACCTATTATATTTCATCATAAAAAAAGAGCAATATTGTTCGAGAAAACGTTATTTTTTTAACTAGAGCAAGTGGTACGAATGGCATTGTACAACAAGAGTATTGAGAGGTGGGAATGGGTAAAGGAAGTTGAAAAACCAAGTACATTCCTACACACTTTAGATGGCGATTAAAAGTGTAGATTTTGAGCGTCCGTTTAAATATGCCCCGCACTCAAGCACTTCCTTACTCCATAACGTGACCACTTATCACACCTGTTACGACTACGAAAAATCATCATCAAATCTGCCATCATTAAGTAACATGTTCTTAACCCATGTGTCAACGGAACAAAGCACAACAAAATGACATAACCTCAACTTCTATCCACTCTCGCCTGTACCCCATGAGCCACCATTCGTAGTCATTCACATTCTTGTCAAGTAAAAATTCATTACTTGTACGCGACAAGCGCGGTTTCTACGACGAGTAAAGACCAAATTGGAAAAACTCCATGAAAAAGTATCAGCGTCCCATCGCGTCATAAACCCAAGTGTTTGTCATAAAAAGAAAACAGAAAAGCACCATCCTTCCATCTGTCCAAACTCTCGAAATTAACTTCCGTAATCGTCTGCCCAGGTAATCTGCGGTCTCTCCATCGGCGGGGGCTCATGGAAAACATCCAAGCGACTCCAACTGCGCGAAACTTCTTCCCCTTTTCTTTCTTCCTTTCTTTATGTACTCATTACCTCAACGGTCTTGTTGTGTAGTTAAACAGAATTGGCACTGGCTTTAAGTCGAGCCAAGACGAACCTTGGCAACACAGAGTTATGTGTGTGGGTCCACACCCTCTGACTATGCCTATAAAAATAAAAACACAATTTCCGGTGAGAGATCGTAAAAAAAAAGCAAAGAAGTCGACAAGCACAACGACGATAGCGACAAAGATGAAAATGAGGGCGGACAAACCACATAGAACCACAGACCAGGAGGAAGAAAAACACATTCAAGGTGAAGAGGGAATTCATTTTTTTGTGTTTTGTTTTATTACTCACCGAAGAATGCAGAATACCGCGAACCGAATGATGAGAACCAGAGGAGAACAGGCAAACCGACGACATTACGTTGCCTAAACCCAGACCCAATCTGTGTAATGAACGACGACCAACGTCGGGAGGTGGAGCTGCCTCTTCTTCCCATTCATGACCATTACAACAGTTTCTACTCCTCTATGGGCTTTCTTCAAGTCAACCAAACGATGACTACGACTGACGGTAAGATAATTTCCAGACCAAGCATGAACGAGATTTAGGAGTACGAGTACTTGTAGTATGGTTCCTAGAATTTGAAAGAAAGAAATCGCCGGGACAAGGGAGTGTTCTCGCTCGTCTAGTCTAATGATTTCCATCAATGGGAACGCAAATTGTATTTGAAAATGATTTGGAGCGTTTGCTAGTGCTGCTAGGGATGGGACTGTTGTTGTCCAGGTAATTATATAATCATTATCGTGCATCTAATGGATAACTGAATCAAATCGAAGTCTTAAGATGGTCGAACGAACAAAGGAAGACGGAGAAAGGTGATCGAATCGATTTGATGGGAGATAAGGAGATGAGTGAGCGAGGAGCGGTCGGACGAAAGTGATTTATATCTTCCATGACCTATTGGTTACGAGTTGTGTACTCAATGAATTGGTTGAAAGGCAAGCTGTTTGTCCGAGTCATATTCCTCGCCGTCATCGTTATCGTCTGCTCGTTGTAATCCATCATTATTTCGAGTAGGAGGCATACATCCGTATCTTTACGACAACATCCTTGAAATCAAGTACTGCTTGTTATGAGTCATCGCGATGAAGCAAATTCCAAAGTTGATCTTGGCCCTTGCAGTCGTGGACATGGAGAACGGCAACAAGTTAATGTGAACATGCCAGAAGGATTGGGGGGCACTGTTGAAGATGATAATACACGGTTAGTTGACACTGTCATAAAGTGACTATATATGAAGGATAGCTGAGGACAAACTTGAGACGTTAATGAGCAGCAAGTGATGTGGTTGTGGGTTCAACGACAGTATGACATCGTGTCGTGTAGACTGAAGCAAGTGAACAATGAAAAATGGAAATTTCTGTATGACATGGTGCGGGAAGGTCCTATATCAGAACAGACTTGTGTCCATTTAGGTTTAGATTATGGGGGTAATTTCATCTTATTGAACTGCTCGACTTCATATGAGTTCGAGCTTATATCCCTCGGCTCATGAAGAGAAGACTTAACATCCGGTTTGAAAAGGGCATGCTAACCCAGAAAATTTCAAGAAACAAAGAGTTGTCCAAGTGAGATGCAAGGCGGTAAATGTCAATTTGGCAAAAACGCTATGCTTAGTTTCGAGCACAATTGTCAACAATGTGACTGCATTGCCGCTCTGCCATTCAGGAAGTAGCCAAAAACACCTTAGGCCACCTATCACCTCCGACAAGGAACCCGTGGTATGATGGCGAGTGTGAGCAAAAAAAGGAAGCATCCGACAAGACTTACCAAAGGGCGCTGCAACGAAAAACCAGGACAGCGCGAAGGGAGTACCGAGCCAGCTCAAGGATGAGAAGTCTAGGGACAAGCATAAAAAGCAAAAAGCTTGGTAGGAGGCTTCAATAAAGGCACCCAGGCTCTTCGAAATTACGAGGGTAATCTGATAAGATGACTTGCCATCAGAGCTCTTGAAGGCTGGCGGCGATGTTCGGGTAGGGAGCATGCACCAGATCATCTGTAGAATTTGGGAAGATGAAAGCATCCACTAAAAAGGTGATCCTACCTCTCGCAAGAACTGTAGAGGTATATCCTTGCTTAAGATCCTGTCAAGCGTACTGTGTGAACGTTTAAAGCCCTTTTGCACAGCGCTAATCGGCAGCTACCAGTGTGGTTTCCGGCCCGGCAATTCGACTACAGACCATATAATACACACTTCGACTAATCCTGAAGAAGGCCAGTTTCAAATCGATACAAACCATCTCTTTATCGATTTTAAAGCCGCACACGACAGCATTCATGGCAAAGAATTGTTTGATGCGATGGCCGAATTCGGCATCCCAGGGAAACTGATTCGGCTGGGTTGCGCCCCGCTAAAAAATATGCGATGCAACATGCAGTTCGGTTTTAGATCTCTGAACCGTTTGAAACATGCACCAGATTTTGGCAAGGAGATGCGCTGTCGTGTGACTTCTTCAATTTGGTGCTGGAGCAGATAGTGCGACGGACCGGCACTATACTCTACAAATCTGTCTAGTTACTAGGATACGTGGATGATATTGATGTCATTGCGCGGTCTCAGCGTGACGTTGTAGAAGCTTTCACGGTGATTGAGGAATAGGCGAAACGAGTTGGTCTTCAAGTCCACGAGGATAAGACAAGATACATCCTGTCGCCCACCACTTGGTGGTTAAGGAGTTTGTCTACCTCGGGGCAAACGTAAACTCCACAAACGACACCACAGTGGAGATCCGGCATTGAATCGCCCTTGGCAACCGCTGCTACTTCGGTTTGTCCAAACAACTTGGGTCAAAACTCCTCACTCGAAGAACCAAAGTCGTGCTTACAAAACGCTTATACTTCCAGGAAGGCGGAGTTGATTTTGGGTTTTCTCGAAAGAAATTTTCTGCGCCGGATATTTGGCACCTCGAAATACAGTGCACAATAAGCATTCATAGTATTAATTCGCGTTTGCTTTCCTGCGCCTTATTTGGTCAACCCTACACTTACTTACTTAGGTGACCCTACAGTTCGAGGTGAGCGTGGGCCTCAGCCAGCAAGCCTTTCCAGCTAACACGATCTTTTGCTAGCTGTTTCTAGTGTCGCACGCTCAGTTGGTTGAGGCCCCTTTCCACCCGTGTGTCTTAGATGCGGCCGTCCTCTGCAACGTCATCTCTCGTGGTTGGAATCGATGACCCTACGGGCCGAAGCTGTACTGTAAATTCTCCTTCACCTTCCGTCAACACAACCGGGACCTTAAATTGTACGCAGAATTTTCCTCTCGAAATGACCGAGGACCTCTTCCACTTTTGACAAGGTCTAAGCCTCTGCACCGTAGAGGAGGACCGAGATGATTAAGGTTTTATAGAGGGTGACCTTAGTTTTCCGGGAGAGGGCTTTACTACTCAATAGCCTGTTGACCCCGAAGAAAGAGCGGTTGGGAAGAGGTATTCTGCGTGTTATCTCCGCGCTGGTGTCTTTGCCGCTTGTTACCAGTGACCAGACGCAATCCTTGACTACACCAAAGTTATAGCTGTCAATAGTTACGTTGTGGCCAAGACGTCTGTGTTGTGTGTCTTTCTTTGACGACAACACACGTTTATTTGATTTTTCCCTCGTTTACCTTCAGACATACTTTAGCCGTTTCTACTTCAATGCTCACAAAAGTTTCCTTGACGTGTCGATGCGTTCTCTCGATCATGTCAATCATGTCATCAGCGTATGCGAGCAATTGCGCAGACTTGAAGTAGATCGTACCTCTTTTTTCTCGTTTCTCTCTTTTTGACATCGGAGGTGTCGGTTTACTCTTTACCGACCTCGATAGAGCAGCAGGAATCCTCCGCTGTCATCCTGCACAACCTGACGAGTTTGGCAGGCATGTTAAAACTAGACATGGCTTCACACAACTCATCGCTATGCACACTGTCATACGCGGGCCTTGAAATCGACGAAAAGGTGATGGGTGTCGATTTGGTATTCTTGGGTCTTCTCTAAGGTCTGCCGCTGGGTGAATATTTGGTCTATTGTGGTTTCACCTGGTCTGAAACCACACTGGTAAGAACATTTATCCACAAAGGGTTTTAGGTGTTCACATAGTAAGGGGTAAAGGGTCAGATATGCGATGTTGGCGCAGTTATAGGGGTCTCCTTTTCTTATCGACCGAGCAAACGATGCTGAGATTTCATTCAAACTCCTCGCATACGCAGGACATTGACGTAATCGGAAGAACACAGCGAGATGTCATGAGGAGTTTAAGAGTACTGAGGTGAAAGTGGCAAAAATTAGTTTGGCAGTAGATGAGGGCACAACTAAATATTTGCTTTCATCGAAAAAGGACGCTCACCACCAACGTCTTGCCCCGAGCGCTTGTATTGGCAAATATAGGTAAGTTTGAAATAGTTAAGGGCTTCGCAGTGATCTGGGACAAACACAGAATTACTCTTGTCAATCGGCATTTCATTGGGCTCAGGAGGCAATTGAGTGATAGAGCTCTCTTCCGAAGGACAAAATTAACTATAAACAAGACCCTTATTATCCATGGACACTATTAGAAGCAGATGAGGAAGTCCTTGGCCGTTTCGAGAGAAAGATTTTGCTTGTGATTTTCGTTCGTATAATATAAACGCAGACGGGGGATGGAGGAAAAGATTCAGCTACGAGCTTTACGGGCCGTACAGCGACATGAGTCTAGTCGGGCGTCTACGGATCTAACGCCTAAAATGGCTAGGCCATGTAAAGCGAATGGACACCGCAGCTTCAGCCCGGAGCGTCTTTGAATACAACCATGTGGGACGAAGAAACAGAGGACGGCCGTGTCTAAGATGGCGCACACAGGTGGAAGGGGACCTCATCCAACTGGTTGTGCGGCACTGGAAAAGGCTAGCAAAAGATAGTGCCTGCTGAAGGGGCATGTTGATTGAGGTCCAGATTCGTCCCGAACTGTAGCGCCCCATAACAAGAAGAAGAAACTTGGCGCGGATGTCAAAGACAGTCCTACCAACCCCAAAATAAAAATATTTTCACAAATGCATTTGCCGCGCAGTTTAAATTCAGGTGTCAGCTGCCTTCTAACCTTTCTGTACAATAGTTGACAACTCGTTTGACCCAATATCGAAAAAAATCGCACTGGTCTTACAGATAGTTTTTAGTATTCATTCCTATGCATGTGTACTAGGGAATGCCCCACATAACCAAAAACTGACCTTGGCAACTCAAGTCTTATGACTGAAAGTTCTTTCAAAAGACTCATTGCAGTCCAAGTTTACCAAATTCAATTATTAAATTTCAAACTTTAAATTAGGATCGCCGCATTACTCTTGCGCTGTATCTTCATTAAAGCCAACCACCATACTTCAAACCAAACTTTTAGATGCTCTCATCTTTAAAAATCATAAACAAAAAACTTTCCAACTCCCCCCGTACCTACAATGTGCACTTTAATACGCTAACCAAACAACTTTAAATAAAATCTCATTACGACTGATACCAACATTTAGGGAAAAGTTTAGAACCACACTCAAGCGCACAACAGCAACCGTGAAGCCACCTAACCGCATCATCGTTTCTATAACTCTTCCCCAAAACGAGCTCTCCAAAAAAGGAATATCCGAGAACGGGGGTTTACCATTTCAAGACCATCAACGACAAATACGAGTAACAACTTTAAAACTTCAATCTGAACTTCTCTTCTTTCTCCCAGTGTATTTAACGACGTGGCTTCCCGAAGAACAAAAAATAAATAAAAAAAGGACAAAACCATGATTACCACAACGTTTGAGTACTTCTTTTCTACCTTACCTCCCTCAAAAATCGGTTTCATGTCTGGGTTTACTTGTCTCGAACATCAAGCAAAGGATATTCACAACCATCACACCGTTATACAGTATCCTTAAATTGCTCCCAAAACCGACATTTTAATTATATTTCGAATTGTTCTTCCCCAGTTTTGTGTTTGAAACTTCACTCCAATGGCAACAACATGACACATGTACTATCTAAGTGCATGTGCAAGGATGTGGCTACGCGGGCGAGAAATGAGGGAAATAAGGAGCAACGAGCATCGTCGAGAACAGTTTCATATTATTAAGTCAAACAAACAGGCAAACACTTAGCTATGAGTGTGCTGCAATACAATGCATTCGAGTGCAGTGAACAACGTTCAACAGCATTCAGGACATGGCCCAATTCGAGGATATGGAACCATATACTCGCATATGGGTAAGTCGAAATTTATGAAGCCCTATTGAACATAAAAGAGTAAGCACGCTCATCCTCGTACTTGTTCGCCCTTAAAGTTGATCGGTATAAAGGACGAGGAAGAGAGGAGGAAAAAATTAAATATGACCTCGCTTCTCCGTGATGCACATAGTGGCAAGAAGTAGGCAGCTCCAATCGTCCTACTAACTACTGCACACCGGCTGCAAAAGGTTGCTTTATGGTACCCCCCACCGGATGCTCTGAATGAATAAAGGCAGAAACGAAAGGGAACAAGCAAGGAAAAAGGCCAACCGACAACGATGATGACGACGAGGTTAGCAAAGTAATTCAATTAGAATAGAAAAACATAGAGCTGACAAGTGGAACCAGAGCTCAGTGGCCCGAGGCCTGAGTTTCCAACTATCCCGCCCTGCGTTGTCTACTATGTGTGTTTGTTGGCGTGTAACTCAAGGATTGAGTTAAAAAAAAAAGCCAAACTGACAGAGAAATAAAAGAAACCACCACAGGATCGTGTGCCTTTGCTTTCACGTGCTTTCAAGTGCACGTTACCGCTATATATAGTACGTACAAGAGGAAATGAACCACGCCTGCTTCAGCCTACCCCATCCGACTGCTGTATCCAAAGAAAGTGGAACAAAAACTTTAACTGCACTCGGATGATGGAGCGTAGAAAAGCGAAAACCAAAGCGACCGAGGACGAAGACGAAGCGCCGATACGATTCGTCCTCGACTCGCACGACTACTCCCAGCCAAAGTTGGAGTCAACCTTTCCACTCACTCACTGGCTGGTTGGCTGGCGGTTGTTGTAAACGCTTTTTAAATATTTAATATTTATCTTGTCCACATAGTTTGTTTTCTTTTTCCATTTACCAGTTAGTCGTTCTGTTCCGATGTAATGCCTTACTTTTGTAATCATCGCATGACGTTTCCATATTCGCTTTTGTTCCAAGACATCATATTGTACTTTTCTGGATCATGCAACGAGACAACGTCGACTAGTGAGAACGGAAGAGGAAGCTGGTAAAAGTGGGACTGGTAACTGGTTGCTGGTTTCATCTACGATGTGATGATTTTGACAAGTGACATCTGAGATGTGTATATCGTATCTGGTATCTTGTGTCGCTCACTGTGTGCAGCAATTGTACTTTGTTACCTATTTAAATATTTATGACTTGAAGAGAGAAAGATACTTTCTAGGAGTTCGGATGATAGTGGATTTGGGATAGTAGTCCACATGTTTGTTATTACAATTTGACAGGGATAATGGAGTACTTTTTCATGCAAACGAAGGGTGATCTAGGGGACGATTTAGTCTCCGGTGTTGTTTCCTTGTTATTATCTTCAATGAGTAGGTTGACCATGTCTTCAATATACATTGTCAAACACTTGCAAAGCTTGGATCAGTCTTAGGTTAGAAAGAGGAAGGCTTAAGGGGCAATGTGGAACCACAAGTCTCTTTCGTCCCCTTAATAATCATTTTTATTGAGCTCTAGTGACTGTTAGATTGCAAAACTCAACTATTTCAGACGACGAGTTTGTGAGTATCTGGTTGCTAGATGGGCCAAATACAAGTTTCTTTTCAAAAATGCACCCCACCTCGGGGTGGGGGGCGGGCAACAGGTTTGGGGTGTGTGAATTGATTTTCGTACAGCTCAAATCTGGCTAATGGAGCGCAAAAGTCCTCTGGATGACAAAAAGGAGACCTGCCTCGGAAACTGCCTACCCTGGTGTGCCAGGGCCCCATTCGGAGCCAGGCCTAAATGGTGGCAGTATGTGAGCGTCCGTGGCGCAGTGGGTAGTGTGTTGGCCTCTGACGCCGATGACTCGGGATCGAATCCCGACACAGCCATGTCATCGAACGTGTTTTTCACGGTGTTTCTCCTCAGCGGGGTTCTGACAAAACCCCCTGTAGTAAAATTGTCATGAAAAGCTTCTCGAAATTCGCCGTTCGGAACCGGCAATAAAACTGTAGGTCCCTTTCACCTATGTGAAAATGAAATCACACACAACATGGGTGATTGAGAGACGCTCGGCTCAGGTTCTTCATGGACTGTAACGCCAACATACATACATACATACATGTGAGCGTCTGGTGGCCGGTCTGTCCCGCTCGGCAGCCGGCCGTGGTCTCGCGAGCCATTACGAAGGTGGAGGGGTATGCACGCCATGCACTAACCAGTGCATGCGGGGAGTAAAAGGCAACAGACAACGGTATCGACTTAGGATGGGCACATGGACCGTCTCATCGCTCACAGGAAAGCATCTCGAGCTGGTTGAGGAAGCTGCCAGGTATCGGTTAGATATCGTAGGTATCTCTTCGACAAAGCAAAGAGGATGTAGAACTGTGGACCTTTCGGACGGGTGGAAACTCTTCCTGCCGGTAGTTGCGTTCAAATGTTTGCACAGGCGCGAGTGGGAATACTCATAAGTCCCAGGCTGGCAGACAGGGTATTGGAGTGGATACTATTAGGAGTATTAGGAGGGAGAGTCGCGATCCTAAAACTCAAGCTTGAAAGATCAACTTTGGCTCAGGTGTCTGCAACGAATCTAGAGTCAGAGTATGCGACTTTTTTGGATGAAGTTGATGCTGCCCTTGATAGGGTGGTTGAAATGGATTCCTATATCCTGATGGGGGACTTCAACGCCCACGTGGATGTGGATGTTACGAGACGGGGGAGTGTAATTGGGAGGAACGGTGATCCTCATCAAAACGCGAACGGATAGAGGTTGTTGGATTTTTGCTGTGCAAATGGCATGTCCATTATGAACTTCTTGTTTCCGCACAAAGACATTCATAAATATACGTGGTTTCGTCGGAGTTCAACAGAAATCGTTGATAGACTTCTTTGTGGTACCATCGTGTGTGAAACGGATGGTTTGGGGCTGAGCTGTCAACTGATCATCACCTGGTGTTGTGTAAGCTGTATCTTACTGATACGAGTACCTCGTCTGACAAGGTGAGGTGCGGCAACACTTCGCACGAGACATATCTGAAAAGGTTTGAGCAAATTCCGACTGTTCCATCGCATGTAGAGGAAGAATGGCGACTATTTTCAACAGCTGTCATTGCCTCTGCACGTGATGTTTGTGGAGAGAAGCGGCTTGGAGTGGCGGTTGGTGGTGAGAAAACAACAGCATGGTTTAAAACACCCGGAGTTCAAGAAGCCATCAGAGAGAAAAAGAAGGCCTACAGGGACTGGATTCTCTTGGGGGACTCTGCTTCTCGTGACCGAAGAACTTGCAAATTGGCTGTGCGAGCAGCTAAAGAGCAGTCCTGGAAGGAGTTCGGCGAGAAGTTGGAAGGCGACCATAGATCTGCGAAAATGGTATTCTGGCAAACCATTCTCCGGCTCAGAGGATAGAAATTCAACGTAATCGAAAGAGTTAGTTTCAAAGATGGTGTGTTGCAATCCCGAACAGGGCACTGATGGGGACAGACATATAGTCTCGAGTGGGGCGGAGAATAGTCGAACGGTAGAAGAAGTCAGAGGGGCATGAGCAGGGAAGGTGATGTATCGATTCCTCTTCCCCCTCGTCCATGCAGCCGCCGCAAAAGTCGTTGGAGGGCAGCCCTAGTCAGCCCAATGACACCCACTAGAGTACTTAAAGTTGCCCTTTTGGTTGCCACTAGGTACCTGGTTCGTCCTAGGTTTAACTTCGGCCAAATTTGTTTTGTGATAAAGCCGATATTACTCTCATTCCATTGGAGGTTGGTCGCCTCTATGGTTTGAAGTTTTATCATGTGCTTTACCGTACTTATTGGTGTTTCTAGGTACCCGAGGGTAGGTAGGCTGAGTGTGCTTGACCTTAACTTTGCGAGTTCGTCGGCCGCGCAGTTTCCTGGAATATCCCTATGCCCGGGAAACCACAGTATTTTAATGTTGAACTGTTCAGCGATCTCATCTAGAGATAGGCGGCAGTTAAGTGATGTCTATGATTTGTGGGTTACCGCGGTTAGGTATTTTATCGCAGATTATCCTTAGCGGATATTACATTGATCCTGAGCCATGCAAGGGCCTCCGTTATCGCTGTTATTTCTGCCTGATACACACTGCAGTGATTTGGGAGTCTGAGAGATAGGTTGAGATTAAGCTCCTTGGAGAAGACTCCACTACCTACACCCGACTCCATCTTAGAGCCATCGGTGTAGAGGGAGATCGAGTCCTTTAGTATGACTTTCCCTTCAGCCCATTCCTCCCTGGATGGAAAGACAACTTCAAAGTTCCTAGTGAACACATTCTGCGGGATAATGTAGTTTGTGTCCATGGGTACTTTGAAGTGTTTTAGAATGGTGGCATGGCCTTTTGTGATGTGGGCCCTTTTCGTATGCTCCTAATTCTTAGGGCCGCGCAGGCAGCAACTTGCTTGCTGAAAGCGTCCAATGGTGGAAGATGTAATAGGATATTTAAGGCCTACGTGGGGGTTGATCTGATCGCTCCGCTTATGTATAAGCTGGCCGTCCTTTGTACTTTCCCCAGAAGGTTTTGATTGACTGCCTTGTCCAGAGCAGTCCACCAGACTACGACCGACGCCAAACAGGAGGATGGGCCTTATCACTGCTGTGTAGAGCCAGTGCCTAATGCTTGGTTGGAGACCTCACTTCTTGCCCACCACATTCTTGCAGCTGTAGAGGGCAACAGTTGCTTTCTTGCCGCGATCAAGAATGTTGGGTTTCCAATTCAGCCTGCTGTCAAGGACTAGGCCTAGATATTTAGCCTGCTCTTTGATTATTAGTTGGATTCCACCCAGCCTCGGTGGGTTGAGGGGCGGAATTTTATATTTGTTAGTACACAGTACTAGATCGGTCTTCTTAGTGTTTACCCCAAGTCCATAGTACTGCGTCCAGTTTCTACTATATGTAATGCACTCTGCATAAGGTCGCATAGAGTGCTGGGGAATTTTCCTGTGGCGGCAATAGCAATGTCATCTGCATAGGCGGTCACAGCGTACACCTCCTGTTCAAGCAACAGCAGTAGCTTGTTGACCACCACGTTCCACAGGAGAGGGGAGAGTATTCCACCCTGTGGTGTACCTCTGCTGACCATTCTAGTTATTGATGGTAGAGTAGGGCAGTACCACATAACTGGCGGAGTTGCACAAGGATCCGTATTAGGACTTCTCTAATGGAACATTATATACAATAGGGTTCTAAGACCTCGAGTCCCGGATTAGGCCAAAATCATAGGCTTTGCTGAAGATTTCGTAATTGTTATGGCCTGGAAGAAATGGAGAGCATTGGAAATGAGTGCATCCGAAAAGTGAGGCGGTGAACGGCAGCAGTTGGGCTAGAGTTCGCAGAACATAAAACACGACTCACGATGTCCTGCAGAGTGATGAATTACGACAGGGGATAAAGGATTTTACCAACTGGCCAACAATACCGCAGGTCTTCATTAACGGCGAGTTCATTGGCGGCTGTGATATCATCCTTCAAATGCACCAAAGCGGCGACTTGATTGAAGAGCTGAAGAAAGTCGGCATCGAGAGTTCATTGTTGAAAGAAGCCGAAAAAAGGTCGGAGAAAAAACCATAGATAGGGAGCTTGCTTTAAACTTTATTTGTTGAACAAATATAAAATCTTAGTTTAGATGGGAAAAGCAGTATTGGTAAGCAGTCGCAAGGAAAGAGAAAGAATCACAGTCAGGTGATCATTTATCAGCTACCTAGGTATGACGGTCGATGCAAGGCTCGCTTACAAGGAACACCTTAAGAGAAGATGTGATAAAGCTGCAAAGGTGAGTGCTGCTTTATCTAGGATGATGACGAATGGTAGCAGCAGGTACATATAATGGCCAGTGAGTTACAAAGGACCTATGATGCCAAAATTCGTGAACCCGAATTTACGAATGAAACGTCAACAGATGCGTTGTACTCTTTAGGCACAAACTCAGATTTATTCCTTCAAAGGGCGTTTCGCTAGTCTACAATCTTATGGATAGTCGACATGATTTCCTTTAAGAGCATTTGTCGAACGATAGCTCATGTCCATGTTTCCTTCGCCGTCTTCAGAAAAAAAAATTTGCTCTCGCATTTCCATTGCGACTTCAGCAACTTTACTGACTTGCTGACACGTTCAAAATATCTCTTCTATTCCACATGTGAAAGTTTGCGTCCGATGTTTGTCAACAAATCTTCCGGACCAATGCAAGCCATTTTGGCCGACCATCAGTAGACGTACATATTTCAGTGTACATATGTAGAATGAAAGTCATTTGCTTCTGAAGTAATTAATCAGCAGCGTTGAGAGATTGATTGTAAGGAAAGAGCACTCGATCTGTTAAGTACAGTCGACCGAATCCATGTAAGCCCCGACAACTTCTATTCATGGAAAGCAATCACATACAGATGCGACTTCAACGCAAATCCTCAAACTTGAAAAACTAAATCTAAAAGTTCGAGATTGCAAAAATCCATTAGCGCATAAGAGCGAAATCAGTTGGAAAAGTTCTCTACTACGACATTCGTAATGAGTTGCCCCAAATTCTCGCTCGTCTTATTAATCAAACTTAATTAAAATCCCATCGGATACTATCCAACCGCCATCGTACACACATGTGTATGCTAAAATAACAACAAACACTTTATGCTCGTCGCGGGGACGAGAGCGTCGCCGAAGTATCGATAGCGTTGCACATGCACATACTGCACATGCTGCAGCAGCAGCCGTGGCATAGTGACAATCGAGCACTAGTACCATTCGCACGAAAACTCAAGGTCTGACATTTGCATTTTATGCCGATTGGAATCGACTACAATGCGGTGTTGCTGTCAAACACAAGCGGCAAACAAACAAACAAATAAACACAACCGATTCGCACATCGGCGAACATCATCACGAACCTCCATCGATCGATGAGTTCGGGGATATGTTCTCGATATAACTTATTCAAATCGGGTAGATACATAGTATACGAGTATGAATGACTCCTCACCGTTAGTCGCTTATGCAAATTTCCCGGCATTAGTGGATGCCATAGCACCGGGGCAAGGACAGGATGATACTTTCCACCGCATTACTACTAACCGCGAGTGGTTTTATGCCTGCGATTAGGGATAAGGGCTCTCCCAATCCACGGATAAAATGGATTTTAACCGCATTACGAATGACATGGAATTAATAGATACCACGGAGCTAGGAGCAACCACTAACGGCCACTACCATCGCCATATAATGGGGTTTTGAGTAATTGCCTTATTTCGGTTTTTTTTTTTATTTCCCGCAGGGAGCAAAAAGTCCTTCGTGGGAAATTTCCCTTTTCCTCTTTCCGGTTTTCATTTTTATTTTATTTTAAATTTTCACTTCACACTTTGGCGCCACAGTAGTGCTGGTGATCATATGGACCGAAGAGTGAAGTAAAACGGTCGGTCGTATGTGATGTATTGCGTCATGGCGTATCATGTGAAACTGCCGATAATTATTGCCATGATAATTGGCCAAGAGGATGCATGCACCCGGAAGATGCAATTAGTTATTGCATGAGAACCAAGCGACAGTGGTTCGTCATTGTAATCGTCAGTCGCCCAGGGAGTGATGCAAAGTCTCCATGGGAAACAGTGTTCACACTGACCGCTCCACAGGCATTCTACATAGTGCCAATGAATTCGAATAATTAATTCTCAACAATGGATTGTATGATATCCTGCGGCTGGAGGTTTAGCTCATAAACAGAGGCAGAGCATGTTGCCTTGTGGGTTTCGGGGCCACATTGGAAGGACATCGGCTAAAGCGGTTCTCACTTCAACAACAGTCACAATGTGGAGAATGTCTTTCGAAAAACAATCTCACCCCCATCAACATGGTTGCGACTACAATGGAAGGAAAGGTTCTTCTGCATCGTGTCGTATCTACTTTACTGCGTGTCTTAAACGTGCATTAAACGCAAACCAGCAGGTCACGCTCAGCATCGTGCTTCGTTTACGACCATCCTGTGGTGGGGATTGAAAACACATTTTACCCCGAATAGTCTGGTATTTTGTTGCCAAACTTTAAACAGTTCTCCTAACCATCCATCAGAGGCACGTACCGTACGGTTTGCTCGGTCGTACGAAAAAGGATTTTAGATTTTGAGTTTCCGGGAGGATTTTACTCTGTTGCCACAGTCATCATTGCGTCGTAATCTACGTCACGTACGTCGATAAAGAATGTCATTTATGATTTGTGCTTATGAATTGCATTTGCGTTGCGTACAAGTAGTACTTTCTAAGTGACCGTGTGAACCCATTTGTGGTGTTGAACTGCACATGCCACGTTATTTATGTTCCGTTTGTTATCCTAGTTTTGGAGCAATTGCTCACGTGCCTTGATTCCGTAGGATGTCACGAACAGGTGAGAAATCGTACTTTGAAGTACACTGTCTTATTAGCTGCCAGCATTTATTAAGGAGGTAAGCTTAGACCCTCACTTGAGCTGACGTCCATGCTTGTTTGGCTGAGTTATATGTCTTTCCACCTATAGTGGATTAAAAAGCAGATCACACAGAACAAAAGGAGAATGAGGAAAAAAGTCAGTTGACAAAAGTACCCACCGACAAGGCAACTCTAAACAAAATCACCAAACTTTTTAGACTAAATTTAACGGAAATTCAGGAGAAAAAAACCTTTGATACCAACATCCGCGACAATTTAGTCCTTTTGGGGAGCGACGAGAGACAGGACAAACCGGATACTATTCAACACCATGCACCAATAGAATGATTCTTATAAGGTCTTTGGCGAAGAGATCAAATTTCTGACGCGACTAGCAAGTTGGTTAAAGTCATCAACCGGGGAAATTCGACAAAGTCTAAGGCGGAAGCTCTAAGTTTACACATTTCACGGGAAATCAGACTGTCATCGGCTCGTTGCATACGACTTCAACGGTAGCTGCGGCTGAAACGACGATAACAATTCGGGGTAGCTGGTACTTACATATATTGAGTCGCGTGGGGTAACGACTGACCAGAACGGGATATACCCTGTTAGGCTGCAAGAAGGTATAAGGTAGCCGCTTACCACCTTGAAAATAATTTTCACTGCTAGCCTGGCACTTGCCTACATACATATTTCATGGCGCACGAAGAAAGTAGCATTTTTTCCCAAAATATGTCGGAGAAGAGGGTTACTCACTCGCCAAGAGTTTTAGACCAATCATTCTAACAACCTTCTTGCTGAAAAGCATGGAGAGAATAGTAGAGCTGTACGTCCGCAAAGTTGCCCTTCGAATGCATCCTCTTCTAGAGATGCAACATGCTCATCAGCACGGAAAATGCTGTGAGATTGCGCTTCAAAACCGGGTTAGCAAGATAGAATGCGTACTTGAAAGGAAAGAGTACATACTGGCCATTTTCGTCGACATTGAAGGAGGTTTTGACAATGCAACTTTTGACAGCATGTGTAACGCTGCTAGACGACGTGGTGTAGATGATGGAGCACTGGTATTGTGGATCGAAGCAATGCACAGGCCTTTGCGGATGATGTCGTTCAGCGACTGTCTCAAAACACAGGCGGCGCTAAATGTGATCGATGAGTGGGGCAGGAGAAATGGACTGTCAGTCAATCCCCTCAAGTTTGATGTCGTTGTCGTTCTCTTCACGAAAAGGAGGACAAATAATGGCATGACTCAACTGGTGCTAGTAGGGGGTGGCCGTCGTGCAGTGGTAAACATCACCAACTATCGAGCGGAAGGTCTGTAGTTCAAAGTTTGTCAAAGTCTTTGTATACGGAAAAATTGTTCAACACAGCTGTTGGGAATGGAAAGTGATAAAAATACTGATGACAGTATAACACTCTCAGTACATATATGGCCACTTCAGATTCATACCCTGTGTGAAGTTCTAATATAACACCATAATGGCATGGAACTTTTGCTGAGAACTACAACCAATGTGAAAATTCGGTCGAGTTCCTCTCGAATCCTATCTAGGACAACCACCCCTGGAGAGCACATCTACGACCCAAACCATCTGCACTCCGCCCAGGTTGGGTGACAAACATAATAAGAGTATGACTCTTGAATCTGCGCGAATAATATAAAAAACAAAAATCGCCGGCAAAGGTTTTCTGGATCTACATGCTAGTATATGGCAATGACAAGACCGATAATCTCACATGCATTGGCTGCCTCCCTGATCTATTTATCAGAGGGCAACCGATGCTATTTATCCTTAAGGAGAATTGACTGCAGAAGTCTTACGGACGTCATTACGGGCCCCTACAATTTTGCCGAGCACCCTTCCATGCTCAGTATCCGTGAGACGCCTACCTGTGCTGCACGCTGCGAAGAGGACAACAAGGCAGAACGCTTTCTCTGTGATTGTCCAGCCATTGCACCCGCACGGTGACGCATCCTTGGGGCCGACGTGGTGTGTTCCGAATTTCTTAACTCTATATCAACGGTTAAAATACAGTAGAGGTAGGTATCTATATGGCAATACAATGGACCAGTACTTACGTCTGAGTGCTCTAACAGATAGTAGAAGCCTACAATAGCAACAAACAAAAAAATAGAAAAAACCAGGCAACACGTGGGCTGAAAACAAATTTGATGAGGCAACAACCTTAGCTAATTGCTTTGTGTTTACCGTTATAAACCCCGAGGAGAACAAAGACTCAGTTTCACGTGCCTCCCGAAACATACAAGACAAAAACCTTTAAAAATAAAATAATAAAAAAATAATAAATAATAATAATAAAATAATAAAAGTTCTTTGTCGTCTGTTGTGGGGTACACACGCACCGAGAGCTACGTACATACAAATAATATTTATTTAACAATAAACGCTAAACGAGCATAAATATGTCGTGTAATTTGTGCAGTAATAAAGTCGAACGAACTCAGTTGAAAGTAGTCTGCTGCGATTGTAGTAAAATTCATCACGCGAAATGTGTTAACATATTGCCGGTGGATTTGGAATTCTTAAAGAAGAATAACAAATCTTGGAGATGTGGAAATTGCGTTACCACAAAACGTCGCGATTCGGTATCTGGTGAAGCTTTTGCCAGTGTCAGCAAGAACACAAATAAACAACACCCAAAAAGAACAGATTCATCTCCAAAAGAATCCATTTCATCTCTCGAAGAATCGGGCATCACACTGATGATGATATACAAGGAACTGCAAGACATAAAAGAAGCTCAAACCATACAACTAATGGAGCTTCAAAACAAAAATAAAGAGTGCGAGCAAAAAATCCAACAGCTGGAACAAAAGGTCAATTACCTCGAGAACCAGCTGATTGCAAACGACATTGAGATATATAATATTCCCCAAATCACCAACGTCTCTACCACCGACCTGGCGCTAAAAATCTTCCGAGATGGAATCAATGTGGATGTGACAGAGAACGATATAGATCATTGCTATATAAAAAAAATTAAGAAACGGCATCAAATCTCAGAGAGCAATGACTCACACACCCCCATCAATATTCTTCATGTAAGGTTGTCAAGTCGACGTTGGAAGGAGAAGATAATGAGAGCAAATCGTCAGAAGAAAAAACCTTTAACAACGTCTCTACTTAACGCAGAGGTGATCTCTCAGAAAATGTACATCAATGAGTGTTTATCTCACCAAACTCGTCAGCTGTTCAAAACCGCAAGGTCAATGAGGATCACAAAGAAATATAAATATGTATGGATCAAGAATGGGATAGTGCACATGCGCAGGAGAGAGGGCGATGCAAGCGTTCGTATAAACTGTGTTACCGATTTCAACAAATTATGAATTCTGTTAATACTTGTACTGTCCCTTGTTTAACTCCTATTGTATGTGAAAATCCAAATGCTCCATCATATTCATATTTTTGTATTCATCAGAACATTCGTAGTATACGTAGAAATTTTTCCACATTATTAGCTTATATTAATACTCTCGAAAATTTGCCTGTAGTAATTGTCTTAAGTGAAGTATGGATTTATGAAGATGAAATGTGTTTATATAATATTCCTGGATACGCACCACCTCTTGGTAAATGTAATGAATCTTACCGAGCCGGCGGTGTAATTGTATATATAAAAATGGGTTGTACGTGCAATATCACTAATATAAATGTTTTGAGCGCCGATATCGTGAAATTGTCTTTGGAATATAACAATGTTTTGTATACTATGTTATGCATATATAGGCTTCAAGAGGTAAATAAAACTGTGTTTTTGAAAGATCTAGATCAGATTTTAAAAGAGACTAAGGCTAGGAATTTGATTGTCTTAGGTGACATCAATATCAATACTCTCGATCACTCCGATAAAGACACCGAGGACTATTTGCTTTTAATGGCTTCAAACGGTTTAAAAAGTATTGTAAATGATCCAACTAGAGTTAGTAATTCATCTGAAAGTTGTATTGACCACATTTTTATAAGAGTTTGCAAAAATTTTGGTAAAATCATCAAAGGAGCAGTTCATGACTACGCAATTACGGACCATCACATGACTTCTTTAAGTATTAGTGCAAATTCATTCCAAAATCCCAAAATAACATCTCGTAAAACGTTACAAAAAATAGACTATGACTTGCTAAAAGAATACCTCTCATACGAGTTTTGGGAATCGGTGTATAACGAAAATGATCCTTCCAGTGCATTTGAGACATTCCTATCGATTCTACACAAGTATATACAACATTGTACTAGAAAAGCTTCGACCATAAATAATCGTAAAAAACACTTAAAACCTTGGATAACAAATGATCTTCTAAATCTTATAAGAAAAAGAAATAGATATGCAAATAAACATGCTAGATATCCTTATAATCAAAGACTAAAAAAATACTATAAAAAGCTTTGTAAAATGGTTACTATAAAAGTTAAAGAAACACGAAATAATTACTACCTAAACTTATTTGAAAGGGCAAATGGAAATAGCAGAGAGGAATGGAGAGTTATAGATAGTATTTTGGGTAAATATAAAGAACCTGAAGAAATAAATGTGTTGGAAGATAATGGAACTCTAATATCAGGTTCAGAAGCAATCTCCAATACACTAAATAAACATTTTATTGAAATCTCAGAGCTACTAAAGCCATCTATAGAAGCCTGCCATTCCTGTAACTGTTGTTTAGATAGTAATCTTATTGCTGACAGAGTTCAAAATAATAGTTTTGTGTGTGATTCAATTGATTCCCTTGAAATATATAGAGTCATTATGAACTTAAAAAACAAAAATGCTTGCACAAGTGAGGGTGTATCAAGTATTCTGATAAAAAATATTGCTTGGCAAATAGTAGATGTATTGAGCTATTTGTTTAATCTAAGTATCAATTATGGATGTTTTCCAAATCCACTAAAATGCGCAGAGGTAATTCCACTTTTTAAGAAAGGTAACAAAAAAGATGTGTCCAACTACAGACCCATATCGTTATTACCTACATTTTCAAAAGTACTAGAGAAAATTATCAAAAAGAGAATGCTTAAATTCTTGGAGAAAAATAAGTTCTTTTCATGTAATCAATTTGGCTTTAGACCTGGTTTATCAACAGAGGACGCTATTCTTAGAGTGTGCAGTCAGCTTCATGAAGGGTTAAACAAAAATATGTCTACTATGGCCCTATTCATAGACATGACAAAGGCTTTTGATATGGTTGACCATCAGTTATTATTAGACAAATTATATAGTGCTGGATTTAGGGGAACAATACACAAGTGGTTCAAAACGTATCTTAAAGACAGAGTTCAAAAAGTGAAAGTAAATGGTGTTTTCAGTAACCCACTTGTTTTAAAAAATGGAGTGCCTCAGGGTTCTGTACTAGGGCCTCTTTTATTTTTAATATATATTGAGTCAATTTTTAGACAGCAATTCAACGGAATAGCTACTGCATTCGCTGATGATATAACCTTTACATACACATTCCAAAACCAAATTGATTGCATTACGAAAATTGGAGAAGACTTAGAAAAATTTAGAGTGTGGTTTGCTAAACATAAGTTACTGATTAGCGAAAAAACCAAATTATTGACAGTGAAATTATCCGGCAATAATGCACCAGAATACAACATTCGCTTTCACTCGCATGAATGTACCAGATTTAGTCTACCGCTTCATACATGCGGCATACAAAATTTTTATGAACAAAATACGTGTTCCGAAAAGTGTTTTATAATTGAATCAGTCAAGAATTTTAAATATCTAGGAGTCTTATTGGATCAAAATCTGAACTGGAAGGATCATCTACAACAAATAAAATCACACATGTACCTGGTGGCTCGTAAACTGTTTCTTCTCAAACCATACTGCTCAAGGAAAGTTTTATCAAAATTTTACTATGGACTGGCACACTCTAAATTGCAATATGGCATTGTATGTTGGGGAGGGTCATATTACAGTGCGATTAGACCAGTCTTGATTGCTCAAAAATGTCTCATTCGAATTCTCACCAGTTGCAATCGTCGTACTCATAGTTGGCCTTTGTTTAAAAAATGTAACATTTTACCAATAAGACACTTATATGTTTTTAAAGTTCTTAGAGAATTCTTTAAGCAAAGCGGAAACATTCCTAGCAGGACTAATTTAACTTATAATTTAAGAACAAATAACGCGGGTTTAGCTAACGTACCAATTGCACATACAACACATTTTTCCAAATTTTTTACTTTTACTGCCCCATGCTATTTCAATAAACTTCCACATTCCATACGTTTAACCAATAACTATAATAGCTATATAAACAAAATGAGAGCTTGGATTTTTACTATTGACCTTACTAATATTGAACTACTACTACGAATTCTACATTAAAATTGGTAGAAAAAGGTTTTTTTATGGAACTATCTTCTTATTATTATTTTTGTTTTTCTCTAATTAATGCTTATTTATTTATTTCATGTCAATTGTATATATGTATTTTTATTTATTTATTGATTTATTTAAATTTGTTATTCTTATTATGGTTTGTATCTGTGTATTTCAATGCCACCCCACATCAGAAATGTAAACGAATTTATGTAAACCACAATGAAGTGTCGTCAAACACTAATTTCTGACTTTGTCATCAATTAAATGGCGACTACTATTTATTCATTCGTAAGTTAATACTAAAATGTTATTGCTCTGTATTGTTATTATTATGTAATGATGTAATGAATAAAAAAAAAAAAAAAAAAAAAAAAAAAAAAAAAAAAAAAAAATTACAACCATGAAGGAAACCAAAAAACAAGAAAGCACCCTCCCGACTAGCCCTTGTCTTTTTTTCGGAACGCCCTAAATACTTTGCAAAACTATCCAAACCAGGAACACATGGAACAAGGACAAGCTCACACAGATAGTCTACTCTCACTTCTATGGAAGAGCAGAGTCATAGAGCGACAAATAAGTTATCAACCGTTTAGATGAAAAACAATTTTGCCTTACAGTGTACCAGGGCGTGGCGATAGTGTCTGATTCAGTTTTGCACAAGGGGTTATTGGCAAGCTCAGTAACAACGACCCCAAAAACTATTTCCAATTCTTAAAAAGTTACATGGAACAACGGTGTTTCTATGTGTAAGCTAACGACAAATTTTTAAATATTCACCCAAATAAAGCTAGAGTACCCCACGGAAGCATCCTAGGACCCAATCTCTACCTTAACTCGAATATTTTATAAAATACGATGCATTTTTGTTTCTGCTGGGACGTGGATCCTGCCCCAATTGGCTTTTCACCTTCACCCCGATATCGTTATATCGTCCGGTAGACGAAGATACGATCCACGTTTAGATGCCACAACCCACGACCTATTGCCGAAGTTAATTGCAATTGAATAGCAAATAAACACTGAAAAGGGTTTGGCAATTCGATTTGTCGTTTCAAAAGTACATCAATCTTAAAGTTTACACTTCCATTGAGACACCCTGTAATGTCATTACCTTCCGCCAAATAATGCTCAATTGTGCCATCAGTACATGTGTGCTAGCAGGCTTGAGTCATCAGTTGAAAAATCTCCACCCAGTCTCCACAGTTCGCATGCTACAATCACATATGAAATCATGTCATGTCATCACATCAAGTCCTCTGCTCAAGTCACGACAGAAAACACCTTCCTCCAGCCCACATTCGATTTGTCACGCTTCATAGTGGCACGCCACCACGACCAATGGCAATTAAGAGAGCCTTAATAGAATCGTGCGGCTTCTCAAGCCTCCAATTTCAACCTAACCTTCATTTTTTTGCATTCTTTTCCATCTCCGAGAAAACCCACACCATCCTGGTATCGCCTCGGCCAGTAACCGCCTAATGACTTGTTTCTTTACTCAAATTGATCGGTAAATGGCGATATTAATTTTCATGCCTCGCATCATTAACGCGGAAAAATTGAAGCAAAATGACGACAATTTCCACGATCTAGTGGAAGATGGTAGCTCCCAAGCCAATCGCGACGGGCCAGACCGACGAGAATGCATAGCAACCAAACTCCATTTGCATAGTTGCCATACGCCAGCCGATCCGCAGAGTCTGCGTATGCAGACTCATAATAAAGTGATATGTACGGCCGCAGGCTAGCCGCGAGAATTATTGTAATAATCCCGCAATTACGTCCGCGCAGGTCCACATTTAGCATCCAGCGCCCACGGACCGCCCATTTTCGCACTGTCCTACTACACCGAACCGTATCGAACACTTGTCGTCACCAAATCGACCACGACTTGATGCAACAGAGGTAACCTGGCTATCCAAAAAGGTGTGGACAATCTACCAGATTAAGGTTAAATCCGGTTTTTGTTACCTTTTCATATGCGTAGGGGTTGGTATCACACGACACCGACTATGACGACGATACGATGTCGTAACGAGCGCACGATGCTGTTTATGGCCCAGAGTTTAATTGTGTTAACGATGTGCGAGAATTTGGTAATAAAGGCTTATTAACCAGTTAGCTGCTGGTTTGCCATTTATGGTGACATCTATCGGTCGATTGCGCACCTCCACTCCCATGGGGACAGGTGCAACAAACGAAACATGTTTTCGCCGCAACTGTACGGATAAATTGCAATAATTCCCATGAAAAGATCTGAGATGGAAGAGACATGATATGGATGGGGAGGCTATGAGACGGTATGATGAGAGGAGATATAGAGCTGACATGGGTGAGAAGCGTGGGCGCGGCTGGATCTTTCGCTCCATGTCGTAGACGTGGCTAAGTTGTCAAAAAAACACAAAAACAATGTCTAGAAATTGGCATTTGGCGAGGGAACGGGTATGCATATTGCTGGGAGTTAAATGATCGGCATTTCGAGCCTCTTGACTCACGCCGTTCGGAATCGGCATTAAACTGTAGGTCCCTTTCACCTTTGTGAAAAATAAATCTCACACAACAAGGGTGATTGAGAGAAGCTTGGCTCTGGTCCTTCATGGGCTGTAACGCCATCAAAGAAGATTTCGAGTCACCCCTTTGGATGTATGCATGACCATCGGACTGTGCTGTCAAGAACTCTTTGAAAAAAGAGATTGAAGATTTTGTCCATCGCACTTCAACGATTGTATTCAAAATTAAAAATTTTGCTTAAATCTCGCTATTCGTCAGCAGATACGAAAGAAAAAATTACATTCTTCTCACTTTCAAGGCTGGTAGATGGCGCTTTTGTGCTTTTACTTAAGAAAAAAGAGTATTTTATCAGGGATCTCTTGTCTTTCGATTTCCAGGGAAGGGATTCAATCACAAAATGTCATTTTCCGTTAGAAGTACGGACGGTTCGGATTTTTTTTTTATCAATTCCATACCCAATAGATGGCGCTGTTCAATTTAACGAAACACTTCGAAACACAATAAAAGAGGCACTCTATTGCCTACACACACCTTTTTTACACACTTTGTCTCTACAACTGTTAGATAACTGTCCACTAGATGGCTTGATGGCAAAGGACTAACAAAGGCCTCGTAGGGGTAGCATCTATCCAACGGATGCTGGCCTGCTAAAAGCGAGAAGAGCCACCGCAGTCGAACATGTTGCGGCACTGTTAGTAAGTCCCATAAGTCTCATGGTGCCATCTGGAGATTTCCTATGGAAATTGCAGGTCCCTATACAGGCCAGGTGCAGCTGAACAACTTGCGGACGCCCTAGATCGCTATAAAGCGGACATAACCGCCATCCAGGAAATGCGATGGAATGGATGAAATGGATGAATGGATGAAAAACTGCGATATTTACTACGGCGACTGTTATAGGGAGAGAGGGCAACGATTGTTTGGATGCGGATTTGTTGTTCGAGGTGGACTAAGGCAAAAAGTCCTAAGCTTTCGGCATGTGAGCGAACGCCTCATAACAATCCGTATCAAAGCTACATTTTTAACATCAGCCTGATCTTCGTCCACGCCCCCCCGGAAGACAAGGATGACTCCGCCAAAGATGAGTTCTGCGATCTCCTAGACAGAACGTATGCCCAATGTCCCAGCTATGACATCAAAATTGTACTAGGAGACTTCAATGCTAAGCTGGGTAAGAAAAGCATCTTTGAACGAGTCATCGGCAAACATAGCCTACATGACACCACCTCCGATAGCGGACACAAGCTGATTGGCCTTGCTACGGGGCGAAATCTCCTTCTAGCCAGTAAGCGCTTCCCGCACCTCGATATACACAAAGGCACCTGGCGGCCTTTTGATCAATCGACTACCAACCAGATTGACTACATCGCGATCGACGTCAGACACTCCTCCACTATTCTTGATGTTCAAACTTTGCGAGGGGCTAACATCGACTCGGACCACTATCTTGTAGTGGCCAAGATGCGCTTACGGATATCACGAACGCAGCGGAGTAGAGTAAAAATACAAAGTTATGACGTCGGAAAAGCTCTGCATCCGAAGTTTTGGGCTTCAAGGCTCCACCACAAAAAAACACCTGGTTCGATGACGAGTGTAGGAGAATTCACACAGCGAAGCAGGATGCATATAAGGCCTCGCTGCATAAAAGAACAAGAGCAGCTCGTGAGCTCTACGAATTAGAAAGAAGGGAGGAGCATAAGCTTCTTAGAAGAAAGAAGAAAGAGCACGAGAAGCGCGCGATTGAGGATTTGGAGAGGTGTTACTGCAGGCGTGACGTTCGAAAGTTTTATCAACAGATAAAGCGAACATGCCAAGGTTATAAAGCCAGAACGGAAGCCTGAAGGGATGAGAACGGACACCTAGTAGTAGAACGGCAGTCGATGCTGAGAATATGGAAAAACCACGTCTGCAGACTGTATAACGGCGATGTTAGTTAATATACAGCGTCACGCAGAATGATCCATTTCTAATCGACGAAGACCGTAGGGAATTCTGTCCCCCTGACCTCGACGAAATTAAGATTGCCATATCGGAGCTCAAGTCGAATAAAGCTGCTGGCGCAGACGGACTGTCTGCTGAGCTCTTCAAGGCAGCTGGGGATGACCTGGCTGGGAGCATGCACCAGCTCATCTATAAGATGTGGTCAGAGGAAAGCATGTCCGAGGAATGGAGTCTCAGCATCGTATGCCCGATCCACAAGAAAGGAGACCCCTCTGATTGCGTCAATTATAGAGGAATAAGTCTCCTTAACATCGCCTACAAAATCTTCTCTGCCGTTTTGTGTGAACGCCTGAAGCCTTTTATAAATAAGCTAGCAGATCCTGTAACAACCAATGAATTTCATTTCGACACTCACCACCTATTTGTCGACTTCAAAGCCGCATATGACAGCGTAATTAGAGACGAGCTATACAACGCTATGTCTACCTTTGACATACCTGCTAAACTCGTCAGACTATGCAGGATGACGTTGGAGAATGCTCGCTGCTCCATCCGAATCGGTGAACACCTTACCGATAGTTTTTTGATGTCAAAAATCACTGGCCAATACAAGAGGAACAATCTATTTCAAATCCTCGCAAGTCCTTGCATACGCCGACGATATTGACATAATAGGTAGAGCACAGCGAGATGTCAATGAGGCGTTAGCGAGTATTGAGTTCGAGACGGCGAATGTTGGTCTGGCGGTAAACGAGGGCAAAACTAAATATATGCTGTAATCAAAAAAGGACGCTCACCACCGGCGTCTTGCCCAGAGCGTTCGTATAGGCAGATATAAGTTCGAGATAGTTAAGGACTTCGTCTACCTTGGCTCCGCAGTGACCTGGAACAATATCAGTTCCGAAATCAAACGCAAATTCACTCTTGCCAATCGCTGTTTCTTTGGGCTCAGGAGGCAACTGAGTAATAGAGCCCTCTCCCGAACGACAAAGTTGACTCTATATAAGACCCTTATCATCCCGGTCGTGTTGTACGGCGCAGAAGCGTGGACACTCAAAAGCGGATGAGGAGAACCCTTGGACGGTTCGAGAGAAAGATTTTGCGCGTGATTTTTGGGCTTATAAACGCAGACGGGGAATGGAGGAGAAGATTCAACCACGAACTTTACGGGCTGTACAGCGACATGAGCCTAGTCAGGCGTCTACGGATTCAACGCCTAAGATGGCTGGGCCATGCAGAGCGAATGGACACCACAGCTCCAGCTCGGAGAGTCTTTGAATCCAACCCCGGGGGGACGAAGAAGCAGAGGACAGCCGCACTTAAGATGGCGCACACAGGTGGAAGGGGACCGCAGCCAACTGGGTGTGCGGCAATGGAAAAGGCTAGCAAAAGTAGCGCCCATTAAGAAGAAGAGGTGGCCGTGGTGCAGTGGTTAGCATCATCGACCGCCGAGCGGAAGGTCTATAGTTCAAGTTCGCTTCATAGCCAAGAAAAAGTAATTCCTATACGGACAAAAAGTATGCAACGCAGTTGTGAATGGAAAGTCACAGTATATGGTCAACTGAAATTCATCCTCTGCGTATGCAATACTAAAGTGCTCAAACGAATTTCTACGGAATACAACCAACGCGGAATTTGTTCGGCTCTTGTCGTATCTAGGACAACCACCCCTGAGAGTAGTGAAGGAACATCACCGACCCAAACCACTGCACTCCGTTCAGGTTGTGTGTGTAAACACATCATAAGAGAATATAAAAACGCGCGAGTCTCTAAAAAAAAAAAAAAAAAAAAACAGAAGGAGAAGAAGATGGCTTGATTACTTTCACACTGGATTAACGACTGATCACTGGTTACTGACTCACTGGATACTGAATTCCTCCGAGGGCATTCTCGAATGTTCACCGGCAGACGTTCCCCTTCAAAAGTCTCTAGAATGCTCCGTGCTCTGGCATTGACGTTCAGCAGTATGCCGCTGAATATCATTTCTTTTTTAGCTGTATCAGAACATTCCAAACTTTGACAGCGAAATTCAAACACAACCGTCGGTTCGGGCCCGCAACAGTATCATTACTAACAGATGGCGCTGTAGTATATCTCAACTTAATAGAAATTAAAATTTTGTGGGTTGCAGAACATTTTTTCGTATTTCTCACTTAGAATTTATGAACAAATTTTGTCTCTGCAGGCGAAGAAGGAAAAAGAAGTTAAACTGCATTTGCCATCAAAAGATGGCGCTAGTAATGCGTTTCTACCTGAAATAGGCTGCATTCACGGTTCTTTCACTCACAAAAGTCTCTGATAGTTGTACACAGAAAATTGCTGTTTGTGGACAGTTCAGGAAATACCGAGTTTCTAAGATAACCGCAGTCTGTAGATGGCGCTGAGCAGTGCTTTTTTCCACTTAACCATGGTAACCCATGTATGGAAATATCGCTAAGTGTACCCACGAATGTTTTATATATATGTATGTACATTCCACACCCTTAATATGGACACAACATATGACTTGTGGACGTCCGATCGTCAGTCCTATCGATAGATGGCGCCACAATCGATCCCATTTTAAAAGGAATTCAAAATTTTTGTAAATATGACCACACTGCCTTGAGAAAGAGACCAAATACTTTAGAGAAAGATTACGTTTAGTGAGCAGAATAGGATTATACTGAGCAACACCCTCCCGATCAGAAGATGGCGCTGTTCCATCAAATTCAAATCACTTGTCTTGGATCCAATTTCAACTCGAAACAGTCTCCACTTTCTTAGTGAGAAATCTGTAGTCCCAATTACTGGAGAAACTGCCAAGAAAATTTAGTAAACCGCTTAAGTTCGAAATCCACACTACAGAACAACTGACGACGAAGCAATCTCATCCAACGAACTAGATAGTATCGACCTCGATCAATTAAGCAACAGATAAATGCCCGGACGAACTTTCCAAACCAATTGTAGCAGTGATTACGAGTTAAAATCAGTTTAGTCTCACCGATTAACCACGACTGACGGTGCCAGGCTGAGGTTTTAAAACTTTCCCGAAAACGAAACAATCCACAATTGAGTATTTCGTTTCGCTTTGGCTTTGTTTTTTTTTTTTTTTTTGTTTTCTTCTCTTTTTGGAATGGACAATCGGATTGTCAGTGTGCTGGTCATGACAGGGAGATATGCACAGGAGAGAACCACTATGATAGTACTTGTACGATATCTCGATAGCATGTACGTGACGGATTGAAGCATTGATGCCCGAAGGAAGGTAGCCTGTCGGTGTGTCGAAAGGATGAAAGTGACGACAATGGCGATATGATGATGATGATGCCAATGATGATGAAACAAGTCCAGAAATTTCTTCTCGTTCGCCATCCTAACGTCAGTCGAAAATGTTCGTTTCAACATTCAGAAATGACAGCACAGTAGCTACGTCAGAGTTGTGCTGTAGAATCGACCGATGTCGAAATGAGTTGCATACGAGGACGTCGATGCATCTGGGGTACGTGCCTCGACTGTTCTATTGTTTCCGTCTTTCGCCAAAATGAAATCATCTTCATCGACCTGTACGAGTACTTGTAAGCACACGTACTCGTATAAAACCCGCTTCTGGCCAGCCCCTTCGGGCGGAGTTTCAAATTTCTGGGTTTGGGGATTTCTTCTTTTCTTAACCTTCTCCTGGGAGATTGGTTAGTGGAAATGATGAATTGCTACCGGATAAGGGCATGTGATCATCATCATCGGTATCGTCATGGGCCACACTCATATATGTAGGTACATGTACTCGTATAGAAGGAAGAGCAATATCTTCATGTTTCACCAACGTAATCCGGGTGTGTGTAGAATGTGCACCATAAAAATTTGTCGGGCGTAACAAGAATGACGATAGCAATGGAAGCAGCAGTAGCAGCAACAGCTCAGTCGATTGAAGCAACTGGAGTGGACGCGTAATTGCATGTTGTGGAAACCAGGAGCCCAAGCACCCCTTACAAATGGATATCTATGTACCTACATACCTACATATGTATGTCGATGTAGGCTAGAGTGTTCATGGCCCTTTCTGTTGCACGTTGGTGAGTCTTTTTTTTATTTGCTGAAGTGACTTTGCATGGAAAAGTAAATCATTGAACACGTTTCAGACAGGAGATGCATATTTGCGTTCGTTTCGTTTCATTCTCTGTTTTAGATACTTCTTTTCAGCGCTGCGTTTTTTATTTTCGCGTTAGAGCGATGGTATTTGGTTCGAGTTCGGGCAACGGATGAGTGCTGGTATTCAGTTCACGATTTTCTCATGTCGAATAGCCGTGCCAGATGGGAGGTGAGTTAGTACATGCATACGACCCGGGCAGATACTTCACTTTTATTTCGGTTTTTGCTGTTGGAAGGCTGTTGAAGGATGATTTGTGCGGGAAATATTTGTGTGCGTCATGTGTAGCGATGAAGGTAGTGGGCGGATGAAGAGGTGAAGTAGAAACCAATTAAAACCTTCAACGCAGATGTTCTCGAGCGGCTTCGAGCTATTCTTTTTCAATTGTAGGTTTTCCCTGATTTAAAAGATGCTTTAAGGGATTTGCTTCTTGTTTTGCACAGTATAGCTGCATTTCAATTCTTCGAATGAGATGGTACTAATGAATGTTGCAGGTGGACCTATTCTTGTTCAGGTCTTCAGGTCAGGTTAAGAGGGATCGAAAAAAATAGAAATCGAATTGAAACAAAAATATTTCTGACTAGCCTCGAAACCTACTATGTAGAGAAATACTTTTTCAATTCAAGAAGATGACGATGGGCTTCGATTATGATGAACTTTAGGGAAATGTTTTGATGCTAGGATTAGGGAAAGAGGGATAGAATGATATTGTAAATGCCATGCAGTGTTTTTTCTCCTTTTTTTAAATCGCGCAGGTTCAAGAGTTTGTTCTCTTATAATGTTTATCACACAACCTAAACGGAGTGCAGTGGTTTGGGTCGTAGATATTCGTTCATTACTCTTCAGGGGTGGTTGTCCTAGATAGGATTCGAGAGGAACCGACCGAATTTTCACATTGGTTGTAGTTCTCAGCAATTGTTCCATGCAATTATGGTGTCATATTAGAATTGCACACACGGAGTATGAATTTACAGTGACCATATATTGTGTGAGTTACGCGTGCGTTCATCCAAGCCGCGCGTCAAAATTTTTCTGCCACTTTTAAAGCTAATCGGAACTCTTCCTCCTGCTGCGAATCCTTCCACTTGCATCTACCGACATACATGTAAGAAATTTCGCCACGAATAGAAATGGACACTTTTCTTAACTTAAAAAAACAATTTATTCAATCTAAGGATCCAATTTAAAAATAAAGGAATTCAAAGGAAAGTTAGATAGTCTACGTCCACGTTGTTCCACGGTCAAACAAGGAATGTTCGTTGTCTTCAGATTTGTGGCTTATGATCTCTGTAACTGTCAAACACTACCACATAGATACGTATTTATGGTGTTGTACTAGTTCTTAGGTAACATTTTTAACTATATACTTCCCGCTGACTAACGATTCACTGTTTCAAAATCTTGAGTTTTTAAAGGTAGTCCTAAAATACCCAATTTTTCAACTCCCCTTACGCCTCCTTCTACACATGCCAACCCACAAAAATTTGTAGGGTACTGGACCAATCCATACGCACCATTTTCACCTATCCCCGTTTCCCTCGGAAACTAAATAGTAGTCAATTACCCATCCTGTGTGACCAAGCTCTTCACTAACCCTTTCCGTTAAGGTTACACCTCTAAAAAGCTCCACGATAAGATGCAAAAGACATCCGTCGTTGCTAGAGATAGCTAGAACAAAATTGTGATCTTCTTCAGATTCTATCATCGAGGTAGGTGACTTTTTTTTTTTTTTAGAAACTCGCGCAGGTTCAAGAGTTTTTATATTTTCTTATAATGTGTCATGTACACACAACCTGAACGGAGTGCAGTGGTTTGGGTCGTTGATGTTCGTTAATGTTCGTTAACTCTCAGGGGTGGTTGTTCTAGATAGGACGAGAGCCGACCGAATTCCGCGTTTTTGGTTGTAGTCCGTACTAATTCGTTCAAGCACTTTTTAGTATTGCATACGCACAGGATGAATTCCAGTTGACCATATACTGTGAGTGTTATGCCTGCAGCAGTACATCTGGTAACTTTCCATTCACAACTGCGTTGCATACTTTTGTCCGTATAGGAATTACTTTTTTCTTGGCTATGAAGCGAATTGAACTATAGACCTTCCGCTCGGCGGTCGGTGATGTTAACCACTGCACCACGGCCACCCCCTTGCCGTAACTTTACAGACACTTTAAATATTTGTCTAGTAGGGCACGTTAGAAAGGACAAGGTAGACTGGCAGAAGAGAGGTAGGGCCGAATTTTGCAGAATCGCTTCTCAGAGTTTTTTTGTTATTTTTTTTTTTGAATGCCATCAAACAGCATTTGGCACTGCGATCTTTACAGATCGATTAGCCGAGGAGCTTCTCCACTTCCCTAATAAAGTTGAGATGATCCCCTCAGGAGTCATGACTTCTCTGAAAAGGATACGCTTCTTAAGGTGGTACAGAGCAGCACACTCACACAGTGTTTGCTCTGCCGTCTCTTCGTCCTCAAGACAGAGTCGGAACTCAGTTTCAGACGAGAAGTTAATTTTATTGAGATGATATCTCAGACCACAGTGTCCCGTCTTAAGTTTGAGGACATTAATAGTGTTTGTCCAGGGGCCGTATAAATGGTTTCGATTAGCGAAGTCTCTGAATGCTGTTCCAAAAGGTCAGGTGTTGCGATTTTTCCCACTTGCATAAGGAGAAATTGATCTTGGACGTGGGAGTGCCGCAGAAAGGTTCCGGACTTACGTATTTTTCGCTGGAACCTTTCTTGGCAAATTGATCTGCAATTTCATTGCCCTTAATACCTTTGTGCCCTGGCAACCACCAGTGTTTGACATTGTTTCTTTTGGCGAGATCTTGTAGCGCATCATGGCACTCCTTGATGGTTTTTGAGTTCGTGTTGTACGAACTCAGCGATTTAAGCGCTGCTTGGTTCTCAGAGAGTATGATGATGGTTACTCCTCTTACGCTAGTCTCTAAGTTTAGATTGACGCATGTTGGGATGGCAAGATGGAAAGATGCTGGTACTCATTCCCATGGCCGTCGAGATCTTACGATTTGGTCCAAAGATGCCGGCGCTAACGCATAGGTGTATAGAAATGCGTTAGAGACCGTGGTAATCATATCCAGCTCGGCAAGATGTTGTAAGATGGACTGTGACCCTCGGGTCTACACGGCAGGCTTGTTCCCGAACGAACTGCGGCACTGTAGCACTGCGTAATGCCAACTTTTCAACAAAAAGGTGCGATAAAGTGAGTCCAGTGAGTGCTTCTTGAGCTGGCGTGGGGCAGGTTGGCATAGCGCCTGTAATGCCGAGACACGCTAGTCTCGGAAGGCGTTAAAGCTTAACAATTATCGTTTTTTGCTCAACTTTAGTCCACCATACAATGCGCGCATAGGTGATGATAGGTCTTACTATCGCGGTGTAAAGCCAGTGGACTACTTTAGGTTTAAGTCCCCAGGTTTTACCGCAAGTGCGTTGACAGGCCCACATGGCCTTAGTCGCTTTTGTGAGTTTGGTTTTGATATTGGAGTTTCGGTGGAACACGATCTACATAGGTCAATACCTAGGTACTTGACTTCTTCTGAAAATCCTATGCTTGTGCCATATAGAAAGACGGAGCAGGATTGTACCTTTTTCCTATTCGTAAACGGAACTAAAGAGTTTTTGGTACAAAGACGCAGGACATTTCTGCCTAAAAATGTCAGGTCTATAGGACCACGAGAAAATTTGACCGCGGATAGAAAATAAAACTGCTCTCTATCGAAAGTTGTCACTCACTCAAAACCAATCATTGAAAAAAGGCGTTACTTATCGGGTCATCAGTTTGGTTTCAGAAGCAAGCATTCAACTACCAGTAAGTACATCGAATTAACTGATGTAATAGAAAAAGCATTCGAACACAAACTGATATGTTCGAGTGTTTTCCTTGACGTGTCCCAAGCCTTTGACCAGGTGTGGCACGAAGGCTTCATGTCTAAACTAGTACAAATCTTACCAGAGAAGCTATTCAAAATTTTAAGTTACTATCATGCGAATGAATTATTTCGAGATAAATACGGAAGTGCATACTCCGACTTTAAAGTGATTTCGGCTGGCGTTCCTCAGGGAAGTGTACTCGGCCCACTTCTGTATCACCATCACGAGTACCGCAATATACCGCAAACGCAAGATTCTATTTTGGCTACGTTCGCTGTGATACAGCTATTCTTGCAATGGGCAAATCGGTTGAGGAATCAACTATGAAACTGTAACGTGCCCCCTTGACCCTGTTATTGACTGGACAAAAACTTGGCGAATAGCACTTAATGACACTAAATTTGTCCATGTTAATTGTAATACTCCTCACTCGAGGAACCAAAGTCATGATTTACAAAACGCTTATAGTGCCAGTCTTTGCACGGACAACTAATAGTGGAGTCACATTCGATACTGAGATTGTGAAAGGACCACTTCTGCAGACTGTATAACAGCGATGATAGTCAAAATGCCGCCGTCAGGCAGAACGAACCATTCACAATGCACGAAGACGAAGACCCAACCTAGACGATGTTAAGATAGCGATATCGAAACTTAAGTCTTATAAAGCTGCTGGAGCAGACGGACTCCCCGCGGAGCTGTTAAGAGCAGCTGGCGATGAGCTGGTTGGACCATGCATCAACTCGTCTGCAAGATATGGTCGGAGGAATGCATGCCTGATTAATGGAATCTCAGCATCGTTTGCCTGGTCCATAAGAAAGGATGCCTCTATGATTGCGCCAATTACAGAGGGATAAGTCTCCTGAACATTGCGTACAAGAAAGATCCTCTCTGCCGTACTGTGTAAGCGCCTGAAACCGTTCGTGGACAATCTGATAGGTTTCTATGTACCAATGTGGTGTCAGGCCAGGAAAATCCACGAAAGACCAAATATTTACACTACGGCAGATCTTGGATTTGACATTTTTTCGACTTTAAAGCCGCATATGACAGTGTTTTTAGAGACGAGCTATAATTGTGCAGGATGACTATGGAGAATACCCGCTGCTCCATTATGGTCGGAGGTGAACTACCCGAGACCTTCGATGTTAAAAAAGGTTTTAGATAGGGTGACGCACTGTCGTGTGATTTCTTTAACATCATACTTGAAAAGATCTTGCGGGACTCTGCGGCCAATACAAGAGGTACGATCTACCTCAAGTCTACACAATTGCTTGTCTACGCAGATAACATTGACGTTATCGGACGGACAAAGTGAGACGTCAATGAGGCGTTCGCAAGCATTATAGCAGAAGCGGCCAGAGTGGGTCTAAGGGTAAATGGGGACAAGGCCAAATATTTGCTGTCATCAAAGAAAGATGCGCAACACAGACGTCTTGGTCAGAACGTCACCTTCGGCAGCTATCCTTTTGAAGTAGTCAAGGAGTTCGTGAATCTTGGCTCGATAGTGACAAGCAGCAACGATACCAGCGCTGAGATAGAACGCTGAATAACTCTTGCCAACCGCTGCTTTTTTGGGCTCAAGAGGCAACTGAGTATGTAGTAGAGCCCTCTCTCGAAAACTAAGGTATCCCTCTACAAAACGTTAATCATCCCGGTCCTCCTCTACGACGCTGAGGCTTGGACGTTATCAAAAGCGGATGAAGAGGCGTTTCGAAAGGTAAATTCTGCGTGCAATCTTTGGTCCCGTTTGTGTAAACGGAGAGTGGAGGAGGAGATTCAACCGAGATTTGTATGGGCTGTACAGCGACATCGGCCTAGTTAGACGTCTTCGTAACGTCTAAGATGGCTGGGCCATGTAAAGCGAATGGACATCACCGCTCCGTCCCGAAGAGTCCTCGACACCAACACGGAGGGACGACGCAGTAGAGGACGACCGCATATAAGGTGGCGCCCACAGGTGGAAAGGGACTTCAACCAACTGGGCGTGCGGTACTGGAAACGGCTGGCCAAAGATCGTGCGGCTGGAGAGGCTTGCTGGTTGAAGCCCTGGGTAACCCCGAACTGTAGCGCCATCTAAGTAAGTTATACTGCCAGTCTTGCTGTATGGAGCCGATAGCTGGACGAAAAGCAGGACCACGGAGCTGATTTTGGGTTCTTTCGATAGAAAAATTCTGCGCCGGATATTTGGTCCTGTCTGTGAGGAAGGTGAATGGAATTAAATGACATAACCGCGAACTCTACAAACTATACAAAAATGTGTATATAGTCCGGAAGGCAAAGATCCGACGACTTCATTGGCTCGGCCACATCGAGCGCATGAATATCAACGCTCCAGCTAAGACGGTCTTTGACTCCGAGCCTCCTGGGTTCGAGAAAAAGAGGAAGACCGAACCTCCGGTATAAAGACCAAGTAATCCCGGATGTAAGGATAAGCACCGTCAAGAATAGAAGGCAGCTATAGTTCAGGCTTAGATCCTCCATGAATTGCTGGCCTGAAAAGTCAGTAAGTAAAAGCGGATAGGCCTTCCTTCTTTGTTAGTGAAGCGAGAATTCCGTTCGCGAATGAGGCTAAATATCTCGGGCTAACTGTCGACGCGAAACTAATACTGAAGGCTCACGTTGAGAAAAGACGTAACGAGCTTGGATGTAAATACGAAGAAAAGTACTGGCTGCTAGGGAAGTATTCTAAGTCCAGTATTGAAAACAAGCTGCTTCTACACAAGCAAGTGCAAAACCAGTTTGGACTTATGGTATCGGTTTCAAAATAGGGTACTACGAGCTGTTGTTAATGATCTGGATATCCACCGAGGTCTGAGTATCGTAACTGTGAAAAACGAAACAAAAAAAGTTCGCAGGGAAACATAAACGTCGACTTGAAGGCCACGAAAATAGCACTGCCTTTCAAATACTCCATGAACGAAATGTATTGCGCCGTCTTCAGAGGACAAAACCTCTTGACTGAGCGCGATAAACTTTAACGGTGGTTGGAATGTCGGCTGCCAAATCCGAACATATCGAGAACGGAAAATTGCTAGATACATAAGTGGGATGTCTTAGTTGCAGTAAAAACTTTTATCGAAGGGAGGTGTTTTTAGGGAGTAGAAATCTCACACTACTATAAGCACGCACTTACGATCCTTATAGTGTCTTTAGAAGATTTTCACCTGCCCTCGTAAAATAAAAAAGACCAAGTGCTCCTGTGTAGTCTACTCAATCACAAAGGCTTGCAAGGTAGAGTTTAAATACCGAAGAAAGGGGAATCTCCTCTTAAAACGATCACAATTTGAATCAGGGAATCTAACAAAAGGGCCACCGAAAACCTTCAAAGTTCCTTTGATACAAAATTCTCGAATATTCTCTTAATACGATAAGGGAAGTTCAAGATTCTGGAAAATATTTCCCCCCTCTCTTGACCTCAATCTCCGGCGCTGTCGTTATCTTTGACTTAACCACTCTGCCCAGATTAAATCACTTCGGCGCCATAATCTGCGCCCTTAAAACTTTGACACTCGTCCTCCACTTTCTTGCTCCACTAACTTGCCTCCAGTACACAGTGTCAGAGTTTGCGATTCACCCGAGGTCAGGCATCAGCATGCCATCGTATCTCGTAGTATCTCAAGCATAACGTCGTATCGCATGCTTCGTATATTGTCAACTAAAATCCCTGTCTTTGGACGAAATAGCAGAGGACAAGGGAAACGAAGTGAGCAACTAAGAGGATGACAATCTGTTTTAATCATAACCTCGCTTTGGCATGGATGTGACATGGAACACGGGGTGGTTTCCCTAACTTGTTGGATCGTCGTCGCTATTGACGACGATGACCTACATTCTCCATAGTTTCCAACTATACTCCTCGTAGCTCGCCGTTCTTTGGCTTTAATCCTCGTTCCTCGATGTCGCCATTTCCCCCTTCACTGGCGCATCAGCACTAGAGTCCCGAATCAGTGTATGCAACATGCAACATGCAGTGGAAAGGACAGGCTGCTCGTTGTCTTCTCTGCCACGAAGACATAAGCTTTCATCAGCAGCTACCATAATGAATACAATCAGCAATCAAATGGGATTCCGATTGCCGCGCTCCAAACTCGGGTGGGTCGTTTCGAGTAGACACCAGTAAGTCGTTGAAAACTGTATCAATATCTGAGAATGTACACTATCAGCTGTAGGTACTCGTCGTATCTATGTATGTATGTGTATCTGAAGTAAGTATCTCCCCGGTGCAGTGTTAGGTGTGTTTTGTTTAATTAATGTTTATTTGGTAGATTAACAGTTTGGTTGATGGTTTTTTTTTCTCCCTTCACAGATAGATGATATGATAGAGATACAAGCAAGAAAGGTATGATCTACACATCCACGGAAGCAGTGTATCTTGTTTGCTTTCCGGGGAATATGAAAATTTAAAGAAACGTCGGTATTGTACCAGCTCGACGGTACGTGGAGGCGAATACGACAGGAGATCTGGTGGCGATAAGAGAAGAAAACGAAGGAAATTTACAACCTGTGTTCATAGGTACACAATTCTTGACAAGCTGACTACGTTTACATTTGCCCAGTGTTATGGGTACATGAGATACATGGATACACGACAACATGTGCTTTCATTTTTACCGCGGAAGTTACAGCGGAGAATTGAGTTACCTACTCGTCTAAGTGGATCGAAGTACGAGTATGTAGGTACGTGGGATATGGGGCCTGTTTGTTTGAGATACATACTTGTGCTTTCTTTTATTGTTATCTGCCTGCACGAATTATTACACAATCTTATCGTCTGTGAAAGGGATCATTTGGTCAGGGCGATAGGCTACAAAACCAGTGTAATCGTGTGTTGTACAATAAATTTGTGTTGTCGTTGGACGATTGTTTTGTAAAGGTGGAGCACTCGATTCGTGGAAGGGACTTGTTGGTTTTTTGTCAATGACTTGAGCCATGTAACTAGGGGGATGAATGGTGGGAAGATTAATTGAAGTCAGAATGTTGCGGAAGGTAAATGGTTGCGAGATTGGAATTGTGATTAGGAGTTTTATGAACGAAGTACCTTTTGCTGATGAACACTGGTAATGAAAGATATAAAGATATGGCTCTTCATTGGTGATGAAACAAAATGCCGAAGAAATTTGCAATTTGAAATCGCCAGATCAATCACTCACTAACCAGATTGATCCCATCGGGATCGAGGTCAGACACTCCTTCACTATTCTTGATGTTTGAACTTTCCGAGGAGCTAACATCGACTTGGACTATCTTGCAGTAACCAAGATGCGCCTACGACTATCACGAACGCAGCGGAGTAGAGTAAGAGTACAAAGTTATGACGTCGGAAAGCTATTATCGCCAGAAACCGCTCGCGTCTCTCTTAAGCTCTCTCATCCACCTCAACCCTCCACGCATCAATAGAACGACAGTCGAACCTTTGCAAACAAGCCCTGAAAAGCACTGCATCTGACGTCTTGGGCTTCAAGGTTCCATCACAAAGAAGCACCTGGTCCGATGACGAGTGAAGGAGGATCCATACAGCGAAGCAGGAGGCATATAAAGCCTCGCTGCATAGAAGAACAAGAGCAGCTCGTGAGCTCTACGAGTTAAAAGAAGCATACGCTGCTCAAGAGAAAGAAGAAAGAGCACGAGGAGCGTGCGATTGAAGATTTGGATAGGTGTTACTGCAGGCATGACCAACATGCCAAGTTTATGACGCCAGAACGGAAGCCTGTACGGATGAAAACGGACATCTAGTAGTAGAACGGGAGTCGATGCTGAGAATATGGAAAAACAACTTCTGCAGACTGTACCACGGCGATGTTAATCACTTTACCGCTGTCAGGCAGAATGATCTATTTTTTAACGACGAAGATCGAAGAGAATTCCGTCCCCCAGACCTCGATGAAATTAAGATTGCCATATCAAAACCCACCTTCCCTAAAACCTTTTTTAACATCAATGGTCTCGGGTGGCTCATTACCGACCTTAATAGAGTAGCGAGAATTCTCCATTGTCATCCTGCACAGTCGGACGAGTTTGGCAGGGATGTTAAAACCAGGCTTTGTATAGCACGTCTCTATACACGTTGCCATGCACGGCCTTGAAGTCGACGAAAAGGTGGTGAGTGTCGATTTGGTATTCTGCCGTAGCGTAAATATTTGGTCTATTGTGGATTTACCTGACCTGAAACCACACTGATAAGAGCCGATCAGTTTATCCACAGGTGTTCACACAATACGCAGAGAAGATATGCGATGTTAAGGAGGCTATTCCCCTATAGTTTGCGCAGTTATAGGGGTCTCCTTTCTTATGGACCGGGCAAACGATGCTGAGATTTCATTCGTCGGGCATGATTTCCTCCGACCATACCTTGCAAATGAGGTGGTGCATGCACCTTACCAGCTCACCTCCAGCCGCCTTAAGAAGCTCAGCAGACAGGCCGTATGCGCCCACGGCTTTATTAGACTTAAGTCTCGACATCACCCATTCCTGCTCTATTGCTTGTGCTGCTGTGGGCGGATTTTGAGAGAGATTGAAGGAGACATGATCGGCAAAGATTCTGGCAGTCTCTTGCGAATGTAGCTTTCCGACGTTCTCCTACTTGACTTCTAAGCATTCTTGATATCTTCATTCGTACCTTGGCTACAACAAGGTAGTGGTCGGAGTCGGAAGGTTCGTACGTCGAGAATACTAAGAATCCTAGTGGATGTTGAGATGGAGCATCGTGTGCTTACTACAAGGAAGTTACGCCCCGTTAGGAAGTCGATTAGCCTAAATCCGTTGTCGCATGTGGTGTTATTCAGGCTATGCTTTCCTATGATCGACTCAAATATGTCCTCTTTGCCCAGTTATGCATTAAAATCTCCTAGAACTATTTTTTGTGTCGTAGCTGGGGCATTGGTCATAGGTTCTGTCTAGGAGATCGCAGGGCAGCTATCCAGGGGAGACCACGCGGAGGCTGTGTGTCAACTTGGATTGAGCAGGGACAAAGATCGAAGCTGGCGTTTGCCATGTTAAACGCGATCAACTTCTTTCCTCTGTTTGGTCGCTCCCTCCCCCCAAGGTGAAGTGCAAGGTGACGCGCTGTCGTGCAACTTTTTCAACATCGTGCTTGAAAAAATCGAGCAAGAGTCACTGGCCAACACAAGAGGTACGATTTAGTTCAAGTCTACGCAATTGCTTGCGTACGCCGACGACATTGACGTGATTGGACGGACACAGCGAGACGTCAATGAGGCCTTTGTAAGCATTGAGGTAGAAGCGGCTAAGATGGGTCACAAGGTTAATTAGTGTAAAACCAAATATTTGCTTTCATCACAAAGAGACCGTCAACACCGACGTACTGGGCAGAACGTCTCATGGGCGGATATAACTTTGAAGTGGTCAAGGAATTCGTCTACCTTGGCTCACTGATGACCAGCGACAACAATACCAGCCTCTTTGGGCTCAAGAGGCAATTGAGAAGTAGAGCCCTCTCTCGGAAAGCCAAGTGATACTATATAAGACCTTGATCATCCCAGTCCTCCTTTACGGCGTAGAGGCTTGGACCTTAGTTAAAGCGGATGAAGATGCCCTTGGTCGTTTCGGGAGGAAAATTCTGCGCTCTATCTACGGTCCAGTTTGTTCAGAGTTTGGAGGAGAAGATTTAATGAAGAACTGACCGGGTTGTACAGCAATCTACGGATACAGAGTTTAAGGTGGCTAGGCCATGTAGAGCGCATGGAAAATACAGCCCCGACCCGAAGAGTCTTCGAATTTACCCCGGAAGGAAGGCGCGGCAGAGGACGGCCGCATCTACGGTGGCGCACGTAGGTGGAAGGTGACCTTAACCCACTGGGCGTGCGGCACTGGCAACAGCTGGCTAAAGACCGTGCCAGATGAACACGCTTGTTGGTTGAGGCCCAGGGTCACCACGGACTGCAGCGCCACCGAAGTAAGTAAGAAAGTATATCGAAACTCAAGTCGATTAAAGCGACTCGCGCAGACTGCTGAGCTGGATCAGCTTATTTGTAGATTATGGTCAGAGGAAAGCATGCCCGAGGAATGGAGTCTCAGCATAGATTGCCCGATCCACTAGAAAGGAGACCCCTTTCACTGTGCCAACTACAGAGGAATAAGTCTCCTTAACATCGCCTACAAAATCTTTTCTGCCGTTTTCTGTGAACGCCTGAAGCCTTTGACATAATCGGAAGAACACAGCGAGATGTCAATGAGGCGTCTACGAGTATTGAGGTGGAGGCGGCGAAAATTGGTTTGCAGTAAACGAGGGCAAAACTAAATATGTATATGCTGTCATCAAAAAAGGACACTCACCACCGAAGTTTTGGCCAGAACGTTTGTATTGGCAGTTTTAAGTTTGAGGTAGTTAAGGACTTTGTCTACCTTGGCTCCGCAGTGACCTGGAACAACGACATCAGTTCCGAAATCAAGAAGAGAAGCAGAATCGCTCTTGCCATGGTCACTATCAAATGCGGGTGAGAAGGTCCTTGGTCGGTTCGAGAGTAAGATTTTACGCGTGATTTTCGGATTTAACCACGAGGTTTACGGGCTGTATAGCGGCATGAGTCTAGTCAGGCGTCTACGTATTCAACGCCTAAAATCTCTAGGCCATGTAGAGCGAATGGACACCACAGCTCCAGCCCGGTGAGTCTTTGAATCCAACCCCGAGGGACGAAGAAACAGAGAACGACCGCACCTAAGATAGCGCACACAGGTGGAATGGGACCTCAGCCAACTGGGTTTGCGGCAATGGAAAAGGCCGGCAAAAGATCGTGCTAGTTGGAGGGGCATGTTGGTTGAGGGGAAGGTTCACCCCGAACTGTAGCGCCCGATGAGAAAAAGAAGAAGATTGTCTTATAGGTGCCCAAACCACCAACCACAAAGGTAGTTCTCTTCTCCCCAAATGGGTTATCTTTTTAGGGTCGTCGTCGTCTACACTAAAATCATATTCCTCCACCTTGCGTTGGATACATATGTACATATGTAGCTCCCCACTAATCGTTCAGAAAACATAATTTTCATGCTGTCATTTCATCCCATTAGTAGCCTTCATCACAAGATCGTTTGATCTGCATTCCACTGCGGACACTTAATTGCCACACATTCTCCGATCCATTGATTTATACTCCAGTTAATTCACCCCTCCTGAGCGCTGCATCTCGTAGTATAAAGAAAAGACATCGGTACTGTGACAAATTCTCGCCCATGCCCCCAAGTAGGCGATGAAATCGAAACTCGTAAATCAGACCCCACTAGAAAAGGCTACGCTCAGTCTGCTCCAAACCACAAAACGAATGCCTCACTTTCCCTCCTTTGGACACTGAACGTAAATTTTTCACGTCGGACAGCACTGAGCATTTATAGATATTTTTATGTATCCCAGAGGTTTCTCTAGATGTCAATCAAATTGTCTTTTTTTAAAACTTATCTTTCGAGTAATGGTAAATATCTGTATTGCACTCATAGGACGCACGACAAACAACCTACTCACTTCCTCTCAACGGATGAAAACGAAAAAAAAAAAAAAAAAATCACGCAACCATCGTTCGGAGCTAATAACTCATGCGAAGCAAACGAAGGCTGTTGTCACATGCGACGGACCAGACTACGATTAGAATCCACTGAAACCCTGGCTCGTAGCGCGTTCTTAAATAAGGAAAGACGACCATGAAATCTATGCGCGAAAATGTCATCGACTCAAGTCGTGGAAATCTGAAAAGACTCGAGAGCTAATACTTTGATTTCTTTTATTGTAGCTAAAATGTCAGATTTTCCTTAAAAAATACATTGCACAATTTACAGAGATGTGGTATGGACTACCTTGCTACTGAAAACTATTATAAACTGTGGGAAATTATATCACTACTTATTTTTGAATATATATTTGAAGGAAAAGCTACAGAAAAAACCTTCATTAATATGCAAGATTAGCTAATAGATTCAGTGATAATTACATGCTTCGAGATGACGGTTGTGACCAGTGGAGCATTGATGTATGCTTGACGGGATGCATGTATCGTCGTAAGTCCGTACGTACATAAATGGTGGCATCATTTGCGGGCAAAGATAAATGTCTCACGGTGATGATCGAATGCGCGACGCATATGGCAACACGGTATGTTCGGATTAGATGTGTAGTATTGATTCCGAAAAAGTCGCGCAGTGTTTAGTTGGAAAAGGTATGACAGTCGAATGCCGCGACGGATGATGGTTGAAACTAGGTTTTTTGCTTTTGTTTATTTCGACTTCCAGTCAGCAGATGGTCGTTGTTGATGATGTAGAGATATGGAAGTTTTATGGCTCATCGAACTGTCCCTCTTATAATGACGATCGTGCTTACGTGTAGCTTATTAGACGGTTTACTAAACTCGGAAGTTGTTTGAAATAATCTGTGCATTTGAATGTGGCAGTGGTCGCCGTCAGCTTTTTTTGACTGCCAGGTGCATCCTGTTAAGGATCACTCGTGACGTACACGTACATATACTTGAAATAATTGCGATCGAGTATTCCGGCATTATACTTATTAGTGTACGCAATTATCTAGATACATACACATGTACATGTTCGGTCACTGATGAATTCGAATACCAAAAATCATTTGAAAACGATCGAGTCATACAGTTCAGTAATCACTGTATGATCGTCAACCATGCCAGCACTTCCGGTATAGCTAATCCGGCCAATGAGCCGAATATAAGCACGATAAGAAGGCACATGTACATTTGTACAAGTGATTTTCGCGGCCATTCAGGCGGCCAATTTTCTACCAACAAGAGTTTCGCTGATACCGAAACAGAAGGTAGTTAGACGGTGCAAGGTCCGAGCTATGCGGTGAATGCATCGAAATTTTCCATCCAAATTCCGTCAACTCTTTTTCTGGCCGCTCTTTCTTAATTGCCTCATTCAAACGGTCGAGTTGTGCACAGCAGAGGACTGAACTGACCTTTTTGTCAGGTTGTAGCAGTTCAGTCTTGCATCACCCTGCTTTTCGATATCTAGTCTCTGAAGTCGTTTTGTGGAGGGTCATCGCGATTCACTGATAGTAATGTGTCTTCCAATAGGGACCTCCGAACTTTGACAGTCGATAGCGGCCATATTGTTGAAGCTACATCTGTCAAGTATCAGTCTGTTTTGCCAATTACCATGTTTTATCAAAATGGGTATTCTGTTCGTCCTACCAAAAGTAGTGGATACATTTGAGTCCACTGGTTCAGTAAACGATTAACCAACACCCGTACGTCGACGAACCGCAAGATCGAAAACCTCGCCGCTGTCCGTGAGAGTGTGCAGGAAAATCCGAGGCAGTCGATTTCGCGTTACTCACAAGAACTCAACCTTTCACAGACCACAACTTGACGAATTTTACGTAGTGACTTGGGCCTGTACCCTACACAAAAAATTCAACTCACCTAAGAGCTGGAGGTAATCGACCATAGACAACGACGTGTGTTTGCTGAATGGGCTCTGGAACAGTTCCACCTGGCCCATTTCTGGATGAATGGGTACGTCAATAAACAAAATTGTCGAATTCGGGACGATACCAATCTTCATGAGATCCAAGAGCTTCCAGTGCATTCCGGAAAATTCACTGTTTGGTGTGAATTTTGAGCTGGCGGCGTCATCGGTCCATATTTCTTTGAGAATGAAGTTGGCCAGACCATCATGATTACCAACTTCCTTTAGCTTGAATTAGATGATATGGACACCAACGACATGTAGTTTTAACAGGATGGCGCTAAGTGCCAGGCCAGCTCACGCCACATTGGAAATTCTGCACAAACGATTCGAGAGCATGGTTACCCCAAGTTAAGGTGATGTGAACTTGCCACCGAGATCGTGCGAATTGACCCAGTTGGACTTTTCTTGTGGGGTTTCCTGACGTCGCAGGTCTATGCGAATAGGCCACCAACCACAACGGCCCTCAAAGCCAACATTACTCATGTCGTGGGTCAAACTCAGCCTGATTTATGCGTGCACACAGAGAAGTCACGACGCACATTTATTCCATACAGGAAGCGATGAATAAAAGACCCTGTAATTCGGCAAATCAGATTTCTTTGCGTTAAGTCATGTGGCACCCAAACAACGGGCTTCTTTGAGTAACCTGCTCTGTTTAGATTATTCAGAACACTATCATGTAGTTGATGTTTAGCGTCCACGTAATCTCCTGACAGTGTTCGTACCGCTCCTGGTCCTTCTTTTATTTGATGGCGTTACAGCCCTAGAAGAACGAGAGCCAAGCTTCTCTCGATCACCCATGTTGTGTGTAATTTATTCCGAACGGTGTGAGTCGAGAAGGTTTTTCATGGCAAGTATACTACGGGGGTTTTGCCAGTACCCCGCCGAGGGGGGATGCAACGAAATAAACATTCGATGGCGTTGGTGTTATCGGAACCGGAGCTCGATCACATCGTGCGTCAGAGTCCAACACCCTAACCACTGCGCCACGGCGCTCTGGTCCACCGGATGCAAAACTTCAGCTATTATCTCACTGATTGGTCGACTAGTGTTAGGTGCGTTTTTGTCACCGAAATTTCCGAAAATTTCATTCCCAGCATTCTCGCAGTACACTACTCGATTTTTTCAGTACGTTTTCGCAGCGTTCCTACGTTTTATATAGTAAAACAAGGCAGACTTTTCTTCTTCTTCGTGGCGCTACAGACCGATGTGTTCTTGGGGCTCAACGGAGCACGATTTGGAAATTTGGTGCGCAAAAGATCGATGTGTAACATGGCGCGCCATCCTGCATGAACCACAGGTCATTCAAATCCATGCCTTCAATTTCAGTAAAAAAAAAAAAAAAAAAAAGTCGGTTAGCATGGCTCTGTAACGCCCACCGTTGACCGAAACGTTAAACGTTGTTTCCAGCCTCATTTTCGGGACTACAATCCGCACCAAACCGTCCTCTCTGTGGATGCATTGGCTTCTCGACAATAACGTACGGGTTTTCCGAGCCTCAGATGTGGCAATTTTGTTTGTGAGAAAATATGATTTTTCGCCCAAAATCGTTGTCCCATTCAAGCTGCTTTAAGGCCCAAACTGCGAAGCTATAACGAAATGTGAAATGTTGAGTTGTTGAGATCGATGGCAGTTGATGTCCGTGAATCGACATCTCATCTGTGTGCACCGTACGACGACTGGGACCATGAGTGTTGTCCACTAGCATACTCGTCTCACGAACTTTTTGCACGCACTTGCGTACAGCAGTTGGGGTGGGTGCTTCATTTCGTCCAAAAATTCTCTTCAAAAAACGCACTGATTGGACTACATAGCACTCACTTTGGAAGCAAGTTTTCAATATTTCCCGAGGTTGTTCAAGCGTTAAGCGGCTCATTTCGTTCCGTGGAGGTATGATAATGGCTTTCTGTCCAGATTTCGAGCGGGAAACAGCTGTTCAGTATCAAAATAACCTATGATTTAAAAGAAAACCACTAGATGGCCCACTCCTTAAAGCGAATGGATAACACAGCTTTGGTCCGAAGGGTCTTCGAATCCAACTCCGAGGGACGACGCAGCAGAGGACGACCGAATCTAAGGCGACGCACACAGGTGGAAGTGGACCTTAACCATTTGGGAGTGCGTCGCTGAAAACAGCTGTCCAAGGACCGAGTCAACTGGAGAAGCTTGTTTGTTGAGGCCCAGGTTCAGACCGGACTCTAGCGCCATCTAGAGAGTTAGAGAGGATTAGGGGGACTGATCACTGCGGAAACAAGTGGGCCTATTGGGATGTCCCCGCTCACAGTTCACTAAGCTTCATTGCACAGCTTCAATTCGTGCAGAATGGCTAACGTAGAAAGGAGACCAGGCTTGACTGGCTCATTCCAGGATAGGTCTGAAGTATGTAATGTAAGAGGGATTTAGTGACGTAGGGATTCGAGAATTCCTTAGACCAATATTTTATAAAACCAAGGGCAGAATTAGCTCTGTGTATGATACGATTGATGTGGGAGAGAAAGTTTAGCTCTCTGCCGCATATGATACCTAGGTCGCGTATGAAGGAGACGTGGGGTACAGGCGCGTTAAGTAAATAGTATGTTCTAGGAGCAGAAAGAAACGTAACGAACTGGCGTTTACCGATGTTGAGTTCCAGGTGATTGTTATCACACCAATTACCGAAGGATACAAGGTCGCTTTGGAGTGCAAGTGAGTCTGCAGGAGTTGATATTGTCTTGCTGATTTCATGTCGTCTGCATATATTGACAAATGGGAATCTTTTAATATAAGGTCGACATCCTTAACAGCGAGGACAAATATTAAAGAGCCGAGATGACTATCTTGCGGAACACCGGAAGAGGCAATGATGGGGTCAGAGATACAGTTTCTAAAAAATACTCTATATTGGCGATTCTCAAGGCGATTTGCAGTGGAAGAACATTGAGTCATACACGACGGACTCTTAGAAGAGCTTAGGGAATAGCGGACAATTTAGCAATCGGTCTGTAGTTAGAAGTATGAATCTTGGGGCCCTTTTTGTGAGTGGGGAAGATGTAAGAATTGTATTGCAATTGCAATTGTTTGGAAAGGAAGCTTGATGAAGTGAAAGGCGAAAGAGAATGGAAAGAGGTTTGCAGAGGGAAGCGATACATTTCTTGAGGAGAATGGCTGGAAGACCATCGGGACCAGGGGAGAAGTCATCTTTAAGTTGGTTTAGCTTGTGGTGAACCAAGTCCTCATTGATATCAATTACGGAGAGCGATGTCTGATAGCAGTTATTAATATAGCTGAAAAATACAGGGTCGGGTTTATGGCTGCAGTCGCTAAATGATAGGCTAAAGAATGAGGCAAAAAGGTTTGCGACGATTAGTGTTGATGAGTTGGTAGAAGCGTCTAGGATCAGTAGTAAGAGACGTCTGCATTCTTTGATGATATGAGTTGTAGAGGGTGTCACAGAGGATAGAGAAGCGTTGGGAGGCGCTTGTTGGTACTTTGCATAATCAGAGGGGGAATTTGACGTTAAAAACTTCTTCCAAAGTTTATGTCTCGTATTACGAAGAGTACGCAGTTCCTTGTTATATCAGGGAGGTGTTTAGAAGCAATTTTTTCGAGGGACGTAAGGAACAAATTGTATTATGCAGTTAAAGAGAGCAGTGTAGAAAAAGTCCAATGCGATGGCAATAGGCGTGTTTTCGCTCAAGAAGAGGCTAAAGTCTATGTCGTTAACTGAATTGATAAGTGAGGCGAAGTCGGCTTTTCGGAAGTTGAAAAAGAAAGAGTGATCATAGGTGGAGGAAGTTTGGTATATATTATAGGAGAACTTAAGGGATAAGGGAGGACGATATTGGTCCCGAGTGAACAGTAGATGGGTGTTTGCGGTAATAACAGAGTTGTAGGCATCGGAAGACAAGACTGACAAGGCAGATACGTTGGCACAGTATGTGCTCTGCTGTTTCTTCATCGTCCTCATTACACATTCTGCAAGTGTCATCTTGTACAATGCCCATGGTTTTGAGATATTCGTTGACTGGGCAGTGTCCAGTAAGGAAACCTGTGATTATACGAATCTGACTCCTCGAAAGCATGAACAGTTGTTTCGCTCTTTTGAACAGATGTAGTTGGGAGGAACAACTTGGCTTGTCTGCTACCTTCCGTTTGTAACCAATAGTGATCAGTCGTGTTCCTTAACCATTTAGTGGTGCTGATGAGTGTGCCGCAGAAAGGTCGTGGCATCATGAATGGTGATGCGGAGCCTTTCCTTGCTAGTAGGTCCGCCTTTTCGTTGCCTGTATGGCCTGTGTCCAGGTATCCAAATGAGGTGAACTCTGTTTGTGCTGGCCAGCTGGTGAAGTAGTTGTAGGCACTCCCATACCAGTTTGGAGGTGGTTTCATAGCTCTTTAGGGCCAGAAGTGCAGCATTGCTGTCAGAGAGAATATAAATGTTTTTATTAAGTATATTTCTGTTTTCTCGGAGGCAGAGTTCTATAGCAAATAGCGCCATCTAAGCAAGAACTCTAGTAGACACTAGGGTTATGAGGCCGTGTAATTCCAGTGAACCTTTATAGGCGACAATATCCATGTTTTGCCACAGTACTCTGCATCACTAGGGTCAACGACACGCCCATATCTTCAGCGACTTTTCAGCCGTTCAAATGTGGTGGCGTTCTTCTGCATTCAACGTCTTCATGGCCTTCTTGGAAACAGCTGCACTACTCGTAAATGCTAGAGCTTTTCCTAAAGCCACTACTCCATTGACTCTGCCAGGTGGAAGCCTTAATCATAACTTGACGCACGAAACTTACTATTTTCGTGTCATGTGGAGTAAGTGGAGCAGTAAAAGTAATTTGTTTTGCGTCGCAGTGTTCGTCAATCTCTTTTGGGCAATATTTTCAGTTTTCGTATCCAAACCGAATGCTTATGAATGTGCAGCAAAATGGATTTTGCACTGATTTCATGCTTCCCACTGTTTGCCCAATCGATTTGCTGTTCTATTGTTCAATTTTTTCACTTTGGCTTGAACAAATTTCGCAACAACTTCGACCTGCAACTGGAACTGCAATTCCAAAATGACAGCCAATGATGACGTGATGAGGAGTCTTGACCTTGTAACTAAGTACTAGAACACGTTTGAAAAAAAAAAATAAAGTTGTAAACCCGCATAAACCAATTAGTGGTCATAGCCGCCCAGCTCAAGCGATTTAACTGCTACAAGTCACACACAAATCGTCGCACTATCCTTAGAGACAAAACCCAGACAAGAGTTTCCCATATAGCCGTACAGTAAGAAGCAAAAGTGTTTGCAACCCGCAAAGGTGCCAGTGTCTAATAATAAAACGCTCAACTGTCGGGGGCGAAAAAGATGCATAGTTGCACGAACGTCCCTCGTTACCTCAAAGCTAACGATGACGATGAGATATCTAAACACCAAAAAAGAAAAACTAGAAAATACGATGAAATAAAAATGAAGAAGATATCTATGTACGCTGGAGCCAGCACGACCGAACCGAATGAGGATTACAGCAAGGGCCATGAAGTGAAGAGTTACACCGCGCTCCACGAAGATGCGTGTCAAGCTGACGACGGACAAGAAGTTTATGTTGGAAATATAGAGTTAGTTGATCGACGGGGACACTGATAGGGATGAGTGTGTTTCTGGACCTACATATGTACTGTGCAACGGAATGCAAATGTTTACGATGGATTTAACGTGATTAACTTAATGAAGAACTCAAAACTGGTGTTTATGATCGAGTTGTTTTTTGAAGTAGGATTCGAGGGAGAATACATCGGAATGAACAAAGGAGTTGTAGCATTCCCGAGGATGACGTGTGTATCTTGTATTTGGGGAGAGGAAGTTACGAGATAATTGCCTTTCCCTATGATTATGGGAATGCGAATGGGTTTTTAAGTGGAAAGTTTTCGGGATAAGCTTGTTAGGTGCGGAGATGGGAGCCGGCTTAGGTACTTTACGACTCAAAATCTGATGTAAATTGTCGTTTAAACAGAATTGAGGAAATGAACTCAACGATTATGTTATTAAGACATATTTAGAGGTAATCACAACTTTCAATGAAATATAATTGGTCCATCAAAGCCGGATTCTTTAATATCCACAACCTACCAATCGCTGGCTCTATAGATGTGGCAAATAGAAAGAAACTCAACCCAACCGGCGAGTATCTATGCCCAAAAACCATCACCATCACCGAAAGTAATCAAAACTGACAAACTTTCGGGTGGCCCTGATTATGAATGCACCTCATTACAAAAGCCCAAACTAAAGTATTGCATAAAGCATTTCCATATCAATCGAATCACTTCAACTCTTCGGGGTCATCGGAGATTTTCTTCCAATATCTGTCCCAGATATACCAACTAGATAGGGAATCCGAACACCCGCAGTTTGGATAATCAAAAGCTGAGGAAGAAAAATAAAACTAAACTCTTCAGACTACTTTAAAATTGGTTCCGTCATCTGGGAACATGATAGCAACGCATCCAACACCGTAATAATTTCAACTTTATGGCAATCTAGAATCCGAAGGTTCCCACTCAGATGATCCATCATTGAAATTCCAAACACGTAAAACTTACTTGCCCTGTGTCGCAGAGTGGTACAGATATCTGATGTTTTAGGAAGCAGTCTTATCAACAACACCTTACAACACTGTCGAATTCAGAGAAAAAATGCTCTCAATGAGCTGTTCTATTGAGCAATTTGTTTCATTTTCTCTGGCGAAGGAAATGTAATTGAACTTTGAAGGAAGTGCTATCATGGGTACAAAACCGCTATTTTTGACAGACAGAATAATAACCTGGAACTCGACGAAGCATTAATCATAGAATTCTTTATGGGAAAGGACAAGTTAACAAGGTATTCGCGTATTGCTTGGAATATGAGAGCAATGAAATGAATGAAATATGTGCTTGCCACCATTGAATGTCAAATCTAAAGCGATTGAGGGCGCCGTGGCGCAGTGGTTAGTGTGTTGGACTCTGACGCACGATGAGCGAGTTCGGATCCCGGTAACACCAATGCCATCGAATGCTTATTTCGAGGTGTCCCTCCTCGGCGGAGTACTGACAAAACCCACCACCGAAGTTGACTTTGACAACTCTTTGTGTAAGCAGTTCTATCACTGATCTGATCCCATTACTTCCAGATCAGTCAGCGCTTTGGTGACGGCTCAATATCGAGAAAGGCCACTAGAGTTTATTCATTGTGTTCCACTGACCTTTCTATGGTACTAACTGATGTAACTAGTGAGTGAAGTGCTATTTCCACCGATTTACCATTGTTGTAGGCATGCTGGTTATCCCATAGCCTTCCTAAGCTATAGCTGTGTCGAATGTGTACGTCTAAATCCTTCTCTAAAGTTTTAAGCAGAAAAGAAGTAAGACTAATAGGCCTCAAGTCATTTGCATACATGTGGGAGCTTTTGCCTGCCTTGGGTATGAAAATGACTGGTTACCTTCAACTTCATAGGGATGTAGGATAAGGAGATGCAGCTTTTGTAGATTACTACAGCCCAGGGAAGTATGAGATCTGCTACCTGCTGGAGCTCCGCTGGTATGATCCTATTCGGTCGTGGAGACTTGTATGGTTTAAAGCTTTTTAGAGCCCAGATGGCAATATTGCTATTTACTAAGTGGGGAGGAGGAGGATATTCTCGTATCGTGAAATCTCAAATCATTTACATATATTTGCCGATAAGTTGGTTGTTCGAAGGCATTGAAGCAGAAGTGGCTGAAGTGGGTCTAAGGCTAATTGGGGATGTCATCAAAGAAAGACGCATAACACCGACGATTTGTTGCTCACCTTCAGCAGCTATATTTAGTAATCAAGGGCTATCTACCTTGGCTCGATAGTGACAAGCAGCAACGACACCAGCGCTGAGATAGAACGCAGAATAGCTCTTTGGGCTCAAGAGGCAACTAGAGCCCTCTCTCGAAAAACGAAGGTATTCCTATACAACACCTTAATCATCCCGGTCCTCCTCTATGGCGCTGAGGCTTGGACGTCATCCAAAGTGGATGAAAAGGCTCTTGGACGTTTCGAGAGGAAAATTCTGCGTGCAATCTATGGTTCCGTTTGTGTAAACGAAGAGTGGAGGAGAAGATTCAACCAAGAACTGTACGAGCTATACAGCGACCTAGTTAGACGTCTTGATTCGCATGTATGGCGAATGGACATCACCGCTTCGGCCCGAAGAGTCTTTGACTCCAACCCCGAGGGACGACGCAGAGGTGGCGCGCACAGGTGGAAAGAGACCTCAACCAACTGGGCGTGCGGCTGGAAGCAACTGGAAGCAGCTGGCCAAAGATCGTGCCGGCTGGAGAGGTTTGTTGGTCGAGGCGTTGGTTCACTCCGACCTGTAGCGTCAGCTAAGTAAGTAACTACTTGAAATATCGTAAAAATTCACGCGAAGAAACAATCTCTTAATTTCTTAAATAGGACTTAAGCCAGCTCAACTATTTTTTTCGCTTTCAATTTTGAAATATGTATTTAAAAAAAAAACCGAATCTATTATCTCAACTGTTTCAGCACACAATTACCGTAAAATACAAAAAAAGATTTATAAATCAATGCAATGAATGAAAAGTGCAATACACTTTTGGGCCGCAGTGTAGCGTAAAGTGTCACACTGATCTGTCAAGTGAGTTAAGAGTCCATTCAGTGAGCAATCATCGCACAATACCAAGTGTGCAGTGCATGCCGCAATCAATTGTCAAAAACACGCGGAAACACTCGAAACCGAGAGAGCACAAGAGTCGAGTTTACTGCCATTAATCACACTGAGGGCGAATAAAATAGACAGCAACGGTCTTAAATGAAACTTAATCTGCTTAATTGCTGGCATCAATTACAAACCGATCAAGTGATATGCTCGAATGCACTTGGCCTCACGGCAATGCGTACGGACATGTGCTCCTAAAGGGAAAGTAATTTTTTTGATTAATTTGATAGAAACAATAAATTAACTCGACAATACTCGTTGTGGGTATTTCTGTAACCGTATGTCGTGGGTTTTCCACATTTCCTCGTGTGTTGAATGGGGGTGCTGTACATAACCCGCACTCGAAAGTGGGCCACACTCGAGAGATCAGACTCATAAATCCAAATCGTACTACTACACAACACATTATGCAGCACGCAGAGACCAGCCGAGAACCTCGGCTAGAAGATTAGGTCCCTACTATGTAGTGACAGCGATGGTGGTGGTGTGACCATATCGGGTGGGTTGTCCATATAAACGAATTGTTGGCAAATTGTTATTACCGAGCACTGGAAGAAAAGTTCAATTGATTCGTTAATCAGAATTAACCGACTTGTATGGTATTGGTCATTTGCCACAGAGTCGAGAGGAGACAGTTGGTAATAGATAGCCATTGGATTCGTGTGAGCGAAGAATGCGGTTGTAATTAAGTTGTAATGAATACAAGACTGGTAGCTGTGGATAGGAAATGATAAATGTATTTTTCATTAATCGGAGGAGTGTACTTGTAGTACTCGTATTTAGTTGCAGAATTGACAAGTGCCTTCATAAAAGCAAACGCAAAGTTATGAGGACATTAGGCGTTATTGAAGTCAAACTAAAGGTTCAATGAATTTGATGATAGTGTCTGCTGGTGATGAACAGAAAACAGAGATACGTATTCCTGAAAAACGCATAGTCCTACTTGGTGGCGGGTTAATAAGGTCGGAATATAAGCACTTGATGACAGTGTCGCGGACAGAATGAATCCGAATTGGGAGGAGTTGAACAGCCTCTGTTCGCATGTACCAGTTTGAAAGCTTCCCCGCAGAATTGTGCACATCCGGTCTATAAGACTTCCCTCTTCTTCTTTTCTTTTATTCTAATTAACTTAAATCGATATTAAATCTTTTGTTCAACACCATACTAATGATCGGTAAGAGGTTCTTTTAAAACGATGTTTAACACGTTTGCGAAGACACATTAGGGACATCGTACTCGGTATAACGGTTGATTTATTGTTATTAGATTAGCGTAACTGGTTGGATTGAAAAGAGATCGGTCGAGTTATTATCAATAACGATGATTTCATTAGTTTCGTTATACCGGATATAGCCAAGGTGTGATTAGTGATACTTACAACGTTGCCTAGGTTATTACTAAATAGTTGTCTTTGATGCCTGTTTTTACTGTGGCTTACCTGTAAAGAAGAGAAAGAAAAAATACCGTTAAGTAAAATCTTTAAAAATTACAATATTTTTAAGTTTTTTTTTTTTTTAATAAATTTGTACAAAACTGTACCGGAAAACAACTCCATAGTCGACATTTACTAACGACATTCCTAAGTTATATTCCAAAGTGCTGCCAAAGTCCTCTCTATACTGTTCAGTATTGAAACAAATGTCACCTAAGTACTGTCATGTACTGTATAATAGAAACACTTACAAGCCAGATATAGCGGTGTGGAGCGCTTCCTATGTCACATTGGAAAACTATTCACGTTACCATCGTATAAAGAGCGGAAAACTTGTAACATTCAGTTGATTATAACTGAAATGACGATACTTTTGTACAATATGGCTGCAGAATCAAGCAGTTTGATGTATTGGCTAAAGGTGCAAAAATATGTTTTTTAACACGCCCGCAACTCCAGAAACCATCTGAGAGAAATGGTGGCAGAAATAATAGGGACAAGACCATGCGTCAACTTGTACCCAAACATCCACGGGCGTGATGGAACACAACACCCTTTCTGTTGGCCAAATCTGTTCGCTCTTTCTTGATTGTTTAGTTCAAATGATCGAGCTGTGCACAGTAAAGGACAGAATTGATCGTTTCGCCACGTTGTAGAAGGTCATAACCTTCTTCCACCATTCCGTCGAACACACAGCATTACCTTGTTCGTCGTCAATCCAGGCTTTAAAGTCGTTTGTGGAGGTTCAGTGGCCTTTGACCATTATCGTCACGTTGCACATATTCGATTTCAGTGCATTTCAACAGTGTTTCACTGATGGCAGTCAGGCCAATCAAATTTCGTTTCCTTAATTCAGGGGGGAGGGAGCGAGCAAAGAGAGCAATGAAGTTGATCGCGTTTAACATGGCAAACACCAGCTTCGATCCCTGTCCCTGCTCAATTCAAGTTGACACACAGCTCGTGGAGGCTGTGCCTCCCCCTGGACAGCTGCCCTGGCACCCGCCAGGTAGTGAACCAACGTGTGCAGCGAACCAACTTCTTGTTCCTGGGGAAAGAGGAACCTGGCCCTCCAGCTGACGACCCCTGCAAACGACAAAAGGACTTGAGAGTCTGCACCTGGAATGTGAGGTCCCTTAACAAACCGGGTGCAGGCGATCAATTGGAGCAAACACTCAACTGCTATAAAGCAGATATAACCGCACTCCAAGAAGTGCGATGGGATAGACCAGGCAAAAAACGGATGAAAAACTGCGACATCTACTACGGGAACTGTTACAAGGAGAACAAACAGCGCCTATTCGGGTGCGGATTCGTTATTCGAGGAAGACTCCGACAAAAAGTCTTAAGCTTCCGAGATATAAGCGAAAGCCTCATAAAAATCCGCAATAGTAGCTTGATATGCGCTCACGACCCCAACCGAAGAAAAGGACGATCGACTCAAGGAAGAATTCTACGATCTCCTAGACAGAACCTATGCCCAATGACCCAGCTACGACACAAAAATCGTTCTAGGAGATTTTAATGGAAAACTGGGCAAAGAGGACATATTTGAATCAATCATAGACTTAGACTAATCGATTTCCTAGCGGGGCGTAACCTCCTTGTAGCAAGCACGCGATTCCATCTCAACATCCACAAGGGTACCTGGCGGTCTCTTGATCAATCGACCACCAACCAGGTTGATCACATTGCGACACTCCTCCAGTATTCTCGACGTACGAACCTTCCGAGGAGCCAACGTCGACTCCGACCACTACCTCGTTGTAGCCAAGGTACGAATGAGGATATCAAGAACGCTTAGGAGTCGAGTAGGACAACGTAAGTTTGACGTCGGAAAGCTATAATCGCAAGAGACTGCCAGAACCTTTGTCTCCTCCAAGTTCTCTCAAAGTCCGCCCACAGCTGTGCAAGCAATAGAGCAGAAATGGGCGCATTTCCAAAACGCCGTCAGAGACGCTGCCTCAGAGGTGCTGGGTTTCAAACCGCGACAACCTAGAAACCCCTGTTCGCTGAACAATGCGAACAAGCCCATGCAGCAAAACAACGATGGACGAGAGCTGCTCGCGAAATCTGTGAGCAGAAGAGAAGAGAGGAACATATGCTTTTCAGAAGAAAGAACACGGAAATCGTGAGATCGAGGAGATGGAGAGATGCTTCCGCAGGATGACAATGGAGAACTCTCGCTGCTCCATTAAGGTCGGTAATGAACAAACCGAGACCTTTAATCTTAAAAAAGGATTTAAACAAGGTGACGTGCTGTCATGCAACTTTTTTAACATCGTGCTTGAAAAGATCCTGCAGGGTTCGCTGGCCAACACAAGAGGTACGATTTATTTCAAGTCTACGCATTTGCTTGCGTACGCAGATAACATTGACGTGATTGGACGGACACAGCGAGACGTCAATGAGGCCTATGTAAGCATTGAGGCAGAAGCGGCTAAGATGGGTCCCAAGGTTAATGAGGATAAAACCAAATATTTGCTTTCACCAAAAAGAGACGGTCAACACCGACGTATTGGCCAAAACGTCAGCATGGGCGGATATAACTTTGAACTGGTCAAGGAATTCGTCTACCTTGTCTCACTGATGACCGGCGACAACAACACCAGCGCTGAGATAAAACGCAGAATCACTCTTGCCAACCGCTGTTTCTTTCGGCTCAAGAGGCAATTGAGAAGCTGAGTCCTCTCTCGGAAAATCAAGGTGACATTATATGTATGTATAAGACCTTAATCATCCGTCGTTATTGACGGAATCCGGTCAATTCTAATATCCCCCGCGGCGTTGAGAAAGAATGTTTGGCTCGCGCAGTCGTTAGTAGGTGACGACACTATGAAGTGCTATTTTGAAAATCTTCTGGTTACTTTAGAACTCATCTTGTAGCAGAAATAATACAAATATGTTCAGCCTTATATGAACTAACCCTTTGGTTTACTAACAAGATGCATTGAGGCATAGACTGGAACAGTGATCTGCATGTATCGAAAGATACATTTCTAAATTTCCTGGAGCCCCTAAAACAAATGACTACGATTTTTTATTTGGACTGAGAAACTTCTCTTCATAAGTCTTGAACATTGCCCGGTAAGGTTATCTTGATGATGTCCTGTATCATGTCTGCGAGGATCAACGTCATACGTCGAAAAACAAGTCCAAGGTAGTCATGCCTCACTACCCTCGTGCTAGAAGCTTTGAGCTCCATAAAACTGGTGGTTTTTTCGCTTCATGATGTTCTCTGTCCCGAGATGAAAGAACTTGTTATGATCCTTTATAAAGCTTACTCGACTAATAACTAGGGCGCTTAACTCAGTTCTAAGGTCGTTCGAACAGGTGTGTCTTTGGTTGCCCTTAACTGTTGTCGAATGAAGGCGGACTTAGTATGAATATCATTCGCACAGTTAGTCCCTGTATCCTAAATTTTGAAGCAGTCTTCAGTCTAGACGGCTAAAAGTAAAACAAAGACAAACTTACAGAAAACAAAATCTGTCTTTTGCGTCGTCTTGTAACTATTATTTTTGCCTTGACTGTAATAAGTCAAAGCCAAAGGTAATGCCTCTTCTTTGGTGGCGTTACAGCCCATGAAGGACCAGAGCCAAGCTTCTCTCAATGGTAATGTCTCACTTTCTAATAAAATGTTAATTTTGCAAAGCTAGACAAGACACCAAGAGTTAGAGAAGCTATAGCCGTTATAAGTCGAAGGGACAAGGGCAGAGTAAGCCACTTCAATGTGTCAAGTGACACGGGATCGAATTCCGACAACAGGTAGGTCATCGAACGTGTTTTCAGAGTGCTTCTCCTCAGCGGGATTTTGACAAAATCCCCTGTAGTATAATTGTCATGAAAAGCTTCTCGAAGATCGCCGTTCGGAACCGGCAATAAAATTGTAGGTCCCTTTCACCTATGGGAAAATGAAATCAGTCCTTTATGGACTGTAACGCCAACATAGATGCATGCAATGTGTCCAGTGATTTTCCTGGTTCACTCCTAATACCTTAGAGCTTAGAGTTTATAGCTCTAACCGACCAAAAATACCGACATCACCTTCACAGAACAACATTGGGACAAAAGGAATACATATTGTGAGCTTCGCATAACCTGTAGTTTGTGATGAGGTCACTAATGGGACGCAACGGACTTAGGAGTGAAATATTTTCTTGCGAGGCTCCTAGGCCTGAGGACACAGATATCTTCGGTAGGATATGCATAACCGACACTGATTCTTATTTTTCCCTTCGATGCATCGATGCAGGTTCTTTTGGAGCTATTCTTAAAGGATAGGTACATCGAAATGAAGGCCACTCGAGTTTACGATGATGGCATTAGGCTGCTGATCGTCCTGTTCTTCAATCAAATTGGTACATTCTTCCGAAACTATATTCTAGTTAAGAGCTTGTCAGACTGCCAAACAAAAGGTTCCATTTATTGGACTTCAACAAGGTGGAATGGGGCATCTTCATTCAACGTGAACGCTTATCCAAGTGACTATATTGCGTCAAAGATGACCTAACGAGTGATCGACTTATCACGATGTTGACGAACAATCGAGTCTAGTTTACCTACTCGATCAGTAGAGTGCCTTTCAATGATCATTTGCTTCATTTCAAAGCACAACTTGTAAGCTATTAAGCCGATCTTGCATCACTCCCAGTCCCAACTCACAACAATTTGTGTCATCACCAAAAACACTAACCATCTGTTCAAGCGTCATGTCGCTTCCGACTCCCAAAAGAGAACACACACAAAAAAAAAAAAAAAAAAAAAAAACACTCCCAGGCCCCTTGGCAGAGACCATTCCTCTCCATACAAATGAGGAAGATCATCATCGTCTGAAGCCATCAATCATCACACATATGTATGTGCATAGTACTTAGCCGAACCACAAAAGTCATAGATGTCAAGATCTGTTACGCTCATCTGATGGCCATAGCGAGGCCATTACATCACGGTTGCTCTAGTGTCTACGGCGTGACACATATCGGCCGCATGTGACTAAGTCAAATATTATTCCGTCTAGACGCTGTTTCGCTTGCACAATTTATTTTATATGTCGAGATACATTTCAAGCTATTATTCGCTCGTTGTTTTCGAATCGAAGATGAGTCGGCGATGAGGCAGATACCATAAGCCAAAAAGAAGCGACACAAGTAGAAAAGATTTCAAAGGTATGCATCTGCATTCGCATTCGTTTCTCCATGTCGTCTAGGTGACAGTCGCTGGCAAGTAGCTGGAAAGAAAAGTGTTGGAATGACAGTCCAACCAAAAACAGAAAACAATTCATTACACAACCACTCTAATGAGCGTAACATCTGCTAAGTCAACGCTCTTCTGTCGACGTTTTTTGTTAAGAACGGAAGATGACAATGCGGAACACAAGAAGGTACGCCTGTTCCACGAGCGGCAAAACAGACAAATGTGGGGGCCCCGTCAAATGACTGATGGTACTCGACATACTGATGTTCCACAAGTTAATTACTTGTAATATGCACGTCCATCAGAATGTACATTGCTTCGGTTTGCATTAAGAGTGCCGTAGTCGCAGCTAGAACGGAGGAGCAACAGTAGTGCACCATCTGCAGAAAAAAAAAAAAAAAAACAAAAATCGCGTCCCGAAACGTCCGTCGGACGGATGAGTTATGTCAAGAATTTGATCTCAGTAAATGGATAGCATGGTGCGGTGGTGGTGAGCTAAAATAATTTTGCATTTCCTCTGCGAGGCACCTCAGTCCGCTTATGCACGCGAATGCTCTGCTTGAGGGACAGTCAGTTCGGTCGAATGGATGCCGTCTAGTGGCGATGTTGTCTCCTTAATGCCTATGTTGTGTGCTTCAAGCTCTATAAATAGAGAACCAAAATGGGTATGTTTCAGATTATTACAGACGATACAACTGACGATAGTGTTATGCTAAATGCTGCAACTGATGAGTGCTATTCGACGGAGGAGGAACGTGTGGTAGCGTGGATTAGGTCGATGATGAACAGCAGTTTAATGATGATGTAAATGATGAGGATTCTGATTACGTGGCCTCGCTGATTTCTTCGAAATGATATTGGAGAAGCGTTGCTTAGGGTAGACAAGGAGCTGATGGATGCTCTTTTGGATGATGTGGAACACTTGAGCATCTTCCATGAACTTGGGCTGTTGTGTAATGGGATTTTCATTGTTCGGGTATTTTTTGTTTTTTCTATGTTATTGGACATACAGTCAGCGGTAAATGTGAGAAGGATGACAATGGTGTTGCTATTGTACGGTCCAGAAAAACGTCATCATACTATCGAGGTACCGAATTATTCAATCCGATTTTCCCGTGGATGTTGTCATATCATATCTTATTAAAATGTCGTAGCGCTACTTACTGCAAGTCAACAATTTAACCGACCTAGTGTCTAAGATAGTAGGTGAAAGGTCAAGCAATTCAAGCCGGAGTTCGTAGATTTTCGAAATGGCAGCCGAAGAGTTGTGAGGGATGCGCATTGTGTTCTGCTGGAGTGTGCCCGTTTTCCCACAAAGTTCGACTTCAGCTTGTAAGCGATTAAGTCGCGGGGGTATTGCGCGCACGCGGGATCTCCAGGCCGCTCAATCCTACGCCAACGACCCTAACACATCAGAAGCTATGCCCAAGCGCACCCAGGCGAGTTTTTGGACTTGGTCCAACCACCAAGCGGTAGGCTGCCTAATGGCCTGCCAAGGCACGCTTCGGAAGTCGTGATGATGGCGACATTCGTCTCATGTGACCAAACCATCGTAGGATCGCCCTTTCAATTCGGAGAAGCAGCTGCTCAACACTGAGCTTTCCGCGCACTGCTGTGTTTCTCACCCTATCCCGGCGAGTAACTCCCATAACAGCACGAAGAAATCTCATTACGGCAGCTTGTATTCGCGATCTTATTCTTTGGGTCAATACCCAAATTTCATGACCATAGATGAGAGTTGGAAGAAGTACTGAGTTAAAAACCGCTACCTTGACTTTGACACCAAGCTCGGTCTTCCTGATTACAGATCTTCCAAGAAGTTTCAAGACGCCCACGATGAAAGGTGTTGATTTACTACCATTAACCCGACCACAACTGCTACACTTTGTGTATGGACCCTCAACTGAGGGTCATAAGTCCCATACTCCTGCAGAGCACTCCAGAGTTTACCTCGAGGAACTCGATCATACGCCCTTTTCAAATCTATAAAGCAGCTGTAGATCGATTTGGCGTACTCCCAAGACTTCTCGCAGTGTTCACGAGCGGCTCTCGTCCGTATATGTAGCATGTTTTTGTAGGCAGTTTACTTTGCTACATGGGCTCATCAAACCAGGGCAGCGTCCCACTGTTGTTCTGTATTGTGTTGGCATCATCAAATTTTACGAGAGATCGAGGGAAACTAGATCGGCAAAGATCCTAGCAGTCTCCTTCGATTGTAGGAGACGTCAAACTTTCGTTGTCCAGCTCGATTCCGTGGCATCCTTAGCTACAACAAGGTAGTGATCTGAGTCGATGTGGACGCCTCGGAAGGTTAAGCCCCGCCAGGAAGTCAAATAGTCGTTGTCCGTTTTCGGATGAGGTGTCATGGAGGCTACACTTCCCCGTGATTGTCACAAATATGTCTGACCTCTTTGCCCAGTTTCGCATTAAAATCTCTGAGTGCGTTTGGCACGGGAACGCATATTAAGCTTATGTTCCGAGCTTAGCTTTGATGCGGATTGTATGGGACGTTCGCTTGCATACTGAAAGCTTAAGAGTCTTTAGCGAATAACGAAACCGCATCCGAATAAGCGCTGGTTAGTTTCCTTGTAGCAATTCCCGTAGTAGATGTCGCAGTTTTTCAAGGTGCGTAATCAAATCAACCAAAGGACTGCTCTGGACAAGGCAGTTTATCGAAACCTTCTGGGGAAAGTACAAAGATCGGCCAGTTTATATATAAAAGGGGCGATCAGGTCAACCCCCACAGAGGCCCTAAATATACGATTACATTTTCCACCGTTGGACCTCTTCAGCAAGCAAGCTGCTGCCTGCGCGGCCCTACGGCCCTGTGTACTCATGGACACAGACTACATGATCCCGCAGAATGTGTTCACTAGGAACTTCGAAGTTGTCATTCCATCCAGGGAGGAATGGGCTAAAGGGAACGTCATACCGAAGGACTCGATTTCCGTCCATACCGATGGCTCCAAGACGGAGACGGGTGTAGGTAGAGGAGTCTTTTCCAAGGAACTTAACCTCAACCTATTATTCAGACTCCCAAACCACTGCAGTGTGTATCAAGCAGAAATAAAAGCGATAACGGAGGCCTTTGCATGGCTTAGGATCAGTGTAATATCCGCCAAAGATATTATCATTTGCACGGACAGCCAATCTGCGATAGAATCCCTGGGCGCGGTAAAACACAAATCAAAGACATCACTTAAGTGCTGCCTATCTCTAGATGAGATGGCTGAGCAGTTCATGGGTTCTCGGGCATAGGGATATTGCGTGGCCGACGAACTCTACCTACCGTCGGGTACCTAGAAACACCAATAAGTACGGTAAAGCACATGATAAAACTTCAAACCATAGAGACGACCAACCTCCAATGGGATGAGAATAATATCGGCTTCATAACTAAACAAATCTGCCCTAAGCTAAACCTAGAACGAACCAGGGACCTAGTGGCAACCAAAAGGGCAACCTTAAGCACTCTAGTGAGTGTCATTACAGTTCACTGCACCATTGGAAAACACGTCGTCAAACTAGGGCGCCAAACGAGGAGGAAGAGGAATCGATACATCACATCCTCTGCTCATGTCCTTCCTTTGCGAATCGCAGAGGATTTACCTCGGTGAATATTTAAGTGAGCTAGCAGATCTAAAAATAGCTCAACTGAATCGCATCATCAGAAGCACCGGTTGGTTCTCAGGTAGCGGATCATGGTAATATGATCCATGTGGAACCACAATGGGCCGACTTCGGCCTACGTGTGGCTTATGACAACCACTTTTATCTAACCTATCCTAAAAGTCTCTGCCAGCCAGTAACACCGATCTTCTGTAATGGCGTTGCCGACAAGCCAGCCTCGATAGTCCCAACGAGCCTGTTGTAAGACCGTGAACCTTTTTCACAGCAATATCCTCAAGCGCAAGAGAAGGGAATTCTAATTCGACGGTTTGAACAGGAAAATTTTTTAAACGCAGAATGCGGCACCAAATGCCACAGGCAAAGGTCTTAACAGGCATTTCCAATTATGATTTTCTAGGGGTAGTCACGAATTGTAGAACTTGTTTGCAGTCATAGAACCTCGGCGTGCAGATAAAAAAGCTTAAGACCATAAGCATAAGTCCACTCTTACCAATCGCGTAAATGGTCAACCATTGAAAGCCCTCACAACGCAAAACCCCCTGCTGATACAAAAATGATATCACCGCCAGCCGTTGCCAGTTGTCACTCAAAAACAATAATAGTATCCCCGAAACCTCAACAACCCCTGATTAAAAAACGAAAAGTTGTCAAGTTCAGTGCGTTGTTGTTTACAAACAACTTGTCGGAATCGCTTCATCGATTATGTGCCCGCTTGACCTCCAGCCACAACAGCTCTCTGTAATTAAAACTCACGCGATATGATACGAGCAATTGCTATCTTATCCGAAATAGAAATAAACGATATCCTAGCCAACAATCGAAATTCGGTTGATGACTTAATTTGTACCTAAATGTGCCTCCTATCTATCCACCTAGAATGTATGTAGCTCGTCGGTTGTTATTGAAATGTCGCCCCAAAAGAGACCACGAGGAATGTGCTCGTCCAAGATATAGGAAACAGATACTGTGAGGAATTTATAGTCCGTATAATCCACTCAAGATATGCAGAAAAAAAAAACAGAAAAATTCAATAAACGATTTCAGGACAAACAACAACAAAAGCAAAGAGGATAAAGGCATACAAAAACACAATGAGCGTGGAGCACATGATTCCATTATTAAGTGCAACCGATGCACCGAACCATCGAGGCACCTCGTGGAAACATACAATTATTATGACCACTTCCATGTCCATTTGCCCATGCATACATAGTATACACTATACAGACACAGCGTTCACGCGTCCTGACACAGACCTGAACATAATTGCTAAATTAAATTGTTGATTATCAACGAGTGATAATGAATCCAATTCCAAATGATTGTAAGTGTAACGATGTAATTAAGTGAATGGGGTTTCGTTTCGTTTCGCTCTGCAGAGCGTACGTAATGAAATAAGCTAAAAGTATGCGCGGCAGCCACGACCGATTGTGGGATAATTACGGTTGGTCCTGTGGTAGGGACGACGACCGGATACGATATGGATGGATTCCAAGTGGTGGAGGGTGATGGTACTGGGGGATGATGAATATTTCGTTCAATTTGTCACTGGTGAAAGATCAAAGGAAGTGGAATACTTGAGATGCTTTCAGGGGCTTTTAGCTATTTTAATAAGAAGACACAGAACGGGTGGCAATTATTCCAGGTTGTCAAGCCATTGATATCGGGGCGGTTTTTTGGGGTGGGAAAACGCCTCGTAATTGAATTTGTTAATTTATTTACTTTGGCAACATTGCTCAGACCAACGAACGTGAAATGTAAGCAAAATATACTTGAAAGAGATCTAGTATCCGTCTTCCAAGGAACTGTCGAATATCGAGCTTTATTTCTAAATAATACAAGGCTTCAATGTGGTTTAGTTATTCTAAGTAACTCGCATGAGTTTAATCACGCAGAAGACTATGTACATAAATGAATCTCATTAAGTCTACTTGAAAAAAAAAAATTAATCAGTTCTAGACCCGCTCCCTACAAACGGCCAAACGCCGCCTTAAAGCACACCTAATTGTGGACTTATTGACAGTTCCAAGGCAGGATCTTAGTCTTAGCACTGGGCGATGCAAACAGAGCAAAGAAGTTGATCGCGTTTAACATGGCAAACGACAGCTTCGATCTCTGTCCCTGCTCAATCCAAGTTGACACACAGCCTCCGCGTGGCCCCCCCTGGATAGCTAGCCGGGCACCCGGCAGGTAGTGAACCAGTGTGTGCCCTCCAGGTTGGGGGTTGTGCTTAGGGGTAACATCCCTATCAAGTGAAAACCTACTTGTACCGAAACGACAACAAGCCTCGGATACGGACGGATACAAAGCTGACGACCCCTGGAGACGACTAACGGACTTGAGAGTCTGCACCTGGAATGTGAGGTGCCTTAACAGACCGAGTGCAGGCAATCAATTGGAGCAAACCCTCAACTGCTATAAAGCAGATATAACCGCACTTCAAGAAGTGCGATGGGATGGACCAGGCAAAAGACGGATGAAGAACTGCGACATCTAACAAAGGAATTGCTACAAGAAGAACAAACAGCGCCTATTCGGGTGCGGATTCGTTATTCGAGGAAGACTCCGACAAAAAGTCTTAAGCTACCGAGATATAAGCGAACGCCTCATAACAATCCGCAACAAAGCTAAATTTGGAAACATTTGCTTAATATACGCTCACGCCCCAACGGAAGAAAAGGACGATCGACTCAAAGAAGAATTCTACGATCTCCTAGACAGAATCTATGCCCAATGCCCCAGTTACGACACAAAAATAGTCCTAAGAGATCTTAATGCAAAACTGGGCAAAGAGGACATATTTGAGTCGATCATAGGAAAACATAACCTCAATAATACCACATCCGACAACGGACTTAAGCTAATCAATTTCCTAGCGGGGCGTAACCCGTAGCAAGACCGCGATTCCCCCATCTCAACATCCACAAGGGTACCTGGCGGTCTTTTCATCAATCGACCAGATTGAAAGCTGAAAAAAGCTGAAAAAATTACATGACAGTTCGTCGCCCTGTCTGCGAGAGCTTGAGCTTGAGAAAGCTTGAAAGGGACACGATCTGAGAGGGTCCTGATGGTCTCTGGCGATTTCAGCTTCCCGACGTCAAATTTTGCTGGTCCTACTCGATTCCGCAAGGTTCGCGATATCCGCATACGTACTTTGGCTGCAACAAGGTAATGATCCGAGTCAATATTGGCTCCTCGGAACGATCGGACATCCAAGATGCTGGAGGACTCTCTGGCGTCAATTACAATATAATCGATTTGATTAAGAGATAACTGATCAGGAGACCGTAATGTCGTTATGGATATTGAGATGTGGGAATCGTGTGTTGGTTACTAGGAGATTTCGCCCCGTCACAAAGTCTATCAGCCTGATTCCGTTTTCGGATGTTGTGTCGTGAAGGCTGTGCTTTCTTGCGACTCGTTTAATGATATCCTGCTTACCCAACTTGGCGTTGAAATCTCCTAGGACAATCTTGGTGCCATAGCTAGGACATTGAACGTATGTTCTATCTAGGAAGTCATGGTCATCTTTGACTCCGTCGTCTTTTTCTTCTGCGGATTATTATGAGGCATCCGCTCACGTGTCGGAAGCTTAGGACTCTTTGCCTAAGTGTACCTCGTTGAACAAATCCGCATCCTTGTAGCAGTTTCCGTAGTATATGTCACAGGTTTTCATACTATTTATACCCGGTCCATCTCATCGGAAGTCTTGAAGTGGAGTAATGTTTGCTTTAAATTTCCTTAGGGCTTTTTCTAAGTGTTCGGCTGCACCCGGACTGGGACCTAACATTCCAGAACCGATACTCCTGTCCTTTTATACGTTTGCGGGTGTCGTCAACATGTAGTCCGTCCGTTAAATCCGACGCTTGTGGGTTTCTCTGAATTTGTACAGTAACGGCTTACTAGGTCGTAGGTCAACCAACTGAATCTGTCTTTTGGCACAGGAAACTCACCATTCGCTCGTCTCCGTCTATTTCCAGATGAAATCTCCACCATGAGGAGGTCGGTGTGGGACTTACTAGCAGTGCCGCAAGGTGTTCGTTTGCGGTGGCAATTCGGCAACATATGACTGTAGGGCTCACTAAATAGGGTCCTTGTTTGTGAAATACACTCGACCACAGCAGCGATATTCGCACAATTTTACTATCTTCACAATAATCCCCCTCTAACTCTACACAACGATTCCAACGTTGCTCCCACGATTCGAAGCGCCTTTGATAATCCTCCGAAGTTAACTCGTTTAGAACCATGGTTACAGCCTCTTTAACCTTCTCTACACATGAGTTCCCTTGAGGTGTGCTTAAAAAAAAAGTCCCAGGGGACAGTAGTATCGGAGCTACATATATGGTGGATGCGGCAACGTTGGAATGCTTTAATTTCGCCAAAAACTCTTGCACAATTAACGAGGAATGAGTCGGCGAATTGACGTAGTGAAAGATTCAGCCTTTCCTGGCGAGTTTGGATGGCGCACGAAAAACACGTGCTCGCAACCTCTTCAGGACGCCAATAAAGAACGGTCCAGTGACGGCGAAAATGACGGTATTTCCCAATAAATTTCCATTTAAGCCTACAAAACCGGCTAGTACAATTGTGTTTGTTTTCTTCGTACCCCCATGCTACTACTTTTTTTTTTTCCTTTTTTGCAGTGGTTTGGGTCGTAGATATTAGTTCACTACTTTCCAGGGGTGGTTGTCCTAGATATGATTCGAGAGGAACCGACCGAGTTTTCACGTTGGTTGCAGTTCTCAGAAACTATTCCATTCACTTATGGCGTTACGTATACTAGAATTGCACACACAGAGTAACTATGAATTTAAAGTGACCATATACTGTGAGCGTTATGTCTTCAACCTGCAACAACGTTTGTTATTTAAATCGGACAACTTAAAAGCATAAGCTCCTTCATCTCTTGCTAGAAGCCATCGGTGACCTTTCAAAGAAACATCTCTGCTTCTATTGAAATGAACAGCTGTGCAATGGCAATTTCAAAAACTTTCTGCACGTAATTCGCACAAGCCAACAAAATTCAGTAGACAGAGAGTTTCATTTGATGCCAAGCGCTTTCAGAATAAATTTGAATCAAAGTTCAATCAAGTGCCTGACTCTGCTGTGACGCTCCATTTAATGGTAGTGAGGGCAATCATAAAAACCGCCAACACGTCCAAATACGACCACACACAATCACCGACTTTTCACTGACCTCAATGGCATTTAAGCTGATATTTGAATCATAATTTAATGGCTTTCGTCACAAGCCACAGTCGTGCTCTCAAACAAGTCACATTCTGGCATCTCCTCTGTCGGTTAATTAAACTTTTTCAATTGGTTTTCAACTCGTTCGTCGGACAAGGTTTCCTTTCGTATCCACATCATTAAATATTTGAATACAAAACAATTAAATTACCGTAAAAAACAAAACGTAACCTCCCCGAGAAGTATATGCCACCACCATCACCACCCACCCATCCATCCTTATCTGATTGCCAGTATCAACAGCAACGGCAGCAGTTCATTTTCATCTTAGCATCGTTAAGTATCGATTTGAACTGGTGTTCATGTGATGATTATAAATCACCAGTGCCTATTTGGATGTGTATTATTGAATCGAATACCTCGAGTGCTTGGATCATTTTGGAATTTAATTTCATCGGTTCATCTATCAAAGCCCCACCCGGATGGCACCCCTTTGCATGAGCAATCAGCTCGATGCTCTTGCGTCGTACTTGTAATATGTACATATACATAGATACCAATGAGGCGCAATACATATACATAAAGTATCTCTCGACCTTTTGGATGATTCAATCAATTAATTTCTCTGTCGGCGGTTATCGTTACCGAGAACTGAGTGCCAAGTTCAAAATAAACAGACGATACATACCTCATTAGCAGCTGTCCAGTGAGCTTTGTTCCACATTCAGTCATAGGTATCTAAACATCAATGATGAGAATAAAAAAAAACCCTTTCCTCCTGGGATCTGTATTCGCTCATACATATGTAAGTGCTCCACCATTGCATTACTATGTATTGTAACTGAGTGGGAACGATTGTTCCTAAGCTCGGTTCAGTGATTCCCTAGTGGAATCAATATATTTCTATGATTTCCTTCCCTAGGCCGTACTCTACATCTGCAATCGATTAGAAGCGTATTTTTTTGTAAAAGAATTTTTCTTCTTCAATCCCCTTTCCGATCATCCTCACTTCGATTAATTGTATTTGCACTCGAACATCACTGTGAACGACTTGCGGCTGGCGGCAGCAGGAGACGGATGAATGACTCAGACCAAGAGATGAATGGAAAGCAACGCTTTGAAAGAGATTAGTTGTGCTGACAAACTATTTTACTGAATCATTAGATTCTGTTTTGAATTTTTTTTTTCTAATTTTCTTTGCACTCTAGTGCTCTTTGTTTGTAATTTGAAAAGATTCCAGTGAAATTCGAAAATATAATTTGCTGCGTGGGATTAATGCGAATAGCTTCAATGCTCATTTGGATGGATAATATAATAATATTTATTGTAAGCGTAATTGCAGTAGATTCAGAATTTAAGCCTACCTGAATTAGTCGGGAACAAGCGTTTTTAATTAGAAAATTAATTGCGATGGAGTTTGGGTGCCATTAAAGCTGTTCATATTTATGGTTTTTTCAAAATTTGTTTGAAGGCTAGTGGGTGGCGTTAGAATGTCAAATTATTTTACAGTCACCATAAATGTTGACGAAAAGTGGAAAATGTAATTCAATTTACTTTAGATTAGAGATTATTAAAATTCGGCAATTTATATGCGAGATAAAGTGTTTTTTCAGAGGTTTGGTTTTCAAGCTGGCAACACTGTTTCTACAGATTGTCAATTTGACAGCTGGAAGTTGATTTGTGGTAAGTACGTTGTGCCATTTTACGATGAACGAATGGGGTTCGATCACTGGATTGCGATAAACTACAAATGTCTACTTTTTGTCGAATGCATTTCACCTAAGATCAATTATCTGAGCCGTTCGTAAATGTTCGGGTAATGAACAGGATGGCAAAGGACTAACAAAGGCCTCGTACGGGTAGCATCTATCCGACGGATGCTGGCCTGCTAAAAAGCGAGAAGAGCCACCGCAGTCGAACATCTTGCGGCACTGTTAGTAAGTCCTATCCCCACCTCCTCGTGGTGCCATCTGGAGATTTCCTATGGAAATTGCAGACGGGGAAGGGCGAATGGCGAGCCACCTGCGCCAAAAAAAAACAGGATTAGTCGGTTTGGCTACGGCCTAGTAAGCCGTAACAGTAAAAAAAAAAAACACAAACTCCGAAACAACCACAAGCCTCGGATATAACGGACCAGATTTATGTTGACAAAGCCTACACGACACCACCTCCGATAACGGGCACAGGCTGATTGATCTTGCTACGGGGCATAATCTCCTTCTAGCCAGTACGCGCTTCCCGCACCTCGATATGCACCAAGGCACCTGGCGGTCTTTTGATCAATCGACTACCAACCAGATTGATAACATCGCGATCGACGTCAGACACTCCTCCACTATTCCTGATGTTCGAAATTTCCGAGGGGCTAACATCGACTCGGACCACTATCTTGTTGTAGCCAAGATGCGCTTACGGATATCACGAACACAACGGAGTAGAGTAAGAATACAAAGTTATGACGTCGGAAAGCTGCTATCGCCAGAAACCGCTCGTGCTTTTACCGATCGCGTCTCCCTTAAGCTCTCCAATACACCTCAATCCTCCACGCTATCAATAGAATAGCAGTGGAGCCTTTGCAAACAAGCCCTGAAAAGCTCTGCATCCGAAGTTTTGGGTTTCAAGGCTCCACCACGAAGAAACACCTGGTTCGATGACGAGTGCAGGAGGATTCATACAGCGAAGCAGGATGCATATAAGGCCTCGCTGCATAAAAGAACGAGAGCAGCTCGTGAGCTCTACGAGTTAAAAAGAAGGGAGGAGCATAAGCATCTTAGAAGAAAGAAGAAAGAGCACGAGAACCGCGCGATTGAGGATTTGGAGAGGTGTTACTGCAGGCGTGACGTTCGAAAGTTTTATCAACAGATAAAGCGAACATGCCAAGGTTATAAAGCCAGAACGGAAGCCTGCAGGGATGAGAACGGACACCTAGTAGTAGAACTGCAGTCGATGCTGAGAATATGGAAAAACCGCTTCTGCAGACTGTATAACGGCGATGTTAGTCAATATACCGCTGTCAGGCAGAATGATCCATTTCTAATCGACGGAGACCGCAGAGAATTCTGTCCCCCTGACCACGACGAAGTTAAGATTGCCATATCGAAGCTCAAGCCGAATAAAGCTGCTGGCGCAGACGGACTGTCTGCTGAGCTCTTCAAGGCAGCTGGGGATGACCTGGTTGGGAGCATGCACCAGCTCATCCGTAAGATATGGTTAGAGGAAAGCATGCCCGAGGAATGGAGTCTCAGCATCATATGCCTGATCCACAAGAAAGGAGACCCCTCTGATTGCGCCAACTATAGAGGAATAAGTCTCCTTAACATCGCCTACAAAATCTTCTCTGCCGTTTTGTGTGAACGCCTGAAGCCTTTCGTAAATAAGCTGATAGGTCCTTATCAGTGCGGATTCAGGCCAGGGAAGTCCACCATCGACCAAATCTTCACACTACGGCAGATACTGGAGAAAACCAATGAATTTCAAGTTGACACTCACCACCTATTTTTCGACTTCAAAGCCGCATACGACAGCGTAATTAGAGACGAGCTATACAACGCTATGTCTACCTTTGACATACCTGCTAAGCTCGTCAGACTATGCAGGATGACTTTGGAGAATGCTCGCTGCTCCATCCGAATCGGTGAACACCTTACCGATAGTTTTGATGTCAAAAAAGGATTTATGCAGGGCGATGCGCTGTCGTGTGATTTCTTCAACATCATATTGGAAATGATTGTGCAAAAATCACTGGCCAATAGAAGAGGCACAATCTATTTCAAATCCTCGCAACTCCTTGCATACGCCGACGATATTGACATAATAGGTAGATCACAGCGAGATGTCAGTGAGGCGTTTGCGAGTATTAAGATGGAGGCGGCGAAAATTGGTTTGGCGGTAAACGAGGGCAAAACTAAATATATGCTGTCATCAAAAAAGGACGCTCAACACCGACGTCTCGGCCAGAACGTTTGTATTGACAGATATAAGTTCGAGGTAGTTAAGCACTTCGTCTACCTTGGCTTCGCAGTGACCTGGAACAACGACATCAGTTCCGAAATCAAACGCAGAATCACTCTTGCTAATCGCTGTTTCTTTGGGCTCAGGAGGCAACTGAGTAATAGAGCCCTCTCGCGAACGACAAACTTGACTCTATATAAGACCCTTATCATCCCGGTCCTGTTGTACGGCGCAGAAGCATGGACACTATCAAAAGCGGATGAGGAGGCCCTTGGTCGGTTCGAGAGAAGGATTTTCCGCGTGATTTTCGGGCCTATAAACGCAGACGGGGGATGGAGGAAAAGATTCAACCACGAACCTTACGGGCTGTACAGCGACATGAGCCTAGTCAGGCGTCAACGGATTCAACGCCTAAGATGGCTTGGCCATGTAGAGCGTATGGCGCACACAGGTGGAAGGGGCGTATGGCGCACACAGGTGGAAGGGGACCTCAGCCAACTGGGTGTGCGGCAATGGAAAAGGCTAGAAAGATCGTGAAGGGGCATGTTAGTTGAGGCCCAGGTTCACCCCGAACTGTAGCGCCCACTAAGAAGAAGAAGAATGAACAGCCGTGTTGTGTGCACCGAAACCGATAGAGAGAAAAGCGAACCGTTTGAATTGCCGCCTGCCAATTTGGCCCTTGCAAAGAAAAACACTTGCACTTCGTTACAATTCTGGCACGACAATGACCATTTATTTACTTTATACATATGTAAAGGGTCCGCCAAATAACTTCTTTTTTTTTTTTTTTTTTTTTTAAATGCCATAAAAAAAAATAATTTTTTCTTAATTTTCATTTTTTATTTGAAAGTACAATCCTTCCTGTTAATAATGGAAAATAATTTCATTCAAATGGCTGCCTCGGCTGGCCATGCAGTAGCCTACATGATCGGTCCAATTTTTAAGCACATCGATTGTGTGCAGCTGTATTTCACCAATGGCTTCACGAATATTGTCCTTTAAGGCGCCAATTGTCTCTGGCTTGTCGGCGTAACACTTATCTTTGACGGCATCCCACAAGTAATAGTCCAACGGTGTTAAATCGCAGCTCCGAGGTGGCCAAACGACATCAGCTCTGCGGCTGATAATGCGATCTTCAAAAACAGGACGCAAAACATCGAGTGTAGCTTCGGCTGTGTGGCACGTAGCGCCGTCCTGTTGAAACCAATTGTGAATTTTTTTGTGAACAAAAATTCGTTCAACATGACCCGATAACGATCGCCATTGACTGTAACGGCCACTCCTTGCTCATTTTCGAAGAAAAATGGCCAAATTATGCCTCTGGACCAAAATCCGCACCAAACAGTGGCTCGTTTTGGGTGCACCGGCTTTTCAATGTATGCGTGCGGGTTGTCTGTGCCCCAAATGCGACAATTTTGCTTGTTTACATACCCGCCAAGATCAAAATGAGCTTCATCTGAAAAGATGATTTTTTTGGCAAAATCGGCATCTTCTGTAAGTCGATCGCAGGCCCACTTAGCGAAGCGAAAACGCATTGGATGGTCAGTTGGCTTCAACTCCTGAACCAATTGGACTTTGTATGGCGTCATACCAAGGTCTTTATGCAAAATTCGTCTCAATGAAGTCTCCGAAATGTTCAATTGTTGAGAACGACGGTGAATGATGTTGATGGCGCTTTACGCACACTTTCTGACGCAGCATCAATATTCTCGGATGCACGCATGTTTTTGGCTTTTCACGCTTTGGTTTTGTCGATGAGGATGCCAGTTTCTTTCACTTTTTTCACAAGATAACGAACATACGGAGCTGACGGTGCTTCTCTTCTTCCAAAATCCATACGCAATTTTCGCACACATTCAGCAACATTACCATGATTTTCAAAGTAATGTCGCAATATTTCCCAGCGGTGTTCAAGCATATACTCAACCATATTCGCTCAGCGGAAGGATAAAACTAATTATCTGTCAAATCAGACATGAGCTAAGTGTTACCATTCACGAAATAAGCACTACTTGAAAAAAAAAAAACGTTAGATGGCGGACCCTTTATATACATCGTTTCTGACAGGTTAAATATTGTGGGCGTTGGGCTGTCTATGGCTATGCTGGGTTCCGTTGACGTGTACAATATTGTTGCGACGTCATTGCGGTCGCAATAGAGCAATTCACCTTTATTTATTTTTACAACCTTTTACACACTTTACACTTTATTGCTTACACACACTCTTATGACAAGCTTTTACACACTTTTACTACACACTTTGTCTCTACAACTCACTAGGTGGCTTGATTGCCTTCACACTGTATACCGACTGATCACTAAGAATTCCGTAAACTGAATCCTCCCGCGTACGAGCGTTCGCGCCTATAATGTTTTCTAATAGGGAATTGACAACTTTGAATTCAATTTGTGTGCGCATCCTTTCACTTATCATCGAACTGTCATTGTCAATTTATTCAGTAAACTCAACATTTTCAAACAAACGAGCACCGTCTGCAAATTATAAAAATTTTCTACCGAAATTCGGAGTCGGTGACCGCAACTTTAAGAGCGTTAACTCCAATTTTCGGTCGTAATTCCCGTCCTAGTAGGCAGGCAGTCTAGTGCAAAAATTAGAGTCTACATGTTTGCTGTGTGGGGTTGCCGTGTCAGTGAGACAACGGGTTGGTCGAAGTGTCGAAAATATCGCTGCCGTTCGAGCGTCCGTAGCAAACGATCCAAATCAGTCAATTCCACTGCGTTCTCAAGAATTGGGCATCGCTCAGACAACATTATGGCGTATTTTGCAAAATATGCGTTATTGGTCAGGTGAAAATCCACATGTGCCTCATGAATCACCACTTCATCCACAAAAAATAACTGTTTGGTGCGGTTTGCACGCCGGCGGCGATATTGGGCCATATTTTTTCATCGACGATAACGATCGTCACGTTACTGTGAATGGCCAGCGTTATCGCGCCATGATTACCGATTATTTTTGGCTCGAATTGGAAGGTATGGACTTGGACGACATGTGGTTTCAACAGGATGGTGCCCGAAGCCACACAGCACAGGTTACAATCGATTTACTGAAGGAAGAGTAAGTTTGATGAGCGTGTTATCTCAAGAAATGGGCCAGTCGATTGGCCGCCTCGTTCGTGCGATTTAAAGCCCCTAGACTATTTTCTAGAGCGCCGTGGTTAGTGTGTTGGACTCTGGCGCACGATGAGCGAGTTCGGATCCCGATAACACCAACGCCATCGAACGGTTATTTCGTGACGTTCCTCCTCGGCGGGGTACTGGCAAAACCCCCCGTAGTAAACTTGCCATGAACTCGACTTCTGAAGAGGAACGTCTGACGGCGAACATTCGCGAGATTAGACCAAGCGCTGTATAAGAGGTACCGCTCGCCCTCGGCGGCATTCAGTATTGGGGATTCAGTAACCAGTGATCAGTCGGTATTCAATGTGAAAGTAATCAAGCCATCTAGCGTGATCTAGAGACAAAGGTTGTAATAAAGGTGTGGCGCCCAGATAATTGATCTGAGGTGGAATGACAAAGCGTGTATTGAATAAACCAGTAAACAGTTGTAGTTTATCGCAATCCAGTAGTTGAATCTTTTTCTGGACGATTCATTTTCGTAACAATATTAATGCCAGGACAACGCGTGCAAATTTTGAAAACTTATTTTGAAGCGATGGTTTGGTTCGCCAAAACTTATCGTGCGCTACGCCACCTAAGAAAGTTATTCGGAACACGATGAATAGTTTACGCACCACGTACACTCTAGTGGATAAATACGCATCTAAGCGTCGACAAGCGACTCATGCGGACACAAGCGTTTACACCTATCCTCTCTCAACGAACTCCTACTTTCACCTCCACGTGGGGAAACTTGGGAGCCTGGTACCTTCGACCGAAGATGTGGCCGACCCCACAGGGGGGAACTGTAAGAGTAAGTCGGTTCCAGGGCTTAATTCTTCTTCAGGACGGCGGAGGACGAGCTAATCAAGTTAGTGGACAATACATGGATAACATCCCTTTTGGAGCTGCACTAACATATTTCGACAACCAGGTCCAAAAGGAGATCTCCAAGGTCGGGTCGGGACACTGGAAAAGAGACGTCGGCGGATGGCTCATCCGTGTATGTAGGGCTGCTACATAGTACAGCCAACGGCCACTCACAACCTCAGCGAGGTAACCGACACCGGATCCAGCCGGATGGTTAGGTTTAGAAGCGACACCTCATTTCTTTCCTTAAGGACTACGGGTTGATGAACACCCCAAGGGCGGGTCATATTGTTCTACTATGGCTCATGGTTATAGACAAAATCTTGCAGGATTTGGAGAGAATCGAAATTAAGACAATCGCTTATGCAGATGACGTACATAGTTACGTCAGAGAGGGCTCTCACTTAACTAAGCGTCTGGGCCGCAGGATGTGGACTTAGCGTCCACTTTGCTTAGGCCTGCCTTAAGCAAAGCATACAATATCACAAAACTTAACCGGATCCAGAGATCCAGCCCGACCGAAGCACTCAACGTACTCCTAAACCTCCTCCCTCTGGATCCTTTTATCAGATATATTGCATCTTGGTGATCAATTAGGCCCAGAAAATCCGAGTTCTGGTCATCGAAACCCTACGGTCATAGTAAGGAGTTGGACAACTTACCTGGATACCTGGATACGATTTCAACCTACTTCGTGGTACCCAAACTCAACCTAAACAAAGCTGCCCAAGCCCATTTTCCATCCAGAATGATATGGAAAAATGGATTGCACTTCAGGAGCCACTAGGTGGCACTTGTTACCGACGGCTCGAAGGTGGAGTGCGGGGTCGGCTCAGGTATCTTCTCAGCGGAACTATCTCCAAGTCATTTTGTCTTCCGGTCCGCCAGTGTGTTCCAGGCGGAAGTTCTAGCGGTTAAGGAAGTTTGCAAGATACTGACCCATTACCCCATTACTAGGAGAGACATTGCCATTTGTATTGACAGACATTTGGCTATCAAAGTTCTCGATTCACACACCTTAACACCCAAACTAGTCGCACAGTGTAAAGACGAAACCACCTGCGAAGGCGATCCCTTAACCATTTCCTTTGCGAATGCTGGTGTTCCCCAGGGCTCCATTTTGTCCCCGACACTCTTTTTCATTTTTATAAATATCCTCTTGTCGATCACTTCTAGTCTAACACCCAGTTTCTCATATTTGTTTACTACCTTGCGACCCTTCCCTTCTCTTCGAGTAAGTAGTGAATGGCAACGTATGTTAAGCTCGCTAATTTCCGACATCGGCCGCATCATTTTATGGGGAATTAAGAATAGAGCGGAATTGAATGCTTCCAAAACACAGTGCTGTTTTCCGTCGTCCAGGCGATCTCTATTCTGGACATGTGTGTCAGTGGCAATATTAGTTCGAGCGATCACATATTTGGTGTTGGTAAGTGTGTCATTTAACACGCTTTAAGATTAAGTGTGTCGCTTAACACGTTCGATCTATGAAATTGAGGCACTTATTTATATTAAAACTATAACACGTTATACTGTGTGTTATGAATAAAAAACTCTAAAGACACCTTAGGTGTGTTGCAGTGACACACTTATTAATAACTAACACACTTTAGATCAATCAATCAAACAAAAGGGAAATTTCCCCACTCCGAAAAGTGCTCACATGAACCTTGAGATTTAAGTACAGTGTCAATGGGTTGAGAGTCCAGTGTGTTAACCATATCACCATGGGTCCGGGTCGCAATTTATTTTCCGGCAAGGTTGCATATATGTATGTAGTTGGGAAGTTCCCCTTTGTGTGTTTTCATTACAACACACTTAATATTGCATTAAAATTGAATACACTGAAAACACACCTATTAGTGTGTTACAGTAAGATACCATTTACAGTGTAACTAGAATTCAGAGCCGCGTGACCCAGCAACATGGACATCTCTGATTTTCCCTGTTTTATCGATATTTCCTCAAGAATTTTCTAAGGAAACAACACACGTCTCTCTAGAATTGTCCACCAATACACCATGAAGACCACTTTCGGACGTACCGTCAAATATAAGAAATCTTTCGTTAACCAGACCACACGAATTTGGAATTCCTTGCCGGGTTCGGTCTTCCCCCTTCAATGCAACATGAAGGTATTTAAGGGCAACGTCTATCGTTATCTCCTTTAATCTACTTCCTCTATACCTTTAGCCCGCACTGTAACGTCGACATAATAACAAGTTAAGCCTATTCCTTTGCGGCAAACCTCTTAGTTCAGACTCTTACTGCCAACAATTGGGCAGCTTGAAGGAAGCAGTCGTCCAGAATCAGCCAGCTCTAGCCAATAGACGAGGAATTGCGCTCCTTTAGGACAACGCCAAGCCACTTACATCAATGGTGAGTCGATAGAAGCTCCGGGAACTTGGCTGGGGGAATCTTATGTATTCACTTTATAGTACGGAGTTGACACTAAGAGATTACGAACTGCTTTTGCTAGTTTGACAGGTATTTGCCCGTGCTTCTATGAGAGGAGGACCAAGGTGATTACCTTCGAAATGGCAATAAGTTATCAAACAAAATGGTGCTTGTTTGGCCTAAATCCGCAGTATTTGCAGCATTTAAATTGCTTGATGGATCCACTTTTTAGGGCGGTAAAACTGACTTGGTATTCCAGTCAATTAATTGCTTTTTCCAACGGAAAGGAGGGAAAATGGGGAACATATTTTTCGGTATCACTTTTACAACCTTCCTATATAGCTTAGAACGAAGGCTTAGATATTCATGTAATACCGCTACACATCGCTGCCTGGAATTTTTCTCTAAAGGAATAACGGTGTTCCTTGGATAGTAGACAAGGCAGAGGTACCATTTCAGATACCATTCTTAGGCATCTCGTTTCTGGTTATTCTTTTATTGCCTAAATTGTTGGAGCATTCCAACATGAGAGCCACTTGCTTGGACTGGTGATTAGCAGTTTTACGATAGGGAGCTGACTTAGCACCGCACAATGCGCACGAAACAACCACATGTTCAAACTATGGCTATTTACTCATACATTTTATCATTTTTCAACCCTGAATCGACCATCAAATAAATCCCATGCCACATGACCAGGTGTTAGGAGTCAAACTGTCTACAGTCGAAACCTTTCGTAACGGCTTGGTTCCCAAAAAACAATTGGAAATGAAAACCACATCACCGTAAAACCCACAAATCATGCACATCCAAATGAATACAAACACATCGTTCTTAGGTGGCTTAGAACAAAGAATCAAATCTAAAAAGCCACTCCATTGAAACGGAAGATCCTCGCCGTGCACAGTTCTAAGAACACTTGAGCACACTTTAATGGACTTGAATTCCATAACGAGATCGCTCGGTAAACACATGCTATACAAGACGCATTATGGCACTTATCTACTGCAATCTCCTCGCTGTTGGTTTTTACTATTCAACAAATAAAACTTTTATTCTAAAGCAACAACAATAACAAATACAAAGACTTCTCTTGTGGGATGCGAAATGGAATGTATCTCTCCATCCAATGTGTGTGTTTGGGAAGTAATTTTCGTGTTGATTACGTCAAACAAGTCAGATAAATAGATTTACAACCGTCGCTTTATGGTATTATAAATGCCAAGAGTAATTAAAAGCTCCTATTAACGTTCGGGGATAATTAGTTACTTTAAATTAGATCATAGGATGACAATCGGTGGCAGTGAGTAGTAGGTACTGGCAGGATAGCCGACTAGAACGAAGTCACTCAATTAGTCAAGTGGGATTATGAGCCCAAATGTTGGGAAATAAATTGTGCGGAAATCAGAGGTGGCTTTTTCGGTTCAAATATTTTAAATATAATTTCGCGATTGGCGTACTAGAAGGAGACATTGCTGGACATATAGGGATCCTTAAATGGGTGGAAAATATTTGGGTGCTGACCCGAGTGAGTGAAGTTTAAAGTACACTACGAAGAACTCATGCGAAGCAGAGAAGAATGGAACAATAACCCCTCGTGTACGATGGAGTCCAGAAATGGTATACTAATGGGTCCAAATTCAGAAACAATATAGGGGCTGGAGGGATAAGACTAAGATTTTTAACTCCCCACCGATGGAGGAGTAAGGGAGGTTGTATGCGCCTCCGCTTACTTTCCTGGAGACGGCCGATAAATCCCTCCTACTGCAGTCCAGGATCTGGTTAGGTATTGCAACCAGAAAAAACGGATGCGACGCCAACGCGCACCATGCGTTAACCTCGTATGTACATTTTTCATGAGATTCGGCTTTTTATATAACATTGTTGGGAAACTCTAACAAAATATGTCGAAATATAACAATTAACGCATTTTACAGTCCATTCTTCTTCTTCGTAACTAAATTCATGTTGTTGAATTTCGATGAAAAAATTTTAACGTCGGAAAGCTGCAATCGCAGGAGACCGCCAGAACCTCCGCCGATCAAGTCTCCCTCAAGCTCTCCCAGGTCCCGATGCAATCTGCAGAAACCATAGAACAGCAATGGAGTCGTTGTCAGAAAGGCATTAGAGAGGCCGCCTCAGATATACTCGGTTCCGAGCCACCACCGTCGAGAAACCCCTGGTTTGATGATGAGTGCAGACAGGCCCATGTAGAGAAACAGAATGCATACACGGCCACATTGCATCGACGGACGAGAGCTGCCCGCGAGCTCTATGAACAGAAAAGGAGGGAGGAGCATGCGCTTCTGAGAAGGAAAAAGAAGGAGCACGAGAAGCGCGAGATCGAGGAGATGGAGAGATGTTACTGCAGGAACGACGTTCGAAAATTTTACCAGAAAGTAAAACGAACATGCCAAGGCTATAAAGCCAGAGCAGAAGCCTGCAGGGATGAGCACGGACAACTAGTAGTGGAGTCACAGTCGATGCTGAGATTGTGGAAGGACCACTTCTGCAGACTGTATAACGGCGATGATAGTCAAAATGCCGCCGTCAGGCAGAGCGAACCATTCACAATGGACGAAGACGAAGGAGAATCCCGTCCACCCGACCTAGACGATGTTAAGATAGCGATATCGAAACTTAAGTCTTACAAACCTGCTGGAGCAGACGGACTCCCCGCAGAGCTGTTTAAAGCAGCTGGCGATGAGCTGGTTAGGAACATGCACCAACTCATCTGCAAGATATGATCGGAAGAACGCATGCCCGATGAATGGAATCTCAGTATCGATTGCCCGCTCCATATGAAAGGAGACCACTATGACTGCGCCAATTACAGAGGGATAAGCCTCCTGAACATCGCGTACAAGATCCTCTCTGCCGTACTGTGTAAGTAACTGAAACCGTTCGTGGACAATCTGATAGGTTCCTACCAGTGTGGATTCAGGCCAGGAAAATCCACGATAGACCAAATATTTACACTACGGCAGATCTTGGAGAAGACCCATGAATTCCAGGTCGACACGCACCATCTTTTCGTCGACTTTAAAGCCGCGTATGACAGTGTTTATAGAGACAAGCTATACAGAGCCATGTCATGTTTTAACATTCCTGCCAAACTCCTCAGACTATGCAGGATGACTATGGAGAACTCTCGCTGCTCCATTAAGGTCGGAGGTGAACTAACCGACCCCTTTGATGTTAAAAAAGGTTTTAGACAGGGTGACGCACTGTCATGTGATTTCTTCAACATTATTCTTGAAAAGATCGTGCGGGACTCTGCGGCCAATACAAGAGGTACGATCTACTTCAAGTCCACACAATTGCTTGCCTACGCAGATGACATTGACGTTATTGGACGAATAAAGCGAGACGTCAATGAGGCGTTCGCAAGCATTGAAGCGGAAGCGGCTAAAGTGGGTCTTAGGGTAAATATATGCTGTCATTCAAGAAAGACGCGCAACACCGACGTCTTGGTCAGAACGCCACCATCGGCAGCTATATTTTTGAAGTAGTCAAGGACTTCGTCTACCTTGGCTCGATAGTGACAAGCAGCAACGATTTCAGCGCTGAGATAAAACGCAGAATAACTCTTGCCAACCGCTGCTTCTTCGGGCTCTCTCGAAAAACTGAGGTATCCCTCTACAAAACCTTAATCATCCCGGTCCTCCTCTACGGCGCTGAGGGTTGGACGTTACCAAAGGCGGATGAAGAGGCTCTTGGGCGTTTCGAGAAGAGAATTCTGCGTGCAATCGTTGGTCCCGTTTGTGTAAACGGAGAGGGGAGGAGGTGATTCAACCAAGAACTGTACGGGCTGTACAGCGACATCGGCCTGGTTAGGCATCTTCGGATCCAACGTCTAAGATGGCTAGGCCATGTAGAGCGAATGGACATCAACGCTCCGGCCCGGAGAGTCTTCGACTCCAACCCCGAGGGACGACGCAGCAGAGGACGACCGCATTTAAGGTGGCGCGCACAGGTGGAAGGGGACTTCAACCAACTGGGCGTGCGGGACTTTAAGCGGCTGGCCAAAGAGAGGCTGGAGAGGATTGTTGGTTGAGGCCCTGGTTCACCCCGAACTGTAACGCCATCAAAGTAAGTAAGTTTGATGAGCGTGTTATCTCAAGAAATGGGCCAGTCGATTGGCCGCCTCTAGACTATTTTCTTTGGGGCTACGTTAAGTAGCCAACAAGCCGACGACGTTGGAAGAGCTCAGAGCCAACATTGAACGCGAAATAGCGGCCGTTTCGGCCGAAATGTGTGGCCGAGTTATTGAAAATTGGGTCCAACGAATCGACCGCTGCAAACGTGCCCGCGGTGGCCATCTGAACAAAGGCGAGTTCCATTCATAAATGTTTTGATTGTACTTCGAGCTGATAATAAAGTTTTTGAAATAGGTATCTCAAATGGTTTGCGTTTTATTTAAAAAAAAAAAAGTCGTCAAGTCCTTATTGGAAAGCTAGACGATACATATGATTTCATCCACACTTTCGACAGTTGGCTTTCCAGAACATCGTAAAACTCTGACAGCAAAATAATCGGATCAGAGTGAACGAAATCAAAACTGAATGAACCAATTACAAAGCTGTCAGAGAAGATTTTTCAATACAAAATCTCATCTTTCTAACTGCAGCTAGCTCAGCTCCGAAATTACGGATACAAAAAGCATCTGTTGGAAACATAATGACTTCTTACGTTAGAAAGCCACCCTCTCTATCCGACATACATATGCGTTCCCAATTCATAGCAATTTTCACATCCATTAATACGAACCATATCCATATATCTAAGTCCAACAGTCCATTAGATAACGAAAACTTAACAACACCACCCAACCAATTCCCACACAAATTCCCTACTCTCTCTCCCTCCCCTAAGGATCAGCAATATCCATTAGATGCCTCAAAGATATAATTAATTCAATGCAAGTCAAAAAGAAAATTCCACCCCCGCTGGCAACGACGACGTGCGTAAGAATTAATTTCCCAATGTCCATTCCCGGAGTGCTTTGACATATAGCAAGGCCACGATTGCCTGTCTTGATAGCCTCCACATCCCGTCAAATCGAGTGCTGTAACCACTCGTATCTGTATGTACATATGTATCGAGATCTGGCCAGCAGTTCAGTTCCCCGGACCGGATGCCCATCTGTATCTTTGAAAACAAAATTGCAATTCCCATGGGAGTGTCAAAGAACGCATTCGTTTCACATCCATGCCATTTATTTTTATATCAACCCGACAGAAAACTCACGCTTTACTGACTGACCCTCAATAATTCAATTGTCAATTTAAGCGACGACAGCTAGTGACATTGAAAAACCATCCTCACCTGAAACGAAACAGAAAAGATACAGATAAAGACACGAGTTAACTAAGAATTTATGTCAGTTTGTATGAAAAATCTAATTTAAATCAAGAATTAAATACTCCCCCCGGCATTTCGCGCACAACAATCATCAATAAAATCAGAAAAATAAACGAAATGTATCTAAAACCAACCGACAAGTGTTTTTTGGTGCTTAGAGCCACACCACTGCCCACACACTGTGATCGGGGGCAATATGGAATATTTTATTTTCGGATTCCTTTTATTAGAGTTTTGTTATTTAAAATCTGATTTTGCATATTTCATGGATGAAAATCGCTTTTTACGTTTTATTTTTCAGAGAATGAGTTGCGGATCGTAGGTTACAGTGGAGTCAGTTAAGTAGACCGTTATCGAAGCCTCTACACTGACAGTTACAAATAGTCTTTAGTTCCAGCTCTATTGGGAATGACGAAACTAGTAATAGGCATTTGCAAGCAACCATGGAGTGGTCATGAAAGCAATTCGATTGATTTTGACATAATTTCATGATTTGGTGAGTTTCAGATACAAATATCTAACGGAGTCGTAAACTTAAATGACATCGTCGCTGGCTGTTAGAAGGAGGGAGGTTGTTCGAGGGAACAAAGTCGGAATTGAAGTCAAAGTGGATGTGGATGTGTATGGAAATGAAAATGGATTGGTGGGTGTTGCTTTATCGACAAGGCGCTTTTCCCCCCATTCATTTGATTTTTGTTTTTTCAGCCGTTTTGTCGCTTTGCCTGCGGATGAATAGATGACTGAAGTGGATGTGAATGATTTTATCGATTAAGCTGATCCAATGCATATGGCAGGCAGAGTTTTCGGGAATACGATGATTTGTGGTTTGCTGTTTCTGTGTTCATATAACTGAAAGTTTGGTTGATATTGGCTTAATCTTAATTAATTTTCCGTCGTGAAGCTACGGCCCTAGGGCTCTAAAGATAAAGTTTTGTTTAAGTTACGATGTCATTAAATAAATGTTGTTAGGGGAAATAATTGATTGTGGAATGCTTAGGTTTAATTAAATATCTTCTTTATTTGGCTACCACGGAGGGACATATTAGTCTGTCCAACAAGTAAGGTGACATGGTTGTTATCTTGCAAAATCAATTTCATCGCCCCCTGATATGATGCACGGATGCCAGCGGATTTTCCTATGTTCGAAACAGTTCTTGAAGTCGATTTCCTCGGTGGCCTTCAGCTCTCTCTTCGATACAGCTTGTATCTCCTCTATCGACTTGAAATGGAGCGGTTTTTTGAGTTTTTTGAAGAGACAGAAGTCGCCTTGTGGAAAATCAAGTGAGTTTAGTGAGACTAGTGATAGTCACGAATGGTTGCCTGACCACAATCATCATAATATTCATCTGTAAACATTTTTTTTTCGGCAAATTATCATCACCAGAGGTTTCTGTAGTAAAAGAAGAGGGACAGATGTCAAAAATGCGATTTTAGAGTCTAAACCTTTTAAGGCTCCAAACAATGGTGATTACAGAGGGTGATTCTGCGCAGGATCTCCACTATGATGTCATTCGTGGAGTTTATGTTTTCCCCGAGTTATGTGAACTTCTCCAACATCTCGAAATTATAGCTGCCGATTTTATATCTTGTCCTAAGTGATGGGTGACGGACCGCTTTTTCGTTGATTTGAAACCGCTGGTCTTTTCCAGGAATTGTCGCAGCGTAAAGATTTGGTCTATAGTCGATTTGCCTTACCTGGTGTGTGGAAATTAGTGAGGTGCAAAACGGTTTCAGACGTTCAAACAATACATTGGGTGGTGGGTGGCGACACTGAGCAAGGATATAACTACATACATTGTAGTTTGTGTACGTGGTAGGATCTCATATAGAGCTGGTATTCCAGTGGTCGGGCATGCATTTGTCCTCCCAAATTTAGCAGATAATCAGATGCATGCTACCTACTGGAGCATCATCTCCAGTTTTGAAGAGCTCTAATGGTAATCCATCTAAGTCTGCGGCCGTGTTGTTCTTCAGCTTTTTAATAGCTATGCCTACTTCTTCAAGCTGGGAGTGGGGACAATTTCGTCGACTGGAGGCGGGATTTCTTCGTCCACTACCACTCTCTCTTCCCATGCTCGTTAAGCAATCGCTGGAGACTCTGCTTGAAAACATCCACTATTCCCTGTGGGTCGGTAACAAGATTGTTTTCGCAAATTCAAAGAGCCGGGGTGCCGTTTTTAAAGTCCCCTGCGAGGCTTTTGGCTTTTTTGTAAAAGCTCCTTATCGCGTTTTTGGCCCTGGACTCTTCGATATCCCTGAGCTGGGAGGCGCCGCGGCGTCTTTTTTTCTCCCTCCTTCTGGCTCGATATTCATCGCGCGCTGCTCGTATTCTTCTTTGCAGCACCAACCTTTTGGTACGCCTCGTTGGTCGCTCTTTTTCTGCTCACATTCGGCGTCATAACACGGATTTCTTAATGGCTGAGCGGCAATAGAGCCACATATCTATGGAGTTTGTTACGTCCACTGAGTTACTCTCTGTAATCTCTGGCGATCTCTGTGGTGTTCAGGCTGAACCTCCTCTTGGTGGGCTGATGCAGCTCCTAATATTGAAAAGTCGGGCTCTGAATCTTGTTGCCACTATCATCTAGGATGTTTGACGCATGTCTTGCATGTCTACGAGCACATAGTCAATTTAGTTGGCAGTTCGACCACTGGAAACCGCCAGGTTGCTGTGTGGATTTTCCTGTGAGGAAATCTTGTGCTACTTATTACTGTATCACGAGTTGCCGCAAAGTCCGTAAGACGGCAGCTGTTGCCTGTTGTCGAATTGTGGAGGCTGTGCCACACAAGTCCCCGAGTATGATTTTGATGCCGTACGCCGGACAAGCTTCATAGGCGTCGTCCAGAGGTCGAAGATATCCTCTTTGATGGTATCGGTATGCACTGATGAGACTGATGTTGTAGGATATACCTTGGATGCGGACCACAGTTAGGCGATCGCTTATTTCTTAAGGATCGATAGTTTTGGTCCTTAGCCTTTTTCCAAAGACGAATCCGTATGCGAGTGGCTCCAGGAGTGTAAAGAGTTCTCACATTCCAGGAGCATACTTGCAAATCGTGGTCCATTTTCTTTTTGTGTCGTCGATGGGTATCCGTCCTTGTATCCGAGGCCATATTCTCGTTCATAAAAAGTTGTCTTTTTAAATGGGCGGGTTCATAGCCCTCCGCTAAGAGGGACGGCCTGTGTGGCTATAGATCAATGTACGAAGGATACACATTCGAAAACACAAATAAGCCTTGGGCAGAAGGTTTCACCTGTGAAGTTAATAGACAAATCTGGACTAAGATGATCGACGGAGCTAATACAGGCTCCGTCGCAGTCATTATCATAGATCACTAGACACAAATAGTGGTTCAACTAACCAACTGTTTTTTATTCGATTTGACAGAGAAACACCTCAACGTATGACCGTAGTCGTTTCAGCTGATGATGTTATGATGTGTCATGTCGAAATCGATGATACCACATGAGCATTATGGTGGAGCTTCATGAGACTCTTGCCTATGGCTGATTATATGACTCCTCAAGGAAAACGTGCTTTTCAACTTTTCTTTCGATCAAATATGGGCTCTTGTGGAGTATTAACTTGGCATATTGGAACGAAACGAAGGTGTATGCAGATCAAACTTTCATAACAGCACATCAAAAGGTGTGTTTTCATTGATACTTACTTACTTATCTATCAGGCCAGCAATCCATGGAGGATCTGAGCCGAAGCTATAGCTGCCTTCCATTCTTGACGGTCCCGGGTACGCTTCTTCCAGTTATCAAGACCAAGTTGTGTTACATCCACAATTACTTGGTCTCTTCTTCTGGAACCAGGAGGCTCAGAGTCGAAAATCTTGGTGCGTTGGTGTTCATGCGCTCGATTTGGCCAATGTAGTCGACGAATCTTTGCCTTCCGGACTATATCCACATCTTTGTAAAACTCGTACAGTTCGCGGTTATGTCTTCTCCTCCATTCACCTTCCTCACAGACAGGACCAAATATCCGGTGCAGAATTTTTCTTTCGAAATAACCCAAAATCAGCTCCGCTTTCCTGCTTATCGTCCAGCTTTCGGCTCCGTACAGCAAGACTAGCAGTATAAGCGTTTTGTAAAGCATTACTTTGGTTTTTCGAGTGAGGATTATTAAGAAGTGTGTCGCTGCAACACACTAACCATGTCATTTGAGTTTTTATTCATGACACGCACTAGAACGTGTTATAGTTTTAACACGAATAAGTATCTCTACATATATTGAAGATCAAACGTGTTAAGTGGACACACTCAATCTTAAAGTGTGTCGGATGACACACTTGCTGCGTTGTGTACACTAATCAGTTCAATTTTTTAATTTAAATTTACTTTTCTCCACTTCTTTCGTGACTAGAAGAGATAGGGACGTTGAGTCAAGTAGACTAACGAACCTTCTGTCTGCGTGTAAATATTTTAATATGGTAGTAGTGATCAAAGTTGTCCAAAGGTTTCCTTCGGGCACAACGAACTCTATGTGGTCTTAGTGAGCCGTCGACCCTTAAGTCAACAATAAGCTCGACATAATCTATCCTACTTTACTCGGACCATAATCGATGAAATGAGTAAAACTGAGCGATACCTCCTTACAGTAAAATATAATAACGCATCATAAGCAAATTTTCGACGAATACTCATTATGTGAGGAGATTTCCCCGGAAGAGGCAACCTTTCATAATCAAAACTGTGCAGCCTCCTAGTGTTGTAGACACGACCAAGTTGAGACAGATGTGCAACCAGACCGTGAAATGTCCAACAACTTGTTAGCTTTTCGAAACAGTCACGTATCCGTCATTCAAACCACCCAAGGGATACAATAACGTACACCATACGCGACATGGAATAGCTAAACAAACGAATCATCCAACCTCAGTGCGACTCCTCATAATTGATGATTCACTTCTATCCGAACAGTGCGACTACAACCAATAAAGCACACATGATCTCATCTGTGAATTTCTCATCACAATACCATCCACACACAGTGTGAGGTATTGTATCTATAGTCTACACTCCATACGTCGTGTCTATGCAATCTAATCACGATATGGAATGTGACTATCACCAGCGACACCATCTGCTCCACTTAATCACGAAAACACTAAACTTGAACATGGAGACTAGATCAAGAATGCCTTCACCTGTTGCTGGCGCTCTATCCATTGACCTCGGACAAGTCAATCACTGGATGGAGGCAACGGTTTGTTTTTTAAATGCTTTGTCACGAGGATGTCGGACACATGTTCCACTATAATGGCAAGTAATCAATAATCGAAAGTGAAGAGTTCTCTAAAACAAAAAATTGTTTTTCCCCCCCAAAGACAATGTGACTAATGGGCACTGAGCGTGACGCGATAATCTGCATGTCACGCGGTAAATACTCATTGTTCTAATTTATCGACTCCGGCACCATGCCCACTATGTGTGTCCTGCTCGACGTCAATTCATTGCAATCTTTTGTGAACATGAATCTACCTCGATGCAGCGTGCGAATGGGAACAAGAACGACCACCACCCGACTATAGGTTTGACGAGTGCAAGTGCGCGAATCCGCATGCGATTTCGAGCTTATCTATAGCGAGACACAAGTGTCGCATTGCGCTGCCCTCCAATCCGGCCAGCGAAAGTGAATTGTGCAATTATTCGCGCTCCATGGAACCGGTACTAGGGAACAATGTTCGAGTCTATGTGTTTGTTTTTGCCGCTTCTTTTGTAGTATCTTGTATCTTTGCCGGTCAGCGCGTCTCGTATCCGTGAAAGTGATGATATCTGGCAAACTGAATGGGCTACTGGTTGAGGAGGAGAAGTGCAACATAAAAACAATGAAACGAATTACCTGTCGCCAATCATCACCTGTCAATGCATTACTATACAACCCGACGAAGATGACAAAGTCAACAGCAGAAAAGCACAACTAACTCACAGCGACAGCTAACAACCGACGAAGCCAAGACAGAGTCATAGTACGACTAGGTAACCAAACGCTTATTACCAGTTATGCTATTAGCCCGACATCGAAGAATGACGATGACATCGAGATTGCAGCAGTGCTGTGATGACGAAGGCGACCAGACCATTCATGGTGTATCGATTCGAGTCGAGAGTAAAACTTGTTATCCTTGCCCCTAGGCCTGTCAAAAGTGCAAGAGTAGACGTTCTGTCTATCTATCGAGGTGGCGGTAGGCTCTCCTTATACCGTATAACGACAATGTACCGTGCTGTATCTCTATCTCGTTTTGTGACGTTTTCCACAAAGTCGCATGGCAGTGGGATAGGCCATAGAGGTAGAATGTGCGTCCGGCATGAATGCTAATTAAGTAATTTATTTATCGATTTTTAGTTCAAGTGTTTTATGCTCAATCGACGTTTTAGCTTGTTGCTGACTTTTTGCGTCGTCTAACTCACTTGTACTGTGGATACTGAAGGTGTTCGGATTTGGATTACCCACGTTTGGGTCGTTGGTGCTGGTTTTGTTGCTTGTAGTTGGAGAAGTTGGCACGCGGTGTTGTGCAGAGATTACCAAACGAATAGTTGCGTACAGTGAAGGGTGAAATAGATGGGACCGATAGGACTTCGATTACCATTTCCAATGCCTGCAAGGTATACTATACCTTGGAACTAAGCTATCTCAAGGATAGGTAAACGCTCCGATTTTCAGATGAAGGAGAAAGAAGGAGTCTCTGCCCGAGAGCGACTATGAAGACAAGACCTACAACTTACCTACATTTTAATGCTCTGAAACGTAGACTTGTAGCAAAGACCATATAGCAAACAAAAAGCCTACAAAGCCATGCGAAATAAACGGACTACAGTCCCTAGTGAACATTACGAGCAGAAACGGAGAAAGGAACACACGCCTTTAAGGAAGAAAAAAGGACAGCATGAAATGTGTGAGATCGAGGAGATGGAGAGATGCTCTCATAGGAATAATGCTCGCAAGTTTTACGAAAAAGTAAAACGAACATGCCAGGGCTATTAAGCCAGCCCGACCTAGATGAAATTAAGCTAGTCATTTCAAAGCTCAAGAACAATAAAGCCGAGCTATTAAAAGCTGGAGATGATCTGGTAGAGCGCATACACCAGCTCTTCTGGAAAATAAGGTCGGAGAAAAGCATGCCGGACGAATGGAACCTCAGCATCGTTTGCCCAACCCAGTACAGGAGAATAAGTCCCCTTACACCGCATACAAGGTCTTCTCTGTCGTACTGTGTGAACGCCTGAAACCCTTCGTGGATAATCTGATAGGTTCTTATCAGTGTGGTTTCAGGCCAGTTAAGGTCACAATAGACCAGATATTCACACTGCGGCAGATCTTGGAGAAGACCCAAGAATACCAAATCGACACACATAACCTTTTCGTAGATTTCAAGGCCACGTAAGACAGTGTGCATAGAAACGAGCTTAACAGCGCCATGTCTAGTTTTGACATCCCTGCCAAACTCGCCAGATTGTGCAGAATGACAATTGAGAACTCCAGCTAAGATCGGTAGCCAACTAACCGAGACCTTTGATGATAAAAAGGATTTAGACAAGGTGACGCTGTGACGGTGGACGAACACAGCAGAACGTCAATGAAGCGTTCGAAAGCATTGAAGCAGAAGCGGCTAAAATGGCTCTTTCGGTTAACGAGGGTAACGAGGTAACGTCACAATTGGCAGCTGCATATTCGAAGTGGTCAAGGACTTCGTCTACGTTGGCTCACTAGTGACCAGCGATAATGACACCAGGGACTGAGATCAAGAGGCAATTGAGAAGTAGAGCCCTCTCTCGAAAAACCAAAGTTGCGCTGTACAAAACCTTATTCATTCCGGTCCTCCTCTATGGCGCCGAGGCCTGGACGTTATCAAAAGCGGATGAAGAGGCTCTTGGACGTTCCGAGAGGAAAATTCTGCGTTCAATATATGGTCCCGTTTGTATAAACGGGGAGTGGTGGAGGAGATACAACGACGAACCATACGGGCTGTACAGCGACATCGGCGTACGACGTCTGCGGATCCAACGTCTAAGACGGCTATGTCATCTAGAGCGAATGGAAAACATAGCTCCGGCCCGAAGAGTCTTCGAGTCCAACCCCGAGGGAGGACGCAGCAGAGGACAACCGAATCTAAGGTGGTGCACACAGGTGGAAGGGGATCTTAGCCAACTGAGAGTTGAGGCCCAGGTTCACACCAGACTGTAGCGCCACCTATGTAAGTAAGTAAGTAAGTAAGAAACGTAGACTTAGTGAAATTGGGCCATTAATTGGAATCATTTCCGATCCCTTGTTCTGATATTTACCTATTTAGCTTCTGTGATCCTTTGGTTACATGGAGCCTAGCCTTTTACAACCCTCTTACTTACCGACGTTGCTGTTATCAAACGTTATGAGCACTTTCCTTTTTCTCAAAAACTTTTAAGTTGTGCTCCATCACGAGATTAGTTAAGAAATCAACAAAACGTGGCCTCAGAAGCTGCATGCCCTGAGCACCAGGGCAGCTCACGCATTTATGAGGTTTGGAAGTCACCGTGTCGCAGTGGATAGCGTGTTGGACTCTGACGAACGATGAGCGAGTTCGGATCCCGATACCACCAACGCCATCGAATGTTTGTTTCGCGGCGTCTCCCCTCGGCGGGGTACTGGCAAAACCCCCGTAGTATACCTGAAATGAAAAATTTCTCGTCTCCCGCCGTTCGGAATGGCCCTTTCACCATTCACCCTTTCACAAATCACATATAACATGGGTGATTGAGAGAAGCTTGGTTCTGGTCTTTCATTGGCTGTAACGCCACCAAATTCAAAAAGTCGATCAAGTTCAATAAGGAAGTCACGCACTTCTAACTGGTCTCACGATTAGCATTTAGAACCTCTTTACGCGAAATATGTTCGAGTTGAAAAGAAATGGTATGTAGTAAGGATCATTATAAAGTCCTTTCGGGCAGACGGTAACTTTTTTGTCGAAGGTCGTACAAACGGGATTAAATACGCTCATAAGCCCGAGGCTATTGGACCAAGTTTTAGGAGGGAGAGGCAATCAAGTTACTTAAGTCAGGCGCGTCGACTACATGGGCTCGGCCACATCGAGCGCATGAATACTAACGCTCCAGCTGAAAGGGGACTCCAAGCCTCCTGGTTCGAGAAAAAGGGGAAGATCAAACCTCCGGTATAAAGATCAAGTAATCGCGGATGCAAGATAACTAGCTCTTGATAACTGGAAGCAGCGTGCCCGGGACCGTCAAGAATGGAAGGCAGCTATAGCTCAGGCTCAGATCCTCTAGATTGCTGGCCTGATAAGTAAGTACGTAAGTCAATTATGTTGCTTTCCAAGACGAACTTATTGCTATCTTGGGAAAAAGAGGAACCCAACTAGAACGAACGCTGACCAGGATGAAAATGCGACGCAAAAGGCTGTTGTCTGAAAAGACAATAATCGAGCTCTTCGTGACACCGTGGCACCGGGTCCAAAACTGATGATTGTAAAAATTGTGGAAGACATCAACATCTAAGACTCAACCAAGAATACCTACAGGCTTATACCTCTCCGAGACAGGAGAGTCTAAAAAGTTTAGACGAATTTTCGATGCCCCATCAAACGTAGAAGAAGAATGACGAGATAAGCGATTAAGTCCATACGAAATGTTCAAAGCAGTGAAGCGTCTCATGGTGAGGAAAGAATTCTGTGGCTTAAGAGGACCAAGATTCATCAGAGTGAAGTAGGCTTTCAGAGAACAAGATTTTAAGGAACCATAAACCTTACAAATGCAACAAGAAAGGTCAACTGGTATGTAAATCCGACGTTGCGGCTTATGTAGGAGACATAGCAAAGTCCGGTGGTCCAAAAACTGTTTGCACAGTGGACAATACCGCGTTGGGAAGCAAAGTGTGCAAGCTGATACAAAGCAATCAACAACAATTAGTTGATGTCAGTTCGTTTTAGGGAGTTTAGTCCCTTTTTTCAATGACGATCAAGTTGAGGCCAAATTTGCCTGATGGTTGGCCAGGTATGCCCTTGGGTCCATCTCAAGTTCGTCTCCACCGTGGCTTGATTCGTTAGTTTTAGTTGAAGGAGGAAGTTTTCAAAAGACATTTCGTACGTCCACCTTGATTCACCTTAAGGCTTCCTTAGATCCACGCCCTAATACTAAAAGCGCATGTCCTTGTGTTGCGATGCGAATGCCCAAAACACTGTTTGGGGCAGCAGCAAATGCAATACAAGAGGGGACCGTCTTGTAGACTTCACATTTTCGTCTGACCTTACCATCAACAATGTTGGTTCTCAACCAACGTTTGTTACGGCGAGACGACAGGAGGTGATTTACCAGACCCTATCCAACAGATATGTGAAGGACATTACCAATTGGAGAGTCTTGCCTGATGCTACGCTTTCGGACCATAAATATATCGAATTTCGATTAAGTTGTGGAACCCCGACGGACTCTGAGAAAGACGGACTGGGTGCGGTTTAGAGAGGAGGTTTAATGAAACAATTGGTAGAGAACGCCGTTCATAACCTGAACAGCGTCATCACCAATTGTTTTGAGCTCGCGTGTCCTGTCAACAAGCCTCCCTGCAGGAATTGTTCCCTGATGGAAAGCCGAAAACCGAAGCTGGATGCACTCAGAAAGTCTGATGGTACCTTTACTGAGTCTAAATCGGAAACTCGTAGTTTACTGCTTCAGACCCTTTTCCATGGTATGGCGTAGATGAAGCACTGGTCTTGTGGGTCAAAGCATTACTTGTGGACAGGACATTTACCGTTGAAACAGGTCTCGACCAGGGGCTGCCCGCAAGGTGACGTCTTGTTTCCGCTGCTTGATGCTCTCAATGCCTCCTGGAATCTATGCCCATGTCTATGCGGATAATGTCGTCGTTCTTTCGTTAGCGACTGTCCGACCAAAGCACAGGCGGCGCTAAATGTAATCGATGATTGGTGTACAAGAAATGGGCTGTCAGTTAATCCTCTTAAGATCGATATCGTTCTCTTCACGAGAAGGAGGAAAAAGACAGACATGACACCCCCATCATCTCAGACAGCAAGCTCCTTTGATCAAAAAATGTTGAGTCGATACCCACCAAAGCGCTGTCAGCTTTCTGGCAATGCAAAGGAGCTTTTGGCAAAACATGGGGCTTATCGTCGGCAAAGGACCTCTGGACCTACATGGAAATGATAAGACCTACCATCTCATATGCATCTGTTGTCTGATGGAGTAGGTGGACACGCAAACATGTCGTAACCTTTTTCACCAAACTCCAAAGAACGGTTTACCTCAACTGTACAGGGACTTTCCCCAGCACGCCGGGCGCTGCTTTAGATTCGAGAAGCTTTTTCATGGCAAGTATACTACGGGGGTTTTACCAGTACCCCGCCGAGGAGGGACGCCGCGAGATAAACAATCGATGGCGTTCGTTGGTGTTATGGGGATCCGAAGTCGTTCATCGTTCGTCAGAGTCAAGTCCAACACACTAACCACTACTGCGCAGAACAGTCAAGTTTCCATGGCGGCAGGACTAGTTCTTGCTGGATACTGAGCCTGGAAAGGATAGTCTTTGCATTTTCGCGGATGATTCCAAGTCTGGACAGGTGTCCAGAGCTGGGTACTTCTTGGAGCGCGAAAACATCCGACTGCACTTTTCATTAAGAAAATATAAATCAGTCTTTCAATCAGAGATAAGCTCAACCCTAATGGCCATGCACTATGTTGTGAAGCATAGATGGAAGGGGAAAAGGATATGCGTCTGCAGTGACAGAGCTGTGTCCAACCATTTAACTAGCTCCAAATTAGTGCATGAACTCAAGACCTTCTTGAACAGAGTCGGTAAACTGAATTCACTAAGGCTTGTATGGGTTCCAGGTCACTCTGAGATCCCAGGAAATGAGATCTCTGATGAATGGGTTCAGAAGAGAGTTCCTCAGGACCTGAACCCGCTCTAGGTTCACGGGGTGGCCGTGGTGCAGTGGTTAACATCATCGACCGCCGAGCGGAAGATTTCTGGTTCAAATTCGCTTCATAGCCAAGAAAAAGTAATTCCTATACGGACAAAAAGTATGCAACGCAGTTGTGAATGGAAAGTGACCAGAGGTACTGCTGCAGGCATAACACTCACAGAAATTCATCCTCTGCGCATGCAATACTAAAGTGCTTGAACGAATTACTACGGACTATAACCAACGCGGAATTTGGTCGGCTCTCGTCTTATCTAGGTCTAGGAGAACCACCCCTGAGAGTAGTGAACGAACATCAACGACCCCAACCACTGCATTCCGTTCAGGTTGTGTGCATTGAATCTGCATTGAATTGACTGCAGAAGTCTTATGGGAGTCATTAGGGGCCATTACTACCCGTAAGACTGCTTAAAGAAATCTAGTAAATCCATTAAGTGTATGAAAACACTCAATCGCCACTATGTACCTAGTCGGCAGTCAGCTGGCAAGTGCGACTAAACCACTCGCATATTAATGGCCCCCGGATTGTGTTTATTAATTGCATTCATTAATAGAATGCATGTAAGCCTATAGTAATTAGAAATTACATTTTTAATGTATCTACGTATTTACACCATAATCGGTGGCAAAAAAAAAGAAACAGAAAAACCATACATTCCTATGCACTCGTATCTATATCTTTTTCTAATTATTCACATTTTTTACTGGTCTTTTTGCCATTAAAAAATACGTAGTCGTCTGTTATCCAGCACCATTCTGCCCCATTAGATGAAGAATTTACATGCGATGGCGAATCGGATAGGATCTGCCTTCGCTAGATATTTTGCACAAGCCTAACGCACTACATTCGCACGCGTGTGACTACTAGCTATTTGATTTAATGGGTAAGATCCATATGTTCACATTGAATGAGATGCCTGGAACAGAGGACACCAGACAAGAAGACAAAATAATTAATGCTTTTGATAAATGGCCCGACAGGAGGGGGATTATCCTGGAAAAGATAAAACGTTGGAACGTGAAACAATGGCCGGACGACGACGATTCCTTGTTCGAATGAGTGAGTGCAGTTGTGAGGCAATGTTTCATATTAGGAATAAGCCGGAGATTAAACAAGGCCGAGCGTGTGTTTAGTCTGTGGTTGAATTCATGGTGAATATAGTTTAGGGGTGGCGACTGTAAAGGATTCAGGAGAATTGGACGGATTTGATGTATGATTAGAAGGGGCTTGATAGGTTTACTGAACGGGTATGCAGGAGGAGATAGTGAGGGGTTTTTAGAGGCAAGAGTCATGTAAAGCCTATCGAAGGCTTATATAGAGCGATTTTATTTTTTTTTTTTTATATGAAAGGGAATTTCGTCTATTATAACCTTAAAGGCTCGGCTCTTAAGTTTAACGACAGTTTCGTCACATTTTCAGATTATCCACATTTTGGTGCCGTTTTCTAGGTCAGGGGATTAGTTAGCCTTGTCTAAAGGTATTCCTCGAATCGGACCTTGTCCTCTGCGAGTTCTTTTTATAGACATCTGATTCGATTAAGGAATTTTTTGTGTATTTTCTGTCGACAGCAACCATGCATCACGAACGGCTCAAAATAGCCATAAACACTTACAGCAGCCCTAGAATGTTTACAAATCTAATTCCGCTTAATCCAAAAAGCTAAATATAATTCCCCAGACCTTGAAAAAACAGATCACGTCTTGTTCCCGATAGTACACGTATATATCATTCATGCCGAAGAGTATTTAAAAAATTCACCGACGTAAGCAGCTTTCCTCCCGCCAATCAATAAACAAAACCGAAGAATTCACTTCTGTTGTAGACATATATCTTCTTCCTACTGATCGTCAAACTAATCAAATTTTTTTGTGGATGAGCTAGTCTTCTACTTGAGCTTTGAGGAGAAAATTAACCCAAAAGCACAACAAAAAAAAAAGCAAAAACGAAATCGCAAATAATCAAACCGTCGGCCGTCGCCGCCAAGTTATGATCAACAAAAGCCTTCAAATAGAACATCCATCAACTTGATCGCACATAAAACGATCGTTGTATGGATAACTAGAAGAACAAAAACAATTTTAATTATGGAAGGCTAGCAGCCGTTGGAAAAAGTAGCCTATCTATCCGTGTTAACTCGATACTCGGTAGTGTGCAATCTTGCATTCTACAAATTATGACTTAACGCCATTAAATACATAAACAAAATCGATCGCGATCGCGATCACTATGAGATCTACAGCATAGAGCGCACAACGCAGCAGTCTAGTAGCTAACGATCCGTGTCTCGCAAACTAAACATGGTAAACGGGAAAAGAGATTTACAAAACAATCTGTTTAGCCTGCACCCTGCACTCGGCTCGGAGAGATCTATTTCAAAACATTTATAGATCGGTTTGATTATAAACAACCAGGTTCCCGAAATAGCCCTAGCCAGGCTGAGCACAAATCACACTACTGCATGCAGATACATTCATTGTATCTATGGGCAGCTTCGTGTACATAGATTTTTTTTTTTTTTTGTTTTTAATTTTAATGAGCATCGAATGAATACATTGACCTTTTGATAACATTCAACATCATCAAAAACCTGATGATGCACACTACATAGTTGCGATTTCACTTGTTGCTATTGACGCCGGCAATAGGCAGCTTACAAGACAAGACAATCTATTTGTTTCGTATCTAGTCATGCTGTTTTTTGGTCAGTCTTTTTCGCTAGTTCAAGTCAAAGTAATCACACGGTTGAGTAATTCAATTAGGAGGTGATCTCAGAGATCTCTTGAAAAATGGAACGAGGAGTGCCATGCCAATCTCTTGACTCCAAATATAATTATCAAAGTTTCGTGGGTTTTTTTCCTTTTTTTTTTTTTTGAATTTTTAAGGTCACTCAGGTTAACTGGCATAATTTTTTATAATTGCTCAACGAGACAAGCAGGATCGACAGATGACTATGTACGAGCCGACAGACAGACAGAGAGACTTGACAAGCAGACTTTCGAATGGACACAATGGAGGAGGGTTCAGTAAACGATTAAGAGTGGAGACGTGTTCGTGAACTTGTAAATTATATCTGGTCTGTCAGGCGGCAATAATGAGATCAACGAGTACCACAGCGATACAGATGTGCCTTGTCATGTCTGTTTTCAAACTTCCTATGCGCTTGTCAGATACTCATTGTAGGTATCTGAGGCGTTTGTCTATGAGTAGAGTGGAAGACTGGCATTATCGGCAAGACAGTGGCAATAAAGAGAAACTATAATTGTCACTCAAGACAAGATGGACAACCCGCAAGGCGGTTCTTTTTTCTATTTGCAAATTTCAAAATTTTTTCATATTTTAGTACTGCGAATTTCTGTGAAGTACACTGGACCATTACATGTGTAGAGCTGCTTGAATTCTGAGTATTTAGCTATATTTTTAGATCTAACTTCTTCCGTAGGAAGCGTTTAGATTTCTTTTTCAGCGAAGCCAATTTCTTGATCTAACCAACCTGAATAAGTGACTTGCTTTCGGCCTTGAAGTTAGGTTAGGTTCGGTGAATGGATGCCCTATTGACGAGAGGTCAAAGCTCACTTAGACTACGAGGAGTCCACTGTGCCCAGTTAACGTTTAACCCGTAGAAACCTAAAAGTTACTTGTTGAGCTGAACTATCTAGATGTATGTATGTATGTATGTTGGCGTTACAGTCCATGAAGAACCTGAGCCAAGCTTCTCTCAATCACCCATGTTGTGTGTGATTTCATTTTCCCATAGGTGAAAGGGACCTAGAGTTTATTGCCGGATCCGAACGGCGAATTTCGAGAAGCTGAGAAGAAACACCGTGAAAAACACGTTCGATGACATGGCTGTGTCGTGATTCGATCCCGTGTCATCGGCGTCAGAGGCCAACACTCTACCCACTGCGTCACGGTGCTCTCCATCCTGAACCTGAACCATCTAGATGCAGATGAAAATTCCAGTAGTCTGTTTAGCCCAATGTTACTTATCTCTTCTAGACCCTAAAGGAAGTGTTGAAGTGTCCAACGAATATGTTCCATTTTTAGGCTAGTGCCGGGCATTCGGAAAGGAGGTGACGAATGGATGGATTCAATTTCCTCTTCGTCGCTGCAGCTTCTGCAGAAGTCATTGTAGGACTGGCCTAGTCTGGCTGCATGGTAGGATATCATGCAGTGACCAGTGAGGAAACTAACTGCCAATCGAATATTCAAACGACTGAGCTTTAGTAGACTTTCTTTTTCTTATTCTTCTTCATAGACAGGCCATGTTGATCTTGCCGTTCCGTATGTGTCGATTTGACACCATCGTTTATTTGCCTTCATTATTAGCTCTATTTTTTGAAAGGTTTACTGAACGGCGTTTTAGCTTCACGAGCTTGAATCTTGTCGAAGTTGCCTGCAGAGCCCTAATGGCTGTCATGATGTTGATCCTTTTACATGAGATATTTTTTCTCTAGAAATCAGGTCCGCAGCCTGTTTAATTGCGAAGACCTCAGCCATCATCAACTCTATAGGAGTGATTTGCTTCACGAGATTCAAAATAGGTCCCGGCTCCTGTACCCGTTCGTACCATACCACTGGCCTATTCCTCCCTGGAAGGAATTCTGATGGAGATTCGCCTCTCGCAGCAAGAAAGTCGAGTGATATAGTCCGTTTGGTTTTGAATCTCGAGATGGTCCATCTTGTCTGGAGACAGGTTTCTTGTATTCTTAGCGCAGTCCTGGCTGCGATGCTTCCGCAGTATATATATGTGTGAGGGTGGAAGTTTCAACATTGTTTCAAGAGCTACCGTTGGTGTGGATTTCATAGATCCAGTCACCGCCAGACAACCTGCCCTTTGAACCTTGAAACACTTTGAAGATGGCATTTGTGTTCAAGTGCTTTCGACCAGACAATTGAGCCATAGACTGAAGTAGGTCTTACCACCACAGTGTACAACCACTTCCGGTTTGAAGCGCCATGTCTTTCCAAAAGCTACACTGCACGAATATAGTGCCGTGTAGGCTTTATTGGTTCTTTCATTAATGTTGTCCTTCCAGCTAAGCTTGGAGTCTAGGATTATTCCAAGATATTTGGCAGATTTTTTGGAGATCAGATCGATACAAGTCATACGGGGGTAAGTGTCTCCTGGTATAGATCCTGTCCCTGTGGAGAGGACTATCTCGGTTTCCGCCATGTTTATTCCCAGGTCTCGCCCCTTGACCCAGTTACTAACCAGTAGCAATGGATAACGTAGTCTTTCACTGAGGACCTGAGGAAATTTCCTATACATATATCAGAATGGCAATGTCGTCAGCATAGGCCGTGACGTTAAAACTATCTGCCTCTAGAATTTTTACCATTCCGTCGACCACAAGGAGCCATAGGAGAGGCGATAGAATACCACCTTGTGGTAACCTTCACCCTTTCGTTTACTCCTCCAATCGCCGAATTTTTTATGGGAGTAGTCAGCATTTGTTCAATCCACCTGCAAATTCCCGAGTTTATTTAGCCTATATGAAGGCTGGACAATATAGTATTGACGTTATTAAGGGCACTCTCAATGTCTAGAAAGGCACCTAGAGTAAATTTTTTGACATTAAGTGCATTTTCTACCGTCTAGACTACCCCGGGAAGAGCAGTATCTACCGATTTCCCCTTTATGTACGCGTTGAGTGATTATGATAGATAGGGCCTTGATGTTAATAATGCTCTAGACTCTAAGGAATGACGGGGAGGGATTGGAACAGAATTTGAATAGTGTATTTCTGATATGTAGACATTGCTATGGTCAAAAAAGAGCAGTTACCATCAGTAATTCACTCTTTATTTTTGAATCGAAAAATGTGCGGGCAGAACAAAGAAAATGTTCATCCTACCTATGGGAGTCCTTCTGAATCGATGACTACCATCGCAAAAAGCTTAAATGAGGTCGTAAGTTTTCCTTAGATAAGTAGCAAGTAGCGCCCAGGCCGAAGAGCTCTTACACAGGGAACGTTAGATCCGAGGATCTGGGCACTCATTTAAGATCGCCGCTTCTGGATGCGTTTTCTGGGACAACTTCCGATAAATGGTACGTTACACCATTTTATTACAACACCATGTCATCGAGGTATACATACGTGATCCAATTGGAGCCCCAAAACATCGGTTGAAACACAGTCCGATACCGGCTCGCCACTGACTTTCAATCAACAATCGAGGCTCTTTCTCCAAATTTCGCGATAATTCGGTGAATTGCTGGCCCAGTTGATATAACAAGATACAAATATCAAAGAACGACAGTATCTGCAATAAATTGTCTGAGTTCAGCCATAACTATTGAAAACCACGCGACAATTCTAATGTCGTTGGGCAGCAACCATTATATCATTTTTGGTTTATAATAAATGATTTTTTTGCTGTTTGGGTTTTCAGCTTTCTATATTTCAAGGCTCAAGTGTTATTTTTGACATGGTTCCAGGTCAGTCGTACTCGGCTGGAATTGCCATTTCATAATGGATGACCTTACACCAGATAAGCGATTACAATTTACTGAACTTCATTGTCAAAATTCGTGCTCTATGAAGAAAAGCTTTTCGCACAGTTTGACTAATTTACTGAACATTCAATTGAATCACCATTGGCCTACTAGATTGTACGAATCAAGGTCTTTAGTTTCAAATGACACCAATGATTTGAAGACAACATTACAAGTGGTATAAGCGAGATACCACCCAATATGCCTGGAATACTTACTTACTTAGATGGCGCTACAGCTCGGGTGAACCAGGGCCTCAACCAATAAGCCTCTCCAGCCGGCACGATCTTTGGTCAGCCGCTTCCAGTGCCGCACGCCCAGTTGGTTGAGGTCCCATTTCACCTGTGCGCGCCACCTTAGATGCGGTCGTCCTCTGCTGCGTCGTTTCTCGGGGTTGGTGTCGAAGACGATTCGGGCCGGACCAGTGATGTCCATTCGCTCTACATGGCCCAGCCATTTTATACGTTGGATCCGAAGACGTCTAACTAGGCCGATGTCGCTGTATAGCCCGTACAGTTCATGGTTGAATTTCCTCCTCCACTATACGTTTACAAAAACGAGACCAAAGATTGCACGCAGAATTTTCCTCTCGAAACGCCCAAGAGCCTCTTTATCCTCTTTTGATAACGTCCAAGCCTCAGCGCCGTAAAGAAGGACCGGGATGATTAAGGTTTTGTAGAGGGATACCTTAGTTTTTCGAGAGAGGGCTCTACTACTCAATTGCCTCTTGAGCCCGAAGAAGCAGCGGTTGGCAAGAGATATTCTGCGTTTTATTTCAGCGCTGGTGTCGGTACTGCTTGTCACTATCGAGCCAAGGTAGACGAAGTCCTTGACTACTTCAAAAATATAGCTGCCGAAGGTGACGTTCTGCTGACCAAGACGTCGGTGTTGCGCGTCTTTCTTTGATAACAGCATATATTTGGTCTTGTCCCCATTTACCGTTAGACCCACTATTTCTGTTCATAGAGCTCGCGGGCAGCTCTTGTCCGTCGATGCAGTGTAGCCATGTATGCATTCTGTTTCTCTACACGGGTCTGTCTGCATTCGTCATCAAACCAGGGGCTTCCAACCTGATGGACCAGGGTCCTCTTTCCCCAAGAACAAGGGGTCGGGTCGCTGCATACATTGGTTCACTACCGGGCGGGTGAGCTGGCGTTCGCCATGTTAAACGCGATCAACTTCCTTGCTCTGTTTGCTCGCTCCTTCCTCCCCTAAATGCCTGAAATAATGACTCAAAAGTATACTCTCCGTATGGACCACTCAAAATGTAATCATGGTCAACATTTACATGAACACAAAGCGGGTGTAAATGCCAGATAATGGTCTATCAACCCAAATATGCCTTCTGTTTAGACTTTTCCAATTTTCCTGACTTTTTTGACAATTAAAAACCAAAGGCTAAAAAATCGGACGATACATGCACATCCACCAGCCAATTACATATTTGAAGTACTATAACTTCGATTTACGTCTACTGGACCCGAAAAGTCACTTGCTACGAAATCAACAGAGATTTTTCAATAAGCTCGCCAGATTGGACTATAAGACTCCTAGGACTTAAGCTCAATCTGGGTCGATTACATCTATGTATGTTGGGTGGACGACATTGGTTTCATTCTAGGTAGGTAGGTAGGTAGGATCGTAGCCTTCCCAGAAATGAGAAGAACACACATAGGCCAGGTAGGCCCGTTGTGCAGCTACGCGGTGGCTTAGCCCCCTATTCGTGCAACTATTTTGTGCTTCTTAAGAAGTTAAGAAGAACAGGTATCCCTACTTGCTGATCCTCTGTCAGTTGTATGTACATACATATGTCGGCGTTACAGCCCATGAAGGACCAGAGCCAAGCTTCTCTCAATCACCCATGTTGTGTGTGATTTATTTTTTTCACATAGGTGAAATGGAACTACAGTTAATAGCCGATTCCGAACGGCGTTGAATCGAGAAGCTTTCACAAAGCAAGTATACTACGGGGGGTTTTGCCAGTACTCTGTCAGTTCGTTAAGAAAATAAGAGCCTAGGTATCGTTTCCTGATTGTGCAGAATGCCGGGCAAGTGCAGAGGTGGTAAATGGATTCGACCTCCTCCTCGTCTAGACAGCTTCTGCAGAAATCTTTCGGAACTATACATAGTTTTTGCGCGTGACTGCCAATAAGGCAGTGTCCGGTGATGACACCTATAACTTTGTAGACGTCAGTTCTTTTTAGGGAGATTATACTCCTTGTCCGTTGACTGTCGAGCCGGGGCCAGATTTGCCTGGTGATGACGCAGGTATATCTCTGAGTCCCTGGTTTCCTTCTAATCACTAACGAAACTGACAGCCACAGATGTGAAGGCCTTACAACTGTTTACTACAGTTTTCTTCCAGGTCCTTCAATGCATTAGGAGCTAGAAAGAAGTACAATTATGCAACAATCCTTACGGCGCTCGTATGACCGCCATCGATCCCCATTCCCCGACGAACATACGAACAAATGGCGCCCGGTACGTGACCATGACAAGCAATTTTGTTCCTAAAGGTACGTGCATGGCATTGGGCTTCCGAAAGACACCATACGCCCATTACGAGCTAAACCATCAAATTACCGAAGCAAGGCAAGGCTAACGACCGCGTCAGAATGTAGGTTAAAACCCCGTTTACGTAAAACCCATCAAACTTGATGACAGATCAATGAACCGAAAGACAATTTCCCACCTCCACATCTGCAATTGCTTTCGATACACAATCCCAATTGCTTGCCAATAATCGATGAGCTTATCGTGTAATTCCCTAAAACCTAATACTGCCCTTATGACGGGCTACAATCGAAAGTCTTCAAGCCTACACGTCTCAGCACCCAATAAACAGGTCAATTAAATGTTTATTTCCATAAATAAAGAGTGGCCATAAAACAAGTGGTCAATGGGTAAGCTAACTTGCCAAACATGAAAACCACTCTCTCAATTGTCCTTCGATGAAGAAGTGCTTAAGTTTGACACAGTTCCTCCCCAACAACAGGATGAGGAACAAGGAAACAAGCTCGTAAAATGTCTCTAACATCATCACTCCCTCTCGTGAGAAATCTGTAGAAGAACAACAAAACGATTCCTTTTTCACACGATACAAGTATCCAAAGTGTAACCGAACTATGTACAAGGGTATTCCCTCTTGAGGTTGGCACGAAAGCGAAACCAAGTCGTTGAGGGAGGGAGGACAATAAGCACATCAGATAAGGCGAACTCGTAAAACCGAAAAACATATCGTAAAATTGTATTATATCGAGTCACGACGACTTACTTGCAGAATTAGGTGTTTGCTCCTTCGCCGGATGTATGTATAATGGTATGTAGGTCATGTCGGGGTTTCCATTGACTCAAATGTCCTTTCCGTGTCCTTGTGCCACGCTTATAGGTCGTTAGCCATTATCTGTCGTAGAAGGGATTCGAATTCGAAATTGTATTTTATTTTTGAATAAAGTCAAAAGTTGTTTAGATACGAATTCATTTCTTTTTTATTGTTTTTTGTATCTAAAACGAGTATCTACAGGAAGATACAGAGAGACAGGGTGCAATGAACGCATGTTGTGCCAGCGTCGAATCTATTTAGAATGATTTATTGACTGGACGCAGCTCGACGGGAGATGTTTCGAAACAAATCTGCATTTGATGACCACAACCAGCAGCAGATACCTTGTACATAAGAGTACTACTAAGTGTGAGGCAACCTACCTATGTATATACTATATAGTATATAAAAAAAAAAAACAATTTTGCCTCTTGGTCTAAATTTACTTTTAATTTGACGACAGCGACGACAACAGCATGGTCGTCCCTTCCTTGTCATTAAACCCTACACTATCCGCGACACTCTAGCGAGATTTCGCATCTTCGTCTCACCTAGCTATTTACGTATGTAGACGTTCGTCGTAGATATGTATGGTTGTACAAGGAAGAGCTGTTTCAGCTGCTGCTCTTACTAGTTGTGATGTCAAAACCCGGTGATGGGATGTGCTGCTGGTACCAGTACACCGGAGTGCGCGGTCCGTTCTTTCTTCCATTTTTGTATCTTTGCCACAAAATACATATTCGGTTTAATGTCCGTGCAATTAAAATATAAAATTGCTCGGGGATTTTGTCGGCGCGGAATTTTCTTTTTGTTCCATTTTGCCCATTAAGTGAAACTGCTGCACAGATGATGTGATGCGGTGCGGTGTGGTGACACGGCAGGTTGGTCATCAGGGAGTAGAGCTCCCGCAAAGGAATGGAAACATGGCTCGTCGCTTTATGGGATATGTGATTTTATTAAGGTTGTTATGCAATTATTGTACGTGTAAGTGTGTCTGGCGTTGAATTAAGTAATCACATTTATTCGTATTCGTATTTGTGCGGGAGAGGGTGCCATTCTGTTTAATGCCCCGCCGCCGGTGCACTATGCTAGTGAATGAGAATTTAATGAGCATGGTATTCAGTATAAGCTCCGGATTGCAATCAAGCTGAACGCAGACTATATGTGTATAATGGTCAACGCGAATACTTGTGGGCAAAGCAAGAACATGGAAATCGCTCGTGGCATGCTGTATATGTGGGATGGAAGGTCAGGAAAGCCTTTGTGCTATGCAAAAGAGGTCATTAAGCCAATGGAGTGACTGTGGGCACGAAAAGCAAAAGGTAATGAGCGAAAAGGAAAGCACGCAAACGAAAATGCATTCAGAAAGACCTCAAGCCGCCAGTGTAATTTGCAGTGCATGAGCCACTATTCGAGACAGTACCATACCATAGTTCTGGTCACCAGCAAAAGTTTCCCATCGTAAGCGGAAACGATCGATTTGTAAGTAGGTTCGGCAAAATAGATAGTAGAAGAGGGACGTCAGTCTAAGGTCAGTGTGGCTACGAATCTGTAGGAGTAAGATTTTACAAAAAAAATTTTTTCAAAATGCAAGCGGCAGTATTAGCCTATAGAGAGAATAATGAGAGGTAAGGCCAAGGTTGCAACTCAAATCAACATTATTGTAGTCTCTCAACCAACCTTTGAGAGGTTAGTACAATATTTGCTTTAAACGTGAACACCGAAACCGTAGATTTGCGGAGTGCAAATGGTTTGGGTCTCAGATGTTCGTTCAGTACTCTCCAGATGTTGTTGTCTTATATAGGATTCGAGAGGAACTCGACTGAATTTCCACATTGGTTGTAGTTCTCAGCAAATGTTCCATGCCATTATGGCTTTATATTAAAACTGTACATGCCTTCATCAATATTTTTGATCAGTTCCCATTCACAACAGCTGTGTTGCACAATTCGTCCGTATAAGAGTTGCGTTTCTTGGCTATGGACATACTTTGAACTACACACCATCCGCTCGACAGACGGTGATGTTTACCACTGCACCACAGCCTCCACTGTAAGGTGGAGCCTCCAGAAAGTAAGATGACATGGAATTTATTTTGTAAAATCTTTATTTATTACAAACCAATTTCATCACCTACAAGGTAACACCTGATACTATGCACTTACGCTAGCGGATTTCCCAATCTTTGGTTTCCAGGATGGTCTTCAGCTCTCTCTTCGATGCGGCTTGTATCTCCTTTATCGCCTTCAACGGTCTTTTGAGTTTTTTGAAGAAGCAGAAGTCGGGTCGAATTTTTAACGCAATGGTCAAAAAATCAAGAGCCGCCTCGACACAACCCCGGCCACTTTAGCCGAATAACATCATGCAAACGACGCACAGTGCTTAAATAATATTCTTTGTTGACAGTTTGACCCAGTCGAAGGAACTCGATGAAAACCGCCAACATGACCATGGTTTTTGAGCCGCTTTAACATAGTTTTGCCATAAACCGAAGAATGAGTCTTATAAGGCCTTCTGCGAAGAGATCAAATCTCTAAAGTCTAAAGCGGGATTTCTTCGTTTACTGCTTCAAACCCATTTCCCGGGAAATCAGACTGTGATCGGCTCGTTGCACACGCCTTCAACGACAACTCGGCGTAGCTGGTATTATGCGTTGCGCGTGGCAATGACTGAGGCCGTTGATTTTGCTGTGGCATCCTTTGATGTCTTTAAATAGCCAGGCACCGACGGGATATACCCCGTTATGCTGCAAAAAGGTATAAGGCAGCTGCTTCCTACCCTGAAAAGAATTTTCACTGCTAGCCTGCCACATGTCTATATATCTATTCCATGGCGCACGGTGAAAGTAGTCTTTATTCCCATAACAGAGTTTTAGACCAATCAGTCTAACATCCTTCTTGCTGAAAAGCACGAAGAGAATAGTAGAGTTGCACGTGCGCAAAGTTGCCCTTCGAATGCATCCTCTTTCGGAGATGCAACATGCATGTCAGCGTGGGAAATCCTGCGAGACTGTGCTTCAAAACCTAGTTGGGAGGATGGAATGTGCACTCGAAAGGAAAGAGTACGCACTGGACTTTTCGTCGAAATTGAGGAAACTTTTGACAGCACGTGTAACGCTGCTAGACGATATGACCTAGATGAAGACATTGATCGCTAAAGCAGGTCTCGGACATTGTGTAAAATCTGGCATAAACAGGGGATACCCGCACGGTGGATGGCGTACTGTCCCTGATGTTATGGTCCATGGTGAGCGACTCACTGCTCGATGCTCTCAATGCATCTGGAATTTAAGCCCAAGTCTATGTGGATGATGTCGCCGATCTCTCTGTCGACTCATGTTTAGCGATTGACTGTCTCAAAACATGGGCTGCGCTAAATGTAATCGATGAGTGGTGCATCGCCAGATGTCGTTCTCCTCACGAAAATGACAAAAAATACTGCCATGACTCAGCTGGCGCTAAAAGGCATTCCCATCCCGATAAAAAGGGAAGCAAAGTACCTGGGAGTTATATTAGACATGCATGCTTCTTTGGTCAAACCCAGTTGAGTCAAAAACCACCAACGCCCTCTCAGTGTTCTGGCAATAGAAAGATGCTATTGGCAAAATATGAGGTTTATCGCCGGCAGAGGTCCTCTGGATCTACACGGCAATGATAAGACGTATGCACCGGTTTTCTGGTGGGAGAGGCTAACACCCAAACACGTCGTGTTTCATCAAACTTCAAGGAACGGTTTGCCTCAGCTGTACAAGGGCATTCCCCAGCACATCGAGCACTGCTCTAGATACTATGATAAACCTTCCACCTCTCGATATGTTTATCAGAGGGTGTGCACTAAGAGCCATGTCTCATCTCAAGAGACATGGTCTTTGGTACATGACAGTGCGCTTGCGTAAGAAATATCCTACGACCGGTGCCTCATTGGTATGGCCTCTGACACCTGTCATCTTACTTCGCTATAGGATTGTTTTCACATTTTCACGGATGGATCCAAGTCTGGGCTGAGGTTCGGCGCTGGGGTTTTGTTTGAATGCGAAAAGGTCCGACTGCACTTTTCGTTAGGAAAATATGTGTCTGTCTTTGAGTCAGAGATATACGCAATCCTAATGGCCATGCACTATGTTTTGAAGCATAGGTGGGAGGGAAAAACCATATGCGTCTGCAGTGACAGCCAAGCTGCCAAGTGTCCTGCCCTTTAATCATTTCCAAGTTAACGTACTACTAGGCATACTAGGCTGGCTTGGATCCCGGGACATTCTGGGATCCCAGGAAATGAGGTTTCTAATGAACCACTAGAATGGGCTCAGACTTGCGGGCATCATTGGGGGTCATGCAAGCATCTCTGCATGCTCAGCATCAGTGAGACAGCTACCTGTGCTTCATGTTGCGAAGAGGACGACACAGCAGAACACTTTCTCTGCGACTGTCCCGCTTTTGTTCGCGTATGGTGCCGAATCTGTAAGCTCTACTTCACTGAAGCTCCTTCTCATTTTTTCCGGAAAACGGGAAAAAATCAGTAAAGGTAGGTGTCTGCCTGGCAGTAGGTACAATGGACCAGTATTTGTGTCTAAGTGCTCCACTTGCCTTACCTTTTCTGGATCGTAAGCATAAATCCTCGTGTAACCTTTTATATACTGCTATTGTCAGAATATGATCCTGTTGTCAACGGTATAACTCAGAATCAGGTATTACAGGAATTTATGCTGAAAATGTCTAACAAGAACGTCAAAACCGCCTTACAGCGACTGGTGATGATGGCATCACACTATTTTCTGATCGAATTCGAGAGAGAAACTATGAAACTGGTTGCCCCAATGCCTTAGATATCGTCTAAGCTGGGAAATCGTTCTACATAGTAAAACGATATCATCAGGCCACTTTCTAGTATGACGTGCTACAGATCCATACTCTTCAAGCTCTCTCGTCCATCTGGCAGCCTATCGGATAGACACAACATGTACATCAAAGAAGTCATCGCTTAAGTCGTTTACAACCGCTTCTAATTGATTCGTCAACTTCTAAACAAACAAATCCGATTTTCGAACAGATTCAACTTCGGCCTTGTCTGCCCTGATTCCATTATTTAAACAAACACAAGGCAGCGAGGGAACCTCAAGAATTTTATCTCTCGTGTGTGGTATCTGCGCGTGTAATTGACTTGAGTACACATACTATACACTTAGCGCACCTTAAAATCGAACATGGTCGTAACCACACCAAACGCTTTATCTTTATTCTTTGTATCTTTGGATCGATTTAAATCAAAAATGTCAGCGCAGCGACTCTGGAAAAGTTAACAGAAAAATTTCACGCTCTATTTGCATTTAATCGGAACGGAGTTCAGTCGGTTGCTGTTCACAAATAAACATCGACTCTTAACCTAAACACGCAGTAGGAAAATTGAGTTAAACATAAGACGGCAGTAAACGTGTGCGCATTCAGATACTATACTCATGCCCGTATCGATTACAGTGAAGCTGACATCGCAAGTAAACTTCAGGCAGTAATTTGACTTGATTGGTCGCACCCACTACATGGTTCTGAGCTGTGTGCAAAATAATAGCTGCACCTTCAGTACAATTCAAAATATGTAAATATTTTTTTTTTCATACATTGTACTTAAATGACATCTACATGCCAAGATTCGTAACTTATTTTAGGACTGAATTCACTCATTTAAAATGATCTTTTGCAAGAGAAAAAAAAAAATAAGGATAACGGACTTCTGATAAGTCAGTTTTTATGTGTGCAAAATAATAGCTGCGATTTCATGGTTTTGATTTAAAAATGAAATAACATGGAAACAGTACTATTTTTTTCAGAAAAAATATTTTTTTTATTAATATTTTGTAGAATAGCCCCTACTTGCAATAACTGCGTCACATCGGCGCGGCATAGAGTCAACTAATATTTGACATCTTTCTATCGGGATTGCGTACCAGGCCGCCTTCACCACACGCCAGAGTTCATCTTCGTTGCTCGGTTTTTTTTTAAAAACAGCTTCCTTAATATCTCCCCATAAATTCTCAATGGGATTGAGATCGGGACTTTGGGCTGGCCAGTCCATAACGCTAACATTGTTGGTAGTGAACCAATTCTTAGCGCACTTGCTGGTGTGCTTCGGATCATTATCCTGCATAAAAACCCATCGCAGTGGCATATCCTCGTCAGCGTAAGGCATCATTGCCGTATCCAATATGTGCACATAACCCTTTGCATCCATGTTGCCTTTTATACGATATATTGGGCCAGGACCATAAAATGAAAAACAAGCCCAAACCATAATTTTTCCTCCGCCGTGCTTCACTGTCTTTACAGTGAATTTTGGGTCGTTAGCTGCATTTACAGGCCTTCGCACATATTGTCGGCGACCACTGCTGCCGAATAGCACAATTTTAGATTCGTCCGACCACAAAATATTACGCCATTTGCTGGCCGGCCAATGCAGGTGATCCGAAGCAAATTTGAGACGTCTTTCCACATGTCTCTGGTTCAACAACGGCTTTCTTCTTGGGCTCCTCCCGGGTAATCCAACTTTTTTGAGACACCTGCGAATTGTTGAGGTGGCAACATCCAACTGGAGATCCTGTTTTATTTTTATAGACGTCGTAAAAGGGTTTTGTTCCGTCATACGCCTAATCTTTCGAACAGTTCTGTTGTCCAGTTTGCGTTTACGTCCTCTTGATTCGGGTTTGTTTTGCCACTTTTTTGCGTTTGTGATCATACGATTTGAACAGCCCACTAAACGCTCTATCTGCCGATAGGATTTGCCTTCGGATATTAATTTCAATATCAGATCTCGTTTTTCTTGCGTACAATGCCTTCCTCGGCCCATTTTTCAAATATTCTAATAAATACCGTGGTAATTATGAGGACTTACAAAGACAAATGAACTTATTTTACCTTGACTTAAGACTGAAATTGCTTTGATTGAATTTAAAACTACTTCTTTTAGGAAAGTACACAGCGCAGCTATTATTTTGCACACATAAAAACTGACTTATCAGAAGTCCGTTATCCTTATTTTTTTTTTTCTCTTGCAAAAGATCATTTTAAATGAGTGAATTCAGTCCTAAAATAAGTTACGAATCTTGGCATGTAGATGTCATTTAAGTACAATGTATGAAAAAAAAAATATTTACATATTTTGAATTGTACTGAAGGTGCAGCTATTATTTTGCACACAACTGTAGTTTGATAACTTTTCCCCCATTGGATATGGGTGAGTACATAATGCAGAAATTTGGCAAACTACTTCCATAGCTACAGAGGGTCGTGAAACACCTGCATAGATACGACTAACTTTCGAGATTTAGTGTTTTCGTAACAACCCCCAAATACGACTTAATTAGCCACCGATGCACCGCATTTAATCGATAACGATTGTATCTGCTGCTATTTAATAGAAATTAGGCAAAGTTTCGAGGTTCGCCCTCGAGCCGGTGATTAAAAATGCATCCCCGCGTGTAATCAATGTAATCACCGTGTCCCATGTGTGGTATCTACACCTTGTCGACGACCCGGTCGTACAGTGTTATAATAACTCGATTACATGAAGCTCAAGCCTGGCACCGATCTACCTAAGTAGTATGCAGTTAATTATAATTCAATTATCCCGAGTACGTGCGCCCAATTTTCAATGAGGTATGTGCATGAATCGCTGCATACTACAGGGTTACTCCGCTCACCAAGTAGATACATGTGGTATTTGCGTTTAACTGAAAACCAGTACGCGAGCGAGGAAGTACTCGTACGAAGAACTGGGTTAGGTTTCGCCGGGATTGGCCTCGTCTCATGCCGCAAGCACATACCATCGCGTACCGATGTAATGGCCATTTGAATGGTCTTTAAGCGTAATGCGACACGCTATCGGATAGCGGCTATTGGTCGTTATAGTTGTTATCGAACGTATTGTGAATGATAATTAAGTTTGGATTTCGGTTTTTCTCCACACCGTCGTCGCTCGGATTGACGTAATACATAGAATCAATCGCGATACGGTTCTCATGGATTCCAGAGGTGTTGCGATGGCCTGGTGCCTATGCCGTAACAGATGCCCTAACGATCTGAAAGGTATTCCGAACGCGAATGGACTATTCATTTATGGAGCAGTGATGGCAATGGCATCATGCCTTAAATTTAAATTTTGTATTTTCCGTTTTCGGCTCGCCTTGCTCTGCTCTGGGCTTTAATGTGTGCTCCAGGCATGTGGCGGAGTAATTTCCGATGTGATTCATGAGCTGTTTTCGAACATTTTTTCGTTGTTTTTCTGCTGCTCATTTGTTTTGTTTTCCAGCTGTGTCGCGAACAGGAAGAGGGTGTTCTCGATTCGCTTTATTTCTTTGGACTGACTCAGACCGTCGCGTTTTTCCTTTGTATTTGGCCGCGGGTGGGTCATTTGTGTTTTATAATTGTCTGGTTACCCTTTCATTCATGACGCACGAAACCGCAAGTGTTCCTCCGACTTGTGGGCGATAATTGGTATCAATTGATGGTCTCCGAGGTCGTTTTTAGTGTGTTCTCTTTTTCTTGAACAATTTTGTTACTACTTCAGGCGGTTTTCATGTCCTTGTCCTTTGTAGCTTCTTGTAAAAACTTCACTTCACTTCACATATACACATATGAGTATTACTAACCTTTTGTTGATGAAGGACAAAACCCATTTCACTCTTGTGCCCTTCTCCTACTGAATAAGTCATACCAACTGTAGGGTGCAACTGCAAGACAATTGCGCCGCTTTCAGGTATGTAGGAGCAGGAGAATCTGTTTTTTGAGTGAGATCTTGCACGCGATAGGGCGGGCGTTTGCTTACTTCTTTCACGTAAACAAACGTTTGTATGTTAACAAGTCAATCCATTGGGGCACAATCTTAGTTTCGTGGGATAGTTAGTTTGTTTTCGTGAGCAGTGTGTACAGCAAATTGGACTGTTTAAGAATTTATAGAGTAACTTTTGTGAGAAATGTTTTTCGTTCCAAAAAGTGACATTTGAACTTGTGATGAATTATGCTTAACTGTTTGCCTTGGTTGAATTGCTGCTCGTTTGTACCATAATTAACTGAAGGACTCGACATTCCTTGGGGACATAACTACCTTGCGGCACTATAATCTCTTGTCCAGGTATTGTTCGATTAATATAGGGCTATTTAACCGGTCACTTCAGACAAATTGACATACCTTGTCTTTCAGGCTAATGACTCGAACTCAGTCAGGAAACATTTTTAGCTACAGGGTTAACAGGCTATTAGATATCGAAGGCGCTTTCAATAAGGTTTTCACCAAGTCAATTGAAAAACTCCTTGTGCCCATTGGAGCAGAAAGTTTCAGAAACCAGACTCATACGATCGCAATTAAGCAAAAGCCACCTTACAAAATCCGTCAGTAGAGGTACTCCCCAAGGTGGAGGTGGCTATTAGTCATCAACGGTATCCTAGTTGGACTGGACAGCAAGACAATAAGAGTGGTAGCATATGGGGACGACGCGACGTGGTAATTTTAGTATCGGGAATGTTTCCTTTTGTTTTTAGTGAAATCACAGAGCGGACTGTGGGCGAGAATTGACGCTTGGGCCCTTAGGATATAGGCTGCGACATAAGCATAGATTCAAAGAAAACTGACCAAAATTCCGTCAATTAAACCTCCACGGCTAAACCACTCGAGCCTTTCGCTTTCCTCCGCTAAGTATGTAGGCGCTGTCCTTGATCCAAGGCTTAACTGGAAGTGCAATATAGAAAAAGTGTAGTGTGGTGCTAGTGTCAAACTTTCGGTAAAAGTTGACCATGTGGATGTACACAGTCGCCGTTCGCCCTATCTTAACCTCAACCTAGCTAAGCTTATAACATCGACAAGTTTAGTAAGATCCAAAGATCAGCAGGAATCGGAACCACGGAAGCCGTGAGAATACTTAATACCCTACTGCATCTCCTCCCCTTATACCTTCACATCAAATAAACGGCGACGTGCGGCGCCGTCAGACTTAAGCAAGCGGGCTTCTGGTCACCCAGACATTCAACTTCTCTCAGTTTCCTTTCAAAGAAGAATGGAAATCGAGCAATCCAACCGCGCAATTCCAAATTCTGATTTTCATTGATAACTCCAAGCTGGAGGACGGTGTAGAATCGGGAGTATTCTCGACACAACTGAATATCTTACACTTATACTGTCTCCCCAATCGCTCGGGCATCATTCAAGCTAAAGTGCTAGCGATCCGGAAGGTGTGCAAAATACTCAGCGCAGCCCGCCCTAATTACACGTCTACCGAAATTTGTAGAGACAGCCAAGTCACTACTAAGCCTCTTTCGTCTGCCACCGCCTTCTCTAAGCTGGTGGATCAATGCATGAAAGAAATTAAACGAGCTGACAGCTGGACTGATATCACGCTCCTTTGGGTTTTAGGAAACAGCAATTTACAGCATTATGCTAGAGGCGATGACCTAGCCAAGCTCGAGGCCACCTCAATACCTCCTGCTAAAACTGTGCGCCTGACGCTGAACTTTCTCAAAGGCAATATCCAGCACCTCTTTCTCAATAAAGCCAATTGTAGGTGAGCAAAATCGACTAGATATAGGATATCAAGAAAAACCTGGCACTCCTATTCAGAAAGCAAAACAAACGACCTCTTCAATAGACATCGCTCCAACATAGCTAGAATCATGGCAGTCAGTACAAGCAATTGGTCTATAGGAACTCATGCTGGAATAGGTACTGTAGTTGTCACAACACCCACGCAGATGAAATACTGCACCATGTTCTCTGTGAATACTGAGCACTGGCAAGTCGCAGGTTCTGTGCCTTTGACAAATACTTCCTGGACGGCCTCCCAGAGGTAGCCAATCTCAGCTTTGCCAACCAAATCAATTTTCTTAACTCCACAGGCTGGATTTAAGATCCTCACATACCTCAGTTAAGCGCTAATTGTACCCTGACGCGCATAGTCGGGTAGCCACCTTAACCTCCCTACCTAATAGTCTACGCACTATTTAGCTAACTACATATGAAAAGTAGATATGTATGTATGTATATACAAAAAAAAAAAAAACAAATCAACGGTATGTACTGATCCAAGAGGACCACTAGGAACCTTACTTCAATGGAGGAAAGTTATCGGAAAATTTGTTTTTCAAAAACTTGCCTATCGGTGCTATAAACGCGTCCCGGATCTATTTTCGACAATATTTTTGCTTTTCGCAATCACGAACCTAGTCGAAAAACCCTAGTGAGCTTCATTAAAACCTACACAGCAAATACTAGCGTGTTGAAAAACACGCAGCAAATGTGTAATTCGACACACTTTAAGACTTAACACGTTTGATCTTTAAAATTCTTTAAAATCGAGACACTTGTTTGTGGTAAAACTGTAACACATTTATTGCGTGTCATGAATAAAAACTCTAATGGCACCTTAAGTGTGTTGCAACGACACACTAATTAATAATTAACACACTTTGAATCGATCAATCTAACAAAAGGGAAATTTCGCAACTAAATCTACGGAACCTTCTTTTTCTTCTTTTTCGGCGCTAGAGTTCCTGGCGAACCTGGGCCTCCTTTAAAAAACCTCTCCAAGTGGCACGGTCTTTCATCAGCCGTCTCCAATGACGTACTCCTAGTTGATTAAGGTCCTCTTCCACTTGGTTGCGCCACCTTACATTTATTCGTCCTCGACCGCGTCGCCCCTCGGGGTTGGATTCATAGACCTTCCGGGCCGGAGTTATGTTTTCCATGCGCTCAACATGACCTAGCCATCTTAGGCGTTGGATCCGAAGACGCCGTGCTACGTTCATGTCGCTGTACAGCCCGTACAGTTCACTATTAAGTCATCTCCTCCACTCACCAATTGTGCAAGTCGGGCCGAAAATCGTACGCAGAATTTTTCTCTTTAAACGACCAAGGGCCGCTTTTGATAAGGTCCATGCCTCTGCGCCATAAAGCAGGACCGGGATGATAAGGGTCTTGTGTATGGTCACCTTGGTTTAAGAGAGGGCTCTGCTTCTCAATTGCCTCCTGAGCCTAAAGAAACAGCGGTTGGCAAGAGTTACTCTGGGTTTGATTTCGGGACTGATGCCATTGCTGCATGTCACTGCGGAGCCTAGGTATGTAGATGAAGTCCCTGACTACCTCGGAAGTATACCTGCCTATATGTGCGCCCTGGCTAAGACGCCGGTGGTTCGTGTCCTTTTCCGACGACATCATATATTTCGTCTTGCCCTTATCGATGGGACTTTGCCAGAAAGTAATTTGCGACTCGGATCCATGGTAACACACCTAGCTCTCAACCCAATGATCCGAGTTCAAATCTCGCAGCCACCAAAAAGCAAAGACATTCAACCTCTCCTTTCTCATTCTACATTGGTCCTTCGAGCCGGAGGGCATGATCATCATAATGTTATTTCACAACAAAAAGAAACGATCAATTCAATCAAATAAAAAAAAAGCAACAATGCCTCGGACTTGATGAACCTCGAAACGACAAATGCTAGGAGAGCGATACTTTGTTCGCGGCCAAAAAAGTTCAGAGGAACCTCCCACTGGGTTGGGCGTCGAGTGTGTTAACCATTACACCATGGGTCCGGGTCGCAAAGTTGCATTTTCCCTTTTCAGTGCTTTAAGTGCTTTATAGAATTTAAAGTGTCACACTGCAACAAAATGACTATAATAAAAACACACTTTTCGGTGTGTTGCAATAACACACTTACACATTTGCAGTGTATTCTGCGACTTTACGAATAGAAACCCATTGCATTTAAACTTTATATGCCCTCTAGCGTGTTATATGTGACAGGTCTTTCGAGACAGGTCATGGTTTCACGGACAATATTTTCACATTGCCTCCGCACCTTAATTAAATTACACCCGACCCCTATGACGTCCCTTGATGGAACCCTTTAATAGCGAGTGCTTACGAAATATCTCGCGTCCACAAAGGCATATAGTCAATAAGTGATATATGGGGCATATGCCAGTTGGCCAATTTACCAACTCAATCGACCAAAGATTTATTCGCTGTCCATTCTATTTCCCACTCACCTCAAGCCGTCATAGCCCAGTATCTACTATTAATAGACAACTAAATAAAGATAATAGAAACAAATCCGTATGACAGCACAAAGCGTTTCATTTGATCGGCAAACAATTGTACGACAGTACGTATGACATACCAACGCCGTCTGTAAACAAATAGTATCTGAATGCACATGTCACATATCGTACTTTTATCTTTGGGAATTCGGAAATCGCAAACGTAGCCGCACAGGCACGCACACTTGCTTGATGTGTAACGTGCGGCGACAATCTCGAGCAATTGTGAATGACCTTAAGATACAGATACATGTGCACATGCAAGTGGCGGGGAAGAAATAGCGGTTAGAAAGAAAAGTTTATCGATCGGGCGGGCAAAGACTTCTTGTTCTTCTATTTTAAACGCGCTCTAAACGCGTAATTTTAAATTTAGAACATTCACGTAACGCGTATGACGTGATTTTGATCAAAATACTTTGCAGCGCGACGGAAACGCTAATTATTTTGTCGCTGTGACCGTATGGTGATCTACAGATCGCATGCATGCTCGCATAAATACTCGTATGCGACATAAAAAACGCGTATGCTGTAGCCATGCTCGTCGGTCTTTGACTTCTATACGCCGTGGACCATAACGTTTGTCGTTCCCATTCATCCGCGTGACTTTTTCGACTGTTGCCAGTGATTGGTGGTGATTGGCGGCGATTGGTCGCTTCGGATGGTTAATTTTGAATCGCGCGATATTCTCTTTCCGACACCACGACGCGCAAATAAAGGAACAAAGCAGCGACACAGGGCTTTTACAAAGTCAAAGAAATCCATATACTCATATATCGTATCTCGAAAGTGAATCAAGTTAATTTGCCATTTCGAGTCACTGTGGCATGCGGCACGGGATTCACAAATTGCATCGTTTCCAAGGCATGTGCACGGGCATTGATCATTTCCCTCCGTTTTTCCTCTTTTCTTTTGAATTCGCATACCTCCATACAAACGCGCTCGTACGGACATAGGTATATTGCTACAAATCGATTTTCGCCAACCACACCGCAAAAGAATTGCAAACGTATTTCATGCGGCCTTCAGAAGGTGGTAGATACTCATGGGTAGGTGGTGGGTGTACGACTGTAACGTTTGTATGAATATTTTAGTCGCCCCAATTGACAATCGAATGACTTACAAATTGAAGTTGACGTTGCTCGACGTACTGCCGTCGATTGTAGTGAAAGTTTCAGGTCATGGATACGTTCATTGGACGCTTTTGTGAGCAAGATAAACTACGAATGTGTACTTAAGTGAGCGTGTGCGCGAGGAGCATGTTGGGAACGAAGAAGGAATGCGCCTTGAAGAATATTCGTTTTGGTTGAGTGATGTCTCATGGGGCGTAACCCGGTAACCAAGAGCTATTTGGGCTTGACAGTAATGGGTTGTATTGTCAATCGCAGCTCATGGAAAACAAATAAACATGTGAACCGGAGCAACATTTGTACATCAGAGCCTTTTCCTCTTTTGTTGTAATTGAGTGTGATTAGTCACAGCCATGAGTAATATGGGAGAGTAAATGCAAGCTTCTGTTTATTGATAGCACCTTTCCATGCTGTTCTCGGAAGGCGATTATCAAAAACGTACAATAGTATAATAGCACGTTTGTTTCGCATGAGTCGAACGGCTGCTATTGTGTCCAGCTTTGAGCCTATTGTTGTTCAAAGTTACAAAGCAATGGTCGTTCCTGGAACTTAGCCGGTCATTGAGGGTTTGATAGAGATGATGACGAACTATTTGTGGAACTTCTAGTTTGTAAAGGCTGAAAAATTCATATTTCTGTTGATTGTGATCACTGATGACAAGTGTATGGTTCAATTTTCTGCTCCTGACGCTTCCATCGTTATACGTCAGATCCTCTTTATCATGTACGCTCGACAGTCTAGGGCTTATGATAAGGAGTTTCCTGCATGACTCAGACAATGTTTTGTTGAGGACGAGTCATACATATGTTCATTTCATCTCAATTCACAATTGCAAAACAGTGATTATGGCAAAAGAATGAGATTTGTCCTATTGTTGGAAACATTTCAATTCAATTTTCTATTAACAAATAATACTCGACCACGTCACGGTTACTTTGCGCCCTGAGGCTGCTGTTTTGTTATAATACTTCCAGAATCAGTTCTTGGAAATGTATAGAAAATCATACGTTAGGTTAGGTTAGGCCCATTGTGATACACTACCTATGTACATAAATCCGCCACGCACTCAAGGTTTAATAACCTTATTATGTTGGCGACACAGTGTGGGCAGAAGGTCGAAAGGAAGAGGGATAAAGGAGATGCCGATGGACATTGATCTTAAATGCTTACATGTTGTACTGAAGTGGGAAGACCGAGCCCGGCAGGGAATCGGTTAAAGAAAGACTCTCTATATTTGACGATACGTCCGAAAGCGGGCTTCAGGGTAGAAAGACGTGTGTTGGTGTGTTGTGGGAGAAATGTTGAAGGGGCGGAGTGCAACTGCCCATTTCATCAGAACATTTTTGTTGGAAGTAACGATACAACAGGGAGAGGCAGGAAACATTCCTGCGATGTTCCATCGTGTCTTATGTTTTGGTAATGCTGGACCCACCTATCAGTTTTATCGCGCGTTTATGTATTCTGTCTAGTAGGTGCAATGAGGCCGCCGTAGCGCAGTGGTTAGTGTTGGACCCTGACTCACGATCAGCAAGATTGGATCCCGATAACATCAACGCCATCGAATGTTTATTTCGCGGCGTCTCTCCTCGGCCGGGTACTGGCAAAACCCCCCGTAGTATAAATGCCTTGAAAAAGCTTCTTGACTCACGCCGTTCGGAGTCGGCATTAAACTGTAGGTCTCTTTCACCTGTGTGAAAAATAAATCACACACAACGTAGGTGGTCCTTCATGGGCTGTAACGCCACCAAAGAAGGTGCAATGAGGTCTTGGATGCACCGAACTAGACATGAGCGTTAAACTCTACTTTAAGGTGAATGAACGCCTTATAGAATGTAGCCGGATCTCTTGCATCTTGCCTAGGCATTTCGTAGCATTCTTGGCGCCACTGAGTATGTGGTCGTTCCAATTAAGATTGTGAGCAATACACATACCCCGTATTGCAAGCTTTCTGGTTTCTGAGGGCAAGGGACATTCATGCATAATGGCTGTGGGTTAGTTGTACGCTTAAACGACAAGAGACAGCATTGTGTTTTGGATGCATTCGATTCCACTCTACTCTTTTTACCCCATGCAACGATGCATTCTATATCAGAATTGTATGAGCTTAACAGACGCTGCCGTTCACTGCTTACAACCGAAGAGCAGAGACGCAAAGTAGTGAACGAATATGAGAAGTTAAGGGTGTTATCGTCAGCGAAGGAGTGGGTTAGAAATGGCGGACAAGCGATCATTTATAAAAATGAGAAAGAGTGTCGGAGACAAGACGGAGCCCTGGGGAACACCAGCATTTCGGAAATGGATGTCAGGCTTGAACTCCTCGAAAACAACTTGAATTGAACGATTTCGAAAGGTAGTTTCTAAGTAGTTGAAGAAGAAACTCATCGATCCTGAAAGCAAGCATTTTCGACAAACCCTGTCAAGTGCTTTCGAAATATGAAGTTCAACTATTTTGCTCTCACCCGACTGGAAGAGCGAACAATATGCCATCAAATCACCAGTGGATCTGTTGCTACGGAGACCGTACTGTCGGTCATTGAGGAGTTTCCGTGCCCTTGGAATGAAGGGACATTATTGCGGTCGGTAGTTGGAGGGAGAAGAAGATTTGCCTTTTTTGGGTATGTATGTATGTATGGTGGCGTTACAGTCCATGAAGGACCTAAGCCCAGCTCCTGTCAATCACCAATGTTGTGTGTGATTTAATTTTCCCATAGGTGAAAGGGACCTACAGTTTATTGCCGGATCCGAACGGCGAATTTCGAGAAGCTTTTCATGACAATTTTACTACAGGGGGTTTTGTCAGAACCCTGCTGAGAAACAGCAAACGTGAAAAACACGTTCGATGACATGGCTGTGTCGGGATTCGATCCCGGGTCAGGGACATATGCTGTTTTCCACCTACTCAGAAAGAGCTCAGAAGAGTAGGAAAGGCAAAAAAGCTCATGCAGTGGTTTTGCCAGCGTAGGACACCTTATTAAAACTATTGGGGAAATACCATCTGGACCAGCGGATTTGTGTATGTCAAGGTCTTTAAGAACCCTTGAGACTGTGCGAGTGCAGAAGTGGATTAGTCCCATGATGGAATTGACACACTTTAGTACAGGCGGGGACAAAGTACAAACTGGGAGCTGAGAACTGACTGCGAAGTAGACAGCAAGTAGGTTAGCTTTGTCTGAGGGGGTGACAGCTGGAATGTTATTGTGAATGAGCGTTGGTATAGACGATGTACTTGAGTTTTTTATGTTTTTACAAATGACCAGAAACTTTTGCTACCTTTCGGAATTTAACCCGTCGAATGTGGGTGTTGCAGTCATTTCTGGTGCGCATGTACTTTTCTCGGTTTACCTCAGAACTGTTTGCCTTATAGGCCTCCAAAGCTTAGCTCCCTGAGCCTAATAGCCTGTTTGTAGCTCAAGTCAAACCAGGTATTATCCGCTGGCCTGGTACTTTAAATCCTACTAGGAATAAAATTTGCCATCCCGATCGGATAATATCTGCGATAATGTCAGTTGGGTGTCCACGTCGTTGTCGAGGAAGTTGTTAAGGCCGCATCAGTTGGCTTTCTAATATAGCCATAATGTTCTCTTAGGAGCTATTCTTTAACTGGGTGGTGGGAGTTTAGAGAATTAATCGCGCAGTGGTCGGACGAGCCTAGAGGCGACAATACATCGATCGTGTATTTGTTAGGCTGGGAGGTGGAACAAGTCCAGTGTGTTGGCGGTATGACCAGCAAGTCCAGAAGTTGAGTTAATTGTTTTAACTCAGCAAAAATGTCAACACATCTCCCTTCGGGTGTTGTCTGAAGACACTGAGAATTGTGTACACTGAAATCGCCCGCTAAAGAGATGAATGGTGTGCTTACGGAGTGTGAATTTAAGCCATGTGAGATTAAATTCCGTGGGGAACAAATGGCAATATTGTGGTAAAAGTTGGTAAGCTATGTCACTACGGACGTAAAGGGCGGGACCGCGATAGAGTACGAATAATGACACTAAGCTATTTCCAGGAAGACTGAAATCCGAGGGGTCGGATTTTTTATCGACATTTGTTCACATAGTGTCATATAGTCACAGCGTTCCCGTCCTGTTCTAGCACAGGTAGTAGTTCATTGACTACCACGTTCCAGAGAAGAGGGAAAAGTACGGCACCCTGCGGTGTACCTCTGCTTACCATTTTAGCACTATAGAAGTTGGCTCTGACCGTGGTTCAACATTGTTAAAAGTGCCCTCAATATCGAGAAAAGCCACTAGGGTATATTCCTTGTGTTCCAATAAACTTTCTCTGATGCTGACTAGTGAGTGGAGTGCTGTTTCCACGGATCTGCCTTTATTGTAGGCATGCTGGTTCTCCGACAGCCTTTTTAAGCTGTAGCTGTGTCTAATGCGTGCATCTGTAATCTTCTCCAGAGTTTTTATAAGAGAAGGTGTAAGGCTAATAGGTCTTAAGTCCTTTGCATGTGTGTAGGAGCTTTTGCCTTCCTTAGGTTTGAAAATGACTTTGGGTTTCTTCCACATACTTGGGATGCAGGATAATGAGAGGCAGCTTTGAAAAATTACAACAAGCCAGGGATGAATGAGATCTCCCACCTGCTGGGGCCCGGCTTGTATGATCCCATCCGGGTCTGGAGACTTGTATCGTTCAAAGCTTTTTAGAGAGCAAAAGGACAATATGACTTGTGACTAGACTGCGAATTAGCTCATAGGAGGACACTCGCTTGGATACCTGGAGGAAGTGTCGCAGCCGATACATTATCCGGAAAACGTGTGTTCAAGAGGAGCCTCAGAGCTTCCGGACAGGAGGTCGTGGAACCGTAATTCCGTATTAAATGGGTTGGATTATAAGGGGTCGTTGCCAGAACTTTCCTTATTGTTGAGGCTTCAGAGCTCCCTTTGATATTCTGGCAGCTGCTTTGAAGGATTTGAGAGAGCTTCCTTATATGTAGGAGTCCCAGTTGCTTTATTAGAGAGCTTTCTACTCTCTTTCCTTAGGGAGCCTGTCTCTTTACTCCACGAGAGGGGTTTGGGTTTTCCTCTGGGGGTGCTGATCGCACATGATTTGGTTAGTGCTCTGTTGAGAGTTACTGTCAGCTCATTAACTAAGTTGTCTAATTCCGCAGAGTTACGCTTCTCCCCTAAGTAGAGCTCAACATATGTGCTGTATTTGTGCCAGTCAGTTTTCCTATATTTCCTAAAAGGAGCTTGGGCAATGTCGTGACCGGCTGGGTTGATCACCATGTTCCATATGAGGGAATGGGCAAAGTAAATCTTCTGCGAATCAAACGTTTTTGATTAAAAGGGGGAATTCCCTTCCAAACACTAGCTGCTTGGAAACATTTTCATTTATTATATACAATCCATAGTATTCTAGGTGTATATAGGCTTGTCATGTCGTTCCAATCATTAACATGTGTGGAATAAGCCTTCCCAGACTCATTCGAATACATACATATGTATGTAGAGCCCGAGGCAAATTGACACAATAATAGACTGACATTTGGGTTAAAATAACTTTAGAGCACACACAGATGTCGTACCGATTGACGTAGACGTTCCTACCCCCACATGTTTACACAGTTTTGTTGCTTAAATTACATTATACTAGACAATAAGCCACATTCCACTACCAGGTTCGAGGTATGTACATATACAATATCACCTAAATAACTTCCTCACCTTTCGTTGTAAACTTTTGTGGACTCCATAGAGCCCAGAGTCTACAGAGTCAAAAATGATGTACCTAACTGGCGGTATAGCTCTTTCAACTTTTTTAACACAGATACATACATACCTATGCGTTTACGTGCTCGTATTACAGCGGATTAGCAGTTAGTCAAATGAGTGGGAGGACTTCCCTCCAAACTCAACACTCTACGACCTTCTACTGTCGCCCAATGGAAGTCTTTCAGTCTCGGATATTGAATTTTATTGATCATCATCGATAGGTTAATCCATCACTTCTTCTAAATAAAAAATAAGGCTTAATGGTCACACCTGCTTGCCTTATGGAATTTTCGATACCTAATTGACAATGACACAAAATTTGTATGCAAAGTCGGGTATTCCATGGATTGGATCTAAATAAATGAATAGATTTTTAATTGAGAATACTAAAATGCACATGCCCTGGATTACAGGTGCTAATGCTAAAATACAGAATGGGGCGCTGCGACCTATGTAGATCTGTTGTGCCGGCTAGTCGATTAGAACAGAAGTGTCTGCACTTTCTTAATAAAGTTGGGAATGTCACTCGTAGGAACTGAGATTATCCCCTCTAGACAGAGTCAGTCAGACGAGAGCATAATTTTATTGAGGTGACATCTCAGACCACACTGTCCCGTAAGGTACCTGACCAGTCTTCTAATATCTACTGTAACGGGATCTTTTCCCGTTTTTCCGATCTTTGGATTAAGGGTGCTCGGATAGGGGGTAGGGCTCACCAATCTCTTTAATTGATCCCTTCGCAGGGACAGTAAAACACAGAGGAATTGTGTTAAATCGTTTGTTTATTTATTTATTAGCTGCTTACAGCTATGGCAAGGGTTATCGCAATAGGTTGGTTTACCCTCTACCACAGGATATGCGAAAAAACGCAGTACCCCGCTGAATAGGCGGCAACTCAACCAAGGATTAAGTAAGTTACTAGGTTCAAACCAAAGAGGCGGTAGTGTACCTCCGTCAATGGGAACTTAATTAAGGATGCTACTAGGCTCAAACCAAAGAGGCGGTAGTGTACCTCCGTCAATGGGAACTCAATCAAAACTCGGGCTCCTAGTTGAAAGGGCTTCAATACCAAATGTCAGTAGTGTACCGGCGATATGGTTGCGAAGCGATCTCAAAAGAAGTGAGGATTATTCCAAATTTGCGCGGCCTTTTATACTCATTATTCCAGAGTTTTTTTCCCCCGGCTTACATCGTTACTATTACTATATAATTTCATACATATACTTTTCATTATTGCACACCTGGTGTCACAACACCTTCCATGTACATTACTATAGTTTTCGTGTTCATTAGTATATTCTATACATATCGCTATACTTTACATTGTTGAACACCTGGTATCACTACACTATACCTTCTGTGTACATTTAGTATAACTATAGCTTTCGTGTTCATTAGTATATTTTTATACATATCGCTATACTTCACATTATTGAACACCTGGTATCACTATACCTTTCGTGTACTTTTCGTATTACTATATTTGCTATACTATATACATTTTGGGGATGGCAACAGTGTTGCTTACAAGTAACATTTATTTTATTTATTTCGGACATAAAGAAATAAGAAAAAATATGGAGTGGCATAATTGCTTGGTGTTACATTCTCCCCCTATGGCGCTGAGATCGTCTCGATGATGCGGCAGAAGTTGTTGGATTCTTTGGTCTTCCTCGTCTTCGTAGGGTGCGAACTGGATGTACATACCTTGGTGTCTTCTTCGTTTACATATTTCATAAGAGATGAAACATGATATGTACCGAGCGGTATAGTGGGGTCTTCTTCGGAAGCGACTTGGAACGTGCTACTTCCAAGTTGCTTGATAATAAGATAGGGTCCATCCCTCCTTGGAACGAACTTGGCGGTAATATTCTTCTTTGCGTTAGGCCCATACAATGGCAAGAGCTTCGCGTTCAGTGGTTGAGTAGTTACGTTCAGCTGCTGTGAGAAGTCTTGAGGCATTCTCAACTGGATGCTCATCCGTTTTCTCCCCCTGGACCAATACTGCTCCGATGGCGTAATTGCTGGCATCAGTTTGTAAAAAAAATGGTTTCTCATCACAAGCCTGTTGTAGGATTGGTGCCGTTGTGAATAGCTTCTTTAACGTACTGAACGACTTCTGTTCTTTTCGCTTTGGGGACAATCTATATGGCGTAGTCGCAATGGGACTATGATCGCGAGAGTTTATTTTATGGGTGGCGTATGGAGTTGGTTCTGAACAATTGTCGAATAAACTTTTGTGCTCGTTCAAAAGTGCATTGAGTTTTCCTCTATCTGGTATATTTAAATCGATAGCCTCATCGTCTCTTAATTCAATGTCCAGACAATTTATGGGAATAAAATCCATATCCATTTCAAAATCCATCGGCGTGCGAATGAGGTCAGGAAAAAGGTTTTCCTTATTCCTCTGTTTCCGATCTGGAGTGATATCTGTTGCTCTAAGTGAGTCTCCAAAAATGTTTTGGATTGTATTTGGTGAGTAGTCGTTGTCAGAACTTTTCTTCAACCGTTTCGGTGTGGTAGTAAGTTCTGGAGATGAATTGGGCTCGAACCAAGACAAGAAAGCGGAAGAGCTTGTTTGATTTTGTGGAGATGATTGAAAAGTTGGTGTTTTAGCAAGTGGGGAAATCGGTTTCAATGGAACATACGGAAAGATGGAAGCAGTGCTGTCAACATTAGTTTTTTGCTTTTTCCTTGACAACCTTGTATGAGATGTGTCATAAAACTCAAATGTTTTATCCTTCTGGTCAGCAAAATACCACATTCTTTGTCCGAGATCCATGATAACTCCATTTTGTTCCAAAAAGTCGATTCCGATTAGGGTTCGGTTATCTGTGGCATTTGGTAATGCAATAAATTGGATGGGCCTTAACCGATTTCCAAATATAATGGAAGTGTCTGCAATCAGAACATCTTGCTTTAGTGCGTTCCCATCGGCTAGTGTTACTGATGTTTGCATCTTTCTAAATTGTGTACGATTTCGTAGAAGATGCAAGAATAGTTCTCTACCGGCGACGCTTGTACGAGCTGCAGTATCCAAATACGCAATACCCTTTTCACCATGTGAGGCAATTGAAACTGTGGGTAGATCTGTACACAAGGTCGTTTTGATGCAGTTGAATGAGACCGTATCTGGTCCTTTTGGCAAGTCTTTGCAACTTGGACAGTTCGAGCGGATAAATCCTGGTGCTTTACATTTATAGCAATGGATCTTTGCTTTTACCGATGCACTGGGAGCATTTTGTTTTTCTCTCTTTCGGCATTCAGCGATTGTATGGCCTACGTTCTTACAAAAGGAGCAACGTTTCTTTTCGAAGTTGTTTCTTCCTTTTTCTTCTTGGCCAGTGCTCTTTTCTGCTCGAGAAATTTCAATGGCTCTGGCTCTTTCCAGTAGATCGTGAAAAGTGGTAACACTTTCCCGCGGTACACCGTCTCTGATATGGATATTGAGTAATCCGTATACGAGGTCTAGCATCATTGATTCTTTTAGGACTTCAGGCAGCTTTGACAGTAACGCTCTCTTAGCACAAATAAAATCGTCGGTTGGCTCTTTCGGCTTTTGCTTTTGATCGAACACCTCTATATAAATGCGGTAAGCAGGTTTGGCGGGCGCAAATGCATTACGTAAGAGTGTTTGTACATCATGCCAAGTTTTTGCTTCCAATTTCACGCCTTGCCACCAAGTTATAGCATTGTCCGTCAACAGAAGTGGAAAGCCTTTAATAGCGTCAGAGTCATCTATACGCTCTATGTCTTTGTAGACGTTTATAGTGGCTATAAATGCTTCTACGACAACAGGGTCTCTTTCTCCCTTAAAACGTGCCGTGCAGTTGCTAAAACTGCCGATTCGTACATTTTGTGTTTGAATCGCAGCAATGAACTCCTTTAGTTGAGCGTCTGAAAAGACTGCCATGTTGTTGCTTTTAGCTGCGGCAATGCGCTTGCTACTTCTCTGTTTGGTTTCTTTGTCTGTGTTTGAGATTTTAAAGAGTTGGGCCTCTAGTTGGGACGCCAATGTAACGGGATCTTTTCCCGTTTTTCCGATCTTTGGATTAAGGGTGCTCGGATAGGGGGTAGGGCTCACCAATCTCTTTAATTGATCCCTTCGCAGGGACAGTAAAACACAGAGGAATTGTGTTAAATCGTTTGTTTATTTATTTATTAGCTGCTTACAGCTATGGCAAGGGTTATCGCAATAGGTTGGTTTACCCTCTACCACAGGATATGCGAAAAAACGCAGTACCCCGCTGAATAGGCGGCAACTCAACCAAGGATTAAGTAAGTTACTAGGTTCAAACCAAAGAGGCGGTAGTGTACCTCCGTCAATGGGAACTTAATTAAGGATGCTACTAGGCTCAAACCAAAGAGGCGGTAGTGTACCTCCGTCAATGGGAACTCAATCAAAACTCGGGCTCCTAGTTGAAAGGGCTTCAATACCAAATGTCAGTAGTGTACCGGCGATATGGTTGCGAAGCGATCTCAAAAGAAGTGAGGATTATTCCAAATTTGCGCGGCCTTTTATACTCATTATTCCAGAGTTTTTTTCCCCCGGCTTACATCGTTACTATTACTATATAATTTCATACATATACTTTTCATTATTGCACACCTGGTGTCACAACACCTTCCATGTACATTACTATAGTTTTCGTGTTCATTAGTATATTCTATACATATCGCTATACTTTACATTGTTGAACACCTGGTATCACTACACTATACCTTCTGTGTACATTTAGTATAACTATAGCTTTCGTGTTCATTAGTATATTTTTATACATATCGCTATACTTCACATTATTGAACACCTGGTAGGTATCACAACACTATACCTTCTGTGTACATTTAGTATTACTATAGCTTTCGTGTTCATTAGTATATTTTTATACATATCGCTATACTTCACATTATTGAACACCTGGTATCACTATACCTTTCGTGTACTTTTCGTATTACTATATTTGCTATACTATATACATTTTGGGGATGGCAACAGTGTTGCTTACAAGTAACATTTATTTTATTTATTTCGGACATAAAGAAATAAGAAAAAATATGGAGTGGCATAATTGCTTGGTGTTACACTACTCTATTAAGTTTAAGGATATTAATCGAGAGTTTGTTCAGGAGCCTTATATGTAAATTTTTCCGATTGACGGAGTCCTTGGATGCTGTTCCAAAAGGATAGATGTTGCGATGTTTCCCACTTGTCAAAGAAAAACTTAATCTAAAACTTGGGAATGCTACAATGTACCTTTCGCTGGAAAATTTTCCCAAATGATCGGCGATTTCTTTGCCCTTAATGCTCTTGTGACCTGGCCCACCAGAGATTGACTTTATTTCTTTTCACTGAAAATAGTAAGTGTGTTCCTGCAACACACCAAAAGGTGTGTTTTTATTATACCCATTTTTTAGGCAATTTATAATGTGTTATTATGAAACCACACAAAAGGCAAATGCCCAATTATCTGCAACTTTGCCTGAAAGCAAATTGCGACCCGTAGTCCCCAGTAGTCCCGTGTTCATATCTCAAGGTTCCTGTGAACATTTTTGGGAGCGAAAAAAGAAGAGACAGGCTCATCTAGTACTCGCTCTCCTAGCATTGGTCGCTTCGAGGCTCATCAAGTCCGAAACACTGTTCTTTGTTTTTTATTTGATTGCATTTATCGTTTCTTTTTGTTGTGGAGCAAAATCATGATGATCATGCCATCTAGCTCTAAGGACCAATGCATGTAGAATGGGAAAGGTTAGGTTGAATGCCTTTGCTTTTTGGCGGTTGCGGATATTGACATTCGAACTCGGATCACTGAGTTGAGAGTCCAGTGTGTTAACCATCCTTCTTGGAGCCATCTGTGTACCACCTAAAGCCTAAGGAGCAAGAGATCGCCGCTTTCTCAAGCTGTGCAGTTTAGGATCAGTGCTGTCCAGTTTAGGATCAGTATCTCAAATCTCTTGCCAAAAGTGAACGTGTATGGTCCAAAACCGTGGTAATCATTTCCACCTCAGGAAGATCGTGCAAACTAGACATGTGCCCCGAAGGTCTAAATGGTAAGCCCGTTTCTGAGCGAAAAATTCTGATTGCGTTGCGTATTGCAACCTTTTTAGTAAAAAGGTGCAGTGCAGTAAGTACAATCAGTGCTTCTTGGGCTGCCCTGAGACAGGTTGGCATATCGTCTGAAATGCCGAGTAATGCTAGTCACTGAAGGTGTACAACATGGGTGACTGTGGGAGAAGCTTGACTCTGGCCATTCATGGGCTGTAACGCCACCAAAGAAAGAAAATATTGTATAAGATAGGACCCATGACGCAACCTTGTGAAACACTCCAAACTTGTTTCAATTTGAAAAAGGGATACTGGCAAACCCAAAAAAAATTAACGATAATAAGAGGTGGGACATCTCTATGATTCTTTCTCAATCATAGGTTATTTTGGAACTAACAGCTGTTTCCTGCTGTCTCCGCTTCTGTTTGGGCTACATAGCACTAACTTATTTCCAAAGTGAGTTCTATGTAGCCCAAACAGTGCGTTTTTAGAAAAGAAGTTTTGGCCGAAATGAAGCACCCACCGCGACTGCTGTACGCAAGTGTGTGCAAAAAGTTCGTGAGACTGGTATGCTAGTGGACAACACTCATGGTGTCCGTCATCGTACGGTGCGAACAGATGAGAATGTGGCTGCTGTAGCCGAGAGTGTGAGACTCAATTCACGAACATCAACTGGCCATTGATCCTGTTGAGCAATAGCCTGAGGAGAATTCTGCACAAAAATGTCTGCATAGGATTTTCAGAGGAAGTGAAGAAGTATCTAGGTATTGACCTAGACCGCCGACTCAACTGGAACTCAAACCCTAATGTAGTTTACTGGTTTTACACCACGATAGTAAGACTTATCATCACCTACCACCATACGATGGATGCAAGTTGAGCAAAAAACTACAATTGTTAAGCTTCAACGCCTTCAGAAACTAGCGTGTCTCACATTGCTGCCCCACGCAGCCCAAGAAGCACTCATTGAACTGACTCCACTGCACCTTTTTATCAAAAAGGTGGCATTATGCAGTGCAATCAAAATCCCTTGTTCGGGAACAAATATGCCATGTAGACCCGAGGGTCACATGTCCATATTACAACACCTTCCCGAGCTGGATATGAGTACCACGGTCTCGGACGCATTACCACACACCTTCACTTTTGACAAGAGATTTGAGATGTTGATCCCAAATCGCTCAGCATAGGAAAACCGTGATCCCCTGCTAAATGTCAAAGGACTTAGGTGGTATACGAATGGCTCCAAGATGGCTTCTGGCGTTGGCGCCGGCATCTTTGGACGAAACCGCAGGACCTTGAGCGCCCTGGGAACGAGTCCCAGCATCTTTCAAGCAGAGTTGCATGCCATTTTAACATGCGCCAATCTAAATCTTGAGACTGGCATAACCATCAACATACTCTCTGATAGCCAAGCAGCGCTTAAAGCGCTGAGTTCGTATAGCACGAACTCAAAAACCGTCAGGAATGCCATGATGCCCTACAAGACCTCGCCAAAAGAAACAATGTCAAACTTTGGTGGGTGCCAGGACACAAAGGTATTAAGGGCAACGAAAATGCCGACCAACTCGCCCGGAAAGGTTCCAGCGATAAATATATATGTAGGTCCAAAATCATTCTGGGGCACACCCAAGTCTAAGATCATATTCTTCTTAGACAAGTGGGCAAAATCGCAACACCCGTCCTTTTGGAACAGCGTTCGTAGACTCCGTCAATCGAAACGACTTATACGACCCCTGAACAAACACTCTTATTACATACTCAAACCTAATAGGGTGGGTAGCAGAAGGCTGGTCTTAACGAAATTAGCCTCTCGCCTGAAACTGAGCACCGACTCTGTCTCGAGGACGAAAAGACGGCGGAACACATACTGTGTAAGCGTGCTGCTCTCTGCCATCTTAGGAAGCGTATCCTTTTCAGTGAAGTTATGGCTCCTGAGGGGAAGTGGAGAAGCTCCTCAGCTAATCGGCTAACAGGCACAATAGATCTGCAAAGTTCGCAGTGCAAAATGCTAATTGATAGCACTAGCCACAAAAAAAAAAAAAAAAAAATGGAATTATCTAAAAAGAGCAGGCTACTCAAATAGCTCGATGTTGGGGTGCCAGATGAGTTAAGGCAGAGAAGTTTGGTTGATCGAATTGCCAATGAAACGCTACTGAGACGCAACGGAATTGTACCATAGTTAAGGGCCGGTGACACTCCACAAACGACTTCAAGTCCTAAATTGATAGCAAGCAAAGTGATTCTCGGTGTTTGGTGAGATTGAGGGGGAAGTATCGACCAATGAGACCCATAGATTGAGACTATCAATCTTTTGCTTGGGCTAACCCTGTGGCATAAACTTTGTCGCAATATTGAGATGAAAGTACTCTGATGTTTCCTTTGTTGATTTATTTAAAAAGACATTGACAAAGTCGTTTTTTCCAGTTAGTTAAAGCCCCCGAAAGCCCTCAAAACGCCTTTGAGTGATAAAACAAACTTTGCGTCCAATCCTGTCCAGACATTTACATTCTGTCAGAAAACCCTCGTCTGTCAGATGATTCATCCCAGCAAAGATGTTTCTTGGCACTCCAATCCTGTTTTCCAATCACTTTCTCCACCTCGTCTCAGTCTTCTAAGTCACATAACATAACGACAACTTCAGCTTCATTTCATTTTCAAGTCGTACGCGTATGCCATCCTCTCGTACACTCGTACGTGCTGAAATCATAAAATCGACTTGATCACACCCCGTTTGTTGCCAGCCTATCGCTATCTGGCCCATTCAACACGATTATCTAATCTCCTGACAAGTCCAAGTGAAACATTACTATAAAAGGATAGATAATGAGAGTAAAAGTCTGTGAACCTGTTTGCAGCAATACGAGTAAATGCGTCGTTATTTCAAGCCACGACTGAGAGGATATGCGAATGTGTGCCTGAATGCAAGTATAATGGCATCTTGGTGACATGTGAGGACGATAGAGGACTGGATCGACTGAATCGATACCTCCCCATTACCTACATAATTGGGTATGTATGTAGGTAGAATAGCTTGCTGGCAATTTATTGTTTGCCAAAGAAAGCACGAACGGATATAGAGGAGATAGTGATACTGCGCCTGCTGCATTCCCGGACAGAGATGGTAGCGCCGTCATGTTGTCTGCAATAGAGGTTGAAGTCAAAACGACAATATCGCCGAGATATCCATTAAATGAGTTTCCGACTAACCCCAGATACGAGTACTAGAATAGCATTGTACTCATACATATCTGGAATGAGTGTAGCTGGCAAACATCGGGGTGATACAAGAGAGATGACTTTCTTCTTGTTACCACCCCTCCTCCTGCTGGTACGGATGACTTTGGTGTATTGCAGCAAAGTGGATGAATGTTGCTTGTGGCAGCAAGAGCAATTCACTTACCATCGTTAGCCGAAGGGTCGGAAATAAACATAAATATTTATAATTCGCTTTTCAATAAAGCATCTAAGCATCTACACGAAGGGATCGATTTCATACACGTTCACAGGGCCGAGCCTCCCACCCCAGGAACATTTCGCCTGTCGCCTTTTGGCAAACCTTTGAGACAGGGTTAAACCAATCGCGTAAAAATAACAAAAAGCAACTCCCTTGACCCCGAAACGGAGAAGAAAATGGCAACACAAGCACGAATAATGCCAACCGACACAAACAGGGGTAAAGGAACCACGGGAACCATTCCTTATTGATTTTTTTCCTACTTCCTCGGGCCCTCGGTGCTTGCCCTTTGCAAAAATCACATTACGAAAGTCAGTCATACCGTTGGGGGCCGAGCGAGGATGAATAAACTGCAAATACTCGTATATAGAGCGCGCGCCAGGGCATGACAGCAATCCATTAGGCGTGGTAACTTACAACTCTGGATGAGTCTTTGCCATCGAGGTCTGCGAATTTGTCGAGAGTTACTCGTTGCCATTGTGTTTTAGGTCTAGAATCAAATGTACTTGCCGACGGCAGCAACCCTCTGTGATTGGCGCGAGGACATTGAGCACAATAGGGCCAACAACAACAACAACAACAACAGGAATGTTCTGATGAAATTTATACGTAAGGGTTCGCGTGCCAATTTGCCTGCGCGATGATAAAGAGCGGCATGTGGCACTACACATATACGAAAATCGAAATCAGAGTCGTTCGGGTAGACGGGTCGGTCAGGGAGAAGGCATTGCCTTTGGAAAATGTCGAAAGTTTGGATTTTGAGTGATGGCTTACATGGGTAAACCATTTACCATTTCAAACGCGAACAGGAAGAGAAGACAAAGGCGGCACGAAGGCAAACTAAGCAGATTGTACGAGTAAAGTAAAATCGATAACGCAATTATGGCAAGAAGACACTCAGTCAGTAGTAACAAGGATCCAGCCAGACAGACAGGCAGTCAGCCAGTCACTCCTGAACGTTGACAGTCAACCTTTTTCGAGTCACAAAAAACCCAGATCCCGAGTGAGAGATGAAAGTTTCATTTTAGCAGAAGAGTGACCCCACAACGTACACCATTCCTTCAACCATGCGAAATGGATTCTGGTCGAGGGTAACTGGGATTTTCGATTTTTTTTTTTTTTTTTTTTTTTTGCGGTATTGACAGTGTTGGAAGTGCCACGTGGTGTAAGTGTAATTAGCGAAATTGTATGTCGCGCGTTTCGTCACGACAAAAGGGACAGAAAAGGAAAAAAAAAAAGGGGGGAAAGTCAGAAAGGGGCTAAGGACTTCCATCCCCCTTTGTTGTTTCTGCCATTCACTTTGTTCGTTTTCGTGTACATTTAACACAATCGAAGTAAATGGCTTGAAACATGAGGTTTGTGAAGACGAAGGGTAATGAACTGCTAAGTTGACGTTGAATATGACAATCGGGAAGTTGTCGTGTCCTTTACCCCAATGTACACGCTTGTTGAGTAATGGTTTGGTATTGATACGGAAGACGTGGATTGTAGTCGGAAGAGTGCCAATTTCGGGGGTTCGTAAAAGTGACATCTTGTCAAGTCAAGGGTTGAGCGGTTGAATGGTATCGTATTACTCAGTGACTCGTGGAGTTATTGAATTATAAACGAAATGGTCGAGTTGTTCGTCTGTTCAACTTTTTTTGGGGAGAGATGAGTCGTCATTTCCGTAGATATTTATAGAAAAAGGTAGGACTATGACTCGGATAAATGCATATATGTATATGTACCACAAAGGCGCATAAACCATTTCAAGTTTTTTCGACAACAATATCAAAAAAGGACAGATAAAAGGAAAGCTAGAGCCGTCATGATGCAGTGCTTTTCGGGGCTTGCTTGAAAAGCTGCCACTGTTGTTTTCATTGATAGCGTGGAGGGTTGAGGTGTATTGGAGAGCTTAATGGAGACACGACCCACAAGAGAGGAGACCCCTCTAATTGCGCCGACTACAGAGGAATAAGTCTTCTTAACATCGCCTACAAAATCTTGTCTGCCGTTTTGTGTGAACGCCTGAAGCATTTTGTAAATAAGCTGATAGGTCCTTATCAGTGCGGATTCAGGCCAAAAAGTCCACCATCGACCAAATCTGTCGACTTCAAAGCCGCTTACGACAGCTCAACTAGAGACGAGCTATACAACGCCTTGTCTGCCATTGAGATCCCTGCTCAGGTTATGCAGGGTGACTTTGGAGAATACTCGCTACTCCATCCGATTCGGTGAAGACCTGACCGATAGTTTTGATGTCAAAAAAGGGTTTCAGCACAATTTACTCCTCAATGTTCCGTGGGTGACATTGACATAATCGGAAAAACATAGCGAGATGTCAATGAGGCGTTTACGAGTATTAAGGCGGAGGCGGCGAAAATTGGTTTGGCAGTAAATAAGGGCAAAACTAAATATATGCTGTCATCAAAAAAAGACGCTCACCACCGACGTCTTGGCAAGAACGTTTGTATTGGCAGATATAAGTTTGAGGTAGTTAAGGACTTCGTCTACCTTGGCTCCGCAGTGATCTGGAACAACGACATCAGTTCCGAAATAAAACGCAGAATCACTTTTGCCAATCGCTGTTTCTTTGGGCTCAGATGGCAATTGAATAATAGAGCCCTCTCCCGAACGACAAAGTTGAATCTATACAAGACCCTTGTCATCCCGGTCCTGCTGTACGGCGCAGAAGCAAGGACATAAAGATTTTGCGCGTGATTTTCGTGTCTATGAACGCAGACGGGGGATGGAGGAAAAGATTCAACCACAAATTTTACGGGCTTTACAGCGACATGAGGATAGGATTCAACGCCTAAGATGACTAGATCATATAGAGCGAATGGACATCACAGCTTCAGCCCGAAGAGTCCTTGAATCCAACTCCGAGGGAGAAAGAAATAGAGAACGGCCGCACTTAAGATAGCGCACACAGGCGAAGGGGGTCTCAGCCAACTGGGTGTGCGGCAATGGAAAAGGCTAGCAAAATATCGTGCTAGCTGGAGGGGCATATTGGTTGAGGCTCAGGTTCACCCCAAACTGTAGCGCCCGTTAAGAAGAGGAGAAGAGCAGTCGTGAATAAAAGTAGCCTTGTGCAACCGCTAAAACAGTCACAGGATTTATCAAGACTATAGACTGTTTTCAAGTTTTCGCTTTTCGATCAACAATTGTAAGTGATTTTTTTAAGCATTTGGTTTTAGCCTTAAAAAACAAGTGCTGTAAGAATACAAAACAGTATAAAATTTTTATTTGAGTTAATAAGTCAATGATTGCCATTTATCCTTTAGAGCATATTCCGTTTAAACGTTAACCATGACTACATTTTAAGTGAACGCTTCGGGGAGTCTTATTTTGAGAAACTCTTTCGAGCAAATTGACTGATATCTCGCTAATAACTCGTGTAATGTTGTCTTCCTAGGCTGCAATTGACCCTGCCTTATCGGCATAGACACGAGTATTTTGACGTTTCGCCAAAAAAATGGTCAAAAAGCTATGAAATGCTTGGTCCATGGGTCGACTATGACGACCGTAGAGTAGGTAAAATGTGTGATACACTTTTCGCAGAGAATTTTGATAATAAAATTTGATCATTTACAAGCATTATTCGGGTGTAAATCCTTTCACGATGAAATGGCAATACTAACTGAGTACGCCTGTCTTTGGTACGTACCACGAACCACGGGTAACTACCAAAAATAAAATTCTGGAAAACCAAACACCAAAAAAATCACATATTTTATCGGACAAAATAGCTGTCAGAGCTTTTCTGTCATGTATGTCCAGAACGATTTTAAATAAATGTTAATGAATACATATGTCTGGATAGACCACTTAATTCCATTCCTCAATTTTTAAACAATACAAAGCAAAAGAGAAGCCTCCAACGACCTTAAATCCGTATTTTTGGTAATCAACTGTGATCAAAATTTGAAGCTAAACGTACTCGTAAAAATAATATCTAACGAATCGCTAGTCATAGGCAGAGAATGAGGGGTGGAAATGGTGGAAATCAGTTCCCGCTATACCAAAAAACTACTGGGAGGTAAAGGCAATTAGATACAGATACGGCAAAGGTAGTCCAAAAACCGGATGCATTTTTTCGATCCCCTTTGAAGGTGGTAAAGGTGTATATGCCTTAAGCGCCCACGTGTTTACCCAATCTTACAAGGAATTAAACTAGAAAACCCTCGATGTATTTGTACGTTAAGGTTTCATGAGCCCAAAAGTCTCTTTCTGCTAGAATGAGTTGTACATAGTTAAGGAAGAAGGTTTGCTCACGACACCGTGATAAAAGATGGGAAAAAATCGAGGATCTCCACACAAAGAAGACCCACAAGAAGAATTCCCTAAAATATAAAGCTAAACGATTAGCCTCAGACTATACAAAAAAGGGATAAGAAAGGTGCAAAGGACATCCTGGCGTTATTTCTGCTTAGAAATAGAAGAGGCTCCCACTTTACCAGCCCTAATTAACGAACCGGACAGCACCCCAATAGTGGCCAGTAGCGAGTCGCTAGACTTCCTGCTTAATAGACACTTTCCTCATAATACAGAGGCCAGCGACTATATCGAGTACTCCGTTAATGTTTAAGGAAGTAGTAAGCAAACAGAAGCTCAATTGGGCGGTACATACCTTCCTTCGATACAAATCTGCAGGTCCGGATAGAATCTACCCCGTAGGGACGCAAAGTGCTTTTGGCACTCTCGAACCGTAACTTTTGGTACGGTTCTCTTCCAGCCTATACTGGCCTAGACTTTAACACAACTGCCAAAGAATACAAACCCATCAGTCTCTCTTCCTTTCTTTTTAACACGCTGGACAGCCTGGTGGCTGCACATTCGCGAAACCCTACAAAAAAGTAGGCTTTTGACATTATTAGCTCTACACACTATAGCAGGAATCATTGAGAAATCTGTTTCCAACAAAGAATTCACAATGATTGCCTTCCTCGACATTGAAGGGGCTTTCAGCAATATCAAACCACTAGCTATCACCAGTGCATTAAGCCAGCTACAGGTTAATGGTAATATAATACTTTGGATCAAACAAATGCTCTTAAGCAGGTTGATTCATTCCAAATTTGGCTGCTACCAAACAAAAAGGGCGCCGTGGCGCAGTAGTTAGTGTGTTGGACTCTGACGCACGATGAGCGAGTTCGGATCCCGATAACACCAACGCCATCGAATGTTTATTTCGCGGCGTCCCTCCTCGGCGGGGTACTGGCAAAACCCCCCGTAGTATAACTTGCCTGGAAAAAGCTTCTCGACTCACGCCTTTCGGAATCGGCATTAAACTGTAGGTCCCTTTCACCAGTGGGAAAAATAAATCACACATACCATGGGTGATTGAAGAGAAGCTTGGCTTTGGTCCTTCATGGGCTATAACGCCATAAGGCCAGTGAGTGCAAGGTCGTTGGGTATGCAGAGGATATTGCAATAGCAATTAGCGGGAAACACCTCCCAAAAATCTAAGATTTTATGCAAGCAGGCCTAGACAAACTTGCCAAATAGGCAGAGAACTGCGGGATTGGAATAAATCCCTCCAAAATGAAGATAGTTTTATTCACGAGAAAAGTGCAGGTACCTCAACTCAACGGGGCTTGCCACAGATTCGTAGATCACGCCAAATACCGTGGCATGAAGCTCGACTGGAGACTGAATGCGGCAACTGCAGCAACAACTGCGCTATACACCTGCAAGTAAGATGGAGTTTTAAGCCCCACATCACGCACTGATTGTTTACCGCGGTTGTTATTCCTACATATATTAAGGTATGGCTGCTTAGTCTGGTGAATGGCACTGTGCAGATCAAGCTATGTCAACCTTCTAAGTAGAGTACAAAGGATGACATGTATCGCTTTAAACCCCCACTGCAGCCCCCGAAACGATGCTCCATCTACTCCCCTTCGACCTTTTTGCCAAGGAAAAGGCAGAGAAATCGGAGTTGCGATTAAATGAATCAGCTCATTGCATGTTCCTCGAAGTAGGACTACTACGCCACGGACTACTTATCCCCGATTCTGGACTTCAAGATTTTTTATAAAACAACAATCCCCAACCGACGACAATGGGAAGGGAATGAATTTTCAAGCAAGGGCACTGCACAAGATATATACACGGACGGCTCCAGGACAGGCAACGGTGTTAATGCCGGTGTCTATGCACCTACCCTAAAAATCGGCCAATTCCCAGCTGAATTAACGACTATTAGTGAGACCGCCGACTGGCTGTCTTTGAGATCGATGGAATACGGGGATATTGTCATCTATACAGACAGCCAAGCGGCAATGCAACCACTCGAATCGCCAATAATAAAATGAAAATTGGTCAGGCACTGCCGCAAATCTCTAAACGATTTATTGAGCATAGTGGTATACCAGGTAACTGTGAAGCAGCCAAAAAGGCTATTACACTATAGATCTCGACTGTTAAAGGGAATATACATCCACCAATGGAAACGCTAAAATATAAAATCTCCAAACAGGCTTTGGCCAGTTGGGAGATACCATGACCTAGATACATGCAACTACGCGAGACAAACCTGGCTAGCTAGGTACTGTCAATGTAGACCCACAAGCCTACTAAATATACTGCCCTTTGAGAAAACATGCCGCTGGATAAGAACTGCCACATAATTGCAGTGTCATGATGATGATGATGTCTTTGATGAAATATCGAATTTTAATCAAAGCATAAAATGGTTCCAGGAGTAACGGTGATCAAGCCGATCAAGTAGTAGCACAATGGACCTATCGTGGTCTAAGTGATCCCCACCGCTTTACGGTGGGAAGTCACCTAACCAACCAACCAACCAGCAAAGCGTAACGATGACCTGCTGTAGCAGCTTTAAGGATTCAAAGCTACGTAAGCTGTCGTTAAAGAGTGACGATAGAGTTGATATTTTCAAGGCAAACATACATACATATAATGTCCTTAAACCAACAACCACGCCCGGCATTGTACTGAAAACCATTACTTGTTAAAAGACATTTTCCACATTCCATCGCACAGCTTACACTTACCTGCTTCAACGCCTCTCAGATGACACTTCAGCTGCACATTTCACGAAAATGTCATTTAAGCTTCACCGAATTAAACGTATTCGCGTCTAAGCCCACGCATTAATCGATCTCTTCCAGACAGACAGAGACCGTTCATGGCTCAAGGCGTTATTATTAATCAGTCAATGGAAAACGCTCCTAGATTGACGTCAGTCGAACCATGACAAAGTCACTCTAATACAAAACAATCCAATCGCCTCAAAGGGTCTAGATAAAAGATAAAAATGCAGGAAAACATATAAAACGCAATCTTCCCCTTCTAAGCTCTCGTGACACTCATCAATCTGAGTATGCTCCCGAATAAAGAGACAGAGAGGTAGGGGGAGAAAAAAAGTTAAATTGCCCAAAGCCCTCACACAATAAATCATTGACACAAAGTTGTTGGCACGTTGAAGCCTCGTCACGCATTAGGATAATGATTTACTTAAAACTTTTGTTTGCCAGCCACCGCCGCTCTCGCTTCCTTTGGCCTGTGAATAAGTGAACGGCTTGACACCTTCACACACGAAGTAACACCGGGGCCTTTCCCGAAGCCCCCCTCTATGCCGATACCTGAGCCTATTTACACAAAACTTATCACACAACTACGTTGTCGCACCGGAACGACTTAACCGGAAATATCCGTAACTAAACTTCATACCCTACGTCAACATGACATAGGAAAATATACACAAAAAAAGCACGATAGCAATGGAAAAAGCCTTACGTAGGCATGGCATGAAGAGATTAGAGACTGTCTCCCCTCTGTCGAGCACAGTCAGCTTGGCGACACGCTTCCCATATGTATGTATATGTATCTGCTGTTCAAATTAAGAAACAAAAAAAGATAGAAAACAACTTTCCGCATGAAGATGTTCAGCGAAAAATTAAAAGCAAAAATGCCTGACAAGCACCCACATACATTGTGAAGCACGACCAAATGAGGTATGGTAGTAGGTGACTGGAAGCTGGAGGCTGAGAGGCTAGTGATTCAACACAACGGCAACATCTTGCTTCGGCTGAAACCATAAATGCATGAACACGTTGCTAATACATAAGAGTGTGACTGGCACAGATCCGGTCCCGACCAGACGCGGGCTGGGAAACACCGAGAGGCAAGAATGCTCATATCGTAGCCAGCATAGCTGCGATTGATGATGACACGCCGTATTAAGTGTAATTAATGAATCTTTATTTAGTTCTTTCGTTAGTCTGATTATTTTGTTTTTATGCTTTGTTTCATCTCTGAAGCGCAGCGCATAAACAATGAATGACGCGGCTTCACTGACACAATTCACTTGCAGGGAGAGGACGAGGGAGAGTCACATACATATGTACATATGTACCACGATGCCATGAGCAACGTACAAGGATACATGCGAGCGGTAGAGATTACGCTTTGTTAGGCTTGAATCAGGCAGGAAATGCAACCATTATCACTGCAAGAAACACAACGCATTCCATCATGCCCGAAGGCCAACGGACGTGCAGATTTGCTTCTGCTGCAGCTGCATTTGCAAATTAATCATAAAGAACGTCCGCCCCATCTACATTCGCTTGTTCGTACTCCGTTCCATCGTGGCCGTAATCTCTGAATTCCGTGAGATATCACATGGGCTCAGGCAGAGGAAACAACAGATATCAGTGTGATTAGTCACGACTGCGCACTCGATGCTCCATCAGGCTCAGTCATCATCATCAGTCAGTTATCCTGGTTCTGCACTTTTTACCCATCATCATCATCGTAATCATCTCTGAACCAGATTCTACGGCCAGTGGTCACTACATTGTGTTCAAGCTCCAATTCACCCAATGACTCATTACCCGCCCACAGCCTTCAGTTTAATTTTATTCCAACTGATTCGTTAAACCATTTAAGAGAGCCAGAAAAACAAAAAAAAAAAAAAAAAAAAAAAAAAAAAAAAAAAAAAAAAAAAAAAAACATTCCAGTGTCAATATTAATTATTGAATTGAATACTATCTGCTTGACAGATTGTGGTTATCACAGAGCCGACAGACGGTCGGTTGCCTATCATTACCACTCGGCCACACCAAGTCCTTTTCATCCATTCAATGTTAACAGCGAGCATATTCCCCTGTCGAGGACATCGACCATTACCACAAACAAGGAGAAAAACAACAATCAATGGCCACCCGACAAAATCAGGCATACACACTTCAATTGGCATGTGAAGTGGACTAGATACTCGAACGGCTGCAGATTACACAAACATTGTCGTTGTCATCTATGGACCAAAAATAGCACCTACGTCATGTGCTCCATCATCATCCATACTGTCACGCTGGAGCTTGTTGTCTCATTTGGCCAAGCCATCCCATATGGTCGTACGTGGTCTATGGCGGATCATTATTAACTCATCTCTCGTTGGGTGTTTTCGGGGGACTGCGATGCAATTCAACTCGGTTCAGTTCGGTTTAATGTTTGTCCAGCTCGATTGCGAATCGGGCACAAATAGAACAAAAACAATATTGCCATCCACCAATCACCAGAGATTTCAGGAGCAGAACACGAGATGGGACAAATGTGTAACAATAACCGCCGTTGGCCAACAACAATCGCATGTCCTTGTCGCATCTGTCAAAACCGGCCAGACCGCCTCTCTCCCTCATTATTTTTTAACACCTCCTCATCAGGACGGTTTATGACGGACATTGATTAAATGTCCGCCGTCCATCAAACCTTGGGTTTTTTTGTTTTTTTTTTTTTTTGTTAGCTGTCTATGGCGTTGTGGTGTGCGCGTATTAAAAATCCATGAACCTTGAAATTGCATGAACTGAAGTTGTTTTTTACTTCTTCTCTCTTACTGCCCTCCATCTCCATGTGCCATTAAATCGGACGTGAGGACAATCATGGCAGTGACGTAGATGGAGATGTTCTTAAAAAATGCTCACCTTGATGACCTGGTACTATTACTCCATCCATCATCTGTACATATATAAATCAGGAGACGTTCTTGCGATGCCCCAGCGAATCTGGTGATTTGACAGCAAGGGACTAACAAAGGCCTCGTAGGGGTAGCATCCATCCAACGGATGCTAAAAAGCGTGAAAAGCCACCGCAGATAAACACCTTGCGGCACTATTAGTAAATCAGATCCCCACCTCCTCGTGGTGCTATCTAGAGATTTCCTCTGAAAATTACAGGCAGGAAAGATGGAATAGCGATTTTCCTGTGCCAAAAAACAGCTTTAGTCGGTTGGACGTTGGATTTAATGTTGACGACGCCCGCAAACGTATGAAAGGACAGGAGTATCGGTTCTACATCTGGAATGTTAGGTGCCTTAAGAGACCAGGTACGGCCGAACAGTTAGGAAAAGCCCTAAGCCGCTATAAAGCAGACATTACTGCACTCCATCAGATTCAATGGGTTAACCGGGTAAAAAGAGAATGGAAAACTGTTGCATTTGGTATACTATGAAAACTGCTACAAGGAGAACAAACAACGTCTATTTGAATGCGGTTTTGTTGTTACAGGTGGACCTAGGAACTTTGGGAAAAAGTCCTAAGCTTCCGGCACGTGAGCGAACGCCTCATAACAATCCGCTCAAAGCCACCTTCGGGAACATCAGTTCGATATGCGTTCACGCCCTCATAGAAGAAAAAGACAATAGAGTGAAAGATGACTTCTATGACCTCCTAGATAGAACATACGCTCAATGCCCCAGCTATGACACCAAGATTGTTCTAGAAGATTTCAACGCGAAGCTGGGTAAGCAGGATATCTTTGTTAACGAGTCGCAGGAAAGTACAGCCTACACAACACCACGTCCGAATTACTATTTCTGCGCACTGTATTACGCTGTCAGGCAGAGCGCACCATCCACACTGGACGAAGATGAGAGAGGATTCCGTCCACCCGACTTGGACGAGGTTAAGATAGCGATATCGAAACTGAAGTCTAATAAAGCCGCTGGTGCAGACGGCCTGACTGCTGAGCTATTTAAAGCAGCTAGAGATGATTTGGTTGGGAACATGCACCAGCTCATCTCTAAGATATGGATATGGTCGGTCGGTTAATGGAATCTCAGCATCGTTCGCCCGATCCATTAAAAGGGAACCCCCTATAACTGCGCCAACTATAGGGGGATAGGTTTCCTTAACATCGTGTATAAGATCTTTTCTGCCGTGTTCTACGAACGCCCGAAACTATTCGCGGACGATTTGATATCAATGTGGTTCCAGGCCATGGACGTCCACAATATACCAAGTATTCACGGCAAATTTTGGAGAAGACCCATGAATTTCAAGTCGAAACACATCACATATTCGTCGGTTTTAAAGTCGCATATGACAGTGTCTATAGGAACGGCTGTGCTCATAACCAGCTTCTAAGTCGGAGACCAGACTATAAGGTCCAAGAAAGCAGTCAAGTATCTAGGGGTCATACTAGACAATAGGCTTTCCTTCAGGGAACACATAATGTATGCCAGCGAGAAGGCATCACACGCACAACGAGCTGTTTCGCGAATGCTTCCGAATTGAGGCGTAGTCCTACTCTCACGGCCAGTCAGCTTAGTCCTACTCTACGCTGTTACAATTTAGGTGGAAGCCCTTGCAGTAAAAGGATTAAAACGGAAAATGGATTCATGATGCAGCGTTCGTCATAGCAGGAATGCTACCCATCGATATATTGGAAGACGAGCTCAAAAGGGTATACCGCCAAACCGGCAAAGGAACAGGCTTATAAACGCAGAAGAACGGGCAGAATCCATAGCAATGTGGCAAGCCAGATGGGACATCTCCACAAAAGGAAGATGGACGCGCAGGCTCATTCCCTACATCGAAACTCGGACATCGAGACCGGCAGGAGACTGCAATTATCATCTTTCGCAGTTTTTGTCTGGACATGGTGGCTATCGAAAGTATCTGCTTAGATTTGGATATGATAGCTCTCCGTTGTGACCACAATGCCCAAACTCCGAGGAGGACGCAGAACACACAGTATTTTACTGCAGTCGCTCTGTGCGGCAAAGGCTAAATGTACCAAGGCCTAAAAGCCTGGTCCCCTATATGATGAACTCGGTGGAAAATTGCAATGAAACATGCTCGTACATTGTATCAGTACAGTATCAGCAAGCCGAAGCAGAGAAAATAACCCAAGAGGCTTCTACCCGAAATACAAAGTAAGCCGCTAAACCGGGGAGAGTGGTTGAAGTGTGCAAAGGTGTGGTTTAGACGCGTGAAAAAGGAGAATAACATCCCGCGAATGGTGCATCCTGGCAACACGGGTATCTTTTGAAGATTCCACATCCATGGGCGCAATATAGAGCCATGTTATGATTTAGGTTGTGCAGGATGACAATGGAGAACTCTCGCTGCTCCATTAAGTTCGGTAAGGAGTTAACCGATACCTTCGATTTAACGTCAAAAAAGGATTCAGACAGGGCGACGCACTGTCATGTGATTTTTTCAATATCATGCTTGAGGACATCGTGCGGGATTCTCTGCCCAATACAAGAGGGATACGCTGATTACATTGACGTGATTGGGAGAAAGCAGGGAGACGTCAAGGAGACTTTTGTGAGCATTGAAGCAGAGGCGGCTAAAGTGGGTTTGATGGGAAACGAAGGCAAAACCAAATACATATATGCTGTCGTCAAAGAAAGATGGACAACACCGGCGTCAACTTGCCAACTGCTATTTCTTCGGGCTCAGGAGGCAATTGAGTAGTAGAGTCCTTTCTCGGAAAACTAAAGTGACCCTCTTCTACTTCTTTGGTGGCGCTATAGGCTATGAAGGACCAGAGCCAAGCTTCTCTCAATCACCAATGTTGTGTGTGATTAATTTTTGACACAGGTGAAAGGGACCTATCGTTTTTTAGTTTCCAGAAGCTTTTGCAAGGCAAGGGCCGCAGGGTTTTGCCAGTACCGCGGCGATGGGGTTGGTGTCATCGGGATCCGAACTCGCTCATCGCGCGTCAGAAGCCAACAGACTAACCACTGCGCCACGGGGCCCTCGTGACCATCTATAGAACCTTAATCATCCCGGTCCTCCTATATGGCGGAGAGAATTGGACTTATCAAAAAGGGGTGAAAAGACCCTTGGTCGTTTCGAAATGAAAATTCTGTACACAATCTTCAGATTGTACGGGCTGTACAGCGTCATCGACCGACGACTTTGCAGAGAACGGCCGCATCTAAGGTGGCACACACAGATGGAAAAGGACCTTAACCAACTGGGCGTGCGACACTGAAAACAGCTAGCAAAAGATCGCGCTAGCTGAAAAGGCTTGTTGATTGAGGCCCAGGTTCACCCCGAACTTGTTTTGGAACTTCAGCCTGAATGGCAGTGGGTAGTTGCGGACTGTTTGGTATTGCTTCCATCCCTGCAGTCGGAGTCGTTCTCATCGCTACAGTTGTGCAGATACATACTGGCCTTTGTATTTTATTGAGTTTGTTCATGGCATTATGTAAGGTTTGACTGTAGATCCACTTCCTTATTTTTGGGGGTATTACCTAAGTTTTGCTTATGAGCTCTTTGAGGGAGCATTGATAGCCATTGAGTAGATTTTGTTTATAAGTTTATAGTTTGTTTGTGCGAACATTCAGAGGGGCAAATGTCGACTCTGACCATTTCCTCGTAGCAGCAATTTTCAGAGGTCGACTGTCCAATGTCAGAAAGTTACACCAGCCCACCAGGAGGAGGTTCGACATTGGGCGCCTGAGCACACCGGAGGTTACCAGAGTCTACAGGGAGCAGCTGAGCGAAAGACTCTACGGTATGCCTACGTCGAACACAAATGCCAATAATATGTGGCTGCATTGCCGCTCAGCCATTCAGGAAGTAGCCGAAACCACCTTAGGATACCTACCACCCCCGACAAGAAACCCGTGGACGAGGCGTACCGAAAGGCGCTGCAGAGGAAAACCAGGGCAGCGGAAGAAGAGTACCGAGCCAGAAGAAGGGAGGAGAAAAAACTACTGCGACAAAAGAAAAGAATCTTCGCAGCCTCCCAGCTCAAGGATATCGAGGAGTCTAGGGATAAGCATAAAACACGAGCCCTTTACAAGAAAGCCAATGGCCTTGCAGGAGGCTTCAAAAAGGGCACCCAGGCTCTTCGAAACTGCGAGGGTAATCTTGTCACCGACCCGTATTTCCAGCAGCTGCTTAACGAGCATGACCAAGAAAGAGTGGTGGGGACCGAAGAAATCCCAACTCCAGCCGCTGAAATGGTCCTCCCACCAGCATCGAAGAAGTCGGAACAGCTATTCAGAAGCTGAAGAATAACAAGGCCGCAGGCTCAGATGGCGATGTTCTGGTAGGGAACATGCACCAGATCATCTGCAGAATTTGGGAAAATGAAAGCATGCTCGACGACTGGAATACCAGCTCTATATGCCCCATCCACAAAAAAGGCGATCCTACCTCTTGCAAGAACTATAGAGGTATATCTCTGCCCAATGTCGCATACAAGATCCTGTCCAGCGTATTGTGTGAACGTCTAAAACCATTTTGCACCGCACTAATCGGCAGCTACCAGTGCGGCTTCCGGCCCGGCAAATCAACTATAGACCAAATTTTCACACTTCGGAGAAATCCTGGAAAAGACCAACGAGTTTCGAATCGATACACACCACCTTTTCATCGATTTCAAAGCCGCTTATGACAGCATTCATCGTGAAGGACTGTTTGGTGCGATGGCCGAATTCGGGATCCCGGGAAAACTGATTCAGTTGTGTCGTGCCACGCTAAAACTCGGTTCTAGGACTTCGGAACCGTTTGAAACATGCGCCGGATTTCGGCAAGGAGATGCGCTGTCATGTGACTTCTTCAACCTGGTGCTGGAGCAGATAGTGCGACGGGCAGGCGTCAACAGGGAAGGCACTATCGTCTACAAGTCCGTCCAGCTGCTAGAGCTGTTAGGATACGCGGATGATATCGATATCATCGCGTGTTCTCGCCGTGGTATTGTGGAAGCATTCACGGCGATTGAAGAACAGACGAAACGAGTTGGTCTTAAGCTCAATGAGGACAAAACGAAGTACATGCTGTCAAGCAAAAACCAATCCGTCGCTCACCACCTGGGACAAAATATAACAATTGACAGCTACAGTTTCGAGGTAGTTAAGGAGTTTGTCTACCTCGGGGCAAACGTAAATTCCACAAATGACACCACAGTGCAGATCCGACGTAGAATCGCCCTTGGCAACCGCTGCTACTTCGGCTTGTCCAAACAACTGGGGTCAAAACTCCTCACTCGAAAGACCAAAGTCATGCTTTACAAAACGCTCATTCTGCCACTCTTGCTGTACGGAGCCGAAAGCTGGACGATAAGCAGGACAGCGGAGCTGATTTTGGGTTCTTTCGAAAGAAAAATTCTGCGCCGGATATTTGGTCCTGTCTGTGAGGAAGGTGAATGGAGAAGAAGACACAACCGCGAACTCTACGAGCTGTACAAGGATGTGGATGTAATCCGGAAGGCAAAGATTCGACTACACGGTACACTGGCTCGGCCATATCGAGCGCATGGACATCAACGTTCTAGCTAAGAGGGTCATCGACTCCGAGCCTCCTGGTTCGAGAAGAAGAGGAAGACCGAACCTCCGGTATAAAGACCAAGTTATCGCGGATGTAAGACATATTGGTCTTGATAAATGGAAGCAGCGTGCCCGGGACCGTCAAGGATGGAAGGCAGCTATAGCTCAGGCTCAGATACTCCATGATCGCTGGCCTGATAAGTAAGTAAGTAAGTTGGTCTTCTTTTTGTGAATCGAATTACTCGTATGTTTGTTTTACTAGGATTGATGGAGAGTCTTTCTCGGACTCTGATATAACTTCAAGTCTAAAAATGTGGACTAAGTGCGACCCGTAGGGCCCACACGACTAACTTCCCAGTGGGAAAAATGGAAACACCCATTTCTTATCTCATTTTTAACCACCGACGCAAAAAGAGGGGTGTTATAAGTTTGAGGTGTCTTTGTGTCTGTCTGTGGCATCGTAACTCCTGAACAAATGGACCGATTATAATACCTTTTTGTTTTTCTTAGACGAATAATGGGTAATGTATCGGTTCTCGTCCGATCACCGCAATCAACCAGCATCGGGTGCGGTCAGTACTTAGATGGGGGATCGCTTGGGAACACCGCGTGTTGTTCATTTTTTTTTTGCCTATTTTTTAGTTATTTAAGTTCTAACAAAAAAACAGCTGCTGAAAACTTATTCAGTACTAAGTTACGTAATTACGCGTGGAATGAACCCAATTTTATGTCAATACCTTTTTTGGTTCTCGAGATAATCGAGCGGGAAATTTCGAAACGCACATGCGAACATATGTACATACACACACACACACACATAAATCTCTATAAAAACCTTGGATTTGGATTCTGGTGACCTTGAAACGCGGAGATATGCCAACATTTGGAATTCGCAAAATCGGCCCCATTACAATAACTTCCCACTGGGAAGTTAAAAATATGTTGTGTCCCAGTACTGAGCCATTGGGGAGAAATAAAAATAAATTCCATTTTCTTACCAAAACCATTTTCTAAATTCATGACGAAATGAATGAATTTATGAGCACTTACCTGAAACGAGAAAAGAAAATAAATTTAATAAAAAAATTTTTATTAAAAATTTTAAAAAGAAATCTTCGTCTTCCAAAATTTACAAATACCAATAGGAACAAGCAACTAAATACAATCAACCCGAACATATGTATATACATTCAAATGAGTAGCTACGATTTCCCCATCCTAATAAATGGCGCCCAACGACAGGCCGGCCCTTACAAGAATTATATATCCCGAATATCGCAATTTATTTAGCAAAATATAATTTATGTTAATAAAAACGGAATGTCGTGCCCTACCGACTGCAAAGAAAACCAGAAAACACGAACACATAAAACAGAAAAAAACATGACACTCGAAATTAACCCTAAACACCGACTTCCCCCACAACAAGGCGAAAAGATAGGCGTACACGCAAAAAAGGACCTTACAAAAGCCGACAAAATTCATAACATAAACAACTAATATTGGTTTCTTTCCGTGCCCGATAAAAATCAACCTAATGCTCGTAATACCGTAAATAACCTCAAATTTAAGCTTATTATTCTGTACGAGAACCTATCCTGACAAATGAAAAAAGTTTTCTGTCCCCTAAAATAAATAAAAATAAAAAAAAAAACCAACAACGTCCAATGACTTTCAAGGATATGCGAGACCTTGCCCCAAAAGAAAGAAGCAATATTGAGAACACAACGGGCATTTCTGACTCATACCATGTTGGGCCATAAGTCCACATGGCCCAGACGGGTACAATGTGATTCAAAGCAAATAAACAGATGAGAGGGAAAAAAAACCTGAATTTTCGGTTTGCTAATTCTTGCGCCCTTGTTGTATCCGCTGGATTACTCTCAACCATGTGGCCGCTTTTTTCTTAGTTTTTGCTTTGTCGCTTCCCTGCCCCAAATACTCACTCACACACCGCGGCAGTTCTGTTCGCAACTCCAATGACCGTGTTCTGGTTATGGTTTTGATTGTTTTCGATTTTCCTGTGGTACTTGCCAGGAGAGGGCGATTCGCGCACTCATACATACATACATGCATACGTGGTATGACTGGTCTGTCTTCGATGCGGGTGTGGTGCTTGTACCTATTATAATAGCCCCTTTCCAGCTGGTGTGTCTCGTTTTGAAACATAAAATGTTCGTGTTCATAATACAAGCGAATAGTTTTGCCCTCTTCCTTGTTCGGGTTCGTTTGTTTGGCAAGTTCTATCCTCCGACAGATAATCGTTTGGCACACAGTTCCGGGTTGAGCTGTGTCAGTTTATTCTACCATCAGGAGTAGGTAGCATGTAGCGTTCACAATAAACGCAAGCGATACGTTGGTAAATAAAACCGTCATTTACGAAATTTTAGTGGTTTTCAATTAGCTAGTTAGGCCTCGTTACCGTTGTCGTTAGTGTAAAAACCACGGACCATCGTTAGCACCGGGCTACACAAAACCACCAATTAAGGGCTATTAACGGCCACATACAAACGCACGTGACGCAGCTGACAGGGAATCAGGGCTTAGCAATCGGCACCGCATAAAAATGTTTTCGTGTAATGAGCACTGTTTATGAGATGTGCCACTACGGCACGTTGTAGCGGATAAGTCATGGAGCAGCATTAATGGCTTGGCGATGTCATCGGAACCTCTCGTTAGCGAACTTCGCGCAAATCATATAAACGAATTGAGTACAATAGATACACAAAATAAAATCGGGGGGAAAGGGGCATTTTTTTCGGTCTTGTATTAGTGGGGGTGTATGCTTGGAGGCAGCAGGTTCAGTCCAAATGACAAGTGAGTGTTGTGGTTGTATAAGGACAGGGATAGGTGATTTGGAGGAAAGGGATCTGGCAATGGGTAATTGCGGTTTCACATCGATTTGCAGGGTGGAAGTCGGTAATTTCCGTTGATTAATTCAATTTGTAATCACCTGGTGTTGGTGCTATTCATTCTCTTAATGAAGTCGTTAGTCATTTGAGACTGGCGGCAGGGAAGAGAGAGGCCAAGTAGGGAACAACGACTTTTGGGCGATAGAATCTATAGTGTGCGGTTCGTAACAAATTGAATTTTGTATGAATTTTTGGTAATTTAGGTTGTAGTCCATACCAACACAGCTGTTAATATACATTTCTCGATGAAGAAAAATACTGCGAACGAGTGTACTATTCCTTCATCCCAAGATTAAACAACAATCATGAAGGAAACACTGCTTCTAAACGTTTCCCATCGTTGAAAGTGTTTCTGTCAGGGTGCAAAGCTCCTCTAGCACAGACCCAGGCCAGGCCGAAGCTTCAGGGCTTAAGACCGTTTACATTCAAAGGGATTGTTAAAAAACGGCGTTCACTCTGAACATTTAATTTGTTTGATTTCAAATTACTTCAATGAATTTAAAGACTTAATGGACCTTTAACAATTAATAGAATTTAAACACTTCACTGACTCCCAAGTTTTACCTTCTTCAATATTACTAAAAACTATAGTAATCTAAAGGAATTAAGTCTCATGAATGACTTTAGCGACTAAGCTTCAATTAATTCAGATTACTTCAAAAATGTCGAAGAACATGAACGACTTCAGGTGAAAGTAATTGCAAGGATTACGATGTTTCAGTGCTAGTTACTTCAAATAACTTCAAAAGACTTCAGTATCAGTGACTTCAATGATTATAAAACCTGGAAGACTTGAGGGTCTTAGAAAAGAACATTTTTCGCATTCTACGACTTCAATGACTTGTGAATTTGCAATGATTTTCAACACTTCAATGATTTCAAAAATCTCAAGTACTTCAAAAGCTTCAGTGGCACTAAAGAATTCAATGACATCAAATGACTTAATTTGTTCTAAATATCTTGAAGACCTTAACGAGATAATGGCACTTAAGGATTTCATTGTTTTCAAGTGGCCTCCGAGTTAAAATTACATCTGGTGACTTCTCTACTGGCTTCAGTGACTTTAAGTTGACTTCAGTGATTTTAACTGAATTTCGTTACTAAACCTCAATAACTTTAGTAATATAAAAAAAAAAAAAAAAACTGAAAAGATGTCAACAATTTCAGGACTTCAATGACTTGGAAGCAAACATTAAAAAAATCGAACGATTTGGATAGCTTCTGAAGAGTACAGTGATTTCCAATGACTTCATCGATTCTACACATTTGAATGACATCAACGAAATAAAGTTATCATACTTAATGACTTTAAAGGCTTTAGGTGACCAGGTGGTTGAAGTCCCTTTCCACCTGTGTGCGGAGCATTAGATGGGGCCGTCCTCTGCAAGGTCGAAGACTGTTCGGGCCGGAGCTGTGCTGTCCATTCGCTCTACATGACCTAGTCATCCTAGTCGTACTAGGCCGATGTCGCTGTACAGCCCGCACAGTTCTTGGTTGAATCCTCCTCTCCACTCTTCGTCAGAACAAACGGGACCGAAAACTATACAAAGAATTTTCCTCTAGACCAAGGGCTTCTGCATCCATTGTTGATGAGGTCCAAGCCTCTGCGCCGTTGAGGAGGACCGGGATGATTAGGGCTTTATAGAGGGTCACCTTAGTTTTCCGAGAGAGAGCTCTACAACTCAATTGCCTCTTGAGCCCGAAGAAACAGCGGTTGGCGAGAGATAATTTAGCGTCTAATCTCAGCACTGGTGTCGTTGCCGCTTGTTTCCAGTGAATCAAGGTAGACGAAATCGTTGACTACACAAAGACGTCGGTATTGTGCGTCTTTCTTTGACGATAACATATATTTGGTTTTGCCCTCGTTTACCTTCAGACCAGCCGCTTCTGCTTCAATGCTCATAAAAGCTTCATTAACGTCTCGCTGCGTTCTCCCAATCACGTCAATGTCAACGGCGTATACAGGCAATTGTGCAGACTTGAAGTTGGTCGTGCCTCTTGTATTGGCCAGGGAATCCCGCTCGATCTTTTCAAGCATGATGTTGAAAAAATCTGTATCCTTTTTTGAAGTCGAAGGTCTCGGTTAACTCCTTACCGATCTTAATGGAGCAGCTAGAACTCTTTATAGTCATCCTGCACAATCTGACGAGGTTGGCAGGGATGTCAAAATATAACATGGCGGCTTTAAAACCGACGAAGAGGTGGTGTGCGACGACCTGACGTTCGTCGGTCTTCTCCAAGATCTGCCGCAATGTGAATATTGTGGATTTTCCTATTAACTTGCCCACGAATGGTTTTAGGCATGCATACAGCGTGGGAGAGAAGATCTTACACGGGATGTTAAGGAGACTTATTCCCGTTTGGTTGGTGGAGTTATAAGAGCCCGGCAAACGACGCTGATATTCCATTCATCGGGCATGCTTTCTTCCGACCCTATCTTACAGATGAGCTGGTGCATGTTCCCAACCAACTCATCCCCAGCTGCTTTAGTTCAGCAGGCAGGCCATCTGCACCAGCAGCTTTATTAGTTTTAATAAAGCCATCTTAACTTCGCCTAAGTCAGGTGTATGGAATCCTCTTTCATCTTCGTCCAGTGTAAATGGTGCGTTCTGCCGGACAGAGGTATCTTGACCATCTTCACTATATACAGTCCGCAGAAATAGTCAGCTACGAGGTGTCCGTGTTCATCCCTGCAAGCTTCCACTCTGACTGACCTTGGCGTATTCGTGTTACTGTTTGGTAAAACTTTCGAACGTCGTTTCTCCTCGGTCACGCGCTCGACATGCTCACGTGCTCCTCCCGTGCTTTGCGCTCGTAGAGCTCACGAACCGCACTCGTTGGTTAACAACGTGGACATGTATGGTTCCTGTTGTTCTGCATGTACCTGTCTGCAGTCGTCAAGGGGTTCTCCTAGCTGGACACCTACCACATCAGAGGCAGCATCCCTGATGGCGCTTTGAAAATGTCTCCATTGTTGTTCTATGGTTTGTGCAGTTGGATCGGCTCTTGAGAGAGCTGATGGAGACACGATCGGCGAAGGTAAATATCAGTAAATTCAACATTCCCAAAAACTAAAGCGAATCCAATGACTTCCGGACTTCAATGTAAATTGAAAAAGAGTCAAACGATTTCAATAGCATCTGTGACTTCGAAGACTTCAATGATTTCAAGTTCAACGAGCTAATAGTAATTTGCTTAATGACTTAATCTCAATAATTCTAAAGACTTCAGATACGTTACTGGCTTCAATGACTTAAAGGTGACTTCAGTGATTTGAGCTGGCTTTTATGGCGCCAGACTTCTAATGATCAAACTTTCACTAAACACAGTGTTCCGTTCCGTGACAAAGAAGTCAATGTTTATTAACTTCAAAAATCGCAAAAACTACAGACATTTCAATGGTTTTATGACTTCAATGGCTCCAAAGATTCCAATGACTTCAAAAACCCAAATTACGTTGGGGACCTTAACTTGATTCCTAGATCTCAATGACTCCAAGGACTTGGGATGACTTTACAGATTTTAGCAGCGTTTTATGACTTCAAGACCTGTATTAAGTTTTGGGACTTCAACAGTTAACTTCAGTGATATGAAAAACTGATGATTTTAGAGATCTTATCGACTCCAAGAACTTTATACGAGAAAGCGTCTGAGGCGATCACAAAGAAGGAAGCCTATTGCAACCGCATGATGAATCTTTAACGTTATTTCCAAGAAGAGAAATTCCATAATTTCCAAACTGATTATTCCAAATTGCGACAATAATTCCCGCTCCATTGACTCAAACTGTTAAACTGTTCTTCGCCTTATCTCTGAAGTTCGGTGACACTACAGCATTTAATCAAGAAACCATGATTACAGACCTCTTAACATCGCCACCTAACCATACATGCCCCCAAGCCGGTGGCGGCGTGACAAATTCGCTAATTGCTTCGCAACACTCCTGTACGCTTGCTTTTTACTCTCCTCGTCCATTCGTGTGTGTTTGATTGCCCCGTTGCGGTCTCCTCCGGCTGTAATTGTTATCACGGTCGCCTTAATTGACAAAAAGTCAAGGCGCGAATCATTAATGTTGGCGCCAATGCCATGGCCGTAGCCATCGTGGTATCTCCTGCGCGTCATCGTCTTTGCTTATTGTCATTGTCACACAGTTCGTTATTGACGATAGATACAACGTGACAATTTGCTTCCTTAATTACAAACTTGCCACCTATACCAATCGTTTATTCAGTCTTCTGGTTCCCTTCCTTACTTTCTTCGTCTTCTGTTGCTGTTGTTTTGATACTCAGATTTGACAGAAAAATTGTTAATATCGCAGTGAAGAAGGTGGTAGTGGTGGTGTTTTCATCATATGACTGAAATCCATATCCAGAATGAGAAGTAAGAGAGTGACGAAAGCGGATTTGTGCACCCGGGGCAAGTGTCAAGGACTTTGTGTGTCACAACCCACATGCGCTGAGTATCTGTGCGGGGACAGCATGTTTAGAGAGAAACGAATAAATAGATAGAACAGCTCGTAGAACTAATGTTTATGCTTTCTCTGGTTAACTACTGGTGGCGACAAGCAGCCACGCTCAAGGAAGCACTTCTTTCATATTGTTTTGGTGTTGAACCAAAAAAGCATTTGGTTTACATCTTGCGCTGATTTCTGTTACGTGTTTTGACTTCATCTCAACATCAGACGAGCGACGAGAGACGTGACGATGAACAAGAAGTAGCGCAGTAGGAATGAGGAGAATCGTTAAATAAATATCAATCACTTTAGCTCCTTTGAAGTGGTGTGCAAAGTCTGCGGCAAAGAGTGAAGCAAATGGTAAGAGCTTAGGAACGCAATGTATGGGACGATTGGAGGCAAGATAGATGAACACCACACTGCCACCATACACTATGTACCATCAAATCGTCATCATTGTCGTCATCACCATCATCCTCTCATTGACGTCATACACTTAGCTGCGTTGTGTAATTTATTGCGATAGGGGGGGAAGAACCTCCTGCACTTAGAAGGCTTATGGAGGCAATTTATTCTCTAACATTTCTCTTCGACGGCGGAGTTCGTCAAACGACTCAGTATTAGGAAACAAGTGCTGAAAGTCGAGGCGACAAATGCCTTTCGAAGGGCAGGTATCGGTCGGAAATTGAGAGATTTTCAAGCCTCCGGCTACGGGAAACGACCTTGAAAGCGTTCAAGCGCAGTTAATGACTGGTTAAGAAGCTGCTATTCGAACGAATAGAATGAACATGATCTTTGGAATGAAACAAGTCTCATAAGCCACCATGAATGTTGCCTGCGAGCAGATTAATTGCTTCATTAAATGTACAACCGATACAATGACGAGTGGTGCTGGGAGGGAATGATCGAATACGCAGATTTATTGCTACTGTCGCACAATTTATTTGTACTTGTTAACATGTCTCAAGGCGTTTTTCTCCCTTTCTCGTTTATTGGTTCGTTATCCCGAACGTAAGAGGTTGAATTAGATACAAATGAAAGCAATTTAGAAATGCAATTGTAATTGTTGTCGGTAGATAAGGAATTGTGTATGATACTACATATGACATATGTAATTGTGGTGCCATTTAAGCCAGGTGGAGACAACTGGAATTGTTCAGAGATATGGAGAGGTTTATGGCGGTTAGGAGCACTAGTTAGAAGGCAACTTTGGGTGCAGAATTACTCATACAAGAAGAGAATTTGAAGAGAGTCTGGTATGTGTACATTCATGTCATGGTTGAGTAGTAAAATCAATCCCACAACAGAAGCTCTTGAAAAACTTGTTGTAGTTCTACTAAATGTCGGTTTCAACCTACTACTTTGACTCTAAAATTTCTTCCTTCCGTCATATAATGAATGACTCACATTACAAGCAACGCGCTGTGATTACATTTTCAGTCAAATCTGGTAGAAAAAACTTTCGAAAATGATCCGAAAATTGCGGGTGGTGTATGGAGACGAATGTATGTGGAAAACACGTATGTTTGCCGAACTTGCCAAGAAGGGTTGAATCTTGCACCACGATAATGCACCGGCCCATTCCTAGTTGATTGTGCAAGAGTTTTTGCCGCATCCACCCTATAGCCCCGATATCGCCCCCTGCGACTTGTCTTCATTCTCCACGATGAAGTCACATCTCAAGACAACTTATCGTGGCATTGTAAAGAAGGTCAAATATGTAGATTATAATCATGGCTCTGAGCGAGTTAGCTTCGGATGGCTATCAAGGGTGCTTCGAATAGTGAGAACAACTTTGGAATCGTTGTGTAGAGTTAGGGGGGGACTATCGTGAAGGTCCTCGTACGTGGGTAAGGTGAACAATTTTCGGCGTGATACAAACACATACAAACTTCAAGGTACTGAATAGACCCTCAAGCAGTATAAGGCGGATATTACTGTGACCCAGGAAGTACGTTGAATAGGACAAGGAATGGTAAAGACGAAGGAGTGCAACATTTTATACAGTTGCCACAAAAGGCTGCACTTATAAGGATGCGGATTCGTCATGGGAAAAAGGCTAAGGTCGAAAGTCTTCGATTTTAAGCCAATAGGCGATCGCCTAGCTCTGATCCCTATCCAAAGCAGATTTTACAACATCAACCTCGTCTGGGCACACGCCTCTGCCGACGACGCTGAAGAGCCTGTCCGGAGTACGACATCAAAATCGCACTCAGGGACTTCAACGCCAAAATCGGTGATAAGAACAACCTCCACGATACGACAACAGACAACGGCTCACGACCTACGGACTTTGCGGCAGCTCCTAATACGGTAATAAGTAGCACAAGTTTTCCTAACAAAAATATCTACACAGCAACCTGGCGGTCTTCAGATGGTCGAACTGCTAACCAAATTGACCATGTGCCCATAGACGCAAGACATGCGTCAAACATCCTGGGTCTTAGAACGTTCAGGGGGGCAAACGTCAACTCTGGCCATTTCCTAGTGGCAGCAAGACCCAGAGTCCGACTTTCCAATGTTAGAAAACTACATCTGCCCACCAAAAGGAAGTTCAACATTGGAACCCTGAGCACCTCAGAGATCGCCAGAGACTACAGAGAGCAACTGAGCGGACGACTCGCAAGTATGCTTACGGCGGACACAAACGCCAACAATATGTGGCTCCATTGCCGCTCAGCCATCAAGGAAGCAGCTGAAACTACAATAGGTTACGCCCCACCGCCGACAAGAAACCCGTAGTATGATGGCGAGCATAGCTATTAAAAAGCTGAAATACATACAAGGAGGCCGCAGGCTCGGTTGGATTACCATCAGAGCCCTTCAAAGCTGGATGCGAGGTTCTGGTTGGGAGCATGCATCAGATCATCTGTTGAACTTGGAAGGACAAATGCATGCCCGACCACTGGAACCCCAGCAATATATGCCCATCCACAAAAAAGGCGATCGCACCTCTTGCAAAAATTTCAGGGGTATATCCTAGCCCAATGTCGCTTACAAGATCCTATCCAATGTATTATTTGAACGTCTAAAGCCCCACCAATCGGTACACACCAGTGCGGCTTCCGGCCAGGCAGATGCATTATAGACCAAATATTCACCCTGCGTTCCATCAACACGGAATGCACCATCTTCTACAAATCGGTCCAGTGTCTGAGCTACGCAGACGATATTGATATTGTCGCAATTTCCCAGCGCACGATTGTGGAAGCTTTCACGACGATTGATGATCAGGCCAAACGAGCTGGTCTTCACTAAATGAAGAGAAGACGAAATACATACTGTCAACCAAAAATCGGTCCGTCACCCATCACATAGGACAAAACATAACGATCGGCAGCTATTAGTTCGACGTGGTGAAGTTCACATACCTCGAGGCAAACATGAACTCCACGAATGAGATCATAGTGGAGAACCGGCGCAGAATCACCCGCGGCTACCGCGGCTGTATGGAGCCGGCGCTCCAGCTAAGAGGGTATTCGAATCCAATATAAAGACCGAGTGATCGCGGACGTAAGACAACTTGGTCTTTCCGACTGGAAGCAGCGTGCCCTGGACAGCCAAGGATGGAAGCTGTATTAGCTCAGGCCGGAACCCTCCATGGGTTACTGACCTGAAAAGTAAGTAAGGGATGGCCGAGCAAATCATACCCAAATACAGCAGTTTTCTCATCAGGTGTGTTATCCTTCAAATCAGACTTCTGACGAATTTTGACACCTTGCCGCTTGCAAGGCAATCTATTAACAGGGACTGAGCTACAGCCTTCCACCCACTGACTGCTTGGACTCCTGTTTAATTTTTGGCGCGTAGTAGAGGACGCCGTGGCGCAGAGGACTCTGCACGATGAGCGAGTTCGGATCCCGATAACACCAACGCCATTGGCGCGAAAAGCCATGAAAAAGCTTCTCAACTCACGCCGTTCGGAATCGGCATTAAACTGTAGGTCGCTTTCACCTATGTGGAAAATAAATCACACACAACATGGGTGATTGAGAGAAGCTTGGCTCTGGTCCTTCATGGGCTGTAACGCCACCAAAAGAAAAAAAGAAGTAGTGGACTTATGCCGTGGTGATAAATCGCCTCACAAAATCGCTCGGATCCCTGTGGAGTCGGCGTAAAAATTGCTGCACAAATCGTTGGTGTATTTGTTTTGACTATTTGCTGAAGATAGTCATGGAGTTCGACAAAAGGAGGCTATACAGACGAAGGCATCAAGTTCTACAGTGTAACGGCGGGAGTTCCGCAGGGATCAGTCCTCGGACCTCTACGTATGGAATACTATGCACCATGACGTTTTACGATTAGCGCTTCCCGAAAGAGTACGAATCATTGGTTTTGCCAAAGAATATGCTATTGTCATAGTGGCCAAGCACATAAAGGAAGTAGAGGTGGGAACGAACACAGCTATCTCCAAAGTTAACGACCGGCATTTACAACCGGCCGGGAAATAGCGGCCCGCAAAACGGGGGCATAGGCTCATAACCAGACGAAACAAGGCGGAATATGCCAGCTTCTTAGTCGGAGATCAGACGATTAGGTTGAAGGAATCAGTGAAGTACCTAGGAGTTCATTTAGACAACAGGCTTTCCTTTAGGGAACACCAGGAGCACTCTTACGAATGCTCCCGAATGTAGGCGAGCCCGAATATCGCGCAGAGTACTACTGTCACGAGGAGTCAATTCAGTCCTACTGTACGCTGCCCCAATTTGGACTGGAGCACATGCAGTAAGACGACTGAAACGGATAATGACGTCAGTCTACAGACTCTGTGCAATAAGAACAATCAGCGGATTCAGGACCATCTCAGATGACGCATCGTTCGTCATTGCAACATCCTTAGCGATATGGCAAACCAGATGGGACGCTCCCACAAAGGTCCTGTTATCGAGACCTGTCATAGTTGTGGACATGATAGGTCGCCGCTTTGTCCACAATGTCTAAATTCTGAATAGAATGCAGAGCATGCAGTTTTTGACTGTAATCGCTTTGTGCTAGACAGACAAATGGTGAACATACCAAGCCCCGAAAACCTGGTCGCTTAGATGAAGGACTCGGTAGATAACTGGAATGTGCTATGCTCGTATATTGCTACGGCTGGCAGAAGCAGAGAGAAGAGCCCAAGAGGTCATCACCTGAAATATAGCGTAAATTGCTAACCAGCCCCGCGAAGAATTTTATTGCCGCGTGTTGTTCAAATTTATCCATTTGAATGACAGACGTTCTAGGAGACGTCAATGCACAGCTTGGAAGAGAAGAAGTCTTTGCCAGAGTCATCGAAAAACACAGCCTACACGACAACACATACGGGAACGGACTCAAGCAAGTGGATTTCGCCTCGGGGTGGAACCTCTGAGTACGCGATTCCCACACCTCAACATCCATAAAGGGACATGGCGGTCCCCTGATCTGACAGTTGATTGATCAGATTGGTCCCATTACGCTCGACGTCAGACATTCCTCCAGGATCATTTCCTTGTTGTGGCCAAGATAAGAGCACGAGGAGATGGAGAGGTGTTACAGCAGAAAAACAGCTACCCAGTTGATACACACTCCGGAACGAAGCCTTCCGGGACGACAATGGAGATTTTGTAGTAGAGGCGCAGTCGATACTGAACATTTAGAAGAATCATGTCTGCAGAGTGTTAAACGGCGAGGAACACTCGAATACCGCTATCGGGCAGAATGTCCCACTTCACTTGGACGAAGATAGACAAGAATTCCGTCCGACCGACTTTGACGAGGTCAAGATAGCAATATCCAGACTGAAGTCAAACAAAGCTGCGGGAGTGGACGGACTGTCCGCAGAACAGTTTAAAGCAGCTGGGGATGATCTGCCAGGGTGCATGCACCAACTCATTTGTAAGATATGGTCGGAGGAATGCATGCCCGACGAGTGGCAGTGTGGTTTGGCAGATCCACAAGAAAAACGACCACTTTGACTGCGCCAATTACAGAGGGATCAGTCTCCTTAACATCGCATACAAAATCGTTTCTGCAATCTTACCCTTCGTCAACACCCTGATAGGTCCTTATCAATGTGGTTTCAGGCCAGTGAAGTCCACAATAGGCCAAATTTTCACACTGCGGCATATCTTAGAAAAGACCCAAGAAATTCAGATCGTCACTCACCACCTATTTGTTGATTCCAAATCTACCGCAAGGTCGGAAGGTCGTCAATAGTTGACATAACCTTTGTGTGCAATTCCCTTGTCAGTAAAACGACATGGAGAGTGAGCGAGGATCTGCGAGAGAAAACGCAGACAGCAACCAATTCTAACGGCACCAAAGTGGAAGGAAACCTCCTTTGACACCGATGCCTTTGAAGAAGTCCTGAAAGAGGTGATTGTGAATACCGACGCATTTCACCCATAAGTTACGAATCTTGCTGTGAAACATTATTCAAATAAATAAATACAAATACGCATCTGCAGAGGTAACCTCCAAGCTACTGTGACAGGCGCTAACTGTAGCATGTGACGCAGGGATGCTCAGGAGGAAACCCAGCAGAAGGGGGTCCCCTTGTTACTAGTGGAACGAGAATATCCAGAGGCTAAGGGCGATATGTCTGAGAGCGGAGAAAATCCCAACAGTCCGGAAATAGGCCAGGCTACCAAGAGCGGCTTCTTCAGTTCAAGCTAGCGAGACGTCAGCTGGAAAAAGCCATCAAGGAAGGTAAATCAAGATGCTTCAAAAAAATTTGGCGAGGAGGCCGACATAGACCCCTGGGGTAAAGCTTACAGGGTGGTCACTAAAAAGATAAAAAACAATAGAAGTCCGCCGATATCAAATCCCGAAATGCTCACATCTGGAACATCTTTTCCCACAGGGAGAGCCGCTTAATAGTAGCAGCATGTATGTATGTATGTTGGCGTTACACTCCATGAAGGACCTAAGCCGAGCTTCTCTCAATCACCCATGTTGTGTGTGATTTCATTTTCCCATAGTAGCAGCATGGCGGGGATTAATTCCTGTTATTACTCCCAATGGATGGAATCCCAAATAAGGCAGTCAAAGTGGCCATTACGGCTAGACACGACGCATTCCAACACACCTTGGGGAAATGCTTGCGGGAGGGGATCTTTCCCACACAGTGGAAGCTACAGCTTCAGAAAAGGACGATCAACGGTCGACGCCATAGAAACAGTGGTAAGCCTGGCTGCGTACGCCGTCAAAGGAAAAAGATGGTGAAGGGGGGAAAAGAAGTATTGTGCAGTAATTGAGCTGGGCGTAAAAAACGCTTTCAACTCGGTTAACGGGACGCACATACAATAGTCTTTAATTGACATGGGTACTCCTATTTATTAGGGACTGTCATCGACTACTTTAACAACAGTAGGCTAATGTACAATACCGATGAAGTCGTACAATTCTACAAAGTAACGGCGGGTGTTCCTCAAGGATCAGTCCCTGGACCTCTCCTGTGGAACATCATGTACGATGGCGTTCTACGACTAGCGCTTCCCGAAGGAGTACAAATCATCGACTTTGCCGAGGATATTGCCATCGTCACAGTGGCTAAGCATATAGAGAAAGTAGAGGCTACTACGAACGCAGCTATCGCTAAAGTGAAAGATTGGCTTTCAATTGCCGGTCTGGCACTAGCAGCCCAAACGGAGGCTGTGCTCATGACCAGATGTAAAAAGGTGTAATATGCGAGCTTCTTAGTCGGAGAACCGACGATAAGGTCCACGAAAGCAGTCCAGTATCTAGGGGCCATAGTAGACAACAGGCTTTCGTTCAGGGAACACATAATATATGCCAGCAAGAAGGCATCACACGCACAACGAGCTCTTTTGTGAATGCTACCGAATATAGACTCTCACGGGTAGTCAGCTCAGTCCTACTCTACGCTGCTCCAATTTGGGCGAAAGCCCTTGCAGTGAAAGGACTAAAGCGAAAAATGGATTCAGTCTATCGACTCTGTGCAATAAGAGTAATCTGCGGATTCAGGACCAACCCAGATGATGCAGCGTTCGTCATAGTAGGACGATATAATGGCAGACGAGTTCAAAAGAGTATAACGCAGGCGAACGCCAGACCGGCAACAGACCAGGCTTATAAAAGCAGAAGAAAGGGCATAATCCATAGCAATGTGGCAAGCCAGATGGGATATCTCCACGAAAAGAAGATGGATGCACAAGCTCATTTCCGTCATCGAAACTTGGACATCAAGACCGGCAGGAGACTGCAATTATCATCTTTTGCAGTTTTTGTCTGGACATGGTGGCTATCGAAAGTATCTGCATAGATTTCGATATGATAGTCCAAGGAGGGCGCAGAACACAAAGTATTTTACTCCATTCGCAGGACAGGCAAAGGCTAAATGTACCAAGCCCTGAAAACCTGGTCCCCTAAATGATGGACTCGGTGGAAAATTTGAATGAAACATGCTCGTACATTGCATCAGTACCAACAAAGCTGCGGCAAGCCGAAGCAGAGAAAAGAACCCAAGAGGCTTCTACCCAAGATACAGCGTAAACCGCTGTATGTTCAGAGGTGTGGTTTAGTCCGTGGGCGCGTGGAAAAAGGAGAATAATATCCCGCGAACAGTGCATGCTGGCAACATGGGTATCTTTTGAAGATTCCACATCCATGGGCGCACCAAAAACAAACAAAAACAAAAAGACCTCAACCAAATTGGTGTGACTGGAGGCGGCTGGCAAGATATCGTACTAGCTGGAGTCGCTTATTGGTTGAGGCCCAAGACCACACTGGTCTGTAGCGCCACGAACAAGAAGAAGAAGAAGGATGGCAAAGATTTGATATAAAAATTTGTGTAAACAAACCACTTGAAAGAAAAAGTTGAAACTTGTTATACGAACTAACGACATGTGCACCTAGGCGTTCCTGATTGGAACGCCTTCTCTGTTTCAGGCCGATAACGTTTCCTGACCTCCGTACAAAAAATTTTTGCGGAAAGAACATATCATTTGTACGTTCGATTCGGAAAAGATGATCTAAAGAGCGAAACGAATTCACTTTAACTCCCAAACCTTTCATACAACTACACCTATGGCCCTGTATAGATCCCTTCAGCGATTTATTGCCTTGCGATTAATTTTATAGCTTACTAAGCAAAAACCTTCCCTCTATTCATTGGAATAAAACCACTAAGCATTACGTCATTCCCATTGGCCTTTCTTCGAAGAAAAAAAAAAAAAAACAATAAACCACTTGGAAGCAATCTAATCGCCACAACTTTGCTTGCTCATCAGTATTGCGTATTTACTTTATGGACATGCAGCACATAAGCTGGACTTTGCTCCGTTCTCAGATTACATCACAGCAAAAGTTCCAAGAAAATGTCCTAAAAATAAACTCTCTCATTCGCCTAATTATTATATCAATCACCGTGGAATATTGTATCCAAAGTCGGTCAATACAAACGGATAGACAGCCCCCGACCGAGATACTCGTAGTTACGATTATTGTTTATAAATCATTAACTGCGTCCGTCTAGGACCAGTAAAAATTTGCAAAATGTGCTCTGAAGGCAGTTCCTTACTCACTGCAGTATTTATTGGGTTAATGCTTTACTGATTGACAATGGCGCAATGGGGTGAACCCACACGGGGCCCACTCACTGTCTATTGAGCTAAGGCCAGTCAGCCGGGCAAACCGCCCATAAAACTTCTTGCCAAATAGAAAACAATTTTCGAATTGTTTACGAAATCCAGAAAAGGAGAAACGGAATATTCGGTCATGGTAGAAGGGGAACGACAGAGGGATGAAAACCCATAAACCCTAATTGGATAACTTGTGTCCTGGGTTCCTTGCCAGGAATAAAGATGCGCAAGTGGTCGTCGTGTATGTGAATCAACAAAATGGAAAAACAGACAAAACAAAAACGCTGAGTTGTGTGACAGCAACAAATTGTCTTTTACTTCCGGGGCTCGTCGACTCCCTGACTATGAGGCTTCTTGGCTCGCTCGCTGACTCCTGCTTGACTCCTCGCCACTTGGCATAGAGTACCATATACAATAGAAGCATAGCTCAGGGACCATTGCCTCTTGTTCATGGGACGCGTGCTCTTCCGACAGAACGCGTTCTTTGCTGTCAATGTGCCCCAATGTTCAGCGGGAGGGGATACGAAAACCAAACAAAATCCAACTGAAAATCGTTCCAAACACACGCACACACATTTGCCTCGTTTCCTTTTCTTGTCCCCATGCTTGTGGTAGGGTATCCTCTCATCGTCGTATTTGCGTTCTATAAAACTGTATAAACAATAAACACATCCAACGTACATATGTTGTTACGGAATGGCCAACTGATAAGGTGGATGGGGTCCGGTCAATATGACACCACAGCACACGGGTTTAGAGAACACTAACTCTGGGTAATGGTATGGCATGAGAAGGCGATGATTTAGATCTCGATACACGAACGCCTGTTTGGAGGTTCACCATGGTCAACTACAACGGGCTTCATAAAATTAGACGAGTATGGAGTGGGTTTTTTGGGATCAGAGTGTTATAGTTGGGGTAATGGGAAGGTTGGGATTTACTCGATGCATTGTGGCTGTTTCATGAACTGCCAATGGTCCCATTGTTGGTGTTTGTTCTACAGGATTTTGATCCGATATGTGTACCCTTTAAGCTCTCTTCATTCAATCACCCAAACAGATGCTGTATGTGCCGCTCGGTAGTAATCATTCCGAAGCACCAACGCGTTGACACAACAGGGAAACAACAAAGGGACGACACGTATTACAAAGTATTATCTGAACGCGTTCCGCTCCATCTGTTCTCCTCTATCAAACTATGTATCTTTGTATCTCCGTGTCAAAAGACTACAAAAAACAACTTTGCTTTACGCTTATCTGTTTCGTTTTTTTGTTTTTAGATCTCATTTCAATTTTAATCACACATACCCCGAATCGGACGAATACAAACGACAAACCGATGAAAGGCAGACAGGGAGAACCTGAAAGTCTAAGCGAAAAAAATTGTCAGAAACGAATCACTCCATTGACAGGATGGATTAAGTTTTGTTTTACTTTTTTCATCTTTTTGTCATTGAGTACACGCTGTCGACTTTTTCGTTTGTTTTTTATTCGCCCTACCCGGGGATTGGTGTTGATAGTCCCGTCTCTCCAGAGCCATTGCTGGGTGTCGAGTTCATCAATAGTGTACTCGTATTCGCACTTGCCTATTCGTCCCTTCGTACCTGTTTGTAGTCCTCTCATAACCAAGTTGTTTTCAATTGAATACACACTGTTTTTGCAACGCGTTTTAGTATGTAGTCAAGTTAGATTGGATTTTTGACATTTACCTTTGAGTCTACCCTACATGGCGAAAGTGTCACTTGCTTGAATGAATCGTACCTCGTTTAATCGAAAAACAACCCGTTTGACAACATAATAAAATCAAAAACAAAAACGAACTGCAATTGAATCTAGTGACACTTTGGATTCGCATTTAATGTTGAGAGTAGCAAGTGCTTAGTCGTATGCTTTGATGGGATATCGTGCCGAGCGTGGGTGGATGTGATCACTATCGCGGTTTAGATACGAGTACATGCTTAAGATAGTTTGTATCCAAATTGCTTGGGGATATTGAAATGTGACGAGGAGCGTGTTAAATGTCTTGTCCTTGAGATCAGAGTTCGACGGGATATTATGTGCACATGTTGATAGTCTAGAAGCATAAAGAACTTGTTGGAAATGTCATGTGACATTTGGTGAATGGAGCAAGGTTGTTTCGTTGGTTGTACTAGGCAGATGCCTTAGAAGGCATTAAAGGTCTTGCCTCGGATTCTTGTATTAAAAAATTTCTCAATTGATGCTATGGTTCGGTCTGATGACGTCTCCTTGTGAGACAGAGAGGGATTAGGGAGCGAACAAGTCTTTAGCTTTAAACCATCCTTTTACACTACGTACATACGTGATAATGAGATCAATACCTGGCTGATTAACCCTTCACTTTTGACTACAATAAACGTAATTCCTTTTTTGGTATAGCCCTCTAGACACCTGTATATATCTACAAGGTGGGGCAAAAGTAATGTCCCAACATACATTGGCTACCATTTTATTAAAAATGAATTGAGCCCTGTTTTCACGAGCAATTTACTTGAAGGTGTAAAATTGATTCAATTCGATCTGCTTGTTCCTAAACGGGCCGGAAAATCTAATCAAACGTATTAGGCAAGGCCAGCTCTCTGAGCTTGTGGAAGAAACAAACTTCATGAGTGCATACATATTTCATTGAAAGGATCTCGTTGGTATAAAAATTAGGTGTAGAGGTCATGACACTTAAGTATAACTAATAAGCATTCTGCTTATCGTAATAAGGTACCGTGTCGCGCAATTGGACAAGTGGAGACCGACCTGGTTTTCTATGGTTTCAAAAATAAAAAATAGTTGCTTTTAAAAAATATATTGGGACTATCCCGGACAGTAGGCTAGGTTAGGGTGCCCTATTGACGAGAGGTCAAGCCTCACTTAGACTACGAGGAGTCCATTGTGCCCAGTTAAGGTTTAACCCGTGGAAACCTAAAAGTTGACCGTTGAGCTGAACCACCTAGATGCAGATAGAAATCCCAGTAGTCTGTTCAGCCCAATGTTACTTACCTCTTTTAGTCCCGAAAGGAGGTGACTTACAAGGAATATGTTTCTTTTTTGGGTTGGTGTCGGGCAAACGCATAGCAGGTGACGAATGGATTCAATTGCCTCATCGGCCCTGTAGCTTCTGCAGAAATCATGGTGGGATTGGCCTAGTCTGGTTACAGGGTAACATATCATGCAATGCCCAGCGAGGACACCGACTGCCAATCGACTATTCTCACGACTGAACTTTAGCAGGCTTTTTGTCTTTTTCTTATCATAGACTTATCATAGACGAGCCATGTAGATCCTGCCGTTGCGCATACAATATCTAATTGATATCATCGTTTATTGGCTTTCATTCTTATCTCCGCCTCTATTTCTCTGAAAAATGTACTAAACGGCGTTTTAGCCTCAGCTGTGGTCTGTGTAGAGTTCCACTGCAAATGCTAGTGTGTTAAACAACGGGCAGCAAGTGTGTTATTCGACACACTTTAAGATTAAGTTAGATCTTTGAAAATGAGACACTTAATCGTGTTAAAACTATGACACTTTCTATTGCGTGTCAACAACACCTCACGTGTGTTGCAGCGACACACTTATAAATAATGAACACACTTTGTAATGTATGTATGTATATGCATATGTAACCTTGCCAGAAAGTCATTTGCCAGTCGGATCTGTGGTGTAATGGTTAACACACTGGACTCTCAACCAACCACCAACAAGCAAATACAATCCTTTCCCATTCTACATAATTTGCTGTCAGGCAAGGTTACATACAGATGGTAATTTCCCTTTTGTGCGTATAGTTGGGAAATTTCCTATTTTGTATGTTTTCATACTAACACGCTTTAAATTGCATAAAAATGACTACAATTAAAACACACCTTTTGGTGTGTTGGCGTAACACACTTACCATTTGCAGTGTTACGCCTGCGTGTTGCATTTAGCTAGCTCGTCCACCTTCTCATTTCCAGAAATATCCATATGACCTGGTTCCCAGCAGAGGGTCACCTTATTGTCAACTGATATCTCCTCCAACCTCTCCTTGCAGAGTTTTACGAGCTTGGATCTTATCCATTTGCCTTCAGAGCCTTGACGGCTGCTGGGTGTCAACATAGATGTTGATCTAAGACAGTAAACCCAGACTTGCGTCCTTGGAATTTCAACCATTAGAGGACCCCTAAATGTTTACAGGTCTATATTGTGGATTAGGAAAAGCTGTTATGATCGAGGGATCTAAATAAGACAAAACCGCCGCCCAGTACCATATCGCCTTTGAAGTCGTGAGTATAAAGGCATGTCAAGTTTCCTATTTCTCTACTCTCTACTCAGTCCAGCTTAGAAGGGAGATCCATAGCAAAGACGGGCGATAAAGAGGTTATTATTAGTCTCCTTCGTAGAGTCTTTAGAGCCACCAAGCTGTACTACTACGTCCAAAAAGTAATTTAGCAAAGCATTTATTTTGAAAAATCTTTAAATCAATTTCATCGCCTTCAAAGTAATGAAGGCTTATGCCAACTGACTTTCCAATCTTCGAAACAGTTGATGAAATCAGTTTCCACGATGGCCTTCAGCTTTTTCTTCGATAGGGCTTGTATCTCCTCCATCGACTCAAGGTGGTCTTGTCAGTTTGTTGAATAACCAGAGGTCGTACGGTACCAGATGAAAAGAATACGGTGGTTGTGGAACGATATGGATCAAGTTTTTGGCAAAATGGTTACGAAGGTTCGAAGAAGAATTGTCTCGCCACAATTACAGCCTTCTTTGAACGCGTTTTTTCTGCAAAGTCGGACCACCAAAAGCTTTCTTTCTTTCTTTCATCCTCAACGAATTAGTAACAGAAAACCCATTCCGCAAACAAAATTTAATGCAAATATTTAACGCTAGACCCTTGGAGGAAGCTTGGCTCTGGTCTTTCATGGGCTGTAACGCCAAGAAGAAGAAGAAGACCCTTGGAGGTAGTAGATGAGACAAGATGCACAGAGCCATTGTAAATATGTTCCCCAGGGTCGCTGATTATCACTCCAAAACTTTACGCTAGAGACGATCTTGTTAAATACTTCGATAGCAGTCGTCTAGAGCCACGTTTCAATGTGCGGTCGCAGCTTCCTAATTCTGTCCTACCAGATCATCTTAAGTTAAGGAAATGACTTTCGTCAATTCTCTAAAAAGCCTCAAATCTCCGTTGCTGTAATGTCTTGTCAACTATGCTCCACCTTAGTCCCCTACGCAAAATGTGCTTGCTCTAAAGAGTGTCAGTGAGAATCATGTTCACTCCACAAATTGATGGAGCAAATTTGCGTAAAACTTGGACTGGAATTAGTAGGTAATGGGCCTTCCAATAAAGTCTTCCGAACTTTGACAGTTGATAGCGGCCATACTGTTGAAGCTAGATCTGTCAAATGGGCTGTCATTTATTTAGCCTGTTTTTCTAAAACAACATAAACGGACATAGCGTTCAACAACACGTGCAAATGATAAAATTGTTTTATCAAATTGGGTGTTTTGTCCGGGCAAGGTTCCGCGCGCTTCGCCCATTTTTCGGTCGCCCTAATCGTCCTACCGAGAGGACTATTCGCCATGTGATGGATAAATAGTTCACTGGTTCAGTAAGCGATAACCCAACATAACGCAAGATCTGTCGAAAACATCGCCGCTGTCCGTGAGTGTGCAGAGGAATCCGAGGCAGTCGATTTTGCGTCGCTCACAAGAACTCGACCTTTCGCAGATTAAAAAGCCGTTACTTGGGCCTGCGACGGTACAAAATTCAACTAACCCAGGAGCTATGTATATACAACGACGTGTATTCGCTGTATGAGCTCTGGAGCAGTTGGAAATTGGCCCTAATTTTCATCGAAAATCAGCTTCAGCGGTAAGGCCCATTTCTGGATGAATGGGTACGTCAACAAACAAAATTGCCACATTTGGGACGATACCAATTCGGATGAGATCCAGGAGTATCCAATGCATCCTGAAAAAGTCACTGTTTGGTGTGGATTTTGGGCTGGTGGGCTGGTGACGTCATCGGTCGATATTTCTGTGAGAACGACGTTGGCCAGGCCATCACCGTCAACGGCGAGAGCTATAGGTCATTGATTACCAACTTTTTTTTGCTCTGAATTGGATTTTTTTTTTTAAATAATTTGCGCGCACTCAAGGTCTAATAACCTTATTATGTCGGCGACACAGTGCGGGCAGAAGGTAGAGAGGAAGAGGAATAGAGGAGATGCCGATGGACATTGATCTTAAATGCTTGCATGTTGCATTGAGGGGGGAAAACCGAATCCGGCGGGGAGTTCCAGATTCGTGTGGTTCGGTTAATGAAAGATTCTCTATATTTGACAGTACGTCCGAAAGCGGGCTTCAGGGTATATTGGTGAGCATTCCTAGAGAGACGTGTATTGCGGGAGAAATGTTGAAGGGGCGGAATGCAACTGGCTATTTCATCAGAGCATTTTTGGTGGTAGTAAGGATAAAACAGGGAGAGGCAGGTAACATTCCTGCGGTGTTCCAGCGAGTCTAATGTTTTGGTAATGCTGGAGTCACCTATCAGTTTTATGGCTCGTTTTTGTATTCTGTCTAGTAGGTGCAGTGAGGTCTTGGAAGCACCGGACCAGACATGAGCGTTAAACTCTAATTTGGGGCGAATGAACGCCTTATAGATTGTAGCCAGATCTAAGGGTGAGAAATATTTCTTGCATCTGTATAAGAATCCTAGGCATTTCGCAGCATTCTTGGCGACACTGAATATATGGTCGCTCCAATTAAGATTGTGAGCAACACTCATACCCAGGATAGAAAGCTTTTCAGCTTCTGAGATGCAAGTGCCATTCATGGATAATGGCTGCGGGTTATTTATACGCTTTAACGACAAGAGACAACATTGTGTTTTGGAAGCATTAAATTGCACTCTATTGTTTTTACCCCATTGGATGATGCTGTCGATATCGGAATTTATTGAGCTTCACATACGCTGCCGCTCATTATCTACAACCGAAGTGCAGGGTCGTAAACTGGTGAACGAATATGAGAAGCTGAGGGTACTGTCGTCAGCGAAGGAGTGAATTGGATTAGAAGTAACAGACAAGAGATCATTTATAAAAATAAGAAAGAGTGTCGGAGACAAAACGGAGCCCTGGGGAACACCGGCATTTACAAAGTGAGTATCAGACTTGAATCCGTCCAAAACAACTTGAATTGAACGACTCGAAAGGTAGCTTCTAATCCATTGAAAGAGAGACTCATCGATACCAAAAGCACGCATTTTCGACAAAAGGGCTTCATGCCAAACCCTGTCAAATGCTTTCGAAATATTCAGTGCAACAATTTTGCTTTCACCTGCTTGGTGAAGCGAGTGATTCCACTTTTCAGCGAGATATGCCATCATATCACCAGTGGATCTGTTGCTGCGGAAACCGTATTGGCGGTCATTGAGGAGTTTCCGTGATTCAAGATATTTCATAAGCTGAAGGTTAATCAGCGTTTCCATGACCTTGGAAAGAAGGGACGTTAGTGCAATGGGTCGGTAGTTGGAGGGAGAAGATGATTCGCCTTTTTTGGGTATAGGCTGGACAAATGCTGTTTTCCACCTACTCGGAAAGAGCCCAGAGGTGTAGGAAAGGTGAAAAAGCTTACGCAGTGGTTTTGCCAGAGTAGAAGAACACCTCTTCAGAACTATTGGGGCAATACCATCTGGACCAGCGGATTTGTGTATGTCGAGGTCTTTAAGAACCATGATGATATGGAAATCAACGACATGTGATTTCAACAGGACAGTTCCACGTGCCACACAGCTCATGCTACAATGGAGATTCTGCACGAGCAATTCGAGGGCATGGTCATCTCAAGTGGAGGTGATGTGAACTGGCCACCAAGATCGTGCGATTTGACCCCGTTAGACTTTTTCTTGTTGGGTTTTCTGAAGTCGCAGGTCTATGCAAATAAGCCACAAACCTCAGTGGCCCTTAAGAGCCAATATAACCCATGACATCGGCCAAATTATGCGCCAGAGTTATGGAAAAATTGGACATTTCGGATGTGAGAGAAACCACGGAGGGCATTTGAACAATGATCGATTGCATAAATAATGGCATCGATAGGCCTTACAAACGAATAAAAAAATGTCGATGATATCTCAGGCTGATCCCACACCAAGACCGACAAAACGTTTTTCCTTGTCGTGTACGACAAGAATACATTGCATCTTATGAGTCAACACACACCAAATGGAACGCAACACGACAGAACATTTTGTTCGACCGCGGTTGGCTTTGCATACAGCCAACCCACACCGAACGCAACAAACGTGTTGCGAACACGCGTCGTTGCCGAAAAGTACACACTACCTTAGCGGTCAACCCACACCGGACGAAATAAACAGAGCACGACACGACAAAGCAAAAAACATGTCGAGATCTGTTTGGCGGTATTTTGTCTTTCTGCGACAAAATCGATGAATTGCGAATTTGAGAAGCGAAGATAGAAGTTGACGCGGAGAAGCTACTAATTTTGATTGAGCAAAGGAGCGCCATGTATATTACGAGGCTAAACCCCCCGTATGTAGTATACTTGCCATGAAAAAGCTTCTGGACTCAAGCCGTTAGGAATCGGCATTAAACTGTAGGTCCCCTTCACCTGTGTAAAAAATAAATCACACACAGCGTGGTGAGTTCGGCGAGAAGTTTGAAGGCGACCATAGATACACGAAAAAGGTGTTCTGGCAAACCATTCGCCGATTCAGAGGAAGGAAATTCAAGATAATCGTAGGAGTTAAATCCAAAGATGGTGTGTTGCTTTCCAATGAGATGGACAGCATACGCAGATCAGAGCTGCTCAATCCCGAACAGGGCGCTGAGGAGGACAGGCCTATAGTCTTGAGTGGGGCGGAGAATAGTCCAACGGTGGAGGAAGTCATTTTAGCGATTGAATCACTAAAAGTTGGCAAATCCGCCGGTGTGGATGAAATTCGGTCAGAAATGCTTAAGGCAATGGGTAAAGAGGGAGTATTATGGCTCTCTCATGGCATTAAGGTGGCCTGCGAATGCGGTGAGACACCTAGCGATTGTCAGATTGGGGTGATTGTCCCTCTTTTCAAAAACGGGGATGAAAAAGAGTGCTCCAACTATAGGAACATATCTCTTTTAAGTGTCCCCGGTAAAGTCTACGCTAAGGTACTGAAGGTGCCTTCTAAAGCTATAGTCGAATCCAGGATAGGGGATGAACAGTGCGGGTTTCGTCACAGCAGAAGCACAACCGACCAGCTTTTCACTAAATGGTACTCGAGAAGGCTTGGGAGTACGCCAAACCAATCTACAGCTGCTTTGTAGATTTGGAAAAGGCGTATGACCGAGTTCCTCGAGGTAAACTCTGGAGTGTTCTGCAGGAGTATGGGATTGATGGTCCTCTGTTGAGGGCCGTTCAGTCTCTATACACAAACTGTAGCAGCTGCGTTCGGGTTAACGGTAGTAAATCAACACCTTTCACCGTGGGCGTCTGTCACCTCACCTTTTCATTATATATATGGCTGGATGTTGCAGCGCAGCCGAGGCAAGGAGTGCTTCACATTGGGAGAGTTGATGATAAGCCATCTTCTTTTTGCAGATGACTTAGTTGTCCTCACATCCTCCCAGATGGAACTTCAGCGCGCGCTAGGTAGGTTTGTGGCCGTATGTGCTGATGCTGGAATGAGGGTTGACGTGGACAAATCCGAGGTTATGGTTATTTCCAGAACACCTGTCCAATGCACTCTACATGTTAGTGGAGTCCCATTGAAGCAGGTGGAGAAGTTTAAGTATCTCGGGGTCTTCCTCACGAGTGATGGGAGGAGCAATACTGAGCTTTCCTGCAGGATTGGCCAAGCTGCGTCAATTTCAAAACAGCTTGGAAGATCTGTAATCAGGAAGACGGAGCTTGGTGTCAAAGCCAAGTTAGCGGTTTTTAACTCAGTATTTGTTCCAACTCTCACCTATGGTCATGAAATTTGGGTATTGACCGAAAGAATAAGATCGCGAATACCGAAATGAGATTTCTTCGTGCTGTTGTGGGAACTGCTTCTCCGAACGGAAAGGGCTATGCTTCGATGGTTTGGCCACGTGAGACGAATGTCGCCATCATCACGACCTCCGAAGCGTGCCTTGGATGCAATACCATTAGGCAGGCGACCGTTTGGCAGACCCAGGACGAGGTGGTTGGACCAAGTCCAAAAACTCGTCTGGGTGCGCTTGAGCATAGTTCCTGATGAGTTAGAGTCGATGGCGGAGGATCGAGTGGCCTGGAGATCCCGCGTGCGTGCATTACCCCCGCGACTCTTTTAGTGGAACATGTGGGCCACTGAACATGTATGTATGTTTGTATGTACAGCGTGGGTGATTGAAGCTTGGCTCTGGCCCTTCACTGTAACGCCACCAAAGCAAGCAAGCAAAGGAGCGCAATTTATATTTATATTGAATCAGACGATATTTCAAACGACGACGATGACTGAATTTGTCATCAAGCGCAACAATTCGTCGCAAACATTTTGCTTGTCGTGCGACAAAAAAACGTTTTGTCGTCTTCGGTGTGGGTTAAGCCTCAGACACACTTTTTTTCATTTAAATTTAAAGATGGGAAGCGCTTAATGAAAGACCCTGTATAAGATATTTCTAATACTTTCACTATAGGTCTCGATGGTAGCCTCTTGTCCATATCTACATAATGGTCGGCGTTCGCAGCTATTTCCTGTTTTTGCAATGCTATGATCCGCGTTAAGTAAGTTTAGTATTTTTCAGCAATCTTCCAACATTCCACCTGTATGCACTTAAGCGAAAAGGTCCAAATGGTCCCACAAACTCTTCCATCAACCAGACTGACAGCCTTACGACCTCATCAGCATTAATCAGCAGAAGACGGAAATGAAACCTAAATACTTAATGCGCCATCAGTCCAAGTTAATTTGCCCATTACTCATGTAGAAAACTAGTTTCGCAGCTCTAAATTAGAAAATGATTGAAAAAGGTTTTCGCTTTCCCACGACCATGAAACTTGACATGTTTATACCCAAAAATCTCTTAACTCCCGTATATCGTGAGTAAATCAATCCAATTCACTCTTAATCCATAAATCTCTGCACATCTCCGTAAGCAGATTGGCAACGTAATAAAAGGAGTGACGCCGAATTCGCAACAAAGTGGTAGATAGCAGCAACTGGCATTAGCCAGTCATTGCAAAACCGTAACCACAGGCTTTTGCAACGAATTCCGAAGATGTAATCGCCAGGAATGCGGACCACCACATGCAGGTATGCATGCATTTACGGTCCCAGTTTTTCTGTTTGGTTTGGAAGTTATCCAATCAAAAGGTGCTGGTCAACGTGATACTCCATTGCTGTGTCGCTCCATCGCATCGTCGCAATGTTGGGTGATTGCGTGACACACACAAGACACGAAATCGCTCGTCTATCGAAAGCAATAGCTCGTCTACTAAGCCGCACATTCAGAATTAATTAAATCATTGGCTTTGTTCTAGAACCACTTATTCGCTCGAGAGTTCGATGCATTTTTTGCCGTTTTGCCTTCCCTCGGTGCCAAATTACCAAGTCATGAGTCAGCGCGACCCATTCATGTGCCGAGCATCCGAACTGCAAACGGCAAAAAAAGTCTATTTCCGACAGAGAAACGAAAAATTTCTGAAAATATCACTAAAAAGCCAAAAGGAGGAAACGAAAAAAAACTGAGCAAACAGATAGTCTCTACCTCGTTTGGCACAACCCTGTCCGAGAGTCTCGCGTGTTTTGAGCAGATGACACGGCACCACGGCTGTAGCATAGTACCACGTCAGCGTAGCGCTATAACACTTTGCCAGCTCTCTACATACACCACTTTTATGCATGTAATCGTCAATTAATTAGTCTCTTCCCCCTTGACTACTTGCCGCCCTTCTCTATCTAAGCGGCGGACTAGTAGATGCTAAGCAAAAACAAAGAAAAAACTTAAAATTAATTGTTTATTCGTGATGCAACGATCGGAAAAGCTTAGACTAGTCGTCGCCACGTTTTTTTCTCTCCACTCACTACCGGATCTTCCGCCATCCAGCCATCCCGGCCTCTAAGTTCCATACCCCGTTCTGGCTTTTGTGTGCGAGTGTATGTATATGTATATGTGTGCATCCAATTGGAAGCGAATTAAATTGCTCGCGCACGGTTTGAAATTTGTATCTCGACACATTTGATTCGCAATACGGTGGGGAGGCATACGATTCTAAACGCTCACTAATTGCCTTTGCGTTACTATTGCCCCCTCTGCCGTTTGCTCCGGACTGGGATTAGGTTATAATTGCACAGTAAATTGTTTAACATTTCGACGTTTGATAAACAAACATACACGACAATGGGGGTGATGACGAGGTTCGCGGCACTCAACTGAGCCATTTCACTACTTTGAGAGATCCTCGGGCTTCCAGGTTTCCATCAACAAAAAGACGAAAAGTGGAAACAACCGAAAATGCTTTTTCCTCTTGGTGCTTTGCTTTTTTTTTTGTGTGTTTCTTTGAGAGGTATTTTGGGATATTGTCTAATGCTTCCTGTGTCGGGAGTAGTCGTCTTTGTTATTTCAACGAGCCACTTCGCTGCGGGTGTACCTACTTTGAATTCGATTTACGTAAGTGCTTTACGCGAATTTCATTTCATCCTTTGGCAGGGTGCTCTCACTTCGTAGTATCTCACGTTGTTTTATTCAATTAGTTTTGAAATAGGCTTTTGTAGCGGCCATCCTCTATTTTCGTATAATACAATTCATTATACAATTCATTATATATTATTTATTTGTATGTGCCTCACACACACTCCTTAACTGCTTATATGTGCTACACCCACCCTGAGTCCGTCCTCTCACACCGTCGTTCAAAATACTCGGAAAACGAATGCAGGAAAATAAAGAATAAGGGAAAAAATGTTTTAACCGTTACAATTCGGGTATAAAAGGGCGATGTGAGTTGGACGAATTCGCAGTCTGTTGAATGAAGTCATATGAGTGAGCATACAGCGTTTGTTTGGAGCCATCTCGTACCGATTTCAATTTTGACTGTGTTAGGGTGTTCAGTGGACGAGGTGAACAATTTTGTTGGTCCCTCGGCCCTGTTTTTTTTTATATACATATATATATATATTTTTTTTTGCGTTAGAAGAAAAAATAATAAAGTGACGAAGTCAAGAGATACTCGGAGTTGCGAGATACTCTAGGAAAAGTCCGGAAATCATTTTGGTTGTCTTTTATTTTCGGAAAGAAAGCCAAAGATAACTCTTCTTTTATTACATTGGCGCCCAACGTGGGGCCACGTGTTTTGCAACGGAACAAGTTGAAAATCACAGTAGAGCCCCTAAAGGTAGATCATTGAAGGATCGAAAGAGGAATACGCCTCTGGATGCAAAGAAAGAGTGAACGTAAGGCATCAAAGACGCCTGCAAAAACCTCGAGAAACGATCCTGCACGAGAAAGTGAAATGCCTGACAATATGTCATCGACTGCAAGTTCTGCCGCTTCTACGAGCGCAGCAGCATTGACGACACTTTCAGAAGAGCAATTACGGCGATTAGTAATGGCTATCCATGCCAAAGAAAATCATGGGACGTTCAGTAGATGTACCGCCCGTTTCGATGGGACCAGAAATGTGTCCAAAATTGACGACTTTATCGCAACAATTACGGTGTATAAAGAGTCCGAAAACATCACGGAGGCTAACGCACTCATTGGTATTCCGCTCTTGCTGGAAGGTTTCGCTTCAACCTGGTGGCAAGGCATCAAAAAGGAAGCCAAGAGTTTTGACGACGCAGTAAGACTGTTTCGAGCAGCATTTGCACCAGCTAAACCATCATGGCGAATATATACTGAGTTGTTCGAAGATAAACAACGAGTGACAGAAACGATGGATCAATTTGTGTGCAGAAAAAGAGCCCTGTTAGCACAATTAACAGATGAGATATCTGAACCCACTATGCTCAATATGGTTTATGGGCAAATTCTTCCAAAAATAAGAGAGAAGGTCCCAAGAAACTCAATTAAAACGTTTCAGGACCTATTAGAGCAAACAAGAGAGGTGGAAATGTTCAATAATGAGAACAAACAATCGGTAAACCCTGCAGAGAACAGAGAGAAGACACGTTGCACTTTCTGTAGAAAGAAAGGACATCTAGCCGACACTTGTTTTAAAAAAACAAAAAGCACGGAGCATGCGAAAATGGCTATGGTTACTGAGGACAAAAATAAGAAACCAGCATTAAACTGTTATGGTTGCGGAGCTTCTGGCTATTATCGAACGAATTGTCCTAACTGCAGTAATAAAAATGCAAATAGTCCGAATTCTCTAGACTTTAATTTGGTAGATTCTCTTGTGATCGGAAGAAATGTTCCTACAGTGGACGTTAATATTAATGGACTTCGCGGAGAGGCATATTTAGACACGGCGGCTAGAACTAGTGTAGCGGGAGCACGTTTATATCAACAACTCCTGAAAAAAGGTTGTGTGTTCAAGCCAGTTAATGCGGAGTTGACTTTTGCTGACGGTGTACCTAGAAAAGATGTCGTTCATGCTACAGTGGTCGACATCATCATTGGGAAGAGATATCGGAAAATTCGGTTAATCGCGCTGCCAAAAGCGAAAGGAAATCGAACGCTACTCGGAATTGACTTCATGGAACAATGTGGAATTGTGTTAAATATTGCACAAAGATCATTCCACTTTGTGGACGATCCAACAACAACATTTGATTTCAAATCGGCCGATAGCTGCGTATTGAAATCAACCGAGTATCAAGACAATTACAATCACCGATCACCTGAAGCGAAGCAAGAACCCAAAATACCTAAAAAGGACGTTATGGAAGAAGTATCTGCATATCTTACTTGGGTAGAAAATCTACACACAATCAGTCCAATAGGGGCCACACCAAAACGAAAGAGATCAAACGATTACTCACCTCATAGTGTACAAGCCATTTTCGCCGACTCATTACCAATTGATATGCGAACCCCAGAAAGATCCAGTCAGTTATTTAATGAGCCACGAAGAATAGAACCTTCAGATCCTGACACATGGTTTGAGCTTAACAGCCTTGACATCAGATTACGTCCAGAAGAAGGAAAACACTTGGATATAAGGCAGAAGGAAAAACTGGAAAAATTATTAGACGAACAGGTTGAAGTATTTGGTGAAATAGAGACACCTATACCAAACGTCGAACATAAAATTATAACTGGAACGACCGCCCCAGTTTTGCAGCAGGCAAAAGAAGGAATCCCATTTGTATTGAAAACCGATGCCAGCAGTTACGCTATCGGTGCAGTATTACTCCAGGGGGAGGGAGAGATGGAGCATCCTATCGAGTATGCAAGCCGTCTCCTATTACCTGAAGAACGGAATTACCCAACGACTCCTTTGGGGACATATCACGCATCGATGCTGACAACTTACACGGGTACTTCTGAGGGGCTACCTAGCCCAGTAATTTCTATCAAGAAGAGGGGAAGACCCGTGAAAGTGAATAAGAACGTCTCGCAGTCCAAGGTTTCACAGAAAGCGACAAGAAGGATGACATCACCTGTTCCTGCCACATCATCGGGACGATCTCTGAGGCAGAGGGGGAGATTGTAGCGGCCATCCTCTATTTTCGTATAATACAATTCATTATACAATTCATTATATATTATTTATTTGTATGTGCCTCACACACACTCCTTAACTGCTTATATGTGCTACACCCACCCTGAGTCCGTCCTCTCACACCGTCGTTCAAAATACTCGGAAAACGAATGCAGGAAAATAAAGAATAAGGGAAAAAATGTTTTAACCGTTACAATTCGGGTATAAAAGGGCGATGTGAGTTGGACGAATTCGCAGTCTGTTGAATGAAGTCATATGAGTGAGCATACAGCGTTTGTTTGGAGCCATCTCGTACCGATTTCAATTTTGACTGTGTTAGGGTGTTCAGTGGACGAGGTGAACAATTTTGTTGGTCCCTCGGCCCTGTTTTTTTTGATATACATATATATATATATTTTTTTTTGCGTTAGAAGAAAAAATAATAAAGTGACGAAGTCAAGAGATACTCGGAGTTGCGAGATACTCTAGGAAAAGTCCGGAAATCATTTTGGTTGTCTTTTATTTTCGGAAAGAAAGCCAAAGATAACTCTTCTTTTATTACACTTTTTGGTTTTTTGTTTTTTTTTTTTTTTTTTTGGGAAGAGTTTAAGAGAATCAAAGGTGTTGATTCCACATTCCAGATGGATTGCAGATCACACGTTAAATTTGGATGCCTAAGCTCAATTAGCGCCCCACGCTGGATCAATCAATTAGAAACTAATTATGCAAAACCATTAGTCATCCACCAACAGCAATGTTGAAAGGCGAAAATTTAATTAGTTTTCGAGGAAGGCGCAAACTCTGCCTCGCAAAGGTGAGGATGATGCTGGCAAGGCAAAAGGGAAAGAGAAAGGTTTTAACAATTCAGAAAAGTGAAAGTCTGCATGCAAAGGTATTTTTCATCCCCAAGGCCGGCATAAGCACCCACACTACACTCAAGGATCTTAGGTCTACATATCTGTTTATCATCTTCTTCTTTTCAACGGGCGCTACAGTTCGGGGTGGACCTGGGCTTCAACCAACATGCCATTGCTAGCCTTTTCCATTGCCGCACACCCAGTTGGCTAAGGTCCCCTTCCACGCGCCAGCAGCTTTATTCGACTTGAGCTTCGATATGGCAATCTTAACTTCGTCGAGGTCAGGGGGACGGAATTATCTACGGTCGTCATCGTTAAGAAATTGATCATTCTGCCTGACAGCGGCATATTGACTAATATCGCCGTTATACAGCCTGCAGAAGTGGTTTTTCCATATTCTCAGCATCGACTGCGATTCTACTACAAGGTGTCCGTTCTCGACCTTGAAGGCTTCCGTTCTGGCTTTATAACCTTCGCATGTTCGCTTTATCTGTTGATAAAACTCTCGAACGTCACGCCTGTAGTAACACCTCTCCAAATCCTCAATCGCGCGCTTCTCGTGCTCTTTCTTCTTTCTTCTGAAAAGCTTATGCTTCTCCCTTCATTTTAACTCGTAGAGCTTACGAGCTGCTCTTGTTCTTCTATGCAGCGAGGCTTTATATGCATCTTGCTTCGCGGTGTGAAACCTCCTGCACTCGTCATCGAACCAGGTGTTTCTTCGTGGTGGAGCCTTGAAAGCAAAAACTTCGGATGTAGAGCTTTTCAGGGCTTGTTTGCAAAGGCTCCACTGCTGTTCTGTTGATAGCGTGGAGGATTGAGATGTATTGGAGAGCTTAACGGAGCGGTTTCTGGCGATAGTAGCTTTCCGACTTCATAACTTTGTATTCTCTACAAACTCTACAACTCTACATAATCTACTCCGCTGCATTCGCGTAATCCGTAACCGCATCTTGACTACAACAAGATAGTGGTTCGAGTCGATGTTAGCTCCTTGGAAAGTTCGAACATCAAGAAAAGTGGAGGAGCGATGTGATCGATCTGGTCAGTGATTGATTGATCTGGCGACCGCCAGGCGCCTTTTTGTATATCGAGTTGCGGGAAGCGCTTACTGGCTACAAGGAGATTTCGCTCCGTAGCAAGATCAATCAGACTGTGTTCGTCTGTTCTGTTTATCATACTTCGTACTAAAAACCCTCTAGGACCTAGGTTGACAGACTGAAATGTTGATCCATCCTTAATTTTCGAGGCACAACATGCCTACTGCAAAGGTAAATCTCCTAAAACGGCCTTACATACAGTGGGGGGAAAAATCGAAAGATCAATTCACCTTAAAGAATATACATACCTTAGTAGCCTTCCTAGATATAGAGGGCGCCTTCAACAACGTCACATCAAGAACAATAATGGAAGGGCTAGAAAATCTGATTGGCGAGTTACTTTCAATACGCAAAATCTTCTCTAAATGAGAAAGCCAAGTAAACTTTAGATAAGTTACCAGAGGCCCCTCACAAGGGGGCTTTTCTCTGGAACATATTTGCAAATGTACTACTGACTAAACTGGAGAAAGAGGGCCTCGAGATTATTACATATGCAGATGACGTTGCTTTTGCCTGTTCGGGCAAGTATCTACCTACAATAAATGACCGTATTCTCCATACTGTGCAAATGGGTACAACACAATGGACTTAGGATAGATCCCTAGGAAACGGAACATGTGCTCTTCACTAGAAAACACAAGATCCAGGGCATACCTACAGTCCAATCACTCTACTCAGTGTCAGTCTATCTTACTCTTCTAGTGCCAAATATCTTGGCATTATATAGGAGACTACCCTGGAAGGACAATCCAACCGAACGAGCACAGAAGGCAACCATAGCCCTGTATACTTGCAAAAGAGCCTTAGGAAAAAAATGGGGCTTCAACCCCAAATTAATCTTACGGTTGTACATCACAGTCGTTAGACCTATTCTAATGTATGGTGTTTGAGCCTGGTGCACTGAACTGGACAAAACAATATACTTACGTACTTTTCAGGGCCTGAGTTAATACGGCCTTCCATACTTGACAGTCCCGGGCACGCGGCTTCCAATCGGAAAGACCAAGTAGTCTCGCGTCCACGATCACTTGGTCTTTATACCGGAGGTTCGATCCCCTCCTTCTCGAACCAGGAGGAACGCATTCGAAGACCCTCTTAACTGGACCGTTGGTATCCACATTTGCTCGATGGGGCCGAGCCATTGTAGTCGACGGATTTTAGAGCGTTTAGAGTATGTTGCAAGGAGGATGACACTGCAGAGCATTTTCTTTGTGACTGTCCCGCCTTTGGTGCGCCACCGTGACCCTTGGGGCCAACGTGGTGTGTGCCGAGTCTCTTGGCTCTACATCACTGAAGCTTCTTTTAATTTTTCTCCGGAAAACTGGGAAAATAGAGTAATGTTAACCTTCTGGAGTCCGTCTCAATTCAATTGGGAACTTCAGTATCACAAACTTCCAGTTTAATCAAAAGTGAGAACTTAAGGCACAGATTACCTTGTTTTCGACTTAAAGATCACATGAAACTATGTCAACGGAGGCAAGCTATACAGAACCAGTTCATCTTTCGACATCTCATCTCAGTCAAATTCTGAGGGATTAAGTGCAATACAAAACTTTGAACCTCCTGGAACTCAGACCTTTTTAAAAGCGCCTAAAGAGACCTGGCGAGATGCCAGCAAGGATCCCTGTTTAAATGCCCGGGTCAAGTTGACATACGGCCTCCTCGCGGCGCCCTCTGGATAGCCTCTTCAACAACCGTTGGGAGGTGAACAAACGTATGCAGCGACAAAACCCCGACCAGAATGGCGGTTGTGCGGCGGGCTAACAATCCGCCCACGTAAAAAAAAGAAAAGTTATGAATGAGCAAGATGCCTCGGATACACGGACGGATACTCGACGACGACAACACACGAAAAAGGAACACGATTTGCGAGTATGTTCCTGGAATGTCAGAACCCTGTACACTCCCGGAGCTGCTCATAAACTAGAAGGAATCCTCACGCAATACAAGGCGGATAAGCATAAAACACGAGCCCTTTACAAGAAAGCCAATTGCCTTGCAGGATGCTTCAAAAAGGGGACCAAGGCTCTTCGAAACTGCGAGGGTAATCTTGGAACCGACCCGCAGGGAATAGTGGATGTATTTAAGCAGCATTTCCAGCAGTTGCTTAACGAGCATGACCAAGAGAGAGTGGTAGGGACCGAGGAAATCCCAACTCCAGCCGCTGAAGTAGTCCTCCCACCCAGCATCGAAGAAGTCGGCACAGCTTTTCAGAAGCTGAAGAACTACAAGGCCGCAGGCTCAGATGGCTTGCCATCGGAGCTCTTCAAGGCTGGCGGCGATGTTCTGGTAGGGAGCATGCACCAGATCATCTGCAGAATTTGGGAAGATGAAAGCATGCCCGACGACTGGAATACCAGCTCCATATGCCCCATCCACAAAAAAGGCGATCCTACCTCTTGCAAGAACTATAGAGGTTTATCCCTACTCAATGTCGCATCCAAGATCCTGTCCAGCGTATTGTGTGAACGTCTGAAACCGTTTTGCACCGCACTAATCGGCAGCTACCAGTGCGGCTTCCGGCCCGGCAAATCAACTATAGACCAAATTTTCACACTTCGACAAATCCTGGAAAAGACCAACGAGTGTCGAATCGATACACACCATCTTTTCATCGATTTCAAAGCCGCATACGAGAGCATTCACCGTGAAGAACTGTTTGGGGCGATGAACCGTGCAACTCGGTTCTAGGACCTCGGAACCATTCGAAACATGCACCGGACTTCGTCAAGGAGATGCGCTGTCATGTGACTTCTTCAACCTGGTGCTGGAGCAGATAGTGCGACGGGCAGGCGTCAACAGGGAAGGCACTATCTTTTACAAGCCCATCCAGCTACAGCTTTCACGGCGATTGAAGAACAGGCGAAACGAGTTGGTCTTAAGATCAATGATTACAAAACGAAATACATGCTGTCAAGCAAAAACCAATCCGTCGCTCACCACCTGGGACGAAATATAACAATTGACAGCTACAATTTCGAGGAATTTAAGGAGTTTGTCTACCTCGGGGCAAACGTAAATTCCACAAATGACACCGCAGTGGAGATCCGGCATAGAATCGCCCTTGGCAACCGCTGCTACTTCGGCTTGTCCAAACAACTGGGATCAAAACTCCTCACTCGAAAGACCAAAGTCATGCTTTACAAAACGCTCATTCTGCCAGTCTTGCTGTACGGAGCCGAAAGCTTGACGATAAGCAGGACAGCGGAGCTGATTTTGGGTTCTTTCGAAAGAAAAATTCTGCGCCGGATATTTGGTCCTGTCTGTGAGGAAGGTGAATGGAGAAGAAGACACAACCGCGAATTCTACGAGCTGTACCATGATGTGGATGTAGTCCGGAAGGCAAGGATCCGTCGACTACACTGGCTCGGCCACATCGAGCGCATGGACACCAACGCTCCAGCTAAGAGGGTCTTCGACTCCGAGCCTCCTGGTTCGAGAAGAAGAGGAAGACCGAACCTCCGGTATAAAGACCAAGTAATCGCGGATGTAAGGCATCTTGGTCTTGACAACTGGAAGCAGCGTGCCCGGGACCGTCAAGGATGGAAGGCAGCTATAGCTCAGGCTCAGATCCTCCATGGATCTCTGGCCTGATAAGTAAGTAAAGAGGCCTGCGTGCAGTCCTTCGTCAAATTTATATTATTAGAGATCCAACCATCGGACACAATTATAAGATGAATGAGCCATGTAGCGATACTAAACAAAGTCTTCGACCGTTCTAAGGTAAATAAACGTCGAGAAGCACCTCAATCAACTGGCTTCCAAGTACTAAAAGCAGCTAGTGAAAAAGAAAGCCAAATAAAGAGAAACGGGGGATGAATAACAAATGTACTCCGAATGGTAGAGCTAAGTAAATTAGTGTTCCATTATCGAAACCCTTTGTGACCGGCGTGACTTATAGAATATGAATTAAGTTATGAGTCACCGGTGGTGATACACAAAGGAAGAACCTCCTACATCGTCCCACCTCTAACACCTCCTGCCGAATCCTTTAAATGTCCTGAATACCCAACGAAACACCGAGTATCTGAAAAACATCCTCCACTATACCACGAAGCCCATCCTTTGAATTTGTTATCACACCGGTTAGTTTGCTAAACTCCTACCTTACCGAAATCCAACCCCAATGGGACACAGTGCCGGGCATGAATACATATTTAAATTTAAATTCTAGAAATCCCCCCAACTAGCCATCCGCACAGTGAACGTTTTAATCCACTAAATCTATCCGAATGCCGATTAAATAGAATTTGATTAAAATTTTACGCTTTAAAAGGCCTTTCTTCCTTGTTTATGCAATATACATTGTGTTTGTCTCTTTCGCCAGTCTTACCCGACTTCGAGGAACCCGAAACACATATTTACATGTTACTTTATGATAAGCCCACTAACCCGGCCCCATTTGCGAGATACGGATATGTATGAGTACGACGATACCCGGGATCTAGATAATTTAAGGATTTTTCCTAAAGCCCTGGATTTGACGTGTCACCGGATAAGTGAGGGTGCATCACTTAGATTCGAAATTCGCCTGTAAACTACTCGGAGCTTTAAGCACGTCAAGAGGGGAGCAGGGCAGAGGAGACAAACGAGAGTATGTTGTCAAGTATTTGACACATTTATAAACATGTTCCCTACGCTCTGAGTTCCCTTTATAGATCGCACTACTTTATGTTTGTGCTCGAACGCGGATGGTAGCATCACGATTACAGCGTCCCGTCGATGTGCGGTTTCCCATGACCGATTCGTAGGAGAGGTAGACGAACATCTTGGAATTTGTCTTTCAGTAATTTGTTGAAGCTAAATGCTAGTCAAAAGCAGCAGCTACAACAATAATACCAGAACAACACTCACCGGAGCATGTATCGTCTGTCAAAGGAACTTAGATTAATGATGTTCGAGAGTATTTATGGTTCATTGTAACCATGGGAGTACCATGCATGATGAGTAGTAGTGGTTTCATTGTTCTGGCAATGACCGGTCTTATTGTACAGATGGAATGCGATCCAGAGTGGTGTAGATTAATGACAGCGTGAGTGGCTGGGAAGGTCGACAATTGCTTTTTTGGTTTTCCATGAAATCTGAATTGATTACGGTGGCAACTTAAATTGATCTCGAAGTGATGGATATATGTAATTGTTCTGAAACCCTTTTGCAAGGAAACAATGAAAAAGAGGGAGAATAAAAATCGATCTCCATACGGTCCGGGGTAGGAGCAGAGACAATGCCACCCGGACGTAACCTACATTCCACACCGCTGACATCACTTTGACTCTAAGTGACTTTTCTTTTCTATTACTCCTTTCACACGACAAGACTATGAAAGACCACTCAACCTAAACCAAAGCTAAATCGGGTCTGCGTTGTTCCAGCTGTCAACAGATAGTACGTCTCTATGTGTTAAAGGATGACACTCGACCCGATGTTGGGGAGATGGACGGTTTAGATGGCTATTTGTGTAATCGTATGCTTTTTCACGCGCGGACAGAGAGCACATTTATATTCCTTAAGCTCGAATAAAGATGACAGGATGATAAGTCTCAATTTACTTTAATAAATCGATTACTGGTGCGACTTTGTGGGTAATGAACTCCCACAAAATGATCCATGGACGTTGTGATTGTGATTTATTCTCCTGTGAAATGGAACCTGTTCTATCGGCGGTAGACCATCTTGTTGTCATCCGTTTAGCAAACTTGGAATCGGAAACGGTATGAAGAGCTCAATGACGACTGTCATAACTTTCTGATTACTTACTTACTTATCAGGCCAGCGATCCATGGAGGATCTGAGCCTGAGCTATAGCTGCCTTCCATCCTTGACGGTCCCGGGCACGCTGCTTCCAGTTATCAAGACCAAGATGTCTTACATTCGCGATTACTTGGTCTTTATACCGGAGGTTCGGTCTTCCTCTTCTTCTCGAACCAGGAGGCTCGGAGTCGAAGACCCTCTTAGCTGGAGCGTTGATGTCCATGCGCTCGATGGGGCCGAGCCAATTTAGCCGATGGATCTTTGCCTTCCGGACTACATACACATCTTTGTACAGCTCGTAGAGTTCGCGGTTGTGTCTTCTTCTCCATTCACCTTCCTCACAGACAGGACCAAATATCCGGCGCAGAATTTTTCTTTCGAAATAACCCGAAATCAGCTCCGCTGTCCTGCTTATCGTCCAGCTTTCAGCTCCGTAAAGCAAGACTGGTAGTATGAGCGTTTTGTAAAGCATGACTTTGGTCTTTCGAGTGAGGAGTTTTGACCCCAGTTGTTTGGACAAGCCGAAGTAGAAGTGGTTGCCAAGGGCGATTTTATGCCGGATCTCCACTGTGGTGTCATTTGTGGAATTTACGTCTACCCCGAGGTAGACAAACTCCTTAACTACCTCGAAACTGTAGCTGTCAATTGTTATATTTTGTCCCAGGTGGTGAGCGACGGATTGGTTTTTGCTTGACAGCATGTACTTCGTTGTGTCCTCATTGAGCTTAAGACCAACTCGTTTCGTCTGTTCTTCAATCGCCGTGAATGCTTCCACAATGCCACGGCGAGAACACGCGATGATGTCGATATCATCCGCGTATCCTAGCAGCTGGGTGGACTTGTAAAAGATAGTGCTTTCCGTGTTGACGCCTGCCCGTCGCACTATCTGCTCCAGCACCAGGTTGAAGAAGTCACATGAAAGCGCATCTCCTTGCCGAAATCCGGTGCATGTTTCAAACGGTTCCGAAGTCCTAGAACCGAGTTGCACAGTGCATCGCGTATTTTTTAGCGTGGCGCGACACAACTGGATCAGTTTTCCCGGGATCCCGGATTCGGCCATCGCACCAAACAGTTCACGATGAATGCTGTCGTATAAGGCTTTGAAATCGATGAAAAGATGGTGTGTATCGATTCGAAACTCGTCGGTCTTTTCCAGGATTTGTCCGAAGTGTGAAATTTGGTCTATAGTCGATTTGCCGGGCCGGAAGCCGCACTGGTAGCTGCAGATTAGTGCGGCGCAAAATTGCTTTAGACGTTCACACAGTACGCTGGACAGGATCTTGTATGCGACATTGAGCAGGGATATACCTCTATAGTTCTTGCAAGAGGTTGGATCACCTTTTTTGTGGATGGGGCAAATAGAGCTGGTATTCCAGTTGTCGGGCATGCAGATGATCTGGTGCATGCTCCCTACCAGGACATCGCCGCCATGTATTTTAGGTGATTTTAATATGAGCGATATAAATTGGTCTTATTTGGATGATGACAAGTGTTTGATTCCGTATAACGTCAAGAGAAAATGTGATATAAATTTTATAGATACAATGCTCTCACTTGATTTAATTGAAATAAACCATATTGTGCACTCTTTGCATAGATTTCTTGATCTTATTTTTATCTATAGGGGAGAAGGGAGCGAGCAAACAGAGCAAAGAAGTTGATCCCGTTTAACATGGCAAACGCCAGCTTCGATCTCTGTCTCTGCTCAATCCAAGTTGACACACAGCCTCCGCGTGGCCTCCCCTGGATAGCTATACTGGCACCCGCCAGGTAGTGAACCAATGTGTGCAGCGACCCGACCCTTGTTCCTGGGGAAAGAGGAACCTGGCCTTCCAGGTTGAGGGTTGCGCTTAGGGTTAACATCCCTATCGCGTAAAACAAGTCTTGTTCAGAAACTACCAATAGCCTCGGATACGGACGGATTACATGTTGACGACCCCCGCAAACGTCAAAAAGGAAACGAATTTCGCATCTGCACCTGGAACGGTAGGTCCCTCAACAGACCAGGTGCAGCCGAGCAACTGGTCAACTCTTTGGACTGCTATGTATAAGGCAGACATTACTGCTACAGAAAAAATAAACAATGCTTATTCGGATGCGGATTTGTTGTTCGAGACAGACTCAGGAAAAAAGTCTTAAGCTTCCAGTATGTAAGCGAACGCCTCATAACTATCCGCATCAAGACCAGTCTCGGCAATATAAGTTTATTATGTGTCCACGCCCCCACAGAGGAGAAAGATACCGCCAGGACCTTCGTCGATCATGTCTCCCTCAGGCTCTCTCAAGTCCCGATGTAATCTGCAGAAACCATAGAACAGCAATGGAGTCATTGTCAAAACGCCATTAGAGAGGCCGCCTTAGATGTACTCGGTTTCGAGCCACCACCGTCGAGAAACCCCTGGTTTGATGATGAGTGCAGACAGGCCCATGTAGAGAAACAGAATGCATACATGGCCACATTGCATCGACGGACGAGGGCTGCCCGCGAGCTTTAAGAACAGAAAAGGAGGGAGGAGCATGCGCTTCTGAGAAGGAAAAGGAAGGAGTACGAGAAGCGCGAGGAGATGTTACGGCAGGAACGACATTCGAAAATTTTACCAGAAAGTAAAACGAACATGCCACGGCTATAAAGCCAGAGCAGAAGCCTGCAGGGATGAGCACGGACAACTAGTAGTGGAGTCACAGTCGATGCTGAGATTATGGAAGGAGCACAATCCTTCTGTATAACGACGATGATAGTCAAAATGCCGCCGTCAGGCAGAGCGAACCATTCACAATGGACGAAGACGAAGGAGAATCCCGTCCACCCGACCTAGACGAGATTAAGATAGCGATATCGAATCTTAAGTCTTATAAAGCTGCTGGAGCAGACGGACTCCCCGCGGAACTGTTTAAAGCAGCTGGCGATGAGCTGGTCAGGAACATGCACCAATTCATCTGCAAGATATGGTCGGAAGAATGCATGCCCAATGAATGGAATCCAAGCATCTTTTGCCCGGTCCATAAGAAAGGAAACTCCTATGACTGCGCCAATTACAGAGGGATAAGACTCCTGAACATCGCGTACAAGATCCTCTCTGTCGTACTTCGTAAGTGCCTGAAGCCGTTCGTGGACAATCTGATAGGTTCCTACCAGTGTGGTTTCTAGACCAAATATTTACACTAAGGCAGATCTTGGAGAAGACCCATGAATTCCAGGTCGACACGCACCATCTTTTCGTCGACTTTAAAGCCGCGTATGATAGTGTTTATAGAGACGAGCTATATAGAGCCCTGTCATGTTTTAACATTCCTGCCAAACTCTACAGACTGTGCAGGATGACTATGGCGAACTCTCGCTGCTCCATTAAGGTCGGAGGTGAACTAACCGACCCCTTTGTTGTTAAAAAAGGTTTTAGACATGGTGACGCAATGTCATGTGATTTATTTAACATTATTCTTGAAAAGATCGTGCGGGACTCTGCGGCCAATACAAGAGGTACGATCTACTACAAGTCCAGACAATTGCTTGCCTACGCAGATGACATTGACGTTATTGGACGGACAAAGCGAGACGTCAATGAGGCGTTCGCAAGCATTGAAACAGAAGCGGCTGGAGTGGGTCTAAGGGTAAATGGGGACAAGACCAAATATATGCTGTCATTCAAGAAAGACGCGCAACACCGACGTCTTGGTCAGAACGTCACCTTCGGCAGCTACATTTTTGAAGTAGTCAAGGACTTCGTCTACCTCGGCTCGATAGTGACATACAGCAACGACACCAGCGCTGAGATAAAACGCAGAATAACACTTGCCAACCGCTGCTTCTTCGGGCTCAAGAGGCAATTGAGTAGATGCCCTCTCTCGAAAAACTAAGGTATCCCTCTTCTTCTTCTTCTTCTTTCGTTACTGCCCATGAAGGACCAGAGCCAAGCTTGTCTCAGTCACCCATGTTGTGTGTGATTTATTTTTCACACAGGTGAAAGAGACCTACAGTTTAATGCTGATTCCGAACGGCGTGAGTCGAGAAGCTTTTTTATGGCAAGTTTTACTACGGGGGGTTTTGCCAGTATTCCGTTGAGGAACATTCGATGGGGTTGGTGTTATCGAGATCCGAACTCGCTCATCGTGCGCCAGAGTCCAACATACTAACCACTGCGCCACGGCGGCCTCAAGGTATCCCTCTACAAAACTTTAATCATCCCGGTCCTCCTCCATGGCGTTGAGGCTTGGACGTTATCAAAAGCGGATGAAGAGGCTCTTGGGCGTTTCGAGAGGAAAATTCTGCGTGCAATCTTTGGTCCCGTTTGTGTAAACGGAGAGTGGAGGAGGAGAATCAACCAAGAACTGTACGGGCTGTACAGCGACATCGGCCTGGTTAGACGTCTTCGGATCCAATGTCTGAGATGGCTAGGCCATGGAGAGCGAATAGACATCAACGTTCCGGCCGGAAGAGTCTTCGACTCCAACCCCGCACAGGTGGAAAGGGACCTCAACCAGCGGCTGGCCAAAGATCGGGCCGGCTGGAGAGGCTTGTTGGTTGAGGCCCTGGTTCACCCCGAACTGTAGCGCCATCAAAGTAAGTAAGTAAGAAATGGAACCTGTTCTATGCGCGGTAGACCATCTTGTTGTCATCCGTTTAGCTAAATTGAAATCGGAAACGGTATGAAGAGCTGAATGGAGACTGTCATAACTTTCATCAAAGTATTTATTTCTGATTACTGTCCCAAATCGCATTAGTCCCTAGTCAAACTTCAATGATTTATTTTAAATTATCTAAAGTGATTATTTATTTCTGTGATTAATCTTTTTCCGCTTCAGGATTTTGCAAGACTCAATTCGAATTTTAGTTCCAAACCATTAGAGCAAACAAAGGTAACTCCCTTGAATGCCAATAGAACCCCACTAATGACTCTACCAAAGCAGTCAGTTGACCACATTACTACTAAACCGTAATTAATTACAAAAAAAAAAAAAAAAAAAAAACAAAAAAAAAAAAACAACAACAACCGAGAAAAAAGTGGGTCAACAATGCGGGCGCCTAGGGACATATCCACTAAACAGATATCTGGGATTTATTCGACTCGGATTGTATTTACTCAGCTTGCTTGACTTTTGATTGATCACCAGAAATGCTATTTCACTTACTACACTCGGACTGCTTTCATTTTTTCATTGCTTCGTACTGAAGAAGGCAATATCGTAAATTGTACGATATTGCGTCATACACACGCCAGGATCATTTAAATGCAAACAAATTTATGGCAACCCTTTACGGCTGTAAAAACGATTGGAAAAAACTTACAATTAAGCCAAGAGAATAAAATATAAAACCCCCACGCGTTATTGTAAATCACGGTCACAGCACCTGACCACAACAGGCTACCCATTGCCAAAAGTATATGGAATGGTTTAAAACAAAAAAAAAAAAAAAAACAAAAAAAAACCGTCCTCATTTACATAAATATTCAATTAAACAAAACTCCAATGTTTAGTAATTTCCTTCCCCTCCTATGGACAATAATTAAACGAATCATTTTCAGCTTACCGTCAAACAGCGGGATAGGCAATGAGTTGCCTCCAGTACAGTTCAGTCGTCCTTCTTCTCAAAAAAAGAATGAAATCACAATCATACTCCTATCTTTGACCATCTCGTCGCTCTCTACGATGTAAATAGAACCAGGCAGGCAGGGAACTAGTATCCTAGGAAAAACAATTAATAATCTCCGGACTCCTGCCTCTCTCACTCTCTGTGACGGTGTCAAAAGCACCACAACTACGTTGAGCGCCTACTGTTCGTTCCACGCCCTCGTTGTACACGCCAAATATATTATGAGAAGTTGTCTTTTTCACTTAGTGAAATACTCGTATCATAAAGGCAAAGGACGATAGAACGAAAGGACACTACTCCTCGGCTGGGGTCGGTATGCAAATTTGATTTGCGCGTCATTACCGTTGAAACGGAGTAAGGAGATGAACATTTTCCCAAAATAACTTTCTAATTAAATTCTATTGCTGTTGTTTCTGTTGTTGAGCTTTTATTCCATTTGGTTTAAGGTGAACAGACATGCTTGTATGCGGACGGACAGAAGGTGACATACAAGTTTCTCTAATTTCGGATCTTACGGTAAGTGGTTGTTACTTTGGTTGTCGGTTATGCTAATATTATGAGTTCGATAAACATAAGACAAAATGATTTTCGTTTTGTTTCTGGGTTTTGGCCCGTTTTGTTTGTGATGTTTCGATTGAGCTCCTCGACTAATGGTATTTCACGCATCATCATATCGTAATGGTTTGATTGTTCGACGGACCGCCTACGACCGACGGTTGGTAATGGGGGTGACATAATGACACTTAGGTATGCCAACAGTGGGGTCGTGATAGCTTTGAGAGGTTTTGAATATGTTTTTATTTTAAAACATTTTTGCCTCAAATCGAACTCCGAACGAGGGGTCGCCCAATTGCGGTCATCGGTATACACATATGTACAATCAATACCAAAATAGACCGTAGAGCAGTGTGCTACTTTCAATTATTCTATTTTTGTTTTCGTCTACTTCGTGACTACATATGTATGGCCAAATCAGATTGCGGACCTTAATGCCTGACTATCCATGTCACTAATTTTTTGATCTTAGCTCTATCGGGCCTAATATACCTACTTACTTACTTGGGTGAGAGCACCGTGGCGCAGTGGGTAGTGTGTTGGCCTCTGACGCCGATGACACGGGATCGAATCCCGACACAGCCATGTCATCAAACGTGTTTTTCATGGTGTTTCTCCTCAGCGGGGTTCTGACAAAACCCCCTGTAGTAAAATTGTCATGAAAAGCTTCTCGAAATTCGCCGTTCGGAACCGGCAATAAACTGTAGGTCCCTTTCACCTATGGGAAAATGAAATCACACACAACATGGGTGATTGAGAGAAGCTCGGCTCAGGTCCTTCATGGACTGTAAAGCCAACCTACATACACATACATACATATGACAGCGTGTATAGAGATGAGCTATACAAAGCCATGTCTAGTTTTAACATCCCTGCCAAGCTCGTCCGACTGTGCAGGATGACAGGGGAGAATTCTCGCTGCACGCTGTCATATGCAGCCTTGAAATCACACACTGATAAGAGCCGATCAGGTTATCCACAAACGGCTTCAGGCGTTCACACAATACGGCAGAGAAGATCTTATATGCGATGTTAAGGAGACTTATTCCCCTATAGTTGGCGCAGTTATAGGGGTCTCCTTTCTTATGGACCGGGTAAACGATGCTGAGATTCCATCCGTCGGGCATGCTTTCCTCCGACCATACCTTGCATGCACTTTACAAGCTCATCTCCAGCCGCCTTAAGAAGCTCAGCAGACAGGCCGTCTACGCCCGCGGCTTTATTAGACTTAAGTCTTGATATCGCTATTTTGACTTCATCTCGGTCGGGTGGACTGAAATCTGTTACATTGTCGTCCATTACGAATGGCTAGTTCTGCCTGACAGCGGTATCTTGTCTATCATTGCCGTTATACAGCCTGCAGAAGTGGTCTTTCCAAATCCTCAGCATCGACTGCGACTATACTACCAGTTCTCCATTATCATCCCTGCAGGCCGCCGCTCTGGCTTTGTAGCCATGGCATGTTCGTTTTACCTTATTGTAAAACTTACGGGCGTCATTACTACGGAAGCATCTCTCCATCTCCTCGATCTCAAGCTTTCCGTTCTCTCTCTTCTTTCTTCTGAAAAGCGTGTGTTCCTCTCTTCTCTTCTGCTCATAGATTTCGCGAGCAGCTCTCGTCCGTCGTTGCAGCATGGCTTTATATGCCTCTTGTTTTGCTGCATGGGCTTGTTCGCATTGTTCATCGAACCAGGGGTTTCTAGGTGGTGGCGGTTTGAAACCCAGCACCTCTGAGGCAGCGTCTCTGACGGCGCCCTGGCAATGCGCCCATTCCTGCTCTATTGTTTGTGCTGCTGTGGGCTGATTTTGAGAGAGCTTGGATCGGCAAAGATTCTGGCAGTCCCTTGCGATTTTTTTTTTTAGATTTTTTGCGATTGTAGCTTTCCGACGTCAAACTTACGTTGTCCTACTCGACTCCCAAGCATTCTTGACATCCTCATTCGTACCTTGGCTACAACAAGGCAGTGTAGTTCGTTCGTCGAGAATACAGGAGGAGTGTCTGGCGTCGACCGCAATGTGATCAATCTGGTTGGTGGTCGATTGATCAAAAGACCGCCAGGTACCCTTGTGGATGTTGAGATGGGGGAATCGCGTGCTTGCTACAAGGAAGTTACGCCGCGCTAGGAAATTGATAAGCCTAAGTCCGTTGTCGGATGTCGTATTATGGAGGCTATGCTTTCCTACGATTGATCACTGGATACTGAGTCACTAACACCGAATACCGAATGAATACTGAATGCCCCCGATGGCGAGTGTTCCCACTTATGTATATAGCCCGCGGTCCAACCGTTGGTTCGTGTCCGCAATAATATTATAATATTATGTTTTCTAGCTACACTAAAGTGTCGGACAAAAGTTCGTCGTTAAACAGAAGGATCTGTTCACTATGGATGATGACGACAGTTGGTTTTCGGTAAATTCCATAGGGTGCCGATGCGCCCCCCAGAAAGTCACTGTTTGGTGTGAACTGGGAAGCAAGCGACATTGCCATCATCACCAGCGGAGAGTGATACCAATCGATGATGGAAGCCCAATTTGTTGACATGAATGTGAACGAATGTGATTCGAATACATCCTACATAACTTATGCTACAACGGACATTCTACACGAATAATTTGAGCACATGGTTGTCTTTTGCAGAGGTGATATGTACTAACTACTAAACTACTAGGCCTTTGCTTGTGGGGTTTTTCAAAGACGCAAGTTCACGTCAATAAACTGCAAACGACTAATGCATTTTAAGCAAAAAAGACCCCATGCCTCTGCTCAAATTCAACCTGATCTATGCGTCGTAAACATTGAGAATTGAATATTCCTGCGCGACACCCAGCTAAGCTCTAGTGGCCATTTGAACGATGTGATATCACCGACACCTTAGAATTAGAATTATGATAGATTAGGGGTTGGGCCAAGGTCGTCTGATCACTGCGGCCACTAATGGGCTTATTGTGATATCCCCCGCTTATAGTTCTATATCTTTTGAGTGAGCTAGCAGCGATTTCTTCTGCTTTAAGATAATACTTGCCTAAGTGACGATGACATGTTCTGACAAGGCAGTATATGCTCTGCTGTTTCTTCGTCCTCATTACACATCCTGTAAAATAGCCATGGTTTTGAGATGTTTGTTGACTGGGGAGTGTTCAGTAAGGTAGCCTGTAACTGTGCGAATCTGACTCCTAGAAAGCATGAGGAGTTGTTTCCTTCTTTTGAGGGAAGAGATTGGTAGGAACGACTTCCGTTTATGACCAGTAGTGATTGGCCGTGTTCCTCAACCATGTGTTTATGCAGCATTTGGTGGTGCTGATAGGTATGCCGCAGAAAGGTCGTGGCATCATAAACTGTGATGCGGAGCCTTTCCGTGCTTGTAGGTCTGCTTTTTCGTTACCTAATCCAAATGAGGTGAACTCTATTTGCGTTGGGCCAGCTGGTGTAATAGTTGAAGGCAGTACCATACCAATTTGGAGGGGATTTCGTAGGTCTTAGGGGCCAGAATTGTAGCCTTACTGTCAGAGAGAATACAAATGCTTGCAATGATTGCAAATATCTCGACTTGAAATACGGAGTTATACCTGTCCATGCTAAGATAGATGTGTGTTCCGGTATTAGCTCCGAATACTCCAGCCCCAACGCCTTCGTTTTGGAGCCGTCTGTGTACCACACATAAAATTCGCTATTGAAGGAGGGTCTGTCCTGTTCCCAGGTGTGTCGAGAGGGAATTGCGGCCTTATAGTTTTGGCTGAAGTTATATCTGGGGAGACAGTTGTCTATGTGAGATATGTATCTTTAGGATTACATCCCTGTTCAGTTCAGTAAGAATGTCAGGGTGAAGAAAAATCCTACAATTAGAGTCATCCTCCACGACGAGTTTGTGAACGAAGACCATGACGTCTTTTTTCAGTAGGTACGTGATGACTTCTAGTGCTATTATGGGGGTTGTTCTCATAGCCCCTGTAATGTAGATACAAGCTAGTCTTTGCAGTTTCTTGAGCTTGGCTTGTACTGATATTTGTTTTGTGTTGTGCAATCAGACGGGCGCAGACCAACACCTTAGTCAGACCTTAGTGCAGAAGTCCAACTCTCACGTCCGTAGCTGTTTTCTTCGCTTCGGAGACAATTGAATTGCTCAGACCCTTTCTCGCAAGCTCGAAGTCATAATCGATACATGAACTTGATTTAAAACGATAAAGGAAACTTTGAACTTTTATAGAGAAGAGTTTCGATAATATTCGATGTCAAGGCTAAAAATCACCACAGCTTAAGACAATGGGATCTAAGGTGGCTCACTAGCAGAGGAGACTACTCTAATTAAAAAGGTTCACTCCTAATTGCGGTGCATTATCAGTATTTTCAAAAAAAAATCAAAAAACAAAATCGAAACCAAGAAACTAAACATCTAACAACGCTCGAGGTTTGATTCCGTAACCCCAAATATGGGTTGAAACTGGACCAGAAGTGAATGAAAATTATAGCTCAGGATAGGAAATGTTGGATAATAAGAACCACATGCCAACCTCATCTCCAGCGAAGTAATAGTTCTGAAAATGTCATTCACACCTGCCCCGTTTCGGCACCACAGTCAATTCAACCTCATCTCCTTCACGGTGTGATTCATGCCTAAATCACCATTTCTATCATCGCCGCAGTTAGCATATTTTGCACATAATAACTTAAACTCGATTTACATATTTAATGCGATTACCTATCCAATGATACCAAGCTACCTGCTTCCGTTTCGAAATGTCTACTGTACGGCCAGAATGTAAGGTGCCTAATGTCGTCGTCGGCCACGCTAAAACGACATTCCCATGAAATGGCGTTAACTCATCAAACAACCACTTACCCGAGAATACATTTGAAAGCGTTGTCGGTCGATGCGTGCGGGGGCCCACTCCTGGTATGAGTATTTCTATTTATTCACCATTTCATGAATGATCTTGGAAAGGAATTTACTTGGTTTCGTTTGCTTTTTTCTTTTTTTTTTTTTTTTTTGGTTCTACTTTTCTTTTCGGTCTTTTGTGTAGTCGAAGGTACATAAAGGCATGTTTGCCATGGTAATGGAAGAATAATGAAGGAATAAGGAACCGGTTATTCACTAAAGTCCACCATCAAGTCGACCAATCCACTGCCGCCATCAGTCCGCCCGAGCGGTCCATGTGAAGTCGGCGGACAAAGGTAAAGAATGTTTCTTCAAGAAAATGAACGACCAACGAAAAAGGTACATCAAACCAACAACACATACAAGTACGTGTGTATGTACAATCGAAAAAGGAGAAAACAAAGTCGAAGAAAACCAGAGTATCCATGGAGGATACGGAGGGTATGAGGGCGAATGATAAGAAGCTGCAGAGCAACAAGGGAATGGTTTGGAAAAAAGTGGCATTATTCGATGAAAATGTACTCAATATTCAGATCACGTTTTAATGTATCTTTAAACAATGAAGTACGTGAAGGGAGGGAGGGGGGCGGTATGCAATGACGATGATCGAACCGACAAGAAATCCTTACTCGTACGAGCACAACATGCTTCCGGATTGAGTTTCATGTAATTTTGTGTAATTTTCTTTTTTTTTTTTTTGGCAAAAGTAGAGTCATCGTGGCATGTACCGAGTGGATTTTGGGTTCGCATTACAGCCACTTTCAACACTCGACAAACATATTCGTATACTGTATGGAGTCGTTACCAAATTAAGAGGATGAATAGAGGAATGCGGTTTTTACCCAACACAAGTAAAGTGGCAATGACAAGAATACTGTGGATTAACCCTTTTGCGGTATGACTTTGAGTTTTGTGGGGACTGTGTGTACCCATTGCGGATGGAATGCTTCTACTAATGAAGTTGCATGACCATCCTTATGTATGTAGTAACTGTACATCTGATCAGACAGCAGCACTCATGGTACTCATGCAAAAAACTACTAGTTAACGAGGATGAATCGCGGACCACAGCACAAAGTGGCTTGCTTTCGAAAACAATTGTGGTTTTCGGAGTTCGGAGTCGTTTTTTTCCTCCTAAATTCGTGAATTTAAAAGTGGAATGGGTTGGACGATATGACCACAAGCTAGAGGGAACGCCCGAGCAACTTTTTTAGGACTCCGAAAAATTCGGAGTAAATTAACTTTACTCCCTAGTTTTTTTTTTAGTTTCAAATAGAGAAAAGATATCAGGAGTTGTCAAAAAAGCGAATGCAAGACACATATTGACCCTCATATGAAGAAAAATACAATTCGGAATATGACTAACCCCATAGACTCACGGCGACCCATCGGGACTACTCCACTATCGCACACCAGACTTACGCTCTATAAACTAAGATGAACAATTCACATATTTCAGCTCCGAATCATATCTTTTGCTTGACGTTATAAATCAAAACAAAACCAGATTCTGATATGGAAAATGGAAAGATATCTCCGACCTCCCAAATATCATTTTCACCATAGGAAGGTCAGTATTGATGAAAAATTTAAAGAGTTTGATCTATAGGTCAGGTAATCGCTCAAGGCCTGTGACTATTAAGAACTATCAAATGCATTGAAGCTTCAATTTCCCTTCATAGCTAGCCCGAAAGGGATACGAGTGATTTTTCAATTGAATTATTGGGTGATTTTTTTGCCGTTTGGTTTTTCAATGTTCTATTTTTGACAGTTTACGCGTGATTCGGGACATGTGTCAATTTTAGTCATACTCAATTGGAACTGCCATTTGATTATGGAGAGACTTACAATCAAATAACACTTACATATGTATAAATTCTTGCATTTTGTTATCAACATTCGCGTTCTCTGAAGAAGTGATTTTTCACGCGCTTTGACAATCTTACGGTAGTCATAATCGACCTATTGAGCGAACAATCCGAGCCATAGAGAATTGGCTGCCTAGAACTTGCAATTTGACGTCTTTAGGCTATTTTTGTAGAGTTACGTCGAATTACTCGAGGGCGCCGTGGCGCAATGGTTAGTGTGTTGGACTCTGACGCACGATGAGCGAGTTCGAATCCCGATAGCACCGACGCCATCGAATCTTTATTTCGTGACGTCCCTCCTCGGCGGGGTATTGGCAAAACCCCTCGTAGTATACTTGCCTCGAAAAAGCTTCTCGACTCACGCCGTTCGGAATCGACATTAAACTGTAGGTCCCTACAAATTGGCTATGGCCCTTCACGGGCTGTAACGCCATTTACATTACACTACATACGTCAAATAACTCGTTTATTCCGATAAAGCTTAATATGTGTCCACGCCCTCACAGAGGAGAAAGATTACCGACATAAAGACGACTTCTCTGATCTCCTAGGCAGAACATATGCCCAATGTCCCAGCTATGACACCAAAATCGTCCCAGGAGATTTCAATGCGAAACTGGGTAAGGAAGCTATCTTTGGACGGGTAATAGGAAAGCACAGCCTACACAACACCACGTCAGAAAACGGACTAAAGCTAGTGGATTTTTTGGCGGGACATAATCTCGTAGTAGCAAGCACACGATTCCCACACCTCAACATCCATAAGGGGACCAAATTGATCACATTGCGATCGACGGCAGACACTCCTCCAGCATCCTAGATGTCCGAACCTTTCGAGGAGCCAACATCGACTCGGATCATTACCTTGTTGCAGCCGAGGTACGGATGCGAATTTCTCAGAATCAACGGGGTCGAGTAAGAACACCAAAATTTAACGTCGGAAAGCTGCAATCGCAGGAGACCGCCAGGACCTTCGCCGATCAAATCTCCCTCAAGATCTCTCAAGTCGCGATGCAATCTGCACAAACCATAGAACAACAATGGAGTCGTTGGCAGAACACCATCAGAGAGGCCGCTTCAGATGTACTAGGTTTTAAGCAACCACCTTCGAGTTTGATGACGAATGCAGACAGGCCCATGTAGAGAAACAGAATGCATACATGGCTACACTGCATCGACAGACGAGAGCTGCCCGCGAGCTCTATCAACAGAAAAGGAGGGAGGATCATGCGCTTCTGAGAAGAAAAAAGAAGGACAACGAGGCTGCTGGAGCTGGCCTATTTAAAGCAGCTGGCGATGGGCTGGTCAGTAACATGCACCAACTCATCTGCAAGATATGATCGGAAAAATGCATGCCCGACGAAAGGAATCTCAGCATCCATAAGAAAGTAGACCCATATTGCTGCGCCAATTACAAAGGGATAAGTCTCTTGAACATCACGTACAATATCGCCTCTGCCGTATTGTGTAAGCGCCTAAAACCATTCGTGGACAATCTGGTAGGTGCCTACCATAGTGGTTTCAGGCCAGGAAAATCCACGATAGCCCAAATATTTACACTACGGCAAATCTTTGAGAAGGCCCATGAATTCCAGGTCGAAACGCACCATCTTTTTGTCGACTTTAAAGCCGCATATGACAGTGCTTATAAAGATGAGTCATACAGAGCCATGTCATGTTTTAACATTCCTGCCAAACTCTTCGGTCTGTGCAAGATGATTATGGAGAACTCTCGCTGCTCCATTAAGGTCGGAGGTGAAATAACTGAGACCTTCGATGTTAAAAAATAGAGCTGGTATTCCAGTCGTCGGGCATGCTTTCGTCTTCCCAAATTCTGCAGATGATCTGGTACATGCTCCCTACCAGAACATCACTGCCAGCTTTGAAGAGCTCTGTTGGCAAGCTATCTGAGCCTCCTGCCTTGTTATTCTTCAGCTTCTGAATAGCTGTGCCGACTTCTTCGATGCTGGGTGGGAGGACTACTTCAGCGGCTGGAGTTGGGATTTCCTCGGTCCCCAACACTCTTTCTTGGTCACGCTCGTTAAGCAGCTGCTGGAAATGCGGGTCGGTGACAAGATTACAGTCGCAGTTTCGAAGAGCCTGGGTGCCCTTTTTGAAGCCTCCTGCAAGGCCTTTGGCTTCCTTGCAAAAGGCTCGTGTTTTATGCTTATCCCTAGACTCCTCGATATCCTTGAGCTGGGAGGCTGCGAGGATCCTTTTCTTTTGTCGCAGTAGTTTTTACTCCTCCCTTCTTCTGGCTCGGTACTCTTTTTGCGTTGCCCTGGTTTTCCTCTACAGCGCCTTTTGGTACGCCTCGTCGGTTGGTGCCTTTTTCTGCTCACATTCACCATCATACCACGGGTTTCTTGTCGGGGGTGGTCGGTACCCTAAATGTCGACCCCTAAGGTGGTTACTTCCTGAATGGCTGAGCGGCAATGCAGCCACATATTATTGGCATTTGTGTTCGACGTAGGCATACCGTAGAGTCTTTCGCTCAGCTGCTCCCTGTAGACTCTGGTAACCTCCGGTGTGCTCAGGCGCCCAATGTCGAACCTCCTCCTGATGGGCTGGTGCAGCTTTCTGACATTGGACAGTCGAGCTGCTACGAGGAAGTGGTCAGAGTCGACATTTGCCCCTCTGAATGTTCGCACATCCAGGATGTTTGACGAGTGCCTTGCGTCAATGAGCACATGGTCGATTTGGTTGGCGGTTCGACCGTCCGGAGATCGCCGGTTGCAGTGTGGATTCGCTTTCGAGGGAATCTTGTGCTACTTATCACCGCATTACGAGCTGTCGCAAATCCGTATATATTGTATACAGTTTTGCAATTTTCCTGTGCCTTTTTTAATAGTTAAAAACCAAACACTTAAAAAACGATATAACGACAAATTACACGGTTCGGTATGATGAGAGTATGTACGTTGTAACTATACTGAGGATTTTTCCTCCTCAGCCAAGTTAATTAACTCCAAAACCTGAGTGATGGGTAAGGATTTCGGTGATACCTAAAAAAACGTGACAAACTTGAGATGAAACATCCATATTCGACCGGGACTTCCTCAATAAACTCCAGCTCAATCTCGGCTGGGATCCATCCGCTTTAGGGCTCTTCCTTCTCTAACTTTAAAATCCGCTCCGTCCGTTAAAACTCAATCGTCTAAGCCTAGTTTCTCAGGCTTACCTTATCTCACTGTTCCACTGACAAAGTGACATTCACTACCCAACCAGCACAGAAGTAAAGCTAATGTAAATGGAATTAGACAAGATATGTATATCCGTATCCTTCATCCTAATAACTTATCGTTTAGTGTCCAAAAAAAGAAAAAGGAAAGACCAAGAACACCCCGATAGCATTCATCGTCAAGGATAACTTGTACTATCCTTAACCAGCACGATACACTTCCTATCATCAGTCGCACATACACCATTGTGACACCTACTGCTGCTGTTCCTAATGACTCACAGTTCCCTCTCTCAATACGAGGAAAGCAAGAAAAAAGTTGATTTCCTACAAATGTCCTTGAGATCTATTTTCTCTCTTGGATGATGGTTTTCCATTTTTTTATTTCAACATGCATTCAAGCCTAGCCTTGGTCTCCTATGTTCGTCCTCAACATACACACAGGCATTTGGTCGGTCGTACTGTGTCTATGTGCGGAATGCGGTTGAAGGACCCGCGAGAGGAGGCACTAGGGAAGTACTTTTTTTTTTCTTTCCTACTTTCGCTTCTATCTCCTCGTTTTTATTTTTAAATGTGTGACCGATAATTACACGCTTGCGTTTAACTTGTGTCATAGTAGATGGTCCTCGACGAGATGATGTTCGTTGAACCTCGAATGGAATCAAAGTGCACTTGCAACCGCCCGTATCTGTCGGGTTTATTGTTTCCGTTTCGTTTCTTGTTGTTGTGAAGACAACAATCCAAAACAAAAAGGAGAAAAGGTGATGACTACTACGATTCCTTCCTCTCCCTTTCTTTATGGCCCATTCTACCTTCGTACGTAAACAGAAATGAAATAAGTAGAAGGATGACGGGGGGAGGACTATGAAATGAAAAACTGGAAAAAGGTAAACAAATCCCGGCAAGACGAATTGGATCGCAGCCCAACACACGTGTAGAGAAGGTGTACTTGTTGTTCATCAGTCGGGGTATCTACGTCAAACGGATACGAATCTACCTGCAACGCTTGTATTTTTCACACGATTATTATGTGAATTTTGTTTTTGTTTTCCTTTATGAGTTGAGATATGAGTAGTTTATCTTATCTTTCACTCCTCCTTCGACTTGGTGTTGTCCGGGAAATAAGCCAGTCTAATGCGACCCAGGCATATGTACATACAACAACTCGATTCGGTCGAAGGTACCAAATATCTAACAATAAACAGAAATTGTTGTGTTGGTTTTGTCACAAAACTTGTTTCTAGACTAGCCACAGGTACATATGTACCTTCTTACCGCCTTGGATTCCTTTGGGTTCGGAACCCGATTAGCGCAATTAACCGACAACTTCATTTGCATAGTGTGATCGATAAGACAATAAATAAGAGATGTATGTATAGGTACATACATATGCAAATATCTCAGATATGAAAGACGGCGGGGAGGATGAACCATGGCTACTATGTTGATGTTCATCAATTGGCAAGTTCTCGGATCGGATTTCAGGTTTTCTCCCATATTCTTTCGATGAATGAAATGAGATTTGTAGCCGTTCTATTAGTGGTTCATTTCCTGCAGCTACCTCTTCACAGCAAAGATGCATTTGGAATTCTCGTTTTAGAAACATGTTTTCATCACGACATCAAACCCATGTCGATTAGAAGTCGTAAAACATCAAATTGATTGCTTTGCCTAACCGAGCACGTGCAGTTTAGACAGATCGTACTGGAATGTTGCAATAATCGAAAACTGCTAATTGGTACATGTCCGAGAGAGTTGGATGTGCAAAGTGGAATACCTGGGGGAAGGTGTTGAGTTTAAGGAATCCATGGGCTGTTTTGCTGCTAACGTCGTCTGTCTTGCGGTATAGCAAATTGCTTGTCCACTGTTAATTGTGCCGGCTTTAGGCGTAATACATACATACATATGTGGGGGGAGAAAATGCATGTGTGGAAGGTATCAAAGGCGGTAGGTAATGGTAATGAGGACATGGTTGCTGCAATTCCATTTGGGTGCCATAAATTTGCGGCAATGTCACGACTGTGTAGCATTTACGATCTTCGAGAATTAGTTTTCGAAATGTTGCTGTTGAAATATGTTTTATTGAATTTATTGTTAGCGTTGTCGGTCTTTTATGCGGCTGTCTGGATTAAGGCGTCACTGCGGTAGTATACATATGTAGCTTCAGAAATATTGGTAACTGGTCTTGATTATATTTTAGCTTAGTAAGTTGGTATAGGTCGTTTACGGGGTATTTTCTTATGGGTGTAACTTTGGCATTCACTGTTCTCTTGGTAAGAGGCAAAGGAAACATTCATACCAAAAGCAGGAGAAACCTCCCACACAACTGCCAAGAACTACAGACCCATCCTTTCTGGTGGACCTGAACATTCGCGAAACCCTACAAATAAGTACGCCTTCGACATCGCAGCATGCCCATTATAAGAGTAAATACGTAGATACAGTTCTTCACACTATGGCTGGAACCATTGAGAAATCACTTGCGACAAAGAATTCACAATGATTGCCTTCCTTGACATTGAAGGGGTAAAGTAGGTAGCGTTCACATTATACTGCATGTTTGATAGACTTCATTTGTGAGAGAGATTTTGTGTTGTGAATATCATACCCCTGGTTGTGAACATGGCGGCGCGTGCTCTGGTGCCTTGCTCCAAAGTTGGAGTTTTTCTAGGGTGAGGTGCCTGACCTCGAGCTTTGCGGGGCTCATCTGGAAGTGACCTTACGGTCGCGAAGCTCCGCCGGTAGCTATAATCGGGGTGGCCGTGGTGCAGTGGTTAACATCATCGACCGCCGAGCGGAAGGTCTATAGTTCAGATTCGCTTCATAGCCAAGAAGGAGTAATTCCTAAACGGACAAAAAGTATGCAACGCAGTTGTGAACGGAAAGTGACCAGACGTACTGCTGTAGGCATAGAACTCACAGTATATGGTCAACTGAAATTCATCCTCTGCGTATGCTATATTAAAGTGCTTGAACGAATTACCACGGACTATAACCAACGCAGAATTCGGTCGGCTCTCGTCCTATCTAGGACAGCCACCCCTGAGAGTTAACGAATATCAACGACCCAAACCACTGCACTCCGTCCAGGTTGTGTGTATCTAACACATCATAAGAGAATATATGTAAACTCTTGAACCTGCGCCAGTTTCTTCTTCAAAAAAAAAAAAAAAAAAAAAAAAAAAAAAAAAAAACCACGCGGTCGGTACCTCGGTGCCTGACGTCGGTCTCGGCTTGTCTATGAAATAGGCTCCCTAGTGGGAGTACCGTGTAGTGGAAAATATTTTTAGAATTATGTACATATATCCACAAGATTTAGAGTTTTGCTGACCACTACCAATTTAAGCCCTGAAAAGATGACGGATATTGTACTAGCACTATGTTACGTTTACTTTTTTTTAAGGAAGGGAAACCCAGCTACATACATATATCCGAAGCTCGGAAGTAGACACCAATCCCTCCATCTATTATTACATCTACAAGCTTGGAAATGAAAGATATACATAGTTGGGAGGAACAGCTTGGCTTGTCTGCTATGTTTCGTTTGTAACCAGTAGTGATCCGTCCTGTTCCTTAACCAATTGTTTATGCAGCATTTGCTGGTGCTGATGGATATGCCGCAGAAAGGCCGTGCTATCATAAATGGTGATGCAGAGCCTTTCCTTGCTAGTAAGTCCGCCTTTTCGTTGTCTGTGTGGCCGCTATGTCCAGGACTCCAAATGAGATGAATTTTGTATGCGCTCTGGCCACCTGGTGAAGTAGCTGTAAGCAGTCTCATACCAGTTGGAGGTGATTTCATATCTCTTTGCTGTCAGAGAGTATATAAATGTTTTTGTTTTTACTTTCCTGCAACTCACATGGACAATCCTTAATACTGTTACGGAAATTAAATCGAGTCCGATCTCTGAATTGCGATGAACTACAACTGGTTACTTTTATATTCAATAGACACACTTTATTTATTGTTGCAGCCTCAGATCAATTATCTGGGCGCTTCACCTTTATTACAAGTTCTCTTTCACACTGAATACCGACTGATCACTCGTTATTGAATCCCGAAAACTGAGTACTCCTGAGGGCGAGTGCTCCCGCTTATATAGTCCTCGGTTCACTTTCTCGAGTATTCGCCGTCAGACGTTCCCCTTCAGAAGCCTCTAGAATGCACTGGCATTTACATTCAGTAGTATGCCGCTGAAGATTACCATTATTTCGTTTTTGTTTTTCTTTAAGCTACAAGAGAGCAATCCAAGCTGTGACAGCGAAATTCGAACATAACCGTCGGTTCGTGTCCGCAACAATAAGTTTTAAGTTATTCGTTTACCTGAACATTAGTGTAGTGAATACGACGCGATATTAGAGATTTTGAAGTCTCGGCATAGATGGACTTACTGGATCTAGCGACAGGTCCATTTCTCCATCTCTCCCTAGAGGTTGAGTGAAGAGATTAAATCGCCTTTCCCAATTTTCAACTTTGGATTGATTCCAGACATCTGCCATGGAAAAACACCGAAACACATGTAGAAGTTCTAATGACGACGGGAAAAGAAAACGGTTTTTTTTGCCTTCCTCTCTTCATTTCAACAAGATCACAAAACAAGGTTACTTACATTCTTGTCCCTGAAGCTAAACAGCAAGTTGCTCACCTAGTTTATAACAAACTTGTTACCATTGACCAGGTAACATACATACCTGGAACCTCGATTTGCGAACCTGTGATATATTGCCTTTAAATCACTTTATCAACAACTCAAAGTCTTATGTACAACTTGAACCAGATAATTGAATATAAACATTAGGAGCGACAACTCAACGCTGCTCCCAAAACATCAGTCGCAATAGGAACACAGAGGCGCCAATACCATTCGAAGAACTGCTGCTTTAATCTCTTTTTAAAAAGACCTACCGGAGGTATTTGACCGTTCTCTGCCTAATGCATTTCCTACGAACGAAAGCGTGAAATGCGTAGCTACGTTCCTCATAACAAACACTCCCCCAACTGGTTACAACGAAAAAAGAATAAACAAACCAAAGGGTTTCTTGGATTTCCATCAATTAGCACACCGCTATTCACAAGCCGAAGCGAATACAAGTAAACCCGAAACGAATTAGCACACATTCTCGAGAAATTCCAATCGTCAGGTACGACTTAATCCATTTAGAGTACTCGAGAAACTAACAAACCCGAAAACCACTGCGCCATTTAGAGCCTAAGTGTTGCTCTCCTTCGTGACTTGAGCATCCAGTCACCTGAACGTCATTAGTTGGATTGTCTATTTAGGAAATCATGTGTTTTGTTTCGACTTTGGTCAATCGAAGAAAAATTCCGAATTTGTGATTCGAAACGCCCATGTGTGGCGGCAAATGACCGACCGAGCGATAGCCTTCGAAGGCCAGCTCGTTCACCTTTATGCCTGCGCAACTACTGAACAGTAAACAGCGATAGTGTAATCGCAACAATTAATCATACCGCACCTAGGCGTGGACGAGCTTGACAGTTTTCCCCAGATAGACAAGATAGAATGACTGTTAGAAAATCGTCCATCACATTCCCCTGATTATGGTATGGATATTCCCAAAAAAAAAATTTTTTTAATTTCCAAAACACACACCTCATAGACCGAGCACACAACCAACTTAACTCGTATGGGCTGAGGTCGCCCCAGCCTGATACGAGATAACGATAATGTTACGATAGCAAAGGCACTCGTAAGCGCAAAGTGTTGAAAAGCAAACGATGAGCTTTTCCACTCAATTTAGCTTTGAAATGGCATTCGGATGCATGATATCGTGATTAGAACAATTAGCATTGTCATCAGATTTTCACTTTCTGTAATAACAGATAGGTACAGAAGGTGTAAAGGCATTCACTCAGCGATTGGATACAGTCACTGGTCTGGTTTGTTCGGTGGTTTTGCTTCTACAGGGTGGGCCAAATACAAGTTTCTTTCTAAAAATGCAATCTATGTGATATGGCTTTATTAGTAAGAACAAACATTCCCATTAATTATGAAATACAACGTCGTTCTAGTGGCTGCCTCGCAGTAGTGCATTCTGTCACCCCGCTTTTCCTAGACCTTGTTGATGGTTGTTGGCATAACATCGGGGTAAAATCACAGCTCCGAGACGGCCAATTGACATCGTCAAGACGGTTGATAACACGATTTGGGAATTTGGTGCGCAAAAGATCGATTATGGCATGGGCTGTGTGGCATGGTGCGACATCCTGCATGAACAAGTCGTCCAATTCCATGTCATCCTTTCTAAAAACAATGGAAAAACTGATCGAGCTCATATTAGAGGTATCCTGATACCACTGCATTCCAATCAGTATGCATATAGCAAAGAACGATCTACTGAGAATGCGCTACACCACCTGGTTGCGCGCGTTGAAAATAGTTTCACACTAGGAAAGGAGAGGAGATCGCAATTTGCGCCTTCCTCGACATTGAGGGGCCTTTGATAATACTGGCAATGGTTCGATCACAACGGCACTTTCCTGCAAGAGTGTAGACCATCCCACTAATCACTGGATTAAGGCGATGCTAAATAGTCGTATTATGTCAGCCACATGCGGAGACGTCTCAGTGACAGTGTCGGCGGCTAAAGGGTGTCCACAAGAAGGAATCCTTTCACCCCTTCTCTGGTCGATAGTCATCGTTGACCTACAATGCAAGCTAACCACTCGTGGCTGCGAGGTCATCGGATATGCTGATGGCCTAGTAGTCATTGTTACGGGCAAGTGCGAAACTGCTGCCTGTGAGCAAATGCAGCTCGCGCAGAGAGGGTTTAACGATTAACCCAAATAGGATAATCTTAGTCCCGTTTACAAAGAGGAGAAAGGTACAGCCCTGCCCAGTCTTTCTAAATGGCACAAATGAGGAAGTAAAGTATCTAGGTATTGACCTAGACCGCCGATTCAACTGGAACTCCAATATTAAAACTAAACTTACAAAAGCGACTAAGGCCAAGTGGGCCTTTCGATGCACATACAATAAAACCTGGGGACTTAAACCTAATGTAGTCTACTGGTTATACACCGTGATAGTAAGACCTATCGAAGGCGCCGTGGTTAATGTGTTGGACTCTGACGCACGATGAGCGAGGGATCCCGATAACACCAACGCCATCGGATGTTTATTTCGCGGCGTCCATCCTCGGCGGGGTACTGGCAAAACCCCCCGTAGTATATTTGCATTGAAAAAGCTTCTCGACGCACGCCGTTCGGAATCTGCATTAAACTGCTTCACCTGTGTGAAAAAATAAGATCACGCACACACACACACACACACACACGGGTGATTGAGAGAAACTTAGCTCTGGTCCTCCATGGGCTGTAACGCCACAAAAGAAGAAGAAAAAGTAAAACCTATCGTCACCTACGCGTCCACCGTATGGTGGACAAAAGTTAAGTAAAAAACTACAATTGTTAAGCTTCAACGCCTTCAGGGACTAGCGTGTCTCGGCATTACAAGCGCTATGCCAGGCTGCCCCACGGTACCCCAAGAACTACTCATTGGACTCACTCCACTGCACCTTTTTATTAAGAAGGTGGTATTTCACAGTGCAATGTAGACTCGAGGGTCACATGTCCATCTTACAACATCTTCCCGAGCTGGATATAATTACCACGGTCTCGGACGCATTACCATACACCTTCACTTTTGACAAGAGATTTGAGATATTGATCCTAAATCGCTCAGCATGCGAAACCAGTGATCCCTTGCTTAATGTCAAAGGCCTTAGGTGGTGTACTAATGGCTCCAAGATGGCTTCTGGCGTTGGAGCCGGCATCTTTGGATCAAATCGTAAGATCTCGAAGGCCCTGGGAATGAGTCCTAGCATCTTTCAAGCAGAATTACATGCCATCCTAACATGCATCAATCTAAACCTAGAGACTGGCATACTCAACATACTCTCTGATAGCCAAGCAGCCCTTAAAGCGCTGAGTTCGTGCAGCACGAACTCAAAAACCGTCAAGGAATACCATGATGCCCTACAAGACCTCGCCAAAAGAAACAATGTCAAACTCTGGTGGGTGCCGGGGCACAAAGGTATTAAGGGCAATGAAATTGCCGACCAACTCGCCGGGAAAGGTTCCAGCGAAAAATACATAGGTCCAGAACCTTTCTGCGGCACTCCCAAGTTCAAGAGACAGAGATTGGAGCCAATCACTCAGGGTGCACAAGCAAACTCTGAGGAAAGAACAAAGGAAGTCTTGGAAACTCATCTGCAGCAATGTGGAGAACATTTTAGACGCCTCCAGACTGAGGAAAATACTCTCGAAAGATCCACTAACTCCGAGTTGCCTCATAACAAACAGAGTTTGGACAACGGCTGAAGAAGAAACACTTAGCCTTCTCCTCAACACGCACTGGATCGCAAGACTCAGTGCAAACGCGAGCAACTATTCTCTCCTCCGCGATAGAGGGACAGTACGATCATATAATCTCTAGGGAGAAAATTGTGTGGGCGTTAAAACGCTTCAAGCCCTATAAATCGCAAGGACCGGATGAAATTTACCCTATCCACAAACTATGGAGTGGACAATACCATGGCTAGAGACAGTCTTTAAAGTATGCCTAGCTTGGAGTCCCATTCCAAAAAACTGGGAGTGCGCAACGGTACTCTTTATTCCCAAGGCATGCAGGAACTCTCACACTTCCCCCAAGGATCTAAGGCCTATATGTTTATCATCTTTTACATTAAAAATCTTGGAAGGGCTGATAGACTTACATATACGCCATAGTTTTGATTATTCCCTAATCTCCAAGGCACAACACGCCTACTGTAAGGGTAGATCTGTCGAAACAGCCTTGCACACACTAGTGAGGAAAGTCGGGAGATTTATCCATCTTAAAGAATATACCATAACAGCCTTCCTAGACATAAAGGGCGCCTTCAACAACGTCACTCCGAAAGCAATACATAATAGAAAGGCTAGGACAGCTAAAGGTGGAGAGAACTCTCATAGAGTAAATTAGCGAGTTACTTTCAACATGCAAAGTCCACTCTAAATGGGAAAGCCAAGCAACCACCAGAGTGGTTACCAGGGGAACCCTACAAGGAGGGGTCCTCCCACCTCTTCTCTGGAATGTAGTCGAAAATGAACTACTAATCAAACTGGAGAAAGAAGGCCTGGACGTTATTGCCTACGCTGATGACGTTGCCATTTCTATCTCAGGCAAATACCTACCCACACTGAATGACCGTATGCAAACGACATTCTCCATACTATGCAAATGGGCACACGGCAGTGGGCTCAGGGTAAATCTCCAGAAGACGGAGCTTGTGCTATTCACCAGAAAGTACAAAATTCCGGAAAACTGCCCAGTCACTTTACGTGGCACCAGGTTAACCTATTCCTCCAGTGCCAAATACCTAACCTGGAAGAACAACACAACCGAGAGAACAAAAAAAAAAACAACAACAATTGGGGATTCAACCCCACGCTCACCCTATGGCGCTACATTACAGTCGTTAGACCCAAACTAATCTATGGAGTGATAGTCTGGTGGAGTGCACTGGACAAAACAACATACCACAAACAACCGGGATCACCGGGACCCTAAGGTCCACTCCAACGGCAGCGCTCAACATGATACTTCACCTTACACCAGTCGATATACTTGGCAAGCAAATTGCCACATGTACGGCAATAAGACTAAAAGCCAACTCATAAAGGACGAGCTATATCACTGGCCGCTCCTCCATCCTAAACAATAGGATAACTATGGCAGAAAACTCGGACCACGTAGAACCCACCACAGTCTTTGAGAAGAACTTCAGGATAACTTACCCGGACAGACAGAACTGGACCCGCCAAACGCAACCTCGCAGAAACTGGTTGGTAGTGGATTTCTACACTAACGTGTTAAAAACCAAAAACGGACTGGGTAGTGGAGTATTTTGCAAATGACTGAAGCTGAACAAAGCTCTAAAACTACCAGACCACTGCAGCGTCTTTCAGGCGGAGCTTTTGGCAATAAAGGAGGCTCCGTCTTGGCTCTAGTGGAACGTGATATCCACTGCGGTTATACGAATTCTCACGGATAGTTAAAAGGCGATCCTACCTCTTGCAAGAACTATAGAGGTATATCCCTGCTCAATGTCGCATACAAGATCCTGTCCAGCGTATTGTGTGAACGTCTAAAACCATTTTGCACCGCACTAATCGGCAGCTACCAGTGCGGCTTCCGGCCCGGCAAATCAACTATAGACCAAATTTTCACACTTCGACAAATCCTGGAAAAGACCAACGAGTTTCGAATCGATACACACCATCCCTTCATCGATTTCAAAGCCGCATACGACAGCATTCATCGTGAAGCACTGTTTGGGGCGATGGCCGAATTCGGGATCCCGGTAAAACTGATTCAGTTGTGTCGTGCCACGCTAAAAAACACGCGATGCACCGTGCAACTCGGTTCTAGGACCTCGGAACCATTCGAAACATGCACCGGATTTCGGCAAGGAGATGCGCTGTCATGTGACTTCTTCAACCTGGTGCTGGAGCAGATAGTGCAACGGGCAGGCGTCAACAGGGAAGACACTATCTTTTACAAGTCCATCCAGCTGCTAGGATACGCGGATGATATCGACATCATCGCGTGTTCTCGCCGTGGCATTGTGGAAGCATTCACGGCGATTGAAGAACAGGCGAAACGAGTTGGTCTTAAGCTCAATGAGGACAAAACGAAATACATGCTGTCAAGCAAAAGCCAATCCGTCGCTCACCACCTGGGACAAAACATAACAATTGACAGCTACAATTTCGAGGAAGTTAAGGAGTTTGTCTACCTCGGGGCAAACGTAAATTCCACAAATGACACCAAAGTGGAGATCCGGCGTAGAATCGCCCTTGGCAACCGTTGCTACTTCGGCTTGTCCAAACAACTGGGGTCAAAACTCCTCACTCGAAAGACCAAAGTCATGCTTTACAAAACGCTCATTCTGCCAGTCTTGCTGTACGGAGCCGAAAGCTGGACGATAAGCAAGACAGCGGAGCTGATTTTGGGTTCTTTCGAAAGAAAAATTCTGCGCCGGATATTTGGTCCTGTCTGTGAGGAAGGTGAATGGAGAAGAAGACACAACCGCGAACTCTACGAGCTGTACCAAGATGTGGATGTAGTCCGGAAGGCAAGGATCCGTCGACTACACTGGCTCGGCCACATCGAGCGCATGGACATCAACGCTCCAGCTAAGAGGGTCTTCGACTCCGAGCCTCCTGGTTCGAGAAGAAGAGGAAGACCGAACCTCCGGTATAAAGACCAAGTAATCGCGGATGTAAGACATCTTGGTCTTGACAACTGGAAGCAGCGTGCCCGGGACCGTCAAGGATGGAAGGCAGCTATAGCTGAGGCTCAGATCCTCCATGGATCGCAGGCCTGATAAGTAAGTAAGTAAGTAGTTAAGCAGCCTTAAAGTCGCTGGCATCATATGTGTACACCTCAAAAACAAGCCTCGACTGTCGCCTATCTCTTAAAGGGATGGCGGAACAGTTTAACATACACCTTCTATGGTTACGAATGAACCGACACACTCGTCAGACAAGGAACGACGCAACAATCAGTCATGGCATGTGAGGGAATACCCCTTGCATGCACCATTAAACATAATCTCATAAATTTCGCCAGGGCTGTGTGTCCCTGCCTTATCACCAGTAAATTCTGGCCTTGGATCGACAGTCAACTGACCAGGAGACTAATCTGCCTAAAACGAACTGACATCTACAAAATCTTTGGTGTCATTACCAGTCACTGTCTCATTGGCATTCATCCACAAAAACCAGGACAAGTTCCGAATGACTTTTGCAGAAGCTGCCTAGACGAAGAGGAGGTCGAATCCATCAATCACTACTCTGCGCCTGTCCGGCTCTCTGCTCAATCGGGAAACGATACCTAGGATCCTACTTCCTAAACGACCTGACTGATGTTTAGCCAGTATAGATAACTGACCTTCTTAACTATTTAAGATGCACTAAGTGCTCAGGCAGAACGAGCCATTCGTAATGGACGACAATGAAACAGAATTCAGTCCACCCGACCTAGACGAAGTCAGAATAGCAATATCAAGACTTAAGTCTAATAAAGCCGCGGGCTGGAGATGAGCTGGTAAGGTGCATGCACCATCTCATTTGCAAGGTATGGTCGGAGGAAAGCGTGCCCGATGAATGGAATCTCAGCATCGTTTGCCCGGTCCATAAGAAAGGTGACCCCTATTATTGCGCCAACTATAGGGGAATAAGTCTCCTTAACATCGCATATAAGATCTTCTCTGCCGTATTGTGTGAACGCCTGAAACCCCTTGTGGATAACCTGATCGGCTCTTATCAGTGTGGTTTCAGGCCAGGTAAATCCACAATAGACCAAATATTTACGCTACGGCAGATCTTGGAGAAGACCCAGGAATACCAAATCGACACTCACCACCTCTTCGTCGATTTCAAGGCTGCATATGAGATGAGCGTGTATAGAGATGAGCTATACAAAGTCATGTCTAGTTTTAACATCCCTGCCAAACTCGTCCGACTGTGCAGGATGACAATGGAGAATTCTCGCTGCTCCATTATGGTCGGTAATGAGCAAACCGAGACCTTTGATGTTAAAAAAGGATTTAGGCAAGGTGACGCGCTGTCATGCAACTTTTTCAACATCGCGTTTGAGAAGATCGTGCAAGAGTCACTGGCCAACACAAGAGGTACGATTTATTTCAAGTCTACGCAATTGCTTGCGTATGCCGACGACATTGACGTGATTGGACGGACACAGCGAGATGTCAATGAGGCCTTTGTAAGCATTGAGGTAGAAGCGACTAAGATGGGTCTCAACGTTAATGAGGGTAAAACCAAATATCTGCTTTCATCTAAAAGAGACGGATAACACCGACGTATTGGCAGGAACGTCACCATGGGCGGATATAACTTTAAAGTGGTCAAGGAATTCATCTACCTTGGCTCACTGATGACCAGCGACAACAACACCAGCGCTGAGATAAAACGCAGAATCACTCTTTCCAACCGCTGTTCCTTTGGTCTCAGGAGGCAATTGAGAAGTAGAGCCCTCTCTCGGAAAACCAAGGTGACACTATATAAGACCTTAATCAACGCAGTCCTCCTTTACGGCGCAGAGGCTTGGACCTTAACAAAAGCGGATGAAGATGCCCTTGGTCGTTTCGAGAGGAAAATTCTGCGTACTATCTACGGTCCCGTTCGTTTAAACGGTGTATGGAGGAGAAGATATAACGAAGAACTGTACGGGTTGTACAGCGACATCGGCCTGGTACGACGTCTACGGATACACCGTCTAAGGTGGCTAGGCCATGTAGAGCGCATCGAAAATACAGCTCTGACCCGGAGTCTTCGAATCCACTCCGGAAGGAAGGCGCGGCAGAGGACGGCCGCATCATCGGTGGCGCACGCAAGTGGAAGGGGACCTTAACCAACTGGGCGTGCGGCGCTGGAAACAGCTGGCCAAAGACCGTGCCAGCTGGAGACGCTTGTTGGTTGAGGCCCAGGTTCACCACGGACTGTAGCGCCACCTAAGTAAGTAAGTAAGTAAGTAGTTCCATGAATAGGGGGTAAACCTCCCTCGTAGGAGCACTAGGGGTCTCTCTGGCCTATGTGTATTCTTCTCCATCCTGGGAAGGTTACGAAGCTACCTACCTACCTTCTGTCAAAATTCGAGCAGGAAGCAGCTGTCAGTGTCAAAATAACCTAAGATTTTAAAAAAAAAAAAAAACCACTAGATGGCGCATCCCTTATTTACCGCTGTAAGATCGAATTGTACGCTTTATGAGCACGTTTCGTTTCTGATAATTGTCGTTACACATACATTCGGACCTTGTGATATTAGTAAAAGAACAAGACATTTTTCGAACAAATAACTAAGAGGATTACATCAAGCTCGTCGTGATTATGTGAGCACGCCCTCGAGTCGTAGCTTGTTTCCAAGTCTTTCGTGTTCTCTTCTCTACACGCTAATGAGAAGCTTCCTGTCATTGACCCAAAATGCGGTAAAACCGTAATACTATGTCTTCTGGTTGCCTTCTTACAAGCGATCATCACATTTTTTCCAATTTCGTTTGTCACTTTGGTTTTTGCTTTGATAGTTTTTTTGTTATTTGCGAAATTAGCTATGCAGGTCAGCTTCGAGTTCATGCCGTTTTGATGGATGTTCCTCGTCGCAGCGAACATGCGTCGTCAGTAACATTGATTGTCATCGGATGGGTATACAGAGTGTCAGTAGGTTTTCGTGGCTTTCGAGGCTTCATTTGTATTTTTGGTGAGTCGTCACTACATGACTGTTGAAATCCCATTTATAAGTGTGGCAGAGGATATGATGGCAATAAATTACTCGGCTTATTAGCTCAGGAAATGATTGTGATTTTGTTTTTCTTGTTCTTTTGATACAATCAAATGTTGCACGACTGAATGTGAGAAATGGTGGATTTCACGTGAATGCGTCCTTCATCTTCGAGTACACATGTGTCTCGAGCTTTCAATAAACGTGCAACGCATTAATGTGACGACAATTATTAGTTATAACGGTCATAAAACCACGTCCGTTTCTGGTCTGGTCTGCATCGCAAATTCAACCGAAATCGAATTCTAATCGAACGATTGCGTCATTTTCGCAACGTCGTATCGCGTCGTCGTCTTGAACGAAATTGATTTATGACAGCACTATGCTCGACGAAAGACAAAAAACTAAAAGCAATTCTCTTTCCGCCATAAGATGACATCAAATTTGAATTTGTAATAAAGTAATCCGATCCAATACAGCACCACACTAGCAAAAACACGCCCACATGCGCTACAGATACATAGTTTTCATAAATTTCATATTTAACTTCTCCAAATCAAAAACTCATCAACTCAGATGTGATTTGTGCGCTCGTCGAGACTGGTTTTTGCATAAGCCGACACTTTACCATTCCGGGATACGGGGAATCCCCTATCTGGACCATATAGGCGCGTGAAAAGATTGAAAAACCAACATAGCGTTCAGTTGCAAAGGAGAGGAGGTACGAGTATGAAAGACATTTGAACATTCATAGCAGTGGAGTTATCAGGGAAAGAGCAAAATGTCAACCATTCTCATCAACTATTCATACGAATTCTAATCAGTCGACTAAGAATAGTATGGAGTGCTTTGTGGCACAGATTAGATGCAGTTGTTGCATAAACCATTCGCAGAGAATGAAAAAAAAAAACAAAAACCATAAGGCACAGTTGAGGAACTGGAGTAGTCCACATCGAGCATAATCGTGCAACTAATTAAGAAATCAATCAATAAGCATAGGTTCCACGGGGTGTCAAGGACTGTTCCCTTTCCATAAACATAATCTCATTTTTTTTTTTTATTATTATTGAAAACACTCTAGACCAAACCAATAAGGAAATCGACGTAACAACAAATTAATTACGGGTAATATCAGCTCCGTGATAAGAGCGCCGCGCCGTGGCGCAGTAGGTAGTGTGTCTGCCTCTGACGCCGATGACACGGGATCAAATCCCGACAACAGCCATGTCATCGAACGTGTTTTCATGGTGCTTCTCCTCAGCGGGGTGCCTACGTACTTACTTAGGTGGCACTACAGTTCGGGGTGAACCTGTGCCTCAACCGACAAACCCCTCCAGTTAGCACGATCTTTTGCCAGCTGTTTCCAGTGTCGCACGCCCAGTTGGTTAAAGTCCCTTTCCGGCCGTCCTCTGCAACGTCGTCCTTCCGGGTTGGAGTTGAAGACTCTTTTCGGGCCGGAGCTGTGATGTCCATTCGCTCCACAAAGCCTAACCATCTTGTATCCGTAGACGTCGTACTAGGCCGATGCCGCGGTACAGCCCGTACAGTTCGTGATTGAATCCACTCTCCGTCAACACAAACGAGACCGAAGAATTTTCCGCTCGAAGTGACCAAGGGCCTCTTCATCCATTTTTATTAAGAACCAAGAATCGACGTCGTAGAGGAGGACTACTACTCAACTGCCTCTTGAGCCCGAAGAAACATCGGTTGGCAAGAGTTATTCTGCATCTAATCTGAGCGCTGGTATCTTTGCCGTTTGTAACCAGTGAGCCAAGGTAGATTAAATCCTTGACTACATCAAAGTTATAGCTGCCAATAGTGATGTTCTGGTCAAGACGTCGGTATTGTTCGTCCTTCTTTGACGATAGCATATATTTGGTTTCTTTCTTAACCCACGTTCCTGCTCAATGTCGCATACAAGATCCTGTCCAGCGTATTGTGTTAACCTCTAAAGCCATTTTGCACCGCACTAATCGGCAGCTACCAGTGCGGCTTCCGGCCCGGCAAATCGACTATAGACCAAATTCTCACACTTCGACAAATCCTGGAAAAGACCAACAAGTTTCGAATCGATACACACCATCTCTTCATCGATTTCAAAGCCGCATACGACAGAATTCATCGTGAAGGACTGTTTGGTGGCTGAATTCGGGATCCCGGGAAAATTGATCCAGTTGTGTCGCGCCACGCTAAGACTCGGTTCTAGGACTTCGGAACCGTTTGAAACATGCACCAGATTTCGGCAAGGAGATGCGCTGTCATGTCACTTCTTCAACCTGGTGCTGGAGCAGATAATGTGACGGGCAGGCGTCAACAGGGAAGGCACAATCTTCTACAAGTCCGTCCAGCTGCTAGAGCTGCTAGGATACGCGGATGATATCGATATCATCGCGTGTTCTCGCCGTGGCATTGTGGAAGCATTCACGGCGATTGAAGAACAGGCGAAACGAGTTGGTCTTAAGGTCAATGAGGACAAAATGAAGTATATGTATGCTGTCAAGCAAAAACCAATCCGTCACTCACCACCTGGGACAAAATATAACAATTGACAGCTACAATTTCGAGGTAGTTAAGGAGTTTGCAAACGTAAATTCCACAAATGACACCACAGTGGAGATCCGGCATAGAATCGCCCTTGGCAACCGCTGCTACTTCGGCTTGTCCAAACAACTGGGGTCAAAACTCCTCACTCGAAAGACCATACGGAGCCGAAAGTTAGACGATAAGCAGGACAGCTGTACAAAGATGTGGATGTAGTCCGGAAGGCGAAGATCCGTCGACTACACTGTACACTGGCTCGGCCCCATCGAGCGCATGGACATCAACGCTCCAGTTAAGAGGGTCTTCGACTCCGAGCCTCCTGGTTCGAGAAGAAGAGGAAGACCGAACCTCCGGTATAAAGACCAAGTAATCGCGGATGTGAGACATCTTGGTCTTGATAACTGGAAGCAGCGTGCCCGGGACCATCAAGGATGGAAGGCAGCTATAGCTCAGGCTCAGATCCTTCGTGGATCGCTGGCCTGATAAGTAAATAAGTATATATTTGGTTTTGCCCTCATTTACCTTCAGACCTACTTCTCCCAATAGTGTAGATCGTGCCTCCTTTGAATCCGTGAATCCTTTTTTCTCATTGAGAGATGGGTTAACTCCTTACCGACCTTAATGCAGCAGCGAGAATTTTCCATTCTCATCCTGCACAACCTGGCAGTTTGGCAGGGATGTCAAAACATAATATGGCTCCATATAGCTCTTCCCTATAGACACTGTCAAATGCGGTATTAAAATCGACGAAAAGGTGGTGTGTATCGGTCTTCTCCAAGATCTGCCGCAGTGTGAATATTTAGTCTATCGTGGATTTGCCTGGCCTGAAAACACATTGATAGGAACCTGTCAATTTATCCACGAATGGCTTCAGGCATTTACACAGTACGGCAGAAAAGATCTTATACGCGATGTTAACCAGGCTTATTCCCGTCTTATAGTTAGCGCAGTTATAGCGGTCTCCTTTTCTTCGTGACCATTTCGCCAAAATCTCGACCCATATCGTTCCACAACTACCGTACTCACCAGATTTGGCTTCGTGCGACTTCTGGCTATTCAACAAGCTAGGGATGGCCGTGGTGCAGTGGTAAACATCACCGACCGTCGAGCGGCCTTATACATTAAAAAACCTATGCAACACAGCTGTTTTGGATGAGAACTGATCAAACATACTGATGAAGGCATAACACTCATAGTATATGGTCACTTTAAATTCATACTGTCTGTGTGCAATTCTAATATGACACCATAATGGCGTGGAACAGTTTCTGAGAACTACAACCAACGTGAAAATTTGATCGGTTCCTCTCGAATTCTATCTAGGACAACCACCCCCGAAGAGAAGTGAACGAACATTTACGACCCAAACTACTACACTCCGTTCAGGTTGTGTGATAAACATTTTAAGAGTACGTGTAACCTCTTGATCCTGCGTGAACTTTAAAGAAAAAAAAGGAGACTGCTCCGGGGACACCGTTTTGAGTCGAAGCCCTCATCGAAAATCGAATTTAACAACTGTTTCGAAGATTGGAAATTCCCTCGGCATAAGTGCATTGAGGGAGATTACTTTGAAGACGATGGAATTGATTCGAAAGACTAAATCAAGATTTTTCAAAATAAACGCTATGTCGCCCTACTTGTCGGACAGAATAATATCTTGACGTATACCTATGGTAGTTGTCCTGCATGAACTTCCATTTAGGAGGCATTTCCCCCCTCAGCAAATGGCAGCTGGACGTAGTCAATAGCACACATTTTATTCACTGTCCGATTAATTGATCCAACCCAAAACCATTGAACTATGTACCCCCACCGTGTTCAACTGTTGGTTCTAAGGAATTCCCTTTATGCCGCCTCTAAAGCACTAGATAAATCAATTTGCGGAACTGTGAAATCCAGTTCCAATACTGTATGTATGTGGTGCTATTTTTCTGACCCGAACTGTACAAAAGGTGAGCTTGGGGTTTAATCCCCATTTTTCCCCTAGGGCTTTCTTGCAGGTGTAGAGAGCTATAGTTGCTTTTTTTTGCTCTCTCGGTTGAGTTGTTCTTTCAGGTTATTATCCTGCCTAGTACAATGTCAAGTAAAGTGACTGGGCAGTTTTCCGGAATTTTGTACTTTCTGTTGAATAGCACAAGCTCCTGGTGATTTACCCTGAGCCCATTGCCGTGTGCCCATTTGCATAGTATGGAGAATGTCGTTTGCATACGGTCATTCAGTGTGGGTAGGTATTTGCCTGAGATAGAAATGGCAACGTCATCAGCGTAGGCAATAACGTCCAGGCCTTCTTTCTCCAGTTCGATTAGTAGTTCATTTGCGACCACATTCCATAGAAGAGGTGAGAGGATCCCCCCTTGTGAGATTTCCCTGGTAACCACTTTGGTGTTTCCTTGGCTTCCCCATTTAGAGTGGACTTTGCATGTTGAAGTAACTCGCTAATCAACTCTATGAGAGTCCTCTCCACCTTTAGCTTTTGTAGCCCTCCTATTATCGCTCTCGGAGGGAAGCTGTTGTTGTCCTCTATGTCTAGGAAGGCTGTTAAGGTATATTCTTTAAGATGGATAGATCTCCCGACTTTCCTCACTAGTGTGTGCAAGGCTGTTTTGACAGATCTACCCTTACAGTAGGCGTGCTGTTCCTTAGAGATTAGGGAAGGATCAAAATGATGGCGGATATGTAAGTCTATCAGCCTTTCCAAGGTTTTTAATGCAAAGAATGATAGACAAATAGGTCTTGGATCCTTGGGGGAGGTGTGAGAGTTCCTGCCAGCCTTGGGGATGAAGAGTACCCTTGCGTACTTCCACTTTTCTGGAATGTGACTCCAAGCTAGGCATCCTTTAAAGATATACATACATAGTCCATTCCATAGTTTGTGTAAGGTCGATAGGGTAAATTTCATCCGGTCCTGGCGATTTATAAGGCTTGAATCTCGTGAACGCCCACATAATTTTCTCTCTAGAGATTATATGATCATACTGTCCCTCTACCGCCTCTACGTACATACGTTGCCCACCTAAGCCAAGACAGAGCACCATTTATTGTCAAAAGCTCCGCCTGTAAGACGTTACAATAATCTGGTAGCTTTAGAGCTTGGCTCAGGTTAAATTGTTTGCAGAATACTCCACTACCCATCCCGTTTTTGGTTTTTGTATCACTCTAGGTAAATAGGCTGCAAAAGCTAAGACCTTTTACAACTGTTTGCCCATTAAAGTGTCATTTTTTTACTTAAAAAAACAATTCCAAGAATTATTGGGATATAAAAGGTCACCCGATCCTCTGTATGGTACGTACATATGTACCTATGTATGTAGTATCGATTTTCCTATTTCGTTTTTAAATGCACCCTTACCCTCTACTAGCTGAATTTAGCATTCGAAAGTGCACAACCCATGGAAGCTATCACCCAACGGTCATCTCCCCTAATCAACAACCTTCTGCCACCGCAGACGTTACACAGCCCGTTGCCTCTTGAGCCTCAAAAGCAAACCCCCCAAATTCTCCCCGACCCGATAACCAATTTGCAGCAACTTAATACCGGCTCACCATCCAAATCAAATGTGTATCACTATGTCCATCCGACAATACAACTAATCGGATTACAAGCTTAACCTACATGACCAAATCCATAGAACGGCCACAATGTATCGCCGCCTCATCCACTTACCTCGTAAATCGTAGTTTCCGTCAATTTTGACATCAATCGACTCGAAATATCCGCTCACCGAGTCGCATGCCTCCCTTATCGTATCCTTACTCGAATCTGCATGTAAATGATGACTACCGCCACCAACTGCACCGCTAGCATCCAAATTTTTCCCGCTCACTACCGCGAATAACAACTGAAAACCTAATAACAACGACAGCACTTGGTAATTGCACTTTTTCTTCTCACACAACAACTTAAACGAGGAGGAGGCCATGATCATCGATCGATTTTCTAACACTTTCTCGCTTCGATTGCTGATTTTCCAAAACAACACTAACAAAAAACGATTTTTCTTTATCACAATATCAGCAAATTGCCAATTTTTCTTTCCTCTCTCTCTCTCTATCGCACACTCTCGCGACTTAGCAATGTATCAAAAGAAACAACAACAAAAGGTAGAAGAATGAAATTCGAAATCGAAATTGGGAATATTAGAATCACACGACCGAATGCACTTTTCACCGAAAACTAATCGCGCAGCACACAGCCAAGAATCAAATGCGAATGCGAAGCGCAACGCGACAGTGACAGCAACAAAATTAAATTGCGAATATCGACTTGGACCGACTGGTGTTGTTGTGTATTTCTGCAACACAACACGGTATGACAGCGGCCAATAGTGTGGTTGTTTTACGAACGGATGGTATATGGGTAAGAGGGTGGGGGGAGGGAGATGTGACGCGACGAATGTGTGTCTTTTTTGTTGTTTTGCTGTTTGCACAGTTCGTATGTTGAGTTTTGTTTCACGTTTGCATATTTTGTTGTTGTTGTTGTTGTTATTTGTATCTTTTATTCTCCTCCTCCCTTGATGTCGCACAAACCGTTTAACCGTGTACTTCACAGATTCACACTTGGGGCGGCGATGTTTCTCGCTCGTTTCTTGCCTTGTCTTCTTCTTGGCCGTATGGGTCGGATTGCTGTGGCGGCCGGCTTGTCTGTGTGCCGAGGAGCTGAATATAGTTGAGAATCGACGCGAGATGCTTTGTGATTTACTAGATGGGTATAGTAGAAATTGGCAGTCGGCAGATTCAATTCACTTTGCTCTTCACAACATAGACGTATGTACATACATATGTATATACGTAACGTATGAATTGCGTGGGATATATTTAGCTCGTGGCTTGTATTTTTGCTCTTTTCGTCCGTTAACAGTAGCACAGCACAATTGTATTGCTCCTCATGACGATGACAACAATTCAACCGATTCACCCCAGGACGTCGAAAATATCTAAATTTTTAATTGTTTTTTTTGCACACCCTGTGTGTGTGTGTTAGCGATCGTTTGACGTGCGATATCACAAGTGATAAGGTGCCATCACACACTACACTATTACGCGGAAATGGCAAATGAGATAACGGGGCGGGGTGGTTGATCGACGATCATTGACGTATCGCGTAGCCAAGCCACCACAACCGCTGTATCCTTGCTACCGCTATTTTACTACCGTGTGCGGCTCAAAGTAGATTTCGGTGACATAACAAACTACTAGCGATAGTCTGGTCGACAGTTGACCGATTAGATATGGAACGTTATTGTTTTGTTTTCTGTATTTTCCAAGCAAAGCGACGACGACACGATGATTAGATTATGACCAAACTAAGGCAAATTGGCTTGTGAGCATTTACGGCTAACTAGAACGAACGACAGCTCATAGTCAACGACGCACTTATTCTCTCTCATTCGTTCCGAAGGTTTGTTTCACCGTGTACTCTATGCGTTTTCGTACGAATTGTAGCAAAAAAACTACAAAAAAAAAACCAAAAACTCTCAAATCGAATATGTTCCAAAAAAAAAAAAAAACAAAAAACGTTGAACGGACAGAATTCCGGAGATATAGCGTAGTGCAACTCGCTCACGTCCCAATTACTGAGAAACTCGTCCGAAACTGAAAATGAATAGCACACACACGACACGGCACCGGAGAATCTACCAGTGTTCGCTCGTTGAGGTTTGCTGGTTGGTCCAACAACTTAACTTCGAACTGACAGTTCAAGCAAACCCACTCAATCGTTGAGCATAATATGATTCATTTGGAACTCACTCAAACATGTTGCCTTGCTCGTAAAACGGTTCGAAATGGTGAAACACCTTTAACCGACCGTCCGACCGGCTTATAAGGAACGAAGAAACCACGGCAGTCAGAGTGGAACCTGTCAGACGAGAATCTGCCATCAAAAGCAAAACAAAAGCGATAAGCACTGAGCGAAAGAAAGGTAAAAAGAGAAGAGAATCACCCCGAAAAAGATACATCATCCAACCGATCCATTGTTGAATGAAGAGCCGTACTCGAACGGGGGGGGGTATTGAGAGGAAATAAATAAAATATGTAATGAAGAGGAGATACAGATACGGGCGTTAGAATGAATAACATAATAACCATGTGCCGCGCTGCGGTGGGGTAGATTGTCAACGGGGCGGTCAGGTTCGCTTTATCATACGTTCAGGTGTATGTACGTGCATGCGGGGGACAATCAATGGCGTGGAGACAGTCGTCGACAACCAAAGTAAGACAGACGACAGGGAAACTGGCGATGTAGTGAGAGTTGTGTGGACAAAAATGTAAATTTCTGACAGCAGTCGTTAGAGTAAGTCTGGCACTTGAAAGGAATTTTTTTTGGTTTGATTCACTCCACTCGGTATGAGTACGTTGCGATGCGGTTTTTCTTCTTTGCATTTGAGTGGTAAAATTTAATTAATTTTTTTGCGAATCTGAGTTGCAAAATACAGTGTTGCCAAGGCGCCGGGCCGGAAGAAAGTACCTAGGTAGGATATATACATATATGTACATACACACATACATTTACAGTGGCCCGCATGTTCCACTAAAAGAGTCGCGGGGGTAATGCGCGCACGAAGGATGTCCAGGCCACTCGATCCTCCCTCATCGACTCTAACTCATCAGGAGCTATGCCCAAGCGCACCCAGGCGAGTTTTTGGACTCGGTCCAACCACCTCGTCCTGGGTCTGCCAAGCGGTCGCCTGCCTGATGGTATTGTATCCAAGGCACGCTTCGGAAGTCGTAATGATGGCGATATTCGTCTCACGTGACCAAACCATCGAAGCATAGCCCTTTCCGTTCGGAGAAGCAGCTGCTCAACATTGAGCTCCCCGCGCATTGCCGTGTCTCTCACCCTATCCCGGCGAGTAACTCCCACAACAGCAAGAAGAAATCTCATTTCGGCAGCTTCTATTCGCGATCTTATTCTTTCGGTCAAGTTCCAAATTTCATGACCGTAGGTGAGAGTTGGAACAAATACTGAGTTAAAAACCGCTAACTTGGCTTGGATACCAAGCTCGGTCTTCCTGATTACAGATCTTCCAAGCTGTTTCAAAACTGACCCAGCTTGGCCAATCCTGCAGGAAAGCTCAGTATTACTCCTCCCATCACTCGTGACGAAGACCCCGAGATACTTAAACTTCTCCACCTGCTTCAAAGGGGTATCCACTAACATGTAGAGTGCATTGGACAGGTGTTCTGGAAATAACCATAACCTCGGATTTGTCCACGTTAACCCTCATTCCAGCATCAACACATACGGCCACAAACCTATGTAGCTCGCGGTGAAGTTCCATCTGGGATGATGTGAGGACAACTAAGTCATCTGCAAAAAGAAGACGACTTATCCTCAACTCTCCCAATGTAAAACACTCCTCGCCTCAACTGCGCTGCAACATCCAGTCCATATATATAATGAAAAGGAGAGGTGACAAGACGCACCCTTGGCGAAGTCCAACGCCCACGGGGAAATTGTTGATTTACTACCGTTAACCCGAACGCAGCTGCTACAGTTTGTGTATAGAGACTGAATGGCCCTCAACAGAGGACCATTAATCCTATACTCCTGCACGACACTCCAGAATTTACCTCGAGGAGCTCGGTCATACGCCTTTTCCAAATCTATAAAGCAGCTGTAGATCGGTTTAGCGTACTCCCAAGCCTTCTCGAGTACCATTCTTAGAGTGAAAAGCTGATCGGTTGTACTTCTGCCGTGACGAAGCCCGCACTGTTCATCCCCTATCCTGGATTCGACCATAGCTCTAGAACGCGCCTCCAACACCTTAGAGTAGACCTTACCGGGGACACTTAAAAGAGATACGCCCCTATAGTTGGAGCACTCTTTTTTATCCCCCTTTTTGAAAAGAGGAACAATCACCCCAGCTTGCCAATCGCTAGGTATCTCACCGCATTCACAGGCCACCTTAATGACATGAGAGAGCTCTAATACTCCCTCCTTACCCATTGCCTTAAGCATTTCTGGCCGAACTTCATCCACACCGGCGGATTTGCCAACTTTTAGCAATTCAATCGCTAAAATGACTTCCTCCACCGTTGGACTATCCTCCGCCACACGCAAGACTATAGGTCTGTCCTCCTCAGTGCCCTGTTCGGGATTGAGCAGCACCGAAAAGTGCTCGCTCCATCTGCGTAAGATGTCCATCTCATTGGAAAGCAACACACCGTCTTTGGACTTAACTCCTTCGATGATGGTGAATTTCCTTCCTCTGAGCCGGCGAATGGTTTGCCAGAACACCTTTTTCGCAGATCTATGGTCGCCTTCCAACTTCTCGCCGAACTCCTTCCAGAACTGCTCTTTCGCTGCTCGTACAGCAAATTTGCAAGTCTTCGCGCCACAGTGTATCGGTCACGAGAGGCAGAGTCCCCCAAGAGAATCCAGTCTCTGTAGGCCTTCTTCTTCTCTCTGATGGCTTCTTGAACTCCGGGTGTTTTAAACACCGCAGTTCTTTTCTCGCCATCAGCCGCCACACCAAGCCGCTTCTCTCCACAAAAATCACGTGCAGAGGCAATTACAGCTGTTCAAAATAGTCGCCATTCTTCCTCTACATGCGATAGAACAGTCGGAACTTGCTCAAACCTTTCGGATATGTGTCGTACGAAGTGTTGCCGCACCTCACTGCTCTGTAGTTTCTCCCACCGTATGCGTGTAACCACTCTTGGTTTCCGCCTTGGCAGACGAGGTACTCTATCAGTAAAATACAGCTTGAACAACACCAGGTGATGATCAGTTGACAGTTCAGCCCCTCTCAACACACGAACGTCAGAAACCATCCGTTTCACACACGAGAAATCTATTAACGATTTCTGTTGAAGACTCCGACGATACCACGTATATTTATGAAAGTCTTTGTGCGGAAAGAAGGTGTTCATAATGGACATGCCATTTGCACAGCAAAAATCCAACAACCTCTCTCCGTTCGCGTTTTGATGAGGATCCTCCCAATCACACTCCCCCGTGTCGTTACTTCCACACCCACGTGGCCGTTGAAGTCACCCATCAGGATATAGGAATCCATCTCAACCACCCTATCAAGGGGCGCATCAATTTCATCCAGGAAAGTCGTATACTCAGACTCTAGATTCGGTGCATACACCTGCACCAGAGATAAAGTTGATCTTTCAAACTTGAGTTTGGTAATCCTAATGGTGTCCACTCCAATACCCTGTCTGCCAGCCTGGGACTTATGAGTATCCCAACTCCCGCCTGTGCAGACATTTGAGGTGCAACTCCCGCAAGGAAGAGTTTCCACCCGTCGGAAAGGTCCACAGTCTTATATCCTCTTTGCTTTATCGAAGAGATACTTACGATATCTAACCGATACCTGGCAGCTTCCTCAACCAGCTCATGATACTTCCCTGTGAGCGATGAGACGTTCCACGTGCCCATCCTAGGCCGATGCCGTTGTCTGTTGCCCTTTACTCCCCGCACGCACTGGTTAGTGCATGGCGTGATAACCCCCCACCTCCGTAATGGCTCACGAGGCCACTGCCGGGTTGCTCGTGACTTCTTCGGGCTAACCCCGACGGGACAGACCGGCCACCAGACGCTCGCATGTATGTATGTATGTTAGCGTTACAGTCCATGAAGAACCTGAGCCGAGTTTCTCTCAATCACCCATGTTGTGTGTGGTTTCATTTTCACATAGGTGAAAGGGACCTACAGTTTTATTGCCGGTTCCGAACGGCGAATTTCGAGAAGCTTTTCATGACAATTTTACTACAGGGGGTTTTGTCAGAACCCCGCTGAGGAGAAACACCGTGAAAAACACGTTCGATGACATGGCTGTGTCGGTACTCGATCCCGAGTCATCGGCGTCAGAGGCCAACACACTACCCACTGCGCCACGGTGCTCTCATACTGCCACCATTTAGGCCCGGCTCCGAATGGGGCCCTGGCACACCAGGGTAGGCAATTTCCGAGGCTGCTCTTCTCTTCGTCATCATGGAGGTTTGCGCTTCGTTAGCCAGGTTTGGTCCTTACGAAAATGAATTCGCACACCCCAAACCTGTTGCCCGCCCCTCACCTCGAGGAGGTCAGCTGCCGGGGGGGCTAGGATATATATATTTTTTTAATAAAAACCCCCTCCATAGCATACGGTTTATTGATCTAGGGAAATTCCAGAAACAGATATCAGACAGTAGCGTTGACATGTGTAAACAAATATTGTCGGGTGAAGTGTATCAACTGATCAAATACACGATGTACAACGCTAGTACACAACTACTTACCTGTGTACATATGAGTATCCATCAGTTAGGGTGGAATGACATCGGGATTAGAACTCTAAGACCCCCGTGGAGTATCGCTTCCGCACTTGTAGCTTAACAGGTTTGATGGTAGCTCTTGCTGTTAGGAAACTATTTCAACATCAGTGCATGCAGTATGTATCTTTTAGAATAGAATTTATTTACGTTTCAAATACAATAGTAATTGGGTATCACAACGAACGCATATTTGACAGGCAACATTTCAGACTGCGTTTTCTGTGTACTTCTTCTTCTTCTTCTTCTTAATGGGCGCTACAGTTCGGGGTGAACCTGGGCCTCAACCAACATGCCCCTCCAACTAGCACGATCTTTTGCTAGCCTTCTCCATTGCCGCACACCCAGTTGGCTGAGGTCCCCTTCCACCTGTGTGCACCATCTTAAGTGCGGCCGTCCTCTGCTTCTTCGTCCCTCGGGGTTGGATTCAAATACTCTCCGGGCTGGAGGTGTGGTGTCCATTCGCTTTACATGGCCCAGCCATCTTAGGCGTTGGATCCTTAGACGCCTGACTAGACCCATGTCGCTGTACAGCCCGTAAAGTACGTGGTTGATTCGTTTCCTCCATTTCCCGTCTGTGTTTATAGGCCCGAAAATCACGCGCAAAATCTTTCTCTCGAACCGACCAAGGGCCTCCTCATCCGCTTTTGATGGTATCCATGCTTTTGCGCCGTACAACAGGACCGGGATGATAAGGGTCTTATATAGAGTCAACTTTGTGGTTCGGGAGAGGGCTCTATTACTCAGTTGCCTTCTGAGCCCAAAGAAACAGCGATTGGCTGAACTGATGTCGTTGTTCCAGGTTACTGCCGAGCCCAGGTAGACGAAGTCCTTCACTATCTCGAGCTTATATCTGCCAATACAAACGTTCTGGCCCAGACGTCGGAGGTGAACGTCCTTTTTTGATGGCAGCATATATTTAGTTTTGCCCTCGTTTACCGCCAGACCAACTTTCGCCGCTTCCATCTCAATACTCGCAAACGCCTCATTGACATCTCTCTGTGATCTACCTATTATGTCAATATCGTCGGCGTATGCAAGGAGTTGCGAGGATTTGAAATAGATTGTGCCTCCTGTATTGGCCAGTGATGTTTGCACAATCATTTCTAATATGATGTTGAAGAAATCACACGACAGCGCATCGCCCTGCCTAACTCCTTATTTTACATCAAAACTCTCGGTAAGGTGTTCACCGATTCGGATGGAGCAGCGAGCATTCTCCAAAGTCATCCTGCATAGTCTGACGAGTTTGGCAGGTATGTCAAAGGTAGACATAGCGTTGTATAGCTCGTCTCTAATTATGCTGTCGTATGCGGCTTTGAAAACGATAATTAGGAGGTGAGTGTCGACTTGGAATTCATTGGTTTTTTCCAGGATCTGCCGTAGTGTGAAGATCTGGTCGATGGTGGACTTCCCTAGCCTGAATCCGCACTGATAAGGACCTATCAGCTTATTTACAAGAGACTTCAGGCATTCACACAGCTGCCTTGAAGAGCTCCGCAGACAGTCCGTCTGCGCCAGCAGCTTTATTCGACTTGAGCTTCGATATGGCAATCTTAACTTCGTCGAGGTCAGGGGGACAGAATTCTCTGCGGTCTTCGTCGATTAGAAATGGATCATTCTGCCTGACAGCGGTATATCGACTAAGATCGCCCTTATACAGTCTGCAGAAGTGGTTTTTCCATATTCTCAGCATCGACTGCGATTCTACTACTAGGTGTCCGTTCTCATCCCTGCAGGCTTCCGTTCTGCCTTTATAACCTTGACATGTTCGCTTTATCTGTTGATACAACTTCCGAACATCACGCCTGCAGTGACACCTCTCCGAATCTTCAATCGCGCGCTTCTCATGCTCTTTCTTCTTTTTTCTAAGAAGCTTATGCTCCTCCCTTCTTTTTAACTCGCAGAGCTCACGAGCTGCTCTTGTGTCTTTATGCAGCGAGGCTGTATATGCATCCTGCTTCGCTGTGTGAATCCTCCTGCACCCGTCATCGAACCAGGTGTTTCTTCGTGGTGGAGCCTTAAGACCCAAAACTTCGGATGCAGAGCTTTTCAGGGTTTGTTTGCAAAGGCTCCACTGCTGTTCTATTGACAGCGTGGAGGATTGAGGTGTATTGGAGAGCTTAAGGGAGACGCGATCGGTAAAAGCACGAGCGGTTTCTGGCGATAGTAACTTTCCGACGTCATAACTTTGTATTCTTACTCTACTCCGCTGCGTTCGTGACATCCGTAAGCGCATCTTGGCTACTACAAGATAGTGGTCCGAGTCGATTTTAGACCCTCGGAAAGTTCGAACAAGAATAGTGGAGGTGGTCGATTGATCAAAAGACCGCCAGATGCCTTTGTGTATATCGGGGTGCGGGTAGCACGTACTGGAAGGAGATTTCGCCCTGTAGGAAGATCAATCAGCCTGTGTCCGTTATCGGAGGTGGTGTCGTGTAGGCTATGCTTGCCGATGATTCTTTCAAAGATGCTTTCCTTACCCAGCTTAGCATTGAAGTCTCCTAGTACAATTTTGATGTCATAGCTGGGACATTGGGCATACTTCTGTCTATGAGATTGTAGAACTCATCTTTGGTGGAGTCATCCTTGTCTTCCTTGGGGGCTTGGACGCAGATTAGGCTGATGTTAAAAAATTTAGCTTTGATACGGATTGTTATGAGGCGTTCGCTCACATGCCGAAAGCTTAGGACTTTTTGCCTTAGTCCAACTCGAATAGCCCCGTGGCGCAGTGGGTAGTGTGTTGGCCTCTGACGCCGATGACACGGGATCTAATCCCGACACAGCCATGTCATCGAACGTGTTTTCACGGTGTGTCTCCTCAGCGGGGTTCTGACAAAACCCCCTATAGTAAGATTGTCATGAAAAGCTTCTCGAAATTCGCCGTTCGGAACCGGCAATAAAACTGTAGGTCCCTTTCACCTATGTGAAAATGAAATCACACACAACATGGGTGATTGAGAGAAGCTCGGCTCTGGTCCTTCATGGGCTGTAACGCCAACATGCATACATACATACATACACCTCGAACAACAAATCCGCATCCAAACAATCGTTGCCCTCTCTCCCTATAGCAGTCGCCGTAGTAAATATCGCAGTTTTTCATCCGCTTTATACCCGGTCCATTCCATCGCATTTCCTGGATGGCGGTTATGCCCACTTTATAGCTATCTAGGGCGTCCGCAAGTTATTTGTCTGCCCGTGGCCTGTTAAGGAACCTAACATTCCAGGTACAGAGCCGAAGTCATTGTCCTTTTTTCGTTTTTTGCAAGGGTCGTCAACATTAATCCGGTCCGTTATATCCGAGGCGTGTGGTTGTTTCGGAGTTTGTGGTGCGGTTAGGGCTTACTAAGCCGTGACCCAACCGACTAATCCTGTTTTTTTTGGCTCATGAGGCTCGCCATTAGCCCTTCCCCGTCTGCAGTTTCCATAGGAAATTTCCAGATGCCACCATGAGGAGGTGGGGATGGGACTTACTAACAGTGCCGCAAGATGTTCGACTGCGGTGGCTCTTCTCGCTTTTTAGCAGGCCAGCATCCGTCGGATAGATGCTACCCCTACGAGGCATTTGTTAGTCCTTTGCCATCCGTTTTCTGTGTACACAGTTTTGTAATTCGTCATTTACTTAGTACAGGTGAGATCTCTGTTTAACAGAGCCAAATGGAGTAATAGTTGGACTGAGGGCGCCGTGGCTCAGTAGTTAGTGTATTGTACTCTGACGCACGATGAGCGAGTTCGGATCCCGATAATACCAACGCCATCGAACGTTGCGTCCCTCCTCGGCGGGGTACTGCCAAAACGCCCCGTAGTAAAGGGTTTTCCAATAGGGAATTGACAACTTTGAATTCAATTTCTGAACGCACCCTTTCACTAATCATCGAACTCTCATTATCAATTTATTCAGTAAAGTCAACATCAGGGATAAAGAATGAGATACCAATCTATTGGCTTTGACAGGCACTTTGACAGTTTGCACCTACAAACGCGTTGCAGTTTGACGGCGTCTTGACTATGTCATTCTGCCTTGTTGTGACTATTTTGCCACGTCTTGACTCTACACATCGACGTCTTGAGACTATCATTGGTTTAGTCAAAAGCTACGTTTTTAAACGGTGAATAACACGTATAACACAGATGAGCGTGTTATCTCAAGACATGGGCCAGTCGATTTCTATTTTCTTTGGGGCTACGTTAAGTCATTGGTTTATGCCAACAAGCCGATGACGTTGGAAGAGCTCAGAGCCAACATTGAACGCGAAATAGCGGCCGAAATGTGTGGCCGAGTCACCGAAAATTGGGTCGAACGAAGTTGAGTACAACATTCAGCCTGACAGCGGTATATGAATCTTCTTCGTCGTTTAACAGCCTGCAGAAATGATTCTTCCAAATTCTCAGTATCGACTGCGGCTCACCTACAAGTTTCTATTCTCATACTGGCAGGCTTTGGCCCGGAGTTTGTATCCACTGGATAGCTGTTTTGCCTTTGGTAAAATTTCCGGACCTCATTTCTGTTGTAACACCTCTCCAACTCCTCGACAGTGCGCTTCTCACGCTCCTTCTTTTTCTTTTTGAGAAGCCGGTTCTCTTCTTCCTTTTTCTCAGCTCACGAACAGCTCACGTCCTTCGATGCAGCATTGGATTGTAGGTGTCTTGCTTAGCTGCGTGGGGCTGCATGCACTCGTCGGCAAACCACGGATTTTTCCTGGGCTGTGATGTCGTAAAACCTGCTGTTAGAGCAGGCGGCGTAGAACTTCCAGAGAGTTGTGTTGGGAGACACGGTCGGCAAAGTTCCTAGCGGTCGGTTGCAATTCAAGCTCTTCAACATAAAATCTTGGTGTTCTTTCTCGCCTCCGTTGTTTTTTTTTATATCCGTGATCTAACTTTGGCCACAAGAAGGAAATGATCCGAGTCGATGTTGGCTCCTCGGAAGGCTTGGCTTCCACCTTTGCTGGGCAGAAGCCTGAAACTTATGTTCGTAGATGGGACAAGCGGAACTCGAGGTACATGAATATAAAGCCACCTAATGTTGTGGGAGGAGGGCGCCGTGGCTCAGTGGTTAGTGTGTTAGCTTGTTAGTGTGCACAATTAGCGAGTTCGGATCCCTATATACTAACGCCATCGAATTTTTATTTCGCAGCGTCTCTCCTCGGCACAGGAGTGCGAACAATAGAGCAGGAATGGGCCAGTATTGCCACAGCGCTGGGTTTTAAACCTCCACTACCTAGAGAGCACCGTGGCGCAGTGGGTAGTGTGTTGACCTCTGACGCCGATGACACTTGATCGAATCCCGACACAGCCATGTCATCGAACGTGTTTTCACGGTGTTTCTCCTCAGCGGGGTTCTGACAAAACCCCCTGTAGTAAAATTGTCATGAAAAGCTTCTCGAAATTCGCCGTTCGGAACCGGCAATAAAACTGTAGGTCCCTTTCACCTATGGGAAAATTAAATCGCACACAACATGGGTGATTGAGAGAAGCTCGGCTCTGGTCCTTCATGGGCTGTAACGCCAACATACAGATCCTACAACAGTCATGCTACAATGTAATGTGTTTAACACGTGTAGAGCCAGCAATATGAATATTGTCAAATAGCCATCAGATCTACAGCCTCTTCCTTGTTCTGCTTCAAATCGCCAATTCGACTCCAAACAGGCTCATATAGAATGCACACAACGCAAGGAGCTGATCACAGCATAAAATGAGAGAGCATACGCTTATCGCTTGCGTGAGGCATACAAGACTGCAGTAACGACAAAAAATCCGCCAAGTCCAATAGATGTCCGAAAGAGGCTTGACGTGCTTATGTTAGTTGTTCATGCTAAGCCCTTTAGCCCCAAGGTTTTGTCCTATTTATGGAAGCGTGCTAAGTGCTACTAACACGTTACAAGTTGCTTTGACTATAGTTAGAATAAAAGCAATCAAAACTCCGACCGCACCTCAATCAGGCAACTGAAGCCAACCCAACCGAGAGGGCAATCAGAGCAGTTCACAACATGTAAAACGACTACAGATACATCTAACGACTTGAATATGCGTGAGTTTGGCCATTAGCCGCTTTAACACCTAATTCCCTAACATTTCGTTCCCAAAACAACCAGAAAACAAGAACAACAGCCAAGTAATTGTGATAATTTATTAGAAAATAAAGCAATTCATCCAGATATTGATTCTCCATGGAACACACACGAGCGTGTGGTATCAAATGCGTAGGTAACTCTAAAACAACTTGTAACGTTGCATGACACTTAGTCGCTTCATCGTGATGGTCTGTAACGTTTTTGTTTTGTTTACACAGTGGAGCGATAGTTGGATTTACGGCAGTGTAAAGATAAAACTGTCCCCAACGAGTTCGTGGATTGGTTCATATTCAAATCTGCTCATATCGTAAATGTGATTAAAATGAGATATAGGTTTTGGTACTGACAGCTGACAGATGTCGGGGAATTGAATTCGTTCTGGGTTCAGTTAATAGAACGAATGGAGCTCAATCCAAGGTGGGTATACTCGATGACAATGGGCATCGCTTTAGCACGGAGATCGTATTAAGTTGGTTGATTTTGTAGATCATGTTTTATGCATCGCTCGCTTGTGATAAATCCTAATCGAAGGCGGCTCCCAAAAAGATGTTCATTTTAAGACGATTTATTCTTTTGATAGACAAATTGGAATTGGAAATGATCAACTTTCGCTCTTTGTTGGTCTTATTTATGATTTTATTGAACTCTGACTTGTCACTATACGATGCTTGTTAAAATACATACTACCTACACGTCGACTAAAATCATTCCGTATCGAAGCAACTTTCCTTTTTTCCATGTGTTAGGTTAGGTTGACGTGGTAGGCATAAGCCACACTTAGTCCGAAGCCGGCCCATTGTGATACCACCTGGATCAGGTTACCCTGATCCGCTACCTGGGAACCAACTGGTGCTTCTTATAAAGCGGTGGAGTTGAGCTATTTTTTGGTTTGCTAGCTCACTTAGATTGTCGAAGAAGGGCGCACCGAGGTAGATCCTCCTGCGATTCGCAAAAGAGGGACATGAGCAGAGGAGCTGGTGTATTGATTCCTCCACCTCCTCGGCCATGCAGCCGCGACAGAAGTCGTTGTAGGGTAGCCCCAGTCTGGCGGCGTGTTTTCCAGTGGTTCAGTGACCTGTAATGACACCCACTAGAGTACTTAAGGTTGCCCTTTGGGCTCTTAGTTGGGAGTATAGAAAAAAGGCGATTCTTGACGAAATATCAGGTCCCTGGTTCGTCCTAAGTTTAACTTAGGCCACAATTGTTTGGTGATAAAGCCGATATTGCTCTCATTCCATTGGAGGTTGGTCTCCTCTATGGTTTGAAGCTTTATCATGTGCCTTACCGTACTTATTAGTGTTTATAAGTACCCGAGGGTAGGTAGGCTGAGTGTGCTTGACCCTAACTTTATGAGTTCGTCGGCCGCGCAGTTTACTGGAATATCCCTATGCCCAGGAACCCACAGTATTTTAATGATCCATGTGTTGAATCACAATAATTTTGAAAACGATTTCCTTAAGAATGGAAAGTGACATTAGACGTCAAAAACAAGTACTTTTCACTACGTTAAGAAAAATCGTTCATGGCAACTCCTGCCACCCACTACTTGACGTCCTTTCTAATTGAGTGTTTATTGAATACCCACACTTGACTCTGCACATCCTGACCTGCGTGTTACCACTACGAACTCTTCGAACTCAATGAATTATAAACCGCCGCACATGCAATTATCCTTGCAAGTCTATGAAGCAAATCCCTCAAGTCCTCCCACACTCTCGTTCGAAGTTCATACAGCTCATACACACTAGAAATCGTATGCATGCAGGTCGGTTAGATGCGCAGACACGTGGATGCCAGTCCTGTGTCTTCATTTCACCTTCTTTACACCATTGAAAGGTAGTGCTCGCATCTCGTTAGACCAGACCGTACTCAATACTCTACAATTATCCTTGAATCCACTTGACGAGCAGGAAGCAGGAGGGAGCGAAGGGAAAAGAAGCCTCATCAAATATGGAAGCTCTCAAGTACCTCATTATATATTCAAATCGAATTCTATCCGCCAATATTACTTTCCCCCACGCCTGTTCACCGACCACATTCATACATATACACACAAACACCAAATCGACGGTATTCTTATCCTTGAGCACGATTACAAACATGTATTCGATCCTCGTGTGTCCTAATTCTCTTGGATCTCCTAAGACCGGGGGGTATGTATTTAATTTCATTATCCTGGCATAAAGTCGCTCTATAATTAGAACGCTCCTTTGCCATTGCTGTATCGTGGCGCTTCGTGTCCATATCCATGCCGACTCCTTTCCACCTTTTACGTGCGCCTGAATGGGCCCGTAACACCGTTAACACACTCACAAAACATTCCGGGGCATTTGCTTGAGAGATTGTGCTTTTCCCCCCACGGAAATACTTATCCTTCTTCAATTCGTTCTTGTGTTGTACACCGCCACCAATTAATGAGAGAGTTTCCTTTTTCTTCTGTTTTTCTCTGATCCTTTACTCATTCCTACATTGTGTGTACGTCTACGGCTTTGTCGTCCTCATCTCGTTGTTCTTAACTAGTTTCTGCTCTACCTCCTGGCTCCTCTTTGTGAATGTAGGATTGAAGTCTTCCTCGCAATCGTCTGTATGATGTGCGTCGGGATTAATGACGTACGAGGTAGTTGGCAGTAATTCGACGGGGGGATACGTGGAAGAAATGATGGCCTTGGGGTGCTTGGTAGTGGTACTAAAGTACTAGGCAATGGGACAATTGTGTGATGCGCATACTCACCTCTGAATAGTTGAGAGAATTGGAATTGTGACTCGACGGATGTCCTTTGGTCATGAGATGGACCAGCCAAATATCTGCTCACTCATCAGGAAGGTTGTAAGATCTAAGCCTAAAATATTCCACCTATTCCATCGGTGTAGAACTTATGCGACTTGTCGCCGAAAGACTTGGCCAAATGCGTTTCAGCGGCTGTCCGACCGGCCATTTTTCTTAACATCAAGAGAGTTCTGCAGAGGCCGAAACAAATTGTGATCAGACTGTGGTCCGGGTTATGCGGTGGATGCATCACCACTTTTCCCTCGCTGCGAAAATGCAGGAACACTACTAAGGAAATCCAATGGGCCTGAAATAATTGATAAAATCGCTACCGAGAAAAAGATCCTAAGGGCAATCAATTCGTTTGACCCCTACAAGGTGCCACGAATCGATGGTATATATCCGATATTGCTGCAAAAACCAGGTGAAATTATTGTTCCATGGCTGAATCACATTTACTCCTGGTGCCTCAGGATCTATTCTTTCACAAGCATGGAAAGGAGCTAGGGTGGTTTTCATACACAAGTCGAGAAAAGTCAACCATGCCACTGCAAAGATTATAGACCTATTGGTCTATCCTCCTTCCTATCTATCTAGCTATATGTCGCAATCACACAAGGCTTACCTAAGGTGGATACTGCTCTTCACAGGGTAATCTATTCGATAGAAAACGCAGTCAATGTCAAAGATGTTGTCACAACGCCTCAGACGTACTCGGTTTCGAGCCACCACCGTCGAGAAACCCCTGGTTTGATGATGAGTGCAGACATGCCCACGTAGAGAAACAGAATGCATACATGGCCACATTGCATCGACGGACGAGGGCTGCCCGCGAGCTCTATGAATAGAAAAGGAGGGAGGAGCACGAGAGGCGCGAGATCGAGGAGATGGAGAGGAACGACGTTCGAAAATTTTACCAGAAAGTAAAACGAACATGCCACGGCTATAAAGCCAGAGCAGAAGCCTGCAGGGATGAGCACGGACAACTAGTAGTGGGGTCACAGTCGATGCTGAGATTGTGGAAGGACCACTTCCGTTCGTGGACATTCTTATAGGTTCCTACCAGTGTGGTTTCAGGCCAGGAAAATCCACGATAGACCAAATATTTACACTACGGCAGATCTTGGAGAAGACCCATGAATTCCAGGTCGACACGCACCATCTTTTCGTCGACTTTAAAGCCGCGTATGACAGTGTTTATAGAGACGAGCTATACAGAGCCATGTTAAGTTTTAACATTCCTGCCAAACTCTACAGACTGTGCAGGATGACTATGGAGAACTCTCGCTGCTCCATTATGGCCGAAGGTGAACTAACCGACCTCTTTGCTGTTAAAAAAGGTTTTAGACATGGTGACGCACTGTCATGTGATATCTTTAACATCATACTTGAAAAGATTGTGCGGGACTCTGCGGCCAATACGTCACCTCCGACAGCTATATTTTTGAAGTAGTCAAGGACTTCGTCTACCTTGGCTCGATAGTGACGAGCAGCAACGACACCAGCGCTGAGATAAAACGCAGTAGAACTCTTGCCAACCGCTGTTTTTTCGGGCTCAAGAGGCAATTGAATAGTAGAACTAAGGTATCCTCTACAAAACCTTAATCATCCCGGTCCTCCTCTACGGCGCTGAGGCTTGGACGTTATCAAAAGCGGATCTTGAGCGTTTCGAGAGGACAATTCTGCGTGCAATCTTTGGTCCCGTTTGTGTAAACGGAGAGTGGAGGAGGAGATTCAACCAAAAACTGTACGGGCTGTACAGCGACATCGGTCTGGTTATACGTTTTCGGATCCAACGTCTAAGATGGCTAGGCCATGTAGAGCGAATGGACATCAACGTTCCAGCCCGATGAGTCTTCGACTCCAACCCCGAGGGACGACGCAGCAGAGGACGACCGCATTTAAGGTGGCGCGCACAGGTGGAAAGGGACCTCAACTAACTTGGCGTGCGGCACTGGAAGCGGCTGGCAAAAGATCGGGCCGGCTGGAGAGGCTACTGAGGCAATAGTGTCCAGCCTTCATATGGCCTAAATAAGCTCGGTAATATGCAGGCGGATTAAAAAAATACTGGGTACTTCTATAACAAATTCGACGATAGGAGTAAGCGGACGGGTGAAGGTCAATCGGGGTACACCACAAGGTGGTGTTCTATCGTCTCTCCTATGGCTCCTTGTAGTCGACGGAATGATAAAACTTCTATAATCAGATGGTCTTAACGTCACGGCCTATGCTGAGGACATTGCCATTCTGATATCTGGGAAGTTTCCTCAGTTCCTCAGCGCAAGATTATGTTATCCACTGCTACTGTATAACAACTGGGTCAAGGGGCGAGGCCTGGGAATAAGCCCGGCGAAAACCGAGATAGTCCTCTTCACAAGGAGAAGATCTATATTGAGATACACCTACCCTGGTATGAATGGTAATCTTAGACTCCAAGCTTAGCTGGAAGGAAAGCCTGAAAGAAGCCTACGAGACATGGGGTTTGGGGAATATTGGTTGTACAAGCGGTGGTAAGACCTACCTTAGTCTATGGTTCGATTGTCTGGTGGAAGGCACTTGAGAAGAAATGCCGTCTTCAAAGTGTTTCAAGGATTCAGAGGGCAGGTTGTCTAGCGGTGACTGGATCTATAAAATCCACACCAACGGTGGCCCTTGAAACAATACTGAACCTCCCATCTTTACACATACATTACGGTGAAAGTATCGCAGCCAGGACTACGCTAAGAATGCAAGAATCCGGTTTCCAGGCAAGAAGTCCTCATGGTCACGCATCAGCCTTGGATCGATGGGCCATCTCGAGATGGTTTCCTTACTATGAGAGGAGAATCTCTATGAGAATTTCTTTCAAGGAGGAATGGACCCGTGGTATGGTATGTACGGAAAATGAACTGGCAATCTGTACCGACGGACCTAAAATGCCTACTTCGAACCTCGTGAAGCAAGTAACTCCTATAGACTTGATGATCGCTGTAGTGTTTTCCAAGCTGAGGTCTTCGGAATTAAACAAGCTGCGTACCTGATTCTTAGAAAAAACCTCTCGGGATCAACATCTATGTTGACAGCCAGGCAGCCATCAGGGCTCTGCAGGCTGCATGGATATGATCCAAGCTCGGGGAAGTCTGCTAAGGGGGGCTGGAGGAGATATCAGATGTCACGGGGTGGCCCTCAGCCAGGTGCCAGGTCATATGAATAATTCCGGAAATGAGAAGGCGGACGAACTACAAGCTAGCCAGCCACGCAGATTGCAACTAAGGCTAAAACACCGCTCAGTACACTTTTCAGAGAAATAGAGGCGGAGCTAATAGTGAAAGCCAATAAACGATTGTATCAATTAGAGCGCCGTGGCGCAGTGGGTAGTGTGTTGGCTTCCGACGCCGATGACACGGGATCGAATCCCGACAACAGCCATGTCATCGAACGTGTTTTTCACTGTGCTTCTCCTCAGTGGGGTACTGACAAAACCCCCTGTAGTATAGTTGTCAAGAAAAGATTCTCGAATTTCGCCGTTCGGAACCGGCAATAAACTGTAGGTCCCTTTCACCTATGGGAAAATAAAATCACACACAACATGGGTGATTGAGAGAAGGTCGGCTTTGGTCCTTCATGGACTGTAATAATGGCAATATCAAATCAAAAGACAGAAAGTCTGCTAAAGTTCAATCGGTGCTCTCAAAGGACACTGCATGATATCCTACCACGCAGCCAGACTAGGCCAGCTCCACAATAACTTCTGAATTTGAATTGAATCCATTCGTCACCTACTGTGCGAATGACCGACACTAGTCCAAAAAAGAAACATGTTCCTTGGAAGTCACTTCCTTTCGGGACTAGAAGAGGTAAATAACATTAAGCTGAACTGGGATTTCAATCTGCATCTAGGTGGTTCAGCTCAACGGCTAACTTATAGGTTTCTACGGGTTAAACGTTAATGGGCACAATGGACTTCTCGTAGTCTAAGTCTTCCGTAACCTGTCTTCAATAGGGCACCCATTTACCTAGCCTAACCTAACTCAGCGAAGTTCCGTCAATTCGTTGTGGCTTGGCATTGTCTTGATGAAATGTGACTCATTTTCTGTCGGCCAATTTTGGTCGCTCTTTCTTAATTGCTTTGTTCAAATGGTTCAGAGGACCGTAGTGACCATTTTGCTAGGTTAAAGCAGCTCATAATGGACAATTCCAGCATCGCCTTGTTTGCTTTAAAGTCGCTTGTGAAGGGTCACATTCTCATCGCACACTTCATACATTTTTCGGCATGTTTTTGCAACGTTTTTACCTTTTCTTATAGTAAGAAAAGCATGGCCTAACGCATTCCCTTAGATGATATTTCACTCATTTCCAAATCATTGTACATTTTTACGCAATTGGCAAATTACAAAACTACAAATCGAACGTATAGTCTGAAATGACACCTTTTAAACATACGTTCATCTGAATCGGATTGGTGCCACCCAATATATGGATATCAACATCTGCTAGTGAAAAAAACCGCGGAGACTTCATCGCGAACCCAATATATTCAGTAGCATTCGAAAAATTCTACTTTTTTTCAAGTCCACGATTACCTATTACCTATGAAGGTCTAGTTTATTTCAACGCGGGGCCTACTTTGACGGAAAGGATTCAGATGCTTAGGGGATGTTTTCTGAGGTAAGTTTTTGGACAGTTAACACTACAATGTGCATGCAAGTACACCAAATTTTAAGTTATTAACCTACTCGTAAACAAGGCTGATTACCCCAAAGATATGTACCACTAGAGGGTGCTAAAAGTGGATTGTATCTTCGTCCTCAGGACCATACCGTGGTGAACATCGACTGATTGTAAGATCAATTGAGAACGTGAAAAAAGTGAGAAGCAAATTGAAGCGAAATCGTTGCGGAAACGTAATGGCAAAAGAGTTAGGTGAGTCTGCCGTAAGTGTGCAACACATTTTACGGAAAAAGTTGGCGGTCAAAATAAAAAAGGTTCAATACCCTAAGATGGCTTCAAAACCAATGCGGTTCCAAATATTAAAAGGCACAGCGCATCGGCCTGCCTTAGTCCTTTTTTGACATCAAAGCGATCGGTCAGGCCTTCACCGATTCGGATGGAGCAGCGAGCATTCTCCAAAGTCACCATGCATAGCCTGACGAGTTTAGCAGCGATGTCAATGGTGGATATGGCGTTGTGTGGCTCGTCACTTATTACGCTGTCGTATGCGACTCTGAAGTCGACGAATAGGTGGTAAGTGTTGACTTGAAATTCATTGGTTTTCTCCAGGATCTGCCGTAGTGTGACGATTTGATCGATGGTAGACTTCCCTGGCCTGAAGCCACACTGATAAGGACCTACCAGCTTATTTACGAATGGCTTCAGTCGTTCACACAAAACGGCAGCGAAGACCTTGTATGCGACATTTAGGAGACTTATTCCTCTATAGTTGGCGCAGTCCAAGGGGTCTCCTATTTTGTGGATCGGGCAAACAATGCTGAGACTCTCTTCCTCAGGCATAGGTAGGTAGGTAGGTAGGGTCGTAGCCTTCCCATAATAGAGAAGAACGCACTTAGGCCAAGGAGGCCCGTTGTGCAGCTACGAGGGGGTTTTATCCCCCTATTCGTGGAACCATCTAGTGCTTCTTAAGAAGTTAAGAAGATTAAGTATCCCTACTTTCTGAACATCTGTCAGATCGTTAAGGAAGTAAGAGCCTAGGTAACGCTTCCTTATATTGCAAAAAGCTGGACAGGCGCATAGAAGGTGGTGAATGGATTCAACCTCCTCCTCGTCCTGACAGCTTCTGCAGAAGTCATTTGAAACTATACCTAGTCTTTGTGCGTGACTGCCAATGAGGCAGTGACCTGTGATGACACCGATGACTTTGTAGATGTCAGTTCTTTTTAGGGAGATTATACTCCTTGTGCGCTGACTGTCAAGCCGAGGCCAGATTTGCCTGGTGATGACGCAGGTGTGTCCCTGGGTCCATCTCAGGTTCGTCTCGGCCCTGGTGAGATTCGTCAGATTATGTTTAATGGTTGTAAGGGGTACTCCCTCACAAGCCACGATTGATTGTAGCGTTGTTCCTTGTTTGGCGAGTATGTCGGCTTTCTCATTACCTGTAATGCCGCTGTGTCCTGGTACCCAGATAAGCTGTATATTGAACTGTTCTGCCATCTCGTTGAGAGATCTGCGACAGTCGAGACTAGATTTTGATGAGTACACATAGGACTCCAGCGACTTTAAGGCAGCTTGACTATCTGTAAGGATGCGAATATCTGTGGTGGATATTACGTTCCACTTCAGCCAAGATAAAGCCTCTTTTATTGCCGACAGTTCCGCCTGGAAAACGCTGCATGCTTCAGGCATGCTTTCCTCTAACCATATCTTACAGATGAGCCGGTGCATGCTCCTAACCAGCTCACCCCCAGCCGCTTTGAAGAGCTCAGCGTAGGACATATGTATTGATTAAATTCCTTTAACACTACCGTCCAATTCGCTCTAGCGGATGTCAGCAATCGGACCACACTTCCCGACATGGCCTGCATGCCATAACTTTCTTTTTTCTTCTTCAAAGATTTCCTTTCTTTCACATGTTTTCCTGCGAGCAGCTGTCTACTATTGGTTACACGATTTGCAGCACAAAATTCTTCACCACTACCATGTATCCTTACACAAAACTCCACGTCTCTCAGTGAGGATTGTGTGTGTGTATTAAAGTACGTGGATGCATACGGAAATCAATATCGCTTTACCGGCGCCAGCTATGACCGCTACAGACTGCTGCTTGTCCTGCCAATGCGACAGGGCAGAACAGTATTAGCATCCACACAAATATTGTCCTGGAAGTTTCTGACAATGAAGTGCTTCGCTCTCTGTTGATACGGACGTAAGTACAGTTTGTGATTTATTGTGACCTCCATACGAGTACTGGCATAGTCGTGCTAGTTCCATGTGACCTTCTTTCCACCGATCCAATGGGGAGGTCTGCATACCTCTCTTCCTTTCTGTGTGTTGTGTGTTTTTGGAAAATTGAATATTATGAACACACATTCGTAGTCTACATATGTATGCACATAAAAGGCTCAAGGATTTCGCAAAGATTCGCAATACTTACGGTGTAGAGAGGGAGCATCCTTTTTAAGCCGCATAGTGAGCAAAGAAGTTTTTTTTTTTTTTAGGTCAAAGCAATTTAGCGCTGTTTTCGATGTTGGAGTTTCTTTTTCAACTTTTTTTGAAATGCACTGTGGCGAGAGTGGCTAATGGGAATGGGAAGGAAAGGATGTCAAGGGAATCTATCGGATGTTATGAATAGCTAAGCTGGTTTGTTCCGCAAATAAATATTTCTTTTTAAGTATGTTTGCCTCTTCCTATATATGTACATATTTCTTCAATTGCAATTGGCAACCTTTCAAAAACATGTCCTTATCTTTGTTACGGCGTTGTTGAATAAATGCTTAACAAAGGCACGAGACGACCGCTGGCAGTTGGAGTAAGGACCTTTTTTTAAAAGAATAAAGAAGCTGCACTTTCAAGCAACGTGAGTAACCAGTTTTTAGACGGTTTTGGATTTCGATTTTCTTTAAAATGACTCGCAAGTAAATTTGTCATATATTTCAAGGTTAAAGGTACAAATTTATCAATATTACAAGCCTTACGAGCTAAGTTTAGAGCCTTCGTGTGAATTTAATTACAAAAAAGCTATCCTCAATCTCATAAGGCCCATCCTCCTGTATGGCATCGCAGTCTGATGGACTGCACTGAACAAGGCAGTCTATCGAAACCTTCTGGGGAAAGTACAAAGAACGGCCATCCCCTCCCAGACGGGGGATGGAGGAAAAGATTCAACCACGCCTAAAATGGCTAAGCCATGTAGAGCGAATGGACACCACAGCTCCAGCCCGTAGAGTCTTTGAATCCAATCCCGAGGGACGAAGAAATAGAGGATGGCCGCACCTAAGGTGGCGCGCACAGGTGGATAGGAAACTCAACCACCTGGGCGTGCGGCATTGGAAAAGACTAGCGAAAGATCGTGCTAGGTGGAGAGGCATGTTGGTTGAGGCCCAGGTTCACCCCGAATTGTAGCGCCCGTTAAGTGAGTAAGTAGTTGTCCTACGTTTCAATTGCACGACCAATTCGATTGGTTTCAATTCAAATTTGCATATCTACCCAAAACGATGATGCAGTTCCTTAGGAATGTTCATGTTCAAATCTGCTGCCCCTCGAAACGCGTTTCTTTTTCTGCGTGAATTTATCGCCATTCGAATCGAAATCCCGCTCAGAATTCACGCGTTATTAGCCATTGCCCTCGAACTGCATTCCAACCACTTTTGGGCATGCTCGCAGTTATATGCATATGCCTACATACATATGTACATATGTATGTATGTACATCTACCTTCAAGGAAAGAACAGAAAAGTATAGAACATGAGAAGAATGCCTCTAAGAAAAATCACATCCCACCGAATCTCGACCTTTCGAACCCTTCTCCACACAGCACACCGTACATGGATCGTGTAAGGAAGGAAGAAGGGATATGTATCTAAGCCGCCTTTTGTGACTAATAAGATTCGAACGAAGCGAAAACGAAACTCGAAACAAAGACGAAAGGTGAGCGGGATTCACTGCCGTCATAGTCACTTTGAAAATTGCTACGCCGGCCGTGAAGTCGCGCAGGCGCAACAAGATGCAATCGAAAACGACTCGTGCGACGATGGCAGTTAGCAGCCTTCAGGTATGTATGTATGTATGTATGTATGTATGAACGCTCGAACCAGGATCATGGAACAGTGCTGTATCGAATTGGTTATACAGTTATAATAATTGCCAATATGGTGAGATTCTTTTGCGCTTCAAGAGGTGAGAGATAAGAGGTTTTACCTACTACCCATGCTTGGATCTTCTTTTGATCATTTTCCTTCGTCCTCGGTTGTTGTCGTCGTTGCCTTTGCGAGTACATTTCATCGTTGTCGTGTTGTCCTTATCCTCATCCGACTCTTTATTGTCCTTTTTGTTATTGTATTTTTTTTTTTTTTCATTTTCGTAATTTATTGTGTATTTTGGTGTGCGCCACAAGATATCCAATAACACCTGAACCTGCACTGCATTCAACAGGGAATGAATGGTAAGGAAAGGCCAAAACCAACAGCGAACAGCGAGAATAAAATGAGACATAAAAATCAAGGAAAGATGAATCATAGCAGCAGCAACAGAAGTAGCAGCGCATTCTTTCGCAACTCAACGATGGACGATAGTCGGATAGAAGGTTGGAGCGATATTTCGATGGAACTGTGTGGCGATTGCATTTCTCATTCCCACACTGACTGGATCCGAAATTCCTTTGCTGCGACAGGTATGTACATATACATATGTATGTATGTATGTATTCGGGCGGGTATGCCAGTCTTTTGGATCCTTTTTTGTTGTCTCTTTGTTAAACGGAACCGTTTTCATCGCTGTTTTCTTATTCATTCCCTTCTCCTTTGGATCTATCGAACCATTTTCAGGACGATACTATTTCATTTTGAAAGTGTTTAATTTGATGAATTCGCCATGAAATTGATGACCGCTCGATTAAACGTGTGCCGGATTGAGTAACATCGATAATTGGTAGTAGATAAGAACGAACTCGTATTGTACATATGTGATCTCTGATTAGACTATCGGTGACTATTGAAATCGGGTTATCGACTGCGCACGATAAAGCTACATAAATCATGGCAACAACTGGAGGACTGTAAAACCTTTTTACAGTTTCGATTGACTTACTTACTTACTTTGATAGCGCTACAGTTTAGGGTGAACCAGGACCTCTCCAGCCGGTCCGATATTTGGCCAGCCGCTTCCAGTGCCGCACGACCAGTTAAATGCGGTCGTCCTCTGCTGCGTCGTCCCTCGGGGTTGGAGGCGAAGACTCTTCGGGCCGGAGCGTTGATGCCCATTCACTCTACATGGCCTAGCCATCTTAGACGTTGGATCCGAAGACGTCTAACTAGGCCGATGTCGCTGTACAGCCCGTACAGTTCTTGGCTGAATAACCTCCTCCACTCTCCGTTTACACAAACGGGACCAAAGATTGCACGCAGAATTTTCCTCTCGAAACGCCCAAGAGCCCCTTCATCCGCTTTTGATAACGTCCAAGCCTCAGCGCCGTAGAGGAGGACCGCGATGATTAAGGTTTTGTAGAGGGATACCTTAGTTTTTCGAGAGAGGGCTCTACTACTATATTGCCTCTTGAGCCCGAAGGAGCAGCGGTTGGCAGGAGTTATTCTGCGTTTTATCTCAGCGCTGGTGTCGTAGACGAAGTCCTTGACTACTTCAAAAATATAGCTGCCAAAGGTGACGGTGTTGCGCGTCTTTCTTTGATGACAGCATGTATTTGGTCTTGTCCCCATTTACCCTTAGCCGCTTCTGCTTCAATGCTTGCGAACGCCTCATTGACGTCTCGCTTTAGATCGTACCTCGACTAGATCGTACCTCTTGTATTGGCCACAGAGTCCCGCACGATCTTTTCAAGAATAATGTTAAAGAAATCACATGACAGTGCGTCACCATGTCTAAAACCTTTTTTAACAACAGAGGGGTCGGTTAGTTCACCTCCGACCATAATGGAGCAGCGAGAGTTCAACATAGTCACCCTGCACAGTCTGACTAGTTTGGAATGTTAAAACATGACATCGCTCTGTAAACGAAAAGTTAAAGTCAACAAAAAGATGGTGTGTGTCGACCTGGAATTCATGGGTCTTCTCCAAGATCTGCCGTAGTGTAAATATTTGGTCTATCGTAGACTTTCCTGGAATGAAACCACATTGGTAGGAACCTATCAAATTGACGAACGGTTCCAGGCGCTTACACAGTACAGCGGAGAGGATCTTGTACGCGACATTCAGGAGGCTTAACCCTCTGTAATTGGCACAGTCATAGGGGTCTCCTTTCTTATGGACCGGGCAAACGATACTGAGATTCCATTCATCGGGCATGCGTTCTTCCGACCATATCTTGCAGATGAGTTGGTGCATGTTCCTGACCAGCCCATCGCCAGCTGCTTTAAGCAGTTCCGCGGGGAGTCCGTCTGCTCCAGCAGCTTTATAAGACTTGAGCTTCGATATTGCAATCTTAACTACGTCGAGGTCAGGGGGACAGAATTCTCTGCGGTCCCCGTCGATTAGAAATGGACCATTCTGCCTGACAGCGGTATATTGACTAACATCGCCGTTATACAGTCTGTAGAAGTGGTTTTTCCATATTCCCAGCATCGACTGCGATTCTATTACTAGGTGTCCGTTCTCATCCCTGCAGGCTTCCGTTCTGGCTTTATAACCTTGGCATGTTGGCTTTATCTGTTGATTAAACTTTCTAACGTCACGCCTGCAGTAACACCTCTCCAAATCCTTAATCGCGCGCTGCTCGTGCTCTTTCTTCTAAGAAGCTTATGCTCTTCCCTTCTTTTTAACTCGTAGAGCTCACGAACTGCTCTTGTTCTTTTATGCAGCGGGGCTTTATATGCATCCTGCCTCGCTGTGTGAATCCTCCTGCACTCGTCTTCGAACCAGGTGTTTCTTCGTGGTGGAGCCTTGAAACCCAAAACTTCGGATGCAGAGCTTTTCAGGGCTTGTTTGCAAAGGCTCCATTGCTGTTCTATTGACAGCGTGGAGGATTGAGGTGTATTGGAGAGCTTGAGGGAGACGCGATCGGTAAAAGCACGACCGGTTTCTGGCGATAGTAGCTTTCCGACGTCATAACTTTGCATTCTTACTCTACTCCGCTGCGTTGGTCCGAGTCGATGTTAGCCCCTCGGAAAGTTCGAACATCAAGGATAGTGGAGGAGTGTCTGACGTCGATCGTGATGTGATCAATCTGGTTGGTAGTCGATTGAAGGATGCCGTAAAAAAAAAGAATCCCGGTCAGTTGACACAGCCAAGCGGGAAGAGACCAACCAATCTTGGTATAAGAAACCAGGCAGGCGATCAATTGGAGCAAACCCTCAACTGCTATAAAGCAGATATAACCGCACTCCAAGAAGAGCGATGGGATGGACCAGGCAAAAGACGGATGAAAAACTGCGACATCTACTACGGGAACTACTACAAGGAGGAGAACAGTAAGCGCCTATTCGGGTGCGGATTCGTTATTCGAGGAAGACTCCAACAAAAAGTCTTAAGCTTCCGAGATATAAATAAATTTGGAAGCATTAGCTTAATATGCGCTCACGCCCCAATGGAAGAAAAGGACGAAACACCCAAAGAAGAATTATACGATTTCCTAGACAGAACATATGCCCAATGCCCCAGCTACGACACAAAAATAGTCCTAGGAGATTTTAATGCAAAACTGGGCAAAGAGGACATACTTGAGTCGATCATAGGAAAGCATAGCCTCCATAAAAACCACATCCGACAACGGACTTAGGCGTAGCAAGCACGCGATTCCCCCATCTCAACATCCACATGCAACCAGATTGATCACATTGCGATCGACGCCAGACACTCCTCCTATATTCTCGACGTACGAACCTTCCGAGGGGCCAACATCGACTCGGACCACTACCTTGTTGTAGCCAAGGTACGAATGAGGATATCAAGAATGCTTAGGAGTCGAGTAGGACTACGTAAGTTTGACGTCGGAAAGCTACAATCGCAAGAGACTGCCAGAATCTTTGCCGATCGTGTCGCCTCCAAGCTCTCTCAAAATCCGCCCACAGCAGCAAAAACAATAGAGCTGGAATGGGCGCATTGCCAGAGCGCCATCAGAGACGCTGCCTCTGAGGTGCTGGGTTTCAAACCGCCACCACCTAGAAACTCCTGGTTCGATGTTCAATGCAAACAAGCCCATGCAGCAAAACAAAAGGCATATAAAGCCACGCTGCAACGACGGACGAAAGCTGCTCGCAAAATCTATGAGCAGAAGAGAAGAGAGGAACACACGCTTTTTTAGAAGAAAGAGGAGAGAGCACGGAAAGCGTGAGATCGAGGAGATGGAGAGATGTTTTCGCAGGAATGACGCCCGTAAGTTTTACAATAAGGTAAAACGAACATGCCATGGCTACAAAGTCAGAGCGGCGGCCTGCAGGAATGAAAATGGAGAACTGGTTGTAGAGTCGCAGTCGATGCTGAGGATTTGGAAAGACCACTTCTGCAGACTGTATAACGGCGATAATAGACAAGATACCGCTGTCAGGCAGAACGAGCCATTCGTAATGGACGACGCTGTAACAGAATTCAGTCCACCCGACCTAGACGAAGTCAAAATAGCGGAATCAAGACTTAAGTCTAATAAAGCGCAGACGGCCTGTCTAGCTTTTTATGGCGGCTGGAAATGAGCCGGTTAGGTGCATGCACCATCTCATTTGCAAGGTATGGTCGGAGGAAAGCATGCCCGACGAATGGAATCTCAGCATCGTTTGCCCGGTCCATAAGAAAGGAGACCCCTATAACTGCGCCAACTATAGGGGAATAAGTCTCCTTAGCATCGCATATAAGATCTTCTCTGCCGTATTGTGTGAACGCCTGAAACCGTTGGTGGATAACCTTATCAGTGTGGTTTCAGGCCAGCTAAATTCACAATAGACCAAATATTTACGCTACGGCAGATCTTGGAGAAGATCCACCAAATCGACACTCACCTCCTCTTCGTCGATTTCAAGGCTGCATATGACAGCGTGTATAGAGATGAGCTATACAAAGCCATGTCTAGTTTTAACATCCCTGCCAAACTCGTCCGACTGTGCAGGATGACAATGGAGAATTCTCGCTGCTCCATTAAGGTCGGTAATGAGCAAACCGAGACCTTTGATGTTAAAAAAGGATTTAGGCAAGGTGACGCGCTGTCATTCAACTTTTTTAACATTGAAAGCTTGAAAAGATCGTGCAAAAGTCACTGGCCAACACAAGAGGTACGATTTATTTAGTCTACGCAATTACTTGCGTACGCCGACGTCATTGACGTGGTTGGACGGACACAGCGAGACGTCAATGAGGCCTTTGTAAGCATTGGGGTAGAAGCAGCTAAGATGGGTCTCAAGGTTAATGAGGGTAAGACCAGATATCTGCTTTCATCTAAAAGAGACGGACAACACCGACGTATTGGCCAGAACATCACCATGGTTCACTGATGACCAGCGACAACAACACCAGCGCTGACATAAAACCCAGAATCACTCTTGCCAACCGCTGTTTCATTGGGCTCAAGAGGCAAGTGAGAAGTAGAGCCCTCTCTCGGAAAACCAAAGTGACACTATATAAGACCTTAATCATCCCAGAGCTCCTTTACGGGACGAAGATGCTATTGGTCGTTTCGAGAGGAAAATTCTGCGCACTATCTACGGTCCCGTTTGTTCAAACGGTATATGGAGGAGAAGATATAACGAAGAACTGTACGGGTTGTACAGCGACATCGGCCTGGAACGACGTCTACGGATACAGCGTATAAGGTGGCTAGGCCATGTAGAGCGCATGGAAAATACAGCTCCGACCCGAAGAGTCTTTGAAACCACCCCGGAAGGAAGGCGCGGCAGAGGACGGCCGCATCAACGGTGGCGCATGCAGGTGGAAGGGGACCTTAACCAACTGGGCGTGCGGCGCTGTAAGCAGCTGGCCAATGACCGTGCCAGCTGAAGACGCTTGTTGGTTGAGGCCCAGGTTCACCACGGAGTGTAGCGCCACCTAAGTAAGTAAGTAAGTTATTGAGCATGTCTGCTAGTATCTCGTAATGACATTGACGATAACGTTGTACTACATGAGCGTTTCTAAGTTTGACACATGTCGACGAGTCACGCACAAACTGTCAAAAATGATGGACTGAAAAACCAAATAGCAAAAAAATCAACCAGTTTTTGAGTGGAGACCGTCATGATTTGAGTTATGGTATTTATCACGATAATCCCTGAAGTCTATATTTACAAACTGATTGATCAACTGATTTATTTACCTCCACTATACTGACTACTTAAGCTATCAACAATGATATCGTTACCCTACCAAACAGGGTGTCAAACTTTACATGGAAAATGAACCTACTAGCCTATAACTTTGTGGACATGTTAAACTAAGCAAGTTGTTAAACACGCATATCATTTCTTTCGCACATGCAGCTTCTTACCAAGCTAACAGGGTGCCCAAATTTGACCAAAACTTACACTTTCCGAAAATTAAAACGTGGCCGGCATAAAAAGAGCCAGTCTGTCCTCTGCGATTTCAGCAGAGAAACACTAGCTTGGTCATGAGCTTAACGATTGCCATCTATGTATCTTAAAAATGCCCATAAAAATGTAGACTGTGGACCTGTCACATTGAATCATCCTCCCAAAATCATTCCACAATTGCTAAGCCACAATTTGATCATCTAATCACAGATGCTAATAGTCTGCCAGCCCACGACGGTCTGTTGAAATGTTGAAAATCTACCCACAGACTGCAAGCAATCTTGTAGTCCACACAAAATATCATATTTCCAAGTCCAGTCGCCAAGACCCGAAAACCTATCCGAAAAGATAGAAATTCCACAAGAGATCAATGCACCCAAAATGTATCACCTTAACACGGCAAAAGGAGCCCACCAAACACCAAGAGCAAAAGTCCATCTCTCCAAGTTGGATCGCACGTCGCATGGCAACAAAACTCAAAAGTCGCAAGTCGTTTCGACGTTAACAACAAAGAAGCAAGTAAAACTACTTGCCGGTACAAGTATGTATCTCGTCGCACAATCAGCCAGAGCCCAAGAGCACCAACCACAAGGACAAACAGCACAAAGAAGAAGAAGAATCCACCGTCATTGTGCTCGTATGTATACACATACGTATCGTCGCACACTGCCCTTCCTATCCCTATGAACGACTAGTCCCCACCGATCTGTCCATAACTTGCAATCGAGGGGACACTCTTATCTGCTTTATGATCTCACCTGGTCCTCCTGACTGATCCAATATTCTACATACGATCATATGACGTGCTACGAGCATGCCATGGTCCAGAAATAAAATATCGCTTCCCTTTCAAGAAATTCCAATGGTGCTGTAGCTAGTGCTGGTGCTGGTGCTCTTGATCGGGATCCACCTCAACCTATTCATCGTGAACTAGTTCGGTTTGGTTTCTTCTGCGCTTGGTTTCGCCTCTATCCTCTACTCTTTCGCCGTTCCATCCTGATCTCTCGTGTGGGGTTAATGTGGGTCTCGGTCTGTTGGCAGCCTCCACACCGACATTCAGTTGGAACGTGTTTTTTTATTTTTTTTTTTTTTTTTTTTGTTTTTCATTTCCGTTTTCTTATTTTCTGTCGGCAATTGAAGATCATTCGAGGGATCGGCTCCAAAATTCTCTTTCGGCGTATTCTCTTGTCTTTAAAGGCGTTGAGTGTCATTTAGTTGTTGTAGATACATCCTTCCTCCATCCAACCCACTTTACTGGATTCCTCGCCCATATACGTACTACACATGCTTCACATTAGCATCTCCCCGATCGGCCCTGAAGGTTCCCATGAAAGCATCTCAAACAAGGCTCAAACACAAAGTGTCCCGGGAACTACCGCAGTTGAGTGGTTTTGGGACAAACCGGTTCGGAGCGGAGGAACTGCCTGGGCGGCCATTGAGTGAGTATGATACTGAGGAATGCACCTTCTCGGCGTGCAGATGAAGTGGAAAGTGTTTTTTGTTTTCCTCGACTGGTTGTCTACCTATTTCTTGGTTGATTGCTGGTTGTGATGCAAGTAGCACTTGGTGTAGGGATATCCCGAGTTGTTCTGGCGACGGTTTTATAGTTCTTACATGCGACAATGACCTGCTTAGGAAGCTTCGGATTGACAGGTGACATGTGTCATTTTCTGTGTGTGTTGTACTATCGCTTTCATTGGTTGTCAATATGCGGGTTTATGGGACCGATCGAGATGATTCTCGCATTTTAAAGAGTTTGCGTAATTCAGGGAAGGGAGAATGCCTGGCAAGAGGTATAAGGTTGAAATGTGAGTATTTTTAAAAGAAGGCACCTAATATTGTGCTCTTTTCTTGAGAGTGTACAAGAAAAATCAGGAGATGGGAATCCATCTTTGGCTGATCCAACAACAGTGACCCTAAAATACATCCTTTGGAGTACAGCGATACAACGATCGACACATCCACGAATTGTGATGGCTGTCGGAGCATCACCTTGAGAGCTCATATTTTATCTTATGGTAACTTTGAAGCAACAACAAGCTTCAAAGTTACGGAACAACAACAAGCCTCGGATACGGGCGATTTCAACGTTGACGACCCCTGCAAACGCAATAAGGGTCTACGAGTCTCGCACCTAGAATTTGAGGTCCCTCAACAGGCCAGGTGCGGACAATCGATTGGAAAAAATCCTGGACTGCTACAATGCAGAGATTACCGCGCTCCAAAAAGAGCGATATCGCGATATCGGATGAAAAACTGTGATATCTATTACGGTAATTGCTACAAGGAAAACAAGCAACGCTTATTTGGGTGCAGATATTCGAGGTACACTTAGACAAAAAGTCTTAAGCTTTCGTCATAAAACAATCCGCATCCAGGGTACACTGAGGAATATCACCCTAATATGCGTGCACGCCCCCACGGAAGAAAAAGATGATCGACTCAAGTATGACCTCTATGATCTCCTGGACCGAACATACGCCCGATGCCCCAGTTATGACACCAAAATCGTACTAGGAGATTTCAACGCAAAGCTGGGCAAAGAAGACATATTTGGATAGATCATAGGAAAGCATAGCCTCCATAGCGCCACTTCCGAGTTTCGGATTTAGGCTAATCGATTTCCTTAAGGGACGTAACCTCCTTGTAGCAAGCACACGATTCCCCCATCTCAATATCCATAAGGGTACCTGGCGGTCTGCTGATCAATCGACCACCAACCAGACTGATCACATACCGATCGACGCCAGACACTCCTCCAACATTCTCGACGTACGAACCTTTCGAGGAGCCAACATCGACTCGGACCACTACCTTGTTGTAGCCAAGGTACGAATGAGGATATCAAGAATGCTAAGGAGTCGAGTAAGACAACGTAAGTTTGACGACGGAAAGCTACAATCGTAAGAGACTGCCAGAATCTTTGCCGATCGTGTCTCCTTCAAGCTCTCTAAAAATTGGCCCACAGTAGCGCAAGCAATAGAGCAGGAATGGGCGCATTGCCAGAGCGCCGTCAGAGACGCCGCCTCAGAGGTGCTGGGTTTCAAACCGCCACCACCTAGAAACCCCTTGTTAGATGAACAATGCGAACAAGCCCATGCAGCAAAACAAGAGGCATATAAAGCCAGGACGAACAAAAGCTGCTCGCGAAATCTATGAGCAGAAGAGCTGTCAGGCAGATTCATTCGATTCATTCGTAATGGACTACGTATTGTGTGAACGCCTGAACGCCTCTGTGGATAACCTGGTCGGCTCTTATCAGTGTGGTTTCAGGCCAGGTAAATCCATAATAGACCAAATATTTACGCTACGGCAGATCTTGGAGAAGACAAAATCGACACTCACCACCTTTTCGTCGATTTCAAGGCTGCGTATGACAGCGTGTATAGAGATGAGCTATACAAAGCCATGTCTAGTTTTAACATCCCTGCCAAAGTCGTCCGACTGTGCAGGATGACAATGGAGAAATCTCGCTGCTCCATTAAGGTCGGTAATGAGCAAACCGAGACCTTTGATGTTAAAAAAGGATTTAGACAAGGTGACGCGTGGTCATGCAACTTTTTCAACATCTTGCTTGAAAGGATCGTGCAAAAGTCACTGGCCAACACAAGAGGTACGATTTATTCCAAGTCTACTCAATTGCTTGCGTACGCCAACGACATTGACGTGATTGGACGGACACAGCGAGACGTCAATGAGACCTTTGTAAGCATTGAGCTAAAAGCGGCTAAGATGGGTCCTAAGGTTAATGAGGGTATAACCAAATATCTCCTTTCATCAAGAAGAGACGGGCAACACCGACATATTGGCCAGAACGTTACCATGGGCAGATATAACTTTGAAGTGGTCATAGAATTCGTCTACCTTAGCTCACTAATGACCGGCGACAATAAAACCAGCGCTGAGATAAAACGCAGAATTACTCTTGCCATATGCTGTTCCTTTGGGCTCAAGAGGCAATTGAGGAGTAGAGCCTTCTCTCAGAATACCAAGGTGACACCATATAAGACCTTGATCATCCCAGTCCTCCTTTAAGGCGCAGAGGCTTCGATCTTAACAAAAGGTCCTCTCATTTGGAGAGGAAAATTCTGTGCACTATCAACGGTCCCGTTTGTTCGGCGGGAGAGAGGAGGAGAAGATTTAACGAAGAACTGTACGGGCTGTACAGCGACCTCGGCCTGGTACGACGTCTACGGATACAGCGTCTAAGGTGGCTAGGCCATATAGAGCGCTTAGAAAATACAGCCCCGACCCGAAGAGTCTTCGAATCCATCCCGGAAGGAAGGCGCGGCAGAGGACGTCCGCATCTACGGAGGCTTACGTAAGTGGAAGGGAACCTTAACCAATAGGGCGTGCGCCGCTGGAAACAGCTGGCCAAAGACCGTGCCAAACAGCAAAATAATCATCCATAATGAGGTCGCGCTACAGTAAAACCATTAGGAGCCAATATCTTTGATAAGGATAAAGTCTACATATATCTGCTTCAAAGTTACTTACTTACTTAGGTGGCGCTACAGTCCGGTGTGAACCTGGGTCTCAACCAACCAACTTCTCCAGCTGGCACGGTATTTTGCCAGCTGCTTCCAGCGACGCACTTCCAGTTGGTTAAGGTCCCCTTCCACCTGTGTGCGCCACCTTAGATTCGACCGTCCTCTGTTGTGTTGTTCCTTGAGGTTGGACTCGAAGACTCTTCGGGCCTTAACTATGTTATCCATTCGCTCTACATGGCCTAGCCATCTTAGACGTTGGATCCGTACTTCTCCTCCACTCCCCGTTTATGCAAATGGGACCATAGATCGAACGCAGGATTTTGCTCTCGAAACGACCAAAGGCCTCTTAATCCGCTTTCGTCAAAATCCGGGCCTCTGTGCCATAGAGGAGGGCCGGGATGATTAAGATTTGTACGGCGCAACTTTGGTCTCTCGAGAGAGGACTCTACTTCTCAAATGCCTCGTTAGCCCAAAGAAGCAGCGGTTGGCAAGAGTAATTCTGCGTTGGGTAGACGAAGTCCTTTAACACTTCGAATCTGTAGCTGCCAGTTGTGACGTTCTGGCCAAGACGTCGATGGTGCGCATCTTTTTTGGTTGACAGCATATATTTCGTTTTACCCTCGTTAACCGAAAGACCCATTTTTAGCCGTTTATGGTTCAATGCTTTCGAAAGCATCATTAACGTCCCGCTGTGTTCGTTCAATTATGTCAATGTTATCCGCGTACGCAAGCAGTTGTGTAAACTTGAAATAGATCGTACCTTTTGTGTTGGCCACTGAGTCTCATATGATCTTTTCAAGCACGATGTTGAAGAAATTACATGACAGTACGTCACCTTGTCTAAATCCTTCTTTAACATCAAAGCTCTCGTTTAATTCGCTACCGACCTTAATGGAGCAGCGAGAGTTCTCCATTGTCATTCTGCACAATCTGATGAGTTTGGCAGGCATGTCAAAACTAGACCAGACGCTGGTCTAGTATCAAATACTTTTGGAAGAGCCGGAGAAACATGCATGTGGATCGGGAACTTTCATCAACAGTGCCCCTAGAAATGTGACGCCCTGAGCATTCGATTGAGTATATTGCACCTTGACATTGACACGTTCATCTCGTTCAACCTGAAAGGAGTGTGTACACTTACTTACTTATTTAGGTGGCGCTACAGCTCGGGGTAAGCCTGAGCCTCAACCAACAAGCCATTCCAGTTGGTTGAGGTCCATTTCCACCTGTGTGCGCCACTTTCGATGCCGGCGTCCTCTGCAACGTCGTCCCTCAAGGTGGGTGTCGAAGACTCTTCGGGCCAGATCTGTTGTTTTTATTCACTCTACATGGCTTAGCCACCTTTTACGGAGAATCCGAAGACGTCGTACTAGGCCGTCTTTCCCACTCTCCGTCAACACAAGCGGGACTGAAGATTCTATGCAGAAATTTCCTCTCGAAACGACCAAGAGTCTCTTCATCCATTTTTCATAAGGTCCAAGCCTTTGCGCCGTAGAGGAGGAGCGCGATGATTAGGACATTTAGAGGGCCACCTTAGTTTTCCGAGAGAGCTCTACTACCCAATTGCCTCTTTAGCCCGGAGAAACAGCAGATGGCAAGAGTTCTTCTTGGCTACATCAAAGTTATAGCTGCCAATAGAGACGTTCTGCCCAAGATGCTGATGTTGGGCGTCTTTCTTTGATGACGACATATATTTAGTTTTCCTCATGTTGACCTTCAGATCCACTTTAGCCGCTTCTGCTTCAATGCTCACAAAACCCCTTCATTGACGCCTCGCTGCGTTCTCCCAATTACGTCAATGTAATCAGTGTATACCTCTTGTATTGGCCCGTGAATCCCGCACGATCTTTTCAAGCATGATGCTGAAAAAATCACATGACAGTGTGCCGCCCTGTCTGAGTACTTTTTTGACATCGAAGGTCTCGGTTATGTCCTTACCGACCTTAATGGAGCAGCGAGGATTCCTCAATGTTGCCCTATACAGCCTGACGCGTTTAGCAGGGATGCCAGAACATAACATGGATCTATATAGCTCGTCCCTATAGACACTGTCATATGCTTTGCTTTGGTGGCGTTACAGCCCGTAAAGTGCCAGAGCCAAACTTCTCTCAATCACCCATGCTGTGTGTGATTTAAAGGAACCTACAGATTATTGCCGATTCCGAACGACATTTCGAGAAGGTCTTCATGACAAGTATACTACAGGGGGTTTTATCAGAACCCCGCTGAGGAGAAGCACTGTGAAAACACGTTCGATGACATGGCTGTTGTCGGGATTCGATCCCGTGTCATCGACGTCAGAGGCCAACACACTACCCACTGAGCCACGGCGACACTGCCAGCTTTAAAATCAAGGAAAAGGTGATATGTGTTGGTCTTCTCCATGATCTGCGACAGTGTGAATTTTGGTCTATCTTGGATTTTCCTGGCCTGAAGCCATATTGATAGGAACCTGTCAAACCGTCCACGAATGGTTTCAGACGTTCACACAGCATGGCAAAGAAGTGCTTATATGCGATGTTAAGAAGACTTATCCTCCTATAGTTGGCGCAGTTATAGAGCTCTCCTTTTTTATGGACCGGGTAAGCGATGCTGAGATTCCATTCAGCGGGTATGCTATCCTCCGAATGAAATGAAATGAAATCTTACAGATGAGCTGAGGCATGATCCCAATCAACTCATCTCCAACTGCCTTAAATTACTTAGCAGGCAGGCCGTCTGCGCCAGCAGCTTGTAGGTGACACACTTAACCTCAAAATGTGTTGAATTACGCACTTACTGCGTGTTGTTTAACACACTAGCATTTGCAGTGAATCCCTCGCCATATGCGTTGTCTGGCCACATCTAGAACATTTTCTATTAAACTTCTCCTCCATCATTGTCAGCCGTCGAATCGATGGTCGTTGGCTTCCTCCCGAGTATGACGACTGCGGTTTGGAACCACAGATCTTCCCGTAAACCCTCAACTGACTTTTCAGCTCACCAATCGATTTTGCCTGGTATAACATGCTTTTATTCTGTCTAGCATTCGGTATGCCGTCCACGAAATACTCGATCGCACTTTCGTCATCTAACCCAATTCATCATCTCTCCCGATTCCACGATGCTAAGCGTGTCCCATGGTTTTTTGCGAAGAGCTTTGGTACTGGGTACTAAATTTTTCCATCAAATTCTTGACCCCTGGTTGACTTCGTAAGAGAAGCTTAGCGGCTCCCTTCAGTAACTGCCTAGCGTATGAATACATATAGTTTTTTAGATCGTTCCAGTTCACTGTAGCTGCGATTCCCTCGAACTCAAGGATCCACGAATTGACGTTTACGTTGCCTGCTCCATCGAATTGCTTCACAGAATCTTCGATGTCTCGAAGCTTAAATAGCCCTCTCCCCATTCCATTCGCTGGAAACAGCTGGCCAAAGACCGTGCCAAACAGCAAAATAATCATCCATAATGAGGTCGCGCTACAGTAAAACCATTAGGAGCCAATATCTTTGATAAGGATAAAGTCTACATATATCTGCTTCAAAGTTACTTACTTACTTAGGTGGCGCTACAGTCCGGTGTGAACCTGGGTCTCAACCAACCAACTTCTCCAGCTGGCACGGTATTTTGCCAGCTGCTTCCAGCGACGCACTTCCAGTTGGTTAAGGTCCCCTTCCACCTGTGTGCGCCACCTTAGATTCGACCGTCCTCTGTTGTGTTGTTCCTTGAGGTTGGACTCGAAGACTCTTCGGGCCTTAGCTATGTTATCCATTCGCTCTACATGGCCTAGCCATCTTAGACGTTGGATCCGTACTTCTCCTCCACTCCCCGTTTATGCAAATGGGACCATAGATCGAACGCAGGATTTTGCTCTCGAAACGACCAAAGGCCTCTTAATCCGCTTTCGTCAAAATCCGGGCCTCTGTGCCATAGAGGAGGGCCGGGATGATTAAGATTTGTACGGCGCAACTTTGGTCTCTCGAGAGAGGACTCTACTTCTCAAATGCCTCGTTAGCCCAAAGAAGCAGCGGTTGGCAAGAGTAATTCTGCGTTGGGTAGACGAAGTCCTTTAACACTTCGAATCTGTAGCTGCCAGTTGTGACGTTCTGGCCAAGACGTCGATGGTGCGCATCTTTTTTGGTTGACAGCATATATTTCGTTTTACCCTCGTTAACCGAAAGACCCATTTTTAGCCGTTTATGGTTCAATGCTTTCGAAAGCATCATTAACGTCCCGCTGTGTTCGTTCAATTATGTCAATGTTATCCGCGTACGCAAGCAGTTGTGTAAACTTGAAATAGATCGTACCTTTTGTGTTGGCCACTGAGTCTCATATGATCTTTTCAAGCACGATGTTGAAGAAATTACATGACAGTACGTCACCTTGTCTAAATCCTTCTTTAACATCAAAGCTCTCGTTTAATTCGCTACCGACCTTAATGGAGCAGCGAGAGTTCTCCATTGTCATTCTGCACAATCTGATGAGTTTGGCAGGCATGTCAAAACTAGACCAGACGCTGGATAGCTCGTCTCTATGCACGCTGTCATACGCGGCCCTAAAATCAACGAAAAGGTGATGGGTGTCGATTTGGTATTCTTGGGTCTCCCCCAAGATCTTCCGCAGTGTGAATATTTAGTCTATAGTGGATTCACCTGGTCTGAAAGCACACTGATACAAACCTATCAGATTATCCACAAAGGGGTTCAGGTGTTCACATAGTACGGCAGAGAAGATCTTGTATGCGATGTTAAGGAGACTTATTGCCCTGTAGTTGGCGCAGTTATAGGGGTCTCCTTTCTTGTGGACTGGGCAAACCATGCTGAGATACCATTCGTCGGGCATACTTTCCTCCGACCATATTTTACAGATGAGCTGGTGCATGCGCCCTACCAGATCATCTCAAGCCGCTTTAAATAGATCGGCAGAGAGCCCGTCTGTGCCCGCGGCTTTATTGTTCTTGAGCTTTGAAAATACTAGCTTAATTTCATCTAGGTCGGGTGGAAGAAATTCTCTGGCATCTTCGTCCGTTGCGATTGAACCATTCTGCCTTTCATCGCTGTTAAACAGTCTACAGAAGTGTTCCTTCCATATTCTCAGCATCGACTGTGACCCTACTACTAGTTGTCCGTCTTTATCCCTACAGGCTTCCGCTCTGGCTTTAAAGCCCTGGATTTTTCGTTCTATTTTTTCGTAAAACTTGCGAGCATTATTCCTGTGATAGTATCTCTCCATCTCTCGATCTCACGCTTTTCATGCTGTCATGCATTGCACATCAAACCAGGGGTTTCTAGCTGACGGTGGCTTGAGACCCAACATATCAGAGGCAGCGTCTCTGATGGCACGCTGGCAATGCTCCTACTGCTGTTCTGTGGGTTGTTCCACACTTCTATCCCAAATAACCAAGGTTGTGCTCTACAAGTCTTTTATCCTGCCAGTCCTGCTATATGGGGTCGAAAGCCGGGCAATTAGCAGGAGAGCAGAGCTGATCCTTGGCTTCTTCGATAGAAGATTTCTGCGAAGGATATTTGGTCCTGTTTGCGAGGATGTTTTGTTCAATTCAATTTTTAGTGAAATCTGGATCTCAAAATCGCTACTGACGATTCTACAGTTCGACAGTTCTACTACTTCTGGTCGAATTGGGGGCTCAACTTGGGTAGAATCCAATCATCCGGGATAGAAGTCAATCAAACGGAATTTATCTCAAGGTCTGTGCAAAACTAACTGTGTCGTGTCCAGACAAAGAGCGGAAGCAGTACTGACCGGAGACGAGAAGCTGAGAAAAGCCCAGAAGCAGAAAATAAAAGGACACGTCTGTTGGCATTTCGTTAAAAATTGGGTTTTGCGATGGAGTTACGGCATATCCTGCGCTGAAGAACCAGGCCACATGAACCGCGATACGGCACAGGACCAGAATCAGCAGTCGATGTTGGAATGGGGAGAGGGCTATTTACGCTTCGAGACATCGAAGATTCTGTGAAGCAATTCGATGGAGCAGGCAACGTAAACGTCAATTCGTGGATCCTTGAGTTCGAGGGAATCGCAACTACAGTGAACTGGAACGATCTAAAAAACTATATGTACTCGTACGCCAGGCAGTTACTGAAGGGAGCCGCCAAGCTTCTCTTACGAAGTCAACCAGGGGTCAAGAATTCGAGCGATTTAAAGAAAACTTTGATGGAAAAATTTGGTACCCAATACCAAAGCTGGTCGCAAAAAGCCATCGGACACGCTTAGCCTCGTGGAATCGGGAGGGATGATGAATTGGGTTAGATGACGAAAGTGCGATCGAGTATTTCGTGGACGGCATACCTGTAGGTTCCTTTAAATCACACACAGCATGGGTGATTGAGAGAAGCTTGGCTCTCCATCTTCTTATTCTTAACAGGCACTTTACGGGCTGTAACGCCACCAAAGCAAAGCATATGACAGTGTCTATAGGGACGAGCTATATAGATCCATGTTATGTTCTGGCATCCCTGCTAAACGCGTCAGGCTGTATAGGGCAACATTGAGGAATCCTCGCTGCTCCATTATGGTCGGTAAGGACTTAACCGAGACCTTCGATGTCAAAAAAGTACTCAGACAGGGCGGCACACTGTCATGTGATTTTTTCAACATCATGCTTGGAAAGATCGTGCGGAATTCACTGGCCAATACAAGAGGTATACACTGATTACATTGACGTAATTGGGAGAACGCAGCGAGACGTCAATGAAGGTTTTGTGAGCATTGAAGCAGAAGCGACTAAAGTGGATCTGAAGGTAAACATAAGGAAAACTTAATATATTGTTGCGGAGATGTAAACGGACGGTTAAGTTCGAATTTCGCTGTCGAGGTTCGAAAACTCTCTGGAAGCGGGGGATTGGAATGATGTCAACTTCCAATGGAATTGTCAGAGCGTTCTAGAGATTTCCGATGGGGAACTTCCAACGGCGAACGTTCGAGATGGTGGACCGAGAGCTATATAAGCGCGAACACTCGCCCTCGACATTCATTCAGTTTGTGGTATAAAACAGCGTGTGACAAGTCAGTGTGATCAAACAGTGTGAAAATAAAAGCTCTCAATAAAGGTTTGCTTGTGTAATAAAGTTTTAAGTGGATAGTGTTGGATAATAAAGAAAAGTGGTGAAGCTACACAGATAATTGATCTGTGGTGAAAGAATTAAAAGTGTGTGTTTCAATTTAAATAAAAAGGACAATTGTAGTTTATCGCAATCCAGCGGTGCGAACCCTGTTTGGTGTGGGGATCGAATAAATTCGTAACATTTGGTGTCAGAAGTGGGATCGCGAGTAAACGAGTGGAACGTTTATTTAAATTGTGAATTGCACAAAGTGAATTGTTAAGAGACAGAAAAAATGGTGAAATTGGAAAAGTTGACAATCGAACAACTGAAAAGAGAGCTGGATGCTCGGCAGTTATCCACAGTGGGAAGTAAAGCCAACCTGGTGGAGAGACTGCGATCAGCGTTGCAGGAAGAAGGTGTCGACTGGGAGAGTTACGAATTCGGGGTGGAGAAGCCGTCGACATCTACTGAGCCAGCGTTCGATATGCAGCACATTCTCGCGGCTCTGAATGCTATGAGCCAGAAATTAGATCAAAAACTGGAGGAAAATTCCGCTGCTGTAAGTAGAAAGTTGGAGGAGAATTCAACTTCCATAAGCCAGAAACTGGAGGCGACCGAACATCAAAAGTTGGAGGAAAATTCAACTTCCATAGGTCAGAAACTAGAGAAGCTAGAGAAGTTGGAAGAGATGCTACAGAACAATCGAGAAAGCTTGAGAGACATCCAGCAAGCCGTCAACGATCGGTTCCAGGGCGTCGAAGAGAGAATCGATACACTGGATAAGAAGGTTCTGGATCTCGAAAATAGCCAGGAAAAGAGAAACGAGACACTGGACAAGAAGGTTCTGGAACTCGAGAAAACTATCCAGAACGTACAGCATCAAGGAATCGTCGTACCGACTGCAGCATCAAAATTCACAACTCCCAACTTCGACGGCAAGAGTGCTTTTAACATCTTTAAGCTCCAGTTCGAGACAACAGCGGAACGGAATCAATGGGGAGAGGAAGACCGTGTGGCTGCCCTAGTAATTTCCCTTAAAGGTGAAGCAGCTGACGTTCTACAGACCATTCCGGAGACCCAGAGAAGGAACTACACAGCCATATGGATGCTCTTCATCGAAGATACGGCAGTGAGCACATGCAGGAGATGCACAAGCTGGAACTTAAAGGACGCAAGCAGCATGGAAACGAGACCATCCAGCAGTACGCTGCCGACATCGAGAGGCTGTCTCATCTAGCCTACGCGGATGTTCCAGTTGATGTGGTGGAAAAACTGAAAACGGATTCTTTCATCCAAGGGCTAAGGGACCCCGATACGCAACGAAGCCTGATTCTCCTGCCGAAGACGTCTTTCAAGGAGACAGTTGCCAGCGCTCTCGCATGTGAAACATCGCTCTTGATATGCCGACCTTCCATCAAACTACGGCGCATATCTCAAGACCAGGATAGTTCGAGAACAACAACGGCTAGTAGGAGTGGTTCATTCCCGGGTAGATGCTACATCTGCGACCAGCAGGGGCACATTGCAAAGAACTGCCGCCTGCGAAGAAAGCGTTCGAGGTCTAGTTCGCCAAAAAGAGACCATGGGAGTGAACGCGACCGTGGAGGTGCAAAAATTGCACCTAACAATCCGTTAAACTAAAACGAGTCAGTGCAGAGGGGCATGCGCTGGCTCCCACATTGAAGTGCCCCAGCATCCTCGTATCCCGAATCTGTGGGGGTGCAACCAGCCTAGTTATCGAGGGAACGATGGACGGGCGACGATATCTGCTGACGTTGGACACGGGCGCAACTCATTCAGTCATCCGAAGCGGGTTGGTTTCTGACATCGAACCATTTTCCGAGGTAAGGCTTCGGACAGTAACTGGTGAGAAGGCGGAAGTTAAGGGAAAGGTCCAGAAAATAATTACGATGGGTACCGTCGAGTTTCAGCATGATTTCATCGTTGCGGACATTACTGATGACATCATAATCATGATTAGGCATGGCTTCACATTGGACCTCAACCAAAAAGTGATGAAGTATGGCAACTTGGAGCTCCCATTAACAATAGATAATGGACAGGGTAGCAAGGTCAGGCGAATAGTCGTGCAAGCGCGCCAAACAGTTGCCCCGAATGCAGAAGCTGTGGTTTGGGCAAAGATAGGGGAGGATGCGGGGACAAGCCGAATGTGGGTGGTCGAACCCGACAAACGAAATCGACCCAGCGATATAATTGTTGGAAGGGCTCTCGTGGAACCCCGACAAGACCAATTGGTTCCAGTACGAGTCCTGAATCCTGCCAGTACACCTAGGACGATACACAAGGGAACAACGATCGCTCAATGCCAAGAAGCTGCCGCTATTATGAACTGCGAAGATCAGAAACACCGGGAAATCCAGACCAACAAAGCCTTCTTGAAAACTATGGTCAGAGAATGGACGCAACATCTAGTGGAGAAGCATAAAAGTAAAGCACTCTCCCTGCTTCGTAAATATTGGACAGTTTTTGCAGATGGTAAGAACTGTGGAAGAACATCAATTGTGAAGCACAGAATAGACACAGGGGACTCTAGACCGATCCGGCAACCACCGAGAAGGGTACCTTTGGCGAAAGAAGGAGAGGTGATCAAACTAATCGACGAAATGGAAAAGGAGGGCGTGATCGAACCATCTGCAAGCCCATGGAGTTCGCCAGTAGTGCTAGTTAAGAAGAAGGATGGAAGCACCCGATTTTGCGTCGACTACAGGAAGCTGAACGACGTCACGAAGAAGGACAGCTATCCTTTACCGAGAATCGACGACACCTTGGATACACTATCTGGTGCAAAGTGGTTCTCGACGCTGGACTTGCAAAGTGGATACTGGCAAATAGAGCTTGACCAGCAAGACAAGGAAAAGACCGCGTTCACCGCCGGGGGAGAGTTGTGGCAATTCTCTGTGATGCCCTTCGGTCTTTGCAATGCACCAGCCACATTTGAGAGACTGATGAACCGGGTGCTAAGAGGACTTCACTGGAGGACTTGCCTTGTCTATCTGGATGACATTATTGTCATGGGCAAGGATTTCGACGATCACCTTAAGAAGCTTGAAGAGGTACTGGAACGTATTCAAGCAGCCGGATTGAAATTGAGCCCGAAGAAATGTTCGCTCTTCCAGAACAAGGTGAAGTACTTGGGACACGTGGTGACTGCAGAAGGAGTACATACAGATGAAGAGAAAATCTCAGCGGTTAAGGAATGGCCGCGGCCGAAGAATCTTCATGAGTTAAGGTCACTCCTGGGACTTTGCACATATTACAGGCGATTCATCCCAGGATTTGCAAACGTTGCCAGCAGTTTGCACGAGCTCACCAAAAAGAATCGGCCATTCAAGTGGGAGAAGCCGCAGGAGGAAGCGTTCATTCACCTGAAGGAATTGCTCTGCAGTGCGCAGATTCTTGCATATCCTGTCCCGGGAGAAAAGCTTATTTTGGACACAGATGCGAGCGGACATGGAATCGGAGGAGTACTCTCTCAAATGATTGACGGGTTAGAACGGGTCATCGCTTACTACAGTAGAGTCCTATCGAAGCCGGCGAGGAACTACTGTGTAACTAGGAGGGAGCTTTTAGCTGTGGTTGACTGTGTCAAGCATTTCGACAAATATCTCTATGGCCAAGCTTTTCATCTTAGGACGGACCACGCAGCGTTGAGGTGGTTGCTGCAGTTCAAGAACCCGGAAGGCCAGCTTGCTAGATGGATAGAGAGAATCCAGAGTTATGACTTCAGTATCGAGCACCGGAAGGGAAGCAGTCATGGAAATGCGGATGCATTATCGAGGCGACCTTGCGATGTTGAATGTAAACACTGTTCACGTGCCGAAACCAAGGAACAGGTCACCGATATCCGTCGTTTCCATCTGCTGCCAGAAGATTCCTGGACTGTCGAGAAGGTCGGAGGGAAGCAGCGAAAAGATGCCGATCTCGCAGTCATCATCGACTACCAAGAACTAGGTTTTCGACCAAGTTGGCAGCAAGTATCCAGTGAAAGCCCAATCGTGGAAGCTTACTGGGCTGAATGGCAGAGTTTGAAGCTGAAGAACGGTTGCCTCTACCGCAGTTGGGAAAGTGAGGACGGGAACATTGTAAACGATCTGCTGGTAATTCCGAAAGGACAAATCGAAGAGGTCATCCGAGAATACCACGAGGGACCAAGCGGGGGTCATCTTGGTGTTAACAAGACTGTAGAAAAGATCAAGAGACGTTTCTACTGGGTAGGATGCCATGAGTCGGTTACGCGTTTCATTCGCAGGTGTGAACAGTGTGCGAAGGTAAAGGGTCCAGTTAGGAAAACTCGAGGAAATATGCAGCAGTACAATGTTGGAGCACCGTTCGAACGTATCGCAATGGACATTGCAGGCCCATTCCCAACGAGCAACGCTGGAAACAAATACGCGCTAGTGGTGATCGATTACTTCAGCAAGTGGCCTGAGGTGTTTTGCATCCCGAACCAGGAAGCCAAAACCATTTCGGATGCATTCGTGAATAACTGGGTTTCGCGTTATGGAGTACCAATGGAGCTGCACTCAGACCAAGGGAGAAACTTCGAGTCGTCGGTGTTCAAAGAACTCTGTGACATGCTAGGTATCAGAAAGACGCGGACAACACCATTACATCCACAATCTGATGGCATGGTCGAAAGGTTCAACCGGACGATGGAGGAATACCTGAGAAAAGTCGTCGTCGGAGATCAGAAGGACTGGGATGAACATCTTCCCCTTTTCTTAATGGCATACCGTTCGGCACAACACCCGCCGAAGCCATTTTTGGAACTGATCTCCGACTTCCATCGAACTTGAAGTTCGGCGTGGTACTACCGACAACTAGCGGCAGGGAAGACTTCATAACCGAAAAGAAAGAACAGCTGACCTCTATCCATCAGTTCATCCGGGAGCGACTGAACTTGGTCAGCGATAAAATGAAGGCACGATACGACTTGAGGGCGAATACTTCTGGATTCGAGACCGGACAATTGGTATTGCTGTACAACCCACAACGGAAAAAAGGCTTGTGCCCCAAATTGCAATCAGCCTGGGACGGACCATATGAGGTCATCAAGAAACTCAATGACGTGGTGTACCGGATACAGCAGATGGGAAACAGACGGGCGAAGTATAAAATTGTCCACGTAGAGAAGTTAGCACCATATTACGGAGAAGGATCCAATCGCTTGTTCGAGGACGAACAAGTTTAGGAGGAGGGCAGTGTTGCGGAGATGTAAACGGACGGTTAAGTTCGAATTTCGCTGTCGAGGTTCGAAAACTCTCTGGAAGCGGGGGATTGGAATGATGTCAACTTCCAATGGAATTGTCAGAGCGTTCTAGAGATTTCCGATGGGGAACTTCCAACGGCGAACGTTCGAGATGGTGGACCGAGAGCTATATAAGCGCGAACACTCGCCCTCGACATTCATTCAGTTTGTGGTATAAAACAGCGTGTGACAAGTCAGTGTGATCAAACAGTGTGAAAATAAAAGCTCTCAATAAAGGTTTGCTTGTGTAATAAAGTTTTAAGTGGATAGTGTTGGATAATAAAGAAAAGTGGTGAAGCTACACAGATAATTGATCTGTGGTGAAAGAATTAAAAGTGTGTGTTTCAATTTAAATAAAAAGGACAATTGTAGTTTATCGCAATCCAGTGGTGCGAACCCTGTTTGGTGTGGGGATCGAATAAATTCGTAACAATATGTTGTCATCAAAGAAAGACGCTCAACGTCAGCATCTTGGGCAGAACGTCTCTATTGGCAGCTATAACTTTGATGTAGCCAAGAAGAACTCTTGCCATCTGCTGTTTCTCCGGGCTAAAGAGGCAATTGGGTAGTAGAGCTCTCTTGGAAAACTAAGGTGGCCCTCTAAAAGTTTTAATCATCCCGCTCCTCCTCTACGGCGCAAAGGCTTGGATCTTATGAAAAATGGATGAAGAGACTCTTGGTCGTTTCGAGAGGACATTTCTGCGTAGAATCTTCAGTTCCGTTTGTGTTGACGGAGAGTGGGAAAGACGGCCTAGCACGACGTCTTCGGATTCTCCGTATAAGGAGGCTAAGCCATGTAGAGTGAATAAAAACAACAGATCTGGCCCGAAGAGTCTTCGACACCCACCTTGAGGGACGACGTTGCAGAGGACGCCGGCATCGAAGGTGGCGCACACAGGTGGAAAGGGACCTCAACCAACTGGAATGGCTTGTTGGTTGAGGCTCAGGCTTACCCCGAGCTGTAGCGCCACCTAAATAAGTAAGTAAGTGTACACACTCCTTTCAGGTTGAACGAGATGGGCGTGTCAATGTCAAGGTGCAATATACTCAATCGATTGCTCAGGGCGTCACATTTCTAGGGGCGCTGTTGATGAAAGTTCCCGATCCACATGCATGTTTCTCCTGCTCTTCCAAATGTGTTTGATACTAGGTCCTTTGACTCAGCTCGGCAATCCCCGCTTTTCAAAATTTCTTTTTTATATAAAAATATGATTTAAGGGGGCGCCACCTCTTCTTCGTACATCTTTACGTGGATGATACCAAATATAATTTTGTGACTAATTTGCCTTCCGTTCTCCTTTCTTTTCTTCGCGATCACTCTAGTATCGTAGAAATGTAGACTACGGTTTGCCGTTGCTGAATAAGACCTAACCTCAAACCTTTAAAAAGCTCACTAAAAGCCAGTGGACGGCTTGTAACACTCACTTCATAACCGTGCCAATTAGACCTAAAAATAAATTCAAGCGGCGCATCAATAAAACTCACTGACTAGACCCATGCATTTGCCCTCTAATTACAATAGTTCTACAGAAGGCGATACCTCGGAGTCGAATTCCACACCAAACGCACGAGAATCCAGTTCCGAAAAAGTCCGCTCCACACCAATGAGCACAACAACCAACAGGTGACACAGCAAAACCAAAAACCGAAAATCGAGAAGCTACAACAAAGAATACCTTCAGGTGGTCCGACCTCAACACTCGGATTCCTGTTCCACTTGCATTCATCCGAGATTCTCTCCCTCTCGAGCCATTGTGTCACCATCGGCCAAGGGGGAATTGGTAAAAAATAAAGATAAAAACCAACAAAACAACAACGATGTTGTGTAACCAGCAGTGCGTGTGGGGTAGGGAAGAACATCAAAGGTTGAGTATTCCTAGAAAAAGGTCTCAAAGAATGTCTCCCGTCTACCTCGTCGTCACTAACCTCGCACGTTCACCGAGTAGAAAGGAGGAAAAACGAAAATGTCTAATTAAGTCGCCCGGACAACTGGTTACACTCCATACCGAGCGCAACCTATACTCAACCAGCACTGTCCAGGCCAGTTTATTCCAATTTATCCCAAAACTCATCACTATCTACGTTTCGGGCCTCTTTCTCCTCCTAAACCAAAGGCAACAATGTAGGAAGCAGGTAATCTCGACGTTTATTTATAGACTCATCTAGATGGGGGGGAGGAAATACAAGGAGTTAACAGTTCGTCCCTCGCTTTGACTAATTAATGCGACTTTGGATACTAGAGTCGCAGTCCATTCTACCCACTCACTCCTGAGCTGAAAGCAATTTTGCGGCCATCATCAGATCGTATCTCCTTGTAACGATGACACCTCCATCTCCATTGTATATGGGGTAATTAGGTGTTAGAGGACACTCTTTCCGTTCAGTTCCTGATTTTATTTATTTTTATTTTTTTCTTCTTCGTCTTCCTCCTCTTGCTTTTGGAACGACGAGTTGTTCGCTTTAATGGAATTCCATTCGGCGAGCACTTGGAGGCACGTGTTCGGTCTAAATGCGACACGAAGCATGCTGGCTGGTGGGGTTATTGTGGAAGTGTGTCAAACTTCATTGTTGCATTTTTTATTTCGCATCCGTTCGGTGTGTCCTGTGTTTTTGCACCACTTGCCTGCTAGATGGAATGGTGTCCTTAATTAGAGCGATGATGACAGGGTTACGAGAACGGTTCCAAGTTGTTGTTTTTGCTATTGTTGTGCTCGTTTTCTATCTCCAGGTTAGTGTTCATTAACCGCAGGCAATGGGTGTGCCCTTTTGCGTGGTAGTTACTTTAGTTTGTTACAATTGGGCGGGACGGCTACCTTAAATTGTCAAGAGAGTAGAATGACAGTAATTAGAACTTCAGCACCGATACTACGGATACGACTAGTAGATCTTAAATCTTTGGATAGGGATAGTGGCAAATTCAGTTTTTGATAGGGTTCCGGCGGCGCTCATAAAATGAATGGGTCTTCCAATAGGGACTTCTGAAATTTGACGGCTGATTGGGCCTGCTCCCGTACAAAATTCAACTGACCCAAAAGCTGAAGGTAAACGATCATAGACAATGACGTGTGATTGCTGAATGTGCTCTGGAGTAGTTGGAAGCTGGCCCTCATTTTCATCGAACAATAATCTTCAGCTATAAGGCCCATTTATGGAGGAATGGGTAGAGTAAGTGGAGGGCATGGGCTCGGACATACAGGGCAAAGTTGTTGATCGCTCTCAACCAGGCGAGATGCCAGCAACGATCCCTGTTTATTTGCCCGGGTCAAGTTGACATACGGCCTCCTCGCGGCGCCCTCTGGATAGCCCTTTTTAACAACCGTTGGGAGGTGAACAAACGAATGCAGCGACAAAACCCCGACCAGAATGGCCGTTGTGCGGCGGGCTAACAATCCGCCCACGTAAAAAAAAGAAAAGTTATGAATGAGCAAGATGCCTCGGATACACGGACGGATACTCGACGACGACAACGCACGAAAAAGGAACACGATTTGCGAGTATGCTCCTGGAATGTCAGAACCCTGTACACTCCCGGAGCTGCTCATAAACTAGAAGGAATCCTCACGCAGTACAAGGCGGATATTACTGCGGTCCAGGAAATACGCTGGATAGGAAACGGTATGATTAGGAAGAAAAATTGCGACATTTATTACAGCTGTCACAAAAGGTTGCACTTACTGGGATGCGGATTTGTTGTGGGAAAGCGGTTAAGGTCGAAGGTCATCGACTTTAAACCTATAAGTGATCGCCTGGCTGTGATCCGCATCAGAGGCAGATTTTATAACATCAGCCTTATATGTGCACACGCCCCTACCGACGAGGCTGAAGACTCTATCAAGGAGGACTTCTATGACCTCCTGGACAACGCCTACGGAGCTTGTCCGGAGTACGATGTAAAAATCGTGCTCGGGGACTTCAACCCCAAAATCGGTAAGGAGAACACCCTTGGCGGAGGGATCGGAAAGCACAGCCTCCACGATACAACAACAGATAACGGCTTCCGACTCGCTGACTTTGCGACAGCTCGTAATGCGGTGATAAGTAGCACAAGATTCCCTCGCAAGCGAATCCACACAGCAACCTGGCGATCTCCGGACGGTCGAACCGCCAACCAAATCGACCATGTGCTCATTGACGCAAGGCACGCGTCAAACATCCTGGATGTGCGAACATTCAGAGGGGCAAATGTCGACTCTGACCACTTCCTCGTAGCAGCAAGATTCAGAGCTCGACTGTCCAATGTCAGAAAGCTGCACCAGCCCATCAGGAGGAGGTTCGACATTGGGCGCCTGAGCACACCGGAGGTTGCCAGAGTCTACAGGGAGCAGCTGAGCGAAAGACTCTACGGTATGCCTACGTCGAACACAAATGCAGCCACATATTAGGCTGCATTGCCGCTCAGCCATTCAGGAAGTAGCCGAAACCACCTTAGGATACCTACCACCCCCGACAAGAAACCCGTCGTATGATGGCGAGTGTGAGCAGAAAAGGCAGCAACCGACGAGGCGTACCAAAAGGCGCTGCAGAGCAAAACCAGGGCAGCGCGAGAAGAGTACCGAGCCAGAAGAAGGGAGGAGAAGAAACTACTGCGACAAAAGAGAAGAATCTTCGCAGCCTCCCAGCTCAAGAATATCGAGGAGTCTCGGGATAAACAGAAAATACGAGCCTTTTACAAGAAAGCCAAAGGCCTTGCAGGAGGCTTCAAAAAGGGCACCCTGGCTCTTCGAAACTGGGAGGGTAATCTTGTCACCGACCCGCAGGGAATAGTGGATGTATTTAAGCAGCACTTCCAGCAGCTGCTTAACGAGCATGACCAAGAGAGAGTGGTAGGGACCGAGGAAATCCCAACTCCAGCCGCTGAAGTAGTCCTCACACCCAGCATAGAAGAAGTCGGCACAGCTATTCAGAAGCTGAAGAACACCAAGGCCGCAGGCTCAGATGGCTTGCCATCAGAGCTCTTCAAGGCTGGCGGCGATGTTCTGGTAGGGAGCATGCACCAGATCATCTGCAAAATTTGGGAAGATGAGAGCATGCCCGTTGACTGGAATACCAGCTCTATATGCCCCATCCACAAAAAAGGCGATCCTACCTCTTGCAAGAACTATAGAGGTATATCCCTGCTCAATGTCGCATACAAGATCCTGTCCAGCGTATTGTGTGAACGTCTAAAACCATTTTGCACCGCACTAATCGGCAGCTACCAGTGCGGCTTCCGGCCCGGCAAATCAACTATAGATCAAATTTTCACACTTCGACAAATCCTGGAAAAGACCAACGAGTTTCAAATCGATACACACCATCTTTTCATCGATTTCAAAGCCGCATACGACAGCATTCATCGTGAAGCACTGTTTGGGGCGATGGCCGAATTCGGGATCCCGGTAAAACTGATCCAGTTGTGTCGCGCCACGCTAAAAAACACGCGATGCACCGTGCAAATCGGTTCTAGGACCTCGGAACCATTCGAAACATGCACCGGATTTCGGCAAGGAGATGCGCTGTCATGTGACTTCTTCAACCTGGTGCTGGAGCAGATAGTGCGGCGGGCAGGCGTCAACAGGGAAGGCACTATCTTTTACAAGTCCATCCAGCTGCTAGGATACGCGGATGATATCGACATCATCGCGTGTTCTCGCCGTGGCCTTGTGGAAGCATTCACGGCGATTGAAGAACAGGCGAAACGAATTGGCCTTAAGATCAATGAGGACAAAACGAAATACATGCTGTCAAGCAAAAACCAATCCGTCGCTCACCACCTGGGACAAAACATAACAATTGACAGCTACAATTTCGAGGTAGTTAAGGAGTTTGTCTACCTCGGGGCAAACGTCAATTCCACAAATGACACCACAGTGGAGATCCGGCGTAGAATCGCCCTTGGCAACCGCTGCTACTTCGGCTTGTCCAAACAACTGGGGTCAAAACTCCTCACTCGAAAGACCAAAGTCATGCTTTACAAGACGCTCATACTGCCAGTCTTGCTGTACGGAGCCGAAAGCTGGACGATAAGCAGGACAGCGGAGCTGATTTTGGGTTCATTCGAAAGAAAAATTCTGCGCCGGATATTTGGTCCTGTCTGTGAGGAAGGTGAATGGAGAAGAAGACACAACCGCGAACTCTACGAGCTGTACCAAGATGTGGATGTAGTCCGGAAGGCAGGGATCCGTCGACTACACTGGCTCGGCCACATCGAGCGCATGGACATCAACGCTCCAGCTAAGAGGGTCTTCGACTCCGAGCCTCCTGGTTCGAGAAGAAGAGGAAGACCGAACCTCCGGTATAAAGTCCAAGTAATCGCGGATGGAAGACATCTTGGTCCTGACAACTGGAAGCAGCGTGACCGTCAAGGATGGAAGGCAGCTATAGCTCAGGCTCAGATCCTCCATGGATCGCAGGCCTGATAAGTAAGTAAGTAGTGCTTTGAGACGGACAGTCGCTAAACATGAGCCGACAGAAAGAATGGCGACGTCATCCGCATAGGCCTGGGCATAGATTCCAGAGGCATTGAGAGCATCAAGCAGAGAATCGACCACCAGGCACCACAACAGCGGAGACAGGACGCCACCTTGAAGTTAGCTCCTGTTTACACCGGATTTGACACACTGGTCGAGGCCTGCATCAGCGGTCAATGTCCTGTGCATGAGTATTGCTATGATCCAAAGGACCAGTGCTTCATCTACGCCATGATGTCTGGCAGCGTTGCACATGCTGTCAAAAGTTACGCCGATGTCGATGAAAATGCCCAGCGCGTACTCTTTCCTTCTGAAGCGCAGTCTCGCAAGATTTTCCGCCCTGGTAAGCATGTTTCATCTTCGAAAGAGGATGCATTCGAAGGGCAACTTTTCGCACGTGCAACTCTACCAGTCTCTCCATGCTTTTCAGCAGGAAGGATGTTAGACTAATTGGTCTGAGGCTCTTGGCAAGTGAGTAGTCCTCTATTCCTATTTTAGGAATGAAGACCACTTTCACTGTGCGCCAAGGAATGGGTATGTGAGCAAGTGCGAGACTAGCAGTGAAAAATATTTTCAAAGTAGGAAGCAGCTGCCTTCTACCTTTTTGTTCCAGTGGTCTTCCGAATTCAATTTAAGCGATCTATTCAGAAGACTTCTGGCTTCCCTGCGAAGACTTTGGAGCTCGGCATTCCACCAGGGGACCAATTTCCTGCAGGGAGGCTTGCTGACAGGACATGCGAGTTCAAAACAACTGGTGACGACGCTATTCAGATTATGAACAGCGTCCTCTACCAATTGTTTCGTTCTGAGCTTAGGTAGGACCTGAATGGATTTCTCAAGCTCCTCTCTAAACCGTACCCAGTCCGTCCTTCTCGGATTCCGTCTACGTTGCAGGGAAGAGATCCCACAACTTAATCGGAATTCGATATATTTATGGTCCGACAGCGTAGCATCAGGCAAGACTCGCCAGTTAGTGATGTCCTTCACATATCTGTTGGATAGGGTCAGGTCAATCACCTCCTGTTGTCTTGTCGTAACAAACGTTGGTAGAGAGCCAACATTGTTGATGGTAAGGTCAGACGAGAGAATAAAGTCTAAAAGACGGTCCCCCCTTGTATTACACTTGCTGCTGCCCCAAGCAGTGTTTTGGGCATTAGCATCTCAACACAAGATGAGACCAATCTCTTTGGCTTCACAGTACTCTACGAGTTCAGAACCTACATTCGGTGGTGGAGGCAGTTTTGAATTGTAGGGAAAGTAGGCAGACGCAACGACGAAGTGTTCTATAACTCCGTGCGTTTTGTAGCTTACTCTAGCAGCCACCAGATCTTGTCCACAAAAGTGCCCAAGTTTGGTTGCCGATAGTGAGTTCGACATGATGACCCTGGGCCATTCGGATCGCTTATCATAAAGAATCGTAACATCACGTATACCGCCAAGGCCAAGTAGGCGTTTATTTCACACCCATGGTTCTTGAAGGGATGCGATGAGGGGGTTTGTACTACAGGGGGTTTTGTCAGGACCCCGCTGAGGAGAAGAACCGTGAAAACACGTTCGACGACATGGCTTTTGTCGGCATTCGATCCCGTGTCATTAGCGTCAGAGCCAATACACTACCTACTGCGCCACGGCGCTCGATGTTACGGTGATAGTTTGCGATAAACTATTATTAATCTTTACTATCTGCGTTCTATCGGTTAAGTAAGATTCAATCCACTTTAAGAGGTTAGAAAACCAAGACATGATAACTTCAGAATAAGAATTCGGGGTGAACCTGGCCCTCAACCAACATGCCCCTCCCACTAGAACGATCTTTTTCCATTGCCGCACACTCAGATGGCTGAGGTCCCTTTCCAAATGTGTGCGCCATCTTAGGTGTTTCTTCGTCCCTCGGAGTTGGATTTAAAGACTATTCGGGCTGGAGCTGCGGTGTTTATTCGCTCTATATGGCCTAGCCATCTTAGGCGTTCAATCCGTAAATGCCTGACTAGACCATGTCGCTGTACAGCCCGTAAAGCTCGTGGTTCAAAGGTTTCCTCCATCCCCCGTTTGCTTTTATAGGACCGAAAGACACACGCAAGATCTTTGTCTCTAAACGACCAAGGACCTTCTCATCCGCTCTTTATAGTGTCCATGCTTCTACAGCAGGACCGGGATGATAAGGGTCTTGTATAGAGTCAACTTTGTTGTTCGGGAGAGGGCTCTATTGGGCGATTGGCAAGAGTGATTCTGTGTTTGATTTCGGAACTGATGTCGTTGTTCCAGGTCACTGCGGAGCTAAGATAGACGAAATCCTTAACTACCTCAAACTTATGTCGCCAATACAAACGTTCTGGCCAAAACGTCGGTGGTGACCGTCCTTTTTTGATGATTGCATATATTTAGTTTTGCCCTCGTTTAGGTTAGGTTAGGTTAATGTGGTCGGCATAAGCCACACGTAGGCCGAAGTCGGCCTAAATTAAACCTAGATATTACTCTCATTCCATTGGAGGTTGGTCGCCTTAGTGGTTTGGAGTTTTATCATATGCTTTACCGTACTTATTGGTGTTTCTAGGTACCCGAGGGTAGGTAGGCTGAGTGTGCTTGACCCTAACTTTGCGAATTCGTCGGCCGCGCAGTTTCCTGGAATATCCCTATGCCCGGAAACCCACAATACTTTAATGTTGAACTGCTCAGCCGTCTCATCTAGAGATAGGCGACAGTTAAGAGATGTCTTTGATTTGTGGGTTACCGCTGCCAGGGATTTTATCGCAGATTGGCTGTCCGTGCAAATGATAATATCCTTGGCGGATATTACATTGATCCTGAGACATGCAAGGGCCTCCGTTATCGCTGTTATTGTTGCCCTCGTTTACTGCCAAACCAATTTTCGCCGCCTCTGCCTGAATACTCGTGAACCCTCATTCACATCTCGCTGTGATCTTCCGATTATGTCAATGTCATCCGCGTATGCGCAGGAGTTGTGAGGACTTGAAATAAATGGTGCCTCTTGTGTTGGCCAGTGATTTTTGCACAATCATTTCTAATACGATGTTGAAGAAATCACACGACAGCGCATCGCCCTGCCTAAATCCTTTTTTGGCATCAAAACTATCGATTCGGATGGAGCAAAGGAGCATTCTCCAAAGGCATCCTGCATAGTCTGACGAGTTTAGCAGGGATGTCAAAGGTAGACATGGCAGGTAGACAAGTCGACAAATAGGTGGTTAGTGTTGATCTGAAATTCATTGGTTTTTTCCAGGATCTGCCGTAGTGTGAAGATTTGGTCGATGGTGGACTTCCCTCACCTGAATCCGCATTGATAAGGACCTATCAGCTTATTTACAAAAGGCTTCAGGCGTTCACACAAAACGGCAGGGAAGATTTTGTAGGCGATGTTAAGGAGATTTATTCCTCTGTAGTTGGCATACGATGCTGAGACTCCGTTTAACTTTGTCGAGGACAGGGGAACGGAATTCCCTGCAATCTTCGTCATTAAGAAATGGATCATTCTGCCTGACAGTGGTATATTGACTAACATCCCTGTAGGCTTCCGTTCTGGATTTATCAGTTGATAGAACTTTCGAACGTCACGCCTGCAGTAACACCTCTCCAAATCCATGCTCTCGTGCTCTTTTGTTTGCAAAAGTTCCATTGTTGTTCTATTGACTGCGTGGAGGGTTGAAGGTGTGTGAGAAAGCTTAAGGCAGACGCGATCGGTTTCTTTCGATAGTAACTTTCCGATGTCATCATTTGTATTCTTACTCTACTCCTCTGCGTTCGTGATATCCGTATGCGCATCTTGGCTACTACAAGATAGTGGTCCGAGTCGATGTTAGCTCCTCGGGAATTTCGAACATCAAGAATAGTGGAGGAGTGTCTGACGTCGATCGCGATGTGACCAATCTGGTTAGTGATTGATTGATCTGTCGGACGCCAGGTGCCTTTGTGTATATCGGGGTGCAGGAAACGCGTACTGACTAGAAGGGGATTTCGCTCCGTAGCAAGATCAATCAGCCTGTGTCCGTTATCGGATGTGGTGTCGTGTAGACTGTGTTTTCCGATGACTTGTTCAAAGATTCTTTGCTTACCCAATTTGATATCATAGGTGGGACATTCCGTCTAGGAGATCGTAGAACCCTTCTTTGATGGAGTTATCCTTATGGTATGAGGCGTTCGCTCATATGCTTTGGTCTTTTTGCCTTAGTCCAGCTCGAACGACAAATCCGCATCCAAGCAATAGTTGTCCTCTTGCGTTTGCCAAACTAAAAATCTTACGATCCACGGGTCCCGACAATGTTACAGATGATGTCGACGATGCCGGCAAATGCTTAGAGGACATTGCGATCGATCCCCAACCAGAACAACCCCATCTCCAATAATGCTCGACGTCGTACAGAAAAATCTGCAGCAGTCGAAGTGTGCGTCGGAGTATCATTCGGGAGCCCTGGGTTAAGCGAGCTAACATCCTTGGGCGCAGAGACGACCAGTGCAACCTTTTCTACAACTAGGACAATTGTAAGACAAGAACCTGCATCCTTGCTAAAAATGCAAACGTATAACCTTACGGTCATCAAGCTAGAAGGTTCGGGGCTCAATATATTCATCGCCTCGGCATACTTGGCTCACGAAAAAGCAGCGCCGACAGATGAAGTCACACATCTACAGAGGTATCAGCCACAACTTGGCCAACATAACCAGTTTTCTTATCTTGACAGTCTGGACTTAAATGAACATTCATTTGATGGTGACACCAAAACCACGCATTAGCGCTAATCGTACTCTGACGCGCATAGTCAGGTAGCCATCCCAACCTTCCTCCCTGCATATGTTTGTCGCAAAATTTTACAATTGACCTTCACAATAGTAACTCCTCTAACTCTACACAACAATTCAGCGTTTTTCCCGTGATTCGAAGTACCCCGGATAATCCATCGAGGCTAGCTCGTTCAGAACCATGGTTACAGCCTCTTTGATCATGACGACTGCCATGAAGAGTTCCCTTGAGGTGTGACTTAAGCTTGGGGAATAAAAAAATGTCACAAGAAGCAATACCGGAACTATAGGGTGGATGCGGAATGGTTGGAATGCTTATCTTCGCCAAAAACGCCACGAAAACTTTAAGAAAAAAATTTGAAATCAACGTTTTACGTATAACAGAAAGTCAAGTATGACACTTTCATGGTTTGCGTCTACACTTATCCAATTCGAGTTTACAGCCAAGTGAACGCATGAAACGTCAGTTTTTTGCTATCCCATTTGACATTTCGGCTGTCAGCTGTGCAATTATACATTTTCTGACCTGCCGCCCAGTTTGTTATTGTAATTTTCTCCCGGAAAAACCGTCCAATCTCTTCCGAAATTTATGAAATAAATAAGAAAGTAAAAAAGACAATGAATCAGTCATGTCGCTGAGTGAGGAATTCCGAAAGTGCTGGCTAATCGCCTCTATTGGCATAATACTCTTCTGCGTCGGTATCACCATTCTGTTCTGGAATGAGGTAACAACACGAATGTTCCCTGCTGTTGTTTGATTTTCATGGATTTATTGGGTTTCAGGGCCGTGCGGTGCATGTTATAATGTCCCTCGACGAAGTACTGGACGCAGCGGTTACCATCGACCCGAATGATGAGATCGAAAGCACGTACGACAGCCGAATTATCCACATCACCGGGCCCATCATCGTTGGCGAACCCCTCACCGAGCCCGACTACAATATTCAAGTGCTAGCCGTGAAGCTAAGACGAAGAGTACAAATGTACCAATGGGTGGAGGAGACAATCGAGCAAAATTATGGCGATTCAATGGCCACAGTGGAAACGGATAGCAAGACTTATTACTACACAATGCAGTGGAGAGATAAACTGATAGATTCAAGGAATTTTTACATTCAAACGGGCCATCATAATCCGAAGAAGTTTCCCGTCGAGAGTGAGACACAGGTGGCCGACTCAGTGTTCATTGGACAATACGAGCTGGGAAATGAGATCAAAGACAAGTTTAACAACTTCGTGGAGGTCACATCGGATGCTAGGCCGGAGGATCCTTCGATCAAGCTGCATTTGGGGATGTACTACCACAGTAATGATGTGTTCCACCCGGAAATCGGGGACATTCGACTGTTGTTCTCGTTCGCTGGGTTGGAAGGCGAGTTGGTGAGTCATGAATTCAAGTGTCATTGGTACAATGTAGCATATACCGTTTCCCTCTTGTAGTATACCGTCGTCGGCCAGGTCCACAAGGGGAAAATCGTTCCATACCGAACAACGAAGAAGTTAAATGTATTGCTCGTCTTCCCAGGTGAATTAACACTCGCCGAAGTCTTCAAGAAGGAACACCATGCGCAACGACTGACCACTTGGGGTTTTCGGTTCATGGGCTGGGTGTGCCTGTTCTTTGGAGCCACCTGCACTGCCTCTTTGCTTCATATTATTTGTAAGCCCCGATCAAAAGCTAGAGAAAACGATTTCACTTTCACTTTTGCTTTTTTTCCAGTGTCACAAGTGTACTATCTCTCGTCTTTGGCGCCAGATCCTCGTTATCCAGTTGGAACCAACCTTCTGCTATCTCTCTCGATGGCTTTGATCATTACATCGGTCGCGTGGGCGCTACACAGGCCTTGGGTGGGGGCGGGACTACTATTGGCTGCTGTGTCGCCGTTTGTCTATTGTGCCAGGACGGTGACTCAGTATAATCTCTTGGACTGAGGGCAGGGGAAGGAGTTTAATGCTCGAATTTAATTTATTTGTTATTGAGGCTCTTAAGTTGTGGATTTTTGTTTCTGTGGATTTAGTAAATTGTTTTTAAAAAGAAGGAATTTCGTCTAGAAAGTAAAAGTGGCGCACCTCTAGGCACTTTTAAGCGCTCAAATGGTTTTCGAGGAACGATCGAACATTTTGTCGTTTATTTTGGCCGTAATCGAGTCTCAGCACATATGCTATCGAAGAGATTTGAGAGATATGGCGCGGAGCTGTCGTCTTTGGTTTTTTTTTAAGAAGTAGTCATCTATTCATGCCTTTTTCTTGGTCGCCCTAACGACACCAGCCACTGTGACTCATTGTCTACATCATTTTTGACAGAACTGTCGTCTTGGATGTGGTATCTGACCTGTCGTTCGGTTATTTGTACTACCGTACGCAGAAGAGTGGATCTAGACCCCTACATCTGTCCAAGAGGGTTGTCTTTCGGTAAAGAAAGTGAAAGGAAACTTCATCGGATTTTGTACCTGTTGTGAGACACGGAATCTGAAAGAAGCGGTCGTTAACATGCCATTGTCCGTAATGGCCCATCTGGCAATGTCTCCAAGGTAAACAGAAAGTAAGTTTGTTAGGCTGTCAAGTTCATGCTCAGACCTTTCCTACTCCCCAGCTCTTTCCGAGCAGGTGAAAGACAGCATTTGTCTAGCCCATCCGACCAATTAACGACACTTCTCTCCAAGGTCATGGAAACGCTTGCCAACCGTCAGTTATTGAAACACCTTGAATCGCGGAAACTCCAATGACAGTGTGGTTTCCGTTGCAACAGATTCACTGGTGATTTGGTGACACGTATCTTAACGAAAAGTGGAATCGTTCGCTTCATCAAACAGGTGAAAGCAAAATCGTTGCATTGGACATTTCGAAAGCATTTGACAGGGTTTGGTACGAAGCCCTTTTGTCAAAAATGTGTGGTTTTGGGACCGATGAGTCTCTTCTTCATTGGACTAGAAACTACCTTTCGAATCATTCAATTCACGTTGATTTGGACAGATTCAAGTTTGACATCGACTTTTTTACTTCATTTTAATGCTAGGGTTCCTCAGGGCTCTGTTTTGTCTCCAACACTTTTTCTCACTTTTATAAACTACTCTTTGTCTGCCACTTCTAATCTGTTTGGTCCATTGCCGAAGACAATTCACTATCTTACGATCATGTTCTTCAGCTGAAAAAAGTTAGCGGCAGCGTAGTTAAGCTTATTAAATCCTGATATCGACAGCATCATAGTATGGCCAAGTGAGTGGATAGGAATTGAATACTTCCAAACCACAGCGCAGTTCTTTCTCATTCAAGCGTGCCACTGACTCGCAGCCATTTTCCATGAATGGCACTTGCATTTTAGGAGCTGAAAAGCTTTCCATTCTGGATATGTGTGCCACTAGCAATCTTAGTTGGACCGACCACTTATTTGGGATAACCAAGAATGGTGCGAAATGACTAGGCTTCTCATACTCGTACAGAGGCAACAAATAATTGCGCAAAAAGTTGATGTTAGACGACAGAATCTGGACCGATTCCGTACTCTAAACCGACCCCATACCCTAAACCGCCTCTGTACAGTGAGCAGACTCCGTGCCCTAAATCAACTCGATACCCCGAACCGGATCCGTATCCTGAACGGACTCCATACCTTGAGCCGACTCTGTACCCTGAACCGACTCTTTATCCTGAGACGACTCTGAATCGACACTATACCCCTAACTCAGTTCCATAGTCTACACGCTAAACAGGGCTGCATACCCTTTACTGACTCTGTACCCTGAACCGCTCAACCGGATCCATACTCTGAACCGACTCCGTATCCAGAACCGATTCCGTACCCTGAACCGACTCCATACCATAAGCCGACTCCATACTCGGAACTGACTCCGTACCCCGAAACGACTCCGTACCCTGAATCGACTCCATACCTTAAACCAACTCCATACTCGGAACCGACTCCGTAGCCCGAATCGACACCGTACCCTGAACCGTCTCTGTACGCTGAATCGACTCTGGACCCTGAACAGACTCCGTGCCCTGAACCGACTCCATACCCTGAACCGACTCTGTGCCCTGAACAGGCTCCGTCAGGTTAGTCAGAACTAGTTAGTTAGAGCCGAAGTCACTGATAATAAGCAAGGTCACTAACTGGCTTAGCTGGCCAGTGGTCGAGGTGGCAGGTTGACATCCAGGTTGGCTGTCTGGTGGTCAGGTTGGCTGGCTGGCGACCAGGTTGGTTGGCTGGCGGCCAGGTTGGTTGGCTGGTAGCGAGGTAGGCTTGTCAGTGGCCAGTTTCGCTCCCCGTGGTCAGGTTTACTGGCTGGTGCCTGGTTCGTTGGGTCTTGGCCACTTTGGCTGGGTGGTGGCCAAGTTGGCTAGCTGACGGCCAGGTTGGTTGGCTGTGGCCAGGCTGACTGGCTGGTGGCCAGGTTGGTTGGCTGTGGCCAGGCTGACTGGCTGGTGGCCAGGTTGGCTGGCTAGTGCCAGGTTGGCTGGCTGGTGGCCTGGTTAGCCAGGTGGCCAGGTTGACTGGCTGGTTCCAGGTTAGCTGGCTGGTGGCCAGGCTGGCTGGCTGGTGGCCAGGTTGGCTGGCTGGTGGCCAGGTTGGCTGGCTGGTGGCCAGGTTGGCATGCTGCTGGCCTGGTTGGTTGGCTGGTGGCCAGGTTGGTTGGCTGGAGGCTGATTGACTGGCTGTTGGCCAAATTGGCCGCCTAGTTCCAGGTTGGCTGGCTGTTGGCCTGGTTAGTTGGCTGGTGACCATGTTGACTGTCTGGTGGCCAGGTTGACTGGCTGGTTTCAGGTTAGCTGTCTGGTGGCCTGATTGGCTGGCCAGGTTGGTTGGCTGGTGGCCAGGTTGGCTGGCATGTGGCTAGATTGACTGGCTGGCGGGCAGGTTGGCTGACTGGTGACCAGGTCGGCTGGCCTGTGGCCTGGTTGGTTGGCTGGTGGCCAAATGGGCGGCCTGGTTGCCAGGTTGGCTGGCTGGTGTCAAGGTTGGCTTGCCGCTGACCACATTGGCTGGCTGGTTGTCAGGGTGATTGGCTGGTGGTCAGGTTGGCTGACTGGTGGCCAAGTTGGCTGGCTGGTGGCTAGGTTGGCTGCCTGGTGGCGAGGTAGGCTCGTCGGTGGCCAGGTTGGCTGGCTGGTGGCCCAGTTGGCTGCCTGGTGGCCAGGTTGGCTGACTGGTGGTCAGGTGGGCTGGTTCTCAGGGTGGTTGGCTGGTTCTCAGGGTGGTTGGCTGGTGGGCAGGTTTGCTGGCTGGTGGCCAGGATGGTTGGCTAGTGGCCAGGTGGGCTGGCTGATGCCCAAGTTGGTTGGCTGATGAGCTGGTTGGTTGGCTGGTGGCCAAGTTGGATGAGGTTAAAGAAATTACAGGACAGTGCGTCGCCCTATCTGAATCCTTTCTTGACATCGAAGGTCTTGGTTAACTTCCTACCGACTTTAAGTTACCAGCGAGAATTCTCCATTGTCACCCTGCACAGCCTGATGAGCTTGGCAGGGATGTCAAAACATAACCTGGCTTAAGACACTAAATCGACGAAAAGGTGGTGCGTGTCGGTCTTGTCCAAGATCTGCCGCAGTGTGAATATTTGGTCTACCGTGGATTTGTCTGGCCTAAAGTCACATTGATAGGAATCTATCAAATTGTCCACGAATGGTTTCAGGCAACCACACAACATGGCAGAGACGATCTTATACACGATGTTAAGGAGACTTATTCCCCTATAGTTGGCGCAGTTATAGGGGCAAACGATGCTGAGACTGCAAACAATTAAACCTGAGCCAGGCTCTAAAACTGCCGCATCATTGTAGACCCCTTGAAATCGCTGGAGTCCTATGTGTATACTCCAAAAGTAAGCCTTGACTGCCGCGTATCTCTTAACGGGATGGTCGAGCCTACATCTCCTATGGGTACCAGGACACAGCGATATCTTAGGAAATTAATGAGCCGACGTGCTCGCCAGACAAGGAACGGTACAATAATCAAACATGGCATGCGCAGGTGTACCTCTAGCAACTATTAAACTTAAACTCACAAACCACCACATGACCCAGGGAAACACCTGCCTCACCACCACCAGAGAAATCTGGTCTCAGCTTTCTGTTCAATCAGGAAGCCTTACCTAGGATCCTACTTCCTTAACGACTGGACTGACGATCAACGGGTAAGGAAAACTGACTTCCTTAATTATTTCAGAAGCACTAAGTGGTTCTATCAATAGGGGGTCGACCTTCCTCGTAGCAATACATCGGGAATCTCTGGCCTAAGTGTTTGCTCCCCCTAGGGAGGCTACGGACAACCTAACCTAACTTAACCTAACTACAAAACTGTTAGAGAAGTTTGTTTAGTTCGATATGTCACCGTTCTAATGGCACTTAGACTCCTTTTTACCCAAGTGTTGTCTAGATTTGGTCAAAAAGTTTAACCTTTACCTCGAAATTCCCCATTTTACTTACGAATTCTTCTTGCATTTTTAGTGCTTTTGTGAACAAGTCAATTTGTTTTCTGACATTTTTCAAGTGACATTTCACATTTCTCTTCAAATATGTTCCTGTCCGTTGGTAAAAGAGTCAAATTCCCTTTAAAATATAAACAACAAAAATTCACAATACTCCGTGAACATACCCGTCGAATTCCAATTGTCGAACACTTCCCTCATCGCGCCGATCGCACAAAATCCAACATCCATCGCATGACACCGCACACAATCGTCCCCGATCGTACCGTCGCAGGCCGTTGAAATTTCAATTTAACGCACAGTCGGTTGACTGCTTCGCGGCTTTGCTTGTCAATTGAAATTTCGCTCTCGTTCGCATGTCGAAAAGGATGAATTTTAATTTTGTCTAATTTCGTTTGAGTTAATCGGTTTTTAATACGTTAATAGTCGCGTTTGAGAGTCTAATCGTCGTTTTGATCAAAAGGAAATTCATATTGGCGCCCTGTGTGCGCGCGAAAACGTAGATTTGTACGAGTGAAATTTGTTTTGCCGAATTTTCGTTGTGCGTTTTCCTCGGTCCCATTGGACACGGAGTCGGATTCGTCGGAGTCTGTGAAAAAACGCGAAGGAAAAGTGGCAGAGGAGTTACAAACAAATCCGTTTACCATTTGGTACTTACACGAGGACACATTCCTGTCCCGGGGTCGTAGGGATCTCCTAGACCAGAAGGAATTAAGTGAACAACGTTTTTGTAGACAATGTCGAATGAACTCAATTGGAGGAAGAGTGTTAGCGCGAATAGAGTTAGTGTTTGAACGGAATTTCAAAGAGAAAAATCATTGACACCTAAGTTGACTGCACATTTCTTGGGATAACACGATGGAAACTATCGAGGAACAGTCGTCGTCGACTAAAAGCGATGGTAAGTGGCATTGTTTTAAATGAATGACTTATTCTGGGTTTCCTTCGGGGTCTCTCACGGACGTGTGGGTGACGATCGAAAAGGGGATAGTGTGGACAGGAAACGGACAACGTCGAGCGGAAAACAGAAGAGGAAACTCTCGGGCTGTTCTTCTCTAGTTCTTTTTGCTTTTTCCTGCCGTGTGGTTCGGCGGTTTATTTTTAAGAATCTTGTGGCGACAAATGTTCTTGTCGATTTCTTCTACACTTGTCCCTCTCGACCGTTTGTTTGCGCGTCCGGTGGCCTTCCCTATTTGATCTTCTCAATCGCACATCTTCTTTGGGTTTGTTTTGTCCTCCTCCTCCATATACGCCTTTCGTTCAAGAGAATTATCGTTTGCTTGCCTTCTGTCCTGCGCGCAGTTTCTTGCGAAAAAAAAAACAGCGAGTGATCTAGCGCACCCGATAGCAATATAAATGAGGAAACGACCGAATTATGAGACAATGATGCATAATATCTGTTATGATAACAGAATATAGAAGGAATGGTCGGTTGGAGCGCACAATTGCCTCAAGCGATTGCTTGTTAGGCATGCCACACACTAGCTTGTTAGGCCACACACACTGTCCGCGTTCCTTCTCGAAGGTAGATGGATAAAAACGAGTCGGTAACGCCGTGCCGTTCATTTCCAACTCGCTACCACCTTGCTCGATGGTAGCAGGTTCTTGTCCATGACCTGCATCGAGTACGGATGTAAACAACAGTGATTAATGCCTTCGAAGAACGACACAGAGAGAAGTGCAAAGAAGCTTGAAGAAGTCATAAACAACAGAAACTTAAGCACCGAAACGGTTTATGATTTTGTTTTACTTCTCAATTGGCCTTTGGCCTGAAGTGTGGATTCCAGAAAATCTTTTTGTTCTCGTTGCCACCTAGCTAGCCCTAGCCTACGTGCTCCAATCGCCTTGTTGTTTATGTGGTTCTAACGCTCTTTTTGTCCTTGTTTGCCGCTTGATCTATTCCGCAATCATCGCCTTTGTGTCGGTTATCTCTGAGCAAAGTACACGCTCTAGGCTGTTTCTCTAATCTCGAACTATGCTCTAGTGTTCTACTCGGATTGAGGCAAAGTCTTAGTCTCATTAGCCTTTTCGGATAATCTCTCGTCGAACATGTATACTAGTAGATATCGGCCTTACAGTCGGAAAATGAGGGATGAAAATTCCATTGAACACTCCCTCCGGCTCTGGGTATTTCCAATTGATGTGCACATGTATTAGAATTGCATTAACCCACACTATATTGCGCCGCCGCCATAAGCATGCCTATGTCCTTGTGTACACACAGGTTTGCTGCCGCTTTCGTCGGGTTTTTGTAAAATAAACAATCGGAGGGTAGTTGGAAAGAAGCGTCCGTTTTACCTGAGGCAACACGTCGATTCTTTCGTCGTAAGACTCTCATTAGTCGTTCGTGACTCACATGTCGGTTTTTCATTTCTTATTTCTCTCGAACAGTCGCTGTGTACTACTGGTTGGTACTTTTGGTTACTCTTAAGTTCACTGTCCTTGCCAAGTGATGACATAGCCCATGCTGCGTGTGGTCATCTAGCATATTCGCCTCTATGTAGGTCGGGAAATTGATCGATAAAGTATTGAACTAATTGATCATTATACGTCATACGGACTCGCAATTGAAAGTGCCAAATGTTGGCAATGTTCGGCCATGAAACAATGTCGAATCGTGCGACGTAGTGACGTAGTCCTGGTGTGTTTCAGCATCAGCTTATTGTGGAATGCAAGTTAATTTGGTTTTATCGTTTCAATGTCACGCCTTTCGAGTTATTTCGTTAGACAATAGGCGACAAGTTTGCGAAAAAGTCATTCAAACAAGCAATCGAGATACCCATTAAACTCGGTCGCAACGTCTGCGGATGATTGAAAATGGCAATGGCAAACTGTCGCAAAGCTATCCTACTTCAGTCTACTACCTGCCGTACTCACGATTCATGCAAAAATGTTTTACAAAATTCAATTCATCGTTGATTTACATACGTAAACTCATTCAACATCTGTTTGCATCTTCGTCGTCATCTCTTTCGTTGGGCGATTTAATTAGCTTGGCACCGTGCCAATTGTCCGCGTCGGTGCGCCGTACACTCGACCAAACAAAGTTGTCAATTTGAACAATTAAGGCGACACATATCCCGATTTCGTGTGTGCCATCCATCCATGCAGGTGATTGGTTTTCTCATCCTATTATTGGATGCATTAGTCAGAGTAGAGCCTAGAATCACCGAGGATGAGTCAAAGCGACCGGGAGATTTCCTTTTCGCGATGACAATTTTTGGGGAATCGCTTTAGTCAGCCGAAGATCAAATGCTTCCTAGCCACATGCACACATGTACATATGCACATATGTGTGGGCTTTGAGAAGACACTTCCGACACGAAGGTCGAGAAAATCGTGGGAATTTCCTCTCGTTTTCGAGGAAAACCTCGAAGAGCCAATCGAATGGAATGCATGCGATATTCTCTTTGATGGCACTGTCACCACGATATATTGGATCGTTTGGAAAACATTATGTTTTGCTTCAATCTTGTTTTGATTTTAACTAGAATCGCTGGTGAATCGTTTTTCTTATTGCATACATTTGCGCCGAATTGGAAAACCGATTTTATCTGCTTCACATACACAGAGAGGCGGATAGTAATCGTTTCTTTTTAGGGATTGGTTCGCCTACCTGTCGTCGAGTGGATTCTGGGGAAACAGGTCGTCATGGTTATTATCGGAATTTGAATAGATTGAAATTGCTTGTGTACATATTTCATAGATAAATCGGCAACAATTGTAAAGTAACACCCCGACGTGAAGATTGTTGCGGAAGGAATCGTATGCTATCGGAGGAAGAGGATGATCCCTGCCATAAAACTGATCTCTGTCTTCTCTCTGTTAAAAACAATTAGTAACGGCAGGTGAAGTGGTAGGATTTCAAACAAACATTTGAAACATGCCAACTAGGACAGTTCCGCTTTTGGTCGGTATTCTATCTCGAGGAATTTCGCGGAAGACGATCAACCTCCCTTAGTTGTTGTCCTGAAAACGTCTTCGTTTCAAGGTAGTGTTCAGCAATATCTTTTCTAGATCTGCAAAACGGTGCTCAATTGAGTACTATCAGAACTTGTGATTTAAATGCATCGACTTCTTCCACAGGCTTGTCCTAAAAGACCCTTGCAGTCGGTTGTTGTTTAGTTTCAGGTTCAGGCCACGATATTTTTGATCTGTTGAGGCTAGGGTTGCTCAAGAAACATCGATGCATTGAAAACATCGATGTTTACTATTCGATGTATCTCTTCCACTCTATGTATCAGAGACAAGACCAGCTAAGATCACGATGTGCATACGCTGTCAAGTTATATATGTAGGAAGAAGTAGAAGTTATGTAGATGCTGGTTTAACAGCCGACCCAAGGAAGGATTAATGAGAGTCTAGCTCACATCTGTTCCTTGTGTCTACTGTGCAAACCACAAAATTCAACCAGTATAAAAAGAAATGTAAAAAAGAATAAAGATATACTGTTGTTCGACCAATTTAAAAGTAAAGACGTGTTTTTTTTATCCTCGTTCCGCTCACGCACTTAGCACTACATCGTTATAGTTTTTATGTTGATTTTGATTTCAAATTACAAAGAAAAAAAGCGAAGCTTGAAATATTTTGAAAAAATTGATGATAAAACAGCTCAGTGCAAAATATGCCAGAAAACTTTGCGAACTGCAGGAAACACTACCAATTTAATAGGACACATAAAAAACATCCACAAATCTCTTAATTTAGAACTAACTACAACTAAAAATATGCAAAAAATGTATTCCTGTTTGTCATGTCCAAGTTCATCAATAAGAGTAATCGACAACGAAGGTGAAGTGGAAGTCATTGGAGTTGAAAGCACGAGCACCGTCAATCAATGGCCATCCACATCCTATGCCCCCCAAGAGCCACCAACGGATCTGAATATCAACAATGATTGTGATTGTGACTCAGATTTACCTTTAAAGCGTCTTAAGGTTCAGCAGAGGTCAATTAAGAAAACTTTTGAAGAAATAAACTCATACACTCGTGCTCATACAATTAAGCCACAACCATGATAATGAAATGTTTGTTATCTAAAACCAATACCCTGGGTTCTATTTCATTTTTTTATATGCGTTGTAAAATTCAGTTATGGAGGTACTAGCAATAAATCGGAAAATGCTGATAAGCATTGCATTTCCAAAAAATGCACATATTTTTCTTATCTCATTAATCTATCCGTGCTCATATAATTAAGCCATTCCATTGCGAATAGTCGTCGAGAGCAGTGCGTTTTTGTTTTTAAGTGAGCAAGTGTATTAAATCTTGGTTTCAGAGCGTTACAATTGTGTTGTTAAATTATTTTTGAATTTGTTAAAAAAATGGGTAAAAATAAAACTAGCACTCCATGCGAGAGAGAAATGATATGGAATTCATACCAAAACCATAAATCCATAGCAGAGGTGACCAGGATTTCGGGATTTTCTCGCGGAAAAGTAAGAAATGCAATCGTTTTTTACAAAAAAAAATAAGACTTTTGAGAAATTGCCAAGACATAAGCCCCGTAAAACAACTCTTGCTGAGGATCGACAACTTGTCCGTTTGAGCAAGGCTGATCCATTTTTGACGTCAACAGAAATAAGGGCGATTATGGAAAGTTCATACGATGTGAAAGTGTCATCACAAACCGTGCGTAGACGCCTAAAAGAAAATAATTTAAATGGGCGCATTGCTAGAAGAAAACCGCACGTGTCAAAAAAAAAACCAAATGAAACGGTTGCAATTCGCTAGAGAGCATATTAATAAGGACCAAAAATTCTGGGATTTGATTGTTTGGAGCGACGAGGTTAAGTTTAATTTATTCGGAAATGATGGCAAACCATACGTGAGGCGTCCTCCTTGCAAAGAATTGGACCCAAAGTATACAAAAAAGACTGTGAAGCGCGGAGGGGGTTCAGTTATGATATGGGGATGTTTTACATCATCTGGTGTAGGTCCCCTTACAGAGATAACTGGGAAAATGACAGGTGAAATTTACAAAAACCTTTTAGATACGAATCTAAAAGGTGATTTTGTTGATAATTTGCCATTAGCTTGGACCTTCCAGCACGACAATGACCCCAAACACACTTCACGGGTCGTAAGGTCGTGGTTGGAAGCTGAAAAAATAAAAGTTTTGAACTGGCCACCACAAAGTCCCAACCTTAACCCCATAGAAAATCTATGGGGCATAATAAAAAAATCGGTTGCAGTTCAAAAACCCTCTACCAAAGCTAAACTCTTGGAGATTATAAAGGAGGAGTGGAAAAAAATCCCCCATCAATTTGCAGGAATCTAGTATTATCTATGCGGCGCAGATGTGAGGAAGTTATTGAAAATAAAGGTTTTCCAACTCGATATTAACAGCGCAATGTATTTTTTTCTTTCTTTTCGATTACTTTTTTTATAACTTCATTCATTTTTTGCAGGTGGCTTAATTATATGAGCACGCGCTACTTGGCCAAAATCACAATATTTGAGTTTTTTAATTATTTTACGTTATTAAGCGATGAATTAAACATTTTTTAAGTTTCAATATAATTCAATAATAAGAACTGTATATGTCTTTTTTTTCTAAATCGTTACACAAGTAATATTATAATCAATTTATCTACAGCTTTTAAAGTGGCTTAATTGTATGAGCACGAGTGTATACTTCTTCTGGTGACAGAGCGAGAAAAATTAACAATGCTATTTTGTATTTTATATGCAAGGACGACCAGCCTTTTTCCGTGGTAGAAAATGAAGGTTTCAAATATTTGCTTAAAGTTACTTCTCCTCATTATAAAATAACTAGCAGAGCAACTGTAACACGGTGGCTGGATGATAAGTATGATGTTTTGTCAACATTATTGAAATCGCAACTAACCAGTGTTGAACACCTCACTTTAACTAGTGATATTTGGTCAGACATGCAAATGCGCAGTTTTTTAGGCGTCACAGCTCATTTTGGGCTAGGCACGGAGTGACATTAGGAGTATATCAGCTTGATGAAAGACATACATCGGAATATATAGCACAAATGCTTAATAAAACCTGCTGCGATTGGGGATTTGGAACAAGCAAAGTCTTGGCAGTTGTAACTGATAATGCTGCGAATATGGTTAAAGCTGTTGAAATTGCATTTGGAAAAAAGAAGCACATCCCATGTTTCGCCCATACATTAAATCTTGTTGCTCAAAATATCCTGCAATTCAGGAAGACTTGCAAGATATACTATCAAAAATAAAATTCATCGTTACCTTCTTCAAGCAAAGCTGTGTGACAAGCGATGAATTGCGGAAGTCAGTAAGTGCTGAAACAAAATTAATACAAGACGTATCAACGCGCTGGAATAGTACATATTACATGGCTCAGAGGTTTTTAGAGCTCAAAAGTGCTGTGAGCGATATACTCATCTCCCATAAAACTACACCTCCCAAGTTGACTGGACTGGGATTGAACATTTCGTCATCGCTACTTAACATTTTACGTCCACTTGAAGCTGCAACAAAGGAAATATCTGGGAGCAAATATTGCACTAGTAACAAGGTGATTCCGTTAGTTCACTGTATGCTTTCAAAACTTAAAGCCCTTGTGATCGATGAGCCTATTGTTTTACAAGTACACAAACTAATACTCTTAGAAATCAGGAATTGAATTGGCCATATTGAACAAGTTTCTTCATTAGCTACCTTGTTGGATCCGCGGTTCAAGAAACTGCATTTTGAAGATATGATGACGGAGGACCTGCTATATTCTGACAAAATATCAGATGACTTCAGCCTTCACCGGAACTGGAAGTCAAACAAAAACGAAGAAAATGTCTGTGATGAGCTTTCCGTGTACTTGAGGACATCTGTTGGTCGTCTCAGTGAAAATCCTTTGGAAATATGATCCGATTATAAACAACAATTCCCAAAACTTTACAAAATTGCATACAAATATTTGACTTTGGTAGCCAGTTCAGTTCCATCAGAAAGGCTTTTTTCAAAAGCCTCACAAGTTTTAAATCAACAGCGTAATAGGAGTCAAGGAAAGCGCGTTAATAAAATTTTATTCATGCAAAGCTTAGAAAAAAAGTATTAGGATTTATAATTTCTTATCTTTCTAATCTTAATTTGAATAAAACTCAATTATATTAAAAACTGTTTTTTTTTTTCCATTTTTCATTTTTCATTCGATGCATCGAAAACATCGATGTTTTTATTCGATGCATCGATGAACATCGATGTAAGGTTTCGATGTAATACATCGAATAAAACATCGATGTATTTTTTGAATGAGCATCCCTAGTTGAGGCACGGCGATTCCTGTTTTTCGACATTTCTTTGCACCAATGGACACGAGTCTCAATTGTGCCTCAGTCTCGCGGTATGTCATATGACGTTCTTGCAATATCAGTTCACACGCAGAATCAATATTTTCTGGACGGGCTTCACGAAATTCGCCCTGTAGTGAAGTGCGGCCGCGATTGATTCGAAAAACCAGTGAAACACGGTGGCTCGGGATGATGTTACATTAGCCAAAATCGAAACAAGTTGATCGGCACACTATTGTTGATGTCACGATTTAATTGCTTGAATGTGTCTAGTCTGCACCTGTACTTATGAGTACAATGTCAGATCTCAATACTTAAGTGGCAACCTACTTATTTGACGCACTCAGCAACTGATCTTCTCATAGGGGCATGCCACAAGTCTGAGGTGAATGAATGAACAGATTCCGCTTTGTTTGAATAGTGCACTCCTAAGAACCGGGTCTAAAGGGTAACTAGCATATGAGAGCTTTGTTGCCACGTCAGGTTCCATCCGAAATAATAAGGAACACTCCGTCACCGCCTCTTGGGCTGTTTTGGAAGTTGGAAGGATTATGCTTAGGGCGGGCACAGGGATACCAACCAAGTATCGTACACATATTGCGTGTGTTTCTTCAACAAAACAGATCTGTGGACCTTTCAAAGAGGCCACTTGATACTGGCCCCTGAATATCGGACAGAGTATTAGAGTGAATACCATTAGGAGCTAGGTGACGTCTACGTTGTGAGAAGCTTTGAAATGATTAGACACGAAAGCGTTTTGTACGATACACATGTCTGAACGAGATGTTTGAAGCAACTTGGCGTGGCAGTTGATAGTTAGCAACTCTAGGGTCATCCAATAGGGACCTCCGATCTTTGACGGTCGATAGCGGCCATATTGTTGAAGCTACATCTGTCAAATTGGCTGACTCTTATTCAGTCTGTTTTGCCAAATCACCATGCACGTATTGTTGAACGCTGTATTCAACAATACGTGCAAATGATAAAATTGTTTATCAAATGGTTGTTCTGTTCGGACAACGTTCCGCGCGTTTCGCCCATTTTACGGTCGCCATAACCGTCCTACCAAGAGGACTATTCGTAGTGTGGTGGATAAATGTGAGTCCAATGGTTCAGTAAACGATACTGAAACGCAAGATCTGCCATAAACATCGCCGCTGCCCGTGAGAATGTGCAGGAAAATCCAAGGTGGTCGATTTCGCGTCGTTTACAAGAACTGGGTCTTTCGCAGACCACAACTTGGCGAATTTTGCGTCGTTTACAAGAACTGGGTCTTTCGCAGACCACAACTTGGCGAATTTTGCGTCGTGACGTGGGCCTGGATCCGTACAAAATTTAATTGGATCCAGCAGCTGAAGCTAAACGCCTAGAGACAACGACGGGTGTTCGCTGAATGGGCTCTGGAGCAGTTCGAAATTTACCCTAATTTTCATCGAAAAATCATCTTCAGCGATGAGGCCAATTTCTGGACGAATGGGTACGTCAACAAACAAAATTGTCGAATTTGGGACGATACCAATCCACAGGAGATCCAAGAGCGTCCATTGAATCCCGAGAAGGCCACGGTTTAGTGTTGATTTTGAGCTGGCGGCGTGATTGGTCCATATTTCTTTGAGAACGACGTTGGCCAGATCATCAGCGTTAATGTCGAACGCTATAGGTAGATGTTTGTAACTTCTTTAGGCCTGAATTGATGATTTGGGCAGCAACGACATGTGAATGGCGCTATGTGTCACAAAGCTCACGTCACATTAGAAATTCTGCACAAGGGATTCGAGGGCTTGGTCATGTCTATGTGAATAAACGACAAACAACAGCGGACCTTAAAAGCGGACATAACCCATGACATCAACCCATGAGTCATGAAGATTAGATATTTCGCATGCGCGCCAACCAGAAAAACCCCGGCAGGCACTTGAACGATGTTTTATTCCGATACATCGATAGGCCTTTCAAACGAATGAATGATATCGATGATATCTCGCACACACTGTGGATCTCTCCGCACTGAAAGCGAGGCACTTCTGCGATCTGTTCAATTCTAAATAATACATGGAGGGGAACAAACCAATAGTCGTGTATCAGGTAGAGAATAGGTCAGAGTAAGTCACTACAGCGATTATTACGCTAGAAGTAATCAAGTCGCGAGCAAATCCGAATAAGTTTAGTTTGGAAACATGACTGAAAACGACCTGATTAGGAGGCAATTAGAGAATACCTTTAAGTATTCAATGAAAGCTCTGGAAACAGACAGCCCGTGTATTGTGAACCGCCCTGTTCGTTGGAGGCGGACCAGGCGGTCCTTCTACTGAGCTTGGACCGAATTTTCTTATTGTACTCTGTACAATAAGAAACTGTACTCTGTATTTCACAGAAAATATCAAGTATGATATCAAGTATGATGTTGAAAAAGTAACATGGCAGCGCGAGAAGAGTACCGAGCCAGAAGAAGGGAGGAGAAGAAACTACTGCGACAAAAGAAAAGAATCTTCGCAGCCTCCCAGCTCAAGGATATCGAGGAGTCTAGGGATAAACATAAAATACGAGCCTTTTACAAGAAAGTCAAAGGCCTTGCAGGAGGCTTCAAAAAGTGCACCCTGGCTCTTCGAAACTGCGAGGGTAATCTTGTCACCGACCCGCAGGGAATAGTGGATGTATTGAAGCAGCACTTCCAGCAGCTGCTTAACGAGCATGACCAAGAGAGAGTGGTAGGGACCGAGGAAATCCCAACTCCTGCCGCTGAAGTGATCCTCCCACCCAGCATCGAAGAAGTCGGCACAGCTATTCAGAAGCTGAAGAACAACAAGGCCGCAGGCGCAGATGGCTTACCATCAGAGCTCTTCAAGGCTGGCGGCGATGTTCTGGTAGGGAGAATGCACCAGATCACCCGCAGAATTTGGGAAGATGAAAGCATGCCCGACGACTGGAATACCAGCTCTATATGCCCCATCCACAAAAAAGGCGATCCTACCTCTTGCAAGAACTATAGAGGTATATCCCTGCTCAATGTCGCATACAAGATCCTGTCCAGCGTGTTGTGTGAACGTCTAAAACCATTTTGCACAGCACTAATCGGCAGCTACCAGTGCGGCTTCCGGCCCGGCAAATCAACTATAGACCAAATTTTCACACTTCGACAGATCCTGGAAAAGACCAACGAGTTTCAAATCGATACACACCATCTTTTCATCGATTTCAAAGCCGCATACGACAGCATTCATCGTGAAGCACTGTTTGGGGCGATGGCCGAATTCGGGATCCCGGTAAAACTGATCCAGTTGTGTCGCGCCACGCTAAAAAACACGCGATGCACCGTGCAACTCGGTTCTAGGACCTCGGAACCATTCGAAACATGCACCGGATTTCGGCAAGGAGATGCGCTGTCATGTGACTTCTTCAACCTGGTGCTGGAGCAGATAGTGCGACGGGCAGGCGTCAACAGGGAAGGCACTATCTTTTACAAGTCCATCCAGCTGCTAGGATACGCGGATGATATCGACATCATCGCGTGTTCTCGCCGTGACATTGTGGAAGCATTCACGGCGATTGAAGAACAGGCGAAACGAATTGGCCTTAAGATCAATGAGGACAAAACGAAATACATGCTGTCAAGCAAAAACCAATCCGTCGCTCACCACCTGGGACAAAACATAACAATTGACAGCTACAATTTCGAGGTAGTTAAGGAGTTTGTCTACCTCGGGGCAAACGTAAATTCCACAAATGACACCACAGTGGAGATCCGGCGTAGAATCGCCCTTGGCAACCGCTGCTACTTCGGCTTGTCCAAACAACTGGGGTCAAAACTCCTCACTCGAAAGACCAAAGTCATGCTTTACAAAACGCTCATTATGCCAGTCTTGCTGTACGGAGCCGAAAGCTGGACGATAAGCAGGACGGCGGAGCTGATTTTGGGTTCTTTCGAAAGAAAAATTCTGCGCCGGATATTTGGTCCTGTCTGTGAGGAAGGTGAATGGGGAAGAAGACACAACCGCGAACTCTACGAGCTGTACCAAGATGTGGATGTAGTCCGGAAGGCAAGGATCCGTCGACTACACTGGCTCGGCCACATCGAGCGCATGGACATCAACGCTCCAGCTAAAAGGGTCTTCGATTCCGAGCCTCCTGGTTCGAGAAGAAGAGGAAGACCGAACCTCCGGTATAAAGACCAAGTAATCGCGGATGTACGACATCTTGGTCTTGACAACTGGAAGCAGCGTGCCCGGGCCCGTCAAGGATGGAAGGCAGCTATAGCTCAGGCTCAGATCCTCCATGGATCGCAGGCCTGATAAGTAAGTAAGTAAGTAAGTACTTGAAAATATCATACGAGACTCACTGGCCAACACAAGAGGTACGCTCTGTTCCAAGTCTGCGCAACTGTTTGCGTATGCGGATGACTTTGACGTAATTGGACGAACTCAGCGGGACGTCAATAAAGCGTTCGAGGGCATTGAAGCAGAAGCTTAGCCGCTTCTTTCGATTAACGAGGATAAAACGAAATATATGCTGTCAACCAAAAAAGACACACAACACCGACCTCCCGGCCAGGACGTCACTATTGGCAGCTACAAATTCGACAGTGGTCAAGGAGTTCGTCTACCATGGCTCACTATTGACAAACGACAACACCAGTGTTGAGATCAAACGCAGAATTGCTCTTGTCATACGCTGCTTCTATGGCGTAGAGGCCTGGATTTGACCGAAAGCACTAGTAAGTAACACTAAATACTATTTAAAGAATACGTCGATGTTGTAGCAATAAGTGAGTCTAAAGACGAAGTAGATGTCATTCAAAACAGACTGCGTCAATGTCAGAACTGGTTCGGAAAGTTAAGGTTCGAATTCGTCGAAGTTGTGACTGAAAAACGGCAGTTGAACTGTGTATATCAAAGTCAATTATGCGACGAATGATCTCAAACTAAAGCCCCATAAGCATCGAAAAGGCCGTTGGTCTAAAAAAAAAAAAAAATGTTTAAGATTCGAAAGAGGAAAAGAGCTGTAAAACGATCGTGTTTACTTGAAAGGTCCTGGGAAAATTTGAACATTTGGTTGGTCAGTTGGTCGCCACTATCGGCTGTGATGGTCAATGGAAGCTCCACGCTTGTCTCTGGACTGTACAGTCACGGTGAATGCGATTATTTATCTTGACGGCTTTGAAGTCCTTGACAACTGAACTAAGAGTGGATAATCAAATAATGATTATTGCCTCATCTCGTCGGAACAATGACTTTTAGGGTCACCCGATACAGGTCCACTTGACTTCGTCATATGGGGAATTTTACAATCAAATTTGGATGCTGGGGAACTATCCTTGCTTCGTTTTCTTTCGATCCCACTCTCTGATGTTCGGCAGAAAATGTGGAGCGCAATTTAGAGGTCAAGTGATTGGGGAATTATACTTGCTTGGTGGTTCTTAAAAAAATCTGAAGTAATCGCGAAAACCTGAGGCAAAGAGTGGCTACAATAACCACCTATCAGTACCGGCAGTACCGGACTACGCTCATAACGATGAAAATCAAGTTTCGTCTGTGCAGGAGAGTAGTGTTATCGAAGTAATTCGTTTACCATATATCCTCCATCCACCCTCTAAAGTTTATTGTGTGACTCTAAGCTTTTGGTTTTTAACTGCCAAAGGAGACATTTGAGTCACATTTTAAGCGTATAACACGTGTAATGTTGTCTTCCAAGGCTGCAATTGGCACTGACTTATTGGCGTAGACAAGCAATTTGACGTATCCCCATAAAAAATAGTTTAAATGCGTCAAATCGCACGACCACTTGCTCAGTGGGTCGATTATGACGGCCGTAACATGGTCGAAGTGTGCGAAAAACATTTTTCTCAAAGCACGAATTTTGATAATAAAAATCACTAACTTGCAAGCTTTAGTGTCACGCATCATCTATAAAAACCGGCCAAGTGCGAGTCGGACTCGCGCACGAAGGGTTCCGTACCATCTGTATATATAAATATGAAAGAGACTATGTATGTTACCTCATCAAATGTCAGATCTTGGTTGCAGGCAGGATTTTTTGGATGAGAATCATGTCTGTTGTATGGGAGCCCCCCTTAAATATTCATTTTGTTCTGTTTTTAGCATTTGTCGTGATAGCGGCAACAGAAATACATCATCTGTGAACATTTCAACTGTCTAACTATCACGGTTCATGAGATACAGCCTGGTGACAGACGGACGGACGGACAGAAAAGTCTTAGTAATAGGGTTCCGTTTCACCTTTGGGTACGGAACCCTAAAAATGGAAAACTGAAAAATCACACAACAAAAAAAATCACCCATTATAACAGCAATAATAGTCTTTCTTCTTTCATTCTTAAGACGCTAGAGAGGCTGGTAGACCTGTACATTCGGGAACCCTACAAAAAAGTATGCTTTCGACATCGCAGCATGCCTTTTGTAAGGCCAAGTCGTTAAATACAGCTCACACACTATGTTGGAATCATTGAGAAGTCACTTTGCAATACAGAATTCACAATGATTGCCTTCCTTGGCATTAAAGGCGCTTTCAACAACATTAAACCACTAGTTGTCGACAAACCATTAAGCAAGCTAGAGGTCAATGGTAATATAATACTTTGGATCAAAGGGAGGAGTACTATCGCCGTAATTACGAGTGTTAGTTGTAAACGAAGTACTCCTATCCCTAGAGTCCAGCGGGTGCCAAATAATTGCTTATGCAGACGATATTATACTAGCAATTAACGGGAAACACCTCCCAACAATCCGAGACTTGATGGAAACAGGCCTAGGCAAACGTGTCAAATGGACAGAGAACTGCGGGTTTGGAGTAAATCCCTCCAAAACGGAGCTGGTTTTATTCACAAGAAAACGGCAGATACCTCCAAGACTCAATGGGCCTTACCTTTTATTAGCAGATCACGCTAAATACCTGGACGTGATACTCGACAGCAAGCTCAACTGGCGACTGAATGAGGAAGAACGCATCAGAAAAGCAAGAACTACGCTATACACCTGCAAGAAAGCCTTGGGCGCCAGATGGAATACCAAACCCCATATCACGCACTGGTTGTAATACCGCGATCGTTAGGCCTATATTTACGTATGGCTGCTTAGTCTGGTGGACGGCTCTATGCAGATCTAACTACGTCAAATTTCTAATTAGGATACAAAGGATGGCATGCATCGCTATAATCGGGTACCTGCAAGGCAAGAAAAAGGCAAAGAAATCGGCGTGGCGACTTAATGAATCAGCTCATTGGAAGTTCTCCACAATAGGGCACGCTGCTCTTTTACGCCAAAGCGGTGATTTAAGTGAAGTTACGGACTACTTAATCCCGATCCTGGACTTCAAGATTCTATATAAAACAACAATTCCCAACCGACAACAATGGGATGGGAATGAATTCCCAAGCAAAGGCACTACACTGGAAATATACACGAACGTATACAGGACAGGCAAGGGCCGCCGACTGGCTGTCTAGGAATTAGATGGAACACAATGAAATTGTCACCTACGTAAGGAGCCAAGCGGCAATAGAAGCACTCGAATCGCCAATAATAAAATTAAAAATCAGGCAATGCCGCAATCCTTAAACGATTTATCGGGCACCTGCACTGTTACGTTGTGCTAGGTACCTGAGCATAGTGATATACCAGGGAACTGTGAAGCAGACGAACTTACCAAAAAAGTTCACCAAACTGGAGGTCTCGACTGTTAAAGGGAATATCCATCCACTAATGGAAACGCTAAAACATAAAATCTCGAAACAGGCACTGCAACAGGACAATGAGAGATGGCGTGACCTTGATGCATGCTGGTACGGTCAACGTAGACCCACTCCTTCTTCTTTTTCGGCGCTACAGTTCATGGCGAACCTGGGCCTCCTTTAAAATACCTCTCCAACTGGCACGGTCTTTCGCCAGCAATCTCCAGTGCCGCACGCCCATTTGGTTATGGTCCTCTTCCACTTGGTTGGGTCACCTGAAATTTGGCCGTCCTCGACCGCATCGCCCCTCGGGGTTGGATTCAAAGACCTTTCGGGCCGGAGCTGTGTTTTCCATGCGCTCAACATGACCTAGCCATATTAGGCGTTGGATCCGAAGACGTCGTGCTACGTTCATGTCGCTGCACAGCCCGTACAGTTCACTATTAAGTCTTCTCCTCCACTACCCATTTATGCAGGTCGGGCCGAAAATCGTACGCAGAATTTTTCTCTCAAAATGACCAAGGGCCTCCTCATCCGCTTTCGATAAAGTCCATGTCTCTGCGCCATTAAGCAGGACCGGGATGATAAGGCTCTTGTATATGGTCACCTTGGTTTTTCGAGAGAGGGGCTCTGCTTCTCCATTGCCTCCCGATCCCAAAGAAACAGCGGTTGGCAAGAGTTATTTTGCGTTTGATTTCGGCATTGATGTCATTTCTGCATGTCCCTGCGGAGCCTAGGAAGACGAAGTCCTTGACTACCTCGAAATTATACCTGCCAATATGTGCACCCTGGCCGCTTCCGTCTCAATGCTCGTCTCAAGCCGCAATGGCATCTCGCTGACTTCATCCAACTATGTCAATGTCATCGGCATATGCGAGCAGTTGTACGGACTTGAAAAAGATGGTGCCCCTCGTATTGCCCAGTGAGTTTTGCTCGATCCTTTCAAGGACGATGTTGAAAAAGTCACACGATTGTCGTAAAAGAGTTCTCCAATGTCATCCTGCACAATCAGACGTGTATGGCAGGGATGTCAATACTAGACATGACGTTGTATAGCTCGTCGCTATTTACGCTATCCTGTGCAGCCTTAAAGTCGACAAACAGATCGTAGGCGTCGATCTGGGAGAGCCTGAGGGAGACGCGTTTGGCATAGGCTCTGGCGGTCTCTTGCGATTGTAGCATTGCGACGTGGTATGCCGCTGGCCTTACTCGATTTTTCTGGGCCAGGCATATTCGCAGTCGCAACATGGCTGCCACAAGATAGTGGTCCGAGTCGATGTTGGCTCCTCTAAAAGATCATACATCCAGAATATCGGATGCGTGCTTGCCATCAATCGCAATGTGGTCAATCTGGTTGACGGTTGATTGATCCTGAGATCGCCAAGTCCTTTTGTGGATGTTGAGATTTGAGAAACTAGCAACTAGAAGATTTCGCCCCGTTGTGAAGTCTATCAGCCTAAATCCTTTTTCGGAAGTCATCCTTGTCCTCGGTAGGGGCGTGAGCGCAAATTAGGCTGATGTTTGCGAATATAGCCTTGATGCGAATGTCATAAGGCGTTCGCTTGCATGCCGGAAGCTCAAGAATTTTTGCCTTAGTCTACCTCTAATAACAAATCCGCATCCGAATAAGCGTTGTCTTCTCTCCTTGTAGCAGCCGCCGAAATAGATATCACAGTTTCTCATCCGCTTTTTGCCCCGTCTATCCCATCGCATTTCCTTGATTGAGGTAATGTCTGCCTTATAACAGTCTAGGGCCTCCGCAAGTTGTTCGGCTGTACGTGGTCTGTTGAGGGACCTTACATTCCACGTACAAAGCCGAATATCATTGTTTCTTTTCTTTCCGTTGTTTCCTGGGTCGTCATCGGTTATTCCGTCCATTTTTTTACAACCGAGCCTTTTTTTGGTTTTTTCCAGGTATGGCTTGCCGGACCATAGCCTAACCGACACTTATCCTGTTTTGTGGCGCAAAAAACCCGCCATTCACCCTTTTCCGTTCGCCATTTCAAATAAAAATCCCCAGGTAGCACCACGAGGAGGTGAAAATAGGACTTACTAACAGAGCTGCTAGATGCTCGGCTCCAGTGGCTTCTACTCGCTATTTTAAAGGCCAGCGCATGTCGGATACGCTACCCCTATGATGCCTTTGTTAGTCGTTTACCACCCTAACCTAGGCTCACAAGCCTGCTAAAAATACGCAGGTAATATATAAGCAGCCTAATTGGAGTCATAACAGGACACTGCCCTTTAAGAAAGCAGTCGGTAATGCAGTAGGTGTCTTGATGAGGAAGAGGAAGAATCTCTAGGCCCTAGCCAAGAAGACGATTTCTGAGAGAAAACTTCTTAGATGAACCAGCGGGTCTCTTCGAAACGGATATCAGCAAACTATCGAATTTTATGCAAAGCATAAAATGGCTTCAGGAGTAACGGTAATCAAGCCGACTCAAGCCGAAGGTCTGTAGTTCAAAGTCTGTCTATACCCAACAAATACCATTCCTATACGGAAAAATTGTGCAACACAGGTGTTGTGAATGGGACGTGATCAAAAATACTGATGAAGGCATAACACTCAGAGTATATGGTCACTTCAAATTCATACTCTTTGTGTGCAGTCCTAATATGACACCATAATGGCATGGTACATTTGCTGGGAACTACAACCAACGTGAAAATTCAGTCGAGTTCCTCTCGAAACTTATCTAGGACAACCACCCCTAGAGAATAGTGAACGAACATCTACGACCCGAACCATCTGCACTCCGCCCAGGTTGTGTGACACGATTGTAAAAATGACACGATGGACCTATCGTTGTCTAAGTGATCTGTACGGAGAGAAGCCACTTAACCAACCAACCATTAATAGAAAACAGAATCCGATGAATCTGCAATACCAAAGTACTTTGAAGAGTGTTACGATTTGTCTCCATTTTCAACAGAATTTTCCATTCTCATGCTACTCGTACAATGTCGAAAAATCGCCTACAAAAGCTGTAAAGCTTCAATCGACGCCAGTCTGGTTATGACGTCGTCGTCACACATGGCTCCTTAAACTTCGATGTTATAAAATTGCAATTAAACCGCGTCTCCTCTACATCATCGTAAAGCAAATTAATGAAAGCAATTGAGTCTAATTGGTTTATTGAACGACTGATTTAGCTACGCTTAATGACTTTGCGCAGCAGAGTTTTGCACTGAAACAACCAAATCCAGTTTAGCAGCAGTGGCACCTGATAGCAGCCATGTGCTTGGAGTGGAAAGCCCCAAATGTTCGTTCCACACGCCTGTCATTTCCCATTCCAATCAGTCAACTAATAATTCACTGCCACAACTATTTACCTACCATGTGTAGAAAAGCAAAATACTACTCGCAATTCATTATGAACAAATATCCGTTTGATGCACTCCGGGTTCGGATCGATCTCCAACTAAAACACTGGAAATAACTCATTTTCCGGCACACTACCGATCATGCATGCAATTCAATCGAATTGCAATCATCCAAAAGTAATTAAAACCGAAAAACTGTTTGGCGTAAACAAAAATCTTGAATGAGTGTTCTGCTCTGCGCTGCTCAGTCGCTCCATCATCCCGTCGCGGAACTGGCTAATAGAATTTATTGCGAAAGTAAACGTAACACCAAACCAGAAGCTAGTTGATTGCATTCCATGTTAGAGACGGAGGGCGCCAGTGGCACCAGAGGCAATTGGCAATAGAATCTGTACGTACGCCGTTCCATACACTTCTAATTGATGTGCTTTCTTAAATAAATTTATCACTTTGCCAGCGGAAGACTGTTGTTTGTTTTTGGAAAACACTAGCACTTTGTGATCCAAGTCCACACATCTCGTATGCCACGTAGATACTACATAAGTGTTTAGACTAGATGCCAGAGTGCACTGTTCAAGCAAGTGGCATGACGGTCGAGAAGGAAAACAAAAAACAGACAAATTACGTAGTTTCCTTCCTCGTTCCTGCATACACGAATGTCAGGGTAGGCTGGCTGCCTATCGATATCGAGATCACACCACACGACACAAAATCTGGGTCATGGATCCTCACTGGTTTCGGCTGCAGATATTTCATTTCAAACTCACCACTTAAGGAGATGGTAATTCCTCTTTTTATAGACCGATGAGTGCGCTCTCCATAAATACAAGATATGTAGCGCGTGGGCGCGTACGAGCTTCGATTATATTTAGTCGTTAAGCTATTTTGATTTTAAGTCGAAATACCGTTGTATGCCGCGTGCTGGTACATCTACACTCTGTTTATACAAGACGAATTGTTTAGGTTATCAACAATACTGCTCCGGGGTATGCGATGCAGAAGCAACACGAGAAAAGATATTAAATATTGATTTGGAAGGTATTTAAGATAAACTGATGCTACAGTGCCCACTACATTCATTCCTCGTTCCCCAAACAAATCAAACAATTTGCTATTTAAAAACACATTCTGAGTGTACTTAGCCGGAATGGTCTAAAAATAAAAGGTATTCCTCACTATCGCACTTAAAAATACAAGTCGCATCACAATACATATTTACAAACATGTGGGCTGTGGTGCGACAGGAGGCTATTCTTGAAATAGACTGTAAGGCAGGCGTAGGGCAATTAAGCAGTTCTGAGGTTTATGATTGTCCACCAGATGAGACTTCAATCATCGCGGTTGTGGTCGGTCGCCAGGAGAGTTTGTTATGATTTAGTGGTGGAATAAGCAAATATGAAGGATGAATGACTCGTTGGTAATATGAATTTTGTGTTTTTTTGAAAGCAAAGTTCTGGAAATTGAGTGAGGAGTGAATAAACAGGAAATAGGGTTTTTTACCAGGCGGTTAGTACGCTTGTAAAAAGACGTCGCGACAGACGCAGAATTGGTTTCTATTTCCCTTATTTTTTCTTTTTTTATGGTTGGCATTGAAGACTGTTTGGATCCTCGGAACTGTAGCAATCATCTGCTCAAAAATATCAAGCGAGTTGAGCAATTAATGTGCGCCATACTTACACTATACTATGCCTACATCGAGCACAAATGTCGACAATATGTGGCTGAATTGCCGCTCAGCCATTCAGGAAGTAGTCGAGACCACCTTAAGCTACCTACCACCTCCGGCAAGAAACCCGTCTTATAATGGCGAGTGTGAGCAGAAAAGGGCAGCAACCGACGAGGTGTATCAAAAGGCGCTACAGCGAAAAACCAGGGCAGCGCAGGAAGAGTACCGAGCCAGATGAAGGGAGGAGAGAAAACTGCTGCGACTTAAGAAAATAATCTTCGCAGACTCCCAGCTCAAGGATATCGAGGAGTCTAGGGACAAACTTAAAATACGGGTATCTTATAAGAAAGCTAAAAACCTTGCGGGAGGCTTTAAGAACGGCACCCAGGCTCTTCGAAATTATGAAGGCAATCTTGTCACCGACCCGCAGGGAATAGTTAATGTATTTAAGCAGCATTTCCAGCAGCTGCTTAACGAGCATGACCAAGAGAGAGTGGTAGGGACTGAGGAAATCCCAACTCCAGCCGCTGAAGCACCGATGAAGTCGGCACAGCTATTCAAAGACTGAAGAACAACAAGGCCGCAGGCTCAGATGGCTTACCATCAGGGCTCTTCAAGGTTGGCAGCGGTGTTCTAATTGGAAACATGCACCAGATCATCTGTAGAATTTGGGGAGATGAAAGCATGCCCGACAACTGAAAAATCAGCTCTATTTGCCCCATCCACAAAAAAAGCGATCCTACCTCTTGCAAGAACTATAGGGGTTTATACCTACTCAATATCGCACACAAGGTCCTGTCCAGTGTGCTGTGTGAACGTTTAAAGCCCTTTTGCACCGCAATAATCGGTAGCTACCAGTGCGGATTCCGACCCGGCAAATCGACTATAAACCAAATATTCGCACTTCGACAAATCCTGTGAAAAACCAGCGAGTTTCAAATCGATACACATCATACGTACGACAGTATTCACCACAAACAATGGAAAACTGATCCAGCTGTGTCGCGCCACGCTAAAAAATACACGATGCACCATGCAGTTCGGTTCTAGGACCTTTTGCAACATGCACTGGACTTCAGCAAGGATCAGCGCTGTCGTGTGACTTGTTCAATTTGGTGCTGTAGCAGATAGTTCGACGGGCAGGGGTCAACAGGAAAGGCACTATCTACTGCAAGTCTGTCTAGTTGCTAGGATACGCGGATGACATTGACGTCATTGAGCGGTCTCAGCGTGACGGTGTAGAAGCTTTCACGGCGATTGAAAAACAGGCGAAACGAATTGGTCTTAAAGTCAACGAGGATAAGACAAAGTACATGTTTTCAAGCAAAAACCAATCCGTCGCTTGCCACCGGGACAAAATGTAACGGCTGACAGCTATAATTTCGAGGTGGTTAAGCAGTTTGTCTACCCCGGGGCAAACGTAAACTCAACAAACGACACCACAGTGGAGATCCAGCATAGAACCTCACTTGGCAGCCGCTGCTAATTCGGTTTGTCTAAACAACTTGGGTCAAAACTCCTCACTCGAGGAACCAAAGTAGTGCTTTACAAAACGCTTATACTGCCAGTCTTGCGGTACGGAGCCAAAAGCTGTACGATAAGCAGGACGGCGGAGCTGATTTGGTCCTATATGTGAGGAAGGTGAATAGAGAAGACACAATCGCGTACTCTACGAGCTGTACAAAAATATGGGCATAGCCCGAAAGGCAAAGATCCGTCGACTACATTGGCTTGGTCACATCGATCACCACATGATCACCAACGTTCCAACAATGAGGGTCTTCGACTCCAAGCCTCCTGGTTCGAGAAGAAGGGGAAGACCGAACCTCCGGTATTAAGACCAAGTAATCGCGGATGTAAGACAATTTGATCTTGATAACTGGAAACAGCGTGCCCGGGACTGTCAAGGATGGAAGGCAGCTATAGCTCAGGCTCAGATCCTCCATGGATTGCCTGATAGGTAAGTAAGTAATATCACAGACATTAGCATTAGCTTCAACTATTTTATTAAAGCAGTGGGATATTATTGTAATGGGACCGATTTTGCGAATTCCAAATTTTGACATATCTCCACGTTTTAAGGCCACCAGAATCCAAATCCAAGGTTTTAATAGATATGCCTGTGTGTGTATATATGTATGTGCGTATGTGCGTGCGGAATTTTCAATTATCACGAGAACCAAAGATGGTATTCATTCCACGCGTAATCACGCAACTTAGAACTGAGTAAGCTTTCAGTAAGTCGGTCGAGCCGTTTTTTGTTAGAAATTAAATAACTAAGAAATAGGCCATAAAATTAACAACACGAGGTGTTCCCAAGCGGTCTTCCATCTAAGCGCCATAGAAAAATATTATAGAGATACCAAACTTTCGTACGTCTGTCCGGTAGCCCCTGGTTGTTACTTTTGTAATACCAAAAAAAAAAAAACGACGCGGTGAGACCTCACAGCTGTTCACGGAGTGAACAAGTGAACATGCATCTTCCAACAATAATTTTTGTTATTGTAATGTTTGTTAAATCGTTCCACAAACGTCTTTCCACATACGTATTCCACAGAGGAATTTCCAGTTTTTCCATTCAGACCTCTTGTAGGCAAATATCGCCGAAATGCATGCAAACCGTAAGAGTTTTCCATCTCCTTGATCCCTGCTAAGTACTAACCGCGCCCGACGCTAGTTGATTGCGGTGATCGGACGAGAACCGATACATATGAGATTGCTCGGACAGTGTTGTGGTTGGGTAAGGAAACGCACACTCATGAGCTGCTCGTGATTGTGCAATACCAAACGAGCAATTATTAAACGCACGCGCTCATGAGTAAGTGGCTGTGAGCATTTTTGTTTTCGCTCACGAACACGAGTGTGTGCATTTATAGAAAGTCACCCCTGTGCGCACTTCATATGTTTGTTAAAGAGAACGCACACTTTTGTGCACTCTGTAGGGTGGGTTCTGTTTAATGCATATGGGGTGAGTTTCCATAAATGCACACACTCGCGTTCCTGAGCCAAGATGAGTTGATTTGCTGCTCAGGAGTCATTTTCAGAATGATAAAACATGGAACCATTTCACTTGGACATGTTTTTTTATTTTCCACTTTTATAATATTTTAGTCTAAGATGGCTTCATTTGGCTTCATTTTCTATAAAGTCTAAATTAGAAAGCTTCAGCAATCGAAATTGCACACGCACGTGAGCAGCTTGTGAGCAATTTATGTATGGTTGGCGTTACAGCCCATGAAGAGCCGAGCTTCTCTCAATCACCCATGTTGTGTGTGATTTAATTTTCCCATAGGTGAAAGGGACCTATAGTTTTATTGCCGGTTCCGAACGGCGAATAGGGGGTTTTGTCAGAACCCCGCTGAGGAGAAACACCGTCAAAACACGTTCGATGACATGGCTGTGTCGGGATTCGATCCCGTGTCATCGGCGTCAGAGGCCAACACGCTACCCACTGCGCCACGGTGCTCTCGATTGTGAGCAATAGATTGTTTAATGTGCGCACATAAATGTGCGTTTGCTTATCCTGGGTTACATGGAGCGACAGCAAATAGACGGCTTGATACCAACAACACGCGGTGCTTTCAAGCGGTTCCCTCTCTAAGTACTGGCCCCGCCCGATGCTGGTTGATTCCGATGATCGGACGAGAACCGATACATTACCCACTATTCATCTAAGAATCCTACCGCAGCTAACAAAAGAGCTAATGACCTTGAAACACCTGAACAGATCTTCACAAATTGTAGCTAAGAACCATTTCGATCAAGTTAGCTTTCAAAAAAAAAAAAAAAAAAAAAAATCAAGTCATAATAATCGGTCGATTCGTTCAGGAGCTACGATGCCACAGACAGACACACAGAAACCTCACACTTATAACACCCCCCCTTTTTGCGTCGGGGGTTAAAAATTAAAAAATATGAAATTAAATGGGTGTTTCATTGTTCCCACTGGGAAGTTAGTCGTGTGGGCCAAGCGGGTCGCACCTAGACCACATTTTTTCATATTGAATTTGTATACCTCTAAAATGAACACCCTATACATACATTTCGAGGAATGTTTCTACACGCGACTTGATTCCCAAAAAAGTCTCGCTGCAAATAGCGAGCTGTGGTGTCCATTCGATCTACATGGCTTACCCATCTTAGGCGTTGAATCCGTAGACGCCTGACTAGATTCATGTCGCTGTAAAGCGACATCCTCCGTCTTCGTATGGTGTTATACATATACAGACAACTTGCACGGAGTGCAGTGGTTTGGGTCGTTTATGTTCGTTAACTCTCAGGGGTGATTGTCCTAGACAGGACCGAATTCTGCGCTGGTTATAGTCCGTAGTAATTCGTTCAAGCACTTTTTTAATATTGCATACGCAGAGGATGAATTTCAGTTGACTATATACTGTGAGTGTTATGCCTGCAGCAGTGCGTCTGGTCACTCTCCATTCACAACTGCGTTGCATACTTTTGTCCGTAAAAAAATTTCTTTTTCTTGGCTATGAAGCGAATTGATGATGTTAACCACTGCACCACGGCCGCCATGCTGTCCATGTTTCTGCGCCGTACAGCAGGACCGGGATGATAAGGGTCTTATATAGAGTTAACTTTGTCGTTCGGGAGAGGGCTCTATTATCAATTGCCTCCTGAGAACAAAGAGACAGCGATTGGCAAGAGTGATTCTGTGTTTGATTTCGGAACTGATGTCGTTGTTCCAGGTAACTGCGGAGCCAAGTTAGACGAAGTCCTTAACTACCTCAAACTTATATCTGCCAATACAAACGTTCCTGCCAAGACGTCGGTGTGGGCGTTCTTTATGATGATAGCATATATTTATATTTGCCCTCGTTTACTGCCAAACCAATTTTCGTCGCCTCCATCTCAATACTCGCAAACGCCTCATTGACATCTCGCTGTGACTACCTATTATGTCAATGTCACCGGCGTATGCAAGGAGTTGTGAGGATTTGAAATAAATTATGCGTCTTGTATTGGCCTGTGATTTCTGCACAATCATTTCCAATATGATGTTAAAGAAATCACACGACAGCGCATCGCCCTGCCTAAATCCTTTTTTGACATCAAAACTATCGGTAAGGTGTTCACCAATTCGGATGGAGCAGCGAGCATTCTCCAAAGTCATTATGCATAGTCTGGCGAGTTTAGCAGGGATGTCAAAGGTAGACATGGCGTTGTATAGCTCGTCTCTAATTATGCTGTCGTATGCGGCTTTGAAGTCAACAAATAGCTGGTGAGTGTCGACTTGAAAGTCATTGGTTTTTTCCAGGATCTGCCGTAGTGTGAAGATTTGGTCGATGGTGGACTTCCCTGGCCTGAATCCGCATTGATAAGGACCTATCAGCTTATTTACAAAAGTCTTCAGGCATTCACACAAAAGGGCACAGAAAATTTGTAGGCCATATCTTACAGATGAGCTGGAGCATGCTTCTAACCAGGTTATCCCCAGCTGCCTTGAAGAGCTCAGCAGACAGTCCGTCTGCGCCAGCAGCTTTATTCGACTTGAGCTTCGATATGGCAATCTTAACTTCGTCGAGGTCAGGGGGACAGAATTCTCTGCGGTCTTCGTTGAATAGAAATGGATCATTCTGCCTGACAGCGGTATATTGACTAACATCGCCGTTATACAGTCTGCAGAAGTGGTTTTTCCATATTCTCAGCATCGACTGCGATTCTACTACTAGGTGTCCGTTTTTATTCCTGTAGGCTTCCGTCCTGGCTTTATCAGTTGATAAAATTTTCGAACGTCACGCCTGCAGTAACACCTCTCCAAATCCTCAATCGCGCGCCTCTCGTGCTCTTTATTCTGAGAAGCTTGTGCTCTTTCCTTCTTTTTAACTCGTAGAGCTCACAAGCTGCTCTTGTTCTATGCCGTGAGGCTTTATATGCTTCCTGCTTTGCTGTATAAATTCTCCTGTATTTGTCATTGAACCAGGTGTTTCTTCGTGGTGGGGCCTTGAAGCCCAAAACTTCGGATGCAGAGCTTTTCAGGGCTTGTTTGCAAAGGTTCCACTGTTGGTCTATTTACTGCGTGGAGGATTGAGGTGGATTGGAGAGCTTAAGGGAGACGCGATCGGTAAAAGCACGAGCGGTTTCTGGTGATAGTAGCTTTCCGACGTCATAATTTGTATTCTTACTCTACTCCTCTGCGTTCGTGATATCCGTAGGCGCTTCTTGGCTACTACAAGGAAGTGGTTCGAGTCGATGTTAGCTCCTCGGGGATTTCGAACATCAAGAATAGTGGAGGAGTGTCTGACGTCGATCGCGATGTGATCAATCTGGTTAGTGATGGATTGATCTGACGACCGCCAGGTGCCTTTGTGTCTATCGAAGTGCGGGAAGCGCGTTCTGGTAAGGAGATTTTGCCCCACAGCAAGATCAATCAGCCTGTGTCCGTTATCGGATGTGGTGTCGTGTAGGCTGCCGATGACTCGTTCAAAGATGCTTTCCTTACCCAGCTTAGCATTGAAGTCTTCTAGTACAATTATGATGTCATAGCTGGGACATTCGGCATACGTTTTGACAATAGCACGTCTAATTCTAGCGCAAAATACAATCGTGATAGAATTAGAGAACCATTGACGTCGGTTCTTTGATTTTTATTGTAATCGTACATTCGAGGTTTGAGTTTGTAATGAATGCTCATTCAACCGAGTATACGTATTCCAAGAATCGAATCACTAAAGAACGAAAGAAGGCGTTTCAGAAGACAAGGCCAGATTAACTGCTCATACTGTGGACCAGATTAAGGTCACTTGGCGTCGTTAGTTTCTCTAACCGATTAATTACGAACAAAATCAGCTGTCACCGAGGCAGTCTTCCAGCTCCCTCTACCTTATCTAATTCTCATTTCGAGTTGTTGGTCTAAAAGTTTGCGTTAACAAAACATTGTATTTTGCGTTCCCAGTCGAAATAAAATTGTCATCACCCTTATAAATTCGATCAGTTAATTAAGAGATTTTGATGACGCCTTACTGGCTTGCTCATATGTAAAGGTCATCAGTTGACACTGCTCGTATGCAGATCACTTCTCACCTAATTAGTCCGCGAAATTGAAAACGAAGACGAAACCTCCGAAGGAAACACATTTTTTTCTGATTTATTTGTTTGTCTACAAGCCTGTGACCAACGAAGGACGACGATGATTCGGCTGAATTGTCATCGTTTTGTTTCATTCAACAATCAGTGGCGCTTCTGACTTCTGTATAGAATTGGACACTATAGAAGCTGTCGGTTGTTGGACAACATTTTGGGTGATCTGTTGTGTAGTCAGCAAAAATAGAAAAACAACAAAATGCAATTTCGAACACTTTGAATCGTGTTAACGGATTGGTGGCAACAACTTGTTTGATTTATAGCTTCAATAAAAGGCGTAAATGTATATTTTTAGTTTACTCAAGCGCGAAACACGAAGCGCTTAACGCGGAATGAATGTAGGTGGCGGCAGAAATGAGTTCTTGTTTCGTTCATTCATTGTTCAATTTTAAAACATTGATGAATTGCCAAAGCAATAATATTCGCCACTGTTCGTTCGGGGTATGCTGATTGCTGATACCTTCTCCTCTTAAAATGCTTTTCGTTTAGTTTTTCTTTTTTTAGAACGCATTTCCTTGGTTGTTTTTTGTTGTCTTCCATTGCTTTCGTCTTTGTCTCTGCTGTCCTGTCAGTTTCCTGTTGGAAATAGTTAAATAAATTTATAGAATGCCTTAAAATACGACGCAAAACCGTAGAATGTTGCAGTGTTTATCTATTTTTTGAATGACCAAGTTCTATGCCAGTTTAGTTGGCTTTTTAGCTGTAGATATTTTGTCTAAAAATATATTAAGTAAAGCAAAAAACTAGCCAAAAAGACACGAGAAACGATAAAAAGATCGAGAGGAATGAAGCAAAAGTTAATAAAAGACCAACTCAAGTTTAGATAGGAAACTAGGAACGACACTATTTACGACAAACAGGAGATTTTTCGACTCGGCTAGTTGTCTCGACACACTACTATTGCCGTGGGGATTGATGTTCTTGTAAAGAATCCTGCTGAAATGGTTTGTTGTCCGTGTTGGCATGTACTGCCACCCGCCGATTTGATGTTTCCAATTGTTCCCGCATTCTGATTACTCGCCATTTACGTCATTTGGTTGAAGTATACAGTGGTGTTCATGTAAATAGCACACATATCATGGCGTGTCAGAAAAAAAAAATATTTTTAGTGATTTAAGTGAGGTTAGTGTGAATCTTTTTAAGGATAGCCATAATTACACTCATTTCTTACACAAATCTTCTTCTTCTTAGTGGGCGCTACAGCTCGGGGTGAACCTGGGCCTCAACCAACATGCCCCTCCATCTAGCACGATCTTTCGCTAGCCTTTTCCATTGCCGCACACCTAGTTGGCTGAGGTCCCCTTCCACCTGTGTGCGCCATCTTAAGGGCGGCCGTCCTCTGCTTCTTCGTCCCTCGGGGTTGGATTCAAAGACACTCCGGGCTGGAGCTGTGGTGTCCATTCGCTCTACATGGCCTAGCTATCTTAGGCGTTGAATCCGTAGACGCCTGACTAGGCTCATGTCGCTGTACAGTCCGTAAAGTTCGTGGTTGAATCTTCTCCTCCATCCCCCGTCTGCGTTTATAGGCCCAAAAATCACGCGATTCTCTCGAATCGACCAAGGGCCTCCTCATCCGCTTTTGATAGTGTCCATGCTTCTGCGCCGTACAACAGGACCGGGATGATAAGGGTCTTATATAGAGTCAACTTTGTCGTTCGGGAGAGGGCTCTATTACTCAGTTGCCTCCTGAGCCCAAAGAAACAGCGATTGGCAAGAGTAATTCTGCGTTTGATTTCGGAACTGATGTCGTTGTTCCAGGTCACTGCGGAGCCAAGGTAGACGAAGTCCTTAACTACCTCGAACTTATATCTGCCTATACAAACGTTCTGGCCGAGACGTCGGTGTTGAGCGTCCTTTTTTGATGACAGCATATATTTAGTTTTGCCCTCGTTTACCGCCAAACCAATTTTCGCCGCCTCCATCTCAATACTCGCAAACGCCTCATTGACATCTCGCTGTGATCTACCTATTATGTCAATATCGTCGGCGTATGCAAGGAGTTGCGAAGATTTGAAATAGATTGTGCCTCTTGTATTGGCCAGTGATTTTTGCACAATCATTTCCAATATGATGTTGAAGAAATCACACGACAGCGCATCGCCCTGCCTAAATCCTTTTTTGACGTCAAAATTATCGGTAAGGTGTTCACCGATTCGGATGGAGCAGCGAGCATTCTCCAAAGTCATTATGCATAGTCTGGCGAGTTTAGCAGGGATGTCAAAGGTAGACATGGCGTTGTATAGCTCGTCTCTAATTATGCTGTCGTATGCGGCTTTGAAGTCAACAAATAGCTGGTGAGTGTCGACTTGAAAGTCATTGGTTTTTTCCAGAATCTGCCGTACTGTGAAGATTTGGTCGATGGTGGACTTCCCTGGCCTGAATCCGCACTGATAAGGACCTATCAGCTTATTTTCAAAAAGCTTCAGGCGTTCACACAAAACGGCAGAGAAGATTTTGTAGGCGATGTTAAGGAGACTTATTCCTCTATAGTTGGCACAATCAGAGGGGTCTCTTTTCTTGTGGATCGGGCATACGATGCTGAGACTCCATTCCTCGGGCATGCTTTCCTCTAACCATATCTTACGGATGAGCTGGTGCATACTCCCAACCAGGTCATCCCCAGCTGCCTTGAAGAGCTCAGCAGACAGTCCGTCTGCGCCAGCAGCTTTACACAAATAGGAGTATTTAAAATGGACAAAGGAAAGCATTGCACGAAAGAAAGGAGGCAAGTAGTCGGTACCATGATACATGATGGAAAGACTATTTCAGAGGTGGCAATGACATTAAGGTGCTCTAGCAAGCTTGTTCAAAATGCAATGAAGGTCATACGGTACAGCCAATCTACCGTGAATCCCGTAAGGAAAAACAAAAAAAGGAAAACGTCAGAAGTGACTGACAGAATTATCCACAAAATCAGTGGCAGCGACCTTTTCATAACTTCCCAGGGGATAAAGCAACAATTACCTGATCAACACAATGTTCAAATATCAGCCGTAACTGTAAGTCACCAGTTAATTGAATTCCAGCTTCATGGAAGAATTACCAGAAAAAAACCTCTTGTCTCAAGAAAAAAATTAAATTAAAACCGAAAGAGAAGACTTATTTTCGCAAACGCTCACAAGAACAAACTCTTGTCTTTTTGGAAAAATATCTTGTGGAGCGACGAAAATAAGTTCAACAGGTTGGAATCAGATGGAAAAAAATATGTGCGGAGGCCAACGAACCAAGAGTACCATCCCAGATACACCATTAAGACTGCCCAGCTTGGCGGTGGGAGCATAATGGTGGGGCGGCGATGCTATGGCATGGCGTTGGACCAATTATTAAAATAAATGGCATTATGGATCCACGTCAATATAAGCTAATCCTGGAGAACCAAATGGAGCCATATACCGACTCTATGCCTGTATCACGGATTCTTCAGGACAATTATCCAAAGCATACTTCGCGTATATGAGCATAATGAGCAAGATGCCTCGGATACACGGACGGATACTCGACGACGACAACGCACGAAAAAGGAACACGATTTGCGAGTATGCTCCTGGAATGTCAGAACCCTGTACACTCCCGGAGCTGCTCATAAACTAGAAGGAATCCTCACGCAGTACAAGGCGGATATTACTGCGGTCCAGGAAATACGCTGGATAGGAAACGGTATGATTAGGAAGGAAAATTGCGACATTTATTACAGCTGTCACAAAAGGTTGCACTTACTGGGATGCGGATTTGTCGTGGGAAAGCGGTTAAGGTCGAAGGTCATCGACTTTAAACCTATAAGTGATCGCCTGGCTGTGATCCGCATCAGAGGCAGATTTTATAACATCAGCCTTATATGTGCACACGCCCCTACCGACGAGGCAGAAGACCCTATCAAGGAGGATATCTATGACCTCGTGGACAACGCCTACGGAGCTTGTCCGGAGTACGATGTAAAAATCGTGCTCGGGGACTTCAACGCCAAAATCGGAAAGGAAAACACCCTTCGCGGAGTGATCGGAAAGCACAGCCTCCACGATACAACAACAGATAACGGCTTCCGACTCGCTGACTTTGCGACAGCTCGTAATGCGGTGATAAGTAGCACAAGATTCCCTCGCAAGCGAATCCACACAGCAACCTGGCGATCTCAGGACGGTCGAACCGCCAACCAAATCGACCATGTGTTCATTGACGCAAGGCACGCGTCAAACATCCTGGATGTGCGAACATTCAGAGGGACAAATGTCGACTCTGACCACTTCCTCGTAGCAGCAAGATTCAGAGCTCGACTGTCCAATGTCAGAAAGCTGCACCAGCCCATCAGGAGGAGGTTCGACATTGTGCGCCTGAGTACACCGGAGGTTGCCAGAGTCTACAGGGAGCAGCTGAGCGAAAGACTCTACGGTATGCCTACGTCGAACACAAATGCCAATAATATGTGGCTGCATTGCCGCTCAGCCATTCAGGAAGTAGCCGAAACCACCTTAGGATACCTACCACCCCCGACAAGAAACCCGTGGTATGATGGCGAGTGCGAGCAGAAAAAGGCAGCCACCGACGAGGCGTACCAAAAGGCGCTGCAGAGGAAAACCAGGGCAGCGCGAGAAGAGTACCGAGCCAGAAGAAGGGAGGAGAAGAAACTACTGCGACAAAAGAAAAGAATCTTCGCAGCCTCCCAGCTCAAGGATATCGAGGAGTCTAGGGATAGACAGAAAATACGAGCCTTTTACAAGAAAGCCAAAGGCCTTGCAGGAGGCTTCAAAAAGGGCACCCTGGCTCTTCGAAACTGCGAGGGTAATCTTGTCACCGACCCGCAGGGAATAGTGGATGTATTTAAGCAGCACTTCCAGCAGCTGCTTAACGAGCATGACCAAGAGAGAGTGGTAGGGACTGAGGAAATCCCAACTCCAGCCGCTGAAGTAGTCCTCCCACCCAGCATAGAAGAAGTCGGCACAGCTATTCAGAAGCTGAAGAACAACAAGGCCGCAGGCTCAGATGGCTTGCCATCAGAGCTCTTCAAGGCTGGCGGCGATGTTCTGGTAGGGAGCATGCACCAGATCATCTGCAAAATTTGGGAAGATGAGAGCATGCCCGACGACTGGAATACCAGCTCTATATGCCCCATCCACAAAAAAGGCGATCCTACCTCTTGTAAGAACTATAGAGGTATATCCCTGCTCAATGTCGCATACAAGATCCTGTCCAGCGTATTGTGTGAACGTCTAAAACCATTTTGCACCGCACTAATCGGCAGCTACCAGTGCGGCTTCCGGCCCGGCAAATCAACTATAGACCAAATATTCACACTTCGACAAATCCTGGAAAAGACCAACGAGTTTCAAATCGATACACACCATCTTTTCATCGATTTCAAAGCCGCATACGACAGCATTCATCGTGAAGCACTGTTTGGGGCGATGGCCGAATTCGGGATCCCGGTAAAACTGATCCAGTTGTGTCGCGCCAAGCTAAAAAACACGCGATGCACCGTGCAACTCGGTTCTAGGACCTCGGAACCATTCGAAACATGCACCGGATTTCGGCAAGGAGATGCGCTGTCATGTGACTTCTTCAACCTGGTGCTGGAGCAGATAGTGCGACGGGCAGGCGTCAACAGGGAAGGCACTATCTTTTACAAGTCCATCCAGCTGCTAGGATACGCGGATGATATCGACATCATCGCGTGTTCTCGCCGTGGCATTGTGGAAGCATTCACGGCGATTGAAGAACAGGCGAAACGAATTGGCCTTAAGATCAATGAGGACAAAACGAAATACATGCTGTCAAGCAAAAACCAATCCGTCGCTCACCACCTGGGACAAAACATAACAATTGACAGGTACAATTTCGAGGTAGTTAAGGAGTTTGTCTACCTCGGGGCAAACGTAAATTCCACAAATGACACCACAGTGGAGATCCGGCGTAGAATCGCCCTTGGCAACCGCTGCTACTTCGGTTTGTCCAAACAACTGGGGTCAAAACTCCTCACTCGAAAGACCATAGTCATGCTTTACAAAACGTTCATTCTGCCAGTCTTGCTGTACGGAGCCGAAAGCTGGACGATAAGCAGGACAGCGGAGCTGATTTTGGGTTCTTTCGAAAGAAAAATTCTGCGCCGGATATTTGGTCCTGTCTGTGAGGAAGGTGAATGGAGAAGAAGACACAACCGCGAACTCTACGAGCTGTACCAAGATGTGGATGTAGTCCGGAAGGCAAGGAGCCGTCGACTACACTGGCTCGGCCACATCGAGCGCATGGACATCAACGCTCCAGCTAAGAGGGTCTTCGACTCCGAGCCTCCTGGTTCGAGAAGAAGAGGAAGACCGAACCTCCGGTATAAAGACCAAGTAATCGCGGATGTAAGACATCTTGGTCTTGACAACTGGAAGCAGCTTGCCCGGGACCGTCAAGGATGGAAGGCAGCTATAGCTCAGGCTCAGATCCTCCATGGATCGCAGGCCTGATAAGTAAGTAAGTAAGTAAAGTATACTTCGCGGATAGTGAAGAATTGGCTTTCGGCGCGACAAATTTTCCTGCTTGATTGGCCGGCCCAAAATCCCGATCTGAATCCTATCGAGAATCTTTGGACTGATGTTGACTCCCTTGTTAAAAACTCCAGCTCAAAAGATTTTGAAGAATTTCGACAAACCATGACGGCTGCTTGGGAATCTTTACCTGCCCAGAAATGTAAGCGCTTAGTAGAGAGTTTGCAAAAACGTTGTCTAGAGTGATAAGGAACATGGAATATCCTACAAAATATTAATATTAATATTTACGTATACATTCATTTTTTTAGAGTATTTATTAATATTTTTGAGTATTCCGCTGACTGTGCTATCTAAATGGACAACCATTTTTTTTTTATTTTTTCCCATTTTGAATTATTATTTTTGAGTTAACTTAAAGGAATTATGTGTTTTTTAATAAAGTACATATAAACGCACATCAGTTATAAAACAAAAAAAATCTGAACCTCTTTTTACACTTTTAGCACAACATAATGTATGTGAACTTACGGGTGTGCTATTTATCTGAACACCACTGTATATTCGTTTTTTGAACGCTCTGTCTCTCTCTGTGCTTTTTCTTGTTTAGCGTGGAGACGCATACCCTCCTGAGGGGGAAAACTGTCGTTGCAGTATCTAGAGGAGAACATTTGTGCTCTCGAAAATTTCTTTTTTCAAAGCGCAATGGGGAATTTTAAAAATAGGTCGTAGGCCTCTGTATAAGCGATAGATATAATGACGATTTTTGCGGCGTAGTTGTTTTTGTTTTTCTCAGAAGTTTACTTCCATTTTAGACATTCCGCTGATTCCTAGTCGTCGATTAGATTGTCTCTACCTTTGGTGTAAATGATTGATCGATCATAAGGGGTGATTCTACGCCGATCTTGTCTAACCCACAAAGAGGTGAATAATGACATATTCGTTCGGTGCTTTCCAGGTGGGAAAACGTCTAAGGTCATCGATTTAAAGCCAATAAGCGGTTGCCTAGCTGTGATCCGCATCCAAGGCAGTTACAACATCAGCGTCATATGAGCACACACCCCTACCGACGAGGCTGAAGAACCCATCAAAGAGAATTTCTACGATCTCTTAGACGACGCCTACGGAGCTTGTCCAGAGTACGACATCAAAATCGTACTCGGCGACTTCAACGCCAAAATCAGGAAGGAGTAGTCGGAAAGCACAGCCGTTGTCGAACAGACAACGACTTTCGACATACGGACTTTGCGGACTCGTAATATGGTAATAAGTAGCACAAGATTTCCTCACAAGAAAATCCACACAGCAACCTTTTACCTGACTCTAAGAATCAGGTCCGACTGCGAAGACCTCAGCTTGGAAAACGCTACAGCCGTCAACAGGTCTATGGAAGTGATTTGCTTCACGATATTCGAAATAGACCCCGGCTCCTGTACATCCATTTGGGATCCGTCGGTATAGATTGCCATTTAATTTTCCGTACGTACCATACCACTGGTCCTCCCTGGATTGCCATTTCATTTTCCGTACGTACCATACCACTGGTCCTCCCCGGAAGGAATTCTGAAAGAAAATCTACTCTCGCAGCAAGGAAGTGGGTGATATAATCCGTTTCGGTATTGAATCTCGAGGTAGCTCATCGGCCCAAGACTGATGAGGGCTCCTTGCCTAGAGACCGGATTCTTGTATTCTTAACGCAGTCCTGACTGCGATGCTTTCGCAGTATATGTCTAAAGGTGGAAGGCATTGTTTTAAGGGTAGCCGTCGACATGAATTTCATAGATCCAGTCACCGCCAGACAACCTGCCCTCTGAATCCTTGAAATACTTTGAATATGGCATTTCTTCTCGAGTGCCTTTCACAAGAAAATCGAACCAAAGACTCAAATAGGTCTTACCTTGGCAGTGTACAACCAATATACCACTTTTGGTTTGAAACCCCGTCTTACCAATGGCTACTCCGCACGTCTCGCGGGTTTCTTTCATTGATGTTGTTCTCCCAGCTAAGCTTGGAGTCTAAGATTATGCCAACGTATTTGGCAGATTTTTTGGAGATTAGGTCGATACCATTCATACGAGGGTAAGGGTATCTTGCTATAGATCTTCTCCTTGTGAAAAGGAATATCTCGGTTTTCGCCGGGCTTATTCCCAGGCCTCGCCCCTTGATCCAGTTATTAACCAGTAGCAGTGCATAACTTAGTCTTTCGCTGAGGACCTGAGGAAATTCCCCAGATATTAGAATGGCAATGTCTCTAGAAGTTTTACCATTCCGTCGACTACAAGGAGCCATAGGAGAGGCGATAGAACACCACCTTGTGGTGTACCCCGATTGACCTTCACCCTTCCATTTACTTCTATCGCCAAATGCATATTACCGAGTTCATTTGGGCCATATGAAGGCTGAATACTATGTATTGCCTCATTACTGACGTTATTAAAGGCACCATCAACGGCGTTGTCTGATTGCGACAGACAGCTATAACCAATCCCTTCTCTTAAGTACATGTCGATTAATCGTTCCAGCGCTTTCATAAGGAAGGAGGATAGACTAATGGGGTCTATAATCCTTTGCAGTGGCATGGTTGACCTTTCCCGACTTGGGTATGAAAACGACCCTAAGTTCCCTCCATGTTTGCGGAATATAACCCATCCTGAGGCACCAGGAGTAAATGCGCTTTAGCTATGGAATTGTAGCTTCACCTGGTTCTTGCAGCATTATCGGATATATACCGTGGATTCCTGGTGCTTCGTAGGGGTCAAACGAATTGACTGTCCATATGATCTTTTTTTCGGTTACGAAACGATCTTATCGATTGTTTCAGGACCAATACATTTCCTTAGCAGTGCATTTGCCGAATTGAAAGTTCCAGCATTCTCACAGCCATGGAAATGACACTTTAATAGTGCATCGAGTACGTTTTCATTTGAGTCTGTCCAGCTACCATCAGATCTCTAAAGGCGAGGTGTAGCAAGGACCTTTCTCAGAAGAGCCGCATCCGTACAGGATTCAATAGTGCCACAGAAATTTCTTCAGGAGATCTTTTTGACGGAGTTTTGACACTAACCAGAATGCAAATTGTTGTCAGGCGTTGGAACTTTGGGCCTTCTTCTTCTTCTTATCGGGCGCTACAGTTCGGGCGTGAAGCTGGACCTCAAACAACATGCCCCTCCAACTAGCACGATCTTTTGCTAGCCTTTTCCATTGCCGCACACCCAGTTGGCTGAGGTCCCCTTCCACCTGTGTGCGCCATCATAACTGCGGCGCTTCCCTGTTTCTTCATCCCTCGGAGATGGATTCAAAGACTCTTCGGGCTGAAGCTGTGGTGTCCATTCGCTCTACCTGGCTTAGCCATCTTAGGCGTTGAATCCGTAGACGCCTGACTCGTTTAATCTTTTCCTCCGTCTCCGTTTATTGGATCGAAAATCACACGCAAAATCTTTTTCTCGAACCGACCAAGGGCCTCCTCATCCGCTTTTGATAGTGTCCATGCTTCTGCGCCGTACAACAGGACCAGGATAATAAGGATCTTGTATAGAGTTAACTTTGTCGTTCGGGAGAGGGCCTCCTGAGCCCAAAGAAACAGCGATTGGCAATAGTGATTCTGCGTTTGATTTCGGAACTCATGTCGTTGTTCCAGGTCACTGCAGAGCCAAGGTAGACGAAGGTAGACTACTCCAACTTTTATCTGCCAATACAAACGTTCTGGCCAATACGTCGGCGGTGAGTGTCCTTTTTTGATGATAGCTTACATTTAGTTTTGCCCTTGTTTACATACTGCCAAACCGCAGTCTCCGCTTCAATACTCGTAAACGCCTCATTGACATTTAGCTGTGGTCTTCCGATTATGTCAATGTCATCCGCGTATGCGATGAGTTGTGAGGATTTGAAATAAATCCTCTTGTGTTGGCCAGTGATTTTTGCACAATTATTTCTAATACGATGTTGAAGAAATCACACGACAGCGCATCGCACTGCCTAAATCCTTTTTTGATATCAAAACTATCGATAAGGTGTTAACCGATTCGGATGGAGCAGCGAGGATTCTCCAAAGTCGTCCTGCATAGTCTGACGAGTTTAGCAGGGATGTCAAAGGTAGACAGGGCTTGTAGACAAGTCGACGAATAGGGGGTTAGTATCGACCTGAAATTCATTGTTTTTTTCCAGGATATGCCGTAGTGTGAAGATTTGGTCGATGATGGACTTCCCTGGCCTGAAGCTACACTGATAAGAACCTATCAGCTTATTTACGAAAGGCTTCAAATGTTCACACAAAACGGCAGAGAAGATTTTGTAGGCGACGTTAAGGAGACTTATTCCTCTGTAGTTGGTGCAGTAAAGGTGGTCTCCTATCTTGTGGATCGGGCAAACGATACTTAGACTCCATTCATCGGGCATGCTTTCCTCTGACCGTATCGTAAAGATGCATGCTCCTAACCAGGTCATCTTAATCTACTTTAAATACCTCAGCAGAGAATCCGCCTGCGCCAGCAGCTTTACTCGACTTCAGTTTCGATATGGCGATCTTAACTTCGTTAAGAAATGGATAGTTCTGCCTGACAGCGGTATATTGACAAACATCGTTGTACAGTCTACAGAAGTGGTTTTTCCATATTTTCAGCATCGCCTTCGATTCTCATCCCTACAGGCTTCCGTTCTGGCTTTATAACCTTGGCATGTTCGCTTTATCTGTTGATAAAACTTTCGAACGTCGCGCAATTACACCTCTCCAAATCCTCAATAGCGCGCTTCTCGTGCTCTTTCTTCTTTCTCCTGAGAAGCTTATCCTCCCGTCTTTTTAACTCGTAGAGCTCACGAGCTGCTATTGTTCTTCTATGCAACGAGGCTTTATATGCCTCCTGCTTTGCTGTGTGAATCCTCGTTTACTCGTCATCGAACCAGGTGTTTCTTCGTGGTGGAGCCTTGAAGCCCAAGACCTCAGATGCGGTTTTCAGGGATTAAGAGTAACGCGTTCTAACATTCTACGTACAAAACCGTTTTTTTTTTTTTTTTTTTTCGTTTCTTGCAAGGATCGTCACTCTTAATCCGATCCACTTTATCGGAGGCTTGTTCTTTCTTGCTTCTGAGCAATTGTGTTTTCCGGCTACGGTTTGCTAGACCATAGCCCAATCGACTTAATCCTGTTTTGTAGCACAGGATGCCCGCCATTCGTCCTCTTCCGTTCATAATTTCCATGGCCAGGAAACTTCCAGATGGCACCACGAGGAGGTGGAAGTAGGACCTGGCTAACAGAGCTGCAAAGTGTTCGGCTGCAGAGATTCTTACTCCCTTTTTTGTTTTAACGGATCAGCACCCGACGGTAGATGCTACTCTTACCTTTGTTAGTCTTTTATCATCCTTGCCTAAGTCTTGTCGTTATATTTTTCTGATCCAGTCGATGGCATCTCCTAAACTGCGGTAATAGCTGAGAGGTCTGTTCTAAGGTCACCGAAAATTATTTGGCCACATGACATCTGTTTACGTTCCACTTACAAATCCTACACGATCTCCTTAGTTACAATATGAGGCACAAGACTCGATGGTTGTGACCGCTGCCCAAAAAAAAAAAAATGGGTTTCAGCTAGAGGACGGTCGACGAGTTTCCAATAATTCTTTATAAAAACCGAACCAAATTGGGAATAGACGTCACTCAGTACAATGATTGAACTAAATAACTCTCTTCTTGAATATCCTTAGAGAAAAACTTTGTGAATCAATGCCAAGAGACTGCAGAATCCATCCAAACTTGTTCTATTTTCATTAAACTCCATTTTGCGTGTTTGAAAAACAACATGTGCGTCACAGAAGCAGCCATGCCCGACAGACATCTTGGTGTTACACTGACCCAGTGTTGATGAGCTGATTTCCCCCATCCGGGCAGTTCTCAATAAAAGAAAATGTGCGTCTCTTCCACAACAACAATAAGAACGAAAACAAAAAAAAAAAAAAAAAAAAAAAACAATTTCATAAACCATTCAAACCGCTGGCAACAGCTATGTGCTTATTTACGCCAATAATCCGCCTAAATCCCGCGTTTTTTTCAGTTGACACCAACATGGTCTAGAGCCTAAGCGATCATCAATAAACAAAATGCGATCGATCGATCAACACACGACGCCTACTCCTTCGAGCATGAGAGACCTTCTAAGTCTTGCGAATTGAATGTTTTCGTTTTTCCGAAATAGTGTACTCGTAAGCAATATACACTTTGTGCTATTTTAGATGGAACAGAGTGCTTAGGAGGACTCTCGCGTCAATTGATTGACAATTGATTGGTTTATTTTTGAATCTCTGGTTGACGTCCAACGTCCGTACAACGATTACGAGATACGGTCGATCGGTCTCTGCTCGTGCACTCAGATATGAACTTGAGGTTTCTACATAGCAGGGGCCACGAAGAGATTCAATCGTCTTATCGTGAAGTCGCCTGATGACGGCTGATCACAGCATCGTCCCATGAGGAGTGTGCGACGGATGTTTACCTCGTAAGATTCTATGAACGTGGAGAATGCTTGCTTAATGAATGGGGAAAACAAATGGTAGTGATCGTTGATCTCTTTGGAATCATGCGTTTGTAAAGCAAACAAACCGGGTAAGCGTTTATGCCCAATGTGGTGTAAATGAGTTGTAGTGCGATTGTTCACGATTGGTGAATGAGGAGCGGAAAACCCCCGGCAGTTAAGTGGATGATTTGCTTATTTAAGTGTGAATCCGCGCGGGAGTTTAGCTGCCAGCACGTGTCAATGTAATCTAATTCCTCTTTCTTTCTCTTTGCAGAAATGTCAATATCACCATCGCCGGAAAACCTGCGCATATGTCTTTTAGGTGATGTCGTGGACGACACAGCCGTCGTGGAAGCGGCCAAAACATTTGGCGTACCACTCCTCACATCGGAAACAGGTCTGGAAATCTTATCCGATACCGAATGGACAACGTACTTTATAATGAAAGAGTTCGATGGTCCCGTCTTCGACGCGATACACAAGAGTAAACACAGGTGAGCAATGAGTACTGAGAAATCCTCTTCTGAGGCGTCTATCTACGTTTCAGCAGATACACGAAATGTATTTCAAAATGCAAATTTAATTTATTGACGCCCTCGATGGTGTTTCTCGATGACTATACAATGTTAAGGTTATAGGGATTGAACGTTGCGCTCTATGGATTACTGTTGATTCCTCTCAGTTCCCAGATCTATGCCCGCTGACTAACAGTGTAGATTGTCTATTATGTAGTATAGTATGATTCTCTTGATAATTACATGCTGCCGCCCCTCGTCCCATTCAATTGGTTTAGATTCTACTCCAACACACCATCGGTTAGTGGTGTAATTTGCATAACAATCAACGGAGTACACCAATCCGCCGCACATAACAATCTCAACTCATTTCATTGCATCTCTTCGTCATCGGCATCGTTGTAGTCTTCGTTGACGATGCCACGATACGTACGAGATACAAGTATATCGTGCAAGTGCATTGAAATGGATTCACTGGTCGGTTGGTCGTCTCGTCATGTTGTTGTGGGGCGATGATGAGACTTTTTTTTTTTTGTGTATCATTGCGCGAATTCAACGGCTCCCGTTCTTCACCGACTTCATATTAAGTCACGCGGTCGTTCACGCAAAAATGTGTTGTGTACTTGAACAAAACACCATTTGGAACCATCTTCATCGTTATCATCAGCAATAATAAGTAACGAAACATCGTAATGATAATTGTCAGTGCGCGCATTGACCGTACATAAATAAAATGAAAAAACCCCAACAACAACACTCTTGCAAGTCGTCGTCATCGACAACAACATCATAATCATCGACGCTCCGGAGATGGGACGAAATCATCGTGTTGTTGTACGTAGACGAGATGGTTTCAAGAAGTGCAGAGTGAATGGTTTTTATTAACGATATTTCATGGTTTGATGAGAGTTGAGTGATGTTTTCAAGAATTAAAGATGTTTTCTGCACGGACGGATAAGTAGAGATGGCTGATGACGGCTTGATGGCAAGATAGATGGATGTTAAGATGGGCGGATGGATAGATGTGTTTTATTGATTCAATTTAAGGAAAGCAAGGGCATTTAATGCCATGGAATTGATGCCCTAACAACAGGGCATGATTGTACATTGTATGGGACGACAACTATGTCGTGTCGAGAATTTCTTGGGAAATGTATGTATCTGCGCCGAGCTTGGGTTTTATATTAAAGTACGAATCGAATGGGTATTTGCAATGTCATCAATTTAATCTTAATTGTTAATAAATATTCGTAGACAGATGTAGTGCTTAGGGTCATTGAACCTTGAACATCTGTTTAACTCTTGGCACCACTCGTACTCTCCGCGTGCAGACTTTGATATGTGGTAATCTCTTATTGGGCTTTGTTGGAGGAATTTTCGCCGAGGTTATCGTATTCGCTGAAGCGCCATACTGTCTTTTACAACAAAATCTCTCTCGTGCAAGAACTCAAGCTTTTTGATCATTGTTCACGTCAGATTTTCAATAAATTGGAGGATCATCGTATTGTACTTTATTCACATATGATTTGTCAAAAACATATCTTTCTCTCTCCCTCGGCAAAGATCATCACGTTCACACCCGACAAAAAGGCTGCAAAAAGGCTAGTAGGATCAGGGAGCTAAGCTTTCGGTCCTACACGACAAACAGTTCTGAGGAAAACCGAAAAAAAGGAACACATACGAACCAGAAATGACTGCAACACCCACATTCGACGGTTTAGATTCTAATCCGACAAAAAATGAAGGCGTAGAATCCTTCAATGTCCCAAAGGTAGCAAAAGTTTCTGGTCGTTTGTAAAAAACGTAAAAAAACTCAACTACGTCGTCTATACCGACGGCTGTCACCCCGCCCTTAGACAAAGCTAACCTACTTGCCGCCCACTTCGCAGCCAGTTCTCGGCTCCCAACTTGTACTTTGCCTCCGCCCATGTATGTATACTCGAGTGCGTCAATTGCACCATGGGACTAATCCACTTCCGTTCTCATACAGTCGCAAGGACCTCGACATATACAAATTCGCTGGTCCAGATGCTATTGCCCCAATAGTTCTGAAGAGATGTTCTTCTACGCTGACTAAATTACTGCGTAAGCTTTTTCACCTTTTCTACTCCTCTTGGCTCTTTCCGAGTTAGTGAAAAAAAGGCGAATCTTCTTCTCCCTCCAATTATCGACCCATTGCATTAACGTCCCTTCTTTCCAAGGTCATGGAAACGCTGATTAACCATTGGTCGAACCGCCAACCAAATCGACCGTGAGCTCATTGACGCAAGGCACTCGTCAAGCATCCTGGATGTGCGAACATTCAGAGGGGCAAATGTCGACTCTGACCATTTCCTGGTCAGAGCTCGACTGTCCAATGTCAAAAGCTGCAGAAAACGGAACTCGAGCTATTCACCAAAAAGCATAAAATCCCGGAACACTGCCCTATCACTTTGCTTGATACCAGATTAAACTATTCCTCCAATGCCAAATTCCTTGGCATTATACTAGACAGGAAATGAACCTGGAAGAGCAACACAATCGAAAGTGCTAAGAAAGCAACAATAGCTCTCTACACATGCAAGAGAGCCATAGGGGAAAAATGGGGGTTCAACCCCAAAATCACCCTATGGCTCTACATCACGGTCGTTAGGTAACTAGTCATTGCAACGATTTCTTCTGCCTCTATAAGTACCTAGGACTAGCCCTCGCGCAGTCAATAATTTTGTAATAGGGGCCCAGTTTTATCCGCTCATTCAGACTCCCAAATCACTGGACTGTGTATCAAGCAGAAATAACAGCGATAACGGAGGCCCTTGCATAGCTTAAGCGGCCCACAAACAGGCTACGGATTGAATGGATCTGTTTGAAGTCATTTCGCCACACACTTGTGAATCGTTATATGTTTTTCATTTCACGCTGTTCGCCGTCGAGTAAAGCGGGTCACAAACACTCTACCGATCTTAAATTCTTATAATAACATCGTCAACCGTAGCGTATCTGTGGGCCCCTATAGAATAACATAGTCAACCGCACCACACACACGCTACCGATTGCAAGAATATCAAACATATTTGATAACTTGCGATCTGTAGCAAACTGCCCCACACACACGACGATCTGTTTGAATCGCAACCGATCCATTCAACCCGTGGCCTGTCTATGGGCTGCTTTAGGATCAATGTAATATCCGCTGAGGATATTATCATTTGCACAGACAGCCAATCTGCTATAAAATCCATTGCCGCGGTAACCCACAAATCAAAAACATCCCTTAACTGCCGCCTATCTCTAGACGAAATGGCTATTCCAGGACACTGCGAGGCCGACGAACTCGCAAAGTTAAGGTCAAGCACAGTCAGTCTTCCTATCCTCGGGTACCTAAAAACACCAATAAGTACGGTAAAGCACATGATAAAACTTCGAACCATAGGGATTACCAACCTCCAATGGAATGAAAGTAATATCGGCTTTGTCACTAAACAAATCTGGCCTAAGCTAAACTTAGGATGAACCAGGGACCTGGTTCAGTCTTCGTGAAGTGTCGTGGGGTCAACACGTACTTGCTGGCTGTGTAAAAGATCATTGTGTTTGTAATAGTACTCGTTCTTCTTTATTAAAATTCGACTATGCCGTGTGTATGTAAGTTGAAGGTTGATCGAAATCAGCCCAAAATTAAATGTGCGGGCTGTTATGAATATTTCCACTGCAATTGTGTCAATATTAAACCAGCTGATATTGACTTCCTACAAAAATCCAACAAGCAATTTCGCTGTAAGGCATGCTCTGTAGCGAGAAGGAGTTCTCTTCGCTCTCCGCCTCTCACCAATTTCACCAAACAGCAAGAGCATTCACCAAAGAAGCAGGGATAAAGAATGAGATACCAAACTTTCGTACGTCTGCCCGTTGATCCCCGCAGGGGTTGGTTTTTTTTGTTTTTATTACACCGATGCTATGAGTGTTATTCTCCGTTTAAAAACAACGCTTTTGACTAACACAATGATAGTCTCAAGACGTCGATGTGTAGAGTCAAGACGTGGCAAAATGGTCGCAACAAGGCAGAATGACATAGTCAAGACGCCGTCAAACCGCAACGCGTTTGTAGGGGCTAGTTGTCAAAATGCCTGTCAAAGCCAAAAGATTGGTATCTCATTCTTTATCCCTGCAAAGAAGTCTACTGTTGGTTACTGTTCATCTCCCACTCAACCACAATTCCCATCAGCAGCGCCTTCAATGCCAACAAATGAAGAGCAGAGTCATCTGGTTCACCAACATAATCCGCAACAACATCAACTGGCAGAACAACAACAACTTCAACCACACACATCAAATCAACAACTACACCATCTGGAAATAACATTAGAGCAAGTGTACAAGGAAGTTGTTGCTCTCAGATCCGAGAATGCACTCGCTCTTTCATTGATCAGCGGTCTGCAAGAAGAAAAAAACAAACTTACTCAAACTGTATTTGAGCTCAAAAGAGAACTGAATTATCTGCAACAAGAGAAGAGAGAAAAATGCATAGAGATAGTGGGTGTTCCTAATTTAAACAATAACAATGCTCTTGACAGTGCTCTGAAAATATTTTCAAAGGGTATATGCGCAGATGTTTCTGATGCGGATATCGACAATTGCTATGTAAAAAAGGTAAAAGGTAAAAATCGTTCAGATGGTGATGTGTCTAAGGTACTAGTGGTTCACTTTAATTCGTATTTAAAAAAAAGAACTATAATGAAAAATAAACTTAGCTACAAACATAATTTAACTTCTAAAATTTTTAACTGCGAACAAAATACTAAGATCTTTATCAACGAATCTCTAAATGGTACAACAAGACGACTTTTACGTGCGGCACGCAAAGTTAAAAACGAGAAGTTGTATAAATATGTCTGGGTTAAGGGAGGCAGAATATTTATGCGCAAAGGGGATAACGAAAAAAGTATTATCATTGAGTCGGAGAGTGATCTCCAAACTCTGACTTAATATAAATAGTAATATGAATGATTTACAAGATAATATTCTAAATATTCCCTCTGTCAATTGCATAAATATTGATTCCTTCGATCTTGCTTCCAACCAGAAATACTTTAACAACTCTTTAATTGTTCACCAAAATATAAGGAGTCTCCGGAAAAATTTTGATAACCTTGTTGTTAATTTGGATTCGTTCATAAACAAACCAGACTTTATTTTCCTAACAGAAACATGGATTTATGATATAGAACGTTCTCTTTTTAATATTGAAGGCTATGAATTCTTTTCTTGCTGTAATAATGAGTATGCTTCTGGGGGTGTTGCCGTCTTTATTAAAAATGGGTTTAACGTCGATATTGTCGATGAAAATTTGAAAAGTTGTGATGTTATTAGAGTCTGTATCTGTGATAAGAAACTAACTATCCTTTGTATTTATAAATTCAATGAGTCGTTGATTAACACGTTTCTGGAAGAATTGGAAAACCTTTTATCAAGTGAGTCATCGCGTGATATTATAGTATTAGGGGATCTAAACATTGACATCTTGCAGAACTCTGTATCGGTTGATAACTACTTATTTATGCTAGCTTCCTATGGCTTAGAGCCGTGTATAAACATACCTACTCGTATCTGTGATTCGTCAAGTACTTGCATAGACCATATTATGGTGCGATTTTCTAAAGCTGAGCAATACTTGCTCCATAGCTCGGTTTTTGATTTGCAAATTTCTGATCACTGTATGACGTGTTTAAGTATTAAGTACAATAACGATGTAAGTCCTAAAATAGTTCCTTCGTGTCCCGCTATCACTATCGCTGATTACCGTGCGCTGAATGATTTCCTTCGTTATGAAAGTTGGCTCAATATTCTTAACGAAAATGATCCTTCTAAAGCTTACAGCAAATTTGCTGAAACTTTGAATAAGTACGTCATGCTTTCTTCGAAAACAGTAAGAAAAAGAGAGAATAAAATAAAGAGACTCAAACCTTGGATAACCTCTGAGTTACTTAAGAAGGTTAAGGAAAAGAATAAACTATACAAAAAAAAAACCAAATTTTATAACAACACCAACTTACGTGATGCTTACAAAAAAATATGTAAAGACCTTAGCAAGGAAATTATAAGCTGCAAAAATAATTACTACCTGAACAAGTTTCGGGAAAATAAAGGCGATTCGAAAAAAGAATGGAAACTCGTTAAAGAAATTCAAAATAAAACGACTGTTAGCGCTCGCGTTCAAATTATTAAAGATAATGATACTATTATCAATGACCCCAAAGAAATAGCTGAAAAATTCAATAATTTCTTTATATCTATTGGTAGTAAAGTGATATCAGATAGCTGTGCTGATATATCTAAATGTGATTGTACAATTTATGAGGCATCTTCTCGTGAAAGCTTTTACTTCGAACCAATTACATCCTTCGAGGTATACAACCTTATCCTTTCCCTAAAAAACTCTAACTCAAAAACAAGTGATGGTTTCTCAAATAGCTTTGTCAAGAAAATTGCCCTGAATATTTGTGACATTTTATGCCATATCTATAACAAAAGCATCTCAATGGGTGTTTTTCCAGACGATTTGAAACAAGCCGAAGTGATTCCATTGTTAAAAAAAGGAGATAAAACATTAGTTAATAGCTATAGACCTATCTCGCTTCTTCCTGTATTCTCTAAAGTTTTTGAAAAGGCCATTAAAACCAGAATTATAAAGTTCTTAGAAAAAAACAGCTTTTTTAGTAAATCTCAATTTGGCTTTCGTTCAGGTCTTTCAACAGAAGGAGCACTCTTAAACTTCTGTTCAGAAATTTACAATAGCTTTAACAATAAAAACTTAACTGCGGCTCTCTTCATTGACATAACCAAAGCTTTTGATACAGTAGACCACAACATTCTTTTGGCAAAATTACACAAGTGTGGTTTTAGGGGTATGGTATATAATTGGTTTAATTCTTATCTATCCAACAGAAGACAAAGGGTAAAAATTAGTGGGCAAATGAGTTCAAGTAGAAACATTTCTATTGGCGTTCCCCAAGGATCAGTGCTTGGTCCGATTCTTTTCTTGATTTACATCAACTCGATATTCTCACTCAATTTTCGAAGTAAAATCAATGCCTTTGCTGATGATATGGCATGCACTTTTCAAAGTGATTCAACTCTAAATTTAGCTGCGGATATAAATCACGACCTGGAAATCTTAAGCCACTGGTTTCAACAACATAATTTGGTGATAAGTGATAAAACCAAAATTATGTTTTTTAATGTAAGCGGAAGGATGCTAGATTTTGGTACTTATACCTTTCATTGCGCAAACTGTAACAAATTCAAACACAGTAATCTTATTTGCAAATTCAATACAAGTTCGCAAACATTTTTTGCATCGCGCTCGTGTTCCGATAAATGTTTCAGTATAGAGAGAGTTAATTCGTTTAAGTACCTAGGTGTTATGCTAGACTGGAGGATGAACTGGTCGGAGCATACTAGTGCACTTAAGAAGTACCTCACAGCTGCCACAAGACAAGTGTACTTCTTAAAGCCATATTGCTCTCAAGATCTTCTTAAATGTATCTATTACGGGTTGATTCATTCAAGGCTTGAATATGGTCTAGTGTCCTGGGGTGGTACTCATGACAATAAAATGAATCCACTTCTAATTTCCCAGAAATATGTTATTCGTCTTGTATGCAATAAAAGTCGTCGTATTAATAGTCTGCCCCTTTTTAGAATTCTTAAAATTCTCCCTCTAAAACATCTATATTTTTATAAGGTACTAAAGATTTTTTTCACCAGGTCGGGATATGAATTAAATCGAAACTCTGCTTACTATAATCTTAGGGTCAACAATTTAAATCTGGCTTTAGTACCACATCACAACCTTCAAACATACTTTAATTTCTTTACGGCAATTGCTCCTAGACTCTTCAATAGGTTACCCAACAGTGTCAGAAATTTAAGATCTAAATCCGTTTTTCTGAAAAAAGTTAAAATGTGGCTTTTAGGAAAAAGCTATGAAGATATTTCAAACCTAATGCGTGTTATCATCTGAACAATTTTTTTCTTCATCCTTTCCTTTCTTTTCTCGTTTTTCTGTTCCTTAAAATTTAATGTAATCATCTAATGTAATCTAAATTTGTAGTCCCTAAGATATATTACTGAGTTGTGACCCCACTATATATGTATATATGTATAAAAAAAAAAAAAATTGTTTTTTCCGTTCTACTCACTTGCTATATTGCTATCGCTTCTAGTTCCTTTTGAACTATAGATAGCAATTTATTTATTTATTAATTCTCACTTGTTTTGTAAATGATATATATATTGTAATACTGATAATAAATAAATAAATACATACAAATACAAATACATACAAAAATACATACAAATACATACCTTGTGGCAACCAAAAGGGCAACGCTAAGCACTTTAGTGGGTGTCATCACAAGGTCACTGCATCATTGGAAAACACGCCGCCAGACTAGGGCTACCTTCCAATGACTTCTGCCGCGGCTGCATGGATGAGGAGGAAGAGGAATCGATACATCACCTCCTCTGCTCATGCCCTTCTTTTGCGAATCGCAGGAGGATCTACAACGGCGCGCCCCTCTATGAAATCTTAAGTGAGCTAGCAGACCTAAAAATAGCTCAACTCTATCGCTTCACTAAAAGCACCGGTTGGTTGTCAGATAGCGGATCAAGGTAATATTATCCATGTGGTATCAGAATGGGCCGACTCCGGGCTATGTGTGGCATATGCCAACCACTTTTACCTAACCTAACCTTCATCTGCTTCACCTTCAGGAAAAGAAAATGAGGGAGGAGCATGCGCTTCTGAGAAGGAAAAAGAAGGAGCACGAGAAGCGCGAGATCGAGGAGATGGAGTGGTGTTACTGCAGGAACGATGTTCGAAAATGTTACCAGAAAGTATAACGAACATGCCAAGGCTATAAAGCCTGAGCAGATAGCCTGCAGGGATGAGCACGGACAACTAGTAGTGGAGCCACAGTCGATGCTGAGATTGTGGAAGGACCACTTCTGCAGGCTGTATAACGGCGATGATAGTCAAAATGTCGCCGTTAGGCAGAGCGAACCATTCACAATGGACGAAGACGAAGCAGAACCCCGATGTTCAGATAGCGATATCGAAACATAAGTCTTATAAAGCTGCTGGAGCAGACGGACTCCCCGCGGAACTGTTTAAAGCAGCTGGCGATGAGCTGGTCAGGAACATGCACCAACTCATCTGCAAGATATGGTCGGAAGAACGCATGCCCGATGAATGGAATCTTAGTATCGTGTGCCCGGTCCATAAGAAAGGAGACCCCTATGACTGCGCCAATTACAGAGGGATAAGCCTCCTGAACATCGCGTACAAGATCCTCTCTGCCGTACTGTGTAAGTGCCTGAAACTGTTCACAATCTGATAGGTTCCTACCAGTGTGGTTTCTTTTTCTTCTTTGATGGCGTTACAGCCCATGAAGGACCAAAGCCAAGCTTCTCTCAATCACCCATGCTGTGTGTGATTTATTTTTCACATAGGTGAAAGGGACCTACAGTTTAATGCCGATTCCGAACGGCGTGAGGCGAGAAGCTTTTTCGCGGCAAGTATACTACGGCGGGTTTTGCCAGTACCCTGCCGAGGAGGAACGCCGCGAAATAAACATTCGATGGCGTCGGTGTTATCGGGATCCAAACTCGCTCATCGTGCGTCAGAGTCCAACATACTAACCACTGCGCCACGGCGTCCTCTGACCAGTGTGGTTTCAGGCCAGGAAAATCCACGATAGACCAAATATTTACACTACGGCAGATCTTGGAGAAGACCCATGAATTCCAGGTCGACACGCTTCATCTTTTTGTCGACTTTAAAGCCGCGTATGACAGTGTTTATAGAGACGAGCTATACAGAGCCATGTCATCTTTTAACATTCCTGCCAAACTCGTCAGATTGTGCAGGATGACTATGGAGAACTCTCGCTGCTCCATTAAGGTTGGAGGTGAACTAACCGAGGCCTTCGATGCTAAAAAAGGTTTTAGACAGGGTGACGCACTGTCATGTGATTTCTTTAACATTATTCTTGAAAAGATCGTGCGGGACTCTGCTTCAAGTCCGCACAATCGCTTGCCTACGCAGATGACATTGACGTTATTGGACGGACAAAGCGAGACGTCAATGAGGCGTTCGCAAGCATTGAAGCAGAAGCGGCTAAAGTGGGTCTAAGGGTAAATGGGGACCAAATATATGCTGTCATCCAAGAAAGACGCACAACACCGACGTCTTGGTCAGAATGTCACCTTCGGCAGCTATATTTTTGAAGTAGTCAAGGACTTCGTCTACCTTGGTTCGATAGTGACAAGCAGCAGCGACACCAGCGCTGAGATAAAACGCAGAATAACTCTTGCCAGCCGCTGCTTCTTCGGGCTCAACAGCCAATTGAGTAGTAGAGCCCTCTCTCGAAAAACTAAGGTATCCCTCTACAAAACCTTAATCATCCCGGTCCTCCTCTACGGCGCTGAGGCTTGGACGTTATCAAAAAGGGGTGAAGACGCTCTTGGGCGTTTCGAGAGGAAAATTCTGCGTGCAATCTTTGGTCCCGTTTGTGTAAACGGAGAGTGGAGGAGGAGATTCAACCAGCGGGGCCGTACAGCGACATCGGCCTAGTTAGACGTCTTCGGATCCAACGTCTAAGGTGGCTAGGCCATGTAGAGCGAATGGACATCAAAGCTCCGGCTCGAAGAGTCGTCGACTCCTACTCCGAGGGACGACGCAGCAGAGGATAGCCGCATTTAGAGTGTGGCGCACAGGTGGAAAGGGACCTCAACCAACTGGGCGTGCGGCACTGCGGCTGGCCAGAGATCGGGCCGACTGGAGAGGCTTGTTGGTTGAGGCCCTGGTTCACCCCGAACTATAGCGCCATCAAAGTAAGTAAGTAACCTTCATCTGCTAAGTAGCTGGTGCCAGTGAGAATTCATTAGATCATTCCGGCTCATCACACTTGAAACTTGTAGTAGTCGATCAATTTGGCAGTAGATCAAGTACGGAATACCCCCCCATAGAACAAGAATTAGAGAATTATTGTTATGACCATACGATCAAAGGGAAAACAAACAGTTTTGTTGATTTCCATTTTATTATAAACAGCTTCGCCCCCCCTCCCTCCTCCGCTCTTGGGATTAAGTGTTTCCCCTTCCAAAGATCAACTCGTAATTGAGCAATAACCCAAATTCAAAATCCAAAATCCAAACGATCTACTGATTTATTGCCACAAAGCACAACCCTTTCTATAAACAAATAACAACGATCCATCCTTCACGTCCCTAAACCACCAATTCCATCCGTCGCAACGCATGAATAATTGCATTTTTATCAGTTCACCGACCGGTAAAGGTCCAACAATTTCACGGAGACCACCGTCAAGGTGTTTTACATCCATTCCATCGTACCGAGACGAGAACAACAGACGATCTACGAATGCTCATAAAATGCCGACCTTCAATGGGAATTCGTTCAAAAACGATTACGATTACAACAAACGCAAAGTGCAAAACACTTTCGGAAACGAAGATTCCGAAGATACGAAGATACATACATATATGTACAAGTACATATCTCGTGGATATTGCGAACAACGACAGCCAGAACGCAGTTCGGGGCCAAGAAATTCCAAAATATATAAGATTCAAGTTGGGTGCGTAAGATAGATCGTAGATCTGCATCCTGCCTGTGTCGTGACCTACAATCTTCGGAATGCTTTTACAGATCACCCCAAGTGTGTTGAATAATATTTTTTCTTGGTTTCTTCGGGGGGCTTTTAGAGCTTGAATCATCAGCTCGCGTTCGTGTCATTGGGGGGTTCTTGTTGCGTTATACGAGGATCTGATCTGGCGCCAATGGAGTGACAAAAAAAAAAACACCACCCAGTCACGCGCAAAGTGATATGTTTCGCAACGGTCTTAATATAACCTCCGTGTCAAGTGGTTGCACGCAAAGAAATCGTACGCCTTCGTGGCATTTCGACTTATTTATTTATTTATTTTGACATTTAATTTGCCACCGAATTTTAAATCAATGAATGGAAACTGTCCGCCCATGTCGGCGTTACGACGTCGACGTGTCGGAATCGGGATCCTTCCTTCACAAATAAATTATCGTCGTAAAAACCGTCAAAGCACGCGGGGGGTGGCGAAAGTAACGAGATCACTTTATTATACAGTGGGGTTCTCATAAATAGCACACCCTTATTCAAGGGTGTGGCACTATATTCGTGCAAGGTAGCCTTTGGAAAGACATGGGACCTCAAACCGAGGTTAGTATATTGGTTGTACACTGCGGTGGTAAGACCTATCCGAGTCTATGGCTCGGTTGTCTGGTGGAAGGCGCTTAAGAAAAAGACAACAGGAATCCGGTCTCTGGAAAAGGAGTCCTCACGGACATGCATCAGTCTTGGATCGATGGGCCGTCTCGAGATTCAGAACCGTAACGGACTATGTCACCCGACTTCCTGGGAGAGGAGATTCTCTATTAGAAATCCCTCCAGGGAGGAATGGACCGGTGATTTGGTACGCACGGAAAGTGAACTGGCATTCTACACCGACGGATCCAAAATGGATGTTGGCACAGGTGCCGGAGTCTACTTTGAGTCTCGGGGTATGCATCGCTCCTACAGGCTCGATGATGGATGCAGTGTCTTCCAAGCTGAGGTCTTCGCTATCAAGCAGGCGGCGGACCTGATCAGCAAAGAGAATATTACAGGAAAAAGGATCAGCATCTATGTTGACAGCCAGGCAGCCATTAAGGCTCTGCAGGCAGCATGGATAAAATCCAAACTCGTCAAACTCTGCAAGGAGAAGTTAGAAGAGATATCCAATGTAAATGAGGTAACCCTTTGCTGGGTACCTGGTCATATGAATATCTCCGGAAACGAGAGGGCGGACGAGCTGGCTAGGGTGGGATTAAGTGCTAACATTGCGCAGATCTCAGCTGAGGCCAAAGCACCACTCAGTGCGCTCTACAGGGAGATAGAGACGGAGCTATTAGTGAAAGCCAATAAGCGATGGTGTCGCTTAGATACATGCGCAACGGCGAGATCGACTTGGCCCGTCTATGATAAGAAAAGAACGGAAAACCTGCTTAAGTTCAATCGTGAGAATATTCGACCGGCAGTCGGTGCCCTCACCGGGCACTGCATGCTATCCTACCATGCAGCTCGACTAGGCCAGCCCTACAATGACTTCTGCAGAAGCTGCAGGGACGAAGAGGAAATTGAATCCATTCGTCACATATATTCCTAGGAAGATACTTCCTTTCGGGACTAGAAGAGGTATGTAATATTGCGCTGAACAGAATACTGGGATTTTTATCCTCGTCCGGCTGGTTCAGCTCGACGGTACATGTATAGGTATCAACGGGTTAAACAAAACGAGTGGGCACAATGGACTCAACATAGTCAACGTGAGCCTTGACTTTCCGTCAATAGGGCACCCATATACCTAACCTAACCTACACAAATAGAAGTATTTAAAATGGGCAGAGGAAACCATTTTATGTCGGGAAAAGAAGACAATTTACTGAGAGCACCGTGGCGCAGTGGGTAGTGTGTTGGCCTCTGACGCCGATGACACGGGGTCGAATCCCGACACAGCCATGTCATCGAACGTGTTTTTCACGGTGTTTCTCCTCAGCGGGGCTCTAACGAAACCCCCTGTAGTAAAATTGTCATGAAAAGTTCCTCGAAATTCGCCGTTCGGAGCCGGTAATAAACTGTAGGTCCCTTGCACCTATGGGAAAATTAAATCACACACAACATGGGTGATTGAGAGAAGCTCGGCTCAGGTCCTTCATGGAGTGTAACGCCAACATACATACATATAGAGGAAACCATTGCACAGAAGAAAGGAGGCAAATAGTCGGTACCATGATACAGGATGGAAAGACTATTTGAGAGGTGGCAAGGACATCAAGATGCTCTAGGAAGCTTTTTCAAAATGCAATGAAGGTCATGCGGTACAGCCAATCTACCGCGAATCCCGTAAGGAAAAACAAAAAAAAAAGAAAAACGTCAGACGTGACTGACAGAATTATCCACAAAATCAGTGGCAGCGACCTTTTCATAACTTCCCGGGAGATAAAGCAACAACTACCTGACCAACATAATGTCCAAATATTAGCTGTAACTGTAAGTCGCCGCTTAATGGAATTCCAGCTTCATGGAAGAATCGCCAGAAAAAAGCCTCTTGTCTCCAAAAAGCAAAAACAAAAAAACCGAAAGAGAAGACTTATTTAGAACAAACCCTTGTACTTTTGGAAAAATATCTTGTGGAGCGACGGAAGTAAGTTCAGCAGGTTGGAATCAGATGGAAAAAAGTATGTGCGAAGGCCAATGAACCAAGAGTACCATCAGATACACCATTAAGACTGTCAAGCATGGTGGTGGGAGCATAATGGTGTGGGCGGCGATGCCATGGCATGGTGTTGGACCAATTGTGAAAATAAATGGCATTATGGATCAACATCAGTATAAGCTAATCCTGGAGAACCAAATGGAGCCATCTACCGACGACTCTATGTCTGTGTCATGGATTCTTATGCATGACAATTATCTAAAGCATACTTCGCGGATAGTGAAGAATTGGCTTTCGGAGCGACAAATTTCCGCGCTTGATTGGCCGGCCCAAAGTCACGATCTGAATCCTATCGAGAATCTTTGGAATGATGTTGAGACAACGGACTAAGGCTAATTGATTTCCTAGCGGGGCGTAACCTCCTTGTAGCAAGCACGCGATTCCCCCATCTCAACATCCACAAGGGTACCTAGCGGTCTTTTGATCAATCGACCACCAACCAGATTGATCACATTGCGCTCGACGCCAGACACTCCTCCTGTATTCTCGACGTACGAACCTTCCGAGGGGCCAACACTACCTTGTTGTAGCCAAGTTACGAATGAGGATATCAAGAATGCCTAGGAGTCGAGTAGAACTACGTAAGTTTGACTTCGGAAAGCTACAATCGCAAGAGACTGCCAGAAAATTTGCCATTCGTGTCTCCTCCAAGCTCTCTCAAAATCCGCCCACAGCAGCACAAACAATCGAGCTGGAATGGGCGCATTGCCAGAGCGCCGTCAGAGACGCTGCCTCAGAGGTGCTGGGTTTCAAGCCGCCACCACTTAGGAACCCCTGGTTCGATGAACAATGCGAACAAGCCCATGCAGCAAAACAAGAGGCATATAAAGCCACGCTGCAACGACGGACGAGAGCTGCTCGCAAAATCTATGAGCAGAAGAGAAGAGAGGAATACACGCTTTTCAGAAAAAAGAAGAGAGAGCACGGAAAGCGTGAGATCGAGGAGATGGAGAGATGCTTCCGCAGGAATGACGCCCGTAAGTTTACATTAAGGTAAAACGAACATGCTACATGGCTACAAAGCCAGAGCGGCGGCCTGCAGGGATGAAAATGGAGAACTGGTAGTAGAGTCGCAGTCGATGCTGAGGATGTGGAAAGACCCCTTCTGCAGACTGGATAACGGCGATGATAGACAAGATACCGCTGTCCGGCAGAACGAGCCATTCGAAATGGACGACAATGAAACAGAATTCAGTCCACCCGACCTAGACGAAGTCAAAATAGCAATATCAAGACTTAAGTCTAATAAAGCCGCGAGCGCAGACGGCCTTTCTGCTGAGCTTCTTAAGGCGGCTGGAGATGAGCTGGTAAGGTGCATGCACCATCTCATTTGCAAGGTATGGTCGGAGGAAAGCATGCCCGACGAATGGAATCTCACCATCGTTTGCCCGGTCCATAAGAAAGGAGACCCCTGTAACTGCGCCAACTATAGAGGAATAAGTCTCCTTAACATCGCATATAAGATCTTCTCTGCCGTATTGTGTGAACGCCTGAAACCGTTTGTGGATAACCTGATCAGCTCTTATTAGTGTGGTTTCAGGTCAAGTAAATCCACAATAGACCAAATATTTCCGCTACGGCAGATCTTGGAAAAGACCCAGGAATACCAAATCCACACTCACCACCTCTTCGTCGATTTCAAGGCTGCATATGAAAGCGTGTATAGAGATGAGCTATACAAAGCTATGTCTAGTTTTAACATCCCTGCCAAACACGTCCGACTGTGCAGGATGACAATGGAGAATGCTCGCTGCCCCATTAAGGTCGGTAATGAGCAAACCGAGACCTTTGATGTTAAAAAAGGATTTAGGCAAGGTGACGCGCTGTCATGCAACTTTTTCAACATCGTGCTTGAAAAGATCGTGCAAGAGTCAATGGCCAACACAAGAGGTACGATTTATTTCAAGTCTACGCAATTGCTTGCGTATGCCGACGACATTGACGTGATTGGACGGACACAGCGAGACGTCAATGAGGCCTTTGTAAGCATTGAGGTAGAAGCGGCTAAGTGGGTCTCAAGGTTAATGAGGGTAAAACCAAATATCTGCTTTCATCTAAAAGAGACGGACAACACCGACGTATTGGCCAGAACGTCACCATGGGCGGATATAACTTTAAAGTGGTCAAGGAATTCGTCTACCTTGGCTCACTGACGACCAGCGACAACAACACCAGCGCTGTGATAAAACGCAGAATCACTCTTGCCAACCGCTGTTTCTTTGGGCTCAAGAGGCAATTGAGAAGTAGGGCCCTCTCTCGGAAAACCAAGGTGACACTATATAAGACCTTAATCATCCCCGTCCTACTTTACGGCGCAGAGGCTTGGACATTAACAAAAGCGGATGAAGATGCCCTTGGCCGTTTCGAGAGGAAAATTCTGCCTACTATCTACGGTCCCGTTTGTTCAAACGGTGTATGGAGGAGAAGATATAACGAAGAACTGTACGGGTTGTACAGCGACATCGGCCTGGTACGACGTCTACGGATACAGCGTCTAAGGTGGCTAGGCCATGTAGAGCGCATGGAAAATATAGCTCCGACCCGAAGAGTCTTGGAATCCACTCCGGAAGGAAGGCGCGGCAGAGGACGGCCGCATCATCGGTGGCGCACGCAGGTGGAAGGGGACCTTAACCAACTAGGCGTGCGGCACTGGAAACAAAGACCGTGCCAGCTGGGGACGCTTGTTGGTTGAGGCCCAGGTTCACCACGGTCTGTAGCGCCACCTAAGTAAGTAAGTATGTGTTTTTTAATAAAGTACATATATTTAGGCACAACATGGTGTATGAGAACTTATGGGTGTCCTATTTATCTGAACACCACTGTATATTTTGTTTTTTCGTCAGTGGGGAATTATGAATTATGAGGCAGGCGACCTTCTCTGTTTCGTCTCGGATACTCTGCTCCGGGTTGCTCGATTCAAATGCTCTGTTGTGTTCGACCGATGGGTAAAGTGTTTTGCCCGATACAAATGATGTCGTGGCGAATCAACAAATTAATCAAATGCTCCTCAAACCAATTGCTATGATAAATTCGACGAAATAGAAACGAAACACAGTACATGTAGTCGTCGCATCATGATCGGGGATTGTTTTATTAGGTGTTATCGTACACTGAACACATTTTCTTGTATTGTACTCGTATGTACTTATCGCTTGGAAAAAGAAAAAAGTCCTCTGTTCCAATCGAGGAACTGCTGCGCGGTTTGTTTGTATTTTGCATTCTTGATCCGTTTCGTGTTTGCACTGTAATTGACGACATCGGCGCATATTCGACCTGATCCCCTCTCCTGTGGCTGGGTGCTTTTAACATTCCCCGATCTGGTCTGGTCGGAAACCAATTGTTTGATTATCCGATTAAAAAAAAACAAAAAAAAAACGGAAACATACGAATAGGGTTACAGACTCTCCAATTGGGATGTAGTCGTGGGTTGAATTTAGCACAGAGCAGGTGATCCGATATTTTCGCGCAAGACATCTGAAGTGTTCAAGAAAAGTTTTCCAGTTATTTGAGTGTCTCCGAATGGGATTGAACAAACAGCGCCAACGGTTGCGTTTCGGTCCCATTATTTTGTGTCGGTAAGCCAAATGCCATCAAAAACTTACTTACTTACTTATCAGGCCAGCGATCCATGGAGGATCTGAGCCTGAGCTATAGCTGCCTTCCATCCTTGACGGTCCCGGGCACGCTGCTTCCAGTTTTCAGGACCAAGATGTCTTACATCCGCGATTACTTGGTCTTTATACCGGAGGTTCGGTCTTCCTCTTCTTCTCGAACCAGGAGGCTCGGAGTCGAAGACCTTCTTAGCTGGAGCGTTGAAGTCCATGCGCTCGATGTGGCCGAGCCAGTGTAGTCGACGGATCCTTGCCTTCCGGACTACATACACACCTTGGTACAGCTCGTAGAGTTCGCGGTTGTGTCTTCTTCTCCATTCACCTTCCTCACAGACAGGACCAAATATCCGGCGCAGAATTTTTCTTTCGAAAGAACCCAAAATCCGCTCCGCTGTCCTGCTTATCGTCCAGCTTTCGGCTCCGTACTGCAGGACTGGTAGAATGAGCGTTTTGTAAAGCATGACTTTGGTCTTTCGAGTGAGGAGTTTTGACCCCAGTTGTTTGGACAAGCCGAAGTAGCAGCGGTTGTCAAGGGCGATTCTATGCCGGATCTCCACTGTGGTGTCATTTGTGGAATTTACGTTTGCCCCGAGGTAGACAAACTCCTTAACTACCTCGAAATTGTAGCTGTCAATTGGTATATATTGTCCCAGGTGGTTAGCGACGGATTGGTTTTTGCTTGACAGCATGTACTTCGTCTTGTCCTCATTGACCTTAAGACCAACTCGTTTCGCCTGTTCTTCAATCGCCGTGAATGCTTCCACAATGCCACGGCGAGAACACGCGATGATGTCGATATCATCCGTGTGTAAAAGATAGTGCCTTCCCTATTGACGCCTGCCCGTCGCAGTATCTGCTCCAGCACCAGGTTGAAGAAGTCACATGACAGCGCATCTCCTTGCCGAAATCCGGTGCATGTTTCGAATGGTTCCGAGGTCCTAGAACCGAGTTGCACGGTGCATCGCGTGTTTTTTAGCGTGGCGCGACACAACTGGATCAGTTTTACCGGGATCCCGAATTCGGCCATCGCCCCAAACAGTGCTTCACGATGAAGGCTGTCGTATGCGGCTTTGAAATCGATGAAAAGATGATGTGTATCGATTCGAAACTCGTTGGTCTTTTCCAGGATTTGTCGAAGTGTGAAAATTTGGTCTATAGTTGATTTGCCGGGCCGGAAGCCGCACTGGTAGCTGCCGATTAGTGCGGTGCAACATGGTTTTAGACGTTCACACAATACGCTGGACAGGATCTTGTATGCGACATTGAGCGGGGATATACCTCTATAGTTCTTGCAAGAGGTAGGATCACCTTTTTTGTGGTTGCGGCATATAGAGCTTGTATTCCAGTCGTCGGGCATGCTTTCATCGTCCCAAATTCTGCAGATGGTCTGGTGCATTCTCCCTACCAGAACATCGCCGCCAGCCTTGAAGAGCTCTGATGGCAAGCCATCTGCGCCTGCGGCCTTGTTGTTCATCAGCTTCTGAATAGCTGTGCCGACTTCTTCGATGCTGGGTGGGAGGACTACTTCAGTGGCTGGAGTTGGGATTTCCTCGGTCCCTACCACTCTCTCTTGGTCATGCTCGTTAAGCAGCTGCTGGAAATGCTGCTTAAATACATCCACTATTCCCTGCGGGTCGGTGACAAGATTACCCTCGCAGTTTCGAAGAGCCTGGGTGCCCTTTTTGAAGCCTCCTGCAAGGCCTTTGGCTTTCTTGTAAAAGGCTCCTATTTTATGTTTATCTCTAGACTCCTCGATATCCTTGAGCTGGGAGGCTGAGAAGATTCTTTTCTTTCGTCGCAGTAGTTTTTTTCTCCTCCCTTCTTCTGGCTCGGTACTCTTCTTGCGCTGCCCTGGTTTTCCTCTGCAGCGCCTTTTGGTACGCCTCGTCGGTTGCTGCCTTTTTCTGCTCACACTCGCCATCATACCACGGGTTTCTTGTCGGGGGTGGTAGCTATCCTAAGGTGGTTTCGGCTACTTCCTGAATGGCTGAGCGGCAATGCAGCCACATATTATTGGCATTTGTGTTCGACGTAGGCATACCGTAGAGTCTTTCGCTCAGCTGCTCCCTGTAGACTCTGGCAACCTCCGGTGTGCTCAGGCGCCCAATGTCGAACCTCCTCCTGATGGGCTGGTGCAGCTTTCTGACATTGGACAGTCGAGCTCTGAATCTTGCTGCTACGAGGAAGTGGCCAGAGTCGACATTTGCCCCTCTGAATGTTCGCACATCCAGGATGTTTGACGAGTGCCTTGCGTCAATGAGCAGAAGGTCGATTTGGTTGGTGGTTCGACCGTCCGGAGATCGCCAGGTTGCTGTGTGGATTCGCTTGCGAGGGAATCTTGTGCTACTTATCACCGCATTACGAGCTGTCGCAAAGTCAGCTAGCCGGAAGCCGTTATCTGTTGTTGTATCGTGGAGGCTGTGTTTCCGATCACTCCGCCAAGGGTGTTTTTCTTACCGATTTTGGCGTAAAAAGGTAGCAAAAGTTTCTGGTCGTTTGTAAAAAACGTAAAAAATTCAACTAAGTCGTCTATACCGACGCTCATCCACAATGACATTCCAGTTGTCACCCCCTTAGACAAAGCTAACCTACTTGCTGCCCATTTCGCAACCAGTTCTCAGCTGCCAGCTTGTACTTTGTCTCCGTCTGTACTAGAATGCGTCAATTCCACCATGGGACTAATCCACTTCCGCACTCGTACAGTCGCAAGGGTTCTTAAAGACCTCGACATACACAAATCCGCTGGTCCAGATGGTATTGCCCCAATAGTTCTGAAGAGGTGTTCTACGCTGGCAAAACCACTGCGTAAGCTTTTTCACCTTTCCTACACCTCTGGGCTCTTTCCGAGTAGGTGGAAAACATAATTTTTCCAGCCTATACCCAAAAAAGGCGAATCATCTTCTCCCTCCAACTACCGACCCATTGCACTAACGTCCCTTCTTTCCAAAGTCATGGAAACGCTGATTATCTTGATATCCTGATATCTTGAATCACGGAAACTCCTCAATGACCGCCAATACGGTTTCCGCAGCAACAGATCCACTGGTGATATGATGGCATATCTCGCTGAAAAGTGGAATCACTCGCTTCACCAAGCAGGTGAAAGCAAAATTGTTGCACTGGATATTTCGAAAGTATTTGACAGGGTTTGGCACGAAGCCCTTTTGTCGAAAATGCGTGCTTTCGGGATCGATGAGTCTCTTTTTCAATGGATTAGAAGCTACCTTTCGAGTCGTTCAATTCAAGTTGTTTTGGACGGATTCAAGTCTGATACTCATTTTGTAAATGCCGGTGTTCCCCAGGGCTCCGTTTTGTCTCCGACACTCTTTCTTATTTTTATAAATGATCTCTTGTCTGTTACTTCTTATCCAATTCACTCCTTCGCTGACGACAGTACCCTCAGCTTCTCATATTCGTTCACCAGTTTACGACCCTGCACTTCGGTTGTAGATAATGAGCGGCAGCGTATGTTAAGCATTATCCAATGGGGTAAAAACAATAGAGTGGAATTTAATGCATCGAAAACACAATGCTGTCTCTTGTCGTTAAAGCGTATAACTAACCCGCAGCCATTATCCATGAATGGCATATGCATATCAGAAACTGAAAAGCTTTCCATCCTGGGTATGAGTGTTGCTCACAATCTTAATTGGAGCGACCATATATTCAGTGTCGCCAAGAATGCTGCGAAATGCCTAGGCTTCTTATACAGATGCAAGAAATATTTCTCACCCTTAGATCTGGCTACAATCTATAAGGCGTTCATTCGCCCCAAATTAGAGTTTAACGCTCATGTCTGGTCCGGTGCTTCCAAGACCTCACTGCACCTACTAGACAGAATACAAAAACGAGCCATAAAACTGATAGGTGACTCCAGCATTACCAAAACATTAGACTCGCTGGAACACCGCAGGAATGTTACCTGCCTCTCCCTGTTTTATCGTTACTACCACCAAAAATGCTCTGATGAAATAGCCAGTTGCATTCCGTCCCTTCAACATTTCTCCCGCAATACACGTCTCTCTAGGAATGCTCACCAATATACTCTGAGGCCCGCTTTCGGACGTACTGTCAAATATAGAGAATCTTTCATTAACCGAACCACACGAATCTGGAACTCCCTGCCGGATTCGGTTTTCCCCCCTCAATGCAATTTTCGTGGGGGCGAACACCCCCATTTATTGGGCTTAATTCAAGCCAACTTAATCTAACTTAGAAGCTTAGGATGGTGGGGGAGGGGGGCATGATTAAGACGAGTTTTTAAGCATTGAGTGCCGAGGTTGAAGTCGAAGTAAGGATTTGAGTTAACACTTTCCAGCATACGAGAAATGGGTTCATTGGAGCCATAGGCGGTGCGTGGGGTAGGTAGATAGAAGAGACGGGGATTGCGTACATTACGAAGGTTAGTGTTGATAGAGACAGAGTCATAGAGGGTCGCGCAATCAATGGTACCTGAAAGGAGTCGATGGATGAAGAGAATGTCAGATACAGTTCTTCTTTCCTCCAACGTGTTCATGTTGATTAATTTAAGACGGTCTTGATAGGGTGGTAGGAGCAAAGGATTATTCCAGGGGAGATGCAAAACGTAGGAATCGGCGTTGGATGCTCTCGATTCTAGAAATGTGGGTTTGTTGGTAAGGTGACCATACTTGAGAGGCGTATTCAAGAAGGGGCCGGACAAAGATTGTATAGAGAGATCGGGTAACGTAGGGGTTGGAGAATTCTTTAGACCATCGCTTTACGAAGCCGAGTGCTGAATTAGCTTTAAGGATTATCTCGTCGATATGTGTCCGAAAATTTAACTCCTGGTCACATAATATGCCAAGGCTGATTATTTAGAAAGTAGAGACGGGGAGGGGGTTTGATCCGTTTACGTGAAAAAGTAATAGATTGGCATTTGGGAATGTTGAGTTCGAAGCAGTTTTTGGAACACCAGGTGGAAAAACTATTGAGATCTAATTGGATTAGGGAAGGAATTGGAGGAAATACTCCTGAAGAACTTGGTATCATCCGCATATAGTAAGATATGGGAATGTTTGATCACCATTTCAATATCGTTAATGGTAAGAACGAAAAGAAGTGGACCTAAGTGGCTACCTTGGGGGACACCGGAGGAAGCTAGAAAAGGTTTAGAAAAGGCAGATCTGAAGCGAACACTATAATAGCGATTGTTCAAGTAAGAAGATATCCACTTCACGGAAATGGGATCGAAGCCAAGGGAAGACAGTTTGAAGAGTATTAGGCTGTGGGAAATTTTATCGAAAGCTTTACTGAAATCGGTAGAAATAACGTCGACTTCATTGCCATTCTCTAAGGCCGAGAGGGTAAAGGACACAAATTCAACAAGATTTGTGGTTGTAGATCTGCATTTGAGGAAACCGGTGTTGTCTAGGGGAGATTAAGGACTTGCAGCGAAAACTTAAGATTTCATACAAAATGCTCTCGAAGAGTTCGGGTATATGTGACAGTTTGGCAATGGGACGATAATTGTTGATATCGTTCTTCGGCCCTTTTTTGTGTATAGGGGTTATATATGAGGTTTTCCATAACTGGGGGAATTCGCCCAAACATAGGGATAAAGTGAAGATTTTCGAAAGAGGGGAAGAGAGGGTTGAGGAGCATTTTTTTTATGAATATAGCAGGGAGACCGTCAGGTCCAGGAGTGAATTCATCTTTAAGTTGATTTAATTTGTTTTCGATGACACAGGGGTCGACTGTACGAGGAAGAAAAGGTCCAAAGGAGAAATTCGGTAAATAATCGAAGTAAGCGGGATCCGGAACAAAGGAATCGTCGGCGAAAGATTGTTTGAAATAGGTGGCAAAAAAAATGGCGATAATGTTAGGGTCATTTGAGGTTTGATCATTGAAGGAGAGAGAGGTGGGGTACCCATCAGATTTTTTGTTGTAGTTAACAAACTTAAAGAAGGACCTTGGATCGCTTATAAGATTGGCTTGTGTTTCAGCTATATAGCGTTGATAGAGAGAGTTGTGAAGGGCGGTAAAGTGAAGAAAGCTACCCATATAGTTAGAGAAGTCTTTAGGGGATTGGGTACGAAGGAATATTGACCACTGTTTATTTCTTTTGTTTCTTAGGGAACGGAGTCTGCGATTATACCATGGTGGGGAGGAGGACAAAGTTATGCGTTGGGAAAATGGGACGTAAAGAGAGATGAAATTAAATATTTCCTTGTAGAATTTGGATATAGCATCATTTAAGGTACCTATTCGTTAATTTGGTGAAATTTCGCTTTGTGGAAATCGTGAGAAGGCAGAACTGTAGGAGGAGTATTCTGTGATGAAGAATTATGAATGGTAGAAAGGGAAAGTGGACAAAGAGAGACAGAAGAAATGAAGGGATCGGTTGTAAATATGAGGTCTAGTTGTCTACCCATGTAGTTTGAGATGCCACTAACTTGGCTAAGGTTTGAATCTGCTAGGCGATCCAAGAAGAGACATTCTCAAGGATTTCATCCTGAGGATCTCTTAAATCAGTTATTTGGTCAATTGTGTTGATGGTGAGTTGATAAGATTCTATGGGTTGTGAGGGCAAGATGTAGAAACAAGTGATGTAAAGTGGTGTCTTCTGGGGTAGCACAATCTTGATTGTAATAAAGTCGAGATGTGGGGAGGATGATACTGCAATAAGGGAGGAGTCAATTGAATTAAGGACGGCTAGAAGGACACCTCGACAGGGGCAACCCTCAATGGGTCGGCCGAGTTCGTCATCTCGATAAACATTGAAATTTGATGGGAACAGTTCGGAGTTATTTATGCCGGGGATCAGGTTCGTTTCGGTCAGAGCAAAGATTTCAAAGGGTAGAGCATGTGATTGTTGGAAGACAGTTTGGGTTTTTGAGCGGTGACCTCTTACGTTCTGATAATAGATGGTAAGAGGAAGATTTTGACGGAGTGATGGTATTGCTGGAAGGGGGAGAGATTTAGGGACGAAAAAACTTATCGTGATCAGCTCTACTACGTTGAAGGTGGGATATTCGTTTAGAATGAATGTATTGACGATAGGTATCAAGATCATTTGACACTTTTTGGGGCGGAATATTACGGAAGTCGTTGTATTTGATGAAGAGGCTCTTGAGGCTAGCGTAGTCCGTAGGGAGACCTTCCTGTTTAATGGAAACCATGACGCTTGTGTTTGTATTACCTTCATAGCAAACCGAGTCGGATTTATCATGAAGGTAAGCCAAAAAGAGACGAATGTTCTCATATATCTTCCTATCTCTTAGTCGAGAGAGAGCGTAGCGATTTTGGGTAGGGTCAGTAGTAAGCTGAGTAAGTTTAACTGTAGGAGGCATAAGGGGATCAGCGAAAGATTGAGTTGCGACTGAAGAATGGGTGAGTGGGGCAGGAATTGTTGCTGTTTGGGAGTGATGAAGAGTCGGGCGAAGGGTTGGGATTTTGTGTGGAGATATTGGAGGGGGATGGTTGGGAGGGGTTGAGGATATGAGAGCTACGGAAGTTAGGATACTTGGCTCCTGACGTGAGGTCAAAATTTGGAAATGAATTCGGGACAGGTGATTGGGAAGGAGGGGTGTTGATAGTTGTTGGATTCGATTTAAATGAAACGCGTTGACAACATGCAAACATTTAAGATCAATGTCCATCGGCATCTCCTCTATTCCTCTTCCTTTCTACCTTCTGCCCGCACTGTGTTGCCGACATAATAAGGTTATTAGACCTTGAGTGCGCGCAAATTATTTAAAAAAAATATAAAGATGCTTACATAGATAACGATTACAATGGTGGCGAAGCCATGGAAAGGATTTTCCTTTACTCCCCCAACTAGGACGAAAAAACTCATGTATTCCGGCGTCTAGCTCCTCAAGAGAACGAGCGTTCAGTTCTTCAAACAGAGTATTCAGTCAGTCAGTCAATCAGTCTTACTTACTTACTTAACGGGCGCTACAGTTCGGGGTGAACCTGGGCCTCAACCAACATGCCTCTCCACCTAGCACGATCTTTCGCTAGTCTTTTCCAATGCCGCACGCCCAGTTGGTTGAGGTCCCCTTCCACCTGTGCTCGCCACCTTAGGTGCGGCCGTCCTCTATTTCTTCGTCCCTCGGGGTTGGATTCAAAGACTCTACGGGCTGGAGCTGTGGTGTCCATTCGCTCTACATGGCCTAGCCATCTTAGGCGTTGGATCCGTAGACGCCTGACCAGACTCATGTCGCTGTACAACCCGTACAGTTCGTGATTGAATCTTCTCCTCCAATCCTCCTCTGTGTTTATGGGACCGAAAATCGAGCGCAGAATCTTTCTCTCGAAACGACCAAGGATTTCCTCATCCGCTTTAGATAAAGTCCATGTTTCTGCGCCGTATAACAGGACCGGGATAATTAAGGTCTTATATAGGGTCAACTTGGTCGTACGAGAGAGGGCTCTACTTCTCAGTTGCCTCTTGAGCCCAAAGAAGCAGCGGTTGGCAAGAGTAATTCTGCGCTTGATTTCGAAACTGGTGTCGTTGTTCCAAGTCACCGCGGAGCCGAGGTATATGAAGTCCTTAACTACCTCGAACTTATATCTGCCAATATGCACGTTCTGTCCAAGACGTCGGTGGTAAATGTCCTTTTTCGATGACAGCAGATATTTAGTCTTGCCCTCATTAACTGCCCAACCAATTTTTGCCGCCTCCATCTCAATACTCGCAAACGCCTCACTGACATCTCGCTGCGATCTACCTATTATGTCAATGTCGTCGGCGTATGCAAGGAGTTGCGAGGATTTGAAGTAGATTGTGCCTCTTGTATTGGCCTGTGATTTTTGCACAATCATTTCCAATACGATGTTGAAGAAATCACACGACAGCGCATCGCCCTGCCTAAATCCTTTTTTGACATCAAAACTATCGGTGAGGTGCTCACCGATTCGGATGGAGCAGCGAGCATTTTCCAAGGTCATCCTGCATAGTCTGACGAGCTTCGCAGGGATGTCAAAAGTAAACATGGCGTTATATAGCTCGTCTCTAATTACGCTGTCGTATGCGGCCTTGAAGTCGACGAATAGATGGTGCGTATCGACTTGAAACTCATTGGTTTTCTCCAGGATCTGCCGTAGTGTGAAGATTTGATCGATGGTGGACTTCCCTGGCCTGAAGCCACACTGATAAGGACCTATCAGCTTGTTTACGAATGGCTTCAGGCGTTCACACAAAACGGCAGCGAAGATCTTGTATGCGACATTAAGGAGACTTATTCCTCTATAGTTGGCGCAGTCAAAGGGATCTCCTTTATTGTGGATCGGGCAAACAATGCTGAGACTCCATTCCTCGGGCATGCTTTCCTCTGACCATATCTTACAGATGAGCCGGTGCATGCTCCTAACCAGCTCACCCCCAGCCGCTTTGAAGAGCTCAGCAGACAGTCCATCTGCGCCAGCAGCTTTATTCGACTTAAGTTTCGACATGGCAATCTCAACTTTGTCGAGGTCAGGGAGACGGAATTCTCTGCGATCTTCGTCGTTAAAAAATGGATCATTCTGCCTGACGGCGGTATGTTGGTTGTCATCGCCGTTATACAGTCTGCAGAAGTGGTTTTTCCAAATTCTCAGCATCGACTGCGATTCTACTACTAGGTGTCCGTTCTCATCCTTACAGGCCTCCGTTCGGGCTTTATTGCCTTGAGACATTCGTTTTATCCGCTGATAAAATCTTCGAACGTCGTGCCTGCAATAGCACCTCTCCAAGTTTTCAATCGCCCGCTTCTCGTGCTCTTTCTTTTTTCTCTTGAGAAGCTTATGTTCCTCTCTTCTCTTAAGCTTGTAGAGCTCACGAGCCGCTCTTGTTTTTTTGTGTAGTGAGGCTTTGTATGCCTCCTGCTTTTCCGCATGAATCCTTCTACACTCGTCATCGAACCAGGTGTTTCGTCGTGGTGGAGCTTTAAGGCCCAGCACTTCCGTTGCTGTGCTCTTCAGGGCTTGTTTGCACAGGCTCCATTGCTCTACTGACTGAGTGGAGGATTGAGGTGTATTGGAGAGCTTAAGGGAGACGCGGTTGGCAAAAGCACTGGCGATCTCCGGCGATAGTAGCTTTCCGACGTCATAGCTTGGTGTTCTAACTCTACTCCGCGGTGTTCGTGTTATGCGCTGACGTATTTTGGCTACTACAAGATAGTGGTCTGAATCGATGTTCGCTCCTCGGAAAGTGCGAACATCAAGAATAGTGGAGGAGTGTCTGACGTCAATCGCGATGTGGTCAATCTGGTTGGTGACTGATTGATCTGGCGACCGCCAGGTGCCTTTGTGTATATCGAGGTGGGAAAATCGTGTGCTGGCTACAAGAAGATTTCGCCCCGTTGCAGTCAATCAGTCAGTGAGTGACAAAATTAGGAAACTTTGACTAATTCTTAAACTACTGGTTCAAATCGAATCAAATTTGAAATATACGGTGTTTATGCAATGCTTGCTTGGTTACTGGTTACTCGGTTACTAGGCTCCTAGTTTTATCCACAACGAAGTTATAGGGTGTCGAAAATGGCCTGTTATGGTGGTATGGTACGGCCGTGCCGCTTTTTGCTCGACTTGGCAGGGGCACTGCCGTGCTCCCAAGAACATTCCCTAAATTGTGGTATAGTTCGAAAGTCGGTCATGTCCTGGGCGAATATAACATTCTGCTCCTTATAATGACATAGAAAGGCTTGTGAACTGTCGGTGGTCATAGTGTTTAATTGGATATAGAAGACATGAAGTAGACAAAGCATAGCGCCCACGTTGATTGGGACATTGTATGATTGTTGTGTTTCAAAGTGCCAAGGTTAATCCGAAGGGAAACATATTTTAAGGCGTCCAAGTTCATTGATGTATACTTTATTGCCCGACAGGTTTCGATTTAAAGGTCGTTTTATTGGTTGTGAAGAAATTCTTTACATTTTTCTTCCATTCACAATATTTATATTTTGTGATCAAATTATGAATTTTGTTGTTTCTAAAGTAGGTGAACGACCAGTGTTATTGGCGGTTTGCTTATACAGACCATGGTTGGCAGAATTTTTCATTTTTTTTTTTTATTATTTATTACTAGCATCAAGTCAAGTCGGGCCATATTCTATACAGTATACGCTGTGACGGCACTTTATTGTTTTGGATTTTAGACAATAATACTGCTTTCAACACTGTTGTTTTGGTGGTTTCCAGGATGACTAATAGTACGTCTTACACTTCTTCTGTCAGCGTAGAAATCTTTCAACTTTCTCTTAAAGATTTCCCCTTTGGTGCTACTAGATGCCTGTGTGGCCTTGCGATTCCTGTGAGTCATGCAGTAATTTAGCTGAAATACATATGGCTTGGTGGAATTTCCCAAACACTCCTTCAAATATTGCTGTAGGTTAGGTTAATGTGGTTGGCATAAGCCACACGTAGGCCGAAGTCGGCCCATTGTGATACCACATGGATCGTGTTACCCAGATCCGCTACCAGAGAACCAACCGGTGCTTCTGATGAAGCGATGGAGTTGAGCTATTTTTCGGTCTGCTAGCTCACTTAGATTATCATAAAAGGGCGCGCCTGCGATTCGCGAATGAGGGGCATGAGCAGAGGAGGTGATGTATTGATTCCTCTTCCACCTCGTCCATGCAGCCGCGACAGAAGTCGTTGGAGAGTAACCCTAGTCTGGCGGCGTGTTTCCCAATGATGCAGTGGCCTGTAATGACACCCACCAGAGTACTTAAGGTTGCCCTTTTGGTTGCCACTAGGTACCTGGTTCGTCTGAGGTTTAATTTAGGCCAGAGTTGTTTGGTGATAAAGCCGATATTACTCTTTATCTGTTGATAAAACTTTCGAACGTCACGCCTGGAGTAACATCTCTCCAAATCCTCAATCGCGCGCTTCTCGTGCTCTTTCTTCTTTCTCCTGAGAAGCTTGTGCTCTTCCCTTCTTTTTAACTCGTAGAGTTATGCAGCGAGGCCTTATATGCATCCTGTTTCGCTGTGTGAATCCTCCTGCACTCGTCATCGAACCAGGTGTTTCTTCGTGGTGGGGCCTTGAAACCCAAAACTTCGGATGCCGAGCTTTTCAGGGCTTGTTTGCAAAGGCTCCACTGTTGTTCTATTGATAGCGTGGAGGATTGAGGTGTAATGGAGAGCTTAAGGGAGACGCGATCGGTAAACGCACGAGCGGTTTCTGGCGATAGTAGCTTTCCGACGTCATAACGTTGTATTCTTACTCTACTCCGCCGCGTTCGTGATATCCGTAGGCGCATCTTGGCTACTACAAGATAGTGGTCCGCGTAGATGTTAGCCCCTCGGAAAGTTTGGACATCAAGAATAGTGGAGGAGTGTCTGAAGTCGATCGCGATGTGATCAATCTGGTTGGTAGTCGATTGATCAAAAGACCGCCAGGTGCCCCTGTTGTATATCGAGGTGCGGGAAGCGCGTACTGGTTAGAAGGAGATTTCGCCCCGTAGCAAGATCAATCAGCCTGTGTCCGTTATCGGATGTGGTGTCGTGTAGGCTATGTTTGCCGATGACTCGTTCAATTATGCTTTCCTTACACAGCTTAGCATTGTGGTCTCCTAGTACAATTTTGATGTCATAGCTGGGACATTGGGCATACGTCCTGTCTAGCAGATCATAGAACTCATCTTTGGGGGAGTCATCCTTGTCTTCCGTGGGGGCGTGGGCGCAGATCAGGCTGATGTTAAAAAATGTAGCCTTGATACGGATCGTTATCAGGCGTTCGCTCACATGCCGAAGGCTTATGACTTTTTGCCTTAGTCCAACTCGAACAACGAATCCTTGTGAAGCTTGTGATTGTTTCAGAATTTGTAGTTTTTTTTTACGGTTACGGCTTACCAGGCCGTAGCCCAACCGACTTATCCTGTTTTTTGGCGCAGGAGGCTCGCCATTCGCCCTTCCCTGTCTGCAATTTCCATAGGAAATCTCCAAATGGCACCGCGAGGAGGTGGGGATAGGAAATTCTGCACGAGGGATTCGAGGGCTTGGTCATCTCACGTGTAGGTGATGTAAAGTGGCTACCGAGATCGAGCGATTTGGCTCCGTGAGACTTTTTCTTTTGGGGTTTTCTGAAGTCGAAGGTCTATGCGAATAAGCCATTAACCACAGTTGCTCTTAAAAGTGAACAAACCTATGACATCGGTCAAATTCAGCCTGATTTACGCGCCAGAGTCATTGAAAATTGGACATTTCGGATGCGCGTCACCCAGAGAAGTCGCGGCGGGCAATTGAACGTTATATTCCATATATAATGGCATCGATAGGCCTTCCAAACGAATAAAAAATACGAAAAAAATGCTATGAAGCTGATTGGAGGAGATTGAAACACACATGTACCTTGTAGCATACTATCCGCAGTCAGTTCTTTAATTCTAAGATGGAAAGAAACTCTTTTAACAAAGCTGCCTCTTTCCGGAGGAGCAATGTGCCACATCATCCGTTTTTATGTTCTCTCTAGCAGCAAACTTGACGTCTAGATTCTATTTAAACCTGCAATCCGTGTGTTTTACACGTTTTCGCTCTTAAATAGTTTGGCAATAAAAACAATCTAAAGTGGGAGGTAAGTTAAAGGCTAATAAGCTGCTTAAAAATAAAACAAATGAAAGAAGTTCATTCAATCATGAATGCTTGGATGAGCTTAAAATAGAAAGAGTCACCATTAAATGATTATTAAAATAGACTGTGCGATTTAGAGTCTCTTGATTGGCACAGATTCAACAGGCTCATCAAGTTTTGCGTCCACGAAATAGCTCTCTAAGTGTATGAGCCAGACGTATAGGTATACTTTCGCATAGTACTTACTCACTTACTTAGGTGGCACTACTGTCCGTGGTGAACCTGGGCCTCAACCAACTGTTTCCAGCGCCGCACGCCCAGTTGGTTAAGGTCCCCTTCCACCTGCGTGCACCACCGTTGATGCGGCCGTCCTCTGCCGCGCCTTCCTTCCGGGGTCGACTCGAAGACTCTTCGGGTCGGAGCTGTATTTTCCATGTACTCTACATGACCTAGGCACCTTAGACGCTGTATCCGTAGACGTCGTACCAGCCCGACAGCGCTGGTGTTGTTGTCGCTGGTCATCAGTGAGCCAAGGTAGACGAATTCCTTGACCACTTCAAAGTTATATCCGCCCATGGTGACGTTCTGGCCAACACGTCGGTGTTGTCCGTCTCTGTTAGATGAAAGCAGATATTTTGTTTTACCCTCATTAACCTTGAGACCCATCTTAGCCGCTTCTACCTCACGTCTCGCTGTGTCCGTCCAATCACGTCAATGTCGTCGGCGTACGCAAGCAATTGCGTAGACTTGGAATATATCGTGCCTCTTGTGTTGGCCAGTGACTCTTGCACGATCTTTTCAAGCACGATGTTGAAAAAGTTGCATGACAGCGCCTCACCTTGCCTAAATCCTTTTTTAACATCAAAGGTCTCGGTTTGCTCATTACTTACTTACTTACTTATCAGGCCTGCGATCCATGGAGGATCTGAGCCTGAGCTATAGCTGCCTTCCATTCTTGACGGTCCCGGGCACGCTGCTTCCAGTTGTCAAGACCAAGATGTCCTACATCCGCGATTACTTGGTCTTTATACCGGAGGTTCGGTCTTCCTCTTCTTCTCGAACCAGGAGGCTCGGAGTCGAAGACCCTCTTAGCTGGAGCGTTGATGTCCATGCGCTCGATGTGGCCGAGCCAGTGTAGTCGACGGATCCTTGCCTTCCGGACTACATCCACATCTTGGTACAGCTCGTAGAGTTCGCGGTTGTGTCTTCTTCTCCATTCACCTTCCTCACAGACAGGACCAAATTTTCGGCGCAGAATTTTTCTTTCGAAAGAACCCAAGATCAGCTCCGCTGTCCTGCTTATCGTCCAGCTTTCGGCTCCGTACAGCAAGACTGGCAGAATGAGCGTTTTGTAAAGCATGACTTTGGTCTTTCGAGTGAGGAGTTTTTGCTCATTACCGACCTTAATGGAGCAGCGAGCATTCTCCATTGTCATCCTGCACAGTCGGACGAGTTTGGCAGGGATGTTAAAACTAGACATGGTTTTGTATAGCTCATCTCTATACACGCTGTCATATGCAGCCTTGAAATCGACGAAGAGGTGGTGAGTGTCGATTTGGTATTCCTGGGTCTTCTCCATGATCTGCCGTAGCGTAAATATTTGGTCTATTGTGGATTTACCTGGCCTGAAACCACACTGATAAGAGCCGATCAGGTTATCCACAAACGGTTTGAGGCGTTCACACAATACGGCAGAGAAGATCTTATATGCGATTTTAAGGAGACTTATTCCTCCATAGTTGGTCTCCTTTCTTATGGACCGGGCAAACGATGCTGAGATTCCATTCGTTGGGCATGCTTTCCTCCGACCATACCTTGCAAATGAAATGGTGCATGTACCTTACCAGCTCATCTCCAGCCGCCTTAAGAAGCTCAGCAGACAGGCCGTCTGCGCCCGCGGCTTTATTAGACTTAAGTCTTGATATTGCTATTTTGACTTCGTCTAGGTCGGGTGGACTGAATTCTGTTTCATTGTCGTCCATTACGAATGGCTCGTTCTGCCTGACAGCGGTATCTTGTCTATCATCGCCGTTATACAGTCTGCAGAAGTGGTCTTTCCAAATCCTCAGCATCGACTGCGACTCTACTACCAGTTCTCCATTTTCATCCCTGCAGGCCGCCGCTCTGGCTTTGTAGCCATGGCATGTTCATTTTACCTTGTTGTAAAACTTACGAGCGTCATTCCTGCGGAAGCATCTCTCCATCTCATCGATCTCACGCTTTCCGTGCTCTCTCTTCTTTCTCCTGAAAAGCGTGTGTTCCTCTCTTCTCTTCTGCTCATAGATTTTGCGAGCAGCTCTCGTCTGTCGTTGCAGCGTGGCTTTATATGCTTCTTGTTTTGCTGCATGGGCTTGTTCGCATTGTTCATCGAAGCAGGGATTTCTAGGTGGTGGCGGTTTGAAACCCAGCACCTCTGAGGCAGCGTCTCGGACGGCGCTCTGGTAATGCGCCCATTCCTGCTCTATTGTTTGTGCTGCTGTGGGCGGATTTTGAGAGAGCTTGGAGGAGACACGATCGGCAAAGATTCTGGCAGTCTCTTGCGATTGTAGCTTTCCGACGTCAAACTTACGTAGTCCTGCTTTCGCATATGCAGGTGTGGTGTAAAAAACCGAATAACAGAATGTCCTTCGTTGTAATCTATCATCTCTCCTATAGACCCTCTCATAGAACAAAAGACCAATAGCGACAACCAATTTTTCCGCTGAATATTAGGGGCATGAACGATTGCCCGATTGCATACTGATTGCCCACTCCGTCACTGTCAGGTGCCCTTTTTGTCTTTTTTCAAATTTTACAATAATCCAGTGGTTAGTCCTATTCCCTTTACAAACAAGCCTCCTTCCTGAATGCCTATTAAAATAACAATTTAATTTTTATTCCAGGATAATGGGACCACCTGCGTTAGTGTACGCAGCCAAGACGAAACAAGGTCTGGTGAACAATGCCCGACCGATCTACAACTACTCCATGAGAGGAGTAATCACATGTTTCACAGGCATTCGCAAGAAGGACGAGTTGGTATGGCCCTACACTTTTCCACACTTCTCACACTAACGCGCTCTCTGCTTTCTTTATTAGACAAAACTCGTTAAATTGATTCACTCGATGGGCGGTGGAATTCGCAAGGATATGAACTCAAAGGTTACACATCTGATTAGCAATGTCAGCGGTGGCGAGAAATATCAGTAAGTCGCTACCATCAGTCGATCACGCTTATCACTCACTACCTTTTCGTCGTAGGTACGCGAAAACCTTCCGTCTGACTGTGGTGCGTTCGCAATGGGTGCATGACGCCTGGGAGAAACGCGACGAATCAGAATTCCTGGCCACTGCCGACGATTTCACCAAGGATCACAAACTAAAAGTGTTCGAAGGACAGAAAATCTGTTTCTTCGGCTTCCCACCAGACGAGCATCAGCACATGCTCGATGTGCTTCGCAGTAATGGAGGTGTGCCCGCGGAGCTGGACGATCCGGATTGCTCGCATGTTGTGAGTGTACATTTAAGAATCCAAGAGCACTGCATTAGGACTCCGTTTATTTTGAATGTTACACTTGCTAATCACTGTATCTTGACTTCATGTTTTGCATTTTACTTTTTTTGTTTTTTGTTTCTTGGTGACGTTCTAGGTTATGGCTAACACTGGTGGTTATTTCCCCGAAAATCTGTCCTCCCCTCCAAAGAACATTTCATCCTCATCCTCCCCCACCACAAGTAGTAGTAGTGCCACCAATAACACGTCCGATAAACACGAACAGCAAGCAGACGATAATTCCACCGAAGCTATGGAAGTCGACGAACCACTTAGGTCGTCTCCTCACACGCCAGAGACGGTCGAAAAACCCGATGGCATCGTTCTTACTCAAAACGAAGCCAATGAATTCCAGAATCCAAACAATATCTCACCAATTCTAAGCACGGCCAGACCGATCGAGAAACTCTACTCGATTATCGAGAACAGTAGTCCGGTGGAAGAAGAAGAGATTGCCGATGTCGCTGACATTGTCGATGTCGACGACAACGAAGCCGGTGAACAATTCACAGACCTTAATAAAGACCTGAAACGTAAGCGTGACAGTCTGGACAGTATGTCTATTATATCAGTGGATTCATTTGCATTACCAACAAGTGTACAGAGCGCAAAAAAACCTAAACTTATTCGCACCGGTTCGATTACGCGAAGTATTAGGCGCAGCATGAGCTTCGTTGCCGTCCGAACACCAATTGCTAAAATGCTCCGTCAGCGTCGTAGTTCCGTCGATCCAGATGCATCAATTTGCTCAATTACCTCATTGGAGAGTACATTCAATGAGTCAATTAAGAAACCCGTCAAGGAAAAGTTGCGCGGTTTGTGCGATCGTTTTACTCGGAGCTCATCGAACACTAGCGGTTCAGTAGTAGTTGGGGGTAAGAAAGTCCAGAAATCTCTAAGCGGAACATTTTCGAAGAATAGAACTGATCAAGTGACGCCGGAGCGATGTGAGAACAACACCACCACTGCTGCTGTAATGGATACAATTGATTTTAAAACCCCGAAAGCACCCAAATCCATACATCCTGTCAAGAGTTCGAAATCCTACTTCTCTAGCACATCCGATAGAGATGCCGCCGATAGCGTTGGTGTTGGTAGCTCTACTAATAACACTCCCCTAGCTATTCCCAATGCTCTTACTAATCAATCTGATGCTATTACTAACACCTATAACCAAGAGCCATTAGTACTGCCGCCACAAGCTTCATCGTCGACGTCAGTTGTTCAGCCGCCGAAAGCTAGTGATACATGCACTGTTGATAGTAATGCTAGTGGGTTGGTTGCAAGCGGCACGAATAGACATGAGAATGAGTGTGATATTTCTACTTTGTGTGCACATGATCGGGGACGTTTAACGGTACTTGAGTTACTCAATCTTTTTTGTTTTTATCTCTTTAGCTACACTTGCCTGAACAATAAATATTTTTTTCAGTAATTCTATAAGAAATCAACGCGATGTGGTTGGTGTTTTAAGATCCATAAGGAGAGGACAACCTTCTAGGTGTTAAAGGTGTTAATAGACTCTTTTCTAGAGAGAGAGAGAGAGAAAGGGCGGCCTCTGAAAACTTAGGGAATTGTGGGTTAGTTTCAAGGAAATTTTAGGGCTATTTCAGGGTTCGGAGGAAAACAAGTTTCAGGGATTGAATCATTCTATCATTCTTGAGACGATCGAGCACCAGTATCAACCAACTAACCATTTTTGTTGTCCAATCATACTGTGCTTAAGAAAAGAGCTGGAAAGACATTAAATAGTCTGTCCCGCGTTCGGCGGTTGTAGGCATCAGAAAGATGATATAGACAGTTCCTACCAAAACTGAAAAGAAGTTACACAACTGGCTTACAAAGCTTCAGATCCATCCGTCTTACTTACTGAATATTAGAAAAACTCTGCTTAAAGTGCCACGAGGCAAAGTCGCTCTCTGTTTTTACCCCGCAGTTTTCAGTGCATTCGCGAGGAACCCACCTCTCCTCCGCGAGTACGATCATATCATCTCCAGAGAGACCATTATATGAGCGTTAAAAAGCTTCAATCCCTACAAATCGCCAGGTCCGGATGGAATTTACCCTATCGAACTCACACAAGCTATGGAATGGACTATACCATGGTTAGAGATTATCTTTAAAGGATGCCTAGCTTGGAGTCACATTCCAGAAAATTGGAAGTGCGCAAAGGTGCTTTTTGTCCCCAAGGCCGGCATGAATTCTCACACTTCCCCCAAGGATCTAAGGCCTATTTGTCTATCTTCCTTTGCACTAAAAACTTTGGAAAGGCTGATAGACTTACGCATATGCCACAACTTGGATCCGTCCCTAATTTCTAAGGCACAGCACGCCTACTGCAAGGGTAGATCTGTCGAAACAGCCTTACATACACTAGTGAGGATAATCCATCTTAAGGAATACACTATAACAGCCTTCCTTAACGTAGAGGGCGCCTTTAACAACGTCACTCCGAAAGCAATAATGGAAGGGCTAGAAAAGCTAAAGGTGGAGAGGACTCTGATAAACTGATCAGCGAGTTATTATTAACTCGCAAGATTGTCTCCAAATGGGGAAGCCAAGTAACCACCAGAGTGTTTACCAAGGAAACCCTGCACCTCTTCTCTGGATTGTAGTTATAAACGAACTACTAATTAGACTGGAGAAAGAAGGCCTGGACGATTTTGCCTACGCTGATGACGTTGCCATTTCAATCTCAGGTAAATACCTATCCACATTGAATGGCCGTATGCAAATGGCATTCTCAATCCTTTGCGAATTGGCGCATAGCAACGGGCCCAGGGTGAATCCCCAGAAAACGGAGCTCGTGCTATTCACCAAAAAGCATAAAATCCCGGAACACTGCCCTATCACTTTGCTTGGTACCAGATTAAACTATTCCTTCATTGTCAAATTCCTTGGCATTATACTAGACAGGAAATTAACCTGGAAGAGCAACACAATCGAAGGAGCTAAAAAGCAACAATAGCTCTCTACACATGCAAGAAAGCCGTAAGGAAAAAATGGGGATTCAACCCCAAGATCACCCTATGGCTCTATATCACGGTCGTTAGATCCATACTAATGTATTGAGTGATAGTCTGGTGAACTGCACTGGACAAGGCAACATACCACAAACAACTCGAGAAGGTACAAAGGATGGCATGTATGTGCATTACCGGGGCCCTCAGGTCCACACCAACGGCTGCGCTTAACATGATACTCGACCCTACGCCAATCGATATATTCGGCAAGCAAATTGCCACACAAGCCAATGGCAAATTGCCATTAGACTAAAAGCCAACTCGAAATGGACGAGCTATGTCACTGGCCACTCCTCCATCCTGACCAACAGGCCAACCATGGCATTAAAGTTGGACCTCACAGAACCCACCACGGTCAGACAAAACTGGACCCGCCATACTCAACCCCGCAGATACTGCGTAGACTTTTACACGGACGGGTCTAAAACCAAGGACGGGTTGGGTAGTGCAGTCTTCTGCAGACAACTTAAGCTGAACAGCTCTAAAATGACCAAATCACTGCAGCGTTTTTCAGGCGGAACTGTTAGCAATAAAAGAGGCCTTGTCCTGGCTGAAATGGAACGTGATATCCACTACGAATATCCGCATTCTCGCGGATAGCCTAGCAGCCTTAAAGTCGTTGGAGACCTATGTGTACACATCAAAAACTAGTCTCGACTGTCGCCTATCTCTTAACGAGATGGCCGAACAGTTCAACATACAACTTATCTGGGAATGAAAGAGCCGGCATACTCACCAAACAGGGAACGACGCTACAACGTGGCTTGTGAGGGAATAACCCTTGCAACCATTAAACTTAATTTTACTAATCTCGCCAGGACCGAGACGAACCGGAGATGGACTCAGGGACATACCTGCGTCATCACCAGGCAAATCTGTCCCGGCTCGAAGGTCAACGGACAAGGAGTATAATCTCCCTAAACAGAACTGACATCTACAAAGTCATCGGTGTAATCTCTGGACACTGCCTTATTGGCAGTCGCGCGCAAAAACTAGGTATAATTCCGAATGATTTCTGCAGAAGCTGTCTTCTTGTCTAGACGAGGAGGAGGTCGAATCCATTCGCCACCTTCTCTGCACTTGCCCGGCATTCTGCACAATCAGGAAACGATTCCTAGGCTCTTACTTCCTTAACGAACTGACAGAGGTTCAGCAAGTAGGGATACCTGATCTTCTTAACTTCTTCAGAAGCACAAAATGGTTCCACGAATAGGGGGCTAAGCCCCCCTCGTAGCTGCACAACGGGTCTCCCTGGCCTATGTGTGTTCTTCTCATTTCTGGGAAGGCTACGGTCCTACCTACCTACCTACCTCGGGTTTTCCAATAAGGACTTGACAACTTTTTTTTTAAATAAAACGCAAACCATTTGAGGTATTCCAAAAACTTTATTATCGGCTTGAAGTACAATTAAAACATTTATGAATGGAACTCGACTTCGGTCATATGGCCACCGCGGGCACGTTTGCAGCGGTCGATTCGCTGAACCCAATTTTCGATGAGTCGGCCACATATTTCGGCCGAAACGGCCGCTATTTCACGTTCGATGTTGGCTCTGAGCTACTCCAGCGTCGTCGGCTTGTTGGCATAAGCCAATGACTTAACGTAGCCCCAAAGAAAATAGTCTAGAGGCGTTAAATCGCACGAACGAGGCGGCCATACGACTGGCCCATTTCTTGAGATAACACGCTCATCAAACTTACTCTTCAATAAATCGATTGTAACGTGTGCTGTGTGACTTGTGGCACCATCCTGTGTTGAAACCACATACATGTCGTCCAAGTTCATATCTTGCAATTCGGGCCATGATCGGTAATCATGGCGCGATAACGCTGGCCATGCACAGTAACGTGACGATCGTTATCGTCGACGAAAAAATATGGCCCAATAACGCCGCCGGCATGCTAACCGCACCAAACAGGGCCAAGGGCCTCCTCATTCGCTTTTGATAGTGTCCATGCTTCTGCGTCGTACAACAGCACCGGGATGATAAGGGTCTTATATAGAGTCAACTTTGTCGTTTGGGAGAGGGCTCTATTACTCAGTTGCCTCCTGAGCCCAAAGAAACAGCGATTGGCAAGAGTGATTCTGCGTTTGATTTCGGAACTGATGTCGTTGTTCCAGGTCACTGCGGAGCCAAGGTAGACGAAGTCCACGTCGGTGGTGAGCGTCATTTTTTTGATGACAACATATATTTAGTTTTGTCCTCGTTTACCGCCAAACCAATTTTCGCCGCCTCCATCTCAATACTCGCAAACGCTTCATTGACATCACGCTGTGATCTACCTATTATGTCAATATCGTCGGCGTATGCAAGGAGTTGCGAGGATTTGAGATAGATTGTGCCTCTTGTATTGGCCAGTGATTTTTGCACAATCATTTCTAATATGATGTTCACGAAATCACACGACAGCGCATCGCCCTGCCTAACTCCTTATTTGACATCAAAACTATCGGTAAGGTGTTCACCGATTCGGATGGAGCAGCGAGCATTCTTCAAAGTCATCCTGCATAGTCTGACGAGTTGAGCAGGTATGTCAAAGGTAGACATAGCGTTGTATAGCTCGTCTCTAACTACGCTGTCGTGAGTCGTCGTGGTGAGTGTCGACTTGAAATTCATTGCTTTTTTCCAGGATCTGCCGTAGTGTGAAGATTTGGTCGATGGTGGACTTTCTTGGCCTGAATCCGCTCTGGTAAGGACCTATCAGCTTATTTACAAAAGGCTTCAGGCGTTCACACCAAACACGGCATAGAAGATTTTGTAGGCGATGTTAAGGAGACTTATTCCTTTATAGTTGGCGCAACGACTTTGGTTTTATTTAGGTATTTTGAATTCAGTTTAACTATAATGTTTTGTGCGTATATTTTATGAGGTTAAGCCGGTAGTGCACGTGCCAAAGCGAAGAAGAGCGCAGACCAATGTGACTTTTGCCACGTTGATTGACACTTGACGTTTTGGTGTCTTTTTACATTGATGTTAAGCAGCTGGCTTGGGGTGTGTGCCCAGTACATCCCCCTTCTTTTGGAGCTTGTGAAACAAGTATGATTACTAGGGGTAAGTCCAACCCTGTGGTGGTCTAACTATCCTTCCAGACCTAGTTGTCGAGACTGCATGGGACGGCGTATCAATTGTTGGTGGACGATGCATTTCATTACTGATTGTCGTTGGGTTCAACTCCTTATTGTCGCTAGGTGGAGGAGATGACGTAGATTCATGATTACTGAGTTGTGACGTTGAGGTTTCGAACTCATTTCTCGGTATTTCTGTCTGTAAGTCCGGAACGGTGGTCGGTGTATTGTATATTTCAGCTTCAGTTGGTTTGATATTGTAAATATTGCGACGGAAGAATTTTCCTCTCTCATCGCGGATTATATACGACCTCGGGTGTACTTTGTCGATTATAATGGCTGGTTTCCATTTTTTCTAACTGCTGACCCTAGTTACAACTTTTTGACCTCGACGCAGCTCTTTGTCTACTATAGCTCCTTTGTTTGCATAGTGATCCTGTTTATTACGTTCATCTGCTAGCAGTTGTGGTATATCGGCTACTTCTGATTTAGGAGTAAGCGATGACACTGTTAATGGTATTGGCGACCGTACGTCTCGGCCGTAGAGGCGTTGTGCTGGGCTTCCTATATTGCCCCTTGGAATGTTCATGAAATTAAGTATGCCTAGGTTATAGTCGGTGTTGTTGTACTCACATTTCTATAAGATACTTTTTGCTGTTTGCACCGCTCTTTCAGCTAATCCATTACCTCAAGGATAGTAAGGAGAACTTGTTCGATGACTAAATTTCCAAAGCGTTGAAAACTCCTTGAAATCTCTACAAGAAAATTGTGGTCCATTATCTGTTTCTAATATGCGAGGTATGCCAAAAGAGAAATTGAATCGCATTTTTAGCTGCCGCTTCTGGTAATATTTGAAATTGTATGTAGCCTGAGTAACTGTCCGTTACTACTATGTATTAACTTCCATTAAAATTGAATAGGTCTACGGCAACTATGTCGAAGGGATGATTCGGGATGTCTTTGGTTCCGATCTTGACTTTCGTGTTTTCTCGTTGGTGAACCTGGCAGGCGGCACATTTTTTTATATAGTCGGCTGTATCGTTATTCATTTTCAGCCAAAAAATCGAGTCCCTCGCCCTCCGAACGCATTTTCCGTAGCTGAAGTGACCATCGTGGATATGCCTAAGAACTTCTTTCCTCATTTGTACTGGAATCAGTACTTTGGACGCTTTCAAAGTTATCTCATCGTCAACTGAGAGCTCCTCTCTGAAGTTCCAGTATGGTTTTATACAATTTGGGAGAGCGTTTATGTTTTCCGGCCAACAGCATACGATATAGCTCTTGAGTTGCTTAAGTGTCTCGTCTTGTTTGGTCAGATTTTTCAAACGATTAAGCTCTTTATCGGAAATCGATTGTATCTGTAATTCATCGGTGTCGTCATCTTTATCTTTTTGGTTTAAGCAGTCTCTACTCAATGAATCCGCTAGGTGCATTTGTTCGCCTTGTTTGTAAACAACGATTGGGTTATATGTTAGCAAGCTCAATCGAATACGCTGTAAGCGAGCTGGTGATGAATGAATTGGCTTTCGGAAGATTACCTCTAAAGGCTTGTGATCGGATTCCACCACAATTTTTTTTCCCCACACATACTCGTGGAATTTCTCACAGCCGAACTTAATTACGAGAGCTTCTTTTTCTAGCTGCGAGTAACGAGTCTGGCAGTCGGTAAGGGCTTTTGAAGCGAATGCAACAGGTTGTTCCTTTTGTAATAGTACCGCACCCAGTGCCGTTGAGCTGGCATCTACTTGCAACTTTACGTCATCGTTGACGTCATACAGCCTTAATACTGGTGGGTTGCAAATTATTGATTTAAGTCTTTCGAAGGCATTAGTTTGTTCGATTTCCCAACTCCACGGTGTTGATTTTTCTAAAAGCTTGGGGAGCGGTTTTGTTATGGACGAGAAGTGTTTGATGTATTTGCTGAGGTAAGTGAATTTGCCTAGAACTCTCATTAATTCTTTTCTGTTTGTGGGTTCTTTAAATCGCTTAATCGCATCTGTTTTTTCTGGATCTGGTGTCATGCCATGTCTGCTGATAATATGGCCCAAGAACTTAATTTTTTGTTGCTCAAAAACGCATTTGGATTTATTCAACTTCAATCCGTTTGCTTTCATGATGTTGATAACAAGTTCGGTGGTTTGTCTCAAATTAACGTTTGATTTTGCATGGATGAGTATGTCATTGATTGACACTTTTACGTTTGGCAGATGACCAAAAAGGTTTGCATAGTATGTTAAAAAACTTCCGGAGCAGAACAGATTCCAAAGGATAGCCTCAAACCGCTATACCTTCCCCACGGCGAAGCGAAAGTTAAAAAGTTTTTTGTTCGATCCGATATCCGCACTTGCCAGAAGCCCCGCATGCAGTCCAAGAGTGTGAAATATTTAGAGCCGCTTAATTGAGCAGGGATTTCCTCTATAGTTTGCATTGGATGATGACGGCGCATAATGTTTCGGTTGACGTTGGTTGGGTCAGTGCAAATTCGGAGTTTCTGATTTTTTCTGATGACAACCATTGGCGACACTGATACTGTAGCATCTTTTGTAGGCTCTATGACTTTTAGTTCCACCATTTTGTCGAGTTCTTTTTTAACTTCGTCTCGGATCTTATATGGAATACGTCGAGCCGCGTTTATTTCGAACTTTGGGTTGTCTATTAAGTCGATGTCGTATTCAAAGTCTTTTAGGCAACCTAATCCCTGGAAGATGTTGTCATCTTTATTAGTTTCATTGATGCGACTTATAAGACCAAGTTACTCGCATGTGTCTGCACCTAGAATAGGTTTTATATCCTCGGCTACGGTTTTAAATGCGATATTGCACTTTGTATTAGCGATAGTGCATCGAATTATTGATTCGCCAAGAACGTTAAGTCGGTGGTTACTAAAGGATACCAACCTTTTTGTTGTACATGGGACTATCATTGATTCAGTGCTTTCAACAATTTTGTGTGGTAGAACATTACATTGAGCTCCAGTGTCGAGCTTGATTTTGTGTCTTTCGCCGTTGATTGATATTGTTTCGGTGTGTACGGTTTGTTTTTGCGCTAATTCCGTGGACTTACATATTTGAATTGCTTTGATAAGTCCAATGTCCTCTGATAATAGTTTTGTTCTTAGTTCGTCGTTTCGTATGCCCAAGATTAGTTGGTCTCGTAGCAAACTATCTGTTAATTGTTCAAATCCACAATTATTTGCTTGCATTCGGAGTCTGGACATTAATTCGTCGATGCTTTCTCCTTCCTTTTGGGTAATTTTGTGAAACTTGTAGCGCTCGAAAGTGGTATTGATTTTAGGTATAAAATTTAGATTTTACCTCATCTAGGGTGGGTTCGCCAGTAGACAAAGAGACTGGTAAGGAGTTGTATAACTGGATTGCAGAATGTCCGATTGCAGACATGAATGTGGCGATCTGGATGTGCTGTGGTTTCTCGGTCATACCGGTAGCACGTTTTGCCACGTTGATTGACACTTGACGTTTTGGTGTCTTTTTACATTGATGTTAAGCAGCTGGCTTGGGGTGTGTGCCCATATTCTCAGCATCGACTGCGATTCTACTACTAGGTGTCCGTTCTCAGCCCTGCAGGCTTCCGTTCTGGCTTTATAACCTTGGCATGTTCGCTTTATTTAAACGTATGGTTAGAAGATCTGAAACTAAAGACTCTTTTGCATTCCACATCGTTTATAGTGAAAATAATTATTTCTTATCGTTGACCACTCATTTCCAGCGATCGATACTAACACCAACCACATCGTGTTTCATCAATATTCAAAGAGAATGAAAACAAAAACACATTTGACCGTATACGGTCTAGATTAATAACAAAAATTTGCAATTTGCGACGCATCTACATTCATTTTTACAACACTCGAACACGTTTAGAAATAAAACACTCATTTTCAAGCCCAGATTGTAGCTCAAGTGTTGTTGTTTCCTTATTTTCGAAACCACAATTGCTCTTCGGTTGTAATTTGTTTTGTTTTCCATTTCATGTTGTTTCGTTTTTGGGTAATAGTATTCAATGTAATCAAAAACAGCACAGTAAATTCGTACTTGAAAACACCACACTCGACTGATTGTTATATGCTTCGCAAATTGCATCTTTTCACATTTATCAAACTTTTGTTGTTCTTAATTGAAAGGAAAATATTTAACGATCGAAATTCAGATGTTGTTGTTCCAAAGAAATGGCTGAATTGAAATGGAATCGATGTACACTGGAGAGAATGTGTGCCGAAAGTCGAGAATTAAATTTATTGTGCTGTTTGTTTACGCATCGTTTGTTGTTCAATTGTTCTTAGTACTAATTTGCATCGTGTTTTTGATGATGTTATTCGAGTTTTTGTTTTGTGACTTGCGTTGTTATTCAGCCATTTGGCCATTTGGGCGATTTATCAATGACTTGAATGGATATTGGACTGCAGTAAAGTTGATGTTTTGTGTTTAAAGTGGATTCGAGGATGGGATTGGGGGGTCTTTCAGCGCCTCAGGGATCCGGTTGATTTATGGGATGTATATGACAGTAAGCAGGAGGAGGACTAAATACGATATTGCGAAAGAAACAAGACAGAAGCCAAAGTTGAATGAATTGTTTGCCTATTGAATGGTCGAATTGAGATTGTTTTCCGTGGGTGTTTCCGGTTTTCGTCACTCCCGCATTGTTTCATGGCAACTATCTTGTTTGAGTACATTCTATGCTGTCTAAAAACGTTCTCCGTACGATATTGTGACCTACGTTGCCAGCATCACAAGGCTTTCAGGTTCAATCCACTCGAATCCACTCTACTCAAAAACAACTTCACTGCAGACCAACATCGTTTCCTTCTTCTTCTGATGAATGTTTCGAAAAATATCTTCTCCAATCGAACAGGTTGTCGATGAGCACTTCACGCAAGCCAAACCGGAGCCGAAAAACAGCCGGACGCATATCCTTAAATCGGACTGGTTCTGGTATACCATACAAAATGGATATGCGGACGAAATGGACTACTTATTCGGCGACGTAAGTCTCTAGTTTGTCAATACCATTTGCCTTAAATCACAACATCGTCTACCGTTTATCTACTAGTATCTGGATAGCATAGCCAACACCCCAAATACCGATCGGCGTGATTCGTTGCCGATTAGTTTTAATAAGCGTAAACGAAAGCGTTTCTCACAACGCATTCAACTGGAAGGTACACCCCTTGGGTCTGGGAAACGACGATCATCCGTCTCGGATGCTGGTCTACTCTCCGTCTCGGGTAGTTTCTTCGACAGTACCACGAGTCCGGATAAGCTAGAAAGTGCTGGAAAACTTCTATCCGAACCCGAATCGGCTACAGAACAAACGCCGAAAAACAAGTCTATGCGATTCAATCACTTCATGGACTTTTTCAGTACAGAATCGAACTACGTCGGCATACTGGATACTATTGTTCATGTAAGTCACTCGTTATGTAGCCAAAAAATGGTTTAAGACTTTCGTTTTTCTTTAGCTCTTTAAGAATCCACTTGAAGAGAAGGCCGAGTGTACGGATGCTCTCCTCAACAAATCGGAGATTCGAGCGATTTTCGGTAACTTTATACCCATCCACGAGGTACATCAACGCATGCTGGAACGTTTGCGCGATATCCATTCGAAATGGCGTGAGGATTGCCTAATTGGCGAAATCATTCTCCAGCATCGTGACGATTTAATTAAAGCCTATCCGCCCTACGTGAACTTCTTCGAGCAGATGAAGGAGTGCCTGATACAATGTGATACCCAGAATCCTAGATTTCATGCATTTTTGAAAATCAATCAAGCCAAGCCCGAGTGCGGACGGCAAACATTGCAAGACTTGATGATTCGTCCTGTACAGCGACTGCCTAGTATAAGTTTATTGTTAAATGGTAAGTTGTCGGCCATTGGTCGATATTAAGGGATTCTACTACGATTTTCTTTTTGATAGACATTCTTAAGCACACGAATAAGAGTAATCCGGATTATCAGAAACTAGATGAGGCGTTGAAGGCCATCAAGGAGGTTATGGCGCATATCAATGAAGATAAGCGAAAGACAGAGGGTCGAATGGCCATATTCGATATCTTCAACGATATCGATGGATGTCCTGTAAGTTTATCGGTAATCGGTAATCGATCGACCACCGTGTTACGTTTATTGTTTTATTCATAGGCCCACCTGGTCTCGTCGAATCGCAGCTTTATATCGAAATGCGAAGTGACCGAATTGTCGGACAATCTTAGCGGTCGCGGTGATACCTTAATGCTCTACCTCTTCTCCGACACGATTGAAGTGTGTAAGAAGCGTACACGAGGATTTAATAGTGCCAAATCGCCTAGCACGAATAAGCCGCTGAAACACATCAAACTAATGTCGCTGAATGCGATACGAGTTGTGATCGATATCACTGATAGTCCGCGTGCGTTTGCAATACTTTGCCGACAGGACAAGGATAAATTGCATTCGTTTACCATTGCCGATGAGGAGATTGACAAGGTGGTGTATTTGAAGGCGCTATGCAAGCAGATGGCCGAGAATGCTTGCCGAACTGATACGGTCAGTTGAGGATTAGCCATGCTCCTAAGTGTTGTGTGTTGTTATAGCAAAATGCTTTCGTTTTGTCTCGTTACAGGATAAAGCGTTGTTGTTTAGGACGTCGCAGGAGCTGGCGATCGATATTAGTGATGTGAATTTGAGTACACTGTCGAAGGCATTTAAACTGGCCGCCAGGACGCGGCTTAAGGTTGGTGCTCCCTTGTTTTTGTGTACTGGAATCGAAATGAGATTTTTCTTTCTCTCCTGTAGGTTGGTAGGGCATTTTCTTTTAACAAGACTCCCTCAAAGCTGAAACGTGCCGTATCGACGATGATGACATCGCCATTCGGAAGCACAAATTCCCTAACACCCGCCTCACAATTGGCACAAATGCGACTAGCCAGTTGTACCAACATTAACGTAAGTATACCCCTCGCTCTGGTCATTGAAATTAAATTTAAAGTCCATTCCATCCACAGGAGGTAGCAGAAGAAAGCAGTCGTAGTGGCTCACCGTCGTCACAATCCGAAGTGCTAGTCGCTCCTCTGTCCATTCAGCCCACAAGAAAAAACAAATCATCAACCCTATCAATGGCCGGCCTGCGACGCATTTGATAATGACTTGATACGCCCCCTCCCTCCTATCGTCCACATAGCCATCACAAGAGTCAAATTTCAAGTATTACTATCCAAGGGGTGACGGAAATCTATACGTGTCCATCTCCAATTGTTATTATTTGTCTACGCAAGTTGGCGGGTTCTTTCGCGCGACAAGAATCTCCGTCCAGCTGCAGTACATGTTACGTGTATTCCTGTTAAATGTTCATGTGTGTTTAGTGTCGTCTAGAGCCTGTCTCTCTAGACCAATTTGATAAGCATGCCGACAATCTAGGCATCCTACGTCGATGGTGAATGCATCAAAGCCCAAACTGGACCTAATTGATTTGCTTTGATTCAGCACACGACGACCGTATATCGTATATGTACAAGTGACGCTTCGTAGCGCAATCGTAGAAAGAGGTTACTGCATTCTGTATTCCTGAATCTCGCTATCTAGTTTCTTTTTGTTTTAAGTATTCGGTGATTGATTTGTAAGAAATGCTCGTCGCATTTGCACTCGAAATCGTTTTTCAATGCACCGAGTTTGCATGAATTCAAAGCAGTCCTTTTCGGACGCAAGCGGACAAATGTCTTGTGCTTTTAATCGTCGAGAGAGGATGTCCCTTTTCTTTTATTTCCTTTTTTTAAATACACTTTTAACGGTATTGTATTAATTATTGTTATTTGATTGCTTGTAGTGTGTAGAGGTTTAAGTTATTGTAAAAAGGTAGTCATAAAACTGGTAATACAATCGCCTACATATCGCTAGTATTTATGTAATAAGTTTTCGGATGAGACGTCGCGGAAACGCAATGGTAATTTTGAACTCTGAGGACTACATTGATCATCCTGTAAATGTAATGAGAAACAATAAAATGTATATTTAGATAAGATCTATGTATTTAAAGGACAAGTGCGTTTCTTTTCCCGTCTTACAGACAACTCTAATTGTAGTTTGAAGGCGGACTACATGTTGACGACCCCCGCAAATGTATAAAAAGACAAGAGTATCGGTTCTGCACCTGGCATGTTAGGTCCCTTAGCAGACTGTTAGATAAAACCCTAAGCTGCTAAAAAGCAGACATTACTGCACTCGAAGAAGTGCGACGGGATGGACCGAGTAAAAAGAGAATGAACAACAGTGACATACATATACTACAAAAACCGCCTTTTTGGATACGAATTTGTTGTCCGAGGTGGACTTAGGCGAAAAGTCCTTAGTTTTCGGCACGTCAGCGAACACCTCATAGCAATCCGCATCAAAGCTATCTCCTCAAGTCATCCACCCGACGAGATCCTCCTTTGAGCGTGCTTCCAACCTGGTCAACAACAACATTGTCCTATGGGCTCTGAAAAGCTTTGAACCCTACAAGTCTCCAGGACCGGATGGGATCATACCAGTTGAGCTCCAGCAGGTAGCAGATCTCATTCTTCCCTGCCTTGTGGTAATATACAAGAGTTGCCTCTCCCTGTCCTATATCCCCAGCAAGTGGAAGGTAACCAAAGTCATTTTCATACCCAAGGCAGGCAAAAGCTCCCACACGTATGCAAATGACTTGAGGCCTATTAGTCTTACTTCTTTTCTATTAAAAACACATTCACAGCTGCTTCTCAGGAAGGCTGTCGGATAATCAACATGCCTACAACAAAGGCAAATCGGTGGAAACAGCACTCCACTCACTGGTCAGCAAAATAGAAAGGTCACTGGAACGTAAGGAATATACTCTAGTCGCCTTTCTCGATATTGAGGGCGCTTTTAACAATGTCGAACCATAGGCCGTCACCAAAGCGCTGTCTGATCTAGGCGTTACGGGATCAGTGATAGAACTGGCACGACAACTGCTAGTACATAGAGTCGTCAAAGCCAAGTTCGCTGGTGCCGTCTCAAATAGAATGTTCAGCAGAGTTACACCACAGGGGGGAGAACTCTCCCCTCTCCTTTGGAACGAGGTGGTCAACGGACTACTACTGTTGCTAGAACAGGAAGGGTACGCTGTGACCGCCTATGCAGATGACATTGTTATTGCCTTCACAGGAGAATTTCCCATCAATCTAAGCGATCTAATGCAGGGTAAATTACATACAGTAGAAACCTGGACGCAGTACTGTGGTCTTGGGGTTAATCCCAAGAAAACCGACCTAGTACTGTTTACCAATAAATATAAAATTCCGCCCTTCAACCCACCGAGGTTGGATAGAACCCAACTAATAATCAAAGATCAGGCTAGATACCTAGGCGCTGAATTGGAAACCTAACATTCTTGATCGTGTCAGGAAAGCAACCACTGCCCTCTACAGCTGTAAGAAAGTGGTGGGCAGAAGGTGTGGTTTCCAACCCAGCATTATGCGCTGGCTCTACACAGCAGTCATAACGCCCATCCTCCTATATGGCATCGTAGTCTGGTGGACTGCTCTGTACAAGGCAGTCTACCGAAACCTTCTGGGGAAGGTACAAAGATCGGCCTGTCTATATACATATAAGCGGAGCGATCAGATCAACCCCCACGGAGGCCCTAAATATCTTATTACATTTTCCACCGTTGGACCTCTTCAGCAAGCAAGTTGCTGCCTGCGCGGTCCTACCAATTAGGGGCATTGGAAAAAGGCACACATTACAATAAGGACATACTACCATTCTTAAGCACTTCAAAGTACCCTTGGACACAGACTACATCATCCCGCAGAATGTGTTCACTAGGAAATTCGAAGTTCCCTTTCCATCCAGGGATGAATGGGCTGAAGGAAAAGTTATACCAAAGGACTCGATCTCCCTCTATACCGATGGCTCCAAGATGGAGTCGGGTGTAGGCAGTGGAGTCTTCTCCAAGGAGCTTAACCTTAACCTATCCTTTAGACTCCCAAATGACTGCAGTGTGTATCAGGCAGAAATAACAGCGACAACGGAGGCCCTTGCATGGCTCAGGATCAATGCAATATCCGCTAAGGATATTATCATTTGCACGGACAGCCAATCTGCGATAAAATCCCTGGCCGCGGTAACCCGGAGATCAAAAACATCCCTTAACTGCCTCCTATCTCTAGACGAGATGGCTGAACAGTTCAACAAAAAATACTGTGGGTTCCCGGGCATAGGGATATGCCAGGCCGACGAACTCACAAAGTTAGGGTCAAGCACACTCAGTCTTCCTACCCTCGGGTACCTAAAAACACCAATAAGTACGGGAAAGCACATGATAAAACTTCGAATCATAGAGACTACCAACCTCCAATGGAATGAAAGTAATATCGGCTTTGTCACTAAACAAATGTGGCCTAAGCTAAACTTAGGATGAAACAGGGACCTTGTGGCAATCAAAAGGGCAACCCTAAGCACTTTAGTGGGTGTCAACATAGGTCACTGCATCATTGGAAAACACGCCGCCAGACTAGGGCTACCCTCAAATGATTTCTGCCGCGGCTGCATGTATGAGGAGGAAGAGGAATCGATACATCACCTCCTCTGCTCATGCCCTTATTTTGCGAATCGCAGGACCTACCTCGACGCGCTCTTCTATGAAAACTTAAGTGAGCTAGCAGATCTAAAAATAGTTCAACTTCATCGCTTCATCAGAAGCACCGATTGGTTTTCATGATGATCCATGCGGTATCACAATGGGCCGACTTCGGCCTACGTGTGGCGTATGCCAATCTAACCTATAAAGCAGACATTACCGTGCTCCAAGAAGAAGATGACCAGCTGTGATATACAACTACATACTACGAAAACCGCTACGAAAAGAACAAACAACACCTGACGGCATGTGAGCGAACACCTCGTAGCGTCAATGCTAACTTCGAGAACATCAGGTTGATATGCGTTCACGCCTCCACAGAAGAAAAAGACAGAGCCATAGATGACTTCTATGACGTCCTATATAGAAGGAAACCACAGCCTACACGACCCCACGTCCGAACACGGATATAGGCTAATAGACTTTGTAACGAACAAGAGCTGCTCGTGAGCGCTATGAGCGGAAAAGAAGGGATGAGCATGCGCTTTTTAGAAGGAAAGCGAAAGAGAACAAGAAGCGCGCGATCGAGGAGGTGGAGAGATGTCTTCGCAGAAACGACATTGGAAAGTTTTACCAAAGAGTAAAACGAACATGTCAAGGTTACAAAACCAGAGCGGAAGACACCTCGTAGCTGAATCACAGTCGACGACGAGAATATAGAAAGACTATTCCTATGGATTGTATAACGGCGAAGTTGGTCAAGATGCCGCCATACCATTCACACTGGACGAACATGGGAGAGAATTCCGTCCACCCGACTTAGACGAGGTTAAGATAGTGACATCAAAACTGAAATCTAATAAAGCTGCTGGTGTAGACGGCCTGCCTGTTGAGCTATTTAAATCAATTGGAGACGAGTTGGTTGGAAACATGCATCAGCTCATCTGTAAAGTATGGACGGAAGGAGGTATGTCGGATGAATTGAATCTCAGCATCGTTTGCCCGATCCATTAAAAAGGAGGGCTTCCTGCGCCATCTATAGGAGAAAGTCTCCTTAACATCGCGTACCAGATTTTTTCTGCCGTGCTGTGTGAACGCTTGAAACCCTTTGTGGATAATCTGATATGCTCTTATCAATGTGGTTTCAGGCCAGGTAGGTCCACAATAGACCCAATATTCACACTGCTGCAGATCTTGGAGAAGGCCCAAAAATACCACATCGACATCAATCACCTTTTCGTCGATATATAGGCCGCGTATGACAGTGTGCATAGTGACGAGCTAAACAGCGCCAATGTCTAGTTTTGACATCCCTGCCAAACTCGTCAGAATGTACAGACTGACAATGGAGAACTCTCGCTGCTCCATTAAGTGAATCAACCGAGACCTTTGATGTTAAAAAAGGATTTAGACAAGGTGATGCACTGTCATGTAACTTATCAAAATCGTACTCGAAAAGATTATACGAGACACACTGGCCAACACAAGAGGTACACGGGACATCAATAAAGCGTTCGAGGGCATTGAAGCAGAAGCGGCTGAAATGGGTCTTTCGGTTAACGAGGGTAAAACGAAATATTTGCTGTCAACTAAAAAAGACGCGCAACATCGACGTCTCGGCCAGAACGTCACAATTGGCAGCTACGGATTCGAAGTTGTTAAAAACTTCGTCTATCTTGGCTCACTAGTGACCAGCGACAACAACGCATCAAACGCAGAATTACTCTTGCCGACCGCTGCTTCTTTAGGCTCAAGAGGCAATTCAGAAGTAGAGCCCTTTCTCGAAAGACCAAAGTTGCGTTGTACAAAACCTTAATCATCCCGGTCTTCATGTGGCCTTGGTCGTTTCGAGAGGAGAATTCTGCGTTCAATCTGTGGTCCCGTTTGTATGAACGGGGAGTGGAGGACAAGATACGACGAACTATACGGGCTGTATAGCGACATGGGCCTAGTACGACGTCGACGGATCCATGTCTAAGATAACTAGGCCATGTAGAGCGAATGGATAACACAGCTCCAGCCCGAAGGGTCTTCAAGTCCAACCCGAATCTAAGGTGGCGCACGCAGGTGGAAGGAGACCTGAACCAACTGAGAGTGCGTCGGTAGAAAAAGCTGGAGAAGTTTGTTGGTTGAGGCCTAGGTTCACACCGGACTTTAGCGTGACCTAAGCATATGTTCTATCTAGGGGATCGTAGAAGTCGTTTTTTGTAGCGTCATGCTCACCTTCGGTAGGCGCGTGAGCGTAAATTAGGCTGTTGTTGGCGAATTTAGCCTTGATGCGGATTGTCATGGGACGTTGTCTACTAACTCTTTAATGGCATCGACGGCAGAGCATGATTTTCTGAAACCATATTGGTTTCATATTGAGGGCACCAACGCCAACGCCATCGAATGTTTATTTCACGGCGTCCCTCCTCGGCGAGGTCCTGCCAAAACCCCCGTAGTATAACTTGCCTTGAAAAAGCTTCTCGCACGAGTTCCAAATCGGCATTAAACTGTAGGACCCTGTCACCTGTGTGAAAAATAAATCACACACAACATGGGTGATTGAAGAGAAGCTTGGGTATATGTATTCCTTCATGGGCTGTAAAGCCATCGCGGTCGGACAAAGCTCGTCTTTCTTCTGCCACGGCGATTGTACCGAATCACTTAGCTCTACATCACTAAAGCTGCTACTTATTTTTCTTCGGGTAGCAGAAGGCTACTGGATGGCAAAGGACTAACAAAGGCCGCGTAGGGGTAGCATCTATCCGACGGATGCTGGCCTGCTAAAAAGCGAGAAGAGCCACCGCAGTCGAACATCTTGCGGCACTGTTAGTAAGTCCTATCCCCACCTCCTCGTGGTGCCATCTGGAGATTTCCTATGGAAATTGCAGACGAGGAAGGGCGAATGGCGAGCCTCCTGCGCCAAAAAAAAACAGGATTAGTCGGTTGGGCTACGGCCTAGTAAGCCGTAACCGTAAAAAAAAACACAAACTCCGAAACAACCACAAGCCTCGGGTATAACGGACCGGATTTATGTTGACGACCCTTGCAAAAAACGTAAAAAGGACAATGATCTTCGGCTTTGTACGTGGAATGTTAGGTCCCTAAACAGGCCACGTGCTGCCTGAATCCTCCACACTGTCCATAGAACAGCAGTGGAGCCTTTGCAAACAAGCCCGGATAAGCTCTGCATTCGAAGTATTGGGTTTCAAGAAACACCTGGTTCGATGACGGGTTCAGGCGGATTCATACAGCGAAGCAGGATGCATATAAGGCCTCGCTGCATAAAAGAACAAGAGCAGCTCGTGAGCTCTACGAGCTAAAAAGAAGGGAGGAACATAAGCTTCTTAGAAGAAAGAAGAAAGAGCACGAGAAGCGCCCGATTGAGAATTCGGAGAGGTGTTACTGCAGGCGTGACGTTCGAAAGTTTTATCAACAGATAAAGCGAACATGCCAAGGTTATAAAGCCAGAACGGAAGCCTGCAGGGATGAGAATAGCCACCTAGTAGCAGAATCGCAGTCGATGCTGAGAATATGGAAAAACCACTTCAGCAGACTGTATAACGGCGATGTTAGTCAATATGCCGCTGTCAGGCAGAATGATCCATTTCTATCCAACGAAGACCGCAGAGAATTCTGTCCCCCTGACCTCGACGAAGTTAAGATTGCCATATCGAAGCTCAAGTCGAATAAAGCTGCTGGCGCAGACGGACTGTCTGCTGAGCTCTTCAAGGCAGCTGGGGATGACCAGGTTGGGAGCATGCACCAGCTCATCCGTAAGATATGGTTAGAGGAAAGCATGCCCGAGGAATGGAGTCTCAGCTTCGTATGCCCGATCCACAAGAAAGGAGACCCCAATGATTGCGCCAACTATAGAGGAATAAGTCTCCTTAACATCGCCTACAAAATCTTCTCTGCCGTGTTTTGTGTGCACGCCTGAAGCCTTTTGTAAATAAGCTGATAGGTCCTTACCAGTGCAGATTCAGGCCAGGGAAGTCCACCATCGACCAAATCTTCACACTACGGCAGATTCTGGAAAAATGCAATGAATTTCAAGTCGACACTCACCACGACGACTCACCACAGCGTAATTAGAGACGAGCTATACAATGCTATGTCTACCTTTGCCATACCTGCTAAACTCATCAGACTATGCAGGATGACTTTGGAGAATGCTCGCTGCTCCATCCGAATCGGTGAACACCTTACCGATAGTTTTGATGCCAAAAAAGGATTTAGGCAGGGCGATGCGCTGTCGTGTGCGCTGATTGTGCAAAAATCACTGGCCAATACAAGAGGCACAATCTATTTCAAGTCCTCGCAACTCCTTGCATACGCCGACGTTGACATAATAGGTAGATCACAGCGCGATGTCAATGAGGCGTTTGCGAGTATTGAGATGGAGGCGGCCAAAATTGGTTTGGCAGTAAACGAGGGCAAAACTAAGTATATGCTATCATCAAAAAAGGACGCTACCACCGACGTCTTGGCCAGAACGTCTGTGTTGGCAGATGTGAGTTCGAGGTAGTTAAGGACTTCGGCTACCTTGGCTCCGCAGTAACCTGGAACCACGACATCAGTTCCGAAATCAAACGCAGAATCACTCTTGCCAATCGCTGTTTCTTTGGGCTCAGGAGGCAACTGAGTAATAGAGCCCTCTCCCGAACGACAAAGTTGACTCTATATAAGACCCTTATCATCCCGGTCCTGTTGTACGGCGCAGAAGCATGGACACTATCAAAAGCGGATGAGGAGTCCCTTGGTCGGTTCGAGAGAAAGATTTTGCGAGTAATTGTTGGGCCTATAAACGCAGACGGGGGATGGAGGAGAAGATTCAACCACGAACTTTACGGGCTGTACAGCGAGATGAGCCTAGTCAGGCGTTTACGGATTCAACGCGTAAGGTGGCTGGGCCATGTAGAGCGAATGGACACCACAGCTCCAGCCCGGAGGGTCTTTGAATCCAACCCCGAGGGACGAAGAAGCAGAGGACGGCCGCACTTAAGATGGCGCACACAGGTGGAAGGGGACCTCAACCAACTGGGTGTGCGGCAATGGAAAAGGCTAGCGAAAGATCGTGCTAGATGGAGGGGCATGTTGGTTGAGGCCCAGGTTCACCCCGAACTGTAGCACCCACTAAGAAGAAGAAGAAGCAGAAGGCTACTGGTAAACTACTGCACAGAAGGAACATATCTGAGGAATCGTCGATTTTAATAACCATTAGCTCTCAAGCAAAAAGCAACCGTCTCCCGAACAGATTGAAAACAAAATTCTGACTCGGACGAATCATCATCACACGAAAATGCTCCCATCCGAGTCTATAAAATGAAGAAATAAATTTTAAACTCTCGAGAATGTGTGAGCATCTCCATCATTCCCAAGCACTCAACCTAAAATATCACTTTCCACCATATGCCCCCGCCAAAGCAAGTGTGAAGAAATATCTCAAAATCACCGAATGAGATCACGGCAGTTCAGTCGAATTCCAGCAGCAGTTTCCAATCAATTTATAATCCCCGTGCCAAATTGCCTTCCGCTTTCAAGGCACATTGCAAAACACCATACCATTCACGACGAGTTGGCCGCCGCGCCGTGGAGAAAGAACACTCCAGACACATGATATCCCTCAGCGGCATCTGCTCTAAAAATAAGTTCGAGTAATGCAGTGTGTCCGCTTTCTCTCCGGGCGATGACACATCATCTGTAAGCAATCAATATAGTCGTTTTCCTCTTTTTTTTTTACAAAGTATTTAAGTTTATTTAATCGTAAACTGGATAAGTGTACATAGACGACCTCGACGGGTTCCAATACTATCTATCGTAGGGTAGTACGATACGAATGGTTCTTTTTATTAAACAGCGAAATTCAATAGAATAAAAAGGGAAAAGACGCCTTAAGACGACAACAACAGAGTCGAGTTATGATAAATAAAAAAAGAGTTTCTTAAATCCTAATCATTGGATGCATGGACACGTGCACGGAACCACACCACACATCAGAATTGAGAGTAAGTTCCATTCCTTTCCATTCAAATCGCGGGAACATGGTTATGTAAAAGTTGGACATGTATCGTACGAACGGCTCCCACCTCTTCTGCTGCTATTCAAATAACTTAATCATAAAACGTAGAGCTACAAGAATATTGAAAAAAAAAAAATGCATGCACGACGTGGATCCGCTGACGACGGCGAGTTGTCACTTTAGACCCACAAAACGGTGGTTGAATCCTCATTGGATAGCGTGGAGAATCTGTGGAATTTGTTGTTACGATAGGTCTTTGGGTCCCATCGATTGGCATCGTTGGTTAGCGGAAGGCCTACATTGTTGGCCGATGATGACGAATGATGATGCATTGCTGCTTTGAGCGTGGAATTACGGCTTTCCGGGTTGTAGTCACTGTGATCGATGGTGTCGTCGATATGTGACGTAGTGGCCGAATGTGAAATCATCGTCGAGCTGAGTGGTACACCGATTTCTTGAAATGAACTGATCGAACTGAATCCGCTTTCGTCCTCGGTGGTCGAGCAGAGATTCGAGCATTGTTTGCTCAATAATGGTGGCGGTGAGTAGTTCTCCTCGTCGGTTTCGAGTTTCGACGAAGAGGATGTCGAATGAACTGAACTGTCAGTACTGCTTCGTAGAGATAGGCGGGAATCACGCATGTTGGCTGTGCGTAAGAAGAGCATTTCGGCGGATAAATTGGCTTTCTGATGATGATGATCATGGGCAACTGGATCTGGCATTGCATTGATGTTGTTGGCAGTCACAGGCTTATTTCTCATCTGACGGCGTTGTGTCAGATCGGGTTGTTGGGTGTTCAACAAGTTTTGAATGGTCCGCGAGAGCCTAAATGCTTCCTTGACGAGTTTCTCTTCGGCTTCATCACTGGCCGAGAGTTTCATTTCACCTCGTTTCTTCGGAGATCGTCGCCTGAAAGAAATTAGTCATGTAGTCATGAATGCAGGGTGTCGGACGGACAGACCCGTCATACTTACCATGTGAAATCCTGAAAACCATTGTATGAGTTAACAGGTGTCGATAAGTCATATTGATCGTCGCCTCCGCTCTTCCTGCTATCGCATCCAATTGGACTTGGTGATGATCGTTTCAGATCAATCAAGTTCGTGCTGCTTCTCGTCCGAAGGTATGCCGATGATGAAGTATTCGAATCGGAAGTCTTCTCTTTACCGCCATATACCTGATGCATGCTCTTTGAGCGTGAGATCTGCTCGTTTCGGCAGAGACTTGAGTTCTTTTGGAAACGCTCGAAAAACCTGGCGACTTCTTCCATTACGGCACGGTACATGCCACAGCTGGTTTCGGCCTACAAGCAGAAATAAAAACCAATTAGATACAGAGAATGAATGAGTGTACAGAAGATGCTTTCTAAAGCCAGCAGCCTCGACACCGGATTGATTGGGAAACAAGATCGTTTCGTAACCATTCAGCTTGATTAATGGAACCATAAAACAATCTGTTGTGATTGTCATCCAATTTCGACTGCACAGTAGTCAAAGCCATGAATTGATTACCGCTACAAACCAATAATACAACCTGCAGCGGTAGAGATACACACATAATCAATTCTGCTGCATTCGTTACATGTCTCGACCAAAAGATTATTTATTGTATCACAAGCGGAACAATAAAATGTCACCCATGTGTCCGCAGAGAGATCCGACTAACTCGGATAACGAGACGCGCATTAGCATATTAGCGTTAGTTGCAGTTCCATGAGCGAGCGGTGCATTTTGATTGCTCAATTATGTCGAGGTACTCGAGTTGACTTTCAAGCCACGGTGCTCTCGAGCGGAAAGAGCCTTTGACTCTGGACATGATGACATTTGAAATTGTCTCGGCGGTAAAGGCTTCCTCGACAACAAGTTGCGTTCAGTTGCTGTAACGTCTGTGATTATACAATTGGAGCGAGTATTGTTGGGAAAGATGGGCGTAGCTGAGAGGTTATCTCGAATTGGATGTCATGGTCAGATGGGGAGGCGGATTTGCTTGGATCGTATGATGGAGAAGGTGGCGCACAAATGGGCCCGAACAAGTTGTAAATAAAGCTGAAGGAGAAGGAGTTGAAGGAGAAACTAATGGACAGTAATGAGCAGTAGTGAAAAGGCCAATGTGGATAGGTTGGATCTCAAATCGATTGTTGACGGACGGATTTACTTTCGATTTTCAATCCGTTAGTTGACTGGAATTAGGTGTAATGACACGATTTATTATTATTTTTTAGAAACTACCCAGTTTACTGACATGTTGCCTAGGTGATGGTCTGTCTTGAAGCAATGCGGTGGAGTAATACGCTGCGATGTTCAAGGAGACTTGATGGCAATTAAGACTATCGACAAGTGGCGATCGTCTGATTGGTATTTCAGATGGAGACAGGGGCTTAGTTTCTGGAGCTTAGCTAAGCTTTGAAGTTGGTATCGTGATATCTGACACAAGTAAAGAGCATCATGAAAAAACAACGCTTGTTCAACGCCGGGGCAATATTTCAACCATTTCGCAGCCAATTATCCGGGCTCCGCCCGGAGCCTATTGCGCGCCCCCAACACATCTACCGCAGCAGGATGGCGGGTTCGCACCAAACCTAAAATCACCACCAACAACAACTTCCAACCCGCCGAATTATTATTATTAATCAAAACATCATCTCCCAAAATAATAGCTCTCCAAGAAATTCACCTAACGTCCACTTACTCCACCCCCACTCCCAAAAATTACCTACTCATCTCCCGGAACACTTTCCATAACACCTATGGCGGTGTTGCCTTCCCAATCCACACATTCATATAATTCAAACCAATAGCCCTCAACAACGACCTTGAAGCCCTAGGTATTTGAATCATTTCCAAATTAAATTTCTCCTTAATAAATGCCTACGTCCCCCCTTCACAAAACCGACACCAACCCTCCCTAAAACTAGGCGACTTCAACGGCTGGGACTCCAGCTGGGGTTCCCCCAGGAATAACAGCCGCGGAAAAGTCATCTCTAACTTTATAACAAAATCACAATATCAACTGTTTAACGACGGCTCTCCCAGCCACTTTAGTCGGGTATTATACGATTCAACTCTCTCTCCAGCAACACGAACATGTGGGTGAGAGAGCGTCCGGGGTAGGTCGTGTTTCCTGTACCGGAGATTTGATTCAATACTTTGACATTTCTCTTTTTCTTTTTCTCTTTTTTTGCGAGTGTTTGTGCGCTGTCTCCCAGCAAAACGTAAAATTCACACACACAAAGACAAAATGCGGGCTAAGTGTCACTTTGTGGTGAGCTCTGTACTGAATCGTGGAATATATCGTTCAACGCGAACACAAAACACAAAAATTGACCAAAAGAATTAAATCGTATAATACCCGACTTAGCACTCACTCCACTTTCACCCTCATCGACTTTTCTCGCTCTGTTCTCCCAATTCGACCCCATTCATCCAGTGAGAAATATCTGATGACCTTTGCGGAAGTGGCCATTTCCCTATCCCAATTTGCATGTTACCCTCACTATCCCAACCTCCCAAAAGACTACTTGGAACCTCTATCAGAAACTGCTTGACAAATATAACACCAAATTCCCCATCAGCAACAAACCTAATAAGGAAGTTGCGCACATCCACAAAATGATCCCCCAAAGTGCAAACCAATCCATTCCCCGAACCCGTGCCTCACAAAAAACACAAAGTTCCGTGGTGGAACAAAGAACTTGCACAGCTAAAAGAAGAGAAAAAATGAATGTGGCGATCCCTAAAACGTAACATTTGCCCCACCAACATTATAAACTACAAAAGAGTCAACGCCCAATTAAAAAGAAAACTCAAAATCGCCAAATCCGAATCCATCCACAAATTAACCGCTGAGATCAATCCCAGCACCCCCACCTCAAAAATCTGGTCATACATAAAAGGCCTCTGTGGCACATGATCTCTCTCCACCATTCATACAATTACCCGCGCAGTTCAACAAAACCACAACATCACAGGCCCCGCTTACCTTTCGAACCATTTTGCCAATTTCTGATCCAAGGAATCCCACGACTCCAACCCCAACATAAATCTTAACCCCATCTGCCATGGGCTAAATTATCCCTCGAGAAGAGAAAACACCTACACATCTGCAGGAAACACAACTGCTCCTGTGACATCCTCACCCACAATATCACTTTGGAAAAAGTCGATAAACTCAAAATCTTAAGCATCGTGTTCCAAAAAAACTACAAGTGGAACTCCCATATCAATCATTTACGCCTATCCCTGGAAAAAAAATTGAACATAATCAAAATCGTCTCCTGCAACAAACACAACTGCAATCCTTTTTCCCTAATCTCCATCATCCAGTCCATTATCACCAGCAAAATCGGATATGGTATCTTCATATACGGTTACTCTGCCAACTCACACTTGAGCAAAATCAAAACCATCTACAACACCGCCTTCAGAAAGGCTCTCAACGCCTACCGCACAACTCTCATCCAACAGCCAAGGATCGAAAATGTACATTACCAGTCCACCTTAAAACTATTCCAACCTATCCTGCTTGGCAAAGACTCCCCCCTTCACAACATATTCAACTCGATCAAAACCATCCTCTTCCCATCTTCCGCCATCATCCCAGATCTACGCGCTTATAACAAATCCAACGCCAAACTCAGAAGTATTTGGTTCCCTCTTCCTTGAGATCAAAAACAAACTCCTCGATCACCACTTCATCTTAACAGATGGCTTCAAAGCAGGAGACAATGTCGGCTTCAGCGTTACCAATGAGTACGAAACCACCTCCTCATTCCTCCTTCCCCCTTACACATCATCTTTCTCGGCAGAAATGATCACCATCCTAAGAGCCCTACAACACACTAAGACCGCCACCCTCAAATTTGCAATCTGCACCGACTCCCTATTATCGATTGACCTACCTACTCTATCAGCAGTTCCCTAGAACCAACCTTATATGGATACCAAGTCATTGCAAATTCCTAGGAATGAATTTGCCGAGTGCCGCCAAACAGACCTTAATAACCCCATCCCTTTTCTCTACCCACTTCAACCTAAAATACATTAACAAACAAAGCTTATGAAAAGCTCTTATGAAAGCTCACGAAAAGAGTATAAGAGCACATGTAAGACGAGCGCAAGAGTGCAGTAGTCGCGATCAAGCCAACGAATATTCAATTCACTTTAAGACCTTTTCCCTAGGAGGAATTTAATTGGTTTGATTAAGTGGTACTAACGTATACTGTGGGCACAGCAGCGTTAGCTTTTCCAGGGGCTTGTCTAAAAGTAGACGGCAGCAACGGCGCTTCTCTTCTTTTCCCTTCTTCTTCTCCTTAACGGGCGCTACAGTTCGGAGTGAACCTGGGACTCAACCAACATGCCCCTCCAACTAGCACGATCTTTTGCTAGCCTTTTCCATTGCCGCACACCCAGTTGGCTGAGGTCCCCTTCATCCTGTGTGCGCCATCTTAAGTACGGCCGTCCTCTGCTTCTTCGTCCCTCGGGGTTGGCTTCAGAGACTCTCCGGGCCGGAACTGTGCTGCCCATTCGCTCTACATGGCCCAGCCATCTTAGGCGTTGAATCCGTAGACGCCTGACTAGAATCATGTCGCTGTACTGCTCGCAAAGTTCGTGGTTGAAACATTTCCTCCATCCCCCGTCTACGTTTATAGGCCGGAAAACCACGCGCAAAATCGTCCTCTCGAACCGACCAAGGGCTTCTTCATCCGTTTTTGATAGTGTCCATGCAGTACAGCAGGACCGGGATGATAAGAGTCTTGTACAAAGTCCATTTGGTCATTCGGAAGAAGGCTCTATTACTCAATTGCCTCCTGAGTTCAAGGGAACAGCGATTGGCAAGAATGAATCTGCGTTTGATTTCGGAACTGATGTTGTTCCAGGTCACTGCGGAGCCAAGGTAGACGAAGTCCTTAACTACCTCGAACTTATATCTGAAAACACAGACGTTCTGGCCAAGACGTCGGTGATAGTGTCCTTTCTTGATGATAGCATATATGTACTAAGTTTTGCCCTCGTTTACTGCCAAACCAATTTTCGCCGCCTTCATCTCAATACTCGCAAACGCCTCATTGACATCTCGCTGTGATCTACCTATTATGTCAATATCGTCGGCGTATGCAAGGAGTTGCGAGGATTTGAAATAGATTGTGCCTCTTGTATTGGCCAGTGATTTTTGCACAATCCTTTCCAGTATGATGTCGAAGAAATCACAAGACAGCGCATCGCCCTGCATAAATCCTTTCTTGACACCATCATCCGGATGGAGCATAGAGGATTCTCCGTGGACATGGCGTTGTATAGCTCGTCTCTTATTACGCTGTCGTATGCGCCTTTGACGAGGCGCAATAGGTGGTGAGTGTTGACTTGAAATTCATTGGTTTTTTCCAGGATCTGCCGTAGTGTGAAGATTTGGTCGATGGTAGACTTCCCTGGCCTGAGGTCACACTAATAAAGGCCTATCAGCTTACTTACGAAAGGCTTCAGTAAAAAAACGGCAGAGAAGATTTTGCAGGCGACGTTAAGGAGATTTATTGCTCTGTAATTGGCGCAGTCAGAGGGGTCTCCTTTCTTGTGGATCGGGCATACGATGCTGAGACTCCATTCCTCGGGCATGCTTTCCTCTGACCATATCTTACAGATGAGCTGGTGCATGCTCCCAACCAGGTCATCCCCAGCTGCCTTGAAGAGCTCAGCAGACTTTATTCGACTTGAGCTTCGATATGGCAATCTTAACTTCGTCGAGGTCAGGGGGACGGAATTCTCCGCGGTCTCCGTCGATTAGAAATGGATCATTCTGCCTGACAGCGCTATATTGACTAACATCGCCGTTATACAGTCTGCAGAAGTGGTTTATCCATATTCTCAGCATCGACTGCCATTCTACTACTAGGTGTCCGTTCTCAACCCTGACGGCTTCCGTTCTGTCTTTATAACCTTGACATGCTCGCTTTATCTGTTGATCAAACTTTCGAACGTCACGCCTGGAGTGACGTTCAATCGCGCGCCTCTCGTGCTCTTTCTTCTTTCTCCTTAGAAGCTTGGGCTCTTCCCTTTTTTTTAACTCGTAGAGCTCACGAGCTGCTCTTGTTCTTTTATGCAGCGAGGCCTTATATGCTTCGCTGTGTGAATCCTCCTGCACTCGCCATCGAACCAGGTATTTCTTCGTGGTGGAGCCTTGAAACCCAAAACTTCGGATGCAGAGCTTTTCAGGGCTTGTTTGATAGCGTGGAGGTTTGAGGTGTATTGGAGAGCTTAAGGGAGACGCGATCGGTAAAAGCACGAGCGGTTTCTGGCGATAGTAGCTTTCCGACGTCATAACTTTGTATTCTTACTCTACTCCGCTGCGTTCGTGATATCCGTAGGCGCATCTTGGCTACTACAAGATAGTGGTCCGAGTCGATGTTAGCCCCTCGGAAAGTTCGGACATCAAGAATAGTGGACATCAAGTCTGACGTCGATCGCGATGTGATCAATCTGGTTGGTAGTCGATTGATCAAAAGACCGCCAGGTGCCTTTGTGTATATCGAGGTGCGGGAAGCGCGTACTGGCTAGAAGGAGATTTCGCCCCGTAGCATGATCAATCAGCCTGTGTCCGTTATCGGGTGTGGTGTCGTGTAGGCTATGTTTGCCGATGACTCGTTCAAAGATGCTTTGCTTTCCCAGCTTAGCATTAAAGTCTCCTAGAACAATTTTGACGTCATAGCTGAGACATTGGGCATACGTCCGGTCTAGGAGATTGTAGAACTCATCTTTGGCAGAGTCATCCTTGTCTTCCTACAAAAAATGTAGGCTTGATACGGAACGTTATGAAGCGTTCGCTCACATGCCGAAAACTTAGGACTTTTTGCCTTAGTCCATCTCGAATAACAAATCCGCATCCAAACAATCGTTGCCCTCTCTCCCTACAGCAGTCACCGTAGTAAATATCGCAGTTTTTCATCCGCTTTATACCCGGTCCATTCCATCGCATTTCCTGGATGGCGGTTATGTACGATTTATAGGGGTCTAGGGCGTCCGCAAGTTGTTCGGCTGTACATGGCCTGTTTAGGGACTTAACATTCCACGTACAGAGTCGAAGATCATTGTCCTTTTTTCGTTTTTTGCAAGGGTCGGTCCGGTCCGGTCCGTTATATCCGAGGCTTGTGGTTGTTTCGGAGTTTGTGGTTTTTTTACGGCTTACTAAGCCGTAGCCCAACCGACTAATTCTGTTTTTTTTGGCGCAGGAGACTCGCTATTCGCCCCTTTCCGTCTTTAATTTCCATAGGAAATCTCCAGATGGCACCACAAGGAGATGGGGATGGGACTTACTAACAGTGCAGCAAGATGTTCGACTGCGGTGGCTCTTCTCGCTTTTTAGCACGCCTGCATCCGTCGGATAGACGGGCCCTGCGAGGCCTTTGTTAGTCCTTTGCCATCCTTTCTTCTCCCTGCTTTTGTTGCTTTCCATTTGCAGCACTACAATTGGCGCCCAACGTGGAGCCCGATTTACTTCGGAAGAGATAAGGTGCAGCCAAAGAGTAGCTAAAAGTGCAGATATGGCAAATTTTTCAACCGATCAGTTTAACCAGTTTCTCGAAGTTCTGAACAGGAATAAGGGATCAGGATCTTTCGAGAGGAAAGAGACGTCAAAAAAATTGAAGAATTTATAGCGGCCATGACTACTTTTAAAGAGCTGGAGAAAATAACCGACGAGGATACAATCAAGGCGATATCGATGCTGTTGGAGGACTATTCTGCTTCATGGTGGCTTGGCGTGAAATCCAGCGTAACGAAGTTCGATAAACTAATACATCGTATGCGTCCAGTCTTTGCACTTCTTAGACCCAGTTAGCGAATATTTTTAGATATCATGGATTCTAAGCAACTACCGAATGAATCAATTGACAATTTCATTATCAAGAAACGGGTCCTATTCTCCGAGCTCAAGGAAGACGAGGAAATGCAACTAAACATGATTTACGGTATGCTAAACCAAGAACTTAGAGAGCGTAGTCCCAAAGAGGAAGTCAATACGTATGTCAGTTTGCTTCAGAAGGCCAGAGAAGCTGAACGAATTATTGCTGAAAGCAGGCGGAGAAACCAGACAAGCGTTGTACGTTTTGTCGAAGGAGAGGACATACCGCTGAACAGTTTTTCAAAAAGAAAGGTATTCATGCGAAAGATCCACCAGTTATTAGACCCACTGTTGCGTGCTATGGATGCGGGGCTCCAGGTGTTATTAGAGCGAATTGCACAACCTGCTCAAAGGTAAAGGCTGGAAGCCGCCAATACTTGCATTTTAATCTGATACCCACCACACCGTGGCGCAGTGGGTAGTGTGTTGGCCTCTGACGCCGATGACACGGGATCGAATCCCGACACAGCCATGTCATCGAACGTGTTTTTCACGGTGTTTCACTTCAGCGGGGCTCTGACAAAACCCCCTGTAGTAAAATTGTCATGAAAAGCATCTCAAATTCGCCGTTCGGAACCGGCAATAAACTGTAGGTCCCTTTCACCTATGGGAAAATGAAATCACACACAACATGGGTGATTGAGAGAAGCTCGGCTCAGGTCCTTCATGGGCTGTAACGCCACCAAAAGAAGAAAGAAGAAGGTTCCACGTTCACAGTACCTGGGCAAGGTCTGTCTCGCGTAGTTGCATATTTCAAGGTCACGCCATCTCTCGTTTGCCTGTTTCGTGATCTAATATTTCAGCGTTTCCATTGGTTGGTGGTTAACGTTCGAAATCTCCAGCATGGTGACTGCTTCACAGTATATGACTTAGCCCAGGTACCAGCACAATGTAACAGTGCAGCTGCTCGATAAATCATTTAGAAATTTGCGGTATTGCCTTCTCAAGTTTGATATTATTTATTGGTGATTCGAGTGTATTATTGCCGCTTGGCTGTCTGTATAGATGACACTGTAATCCATTGATCTCAAAGATAGCCAGTCGGCGGCCTCACGAATTGCCGTTAATTCAGCTTGGAATACACTACAGTGGTTGGGTAGTCTGACGGATTGGCCGATTTTCAGGGTTAGCGCATACGAGTAGACACCGGCACCCACACCATTACCTGTCCTGGATCCGTCAGTATTCATTTCTACTGCAGTGCCATTGCTTGGGAGTTCATTCCCATCCCATTGTCGTCGGTTGGGAATTGTTGTTTTATATAGAATCTTCCAGTCCACGATCGCGGTTAAGTATTCCGTGACTTTGCTTAAATCATTGTTTTGGCGTAGAATACAAGCGTGTCCTACTTCGGAGAACTACCAATGAGCTGATTCCTTAGATCGTAACGCCGATTTCTTTGCCTTTTCCTTGCCAAAGAGATTCGAGAGCAGTAGGTGGAACAACGGTTCGAGAGCTGCCGTAGGGGTTGTTCGCAGTGCCTCGGTTACAGCGATGCATGCCATCCTTTATACTCTATTTAGTCATCCACTAGACTAAGCTGCCCTACATTAGTATAGGCCAAACGTCCGCGGTATACAGGTCCGTGCGTGATATGGGGTTTGATACCCCATCTGTTGCCCAAGGTTTTCTTGCAGGTGTACAGCGCAAATGTTGTGTATTTTGGTGCGTTCTTCTGCATTCAATCTCCAGTTGAGCTTCTGTCGAGTATCACGCCAAGCTATTTAGCGTGATCTGCGAACCTAAGGTAAGCCCCGATGAGTTTTGGAGGAGAGACTTGAGGTACCTGTCGTTTACTTGTGAATAAAACCAACTCCGTTTTGGAGCGATTTATTCCAAGCCAGCAGTTCTCTACCCATTTGGCAAGTTTGCCTAGGCCTGTTTCCATCAAATCTCGGATTGTTGGGAGGTGTTTTCCGCTTATTTCTAGTGCAATATCGTCTGCGTAAACAATGGCTTTGCATCCGCTAGCCTCCAGGGATAGCAGTACCTCGTTTACAACTGACACCCATAAATGCGGCTATAGTACTCCTCCCTGCGGTGTGCCACGTTTTTGTTTAAATCCACTTGAGAGCATTTGTTTGATCCAAAGTATTGTATTACTATAAACCTCTGGCTTGCTTAATGAATTGGTGATGGCTAGTGGTTTAATGTTGTTGAAAGCCCCAGTTTTTGGCAGTTGTGTGGGAGGTGTTTCTCGCTTTGGGTATAAATGTTACCTTTACCTCTCTCCAGGATGTATGTATGTATGTTGGCGTTACAGTCCATGAAGGACCTGAGCCGAGCTTCTCTCTCAATCACCCACGTTGTGTGTGATTTCATTTTCCCATAGGTGAAAGGGACCTACAGTTTATTGCCGGTTCCGAACGGCGAATTTCGAGAAGCTTTTCATGACAATTTTACTACAGTGGGTTTTGTCAGATCCCCGCTGAGGAGAAACACCGTGAAAAACACGTTCGATGACATGGTTGTGTCGGGATTCGAACCTCTCTCCAGGATAGTGCTATGTAACCCAAGCCTAGGCTGGAAGAAACCGGGTAGATTCCATCCAGACCTGCGGATTTGTATGGAAGGAAGGTATGTACCGCCCATTTGAGCTTCGCTTTGTTTAGAAACGAACGGAGTACTCGGTCTACCAGCATTCGGATACTCTACAAGTTCTCCAGCTTGCCTGTCTGTCTCGATCACCAGAGGCACCTCCAGTGGAAACAGGTCTTTAAGTGTTCGGCAATCGTTTCGAGTGGAATTATAGAATATATTATAGGGAAAGAACTGCCTCTTATATTCAATGTTCTGCAGAGGTGATCGCGCTTATAGCAAATTGAATACTGAAAAGAAGAGGTGATGACGATAAAAAGACGAACGTGGCCATATCGTCCGCGCGATTAGGCCCCGGTTGTTACCCTACGAGCTATAGTGCATAGTCTATTACAAAACATTTCCAACGCCGGTTGAGTGGAAGCAAGGCATAAACGAAATTAAGTAGATTCGCCACCCATTGGTCCATTCATTCTGTAACGACGGATACCAGAGGCAATTAATCTATGGAATTAATTCGTGAAAAAAGGTAAACACAAGATCGTTTCATCTACAATTATCTAAAGACCGCCGGAGGTTTTATAAAAAAACCATAAATACTCGTAACAGATGTAGTCATAAAAACTGATCTAGCGATGGAGCGGTAGCAATAGGTTATTCGAACAATCCGTAAAACCGAATATTTTACAAGCCTTTCCCATAAGAGGAGCATCCAACTCTCACTCGGCTACTAGCACAATTCCCCACATTCAATCATCCTACGATCAATCGAGGCAAACATTAGATTATGTGGATCATAGACACGCCATAACTTAGACGAAATGTGGCCAATTACTACGAGGAAATATGCAACTTTTCCTATCTGCGTTGCTGGTAGCAGTTTCGTAATTTGTGTTTCTTTTTTCAGTTTTATCTTCACAGGTCTACGCATTAATTACGCATTAACCAAGTGAGGTAGCCGGACCTTTGCTTTTCTACTTCATCGTCATCAACATCACTGTCTTCCGCCCAAAAGTCCTATGGTTACATAACTATGTACCATACATTCCTCAAGTTATTGGAAGATCTTAATCTTCTTTTTTGTATTTTTTTTTTTTCAACCAACCAGTCGACGACCACCTGTGATTGTGCACAAACTCTCCTCTAATGAATGAGCAAGACCATGAGATCGTGACATTACCCATTAGGAACGACTACTGACTATCTATTCGTACTACCAAAGAGCATCGGTTATCTAGTATCTGGTCTCAGGATCAACCGAAACCGAACATGAATAAACATTGCAACATCCCCGTGGATGCCCGATGGACGCCGGTGGGTGGAGGTGGATAAGCCACAGGCCACAGAGTATGGTATGCCGCGTGCATCTATCAGGAAAGACATTTTGAGAAATGTGAAGAAAAAAAAGTGAAAGTATCTATGCGAAACGAAAGACACATACAAACAAACAACTTAATAACAGTAACTTTGTAGTTTAATTGTACCGCGAGTAAGAGAAAACCGTATGCGTCTGACCATCCAACGTCAGCCGTTCGATTGGGTAATGATGGTGGAATCAACTCACCTGGAAGAACCCCAAATGAAGTGCGATCGTGGTTATTGCCGTTTCGCGAAAGCCAACGAGACCGGAGAGAGAATTTGAATTCGACATTTCCGTGATGCTCTCGTGGCGAAGCGCTTTGTTGCCTTTTCCTTTCTTGTTTTGCTTTTGCACAACCCAACTGCAACTGGGTTAATGGGAATCGGCCACAAAGTATCATGCATCTTCTATCAGCCGATGGATGCAATGCACGATGGGTTTATTAAATGCATTCGATAGATATGAAGATAATGGTCATATCTTCTCTTATGCTCAGCACAGCATAGTACAGCACTTGCACTTGCACTTCTAACCATTATACACCACTCTGCTCTACAGATGTTGTGGCGAGATTGGACCATTGCAATTATGCCACTAGCGGTCCGATGCTTCGAGTAATTGAACTACAACTCCGAACACAGAATGTGAGGAAGTGGATTTTGAAAAACGAAATTGATTCATTAGAACCAACTTGGAACACTGCCTTGAACCAACAGCGATTGAGGGAAGAAAAGCGAATCGCCAAGCGATAATCTGTGTTAGCCTCAAGGTCAGTGTAGTGGAATAATTGGAAAGTAGGATGGAGAAGATGCAAACAGATTCAAAGTGACCTGTATTGCGTTTACAATAGTTGTTTTGGTGTTGTTGACCTTTGACCAATGCAAAGCTCGCCTTCAAGTTCGATTTATGCTAATTGTGGTGAAAACTTTCTAATAGATACTTTCGATACATATCTATCGGAGAGTGATTAAGTCCATTAATAGGTGTTAAAGTGCATATCACATCGCGACATAACAGTCTTTTGTTTTCTGTACCTTTTGTCACGACTTGAATGCCTTTACGGTAGCTAGGTGCTGGTCTTGATGTAGTTCAGATGCTATACGTCGGAGTTGGTAGATCAAATAGTCATCGTCGTGGAAACAAAACGATGTTGGATCTTATGACTGAAGGAAGGTGTTGTCTGTTGTGGGTACAAAAACTAAGTCAGATCCTAAGTGGCTCAAGGTTCTTCGACAATTTTGAGAATAGCACGAAATCACCAAATAATGTGTAAAGTGGATGATAGTAAGATCCAGTTTTAAGGTACAGAGCTTGTTGCTAGAGTAACAAAGGCACGCAGCAGCTTTTCTGTTGCTACTTAAGTCTTGCGATTGACTAAGTTTTGAGACAGGCAAGTAAAACATCAATTCTTGCAAACATTCCCTATGAAGATCAATACATGCGCTTGCGCTTAAACCAATTTTCGAAGCACTTTTTCTACTCCGATTGAGGTACTTCCAAGACATGTGATTTGAGAACATGAATCGCCTTTTCACGTATCGAAAAACGTTTACCACAAAGTTTTGATGGCATAGCCTAATATTAAGTCGCATCAGACCATCTTGTAACTACATTCATACTAAACTTACTTACTTAGGTGGCGCTGCAGTTCGGAGTAAACCTGGGCCTTAACTAACAAGGTTTTCTAACCATCACGATCTTTTGCTAGCTGTTTCCAGTGTCGCAAGCCCTGTTGGTTGAGTCCTCCGTCCACCTGTATGCGTCAGCTTAGATGCAGCCGTCCACTTCATCGTCGTCCCTCAGGGTTGGAGACGAAAACTCTAACTTTTCGTGGCCTAGACGTCGTACTAGGCTGATGTCGCTATACAGCACCTACAGTTCTGGTCGAATCTTTTCCTCCACTCTTCGTCAACCTAAACGGGACCGAAGATTGTACGCAAAATTTTTTTCTCGAAACGATCAAGGGCCTCCTCATTCGCTTTCGATAAGGTCCATATCTCTGCGCCATAAAACACGACCGGGATGATAAGGGTCTTGTATATGGTCACCTTGGTTTTCCGAGAGGGCTCTGCTTCTCAATTGCCTCTTGAGCCCGAAGAAACAGCGGTTGGCAAGAGTTATTCTGCGTTTAATCTCAGCGTTGGTGGTGTTGCCGCTTGTTACTAGTGAGCCAAGCTAGACGAAATCCTTGTCTACATCAAAGCTATAGCCACCAATAGTGACGTTCTGGCCAGGGCGTCTGTGTTATGCGTCTCTCTTTGACGACAGCATGTATTTGGTTTTGCCCTCGTTTACCTTCAGACCGACTTAAGCCGCTTCTGCTTCTATGGCTCACAAAAGCTTCATTGCCGTCTTGCTGCATTCTCCCTATCACGTCAATGTCATCAGCGTATGCGAGCAATTGAGCAGACTTGAAATAGATCGTGCCTCTTGTATTGGCCATTGAATCCCGCATGATCTTTTCAAGGATGACGAAAAGGTGGTGTGTGTCGACATGAAATTCATGGATCTTCTCCAAGCAGCGTGAATATTTGGTCTATTGTGGATTTTCCTGGTCTGAAACCACATTGATGGGAACCCATCAAATTGTGCACGAATGGCTTCCGGCTCCTTTTTTATGATCCGCGCAAATGATGCTGAGATTCCATTCATCCGGCATGATTTCCTTTGACCATATCTTCCAGATGAGTTGGAGCATGTTCCCAACCAACTTATCCCAAGCTGCTTTAAATAGCTCAGCAGGGAAGCCGTCTGCGCCAGCAGCTTTATTAGACTTCAGTTTCGATATCGCTATCTTAACCTCATCTAAGTCGGGTGGATGGAATTCTCTTTCATCTTCGTCCAGTGTGCGTTCTGCCTGACAGCGACATCTTTGCCATTTTCGCTGTTATACAGTCCGCCGAAAAAGTTTTTCCATATTCTCAGCTACGACTGTATTCAACTACGAGGTGCCAATGTTCATCCTTTCAGTCTTCCGCTCTGGCTTTATAAACATTGGCATGTTCGTTTTACTCTTTGGTAAAACTTTCCAACGTCGTTCCTGAGATAACACCTCTCCACCTCCTCGATCGCGCGCTTCTCGTCCTCCTTCGTTTTCCTTCTGAAAAGCGCATGCTCCTCCCTTATTTTCCGCTCATAGAGCTTACGAGGATCTCTTGTTCGTCGATGCAATGTGGCCGTGTATGCATTCTGTTTACCTAACTCCACTCGTCTCCAAACCAAGAGTTTCACCTAGGTGGTGGCTGGAAACCTAATACATCAGAGGCAGCATCCCTGATGGCGCTTTGACAACGTCTCCATTGCTGTTATACGGTTTGTGCAGTTTGCATCGACTCTTTAGAGAGCTCGAGAGAGAGACACGATCGGCGAGGGTATTGGTGACTGCAGCTCCCGACGTCAAATTTTGTTGGTCCTACTCGATTCCACAGTGTTCGCGATATCCGCATACGTAACGTAGCTACAATAAGGTAATTATCCAAGTCAACATTGGCTCCTCGGAAGGTTCGGACATCCAAGATGCTGGAGGAGTGTCTGACGTCGATCGCAATATGATAATTGATCAGGAGACCGCCAGGTCCTCTTATGGATATTGAGATGTGGGAATCATGTGCTAGTTACGAGGAGATCACGCTCGGTCACAAGGTCTATTAGCCTAAATCCGTTTTCGGACTTGGTGTTGTGTAGGGTGTGCTTTCCTTCTATCTAGGAGGTAATAGAAGTCATCTTTGACTCTATCGTCTTTTACTTCTGTCGTCTAGCTTTGACGCGGATTTGTTAAGAGGCGTTCACTCACATGCCGAAAGCTAAGGACTTTCTGCCTAAGTCCACCTCGGACAGCAAATGCGTATTAAAAAGGGCGTTGTTTGTTCTCCTTGTAGAGGTTTTCGTAGTATATGTCACAGTTTATAATCCTCTTTTTACCCGATCTATCCCATCGCACTTCTTGGAGTGCGGTAATGTCTGCTTTATAGCAGCTTAGGGCTTTTTCGAACTGTTCGGCCGTACACGGTCTATTAAGAGACTGAACATTCAAGGTGCAGAACCGATACTCTCGTTCTTTTATACGTTAGCGGGGGTCGTCAACATGTAGTCTGTCCGTAAAATCCGAGGCTTTTGGTTGTCTCTGAGTTTAAGATTTTTTTTACGGTTACGGCTTCGGAGGCCTCTGCTATCTGTTGGAGCACTCAAACACTGATATATACTGGTCCATTGTACTCCAGACAGTTGCGGCTTACTAGGCCGTAAAGCGTCATCATTTTTCTCCAATAATCAGAATGTGTCATTTCGCTAAAGCTTAGTCAACGCTTATTTTTTGTGCTCTAAACATGAGGGCGCCGTGGCATTGTGGTTAGTGTGTTGGACTTTGACGCACGATGAGCGGGTTCGGATCCCGATATCACCAACGTCACCGAATGTTTATTTCGCGGCGTCCCTCCTCGGCGGGGTACTGGCGAAACCCCCCGTAGTACACTTGCCTTTAAAAAGCTTCTCGACTCACGCCGTTCGGAATCGCCATTAAGTAGGTCCCTTTCACCTACGGGAAAAACAAATCACACACAACATGGGTGATTGAGAGAAGCTTGGCTCTGGTCCTTCATGGGCTGTAACGCCACCAAAACGTCCACTTATTTGTCAACAAAGCCCTGCTTTCTTTCTTTAATTTGTAGTTCAGCTGAGGGGCATCGTATGCTATGCGTAGCATATGGGAAACATGCTCCATCAATAAAAATATGTGAGTATTGGTTCCGGCGTTTCAAAGGTGGTGATTTTGAAGGAAGGCCAGGAAAGTTTGAAGACGCTGAGTTGGAGGCAATGTTGGACCAAGATTCATGCCAAACTCAAGTGGAGCTCGCTGACAACTTGAAAGTGACTCAACAAACGATTTTAAGCCAGCTTAAGGCCATGGGGTTGAGAGCACCGTGGCGCAGTGGGTAGTGTGTTGGCCTCTGACGCCGATGACTCGGGATCGAACCCCGACACAGCCATGTCATCGAACGTGTTTTTCACGGTGTTTCTCCTCAGCGGTGTTCTGACAAAACCCCCTGTAGTAAAATTGTCATGAAAAGCTTCTCGAAATTCGCCGTTCGGAACCGGCAATAAAACTGTAGGTCCCTTTCACCTATGTGAAAATGAAATCACACACAACATGGGTGACTGAGAGAAGCTCGGCTCAGGTTCTTCATGGACTGTAACGCCAACATACATACATACAAGGCCATGGGGTATGATGCAAAAACAAGGACATTGGGTTCCGCATGAACTCAAGCCAAGAGGCGTCAAACGCATTTTTTTTTCGGAATCGGAAGAATTTTATGCCGAATATTCATGGCAAGAAGCTAATGCTGTACATCTGGTGGGATCAGCTAGCAACGAAAAAAAAGATCCCTACGCTCTGGAAATTTCTGTTGTAAAGTTGAAACTGAGCCAGCAGATGAAAACCCCCCAATGCCAAATTTTATTTCTCTATTTCATTTGTCCGAGAAACAACACGGGCTTAAGATTTTCGGTGTCAAGACAATCTGTTGCCTCTTCAGTGCCGTACTAATTGGAATTCTCTAAAATCACTTCCCCATTGTACAACCGTGAGAATGTAACATTAATGTCACAACATCACTAACAAACTCTTAGATTAAATGTTTATGATGACTGGGGGGTAGATAGGCGACAACTTTAATGTATAATGACCTCCCGTTTAAAACATTTAACAAGACGAAGGTACCTAAAGCGCTGTCCGACCGTTATGTGAATTTAATTTCATCGCGGTTTACAATACTTCCTAACCCGCATGGCGACCTCACCAAAACATACACTATCAAACATGGTCGGAGAGGTACACATTTTCGCCGGAATTTGGCTTTAAGTCCCACTTTTGATGGGAAAGCCCTTGCTGCCAGTTCGCTACTCAACTCTTTTGTTTTTCATATTTCTTATCTCGTAATACATTGCTTACCTGCTTTAATTGCCATTGTAATGTGTCCACTTGATTTTGTAAGATAACAACTTCCACATTCGGTGTTGCATTTGTTTGAATATTGAGCCGATTCTCTGCAAAATTCGTGCCACCATTGATCTTCAACTCATGATCTGCTTCATCGGACAGTCGACATTCCTGCAAATAAAAAAAAACAGTCATGAATACATACTTATTACAAGACACGTAACGAGTTAAGTAAACAAAAATAACAAAAACAAAAAAATAATGACTCAATTTTAGGAGCCTCAAGAGTTCCAAGTCGATGTTGTAAAGTAGACCCGAAAAACAGTGACGAAAATCTTATCCGATAGCACTCTAAGGCCGGGCATTGATGTAACCTGCTTAGAGGGCGTAATTAAGAGAAAACAACCGCCTGCTTAGTGGGTTTGAAATTGCTCAATGGGCGTTATCAAATCCCAGACTTTTCATATAACGATAAATAAACTATAGGTATGGAGAGCAGCCTTTTTCTGCTCGGTTTCTGCCTACTTAAACGAGAAATTACCAAAATAGGAAAAGACCCGTGACACAGACATTAAACGGGAGCATGTGTCGCGAATAATTGGTGTCGCATGAGTAGAAATGTAAAAAGTTCACTGACTTTACATCACTAAAGCGGCGCACAGCAACTTAATTAATCAATCAACTTCTTATTCAAATTAATTAAAAGAAATATAGAAAGTACGACGGCGACGTTCTTCGTTTTTACTTTTCTGCCGTCTGTCGCGGGAAGGTGATGGATTTGCTGTATCAACATTTGATATCTCTTACTCTCTCCTTAATCATTATCTATCGAGATATATCTGCAGTTGTACTACTGGTTGGTTGGTTGGATTGTTTGAGTTGCGCAGTGAAAGAAGATTCATGTGATCTTTCGATAAATCACTCGAACCCGGTAGACATTTTTTGCTCATTGCAATCAAATTAAACACAACCCAAGTGTCATTCTGTCGATATTTTCCTTCCTGGCATGGAAAGGGGTTTTGGGATTATTATTTATCCATTTGTGGCCTCGATGGTAATCTCTCGTGTATGGGTATGAGACAGGGTTACGCAAGATGGATTGCACAATACCAGTGATTAGCTCTTGTACCATGTTGTTTCCAATGGAACATAACAATGGATTAGGGCTGAAGAGGTGTGAGAAATCAAGTCATTGGCGATTGTTTGAATGACCAAGAGGAAGGGCGCGTTGATCGGTCGACTATTATTTTTCTTTTAGTGGCACTTGGTCATTACTTTCACGACTTTGTACGAACCGTTTCTGGGTGTTTAAGCAACTCTTCTGTGGAACGACAAATTTCTTATTTTATAAGGGCGTACTATGCCGTTGCGGGATTCCTAGAACCCACAGAGTGATTGAACCAAAGAGCATGTTCCTGAATTCCAATGCAGACAGTTAGTTTGTGTAATTTACCGAGTCAATTTGGAAAACGATCTGTTAAACACTGTTAACTAAGGTACCATTTTGAATACGGTCTTCGTCCGTTAAAATGGAGCAACAACTTAATTCAGTTCTTCCACTATGACTCACTTACGAATATTGCCACTGCACACATGTATCTGCTCGGCTAGTAGGTAGCATTTCAAAGTTGGGGTTTTTTTTTTTCTTTTATAATATTTCTCTGATTGTAGTGTACCAAGAGATTAACTGTCGCGTAACAAACGGATATCACTGGTTCCACTTCACAGCCCGTTGAATCCATGGACGTGCATGCAACACAGAGCTTCCAACTCATACACATATGTATGTACATTCAATGTAAGTACTCATGTATCTACCAAGTAAATAAGAAAAAAAAAAAAAACTCCCCACTTGTTAGACAAACAATTGAAATTAACAAAATCCATCCGTTTGCTGTTAAACTGGAAAAAAATCAGAACAATTGTCGTCTATTATCCAAAGTGACATTTGAGTATTGTCGGCATCTATTACACGAATAACCGACTGAACTAGTGATACACTACCGCACCCACTTACCATGGGCTAGCTCAAATCATTCCACGTACTAGATACCTTTTAGTTGTGCTTCCATTGTATACCAGTTTTAGTTTCAAACACCAATTTGATGATGAATGCAACTCTAGCCTTGCGAAACTGACGCGACACTTTGGTTCCGTAATTAATTACAAACTAAATCTAATCTGAAGGTTTGTTGGTTGCACTCCACTGCCGGAGGATGCAAAAACAAAAATTTGAAAAGCCAACAAGCCTCGACGGTATGCCTCCATACATAAATACCTCGCGTTCGTTGAATGCAAATTGTTCGATGTTTTTCGTAAGAATTCCAGTGACTTTGATGGTCCGCTGGCGGATAATTTAATTTTCAAGATACATATATTCATTTTTGAGTTATTTTTTTGCGACTTACTCCTTTAGGGGGTGTAGCAAAAGAGGTGATGTTAAACAAAACTCGAGGCTCGTGATGGAATTTTTCTTTTACTTCAGGGTATTGTGATGTCGATGGAGTGGCTGAAAAAATGGTTATGATCATGCATAGCAGCGTAATGTCCAAATAATTGTTAACTCAAGGCGTTTGCACAATGGTTTCCGACATGGCATGCAATTATAGAAAAGATACATAGAAAAATGCATTCGAGTGTCTGATTTGTTGTGCCCTTGTCACTCATTTCATGGGAAAAGAAAACAACAGATTACGAGTACTAGTTGCACGGGTGTTTTCGATATTTTAAAGTTTCGATTGATTGATTGCTACTGTGTTGTGCATATTAAGGCTACAAGGCTGGGAGCTAGAGTGTTGAGGGTCGAGCTATTGGATGAAAGATGCAGGCGTGACAAGAGCAAGAAAAATCGTAGTACAATACCCGATTTCGCCATGAACTGATGAACTGCTCGATAATTTGAGAAGCTTGCTTGCTTTTCAGGCCAGCAACCTATGGAGGGTCTGAGCCTGAGTTAATAAAGCATTCCATCCTTGGCGACTCCGGCACGCTGTTTCCAGTCGAAAAGACCAAGTTGTCTTACGTCCGCGATCACTTTATACTGGATGTTCGGACACGAATACCCCCTTAGCTGGAGCGTTGGTGGTCCATGTGCTCGATGTGGCTGACTATATCCACAACTTTGTACAGCTCATATACGTAGTTCGCGGTTCAGCTTCATCGCAGACAGGATGGAATATTCGTCGCGAAATTCTTCTTTCGAAAGACTCAAGGATCAGCTCTGCTGTCCTGCTTATTGCACAGCTTTCGACTCCATATAACAGGACTGGCAGGATAAGAGTCTTTAAGAGCATAACCTTGGTTCTTCAGGATAGAACTTTGGACCATAAACTGCTGTCGAGGGTGATTCTGCGGCGGATCTCCAATATGATGTCATTCGTGGAGTTAATGTTTGACAAATTTGCATTTCCTCTATAGAAGATATTTGGATCGATATACTTTTGTCAACTTAATGTCATCAATTTTACACAATCAAATAATTTTCCGGGAAAACGGAGTTAAATTCTTTTCATTTCTGAAAAAATGGCAGCCAATTTACATGATGACATTACTTTTACTTATGAGCAGCCTGTGCTTCGAGAGACTACTACTTAGCTGGGCCCACGCCAAGTTGGTTGAGGCCACTTTCAACCTGTGCGCGCCACCTTAGGTGCGGCCGTCCTCTATTTCGTCGTCCTTCGGGGATGGATTCAAAGACCCTACGGGCTGGAGCTGTGGTGTCCATTCGCTCTACATGGCCTAGCCATCTTAGGCGTTGGACTCGTAGACGCCTGACTAGACTCATGTCGCTGTACAACCCGTACAGTTCGTGATTGAATCTTCTCCTCCAAGCCCCCTCTCTAAGACCGAAAATCGCACGCAGAATCTTGCGCTCGAAACGACGTTTCTGCGCCATATAACAGGATCGGGATGATTAAGGTCTTATATAAGGTCAACTTGGTCGTACGAGAGAGGACTTTACTTCTCAATTGCCTTTTGAGCCCAAAGAAGCAGCGCTTGATTTTGAAACTAATGTCGTTGTTCCAGGTAACTGCGGAGCCAAGGTAGACGAAGTCCTTAACTACCTCAAACTTATATCTGCCAATACAAACGTTCTGGCCAAGACGTCGATGGTGAGCGTCCTTTTTTGATGATAGCATATACTTAGTTTTGAGAGCACCGTGGCGCTGGGGGTAGTGTGTTGGCCTCTGACGCCGATGACACGGGATCGAATCCCGACCCAGCCATGTCATCGAACGTGTTTTTCACGGTGTTTCCCCTCAGCGGGGTTCTGTCAAAACCCCCTGTAGTAAAATTGTCATGAAAAGCTTCTCGGAATTCGCCGTTCGGAACCGGCAATAAACTGTAGGTCCCTTTCACCTATGCGAAAATTAAACCACACATAACATGGGTGATTGAAAGAGAAGCTCGGCTCAGGTCCTTAATGGACTGTAATGCCAACATACATACATACATATACTTAGTTTTGCCCTCGTTTACTGCCAAATCGCCGCTTCCATCTCAATACTCGCAAACGCCACATTGACATCTCGGTGTGATCTACCTATTATGTCAATATCGTCGGCGTATGCAAGGAGTTGCGAGGATTTGAAATAGATTGTGCCTCTTGTATTGGCCAGTGATTTTTGTACAATCATTTCTAATATGATGTTGAAGAAATCACACGACAGCGCATCGCGCTGTCTGAATCCTTTTTTGTCTTCGAAACTATCGGTCAGTTCTGCACCGATTCGGATCGAGCAGCGAGTGTTCTCCAGAGTTATCCTTCAAAGTCTGATGAGCTTAGCAGGAAGATCAAAAGTAAACATGGCGTTATATAGCTCGTCTCTATTTACGCTGTCGTATGCGGCCTTGAAGTCGACGAATAGGATGGTGGGTGTCGACTTGAAATTCAATGGTTTCCTCCAGGATCTGCCGTAGTGTGAAGATTTGGTCGATGGTGGCCTTCCCTGGCCTGAAGCCACACTGATAAGGACCTATTTACGAATGGCCTCAAGTGTTCATACCATACGTTCATACAAAACGGCAGCGAAGATCTTGTATTGGTCATTAAGGTGACTTCTGTAGTTGGCGTAATCAAAGGGGTCTTCTGTTTTGTGGATCGGGCAAACAAAGCTGAGACTCCATTCCTCGGGCATGCTTTCCTTTGACCATATCTTACAGATGAGCAGGTGCATGCTCTTAAAAAGCTCATTCCCAGCTGCTTTGAAGAGCTCAGAAGGCAATTTATCTGCGCCAGCAGCTTTATTCGACTTGAGTTTCGACACAGCAATCTCAACTTCGTCGAGGTCAGGGGGACGGAATTCTCTGCGATCTTCGTCAATAAGAAATGGGTCATTCTGGGTCAAGTGGTTTTTCCAAATTCTCACCATCGACTGCGGACTACTACTAGATGTCCGTTCTCATCCTTACAGGCCTCCGTTCGGGCTTTATGACATTCATTATATCCGTTTATAAAATCTTCGAACGTCGTGCCTGCAGTAGCACCTCTCCAAGTTTTCAATTGCCCGCTTCTCGTGCTCCTTCTTTTTTCTCTTGAAAAGCTTATGTTCCTCCCATCTTTTAAGCTCGTAGAGCTCACGAGCCGCTCTTCTTTTTGTGTAGTGAGGCTTTGTATGCCTCCTGCTTTTCTGTATGAATCCTTCTACACTCGTCATCGAACCAGGTGTTTCGTCGTGGTAGAGCTTAAGGGCTTGTTTGCACTGGCTCTATTGTTGCTCTACTGACTGAGTGGAGGATTGAGGTGTTTCGGAGAGCTTAAGGGAGACGCGGTTGACAAAGGCACTGGCGATCTCCGGCGATAGTAGGTTTCCGACGTCATAGCCTGGTGTTCTAACTCTACTCCGCGGTGTTCTTGCTATCCGTTGATGTATCTTGGCTACTACAAGATAGTGGTCCGCATACATACCTTGGCTGCAACAAGGTAATGATCCGAGTCGATGTTGGCTCCTCGAAAGGTCCCGACATCTAGGATGCTGGAGGAGTGTCTGCCGTCGATCGCAATGTAATCAACTTGATGGATTGTCGATTCATCGAAAGACCGCCAGGTCCCCTTATGGATGTTGAGGTGTGGGAATCGTATACTTGCTACTACGAGATTATGTCCCGCCATAGAGTCCACTAGCTTTAGTCCGTTTTCTGTCGTGGTGTTGTTAGGTCCTGGGAATAAAACAGGACCAAAAACTCCTCTGGAATGCACACATTAAGAATATACATATACTCAAAGGCAATCAAGACTCTCTGGTCCCTGAAACAATTCGTTGGAAAAACATGGGGACTAAACCCAAAGATAAGTCTGTGGATCAACAATCCAATGATTAAACCAACCATACTCTATGGCGTGGATGTGAATTTCTCGTCGAATCAACGGAGTCGAGTAAGAACACTAAAATTGAACGTCGGAAAGGTGCAATCGCAGGAGACCGCCAGGACCTTCGCCAATCAAGTCTCCCTCAAGCTCTCTCAAGTCCCGATACAATCTGCACAAGCTATAGAACAGCAACGGAGTCATTGTCAGAACGTCATCAGAGAGGCCGCCTCAGATGTACTCGGTTTCAAGCCATCACCTTCGAGAAACCCCTGGTTTGATGACGTATGCAGACAGGCCCATGTAGAGAAACAGAATGCATACATGGCTCCACTGCATCGACGGACAAGAGCTACCCGCGAGCTCTATGAACAGAAAAGGAGAGAGGAGCATGCGCATCTGAGAAGAAAAAAGAAGGAGCACGAGAAGCGCGAGATCGAGGAGATGGAGAGATGTTATTGCAGGAACGACGTTCGAAAATTTTACCAAAAAGTAAAACGAACATGCCCAGGCTATAAAGCCAGAGCAGAAGCCTGAAGGGATGGCCTGATCTACTTCAAGTCTTCACAATTGCTTGCCTACGCAGATGACATTGACGTTATGGGAGGGACAAAGCGAGTCGTCGATGAGGCGTTCGCAAGCATTGAAGCTGAAGCGGCTAAAGTGGGTCTAAGGGTAAATGGGGACAAGACCAAATATATGCTGTCATCAAAGAAAGACGCGCAACACCGACGTCTTGGTCAGAACGTCACCTTCGGCAGCTATATTTTGAAATAGTATTTGACAAGCAGCAACGACATCAGCGCTGAGATAAAACGCAGAATAACTCTTACCAACCGCTGCTTCTTAGGGCTCAAGGGGCAACTGAGTAGTAGAGCCCTCTCTCGGGTGACCCTCTACGAAACCTTAATCATTCCGGTCCTCCTCTACGCCGCTGAGGCTTGGACCTTATCAAGAGCGGATGAAGAGGCTCTTAAGCCTTTCGAGAGGAAAATTCTGCGTGCCATCTTTGGTCCGGCTTGTGTAAACGGAGAGTGGAGGAGGAGATTCAACCAAGAACTGTACGGGCTGTACAGCGACATCGGCCTAGTAAGACGTCTTCGGATCCAACGTCTAAGATGGCTAGGTCATGTAGAGCGAATGGACATCACCGTTCCGACCCGAAGAATCTTCGAAACCAACCCCGAGGGACGACGCAGCAGAGGACGATCGCATCTAAGGTGGCGCGCACAGGTGGAAAGGGACTTCAACCAACTGGGCATGCGATACTGGAAGCGGCTGGCCAAAGATCGTGCCGGCTGGAGAGGCTTGTTGGTTGAGACCCTGGTTCACCCCGAACTGTAGCTCCATCTACATTACTGTATTTTCCCCGTTTTCCGGAGAAAAATTTGAAGGAGCTTCAGTGAAGTGGAGCTAAGGGATTCGGCACACACCACGTCAGTTTCAAGGGTGCGCCACCGTGTGCGCGAGCAAAGGCGGGACAATCACCGAGGAAATGCTCTGCAGTATCATCCTCCTCTTCGCCACATGCAGCACAGGTAGGCGTCTCACTGATGCCGAGCACGTAGAGATGCTTCGCAAAAGTGTAATGGCCCGTGATAACTCCCACAAGCCTTCTGCAGTCGATTCTCCTTAAAGACAGGAGGAATGCAGCTGATTTTTTGCAGACATCAGGGCATACGCGCTTAGTCATCCTGCACCCTGGATAGTCCCTCCATCTACGGTTCTGTGTATTAAATACACAATCGTCAATGTAGGAATTTACTGTGGACGCAGGTAGACCTAGAGCGGGTTCAGGTCCTGAGAAGCTCTCTTCTGAACCCATTCTGGCGAGTTCATCAGAGATCTCATTCCCTGGGATCCCAGAGTGGCCTGGAACCCATACAAGCCTTAATGAATTTAGTCTGCCGACTTTGTTCAGGAAGGACTTGAGTACAAGCACTAATTTGGAGCTAGTTAAGGGGTTACACACAGCTTTTAGTGCAGCTTGGCTGTCACCTGTGTTTCTCAACGTAGTACATGGCCATTAGGATGATTGGAAGGAAGACGCATATTTTCCTAAGGAGAAGTGCAGTCGGATGTTTTCGCGCTCAAAGAAGACTCCAGCACCGGACCCCCGCCCAGATCTGGAGCCATCCGTGGAAATGAAAAGACTATCCTTTCCAGGTTCAGTATCCAGCCATAGCCAATCCTGACGCCATGGAAACTCGACTGTGAAATTACGGCGCAGTAGAATAACGGGCGTCAGTGCGTAAGAAGGCATGTTCATGAGACAGGGGTCGCAGGACAATTCTTGCACAAGCACGCCGCTATTCCTTATACCAAAAGCTATTTCTCTTCAGACGAGACATGGCTTTCAGAGCACACCCTCTGATAAATATATCAAGAGGTGGAAGGCTCATCATAGCATCTAGAGCAGCGCCCGGCGTGCTGGGGAAGGCCCCCGTGCAGCTGAGACAAACCGTTCTTCCTCCTACTTACTTTGGCGTCGTTACAACCCGTGAAGGGCCAGAGCCAAGGGAAGGGTGAAAGGGAGCTACAGTTAAACACCGATTCCGAGTGAGTTGAGAAGCTTTTTCAAGGCAAGTATGCTACGGAGGGTTTTACCAGTACCCCGTCGATGAGGGACACCGCGAAATAAACATTCGACGACGTTGGTGTTATCGTGATCCGAACTCGCTCGTCGCTCGTCGTGCGTCAGAGTCCAACAGGCTAACCACTGCGTTCTCATTATCCTTTTCTTAGTGAATCGAATTGTTTCTTTTGCTGAGGTTAATGGAGAGTCCTTCTACATCGCACCAGTTCCAAGTTATTTCCAAGGCCTTTGCATGAGATTTCCTATGATTTCTTCAGGTTTGCTTTCATTATTATGGTCAGCATAACCGATGGCACTAAAGCCATTGTTATTAAGTACATAGAGGAGTTCGTCTACTATGATTGACTATAAAAGAGGGGATAGTACAGCGCCTCGTGGGCAACCTCTAATAGTTTCGATTACTGTCTCAGATGCCCTCTACCCACACGGGGTATAGTTGGCTGGATGTCTAATAGCATGAAATTGATGTGAAACGACATTTTTCACAGAGCACGGATTTTGACAATAAAATTCAGTGATTATTGTTCGTGTTTAAGGCTTTCCACTATGAAATGGTAATGCTAAGTGAGCATGTTTGACTCACTCGTGAGCTGTTAAAGATAGAACACGGAAAAACCAAACAACGAACAAATCACCAATTATCACTCCCGAATGCTTAACTCCTTATCGTAGAATGAGTTCAAAAGCAACATTTTCTCTGAAACTATTCTCACATTCTCTGAATCATTCCCTGCCAAATGCTGACCTTATACTCAACAGAGGGGCACTCAACCAGTTCCTCTATCTCGCGCTACATCCGTCCAATGCATATCACGAACAAACAATCAAACATCCATCCACCTGTTGCATCCCTTCCACAACGAATGGCACTGATTAAAATGCGTAAATGCATCAAGTATGTAATCCACTCGCAGCAACAATATTTCAACATTTCCATTCCAACTACATACTGTGAACATTCAGCCGTACATGGCTATATTTCCTGTTTCGTGCTTGCTGCACTGTTTGCCACTGGCCCTCCTGGAGTCTCATCCATTGTAGATAGAGTTTACAGCGCTATAGTGTACATTCCACATTCATTACTCCAATTCGGGACAACATTGTGACGAGCGATGACGACCCCTGGCCCTGGATGGCTATGTATGTGAATCTCTCTGTCTCGTGAATGGAAGCTCCATCTGTATCTTTTGGTTAATTTGAAAAACACCTGCACCATCATTCACTACGGATGCATGAACCTGTGTAGCAGTCATCGTTATTACCTCCCGGCCGCCCTCATGGTACAAAATCAGTCGACCGTCACAAGAATGTAAGTATTCGTACCGACTGCATTGTAATCTGTCGGATACCAAGAACTCATGTGTGGGTGTATGCACTTGATGGCTATTCTCCCTCATGCGGTTTTTGATTTGGTATACGTGGGTGGTTATGGTGGCGCTGACTTTAAAATATCGTTAAGATACATTTCACGCCAACCTGTTGTCTGATCTCATTCGAACCGTTAATAAGAGATTCTTCGTTTTATTCCATCCACATAACTATTCCATTTTGAAAGGAATAAAAAGCAAGGAAAATAGAAAAAGAAGAAGAAATATAGAGGGCGACCGGTGAAGAATGGAACTTTTAAATCCATCTGCATCGTAGTCGGTTGTGAAGGAACTTGTATGTATTGTTCGGATTTGAAATCCACCCGAAGACGTTCTTGAAAGCATTGACCTTAATAGGGATTTCATTCTATGGCAGCATACTGGCAACTGGCACTGTGTACTGTTGACTGCTGTTGCATGGGAATGATGACAACTTGACGTTAATGTGTCAATTCACAAGTATCTAGATGCATACATCTGTCTTTTTATAATGAAAAAAAAAGGGGAAAAAGAAAATGGGCTAACATCACAGAATTGCAGGCTTAAAGTATCTACGACTACATATTGTAATTGTAATAGTCTGGCAGCTTCCGTTTCGCATTTAAGCTTCACTCCACGGGTGTGGCAAATGGTCTTCCTTTACACCGAAAGAAATTATTTAAAAAAAAGAATTCGGCAATACCATTGTAGCAATTTTGTGTTGTGACAATTAAGTAGAACAAGTAACTACTTTGTATCGTAAAAAAAAAAAAGAATAAAATAAAAAGCAAACAAACGAAACCGCATCCATTAGCTTTCATTTCAGCTATTTCGCTTTATGGAAGACTTTACAACTTCATGTAATTGTAGTACAAGTCGAGCAACATATGTACTATGGACGTAAATCAAGTGTCGAAAACCGGAAAGTAGAAAAGTGTCCCAAATTGCTAGAGACGACGACGGTGGTAATTGTTGTACAAGAGTATTCAAGTGGCCGAGAAATTGAATTTAATGAATAGGATTTGGCGCTATAATAGCTTTTATGGCCTGTAAGCAATCTCCTGCGAATGACCTGTCTATAGGTATGATTCTATCACAGATTCTCATCCACAGAAAGCAATTTTGACACAAGAGTAGCGGAAACCTTGAAGGGGCGTACAAGATTGATTCATCATGTCCAATACTTGATGGCACATGATATGGTATAGTGTGAAGGATAAAAATTCTTATATAATGATACAATGGGGTCATTATCGCTGAGGTTGCCAGACCATGGCTAATCGGACTGCTTGGCAAATAATAAAAACAAAATACTATAACCTGCAGCTAGAAAGTATTTTTCACAGTCCAATGAAGTGACTGTAAAAATATTTAATGGATTGCTTTGCACGATAATCAAACAATAATAAAACTTTATGGACACCGTTCAGTACTCATCGATTCACTTAATAGCCTTGTCCGGGCTGTGGAGCTCTTTGGATAGTATATTGACCCGTGAATCTCGATGGAACTTCCATCTCCAACAATAGCTTTTTTTTTCGTTTTGTTGAAGGCTTCTGCTAACTGGTGGAGCACTCAGATGCAAATTATGGTCCATTGTACTCCTAGATAAACCTTTACTATCGGGTTTTTCAATAAGGACTTGTCACCTTTTTCTTTAGATAACATTTTTATAATTTGCAGACGTTGCTCGTTCGTGTACTTTCTCCTTCTTCTTCTTAATGGGCGCTACAGTCCGGGGTGAACCTGGGTCTCAACCAACATGCCCCTCCAACTAGCATGATCATTTGCTAGCCTTTTTCATTGCCGCACACAGAGTCAACTTTGTCGCTCGGGAGAGGGCTCTGTTACTCTATTGCCTCCTGAGTCTAAAGAAACAGCGATTGGTAAGAGTGATTCTGCGTTTGATTTCGAAACTGATGTCGTTGTTCGAGGTCACTGCGGAGCCAAGGTAGACAAAGTCCTTAACTACATCGAACTTGTGTACATATATCTGCCAATACAGACGTTCTGGCCAAAACGTCGGTGGTGAGCGTCGTCCTTTCTTGATGATAGCATATATGTACTTAGTTTTGCCCTCGTTTACTGCCAAACCAATTTTCGCCGCCTCCATCTCAATACTCGCAAACGCCTCATTGACATCTCGCTGTGATCTACCTATTATGTCAATATCGTCGAGTTATGAATGGAGTTGCGAGGATTTGAAACAGATTGTGCCTCTTGTATTGGCCAGTGATTTTTGCACAATCATTTCTAATATGATGTTCAAGAAATCACACGACAGCGCATCGCCCTGCATAAATCCTTTCTTGACACCATCATCCGGATGGAGCATAGAGGATTCTCCGTGGACATGGCGATGTATAGCTCGTCTTTTATTACGCTGTCGTATGCGGCTTTGAAGTCGACAAATAGATGGTGAGCGTTGACTTGAAATTCATTGGTTTTTTCCAGCATCTACCGTAGTGTGAAGATTTGGTCGATGGTGGGCTTCCCTGGCCTGAAGCCACACTGATAAAGGCCTATCAGCTTATTTACAAAAGGCTTCAGGCGTTCCCACAAAACGGCAGAGAAAATTTTGTAGGCGATGTTAAGGAGACTTATTCCTCTATAGTTGGCGCAATCAGAGGGGTCTCCTTTCTTGTGGATCGGGCATACGACTGCATTCCTCGGGCATGCTTTTCTCTGACCATATCTTACAGATGAACTGGTGCATGCTCCTAACCAGGTCATCCCCAGCTGCCTTGAAGAGCTCAGCACACAGAATCTTAACTTCGTCGAGGTCAAGCGGACAGAATTCTCTGCGGTCTTCGTCGAATAGAAATGGATCATTCTGCCTGACAGCGGTATATTGACTAACATCGCCGTTACACAGTCTGCAGAAGTGGCTTTTCCATATTCTCAGCATCGACTGCCATTCTACTACTAGGTGTCCGTTCTCATCTCTGCAGGCTTTCGTTCTGGCTTTATAACCTTGGCATGTTCGCTTTATCTGTTGATAAAACTTGCGAACGCCACGCCTGCGGTAACACCTCTCCAAATCGTCAATCGCGCGCTTCTCGTGCTCTTTCTTCTGAGAAGCGCATATGCTCCTCCCTTCCTTTTAACTCGTAGAGCTCACGAGCTGCCCTTGTTATTTTATGCAGCGAGGCCTTATATGCATCCTGTTTCGCGTGTGAATCCTCCTGCACTCGTCATCGAACCAGGTGTTTCTTCGTGGTGGGGCCTTTAAGCCCAAAACTTCGGCTGCAAAGCTTTTCAGGGCTTTTTTGCAAAAGCTCCACTGTTGTTCTATTGATAGCGTGGAGGATTGAGGTGTCTTGGAGAGCTTAAGGGAGACGCGATCGGTAAAAGCACGAGCGGTTTCTGGCGATAGTAGCTTTCCGACGTCATAACTTTGTATTCTTACTCTACTCCGTTGTGTTCGTGATATCCGTAAGCGCATCTTGGCTACTACAAGATAGTGGTCCGAGTCGATGTTAGCCCCTCGGAAAGTTCGAACATCAAGAATAGTGGAGGAGTGTCTGACGTCGATCGCGATGTGATCAATCTGGTTCGTAGTCGATTTATCAAAAGACCGCCAGGTGCCTTTGTGTATATCGAGGTGCGGAAAGCGCGTACTGGCTAGAAGGAGATTTCGCCCCGTAGCAAGATAAATCAGCCTGTGTCCGTTATCGGAGGTGGTGTCGTGTAGGCTATGTTTGCCGATGACTCGTTCAAAGATGCTTTTCTTACTTAGCTTAGCTTGCTTAGCATTGAAGTCTCCTAGTACAATTTTGATGTCATAGCTGAGACATTGGGCATACGTTCTGTCTAGGAGATCGTATAACTCATCTTTGGCGGAGTCAGCCTTGTCTTCCGTGGGGGCGTGGAGGCAGATCAAGCTGATGTTAAACAATTTAGCCTTGATACGGATTGTTATGAGGCGTTCGCTCACATGCCGAAAGCTTAGGACTTTTTGCCTTAGTCCACCTCGAACAACAAATCCGCATCCAAACAATCGTTGCCCTCTCTCCCTATAGCAGTCGCCGTAGTAAATATCGCAGTTTTTCATCCGCTTTATACCCGGTCCATTCCATCGCATTTCCTGGATGGCGGTGATGTCCGCTTTATAGCGGTCTAGGGCGTCCGCAAGTTGTTCGGCTGCACGTGGCCTGTTTAGGGACCTAACATTCCACGTACAAAGCCGAAGATCATTGTTCTTTTTTTCGTTTTTTGCAAGGGTCGTCAATATAAACCCGGTCCGTTATATCCGAGGCTTACTATGACCGTGTGCTTTTGATGACCAAAACCCGGATTGCGCTGCAAGATGCGGTATATCTTATGTGGCGGTCAATAGGGAGAAGACTTCGGAGTACGTTGAGTGCTTCGATCGGGCAGGACCGAAGGGCACCTGTTACACCAATGCTGGCCGACTTCTATTTTCAAATGTGACACGTAGTCCCATTCTGTCTTATACCTTCCTTTTCAGATTAGTTGGAAGTTTCTTTTCCATTTTATTGCAAAAACATCTCCGGAACAACCGTTTAGCTTAAATTTTATTAGTCTTCTGGAGAATGGGATTTCTTCTTGTAAAATTCGTATCTCTACTTTATGAGAAGATCCGTCAATGCCGCAATGGGATGAGTTAACCTTTACCGTGGTGGCCTTCATATAATGTCGGTTGAGAGCACCGTGGCGCAGTGGGTAGTGTGTTGGCCTCTGACGCCGATGACACGGGATCGAATCCCGGCACAGCCATGTCATCGAACGTGTTTTCACGGTGTTTCTCCTCAGCGGTGTTCTGACGAAACCCCCTGTAGTAAAATTGTCATGAAAAGCTTCTCGAAATTCGCGGTTCGGATACGGCAATGAACTGTAGGTCCCTTTCACCTATGGGAAAATTAAATCACACACAACATGGGTGATTGAGAGAAGCTCGGCTGTAACGCCAACATACATACATACATACATACATACAGGTTGAGATATCACAGACAGGATGTGTCCTCGGCCTGCACAGAATCGGCCAGAATTGGAAGCAGTAACTATTTGGCATAGATCGCTTGTGTAACCTGTGTTTAAGGTCCTCCCTAATCAAGGATTTTTAATGACCCAGATAAGTACCTTTTTCTTACTTGAATTGGCTGATTTTCCTTCAATACGTATTTGGAATGCTTGCATATAGTGTTGACAGAATGAAGTGATTGATGGTCAAAAGGATACTTTGTTTTTAAGAGACCCTCATATCACCGAATTCTACAAGACCACATTCACCTCAATTCCAAATGTTGAAATATTCAAAGAAGGCCACCTGGTAAACGAGGTCGGTCGTAGTAAAGTTTTTTATTCATCTTTTCATTACAAAGTGTATTTGAAAGTAATTAGTTCCATTGTTGATTTTTCTATTCAAAGGTAGGGCACTACGAGATATTAATCGCTAAAGTACACATCCAGCTTTGAGCTTCGACTAACGACTTTAACATAAAGACTGTTTAATTGTGCATTATGACAGGATGATTGAATTGCTCTCAAGACATTTGCAATTTCAGCACATACTCACTAGCTCTGGTAAGTTAGTCGAGATACTTTATTGTATTGGCATCGTTGTGCAATGTAACATATTTATATTCTTGCAGCTTAGATATAAGATAGCTGCAGGTGTTTGGGCAATAGCTAGCATCTTTCTGACTATGGAGGTGTAGTTATGTAAATTTGGAAATGACGACCGCCTGTCAATATTGGTCATCGGTTGCGAAAAACAACAAAAATAAAATGCAACATTGCAGCTGAAAATGCAAGATGGTAATCGGATGGTAATAAAAAACAAATTTTATGTTTCATTCTTCAGATGCTAATCATACAAGTTGTTTTGGATATTTTATGGTCAATTTCGTGTGGCGGTGGTTAAAAAATGATGCAAATAAAATGGTGTCAAGTTGTATTGAAGCTTGTACCGGATTGATGGCCTTCTGTGACATTTGCTATACAAGCAATGTGTGGAAACTAGACTCGATAGTTGATTGAATGATATTTACAATACTGTAACAATGCCACGCTGGGACCTCAAGACTGCTGAGTTCCGGGCTGACTGGTTGACTACATTTATTTATTTTTATTTCAATAATAGAAACAATTAGGGGAGAGGGAACGAACAAACAGAGCAAAGAAGTTCATTGCGTTTAACGTGACAAACGCCAGCTTCGATCTCTGTCCCTGCTTAATTCAAGTTGATACACAGCCTAGGCATAGCCTCCCCTGGGTAGCATCCTGGCATCGGCCAGGTAGTGAACCAATGTGTGCAGCGACCCGACCTCCTTGTTCTTGGGGAAAGAGAAACGTGGCCTTCCAGGATGGGGGTCCCTAACACGGAAAATATAGATTCTTACGAAACAACCACAAGTCTTGGATACGGACGGATACAAAGCCGACGACCCCTGCAAACGACTAAATGACTTGTGAGAATGCATGTGGAATGTCAAGCCCTTTAACAGATAGGGTGCAGGTAATCAATTGGAGCAAACCCTCAGCTGCTATCAAGCAGATGTAACCGCCCTCTAAGAAGTACGATGGGATAGACCAGGCAAAAGACGAATGAAAAACTGCGACATCTACTAGGGGAATTGCTACAAGAAGAACAAACAACGCTCTTTCGGATTCGGATTATTTATTCGGGGAAGACTCCGACAAAAAAACTTATGCTTTCGGGATGTAAGCGAACGCCTCATAACAATCCGCATCAAAGCTAATCTCGGAAAAAATAGCTTGATATGCGGTCACGCTTCAGCCGAAGAAAAAGACAATCGACTCAAAGACGAATCCTACGACCTCCTAAACAGAACCTATGCCCAATGTCCCAGCTACGATATAAAGATACTACGAGGAGATTTTAATGCGAAACTGGGTAAAGAGGACATATTTGAGTCGATTACGGGGAATTATGGCCTAACGGACATCGGCTTCTTGACTTCCTGGCGGGCCGTAGTCTCCCTCTAGCAATCACCTGATCAGTCCATCACCAATCACGTTGCCATCGATGCCATAAGCTCCTCGTAGATTTACAAACCTTCTGAGGAGTCAACATCGACTCAGACCACTAACTTGTTCTAAGCAAGGTACGAATGAAGATATCAAGGATGGCACGGAGTCGAGCTGGACAACGAAAGTTTAACGTCGGAAGGCTATAATCGCCGGAGACCGCTAGGACCTTTGCCGATCGAGTTTCCCTCAACCTCTCGCAAACTCCGATGACACCGGATCAATCCATAGAACAACAGTGGGAACATTACCAGCGTGCCATCAGAGACGCTGCCTCTGATATGTTGGGTTTAAGCCACCGTCAGCTAGAAACCCCTGGTTTGATGAGCAATGCGGACAGCAAAGCCAAACCCCTACAAAGCCATGCTACATAGATGGACAAGATCCGCTCGTAAAAATTACGAGCAGAAACAGAGAGAGTAACACACGTTTTTAAGGATGAAAAAAAGACAGACAGAGGAGATGCTATCACAGGAATAATGCTCGCAAGTTTTACAAAAAAGGAAAACGAACTTGCCAGGGTTATAAAGGCAGAGGGGAAGCCTAGTAGTAGAGTCACAGTCGATGCCGATAATATGGAAGGAACATTTCTGTAGACTGTTTAAAGGCGGCGAAAGATCTGATACCGCTGTCATGCAGAATCATCCAGTAGCAACGGACGAAGATGCAAGGGAATTTCGTCCACCCGACCTAGATGAAATTAAGCTAGTAGTTTCAAAGCTCAAGACTAATAAAACCGCGGGTGTAGACTGCCTGTCTGCCGAGCTATTTGAAGCGGCTGGAGATGATCTGGTTGAGCGCATTTACCAGCTCATCTGTAAAATATGGTCGGAGAAAAGCATGCCCGACTAATGGAATCCCAGCATCCTTTGGCCAATCCACAAGAAAGGACTCCCCTATAACTGGGCCAACTATAGGGAAATAAGTCTCCTTAACATCGCATACAAGATCTTCTCTGCCGTACTGTGTAAACGCCTGAAAGCCTTTGTGGATAATCCGATAGGTTCGTATCAGTGTGGTTTCAGGCCAGGTAAATCCACAATAAACCTAATATTCACACTGTGGCAGATCTTGGAGAAGATCCAAGAATACCAAATCGACACCCATCACCTTTTCGTCGATTTCAAAGCCGTGTATGACAGTGTGCATAGAGACGAGCTATACGGAGCCATGTCTAGTTTTAACTTCGCTGCCAAACTTGTCAGATTATGCAGGAAGGCAATGGAGAATTTCCGCTGCTCCATTAAGGCCGGTAGCGTATTAACCGTGACCTTTGATGTTGAAAAAGGATTTAGACAAGGTGATGCACTGTCATGTAACTTATCAACATCGTACTTGAAAATATCATACGAGACTCACTGGCCAAGTCTGCGCAACCGTTTGCGTACCCGGATGACATTGGATGAACACAGCGGGACGTCAATGAAGCGTTCGAGGGCATTAAAGCAGAAGCGGCTAAGATGGGTCTTTTGTTTGTTGAAGGCTTCTGCTATCCGCTGGAGCACTCAGACGCAATCACTGGTCCATTGTACTCCAGACAGACACCTTACATTACTGTATTTTCTCCGTTTTCCGGAGAAAAATTTGAAGGAGCTTCAGTGATGTAGAGCTAAGGGATTCGGCACACACCACGTCGGCTCCAAGGGTGCGCCACCGTATGCGAGCAAAGGCGGGACAATAACAGAGGAAATGCTCTGCAGTATCATCCTCCTCTTCGCCACATGCAGCACAGGTAGGCGTCTCACTGATGCCGAGCACGTAGAGATGCTTGGCAAAAGTGTAATGGCCCGTGATAACTCCCACAAGCCTTCTGCAGTCGATTCTCCTTAAAGACAGGAGGAATGCTGCAGATTTTTTGCAGACATCAGGGCATACGCGCTTAGTCATCCTGCAACCCGGACAATCCCTCCATCTACGGTTGTGTGTGTTAAATACACAATCGTTAATGTAGGAATTTACCGTGGATGTAGGTAGACCTAGAGCGGGTTCAGGTCCTGAGAAGCTCTCCTCTGAACCCATTCTAGCGAGTTCGTCAGAGGTCTCATTTCCTGGGATCCCAGAGTGGCCTGGAACCCATACAAGCCTTAATGAATTTAGTCTGCCGACTCTGTTCAAGAAGGACTTGAGTTCAAGCACTAATTTGGAGCTAGTTAAGGGGTTACACACAGCTTTTAGTGCAGCTTGGCTGTCACTACATACGCATATGCTTTCCCCCTTCCACCTGTGCTTCACAACATAGTGCATGGCCATTAGGATTGCGTATATCTCTGATTGGAAGACAGACGCATATTTTCCTAAGGAAAAGTGCAGTCGAATGTTTTCGCGCTCAAAGAAGACCCCAGCACCGGACCCCCGCCCAGATCTGGAGCCATCCGTGAAAATGCGAAGACTGTCCTTTCCAGGTTCAGTATCCGGCCATAGCCAATCCTGACGCCATGGAAACTCGACTGTGAAATTACGACGCAATACGATAACGGGCGTCAGTGCGTCAGAAGGCATGTCCATGAGACAGGGATCGCAGGACAATTCTTGCGCAAGCACACCGTTATTCCTATGCGAGTTGTACCAAAAGCCATTTCTCTTCAGACGAGACATGGCTTTCAGAGCACACCCTCTGATAAATATATCAAGAGGTGGAAGGTTCATCATAACATCTAGAGCAGCGCCCGGCGTGCTGGGGAAAGCCCCCGTGCAGCTTAGACAAACCGTTCTTTGAAGTTTGGTGAAAGAGGCTACGACGTGTTTGCGTTTTAGTCTGTTCCACCAGACAACCGATGCATATGAGATTATAGGTCTTATCATTGCCGTGTAGATCCAAAGGACCTTTGCCGGCGATAAGCCCCATGTTTTGCCAAAAGCTCCTTTGCATTGCCAGAAAGCTGACAGCGCTTTGGTGGTTTTTGACTCAACATGTTTTGACCAGAGAAGCTTACTATCTAAGATGACTCCTAGATACTTAGCCTCCTTGGATATCGGGATGGAAGTGCCTTTTAGTACCAGCTGAGTCGTCAGTATTTTTCCTCCTTCTCGTAAAGAGAACGACATCGGTCTTAAGAGGATTGACTGACAGCCCATTACTGGTACACCAATCATCGATCACATTTAGCGCCGCCTGTGCTTTACGACGGACAGTCGCCAAACATGAGCCGACAGAAAGAATGGCGACGTCATCCGCATAGGCCTGGGCGTAGATTCCAGAGGCATTGAGAGCATCAAGCAGGGAATCGACCACCATGCACCATAACAGCGGAGACAGGACGCCACCTTGAGGGCAGCCCCTATTTACGCCAGATTTGACACACTGGTCGAGGCCTGCATCAGCGGTCAATGTCCTGTGCATGAGCATTGCTTTGATCCAAAGGACCAGTGCATCATCCACGCCATGATGTCTGGCAGCGTTACACATGCTGTCAAAAGTTGCGTTATCAAAAGCTCCCTCAATGTCGATGAAAATGCCCAGCGCGTACTCTTTCCTTTCGAGCGCGCACTCAATACGCCCAACTAGGTTCTGAAGCGCAGTCTCGCAAGATTTTCCGCGCTGGTAAGCATGTTGCATCTCCGAAAGAGGGTGCATTCGATGGGCAACTTTTCGCACGTGCAACTCTACCAGTCTCTCCATGCTTTTCAGCAGGAAGGATGTTAGACTAATTGGTCTGAAGCTCTTGGCAAGTGAGTAGTCCTCTTTTCCTATTTTGGGAATGAAGACCACTTTCACTGTGCGCCAAGGAATGGGTATGTGAGCAAGTGCTAGACTAGCAGTGAAAATTCTTTTCAGAGTAGGAAGCAGCTGCCTTATACCTTTTTGCAGCATAACAGGATATATCCCGTCGGTGCCCGGCGATTTGAAGCCATCGAAGGATGCCACAGCAAATTCAATAGCTTCAGTCGTAACCACGCGCGACGCAATATACCAGCTACGCCGAGTTATTTTCATCGTTTCAGTTGCAGTTTCCCTTGAAGGAGTGTGCAACGAGCCGATGTCGATCTGATTTCCCGGGAAATGAGTCGCAAACAGTAAACTGAGAGTTTCCGCTTTAGACTCAGTAAAGGTACCATCAGATTTTCTGAGTGCGTCTAGCCTAGTCGGTTTTCCCCGTTTGAGGACTTTAACCAACTTGCCAGTCGCACTCAGAGACTTGATCTCTTCGCAGAAAGTCCTATAAGAATCGTTCTTCGATTTACGAACAAGTTTCTTATATTCTTTCTGCTTCGACCGATACTTGTTCCAGTCATCTTCCGAATTTGATTTGAGCGATCTATTCAGAAGAATTCTGGCTTCCCTGCGAAGACCTTGGAGCTCGGCATTCCACCAGGGGACCAATTTCCTGCTGGGAGGTTTGCTGACAGGACATGCGAGTTCAAAACAACTGGTGATGACGCTATTCAGGTTATGAACAGCGTTCTCTACCAATTGTTTCGTTCTTAGCTTAGGTAGGGCCTGAGTGGATTTCTCAAGCTCCTCTCTAAACCGTACCCAGTCCGTCCTTCTCGGATTCCGTCTAGGCTGCAAGGAAGAAATCTCACAACCCAATCGGAATTCGATATATTTATGATCCGACAGCGTAGCATCAGGCAAGACTCGCCAGTTAGTGATGTCCTTCACATATCTGTTGGATAGGGTCAGGTCAATCACCTCCTGTCGTCTTGTCGTAACAAACGTTGGTTGAGAGCCAACATTGTTGATGGTAAGGTCAGACGAGAGAATGAAGTCCAACAGACGGTCCCCCCTTGTGTTACACTTGCTGCTGCCCCAAGCAGTGTTTTGGGCATTAGCATCGCAACACAAGATGAGACCTATCTTTTTGGCTTCACAGTACTCTACGAGTTCAGAGACTTCCTTCGGTGGTGGAGGTAGTAACGAATCGTAGGGAAAGTAGGCAGACGCAACGACGAAGTGTTCTATTGCTCCGTACGTTTTGTAGCTTACTCGAGCAGCCACCAGATCTTGTCCATAAAAGTGTCCAAGTTTGGTTGCCGATAGTGAATTCGATATGATGAGGCCGACCCTAGGCCTTTCGGATCGCTCATCATAAAGAATCATAGCATCACGTATACCACCAAGGCCACATAGGCGATTATTCCACACCCACGGTTCCTGAATGGATACAATGTGATGATTTGTTCTACTACATGCAATTCTACTACTTAAAAGAGCAGTAGCGGCCTTGCAATGCTGTAGATTGATCTGGATAAAAGCTATCCTGACCTTTTCAGAGGAGATGGCCGCCTCTTTATAAGAGAGCTGCTTCTCTCGACTCTTTACGGTCATTTGGATCTCCTTCTGGGAGGAAGGGGTTTTTTTGTGTGATGTGCCCGCCTCCGAGGAGTGGTTCTTGGCTATCTTCGCCTTCTGGCCTATGCTTTGATCCTTCTGGGTCGCCACATCTGCCATTTGACTCCGATTTCCCACCGCCCCATCGGAGAGGGAGGCATCGCACACTCTCTCCCTAGCGAGGCTATCCCCAGCGGCGGTCTTCCGTTTGCGGGATCCTTTACCTTTTTCGGTTAAAGCACCTGCTCCCTTCGGACGTCGGTTCGGGACAGCCTTACCAGTTCGAGGATTGCTAGGACCCGTAACGACTTCGCCTTCTGCGTTCGGAGTCTGCCTGTCAGCCCCACCACCTTTTTCGGCGGCAACGCTGGCCATAGCAGAAACTTGACAGCTTCCGGCTCCGTCATTACGGGAACTGATCACGCTCTGACTGGGTAGTTGAACCTTCCCAGTAAGAGGAAGAGAGTTGGAGGCGCATGCCGAAAGTGCAGACATGCTTATGCCTCCTTCAGCAGCCTTTCCCAATCGCCGACGCTTTCCGCGCTGCGCACCTTTGAGAGAGGGGTGGAGCACAGGAAGGAGGGTCGGATCAATTTCGGTACGAGATACCTCCGTCGACCTAACCCTCTTAACTGGTTCCCCCAGAGGTTTAGCCTCGATCATTCTGCCTTCGGCTTTGTCAGCCTCTTTGCACAATTTTCGGGCACGCCTCTTACCTCTACTTTTTGGGCACTTAGCAGTGCATTCAGCAGTACGTCCCAATTCAGGAGCGCGTTCCACCTTTGCGGTTTCACGTGCCGCGCCATCATTGGTGTCGCCTTCGCTGGATGCACCGCTCATGCTCAGTCGGACCAGGTGGTCAGACAGTGAGCCGCTGGGGCCGGTGTCGTTCCGGGCTGCCGTAGGGTTAAAAATGAATGTTGGGGCCTCCAGAATCCTTGCCCCGGCCGCGATCAAAGAGGTCGCGGGTGGATTTCCGCTGCTGCGAGTACCACCTGGAGTACACAATTCCTTTGGTTTGTCCATTCATTTTTGGGTCTTCGAGTCTTAGTTCGAGGTCTACGACCTCTTAAGCCTCCCGCCACGACAAGGCGCCCGAAGAGGAGGAGTACATGTTTGCCTCATACTTAACGAGGATAAAACGAAATATATGCAGTCAACCAAAAAAGATGCGCCACATCGACGTGTCGGCTAGAACATCACTATTGGCAGCTACAAATTCGAAGTGGTCCACTTTCGCTCACTTGTGACCAGCGACAACAACACCAACGTTGAGATCAAACGCAGAATTACTCTCGCCAACCGCTGCTTCTTTGGGCTCAAGAGGCAATTAGTAGAAGAGCCCTCTTTCGGAAGACCAAAGTTGCGCTGTACAAAACCCCAATCATGCCAGTCCTTGTCTATGGCACAGAGGCCTGGACTTTAAGAGGCCCTTGGTCGTTTCGAGAGGAAAATGCTGCGTTCAATCTATGGTCCCGTTTGTATAAACGGGGAGTGGAGGATAAGGATACAACGACAAACTATACAGGCCGTACAGCGACATCGGCCTAGTACGACGTCTACGTCTAAGATGGCTAAGCCATGTCGAGCGACTGGATAACACAGCTCCGGTCCGAAGAGTCTTCGAGTCCAACTCCGGGGACGATGCAGCAGAGGACGACCAAATCTGAGGTGGCGCACACAAGTGGAAAGGGACCTTAACCAACTGGGAGTGCTTCGCTGGAAACAGCTAGCAAAAGACCGTGCCAGCTGGAAATGTTTGTTGGTTGAGGCCCAGGTTCACATCGGACTTAAGTACCTCAATGGAGGCATGAAAACTCATAAAAAGACAGAAAGACTGCCAGAACGTATTTCTATTTCGCAAACATTTTAGCTTTTTCGGTTATTTTCTAAAAACAGAATCGAACCAGAGGTCATGTTCATTGTATCCCGCAGATGTACAATACATTTTTAAGTTCAACTCAGGGATAAACATGTTAACGAAGACGGTTGGTAGTCGAATTTAAACATTTTCTCATCGATCTTCGTACTGGCCTTCGCATACTACGAATATATCTTTGAAGCCAGGTGTGGTCTAATGTTTACGTCGAAAAAAAAAACCACAAAAAATGGCCATAAATACACGAGGCTTAACTCAAAGAAAAAAAAAAATAAGAGCATCCCACTTCCAATTAAGTTGTACAGTTTTTCGGAAATGTATCTTTCATCCGTATAATCACTTGCGCTAAATACCAAAAATTCAGTCTTCTCCATCCACCACAACGATTTTTACGTAAACACATCAAATGTTGTTCATACGTTTTCTACTCTTTCTCTCAACTTTCGACGAAACAAATATCTTTAGATACTAGATACATATGTACATACGGAATTCACTGCCAAAAAAAGCACATTCCCTCCAGATTGGCAGTTTGTTAACAAACTCAAAACAAATGTTCCAACCAGCGACAGCGAAAAAGGCCATGTGATTAACGCTGTACTACACACAGCAATTGAGGAAAACACGATCTTGAGATTTGAAAATTTTGCAAGGCAAGGGGAAAACAAAACGAATAGACAACTATAACCGTAAACAAAGACACCACTTAGTTGGAAAATCACACGTGAAATTGCTGTGGAAAATCTGGTAAATTCGTATTCGAATTTTCGCTCAAATGCGCCCCATTCTTCGGAGGATTATTTCCACTCAGTTTAGTTGCTTGCTTACCGTTGTATGCATACTAGATGGAAGGGAATACGAAAGGCATGAAGGCACTTTCGACGCCGTTCGAATCGAATGCCATAATTAGCTTCAAAGTCGTAAATCTTTTCTTTTTTTTTTTTTCGTCTTTTTTCAATTTACTTTTTATCTTTTGCGAGCGGAAAGCTCGTATCTATCTGATGTGGATGTCTAATTAAAGTACGTGCTGAATGGGCTAGCGAAAATCACGAGCTACTGCCCAATTATCGTCCACTGAGTCTTTGTGTATATGAAAAATAGAATAGGCCCAATCAGGCTTTTAGGCCATTTTCTTTTAAACTTTCCTTCCAACTTCTTGAAAAGATTTTCTAAAGACTTTTTTTAAATGTCTGCCTTTTGTTGTTCAACTAAAATCAAATAAACCAGTTTAGTCAGCCACACTTCTCTCATTTTTATAGTTATTTCTATAAATAATTTGATTATGTCCAAAACAGCTGACCCAAATTGCTCAAAATTTAGGTCGAAAGCATCATTTTTCACTTGTCTTGTTGCCAATTAAAATTCCGTCAAATATTTTCTTAAATCTTGCTTTTTTATAAGCTTGATTGACCCAATTATAAATTATATAACCAATTATGTATCTGAAATACATTTTTTTTAGGCTGCCGGCCATATAAATATATACGGTTCATTGACCCTCCACGCCCAGCTTATAATAGGCAATGAGTTGTGTCTGATTTATGTATCTTTCAAAAGGTAAAAAGGCGCCTGTTATTGGTTGCCCATTCGAAAGAGCACTTTCCCTGGATTTGGTCAGTAATTTACCGAGGAGAGATACCAAAGTTTCAAGTACTATGATCAAGTCACTCGGTACAAGTGGATCCTTAGGTCAGCCTTTTTCTGCTGTAGCTCTAGACCGCTGGATGGCAAAGGACTAACAAAGGCCTCGTAGGGGTAGCATCTATCCGACGGATGCGTGCCTGCTAAAAAGCGAGAACATCTTGCGGCCGCAGTCGAACATCTTGCGGCACTGTTAGTAAGTCCTATCCCAACTCCTCGTGGTGCCACCTGAAGATTTCCTATGGAAATTGCAGCCGGGGAAGGGCGAATGGCGAGCCTCCTGCGCCAAAACCCAGGATTAGTCGGTTGGGATTAGGCCTGGTAAGCCGTAACCAGGCTCCGAAACAACCACAAGCCTCGGGTATAACGGACCGGATTTATGTTGACGACCCGTGCAACAAACGAAAAAAGGACAATGATCTTCGGCTTTGTACGTGGAATTTTAGGTCCCTAAATAGGCCACGTGCAACCGAACAACTTGCGGACGCCCCAGACCGCTGTAAAGCGGACATAACCGCCATCCAGGAAATGCGATGGAATGGACCGGGTATAAAGCGGATGAACAACTGCGATATTTACTACGGCGACTGCTATAAGGAGAGAGGGCAACGATTGTTTGGATGCGGATTTGTTGTTCGAGGTGGCCTAAGGCAAAAAGTCCTAAGCTTTCGGCAAGTGAGCGAACGCCTCATAACAATCCGCATCAAGGCTAAATTTGATATCATCAACCTGATCTGCGTCCACGCCCCCACGGAAGACAAGGATGAATTCGCCAAAGATGAGTTCTACGATCTCCTAGACAGAATGTATGCCCAATGTCCCAGCTATGACATCAAAATTGTACTAGGAGACTTCAATGCTAAGCTGGGTAAGGAAAGCATCTTTGCACGAGTCATCGCCAAACATACATAGCCTACACGACACCACCTCAGATAACGGACACAGGCTGATTGTTCTTGCTACGGAGCGAAATCTCCTTCTAGCCAGTACGCGCTTCCCGCACCTCGATATACACAAAGGCACCTGGCGGTCTTTTGATCAATCGACTACCAACCAGATTGATCACATCGCGATACACCTCAACCCCCGTGCTGTCAATAGAACAGCAGTGGAGCCTTTGCAAACAAGCCCTGAAAAGCTCTGCATCCGAAGTTTTGGGTCTCAAGGCTCCACCACGAAGAAACACCTGGTTCGATGACGAGTGCAGGAGGATTCATACAGCGAAGCAGGATGCATATAAGACCCCGCTGCATATAAGAACAAGAGCAGCTCGTGAGCTCTACGAGTTAAAAAGAAGGGAGGAGGATAAGCTTCTAAGAAGAAGGAACACGACAAGCGCGCGATTGAGGATTTGGAGAGGTGTTACTGCAGGCGTGACGTTCGAAAGTTTTATCAACAGATAAAGCGAACATGCCAAGGTTATAAAGCCAGAACGGAAGCCTGCAGGGATGAGAACGGACACCTAGTAGTAGAACCGCAGTCGATGCTGAGAATATGGAAAAACCACTTCTGCAGACTGTATAACGGCGATGTTAGTCAATATACCGCTGTCAGGCAGAATGGTCCATTTCTAATCCACGAAGACCGCAGAGAATTCTGTCCCCCTGACCTTGACGAAGTTAAGATTGCCATATCGAAGCTCAAGTCGAATAAAGCTGCTGGCGCAGACGGACTGTCTGCTGAGCTCTTCAAGGCAGCATGCACCATGCCTGCCCCAGCTGCCTTGAAGCTCATCTCAGCTGCCCCAGATGAAGCTCATCTGTAAGATATGGTCAGAGGAAAACGTGCCCGAAGAATGGAGTCTCAGCATCGTATGCCAGATCCACAAGAAAGGAGACCCCTCTGATTGCGCCAACTACAGAGGAATAAGCCTCCTTAACATCGCCTACAAAATCTTCTCTGCCGTTTTGTGTGAACACCTGAAGCCTTTTGTAAATAAGCTGATGGGTCCTTATCAGTGCGGATTCAGGCCAGGGAAGTCCACCATCGACCAAATCTTTACACTACTGCAGATCCTGGCAAAAACCAATGAATTTCAAGTCGACACTCACCACCTATTTGTCGACTTCAAAGCCGCATACGACAGCGTAATTAGAACGAGATATACAACGCTATGTCTACCTTTGACATACCTGCTAAACTCGTCAGACTATGCAGGATGACTTTGGAGAATGCTCGCTGCACCATCCGAATCGGTGAATACCTTACCGATAGTTTTGATGTCAAAAAAGGATTTAAGCAGGGCGATGCGCAAATCAAATCCTCGCAACTCCTTGCATACGCCGACGATATTGACATAATAGGTAGATCGCAGCGAGATGTCAATGAGGCGTTTGCGAGTATTGAGATGAAGGCGGCGAAAATTGGTTTGGCAGTAAACGAGGGCCAAACTAAGTACATATATGCTATCATCAAGAAAGGACGCTCACCACCGACGTCTTGGCCAGAACGTCTGTATTAGCAGATATATGTACATAAGTTCGAGGTAGTTAAGGACTTTGTCTACCTTGGCTCGGCAGTGACCTGGAACAACGACATCAGTTTCGAAATCAAACGCAGAATCACTCTTACCAATCGCTATGTCTGTGGGCTCAGGAGACAATTGAGTAATAGAGCCCTCTCCCGAATGGCAAAGTTGACTCTATATAAGACCCTTGTCATCCCGGTCCTGTTGTACCTCGCAGAAGCATGGACACTATCAAAAGCGGATGAGGAGGCCCTTGGTCGGTTCGAGAGAAAGATTTTGCGCGTGATTTTCGGGTAGTCTATGAACGCAGACGGGGGATGGAGGAAAAGATTCGACCACGAACTTTACGGGCTGTGCAGCGACATGAGTCTAGTCAGAAGCGTCTGCGGATCCAACGCCTAAGACGGCTGGGCCATGTAGAGCGAATGGACACCACAGCTCCAGCCCGGAGAGTCTTTGAATCCAACCCCGAGGGACGAAGAAACAGAGGACGGCCGCCCTTAAGATGGCGCACACATGTGGAAGGGGACCTCAGCCAACTGGTGGTGCGGCAATGGAAAAGGCTAGCAAAGATCGTGCTAGTTGGAGGGGCATGTTGGTTGAGGGCCAGGTTCACCCCGAACTGTAGCGCCCATTAAGAAGAAGATAGAACCTATGGTATCTGATTTCTGTACGTTGATTTTCCACTTCCACTCATCATAGTACTGCTGAATTTTAACAAAGTTACGTTGCAACCGGGTAACAATGACGTTGGGCACGACTTGTACGCAATTAAGTCGTCCGCGTATGATTATCGAGTGGTGAAGAGAAACCATCAGGAAAGGATCGGCGAGTTGACCGTGACTTGTTGGTCCACTTTTAATGTGGACTCCAACCTTTGGTATTTTGAAAGGCTTGACCTTTAGTTTATTCCGTAACTTAACCTGCGCTGCGACGTGAATTTTGCTTCTTGCCTCGTTCACGTTCTCAACAGATGTTGCAGTCAGTGCAGGTATCTGGATATCGTTTTATGATCCGGTAGACGAAAATAAGATTCACACTTAAATGCCACAACTCATGAACTATCGCGGAAGTCGATTATTTCAGATGAAATACATGGTAGTGTACATGGCAGTGAATAATTCTTCTGTGATGAGCGGGGATGCTTCCAGTCCAATTAGGCTAAAAAACTATCGCGAATCGATTTCTAAAGTCACCCAACGCTTTTAAGGTCATTCTGTGTCAGGTTTCATTCTCTATTGTCATTAATCTCAAATTTAGACAAGCTCTAGGCGCTTGTCGGTTTGTTTAGGGCAATTGATTGACATTAAGATGTTCCATTTGAAAACAGAAAAAAACACAAACAAATAGATATCCATCTGCCGTACCTCATTTATTTTCGTCCAAACTACTTATTTTAAGTTTCACAATAAAGATACAAATTGTCGTCTCAAATACGGATCCGCCCACTCCATTAGGTGAGCTTCTCGGGAGGCGTTAAAAAAAACATTGGCCATCGATCAAGTATTGCAGGTTCACATTATTTCCACAGAAAATTTCAAAACAACAGCAACAGTTGCTACCATACCCAACAAACAAATTTCCATTCTGTCACATTCCACTTTTTTTTAATGGCACACAAATTCTACATTTATGTTGCAACGAACATAGATACAAAACTCTTTCACACAGATGCATTTATAAATCACTTTTAGAATCATCATGCTAGCAATGTGGGATTTATGTATATTTTTTGCAATAAAACTACAGCTGGAAGACGAGGTTTCTTAAATTGGTTTCGAAATTACCGTAATATTCCTTTAGAACGGATATCATTCCAACTTTCATTTAACGGGAAATAAACTAATGTCGTGTGAATGGACTTTGCAGTAGATGAACGACATTTAGTCTTTTATTTTGTGTTTATTTAACGACGCCTTCACTGGCATATCATTTTGGTAAGAGACGTTGCAACTGACGCGAAACACTTGGAAATAGCCGATTAAAAAAAATTAATAAAATGATAGGTTGTCCAATTCGAGTTTCCGATGAAAATGAGATACTGGAGGGTAGGGCCCGGGCATGTAGGGTAAAGTTCCTGATTGCACTCAACATGGCGGGACGCCAGCAACGATCCCGGCTAATGCTCAAGTCAAGTTGACATATAGTCTCATCACGGCACCCTCTGTATATCAGAGGTGAACTGATGTATGCAGATACCGCCCTAGGCAAGAGGGCCTAACCCTACCTGGACGGCGGTTATGCGGAAGACTAACAACCCACCCATGTAAAAAGAAATCTTGTTATGGACGAGAATATGGCCTCAGATACAAGGACGACACAGAAAGAAAGAGGACCACGATTTGCGAGTATGCTCCTGGAATGTGAAAACTCTCTACACTCCTGGAGCTATTCATCATTTGGTTGTGGCCGTGGTGCAGCGGTTAACATCATCGGCCGTCGAGCGAAAGGTCTTTAGTTCAAATTCGTCTCATAGCCAAGAAAAAGCAATTCTTATACGGAAAAAAGTATGCAACACAGTTGTGAATGGAAAGTGACCAAACGAACTGCTGCAGGCGTTACCCTCACAGTATGTGGTCAATTGAAATTCATCCTCTGCGTATGCAATACTAACACCAAAAAAAAAAAATGCGTGAACGAATTACTGAGAATTATAACCAACGCGAAATTTGGTCGGCTCTCGTCCTATGTAGGACAAACCCCCCCTGAGAGTAGTCAACGAACATCTACGACCCAAAAACCACTGCACTCCGTTCAGGTTGTGTGTCAAAAACATCAACCTGCGCGAAATTTTCCCTCACCCTGTTACTTTCGCTCGCACAACGTGCAACACGTTATAAAGCCTTAGCCTTGAGTGCGCATGTGACTGTCAAAAAAAAAAAAAAAAAAAAAAAACTAGACAAGGAAGGACAGGACAGGAAGTACGCTGGGTAGGACAGGGAATGGTAAACAAGGAGTGGGGCATTTATTACAGTTGCCACAGAGGGCTGCACATATTGGGATACGGATTCGTTGTGGGGAAAAAGGCTAAGGACGAAGGTCATCGATTTTATGCCAATAAACGATCGCCTAGCTGTGATCATATCCAATGCAGATTCTACAACACCAGCCTCATCTGTGCACATGCCCCTACCGACGAGGTTAAAAAACCCATCAAAGAGGATTTCTACGACCTATTGGACGACGCCTAGGGATCTTGTTCTGAGTACGACATCCAAATCGTACTCGGGGACCTCAACGCCAAAATCACAGCCGCCACGATACGAGTACAGACAACGGCTTTCGACTTACGGACTTTTGCGACAACTCGGTAATAAGTAGCACAAGATTTCCCCACAAGTAGATCCACACAGCAACCTGGCGGTCTCCAGATGGTGGTCGAACTGCCATCACATTGACTATGTGTGGATGTAAGAACATTCAAATGGGCAAACGTCTGACCATTTCCTAGTGGCGGCAGCAAGACTCCGATCCCGAATTTATAACGCTAGAAAGCTACATCAGCCCAACAAGGGGAGGTTCCACATTTGAGCCCCCCGCACCTAAGAGATCGTCAGATACTACAGAGAGCAACTGAGCGGACGACTCGCAAGTATGCCCCTGTTGGACACAAACGTCAACAATATGTGGCTCCATTGTCGCTTAACCATCAAGGAAGCAGCTGAAATTACAATAGGCTACGCGCCACCACCGACAAGAAACCCGTGGTATGATGGCGAATGTGAGCAGAAAAAGGGAGCAACCGACGAGGCGTACCAAAAGATGATGCAGAGGAGAACGCAAGCAGCGCGCGAGGAATACCGAGCCAGAAGGAGGGAGGGGTAAAAGACGCATCCTCCCAGTTCAAGGATATCGAAGAGTTCAGGGGCAAAAACGCGATAAGAACCTTTTACAAAAAAGCCAGAAGCTTCGCAGCGGCCTTTAAAAATGGCACCCAGGTTCTTCATAACTGCGAGAGCGATATTGTTAACGACCCACAGGGAATAGTGGATGTTTTTAAGCAACATTTCCAGCGGCTACTTAACGAAGATGGTGAAGAGAGAGTGCTAGTAGATGAAGAGATCCCGCCTCCAGTCGACGAAGTTGTCCCCTCTCGCAGCATTGAAGAAGTAGGCGTGCTTCCTTGCTTTGGTAGCGTCAAGCTTCTCTCAAGAAGAAAGGGAACGTAAGTCGAGAAGCTTTTTCATGGCAAGCCAGGGTTTTTGCCAGTATCCCGCCGAGGAGCGGCGTTCGATGGCGTTGGTGTTATCGGGATCCGAACTCGCCCATCGTGCGTCAGATTCCAATACAGTAACCACTGCGCCCATAGGCATAGGCACAGCTATTAAAAAGCTGAAGAACAAGAAGGCCGCAGGATCGGATGGATTACCATCAGAGCTCTTCAAAGCCGAAGGCGAAGTTCTGGTAGGAAGCCTGCACCAGATCGTCTGTAGACTGTGGGAGGTCGAGTGCATGCTCGACGACTGGAATACTAGCTCTATACTCGTATGTTCCACTCACCAAAAAAAAAAAAAAAGGCGATCCTACCTCTTGCAAAAGCTACAGAGGTATAGAGGCTTAATGTCGCTAACAAGGTCCTATCCAGTATATTGTGTGAACGTCTAAATCCGTTCTTCACCGCACTAATCGGCACATACCAATGCGACTTCCGGCCAGACAGATCGACTATAGACCAAATATTCACGTTATGAAAAATCCTGCAGAAGGCCAGCGAGTTTCAAATCTTCGGCTTGTCCAAAGAGCTAGGGTCCAAACTTCGGTCCCGAAGAACCAAGGTTATCCTCTACAAGACTCTTATCCTGCCGAAAGCTGGATGATAAGCAGGACAACAGAGCTGATCCATGGCTCCTTTGAAAGGAGGAGAAGACATAACCGCGAAATCTGTAAGCTGTACAAAGATGAGGATATAATCCGGGAGGTAAAAATCCATCCACTACAATGGCTCGGCCGCATCAAGCGCGTGTGCACCAACGCTCCCCCTAAGACTGTCTTCGAATCCGAACGTCCTGGTTCGAAAAGAATGGGGAAACCGAACCTCCGGTATAAAGACCAGTGATCGCAGAGGTAAGACAAGTTGGTCTGTCCGACTGGAAGCTGGGTGTCCAAAATGGAAGGCTGTATTAACTAGGGCCCAGAACTTCCATGGGTTGCTTTACCATTTCAATGACACATTTAAATTGTCTAATTCACCATGGGACCTCCATAGTTGATCGAAAAGTACTTGGTTTTTCAAATCTTTCACCTAAGCCACTACATTGAGCACATTGGCTTACATATAGTATGTGATACGGCTTACTCGCTCCAATCTATTTAGCAAGCTTTGGCAAATCTACAGACATAAAGAGGCTTTGCTACTAGCCAAATTTGCCACGGTACGATTGTCCAAAACCGCTTACCACTCTTTACCTTCTATCGACTTGCACCCTTACCAAACACAGATGTCATCACTTTGATGAATGAGTCTGATTTCAAGGATTTCTCGCTTTAACTTGACTGTTGACTACACCTTTAACCCCTCCACATCCGCCATAGACTTTCACGCTTCTACTTTGATTTTTTCCTTTAATTTATCTAATGGATTTGATACCAACGAACGCACCGTTAGTTTCATCAATAGAGTAAAAGCCACCTGGACTGCGCAACTTTGCCCTTCACTCGACTTGCAATCGGCGTTTGGGCCATTAGTAAAACTCACATCCGCAGCGCCTAACTCTCATCAAGCCCTAGCGATTTGGGGATTTCGATGGATTTAAATAGAAATAAATAGAAGTAGTCAGCAGTACAGCAGTAGTTACATCCGGTTGGGATCTCGATACCGTTTATCGTACGTGTCAACGGCAGTCGACACCCAAGAGGATGTACAAATTAGAATGTGCTCGTGTGTCAGATGCAGATGAAATTCTAAACAATGCAACCTGAGAGATGCAGGTCAACGTGAAAGAAGATTGCATCCATTCATCTTTTCATTTCAGATACAATAGAGGCTGGCACTACTACTTGTTCATATTGTGCGCAAAAAGTATTAAATGTTAAACGACGGATACAGGTCGTCGTCGGTGCGTGTACAATATTGTAAATATGACTTTCACAACCAAGCTATCGTTTAAGTTAAGAAATTATATACGCTGAGGGGAGGCGGGCAACCAACCGCCCATTGCATTCTTCAATCCGTTAAGATCTTGACCTATATTCTGCAGTGTACTTCAGCAGTATCTATTCAGTGTAACGAACGAACGAACTATTATTAGACAATAGACTGTGAATGAACAAAAATAAAAAATATAAAAAAGAATAGACAAAAGTGGACAACCCTCTGGAGAGCCGACGACGTACAGACGAATAAATCGACATCCGTTTAACAATGACACTAGCGCGAAAGGTTCCGCAAAGAGGAAGTGGGGGGAGTGGCCGGCTAGATGAGCGGATGGCTGGCTAGTTATTTGTTGGCCTCGAATGTCAACAGAAACAACAATGATCACGATGATGATGACGATGACGCCGACATCGACACGACACAAAACATACGAGAGGAAGTTCATGTAATGCGAGACTGCAGACAAAGCCTTGTATTTCGTATTTTTTTATTACTAGTGTCGGATAGACGATGGCCAATCGATAAGATTCGTGTCCAAAAGCTGACAATGCACTGTTAGATACATTTTACGTTCAACACACAGCTCGTGTGTAATGGTGCATCGTGAATCTTAAAGACAATTGCCGCACCATCGAGTACGTAACTTTGTATGAATTCAGATATTCCAATCTACCGTTGCGCGGCCGTTGATGAAAACCTTTCTTTCACTGTATCTATGCTTTGATTACTCGAAGATGTACACATTTTGAATTTTAATTTAACATCAATTCGCCGATGGTCGATGACATTCGAAATGGTAGTTGCTTCAATCGAAACGTTACTCAATCGAAAATGGTAAAATGTAGATACAAGAGCGCCTCCCTCGCAGATGGTTGACTATCTAAAGCAAATATTCATGAAGAATCGACCAAATTCTTATTCCTATTCTGCTCCCGTTACTTACGAGTAGCAACATCGAATGTTTTGCATGAATTGTGAGGGTTTTGTTTAAATAGATACACAAAGAAATGGAAAAAGATACAAAATAAGTGAGAAAGGAACGTTCAAGCTTTTAAGTGTTCGTTATGTACTCGTATTCGTATCGTTTTATTTTCGCATACATGCTGTTATAAAAGGTTAATTCGTAAGGGGTATTAGCTATCGGGGGCATCAAGATTGCTGCAGCAGGCGTTCGAAAGTAAATGCTCTATACGATCTTGTAGTCACTGGACTGTTGAGATCTGTTGTGCTTTTATAAAAGTAAACAGTTTGCTCTACCTCAATTTTGTATCTTTTCATGACTATCTTTAGGTTATGTTAAAGGGCTTGGGTCACGTTTGTCTAAGAAAATCAAATTGACACGCCAAAAGGTCCATCGGCCTCGGTCTGATATCCACTCTCTGCAATTGACGGGTTACTAGATTCTAAGGCATACGGCTCATAATCCCTTGTGCGGAAATACGATAGTGGAAATTCTACTCGGCAGAAAAACGTTCTATTTTGTTACATAAGGGGTGGGCCATCTAGTGTTCTTCTCTTTTCAAATCATAGGTTATTTGGACACTAACAGGTGTTTTCCCGCTCGAAATCTTGACAGAAAATTAGTATCATACCTCCACAGAACGAAATGAGTCGCTTTACGCTTGAACAGCTTTGGGAAATATTGAAAACTTATTTCCAAAGTGAGCGCTGTGTAGCCCAAACAGTGCGTTTTTTTTAAAAGAAATCTTGGCCGAAATGAAGCACCCACCGTGCAAAGAGTTCGTGAGACTGGTATGCTAGTGGACAAACTTATGGTCCCCGTCGTCGTACAGAGCGCAGAGATGAGAATGTGGCTGTTGTGGCTGAGAGTGTGAGACTCAATTCACGAACATCAACTCGCCATCGATCTCAACAGCACAAGATTTCGCCGCGGAGAATTATGCACTTGTCGTTATCGCTTCGCAATTTGGGCCTTAATGCACCTTGAATTAGAAAACGATTTTGGCCAAAAAATCATCTTTTCCGACGAGGCGAGTTTTCATCTCGGCGGCTATGTTAACAAACAACATTGCCGCATCTCGGAAAACCCGTACGTTATTGTCGAGAAGCCAATGCATCCACAAAGAGTGACAGTTTGGATTGTGGAGTGGTGGCATCATTGGACCATTTTTCTTCATAAATGAGGCTGGGAACAACGTCCGGTCAAAGGTGGGCGTTACAGAGCCATGTACACCTACTTTTTTTTAACTGAAATTGAAGACATGGATTTGGACGACCTCTGATTTATCACATAACCCGAACGGAGTGCAGTGGTTTGGGTCGTAGATGTTCGTTCACTACTCTCTAGGGGTGGTGACAGAATTTTCACGTTGGTTGTAGCTCTCAGGAACTGTTCCATGCACTTATTGTGTTATATTAGAATAGCATGAACAGAGTATGAGTTTAAAGTGGCCATATACTGTGAGTGCTATGCTTTCATCAGAATGTTTGACCACTTCTCATTCTTGGCTACGTGCAGCACAGGTAGGCTCAGTGATGCCTAACACGCAGAGATGTTTAGCAAAAGTGTAATGGCTCGTAATGACACCCGCAAGTCTTCTGCAGTCAATTCTCCTTAAGGATAAGAAGAATGCTGCGGATTTCTTGTAGACATCAGGGCGCACGCGCTTAGTTATCCTGCATTCTGGATATTCCTTCCATCTACGATTGTGTGTATTAAAGACCCAATCGTTGATATGGCCATTGACCGCGGAACCAGGCAGACCCAAGGAGGGTACCGGTCAGATATCTCATTACCTGGGATCTTAACAAGCCTTAGTGAGCTTAGTCTACCGACTTTGTTCAGGAAGGCCTTAAGTTCACACACTAACTTGGAGCTGGTTAAAGGGTTGGACACAGCTTTGAGTGCTGCTTGGCTGTCACTGCAAACGCATATGTTTCCACCTATGCTTTGCAACATAGTGCATGGCCATCAGAGTTGCTTATATCTCTGACTAAAAGACACACGCATATTTTGCTGACGAAAGTGCAGTCGGACGCGCTCAAACAAAGCCTCAGCGCCGGACCCCACTCTTCTTTAGGTTCAGTATATGGCCACAGCCAATCCTGAAGCCATGAAAATTCGACTGTGAAGTTATAGCGCAATAGGAAGACAGGTATCATTGGGTCAGAGGGCATATCCAAGAGACAAGCGATGTAGGATATTTGCTGCGTAGCGCACTGACATTCCCATGCGAGTTATACCAAAAACCATTTCTCTTGAGATGAGACATGGCTTTCAATGCGCACCCTCTGATATATATTCAAGGGGTGGAAGATTCATCATAGCATCTAGACCAGCGCACGGCGTGCTGAGGAAAGACCCCGTACAGCTTAGACAAACCGTTTATTTGGAAATTTGTGAAAGAAGCTATGACATGTTTGCGTGTTAGCCTGTTCCACCAGACAACCAATGCATATGAGATTAGCAGTCTTATCATTGCCGTGTAGATGGCGATAAACCCCATTGTTTGCTAAAAGCAAGACTTACTACATCCAAACGAAACTTGATTATTGAATTTTATTGCAAAAATTCGCAATAAAATGTTTTTCTTGCATTTCGACCAATTTACGGTGATCGTAATCGACTTAATGAGCCAGCAAGTTAAGCCGTAGTCATGCGATTTGACGACTTTGGGTTATTTTATGGGGATATGTCAAAACACTCGTCTACTCCACTAAACCTACGTCAATTGCAGCCTTAGAAAACAACAACGTGTTATCAGCGAGATACTAGCTAATAGTTATGTTCAAAAACGTAACCCCAAAGTGGACTCTCCGTATGGGCCAGTTAAAACGTAGTTGTTGTCAAAATTTACACGAAATAATCTTTAAAAAGTAAATGGCAAGCATTGATTTATCAACTCACATAAGAGTTGAATACACTTTTGCAACTTTCCAGTTATTGTATTTGGCAATTAAAAACCAAACGCTTAAAAAATCATAAGACAGAGAAGCTTGGTTCTGGTCATTCATGGGCTGTAACGTCACCAACGGGTGGCAAAGGACTAACAAAGGCCTCGTAGGGGTAGCATCTATCCGACGGTCCTATCCCCACCTCCTCGTGGTGCCATCTGGAGATTTCCTACGGAAATCGCAGACGGGGAAGGGCCTCCTGCGCACAAAAAAACAGGATTAGTCGGTTGGACTACGGCCTAGTAAGCCGTAACCGTAAAAAAAACACAAACTCCGAAACAACCATAAGCCTCGGATAGATCGGGCCGGATTTATGTTGACGACCCGTGCAAATAACGAAAAAAAGGACAATGATCTTCGGCTTTGTACGTGGAATGTTAGGTCCCTAAATAGGCCACGTGCAGCCGAACAACTTGCGGACGCCCTAGACCACTATAAAGCGGACATCATCGCCATCCAGGAAATGCGATGGAATGGACCGGGTATAAAGCGGATGAAAAACTGCGATATTTACTACGGCGACTGCTACAGGGAGAGGGCAACGATTGTTTGGATGCGGATTTGTTGTTCGAGGTGGACTAAGGCAAAAAGTGCTTAGCTTTCGGCATGCGAGCGAACGCCTCATAACAATCCGTACCAAGGCTAAATTTTTTAACATCAGCCTGATCTGCGTCCACGTCCCCACGGAAGACAAGGATGACTCCGCCAAAGATGAGTTCTACGATCTCCTAGACAGAACATACGCCCAATGTCCCAGCTATGACAACAAAATTGTACTAGGAGACTTCAATACTAAGCTGGGTAAAGAAAGCATCTTTGAACGAGTCATCGGCAGACATAGCCTACACGACACCACCTCCGATAACGGACACAGGCTGATTGATCTTGCTACGGGACGAAATCTGCTTCTAGCCAGTACGCGCTTCCCGCACCTCGATATACACAAAGGCACCTGGCGGTCTTTTGATCAATCGACTACCAACCAGATTGATCACATCGCGATCGACGGCAGACACTCCTCCACTATTCTTGATGTTCGAACTTTCCGAGGGGCTAACATCGACTCGGACCACTATCTTGTAGTAGCCAAGATGCGACTACGGATATCACGAACGCAACGGAGTAGAGTAAGAATACAAAGTTATGACGTCGGAAAGCTACTATCGCCAGAAACCGCTCGTGCTTTTACCGATCGCGTCTCCCTTAAGCTCTCCAATACACCTCAATCCTCCACGCTGTCAATAGAACAGCAGTGGAGCCTTTGCAAACAAGCCCTGAAAAGCTCTGTATCCGAAGTTTTGGGTCTCAAGGCTCCACCACGAAGAAACACCTGGTTCGATGACGAGTGCAGGAGGATTCATACAGCGAAGCAGGATGCATATAAGACCTCGCTGCATAAAAGAACAAGAGCAGCTCGTGAGCTCTACGAGTTAAAAAGAAGGGAGGAGGATAAGCTTCTTAGAAGAAAGAAGAAAGAGCACGAGAAGCGCGCGATTGAGGATTTGGAGAGGGTTACTGCAGGCGTGACGTTCGAAAGTTTTATCAACAGATAAAGCGAACATGCCAAGGTTATAAAGCCAAAACCGAAGCCTGCAGGGATGAGAACGGACACCTAGTAGTAGAACCGCAGTCGATGCTGAGAATATGGAAAAACCACTTCTGTAGACTATATAATGGCGATATTAGTCAATATACCGCTATCAGGCAGAATGATCCATTTCTAATCGACGGAGACCGCAGAGAATTTCGCCCCCTGACCTCGACGAAGTTAAGATTGCCATATCGAAGCTCAAGTCGAATAAAGCTGCTGGCGCAGACAGACTGTCTGCTGAGCTCTTCAAGGCAGCTGGGGATGACCTGGTTGGGAGCATGCACCAGCTCATCCGTAGGATATGGTTAGAGGAAAGCATGACCGAGGAATGGAGTCTCAGCATCGTATGCCCGATCCACAAGAAAGGCCACCCCTCTGATTGAGCCAAATATAGAGGAATAAGTCTCCTTAACATCGCCTACAAAATCTTCTCTGCCGTTTTGTGTGAACGCCTGAAGCCTTTTGTAAATAAGCTGATTGGTCCTTATCAGTGCGGATTCAGGCCAGGGAAGTCCACCATCTACCAAATCTTCACACTACTGCAGATCCTGGCAAAAACCAATGAATTTCAAGTCGACGCTCACCACCTATTTGTCGACTTCAAAGCCGCATACGACAGCGTAATTAGAAACGAGCTACACAACGCTGTGTCTACCTTTGACATACCTGCTAAACTCGTCAGACTATGCAGGATGACTTTGGAGAATGCTCGCTGCTCCATCCGAATCGGTGAACACCTTACCGATAGTTTTGATGTCAAAAAAGGATTTAAGCAGGGCGATGCGCTGTTGTGTGATTTCTTCAACATCATACTGGAAAGGATTGTGCAAAAATCTATTTCAAATCCTAGCAAATCCTTTCATAACTCGACGATATTGACATAATAGGTAGATCACAGCGAGATGTCAATGAGGCGTTTGCGAGTATTGAGATGGAGGCGGCGAAAATTGCTTTGGCGGTAAACGAGGACAAAACTAAATATATGTTGTCATCAAAAAAGAACGCTGGCCACCGACGTCTTGGCCAGAACGTTTGTATTGGAAGATATAACTTCGAGGTAGTTAAGGACTTCGTCTACCTTGGCTCCGCAGTGACCTGGAACAACGAATCAGTTTCGAAATCAAACGCAGAATCACTTTTGCCAATGGCTTTTTCTTTGGGCTCAGGAGGCAACTGAGTAATAAAGCCCTCTCCCGAACGACAAAGTTGACTCTATACATATAAGACCCTTATCATCCCGGTCCTGTTGTACGGCGCAGAAGCATGGACACTATCAAAAGCGGATGAGGAGGCCCTTGGTTGGTTCGAGAGAAAGATTTTGCGCGTGATTGTTGGGCGTATAAATGCAGACGGGGGATGGAGGAGAAGATTCAACCACGAACTTTACGGGCTGTACAGCGACATGAGCCTAGTCAGGGGTCTACGGATTCAACGCCTAAGATGGCTGGGCCATGTAGAGCGAATGGACACCACAGCTCCAGCCCGGAGAGTCTTTAAATCCAACCCCGAGGGACGAAGAAACAGAGGACGGCCGAACTTAAGATGGCGCACACAGTTGGAAGGGGACCTCAGCCAACTGGGTGTGCGGCAATGGAAAAGGCTAGCGAAAGGCATGTTGGTTGAGGCCCAGATTCACCCCGAACTGTAGCGCCCACTAAGACGAAGAAGAACGTCACCAAATACCATTTCGACATCAAGTGCATAACTAAAGCACAATGCTCTTTCAAGACAATGTCATTCATAGAATACGGAAACACAAATGAGTCTCGATCGGCCACAAATCTTCCGGGCACTCGAGACAAGTCCAGCAAACACTTGTCAGTGGGGACTTGTTAGTCGATTCATTAGCCCACGTGCTTCTTGTTATGAATTAAAAATTCTGAAATTCGAAACTTCTTCGCCACAACAGTCCCGTTGTATAGAGAAAGAACTCCAAAAGACTTATTTACACGTGACGGCGCCGTAGAGGTATCCACTTTCTCTTCCGTCCACACGAGCACAATGCTCTATAACCGCATCGACTCTGTTTCAGCATGATGCATACGAGAATGAGTACAACGCAGATTGTTTATATTCGATCTGAACTAATAGGAGATAATTCAAAAGAGACGAAATTGATTGAGTTTTGATTGACGACGACATTTCAATTCAAAGTCAAGGAGTCCACAAAGAACAAGTAGACAAGCAAATCGGAAAGAGTTTCAGTCAACAAGGCGTACTTAACCGAGGACTTAAGCATCAATTCAAAGCAATACAATTGCGTCTCTGCCAGCACTACACCCAATTGTCGAATACCATCACTTCATCCTACTAAAGTCACATCCTCGTCGAATCAAGTCACTCAATCCACTCCAGTCGTACCGTCACGGCACACACTTTATCGAGCTGCAGACATTTCTACCATTTCTGGAGTGAATTCCAGAAACTATTTGAGTTGTCAGTGTCGCATCTGATGGATGGAGCGCGTTAGAGCGGCGAGCTGTTTTAATTGTCTCGTTTGTCTCCTTGGCCTTGGAACTCTTTTTGTTTTTTTTTTAACTATTTTTAGAGTCACTGCTTCTGGGATTTTCGTATCTCGCAACGAACGATGACGCCATTAACATGGCAAATGAATGGGGGGTGAAATAAAATGATAAACGAGCGACATAGGACTCTAATAATTCTAAATGGTTTATGGGAATCGATTTAAATAAAAATCACGTCGCCATCAGCAAAGCTCTCCTGTTAAATTACCTTTCAGTTTTTGTTTGCAAATTTTATTCATTCTTTGTAAAAAAATAAGAACAAAACAAAAAATCTGATTAAGTACCTTGTGGCTGGTATTCAAATCTACCGCAGAAGGTTCCTATCTTCAGTCTTTTGTTTGGGACTAAAAGAGATATGTGGACTTGAAGGTGTTTGAATTTCCTGTGCTTGTCACGAAAAGTATTTATTATAGGTTGGGCTTAAGATTTATTTATTCCGATCTTTGGTCTTGGTCTAGGCGAGGCGTGATTCGATTACCAAAAGGAGCTTAGCTGGGGTCGATGTCTTTCACATAATGCGGGCTCTAATGCAGTGTGTCCTGAACTAAGGCTTGACATCGAGTCGTTAATGGTGAATGGATTATACACTTAAGCATATATATGTATGTATGTACATATCTTTGCGACATCTGTGCTTCCAGGAATACTTGATTTTCTGTGGAAAGGAGAATTTCGTGAGAATTAATCAAACTTGAACGTCCACGTCACTCTATAGCCCGTCCTCCTTTTTACAAAGGGCTTAAAACTTTCTAGTAGAAGGCGGTTCCATCTCGTTTTTGTTTTTGGAAAGTCAGACCTTTTGTCCAGACTTAGGTAGGTAGGTAGGTAAGACCGTAGCCTTCCCAGAGATGGGAAGAACACACATAGGCCAAGGAGGCCCGTTGTGTAGCTACGAGGGGGTTTAGCCCCCTATTCGTGAAACCATTTTGTGCTTCTTAAAAATTTAAGAAGATCAGATATCCCCACTTGCTGAACTTCGGTCAGATCGTTAAGGAGGTATGATCCTAGGTATCGTTTCCTGATTGTGTAGAATGCCGGGCAGGCGCAGAGGAGGTGATGGATGGATTCGACCTCTTCTTCGTCTAGACAGCTCCTACAAAAATCATTCGGAGTGATACCTAGTTTTTGCGCGTGACTGCCAATAAGGCAGTGTCCTGTGATGACACCTATGACTTTATAGATGTCAGTTCTATTTAGGGAGATAATACTCCTAGTTCGTTGAGGCAGGTGTGTCGCTGAGTCTATCTCCTGTTCGTCTCGGCCCTGGCGAGGGTATACCCTCACAAACCACAGTTGATTGTAGCGTCGTTCCTTTTTTGTCGGCTCTTTCATTTCCAGTGATGTCGCTGTGTCCCGGTACCCATATAAGTTGTATGTTGAACTGTTCAGCCATCTCGTTAAGAGATAGGCGACAGTCGAGGCTAGTTTTTGATGTGTACACATAGGACTCCAGCGACTTTAAGGCTGCTTGGCTATCCGTGAGAATGCGGATATCCGTGGTGGATATCACGTTCCACTTCAGCCAGGACAGAGCCTCTTTTATTGCCAACAGTTCCGCCTGGAAAACGCTGCATTGATTAGATAGTTTTAGAGCTTTGTTTAGCTTAAGTTGTTTGCAAAATACTCCACTACCCACCCCGTCTTTGGTTTTAGACCCTTCAGTATAAAAGTCTACGCAATTTCTGCGAGGTTGAGTCTGGCGAGTCCAGTTTTGTCTGTCCGGGTAGAACGTTGTAAAGTTTTTTTCCAAGACTGTGGTGGGTTCTGTGAGGTCTAGGTTTTCTGCCATGGTTAACCTGTTAATCAGGATCGAGGAGTGGCCAATGACGTAGCTCTTCCAGTTCGAGTTGGCTTTAAGTCTAATGGCCGTTTGTGTGGCAATTTGCTTGCCGAAAATATCGAGTGGTGTAAGGTCGAGTATCATGTTAAGTGCAGCCGTTGGGGTGGACCTGAGGGCCCCGGTAATGCATAAACACGCCAGCCTTTGTACCTTCTCGAATTGTTTGAGGTATGTTGTCTTGTCCAGTGCTGTCCACCAGACAGTCGCTCCATACATTAATATGGGTCTAACGACCGTGGTGTAGAGCCATAGGGTAACCTTGGGATTGAACCCCCATTTTTTCCCTATGGCTTTCTTGCATGTAAAGAGAGCTATTGTTGCTTTTTTAGCTCTTTCGATTGTGTTGCTTTTCCAGGTTAATTTCCTGTCCAGTATGATGCCAAGGAATTTGCCACTGGAGGAGTAGTTTAATCTGGTACCAAGCAAAGTGATAGGGCAGTATTCCGGGATTTTATGCTTTTTGGTGAATAGCACGAGCTCCGTTCTCTGGGGATTAACCCTGAGCCCTTTGCTATGCGCCCATTTGTAAAGAATTGAGAATGCCGTTTGCATACGGTCACTCAGTGTCGATAGGTATTTACCTGAGATTGAAATGGCAACGTCATCAGCGTAGGCAATAACGTCCAGGCCTTCTTCCTCCAGTTTGATTAGTAGTTCATTTATAACTACATTCCAGAAAAGAGGTGAGAGAACCCCTCCTTGCGGGGTTGCCCTGGTAACCACTCTGGTGATTGCCTGGCTTCCCCATTTCGAGTGAATCTTGCGTGTTGATAGTAGCTCGCTGATCCACTCTATGAGAGTCTTCTCCACCTTAAGCTTTTCTAACCCTTCTGTTATTGCTTCCGGAGTGACGTTGTTAAAGGCGCCCTCTATGTCTAGGAAGGCTTGTCCAGACTTAAGTGTTAGGTTAAAGGGGCCCTATGAAAGAGAGAAGAAAATCAAAATTCGCAATTCAATGTTAACATAGCACCCAATTACGTCGCAGATTGACAAAGAGATGGCGCCACAATTGACAATCAACATGACTTAAGGAATACTAAATTTCAAACGATCATGCCACATTTTATAAAGACCTGACGTTTAGTTCACAAATCACAGTACTCTTACTGACGCTACTTTTCTAAAGCTTTATTTGGCCGACCGCAAGCAAACTTAACGAGATCCAAAATCAGCAGGTATCGAAATCCCTGGAGCCATGTGAGCCCCTCCGAAGCACTTAATACCCTAGTGCATCTCTACCCCTTGGACCATCACATCAAATACACGGCGGCGTGCGATGCCATCAGGCTTAAGGAAGCAGACTTCTGGTCACCCAAAGCGTATGGCAGCGGCAGAGCTCTGTCACTTCTGCCAACGAATTTGAACTCGCTTCCTACGGACTACATACATCACACTCTCCCTCGACTTCAATAGTGTCGTGCACTCTCATCTTCCTTACAGAGAAGAATGGAAAGCGTGCAACCCAGTCGCGAAATTCTAAATTATCTCGACACAGCTGAATATCTCAAACTCATTCCGTCTCCCCGATCACTCGAACAGTGTACAAAATACTCAGTGCAACTTGCTCCAATTACACGTCCACCGCTATTTCCAGCGACAGCCAAGCCGCTATTAAATGTATCTTGGCGTTACAGTCCATGAAGAACCAAAGCCGAGCTTCTCTCAATCACCCATGTTGTGTGAGAATTTTATTTTCCAATAGGTGAAAGGGACCTACGGTTTATAGCCGGTTCCGAACGGCGAGATTCGAGAAACTTTTTCTTGACAATTATACTACAGGGGGTTTTGTCAGTACCCCGCTGAGGAGAAGCACCGTGAAAAACACGTTCGATGACATGGCTGTTGTCGGGATTCGATCCCGTTAAAGCTGGTAGATAATTGCAAGAAAGTTCCTTCGGGTTCCAGGACACAGAAACTAAGAAGAAAAAGAGAGGGCCGGTGAGCTAGCCAAGCTTGGGCCATCTCAAAATCATCTACTGAAACTGTGGGTCTGTCGCTGAACCTTCCCAGAGGCAACACCCTACAACACTTTTTCAATAAAGCCAGTCCTAGGTGGCTACACTTACTTACTTTTTAGGCCAGCAACCCATGGAGGGTATGAGCCTGCGTTAATACAGGCGTTCATCCATGGCGGTCGGAAGGCTCGGATTCGAATACCCTTTTAGCTCGAGCATTGGTGTCCATGCGCTCGAGGTGGCCGAGCTATTGTAGTTGACGGATTTTTGCCTTCCGGACTATATCCACATCTTTGTACAGCTCGTAGAGTTCGCGGCTATGTCTTCTCCCCCATTCACTTTCCTCGCAAACAGGACCGAATATCCGTCGCAGAATTCTTCTTTCGAAGGAGCCAAGGATCAGCTTTGCTCTCCTGTTTATCGCCCAGCTTTCTGTTCTGGCCGGATAAGAGTATTGTGGAGCATAAACCAAGGGGACGAGAGTTTGGACCCTAGCTGTTTTGACAAACCGAAGTAGCCGAGGGTGATTCTGCGCTGGATCTCTACTATAAAGTATATAAACTCCTTCACCACCTCGAAATTGTAGCTGCCTATCGTTATATTTTACCCTAAGTATAGGTGATGGGGGATGCCGTGAACTTCTACAATGGTGTGCTGGGAACTTGCGACAATATCAATATCATCTGCGTAGCCCAGCAACTGAACCGATTTATGGAAGATCGTGCCTTCTGTCTTGACGTTGGCCCGCCCTACTATTTGTTCCAACACGAGATTGAAGAAGTCGCATGACAGCGCATCTCCTTACCGAAATCCGGTGCAGATTTCAAAAAGCCTCGGAGGTTCTGGAGCCGAACTGTACGGTACACCGAGTGTTTGTTTGTGTAGTTCGAATCAGTTTTCCTGGGATCCCGAATTCGGTCATCGCGCGATGAATGCTGTCATATGCGGCATTAGAATCGATAAAGAGGTGGTGTATATCGATTTAAAACTTGCTGGTCTTCTCCAGGATTTGTCGCAGCGTGAATATGTGGCCTATAGTCGATCTGCTTGACTGGAAGCCGCACGGGTATGTGCTGATTAGTGTGGGGCAAAACGGCTTTATACGTTCACAGGTATGATCGCCTTTTTCGTGGATGAGGCATAAAGAGCTGGTATTCCAGTCGTCGGGCATGCATTCGTCCACCCAAATTCTACAGATGATCTGCTACATGCTCCCAACCAGAACATCGCCTCCAGCTTCGAAGAGCTCTGATGGTAATCTACCCAAGCCTGCGGCGTTATTATTCTTCATCTTTTTAATAGCTACGGCTACTTCTTCAATGCTGGAAGGGGGGGAAATTTTGTCGAATGGAGGCGGGATCTCTTCATCCACCAATACTCTCTCTTCCGCATGCTCGTTAAGCAGCTGCTGGAAATATTGCTTGAAAACGTCCACTATTCCCTGCAGATCGGTAACAATATTGTTCTCGCAGTTTTGCAGAGCCTGTCATTTTGAAAGCCCGCCTCGAAGCTTTTGGCGTTTTTGTAAAAGGTAAATACTTACATATACCTATATGCTGCAATCCAAAAAAGACGCACAATACCAACGTCTTGACTAGAACATCGCAATTGGCAGCTACAAATTCGAAGTGGTCAAGGACTTCGTCTACCTTGGCTCACTAGTGACCAGCGACAACAACACCAGCGCTGAGATCAAACGCAGAATTACTCTTGCCAACCGCTGCTTCGTGGGGCTCAAGACGCAATTGAGAAGTAGAGCCCTTTCTCGGTAAACCAAGGTGGCACTATATAAGACGTTGTTCATCCCAGTCCTCCTTTACGGCGGAGAGACTTGTACCTTAACAAAGCGGATGAAGATGCCCTTGGTCGTTTCGAGAGGAAAATTCTGCGCTCAATCTTCAGACCCGCTTGTGTTGACGGAGTGTGGAGGATAAGAGTCAAACAAGAACTTTACGGGCTGTAGAGCGACACCGGCCTAGTACGGCATCTACGAATCCAACGTCTAAGATGGCTAGGCCATGTAGAGCGCATGAACAGCACAGCACCGGCACGAAGAGTCTTCGAGTCTAACTCCGAGGGACGACGCCGCAAAGGGCGGACGAGCACGGCACTGGAAACAGCTATCCAAAGACCATGCTGGCTGAAGACGCTTGTTAGTTGATGCCCAGCTTCACCCCGGACTGTAACGCGTCTATACCGATTGACTCTGGTTTCTCAATTGGTGCCTTGGAAGACAACTATACACGTGTTATTTACGGGGTGCCAACGGGGTAGAATCGGAATTTACCTTGGCATTAGAGACCATGCCTTTCTCAATCAAAGGTGACTTGAAGAAGATTTCACTAACCAATACCCAATGAAGGTGTAGGTTTCAGACAACCTACTGAGCCTATTTTAAAATAATCTCACGACCATTGGTGGTGAATACTGCGTAGGACTTAATACCTATTGAGCTGTCGACACAAGTAATAAATAGAATAGACATAACCAAAGGACAATGGGTTCGTATCAGATAATCAGCTACACCTCTGTAGTCAGCAAGCGCCTAATTACAAAGGCGTTAACGAGCACTCAGTTCCCTCGGATACAAATTATGGAATCGGATCTAGATGAGTTGAGTTCAGGAGCTCGCATTTATCATCTATTGTCATATTATCATTATCTTTTCATTCTTTTAATAACAACTGTTCCTGATCCCTCAGAATTTAAGTCGGATTTTTAGAATCACCATACGACCTGCTTTACTTCCTTCACCCTAAGCATGACTAACCGCTCGAATTCGTTCTATATTCCATATTACAGAAATGACATCTTTATGCAGCATGATTCACCGATGCATCCATAATCAGCTTTGTGCCCTTAGTAGAGGAAGATCAATTCGGCTCCAGCGCTCGAATATGGTGTGTCCAGTAGTCTAGAACACAGTCGCTTTGTGTCAACGGCTCGATTTCTTCGCCCACCGCCAAGACCCCGGCCGATTAATGGCGAATTTATTCACCGGCTCTCTCCATCCGTTCGCTTTATCTCTAATAATTTATTAATAATCAACAAAAAGAGAATTCTGAAGAGAAAAGAAGCATTCCCGCGAGTTTGTTTTACTTTCACTGAATCGTATCGTTCGAATGTGATTTTTGAAAAAAAACAGAAAAACAAAAAATCTCAAATGAAACCGCTTTCTATTCTGAAAACACAAATTAAACAAAACAACTTATTACCTCGATTAATTGGATGGATTAAAGTGCGCATACGAGTTCCCGACTGACTGACTTACGTACATATCTCAAATCGGGGTGGGCATAGTGTGGATGTCAGGTGCAACATATCCAGAGTTGAATGTCCATTCGGATTTGCCTAATGAACTGTGAAATCACGATGCGTTTCGTATCTCTTTATCAAATGAAATCATAAAACATTCGGTTATGATTTGTATCTCAGGATACATATGCTAACCGGAGCATATCTGCTATAAAGGCGTTTCGTGTGAAGCCACGAGGTGAGTTAATCAAGCGAGAATTCTTGGCGGCAACCGTCGTAGATCTAAAAATATAATTAGGCACAAAACGACGACACATTTGTCGTATGGAGTACCGTCGCAGCACATTCGGTCTAAAACTATTTTCAAAGCAATGAGAGAAGAATCTATGAGAAGTCAAAATTAACGAGTTTCGAAACATTAGTGTCAGGCCTATATTTAAGGTCCCGATACCGCGTCCGTCTCTGGGTAGGGTAGTGAAACTCTAGCTTCCCACATACTCGTAGAGCGGAGGCATGCATTGGCATCGTTGTGGCGCAAACGATCTATGGAATGCATCTACGTATGTACATCTTTTCCCCGTACTATCACCCGAACGTGGGCAACCTAATTTGTATCCCACTTGGAGAAAGAAATGAAATGCATGCAAACGAATGTATGTACTCCCGTGGATTAATGACCTATCCACGTAAATTTAAATCTCTGAAAGATGAATGAATAGATGCAACAACTTTCTTTCTCACACACGTAGTATGCCTTAGGAGTATCTCCCGCGTATTTCAATGTATCTCTGCAATTGTAGAACAATGTGCAATTTGCAAGTAACTAGCTCGGCAATTTACCATACAAAATGGTTAGCCATCCATAGGTACACACGCTCACATCGTTGTCGCTCATCGTTTGGTTCACATGTCACTCTAGAAACAGAAGAAATTCCTGTCTGCATCGCTCCAGTTTCCTTCTCCATTCCTTCAGCAGCAATCAAAATGATGATTTGCGATGGGAAACAGTATCTTAGATCTTACGGGTTCCGTGACGTGATGTGATGGTGTATTGTTTCGCTCTTATCATACGAATAACAATGTAATGAGTTCGGTTGGATGTTACATATTTCTAAGTGAATCATAAATCATCGTCCATCTCCGGTGAGATTTGTGCTGTAACCATCGCACTTGTTCCTTCGCAATCGCAACGAATGGTTTGCTTATGACGAAATTAAATTTAGAACCACAACGTGGTGGAACTAAAAACAAAAACAAAAAATTGTGTTGTGTGAGCGGTTTTCAGTCTTGCGAAAGAGTTTCATTGGTATGCAGAGAACGGTTTCGACTTTGTATCCGTCTGCCGGTTGGCCGACAGGTTGACGATTGGCAGTTGAGTATCTTGACATGCAGTCGATGTAATATGTCTTTGGCCGGTTTTGGCAGTTGCACGCTGTTCTCGGGCAGGAAAGTGATAGTTTATTAGTTGATTTATTGCCTAACGAGAGTTTCTTTATAACGAGTTGACTGGATGACTAATTGAACCTTTTCTGTGGTTTAGAAAAGATGAATGTCAAGGTGCTTGCTGCTTGCATAGCGAACCATATGAGCTTGGATGGAATAATCATTTTCTTGATGAAAAAGCGAATAGTAAGCTTTACTGGTAGATTTACGATATGACGGATATTTTATTCTCAGGAGCGAGCAAACAGAGCAAAGAAGTTGATCGCGTTGAACTTGGCAAACGCCACCGACGATCTCTGTCCCTGCTCAATCCAAGTTGACTGGCCTCCCCTGGATAAGTATACTGGCACCCGCCAGGTAGTAAACCAATGTGTGCAGCGACCCGACCCCTTGTTCCTGGGGAAGAGGAACCTGGCCCTCCAGGTTGGGGGTTGCGCTTAGGGTTAACATCCCTATCGCGTAAAACAAAAACTTGTTCAGAAACAACCAATAGCCTCGGAAACATGTTGACAACCCCCGCAAACGTCAAAAAGGAAACGAATTTCGGATCTGCACCTGGAACGATAAGTCCCTCAACAGACCAGGTGCAGCCGAACAACTGATCAACTCTTTGGACTGCTATAAGGCAGCCATTACCGCGCTCTAAGAAGTGCGATGGGATGGGCCAGGCAAAAAGCGAATGAAAAACTGTGATATATACTACGGAAACTGCTACAGAGAAAATAAGCGGATTTGTTGCTCGAGACGGACTCAGGAAAAAAGTCTTAAGCTTCCAGAATGTAAGCAAACGCCTCATAACTATCCGCATCAAGACCAGTCTCGGCAATATAAGTTTATTCTGTGTCCATGCCCCCACAGAAGAGAAACATGACCGACATAAAGACAACTTCTATGATCTGCTAGACACAACGTATGCGCAATGTCCCAGCTAGGACACCAAAATCGTCCTAGGAGATTTCAATGCGAAGCTGGGTAAGGAAGCTATCTTTGAACGGGTCATTGGAAAGCACAACCTACACAACACCATGTCAGAAAACGGACTAAGGCTAGTGGACTTTATGGCGGGACATAATCTCGTGGTAGCAAGTACACTATTCCCACACCTCAACATCCATGAGGGGACCTGGCGGTCTTTCGATCAATCGACAATCAATCAAATTGATCACATTGCGATCGACGGCAGACACTCCTCCAGCATCCTAGATGTCCGAACCTTTCGAGGAGCCAACATTGACTCGGATCATTACCTTGTTGCAGTCAAGGTACGGATGCGAATTTCTCGGAATCTACGGAGTCGACTAAGAACACCAAAATTTAACGTCGCAAAGCTGCAATCGCAGGAGACCGCCCGGACCTTGCCGATCAAGTCTCCCTCAAGCTCTCTCAAGTCCCGATGCAATCTGCAGAAACCATAGAACAGCAATGGAGTCGTTGTCAGAACGCCATTAGAGAGGCCGCCTCAGATGTACTCGGTTTCGAGCCACCACCGTCGAGAAATCCCTGGTTTGATGATGAGTGCAGACAGGCCCACGTAGGGATACAGAATGCATAAGTGGCCACATTGCATCGACGGACGAGAGCTGCCCGCGAGCTCTATGAACAGAAAAGGAGGGAGGAGCATGCGCTTCTGAGAAGGAAAAAGAAGGAGCACGAGAAGCGCGAGATCGGGGAGATGGACAGATGTTACTGCAGGAACGACGTTCGAAAGTTTTACCAAAAAGTAAAACGAACATGCCAAGGATATAAAGCCAGAGCAGAAGCCTGCAGGGATGAGCACGGACAACTAGGAGTGAAGTCACAGTCAATGCTGAGATTGTGGAAGGACCACTTCTGCAGATTTTATAACGGGGATGATAGTCAAAATGCCGCCGTCGGGCAGAGCGAACCATTCACAATGGACGAAGACGAAGGAGAATCCCGTCCACCCGACCTAGACGATGTTAAGATAGCGATATCGAAACTTAAGTCTTATAAAGCTGCTGGAGCAGACGGACTCCCCGCGGAACTGTTTAAAGCAGCTGGCGATGAGCTGGTCAGGAACATGCACCAACTCATCTGCAAGATACGGTCGGAAGAACGCATGCCCGATGAATGGAATCCCATTATCGTTTGCCCGGTCCATAAGAAAGGAGACCCCTACGACTGCGCCATTTACAGAGGGCTAAGCCTCCTGTACATCGCGTACAAGATCCTCTCTGCCGTACTGTGTGAGTACCCGAAACCATTCGCGGACAATCTGATAGGTTCCTACCAGTGTGGTTTCAGGACAGGAAAATCCACGATAGACCAAATATTTACACTACGGCAGATCTTGGAGAAGACCCATAAATTCCAGGTCGACACGCTCCATCTTTTTGTCGATTTAAGGCTGTAATTGACAGCGTTTATAGAGACGAGCTATCCAGAGCCATGTCTTGTTTTAACATGCCTGCCAAACTCGTCAGACTGTGCAGGATGACTATAGAGAACTCTCGCTGCTCCAAAAGGTATATTTTTGAAGTAGTCAAGGACTTCGTCTACCTTGGCTCGATAGTGACAAGCAGCAACGACACCAGCGCTGAGATCAAACGCAGAATTCCTCTTGCCAACCGCTGCTTCTTTGGGCTCAAGAGGCAATTGAGAAGTAGAGCCCTCTATGGCGCAAAAAATCCCTTTAGTGTGCCTGTACCATCATATACGCTGCAATTTAGACGGGTAGATAGCTAACTAAAGTCTATTCCTTAGCAGTTACAATGTTCGGCAAGCAATTAAAATATATACTTAAGCCTACAAGACATGACGAGACGGTGACAGCCCTTCGGTGGCCGACTTAGCTTCAAGCTTGACCTCAGTATCAATCCCATTCACCCTAAGCTTGCCAAAAAGTCACCTGTCTTTTCAATAGTATGTCTTTCGCACCGCGCTTTTAAGATATGCTTTGCTCGAATAAACAAAATATAGTCCCTTTCATTCGGCGAGGTAAGTTAGGCTAGGTGAATGGATGCCGCCCTATTGACGAAAGGTCAGGGTTCACTTAGCCTACGAGGAGTGCATTGTGCCCAGACTTTTAACCCGTAGAAACTTAAAAATTTTCCGTTGAGCTGAACCACTTAGATGCAGATAGAAATCCCAGTAGTTTGTTTAGCCCAATGTTACCTACCTCTTCTAGTCCCCAAAGGAAAAGACTTCCAAGGAATATGTTCCGTTTCTGGGCTAGTGCTGCGCCCCAAAAAGCTTCATCCCTGCAGCTTATGCAGAAGTCATTGTGGGGCTGGCCTAGTCTGGCTGCATGGAAGGATATCATGCAATGCCTAGTGAGGGCACAGACTGACAGCCGAATGAACTTTAGCATACTTTCTGTCCTTTTCTTATCATAGACGAGCCATGTTGATCATGCCCTCGTGTATTGGCTTTCACTATTAGCTCCACCTCCATTTCTCTGGAGTGTACTTAGTAGTGTTTTAGCCTCATTTGTGATCTGCTAGCTCGTCCGCCTTCATATCTTCTGAAATATTCATACGACCTGGTGTACCCAGCAGAGAGTCACCTTATTGTGATCTGATATCCCTCGAGCCTCACTTTGCAGAGTTTTATGAGCTTGAATCTTATCCATGTTGCCTGCAGAGCCTTGGCTGTCAATATAGATTTTGATCCTTTTACCTGACTCTAATAATCAGGTCCGCAGCCTGTTTGAAAGTCTATACAAGTACTTTGCTTCACCAGATACGAAATAGACCCCGGCTCCTGTACCAGTGTCCATTTTGGATCCGTCAATACAGATTACCAATTCATTTCCTGTACGTACCATACCACTGGTTCATTTCTCCCTGGAAGGCATTCTGATAGAGAATCTCCTCTCGCAGCAAGGAAGTCGGGTGATATAGTCCCATTTGGTTTTGAATCCCGAGATGACCCATCAACCCAAGACTGATGCGTAGCCATGAGGACTCTTTGAGACCAGAGACCAGATTCTTGTATTCTTAGCGCAGTCCTGGCTGCGATACTTTCGTAATATATATGTATCCAAGGGTGGAAATTTTAGCATCGTTTCCAGAGCCGCCGTTGGTGTGGATTTCATAGATCCAGTCACCGTCAGACAACATGCCCTCTGAACCCTTGAAACCCTTTAAGATGGCATTTCTTCTCAAGTGATTTCCACCAGGCAATTGAACCATAGACTAAATAGACTTACCACCGCAGTGTACAACCAATATACCACTTTTGGTTTGAAGCCATACCTTTCCAAAGGCTACACTGCACGGATACAGTGCCATGTAGGCTTCTTCCATGGTTGTTGTCCTTTGAGTATAAGATTATGCCAAGGTATTTGGCAGATTTTTTGGGGATCAGATCGATACCATTCATATGGGGGTAAGTGTATCTTGGTACAGATCCTCTTCTTGTGCCAAAAATCTGTGTAAAATGTCCAGTACTCTATTGGTAAACCTCCGTTTTGTCTACCTCAATATGGCTTGCTTAAGAAGGGTCCATTCTCGACCATTTGCCACTTCTACAACCTGCAACTTCCGTTCAGACCAGTTTATGCTACACTCGATCGAGAATCTTTCTTTGGTGGCGTTACAGCCCATGAACGCCCAGAGCCAAGTTTCTCTCAATCACCCATGTTGTGTGTGATTTATTTTTCACACGGGTGAAAGGGGCCTACAGTTTAATGCCGATTCCGAACGACATTAGTCGAGAAGCTTTTTCATGGCAAGTATACTACGGAGGTTTTGCCGGTAACCCGCCGAGGGGGGACGCCGCGAAATAAAGATTCAATGGCGTTGGTGTTATCGGGATCCGAACTCGTTTTCTCCTTCTAGCCCCTCTTAGAAGTTGCTCGTCTGAGATCCCAGATAATTCTTTTTATCCTTAGGGTTTCTTAAATGTACGCATTATTCTGGAAACTATCATCCTCAGGCCACACTTTGCAGACACATTCACATACGCAAGAGCTGCACCTAGCTTTAAGGTTTGTAGCCTCCTGGTGATAACTTTAAATTCCGCTAACTGGGTATCTATATGGCAAAAAGATCACTAAGCTTAGTATGGATATTAACGTTTTCTTCTAAGTTCGTTATACTTAATATTGCCGCTGAAACATTGTCTTATTCGTCACACAGATGATTAGTTTCCTAAATGAGTTTGGCTCAGCTGTTTGTGTTTTTTCAAAATTTTCGTCGGGAAAAATGAGTACAACTTTCCCAGTAGCGCCTAAGGATATGTGAAGATAAATTTAATTTCCATGAACTTAAAGAAATAGGCTCCAAACTCCAAACTCCTGTGGCACACCAGCAAATTCGTCACTAAATACTCTGCCGTCGGAGTTAGAAAAACTGTACGCTATCAATGTATAACCTCGAGGTTATTTCTTGTAGGCATAGATGGCTTTGAAAGTAGGTTTACAAAAGAAATCAACAAAAAAAGCTTTAGCCATTACAAAAGGCATCGAACGAAGCAAGTAATTCCACCATTTCGTTGTATGTCAATCTCTTATCGCGTCTTTTACTTTAAGTCAGTTGTATGCAAATTAAGCGATTGCTTGACTTGTTTTTTAACACCACCTGGCAACGATAATGTCAAGGCGGTGCCATGAACACTGGCACTCCCTCTCATTTAATCGACATCGAAACCAATTGCGACCTAGAGCAACTCAGTGCTCTTCGCAGAAACCAAGTGAACCGTTTAAAAGAAGGAAATTCAATTCTAACTAAACTAAATTAAAAAAATGATAAAAAGGGGAATCTACTGCTCCCGACTACGTGGGAACACAACCAATTTTCCCATTTAACCCATCGCTATCGTAACATATAATATTAGAGATGACTAACATCACCCTCATCATCATACACTCATGTACACGATCACCGCCAAAGTAGAACCACGAGAACCAGAGTTGAGGTACTTAGTGAATCTAATCTACTCCTCCAATTATATCATTCTCCGTGGACGGAAACGAAAATCAAAAAACAATTTTCAGAACTCCACGTCGAGGACAAAGAAGTCTTAGCCCCGCATTCGATTGTGCTTTTTAGTTTCTTTGACGGAGGAGAGCACGTACACACGTATTTCCTACTGTCATTACCCGGCAACAGGTTGAGGAATTGATTACCCACTGTTCATGGGAACTGGCGACCGCTATCACACAACATACTACAACCAAATGGAAATCCTTTATTTCCCTCGAATGATGCGTCATGCAGAGCAATTAGAGGGAATCGTTTCTTGGTCTGTGCTCACTGATGAGGAACAGCACAGCACGGCATGGTGGCGATGGTATGATGACTTGTTTCAGCCAAAAGAGCTGATTTGGTCTCTTTTGGAATTTAACACTTGGCTGCGTTCTGACATATTCAAGTTGATGGTGTTGGGTCGGCGGCAACAATAGAACGCGAAGACACAGTCCGACTTAGTGCTCTGTTTTATTATCTTTCGTGGGGTTTTAGTTAGTCCTTGAGTGGTATGGTGGTTCCTCGTTGGGCAGCTAAGTGTGAAGGTCCATGACATCGTGTGCTGGTGGTCATAATGTTATGGGTGCTATCAATTTGACAGTGACACGGTCTAGAGCACTGACACGATTTTGTTGAGAGGTCTCTAACGCGCTGAGTAGGGTCATTATGCAATTTTGGTGAAGCGCTAAAAAATTGCGTTCTATTTGCTTGGCTTTTGTTATTGAAATAATGGCGAAGAAGCATTTGCTAATGCGTAGTTTCGGGTTTGTACGTCTCAGATTAAGTTCACCTTTGCCCATCTTGCCATAGTCATGTTCTATTTTCTTAAAGAGTCTTGTCTTTCTACTCATTTCCTATCTGTTAATCCTGTCCAAAATGAAAGAGAATTCTTCAATGCTGGCATTTTTCATGACAAGCAAGAGTGCTATCGTTCCTAAATTAAGATAAAGTAGCAATAGATGCTATAGCTTCTATTGAAGGTAAACTTCAAAGCTATTGGCACACCTTTAACCAACCTTTGCACGCTTCCTTTCCATCTCCAGGCTTCCTGTCCAGCAGCAACTAAGGTATTTTTCTGGGTAAATATTTCCTACATGCTTCGACTAAGATGAACGAATGGCTTTGATTTTTAAACTCGAGTCGTTTCAATATCTTCAATAGATTTAGACATTTTTGTCTTTATGGCTACAGACCTCAAACGCAATTTCGGTGATCTCAAAGACTTCAATTAACTCAAAAACTTCCAGAAAATTAAGTGATTCGTATGACTTCCAAGGATCTAAGCGAATTCAATGTTTTTAAATGCAATCCAATCGATTCAAACCTCAGCCACGATTCTAAAAACTTAATTGACTGCAAAGGCTTCAAATAAGGCAAATAGTTACAAACACTTTAAAGAATTAAAGCGACTTGAAATGACATTAAAGGTCTAAGGTGAATTAAATGACATTTCAATGAGACTTCAAGAACAGCGAATTGAATGATTTTAAAAGCTTCAATGTGTGCAAACGTTTAAAGTATTTAACAGAAATAAATTATTTCAAATATACCATATTTGCTTTGTTTTTATGATTTTAAAAGGTTAGAAGTAAGTTCAAATTCTTCAATGAATTCAAAGATGCCAAGTAAAAAATGGAGTGACTTCACTTACTTGAAAGAATTATATAGGCTTCAAAACCTTAATTCAGTTTCAGGATTGTAAGGCAATCAACAAAATTCAATCATTTCAGCGTGAATCATCAATGATTCAAAAGACTTCAATGACTTCAAATAAATAAAATGACTTCAATAGTAAACAAAAACTTTAAAAAATGAAGATGTCTTCAAATGACTCTAAAGACTTCAGGTGAATTCACTGAGTACAAAAATTGGGGTAGGTTACTTCCTAAGCTTGAAGGACTAGAAAGAATTGAGTGAGTTATATGGACTTAATTTAATAGCTTCAAAGACATCTACTGAATTCAATGAGTTGAAAATCTAAGGAATCTTGGAAGATATAATAAAACTTCAAGTGAATGTTAGGTTCAAGACTTCAATGGTAATACCATAGTTTAAAAACTTCACCACAAAAATTAAGGCAGATTCAGCGACTTCCTAAGCTTCAAAGACTTAAAAGAAATTAATTCCGAAATGCTGAAGAATTTAAGTCATACAATGACTTCAAAGACATCGGCTGAATTGAAGCCATAGAACTGAATTGAATGACTTCAAAAATCCCAAAGACTAAAGAATATTGAGAGGTCTAATAAAACTTTAAGTGAATTTTAGATACTAAGACTTTACTTTAATGACTTATGTAACTGAAGTGAACTATTAGCCACAAAAATTTTAAAGACTTCAAGTGAATTCAGGCGCGTTAAAGCTTCAATCAGTTTAAAGTTTGTAAGAATTCAACAGAATTCAATAATTTCAATCATCAATGATTTAAAAGACACCAATGGCTTCAAATAAATAAAAACAGGCTTCAACAGTACGCAGAAAAAACCTCAAAACTTTAAAAACTTCAGATTAGTTCACTGACCTCACAGAATACAAAAAATGGGGTAGATAAAATTACTTCCTAAGCTTCAAGTACTAGAAAGACTTGAGCGAAGTCAATTAAAAAATATTGAAGATTTAAAGTGAGTTGTTTGTTTGTTTTTCAGGCCTGCAACCCGTGGAGGGTCTGGGCCTGAGTTAATGCAGTCCATCCTTGGGGGCCCAGGGCGCGCTGTTTCCAGTCGAAAAGAACAAGTTGTTTTACGTCCGCGCTTGGTCTTTATACCAGAGGTTCGGTCTCCCCCTTCTTCTCGAACCAGCAGGTTCGGATTCGAAGACCCTCTTAGCTAGAGCATTAGTGTCCATGCGCTCGATGTGGCCGATCAATTGTAGTCGACGGATTTTTGCCTTCCGGACTACATCCATATCTTTGTAGAGCTTATAGAGTTCGCGGCTATGTCTTCTCCTCCATTCACCTTCCTCGCAAACAGGACCGAATATCCGTCGCAGAATTCTTCTTTCGAAGGAGCCAAGGATCTGCTCTGCTCTCATATTGAACGTCCAGCTTTCGGCTCTGGCAGGGTAAGAGTATTGTAGAGCATAACCTTGGTTCTTCGGGACGGGAGTTTAGGCCTTAGCTGTTTTGACAAACCGAAGTAGCAGCGGTTGCCGACGGTGATTCGCGATCTCCACTATAACGTATATGAACTACTTCACCACCTCGAAATTTTAGCTGCCAATCGTTATATTTTGTCCTAGGTATAGGTAATGGGGTGATGCCGTGAACTTCTACAATGGTGTGCTGGGAACTTATCAATATCATCTGTGTAGCCCATTAACTGAACCGATTTGTGGATGATGGTGCCTTATGCGTTGACGTTGGCCCGCCCTACTATTTCTTCCAACATGGGATTGAAGAAGTCGCATGATAGCGCATCTCCTTACCGAAATCCGGTGCAGGTTTCCAAAGGCTCGGAGGTTCTGGAACCAAACTCTACGGTGCATCGAGTGTCTGTTTGCGTAGTTCGAATCAGTTTTCCTGGGATCCCGAAATCGGCCATCGCGCTAAATAAGACTGCAATGAATGCTGTCATATGCGGCATTAGAATGTATAAAGAGGTGGTGTGTATCGATTTTAAACTTGCTGGTCGTAGTCTAAATATTTGACCTATAGTCGATTTGCCGGGTCGGAAGCCGCACTGGTATGCACCGATTTTTGCGGTGATAAACGTTTCAAACGTTTACACAATACAATGGATGGGATCTTGTAAGCGACATTGAGCAAGGATATACCTCTGTAGTTTTTTCAAAAGGTAGGATCGCCTTTTTTGTGGACGGGGCATATAGAGCTAGTATTCCAGTCTTCGGGCATGCATTCGTTCTCCCAAATCCTACATATGATCTGCTGCATGCTCCCTACCAAAACATCGCCTCTAGATTTGACGAGCTCTGATGATAATCCATCCGAGCCTGCGGCCTTGCTGTTCTTCAGTTTTTTAATAGCTATGGCTACTTCTTCAATGCTGGAGGCGGGATCTCTTCGTCCACTACCACTCTCTCGTCTCCATGATCGTTAAGCAGCCGCTGGTCCATGATCGCTAAGCAACCGCAGGTCGGTAACAAGATTGTTCTCGCAATTTCGAAGAGCCTGGGCGCCGTTTTTAAAGCCCGCTGCGAGGCTTTTGGCTTTTTTATAAAAGGTTCTTATCGCATTTTTGTCCCTGGACTCTTCGATGTCCTTGAGCTGGGAATTAGTGGCGAGTAGTCTCTCTTCTATATAGAATCATTTTTCCCTTGATTCACTGTGAAACTTATCCTAAGCAGGGTTGGTTGTCGGTTAAATACGTTACGAGAAACATCGAAAAATAGGTTTCGAAAATTTCACATCCCATGGTCATCCTGTTTTTACTGCGACCCAAAACAGATCATACATACTATCCTAGGAACCTGAGGTATTAAGCCGATTAGTGAAGGACTTAGAGATACCTTTTAGAGCTAAAAAGCCTGTTTAAGAGAGATTGTATGACCCGGATAGCTCAGAATCGATAGATAATTGAGAAGGTAGGCACGTAATGGAGAAATTCAACTATACTGAAAAACTGCTTTCCGTATATCTTACAAATGAGTAGTTCTACAGCAAGCTGCACTGCAAGACTATCTGTTGATTACCTAAGAATAAAAATAATAACAAATTTCCAATGAGCCAACACGACAGCTCCAAGCTACTACCTACACTGAATAGACACTTGTAAGTAACAAGCCCCGCCAGTCTCGCAGTTGCAGCGACTGTTAAAACCCACATATCGCCCAATGCCCCCGTAGGATGTCACCCAAGCGCGATATGTACACGCTAACGATCTGTGAAAATACACTCGCAAGATGTTTATGTTAGTAGCACACCGCCAGTGCCCGAAATTTAACTTCAAAACCCCCGAAACCAGCCAATTGGAACCGCGAACCTGTTGTAATGCGAACAATTTACAATCATTACCGCGCGGCACATGGCATCGGACAAACTGTACAACATTAACACATTTGATGAACAAACAAGTGCGGGGAGATCAGAGGAGATCAGGGCATTGGAGGTAACAATGACGAGTGGGAGCAGGTGGTATACGGGCGTATGGCATTCGCTTTTGCAGAGTGGGTTCATGATTTGACCGCCCGTGATCTGGTTGCACAGGTGCCGAAGGAGCTTGCGTTACTTTTCGAAACAAACGACTTGACATAGCGGCGGTAATTGGTTCTCGTGCTGGTTGGGACCAAGTGCTGTTGCCTTTCGCTGAGAGCGTGGGTCCAATGAGTTATGGGTGGGTTGTTGGTCGCTCGGGGGGATTGGTTTTATTATTCAATTAAAATTGTTTCAACCCCGTTGTCTATGTTTTTTTGCTTTTGAGGTGTTGCGAAACAAAAGCCATAGGTAAGGAGATCAGTGACCAGGAATTCCAGGTATTTCCGCTCCTATAAACAGGTAGCATTCCTGACAAGAGAAGGGATCGACACTGATTGTTTTTTTTTTGGTTTTGTTAAACGGATAACAGAATGGAAGCGTTTTCAAAAAGCTGTTAAGGAAGCTATCACTTATGTGCTGGGTTTTACGACACCACCGTCTAGGAAAAACCCGTGGTTTGACAACGAGTGCAGGCAGCTAACCAAGATGCCTACAAGGCGATGCTGCATTGAAAGACGACAGCTAGTCGTAAGGTGAGATGAGATCCAGCTTCTCAAAAAGAAAAATAAAGGAGCATGAGAAGCGCGCAGTCGAGATGGAGAGGTGTTACAGAAGGAATGAAGTCTGAAAGGTTTACCAAAGGGTAAAGCGCTATCCAGTGGATACAAACTCCGGACCGAAGCCTGCCGGGACGAGAATGGACAACTTGAAGTAGACTCGCAGTCGATACTGAGAATTTGGAAGAATCATTTCTGCAGATTATTAAACGGCAAGGAAGAGAGCACTGTGGCGCAGTGGGTAGTGTGTTGGCCTCTGTCGCCGATGACACGGGATCGAATCCCGACACAGCCATGTCATCGAACCCGTTTTTCACGGTGTTTCTCCTCAGCGGGGTACTGACAAAACCCCCTGTAGTATAACTGTCAAGAAAAAGATTCTCGAATCTCGCCGTTCGGAACCGGCTATAAACTGTAGGTCCCTTTCACCTATGGGAAAATAAAATTCTCACACAACATGGGTGATTGAGAGAAGCTCGGCTCAGGTCCTTCATGGACTGTAACGCCAACATACATACAAGGAAGACTCAAATACCGCTGGCAGGCAGAATGTCCCACTCAACTTGGACGACGATAAACAAGAATTCAAGACAAAATAGCAATATCAAGGCTGAATTCAAACAAAGCTGGTGGAGCGAACTGTCCGCGGAACTGTTTAAAGCAACTGGAGATGATCTGGCAGAGTGCATGCACTAGCTCATCCGTAAGATAAGATATGATCGGAGGAATGCATGCCCGACGAATAGAATCTCAGTGTCGTTTACCCGATCCACAAGAAAGGAGATACCTTTGACTACGCCAATTACAGAGGGATCAGTCTCCCGAACAACGCATATAAAATCCTCTCCGCTGTTTTGTGGGAACGCCTGAAACCGTTCGTCAACGCCGATAGGTCCTGATAGTCCACAATATATCAAATCTTCACACTGCGGCAGATCCTAGAAAAAACCCCAAAAATTCAGATCGACACTCACCTCCTATTTGTCGATTTCAAGCCGGCATATGATAACGTACATAGAGACGAGCTATGTATGCAGGGCGATGTCTAGTTTTGGCACCCCTACCAAACTCGTCAGATTGTGTAGGATGACGATGGAAAATTCTCGCTGCTCCATCAAGGTCGGGAACGAACTTACAGAGACCTTCAATGTCAAAAAAGGTTTTAGCCAGGGCGACGCGACATCATACTTGAGAAAATCGTGCGAAACTCAAGTCAGCAGTAGGGGCACGATATTCCAAAAGTCCGTTCAACTTCTAGCTTACGCAGATGATATTGACGTGATTGGTCGAACGCAGCGGTCCGTTAATGAGGCATTTGCTGGTATTGAAGCAGAGGCGGCCAAAATGGGTCTGGCGGTGAAGGACGGCAAAACGAAGTATATACTTTCATCAAGAAAGGACGCACAGCATCGACGCCTCGTACAGAGCGTCACAATGGGCAGCAAGAACTTTGAAGTAGTCAAGGACATCGTCTACCTTGGATCCGCACTAACAAATACGAGCAACATCAGTACCAAGATTGAACGCAGAATAACTCTTGCCAGCCGCTGTTTTTTGGCTCAAAAGGCAATTAAGTAACAGAGCCTTATTATCCCAGTCCTGCTTAATGGTGCAGAAGCATGAACGCTATTAAAAGCGAATGAGGAAGCTCTTGGTCTTTTCGAGAGAATAGTTCTGCGTACAATCTTTGGTCCTGTTGGCGTTGATGGCATCTGGAGGAGAAGATTCAACTAAGAACTGTACGGGTTGCACGGCGGCATGTGCCTGGTTAAGCGACTACGGATACAACGCTTAAGATGGCTAGGCCATGTAGAGCATTTGGACAACATGGTTCCGGCCCGAAGAATCTTCGAATCCGAACCATTGGGAAAACGCAACAGAGGATACCCTCAACTTAAATGGCGCACACAAGTGGAGAAGGACCTGAACCAACTTAATGTGCGCGACTGAAGGCGGCTGGCAAGAGAACGTAAGAGAACCTTAGTTGAAGGGCATTGACGTGACAAGATGGCGTAACTTGCCACATAGCGCGCAACACCCTCAATTTATTGCGGGAAACATGCGCTCAGCAAGTACTATTTCAGGTAATGGACCTGTGAACTGGCCTCCACGATCCTGTGATCTTACACCTTTAGATTACTTTCTTTGGCGTTATGCGAAGTCATTAGTCTATACCGATAAAACAGAGACGTTGAACGATTTGAAAGTCGCTGAGTTAATGCTGATATGCGGCCCCAGTCAATCGATAAAGTTGTCACATCATATTTCTTCTTCGTTGGTGGCGTTTCAGCCCATTAAGGAACAGAGCCAAGCTACTCTCAATCACCCATGTGTGTGAATTATTTTTAACACAGGTGAAAGGGGCCTACAGTTTAATGCTGATTCCGATCGGCGTTAGTTGAGAAGCTTTTCCATGGCAAGTATGCTACGGGGGGTTTTGCCAGTATCCCACCGAGGAGGGACGCCGCGAAATAAGCATTCGATGGCGTTGGTGTTATCGGGATCTGAACTCGCTTATCGTACGCAGAGTCCAACACACTGACCACTTACCTACGGCGCCCTCAATTAATGGCATAGGCATTAACATTAGCTTCAAGTGTTTTAACTTCCCAGAATCCGAATCCAAGGTTTTTATAGAGATAGGTATGTGTGCGTGTGTATGTACGTATGTGTGTATGTGTGCATGTGCGTGCCGAAATGTTGACCTCGATTATCTCGAGAACCAAAGATGATATTGACATGAGATTGAGTTCATTCCACGTGTAATTACGCAACTTAGAACTGAACCGTTTTTTGTTACACATTAAATAACTAAAATATAGGTAACAAAAATGAACAACATGCGGTGTTCCCAAGCGGTCTCCCATCTAAGTACTAACCGCACCGACGCTGGTTGATTGCGGTGATCGGACGAGAACCGATACATATGAGATTGCTCGGACACTGTTGTGGTTGTGAAGGAAATGCACACTCATGAGTTGCTCGTGCTGATTGGTACACCAATTATTAAACGCACGCTCATGAGTAATTGGCTGTGAACATTTTTATTTTCGCTCACGAACACGAGTTTGTGTGCATTTATAGAAACTCACCCCTGTGCGCACTTCATATGTTCGTTTAAGAGAACGCACACTTATGTGCACTCTGTAGGGTGGGATCTGTTTAACGCACATGTGGAGTGCGCACATGGGGTGAGTTTACATAAATGCACACACTCGCGTTTGTGAGCTAAAATGAGTTGATTTCCTGTTTGGGAATTGTTTGCAGAATGACAAAACATGGAAACATTGCACCTTTTCCATTTTTATAATATTTTAGTCTGAGATGGCTTCATTTTCTATAAAGTCTAAATTAGAAACTTTATTACTTACTTATCAGGCTAGCGATCCATGGAGGATCTGAGCCTGAGTTATAGCTGCCTTCCATCCTTGACAGTCTTACATCCGCGATTACTTGGTCTTTATACCGGAGGTTCGGTCTTCCTCTTCATCTCGAACCAGGAGTGCTCGGAGTCGAAGACCCTCTTAGCTGGAGCGTTGATGTCCATGCGCTCGATGTGGCCTAACCAGTGTAGACGACGGATCTTTGCCTTCCGGACTACATCCATATCTCTGTACAGCTCGTAGACTTCGCGGTTGTGTCTTCTTCTCCATTCACCTTCCTCACAGACAGGACCAAATATCCGGCGCAGAATTTTTCTCTCGAAAGAACGCAAAATCAGCTCCGCTGTCCTGCTTTCGGCTCCGTACAGCAAGACTGGCAGTATGAGCGTTTTGTAAAGCATGACTTTGGTCTTTCGAGTGAGGAGTTTTGACCCCAGTTGTTTGGATAAGCCGAAGAAGCAGCGGCTGCCATGGGCTATCCTAGGCCGGATCTCCACTGTGGTGTCATTTGTGGAATTTACGTTTGCCCCGAGGTAGGCAAACTCCTTAACTACCTCGAAATTGTAGCTGTCAGTTGTTATATTTTGTCCCAGGTGGTGAGCAACGGATTGGTTTTTGCTTGACAGCATGTACTTCGTCTTGTCCTCATTGACCTTAAGACCAACTCGTTTCGCCAGTTCTTCAGTCGCCGTGAATGCTTCCACAATGCCACGGCGAGAACACGCGATGATATCGATATCATCCGCGTATCCTAGCAGCTGGACGGACTTGCAGAAGATAGTGTCTTCCCTGTTGACGCCTGGCCGTCGCACTATCTGCTCCAGCACCAGGTTGAAGAAGTCACATGACAGCGCATTTCCTTGCATGTCTCAAACGGTTGCGAAGTCCTGAGACCGAGTTGCACGGTGCATCGCGTATTTTTTAGAGTGACGCGACACAACTGGATCAGTTTTCCCGGGATCCCGAATTCAGCCATCGCACCAAACAGTCCTTCACGATGAATGCTGTCGTATGCGGCTTTGAAATCGATGAAAAGATGGTGTGTATCGATTCGAAACTCGTTGGTCTTTTCCAGGATTTGTCGAAGTGTGGAACTTGGTCTATAGTCGATTTGCCGGGCCGGAAGCCGCACTGGTAGATGTTCACATAATACGCTGGGCAGGATCTTGTATGCGACATTGAGCAGGGATATACCTCTATAGTTCTTGCAAGAGGTAGGATCGTCTTTTTTGTGGATGGGGCAAATAGAGCTGGTATTCCAGTCGTCGGGCATGCTTTCGTCTTCCCTAATTCTGCAGATGATCTGGTGCATGCTCCCTACGAGAACATCGCAGCCAGCCTTGAAGAATTCCGATGGCAAGCCATCTGAGCCTGCAGCCTTGTTATTCTTCAGCTTCTGAATAGCTGTGCCGACTTCTTCGATACTGGGTGGGAGGACTACTTCAGCGGCTGCAGTTGGGATTTCCTCCGTCCCTACAACTCTCTCTTGTTCATGCTCGTTAAGCAGCTGTTGGAAATGCTAAATTAGAAACTTTCAGCAGTCGAAATTGTACACGTACGTGAGGAGTTTACGAGCAATAGATTGTTTAATGTGCGCACATTAGTGTGCGTTTCCTTACCCTGGGTTACATGGAGCTACAGCACAAAGTCACAATTGGAGAACGGTCTTACTTTGTTCAATCTGCTCGTCTGTGGAATAGTCTTCCTCAGGAGCTGCAGAATATCACTTCACCAGCCACATTTCGCAGAAAACTATTCTCAATTCTCTCGAATTAAAGCTAATAAGTAAGTAATATCTGCCAAATTTTACCCATTTTGTCGATTTAATGTTAAACTTATTTGTAATATTAATTTTAGATACTTAAGATAAGACATCTTGTAGTATCAAGTTAAAATTATAATATAAATAAATGAAATGAGATAAATGAAATGAAAATGAAAGTAGGCTTGATGCCTGCAACACATGATGTTCCCAAGCGGTTTCCCATCTAAGTGCCGACCGCGCCCGATGCTAGGTGATTGCGATGATCGGACGAGAACCGATACATTACCATCTATTCGTCTAAGAATCCTACCGCAGCTAACAAAAAGAGCTAATGACCTTGAAGCACCTGAACAGATCTTCACATATTGTAGCTAAGAACCATTTCGGTCACGTTAGCTTAGATTTACAAGAAAACAAAAAAGCTCATAGTCGGTCCATTCGTTCAGGAGTTACGATGCCACAAACAGACACACACAGACGCTTCAAACTTATAAGGCTGCGGCCACGCAGTGAGCGACTGAGCGATTGAACGACGAGCGACTAAGCGACACGTAGGCCCTGAGCGACGAGCGATTTCGCCAAGCGACTTCGCTCTGAAATAAAATCTGTTCTAACTTTTGCTATTGTCGAATTCAAAAATGGAAAAAATCAGCACGGAAATTTTGATTTCTGCTGATCATAGTCGTCCAGTCTTATGGCATAGTTGGAAAATGTGAACGATACACGTGTACAATACACCACGGTTGTTATGACGCTTCCACCCAAGCTTCGTAATACGCAGGCGCACAATGTAGACCCTGACATGGCACGTACCTCCACTATGTCTTGGTAGACATTGGAGAGGGTGCGAAGTACAGTACAAAGAAGAGATTACAAATATAAGAAACACTGTTAACGTCTTCTATCTCATCCTCTCGCACGTTAATTCCTTTAGATGTATGTATATGTTTGTCTTTTTTTGATCGCTCAGTAAATGGCCACGCTCGTCGCTCACTGCGTGGCCGCAGCCTTACACCCCCTCTTTTTGAATCGGGGGTTAAAAATGAAAAATATGAAATTAAATGAGTGTTTTCATTTTCCCACTGGGAAGTTAGTCGTGTGGGCCATGCGGGTCGCACCTAGACCATATACATATTGAATTGAATTTGTATACCTCTAAAAAAACAATCGATCATTTCACGCAGTACATCAATTGTTTATCATGAAAGCGCCCTACTAACCACTGCCAGGTACTTCAAATTTGTTTCTGCCCTTCTAGATCCATACTGTCTGCATTGCTTTACCGCCTTATGTCGCGTCTTCTTCGATTCATGTTAGTTACCTCGTACACTTTTTTAAGGCACCACTGTACTAACGGTGTTACACTTTGATTTATTCCAAAAAGCGACCAGTATTTCTGGTAATTCTGAATAATAGGGCCACTCGTCCTACTACAAATTAGCACATTTCTTCCATACCGTCCCGTTAAATTGCCGTGCGTCACGTTAGTAGTCCTTAACCTAATTCCATCCCTCGCTAAAAATGGCACTACCTTTATAAGAACTTAACATATGCTGATAGCTCACCCAATTATCGAACATTCGCGGCATTCCAAAGCCTGACAATAGGCTCTAACACAGGAGAATGATTACATTCGGGTTTTTCCGCGCATCTGCCAGGTTAATGACTTGTTTTGGCAAAAAAACAACTCAAGTCTCCGAGGCAATGTCATAAAGATGTTTAATTACCTGTTGGCTCTTTCTGCTTATAAATCTATTGACGTGCGCTTACCTGACAAGAGAAAAGAAATTGGTTGTGTTAGGAACGTTTCTTCGAGCAGTAAAAAGGATTAAGACAATAGAACGGCGTCAAAATACTGACAAAGCCAGGCGGTTCGGTAGCTGTGCTGTTAGGTAAAGGCGGCCTTGTTTTGAAGTCATTGTTTCGCTCATTGAAAACAAAAGTACACGGCCACTGAAGAGGCTCATTAAATTAATTGAAACCCCAGCACGACCGGATGGTATAATAGTCCGCTTTATCGCTTGCCAATCGCCATTTATATACTTAACCAAGCGTTTACGACCAACCGTGGGAACAATATTCACCTACTGCTATCGTCACCTCATTGAGATTCAAAAATAAAAGCAAAAAACGAAAAGCTCTTCCAGCTACCATCGAGTGGGCGAAATAAAACCGCTAATTTGCATGCACACCAACGGACAAGTAAACTATATCTGTCCACCACTCCACCACCACGCTCTTGAATGCGCACCTAACTGTCAATAACGAAAGCCCGACATGTACATATCTACCGGCCGACAACCACGCGATACAATGCAAGTGCATGCACCTACGAATGGAGCTGTAGGTGGTTGGGATGTACATTCTAATCCCCGGCGCCAGTTTGAGGACGTGTGCCGTTTTCGAATTCCCAACAAAATGGTGAGTGGGCGGTTTGGAACTACAGTCGCGATCAGAGCTCACGATACTGTACGTACGTATCAGTACTTGTGATATGATTAATTGTCGTCGTTATTGGATTGGAAATCATCTCACCATGGTGGATGGTGACGAATGAGATCACCAGCCGGTTTGGGTGGTGCTCGTTCGTATGGTTTCGTATGTATTTCTAGAAATTACATTTATTTCAAAATTCCACATCGGTTGACGGTCTTTAACCGTTTTCTTCTGTAACATAAAATCACGTTTCAGTCTTTGCGGTGGCTGAGCGAGTAGTAGCGGTAATTGTAATCTGATACCATCGACTGTTGTCTGTCAATAGGCAGTTTGCGACTGTCATTTGGCGGCTACTGGTGTAAATGGGTTCGATGGTACTCTGTTTAGTGACAGCTCAAGTTATGGGTTCATGATATGATTACATCCCAGACAATTGAGGGAGCACTCAATTAGGTGGGCAGTGGGGTCAGCAAAAGGTTCAATATAAGTAAGAAATTGAGGAAACGAAGAATTAAGAAATTAGCACGACAACGACCTGAATGCACGGCGGCGCCAACGGATGCATGGAAAGTGAGATTCATATTGGTTGTGACGAAATTACCGATTGGAAGTAAGAGTTTGTCTAGTGTTTGATATGAAAGAGGTCAATCGACAAGGGTTGACGATCTAGCAATCAGTGACGTAGCGATAAGGCAGATATGGTCACTCGAGCTTGAAGGGCGAGCTTAACGGTCATCATCAGCGATGGGAAGGTGGACAAGAGTATAAGAAAGGTTACTTAGAGCCAAGACCATTTACCAAAGTTCGCTTTGGCAAGAATCTCTGCAAAAGCTTACGAGTGATACAATTGTCATAATTCTATTCATTTCTGAAGGCGAATTGACCAAGAAGGGTAGGAGTGCTAGTGAAGCGCATGTTCTTGTTTAACACTACAAATGCTTTGAGATTGAAGGAAGTAAGGGAAGTACGTAGAGAGGGAAGTTGAAAAAACCGATTATATTATTTTACAAATGTTGCTAGCTACAAAAGTGTAAATATTTGGCGACAAGGAGCGTGGGAGCCCTATACAACACCCCAGCGTACTTTCGACCTGTCATATTATGGACATTTTTATTTTGTGAAGTTTTTCCTGGCCAGAAACCATATGGACAAAGGTCTATCAGACAGCCAGAAACTCAATATCTTATGAGCAATATTTATAAGACTTCTACCCCTAAAGTTGGACAGTTTTTTTCCAAACAGAAGAAACGAATTATCCTTTTTTTTTTTTTTTTTTTTTTTTTTGAAGAGTTTATTTATTCCACTAAGGCAATATATTTACATGTTTAACTAAACTGAATTAAACTACTATTTACGTGTAATTTAAAAGTATATGACCTTAACGGTGCTCCATACTTAACTAGTCATATATATATACATATTTTTTGTCAATAATTATATTTTATTTTAGAATATATTTCTAAGCCTTTTTCTTTTTTTCATATCTTTTCTGTAAGGAAAAATTGTGGGAAAAACCTTGTTGAATCTTTCTGATTATAATACATTACTTAGTCTAACCTAACGCTACTTAGCCTAACTTAAACTAATCCTAACCTAACTTAGAGCACAAGGATTAGGCCCCGACACCTGGTCTTTGAGTTCTCGAAGCCCATCAGCTTCGACAACTCAAAAGTCAGGTGTCGGAGCCTCTTCCTGGACTTAATCTAAGCCATGACCCAGTCGAGCCACCAGTATTTGCCTGTGTTATATCTACTGATATTTATTTCATCCCTTTCAGGTACGCTAGTGCAGTACTTTAGTTCAAAATTTAAGTTGTTAGGGTTATAGACGATCTTTTTATCTGTTGCCCTTCTAGCAATGTGGTATATGATAGGAACGTTATTTTCGTTTGATAAGTACTGATGTGCGTCCAAGTATAGGAAGGTTTCAGGCGGAATGAATCCATTCTCCAACGTTTTCGCGAAATATTTTGGGTTGGGATAAAACAAGCCCGAAACAAGATTGTTCTCTGTTACGGTCGCTGAACGTGCAAAATGATTCCTCGCAGTATCCAGTATAACGTTGTCTATTCTGGACAATTTGGAAGCATCCAATAGAATCTTATTAGAAACGTAATGCCGGAAGTCGGAATGTTCGCTTCTATACATGTGCAAGCAGGCTCGAAGACATTTTCTTTCGAATAATCGAAGTTTTTCCATATATGATGGGCTAATGTTCCACCATACCGCACTCGCATATGTCAGAATGGGGCGGATGAAGGCTTGGTAGCAGATGACCTTTACATCGGATCTTAGATATCTGGAGTAAAACAAACTTTTCAGAGACATAAATGCCGCTTTTGCCTTTTTCAGTTGGGTATTTATGTGTTCGTTAAAATACAAAAATTTATCTAGATGGACGCCTAGATATTTAACAATTGTTTTTGATTCGATGTGAAGGCCATTGTTACTCTGTAAGCCAAATTTTTTCCAGTTGCGCCTCAAATCTGAGTTACCTTGCCTTACGGGGGGGGCGAAACAGTATGGTTTCACACTTTGTGTAGTTGATTTTTAGCTTCCAATTTGAGCAATATGTCTGCAGCTCATCGAATTTTGTTTGAAGTTCGGTTTGTATGGTTTCTATTTTCGAGCCACTGGCGTACAGTATTACATCGTCAGCGAATGCTATAGAGTTATCCTTGTCCCTTAACATTTCAGAAACGAAAATATTAAATAAAAGTGGGGCTGTAACCGTGCCCGTGTCGAGTGATTTTTTAAGCATATGCAAAAGCATTGGCAAAAATAAACAGGAAAGCTGCAAATGCCTTAATGCTTTCCATTTGCTTTTAAAGGGTTGTCCCGAGTTAATGTGGGCGAGGTTTCGAATCGCCCATATGGAGAGTTCAATTTTGACTTACTTCTTCGAGTATATGGGCTGGCATTTCGCTAATAATACATGTTGTGTTGTATGCCAAGGCAACTGATTTGACGTATCCCTATAAAAATAGTCTAAATCGTTAAATCACATGATCCAGCTGGTCTTAGTAGGTCGATTATAATGATCGTAAAATAGTCGAAGTGGACGGAGAACATTTTTCACAGAGCTTGAACTTTTATGATAAAATTGTATAGTTTGCAAGCGTTCTTCGGGTATATGGGTATAGGTATTTCCATGATGAAATGGCAATGATTAACGATCATGACTGACATTGACGTATGTCACGAATCATGCACGAGCTGTCAAAAATAGAACATTAAAAAACCAAGCAGTAAAAAACACCCATTATAAATGGAACACATATACGACCAAATATACGTCGCGGAATTTTTCTTTCGAAAGAACCCAAAATCAGCTCCGCCGTCCTGCTTATCGTCCAAGCTTTCGGCCCCGTACAGCAAGACTGGCAGTATAAGCGTTTTGTAAAGCATGACTTTGGTTCTTCGAGTGAGGAGTTTTAACCCAAGTTGTTTGGACAAACCGAAGTAGCGGCGGTTGCCAATTCTTCAGTTTCAATTCTTCAATCGCCGTGATAGCTTCTAAAACGTCACGCTGGAACCGTGCAATGATGTCAATATCATCCGGGTATCCTAACAGCTGGACAAACTTGTAGAAGTGCCCTCTCTGTTGACGCCTGCAAGTCGCACTATCTGCTTCAGCACTAAACTCATTCGACAGCGCATCTCCTTGTCGATATCCGGTGCATGTTTCAAATGGGTCAGAGTTCCTAGAACCGAACTGCATGGTGCATCGCGTATTTTTTAGCGTGGCGCGATACAGCCTTATCAGTTTTTCGGGGATCTCGGATTCGGCCATCGCATCAAACTATTCTTTGCGATGAATGCTGTCGTATGCGGCTTTAAAATCGATAACGAGATGGTGTGTATCGATTTGAAACTCGCTGGTCTTTTCCAGGATTTGTCGAAGTGTGAATATTTGGTCTATAGTCGATTCGCCGGGCCGAATACCGCACTGGTTGGTGCCGATTAGTGCAAAAGGGCTTTAGACGTTCATACAGTAGGCTGGACAGGATCTTGTATGCGGCAATGGGCAGAGATATACCTTTATAGTTCTTTCAAGAGGTAGGATCGCCCTTTTTGTGGATGGGGCAAATAGAGCTGATATTCCAGGCCATCTGAGCCTGCGGCCTTGTTATTCTTCAGCTTTTGAATAGCTGTATCGACTTCTGGATGGGAGGACTACTTCAGCGGATTTCCTCAGTCCCTACCAATCTCTCTTGGTCATACTCGTTAAGCAGCAGCTGGAAATGCTGCCAAGATTATCCTCGAAATTTCGAAGAGCTAGTGCCTTTCTTGAAGCCTCCTGCAAGGCTTTAGCTCTCTTATAAAAGGCCCGTATTTTATGTTCGTCCCTATTCTCCTCGATATCTTCGAGCAGTTTTTTCTCCTCTGTTCTTGTGGCTCGGTACTCCTCTCGCGCTGCCCTGATTTTTCGCTGAAGGGCCTTTTGGTGTGCCTTTTTGGTTGCTGTCTTTTTCTGCTTACACTCGCCGTCATACAACTGATTTCATGTCGGGAGTGCTAGGTGGCCTAAGCTGTTCTCGGCTACTTCCTGAATGGCTGAGCATTAATGCAGTCACATATTGTTAACATTTGTACTCGACGTAGGCATACCGGCTAGCCTTTCTCTCAGTTGCTCCCTGCAGACTCTGGTAACCTTCGGTGTGCTCAGGCGTCCAATGTCAAACCTCCTGATGGTGGGCTGTTGTAGCTTTCTGACATTGGACAGTCGAGCTCTGAATCTTGCTGCTACGAGGAAACGGTCGGAGTCGGCGTTTGCCCCCCTGAATGTTCGCACATCCAGGATGTTTGACGAGTGTCATGCGTCAATAAGCACATGGTCGATTTGGTTGGCGGTTCGACCATACGGAGATCACCAGGTTGCTGTGTGGATTCGCTTGCGGACTGGATTCGCTGTGGACTGTCACAAAGTGTCCGTGAGTCGAAAGCCATTATCTGTTGTTGTATAGTGAAGGCTATGCTTTCCGATCACTCCGCCAAAGGTGTTCATTGAGATGAAGTCCCCGCCTACGATTTTAACATCGTACTCTGGACAAGCTCCATAGGCGTTGTCCAAGAGATCATAGAAGTCCTCTTTGGTGGGGTCTTCAGCCTCTTCGGTAGGGGCGTGTGCACAATGAGGTTGATGTTGTAAAATCTGCCTTTGATGCCATTAGACGACCACATATAGACTTAGAGTCTTAACCGCTTTACCACGGCAAATCTGCAGCCCAATATGTGCAATCTGTTGTGACAGAATAGATGTCGCAATCTTTTTTCCTCATCATTACGTTTCTATACAGCATATTTCTCGGATCGCAGTAATATCCGCTTTGTAGTACATGAGGATTCTTTTTAGTTTATGAGCACCTCCAGGAGTGTATAGAGTTCGGACATTCCAGGAGCATACTCGCAAGTCGTGTTCCTTTTTCACGCCATGTCGTTTTCAAGAATCCGTTCGTTTATCTGAAAACTGAAACTGCTAAAGGAAATTTTGTAAACGCCTATAACCCGACAAGGTTTCAAGGACCTGACTCAAGTCTACAACAAATTATCTAATACTGACGAAATCATGGGAAATTTTAGTGAGTGGACTACACTTATACGTTTAGTCAAGTAAACACTGAGTTACGTGTCTCAAATGACACTGAAGCTAATCAAGTTAACAAACATATATATGTATGTGTTCAATCATTTTCTTTCATTATTTCGATCGACGCCACTGTCTGATAACCTATAACTCTAGGTTTGCTTAAGAAAACTACTTCATGGACCTTATTCACGTGTGCCAAGAACAATTATAACAACAAATAAGTTATGTTCTTATGTTCCTATACTTTTAAGACACAAAATCGCTTTTATTGCCTCGAAAGCGTCCTGCCAGTCCTACTGCCTACGAATATTTCCTCCCACAAACAAGCAATCTGCAAGAATGAAAATTATATAGCCGCTTACCAATATAACAACTAGTTCTCTAACCGACTAACAAGAAGCCGAATCCATCCATCCAAGTCAATCTCAGCCGCAGACAAAGTAACAATTTAACATTTCACTCTTAAGACCATCACTTGCTCTCTACCACAATTCGCAAATCTCAGCATCATCAGTAGAGCGTTTGATCCCGCCCTGTTAACGACTTCCTGATTGTTTTATTCCGACAAGCCATTCATCCAGTAGTACTAGCACCACCAGCGTGCCTATCTCAATTTCAAGTGCAACTTCATTACGACAAGCCGACGAAACAAAAGCAAAAGAACAATTTAACCAAGATCCAGCAAGTATGCGACTCGCATTCCTTCCAGTATTCGTAAAACAGTTGAAACAATTCACATGCTTCAGTGGGCAAACGGCGCGGCACAGCATACCCAATGTGTAGTGGTACTCGCATACTACTTGTTGCCACTTTCCCTCTTCCACCCCAATGCGCCAAGTCGTGGAACCATGCGAACTGGACACACCAATGATGCGATACAGTGTGTGCTATGCATGACTTATCATTCACCCGATATACGAGTACTCGCACAAATGTCTTCAATTCCAAACACGCCGCTCATCACCTGTAACCGACGAGATACAACCTTCCTACGAGTATCCACTACCTATTATCCAGTTTGAATGTGAAGTTGTGAAGAGAAAAAGCCATTAAAGCGGCCACTTAAATTCGTTTCATTGAATTACACCTCATCACCTGGACATTGTTGCGCAAGGCCTTGTGACGAGCAAGCACATTACACTTTGTCTTCCTTCCGGTCGCGAAACGATGGAAACTTTATTACATACCTACCGGTTCACGGTTCGGATCTGATCTAAAAGCACTACTGGATCCGGTAGTTTCAGCTTAATTTCGAAATGAAAATGTACAATTACGACGTCAGCGAGTGAGGTAGCTAGCACTTTGCAGTCGGCAAGTGCTTCAATTGAGCGTAAATTTACGAGCACCACAACCGGCTTAAGTCTTCAGTTCATCATCTCCTGCCAATTTCATTCTCAAGTGCCTACAGTACATAGTCGTACGAATGTGTACATTTCATTTTGGTTTTAAGCTCGACGAATCTACGTACAAGTTTCAGAAGGGCTTTATGGCTATAGACCTGGTCGATGAGGTACTCTGACCGGGCTTTATGGCCGTGCAGTTGCAAACATTACCACCGAAGTGATGATGAGTTCCTTTTAACGAGAACCAACGACGTACGAGTGCTATCTTGTGAAATTAGCAATTAAAATTGAGGAGCCCGGGTCTGCTTGGTGGGACTTGGTGTGACTATGACGAGTGTGTAATTAGCAAATGACTGGTGAATCTAACACGTTACCGAGCAGATAAAGCAAAAACGAAAAGAAGTTATACTCGAATTAATGAGGGCAGTGACCGGCGATATGGTGTATGTTAGTTGGTGAGCGATCTCATTTCTAGGTTGCAGGTTGCAGAGCACTGGCAACTGGTAGGTATGCAATTGGGTGAAGTATGTAGATTTGCATAATACAAGATAACAAACGTAGGAATGCCTCGTGGCGTTCGCTTGGTTTCCAAGGTATCTTAGATGGTGGATAGTGAAGAGATACTCTGGAGCGGTTAGTTGTTGTGTGGTCTGTTTAGAGATGGTGGTAGTACGAGTAACTCAAAGCGGATCCCAAACTCAGATTGGTTCTTATGTGCTTGTGAGATTTCTCTTCCGTGACTTTGGAATTCCATCTAAGGAATTTGGTGAAATTTGAGTGATCGAAGGTCGAAATGTTGAAAATGGTCAGAATCGAAAGGCAACGGATAGATCTTGATTAAGATTTACTCAAAGGTTTCGCCTGATTGGAACCGGACGGACCAATTTAAAGAGTATTATGTTAACAAGAATATTGGTACGAACTACAACTCTTTACTTTTTTATTCGATTAAAACCTCAGATCATTTATCTGGGCGCTTCACCTTTATTACAAGCTTTTACACACTTTACACTTTATTGCTCACATACACTTTCATTACACACTTTATCTCTGCAACTCACTAGGTGGCTTGATTACTTTCACACTGAATACCGACTGATCACTGGTTACTGGATCCCGAATACTGAATGCTCCCGAGGGCGAGTGCTCCGGCTCCTATAGACCTCGGTCCAATCTTTCGAATGTAAAATGCTCTGTAATTGGCATTCAGCAGTACGCCGCTGAAAGTTGCCATCATTTCCTCTGACAGTGAAAATCGAACATAACCGTCAGTTCGTGTCCGCAACAATATTATCCGTGATAAATCTACATTGAAGGTAAAAGTGTTAACATCAACAGGAACTATGGTGGCTACTCAGAAGTTTGATTATCCTGTGACACGCAAGGATAATAACATTGAAAAGGATTTCCACAGAACCCAAGTAAAGGACATGTATCGTGGGTCGGACGCTCCCGATTCGGCAGAAACCCAGTCCTATGTAGAAGAAGAGAACAAAATCAGTCAACCATTCCTGGGAAATTGCGATGAGGAAGAAGTTATGGAATTTTCCTTAGTTTGGAGTACCAGTAAGGCATGGGAAGTACTATTACTTTTACAAAAACACTGGCCTGCAGAACCATAGTGTGCTCTGTCAGCAAGAGACGTTAACAAGCGAACTGAGGGTGTTTCTGGATCCAAATGCCATGTCGGAAGATGGAACAACCGCACTTACGCAGACCTCATTCTCGGAAGATGGCAATATCTTCGCATACGGTCTGAGAGAGAGTGGTTCCGGCTGGATTAAGATCAAAATTCGTGATGTGAAGACGGGAAAAGACTTTGACGAGACAGTTGTGAAGGTGAAATTCTCCTCGATGGAGTGGACGAAAAAAACAATAAGGTATTCTTCTACGGTCGTTATCCGAACCGATGGTTCGGGGGCACAACCGAATGAAAACCAGAAGCTTTTATATCACAGAGTGGGGGAACCGCAAAATACGGACGTCCTCGTCGTCGAATTCCTCGAACAACCATCCTGGAGGATAACCTGTGTGGTCACCGACTGTGCAAAATACCTGATCCTCTCAATCGTCGAAGATTGTCGCGATAACATTGTATTCTATACCGATCTAGAGAAAGCAGGTGACAGTCGATCAAAGCTAGGAATCCATGAGATCATCCCCAAGTTCGAATCGGACTATGATATTATAACAAACGTTGGCTCAAAGGAGTACTTCCGAACAAACAAGAAGGCACCAAACTACCGGGTCATTGGAATCGATTTACAGAATCCGGCAGCGGAAAACTGGCAGACCTGGATACCAAAACACGAAAAAGACGTCTCGGACCGCGTGATGTGCGTGAATGGAAACAAACTTTTACTCGAATGCATTCGTGACGTTAAGAGTACCCTCCAAGTGCACTTGGACATTGATATAGGAACAATTGGAAGCACCTCCGGAGAGCGACAGTATTCTGAAATTTCCTATCACTTTACATCCTTCCTCACGCCCGGCAGCATCTATCATTTCGACTTTGACAAGCCCGATGAGGAGCCAGAGATATTCCGTGAGATAGCACTCAATCTCGAGGGTCTCAATAAGAACGACTACAAGGTAAAACAGGCCTTTTCCGACAGCAAGGAAGGCACTAAAGTGCCAATGTTCATCATTCGAAAGGACAAAGAAATTATCAAACCACGCCCGTGCCTTTTATATGGCGGTTTCAATATCAGTCTACAGCCGTCGTTCGGTCTAACTAGACTAATGTTCATCAATCCACGTGGTGGCGGTAATAAACATAATTCGTTCGATGTTCGATGACTTCCAGGCGCGGGCATCGGCGGAATATTTGATTAAGAATGGCTATACGAGCAAAGATCGTCTGGTTATTCAGGGCGGATCGAACAGTGGACTTTTGGTCGATGCGTGTAAAAACCAAAGGCCAAATTTCTTCGGTGCTGCCGTCGCTCAGGTCGTCACGTGGTGTTCGGACTACGGAAATCCGTCAGAGCAGGAGCATTTCGAAAATCTGTACAAGTATTCACCTCTACACAACGCCTAAGGATGATAATGAAGAATATACATCGACTTTAGAACTTACTGCCGATCACGACGATCGTATAACTCCACTTCATTCACTCAAATTTGCCGCTGCCCTCCAGGCGGCAATTTGCAATTCGGAATTCTAAAAGAAACCAATTCTGCTCTGTGTCTACAGTTAAGCCAGCCACGGTGCTGGTAAACCAACATCGAAGAAGCTACTGACATTCCCACTTTCATGCACAAAAGCCTAAACGTAGACGTAGTCAACCTATAGAGGAGAGAGCCATACGGCCAAGCAAACAGTTTTTAGGTCATATTCTAATATGTACACATCTAAATCGAGTTTTTTGAGCCGTCTTATACTCCCTCATCGTGTGAGTTTTTGTTTCAAATAAATCTATATCACCTGCTGGACCGCTACTATAAAAAAAAAAAAAACAAAGCAGCGTTAAAAATGTGAGATAATTCTATTTATTATCAAAATGAAATATTTTCACTCAATATCTACTCAAAGAGTTATTCCAAATATTATGGTCTTGCTCTCTGTATTCAGTAATTATTTGCAGTTTAGTCGTTAAACGAGAAGCCCACCTGTAAAGTTTGACTGAAACGACCAGGGACACAAAACACTCAAAAACTAACTCAATTCTATTTATTATCAAAATGAAATATTTTCACTCAATATCTACTCAAACAGTTATTCCAAATATTATGGTCTTGCTCTCTGTATTCAGTAAATATTTGCAGTTTAGTCGTTAAACGAGAAGCCCACCTGTAAAGTTTGACTGAAACGACCAGGGACACAAAACACTCAAAAACCAACTCAATTCTATTTATTATCAAAATGAAATATTTTCACTCAATATCTACTCAAAGAGTTATTCCAAATATTATGGCCTTGCTCTCTGTATTCAGTAATTATTTGCAGTTTAGTCGTTAAACGAGAAGCCCACCTGTAAAGTTTGACTGAAACGACCAGGGACACAAAACACTCAAAAACTAACTCAATTCTATTTATTATCAAAATGAAATATTTTCACTCAATATCTACTCAAAGAGTTATTCCAAATATTATGGTCTTGCTCTCTGTATTCAGTAATCATTTGCAGTTTAGTCGTTAAACGAGAAGCCCACCTGTAAAGTTTTACTGAAACAACCAGGCACACAAAAACACTCAAAAACTAACTCAATTCTATTTATTATCAAAATGAAATATTTTCACTCAATATCTACTCAAACAGTTGTTCCAAATATTTTGGTCTTGCTCTCTGTATTCAGTAATTATTTGCAGTTTAGTCGTTAAACGAGAAGCCCACCTGTAAAGTTTGACTGAAACGACCAGGGACACAAAACATTCAAAAACTAACTCAATTCTATTTATTATCAAAATGAAATATTTTCACTCAATATCTACTCAAAGAGTTATTCCAAATATTATGGTCTTGCTCTCTGTATTCAGTAATCATTTGCAGTTTAGTCGTTAAACGAGAAGCCCACCTGTAAAGTTTTACTGAAACAACCAGGCACACAAAAACACTCAAAAACTAACTCAATTCAATTTATTATCAAAATGAAATATTTTCACTCAATATCTACTCAAACAGTTATTCCAAATATTTTGGTCTTGCTCTCTGTATTCAGTAATTATTTGCAGTTTAGTCGTCAAACGAGAGCCCACCTGTAAAGTTTGACTGAAACGACCAGGGACACAAAACACTCAAAAACTAGCTCAATTCTATTTATTATCAAAATGAAATATTTTCACTCAATATCTACTCAAACAGTTATTCCAAATATTATGGTCTTGCTCTCTGTATTCAGTAATTATTTGCAGTTTAGTCGTTAAACGAGAAGCCCACCTGTAAAGTTTTACTGAAACAACCAGGGACACAAAAACACTCAAAAACTAACTCAAATGAGCTACGGCGGTCCGGTTAATGTCTTGTGTTGTGATTATTTGTCAAATTAAATAGAAATAAACCTAAACTACTGCTCTTGAGCCCCTCCATCGAGAACACCTTTTTGGTGTCCACAAGGCACTGGTGTACAACTAGCTCACTCACGCTTCTTTTGGCTCAAAATTCATGAGTGATTTTTTTTCTGTAAATGGTTATCAATTTGCCTTTCTAATTCTTCTATTACAGAACTCAAACTATTTTATGTTTTTTTTTTTATTAGATCTCAAGTCACTCAAACCACTTATTTGAGTTATTTTGGCTTCCGCTCAATTTTGAGTGGAAAACAAAAAATTACGTTTTTGCATATTATCTGCTCTTTTAGTGGTAAAACTAGCATACACTTTTCCATACATTTACAGTGGCCCACATGTTCCACGAAAGAGGTCGCGGGGCTAATTCGCGCACGCGGGGCCTCCAGGCCACTTAAACCTCCGCAATCGACTCTAACTCATCAGGAGCTATGCCCAACCGTACCCAGGCGAGTTTTGGACTTGGTCCAACCACCTCATTCTGGGTCTGCCAAACGGTCACCTGCCTGATGGTATTGCGTTCAAGCCAAACTTCGAAAGTCGTGTTGATGGCGACATTCGTCTCACGTGACCAAACCATCGAAGCATAGCCCTTTCCGTTTGCAGAAGCAGCTGCTCAACATTGAGCTCCCCGCGCCCTGTCGTGTTTCTCACCCTATCCGGGCGAGTAACTCCTACAACAGCACAAAGAAATCTCAATTCAGCAGCTTGTCAATACCCAAATTTCATGACCATAGGTGAGAGTTGGAACAACTACTCAGTTAAAACCGCTAACTTGACTTTGACACCAAGCTCGGTCTTCCTGATTACAGATCTTCCAAGCTGTTTCAAAATTCACCCAGCTTAGCCAATCCTGCAGGAAAGCTACTCAGTATTACTCCTCCCAACACTCGTGAAGAAGACCCCGAGATACTTAAACTTCTCCACCTGCTTCAATGGGACTCCACTAACATGTAGAGTGCATGGGACAGGTGTGCTGGAAATAACCATAACCTCGGATTTGTCCACGTTAACCCTCATTCCCGCATCAGCACATACGGCCACAAACCTATCTAGCGCGCGCTGAAGTTCTATCTGAAAGGATGTGAGGACAACTAAGTCATCTGCAAAAAGAAGATGACTTATCCTCAACTCTCACAACGTAAAACACTCCTCGCCTCGACTGCGCTGCAACATCCAGTCCATATATATGTATAATGAAAAGTAGAGGTGACAAGACGCACCCTTGGCGAAGTCCAACACCCACGGTGAAAGGTGTTGATTTATGGACATTGATCTTAAATGCTTGCATGTTGCATTGAGGGGGGGAAACCGAATCCGGCAGGGAGTTCCAGATTCGTGTGGTTCTGTTAATGACAGATTCTCTATATTTGACGGTACGTCCGAAAGCAGTCTTCAGAGTATATTGGTGAGCATTCCTAGAGAGACGTGTATGGCGGGAGAAATGTTGAAGGGGTGGAATGGAACTGGCTATTTCATCAGAGCATTTTTGGTGGAAGTACCGATAAAACAGAGAGAGGCAGGAAACATTCCTGCGATGTTCCAGCGAGTCTAATGTTTTGATAATGCTGGAATCACCTATCAGTTTTATCGCGCGTTTTTGTATTCTGTCTAGTAGGTGCAATGAGGTCTTGGAAGCACCGGACCAGACATGAGCGTTAAACTCTAATTTGGGGCGAATGAACGCCTTATAGATTGTAGTCAGATCTAAGGGTGAGAAATATTTCTTGCATCTGTATAAGAAGCCTAGGCATTTCGCAGCATTGTTGGCGACACTGAATATATGGTCGTTCCAATTAAGATTGTGAGCAACACTCGTACCCAGGATGGAAAGCTTTTCCGTTTCTGAGATGCAAGTACCATTCATGGATAATGGCTGCGGGCTAGTTACACATTTTAACGACGGAAGACAGCATTGTGTTTTGGATGCATTCAATTCCACTCTATTCTTTTTACCCCATTGGATGATGCTGTCGATATCGGAATTTAATGAGCTCAACATATGCTGTCGCTCACTATCTACAACCGAAGTGCAGGGTCGTAAACTAGTGAACGAATATGAGAAGCTGAGGGTACTGTCGTCAGCGAAGGAGTGAATTGAATTAGAAGTAACAGACAAGAGATCATTTATAAAAATAAGAACGAGTGTCGGAAACAAAACGGAGCCCTGGGGAATACCACCATTTACAAAGTGAGTATCAGACTTGAATCCGTCCAAAACAACTTGAATTGAACGATTCGAAAGGTAGCTTCTAATCCATTGAAAAAGAGACTCATCGATCCCAAAAGCACGCATTTTCGACAAAAGGGCTTCGTGCCAAACCCTGTCAAATGCTTTCGAAATATCCAGTGCAACAATTTTGCTTCCACCTGCTTGGTGAAGCGAGCGATTCCACTTTTCGGCGAGATATGCCATCAAATCACCAGTGGATCTGTTGCTGCGGAAACCGTACTGAAGGTCATTGAGGAGTTTCCGTGATTCAAGATATTTCATAAGCTGACGGTTAATCAGCGTTTCCATGACCTTGGAAAGAAGGGACGTTAGTGCAATGGGTCGGTAGTTGGAGGGAGAAGATGATTCGCCTTTTTTGGGTATAGGCTGGGCAAATGCTGTTTTCCACCTACTCGGAAAGAGCCCAGAGGAGTAGGAAAAATGAAAAAGCTTACGCAGTGGTATTGCAAGCGTAGAAGAACACCTCTTCAGAACTATTGGGGCAATAAGATCTGGACCAGCGGCTTTGTGTATGTCGAGGTCCTTAAGAACCCTTGCGACTGTACGAGTGCGGAATGTCCGGAGTGGATTAGTCCCATGGTGGAATTGACGCACTCTAGTACAGGCGGAGACTAAGTACAAGCTGGTTGCGAAATGGGCAGCAAGTAGGTTAGCTTTGTCTAAGGGGGTAACAGCTGGAATGTCATTGTGGATGAACGTCGGTATAGACGACGTAGTTGAGTTTTTTACGTTTTTTTACAAACGACCAGAAACTTTTGCTACCTTTGGGACATTGAAGGATTTTACGCCTTAATTTTTGGTCGGATTGGAATTTAACCCGTCGAATGTGGGTGTTGCAGTCATTTCTGGCTAGTATGTACTTCTTCGGTTTTCCTCAGAACTGTTTGCCTTGTAGGCCCGAAAACTTAGCTCCCTGAGCCTAATAGCATCTTTCAGTTCAAGTCAAACCACGTATTATCCTTAGGCCTGGTGCTTTTGATCCTGCTCTTGATTCTTGATTCGGATAATATTTGCGATAATATCAATTGCGGCGTCCACGTCGTTGTCGAGGAAGCACAACGACAAGTCAAAGGTCCGAAAGAAGTTGTTAAGGCCGCACCAGTTGGCTTTCTCGTATAGCCATAGTGTTTTCTAAGGAGCTTTTTCTTTAACTGGATGGTGGGAGTTCGAGAATTTTGCTGATATCACGCAGAGGTCAGACGAGCCTAGGGGCGACAATACATCGATCGTGTATTTGTCAGGCTGAGAGGTAAGAAACAAGTCCAGTGTGTTGGCGGTATGACCAGCAACATCGGGGATGCGTGATGGCTCATTCACAAGTTGAGTTAATTGATTTAACTCAGCAAAAATTTCAACATACCTTCCTTCGGGTGTTGTCTGTCCAGAATGTCGAAGCCACTGAGAATTATGTACGATTTCAGTGCGAGGGAACAGGGAAACAATTCTTTGGATGGAATCAGACAGTGCGTCGAATGCATCAAATGTTGCATTCCTGTCTAGACCGGGGCTTGAATGGCCCTCAACAGAAGACCATTAAGCCCATACTCCTGTAGAGCACCTACAGAGTTTACCTCGAGGAACTCGGTCATACGCCTTTTCTCGATTACCATTCTTAGAGTGAAGAGCTGGCCGCGGTTATACTTCTGGTGGTAAAACTAATTAAAATTTAATTTACAAGAAACAACTCACTCAATTCCCCAATATGAGTTACTATCGTTTCTACTCTATTTGCATCTAGAATTGCTCAATATTTTTTTAGAGTTAATTCATATAAACTTAATAAGAATGTAGTTTCTGCATCGTATGCTTCAAGGATTCAACGTGGTGCGGAGTAAATTTTTCACTCAAACTCAAATGTTGATCTCGTGCAAAGTTTGATTGAAAATGATTCAATCGTTTCATCAGTTAGTATTAGGATATAGTAGATAGTAAGGGGAATACAGTAGATATTCATTCAATATTACTCGGATTGCGCGATATTAAAACCTGGAAGCGCTCGGACCCTTCGAGACACTTGAGTACAATTGAGCTCAGTGAGTACATTGCCTCAAATGTTTGTCCTTTGCTTGAGGCACGATTGCCCAGTTCTAGATCCCCTCCAGTCTTTATAAATAGTCTAGAGAATGCATTTGTTCGGCTTCTAAATTAATGATAACATTAACAGTATGAAGGTCCAACACTAAATTAATTTGACCTTTTACGCCTCTTTATTGAATTTTCAACACTTCCAAGCTTGAAGAACCAGACAAAAGTGAAACTCGACTGTAAGACATCAGCATAGTCTAAAGTTGAGTAGTACTTCCTCCTTGTCGATAGTGTGACCAATTTCTTAATCACCGCCGATGGACAGACGATAGGACTGCATGTTTAATTTGTTTTTCATATGTAGATCAGGGGGGAGGTCGCGAGCAAACAGAGCAAAGAAGTTGATTGCGTTTAACATGGCAAACGCCAGCTTCGATCTCTGTCCCTGCTCAATCCAAGTTGACACACAGCCTCCGCGTGGCCCCCCCTGGATAGCTACCCTGGCACCCGCCAGGTAGTGAACCTAAGTGTACAGCGACCCAAACCCTTGTTCCTGGGGAAAGAGGAACCTGGCCCTACAGGTTGGGGGTTGTGCTTAGGAGTAACATCCCTATCACGTAAAAACCTACTTGTTCCGAAACAACAACAAGTCTCGGATACGGAAGGATACAATGCGGACGAACCCTGCAAATGACTAACGGACTTGAGAGTCTGCACCTGGAATGTTAGGTCCCTTAATAGACCGCGTGCAGGCGATCAATTGGAGCAAACCCTCAATTGCTATAAAGCAGATATAACCGCACTCCAAGAAGTGCGATGGACCAGGCAAAAAACGGATGAAAAACTGCGACATCTACTACGGGAACTGCAACAAGGAGAACAAACAGCGCCTATTCGGGTGCGGATTCGTTATTCGAGGAAGACTCCAACAAAAGTCTTAAGTCATAAGCGAACGCCTCATAACAATCCGCATCAAAGCTAAATCTGGAAACATTAGCTTAATATGCGCTCACGCCCCAACGGAAGAAAAGGACGATCGACTCAAAGAAGAATTCTACGATCTCCTAGACAGAACTTATGCCCAATGCCCCAGCTACGAAACAAAAATAGTCCTAGGAGATTTCAATGCAAAACTGGGCAAAGAGGACATATTTGAGTCGGACTAAGGCTAATTGATTTCCAAGCGGGGCGTAACCTCCTTGTAGCAAGCACGCGATTCCCCCATCTCAACATCCACAAGGGTACCTGGCGGTCTTTTGATCAATCGACCACCAACCGGATTGATCACATTGCGATCGACGCCAGCCACTCCTCCTGTATTCTCGATGTACGAACCTTCCGAGGGGCCAACATCGACTCGGACCACTACCTTGTTGTAGCCAAGGTACGAATGAGGATATCAAGAATGCTTAGGAGTCGAGTAGCACAACGTAAGTTTGACGTGGGAAAGCTACAATCGCAAGAGACTGCCAGAATCTTTGCCAATCGTGTCTCCTACAAGCTCTATCAAAATCCGCCCACAGCAGCACAAACAATAGAGCAGGAATGACCTCATTGCCAGAGCGCCGTCAGAGATGCTGCCTCAGAGGTGCTGGGTCTCAAACAGCCACCACCTAGAAACCCCTGGTTCGATGAACAATGCGAACAAGCCCATGTAGCAAAACAAGAGGCATTTAAAGCCATGCTGCAACGACGAACGAGAGCTGCTCGCGAAATCTATGAGCAGAAGAGAAGAGAGGCACACACGCTTTTCAGAAGAAAGAAGAGAGAGCACGGAAAGCGTGAGATCGAGGAGATGGAGAGATGCTTCCGCAGGAATGACGCCCGTAAGTTTTACAAAAAGGTAAAACGAACATGCCATGGCTACAAAGCCAGAGTGGCGGCCTGCAGGGATGAAAATGGAGAACTGGTAGTAGAGTCGCAGTCGGTGCTGAGGATTTGGAAAGACCACTTCTGCAGACTGTATAACGGCGATGATAGACAAGATACCGCTGTCAGGCAGGACGAGCCATTCGCAATGGACCACGAAGTAGCAGAATTCAGTCCACCCGACCTAGACGAAGTCAAAATAGCGATATCAAGACTTAAGTCTAATAAAGCCACTGGCGCAGACGGCCTGTCTGCTGAGCTTTTTGAGGCGGCTGGAGATGAGCTGGTAAGGTGCATGCACCATCTCATCTGCAAGGTATGGTCGGAGAAAAGCATGCCCGACAAATGGAACCTCAGCATCGTTTGCCCGGTCCATAAGAAAGGAGACCCCTATAACTGCGCCAACTAAAGGGGAATGAGTCTCCTTAACATCGCATATAAGATCTTCTCTACCGTATTGTGTGAACGCCTGAAACCGTTTGTGGATAACCTGATCGGCTCTTATCAGTGTGGTTTCAGGCCAGGTAAATCCACAATAAACCAAATATTTACGCTACTGCAGATCTTGGAGAAGACCCAGGAATACCAAATCGACACTCACCACCTCTTCGTCGATTTCAAGGCTGCATATGACAGCGTGTATAGAGATGAGCTATACAAAGCCATGTCTAGTTTTAACATCCCTGCCAAGCTCGTCCGACTGTGCAGGATGACAATGGAGAATTCTCGCTGCTCCATTAAGGTCGGTAATGAGCAAACCGAGACCTTTGATGTTAAAAAAGGATTTAGGAAAGGTGACGCGCTGTCATGCAACTTTTTCAACATCGTGCTTGAGAAGATCGTGCAAGAGTCACTGGCCAACAGAAGAGGTACAATTTATTTCAAGTCTACGCAATTGCTTGCGTATGCCGACGACATTTACGTGATTGGACGGACACAGCGAGACGTCAATGAGGCCTTTGTAAGCATTGAGGTAGAAGCGGCTAAAACTAAATATCTGCTTTCATCTAAAAGAGACGGACAACAACGACGTATTGGCCAGAACGTCACCATGGGCGGATATAACTTTAAAGTGCTCACTGATGACCAGCGACAACAACACCAGCGCTGAGATAAAACGCAGAATCACTCTTGCCAACCGCTGTTTCTTTGGGCTCAAGAGGCAATTGAGAAGTAGAGCCCTCTCTCGGAAAACCAAGGTGACACTATAAAAGACCTTAATCATCCCAGTCATCCTTTACGGCGCAGAGGCTTGGACCTTAACAAAAGCGGATGAAGATGCCCTTGGTCGTTTCGAGAGGAAAATTCTGCGTATTATCTACGGTCCCGTTTGTTCAAACGGTGTATGGAGGAGAAGATACTGTACGGGTTGTACATCGACATCGGCCTGGTACGACATCTACGGATACAGCGTCTAAGGTGGCTAGGCCATGTAGAGCGCATGGAAAATACAGCTCCGACCCGAAGAGTCTTCGAATCCACTCCGGAAGGAAGGCGCGGCAGAGGACGGCCGCATCATCGGTGGCGCACGCAGGTGGAAGGGGACCTTAACCAACTGGGCATGCGGCGCTGGAAACAGCTGGCCAAAGACCGTACCAGCTGAAGACGCTTGTTGGTTGAGGCCCAGGTTCACCACGGACTGTAGCGCCACCTAAGTAAGTAAGTAAGATCAGCTATTCGATAGATGTTCCTTCCAAGGTCAGTCCACTGTACATTTGTGAGAGGTCAATAAAATAATCGATCAAAACAAATCAAATTACAATAGAAATCGTCAGTCACTGTTATCTGGAATGCATTCGCCTTTAAGGGAAAATTAAAATTCGAAAATGCTGACTGAACAGTTCTCCAAAAAAGCGAATTTGAGTAATAAATTTACATAAATTGGCGAAAGATAATAAGAAAATGAAATCGAAAGCGTGTGATGATTGAGTCGCTTAAAAATCAATTCAATAGAGAAGAGATTCACGGGTGTGATGCAGTGTGGATTTCAGTTTTGTCGACTTTAAGATACGACTAATTAGAGAGTATATCACGACTGGAATGACATTTATTGAGTGATTTTCGATCGACTTTTTTTGAACGATCAATAAATTCAGTCAAGCAAAAGTCCGTTATGGCCTCGTTGCATTTTATTTTGAAATAAGAAGTCGTTGGAATGTAGTATGGAGGGGAACTTAGTATGAAAATGAAACAAACTAGCATCGTAGTATGTTAAAGTTGTCGAACTTGTACTTGTGTAGATAGTGAATTTAAAATTTCAGATCATGAAACAATAATATTCAAATACAAATCAAAAGAAAGAATAGTGAACAAAAAGCGTAAACACAAAATCATAAAATACATTAAATACGAAAAAAATTCGTTCATAAATAAAATTGAACAGAGTCAGATTAGAAATATATGTTTTTTGACAGATGATTTAAATTATGTAAGTGAAATATTGTCTAGTGAAATGTTAAGAGTTGTGGGGAGCTACGTTAAAACTAAAAGAGTGAACGAAAATTCTGTAGAATGGTTTAACCAAAGCCTAAGAGACATGAAAAAACAGAAAATAATATCATATAACAGAGTGCTTCATACAAATAGATTAAATGACTGGCAGACTTATAAAACAATAAGAAATCAATATAAAAAAGAACTAGAGAAATCTAAAGCTCTTTTTATTCAAAATAAGATTCTCATGCAAGTGGGCCAAAAAGGTATGTGGATGACGATAAAAAAAATACGTAACCGGATCAAATAAAGCGGGTGTTATAGAAAATATTATTTTTGAAGGCGTATCAGCAAATGATTCAAAGGTGATCGCAAATAAATTTAACTCGTTTTTTATAAATAGTGTGACCGAAATAAACCAGACAATAGATATTGTGCAATATGTAAACCACATTGATGAACATGATAGTCGATTTAAATTTAACATTGTTAACAACGCTCAATTGTTCGAGATACTACGGTCTTTAAAACAAAAAAAAGATTTCAATTTTATGAGTCCAAAGATGTTCATAGAGGCTTTTGCAAAAATTGGAAGCGTGCTGACGCAAATAATAAATAAGTCGCTAATTTCGGGATGTTTTCCAAACTCATGGAAGGAATCGATGGTAACCCCAATACAAAAAGTAAAAGGCTCCAGAAGATGTGAGGACTATAGACCAGTAAATGCTTTACCGGTTTACGAAAAGATTATAGAAACAATTGTTAAAAAACAACTTCAATCTTACATAGATACTCACAATATCATAATTGAAAACCAATTCGGGTTCAGAAGTCAACATTCTTGCGAAGCTGCACTGAATTATGTCCTTATAAATTGGAAAGAGGATCTTTCTCTTGGACGGTCTACAATAGCCGTTTTTTTGGACCTTAAGAGAGCTTTTGAAACCATTGATAGAGGGATATTAATTGAAAAACTCAAGCAGTATGGTGTTCGCGATAAAGAATTGCGGTGGTTCACCTCATACCTCACACACAGATTCCAGAGAACATCAGTGAATGGAGAACGTTCAGATATACTTGAAACCAGTTTGGGAGTACCCCAAGGCTCGATCTTGGGTCCGCTTCTGTTTCTCATTTATGTAAACGACGTGTGGAAAGTACTTAGACATTGCAAGATAGTCCTGTTTGCCGATGATGCGCTGGTATATATTGTGGGAAATGATATTTCATATGTAGCCCAACAACTACAAGAAGATCTGGACAAAATAAATAATTGGTTCAAGGCCAACAAATTAAAAACGAATGTTGCTAAGACGAAGTTAATGGTGTTCAAAGCGGAGTCCAATATTAATTTAAGAATAGATAATATGTATATAGAACAGGTACACCAAATTAAATACTTAGGTGTGATAATAGATAAACATTTAAAGTTTGATCATCATTTAGAATATATTATTAAGAAGATATCTAAAAAAGTCAATTTTTTTCGAAGAATAAAAAGTAAATTGGACTTCAACTCATCTGTCAGAGTGTACAATGTGATAATTAAACCTCATTTTGAATATTGTTCTACTGTCCTATTTTTGTTGAGTGAAAATAACATATGTAAATTGCAAAAACTGCAAAATAAAGCGATGCGAATTATTTTAAATTGTAACCGTTACACAAATATTTCAAATATGTTATCTCGCCTAAATTGGTTAAATGTAAAACAACAGTTAGTGTTAAATGTTTTAGTATTTGTACAAAAAATGAGAACTGGTAATTTGCCGATCTATTTTAACAATTTAATAAGATACGTGGGGGATGTACAGCCTTATCAACTGAGAAATGCAAATAATTTGAGACTGCCTAATTATGTAAAAGAGATAACCCAAAATAGTGTAATATATAAAGGATTTCAAATATTTAATTCAATGCCTGAAAATTTGAAACTAGAATCTAATATCAATATATTTAAACGCTCTGTAAAAGATTTTGTAAAAAACAACTTTTAAGAATTTTGTATTATAATGTAATATAAATAGCTATATAAGCTAAATAAATAAATAAAAAAAAAAAAAAAAAATAAAAATAAAAAAAAAATAAAAAAAATAAAAAAAAAAAACTGGGTCAAAGCAAGAGTAAGCTGTTGAACTTATCTATCCCAATAGCTTGAATGTATACTCGTACATAGTTACTTTGCTTGAAGAGCAAAATACTTGACCGCACTTTCCGGAGGTCAAGAAAACACATGTTTGTCCTAAGTCGCCTTGTAAATTATTCCAAGCGGTCCTCTAGGGAAAGAGCTAGAGCCGTATTTAGTCTCAATTGAATTCAAATATCAATCAATTCTCTTCTAAAAAACAAACAAGTCAAGGATGATTGAACCTGTATTCATCTAATATAGCAAAGTCCATAATCCGCCCATAAACGATTTGATTGTGTGACATTTCAAAGCAAACAACTCAATCTAATACACCTCTAGTTGCCTTAAACACACTTATCCATAAACGTTTCGATAAAAAAAAATGTTCGATGCGTGTATCTACCCGTCCAACGAATTCGAAGCATTTTAATCGCATTATCCAATTACGGAAATCGATTAAACATCCAAACACCATGCCACCCTCTCATCTAATTCCTCTGTGGATCATCAACTTTTATGCTACAAGGAAGGGAAAACGTTTAACTACCGCCTGCTGCAATCAATTTCCAGTAAATCAGCATTTCCTCCAATCCACAGTGTACACAATACCTGTTGCACATGTGAGATACATATGTATACGTAGCTCTTTCCATACACCTATGTATCTCCAGTCTCTATGCAGTCTATCATGCATCCTTGGATGCATGGAGGACGACTACTCGGTAAAACCGAAAAAGGAGAAAATCTACGAAACGAGTTACCATCAAGATGATCCTATCTCGCCTCATTGTCACCAATAGCTACTGCTGGGGCTACAATAAAAATCGCATAGATACAACACACGGCATAGGTGCGTAACATTTTTATATTCCTCTTTGCGATGCCTTACAACTACGAGTAATAATGCAATTGATATCGATGTTGAAGCAAATTTGCAGCGCACTGCCAAGGGGTTTGCTGCCGATCGTTTCGCGGCGAAAGGAAACAAAAAAACAAAAAACAAATGAGGCCAAGCCCGTAAAACGCGGATAACTGGTATGTCAACATTGTACAGTATCTACGTAGCTTTTTTCAGTATTCGGTACGGACGGTAGCCTCAGGGGTGAAGTGAACTATAAATGCCGCACGCATTGTGTGAGGATAGTGCGTAGAAGAGAGAACGTTTACGTCAATCATACGTGGATCAGTGTGAGAAAGGATCCCAGGTACACGCGGCTGAGAGGTAGGATGGATGTGATCAATTTGCAGAGTTTGCAGGGCAAACAGGTAGTTCGGTTAGGGCTTTTCCTCTTTAACATCTGAAGGAACCACCTGGTTTAGTGGTTTTTCTGGATCGTTTCAAGGTTAGTTCAGTGTGAGAACTAAATATGTGGATTCAAATCGTCTTACTCCCCCCAAATGGCTGTGAATTCCCTTAATTGAAGATAGTCGTAGTAAGCTCTAATGTTAGCATACCTCGAGAATGTCCAGAAATGTCCTAGCGCCTTTAAAAAAACACATTAAGGATATAGGACCATGAGGTACCCGCCTCGGGATCTTTATCGTGGCTCTTGTGAGACGTTTAGAGGTGACCTTATCTAGTGAACACGTAATCGGGGGGAGAGTGGAAGTCTTAGAGGTAGTGCGTATGACTCTGTATACTTTTGGACGCTTGGAAAAGCTTCTGTGGCTCTATTGAATAATATACGGGTGCAGCTCGTCTGAGGAAGGTCCTTGCGAAAGCTCCCATACAGATGTCCTCTATAAGGAGATCTGATGGTAGCTGGACAGACTCACACGAGAGCGTGCTTGATTCCCTATTAAAGTGTCATTTCCCTGGCTGCGAAGATGCAGGAACCTTAAATTCGGCGGACACGCTGCCAAGGGAAAGTATCGAACATGAGACAATCGATAAGATTGTTACTGAGTACAAGGCGCCGGGAATGGATGGGATTTTTCCGATTATGTTGTAGGAACCATGTGAAGTCATTCTTCCGTGGCTGAAGCGCATTTACTCCTGGTGCCTCAGGATGGGTTATGTTCCTCAAGCGTGGAGGCAAGTTAGAGTGGTTTTCATACCCAAGTCGGGTAAGGTCAACCATGCTACTGCAAAGGACTTTAGACCTACATATTAGTCCATCGTCCTTCCTTATGAAAAAGCTGAAACGATTAATAGACATACATATACGTAAGGGATGAGATTGGTGACAGTTATCTGCCACAATCACAAAACGCGTACATAAAGGGAAAATCGGTAGATACTGCTCTGCATAGGGTAGTCTATGCGATAGAAAAATCGCTCAATATCAAGGAATTCACTTTTAATAACGTTAGTACTGAGGCAATAGTGTCCAGCCTTCATATGGCCCAAATAAACCCGGAAATATGCCCTTGCATTGGGCAATGCTGAGTACTCGTATAGTAAACTCGGCGATGTGGAGAGCAAGTAGAAGAGTGAGGGTAAATAAAGGTACACCACAAGGTAGCGTTCATCACCCCTCCTGTGGCTCCTTGTGGTCGATGGAATAGTCAAGATTCTAGAGACGGATGGTTTTAACATTGCCATCTTAATTTCTGGAAAGTTTCCGCAGGTCGTCAGCGATAGACTAAGTTATGCATTGATGTTAGTTGATAAATGGGACAAGGGGCTAGGCCCGGGAGTAAACCCGGCGAAAACAGAGATAGTACTCCTCAAAGGAAAAGATCTGTATCAAAATACACCTACCCCCGTATGAATGGTATCGATTTGATCCCTAGAAAATTTGCCAAACACCTTGACATAATCCTGAACTCCAAGGAGAGAAAATATTGATGAAAGAATCAAAAAAGGCCTACGTGGCACTATATTCGTGCAGGGAAGCCTTTGGAAAGACATGGGGCCTCAGACCGAAATTGCTGCATTGGTTATACACTGCGGTGGTAAGACCTATTATAGTCTATGGTTCAGTTGTCTGGTGGAAAGCGCTTGAGAAGAAATGTCATTTTCAAAGTGTGTCAAAGGTTCAAAGGGCAGGCTGTCTGGCGGTGAGGGGATCTATGAAGTCCACACTAACGGCTCTTGAAGTTATGCTGAACCTCCCACCCTTGGACATAAACTGCGAGAGCGTCGCAGTCAGAACTGCGCTAAGACTACAAGAATCCGGTCTCTGGACAAAGAGTCTTCACGGACAGGTATCAGTCTTGGGTCGATGGGCCATCTCGATATTCAGAACCGAAACGCACTATGTCACCCGACTTCCTTCCTGGGAGAGGAGATTCTCTATTAGAATTCCCTCCAAGGAGGAATGGACTGGCAATCTACACCGACATAGGTGCCGGAGTCTATTTTGTGTCTCGGGATATACATACATACATCGCTCCTATAGACTCGATGATGGATGCAGTGTTTTCCAAGCTGAGGTCTTCGCAATCAAGCAGGCGGCAAACCTGATTAGCAGATAGAATCCCTCAGGAGAAAGGATCAACATCTATGTTGACAGCCAGGCAGCCATTACGTCTCTGCAGGCAGCATGCATAACTCGTCAAACTCTGCAAAGAGAGGTTAGAAGAGATATCGAATGTAAACGAGGTGACCCTCTGCTGGGTACCTGGTCATGTGAATATCTCTGGAAACGAGAGGGCGGACGAACTAGCTTGGCTGGGATCAGGTGCATACTTCGCGCAGATCGCAACCGAAGCCCAAACGCCACTCAGTGCGCTCTACAGAGAGATAGAGACGGAGCTATTAGTGAAAGCCAATAAGCGATCGAATGTAAACGAGGTGACCCTCTGCTGGGTACCTGGTCATGTGAATATCTCTGGAAACGAGAGGGCGGACGAACTAGCTTGGCTGGGATCAGGTGCATACTTCGCGCAGATCGCAACCGAAGCCCAAACGCCACTCAGTGCGCTCTACAGAGAGATAGAGACGGAGCTATTAGTGAAAGCCAATAAGCGATGGTGTCACTTAGATACATGCGCAACGGCGAGATCGCCTTGGCCCGTCTATAATAAGAAGAGGGCGGAACATCTGCTGAAGTTCAATTGTGGGAATATTCGGCTGGCAGTCGGTGCACTCACCGGGCACTGCATGCTATCCTACCATGCAGCTCGACTAGGCCAGCCCTACAATGACTTCTGCAGAAGCTGCAGGGACTAAGAGGAAATTGAATCCATTCATCACCTGCTGTGCGAACACCCGACGCTAGCCCAAAAAAGGAACGTATTCCTAGGAAGACATTTCTTTCGGGACTAGAGGAGGTAAGTAACATTGGGCTTAACATAATACATACTAGGATTCTTATCCTCGTCTGGATAGTTCAGCTGAACGGTAAATTACTAGGTCTCAACGGGTTGAAAATTAATTGAGCACAATGGACTCCACGTAGTCTAGGTGAGCCTTGATTTTCGTCAGTAGGGAACCCACTTACCTAACCTAACCTATGAATCTGTATAATATCATATTAACACTTCGCCCAGGAGGGAAGGTTAGAAAACCAAGTATTTTCGATCCCACATCCAATCGACTAATTATTGGACCATAAGTACCAGCCTAAGTAGGGAACCAGTAACTACTGCTAGACCGATTTTGGAGAAGATAGATCTGGAACACCGTTGATCGTGTACATTGACTTTCTAGTCCCATCACTTTTCCAATCATAGTGGCTGCAGTAACCACAGCACTCTACCCAGACTGATTGATTAGAATTTAAAAATGCTTTGAGAAACGGCGACGGATAATGGCATCGATAGGCCATTCAAACGAATAAGAAATGGCGATGATAGCTCAAACACACCTGTATGTTATGCGTATTTTTCGAAAAGAAAAATTAGCGGCGCCGTAGAATGTCTCGTATTACAAGCAACGGGCTGTCATAGAATTTTCAATGAAATCTGTTGAAAAAAACCCTCGAAAATCCTCCGAAAACTGCAGGTAGTGTATCGAGAGGAGTGTATGATCCGCAGACAAAGTCAACAGTGGATCAAACAAGGTAGCGAGCGGCCAGCGAAAGCGAGGATATCATAGTCGCAACTGAAGGAAATGTTAATGGTTCTTTTCGACATCCGCGGCATCGGTTATCATGAATATATTCCTACCGACTGGACAGTTCTATGTTGGTGTTCTAAAGGGGCTGCAAGCTCGTGTTTTCCGTGTGCAACCCAAACTCATCAAGAAGGGCTGGATCTTGCAACTCCACAAAGCGGCCGGCCCATTCCTCATTGGTTGTGCAAGAGACGAAATTGCCCTCTACGACCTCAAGTGAATTCATCATGATAGTTCAGAGAAGACCAGGAGGCTGTAACCATGGTTCTGAACGAGTTAATTTCGGAGGATTATCAAGGGTGCTTCGAATCGTGATAGTAACGTTGGAATCATTGGGCAGAGTGAGAGAGGGACTATTGTGAAAATCGATAATAAAAATCAACGACGAACTTGATTTGCTTGTTCGTTTTTTACAAATTCCCGGAACTTAATTGCCACATCTCGTAATGTCCAAATTTGTCGAGCAAAGAATTTACATTCATTTTTGGTTGTGGAATGAATTTTCTTCTGCTGATTCGTTAAGGATTGTGCACAGAAATTTTGGAGATGAGGTATCAATGGTTCCAAATAGGTCAAGAACGTGTCAAAGACGAAGTGCTTCCCTGACCGTCAACCTCAACCGAAGTAGCTTACGTCTAAAAAATCTGAGAATTGGTACTTGCAAACCGTCGATTAACAAGTAGATGATTTTAAAGGACTTTTTGGGCCTAAGACGCGTCAAATCTGGATTGGTACCGAAAACACATTTGTTTTTTAAAAACATTTGAATCAAAGTCATGTTGACTGTTACCTTAAATGATCGTGGTGTTGTGCATTATGAGCACCTTCCACCGGTCAAACTATCAACAAAGACTATTGTTTGAGCGTTATGCGTCATTATTGGATGCTATTCGCCTAAAGAGGCCGAAATTTCGGGCGAGACAACTCAGTTTTTCGCCACGATAATGCACCATCTCACACTGAATAGATTCTTCGTAGCCATTTTGGCAAAAACTCGGGCGGCATCCTCCCACAACGACCTGATTTGTCACCGTGTAACTTTTGGCTTTGTGAGTCGATAGAAGAGAGTGAGCTAAAGGCCATCCCGGGAATCGACTTTAACAACCGTTTCAAAGACTGGAAGATCTGTTGACATATGTAAGTGCATCGTCTCAGGGGCAGATTACTTTGATGGCGTTGAGACTTTTACGAGGACCTTCGTGTTCCTGATAACGTCCTTCTTTAGTTTTTCATAACCAACCTCACGAGCCTCCTAATGTGCCCGGAAATTTCGACAATCACCTTTTAGGCAAGGTTTGTAAAACTAAGAATTTAGAGACATTGGCTTCTATAGAAAATTGTAAAAACCTCGATCTTGATCACTTGATTTTAGGTTTTGTAGAATTGTGTAGGCTTTAAAATGAAGTTATACGATCAACTAAGTCCCTTGCGTGACTTGGCAAACTATCATTTTCACATTAGTCTCACAGGATCTGAGAAAAATACCAAAAATCACCACTTTCTCAGTCGATTTCGAGGAGATTCTAGCAAGTTTAAGCTTTTCTGGAACCGACATTGGTCCTTAAAAGCCACAAGGCAACCAAATCAAGGCTCTTTCAATCTATAATTTCAGATAAGAGCTGTCGTAATTGATTTCCAAACCTCAAATAACCAAAAAGAAAAAAGTCCACATCATGGATATGAGAGTTCCATGAACTCTTAAGTGTCTGCACGTACAAATGCCATCCCCTCGTGTACATAGTTGTGTTAATTGCAGATAAGAAATGCATGCTAATAGCAACGGTACTTCAACTGCCACTCCAGCCGACCAAGTGCCGAGTCAAGTGGCGCCCTAATCCCCAACTAATGAGACTTTTGACCTTCTACTAGTACTCCTCAGATATCAGTTGAAGTGAGTGGCCCGGTACTCTATGCCGTTACACGGATGGTAATGGAACTATACGATTTAGCGATAAGCGCGAGGCTATTTCGAACAAACAAGACCTGGAATCTGAGTTAATCCAGAAAGGTCATATGGCCCCATTTACATTGACTGATTTGTACTAACCTGTTCTCCGGAGGACGTCGCAGCTGTCGCTGGAGGCCAGCAGGTATTTCTTCTCGTAAAACTGCCATTACCGTTGCTACCGCCACCGGCCAACGATAGCCGATGATTTGCACCATTCATGTTGCCATTTCCATTCGCGGCTGTTGTTATGCGATTCGTTGCATTGCCACCAGCTCCGGCTCCAACACCAGCACCAGCATTGCCTGCATTCCTTAAAAGGTGTGAAGCTGTGGGAATCACCATCGATGTTTCGATCGTTTGTCGCCGAGCTGGAATCGGGGCCACCTGCTGCAGTCCCGATGAGAATCTCTCCGTGTTCCTAATCCCACTAACTTCATCATTACGAGAGCCTCCTTCGTTCGCGGTCGCACACTTGCGATTCACGGCCCGAGGCAGCATCAAGCTGCTCCTGTTGCTACCACCACCATTCTGATTGTTCGTACTGAAGAAATCCATCGATTTGGATTGATTCGGCGATGTGTTACTGTTTAGCGATAGCGAGCGAGCAAATGAGCTCTTGAAGTATTGACACGGTAAATTGAAATCGAAATCGGGTGGCGACAGATCGAGAGCATCGAGAACACCGGCTTCGTTAGTAACGCGCTCGTAGTCGGTGGACGGTGTGAATACTGACAATTGCTTCGGTGTCTTCGGGCTGGTGGCAATCATCACGTTTGCCGTGGACCCTACGCCAAAAGTTTGCTTGTAGGTGCCGATTGAATTGCGGGTTGCTATGTTACCGGTTCCGTTCTCAATGACCGGGGCCATAGCTACACATGATTACACGAAATTTGAACAAAAAAACTGGTGACACTTGGGACGCGAACAATTTGTTTTTTTTTTTTAAACTTCTCGAAACGTACTCGAACACAATTTTTCTTCTTTCTATGAATTTCTGTGATTTTTGACAATTTCTCTTTGTAGTTTCACGATTTCACTCGCCTCCTCTCCTCACAGGGGATTCCCGCCACTACCATCAATCACGGAATTTTCCTAATCTACACAAAGACGAATTACCTACACCATTACAGAGAAAATGAAAAACACAAATTCAAAAAAAAAGTTAAAATCAACGAACGGATAATTCGTAACGGCACCAAATCGCGGTGAATAGAAACGACATATACCCGACACCGATGAACTTCTAACGTAGACTGTGCGGCGGGCAATCGAGTTTCCAAAACACATCAAATGCCGCCGTGTGAATCCAGTGGAAATGCGATCACGAACACAGACAAGTGGATTGAGTGTTTCTCGATCGACAGATACAGTAACTGAACACCAGGCTGAGTGCTCTCTTTGTGGAGAGTACTCCGAAGAGTGTTGCCATTGAAAGGTGGTTTGAAGGATTTTTTTTTTAATCATTCATAAAAGTTCCTTTTTTCTTTTTAGTCCCAGTAGGCAGCACATATTTTTGTTTTAGCATTAAATCCACATTGAATTTTATTAGAGATGTATGGCACCATAGATTCGTATTGGCAGAGGCCGGTTCATTGATTGAAGCTTGAGTGCATTTGTTGATATTTCTTCGGGCCGCAAAGAAAATATTCAAATCCTTCCACTGCCGAATTTATAAGATCCTTGACAGAATATAGTTAAAATTCAATTGGGAAGAAAGGATGCGTGGAAGTTATTGTTGTACAGTAAATGCCCAACCGGATGGCAAAGGACTAACAAAGGCCTCGTAGGGGTAGCATCTATCCGACGGATGCTGGCCTGCTAAAAAGCGAGAAGAGCCACCGCAGTCGAACATCTTGCGGCACTGCTAGTAGGTCCCGTCCCCACCTCCTCGTGGTGTCATCTGGAGATTTCCTTAGGAAATTGCAGAGCCTCCTGCACAAAAAAAAAAAAACAGGATTAGTCGGTTGGGCTACGGCCTAGTAAGCCGTGACCGTAAAAAACCACAAACTCCTAAACACCACAAGCCTCGGATATAACGGACCGGATTTATGTTGACGACCCTTGCAAAGAACGAAAAAAGACAATGATCATCGGCTTTGTACGTGGAATGTTAGGTCCCTAAACAGGCCACGTGCAGCCGAACAATTTGCGGACGCCCTAGACCGCTATAACCACCATCCAGGAAATGCGATGGAATGGACCGGGTATAAAGCGGATGAAAAACTGCGATATTTACTACGGCGACTGCAACGATTGCTTGGATGCGGATTTGTTGTTCGAGGTAGACTAAGGCAAAAAGTCCTAAGCTTTCGGCATGTGAGCGAACGCCTCATAACAATCCATATCGAGGCTAATTTTTTTAACATCAGCCTGATCTGCGTCCACGCCCCCACGGAAGACAAAGATGACTCTGCCGAAGATGAGTTCTACGATCTCGTAGACAGAACGTATGCCCAATGTCTCAGTTATGACATCAAAATTGTACTAGAAGACTCTAATGCTAAGCTGGGTAAGGAGAGCATCTTTGAACGAGTCATCGGCAAACATAGCCTACACGACACCACCTCCGATAACGGACACAGGCTGATTGATCTTGCTACGGGGCGGAATCTCCTTCTTGCCAGTACGCGCTTCCCGCACCTCGATATACACAAAGGCACCTGGCGGTCTTTTGATCAATCGACTACAAACCAGATTGATCACATCGCGATCGACGTCAGACACTCCTCCACTATTCTTGATGTTCGAACTTTCCGAGGGGCTAACATCGACTCGGACCACTATCTTGTTGAAGCCAAGATGCGCTTACGGATATCACGAACGCAACGGAGTAGAGTAAGAATACAAAGTTATGACGTCGGAAAGCTACTATCGCCAGAAACCGCTCGTGCTTTTACCGATCGCATCTCCCTTAAGCTCTCCAATACACCTCAATCCACCACGCTATCAATAGAACAACAGTGAAGCCTTTGCAAACAAGCCCTGAAAAGCTCTGCATCCGAAGTTTTGGGTTTCAAGGCCCCACCACGAAGAAACACCTGGTTCGATGACGAGTGCAGGAGGATTCACACAGCGCAGCAGGATGCATATAAGGCCTCGCTGCATAAAAGAACAAGAGCAGCTCGTGAGCTCTACGAGTTAAAAAGTAGGGAAGAGCACAAGCTTCTCAGGAGAAAGAAGTAAGAGCACGAGAAGCGCGCGATTGAGGATTTGGAGAGGTGTTACTCCAGGCGTGACGTTCGAAAGTTCTATCAACAGATTAAGCGAACATGCCAAGGTTATAAAGCCAGAACGGAAGCCTGCAGGGATGAGAACGGATACCCAGTAGGAGAATCAGACGAGGATAAGAATCCTAGTATTCTGTTCAGCCTAATGTTACCTACCTCTTCATGTCCCGAAAGCAAGCCCCGGACATTCACACAGCAGGTGACGAATGGATTGTATTCTGTTCAGCCTATTGTTACCTACCTCTTCTAGTCCCGAAAGCAAGCCGAATGGATTGAATTTCCTCTTCGTCCCTGCAGCTTCTGCAGAAGTCATTGTAGGGCTGGCCTAGTCGAGCTGCATGGTAGGATAGCATGCAGTGCCACGATTGAACTTCAGCAGATGTTCCGTCCTTTTCTTATTATAGACGGGCCAAGTCGATCTCGCCGTTGCGCATGTATCTAAGTGACACGTCTCTATCTCCCTGTAGAGCACACTGAGTGGTGCTTTGGCCTCGGTTGAGATCTGCGCGAAGTTTATACTTGATCCCAGCCTAGCCAGCTCATCCGCCCTCTCGTTTCCAGAGATATTCACATGACCAGCTACCCAGCAGAGGGTCACCTCGTTTACATAGGATATCTCTCTTAACTTCTCTTTGCTGAGTTTGACAAGTTTGGTTCTTATCCATGCTGCCTGCAAAGCCTTAAAGGCTGTCTGGCTGTCAACATAGACGTTGATCCTTTTTCCTGAGAGATTCTCTCTGCTGATCAGGTCTGCCGCCTGCTTAATAGCGAATACCTCAGTTTAGTAAACACTACATCGATCATCGAGCCTATAGGAGTGATGTATATCCCGAGATTCAAAATAGACTCCGGCACCTGTGCCAACATCCATAAACGTTTGGTGGTGCCGGTTTATCATAGCATCTAGAGCAACGCCCCACGGGCTGGGAAAAGCCTCCGTAAAGCTGAGACAGACAGGTCTTTAGAGTTTGGTGAAAGAAGCTACAACTTGTTTGCGTGTTGGGCTGTTCCACCATTGCCGTGTATATCTCCCCTTCCCCCATTTCCAGAACGTTGGAAGCACTTTGGTGGTTTTTGACTCAACATGCTTTGACCAAAGAAGCTTGCTGTCTAAGACAACTCTCAGGTACTTAGCTTCCTTGGATATCGGGATTGGAATGCCTTTTAGCACCAACTGCCAGTAATTTTCCTCCTTCTCGGGACGAGAACAAAATCAGTCTTGAGAGGATTAACTGATGGCCCATTTCTCGTGCACCACTCATTGATCACATTTAGCGCCGATTGTGCTTTGAGACAGACAGTCGCTACACATGAGTCGACTAATCTATACATATGTATGTACTCGTTATGTTTTATAATGGGTCTTCCATTAGGGACTTCTGAATTTTGATGGTTGATAGCGGTCATATTGTTTAAGCTACATCTGTCAAATTGACTGTCATTTATTCAGTCTGTCAGTCACATGCAAACGATAAAATTGTTTTCACAAATGGGCAGTCTATTTCGCATCGTTCACAAGAACTTGGCCTTTCGCAGAGCACAACTTGACGAATTTTGTGTCATGACTTTGGCCTGCACCCGTACAAACAAAATCGAACTGACCAAGAAGCTAAAGGTAAACGACCATAGACAACAACCTGTGTTCGCTGAATGGGCTCTGGTGCAATTGGAAACTGACCCTAATTCTCATCGATAAATTACCTTCAGCGATAAGACCCATTTCTGGATGGATGGGTACGTCAACGAACAAAATTGTCGAATTTGGGACGATACCAATCCACATCAGATCCCAGAGCGTCGAATGCATACCGAAAAAGTCATTGTTTAATGTGGGTTTTGGGCTGGCAACGTCATGGATCCATATTTCTTGGTTGCCGTTGTAGAGTGTAGCGCTGAGAAGAATCCAAATGAGTCGATTCGCCATCGTGCCCATCCGCTTTGTGGAAGATTTTACGGAAGGACGGCTCAAAAGCTTATAAGATATAGCTAGTGCAAGAGTTGAAACCGCGTGACTATTATACGCGTCGTAGGTTCGGTGAATGGGCCAAAAACTTGATTCAGATTGATCCTCATTTTTAACGCAAAATTTTGTCACCGATGCGGTCCATTTTTGGTTAAATGGATATGTGGAGAAAACCCAGAAGCCTTTGTCGAGACACCCCTACAATCATTAAAAGCTGGTGAAAGCATCGGCTCATATTTCTGACTTCTTCGTTCCTCAACAAGATGACGGAACATGCCATACAGCGCGCGAAACATGGAACTGTGAACTGGCCTCCACGATCCTGTGATCGCACACTTTAAATTACTGTCTTTGGGGGTATGTAAAGTCAATAGTCTATGTCACTAAACCAGAGCCGTTGGTCGATTTGGAAGTCAACGTTCGCCGTGTTATGGCGGATATTCGGTCCCAGTTGCTCAATATAGTTGTTAAAAATTCGACGTCACGATTGCGCATCATTTGAGTCAGCCGTAGTGCGTATATACCAGAAATCACTAATGGCATGCAATTGTCTATTAAGTAAAGCTAATATCATAGACCTTAACGTTAGCTTCAAGTATTTAGTTTTATATTCGATTTTATACCTCTTAAAAAAACAAAAGTACGAGTACCGATCCAGCGACTATTATCAAAAAATTAAATATAAATACAACGGCAACACTGGCAAGCAGGTGTGTATGGAGACTGGAAACTAAGTAAAACACATGGTCGCTGCAATCATGGAATGAAACGTAAGCAGCTGATCACCTGAGGGAATTACTACACAGCCCACTGCTGTTTCAAGCCGTGACACATCTACCTGACAGATAGGACTTGACACACATTGTCCGCCTCTTTACATGATTAGTGGGTTTAAGACAGTCTTTTATTTCTTGATGTCTTATCTACTCACACTCCACCTATTTAGGTTTACAAAAATAATCAATTTTTAAAAAATCGAAATCCCTAAAAGTAGAGCAGGATTTTTGGAAAATAGTCGTCTTCAAACCGTAGTATGACATTAGGCGCACGAAGTAAACACAAGACACAGTGGTGAAATTGAAACATGTGTCGGGAAACTGGTGTGGTGGAAAGGAATCTGAATATTTGAAATATGAAAGTTGTCACAACAGTTAGTGTCGGCGGAGCGATATCGTCTGAAGAGAATGGAAGAGAGACACCATTTCAAGCGGCTCAAAAATAACAAAGCTGTAGCCGCCGACAGGTTGCCGGCGGAGCATAAGCTTCACAGAAGAAAGAAGAAGAGGATGAAAAGCGCGCGGTTGAGGGCTTGAAGAGGTGTTACTGCAGGCATGATGTTCGATGTTTTTATCAACAGAAGCGGACATGCCAGGGCTATAACGCCAGAGCAGAAGCCTGTAGGGATCCAGACGGACAACTGGTAGTAGAGTTACAGTCGAGAATATGGAAAGAACACTTCTGTAGACTGCTTAACGGCGATGATAGATCCCATACCGCTGTCAGGCAGAATGATCCATTCACAACGGACAAAGATGCAAGAGAATTCTGTCCACCCGACTTAGATGAAATTAATCTGGTCCGAGGGCATGGGCTCGGGCATACAGGGTAAAGTTATTGATCGCTCTCAACCTGGCGAGATGCCAGTAACGAACCCTGTTTAAATGCCCGGGCCAAGTTGACATACGGCCTCCTCGCGGCGCCCTCTGGATAGCCTCTTCAACGACCGTTGGGAGGTGAACAAACGTATGCAGCGACAAAACCCCGACCAGAATGGCGGTTGTGCGGCGGGCTGACAGTCCGCCCACGTAAAAAACATAAAAGTTATGACAACGACAAAGCACGAAAAAGGAACACGATTTGCGAGTATGCTCCTGGAATGTCAGAGCCCTGTACACTCGCGGAGCTGCTCATAAACTAGAAAGAATCCTCACGCAGTACAAGGCGGATATTACTGCGGTCCAGGAAATACGCTGGATAGGAAACGGTATGATGAGGAAGAATAATTGCGACATTTGTTACAGCTGTCACAAAACATTGCGCTTACTGGGATCTCCCGATGATCGAACCGCCAACCAAATTGACCATTGACCCAAGGCACTCGTCAAACATCCTGGATGTGCGAACATTCAGAGAGGCAAATGTCGACTCTGACCACTTCCTCGTAGCAGCTCGACTATCCAATGTCAGAAAGGCGCACCAGCCCACCAGGAGGAGGTGCGACATTGGGCGCCTGAGCACACCGGAGGTTACCAGAGTCTACAGGGAGCAGCTGAGCGAAAGACTACGGTATGCCTACGTCGAACACAAATGCCAATAATATGTGGCTGCATTGCCGCTCAGCCATTCAGGAAGTAGCCGAAACCACCTTAGGGTACCTACCACCCCCGACAAGAAACCCGTGGTATGATGGCGAGTGTGAGCAGAAAAAGGCAGCAACCGACGAGGCGTACCAAAAGGCGCTGCAGAGGAAAACTATGGCAGCGCACGAAGAGCACCGAGCCAGCAGAAGGATGTAGAAAAAACGACTGCGACATAAGAAAAGAATTTTTGCAGGGTCCCAGCTCAAGGATATCGAGGAGTCTAGGGATAAGCATAAAACACGAGCCTTTTACAAGAAAGCCAAAGGCCTTGCAGGAGGCTTCAAAAAGGGCACCCAGGCTCTTCGAAACTGTGAGGGTAATATTGTCACCGACCCGCAGGGAATAGTGGATGTATTTAAGCAGCATTTCCAGCAGCTGCTTAACGAGCATGACCAAGAGAGAGTGGTAGGGACCGAGGAAATGTCAACTCCAACCGCTGAAGTAGTCTCCCCACCCAGCATCGAAGAAGTCGGCACAACTATTCAGAAGCTGAAGATGGCTCGCCATCAGAGCTCTTCAAGGCTGGCGGCAGTGTTCTGGTAGGGAGTATGCACCAGATCATCTGCAGAATTTGGGAAGATGAAAGCATGCCCGACGACTGGAATGTATGTATGTATGTTGGCGTTACAGCCCATGAAGGTCCAGAGCCGAGCTTCTCTCAATCACCCATGTTGTGTGTGATTTCATTTTCCCATAGGTGAAAGGGACCTACAGTTTTATTGCCGGTTCCGAACGGCGAATTTCGAGAAGCTTTTCATGACAATTTTACTACAGGGGGCTTTGTCAGAACCCCGCTGAGGAGAAACACCGTGAAAACACGTTCGATGACATAGCTGTGTCGACGACTGGAATACCAGCTCTATTTGTCCCATCCACAAAAAAGGCGATCCTACCTTCTGAAAGAACTATAGAGGTATATCCCTGCTCAATGTCGCATACTTGATCCTGTCTAGCATATTGTGTGAACGTCTAAAGCCATTTTGCACCGCACTAATCGGCAGCTACCAGTGCGGCTTCCGGCCCGGCAAATCGACTATGGACCAAATTTCTACACTTCGACAAATCCTGGAAAAGACCAACGAGTTTCGAATCGATACACACCATCTTTTCATCGATTTCAAAGCCGCATACTGTTTGGTGCGATAGCCGAATTAGGGATCCCGGGAAAACTGATCCAGTTGTGTCGCGCCACACTAAAAAATACGCGATGCAGTGCAACTAGGTTCTAGGACTTCGGAACCGTTTGAAATATGCACCGGATTTCGGCAAGGAGATGCTCTGTCACGTGACTTCTTCAACCTGGTGCTGGAGTAGTGCGACAGGCGTGGGCAGGCGTCAACAGGGAAGCCACTATCTTCTTCGAGTACGTCCAGCTCCTAGGATACGCGGATGTCCTCACCGTGGCATTCACGGCATTCACGGCGATTGAAGAACAGGCGAAACGAGTTGATCTTAAGTTCAATGAGGACAAGACGAAGTACATGCTGTCAAGCAAAAACCAATCCGTCGCTCACCACCTGGGACAGTTAAGGAGTTTGTCCACCTCGGGGCAAACCTAAATTCCACAAATGACACCACAGTGGAGATCCGGAGACCGTCAAGGATGGAAGGCAGCTATAGCTCAGGCTCAGATCCTCCATGGATCGCTGAGTAAGTAATCTGGTCATTTCGAAGCTTAAGACTAATAAAACTGCGGGCGCTGACGGCCTGTCTGCTGAGCTAATTAAAGCGGCTGGAGATGCGCTGGTAATGTGCATGCGTGTAGACTTGCAGACTTACAAGGAGGCTACATAAAAAAATGAAAATAGATTCGGACAAAGATTGGCTTGTATCGCCTCCAATACAAATACAAATCGTTGAAGTGTAACGAAAGGAAGCTATAACTTCCACTTGCCCTTATGTCGGTCCACCCGATGCACCGGTGAATAGACTTACTCGTAAATCAGCTGTCTGCTCATTGCAATCTGTCGACATTATTCAGTGCACATTGTCGGAGTGACGCCAAGATATATGTGAAATCTTGCCCAAGAAATCTGAGTTTGATTCCGGGGAATCATTAGTGTCTTCGGAAGGACCCGATCGTTCCGAACGGATGATGATACTGTGCGGTTAGTGAGATCATTAGGGTCACACGTCTGTTAAGAGCTTATAAAACCTGATGACACAGTCAATGCCCAACGCTATAATAAACGACCGTCTGATGACAAGGGACTAGTGTCCAAAATGGCTTGACGACACTCATTTGAGATGTGCTACCTCAAGCCCCCAATTCATCAAATCTGATCCACCTACTCGCTGAGCAGCACCCCGATTCTTACGAAGAAACGCTCTTACCAATCACTGTTACGCTTAGAAATAAGTGATCTAAGTACCCAAGATCTTTTTCAAGACACTAAAGGCTCAATGGCGCATAAGCAGGACGAACGAAAGTGTCCTTAGCGTTTTAAGACTAGTATTTTCCAGGCAACTTTGACTCGTATTTGTAGCTCGATCTTCCATGAAAGGGAGTAGAGGATAAGGTAGAAGGTTTCCCAAAGTCATAGCACAAGTAAAATTCGTGGGCAACCATGATCTAGCCCGAGAATTTCTCGAGTTAAAGTTAGAAAGGAATCGCAACAATCTGGCTTAGATCAGGACGAGACAAGTTGGCCTTATCCAAAACTGTTTTACTCTTACTGCTACTTACTTACTTAGTTAGGTGGCGCTACAGTCCGGTGTAAACCTGGGCCTCAACCAACAAACTTCTCCAGCTGGCACGGTCTTTTGCCAGCTGTTTCAAGCGATGCACTTCTAGTTGGTTAAGGTCCCCTTCCACTTGTGTGCGCCACCTTAGATTCGATCGTCCTCTGCTGCGTCGGGATTGGACTCGGAGACTCTTCGGGGCGGTGTTGTGTTATCCGTTCGCTCTACATGGCCTAGCCATCTTAGACGTTGGATACGTAGATGTAGTACTAGGTCGATGGTTCGTCGTTGTATCTTCTCCTCCATTCCCCGTTTATACAAACGGGACCATAGGACGACCAAGGTCTCCTCATCCGCTTTCGTTAAAGTCCAGACCTCTGCGCCATAGAGGAGGACCGGGATGATTAAGTTTTTGTATAGCGCAACCGTGGTCTTTTGAGAGAGGGCTCTACTTCATAATTGCCTGTTGTGCCCAACGAAGCAGCGATTAGCATTAGTAATCCTGCGTTTTATCTCAGCGCTAGTGTTGCTGTCGCTGGTCACTAGTGAATGCTTGCTGCTTCATCCGAATCGGTGAACACCTGACCGATACTTTTGAAGTCAAAAAAGAATTTAGGCAGGGCGATGCACTGTCGTGTGATTTCTTCAATGTCGTATTTGAAATTGATTGTGCAAAAATCACTGGCCAATACAAGAGGCACAGACTATTTCAGATCCTCGCAACTCCTTGCATAGGCGGATGACATTGACATAATAGGTAGATCACAGCGAGATGTCAATGAGGCGTTCACGATTATTGAGGCGGAGACGGCGAAAATTGGGTTGGCAGTAAACGAGGGCAAAACTAAATATATGCTGTCATCAAAAAAGGACGCTCACCACCGACGTCTTGGCCAGAACGTTTGTATTGGCAGATATAAGTTCGAGTTAGTTAAGGACTTCGTCTACCTTGGCTCCGCAGTGACCTGGAACAACGACATCAGTTCCGAAATCAAACGCAGAATCACTCTTGCCAATCGCTGTTTCTTTGGGCTCAGGAGGCAATTAAGTAATAGAGCCCTCTCCTGAACGACAAAGTTGACTCTATATAAGACCTCTATACAAGATGAGGCCCTTGGTCGGTTCGAGATAAAGATTTTGCGCATAATTTTCGGGTCTATAAACGCCAACGGGGGATGGAGGAAACGATTCAACCACAAAATTTACGGGCTGTACAACGACATGAGTCTAGTCAGGCGTCTACGGATTCAATGCCTAAGATGGCTAGGCCATGTAGACCGAATGGACTCCATAGCTCCAGCCTGGAGAGTCTTTGAATCCAACCCCGAGGGACGAAGAAACATAGGACGGCTGCACTTAAGATGGCGCACACAGGTGGAAGTGGACCTCAGCCAACTGGGTGTATGGAAAAGGCTAGCAAAAGATCGTGCTAGATGGAGGGGTATGTGGGTCAAGGCCCAGGTTCACCCCGAACTGTAGCGCCCGTTAAGAAGAAGAAAGGGTAATTATATGAAAAGTGTTCGGACTCACTTTCTGCTTTCACAACATTACTTTGATAGACTACCTCGACCACTGCCTCTGTAATCTACGCCCAGGCCTATGCGGATGACGTCGCCATTCTTTCTGTCGGCTCATGTGTGGCGACTGTCCGTCGCAAAGCACAGGCGGCACTAAATGTGACCGATGATTGGTGTACCAGAAATGGGCTGTCAGTCAATCCTCTTAAGACCGATGGTGTTCTCTTTACGAGAAGGAGGAAAAATACTGACATGACTCAGCTGGTACTAAAAGGCACTTCCATCCCGATATCCAAGGAGGCTAAGTATCTAGGAGTCATCTTAGATAGTAAGCTTCTCTGGTCAAAACATGTTGAGTCAAAAACCACCAAAGCGCTGTCAGCTTTCTGGCAATGCAAAGGAGCTTTTGGCAAAACATGGGGCTTATCGCTGGCAAAGGTCCTTTGGACCTACACGGCAATGATAAGACCTATAATCTCATATGCATCGGTTGTCTGGTGGAACAGACTAAAACGCAAATACGTCGTAGCCTCTTTCACCAAACTCCAAAGAACGGTTTGTCTCAGCTGCACGGGGGCTTTCCCCAGCACGCCGGGCGCTGCTCTAGATGTTATGATGAACCTTCCACCTCTTGATATATTTATCAGAGGGTGTGCTCTGAAAGCCATGTCTCGTCTGAAGAGAAATGGCTTTTGGTACAACTCGCATAGGAATAACGGTGTGCTTGCGCAAGAATTGTCCTGCGACCCCTGACTCATGGACATGCCTTCTGACGCACTGACGCCCGTTATCCTATTGCGTCGTAATTTCACAGTCGAGTTTCCATGGCGTCAGGATTGGCTATGGCTGGATACTGAACCATGGCGTCAGGATTGGCTATGGCTGGATACTGAACCTGGAAAGGATAGTCTTCGCATTTTCACGGATGGCTCCAGATCTGGGCGGGGGTCCGGTGCTGGGGTCTTCTTTGAGCGCGAAAACATCCGACTGCACTTCTCCTTAGGGAAATATGCGTCTGTCTTCCAATCAGAGATATACGCAATCCTAATGGCCATGCACTATGTTGTGAGGCACAGGTGGAAGGGGGAAAGCATATGCGAATGTAGTGACAGCAAAGCTGCACTAAAGGCTGTGTGTAACCCCTTGACCAACTCCAAATTAGTGCTTGAACTCAAGTTCTTCTTGAACAGAGTCGGCAGACTAAATTCATTAAGGCTTGTATGGGTTCCAGGCCACTCTGGGATCCCAGGAAATGAGACCTCTGATGAACTCGCTAGAATGGGTTCAGAGGAGAGCTTCTCAGGACCTGAACCCGCTCTAGGTCTACCTGCGTCCACGGTAAATTCCTACATTAACGATTGTGTATTTAACACACACAACAGTAGATGGAGGGATTGTCCGGGTTGCAGGATGACTAAGCGCGTATGCCCTGATGTCTGCAAAAAATCTGCAGCATTCCTCCTGTCTTTAAGAAGAATCGACTGCAGAAGGCTTGTGGGAGTTATCACGGGCTATTACACTTTTGCCAAGCATCTCTACGTGCTCGGCATCAGTGAGACGCCTACCTGTGCTGCATGTGGCGAAGAGGAGGATGATACTGCAGAGCATTTCCTCTGTGATTGTCCCGCCTTTGCTCGCATACGGTGGCGCACCCTTGGAGCCGACGTGGTGTGTGCCGAATCCCTTAGCTCTACATCACTGAAGCTCCTTCAAATTTTTCTCCGGAAAACGGAGAAAATACAGTAATGTAAGGTGTCTGTCTGGAGTACAATGGACCAGTGATTGCGTCTGAGTGCTCCAGCGGATAGCAGAAGCCTTCAACAACAAAAAAAAAAAAAAAACCTCGACCACTTCTCATTCGTTGTCACTTGTTCGCCAGGTTATAGGCGAAGATACCCAGAAGCAAGCGTGGGAACTTGCTGGTACCATGTCGAATGGAAAATGCCAATTGCCCATTAGTCGGCTGACTAGTGGCCCCACTTCGCGTAGAAGTCGTCTAAAGATAAAGAGCGAAGCTTCCGCTAGACCTGTTTCTGACCTATCCAACGCATGACTTCTATTGTTGTACGATCGATGTCTGCTGTTCTAGTTTTCGGCTGTGACTCAAAAAGATTTTTCGACGCGACTGTTTATCAAACTTCCTCCAAATCGTGGCCTTGTCATATACGAGCTTCTTTCAAAATTTGGTTTATCATTCTTGAAGATAAGTGCATCGTCATATCCTATTTCTAGAAAAATGTACCGAAAACTAACGCGGAAGCTACTCGCTGCGTCAACTGACAGCATAGTCTTATCTCAAAGACAAGAGACGTCGTACTTCCTCTAAAATGGTTCGTACACAAAATCTGCTTGGTATTGACCTTCGAATACTAATGACCAGAAATCTGAAGGCCACTATTGCGTGGAATTTCATCACACCCGCGTGACGTTTTCTCGCGTGCAATACCTCCTGTTCGTATTGATAAGAGAATACGAAAAACCTCTTAAGCGTGGCATGTACCCGTAAGTTGTATTTTTCTTTTGGACAAGATTAGACTATCAAGAGTGGCTAACTACAACCCCTGCCCTTAGCTTCAGTGCAAGATTTTTTCTTATCTGACCATAAGCAAGTCAAGAAATAGCAAACTGGTATCTGTCAATTCACACTTGGCACATTGCACACTCGGCACATTTGGAGCATGAGCCGAGCATTATACTGGTCAGCAATAATCTGACTTTGGGCCCAAGTGTGCGGAAAGTGTTCCTCTTATCGTCACGATAGTAGAAACAGAAACAAAGTACTCGTCCGAAAAAAACTTGAGATCGTGGTCGGGTGATCGTGGTTGCGCGACATTTCATTCCAAGTGATGACTTCAAAACTGCCCTAGCGCGACTGATAACTATGGCCTTTTGTGATGCAAGGTCCGTAAGGTGCAAATGGGATTTGTTTGCAACTTTACGACTATGAGTGCTGATATTACAATCGGATGGCCTTTAAACCTTCGACTTGGGCTAACTACGACTTGGTTTTGATTCAAATGTTACCAATAGCGTGAAAGAAGGCTCCAGTCGACTGCGTGCGACCTAACGATCGTCTTGCTTATCATACGAATTACTTTGCCGTGATAACAAATGGGATTTCGATAGTCAACGTTCCATGCTTAGCAATTAATCAAACACGAAATTCCTGCCATTGACCGTATCTGAGTGGAGTGTGTGCAGTAATGGCAGTCACACGGGTGGAATACATTGACCGAATCACGCTTGTACGACTTCGATAAGCCACCGACGGACGCTTTTCGACGATAAGTCGTACAAACAGACAAGCAGGCAAAAGCAAACTTTGGAAAATATTAAAGTCAAGTACCTGAAGCGGTGAAGCAGTAACAGAACCGCTAATTCATTGCACAATTCATTTTAATTGATCTGATGTAACGCTGACAACACCAACGCTATCACTCGATTCGAGCGCGGTCGGTTTTCACGTCCTGAGTCGCCCTGCTTGGAGCAATCGCGTTACCGCGCCGTGTACTTGTTCTTTACAATCGATTACGAAGCGGTAAGCGATTTATTTGTATTACAATCTACTGAAGTGCATTATGCATTACTATTAAGCGAGCTTCGCAGCTCATACATGCATGAAAGCTTGAGAGCTATATGAACGGGGCCGGTCATCAAAACGTTCGGTTGGCTGAGCGACTGACTAGCAAGCGCTAATTGCTGTTTCTGATTCGATATGGGGATGATTAGGCGGCAAGTGTCTATAAATGTATCTGATTGTGAAGCAACTCTATAGTCGAGGGATTAATAGCTAAAACCGCGTTTGTTGATTAATCCATGCCTGCGGTTGTACACAAGTCGGCGATGTTTTAATTGAAATTTATTTCATTCGTTGGCTTTACAGGGGGAAACCTGAAGCTGCCGCGGAGGCTTGGCAAACGTTGTAACAAGTCATTAGCGATCGTATTCGTATGTACAGACTTTCGTGTGTAATGTCGGGAAAATTGGAGGAAGTGGATAGTGAAGTCATGAATGAGGTCGAGGTTGGAGGTTGAACGAGTGTATTGCGGAATTCCGCTGATGTGCTCTGGCTAATTTGACAAGTCCCATTATTAAGCCGGAGACGAAGGTTGTTTTTTGTGTTCCAGAGATGCGGCAACATTGAATTTCTTCGTGCTTATAAAAAACGCGGAGGAAAAGGCCGTCTAAGCCAACCTTGCAAGCTAATCAAACAAATTGGCTAGCGATCTTGGAGGGTAGACGTTCGAGCCGACTGTCTTAGCTAGGTGGGTAGATAAGCCGTAGGCCTCGCGAGAGGGGAGGCCAAAGAGGCATGGGCTTGGACATACAGGGTAAAGTTGTTGATCGCTCTCAACCTGGCGAGATGTCAGCAACGATCTCTGTTTAAATGCCAGGCTCAAGTTGACATACGGCCTCCTCACGGCGCCCGGATAGCCCTCTTCAACAAACGTTGGGAGGTGAACAAACGTATGCAGCGACAAAACCCCGACCAGAATGGCGGTTGTGCGGCGGGCTAATTATCCGCCCACGTAAAAAAAACACAAAGTTATGAATGAGCAAGATGCTCGACGACTACAACGCACGAAAAAGGAACACGATTTGCGAGTATGCTCCTGGAATGTCAGAACCCTGTACACTCCCGGAGCTGCTGATAAACTAGAAACAATCCTCACGCAGTACAAGGCGGATATTACTGGGGTCCAGGAAATACGCTGGATAGGAAACGGTATGATGAGGAAGAAAAATTGCGACATTTATTACAGCTGTCACAAAAGATTGCACTTACTGGGATGCGGATTTGTCGTGGGAAAGCGGTTGAGGTCGAAGGTCATCGACTTTAAACCTCTAAGTGATCGCCTGGCTATAATCCGCATCAGAGGCAGACATTATAACATCAGCCTTATATGTGCACACGCCCCTACCGACTAGGCTGAAGACCCTATCCAGAAGGACTTCTATGACCTCGTGGACAACGCCTACGGAGCTTGTTAGGAGTACGATGTTAAAATCTCGCTCGGGGACTTCAGCGCCAAAATCGGTAAGGAGAACACCCTTTGCGGAATGATCGGAAAGCACAGCCTCCACGATACAACAACAGATAACGGCTTCCGACTCACGGACTTTGCGACAGCTCGTAATGCGGTGATAAGTAGCACAAGATTCCCTCGTAAGCGAATCCACACAGCAACCTGGCGATCTCCGGACGGTCGAAACGCAAACCAAATCGACCATGTGCTCATTGACGCAAGACACTCGTCAAACATCCTGGATGTGCGAACATTCAGAGAGGCAAGCCCTCGATGTAAGCCCCACGGAAAGTTCGAACATCAATAATAGTGGAGGAGTGTCTGACGTCGATCGCGATGTGATCAATCTGGTTGGTAGTCGATTGATCAAAATACCTTTGTGCCTTTGTGTATATCGAGGTGCAGGAAGCGCGTACTGGCTAGAAGGAGATTTCGCCCCGTAGCAAGATTAATCAGCCTGTGTCCGTTATCGGAGGTAGTTTGGTGTAGGCTATGTTTGCCGATGACTCCTTCAAAGATGCTTTCCTTACCCAGCTTAGGTATGAAGTCTCCTAGTACAATTTTGATGTCATAGCTGGGACATTGGGCATACGTTCTGTCTAGAAGATCGTAGAACTCATCTTTGGCGGAGTCATCCCTGTCTTCCGTGAGGGCGTGGACGCAGATCAGGCTGATGTCAAAAAATTTAGCCTTGATACGGATTGTTATGAGGCGTTCGCTCACATGCCGAAAGCTTCGGACTTTTTGCCTTAGTCCACCTCGAACAACAAATCCGCATCCAAACAATCGTTGCCCTCTCTCCCTTTAGTAGTCGCCGTAGTAAATATCGCAGTTTTTCGTAGGCTTTATACCCGGTCCATTCCATCGCATTTCCTGGATGGCGGTTATGTCCGCTTTATAGCGGTCTAGGGCGTCCGCAAGTTGTTCGGTTGCACGTGGCCTGTTTAGCGACCTATCATTCCACGTACAAAGCCGAAGATTATTGTCCTTTTTTCGTTCTTTGCAAGGATCGTCAACATAAATCCGGTCCGTAATATCCGAGGCTTGTGGTTGATTCGGAGTTTTTGGTTTTTTTACGGTTACAGTTTACTTACTACTAGGCCTTAGGCCAAGCGACTAATCCTGTTTTTTTGGCGCAGGAGGCTCGCCATTCGCCCTTCCCCGTCTGCAATTTCCATAGGAGATCTCCAGATGGAACCACGAGGAGGTGGAGATGGGACTTACTAACAGTGCCGCAAAATGTTCGACTGCGGTGGCTCTTCTCGCTTCTTAGCAGGCCAGCATCCGTCGGATAGATGCTATCCCTACGAGGCCTTTGTTAGTCCTTTGCCATCCAAATAGCCATCTATCTACAGTAATTTACGAAAATTGTCCTAAAAATAGCGGTGTATTTCTTCTTCTTTATTAAACAGTGGTTACAATTAATAAGGGGCTGTCATATGACCAACAACAAAAAAATGAATGAAAACATTCAACAATCGACCTTTTCAGTTATTTTTACAACACCTTGATGAACCAGAGTGCCTTTGTAAACAAACGTATCTTCAGGGATCCAGCAAACTCATAATCTGATTTATCAAATCATACCGATATAGACAGCAACCTAGATATCGAGCTATAAACCTGTCACCCGTCACGCGTCACCCATAAAGTGGGCCTGCCACCCACCCGCGACTAGCATACTTCCCTTAAAAATCTAAATAGAAAATAAGAGGAAAGTCGTATTTTGAAAATCCCCATACATGTACGTACGTACATATGGAGATTTCTTCGTGTTTGCCACGTTCCTTCGTTTATTACACTTGGACAGACTAACCCAATGACATACAATGTAGGTCCTCCCCAATACGTCCAGCGGCTGCTTTTATCGACCTCGAAAAGCGTCAAAGCAAAACATTTGTTTTTCTCTTCCAAAATTCGTTGTTGCTCTCTGGTCTCTGGTCTCTCCTCCGCATCGTCAGTTGGCGGTGTGTCCAAAGTTCCATCTGACAGTTGCCCTTTGATGACAACCATCTGGCCCCAAATATACACAAACAACATCCCTGCCACACCACATATGCCAACAAACTCACACAAATGCAGTGAAGAACCAATAAACGAAAGCTCACAAGTCACCATCGTTCTACCACACTCGCTCTAAAAGAATCTCCAACACATGCAAAAACAGCTCGTGAATGAACAGCAACGGATTAGACGGATGAGATGGCGCAACGACAATTCACCATCACCATTACCATCACTATCGCTATGGTCATTATTGCGCCGCGTCGCCCATACACATTATGTTACGGCACGGCCGGCCGTATCGTATGCCGTTGTATAAATAGCGCACTGCATGTGCATGTGTTTACACGGTATAATAGAATTGGTTGGCACGCTGTGCTTGATATCGAGCAGCATTTGCACCATTACACAGTCATGTGCTCGTTCAGATGATGCCGCTGACACCGAGCGTTTGTTTTCAGCCCTTCTCCACCCATCGACCGTCTACTGTCGACCCACTAACTAAGCAATTCGATGGTCGTCGATGGTGCCGTGACATGGTGGTAGCGCTAATCAATTGAACACGACCGGCGCTCTCGCGCTTGTGTGTGCGAGCATAAATCGCTCACGGCGCAAGCAATTTTTTTTTTCATGCTATCTATCTATCTTTTGCATCGAAACGAGAATGAGTGATGACAGACCAAAAGCTCGTGAGTTTAGGACGTCAAAACCACGTGGTTGCCAGTTGGGGTTTTTATCGTGAGCGGTTTTTTTCCGTACGCCGTCATAGCGTGTGTGCGAGGTGGATTTGATTGGATTGTCATCCGTCTGACAAATTTATCCAATACGCCAAGTGACAGATCAGCTTGGACAATGTGGTCCAGATGGATATGCGTGCGAAATATTAAGCTTCTGGTTTTGCTCTTTTTTTTTTTGACGTATTGCCTGGTTGTCTTTTATCCGCATGGGGCTTGGTTCTAATTTTTTTTTTTTGTTTTTTTGGGGCATGATGACGGCAATGGTCGTGATAACAAAGTGCCCGCAATGCACGGTTGCCCCTATGTGTATCTGAGTATGTATTGTACGTTGACATGGGCGTTTGCCTGGATGGATCTCATTCACGTGACTCGGATTCAAGCACTATTGTACATGAGTCCATAAGATAAAAAAAGAAGACAAATATGTACTACATGCTCAAGCTCATGCAGCAGTGCTCGTATACGATGAAGGTTTCGCGTGGTGCAGTAGAGGTAGATTTGGTACGTGGACGAGTGTTGCCAATGGGAAGGAAATGGCCAGGGAAAATTAGAAGAGTAGTGAGCAAACAGAGATAAGAGCCCTGAAGGTTGTAATGTAGCTGCTTTGCTTTAGAGTGATCGATGGAAATGTACACCCGTGTCCGTGTGATAAGCGAATGAACTTAGATTGGAGAGGAGAACGACTCAAGGTTGCCCCCTTACAATACGGTGAATAAGAGGGAATGAATGAGAAATGCCATAGTATGACGGTATTGTTTGGCAAACATCTGAGCTATGCGAACAAATATGTATGACAAAATTGAATTTCGTGTGCTCTTCGAGTACGTCATTGATTTAAAAGAGAGTGTACACCGGTGAAAACGGTTAAGGTCGAAGATCATCGACTTTAAGCCTATAAGAGATCGCCTGGCTGTGATCCGCATCAAAGGCAGATTTTACAACATCAGCCTCATATGTATGTGCACACGCCCCTAACGAAGAGGCTGAATAGCCCATCAAAGGGGACTTCTATGATATCTTGGACAACGACTATGGAGCTTGTCCGGAGTACGATGTTAAAATCGTACTCGGGGGCTTCAATGCCGAAATCGGGAAGGAGAACACCTTTGGCGGAGTGATCGGAAAGCACAGACTCCACGATACAACAACGGATAACGGCTTCCAATTCACAGACTTTATGGCAGCTCATAATGCGGTGATAAGAAGCACAAGATTTAAGCTAATCTACACAGCAACACGACGATCTCCGGATGGTTAAACCGCCAACCAAATCGACCATGTGATCATTGACGCAAGACACTTGTCAAACATCCTGGATGTGCGAACATTCAGGGGCGCAAACGTCGACTCTGACCATTCCCTCGTTCCATGTCAGAATGCTGCACCAGCTCACCATGAGGAGGTTCGACATTGGACGCTTGAGTAAACCGAAGGTTATCAGAATTTACAGGGACCAACTAAGCGAAAGGCTCTCCGGTATGTCTGCGTGGAGCACTTATGATTGTCAACAATATATGTCTGGCTGCATTGCCGCTCAGCCATTCAGGAAATTGCCGAGACCACCTCAGGTTACCTACCGCCCCCGACAAGAAACCCGCGGTATGATGGCGAGTGTGAGCAGAAAAAGGCATAAACCGACGTGGTATACCAAAAGTGCTGTAGCGAAAAACCAGGGCAGCGCGAGAGGAGTTCCGAGCCAAATGTATGTATGTATGTTGGCGTTACAGTCCATGAGGAACCTGAGCCGAGCTTCTCTCAATCACCCATGTTGTGTGTGATTTAATTTTCCCATAGGTGAAAGGGACCTACAGTTTATTGCCGGTTCCGAACGGCGAATTTCGAGAAGCTTTTCATGACAATTTTACTACAGGGGGTTTTGTCAGAACCCCGCTGAGGAGAAACACAGTGAAAAACATGTTCGATGACATGGCTGTGTCGGGATTCGATCCCGTGTCATCGGCGTCAGAGGCCACCGCACTACCCACTATGCCACGGTGCTCTCGAGTCAAAGGAGGGAGGAAAAAAAAACTGCTGTGACTAAAGAAAATAATCTTCGCAGCCTTCCAGCTCAAGGATATCGTGGAGTCTAGTGACAAGCATGGAATACGGGCCATTTATAAGAAAGCTCACAGGCGGCTTTGAGAAAGGCGACCAGGCTCTTCAAAATTTCAGGGGTAATCTTGTCACCGACCCACAGGGAATAGTTGATGTATTTAAGCAGCATTTCCAGCAGCTGTATAACGAGCATGACCAAGAGGGAGTGGTAGGGAGTTCGGAAATCGTAACTCCAGCCGCTGAAGTAGTCCTCCCATCCAGCATCGAAGAAGTTGGCACAGCTATTCAAAAGCTGGAGAATAACAAGGCCGCAGACTCAGAAGGCTTGCCATCAGAGCTCTTCAAGGCTGGCGGTGATGTTCTGGTAGGAAGCATGCACCAGATCATCTGTAGAATTTGAGAAGATGAAAGGCGATTCTACCTCTTGCAAGAACTATAGAGGTATATCCCTGCTCAATTTCACATTCAAGATTCTGTCCAGCGTACTGTGTGAACGTCTAAAGCCCTTTTGCACCACACTAATCAGCAGCTACCAGTGCGTCTTCCGGCCCGGCACATTGACTGTATATCAAATATTCACACTTCGACAAATCCTGGAAAAGATCAATGAGTTTCAAATCGATTTACAACAAGCCTTTATCAATTTTAAGGCCGCATACGAAAGTATTCATCAAAAGGGCATCCCAGAAAAACTGATTCGCCTTGTCGCGCCAAAAAATACGCGATCTAGGATCGCGGAACCGTTTCGGTAAGGAAATGCGCTGTCGTATGACTTCTGCTGGAGCAGATAGTGCGATGGGCAGGCGCCAATAGAGAAGGCATTATCTTCTACAAGTTTGTCTAGCTGCTAGGATGCGGATGATATTGATGTCTTCGCGCGATCTTAGCGTGACGTTGTAGAAGCTTACAAGGCGATTGAAGAACAGGAGAAACGAGTTGGCCTTAAAGTCAATGAGGATAAGACAAAATACATGCCGTCAAGCCAACATCGATCCGTCGCTCACCACCTGGGACAAATGACACCATAATGGAGATCCGGCATAGAATCGCCCTTGGCAAGCGCTGCTACTTCGTCAAAACTCCTTACTCGAAGAACAAAGGTCATGCTTCACAAAACGCTTGTATTGCCAGTCTTGCTTCAGAGAGCTGTAGAGAGCTGTAGAGCTGTAGAGAGCTGTAGAGCTGTATAGAGACGATAAGCAGGACGTCGGAGCTGATTTTGAGTTCTTTCGAAAGAAAAATTCTGCGCCGGATATTTGATCCGAGCCTGTTTTGTTGAGAGGGGCTGAATTGTCAACTGATCATCACCTGGTGTTGTGTAGGCTGTATCTTACTGATAGAGTACCTCGTCTGCCAAGGCGGAAACCAAGAGTGGTTACACGCATACAGTGGGAGAAACTACAGAGCAGTTAGGTGCGGCAACACTTCGTACGACGCATATCCGAAAGGTTTAAGCAAATTCCAACTGTTCCATCGCATGTAGAAGAAGAATGGCGACTATTTTCAACAGCTGTCATTGCCTCTGCACGTGATGTTTATGGAGAGAAGTGGCTGGTGGTGAGAAAAGAACACCAAAAAACACCCGGAGTTCAAGAAGCCATCAGAGAGAAAAAGAAGGCCTACAGGGACTGGATTCTCTTGGGGGACTCTGCTTCTCGTAACCGATACACTGTGGCACGAAGAACTTGCAAATTGGCTGTGCGAGCAGCTAAAGAGCAGTCCTGGAAGGAGTTCGGCGAGAAGTTGAAAGGCGACCATAGGTCTGCGAGGTGTTCTGGCAAACCAATCCCCGGCTCAGAGGAAGGAAATTCAACATAATCGAAGGAGTTAAATCCAAAGATGGTGTGTTGCTTTCCAATGAGATGGACATTTTACGCAGATGGAACGAGTACTTTTCGGAGCTGCTCAATCACGAACAGGGCACTGAGGGGGACAGACCTATAGTCTTGAGTGGGGCGGGTAATAGTCCAACGGTGGAGGAAGTCATTTTAGCGAATGAATCGCTAAAAGTTGGCAAATCCGCCGGTGTGGATGAAGTTCGGGTAAGGAGGGAGAGTCTCTATACACAAACTGTAGCAGCTGCGTTCGGGTTAACGGTAGTAAATCAACACCTTTCCCCGTGGGCGTTGGACTTCGCCAAGGGTGCGTCTTGTCACCTCTCCTTTTCATTATTGGACTGGATGTTGCAGCGCAATCAAGGCGAGGAGTGTTTCACATTGGGAGATTTGAGGATAAGCCATCTTCTTTTTGCAGATGACTTAGTTGTCCCCATATCCTCTCAGACGGAACTTCAGCGCGCGCTAGATAGGCTTGTGGCCGTATGTGCTGATGCTGGAATGAGGGTTAACGTGGACAAGTCCGAGGTTATGGTTATTTCCAGAACACCTGTCCAATGCACTCTACATGTTAGTGGAGTCCCATTGAAGCAGATGGAGAAGTTTAAGTAGCTCGGGGTCTTCTTCACGAGTGATGGGAGAAATAATACTGAGCTTTCCTGCAGGATTGGCCAAGCTGGGTCGATTTTGAAACAGCTTGGAAAATCTGTAATCAGGAAGACCGAGCTTGGGGTCAAGGCCAAGTTAGCGGTTTTTAACTCAGTATTTGTTCCAACTCTCACCTATGGTCATGAAATTTGGGTACTGACCGAACGAATAAGATCGCGAATACAAGCAGCCGAAATGAGATTTCTTCGTGCTGTTGTGGGTGCTACTCGCCGGGAAATGGTGAGAAACACGGCAGTGCGCGGGGAGCTCAATGTTGAGAAGCTGCTTCTCCGAACGGGAAGGGCAATGCTTCGATGGTTTGGTCACGTGAGACGAATGTCGCCATCATCACGACTTCCGAAGCGTTCCTTGGGTGCAATACCATCAGGCAGGCGACCGCTTGGCAAACCGAGGACGAGGTGGTTGGAAGGACTTACATCTTAATAACATTTACATGTTATTGAATTCTATTATTACAATGTATGCTCTTTTCAATAAATTGGCCGGTTGGACAAGTTCAAGGGTTTTAATCTTATGATGTTCGTCACACAACCTGGTCGGAGTGCAGATGGTTTGGGTCTGCACTGCTCTGCAGGGGTGGTTGTCCTAGATAGGAGAAGAGGAATTCGACTGAATTCTCACATTGGTTTTTAGTTCCCAGCAAATGTTCCATGCCATTATGGTGATATTTTAGTACTGCACGCACAGAGTATGAATTCGAGGTGATCATATACTGTGAGTGTTATGCCTTCATCAGTATTTTTGATCACTTCCCATTCACAACAGCTGTGTTGCACAATTTTGCCGTATAGGAGTTGCATTTCTTTGGCTATTTTTCTAGTCATTTACGCGATATAATCCTAAAAGCTTAAACGGTAAGCATTGATTTATGAAACTTAATAAATTAAAAGCAAAGACCTTTAAAAATCAGAAAATATAAAAACCTCCAAGCCTTTTGACATTATAATACCTAATTTTTGAGTTACCATAAAGCTTACTTATTCACTACAGTTCGTGGTAAGCCTGGGCCTTAACCAACAAGCTTTTCCAGCTAGGGCTAGCTGTTTCCAATGTCGCACGCCCTGTTGCTTGAGATCCGCAATCAAGGCTAAGGCCTTATAACGTTAAACGTTGTGCGAGCGAAAGTAACAGGGAGAGGGAGAGTTTCGCCCAGGTCCAAGAGTTATATAATCTTATGGTATTTTCTGATGTTTTGACACACAACCTGAACGGAGTGCAGTGGCTTGGGCCGTAGATGTCCGTTCACTACTCTCAGGGGTGGTTGATCTAGATAGGACGAGAGCCGACCGAATTTCGCGTTGGTTATAATTCTCAGCAATTGCTTCATGCACTTTTGGTGTTAAATTGAATTTGCAGAGGATGAATTTGAATTGACCATGTACTGTGAGTGTTATGCCTGCAGCAGTACGTTTGATCATTTCCCATTCACAACTGTGTTGCATCGTTTTTTCCGTATACTTACTTACTTAAGTGGCGCTACAGTCCTGTGTGAACCTGGGCCTCAACCAACAAACTTCTCCAGCTTGCACTGTTTTCTGCCAGCTGTTTCCAGCGATGCACTTCCATTTGATTAAGGTCCCGTTCCACCTGTGTGCGTCACCTTAGATTCGGTCGTCCTCTGATGCGTCGTCCCTCGGGGTGGGACTCGAAGACTTTTCGGGCCGGAGCTCTGTTTTCCATTCGCTCTACATGGCCTAGCCATCTTAGACGTTGGATCCGCAGACGTTGTAGCAGGCCGATGTCACTGTACAGCCCGTACAGTTCTTGGTTGAATTTTCTCCTCCACGTTCCCTCAACACAAACGTGACCTAATACTGTACGCAGAATTGTCCTCTCGAAATGACCAATGGCCTCTTCATCTCTTTTTTATAAGGTCAAAAACTTTGCGCCGTAGAGTAGGACTGAGATGATTAAGGTTTTATAGAGGGTGAGCTTTACTACTCAATTGCCTCTTGAGCCAGAAGAAACAGCGGTTGGCAAGAGTTATTCTGCGTCTAATTTCAGTGGCGCTTATTACCAATGAGGGCAAAGGCCTCGTAGAAATAGCATCTGTCTGACGGAGGCTGGCCTACTAAAAAGCGTGAGTAAGTCTCCTTCCCACATCCTCGTGGTGCCATCTGGAGATTTCCTTTGAAAATTACAGACGAGGAAGGGCGAAAAACGCCAAAAAAACAGATTTAGTCTGTTGGCCAAGGCCTAGTAATTGTAAAAAAAAATGAACTCAAAGACAACCATAAATCTGTTTAAATTGTAAGGTCTCTATTGCATCAGTGTATTTACATATATCAATTACACGGCGAACCAAAATGTTTCCAAAGAACTTCCACTCCCATGCTCTTCTGAGCAGCGGCAACACTTTTTCCCATATCAACCATTAAATGCTCATTAACCCCCAATACTCCCCAAGCGGATGAATTGCCAACTCAAACGACAAATCTAGTACCAAAATTTACCAACGTACCTTGTAAATCCATTTCATGCCGAGGTAACTCACTTCGACCGATAAAAAGTGTGAAGAGGAGCAATGAAGGGAAAAATGCCTCATCGCCATCCAAGGCTTTTGTTTTTGTTTTTCAATTTAACTTGGCATTAGATACTTGGCTCAGTCTTATCGCTTCCTCTCCGTCTATTTATATTGAACATCATACATATATAGAGGTGTAACTACACTTCTGCCGAATCCCTAATACTAAATTGGAATCTCAATAAATTGTCTAGCTAATGACAAAAGGGGACGGAAAAAGAACAGACTCTGTATCTTTATCCACTTTTGACATTCAGGAAAACAAAGATATAAAACTGAAAAAAAAAAAAAAAAGTCAAATGTTCGTAGGGACATAAGACACAAGTAAATCAACCGCAACCGATGCGACTAGAGTACACGGCGAAGAAATAGAAATGAAGTGGAAAAGTTCTAATTTTAAAATACCTACAAACTAGGAGCCTCCGACAGTCTGTCGTCGTCCACCCCGCGCATTAGAACTGAACAATGGAAAAATAGTATCTATGTATCTTTAGCCCATTGCTGATACTCGTTGCTACCGGACTCTGCTCCACACTGCTTCGCTCTGCACTGTCACACTTGCCGACTAAAACAAAAACAAAAAAGATACATTCGGATTAGAAGCACACTACCTCATACAGCACGAATCTGTTCGATTCGTACTCGTACTCGTACTCGTTCGAATGAGCAAAACGACTTTAGCTGCCGCTGCTAGTGTTATCGATGGTGTTGTCGTTCTTCGTGTGTGAATTTTAATTTTCATCCAGATACAAGTATAACGTAAGAAAATCAAATAATCATCGATGTAGTAATAGTATATTTGTATCTGTAAATACAGTGGTGTGCCGTGAAATACATTAATTTTTTTTTTTTTGTTGTTTTTCCTTCGATTCTTGTTATTTGTGTTCAGTTGTTGTTCTTTTTTCGTGGGCTTTTTCCTTTTTATTTTTTTATTTTTTTATTGTATTTTACTTGAACTTTTGGCTGACTGAAATGAGCGAAGCAAAGCACGAGTTCTGTCTAAGTACCTAACAGGCATAGTTGGTTCGTCATCGCCGGATAAGAAGAGCGGGTTTTTTCTCTGTGCTTTTAAAAGCGAGCGGGCGCGCACGCTACACCAAAATTTAATTAGAATTTCTTCTTCTCATTATTATTATTTCTATTTTTCCAAAATTTCCCTTCAATACTATTTACTCAATTTTGGTCTCTCCCCCACCCCTACACCCCCCCAAAACGATTCGATTTAATTAACTGTCGACCGTGAAGATTGTAATCGTGTTTTAAAAGTGTGTTTTTATTGTAAAAAGAAAAAATAAAAAAAGAAAATAAAATTCAAAATCAAAAAACGAAAAGTGAGATATTAAATTTGAAGAGAAAAAATAATAAAAAAGAACAACGTGGGCACGAAAAGATGTTTATCTTTCGGCGAGTGCTTCTTTGAAACGGAAAGTTGAAGAAAAAAAAAAAAGAAAAATAAAAACAAAAAAAGCGAATTTAAAACGTAAATGCGAAAAATGCTTAAAGACAGCTAAGATCGCTGATCAAAAGAAAAACGAGCAATAAAAAAAGAGAAAACTGAAAGGATATCATATCTACTATCTGTGAAAGGACGAGTGAATACGATTCGAAATCCGAATACTGACTGGATTTGATTTTGCTCCGCTTTTTGAAGCTTTGAGATACACACCAGTACACTGACATCGTGTTTAAGTGGGTGATTTCCAGGATGAGAAATATCTAACTCACACCATTTTCAGCGAATATCTCTCGAATGCAAAATTGTATCATAAAACAGAAATATCAATAGAAAATTCCTTTCTCAATAGGATTGTGCCATTTTCTGGATATTAAACATTTTGTTTGTTGCTTAATTTATTTTTTTTTTTTACTCAACCAAAGTGTAGTGCAAGCGAAAAAGTAATTCTAATCCCCCGAAAATATAGCGAGGAGAACGGATAGTAAGAACAAAAAAAAAAAAAAAAAAGTGTTTCTTCACTACCAACAACACAAACTACGAATACAAAACTACGCACACTCCCGCAAGTACACTATCATCGGACTATCGCGATTCTCCACACACTACCTATCCCCATTGTCGTCGAATCCATGCAATTCGTCTAATATATAGTAACTTATAGTGATATTCGTCTCATTATTATTATTTTTCCTGTCTTTCTCCATCAAATGATCCATCAGCGCAAGGATACATAGTGAACGTTTATTTAATCCTTTTCTTTGCTTTTTAACTTTGAATATAAAATTTTAAAAACCTCAAAATAGATACATCCTGAATCAAGGAAGTACGTGAGAGAAAAAAAAAATTGATTTTCTTTAATTTCAAATCGCACTATTCATTCGTTCGTTCGTCTACTATACAATATTTATACACAAAAGTTAAAAAAATACACCAACAAGCAAGCAAGGATAAGGAAAATCGGAAAAAACGAACTATATCCACCTCCACATTGAATGTTAAAAAAGGATAGCAATTCTCTATTGCCTACTTTAGTTACACACCGTAGTCGGGACGGGTCTTCTTGTTGTTCGAAATTCACATTGCTCATCGTTCTCGTCCTCCGTCGTCATTGTCGTCGTCAGGATATATACACAACACACACAAGAAAAAAGAAATAAACCATTTAATTCAATAGGAAAATAAAACCAAAGAGTTAATCTAAACTCCCGGTATTGTAATTTTGTAAATAAAACAAATGTAAAAAATAAATAAAAATAAATCCAAAAAATATATAATATGCTATCACAAAAAACATACACAAATATCTACATGCAATTATTTTGGTTTTCCTTTCGACTTTAGTGAATATAGTCCCAGTTTTGATGTTGTGCACCTTCGAAAACGTAGTGGAAAAAGAGTTTAATCGAACAAAGTTTGATTTATTTTCTTTTTTAATTTAAATTCCACGCTTAAAAAATAACCGATATTAAATAGTAATTAAATAGTGGTGCTGTAAAAATATACATATATATAGAAATTAAAAAAAACGAAATTATAAGCAATCCTAGTGTTGTTGATTGTTATTTTAAAACAAAATTAAAATAATATCTCTCGCTCTCACTCTCTCTCATCCTCGTCTCAAAGAATATATAAATTGCAAAAATCCTGATTTTTTACAGTTCTTTGATTTTTTGTAATTAATTAATTTGTTATTGTTATTAAAGAAGAAGAGCTAAGCTCGGTGCGTGCTGTGTTGTTAAATATACATATACCAATAAAGAAAAAAATAAATTGTAAATACAAGACCGACTCCTACATCTCTAACAACAATAAATAAAAAGAAAAAAGAAATAAATTATAAGCATATATAGTATTAAATAAATTTGCGGTGCCTTTGTTTATAGCAAAAATATATTTATACACATAACTAATTAAATACTTAAAAGAAAATCGACAACGCTTAAGAGAAATAAAAATAATATTTAAACACAAATCACTCGTTAATTGTTAAAGTTACACCAAATAAAAATAAAAATAAAAAAGAAATAAATAGTTAAATAAAAATACAAGTAAAATTGTATTTTTAAGTGTAAATAATATAGTTTGTGATACAAGGTTTTAATAAAAATTGTTTATGAAAAAATGAGTGACAGGGAGCGATCGTCCCCAACTCTGATCGAATCCGGATTAAAAAATTTAATTGGCGGACGGGATAGTAATTATCCATTAATCAGCGGTATTAATGGTAAGTTCTTAACTTTTTTCCCTTATCCCTTCTTCAAAACATAGTAGATTAGATACATATTCGTATATGTAAATGCATCTCATCATCATACATATAAATATATGTATACAACAGCACACGATAGGAAGTTGAAAAAAAAGCTAGACATGAAGGAATGAACATTTATCTTTTTTGTTTTTTTTTTTGGTCGGGATGAGCGACGGAGCGAAGGGGAAGTTTTTAAAACGCATGCTTTAAGCTTTTTCCAATTTTTGTTTTTTTCCTGTATTTTTGCGATTTGCTTTTGGTTTGCTTGAAATTCTTTTCGTTTATTTCCCTATTTGCGTCGATTTCGAATTTCGAACTATAGGAATGCGCAGGGTCTTGGAAAACAGAAAGCAAAAAGCAAAAAGGCAAACAAGGCAGTACAACGAAAACCTTAAAAGGAAATCTGAAACTCCTTCCTGCCATATTCATGTTGTTTTTGTACATCTTTGGGCTTGTTTGGGACTTTTGGCTGTCAAGTCGAAATCGGTGCAAGGCGTTTTAAATGGGTTAATATGTCTTGCCTGGTTGTTTTCATTCGACGAGCTTTTTAGGGAGGAAAGCAGGTTGGAGGCAGTTGACAGCATGTGATTAGGGAAGTTACTCATTATCAGTAGATTCATCTGTGAGTACGTACATATATACATATGTATAAGGGGTACTGCGGTATCAATTTACGTAGGAGATTGAATTGGTGATAAAGTAATGTCGCATGCAGTTGTTTGTTATTTTTATTTTTATTTATTTAGGACACGCAATGACACATTTCGGTTGAATTGGAATAGTATCTTGAACCATATCTGCGATTATTCGATTGGAACTTGATTTTCTGATTAATCAGCACTTGAGTAGAGTCTATAGGCGATGGTTTTAAGTAATAAATCAACGATTTTATGCTCGTATTTTCTATATCGACATACATACTGGACTGATCTTTAATAAGAACAAGATTTTCACTCGTCCATTGCAAGAGAAACCTATCATGTTCCGAAGACATTTTAAGTCCTAGCAATAGAACTTGTATAGTTTGAAGGCATAATCCATCTGTTTACGGTTGACACCGATCACATTAATAGAGTTTATGTAGGAATAGTGTCATGCGTTTTTGTATACATTTTTTTTCTTTTGTTTTGGTTGCGCCCATGGATGTGGAATCTTCAAAAGATACTGGTAACCCGTGTTGCCAGCATGCACGATTCGCGGGATACTATTCTCCTTTTTCCACGCACCTACGTACTAAACCACACCTCTTCACACTCTCTCCGCGGGACTGCCGTTAGGTACGTATTACTTCGCGAGGCTGGTTAGCGATCTACGCTGTATCTGGAGTAGAAGCCTCTTGGGTTCTTCTTTCTGCCTCGGCTTGCCGCAGCTTTGTTTGTACTGATGCAATGTACGAGTATGTTTCATTCCAATTTTCCACCGAGCTCATCATATAGGGGACCAGGTTTTCAGGACTTGGTACATTTAGCCTTTGCCTGTCCTGCATAAAACGACTGTAGTAGAAAACTGTGTGTTCTGCGTCCTCCTCGGAGTTTGGGCATTGTGGATATCATATCCAAATCTATGCAGATACTTTCGATAGCCACCATGTCCAGACAAAAATTGCGAAAAATGATAATTGTCTGTGCGTTCATCTTCCTTTTGTGGAAGTGTCCCATCTGACTTGCTACATTGCCATGGATTCTGCCCGTTCTTCTGCTTTTATAAGCCTGGTCTGTTGCCGGTCGGTTGTTCGCCTGCGGTATACCCTTTTGAGCTCGTCTGCCAATATATCGATGGGTAGCATTCCTGCTATGACGAACGCTGCATCATCTGATATGGTCCTGAACCCGCAGATTACTCTTATTGCGCACAGTCGATATACTGAATCCATTTTCCGCTTTAGTCCTTTTACTGCAAGGGCTTGAGCTGACTACCCATGAGAGTAGGACTCTGCGTGCATATCCGGGACCGCCTATATTCGGAAGCATTCGCGAAAGAGCTCGTTGTGCGTGTAATGCCTTCTCGCTGGCATACAGTATGTGTTCCCTGAAAGAAAGCCTTATCGCCCGATCTCCGACTAAGAGGCTCGCATATTTCACCTTTTTACGGCTGGTTATGAGCACAGCCTCCGTTTTTTGGGCTGCTAGTTCCAGACTTTCACTTTAGCGATAGTTGCGTTCGCAGTAGCCTCTAATTTCTCTATATGCTTAGCCACTGTGACGTTGGCAATATCGTCGTCGAAGCCGATGATTCGTACTCCTTCGGGAAGCGCTAGTCGTAGAACGCCATTGTACATGATGTTCCACAGGAGAGGTCCAAGGACTGATCCTTGAGGAACACCCGCCGTTACTTGGTAGCATTTTACGCCTTCATCGGTATTGTACCTTAGCCTCCTATTGTTAAAGTAGTCGATGACAGTCCTTAATAAATAGGAGGGGGTACCCATGTCAATTAAAGACTTTTGTATGTGCGTCCAGTTAACCGAGTTAAAGGCGTTTTTTATGTCAAGCGTAATTACTGCACAAAAAAGCCATCAGAATGGTGTGAGCTCCATTAGAATTACCGTCAAGCATCTGGTGTCTGGTGTCTGTGCCAATAACCATCCTATCCAATTATACAGGGCCCTATTCCATGCCAACTAATTTGTATAAATGTCATTAAATCAGTTCGTTTTTGAAGCCAAAGCCATTTGGTTAGTTGGGTAGGAACCGCTATTTAGAAAAGGTTAGAAGTCAATATGATTTGGGTAGTACATACATATATCCTTTTATCTTTTAATTTGGAATGATTTAGGGAATGACAGAGACGAGTGTAAATATTTATACCCCTTCAGAAGCAAGTGTAAAACAAGATCATCTGACATTCTTGTCCAAAAACCGATTGACAATATTATAAACATTTTTCTAACTTTTACACTAAATTCTAAAAATCCAATTCAATAGACAATAAAATATTTCCCTTGTCCTATGTTTGGTAGTAGCCCTTGATGCTCAAAAATCCATCGATTGAGCAGAAGCCTTTCAAGCCAGCTAGTCGTTCTTGAGAAAATTTCGGCGAAAAATTGTTCAAAACAGTTCAATTATGTTTGAGCCATTTTTCGGTGTTTGTAGATTTTCGAACAAACAGTTTTCTTTACTTAGAATCGATTTGATTAAGTACATATTGGCCCCTCTTATGTCATATATGCAACTCTGACAGAAAGTATGTTTACCATTACACCATGGATTCGAATCGCAAATAACTTTCTGGCAAAGTTGCATTTAGTTGGGAAATGTTCCTTTTGTTTGATTGATTGATCCAAAGTGTGTTTATTAATAAGCGTGTCCCTGCAACACACTTAAAGTGTCATTAGAGTTTTTATTCACGACCCGCAATAAAACGTGTTGTTGATTTAACACGAATAAGTGTCTTAATTTCAAAGATCAAAAGTGTTAAGTGATACTTCTTCTTCTTAGTGGGCGCTACAGTTCGGGGTGAACTTGGGCCTCAACCAACATGCCCCTCCATCTAGCACGATCTTTTGCTAGCCTTTTCCATTGCCGCACACCCAGTTGGCTGAGGTCCCCTTCCACCTGTGTGCGCCGTCCTCTGCTTCTTCGTCCCTCGGGGTTGGATTCAAATACTCTCCGGGCTGGAGCTGTGGTGTCCATTCGCTCTACATGGCCCAGCCATCTTAATCGTTGAATCCGTAGACGCCTGACTAGCCTCATGTCGCTGTACAGCCTGTAAAGTTCGTGGTTGAATCTTCTCCTCCATCCCCCGTCTGCGTTTATAGGCCCAAAAATCACGCGTAAAATCTTTCGCTCGAACGGACCAAGTGCCTCCTCATCCGCTTTTGATAGTGTCCATGCTTCTGCGCCGTACAACAGCACCGAGATGATAAGAGTCTTATATAGAGTCAACCTTGTCGTTCGGGAGAGGGCTCTGTTACTCAGTTGCCTCCTGAGCCCAAAGAAACAGCGATTGGCAAGAGTGATTCTGCGTTTGATTTCGGAACTGATGTCGTTGTTCCAGGTCACTGCGGAGCCAAGGTAGACGAAGTCCTTAACTACCTCGAACTTATATCTGCCAAAACAGACGTTCTGGCCAAGACGTCGGTGGTGAGCGTCCTTTTTTGATGATAGCATATATTTAGTTTTGCCCTCGTTTACCGCCAGACCAACTTTCGCCGCCTCGAACTCAATACTCGCAAACGCCTCATTGACATCTCGCTGTGATCTACCTATTATGTCAATATCGTCGGCGTATGCAAGGAGTTGCGAGGATTTGAAATACATTGTGCCTCTTGTATTGGCCAGTGATTTTTGCACAATCATTTCTAATATGATGTTGAAGAAGTCACACGATAGCACATTGCCCTGCCTAAATCCTTTTTTGACATCAAAACTATCGGTAAGGTGTTCACCGATTCGGATAGAGCAGCGAGCATTCTCCAAAGTCATCCTGCATAGTCTGATGAGTTTAGCAGGTATGGCAAAGGTAGGCATAGCGTTGAACAGCTCGTAGTTACGCTGTCGTATGCGGCTTTGAACTCGAAATAGGAGGTGATTGTCGACTTGAAATTCATTGGTTTTTTTCCAGGACCTGCCGTAGTGTGAAGATTTGGTCGATGGTGGACTTCCCTGGCCTGAATCCGCACTGATAAAGACCTATCAGCTTATTTACAAAAGGCTTCAGGCGTTCACACAAAACAGCAGAGAAGATTTTGTAGGCGATGTTTAGGAGACTTATTCCTCTATAGTTGGCGCAATCAGAGGGGTCTCCTTTCTTGTGGATCGGGCATACGATGCTGAGACTCCATTCCTCGGGCATGCTTTCCTCTAACCATATCTTACGGATGAGCTGGTGCATGCTCCCAACCAGGTCATCCCCAGCTGCTTTGAAGAGCTCAGCAGACAGTCCGTCTGCGCCAGCAGCTTTATTCGACTTGAACGATATGGCAATCTTAACTTCGTCGAGGTCAGGGGGACAGAAATGGATCATTCTGCCTGAGAGCGGTATATTGACTAACATAGCCGTTATACAGTCTGCAGACTGCGGTTCTACTACTAGGTGTCCGTTCGCATCCCTGCAGGCTTCCGTTCTGGCTTTATAACCTTGGCATGTTCGCTTTATCTGTTGATAAAACTTTCAAACGTCACGCCTGCAGTAACACCTCTCCATATCCTTAATCGCGCGCTTCTCGTGCTCTTTCTTCTTTCTTCTAAGAAGCTTATGCTCCTCCCTTCTTTTTATTTCGTAGAGCTCACGAGCTGTTCCTGTTCTTTTATGCAGCGAGGCCTTATATGCATCCTGCTTCGCTGTATGAATCCACCTGCACTCGTCATCGAACCAGGTGTTTCTTCGTGGTGCAGAGCTTTTCAGGGCTTGTTTGCAAAGGCTTCACTGCTGTTCTATTGATAGTGTGGAGGATTCGGGTATATTGGAGAGCTTAAGGGAGATGCGATCGGTAAAAGCACGAGCGGTTTCTGGCGATAGTAGCTTTCCGACGTCATAACTTTGTATTCTTACTCTACTCCGTTGCGTTCGTGATATCCGTAAGCGCATCTTGGCTACTACAAGATAGTGGTCCGAGTCGATGTTAGCCCCTCGGAAAGTTCGAACATCAAGAATAGTGGAGGAGTGTCTGACGTCGATCGCGATCGCGATGTGATCAATCTGGTTGGTAGTCGTGCCTTTGTGTATATCGAGGTGCGGGAAGCGCGTACTGGCTAGAATTAAATTTCGCCCCGTAGCAAGTTCAATCAGCCTGTGTCCGTTATCGGAGGGGGTGTCGTGTAGGCTATGTTTTTGCCGATGAATCGTTCAAAGATGCTTTCCTTACCCTGCTTAGCATTGAATTCACGATGTTGCTTCACAATAAAAAGAAACAACCAAACAATAAACAAAGAACAATGTTTCGGGCTTGATGAACCTCGATTCGACAAATGCTCGGAGAGCGGAGGTTTAGATGATTTTTGTTCGCTGTGAAAAACGTTCGAATGGTCCTTAAGATTTGAACACGGGTTCACTGAGTTAAGAGTCGAGTGTGTTAACCATGGCAACCGTGGCAAGGTTGGATATAGTTGGGAAATTTCCCTTTTTGTATCTTTTCATAATACGACACTAAAAATTGCATTAAAAATTAAATACAATGAAAACACACCTTTTGGTGCATTGCAGTAACACACTTAGCATTTGCAGTGTATTTACATTTATACTAGTGAGGACGTCAACCATAAAACAACTGAGATACGTACTAAAATGTATGTCCTCGACGAATTATCAAATTTTGTCGCAAATTTAAAGATTTTGACAGAACTGTCAAATTTAACCTACAAACTTCGACCAAATAAACTGAACATTTCGATAGTGAGTTCTAATTCCGAATTACCTTTTGAGACTAAAGAGACATCTGATCTAATGATGTGACAAACAACACATGATAATATGTTGCTCTGTAGTCTGGTAGAGATGTCAAAGCGCACTGTATTATGCGGCTTTAGAGTAGCCAAAGGAAGGGGACAAAAGTCGACCTGAAATTCAAACCTGTCCCCCTGTGAATATTTATTCTAATTTTAGTGTATTCCAACTAGAACACGTTTATCAATAACTCATTTTTAGGGTTCCGTACCCAAAGGTAAAACAGAACCCTATTACTAAGACTTCGCTGTCCGTCCATCCGTCTGTCATCAGGCTCTATCTCATAAACCGTGATAGTTAGTCAGTTGAAATTTTCACAGATGATGTATTTCTGTTGCCGCTACCACGACAAATACTAAAAACAGAACAAAATGAGTATTTAAGGGGGGCTCCCATACAACAGATATGATTTTCATCCAAAAAATCCTGCCTGCAACCAAGATCTGTCATTTGATGAGGTAACATACATAGTCTCTTTCATATTTATATATACAGATGGTACGGAACCCTTCGTGCGCGAATCCGACTCGCACTTGGCCGGTTTTTTATTCGGATACGCTTTTCTTTCACAAAAGCTGTTATGCCCTAAATACTTTTCTCAGTTGATGTTATCCCTGAGAAGATACATAAGTGTGTCACATCGTCAACTTATAGGTTTCTGGTCTCATTCCATCTAGACCATAGCTACTTCAACCGATTATTCTTTTCTAATTGAATAACGATAAGTAAGTTTCTCTAAGTATCCTCCAACAAATACGACAACAAAAAAACGACTTTTATAGCCTAGACACTCTTCGCAACGACGGCAGGGTGTCGGAATGCAAGAAGCCATAAATACACACCCCAATCCACAAGTGTACACTAAACAGCGACATAACCGGATAAATGCAAAGCAAAAAAAAAAAAAAAAAAAAGGCGAAACCAACCCAATAACGTTAGCCAATCATCATGGCGGAAGTGCAAGACAAACATAAGCATAATTCCTCGCGCCAAACTGACAATCCCATCGTCTGTCATCGCTAATGATTAATGAATGTCATATTCGATAGTGTAACGTTCTCTCGGAGAGCAATTAATTTCGTAATAAAATACCAACAACCGCGACAAATTGGGAATTGAATTTATTATAACATCTGCTTGGACGTCCGGCGACATTCGAACTGTCAAAAATAGTCAGACGAATAAACTGACACCTGGGTGTCCCGGCTCTGTTCGTCGTACAACAGCAGTGATTTACTTATGATTAAATTGAGTTATGAGATGCTGATTGATAAGTTTTATTGCCCGCGATTTAAGGGATTTAATACAACTGATGTGCCAAACTCGCAAATTCCCATTGGTCTGTCTATAATGCTCTCCATCCGGGGGCATGTGGGCATGAGGCCATTGAGGTATTAAATCAAATTTGTTACAGATTTTTATAGCATTTCGCAAAGTATTGACTAGTGGATTACAACGTTCTGATTAAATCTCACAATAATGGGATGCGATACTGGTTGACGATAGTGAGTAACGATAATGAAGAGCCAGAAAATGACAACGCAGGTAGATCGGAGATATGCTATGTACGCACGTAGAAGTTATTAGTGTTGATTGAGAGTTGGATAATATTATAGACAAAAAATTAATGAAAGAATCCGTTGCAGACATGAGTAAAATTCAATACGTTCCCTAGAAATGTATGAGCTTTTAGGCATGCTATATGACTATAACCAAAGCTGTGGCGAGAAGATGTCAACAGTTTGCTGACAGTTGAAATTTTAAAAGTCCGAAATGGTTGCCATAATTCTTAACTGCTTATGTTTAATTTTTGAATGACGATTATGAGATAACGTAATCTCGATGAGTTTATTCGTCCCACATATGTAGAAGTATTCATGTCCCACTATCAATTCTTATCGCTCAAACATATACTGGCGCCCGACACCGGATCAAATGCGAATCTTTCAATACTATGCGCAATATTCTGCTTTCGGAGCTTATTTAACTCCTTCTTTGTATGAAGTGAGGCAAGCGACTGGCCACCAAAACGTACAAAAGACTTCCAAACGTTGGTTCTAGAATTCTGGTTTCATATCATTTTTGTAATGAGAAAATAAAAAAGCGCTCCCCCCTATACATATTTGCACAACTTTATACCAATAAATGAGCTCCTCAGCCAGTAATAACTGGCGCCCAATCATTGACCTCATTTCGTGTGATTTTCATTCTAAGTACGAATGAAAGCATATTCTTTAGAAGTACCACCTGAGTCAAAGGTCACCCAAAGACGGCCTCCTAATAAGTGAAATCAGCACTTCCCATTGAACTGACGTCAGTAATAAATGGCGCCCAATTGGTGACCCAATTCCGGTTGTTTGCATTGCCGACATTGTTACAGACTAATACCTTCGATATCGCGGACAATTCTTAAATAGGAAATAATTTCGTATTCATCAAAACGCAAATTAACTCCATTATCCACCATCATCATCTGTTATTCCATCAATTTTTCAGTATTTACTTCCCTCTTGTGCCTTATTACTATGACCAATCGTAAGCCTTACACACAATTATTCGCTTACTGATATATATCTATTTATGTACATGTGTAGGTCTACCCATAAGCTACACCATGTTTCTGGGTTACTAAAGCCGGATTTTCGAAATAACACACAAAAGAAGGCAAAATGGGTGAGAAAATGAAACACACAAACCCTCTGCGTGTGGCAACAAAAACAACGAAAAAATCGAACTCTGGCCCCCGATTCGAATGAAGGTGCATCGGCGATACGGCGCATGCTCCTCCACCGGCCCACATTACAACAATGAAAGCTTTCATTATTCGTTTTATTATTATTTGCCTTCTGTTCGAAAAACGAACAACCTTCACTCACCGATACCGGTAAGTTGCCCATAAAAATAAGCCACCTGCTCTTTGGACACCCCTAATGTCACATCATCGGTCATCCATGGGAGGAAGGAGAAATGTCAGTAAAAAAAATGCTTCGATTACATATTAGACTGTCAGACAAATGGTCTTCAATTAAGGCGAATGGACCTTATTACCGGCTGAATACATGAACGAAATAGCGGTATGACGCCCGCTTTAATACAAAATCTAATAAATAACGTGCGAAGCAAACAACTGCTCAAGCGGCAAATAGAGTTTCAAGCATGTGTCATGTGACCGATTTCAGTGACGAAATTTCCATGGAATACACGCAATCAGACGAACACAGCTTCACGGTATCGGATGACAGGTAGTCCGTGTTGTACTTATTATTTTGCTACACGTCAATTAGATGTGCAAACAAGAATGTCATCACTGTCGTGATTCTGTTGTTTTATTTTTGGACAGAAGGGATGGTTACAGAATGTGACAAATGAAAGCATATTACTTTTGACATAGTATCTGCGATCCAGTCTCCATACTGTACTGTACTATGTATTGAAATGCATTCGGATGTTGCGTGCTGGTATTTAACTAGCACGAGGGGGATTTTCTATTGTTCCGAATGACCCTCGGCTTTTATCTATCTATTCTTTCTTGTGCTGAAACGATGAGAGATAGTGCCAGTGGCAGTGGTTGGATGTTTACATTGGTGCCACCCAGGAATCTCTATACTTCTTGGAATTCATGTTGTTTGGTTTTCCCCCTTCGGGCCAGAGAGTGGTTTTTTACAACTAAATACTATGCGACGTGATGTGAGCGATTTGCAATGACAAATGCCATCATATGTAGCATGAGTCTTGTTTATTGGCGATGGAAATCGAAACACTCGTACACCAACACTGCTAGATGGATTGAAGGTGTAAACAAAATTACTTCATCGCGATGAATTCCCGTGCAAACGAGAGAACAACGAGAAACAACACTCTAGTGTAATATCGTGACTGACAGCGCAGTATTTTATTAGACTGTTGTTTCTATTGGAACCCAAATGCTTCATAATTCGTTTTTACCTTTCCATGCTACCTAGTGCGCTTCGCAATAAAAATTGATGCTCACGTGATCGACGTTTTGTAGACTTTGACATTAGTTATTCATCGTTAATGACGGTAGAAGTTGAGATCACTCATGCACTACACTTCTAAGCTACACATTTGAAAGGTAGAGAAGTGTGAAAATAAATTCTGACTCACATTTCCGGCACGAGAGATGGGAAGGAGCATGTCACTTATACCCTCATTATGTCAGCCCATCTGACATTTGGTATTCAAATTGAAATATCATGTTCTAACAACTAACAATCTACAGGATATTCTATCTACATCCCAACTCGATGCAAACTTGCTTTTCTTGGCTTTGCTCAAAGTTATTTTAAAAGCGTTTTCCTTTTTTTTTTTCTACCCCAATGAACGCCCCCTCAATGAGCGCCTGTTTTCTATGTCATCCTTAGACAGTCGGACGTCAAGCTTCTGGTCTATATCCAATAATTTCTTTATGACTACCATTTAGCTATTGTTTCGCTGCATCAACAATTTGTCGAATTTACTATGTGCAGAACAATTAAGTCAACGGAGTGCTCTTTCAATTAAATTGAGCATTGGAAAGCGCACAATGGTGTGTTCAAAAATATCGTTTTGGCACACACGACCACAACAAACGCGTTCATCTCATTTTCCTTTCGGTACAAACGAGTATGCACATAAATAGCCTATATGTAGTATGTGGAAAAATAGTTGGCAGATCCGGCCCTGCATAATCTGTCATCGGGCTGCCGACGGCAGCGGTAGCAATGATGACGAGCACGAAGCATGTGACCACATGACAGAGACCGAATACGTCAATTTACGGTGTGTGCCGATGGTGACGGCGGCGATGGTCTAGTTGGTGTGCTGCTGGTCGAAGATGTGTCTTCGATTGTTCCGATGGCTGTCGAGTGACATTTGGTTCGCATGTAAACAAATAATTGAGCGTAGCCAATTAAAATTTTAATAATTGTCGATGAAATGGAGGCGATCCGACGAGGGCTTCGAGTATACGTGGGACGCCGTCAGGTCGGTGGGCGATGGTGGGTTGGTGGTCGATGCTAGCTTGAAATATTAGGGCACGATTTGCCTGTAGGATAGCGATTTTTCCCAGTCCTTATCGATCTTGGAAGAAGAGATTCGATAGAGTTAACCAAGGTGCCCGGTTCAGCACTATGACACTTGGGGTCGTTAAGTCGCTTGCTCCTAGGGCTAAAGCGTAGACTGTACTATCGAAAAATAGGCCAACACAGTATCTGATTCTAACTCAAGTGGCCTCGCTGTCGTCTTGCGACTACGACATTGAACAATGCGCCGAAATTGTTAAATCAAAATTCGTATTCGCCATCCTTTGGCGAATTTCGAAATTTGGTTGCTGCTGAAAAGATCCTAAGTCTTGGGACTAAAGACCCAAACTTCATAGTTTCTCTTCCTGCACAAGGAGTTGACCGTAATGTCGACTTCCACTTGGTAAATTTTGCGAAAATACGCGTAAGATCCTATGTATGCAAGAACTTAAACTCCAAGATCATCGAGGCCGTCGTATTTTCTCTGATTGGGATCTGGAGCAGTTTGATTCTCCTTCCGTCATGGAGCACATTCTTGGTTGAACGTCCTCGTGTACAAGCAAATAGCCACATATGGGCGTGAGTTAATTCACAGTAGTATCAGGAGTCTCTATTGCAGCCACATTCGCCAGTGTCAGGCGGTGACTGTCAGTAGCTCATGACATTGATATACGATGGTGGCAATTAAGTTCCGGGAATTCATTCATAACTCGGGAACTGGCACTACTGCGTCGTTCGTCACCATCTGTCCATAGAGGATTCTCTTTTTTTTCAGTTTTCAACCAAGCCTAAGTCGGCAGCTAGTTTTGTTTACGTGCAAAAATTCAGAACGACCGACGAGAGCGGATGAGTCGGATAGCCACTAGAGATGAGATCTGAATACTTGTTTATGGCGGGACCCGTAGACAAAGTCAGGAGTGGGTGGAAAAAGGTGGGGAGCGGTCGACGAAAGCGAGGATATCAATATTCGCGGCATCGTATATCGTGAATGTGCTCCTGCCGACTAGACAGTTCTGTGTTGGCATTCTGGAAAGGCTACGAGCTCGCATTTTCTGTGTACGAACCGTACTCACCGGGTTGCATCTTGCATCACGACAATTCGCCGGACCATTCCTGGTTGATTGCGCAACGAATAAAAAAACTTCAAACGTTGTCGCATCCACACTATGATAGCCCCGATATTGGCTCCTGCGATTCGTTATCATTTCCACCTCAAGGAAACCCGTCATGACGGTGCCGAGAAGTTGAAATCATCGTGCAGAGTTGGAGGGGGACTACTGTGAAGGTCCATAATATAATATTGCGACAAACTGCATTTGTTTGTTTCTTGTGTAAAAAATAACCCGGAACTTAATCGGAAGACATGTAGCTCCAATAAGGCTTCTCAGAGTGCCATACATCGCGCGTCAAATTTCTCAAAATGCGTTTGCTGGGTGAAGCAAATGCCCCAACGACTTTCGCAAGCAATCTTTGAACCGATCCAATAGGAGTCACACACGCTAGAAACAATTCTTTTTATTTAATTTAGAAGTTAAAACACTCCCTCAAAGGCGGGACAGTCACAGAGAAAGTGTTCTGCTGTGTCGACCTCTTGGCAGCATGCAGCACAGGTAGGCGACTCACAGATGCCATGCGCGCAGAGATGCTTAACAAAAGTGTAGTGGCCCGTAATGACGCCCGCAAGTCTTCTGCAGTCAATTCTCCTTAAGAATCCAGCGGATTTCTTGCAGACACCAGGCCGTACGCGCTTAGTCATCCTGCATCCTCGATATTCTCTCCATCTACGATTGTGTGCATTCAAGACGATTGTGTGACCGTGGAAGCAAGTAGACCCAAGGCGGGTTCAGGTCCCGAGAAACTCTAACCTGAGCCCATTTTGGCGAGTTCATCAGAGATTTCATTTGCTGGGATCCCCAAATGACCTGGGATCCAAACAAGCCTTAGTGAGTTTAGTCTACTGACTTTGCTTAGGAAGGCCTGCAGTAATTTGGAGCTGCTTAAAGGGTTGGACATAGATTTGAGTGCAGCTTGGCTGTCACTGCAAACGCATATGTTTTTACCCTTCCGTTTAGGCTTCATAGTGCATGGCCATTAGGATTGCATATATCTCTGACTAAAAGACAAACGCATATTTTCCTAACGAAAAGTGCATTCGGACGTTTTCGCATTCAAAGAAATCCCCAGCACCGTACCTCAGCCCAGATTTGGAGCCATCTGTGAAAATACCAAGACCCTCCTTTCCAGGTCCAATATGTGGCCAGAGCCAAACCTGACGCCATGGAAATTCGACTGTGAATTTATAGTGCAATAGGATGACAGGTGTCATTGCGTCAGAAGGCATATCCATGAGACACGGGTCGTAGGATATTTCCTCGCAAGCGCACTGTCATTCCAATGCGAGTTGCACCAAAACCCATTTCCCTTGAGGCGAGAAATGGCTTTCAGTGCACACCCTCTGGTAAATATGTCAAGGATTGGAAAGTTCATCATAGCATTTAGAGCAGCTCCCGGCGTGCTCAAGAAAGACCCCCTACAGCTGAGACGGTTTCTTTGGACTTTGGTGAAAGGGTCTACGACGCGTTTGCGTGTTAGCTTGTTCCACCAAATAATCGATGCATATGAAGTTATCGGTCTTATTATTGCCGTGTAGATCCAGAGGGCCTTTGCCGGCGATAAACCCCAAGTTTTGCCAAAGGCATCTTTGCATTGCCAGAACGCTGACAGCGTTTTGGGCGTTCCTGACTCAAATTGCTTTGATCATAGAAGCTTGCTGTCTTAGATAACTCCCAGATACTTAGCTTTCTTGGATGTCGGGATGGAAATGCCTTTCAACTCAGTCAAACCAGTATTTTACCTACTTCACGTGAAGAGAACACATCAGTCTTGAGCGGATCAAATGACAGCCCATTTCTGGTGCCCCACTCATCATCATCACATTTAGCGCTGCCTGTGCTTTGAGACAAACACTCGCTGAATATGAGAGAATGGCAACATCATCCGCATAGGTCTTTGGTATAGAATCCGGAGATATTGAGAGCATCGAGCAAAAAGTCGACCACCGTGCACCATAACAGCGGAGACAGGACGCCACCTTGCGGCGGCCCCTATTTACGCCAGATATGACATAATGTCCGAGACCTGCATCAGCACTTAATTTCTGGTACATGAGCATTGCTTTGATCCACGAAACCAGTGCTTCGTCTACGCCATGTCGTTTGACAGCGTTACACATACTGTCAAAAGTTGCGTTATCAAAAGTTCCTTCAAAAGAGGATGCATTCGAAGAGCAATTTTGCGAACGTGCAAGAAGGATGTCAGACTGATTGGTCTAAAACCCTTGGCGAGTGAGTAACGCTCCTTCCATATTTTGGGAATAAGGACTACTTTCACTGAGTGACATTTCTTTTCAATGGGAAGCAGCTGCCTTATACCTTTTTGCAACATGATAGGGCATATCCCGTCGGTGCCTGCCGATTTAAAGCCTTCAAGGGATACAACAGCAAATTCAATGGCATCAGTCGTTGCCACGAGTGACGCGTGGTTGTTTTCATTGCTTCAGTCGCAGTTACCCCTAAAGGCGTATGCCACGAGCCGATCACAGTCTGATTTCCTGGTTAACTGAGAGTTTCCGCTTTAGACTCAGTAAGGGTAACATTAGGTTTTCTGAGTGCATTCCACATTTGTCGATTTTCCCCGTTTAAGGACTTTAACGAACTTGCTAGTCGCGCTTAGAGATTTGATCTCTTCGCAGAGGGTCTTATAAGAAGGATTGTTCGATTGACGAATAAGCTTCTTACTCGTATATTCCTTCTGGTTCGACTTGTTGCAGTACTTGTTCCAGTCATCCTCCGAATCCGATTTAAGCGTTCTATTCAGGATACTTCTGACTTCCATTGCGAAGACTTTGAAGCTCGGCCTTCCGCCAGGGAACCAATTCCCTGCAGGGAGGTTTGCTGACAGGACAAGTGAGTTCAAAACAGTTGGTGATGACACTACTCAGGTTGTGAACAACATCCTCTACCAGTTGTTTTGTTTTGACTTTAGGTAGGGTTTGATTTCTCAAGCTCATCTCTGAACCATACTCAGTCCGTCTTTCTCGTATGCCCCACAACTCAATTCGAATTCGATATATCTATGATCTGACAGCGTAGCTTCTGGTAAGACTCTCCAGTTAGTGATAGCTTTTACTTATCTGTTTGATAGGGTTGGGTCAATCGGAAATGTTGATGGTATGGTCAGACGAAAGATTGAAATATAAAAGACGGTCCGCTCCCATATTTCATTTGCTGCTGTCCCACGCAGTGTTTTGAGTATTAGCATCGCAACATAAGCTGAAACCTTAGGAAGAAGAGGAAATGAAAATGAGAAAAACGTACCAAACCTGGCATCTGTCAATATGTACGCTCTGCAATAAACCCTGATGTCCTTTGCCTTCTTAAACGTCCCACCGTGACGCGGCGACAAGCAGGAGAATGGAGAGCTACTAACTCTCTCTAAATGCTACTCTACTTGCCAATAATCCTTTTTGTTTTCCGTTTCCTATACTCAACTTTTATGGCTTTCGAAAAGTTCGAAAATGTATCAGATACATTATCCAATCATGTTTACACCAGCCACCCGGTATCCATTCAATTTTCAATTTAAATTCTTTCGGAAATTCCTAAATTTGGCCCAATTTCCATCCACTTCAGGAAACAAACAAACATTTGCATTAAACACAATTCAAAGTGAAAAAGGAACCTTCAAACATCAACGCCGTCGCCCCAATTAAATCAGTCAAAGAAGCACATTTGTGCGCTACAAATAATTCAACCCCCTACCGGGGAGATGATGATAATGATGAATATCCAATTCAATATGCAAATCCAAATGCATTTGTAAACTATTTCCTATTAGTGTCCTAAAAATAAAAGTCAAGATGCATCAAACGACCGAACAGCGACCAGACCTTTAGCTTTAGCTTCAGCTTCATACAACTACAAGTACTTATTGGCACGGTTTTCAAAAGACCATTGATACTTACAAGAGTACAAACTGCATAGCGTACGAATACCAGATAGAGTGGAAGAAAAATGAAATGAAAATCAACTAAACCTAATTGAATTTAGAGGAGCGCTTGAAATATTAGGGAGAAATCCGGCTAAAGATATGTACTTGTCGCACACCCGGTCGTATGCGTATCGAATGCACATTCGGACCGTTCTCGTGCCACACTTCCTTCCATTGGGGCAAAGGTAGAGTGGCACATGCCGATATACCAATCCATTCAGTTCCTTTTTTGAACCACTCATATCTATCAGCAAAAATAAAACCGAGAGTCATAAGAAACCGCGCTGCGATCATAAATATTCGGCTAAATGAAAAGACCCGATAGCATGCAATGGTAACATAGGTACGAGTATCGCCATTCTTTGGAAGAAAATGAAAAAAAAATGTGTACGACTGTGTCATAGATACAAGTGTGAGTGAGTATAATTTTGGCATGACGTACGGAGTCGAATTAGTACTCGAGAATGGTTGGCTAGATACGAGTAAGTAAAGGCAAAGTTTGCACGGAGACAGTTGTGTGCTGTCGAAAATTGCGGTATTTACCTAACGTCATGCGGCCAAGAGATATTGGTCACGAGAATGGTTTCGTACGCAAGCCAGAGATGATATGAATCTTTTCCTTTACGTTGTCTTCTTTTCGGCAGGATTTGTTGCTTTATCATCGAAGTAAATTGCGGGAGAATTTCTTGTGATAATACGTATGCGAACACGAGGGCGACGAAGACGAAGACTGGGAGTGGTTGTTCAGTATCAGTACTTGGGGCGAGATGCAGATGATTAATGGAAGTTTTTTGGGATATTTCAGAGTGAAGCTCTGTTTCGTCATTTCTCAACTGCTTCTGCAGTTGAATAGATACTTTTAATAAATGCCTTCATAGAATTTTCTTTTCTCTTTCGGTTTTCGTTCTGTTACTGGCGATTAATCTTGGCGAAATGTGCTCGTATCAGACCGAAGGGGGAGAGGATGATGGTTTTCATATTTATGGATTAAGTTCTCATTTCAACGAATGAACGAATAAATGAGTTTGCTCGAATGTATGTGGATGTGTGGTAGGGTCCAAAGTCTTCACGTTCGATTGCGATATCTTTGTCGGATTCTAATCGGCAGTTATATCGACTATGTATGTATGTAGCTGCTCGACGGTTATAAAATGTATCTCGTTTTGGATAATACCAGTAATTGGGGGTAGCAATTAGTATTTTTTTTTTTTTTGATATTGTATTATTGAAAGCTCTCAACGAAGGTTTCTTGGATTAACGTTTGCTCATTATTCATAATGACAAGTGTGCGGTAATTATGTTTTCCGTTGAATTTAAACGAATGGCGGTCTTTTTCCGTTTTTGTCATCATTAGTGGGTGGTCAAGGGTCCAGTGCTGCCAATTTATTTACTTACTTACTTATCAGGCCAGCAATCTATGAAGGATCTGAGCCTGAGCTATAGCTGCCTTCCATCCTTGACGGTCCCTTGCGGTTGTCTTTCATCCGCGACTACTTGGTATTTATACCGGTGATTTTGTCTTTCTCTTCTTCTCGAACCAGGAGGCTCGCAGTTGGCGACCCTCTTAGCTGAAGCGTTGGTGTTCATGCGCTCGATGTGGCCCAGACAATGTAGTCTAGTGATCTTTGCCTTCCGGACTATATCCACATCTTTGTACAGCTCATAGAGTTTGCGCTTATGTCTTCTCCTCCATTCACCTTTCTCACAGACAGAACCAAATATCCGACGCACAATTTTTCTTTCGAAAGAATCCAAAATCAGCTCCGCCGTCCTGCTTATCGGCCAGCTTTCGGCTCCATACAGCAATACTGGCAGTATCTTCTTCTTAGTGGGCGCTACAGTTCGGGGTGAACCTGGGCCTCAACCAACATGCCCATCCAACTAGCACGATCTTTCGCTAGCCTTTTCCATTGCCACACACCCAGTTGGCTGAGGTCCCCTTCCACCTGTGTGCGCCATCTTAAGTGCGGCCGTCCTCTGCTTCTTCGTCCCTCGGGGTTGGATTCAAAGACCCTCCGGTCTAGAGCTGTGGTGTCCATTCGCTCTACATGGCCCAGCCATCTTAGGCGTTGAATCCGTAGACGCTCGACTAGGCTCATGTCGCTGTACAGCCCGTAAAGTTCGTGGTTAAATCTTCCCCTCCATCCCCCGTCTGCGTTTATAGGCCCAAAAATCACGCGCAAAATCTTTCTCTCGAACCGACCAAGGGCCTCCTCAACCGCTTTTGATAGTGTCCATGCTTCTGCGCCGTACAACAGGACCGGGATGATAAGGGTCTTATATAGAGTCAACTTTGTCATTCAGGAGATGGCTCTATTACTCAGTTGCCTCCTGAGCCCAAAGAAACAGCGATTGGCAAGAGTGATTCTGCGTTTGATTTCGGAACTGATGTCGTTGTTCCAGGTCACTGCGGAGCCAAGGTAGATGAAGTCCTTAACTACCTCGAACTTACATCTGCCTATACAAACGTTCTGGCCAAGACGTCGGTGGTGAGCGTCCTTTTTTGATGACAGCATACATTTAGTATTGCCCTCGTTTACCGCCAGACCAACTTTCGCCGCCTCCATCTCAATACTCGCAAACGCCTCATTGACATCTCGCTGTGATCTACCTATTATGTCAATATCGTCGGCGTATGCAAGGAGTTGCGAGGATTTGAAATAGATTGTGCCTCTTGTATTGGCCAGTGATTTTTGCACAATCATTTCCAATATGATGTTGAAGACATCACACGACAGCTCATCGTCCTGCCTAAATCCTTTTTTGACATCAAAACTATCGGTAAGATGTTCACCGATTCGGATGGAGCAGCGAGCATTCTCCAAAGTCATCCTGCATAGTCTGACGTGTTTAGCAGGTATGTCAAAGGTAGACATAGCGTTGTATAGCTCGCCTCAAATTACGCTGTCGTATGCGGCTTTGAAGTCGACAAATAGATAGTGAGTGTCGACTTGGAATTCATTGGTTTTTTCCAGGATCTGCCGTAGTGTGAAGATTAGGTCGATGGTGGACTTCCCTGACCTGAATCGGCACTGATAAGGACCTATCAGCTAATTCACAAAAGGCTTCGGGCGTACACACAAAACGGCAGAGAAGATTTTGTAGGCGATGTTAAGGAGACATATTCCTCTATAGTTTGCGCAATCAGAGGGGTGTCCTTTCTTGTGGATCGGGCATACGATGCTGATACTCCATTCCTGGGGCATGCTTTCCTCTAACCATATCTTACGGATGAGCTGGTGCATGCTCCCAACCAGGTCATCCCCAGCTGCCTTGAAGAGCTCAGCAGACAGTCCGTCTGCGCCAGTAGCTTTATTCTACTTGAGCTTCGATATGGCAATCTTAACTTCGTCGAGGTCAGGGGGACAGGATTCTCTGCTGTCTCCGTCGATTAGAAGTGGATCATTCTGCCTGACAGCGGTATATTGACATTGCCGTTATACAGTCTGCAGAAGTGGTGTTTCCAGAGCATTTCAGGGCTTGTTTGCAAAGGCTCCACTGCTGTTCTATTGACAGCGGGGAGGATTGAGGTGTATTGGAGAGCATAAGGGAGACGCGATCGGTAAAAGCTCGAGCGGTTTCTGGCGATAGTAGCTTTCCGACGTCATAACTTTGTATTCTTACTCTACTCCGCTTCGTTCGTGATATCCGTAAGCGCATCTTTGCTACTACAAGATAGTGGTCCGGTTCGATGTTAGCCCCTCGGAAAGTTCGAACATCAAGACTAATGGAGGAGTGTCTGACGTCGATCGCGATGTGATCAATCTGGTTGGTAGTCGATTGATCAAATGACCGCCAGGTGCATTTGTTTATATCGAGGTGCGGGAAGCGCGTACTGGCTAGAAGGAGATTTCGCCCCGTAGCAAGATCAATCAGCCTGTGTCCGTTATCGGATGTGGGGTCGTGTAGGCTATGTTTGCCGATGACTCGTTCGAAGATGCTTTCCTTACCCAGCTTAGCATTGAAGTCTCCTAGTACAGTTTTGATGTCATAGCTGGGAGATTGGGCATAAGTTCTGTCTAGGAGATCGTAGAACTCGTCTTTGGTGGAGTCATCCTTGTCTTCCGTGGGGGCGTAGACGCAGATCAGGCTGATGTTAAAAAATTTGGCCTTGATACGGATTGGTATGAGTCGTTCGCTCACATGCCGAAAGCTTTAGCCCTGTTTTTTGGCGCAGAAAGCTCGCCACTCGCCCTTCCCCGTCTGTAATTTCCATAGGAAATCTCCAGATGACATCACGAGGAGGTGGAGGATGGGAGTTAGTAACAGTGACGCAAGATGTTCGTCTGCGATGGCTCTTCTCACTTTTTAGCAGTCCAGCATCCGTCGGATAGATGCTACCCCTACGAAGCCTTTTGTTAGTCCTTTGCCATCGGCTACCGTGTGCGCCTAGATTTAGTTAACATTTTAAAGTATAAAATTCGTCCGAAGCGCATTTGACTTTTTGGTTTTTTTTCCCAGTTGCGCTGCGCTTGACACCCATATCGACAACATATTCATGTGATTTAATGACTCAAAATGAATGAGAACCGAAGGACAAATGACACATCTTCCTTGTAACTCATAAAAATTGCCATAAAATATAATGACCAGAGAAACCTCTTAACACCTTATACCGCGAAACTAATCGTATCTCATCCCAAGAGGAAAACAGACACTTGGCCGCATTGCGCGGTCATAAAACCATCCGACTCAAAGCGATTCGTTTATCGATTCTAACATCAAATTCACGTTTGACTCATGTCATTTTATTTCTATTTAATCACCAGATCAATTCACGTTAAGCCTGTGGTCTATGACATGAGACATGTATGTTTTTTTGGGGGTCTGGAAAATAACACCGCTATTTCACTCCCATTGACACCCAAACAAGTTTGTCCGTCAGCAACACTTTTCACTAAATGTCCATCCTTCAGAGCAGAACTAGATTTCTCCGGACTACTCGTAGTTGTTAGGGTACAAGCAACTAATTGGAAAATAATTTATCTCAAACACAGATGTTCGCTGCTCGACATTAACATCAATTTGTTGCATGAATGTAATGAATGGCCTCACTAGATACAAATTTATTTTAAAGAGATGTTAAGTCAGTCGGTGGGTGTACTGCCCGTACAATGTACGAGTAGATACGCAGAACTCATTTCCGTAACGTATGCGCATTCGAACACAATATCTCGTGCAACTAATTTGGATATCGCAGCACAATTGGCATGCGATGTTAGGTTTAAAAGTTCATTTTAAAAATAAGTTTCATATCGCTGGGCGTGGGGAATGCATCCCGAACTATGTACATAGTTATGGCCTGTCACTTGGTCATCACTTTTGCATTTAAAATTACAAATTTTCTTACAATGTTGCTTGATTCGTTGCACGGACGATTTGAGAGAATATTTAAAGAGCACACAACGATTTATCTTAAGACTTGTGCCTGTAGGTCTTACTTGCATGGTCTCCTTTGATAATATGGTCAGCCAGTGGCGGTATGTGGGAGGTGTGTGGCCTAAAATATTGGCATTTAACCAAAAAATTCCCAGCAAACTATTATTCTTTTACCATTTTTCTCTCCGTTTTGCTTTGGATCCGTATTTGCTTGTTCTTCGTATTGGGTCTTGGGGGTTTTGTGCTTCCTTAAGTGGTGGTTCTATTGACCATGTACTCGTACAAGTGCATGGGTATATTTATGGCGGAAGCTATGGAAAAGCAATGAAGTCTGAAAGGAAGTGCCGTCTATGTGCCTGCTCGGGCAGAACTATAGGCAAAGTATGAGCAGATTGGAGTTTGAATGGTTCCAACAACGACAATGATGACGAAGACGCCATGCCGCGCTGTATACTGTATCTGCAAGGCTGTTCAATGGCAGTGGTTGTTAACGAATCGTTTCTTACCCCTGTTTCCATCGCCGCTGAAAGGATATCATTTCGGTTGATTGGAAGATATAAGTTTGTTGCTCCGGAATGGTACGAGTACGGGTATGACGTAAGGCAAGCAAATGGAATTGTGAGTTGGAAAGTGCTTTTACGTGACAGTAAATGAAATTTCGATTTAAACTTTGATAACATCGGGAGGAGGCGAGCTGAAATGTGGCATGCCTCGCGACATCAATTTAAAAATTTTCAAATTACTGCACAAACTACACAAATTCATACCCAAGGCAGGCAAAAGCTCCCACACGTATGCAAATGACTTGAGGCCTATCAGTCTTACATCTTTTCTATTAAACGCACACATTCGGTACAGCTGCATCTCAGGAAGGTTGTCGGAAAACCAACATGCCTATAACAAAGGCAAGTCAGTGGAAACAGCACTCCACTCACTGGTCAGTAAGATAGAAAGGTGATTAGAACGCAAGGAATATACTCTAGTCGCCTTTCTCGACATTGAGGGCGCCTTTAACAATGTTGAACCACGGGCCGTCATCAAAGCGCTGTCTGATCTGGGTGTTACGGGATCAGTGATAGAACTGGTACGACAATTGCTAACACAAAGAGTCGTCAAAGCCAACTTCGCTGGTGCCGTCTCAATCAGAATGGTCAGTAGAGGTACACCACAGGGTGGAGTACTCTCCCCTCTCCTCTGGAACGTGGTGGTCAACGAACTACTGCGGTTGCTTGAACAGGAAGGGTACGCTGTGACCGCCTATGCAGACGACATTGCTATTGCCGTCACAGGTAAATTTCCCAACACTCCATGCGACCTTATGCAGAGTGCATTACATACAGTAGAAACCTGGATGCAGTACTGTGGACTTGGGGTGAACCCTAAGAAGACCGATCTAGTACTGTTTACTAACAAATACAAAATTCCGCCCCTCAACCCACCGAGGATGGGTGGAACCCAACTAACAATCAAAGAGCAGGCTAAATATCTAGGCCTAGTCCTTGACAGGAATTGGAAACCCAATATTCTTGACCGCGTCATGAAAGCAACTACTGCCCGATACAGCTGCAAGAAAGTGGTGGGCAGGAAGTGGGGTCTCCAACCAAGCATTATGCACTGGCTCTACACAGCAGTCATAAGGCCCATAAGTGGATTGCTCTGGACAAGGCACTCAATCGAAGCCTTCTGGGGAAGGTACAAAGATCGGCCAACTTATACATAAGCGGAGCGATCAGATCAACCCCTACGGAGGCCCTATACATTCTATTACATCTTCCACCTTTGAACCTTTTCAGCAAGCAAGTTGCTGCTTGCGCGGCCCTAAGGATGAGGGCCTTAGGAAAATGGCTCCCATCTCAAAAAGGCCATACTACCATTTTAAATCACTTTAAAGTACCCATAGACACGGACTACGTCATCCCGCAGAATGTGGTCACTAGGAACTTCGAAGTTATCTTTCCATCCAGGGAGGAATGGGCTGAAGGGGAAGTAATACCAAAGGATTCCTATCTTTCAGACTCCCAAATCACCGCAGTGTGTATCAGGCAGAATTAACAGCGATAACAGAGGCCCTTGCATGGTTCAGGATCAATGTAATATCCGCTAAGGATATTATCATTTGCACGAACAGCCAAGCTGCAATAAAGTCCCTGGCAGCGGTAACCCACAGAGCAAAGACATCTCCTAACTGTCGCCTATCTCTAGATGAGATGGCTGAACAGTTTAATATTAAAATACTGTGGGTTCCCGGGCATAGGGATATTCCAGGAAACTGCGCGGCCGACGAACTCGCAAAGTTAGGATCAAGCACACTCGGCCTACCTACCCTCGGGTACATAGATACACCAATAAGTACGGTAAAGCACATGATAAAACTTCAGACCATAGAGTAGACTAACCTCCAATGGAATGAGAGCAATATTGGCTTCATCATCAAACAATTGTGGCCTAAGTTAAGCCTAGGACGAACCAGGGACCTAGTGGCAACCAAAAGGGCAACTTTAAGTACTCTAGTGGGTGTCATTACAGATCACTACATCATCGGAAAACACGCCGCCAGATAAGGGCTACCCTCCAATTACTTCTGTCGCGGCTGCATGGACGAAGCGGAGGAGGAATCAATATACCACCTCCTCTGTTCATGTCCCTCTTTTGCGAATCGCAGGAGGATCTACCTCGGCGCGCCCTTCTTTGACAATTTAAGTGAGCTAGCAAACCAAAAGATAGCTCAACTCCATCGCTTCATTAGAGCACCGGTTGGTTCTCAGGTAGCGGATCAGGGTAACTTGATCCAAGTGGTATCACAATGGGCCGACTTCGGCCTACGTGTGGCTTATGCCTACCACATTAACCTGACCCAACCTAACCTACACAGAGGTTAGGATAATTTAAATTCTTTCCTTGTGATTTTCTATCGATCACCTGATCATTTAAATTAGTACTTAATTTGGATAGTGTGTAGTTGGTAGACATTTTTTCCTATCTGACCTCGTGATCGCTCTATTTGACTACAAATTTGGAATCCAGCCGAAAAACGTCCACTCAGCAGGTGTGTCTCTACTACATACTACCGAATGCATAAGTAATTTCACTCACAATCATTGTGAGGCGAGTGAGTGCTACATTAGCATATAACACATCCATCTCGCACTTACATCATTATCGTCATCATTAGTGCCATCATCGTGGTCCTCAGCACTCGATCAACAACATCGTTCAACAATACAATTGTCTGAAATCAATTAAATTGCATTTTAAATATCCACAGGCAATCGTTCTCGCATCGGTTTCTCTAAATCCGTACCACAATGCCATTGTGTACGCTTTGCACTGCACTTGTCAGAGGAAAAGAGATATTTAAATTGCATCTACAGATGCGATACAATAAACAACGTACTCGTCCCTCTATCATTTCCATTCGGCTCCTTCAATCTAATCGCCCGTATGTACACACACATGTACATATTGGTCTGAGGTTAATCGAATGGCAATAGAATAAATCTCTTTTACATTCGGGCAATTGTCACAGATACTGTCCGCTGTACGAGTACTCGTATCTATGAATATTTAATGGTCCGATCGATCTCGGGCACACATTGGAAGCCTCGAAATCGGGTGGAGTAGGTGCAAAAAAACAATTGTGACGATTACCGATTCGAGTCCAATTAGTGTTGATATGTGAAAAATCGAATCTTCAAGATGTAACATAGGGTGCCGGGGATGTAGAGCGGGATGCTGAGGATGCTGTTGTGTAGCAAACAACAAATTGGATCAGAAGCAGACAACTCGCGCCTAATGCCGCTTATGTTCGCTCGCAAAGCATATATGTATCATCACATCACGACCAACTATCTGTCTATCTATGCATCTGTCCAACCGCAAGTGTTTAGTAAATGCTGCCGTTGTGGTTGTTGTTGTTCATTTGATAGGGAATGGTGATGTTTTCTGTAGTATACTCGCGGGCAGTGTTAATTAAGTGAATTAAGGTGTTTTTACCTCGAGCACGGCACAATTCTATCTGTATCTGTACTGTGTATACCCTTTCGGGCGTCACGGATGGTGTGGTATTGTGATGAAATTACTTTTCGATCGTGACATTTAAATTAGACCGACTGACCGGACGACTAACTAGTATGAGGAACGCAAAAAACAAAAAACAAACAGTTTCCCCAAATAGATAGACTGATCTCTCGAAATACCACCCAACACATACCGATCTACACAGAAACCATCGAAGCGCGATAGATATTCTTGGTGAATAATTTATGATTTAGATATTTAGATACTAACATCCATTGGGACTTATCTCGATCATTGCAGAAACACCTTACATGCCGATGACACCATCCGTAGACGAAGGGTACTGTCTACCTGCAATTAAAGGATTCATTCTTGTTATTCGTTTGACGATGAGTGGGATTGCAAAAATAGTTCCAATTTGGATAGTGGCCAAATACTTTAGTGCATCCCAAAATGTAAAGAAAAAAGGTGGATAGGTCACAAGACTGCAATCCAGATGGGTGGGTGATGTGTGCTAAATGCGAGGGTGGTACGAATCAAATTTAAATTCATACCGTGCATCCTTTTATTGCAGAAAGATTTAATTGAGCGAGCGAATGTCTGGGCTCATGTTGTTGTTCGTCGGATTGTTTTCATAAGTCATTTTCCCTGGCGGCTTTTCATAGATATGCGAGTGATGCGGTGTTTCATGTCGTGTCGTTCGTTTGAGGCAGCGAGAGAATAGCCGTGAAATTAATTTCGATTGAATCGGACACATTTTCAGAGGTTTTAACGATTAGAAATGATAGAGGCACAGAGGCAGTCGTCTTCTTTCAATGGTCATAATAGCTTTTATCTATTTTTGTTGCCAAATAAGAGCGAAGCGTGTTTGTATATAGCTTATCTACAATCTTAATTAATGATAGTCCAAGAAGGGCGGTTCTAGGTGTGACGAGATATAAGTATCCCAGTGCACTTGTGTACATTTCTGTATATATGTAGTACAATTACGCCCATACAAGGTGAACTAACGAGGAACAATTCAAAGTTAGAGCTTTTCTGAACACCCCATGCCGAAATGACAGTAATTGGTTTTCATGGCTTCCACTGTACTACTGTGTCCAAAAAGTGAGGAGGTGATATGGAATTTATTTAAACAATTTTTTTTATTTATTCTTCCAAATCAATTCCATCGCCTTCAAAGTAGAAGACAGATTGTGATCGACTCGTTGCATACGCCTTCAAGGGTAACTGCGACTGAAGCGATGAAAACAACTTGGCGTAGCTAGTATATTGCCTCGCGCTTGGCAACGACTGAGGCCATTGAATTTGCTGTGGTAACCCTTGAAGGCTTAAAATCGCCAGGTACCGACGGGATATAAGCTATCATGCTGCAAAAAGGTATAAGGCAGCTGCTTCCTACCTGAAAAGAAATTTCACTGCCAGCTTGGCACTTGCCTACATATCAATTCGATGGGGCACGACGAAAGTGGTCTTTATTCCTAAGATAAGTAAGGAGACACGCTCGCCAAGAGTTTTAGACCAATCCGGGCAAAGTTGCCCTTCGAATGCATCCTCTTCCGGAGATACAATATGCTTTTGATAACGCAACTTTGGACAGTATGTGTAACGCTGCCAGACGACATGGCGTGGATGAAGCACTGGTTTTGTGGATCAAAGCAATGCTCGTGCACAGTACTTTGATCGCTGATACAGGTCTCGGACATTGTGTAAAATCTGGCTCACAAGGTAGCGTCCTGTATCCACTGTTATGCTGCATGGTGGTGGACTCTCTTCTCGTCGTCTCAATATCTTCCCAATCTAAGCCCAGGCCTATGCGGATGATGTCGCCATTCTCTCCGTCGACTCATGTTTAGCGACTGTCTGTCTCGCAACGTAGGCGGCGCTAAATGTGATTGATGAGTGGTGCAGCAAATATTTTTCTTTCGAAAGAATGGAAAATCAGATCCTTCGTTCTGCTTAAAGTCCAGCTTTCGGCTCCGTACAGCCAGACTTGCTGTACAAGGGTTTTGTAAAACATAACTTTGGTTTTTCGGGCGATGTGGCGCAGTAGTTAGTGTGTTGGACTCTGACGCACGATGAGCGAGTTCGGATCCCGATAACACCAACGCCATCGAATGTTTATTTCGCGGCGTCCCTCCTCGGCGTGGTACTGGCAAAACCCCCCGTAGTATAACTTGCGTAGAAAAAGCTTCTCGACTCACGCCGTTCGGAACCGGCATTAAACTGTAAGTCCCTTTCACCTGTGTGAAAAATAGAATCACACACTACATGGGTGATTGAAGAAAAGCTTGGCTTTGGTCCTTCATGGGCTGTAACGCCACCAAAGAAGAAGAAGAACTTTGGTTTTTCTAGTGAGGTATTTTGACCCAAGTTGTTTGAACAAACCGAAGTATCAACGGTTGCCAAGAGCGATTCTACGCCAGTTCTCCACTGTGATGCTGATTGTGGAGTTTACGTTTGCCCCAAGGTAGACAAGCTCCTTAACAAACACACGAAAGCGCATCTCCTTGCCGAGATCCGCATGTTTCAAAAGGTTCAGATGTCCTAGAACCAAACTGCACGGTGCATCGCGTATTTTTTAGCATGGCGCGACACAGCCGGATCTGTTTTTCTGGGATCCCGGATTCGGCCATCGTATCAAACAATTCTTTGCGAAGAATGCTGTCATATGCGGCTTTAAAACCGATAAAGAGATGGTGTGAATCGATTTGAAACTCGTCGGTCTTTTCCAGGATTCGTCGAAGTACGAATATTTGGTCTACAGTCGGTTTGCCGCGCCGGAAGCCGTAGTGGTAGCAGCCGATTAGTGAGGTGTAAAAGGGCTTTAGACGTCTACACAGTACGCTGGACAGGATTTTGTATGTGACATTGAGCAGGGATATACCTCTATAGTTCATGCAAGAGGTAGGATCGCCGTTTTTGAGGATGGGGTCAATAGAGCTGATATTCCAGTCGTCGGGCATGCTTTCATCTTCCCGAATTCTACAGATGCTCTGGTGCATACCCCCTACAAGAACATGGCTGCCAGCCTTGAAGAGCTATGATGGGCAGCCATCTGAGTCTGCGGCGTTGTTGTTCTTCAGCTTTTGAATAGGTGTACCGACTTCTTCTCTTGCTGGGTGGGAGGACTACTTCAGCGGCTAGAGTTGGGACTTCTTCAGTCCCTACCACTCTCTCTTAGTCATCCTCGTTAAGCAGCTGCTGGAAATGCTGCTTAAACACATCCACTATTCCTTGCGGACCGGTCACAAGATTGCCTTCGCAATTTCGAAGAGCCTGCGTGCCTTTCTTGAAGCCTCCTGCAAGGCTTTTTGTTTTCTTAGATTCCTCGATATTCTTGAGCTGGGAGGTCGCGAAGATTCTTTATCTTCAGTAGTTGCAGATTTTTCCCCTCCCTTCTTCTGGCTCAGTACTCCTCTCGTGGAGTACCCTGATTTTTCGCTGAAGCGCCTTTTGGTACGCCTCGTCGGTTGCTGACTTTCTTTTCCTGCTCACACTCGCCGTCATACAACTGATTTTGTTGTCGGGGTTGATAGGTAGCCTAAGGTGTTCTCGGCTACTTCCTGAATGGCTGAGCGGCAATGCTCAGCCATTGACATTTGTACTCGACATAGGCATACCGGGAAGCCTTTCGGCCAGTTGCTATCTGGAGGCTCTGGTAACCTCCGATATGCTCAGGCGTCCAATATTTTGGTTAAATATCTTCAACTATTGGTAACAGATAAATGGCTTTCTTGCCTTCCTACAAATAGTCTTTCAACTGATGACGTTTTTCTCAAGGTAGACATTACGTTTCCAAAGCCTGTAGAAGCTCGGTAACTAACATCGTAAAAAAACCCATTTCTATCTCCAATCGGCGGACTTCTTGATAGACTCCTAGACACCTAGCCCCTTCATTTGATCAAATCATCTTTACAAAGAACAGAATGAAAATACACATCCGCAGTAAACAAAAATCTCATTTAATTCCACTTATCAGTCACTGCATGCGGCACAAGCCCGCTCTCCAGCATAGCATGCGTAAGTTGTCGTGAAACAAATGAAATTCCACTGCGAGCTTTCATCCACTTGAGACAACAAGTATCTATCCAAAAGGCGTCAGTCATTTAACGACTATAATTACATCTCATTGTCACTTCTAACGACATTTTTATCTTTCTACATGCTAACTGTAAGATTGTAGAATATCGTTCATCATGGTCTCGAGATTCATCCAACTATAATAGAACCACCCCCCAAATGGTCATAATGTATTTCGCGTGTACACGTATTTCCACGTATGTACGTCAGTTGAAGATACGTATGTATATCTAATTCCCACGTAACATGCTCAAAGGTACGTATGCAAAATCGACGATATATGTACATATCTGTCAAAATCTGACGAAATTTTACGCGTCATATCCCTCCCGAGTCCGAAAGTAATCCCATTGAGAAACAGAATAGTATTTCCTCTACAGTCCGATACTACGTCTGTGGCCAATTCGCATCTATGTACATACGTCAGAGCGTTTAGCGTTTTGTTTTAAATTTAACTTGATGTTTTACCGAATGCGCAAGATGGAACAATAAAATTTCCCATTTGCCTTCCTAGCTAGCTACATAGCTGAAGATATCTAATTAATGGTAGTGTAGTGAGTGCACTACTAAGCTTGCGTACAAGTACACATATCGCAGCAGTGGGTTGCGGCGGAAGGAACTATGTAGCTCACTCATAAAAAATGAAGTCTAAAAAAAAAAAAACGCTCAGATACATATGTATATGTATATTTTCTGGCTATCGCTCGTCATGACAGCACCGGGAAATATGCTCACATGATTCCAAATGCGTAATGCCAGCAGATTCGAAAACAAAATACAAATAAAACGAAAAAAAAAATTAAAAATTGTTAGGAGGCAGAAGCGGAGAATGAAATGAATTATTAACACTAAAAGCTAATCTTATCGCAGATATGCGCCTATACACATGACTCTGTGGCTCTATGCCTTGGTCGCCTAGCCTAGACTAACGACGTTTGGATGGCAGAAGGCATAGCACTATTACGGGCTCATGTGCTACAGCTTATGTGGGATAAAGTGCGGTCAGAAAATGATCGCTTAAGTTGTCGTCGGTGAAGGATACCCGGCTCGTAATGAAAATAGTAAAATCTAATTCCTAACGTCAAATCTAGATAGGTTTACGATATAGACACTCTAGTCAGGTGGGATAGATAGGGTGGAGTGGAAGTATGTATTAAGCGAAATCGTGAGGTGGTGAAATTCAACATCACGTTCTAAGCATTTTCGCTTTTAATTTATTGTTTTACTTTTATCTTTTCTGCTTTTGTCATTGAGATAAAGTATTTGGTTAGAGTGATAAGTTGATTTGGCGGTATATTCCGGTTTGTCTTGATTTTTCTTCTCATTGTAATTAAAATTCCATTATTGAGCGCCAAGACCGAAGCAATTACGGATTGCATCAGAACTTTTCGTTTCGTACCGCTTGAGTGTACTCATACAACTCGATAGTTGGAGTTTTTATTTCAGTAAATAATTGATTTCGATTTGTTTTGTTTTCGAAAAAGGTTGCCTGTAATGATAGCCGGTGGGAGCTTGGAATAGATGGAGTGGTCATTTCTAACCTGAAATTCCGGTTTACCTTTTGGAGAAGTGATTTGAGCTAAAAATACGTTTAGGTACTTGCTTTTGGACACTAATCCGTGTTTAAAATGCTATAAACCACAATTAGGGTAAGTTTTGGTTTGTTGGTTTATGAGTTGGTTTCGATTTTTACTACGTACCCGGAGGTCAATGATCCTATTAACAGGTGCCTTACTCGGTCTTTTCTTTCGAATCGACACACACCATCTTTTCATCGATTTCAAAGCCGCATTCGACAGCATTCATCATGAAGAACTGTTTGGGGCGATTGTCGAACGTAAAATGGACGTAGTGTACGATAAGTCGGCTTTCAAAATAAGTTTTCAGAATTTGTACGCCTTGTTCTGGCGTAAGTCTAAGGCTCGGTGCACACATGCGGTTTTTTGACGCACGGTGAGGCTACGGTGCCGCTGCGGTGACGCAATTGTTCAGTGCACATATGCGGAGTTTTCCCGCAATCCGCAGTTTGCGTTCAGCTTGCAGCAATGGAGGTTTACAAAAAGAAACGACGTTTTCGGGTACATCCTTTTGTTGACCATCGGCTAACGAAAGGATTATTTTAAAGAGAGAAAAATTTGAAAATTTTTTTGACTATTTTCGATTGAGTGTAAAATCTTTTGAGGAGTTGGCAGATATAGTTTCACCAAAAATCAAGTACCAGGATACACATATGAGATTGTCCATACCTTTCTCCTCTTTGTAAACGGGACTAAGATTGTCTTATTTGGGTTAATCGATAAATCCTCCCTGCCACACCAGCCAGAGATAAACTGAAGCACGAGCTGCATGCGCTTACAGGCAGCAGTTTCGCACTTGCCCGTAGCAATGACTACTAGGTCATCAGCATATCCGATGACCTCGAAGCCACGAGTGGTTAGCTTGCGTACTAGGTCATCAATGACTATCGACCAGAGAAGGGGTGAAAGGACACCTCCTTGTGGACGCCCCTTAGCCGCCTATACTGTTAGAAGGGCGCCGTGGCGCAGTGGTTAGTGTGTTGGACTCTGGCGCACGATGAGCGAGTTCGGATTCCGATAACACCAACGCCATCGAACGTTTATTTCGCGACGTTCCTCCTCGGCGGGGTACTGGCAAAACCCCCCTTAGTAAACTTGCCAAGAAAAAGCTTCTCGTCTCACGCCGTTCGGAATCGGGATTAAACTGTAGGTCCCTTTCACCTATGTGAAAAATAAATCACACACAACATGGGTGATGGAGGGAAGCTTGGCTCTGGTCCTTCATGGGCTGTAACGCCACCAAAGAAGATTTAGCAGCGCCCCAATGTGCAGAATAGTGCAGTGGTGATCCAATCATAGCCAGAATTATCAAAGGCCCCCTCAGTATCGAGGGAGGTGCAGATTGCGATCTCCTTGTGTGTGAAACTATTTTCAACGCGCATCACCAGGTGGTGTAGCGTATTCTCAGTAGATCGTTCTTTGCGATATGCAAATTGATTGGGATGCAGTGGTATCTGATTCTCCAGGATACCAATGTCAAACTGATAGGGCGATAGGATTAAGGTTTTTCACTTAGCTGTCCAATCTTGGGGATGAAGGCGAGATTGACGTCCCTCCAGATATGGGAATATATGTATCCCAGGCTGAAACAAGACTTAAAAAGAACTATCAGTGGTGATGAAATATTTTTTTATCTCCTCGATAAATACATAATTCTGAATCGAATCCTTCCATATTTGACTTTTTTATTAAGTCGAAATTAACACGCGGTAAAATGACGTATATAATAAAACGGAACGGATCTATGTTGACGACCCTATGAGAAAACAAAAAACAAACAAGGACCTTCGGTTCTGTACGTGGAATGTTAGGTCCCTAAACAGACCACGTGCGGCCGAACAACTTGCGGACGCCCTAGACCGCTATAAAGCGGACATAACCGCCATCCAGGAAATGCGATGGAATGGACCGGGTAAAAAGCGGATGAAAAACTGCGACATTTACTACGGTGACTGCTATAGGGAGAGAGGACAGAGACTATTTGGATGCGGATTTGTTGTTAGAGGTGGACTAAGACATAAAGTCCTAAGTTTCCAGTATGTGAGTGAACGCCTCATAACGATCCGCATCAAGGCAAATTTCTGTAACATCAGCCTCATATGCGTCCATGCCCCCACGGAAGACAAGGATGACTCAATCAAAGATGATTTCTTTGATCTCCTAGACAGAACATATACCAAATGCCCCAGCTATGATACCAAAATCATACTAGGAGATTTTAACGCTAAGCTGGGTAAAGAAAGCATCTTTGAGCGGGTCATCGGCAAACACAGCCTACATGACACCACATCCGATAACGGACATAGGCTGATCGACCTTGCAACGAGGCGAAATCTTCTTGTAGCCAGCACACGATTTTCCCACCTCGATATACACAAAGGCACCTGGCGGTCGCCAGATCAATCAGTCACCAACCAGATTGACCACATCGCGATTGACGTCAGACACTCCTCCACTATTCTTGATGTTCGCACTTTCCGAGGAGCGAACATCGATTCAGACCACTATCTTGTAGTAGCCAAGATACGTCAGCGCATAACACGAACACCGCGGAGTAGAGTTAGAACACCAAGCTATGACGTCGGAAAGCTACTATCGCCGGAGATCGCCAGTGCTTTTGCCAACCGCGTCTCCCTTAAGCTCTCCGATACACCTCAATCCTAGACTCAGTCAGTAGAGCAACAATGGAGCCTGTGCAAACAAGCCCTGAAGAGCACAGCAACGGAAGTGCTGGGCCTTAAAGCTCCACCACGACGAAACACCTGGTTCGATGACGAGTGTAGAAGGATTCATGCGGAAAAGCAGGAGGCATACAAAGCCTCACTACACAAAAAAACAAGAGCGGCTCGTGAGCTCTACGAGCTTAAGAGAAGGGAGGAACATAAGCTTCTCAAGAGAAAAAAGAAAGAGCACGAGAAGCGGGCGATTGAAAACTTGGAGAGGTGCTATTGCAGGCACGACGTTCGAAGATTTTATCAGCGGATAAAACGAATGTCTCAAGGCAATAAAGCCCGAACGGAGGCCTGTAAGGATGAGAACGAACACCTAGTAGTAGAATCGCAGTCGATGCTGAGAATTTGGAAAAACCACTTCTGCAGACTGTATAACGGCGATGACAACCAACATACCGCCGTCAGGCAGAATGATCCATTTATTAACGACGAAGATCGCAGAGAATTCCGTCTCCCTGACCTCGACGAAGTTGAGATTGCCATGTCGAAACTCAAGTCGAATAAAGCTGCTGGCGCAGATGGACTGTCTGCTGAGCTCTTCAAAGCGGCTGGGGGTGAGCTGGTTAGGAGCATGCACCGGCTCATCTGTAAGATATGGTCAGAGGAAAGCATGCCCGAGGAATGGAGTCTCAGCATTGTTTGCCCGATCCACAAAAAAGGAGATCCCTTTGACTGCGCCAACTATAGAGGAATAAGTCTCCTTAATGTCGCATACAAGATCTTCGCTGCCGTTTTGTGTGAACGCCTGAAGCCATTCGTAAACAAGCTGATAGGTCCTTATCAGTGTGGCTTCAGGCCAGGGAAGTCCACCATCGATCAAATCTTCACACTACGGCAGATCCTGGAGAAAACCAATGAGTTTCAAGTCGATACGCACCATCTATTCGTCGACTTCAAGGCCGCATACGACAGCGTAATTAGAGACGAGCTATATAACGCCATGTTTACTTTTGACATCCCTGCGAAGCTCGTCAGACTATGCAGGATGACCTTGGAAAATGCTCGCTGCTCCATCCGAATCGGTGAGCACCTCACCGATAGTTTTGATGTCAAAAAAGGATTTAGGCAGGGCGATGCGCTGTCGTGTGATTTCTTCAACATCGTATTGGAAATGATTGTGCAAAAATCACTGGCCAATACAAGAGGCACAATCTACTTCAAATCCTCGCAACTCCTTGCATACGCCGACGACATTGACATAATAGGTAGATCGCAGCGAGATGTCAGTGAGGCGTTTGCGAGTATTGAGATGGAGGCGGCAAAAATTGGTTTGGCAGTTAATGAGGGCAAGACTAAATATCTGCTGTCATCGAAAAAGGACATTTACCACCGACGTCTTGGACAGAACGTGCATATTGGCAGATATAAGTTCGAGGTAGTTAAGGACTTCATATACCTCGGCTCCGCGGTGACATGGAACAACGACACCAGTTTCGAAATCAAGCGCAGAATTACTCTTGCCAACCGCTGCTTCTTTGGGCTCAAGAGGCAACTGAGAAGTAGAGGCCTCTCTCGTACGACCAAGTTGACCTTATATAAGACCTTAATTATCCCGGTCCTGTTATACGGCGCAGAAACATGGACTTTATCTAAAGCGGATGAGGAAATCCTTGGTCGTTTCGAGAGAAAGATTCTGCGTTCGATTTTCGGTCCCATAAACACAGAGGAGGGTTGGAGGAGAAGATTCAGTCACGAACTGTACGGGTTGTACAGCGACATGAGTCTGGTCAGGCGTCTACGGATCCAACGCCTAAGATGGCTAGGCCATGTAGAGCGAATGGACACCACAGCTCCAGCCCGTAGAGTCTTTGAATCCAGCCCCGAGGGACGAAGAAATAGAGGACGGCCGCACCTAAGGTGGCGCGCACAGGTGGAAGGGGACCTCAACCAACTGGGCGTGCGGCATTGGAAAAGACTAGCGAAAGATCGTGCTAGGTGGAGAGGCATGTTGGTTGAGGCCCAGGTTCACCCCGAACTGTAGCGCCCGTTAAGTAAGTAAGTAAAATGACGTATGTGTGCACTGCACAATAAAAAACAATGTACTTCAAGGCACAACTGCGTTTGCGGTGACGCTGCGGTCTCGCAGAAATTTGCGAGTCTTTTTGCCCGCAAGAATAACGCGCGGTGACGCTGCGTCACCGCAAGTGCGTGTGCACCACTCAATATATATATAAGTACTGTAAGACGCAAATGCGGTGCCGCGGCGTTACCGTGCGTCAAAAAAACCGCATGTGTGCACCGGGCCTAATCATCGTAAAATTGCAAAACGTAGTAACAACGTAGTAGGCAACTGTCAAATGGACATTCCATGGACATAGCGTTGCCAGTTTAAAAGCCAAACCTCTAAAAAACACACACCTATTATAATTGATTAACTTATTTATACTTCTTGACAGTGGCTTCATACAAAATATTCTGGATTAATCTCACAGTAGTGGCAGAATGGTATCATAAAAATTAGGATTGAGTAAACTCGACCATTTGACAGCTACAGCTGTTTCAAAGGCATCTTGAGTATAGTAAAACAAAACAAAAAAACCTAGAAAAATGCTTGAAACACTATCTTCTTTGCAACCTCGCATTCGGGTATTCTGAAATAAACATTATTGTCACATGTCCCAAAAATAAGTTTTTCTAAACAGCAACCCATACGACATGCTGTTTCGTTAAGTACTTGTCAGGGAGTGTTGGCTTCTGGACACATGTCAACTGAAAAAAAAAAAAATAAATAAAAAAATTAAGTGAAACCGTGTAGCCTAATCTATTCCAAAATATTTGAAATTTTTCAAACAACGTTGATGATGTCCAGGACAAGTGATTCCCTTCTAATTCCCCCATACAACCATCCCATAGAACGATTTGTGCTAGAGAATGCTTTTCCCCCATGACATCTCATTGTTTTCCAAATTAAATAAAATACCACGGATTTCAAAAATACATATATCTGTTTACAACGAAATTCATGCTTTCGTACTTGATTAATGCCCAAGTCAAACTCGCTAAAGTATTGTGGAAGACGAAACGCATATTCTTCTCCTTCGTGAACGTGTTCACGTTTGAAGTTTTTTTGTTTTTTTTTTTACAAAATCTCAATTATACTGTAGCCTGTGTATATTCACCCAGTGACCCTGAATTGCCGAGTATCTGAGTATCTGAGTGTCTGAATTTCCCAACAGTGATTCATATCCGAATGGATTGAAGGCAACAACAGCCCAAGTCAAAATTTTCATATTCTTTGAATGTTCCGGCATGTTTGCTGGTTTCTAGAATTCCTTTTTTCATTTTTGTTATTTTTCACAAACAGAAAATGAATACATGTCGACCGTAGTAAATGGTTTTCAGATAAATAAACAGAAAATGTGAGAAGGAATCACTTGATTCCCTAGACTATAGACTTTACGGTATGTAGGTTGTCAGTTGGCGAAATATTAAATAAACACATTAGGTTGCTACTGGCTAGGCTATAGGACAGTATAGAAGCAGTAGTTTGAGAAATAGGATAGAGGCATTGAAAAATATCTCATTACCGCGTGATAAAGCAACGTGAGTTTAAAAATTGGCTTCAAGGTCTAACCCATTTCCTTCGTAGGAAAATGATCTGTCAAATCAGTAACTTATATGCCTATTTCGACATTGCCTAAAAACCCAGCCGCGAATGCAGTTCCACAGACTAGTCGTAAACGATACTATAAAGCAGAAAATAACTTTAAGAACCCTAGTGTCATTGGTCACTGTCAAGATGAGAATGCTTTCATCCCTCACACAGATATGAATAAGACGAGCGGCAACGCAAAGCTGTCAAAGCGAAATGTCATCTTTTTCTGCTTTAATATTTTAGTAAGAATTTCGGGTTTTTATTTTGTTTTTGCTTTTTTCTTCATCTAATTTTAAACCCGATCTTTAGTATGTATATGTACCTCCACGTCGTGATCGTAGGCTGTTGAAATCACGCCGAGTGACGTGACAGCGCTGTCAGTTTCTTATGTTTTCCAATTTTTTTTTTTCTCTTTGTTCTATTGAACATTTTTTAGAACTACAGTGAGCACCAACATAAAGTTAACACAAACAATTTTGGGATTTTGAATTCAATAGCATCTTGATAAGTGCTTGGTGTTTGTTCTTCTCTGGTGGCGTTACAGCCCATGTAGGACCAGAGCCAAGCTTCTCTCAATCACCCATGTTGTGTGTGATTTATTTTTCACACAGGTGAAAGGGACCTACAGTTTAATGCCGATTCCGAACGACGTGAGTCGAGATGCTTTTTCATGGCAAGTTTAGGTAGGTAGCTAGGTAGGGTCGTAGCCTTCCCAGAGTTGAGAAGAATGCACATAGGCCAGGAAGGCCCGTTGTGCAACTACCATGGGGTTTTACCCCCCTATTCGTGGAACCATTTTGTACTTCTTAAGAAGTTAAGAAGATCAAGTATCCCTACTTTCTGAACATCTGTTAGGTCGTTAAGGAAGTAAGAGCCTAGGTAACGTTTCCTGAAATTGCAGAGAGCTGGACAGGCGCAGAGAAGGTGGTGAATGGATTCAACCTCCTCCTCGTCCTGACAGCTTCTGCAGAAATCATTTGGAACTATTCCTAGTTTTTGTGCGTGACTACCAATGAGGCAGTGTCCTGTGATGACACCGATGACTTTGTAGATGTCAGTTCTTTTTAGGGAGATTATACTCTTTGTGCGTTGACTGTCCAGCCGAGGCCAGATTTGCCTGCTGATGACGCAGGTATGTCCCTGTGTCCATCTCAGGTTCGTCTCGGCCCTGGCGAGTTTGGTCAGATTATGTTTAATGGTTGTAAGGGGTACTCCCTCACAAGCCACGATTGATTGTAGCGTCGTTCCTAGTTTAGCGAGTGTGTCGGCTTTTTCATTACCTGTAATGTCGCTGTGTCCTGGTACCCAGATAAGTTGTATGTTGAACTGTTCTGCCATCTCGTTAAGAGATCTGCGATAGTCGAGACTAGATTTTGATGTGTACACATAGGACTTCAGCGACTTTAAGGCTGCTTGACTGTCTGTGAGAATGCGAATATCCGTGGTGGATATTACGTTCCACTTCAGCCAAGACAAAGCCTCTTTTATTGCCAACAGTTCCGCCTGGAACACGCTGCAGTGATCTGGTAATTTTAGAGCTTTATGTAGCTTGAGTTGTTTGCAGAAAACTCCACTGCCCACCCCGTCTTTGGTTTTAGACCCGTCAGTGTAGAAATCCACACAGTTTCTTCGCGGTTGAGTTTGGCGGGTCCAGTTCTTCCTGTCCGGATAAATCATCGTAAAGTTTTTGTCCAAGACTATGGTGGGTTCTGTGTGGTCTAGGCTTTCTGTCATAGTTATCCTGTTTTGCAGGATGGAGGAGTGGCCAGTGACATAGCTCACCCATTTCGAGTTGGCTTTTAGTCTTATGGCCGTGTGTGTGGCAATTTGCTTGCCGACAATATCGAGTGGTGTAAGGTCTAGTATCATGTTAAGCGCAGCCGTTGGTGTGGACCTGAGGGCCCCGGTAATGCACATACACGCCAACCATTGTACCTTCTCGAGTTGTTTGTGGTATGTTGTCTTGTCCAGTGCAATCCACCAGACTATCACTCCATACATTAGTATGGGTCTATCGACCGTGATGTAGAGCCATAGGGTAATCTTGGGGTTGAATCCCCATTTTTTTTTCTAGGGCTTTCTTATATGTGTAGAGAGCTATTGTTGCTTTTTTTTGCTCGTTCAGTTGTGTTGCTCTTCCAAGTTAATTTCCTATCGAGTATAATGCCAAGGAATTTGGCACTGGGGGAGTAGGCTAACCTGGTATCGAGCAGAGTGATAGGGCAGTTTTTCCGGGATTTTGTGCTTTTTGGTAAAAAGCACGAGCTCCGTTTTCTTTGGGTTAATCTTGAGCCCGTTGCTATGCACCCATTTGCACAGAAGTGAGAATGCCGTTTGCATGCGGTCATTCAGTGTAGATAGGTATTTACCTGAGATTGTGATGGCAACGTCATCGGCGTAGGCAACAACGTCCAGGCCTTCTTTCTCTAGTTTGATTAGTAGTTCGTTTACAAGTACATTCCAGAGAAGAGTTTGTTTGGCAAGTTTACTACGGGGGGTTCTGCCAGTATCCCGTCGAGGATCCGAACTCGCTCATCGTGCGCCAGAGTCCAACACACTAACCCCTGCGCCACGGCGCCCTCGCTTGGTGTTTGTTATTTCTGGATAATTTTGAAAGACCTGGATGTACTCTCTCTCTAAAAAAAAATGTATTACATTCCAATATAAAGTTAACAGATTTGAAATTAATACTTTAATATGAGGCTAAACCACCGTTTGAGGTGGTTCAACCTCATATTAAAGTATCATCATCATCATCATCATCTTCAGTGGCCCGCATGTTCCACTAAAAGAGTCGCGGGGGTAATGCGCGCACGCAGAATCTCCAGGCCACTCGATCCTCCGCCATCGACTCTAACTCATCAGGAGCTATGCCCATGCGCACCCAGGCGAGTTTTTGGACTTGGTCCATCCACCTCGTCCTGGGTCTGCCAAGCGGTCGCCTTCCTGATGGTATTGCATCCAAGGCACGCTTCGGAAGTCGTGATGATGGCGACATTCGTCTCACGTGACCAAACCGTCGAAGCATAGCCCTTTCCGTTCGGAGAAGCAGCTGCTCAACATTAAGTTCCCCGCGCACTGCCGTGTTTCTCACCCTATCCCGGCGAGTAACTCCCACAACAGCACGAAGAAATCTCATTTCGGCAGCATGTATTCGCGATCTTATTCTTTCGGTCAATACCCAAATTTCATGACCATAGGTGAGGGTTGGAACAAATACTGAGTTAAAAACCGCTAACTTGGCTTTGTCACCAAGCTCGGTCTTCCTGATTACAGATCTTCCAAGCTGTTTCAAAATTGACCCAGCTTGGCCAATCCTGCAGGTAAGCTGTTGATTTACTACCTTTAACCCGAATGCAGCTGCTACAGTTTGTATATAGAGACTGAATGGCCCTCAACAGAGGACCATCAATACCATACTCCTGCAGAACACTCCAGAGTTTACCTCGAGGAACTCGGTCATACGCCTTTTCCAAATCTACAAAGCAGCTGTAGATCGGTTTGGCGTACTCCCAAGCCTTCTCGAGTACCATTCTTATAGTGAAAAGCTGGTCGGTTGTACTTCTGCCGTGACGAAACCCGCACTGTTCATCCCCTATCATGGATTCGACCACAGCTCTAGAACGCGACACTTAAAGTATATATAGTTGGAGCACTCTTTTTTGTCCCCCTTTTTGAAAAGAGAAACAATCACCCCAGTTTGCCAATCGCTAGGTGTCTCACCGCATTCCCAGCCCACCTTAATGACACGAGAGAGCCCTAATACTTCCTCTTTACCCATTGCCTTAAGCATTTCTGGCCGAGGGAGCAGCTCCGAAAAGTGATTGCTCCATCTGCGTAAGATGTCCATCTCATTGGAAAGGAACACACCATCTTTGGATTTAACTCCTTCGATGATGTTGAATTTCCTTCCTCTGAGCCGGCGAATGTTTTGCCAGAACACCTTTTTCGCAGATCTATGGTCGGCTTCCAACTTCTCGCCGAATTCCTTCCAGGACTGCTTTTTCGCTGCTCGCACAGCAAATTTGCAAGTTCTTCGCGCCACAGTGTATCGGTCACGAGAAGTAGAATCCCCCAAGAGAATCCAGTCTCTGTAGGCCTTCTTCTTCCCTCTGATGGCTTCTTGAACTCTGGGTGTTTTAAACCACGCAGTTCTATTCTCACCATCAGCCGCCACACCAAGCCACTTCTCTCCAAAAACATCACGTGCAGAGGCAATGACAGCTGTTGAAAATAGTCGCCATTCTTCCTCTGCATGCGATGGAACAGTTGGAATTTGCTCAAACCTTTCGGATATGTGTCGTACGAAGTGTTGCCGCACCTCACTGCTCTGTAGTTTCTGCCACCGTATGCGTGTAACCACTCTTGGTTTCCGCCTTTGTTAGACGAGGTACTCTATCAATAAGATACAGCTTACACAACACCAGGTGATGATCAGTTGACAGTTCAACGTCACAAACCATGCGTTTTACACGATTTTACCACAAAAAATCTATCTCCGCGGAAAGAAGGTGTTCATAGTGGACATGCCATTTGCTCAGCAAAAATCTAACAACCTTTCTCCGTTCGCGTTCCTCCCAATCATACTCCCCCGTGTCATTACATCCACACCCACGTGGGCGTTGAAGTCCCCCATCAGGATATAGGAATCCATCTCAACCACCCTATCAAGGGCAGCATCAACTTCATCCAGGAAAGTCGCATACTCAGACTCTAGATTCGGTGCATACACCTGCACCAGAGCCAAAGTTGATCTTTCAAGCTTGGGTTTTAGGATCGCGACTCTCCCTCCTAATGGTATCCACTCCAATACCCTGTCTGCCAGCCTATCAAGATGCTATTGAACTCAAAATCCCAAAATTGTTTGTGTCGATTTTATGTTGGTGCTCACTGTAAATGTTAGGCTTTTGATAATATATCGAATTTTCTTGCACGCTAGAGTGCGAGATATTCGCTCAAGACGTCAACAAATCATTTGAAGGATAAACATCCATCTTCGATACGCCTACATATGAACATACATACATAAGTAAGTATGTATGTGTGACGATTGTATTTTGTTTTTTTTGCTAAGAGAAAAACTAATAAAATGCGGCTGTAAAGATATTAATTTTGATTTCAACATCAAACAAACTAGAAATCAAAACAAACACGGTGGCGGAAGCTATGACAGATGAGATTAATGCCAAGCTTGCCTCATGACAGGGTGCCAGCAAGAGGTTTCGTATTAAACAACTAAACAACTGAGTGATTTTAGTCCAGCTCATTTTTTTTTGACTCAGGTTACTAGGAAAGTGAATATATACAAGAGGGGACACTATGACCCGTATTCTTATTCATAACATCCTCCGCATAACTACCATCCTGGTTGGGTTGGGCCCTCTTGCCTAGAGCGGTAGCTGTTAAGGAGGCTATGCAAAGGGTACCGCGAGGTGGCTGTATGTCAACTTGAGTACATACTTGTCGTTTCGCCATGTTGAGTACAATCAGCAACTTTGCCCTACATGCCCAGGCCCTAACCCCCATCCCATCCACAAAAAAGACGATCCTACCTCTTGCAAAAACAAGAAAGCTAGGTCGTTGCTCAATGTCGCCTACGATATCCTATCCAGTGTATGATCGTATTAAGCTGTTTTGCACCGCACTAATCGGCACATATCAGTGCGGCTTCCGGCCCAGCAATTCGACTATAGACCACATATTCACGCTTCGACAAATCCTGAAGAAGACCAGCGAGTTTCAAATCGATGCCCACCCCTTTATCGATCTTAAAGCGCATATGACAGCATTCATTGCAGGGTCTTATTTAACGCGATGGTCGAACCACACTATCAAATACTCGATACATCGTGCAGTTCGACTCCACAATCACCGAGCCTTTTGAAACCTGCACCAGATTTCCGCAAAGAGATGCGCTGTCATGCGACTTCTTCTATCTCGTGTTGGAACAAATAGTGCAGCGGGCCAACATCAACACAGAGGTTAGGTTAGGTATATGGGTGTCCTATTGACGGAAAGTCAAGGCTCACATAGATTACGTTGAGTCCATTGTGCCCACTTGTTTTGTTAAACCCGTTGATACCTAGACATTTACCGTTGAGCTGAACCAACCAGACGAGGATAAAAATTCCAGTATTCTGTTCAGCCCAATATTACCTACCTCTTCTAGTCCCGAAAGGAATTATCTTCCTAGGAATATATTCCTTTTTTGGGCTAGCGCCGGACATTCGCATAGCAGGTGACGAATGGATTCAATTTCCTCTTCGACCCTGCAGCTTCTGCAGAAGTCATTGTAGGGCTGGCCTAGTCGAGCTGCATGGTAGGATAGCATGCAGTGCCCGGTGAGGGCACCGACTGCCAGTCGAATATTCCCACGATTGAACTTCAGCAGATTGTCTGTTCATTTCTTATCATAGACGGGCCAAGTCGATCTCGCCGTTGCGCATGTATCTAAGCGACACCATCCATCGCTTATTGGCTTTCACTTATAGCTCCGTCTCTATCTCATTGTAGAGCGCACTGAGTGGCGCTTTGGCCTCAGCTGAGATCTGCGCAATGTTAGCACTAGATCCCACCCCAGTCAGCTCGTCCGCCCTCTCGTTTCCGGAGATATTCATATGACCAGGTACCCAGCAAAGGGTCACCTCATTTACATTGGATATCTCTTCTAACTTCTCCTTGCAGAGTTTGACGAGTTTGGATCTTATCCATGCTGCCTGCAGAGCCTTAATGGCTGCCTGGCTGTCAACATAGATGCTGATCCTTTTTCCTGAGATATTCTCCTTGCTGATCAGGTCCGCCGCCTGCTTGATAGCGAAGACCTCAGCTTGGGGAGCGATGCATATCCCGAGACTCAAAGTAGACTCCTGCATCTGTGCCAACATCCGTTTTGAATCCGTCGGTGTAGAATGCCAGTTCACTTTCCGTGCGTACCAAATCACCGGTCCATTCCTCCCTGGAGGGAATTCTAATAGAGAATCTCCTCTCCCAGGAAGGAAGTCGGGTGACATAGTCCGTTACGGTTCTGAATCTCGAGACGGCTCATCGATCCAAGACTGATGCATGTCCGTGAGGACTCCTTTTCCAGAGACCGGATTCCTGTAGTCTTAGCGCAGTTCTGGTTGCGGCGCTCTCGCAGTATATGTCCAGGGGTGGGAGGTTCAGCATAACTTCAAGAGCCGTTAGTGTGGACTTCATAGATCCCGTCACCGCCAGACAGCCCGCCCTTTGAACCTTTGACACACTCTGAAGATGACACTTTTTCTCAAGCGCCTTCCACCAGACAACCGGCGAGCCATAGACTAGGATAGGTCTTAACAACATCAACACAGAAGGCACTATCTTCCACAAATCGGTTCAGTTCCTGGGCTACGTAGACGATATTGATATTTTCGCAAGTTCCCAGCGCACCATTGTGGAAGCTTTCACGGCGATTGAAGATCAGGCGAAATAGCTTCTCTTCACATCAATGAGGAGAAGATGAAATAAGTACTGTCAAAAGGTAGTAGGTAGCGTGTTGGCCTCTGATGCCGATGATACGGGATCGAATCCCGACAACAGCCATGTCATCGAACTTATTTTTCACGGTGCTTCTCCTCACTTTGGTACTGACAAAACTCCCTGTAGTATAATTGTCAAGGAAAACTTCTCGAATTTCGCCGTTCGGAATCGGCAATAAACTGTAGATCCCTTTCACCTATGGGAAAATTAAATCACACACAACATGGGTGACTAAGAGAAGCTCGGCTTTGGTCCTTCATGGACTGTAATGCCAACATACATACAACAAAAAAGCGGTCCGTCATCAATCACCTAGGACAAATCATAACGATCGGCAGCTATAATTTCGAGGTGGTGAAGGAGTTCATATACCGCGGGGCAAACATAAACTCCACGAATGACATCATGGTGGAGATCCTGCGCAGAATCGTCCTCGGCGACCGTTACTACTTCGGCTTGTCCAAACAGCTAGGGTCCAAACTCCTGTCCGGAAGAACCAAGGTTATACTCTACAGACACTCTTCCTACCAGTCAGCCAGTCCTACTATATGGAGCCGAAAGCTGGACGATAAGCAGGACAGCAGAGCTGATCCTTGGCTTCTTCGAAAGAAGAATTCTGCGAGGGGTATTCGGTCCTGTCTGCGAGGCAGGCGAATAGAGGAGAAGACATAACCGCGAACTCAATGAGCTGTACAAATATGTGGATATAGCCCGGAAGGCAAAAATCCGTCGACTACAATCGCCCCGCCACATCGAGCGCATGAAGGTATAAAGACCAAGTGATCGCGGACGTAAGACTTAGTCTTTCCGACTGAAAGCAGCGTGCCCGTGACCGCAACGGATGGGAGGCTGTATTAACTCAGGCCCAGACCCTCCATGAGTTGTTGGCCTGAAAGTAAGTACGACACCATGACCTGGTGAGATCTGTTGTATGAAATTGCCAATTAGAGTCGAGATTTTTTAGGTGATATCCATAACTCGGGAACATCTGTCTAGTAAGGGCGACCCTTTCTGTCAGTTTTCATGTCGAAAAAGAACACCTTGTTGGCATCGTAAAAATGAGTAACTCACATTACAAGCAACGTGTTGTGATTCGATTTTTAATGAAATCTGGTGAAAAACTCTTGGAAATCCTCCGAAAATTACAGGTGGTGTATGGAGACAAGTATATGTCAAAGCGGTTCAAGAAGGATGAATCAATAGAAGACGATCCACGTGGAGGAGCTCCCGTCACCTCTCGTACTGACGCAAATATCGAACGTCTGCGCGTGGTGATCTATCATCTTACCGACGCTTAAGCATTCGTGCCTTGTTTGAAGTTGGTGCGAGTACCTGTTTTCCGTGTGCGACCCAGACTCGCCAAGATGGGCTGGATCTTGCACCACGACAATGCGAAGGCCCACTCCTCGGTGATTGTGTAAGAGTTTTTAGCGAAAAAAGCATTCCAACCATGCCGCATCCACCCTTTAGCACAGGCATGGCCCCCTACGAATTTTTTTTATTCCCCAAGACGAAGGTGGCGCAGACGAGGTCTATGGGGCTGTAACTATGGTTCTGAACGAGTTAACTTCGGAGGACTTATTCCATCGGTTTATCATCGAAAAACTTACCAAGTGATTTTCAGCAAATGGGCAATTAATCACAATCAAGAGAGTTTTGCAGAAATTGAAACAAATAGTAGTCAGACGGCACAAGGTTCGGGTTACACTGTGGATGCATCAAAACTCCCCAACCAAGTTCCGGCATTTTGTTCCGAGACATCAAACATGCGCATATCCTCTCATTATCTTCAGGGAGCAGCTGAGCGAAAGACTCTACGGTATGCCTACGTCGAACACAAATGCCAATAATATGTGGCTGCATTGCCGCTCAGCCATTCAGGAAGTAGTAGAAACCACCTTAGGGTACCTACCACCCCCGACAAGAAACCCGTGGTATGATGGCGAGTGTGAGCAGAAAAAGGCAGCAACCGACGAGGCGTACCAAAAGGCGCTGCAGGATGGAGAAAAAACGACTGCGACAATAGAAAAGAATCTTCGCAGGGTCCCAGCTCAAGGATATCGAGGAGCCTAGGGATAAGCATAAAACACGAGCCTTTTACAAGAAAGCCAAAGGCCTTGCAGGAGGCTTCAAAAGGGGCACCCAGGCTCTTCGAAACTGTGAGGTAATCTTGTCCCCGACCCGCAGGGAATAGTGGATGTATTTGAGCAGCATTTCCAACAGCTGCTTAACGAGAATGACCAAGAGAGTGATAGGGACCGATGAAATCCCAACTCCAGCCGCTGAAGTAGTCCTGCCACCGAGCATCGAAGAAGTCGGCACAGCTATTCAGAAGTTGAAGAATAACAAGGCCGCAGGCTCAGATGGCTTGCCATCAGAGCTCTTCAAGGCCGGCGGCGATGTCCTAGTAGGGATGATGCACCAGATCATCTGCAGAATTTCGGAAGACGAAAGCATGCCCGACGACTGGAATACCAGCTCTAAATGCCCCATCCACAAAAAAGGCGATGCTACCTCTTGCAAGAACTATAGAGGTATATCCCTGCTCAATGTCGCATACAAGATCCTGTCCAGCGTATTGTGTGAACGTCTAACGCCAGTATGTACCGCACTAATCGGCAGCTACCAGTGCGGCTTCCGGCCCGGCAAATCGACTATGGACCAAATTTCCACACTTCGACAAATCCAGGAAAAGACCAACGAGTTTCGAATCGATACACACCATCTTTTCATCGATTTCAAAGCCGCATACGACAGCATTTATCGTGAAGAACTGTTTGGTGCGATGGCCGAATTCGGGATCCCGGTAAAACTGATACAGTTGTGTCGCGCCACGCTAAAAAATACGCGATGCACCGTGCAACTAGGTTCTAGGACTTCGAAACCATTTGAAACATGCACCGGATTTCGGCAAGGAGATGCTTTGTCATGTGACTTCTTCAACCTGGTGCTGGAGTAGATAGTGCGACGGGCAGGCGTCAACGGGGAAGGCGCTATCTTCTACAATTCCGTCCAGGTGCTAGGATACGCGAATGATATCGACATCATCGCGTGTTCTCGCCGTGACATTGTGGAAGCATTCACGGCGATTGAGGAACGGACGCAACGAGTTGGTCTTAAGGTCAATGAAGTACATGCTGTCAAGCAATAACCAATCCGTCGCTCACCATCTGGGACAAAATATAACAATTGACAGCTGCAATTTCGAGGTAGTTAAGGAGTTTGTCTACCCCGGGGCAAACGTAAATTCCACAAATGACACCACAGTGGAGATCCGGCATAGAATCGCCCTTGGCAACCGCTGCTACTTCGGCTTGTCCAAACAACTGCGGTCAAAACTCCTCACTCGAAAGACCCAAGTCATGCTTTACAAAACGCTCATTCTGCCAGTCTTGCTGTACGGAGCCGAAAACTGGACGATAAGCAGGACAGCGGAGCTGATTTTGGGTTCTTTCGAAAGAAAAATTCTGCGCCGGATATTTGGTCCTGTCTGTGAGGAAGGTGAATGGAGAAGAAGACACAACCGCGAACTCTACGAGCTGTACCAAGATGTGGATGTAGTCCGGAAGGCAAGGAACCGTCGACTACACTGGCTCGGCCACATCGAGCGCATGGACATCAACGCTACAGCTAAGAGGGTCTTCGACTCCGACCCTCCTGGTTCGAGAAGAAGACGAAGACCGAAGCTTCGGTATAAAGACCAAGTAATCGCGGATGTAGGACATCTTGGTCATGATAACTGGAAGCAGCGTGCCCAGGGGACCGTCAAGGATGGAAGGCAGCTATAGCGCAGGCTCAGATCCACCATGAATCGGTGGCCTGATAAGTAAGTATATTTATTTTTGTACAATATTTAACACCCTGTGAGTCCTCTTACCATAAGACGAAGATTTCACGTGAGCAACTCTCGCAATTTCATCTCGATGGTCATTATTCAGTCCGTCAGTCAATTAATCATTTTCTTAAGCAATCCTATGGTTCATCAGATCTCATGGCTTTTTAACGAGTGGAGAATCTGTGTTATTTTTATAATACATTCCTCTACTACGATGTGGTTATAGTAAGACGAAATATTTGTTTTCTCTTGGAAAGCTTAGACAGCCTACTCCATAGTTCCGTTTACTAAAATAGATCTTGATTTCAAGTTTCCCAGACCACTACACTTTGCTGCGGGACAAGTTTTCCTCCTCATACGAATAAATTGTTTTCCATTTAGACATCACATACGTTTGCAATTAGATTTCTAAAATTATCCAAATTGCTAAGTCACATCCTACCCCGAATCCGATGGAAAAACATATTCACTCTCAACCTGTCGGCACATTCATTGTTAACCTGTCGGCAAGGCCAGCGTTAAAAAAAAAATCATGGAAGATACACCATCAGTATGTGTACATCATATTTAATCGATTATATTACTTACCAGGGCCTCAACCAACAAGCCTCTCCAGCCGGCCCGATCTTTGGCCAGCCGCTTTCAGTGCCGCACGCCCAGTTGATTGAGGTCCCTTTCCACCTGTGCGCGCCACCTTAAATGCGGTCGTTCGCTGCTGCGTTGTCCCTCGGGGTTGGAGTCGAAGACTCTTCGGGCCGGAGCGTTGATGTCCGTTCACTCTACATGTCCTAGCCATCTTAGACGTTGGATCCGAAGACGTCTAACCAGGCCGATGTCGCTGTTCAGCCCGTACAGTTCTTGGTTGAATCTTTTCCTCCACTCTCCGCTTACACAAACGGGACCAAAGATTGCACGCAGAATTTTCCTCTCGAAACGCCCAAGAGCCTCTTCATCCGCTTTTGATAACGTCCAAGCCTCAGCGTCGTAGAGGAGGACCGGGATGATTAAGGTTTTGTAGAGGAATACCTTAGTTTTTCGAGAGAGTGCTCTACTACTCAATTGCCTCTTGAGCCCGAAGAAGTAGCGGTTGGCAAGAGTTATTCTGCGTTTTATCTCAGCGCTGCTGTCGTTGCTGCTTGTCACTTTAGGGTCAAGGTAGACGAAGTTCTTGACTACTTCAAAAATATAGCTGCCGAAGATGACGTTCTGACCGAGACGTCGGTGTTGCGCGTCTTTCTTGGATCACAGCATATATTTGGTCTTGTCCCCATTTACCCCTAGACCCACTTTAACCACTTCTGCTTCAATGCTTACGAACGCCTCATTGACGTCTCGCTTTGTCCGTCCAATAACGTCAATGTCATCTGCGTAGGCAAGCAATTGTGTGGACTTGAAGTAGATAGTTCCTCTTGTATTGGCCGCAGAGTCCCGCACGATCTTTTCAAGTATGATGTTAAAGAAATCACATGACAGTGCGTCATCCTGTCTAAAACCTTTTTTAACATAAAAGGGGTCGGTTACTTCACCTCCGACCTTAATGGAGCAGCGAGAGTTCTCCATAGTCATCCTGCACAGTCTGACGAGTTTGGCAGGAATGTTAAAACATGACATGGCTCTGTATAGCTCGTCTCTATAAACACTGTCATACGCGGCTTTAAAGTCGACGAATAGATGGGTCTTCTCCAAGATCTGCCGTAGTGTAAACATTTGGTCTATTGTGGATTTTCCTGGTCTGAAACCACACTGGTAGGAACCTATAAGAATGTCCACGAACGGCTTCAGGCACTTACACAGTACGGCAGAGAGGAACTTGTACGCGATGTTCAGGAGGCTTATCCCTCTGTAATAGGCGCAGTCATAGGGGTCTCCTTTCTTATGGACCGGGCAAATGATACTGAGATTCCATTCATCGGGCATGTGTTCTTCCGACCATATCTTGCAGATGAGTTGGTGCATGTTCCTGACCAGCTCACCGCCAGCTGCTTTAAACAGTTCCGCGGGGAGTCCGTCTGCTCCAGCAGCTTTATAAGACTTAAGTTTCTTATCGCTATCTTAACATCGTCTAGGTCGGGTGGACGGGATTCTCCTTCGTCTTCATCCATTATGAATGGTTCGCTCTGTCTGACGGCGGCATTTTGACTATCATCGCCGTCATACAGTCTGCAGAAGTGGTCTTTCCACAATCTCAGCTTCGACTGTGACTCCACTACTAGTTGTCCGTGCTCATCCCTGCAAGCCTCTGCTCTGGCTTAATTGCCGTGGCATGTTCGTTTTACTTTCTGGTAAAGTTTTCGAACGTCGTTCCTGCCGTAACATCTCTCCATCTCCTCGATCTCGCGCTTCTCGTGCTCCTTCTTTTTCCTTCTCAGAAGCGCATGCTCCTCCCTCCTTATTTGTTCATAGAGCTCGCGGGCAGCTCTCGTCCGTCGATGCAATGTGGCCATGTATGCATTCTGTTTCTCTACATGGGCCTGTCTGCACTCATCATCAAACCAGGGGTTTCTCAACGGTGGTGGCTCGAAACCGAGTACATCGGCCTCTCTAATGGCGTTTTGACAACGACTCCATTGCTGTTCTACGGTTTCTGCAGATTGCATCGGGACTTGAGAGAGCTTGAGGAAGACTCGATCGGCGAAGTTCCTGGCGGTCTCCTGCCATTGCAGCTTTCCGACGATAAATGTTGGTGTTCTTACTCGACTCCGTTTATTCCGAGAAATTCGCATCCGTACCTTGGCTGCAACAAGGTAAAGGTCCGAGTCGATATTGGCTCCTCGAAAGGTTCGGACATCTAGGATGCTGGAGGAATGTCTGCCGTCGATCGCAATATGATAAATTTGGTTGGTGGTCGATTGATCGATAGACCGCCAGGTCCCCTTATGGATGTTGAGTTGTGGGAATCGTGTACTTGCTACTCCCAGATTATTTCCCGCCATAAAGTCCACTAGCCTTAGTCCGTTTTCTGACGTGGTGTTGTGTAGGCTGTGCTTCCCAATGACCCGTTCCAAGATAGCTTCCTTACCCAGCTTCGCATTGAAATCTCTTAGAACGATTTTGGTGTCATAGCTGGGACATTGCGCATACGTTCTGCCTAGGAGATCATAGAGGTCGTCTTTATGTCGGTCATCTTTCTCCTCTGTGGGGGCGTGGACACATAGTAAGCTTATATTGCCGAGATTGACCTTGATGCGGATAGTTATGAGGCGTTCGCTTACATACTGGAAGCTTAAGACTTTTTTCCTGAGTCTGCCTCTAACAACAAATCCGCATCCGAATAAGCGTTGGTTATTTTCTCTGTAGCAGTTTCCGTAGTATATATCACAGTTTTTCATCCGCTTTTTTCCTGGCCCATCCCATCGCACTTCTTGGAGCGCGATAATGTCTGCCTTATAGCAGTCCAAATAGTTGACGAGTTGTTCGGCTGCACCTGGTCTGTTGAGGGACTTAACGTTTCAGGTGCAGATCCGAAATTCGTCTCATTTTTGACGTTTGCGGGGGTCGTCAACATGTAATCCGTCCGTATCCGAGGCTATTGGTTGTCTCTGAACAAAATTTTTGTTTTAAGCGATAGGGATGTTAGCCCTAAGCGCAACCCCCAACCTGGATGGCCAGGTTCCTCTTTCCCCAGGAACATGGGGTCGGGTCGCTGCACACATTGGTTCACTACCTGGCGGGTGCCAGAATAGCTATCCAGGGGAGGCCACGCGGAGGCTGTCTGTCAACTTGAATTGAGCAGGGACAGAGATCGAAGCTGGTGTTTGCCAAGTTAAACGCGATCAACTTCTTTGCTCTGTTTGCTCGCTCCCTTCTCCCCCGATTATATGCCAGTGGTAAATAGGCGCAACATCACGTTCCCAAAAATCAACCAATCGCTCGACGAGATCAGTTTTGCAAACTTTCGACTATTAAGAGAGGTCAGTGTACCCCTAAGCAAACAACGGCCCGTATCTTAGTAAACAAAATGCAAGATACAAATGCACAAACAAAACGATATCTGCATTTTCGGAAATCTGTCATTTTTATATCTTATAAATACGTCGCACGCCATCGCCACCCAGTCTTGTTTATTTCTGACTCGATACATATTTTTATAGCTTGCATTCCTCAATTAAAAATAAATAAACATCTAGCTATGCGAATGTATCTTTCTTAATTTTAAATACATTTTTGTTTCTGTTTTCTAGTTTCTTTTCTTACTACGTTCTAGTGAACGTCGTCGTTTAAATAGGCGGGAGGCTCTTGTTTTAAAACGTGAAGGCTGCAAATATTCATACTTTCACTTGCCGGATTTCACTCGACAGAGCACGGTGCACAGCCTATGCCAATCCGCGCATAGTGTGCAGTAATTTAAAATATTTCAGATTGCACTTCCCATGACCCTGCGACTTGTGTTGAAATGTAGAACGACCGACTGCTCTACGGAAAGAGCAAACAAATCTACACTAGACAATCAATGTGAACTCGCACTATCAGTATTTACGAGTATGGTGGGATGTACGAAGTACGAATGCTATGTAGTATCTGTTTTAATAAATTCCATCCGCCGTTTAACGTTAATCATTTACTATGTATTCGAAACTATTGCGACATGTCTTATCCGGCTTATAGAATCATTCGAGAAATCTTCCCGATTCACGTAGCACATAGTACATTAACATACCTATTTCACAGAGCATTTTCGTATTTAGAACGGGTGCCTTACAGCAATTATTTACGAAAAGGTCATAAAACAAAACAACGAGACAGCAAGGTGACAAAGATTGACAGTTTCTAAACCGATTGAGATCTTAACGATGTCCCCAGACAATTAATGTATTATATCTATGTATCTGCATGCAAGAAAGATCTTCCCACCGACGCGCGGGCGACGAAATACCAACATGACGAGCAGGTTGATAAAGAATGCATTGTAAGATACGTATGTATGTATGTATTTGTATCTACAACTGCAGAACAGAATGTATTCGTAGAACGAATTTGCAGTTCACGTAGAACTAACTATGCGTACATTTACTAACAATTGGACTGCATTTTAGCGTTAATTGATCTCAACAGAACGATTCGGGCAGGGTGAGCGCAGGACATGATGTGTATCGTACAGATGCTGTTCACGTACGGAATATCTTTTACTTTTATTTTGGGATTTCGGTTTTTATTAAATGCATACATATATGTAAATCTAACCATGTGACTGAGAAGCTGTTCGTCTTTTGGTTTTAATTAGTTTTTGTGTTCAACTGAAATTGACTGGTTTTCTGTGTTTGATTTTTTGTTTGTTTTTGGTTTTGATTTTGGCTCATGGTACAGGAATTTGGGCTTAGTTATCTGTTGACATTTCGACTCTGTGAAATGAATTCAGACATTTCTGACTGTTCGAGTTCACGGCTCCGATGTCACTCATAATTCGTTTTTCTTTACGGATGACAAGGGCGCCTTTAACCTCAGCACATCCCTGGTTTTGAATAGTGCGTTTCAAATATACTTACTTACTTACTTATCAGGCCAGCGGTCCATGGAGGATCTGAGCCTGAGCTATAGCTGCCTTCCATCCTTGACGGTCCCGGGCACGCTGCTTCCAGTTGTCAAGACCAAGATGTCGTACATCCGCGATTACTTGGTCTTTATACCGGAGGTTCGGTCTTCCTCCTCTTCTCGAACCAGGAGGCTCGGAGTCGAAGACCCTCTGGAGCTGGAGCGTTGATGTCCATGCGCTCGATGTGGCCGAGCCAGTGTAGTCGACGGATCCTTGCCTTCCGGACTACATCCACATCTTGGTACAGCTCGTAGAGTTCGCGGTTGTGTCTTGTTCTCCATTCACCTTCCTCACAGATAGGACCAAATATCCGGCGCAGAATTTTTCTTTCGAAAGAACCCAAAATCAGCTCCGCTGTCCTGCTTATCGTCCAGCTTTCGGCTCCGTACAGCAAGACTGGCAGTATGAGCGTTTTGTAAAGCATGACTTTGCTCTTTCGGGTGAGGAGTTTTGACCCCAGTTGTTTGGACAAGCCGAAGTAGCAGCGGTTGCCAAGGGCGATTCTATGCCGGATCTCCACTGTGGTGTCATTTGTTTAATTTACGTTTGCCCCGAGGTAGACAAACTCCTTAACTACGTCGAAATTGTACATAGCTGTCAATTGTTATATTTTGTCCCAGGTGGTGAGCGACGGATTGGTTTTTGCTTGACAGCATGTACTTCATTGATCTTAAGACCAACTCGTTTCGCCTGTCCTTCAATCGCCTGTTCTTCAAATGCGTTTCAAATATCCTTTTTTTTAAACATTTATTTTGCTTTATTCTTCTTCTTTGGGACGTTACAGCCTTCCTTGACATAGACGGCGCCTTTAACAACGTCACTCCGAAAGCAATAATAGAAGGGCTAGAAAAGCTAAAGGACTATGATAGAGCTGATCAGCGAGTTATTACTAACACGCAAGATTGTCTCCAAATAGGGAAGCCAAGTAACCACCAGAGTGGTTACCAGGGGAACCCCGCAAGGAGGGGTTCTCTCACCTCTTCTCTGGAATGTACTAGTTATAAACGAACTACTAATTAGACTGGAGAAAGAAGGCCTGAACGTTATTGGCTACGCTGATGACGTTGCCAATTCAATTTCAGGTAAATACCTATTCACATTGAATGACCGTATGGAAATGGCGTTCTCAATCCTTTGCAAATGGGCGCATACATAGCAACGGACTCAGGGTGAATCCCCAGTAAACGCAGCTCGTGCTATTCACCAAAAAGCATAAAATCCCGGAACACTGCCCTATCACCTTGCTTGGTACCAGATTAAACTTCTCCTCCAATGCCAAATTCCTTAACCTGGAAGAGCCACACAACCGAAAGAGTTAAAAAAGCAACAATAGCTCTCTACACAAGCAAGAAAGCCATAGGAAAAAAACGGGGATTCAACCCGAAGCGTGCCTCGGATGCAATACCATCAGGCAGGCGACCGCTTGGCAGACCCAGGACGAGGTGGTTGGACCAAGTCCAAAAACTCGCCTGGGTGCGCTTGGTCATAGCTCCTGATGAGTTAGAGTCAATGGCGGAGGATCGAGTGGCCTGGAGATCCCGCGTGCGCGCATTACCCCCGCGACTCTTTTAGTGGAACATGCGGGCCATGGAGCATATTTGCCATTTGTTGTACGAGAATCTTCATCATTTCCTTTAGCCCAGAAAAGTCAACTCTGTTAACGTTGGTGCTATTTTGGTGGGTTGTTTGACTACTTTCTGATGCTTGTGCTACGAATGTTGCTTTGTTAGGTATGGTTACTTCCTCGAAATGTAGATACTTTACTTCTCACCATTGTTCCCACGTCCGTACGTGATTTTCGTTTTAAATAATAGCCCGTCCGAGTAAATATCACATAAACCAAAATGCAAATATCGTTCGCATTTAATCACAATAACGTCCTACTCCCTTTTCCTAAAAATATCCATAAAATAAATAAATAAGTTCAAGTGTCTAAGGGTTCATAAAACCATTCGAGAGCAACGCACATGAAGCAGATTTTATTATCCCAGATGCCCGGTCTTATGGCGAAAAGCAATTTCAATCGCATCATAAGGAAATAGGAGAAATACGAGTTTTGAGATATATTTTACAGATTATGTCAGGAAAATCGAATTACTCTCGTTTACGGCGAATGTGTTTTCCATATCAATAAATAAGAGATGGAAAAAAAAAAAATGCGATTTAATGGCATACACATTTCCTAAATGCAAAAGTGACATGCATGGATGACGCGGATGGCAGTGGTGCGAGTATATGTCGTAATGGGAAATTGAGTATAACACGCCCGTGGGGGTGTTGGGGTTTTACGATTTTGAAAGGGTCGAATCGTCGTCTAGGACGAATAAACTCACGTGGATATAGCGATTGAGAAGCTTGAAGGTGTATTCTGGAACGTAGCTGTAGCATGAGCCACTTTTCTAAAGCGATAAATAAATATTTTATGGTTTTCACCCATCTTCCTACATCTATCTTTATCTCATTTGGTCCTTCTTCTTCTTAGTGGGCGCTACAGTTCGGGGTGAACCTGGGCCTCAACCAACATGCCCCTCCATCTAGCACGATCTTTCGCTAGTCTTTTCCATTGCCGCACACCCAGTTGGCTGAGGTCCCCTTCCACCTGTATGCGCCATCTTAAGGGCGGCCGTCCTCTGCTTCTTCGTCCCTCGGAATTGGATTCAAAGACTTTTCGGGCTGTAGCTGTGGCCATCTTAGGCTTTGAATCCATAGACACCTGATTAGACTCATGTCGCTGTACAGCCCGTAAAGCTCGTGGTTGGATCTTCTCCTCCATCCCCCGTCTGCGTTTTTATGCCCAAAAATCACGCGCAAAATCTTTCTCTCGAATCGACCAAGGGCCTCCTCATCCGCTTTTGATAGTGTCCATGCTTCTGCGCCGTACAACAGGACCGAGATGATAAGGGTCTTATATAGAGTCAACTTTGTCGTTCGGGAGAGGGCTCTGTTACTCAGTTGCCTCCTGAGCCCAAAGAAACGGCGATTGACAAGAGTGATTCTGCGTTTGATTTCGGAACTGATGTCGTTGGTTCAGATCACTGCGGAGCTAAGGTAGACGAAGTCCTTAACTACCTCGAACTTATATCTGCCAATACAAACGTCAAGACGTCGGTGGTGAGCGTCCTTTTTTGATGGCAGCATATATTTAGTTTTGCCCTCGTTAAGCGCCAGTACAATTTTCGCCGCCTCCATCTCAATACTCGCAAACGCCTCATTGACATCTCGCTGTGATCTACCTATTATGTCAATATCGTCGGCGTATGCAAGGAGTTGCGAGGATTTGAAATAGATTGTGCCTCTTGTATTGGCCACTGATTTTTGCACAATCATTTCCAATATGATGTTGAAGACATCACACGACAGCTCATCGCCCTGCCTAAATCCTTTTTTGACATCAAAACTATCGGTAAGGTGTTCACCGATTCGGATGGAGCAGCGAGCATTCTCCAAAGTCATCCTGCATAGTCTGACAAGTTTAGCAGGTATGTCAAAGGTAGACATAGCGTTGTATAGCTCGTCTCTAATTACGCTGTCGTATGCGGCTTTGAAGTCGACAAATAGATTGTGAGTGTCGACTTGGAATTCATTGGTTTTTTCACCTTCACTTTGTCGAGATCAGGGGGACGGAGTTCTCTGCGGTCTTCGTCGATTAGAAATGGATCGTTCTGCCTGACAGCGATATATTGACTAATATCGCCGCAACGGCGACGCCGTTATACAGTCTGCAGAAGTGGTTTTTCCATATTCTCAGCATCGACTGCGGTTCTACTACTAGGTGTCCGTTCTCATCCCTGCAGGCTTCCGTTCTGGCTTTATCACCTTGGCATGTTCGCTTTATCTGTTGATAAAACTTTCGAACGTCACGCCTGCAGTAACACCTCTCCAAATCCTCAATCGCGCGCTTCTCGTGGTCTTTCTTCTTTCTTCTAAGAAGCTTATGCTCCTCCCTTCTTTTTAACTCGTAGAGCTCACGAGCTGCTCTTGTTCTTTTATGCAGCGAGGCCTTATATGCATCCTGCTTCGCTGTATGAATCCTCCTGCACTCGTCATCGAACCAGGTGTTTCTTCGTGGTGGAGCCTTGAAACCCAAAACTTCGGATGCAGATTTTTCAGGGCTTGTTTGCAAAGGCTCCACTGCTGTTCTATTGATAGTGTGGAGGATTCAGGTGTATTGGAGAGCTTTACGCGATCGGTAAAAGCACGAGCACAAACTCCGAAACAACCATCTCATATGGTTGGAAGAAGAAAAATTGTATCGCGACTTATGCATTTCTTCTTGCTTTTTCTGTAGTTTTGCAGCAATTACCGTCTAATTCTCAAAAGAGAAATTACTTGCTTACTTAGGTGACGCTACAGTTCGGTGTGACCCTGGGCATCTACCAACAAACTTCTCTAGCTGGCACGGTCTTTTGCCAGCTGTCTCCAGCGACGCACTCCCAGTTAGTTAAGCTCCCCTTCCACCTGTGTGCGCCACTTTAAGTGCGGCCGTCCTCTGTTTTTTCGTCCCTCGTAATTGGATTCAAAGACTTCTCGGGCTGTAGCTGTGGTCATCTTAGGCATTGAATCCATAGACACCTGACTAGACTCATGTCGCTGTACAGCCCGTAAAGCTCGTGGTTGAATCTTTTCCCCCGGTCTGCGTTTATAGGACCGAAAATCACCTGCAAAATCTTTCTCTCGACCCGACCAAGGACCTCCTCATCTACTTTTGATAGTGTCCATGCTTTTGCGCCGTACAGCAGGACCGGGATAATAAGGGTCTTGTATAGAGTCAACTTTGTCGTTCGGGAGAAGGCTCTATTAGTCAATTGCCTCCTGAGCCCAAAGAAACAGCGATTGGCAAGAGTGATTCTGCGTTTGATTTCGGAACTGATGTCGTTGTTCCAGGTCACTGCGGAGCCAAGGTAGACGAAGTCTTTAACTACCTCGAACTTATATCTGCCAATACAAACGTTCTGGCCAAGACGTCGATAGTGAGTATCCTTTTTTGATGACAGCACACATTCAGTTTTGCCCTTGTTTACTACCAAACCAATTTCCGCCGCCTCCGCCTCATTACTCATAAACGCCTCATTGACATCTTGCAGTATTCTTCCGATTATGTCAATATCATCCGCGTATACGAGGAGTTGTGAGGATTTTGCACAACCACTTCTAATACGATGTTGAAGACATCATACGACAGCTCATCGCCCTACCTAAATCCTTTTTTGACTTCAAACTGTCGGCCAGGTGTTCACCGATTCGGATGAAGCAGCGAGCATTCTCCATAGTCATCCTGCATAGTCTGACGAATTTAGCAGGGATTTCAAAGGTACACATGGAGTTGTATAGCTCGTCTCTAATTACGCTGTCGTATGCGGCTTTGAAGTCGACAAATAGGTTGTGAGCGTCGACTTGAAATTAATTGGTTTTTTCCAGGATCTGCCTTAGAGATCCTGGAGGCGATTAGAGGGGTGGGACTATTTCGCCAGGTCACTGCGGCCACTAATGGACCTATTGTGATATCCCCCACTTACAGTTCACGCAAAAATCCTGAGTTCATAATAAAACTTAGTATGCTTTCGAGTGGAGAGCACCGTAGGGCAGTGTGTAGTGTGTTGGGATCGACACGGGATCGAATCCCGACACAGCCATGTCATCGAACGTGTTTTTCACGGTGTTTCTCCTCAGCGGGGTTCTGACAAAACCCCCTGTAGTAGAATTGTCATGAAAGGCTTCTCAAAATTCGCCGTTCGGAACCGGCAATAAAAACTGTAGGTCCCTTTCACCTATGGGAAAAATGAAATCACACACAACATGGGTGATTGAGAGAAGCTCGGCTCAAGTCCCCTTCATGGACTGTAACGCCAATATACATACATACTTGCTTTCGAGTGACCTAGCAGCGATTTCCTCTGCTTCAAAATAATACTTGCCTAAGTGACAATGGCGTGTGCTGACAAGGCAGTTACAGTGGCACAGTATGTGCTCTGCTGTTTCTTCGTCCTCATTACACATTTTGCAGTTGTTTCGTTCTTGTAAGAGAAGGGGTTGGGAGAAACAACTTGGCTTATCTGCTACCTTCCCTTTTTGACCAGTAGTGATCGGCCGTGTTCCTTAACCATGATGGGTATGCCGTAAAAAGGCCGTGGCATCATGAAAGGTGATGCGGAGCCTGTCCCTGCTACTAGGTCCGCCTTTTCGTTGCCTATTTGGCCGCTGTGTCCAGGTATCCAAATGAGGTGAACTCTGTTTGTGCTGGCCAGCTGGTGTAATAGTTGTAGGCAGTCCCATAAGAGCTTAGAGGTGGTTTCATAGCTCTTTAGGGCCAGAAGTGCTCGGATCTGCCTTAGTGTGAAAAATGTGGTCGATGGTGGACTTCCCTGGCCTGAAGCCACACTGATAAGGACCTACAGACTATCCGCAATGGCTTATTTGAAAAAGGATTCAAGTGTTCACGCAATACACTTTTTCCTCTGTACTTGGCGCAGTCAAAGGGATCTCAGTTCCTGTGGATCGATACTGAACTCCATTCCTCGGGTATGCTTTCCAATATCTTTGAAGAGTTCAGCAGACAGTCCGTCTGCGCCAGCAGACTTCGTCGAGGTCAGGGAGACGACATTCTCGGCGATCTTCGTCGTTAAGAAATGGATCATTCATCGCCGTCATACGTTTTTTTTATATATTTGCTTATGATGTGCTATAGACACACAACCTGAACGCAGTGCAGTGGTTTGGGTTTCGTTGATGTTCGTTAACTCTCAGGGGTGGTTATCCTATATAGGACGAGAGCCGACCAAATTCCGCGTTGGTTATAGTCCGTAGTAATTCGTTCAAGCACTTTAATATTGCATACGCAGAGGATGAATTTACATATACTGTGAGTGTTATGCCTGCAGCAGTACGTTTGGTCACTTTCCATTCACAACTACGTTGCATACTTTTTGTCCGTATAGGAATTACTTTTTCTTGGCTATGAAGCGAATTTGAACTATAGACCTTAAGGACGCCGTGGCGCAGTGGTTAGTGTGTTGGACTCTGGCGCACGATGAGCGAGTTCGGATCCCGATAACACCAACGCCATCGAATGTTTATTTCGCGGCGTCCCTCCTCGGCGGGGTACTGGCAAAACCCCCCGTAGTATAACTTGCCTGGAAAAAGCTTCTCGACTCAAGCCGTTCGGAATCGGCACTAAATTGTAGGTCCCTTTCACCTGTGTGAAAAATAAATCACACACAACATGGGTGATTGAGAGAATCTTGGCTCTGGTCCTTCATGGGCTGTAACGCCACCAAAGAAGAAGAGGAAGAAGAAGAAGACCTTCCGCTCGGCGGTCGATGATGTTAACCACTGCACCACGGCTACCCCTCCCGTTTATACAAACGGGACCATAGATTGAACGCAGAACTTTCCTCTCGAAACGACCAAAGGCCTCTTCATCCGCTTTCGTTAAAATCTTAAAATCCGGACCGCTGTGCCATAGAGGAGGACCGGGATGATTAAGATTTTGTACAATGCAACTTTGATCTTTCGCGAGAGGGCTCTACTTCTCAACTGCTTCTTGAGCCCAAAGAAGCAGCTGTTGGCAAGAGTAATTCTGCGTTTGATCTCAGCGCTGGTGTTATTGTCGCTGGTCACTAGTGAGCCAAGGTAGACGAAGTCCTTGACCACTTCGAATCTGTAATTGCTGCCAATTGTGACGTTCTGGCCGAGACGTCAGTGTTGCGCGTCTTTTTGGTTGACAGCCTACATCTCGTTTTACCCTCGTTAACCGAAAGAACAATTTTAGCTGCTTCTGCTTCAATGTTTTCGAACGCTTCATTGACATATCGACGCTAATGTCATCCACGTACGAAAGCAGTTGCGCAGACTTGAAATAGATCGTACCTCTTGTATTGGCCAGTGAGTCTCGTATGGCCTTTTCAAGCACGATGTTAAAGAAATTACATGACCGTTCGTAACCTTGTCTAAATCCTTTTTTAACACCAAAGGCCTCGGTTAATTCGCTACCGACCTTAATGGAGCAGCGACAATTCTCCACTGTCATTCTGCTCAATCGGACGAGTTCGGCAGGGATGTCAAAACTAGACATGGCGCTGTATAGCTCGTGTCAACGCACACTGTCATACGCGGCCTTAAAATCGACGAAACGATGATGGATGTCGATCTGGTATTCTTGGGTCTTCTCCGAGATCTGCCGCAGTGTGAATATCTGAGTTCTTGAGCATTGAAATTACTAGCTTAATTTCATCTAGGTCGGTCTTCGTCCGTTGCGAATGGGTCATTCTGCCTGACAGCGGTATTAGATCTTTCATCGCCGTTAAGCAGTCTACAGAAGTGTTCTTGCCAAATCCTCAGCATCGACTGTGACTCTACTATTAGCTGTCCGCCTTCATCCCTACAGGCTTCCGCTCTGGCTTTGTAACCCTGGCATGTTCGTCTTACTGATTCGTAAAATTTGCGAGCATTATTCCTGTGATAGCATATCTCCATCTCCTCGATCTCACGCTTTTCATGCTTTCTTTGTTTCTTCCTCAAAAGCGTGTGGTCCTCTCTCCGTTTCTGCTCGTAATGTTCACGAGTGGCTCTCGTCCGTCTACGTAGCATGGCTTTGTAGGCGTTTTGCCGTCTAGCTGACGGTGGCTTGAAACCGAAGACATCAGGGTTTCTGATGGCACGCTGGCAATGCTCCCACTGTTGTTCTGTGGGTTGCTCCGCTGTCATTGGTGTTCGCGGGAGTTTGAGGGAAACTCGATCGGCTAAGGTCCTAGCGGTCTCCTGCGATTCTAGCTTTCCGACGTCAAACTTTCGTTGTCCAGGTCAACTCCGTGGCATCAACAAGTCAATGTTGGCTCCTCGAAATGTTCGCAGATCTAGGATGCTGGAGAAGTGTCTGGCGTCGATCGCAACGTGATCAATTTGATTGGTGGTAGACTGGTCAGGTGATCGCCAGGTTCCTTTCTGAATATTAAGATGCGGGGATCGTGTGCTAGCCAGAAGGAGATCGCGCCCCGCCAGGAAGTCGAGTAGCCGATGTCCGTTTTCGGATGTGGTGTCGTGTAGGCCATAGATAAATTAACAAGATGGAAAACTTTCGTACGTCTGCCCTGTGATCCCCGCAAGGGTTGGTTGTTGTATTTGTAATTAAAGCGGCCTCTAGACGCCTAATAATATTGTGCATTATTTGATATTGCACAATATTATTGTTCGTCTGTAGATAATATTGCAAGATTGTGCCATATATTACGGAAAATCAAAACGCTTTTGACTTTTATTACAAATATGAGCGGTCAACTAAATTATTGGGAAAAATATTGAACCGTCTGGGGCAGCAAGCCAATAAAATTGTGCAATATTTTGCACAATAATATTGAGCGTCTAGAGGCCGCTTTAAAAACGACGCTTTTGACTTAGAGTCAAGACGTCGGAACAAGGCAGAATGACATAGTCAAGACGCCGTCAAATCGAAACGAATTTGTAGGGGCTAGTTGTCAAAATGCTTTCAAAGCGATCGAGATTGCCATCTCGTTAATTTATCTATGGTGTAGGCTATATTTTCCCGTGATCGACTCAAATATATCGGAGATCGATCCTGCTCTTATTAAATGATCTCAAGCTGTCATGTAGTTGGTGTTTAGCGTTTCCAGCTTGAGTGCAGGAGCGGTCTGCTCTACCAGCTGCGAAATGTTATCGACTTTTTTAGTGATTAGCCGATCAGGGCGAGGTTCATCTCTGACGCCGAAATTTTCAGAACGCAATCGAGCAAATCACTCATAGGCCTGGTGATGCGTCCACTTACAGCATTCCTCCGTACACTCCCAATATTTTTCGGCATGTTTTTTACATTGTTTTATAGCATAAAAGCATCATACAGCGTATTTCTTCAGATATTTCACTCATTTTCAAAACTTATTCTACGTAAATGGCGAATTATAAAACTGTGTAGACAGAAATTATAGTCTGAAATGTCACCTTTCAAACGCGTGTTCTGATTAGCATCTAGTGCGAAAAACTCTTGGAGACGTATTCGCGGACTCAGTGTATGACAACCACGTTTTATGAACATATCCATAGGCTCTGCCATCCCTCTTTCACCTTTGTACGTCAGTGATTGGAGTTTTGGGATGTTCCGAATGTTTAACGTCTCTCAAGCTGGTACGGCCGGCCGTCCAAAATTTCGGAATAATAAAGAGTCCCACTACACATCATCTAATTCGTGTTTTCGATGTGCGCTGAGACTTACTTAAACGACTGTCAAACGACAACTGAGCGTCGAAAATGGCTGAAATATTGGTGAGTACCTTCCAGAAGGTGCGCAAACACGTTCCATAGCTTTCATTGTCAAGAAATGCTGCCACCTTTACGCTAAAGTGGCAAACGTACAGGAATCTAGATTAAACTAGTAATAGTGGCAAACACCAGTTTAAAGGACATAGTTATCTGGGATAGTGAACATCAGTGCGTACGTACTGTCAACTACGTTCTGAATAAATTGATTGCAGCATTTCGAGCGGGAAGATTTTCGACTTCAGAAAATAAGTCTTAAACGACAAGGTGTTGCCTAAGATCTAACAAACTTGTTTCCCCAGCTCACTGATTTTCAAAATAAGAATTTGAAATCTTAATTTTCTATTTTTGAAATAGAAAAGAGAGAAACATTGAGAACTAGTTCGAGTATCAGTATCCCTCTAACCATTTCATCCAGATTAGTGATACTCATTAATGTCAGAACGATGTCAGCTAGATAGTTTGCTTTCGTCCCCTGTTGGTCTGTCTCGTCGTGCATCCGTTGATGCCATCACATCCGATCAGAATGTTGGAATAGATGTAGCTCCTCCCCGCCATGGATCTGAGATGATTTAAGCAATTACATTGTTTCGAATGGGGCAGGGCATGAAATAAATGTTGCCAGCTACAGCGATGCCTTTTTTTTCTCAAAAATAGAAGATTCATAGTACTATATACACCAGTGTATGGAAATATGTATATATTGTATGTCACCGTGTCTAATTCGAATATGCGTGTATGGCATATTGAATAGAAATAGCTCGAGCTCATTGAAAACAACGATGAATACGACGATACATAGTACATAGTAACACAAGCGTTTCTCTTCTGCAGATATGCATAAGCATCTATCTTAAATGCTTTTCAAAGCGAAGATAAGAGAGTATCTATGAACGTACATATATATGAATATGTATATCTGTGGCTGTGACCTTCGAAAACCTTTTGGGGGCGGGTGATTGGTCCCCTTCAATGCCACCCAAATGCTTTAAATCATCTTAGTCGACAAGTAGTAAAAAAAAATGTTTCTCATGTACTATTTAGATACAGATACATAGATATAGCTTTTGTGTTCAAAAATATGTTATTTCGATTCCTTTGAACATTATTTATGCTGGGCTTGCGGAAAGAAGAAAAACATTTTTTGGCACGTTTACAATACCAAGTATCTCTGGATAGATGTGTTCATCTCTACGCTGCTGCATGCGTTGTGGATCTATCGCATCCCGTTTCTTTCAGTTTCGAAAGGATGCAAGTGTATAATCAAAATTGAAGTGAAATTGAGTGTGTTGTGTTTGGTTCATTCATTGAAAAAGATGTAGTTTAATGAAAGCCATATGCATTGGAATGCTTTCGTTGTGGTGCGTGATGGATGGATGAGTGGTCTTTGGCGCATGAGATTCGAGAAAATAACTTGAAGTAGGTGAAACAGGTGGGAGCCATTTGTTTAAGTTTCTTGCTTTTGTTTTCGATTTAATTGAGGATTTTTTTTTTCGATTTTTTTTTTGGATTTGGTTTTCGGGACAGAAAAGGCTTGGGGCGCTCTTCATTTTTCATTGAGATATGTACATATAAATTAAATTTATTTTTGGGAAACGAAAAGAAGGGTGATGTAGATGATAGTGCATTCACCAAATAGAAAAGCTTTATGCGCCATTGCCCTGATATCATATCTTATTAAAATTGATAAAAGCATGGTACCAAGAACAGAGCCTTGAGGAACTCCACTTAAACAGCATAGAAGACAGTGTTTACTTCGGGAAGAAATAAAAAGTGCAGCTGTGGAGAGTACAATACTTCATAGAATGTGCAAGAACAGTAATTTCGTACGAGCAGACGAACTAACTAACTAACATCATCGCGTGTCCTCGCCGTGGCATTGTGGAAGCATTCACGGCGATTGAAGAACAGGCGAAACGAGTTGGTCTTAAGGTCAATGAGGACAAAACGAAGTACATGCTGTCAAGCAAAAACCAATCCGTCGCTCACCACCTGGGACAAAATATAACAATTGACAGCTACAATGACGAGGTAGTTAAGGAGTTTGTCTACCTCGGGGCAAACGTAAATTCCACAAATGACACTACAGTGGAGACCCGGCATAGAATCGCCTTAGCAACTGCTGCTACTTCGGCTTGTCCAAACAACTGGGGTCAAAACTCCTCACTCGAAAGACCAAAGTCATGCTTTACAAAACGCTCATACTGCCAGTCTTGCTGTACGGAGCCGAAAGCTGGACGAAAAGCAGGACGGCGGAGCTGATTTTGGGGTTTTTTCGAAAGAAAAATTCTGCGCCGGATATTTGGTCCTGTCTGTGAGGAAGGTGAATGGAGAAGAAGACACAACCGCGAACTCTACGAGCTGTACAAAGATGTGGATGTCGTCCGGAAGGTAAAGATCCGTCGACTACAAGGGGTTAAGCCACATCGAGCGCATGAACACCAACGCTCCAGTTAAGAGGGTCTTCGACTCCGAGCCTCCTGGTTCGAGAAGAAGAGGAAAACCAAACCTCCGATATAAAGACCAAGTAATCGCGGATGTAAGACATCTTGGTCTTGATAACTGGAAGCAGCGTGCCCGGGACCGTCAAGGATGGAAGGCATCTATAGCTCAGGCTCAGATCCTCCATGGATCGCTGGCCTGATAAGTAAGTAAGTAAGACGAACTAACGAGATAAATATGTTTAAACAACACCGAGCCCTTATGATTGAAGACTGCAGTCGATTAGTAGTAATATTTTGGCTACTGCGCCTCGATCAATCACTGGATCGTAACGCCCACACTGTCTGATGGTGAGGGAGACTTAACTTATTGGCACTACAAAGGAGCGCATTCACTTTTTGACGTGATACCGTCTTATAAATCGATGAACACCGGCTGCGCGTACGGAAAAGTAGGACTCATTGTCACGTTCCGCCTGAGCTGAGCGTGCAAGCAAGAGCGCGAAACAAGCGATAGAGAGGCATCTATTTTGCCGCCTATGGGATAGAATTTTGTTTGCATACTTGGGGGAATGAACAATTTTGCGATGACGTAGGCATACTTTTAGGAGAAATCAGTAATCCAGGTGATACATACATACATACATACATGCATACACCCTAATTCTGTTTTTAGACGACAAATATGTACGATTCTGAAAAATTCGTATGAAAAAGTCTGGAGTTTGTATGTTGAATATACATATATACATACATATGTACATATGCATGTGCCCATTTTCAAATCGAAAGAAAATGCTCACAGCCAATTACTTATAAACGCGTGCGTTTAATAATTGCTCGTTGGGTAGCGCACACTCACGAGCAGCTCATGAGTGTTTGCGTTTCCTTACCAAAATCTCATATGTATGTATCGGCTGTCGTCCGAACACCGTAATCAACCAGCGTTGGGTGCGCTTAGTACTTAGATGGTGGACCGCTTGGAAACATTGCGTGCTGTTCATTTTTCATCAATGTTTTCTAATGACGTTATCACGTTAAATAATCGTCCCTAAACCGACCTTACAAACGACCAAAATATATTTTTTTGAAGGGAATATTGAAGATTTTTTTAAAGCAAACTTTCGAATTGCTATTGATCTATTTATTTCGATGTTATTAGTTATTTAACCGTATAGTGTGTGATGAACCTCAAATAGTTAATTTAATTAGTAGCTTACTCAAAGCATATTGCCATTTAATCATGGCCTACTCGGAATGGTAAGGCTAACCCCATAGAACAGTATGACGTGAAAAAATGAATTAAGACTACTACTGGAGACTGCTGATCGCCGGATACTTCCACGTACATACACTGATTAAGTAATAAATCAATTTGCCTTGCTTTTTTATCATTTTTCACGTTTTCCTTCTACTCTAATAAACAAATCATATTTTCGAACTGAGAGCGCCTGGGAAGAAATAAATTTTTGACTTCAAAAACGAAAATCACAATGGAGAGAATTCTCACTCACATCGCATACAGGATAACGCAAAATATAAAATTTCGTGGTAAGTTTTGACTGCAAAGCATTCTGTTTTTTTTTTTTTTTTAAACTAAATCTAAATACGCAACGGCGGATGAGACAATTTTCCTTACAACGGAAGGATGCGTCAGTTGTTACTTAAAATTATCTTTTTTGTGATTAGGTTTTAAAGGAGTGTGGAATTTTTAAACGGCTCGAAAACGGCTTGATATAACGCATTTACTGACCTTTCGAACTCCTTCGTCGTACATATTTAGCGGTACGTCCCACACAGTGTGCTTAATTTCAGGCCTAACTGGCGTTCTATTTGGTGATGTTCTAAGAGTATGGTCCCACATCGTCCTGGTTATCACTAACTGGTAATTCAAATTACTACTCTTATTAAACAACTGCCGCCGTACGGGCATTATTATATTCAAATATTTAACTAGAATTGAGGTTAGCCTACATTAAGACCGCATGCAGGGGCCGTATAATTGGTATTTATTACTCACTGTCGACACACTTTAATACTTAAACGTTGTGTTTTACATGCCTGAGAATAGTCTGTTCATTTGTTTTTTTAATGTCACTCTGGTGCGATATTCGACGTTTAAAAAGTGAGTACTCGAGCGAGAATATTAAATTGCATGAGCATGTGTCGAAGATTTTCTCTTTTCGTTTTGTGGTAAAAATAAATAAATTCCATTCCAATTCGAAAATAATGAAAATTGTTTTCGTTTTACTGAACAAATTTATTTCTTTAGTGGATTTTGGGTTTTTATTTTTTTTATTGGATTAGAAAATTGGAAAATGTAGCGATTGGAGATACATGATACAGGAACTTACTTTAACGCAAAATATATACAAATACCGAAATGACTATTGGGTGGTGTTCTTGATTTTTTTATTGTTTTATTGGTATTCGAAATATTGGGAACATTCACGTGGGGCGTTAGGAAACACCTGTTTTTTGGACTTGTTGTGATGCGATTAATCTAAATTATTTTGTTTGGAAAAATGTTGATTTGTCTTGCATTTGATTTTATGTTGATGACGGCGCGAGTTTCGTTTGAAATTACAATATTAGCGGGCTTCACATTGTACGATTTGCTTGATGACTAGTCTTTCAACGGTTCATTCCCACTTCGCCAATTCCCATCTCGCCAACTATTTCGCCAATCATTTCCGGCATTGATACAAATAAATTTAATTTATTGTATTTCTTATTAAACTAAATGATCATGGTCAAATTCGTCTCAATCGGTGAACAAGTTTAATTCGATCGCAATGTTATTTTATTCAATTTATTAATAATTTAATATTTAATCAAATCAATAAATTGCAAATTTGTTGTATCCATATTATCCAATCGCTGCTTAACCTTTGTGTGCATATACACCAAAGCATTTGTCCATATTGTCAACACCTCCTTTGCTTCTGTTGTGATTCAGTATCATTTTTGGCTTTTTTTAGGACCCTCAATTACTATACGATACTATAATGGGAAGTGGAAAGAAGCACAACCGATTTGTTCTCTTTTGGAATATATGAACAACATACTTATATTGCTGCTTAATCGCCTCTCTTGCTCTTCCTTTTGGATTAGAAAATAGGGCTGGTACGGATGTATGTATTTGTTTACTTACTTACTTAGGTGGCGCTACAGTCCGTGGTGAACCTGGGCCTCAACCAACAAGCGTCTCCAGCCGGCACGGTCTTTGGCCAGCTGTTTCCAGCGCCGCACGCCCAGTTGGTTAAGGTCCCCTTCCACCTGCGTGCGCCACCGTTGATGCGGCCGTCCTCTGCCGCGCCTTCCTTCCGGGGTGGATTCGAAGACTCTTCGGGTCGGAGCTGTATTTTCCATGCGCTCTACATGGCCGAGCCACCTTAGACGCTGTATACGTAGACGTCGTACCAGGCCGATGTCGCTGTACAACCCGTACAGTTCTTCGTTATATCTTCTCCTCCATACACCGTTTGAACAAACGGGACCGTAGATAGTGCGCAGAATTTTCCTCTCGAAACGACCAAGGGCATCTTCATCCGCTTTTGTTAAGGTCCAAGCCTCTGCGCCGTAAAGGAGGACTGGGATGAGTAAGGTCTTATATAGTGTCACCTTGGTTTTCCGAGAGAGGGCTCTACTTCTCAATTGCCTCTTGAGCCCAAAGGAACAGCGGTTGGCAAGAGTGATTCTGCGTTTTATCTCAGCGCTGATGTTATTGTCGCTGGTCATCAGTGAGCCAAGGTAGACGAATTCCTTGACCACTTCAAAGTTATATCCGTCCATGGTGACGTTCTGACCAATACGTCGGTGTTGTCCGTCTCTTTTAGATGAAAGCAGATATTTGGTTTTAACCTCATTAACCTTGAGACCCATCTTAGCCGCTTCTACCTCAATGCTTACAAAGGCCTCATTGACTTCTCGCTGTGTCCGTCCAATCACGTCAATGTCGTCGACGTACGCAAGCAATTGCGTGGACTTGAAATAAATCGTAACTCTTGTGTTGGCCAGTAACTCTTGCACGATTTTTTCAAGCACGATGTTGAAAAAGTTGCATGACAGCGCGTCACCTTGCCTAAATCCTTTCTTAACATCAAAGATCTCGGTTTGCTAATTACCGACCTTAATGGAGCAGCGAGAATTCTCCATTGTTATCCTGCACAGTCGGACGAGTTTGGCAGGGATGATAAAACTAGACATGGATTTGCATAGCTCATCTTTAAACAGGCTGTCATCTGCAGCCTTGAGTCTTCTCCAAGATCTGCCGTAGCGTAAATATTTGGTCTATTGTGGACTTACCTGGCCATGAAACTACACTGATATGAGCCGATCAGGTTATCCACAAAAGGTTTCAGGCGTTCACACAATACGACAGAGAAGATCTTATATGCGATGCTAAGGAGACTTATTCCCCTATAGTTGGCGCAGTTATAGGGGTCTCCTTTCTTATGGACCGGGCAAACGATGCTGAGATTCCATTCGTCGGGCATGCTTTCCTCCGACCATACCTTGCAAATGAGATGCATGCACCTTACCAGCTCATCTCATCTCAGCAGTCTGCGCCCGCGGCTTTATTAGACTAAATTCTTGATATCGCTATTTTGACTTCGTCTAGGTCGGGTTGACTGAATTCTGTTACATTGTCGTCCATTACGAATGGCTCGTTCTGCCTGACAGCGGTATCTTGTCTATCATCGCCGTTATACAGTCTGCAGAAGTGGTCTTTCCAAATCCTCAGCATCGACTGCGACTCCACTACCAGTTCTCCATTTTCATCCCTGTAGGCCGCCGCTCTGGCTTTGTAGCCATGGCATGATTGTTTTACTTTATTGTAAAAGTTAAGGGCGTTATTCCTGCGGAAGCATCTCTCCATCTCCTCGATCTCACGCTTTCCGTGCTCTCTCTTCTTTTTTCTGAAAAGCGTGTGTTCCTCTCTTCTCTTCTGCTCATAGATTTCGCGAGCAGCTCTCGTCACTACTACACTACACTACTGTAGCTCTTTTTATCGACCTGATGGTTGCCGATTTTGCTGCATTTAGCAGCCTGGTTTGATGGAGTAGTGTCTGCGGAACGAACACGTTTCAGTTCCGGACCCTTACTCGCAGGGGTAGATTTTGCAAAAACTAGGGCTTCATCTCTAGTTTTGCCCTGCATTATAGCAGCTTTAAAGCGTCGCTGCTCCGACGATTTGAGCTTGACGAAGCCACCAGGTGGTACAGGCTTTTCCACTACGTTCCTGATGGTTTCGTTCCTACTTACACTTGGGAGTTCATCCGAGAGCATACTCACAGAATCTCCGCCAAGTGTGGTGTCGGAATCGGAGAGTGAAGATATATCTTCAGCTTTCCGTCCGGCTGCAATGCTAGCAAAACATGCCGGCATCACTTCCCGCTTTTTAGCCGCTGAGGACTCACAAGCCCTAGCAGGCGATGACATTTGAGAGTCATCATTCTCTTTTGAGATGTTTTTATTTTCATCATTCTCTTTTGAGATGTTTTTATTTTCCCACGAGAACACGGGAAAGAACGGTCACCTGCAGCGGAGCCCGAGACACTGCAGGAAGGCTATATTGAAATCGGAGGTCGCCCGGTATCCGAAGTTCGCATACTAGTAGCTAAGCACCCTCTTAGCCATGCATCCGTCGGCGTATGCTGTTCCACCTTGGAGTTAAGGGAGTAGGGGAGTGATGGGTACAGAGGAAGGGGAGAGCTAGGGGGGGGGGGGGGGTCCGTAATGGCTTCTTAGCTTCGGGTTCCTCTAGAGATGAACTCTCGAGAGTCAATTGAGGTGAGCAATTGTCACGGAGGCTGGATTGCGATAAACTACGATTGCTTACGTTATTTTTATTTATTATTACATCCTCAGATCAATTATCTGGGCGCTTCACCTTTATTACAAGCTTTTGTTTCTACATCTCGCTGGATGGCTTGATTACTGACTGATCACTCGTTACTGAATCCCGGAAACAAAATGCTCCTGAGGGCCAGCGTTCGCGCTTATATAACCCCCGGTCCACTTTCTCGAATGCTCGTCACCAGGCTTTCTACTTCAGAAGTCTCTAGAATGCTCTGACATTCAGCAGTATGCCGCTTAAAGCTACCGTCATTTCCATTTCAGCTTCATCAGAGCATTCAAAACTTCGACAACGAAATTCGTAAATAACCATCGATTCGTGTCCTTTATCCAAATAGGCGTGGTTTGTTCTCCTTGTAGCAGTTTCCGTAGTAGATGTCACAGTCATCCTCTTTTTAACCGGTCCATCCCATCGCACTTCTTAGAGTACGTTAGGGCGTTTTCTAACTGTTCGGCCGCACCCGATCTGGTAAGGAACCTAACATTCCAGGTGCAGAACCGATACTCCTGTCCCTTTATCCGTTTGCGGGGGTCGTCAACATGTAGTCCGTCCGTTAAATTCGAGGCTCGTGGGTGTCTCTGAGTTTTTACATTTTTTTACGTTTACGGCCTACTAGACCGTAGCCCAACCGATTGAAGCTGTTTTTTGGCGCGAATAATTCCGTACTTGCTTCCAATCGGCTCCAATAAGGATATTTTCGAACGGTTTTACGATGGTTTGTAGATTTTTGTGACATTTATTTTGTGCTTGTTTACGTTTTTGTCTTCTTTACCAAGGATGTGTACGCGAATGCTAATAAGGGGTGGGCCATCTGTTTGGTTTTTTTTTTTTTTTTTTAATCATAGTTACGCTGACACTTGTTTCCCGCTCGAAATCTTGACAGAAAGTCAGTATCATACCTCCGCGGAATGAAATGATTCGTTTTACGCTTGAACAACGTTGGGTAATATTGAAAACTTATTTCCAAAGTGAGTGCTATGTAGCCCAAAGAGTCCGTTTTTCGACAAGATACTCATACTCCCCGTCGTCGTACGGTGCTGTGACCGAGGGTTTGAGACTCAATTCACGAACATCATCTCAACAGCTCAACATTTCACGCACTAGCCTGAGGAGAATTCTTCACAAATATCTTGGATTATTCGTTTCTTCTTTCTTCTTTGGTGGTGTTACAGCCCATGAAGGACCAAAGCCAAGCTTCTATTCAATCAGCCATGTTGTGTGTGATTTATTTTTTCACACAGGTGACAGGAACCTACAGCTTAACGCCGATTCCGAACGGCGTGAGTCGAGAAACTTTTTCGAATCAAGTTATACTACGGGGAGTTTTGCCAATACCCCGCCGAAGAGGGTCGCCGCGAAATAAATATTCGTTGGTGTTATCGGGATCCGAACTTGCTCATCGTGAGTCAGAGTCCAACACACTAACTACTGCGCCACGGCGCCCTCGGATTATTCGCTTACAAGGTCGAAGTAAATCAGCAATTGAAAGCACCATCTGCTTCGTTATCGCTTCGCAGTTTGGGCCTTAGAGCAGCTTGAATTGAACAACGATTTTGGGCGAAAAATCATTTTTTCGGCGGCTCGGAAAACCCGCACGTTAATGTCGAGAAGCCAATGCATCCATACATAGAGGGTGACAGTTTAGCGAGGTACACACCTTCGATCAAAAGTGACGTTTTAGTTGAGTGTCACTCAAAACTGATAGTGTGTACATGTGAATGATGGTTTGACGATCAAAAGTGACGAGTTGCAAAAATGTTCGTGGTTGCATGACGATCAGCGGCCATGTTGATTTTGATCGACAGTGTGTACATGAATTGTGTCATTCAAGCGTTGGACATGGATGGGAGTGGATGAGAGCAGACAATTTCTCGTGGAATTTATAAATATTTACGAGTCTCACCGTTGTCTCTTGGACGTAATGTGTCCAGAATATATATGTACGTCGGAACAAAAAAGACGAAGGTTACCAGGAATTAGTGAATTTAATGAAAAAATACAAATTCGCTGACCATGGACAGCGCGAAATTTTGTACTTAAATGATGTTTTGCGTGTCAAACAAGATCTACAGTGTGTACGTGAGGCACTTCACTCAAAACTGAAGTTACTTTTGTTGGTCACTTTTGATCGAAGGTGTGTACCGCACTTTTGGTGCGAATTGTGGAGTGGTTGCATCGTTGGACCATTTTTCTTCAAAAATGAGGCTGGAATCAACGTTTCGGTCAACGGTGGGTGTGACAGAGCCATGTTAACGGACTTTTTTTTTACTGAAATGGAAGACATGGATTTGGACGACCTCTAGTGCATGCAAGATGGCACGCCATGCCACACAGCCCATGCCATAATCGATCTTTTGCGCATTAAATTCCCAAATCGCGTTATCAGCCGTTTTGGCGATGTCAATTGGCCGTCTCGGAGCTGCGATTTGACTCTTGGAATTTTGTTTTTTATGGGGTACCGTGAAGGATCGATATTATGTCAACAATCCGGAAACGATTCAAGTACTTAAGGCCAATATCATCCCAACAATCCGTGAGCTACAGCCCGAAACCATCAACAAGGTCTTGGAGAATTGGGGTGACAGAAAGCGCTACTGTGAAGCTAGCCAAGGCAGCCACTTGAACCACGTTCTATTTCTTAATTAATGGGAATATTTGTTCTTACTAATAAAGCCATAATAAATGGAAACAAATTTGGCCCACCCTGTACTTGAGATATCATACATAATTTAAATTTAAAATAAATTATCCTTGTTTTAATGGAAGGATCAAGTAGTTTCGCTTCGTACGTAGACGGTTGTGACATGGTGTGTTCCAAAAAAAATTGCCCACGCGAAGGTCATGTAACTTGAAGGTGACATTCTACCCGTGACCTTGTAGTGGCCTCTAATCGGATGCCCGATTCGTACTACAATACAAATGTCGTCTCTCTCAATTGATCTTTACTTCCAAGGTTCCAAGTATTCGTGTTTCCGGCTGTCGAAAACTTCTCCTAATCTCCTATCGAATGAATAAAAAAAGAACAAAAATACTAAAAGTCGTGGCTTATCTATCTATCGTCGGACCGAATGAAGATTGTAACCGAGCGATATTTAAATTTTTTTTTTATGGTGTCTTTAATCTATTTACGAAATACACGACGTTCGTCTAATCGACCGGTACACTCAAAGTTCAATAGGAAGAAGTACATAGAAAAACACTTAGGAACAAAGTGATCTTTTACTTATATTCGATCGATCTACATACATACTGTTGCCAATTCACATGATCGAGCTTTTATGATGAATCAGTTTTTAGATCAACTCTGACGTTTACATGTTCTGTCAAATCGTGAAAAGGCTGTGGTTGATAATAAAAATCAAAACGACTTGGACGATGCAAGCTATCACATCGAGCTTTAGTTGAATGCCATCTGTTGTCAAATAACCACACGTCCATGTCGACAAAAGCTCACCGTTGTACAAGTTATTTATTTTTAAATTTAAAACCTCTTTACTCGTCAAAAGAGAGATACAGTTGTTTATAAATGCGCATTCCGGCCATCCATCTATACTACATCTACTCACCTGCAGCGCCCTTGCGTGAAATTGTATCTAACCCCATATGGATGATGTATGTATGGTTGTTGGGGGAGGCAAACACGTGCTTGGAGATTAAGCTTTCAACAGCAGAGTTTCGTGATCATCATACACATGTACAGGCATATGCTCGTACACACGTACATACATATAACTTACTTAGGGCGGATTAGGTTTGATTCATTAGCTAGTTGGCATAAAGGGGTTATTTGTTGAGGGGAATTTATTAGGAAGAGCAGCATTAATCACTGTTTTTAATCTTCGAGATACAATGCAAAAAACTTTCTGTTCTTTGCATACCAAATGACAAATGTATCTATGTACTCATTTGTGTATAAGTTCATAGTGCGATGGAAGGGGAATTGTGCCAAATACCAAATACCTAAGTTGAATGTTATTGTTTTTAAAATTTATTTAATTAGTTATATGGAAATGTTGACATTGGAAAACTATAAATACATGCTATGGGGATAGTGACCCCCTTCTGGTTCGGAAATGCGTTGAAAAGAAGACAAATGTTTTCGTTCATCTCGGAGGAATTTTAAATGAATAGGAAGGAAGACGATTTATTCGAAAATAATTCATGGTTGGGGTGAAAGATATAAACAGTGTTTTCTTAAGAATGATTAAAAAAATAATTTAGGAGTTTCTCCACTTAGGGATATAGTCCTTAGAAAAAGCTTGTAAAACATTTCTTTATTAAATAAGCATTTGTGTCAGCGATGACCTCCTCATTCGACCTAAATCGTTGACCACTGAGCCATTTTCTCGTTTTTTTTTAATTGGGAAATACATAAGAAGTCACTCGGAGCCAGATCTGGAATGGTCTATCAATTCAAACTTCAATGTGTTGGCAAAGGTTAGGTTAGGTAAAAGTGGTTCGCATATGTCATACGTGGCCGAAGTCGGCCAATTGTGATACCACATGGATCATATTACCTTGATCCGTTACCTGACAACCAACCGGTGCTTCTGATGAAGCGATGGAGTTGAGCTATTTTAAGGTCTGCTAGCTCATCTAGGTTTTTATAGAAGGACGGGCCGAGGTAGATCCTCCTGCGATTCGCAAAAGAAGGGCATGAGCAGAGGTGATGTATCGATTCCTCTTTCTTACGTGATTTTGTTTTTAGAGATTATGTGATCGTAATGCCCCTCTGTTGCCCCCCTGACTTCGACGAAGTTAAGATTGCCATATCGAAGCTCAAGTCGAATAAAGCTGCTGGCGCAGACGGACTGTCTGCTGAGCTCTTCAAGGCAGCTGGGGATGACCTGGTTGGGAGCATGCACCAGCTCATCCGTAAGATATGGATAGAGGAAAGCATGCCCGAGGAATGGAGTCTCAGCATCGTATGCCCGATCCACAAGAAAGGAGACCCCTCTAATTGCGCCAACTATAGAGAAATAAGTCTCCTTAACATCGCCTACAAAATCTTCTCTGCCGTTTTGTGTGAACGCCTGAAGCCTTTTGTAAATAAGCTGATAGGTCCTTATCAGTGCGGATTCAGGCCAGGGAAGTCCACCATCGACCAAATCTTCACACTACGGCAGATCCTTGAAAAAAACCAATGAATTTCAAGTCGACACTCACCACCTATTTGTCGACTTCAAAGCCGCAAACGACAGCGTAATTAGAGACGAGCTATACAACGCTATGTCTACCTTTGACATACCTGCTAAACTCGTCAGACTATGCAGGATGACTTTGGAGAATGCTCGCAGCTCCATCCGAATCGGTGAACACCTTACCGATAGTTTTGATGTCAAAAAAGGATTCAGGCAGGGCGATGCGCTATCGTGTGATTTCTTCAACATCATATTGGAAATGATTGTGCAAAAATCACTGGCCAATACAAGAGGCACAATCTATTTCAAATCCTCGCAACTCCTTGCATACGCCGACGATATTGACATAATAGGTAGATCACAGCGAGATGTCAATGAGGCGTTTGCGAGTATTGAGATGGAGGCGGCGAAAATTGGTTTGGCGGTAAACGAGGGCAAAACTAAATATATGCTGTCATCGAAAAAGGACGCTCACCACCGACGTCTTGACCAGAACGTTTGTATTGGCAGATATAAGTTCGAGGTAGTTAAGGACTTCGTCTACCTTGGCTCCGCAGTGATCTGAACCAACGACATCAGCTCCGAAATCAAACGCAGAATCACTCCTGCCCAATCGCTGTTTCTTTGGGCTCAAGAGGCAACTGAGTAACACAGCCCTCTCCCGAACCTACAATTTATTGCCGGTTCCGAACGGCAAATTTCGAGAAGCTTTTTAATGACAATTTTACTACAAGGGGTTTTGTCAGAACCCCGCTGAGGAGAAACACCCTGAAAACACGTTCGATGACATGGCTGTGTCCGAATTCGATCCCGTGCCATCGGCGTCAGAGGCTAACACACTACCCACTGCGCCACGGTGCTCTCTGGTCCAGATGGTATTTCCCCAATAATTCTGAAGAGGTGTTCTTCTACGCTGGCAAAACCACTGCATAAGCTTTTTCGCCTTTCCTACTCTTCTGGACTCTACCCGAGTAGGTGGAAAACAGCATTTGTCCAGCCCATTCCCAAAAAAGGCGAATCTTCTTCTCTCTCCAATTACCGACCCATTGCACTAACGTCCCTTTTTTTTTTTTTGTTTTTTTTTTTTTTAGAGACTCGCGCAGGCTCAAGAGTTTTTATATTCTCTTATGATGAGTTGACACACACAACCTGAACGGAGTGCAGTGGTTGGGGTCGTTGATGTTCGTTCACTACTCTCAGGGGTGGTTGTCCTAGACTTAGATAGGACGAGAGCCGACCAAATTCAGCGTTGGTTATAGTCCGTAGTAATTCGTTCAAGCACTTTTAATATTGCATACGCAGAGGACGAATTTCAGTTGACCATATACAGTGAGTGTTATGCCTGCAGCAGTACGTCTGATCACTTTCCATTAACAACTGCGTTGCATACTTTTTGTCCGTATAGGAATTACTTTTTCTTGGCTATGAAGCGAATTGGAACTATAGACCTTCCGGTCGGCGGTCGACGATGTTAACCACTGCACCACGGCAGTGGTGTTCGGAGTTCGAGTATTTTGTTTATTGCCGTTCGGAACCGGCAGTAAACTGTAGGTCCCTTTCACCTATGTGAAAATGAAATCACACACAACATGGGTGATTGAGAGAAGCTCGGCTCAGGTTCTTCATGGACTGTAACGCCAACTTACACACACATACACACACCTTTTGTAGGCCCTTTCCCTATTTTCGGTAAGCAATTCGATCTTGTGAGTGAACCATTCGCACTTTCTATTATTAATCATACGTCTTGAGATGGGAACATGGTTATTGAAAAGATTATCGATTTTTGCAGTAAAAGATTCTACCTGTTGATCAACAGAAGGCATGTAATAAATACTTTGCCAGTCTGTCGTTAAGGAGTCCCTTATCAGCAAGCCGTGGGCGATTAACTTGAAGTTTCTGTACGTAATGGTTTTTTGGTTCATTAGACCTACTAAAGTGCAGGTCGAAGAAGAGAATTATCAGATCATGCCTGGAGAAACTAGGAACATCGAGTTAACCCTAAAAGTTAGTAAGCTTTGTTTTATTGACAATAAATATGTCCATCAGTGTAGAGTTGGTGTTGCTGAAGTGGGTCGGTGAGATGTTATTAACCGGGAACAAGTGGAGACTATTCAGAACAGATATAAATCGATGCACTCTAGGATTCCTGGTATTCAATAAGTTTATATTGAGATCCCCACACAGTATGTATGTATGTATGTTGGCGTTACAGTCCATGAAGGACCTGAGCCGAGCTTCTCTCAATCACCTATGTTGCGTGTGATTTCATTTTCCCATAGGTGGAAGGGAACTACAATGTCAGGATTCGATCCCGTGTCATCTGCGTCAGAGGCCAACACACTACCCACTGCGCCACGGTGCTCTCACACAGTACTATGTAATTATACCGTGAGGAGGTCCTTTCAAAGAGGTCAGTAACAATACAGGAGTCTGTAACATCAGGTGCCGATTAGTCATTTGTCTTATCTGCACTGGAGTTCGACAAATAGATACTCAAAACAGCCACCAGTCCCGGAAAAGTACAATGGCTTGCAGTTTAAGCCCGTTTTGACAAAAATGACTACACCACCACCTCTTGTCCCAACCATAGATAAATTAACAAGATGGAAAACTTTCGTACGTCTGCCCTGTGATCCCTAACGAAATGATAGTCTCAAGACGTCGATGTGTAGAGTCAAGACGTCGGTACCAGGTCGGAACAAGGCAGAATGACATAGTCAAGACGCCGTCAAACCGAAACGCGTTTGTAAGGGCTAGTTGTCAAAGTGCCTGTCAAAGCCATCAGATTGCCATCTTGTTCATTTATCTATGGTCCCAACCCTATCCGCGCGACACATTTTGTAACCGTATCTACCAGTTTACTGCAGAAAAGCCTCCATCTTTAGGGATTTTCTATCGATATCGGTTCCGATAGTCTTCGTTTTGTTTTGATTTCATAACTTCACGCGATCTCGTTACCTATCTTAACTACGTACATATTGTATGTATAATAGATACAGATCCATTTCTACATGTTGTATATCTTAAATTAAATCTGTATTTACGTCAATCCCTACCATTTGGCTAAGAAGCTTCTTCCGCCAATAAAAAAAACACGAACCGAGAGAAAACAAGTACGAATCAGCTGATTTTTTGGAAAAAAAGCTTAGCAGTACATCTACTCGCCACCAGAGTCCGGCATAACCGAAACGAAGCTTTACTCTCTTCCACTTCACTCTGCGTCTCTCTTTGAAATTCTTGCCGTGCTTGCTCGCCTGTGCACAGATACAAATTTACTCGATGACATTGGTGTTGGTGCACATTTTCCGTCGTCGCTCCTTTCGGATTCATACTCTCAAGTGGCGCACGTGGTAGAAAAACGTGATATCAAAATGACATCAAAACAAACGAATGTGTAGCTAGATAGGTACATGTATCCATGCACATTGTATGTCGAGAACGTACTCTGTGTGCTGTATTCGTTTGTTCGTCCATTCGTTTCATTTTCTATATCTCTCAATGGGGTTTTTTGCTTTTGTTTTGCTTGGATTTTCGATGGGTGAAGAGTGATTGGGGCAAGGAAGGGTACAGGGAAGGTGCTGATGAAAATCATTGTTTTGTTTTTTGTTAGTATGTACTAAGAAGATTCGATTGTTGTTCGGGAACGGGAATCTAGGACCTTTTGTTAAGAACATGTGGCAAGACGCGAGCCAAAGCAACTGGTTGTCATTGGTAGCATGAGGGGAACGTGGGTGGTGGACTCTGTTGCCGGCAATATTTCGAATGTTGATTGATTGATTTCTGTCTTTAATTAGGTGTAAATCTATCCACTTAGCAGGTTTGATAAAATGGAGTGAGCCGACAAGCTACTAAGGGTGTGGGGAGTCTCAAGCCCTGAAAGAGATTAACTTTGACAGAAGGTTTCCATCTCAACCGCAACGCGAGGGATGAGTTATGCAATGATTTGATCTATTTTCGTTTTAATACGTTTTATTTATTTCATTTATTTCTTTTTGTTTATCTGTTATATTCCACAAGAGTGGTGTGTGGTGGAGGTGACTGTGGTTGATGGCTGGTTCGGTAGATTAGCACGATGACGATGCATAGTCTAATGTAGCAGCACACGGTAGCAAGTACTCGTGTCTACCTAGTTAGGGTAAAAATGAAGACGAATAGTAGATACAGGCATGCGAAAGAGATACAAAACATATGTACATACATACATCGAGCCCAAACGGATAAGAGGCGGTAGGTTAGGTATGGTACTCGTAGCTAGTGTGTGGCTATCCACGTGCTTAGAACATTACTAGAGTTGTAGGTTCCAGGTCGGTCATACTGAGATCCGCGTGACTTGTAAAAGCCCAATGCAAGTTTTCCAGTGTGCATTTCACATTTTATACTCTTGTGTTTGTACCTACATACATACATATGTACGTACTATGCGATATGGACGTATAGTGCATAGACGTATGGATGGATTGCTGTTGTCGGTGTTGTTGATATTGCTATTGCTGCTACTGATGTTATGTGTAGGGGGATGGTGTAGATTTCTACGTTTCTATCAGTATTTGAGAGAATTTCACTGAATATTAAACGGGGTTGAGAGATGATTTGCAAGAGAGTGAGGCTATATGGACGAATAAAGCAATCTTCGACACTAGTCGGTAGGAACTGTGACTGTAATTTGTATTGTACCAGTTGTGAGTCGATTTGGAAAAACGGAAAACTTAACCCACGTCCATTCGAGGTTTCGAGGACGATTTATTCTATCTCATACAAATTGTCACTCAGATTGTCGTGTCACTTCCTTTCGTGGTAATCGTAATTTTTTTTCTTATAAGTCATCGTCTCGAGAAAAAAAAAATTAAAGAAAATCACCACTAGTTACCTACCCGGTGTGTCTGTGGCTCGTGTCCTACCCTTTCGCTATTAACCCTCAGTACCAATACCGATGACAAGAGCAACAGAAACAAATGTGAATATAAAAAACAGAAAAACGTTTTGCACAGACATACCTAGACAACACGTACATAGATACAACTGGCGGCTCGTGGGGCTCTCTCTCTTGCTTGGTTCTGTGTGCAATTTAGAAATATAGATTTCCTTCCAGTTCGTTTTGTATCTTCTCAACTTGAAGATCTATTATTGTCATTTGACGGAATAACGCGCGCGCTTCTCACGAGTGAATTATCTGCATAGAAAGAAAAATATATTTTTCGAAACCACCGAATGCACTAAAAAAAAAAAAGAAAAAAAAATTATTGAAGCAAAAAAGTTATTTTTCTCCCTGAAAATAAGTGGCATCTCTAGTGAATTTGATTCTAGAAAATAAATAAATTAAAATATTGATAAATATAAAAACACAAAAAAAAATTATCTGCGAAGCAATAATACAAAAATCGATCCAGCAAGCTTTAAACTAAGTTATGGATCAGTGTCTCATCAATTAATGATACAAAAATTAATTAAATAAGAACAAAATAAATTATTTATCTTTTTATCAAAAGAAATAATTACTAAATAAGGTATTTACCGTGACTAAACAAAACCTATTGACACAAGAATTAAATAAAACACTTTTTTTTTTAAATGTTAAAATAAGTATTCAAATGTTATTTAAAAAGGCAATTTTTGTTTTTATAAATTGAGAAGTTTAAATGATTTTTAAGAACGAATTTCGTGTTTTGTAAATTTTGTTCGGTCACGTCAATACCTTATTTCTGCCTGACTTGAAAAATAAAATCATTTGATTGGTGCTTGCATATCTACATTTATTTACATATTTTTAATTTTTTTTTTTACTTAAGTACTAAAAATCAAAGCTCGAAATCAGAGTTTTAAAAATTGAAAATAAGTCGTTTTTATCTATCCTGTAGAGCTGACATTTTAGCTCTTTACTCCAGTGCTTTTAGTTCCAAATAATCTAACCTCAAAATATTCAGATTTATCTATTTAATAAAAAATATATTTATTTTTACCTCGAAATAAATCTTTGAAAATAATTGTTGGTTAAAACCAACCCTTTTTGTTTCCTTGTATTTCTAGACCTTACCTTAAGAAATAAGGCTAGTTCTAGAGAGGGTAATTATAAATTAAAAAATGTCTAAGATAAACAAAAAATGAGTGAAAGGTTAGGTATTTACTGGCTTCTCCAGGAGTCACAAATTCTCCGTGGAAACTAGTTTGAGCATTTAGCTTTTCACAATTTGTTCATTAAAACATTCAAGCCCCTAAACGATGGGATCGGAATTATTGCCTTCTTACTTCGAAACTTACATATTTCAATTAATCACTAAAAGAAAAAAGCTTAGAAGTAAACACGTGATCTCTCTAGCTTTACCCCTCCTTTCGCACGTTTTTCTTTCACCCACTTTCAGGGCCGGCAAGCACCAATCGATTGTATCTATCTCACGGTTAAGACTATCATTATCATCATCACCATCACGTAGCTTGAGCACATCTTCACCCAATTAAATACTGGTGATGATATGATGATGAAAGTAACCTTTACCATTAACACTAGAATTTCTCAGACGATTTTACATCCAGCCAAAACAGAAACAAAAAGCCAAAGACAAGCAATTCCTGCTGTCTAGCAACCACAAAAGGTCAAAACGTGAAAGAATACAGAAAAAAAAAAGGAACAAAAACAAAAACTCTCTCTTGTGTCACGTGCTTCAACCAACACTCAATTTCCAATAATGTAAACGCAAAAAACAAAAAAACAATACTCTTAAGTAAAACAATTTGTGAACACGCTTCTCTGAGTTGAATATTTAATAAGATACAGGGTGACAGTCGTCAGCTTAAACAGGAGCTTAAAAAAATTCATACATACATATATACACATATAGATAAAGAAAATCACGAAGCTCAACCTAAAGCATGGCATCCGACACGGGTACATGCAGTGGATTTTTCACAGATCACGGCAACTCAGCCTTGAACAATTACTTTCAACAATTGTCATCCTCGTCGGGTGGTAGTGGCAGCACTAGTGCGACTGGTGGTAATGATGCTAATAATAATGATAATTCTCAAACTCTATCAAGTGGTAGTAGTACCAGTTCGGTAAGCTCAACGAATTCCCGCGTTCATAGTTCGAATACCGGTCCACCGACAAGTAATCAATGGAATGATCTTCAAACAAACCAACAACAGCAATTATCCCAACAACATCAGCAGCACCAGAATCAACAGCAACAACAACAACAACAACAACAGCAACAATCGCATACATCCGCCCAAATGTCAACGGCATCCGCGTCACACAACCACCCACATCACCCGCATCTATCTGCGATCAGTCATTCGCTATCGCAAAATCTTACTGCCGGACCGAACACCCACTCAATATTCGGCACCGGCAATTTTCATTATCAAAAGAACAACTCCTGGACAATACCAAGCTTATCCTGCTATCAACGTATCTATAACGAAAGTCATTATCAGCGCAACTTTCATCCGACCGATACATCTTGTCATCCGCACAGCAATACCGAACCGTCAACGGTAGCGCTCGCTGCAGCTGCAGCCGCAGTAGCGACAGGCAATGAGAACCTGATGAGCAATCATCATCAGCAACAACATCATCATCATAGTCATCATCATCATCATGGAGGCGGAGGTACTGCTACGAACGTCAAGAGATATCAACCACCACCACCTTCAGGTTTGTTTTCAAAGTACAAACTTTTTCGTTAGTAGATTTCATCGTGATCACTTTAAGCCCTTATCAGTACAGTGATAAGGGTGACATTCTGGCGCCTATTTTTATGAGTATGGGGAACTTTCCAACCCAAATACTGTGCACAATTCCTGCACTATTTGTGAAATGTGCACCCGCAATATATACATATAGGTACATGTTATCACATTCGCCATTAGTCTTAAAACAATGTTCAACAAGATTCATTGTTGATTGCACGAAGGGATCACGCGCACAAGCCCCTAGCCACTTGTATGTCGTTTTTTAGATGACAGTTGTGCTTAATGTCATCCAATTTGAAACTCGATCCGAATTCGTCTGAATGCCGAAATGTTGGCAACTCTTATGCAATTTGATAAAAAATAGATAGAAATCGTAATAGCTTGTGACTGGAAGGTTGTCCTCCGCACAAGTTCAAGAGTTATATTCTTATTATGTTTGTCACACAACTTGGACGGATGTTCGTTCACTATTCTCCAGGGGTGGTTGTCTTAGATAGAAAGAGAGGAACTCGACTGAATTTTCACGTTGGTTGTAGTTTCCAGTAAATATTCAATGTCATTATGGCATTACATATATTAGAACTGCACATACAGAGTATGAATTTGGAGTATTTTGTTTTTGTACAAGCGTCCTATGAGGGCGCCGTGGCGCAGTGGTTAGTGTGTTGGACTCTGACGCACGATGAGCGATTTCGGATCCTGATGTAATCAACGCCATCGAATGTTTATTTCGCGGCGTTCCTCCTCGGCGGGATAGTGGCAAAACCCCCCCTAGTATACTTGCCCTGAAAAAGCTTCTCGACTCACGCCATTCGGAATCGGCATTAAACTGTAGGACCCTTTCACCTGTGTGAAAAATAAATCACACACAACATGGGTGATTGAGAGAAGCTTGGCTCTGGACCTTCATGGGCTGTAACGCCACCAAAAGAAAAAATAAGAATAAGCGTCCTATGAATACGGTCGTCACTGGTTTAAATTCATAGTAGAGTTGTTGTAATGTATCCGACTGTCAACGTCATGACATATCAATTCCAATTGACCACTATACCGCACACTAAACCAATAGAGCACCTCTACATGGCGTCCCAATCGGTAAAAGTTTAGACTCGAGAGAGTGAGTCGTTCTACATCTACTATCGCAAGCAAACACCCACCCTCGGAGAGGGTTTATTTGTGGCATACTTGCCGCCCCGCACTACTTAAGTGGAGCTTTCGCACGTGATCAGCCCGCTGCACATTTCCATCGAAACCCGTTGGATGAAATGTGTTTTGCGGTATGGACTGGGCCTCCTGCGAAACAATCCTAGTTGCCTCCATTTTATTTTTTTATTGTTTTGAGTTGTTTCTTCTGATTTGATTGTGCTTTTCATTCGATTGTTACTTGTTTATTGATGTACATATGTACATATGTTGCGGCACGTTTAAGGGACAAGAGACAGAGCACAGATCTCTCCCGTCCTCTATCTATCTGTGACACCTTTGAATTTGCATGTCGTCTATCAATTGAATTAAAAAATAATTTATCACGTCAATTTGTTTATAATGTCTCTTCTGGTTTCGTGCCCTTTTATATACTCGTATTCTCCTACTGGCCTCTGTAGGCTTTATGATTTCTTATTTCTCGCTGTGTTGATTGCGCATGAAATGACTGACGTCTGTCAAATGAATGCCTGCAAGTTTAGTAACGCGTAATTGTAATTAATTTTCTATTTGCAACCATTTCGTAGGTGTTTTAAGGAAAATGTTGTTTTTTTTTAACAAGTTTTCTGGCCATCAGCGACTTAATTTTTTTTGTATGAATTGAAAAAAAAAAAAAGAAAAAGGAAATGTGTGTACTGTGAGCGCAGGATGCATTCATTAATCAGTTCGTGACGTTTCTTTTGTCGTTCATGATGAGAAGGTATTGATATAACGATATTTTTAAAAGTTCAAATGATTTTGTAAACCTTCTTAAAAACCTACTTACTTATCAGGCCAGCGATCTATGGAGGATCTGAGCCTGAGCTATAGCTGCCTTCCATCCTTGACGGTCCCCGGGCACGCTGCTACCAGCTATCAAGACCAAGATATCTTACATCCCCGATTACTTGGTCTTCATACCGGAGGTCCGGTCTTCCTTTTCATCTCGAACCAGGAGGCTCGGAGTCGAAGACCCTCTTAGCTGCAGCGTTGATGTCCTTGCGCTCGACGTCCATGTAGTCGACGGATCCTTGCCTTCCGGACTACATCCACATCTTGGTACAGCTCGTAGAGTTCGCGGTTGTGTCTTCTTCTCCATTCACCTTCCTCACAAACAGGACCAAATATCCGGCGCAGAATTTTTCTTTCGACAACATCAGCTCCGTTGTACTGCTTATCGTCCAGCTTTCGGCTCCGTACAGCAAGACTGGCAGAATGAGCGTTTTGTGAAGCATGACTTTGGTCTTTCGAGTGAGGAGTTTTGACCCCAGTTGTTTGGACAAGCCGAAGTAGCAGCGGTTGCCAAGGGTGATTCTATGCCGGATCTCCACTGTGGTGTCATTTGTGGAATTTACGTTTGCCCCGAGGTAGACAAACTCATTAACTACCTCGAAATTGTAGCTGTCAATTGGTATATTTTGTCCCAGGTGGTGAGCGACGGATTGGTTTTTGCTTGACAGCATGTATTTCGTTTTGTCCTCATTGATCTTAAGACCAACTCGTTTCGCCTGTTCTTCAATCGCCGTGAATGCTTCCACAATGCCACGGCGAGAACACGCGATGATATCGATATCATCCGCATATCCTGGCAGCTGGACGAACTTGTAGAAGATAGTGCCTTCCCTGTTGACGCCTGCCCGTCGCACTATCCGCTCCAGCACCAGGTTGAAGAAGTCACATGACAGCGCATCTCCTTGCCGAAATCCGGTGCATGTTTCGAATGGTTCCAAGGTCCTAGAACCGAGTTGCACGGTACATCGCGTGTTCTTTAGCGTGGCGCGACACAACTGGATCAGTTTTACCGGGATACCGAATTTCGCCATCGCACCAAACAGTTCTTCACGATGAATGCTGTCGTATGCGGCTTTAAAATCGATGAAAAGATGGTGTGTATCGATTCGAAACTCGTTGGTCTTTTCCAGGATTTGTCGCAGTGTGAACATTTGGTCTATAGCTGATTTGCCGGACCGGACCGCACTGGTAGCTGCCGATTAGTGCGGTGCAAAATGGTTTTAGACGTTCACACAATACGCTGGACAGGATCTTGTATGCGACGTTGAGCACGGATATACCTCTATAGTTCTTGCAAGGAGTAGGATCGCCTTTTTTGTGGATGGGGCATATAGAGCTGGTATTCCAGTCGTCGGGCATGCTTTCATCTTCCCAAATTCTGCAGATGATCTGGTGCATACTCCCTACCAGAACATTGCCGCCAGCCTTGAAGAGCTCTGATGGCAAGCCATCAGAATGCTGAATAGCTGTGCCGACTTCTTCGATGCTGAATGGGAGGACTACTTCAGCGGCTGGAGATGCGACTTCCTCGGTCCCTACCACTCTCTCTTGGTCATGCTCGTTAAGCAGCTGCTGGAAATGCTGCTTAAATACAACCACTATTCCCTGCGGGTCGGTGACAAGATTACCCTCGCAGTTTCGAAAAGCCTGGGTGCCCTTTTTGAAGCCTCCTGCAAGGCCTTTGGCTTTCTTGTAAAAGGCTCGTGTTTTATGTTTATCCCTAGACTCCTCGATATCCTTGAGCTGGGAGGCTGCGAAGATTCTTTTCTTTTGTCGCAGTAGTTTTTTCTCCTCCCTTCTTCTGGCTCGGTACTCTTCTTGCGCTGCCCTGGTTTTCCTCTGCCGCCTCGTCGGTTGCTGCCTTTTTCTGCTAACACTCGCCATCATACCACGGGTTTCTTGTCGGGGGTGGTAGGTATCCTAAGGTGGTTTCGGCTACTTCCTGAATGGTTGAGCGGCAATGCAGCCACATATTATTGGCATTTGTGTTATGGCATACCATAGAGTCTTTCGCTCAGCTACTCCCTGTAGACTCTGGCAACCTCCGGTGTGCTCAGGCGCCTAATGTCGAACCTCCTCCTGATGGGCTGGTGCAGCTTTCTGACATTGGACAGTCGAGCTCTGAATCTTGCTGCAGTACTTAAATGTGTCCCAAAATTAGCTTTAACTCTAAGATTTCTTCATAAAATCCAAAGTATATGGACCAATATGTCCTACACGATTTTATTGAAAAATAGGCTGTCTGTCCTAAATTGTTTTATTTTCGCACAATACCGCATTAAATTTGGGACAACTTTTAGGCCCGCCTTTTCGATCATTTTAAAGCGTATAGATGTATAGCTGCGAACGTAAAAATAGTAACCACCTTTATACGAGGTGGGTCAATAAGTCTTTAGAAAAAGGTAGTAAACCTATCTTTGTGGGTAATTTTTTTAAATTTATCAACATAATGTGCTTTTAGTTCAATACACGTCGGTGGATGGACCTAATAATGACGCATAATACTGTCCAGTGATCGTCTGTCCCTTTTCCAAATAATAAATAAAGATAGTACCACGTGCATCCCAAAACACAGTAGCCATAACCTTTCCAGTTGATTTCTTCTTTGGAGCCCGTTTGCCTTTAACAATCCACCAACGTATGCGCTCCAAAAAGGGACCACGCGGTTGCGTTTATTCTCAGCTAAGAGCAAATGCGGTACTCATCGGGCAAATATTTTTTTCATACCCAATTTATCATGCAAAGTTGAAACGATGGTACCTTTTGAAACCCCTGTGGCCACAACTTCTACTTCTCTGGTGACTTTACAGCCCATTAAGAACCAAAGCCACGCTTCTCTCAATCACCCATGTTGTGTGTGATTTATTTTTCACACAGGTGAAAGGGACCTCAGTCTAGTGCCGATTCCAAACGGCTCGAGTCGAGAAGCTTTTTCAGCGCAAGTACATATATACTACGGGGGGTTTCGCCAGTACCCCACCGAGGAGGGACGTCGCGAAATAAACATTCGACGGCGTTGGTGTTATCGGGATCCGAACTCGCTCATCGTGCGTCAGAGTCCAATACACTAACCAATGCGCCACGGCGCCCTCGAAGGAGCTATTAAGGACGTAAAAAATCCCAAACTGCAGGTATCACCAATAAGGAGGAAAACCGCTGCCTGACAATACAATACAGAATGACGCGAGCTACGCTTTCCGAACTAAAAAATATCATCAAATCCCTCAAGCCAAATAAAGCACCAGGTAGGTTCGTAGCCTGCCCAGAATAGGAAGAATACACTTAGGCCAGAGAGACCAGTTGTGTTGCTACGAGGAGATAAGTCTTTCATAGAACCACTTAGTGCATCTTAAAAAGTTATGGTCACCTATCCTTACTCGCTGAACATCAATCAGGTCGTTTAGGAAGTAGGATTCTAGGTAGCGTTTCCTGATTGAGCGGAAAGCCGGGCAGGCGCAGAGTATGTGATGGATGGATTCGACCTTCTCTTCGACTAGGCAGCTTCTTCAGAAATCATTCGGAACTTGACCTAGTTTTTGTGCATGACTGCCAATGAGACAGTGACTGGTGATGACACCAATGATTTTGTAGATGTCAGTTTGTTTTAGGGAGATTAGTCCGTCGACTATCTAGCCCAGGCCAGATTTGCCTGGTAATGAGGCAGGTGTGCCCATCTCAGATTCGTCTAAGCCATGGTGAGGTTTGTGAGTTAAATAAAGCACCAGGCTACGACTTAATTACATTTGATGTTTTGCACAAATTTTTATAGCTTGTTAACGCAGCGTTTAGGTTAGAATACGTACCAAAAAGCCAATGGAAGATCGCCGAAGTTATTATGGTTTTCAAGCTCGGAAAGCCACCGATGGATGAAAAATCTTACCACCCAATATCAGCATCATTTGTACGAAAGTCTTTAAACTCCCCTAGACAACACGCTTTCCTCTTATGCAAATAATGCAATACAAACCTTGTTGAATTTGTGTCCTTTATCCTCTCGGCCTTAGAGAATAGCAATGAAATCGACGTTATTTCTACCGATTCCAGTAAAGCTTTTGATACAATTTCCCACAGACTAATACTCTTCAAATTGTCTTCCCTTGGCTTTTGATCCCATTTCTTTGAAGTGGATATCTTCTTATTTGAACAATCGCTAGTATTCGCCTCAGATCTGCCATTTCTGAAATCCTTTCAGCTTCCTTCGGTGTCCCCCAAGGTAGCCACTTAGGTCCACTTCTTTTCGTTTTTCCATTAACGATATTGAAATGGTGATTAAACATTCCCACATCTCACTATATGCCGACGATACGAAGTTCTTCAAGACTATTTCCTCCAGTCATGACTCTTCCCTTATCCAATTAGATCTCAATAGTTTTTCCACCTGGTGTTCCAAAAACTGCTTGGAGCTCAACATTTCGCAATGCCAATCCATTACTTTTTCACGTACTACTACCTAAATAATCAGCCCCTTGCCACCGTTCAGGCTATCTGCGATCTTGGCATTTTATGTGACCAGGAGTTAAATCTTCGCACACATCGACTAGATAATCCTTAAAGATAATTCAGCTCTCAGTTTCGTGAAGCGACGGTCTAAAGAATTCTCCAACCCCTACCTTACCCGATCTCTCTACACAACCTTTGTCCGGCCCCTTCTTGAATACGCCTCCCAAGTGTGGTCTCCTTACCAACAAACCCACATTTCTAGAATCGAGATCATCCAACGCCGATTCTTACGTTTTTCACTTTGAGGTCTCCCCTGGAACAATCCTTTGCTCCTACCACCCTATCAAGACCGCTTCAAACTAATCAACATGAACACGTTGGAGGAAAGAAGAACTGTATCTGACATTCTCTTCATCCATCAACTGCTTTCCGGTACCATTGATTGCGCAACCCTCTATGACTCTTTGTCTATCAATACTAATCCTCGCAATGTACGAAATCCCCGGCTCCAATGAACCCATTTCTTGTATGCTAGGAAGTGTTAATTCGAATCCTTACTTCGATTTCAACCTCAGCACTCCATGCTTAGAAGCCCGTCTTCTTAGTCACGCCCCCCTCCCCCGTCATCCTTAGCTTCTAAGTTAGATTAGGTGAAAAGTTGGCTTGAATTAAGCTCCCGAACATTAAAATTAAATTATTATATCAGCCACATGCGGAGAGGTCTCAGTGACAGTATCGGCGGCTGGAGGATGTCCACAAGGAGGAGTCCTTTCACCCCTTCTCTGGTCGATAATCATCGATGACCTACTATGCAAGCTAACCACTCGGGGCTACGAGGTCATCGGATATGCTGATGACCTAGTAGTCATTGTTACGGGCAAGTGTAAAACTGCTGCCTGTGAGTGCATGAGGCTTGCGGGTCAGTTTATCTCAGACTGGTGTGGCAGAGAGGGTTTATCTATTAACCCAAATAAGACAGAAGCAAGCATTCCACCGATGTGATTGAAAAAGCACTCGATCATAAACTAATGTGTGTATTTCTTGACGTCTTCCAAGCCAAAGTGTCAAAGTGTGGCACGAAGGTTTGGGATATAAACTGAGCCAAGTTTTTCCCGAACAATTATAAAAACGGTCTGGAAAACTACGGTTCTAATAGACCCTTTTGTGTTAGACACGAGAGCGAATACTGAAATTTTAGAGCAATTACGGCTGGCGTTCCACAGGGAAGCGTACTTGGTCCAATGCTGTATACCAGAGACATACCACAAACGGATGGCACTATGCTGGCTACATTCGCCGATGATACTGCAATTTTGGCCACGGGAAAATAAGTCGCAGAATCAATGACTAAATTGCAATATGCCCTGGATCGCAAACGAGGCAAAATACCTAGGCATGACTCTCGACGCGAAACTCAAGTGGAAAGCGTATGTGAAGAAAAAACGTGAAGAGCTTGCTTGAAATAAAGAGAAATGTACTGGTTACCAGGGAAACACTCAGAGCTTAGTATTGAAAACAAGCTGCTTCTACAAGCAAGTACTTAGACCTAATTGGGTTTGGGGTAAACAATTCTACTATTATGCGAGCCGTTCTTTACGCGCCGTGGTATATTCGAAACGACGACATTCATCGTGATTTAAATATTGTAAACTTCGAAAATAAAGCTAGACTTTTCGCTCGAAAACATAGAGATCGACTGGAAGGTCATAATGCAGTTTTTGAAATGATAGAGGAACGAAACCTGTTGCGCTGTCTTCAAAGGACAAAGCCCCTTGATTAGCGCGACAAACCTAAACCTTCACAGGAAAGCTGCCTGTTAAATGTGGTTACCTCGGGAACGGAGAATTGCTAGATAAGTCAATTTACTTAGTTATAGTAGAAAACAAAATTAACTCGAAGGGTGGTGTTTTAGTGAGTCAAGTCTCGCGCTACGCATTGTCGGCCCTCATATTGTCTTTTGAAGATTTTTTCACCAACCCAACCAATTGCATTTTTTGACCAAGATGAACGTGTAAACAACACCAATAATACTCCCATGGCAATGTCGGTTTGATTTTTTTATAGTTCACGCAGGTTCAAGAGTTAAGGCATGTCCCCACTAGGATACTATTCGCTCACTTCGCTATTCACTCTCTATTTGCTCTCTAAAGTTAAGGCCGTTCCCATTGGAAACACGCCACAAACTTATGAATGTCAGAACATAAACAATTTTGAATTATTTTCCAAAGTGAGCGAATAGACGTGTTGGACTCTGGCGCACGATGAGCGAGTTCGAATCCCGATAACACCAACGCCATCGAATGTTTATTTCGCGGCGTCCCTCCTCGGCGGGGTACTGGCAAAACCCCCCGTAGTATAACTTGCCTGGAAAAAGCTTCTCGACTCACGCCGTTCGGAATCGGCATTAAACTGTAGGTCCCTTTCACCTGTGTGAAAAATAAATCACACACAACATGGGTGATTGAGAGAAGCTTGGCTCTGGTCCTTCATGGGCTGTAACGCCACCAAAGAAGGAGGAGAGCGAATAGACAGACTGTCTTTTCGAGAAAAGAGAGCTCTCAAAAAGTAGTAAGAGAATAGACACCTTATAGTGACTAAAGCGTTTCCATTATAGCTCTCTATTCGAATATTGAGCGAATAGACTCTAGTGGGGACACGCCTTTATACTCTTATGATGTTACTCTCCATTCGCCCTTCCCCGTCTGCAATTTCCATAGGAAATCTCCAGATGGCACCATGCGGAGGTGGGGATAGGACTTACTAACAGTGCCGCAAGATGTTCGACTGCGGTGCCTCTTCTCTCTTTTTAGCAGGCCAGCATCCGTCGGATAGATGCTACCCCAATGAGGCCTTTGTTAGTCCTTTGCCATCCGGATCCAATTGCATGTGGTGTTATCCACACCTGTGCTGAGGATGCAACGTTTTATTTGGGTGTAGTCGGTGTTATCGAAAGCACCTTCAATATCGAGAAAGCAACCTATCGTAGTTTCTTTGTCGCTAAGGGTTTTGGTGATCCGGGCTGTTTGCTCCTGAACAGCATGCGTGGTCGATTTCTCAGGCTGGTAGGCACATTGGTTTTTGTGAAGTGGTGATCTTTTCAGGACACCATCCCTGACATGCCTATCCAGAATTTTTTCCATTGTTTTTGGGAAGAAAGTGGTGAGGCTTATCGGTCTGTAGGACTTAGGCAGGTCTGTGGGTCTACGGCCTACTTTGGGAATGAATTTTACCATTACCTCTGTCCAGCTCGTTGGTATGTATCCCCATGCATAGCTGGTTCTAAAGATGTTGATAAGCATGAGGCCAATTAGCGCACTTTCCTTCTGAAGGAGGGCTGGGAAGATGCCATCCTCCCCCGGGGATTCGTCCAGGTCAAAAGAATTAATGGCCCATTTTATGCTTCCCTCGTGGAAAATTGTTTGTGCTCTCTTCCAGACCTCCCTATTGGGTCTAGTTGCCCTGATCTGCGGAGGTATGTTAGAGAGATTGGAGGGAATGATGTTGGAGTCTGGGAAGTGCGTATTGGTTAAAATTTTTAGTACTTCTGTACCATTCTCCGCGTAAGTGCCATCTGCTCTCCTCAACAGTCCAATTTGGTTAGTGTGCTCCTTGGCGAGAACTCTGTGGATGCGAGCGCTGCTCTGTATGTCTGATAGACTACTGCAGAGTATGAGTTTAATGCGACCATATGCTACGAGTGTTATGCCTTTGTCAGTATGTTTGATCACTTCTCATTCGCAACAGCTGTGTTGCATAATTTTATTCCGTACAGGAATTGATTTACTTTGGCTATGGAACAGCTTTGAACTACAGACTTTCCGCTTGACGGTCGGTGATGTTTACCACTGCGCCACGACCACCTCCTATGACAATGTCGGATTTGACATCTTCACTCTGGTGATTGCTCTAAACTTGTCTGTGATGTTTTATTTTTATTTATATATGTTTGCTGGCAACATTTGGCTCAAGAATTTGCACAGATTTTAGGACACCTTCCACACACTAGATATGGGTTAGTTTACACATTGACTTTGGAGATGTAAGGATTTGATCTAGGATTACCAGGAAATGTTGTTGCTTACTTTTTTTTATTCAAATACCACAGATACCGAATGAAGCTCCATAGTCCTGTGTATCCGTTTTTGTGTGACAGTCAATACTTCCCTTCGTCGAACTATCCATTTACAACCAACATCTGAATACGTAAAAACAAAAAAAACCCAAGTTCGTCCCATCCAAAATCAATGCAATGCATGTACTTACAACGTGCAGCACTACGAATTCATGTTGTCCGGGCAAGCATACTCGTATACACCAGTGTTCGTACTTGAGTTTTGTATCCGCACAACACGCTATTTAGTGACTTAAATTACTGCATCTCATTAGTGTTAGCATTATGAATATGTACCATCACATGCACATGCACGACTCTCGGCCGGTTTCATTCAGGGCCTACTACTCCAGACTATTCATCATCTGTCCATCATCCTATTCACAACTTAAAAAAAAAAAAGAAAAACAAACATATCAGAACAGAATTGAAATTAGAAAAAAAAAAAAGAAAGTTTTGCTAAAGATTCAATGCAAATGCTAATACTACCAACTACCACCACCGAACAAACAAACAACTAAACAGCCGACTTATCAACCTATCAACCACTCACCAAGCCCATATACAACGCGAATAACCCTAGTAATGAGATACTCGTACTTACATTGAATAGTTTTTGGGATCACGTATACCAATCAATTACTAAAATCATGTTAGAATAGAAGTCTAAAAAAACAAAACCCCTGAAGCAAGATACAAAAAATAAAAAAAAAATAAAACTTTCTAACAAAAAAACATTTCTCATTTCTAGATGGAATCTGTTTTGTGAATTCACTTGCATACGCACGTACGTATCGATGATGTAAAAAAATTAATAAAATTGTTCTTTTTTTTATTAAATTTCTTTTACAAAAGTTTTGGTTTTTTTTGGATTATTTTTCTAACAAACAAAACGAATAGAAGGAGACGAGATACTATGCGTAGTACGTGAACAATAGCATCGCGTTGTAGCTAAAGGGCGACAAATGCTGTTAATTAGTTTGATTTTTAATTATCGAAATTAAGATACATGCATGATGTATAGGAGATATACTAGAAACTTGTACTACAAGTACAATAGCGACAATCGTTAATAATTTCGTGACATGGGCGATGTAAATCGATTATTGCAAATAGGCGTGAAATATACAAATACAAGGAACAAGATACACGTTGTACGATTGGTGTATTTATTAAATTCAATTACCCATGCTAGTAGCGCTTGGGGAACAACAGAGTTGATTATACGTGGATGGGCACGTGAACGAAAAAAAAAGCGATGAATGTGCTAGACACAGAAAAGACTGTTGCGCCTTAGTAATCGATTAGATAGTGTATCTCTGGTTTAGTTTGTGTTTTGTTTTTTGGTTCGTTGTGGAATTTTGTTAATATCTGTTATTGTTTTAGTTGTTTTTTTTCCGTTTTCTATTCGGACTTGCAGTAAAGTTGTGAAGTTCTCGTTAAGAAAACATGCATCTGCCTTCCAATCAGTAGCCACGGGAGTGGCCGTGGTGCAGTGGTTAACATCATCGGCCGTCGAGCGAAAGGTCTATAGTTCAAATTCGTTGCATAGCCAAGAAAAAAGCAATTCCTATACGGAAAAAAGTATGCAACCAAACGTACTGCGCCAGGCATAACACTCACAGTACATGGTCAATTGAAATTCATCCTCTGCGTATGCAATATTAACACCAAAAGTGCATGAACGAATTACTGTGAATTATAACCAACAAACCACCACCCCTGAGAATAATGAACGAATATCTACGACCCAAAACCACTGCACTCCGTTCAGGTTGTGTGTAAACCTGAGCGAAACTCTCCATCTCCCTGTTACCTTCGCTCGCACAACGTTCAAACGTGATAAGGCCTTGGCATTGAGTGCGGGTGTAACTTTAACATATGAAAATATACGCACTTCTAATGGCCATGCACTATGTTGTGAAGCACAGGTGGAAGGGGAAAAGCATATGCGTCTGCAGTGACAGCCAAGCTGCACTCAAAGCCGTACGCAACCCCCTAACTAGCTCCAAATTAGTGCAACTAATGAACTCAAGTCCTTCTTATACAGAGGTGGTAGACTAAATTCACTAAAGCTTGTACGGGTTCCAGGTCACTTTGGGCTCCCAGGAAATGAAATCTCTGATGAACTCGCCAGAATGGGTTCAGAGGAGAGTTTCTCAGGACCTGAACCCGCTCTATGTCTACCTGTGTCCACGGTAAATTCATACATTAACGATTGGGCGTTTAATACACACAACCGTAGATGGAGGGATTGTCAAGGTTGAATTGTTTGTCTAAGCGCGTATGCCCTGATGTCTTATGCCATCCTGTCTTTAAGGAGAATCGACTGCAGAAGGCTTGTGGGAGTCATTACGGGCCATTACACTTTTGCTAAGCATCTATGCGTACTTGGCATCAGTGAGACGCCTACCTGTTCTGTATATTAGGAGGAGGATGACACTGCAGACCTTTTCTCTGTGATTGTCCCGCCTTTGCTCGCGCACGGTGGCCTAACCTTGGAGCCGACGTGGTCTGTGCCGAATCTCTTAGCCCTATTTCACTTTTCTCCGGAAAACGGGGAAAACACAGCAATGTAAGGTGTATGTCTGGAGTACGATGGACCAGTGTTTGCGTCTGAGTGCTCGCACGGATAGCAGATGCTTTCAACAACAATAAAAAAAAAAAACAGTTGTGAAGTAAAGGCACAATGATCATGACGACAGTTCTAGTCTAATTCTTCTTCTTCTTATCGGGCGCTACAATTCAGGGTGAACCTGAGCCTCAACCAACATGCTCCTCCGGGCTGGAGCGCTATACAGCCCGTAAAGCTTGTGGTTGAATCTTTTCCTTCATCCCCCGTCTGCATTTATAGGATCGAAAATCACACACAAAATCCTTCTCCTTCGTCCATGTTTCTGCGCCGTTCAGCAGGACCGGGATAATGAGGGAGAGGGCTCTATTAATCAATTGCATCCTCAGCCCAAATAAACAGCGATTGGCAAGAGTGATTCCACATTTTATTCCGGAACTGATGTCGTCACTGCGGAGCCAATGTAGACAAAGTCCTTAACTACCCCAAACTTATAACTGCCAATACAAACGTTCTGGTTAAGACGTCGGTGGTGAGTGTCCTTTTTTGATGGCAGCATATATTTAGTTTTGCCCAAACCGATTTTCGCCGCCTCCATCTCAATACTCGTAAGCGCCTGATTGACATCTCGCCGTGTTCTTCTGATTATGTCAATGTCATCCGCGTAGGCGAGGAGTTGTGCCTGTATTAAGTCTAGGAAATCTCCAAACTCCAAACGAATGGCAGGATAGTATGCGAGTCAGACGTATTAAAGTCCGGTTGAAATACTAAAGAGGTTCCTTATGCAAAACTTTGATTGTGAATTGCTTAGCTATTGGCTTGTGTTCTAATTAAATTCACAATAGCTTGTCTTAATTGATTCGGTTGACTTATGTATATTAAAAAGGTCTTTGGGCAATATTTCGTCAGGATTTTGGTCTTTTTGTGATAATCAAGCCTCAAAAATAAAAATGTGATCTATCATCCTTTGACGAATCGAGTTCTCTGGTCTATATAGCTAGACTAGTTTTGAGTTAACAAAAGGGAAATAATACAATATTATGACGAATGGGTCGAGAGACTTCTTTGCTATTGTTTTTGCACAATATCATGACTCAGATGGTGCTTAAGGCGCTTAAAGGCGTCCAATACTTACACAAGGAAGGAAGGACAATGAAGTTTCGCAAAATACTTTAAGCTCTGCCCCCAAAAGAAAATTTTGTCTCGACCATGTTAAGCTAAGCTCTCAACCTTATGTGAAATCTGATACATAGAGGTCCCTTAAAAGTTATTCTTCGCCTTAATGATGGTTGTTTTTGGTTTCGCGTCGAAATTCGGATTCCAAAGTAGGAGCGGTTGCCAAGGGCGATTGAAAGGCGATGCGGCAGACCTACGCTGTTGTGTCATTTGTGGAGTTTTCGTTTGCCACGAGGTAGGCAAACTCCTTACCATCTTAAAATTATAGCTGTCAAGCGATTGATCGGTTTTGGTTTGACAGCATGTACTTTGTCTTATCCTCGTTGTCTTTAAGACCAACTCGTTTCGCCTGTTCCTCAAGCCTTTACAACATCACACTAAGACTTCGCGATGATGTCTTGTCTTGACTTGTAGAAGATAGTGCCTTCTCTGTTGACGCCTGCCCGTCACACTATCTGCTCCAGCACCAAATTGAAGAAGTCGCACGACAGCGCATCTCCTTGCCAAAATTCGGTGCATATTTCAAACGGTTCTGCGGTCCTAGAACCGAGGAATGCTGGCATATGCGGCTTTAAAATCGATAAAGAGATGGTGTGTGTCGATTTGAAACTCGCTCGTCTATTCCAGGATTTGTCGAAGTGTGAATATTTGGTCTATAGTCGATTTGCCGGGCCGGAAGCCGCACTGGTAGCTGTCGATTAGTGCGGTGGAAAAGGGCTTTAGACGTTCACACAGTACGTTGGACAGGTTTTTGTAAGCGACATTGAGCAGGGATATACCCCTATAGTCCTTGCAAGAGGTAGGATTGCCTTTTTTGTGGATGGGGTAAATAGAGCTGATATTCCAGTCGTCGGGCATGCTGCATCTTCCCAAATTCTACAGATGATCTGGTGCATGCTCGCTACCAGAACATCGCCGCCAACCACCACCACCATCGGCAGTTTAGGGCCAATCAATTTGTTGATTCCGAAGGTAGATTTTAAATAAGACAGGACTCGATTCTGACAAGGTAGTTTTCGAGGACTTTTCGACGAATACTTGATTTCAAGGCGTCGGGATTTGTCGGATTGTGTGTATAAACACGATTTTTTGTATAGCCCCAGAACAATGTTATAGGTCGTCGACCTTGGTGGCCAGTTCGCATCACCAAAACGCGAAATAAGGTCTAAGATTTTTTTTTTTTTTTTTTACAATAAAACTAAAATGAATCGTGTCGTATGAGAGGTAGCCCTCTCTTGTTGTAACCGTGTATCATTTCCATTTATACCATCGATTTAAGGTCAACGATACTTTCCTTATTTTCCACCAGACCAAATTGCACACAATAGGAGGTGTGTCAATTAAGTTCCGGAAATTTGTAAACAGAAGACGATCAAATTCAGCCGCGAAATTTATTTTATTACCGATCCTTACAGCAATCCCTGTCTTATTCTACACAATAATTCAAATGAATCCCACTATCTGGAGCACCCTTAAAAGTCATCCGAGGTTAACTCGTTCAAAACCATGATTACATTTAAGTACCACCCATTCTTAATTTTGCTAAATCGAGAAGCCTCACTGACTTTATAAAGTACGCATAAATCTGGCGCCCGAGCACGGATTGATTCAGAATATAAAGTTAAATATTAAATCACGACTGAGCCGGTTCGCCAGTTGAAGCTCGGGTTAACCAAAATTTGATTCATGGTTCGGCTGGCTTCCCAGAAAACGGCGTTATCAACTAGTACTACTTTAAGCCTTAACCGCTTAGTCAATACCACTACTGATCTTCCGGCTATGTTACCAAACCGTCGTCTCCTACTTCACTGCCTAAATATTAATCAGGATACAGACGCCCATCTCGTTGCCCACCTAACAACACATATCCGTGTCCTACTCCACGGTTGGCAACAATTCACGCGAAAGTACTGTCGTACCTCCATACATGCGACCAGCTTTCAGCAGCCTTTCACTCGGACTCTTTACCCACGGACCACCATGACAATTAACCAAAATTTCAATATCTGCCCTGTCATTAACTACTTCTCCATCAAACATTTTTCTCTCCCCCTCCACTTGCCGTGTGCTGTTGTGCAATAATTAATATTCAAAATCTAACCAAAAAAAGTTAAACTCCCCATCAAACCTCTATTTATTACATATTCATTAGGTTAAGCCGAAATAAAAAGAAGAGAAGTGAGCTGCCAACTTTCTTTATTTTAGCATTTTGATATTTGTATCTTTTACCTTTAACATGTAAAAGGTCGTTTTAGTCTTTGCCTTTTTTCTTCCTCTCGTGATGTTTTTTTTTTTTTTTTTTTCGTTTTGTTATTCGGAATGCATGAATTCATCGTCGTGCTGTGATTTATCTTTTCTCCCACTTATCTCCCCCTCGCGATCGTACTTCAAACGGAAGTAAAATCTCCCGAAAAAAAATGAGAGAAGAAAAGCTTTCGTCACAGAGTAACACGTCACCGACGCAGAAGATGAAGGATACGAACGAAAAAAGATGGAAAAACCCTTTACCTACTTCAACTGGTTTATGTCTTAATCATGAAATTTTGCGACAAAACAAAAACAAAAAAAAAAAAAAAAACAAGTCGCCATCAATGCGCCATGCGCCATCATCATCATCACCATCATCACCCATCACCATCACCACCAACCAATCAGCCGACCAAGCCGTGGGAAGACTAAAAGACTCAACTCTGGAATACGACTGCTCTGGCTCGTACTATTGTTCCGCATACACACCTTTGCTTTGCATCCGAGATACTAGTAAACGGGCAACGAAAAATTACCATTTCGGCGATCGGTATAAGAGCATAATAGCAACAGCCCAGTGAAAAAGAAATCCGATAACACTAGGAAGTAAAGTATGAAATGGCAAAGACCAACATTGCAGAAGGAGAAATGCTTTCGATTTCGTTTCAATGTTGAATGCTTCACTGGATGTGACTGGCTGACTGCTGGTGGTGAACGTGTATACATATAGCCACTTCTGGTGGGACTTTGATATAGACCTGAACAATTAAAAAACGAATAAAATAAAAAAAAGTAACAGCAATGGACTGTGAATAGATACTGTATACTGGTATCCTTGCAGACGATTGTGTTCCTGTTTTCTTCATTTTATTACTGTTGGTGTGCCTGTCTGGTGAATTGTGTTTAGATCTACGAAATCTGTGCGGTTTTCAAGATGATCGAATAGGTTTTCTAGTGGTGGTTATGTAACAATTAGCTCTCTCTCTGACCCGTTGATTTGATGACGATGTGTTTGGACGTGACTTTCTCATATCCGCTGCGTTTTATTTTGGTTTGGGTTTGGTTTCAAGGCTCTCTGAGTGCTCCCATCAATATGGGACAAGGCTAAGCCATTGATATTCTGTATGCTTTGTTCTAGAAATTCGTCATTTACAACAGGAATAAGCAAAATATCAAGACAAAAGTGTTTAGTGAAATTGTCGATCAGTTCTGGCACGATCACTTCCGTAGAAGTTTCCAGATGGCTTCGTAGAACACGCCGGGGTCAATTGAATAAAACCTATGTATATTTGAAATGATCGTAGAAAATTGAAAATGTTGGCACGATCACTTCCCCCTTTTTCGATAGTTTCGTGTACCAAAATTATAACCAAATGTTTGTAGCCATCTGTAGCATAAAAAATTAAACAAAAGTTAATGAATATCAAGAACCTGATTTTTAGAGGCACGATCATTTTCGTATAACAAGATCAACACCCAAATGAATTCTGCATCCGTTCCTTAGAAATTTGTGGGTGGTTTAGTAGACTACATTGCGATCATTTAAAAAACAAATTCAACAAAAATGTTGACACGATCAATTCCCTATTTTTTAGCAGAATCGCGTAGCAAAATTGTATCAACATTACTGCAACCGTTTGTAGCACGGAAAGAATGATGGATACCTATCATGAATCTAGTTCTTAAAGGCACGATCAATTCGTGTATCAAAAGTCGCATTAATCCATCTGACGACATTGTGAAAGCTGCCCAAAATCTAGGAATCTCTTTCGATTGGGCCACTCTCACTTTTTCTTTCTCTTCAAAGAACACCCATCCATCAAAAGAAGCAACCGATTTTGCCACCACAAAATGTTGTTTTTAACTAATCTTTTCGCTTTCTTCATCCCATTGACCAAAGAATGTCCGAATATTTTGCCAACCAAAGGTCCGCACGACCTATTCCCCTCCAGGCGATCTTTAGCTTAAGCCCCATCAACCACTTCCGAACTCAACTGCTGATCTTCTACTACGTAACAAATCCAACCAAACCTAATCCAAAGCTCTCGTCATCCCCATTGCTCATTCTCTTCCATTTTGAACCGTCGCCGCGACGTTCGAACACTATCCAACACTCTCACCAAACCCCATCAAACCAAAATTCCTAACTAAACTTACAACGTTTCCGCAAACCACCGGCAAAAGCATTAAAGCAACAGAGCAAGCAAGCACGAGCGATGGCGATGCGATGATATTATTACGAACACGACGATACAAACAAACAAACCACTCTCAACAAGAATGGGGGGGAGCAGCAGCGTAAAGTGGAGAAAAAAAACAGAAACAAAAACGAATGTTCAAATAAAATACCCGAGATACGAGCTTTTGTATCTTTTCACTGTCGTCGCTGACGTTGTCGTTGCCTTTGCCATGGTTGTTTCAACCTTTTTTCATCATTCGCCGTACCGCTGTTGCCGCTGGTTCGAGCAGTTGTTTCGACTCGACTTTTCGCTCGTCTTTTTTTCTTCTTCATATTTTGTTTTTAGTCTTTTTTTTGTTTAATGTGAAAAGAAAGAAAAATGGGATTCACAATCGCAAACTATCCACTAGTCGGATTTTGACTCTCACTCTTCATTCGTATTCCGGCGGCACAGGTTCGATTTCGGGTCTCCCCAAAATTCGTTCATACCTACCTCTCGTACTCGAATATCATCTACAGCCTTATACCCAGTAACACCTTACTTAGTGTCCATCCTCTCCGTGTTATCAATAAAAATTCGGGAAAACAGAAATTAATACTCACAATCACCATGAAAAGATATTATTATATTAATTGAGATATTTTATTGCAATTCATGGGTCCCTATCGTCGTGTGAAATATTTTCTTTGCTTGAATCAATTAAAGTCTCGTTATCAAATTCAGATATATGTTCATATGTGAATACGACAATCGTATCCGGGTATAGACAGTCAGTCAAGACAGATTACAAAGTTTGATCGAATACTTAAAAACAAAAATTAAATAAATAAAATCCAACAGAAGAAATGCAAATAGTGTAGTTCGAAAACAAAAAAATGCAAAAACAGCTGTGATATATTTATACTTTGTGCTTACTTACACTCGTAGAGATAGTGTATCTATTTACTAATGAAAAAAAAAAAAAAGTTTTCATAAGCTACACAAATTAATAAATAAAAAAATAAATTGCACATACTATGTGCCTAGGCGATAGTTAGTCAAACTACCAACAGTCGCTTGTCGCGGGAAAGCTCGACTTTTATTTAATATTCTAAAAAAAAAAAAAATAGAAAAAATTGTTTCACACAGGAAAACCCACTGACGAGTGTTCTGTATCTACTGCTTTACTACTATTCATCTAAAACAGTGAGAGAAGTGTTTGTCCCGCAAAAACAAAAAATTAAAAAACAGAAAAACAAAACAAACGCGAAAGCAAGAGCAACAGCGAAAACCATATTCATAGATACGCTAAATTGCATTAGAAGTGAATGCGGCGATCAGTGTGTTGATCATTTCGCGAAACGCATGGAATAACACGTTCAAGGTCAAACTTTTTTCCAATCAACCCGCCACCAAACACCACCCCACTGGAACAGAGCTGAGCTTAGCTCTAGTCGCAATCTTTTGCTATCATTGTCGTCATATTCGTCATCGTACTCCTCCTCCTCGTAAACGTTACCCGTTCTCATCAACATCGTCGTCGCTATTATCCCCTCGTCGCCGTACGAGTATATCAATTTTATTTAATTTTTATTTATCATTCTATCGGTGTGTGAGATTCTAAAGTGCCTCGTTCTCATGTGAAACTATTATTATTTACTATCCGAAGCTTTTCCTTCGTATATTTCTTTCATCTCTCTTTTCGTATTCACGGTGTTTGAAGTGAGTTGCCTGTTGGCTAGCTTTCTGTGCGATAGCGTTTGAAGTATCTACATACAATTACCTTTTCTTCAACCATACACATACTATATACTGTAGACATACATTGTATGTACTAAAATCAAGCGCGTTCTATTCTCGTGTGTAAAAAGAACAAAATAAAAAAAAAACAATTCTCTAATACCAGTTTTGAAGCTTTTCTATCTGGTTTCTCCTTTGATTTTTGCCTTTCATCCTACTATACACTCTATATGATGATGATGATGATGTTTAACTGAGCATCACACGCGCGCGGTATCTTCTAACAAGTGCAAAACACAATTTCGTTCTCTCATTTCCTTCCCCTGCTCAAATCTCGTTTTATTTTAAATTAATTATTGTAAGAAAAAAGTATCTATGAATGAAGTCCTTACCAATGAGGATGGAATATCAATTACCACCACCGCCACCGCAGACTATACCGATTGGTCCATCCCCGGTGCAGGTGCAACAAACCCATTTACAAATTCTACAAAATGTCCATCAACAACAACAGCAGCAACAACAACAACAACAACAACAGCAACAACAACTTGTTGGTCCTATGCAACCACCAGCAACATTGCCACCACTAAGCACTCTCCCCCTACAAGTTGTTCATAATTTGCCACACTTACTCGGCAACACGGCCGCAAATGCTGGCAACAACAATCAATCGAATAACAACAATCCTCGTAACAATGGAAACACTCTTCAACCCCTAAACGGTTTGGGCAGTCTACCACCCAGCAGTCAATTGTTACATCATCACTTGCAACATCTAGCGAATGCTTGCAATAATAACAACGCGAATACGCCTAACAACAACAGTGCAACAGCGAATAACAACAATCTTATACCGAACAATAATGCCAATAATAATAATAACAACAATAACGGTGGCAATGTTGCTGACGATAACAATCGCTGGACACAATTTCAAGTGCAACAATTGTGGAAACATCATGCATCCTACATGAATGGTAATGGTATATGGGTACTTATTCTATACGTGTAAGGTAAAGAACGTGATGCGGTAAAAGGCTTTATTACTAAACAGTAGATGTACGAAATTTGCTTGTCACCTATGGCAGGAAAATTTACAATCATAATTGATAAAATGATATTCGAAATATTTGTGGTACACAGGTACATATGTACATGCGTTTTAGATAAGATATTGATATTTATGGGCATCGAACTAGACTTGACGCACTAGTTCTTGAACATTTGTTGATTGCGTCAGAAATACTCGTGGTGTACCAAATTGTCTGTCGTTTGGGAGAGGACGAAATTTCATTCTTTTTTGAATGTCATAATGTGACAATGAATTTTGGATGAAAATTGAATAATTATGGGGTCGGTTTTCAAAATTTTGATCAGTCGACATTCTTTCTTCAAAAGTTTATTCGGAAAGTTTTTTTTCGGGCCCAAATAACTCTGAAGGATTCTGCGACCATTGAACGTTTTGCAAATCATTCGTCTATGTATGTATAAAATCAATGCTTGTCTTTGAGAATTTGTCGAAAATTTTGTACAAAATTTGGTCTAAATTTGTATTTATTCGTAGAGATTCTTAAAATTATCCAAAATATTTGGCAAAAAAGTACTTTTTAGGCCTTGTTAAGGTATTTTGAATAAAAACGTACAGACAGTAGAAGAAGTTTCTTTACTAAAGTGATATGTTGTGCGTCTGATTTGATCCAAATTTTGTTTTAATTTGTATTTATTCATAGGGGTTCTTAAAATTATCCAAAATGTTTGCAAATTTGGCAAAAAGTTCTTTGTAGGCCTTGTTAAAGTACATATTTAGCGTGAAACTGTACAGACAACTTCTCCTATCAAAGTAATATGTTGTACGTCTGATTTGATCCAAATTTTGTTTTAAATTGTGCTTATTCACAGGGGTTCTTAAAATGATCCAAAATGTATGTGAATTTGGTCAAAAAGCACTTTTAAGGCTAGACAGACAGACAACTTCTTCTAGCAAAATCATAATATTACTTTTACGTCCAATTTGATCCAAATTTCGTTTCCCACGTGGATTGTAGTTTGAACTAAATGTTCATTGTCCAAAATGCTAATACTCAAACAAATCCTTCATTTTATGGCTTCATCATGTCTTCGCCTCATAATTCATCTTCTAGATAAATCGATGAGCAAAGAAAACATGCTCATCAATAGCGATTCGTCACAAATCATCATTTGCTATTCCTATTAATATTCATACACGCTTTTTACCATTCTATCACCATTTATCAGGAGTTTGTTAGGAAAATTAATTAATCACCTGCCAAACGAATGCACTATGCCTAATATTAAAATTTTATCGATGGCAAAAGGTTAGCAGCTAGAACATAAGAGTAAAAAAATATTTGTTTGTTACCTACCTACCTAGTCAGTCCTCTTGTCATTTAAGGGCTATACTGTGCATGGACATTTCGAAATTTACAGGAATCCCATAAGCAATCTGAATCGCGATTTCTATGAAAAACTAGTTTCAAACTTGTTTCCCATTCAATCAAGATACCTTTACAACAAGCGCACAAGATAGAGAAGTATTCATAAGAAAAAAGGAATACACTTTCAATTTCATCGCTTCATCATTCCACCATATCTTCCCATTGTATCGAGTATAAATTCCATCCGACGATCATAGATTTATGGTCATAAAGTGATCAATGATTTTTTTCTTTCCGAGAAATATACAATCAGTTGGATGTAAATTTATCATATTAATTGAGATAGTTTCACCCACAGAGGAACCGGAAGAAAATGACTCTCGCAGCTTTTTTCGTGTATCTTTTTTGTTTTTGTTTTTGTGTTACTGACTATGAGTGTCATTATCAAGTCTAATGTAATGTTCACTTTCCCTGTCTTTGGAGAAGTTCGAGTTTTTTGGCTTTTTTTGGTGATTTTTTTCGAGTTGGAGTTCCGTTTCATTTCGAATCTAACTGTTTGGATGGAAATGAGATTTTTTGGCTTATACACACGCTCTAAGCTAGCGGCTATTTAAAAGTCAAATTATCGGAGAAATGTGGTTATCTTTCTTAGGTAGTCGTAGAGATTTAAATTTGTTTTTGCTTTTGGGTAGTCATTTTCGGATGGTGTCTAAAAATAGATTGTTGTTATGCAATTGCATTTGGGATGCATGTTCAAGTGGCGGAGGAACTTTCGAAAGTGAATTGATGAAGTGGTCTTTGGGTTTTTAATCTTTGTAAAGATATTCTGCCATAAAAGCTGTCGCTTTTGTTTGGCGAGCGCAAAATTTGTGTAAGAAAAGATTGGATCTTTAACTAATTACAGGCTATGAGCTAAAAATCGTCAAAAGCCCTACGGTATGCATTTTTCCGCTATATATAGCTATAAGGCACACCTAGGTGTAGGTTTCAAATCGACTTTTTTTTAAAGCTACAATTCCTAAGCTACAAATCCCAAGCTACAAAAATCCTAAGCAACAAATTACTATTATAAACACAAGTGAAGGATATAGCCGGTGTTATTCACTGAATTTTGAATTTAATTCATATACAATCCCAGGAATTTGGATTTTAAATTATATTACAAACTACGAAAATGACGGTAAAGCGATAAAAAGCTGTGAATTGGGTTGACTTTTTTCAAACAACATTAAATCCCGTGACAGAACTCAGTAGACATATGTACATATATAGTCTGTCTCATAGTAAACAGGACTTTTTTAATAGGGACATTTGTGGAGGCGTCATCTTAATGAGGCTATAAGCGTTCAGAAGATAAATTCTTTCCAGACTTCTAGTAAAAATTTCATGACATTTGGTTCACTGGAAGCTAAGTTATTGTGACAGTGACAGTGACAGTATTTGTGCGTTGTCGGTACAAAGATGAGCATTGAACAAAGAGCCAATATAAGTTTAGTTTTAAACTCGGTAAAACGTTTACTGAAACGTTTCAATTGATGCAACGAGCTTATGGTGATGATTGTCTATCCCGTGGTAGAGTTCATGAGTTGTATACGCGTTTTAAAAACGGGCGTGAGCACATCAATGACGACCCTCATGTCGGCCAGGCGAAATTCGTAATTACTCCAGACAGCATCGATTAGTGCGTGAAATTCAGCAGAAATTGTCATTGCGTTTTAAGGAAATGGAATGGGTTGGTTAACATCATCGACCGCCGAGCGAAAGGTCTTTGGTTCAAATTCGCTTCGTAGCCAAGAAAAAGTAATTCCTATACGGACAAAAAAAAAAAAAAGTATGCAACGCAGTTGTGAATGGAAAGTGACCAGACGTACTGCTGCAGGCATAACTCACAGTATACGGTCAACCCAAAATTCATCCTCTGCGTATGCAATACTAAAGTGCTCGAACGAATTACTACGGACTATAACCAACGCGGAATTTGGTCGGCTCTCGTCCTATTTAGGTCTAGGACAACCACCCCTGAGAGTAGTGAACGAACATCAACGACCCCAACCACTGCACTCCGTTCAGGTTGTGTGTGCAAACACATCATAAGAGAATATAAAAACTCTTGAACCTGCGCGAGTGTCTAAAAAAAAAAATAAAAAAAATTGGGAATGTCCAAAGATTCGATTCATCGCATTTTGTCCGAGCAATTGGGCTATCGGAAGGTTTGCGCTCACTTTGTTCCGCACAAGCTCACCGACGAGCAAAACTTGCTCAGAATCCAACATTGCAAGGACACCGTTAAAGAGTCGAAAAAGGACAGAAACTTCCTTTACAACATTGTTACGGGTGACGAAATCTGGTGTTTCCAATACGATCCGGAAACAAGGTGCTAAATGGAGGCCAAAAAATTAGCCAGCAACCAAAAAATCTCGCTTCGAGAAGCGAAAACAATTCTAATTTGTTCTTACGATTCACAGGGTATTGTTCATCATAAGTTCGTTCCGCCGAGCCAAACGGTTACCGGGCCATTTTATCTTTGTATTATGAAGCGGTTGTTGCATCGTATTCGTCGCATTCGGCCAGAATATCGTGAGGACGGGAGTTGGCGTTTGTTGCACGATAATGCGCCGTCTCATCGGTCGACGCTCATCACCGATCTTTTGACCAAAAATCGTATTTTATCGGTCAATCATTCCCCGTATTCGCCTGATCTGGCTCCCTGCAATTTTTTAGGGTTTCGTATTATCTTTTCGGAAAACTTAATTTACCGATGAAAGGCATGCGCTATGCTGACATTGCGGCGATTCAAAAGGCGTGTACCGACATCCTTCGAGCCATGCTGGCCACAGACCTAAAATCGTCATTCGAAAAGTTGTTAAGTCGTGCAAATCAGTGTACCGAAGCAAAAGGAGCCTATTTTGAATAAAATAAAAGAGTTTCTCTGAAATAACAATTTGTTGTTCTTATTTTGAAAAGGTCCTGTTTACACTACGAGGCAGACCGTATACATACATATGACCTTCCGAGTTCCGTCAGTTCTATTCTAGTCCGAAGCTCATTTCCTCCGTCTAGTCCGAAGCTCATTTCCTCCGTCTAGTCCGAAGCTCATTTCCTCCGTCAGTCCTCAGCATGTAGTTGTCAAGCATTATGCAAATAATGTTTTACCGCTACTAAGCTAATTAGAGTTTCATTCTATTGATTTATTGACTGGGAAAATACAAATAAGAAACAGAACAATAGTAAAGCTGGAAGCCCCTTTATCGGCTGTAACCTATTCATGCATATCAAGCGAAAAGTCGTTCTTGAACCTGACCTAGAACTTGGATATACATAAATACTTTTGTCTGACTGCTGACTATCTACGCACATACGAGTACAATACGTATGTCTACTTGCAGTGGCGAGTATCTACATATATCATCAAATTGTCACTTGCATTCGACTGTTGTAAGTCCATCCTAATCCCACACTCGAAATAGGTATCTCTGCTTTCGCGGATTTTCTTTGTACCTTTCTTTTCGACGGGCGTTCTGTGTTCTGACCTGCCCAACAATCTTAGTGTTGCTGCCCAAAATCATTTCCTCGAATCGCGCTCGTTATGTATTCGAGTGTGTCGTTGGGTTTTTCTTTTTTTTTTTTTCAAGTTGGTACTTCATGTAGGCCGTGTAGCTCATATGCGTATCTGTGTGTAAAGATCGTTCTTCTTTCTCGTTTGTGTTATTTTTTTTTTTTGTGGCCAAAGGGACAGTTGCGTGCGTTGTGTATTTAAACTTTCCATTTTTGGATGTATCTTATTTGTTTTGGTATTTCGTTCACTCTTTTTTCTCGGTTCTCTGGTCCGTACGGTTGTTTCTTTTATTATTCGAAGTTTGCCGTTTTTTGTTTATTTATTTTTGAGTCATTTTTGATAGTATATGATACATTTCGCCAAATTTACATGGTTCCACGGGTCCGTAGTACCATGATTCGTGTTGGTACTACGCGGAACCAGTCTGCGGTTGTGAGGTATCTATATACATTTTTTTTTTTTTTTGAGGTCTTCCAATTTACTTTCATTAAGTTTTGTAAACTTTCACTTTTTCGGCAGTTTGATTTATATTGTTTGCTTTACATACATACATACTACATCCATATGGCATTTCGTGTGTATGGATTGTTGTATTAATTCGGATTTTTAATTTTTTTTGTTGTTTTTTCGACTGCATACAAAAACATCTATTCGAAAGTAAAATTTTAGTGTTATGAGCCAGCACTAAGAGGCAGATTAAAATTAAGTTACATTTTGGGTGACCATCTTTTATGTGGTCTCGAGCTGGTCGTGTTAATGGAATTGTATTTTCCTCACTCTTCACCTATGTACTGTGGCTCTGGGTTCGGTGTTTTTTTTTCCTTTTTTTGGCCTCTTTCCTATTTCCTTTTTTAATTCGTGGGAACATATTTTACAGGTTAACGAGTGAGGAGGTACAGTCCTTTTTAGCGCGATAGCTAGTGGCTAGCTGCTTTAGTATTTTTTTTTTTTTTAAGAAAATGCGTTTATATAAAGGGTCCGCTAAATAACTTTTTTTTTTTTTGAAAATGCTATAAAAAAAAACTACTCAGTATTTTCTCAAATTTCTTTCTTTATTTGAAAGTACAATCCTTCCGGTTAATAATGGAAAATAATTTCATTCAAATGGCTGCCTCAGCTGGCCATGCAGTAGCCTACACGATCGGTCCAATTTTTAAGCACATTATCGATTTTATGCAGCTGTATTTCCCCAATGGCTTCACGGATATTGTCCTTTAAAGCGTCAATTGTCTCTGGCTTGTCGGCGTAACACTTATCTATGACGGCACTCCACAAATAATAGTCCAACGGTGTCAAATCGCAGCTCCGAGGTGGCCAAACGACATCAGCTCTGCGGCTGATAATGCGATCTTCAAAAACAGGGCACAAAACATCGAGTGTAGCCTCGGCTATGTGGCACATAGCGCCGTCCTGTTGAAACCAAATGTTGCCAATATACTCCTCTTCAATTTTTGTGAACAAAAATCGTTCAACATGGCCCGATAACGATCGCCATTGACTGTAACGGCCACTCCTTGTTCATTTTCGAAGAAAAATGGCCCAATTATGCCTCTGGAAACAGCGGCTCGTTTTGGATGCACCGGCTCTTCAATTGCGGTGCGGGTTTTCTGTGCTCCAAATGCGACAATTTTGCTTGTTTACATACCGCCAAGATCAAAATGAGCTTCATCTGAAAAGATGATTTTTTTGGCAAAATCGGCATCTTCTGTAAGTCGATCGCAGGCCCACTTAGCGAAGCGACAACGCACAATTTCAATAATTAGATTTACAGAGGATTGATATGCATTTTTTTTATTTCATATAATACATATTTCTTTTATTTTGATTACAAAGTCGTTTATAGTTTGGCTTCATGCCATCTACCAAGTTGACAATTCTCTAAAATAATTTAAGGTATATAAGCAATAATAATAATCACGAACGCAACGGAGTAGTGTAAGAATACAAAGTTATGACGTCGGATAGCTACTATCGCCAGAAACCACTCGTGCTTTTACCGATCGCGTCTCCCTTAAGCTCTCCAGTACACCTGAATTCTCCACGCTATCAATAGAACAGCAGTGGAGCCTTTGCAAACAAGCTCTGATAAGCTCTGCATCCGAAGTTTTGGGTTTCAGGGCTCCACCACGAAGAAACACCTGGATCGATGACGAGTGCGGGAGGATTCATACAGCGAAGCAGGATGCATATAAGGCCCGCTGCATAAAAGAACAAGAGTAGCTCGTAAGCTCTACGAGTTAAAAAGAAGGGAGAAGCATAAGCTTATTAGAAGAAAGAAGAAAGACCACGAGAAGTGAGCGATTGAGGGTTTGGAGAGGTGTTACTGCAGGCGTGACGTTCGAAAGTTTATAAAGCCAGGACGGAAGCCTGCAGGGATGAGAACGGACACCTAGTAGTAGAATCGCAGTCGATGCTGAGAATATGGAAAAAATGCTTCTGCAGACTGTTTAACGGCGATGTTAGTCAATATACCGCTGTCAGGCAGAATGATCCATTTTTAATCGACGAAGACCGCAGAGAATTCTATCCCCCTCACCTCGACGAAGTTAAGATTGCCATATCGAAGCTCAAGTTGAATAAAGCTGCTGGCGCAGACGGACTGTCTGCTGAGCTCTTCAAGGCAGCTGGGGATGACCTGGTTGGGAGCATGCACCAGCTCATCCGTAAGATATGGTTAGAGGAAAGCATGCCCGAGGAATGGAGTCTCAGCATCGTATGCCCGATCCACAAGAAAAGAGACCCCTCTGATTGCGCCAACTATAGAGGAATAAGTCTCCTTAACATCGCCCACAAAATCTTCTCTGCCGTTTTGTGTGAACGCCTGAAGCCTTTTGCGAATAAGCTGATAGGTCCTTATCAGTGCCGATTCAGGTCAGGGAAGTCCACCATCGACCTAATCTTCACACTACGGCAGATCCTGGAAAAAACCAATGAATTTGAAGTCGACACTTACCACCTATTTGTCGACTTCAAAGCCGCATACGACAGCGTAATTAGAGACGAGCTATACAACGCTATGTCTACCTTTGACATACCTGCTAAACTCGTCAGACTATGCAGGATGACTTTCGAGAATGCTCGCTGCTCCATCCGAATCGGTGAACACCTTACCGTTAGTTTTGATGTCAAAAAAGGATTTAGGCAGGGCGATGCGCTGTCGTGTGATTTCTTCAACATCACATTGGGAATGATTGTGCAAAAATCACTGGCCAGTACAAGAGGCACAATCTATTTCAAATCCTCGCAAATCCACAGCGTGATGTCAATGAGGCGTTTGCGAGTATTGAGTTCGAGGCGGCGAAAGTTGGTCTGGCGGTAAACGAGGGCAAAATTAAATATATGCTGTCATCGAAAAAGGACGCTCACCACCGACGTCTTGACCAGAACGTTTGTATTGGCAGATATAAGTTCGAGGTAGTTAAGGACTTCGTCTACCTTGGCTCCGCAGTGAACCAACGACATCAGTTCCGAAATCAAACGCAGAATCACTCTTGCCAATCGCTGTTTCTTTGGGCTCAGGAGGCAACTGAGTAACACAGCCCTCTCCCGAACGACAAAGTTGACTCTATATAAGACCCTTATCATCCCGGTCCTGTTGTACGGCGCGGACGCATGGACACTATCAAAAGCGGATGAGGAGGCCCTTGGTCGGTCCGAGAGAACGGTTTTTCGCGTGATTTTTGGCTTATAAACGCAGACGGGGGATGGAGGAGAAGATTCAACCACGAACTTTACGGGCTGTACAGCGACATGAGCATAGTCAGGCGTCTACGGATTCAACGCATAAGATGGCTGGGCCATGTAGAGCGAATGGACACCACAGCTCCAGCCCGGAGAGTCTTTGAATCCAACCCCGAGGGACGAAGAAGCAGAGGACGGCCGCACTTAAGATGGCGCACACAGGTGGAAGGGGACCTCAGCCAACTGGGTGTGCGGCAATGGAAAAGGCTAGCAAAAGATCGTGCTAGTTTGAGGGGCATGTTGGTTGAGGCCCAGGTTCACCCCGAACTGTAGCGCTCACTATGAAGAAGAAGAAGTTGCAGTTTAAAGAACTTGACATACACAAATTCGCTGGTCCAGATGGTATGTATGTATGTTGGCGTTACAGTCCATGTAGGACCAGAGCCGAGCTTCTCTCAATCACCCATATTGTGTGTGATTTAATTTGCCCATAGGTGAAAGGGACCTACAATTTATTGCCGGTTCCGAACGGCACATTTCGAGAAGCTTTTTAATGACAATTTTTCTACAGGGGGTTTCGTCAGAACCCCGCCGAGGAGAAACACCGTGAAAACACGTTCGATGACATGGCTGTGTCGGGATTCGATCCCGTGCCATCGGCGTCAGAGGCTAACACACTACCCACTGCGCCACGATGCTCTCTGGTCCAGATGGTATTTCCCCAATAATTCTGAAGAGGTGTTCTTCTACGCTGGCAAAACCACTGCATAAACTTTTTCGCCTTTCTTACTCTTCTGGACTCTACCCGAGTAGGTGGAAAACAGCATTTGTCCAGCCCATTCCAAAAAAGGCGAATCCTCTTCTCTCTCCAATTACCGATCTATTGCACTAACGTCCCTTCTTTACAAGGTCATGGAAACGCTGATAAATCGTCAAGCTAATGAAATGTCTCGAGTCGCAGAAACTCCTCAATGACCGGCAGTATGGTTTCCGCAGCGACAGATCCACTGGTGATTTGATAGTATATCTCACCGAGAAGTGGAATCGCTCGCTCCACCAGGCAGGTGAGAGCAAAGTAGTTGCACTTGATGTTTCGAAAGCATTTGACAGAGTTTGGCATGAAGCTATTTGGTCGAAAATGCGTGCATTCGTGATCGACGACTCTCTTCTTCTATGGATTAGAAGCTACCTTTCGAATCGTTCAATTCAAGTTGTCTTGGACGGATTCAAGTCTGATACTCACTTTGTAAATGCTGGTGTTCCCCAAGGCTCCGTTTTGTCTCCGACACTCTTTCTTATTTTTATAAATGATCTCTTGTCTGTTACTTCTAATCCAATTCACTCCTTCGCTGACGACAGTACCCTCAGCTTCTCATATTCGTTCACCAGTTTACGACCCTGCACTTCGGTTGTAGATAATGAGCGGCAGCGTATGTTAAGCTCATTAAATTCCGATATCGACAGCATCATCCAATGGGGTAAAAACAATAGAGTGGAATTTAATGCTTCCAAAACACAATGCTGTCTCTTGTCGTTAAAGCGTATAAATAACCCGCAGCCATTATCCATGAATGGCACTTGCATCTCAGAAACTGAAAAGCTTTCCATCCTGGGTATGAGTGTTGCTCACAATCTTAATTGGAGCGACCATATATTCAGTGTCGCCAAGAATGCTGCGAAATGCCTAGGATTCTTATACAGATGCAAGAAATATTTCTCACCCTTAGATCTAGCTACAATCTATAAGGCGTTCATTCGCCCCAAATTAGAGTTTAACGCTCATGGGTGGTCCGGTGCTTCCCAGACCTCACTGCACCTACTAGACAGAATACAAAAACGAGCCATAAAACTGATAGGTGACTCCAGCATTACCAAAACATTAGACTCGCTGGAACACCGCAGGAATGTTACCTGCCTCTCCCTGTTTTATCGTTACTACCACCAAAAATGCTCTGATGAAATAGCCAGTTGCATTCCGCCCCTTCAACATTTAACCCGCAATACACGTCTCTCTAGGAATGCTCTGAAGCCCGCTTTCGGACGTACTGTCAAATATAGAGAATCTTTCATTAACCGAACCACACGAATCTGGAACTCCCTGCCGGATTCGGTTTTTCCCCCTCAATGCAACATGCAAGCATTTAAGATCAATGTCCATCGGCATCTCCTCTATTCCTCTTCCTCTCTACCTTCTGCCCGCACTGTGTCGCCGACATAATAAGGTTATTCGACCTTGAGTGCGCGCAAATTATTTAAAAAAAAAAAAAGAAAAGAAATCTCCTCGATCTCAGGCTTTCCGTGCTCTCTCTTCTTTCTTCTGAAAAGCGTGTGTTCCTCTCTTCTCTTCTGCTCATAGATTTCGCGAGCAGCTCTCGTCCGTCGTTGCAGCATGGCTTTACATGCCTCTTGTTTAGCTGTAATTATCATACCTAAAGACTTATACTCTTTCACTATTTCAACGCTTTCGCCCCAATAGTACCACTTTTCGTTGCGAGAGTATCCTCCACCGCCATTCCTAAAAATCATCACCTTTGATTTCGATAGATTCACTGTCAGGTTCCATTGATTGCAGTAGTTTTCAAGACGGTTCATCACGAGCTGCATCCCTTCTATCGACTCCGACAGGAACACTAAATCGTCTACAAACCTTAGCGCAGGTATCCTCACACCACCAAGCTCAACCCCCCCTCCTACTTCATCGATTATATCATTTATAAATAAGATGAAAAGTAAAGTGCTTAAGATGCATCCTTGCTTAACTCCCATTTGCGTTCCAAATTCTTCCGAAACAAACTCTCCATACCAAACATACGCCACGTTATTTCTATACATCGCTCTCAGTACGTTTATTACTTTTCTTGACAAACCTAGATTGTGCAGCTTGTAGAAGAGAGCTTCCCGTGCTATGGGATCAAAAGCTGCACTGAAGTCAACAAAGGAAACATATAGCTTTTTACGACTTTTCTTAAAAAAAACTCCGCAATGCTGGTAAGGGAAAAGATGTGGTCCAATGATGAATAATGCTTCCTGAAGCCTGCCTGATATTCATTCAAAATTTTGTTGTTTGCTATCCATTGCGTAAGCCTCTTAAAAATGATAGCACTGAATAGCTTAACCGACATGTTTAAAAAAGAAATGGTTGATATGTACATATGTTTCTCTCTTTCACTTCCGGTCTTAACAATAATCCTATAAATTGGAAGAAAAGTATTTAGATTGAGGAAAATGCTGCCCAAAAAACCACTAATAAAATATTAAAATTTTTTATAACAAAAGAAAAGAACTGCAAGAGTTTAAGATTCAATTGACTTGATTTTTAGGAGAGCGCCGTGGCGCAGTAGGTAGTGTGTTGGCCTCTGACGCCAATGGCACGGTATCGAATCCCGACAACAGCCATGTCATCGAACGTGTTTTTTCACTGTACTTCTCATCAGCGGGTTACTGACAAAACCCCCTGTAGTATAATTGTCAAAAAAAGCTTTCGAATCTCGCCGTTCAGAACCGACACTAAAATGTAGGTCTCTTTCACTTATCGGAAAATAAAATCTCGGCTTTGGTTGGTCCTTCATGGACTGTAACGCCAACATATGTACATACAACTTGATTTTTAGGCAAAATTTTAATTTCTTTTCTTCAAAAAACGATTGGAATATTAAAAAAAAAATTAATAAAAATAATTCCATCAAAATACCCTAGCTCTAGTGCTTGCTCTAGAAAATTCCAGTCACAAATAAGAAATCTAACTTGTAGATCAGTTAAAAATGCAGGCTTGGCTTCGATATGACAAATACATACATAAGTGCGCTACGCCAATTTCTATTTTTCTATAATTATGTACATAATGTCTCTATTTTATGTGCATCGATTTGCGTTCCTAAAATATGATCCTAAACTGTAGACCAATTTATTGAGCTTGCGCAGTATTTAACATTTTTAGCTTCCCATGGGGAAGTTATTGTAATGGGCCGATTTTGCGAATTCCAAATTTTGACATAACTCCACGTTTCAAGGTCACCAGAATCCAAATCCAAGGTTTTTATAGAGATGTGTTTGTGTGTGTATGTACCTATGTGCGCATGTGCGCTTCGGAATTTCCCGCTCGATTATCTCGAAAACCAAAAATTGTATTGGCATAAGATTGGGTTCATTCCACGCGTAATTACGCAACTTAGTACTGAATAGGTTGTGCAGCTGTTTGTTGAAATGAAATAACTAAAAAATAGGCAAAAAATAATGAACAACACCCGGTGTTCCCAAGCGGTCCCTCATTTAAGTACTGACCGCACCCGATGCTGGTTGATTGCGGTGATCGGACGACAACCGATACATATGAGATTGCTCTGACAGTGTTGTGATTGGGCGAAGAAACGCACTCTCATGAGCTGCTCGTGAGTGTGCACTACCCAACGAGCAATTATTAAACCCACGCGCTCTTGAGTAATTTGTCTGTGAGCATTTTTTTTTTTATATTTTTTCCCCTTAGTTTTTGTTAATTTCTTCTTTTTTCTGCTGTAACTAGTTCCTTTTTTGAGGTTAGCTGCTGTGAGAAAACACCTATCACCGAGGTACTGTTTTTAAACTCCCATTGAAGTGTTCAAACCTGAAATGAGTCAAACCCAGTCACAACGAATGTAAGTTTCTCTATAAATTAGGTGCAAATTTTTCTGCTGATTCCTATCTATACTATTAAATCTAATTAAACCCTACCTTTATAGTCAGAATGGTTTTGTTAATCACGTAATTACGTGATAAAACATTTTACATTTGTCATCAAAGCGACAAACCTTTGTTTTGTTGAACATTACGAGACAAATGTGTTCGTTAGTGCCTTATTCCTTTTTGGATACTTGAAATTAACGATTTCTTCAGTATTTGTGTTACACACATTTTGGTTAACCTCAAAATCGATTTTCAGATATCCGTCCTCCACCATTTCTTCTATAGAATCTCCATCTGTTCTTTAATTTTAAACCATACTGCTTGTATCATGTGATCTTTTAGGCATTCATTTATTTTTCAAAGGTTAATTCGTGTAAAAGATTTGACCTCGACGGCGTTTATTGGGGGGTCCAATTTTGAGTTAATTTTTCGAGCATAATAGCTGGTATCTGGCAATATTGCGTTCTATGTAAGTCTGCTGAGAGACGACGTGTCCTCATAAATATAGTCTAAAAGCATCGAATCGTACGATCTAATAGGTCAATACACTGACTTTTGTTTTTTTTTTTTGTTACACCCGCACTCAAGGCTAATGCCTTATAACGTTTTGAACGAACGTTGTGCGAGCGAAGGAAACATGGAGATATTTTCGACAAACAACCTGAACGGAGTGCAGTGATTTTTTGGGTCGTAGATATTCACTACTCACTACTCTCAGGGGTGGTTTGTCCTAGATAGGGCGAATGCCGACCGAATTTCGCGTTGGTTATAATTCACAGTAATTCGTTCATGCAATTTTGGTGTTAATATTGCATACGCGGATGATGATGCCTGCAGCAGTACGTCTGGTCGCTTTCCATTCACAACTGTGTTGCATACTTTTTTTTTGTATGGGAATTGCTTTTTCTTGGCTATGAAACGAATTTGAACTATAGACCTTCCACTCGACGGTCGATGAAATTAACCATTGCACCACGGGGGTGGCCGTGTATTGCTTGCACAGCAGGTCGATTATGACGATCGTAAGATAGTCGAAGTGCGTCCGCGATAAGATAGCAATATTAGCTTAGTATGCCTAACTCAAAATCATGTCACGAGTCATGCACAAGCTGTCAAAAATAGTATATTAGGAACCAAATGGCAAAAAATCACCCCACAATGTTAAATATTCCTAAACCCCTTTAGGTGGAATACATCCAATCGTAAAAAAAAATGGCAGACGCAGGACTTGGTGGTTGGACCATGTCCAAAAACTCGCCTGGGCGTTTGGGCATAACTCCTGATGAGTCGATGGCGGAGGATCGAGTGGCTTGGAGATCCCACGTGTGCGCATTACCCCCGCGACCCTTTTAGTGGAACATGCCGGCCACTGAAAATGTTGTATGAGATACGTATGTACGTAGCCAGTTTTCATCGAACCTTTGGCTGTGTTCAGATAAAAACAGAACAAAACTGCCGTGGTGCCCTGGTAAACATCACCAAGAAATACAATTCCTATACGGAAAAATTGTGCAATACAGCTTTTGTGAATGGGTAGTTATCGAAATTCTGATGAAGGCATAACACTCACAGTATATGATCACTTTAAATTCATACTCTGTGTGTGCAACCCTTATATAACACCATAATGGCATGGAACATTTACTGGGAATTACAACCAACGTGAAAATTCAGTCGAGTTCCTCTCGAATCCTATCTAGGACAACCACCACTGGAGAGTAGTGAACGAACATCTACGACTCAAACCATCTGCACTCCGTCCAGGTTGTGTGACAAACATAATAAGAGCATGATTCTTGAACCTGCGCGAACTAAAAAAATTAGAAAATTTTAAAAGCTCTCTGGATGCGAGTAATAGATACTTTGACCAACTTTTCAAAAGACACTTATCCTTTTCCACTTACACGCGCTATATGCTCTAAATCCTAGTATAACGTCCCCATCACAGGCGTCCTACACTCACTTCAATCCACCGTCGAATATCCATGTAAAAAGCCATTAATCCATTACTGATCGCCAATTATTCTACATACTTTTAAATCGAGCTTATAGGCAAGCCCACCCCGCACACTGCCTCACGGATTCGATCGTCATTACGGTTCTGTGCGCTGCCTTCAAATCGTGCTACTTAAACCCAAAATACCGACACTATTGACTGGAATTACTCTCTTTTCCCATTTTTCTGCGCTACATTTCCATAATTTAGCTTTTTTTTGTTACACGTCCTTCCTCAGTATTTCGTTCGTTTAAATTTTGTCTTCAGCGCGCGTCTCTGTCCCACGAGCCTCGGCTTCAGGTTGTCTACTGGCTTATATGTGCTTCGACTAATTTGTATGCGGAACAAGTCGCGCAAAGCCATCATCCACTGCAATTTTGTACATAATTTGAGGTTTTTTTTTCTTCTCTTGTTCTACGACTTTATTTCTTAACTTTTTTTTTTCGACAGTGGTAACAACATTACGACGTGGAGTGTAGCGTGATATTATAACACTTGCTAGCACGTCGCCAAAGAGTGTGACTCGTCTTGACTGTAAACTGTGGAACAAATATGTGTTGTAATTGCGTAATTGGTATCACAGAGTCACTACCACACCTCGTTACTCCTCTCGGCCTCAAATCATTACAACTGGATGAGAGGTGTGACGCGGAGCTGGGGTACTGTGGAAAAGATCTTAATCAAAAATCAGTGAAAGTGTAATTTTCACACACCACCAATTTCAAGTTTTGTTTTCTGTTATTTTTCGACTTTAGCTTCCTCTTCTTTCGCTTTTGGATAAATGCAAATTGTGCGGATCTAAGTTGTATGTGGGCACGATGATCGTCGGATTGGCATATTCTGATTCTAAACATAGATAGATGGAGTTGGTGTAGAGCTTTGGGGAGCTTTGTTTTTTTTTTTTTTGTTGAACTGCCCGAGATGGACCGGAACCAGTTTTTTGGCCCACAAAAAAGATGAAACTTGAAATCTAAGCAATGGGGGGGTAGGTTGTGACAACAAAAGGTTAGAAACGATCGTGTGCGATCGATATCTATGAGGGGTGAGCGTGTGGGATCTGAATAGAATTGCGGACGTTTATGGTGGATCAGAGGATGGTAATGGGAAGGAGAATGAGCAAATAATGACTACTGGGCTTGTTTGGTGAATTCTACTCAAGCTCGAGTTTCTTTTTTAATTATTTTTTATTTTTTTGGGTTGGTGTATTATTGAAATTGTGGATTTCGCAAGGCTTTCGGCATTTGCAAATTGGGGAAATTGATTTATAATCTAGCGGGACGGGTAATCAAATGATTTTTCAGCGTGCCGGGCTACTGTCACAATTAATGAGAGTTAGGGTGTTTGTTCTAAATTTTTTACAATTTGATTTTTTTTATGCGAGAGTACTCGAATGGAATATCTCAATTAGGTAAATAGATTGATTGAAAATAGACCGCTTTTTCTGGATCAAATTGGGGGTTTGTATCACGTAGGGGGATGTAAAGGTTGTTTCTCGAAATCTCCTCTTCAGCTCTCTCTTCACTAAGCGGTAAAACACGATCATTTGCAGTGTCAGGAAACAGAAAAGCACTTAGCAAATAGATTAAACGGCAAATCAAAGCTGTACACCAACCTATAAATCAATCTGTCCACGAAGGATGCTCTGATAGCATTTCGCATATAACATATTTGGAGCTGATAGTAGTAAGAAATTGCCCGCTTTATACTCCTGACTCCTGACACAGTTTTTCTTCTCAGGTCATAAAGTGTGGTCTACGTCTGTAGAAATCGTTTTCTCAAAACTTAAAAGTTTGCTTTTCCATCGTCTCTCTGCACAAAATGGTTGTCATTCGTTTGATGATGGCTTTAGTTAATAAATAATTACTCTGTGGATCAAAAACTCTTATCCACGAAACCGATTTTTAATAACCCTTTCTTTGGTTATAGAACACAATATAGGCCGAACGACCTATCCCAACCAATCGATTTTCGTTCCAATTCAGTTTATCCTTAAAATGTTATCAATAATCTACAGAACACCCTTATAGGCGTTTCACTTTGATTTTTAATACTATTCAACCGTGACGTTTCACTCTGAATATGAATTCATTTGATAAAGTTACATTAGCTTTGGAAAGGCAATCAATTTTTGGCCACCTTAGCCTTTCGATTTGCTTGTCTTTACGGCGTTTCACTTTGAATTCAATTTTCTTGATTTTTCAACTAAACCGCCCTATACTAATGCGCATTTTTTTTTTCATTTTTTTTTTTCTACTACCAACTCTATCTATAATTACCTACTTCCACGCTAATAGACTCTCATTTCCTTTTCAAGAAATACCTTTTTGCATGCTCCACTTCGACGACTAGTTTTCCCTTTCCAATTTGCTTAAAATCAGAAAATAATAATTATAACGGTAAGATCCAAATAAAACAAGTAAACCCCGAAGTTAGCAATGTTTTGAAATCGATTAAGGAAGCATTCGTCTATTGGATAGTCTCGAACCAGATACAAACGAGGAAGAAACCTGATTATCCACATAACTGGAATTTTCTCTTTCTTTCATTGCAATAATCATCAAAAAGTAATTTAACACCGAAATCCGTTTGAAGAAATCCAATAAAATCCCAATTTTTAGCCATCAACAGCAGCGCAGCAGCCACTGTTGTTTACTTCCTCCTATGACGACATGGTTTCTTTTTATAACTCTATTACCAATCTACACAATCACTATACCCGCCACCTCCCACCGTAGATTGGCTGGTATCTATGTGCATATATGTCTGCATGTACCGCCATCATCTAGCGAACCGCATCGAGCGGAAGAAAGTGAGAGTTTTCCACTAACGAACCTGTATGACTACCTCAATCTTGGTCTTCTCTGGCATCTATCTAGATATGTAGAATCTATCGAGTGTTGTGCGACGACGTACCGCCAAAGAATAGGCCTACTGAACTAAGACACGTTTGCAATCGAAGGAGACCAAAGGAAAATGAAAGAAAAGCAGAAGCAGAAGAAGAGGAAAACCATTGCGGATGGTATGTTGGTTGGCATATCTACAGTGCATACTGTGCTCGTATCTCGGTTTCTTGTTTCTACCACTCTTTGACTTGGTTTGGTAGTTCGGTTCGTTGTTGATGGTATCAAGCAAGCGCAGTAGCTCTTTTTGCCAGCCAACATTACTGGTCCGGATGAGATGGTGTGGCAGTGATGTTGGTAATGGTATGGGTGATCGCATTGACATGTGTGACCAGAAATACATTCCTCCCAGTTCGGTGTTAGTTGCGAATACAAGACATCGAGCGGAGTGAAGTGTGATCGTCAGAATGGGTTATGCAATCGTTACTCTAGTTATTTTCCTTTTTTGCTTTCGTTTTGTTTATTGTTTGGGTTTTCTTTTCCTACACTGTGGAAGATGGAAAACTCTTTCCGTGTCATCGTGTTTGCATTTTTCCTTTGTGGTATAGTTCCCAGGGGCCTGGTGATGGATGGTTACGCGTAGTAAGGTGGGCTAGATTGTTTCCTGGACCTCATTGCTCTTGAAGAAGAGGGAAATGTGATGTTTTGAGGTAAATGCCTCGAAATTAAGGGATTAGAGTAGTTGAAAAGCCTAAAATTAGCTCCACGCAAATAGAAGCTATTAGACAGACCTCTTCAATCTGATGGCAAGCCACAGGGTTGCTTGATGTGCCCTTAGATTGGGCGTCGGAATCCAAAAATTAGAATTGACTGATATCGACTAAATGACATGTTAAACGCGATCAACTTCATTGCTCTGTTTGCTCGCTCCCTCCCTCAAAATAGCGATATCAAGACTTAAGTCTAATAAAGCCGCGGGCGCAGACAGCCTGTCTTCTGAGCTTCTTAAGGCGGCTGGAGATGAGCTGGTAAGGTACATGCACCATCTCATTTGCAAGATATGGTCGAGGAAAGCATGCCCGACGAATGGAATCTCAGCATCGTTTGGCCTATCCATAAGAAAGGAGACCCCTATAACTGCGCCAAATATATGGGAATAAGTCTCCTTAACATCGCATATAAGATCTTCTCTGCCGTATTGTGTGAACGCCTGAAACCGTTTGTGGATAACCTGATCGGCTCTTATCAGTGTGGTTTCCGGCCAGGTAAATCCACAATAGACCAAATATTTACGCTACGGCAGATCTTGGAGAAGATCTATTCGTCGATTTCAAGGCTGCATATGACAGCGTGCATAGAGATGAGCTATACAAAGCCATGTCTAGTTTTAACATCCCTGCCAAACTCGTCCGACTGTGCAGGATGACAACGGCGAATTCTCGCTGCTCAATTAAGGTCGGTAATGAGCAAACTGAGACCTTTGATGTTAAATAAGGATTTAGGCAAGGTGACGCGCTGTCATGCAACTTTTTCAACATCGTGCTTGAAAATATCGTACAAGAGTCACTGGCCAACACAAGAGGTACGATTTATTTCAAGTCTACGCAATTGCTTGCGTACGCCGAGGACATTGACGTGATTGGATGGACACAGCGAGACGTCAATGAGGCCTTTGTAAGCATTGAGGTAGAGGCGGCTAAGATGGGTCTCAAGGTTAATGAGGGTAAAACCAAACATCTGCTTCCATCAAAAAGAGACGGACAACACCGACGTATTGGCCAGAACGTCACCATGGGCAGATATAACTTTGAAGTGGTCAAGGAACTCGTCTACCTTGGCTCACTGATGACTAGCGACAACAACAGCAGCACTGAGATAAAACGCAGAATCACTCTTGCCAACCGCTGTTTCTTTGGGCTCAAGAGTGACACTATAAAAGACCTAAATCATCCCAGTCCTCCTTTACGGCGCAGAGGCTTGGGCCTTATCAAAAGCGGATCAAGATGCCCGTGGTCGTTTCGAGAGGAAAATTCTGCGCACTATCTACGGTCCCGTTTGTTCACACGGTGTATGGAGGAGAAGATATAACGAAGAACTGTACGGGTTGTACAGCGATATCGGCCTGCTACGACGCCTACGGATACAGCGTCTAAGGTGGCTAGGCCATGTAGAGCGCAGGGAAAATACATCTCCGACCCGAAGAGTCTTCTAATCCGCCCCGGAAGGAAGGCGCGGCAGAGGACGGCCGCATCAACGGTGGCGCACGCACTTGGAAGGGGACCTTAACCAACTGGGCGTGCGGCGCTGGAAACAGCTGGCCAAAGACCGTGCCAGCTGGAGACGCCTGTTGGTTGAGGCCCGGTTTCACGACGGACTGTAGCGCCACCTAAGTAAGTAAGTAAGACTAAATGACATACAGCTATCAGTGAGCCACATACCGTGTTCTACCAACGCCTTTAAAATTTCATCAGTCGCACGTCATCCCTCTGCATCATCACGCTCTCAGAAATAAGATCAGGAATTTCTTTATAGCATCCTCTTAAGTGAAAGGTGTTAACTACATATTGGTCCAACGCAACCATAAAACTAGTGGTGAAATTTTTTAATTTAAAAAAATCCGCTCAACATATCGCCTCATCTCCTCCTGACCAACTTACAATTAGGTGTCCATACGCAATCGCAGCGACCCAAAACGGACATAAAAGTCAAAGTTAAAGAGAATGGTTAGTCGGATTCGCCAAAGAAAAAATCAAAAAGTAAATCCAAAACAGCCACACAAAAAAATTATAACCACTCCGACCAAAAAACTTATTTCTTCTTTTACTTTTACTTTTTTCCACTTTCACTTCTGAAAATCCCCAAAAAAAAAATAAAATTCGGCAGTGGATATACACAAAAAGACCTTTTAACACACTTTGCCATACATGGCGCCCCACTTCTTTGGCCCGTTTTTTTTTTTGCTGGCTCAAGAAAGCAGACGAAAAAGGGGGGAAAACGAATTGGATACCTGACCACGGTCCACACAAACGAGTGCATATTTTTGGAGCATCATCTTAAGAGACGCATACGCATGGGCTTGAGTTACATAAAAACCGGTTGTTGTTGCTTTTTTCGAGCTTATCACAATTTTGAGTCTAGAGCGTGAATCAGTTATTTTTTTTTTGTTTTGTTTCACTTTCATTAGAAGCAGTGGAGCATTTCATGGGCCCAAGGGAAAATAGTCAAGCATCAAGCGTCTACTATGCTTCCGCACTCTCTTTTCTTCTGACTATCCGATACCACTTGTGTCTCCTCGTGCCACCTCTTGGCTCCTGAGACCTCCTCCATCCTCTCCCTTGATTCGTGTACATATGTATATCCTACTGGACCATGGCGATGCGGAATTAAACTTTCACTATAGCAGAGCATCCGACTTTTGGATCATTATACATGTAATTATACGAAAACGCATTAATTCCCCCCCGTGTTAATGACGGACTCTGACTGATTTTTGGCTTTTCGACGTCGAGCTTATGCGCATATCACATTTTTATTTTTTTTTCGTGAAAGAAAGTGAATTTAATTACGATTCCCAAAAAACACAAGGAAAAAACACAGAATTTAACAGCAGGGTTGCCACCATCATCATCACCATCACCATCGCCATCAGGCGGTTAATGTTGGAAATAAATGCAGAAGAGCGTTAATCAAATTCACGGCACGTTCTGCTGTTTGGACTGTTACGATTTCGTAACCGCTAGTGAAAGTGTATTGCCAAAAAACCGAAATGAATAACTGCGGACCCAACGACACTAATCGGAGAGACGAAATAAGTTTAAATTAGTAAGAAATGCTATTTGAGCTTTTTAATGTGCCGGACGTTAGTTTTGTTTTTTTTTTTTTTTTGAGTTTGTCATTTTATTTAGTTGGATGATATCCGCGAAACTTATTTCACAATTCAATCAATGTGCAGTTGCTCGGTGGTATTTTGTCGCTTTTTTTTTAATTACTTTTTTTTTGATGGGACAGTAGTTGGAATTTTGTAAGCTTTCCTCCGGGATCAGAGTCGAAAGGGGTTTTGGTTTTAATAGCGCAATAGTGAGGTTAGAAAATTGGCAAATGATGTAATTGAGTTTAAATGCTGCTTTACCTGCTTTTTGGGGGTTTAATTAAGCCATTGGTATGAGGACGTGTTTTGGTAATGAACAGAAAGTAGTCTTTAAGACTTGGACGCTTCTTCTTCTTCTCCTTAACGGGCGCTACAGTTCGGGGTGAACCTGGGCCTCAACCAACATGTCCCTCCAACTAGCACGATCTTTTGCTAGCCTTTTCTATTGCCGCACACCCAGATGGCTGAGGTTCCCTTCCACCTGTGTGCGCCATCTTAAGTGCGGCCGTCCTCTGCCTCTTCGTCCCTCGGGGTTGGATTCAAAGACTCTCCGGGCTGGAGCTGTGGTGTCCATTCGCTCATGGACACCACATGGTGTCCATGGCCCAGCCATCTTAGGCGTTGAATCCGTAGAAGCCTGACTAGGCTCATGTCGCTGTACAGCCCGTAAAGTTCGTGGTTGAATCTTCTCCTCCATCCCCGTCTGCGTTTATTGGCCCAAGACCGGGATGATAAGGTCTTATATAGAGTCAACTTTGTCGTTCGAGTAGGACTCTATTACTCAATTGCCTCGTGAGCCCAAAGAAACAGCGATTGGCAGGAGTGATTCTGCGTTTGATTTCGGAACTGATGTCGTTGTTCCAGGTCACTGCGGAGCCAAGGTAGGCGAAGTCCTTAACTACCTCGAACTTATATCTGCTAGTACAAACGTTATGGCCAAGACGTCGGTGGTGAGCGTCCTTTTTTGATGACAGCATATATTTAGTTTTGCCCTCGTTTACCGCCAGACCAACTTTCGCCGCCTCGAACTCAATACTCGCAAACGCCTTATTCACATTTCGCTGTGATCTACCTATTATGTCAATATCGTCGACGTATGCAAGGAGTTACGTGGATTTGAAATAGATTGTGCCTCTTGTATTGGCCAGTGATTTTTGCACAATCATTTCCAATGTTGAAGAAATCACACGACAGCGCATCGCCCTGCCTAAATCCTTTTTTGACATCACAACTATCGGTAAAGGATTCACCGATTTGGATGGAGCAGCGAGCATTCTCCAAAGTCATCCTGCATAGTCTGATGAGTTTAGCAGGTATGTGGAAGGTAGACTAGTTGGAGCGAAGCGATCCATTTTAAAACTCCGTTTATTATTTTATCAGTGCGAATACGAATACGGTGACAGTAATGCATTAGAAAAACTTAGATGTTTAGCGGACCCTCGAAAGATGGTTACTGAGTTTCTCTATCGATTGTAAAAAGAATTGTGGTTCTATGTTAATTCGTCCATTGGGCCTACGCTAGCTGGTGGTCATCGAAAATAGACCATCTGAATGTTTAAAATTTTTCCCTGTATGCTTTCATTCAGGTATTGTGCAGGTGCGGAAGGAAGATCGTATCAGTGAGTATTCATATGAATTTATGTTTGTGATACTTTAGTATATATCCTTACGGTCCGCGGCTATTCCAATCAAATGGATAGCAGAGTTGATAGTGTTTAAAAAACTTCTACCACTTTGACCCCTAAACGGGCAAAAAAGTCGTCGTATTTCGTTGACAGAGCTGTTTGACGACCAAGCCCTCTGCGTTGTTTTATTATCAAAATGCGGATGCGCGTGATTTCTATTGTTAAGTCTATGGGACACGTTTTCGATGATTATTCCTCGATGATACGTCCGATTTTTGATTTTATTTCTATAAAACCGTCCTCTCGATGGCTTCTATTGACATGTCTAGTTTGGTCGAAATCCGTCAAAGCGTTTAGGAGGAGTAGTCCGTCCTCTCGATGGCTTCTATTGACATGTCTAATTAGGTCAAAATCCGTCAAAGCGTTTAGGAAAAGTAGTCTGTCATCGAAACACATTTTTGGGGTGTTAAGGAGCTTCGCTCCAACATAGCGTTGTATAGCTCGTCTCTACTTACGCTGTCGTATGTGGCTTTGAAGTCGACAAATAGGTGGTGAGTGTCGACTTGAAATTCATTGGTTTTTTCCAAGATCTGCCGTAGTGTGAAGATTTGGTTGATGGTGAACTTTCCTGGCCTTAATCCGCACTGATAAGGACCAGCTTGGTCGATATTGCCATTATAGATAGACCAGTACTTAGAAATAAAGGATGTTTTTTTAGAGGTATAGAACTTTGAAATGGAAAAAGATTACCTTCTGTCAATTTAAATATGAGATCTGGCATATGACTGCTATGGCTGGCTCGAACTTAGTCTCATCTGGAGGTCCAATTTCGGTGACTTTTAACAACATTTGTGGCCGCATATCGGCAATAACGTGGCAAATGTTGTCCTTCAAGTAGTCAATTGTTTCGGGCTTATCGGCGTATACTAGCGACTTCACATATCTCCACAGAAATAATCAAGCGGCGTTAAATCGCACGACTTTGGAGGCGAATTCACGGGTCCGTGACGTGAAACTATGCGGTTACCAAACGTTTCCTTCAATAAATCAATTGTCGCACGAGCTGTGTGATATGTTGCACCGTCTTGTTGAAACCACAGCTCCTGCACATTATGGTTGTTGAATTGTTGAACAAGTCAGTAATCATGGTCACCATTGACTGTAACGTTCTGGCCAGCATCGTTTTTAAAGAAGTACGGACCGATTATTCCATTAAACCATAAAGCACGGTACCTCAACATACACTCGAGGATTATCATCACTCCAAATACGGCAGTATTGTATATTGACGCATCTATTCAGCCAAAAGCGAGCTCTATCGCTAAACAAAATTCGCTTATAAAAATTGGGATAAACGGCAATCTTGTTTTGAGCCCATTCACCGAATCTACGCCTTGCTAGGTGATCCTGTGCCTTCAATTCTTGCACGAGTTGGATTTTGTAAGCACGAAAACCAAAATCTTTCCGAAAAATCTTCCATAAAATGGATGGACACATATCCAAATCCTGTGCATGATGGGGGATAGACTAATTCGGGTCTTCCTCTACGCTACACTCTACAGCAGCAAAGACTTCTTCTGTACGAACTGTACGACGTCTCTGTGGATGCGTATTATCATTTAGAGAAAACATGGTGCGAAAACGTTCCATAGTTAATCGAATTGATTGTTCCGATGGACGATCATGTTGACCGTAAAATGGACGTAGTGCACGATAGGTATTTCGAACAGAACCATGATTTTCAAAATAAATTTTCCCAATTTGGAAACGTTGTCTATTCGTGTTGAAATGCCAAACCAAAATAAAAATAAATCACTTGACAGCTGACAAAATGGCCGCCAATTAAAACAGTGTTACCAACTTGAAAAAAAACACTCTTTAATTAAATTTTATTATAAAAACGCGTTCTCTGTGAAAAATGCCTTTCCTGCACTTCCATCGTTTTACGGTGGCATTATGATCGACCTTCTCCCATAATTTGAGTGTGATTTGACTATTTCTGATAAACTAGCGTCAATTGCGATAAGATAACACGTATTGTTAGGGAGATACCAGTCAAAATGCTCGAAAAAATGCACCAAAATTGGACAGTCAATATTTACATGAAATTTTGCAATGTTCCTCTGTTTTTTTTTGGCCCCAAAATTAAAGGATATTACAAATATCCTATTAATATATGTATGTACAAGTATGCGAACAATTCTGGCCTTGCCGCATAGTACTAATTTGCATTTTTAGCGTCTAAACGTAGAGTGGATTTATCGGACACAAGCCAATCGAGGGCTTATCCTTGTTTATTTCCAACTATGAGTGGCAAGCAACGTTAACTTTAATGTTGTATGTACATATCAATACAGGGCATCATAGTATCCATTAAACCAGGGCGGACTCGGACAGCCTTCGATATCATATTTTCGCCGTTTTCTAAACCATGTCAACTCCGAGTTTTCGGAGTGGAAATATTTCGCTGCTGGTTTTTTTGCAAACTCTGGAATGCATTCTTACCCTCTTTTCAGAATAGCCTTATAGGCTGCACTGAAGCACTTAGACCAATTTTTTAAACTCAAGTTTCTCCTATAGTTTTTCATTATCTCAGAGTGAACTGAGTTCTAGATAAAAATCAGTAAATTTATTTTCCCAACTTGGATCACAGGTATTTTAAAGTTTACGTTCTATTTTGGAAATGACTGTCCCAGATTAGTTTGGTTGCTGAGCCTAGCGGTCTTCATAGCCGACCCTATCGTTGAAAATCGTGTTCTATTTTTTGCTTTGATTTATTGCAACGTTAAAGTTTCTTTCATGCTTAAAGAGAACCCGCCTTCTAGCTGGACGCAAATAAATGTGGAATGATTAGGAAAGTTACAAGAAGATTCCTTACCGGGTTCTTCGTCAGTCAAAGCCAAAACTTCTTCTCCTTTGGTGGCATTGCAAGTGGTTCAAGTGAACGTTGGGGGTATTCTCATAGATAACTTATAGCTCTGGCAATGATCTTCCACGGAGCTTTACTAGCACAATTGTCCGAAAATGTGTCAAAAATGTTGGACCCCAAGACCATAAGTGAACCAAAAGCAAATATTCTTCCTTCAACCCTTGTTTTCAGCGTCTCTGAAGCTTTAATTTTCTTACGATCACCATAAATTAAGAATGTGGCTTCTTCAATGTGCTTGGAAAAACTAGATTATGCTTCAAGCGAGTCAGTCTTGTGAGCATATTTAATAGCTGAGTGGACTTACACCAAAAAAAACTATTGGAATGCAATAACGAATCTGAGGGCGCCGTGGCGCAGTGGTTAGTGTGTTGGACTCTGGCGCACGATGAGCGAGTCCGGATCCCGATAACACCAACGCCATCGAATGTTTACTTCGCGGTGTCCCTCCTCGGCGGGGTACTGACAAAACCCTCACACACAACATGAGTGATTGAGAGAAGCTTGGCTCTGGTCCTTCATGGTCTGTAACGCCAACATACATACATACATACAATAACAAATCTGCCATTTTTTCAACTTCATCATAACCCCCAGTGATACAAGGACATATGATGGGGGAAATCTAACAAATTTGTGTCTTTTTCTAACTTTAATATAAAGTATTAATCAAACTAAATTACCGTGAATCATAACTTAGTGAAAAAATTCAAACTAAATCGTCTTAGTCCTCCTTAGGCCATCACCTATAGAGAGAAATGTGTTCTATTTCCCTCCAGATGGCTCTAGACTTTTACAGCACTTCGCCTCGGTTGTCCAGTAGCAGGATACACAATATTAAGTAAAAAGTCCTTTTAGCATTTATTAAAATAAATAAATATAAATGAAAAACCAAAAAATTTTTCATACGGTCCCTGAAACGAACTTTTTTCATGTGGCCGATCACACTTTCCTGTCGAATTCTCTTCCCAATTTATTATTGAAAAACGACTCGGCAAATTTCCTTCATATCCCTCAAGAGCTCAAAGAGCCGTAAGAGCTCAAAATGTAAATAACTGGTTTCGAAAAACAACATTCTCAATGACGAAAAACCACCATCTCAGTAAGACGGAGTTGTTTTCCCTTTCAACCGTTAAATATTCGCCGTGAAGTTTCCTTCCTAACCTCAATTCGCCACGAATCCGTGCGAGCGCCAAAGTAATTAACGCGTCACGTATTCGTCACCCATTTCCCTAAATCCATTTTTCTGCCCCCCTCTCCGTCCCATTACTTGTTTGTGTCTTAGCTTCAAACCCATTTATTTTCCTTATAACGGTATGTTATTTCTTTTTCGCCACATGCATCATAAGTTGCTAACTAACTCACCTAATGAGTAATACACGTTCGAGTGCTGCCTGTAAAATGCGAATTTCCGCGACTATGTACACCAACATGAACCCGTCGACGTGTGATTCGTACGTAATACCAAAACGAAAGTGAGAGTGAATACGATAGCGGAAAACGAAATGCATCATCGCGCCACAAGAGTGGTAACTAACAGTAACAGCGGTCCGCGGGCAGCAGCAGTAGTGGAAGAAGAAAAAAAACGGTAAAAAAGAAGAAATGGCGGAAAAGTGGATAATAGACCATAGCCAGACCGCCATTGCCGCACTCCTCGCCGTCACTGATCGTGTGTGCTAGAGCTTGTAGGTAGATATGATGGTGGGTAGATCACATGGTGAGAAATGGCCACACGAAACAATGAAGAGTTTGTGGAGGAGAAGGCAAAGAAGAAGACGAAGAGTCATAATGCCAATCGATTGCAAAAGAAGAAATTTCACTTTCGCTTTTCGTTGTTGACTTACCGCTGTTGTTGTTGTTGTTTCTTTGTATGCCCTCTCCCGATCAGTCTTTACGACACCAAGGAGGAACAACAATGACAAGAAGTGCCCCTTGGCCATAGTGATCTTCGACGGATACTTTCTTTCCACTCGGGTTACCACACACTGTGTTTGTGTATTGTACGCTGCAGACAAGCATTGTTGTTGTGTTTGTTAACACTATTTCCAGTTTGTTGGATGCGGAAGTAGTTTTGCTATCGAAATAACGGTGTAGACGAGATTCATACAAGTGTGCATACATATACAGTCACACCATTTAGGGTATTTTACTAATTTCCAATCTTTGGATTCGCCACTTACCACCATTCTTTGCTTTTACCAAAGACTCGGTTTTATCGTTTCGCCGACCTGCTGTTGGCACGGAATCAGGTCACAAGGAAAAAGAGAGAGGTGTAGAGCAAACGAAAGTGAAATGAGGTAGGCCAACCGCTTTTGGCTACAACGCAAAGATGACATCTTTCTTTCGTTGGCTTTTCCTATGTTTCCGAGCTTGCGATACAGGTTTCTTCCGTGTACGGTGGTATCTAGTTCCGCTTCTTGGCCTGACGGTTACGTATACGCCCCAGTGGAGCAGGGCTCGTTTGCATAAAAAGAAGTCAAGATAATGGAGTGATGACGGATAAGAAAGAAGAAATGTTATTGCATTTCACTTTCATTGGTGTCTTGGATGAGGAAAAGACGGGTCGTTTCCATAATTTTTTGTTTTTTGAAAGAACGGCGGTTATACAGGGTGGGCCAAATACAAGTTTCTTTTCAGAAATGCAATAAACTGAATAAAGTTAATTTTTTTCCATATTTACGGCAAATATATTAATTATGAAATACAACGCCATTCAAACGGCTGCCTCGACTGGCTTCGCAGTAGCGCATTCTGTCACCCCAATTTTCCAAGACCTTGTTGATGGTTTCGGGCTGTAGCTCACGGTTCCATCATCCAAACATGATATTGGTCTTAAGTGCTTGAATCGTTTCCGGATTGTTAGCACAACATCGATCCTTACGGTTTTCCACAAAAAAAAAAAAAAGTCCAAAGGAGTCAAATCGCAGCTCCGAGGTGGCCAATTCACATCGCCAAGACGGCTGATAACATGATTTGGGAATTTGGTGCGCAAAAGATCGATTGTGGCATGTGATATGGCGCACCATCCTGCATAATCCAGAAGACGTCCAAATTCATGTCTTCAATTTCAGTAAAAAAAAGTCGGTTAAAATGGCTCTGTAACGTCCGCCGTTTGACCGAAACGTTGTTCCCAGACTCATTTTCGAAGAAAAATGGTCCAATGGTGCCACCACTCCACAATCCGCATCAAACTGTCAGTCTCTGTGGATGCATTGGCTTCTCGACGATAAAATGCGGGTTTTCCGAACCCCAGATGTTTGTTAACGTAGCCGCCGGCATGAAAATGCGCCTCATCAGAAGAGATGATTTTTCGCCCAAATTCGTAGTCCTATTCAAGCTGAGAGCACCGTGGCGCAGTGGGTAGTGTGTTGGCCTCTGACACCGATGACACGGGATCGAATCCCGACACAGCCATGTCATCGAACGTGCTTTTCACGGTGTTTCTCCTCAGCGGGGTTCTGACAAAACCCCCTGTAGTAAAATTGTCATGAAAAGCTTCTCGAAATTCGCCGTTCGGAACCGGCAATAAAACTGTAGGTCCTTTTCACCTATGCGAAAATGAAATCACACACAGCATGGGTGATTGAGAGAAGCTCGGCTCAGGTTCTTCATGGACTGTAACGCCAACATACATACATTCAAGCTGCTCTAAGGCCTAAAGTACGAAGCTGATAGTCACGCGCCTTCAATTGCTTAGTCAATTAGATCTTGTAAGGGAGTAATCTGAGGGCGCCGTCGCGCAGTAGTTAGTGTGTTGGACGCCGTTCGGAATCAGCCCTAAGCTATAGGTCCCTGGCGGCTGATTGAAGAGAAGCTTGGCTTTGGTCCTTCATGGGCCTGCAGGGATGAGAACGGACACCTAGTAGTAGAATCGCAGTCGATGCTGAGAATATGGAAAAACCACTTCTGCAGACTGTATAACGGCGATGTTAGTCAATATACCGCTGTCAGGCAGAATGATCCATTTCTAATCGACGAAGACCGCAGAGAATTCTATCCCCCTGACCTCGACGAAGTTAAGATTGCTATATCGAAGCTCAAGTCGAATAAAGCTGCTAAGGAGCATGCACCAGCTCATCCGTAAGATATGGTTAGAGAAAAGCATGCCCGAGGAATGGAGTCTCAGCATCGTATGCCCGATCCACAAGAAAGGAGACCCCTCTGACTGCGCCAACTATAGAGGAATAAGTCTCGCCTACAAAATCTTCTCTGCCGTTTTGTGTGAACGCCTGAAGCCTTTTGTAAATAAGCTGATATGTCCTTATCCGTGCGGATTCAGGTCAGGGAAGTCCACCATCGGCCAAATCTTCACACTACGGCAGATCCTGGAAAGAAACCAACGAATTTCAAGTCGACACTCACCACCTATTTGTCGACTTTAAAGCCGCATACGACAGCGTAATTGGAGACGAGCTATACAACGCTATGTCTACCTTTGACATACCTGCTAAACTCGTCAGACTATGCAGGATGACTTTGGAGAATGCTCGCTGCTCCATCCGAATCGGTGAACACCTTACCGATAGTTTTGATGTCAAAAAAGGATTTAGGCAGGGCGATGCGCTGTCGTGTGATTTCTTCAACATCATATTGGAAATGATTGTGCAAAAATCACTGGCCAATACAAGAGGCACAATCTATTTCAAATCCTCGCAACTCCTTGCATACGCCGACGATATAGATCACAGCGAGATGTGAATGAGGCGTTTGCGGGTATTGAGATGGAGGCAGCGAAAATTGGTTTGGCGGTAAACGAAAAAAAGACGCTCACCACCGACCTCTTGGCCAGATCGTTTGTATTGGCAGATATAAGTTCGAGGTAGTTAAGGACTTCGTCTACCTTGGCTCCGTAGTGACCTTGGAACAACGACATCAGTTCCGAAATCAAATGCAAAATCACTCTTGCCAATCGCTGTTTCTTTGGGCTCAGGAGGCAACTGAGTAATAGAGCCCTCTCCCGAACGACAATGCTGATGATAAGGGTCATCCCGGTCCTATTGTACGGCGCAGAAGCATGGACACTATCAAGAGCGGATGAGGAGGCCCTTGGTCGGTTCGAGAGAAATATTTTGCGCGTGATTTTTGGGCCTATAAACGCAGACGGGGGATGGAGGAGAAGATTCAACTACGAACTTTACGGGCTGTACAGCGACATGGCTGGGCCATGTAGAGCGAATGGACACCACAGCTCCAGCCCGGAGAGTCATTGAATCCAACCCCGAGGGACGAAAAAGCAGAGGACGGCCGCAGTTAAGATGGCGCACACAGGTGGAAGGGGACCTCAGCCAACTGGGTGCTAAATGGAGGAGAATGTTAGTTGAGGCCCAGGTTCACCCCGAACTGTAGCGCCCGCTAAGAAGAAGAAGAAGGTGGTATGTAGGTGATGTCCAGAAAGTTTCTAAAACTATGAATTATTTATACAATAGATGCCATTGATCAGTCCGCAACAGCGTGACATGTATCTTCATTTTCGATGATCTCAGTCGCAATTTGTTTACACTGCACACCACATCCACTCATCCATCATCGTATCGTTGGTTATTAACAATTTTACAATAATTATACAACGAGAGAAAATCTTTCTACAATAAGCGCACTAATTCATTTCTAAATACAATCTATCCGAGTACGTATGCCTATAACTAAGAACAAAAGCTTTTCTCTATTCTTCAGGGAAATCAGGGAACAGCAAGGAGATATGCGGTGACGACAAATTCAAAGAGGATGGTGATCCATGGAACGTTGAAGCCCAGGCCGCCTTCCTAGGGCCAAACCTATGGGATAAAACATTGCCATACGATGCTGACCTCAAGGTAACCCAAGTTAGTATTCCGGTTAGATGCCATTTTATTCACATTATCTCAAAAAATACAAATTCCATTCAAAAACTAAAAACAAAATAAGAAAACATCACGCTTGTTAGTCATTTTAAAACAAGACTGTGTGTTGCATATTGTAAATTGCATGTCTGCCAGCCTAAACTATCCAATCCAATCAAATGAGAAAAAAAGAACAAGCTGTTTGGCTTAAATTGGCTTTAACATATCTGATAGATACAAATTGTACTTTTCCAATAGTGAATATCTTTTTTCTCATAATATCTTTACCATATACACGCGTATTACAGTATGCAGATCTGGATGAATTCCTATCGGAGAACAATATTCCGGATGGTTTGCCGGGTACACATTTGGGTCACGGTACCGGTCTGGGACATCGATCCGATTCGTTGGGACATTCGACCGGTTTAGGCTTGGGTCTTGGACATATAACAACAAAACGTGAACGATCACCATCTCCGTCGGATTGTATTAGTCCGGAAACTTTGAATCCACCATCACCAGCAGATTCAGGTGAGTAGAAGCAAGAATATCCGGGATGATGACTAGTTGGAAGAGAAGAGAAACTACGATGGGTGTTGTATATATGGTTGTATCTCTCTACTATTTCGACATTCCGGGGGTGGGAGGGAGGGGGAGGGGTTGATGGATAATAGTTCTTAATTTTTAATTTTATGATTTTGGTGAGGGGATTTAAAAATGCTTATCATCTACCAACGGATGTTTGAATTCGGTACAACAACCTCTACCGTAAGATATGAAAAATAGATATGCATTGCTGCATACTTTTAGGCGCGCGGTTGTGTGGAAGCAAGAAAGAAGAAATGGAAGCATTCAGTCCGCAAAAAACACAACGTTGGTATATGTTAAGCATACAATCCTGAATACTTGATTTATTTTGTGCAAGGAAACACTATTATTATAGAAAATTAAAAGAAAAAAAGTAAAACAATTTCCAATGTGCTCACCCTGTATAATCGCGAGAAGCGAAAGAAAACCATTTTACCAATAATTACCATTGAATATTTTATGTTCTACTTAACCGTTTGCTTTTTTTTTCCAAAGATTGATTTAATAAATAAATTTAACTTTTCAGCTTTTAACATATATATATTTATATAAAATAAAATTACATTTAAATGTTCAATTCAATGGTGATGTGTTGGTTGATGATGATTTTATCAAATGCTAAATGTTATGATATTTTTCCAATTGTTGCGAAACAAAATAAGCGGATCCGCCGAGCAAATCAATAATAATGTGTTTCTGGGTTTTTGTTTCTTTTTCTTTTCTTTTGTTTTTCTGATTTCTTTAAATTTTATTTCTTTTACTTGAAAGACAAGACGGAAATGAAAAGACGAAAATTATATATTTCTTTAATTTCAAAAAGAAATTCTTTCCGTCGTCACAATGCCGCCCGCATTCATTCTTATTTAGTTTACAATGAACAGTTCCTAAAACATTGTTAACATTTAGTATTTGATATTTCAGCGCTATCATTTGCATCGTCCGGTCGGGATTTCGATCCACGTACCAGAGCGTTCTCTGATGAAGAACTCAAACCTCAACCAATGATAAAAAAATCAAGAAAACAATTTGTTCCAGATGAACTTAAAGACGATAAGTATTGGGCTAGACGCCGAAAGAATAATATTGCTGCTAAACGTTCAAGGGATGCACGACGACAAAAAGAAAATCAAATCGCCATGAGGGCTAGATATTTAGAAAAGGAGGTAAGAGAGGCGACTTAAAAAATATTAAACAACAAACTCTACTCCCTTTTAATTGTAGAATGCAACTTTACGTCAAGAAGTTGAACAGTTGAAACAAGAGAACATGGACTTGCGAGCACGTCTATCAAAATTCCAAGATGTGTAATGTCGGCCCCATTCTTATACTAATTTTAAATATAAATAAATCAAAATTATTAAATGAGAAATAAAGCAGAATATTTTTAAAGTGAATAAAAAAAAAAATAAATAAAACAAAAAGATCATTGAAAAGCCAGCTAAAAAACAAAACAGATTAGCTTAAGATAGATTGTTATTATATCATTACGATTGAGAGCAATTATATATATACATAAAACAACAACAACAAACTAACATTCAAAACACAGAACAACAGGATTGCAAAGTAAAAATGGAAAAAGGGAGGATAATATCGAATAATAAAAACAAAAGTTTAAATTCAATAGAAAATCCGTACATTTTCAAACGTACATAGAAAATAAGTAAATTCAAAACAGAATCTGTGTACTATGCAAATTAGTCCTGCTCATGCTATATGATATTTAAAATAAAACGCAATTCACCGCAAGAAATTAAAAAAATTAAAAAGCGTTAAACATCGTTAAAAAAAAAAATAAAAAATCACGTACCTAAATCGAAAACAAAATTCAACGATTTGCTTTGTTAATCGTTTTCTGTGTTTTCCTTTTTCTTTTTTCTTTCGTCTGTTCCACTATTGTATTGTTAGTAATTAGTTATTGGACCATTTCTCTTATTTCCCTTGTTTCTAAGTTGTTTTTTTTTTTTTTTTTTTAATTCGGGTATATTGCAATTTTGTTTCATTTCAAATTGTATTTTCTTTTTTTCTTTTTTCATTTATTTTATTTATATTTCCTTTTATGTAATTTATTGTTAAATTTTGTGTTTTTTTTTTCTCTGTAAACTATTGAGTCAATTGATTATATTTGCTTAAAACAAACTATTCGTACGAGTAAATAAAAAGCTTTTTATTTTTCTTTTACTTTTAATTTAATTGTTTTTATTTTTTATTTATAGTTAAACAGTTCTTAAAATTAGATATTTAGTTTAATTTGAATTTTTCGAAAAACAAAAACACCTACATATATAAGAGAAAAGTTAAAAAACAAAAACTTAATGTTGAACACAAGCTTAAAATAGTAATTAATCTATTTAAGACAGCAAGATATGAAAATCAATGTAATTGTAAGTAGGATGTTGATTTATAGCTTTTTTTTTATAATTTAAAAATTTATTTTCTCTTAATTTTACATCAACAAAAAATTGTTTTTTGTTCTTGTTCATATTTGTTTAATATTAACAATTGGGATTTACATGCAACTATTTATTTTCTTATTTTTATTTTACTTTTTACTCTTGGAATAAAATTGTACAATTGATTAAAAATTGCTTTTATTTCATATCTCTTCGGAAGCCGTTTTTCCCCTTTCTTATCTTTGATTTCAACCGTAAGAGGACTCATTTTACTTGATAGGAAAACTCACGTATGATTAAGTGGTGATTCCGTAATATTTGATTATACCTCTGTTTCAAAATTAGCTCCCATCTGCTTTTTTGGGACGACCGCTTTTTTTATTTCAAGTACGATATATTAATTCAAGGATTATTCAAAACAAGAAGTATATAAAAAAAAAAACAAAAGAAAACCACTGCCACGAATTATTTCAATGCAGTGCTTAGTGTCTTCCTTCATTTTTCGTACTAATCGAAATGTTAGTGCCTTTCATTTTTCTTTAACAAAAAAAAAATTAAGGAAAAAACGAACAAAAAAAAATCCAAATTTAGTATTTTCAAAAACATTATCCCTTGCAGCTTCTTAAAAAGGAAAAAATGAAAATATTACAATCAGCCATGATTTTACATACAAAAACAAATAAATCAACATCCTCTGCCAAAAATAACATATAGAAAAAAAAAAAACTTCTTAGCCAGCAAAAGCACGACACCCTAAAAAGTATCGGTAGTTGAAACGTACTTCCTTAGGAATTATATTTAAAATAAATGAATATGTAAAATAAAACTAAAAAAGAAACTTGAAAACAAAGAATTACGAGCGATCTCACAAGTTAAAAAGGAAGAATAGATTAAACTTAGAAAAAAAAAATAAATTACAAAAATTAATAAAGAAAACCCTAACGACAAATTTAAAATAAAATAGAATGAAAAGAAAACAAGTAATAATAATCGCTTTATATAGAAATTTACAAGGTGTTATTATTTACAAATTAATAATACAAGGTATACAATAATTATTGAAATACTTTTCAAGGAAAAACAGAATTTGTTTACAAGAACAAAAAGAAATTGACCCAAAAGATGTAGAATGTAGTACCACCTTATATGAGATGTTGCGAATTTACACGTTAACGAAAAAAACATCTTTAAAAAATGAAAGATAAAAGACGTACGTAAGAACAATGACGATGACTTGAGATCTACTGATTGTAGAGAGAAAGGAATAATTAAACGCTTTCATAAAAGTAGTGCAATTCTTTAGTCTCATTTGTTTATTTTTTATTTTCTTTCTTTATAATTTTTGTTAAGAAACGACTTTGTTTTATTATTATTTAAAAAAAAAAAAACTAAGTACCAAGAAAAAAAAAATACGCAGAGAAGCAAGCAATTAGGTAGGTTCCTTGAAGCAAAAAATTAAATTCTAACATTAAACTAATCTATAGTTGATTTTTGTTTCAATTATTTTTGTTAAGGGCTGTAGAGTTTTGATTTCATACAAAACTGATTCCCGTCCTAAAATGAAAGAAAGCCAATCATATAAAAGGCATCCGATTAATTGTATTTTACCGTGGCAGCTTACATCTGGATAACAAACAAAAAACTCCTATGAAAAAGAAATCTAAAACAAAATTAAATCCTTTTTTTTCACTATTATTTAATATGAATTAAATTAAAATAAAAATATAAGACAAGTCGGAATATTTTAGTAGGTTGCATGTAAAAAATATTCTGTTTGTTGATTTGAATATAAGAAAGGAAAAAACGCGTAAACTTCTAATATTTAGAAATTGGAAAAATAAAATAAGATCAATACAGTAAAAACTAAACTAAAGCAAGCAATTATTATTACACTAAAAAATGAATTTGATTAAATTAAAAAAGCGAAATAAAATAAAGAAATGTTTAAATTTAGTGAACTAGAGAATATTTGCTGTAGATATTGTAGCAAGGAAATATTACTATTTTTGTTAAAATCTATATTATAAATTCAATTTTCTCTCAATTTTGTTTGTTAATTATATGCAAGTTGTTTTCTTCTAGCTATATATAAAGATATAACGATTGTTCTATTTTATTTAATTATTTTAAAGTTAAACTTATTTAAAAACTACGTATTTTGTAACAACATGAATTGTTCTCTTATTTTTTTTTATCTTTAGGTATTATTATTTTTTATTACACTAATAAAAAAATCCTACTGTTGTACTTTTTTTTTTCTCAATATAAAGTTTTGTTTTTTCTGTATTAAGTTGTTTTTTTTTTTAAGTTTCCGTTTGTAGTTAGAATTAGGATTAAGGAAATGTAGATTAGTGATTTGTTGGACAAATAAAGGAAAAAAATACATAATTTATAGTTTGTTTGAATTTTCATTGATTTATTATGTAGGCACTGTACGTGAACGTTTTACATTATTTGTATTCGGTACTCAAGTTCGATAGAGGGTGTGCTTGGATTTTTAATTTAAAAATCAGGGAGTCAATGTTATTTAAAGACAGTAAACTGCCTTGTTGAAGCATTTACACATTTATTGAACACGTACGAAATAAATACGATTTTATTGTGTACGTATTTAAGCACGGGCTAGAGCAGTCAACAACAGTTTTTCATTTGCAAATATGTTGAGACCATTGAAAATGTATATATGTGTTCAGCAGAGCAATATATATTTTATTCAACGCGTTTTATTTACATAAATCTCGAGATATATTTAACAAGACGGCCCAAGCCGAAAGGAATAATTGGAAGCTTTCTAGTCAGTTTGCCCACTTTGAACATACTTCAGTGCGAACCTCCAAAGTCGTATTAAAAATTAGACAAAATAGGGGGTCAGGGCTACTCTATTTCAATTTTTTTCCACAAAAGTGGGATGACTGGATGAAGTTCGTTCATACTGAAAAAACGACCACTTTTAGGAGCAGATAATTCAGCTTCGTACATGCCTTACATTATGCAACTTTGTTTAAAATCTTTATTGAAAAACATTTGAATATTTTGATTGAAGTACATACTCGTGAAAAATATTTTATATAAATTGCTTGTGAAACAGACACAAGGATAGGCAAAGGACTTATTATATTTTTAACGTTCGAAAACTGAACAACATATCCAAGCACATCTCTATTTTTCAGAACTATTTAAAAAAAAAACATAAAAACTCTGAAAAACAGAAATAAAAATTAAGAAATAAGCCGCATCGCCAATGCGATAAATGCAACGAGTGATCACGTTTTAGATATTAACTTATTAATAAAAAATAAAACAATAAACTCGTTAAAGTAGAAGCTACGCTTGCATGTGAGGCTAAAGCCCACACAAAATATAGGAAGCTAACAAAATAAAAACCAAGCTTATCACTTGTAGCTACGACTAGAAAACTAGATATTATTGTTATGACCGTTTATTATTTATATTTATTTAATTTATTTAGAAAAAAATGACATAAAAAACTGAATCGAGTTATAGTATAGAAACTGCTATTTTAGTGATTTTTAGTACCCTGATTAGTTCTAGTGAGATTGAGAATATTGAATTAAAACCGAAACCTTAAGTGACAGAAAAAATAAATGATTAAACCAATATTCAATAAATAACATTTTAAGACATAGAGTAGAGTATTATAGAAAATTAGTTACATTATTAGTTACATTAAAATGGAAATTAATTTGTTATAAGGAAAATAAATCTGCGCATTAAATCTGTTAGTTGTTAAACTCATTGAATATTTATATAAAATAGTAAGGAGTATGGAAAATAGATATTGTATTGCGAATTGTGGTTATGCACATGCATATATAAGCAACTACTAAACTATTTTAGACCGAGATAAAGAGAAAAATAAAACCAAGAGACGGACATGCAAGGTTAAAAACAAAACAAACCTAATAAAAATTATTGCTCTAGTTTATAGAAATACATTCATGCACTGCATGACAAGTATCGCGAAAAAAGCAGATAACGATAATTAAAAATAAGAGCCTTTATTTACATTAATTTACATTTTAAAATTTGTGCATGAGGGTGAAGAGATGAAACTGAGTAAAATAATATTTTATATACATATAAGAGGAAAACAAATTATATAAAACAAAGATTAAAAGTAAAATATAATAAAAAAATCAAGATTAACCGTATACACATGTTGATATACACCGATATGTACCTATTCGCTATACAATTTACAGAGTTTTTTGAATTTATTTTACTTTCGTTTTCCTTATTTTCCTTTTTTCTGTCCTTTTTTTTTGGTGCATAATGTCCAACAGAATAAAAGACGAATTTTCATTTCGACAATTTAATTTTTTTAAGCCCCTATACACACCTACATATATAAATACACATTAAACGAAAAGAATATAATTTAAAAACCAATGGATATATATAAAAGTAAGTTTAAGTTTGATATTATGCGTTGATTATATATAAGCACAGTGTTGGCAAAAAAACAAACAACACTAAACTACAGATAAGAGGAATATATTATATTTAAATATATTACTCATGTACGATTAACTGCAATTATCACGAAAACTGTTACATTTAAAAGAAGAGAAAAACCAATAAATAAAATGCTGTTCTTTTTTGTAAATTATACTTTTATTTGAAATAAATAAAATAAGACAAGAGCGAAAGTAAGAAAAAACAAAATGTCAGAAAACAATAAAAGTTTAGATACGAATTTTCAAAATACACATTGAGTTGTGTTTGTATTATAGTTAAAGGATTCCCGTCAGGGTAGTTCCCAAAAAAACACCATCGCCAAAGCCAGCCTTGAGGCTGGAGCAATTGTTCGACTTCTCTTGTCCTCTTTCGGCGCTACAATTCAAATTCAGGTTGCGGTCTTTCGCCAGCAGTTTCCAATGCCGCACGCCTAGTTGGTTGAAGTGCTCTTCCACTTGGCTGCGCTACCTTCAATTTGGCCGTCCTCGACCGCGTCGCCGCTCAGGATTGGATTCAAGGACCTTACGGGCCGGAGCCGTGATTTCCATGAGCTTTACATGGCCTGGAAAAGACCAACGAGTTTCGAATCGATACACACCATCTTTTCATCGATTTCAAAGCCGCATACGACAGCATTCATCGTAAAGAACTATTTGGGGCGATGGCCGAATTCGGGATCCCGGTAAAACTGATCCAGTTGTGTCGCGCCACGCTAAAAAAACACGCGATGCACCGTGCAACTCGGTTCTAGGACCTCGGAACCATTCGAAACATTCGGATTTCGGCAAGGAGATGCGCTGTCATGTGACTTGTTCAACCTGGTGCTGGAGCAAATAGTGCGACGGGCAGGCGTCAACAGGGAAGGCACTATCTTTTACAAGTCCATCCAGCTGCAAGGATACGCGGATGATATCGACATCATCGCGTGTTCTCGCTGTGGCATTGTGGAAGCATTCACGCCGATTGAAGAACAGGCGAAACGAGTTGGTCTTAAGGTCAATGAGGACAAAACGAAATACATGCTGTCAAGCAAAAACCCATCCGTCGCTCACCACCTGGGACAAAATATACCAATTGACAGCTACAATTTCGAGGTAGTTAAGGAGTTTGTCTACCTCGGGGCAAACGTAAATTCCACAAATGACACCACAGTGGAGATCCGGCATAGAATCGCCCTTGGCAACCACTGCTACTTCGGCTTGTCCAAACAACTGGAATCAAAACTCCTCACTCGAAAGACCAAAGTCATGCTTTACAAAACGCTCATTCTGCCAGTCTTGCTGTACGGAGCCGAAAGCTGGACGATAAGCAGGACAGCGGAGCTGATTTTGGGTTCTTTCGAAAGAAAAATTCTGCGCCGGATATTTGGTCCTGTCTGTGAGGAAGGTGAATGGAGAAGAAGACACTACCGCGAACTCTACGAGCTGTACCAAGATGTGGATGTAGTCCAGAAGGCAAGGATCCGTCGACTACACTGGCTCGGCCACATCGAGCGCATGGACGTCAACACTCCAGCTAAGAGGGTCTTCGACTACGAGCCTCCTGGTTCGAGAAGAAGAGGAAGACCGAACCTCCGGTATAAAGACCAAGTAATCGCGGATGTAAGACATCTTGGTCTTGACAACTGGAAGCAGCGTGCCCGGGACCGTCAAGGATGGAAGGCAGCTATAGCTCAGGCTCAGATCCTCCATGGATCGCAGGCCTGATAAGTAAGTAAGTTACATGGCCTGGCCATCTTAGCCATCTTACGGTTTGTACAGCCCGTACAATTAACTATTAAGCCTTCTCCACTGAATTATACCTGCCAATATGGGCCAATTGGCCCACGTTTAACGTCGGAAAGCTGCAATCGCAGGAGACCGCCAGAACTTTCGCCGATCAAGTCTCCCTCAAGCTCTCCCAGGTCCCGATGCAATCTGCAGAAACCATAGAACAGCAATGGATTCGTTGTCAGAAAGCCATTAGAGAGGCCGCCTCAGATATACTCGGTTTCGAGCCACCACCGTCGAGAAACCCCTGGTTTGATGATGAGTGCAGACAGGCCCATGTAGAGAAACAGAATGCATACATGGCCACATTGCATCGACGGACGAGAGCTGCCCGCGAGCTCTATGAACAGAAAAGGAGGGAGGAGCATGCGCTTCTGAGAAGGAAAAAGAAGGAGCCCGAGAAGCGCGAGATCGAGGAGATGGAGAGATGTTACTGCAGGAACGACGTTCGAAAATTTTACCAGAAAGTAAAACGAACATGCCAAGGCTATAAAGCCAGAGCAGAAGCCTGCAGGGATGAACACGGACAACTAGTAGTGGAGTCACAGTCGATGCTGAGATTGTGGAAGGACCACTTCTGCAGACTGTATAACGGCGATGATAGTCAAAATGCCGCCGTCAGGCAGAGCGAACCATTCACAATGGACGAAGACGAAGGAGAATCCCGTCCACCCGACCTAGACGATGTTAAGATAGCGATAAGAAACTTAAGTCTTATAAAGCTGCTGGAGCAGACGGACTCCCCGCGGAGCTGTTTAAAGCAGCTGGCGATGAGCTGGTTAGGAACATGCACCAACTCATCTGCAAGATATGGTCGGAAGAACGCATGCCCGATGAATGGAATCTCAGTATCGTTTGCCCGGTCCATAAGAAAGGAGACCCCAATGACTGCGCCAATTACAGAGGGATAAGCCTCCTGAACATCGCGTCCAAGATCCTCTCTGCCGTACTGTGTAAGTACCTGAAACCGTTCGTGGACAATCTGATAGGTTCCTACCAGTGTGGTTTCAGGCCAGGAAAATCCAAGATAGACCAAATATTTACACTACGGCAGATCTTGGAGAAGACCCATGAATTCCAGGTCGACACGCACCATCTTTTTGTCGACTTTAAAGCCGCGTATGACAGTGTTTATAGAGACGAGCTATACAGAGCCATGTCATGTTTCAACATTCCTGCCAAGCTCGTCAGACTATGCAGGATGACTATGGAGAACTCTCGCTGCTCCATTAAGGTCGGAGGTGAACTAACCGACCCCTTTGATGTTAAAAAAGGTTTTAGACAGGGTGACGCACTGTCATGTGATTTCTTCAAACATTATTCTTGAAAAGATCGTGCGGGACTCTGCGGCCAATACAAGAGGTACGATCTACTTCAAGTCCACACAATTGCTTGCCTACGCAGATGACATTGACGTTATTAGACGAACAAAGCGAGACGGGTCTAAGGGTAAATGGGGACAAGACCAAATATATGCTGTCATCCAAGAAAGACACACAACACCGACGTCTTGGTCAGAACGTCACCTTCGGCAGCTATATTTTGGAAGTAGTCAAGTACTTCGTCTACCTTGGCTCGGTAGTGACAAGCAGCAACGACACCAGCGCTGAGATAAAACGCAGAATAACCCTTGCCAATTGCTGCTTCTTCGGGCTCAAGAGGCAGTTGAGTAGTAGAGCCCTCTCTCGGAAAACTAAGGTTTCCCTGTACAAAACCTTAATCATCCCGGTCCTCCTTTACGGCGCTGAGGCTTGGTACGTTGTCAAAAGCGGATGAAGAGGCTCTTGGACGTTTCGAGAGGAAAATACTGCGTGCAATCTTTGGTCCCGTTTGTGTAAACGGAGAATGGAGGAGGAGATTCAACCAAGAACTGTACGGGCTATACAGCGACATCGGCCTGGTTAGACGTCTTCGGATCCAACGTCTAAGATGGGTAGGCCATGTAGAGCGAATGGACATCAACGCTGCGGCCCGAAGAGTCTTCGACTCCAACCCCGAGGGACGACGCAGCAGAGGACGACCGCATTTAAGGTGGCGCGCACAGGTGGAAGGGGACCTCAACAAACTGGGCGTGCGGCACCGGAAGCGGCTGGCCGAAGGTCGGACCGGCTGGAGAGGCTTGTTGGTTGAGGCCCTGGTTCACCCCGAACTGTAGCGCCATTAAAGTAAGTAAGTAAGTAATATGGGCTAAGCTGGGTAAGGAAAGCATCTTTGAACGAGTCATCCGCAAACATAGCCTACACGACACCACATGCGATAACGTACACAGGCTGATTGATCTTGCTACGGGGCGAAATCTTTTTCTAGCTAGTACGCGCTTTCCGCACCTCTATATACACAAAGGCACCTGGCGGTCACCAGATCAATCAATCACTAACCAGATTGATCACATCGCGATCGACGTCAGACACTCCTCCACTATTCTCGATGTTCGGACTTTCCGAGGAGCTAACATCGACTCGGACCACAGAGTAAGAATACAAAGTTATAACGTCGGAAAGCTACTATAACCAGAAACCGCTCGGGCTTTTACCGACCGCGTCTCCCTTACAATACACCTCAACCCTCCACGCTATCAATAGAACAGCAGTAGAACATTTGCAAATGAGCCCTGAAAAGCTCTGCATCCGAAGTTTTGGGCTTCAAGTCTCCACTACGAAGACACACCTGGTTCGATGACGAGTGCAGGAGGATTCACACAGCGAAGCAGGATGCATATAAAGCCTGGCTGCATGATAGAACGAGAGCAGCTCTACTAGCTAAAAAAAGGGAGGAACATATGCTTCTCAGATGAAAGAAGAAAGAGCACCAGAAGCGCGCGATTGAGGATTCGGAGAGGTGTTACTGCAGACGTGACGTTCGAAAGTTTTATCAACAGATAAAGCGAACATGCCAAGGTTATAAAGCCAGAACGGAAGCCTGCAGGGATGAGAACGGACACCTAGTAGTAGAATCGCAGTCGGTGCTGAGAATATGGAAAAACCATTTCTGTAGACTGTATAACGGCGATGTTAGTCAATACACCGCAGTCAGGCAGAATGATCGATTGCTACCTTGGGAGTTGATATCAAGATGCCAGTAGAGCACAGCTGCACCGCTCCAAGCTGCTCCCTGCCCGATGGCGACGAGATGGTTTCGTGTGAAACTTGCGGTCGCTAGCGGCACTAAGCCTGTGCCGACCTCGACCCAGATCGATTTGACACAGCTAACCCTTGGTTTTGTGGGTCGAAGTATTGCGTCGGTGAAGAAGGTCGTACTAAAGAAGCTAGCTTAGCTCTAAAGAGGAACACTGGCTCGGATGTTCTACCTTCTGTGGATATGTTGATTGAGGCGGTGAAAGTAGCGCAGTCGACTGTTGAGAAGAGGGAGAGAGAAATCGCCATGCTGAAGGATGAGATGGTCAAGCTCAGGAAGCAGTTGGTAGTAGCATCTGTGTCTGCAGTTCAACAGGTTGCAGATGCTGGAAGATCCGTGGAAGTAACGGAGCTCACCAGCGATAAGCTGGAAGCAATACGGCAAATAAGTACCAGACACCGACACTCCACTCCCGTGGCAAGCAAGCCTGCAGACGAAAGGAGCACCCAGGCTATTGTTAAGCCTTGCCATCAAGAAACTTCTGATTACAGTCGGCGAAGTTATTGATGATCTTGAATCGAAGCCAGGTGCTGGAGTTGCCTTGTTTTTCTCAGGACAGGACAAGAGGGAGGGGCCTTATTTTAAATCCGTTTTTAAATCATCCACGCTAGAGGGTAGATACAACGGTAAGGAAAACGTTGCTCGTCTAAGGAAAGCATTGACAGGCGAAGCTTATGACCTCGTAAGCTATCGTTTGAGGTATTCGACAGACGCAGATGGAATCATGGTTTCGTTGCGCGCAATTTATGGAAGGCCCGATGTTTTAGTGCACAATCTCACATCGAATCTTCTTATATTGCCAGCGTTGAGCTCAGGCAGTGATACAAGACTTCGTCAGTGGGCTGTGATATTGAATGGGTTTGTTGCGGATATCCATGCCATGGAGTTGGAGAGGGAACTCGACAACAACTACGTTTTGACGGATCTAGCGAGCAAATTACCTCCTGCGCTGCACCACGACTGGCAGAAGCGAAAGTTAACGAAGCTTCATGCAAATTTAGGGGATTTCGCGGTCTTCCTTACAGAAAAGTTATTTGATTGGCCGCCGGAGATATCGAAACCGGGACGGTCCTCAGCTTGTGAGAAGCTGAACGGTTCAAGTTCACCCCGAAGAGCGCTAACTCATCAACCAGTTTCCTCTAGTGGTGCTTGTGTCAAGTGCGGAGATTGCCAACATGGTTTAAGTGAGTGCAGAGAATTTTCGGCTTTGACTACGTCTCAATGTTGGAGAGGTTGTTCGCAAGTTCCTATTCGTTTATACGGGAATAACAATAAATCGTTGGACACGTTTGCCTTTTTGGATGACGGCTCTTCAATTACGATGGTTGAGAAGGACGTCTCCGATCACCTGGAGTTAGGAGGTAAACCAGAGCAACTAACAATCCAATGGACAAAGGAGTCTCCAGAGTTGAGGATTCATTACGGACCAGTTTATGTGTTTCTGCCGTGAACAAGCGTAAGCGGCACATGCTAAGGGACATATATACTGTCAAGGGTCTGGAGTTGCCGTGTCAGAGTATCAACACTGCTGTTTTAAAGGAGACGTATCCCTATCTTAAGGGTTTACCGTTGACAGATCTCCGTGATGCGAAGCCGAAGATTTTGCTGGGCTTAGATCAAGCCAAGTTCCTTCTGGGGCGCTGCCAGCGGGACAGAGGAAGAGCCACATGCCATTAGGACAATTCTCGGCAAGACAATTCTTGTAAGCAAAAGGATATGCAAGGATTGCGTCAGAAGAGGAGCTAAGCCGAGAATAGGCAAGAGTTTGGTATGCCCCGACATTTGTCGTCTTAAACAAGAACAAGGTTCCCCCAAAGCCAAGGGACGTTTCTGACGTCGCCGCAAAGGTGAATGGAGTTTCCTTGAATTCGCATTTGTTAAAGGGTCCAGATAACTTGGTTCCTCTTCACGCCGGACTGTTCAAGTTTCGCGAGCGTCAAATTGCGGTAAATGCAGACGTTCGCGAGATGTTCCATCGGATAAGGATCAGAGAAGCAGATCAACAGTGCTAGCGGATTCTCTGGAGAGACGGTGACACTTCTCGAAAGCCCTCAGCTTACATCATGCAGGTGATGATGTTTGGGCCTCGATGCTCTCCCGCTTCCACGCACAATTCGTTAAGAATTATCACGCTAATCTTTTCCGAGAGCAGTGCCCTGAGGCAGTGGATTATCTAGTCAACCGCACGTATGTAGACTATTTCAATAGACACGACACGGTGGAAGGAGCGGTGGCTGTGAGTAAAGACGCCATTAGAATCTGCAGATCAATGAATTTCGACCTGAACAGTCGAGCGTTTTAAGAGCAGATAATCGAAGCGAATATTAAGGCAAGCTTGGTCAGCATTGATCCCAACGAATCTGGAAGTCATCGGATCATCTGATTTATAAGCTGACTGAGGATGAAAGCTTGAGAAGGATGACGCAGCCAGGAGCTGAAATTTCGAAACGACAGTCTATCTAACAGGACTATCATGAGGATTTTTGACCCTCTTGCCCTAATTTCCTGTTTCATCATTCGGGGCCGAGTTATTTTGCAAGAAATTTGGCGTGAGGGCTTCGACTGGGACGAGTCAATATCCGGTGTGTTGAAATGTCAGTGGCTGGAGTTCATGAAGTGTTTAAGTGTCCGGACACGTCTAGGAACCCTGACTCCTCTAGGGTAAGTTGGGTCGTTTTTCTGGACGCCTCAAAGAAAGCTTTTGCCGCTGTATCGTATTGGTGTTTCGAGCCAAAATGGGAAGGTGGAGATAGCGCTCGCCATGGCAAAAGCGAAGGTGGCACCCGTTAAGAAATTGTCGGTACCCCGCTTGGAGTTGCAGGCAGCCGTGCTTAGTGTGCGGGTTGCAGATACAATTTTAAAATCCCATGGAATCCATCCTGCAGAGGTGATTTTCCTGTCCGACTCTAAGACAGTGCTCTCATGGATCAATACGTCCAAGTTCCAGTTTCCATCTTTTGTGGCAGTTCGTGTTGGTGAGATTTTGGAAATGACTGATCCGAATCAATGGTGGTTTGTTGGGACTGCGGATAACGTGCCGACGACGGAACCAGATGGTGTGAGCGGACGGTGAGCTTTGATAGCAGCAGGTGGTTTGCAGGACCTGCATTTTTGTAGCGTCCCCAAGGCAAAGCTGTTTCCAATGAGGTGAGCGAGCTTGTTTTGAATCCTAAATTCTCCGTGAATGTGCACCAGCGAAACATTTCCTACGGGATTTTCGATGAGTTGCGGCCGAGGTTTCGTTCAAGATGGTTTTCGGCGGTCAGAGTGCTGGCCTTGCTACTTCGTTTTAAGGACATTTTAGGAAGCAAAGTAACCGAAAAGGAGTTTTTCGCAACACCGTCGGAAATTCTTCGCGCTGAGAACTGGTTATTTAGGAAAATCCAACAGGAAACCTTTCCGGGTGAAGTTGCTTGTTGAGCCCTTTATTGAGTTTGTCGCCGTTTATGGATGAGGAGGGCACAATGCGCTTAAGTTCGAGAGTGCAGGGGGCGAATATTTCCTACGCCACGCGTAATCCAGCCATTTTACCGAAATTCCATCCGTTAGTAGATTTACTGGTGCAACATCATCATGAGGCAAATCTTCATGAGGGAACGGCAACAACGATTTCGGACATCGGTTTTATGTGTAAGAGGCTCAAGGCGAACCCAGTTATGCCCCTGATGGGTCAGCTTCTCGAAGGCCGGTTAGCTTTCGATTTGAGACCCTTTACTCACGCAGGCGTGGACTGCTTTGGACCAATGAACGTAAAATATGAAAGAGGTACGGCTAAGCGATATGGGATGATATTTACTTGCTTAAGTTTTCGGGCCGTGCACATTGAGGTTCTCAATGATCTTAGTTTGGATCAATGTACTATGGTGTTGCGCCGATTTCTCCTCATCCGTGTCGTCACTAAATTTATTTATAGTGACGATGGTCTCAACTTCGTCGGAACAAGGAATCGATTAGAGAGGGATGGAGGGCGCTCTGAGTGAGTACTGCGCAAAATACGTGGGCATAGTTTGGCGTTTTATCCCAGCGTATTCGCCATGGATTGGTGGAGCATGGTAGCGGCTTATCAAATCCATCAAGTCCAGGATGGATTTTGTTTTAAGAGGAGTGACCCTCCGAGAAGACGTTCTCCTGAATGCGATAATGGAGGCCCAGGGGCAGATTAACAAGCGGCCGCTAACTCACATACACGTTGACCCAGAGGATCCCAAGCCACTCACGCCGAATTCAATTCTTTTCGGGGATGGCGACCGAGATGTTACAGCACCTGGAGTTTTCTCGGGACATGATAAGTGGAGTAAGTTGCTTTGATGAGAATGTTCACAAGACGTTGGTACTCTGAGTACCTTCCGGAGATAACCAGGCGCTCAAAGTGGTACAAGGATACGAAGCCGGTGGTGGTCGGCAGCATTGTACTTGTGGTGGAGCCAAGTGAAGTTCGATCTACTTAGAAGCTTGGGAGAGTTACACGGGTTTACCCCGGACCGGAAAGAGCTGTGCGGACTGCTGATGTTTGCTTGTCACGTGGAGCAGTAATGGCAAAAGGTCGGTTGGAAGGCTCGCTGTTTTGGATGTGGAGTCTTCGCACTAGAACATCAGACGGGCCGCTGGATGTCATCGAGGCTAATTGGGAGATTAAATATTTTATGAATGCTTTGGCTCTGGCAACGTCGTTTGGCAGTGAACAAGGGCAAAACTAAATATATGCTGTCATCAAAAAAGGACGCTCACCACCGACGTCTTGGCCAGAACGTTTGTATTGGTAGATATAAGTTCGAGGTAGTTAAGGACTTCGACTACCTTGAGTCCGCAGTGACCTGGAACAATGACAACAGTTCGGAAATCAAACGCAGAATCACTCTTACCAATCGCTGTTTCTTTTGGTTCAGGAGGCAATTGAGTAATAGAGCCCTCTCCAGAACGACAAAGTTGACTCTGTATAAGACCCTTATCATCCCGGTCCCGCTGTACCACGCAGAAGCATGAACACTATCAAAGGCGGATAAGGAGGCCCTTGGTCGGTTCGAGAGAAAGATTTTTCAGGTGATTGTCGGGCCTATAAACGCAGAAGAGGATGGAGGAAAAGATTAAACCACGAACTTTACGGGCTATACAGCGACATTAGTCTAGTCAGGCTTCTACGGATTCAACGTCTAACATGGCTAGACCATGTAGAGCGAATGGACACCACAGCTCTAGCCCGGAGAGTCTTTGAATTCAACCCCGAGGGACGAAGAAACAGAGGACAGCATTACTTAAGATGGCGCACATAGTTGGAAGGGGACCTCAGCCAACTGGGTGCGCGGCAATGGCAAGGGCTAACAAAAGATCGTGCTAGTTGGAGGGGCATGTTGGTTGAGGCCCAGATTCACCCCGAACTGCAGCACCCGTTAAGAAGAAGAAGAAAAAGAAGAATGTGTGCACCGTGTCCAAGACGCCGGTGGATCTTGTCCCTTTTCAACGACAGCATATATTTCGTTTTGCCCTCATTTACCGCCAGTCCTTAATATTCTATTAAATTGTCCACCATTGGACCTTTTCAGCAAATTGCTGCCTGCGCGGCCCTACGGATTAGGGGCATAGAAAAATGGCCCATATCACGTAAAGGCCATACTATCATTCTTAATCACTTCGAAGTACCCATGGAAACAGACTACATCACCCCGCAGAATGTGTTCACTAAGTACTTCGAAGTTAACTTTCCATCCAGGGAGGAATGGGCTGAAGGGAAAGTCATACCGAAGGACTCGATTTCCCTCTGTACCGATGGCTCCAAGATTGAGACGGGTGTCGGCAGTGGAGTCTTCTCCAAGGAACTTAACGTCAACCTATCATTTAGACTCCCAAATCACTGCAGTGTGTATCAAGCAGATCAATGTAATATCCCACAAATCAAAAACATTCCTTAACTGCGGCCTATCTCTAGACGAGATGGCTGAATAGTTCGACATTAAAATACTGTGGGTTCCCGGGCATAGGGATATTCCAGGAAACTGCGCGGCCGACGAACTCGCAAAACTCGCAAGCACACTCAGTTTTCCTACCCCCCGGTATCTAAAAACACCAATAAGTACGGTAAAGCATATGATAAAACTTCGACCCAAAGAGGCTATCAACCTCCAATGGAACGAAAGTAATATCGGCTTTATCACTAAACAAATCTGGCCTAAGCTAAACTTAGGCCGAACCAAGGACATTGTGGCAACCAAAAGGCAACCCTAAACACTTTAGTGGGTATCATCACAGGTCACTGCATCATTGGAAAACACGCCGCCAGACTAGGGCTACCCTCCAATGACTTCTGCTGCGGCTGCATGGATGAGGAGGAAGAGGAATCGATACGCTCATGCCCTTCTTTTGCGAATCGCAGGAGGATTTACCGCGCCGCGCCCTTCTATGAAAACTTAAGTGAGCTAGCAGACCTAAAAATAGCTCAACTCCGTCGCATGATCAGAAGCACCGATTGGTTTTCAGGTAGCGGATCACGGTAATATGATCCATGTGGTATCACAATGGGTCCGACTTTTACCTAACCTAATCTAACCTACCGTCAGTCCCATTTTAGCCGCTTCCACCTCAATGCTCGTAAAGGCCTCACTGACATCTCGCTGACTTCGTCCAAATATGTCATTGTCATCGACATATGCGAGCATTTGTTCGGACTTGAAACCACACTGATATGGCGTTCACACCGAGCAGCAGCGAAGATTTTATAAGCGATGTTCAGGAGACTGTTCACAGACTAAGCTGCCTTAAAGAGTTCGACAGGTAGTCATCTGCTCCAGCAGTTTTGTTGGACTTAAGCTTAGAAAAAGCATTCCTAACTTCGTCCAGGTCAGGGGGACAAAATTCTCAGACATCATCGTCCGTTGTGAATGGGTTACCTTGCCTTTCGTCATCGCCGTTATACAATCTGCAGAAGTAGTCTTTACCAACTGTGAATACACTACCAGGTTTCCATTTTCGTTTCTGCAGGCTTCCGTTCGGGCCTTATATCCCTGGCATGTTTGTTTTATTGGTTGATAAAACCTCCGAAGGTCGTTCCTGCGATAGCATCTCTCCATATCGCGAGCTTCTCATGCTTTCGTTTTTTTGTTTTGAGAAACTTATGCTCCTCAAGCTTAAGCTTTCGTCTTTCTGTGAAGCGCCTCTTGATAGGCTTGCGTCTTGGCTGCGTGTGCCCTCCTACACTCGTCGTCAAACCATAGGTTTCTTGTCGGTGGCCTTTTGAAACCCAGTACCTCAGCACTCTCTAAGACTTGTTCACAACAGGTCTCTTGGTGTTGTATGGTCTGAGCAGGTGTTAGAGGGTTTTCCGAGAGCTTGAGGGAGATGCGATTGACATTTGCTCTGTCGGTCTCTTACGATTGTAGCATTGCGACATAGTATGCCGCTGCCCTTACTCGATTTTTGTGGGCCAGGCATATTCGTAGTCGTAACCTGGCTGCCATAGGTTAGGTTAGGTTAACGTGGTTGGCATAAGCCACACGTAGACCGAAGTCGGCCCATTGTGATACCACATGGATCATATTACCATGATCCGCTACCTGAGAATCAACCGGTGCTTCTGATGAAGCGATATCCTTAACGGATTTTACATTGATCCTGAGCCATGCAAGAGCCTCCGTTATCGCTGTTGCTTCTGCCTGATACACACTGCAGTAATTTGGGAGTCTGAAAGATAGGTTGAGGTTAAGTTCCTTGGGGGAGACTCCACTACCTACACCCGACTCCATCTTAGAGCCATCGGTATAGAGAGAAATCGAGTCCTTTGGTATGACATTCGCATCAGCCCATTCCTCCCTAGATGAAAAGACAACTTCGAAGTTCCCAGTCAACACATTCCGTGGGATGATGTAGTCTGTGTCCATGGGTACATTGAAGTGTTTTAGAATGGCAGTATGGCCTTTTTGTGATGCGGGCCATTTTCCCATGCCCCTAATTATTATGGCCGCGCGGACAGCAACTTGCTTGCTGAAAAGGTCGAATGGTGCAAGGTGTAATAGAATATTTAGGGCCTCCGTGGGAGTTGATCTCATCGCTCCGCTTATGTATAAGCTGGCCGATCTTTGTACTTTCCCCAGAAGGTTCCGATTGGCTGTCTTGTCCAGAGCAGTCCACCAGACTACGGCGCCAAACAGGAGGATGGGCTTTATGACTGCTGTGTAGAACCTATGCATAATGCTTGGTTGGAGACCCAACTTCTTGCCCACCACTTTCTTGCAGCTTCTAGAGGGCAACAGTTGCTTTCTTGACGCGATCAAGAATGTTAGGTTTCCAATTCAGCCTCCTGTCAAGGACTAGGCCTAGAGCCTGCTCTTTGATTATTAGTTGGGTTCCACCCAGCCTCGGTGAGTTGAAGGGCGGAATTTTATATTCGTTAGTAAACAGTACTAGATCGGTCTTCTTAGAATTTGCCCCAAGTCCACAGTACTGCGTCCAGCTTTCTACTGTATGCAATGCACCCTGCATAAGGTCGCATAGAGTGCTGGGAAATTTTCCCGCATAGGCAGTCACAGCGTACCCTTCTTGTTCAAGCAACAGCAGTAGTTCGTTGACCACCACGTTCCAGAGGAGAGGGCAGAGTACTCCACCCTGTGGTGTGCCTCTGCTTACCATTCTAGTTGAGACGGCACCAGCAAAAGTTGGCTTTGACGACTCTTTGTGTTAGCAGTTGTCGTACCAGTTCTATCACTGATCCCGTAACATCCAGATCAGACAGCGCTTTGGTGACGGCCCATGGTTCAACATTGTTAAAGGCGCCCTCAATGTCGAGAAAGGCGACTAGAGTGTATTCCTTACGTTCCAGTGACCTTTCTATTTTGCTGACCAGTGAGTGGAGTGCTGTTTCCAGCGATTTGCCTTTGTTGTAGGCATGTTGGTTATCCGACAGCCTTCCTGAGATATATGTAGCTGTATCGAATGTGTGCGTCTAAAATCTTCTCTAGAGTTATTAGTAGAAAAGAACTGAGACTAATAGGCCTCAAGTCACTTGCATACGTGTGGGAGCTTTTGAAAATTACTTTGGTTACCTTCCACTTGCTGGGGATGTAGGATAGGGAGAGGCAACTCTTGTATATGACCACAAGCCAGGGGAGGATGAGATCTGCTATCTGCTGAAGCTCTGCTGGTGTGATTCCATCCGGTCCTGGGGACTTGTAGGGTTCAAAGCTTTTTATAGCCCGTAGGACCGCTTTGATATTGTCGCAGTAGTTCCTCCAAAATTGGCTTTTGGCCTTCCTGGTCGCTGCTTTGAAAGATTTAAGTGTCTCCTCATAGAGATCTCAATCCTCTTGCAAGCCAACACATTTAGCTTTGTTAAAGAACTTTCTGCTCTCTTTCCTAAGGGGGACTATCTCTTTATTCCACCACGAGGGTTTGGGTTTACCCCTGGGGGTGCTAACCACAGAAGATTTAGACAGTGCTCTGTTAAGGGTTTCTGTCAGCTCATTTACTAAGCTGTCTAATTCCGCCTAGTTGTGCGGATAGGTAGGGTGTCTTGTCCCTAGGTAGGGCTCAAAATAGGTTCTATATTTTTGCCAGTCAGTTTTCCAGTAGTTCCTGAAAGGAGCTGGGGCACTGACTTGGCTGACTATACTTACTTACTTAGGTGGCGCTACAGTCCGTGGTGCACCTGGGCCTCAACCAACAAGCCTCTCCAGCCGGCACGGTCTTTGGCCAGCTGTTTCCAGTGCCGCACGCCCAGTTGGTTGAGGTCCCTTTCCACCTGCGTGCACCACCGCTGAGGCGGCCGTCCTCTGCCGCGCCTTCCTTCCGGAGTGGATTCGAAGACTTTTCGGGTCGGAGCTGTATCTTCCATGCGCTCTACATGGCCTAGCCACCTTAGACGCTGTATCCGTAGACGTCGTACCAGGCCGATGTCGCTGTACAACCCGTACAGTTCTTCGTTATATCTTCTCCTCCATACACCGTTTGAATAAACGGGACCGTAGATAGTGCGCAGAATTTTCCTCTCGAAACGACCAAGGGCATCTTCGTCCGCTTTTGTTAAGGTCCAAGCCTCTGCGCCGTAAAGGAGGACTGGGATGATCAAGGTCTTATATAGTGTCACCTTGGTTTTCCGAGAGAGGGCTCTACTTCTCAATTGCAAGCGAAACAGCGGTTGGCAAGAGTGATTCTGCGTTTTATCTCAGCGCTGGTGTTGTTGTCGCTGGTCATCAGTGAGCCAAGGTAGACGAATTCCTTGACCACTTCAAAGTTATATCCGCCCATGGTGACGTTCTGGCCAATACGTCGGTGTTGTCCGTCTCTTTTAGATGAGAGCAGATATTTGGTTTTACCCTCATTAACCTTGAGACCCATCTTAGCCGCTTCTACCTCAATGCTCCCAAAAGCCTCATTGACATCTTGCTGTTTTCGTCCAATTACGTCAATATCGTCGGCGTACTCAAGCAATTGCGTAGACTTGAAATAGATCGTACACCTTGTGTTAGCCAGTGACTCTTGCACGATCTTTTCAAATACGATGTTGAAAAAGTTGCACGACAGCGCGTCGCCCTGCCTAAATCCTTTTTTGACATCAAAGGTCTCGGTTTGCTCATTTCCGACCTTAATGGAGCAGCGAGAATTCTCCATTGTCATCCTGCACAGTCGGACGAGTTTGACAGGGAGGTTAAAACTAGAGGTGGTGAGTGTCGATTTGGTATTCCTGGGTCTTCTCCAAGATCTGCCGTAGCGTAAATATTTGGTCTATTGTGGATTTACCTGGCCTGAAACCACACTGATAAGAGCCGATCAGGCTATCCACAAACGGTTTCAGGCATCGCAGAGAAGATCTTATATGCGATGTTAAGGAGACTTATTCCCCTATAGTTGGCGCAGTTATAGGGGTCTCCTTTCTTATGGACCGGGCAAACGATGCTGAGATTCCATTCATCTGGCATGCTTTCCTCCACCCAAACCTTGGAAATGAGATGGTGCATGCACCTTACCAGCTCATCTCTAGCCGCCTTAAAAAGCTCAGCAGACAGACCGTCTGCGCCGGCGGCTTTATTAAGTCTTGATATCGCTATTTTGACTTCGTCTAGGTTGGGTGGACCGAATTATCTTTCATAGTCGTCCATTACGAACGGATCGTTCTGCCTGATAGTGGTACCTTGTCTTTCATCGCCGTTATACAGTCTGCAGAAGTGGTCTTTTTAAAATCCTCAGCATCGACTGTGACTCTACTACGAGTTCTCCGTTTTCATCCCTGCGGGCCGCCGCTCTGACTTTGTAGTCATGGCATCTTCGTTTTACCATATTGTAAAACTTCCGGGCGTCATTCCTGCGGAAGCATCTCTCCATCTCCTCGATCTCGCGCTCTCTGTGCTCTCTCTTCTTTTTTCTGAGAAGCGTGTGTTCCTCTCTTCTCATCTGTCCATAGGTTTCGCGAGCAGCTCTCGTCCGTCGTTGCAGCGTGGCTTTATATGGGCTTGTTCGCATTGTTCATGGAATCAGGGGTTTCTGTGTGGTGGCGGTTTGAAACCCAGCACCTCTGAGGCAGCGTCTTTGACGGCGCTTTGGTATTGCGCCCATTCCTGCTCTAATGCTTGTGCTGTGTGGGCGGATTTTGAGAGCTGGAAGGAGACACGATCGGCAAAAATTCTGGCAGTCTCTTGCGATTGACGTCAAGCATACGTTGTCCTACTCGACCCCTAGACATTTTTGATATCCTCATTCGTACCTTGTCTACAACAAGGTAGTGGTGCGAGTCGATATTGGCTCCTCGGAAGGTTCGTACGTTGAGAGTACCGGAGGAGTGTCTTTCACCGATCGCAATGTGATCAATCCGCCAGATGCCCTTGTGGATGTTGAGATGGGGGAATCGTGTGCTTGCTACAAGGAGGTTACGCCCCGTTAGGAAATCGATTAGCCTAAGTCCGTTGTCGGATGTGGTGTTATGAAGGCTATGCTTTCCTATGATCGACTCAAATATGTCCTCTTTGCTCAGTTTTGCATTAAAATCACCTAGAACTATTTTTGTGTCATAGCTGGGACATTGGGCATAGGTTCTATCTAGGAGATCGTAGAATTCTTCTTTGAGTCGATCGTCCTTTTCTTCCGTTGGGCATGTGGGCATATCAAGCTAATACTTCCAAATTAGTTTTGATGCGGATTGTTATGAGGCGTTCGCTTACATTCCAGAAGTTTAAACTTTTTGTTAGAGTCTTCCTCGTATAACGAATTCGCACCCGAATAGACGTTGTTTGTTCTCCTTGTAGCAGTTCCGTCTTTTGCCTGGTCCATCCCATCGCACTTTCTGGAGTGCGGTTATATCTGCTTTATAGCAGTTGAAGGTTTACTCCAAGTGATGGCCTGCACCCGGTCTGTTAAGGGACCTTAGTTATGCCTAAGCACAACCCCTAACTTGGAGGGCCAGGCTCTTCTTTCGCCAGGAACAAGGGGTTGGGTCACTGCACACATTGGTTCACTACCTGGCGGGTGGTAGGCTGTTTGCCATGCTAAACGCGATCAACTTCCTTGCTCTGTTTGCTCGTTCCAATATTTTTTTTTTGTTTTTTTTAGAGACTCGCGCAGGTTCAAGAGTTTTTATATTCTTTTATGATGTGTTGTTACACACACAACCTGAACGGAGTGCACTGGTTTGGGTCGTTGATGTTCGTTCACTACTCTAAGGGGTGGTTGCCCTAGATAGGACGAGAGTCGACCAAATTCCGCTTTGGTTATAGTCCGTAATAATTCGTTCGAGAACTTTTAATATTGTATACGCAGAGGATGAATTTCAGTTGACCATATACTGTGAGTGTTATGCCTGCAGCAGTACGTCTGGTCACTTTCCGTTCACAACTGCGTTGCATACTTTTTGTCTGTATAGGAATTACTTGGCTATGAAGCGAATTTGAACTATATACAGAGCTGTTCAAAATAATAGGAAATATCGCTGATAACCAATTTGTTTGTTTATTTTGAACCCTTTTTATCTCTTTTTCGAAAAGTAATTATTGCAGCTATTTGTACAGCTGTAATGCTTTTCTTATGATGCATCTCTGGTCAATTCTTCATTCGTGTTATTCGTGCTGTAGTATAAAGTGGGAAAAAGGATTATTTTAAGGTGTTCAAAATAATAGGGAATTTTGCTGTTTCGTTGTTTTATCGTTCGTATTTCTGTCAAAAATAATTGAAAAGGTGATGTTGTTTTTCGTAGACGTAAGAATTATACAAATTTTACATTTTTAAAATCTACGCAGTGTTAAAAATGGGACGTAATAGACATTGCACTGCTGAAGAAAGTCGCATTATTAAACATTTAAGAGACCAAGGAAAGACCCTTAAATTTATAGCCAATACATTGGGAAGGTCAATTAATTTTGTTTTTAATGCGCTTTCAAGAACCCCAGCACGAGAAACTAGAGGTAGACCAAGAAAAACTACTCCCATCGATGACTCTCGTATTGTGCTGCTAGCGAAAAAGGATCCCTTTATGTCATCAAGGGCGATTGCCGCGGAATTGAATAATGCAGTAAGTGCACCAACTATCCGGAGAAGGTTGCTCGATAATAAACTGCCCTGTAGAATTGCTCGCAAAGTACCACTACTAAGTAGAAAAAACATAAAAGCGAGAATGGAGTTTGCCTTGCATTTTAGAAATCACTCCAAAGAGATGTTTCGCAACATTCTTTGGAGTGATGAAACTAAAATAAATTTATTTGGTTCCGATAGCGGTAGAAATGTTCGGCGTCCTCAGGGGAAGGAGTTTCATGTCCGGTTTACTAAAAAAACCGTGAAACATGGGGGTGGTAGCATCATGGTATGGGGCTGCTTTTCTTGGTTTGGTGTTGGACCCATTTACCAAATAAAAGACATCATGAACAAGGAGAGCTATCGTGATATTTTAAAGGATGTTATGCTACCGTATGCCGAAGACAATATGCCGTTACGATGGCACTTTCAACACGATAACGATCCCAAGCATTCATCGAAATTGGTTCGTGCTTGGTTGCAAGACCATCAAGTGTCAGTGCTACAATGGCCCTCTCAGTCCCCCGATCTCAACCCCATCGAGAATTTGTGGGCGGAACTGAAAAAATCTTTGGCCAGACAGACCTTTCAAAATAAAAATCAGTTGTGGACTGCCACTGAAACCCATTGGAGAAATATTCCCAAAAGTAAATGCCAGAAACTGATAGATTCAATGCCTGCTCGTATAACTGCTGTCATAAAAAACAAGGGTGGTCATTCGGGACACTGATCTACCATATTTTGTTTTTCACTATTATCTTAACGAATAAATATAAGTTTTAATGTATTATTTTAAGAAAATCGGATGTAAACTATAAACTTCCCTATTATTTTGAACAACAAATTCGAAGGTATTTAAGTTGATTAAAAAAAAAAAAAAAAAAACTACAATGAATAAAAGAAATATATATAGTAATACAGATTAGATGTTACGTGTTTTACTTATTAAAATACTAATATGGAACTATTCGGTTACAACATTTCGGAAAACCCTTAGAAATTCTTCGGCTAATTCCTTTCCCTATTATTTTGAACAGCTCTGTACCTTCCGCTCGGCGGTCGGTGATGGTAACCACTGCACCACAGCAACAGTGTTTACTCCAATTGATCGCCTGCACCCGGTCTGTTAAGGGACCTTAGTTATCCCTAAGCACAACCCCTAACCTGGAGGGCCAGGTTCTTCTATCGCCAGGAACAAGGGGTTGTGTCACTGCCCACATTGGTTCACTACCTGGCGGGTGCTAGAGCAGCTATCCAGGGGAGGCCAGGCGGAGGCTGTTTGCCATGTTAAACGCGATCAACTTCTTTGCTCTGTTTGCTCGTTCCAATATATGAACTTTTCAGTTATGTATATAAACTGGCCCAACAATCATTAGTTCTCGATTAGTTTTCGATTTAGCCAAATCCATCGTCAGATCGCGGAGTAGTCTCCCCCACACCCTTATTACACACTTTGTCTCTACAACTCACTAGGTGGCTTGATAACTTTCACACTGAATGCCGACTGATCACTGGTTACTGAATCCTGAATCGATTCTGCCGCATAGCTTGAATGTCGGAAGTCTACGTCGTTTTATGCAAGTTTGTGATATCGCGCTCCCACAAACAGAGCTGTGAATCCACAGCCAGTACAGGTTAATTGCAACCAGTCGTCGAAACAAAAGCCACAGTCACTCTACCACTCACTAATCAACATATACATATGTATGTATGTACATACATATGTATATGTATGTACGTAAATCGTGTCCGATAAAACCATGAATGAGTGATATTAACTAAACCGAAGACACTAACGGCCTTTGTTTAAACTTTACACTAAACCACAATAATCACATGGCGATTCTGTTTCACTAGTTCATTTTCCATTTCCTCCAACTGCATGCATATTGCACTGCACCTTATCGACGTCGTTGGTGAATTGCTGCTTTACATAATGAGAAAAACCGAGAGGGCAAAAAAAAAAAAAGAAAACGGCGATTATGAAATCCGCCTCCTTCTCGAAAAGAAAAAAAAAAAGGAAAATCCACACAAAAGATAGATTACGATTGCAAACAAAACAATCCGCTGGAAAACCATCCTCAAATGAGTCGCCTTCCTCGTCGATGATTCGTCGAATCCATCCGTCCACGTGTTTTTGGAAGCACTTTACTTAATCACCATTCAACTGCACTTGCACAACTCCATCGTATTGCTTCACCCACTCCTATCCTCGCTATTTGTACGCTGCAGCGCACACGATAGACACTGCAATGAATGGCAAAATATAGATACAAAACCTACCTACCTACACTATTGTAGCAAGTACTATCTCGCCTCCATCGTCGTCGTCATTGCTTTTGCTCCGCTTGCGTAATTCCATGGACTCGAGTTCGAGTCCCTTAAGGCTGCAAAATTATCATGACTAATGCCGTACACTACATGATGGAATACGTAACGCAAAGAGATATGTACATGTACGTTTAGGTGCGCAAGAGGAAGTTGCGTTGTATCGGAAATGCGATACATTACGTATAGCGATGGTTACTTCTTATCACCACCAACTAAACAAAGAGGAAAACTGGTCACCCGACAATCAACGTTCTGTCATCAAACATGCAACATACCCAAGAGCACGAACACTATGTACATACATAATGTACATGCTACAGGTAACGAACAACAACAACAACAAAGAATAAAAAAATCATAAAATATCCACATCCACCAGCTAAAGTATCTGTAATAAAGAAAGAGAAGAAGCCAAGCCAAAGGCGAATGGAAGAGGGAGCAGAGAGAGAGAGAAAAAACAGCGTCATGATGAACTTGAGCTTGAAAAATCGCTTGAATACGAACGAATACGAGCGGTATAAGCAGCAGCTGCTACCACTAAACCGAATCGTCCAAACGACGCGACGCGAACTATTCATGCAGCACATACATATGTACATACGTACATACACGCCAAAGTTGCCACATTTGCAAGACGGAAATTGACTGCATGGCAAAGTTGATAGTGGATGAGAGCATACCATGTGTAGTTTGCGTCGCTGTCTTACTTTACTTTCCATCATAATTCGCATTTGTCCCATTAGATAACAATACCCCAACCGAAAGGTAACAATCTATCTCAATGCATTGACTTAAGAGCACAGAAAAAGGGAGATACATGTCGCTGCTCACTAAAGAGACCACCGAAAGCTCTGAGATGTAAGAGAGCCAAGGACGGGTGAAGGAATAACAAAAACCTAACTGGAGGGTAAAATTCGATTTGATTTCCAATTTGTAGCTCATTCGCTGGCAAGCAGCGGCGGTAGTTCGTGATATACAAACTCAACTAGCGCGTTGCCATCTAATATCGTTCAGATAGCACAGCACATTGTGGCTGTAGCTGCTAATCTATTGCCACAACTACTATCTCTCTCTCAGCGGGTGTACTGTGGGTAAAAAGTGAATGTACTCTTGGCGGTAGAGGAATCGCAGTTTTTTTTTTTTCTATTTTTTCTTACTATTCATTCGTTTGTTCGTTCTAATGTTTTTGTGATTCGCGTTCTTTCGTTCTACTGTCTGCTGTCCTGCTATACGCCCATCTAATCCGGACGCGATGAAATCAATTTGTGCCATGAGAATATAAAAAGAAAGGAAGAAAAACAAAAGTGAAAAGTATAATTCATCAGAAAACGTATCTACAAAGTTCAAAAAAAAAAAAAAAAATTTTGTTGCTCCACTCGGATATATGGGTTAAAATCGCTGCAAATCGGGTGTCGTTTCGTCGCGCTGTCGAGCTCGTGTGCTGTATGTGTTGTTACGAAATCACACAGAGTAAAGGCGAAAAAACACGTTTTTTTTACCCCGCGAGAGGCTCTCGTAATCATCGCTACACCGTTGTGTATTGTCGTTTCCTATCAAATAAACGGTTAGTTTAATTGAAAAAATAAAATTTAGTTTGACTGTACTCTATTAAGTGGAGTAGAAGAGTTCTTTGTCGGTTTGGATAGACGTATGAAATCGGCACGACGACATGGCACGTTCACATAATGCGCGCCTATTACATAAGTGCGTTATGACAACCAACGAGAGAAGCAAGCACGGCAAACAAGCAAGCAAACTAACTACTAACCCCATTCGTTGTTGGTTGTTACTTAACATGTCAGTTAGCCGTTAAGTAGCCGTCGATTTTCTGTATTAGATATGCTAGAACAACAATGTCACTATCCATATGTGTGCAAGTGCAATTTTTGTATCGCAAGAAGTGTGCCTACGTGGTGTTCTTAACAGAGATACATATGTATGTATGTATGTGCCCAGGATCAAGTGATTCCAAAGAGCAAAAGCTCCTCGAGTGTAGTGCCGTACAGACAGACGGACGACGAACGATTACGTATGCAATTAGATGTAAAGGCATTCGCCTGTCTCTCGCGACTATAATTTCCTTTCCAGTCGACATTACATACACCGATACCTATTACAACCCGGCCTCTAGTACATACCTACTATGGGGTGTTGTACTCCCAGTACTTAACGGTGTACCTCTACCTACTTTATGTGTTTGTCGTGCGATTGTGTTACCTAATTCGAATGAATGTCGCTCAACACACTGCCTGTGACCTGCTGTTGGGGGCCGTGTTTCCTTTTTTGTCAAGCTTTTTTGCCTCCTCATTGTCGTTTCTGTTGTCTTTTATCTAATCGCACGGCCCTATTACGTGTGTATTCTCTTCTCTCGTTTGTTTATATAATTTCTGAGAAATACAAAATAACAAATTATAGAATCATCTAGATACCGCGTTGATTCATTTTTCTAATTATTGTTTTGATCTACCGATGAGAGAGCGATCGTGGTGTGATCGTGTTGTTTCACTGAATCCCCCTCCCCGCCATAAAAGGAAAAATAAAAATTCGATCCCAACACACCGCACTATTACACGAGTTAGTCTACAACTAATTGTTAAGTAACACACAGTGTAGGACTCAAAAAAAATTGATTATAGGACGCGCTCTTCTTATTTTGTCGCTTTTTTCCTCTCCCATTTCTGTTGTGTTCGGATGGTTTCTTGGTTTCTGGAGCCTGGTATGTGCGAAAGTACCCAAAACCCAATGTGCTCTTAGGACAACAGCTTTTTTTTTTTTTTCTGCCATAAATCCACTCTCTTTCATTGCACGATTCTCTGGATTGGATTGGATCGCGCTCTCTTTGATTCGTCTCCTATAAACGTAGCACAAGTGTTGGTATTATCCAAAATATTACGTACGACGGACGGCATTTTATTTAATTCTTTTTCCATTTTTTTTGCTGTGCTGCTGTTGTTGCTTATAAAATCAAAGTTGTTACGTAAAATCTAACATTTTGAGTGAGATTTCGAGAGATACTACGTATTCGTACGATTTTTGGGCCTTAGAGATCGATGGGTGTGTGGAGTGCAGAGTTGAGGATCTTTGTTGCCTGTCTATCTATCTATCGATTTTGTTTTGATTACTTAATTAATGGCGAAATAAATAGAATATCATACGATGTGGCAACCCACTTAGGAACGGGTTGGACATTCTAACCAAGAATGCTGTTTATCTGTTTCTTTTCTGACAATATCTGATGCGTCATTGTGTCCGGAGCGGCCTTGGATCGTTGAAGGGGCTAATCACAGACTTTGACTCTCTTTGTTATGGGCGATAATGCAATATTTTTGTTTGTTGTTTATTGGTTTTTCGCATCGATGGAGTCTAATTGAGTGGGTTCAATAGTCATTCGAGTTGTCGCAGATGGTTCTGTGGTGAACCAGTTTTTTTTCTTAATTGACATATTGAGTTTAGGCGGATCATAATGGATCACAGGTGTTAGAGTTTAGATTGTAGACGGGTTGCGATTCGTTGTGTAATTCTAAATTTATTAGTCTGGTCCTCATTTTAACCTTTATTTGCATGTATTCTAGAATCTTTGGGCCTTATGATCGACATTCACTTTATGTTCTTTTATGTAAGGAAAACCATTAGCCCTTTATCCCATTTCTCTGGACTTTTTGGCCATCCCCTCGTACTATCGCTCTTTTTACTATGATAACAGAGGACAACCATGTACTACTTGCTTACTTACTTTGACGGCCCTACAGTTCGGGATGAACCAGAGCCTCATCCAACAAGCCTCTCCAGCCGGCCCGATCTTTGGTCAGCCGCTTACAGTGCCGCACGCCCAGTTGGTTGAGGTCCCTTTCCACCTGTGCGCGCCACCTTAAATGCGGTCGTCCTCTGCTGCGTCGTCCCTCGGGGTTGGAGTCGAAGACTCTTCGGGCCGGAGCGTTGATGTCCATTCGCTCTACATGGCCTAGCCATCTTAGACGTTGGATCCGAAGAAGTCTAACTAGGCCGATGTCGCTGTACACCCCGTGCAGTTCTTGGTTGAATCTCCTCCCCCACTCTCCGTTTACACAAACGGACCAAAGATTGCACGCAGAATTTTCCTCTCGAAACGTCCAAGAGCCTCTTCATCCGCTTTTGATAACGTCCAAGCCTCAGCACCGTAGAGGAGGACCGGGATGATGAAGGTTTTGTTGAGGGATACCTTGAGGGCGCCGTGGCACAGTGGTTAGTGTGTTGGACTCTGACGCACGATGAACGAGTTCGGATCCCGGTAACACCAACGCCATCGAATGTGTATTTCGCGGCGCCCCTCCTCGGCGGGGTACTTGCAAAACCCCCCGTAGTATAACTTGCCTGGAAAAAGCTTCTCAACTTACGCCGTTCGGAATCGGCCCTAAACTGTAGGTCCCTTTCACCTATGTGAAAAATAAATCATACACAACAAGGGTGATTGAGAGAAGCTTGGCTCTGGTCCTTCATGGGCTGTAACGCCACCAAAGAAGAAGAAGAAGAGGGATACCTTAGTTTTTCGAAAGAGTGCTCTACTACTCAATTGCCTCTTGAGCCCGAAGAAGCAGCGGTTGGCAGCGGTTATTCTGCGTTTTATCTCAGCGCTGGTGTCGTTGCTGCTTGTCACTATCGAGCCAAGGTAGACGAAGTCCTTGACTGCTTCAAAAATATAGCCGCCGAAGGTGACGTTCTGACCAAGACTTCGGTGTTGCGCGTCTTTCTTGGATGACAGCATATATTTGGTCTTGTCCCCATTTACCCTAAGACCCACTTTAGCCGTTTCTGCTTCAATGCTTACGAGCGCCTTATTGACGTCTCGCTTTGTCCGTCTAATAACGTCAATGTCATCTGCGTAGGCAAGCAATTGTGTGGACTTGAAGTAGATCGTACCTCTTGTATTGGCCGAAGAGTCCCGCACGATATTTTCAAGAATAATGTTAAAGAAATCACATGACAGTGCGTCATCCTGTCTAAAACCTTTTTTAACATCAAAGGGGTCGGTTAGTTCACCTCCGACCTTAATGCAGCAGCGAGAGTTCTCCATAATCATCCTGCACAGTCTGACGAGCTTGGCAGGAATGTTAAAACATGACATGGCTCTGTATAGCTCGTCTCTATAAACACTGTCATACGCGGCTTTAAAGTCGACAAAAAGATGGTGCGTGTCGATCGACCTGGAATTCATAATGGGTCTTCTCCAAGATCTGCCGTAGTGTAAATATTGGGTCTACCGTGGATTTTCCTGGCTTGAAACCACATTGGTAGGAACCTATCAGATTATACACGAACGGTTTCAGGCGCTTACACAGCCCGGCAGAGAGGATCTTGTACACAATGTTCAGGAGACCTATCCCTCTGTAATTGGTGCAGTCATAGGGGTCTCCTTTCTTATGGACCGGGCAAACGATGCTGAGATTCCATTCATCGGGCATGTATTCTTCCGACCATATCTTGCAGATGAGTTGGTGCAGGTTCTTAACCAGCTCATCGCCAGCTGCTTTAAACAGTTCCGTGGGAAGTCCGTCTGCTCCAGTAGGCTTATAAGACTTAAGTTTCGATATCGCTGTCTTAACATCGTCTAGATCGGGTGGACGGGATTCTCTTTCGTTTTCGTCCATTGTGAATGGTTCGTTCTGCCTGATGGATGGCGGCGTTTTGAATATCATCGCCGTTATACAACTAATAGTGGAGTCACAGCATCGACTGTGACTCCACTATTAGTTGTCCGTGCTCATCCCTGCAGGCTTCTGCTCTGGCTTTATAGCCTTGGCATGCTCGTTTGACTTTTTGGTAAAAATTTCAAACGTCGTTCCTGCAATAACATCTCTCCATCTCCTCGATCTCGCGCTTCTCCTGCTCCTTCTCTTTTCTTCTCAGAAGCGCATGTTCCTCTCTCTTTTTCTGTTTATAGAGCTCGCGGGCAGCTCTAGTCCGTCGATGCAGTGTAGCCATGTATGCATTCTGTTTTTCTACATGGGCCTGCCTACATACATACGTCATCAAACCAGGGGTTTCTCGAAGGTGGTGGCTTGAAACCGAGTACATCTGAGGCGGCCTCTCTGATGGCGTTCTGACAACGACTCCATTGCTGTTCTATGGTTTGTGCAGATTGCATCGCGACTTGAGAGAGCTCGAGGTCCTGGCGGTCTCCTGCGATTACTCGACTCCGTTGATTCCAAGAAATTCGTACCTTGGCTGCAACAAGGTAATGATCCGAGTCGAGACGGCTCGAAAGGCTCGGACGTCTAAGATGGTGGAGGAGTGTCTGCCGTCGATCGCAATGTGATCAATTTGATTGATTGTCGATTGATCGAAAGACCGCCAGGTCCCCTTATGGATGTTGAGGTGTGGGAATCGTGTACTTGCTACTACGAGATTATGTCCCGCCATAAATTCCACTAGCCTTAGTCCGTTTGCTGACGTGGTGTTGTATAGGCTGTGCTCGTTCAAAGATAGCTTCCTTACCCAGCTTCGTATTGAAATCTCCTAGAACGATTTTGGTGTCATAGCTGGGGCATTGGGCATATATTCCGCCTAGGAGATCATAGAATTCGTCTTTATGTCGGTCATCTTTCTCCTCTGTGGGGGCGTGGACACATATTAAGCTTATATTACCGAGATTGGCCTTGATGCAGATAGTTATGAGGCGTTCGCTTACATACTGGAAGCTTAAGACTTTTTTTTTGGAAGCGAACAGTGTTCGTTGTTCTGAACGCTTTAAAGCAAGGACAGCACTGCATTTTCCAGTTGGGTCTTTTCTAACAGTGCCTGTCGCTTATGTACAGAAGTTTAGAAAGGAATGGACTACTCTGGGTATTAAAAATTCGCGTCTAGGTGCTGGACTAGCTTGCTCGAATCCTGTCGTTTATTATTTGTGACTGGACATCACAGTTCTCTAAAAAAATCAAATTCCTCCTTAGCCACTTTCAATGAGGTCAATGCTTCTGTTCCGTCAAGAAAGGAATGAGGATTGTGTAATATGTATAATGTATCGAGTCATATGAAGCCTATAGAAAGGAGCTTCACTCCAATATTGTCTCGGATTATGTGTCATTATTCGTTTATTGTAAAAAAAAAAAAAAAAAATTATTCGCCAGCAGACTAGTAACTCCTAGTGTTAGACGAATCCAGATTTAAGGCTTAATTGCTATAAAAGCTCAGCGACACGAAACACCCCTGGAATACCATAAAAGGAAAATACAAGTATACAGCTGCAATGGCGTGATAGTCTCCTGTGGTGCACATTTAAAACGAAAATACGTCACTAAAGCGCAGTTTGCCTGCCAGTAGCATGAGTTATCCATCCCTTGTTGGGCGCCACGCAATGAGGAAAAAAATGGCATTAAACCAACATTTGAATTTATGAACATGTTGCACTCCGCCATTTATTCTACTGAATTATGTAAGTCCTGCATGTATCCGAAAAAGCGCCTTAAATCCGAACATCATGTCGAAAATCAACTACCATTCACTCCCGAAATAACCCAAAAAGCAACATGTAAACGTCTAATATAGATTAGGAAAGGAAATTAGTTCAAAACCGCGTTTTACCTTATAAGAAAAGCGAACAACGAGGTCACACTAAACCGTTTCACAATGTTTCACAGCAAAACTGCAAAGTGCCTATAACGTAATACCATACCGTCTGTTGCAAAGCTATTTTAAATTCATTGATCTACGGCGCAACTTTATTAACAAACAACCACTTGCACAACAATCGCCTTTCTTGCCACTATCTCTCTCACTAATCCATGACCAAGGCATCGTGTGTCTAGCCGTCAAACTGCTAAGCACGGTAGCACCAAATCGTTGTAACAAAAGATCTGAGCTTCAAGAAAGATACACTCAACCCAAGCGTACCACGAGTAGATTCCCATCCAAGAAAACTTCCCAATAAATATGGAATCAACTAGCTTTGTGGTTACTCTCCTCTTTGCGTTTGGGAAAATCTCATGGTTACACTGCACAGGTCAATGACAAAGTGCTTTTTCATCCTTTCACACAAAAACTGTTGCTCAGAGACGATGAACATCCATTATTATTGCCTTCCTGTCCCTGTGTTTGCTTTTGTTGTAAGTAAGTATCTTGTAAGTTGAGTTGATGAATTTTACTTCCAGCGTGGTTTGGATTTTATCCAACTCCTGAATGGAGTGCCACCCTCGGTATGGTGTGTATTCAACAGGCGCGTGTGCGTGTAATGTTAGATGAATCCCTAGCACGCAAGGTTCACAAATACTACCGAAAAGAATGTGTCCTTTTGTTCAATTCGGTCTGTTACAACACCTCCCGTTGAAGTGTTGTTTTTCGTCTGTAACCTTCAGACTGACGTGTATTTATGACGTATGTTGAGCATAATGGTAGGCAATTCGACTGAGTTTATTATGCATGACAAATGGAGGGAGGAGGGAAGAATAGTATTTGTTTCTAATTATGTTGACATATACCGTCATTTCTTTGCTACTTTTGACAGTTAAATGAATTCCTAATGTGATCTGTCAGTGAATTATGGAAAATGCTGCCAAACCGTTATTTCTGCTGTCAAATGACATTTGTGTACGAACTGTCATCGTGCTCTCAAACCGATCAAGAACTCTTAAAAACACCGCCACTACCATCACCCGCAATTATTAATGTCTCCCATCTAACCCACGCCCTTTTAGTGCAATGACAGTTCTATCGATTGTCAAAGCGAAATAAACAAAAACAATTCAGTGCATGTGAAGTGACCAAAATAAAGTGTGTCAAATCAAAAAAACCACAAAAACAATCCCAAATCAATAATGTCAAAGAACGCAAAGGGTGCGTTCGAAAAACTCCAACACAAAAACCATCAGGCCAGCAAAAACCAATCAGCCAATCTCTACGAGCAACTCACCGAGGACATTGTCGACTGGTGCATTCGTGGCGACAAATCTCACAAAACCTACCATCAGCAACCGGTCACACAACCACAAATGAAACGAAGACGCAAAAAAACCAGAGATTCGCAAGTGTCACGGCCAACGACCGGAACACACGATGACTATCGTCAACATCATCATCAGCATCAGCCGTTGTCATCTTTCAATCATCCACATCAGCCATATCCCATCGACCTGTCCGATATCGATAGCAAAAAGAGTCAGCTACGTCAGCAGCAGCAGCGATACAACAACCAGAACCTGAACCTATGCTACCTGTATGGTGATTCGATAGCACGATGTGGTCACCTGCGTGAGGCATTAGATATTTATGCATTTATTGCTAGCAATTACGCTGACGGATTTGTGCCATTGGTGCGACTAAAAGTTCTCTCGTCCATGCTGATCGATTGCATAAGCAAGACGCTGTCGCCGCAAGAAGCAACGGCGGCACCAACAGCGGTTTCATCTTGTCATTCAACGCCAGCGGTAACGTCAACAGCAGCACGACGACTACTGGTGGGCGATAACCCGACTATGGAGTGTAACTTTGCATTCAATGGCGGAGCAACAACTACAACGCTGAATGCAAATACCAATTGCGATCGGCTGCACGATCGTGTGAGAAATTCTAAAAATAAACGCATTCAACGGTACTGGAAAGACGGCGGAGGCGGTAGTGCCAGCGATACAGGCGGCGGTGGTGGCGTGGGCTTACGTTTCTGTGATGTGATGTTGAACGATAATTGTCATTCACTACCGCTTGCGGAAAAAACGCGTTCGCGTGCATCTTCGCCCGAATTCAAACTGGATCCGTTGCTCTGTCTCATCTGTAAGGATATCCTACGCTGTCCGGTGACGGCGAATTGCGGCCATAGTTTCTGTCGTGCATGCTGTGAGGCGGCAAACATGTGTCCCGTGTGTCGCATCAAATTCCCAACGTCATTCACTCCTTCGGCTGCTACCGCGGCATCGTCAGAATCCTCGACAACCGCTGATCTGATGATGACATCGTTATACAATTCCAATTCCAGCACGCATAGTACGTCACCATATATGGATTTCTCAACAGGCGCACGAGATAACACTAACGCAAACACGCTATTGCATAATATCTCGACTGGTAGCAGCAGCGGCAACAGCAGCGACAGTGGCGGCATTGGCGGCATTGGCGATGACAGCGAGAGCGCCCCCGCACACAGCGATAGTCACAGTACTGGTAGTGGTTATTCGATGAAATTCATGCCGGACGTGCTCGTCAGACGGCTGGTAGAGAAATGGTGGGGCGCCGACCTGCAAGCGAAGACGCTCAACGAAAGGGCCATCAGCTTCTTGAGCTTGAATCTGCTCGACGATGCGTTAAAGTTCTGCAATGCCAGCCTGGAGAAATGTAAGTACACCATATGCTGTTTATCTATATTTTTTTCTATCTTATTTGCATGTAATTTGTGAGTGATATAGCGAGTACGTTATGGTGTGTGAGTGAGTCGTTGCAGTTTTCTGGGTCAAGGACCTTTATCACACTCTCTACTCTCTCTCTCTCACTCTCTTTCGTTTGTCTAATATCACCACCTCGTTGCAGGGTTCATGCGTCGTCGTTGTTGACGTATGTACGTTGATGTTGCCACTATATTACTCCCCCCCGCCGCCGTCCCAAGAGTACGGCAAGTCCACACAAGCGTGAAAGGATAAACTACGGTCGGCTTGGGGCGGTGGCGAGTTGTTATCCTTTGACGTACACCAAACAACCGCTCGTATGGTAATGGGTTACACGAGAAAATGTGATTTTTCAGTTCAAACACACACACACACAGAAATGTGTGGCATATCCTGTGCCTCATGGGGATTTCCTATGTGACATGGAGATGCTAATATTTGCTTCCGACCTGCGTTATTTAAATTTTTCCTTGTCTTTGCCGTAGTACATAGAATTACTTCGTTTGGTGTAATTCGCTCCACTGGATTCGACTGGTGCTTGGCCATTACAAATGGAATTTATGAATTTTTCCTCGTCCTTATGCCGGTCCTTTGGCGTAAATTCCATTAGGAATGGGCTTCGAGGTAATTTTGAATTCGGTACGTGTCATTGAGAATTTGTCAAAATCATTGCTGTTCAAGGACTCACTTGGATGTGAGGTACATATGTACATACATACATATGGGCTCCTCGGGCATGAATGTTTTATTTGGCGACATCAAGATGGTCTTGATGGGACTTGACTGGCATCCCCTGACTATGAGATCAGCTTTTTGATTTTGCTGTCGAGAATGTTCTCAACGACGCACGTAAAGGCGCATGCATTAGTGCGGTAATTTGGTATCGATCACGTGGTCAGTATTAGGGTTGGTAAACAAGGATGACTCTCATATGTATGTTGCCAGATTAGACGGTAAGTGTATCGTAAATGGTCGTTTAGATTAGGACGTTATCTCCGAATCATGGGACCTGTGGTCGTCTGAAGGATTACTCAGCGTGAGTCACTGAGTACTCACGACATATGGGAACGGATTTCGGTTCATTATTTGGATCGCCTTTTGAAACAACCTCAGATTATGCCCATTCCTAAAACAGGCAAGCAGTTACCCTTATCGCTACAAGCTTCAACAGCCAGACTTTCGTTTTACTGGACTATCATCCTACCACTTCAAAGCAAATCCATAACAATTCAAAGAGACACTTTTAAAAGGCCATTAAGTCAAACAAGAAAGTCAAAAAAAAAGGAAAATTATCAACGTTAAATCGAAGCTCTCGTGCATGTTACCAACCCATTCTCTGTGTGGATTATTGGATTACCTTTTTCCAGCCATCTATGATAGGGTCAATTAACTTTTATTTGCTCTTTGATAGCTCATCAATGTACAGAGGAGAGGGGGAGAAAACCCGCTTCAACGTCAGAATGACAGTAAAACTGTCATGTCCCCCATCATATGCTACACAAATCGGAAATAGCCATTCATCGTTTCATTGTTTTGTCCATTCCTTCGTTCGAATTTTCATCGTCTCGTCCTCCTTTTTCAGATCAGTTTACATTGAACACGTGTATGCTCATATGTATGTAGTTGGTTAATCCTCATTCGTGCTTCCTTTTTAATTACTGTCACCACGTCGTCAGATAACACACCACATCCGTCTGGACGTGTCGTCCCCACACAACACAATCGGTTATGTCATCGCCAACGAGTAACGTGCATTGCATAACAAAATAAAACTTCTATGTACCATCAAACGCTTGACAGTTGACGATCATACTCATCGTATCACTAATGTCGTCGTGGTATATGGCGAGACAATAATATGCCAGTGGAGGACGACAACTGGATTCATGGACTCTAGACCATAGAATACGTGTTTAACTAATATATGCGCATCTACTTGTACCACTCTCAATCTCGATTATACAAACCCGATTTCTGTTGTTCTCATTTTATTACTTGCAATTAAAATCGATACATGCACTGGCGCTTATCACCAAAAAATGATTAACTGATTGTCTGCTCAATACTAGTAATCATACCCCGCGCAATTGGGCCACTGACATTCCAGTATGACATAATACCTACATATATGACAGCACGACACCGAAATGTCATGTAATTTGTAAAATATTGATTCAATTGGTGTACTTTTGTGAGGAGGAAAAAATTGTCCTCGCACATTGACAGTTTACTCATTGCTGTCAATAATGTCAGAATGCCAGCGGTTTTGAGAGTAAACAAACACCGAAAACAGAAGTGGGCGATAAGTGGGTTGTAAACATAAGTATGTATAGTTCATGGCTTACGTGCAGTTGACAGGGCAAAACAAAAGGTGGATTCTGTCGATGGAAGAGGATAATTGCGTGATATGTGCTTGTAATGGATAAGGCATGTGACAGCGGATCTGTTACCATATGTTTTTTTGACATATACTGTTAATGTTGATCGCGGGTAGGCACCGCGCTATATACGATGTAGCGACACAGGGCTGGAGAAAGAAATGATTCACATCCACACCTTTTAGGTTTTCACACATCATTTTTGTATTCAATCGGTTTGACCTTATTCGGTGCTTGAATAATATTCTTCAAGATTATCCTCTCGTAAAACAATTTTAAAACATCCTAAACACAACAGAAGATGTTGTCAATAAAAATGACATTTCTGCTACCTGGCAACTCTATCCATTCAGACAGATAGAACCTTACACCCCGTGTGCACTTAAAAAATTAAGCAAAAAAAAGGAAAAACAGTGAAGATCGAACGTTTTCGTACACTTCTACCATAGAACGTCAAACCGAAATTAATACCTAATAACTTTAACCCATAAAACCGCATTTACCCCAGTAAGCAAGGATCGAAAAACTAAAAAAAAAAAAACAAAAAACAAAAAAAAAAGCAAAAACGAGCAATCACTCTGCTAAAGTGCCATCAATTCCTAAATTAAGATACACCCCCTTTACCTGTACATCCGTCATCCTCTTATCATCTCAGTAAAACGAAAATGAACGAAAATTTAATTCCGTCGAGAATTTTATAGAAACATGGAATTGTGCGCTGCTGGACGAAAGGGAGAGGTTGCGTCATGCCGCAACCTAAATTTTTGCCTTTCCTGGGATACGCATTAAATATCCATTCATCTGTTTAAACAGCGCAGTTTCTTTTCATCCATTCGTACAGTATCTACAAGCAGCCTTCATCTAACGAATTTCCCCCTGTCCAAATAAGACCGTTAAAAAAAACGAAAACCCCACCTCAACGGTAATGGGGTCAACTTTGTTTAATTTGCACGCGGGTTAGAATTTCTTAATTTGCTAAAGAAAATAGAAAAAAAATAAGTACAAAATGGCTGTCATAAGTCATAAACCTCAAAATTGAACGAGGTCGAATGTCAAAATAGCAACGAAATGTGGTTAAAGCGGCAAGCAAAGGGAAACGGACATTGGACAAAGAAATATGAAATGTTTTACTAAATGCGCCGACAATGACATCTGTCAGATCGCATAGTATACGTCAAAATGCTTATGACATATGTCATGAAGTAAAAAATTAAACTTTAACTCACCCATCACCAGATCTACATATTTATCTGACAACCTTGTTGCCTCCCGTCGCCCGGAAGCGGAAGTGACGTCCTTTATTAACGCATAATTACCAGTGACAAGAGTACCAACGACCTCGCGACAAACGAGGATGGAGAGAAAAGTAAATTTATAAATAAGAGACTATAAGTGCGAGAGAAGAACGATTTGAATGCTATTGGCATAGGCGGCAAGGAGCTAACTTGGTGTTTTATCTTAGGCTCATACGTGACAGCGGTCGCGCGTATGGAATACTTTATTTTTGTTCCTTATGAATAGAATCGTTCGGCGCTTGTATGTAGGCATCATTCTTTGCGTATTGTGTGGGTGAGAATGCGAGAAGATATGTACTTATGAACCATTATCTACTGCAGAAGGTTAACGTGATTGCGTGTATGGATGTGCGCTCATTATTTGTGCTCTTGGGAGGATTTTCATGCTCTAAATTCCTTGAGCAATTTTAATGTCTATCCTCGATCCGTTGATTTGTTTGCAGGAGTGTATTGCTAGCATTTTCTTCTTTTTAATGAACATTTCTTGCACTCGGTTAGGTACAAGAATATGCAATAGATAGAATGAGCACTGCTAGGTGATGACATCGGCATTTGCCCTGGAATTGTTATTGCAATGCGCTTCTACGATGAGCAATCCAAATCTACTGTCAAATGAACGAGGACAAAGTAGAGTCGCTCCGCATGTGCGTCATAATGACTTCTATATACTCTACTACTCGGAGGTAGGGTGTGAGAGTGGTTTTTTGTCCCCATCAATTCTCCCAAGTATCAGATCTGTTTCCAAATTCTATGGCCTACGTCAAACGAAGATTGAGATTACTTCACGTCTGACACAGGGAGGGGACGTGGTTCTCTTTCTTTTTTTTTTGTGTCTCCTATTCCAACGAATAAAGGTTGTACTCTGTGTATTCGATAAGAACGAAAGCGATTACGTAAAGGCCGTTGACATACACGTTAGATCCTATTCTAAATGAACATTTAAAGTTCAAGGAGAAAATGATTATCAAAGAAAAGAAAGATGAATAAAAGAAGAAATTGTTGATAAACTGTCATTGAATAACTGAGGGAATGTCTATAATTGGAAGCGCATGCTTTGTTTTGGTGCAAGTTGATGATGATACGAAGGAATCTCACCGTTGAAGGTCAGGTTGGCTGGTATAATATCAATCAATAAACCATTCAGTTTCATTCTATTTCCGTATTCTCAAGTGACTTGTAGTTAGTTTGATTTCGATTAACCTAGATACTTTGCCCTTAACCGCATAGTCTCCCCATGGGAGTATTTGCCAATCTCGCGCTTTAACGTAACTTGCAAATGAAATAATTGAATTCCCTTCCTCCCAAATACCACACGACAACAAAGTAATATGCCGAGATCTGAACAAATAAACGCGCGACCCATTTAGGCTGCCTCGTGTAAACAAAGGCAAACCACAGACAACGCTGGCAGCAATTAGACTATCGCAACCGCTAAAGGAAGGAGTTTGAATTTGAATTTGAATTGCGCGATAAGAACGCGCAATACGACCTCTTTCCTTCAATCGTCTACCACCACGCGCTGCCACATAGGGTGATGATGTGAGCTCTTCGCAACAGAGAGCGGAAGACTATTTTTGAAAAAAATCTTTTTTTCCATTCGAATCCTGTAAGAACTATTGACCCCGCTGGCTTTCTTGCTAGCTGGCCAGATAATTTCAAAATATCTATTTTTAGTTGTTTTATCGTTATTTCGTTTTGGTTTGAAAAAGAAGCAAAAGGAGAAAAACCGATGACTCATGCGAAAGGTCATCGTTTATTTAATAACTTTTGCGAGTAATTAAACCAAAAAAAAAAAAAACGAAAAACCTTCAGTTGAAGATAATGACGACGATAAACGAGAATGAGTTGAAATACTGGATTTTAATAGTATTTGGTGCGAGTGGCGTGCTTTGAAGAGACTTTGATCTGGTTCTGGTTACGTAACGACTAAGACTTATGGTAATGGACGTGAGGGTATAACCTAGAATGGGGGATACTCGCTTGAATGTGTGGTTTGTTGCGTAACGTCGTCGCTCGGACTGTACTCGATGAATTATTTAAATTTGGTTAAGGCAGTGAATTTTGGAAATGATTTCGATTTATTGCCATTGATTTTATGGAGCGCGAATCGCTTCCGGTATCTTAGAAATACATATGTAGTTGGGAACTGGAAACTCGATTGGATTATATTGGAAGCGAGAGTTTGGTTTGTATGTTAATTGGATTTTGTATTTGTTGGAACGAGTCTTTATATCAACTTACAAAAGTCATCCACATGGGCGCGAACCCTCTCTCGAATATCATACTCAATTGTGACTTAAGTACGTCTTCTATTGAACCGAACGTGTCCTTATAAGAATCATCAGCTTTGGGAACATGCTGCTGCTGCTCGGTGTTCATTCATGTCGTCAAGTCGCAGCGGATTCTGTCCAACCACACTATCGAGATGTGATGATTACTCCGGAGTTGTACCTGACAAACTATTTCATTTCATACCTGTCAAGGTAGTATTTCCCAATGGTGTGACATTCAGAGACGTGGTGGAACCATTTGCGTCACATGTTCACTGTTGTGTCACTTCTAAAATAGCACTTACATCGCTCACGGCCTTACCACCTTGCCTCTGACTCTATGCTTGGTCTTACCTACCATCTGTTTCAATCCTATCAAAAATTCAGTATTGCCTACCCCTATCACTCGCCTAAACTAAGCATCTCTACCTGTTTCAACGAGGCTCCACCAAAATGTGTAGTGCAATGGGCAGGCATTCCATAAAGCGTCTGCTCTTCCTTTACTATCATCCCATCGTCAATTTGCTTGCTTTGATGGCGTTACAGCCCGTGAAGGGCCAGAGCCAGGCTTCTCTCAATCACGCATGCTGTGTGTGATTTATTTTTTACATAGGTGAAATGGTCGAGAAGCTTTATCAAAGCAAGTTATACTACTACGGGGGGTTTTGCCGAGGAGGGACGCCGCGAAATAAACATTCGATAGCGTTGGTATTAACGGGATCCGAACTCGCCCATCATGCGTCAGAGTTCAACACACTAACACTAACCACTGCGCCTTCATTAGACAGTCACAAATCACTCAAGAGCGTACTAGAGTTCCGTGACAGTTAACTAGATCGTTAATGTCACGCCTCGCCGGCGTCAAAATGTACAATCCACATATGTACACTCTCTATCTTCACAAAAAGTTCACCCAAAGGTGTAAAATGATAACATCAAGTTGGAAAAAAAAATTTGACGAACGACCACTTCACTTGAAGTCAGTCAATTATGTTCCGGAAATTTGTAAACAAAAGCAAGCAAATTAAGGCTGTCGCAAAACTTTACTATCGACCTTCACAATAATCCCCATCTAACTATACAACAAATATGCCATGTAGACCCGTAGGCCACATGTCCATATTACAAGACATTCCCGAGCTGGATATGATTACTACGGTCTCGGACGCATTGCTCCACACCTTCACTTTTGACAAGAGATTTGAGATACTGATCACAAATCGCTCAGCATGGGAAAACAGTGATCCCTTGCTAAATGTCAAAGGCCTTAGGTGGTACACGGATGGCTCCAAGATGGCTTCCGGCGTTGGCGCCGGCATCTTTAGACCAAGACGCAGGATCTCGAAGGCCCTGGGTATGAGTCCCAGCATCTTCCAAGCAGAGCTGCATGTCATCCTAACATGCGTCAATCTAATTCTCGAGACTGGCATTAGAGGAGTAACCATCAACATACTCTCTGATAGCCAAGCAGCGCTTAAAGCGCTGGGTTCGCATAGCACGCACTCAAAAACCGTCAAGGAATGCCATGACGCCCTACAAGACCTCGCCAAAAGAAAGATTGTTAAACTTTGGTGGGTGCTAGGACATAAAGGTAACAAGGGCAATGGAATTGCCGACCAACTTGCCAGGAAAGGTTCCAACGATAAATATATAGGTCCGGAACCATTCTGCGGCATTCCCGGGTCTAAGATAAATTTCTTCTTAGACAAGTGGGAAAAATTGCAACACCTGTCCTTTTGGAACAGCGTTCGGGGACTCCGTCAATCTAAACGACTTATACGGCCCCTGAACAAGCACTCTAGTTAAATACTCAATAGGGTGGATATCAGAAGACTAGTCAGCTATCTAACAGGACACTGCGGCCTCTCTTCTGAAACTGAGTGTCGGCTCTGTCTCGAGGACGAAGAGAAGGCGGAACATATACTGTGTGAGTGTGCTGCTCTCAGCCATCTTAGGAAGCGTATCCTTCTCAGCGAAGTTATGACTCCTGAGGGGATCACCTTGGCTCCTACGAGAAGCATTCTCAACTTCATTATAGAAGTGGAGAGGCTCCTCGGCTATTCGGCTAGCAGGTACAATAGATCTGCAAAGGTCCAAAGGTCGCAGTGCCGTGTTGCTAATGGTAGAACGAGCCCCATATATGTATTTATAAAAAAAAAAAAAATACTATACAACGATTCCAACGTGGCTCTCACGATTTGAAGCACCCTTCCTAATCCTCCTAAGTTCAGAAGGCTTCTTGGACCTTCTCTGCACCGCCATGATTACGTACTTACTTAGGTGGCTCTACAGTTCGGGGTGAACCTGAACTTCAACCAACAAGCCTTTCCAACCAGCACGGTCTTGTACCAGCTGTTTCTAGTGCCGCATGCCCAATTGGTTAAGGTCTCTTTCCACCTGTGTGCGCCATCTTAGATGCGGCCGTCCTCTGCAACGTCGTCCTTCCGGGATGGATTCAAGAACTCTTCGGGCCGGAGCTGTGCTGTCCATTCGCTCTACACGGCCTAGCCATCTTAGACGTTGGATCCGTAGACGGTGAACTAGGCCGACGTCGCTGTACAGCCCGTACAGTTCGTGGTTCAACCTTTTCCCCCACTCTCCGTCCACACAAACGGGATCGAAGATTGGGCCACCTTACTTTTCCGAGAGAGGGCTCTACTACTTACTTGCCTCTTGAGTACTGAGAAATAGTGAGCCGAGGTAGACGAAATCCTTGACTACATCAAAGTTGTAGCTGTCAATAATGACGTTCTGGCCGAGACGTCATTATATTTAGTTTTGCCCTCGTTTGCCTTCAGACCCACTATAGCCGCTTCTGCTTCAATGCTCCCAAAAGCTTCATTGACGTCTCGCTGGGTTCTCCCAATCACATCATTGTCATCAGCGTGTACGAACAATTGTGCAGACATGAAGTAGATGGTGCTTCTTGTATTGGCCTATGAATCCCGCACGATCTTTTCGAGCATGAAGTTGAAAAAATCACATGACACTGTGTCGCCCTGTCTGAATTCTTTTTTGCATTCGAAGGTCTCGGTTAACACCTTACTGACCTTAATGGAGCAGCGAGGATTTACCATTGTCATCCTGCACAACCTGACGAGGTTGTCAGAGATGTTAAGACATATCATTGCGCTATATATGTATATATAGCTCGTCCCAATAGACACTGTCATATGCGGCCATCAAATCGGCGAAAAGATGGTGTGTGTCGACCTGAAATCCATGGGCCTTCTCCAAGATCTGCCGCAGCGTGGATATTTGGTCTATCGTGGATTTTCCTGGCCTGAAACCACATTGATGGGAACCTATCAAATTGTCCACGAATGGTTTCAGGTATTCACACAGCACGGCAGAAAAGATCTTATACGCGATGTTAAGCCGACTTATTCCCCTATCGTTGGCGCAGTTATAGGGGTCTTCGCCATGAAGGCAATAAGAAAAAATAGTAGGATATCGAGAAAAATGATGTCTTTCCACCGATCCACGGCCATCCTTCAACCGCTTGACTCATTCAAACAGACGTGCTTTCGACATATAATCGTTTCCATACACCACCTGTAATTTTCGGGAGATTTCCGAGAGTGTTTCACTAGATCTCACTAAAAATGTAATCACAACACGTTGCTTGTAGATTGATATTGTTGAACGACACAGTTTTTACCTGTTGCCGAGTTATGACTACATACCCGGAACTTAATTGCGACGTCTCGTATACTCGTCCTACTTCTTTGTAAACTGCTCACAAAACTGTGGCTCCAAATTGGTGAATTCTTCTTAAGTCATGGCTTTTAAGGCTTACACGGTTTATTGGTTTGTTGTGGTAAACGCAATAATTTAAAAATCTCCATCGATGCCTGAACTGTGTGAGCAGTTGCTCCGTCATACAGGTACCAAATATTTTCAAGACTCAATCAGTCTAGTAATAATATCAGTCTGTAGTACTCACCAGTTATGGCTAGGGCGACGCTGTCGATGTCTTCAAAAAATAGGACAAAACTCCTCCTTCCCGCTCTGTTTATAATCGGCTCTATCCCCTTCAGTGCCCTGTTCATTACTCAGAATTTCGAAGAATTTTTTTTACTCTACCTGGTTTGCCAAAATCCTTTTTTCCTGGACGTGTAATTCAATATCTCACCGAACTCCGGATTGGACCTTCTCGGAATCGGAGAAGCTTTAAACTATGCAGTTCTCTTGTCAACTGATATCTTTTAAAACCAGTCGCCTTTCTTATTCTTTTATAACTTTTCTAATCATTGGGCAATCTGTAAGTAGTTCTGCTCTATATCTAAAAAATAACACCTAACACCATGCTTAGCCCTCAAAGTGGTACCAAAATCATCGCAAATAAAACCATTGCATAAAGTTCTTACGCACGCCTAGACAATTTTGATACCTAACCTATTGCTTGAAATTATGTCGATAAACTGTTTGAAAAGACATATCTTCGTTGCATACTCGCTTACACAAGCTATTGCCGTCATTAGCAACCATTTACTCACATTACTTACTTAAATACTTATCAGGCCTGCGATCCATGGAGGATCTGAGCCTGAGCTATAGCTGCCTTCCATCCTTGACGGTCCCGGGCACGCTGCTTCCAGTTGTCAAGACCAAGATGTCTTACATCCGCGGTTACTTGGTCTTTATACCGGAGGTTCGGTCTTCCTCCTCTTCTCGAACCAGGAGGCTCGGAGTCGAATACCCTCTTAGCTGGAGCGTTGATGTCCATGCGCTCGATGTGGCCGAGCCAGTGTAGTCGACGGATCCTTGCCTTCCGGACTACATCCACATCTTGGTACAGTTCGCGGTTGTGTCTTCTTCTCCATTCACCTTCCTCACAGACAGGACCAAATATCCGGCGCAGAGTTTTCTTTCGAAAGAACCCAAAATCAGCTCCGCTGTCCTCCTTATCGTCCAGCTTTCGGCTCCGTACAGCAAGACTGGCAGAATGAGCGTTTTGTAAAGCATGACTTTGGTCCTTCGAGTGAGGAGTTTTGACCCCAGTTGTTTGGACAAGCCGAAGTAGCAACGGTTGCCAAGGGCGATTCTATGCCGGATCTCCACTGTGGCTGTGGAATTTACGTTTGCCCCGAGGTAGACAAACTCCTTAACTACCTCGAAATTGTAGCTGTCAATTGTTATATTTTGTCCCAGGCGGTGAGCGACGGAGTGGTTTTTGCTTGACAGCATGTACTTCGTCTTGTCCTCATTGACCTTATGACCAACTCGTTTCGCCTGTTCTTCGATCGCCGTGAATGCTTCTATAATGCCACGGCGAGAACACGCGATGATATCGATATTATCCGCGTATCCTAGCAGCTAAATGGACTTGTAGAAGATAGTGCCTTTCCTGTTGACGCCTGCCCGTCGCACTATCTGCTCCAGCACCAGGTTGAAGAAGTCACATGACAACGCATGTGCTGAAATCCGGTGCATGCTTCAAACAGTTCCGAAGTCCTAGAACCTAGTTGCACGGTGCATCGCGTATTTTTTAGCGTGGCGCGACACAACTGGATCAGTTTTACCGGGATCCCGAATTCGGCCATCGCCCCAAACAGTGCTTCACGATGAATGCTGTCGTATGCGGCTTTGAAATCGATGAAAAGATGGTGTGTGTCGATTTGAAACTCGTTGGTCTATTCCAGGATTTGTCGAAGTGTGAAAATTTGGTCTATAGTTGATTTGCCGGGCCGGAAGCCGCACTGGTAGCTGCCGATTAGTGCGGTGCAAAATGGTTTTAGACGTTCACACAATACGCTGGACAGGATCTTGTATGCGACATTGAGCAGGGATATACCTCTATAGTTCTTGCAAGAGGTAGGATCGCCTTTTTTGTGGATGGGGCATATAGAGCTGGTATTCCAGTCGTCGGGCATGCTCTCATCTTCCCAAATTCTGCAGATGATCTGGTGCATGCTCCCTACCAGAACATCGCCGCCAGCCTTGAAGAGCTCTGATGGCAAGCCATCTGAGCCTGCGGCCTTGTTGTTCTTCAGCTTCTGAATAGCTGTGCCGACTCCTTCTATGCTGGGTGGGAGGACTACTTCAGCGGCTGGAGCTGGGATTTCCTCGGTCCCTACCACTCTCTCTTGGTCATGCTCGTTAAGCAGCTGCTGGAAGTGCTGCTTAAATACATCCACTATTCCCTGCGGGTCGGTGACAAGATTACCCTCCCAGTTTCGAAGAGCCAGGGTGCCCTTTTTGAAGCCTCCTGCAAGGCCTTTGGCTTTCTTGTAAAAGGCTCGTATTTTATGTCTATCCCTAGACTCCTCGATATCCTTGAGCTGGGAGGCTGCGAAGATTCTTTTCTTTTGTCGCAGTAGTTTCTTATCCTCCCTTCTTCTGGCTCGGTAGTCTTCTCGCGCTGCCCTGGTTTTCCTCTGCAGCGCCTTATGGTACGCCTCGTCGGTTGCTGCCTTTTTCTGCTCACACTCGCCATCATACCACGGGTTTCTTGTTGGGGGTGGTAGGTATCCTAAGGTGGTTTCGGCTACTTCCTGAATGGCTGAGCGGCAATGCAGCCACATATTATTGGCATTTGTGTTCGACGTAGGCATACCGTAGAGTCTTTCGCTCAGCTGCTCCCTGTAGACTCTAGCAACCTCCTGTGTGCTCAGGCGCCCAATGTCGAACCTCCTCCTGATGGGCTGGTGCAGCTTTCTGACATTGGACAGTCGAGCTCTGAATCTTGCTGCTACGAGGAAGTGGTCAGAGTCGACATTTGCCCCTCTGAATGTTCGGACATCCAGGATGTTTGACGCGTGCCTTGCGTCAATGAGCACATGGTCGATTTGGTTGGCGGTTCGACCGTCCGGAGATCGCCAGGTTGCTGTGTGGATTCGCTTGCGAGGGAATCTTGTGCTACTTATCACCGCATTACGAGCTGTCGCAAAGTCAGCGAGTCGGAAGCCGTTATCTGTTGTTGTATCGTGGAGGCTGTGCTTTCCGATCACTCCGCCAAGGGTGTTTTCCTTTCCGATTTTGGCGTTGAAGTCCCCGAGCACGATTTTTACATCGTACTCCGGACAAGCTCCGTAGGCGTTGTCCAGGAGGTCATAGAAGTCCTCCTTGATAGGGTCTTCAGCCTCTTCGGTAGGGGCGTGTGCACATATAAGGCTGATGTTATAAATTCTGCCTCTGATGCGGATCATAGCCAGGCGATCTCACATACCCTTGCTTAAAAATCAAAATAAAATGGTGTGCCCCAAGGTAGTACTCAAGGTCCCATTCTTTTAACTTTATTACAAAACACCATAACTCAAGAATGCGATGTCGTAACTCCTTCCAGGAGATAGCATGATACATTATTTAACCATTCGCAGCACTTAACATCCATACGCACCTATATACATATATGTACATATGTAACTTACAAAAACCGCATCGTTTTACCCAACACGTTCCACTCAACATTCTGCTTAGTAGGCGCCCACCCCTTAATAGCCTCATTGCCCAGTCATTTTGCCATAACATCGTGCCGTAGAACGAACAAAGCACTCAAGGCAAAAAGCAAAAGCAAATGCAAAACCTTGTTATTCAAATCAAAGCACTATGTAACGGTTGTCTAAGGTCAAACGACTCGCTTACTTGTAAGATATGCACACTATGCCGCGCGTCGCATCGTCCCCTCCGCCGTTTGTCAATTGTAAATCACAATATTACCATAAATGCCGTACCAGTCAAGATCGCTTGTCAACTCTCACAATTAAGTTCTCCATAATTGACTGCGCACGCATACGATACGGCGATGAGGGCGTCCAATCGGGAGGGAGTTATGGTGTGCTAACACCAGGAAGAATGTCCATTATGATTCATTTCTTGAAGGTAACTAGAGCTTGCTCGAACGATGAGAACTATCCATGCCTTTGGGCACCTAACCGATACTCGTGTCCCCATTCTCACTACCATCACGAATTGAATCGTTATGCAACACATCAGGAACGACGACGACGTCAAAGTCAATTCTAGTGCTACAGGTGAATTATTCTAGATACATATACATACATATGTACATATGTATGTATCTACTCTCGCTCATATGTACGTACAGTTACTACTCGTAAATATTTTTTCTTCGGTCTTATTCAGGCATATTTACGGGTACGACGATTGCATAATGATTGCAATCATATGTAATATATGTTCGTGTCTGTCGTCATGTCGTCATCGCTGTTGTACAACTCATAGATACCCGTCACTTGTGCCTCCCTTAGCTTGTTTGCTCTCGATTGCCGTACAAGCGTCTTTAGTCAAGTGATTCTTGTCGATTGAGCTATCGTGAGCGCGCACACATCGAACAAGATTTCGCAACTAAACCACTCTGAGCAAATTAGGTATTTACACGGTAAAGCACCGCACCAAATGGTATTTCGCTATACGGTCGCACAATCTATGATACAGCGACAGTACGAGTACGTATATTCGTCTTATGAACCTAATTGAATTGAAAATGTTACCACGCTCTTGAGATTACCTCATACAGCGTGGCATAATGCAATATTCATCTCAAGACTGCCTCTCACTTTACAATCGGCTTAACCAATGCTTACATTACATTACCTTACCGTCGAGTAGCACTCAAATCCCAAATCTCGAATAAGATGCAAAAGGAGAGACAGACAAACGCGAAAAAGATACATATTCAGGCTTAAGACAGTTTCGTTCCACGTTGCCTTCGTCTTCGTCATCGTTGGCGTTGTGTCTCGTTTCGGTATTTTCATTGCACATTTAGGCGCTTATTTATTTATTTATTTATCCGTTTATGTAACAGACCTACATACATTCATGCAATAGTCGGACGGATGACTTTGACATACTTTTCGTCGACCACACAAACACACAACGAAAACACAAACTGGAAACATTCGAATAGTGGCCAAAACAGTCGAACACTGACGCATACTCTGACGAGCGAGGAGTAGCATCAGCATAAGCAGCCAGCATAAGACTCTTACTCTTGTGCCGTGTTTATGCTGGAAGCTTTGGACTGTCCCACCACCATCTTGCTCGATGTCGGTGGCTCTCTCAGTTGCAAAGATTCGCATTTTCAAACTGTTTGCTCTTTGCACTGATGGAAGAGAAAAAAGGTTCGACAGCGGTGTTTATGGGGCCATATTCCGCCGCAATGCGCTGTAGATACATATCCACATTTATAGCATAAACGCCTGGTGGTGGCATGGTATGGTACTTGAGATCTACTGGTTGCTGCTGCTGGCGATATTACCTCTTAGCATACTCGTGCCGCTATTTGCCATTCGCAGTTTTGCTCCAAATTTAGCCTTTACACTCATACAGATACAGAGATACGAATTTTTTTTCGCCGAGTTTTTGTGCGCTTCAAGTGTTACATAATCGGTGTGGGAATTATCTGCTTGACTGTGGCCCGCCCGTCCAAACTGCCACCCGAACAACTAGTGTGTGGCATAGGCATAACACTATAGTTTGTCGTCATCCAAGATTTCTTATTTTTTTTTTTTTGTTAGATATGTAGATACATAGATATGTAGAGCCGTTTGATCCAGGCAACAGTGGTGGTAGTGGTGGTACTCATATCCTGTGAAGAAGCAATTTCGGTACTCGAATGTCGTTCATTGTGCTATCTAGTTAGACTGTTGGATGAGAGGCAATTACAATGATTCACCTGGATGATTGGGTTGTTTTAGTTGCTTAGCTGCAAAGGGGTTTTATGACTTATGTACATTGCAGCTGTTAAGGTTGTTACTTAATGAGGGAGAAGACAACGGGGAACATGTAGAACGGCTAGGGGGTTTGAGTAATGACACTGAGGGTTGATTGCTCGTTTGTGTGTTCTGAATTGGGGCTTTTTGGGTTTTTTTTTTTTTTTTTGTGGATAGTTTGTCCCTTGGATTTTTTTTGGGTCTAGGATGGATGACTTCTGGTTCTAAGTGAGCAAGAAAGCTGAAATGAGATCAGGTTTGTCCGAGGGGCATTTATGGAAATCAAGTTCATGTATCAAGTTGTCGACTATTGTGCTTGGCATGGTCTGATCCCCTAGAAAAGTCGTCAGAGAAAAGCAAAAGGACTTTCCAGCTAATCTAATGATTTGGTGTTGCTGGGCTTTGAATTCTCTCTCAGAAGTGTAATGAGGTTTTAGGTAAAGCGGACCACACATCAGTGTTCAATCTAATTTAGGGCACATAAACGCGATACCGAAAAAGTGGCCGTTCTAACTAAGATTACCAGTGACACACGTGCTCACGATGGAAAGCTTTTCTGTTTCTAAGATGTAAGTGTCATTAATGGATAATGGCTATGTACGTGTCGATGGCACGCTTGGGCGATAGAAGCATCCAATTTCAATCTATTTTGTTCCCCATACAGTGATGCTTTCGACATGGGAATACGCATATGTACGCTTCCGCACACTATTTACAGTCGAAAAGCAGGGTCGGAAGGTGGTGAACAAATAGGTTAAGCTGAGAGTATTGTTGTCAGCAAATGAGTAGATGAGATTAGAAGCCATAGACAGAGGTATTTGAAGAACACAAAAAAAAAAAAAATTAGAAAAAGTATTGGAGTCAAAACGAAGCCTTGAGGGATACCTTGAATCCGTCTAAAACAACTTGAATTGAAAGATAGTTTCTTATCCATCGAACAAGACACCGATCCATTCCAAAAGCATGTATTTTCGACAAAAGGGCTTCGTACCAACTACCAACTCTCTCAAATGCGTTCTAAATACATATCCAATGAAACAATTTTGCTTTCAACTGCTTGGTGAAGCGAGCGATTGCATCAAATCACGAGTGGATCTGTTGCTACGGAAACCATTCTGTCGGTCATTGTAATAACTGATGGTTTATCGGCGTTTCCATGACCCGGGAGAAAAGAACCCTTAGTGCAATTGGTCGGTATACTGTTTTTTGTACTTGCTTGGAAACAGCCCCGATGAGTAGGAAAAGTAAAGGTACGCAGTGGTTTTACCAGCGTAGAAGAACACCTCTTCAGAACTATTGGGGAAATGCCATATAAACCAGCGATGTGTGTATCGCAAGACTTTTGACAGCCCTTGCAACTGCACGAGTACGGAAGTAGAAGGGCCTCTGGTACAGGCGGGGACAAAGTGCAAGCTTGGAGGTGGCTGCGAAGTGGGCAGCAAGGAGGTAGCTTTGTCTAAGGGAATGACAGCTTTAATGTCGTATAGACGACGAAGATGTGTTATTAATTCTTTTAACAAATCTTGGAATAAATCACACACAAGATGAGTGATTGAGAGAAGTTTAAAACTATGCTTTCGCCTGAGCTCAAGGATACCGAAGATCTTTGACCAAAGAAACTTTCTATCTAAGATGACTCCTAGATACTTAGCCTCCTTGGATATCGGGATGAAAGTGCCTTTTAGTACCAGCTGAGTCATGTCCGTATTTTTCCTCCTTCTCGTAAAGAGAACGACATCGGTTTCAAAAGGAGTGACTGACAGCCCATTTCTGGTACACCAATCATCGATCACATTAAGCGCCGCCTGTGCTTTGAGACGGACAGTCGCTAAACATGAGCCGACAGAAAGATTGAGATTGAGAGCATTAAGCAGAGAATCGACCACCATGCACCATAACAGCGGAGACAGGACGCCACCTTGCGGGCAGCCCCTGTTTACGCCGGATTTGACATACTGGTCGAGGCCTGCATCAGCGGTTAATGTCCTGTGCATGAGCATTGCTTTGATCCATAGGACCAGTGCTTCATCTACGCCATGATGTCTGGCAGCGTTGCACATGCTTTCAAAAGTTGCGTTATCAAAAGCTCCCTCAATGTCGATGAAAATGCCCAGCGCGTACTCTTTCCTTTCGAGCGCGCATTCAATTCTCCCAACTAGGTTCCTTCAACTTTCACTGTGCACCACGGAATGGGTATGTGAGCAAGTGCTAGACTAGCAGCGAAAATTTTTTTCCAAGTAGGAAGCAGCTGCCTTATACCTTTTTGCAGCATAACAGGATATATTCCGTCGGTGCCCGGCGATTTGAAGCCATCGAAGGATGCCACAGTAAATCAATAGCTTCAGTCGTAACCACGCGCGATGCAATATACCAGCTACGCCGAGTTGTTTTCATCGTTTCAGTTGCAGTTTCCCTTGAAGGAGTGTGCAACGAGCCGATGTCGATCTGATTTCCCGGGAAATGAGTCTCAAATAGTAAACTAAGAGTTTCCGCTTCAGACTCAGTAAAGGTACCATCAGATTTTCTGAGTGCATCCAGCTTTGTCGGTTTGCCCCGTTTGAGGACTTTAACCAACTTGCTAGTCGCACTCAGAGACTTGATCTCTTCGCAGAAGGTCCTATAAGAATCGTTCTTCGATTTACGAATAAGTTTCTCATATTCTTTCTGCTTCGACCGATACTTGTTCCAGTCATCTTCCGAATTCGATTTGGGCAATCTATTCAAAAGACTTCGGGCTTCCCTGCGAAGACTTCGGAGATCGGCATTCCACCAGGAATGCCGGACCAATTTCCTGCAAGGAGTTTTGCTGACAGGACATGCGAGTTCAAAACAACTTGTGATGACGCTATTCAGGTTAAGAACAGCGTTCTCTACCAATTGTTTCGTTCTAAGTTTAGGTAGGGCCTGAGTGGATTTCTCAAGCTCCTCTCTAAACCGTACCCAGTCCGTCCTTCTCGGATTCCGTCTAGGTTACAAGGAAGAGATCCCACAACCTAATCGGAATTCGATATATTTATGATCCGACAGCGTAGCATCAGGCAAGACTCGCTAGTGATGTCCTTCACATATCTATTGGATAGGGTCAGGTCAATCACCTCCTGTCGTCTTGTCGTAACAAATATTGGTTGAGAGCCAACATTGTTGATGGTAATGTCAGACGAGAGAATGAAGTCTTGCGTTACACTTGCTGCTGTCCCAAGCAGTGTTTTGGGCATTAGCATCGCAACACAAGATGAGGCCAATCTTTCTGGCTTCCCAGTACTCTACGAGTTCAGAGACTTCCTTCGGTGGTGGAGGTAGTAACGAATCGTAGAGAAAGTAGGCAGTCGCAACGACAAAGTGTTCTATTGCTTCGTGCGTTTTATAGCTTACTCTAGCAGCTACCAGATCTTGTCCACAAAAGTGCCCAAATTTGGTTGCCGATAGTGAGTTCGATATGATGAAGCCGACCCTAGTCTTTCCGGATCGCTCATCATAAAGAATCGCAGCATCACGTATACCACCAAGACCACATAGGCGTTTATTCCACGCCCACAGTTCTTGAATGGATACAACGTGATGATTTGTACTACTGCATGCAATTCTACTACTTAAAAGAGCAGTAGCAGCCTTGCAATGCTGTAGATTGATCTGGATAAAAACTATCCTGACCTTTTCAGATGAGATGGCCGCCTCTTTATAAGAGAGCTGCTTCTCTCGACTCCTTACGGTCATTTGGATCTCCTTCTCGGAGGAAGGGGGTTTGCTGTGTGATGTGCCCGCCTCCGAGGAGCGGTTTTTGGCTATCTTCGACATCTAGCCTATGCTTTGATCCTTCTGGGTCGCCACATCTACCATTGGACTCCAATTTCCCACCACCCCACCGGAGAGGGATTCATCGCACACTCTCTCCCTAGCGAGGCTATCCTTAGCGGCGGTCTTCCCTTTGCGGGAGCTTTTACCTTTTTCGGTTAAAGCTCCTGCTCCCTTCGGACGCCGGTTTGGGACAGCCTTACCAGTGCGAGGATTGTGATCTTAGTGGCGACTTGTAGATTTTCCTAAACTTTTCGCTTATCCCTTGCTAGGCAATCAAGACATAAGGATGAAGTCAGAGGATAATTTAATAAATTGCTCTTGAGAATCAATATAAATTCTTTAAATTACATGAACTAAATTGCCTCTTTACGGGAGACCGTAAACCCTAAACCCTATTGACAGACACACCACCGTAGTGGGAAGAAAGTTAAAGAAGAACATCCCAAAGAGTTCATTAGTCACCCCAACGGTTCAACATAAATATTTACATTACTCCCAACTTGAAGGCAAACATCAATTTAGGTTGGCATTCTGGGTTTTAAGTATCAAAACATCAATCAACCATCATCATCGTTTCATCGTTTATGACGATGAAACCTTCCGTTGTCCTAGTTTCACGATGATTTCGATTTATTTGCTCAATGCCAGGAGAAATGACACATCTGACTGTTGATTTACTACAAACTTACTTACTTACTTATCAGGCCAGCGCTCCATTTAGGATCTGAGCCTGAGCTGTAGCTGCCTTCCATCCTTGAGGGTCCCGGGCACGCTGCTTCCAGTTATCAAGACCAAGATGTCTTACATCCGCGATTACTTGGTCTTTATACCGGAGGATCGGTCTTCCTCTTCTTCTCGAACCAGGAGGCTCGGAGTCGAAGACCCTCTTAGCTGGAGCGTTGATGTCCATGCGCTCGATGTGGCCGAGGCAGTGAAGTCGACGGGTCTTTGCCTTCCGGACTACATCCACATCTGTGTACAGCTCGTAGAGTTCGCGGTTGTGTCTTCTTCTCCAATCACCTTCCTCACAGACAGGACCAAATATCCGGTGCAGAATTTTTCTTTCGAAAGAACCCAAAATCAGCTCCGCTGTCTTGCTTATCGTCCAGCTTTCGGCTCCGTACAGCAAGACTGGTAGTATGAGCGTTTTGTAAAGCATGACTTTGGTCCTTCGAGTGAGGAGTTTTGACCCCAGTTGTTTGGACAAGCCGAAGTGGCAATGGTTGCCAAGGGCGATTCTATGCCGGATCTCCACTGTGGTGTCATTTGTGGAATTTACGTTTGCCCCGAGGTAGACAAACTCCTTAACTACCTCGAAATTGTAGCTGTCAATTGTTATATTTTGTCCCACGCGGTGAGCGACGGAGTGGTTTTTGCTTGACAGCATGTACTTCGTCTTGTCCTCATTGACCTTAAGACCAACTTGTTTCGCCTGTTCTTCAATTGCCGTGAATGCTTCTATAATGCCACGGCGAGAACACGCGATGATATCGATATTATGCCCGTATCCTAGCAGCCGGATGGACTTGTAGACGATAGTGCCTTCCCTGTTGACGCCTGCCCGTCGCACTATCTGCTCCAGCACCAGGTTGAAGAAGTCACATGACAACGCATGTGCTGAAATCCGGTGCATGCTTCAAACAGTTCCGAAGTCCTAGAACCTAGTTGCACGGTGCATCGCGTATTTTTTAGCGTGGCGCGACACAAATGGATCAGCTTTCCCGGGATCCCGAATTCGGCCATCGCACCAAACAGTCCTTCACGATGAATGCTGTCGTATGCGGCTTTGAAATCGATGAAAAGATGGTGTGTATCGATTCGAAACTCGTTGGTCTTTTCCAGGATTTGTCGAAGTGTGAAAATGTGGTCTATAGTCGATTTGCCGGGCCGGAAGCCGCACTAGTAGCTGCCGATTAGTGCGGTGCAAAATGGCTTTAGACGTGCACACAATACGCTGGACAGTATCTTGTATGCGACATTGAGCAGGGATATGCCTCTATAGTTCTTGCAAGAGGTATGATCGCCTTTTTTGTGGATGGGGCAAATAGAGCTGGTATTCCAGTCGTCGGGCATGCTTTCATCTTCCTTAATTTTGCAGATGATCTGGTGCATGCTCCCCACCAGGTCATCGCCGCCAGCCTTGAAGAGCTCTGATGGCAAGCCATCTGAGCCTGCGGCCTTGTTATTCTTCAGCTTCTGAATAGCTGTGCCGATTTATTCGATGCTGGGTGGGGGGACTACTTCAGCGGCTGGAGTTGTGATTTCCTCGGTCCCTACCACTCTCTCTTGCTCATGCTCGTTAAGCAGCTGCTGGAAATGTTGCTTAAATACATCCACTATTCCCTGCGGGTCGGTGACAAGATTACCCTCGCAGTTTCGAAGAGCCTGGGTACCCTTTTTGAAACCTCCAGCACGGCCTTTGGCTTTCTTGTAAAAGGCTCGTGTTTTATGCTTATTCCTCGATATCCTTGAGCTGGGAGGCTGCGAAGATTCTGTTTTTTTGTCGCAGTGGTTTTTTCTCCTCCCTTCTTCTGGCTCGGTACACTTCTTGCGCTGCCCTGGTTTTCCTCTGTAGCGCCTTTTGGTACGCCTCGTCGTTTGCTGCCTTTTTCTGCTCACACTCGCCATCATACCACGTTTTTCTTGTCGGGCCTGGTAGGTACCCTAAGGTGGCTTCGGCTACTTCCTGAATGGCTGAGCGGCAATGCAGCCACATATTATTTGTACATTTGTGTTCGACGTAGGCATACCGTACAGTCTTTCGCTCAGCTGCTCCCTGTAGGCTCTGGTAACCTCCGGTGTGCTCAGGCGCCCAATGTCGAACCTCCTCCTGATGGGCTTGTGCAGCTTTCTTACATTGGACAGTCGAGCTCTGAATCTTGCTGCTACGAGGAAGTGGTCAGAATCGACATTTGCCGCTCTGAATGTGCGAATATTTACTACAAACAGTGATGCCAAATCCTCCCATCGAAAAACACGTGTTATGTTCAAAGTCGTAAAATGGGATTGTATAATATGAAGGCGGAAAAAATATGAATTTTATTTATGACCAGAAATCAAGATATAATCCACGTGGCACGTGGACCAGGAAGCTATTCTCCGCTGAATTTCTCACAAAACCGAAAATGTATTGCAAACTATTTGACGTTTCATTTACTAAAGCGAGGAAAGCACAAAATGCCAAAAGTTCAAACGAATCAACATGTGTCTAGATAATCCCACGTTAGGTTTTGATATGATTTTAGCCACTAGGCCGGCATGTAATAGTTTGAGATATTCTCGCACCATTCATTGTTGGCTAAACAACAATCAGGAAGCTCTAAGAATAAAATATGCTTACAAAGTATCTAGCACAATGGGTATAAAGTAAAAATGCCGGAAAATTGGCAAGACATATAAATCTTATTTGCTCGTAATAAAAAAATATATAAAGAACACCTCCACCTCCCGAATTCTGATACTGTCATGTCGCAATATGAATTAGTATTACTTTTGCATGAGTCTTTCGGCATCGACGAATGCAGGCCAATGCCAGTGTGCCACTGTACGTACCTAGTATATACTTGTTTAAAATTCAAAATAGAATGAAAATTCGCCACCTCCTATTGAACCGAATAACAATGAAATAAAAACAGATACATCTTACATAACAGTAGCGGAATAAGAAAACAACAATGAGATATCGTATAAATATGAAAAAATCAAACGATACTATAATTTCATCTTTATAGCCATCAGATACTACTCGGTATCTGGCTGGCAGTAGGACAGTAGTCTATAAGCTTCTTAGCTCGGGACTTTAACGAACCGAGCGGATCGGCTCACCTTAACTCGAGGAAAGCGTTTTACTGCTGTTGGTTGGCAGATTTCCATCAAACCGAGCGCGTCGAATAGAATAGACATTTTTATTCTCAACGGAATAATCGCGGATAAAATTGAGAACGTCCCATAGCGGCATGAATATATTTTCGTGTATGTTACCAATTTATTATTTCTCGTTTTCTTTTTCTAATTTATCCGATTAAATTTAACGATATCATCATTTGAGTTTCGCTATAGAATTTACGACAACATACCCGAATATTCGTATCTGTCGCACTCGTTTATGGCTCCCGGTTGCCATGGGCCGCGGGTGTTTCCTTCAATTTTACACAAACATCTTTTTGAATGTTATTCAATCTGGGATGATGGTTGATTCGATTATCTTGATCTGCAACAACTCAAGACAGCATGTTGGTGTAGTATATAGTGTTTGAGTGCTATTTGCATTGATTTCGTAACAGTTTCGCTAGTATGTCGACTATTTATTGTTTGATGATTGTTGTATGTTTTAAAAACAAAAGAATTCGTCATGCGAATAGACGTACATCTGTATTAGAATCAGTGTCAACAATAATTGGAACGAGTTGTAGCAATAATTATTGAATTTCAGTGAAGGTATTGCCGATGAGTAATGTTCTAGCGAATACGTGACCGTTGCCATGACACGATGAGAATGATGAGAACAACATCCGGAAAATAGAAATTGATTCAGACCTCTGTCGGGGGGTGGGTATTTGATTCATGTTTTTTAAATTTGCCATGTGGATTCAGAGTTGATTTCTAGTCTGACAGAATGAAAGGTACAATTTCTACGAAAAAACCGCCGTCCACACCATACGATTTGTCTATACGATTTGCTTGATGACTCGTGCCTGTACTGCCGATCGTCAATGTGAACGCTCCATACTGCAAGTCGATACGATTTGTAGTATGAAGTTCAGAATTTTCGACTTTTTGCCTTACTTATGTGGGTGCCCGTGTATGTGTAAAAGTCCGAAATGATACTTCCATACGTTTTTCACTTTTTTTGTGATTTCGAAGGGTTCACATCAGCGGACAAAGGCGATATGACGACGAATTTAGTGACAAGTTATGGCATTTCCAAGCTTGTAGATGTAATAATAGACTATTGTTGGCGGGATTGGTGTCTACTTCCGAGCTTCGGATATATGTATGCAGCTGGCTTAAATTGGTAGTGGTCAGTAAAACTCTAAATCTTGTGGTTATAATTCCAAAAATATTTTCTACTACACGCCACCACGATACTTCCACTTGAGAGCCGCCGGGACCGACGCCAGGCACCGAGATACCGACCGCCAGTTGCGGGGCTCCTGTTTCTCGTGGTACCAGATTATAGCTACCGGTGGAGCTTCGCGATCGCAAGGTCACTTCCAGATGAGTCCAGCAAAACTCGAGGTCTAGCACCTCACCCCAGAAAAACTCCCAACTTTGGAGCAAGGCAGTACTCCAGCGCCTCGCCTCTTACGACAGGCATGCCTTTCATTCTCCCCATTTTGTAACAACTCGGATGTATATTTAAAAAAAAAACAGGGGTAACGATATTCACGACACAAATTCTCTCTCACAAATGAAATCTATCAAACTTGCAGTATAGTGTGAACGCTACGTACTTTTGATTGTCAAAAAAATCGTATAGACAAATCGTATGGTGTGAACGCCGCTAAAAGGGTGAAAAACTTGGAAATTTGTGTAACTCTCAATTTTTTGACAATTTTAAACTATCAACTGTCACGCTATGTTTTCGTCTCTATTGGCAGCACTTTCCTGGATAAATGGCGGAAAAGTAATTTTTTTCATGAATTTTGGGACAATTTTCGTACCCTTCACCTTCCATTGTATTACTGGAATCGTGGAAAGGCAATCACCGGGTGATCCAACACCCTGCAAACTGTAATACGTATGCTTGAACCCATAACCAACTCGTATCTAACGGTTATGTGATTGCCTATGAAACTGTCCTTCTTTTCTGTGTCGAGTTACGCGTCTACTGCGTCTCTCCCGATCAAATCACCACTATTATGTAAGACGATATCTCTCCGCGTACTACTCGCGTTGCATAAACAAAAAAGGAATAGAAAAACAAAATGTATCTCATTGTGGGCTATGTCGGTTCTATGTCGATTATGTACGTCAAATGAGTGTATGATTTGTGAATTACTGATTATGACATCTGAACGACATTATGCGCTCGTACAATATACGATTACAAGTGCCGTGAAAATTGATTCCATTGCGAACGCGATAACTGCCCCATAAATAGCACAACAACATGCAACCACACAAACCTAACTAACCTAACCAAAATGTACAAGTAATCGAGGCCAGCCTACACATCTCCACGATTCATGGTTTTCGGGTTTATTTTTTTGCAACTTCATATGAACTGTATCTGGGTGAGAGGTACTTATCACGACCTTAAATCGTCTGCACAAATTCAGTTTAATTATTCGAATTCGGTGCGTTTGCCGACCACGACACGTCAGAGTCATTAAATCAAAATTACATATAAAACCTTATGTGTGTAGAGTCCCATTCGCGCCTCCGTATCTGGTTTATGACTGACCTAGAAACAACAACGGAAAGACCAATGAGAGGGAGAAACAGATTGCGATGCTGATGATGTGTGGTTATCTGTTTTTTCGTTTGCTCCATTCCATTCCTTTAAGGAAGTCGCGTTGTGCTCGTGTGTATCTCGAATGAACTGTCATCTATGATGTACATGTGTACGGATTTTATGACTCTATCTTAACATCCGTGCGGCTTGGGAACATCACTATCTATTACCCGTCCCTAATTTCGATGGATCCACGTACTTGTTAACCTCGCTCCCTCCCATATATAAAGCATAAAGACGAAAAAAGAACTCAAGGACACCGAGCACATTAGGAAAGTGACTGCCATAACAGGATTCAATAGGCCTGGGAATATGGCTTTGAAAGTTTTCCCTCCCTATACGAATTCTGCCGCGCGTTTTCACTTAATCTCACCATCCATCTATCTATCCTTTCCGTTCGAAAGGCGAATAAAGGACGAGATTTAAGGATTATGAAATTAGTTTGGCATCTGTGCTTTGACACTCTCTCACAAGTGTCCTCGTCACACGAGAAAAACTACGTCATAATAGCACTTCTCACACGTTATATCGAAAGTCGACAACGAAAACATTTGTATTCGAAATAACATCGAGCTAACAATGACATATTGATGTAATTTTTTTGTTCAGTTTAGTCCTTAGAGGGATATTCGCATTAGCAATTCCGCCTGAATAATATCAACTTGAAAGCCACTCCGACGCTCAAAGTACCCCATCAAATAATGGCCTGACAGTGTTTACTTAACGAACACACCCCTAGCATTAAATATAATCTCTTGATACGTAGCCTTTCATGGGAAGCGAATTGCTCCACTTGCTTCGTAATAACATGCACTACTCAAACAGGAGCGACGGTGAATGGAGAAAATGAAAAGACATTTGGCTGAACTAATTAAGAGTATAGGGCATGTTCACAAACATTTGAATAATTAAACTGTTTTATTAAAACCGGCCTAGAGGGGAATAACTGAAAGGATTTAATGAGAACGAAAGGAACTAAAGCAAACACAGCTAGACAAAGAAAACTTAGTTATCCTACTTACAACGGTGTGATCCTTGTTTCCCACCTCACACATGCACACAACACTGCGACACGTTTCGTATGTTCTCGACCATAGCGCACCGGCACGGCATAGGTACAGGCACTCTGTCCTCGTGTCGTGCAACTTGATTTGGGTCAAGGGAATCCACGCGTACATTGTCACTACTATTAAAATTTATTGCCGGTAAATATTAAAACATATGTGAGAGCTCGTGTATGCCTCGACAAGGAGTGATGATATAAAAATATACAAAAAGTGAGATGGATGCTAAGAGTTATAAGGTGCCCTGCCTGGAATACCCCTGTCACTATTTAAAACCCACTAAAATTCGGGAACACGAAAAACAACTTTTCTTCATCTACCAAAAGCCCAACCGTTGTACCTTGTTTGTGTTCGGATTTGGGGCGATTTTGTTTGTATAAAATTTCAATAACTATTGTACACGAGATTGTTATTGGCCATAATAGCGGTAGATGTTTCATTTTGTTTGATCAGTTGTTTGGAAGTAGGTTAATAATATGCTCTTTAATCCAGATTAGTAGAATTGAAACGTGAAATATTTTCAATAAAAATGTAACGCTGGCATCACTACGTTTTGTTTTCCACCATATGGTTTGCGTCTCCGATATGAGATTAGGAATTGCAGGTTTTTTTTGCATTGTGTCATAATTCGCAGTAAATTTTGTGTTCAACATTCAGAGGGATTCAAAATATTATTTTCGCGTATGCGCCCCTAAATAATAGGTTACATAAAGGATCTACGCGATTTTTTGGTAATTTTTGAACAAAAAAAAAAAAAACTTTTTATTCACAATCAATTTATTCAGGTACATATCGACCATTGCTGACCTTTTGCCGTTTTTTGAATAGCTTCGTGGTTCTTTCGGTATAGAAATTGTGTGGTTTTTCGGCGAAAATGTCTGCCAAGTGATTTTTAGCGGCTGTTCGGCCGTTTATGTTTTGTTCTATTCTGGTCGCTCCTTCTTAATTACTTCGTTCAAACGGTCAAGTTGTGTATAGCAGAGGACCGAATTAGCCGTTTCGCCAGGTTGTAGCAGCTCATAATGGTTATCCATATGCCACTCCAATTCCATCAAACACTCAGCTTCACATTGTTGCCGTCAACCCACATTTTGAATTTATTTCTGGAGGGTCACCGGCCTTCCATTATCGTCCCCCGTAATAGCTCGATTTTTTGCGTTTCACTGACGGTAATTTGGATAATCAAATTTCTTTGCGTTGATTAATGCATTCATGCGTCACCCAATTATCGAGCTTATTCAAGTAGTTCACTATTTTTATATGATTCCAAGCTGTCATGTAGTTGATATTTAGTGCTTCCGCACGCAAGCTTCTCGATAGCTTGCGTGCCACTCCTCGACCAGCTGCAATATTGTATCGCCTTTTCATGCATGCACTTCACAAATTTTTGGAATGTTTTTGCAGCGTCTTGACCTTTTTTTTTTATGGTATAACAGCATCACATGGCGTAATTCTTCAGGTATTTCACTCATTTTCAATTCAATATATGTAGGATTATAATGAGAAAACAAATCGTAAACTGTATTATTGAACTTTATTTATATTTCGTAGAGAAAAATGGAGAACCCAACCGCACAGTCCAACTTCCAGAGCAAGCATGAATTCATCGTTTCGTTCTCTTCCTATCCCGTCGAACTTAACGAATGTCGGCTTGCCTTAAGGTCGGCTTCACATCGGTTAAGTGCGTCGGGTATTTTGGTTCTACATCTCTCGGCCATTTTGACCGTCATCGTCCTCGATGTCTTCCATGGCATCCTCCTCCGAATCTCCTTGGCCTTCCGGGTAGGGCTTCATGTTATCAGCCGACGTGCTGGTTTGATCGGGTCCCTCTTGCTCGCCCATTTTCTTAACTGCGTATCTGTTGTTCCGCATGACGGTTACGACCTTGTATGGTCCAAGAAATTTATTGCTCAGTTTCAAACAGGGCCCAAATTGAGTTCGTCGTATGGCCACAATATCGCCGACTTTGTACTGATGAGCTTTCTTCCTGCCTCTATTGTACGTCTTTTTATTCTCTTCTTGTACTCTTTTTATCTGCTCCGCTGCCTTGACTCGTAGCTCTGACCGGTTCTGCACGTAGAGATCGGAAAACTCTCTCTCTACCAATTCTTTTAAGCGAATGTCTTCTCTTAATTGCATCTGCCGACCAATCAGCAGTTCAAACGGGGTCATACCAATGCTTCTCACGAAAGATGCATTAATAAACTGCTGAACGAGTGGAACATATTTATACCAAGCGTCGGGCCTCGGATCGGCCAACTTTGTCAAGATTGGAATGATCACTCGGTTTATCCGTTCGACCTGGCCGTTGCCTCTTGGAACTCCGGTTACGATCATGGGATGCTGTATCTTTTGTTCATTGCAATATCCCTCGAAAACTTTCGAACGGAACGCTGACCCACTATCCGATATTATGCGACTAGGGTTACCGAACACAGCAGCTTGAATCTTCAATCGGTTTACCACTTCTTCGCCAGATGTTGATTTTGTCGGATACAACCATACGAACTTAGCGAAGGAGTCGACGACGACGAAAATATGATTGTATTGCTTTTTGGTTGCCGTCATTGGTCCTAGATGATCGACGTGATACGTATCTAAGGGCCGATCACCCTTTTCTATGGGATGAAGAAAGCCTTCGCCCTTTCCGCTTTTCCTTTCCGCTAGTATGCATTGGATACACGAACTGATGAACTTCTCGACCTTAGCGTGCATGTTTGGGAACCAGTAATCTTTACCAATCAAATATTCAGTCTTTTTTGAGGCGAAGTGCCCCCGCTCGTGTGCTTGCCTGATAATTTCGTATTGCATCGGCTTAGGTACCACTAAGAGAGTTTGTCCTTCGCAGCATCGGTAAAGAATCCCACCTTTTGATACGAACTCGGTAGCCTTACCCTCAGAAATGCGTTTACCTATTTTCCTAACGTCTGGGTCCTCATCTTGTGCTCGCTGAATACGTGCCGATATTGCATCTACAGCCCTTTCTATGACATACACGGACAGTGGATTTCTACTTAGGGCATCCACATGGCGCATCATTTTGCCCGGACGATGTTCTATTGTATATTGGAACTCTTCCAACATAAGCGCCCAGCGAGCAACACGCAAGCTTATGTCTACTTTGGCCATCGTAAGAGCAAAGGCCTGGCAGTCCGTTACGATTTTGAAGGGGATGCCGAGCAAGTATACGCGGAATTTCTTTAACGCCTTCACCACAGCAAGGATCTCTAGCTCGTAAGACGTGTACTTTTCTTCTGTCGGTGTCGTGCTCCAACTGGCGTAGTACACCGGGTGTAACTGGTTGTCTTCTTTATCCCTCTGCAGAATAATAGCGCCAAGTCCCTGTTTCGATGCATCCGTATGCAACTCTGTCTCGACAGCCAAGCGATAAATTCTCAATACAGGAACACTTGCCAGAATAAGCTTCAACTGATCAAAAGCCTGGACCTGGACCGGACCAAATTCGAAGGAAGCATCCTTCTTCAGTAAAGCAGTAAGTGGTCGCGCAATTGTAGCAAAACTAGGCACGAATTTCCTGAAGTAGCTTGCCAAACCGTGAAAACTCTGAACGGCTTGTATTGTTTTTGGAACAGGAAAGTTGACCACGGCTGCAATCTTTCTCGGCGACGGCTTGATCGTTCCGGCTGCTATCACATAGCCCAGATACTCGACCTGTCTCTGAAGAAAAGAACATTTTTCCCAATTAAACACCAGACCATACCTACCAGCTGTCTCCAACACCCTTCGCAACCTGTCGAGCCCTTGATCCTCGTCCGATGAAGGTATGATGATATCATCAAGGTAGAGAAGCATAGTGCCGTCTGCAATCAAATCGTTGAATATTACCCGAACATGGCGCTGGAACACTGCCGGCGAATTGCTTAATCCAAAAGGACATCGCAAGAATTCGAATTGTCCGTCAGGGGTAACAAATGCCGTGACCTTTATACTCGCATCATCTACCGGGACGTGGAAGAATCCGTTTCGCAAATCCATTGTAGTGAAAATCGTTGCAGTTTGTAATCGGTCGATCTGGTCCTCAATTACAGGAAGAGGATATCGGTCGCGTATGATTTTTTTGTTCAGTTGCCGATAATCCACACACAATCGTATTTTCCCGTCCTTCTTTTTTACTAGTACGATAGGGCTTGCATAATCCGATGCGCTCGGCCTGACTACACCCTCCTTTAACCACCTCTCGACGATTTCACTGACTTGGGATCGCTGCTCTACTGACAATCTTCTATAACGTTGGTGCACTGGCACGTCGTCCTTCAGCACGATTCTCATCTTGACTCCGGTATCCTCGGACTTCTGTGGCTTGTATCCAGTGATCAATCTCCGTAGCTCGTATCGATGCTTGGCGTTTGACACATGTTCCAGGTCGGCTACAGAATGTTGCTCCGGACAAATGTTGATATTCAGGAATTCCTTTAGCACAATTTCCTCAGAATCGCCCTCGCTTGTCTGCACTCCCTGTTCATTCGTTGTTTGCAATCCCAGAAAAGTTGCTTTTCCTTCTTTCAGCCGGATTTCCACGAGATGTGTCAACTCAGTTCCCATGACCAAATCATACGGCATAACACTTTCCGGCGCAACATGGATCTTAATTTCGATCGAGATACCATCGCATAACACCTTGGCTTGAAAACTTCCTAAGGTGTTCATTAGTTGTGATCCTATTCCTCGGAAGGATATAGCCTCCTTGTTAAGGGTTGGAGAACCCAGTCGGATGTAGGTTGTCGGGTTCGTCAGATTAAAGTCACTTCCAGAGTCAACCAGAGCCGTCAATTCTTCGCCCATAACGAGAACGCTTTTGAAAATCTTTTGGCTTCCCGAGGTCAACGCTGCGCAGCTTTGTTTAGATTTGGGACATTCTTTGGCGCGGTGCCCAAAATCGTTGCATACAAAACATTTAGTGCCCCTCGCTTTGTTGGGACAGTTTTTACTGAAATGCGTTCCTTCACCGCAGTTAAAACAACGTTTTATTCCCTCGTCTCTCACCTTTTGTGGTTTCGGTTGCTTCATCTTTTCGCTAGTGGACTGTTTCATTTTAGCCTTCATCTTCAACGTCTCGTACTGGGTCAGCTTCTTCCTCAACTCTTTGACATTTTCTGCCCCGTATAGTATGGCTTTGTTGACATCGTCATCCTGAATGCCGTCTATTATGTACTGGATCTTGGATTCCACCTCTATTTCGGCGTGAGAAGCGATTTCCAACACCCTATACACATACTCTTGATAGGACTCGTCGTTCTTCTTTTTTACTGTACCAAGGCGTCGATGGACTTCTTTGCTATTCGTAGTTTTAGCAAATTCCTTGGTCAGCTGCTTCTTAAACGTCATCCATGATCTTATCTTCTGGCATTCAAACGAGATGAACAGTTTCGCTGATCCTCGCAGCAATTTTCTTGCGTAGACAATTTTCTGCAAATCCGTCCACCCACACAAATCGGCCGTCTCTTCGAAGTTGGTAATCCAACGCTGCACACTTTGCGAGTTGTCACCACTAAATACTTCCAGTGCCTCTTCAACATCTTTAAATGTAAGAGTCGGTTGACGGAACGCCATCTCTTCACGAGAATGTGAAAGACTGCAATGAGGTTCGTGCCTCCGATCTTGTCGTCTCGCATGCTTGCCACTTATATTGCTTGCATCTTCGTCCTCATCGTCTTCCTCCTCGTCGTCTTTCTCTTCGTCGTCTTCTTCCTCATCATCGTCCTCGTCGTCGTTTTCGTCGTTCTGCTCATCCGTTGCTTTGGTGTGTTTTTCCTTGGAAAAGGCACATTTTAGTCTAGCTAGTAGTTCTTTTTTCTTACCCGTTGCCTTCATGTTCAGGTTTCGGAGTTTTTGTTTTAACTCCACGACCGTGAGTGCCTCTACGCCTACTATGTCGTTTTCCAAGTCGTCATCCTCTTCGTTGTTGGTTCCCGGAATTTCATCAACTCTTTTCCGATTTTTAACCTCCGTCATTCTGCGAATTTCTTCTTTTTTATTTTTTTTTATTTTCTTCCTTTGACGATATATTCTCCTTCCTCCAATGCTTGCATGGGATTTTTTTTTTTTTTATCGTATCCCACTTCTGACACCAGTTTGTAGGATTATAATGCGAAAACAAATCGTAAACTGTATTATTGAACTTTATTTATATTTCGTAGAGAAAAATGGAGAACCCAACCGCACAGTCCAACTTCCAGAGCAAGCATGAATTCATCGTTTCGTTCTCTTCCTATCCCGTCGAACTTAACGAATGTCGGCTTGCCTTAAGGTCGGCTTCACATCGGTTAAGTGCGTCGGGTATTTTGGTTCTACATATATGTAACTTCTTATGCAAGTGACAAGTTGCAAAACTGTGTACACAAGAATGTAGTCTGAGATGTCACTTTTCAAACGTTTGATAGAATCGGATTACTGCCACCCTTTACAAGGCGTGCCAATTAAGTTGTTGAAATAGTCCCCCTAGAAGTCAACACAACGAATCCAACGTTGCTTCCACGTTTCGAGGCATGCTTGATAATCCTCCGAAGTTAATTCGTTCAGAACCATAGTTACAGCCTCTTTGACTTTCCTTACACCGCCAATTCCCTTTAGGTTTGACTTCATCTTGGTGAATAAGAAAAAAGTCGCATTGGACAATATCGGGGATATAGGGTAGATTCAGTGACGTTGCAAGATCCAGCCCATCTTGAAGAGTTCGGGTCTCACGCGGGTAACATGCGCTCGAAAAAAACGATCAACATCCTCGACATCCTCATTTTCGATGGCCGCTCTCCACATTTTAACACCCATTCCTGACTTTGTTACCATACACCACCTGCAATTTTTGGAGGATTTTTGAGAACTACGCACAACACACAAACAAAACGTGCTATGGGTTTCATGCATGTACGAAAACTGAAAGAAAGGACCCCTTTCTGAAAAGATATTGATGAACAACATAGTATTGCCAGTTCCCGAGTTATGACTAGGTTAGGTGGTTGGCATACGCCACAGGTAGGCCGGAATCGGCCCATTGTGATACCACAAGAATCAAGCTACCTAGATCCGGCAACTGAAAACCAAATAGTGTTTCTGATGAAGCGATAGAGCTGATTCTGAGCCATGCAAGGGCCTCCGTTAGGATTGTTCTTTCCGCTTGGTACACACTGCAATGGCTTGGAAGTCTTAATGATAGGTACAGGTTAAGATCCTTGTAGCTTACGCCCGTCTCCATCATAGAGCCGTCGGTATAAAGAGCTCCTTCGGTATGATTTATCCTTCAGCCCATTCCTCCCGTGTTGGAAAGATAACTTCGAAGTTCTTAGTGAATACGTTTTGCGGGATGGTGTAGTCCGTGTCCTTGGGGTACCTCGAAATGGTTAAAAATGGTGGAATGGCCTCTGTGTGGTGTTGACCATTTTCCTATGCTCCTGATTCGTAGGGCCGCACAGGCAGCGACCTGTTTGCTAGAGAGGTTTAGAATGTTTAGCGCCTCCATAGGGGTCGATTTAATCGCACCACTAATGCAAATGCTGGCCGAATTTTGCATTTTGCGATAGACAACCTTCGGACAAGAGCAGTCCACAGAAGGATAGGCCTTATGACTGCTATATAGATCCAGTGCATAATGCTAGGTTGGAGACACCAATTTTTGCCCACAAATTTCTTGCAAAAGTAGAGGCAGTGATTGCTTTCTTGATACGATCAAGAATTTTGGGTTTCCAATTTTGTTTCCTGTCAAGGATCAGGCCAAGGTCTGATCTTTGGGTACTAGTTGGATTCCTCCCAGTCTCGGTGGGTTGATAGATGGGATCTTATATTAATTGGTGAACAGTACTAGATTTATCCTCTTGTGGTTCACCCCAAGTCCGCAGCTCTTCGTCCAGTTTATTAGGCTCCCTGCATAAGGTCACTTAGTGAGAAACTTTCCCGAGACGGCTATAGCAATATTGTCCGCATAGGCGGTCACAGCGTACCCGTCCTATCCTAACAAAAGTAGTAGTTCATTGACTACACCGTTCCAGAGAAGAGGGGAGAGCACGCCTCCCCGTGAGGTACCTCTGTTGACCATTCCAGCTGAAACGGTACCAGCGAAGTTGGCTTTGAAGACTCCTTGAGTTATCAGCTGTCGTACCATAGAACTGGCACTGATCTCAGCGCATTGGTGACGATTCATGGTTTAATGCCGCCCTCAATATCGAAGAAAGCCACTAGGGAATGACGTGTTTTCTGTTACCCAAATTCAACAGTTTTGTTTATAGACTCCGCCAGAGAGGGTAAAATGAGGTTCGTCCGTCATCAAAATGTTGTCCCAAAAATCAGGCTCGACATCGACAGTATTTCCATATTGCAAGCGACGCGGCTTGTCTGTTGGCAACAATCTTTGAGTAAGTTGCACATCGTATGGAAATAAATGAAGATCTTGCTTCATAATCCTCCTTAGAGTCGTTCCACTCATGTTTAACTCCTGAGATCTGCGGCCATACGATATTTGGATTATCGGCAACACTCTCTCTAACCGCTTCAACAACCTGATTTGGGCGTCACGGACGCGGTCGAACAGACCCCTACTCAAAGAAATTCTCCACCGAAGTACGAATCGTGTAATGTAAATGTAAAATGTAAAGCGCTACAATTTCAGCGCGTTCTTTCGGTGTGTATCGATTCACAGCTAAAATGGCACTGAATGACGTTTCAAAATCCTGCACATTTGTCAAATTTGGCTAAAAAATGTCACAGTTATTCAATGTTGAAATACCGAAGGTCTAGATGGCGCGCGCTGTAGGTATTTAACTTAATCGCAAACTCAACTGGAACTCCAACATCAAAAACCAACTCACAAAGGCAACTAGGGCACTGTGGGCCTGTCGACGCACTTTGGGTAAAATCTGGGAATTATGCGTCTGCCGTATAATAGACGAAAGTTGAACAAAAAACATTAACTGTTAGACTTGAACGCCTTCAGATACTAGCATGGCTCGGCTTTACAGGCGCTATGCCAACCTGCCCACGGCAGCCCAAAAGACATTGAATAGACTTACTTCACTGCACCTATTTATTAAAAAGGTTGCAATATGCACTGCAATCAGACTCCTTCGCCCAGAAACAGATTACCATGTAGACCATTGGGTCACATGTCCACTTTGACCTTGCTGTCAAAGGCCTCAGGTGGTACACAGATGTCTCCAAGATGGATTCAGGCGTAGGCGCTAACATCCTTGGAACAAATCGGAAAATCTCGAAGGCTCTGTAAATGAGTCCTAGTATCTTCCAGGCCAAATTATACGCCATCTTGAGGTGCGTCAACCTAAACCCAAAGACTGGCCTAAGAGGTGTAACCATCAATATACTCTCAGGCAGTCAAGCAGCACTCAAAGGGTTGAGCTCGCATAACGCGAACTTAAATTCCCATTCAGAAACGTCATGATTTCCTGGAGGACCTAGTCAAAAGCAATAAGGTCAAACTCTGGTGGGTGCCGGGTACAAGAGAATTAAGGGCAATGATATCGCCGACTAACTTGCTAGGAAAAGTTCCAGCGAGAGGTACATAGGTGCCGAACCTTTCTGTGGCATTCCCAAGTCTAAGATTAACTTTTTCCTTGACAAGTGGGAACAATTGCTAAACTTGTCCTTTTAGAACTACGTTCAAGTACTTCGCCAATCGAATGGATTTATACGGCCCCTAAACAAAAGGGAACATATCAGCTCCTACGAGAGATCTCTTCAACTCTATTAGGTTAGGTTAGGTAAGAGGGTGCCCTACTGACGAAAAGTCAAGGCTCACCTAGATTACGTAGAGTCCATTGTGTCCAATTAATTTTTAGCCCGTTGAGACCTAGACATTTACCGTTGAGCTGAACCATCCAGACGAGGATAAGAATTGTAGTATTCTGTTCAGCCCAATGTTACTTACCTCTTCTAGTCACGAAAGGAAGTGTCTTCCTAGGAATACTTTCCTTTTTTGGGCTTGCGCCGGGCATTCGCACAGCAGGGGACGAATGGTTTCAATTTCCTCTTCGTCCCTGCAGCTTCTGCAGAAGTCATTGTAGGGCTGGCCTAGTCGAGCTGCATGGTAAGATAGCATGCAGTGCCCAGTGAGGGCACCGACTGCCAGTGGAATATTCCCACGATTGAACTTCAGCAGATTTTCCGTCCTTTTCTTATTATAGACGGGTCAAGTCGATCTCGTCGTTGCGCATGAATCTAAGTGACGCCATCGCTTAATGGCTTTCATTAATAGCTCCGTCTCTATATCTCTGTAGAGCGCACTGAGGGAGGGAATTCTAACAGAGAATCTCCTCTCCCAGGAAGGAAGTCAGGTGACATAGTCCGTTTCGGTTCTAAATCCCGAGACGGCCCATCGATCCAAGACTGATGCGTGGCCATGAAGACTCTTTGTCCAGAGACCGGATTCTTGTAGTCTTAGCGCAGTTCTGATTGCGGCGCTCTCGCAGTATACATATGTCCAAGGGTGGGAGGTTCAGCATAACTTTAAGAGCCGCCGTTGGTGTGGACTTCATAGATACGTCACCGCCAGACAGCCCGCCCTTTATTAAGAAAGTAGAGAAACTCCTGGACTGCTGCGGAACTGTTTAAAACAGCTGGGGGTGATCTGGCAGGTCGCATGCACAGTTCATCTGTAAGATAGGGTCGGAGGAAAGCAAGCCCGACGAGTGGAATCTCCCTGTCGTTTGCCCGATCCATAAGAAAGGAGACCCCTTTGACTGCGCCAGTTACAGAGAGATCAGTCTCCTTAAAGTCACATACGTAATCCATTCTGCTGTTTTGTGTGAACGCCTGTAATCTTTCATCAACACCTTGATAGGTCCTTATCAGTGTGGTTTCAGGTCAGGGAAGTCCACGATACACCAAATCTTCACATTGCGGCAGATCCTGGAAAAGACCCAAGAAATGTAGATCGACACTCACCGCATATTAGTGGATTTCAAGGCCGCATACGATAGCGTGTATAGAGACGAGCTATACAGAACCATGTCTAGTTTTGGCATCCATACCAAACTCGTCGGATTGTGTAGGATGACGATGGAAAATTCTCGCTGCTCCATCAAGTTCGGTAACGAACTTACCGAGACCTTTAATGTGAGAAAAGATTTTAGGCAAGGCGACACGCTATCATGTGACTTTTTTAACATCATACTTGAGAAGATCGTGCGAAACTCGAAAGTCAGCACTAGGTGATTGGTCGAATGCAGCGGGATGTTAATGACGCGTTTGCTGGCATTAAAGCGGAGACGGCCAAAATGGTTCTGGCGGTAAATAAAGGCAAAACGAAGTATATGCTGTCATCAAGAAAGGTCGCACAGCATCGACGCTTCGGACAGAGTGTCACAATGGGTAGCAAGAACTTCGAGATAGTCAAGGACTTTGTCTGCCTTGGATTAGCAGTAACAAATACGAATAACATCAGTACCGAGATTAAACGTAGAATAACTCTTGTCAATCGTTGTTTTTTGGGCTCAAAAGGCAATTGAGTAACAGAGGCGTCTCTCTAAAAACTGAGGTGACATAGTCAAGCGTCTACGGAAACAACGTTGAAGGTGGCTAGACAGCTCCGGCCCAAAGAGTATTTGAATCAGAGCCATGGGGACAACGCAACAGGGGACGCTCTCATCTGAAATGGCACACACAAGTGGCGAGGGATCTCAACTAACTTGGTGTGCGCAACTGGAGGCAGCTGGCAAAAGATCATGCTGGCTGAAGATGTTTGTTGGTTGAGGCCCTTTCTCTTCAAATAAACCCGTCGGTTAGGACAACTTTCCACCGAGGTCTACACCTCACTCAAGTATAAAAAACCACAAAAAAAAAAGAAAAAAAAAAAAAACCAAAAAACTCATGCAACAATTAGGAAGATTGCCATTTGCAATCTATCACCGTAATTGTAACCGCATCAGTGCAAGTGTAGCAAATTCGTGCCAATAATCATTTGGTCTTGATTACATAAATCAAGCGCGTGCCTAAGATGACCGTTGGCTCTCGAATTACTCGAACTTCGTTAGGTAACGAAAGCACAAAATCGAAAAAAAGCACATTATCCATCGTATCGCCACATCAGATGGATCGCGTACTTTTCATTAAACTGGAAAATCCATCTCTCTAGCCCAACATCCAACCTCATGCCTCCATGAATTATTTAAGTTCGGAAATGTAGGCAAATACCACTCGTAGGATAATGTATTCAATTGAAACTATCGTGTCCAGGAAATCGCTACCCTTCGAATGACAGCTATGAGTGACAATGTCATTCGAGTGACAATCCTTCCAAGGCACACAACCTAACTTGGGTAATTAGATTTATGCCTACAAACCTACAAAGTCCTTTGGAGCCCATGAACCGAAAAAAATGTTAACTTACTGTCTACAAAAAACACAAGCATAAGTGGTGGTGGAGTGAGTAATGGACCATGTTCATAAATTCCATTACATTACATTCTGCTATCCCCGCGAGCCAACGCCAGTCTGTGGAAAACAATTTCATTAGAAGAAATCCACTTTTGATATTATCCGCCAAGTAAAGTGTGGCGCGACACCACGCGTACGTGGCAACACCAAAGCCCAAGTTGAATGTAAACTTTCCATGGCAGGTAGTATGGCATAGTAACCATGTCATTAGCGAACGATGCACTCGGCAGTATAACAACCTGCCAGCTGTCAATTTAATCCATTTTATCGATTGTGGATACTCCCAGCCAACGACAAATTAACAACAAGTAGCATGGGAAGGGCGTCGAGCTTAAATGAACAGACGGCAACACAAGCAAAGCCAAGGGATGATACGACGCTCCCAGAATAAGCAAACAATTATCTGCTATTTGGGCAGCGGTTTGTGGGGCGAACAAACGACTCTGATTCAGATCCACATCTTTAATGCCCATCTGGCGTATCTGACGTGAGAGGTATTTATGTGGTTTAAGCGCACGTAATGTGGCTAATCCATCAATAAAAACGTTCTTTTAATGTGAAAACACAACACTGCCTTCGTCTGGGCGGAAACAAAGAAAGAATCTTGCGCTCACACACATTAGTGCGCCGCCTGCCCTGTCGGGGGGAAAATGATTCTTCAAGGTTATGGCAACGAGGCGTTAAACCCGAGGCTCTCCGCTTTGTTGTGGTCAATGGTACCACTATCCCCACTGGAGCTGGAGGAGGCACGTTGGCGAAGCATTAATTTTCATTTCTTTCTCGCGTCTTTCTCACTTTCTGTCGTCCGTTGTCGACTTACGGATTGCGCTTAGTCATCGTCGGTCATGAAATCTTACTAATTAACTATTTCCATGAAAATCGTTCGTCACACGATGATTTATTGAAAATATGTAGCTCGTGCCCGTTCGTCATCCACGTACGCAAGTACAAGTACGAAGCCTCCTCGGCCGGGTGTGTATCTTCTCTTAGTGCGATTCTTGAAACCTTTGTTCAGTATCTATCTGTATCTATCATATGATATCACGCTCGGATTAATGCCCTTGGGTCGTCGAGGACGGAGTGGAGTGGTTGTTACAATTGAGGGGTGTGTGAGAAGCACAAAAGAGAAAAAGAGACGAATTTGCGGCGCATATCAGGCAGCTACGACGCGTTGCAGGCAAGTGTTATTCGCATTGTTATTCGCAAATAACAAAAACCTATTCCGCCTGTCACCGCCGCCCTTGCTGTTGTTATTGTGTTTCTTTGTTTATCAATTAACCGGAGAGCCAAGCGGCCGGTGACGGAGAACGTTGAACCAAGCGATTGTTCGAAAATCAAAAGTATAAATAAACTCTGTTTATAAAATGCGCAAATGGGGCCCGTAAACATCTGAAGGTTGGGGGTAGATACATACGAGTAATGTATATAGATACATGCTTGTATGGTATGGGTTAAGGTGGGGTAACTGGTGGAGAAACTGCTTTTGTTACGCGCGCTTAAGCTAACGGCATCAACTGCGTCATTGCGAACGGATTGGTTATGTAAAAGGTAGAACACGACGATGATGTTTGGGGAATTCGCGGAATTTAGTAGATTGATATACATACAGAGATAGGTACTAGAGACGGAAGCTGGAAGGCAATCAACCAAGAGAAGGTGATGACATTCATACTTATGTATGTATGTATGTATGATGAAAATGAGTTTTTGGTGACGAGAAAGCCTATCCTCTTTCGTGGACTCTTCTGTTCTAGGTGATTCAATCCAGATTATTCCTTTTTGCTAACAAATATTGATTCGGTGACAGGTGGTGCCTATGACATTCTGTACGGTGACAAGGTCGTTAGTTGATGTTTCAGAGATGTAGTCTCACTCTTTCCTTTTTGAACGCGCAAACGAGTATAAAAAACCGAGACCATGCCAAACATGGTATATGATCTTGTATGACATCACAGGGGTATTTAGTGTCTGGCAAGACAGCATGAAGTCAGTGTGGGCGGGTGAGACCGTAAAACAGGGGGTCAAAAATAAATAAAAGAGAAATGATTGGTGCATATGACCTTGTTGGTGGATAAGTGATACTATGTACAGCGAATTTGAAAGACTGAAAATTATACGACAGACTTTGGAGGTGTGATATTGGACGCCCGGCATTTCGCCCGTCATTTCAACTGCAGAATGTACATAGACCTAAGCCAGTGGACACCGTGACTCACGCTCGAAGAGTTTATGTTTCATACTCTGAAGAACGATACAGCAAAAGACGTGTCTATGTACGTACAGAGTGCGCCATGTAGACATTCGGTATTTCAACATCGAATAACTCTAGTAATCGTTTGTAGGGGTCGTCAGCTTTGTGTCCGTCCTTATCCGAGGCTTGTGGTCGCTTCTGAACAAGTGGGTTTTTACGTGATAGGGATGTTACCCCTAAGCAAAACCCCCAACCTGGAGGGCCAGGTTCCTCTTTCCACAGGAACAAGGCGTTGGTTCGCCGCTCACATTGGTTCACTACCTGGCGGGTGCCAGGGTAGCTATCCAGGGGAGGTCACGCGGAGGCTGCGTGTCCACTTGGATTGAGCGGGAACAGAGTTCGAAACTGGCGTTTGCCATGTTAAAGGCAATCAACTTCTTTGCTCTGGTTGCTCGCTCTCTCCCCCCTCCCAAAGGTATTAAGGGCAATGAAATTGCCGATCAACTCGCCAGGAAAGGTTCCAGCGATAAATATGTATGTTTATACGTACATAGGTCCAGAACCATTCTGCGGCACTCCCAAGTCTAAAATCAATTTCTTCTTAGACAAGTGGGAACTATCGCAACACCTGTTCTTTTAGAACAGCGTTCGGGGACTTCGTCAATCGAAACGACTTATATATGTATATGGCCCCTGAACAAACACTTTATTGACATACTCAAACTTAATAGGGTGGGTATCAGAAGACTGGTCAGCTACCTTGCGGTCTGAGATATCATCTCTCGTCTGTGACTGAGTGTCGACTCTGTCTTGAGGACGAAGAGACGACAGAACACATACTGTGTGAGTGTGCTGCTCTTTACCACCTTAGGAAGCGTATCCTTCTCAGCGAAGTTATGACCCCTGATGGGATCACCTCAGCTCCTTCATTATGGAAGTAGAGAGGCTCCTCGGCAAATCGCCTAGCAGGCACAATAGATCTGCAAAGGTCGCAGTAGCCTGTCAAAAAAAAAAAAAAAACGCTCTCAGAGGCTGACTTCAAAAAGATGTCGTTAAACGTGTAAATACGTAAAAGAAAAAAATAGGGGAACTCCCAAAAAACAGAATGAAACAAGTATTTTTCTAAATACTCAAAAACGGTCTTTGATCATTCTCAGAATAGATACCTAGTAGTGAAATCCGCTTTGTTCCTCATCTGTTTCAAATTCCAAGAAAAGAGCCTTCAAAAACCATCTGCTACCGATACACCGTTATTAAACGCGTCACGAAATCAACAAAAAAAAATAATGATATTTTAAATATCTACTTAAAGACCACGCTGCAAGCTAAAGCAATGTGTTGAACACGATTTCTATGAAAAGAAAAGGAAAAGCACGACCGCTATTTTCGTGTTTATGACTGGCATATACATATGTACATGTGTATGTATGTTTGTTCACATCCACTCGTAACATCTAGAACATTTAAAATCGTACAAAATTGCGTTCGATGGTACATACATACATAGGTACTTACATACATATGTACGTATGTATGTACATAATTCCATTGATGACATTTTTTTTTTTTTTTGTGTCTCTTCTTTGGGTGATTAAAGTTACAAACGACACTCAAAGGAAATGAACGTGTTTTCGTCCTTCAAATCCAATTAAATCCCTAAAAATTGATACTGACTCAATTGTTTTCTTTATATCTGAAGCAGTCATAACAGCTCCTGATCCCCTGAAGGAGCAGAGTTTCCTTTTTTTTTTTTAGATTATTTTCAAATCCGCTCATAATCCAATTTAAGCCCGATTGCCAGGGATTGTCAGGCACACAGTCAACACCACCAAAGAAAAAAAAAAAAAAAATGATTTCCACACCAATAGGCGGCCGGTAGTGAGAACACCTCCAAGGGATAAGAACGAAAAACAATTTAACAACCACAACCCCGTGGCCGTAAACACAACGAAAATTCAAACGCCCAATAAGAAAACAACTCCTAATCCCACGCCTTTCTTTTATGACCGCTAAGTCGAATCAACAAGCCGAAGGTAGAGTACATTTGAAAGAGGGAAAAAAGGTTGCAAACAAAAAAAAAATGTTACGTATACGACCCCCTCGTCGTACTTGCTAGTGCGGACACTAGGAACAAAGCGAAAATATGCAAATAACCAAAAACAGAAACAAAAAATCTTGCGAATCACACTATCAATCAGAACGGAAAGAACGAAGAGAACCAAAAGCACTAAGCGAATTAATTATAAACAAAAAAAGCCACGAAGCAAGCTATACGATAAATTAATTTCTGCATTTCAGGGAATAACACCCGAAACAAGAGGAGTCAGTGACAACAGACAGAATTTCTCCAATGCGTGGTCCGATCCCGAGCAGGAGCGTCTTTCTAACGCCACACATGCCATGCAGCCCACGATGTATGAAATCAGCACAGCTTTATCGTCCACCTCCACATCTGCCGCGGCGGTATTGTCTCGCCGTGCACACGCGATTTTCTGTTGTTTGACTCGCCCGGGGCCGGCGTACGTGGTGGACGAAGTGTCGTCCGCCGGAGAATGTGTTTGTCGGGGGTTTTTGTTTTTGTTTTTTTGTGCTTTTAATTCTTCTTTTTTCGCACCCCCTTGCCATTTCACATGACGGGTGCTTGATGATGATGATTGCTTTTTTGCCTGTATTGGTGCCTGTTGTGTATCAGGTCATCCACCCCACTTGCGTCAAGAACAAAAAAAAAAAAACAACAAAAAGCAGAAGAAATACGAGCAAAAGAAAAGAACGAAACAGCCAACGAGCGCGAGTGAGAACAAAAAACGAAACAGAAGGGGAAGAAGATACACAAACGTTTCATCGTCGTCCGTCGTTCTAGTCGTGTTTTTCTCTCTTTGTTTGTTCTCGCGTTAGTCGCTCTTCTCCACGCCTTCTCTTTATTACTAGTGCATTATCGGGCAGGGAGCTCAAAGTGCCTGGGGCGAAGCAATGATGAAATGTCGGATGGACAAAGGAACGCAAAAGGACTAGCCCAACCCAGTCGTAAAACAAAAACAAAAAGGGAAAAATCTCATTCTCATTAAAACACCAAGCCACCCTTTAGCTCTCTTTATAGTTCACAGACAGACGATTCTCAAATAGAAGGGGATGCCACCGAACCCTTAGGGGGCCGCTTTACACAATCAGCAGTAGAGGACGGAAAGAAATCGAAATGAAACGAAAGCCACAGCAACAACAACAAGGACACAAAGCGATTTCAATTTCAATCTCTGTGACGTAACAGTGTTTTAGCGTTTCATGTGGTTGATGAGCTCCTTGTTCTCTCTCGTCTTTTTCGCAAACAAGGCAGTGAGTGTATGTACAGTGAGTCAGTTTCATATTTTAATTCGCTATGACAAAAATCTAAAAACGGTAGCGACAAAATTTAAACGCCATTTTGAAGAATAATTTTTGTAGATTAGCTTAGGAACTTCATTTATTGCACTTAATCACTATTTAACTACTTACGTACTTATCAGTCCAGCAATCCATGGAGGATCTGAGTCTGAGCTATGTATATATACCCGGGGCACACTGCTTCCAGTTATCAAGACCAAGTTGTCTTCCTTCTCTTCTTGAACCAGGAGGCTCGGAGTCGAAGACCTTCTTAGCTGGAGCGTTGGTGGTCATGTGCTCGATGTGGCCGAGCCAATGTAGTCGACGGTTCTTTGCCTTCCGGATTATATCCACTTCTTTGTACAGCTCGTAGAGTTCCGGCGCAGAATTGTTCTTTCGAAAGAAAAGTCAGCTCCGTCAACAGAAAGTTTGGCAGTATAAAGCGTTTTGTAAAGCATGACTTTGGTTCTTTGAGTGAGGAGTTTTGACCCAAGTTGTTTGGACAAACCGGAGTAGCAGCGGTTGCCAAGGGCGATTCTATGCCCGATTGTGTCGTTTGTGGATCTTACATTTGCCCCGAGGTAGACAAACTCCTTAACCACCTCGAAATTTCGAAATTATAGGCGAACGACAGATCGGTTTTTGCTTGACAGCATGTATAATACTTTGCCTTATCCTCGTTGACTTTAAAACCAACTCGTTCCGCCTGTTCCTCAATTGCCGTGAAAGCTTCTACAACGTCACGCTGAGACCACGCGACGATGTCAATATCATCCAAGTATCCTAGCAGAGAGCACCGTGGCGCAGTGGGTAGTGTGTTGGCCTCTGACGCCGATGACGCGGGATCGAATCCCGACACAGCCATGTCATCGAACATGTTTTTCACGGTGTTTCTCCTCAGCGGGGTTCTGACAAAACCCCATGTAGTAAAATTGTCATGAAAAGCTTCTCGAAATTCGCCGTTCGGAACCGGCAATAAACTGTAGGTCCCTTTCACCTATAAGAAAAATGAAATCACACACAACATGGGTGATTGAGAGAAGCTCGGCTCAGGTTCTTCATGGATTGTAACGCCAACATACATACATACATCCTAGCAGTTGGACAGACTTGTAGAAGATAGTGCCCTCTCTGTTGACGCCTGCCCGTCGCACTTTCTGCTCCAGCACCAAATTGAAGAAGTCACACGACAGCGCATCTCCTTGCCAAAATCCGTTGCATGTTTCAAACGGTTCAGAGGTCCTACAACCGAATTGCACGGTGCGTCGGGTATTTTTGTATTTTTATGCGTGGCGCGACACAGCCGGATCAGTTTTCCTGTGATCCCAAAATCGGCCATCGCATCAAACAATTTGTTGCCATGAATGCTCTCGTATGCGGCTCTAAAAGCGATAAAAAGATGATGTGTGTCGATTTGAAACTCACTGGTGTTTTCTAGGGTTTGTCGAAGTGTGAATATTTGTTCGTATATTCGATTTGCCGGGCCGGAAGCCGCATTAGTAACTGCCGATTAGTGCTGTGCAGTCCCTACACCACTTTCTCTTGTCGGGTCGGTGACAAGATTACCCCCGAAATTTCGAAAAGCCTGGGTGCCTTTCTTGAAGCCTCCTACAAGACTTTTTACTTTCTTATAAAAGGCCCGTATTTTATATTAGACTCCTCGATATCCTTGAGCTAGGAGGTCGCGATTTAACAACACATGAACTAAAACTAAAAATACTGATAAATTTCATGTTACGGCTCATTTGATTCAGCTGTATTTAGAACCAAAAACACTATGAACTTAGGTCATTATAATACTATGGTAGCCCTTTGCCTGTTTGGCATAGAGTGACTTTTGGGTAGTTTTTGGCGTGATTTTCTGCCACTCCTCCAGTAGAGCCTTTTCTAAGTCTTCTTTGTTGGAAATGTTTTGTTTACGGATATCGTTGTCCCACAATACTCACAAATTTCCCTGGGGTTTCATCAAGTGAGGGCAGTTGCAAGTGAGCCAGGATTGCACTATACCTGACCGGACTCGTCTGCATAAACAACTGTATTCTAGAAGTCGGAGTCCCTGGAAACGTGCTCCTGTGTAAAGGCAAGTCGGCTCTGCCGATTCTTTTTGCTGAAAAACGGCTTCTTATGAGCTATTCGGCCATGGAAGTTATGATCTTGACGCATACGGCGGATAGTTTTGAGCGTCAGATTTGGAGCCGATGTTTTTGGGTCAGCTTAGACTTTTCGCACAATGTATCGCTGGTCTGAAGCATTCAAATATATTATTCAACGCACTCCTGCCGTTGTCGTGAAGCCGATTCTCGTGCAAAAAATGTTCAATTATGTGCTGAACAGTGAAGGCACTCATATTTACTATTTCAGCAATTTTCCGGCGAGATGGCCCTTTTTTGAAATGGTTAATAGCCGATTCCCGCTGTTCTATTGTTGTGCGCGAACCCATTTCTTAACAAGGCACTTGTGGATGCTAGCACTTGCGAAATCACACTAAAAATTACCACAACTTAATTGCAAAAACAATTAAGAAGAAACACCGAAGAAAATACCGCTACATGTCGCGCGGATATGGCGCCAAGGCTCAAAAGTGTCTGGATCAAATAAGCTGTTACCCACTGTACATTGTATATTAGTATGAGTACAACCTTTGCTTACTGTCAGCCTGTTGTGTTAGCAGCAGCAGCCTTCCCGTGTTTGCCTTGATCAAAAGTTGTTGATTACACAACACACGGCGTGGCCTTACCTTCACAAGAAAAAAAAAAGATACGACAACTGTCAAGATTAATGCGTTTTACTTCCGATGGCAGATGCAATTGTCGTCACCCAACTGTCAGACTTCAAATTTCATTACTGGCGTCGCGTAATTGTGTTGCACAAGCGAATTTTGTAGAGTTAAGTAACCCCCATAACCCCTAGTTAGCGACGCTCTGTTTAGCTGTTATATCATCATCATCATCGCAGGAGAGTGAGCGAAGAGACGAGCCGTATGGCGTGAGGCGTGTTATAGAAAGCTTTTCTGGAAAACGCTCTTCATCCGTCAATAAAAAAAACAAAATTTTTATCTTCGACGTTCTTAAAATGAGATGGAAAATCATCAGATCCCTTTGCCACCACTCCCCTTACACAAACTGAATTGTTAATTTTGTTTATACATAGTTTATAGCAAGCCTCCGGTTCTCTTTAAGCTATTCACCGTCACTCACCAGCATTCGCCGCGATTTACTATAATAAATTCGTCGGACGTTAAGCAGATGCTGTAGCAAGCGTGTAAGCAACACTTGGATGGTATGCCATTACGACAATGCCGGCTACTTGTTTACGAGCGTGTGGGGGCTGGCTGGATGGCGCCTAATCCTCTCCTTTCCTCTTTCTCCCGTCACACATTAGCCACTTATCTTTATCTCTTAGCACATCTCTTTCGATGAGAAGAATTCGATTATATTCAGCCACAAACTGAGCGAAGAGCTTTTTTCTCGTTTTTTTCTCATGTCATTTTCGTTACGCTATATGGTGCCAGGCGAGCGATGGAGAAAGAGTTACGTTAGCGTGCCTTTGCGCAACTGCTCTGAGCTCTTATTCTCTTTTTTGTGCTTCATTCTGCGCTTTTTTTTGTCTTTTAATTGAGTAACCTAAATATTATGGTTCTCCCTGAGACATAACCTCGTTTTGTGGTGTAAACAAAAAAACTGTTATTCAACAAGCAGCAGTGTATGGTGTTGCCACTTGAGGTTTTTTCTTCAATTTTTTGATTTTGACTCGAATTTGTTTCCTGCTGCAAATCATAAGGAACTTCGGAACAACGCATGGTTTAAGTGTTTCGGGTTTAGGTTTATAATTGCATGGCTTGGACGTGCTACGCATATTGTTTTCATCCAGGAACTCGCTTCAGAGAGTAAACACAGAACAGAAAAGGATAGACAGTCATTTCGTTGCTGTTCAAACGTCTAGAGGTTGATATGGCACTTCCGCAAGAATATTAATTAATCTAATCTCCTCCAGATGTACATTGTAGAGATAGAGATTGGAAATTGTTTGTTTATATCGATATGGGCAATGTAAATACTCACCGAGAACTATTTACAATCTTGTCGACATCGAAAGCACAGCAGACAGGTATTAATCTAAATTTTGAGTAGTTCGCAACTGGTGGGGGAACTGCATAGATAATAATCTCTTTGTGGAGATTGTACTAGTTCCATGGTCCTTGTCCGATTGTTTGTGGTTTTTGTTTACACTCCATATGCGCAGTACCAAGGTAAAGCTGCTCAGCTAAACTAACTTCATGCATTTTTTTTTATGCTGTAAGATTTTTGAGGGCGCAGTGGTTAGTGTGTTGGACTCTGGCGCACGATGAGCGAGTTCTGATCCCGATAACACCAACGCCATCGACTGTTTATTTCGCGACTTTCCTCCTCGGCGGGGTACTGGCAAAACCCCCCGTAGTAAACTTGCCAGGAAAAAGATTCTCGACTTACGCGAGTTCGGATCCCGATAACACCAACGCCATCGACTGTTTATTTCGCGACTTTCCTCCTCGGAAGGAATACACTTTAACAGCCTTCCTAGATATAGAGGGCGCCTTTAACAACGTCACTCCGGAAGCAATAACGGAAGGGTTGGAAAAGCTAAAGGTGGAGAAGACTCTCGTAGAGTGGATCAGCGAACTACTATCAACACGCAAGATTCATTCGAAATGGGGAAGCCAGGCAATCACCAGAGTGGTTACCAGGGGAACCCCGCAAGGAGGGGTTCTCTCACCTCTCCTCTGGAATGTAGTTATAAATGAGCTACTAATTAAACTGGAGGAAGAAGGCCTGGACGTTACTGCCTACGCTGATGACGTTGCCATTTCAATCTCAGGTAAATACCTATCGACATTGAATGACCGTATGCAAACGGCATTCTCAATTCTTTGCAAATGGGCGCATAGCAAAGGGCTCAGGGTTAATCCCCAGAAAACGGAGCTCGTGCTATTCACCAAAAAGCATAAAATTCCGGAGCACTGCCCTATCACTTTGCTTGATACCAGATTAAACTACTCCTCCAGTGCCAAATTCCTTGGCATCATACTGGACAGGAAATTAACCTGGAAAATCAACACAATCGAAAGAGCCAAAAAAGCAACAATAGCTCTCTATTCATGCAAGAAAGCCATAGGGAAAAAATGGGGGTTCAATCCCAAGATTACTCTATGGCTCTATACCACGGTCGTTAGACCCACATTAATGTATGGAGCGACTGTCTGGTGGACAGCACTGGACAAGACAACATACCTCAAACAATTCGAGAAGGTACAAAGGCTGGCGTGTTTATGCATTACCGGGGCCCTCAGGTCCACCCCGACGGCTGCACTTAACATGATACTCGACCTTACACCACTCGATATTTTCGGCAAGCAAATTGCCACACAAACGGCCATTAGACTTAAAGCCAACTCGAACTGGAAGAGCTACGTCTTTGGCCACTCCTCGATCCTGATTAACAGGTCAACCATCGCAGAAAATCTAGACCTCACAAAGCCCACCACAGTCTTGGATAAAAACTTCATAACGTTATACCCGGACAGACAGAACTGGACTCGTCAGACTCAACCTCGTAAAGGCTGCATAGATTTCTATACTGACGGGTCTAAAACCAAAGACGGGGTGGGCAGTGGGGTATTCTGCAAACAACTTAAGCTAAACAAAGCGATAAAACTACCTAATCACTGCAGCGTTTTCCAGGCGGAACTGTTGGCAATAAAAGAGGCTCTGTCCTGGCTGAAGTGGAACGTGATATCCACCACGGATATCCGCATTCTCACGGATAGCCAAGCGGCCTTAAAGTCGCTGGAGTCCTATGTGTACACATCAAAAACTAGCCTCGACTGTCGCCTATCTCTTAATGAGATGGCTGAACAGTTCAACATACAACTTATATGGGTACCGGGACACAGCGACATCACCGGAAATGAAAGAGCCGACAGACTCGCCAAAAAAGGAACGACGCTACAAACAACTGTGGTCTGCGAGGGTATACCCTTCGCAACCATCAAATACAATCTCAATACCCTCGCCAGGGCCGAGACGAACCGGAGATGGACTCAGGGACACACCTGTCTCATCACCAGGCAAATCTGGCCCCGGCTCGATAGTCAACGGACTAGGAGTATTATCTCCCTAAATAGAACTGACATCTATAAAGTCATAGGTGTCATCACAGGACACTGCCTTATTGGCAGTCACGCGCAAAAACTAGGTATCACTCCGAATGATTTTTGTAGGAGCTGTTTAGACGAGGAGGAGGTCGAATCCATTCATCACCTTCTCTGCGCCTGCCCAGCATTCTGCACAGTCAGGAAACGATACCTAGGATCATACCTCCTCAACGATCTGACCGAAGTTCAGCAAGTGGGGATATCTGATCTTCTTAAATTCTTAAGAAGCACAAAATGGTTCCACGAATAGGGGGCTAAACCCCCTCGTAGCTGCACAACGGGCCTCCTTGGCCTATGTGTGTTCTTCCCATCTCTGGGAAGGCTACGGTCTTACCTACCTACCTTCCTCCTCGGCGGGGTACTGGCAAAACCCCCCGTAGTAAACTTGCCAGGAAAAAGATTCTCGACTTACGCCGTTCGGAATCGGCATTAAACTGTATGTCCCTTTCACCTGTGCAAAATAAATCACACACAACATGTATGGTTGAGAGAAGCTTGGCTCTGGTCCTTCATGGGCTGTAACGCCACCAAAGAAGTAGATAAGACTCTGGCAAGTCCAAAACTTTGCGGAAGCGTAGTTCTGTCTTTTCGATTATGTTTCTATATAAGTTTTGTTCACAAACCTGTTGCCATCTCGGGGAAAAATCCATTATACCGCTCTCGTCGAAACTGGCAGTAGATTTTCACAAGCTTCTCTTGAAGCTTGACCTGAAATAGAACCTCCCAACCAAGCGTTTTTAACGAGTCATTATCCTTATGTGCAGCCTGGCGTCGTTGTCTTGGTAGAATACAATTCCTCTACTGTTGGCCAATGTTCCTCTCCTATTGACCAATGCTCCTCTCCATTGCTTTTGGGCAATTGCTTTCTTCAAGCGGTCTGATTGTTGACAGTATAGGTCTAAAATAAAGGGGTTGGCCATAGGAGAGCAGCTCATAGTAGATGATTCCCTGCCAACCCCACCAACATTTTTGTGGTCGTCAATCCTGCTTACCGTGATTCATCCACGACCGTTTTTGGTTGAGATTGTTATATGTAAGTAATCCACTTTTCATCACCAGTTAAGATCTTGTTGCGGTTCAGAAGCGATTTTTCATCTTCTTCTTTGGCGAACTTGGGCCTCCTTTAAAAAAAAAAAACTTCTCCAACTGGCACGGTCTTTCGCCAGCAGTCTCTTTTTGACATTAAAGGTCGACGTCCACAGAGTTTCAGCTCCTATCCCATATCTTCTCTTTGCGTACTTTGCAAAATTAAATTTGGTTAACGGGGTCTCTGTCGACTCATGTTTAGCGATTGTCTGTTTGAAAGCACAGACGGCGAAAGTCTGATTTCGTTCTCTTCACGAGGAGGCTAAATTCTTTCCCATCCTGATATCCAGAGAAGCTGAGTACATGGGAGTTATCTTAGACAGCTAGCTTCTTTGGTCAAAGCATGTTGAGTCAATAACCACCAAAGCGCTGTCAGCATTCTGACAATGCAATTGTGCCTTTGGCAAACCATGGCGCAAAGGTTGTCTGGGGGAGCAGGCTAACATGCAAACACGCTGTATCTATACTCTTTCATCAAACTCCAAAGAACGGCTTGTCTCAGATTAAAGGGGGCTTTCCCCAGAACGTTGGGCGCTGCTCTAGATGCTCTGATAAACCTTCCACCCTGAAAGCCATGCCTCGGCTCAAGAGAAATGGTTTTTGGACAGTGCGCTTGCGTGAGAAATATCTTATAACCCTTGTCTTATGGATATGCCCTCTAACGTTATGAAATCTGTCATCCTACTGCACTATAAATTCATAGTCGAATTTCCACGACGTCAGGAAAGGGTTGTCTTTATATTTTCCTGATGGCTCCAAGTTTGGGCTGGGGTCCGGCTCTGGGGTTTTCTTGAAATGCGAAAACGTCCGACTGCATTTTCCATAGCATTCTTCTTATCCTTAAGGAAAATTGACTGCAGAAGAATTGCGGGCATCAGTGAGACGCTTACCAGTGCTGCATGTTGCGAAGAGAATGACACAGCAGAACACTTTTTCTGCGACTGTCCCACCTTTGCTCGGGCATGGTGGCGCACCCTTGAGGCCGACGTGGTGTTTGCCGAACCTCTTAGCTCTACAGTACTACTCCTTCTCATTTTTCTTTGGATAACTTAATCGTGCTTATGGTACAACAAAGTAGTCTTAAAGATGTGACCGCTCACAGTCAAAAAGTCATTAACATAAAAAGTGGCATCACCGTCCGACCGCGTCACCTCTAGGCACTCTTACTCAGCACTTTGCAAATGTTATTCGCAGCATTTAAACTCTTAAAACCTTCTCTCGCTCACTCTTCCTCTCTTCTACATTTTCACATGTCCCACACTCCACTTTTCCGATAGAACAAAGAACACTTTTCCTCAATTTCGTTCTTTGCCTTTTGTTTGCATACAAAGACCAATTAGTCATCAGATAGTGGAGAATGGTAAATGGTAAATGGAGAACGTATTATAGGAAATGGTTAATGTCTGCCTCCATTTCTATGTGCCAACTTGTCATGCCATTGCCATATGCCAGTGGATGGGATCAACAGAAAGAAAGAAGACAAGTCATTTTCGGTGCCGAACTGGTGACACTTCCGGTGGTAAATAGACTTTAGTCATCATTTACCGGCTGGCACTCACCAGTAAAATGTATGTACATTGGGTGAGATTTCATCACCGAAAACAATATTGACCTCGGACGTGAACAAAAAGTGCGTCATTTCACTGACGAATGGACAAAAGGCGACGATAACAATGACAACGAACAAGAGCAATGGGGAGCAAAAGGAATATATCCCACTTGAGCAGTGTTCGTTCATGTGCTATGGCCTCGAGTGGTCATTACTGCTATTTCGAGTGGCCTTTATCGTCGACACGAGGATATTTGAATGCAGACAAACGGAAACAATGTTTTAATATGAGTACTTAACTGCCAAGTTGTCAAAAAAAAAAAAATCTAACTTTTGCGTCCTCATTTCGGCTGGTTGGTGTAGGTACATATGTACATTTGTAGATACGGGTGTACGTGATAGGCATTCGATTAATCTCTCGAGTGGGTGGTGCACGTCACTGAGTGGGTGGTGCACGTCAATAAGGCTCGTAATCGTCGTACTCTCATTAGTCGCAATCACATCCGCTCGAAAGCTCATTTGTCAAAAAGTGATACGAATTTCTCAGCCACAAGTAAGGGGTGGGCCATCTAGTGTTTTTTTTTTTTTTTTTTAAATCATAGGTTATTTTGACACTGACAGCTGGTTCCCGCTTAAAATCTTGACAGTAAGTCAGTATCATACCCCCGCGGAACAACGTTGGGAAATATTGATAACTTATTTCCAAAGTGAGTGTTGTGTCGGTTATTACACGGCGTGTGTTTAGTAAAGGTTGAAATAAGTGCGAAAGAGAGGGTCAGTGAAACAGAAATACACTGGCACATTAACGCGCGGGTGGCTACTCCGTGTGTCTTTTTGACATTTCCCTATCTCCTTTTCTTGGTTTTGCGATGTTGTTTCACTCGTGTTTCTGATCTGAAAGTAAACGTTTGGATTCCATTCTTACTTTTCAAACTCACCATAGGCTAATGACAGTGACATATAAAACTAAATGTCACAAAAACGCGGAATGAAGAAAAGCTTCATGTAATAACCCTTGCAACTCGTAATGTCAGTCCGGAAGGAAATCACCGAAACTTGCACGTCAAAAAGACGCGCTGTGTAACAACCGACTATGAAGCGTTTTTTGAAAAGATGTTTTGGCCGAAGTGAAGCACCCACCGCGACTGCTGTACGCTAGTTTGTGAGACCAGTATGCTAGTGGACAACACTTATGGTCCCCATCGTCGTACGGTGCGCGTAGATGAGAATGTGGCTGCTGTGGCCGAGAACAATTCACGAACATCAATTCATCATCGATCTCAACAGCTCAACATTTCACGCACTAGCCTGAGGTGAATTCTGCATAAAGATCTCTTACAAGGTCCAATTGACTTAGCAATTGAAGGCGCGCGACCATCCGCTTCGTTATCGTTTCACGGTTTGGGCCTTAGAGCAGCTGGAATTGGGCAACGATTTTGGGCGAAAAATCATCTTTTCTGACTAGGCGCATTTTCATCTCGGCGGCTACGTGTACAAATAAAATTGTCGCATCGGGGCTCGGAAAACCCGCACGTTATTGTCGAGAAGTCAATGCGTCCACAGAGAGTGGCAGTTTGGTGCGGATTGTGGAGTGGTGGCATCATTGGACAATTGTTCTTTGAAAATGAGGCTGGAAACAACGTTCCGATTTTTATTTTTTATTTTTTACTGAAATTGAAGACACGGATTTGGACGACCTCTGGTTTATGCAGGATGGCGCGCCATGCCACACAGCCCATGTCACTATCGATCTTTTACGCACCAAATTCCCAAATCGTGTTATCAGCCGTCTTGGCGATTTGACCCCTTTGGACTTTTTTTCTATGGGGAACCGTGAAGGATCGATGTTGTGCCAACAATCCGGAAACGATTCAAGCACTTAAGGCCAATATCACCCAAGCAATCCGTGAGCTATAGCCCGAAACCATCAACAAGGTCGTGGAAAATTGGGGTGACATAATGCGCTACTGCAATGGGCTCAGGGGAAATCCCCAGAAGACGGAGCCTGTGGTATACACCAGAATGCACAAAATTCCGGAAAACTGCCCAGTCACTCTACTCGGCACCAGGTTAACATATTCATCCAGTGCCAAATACCTTGGCATTGTACTAGGCAGGAAACTAACCTGGAAGAACAACACAACCGAGAGAGCAAAAGAAGCAACTATAGCTTCCTACACATGCAAGAAAGCCCTAGGGAAAAAATGGGGATTCAACCCCAAGATCACCCTATGGCTCTTATATGACAGTCGTTGGACCCATACTAATGTATGGAGTGATAGTGTGGTGGACTGCACTGGACAAAACGACATACCACAAACAACTCGAGAAGGTACAAAGGCTAGCATGTATGTATGTGCATCACTGGGGCCCTTAGGTCCACCCCAACGGCATGATACTTCACCTTACACCACGCGATATATTTGGCAAGCAAATTGCCACATATGTACACGGCTATAAGGCTAAAAGCCAACACAAAATGGACGAGCTACATACATATATTACTGGCGCCTCCTCCATCCTGAGCAACAGGATAACTATGGCAGAAAACTCGTGGATTTCTACACTGACGGGTCAAAAACTAAAGCTGAACAAAGCTCTAAAATTACCAGATCACGGCAGCGTCTTTTAGGGGAAGTTGTTGGCAATAAAGGAGGCTCTGTCTTGGCTAAAGTGGAACGTGATATCCACGAATATCCGAATTCTCACCGATAGTCAAACAGCCTTAAAGTCGCTGGAGTCCTATGTGTACACCTCAAAAACTAGCCTCGACTGTCGCCTATCTCTTAACGAGATGGCCGAAAAGTTTAACATATGGGTACCAGTACACAGCGACATCCCAGGTAACGAAAAAGCCGACGCACTCGCCAGACAAGGAACGACGTAACAATAAATCATGGCATGGGAGGGAAAACCCCATGCAACCATTAAACATAATCTTATAAATTTCGCTAGGGCTGAGACGAACCTGAGATGGACCCAGGAACAAATGATTGGCAGTCACGCACAAAAACTAGGAATAGTTCCGATTGATTTCTGCAGAAGCTGCCTAGACGAAGAGGAGGTCGAATCCATTCACCACCTTCTCTGCACCTGCCCGATGTTCAGCAAGTAGGGATATCTGCCCTCAAATTTTTAAGAAGCACTAAGTGGTTCCATGATTAGGGGGATAAACCCCCTCGTAGCTGCACAACGGGTCTCTCTGGCCTATGTGTATTCTTCTCGATTCCGGGAAGGCTACGAACCTACCTACCTACCATGCGCTACTGCGAAGCCAGCCTAGGCAGCGACTTGACGTTGTATTTCGTAATTCACGGGAATGATATTCATTTTATTGCATTTTTAAAAAGAAACGTGTTTTTGGCCCACCCTGCTCCAATTGGGGGGTATGGTGGTCCTCTTGTATGACGTTAGACTATCGGCCGCAATTTTGGGAATTGAAAAAGAAGCAAATGAGTCAACTCATTCCATCGAATGACATGAGCGTGCAAAGAATTTGGTCATGGAGATGTGCTCCAGATTTGTTTTATCTTTGCGATGAGTAGTGGGGCACGATACGGTATGGTATTCCTTTCACATGACCCAGTTCGTATTGAAGTTTGTTTTTCTTTCGGATATGTAGCAAGCAGTTTTGCTTTTTGCACACTCTGCATTTCGTATGAGTATCTCGTTCGAATGGGAGAAGATACAACTGTTTAGATGCTCTCGATTGGAAGACGGACGACTGTGTTCGTACCTGAATGAACGCTTGCAGAATAAGTGATTCGGAATCTGGAGCACTTTGCACTATTCAATCTGACGTGAAAGAAATACATACAAGGATCGCATCCTTGATTGATTGACCAGAACCCACACTGTCGTTTTCCCTCCTCCCAAGTACATATGTAGAACAACATCAATCGGGTGAGTTACAGCCCTACATGCATCTGTATCTATCGCATTACATCACAATTAAGTGCTATTTTATAACATCAATCTATTTTCTGTTTACCCGCTACGACAACAAACCACCATCGCGCTGACACGTAAGCGCTTACGTTTACACAACGTTTCCTTTTTTTTGTTTTTGTTTTTTTTTTATAATCAAGCACAACGCGTTCTAGAAAATGTCTCATGCATTTCGGGGCTCGCAGATAGTGTTGTAGAACAACAAAATTGCAAGCAATAACAACACACAGTGCGACAGCACGGCAAATTAAATTCGTAATAGTCTGAACTTTATGATCCGTAGTAGATACAAGTTTGTTTAAATTATTGTAGAATACCTAGGAGTAGATACGTACCTATATGTACATGGTTATGGAAGAAATGGAGTCGGAAGTACATATGTACTAATGCTTTGTGCAATTATGTACAACGCGCGCATCTATGGTATGGAAAATGAGAAAAATTAAAATTAGACTGCAACTAGAAAATACGAGTAGCAGCGGATGGTATGATGGGTGATGGGATGTACGAGTACTCATATGTCGTGTATTTTTAGAGTTATGACTCTGTTTTTATGACATCGGATAAGTTAGATTGCCATGCGGTTGATTGGCAAAGAGGAAGATGTGTGGTCTTACGCCGAAGCTCGTTTATTATCCTTTAATGTTACTCTTTAGTCTATTCGGTGCCTTCGGGCGGATGAGCTCCATAAAATGTTCATTTTAAAGATAAGGAATGTGGCAGTTAAGTGCATGAAGAATGTTTTTAATTTGAATTAGGCGGGTCGACGTAAATTAGGTGTATGTGCGAATTCTGCGGACGAGGTTCTCATTTTTATGGTTTGTTTGGCCTTTTTAAGTGACACGTATGATTTAATGCCTTGGATTATGGTTGGGTTTCATTATACTCATCCCACGTCTATGTCTAGTTTTTCGTTAATTGGCAAGTTTGACATTTTTGTGAGTTCGAACGCATGTAGTATGCACTACCTTCTTCTTCTTCTTAACGGGCGCTACAGTTCGGGGTGAACCTGGGCCTCAACCAACATGCCCCTCCATCTAGCACGATCTTTTCCTAGCCTTTTCCATTGCCGCACACCCAGTTGGCTGAGGTCCCCTTCCACCTGTGTGCGCCATCTTAAGTGCGGCCGTCCTCTGTTCCTTCATCCCTCGGGGTTGGATTCAAGGACTCTCCCGGCCGGAGCTGTGGTGTCCATTCGCTCACACGGCCGATCTTAGGCCATGACTAGACTCATGTCGCTGTAAAAAAAAAAATTAACTTTTGCGTCCTCATTTCGGCTGGTTGGTGTAGATACATACATACATATGTACATTTGTAGATACGGGTGTACGTGACAGGCATCCGATTAATCTCTCGATTGTCTAATGTGTAACACTGAGTGGGTGGTGCACGTCAATAAGGCTCGTAATCGTCGTACTCTCATTAGTCGCAATCAAATCCGCTCGAAAGCTCATTTGTCAAAAAGTGATACGTATTTCTCAGCCACAAGTAAGGGGTGGGCCATCTAGTGGTTTTTTTTTTTTTTAAATCATAGGTTATTTTGACACTGACAGCTGGTTCCCGCTTAAAATCTTGACAGTAAGTCAGTATCATACCTCCGCGGAACAACGTTGGGAAATATTGATAACTTATTTCCAAAGTGAGTGTTATGTCGTTTATTACACGGCGTGTGTTTAGTAAAGATTGAAATAAGTGCGAAAGAGAGGGTCAGTGAAACAGAAATACACTGGCACATTAACGCGCGGGTGGCTACTCCGTGCGTCTTTTTGACATTTCCCTATCTCCTTTTCTTGGTTTTGCGAAGTTGTTTCACTCGTGTTTCTGATTTGAAAGTATACGTTTGGATTCCAGTCTTACTTTTCAAACTCACCATAGGCTAATGACAGTGACATATAAAACGAAATGTCACAAAAACGCGGAATGAAGAAAAGCTTCGTGTAATATCCCTTGCAACTCGTAACGTCAGTCCGGAAGGAAATCACCGAAACTTGCACGTCAAAAAGACGCGCTGTGTTACAACCGACTATGAAGCGTTTTTTGAAAATATGTTTTGGCCGAAGTGAAGCACCCACCGCGACTGCTGTACGCTAGTTTGTGAGACTTGTATGCTAGTGGACAGAACTTATGGTCCCCATCGTCGTACGGTGCGCGTAGATGAGAATGTGGCGGCTGTGGCCGAGAACAATTCAAGAACATCAACTCGTCATCGATCTCATCAGCTCAACATTTCACGCACTAGCCTGAGGTGAATTCTGCACAAAGATCTCTTACAAGGTCCAATTGACTTAGCAATTGAAGGCGCGCGACCATCCGCTTCGTTATCGCTTCACGGTTTGGGCCTTAGAGCAGCTTGAATTGGACAACGATTTTGGGCGAAAAATCACCTTTTCTAACGACTCGCATTTTCATCTCGGCGGCTACGTTAACAAATAAAATTGTCGCATCGGGGCTCGGAAAACCCGCACGTTATTGTCGAGAAGTCAATGCCATGACTAGACTCATGTCGCCCTACAGCCCGTAAAGTTCGTGGTTGAATATTTTCCTCCATCCCCCGTCTGCGTTTATAGGCCCGAAAATCACTTGCAAAATCTTTCTCTCGAGCAGACCAAGGACCTCTTCATCCGCTTTTGATAGTGTCCATTCTGCGCCGTACAACAGGACCGGGATGATAAGGGCCTTATATAGAGTCAACTTTGTCGTTCGGGAGAGGGCTCTATTACTCAGGTGCCTCCTGAGCCCAAAGAAACAGCGATTGGCAAGAGTGATTCTGCGTTTGATTTCCGAACTGATGTCGTTGTTCCATGTCACTGCGGAGCCAAGGTAGACGAAGTCCTTAACTACCTCAAACTTATATCTGCCAATACAAACGTTCTGGCCAAGACGTCGGTGGTGAGCGTCCTTTTTACTTACTACTTACTTATCAGGCCTGCGATCCATGGAGGATCTGAGCCTGAGCTATAGCTGCCTTCCATCCTTGACGGTCCCGGGCACGCTGCTTCCAGTTGTCAAGACCAAGATGTCTTACATCCGCGATTACTTGGTCTTTATACCGGAGGTTCGGTCTTCCTCTTCTTCTCGAACCAGGAGGCTCGGAGTCGAAGACCCTCTTAGCTGGAGCGTTGATGTCCATGCGCTCGATGTGGCCGAGCCAGTGTAGTCGACGGGTCCTTGCTTTCCGGACTACATCCACATCTTGGTACAGCTCGTAGAGTTCGCGGTTGTGTCTTCTTCTCCATTCACCTTCCTCACAGACAGGACCAAATATCCGGCGCAGAATTTTTCTTTCGAAAGAACCCAAAATCAGCTCCGCTGTCCTGCTTATCGTCCAGCTTTCGGCTCCGTACAGCAAGACTGGCAGAATGAGCGTTTTGTAAAGCATGACTTTGGTCTTTCGAGTGAGGAGTTTTGACCCCAGTTGTTTGGACAAGCCGAAGTAGCAGCGGTTGCCAAGGGCGATTCTACGCCGGATCTCCACTGTGGTGTCATTTGTGGAATTTACGTTTGCCCCGAGGTAGACAAACTCCTTAACTACCTCGAAATTGTAGCTGTCAATTGTTATGTTTTGTCCCAGGTGGTGAGCGACGGATTGGTTTTTGCTTGACAGAATGTATTTCGTTTTGTCCTCATTGATCTTAAGGCCAATTCGTTTCGCCTGTTCTTCAATCGCCGTGAATGCTTCCACAATGCCACGGCGAGAACACGCGATGATGTCGATATCATCCGCGTATCCTAGCAGCTGGATGGACTTGTAAAAGATAGTGCCTTCCCTGTTGACGCCTGCCCGTCGCACTATCTGCTCCAGCACCAGGTTGAAGAAGTCACATGACAGCGCATCTCCTTGCCGAAATCCGGTGCATGTTTCGAATGGTTCCGAGGTCCTAGAACCGAGTTGCACGGTGCATCGCGTGTTTTTTAGCGTGGCGCGACACAACTGGATCAGTTTTACCGGGATCCCGAATTCGGCCATCGCCCCAAACAGTGCTTCACGATGAATGCTGTCGTATGCGGCTTTGAAATCGATGAAAAGATGGTGTGTATCGATTTGAAACTCGTTGGTCTTTTCCAGGATTTGTCGAAGTGTGAAAATTTGGTCTATAGTTGATTTGCCGGGCCGGAAGCCGCACTGGTAGCTGCCGATTAGTGCGGTACAAAATGGTTTTAGACGTTCACACAATACGCTGGACAGGATCTTGTATGCGACATTGAGCAGGGATATACCTCTATAGTTCTTACAGGAGGTAGGATCGCCTTTTTTGTGGATGGGGCATATAGAGCTGGTATTCCAGTCGTCGGGCATGCTCTCATCTTCCCAAATTCTGCAGATGATCTGGTGCATGCTCCCTACCAGAACATCGCCGCCAGCCTTGAAGAGCTCTGATGGCAAGCCATCTGAGCCTGCGGCCTTGTTGTTCTTCAGCTTCTGAATAGCTGTGCCGACTTCTTCTATGCTGGGTGGGAGGACTACTTCAGCGGCTGGAGTTGGGATTTCCTCAGTCCCTACCACTCTCTCTTGGTCATGCTCGTTAAGCAGCTGCTGGAAGTGCTGCTTAAATACATCCACTATTCCCTGCGGGTCGGTGACAAGATTACCCTCGCAGTTTCGAAGAGCCAGGGTGCCCTTTTGGTACGCCTCGTCGGTTGCTGCCTTTTTCTGCTCACACTCGCCATCATACCACGGGTTTCTTGTCGGGGGTGGTAGGTATCCTAAGGTGGTTTCGGCTACTTCCTGAATGGCTGAGCGGCAATGCAGCCACATATTATTGGCATTTGTGTTCGACGTAGGCATACCGTAGAGTCTTTCGCTCAGCTGCTCCCTGTAGACTCTGGCAACCTCCGGTGTGCTCAGGCGCCCAATGTCGAACCTCCTCCTGATGGGCTGGTGCAGCTTTCTGACATTGGACAGTCGAGCTCTGAATCTTGCTGCTACGAGGAAGTGGTCAGAGTCGACATTTGCCCCTCTGAATGTTCGCACATCCAGGATGTTTGACGCGTGCCTTGCGTCAATGAGCACATGGTCGATTTGGTTGGCGGTTCGACCGTCCGGAGATCGCCAGGTTGCTGTGTGGATTCGCTTGCGAGGGAATCTTGTGCTACTTATCACCGCATTACGAGCTGTCGCAAAGTCAGCGAGTCGGAAGCCGTTATCTGTTGTTGTATCGTGGAGGCTGTGCTTTCCGATCACTCCGCCAAGGGTGTTTTCCTTTCCGATTTTGGCGTTGAGCGTCCTTTTTTGATGATAGCATATATTTAGTTTTGCCCTCGTTTACTGCCAAACCAATTTTCGCCGCCTCCATCTCAATACTCGCAAACGCCTCATTGACATCTTGCTGTGATCTACCTATTATGTCAACATCGTCGGCGTATGCTACGAGTTGCGAGGATTTCAAATAGATTGTGCCTCCTGTGTTGGCCAGTGATTTTTGCACAATCATTTCTAATATGATGTTGAAGAAATCACACGACAGCGCATCGCCCTGCTTAGATCCTTTTTTGACATCAAAACTATCGGTAAGGTGTTAACCGCTTCGGATGGAGCAGCGAGCATTTCTCAAAGTCATCCTGCATAGTCTGACGAGTTTAGCAGGGAAGTCAAAGGTAGACATAGCGTTGTATAGCTCGTCTCTAATTACGCTGTCGTATGCGGCTTTGAATTCGACAAATAGGTGGAGAGTATCGACTTAATTCATTGGTGTTTTCCAGGATCTGCCGTAGTGTGAAGATTTGGTCGATGGTGGACTTTCCTGGCCTGAATCCGCACTGATAAGGACCTATAAGCTTATTTACAAAAGGCTTCAGGCGTTCACACAATACGGCAGAGAAGATCTTATATGCAGTGTTTAGAAGACTTATTCCTCTGTAGTTGGCGCAGTCAGAGGGGTCAACTTTCTTGTGCACTTCCTATATGGTATAAAACCAGGAATATTGACTCTTAGCCACTCCTGTGTGGTTTTAGCTTTGTGCACTGGACCAGAGTCCTGTTGGAAGATCCGTCTGTGTCCATGGAAAAGGGTATTGGTCCAACTCTTCACAACACCATCTAGCACATCTCCTTGGTAAACCTTTGCACCAGTTTTTACGTCTTTTTCATAGAAAGGGAGGAATGTGACGCCATGGTGAGAAACCTCCACCAAACCATTACGGAAGCGGGATGATGGCCACGTTGAACTCTTGCTTGCTTTAGTGGTGTTACATCTCATGAAGGACCAGAGCCAAGCTTCTCTCAATCACCCATGTTGTGTGGGATTCATTGTTTTTTTTTTTTTACATGGATGAAAGGGACCTACCGTTTAATGCCGATTCCAAACGGTTTGAGTCGAGAAGCTTTTTCTTGGCAAGTATACTACAGAGGGTTTTGCCAGTATCCCGCTGAATATGCACGCCGGGAAATAATCATTCCATGGCGTTGGTTTTATCGGGATCTGAACTCGCTCATCGCGCGCCAGAGTCCAACACACTAACCACTGCGCCACAACGCCCTCCGTTGAACCCTTTGAACAACTTTTTTCGCTTCCTTAGATGAAGTGGCATACATTTTGTCATTTTATTTGTTGCAAACTTCTCCCACGGTAAAAATGTTCCCATCCGTGTTTTCATGGCCATTGCCCGCGAGCCAGTGCACAAGTCGCTTGCATCTTTCCAACCCCATTTTTACGGTTCCGTACCCAAAGAGTAAAACGGGACCCTATTATGTACTAAGACTTCGCAGTCCGTCCGTCCGTCTGTCATTAGGCTGTATCTCACGAACTGTGATAGCCAGACAGTTGAAATTTTCACAGATGATGTACATATTCCTGTTGCCGCTATAACAACAAATACTAAATAGAGAATAAAATAAATATTTAAGGGGGCTCCCATACAACGGACATGATTTTCGTCCAAAAAAAATCCCTTGGTCACATACTGACCTGAGGTTAGTCGACAATATCCCGCAACCAGAAGCAAACTTCCGAGCTTTGATCCCTATTGTGTCCTTGATATATCAATCCTAGCTGCAAACCTTTTTTCTGTTATTATTGTTATTCACCTTTTCACCTCCTTGCTGTCAAGTAAGATATAATTGATTTGAATTCAATTGACACTTTGATGATCAGCTATCTCATCATGGAGATTTTTCATCATCAAAGTAATATGCCTATTGCCTGACTGCAACCAAGATCTGTCATCATGCAAAAAATCATTTCAAACGGATTAGCCGTTTTAGTGTGATGAGGTAACATACCACGTCTTCTTCATTTTTATATATACAGAAGATGGTACGGAGCCCTTCGTGGACAAGTCCGACTCTCCTAGTTGTGGAGTTAGAAGATGACCTGTGGTTTTAGCAACTGGAAAATTTGGCCAGCACTCTTACCGCGACTTGATTCTCTTTAACGCCGCACTCCATGTTAAAAGTTTGCAAACTGAAACCAAACGTACTAGTATTCTTCACTGATCAGTGAATGTGTTCTGGAAAAAAAGGTAACGGTTCTATTCCCTCAAGAAGTCTTGAACTATAAGGGCTGGAAATTGTATGACAGAACTTTTGGCAGGACTAGGTACATATAGTAGTGATATTGCTAACTAGCTGCTTCCGTAGTATAGCCAAACATCTACCTCCATCTACCAAAGAAAGGTATGTCGAAATTTTCGCTGAGTTAAACCAATTAACTCAACCTGTGAATGAGCCATCCCGTATTCCGGATGTTGCCAGTCATACTGCCAACACCCTGTACTTATTTCTTAACTCTAGAACTGATGAGTACACTAGCCTCGTTTGATCACTGTATCATATCATCTAAATTCCCCATATTCCCTCCACTAAGTTAAAGGAAAAACTCCGAAAAGAATAATAAGAAAGCTAATTGGTGCGGCCTTAACAACTTCTTTTGGAGCTTTAACTGGTCGGTGTGCTTCCTCGACAACGACGTGGTCGCTGCTGGACGCAGCTCATATGATCACAAATGTTATCCATAGTGGAATAACCAATTTTATCCCCAACAGGGTAAGAAGTCTTAAGCCGGAGGATAATGCGTGGTTTGACTTGAGCTGCAAAAAGGTTATCAGGTTGAGAGAGATAAGTTTTCGGAATTATGTATAAAGCAAACACCACTGAGGATAACCGAAAAAGATATACATATACAAACGAGAAAATGGAAAATGGCCCACATCACACAAAGGCCATACTAGCATTCTTAACCACTTCGAAGTAGCCATGGACACGGATAACATCGTCACGCAAAACGTGTTCACTAAAATCTTCGAATACCGATGGCTTCAAGATGGGGACGAGTGTAGGTAGTGGAGACTTCTCCAAGGAGCTTAACCTCAACTTATCATTTAGACCCTTACATGGCTTAGGATCAACGTAATATCCGCTAAGGATATTATCATTTGCAGAATTGCACGGACAGTTACACGACAAAAAACGGAGGCGTAAAATCCTACAATGTCCCAAAGGTAGCAGAAGTTTTTGGTCTTTCGTCAAAACCAATAAGAACTCCGTCTCGTCGTCTATACCGCTATACGCTCATTCGCAATGACATTCCAGCTGTCAAACCCTCAGACAAGCCAATCTGCCTGCTGCCCACTTCGTTGCGAGGGTTCTGAAAGAACTTGACATACATACACAAATTCGCTGAAGAGGTGTTCTTCTATGGGCAAAATCACTGCGTAAGATTTTTCACTTTTCCCACTCTTCTGGGCTCTATCCGCGTAGTAGGCGAATCTTCTTCTGTCTCAAATTACCGACCCATTGCACTAACGTCCCTTCTTTCTAAGGTCATGGAATCGCTGATAAATCGTCGAGTCGCAGACTCGATTGCCTCAGTGACCGCAGCAACAGATCCACTAGTGATTTGATGGCATATCTCAGCAAGAGGTGGAATCGTTCGCTCCAATAGTTACACTTGATATTTCGAAAGCGTTTGATAGGGTCCCTTAGGAGAATACATCATAAAGGAAATGAACATCATTGTCGTTGCCATTTCTTCATTAGATTCAAATAACGTGGAGCCTAAACTATCAGTTGGCAACACTTGGTCACAAAAATGATGCAAAATTTTGGAACCCCGTTGGGTCTCTTATACATCACCCAAGAACTTAGCATAGGCTTCATAGACACACAACCGAAGGCATACTACAATGTCTTCAAATTACTATTCTGAAGACACAACAAGTTGGGCCTGTCAATCCCTAGGTATTTCAAGTTTAGAGCACTGCAATGACACGAAAGAACTTAACGTTTCGATCGTCTTAAGAGCTTTTTTCTTGTCGTGCGCGAGACTAAGCATGCCATCCTCAGTGCCTTGTATGGGGTTAAAAAATTGGACAAAAAATGTTAGCGTTGGATGATGGCATTCTGTGATATTGAAGCACAACATTTTCCTCTAAGTCGAAATATTTGCTATCCAGCCACTTGTACGTGAACTTCTTATATCCTGAGACTACACTTTAGCAGCTGGTCATGGGAAGAGGAGCCATTTAAAAAGGTAATCCATGACCTTTCCATGTCGTTGCCAATTCATATGAGCACTATGGTCCGCATACTCTGATTCTATACTCTTTAGAGCTTAAGTTTTAATACTGTAGCAGATTTGTAAGTACTCCAACTTCCCCTGCTCAGTAGGTAATGACCAAAATGTTGACAAAACCTCCCATACAGCCAGTCTTCAGGCCCGACTTTTAAGGGGGCGCTAGCTTGACAGGGTAGATATTTGCTTGTGTCTTCGGTCGAATTCTGGATGGATTTATCAAGTTAGAGGTTTCCCCAAGTGTATTGCTCGATATTCCCGCCGCCGAAGCCGGCGATTAAGGGGGCGCCCTTGTTATATACATCATTCACACATAGCCTTGGGTCATCACCCAAAAGCATGGCGTGCCGTTCTTTTCTCGGTTTTATTGCTTTTAAAATTAAACAAAAACCATACAGTCTATCATACATCTATGCATGAGTGTACTCCACTAGAGGGCGCATTAGATGCCTACAGCTGCATGAATACGAACACCATTTAAGGCAATTGATTTCAATTCTTTAGAATGAATAAAAACTTCCAAAATTGCAATCAACTTGCACGTCTAGACGGATATCCGACATCACGGACCACTAACGGGGAATCCCACAAACCGCCATCTGACAGTCTGCGCCCCATTGTACTCTCAACAAATTCAAATCAACCATACGCCCATGATGTGATAGGAACATTCGATTGTTATATCTCTGTCCGCTCACCAAAAAACACGTAAACTGCTCCTCTTGTTCAATCATCACATGAATTTCGCCACAATCAGATCGCGCAAGTGGCATATCGATGGTATGTAGTCGTAACATAACTAGACGCTATGCCACCGCTTGCGTCTCGAAACGAAAAACTAAATTTAACGCTCGATAGGGCACCCAATCAAGCGAAATTAAATTCACAATGTATTATGCGCCCGAGTCGCGGGTCGTCGTCGTATATGAGCAGCTGTTACGCACCCAACGAAAGAAATGCGTGTGGCGAGGAGTATCTCAAATTGACGGGACTGTTGTATAATAGCCAGGGACAATCCATCAACTCGTACGTGTGCCTGTTAATTACTCGTATATGTATCTATTACTCATTTTCGACTGTCATCAGTACAAGTGAACATCAAATATCGGCCATACGTCGTGGCTCGTGAGTCATGAGTCGAAAACGATAGACAGTGAATCAGAATTATTCTGAAGTTCATTTAAATCATCGCTCGTGAAGCTTTTCCGTCACCTATGTATGTATCTGCAATCGCCTTTCTCAAGGTACACTCGGTTACAAGGTTGCTTCACGGGTTCTCCACAGTGCGGTAATTGCTGCTTCCCACCTCGATTACGTACAGGTATACTATCATATCTCGTTGGCCATGAATACCTGGATGGGATTCGAATGTAAAGCAAAAAACTATGTTGCCGACATGTTGCCAAACAAGCATGGCTTTTAAGAGAATCCTAGCGATTGGTGCTCTTGGAATAAAAGCTCGTCAGACAGCCACAGATGCCGTCTCTTAGGAAACATTTAATCATACAAGCAATCCGACCACCGACAGTACTGTCGCAATTTTCGATGCAATGCTGTTGTTTCGTTGCCATTTTAAACGCAAACGACTTACGAAATCGTGTCTCGATCGAGTTGAGTTTTTTCGTTATTTTGTCTTGCACAAGCGACCGCAACAAGCCGATTGTTAGTCTACTTGCCTTACCACCCTTCGGGGCATTGTTACACTATGGCGCCATCGGTCGACTGACTTATACATAAATGCAATCTCCTATCTCGACACGTAATCGGCCTGGTAACCATCAGTGACATGGCCAAAACGCGGCTACTGACGTATGTACATTATGTACACTCCCACTCGACGGGAACTTTGGAGTATGGAGATTTCATGATTCAATGACGTCGTGTCATCAGCTCATTGACTAATGACACTTGAGCACCCAGTCACGGTGACATTTTTTAGTCTTATTTTCGAAAATGTTCCGTATTATGGCACTTAAGCCCATCGCATTAGCGGCAAAATACACACATCATAAGGCAATTAGCTAATTTTCATATTCAAATATCATTCGTGATGACACGAACTAAATTGTCACATGGTGCTTGTCAGATATATGATTTATTTTGACACTTGACAGTTGTGGCTACGTGTGATGTGCGATGTGGTGGCCGCTGGCCAAAAATAAGAACTCTATGACGAGACGTGCGAAATGTAAGAAAAACATGTTTCGTTGAGACATGGGACATGTGTCTTGTTTTGTTGTTGGAATTGTTTACCTTCTCACAATGACAGATGTCTTAATTTGATTCATAAAATCTTTACAAAAAGCCTCGTTGCTATTTGAAAACGTCTAATTGGATGATGAACGACTTGCGTTTGATCCATTAGTAAAGGCGACCAAATGGTTGTTGGTGGGTGCCGGTTGTCGGATGATGTTTAGAATTTAGGCCGTTCTCTGCCGTCGGGGTTTTTTTTTGTTTTGCTAGTGGATGGGTCAGTAACCTCAGGCTGTTTGCGTTCAATGTGGTTTTGTTTCTGGTTGATCTTTTCTTTATATTTACTTCGTGGTAAAGGTTTTTGGTGACGTGAAAGTGATCATTAGGTCAAAGCCACGAGCTCCTTTATTTCTAAATTCGTTTTATTACATGTCTTTTATGTTTCCGCAAAGTGCTATCTACGGAGGAATCGTTTTAGTTTATTGCTAAAATGTTTTCTTTTTTTGTTTTTTCTTTTCTTGCTTTTTGCGAAGACGTAAGTACTTGTCAGACGTACACTAAAGGTTGCTACTTCCTGATTATCTTAAATTTAGAGAATTTGCGATCTGAATTATGCCAGTAGAAGCCAGCGGTATTCTAAGTAGAACTGAAAATCAATATGAAATCGTTTAGACTCTAAATCATATCATTTGGAACCTAAATCATACCTTTCTGTCTCCGAAGTATACCATGCAGACCACTCATACCCTGAATGCTACGGTTCATACCCTGCATCATACCATTCAGACCCTGAATCCTACCATTTATGCCCAGAATAGGATTCGATGGATTGCGATAAACTACAACTGTTTACTTTCTTATTGAATACACACACTTTATTTATTTTTACAACCTCAGAGCTTTTACACACTTTACACTTTATTGCTTACACACTTTGTCTCTACAACTCACTAGATGGCTTGATTATTTTCACACTGAATACCGATTTGTTACTGAATACTCCTGAGGGCGAGTGTTCCCGCTTATAAAGCCCTCAGTCTACTTTCTCGAATGTTCGCCGTCAGACATTCTCCTTCAGAAGTCTCTAGAATGCTTCATGCGCTGGTGTTGACATTCAGCAGTATGCCGCTGAAAGTTTCCATCATTTACATTTTAGCTGCAACAGAGCATTCCAAACTTTGACACCGAATGTCGAACACAACCGTTGGTTCGTGTCCGCAACAATACCATTCAGACCCTGAATCATAGCATTTATACCTTGAATAGTACCATTCAGTTCCTGGGTCATACCATTTAGACCATGCACCATACCATTCAAACCCTGAATCATACCATTGAGACCCTGCATCATACCTGAATCATTCCATTCAGACCCTGAATTAAGCCATTCAGACGCTGAATCATACCATTGAGACCCTGCATCATACCTGAATCGTTCCATTTAGACCCAGACCATTGAGACCCTGCACCATACCTAAATCATACCATTCAGACCTTGAATGAAGCCATTCAGAACCTGAATCATACCATTGAGACCCTGCATCATACCATTCAGACTCTTTAAAAGACGCCTATAGCCCGTGCTACTGGCATGCGCAAACCCGAATACTCGACGCGCCTACGTACTAAACTACACCCATCAGCCACTCTCCCTGCGGGACTGTGGTTAGGTTTTACTTCGCGAGGCTGGTTAGCAACTTAGGCTATGTGCTCCAAGTCAACCGTTTCAGGTCTTTTTATACTTTCCAGCCCTCTTAGCTCGTTTTGCACGCTCGTTATAAATGAACAGATCTCCAGCTAGTACTCCTCTGAGTTTGTCATACGGCTGATTAGAAGCTCTGGGATCAGCAGGTCCAACAGTGGAATATGGCGTGCTCCGCGTCTTCTTCTTCCTCTGGACATTCTGGACAAAAGGGCGAGCTAACGAGTCCAAATCTATGGAGATATTTTCGATAGCCCCCATGACCTGACAAGAATTGCGTAAGGTGGTAATTGCAATCATCGTGTGCTCTTTTTCTCCAAACCTCGATCGTAGGGATGAGCTTATGGGTCCATCGGCCTTTTGTCGTGTTGTCCCACCTGTCTTGCCATAATGCCGTGGATGTTGCCCTTTCTCCGGCCTTTATCCTCCGAAAAACACTGATATCTTGATGGTATGGGATTCGCCTAAGGTAAACCCTGTGTGTTTAAAATATTCGAAAAATACCGACAATACCGAGCACAATTAGATAACCAACGCCCACTGAGCCTTTGGGAACAATTCTCTGATAATGTTTTCAGATGAATTTTTATTGGTCCTATGACAGGCACGCATTTTATTCTAATAATGTTGTATATTCGATGAGGTAAATCGAGAAACGCTTTCCTTTTGATCTTATAATAAACCCAAAGGTCGAGATATACAGACTCCTTTGACTAATTACGTCAGCCGAGTTGATCCGCTAGATCAACTCGTCCCAATTCAATTGTGAGGTCTCCTCCAGAGACAGATTCCTTTGACTAATTACGTCAGCCGAGTTGATCCGCTAGATCAACTCGTTCCAATTCAATTGTGAGGTCTCCTCCAGAGACAGATTCCTTTGACTAACTACGTCAAACGAGTTGATCCGCTAGATCAACTCGTCCCAATTCAATCGTGAGGTCTCCTCCAGAGACAGATTCCTTTGACTAATTACGTCAACCGAGTTGATCCGCTAGGTCAACTCGTCTCAATTCAACTGTCAGGTCTCCTCTCGAGATCGAGGTTTTCCCGTAATCCAAAACACATGGCTGCCTGCTGAGACAATACCCTTTCACGCGGTCCCTACCATAAAACGGATTACAGATCGCTTCCTCCGACCCTTTTGAACACATGCGGGAAAAACCACCACGTTTTTTCCGTTCCTTATCCCAACCAAACGAATCCTCCCCACTCCTCGAATTTCCCTTTCTTTTCTTTATCCTTTCACTGACGCTGTTTTCACCCCTCCAACTAAACGAGAGATATTTTTCCTTTGGTAAAAATTGGCACATCTCGTCCAGTTCAAGTATTGTTTTCATCCCAAGAGGTCGAATAAAGTTTGCGGGCTCAACTCGTTTTAATTTTAAGGCTAACAATTTTCAACACTGTGCATCTCATTGACGAGAATGTTGATGGAGACCATATCCGCGATGACACAGGCCGCTTCATCCGAGATTGTCCGGAAACCGCATATTGTCCTTATTGCGTAGAGCTTGTATGCAGACGATAGCTTTTTACTCATCTCCTTCGTTGTAAGAGCCATCCTGGTGCATCATATAGGAGCATTCAGCTTACCAACCTTTAAAGCAGAGTCCTCCTTACAAATCCTGGCCTATCGATGTTTGGCAGCATTATGGAAAGCGATGCCTGCATTTGTGATGACTTTTTGCTGCAGTATTCGACATGTATGTACATATGTTGGTGTTCAAGTCCATGAAGGACCAAAGCCGAGCTTCTCTCAATCACCCATATTGTGTGAGATTTTATTTTCGAGAAGCTTTTCTAGACAATTATACTACAGGGGGTTTTGTCAGTACCCCGCTGAGGAGAAGCACCGTGAAAAACACGTTCGATGACATGGTTGTTGTCGGGATTCGATCCCGTGTCATCGGCGTCAGAGGCCAACAGACTACCTACTGTCGAGCATTACTCCCAGGTATTTTAAGGCCGCTTTAGACGTGATTGGCTGACTCCCAAACCGGAAGTTTACGTATTCCATGGTCTTTCGGCCGGTTATTACGACAGCTTTCACGGGTGTGGTCGGCTGGTTCAAGGTTGGCAAGCTCTAACTAATTTTTGATCCTGGAGACCGTTTCATTTGCGGGAGACTCTATCTCGGTAATGTGTTTTGCTGCCGTAAATACGACGATGTCGTCAGCCGATCAACCGTCAACCTATTATCTTAACTCCCTGTGGCAGCGTTAATTGCAGAATTCCGTCATCTGAACCCTGTGTCCTACTATCTGGACCTTCTATCATATCATCTGGATCCTGCATCATACAATTAAGATCCTGAATCATATAATTCAGACCCCAAATCATAACATTCAGACCCTGAATCATATCATTAAGACCCTGAATCATACCATTTGCACCCTGAATCATACCATTTGCACCCTGAATTATACCATTAAGATCCTGAATCACACGATTCAGACACTGAATCATACCATTCAGGCGACCCTGAATCATACCATTTGGACCTGAATCATACCACTCAGACGTCGAATCATACGTCATCACATTTCGAGCACGAATACCTCCATTCGGGCGCTGAATCATTCCATTATGACCGCTAATTCTTCCATTTGGAGCATGAACTACTTCAGTGAACTGTACATGTTTGTATTCTGTTCCAAAATGAGTGCATTCAGCCCTATATGTTTATTTTTTTATAACAGTTGGTGGCAAAATATAAAGCCTCCAACTGAGCTATGATCTTCTGGCCCTTTCCAGGAATTTTTTCAAATTCTCTTCCAAAATCTTATTCGCTAAGGACTTTTTCTTCTTCCCATTCCAGCTCCAAATAATTTCAACAGCCTACTATTGCGAGCCGAAGTCCTAAGAAAGCTAAATCATTACCAAAGTTCTCTAGCGGATATTGATCACGCGCTGAGAAGAAGATCCTCATCTGCCAAGGTAAGCAACATCCTCCCATAATCTCATAAACGCCACCACCTTCACCTCTTTTATTCGCTTAGGCTCATTACCATCGATCCCTAGCTCTGTGCGGATTGGGACGCTTCGAAGAAGCACTTGTCGACCAATGCCTGGCCGTCTGCCTGGATGACAATAATTCCACGCTCTCTTCAACCGAACTATTTCAACATGATCTCGCCAAAGTAAGTTCAATTGGCTCTCTCTCTCTTTCTCTCTCTCTCAATAATCATCCAATCAATCCTCATTCACCAATCACTTGTAGCTTTTGCAAAAACTATTGGCACAATCTCCAAAGAAAATCCATCTCAGCTCCTCGTCAGCATCATCGGATCCCTACGACATCGTCCTCGAGAGTCAGTACCAACGGAGAAAACAACAAATTGGTATACTGAACAACACCTTCAATGCGGACGATACAATCACGTCGGATGCAACAACAAACTGTGACTTATTGCGGAATGGTTCGCGCAAACACTGTCGCAGGAAACCCTACGACCATGATGGTGGTAATAGTAGAAAACCAGCTAAAGCACCATCCGCCGCACAGGATAACTTCTTCGGTAGCACCCGTTTCGATACGATTCTCGAGCGCACCAAACAGGAAGTACAAAAAATCAGAGGTAAGAGCACTTGGGGTTGCCACCAAACATGGTCATAACGATAATCTCTTTTGTATCCTTGTAGGAATGGAGTCGGAAAAACGACATTTAATCCCAGTTAATCCAAATCTAATCGACGCATCGGACTTTGATTGCGTACTGTGCTGTCGTACGTTTTGGAAACCGGTAGTGACGCCCTGTGGTCACACATATTGTTGGGTGTGCCTGGATCGATGCATGGATTACTCACCCTCGTGTCCATTGTGTATGTCACCGCTGGTTGAGCAGCATGTGAACGTGTTACAGGGCTCATCGTCACCAGTTCCTTTCATATTGGCCAAGAGGCCGGTAACGAAATTCCTCGAAGCCGCCATGAAACGATTCATTCCAGAGTGTTATGAGAAACGTTTCCGACAGGAAATGGATCTGGAACCATCCGTTCCGGTGTTTATTTGTACAACAGCTTTTCCCCATGTACCATGTCCGTTGTTTGTTTACGAGCCCCGATATCGTCTAATGGTGCGACGTGCTGTCGAATCGGGTGAAAAACAATTCGGTATTGTTCAGCCACAAAGCGGCAAGTCGAGATATTACGATGTCGGCACGATACTGGACATACGGGATTGTGTCCTGCTGGGCGATGGCTGTTCGATTTTGAGTACAATCGGATGTAAGCGATTCCGTATACTTGCCAGGAACGAGAAGGACGGCTATGAGACGGCTAAAGTCGAGTATATCTATGACGAGATTATTACGGAGGACAATGTGGCGTTTGTTAGTAGTATGCATGCGTCTGTGCTGAGTAAGGCGATCGAGTGGTACGAGAGTTTGGGAACCGATTCGAAGGAGGAGATTTTAAGGAGTTTTGGCGAGATGCCCGCGGTCGAGGAGAATTGGGAGAGTATTGCTGACGGACCGGCGTGGGCGTGGTGGATTATCGCGCTGCTGCCGCTCAATCAACAGTTGAAGGTAATTTTATTGTTTTTCGATTGATTTTGGTGCCTTTAATCATCCATTGATGTTTGGCTTCAAAGGAGTTCATTATTCGTTTGAACTTATAGATCACTGCCATTCCCTAAATCTTAATCTAAAGAGGTTGGCCGCCACAAAATTAACGGTAATGACCTTTTGGTCCTCATTTCCCTTGTCAATGTGTTTTTTTTTTTTTTTTTTTTTTTTTTTTCACCAGTTGCCTAGTACTCTTGAATACATTTAATGCAGTATTCAATGGGATACGACTTTCTAGCGGTAAATGCCAAACATTCGTCTAACAAACTTGACATACAGATGGAGGAAAACAATCATGGCGTCGTTGTCAAATTGACGTTTACTTTCCTGTACCTTATTTGAACAATCCTTTATACAGGGTCTTCCATTAAGCGCTTCCTATCTTTAAATTGAAATAAAACAAGGTGTGTGTGAGATATCATCGACATTTTTTATTCATTTGATAGGCCTATCGATGCCATTATGTATGGAATATAACATCGTTCAACTGTCCGGGGTCTTTCTGGGTAGCGCGCATCCAAAATGTACAACTTCCCATGACTGACGCATAAATCAGGCCGAATCTTACCAATGCCATGGGTTGTGTTGGCTTTAATGGCCGCTGTGGTGTCTTATTCTCATAGACCTTCGGCTTCAGAAAACCCCACAAGAAAAAGTCTAACGGGCAAAATCGCACAATCTCAGTGGCAGTTCACATCACCTCCACGAGAGATTACCATGCCCTCTAATCGCTCGTAAAGAACTTCCAATATGTCGTGGGGACTGTATGGCACGTAGCGTCGTCCTGTTGAAACCACATGTTGGTGTCCATATCATTCAATTTAGGTCAAAAGAAGTTGGTAATCATCGACCATGTATAGCGCTCGCCGTTGGCGGTCGTTCTCAAAGAATTATAGACCAATGACACCGCCAGCCAAAAATCTACACTAAACTGTGACTTTTTCGGGATGCACTGGACGCTCTGGGATCGCATGTGGATTGGTATTGTCACAAATTCGACAATTCATCCAGAAATTGGCCTCATCGATGAAGATGACTTTTCCAAGAAAATTGGGGTAACTGCTCCAGATCCCATTCAGCGAACACATGTCGTTGTCTATAGTCGTTTACCTTCAGCTCCTGGGTTAGTTGACCTTTGTACGGATGCAGGCCCAAGTCACGACGCAAGGTCAGTTCATTTGTGGTCTGCAAAAGGCCGAGTTCTGTTGAGCGATGCTAAATAGACGGCCTCGGATTCTTCTGCACATTCGCATGGACAGCGGCGATGTTTTCGGCAGATCTTGCGTTTCGTCAAGTACTGGTGTTAGTTAATAGTTTACTGAACCAGTGGCCTACGAATAGTCCTTTCAGAAGGACGATTATGGTGACCGTAAAATGGGCAATTTTATTGCCAAATCTTTGTTTTTGAAATATTTCTTAATTGTGACAGTATCCTACGCTACTGTCAGCTGTCACAATGTGCTTTTCTTCCGTTTGGCAACACTAGCGTACAAATGGCGCCAAATTTAAATCTTGCACACAGCGGTTTATGCTTATACTCGTATGTACCTACCTACGTTCGTTGTTAAATTTAAGTCAGTTTGCCTGCAACTGTGGTTTTTTCTTCTTCTTATCGGGCGCTACAGTTCGCGGTGGGCCTGGGCCTCAACCAGCAAACCTCTCCAACTAGCACGATCTTTTGCTAGCTTTTTCCGTTGCCGCAGACCCAGTTGGCTGAGGTCTCCTTCCACCTGTGTGCGCCATCTTATGTGTGGCCGTCCTCTGCTTCTTCGTCCCTCGGGGTTGGATTCAAAGACTCTCCGGGCTGGAGCTGTGTTGTCCATTCGCTCTACAAGGCCCAGCCATCTTAGGCGTTGAATCCGTGGACGCCTGACTAGGCTCATGTCGCTCTACAGTCCGTAAAGTTCGTGGTTGAATCTTTTCCTCCATTCCCCGTCTGCGTTTATAGGCCCGAAAATCACACGCAAAATCTTCCTCTCGGCCAACACAAACGTTCTGGGCAAGACGTCGGTGTTGAGCGTCCTTTTTTGATGACAGCATATATTTAGTTTTGCCCTCGTTTACCGCCAAACCAATTTTCGCCGCCTCCATCTCTATACTCGCAAAGGCCTCATTGACATCTCGCTGTGATCTACTTATTATGTCAATATCGTCGGCGTATGCAAGGAGTTGCGAGGATTTGAAATAGATTGTGCCTCTTGTATTGGCCAGTGATTTTTGCACAATCATTTCCAATATGATGTTGAAGAAATCACACGACAGCGCATCGCCCTGACTAAATCCTTTTTTGACATCAAAACTATCGGTAAGGTGTTCACCTATTCGGATGGAGCAGCGAGCATTCTCCAAAGTCATCCTGCATAGTCTGATGAGTTTAGCAGGTATGTCAAAGGTAAACATAGCGTTGTATAGCTCGTCTCTAATTACGCTGTCGTATGCGGCTTTGAAGTCGACAAATAGGTGGTGAGTGTCGACTTCAAATTCATTGGTTTTTTCCAGGATCTGCCATGGTGTGAAGATTTGGTCGATGGTGGACTTCCCTGGCCTGAATCCGCACTGATAAGGACATATCAGCTTATTTACAAAAGGCTTCAGGCGTTCACACAAAACGGCAGAGAAGATTTTGTAGGCGATGTTAAGGAGACTTATTCCAATATAGTTGGCGCAATCAGAGGGGTCTCCTTTCTTGTGGATCGGGCATACGATGCTGAGACTCCATTCCTCGGGCATGCTTTACTATAACCATATCTTACGGATGAGCTGGTGCATGCTCCCAACCAGGTCATCCTCAGCTGCCTTGAAGATCTCGGCAGACAGGCCGTCTGCGCCAGCTGCTTTATTCGACTTGAGCTTCGATATGGCAATCTTAACTTCGTCGAGGTCAGGGGGACAGAATTCTCTGCGGTCTCCGTCGATTAGAAATGGATCACTCTGCCTGACAGCGGTATATTGACTAACATCGCCGTAATACAGTCTGCAGAAGTGGTTTTTCCATATTCTCAGCATCGACTGCGGTTCTACTACTAGGTGTCCGTTCTCATCCCTGCAGGCTTCCGTTCTGGCTTTATAACCTTGACATGTTCGCTTTATCTGTTGATAAAACTTTCGAACGTCACGCCTGCAGTAACACCTCTCCAAATCCTCAATCGCGCGTGCTCTTTCTTCTAAGAAGCTTATGCTCCTTCCCTTTTCGTAGAGCTCACGAGCTGCTCTTGTTCTTTTATGCAGCGAGGGCTTATATGCATCCTGCTTCGCTGTATGAATCCTCCTGCACTCGTCATCGAACCAGGTGTTTCTTCGTGGTGGAGCCTTGAAACCCCAAATTTCGGATGCAGAGCTTTTCAGGGCTTGTTTGCAAAGTCTCCACTGCTGTTCTATTGATAGCGTGGAGGATTGAGGTGTATTGGAGAGCTTAAGGGAGACGCGATCGGTAAAAGCACGAGCGGTTTCTGGCGATAGTAGCTTTCCGACGTCATAACTTTGTATTCTTACTCTACTCCGTTACGTTCGTGATATTCGAAAGCGCACCTTGGCTACTACAAGATAGTGGTCCGAGTCGATGTTAGCCCCTCGGAAAGTTCGAACATCAAGAATGGTGGAGGGGTGTCTGATGTCGATCGCGATGTGATCAATCTGGTTGGTAGTCGATTGATCAAAGACCGCCAGGTGCCTTTGTGTATATCGAGGTGTGGGAGGCGCGTACTGGCTAGAAGGAGATTTCGCCCCGTAGCAAGATCAATCAGCCTGTGCCCGTTATCGGAGGTGGTGTCGTGTAGGCTATGTTTGCCGATGACTCGTTCAAATATGTTTTCCTTACCCAGCTTAGCATTGAAGTCTCCTAGTACAATTTTGATGTCATAGCTGGGACATTGGGCATACATACGTTCTGTCTAGGAGATCGTAGAACTCATCTTTGGCGGAGTCATCCTTGCCTTCCGTGGGGGCGTGGACGCAGATCAGGCTGATGTTAAAAAAATGTAGCCTTGATACGGATTGTTATGAGGCGTTCGCTCACATCCCGAAACTTAGGACTTCTTGTCTTAGTCCACCTCGAACAACAAATCCGCATCCAAACAATCGTTGCCTTCTCTCCCTGTAGCAGTCGCCGACTAATCCTGTTTTTTTTGGCACAGGAGGCTCGCCATTCGCCCTTCCCCATCTCCAATTTCCACAGGAAATCTCCAGATGGCACCACGAGGAGATGGGGATAGGACTTACTAACAGTGCCGCAAGATGTTCGTCTGCGGTGGCTCTTCTCCCTATTTAGCACACCAGCATCCGTCGGATAAATGCTACCCCTACGAGGCCTTTGTTAGTCCTTTACCATCCAGTTTTTTCGTCTACCTAAAGCAAAAACCAAAAACAGAATTTTGACTTAAAAATACATTTTTTTTCTCTCCGAATTTTAGGTGGACATCCTAGCCACGACGAGCTTAGAAAAACGCCTGCGTGCTATCGAAAAAACCCTCGACTGTATGTCGGGCAGTTTAAAACGCTCCCAAGAGAGTTGCGTGGTCGTGCATCGTGACGGCATCCAATCATGTCAGACTGTCGAGTGCTGTCAACGTTCCTCATCCGAATTATCCAGTAGCAGTGATTCGCATACAACAAGTGAACATTCGCAACTAATGCTTTAGTTCCTGGTTATTTAAAAACAACAAAACAATCTTTATATCTACGACCATGAAACTACACCAAGATTTTTTTTTTTAAGTAATTTTTTATTTTTTTGTTAATTCAGAATTAAAAAAAAAGTACCATTAGTATGACGGTATATAGTGTAGGTATATGTATGTAAAGAAAGTCAATGTTGTATTAGTAAGGATAAATCAAATCAACCAACTTTATAGCTTTAAGGATGTTCTAGCCCGTTCGTTTGAGCCGTTGTCATCCTATTTATAATCGACTTGTCCTCTTAAATTAATTAAAAAAAAAATTAAAAAAAAAACAAAAAAACATTTTTCTCTTATCCTTAATCGTAACACACTTTTTTTCTTTAATTCATCTTCTTATGGTAAATTTTTGTCGTCAACGTAGGAACACATCTTGGGGGCCAAAGAGAAATTTAAAACAGAAAACTACATTTTCACTTAACCAAAATTGTTTCGAAAAAGAAAAAATAGAAAAACAAAAACGAAAAAATGGTAAAATTACAATCAAACTTTTAAAGGGAATTATATAGATAAATTAATTAAATTATATATATATGTACACATTTACAGTTATATATAAATAAAATATTTATGCAAATCTTAGCTAGACCTCTCTCTTACTATTACAAAATTTGTTACAACCATCTTGTACCACTTAGAATACATATATCACAAAAATGAAATAAATTGTACGTGATTTTGAAGAGGATTTAATGTATCTGTAGACAATAGCGACATGTTAAATTGGTTCTACTCTATTCCACAGTACAGAATTTATACATTCCGAAGTATCTAAAATAAAATAAATAGAAATACGTGTGTACTTGTAGGGAATAATATATATATATAGTACTTGTATCGGTGTAGTAAATTAAATGTATGTCCTTAAATTGTAGAGTATACATAGATACGAATAATAAATATATATATATTTTGTATGTCAATAGTCTCATTTAGCCAATGAACTACACGGTTTCCAAAATGTGTAACAATTATCCATTAGATGTTCTCGACATTTTTCCATAGCAAAACTAATTAATTATCGACGGCAACTGAATGACAATCTCTTGTAAAGCGCCATCGCGTTCGTTTCTAAATCTTCTTGTATAAACCAATAATACCTACAATAAGTGAACAAAAAAAAAATTAAATTTTAAAAATTACAGAAAACAAATTCACATTTTTTAATTAATGCAACTATTCTCTTTTTTCATCTCCTCTTCCCCCTCCTCCTCTGATTCATTCCCAAGAGAGTTTCGTCTTTTTTTTATAGATAACCTATATCCCGAATGGCGTAGATTTATTTTAATTAACATTTAAAATTGTTAAATTGTCCTTTTCTCAAAACCAGCGCCATCTAGTGTGTGTATATTAGAATTTAACAAAAAAATGCGTAAATATATTGAGTATCTAGATATGAGTATTTATAAAAAAGCAAACAACTCGAACTTCTCACAACAATTCTATTTTATTTATTCTCGTTTAGATTTTTACGTTTTTATTTTTCGTTCGTCCTTTTCTTATTTTTTATTTATAAACAATTTCGAAAGCTGTGAACATGCAATATATAATTATAATTCTGTATAAATCGTTTAGTTCTCCATTTTGTATCTATAAATATTCTAAATATTCTACATATACTCTATAATTACAAATTTGTTTGTTTTGTATTTTATTTTTGGCTTAAGTTGTTTTTATTTTAATTTTTTCTCACTATTTTGTATATGAAAATGTTTTTTTTTTTTTTTATACGATTATTTCTTAGATATTTAGATAAAGTATTTATCAAACAATCAGAATAATGTCCTGTATTTTTTTATATACATATGCTACGTGAAAAATCAAATAGAAAACAATGAAAGTGGAGAAAATGAAAAAAACCATTTAAATGTAATTGCTGTAGTGTTTTTAATTAATTCCTTTTTGTCTTTTTAAATATCAATTTAATTTAAATACACTTAATAAAAACGTGAAGGAAAGAATAAATTAAGAAGAATTTTATTTATTTATTTTATACTTACTCACGGTCACGGGGGGTGCTAAGGTAGTAGCTGATAGCTGGTGCTAACCGCGATTTTATTGTGAAGAATTAAGGGGTTAATTACATGTTAGTATTAATAAAACTGGAATGTTAGGTCTCTAAACAGGCTACGTGCAGCCGAACAACTTGCGGACGCCCTAGACCGCTATAAAGCGGACATCACCGCCATCCAGGAAATGCGATGGAATGGACCGGGTATAAAGCGGATGAAAAACTGCGATATTTACCACGGCGACTGCTATAGGGAGAGAGGGCAACGATTGTTTGGATGCGGATTTGTTGTTCGAGGTGGACTAAGGCAAAAAGTCCTAAGCTTTCGGCATGTGAGCGAACGCCTCATAACAATCCGTATCAAGGCTACATTTTTTAACATCAGCCTGATCTGCGTCCACGCCCCCACGGAAGACAAGGATAACTCAGCCAAAGATGAGTTCTACGATCTTTTAGACAGAACGTATGCCCAATGTCCCAGCTATGACATCAAAACTGTACTAGGAGACTTCAATGCTAAGCTGGGTAAGGAAAGCATATTTGAACGAGTCATCGGCAAACAGCCTACACGACACCACCTCCGATAACGGACACAGGCTGATTGATCTTGCTACGGGGCGAAATCTCCTTCTAGCCAGTACGCGCCTCCCACACCTCGATATACACAAAGGCACCTGGCGGTCTTTTGATCAATCGACTACCAACCAGATTGATCACATCGCGATCGACGTCAGACACTCCTCCACTATTCTTGATGTTCGAACTTTCCGAGGGGCTAACATCGACTCGGACCACTATCTTGTAGTAGCCAAGATGCGCTTACGGATATCACGAACGCAACGGAGTAGAGTAAGAATACAAAGTTATGCCGTCGGAAAGCTACTATCGCCAGTACCGCACGTGCTTTTACCGATCGCGTCTCCCTTAAGCTCTCCAATACACCTCAATCCTCCACGCTATCAATAGGACAGCAGTGGAGCCTTTGCAAACAAGCCCTGAAAAGCTCTGCATCCGAAGTTTTGGGTTTCAAGGCTCCACCACGAAGAAACACCTGGTTCGATGACGAGTGCAGGAGGATTCATACAGCGAAGCAGGATGCATACAAGGCCTCGCTGCAGCTCTTGAGCTCTACGAGAAGGAAAGGAGCATAAGCTTCTTAGAAGAAAGAAGAAAGAGCACGCGCGATTGAGGATTTGGAGAGGTGTTACTGCAGGCGTGACGTTCAAAAGTTTTATCAACAGATAAAGCGAACTTACTTACTTATCAGGCCTGCGATCCATGGAGGATCTGAGCCTGAGCTATAGCTGCCTTCCATCCTTGACGGTCCCGGGCACGCTGCTTCCAGTTGTCAAGACCAAGATGTCTTACATCCGCGATTACTTGGTCTTTATACCGGAGGTTCGGTCTTCCTCTTCTTCTCGAACCAGGAGGCTCGGAGTCGAAGACCCTCTTAGCTGGAGCGTTGATGTCCATGCGCTCGATGTGGCCGAGCCAGTGTAGTCGACGGGTCCTTGCTTTCCGGACTACATCCACATCTTGGTACAGCTCGTAGAGTTCGCGGTTGTGTCTTCTTCTCCATTCACCTTCCTCACAGACAGGACCAAATATCCGGCGCAGAATTTTTCTTTCGAAAGAACCCAAAATCAGCTCCGCTGTCCTGCTTATCGTCCAGCTTTCGGCTCCGTACAGCAAGACTGGCAGAATGAGCGTTTTGTAAAGCATGACTTTGGTCTTTCGAGTGAGGAGTTTTGACCCCAGTTGTTTGGACAAGCCGAAGTAGCAGCGGTTGCCAAGGGCGATTCTACGCCGGATCTCCACTGTGGTGTCATTTGTGGAATTTACGTTTGCCCCGAGGTAGACAAACTCCTTAACTACCTCGAAATTGTAGCTGTCAATTGTTATGTTTTGTCCCAGGTGGTGAGCGACGGATTGGTTTTTGCTTGACAGCATGTATTTCGTTTTGTCCTCATTGATCTTAAGGCCAATTCGTTTCGCCTGTTCTTCAATCGCCGTGAATGCTTCCACAATGCCACGGCGAGAACACGCGATGATGTCGATATCATCCGCGTATCCTAGCAGCTGGATGGACTTGTAAAAGATAGTGCCTTCCCTGTTGACGCCTGCCCGTCGCACTATCTGCTCCAGCACCAGGTTGAAGAAGTCACATGACAGCGCATCTCCTTGCCGAAATCCGGTGCATGTTTCGAATGGTTCCGAGGTCCTAGAACCGAGTTGCACGGTGCATCGCGTGTTTTTTAGCGTGGCGCGACACAACTGGATCAGTTTTACCGGGATCCCGAATTCGGCCATCGCCCCAAACAGTGCTTCACGATGAATGCTGTCGTATGCGGCTTTGAAATCGATGAAAAGATGGTGTGTATCGATTTGAAACTCGTTGGTCTTTTCCAGGATTTGTCGAAGTGTGAAAATTTGGTCTATAGTTGATAAAGCGAACATGCCAAGGTTATAAAGCCCGAACGGAAGCCTGCAGGGATGAGAAGGGACACCTAGTAGTAGAACCGCAGTCGATGCTTAGAATATGGAAAAACCACTTCTGCAGACTGTATAACGGCGATGTTAGTCAATATACCGCTGCCAGGCAGAACGATCCATTTCTAATCGACGGAGACCGCAGAGAATCCTGTCCCCCTGACCTCGACGAAGTTAAGATTGCCATATCGAAGCTCGAGTCGAATAAAGCTGCTGGCGCAGACGGACTGTCTGCTGAGCTCTTCAAGGCAGCTGGGGATGACCTGGTTGGGAGCATGCACCAGCTCATCCGTAAGATATGGTTATAGTAAAGCATGCCCGAGGAATGGAGTCTCAGCATCGTATGCCCGATCCACAAGAAAGGAGACCCCTCTGATTGCGCCAACTATGTTGGAATAAGTCTCCTTAACATCGCCTACAAAATCTTCTCTGCCGTTTTGTGTGAACGCCTGAAGCCTTTTGTAAATAAGCTGATAGGTCCTTATCAGTGCGGATTCAGGTCAGAGAAGTCCACCATCGACCAAATCTTCACACTACGGCAGATACTGGAGAAAACCAATGAATTTCAAGTCGACACTCACTACCTATTTGTCGACTTCAAGACCGCATACGACAGCGTAATTAGAGACGAGCTATACAACGCTATGTCTACCTTTGACATACCTTGCATACGCCGACGATATTGACATAATAGGTAGATCACTGCGAGATGTCAATGAGGCGTTTGCGAGTATTGAGATGGAGGCGGCGAAAATTGGTTTGGCGGTAAACGAGGGCAAAACTAAATATATGCTGTCATCAAAAAAGGACGCTCACCACCGACGTCTTGGCCAGAACGTTTGTGTTGGCAGATATAATATAGAGGTGGTTAAGGACTTCGTCTACCTTGACTCCGCAGTGACGCAGAATCACTCTTGCCAATCGCTGTATCTTTGGGCTCAGGAGGCAACTGAGTAATAGAGCCCTCTCCCGAACGACAAAGTTGACTCTATATAAGACCCTTATCATCCCGGTTGTGTTGTACGGCGCAGAAGCATGGACACTATCAAGAGCGGATGAGGAGGCCCTTGGTCGGTTCGAGAGAAAGATTTTGCCGTGATTTTCGGACCTATAAACGCAGACGGGGGATGGAGGAGAAGATTCAACCACGAACTTTACGGGCTGTACAGCGACATGAGCCTAGTCAGGCGTCAACGGATTCAACGCCTAAGATGGCTGGGCCATGTAGAGCGAATGGACACCACAGCTCCAGCCCGGAGAGTCTTTGAATCCAACCCCGAGGGACGAAGAGGCAGAGGACGGCCGCACTTAAGATGGCGCACACAGGTGGAGGGCACCTCAGCCAACTGGGTGTGCGGCAATGGAAAAGGCTAGCGAAAGATCGTGCTAGATGGGGGGACATATTGGTTGAGGCCCAGGTTCACCCCGAACTGTAGCGCCCACTAAGAAGAAGAAGAAGAAGCTGGCGACCTCAAGTTTGTCAAGGATAACAACATCACTATCACGTACTGCAACTAGCAGCTTGAGTTCTATTAAGGATGTTGTTAACCAGCTGCCATTCAACCCTTAAGTTACCTTTGGCTGCATTAAGTCTGTTGGAGTAATAGTTATCTTGACAAGCAGGAATTTCTTTTTTCAAATTAGAACACAGAAGCTTACATATCTGTTTTATTTTGACATTTTTCATATCACTCCACATTTCGATCGGATTTTGGTTAATAGTCGCAACAGCTGACCCTAGATACATTTGAACTTCAGTCTGCGTGGTTGTGAAGATGGGGGAAGAGGACTGTTTGGACTTAATGTTCTGATGAGCCAATTGTTTATGGTCTGTCGAAATACCAAAAGTCCTTTCTTCTTTTTCGGACTCTTCGGAACAATCTGAAGGGTTGGCCACTAACTTCACTGCCATCTCTTACGAACCCATTCAAATAAGAATTTTTTTTTATTTTTAGGCAAGGCATCTATACAATGGAGTAATTTGAATCTTGGATCTAATGTATTTGCTAGTGCCAGAATCGAATTGAATTCAATTTTGTGAAATCGTTTGTTCATATTCTTTTGTAGCTCACTTTTTAGTTGGACTACAATAGTAAGTTGCTTCGTTTAAGCAACCTACCAGCGGTATAACCTTGCTAACAGACGGAGTCCGCGGAAATCTCCCTTATAACGAATTCAAACGGCTGTAATAGTTCTACCACCTCCTTAACATTATTCAATAAGCAATATGTCGCTTAAATTAGAAGCTAACTGGACGAATCTCTCCATAATAAAAAAACAAGAATTCCATCGCGTTTTTACATCGAGAATCATTTTTTTTTTTTTCGTTTTTCCTTTGGAACTCCTGGCATCTATCTATTTCTTGCGTAATTCATCACTAGCGTTATGTAACGCACTTTTCTGACTAATGCGGATAGTTTCATCATTGTGCTATCGTTATCCGTAACGCATGCAGAAACCTTTTCCTAATTGACATTCCACTCGCTGAGGAGCCCCGACATTTGGTTTTCCACGTAATCAGCTGTATGACTCTCCTGTAGCTAGAGTACGCCCAATGTTCCACTCTATTGTTTTAACTTGTCCAAAGACATGACACCTGCAAATATACAGGAGCACCGGCACCGACGCGCTCCGCGTAGTTATCCTTACGAAGTAAACGATGAATACGACCGACTGGAAATTGTAATCCAGCACGATTAGAAGGAGACGTTGCCTTTCCCTTCACTTTTCCGCCAACAAATTAAAGTAATAATTTGCCCTTAGTTTCAAAAACATCGATGTATCGTTTGCATCCCTACTAGTACCTCAACATGTTGGGCAGCAAGCGAGAGAGGGGGGGCGTCGGAGCTGCCACCAGGGCTCATCTCCTTCTTCGGGACAGCGGCGGCGGCTGAAAAATTCCCAAGATAGAGTCATCGGTGGCGCACACGGCTCGAGCGAGAACACCTTCCTGGCGAACACCTTATTTCGGGCTACTATCATATACATATTTGAAGCTCAGGCCGATAAGAAACGGCACAGCCGGCCCTTTGTTCTTTGGGTCAGTAAGAACCTGGCCCTCCAGGTTGGGGGTTGCGCTTAGGGTTAACATCCCTATAGCGTAAAATGAATATTTGTTCAGAAACAATAGCCAATAGCCTCAGATACGGACGGATTACATGTTGACGACCCCTGCAAACGTCTAAAAGGAAATAAATTCCGGACCAGCACCTCGAACGTTAGGTCCCTCAACAGACCAGATGCGGTCGGACAACTGGTCAACTCTTTAGAGTGCTATAAGGCAGACATTAGCACGAAGTGCTATAGCAAGAAGTGCGATAGGATGGGTCAGGCATAAAGCGGATGAAAAACTACTACGGAAACTGCTACAGAGAAAATAAACAACGCTTATTCGGATGCGGATTTGCTATTCGAGGCAGACTCAGGAAAAAAGTCTTAAGCTTCCAGTATGTAAGCGAGCGCCTCATAACTATCCACATTAAGGCCAATCTCGGCAGTATAAGCTTAATACATATACCCCCACAGAGGAGAAAGATGACCGACATAACATGGTGACTTCTATGATCTCCTAGACAGAACTTATGTCCCAGCTATGACTGCCAAATCTTTCTAGGAAATTTCCATTTCATTTCATCTTTGAACGAGTCATAGGAAAGCACAACACCACGTCGGAAAACGGACTAAGCCTAGTGGACTTTATGGCGGGACATAATCTCGTAGTAGTAAATACACGATTCCCATACTTCAACATCCATAAGGGGGCTTGGCGGTCCCCCGATCAATCGACAACCAATTAAATTGATCATATTACGATCGACAGCAGACACTTCTCCAGCATCCTAGATGTCCGAATCTTTCGAGGAGCCAACATCCACTCGGATCATTACCTTGTTGCAGCCAAGGTACGGGTGCGAATTTCTCGGAATCATCGGAGTCCAGTAAGAACACAAAAATTTAACGTCGGAAAGCTGCGATCGCAAAAGACCGCCAGGACCTTCGCCGATCAAGTCTCCCTCAAGGTCTCTCAAGTCCCGATGCAATCTGCACAAACCATAGTACAGCAATGGAGTCATTGCCAGAACGCCATCATAGAGGCCGCCTCAGATGTACTCGGTCTCAAGCCACCACCTTCGAGAACCCTGGTTTGATGACGAGTGCAGACAGGCCCATGTAGAGAAACAGAATGCCTACATGGCTACACTGCATCGACAGACGACAGCTGCCAGCGAGCTCTATGAGCAGAAAAGGAGGGAGGAGCATACGCTTCTGAGAAGAAAATAGAAGGAGCACGAGAAGCGCGAGATTGAGGAGATCGAGAGATGAAGAAGACCCATGAATTCCAGGTCGACTTTAAAGCCATACACAGCCCTGTCATATTTTAACATTCCTGCCACACTCGTCAAACTGTGCAGGGTGACTATTGAGATTTCTCGCTGTTCCAATAAGGTCAGAGGTGAACTAACCGAGACCATGGGTGGCCGTGGTGCAGTGTTTAACATCATCGACCGCCGAGCGGAAGGTCTATTCTTCAAATTCGCTTCATAGCCAAGAAAAAGTAATTCCTATACGGACAAAAAGTATGGAACGCAGTTGTGTATGGAAACGTATTGCTGCAGACATAACACTCACAGCATATGGTCAACTGAAATTCATCCTCTGCGTATGCAATATTAAAGTGCTTGAACGAATTACTACGGACTATAACCAACGCGGAATTTGGACGGCTCTCGTCCTATCTAGGACAACCACCCCTGAGAGTTAACGAACATCAACGACCCAAACACATCAACACACATCAAAAGAGAATATCAAAAAAACCCTTGAACTTGCGGGAGTTTCTAAAAACAAAAAAAGGTTTTAGAGAGGGTGACGCATTGTCATGTGATTTCTTTAACATCATACTTAAAAAGATCGTATGGGACTCTGCGGCCAATACGATTTACTTCAAGTCTGTACAATTGCTCGCCTACGCAGATGACATTGGCGTTATTGGACGGACAAAGCAAGTCGTCAATGAGGCGGTCGCAAGCATTGAAGCAGAAGCGGCTAAAGTGGGTCTAAGGGTAAATGGGGACAAGAACAAATATATGCTGTCATCAAAGAAAGACGCGCAACACCGACGTCTTGGTCAGAACGTCACCTTCGGCAGGTATATTTTTTAAGTAGTCAAGGACTTCGTCTACCTTGGTTCGATAGTGACAAGCAGCAACGACACCAGCGCTGAGATAAAACGCAGAATAACTCTTGCCAGCCGCTGTTGTCAGTGTCAAGAGGCAACTGAGTAGTAGAGCCCTCTCTCGAAAACCAAGGTATTCCTCTACGAAACCTTAATCATCCCGGTCCTCCTCTATGGCGCTGAGGCTTGGACGTCATCAAAAGCGGATGAAGAGGCTCTTGGGCGTTTCAGGTGCAGTGTTTGGTCCCGTTTGTGTAAACGGAGCGTAGGGCAAAAGATTCCACCAAGAACTATACGGGCTGTACAGCGACATCGGCCTAGTTAGACGTCTAAGATGGCTGGGTCATGTAGAGCGAATGAGCATCACCGCGGCCCGAAGAGTGTTCGACTCTAACCCTGACGGAAGATGCAGCAGAGGAGGATCTCAACCAACTGGGCGTGCGGCACTGGAAGCTGCTGCCTGATTGAGAGGCTTGTTGGTTGAGGCCTTGGATCACCCCGATCTGTAGCGCCATCTAAGTAAGTAAGTGAACAGGTAGGTGGCTTGATGTCCAGTAACGTAAAAATCTGAAATTTGGTCCCTCTGTCTGGAATTGCCTGCCCAGTAGGTATATTACGATGCGAAAAATACTCTATACAGAGTACGAATTTGGAAAATAAAATTTAGTTATCCGTAAGCATCGTTTGGATATAAAACTTTCCGCACGATAAAATGACAATACCAGCTGAGTACACTTGACTGTGCCACCAACCATGCGCGAGTTGTTTAAACACGTAGAACACGTAAAAGCCAAAGAGCAAACAATTCCTTATTATTTCGACATGGAATTGTTTGATTACCGACTGAAAAATGATCGTCAAACATGGCACACGAAATTCTCGGAAAATATTTGCACATATGGCATATGGCACCAACCACTATTTGGCAAAACCTTGGCATATAAAAGACATCGCGCCACTTGGCTGCACTAGTTCTCTATCTACAATTCTATCTAACGAACCAGTAACCAGTAACTTAGCAAAATGAAATTGGGAGTGATATTCGTTTTATTCGCAGCCATCGTGGCATGCTCGGCGCACCCCTTCCACATCCTGACACCGCTTGAAGCTGTTGCAGGCCTAATACGCTTGACCGAAGAAGGCTTCGGAATCATCGGCGATTTGGAGAATCACCGCTTTAAATTACATCTACCTCATCTGGGTGGTCAACCTGGATCTGGAGAAGCTGTTGCCCCGGCTAATGCTGCTGACTCGGCTAATGCTGCTGGCTCGGCTAATGCTGCTGGCTCGGCTAATGCTGCTGACTCGGATAATGCTGCTGGCTCGGCTAATGCTGTTGACTCGGCTAATACTGCTGCCTCGGATAATGCTGCTGACTCGGCTAATGCTGCTGACTCGGCTAATGCTGCTGCCTCGGATAATGCTGCTGGCTCGGCTAATGCTGCTGACTCGGCTAATGCTGCTGACTCGGCTAATGCTGCTGGCTCGGCTAATGCTGCTGACTCGGCTAATGCTGCTGGCTCGGCTAATGCTGCTGACTCGGCTAATGCTGCTGACTCGGCTAATGCTGCTGGCTCGGCTAATGCTGCTGACTCGGCTAATGCTGACGCCAATAGCGAACCTATTGCAAGTTAGTCGCTCACAAGACAATTACTTCCCGACAATGAAATAAATATTTTGACAAGTGAATATCTGTGTACAAATCTCTTTTTTATTTCATTCTTAGGGCCCATTTAGACGATCATTTCAGTTTCAGTTGAGCTATCAGTTAAGCTTTCAGGTAAACTGATGTCTAAATGCATAAACTGAAGCGTTTAACTGAAACTGAAACTGATTGAATTCCCATAAGTTGTCAGTCAAGTTATCAGTTAAGCTGATGTGTAAATACGGTTCAATTCAGTTGTCAGTTCAATCGTCATTTCAATTATTGCAGTTGGCAGTGAATCAACGTTTTCGAGTTCCTGTTTTCTTTTCCAAAACGTCGAAACGGAGTGATAATATGGAGACACTAGTTGCAGTAGCTTTCACTCATACGTAAATAGTTTAACCAATCACCATGTTCAAACCTCAATTCACTGTTCACACTGTACGATTTGCTTGATGAGTAGTGTTTGAACTGCCAATCGTCAATGCAAACGCTCCTTACGAAGTTGGAGTTCACCAGGAGTTCAGAATTTTCGACAGTTGCGGGGGCTCCTGTTTCTCGTGGTACCAGATTATAACTACCGGTGGAGCTTCGCGACCGTACGGTCACTTCCAGATGAGCCCCACAAAGCTCGAGGTCTGGCACCTCACGCTAGAAAACTCCCAATTTTGGAGCAAGGCAGAACTCCACCGCCTCGCCTCTTACGACAGGCATGCCTTACCTCGGGTATGATCGTCTAAAAGGGGATTTAACCAATAAACATAGAATAAATGAGAATTTGAAATGAATCAATTCAATGACTTCATACAGTGTTACGAAGTGTCCCAGTTGAGGCGGGAAACCAAAATGGCACACTGTTGTGAAATTCCTTACTCAATTAGTATTTAGTAGAATAACCATAATTTTTTAAAACTGCTTTACCTACCTACACCGACATCTCTCCAAAGGAATAGAGTTCCACGCTTCCTGTACACCTTTCCAAAGTTCATTGCAATGTAAGCCTTGACGTCATTCCACAAATTCTCAATTGGGTTAAGGTCGGGACTTTGTGCCGGCCAATCAAGGATTTAAATTTTTGCTGTATGTTTGGGGTCGTTATCATGCATAAGAATCCAGTTCAGTGGCATTAACTCAAAATAGTATTTGAAGATAGCCCATTTATCCTTACAATTGGTTCAACTCCATTCCAAGAAAATGACCCCCACATTTTTCTGGTATACCGTGGGTTCAATTCTTGGCTTTTTTCCCGCCGAACAAGGGTTTCCCCATCTTGTTTTTCTTTCTTTGGTGGCGTAACAGATCATGATGGACCAGAGCCAAGCTTCTCTCAATCACCCATGTTGTGTGTGATTATTTTCACACAGGTGAAAGGGACCTACCGTTTAATGCCGATTTCGAACGGCGTGAGTCCAGAAGGTTTTTCATGGCAAGTATACTACGGGGGGCTTTGCCAGTAACCCGCCGAGGAGGGACGCCGCGAAATAAACATTCGCTGGCGTTGGTGTTATTGGGATCCGAACTCGCTCATCGTGCATCAGAGTCCGACACAATAACCACTGCGCCACGGCGCCCTCAGGTTTTCCCATCAGGGCCAATCAAATGATTATTTGTTTCGTCGGTAAGAAGTATTCCTTTTCAGGATTCTATGGGCATTTGCGAAAGGCAAACGCGCCTTGATACTCTTTTTGGATAGTAGCGGTTTTTTTCTACTAACTCGCCCAAAAAGTTTATTTTCATCAAGGCGTCTTCGCACGAGTCTACTTGACACATTAAGTCCATATTCGTCATTTATTTGCGTCATTATCGTTCGAGAGGATTTTAAAGGATCAAGCTTACTCTTCCTGATGATTGCCCTATCCACGCGGGTTGTAGGAATTCGCACCGGCCGGCGTCTTCCTTCCTTTCTTTCTTACACATCTGATAACACGGGAACAACTTACTATTTCCGCGATTGTTGTCTGTCTTGTGCCTTTTTGGTAAAGGTCCTAAGTTACCTTTTTTTCAAGTGAGCAGTGAGATCCTCTGCCCATTTTATTCATACTACCGATTATTTTGTTTCAAAACAATATTGTTAGCTTCCTTAGACAAAAATGATTCAAGTCCCGTCAGGTGAAGGATTAGCAGGTCAATTGCTTGCGATTTGAAGATGAGCAAAGTGCACCATAAAGATTTGGTCACTTCACTTACTGCATGTATGTAAAAAAGAATGTCGAGGGGTAAACGAGACAAAGCCTTTAACTATGTTATGGATCGTGAGCACATGATCACGAAATCAAGCGCCGAAAGCTGGACAACACAACGATGCAATCCAGGTAGGTTCAATGTAACAGCTCCCAGACGCATAGACAGCGAAGTAGTTAAGCAGTTGCGTATGAGACGCGTCACGAACATGCAATCGAACAACTGTTCTAATATTGACTGGAGTGTTTGGAGCGGTTGGAATGGACCGGGTATATAGCGGATGAAAAACTGCCATATTTACTACGCGGACCGCTATAGGGAGAGAGGGCAACGATTGTTTGGATGCGGATTTGTTGTTCGAGGTGGACTAAGGCAAAAAGTCCTAAGCTTTCGGCATGTGAGCGAACGCCTCATGATAATCCGTATCAAGGCTACATTTTTTAACATCAGGCTGATCTGCGTCCACGCCCCCACGGAACGCAAGGATGACTCAGCCAAAGATGAGTTCTACGATCTCCTAGACAGAACGTATGTATGCCCAATGTCCCAGCTATGACATCAAAATAGTACTAGGAGACTTCAATGCTAAGCTGGGTAAGGGAAGCATCTTTGAACGAGTCATCGGCAAACATAGCCTACACGACACTACATACGATAACGGACACAGGCTGATTGATCTTGCTACGGGGCGAAATCTCCTTCTAGCCAGTACGCGCCTCCCGCACCCCGGTATACACAAAGGCACCTGGCGGTCTTTTGATCAATCGGCTACCAACCAGATTGATCACATCGCGATCGACGTCAGACACTCCTCCACTATTCTTGATGTTCGGACATTCCGAGGGGCGACTCGGACCACTATATTGTAGTAGCCAAGATGCGCTTTCGAATATCACGAACGCAGCGTAGTAGAGTAAGAATACAAAGTTATGACGTCGGAAAGCTACTATCGCCAGAAACCGCTCGGGCTTTTACCGATCGCGTCTCCCTTAAGCTCTCATATACACCTCAATCCTCCACGCTATCAATAGAACAGCAGTGGAGCCTTTGCAAAAAAGCCCTGAAAAGCTCTGCATTCGAAGTTTGGGGTTTCAAGGCTCCACCACGAAGAAACACCTGGTTCGATGACGAGTGCAGGAGGATTCATACAGCGAAGCAGGATGCATATAAGCCCTCGCTGCATAAAAGAACAAGAGCAGCTCGTGAGCTCTACGAGTTAAAAAGAAGGGAGGAGCATAAGCTTCTCAGAAGAAAGAAGAAAGAGCACGTGAAGCGCGCGATTGAGGATTTGGAGAGGTGTTACTGCAGGCGTGACGTTCGAAAGTATTATCAACAGATAAAACGGAAGCCTGCAGGGATGAGAACGGACACCTAGTAGTAGAACCGCAGTCGATGCTGAGAATATGGAAAAACCACTTCTGCAGACTGTATAACGGCGATGTTAGTCAATATACCACTGTCAGGCAGAACGATCCATTTCTAATCGACGAAGACCGCAGAGAATCCTGTCCCCCTGACCTCGACGAAGTTAAGATTGCCATATCGAAGCTCAAGTCGAATTGGAGCATGCATGGTTGGGAGCATGCACCAGCTCATCCGTGAGATATGGTTAGAGTAAAGCATGCCCGAGGAATGGAGTCTCAGCATCGTATGCTCGACCCACAAGAAATGAGGCCCCTCTGATTGCGCCAACTATAGAGGAATAAGTCTCCTTAACATCGCCTACAAAATCTTCTCTGCCATTTTGTGTGAACGCCTGAAGCCTTTTGTAAATAAGCTGATATGTCCTTATCAGTGCGGATTCTGGCCAGGGAAGTCCACCATCGACCAAATCTTCACACTACGGCAGATACTGGAGAAAACCAATGAATTTCAAGTCGACACTCACTACCTATTTGTCGACTTCAAAGCCGCGTACGACAGCGTAATTAGAGACGAGCTATACAACGCTATGTCTACCTTTGACATACCTGCTAAACTCGTCAGACTATGCAGGATGACTTTGGAGAATGCTCGCTGCTCCATCCGAATCGGTGAACACCTTACCGATAGTTTTGATGTCAAAAAAGGATTTAGGCAGGGCGGTGCGCTGTCGTGTGATTTCTTCAACATCATATTGGAAATGATAGTGCAAAAATCCCTGGCCAATACAAGAGGCACAATCTATTTCAAATCCTCGCAACTCCTTGCATACGCCGACGATAGTGACATAATAGGCAGATCACAGCGAGATGTCAATGAGAATTGAGATGGAGGCGGCGAAAATTGGTTTGGCGGTAAACGAGGGCAAAACTAAATATAAGCTATCATCAAAAAAGAACGCTCACCACCGACGTCTTGGCCAGAACGTTTGTATAGGCGGATATAAGTTCGAAGTAGTTAAGGACTTCGTCTACCTTGGCTCCGCAGTGACCTGGAACAATGACATCAGTTCCGAAATCAAACGCAGAATCACTCTTGCCAATCGCTGTTTCTTTGGGCTCAGGAGGCAACTGAGTAATAGAGCCCTCTCCCGAACGACAAAGTTGACTCTATATAAGACCCTTATCATCCCGGTCCTGTTGTACGGCGCAGAAGCATGGACACTATCAAAAGCGGATGAGGAGGCCCTTGGTCGGTTCGAGAGAAAGATTTTGCGTGTGGTTTTTGGGCCCATAAACGCAGACGGGGGATGGAGGAGAAGATTCAACCGCGAACTTTTCGGGCTGTACAGCGACATGAGCCTAGTCAGGCGTCTACGGATTCAACGCCTAAGATGGGCCATGTAGAGCGAATGGACACCACAGCTCCAGCCCGGAGAGTCTTTGAATCCAACCCCGAGGGACGAAGAAGCAGAGGACGGCCGCCCTTAAGATGGCGCACACAGGTGGAAGGGGACCTAAGCCAACTGGTCGTGCGGCAATGGAAAAGGCTAGCGAAAGATCGTGCTAGATGGAGGAGCATTTTGGTTAAGGCCCAGGTTCACCCCGAACTGTAGCGTCCTCTAAGAAGAAGAAGATTAACAAAACTTATACTAACCGTGGCGCAGTGGGTAGTGTGTTGGCCTCTGACGCCAATGACACGGGATCGAATTCCGGCACAGCCATGTCATCGAACGTGTTTTCACGGTGTTTCTCCTCAGCGGGGTTCTGACAAAACCCCCTGTAGTAAAATTGTCATGAAAAGCTTCTCGAAATTCGCCGTTCGGAACCGGCAATAAACTTTAGGTCCCATTCACCTATGGGAAAATTAAATCACACACAACATGGGTGATTGAGAGAAGGTCGGCTCTGGTCCTTCATGGGCTGTAACGCCAACATACATGCATACCCTGCATCAAAAAATTGCACATACTGTACGCGTAAATATATTTGTAGGTCTTTCTTCTGAAATTTAATAGGACGTTTGGTATCCTTTGGCTAAAATGACTTCCCCTAAACGATTTTTCATTGATTTAACCAACTTGTTGGTTTCGTCAGGGGTTATCTTGCCCCACTCTTCCATAATGACCTGTTTTAGCTGTTGCTTGTTGGTAATACTATGTTTTCGTAGGTATCTTACGTTCCAGTAAATCCCACAAATGCTCAATCGGATTGTGATCAGGAGATTGGGTGTGGAAGAACTGACTTGCAATTATAGATCAACCAAGTTCGAATTAATTCGGAGTTGTGCTTGGGATCATTATCTTGCACCAGTAGAAATTTGTCTCCTAAGCCTAACTTTTGTGCGCTCGATTTCAGGTTTTCTTTTAAAATCGACAGATATTGAAGTCTGTCCATCGTGGATTCAACAAAAGTTATGTTTCCCACACCACCAGCTGCCATAGCACCCCAAACCATAACTCTACCACCGCCATGTTTGATGGTTGGAATCAAATTGTTTTTATCCATGGATGTATAGGAATTACGCCACACATTACGCCACAGATTACACATACGGCACAGCTTGGATCCCTCCCTAATTTCTAAGGCACAGCACGCCTACTGTAAAGGTAGATCGGTCGAAACAGCTCTTCACACATTAGTGAGGAAAATCGAAAGATCAATCCATCTCAAGGAATATACTCTAACAGCCTTTCTAGACATAGAGGGCGCTTTTAACAACGTCACTCCGAAAGCAATAATAGAAGGGCTAGAAAAGCTAAAGGTGGAGAGGACTCTGATAGAGCTGATCAACGAGTTGCTAACAACACGCAAGATTCACTCTAAGTGGGGAAGCCTAGTAACTACCAGAGTAGTTACCAAGGGAACCCCGCTAGGTGGGGTCCTCTCACCTCTTCTCTGGAATGTAGTTGTAAACGAACTACTAATCAAACTGGAGAGAGAAGGCCTGGACGTTGTTGCCTACGCCGATGACGTTGCCATCACAATCTCAGGTAAATACCTATCTACACTGAATGACCGCATGCAAACGGCATTCTCACTTCTGTGCAAATGGGCGCATAGTAACGGGCTCAGAATTAACCCAAAGAAAACGGAGCTCGTGCTTTTTACCAAAAAGCACAATATCCCAGAAAACTGCCCTATCACTCTGCTCGATACCAGGTTAACCTACTCCTCTAGTGCCAAATTCCTTGGCATTATACTCAATAGGAAACTAACTTGGAAGAGCAACACAACTGAAAAAGCAAAAAAAGCAACAGTAGCTCTCTACACATGTAAGAAAGCCCTAGGAAAAAAATGGGGTTTCAACCCCAAGATTACCCTATGGCTCTATATCACGGTCGTCAGACCCATACTATTGTATGGAGTGATAGTCTGGTGGACTGCACTAGACAAGACAACATACCACAAACAACTCGGGAAGGTACAAAGGATGGCATGTATGTGCATTACCGGGGCCCTCAGATCCACACCAACGGCTGCGCTTACCATGATGCTAGAGCTTACACCACTCGATATTTTCGGCAAGCAAGTTGCCACACACACGGCCTAAAGACTAAAAGCCAACTCGAAATGGGCGAGCTATGTCACTGGCCACTCCTCCATCCTGCAAAACAGGGTAACCATGACAGAAGACCCAGACCACACAGAACCCACCATAGTCTTGGACAAAAACTTTGCGATGATTTATCCGGACAGGAAGAACTGGACCCGCCAAACCCAACCGCGCAGAAGCTGTGTGGGCAGTGGAGTTGTCTGCAAACAACTCAAGCTACAAAAGGCTCTAAAATTACCAGATCACTGCAGCGTTTTCCAGGCGGAACTGTTGGCAATAAAAGAGGCTTTGTCTTGGCTGAAGTGGAACGTAATATCCACCACGGATATTCGCATTCTCACAGACAGTCAAGCAGCCTTAAAGTCGCTGGAGTCCTATGGGTACACATCAAAATCTTGTCTCGACTGTCGCAGATCTCTTAATGAAATGGCAGAACAGTTCAATATACAGCTTATCTGGGTACCAGGACACATTGACATTACAGGTAATGAAAAAGCCGACAAACTCGCTAAACTAGGAACGACGCTACAATCAATCGTGGCTTGTGAGGGAGTACCCCTTACAACCATTAAACATAATCAAGCCAATCTCGCCAGGGCCGAGACGAACCTGAGATGGACACATAGACATACCCGCGTCATCACCTGGCAAATCTGGCCTCGGCTGGACAGTCAACGCACAAGGAGTATAATCTCCCTAAAAAGAACTGACATCTACAAAGTCATCGGTGTCATCACAGGACACTGCCTCATTGGCAGTCACGCACAAAAACTAGGAATAGTTCCAAATGATTTCTGCAGAAGCTGTCAGGACGAGGAGGAGGTTGAATCCATCCACCACCTTCTCTGCGCCTGTCCGGCTCTCTGCAAGTTCAGGAAACGTTTCCTAGGCTCTTACTTCCTTAACGATCTGACAGATGTTCAGAAAGTAGGGATACTTGATCTTCTTAACTTCTTAAGAAGCACAAAATGGTTCCACGAATAGGGGGGTAAAACCCCCTCGTAGCTGCACAACGGGCCTCCCTGGCCTATGTGCATTCTTCTCAACTCTGGGAAGGCTACGACCCTACCTACCTACCTACGCCACACAAAACACCGGCCATTCGAACCAAAGATGCTATATTTACTCTCGTCAACAAAAATGACTTGTTCCCAGAACTCATCTGGCTTGTTGACATATTCTTTAGCATATTCAAGGCGCTTTAAGGCATTTTTCTTCGATATAAAAGGTTTTTTTCGGGCTATACAACCTTTGTATCCTTTAGCATGCGGTAGATTCCGGATGGTTTGAGGATTCACTGCTGGTCCTCCGGATTCTTGAAGGCTTGCAGCAATTTGTGGTGCTCCAATTTTTGGATCAGCCCTGACCTTCTTTCAACCACTCGCTCATCTCGCGCAGTTAAGATTTTTTTTCTACCTCGGCCCACCACAACGTCGTACGAGTTACTTTTTTTGATATTTTTTAAAATGGATTGAGTAGTCGCTCGAGGTCTATTAACTATTTTGCTAATTTCCGTGTAACTGTTCCCCTCATTCTTCAATTTCACAATTTTTTTTTTCATATCTATAGGCACTTTTTTGTGATTTCTTTCCATTTTTTCTATTTTACTTAATCGTGTCCCAACGGATGAAATAAAAGACCACTTGTAGCGTTCGTACACAGCGAAAGAAAACAAACAAAACCAGGATTGCGGCGACTCCAGTCCAAACTACCGACGAACCCTTTAGTGAGAACACCGAAGGTCAACGACCTATGTACTACCAAAAAAAAAAAAAACTCGATTTGATTTGATTTCCAGCTGCTCAGTCAGCTGATCCGTTTATTGGTTTTCTCTTTTTGGATTGTGTTTATGGGACAGTCAGTTGGGGGTTTTATACAAAAAAAAACGACCGTCTCTCGGTGCTGTGGGTGTTTTGCCCACGTATGCGTGCGCTGCAATTCAGCTATAAGTTTCTGCAGGCAAACCTTTGCAGCCGTGATGTGGGAGGCGCCTTCTTCGTTGATGTTGATGAGACAGTTGTTGAATGTTGATTGCTGTACTGCCGACGGCAAATTACTGTCGGTTAGGAATTGGTTTGCCGACGGCATTTTATCCCGTGATAAGTGTATTGTACAGCTTCTTAGATTTTTGCTGTACAATTCTGCGACGAAGATAAGCATGTTGCATCACATGCAACACCACTGAATTAGACTATTTATTAGTAAATGCTTGACACTTTTATTGAATGCAAGGTGAAACACAAGCATTTACCGTTAAATAATTATTTACAGGAATGGAACATATGGTGTATGTGCAATTTTTTGATGCAGTGTACATTAACAAAACTTCAATTTTGCTAGTTAAGTTTTTGAATTTTTATCTTTATGCGGCCCACTTTACTTACTACTTAGGTGGCGCTGCAGTCCGTGGTGAACCTGGGCCTCAACCAACAAGCGTCTCCAGCTGGCACGGTCTCTGGCCAGCTGTTTCCAGCGCCGCGTACCCAGTTGGTTAAAGTCCCCTTCACCTGCGTGCGCCACCGATGATGCGACCGTCCTCTGCCGCGCCTTCCTTCCGGAGTGGATTCGAAGACTCTTCGGGTCGGAGCTGTATTTTCCATGCGCTCTACATGGCCTAGCCACCTTAGACGCTGTACCCGTACACGTAGGGGTGGCTGTGGTGCAGTGGTTAACATAATCGACCGCCGAGCGGAAGGTCTATAGTTCAAATTCGCTTCGTAGCCAAGAAAAAGTAATTCCTATACGGACAGAAAGTATGTAACGCAGTTGTGAATGGAAAGTGACCAGACGTGCTGCAGGCATAACACTCACAGTATATGGTCAACTGAAATTCGTCCTCTGCGTATGCAATATTAAAAGTGCTCGAACGAATTATTACGGACTATAACCAACCCGGAATTGGTCGGCTCTCGTTCTATCTAGGACAGCCACCCCTGAGAGTAGTGAACGAACATCATCGACCCAAACCACTGCACTCCGTTCAGGTTGCGTGTCTATAAAACACATCGTAAGAAATGTGTACGCTGTACAGCCCGTACAGTTCTTCGTTACATCTTCTCCTCCATACACCGTTTGAATAAACGGGACCGTAGATAGTGCGCAGAATTTTCCTCTCGAGACGACCAAGGGCCTCTTCATTTATTATTGATAAGCTCCAAGCCTCTGCGCTGTAGAGTAGGACCGGGATGATTAAAGTTTTATAGAGGGGCACATTAGTTTTCCGAGAGAGGGCTCTACTACTCTGATAAAAACAGAAAATAACAAGAAATAGGTATAAAGAAGAAAATAACAAAAAACTATATGCCACTTCGTCCTAAACGATCCCGGAACTTAGCACGATCGACCAGAGACGCAGCCAGAATGAGGAACGTTTGCCAAAACATTATTGACGACCCTCTTCGAAACTGATACATAGAATCTCGACAAGCACGCGTTCAGACTCTGCGACGACTGCTCACGGCTACAACTCAGCCACCATGAAGTCATCTGCCATTACTGCACTAAAAACTCTTTCAAGTACACTGCTCAAAACAATATGGATCCAGGAGATGTTCCAGCGGTTATGAAGACACTGCCAGTCGTCGAGCAGATGTTGGTAGCACGGATTCGACCCGTTCTCAGCGTCAATCAGCTCCGCAGTCAAGGTGTCAATGGTCAATTCCGTTACAAAGGAAACGTTCTGAACGTCGAGCAAGACCTCCAACCGATTGCAAACGAGTTGCCTAGAGTTCCTAATTCAGTCAACATCTTACTGGTTAGGAAGCAGTGAGCCCAAGGTTATAAAGACTTCAGGGTCAGACGGCAGGTGGTGCACGATGTTCTGGTGTTTCTAAAGCAACAGAATCGCTTCTTTGCTGACTTGCAAATCAATATGTCTGCCTTGGCGGCACTACGAGAAGACGGAAGCGTTCAAGATCAACTTAGACATGTCGACGGAAGTGTTGCCAACGACTCAATGCCCGATGTTGCTGAAGACAGTGACGATGTGGTTATTAATGCGCTTCCCCTGTCATGTGGTATGAGACAAACCGAGGTTGTGCGTAATGTAATCGATTGGCCCGCAGCTTCAGCAAATCCGGTCAACGAATTCACGAATGTTGGATACATCGTCAAAGCTTTTCCTCATTCCTTCCCTTCTGGTGCTGGTTTCAGAAGTTTTTCAGTAATATTAAGGTGATATTGATAGACGAATTCAGCTTATTGGGTTGCGTATGCTGGGCAAGATAGATGGCCGGCTTAGAGAAGCTAACCCTGAGAAGCAGCATAAACGTTGTGGGGGATTTGTTGTTGTATTCTTTGGCAACTTCAATCAGCTTAAGCCAGTTTTGGACAAGCCTCTGTATGGCGTACCTAAAGAGTCGGATGAGTTTTCCCTGCGAGGCAAAGCAGCTTATTTGCAGATACGAAAGACGTTTATTCTCAAGCAGATCATGTGACAGACTGGACGCGACACGATTGATGGCGACCAACAAAAACATCAAAGCTTATAACAAGAACGCCTTACGATCGCTTGGATGCCCAGTGACTCGAATAAATGCCTCAAACAATAATGCAATAGCCGCTCAAGCGTCATATGACGAAGCTCAAGGACTGAGCGCAGAACTGTTACGCCTGAACCTGTGGACCTCTTGCGGACTGTGCAATGGCTCGATGAGCACAGTCATTGACATTTTATTACGGTCCAACAGAAAACAGAGTCGAGAACTCCATACCAAGCGAAGCTCCTATCTGCATCATGGTCAAGTTTGAAACTTACGCGGGACTGACTTTCGCATCAGACGCTATTCCTATAACGCAGGTCGTAAAGTCATTCAAAAAACGAGCAGTCAATGGCACGAGGAAGCAATTTCCGTTATCGCTGTCTTACGGCATTAGTATTCACAGGTCGCAAGGAACTACATTCGACAAAGCAGTTGTGGACTTAGGGATAAGTGAATTTAGTGCCGGATTGGCCTACGTTGCGTGTTCGAGGGTTAAGAAAATTGATGGAATCTTCATCGATTCAAGTTTTCCATCCGAAAGGTTGTTGGGAATCAACTCCAAGCCAGCGTTCTTACTAAAGCGGGCTGAACTCGAAAGACTGAACAGTATGCAATAGATGTGTGTGGAAAAAAAAACAATTAAAATAAAATGATTTTCTACAAATACAACATTGACACATTTTATTTCATCAAAATCGCAGCAATGATCTATGGAAAAACAATTGCACAATTTTCATACCTGAGCATTTTAGTTCATGAAGTTAGGGCTTCGCTTTGTTTTGGGGAATTTATTCCCGCCTAGTACTTAAAATTGCATTAAGATTGACCCCAAAGAAAAGACACCTTTTGGTCCGTTACAGTCTGAAGGGAGACAACGCGGTATTGGTCTCTGAGTCTTTCCAGCAGTTTCACTCCTCCGTTAATTTCCGGTAACGCTTTCACTTAGGTTAAGGTACAATCGCAGAGGAGGAACACCAATGGGTAGTGTGTTACCGAATGTGTTTTTCTCTTTGCTTGTCTTCAGCGGGGTGCTGACAAAACACCCTGCAATATAATAATTGTCATGAAAAGCTTCTCGAAATTCGCCGTTTGGAATCGGCAATAAAATTGTAGGATCCATTCACCTATAGGAAAAACAAATTCAACGCCACGCACCACACAATACAACCGCAGGGCACAATGAGCGTTTGAATGAAATGAACGTGTCATTTTCGCGATCAAGTCTATTAAGTCCCAAGATCTCTATTATGTCCCACGATCCCTACTATGTGCCAAGATCCTTACACGGTGGTTCCAGTACAGAAAATTGATTTATTCTTGGAATATTCTAGTAGTTAAACCGCTCCAACCACTCCAGTTAGTATTAAAACAGTTGTTCGATTGCATGTTCGTGACGCGTCTTATACGCAACTGCTTAACTACTTCGCTGTCTATGCATCTGGGAGCTGTTACATTGAACCTACCCGAATCGCATCGTTGTTTGTCCAGCTTTCGGTGCTTGATGTCGTGATCATGTGCTCACGATCCATAACATAGTTAAAGACTTTGTCTCGTGGTTTTTTAAACCTTTATTCCTTGTTACCCATTACCCCTCGACATTCTTTTTTACAAACATGCAGTAAGTGAAGTGACGAAGTCTTTATGGTGCACTTTGCTTATCTTCAAATCGCAAGCAATTGACCTGCTAATCCACCACCTGACGGGACTTTAATCCTTTTTGTCTAAGGAAGCTAACAATATTGTTTTGAAACAAAATAATCGGTAGTATGAATAAAATGGGCAGAGGATTTCACTGCTCACTTGAAAAAAAGTAACTTAGGACCTTTACCAAAAGGGCACAAAACAGACAACAATCGCGGAAATAGTAGGTTGTTCCCGAAAAATGATATACAGTCCTATCAAATGTGTAAGAAAGAAAGGAAGGAAGACGCCGGCCGGTGCGAAAGACAACAACCCGCGTGGATAGGGCAATCATCAGGAAGAATAAGCTTGATCCTTTCAAATCCTCTCGAACGCAAACAATTGACGAATATGGACTGAATGTGTCAAGTAGACTTGTGCGAAGACGCCTTGATGAAAATAAACTTTATGTGCGAGTTAGTAGAAAAAAACGGGCAAGTGCGAGTCGGACTCGCGCACAAAGGGTTCCGTGCCATTATCTATAACAAGACACTAGCGCACAAATCGGTCTCAAGTAGAGCAACGACTCACTGACTCACAATGCCGTGGAAAGGGCCTACGCCTTACTAAGAATTTTTATTTTTTATGCCGCGGGCGGAATTAAATTGAAAAATTAAAATCTCCTAAAATATTGGCCGCAGAATGCTCACTGTGGGCTTATTTTTTTCATTAAATATTCATCTATAAACCGATTCAACAAATCTTGACATTGGAGTTGAAAAATATGCTCTCCCACACATTCCACCTGCAAATGTAAGTTGGTAGCACAATATTGAGTGATTTACCATGTTAATTTAATACCATGGACTCCTTATGGGTTTTCCTGTAATCTATAAGTAGACAACTAATTTCCGATTTTTTTTTTTTTTTAAATTTTAGGTTAAGTAGTTTCGGTGATAAGGGGGGGAGGGGGGATAGTAAATTTTCGTCTATTTTCTTGAATAACCTTGAAAAACTTGGAAACTACTTATTTTAAAATTACAAAAAAAAAAAAAATACGTTTAAGATCGTAACCTTCCAGTGGATATATCACAAGATGCAGTTTCCAATTTTTTTTTTAATTTTCCACCTTCCCCCCAAAAATTACCTCCCATATACAGATTTCATCTATTCACGTCACACCTCTGCCTTTGGGTCACAGAAATTGATATGTGTACCAAATTTCAACTTAATCGGTCCAGTAGATTCGGAGATAATTGACTGTGAGCTACAGACAGACGGACACACGAGTGATCCTATAAGGGCTCCGTTTTTTTTCGGACGCACGGAACCCTAAAAACCTCTGTAACAACCCAACAATTATAAAAACGAAAAAATTTAAAAAACAAAAATGTCAACAAATAAATAAAGGAAATTAAAAAGAATACGTCTTCTTCTTCTTTGGTGGCGTTACAGCCCATGAGGGATCAGAGCCAAGCTTCTCTCAATCACCCATGTTGTGTGCGATTTATTTTTCACACAGGTGAAAGGGACCTACAGTTTAATGCCGATTCCGAACGGCTTGAGTCGAGAAGCTTTTTCCAGGCAAGTACACTACGGGAGGTTTCGCCAGTAACCCGCCGAGGAGGGACGCCGCGAAATAAACATTCGATGGCCTTGGTGTTATCGGGATCCGAACTCGCTCATCGTGCGCCAGAGTCCAACACACTAACCACTACGCCACGGCGAATACATATCCCAGAAAAATGAATTTAAATTCTTTCCAACAAAGTAGCGAAAAGTACCGTACGCCCACGCAGTATATAAGGGGACACGCGATCAGTGTGAACTCACTCGTGTTTGGTCCTTCGCAGCACTGCACTGGTTGCACCAACCATTAAGTGAAAAGCATCACACACAAGTCCTCCTTGCCTTGTTTGGTTGGAGTACAGTGGTCAGCAGACTGCAGGCTCAACCCAAATAAGACTTTGTCGCCAATTTGTGTTTTTTTTTTTTATTATTCATTTTTGCTATTTCTCTTTTTTTTCCTTTTCATTTTGGTTTCGTTCATTTTTGTTTTTAATTTATTTTTTTTTTCTTATTGAATTTTACTCTTTGTACCTTGTACTTAGATTTACCATAAATACAAAACATTGCCGAGTACTTTTCCTTTGCATCGCGTACTTTATTTAGCTGCGGGGCTGAGAGCCTAATAAAGACTCAAACCGCTCCCTGACCGATGGAGAAAGATTTTCCTGTGGAAAAAGAACGCTCCACCCCCGCAGCGACAACACCACCTGTTACACCACTACTATCCAAAAAGAGTATCAAGGCGCGTTTGTCTTTCGCAAATGCCCATAAAATCCTGGAAAGGAATACTTCTTACCGACGAAACAAAAATTCATTTGATTGGCCCTGATGGGAAAACCTTTGTTCGGCGGGCAAAAATCCGAGAATTGAACCCACGGTATACCAGAAAAATGTGGGGGTCATTTTCTTGGAATGGAGTTGAACCAATTGTAAGGATAAATGGGCTATCTTCAAATACTATTTTGAGTTAATGCCACTGAACTGGATTCTTATGCATGATAACGACCCCAAACATACAGCAAAAATTTAAATTCTTGATTGGCCGGCACAAAGTCCCGACCTTAACCCAATTGAGAATTTGTGGAATGACGTCAAGGCTTACATTGCAATGAACTTTGGATGGGTGTACAGGAAGCGTGGAACTCTATTCCTTTGGAGAGATGTCGGTGTAGGTAGGTAAAGCAGTTTTAAAAAAATATGGTTATTCTACTAAATACTAATTGAGTAAGGAATTTCACAACAGTGTGCCATTTTGGTGTCCCGCCTCAACTGGGACACTTCGTAACACTGTATGAAGTCATTGAATTGATTCATTTCAAATTCTCATTTATTCTATGTTTATTGGTTAAATCCCCTTTAATCCCCTTTAAATCCCCTTTCATACCCGAGGTAAGGCATGCCTGTCGTAAGAGGCGAGGCGGTGGAGTTCTGCCTTGCTCTAAAATTGGGAGTTTTCTAGCGTGAGGTGCCAGACCTCGAGCTTTGTGGGGCTCATCTGGAAGTGACCGTACGGTCGCGAAGCTCCACCGGTAGTTATAATCTGGTACCACGAGAAACAGGAGCCCCCGCAACTGTCGAAAATTCGGAACTCCTGGTGAACTCCAACTTCGTAAGGAGCGTTTGCATTGACGATTGGCAGTTCAAACACTACTCATCAAGCAAATCGTACAGTGTGAACAGTGAATTGAGGTTTGAACATGGTGATTGGTTAAACTATTTACGTATGAGTGAAAGCGTATATTTGGAGCTACTGCAACTACTGACTCCATATTATCACTCCGTCTCGACGTTTTGGAAAAGAAAACAGGAACTCGAAAACGTTGATTCACTGCCAACTGCAATAATTGAAATGACGATTGAACTGACAACTGAATTGAACCGTATTTACACATCAGCTTAACTGATAACTTGACTGACAACTTATGGGAATTCAATCAGTTTCAGTTTCAGTTAAACGCTTCAGTTTATGCATTTAGACATCAGTTTACCTGAAAGCTTAACTGATAGCTCAACTGGAACTGAAATTATCGTCTAAATGGGCCCTAAGAATGAAATAAAAAAGAGATTTGTACACAGATATTCACTTGTCAAAATATTTATTTCATTGTCGGGAAGTAATTGTCTTGTGAGCGACTAACTTGCAATAGGTTCGCTATTGGCGTCAGCATTGGCCGAGCCAGCAGCATTAGCCGAGTCAGCAGCATTAGCCGAGTCAGCAGCATTAGCCGAGCCAGCAGCATTATCCGAGTCAGCAGCATTAGCCGAGTCAGCAGCATTAGCCGAGCCAGCAGCATTAGCCGAGTCAGCAGCATTAGCCGAGCCAGCAGCATTATCCGAGTCAGCAGCATTAGCCGAGCCAGCAGCATTAGCCGAGTCAGCAGCATTATCCGAGGCAGCAGTATTAGCCGAGTCATCAGCATTAGCCGAGCCAGCAGCATTATCCGAGTCAGCAGCATTATCCGAGTCAGCAGCATTAGCCGAGCCAGCAGCATTAGCCGAGTCAGCAGCATTAGCCGAGTCAGCAGCATTAGCCGAGCCAGCAGCATTGTCCGAGTCAGCAGCATTAGCCGAGCCAGCAGCATTAGCCGAGTCAGCAGCATTATCCGAGGCAGCAGTATTAGCCGAGCCAGCATCATTAGCCGGGGCAACAGCTTCTCCAGATCCAGGTTGACCACCCAGATGAGGTAGATGTAATTTAAAGCGGTGATTCTCCAAATCGCCGATGATTCCGAAGCCTTCTTCGGTCAAGCGTATTAGGCCTGCAATAGCTTCAAGCGGTGTCGGGATGTGGAAGGGGTGCGCCGAGCATGCCACGATGGCTGCTAATAAAACGAATATCACTCCCAATTTCATTTTGCTAAGTTACTGGTTACTGGTTCGTTAGATAGAATTGTAGATAGAGAACTAGTGCAGCCAAGTGGCGCGATGTCTTTTATATGCCAAGGTTTTGCCAAATAGTGGTTGGTGCCATATGCCATATGTGCAAATATTTTCCGAGAATTTCGTGTGCCATGTTTGACGATCATTTTTCAGTCGGTAATCAAACAATTCCATGTCGAAATAATAAGGAATTGTTTGCTCTTTGGCTTTTACGTGTTCTACGTGTTTAAACAACTCGCGCATGGTTGGTGGCACAGTCAAGTGTACTCAGCTGGTATTGTCATTTTATCGTGCGGAAAGTTTTATATCCAAACGATGCTTACGGATAACTAAATTTTATTTTCCAAATTCGTACTCTGTATAGAGTATTTTTCGCATCGTAATATACCTACTGGGCAGGCAATTCCAGACAGAGGGACCAAATTTCAGATTTTTACGTTACTGGACATCAAGCCACCTACCTGTTCACTTACTTACTTAGATGGCGCTACAGATCGGGGTGATCCAAGGCCTCAACCAACAAGCCTCTCAATCAGGCAGCAGCTTCCAGTGCCGCACGCCCAGTTGGTTGAGATCCTCCTCTGCTGCATCTTCCGTCAGGGTTAGAGTCGAACACTCTTCGGGCCGCGGTGATGCCCATTCGCTCTACATGACCCAGCCATCTTAGACGTCTAACTAGGCCGATGTCGCTGTACAGCCCGTATAGTTCTTGGTGGAATCTTTTGCCCTACGCTCCGTTTACACAAACGGGACCAAATACTGCACCTGAAACGCCCAAGAGCCTCTTCATCCGCTTTTGATGACGTCCAAGCCTCAGCGCCATAGAGGAGGACCGGGATGATTAAGGTTCCGTAGAGGAATACCTTGGTTTTCGAGAGAGGGCTCTACTACTCAGTTGCCTCTTGACACTGACAGCAGCGGCTGGCAAGAGTTATTCTGCGTTTTATCTCAGCGCTGGTGTTGTTGCTGCTTGTCACTATCGAACCAAGGTAGACGAAGTCCGTGACTACTTAAAAAATATAGCTGCCGAAGGTGACGTTCTGACCAAGACGTCGGTGTTGCGCGTCTTTCTTTGATGACAGCATATATTTGGTCTTGTCCCCATTTACCCCTAGACCCTCTTTAGCCGCTTCTGCTTCAATGCTTGCGACCGCCTCATTGACGACTTGCTTTGTCCGTCCAATAACGTCAATGTCATCTGCGTAGGCGAGCAATTGTACAGACTTGAAGTAAATCGTATTGGCCGCAGAGTCCCATACGATATTTTTAAGTATGATGTTAAAGAAATCACATGACAATGCGTCACCCTCTCTAAAACCTTTCTTTGTTTTTAGAAACTCCCACAAGTTCAAGAGTTTTTTTGATATTCTCTTATGATGTGTGTTGATGTTCGTTAACTCTCAGGGATGGTTGTCCTAGATAGGACGAGAGCCGACCAAATTCCGCGTTGGTTATAGTCCGTAGTAATTCGTTCAAACACTTTAATATTGCATACGCAGAGGATGAATTTCAGTTGACCATATGCTGTGAGTGTTATGTCTGCAGCATTACGTTTGGTTACTTTCCATACACAACTGCGTTCCATACTTTTTGTCCGTATAGGAATTACTTTTTCTTGGCTATGAAGCGAATTTGAAGTATAGACCTTCCGCTCGGCGGTCGATGATGTTAAACACTGCACCACGGCCACCCATGGTCTCGGTTAGTTCACCTCTGACCTTATTGGAACAGCGAGAAATCTCAATAGTCACCCTGCACAGTTTGACGAGTGTGGCAGGAATGTTAAAATATGACAGGGCTGTGTATGGCTTTAAAGTCGACCTGGAATTCATGGGTCTTCTTCAAGATCTGCCGTGGTCCACAAACGGCTTTAGGCGCTTCCACAGTACGGCAGAGAGGATCTTGTACGCAATGTTCAGGAGACTTATCCCTTTGTAATTGGCTCAGTCGTAGGGGTCTCCTTTCTTATGGACCGGGCAAACGATGCTGAGATTCCATTCATCGGGCATGCATTCTTCCGACCAGATGTTGCAGATGAGTTGGTGCGTGTTCCTGACCAGCTCATCGCCAGCTGCTTTAAATAGTTCAGCGCCGAGTCCGTCTGCTTAAGACTTAAGTTTCGGTATCGCTATCTTAACACCGTCTAGGTCGGGCGGACGGGATTTTCTTCCATCTTCGTCTATTGTGAATGGGTCGTTCTGTCTGACGGCGGCATTTTGACTATCATCGCCGTTATACAGTCTGCAGAAGTGGTCCTTCCACAATCTCAGCATCGACTGTGACTCCATTACTCGTTGTTCGTGCTCATCCCTGCAGGCGGCTGCTCTGGCTTTATAACCTTGGCATGTTCGTACAACTTTTTGGTAAAACTTTCGAACGTCATTCCTGCAATAGCATCTCTCGATCTCCTCAATCTCGCGCTTCTCGTGCTCCTTCTATTTTCTTCTCAGAAGCGTATGCTCCTCCCTCCTTTTCTGCTCATAGAGCTCGCGGGCAGCTGTCGTCTGTCGATGCAGCCATGTAGGCATTCTGTTTCTCTACATGGGCCTGTCTGCACTCGTCATCAAACCAGGGTTCTCGAAGGTGGTGGCTTGAGACCGAGTACATCTGAGGCGGCCTCTATGATGGCGTTCTGGCAGTGACTCCATTGCTGTTCTATGGTTTGTGCAGATTGCATCGGGAGTTGAGAGACCTTGAGGGAGACTTGATCGGCGAAGGTTCTGGCGGTCTTTTGCGATCGCAGCTTTCCGACGTTAAATTTTTGTGTTCTTACTGGAGTCCGTTGATTCCGAGAAATTCGCACCCGTACCTTGGCTGCAACAAGGTAATGATCCGAGTGGATGTTGGCTCCTCGAAAGATTCGGACATCTAGGATGCTGGAGAAGTGTCTGCTGTCGATCGTAATATGATCAATTTAATTGGTTGTCGATTGATCGGGGGACCGCCAGATCCCCTTATGGATGTTGAAGTATGGGAATCGTGTATTTACTACTACGAGATTATGTCCCGCCATAAAGTCCACTAGGCTTGGTCCGTTTTCTGACGTGGTGTTGTGCTTTCCTATGACTCGTTCAAAGATAGCCTCCTTACCCAGCTTCGCAATGAAATTTCCTAGAAAGATTTTGCAGTCATAGCTGGGACATAAGTTCTGTCTAGGAGATCATAGAAGTCACCATGTTATGTCGATCGTCTTTCTCCTCTGTGGGGGTATATGTATTAAGCTTATACTGCCGAGATTGGCCTTAATGTGGATAGTTATGAGGCGCTCGCTTACATACTGGAAGCTTAAGACTTTTTTCCTGAGTTTGCCTCGAATAGCAAATCCGCATCCGAATAAGCGTTGTTTATTTTCTCTGTAGCAGTTTCCGTAGTAGTTTTTCATCCGCTTTATGCCTGACCCATCCTATCGCACTTCTTGCTATAGCACTTCGTGCTAATGTCTGCCTTATAGCACTCTAAAGAGTTGACTAGTTGTCCGACCGCATCTGGTCTGTTGAGGGACCTAACGTTCCAGGTGCAGGTCCGGAATTTGTTTCCTTTTAGACGTTTGCAGGGGTCGTCAACATGTAATCCGTCCGTATCTGAGGCTATTGGCTATTGTTTCTGAACAAATATTCATTTTACGCTATAGGGATGTTAACCCTAAGCGCAACCCCCAACCTGGAGGGCCAGGTTCTTATTGACCCAAAGAACAAAGGGCCGGCTGTGCCGTTCCTTATCGGCCTGAGCTTCAAATATGTATATGATAGTAGCCCGAAATAAGGTGTTCGCCAGGAAGGTGTTCTCGCTCGAACCGTGTGCGCCACCGATGACTCTATCTTGGGAATTTTTCAGCCGCCGCCGCTGTCCCGAAGAAGGAGATGAGCCCTGGTGGCAGCTCCGACTCCCCCCCTCTCTCGCTTGCTGCCCTACATGTTGAGGTACTAGTAGGGATGCAAACGATACATCGATGTTTTTGAAACTAAGGGCAAATTATTACTTTAATTTGTTGGCAGAAAAGTGAAGGGAAGGGCAACGTCTCGTTCTAATCGTCCTGGATTACAATTTCCAGTCGGTCGTATTCATCGTTTACTTCGTAAGGATAACTACGCGGAGCGCGTCGGTGCCGGTGCTCCTGTATATTTGCAGGTGTCTTGTCTTTGGACAAGTTAAAACAATAGAGTGGAACATTGGGCGTACTCGAGCTACAGGAGAGTCATACAGCGGATTACGTGGAAAACCAGATGTCGGGGCTCCTCAGCGAGTGGAATGTCAATTAGGAAAAGGTTTCTGCATGCGTTACGGATAACGATAGCACAATGATGAAACTATCCGCATTAGTCAGAAAAGTGCGTTACATAACGCTTGTGATGAATTACGCAAGAAATAGATAGATGCCAGGAGTTCCGAAGGAAAAACGAAAAAATAAAATTTATTCTCGATGTAAAAACGCGATGGAATTCTTTTTTTTTTTATTATGGAGAGATTCGTCCAGTTAGCTTCTATTTTAAGCGACATATTGCTTATTGAATTCGTTATAAGGGAGATTTCCGCGGACTCCGTCTGTTAGCAAGGTTATACCGCTGGTAAGTTGCTTAAACGAAGCAACTTTCTATTGTAGCCCAACTAAAAAGTGAGCAACAAAAGAATATGAACAAACGATTTCCCAAAATTGAATTCAATTCGATTCTGGCACTAGCAAATACATTAGATCCAAGATTCAAATTACTCCATTGTATAGATGCCTTGCCTAAAAATAAAAAAAAATTCTTATTTGAATGGGTTCGTAAGAGATGGCAGTGAAGTTAGTGGCCAACCCTTCAGATTGTTCCGAAGAGTCCGAAAAAGAAGAAAGGACTTTTGGTATTTCGACAGACCATAAACAATTGGCTCATCAGAACATTAAGTCCAAACAGTCCTCTTCCCCCATCTTCACAACCACGCAGACTGAAGTTCAAATGTATCTAGGGTCAGCTGTTGCGACTATTAACCAAAATCCGATCGAAATGTGGAGTGATATGAAAAATGTCAAAATAAAACAGATATGTAAGCTTCTGTGTTCTAATTTGAAAAAAGAAATTCCTGCTTGTCAAGATAACTATTACTCCAACAGACTTAATGCAGCCAAAGGTAACTTAAGGGTTGAATGGCAGCTGGTTAACAACATCCTTAATAGAACTCAAGCTGCTAGTTGCAGTACGTGATAATGATGTTGTTTTCACTGACAAACTTGAGGTCGCCAACTTCTTCTTCTTCTTCTTAGTGGGCGCTACAGTTCGGGGCGAACCTGGGCCTCAACCAACATGTCCCTCCATCTAGCACGATCTTTCGCTAGCCTTTTCTATTGCCGCACACCCAGTTGGCTGAGGTCCCCTTCCACCTGTGTGCGCCATCTTAAGTGCGGCCGTCCTTTGCTTCTTCGTCCCTCGGGGTTGGATTCAAGGACTCTCCGGGCTGGAGCAAAATCTTTCTCTCGAACCGGCCAAGGGCCTCCTCATCCGCTTTTGACAGTGTCCATGCTTCTGCGCCGAACAACACAACCGGGATGATAAGGGTCTTATATAGAGTCAGCTTTGTCGTTCAGGAGAGGGCTCTATTACTCAGTTGCCTCCTGAGCCCAAAGAAACAGCGATTGGCAAAAGTGATTCTGCGTTTGATTTCGGAACTGATGTCGTTTTTCCAGGTCACTGCGGAGCCAAGGTAGACGAAGTCCTTAACTACCTCAAATTTATATCTGCCTATACAAACGTTCTGGCCGAGACGTCGGTGTTGAGCGTCCTTTTTTGATGACAGCATATATTTAGTTTTGCTCTCGTTTACCGCCAAACCAATTTCCGCCGCTTCCATCTCAATACTCGCAAACGCTTCATTGACATCTCGCTGTGATCTACCTATTATGTCAATATCGTCGGCGTATGCAGGTATGTCAAAGGTAGACATAGCGTTGTATAGTTCGTCTCTGATTACGCGTTCGTATGCGGCTTTGAAGTCGACAAATAGGTGGTGAGTGTCGACTTGAAATTCATTGGTTTTTTCCAGGATCTGCCGTAGTGTGAAGATTTGATCGATGGTGGACTTCCCTGGCCTGAGTCCGCACTGATAAGGACCTATCAGCTTATTTACAAAAGGCTTCAGGCGTTCACACAAAACGGCAGAGAAGATTTTGTAGGCGATGTTAAGGAGACTTATTCCTATATAGTTGGCGCAATCAGAGGGGTCTCCTTTCTTGTGGATCGGGCATACGATGCTGAGACTTCATTCCTCGGGCATGCTTTACTCTAACCATATCTTACGGATGAGCTGGTGCATGCTCCCAACCAGGTCATCCCCAGCTGCCTTGAAGAGCTCAGCAGACAGTTCGTCTGCGCCAGCAGCTTTATTCGACTTGAGCTTCGATATGGCAATCTTAACTTCGTCGCAGATCAGGCTGATGTTAAAAAATTTAGCCTTGATACGGATTGTTATGAGGCGTTCGCTCACATGCCGAAAGCTTAGGACTTTTTGCCTTAGTCCACCTCGAACAACAAATCCGCATCCAAACAATCGTTGCCCTCTCGCCGTATTTTTTTATCCGCTTTATACCCGGTCCATTCCATCGCATTTCCTGGATGGCGGTGATGTCCGCTTTATAGCGGTCTAGGGCGTCCGCAAGTTGTTCGGCTGCACGTGGCCTGTTTAGGGACCTAACATTCCACGTACAAAGCCGAAGATCATTGTCCTTTTTTCGTTTTTTGCAAGGGTCGTCAACATAAATCCGGTCCGTTATGTCCGAGGCTTGTGGTTGTTTCGGAGTTTGTGTTTTATTTCCGGTTACGGCTTACTAGGCCGTAGCCCAACCGACTAATCCTGTTTTTTGGCGCAGGAGGCTCGCCATTCGCCCATCTCCGTCAGCAATTTCCATAGGAAATCTCCAGATGGCACCACGAGGAGGTGGGGATAGGACTTACTAACAGTGCCGCTAGATGTTCGACTTCGGTGGTCGCCAACACATTTAATAATTATTTCTCGAAAATATCCTACAGTGTAAACCGGAGTCCCATTCATAGTGATTGTTCGGTCTGTAATCTTTCCTGCAACCCTTGTGAACAAACTTTTGTCTTTATGGTTAATGGTTTAGAAGTATTGAAAACAATTATTCAATTGTTATTCGATTTCCTAGCGGGGCGTAACCTCCTTGTAGCAAGCACGCGGTTCCCCCATCTCAACATCCACAAGGGTACCTGGCGGTCTTGTGATCAATCGACCACCAACCAGATTGATCACATTGCGATCGACGCCAGACACTCCTCCTGTATTCTCGACGTACGAACCTTCCGAGGGGCCAATATCGACTCGGACCACTACCTTGTTGTAGCCAAGGTACGAATGAGGATATCAAGAATGCTTAGGAGTCGAGTAGGACTACGTAAGTTTGACGTTGGAGAGCTACAATCGCAAGAGACTGCCAGAATCTTTGCCGATCGTGTCTCCTCAAAGCTCTCTCAAAATCCGCCCACAGCAGCACAAACAATAGAGCAGAAATGGGCTCATTGCCAGAGCGCCGTCAGAGATGCTGCCTCAGAGGTGCTGGGTTTCAAACAGCCACCACCTAGAAACCCCTGGTTCGATGAACAATGCGAACAAGCCCATGCAGCAAAACAAGAGGCATATAAAGCCATGCTGCCATGCCATGCGGACGAGAGCTGCTCGCGAAATCTATGAGCAGAAGAGAAGAGAGGAACTCACGCTTTTCAGAAGAAAGAAGAGAGAGCACGGAAAGCGTGAGATCGAGGAGATGGAGAGATGCTTCCGCAGGAATGACCCCCGTAAGTTTTACAACAAGGTAAAACGAACATGCCATGGCTACAAAGCCAAAGTGGCGGCCTGCAGGGATGAAAATGGAGAACTGGTAGTAGAGTCGCAGTCGATGCTGAGGATTTGGAAAGACCACTTCTGCAGACTGTATAACGGCGATGATAGACAAGATACCGCTGTCAGGCAGAACGAGCCATTCGCAATGGACCACGAAGTAACAGAATTCAGTCCACCCGACCTAGACGAAGTCAAAATAGCGATATCAAGACTTAAGTCTAATAAAGCCGCTGGCGCAGACGGCCTGTCTGCTGAGCTTTTTAAGGCGGCTGGAGATGAGCTGGTAAGGTGCATGCACCATCCCATCTGCAAGGTATGGTCGGAGGAAAGCATGCCCGACGAATGGAATCTCCACATCGTTTACCCGGTCCATAAGAAAGGAGACCCCTATAACTGCACCAACTATAGGGGAATAAGTCTCCTTAACATCGCATATAAGATCTTCTCTGCCGTATTGTGTGATCGCCTGAAACCGTTTGTGGATAACCTGATCGGCTCTTATCAGTGTGGTTTCAGGCCAGGTAAATCCACAATAGACCAAATATTTACGCTACGGCAGATCTTGGAGAAGACCCAGGAATACCAAATCGACACTCACCACCTCTTCGTCGATTTCAAGGCCGCGTATGACAGCGTATTTAGAGACGAGCTGTACAAAGCCATGTCTAGTTTTAACATGCCTGTCAAACTCGTCCGACTGTGCAGGATGACAACGGAGAATTCTCGCTGCTCCATTAAGGTCGGAAATGAGCAAACCGAGACCTTTGATGTCAAAAAAGGATTTAGGCAGGGCGACGCGCTGTCGTGCAACTTTTTCAACATCGTGCTTGAAAAGATCGTGCAAGAGTCATTGGCCAACACAAGAGGTACGATTTATTTCAAGTCTACGCAATTGCTTGCGTACGCCGACGATATTGACGTAATTGGACGAAAACAGCAAGACGTCAATGAGGCTTTCGTGAGCATTGAGGTAGAAGCGGCTAAGATGGGTCTCAAGGTTAATCTAAAAGAGACGGACAACACCGACGTATTGGCCAGAACGTCACCATGGGCGGATATAACTTTGAAGTTGTCAGGGAATTCGTCTACCTTGGCTCACTGATGACCAACGACAACAACACCAGCGCTGAGATAAAACGCAGAATCACTCTTGCCAACCGCTGTTTCTTTGGGCTCAAGAGGCAATTGAAAAGTAGAGCCCTCTCTCGGAAAACCAAGGTGACACTATATAAGACCTTGATCATCCCAGTCCTCCTTTACGGCGCAGAGGCTTGGACCTTATCAAAAGCGGATGAAGATGCCCTTGGTCGTTTCGGGAGGAAAATTCTGCGCACTAGCTACGGTCCCGTTTGTTCAAACGGTGTATGGAGGAGAAGATATAACGAAGAACTGTACGGGTTGTCCAGCGACATCGGCCTGGTACGACGTCTACGGATATAGCGTCTAGGGTGGCTAGGCCATGTAGAGCGCATGGAAGATACAGCTCCGACCCGGAAAGTCTTCGAATCCACTCCGGAAGGAAGGCGCGGCAGAGGACGGCCGCCTCAGCGGTGGCGCACGCAGGTGGAAGGGGACCTCAACCAACTGGGCGTGCGGCACTGGAAACAGCTGGCCAAAGATCGTGCCGGCTGGAGACGCTTGTTGGCTGAGGCCCAGGTTCACCACGGACTGTAGCGCCACCTAAGTAAGTAAGTAACGATAAAACAGGGAGAGGCAGGTAACATTCCTGCGGTGTTCCAGCGAGTCTAATGTTTTGGTAATGCTGGAGTCCCCTATCAGTTTTATGGCTCGTTTTTGTATTCTGTCTAGTAGGTGCAATGAGGTCTTGGAAGCACCGGACCAGACATGAGCGTTAAACTCTAATTTGGGGCGAATGAACGCCTTATAGATTGTAGCCAGATCAAAGGGTGAGAAATATTTCTTGCATCTGTATAAGAAGCCTAGGCATTTCGCAGCATTCTTGGCGACACTGAATATATGGTCGCTCCAATTAAGATTGTGAGCAACACTCATACCAGGATGGAAAGCTTTTCAGTTTCTGAGATGCAAGTGCCATTCATGGATAATGGCTGCGGGTTAGTTATACGCTTAACGACAAGAGACAGCATTGTGTTTTGGATGCATTAAATTCCACTCTATTGTTTTTGATAATGCTGTCGATATCGGAATTTAATGAGCTTAACATGCGCTGCCGCTCATTACCTACAACCGAAATTCGGGGTCGTAAGCTGGTGAACGAATATGAGAAGCTAAGGGTACTGTCGTCAACGAAGGAGTGAATTGGATTAGAAGTAACAGACAAGAGATCATTTATGAAAATAAGAAAGAGTGTCGGAGACAAAACGGAGCCCTGGGGAACACCGGCATTTACAAAGTGAGTATCAGACTTGAATCCGTCCAAAACAACTTGAATTGAACTATTCGAATGGTAGCTTCTAATCCATTGATAAAGAGACTCATCGATCCCAAAAGCACGCATTTTCGACAAAAGGGCATCGTGCCAAACCCTGTCAAATGCTTTCGAAATATCCAGTGCAACAATTTTGCTTTCACCTGCTTGGTGAAGCGAGTGATTCCACTTTTCGGCGAGATAAGCCATCAAATCACCAGTGGATCTGTTGCTGCGGAAACCGTGTTGGCGGTCATTGAGGAGTTTCCGTGATTCAAGATATTTCATAAGCTGACGGTTAATCAGCGTTTCCATGACCTTGGAAAGAAGGGACGTTAGTGCAATGGGTCGGTAGTTGGGGGGAGAAGATGATTCGCCTTTTTTGGGTATAGGCTGGACAAATGCTGTTTTCTACCTACTCGGAAAGAGCCCAGAGGTGTAGGAAAGGTGAAAAAGCTTACGCAGTGATTTTGCAAGCGTAGAAGAACACCTCTTCAGAACTATTGGGGCAGTACCATCTGGACCATCGGATTTGTGTATGTCGAGGTCTTTAGGAACCCTTGCGACTGTACGAGTGCGGAAGTGGATTAGTCCCATGGTGGAATTGATGCACTCTAGTACAGGCGGAGACAAAGTACAAGCTGGCAGCTGAGAACTGGTTGGCAGAATGGGCAGCAAGTAGGATAGCTTTGTCTAAGGGGGTGACAGCTGGAATGTCATTGTGGATGAGCGTTGGTATAGACGACTTACTTGAGTTTTTTACGTTTTTTACAATCGATCAGAAACTTTAGCTACCTTTGGGACATTGAAGGATTTTACGCCTTAATTTTTGGTCAGTTTGGAATCTAACCCGTCGAATGTGGGTGTTGCAGGCATTTCTGGCTCGTATGTACTTTTTTCGGTTTTCCTCAGAACTGTTTGCCTTGTAGGCCCGAAAACTTAGCTCCCTGAGCCTAATAGCCTCTTTGCAGCTCAAGTCGAACCACGAATTATCCTTAGGCCTGGTGCTTTTAATTTTGCTGGGAATAAAATTTGCCATGCCGAATCGGATAATGTTTGCGATAGTATCAGTTGCGGCGTCCACGTCGTTAAAGATCCGAAAGAAGTTGTTAAGGCCGACCCAGATGGCTTTCTCGTATAGCCATAGTGTTCTCTTAGGAGCTTTTTCTTTAACTGGATGGTGGGAGTTCGAGAATTTTGCTGATATCATGCAGTGGTCAGACGAGCCTAGGGCTTCCAATACATCGATCGTGTTTTTGTCAGGCTGAGGGGTATGAAACAAGTCCAGTGCGTTGGCGGTATGACCAGCAACATCGGGGATACGTGACAAGTTGAGTTAGTTGATTTAACTCAGCAAACATTTCAACATGCCTTCCTTCGGGTGTTGTCTGTCCAGAATGACGAAGCCACTGAGAATTGTGTACATTGAAATCGCCCGCTAAAACGCTTTCAGTGCGAGGGAACAGGGAAACAATTTTTTGGGTGAAATCAGACAGTGCGTCGAATGCATCAAATGTTGCATTCCTGTCTAGATTGGGGCTTCTATAAAGATAACAGTAGTGAATGGAGTGCTTACGGAATATGAATTTAAGCCATATGAAATTAAATTCCGGGGTGGATGTTTGGCTATACTCTGGAAGTAACTGGTAAGCAATGTCACTACGGACATAAATGGCGAGACCGAGGTGAGAAACGAATAATGGCACTGAGCTATACCCAGGAAGACTGAAATCCGAAGGATCAGTCTTTTCATCGATCTGTGTTTCACAAAGTGCCAAAACAGCCGGTTTGCGGCGAGAGAGATGGATATACGTGGCCAAGAAATTCTTCCGTAACCCACGAATATTGTAGAACTGCACACAGAAATCCCTCATCAATGCAAACTACAAAACATGTTTAGATACAAAACCGTTAATGCAGAGACGCGTAAGTGAAGTCCTATCGCCGGATTTGCAAAAACAAACTATCGTAGGTGTTATGCCCTTACGACAGTAAAAGTTGCTTCACCAGCAAAGAACAACACACGCGACCCGCTACGCGTCGGTTGCGTTAGCACTCAATCAGTGAGTGTGTTGAGTGCAACCACTGTCACGATAGGGGAAGGGGGACAGGTAGGAGTACGGCCCAGCGCTGCTGCCAACCAGGTGTTCGGTTACGGCATGCTTCGTGGTGGATGTTCCATCTCATGTTTTTAATAACTCTACAAGACAGGTGCAACTGATGAGGTAGGCAACTATGGGCCCATTTCCCTTTTACCTTCCATTAGAAAAGTGTTTGAAAAACTAATTACAAGCAGAGTAGTTAGTTTCTTAGGATGGCAAAGGACTAACAAAGGCCTCGTAGGGGTAGCATCTATCCGACGGATGCTGGCCTGCTAAAAAGCGAGAAGAGCCATCGCAGTCGAACATCTTGCGGCACTGTTAGTAAGTCCTATCCCCACCTCCTCGTGGTGCCATCTGGAGATTTCCTATGGAAATTGCAGACGGGGAAGGGCGAATGGCGAGCCTCCTGCGCCAAAAAAACAGGATTAGTCGGTTGGGCTACGGCCTAGTAAGCCGTAACCGTAAAAACACCACAAACTCCGAAACAACCACAAGCCTCGGATATAACGGACCGGATTTATGTTGACGACCCTTGCAAAAAACGAAAAAAGGACAATGATCTTCGGCTTTGTACGTGGAATGTTAGGTCCCTAAACAGGCCACGTGCAGCCGAACAACTTGCGGACGCCCTAGACCGCTATAAAGCGGACATCACCGCCATCCAGGAAATGCGATGGAATGGACCGGACATAAAGCGGATGAAAAACTGCGATATTTACTACGGCGACTGCTATAGGGAGAGAGGGCAACGATTGTTTGGATGCGGATTTGTTGTTCGAGGTGGACTAAGGCAAAAAGTCCTAAGCTTTCGGCATGTGAGCGAACGCCTCATAACAATCCGTATCAAGGCTACATTTTTTAACATCAGCCTGATCTGCGTCCACGCCCCCACGGAAGGCAAGGATGACTCCGCCAAAGATGAGTTCTACGATCTCCTAGACAGAACGTATGTATGCCCAATGTCCCAGCTATGACATCAAAATTGTACTAGGAGACTTCAATGCTAAGCTGGGTACCTAAGAAAAGCATATTTGAACGAGTCATCGGCAAGCATAGCCTACACGACACCACCTCCGATAACGGACACAGGCTGATTGATCTTGCTACGGGGCGAAATCTCCTTCTAGCCAGTACGCGCCTCCCACTCCTCGATATACACAAAGGCACGTGGCGGTCTTTTGATCGATCGACTGCCAACCAGATTGATCACATCGCGATCGACGTCAGACACTCCTCCACTATTCTTGATGTTCGAACTTTCCGAACGGCTAACATCGACTCGGACCACTATCTTGTTGTAGCCAAGATGCGTTTACGGATATCACGAACGCAACGGAGTAGAGTAAGAATACAAAGTTATGACGTCGGAAAGCTACTATCGCCAGAAACCGCTCGTGCTTTTACCGATCGCGTCTCCCTTAAGCTCTCCAATACACCTCAATCCTCCACGCTATCAATAGAACAGCAGTGGAGCCTTTGCAAAAAAGTCCTGAAAAGCTCTGCATTCGAAGTTTGGGGTTTCAAGGCTCCACCACGAAGAAACACCTGGTTCGATGACGAGTGCAGGAGGATTCATACAGCGAAGCAGGATGCATATAAGCCCTCGCTGCATAAAAGAACAAGAGCAGCTCGTGAGCTCCACGAGTTAAAAAGAAGGGAGGAGCATAAGCTTCTCAGAAGAAAGAAGAAAGAGCACGTGAAGCGCGCGATTGAGGATTTGGAGAGGTGTTACTGCAGGCGTGACGTTCGAAAGTTTTATCAACAGATAAAGCGAACATGTCGAGGTTATAAAGCCAGAACGGAAGCCTGCAGGGATGAGAACGGACACCTAGTTGTAGAACCGCAGTCGATGCTGAGAATATGGAAAAACCACTTCTGCAGACTGTATAACGGCGATGTTAGTCAATATACCACTGTCAGGCAGAGTGATCCATTTCTAATCGACGGAGACCGCAGAGAATTCTGTCCCCCTGACCTCGACGAAGTTAAGATTGCCATATCGAAGCTCAAGTCGAATTGGAGCATGCATGGTTGGGAGCATGCACCAGCTCATCCGTAAGATATGGTTAGAGTAAAGCATGCCCGAGGAATGGAGTCTCAGCATCGTATGCCCGACCCACAAGAAATGAGGCCCCTCTGATTGCGCCAACTATAGAGGAATAAGTCTCCTTAACATCGCCTACAAAATCTTCTCTGCCGTTTTGTGTGAACGCCCGAAGCCTTTTGTAAATAAGCTGATGGGTCCTTATCAGTGCGGATTCAGGCCAGGGAAGTCCACCATCGACCAAATCTTCACACTACGGCAGATACTGGAGAAAACCAATGAATTTCAAGTCGACACTCACTACCTATTTGTCGACTTCAAGGCCGCATACGACTGCGTAATTAGAGACGAGCTATACAACGCTATGTCTACCTTTGACATACCTTGCATACGCCGACGATATTGACATAATAGGTAGATCACAGCGAGATGTCAATGAGGCGTTTGCGAGTATTGAGATGGAAGCGGCGAAAATTGGTTTGGCGGTAAACGAGGGCTAAACTAAATATATGCTGTCATCAAAAAAGGACGCTCAACACCGACGTCTTGGCCAGAACGTTTGTATTGGCAGACATAAGTTTGAGGTAGTTAAGGACTTCGTCTACCTTGGCTCCGCAATGACCTGGAACAACGACATCAGTTCCGAAATCAATTGCAGAACCACTCTTGCCAATCGCTGTTTCTTTGGGCTCAGGAGGCAGCTGAGTAATAGAGCCCTCTCCCGAACGACAAAGTTGACTCTATATAAGACCCTTATCATCCCGGTTGTGTTGTACGGCGCAGAAGCATGGACACTATCAAAAGCGGATGAGGAGGCCCTTGGTCGGTTCGAGAGAAAGATTTTGCGTGTGATTTTTGGGCCTATAAACGCAGACGAGGGATGGAGGAGAAGATTCAACCACAAACTTTACGGGCTGTACAGCGACATGAGCCTAGTCAGGCGTCTACGGATTCAACGCCTAAGATGGCTGGGCCATGTAGAGCGAATGGACACCACAGCTCCAGCCCGGAGAGTCTTTGAATCCAACCCCGAGGGACGAAGAAGCAGAGGACGGCCGCACTTAAGATGGCGCACACAGGTGGAAGGGGACCTCAGCCAACTGGGTGTGCGGCAATGGAAAAGGCTAGCGAAAGATCGTGCGTGATGGAGGGGAATGTTGGTTGAGGCCCTGGTTCACCCCGAACTGTAGCGCCCACTAAGAAGAAGAAGTTAGTTTCTTAAATAAAACAAAGTATTTCAGTGCATTTCAGTTGGGCTTTCGAGAAGATAGATCTACCGAAGATGCTCTGTTGAATTTCTGTTCTCAGATTTATAGCGACGGACGTTGACAGTAAAAAAAAAAAACCGGCCAAGTGCGAGTCGGACTCGCGCACGAAGGGTTTCGTACCATCTGTATATATAAATATGAAAGAGACTATGTATGTTACCTCATCAGTCATCACATTAAATCACATTTTTTGGATGATGACAGATCCTGGTTGCAGGCAGGTTATCGGCATATTACTTTGATAATCAAGAATCTTCATGATGAGATATAGTTGATCATCAAAGTGACCATTGAATTCAACGATGTGAAAAGGTGAATAACAATAATGGGAAATATGGGAAAAAGGTTTGCAGCTAGGATTAATTCATCAAAGACACCAAAGAGATCAAAACTGGGAAGTTTGCTACTGGTTGTGGGATATTGTCGACTAACCTTAGTTCAGTATGTGACCAAGGGGATTTTTTGGATGAAAATCATGTCTGTTGTATGGGAGCCCCCCTTAAATATTAATTTTGTTCTGTTTTTAGTGTTTGTTGTGGTAGCGGCAACAGAAATATATAATCTGTGAAAATTTCAACTGTCTAACTAACACGGTTCATGAGATACAGCCTGGTGACAGACGGACGGACGGACGGACGGACGGACAGCGAAGTCTTAGTAATAGGGTTCCGTTTTACCTTTGGGAGGAGGAGGAGGTTCGACATTGGGCGCCTGAGCACCCCGGAGGTTGCCAGAGTCTACAGGGAGCAGCTGAGCGAAAGACTCTACAAGAAACCCGTGGTATGATGGCGAGTGTGAGCAGAAAAAGGCAGCAACCGACGAGGCGTACCAAAAGGCGCTGCGGAGGAAAACCAGGGCAGCGCAAGAAGAGTACCGAGCCAGAAGAAGGGAGGAGAAAAAACTACTGCGACAAAAGAAAAGAATCTTCGCAGCCTCCCAGCTCAAGGATATCGAGGAGTCTAGGGATAAACATAAAATACGAGCCCTTTACAAGAAAGCCAAAGGCCTTGCAGGAGGCTTCAAAAAGGGCACCCTGGCTCTTCGAAACTGCGAGGGTAATCTTGTCACCGATCCGCAGGGAATAGTGGATGTATTTAAGCAGCACTTCCAGCAGCTGCTTAACGAGCATGACCAAGAGAGAGTGGTAGGGACCGAGGAAATCCCAACACCAGCCGCTGAAGTAGTCCTCCCATCCAGCATCGAAGAAGTCGGCACAGCTATTCAGAAGCTGAAGAGCAACAAGGCCGCAGGCTCAGATGGCTTGCCATCAGAGCTCTTCAAGGCTGGCGGCGATGTTTTGGTAGGGAGCATGCACCAGATCATCTGCAGAATTTGGGTAGATGAAAGCATGCCCGACGACGGGAATACCAGCTCTATATGCCCCATCCACAAAAAAGGCGATCCTACCTCTTGTAAGAACTACAGAGGTATATCCCTGCTCAATGTCGCATACAAGATCCTGTCCAGCGTATTGTGTGAACGTCTAAAACCATTTTGCACCGCACTAATCGGCAGCTACCAGTGCGGCTTCCGGCCCGGCAAATCAACTATAGATCAAATGTTCACACTTCGGCAGATCCTGGAAAAGACCAACGAGTTTCGAATCTATACACACCATCTTTTCATTGATTTCAAAGCCGCATACGACAGCATTCATCGTGAAGAACTGTTTGGTGCGATGGCCGAATTCGGGATTCCGGTAAAACTGATCCAGTTGTGTCGCGCCACGCTAAAAAACACGCGATGCACCGTGCAATTCGGTTCTAGGACCTCGGAACCATTCGAAACATGCACCGGATTTCGGCAAGGAGATGCGCTGTCATGTGACTTCTTCAACCTGGTGCTGGAGCAGATAGTGCGACGGGCAGGCGTCAACAGGGAAGGCACTATCTTTTACAAGTCCATCCAGCTGCTGGGATACGCGGATGATATCGACATCATCGCGTGTTCTCGCCGTGGCATTGTGGAAGCATTCACGGCGATTGAAGAACAGGCGAAACGTGTTGGTCTCAAGATCAATGAGGATAAAACGAAATACATGCTGTCAAGCAAAAACCAATCCGTCGTTCACCACCTGGGACAAAATATGACAATTGACAGCTACAATTTCGAGGTAGTTAAGGAGTTTGTCTACCTCGGGGCAAACGTAAATTCCACAAATGACACCACAGTGGAGATCCGGCATAGAATCGACCTTGGCAACCGCTGCTACTTCGGCTTGTCCAAACAACTGGGGTCAAAGCTCCTCACTCGAAAGACCAAAGTCATGCTTTACAAAACGCTCATTCTGCCAGTCTTGCTGTACGGAGCCGAAAGCTGGACGATAAGCAGGACAGCGGAGCTGATTTTGGGTTCTGTCGAAAGAAAAATTCTGTGCCGGATATTTGGTCCTATCTGTGAGGAAGGTGAATGGAGAAGAAGACGCAACCGCGAACTCTACGAGCTGTATCAAGATGTGGATGTAGTCCGAAAGGCAAGGATCCGTCGACTACACTGGCTCGGCCACATCGAGCGCATGGACATCAACGCTCCAGCTAAGAGGGTCTTCGACTCCGAGCCTCCTGGTTCGAGAAGAAGAGGAAGACCGAACCTCCGGTATAAAGACCAACTAATCGCGGATGTAAGACATCTTGGTCTTGACAACTGGAAGCAGCGTGCCCGGGACCGGGAAGGCAGCTATAGCTCAGGCTCAGATCCTCCATGGATAGCAGGCCTGATAAGTAAGTAATCATCCTGGACCTCCTCTATGGCACTGAGGCTTGGACGTCATCAAAAGCTGATGACGAGGCTCTTGGGCGTTATGCCCAAGTGCAGTAAGTGCAGTATTTGGCCCCGTTTGTGTAAACGGAGAGTAGGGCAAAAGATTCCACCAAGAACTATACGGGCTGTACAGCGACATCGACCTAGTTAGACGTCTAAGATGACTGGGTCATGTAGAGCATCAATGGGCATCACCGCGGCCCGAAGAGTGTTCGACTCTAACCCTGACGGAAGATGCAGCAGAGGAGGATCTCAACCAACTGGGCGTGCGGCACTGGAAGCTGCTGCCTGATTGAGAGGCTTGTTGGTTGAGGCCTTGGTTCACCCCGAACTGTAGCGCCATCTAAGTAAGTAAGTGTACAGGTAGGCGGCTTGATGTCCAGTAACGTAAAATTGGTCTGAAATTTGGTCACTCTGGCTGGAATTGCTTGCCCAGTAGGTCTATTACGATGCGAAAAATACTCTTTACAGAGTACGAATTTGGAAAATAAAATTTAGTTATCTGTAAGCATCGTTTGGATATAAAACTTTTCGCACGATAAAATGACAATACCAGCTGAGTACACTTGACTGTGCCACCAACCATGCGCGAGCTGTTTAAACACGTAGAACACGTAAAAGCCAAAGAGCAAACAATTCCTTATTATTTCGACATGGAATTGTTTGATTACCGACTGAAAAATGATCGTCAAACATGGCACACGAAATTCTCGGAAAATATTTGCACATATGGCATATGGCACCAACCACTATTTGACAAAACCTTGGCATATAAAAGACATCGCGCCACTTGGCTGCACTAGTTCTCTATCTACAATTCTGTCTAACGAGCCAGTAACCAGTAACTTAGCAAAATGAAATTGGGAGTGATATTCGTTTTATTCGCAGCCATCGTGGCATGCTCGGCGCACCCCTTCCACATCCTGACACCGCTTGAAGCTATGGCAGGCCTAATACGCGTGACCGAAGATGGCTTCGGAATCATCAACGATTTGGAGAATCATCGCTTCAAATTACATCTACCTCATCTGGGTGGTCAACCTGGATCTGGAGAAGCTGTTCCCTCGGCTAATGATGCTGGCTCGGCTAATGCTGCTGACTCGGCTAATGCTGCTGACTCGGCTAATGCTGCTGGCTCGGCTAATGCTGCTGACTCGGCTAATACTGCTGCCTCGGATAATGCTGCTGGCTCGGCTAATGCTGCTGACTCGGCTAATGCTGCTGGCTCGGCTAATGCTGCTGGCTCGGCTAATGCTGCTGACTCGGATAATGCTGCTGGCTCGGCTAATGCTGTTGACTCGGCTAATACTGCTGCCTCGGATAATGCTGCTGGCTCGGCTAATGCTGCTGACTCGGCTAATGCTGCTGACTCGGCTAATGCTGCTGGCTCGGCCAATGCTGCTGGCTCGGATAATGCTGACGCCAATATCGAACCTATTGCAAGTTAGTCGCTCACAAGACAATTACTTCCCGACAATGAAATAAATATTTTGACAAGTGAATATCTGTGTACAAATCTCTTTTTTATTTCATTCTTAAGGCCCATTTAGACGATCATTTCAGTTTCAGTTGAGCTATCAGTTAAGCTTTCAGGTAAACTGATGTCTAAATGCATAAACTGAAGCGTTTAACTGAAACTGAAACTGATTGAATTCCCATAAGTTGTCAGTCAAGTTATCAGTTAAGCTGATGTGTAAATACGTTTCAATTCAGTGGTCAGTTCAATCGTCATTTCAATTATTGCAGTTGGCAGTGAATCAACGTTTTCGAGTTCCTGTTTTCTTTTCCAAAACGTCGAAACGGAGTGATAATATGGAGTCAGTAGCTGCAGTAGCTCCATATATACGCTTCCAATCATACGTAAATAGTTTAACCAATCACCATGTTCAAACCTCAATTCACTGTTCACACTGTACGATTTGCTTGATGAGTAGTGTTTGAACTGCCAATCGTCAATGCAAACGCTCCTTACGAAGTTGGAGTTCACCAGGAGTTCAGAATTTTCGACAGTTGCGGGGGCTCCTGTTTCTCGTGGTACCAGATTATAACTACCGGTGGAGCTTCGCGACCGTACGGTCACTTCCAGATGAGCCCCACAAAGCTCGAGGTCTGGCACCTCACACTAGAAAACTCCCAATTTTGGAGCAAGGCAGAAGTCCACCGCCTCGCCTCTTACGACAGGCATGCCTTACCTCGGGTATGATCGTCTAAAAGGGGATTTAACCAATAAACATAGAATAAATGAGAATTTGAAATGAATCAATTCAATGACTTCATACAGTGTTACGAAGTGTCCCAGTTGAGGCGGGACACCAAAATGGCACACTGTTGTGAAATTCCTTACTCAATTAGTATTTAGTAGAATAACCATTATTTTTTAAAACTGCTTTACCTACCTACACCGACATCTCTCCAAAGGAATAGAGTTCCACGCTTCCTGTACACCTTTCCAAAGTTCATTGCAATGTAAGCCTTGACGTCATTCCACAAATTCTCAATTGGGTTAAGGTCGGGACTTTGTGCCGGCCAATCAAGAATTTAAATTTTTGCTGTATGTTTGGGGTTGTTATCATGCATAAAAATCCAGTTCAGTGGCATTAACTCAAAACAGTATTTGAAGATAGCCCATTTATCCTTACAATTGGTTCAACTCCATTCCAAGAAAATGACCCCCACATTTTTCTGGTATACCATGGGTTAAATTCTCGGCTTTTTTCTCGCCAAACAAAAGTTTTCCCATCAGGGCCAATCAAATGGATTTTTGTTTCGTCGGTAAGAAAAATTATTTTCCAGGATTTTATGGGCATTTGCGAAAGACAAACGCGCCTTGATATTCTTTTTGGATAGTAGTGGTGTAACAGGTGGTGTTGTCGCTGCGGGGGTTAAGCGTTCTTTTTCCACAGGAAGATCTTTCTCCATCGGTCAGGGAGCGGATTGAGTCTTTATTAGGCTCTCAGCCCCGCAGCTAAATAAGGTACGCGATGCAACGGAAAAGTCCTCGGCAATTTTTGTATTTATGGTAAATCCAAGTACAAGGTACAAAGAGTAAAATTCAATAAGAAAAAAAAAAAACTGTTATTAGATTGGCTGTTACTAGCCAAATCCATTATTTCGTGACAACGTCTATTATACGATTTTATGAATGAGGTATAAATATTATATATTCAACAATTACATATAATTTTTTTATTGATTTCAATGTTTTATTTTCATATTACAGTATTATACATGTATTTAATTGAATAAGACAATTTTATACTCACACGTTTAAGTGTTCTTTATTTCTAATATTCTATCAATTCCACTAAACGACGCCGAATTTTTTTTTATCTGACATGTTGATCATTTTCGCGCGAGCTCGCTAATACACATTTGCTAGGCCACGCCTACTCACACGGTTAGTCTACATTTTTCTGCGTTTTTTGCGTTTCGGCATCCCATATTTCAGCGCTAACCGATTTAATAGACGTTGTCACGTCAAAAAATCAAAAAAAATTAACGAAACCGAAATGAAAAGGAAAAAAAAAGGGAAATAGCAAAAATTAATAACAAAACAAAAAAAAAGCACAAATTGGCGACAAAGTCTTATTTGGGTTGAGCCTGTAGTCTGTTGACCACTGTACTTCAACCAAACAGAGCAAGGAGGACTTGTGTGTGATGCTTTTCACTTAATGGTTGGTGCAACCAGTGCAGTGCTGCGAAGTACCAAACACGAGTGAGTTCACACTGATCGCGTGTCCCCTTATATACTGCGTGGGCGTACGGTACTTTTCGCTACTTTGTTGGAAAGAATTTAAATTCATTTTTCTGGGATATGTATTCGCCGTGGCGTAGTGGTTAGTGTGTTGGACTCTGGCGCACGATGAGCGAGTTCGGATCCCGATAACACCAAGGCCATCGAATGTTTATTTCGCGGCGTCCCTCCTCGGCGGGTTACTGGCGAAACCCCCCGTAGTGTACTTGCCTGGAAAAAGCTTCTCGACTCAAGCCGTTCGGAATCGGCATTAAACTGTAGGTCCCTTTCACCTGTGTGAAAAATAAATCGCACACAACATGGGTGATTGAGAGAAGCTTGGCTGTGGTCCTTCATGGGCTGTAACGCCACCAAAGGTGATCCAAAGGCAGAGGTGTGACGTGAATAGATGAAATCCTTATATGGGAGGTAATTTTTGGGGGGAAGGTGGAAAATTAAAAAAAAATTGAAAACTGCATCGTGTAATATATCAACTGGAAGGTTACGATTTTAAATGTATTTTTTTTCCGTAATTTTAAAATAAGTAGTTTCCAAGTTATTCAAGGTTATTCAAGAAAATAGGCGAAAATTTACCACCCCCCCCCCCCCCCCCCCCCCCCCCCTTATCACCGAAACTACTTAACCTAAAATTTTGAAAAAAATACAGAAATTAGTTGTCTACTTATAGATTACAGGAAAACCCATAAGGAGTTTATGGTATTAAATTAACATGGTAAATCACTCAATATTGTGCTACCAACTTACATTTGCAGGTGGAATGTGTGGGAGAGCATATTTTTCAACTCCAATATTAAGTTTTGTTGAATCGGTTTCTAGATGAATATTTAATGAAAGAAAAAAGCCCACAGTGAGCATTCTACGGCCAATATTTTAGGAGATATTAATTTTTCAATTTAATTCCGCCCGCGGCATAAAAAATAAAAATAAAAACTCTTAGTAAGGCGTAGGCCCTTTCCACGGCATTGTGTGTCAGTGAGCCATTGCTCTACTTGAGACCGATTTGTGCGCTAGTGTCTTGTTATAGATAATGGCACGGAACCCTTTGTGCGCGAGTCCGACTCGCACTTGCCCGGTTTTTTTCTACTAACTCGCACCTCAAGTTTATTTTCATCAAGGCGTCTTCGCACAAAACTACTTGACACATTCAGTCCATATTCGTCAATTGTTTGCGTTCGAGAGGATTTGAAAGGATCAAGCTTATTCTTCCTGGGGGGCATTCAAGTATTACGTAATGCAATTTGGGGGGGAGGGGGGTCTTGTAAAACGTTACGATGCGTTACAAGGGCGGGAGGGGGGGGTTCGAACAACGCGTTATGTAACATTTTTATTATTTAAATAAAAAACTAGGGAATTAGTCTCCTAAGTTGGCAACTCTTTTCGTTTTTGTTTTACGGCTAATCCCTCGACTTTTTTGTACATCATTTTTATTTTGTTTTCGTTGTCAGTATTCGTTAGTGTTTTAAACACGAAATACGCACAAGCACATTGCCGTAATCGTTGTTGTAAAGGTGAGTTCATACTGTAATGTCCTCAAAAGAGGGAGATTTGCATTATCAGCCGTTCTTAGCCTATAAAGGCTCTCATACTGACTTGCCAGCGCAATTGTGCAAAAAAAAAATGCCAACCTGCCCTTCGGCAGCTCAAGAAGCACTAATTGGACTTACTGCACTGCACCTTTTTATTAAAAAGGTTGCATTACGTAGTGAAATCAGAATTCTTCGCTCGGGAACAAACCTATGGGTCACATGTCAATCCTGCAACAGCTTCCTGAGCTGGATATGAATACCACGGTCTCAGACGCATTACCACACCCATTCCCTTTTGACAAGAGATTTAAGATATTAATCCCAAACCGCACAGCTTGGAAAACCACTGATCTCTTGCTCAACGTCAAAGGTCTTAGGTGGTATACTGATGGCTCCAAAATTATTTCTGGCGTTGTCGCCGGCATCCTTGGACCAAATTGGAGGATTAGCAAGACCCTTCGAATGAGTCCCAGTATCTTCTAATCTGAATTATAACCATCCTAACATCCGCCAATCTAAACTTAGAGACTGGCATAAGAGGAATAACCATCAGTATACTCTATGATAGCCAAGCAGAGCTGACTTCGTATAGCACGAACTCCAAGTCCGTTAGGGAATGCCAGAATGCCAGGGTACAGAAAAACGTTACGGCGCGTTACGTGGGGGGGGGGGGGTCAAGAATCTTAAAAAAATTGCGTTACGTAATACTTGAACGCCCCCCTGATGATTGCCCTATCCACGCGGGTTGTTGTCTTTCGCACCGGCCGGCGTCTTCCTTCCTTTCTTTCTTACACATTTGATAGGACTGTATATCATTTTTCGGGAACAACCTACTATTTCCGCGGTTGTTGTCTGTTTTGTGCCCTTTTGGTAAAGGTCCTAAGTTATTGTTAGCTTCCTTAGACAAAAAGGATTAAAGTCCCGTCAGGTGAAGGATTAGCAGGTCAATTGCTTGCGATTTGAAGATAAGCAAAGTGCACCATAAAGATTTCGTCACTTCACTTACTGCATGTATATAAAAAAGAATGTCGAGGGGTAATGGGTTACAAGGAATAAAGGTTTGAAAAACCACGAGACAAAGTCTTTAACTATGTTATGGATCGTGAGCATATGATCACGAAATCAAGTGCCGAAAGCTGGACAAACAACGATGCAATGTAACAGCTCCCAGACGCATAGACAGCGAAGTAGTTAAACAATTGCGTATGAGACGCGTCACGACCATGCAATCGAACAACTGTTTTAATACTAACTGGAGTGGTTGGAGCGGTTTAACTACTAGAATATTCCAAGAATAAAAGAACTTTCTGTTCTGGGACCACCGTGTAAGGATCTTGGCACATAGTAGGGATCGTGGGACATAATAGAGGTCTTGGGACTTAATAGACTTAATCGCGAAAATGACACGTTCACTTCATTCAAACGCTCATTGTGCCCTGCGGTTGTATTGTGTGGTGCGTGGCGTTGAATTTGTTTTTCCTATAGGTGAATGGATCCTACAATTTTATTGCCGATTCCAAACGGCGAATTTCGAGAAGCTTTTCATGACAATTATTATATTGCAGGGTGTTTTGTCAGCACCCCGCTGAAGACAAGCAAAGAGAAAAACACATTCGGTAACACACTACCCATTGGTGTTCCTCCTCTGCGATTGTACCTTAACCTAAGTGAAAGCGTTACCGGAAATTAACGGAGGAGTGAAACTGCTGGAAAGACTCAGAGACCAATACCGCGTTGTCTCCCTTCAGACTGTAACGGACCAAAAGGTGTCTTTTCTTTGGGGTCAATCTTAATGCAATTTTAAGTACTAGGCGGGAATAAATTCCCCAAAACAAAGCGAAGCCCTAACTTCATGAACTAAAATGCTCAGGTATGAAAATTGTGCAATTGTTTTTCCATAGATCATTGCTGCGATTTTGATGAAATAAAATGTGTCAATGTTGTATTTGTAGAAAATCATTTTATTTTAATTGTTTTTTTTTCCACACACATCTATTGCATACTGTTCAGTCTTTCGAGTTCAGCCCGCTTTAGTAAGAACGCTGGCTTGGAGTTGATTCCCAACAACCTTTCGGATGGAAAACTTGGATCGAAGAGGATTCCATCAATTTTCTTGACCCTCGAACATGCAACGTAGGCCAATCCGGCACTAAATTCACTTATCGCTAAGTCCACAACTGCTTTGTCGAATGTAGTTCCTTGCGACCTGTGAATACTAATGCCGTAAGACAGCGATAACGGAAATTGCTTCCTCGTGCCATTGACTGCTCGTTTTTTGAATGACTTTACGACCTGCGTTATAGGAATAGCGCCTGATGCGAAAGTCAGTCCCGCCTAAGTTTCAAACTTGACCATGATGCAGATAGGAGCTTCGCTTGGTATGGAGTTCTCGACTCTGTTTTCGATTGAACCGTAATAAAATGTCAATGACTGTGCTCATCGAGCCATTGCACAGTCCGCAAGAGGTCCACAGGTTCAGGCGTAACAGTTCTGCGCTCAGTCCTTGAGCTTCGTCATATGACGCTTGAGCGGCTGTTGCATTAATGATTGAGGCATTTATTCGAGTCACTGGGCATCCAAGCGATCGTAAGGCGTTCTTGTTATAAGCTTTGATGTTTTTGTTGGTCGCCATCAATCGTGTCGCGTCCAGTCTGTCACATGATCTGCTTGAGAATAAACGTCTTTCGTATCTGCAAATAAGCTGCTTTGCCTCGCAGGGAAAACTCATCCGACTCTTTAGGTACGCCATACAGAGGCTTGTCCAAAACTGGCTTAAGCTGATTGAAGTCGCCAAAGAATACAACAACAAATCCTCCACAACGTTTATGCTGCTTCTCAGGGTTAGCTTCTCTAAACCGGCCATCTATCTTGCCCAGCATACGCAACCCAATCATGCTGAATTCGTCTATCAATATCACCTCGATATTACTGAAAAACTTCTGAAACCAGCACCAGAAGGGAAGGGATGAGGAAAAGCTTTGACGATGTATCCAACATTCGTGAATTCGTTGACCGGATTTGCTGAAACTGCGGGCCAATCGATTACATCACGAACAACTTCGGTTTGTCTCATACCACATGACAAGGGAAGCGCATTAATAAGCACATCGTCACTGTCTTCAGCAACATCGGGCATTGAGTCGTTGGCAACACTTCCGTCGACATGTCTAAGTTGATCTTGAACGCTTCCGTCTTCTCGTAGTGCCGCCAAGGCAGACATATTGATTTGCAAGTCAGCAAAGAAGCGATTCTGTTGCTTTAGAAACACCAGAACATCGTGTACCTCCTGCCGTCTGACCCTGAAGTCTTTATAACCTTGGGCTCACTGCTTCCTAACCAGCAAGATGTTGACTGTATTAGAAACTCTAGGCAACTCGTTTGCAATCGGTTGGAGATCTTGCTCGACGTTCAGCACGTTTCCTTTGTATCGGAATTGACCATTGACACCTTGACTGCGGAGCTGATTGACGCTGAGAACGGGTCGAATCCGTGCTACCAACATATGCTCGACGACTGGCAGTGTCTTCATAACCTCTGGAACATCTCCTGGATCCATATTGTTTTGAGCAGTGTACTTGACAGGGTTTTTAGTGCAGTAATGGCAGATGACTTCATGGTGGCTGAGTTGTAGCCGTGAGAAGTGTTCGCAGAGTCTGAACGCGTGCTTGTCGAGATTCTATGTTTCAGTTTCGAAGAGGGTCGTCAATTATGTTTTGGCAAACGTTCCTCATACTGGCTGCGTCTCTGGTCAATCGTGCTAAGTTCCGGGATCGTTTAGGACGAAGTGGCATATTGTTTATTGTTATTTTCTGTTTTTATCAGAGTAGTAGAACCCTCTCTCGGAAAACTAATGTGCCCCTCTATAAAACTTTAATCAACCCGGTCCTACTCTACAGCGCAGAGGCTTGGAGCTTATCAATAATAAATGAAGAGGCCCTTGGTCGTTTCGAGAGGAAAATTCTGCGTACAAATTAATGAAACAAATAATTCACTTTTTTATTTAAACTCCCCTATGATGATATGAGGTCTGATCTTCTTCGCTTTCCGGAGACTTCTACCCAAGCTCGAAGGGGGAATCAAGCCACAACGCGCTTTGTTATTTTATGTTTCGTTTGCTGGGGTTAAATTGTTGATTGTGTTTAGCAGACGTGTTGTCTTCGTACATAACTTACAATCTTCGGTCCCGTTTGTTTTGACGGAGAGGAGAAGATTCAACCACAGTCCCTACGGGCTGTACAGCGACATCGGCCTAGTACGACGTCTAGTGATCGCACGTCTAAGACGGCTAAGGAATGTAGAGCGAATGGTACAGCTCCGGCCCGAAGAGTCTTCGAATCCAACCCGGAAAGACGACGTTGCAGACGACGGCCGCATCAAAATTGGCGCACACAGGTGGAAAGGGACCTTAGTCAACTGGGCGTACGACATTGAAAACAGCTAGCAAAAGGTCGTGCTAGCTGGAAAGGCTTGTTGATTGAGGCTCAGGTTCACCCCGAACTGTGGCGCAACCTAAGTAAGTAAGTACGTAAGTTGGTCACGCAATACAAACTTTTAAAAGCCACTCACGATACCCTACAGAGAACGTTTGCTTTTCTACCACTGAAGCAGCAGCTCAAACATGCAGAATCATTACTCAAGGTGTTCAGGCTTCACCTCGTACGGCACCCACTATCCTGGTTTTTGAATTATTCCTACCACTTTCAGATGTTTCGAAACACTTGTATCATCTACTTGCAATATTTTTGCATGATCAGCTAGTGTTTACCAATGTCACCAATCGTTCGCCCTCAAACTTTTGCGGTGTGCCACTGATCACTGATCGTCTAAACCAGAATCAAATTAAACCGGCCTGTTCACAGACTTCATACATTAGGTACTTCGGTCTCATCACTGATCACTGATAGTCTAAACAAAGTTTCGAGTGACTAGTTCCCCTGCAAAAATATGGCTAGGAGAAAATGGGAACGGCTTCTTATATCGGGTGATTCTTTAAGAGTTTCTTAAAATTTTTGAGTTGGTGGGTACCTGCTATTTACTTTTTGGGCATAATTCTGAGTGGATGTGGACCACAACTATGCTTTAACTGATCCTTACCGAAAGCGGTTTTTTGGAGTAACTTTTTACGAACCTATTGGCTGGGATATCACTAGTAATACGTGTATTTTTTAATTTTCGTGGGGGCCAATACCCCCATTTATTAAGCTTAATTCAAGCTAACATTCTTAATTCTAGCTTGACTAACTAACATTCTTAATTAGTCTACCTTAACTGACTAACAAGAACGGGAGAGGGGGGCGCGATTAGGGAACTATGGAAGTGAGAAGGGGGGGATACCGAGAAGACGGAGTTTTAGGCATGGAGTGCTGAGGTTGAAATCGAAGTTAGTGTTCGAATTAACACTTCCCAGCATACGGGAGATGGGTTCATTGGAGCCATAAGAGGTGCGGGGGGTGGATAGGTAGAAGAGACGAGGATTGCGAGTATTACGAGGGTTAGTGTTAAGGGATATAGAGTTGTAGAGGTTGGCACAGTCAATGGTACCTGTTAGGAGTTTATGAATGAAGAGGATATCAGCTACCCTTCTTCTATCCTCCAACGTACTCAGATTTATTAGTTTGAGTCGGTCTTGATAGGGTGGTAAGAGCAAAGGATTTTGCCAGTGCAGACCTCTAAGAGCGAAGCGTAGGAATCGACGCTGGATGCTCTCGATTCTAGAAATGTGGGTTTGTTGATAAGGGGACCACGCTTGCGATGCGTATTCAAGAAGGGGGCGAACGAAGGTAATATAGAGGGATCGAGTCACGTAGGGATTGGAGAATTCTTTAGAACAGCGCTTCACGAAACCGAGTGCAGAGTTTGCTTTAAGAATTATATCGTCGATATGTGCGCGGAAATTGAGCTCTTGGTCACATAGTATGCCAAGATCGCGGATAACCTGAACGGTAGAAATGGGTTGGTTGTGGAGAAAGTAGAGACAAGGAGAGGATTGGACACGTTTGCGTGAGAAGGTGATAGATTGGCACTTGGAAATGTTAAGCTCCAAGCAATTTTCGGAACAACAGATAGAAAAGCTATTGAGATCGGATTGAATAAGGGAAGAGTCTTGTAGCGAGGAAATGGTCTTAAAGAACTTGGTGTCGTCGGCGTACAGTGAGAGATGGGAATGTTTGATGATTATCTCAATGTCGTTTATGGTAAGAATGAAAAGAAGTGGACCTAGGTGGCTACCTTGGGGAACGCCGGAAGAGGCAAAGAACGGGCTAGAAAAAGCAGATCTAAAGCGAACACTGTAGAAACGGTCTTTTAAATATGAAGATATCCACTTCAGCGCAGTGGGTTCAAAGCCTAGGGCAGACAGTTTGAAGAGTATTAGATTGTGAGATATTTGTCAAACGCTTTACTGAAGTCGGTTGTAATGACGTCGACTTCGTTTCCATTCTCTAATGTTGAGAGGGTGAAGAACACGAATTCGACAAGGTTTGTGGTTGTAGACCTGGATTTGAGGAATCCATGTTGATTTGAGGAGATTAGAGACTTGCAATGGAAACTTAGAGTGTCATACAAGATGCTTTCGAAAAGTTTGGGTATATGTGAGAGTTTTGCGATGGGGCGGTAGTTGTTAACATCACTCTTTTGACCTTTTTTGTGAATAGGAGTTATGAAGGCGGTTTTCCATACCTGGGGAAATTCTCCAAGGGACAGGGATAAGTTGAATAATTTTGCGAGCGGGACGGAGAGAATGAAGGAACATTTTTTTAATAATATGGCGGGGACACCATCGGGTCCAGGAGTAAACTCATCATTAAGTTGATTCAGTTTAATTGAAATGATATGGGGTTCAACAGAACGTGGAAGAAATGGACTGAGGGAGAAATTTGGTAGGTAGTCGAAATAGGAAGTGTCCGGCACAAAGGAGTCATCGGCAAAAGATTGTTCGAAAAGGTTGGCGAAAAAGTTGGCGATAGTGTTGGGATCATTCGAGGTTTCGCCATTGAAAGAGAGTGAGGTTGGGTAGCCATCAGATTTACTTTTGTAGTTGGCAAACTGAAAGAAGGACTTAGGATTGTTGATAAGATTGGCTTGTGTTTTGATCAAGTGCTGTTCGTAGAGAGAGTTATGAAGCTCGGTAAATTGTAGATACGTACCAATATAGTTGGAAAAGTCATAGGGGGACTGAGTACGAAGGAAGATAGCCCACAGTTTGTTTCTTAGAGAACGGAGCCTGCGATTATACCAAGGAGGAGAAGATAAGTGATTGGATCGAGAAATGAGAACGTAGAGAGAAATAGAATTAAATATTTCTCTATAGAACAAGGATATGGCGTCATTTATTGTAAGGCCTTCGTCTTCCAAGGCTGCAATTGATGCCGACTTTTCAACATGGACGGGTAGGCTTCTTCGCTGAACTCACTAAATGATGGCCTGAATGCACAGCACTGGCGAGTCATGCAGAGCACGCCATATAAGAAAAAAGATCTCCTGCATCTCGTTCTGGCAATTAGTGACAGTTCCTTGGACCGACTGCTAGACCTTGGATGCAAAGTGGCTTACCGTTTTGGTGATGTTAAGATCATCATGAAAAGCCGCGAAAAAACATCGGTTGATGTACGACATCGACGGCCAATAAGGGTCGTCCAAATGCAACTAAAAATCATCCCCCCACTAAACTAGGGGAATCCTCGACAGGAAGTAGATCAGTGGATCACTTCCATCGGACCGGTAACTTCTGGAGTCGCAATAATAAGCCATATCGAACGAAGGAGCCGGCCTACCGTCGCAAGAAATGAGTGGGCTGCTTGTGCTACAGCTTGCGATCCTATGGCGACAAAATCTCCCAGGAATCGTTGGTTCTAATATAAATTTTCTATCCAATCCAGAGCAACAAGGGACCTGGCAGCCGTCGTCGTGGAAGTCCCGATTGATGGAGGAGTAAGCGAGATCGTTTGCTCCTCCGCCTACTTTCCGGGAGACGAGGACTGTATTCCACGTACTGAGGGACAAGACCTAGTAAGGTACTGCTATCGGCGCATGCGACAGCTAGTCATTGGATGTGATGCCAATGCGCACCACGGGGAATGGGGCCGCAGTAACACCAACAAACGAGGTGAGTCACTTTTTGAGTAATGACTTAGTAGTAATCTCACCTTTGCCAATAGAGGCAACAAACCCACTTTTATAAACTCAAGTAAAGAATAGGTCCTTGACCCCACTATCTCTAGCCCCTTTGTCTCAAATATTAATTTGTGTCTGGCACATCTCAAATGGGATCTCACCATCTGATCACCAATATATCAGATTCAACACCTCTAGTGAGGTTAAGGAAGCTCTTCCTGGATATCAGCCCAAACGAACAAATTGGCTTCTTTTCAAGCTCAACTTGCCGCTAAAGAAGTTACGCTTCGTAAGTCGATTGCATCGACAGATGATATCGAAGAAGCGGCTTTCCAACTCAACGGAGCACTTATGTATATTATCTTTTAGAATCAGCTGTACACCCAGGATAAGTACACACATTCCTGGTGGAATGTACAGCTCGAATCTCTAAGGAAACAGGTGAGACCTCTGTTTAACTGAGCCAAACGAAAGAATAGTTGGACTGATTATAGATCTGTTCTGACGAAGTACAACCGCGAACTGAGGAAACCTAAAAGAATGTTTTGGAAGAAACACTGCGGGAACATATACTCGCTACCAACTTGGGCTCGACTCTATAAAGCGCTATCCCAGGAGCACACAAATGGACTCGGGCAGCTTCGTAAATCAGACGGTACCTTCGCTGTCAGTTGCAGGGAAACCCTAGAGACCTTGCTTGAGGTACATTTCACTGGTTGTACTCCCCAGCATATGCCTTTTGAAGATCAGTCGAGCGTCATAAATAACATCGACAGTAGAAGGAAATGCCATATCGTTATTCTGTCACCCCTGATAGTTCAGTCAACCTTGTCTTCATCCCCAAGATTGGAAAGCCAAGTGAACAACCCAAATCCTATCGTCTTATCAGCCGAACACCATAGAAGAGGTATCCTAGAGAATCAGATACCACTGCATCAAAATCAATATGCATATCGGAAAGAACGATCTACTGAGAATGCGCTACATCACTTAGTGGCGTGTGTTGAAAATAGTTTCACACGCAAGTAGATCGCAATTTGCTTCCTCGATATTGAGGGGGCTTTTGACAATACTGGCTATGACTCGATCACCACTGCACTATCCTGCAGGGCTGTAGACCATCCCACTAATCACTGGATTAGGGCGATACTAAATAGCCGTATTATATCGGCCACATTTGGAAAGGTCTCGTTGAGAGTATCGGCGGCTAAGGGGTATCCTCAAGGAGGAGTCCTTTCACCGCTTCTCCGATCGATAGCTATCGATGACCTATTCCACAAATTAACTAATCTCGTCTACGACGTCATCGGATACGCCGATGTCCTGGTAGTTATTGTTACGGGCAAGTGCGAGATTTCTGCTTATGAGCGCAAACTTGCACTTCAGTTCATCTCTGACTGGTGTGGTAGAGTTGGCTTATCGATTAACCCAAATAAGACAATCTTAGTCCCCTTTAGAAAGAGGAGAAAGTTGCAGCCCTGCTCCGTCTTTCTAAATGGCGCCAACATAGGATTTTCAGAAGAAGTAAAGTATCTAGTTATTGGCCTCGATCGCAGACCTACAAAGACGACCAAGACCTTGTGGGCCTGTCGATGCACTTACGGTAAAACCTGGGGATTGAAACCCAAGGTAATCCACTGGCAATATACCGCGATAGTATAGATTAATATAGTCAAACTTAATAGAGTAGATATCAGAAGACTTGTCTTACTAATCTTAGACATTATCTCAAAAAAATTAACCCCTTGTATGAAACTATGTGTCGACTCTGTCTTGAGGACGAAGAAACTGCAGGGCTGATACTATGTGCCCTCCATGTGGCTCTTTGTCATCTTAGGAATCGTATCCTTCTCAGTGAAATCATGACTCCTGAGGCGATCATCCCCGCTTCATTAAAAAAGTGAAAAAGTTCTTCCTCATCTAACCGGCTAGTAGGCACAATAGATCTATGTATAAAGGTGCCTCATGCTCTTCCAAGTATATTGGCCGCTCTTGTATCACTTAAGATTCTTCATCGGATGAAATACAACTTTTCTGTTTTTTAACATTCGCATTCAACCAGATATGAGATTCGTCGCTAAAGGCAATTTTTTGATAAAAAATCGGATCCTTCCCTTAGTTTTGTTAAGGCCCATTCTTTTTAATTCGACGCTGTGGCAGGTCGTTCGGCTTCAGTTCTTGCACGAACTGCGTTTTGTAAGGTTTTATAGTAGGATCCTCAGGAAACACAATCTCAATTGCTGCCAAAGGCAACGAATGGTGGATTTAGCAGCAATATTTCTCGCTGTACAGGTAGGTAGGGTGCTAAAGGGCTAGACTATGCGAACATATGAAGGCACAAGCGCCGACACTTCAGCCTGTCTACCAACTCCTATTCTCACCTCCAGGAGGTGGCTCCTGGATGCCTGGTACCTCAACTGCAGATCGGGTAGACCATCCCTTTGTAAGGTTATTGTGGCAGCAAGCGAGAGAGGGGGGAGTCTGAGCCGCCACCAAGGTTCAGCTCTTTCTTCCCAAGATGGACTCAACGGCGGCGCACACGGTTCGAGCGAGAAGAACTATCTGGTGAACACTTAATTTCGGGCTACTACCATATACATGTTTGGAGCTCAGACCGATAAGGTAGTAGTGGAGTCACAGTCAATGCTGAGATTGTGGAAGAACCACTTCTGCAGACTGTATAACGGCGATGATGATCACAATGCCGCCGTCAGGCAGAACGAACCACGATAGCGATACCGAAACTTAAGTCTTAAGCAGACGGACTCGCCCTTAAACTATTTAAAGCAGCTGGCGATGAGCTGATCAGGAACATGCACCAATTCATCTGCAAGATCTGGTCGGAAGAATGCATGCCCGATGAATGGAATCTCAGCATCGTTTGCCCGGTCCATAAGAAAGGAGACCCCTATGACTGAGCCAACTACAGAGGGATAATTCTCCTGAACATTGCGTACAAGATCCTCTCTGCCGTACTGTGGAAGCGCTTAAAACCGTTTTTGAACCATCTGGTAGGTTCCTACCAGTGTGGTTTCAGGCCAGGAAGATCCACTCTAGACCAACGGCAACGGTCTAGGTCGACGGTCCAGGTCGACTTTAAAGACGCATATGACAGTGTTTATAGAGACGAGCCATACAGAGCTCTGTCATATCTTAACATTCCTGCCAAACTTGTCAAACTGTGCAGGTTTCAGAGAGGGTGACGCATTGCCATGTGATTTCTTTAACATCATACTTGAAAAGATCGTTCGGGATTCTGCGGCCAATACAAGAGGTACGATCTACTCGCCTACGCAAATGACATTGACGCTATTGGACGGAAAAAGCGAGACGTCAATTAGGCGGTCGCAAGCATTGAAGCAGAAGCGACTAAAGTGGATCTAAGGGTAAATGGGGACAAGACCAAATATATGCTGTCATCAAACAAGGACGCGGATCATCGACGTCTTGGTCAGAACGTCGCCTTCGGTTGCTATATTTTTGAAGTAGTCAAGGACTTCGTCTACCTTGGCTCGATAGTGACAAGCAGCGACGACACCAGAGCTGAGATAAAACGCAGAATAACTCTTGCCAATCGCTGCTTCTTTAGTCTCATGAGGTAGCTGAGTAGTAGAGCCCTCTCTCGAAAAACTTAGGTATCCGTATACAAAACCTTAATCATCCCGGTCCTCCTCTATGGCGCTGTGGCTCGGATGAAGAGACTCTTCGGCGTTTCGAGAAAAAATTCGGCGTGCAGTCTTTGGTCCCGTTTGTGTAAACGGAGAACTGTACGGGCTGTACAGCGACATCGGCCTAGTTAGACGTCGAGCGTAGAGCAAATGGACATCACCGCTCCGGCCCGAAGAGTCTTCGACACCAACCCCGAGGGACGACGCAGCAGAGGACGACCGCATCTAAGGCGGCGCGCACAGGTGGAAAGGGACCTCAACCAACTGGCCGTGCGGCACTGGAGGCGGCTGGCCAAAGATCATGCCGGCTGGAGAGGCTTGTTGGTTGAGGCCCTGATTCACCCCGAACTGTAGCTAAATAGTAGGAAAACGCTGTTTCATAGATCTTTTTAACGTGGTAAGATACGGTCTGCTACTTTTTGGCGACTTAAAACTATCATAGGTTGCGACCGTATCTGTTGACGCTCGACGTGTCTCGTTGCTTATATGCTAATAACCTGATACCATACAATTATCTCAGCTGTCCAAAGGTCATAAGTTGCCGGACAAGGTGTAACAGTTAAACCATAGACCTATTGGTTACTTTTGTTCGACAACAATGTACACTTTACTGCTTGTCGGTACATAATTGATCAAAAACAACATTTTATTGACGACTTAGCCTTACCCGGAAATGCAATCTAGCCTATAGCTCGCTTATGATCACGACGACTCTTCAAGACGATCTCACCTAACATGTAATTGCCTTACCAGATCGGGTTTATTCCGTCATTACTTACCTAGTCACACTACACAATCACCCTATGTGTAGATACATATGTACATAAGTGTCCAGCGAGAACTGTTCAATCTAGACCCCAGCAATTTGTATTCTACAATTACCGTAAACACAATTTCGTATCCCTTAATCGATGTTGCACCAAAAACCAAAACAGATCGATGCATTTCGCAATCCAGTATATTTTACAATATTTTATCGATCATTCCCTGAATCATTCATTTCGCTACTCTACCTCTGGTTCGTTATCATCGCATAACCGTACCGTATGCCGTTTTCGTATGTCACGATAACAACAACCCCTTTCCACAGAGACGACAGGCGACTTCGATAGTACAGAGACCGGTCCGGTCGCACGGCGCATTCTGCCGCGCATACATTCCGGCAATTATACAAAAGCGAATTAATCAAAGCTTCGGCCGATGTTGTAATAGTCGACGACCAATTGGAAAACAATTCCAGCAAGCACGAGTGGCAGAACCCTGACGAGCCTTACCTGCCCCTTCTTCTCGTGAGTCTGTCTCAACCCTAACACATATGTATGTATGTATCTATTTAGTGTGCTGGTGGAGATGCATTGACGTTAAAGCTTGTCTGTTGCCCTGCTCCAAGCTTCGCCTGGTGCTAGTGTGTTAGCTATCCGGTGGTGGTGGGTTACATTGTGCGATGCGTCAATAGTGCAATAGAAGGCTGCGCGTTGTTCTTGTTCTAAAAGCACAAATCGCACTCACACACCCCACTAGTCTTCGTCTATGTGTATGTGGCTGTGTATGGGGGGGGGGGGGGGGAGCTAGGAGTATGGTGCCTGTATAAGATGCAATTTTGCACACAGCACCACCCACTGTCCCCCCCCTGACTGGATGGATGTACTCGTATCCGCGAATATGACTGTGTGACGTGAGCCCGATACTTGTTGCATTTGAAAGTTTATTGTTTGTTGTTACCTTATTGCATTTCATTTTGTTGTTGTTTTCGCTTTTTGTTTTTGTTTTTTGCATCGATGTAGCTTAGAACGCAGCAGCACAGCATGCAGTTAGTTCGGTTCAGGAAAGGCTCGGCTTGTCGCAGAGCTTCGCTTTGGTACGCGGAACTAGAAGCGTTTTCGAATCGGATTTTCTCTATTCCCTATCCTGTCGGATGCGTATTTAACGGTATTTCGAATTTGCTGCACGTTACTCGTAAATCATAAACAAAATAATTGAATTAAACAAATTGATTTTACAACCCGATCGGACGGGGCGGACAAGGCTTATGCGAAATGTGTGCGCGAATGTAAGAGTGGAACCGGAGGGCGAGTACGAGAGAAAGTTCAAGTACAAGAGTCTAGTGCGCAAGGAAATTTACAAAAACGAAAAAAGGAAAATGTCGCTTTTAGGAAAATGTAATTTTGTGATTATCGCTTTTTGTTTTTGTTTAAATCAAGCTCATCCCTTGGTGGTTTATCAATATAAGTTCAACTGTTGATGTAGTGTATTGGCAACTCTATCCCCTATACTATGGACGAGTACATATGTGCACTTGAAGTACAAAAAAATTAAATAAAAATCAAATAAGTAATGGTAGTGATGCAAGAGCTGTTTCTAATTATCTAATAAAATATGTGTAATGTAAATAAACGGTATTTGATAATAGTGGGTGCATGTGTGTTTGTGTAAACATTGTAATAGTGGTTAGTTGGCGCAGTAATCTACGTGTATACGCGTGTAGATATGCACTTTGTCTCGGGCTGAGTTAGTACATTTGTAATGAATTATTGCAAATAAAACTATCTACAAATAGGTCGCACGCGTATGCAGGGAACACGGAAAAAAAAAACTTGAGTAATCCCGGAGAAAAGTAATAATAGCCTTCTTAAGTGGCTGGTGTTGGTACTTAAGCTGGTTTAAAGGTGCAGCAAGCTGGAATGACCTTTAACAACTTTTCTATGGCATTCTAGGGTAGTATAAACGGTTTTAGAGTAGTACAAGAGGCTGTCCCAGAAGTGTCCGACTTAGTAGAACATTCACTTTTCTGTATCAGTTGGATGTGCTATCATCGGAATCCTTAAAATAGCCCTCAAACGCAGGCTTCATCTCCTCATTGTTGTGAATTTGTTCGAGTTTGGAAGTGAATATTAGACCAAGAGTGCTAAGTTTAGCGAAGAGGTGCATTCTTCTTCTCCTTAATAGGGGCTACAGTTCGGAGTGAACCTGGGCCTCAACTAACATGCCCCTCCAACTAGCACGATCTTTTGCTAGCCTTTTCCATTGCCGCACACCCAGTTGGCTGAGATCCCCTTCCACCTGTGTGCGTCATCTTAAGTGCGGCCGTCCTCTGCTTCTTCGTCCCTCGGGGTTGGATTCAACCATTCCATTCGCTCTACATTGCCCAGCCATCTTAGGCCTTAAATACTGGACTCATGTCGCTGTACAGCCCGTAAAGTTCGTGGCAGAATCTTTTTCTCAATTCCCCGTCTGCGTTTCTTCTTCTTCTTTGTGGGCGCTACAGTTCGGGGTGAACCTGGGCCTCAACCAACATGCCCCTCCATCTAGCACGATTTTTCGCTAGCCTTTTCCATTGCCGCACACCCAGTTGGCTGAGGTCCCCTTCCACCTGTGTGCGCTATCTTAAGTGCGGCCGTCCTCTGCTTCTTCGTCCCTCGGGGTTGAATTCAACCATTCCATTCGCTCTACTTCGCCCAGCCATCCTAGGCCTTAAATACTAGACTCATGTCGCTGTACAGCCCGTAAAGTTCGTGGTTGAATCTTTTCCTCTATTCCCCGTCTGCGTTTATAGGCCCGAAAATCACGCGCAAAATCTTTCACTCGAACCGACCAGGGGCCTATTCATCCGCTTTTGATAGTGTCCATGCTTCTGCGCCGTACAACATGACCGGGATAATAAGGGTCTTATATAGAGTCAACTTTGTCGTTCGGGAGAGGGCTCTATTACTCAGTTGTCTCCTGAGCCCAAAGAAACAGCGATTGGCAAGAGTGATTCTGCGTTTGATTTCGGAACTGATGTTGTTGTTGTTCCAGGTTACTACGGAGCCAAGGTAGACGAAGTCCTTAACTACCTCGAACTTATAACTGCCAATACGAACGTTCTGGCCAAGACGTCGGTGGTGAGCGTCCTTTTTTGATGACAGCATATATTTAGTTTAGCCGCCTCCATCTCTATACTCGCAAAGGCCTCATTGACATCTCGCTGTGATCTACCTATTATGTCAATATCGTCGGCGTATGCAAGGAGTTGCGAGGATTTGAAATAGATTGTGTCTCTTGTGTTGGCCAGTGATTTTTGCACAATAATTTCTAATATGATCTTGAAGAAATCACACGACAGCGCATCGCCTTGCCTAAATCCTTTTTTGACATCAAAACTATCGGTAAGGTGTTCACCGATTCGAATGGAGCAGCGAGCATTCTCCAAAGTCATCCTGCATAGTCTTGTAGTTTAACAGGTATGTCAAAGGTAGACATAGCGTTTTATTCTTCTTTGATGGCGTTACTGCCCATGAAGGACCAGTGCCAAACCTCTCTCAATCACCCATGTTGTGTGTGATTTATTTTTCACATAGGTGAAAGGGACCTATAGTTTAATGCCGATTCCGAACGGCTTGAGTCGAGGGAGGTTTTGCCAGTACCCCGCAGAGGAGGAACGCCGCGAAATAAACATTCGATGGCGTCGGTGTTATCGGGATCCGAACTCGCTTATCGTGCGTCAGAGTCCAGCACACTAACCACTGCGCCACGGCGTCGTATAGCTCGTCTCTAATTACGCTGTCGTATGCGGCTTTGAAGTCGACAAATAGGTGGTGAGTGTCGACTTGAAATTCATTGGTTTTTTCCAGGATCTGCCATAGTGTGAAAATTTGGTCTATGATGGACTTCCCTGGCCTGAATCCGCACTGATAAGGACCTATCAGCTTATTTACAAAAGGCTTCAGGCGTTCACACAAAACGGCAGAGAAGATTTTGTAGGCGATGTTAAGGAGACTTATTCCTCCATAGTTGGCGCAATCAGAGGGGTCTCCTTTCTTGTGGATCGGGCATACGATGCTGAGACTCCATTCATCGGGCATGCTTTCCCCTGACCATATCTTACAGATGAGCTGGTGCATGCTCCTAACCAGGTCATCCCCAGCTGCCTTGAAGTGCTCAGCAGACAGTCCGCCTTCGCCAGCAGCTTTATTCGACTTGAGCTTCGATATGGCAATCTTCACTTCGTCGAGGTCAGGGGGAGGGAGTCTCTGCGGTCTTTGTCGATTAGAAGTAGATCATTCTGCCTGACAGCGGTATATAGACTAACATCGCCGTCAGCATCTACTGCGATTCTACTACTAGGTGTCCATTCTCATCCCTGCATGCCTCCGTTCTGGCTTTATAACCTTGGCATGTTCACTTTATCTGTTGATAAAACTTTCGAACGTCACGCCTGGAGTAACACCTCAATCGCGCGACTTATAGATTCGGTTCTCTTAAATGAAACACAATAACACGATTCAACTCTTATTTTAAGTCTTTATTCTTAATCAATATTCTTCAATATCTTATGTCGAGAGACTGAACTAAAACTAACTTAAATCTAACTATGCTACCTTATATATATGCGGAAACTATACTACTTGTCACCGCCCACCAGCACGAGCATCTTACCATATATGGTCATATGGTTTGCCGCTGATAGCCGTTCGTTCTGTGCGGTAACGGGACAAGGGACAGCCGATTTTGGCTTGGCTTCTCTACAGTGCCAAGCCAAGCCATTTGCACCGTACGTTATTCCCTCGTACGTCTTCCGAATATGAGTGGGGGAAGGTATGCCTCGCTGTTGCCACATTAATGTGCACAGGTGCATATGCACCTGTGACGATTGCGAAAGTACAGGCTATGGAGTACAGCCTGTATGTAACTCGCGCGTGCTCTTTCTTCTTTCTCCTAAGAAGCTTATGCTCCTCCCTTTTTTTTTTTAACTCGTAGAGCTCACGAGCTGCTCTTGTTCTTTTATGCAGCGAGGCCTTATATGCATCCTGCTTCGCTGTGTGAATCCTCCTGCACTCGTCATCGAACCAGGTGTTTCTTCGTGGTGGAGCCTTGAAACCCAAAACTTCGGATGCAGAGCTTTTCAGGGCTTGTTTGCAAAGGCTACACTGCTGTTCTATTGATAGCGTGGAGGATTGAGGTGTATTGGAGAGCTTAAGGGAGACGCGATCGGTAAAAGCACGAGCGGTTTCTGGCGATAGTAGCTTTCCGACGTCATAACTTTGTATTCTTACTCTACTCCGCTGCGTTCGTGATATCCGTAAGCGCATCTTGGCAACTACAAGAAAGTGGTCCGAGTCGATGTTAGCCCCTCGGAAAGTTCGAACATCAAGAATAGTGGAGGAGTGTCTGACGTCGATCGCGATGTGGTCGATCTGGTTGGAAGTCGATTGATCAAAAGACCGCCAGGTGCCTTTGTGTATATCGAGGTGTGGGAAGCGCGTACTGGCTAGAAGGAGATTTCGCCCAGTAGCAAGATCAATCAGCCTGTGTCCATTATCGGATGTGGTGTCATGTAGGCTATGTTTGCAGCTTAGCATTGAAGTCTCCTTGTACAATTTGGATGTCATAGCTGGGACATTGGGCATACGTTCTGTCTAGGAGATCGTAGAACTCATCTTTGGCGGAGTCATCCTTGTCTTCCGTGGGGGCGTTGACGCAGATTAGGCTGATGTTAAAAAATGTAGCCTTGATATGGATTGTTATGAGGCGTTCGCTCACATGCCGAAAGCTTAGGACTATTTGCCTTAGTCCACCTTGAACAACAAATCCGCATCCGAACAATCGTTGCCCTCTCTCCCTATGGCAGTCGCCGTAGTGGATATCACAGTTTCTCATCCTCTTTTTGCCCGGTCCATCCCATCGCACTTCCTGGATCTGCCTTATAACAGTCTGGGGCCTCCGCAAGTTGTTCGGCTGCACGTGGTCTGTTGAGGGACCTTACATTCCACGTACAAAGCCGAATATCATTTTACCTTTTCCTTTTCCTTTTGTTGTTTCCTGGGTCGTCATCGGTTAATCCGTCCGTTTTTCTTGTATCCGAGGCTTTTTTCGGGTTTTTTGGCTTGTTGGTTTTTTCCCAGGTATGGCTTGCCGGGCCATAGCCTAACCGACACTTATCCTGTTTTGTGGCGTAGGAAACTCGCCATTCGCCCTTTCCGTTCGCGATTTTAAATAGAAATCCCTAGGTGGCTCCACGAGGAGGTGGAAATAGGGCTTACTAACAGAGCTGCTAGATGTTCGACTGCAGTGGCTCCTGCTCGCTATTTTACGGGCCGGCGCATGTCGAATAAGCTACCCCTACGAGGCCTTTGTTAGTCGTTACCACCGTTTTTGGCTTATTGGCTCCATAATAAAGGAGACCTCTATAACTGTGCCAACTAAAGGAGAGTCAGTCTCCTTAACATCGCGGACGCTTGAAACCATTCGTGGACAATTTGATACGTTCCTATCAATGTGGCTTGATAGGATAGACAAAGCTAACCTACTTGCTGCCCACTTCGCAGCTAGCTCTCAGCTCGCAGTTTGTACTTTGTCTCCGCCTGTACTAGAGTGCGTCAATTCCACGATGGGGCTAATCCATTTCCGAGTGCACCAACAAATAACAGAACCCACTTCCCCATTCGTACAGTTCCAAGGGTTCTTAAGGACCTTGACATACACAATTCCGCTATTCCAAATGGTAATACTCCAACACTTCTGAGGAGGTGTTCTTCTACGCAGGCAAAACCACTGCGGAAGCTTTTAACCTTTCCTACTCTTCTGGGCTCTTTCCGAGTAGGTGAAAGGCGAATCTTTTTCTCCCTCCAACTACCGACCCATTGCACTAACGTCCCTTCTTTCCAAGGTCATAGCTCCTCCTGATTAACCGTCAGCTAATGAAATACCTTGAATCACGGAAACTCCTCAATGACCGTCAGTACGGTTTTCGCAGCAACAGATCCTTTGGTAATTTGATGGCATATCTCGCCGGAAAGTGGAATCGCTCGCTTCATCAAGCAGGTGAAAGCAAAATAGTGGCACTGGATATTTCGATAGCATTTGACAGGGTTTAGCATAAAGCCCTTTTGGATTAGGAGCTACCTTTCGATTCATTCAATTCAAGTTGTTTTGGACGGATTCAAGTTTGACATCCACTTCTTAAATGCTGGTGTTCCCCAGGGCTCCGTCTTGTCTCCAACACTCTTTCCCATTTTTATAAATAAACTCTTGTGTGCCACTTCTAATCCAATTCACTCCTTCGCTGACGACAGTACCCTTAGCTATTCATATTCGTTTACTAGTTTACGACCCAGCACTTCGGTTGTAGATAGTGAGCGGCAGCGTATGTTAAGCTCATTAAATACCGATAGCGACAGCATCATCCTTACCCCATTGGATGATTGGAAGAATAGCGTGGAATTGAATATATCCAAAACACAATGCTGTCTTCTGTCGCTAAAGCGTAACACTGACCCAATGCCATTGCCCATGAATGACACTTACATCTCAGAAACTGAAAAGCTTTCCATCCTGGGTACGTGTGTTGCTCATAATCTTAATTGGAGCAATCACATGTTCAGTGTCGCCAAGATTGCTGCGAAATGCCTAGGCTTCTTATACAGATGGAACTAATATTTCTCACCCTTGGACCTGGCTATAATCTATAAGGCGTTCATTCGCCCGAAATTAGAGTTTAACGCTCATGTCCGCTCCAGTGCTTCCTAGACCTCATTTCACCTACTAGATAGAATACTAAAACGCGCGATAAGACTGATAGATGACTCCAGCATTACCGTAACATTAGACTCGCTGGAACATCGCCAGTTGCATTCCGCCCCTTCAACATTTCTCCCGCAACACAAGTCTTTCTAGGAATGCTCAATAACATACCCTGAAATCAAACCAAGCTCCTCACGTTGTGCAGGATGACAATGGAGAATTCTCACTGCTCCATCAAGGTTGGTAAAGAGCTAGCCGAGACCTTTAGTTACAAAGAAGGAATCAGACTGGGCGACGTAATGTCATGCGACTTTCTTAACATCATTCTTGAACACGACATACTTTAAGTCTGCACAATTGCTCGCATACGCTGATGACACTGATGTGATTGGGAGAACGCAGCAAGGCGTCAATGAAGCTTTTGTAAGCATTGAAGCTAAAGCGGCTAAAGTGGGTCTGAAGGTAACAGGGGAAAAGCCCAAATATAAGCTATCGTCAAAGAAAGACGCATAGCACCGACGTCTTGGCCAGAATGTTACTTTTGGCAGTTATAACTCTGATGTAGTCAAGGATTTCGTCTACTTTGGCTCACGAGCAATGAAGGCAAGAAATAGCTCTATATAATTGCAAGAGAGCCTTAGTGAAGAAATGGTGCTTCAGCCCCAAAATAGCCCTATGGTTGTACACCACAGTCGTCAGACCTATTCTTCTGTACGGCGTTTTAGTCTGGTAAACTGCACTAGAAAAAACAACATAACACAAGCATCACCATCACCGGGTCACTAAGGTCTACTCCTACGGCGGCGATCAACGCTACTCCACCTAACACTACTCGATATCCACGGTAAAATGGACGAGCTATATCGCCGGCCACGCTTCTATCCTGAACGATAGGTCAACTTTGGCAGAGAACTCCAACTACCTGCACATTGAGCTCGCCACAGTCTTTGAGAAAAAGTTCAAAATGACATACCCAGAAAGACAAAAATGATGCCGACAAGCACGACCCCACAGGGGCTGCGAGGACTTTTACATACCAATGGATGGGTCAAAAACCAAGGACGAGGTGGGTAGCAGAGTCTTTTGCAAGCAATTAAAACTAAGTCAGGCCCTAAAACAGAGCTACCAGCAATAAAGGAAGTCCTGTCCTGGCTAAAGTGGAACCTGATATGAGTCATAGATATTCGAGTCTTCACTAACAGCCAAGCTGCCCTAAAATCGCTAGAGTCTTATGCCTACACATGCAAGGCAAGCCACGACTACCGCCTATCTCTTAACGGGATAGCTGAGCAGTTTAATATACACCTCTGATGGCTACCAGGACACAGTGACATTTCAGGAAATGAAAGAGCTGACGTGCTCGCCAGACAAGGAACGACGCAACGAACCAATATGGCATACGCTGATGAAACATTAGCAACCATTAAACTAGAGCTAACGAATCAAGCCATGGCTGAGATGATCCTGAAATGGACCCAAGGGCATACCTGCCTAACCATCTGCCCTGGTGGGACTAATCTCCTTAAAACGAACCGAAATCAGTTGTTAGTGTCATCACTGGTCACTATTAGAAAGTATGCACAAAAATTGGGGCAAGTTTCGAATGACCTCTGCAGGAGCTGTAAAGACAAAGAGGTTGCGTCCATCCAATACCTGCTCTGCGCAAGTGCGGACTTCTATCATAGTAGGAAATGATACCCAGGATCCCACGTTCAGCGGTTAAGGACAACTGATATTCTTAATTTTGTTAGAAGCGCAATATCCCATGAATAGGGGGTCATCCCCCTCGTAGTAACACAATGAGCCTATCAGGAGTAGGTGTGTACTCCGCCTCGTGGAGGCTACGAATTACCTACCTACTCACCTGGGCTCACTATTGGTAACAAGCGGACACGACACCTGTGCTAAGGCTAGACGCAGGATAACTCTTGCCAACCGCCGTCTCTTCGGCCTCAATTGAGATTAGGACCTCCTCTCGGAAAACTAAGGTGAGCCTCTATAAAACCTTAATCATAGCGGTCCTCCCCTACGGCGCAGAGGCTTCGACCTTATCAAAAATGAGTGAAGATACACTTGGTCGTTTTGAGAGAAAAATTCTTCGTATATCCTTCGGTCGCACCGTGGCGCAGTGGGTAGTGTGTTGGCCTCTGACGCCGATGACACGGTATCGAATCCCGACACAGCCATGTTATCGAACGTGTTTTTCACGGTGTTTTCCCTCAGCGGGGTTCTGATAAAACCCCTGTAGTAAAATTGTCATGAAAAGCTTCTCGAAGTTCGCCGTTCGGAACCACGTCAAAGTCGGGGGTACGGAATTCTTGTCTGTCGTCGTCCAAGCTGAGTGGAACATTCTGCCTGACAGCGGTATTTTAGTCTTCCTTGCCTTTTAATAGTCTGCGGAAATGATTCTTTCAAGTTGTCAGTATCGACTGCGACTCTACCACAAGTTGTCCATTTTCGTCCCGGCAAGCTTCGGAGTTTGGAGTTTGTATCCACTGGATAGTTGGTTTGCCTTTTGGTAAAACTTCCGGATTTCATTCCTGCTGTAACACATCTCCATCTCCTCGACCGCGCGCTTCTCATGCTCCTTCCTTTTCTTTTTGAGAAACCAGTTCTCATCTCTCCTTACTGTTTGTAGAGCTCACAAGTAGCTCTCGTCCTTCGATGCAGCATTGCCTTGTAGGCGTCTTGCATAGCTACATGGGCCTGCCTGCATTCGTCGTCAAACCACGGGTTTTTCCTGGGGGTGGTGTCGTAAAACCCAGCACATCATAGCTTCTTTAACAGCTTTTGGACAACGCTTCCATTCTTTTTCTACCGTTAGTGCACGAGGTGTCGAATTTTCAGAGAGTCTTTGGGAGACTCGGTCAGCAAAGTCCTTAGCAGTCGATTGCGATTGGTGCTGTCCTGCGGTGTTCTTTCTCGCCTCCGTTGTTTCTTTGATATCCGTACTCTTACCTTGACCACAACAAGGAAATGATCCCAGTCAATGTTGGCTCCTCGGAAGGGTCGGATATTGAGAATACTGAAAGAGGGTTTGCCATCGATCGCAATGTGATCAAACTGGTTGACAGTTGATTGATCACGGTACCGCAAGGTTCCTTTGAACCTTTTCCAGCTGTGTTGTCATGGAGGCTGTGTTTTCCGATGACTCTGGCAAATACTTCTTCTTTTCCCAGCTATGTATTGAGGTCTCCTAGAGCGATCTAGCTGGCATTTATCGTATGTCCTTTTCAGGAGATCATAGAAGTCATCCTTGCTGTTGTCATCCTTGTCCTCTTTTGGGGCGTGTGCGCAAATCAGGCTAATGTTGCCGAATTTTGCCTTAATGCGGATTGTTATGAGGCGCTCGCTATATGTATATATGAAGCTTGAGACTTTTTGCCTTAGTCGGCCTCGAGCAACGAATCCACATCCAAATAAGGGCTGTCTTCCCCTTTTGTAGCAATCACCGCAATAGGGGTCGCAGTTTTTATCCTCTTTTTGCCTAGCCCATCCCAGAACAGTTTCCGGATTGCGGTAATGTCTACTTTGTAGCAGTCAAGGGCCTCCGCGAGTTCATCGGCTGTACGTGGTCTTCTCTGGATGGCTCGCATCCGAAATGTCCAATTTTCTATGACTCTAACATGTCATTGTCTTTAAGGGCCGCTTTGGTTTATGACTTATTCGTATAGACCTGCGACTTCAGAAAACTTCACAAGAAAAAGTCTAACGGGGTCAAATCGCACAATCTCGGTGGCCAGTTCACATCACCTCAGCATGAGATGACCATGCCCTCAAATTGCTCGTGCAGAAATTCAAATGTGTCGTGAGCTGTGTGACACATAGCGCCGTCCTGTTGAAACCACATATCGTTGGTGTCCATATCATCCTATTCAGGCTAAATGAAGTTGGTAATCATTCACCTCCTAGGTAAGTTGAATTTTTTACGGGTGCAGGCCCAAGTCATGAAACCATATTCGCCAAGTTGTGGTCTGCGAAAGGCCGAGTTCTTGAGCGGAACGCGAAATCCACTGCCTCGAATTCTCGTCCACACCTTCACGGACAGCGGCCATGTTTTCGGCAGATCTTGCGTTTTGTCGACGTACGGGTGTTGGTTTATCATTTACTGAACCAGTGGACTCAAATTTGTCCACCACACTGCGAACAGTCCTCTCGGTAGGACGATTACGACGGCCGTAAAATCGGCAAAGGTTGCCCGAAAGGAGCACCCATTTTCATAAAACAATTTTATCGTTTACACGTGTTGTTGAATGCTGTGTCCGTCCATGATGATTTAGCAAAATTTGATTTGACAGATGTAGCTTCAACAATATGGCCGCTATCAACTGTCAAAGTTTGAAAGTCCCTATTGTGTGTATGTTGGCGTTACAGTCTATGAAGGAGCAAAGCCGAGCTTCTTCTCAATCACCAATGCTGTGTGCGATTTTATTTCCCCCTAGGTGAAAGGGACCTACATTGCCCATTCTGAACGGCGAAATTCGAGAAGCTTTTCTTGACAATTATTATTACTACAGGGCGTTTCGTCAGTACCCCGCTGAGGAGAACTGGCTGTTATCGTGATTCGATCTCGTGTCATCGGCGTCAGCGGCCTACACACTACCCACTGCGTCACGCCGCTCCCCGAAAGTCCCTACTGGAAGACCTTTAAGTAGCAAATGGTCGATGGCGCTAGGCGTAAGCAATTTGTGATAGTTGAGAGATGTCATAAGGTAACTGCGCTCGTGACTATTTTGCTGTGAATCAAGTATTACCGGTAGTGAGTATAGTACCTACATATGTACATATGTAATTTGAAAAAGATAGGAAAGCGGAATGCAGCTCTAAGGCCACACCTCTCCATGGCTTTAATAATATCTTTCGCACGCTGAGAGAATTAATTGGCCATTGGAAACGGTGAGATATGTCACTGATCTATGTGAACTAGTTGCCTATTCCATTTTCTTAAAGCTTTTAGCACTTAGTTCAGTATAGAAGGGGCAAGTCTTACACAAGAACTCTTTTTAAGAAGCCGATAGGTCATTTTGGCTTACGTTATCTTACCAATCTAACCGTCATCCTAGTTTTATCTGCTTACACCTAGGGCATTATGAAGACTGCATGCATCTCCCCATACAAAACGTGCAAATGATGGGCTCCTCAAATGTATAGATAGCTCAAAACGATGAAAATATCTAATTGTGCGATGTGAACACGCAATGCGCCGACCTTTGGCCGCACGTAAGCCTTAAATTGAATGTACGTATGTACATATGTACGTCTGAATGACACTGGATTGCGTGTATCTCTAAGGAGCAACCCTTAAATCTAAGCTTGAATACTGCTTCATTAAAAAAAAAAAAAAAACACAAAAGACCAAACGACCAGTCATTACACAACCAAACCATCCTGGTGGGTTAAAGCATTCGTTTTCGCTTACAGAAATCCAATACATCTATTCATCTCACATCGCTTGCGGTCAGAAGATATGAGACGCATTAAAGCTACCCGCTGAAAGTAATACCAGACAAGCGTATCCACCCAACAGCGACGCGCCAAGTTACTGGCGCGATAAACTTTTGCCTTCCCAAAGCACAATGCCATTGATGGCGACTAACGACTACCGACTCACAGTCGGATGTAAGCCAAGTTTAAGAGCATGGCAGCCAACAAAACAAAACCAACGAGTCAAGGTTGACAAGGTGACAACGAACACGATAGGCGAAAGCGAAAGAACGACAGAACGAATGTGGGAAGGATAGAGAAAGAGGAAAATATTACTTAATTTCCATTTCCCGATACGTCACCACCCCTCGGGCGAAAACACATACGCGCGTACAGAGCAACTAAGAGCCGCGCGTCGAGGCGCACTCGTTGCACTTGTGTGCAACACCCCTACCGACACACAACGTCTATTATAGTCGGCGGCGAATATTATGCAATTCGCCGCAACTCGTCGATTTTATGATTACTTCAGATACTCGTAATGCAATTAAGTTGCTCGTGTAGTTGTTTGCCTGTTGGCGACTGGCGAGTGTGCGCGCCTTCAATTCAAGTTCAATGGCAAAAGACTGCAAAACTGCACTGCTTAGATACGTTTCACATGCATATGTACTTATATGGAAACAACACACACGCTTATTAGTGGAGCTCGAGTGCGCTTAGCAGTCATGCGGTACATATGTATGTGCTAAGCGACAGAAATAACCAGCCATCAGGCAGCTATGTACATACATACTATCTGACTAATACGCTTGTGTTTCCTATATTTGCTTTGATTAAAGCGCGCGCTAAGCTTTTTCAAACGAACCTGCAGATTGATTTGTAATCTATCTATGTAAATACCGTCAACGATTACCTTTAGATGCACCTGTTTCTACTCCAATCGGTCCGGCAAAAACTCTCGCGCCATTGGGATACGACAAATCTCCGGTCCTTTGTAGATTTTCTGCTATTTTGGATTTTAATTAGACAGAATCCCTTTGGTCGGTCGATAGAATGGCGCCCGACAGCGGGCCAAATTTTGCGGAATACCTCAGGGAAATTATAAATTGGTTAAGTCGGGCAGTAAGTGGTGGATGGTGATGGTAATGCCTTCATATGAGCATCCATCAAACGATGGACCGGTGCTAATCGGTTTATGTTGCATTTGATTAATAAGCGAAAGGATTATAAGGTCAAACGGGATGTTAACTACATTTGGTGTTGTTTTTGTTTTTATCTTTTCTCTTTTTGCGTTTGCTCGCAGTTTTTATCTTTTCCGTCAACAAACAGATTAATTAAACTGTAATTAAAAGTGCCATTTGCTGCATTAATTGGCAAAAGCGACTGGAGCACCATGATGGCTGTGGGTTTTATAAATAGTGTCCAGTTGGTGTCGTATTTTTTTGCACTTTTCACGGGAGTATCGATGAGATAATATCGAATAGAGGTAGATGCTCGCATGTGTCCTTGTGTGGTTTAATATGCTTCAGGTTGTTTGTCAGGGGGCGAGAGGAGAGGGAAATCTGCCTGTAGCTTGATATTATGCAAGGCGTTTGTAATTGATAAATGTCGAGTTTTGTATTACGTGGTAGGAATGGACGAAGAATGAGAGGAATAAAGCGGTAAAGTTCAAGGCAGCCGTGGGCTGGTAGATTTCTTGAAAGTACTTGAGTAAATTGTTCTTGTTAAGTTGAATTGTTCTTCTCTTTTCGGGCAACTTCGACAGATCGGTCGCTGTAATGTACGAATAGTCGATGGTGCAATAGATGCTTGGGGCATCGTGGGTATATGTCTTCCTAACTCAATTTCTTTTAATGAAAAATTTGAGATTTTTCTTAGGGATGCCATTTGATTTTTGTATTATTTGAGGAGGAAGTCGGATATATTTTGTATGTGGGTTGAACGATTTGCCATGCCACAGCGTCAATGAGTGGGTATTCTCTTGGATTCTTTTTCTTGCCTCGGCTTCATATAGTGCTGAGGATCTAATTAGCTGAATTCTTTTTACCTCCTTTGCTAGGATGCTGATTCCAGCGATGGCAACTGCAACTCCGTCTAATAACCGACAGCCGGCGGGTGTTTTTTTTTTTTAGTGCCTCCGCCCCGACTGGTGCAGCATATACATACATATGTAAGAGAATAGAACTGACCACTTTAGAGAGCAGGTGGCGTTACAGTTCGGGGTGAACCTGAGCCTCAATCAACAATGCCGATCTAATTATGTCAATCTTCTAAGTATGTAGAGGGCAAATGTTGGCTTGCATCGCTATAACCGGGGTACTACGAACAACCCCTACTATCGCCCTCACAATTATGCTTCACCTACTCCCCTTGGATCTTTTTGGCAAGGAAAAGGCAAAGAAATCGCCGTTGCGACTTAAGGAATCAGCTCATTGGAAGTTCTTCGAAGTAGGGCACGCTGGTATACTACGGCAAAACAGGGATTTGAGTGAAGTCACGGACTACTTAATCCCGATCCTGGACTTAAAAATTTCATAAAAAAACAATGACTTCCAACCGATGGCAATGGGAGAGGAATGAATGCCCAAGTATAAGCACTGCACTGCAAATATATACAGACGGGTTCAGGACAGGCAATAGTATGGGTGCCGGTGTCTATGCACCGACCCTAGAAATCGGCCAATCCTTTAGACTACCGAACTACCGTAGTGTATTCCAAGCTGAATGAATGGCAATTCATAATGCCCTCAACTGGCTGTCTTCGAGATCGATGGACTACAGTGACATTGTCATCTACACAGACGGCCAAGCATTCAAGTCACCAAGAATAAGATCAAAATTTATCAAGATTTATCGAGCAACTGCGCTGTTACGTTGTGCTGGGTACCTGAACACAGTGATATACGAGGTAAGTGTGAAGCAGACGAACTGGCTAGAATGGGCACCACAATGAAGTTTTCGACTGGGGATACCCCTCAACCAATGGAAACGCTAAGATATAAAATCTCAAAACAGGCACTGCTACAGGCCGATGAAAGATGATGTGGCCTTGATACATGCAACTACGCGAGGCAGATCTGGCCCAGGTACTGTGAACGCAGAACCACTAGCCTGCTTAAAATACGCAGGCAATGTATAAGCAGCCTTATTGGAGTACTAAGAAGACACTGTGCTTTAGGGAAACATGCCGCTAGATCAGGACTGCCAGCCATATATTGATTATTGCAGTAGGTGTCATAATGAGGAAGGGGAAGAACCTCCATCCCATCACCTGTGCAATAGCCCTGCCCTAGCCTCCTCAAGAAGACGATTTCTGGGAGAATAGTTCTTTGATGAACTGGCGGATCTATCCGAAAAGGAGATCAGCAAACGATCAAATGTTACTCAAGACACAAAATGGTTCCAGGAGTAACAGTGACCATCGGCCTAGAATCCATATCAAATGGTGACCTTCAGTGGATGCATTGGTATTAGGTGGACCTGTTGTAGAATGGATATCTTACTCGTCGATGCATGTGCTCATTTAAAAATGGCTATCGTTCCTGCAAATGATTTCTTGCTAAAAATGTGCGCCTGATTACAACTGCTCCCGAACTCAGCAGCGAGTAAATGGCGTTGTCTATGGCGGTTTCCCTTCAGCTTTTGGGTTGGTTGTATTTTGTACGGTTGTAGGCCCAAGTCTTTTCTTTGCTTGGTGGCGTTACAGCTCATAAAGGGGAGGGACGCCGCGAAATAAACATTCGATGCTGTTGGTGTTATCGGGATCCGAACTCGCTCATCGCGCGTCAGAGTCTAACACACTAACCACGGTGCCCTCAAGGCCCAAGTCCCGATGCAAAATTCGTCCAAGTTAATGTTCATGAAAGGTCGAGCTCTTGTGCGCTGCACGGAATCTTCTGCAAGCTCTTATGGAAAGCGACTATATTTCCGACATGAAAATAATGGGTTCACTTAACCGACCAACTTAAAGTTGGACGCAACGTCTACATCATTGTCACCATAGTATATTTTGGAAGTTCTGAGGTGGAACGAGAAGCTGCTTCCACTCATATCGGTCCCGTTCACGCTGCTTCCGATTGGAGAGTCCAAGTTTCCTGATGTCCGCGACTAATTTGTCTTTGAACCAGGTGGCTGGGATTCGAAAACACTCTTTACTAGAGCGCGGTCGAAAATGCACTCGATTTGGCCGAGCTGATATTGTCGACGGATTTTTGTCTTCCGGACTACGTCCACATCACCATACAGCTCGTAGAGTTCACGGTTGTATCTTCTCCTCCATTTGCCTTCCTCGCAGACAGGACCATATATTCGATTGAAATATTGTTCTTTCTGGGTGGAGTTAATATTTGTCCCACGGTAGACAAGCTCCTTAACTACTCCAAAATCGATGACTGCGTTCGATGGTCGATGGTTGCGTTCTGCCCAAGGCGGTGTTCAACGTAGCAGTTCCTAGTCGACAGCATCTATTTCGTTTTATCCTCAATTCAATTGCCGTGAATGACTACGGCGCGTTGTTAGCTTGCAATAATTTCAATGTCATCTACGTATCCCAGCAGTTGGACGCTCTTGAAGAAGATACTGCTTCCCGTGTTGACACCTGCCTACCTCACTATCCTTTCAAGGACTAAATTAAAGAAATCACACGGTGATTTCTGCCCTGCAGAGCTCTTGAATTTAAAGTCGATAAAAAGGTGGAGAGTATCGACTTGGAACTCGTTGGTTAGCTGGACTTTCACATAGTACACAGAATAGGATCTTCTAGGCGACATTGAGCAGGGTTATGCCTCGGTAGTTGGTGCAAGACATAGGATCGCCTTTTTTGGAATGCCAATCGTCGGGCATGCTCGGGTGTATGACCCCTACCAGAACTTACCACATTAATGGTCCTTCACTGGCTCAAAATTCAAAAATAAGAAAATGATCAACTGATCAACGATAAACCAGAAGTGGTATGTTGGTCTTACACTGCGGACCTATTTTAGTGTATGGATCGATTGTTTGGTGGAAGGCTCTTGAGAAGAAATGCCATTTTCAAAGTTTTCAAGGATTCAGAGAGCAGATTGTCTGTGCGGTGACTGGATCTATGAAATCCACACCAACGGCGGCTCTTGAAATAATGCTGAAACTTCCACCCTTAAACATATACAGCGAAAGCTTCTCAGCCAGGACTGCGCTAAGAATACAAGAATCCGGTCCCTAGGCATGAATCCGGTCCGGTCATGACCACACATGGGGCATCGGAAGGTTCAAAAGCGAAACATACTACATATATCACTCGACTTCCTTTGCTGCGAGAGGAGATTCTCTATCAGAATTCCTTCCACGGAGGAATGGACTAGTCGTATGATACATACGGGAAATGAACTGGCAATTTATACTGACGGATCCCAAATGGATACCGGTACAGGAGCCAGGGTTTATTTTGAATCTCGTGAAACAAATCACTCTCACAGGCTTGATGATAGCTGTAGCGAGTCTTTTGCAGCCAATTCTTCTTGAGAACAGGAGGAACGCTGCGAATTACTTGCAGATATCAGGGCATATGCGCTTTGCCATCCTGCATCCTGATTAATCCCTCCATCTACGGTTGTGTGTATTAATCACCCAATCGTTAATGTAGGAATTTACCGTGGACGCAGGTAGACATAGAGCGGGTTCAGGTCTCTCATCAGAGATCTCATTTCCTGGGATCCCAGAGTGACATGGAACCCATACAAGTCTTATTGAATTTAAAGTTCAAGAAAGTATTGAGTTCATGCACATTTGGAGCTAGTTGAAGGCACATTTGAAGCTAGTTGAAGGGTTGGACACAGTTTTGAGTGCAGCTTTACTGTCACTGCAGACGCATATGCAAATTTTCCTAACGAGAAGTGCAGTCGGATGATTTCGCGCTCAAAGAATACCCCAGTTCCGGACCCCCGACCAGACCTAGAGCCATCCGTGAAAATGCAAAGACTATCCTTTCCAGGTCCAGTACCCAGACAGAGCCAGTCTTGCCGACATGTAAACTAGACTGTGAAATTACAGCGCAGTAGGATAACAGGTGTCAAGGCCTCTGAAGGCATGACCATGAGACAGCGGTTGCACGGAAATCACTTCCTTTCGGGACTAGAAGACAGACTTCTAAGATTTATTTCTGCATCTAGGTGGTTCAGCTCAGCGGGTAACTTTTAGGTTAAACGATATCTGGGCACCTAACCTAACGAAATACAATGGCAGAAAAGTTAGATCTAGCTACCGCAATCATGCATCGTTACATGCTGGTAGTCAAGCCTTTCAAAATACAAAAGGTTCAAGACCTTATAGCTGCCCGGAAAGTAATGTGGCTCCAAAGATGGAAGGCGTTGAAGTAGTGACTTGTCCGCAGTAACTTGAAAACTCGTGTGATCAAAAACCGTGGAGATTTGGGCCCAAGTAACCGTGACTGGACGCACTCCGCTCGATTTTGTGCCGGCTGGAGTGAAAGTGAATACCGGAGTTTATCAAACAGTTGTATTGGAAGCTATACGAGTATTTTTCAGCAAGACTCTGCATCCGGGGTCACAGAGCAAGGAAAACTCAGGCTCCTGACTACATTACAATGGCACTTTGTTCTAATGCGATGGACTTCGACATATGCGACTCATGCAATGCCATAGGTCTCCTTATTAAGGCCATAGTCTGAAGTAAGAGGTCGGCCATCTAGTGGCTTTATTTTTTAAGTCATGGGTTATTTTGACACTGACAGCTGTTTCCCGCTCGAAATCTTGACAGAAAGTCAGTATCATACCTCTGCGGAACAATGTTGGGAAATATTGAAAACTTGCTTCCAAAGTGAGTGCTGTGTAGCCCAAACAGTGCATTTTTTGAAAAGAAGTTTTGGCCGAAATGAAGCACCCACCGCGGTTGCTAGTTTGTGCAAAAAGTTTGTGAGACTAGTATGCTAGTGTACAACACTCGGGGCCGAGGGTGTGAGATTCAATTCACGAACATCAACTCGCCATCGATCTCAATAGCTCAACATTTCACGCACTAGGTTAGGTTAGGTTAAAGTGGTTGGCATACGCCACATGTAGGCCGAAGTCGACCCAATGTGATACCACATGGATCATATTACCTTGATCCGCTACCTGAAAACCAATCGGTGCTTCTGATGAATCGATGGAGTTGAGCTATTTTTAAGTCTGCTAGCCCACTTAAGTTTTCATAGAAGAGCGCACCGAGGTTGATCCTCCAGCGATTCGCAAAAGAAGGGCATGAGCAGAGGAGGTGATGTTTCGATTCCTCCTCATCCAGCCGCGGCAGAAATCATTGGAGGGTAGCCCTAGTCTGGCGGCGTGTTTTCCAATGATGCAGTGACCTGTAATGACACCCACTAGAGTGCATAAGGTTGCCCTTTTGGTTGCCACAAGGTTCGTCTAAGTTCGTCCTAAGTTTAGCTTAATCGAGATTTGTTTAGTGATAAAGCCGATATTACTTTCATTCCATTGGAGGTTGGTAGCCTCTATGGTTTGAAGTTATACCATGTGCTTTACCGTACTTATTGGTGTTTTTAGATACCCGAGGGTAGGAAGACTGAGTGTGCCGCGCGGTTTCCTGAAATATCCCTATGCCCTACGAAGTTCTTAGTGAACACATTCTGCGGGATGATGTAGTTTGTGTCCATGGGTACTTCGAAGTGATTAAGAATGCTAGCGTGGCCTTTGTGTGATGTGGGCTATTTTCCTATGCCCCTAATCCGTAGAGCCACGCAGGCAGCAATTTGTTTGCTGAAGAGGTCCAATGGTGGAAAATGTAGTAGAATATTTAGGGCCTCCGTGGGGGTTGATTTGATCGCGCCGCTTATACATATATAAGCTGGCCGAACTTTGCATCTTCCCCAGAAGGTTTTGATAGACTGCAGTCCACCAGACTACGATACTACAGGAGGATGGGCCTTATGACTGCTATATAGAGCCAGTGCATAATGCTTGGTTGGAGACCCCACTTTTTGCCAACCACTTTTTTACAGCTGTAGAGGGCAGTGGTTGCTTTCTTTACGCGACCAAGAATGTTGGGTTCCAATTCAGCCTCCTGTCAAGGACTAGGTCTAGGTATTTAGCCTGATCTTTGATTTTGAAATGGGCTCCACCCAGCCTCGGTGGGTTGAGGGGCGGAATTTTATATTTGTTAGCGAACAGTACTAGATCGGTCTTCTTAGGGTTCACCCCAAGTCCACAGTACTGCGTCCAGGTTTCTAATGTATGTAATGCACTTTGCATAAGGTCACATAGAGTGCTGGGAAATTTTCCTGTGGCGGAAATAGCAATGTCATCTGCATAGGCGGTCACACTGTACCCTTCGTGTTCAAGCAACAGCAGTAGTTCGTTGACCACCACGTTCCAGAGGAGAGGGGAGAGTATGTTGGTTATCCGACAGCCATCCTGAGATAGAGCTGTATCGAATGTGTGCGTCTAAGGTCTGTTTTAGAGTTTTTAGTAGGAAAGCAGTGAGACTAATAGGCCTCAAGTCATTTGCATACGTGTGGGAGCTTTTGCCTGCCTTGGGTATAAAAATGACTTTGGTTACCTTCCAGTTGCTCACGAGCTAGCCTGAGGAGATCTCTGCACAAAGATCTGGGATTATTCTTACAAGGTCCAATTGACTCAGCAATTGAAGGCGCGCGACCACCCCCTTCGTTATCGCTTCGCCGTTTGGGCCTTAGAGCAGCTTGAATTGAACAACGGGCTTTGGCAAAAAATCGTCTTTTCTGACGAAGCGCATTTCCATCTCGGCGGCTACGTTAACAAACAAAATTGCCGCATCTGGGGCTCAGAATACCCGCACGTTATTGTCGAGAAGCCAATGCGTCCACAGACAGTGACAGTTTGGTGGGAATTGTGGAGTGGTGACATCATTGGACAATTTGTCTTCGAAAATGAGGCGGGAAACTACGTTCTGACGTTTTTTTCTTTGTACTGAAATTGAAGACATGGATTTGGACGACCTCTAGTTCATGCAGGGTGGTGCGCCATGCCATACAGCCCATGCCACAATCGATCATTCACGCACCAAATTCCCAAATCGTGTTGTCAGCCATCTTGGGGATGTCAATTGGCCGCCTCGGAGCTGCGATTTGACCCTTTTGGATTTTTTTCTTTTTTTTGTGTGGAAACGTGAAGGACCGATGTTATGCCAACATGCCGGAAACGATTCAAGCACTTAAGACCAATATCATCCAAGCAATCTGTGAGCTAAAGGCCGAAACCGTCGACCAGGGGTTAGAAAATTGGGGTGACAGAATGCGCTAACGAGTCATGTCCTCGCATAACACAGACTAGATGGAGCAGGACCATTTCATTTCAAATTATTTGATAGAAGGATGGTATCAGGATACATAACAATGCCTTTCGTAATTTCAATTTGCATTCGTGTCAGTGGTCGGGCGCCACTTTTGAATCTCGAACAAAACAGTGTTGCAAATCGCACAGCTATACGAACTTGGGCAAACCCCAATCCATCAGTCACTCGTAATTTCTTCAAAACTCTATTCATTTACGGAATTCTTCACTTTCGTATTGTAAAGGAAGCCATACCCGTACAGCACCAACATGAAATTTCTTCAAGTTTTTCCACCTTCCCGTAAAGTACGTTTCTTACTTTACCTTTCATAAACGGGTTTCAAGCTAAAACAATCGTCAAGAAATTCAAAACTCTGAGCTTTACATAAACACAAGGGCTACATCACGAAATTCGTTCTCTCTCCAGTGTAAGCAATTGTCCTTACTCTAGTGCATTGTTGTCGTTCTTTTTATCGGCAACTGCAGGTTTAAGTTTTAACATGTATCCGTAGAAGCAAATTGAGTAGAGTTGTCGTCAGACGCATTTCTACGGCAACGAATTGTATCTCATTCGTATCGGTAAATTGGTTTTCTGGCGAAATTCCGAAATAGTTAAATGAGATACAGGCACAGTGGTGCTACGGTGCTTCAGTGGTCTCATTGTATCTAAAAATGGCATCACAACACATACATACATACAGCTGGGGTAAATGAATGGATGCACTTTGGCGGCAATAGCTATTCCCACGGCATAGCACATACATATAGGGGAGGTACCAAAAATGACGACGGCACTTCACATCTGCTACCGTCCGTCGTCGCTGCTGTTTACAACAATGCAATGGTTGCGATGATGTCCTGTTTGGTTGATGGCAGCACACCATATTGCAGAAGGAACCTGCGCATCATCGTATCGTCGTTACGTAATTGGTCGACAATACAATAAGAGAAAGCGTTGTTGGGATGAGTGTGGGTGGTAGTATCGCATGGGGAAACATGCCACAGGTCCTTCTGGGGGGTTGTATGTTTCTCTGTCTATATATCGTCGGTTCGAGACTCGAACTGTTATTTCATTGTATTCATCCCTTTTGCTTTGAAGCAATGCACTTGTTGCTTGTACAAAAGTCCCATACACATGTACATGCGCCCACTATGGCTACCCATACAGACACCGATGCGTATATCCTGGAAGTACATCATTTGACAAGTGCGTCAGCTAACAGTGTATTTTTCAAAATTCCTTAATCCGCATATGTACGAGACAGTTCGGAAGACGGTTAACGGTAGCAATTCTCAAGGATTACGTTCGAAAATCGTATGCGCTTGAAAAATGTTTATTTCGAAACAATTCGATTTTGTTGGTGTTTATTAAAATAACGGAAACAAATCCATTTTCAGTTACAGGATGTGTGATTTGAGGCATTTTGCAGTGTTTAACGTGGACGCGACTTGAAGCTAGTGATTTTGTCTTTCCAATTACCGGAATTCAAAATTCTCAATATTGGAAAACAACAAAAGAGTGTTTCAAAAAATAAAAAATAATAAGTTTGTGAAAAATTGTACAACCAGAAAAGGATTAAATAGTCTGCAGCCCTGGCCCAAGTGGATTTAAACATACTGTCTTCAGCATCCATCATGGACGACGACAACGATGACAAGGATGACACAAAGAGGTTCGTATGTTTTCTGATTTTTCGTGTAGTTTCCTATTGTCCGGTCTGTCGTAAGACTTTCACAGAATCGCTTCTGATAAAGTTCAATGTCGCCGTGGCCCCGGAGTGATACAATGTGACATTTGGAGTTGGATAATTAGTTGAATTGATTGGTTTTGATTTGGCTTTAGTGTTTTTGTATTTCCCTTATTGTCTTGACCGTATTAAATTCCATGTCTAGAGGTGACTCAATTAACTTTGGTGTATACTGGTATAATTATCGACTTCTTATGTGGAAGCGTTCGATGGTAGCTACTACACGGTTAACGCTGGATAGGTCGTGAACACAGTGGTGAGGGTAGTTCGTTGGGTAACGGTGTGATTACGCAAGAATTGCAGACTTTTATTGAATATAGGAACATATAGGTGAAGATGAATGAATTGTAAGGACTGGATTTTCCTAAGACGCCATTGTTTCGTATTAAAGTGTGCTGCTCTGTTGCTCACATTTAGGGTTTTTTAGATTTTATATTAAGATTTGTAAGTGCATTATACGAGTTTTGGTTTTAATTTCTCAGCTCGGTCTGCCTTGAAGGTAGTTCCTCTTCTTCTTATCGGGCGTTATATTTCGGGGTGAACCTGGCCCTCAACTAACATGCCCCTCCAACTAGGACGATCCTTTACAAGCCTTTTCCATTGCCACACGCCCAGTTGGCTGAGGTTCTCTTCCACTTGTGTGCGCCATCATAAGTGCGTCCGTCCTCTGTTTCTTCGTTCCTCGGGGTTGGATTCAGAGACTTTCCGGGCTGGAGCCGTAGTGTCCATTCGCTCTACATGGCCTAACCATCTTAGGCATTGAATCCGTAGATGCCCGACTAGACTCGTGTCGCTGTACAGCCCATAAAGCTCGTGGTTGAATATTTTCCTCCATCCCCGTCTGCGTTTATAGAACCGAAAATCACCCGCAAAATCTTTCTCTCGAACCGACCAAGGGCCTCCTCATCCGCTTTTGATAGTGTCCATGCTTCTGCGCCGTACAGCAGGACCGGGATAATAAAGGTCTTGTATAGAGTCAACTTTGTCGTTCGGGAGAGGGCTCTATTACTCAATTGCCTCCTGAGCCTAAGGAAACAGCGACTGGCTGCGTTTGATTTCGGAACTGATGTCGTCGTTCCAGGCCACTTCGGAGCCAAGGTAGACGAAGTCCTTAACTAACTCAAACTGCCAATACAAACGTTCAGGTCAAGACGTCGGTGGTGAGTGTCCTTTTTTGGTGACAGCATTTATTTAGCATTTTTTGAGAGCACCGTGGCGCAGTGGTTAGTGTGTTGGCCTCTGACGCCGATGACACGGGATCGAATCCCGACACAGCCATGTCATCGAACTTGTTTTTCACGGTGGTTCTCCTTAGCGGGGTTCTGACAAAACCCCCTGTAGTAAAATTGTCATGAAAAGCTTCTCGAAATTCGCCGTTCGGAACCGGCAATAAACTGTAGGTCCCTTTCACCTATGGGAAAATGAAATCACACACAACATGGGTGATTGAGAGAAGCTCGGCTCAGGTTCTTCATGGACATTTATTTAGTTTTGCCCTCATTTACTGCCAAACCGATTTTCGCCGCCTCCGCCTCAATACTCGTAAGCGCCTCAGTGACATCTCGCTGGGGTCTTCCGATTATGAGATTTGAAATAAATGTTGCCTCTTGTGTTGGCCGGTAATTTTTGCACAATCATTTCTAATACGATGTTGACAGCGCATCGCCCTGCCTAAATCCTTTTTTGACTATCGGTCAGATGTTCACCGATTCGGATGGAGCAGCGAGCATACTCCAAAGTCATCCTGCATAGCCTGACGAGCTTAGCAGGAATGTGAAGGTAGACATGGCTTTGTATATCTCGTCTCTAATTACGCTGTTGCATGCGGCTTTGAAGTCGACAAATAGGTGGCGAATGTCGACTTGAAATTCGTTTTTTTTTTTTTCAGGATCTGTCGTAGTGTGAAGATTTGGTCGATGGTGGACTTCCCTGGCCTGAAGCCACACTGAGAGGGACATATTAGCTTATTTACAAAAGGCTTCAGGAGTTCACCCAAAATGGCAGAGTAGTTTTTGTAGCCGATGTTAAGGAGACTTATTCATCTGAAGTTGGCGCAGTCGGAGGGGTCTCCTTAATTGTGGTTCGGGCAAACGATGCTGGGACTCTATTCCTCGGGCAAACTTTCCTCTGACCATATCTTGCAGATGAGCTGATGCATGCTCCTAACGAAGTTATCTCCAACTGCTTCGAAGAGCTCAGCAGACAGTCCATCTGCGCCAACAGATTTAGTCGACTTGAGTTTCGACATGGCAATCTCAACTTCTTCGAGGTCAAGGGGACGAAATTCTCTGCGATCTTCGTCGTTAAGAAATGGATCATTCTGCCTGACAGCGGTATATTGACTAACATCACCGTTATACAATCTGAAGAAGTGGTTTTTCCATATTCTCAGCATCGACTGCGATTCTACTACTAGGTGTCCGTTCTCATCCCTGCAGGCTTCCGTTCTGACTTTATAACCTTGGCATGTTCGCTTTATCTGTTGATAAAACGTTCGAACGTCACGCCTGCAGTAACACCTCTTCAAATCAAAGGTCTCGTAGGAGTGGCATCTACCGACCGGTGCTGATCCGGTAAAAAAACAGCGAGTAAGAGCCAATGCAGCCGAACACCTTGCAACTCTGTTAGCAAGGTCCTACTTCCACCTCCCCGTGGTACCATCTGGAAATGTTCAGACCATGGAAATTACTAACAGGATTAATATTGGTTGGGCTATGGTCTAGCAAACCGTAACCCGAAAACTACGCAATTGCTCAGAAGCAACTACAAGCCTTGAAGCTGATAGAGACCTACAATTTTCATATTTTCCCTTGGTCATTCGCTTGAGCACATTTTTTTTCGTATTTTTGTGAAAGTCTTGCATACTTATGAGCTAAATTGCAAATTTTGCCACCGTATCCACAGAGGTTACACTACAATATGTACATGTTTCAGAGCGAAATCCTGTGTGACTATATTAGGATATGCGAGGAGGATTTGTATGATATTTTTAGAATGAAATGGAACCACATTGGATGACGTGTATATGCGTAATACGAAATGTAGTAGCTGTCAGTATAATAAATAACCCCTTTTTGACAGCTGTCGAAAAAATTCGTTTAATTTTTTTACCAATCCTGCTAGAATACAAGGCTATATGCGGCTAAATGTTCACTTCTGACAAGGTATGTAAGCAAGTATGACCGTGACGATTCGTACTCATCGACCTTGGGTACTTGTTAGAGGACCCTGTTAACCCTGTGAAAGTGAGGCTACTGGTATGCACTTTGTATTTATTTAATTACGATTTTTTTGGTTTTAGTAAATTAGATTTTTAACTGCTCAAAAAGTTGCAAGAGACGTTAATCAACATACTTGGGTTACGGATGAATTTCTTTGCTACGTATGTCCATGTTTTCCTCCATAAACCGGCCATTTTGGCACTATGTGAAATACAGATCGATGAGAAGTCTGCTCCTTTAGATTTTAGTCTTCCTGGATATAGCTTAGTGCCATTTTCGTACTCCATCGCGGTCTCACCGTTTGGGTCCGTAATGACATCGCTTACCAACTTTTACGACAATATAGCAATTTGTCCTCCACGGAATTTAATGTCGTAAAACTCACACTCCGTAAGCACTCCGTTCATTACTGTTTTCTGTATAGAAGTCCCACTCTGGACAGGAATGCAACATTTGATGCATTCGACGCACTGTCTGATTCCATCCAAAGAATTGTTTCCCTGTTCCCTCAATTGTACACAATTTCCAGTGGCTTCGACATTCTGGACAGATATCTCCCGAAGGAGGGTATGTTGAAATTTTCGCTGAGTTAAATCGATTAACTCAACTTGTGAATGAGCCGTCGCGTATCCCTGATGTTGCTGGTCATACCGCCAACACACTGGACTTGTTTCTTACCTGCCAGCCTGACAAATACACGGTCGATGTAGTGTCTCCTCTAGGCTCATTCGAGCACTGCGTGATATCAGCTTAGTTCTCGAACTCCCACCACCCAGTCAAAGAAAAAGCACCTAAGAGATCATTATGGCTATACGAGAAAGCCAACATGTATGGCCTTAACAGCTTCTTTCGGATCTTTAACTGGTCGTTGTGCTTCCTCGATAACGACGTACACGCCGCAACTGATATTATCGCAAATATTATCCGGATCGGCGTCCAAATTGTATTCTTAGCAAAAACACTAGCTTTCAGGCCTACAGGCAAACAGTTCTGTGGAAAACCGACAAAAGTTCATACGAGCCAGATATGACTGCAATATATTAAGGCGTAAAATCCTTCAATGAGGACGCCGTGGCGCAGTGGTTAGTGTGTTGGACTCTGACGCACGATGAGCGAGTTCGGATCCCGATAACACCGACGCGGGGTACTGGCAAAACCCCCCGTAGTATACTTGCCGTGAAAAAGCTTCTCTACTCACGCCGTTCGGAATCGGCACTAAACTGTAGGTTCCTTTCACCTATGTGAAAAATAAATCACACACAACATGGGTGATTGGGAGAAGCTTGGCTCTGGTCCTTCATGGGCTGTAACGCCATCAAAGAAGAAAATCCTTCAATGTCCCAAAGGTAGCAAAAGCTCAACTACGTCGTCTATACCGACGCTCATCAACAATGACATTCCAGCTGTCACCTCCTTAGGGAAAGCTAACCTACCTGCTGCCCATTTCGCAACCAGCTCTCAGCTCCCAGGTTGTACTTTGTCTCCGCCTGTACTAGAGTGCGTCAATTCCACCATGGGACTAATCCACACTCGTAAAGTCGCAAGGGTTCTCAAAGACCTCGACATACACAAATCCGCTGGTCCGGATGGTATTGCCCCAATAGTTCTGAAGAGGTGTTCTTCTACGCTGGGCTCTTTCCGAGTAGGTCGAAAACAGCATTTGTCCAGCCTATACCCAAAAAAGGCGAATCATCTTCTCCCTCCAACTACCGACCCATTGCACTAGCGTCCCTTCTTTCCAAGGTCATGGAAACGCTGATTAACCGTCAGCTTATGAAATATCTTTAATCACGGAAACTCCTCAATGACCGTCATTACGGTTTCCGCAACAACAGATCCACTGGTGATTTGATGGCATATCTCGCCGAAAAGTGGAATCACTCGCTTCACCAAGCAGGTGAAAGCTGGATATTTCGAAAGCATTTGACAGGGTTTGGCATGAAGCCCTTTTGTTTGAAAATGCGTGCTTTTGGGATCGATGAGTCTTTTCTTCAATGGATTAGAAGCTACCTTTCGAATTGTTTAATTTGAGTGGTTTTTGGATGGATTCAGGTCTGACATCCATTTCTTAAATGCCGGTGTTACCCAGGGCTACGTCTTGTCTCCAACACTCTTTCTCGTATTCGTTCACTAGTTTACGACTCTGCACTTCGGTTGTAGATAGTGAGCGGCAGCGTATGTTAAGCTCATTAAATACCGATATCGACGGCATCATCCAATGGGGTAAAAGGAATAGCGTGGAATTTAATGTATCCAAAACACAATGCTGTCTCCTGTCGTTAAAGCGTAACACTGACCCAATGCCATTATCCATGAAAGGCACTTGCATCTCAGAAACCGAAAAGCTTTCCATCTTGGGTGTGTGTCTTGCTGAAAATCTTAATTGGAACGACCTATTCAGTGTCGCCAAGAATGCTGCGAAATGCAAGAAATATTTCTTACCCATAGACCTGGCTACAATCTATAAGGCGTTCATTCGTTCTAAATTAGAGTTTAAGAGGCTTCCAAGACCTCACTGCACCTACCAGATAGAACACAAAAACGCGCGATAAAACTGATAGGTGACTCCAGCATAACCAAAATATTAGACTCGCCGGAACATCGCCGAAATGTTTCCTGTCTCTCCCTGTTTTATTGTTACTTCACCAAAAATGCTCTGATGAAATAGCTAGCTGCATTCCGCCCCTTCATCATTTCTTCCGCAACACACGTCTCTCTAGGAATGCTCACCATTATACCCCGAGGCCCGCTTTCGGACATATCGTCTAATATAGAGAATCTTTCATTAACCGAACCACACGAATCTGGAATTACCTGCCGGATTCGGTATCCCCCTCTCCATACAACAAGCAAGCATTTAAGATCAATGTCCATTGGCATCTCCTCTATCCTTCTGCCCGCACTGTGTCGCCGACATAATAAGGATATTGGTCCTGTCTGTGAGGAAGGTGAACGATCCTGGTTTAAAAAACCTCTCCAACTTGCACGATTTTCCGACAGCAGTCTCCAGTGCCGCACGCCTGGTTGGTTGAGGTTCTCTTCGTCTTGCATGCGCTACCTGAATTTGGCCATCCTCGACCGCGTCGCTCATCAGGGTTGGATTCAATGACCTTCCGGGCCGGAATGCTTCCATTCGCTCTACATGGCCTGGCTATCTTAGGCTGTATAGCTCGTCTCTATGTAGGCTATCGTATGCGGTCTTAATTCGACAAACAGATGGTGGGTGTCAATCTGGAACTCGTTAGTTTATTGCAGGATATGCCGCAAAGTGCATATCTTACAGATCTGGCTCATCTCCAGCTGACTTAAAGAGCTCGACAGGTAGTCAGTCTGCTCCATAAGCTTTGTTGGACTTAAGCATAGAAAAATCATTCCTAACTTCGTCCAGGTGATGGGGCAGAATTCTTTGCTATCATCGGCCGTCGTGAATGGGTCATTCTGCCTGAAAGCGGAATCTGTTTCGTCATCGGCGTTATCTAGTCTGCAGAAGTAGTCTTTCCAGATTCTTAGCACCGACTGTGAATCTACAACTAGGTTTCCACTTTCATCACTGCAGCCTTCCGTCCTGTCCTTATATCCCTGGCATGTTTGTTTTATTCCTTGATAATTGCAGCGCAATTAGGCTTAGGGAATCTGGGGCTGTTACCTGGAAACCTGGCTTCAACTCCCGGCATTCGCTTGTGTGTTCCAAGCGGAAGTACTAGCGGTTGAGAAGGTTTGTAAGATACTCACCCGTTACCCCATTAATAAGAGAGACGTTGCCATTTGTACTAACAGCCAGTCAGCCATCAAAGCTCTCGATCACACGCCAAAACTTCCAAACTAATCGCACAGTGTAAGGAGGAAATCACTTGTATAGGCGATTATTTCAACAGCACTCTCTTCTGGGTTCCTGGCCATGGCAACATAGAGGGTAACGAAAAACCTGATGCACTGGCCAGGCACGGCTCTCCCCTCGAGAGTTTCCTGGCGGAGGCAATATCCCCTTCCATAGGATTGGACTGCAAATGCTAGTGGGTTAAGCAACACAGAGCAAGTGTGTCGTCGGACAAACTTGAAGATTAACTGAGTCACTTAACACGTCTGGTCTTTGTAATTGAGACACTTATTCGGCTTAAAACTATGACACATTCTATTGCGTGTACTGAGTAAAAACTCTATTGCCACCTTAAGTGTGTTGCAGCGACGCACTTATTAATAATTAATACACTTTTGATCAATCAATCAAAAAAAAAGGGAATTTTTTTAACTACGACTATATGTAACCTTGTAAGAAAGTAATTTGCGAGTCGAATCCATGGCGCAATAGTTAACACATTGGAGCGACGGATTGGTTTTTGCTTAACAGCATGTACTTCGTTTTGTCGTCATTGACCTCAAGACCAACTCGTTTCACCTGTTCTTCAATCGCCGTGAATGCTTCCACAATGCCACGGCGAGAACACGCGATAATATCGTATCATCCGCGTATCCTAGCGTATCCAGCTGGACGGACTTTTAGAAGATAGTGCCTTCCCTGTTGACGCCTGCCCGTCGCACTATCTGCTCCAGCACCAGGTTGAAGAAGTCACATGACAGTGCGGTTCCGAAGTCCTGGAACCGAGTTGCACGGTGCATCGCGTATTTTTTAGCGTGGCGCGACACAACTGGATCAGTTTTCCCGGGATCCCGAATTCGGCCATCGCACCAAACAGTCCTTCACGATGAATGCTGTCGTATGCCGCTTTGAAATCGATGAAAAGATGGTGTGTATCGATTCGAAACTCGCTGGTCTTTTCCAGGATTTGTCGAAGTGTGAAAATTTGGTCTATAATCGATTTGCCGGGCCGGAAGCCGAATAGCTGTGCCGACTTCTTCGATGATGCTGAGTGGGAGGACTACTTCAGCGGCTGGAGTTGGGATTTCCTCGGTCCCTACCACTCTCTCTTGGTCATGCTCGTTAAGCAGCTGCTGGAAATGCTGCTTAAATACATCCACTATTCCCTGCGGGTCGGTGACAAGATTACCCTCGCAGTTTCGAAGAGCCTGGGTGCCTTTTCTGAAACCTTCTGCAAGGTCTTTGGCTTTCTTGTAAAAGGCTCGTGTTTTATGCTTATCCCTAGACTCCTCGATATCCTTGAGCTGGGAGGCTGCGAAGATTCTTTTCTATTGTCGCAGTCGTTTTTTCTCATCCCTTCTTCTGGCTCGGTACTCTTCTTGCGCTTCCCTGGTTTTCCTCTGCAGCGCCTTTTGATACGCCTTGTCAGTTTTTTTTTCTGCTCATTATCGCCATCATACCACGGGTTTCTTGTCGGGGGTGGTAGGTATCCTAAGGTGGTTTCGGCTACTTCCTGAATGGCTGAGCGGCAATGCAGCCACATATTATTGGCATTTGTGTTCGACGTAGGCATTCGCTCAGCTGCTCCCTGTAAGCTCTGGCAACCTCTGGCACCCAGTGTCGAAGCTCCTCCTGTTGGGCTGGTGCAGCTTTCTGACATTGGACAGTCGAGCTCTGAATCTTGCTGCTACGAGAAAGTGGTCAGAGTCGACATTTGCCCCTCTGAATGTGCGTCAATGAGCACATGGTCGGTTTGGTGGGCGGCTCGACCGTCCGGAGATCGCCAGCTTACTGTGTGGATTCGCTTACGAGGGAATCTTTTGGTACTTATTACCGCATTACGAGCTGTCGCAAAGTCCGTGAGTCGGAAGCCGTTATCTGTTGTTGTATCGTGGAGGCTGTGCTTTCCGATCACTCCGCCAAGGATGTTCTCCTTACCGATTTGTCCCCGAGCACGATTTTAGCATCGTGCTCCGGACAAGCTCCGTAGGCGTTGTTCAGGAGGTCATAGAAGTCCTCCTTGATAGGCTCTTCAGCCTCGTCGGTAGGGGCGTGTGCATATATAAGGCTGATGATATAAAATCTGCCTCTTATGGGGAACACAGCCAGGCGATTACTTATAGGTTTAAAGTCGATGACCTTCGACCTTAACCGCTTTCCCACGACAAATCCGCATCCCAAAGTGTGACAACTGTAGTAAATGTCGTAATTTTTCTGCCTCATCATACCGTTTCCTATCCAGCGTATTTCCTGGACCGCGCAGTATTATCCGCCTTGTACTGCGTGAGGATTCCTTCCAGCTTATGAGCAGTTAAGGGGGTGTACAGGGTTCTGACATTCAAGGAGCATAGTATCGTCAAGTATCCGTCCGTGTATCCGAGGCACCTTGCTCATGTTTTCATCATAACACACTTAAAACTGCAATAAAAGCAACTACAAGGAGAACACACTTTTTGGTGTGTTAGAGTAACACACTTACCATTTGCTGTGGATTAAGCAAAAAAAGAAAAATCTGCTTAACTTGTGAATATCGAAAAATTTCCTTATTTTTTTGAAGAGACCATGTATGCACCTTCTATGACTATCATCAAATTTTGCTTTAGCGGATTCAAGTGCGGCCGAACATGCACTTTTGATTGGGAGCACCCTGTCTGTCCGATTAAGGTGACTACGAAAGATATGATTAAGAAAATTCATAATACCGTGTGAGCAGATATCCTACACGAAAAACTGGGCGTCAGAAAGCTTCCATCGAGATGGGTGCAATGGTTGCAGTGGTTTAAGGGCAATCCCAAAGGATTACTATAGTGTCTCGTCACTGCTGACGTAGTGTTGGTCCATTTATAAATACGGCATAGCCACCTTCTTATGGGATTCGTGAGAAATCATATGAGTGTAAGGTAAAAAGTTCTTGGCTTACCACAGATATAGTGTTCCAATTAGCCAAAATGTGTTTTTTCTTCCTGAGTGAAGTTGACAAAGGCTTACAGGGACTCTGCTTCTCTGTTAAAATGTGAGCTGAGTATAAACGTGATCGCGCATCATTCGAAGGCGAAACACGTGACTAACTTACTTAGGTAGCGCCACAGTTCGGTGTGAACCTGAGCCTCAACCAACAAACTTCTCCAGCTGGCACGGTCTTCTGCCACCTATTTCCAGCGACGCACTCCCAGTTGGATAAGCCCCTTTCCACCTGTGTGCGCCACCTTACATTCTGCTGCGTCGTCCCTCGGGGTTGAACTCGTAGACTCTTCGGACCGGAGCTGTGTTATCCATTCGCTCTACATGGCCTAGCCATCTTAGACGTTGGATAAATAGACGTCGTACTATGCCGATGTCGCTGTACAGCCCATATAGTTCCTCGTTATACATATATCCTCTTGCACACCCCGTTTATACAAACAGGACCATAGTTTGAACGCAGAATTTTCCTCTCGAAACGTCCAAGAGCCTCCTCATCCGCTTTCGTTAAAATCCAGGCCTCTGCGCCATAGAGGAGGACCGGGATGATTAAGGTTTTGTAAAGCGCAACTTTGGTTTTTCGAGAGAGGGCTTTACTTCCCAATTACCTCTCGAGCCCAAAGAAATAAGGGTTGGCAAGAGTAATGCTGCGTTTGATCTCAGCGCTGGTGTTGTTGTCGCTGATCACTAGTGAGCCAAGATAGATGAAGTCCTTTACCACTTCGAATCTGTAGCTGCCAAATATGATGTTCTGGCCCAGACATCATCACGCGTCGGTGTTGTGCGTCTTTTTTGGTTGACAGCATATATTTCGTTTTATCGTCGTTAACCGAAAGACCCATTTTAGCCGCTTCTGCTTCAATGCTTTCGACCGCATCATTGACGTCCCGCTGATTTCGTTCAATTACGTCATTGTCATCCGCGTACGCAAGCAGTTATGCAGACTTAAAATAGATCGTTCTTCTTGTGTTGGCCAGTGAGTCTCGTATGATCTTTTCAAGCACGATGTTGAAGAAATTATGTGACAGTGCGTCACCTTGTCTAAATCCTTTTTTAACATCAAAGGTCTCGGTTAATTAGCTACCGACCTTAATGGAGCAGCGAGAATTCTCCATTGTCATCCTACATAATCTAACGAGTTTGGGAGGGTTGTTAAAACTACTTATGGCTCCGTATAGCTCGTCCCTATGCATACTGTTATACGCGGCTTTGAAATCGACGGTGGGTGTCGATTGGGTATTCTTGGGTCCTCTCCAAGATCTGCCGCAGTGTGAGTATTTGGTCTACTGTGGATTTTCCTGGTCTGAAACCACACTGATACGAACCTATCAGATTATCCACAGATAGGTTCGTTCACACAGTGCAGCAGAGAAGATCCTGTATGCGATGTTAAGGAGAATTAATCCCCTGTAGTTGGCGCAGTTATAGGGGTTTCCTTTCTTGTGGACTGGGCGAACGATACTGTGTTTCCATTCGTCGGGCATGCTCTCCTCCGACCATATTTTACAGAAGATCTGATGTATGCGCCTTACCCGCTCATCTTCAGTCGCTTTAAATAGCTCGGCAGACAGCCCGTCTGCACAAGCAGCTTTATTGTTCTTGAGCTTTGAAATGATTAGCTTAATTTCTTCAAGTCGGGTGGACGAAATTCTCTTGCATCTTTGAAATGGATCATTCTGCCTGACAGCAGTATTTGATCTTTCCTCGCCGTTAAATAGTCTACAACATCGACTGTGCGACTACTAGTTGTCCGTCTTCATCCCTACAGGCTTCCGCTCTGGCTTTATAGCCCTGGCATGTTCGTTTTGCTTGCTTGCTTTGATGGCGTTACAGCCCGTGAAGGGCCAGTGCCAAGCTTCTCTCAATCACTAAGTTGCGTGTGATTTTCTTTTTTTTTACACAGGTGAAAGGGACCTACAGTTTAAGTCCGATTCCAAACGGCTTGAGTCGAAAATCTTTTTCTTGGCAAGTATAATACGAAAACGTCCGACTTCACTTTTCTTGAGGGAAATATGCGCCTATCGTTCAGTCAGAGATATACACAATCCTGGTGGCCATGCACTATGTTGTGAAGCATAGGGGGAAAGGTAAAAACGTATGCGTTTGCAGTGACAGCCAAGTTGCACTCAAAGCTGTGTCCAACCCTTTAACTGACTCCAAGTTGGTGTAAGAATTTAAGGCCTTTCTGAACAAAGTCGATATATTATACTCACTAAGACTTGGTTGGGTCCCGGGTCATTTTGGGATCCCAGGAAATGACATCTCTTTTCATGGGCTCAGAGGAAAGTTTATTCGGACCCGAACCCGCCTTGGACCTAGTTGCTCCCACGGTCAATACAATCATAGAAGGAGGATATATCCAGGATGCAGGATGACTAAGCGCGTACGGCCTGATGTCTGCAAGAAATCCGGAGCATTCTTCTTATCCTTTAGGAGAATTGACTGCAAAAGACTTGCAGGCATCATTACGGGCTTGGCATCAGTAAGACACCTACCTGTGCTGCATGTTGCGAGGAGGATGACACAGCAGAACATTTTTTCTGCGACTGTTCCGCCTTTGCTCGCACAATGTGGCGCACTCTTGGTCCCGACGTGGGTGTGTCGAATCTCATAGCTCTACATACATCAATGAAGCTCCTTCTCATTTTTCTCCGGAAAACGGAGAAACCTATGTAAAGGTACATAGGTGTCTGTCTGTCAGTACAATGGACCAGTATTTCCTCTGAGTGCTCCAACAGATAGCAGAGGCCTACACCAACAAAGACAAAAAACCTGAAAAAACAGGTACTGTTATCAGCCAAATGGACCAACATTTCGGAGAAGTTGAAAACGTTTGCGCGACGTGGTTCCTTTTTTCGCCCATCAATATTCCAATAATCCCACCTTTACAAGGCCCATCCATAGCAAAGGTCCAAGGAATTTCTCCATTATTGGCTCATTTGTGGGAATCCATTTCTTTTTCTTGGAGCCACGAGTTATAAAAACGGGATTCAATTGCTGCTCTGCGTACCTACTGGTTTCGACAACCAAAAGTTGTATAACCTCATAATTGACGAAAAGGATAAAAGCTTACTGACTTATATTCCAGCTTACTTACTACTTATGTATATTCCAGCTTACTTACTACTTGGCTTGCCATCAGAGCTCTTCACGGCCGGCGGCGATGTTCTGGTAGGGAACATGCACCAGATCGTCTGCAGAATTTGGGAAGATGAAAGCATGCCCGACGACTGGAATACCAGCTCTATATGCCCCATCGACAAAAAAGGCGATCCTACCTCTTGCAAGAACTATAGAGGTATATCCCTGCTCAATGTCGCATACAAGATCCTGTCCAGCGTATTGTGTGAACGTCTAAAACCATTTTGCACCGCACTAATCGGCAGCTACCAGTGCGGCTTCCGGCCTGGCAAATCAACTATAGACCAAATGTTCACACTTCGACAAATCTTGGGAAAGACCAACGAGTTTCGAATCGATACACACCATCTTTTCATCGATTTCAAAGCCGCATACGACAGCATTCATCGTGAAGGACTATTTGGTGCGATGGCCGATTTCGGGATCCTGGGAAAACTGATCCAGTTGTGTCGCGCTACGCTAAAAAACACGCGATGCACCGTGCAACTCGGTTCTAGGACCTCGGAACAATTCGAAACATGCACCGGATTTCGGCAAGGAGATGCGCTGTCATGTGACTTCTTCAACCTGGTGCTGGAGCAGATAGTGCGATGGGCAGGCGTCAACAGGGAAGGCACTATCTTTTACAAGTCCATCCAGCTGCTAGGATACGCGGATGATATCGACATCATCGCGTGTTCTCGCCGTGGCATAGTGGAAGCATTCACGGCGATTGAAGAACAGGCGAAACGAGTTGGTCTTAAGATCAATGAGGATAAAACGAAATACATGCTGTCAAGCAAAAACCAATCCGTCGCTCACCACCTGGGACAAAACATAACAATTGACAGCTACAATTTCGAGGTAGTTAAGGAGTTTGTCTACCTCGGGGCAAACGTAAATTCCACAAATGACACCACAGTGGAGATCCGGCATAGAATCGCCCTTGGCAACCGCTGCTACTTCGGCTTGTCCAAACAACTGGGGTCAAAACTCCTCACTCGAAAGACCAAAGTCATGCTTTACAAAATGCTCATTCTGCCAGACTTGCTGAACGGAGCCGAAAGCTGGACGATAAGCAGGACAGCGGAGCTGATTTTGGGTTCTTTCGAAAGAAAAATTCTGTGCTGGATATTTGGTCCTGTCTGTGAGGAATCTGAATGGAGAAGAAGACACAACCGCGAGCTCTACGAGCTGTACCAAGATGTGGATGTAGTCCGGAAGGCAAGGATCCGTCGACTACACTGGCTCGGCCACATCGAGCGCATGGACATCAACGCTCCAGCTAAGAGGGTCTTCGACTCCGAGCCTCCTGGTTCGAGAAGAAGAGGAAAACCGAACCTCCGGTATAAAGACCAAGTAATCGCGGATGTAAGACATCTTGGTCTTGACAACTGGAAGCAGCGTGCCCGGGACCGTCAAGGATGGAAGGCAGCTATAGCTCAGGGTCAGATCCTCCATGGATCGCTGGCCTGATAAGTAAGTAAGTTACTTACTACTTATTTCATATGCAGCTGACATTTGATCGGCTTCTTCTTACATCTACATATGTGAGATTGCCTGAGGAGCACCCCCGAGCGGCCGAAAAACTCACAACGATTCCCCAGAAATGTTTCTTTTGAAAAAACTATGCAAGGCGGAGTTGGTACGTGTGACACGAGTGGTGGCTTTCGTTTAACATTTTCGTAAAACTTGCGAGCATTATTCCTGTGATATCGTCTTCCTTTTTTTTTTTCTTTAAAAGTGTGTGTTCCTCTCTCCGTTTCTGGTCGTAATTTTCACGAGCCGCTCTAGTCCGTCTATGTAGCATGGCTTCGAGGACGGTTTGCTTTACTACATGGGCAATGCGGGCAGCAGTGCTCATCAAACCAGGGGTCTCTAGTCGTCGGTTGCTTGAAACCCAACACATCAGAGGCAGCGTCTCTGATGGCACGGTGGCAATGCTCCCACTGTTGTTCTGTGGATTGTTCCGGTTTCATTGGAGTTTGCGAAAGATTGAGGGAAACTCGTTCGGCAAAGGTCCTAGTAGTCTACGACGATTGTAGCTTTCCGATGTCAAACCATTCGTTGTTCAGCTCGACTCCGTGGCATCCTTGATATCTTCATCTTGGCTACAACAAGGTAGTGACCCGAATCGATGTTGGCCCCTCGGAAGTTCCGTACATCTAGGATGCTGGAGGAGTGTCTTGCGTCGATCGCAGCGTGATCAATTTGATTGGTGGTAGACTGATCAGGTGATTGCCAGGTTCCTTTGTGAATGTTGAGATGCGAGAATCGTGTGCTAGCTAAAAGGAGACTACGCTACGCCAGGAACTCCGTGGCCAGAAGGAGATTGCGCCCCGCCAGGAAGTCTAGTAGCCGATGTCCGTTTGCGGACGTGGTATCGTGTGAGCTATATTTCCCCGTGATCGACACAAATATATCATCTTTGCCCAGTTTCGCATTAAAGTCTTCTAGAACTATTTTGGTGTCATATCTGGGACATTGGGCATAGGTTCTGTCTATGAGATCGTAAAATTCTTCTTTGAGTCGATCGTCCTTTTCTTCGGCTGGGGCGTGAGCCCATATCAAACTAATGTTTTCAAAATTAGCTTTGATGCGCCTCATAACGCATTCGCTCACATCCCGAAAGCTTAAGACTTTTTGTCGGAGTCTTCTTCGAGTAATGAATCCGCATTCGAATAAGCGCTATTTGTTCTCCTTGTAGCAGTTCCCGTAGTAGATGTCGCAGTTTTTCATCCGTCTTTTGCCTGGTCCATCCCATCGCACTTCTTGAGGGTTTGCTCCAGTGAATCTTCTGCACCCGGTTTGTTGAGGGACCTCACATACTAGGTGCAGACTCTCAAGTCATTTAGTCGTTTGCAGGGGCGGTCAGCTTTGTATCCCTCCGTACTCAAGGCTTGTGGTTGTTTCGTGCCACTTGATTTTTTCCGTGATAGGGATGTTACCCCTAAGCATAATCCCCAGCCTACTTGGACAGGTTCCTCTTTCCCCAGGAACAAGGGGTCGGGTCGCTGCACACATTGCTTCACTACTGGCGGATATCAGGGCGGCTATCCAGGGGAGGCCACGCGGAGGCTGTGTGTCAACTTGGTTTGATCAGGGACAGAAATCGAAGCTGGCGTTTGCCATGTTAAACGCGATCTACTTCTTTCCTCTGTTTCCTCGCTCCCTCTCCCCTGTCGTAGAAAACTTCATGAACACGTGAAGGACGACTAAAAACCACAACTATACCGAAAATCATTGAAAAGGTGCTTTGTATCTTGTTGGACGATAGGCCAATGAAGGCGAGTAAGATAGCTAAGATTAGGGGGAAGAAATGGTGCGAAATATCTTGCACAACGAATTAGTGATAGGAAAGCTCTGGGCAAGATGAGTGTTACATCAGCTGGATGCCAATCAAAATCTAATGCGCAAATGATGTTCGCAGCTTTGCTTTGACCGTCTCAATAGGGATTCTACCAAATTTTGTGTGGCAAAATGTCACCATGGATGAGACTTGGACCACCATTACATGCCAAAAACGAACCAGCAGTCAGAGCAGCAGGTGGAAAAAAGCCAAAACGATCGCCAGAAAGTTAATCGCTAGCGTATTTTGGGAATCCTTTAGTTGATACCTTGCAAAAGGCAAGGACCGGAAAAATTCGACGTCGAAAAATTACAATCGAATGGGACTGCCTTTTCCTTGCCTGGTCAATCGGGTTCTTATCTGTCTCGAGCCAAATGCTCATGTTGACGACGAGCTTAGAAAGGATACAAAGGTAAGGAAGCCCGTTTCAATGTACCAGGATAATCGTATCTTAGCTTGAACTTATACCTGCTAGAAACGTCTAGGAAAAAAACACAAATTCTCTATATTGGCAGGTGATAAATCACCTGAGATATCCTGATAGAACAACACACAACCGACCATTGGAATCTTAGCATTGTTTCACTTCGGCAGATTTTGTAAGTACCTAATTCAAGTCCATACTACTTACTTATTTTTCGGGCCAGAAGCCCATGGAGGATCTGGGCCTGAGTCAATATAGCCTTCCATCCTTGACGGCCTTGCGTCTACGATCATTTGGCCTTTATACCGGAGATTCGGTCTTCCCCTTCTTCTCGAACCAGAAGGCTCTGGTTCGAAGACCCTTTTAGATGGAGCGTTGGTGTCCATGCGCTCGATATGGCCGAGCTATTGTAGTCGACGGATTGTTGCCTCCCAGAATATATATACATCTTTGTACAGCTCATAGAATTCGCGGTTATGTCTTCTCCTCCATTCGCCTTCCTCGCAGACAGGACCAAATATCCGTCACAGAATTCGAAGGAGGCAAGGATCAGCTCTGCAGTTTTAGGATAAGAATCCTCTAGAGCATAACCCTGGTTCTTTGGGACAGGAACAGGAGTTTGTAACCTAGCTGTTTTGACAAACTGAAGTAGCAACAACTGCCACAGGTGGTTCTGCGCCGGATATTCACTATGATGTCCCCCGTGGGGTTTCTGTTTGCCCCGAGGTATGTGAGCTCCTTCCGCCGCGGAATAAACATTCGAACATTCAGCGTTGGTGTTATCGGGATCCGAATCCGCTCATCGTGCATCAGAGTCCAACACACTAACTACTGGGCCACGGCGACCTCAGAAATTATGGCTGCAGATCGTTAGGTTTTTTACTAGGTGATGGATGACGGACCGCTTTTTTGTTGATAGCATATATTTCTTCTTCTCCTTATTGATGTGAAGAGCAGCTCGTTTCGCCTGATCTTCAATTGCCTTGAACGCTAGCACAATATCAATATCGTCTGCTTAGCCCAGTAACTGGACCGATTTGTGGAATATGGTGCCTTCCGGGTTGGCGTTGGCCCGCTGCACTATTGGTTCCAACACGAGATTGAAGAAGTCGCATTACAGCGCATCTTCTTGCTGAAATCCGGTGCAGGCTTCAAAAGGCTCGGAGGTTCTGGAGCCGAACTGCACGGTATATTGAGTGTTTATTAGCGTGGCTCGACACATTCGAATCAGTTTTCCCGGGATCCTGAATTTGGCCATCGCATTAAATTAGACTTTGCGAATCGATAAGGAAATCTATAAATGATCTGATGCATGCCCCCTACCAGAGCATCGCCTCCAGTTTTGAAGAGCTCTGATGGTAATTCATGAGGGTCTGCGGCCTTGTTGTTCTTCAGCTTTATAATAGCTATGCCTACTTCTTCAATGTTGGGAGAGGGGACAACTTCGTCAACTGGAGGCGAGATCTCTCCGTCAACTTTTCCATGCTCGAGGAGCAACCGCGGGAAATGCTGCTTGAACACATCCACTACCGACCCCGCGGGTTGGTAACAAGATTGTTCTCGCAATTTCGAAGAGCCCGGATACCGTTTTTTAAGCCTCGCATTTTGGCTTCTTTGTAGAAGACTCTTATCGCGTTTTTATCCCTGGATTCTTCGATATCCCTGAGCTGGGAGGTTTTTTTTACCTCCCTCCTTCTGGCTCAGTTTTCCTCGCGCGCTACTTGTGTTCTTCTCTTGCAACACCTTTTGGTACGCCTCGTCGGGCGCTCGCTTTTTATGCTTACAATCGCCATCATACCACGGGTTTCTTGTCGGTGGTGGCTCGTAGCCTATAGTAATTTCAGCTGCTTCCTTGATAGCTGAGCGGTAATCGAGCCACATATTGTTGACGTTTGTGTCCAACGGAGGCATTCCTGCGAGTCGCCTGCTCAGTGAGCACTCTGTGGTCTCTGGCAATCACTAAGGTGCTCAGGCTTCCAATGTTGAACCTCCTTTTGGTGGGCTAATGCAGCTTTCTAACATTGGAAGGTCGAGCTGTGAGTCTTGATGCCACTAAAAAATGGTTCAATTTGGTTGGCAGTTCGACCATCAGGAGATCGCTAGGTTGCTGCGTGGATCTTCTTATGAGCAAATCTCGTGCTACTTACTACCGCATTACGAATTGCTGCCAGGTATCATGGAGACTGTGCTTTTTGACTGCTCCACCAAAGATGTTCTCCTTACCGATTTTGGCGTTGAAGTCCCCGAGTTGGATTTTGATGTCGTACTCCAGACAAGCTCCGTAGGCGCCGTCCAAGAGGTCGTACAAATCCTGAGTTGATGAGTTATTCAGCCTCGTCGGTAAAGGCGTGTGCAAAGATGAGGCTGATGTTGTAGAATTTGCCTCGGATGCAGATTACAACTATAGGCGATCGCTTATTGGCTAAAGAGTATGGATTCAAGTCCATACTCTCAATTTATTCATCAATTTTAGCTCAGGAACTAAGCTTATCTAATTGAATAGGAGAACGATGGAAAATACTCGTCACTCAATCGCCATTCCTTCGAGCTTAAGATGAAATCAAGTGCCAGGGGTATCTGTTGAAAGAAAAAAACGACACCGTGTAAGATCCTCATTGTCCCAGTCTCGCCTTGGAAAAAGAAGCCTGTTTGAAGGCATGAATTGCATCGAGCCTTCTGAACTAAAACAAAAACGAAATAGGATCTCGACCAACTAGGTTTGGGTAACTGGCAAATATCGATTAGCCTGTCGAGGTACGCTGGTTAAGGCTCCTATCTAATATAGTTATTTTGTGATCTGGATTGATTGGTATCCTTGCTTCCTAAATTCAAAAAGCGAAGAAGACTGGGATGGTAAAAGACTAGCAAAGGCCTCGTAGGGGTAGCATCTGCCAACGGATGCTGGCCCGACAAAAAGCGAGTAAGAGCCTCTGCAGCCGAACATCATGCAGCTCTGCTAGTCAGGTCCTACTTCCACCTCCTCGTGGTGCCATCTGAAAATTCCCTCATAAGGGAAATTACAGACGGAAGAGGCCGATGGCCAGTGTCTTGCGCCACCAAACAGGATTAGTGTCGGTTGGGCTATGGTCTAGCAAATCATAACCGTAAAACCACTGATTGCTCAGAAGCAAATCACCACCTCGATATACACAAAGGCACCTGGCGGTCGCCAGATCAATCAGTCACCAACCAGATTGATCACATCGCGATTGACGTCAGACACTCCTCATCTATTCTTGATGTTCGCACTTTCCGAGGAACGAAACATCGACTCAGACCACTATTTACGTCAACGCATAACACGAACACCGCGGAGTAGAGTTAGAACACCAGGCTATGACGTCGGAAAGCTACTATCGCCGGAGATCGCCAGTGCCTTTGCCAACCGCGTCTCCCTCAAGCTCTCCGATATACCTCAATCCTCCACTCAGTCAGTAGAGCAACAATGGAGCCAGTGCAAACAAGCCCTGATGAGCACAGCAACGTAAGTATTGGACCTTAAAGCTCCATCACGACGAAACACCTGGTTCGATCACGAGTGTAGAAGGATACATACAGAAAAGCAGTATGCCTCCTGCTCACTGCACAAAAAAACAAGGGCGGCTCGTGAGCTCTACGAGCTTAAAAGAAGGAAGGAACATAAGCTTCTCAAGAGAAAAGAGCACGAGAAGCGGGCGATTGAAAATTTGAAGAGGTGCTATTGCAGGCACGACGTTCGAAGATTTTATCAACGGATTAAACGAATGTCTTAAGGCTATAAAGCCCGAACGGAGGCCTGTAAGGATGAGAACGGACAGAAATTATGGTTTGGCTTAACGTGAGCACCTGTCTTTTAAGACTTAATCTCACGGTGGGCCTACCCACAATCGGGAAAAAGGCTGCATTAGTCTTTGCCCCAGGGTACGAATACCCTGGTACAATTGGTGAACATGCTTGGGGACATGTTCACCGCCCTTGATGGAGGCCGAGGTCTACCTAACACCTCTTGCATCTGACTTTTTAGACCGAAGTCTTGTCAGATACCATGCGTTCCCGCGATGTTGGGATAACCACAGCCACCACGATGCTCCCACAAGGGGGCCTACCTCAACCGACAGGACCGGGGCGAATTTCGGCTAATGAGTGTGCATTATTTGCTACTATCACCAACTTTGTATTGACGGCGTTAGTCAATTTTCATCATTGGCACAATGTGCCTCTTTTGCTGTATTTGTTTTAGTCAGTCACACATTCACTCACCTAGTTCACTCCGGGGGCTTCCTGTCCCCGTGGTACCAATTATTTTTAAAGTGCTTTGGTTTTCACTCCGCAACTAAACCATGTCCCTTTCAGTCGAGCTTCCCCAAAAACTCAAGCCTGACAACTTACCTACCGTTCAACTGAGCGTGCCAGGATTTCGCACGCTCGACTGGTCATTTTTGAATGGGCACCCAGCCAGGCCCATATCCACCATGCACCACCAGGTTCTAGGAACCACTTGGGTTCCTTGTACCAGCATGCACCACCAGATTAAGAAACCCGAGGGGATTCTTTTAGATATCTAGAGATCAAGTCCCTTTTCTTCCACTATGAATCAGGCAACCTATGCTACCTGACCCATCCTCCGGATTTTAGTCGCCTCTCACGACAGGCATGCCTTACCACGGACATATTCTAATCCCTAATCCGCAGGGGTATGAGAACGGACACCTAGTAGTAGAATCGCAGTCGGTGCTGTGAATTTGGAAAAACCACTTCTGCAGACTGTATAACGGCGATGAGAGCTAACATACCGCCGTCAGCCAGAATGATCCATTTCCTAAGATGGATATCTGTAAGATATGATCAGAGGAAAGCATGCCCGAGGAATGGAGTCTCAGCATTGTTTGCCTGATCCACAAAAAAGGAGACCCCTCTGACTGCGCCAATTACAGAGGTATACGTCTTCTTAACATCGCCTACAAAATCCTCTCTACCTGAAGCCTGCTGTAAGTAAACTGATAGGTCCTTATCAGTATAGCTTCAGGCTAGGGAAGTCCACCATCGATCAAACCTTAACACTACTGTAGATCCTGGAGAAAACCAATGAACTTAAAAGTCGACACTCACCATCTATTCGTCGACTTCAAGGCCGCATACGACAGCTATATAACGCCATTTTTTCTTTTGACATCCCCGCTAAGCTCGTCAGACTATGCAGCTTCGAAGTCAAAAAAGGATTTAGACAGGGCGATGCGCTGTCGTGTGATTTTTTCAACATCATATTAGAAATGATGGTGCAAAAATCACAGGCCAATACAAGGGGCACAATCTATTTCAAATCCTCGCAGCTCCTTGCATACGCCGACGACATTGACATTATAGGTAGATCGCAGCGAGATGTCAATAAGGCGTTTGCGAGTATTGAGATGAAGCGGGAAAAATTGGTTTGGCAGGTGATAAGGGCAAGACTAAATATCTGCTGTCATCGAAAAAGGACATTTACCACCGACGTCTTGGACAAAACGTGCATATTGGCAGATATAAGTTTGAGGTAATTAAGGACTTCATATACCTCGGCTCCGCAGCGACTTGGAAAAACGACACGAAATCAAGCGCAGAATACACTTGCCAACCGCTGATTCTTTGGGCTCAAGAGGCAACTGAGAAGTAGAGCCCTCTCTCGTACGATCAAGTTGACCTTATATAAGACCTTAATTATCCCGGTCATGTTATACGGCGCAGAAACATGGACTTTATCTAAAGCGGATGAGGATATCCTTGGTCGTTTCGAGAGAAAGATTCTGCGTGCGATTTTCGGTCCTATAAACACAAAGGAGGGTTGGAGGAGAAGATTCAATCACGAACTGTACAGGTTGTACAGCAACATGAGTCTAGTCAGGCGTCTACGGATCCAACGCCTAAGATGGCTAGGCCATGTAGAGCCCGTAGAGTCTTTGAATACAACCCCGGGGGACGAAGAAATAGAGGTCGGCCGCACCTAAGGTGGCGCGCACAGGTGGAAAGGGACCTCAACCAACTGGGCGTGCGGCATTGGAAAAGACTAGCTTTCGCTAGTCGTGCTAGGTGGAGAGGCATATTGGTTGAGGCCCAGGTTCACCTCGCCCGTTAAGTAAGTAAGAAGAAGAAATATTGGTTATAGTTTCTCATGTTGTCCTCCATATTGATAGATATTGTTGCGGATACGAACCGACGGTTATGTTCGAATTTCGCTGTCAAAGTTTGGAATACTCTGTTGCAGCTAAAAAGGCAATGATGCTAGCTTTCAGCGGCATACTGTTGAATGTAATTGGCAGAGCATTCTAGAGACTTCTAACGGTGAACGTCTGACTGCTAACACTCGAAAGATTGGACCGAGGGCTACATAAGTGGCTATATAAGCTTTCGGGAATCAGTAACGAGTGATCAGTCGGTATTCAGTGTGAAAGTAATCAAGCCATCTAGCGAGATGTAGAGACATGTTGTAGTAAAGACAAAGCGCCAATATAATTGATCTGAGGTTTAATAATAAAGTGTACGATTGAATAAAATTGCAATCCAGTGATCGAACATTGATGGACAAGTCATTTTCGTAGCAATATTAAGCGAGCGGCTCGGCTCTTATGATACCATTTCTAAGAGCTAAAAATCACAATCCTGCTGCTTGGAACCTCAAAGCTCCTAGCCTGTTGTATATTTATTTATAAAATCAATAGTTTCAACCGACGGGGCTGTTGACGTTGACGTTGACGTAAGAACCTCATCAATCAGTGCCCTGTGCTTGTTGTGTTTAGAACGAGATTTCTACTATGAATTTGCCCACATACGTACATACATACATACATAGATCAACTGCGGAATACATTCATTCCCGATACCGAGGATGACATCTGCCGCACAAAAGACTGAACCGGGCGTTGACATTGTTCCCATTTCAAGCGCCTTATCCACCATGCACTCACTGGTTATGTCAAGCACACACTATCTATCCGCCAAAAATAGTTTCCGCCCCGTCCATTTCCGCTCATAATGGCCTATTTTCGTTTGCCTGACAACACGGATTGCATAAGCCCCCACCACCCGTATCGTACCAGTCACTCCCACCCAAACAATATCATATACTCTGTACGTATCCGTCCAATTGATTGTTTCATCTATCGCACGTCCATTGTCCGATCTACATATAACCGTGCAACCATAGAATAATTCCTGCTCAAGGTACATGCATGCATATGTTCGAATTGAAATCCAAGCGGAGCTCAGGTGCAAGGCATTCCGCTCAGATGCTGACAAATTGGAAAGGACATCAGTACAATTATGAACGAAATTATTTTTATCGAGCGACCTTTAAGCACACATGTACGCACCAGATAAGGCACACATCGTCAACGGATACACACATGGGCATGAGTGCAAATCTGGATATCTATGGATGTATCTGACAAATAGCCAACGTGATGAGCTGTGTCATCCGAAGGAGTTTTACTTTTTTAATTTAATTATGTGTGTACGAGTACATTGTGATAAGAAGGATAACACCGACGATGACTATTCGCAACTACTCACAGGACCACGAGCGTGTAATGTGGATTTCAACCCCGTCTCCCGGGGGCTACTAGTGCAAATCGCGAAGGGATGAGCGAATAGCGAATAGCGAATGGCGAATGACTTGTTTCGAGGATTTTGCATTTTGTTTCAAACTGTCATGGACAGATACGAGTAGATCCGCAGTGAATAGAATACGTCTGTGGACTATTTACTGAGAATTTAGAGCTCAGTCTGGCGTGGAATACCAGTTTTGACAGCACACGTTGTGATGTTATTGTTGTATTTACCTGTCCTGAATATGGTGGCTCTCTCCAACAGTTGGCAATCTATCATAATCGTACTTGTACTCGACGAATGAATCTATATGAATCTGTACCTGGTATACGTACTCGTACGTATGGGTGGTACGCCGTGGGAATCTCCAGGATATCGTTGGGAGGTTAAAGAAAATTTAAGAATTATGAAAACGCTCGTATGCATGCTTACGGTATTACTTAACGCTTGTGTGTGGGAATTCTGAATGTCTTGAATTGATGGATTCAGTGCTATTTCTTATTAGGGTAACCTGAATGCGATAATGCTGGACTAAACTTCTTTAAAGACTTTCCGAAGATTTTGTACGTAAATACGTATCTCAAAAAAAGGGATAGGAGAATGCCTAATTGTCGACTTGTTCTGTAACTATTTTTAAGAAATGCATCTGGGAATTCGGTCCCAATAAGTTTCTCAAAGGCAATGTACGAATTTGAGAACTCTTAGAAGTATATAAAGCAAACAGTCCGTTCGACCGCTATTTCCCACACGTTTCCCATTGAAGGCCTCGTAGGGGTAGCATCTGCCGACGTATGCTGGCCCGACAAAAAGCGAGTGAGAGCCTCTGCAGCCGAACATCTTGCAACTCTGCTAGTCAGGTCCTACTTCCACCTCCTCGTGGTGCCATCTGGAAATTTCCTCATAAGGGAAATTACTGACGGAAGAGGCCGAATGGCCAGTATCCTGCGCCACCAAACAGGATTAGTGTCGGTTGGGCTATGGTCTAGCAAATCATAACCGTAAAACCACTGATTGCTCAAAAGCAAATCACCACCTCGATATACACAAGGCACCTGGCGGTCTCCAGATCAATCAGTCACCAACCAGATTGATCACATCGCGATTGACGTCAGACACTCCTCATCTATTCTTGATGTTCGCACTTTCCGAGGAACGAAACATCGACTCAGACCACTATTTTGTAGTAGCCAAGAACACCGCGGAGTAGAGTTAGAACACCAGGCTATAACGTCGGAAAGCTACTATCGCCGGAAATCGCCAGTGCCTTTGCCAACCGCGTCTCCCTCAAGCTCTCCGATAGACCTCAATCCTCCACTCAGTCAGTAGAGCAACAATGGAGCCGGTGCAAATAAGCCCTGAGGAGCACAGCAACGGAAGTGTTGGGCTTTAAAGCTCCACCACGACGAAACACCTGGTTCGATGACGAGTGTAGAAGGATACATGCAGAAAAGCAGGAGGCATACAAAGCCTCACTACACAAGAAAACAAGAGCGGCTCGTGAGCTCTACGAGCTTAAAATAAGGGAGAAACATAAGCTTCTCAAAAGAAAAAAGCACGAGAAGCGGGCGATTGAAAACTCGGAGAGGTGCTGTTGCAGGCACGACGTTCGAAGATTTTATTACGGCCTGTAAGGATGAAGACGGACACCTAATAGTAGAATCGCAGTCGATGCTGAGAATTTGGAAAAACCACTTCTGCAGACTGTATAACGGCGATGAGAGCTAACATACCGCCGTCAGGCAGAATGATCCATTTCTTAACGACGAAGATCGCAGAGAATTCCGTCTCCCTGACCTCGACGAAGCTAAGATTGCCATATCGAAGCTCAAGTCGAATAAAACTGCTGGCGCAGATGGACTGTCTGCTGAGCTCTTCAAAGCGGCTGGGGGTGAGCTGGTTAGGAGCATGCACCGGTTCATCTGTAAGATATGGTCAGAGGAAAGCATGCCCGAGGAATGGAGTCTCAGCATTGTTTGCCCGATCCACAAGAAAGGAGACCCCTCTGATTGCGCCAATTACAGAGGAATAAGTCTCCTTAACGTCGCCTACAAAATCCTCTCTACCGTTTTGTGTGAACGCCTGAAGCCTGTTGTAGGTAAACTGATAGGTCCTTATCAGTGTAGCTTCAGGCTAGGGAAGTCCACCATCGATCAAACCTTTACACTACTGTAGATCCTGGAGAAAACCAATGAACTTAAAAGTCGACACTCATCATCTATTCGTCGACTTCAAGGCCGCATACGACAGCGTAATTAGAGACGAGCTATATAACGCCATTTTTACTTTTGACATCCCTGCTAAGCTCGTCAGACTATGCAGCTTCGAAGTCAAAAAAGGACTTAGACAGGGCGATGCGCTGTCGTGTGATTTTTTCAACATCATATTAGAAATGATGGTGCAAAAATCACAGGCCAATACAAGAGGCACAATCTATTTCAAATCCTCGCAACTCCTTGCATACGCCGACGACATAATAGGTAGATCGCAGCGAGATGTCAATAAGGCGTTTGCGAGTATTGAGATGGAGGCGGCAAAAATTGGCTTGGCAGTTAATGAGGGCAAGACTAAATATCTGCTGTCACCACCGACGTCTTGGACAGAACGTGCATATTGGCAGATATAAGTTTGAGGTAGTTAAGGACTTCATATACCTCGGCTCCGCAGTGACTTGCAAAAACGACACCAGTTTCGAAATCAAGCGCAGAAATACACTTGCCAACCGCTGATTCGTTTCCCATTGAATTTCATAATCAGTTTGGAGGAGTATCTATCGATCCTCATAATAGCAGAAGGAAAAGGTCGTAACCTACAAAACTAATATTAAATTCGAAATACTTCAACCGATTTAGGATGTTTTTTTCAGAGATTTGTGCCTGCTATCCTTTGTCTAGTTAGGACCTTCAGTACGTACGCACGCACGGAATCCAAAGAGAAATTTTTTTTTTTTTTGTGTTGTTGAAGGCTTCTGCTATCCGCTGGAGTACTCAGACGCAAACACTGGTCCATTGTACTCCAGACAGACACCTGACATTACTGTATTTTAAGGAGCATCAGTGATGTAGAGCTAAGGGATTCAACACACACCACGTCGGTTCCAAGGGTGCGCCACCGTACGCGAGCAAAAGCGGGACAATCAAAAAGGAAATGCTCTGCAGTATCATCCTCCTCTTCGCCACATGCAGCATAGGTAGGCGTCTCACTGATGCCGAGCACGTAGAGATGCTTGGCAAAAATGTAATGGCCCGTGATAACTCCCACAAGCCTTCTGCAGTCGACTCTCCGTAAAGATAGGAGGAATACTGCACATTTTTTGAGGACATCAGGGCATACGCGCTTATTCATCCTGCACCCTGGACAGTCCCTCCATCTATGGTTGTGTGTATTAAATACACAATCGTTAATGTAGGATTTGGCCGTGGGCGCAGGTAGATCTAGGGCGGGTTCAGGTCCTGAGAAGCTCTCTTCTGAACCCATTCTGGCGAGTTCATCAGAGATCTCATTCCCTGGGATCCCAGACAGGCCTGGAACCCATACAAGCCTTAATGAATTTAGTCTGCCGACTCTGTTCAAGAAGGACTTGAGTTCAAGCACTAATTTGGAGCTAGTTAAGGGGTTACACACAGCTTTTAGTGCAGCTTGGCTGTCACTACAGACGCATATGCTTTCCCCCTTCCCCCTGTGCTTCACAACGTATTGCGTTTATCTCTGATTGAAAGACAGATGCATATTTTCCTAAGGAGAAGTGCAGTCGGATGTTTTCGCGCTCAAAGAAGACCCCAGCACCGGACCCCCGCCCAGATCTGGAGCCATCCGTGAAAATGCGAAGACTATCCTTTCCAGGCTCAGTATCCAGCTAAAGCCAATCCTGACGCCATGGAAACTCGACTGTGAAATTGCGGCGCATTAGAATAACGGGCGTCAGTGCATCAGAAGGCATATCCATGAGACAGGGGTCGCAGGACAATTCTTGCGCATGCACGCCGTTATTCCTATGCGAGCTATACCAAAAGCCATTTCTCTTCAGACGAGACATGGCTTTCAGAGCATACCCTCTGATAAATATATCAAGAGGTGGAAGGCTCATCATAGCATCTAGAGCAGCGCCCGGCGTGCTGGGGAAGGCCCCCATGCAGCTGAGACAAACCGTTCCTTGGAGTTTGGTGAAAGAGGCCACGACGTGTTTGCGTTTTAGTCTGTTCCACCAGACAACCGATGCATATGAGATTATAGGTCTTATCATTGCCGTGTAGATCCAGAGTACCTTTGTCGGCGATAAACCCCATGTTTTGCGAAAAGCTCCTTTGCATTGCCAGATGGCCGACAACGCTTTGGTGGTTTGTGACTCAACATGCTTTGACCAAAGAAGCTTCCTATCTAAGATGGCTCCTAGATACTTAGCCTCCTTGGATATCGGGATGGAAGTGTCTTTTAGTACCAGCTGAGTCATGTCAGTATTTTCCTCCTTTCCGTAAAGAGAACGACATCGGTCTTAAGAGGATTGACTGACAGCCCATTTCTAGTACACCAATCATCGATTACATTTAGCGCCGCCTGTGCTTTGAGACGGACAGTCGCTAAACATGAGCCGACAGAAAGAATGGCGTCATCATCCGCATAGGCCTGGGCATAGATTCCAGAGGCATTGAGAGCATCAAGCAGAGAATCGACCACCATGCATCATAAAAGCGGAGACAGGACGCCCCCTTGCGGGCAGCCCCTGTTTACGCCGGATTTGACATACTGGTCGCGGCCTGCATCAGCGGTCAATGTCCTGTGCATGAGCATTGCCATGATGTCTGGCAGCGTTGCACATGCTGTCAAAAGTTGCGTTATCAAAAGCTCCCTCAATGTCGATGAAAAGGCCCAGCGCGTACTCTTTCCATTCGAGCGCGCATTCAATTCTCCCAACTATGTTCTGAAGCGCAGTCTCGCAGGATTTTCCGCGCTGGTAAGCATGTTGCATCTCCGAAAGAGGGTGCATTCGAAGGGCAACTTTGCGCACGTGCAGCTCTGCCAGTCTCTCCATGCTTTTCAGAAGGAAGGATGTTAGACTAATTGGTCTGAAGCTCTTGGCAAGTGAGTAGTCCTCCTGGGTATGTGAGCAAGTGCTAGACTAGCAGTGAAAATTCTTTTCAGAGTAGGAAGCAGTTGCCTTATACCTTCTTGCAGCATAACAGGATATATCCCGTCGGTGCCCGGCGATTTGAAGCCATCGAAGGATGCCACAGCAAATTCAATAGCTTCAGTCGTAACCACGCGCGACGCAATATACTAGCTACGCCGAGTTGTTTTCATCGTTTCAGTTGCAGTTTCCCTTGAAGGAGTGCAACGAGCCGATGTCAATCTGATTTCCCGGGCAATGAGTCCCAAATAGGAAACTAAGAGTTTCCGCTTGAGACTCAGTAAAGGTACCATCAGATTTTCTGAGTGCATCTGGCTTTGTCGGTTTTCCCGTTTGAGGACTTTAACCAACTTGCTAGTCGCACTCAGAGACTTGATCTCTTCGCAGAAGATTACGATTTACGAATAAGTTTCTTATATTCTTTCTTCATCTTCCAAATTCGATTTGAGCGATCTATTCAGAAGAATTCTGGCTTCCCTGCGTTTGCTGACAGGACATGCGAGTTCGAAACAACTGGTGATGACGCTATTCAGGTTATAAACAGCGTTCTCTACCAATTGTTTCGTTCTAAGTTTAGGTAGGGAATGAGCGGATTCCTCAAGCTCCTCTCTAAGCCGTACCCAGTCCGTCCTTCTCGGATTCCGTCTAGGTGAATAGTGAATAGTGAGTCTTATAGAAATTTTTGTGAAGACATCAAGTCTGTCAGGGCTGCTAATAATTTACGTCATACTCCTGAAGCTAGTCTTCTTCTTATAGGCCGCTCCAGTTCGAGGTGGGCCTCAAACGACATGTCCCTCCAAATAGCACGATCTTTTGCTAGCCTTTTCCATTGCCGCACACCCAGTTGGCAAGTCCTCTTCCACCTGTGTGCGCCATCTTAGGTGCGTCCGTCCTCTGTTTCTTCGTCCCTCGGGGTTGGATTCAAAGACTCTTCGGGCTGGAGCTATGGCGTCCTTTCGCTCTACATGGCCTAGCCATCCTAGGCGTTGAATGCGTTAACGCCTGACTAGACTCATGTCGCTGTACCGCCCGTAAAGCTTGCGGTTGAATCTTTTCCTCCATCCCCCGCTTATAGGACCGAAAATCACACGCAAAATATTTCTCTCGAACCGACCAAGGACTTCCTCATCCACTTTTGATAGTGTCCATGCTTCTGCGCCATACAGTAGGATCGGGATGATAAGGGCCTTGTATAAAGTCATACTCAATTGCCACCTGAACCCAAAGAAACAGCGATTGGCAAGAGTGATTCTGCGTTTGATTTCGGAACTGATGTCGTTGTTCCAGGTCACTGCAGAGCCAAAATAGACGAATTGCTTAACTACCTCAAACTGATATCTACCAATACAATCATTCTGTCCAAGACGTCGGTGGTGAGGGTCCTTTTTTGATGATAGCATGCAAGTTAACGAATAATAATATCAAAGCAGACAGGAAACAAGTGCAAGTGAACCCAACACGCGCAGGCGACCTTAATACGCGCCACCAGGTAAAACGCCATGTCAGCAACGTTCCCACGATCCATAGCAATACGCGTCGCCGGGTGGATCGTCATGTCAGCAGCGTTCCCACGATCGACGTCCAAAATGCAGTAGCAGCAATAATTAGGTATTTAAGGTAGCGTTAAGTACTCATTGTATGTTCAGTTTATGTTCAGTTTAGTGCAGTTAACTTGGAAGGCAGAAGCTCTGCTAAAATAGATAAAGTTTTTTTTTGAAAATAAATATAGAAAAAATATAATTGGCGCCCGAGCAGGGACCACAGGATTCGCGCGGTAATAAAGCCCTAAAGTAGTGCAAGGTCATAAAGCCCTAAAGTAGTGCAAGTTAACAAAGCCCTAAAGTAGTGCAGGTTAACAAGACCTAAAGTTGTGCGAACTCACATAGCCCTAAAGTAGTGCAGTGAGCTAAAAGGGAATAAAGAAACGCCCTCAAGTAGTGCAAAGAAATTTATTTCCCGCATAACATCCGCCGCGTCCGAATTATCCTGTGGTCCTCGGTGAAACGCGAACTGTGAACTCTATTGAACTGTGAAGTGTTTGTGAAAAATTAAGGGCCCCCGAGTAGCAAGGCAAAAGGGAAGCGATTTGCTAGCCGCATCGACACATCATCAGCTCAACACAGGATGCGCTTCATCATTTTATTGTAAGGATAGACTTAAGATTAGAAAATAGATTTACATTTAACCTTCCTAAAGACATTATATAAATTGTGCTTTTTACATACTCTATATATATATTATAAATTCTGTAACTTACGAAATTTTACAAAGCTAAAAACTGAATTATTTGGAAACATTTAAAAATGCCTAACGAAAACATATTAAGACCATCCACTCTTGAACAAGCTGCACAAGCAGCATCAAACTCCCAAGCAATTCCTAATACTTCTGGAAGAACTAACGATAATTCCCAAGCAATTCCTAATACTTCTGGAAGAACTAACAATAATCCCGTTATAAATCCCCCATTACAAACCCTTATTGGCTCTATGATACGCGAAGTGCTGAGTACTGAGGGCCGAACCCTCATTCACTCTATTTTAAATCCATACGCGGATCAATTCACGGGAATTGATCAAACCATTGCTCCCGATCAAAACATTAGTGAACTCGACAAGATTCCCGACGTTGTACGTAGCCTACGCGAATTCTCTGGAAATCCAGGAGAATTTAGTTCGTGGCGAAAAAGCGTAGAACGAATACTAAAAATTTACGATCCGATTAAGGGATCAGCAAAATATTTCGGAATTTTGAACACTATCAGAAATAAAATAATTGGGAACGCAGACCACGTGCTTGAGTCATATAATACTCCATTAGACTGGAACTGCATCTCCAGATGCTTAACCCTGCATTACGCGGACAAACGTGATTTGGGCACACTCGAGTACCAAATGACGACGTTGGTGCAGGGAAATGCATCCATACAAGAATTTTATCAAGCCGTATACTCACATCTTTCACTTATATTAAATAAAATCTCATGCATGGATGTTGGCACCGAATCCCTGAATTTGCTGATGCAAACCTATAGAGATAAGGCGCTTGACACCTTTATCCGGGGTCTTAAAGGCGACCTTCCCAGACTTTTGGGAATGCGTGAACCGGTAGATCTGCCGCAAGCACTGCATCTGTGTTTGAGGCTAGAGAACCAGAACTATCGCTCACAATATGCAATCGCGAACAGCCAGAACAGGAGGATAAACCACCCAGAACCTCCACCAATTCCACCAAAACGAGGAAACATTAATCCCGTTTCGACTCGTCCATCGTTCTATCCCGAGTTGGCTTATTTGACCCAACCACCTAGACAACAAATGCCTTTCCAATACAACGCTCGACCTATTCCACCCTCAAGGCCTCAGAAGCAGTTTGTACCACAACAATACCAACAACATCGTCCACAATATGTAGCCACTCCTAGGCAGCCACCACCAGAGCCCATGGATGCACAAACCATACGGACAAATAGGGTCAACTATATGAACCGGCCTCAAATGAAAAACTGGCCTCCAGCCCAGAAGAGACCACTGGTACCCCAATCACAACAAATACATCCTAATAAGATGCAGAGAAATTTCCATACCAATATCGCCGAACCAGAAGAAATCGACAAATATATGGACATGCAGACCAATATGAACAACTCAACCGAGTTCGATGAAACCCTCCAAGAATACACTGAAACAACACAACCGGAAAATACCTACTCTGAAAACGTCATGGAACTAAGTGATATTCATTTTTTAGATTGAGCGACTCTTCGCTGCCATACTTTGAATGCGCAACGAAGAGTGGGGAAATCCTAAAAATATTGATCGACACTGGTTCGAATAAAAACTATATACAGTCCTCGTTAGTAAATAACCCCCTACCAAATGAAAAACCCTTTTGTTGTAACTCAATTGGAGGTAACGTACAAGTTACTCACCATACCTTCATTAGTCTTTTTGGTCTACAAAATGTCAAAATTAAGTTTTTCCTCATGCCTAACCTAAAATCTTTCCATGCAATTCTAGGAAACGATAGCTTAAAGAATCTTTCAGCAATCATTCATACAAAAGACAACTACATGGTTATCAATAACCAAATAAAAGTTCGTATCAAACAAATGGCTTCGCAATCTGTTAATGCTATCAACATCCGAACCAATCACATGTCTCCAACACAAAAATTGGCCATTAACAAAATTATACACGACTTCCCTAAACTATTTGACGAACCTAATAAAAAATTAACGTATTCCACTGTAGTAAAAGGCGAGATTAGAACAACGTCTGATTCACCCGTATATACAAAATTTTATCCCTATCCTATATCCCTTAAAGGCGAGATTGATAAACAAATAAAACAGCTTCTTAATGATGAAATTATTAGACCCTCACGCTCCCCATACAATTCCCCTGTATGGGTAGTACCGAAAAAAGCAGATGCTTCGGGAGAGAAGAAGTATAGGCTTGTAATAGATTACAGGAAGCTGAACAGCATAACCGTTCCGGATCGATACCCGATCCCGCAAATTAACGAAGTTCTTGCACAACTCGGCCAGAATAAGTGGTTTTCCGTAATAGATTTAAAAAGCGGGTTTCATCAGATCCCCTTAAAAGCATCCGATATTGAAAAAACGGCCTTTTCGGTCAATAACGGGAAATATGAATTCACAAGGCTCCCGTTCGGCCTCAAGAATGCTCCCTCAATATTCCAGAGGGCACTCGATGACATCCTTTGTGAACATATTGGTGTAATTTGCTATGTTTACATCGATGACATAGTCATCTTCAGCAAGGATGAAGCCACACACGAGGTAAATATTCGAAAAGTGTTTCAAACACTTCATGCGGCAAATATGAAAGTACAACTGGATAAATGCGAATTTTACAAGCAAGAAGTAGAATTCCTAGGTTTTGTTATTTCGCCTGACGGCATTAAGACCAATCCAGAAAAAATAAGAGCAATTCAAGATTTTCCTTATCCAAATACCCTGAAGGAACTTCGCTCTTTTCTCGGCCTGTCAGGGTATTACCGCCGCTTTATTAGGGACTATGCCAAGCTGGCGAAACCCCTAACAGCCCTCTTAAGGGGGGAGGATGGACGACTGTCCAGAAACCTCTCAAGCAAGAAGATCATTCACCTCGACAAATCTGCAAAGGAAGCCTTCCAGAAAATCAAGAACACCTTAACATCAGAAGAAGTTATCCTCGCATATCCCGATTTTACAAAACCTTTTGAATTAGTAACCGATGCCTCCAATTATGCCCTAGGCGCTGTATTATCACAAGGAGAAAAGCCCATTATGTTCATATCTAGAACTTTAAATCAAACCGAAGAAAGCTACGCAGCTAATGAAAAAGAGATGCTAGCTATAATCTGGGCACTTAACAACTTCAGAAACTATCTCTACGGGACAGCAAAGGTTATTATTCATACTGATCACCAACCACTTACCTATTCCCTAAGTAATAAAAATAACAACTCCAAATTAAAAAGATGGAAAGCCATCCTGGAAGAATACAACTACGAAATTAAGTATAAACCAGGAAGATCAAACGTAGTTGCAGATGCACTCTCCAGGCCTCCTATCCAATCCCAAATAAATTCCCTCACTCCAACAATTAATAGCGACGAAAGCTCGTCACATGGTCTCATATTCAATGTTGAAACACCAATAAATGCTTTTAAAAATCAAATTCTCCTTAATGTCGGTAACACAAGTAGTCAAGAATTTAAAATCATCTTCCCAACATATCATAGACACCTTATAATCGAACAATCCTATACACCAAATAGCTTAATCGAAATTCTTAAAACTAGACTAAACCCCACAGTAATTAATGGTATAAAAACAGAGGAACGAATACAAGGAATGATTCAAGAAATCTATAGGGATCATTTTGCTAACTACCGTATTCGATTTTGCCAGGTCATAGTTGAAGACGTTACTGACGAATCGAGGCAAGAAGAGATTATTATTAACACCCATCAACGTGCTCATAGGAATGATCGCGAAAACAAATTGCAGATTCTGGAAAGATATTATTTCCCTAGTATGTCACGCAAAATAAGAAGAATAATAAAACTATGCGCTATCTGTAAGGAGAACAAATATGATAGACATCCGGACAAGGTAGAAATTCAACCAACTCCAATACCAACGTATCCCGGACAAATCATCCATGTCGATATCTTCTCAACTGAAGGTAATCTGGTACTGACATCGCTAGACAAGTTCTCTAAGTACGCTCAAGTCAAGAGGTTACAATCCAAAGCCATTGAAGATGTTAGGCAACCCCTTAGAGAGATTATATTTGCCTATGGAATTCCGAAGACTATAGTATTCGATAATGAGAAGTCTTTCAACTCTTCTCCAATCACATTCATGCTTAAAAATGAATTTGGCATTGAAGTATTTACAACGCCTCCGTACACAAGTACCTCGAACGGCCAAGTCGAAAGATTCCACTCGACTCTCGCTGAACTTATGCGTTGCATCAAGAAAGAACAGGTGCATAAATCCTTCACGGAACTTCTAGAATCAGCCGTAAATGCCTATAATTTCACTATACATTCAGTAACAAACAAGAAACCAGTAGATTTGTTCTTCAGCAGAAACATAGACCCTTCCCAAATTGATAAAATTCGATCCGAAATTCAAACCAAATTAAAAGACAAGCAAGAACAAGATTTGAACTACCATAATAAGGGCAAGCCACCAATAAAGGAATATTCAGTAGGAGAAACTATTTATGTCAAGAAAAACAAAAGAGTAGGGTCAAAACTCTCACCCCGATATTCAAAAGAAGTCATTAAAGAAAATAGGAAAACAACAGTTCTCACACAATCCGGCAAAGTTGTCCACAAATCACACATAAAAACATGATTCCAAAATCTCTCTTTTTAGATACCTACTGACCGACTGCTTATGTGACGTACAAATACTGGACTATACGAACTCACGACTAGTGACTATTAACACAGGGATATCTAGAATACAAACAGGCACTTACAAAATAATCCACGAAATAGACTTATCGGCCTACTCACAAGCTGTAAGCAACATAGAGTCATCCATGATAAAACATATACCATCCTCTCATCCCAGCTATCAACTCTTATCCCAAGAACTATCCTCCATAAGATCCCACCTTAACCGTTTAATCCCTAACAAAGTTAAAAGATCAATCGACTTCTTAGGAAGCGCTTGGAAATTTATCACCGGTAATCCAGACAAACATGGCCTGCAGATAATTCAGGAAAAGATTAACAATGTACTAGAAAACAATAATAGACAAATTTTAATAAATAAACTAATCATTGATAAAATAAATGATGTAAGAGAAATAACTAATAGTATAAGTAAATTTGTAAAAGAAAATAAAAACTCAATAGAAGAAATTGTATTCCATATAAAGTATAAACTAGATTATCTTAAGGAAGAAATAACAAACGTAGAATACGCCTTGCATTGGGCAAGAGCCAACGTCATAAATTCTTATATTCTGTCAAATAGTGAAGTAAATGTAATAGAAAAAATTATAAATAATAAAGAAATTCCCTTTGAAGATATAGAAGAAGCATTAGAATTTTGTGAAATTAAAATAGCATCCAATAACTCTATTATTTTATATATAGTAAGCCTACCAATTGTAACTGAAGAAATTTGTAATAGTTTAAGCATAAAAGCCGTCAAAGAAGGCAATAAAATAATTAAGATTGATTTTGACAAAATTGTGAAATGCAAGGAAGAAACATACGGAATAGATCTAGACTGTAAAACAGTAAATAAATTATCCATATGTCCTAAAAATAATATTGTAAATTTAAGTAACACAAATTGTATACCGAATTTATTAAATAGTAAGCCAGCAAACTGCACTGCAATCAACAGTCAACACGTCCCAGCATACGAGGAAATATCACCCGACATCATCTTCTTGAACCAGTACAATGGGCAAGTTACCATCAATAATAACGAAGTTGCCCTCAACGGTACGTTCTTGATCAGATACCACAACACCAGCATCCAAATTGGGAAAAGCATATTTAGATCTCTCGAGCTGACGCACCTCAACCCCCTTCCGGCAATTTTACAACCAACAACAATCAACCACGAAGTAGAAGAAATATTATCGCTGGAAATGATAAAGGAGCTAAACGTCAACAACACCCAGTACATTCAACTCCTCAAGACCAAGGTGAAAAACAGCATAGCAATAAACATTGGAGCCTGTCTATTACTCCTCATCCTATTATCAATAATTCTCCGAAAAATCGTAACGAGTAATAAGTCACCAGAGGACATTACCACCAGGTCAGATTCATCCGACAAAAATTCAGTGGCAGAGAAGGTCACACCATTACCTTCCCCAATACCAAGGGCGACAACCTCGCGACTTAACCAGATACCATTTTTCTAAGTGAACGCGGACGTTCACACTTAGGGGCGGAGGAGTTAACGAATAATAATATCAAAGCAGACAGGAAACAAGTGCAAGTGAACCCAACACGCGCAGGCGACCTTAATACGCGCCACCAGGTAAAACGCCATGTCAGCAACGTTCCCACGATCCATAGCAATACGCGTCGCCGGGTGGATCGTCATGTCAGCAGCGTTCCCACGATCGACGTCCAAAATGCAGTAGCAGCAATAATTAGGTATTTAAGGTAGCGTTAAGTACTCATTGCATGTTCAGTTTATGTTCAGTTTAGTGCAGTTAACTTGGAAGGCAGAAGCTCTGCTAAAATAAATAAAGTTTTTTTTTGAAAATAAATATAGAAAAAATATAATTTGCATTTAGTTTTGCGTCATTTACTGCCAACTCAATTTCCGCCGCCTCCGCCTCAATACTCGGAAGCTCTTCATTGACATCCCCTGTGTTCTTCCGATTATGTCAATGTCATCCACGAATGCGAGGAGTTGTGAGGATTTGAAATAAATTGTGCCTCTTGTTGGCCAGTGATTTTTGCACAATCATTTCTAATACGATGTTGACAGCGCATCGCCGTGCCTAAATCCTTTTTTGACTTCAAAACTATTGGCTAGGTCTGCACCGGCTCGGATGGAGCAGCGACCATTCTCCAAATTTATCCTGCATAGCCTGACGAGTTTAGCAGGGATCGTAAAGGTAAACATGGCTTTGTATAGCTCGTCTCTAATTACACTGTCGTATGTGGCATTGAAGCCGACAAATAAGTGGTGGGTGTCGACTTGAAATTCATTGGTTTTTTCCAGGATCTGCAGTAGTGTGAAGATTTGGTCGATGGTGGACTTCCCTGGACTGAAGCCACACTGATAAGGACCTATCAGCTTACTTACGAACGGCTTCAGGCGTTAACACAAAACAGCAGCGAAGATCTTGTATGCGAAATTAAGGCGACTTATTCCTCTGTAGTTGGCGCGGTCAAAGGGGTCTCCTTTCTTGTGGATCGGGCAAACGATGCTGAGACTCCATTCCTCGGGCATGCTTTCCTCTGACCATATCTTACAGATTAGCTGGTGAATGCTCCTAACCAGGTCATCTCCAGCTGCTTTGAAGAGCTCAGCAGGAAGTCCATCTGCGCCAGCAGCTTTCTTTGACTTGACCGGATTCTCTGCGATCTTTGTCGTTAAGAAACGGATCATTCTGCCTGACAGCGGTTTATTGACTAACATCGCCGTTATACAGTCTGCAGAAGTGGTTTTTCCATTTTCTCAGCATCGACTGCGATTCTACTACTGGGTGTATGTTCTCACCCTACAAGCTTCCGTTCGGGCTTTATGACCTTGGCATGTCCGCTTTATCGGTTGATACAACTTTCGAACATCATGCCCGCAGTAGCACCTCTCCAAATTCTCAATCGCGCGCTTCTCGTGCTCTTTCTTCTTCCTCTCCTTATTCTCTGCTTATGTCGCTCCCTTCTTTTTGACTCGTAGAGCTCACGAGCTGTTCTTGTCCTTCTATGCAGAGAGGCTTGATATGCCTCCTGCCTCGCTGTGTAAATCCTCCTGCACTCGTTATCGAACCAGGTGTTTCTTCATGGTGGAGCCTTGAAGCCCAAAACTTCGGATGCAGAGCTTTTCTGGGCTTGTTTGCAAAGGTTCCACTGCTGTTCTATTGACAGCGTGGAGGGTTGAGGTGTATTTGAGAGCTTAAGGGGACGCGATCGGTAAAAGCACGAGCGGTTTCTGCCGATAGTAGCTTTCCGACGTCATAACTTTGTATTCTTACTCTACTCCGTTGTGTTCGTGATATCCGTAGGCGCATCTTGGCTACTACAAGATAGTGGTTCGAGTCGATGTTAGCTCCTAGGAAAGTTCGAACATCCAGAATAGTGCAGGAGTGCCTGACGTCGATTGTGATGTGATCAATCTAGTTGGTGATTGATTGATCTGGCGACTGCCTAGTAGGAGACTTCGCCCCGTAGCAAGATCAATCAGCCTGTGGTGTCGGATATGGTGTGGTGTAGTCCGTGTTTGCTAGTTCAAGAGTTTATACTCTGATAAAGTTTATTACACAACCAGAACGGAGTACAGTGGGTTGGGTCGTAGAGGTTCGTTCACTACTCTCCAGGGGTAGTTGTCCTAGATAAGAGGAGAGGAACCCATCGAATTTTAAAGTTGGTTGTAGTTCTCAGCAACTGTTATATTAGAAATGCACACACAGAATATGAATTTAAAGTGACCATGTACTGCGAGTGTTATGCCTTCACTTCTAATTTGTAACAGCTGTGTAGCATGATTCTTTTCCGTATAGGAATTGTTTTTTCTTGGCTATGGAACGACTTTGATATACAGACCTTCCGCTTGAAGGTCGGTGATGTTTACCACTGCACCACGGCCGCCCCCATAGTGATTTCATAGCTGGCACATTAGGTATTTTTCCTTGGTACGGATCGTTATGAGGCTTTCGCTCACATGCCGAGAGCTTTGGACTTTCTGCCTTAGTCAACCTCGAACAACAAATCCAAATCCGAACAATCGGTCCATTCCATCGTATTTTCTGAATGCCGGTTAAGTCCGCTTTATAGCGGTCTAGGGCATTCGCAAGTTCTGCCGCTGCACGTGGTCTGTTTAGAGACGCAACATTCCCCGTACAGAGCCGGAGATCATTGACCTTTTTTCGTTTTTTGCAAGGGTCGTCAGCATTAATCCGATCCGTTTTATCCGAGGTTTGTGGTTGCTTCTGAGCACATGTGGAGTTTTCCCGGTTACGGTTTGCTAGATCATAGCCCAACCGACACTAATCCTGTTTTGTGGTACAGGATGCTTGCCATTCGTCCTCTTCCGTTAGTAATTTCCTTGGTCAGGAAATTTCCGATGGTACCACGAGGAGGTGGAAGTAGGTCCTGGCAAACAGAGCTGCAAGGTGTTCGGCTGCAGAGGCTCTTCCTCGGTGTTTTTTTTAGCGAACCAGCACCCGCCGGTGGATGCTACTCCTACGAGTTCTTTGTTAGTCTTTTACCCTTCCCCTCCTTACCCAGCTTCGCATTAAAATCTCCGTGAACATTCTTGGTGTCTTAGCTGGGACATTGAGCGTATGTTTTATCTAGGAGGTCTTGGACTCTGTCGTCTTTTTATGTGGAGGCATGCACACATATCAAGCTGATGTTCCCGAAGATAGCTTTGATGCGGATTGTTATGAGGCGTTTGCTCACAAGCCGGAAACTTAGGACCTGTTGCCTAAGTCCACCTCGAACAACAAATTTGCATCCAAAGAGGCATTATTTGTTCTCCTTGTAGCAGTTTCTCTAGTATATGACACAGTTTTTCATCCTCTTTTTACCTGGTCTATCCCACCGCACTTCTTGGAGTGCAGTAATGTCTGCTTTATAGCCCCTAAGGGCTTTTTTAAACTGTTCAGCCGCACCTGGTCTGTTAAAGGACCCAACATTCCAGATACTGAACCGATACTCTTGTCCTTTTATACATTCGCGGGGGTTGTCAGCATATAGTCCGTTCGTTAAATTCGAGGCTTGTGGGTGTCTCTGGGTTTTTACATAATTGTATAGTTTTGGCTTACTAGGCCGTAGCTCAACCGACTAAACCTTTTTTTTTTTTTTGGCGCAGGAAACTCGCCATTCGCCCTTTCCCGTCTATAATTTGCAGATGAAATCTCCAAACGGCACCATGAGGAGGTGGAGATGGGACTTACCACTAGTGCCGCAAGGTGTTCGTCTGCGGTGGCTCTTCTCGCTTTTTAGTAGGCCTGCATCCGTCGGATAGATGCTACCTATATGAGGCTTTTGCTAGTCCTTTGCCATCCAACCTGTATGGCAGTGTATAATGCGTTGAACCCTGCAGTCTAAGTTCATAATTCTCATTGCTCCAGTTGAGCCTTTGAAGTATTGTTGGTTAAGTCGACAGACTCGTAGATCTCCATTACTCGTCTTCCTTTCTATTTCCTATATTTATACCAAGAGCTCTGGAACCGACTTAGCAATGACCGGCGAATTTTTGAATATTTTACAGGAAATCGAGAAACCTCAGCGAAAAGAAGCGCCGTGATCAATTCAACTTACTCGTCAACGATTTGAGTGCGCTGATATCAACGTCAAACAGGAAAATGGACAAGTCCACCGTGTTAAAGTCAACGATAGCATTTCTAAAGCACCACAACGGTAAGCATGATCGCTCCGTCAAATATCCAATAAATCATACTCATAGTCTTCCCTACCTTTGCATTAGATGTGACGGATAGATCGAAAGTGCATGAAATTCAGCAAGACTGGAAGCCCACGTTTTTAACGAACGACGAATTCACTCACTTGATGCTAGAATCCCTGGATGGATTCATAATGGTATTCTCCAGCAATGGATCGATTCATTACGTCTCCGATAGTATTACTTCGCTTCTAGGATACCTGCCAGTAAGTGCTCGGATCCCTTCAACCTCAATCCATATCTCTTGCTCCCTTTCTCTCTCTCTCTCTTTCCCTATCTACGATCTTCTTATCTATCTATCTATCTATGCATGTATAGCTTTACTGCAAAAAATACAAAAAAAAAATTTAATTTAATCAGTCATTGAATCAAAGCGATGAACTAAATTTCAGAGCGATCTATTGAATATGACAATCTTTGATTTAGCATATGAAATTGATCATGAGAATCTGTACAACATCTTTCTGAATCCAGCGCATGTGATCGATCCGCTCAAGTTGCATATATCGTCGGAGAATGAGATCAGTCTGTTTGTACATTTGAAACGCGGTGCTTTGGATAAAGTTGACGCTACGGCGTATGAGCTGGTCAAACTTGTCGGTTACATTAGTAGGTATTTGGCATCCTGATTGCTATCTAGATATTGAGAGATTTGTTTGGTCCGTTGTAGGAAGCGATAATGGAGATAGTACAATCACAAATACTCAAACGCGGCCATTCGCTGCAGAGGGCGGTGAGAAGAGTCTGATATTCGTCGGAACGGCGCGTGTGCAGACGCCTCAGTTACTGCGTGAAATGTCTGCAATCGATCCGTCAAAGGACGAGTTCACATCGAAGCACAGTATGGAGTGGAAGTTTCTGTTTTTGGACCACCGGGCGCCGCCAATTATTGGTTACATGCCGTTCGAGGTGCTGGGCACGTCGGGCTATGACTACTATCACTTTGACGATCTCGAAAACATCGTTGCTTGCCACGAGGAGCGTAAGTCCGCCACCATTTTTCGTGGGTTTTGCATAAAATATTTGTTTTTTCGTTCCAGTGATGCAGAAGGGCGAGGGAAAGTCGTGCTACTATCGATTCCTAACCAAAGGTCAGCAATGGATCTGGCTACAGACTGACTTTTACATATCGTACCATCAGTTGAGCTCCAAGCCTGACTATGTGGTGTGCAATCACAAAGTGGTCAGTTATGCTGAAGTGATACGGCAGAATAAGCTCGGCAGCAATCACAACAACAGCGGAAGTGGCAATAGAAATCCAAGTGCAACGATAACACTAAGGGATCTCGAGTGTTCGGGCAGTGGAGCAATCACTGCCAGTGGCAATAATGGCAACTCGGTAGCAGTTGGTGTCAGTGGAATCGACAAACAAATGGCGACCGCGACCAGAACCAGTTCACCCGGATTGGATGCGGGTATATCGTGGCACTCGCGCGCTTCAAAGTGTTCGAATTATGCCAACATATCATCCGCGGGTATTTCGCCGAATGTGAAGAGAAAACGATACATGCACCCGCGAGGCAATGAGTCTGACTCGACGTCAATGTCGGCCGACTCGGCGACCAGTAGGCATTCCCTTATGACCCACCTAAGTACGGTAAGATTCTCCGTACTAAAAGTAGCCGTCAAACAAGATGTGATAATTGATTTCTCTCGTTTTAGCAAGCGCGAGCAAGGCATAGTCTCCCGTCGCATCTTCAGCATCAGCAGCAGCAGCAGCAACAATCGACATCACTATCCGCCCATCAACAACAACAACAACATCATCAACACCAGCAACAAATACAATCACAATCTCACAAAATGCTTCCAATGATGTCGCAGCAAGCGTTAGGCTCACAGCTAGTCGCAAGCCCGCCAACACAATTCCCCCAGCCCACGTATCCCATTCGGAATTCCCAACTGGTCGGGCACACTTTCCTCGAGCCGCAGCAGTATCTCACAGCAATTCCAGTACAACCCGTGATAGCACCGTTCCCCGTAGGCCCGGTTCTCTCGCCAATGACTGTAGGTGTTGTTGCATCCTCTCCACTTTGCAATCATTTTCATTTAATCCATCCCTTCGTAGACTACATCCGATATGCTTCCTGGCGCCGCCGTAGTGATGACACCCACCCAAACGCAAATTCAAGATCAATTGCAGCGAAAGCACGACGAGCTACAAAAACTCATCATGCAACAACAAGACGAACTACGCCGTGTGTCCGAGCAACTTCTCATGGCCCGATATACCCTGCTGCAACCGATCGTTCCCGTCACATATAACAACAGTCCAAGTATCAGTCGATCGTTCAACTTCACCACCAACTCAATCGACCAGCAATCGCAACAGCAATTCGTCAACTACAACTTCGGCATGAACCCCGCCGATCAGTTGACCAACAGCCATCACCACGATCCGCAATTGCAACAGTCGCAATCGCAAACGCAATCCACTCACTCGCAGCAGCAATCATTGCTTACCCGTAACGTACCCGTACCTGACCTCGAGCAATTTGGTCACGAAGAAATCGATGCTTTCCTTAACGCCGAGGCGCTACAGCCGACGCTTGCTCCCCCACAACCCCAGGCCCATTCACATCTCCAGCCAACGCATGCATCTACCCTGTCCGCCATCAATCCACACAGTCTTAACACGCAGCAAGATGATAGCTTACTATCCTACATGCAACTACAGACCGAACCGTCATCGAATCTGCACTTCCAAATGGGCATCAGCGACGATGGTTCCGAGAGTCGTAGCGAGGACACCGGCGCACAGAATCACTTCAATCCATATCAGACGCCCAACAACCAGTTGCCAAATGACCTAGAGATCCTGCCGTATCAAATGTCACAGGAGCAATCACAGATTCTCTTCAATTCACCTCATACGCCCAATCCCACTCAATAAGGGTGGCAATAGCCGGATTGCCTACACGCGTAATCCGGCCGTAGCCCGATAGTCAATCGTCTCTATATCTAGTATCTATAGCTCTATCATAAATGTAATTAATTAATTATCAACGCTACGAATAAGATTGTAAATAACGAATAGATGAATAGAATATGATATTACTACTCCTGCGTAGCTACAGTACGTTTGTGGTACCATATTGAGCGAAAGTGTGTCCTGTTCACACGATAGATTCTTGTGAACGTTGATTGCAATAACCGTGTATGTACATACTTACTTGCGTCGTTAATAATTGTCTTACTGTACCTATAGATGTATACACCTAGGAATATTTTTTTTATATCAATCTAGAAAATACAAATAAATAAACGAATAAGTAGATAATAAAAGGAGGACGAGATGGATAGCGAAAAGCTGAGGAAAAAATGGAAAAAAACAAAAATTTCGCTTTTATTTAGTGGGTGGATCTTTATTTAAGGCTTTGCTTACTTACTTATCAGGCTAGCGATCCATGGAGGATCTGAGCCTGAGCTATAGCTGCCTTCCATCCTTGACGGTCCCGGGCACGGTCTTCCTCTTCTTCTCGAACCAGGAGGCTCGGAGTCGAAGACCCTCTTAGCTGGAGCGTTGATGTCCATGCGCTCGATGTGGCCGAGCCAGTGTAGTCGACGGATCCTTGCCTTCCGGACTATATCCACATCTTGGTACAGCTCGTAGAGTTCGCGGTTGTGTCTTCTTCTCCATTCGCCTTCCTCACAGACAGGACCAAATATCCGGCGCAGAATTTTTCTTTCGAAATAACCCAAAATCAGCTCCGCTGTCCTGCTTATCGTCCAGCTTTCGGCTCCGTACAGCAAGACTGGCAGTATGAGCGTTTTGTAAAGCATGACTTTGGTCCTTCGAGTGAGGAGTTTTGACCCCAGTTGTTTGGACAAGCCGAAGTAGCAACGGTTGCCAAGGGCGATTCTATGCCGGATCTCCACTGTGGTGTCATTTGTGGAATTTACTTTTTCCCCGAGGTAGACAAACTCCTTAACTACCTCGAAATTGTAGCTGTCAATTGTTATGTTTTGTCCCAGGTGGTGAGCGACGGATTGGTTTTTGCTTGAGAGCATGTATTTCGTTTTGTCCTCATTGATCTTAAGACCAACTCGTTTCGCCTGTTCTTCAATCGCCGTGAATGCTTCTACAATGCCACGGCGAGAACACGCGATGATGTCGATATCATCCGCGTATCCTAGCAGCTGGATGGACTTGTAAAAGATAGTGCGTTCCCTGTTGACGCTTGCCCGTCGCACAATCTGCTCCAGCACCAGGTTGAAGAAGTCACATAACAGCGCATCTCCTTGCCGAAATCCGGTGCATGTTTCGAATGGTTCCGAGGTCCTAGAACCGAATTGCACGGTACATCGCGTGTTTTTTAGCGTGGCGCGACACAACTGGACCAGTTTTACCGGGATCCCGAATTCGGCCATCGCCCCAAACAGTGCTTCACGATGAATGCTGTCGTATGCGGCTTTGAAATCGATGAAAAGATGGTGTGTATCGATTCGAAACTCGTTGGTCATTTCCAGGATTTGTCGAAGTGTGAAAATTTGGTCTATAATTGATTTGCCGGGCCGGAAGCCGCACTGGTAGCTGCCGATTAGTGCGGTGCAAAATGGTTTTAGACGTTCATACAACACGCTGGACAGGATCTTGTATGCGACATTGAGCAGGGATATACCTCTATAGTTCTTGCAAGAGGTAGGATCGCCTTTTTTGTGGATGGGGCATATAGAGCTGGTATTCCAGTCGTCGGGCATGCTTTCATCTTCCCAAATTCTGCAGATGATCTGGTGCATGCTCCCTACCAGAACATCGCCGCCAGCCTTGAAGAGCTCTGATGGCAAGCCATCTGAGCCTGCGGCCTTGTTGTTCTTCAGCTTCTGAATAGCTGTGCCGACTTCTTCGATGCTGGGTGGGAGGACTACTTCAGCGGCTGGAGTTGGGATTTCCTCGGTCCCTACCACTCTCTCTTGGTCATGCTCGTTAAGCAGCTGCTGGAAGTGCTGCTTAAATACATCCACAATTCCCTGCGGGTCGGTGACAAGATTACCCTCGCAGTTTCGAAGAGCCATTTAAGGCTTTGACTGTAGCCAATAGACAGGTCATCCTGTTTTACGGTTGCTGATCGGATGACGGGTTTTTTGGGACATCGTTTAAGCGGACATTATTGAAATGAATTAAAGAGTTCGGGGCGGGTCACATGAAGGCACTAGTACTGCGACCTTAAAGGTCTATTGTAATCCCGTCTTCGGTCTCGGATTTAAGGGATGTCTTCAAAAATTTGCCAGCTTCTCTGGATGAGATTTCTTGAAAGTCTTTCCCTCTTACTGTTGCTTTGTTTGTCATTTTGAATCTTTCTCGGGCAAGGCTTGGGCAGACAGTCAGTATGTGTTCCATGGTTTTTGGGTGCACCGCCTACAGATATCTGTGCTATTGAGACCGAATTTGTAAGATTGTTAATTGTATGTCGGCTTTATTAAGTTTTAGAGCTTCTTTGGCTCGTTTTAGATTGTGGTTTCGTCTTATGATATTTTTTGAGTGTCTAATATCCTCCTGAGGGAAGAAGGGAGCGAGCAAACAGAGCAAAGAAGTTGATCGCTTTTAACTTGGCAAACGCCAGCTTCGATCTCTGTCCCTGCTCAATCCAAGTTGACACACAGCCTCCGCGTGGCCTCCCCTGGATAGTTATACTGGCACCCGCCAGGTAGTGAACCAATGTGTGCAGCGACCCGACCCCTTGTTTCTGGGAAAAGAGGAACCAAAGCTTGTTCAGAGACAACTAACAGCAAACGGCTAAAAGGAAACGAATTCCGGATCTGCACCTGGAATGTTAGGTCCCTTAACAGACCAGGTGCAGCTGAACAACTGGTCAACTCTTTGGACTGCTACAAGGTAGACATTACCGCGCTCCAAGAAGTGCGATGGGATGGGCCAGGCAAAAAGCAGATGAAAATCTGTGATATCTACTACGAAAATTGCTAAAAAAGAAAATAAACAACGCTTATTCGGATGCGGATTTGTGGTTCGAGGTAGACTCAGGAAAGAAGTCTTAAGCTTCCAGTATGTAAGCGAACGCTTCATAACTATCCGCATCAAGACCAATCTCGGCAATATGAGTTCATTATGTGTCCACGCCCCCACAGAGGAGAAAGATGACCGACATAAAGACGACTTCTATGATCTCCTAGGCAGAACGTATGCGCAAAATATTTCTAGGAGATTTGAATGCGAAGCTGGGTAAGAAAGCTATCTTTGAACGGGTCATTGGAAAACACAGCCTACACAACACCACGTCAGAAAACGGACTAAGGCGGGGCATAATCTGGTAGTAGCAAGTACACGTTTCCCACACCTCAACATCCATAAGGGGACCTGGCGGTCTTTCGATCAATCGACAACCAACCAAATTGATCATATTGTGATCGACGGCAGACACTCCTCCAGCATCCTAGATGTCCGAACCTTTCGAGGAGCCAACATCGATTCGGATCATTACCTTGTTGCAGCCAAGGTACGGATGCGGATTTCTCGGAATCACCAGTAAGAACACCAAAATTTAACCTCGGAAAGCTGCAATCGCAGGAGACCGACATGACCTTCGCCGATCAAGTCTACCTCAAGCTCTCTCAAGTCCCGATGCAATCTGCAGAAACCATAGAACAGCAATGGAGTCGTTGTCAGAGCGCCATTAGAGAGGCCGCCTCGGATGTACCGTCGAGAAACCCCTGGTTTGATGATGACAGGCAGACAGGCCCATATAGAGAAACAGAATTCATACATGGCCACATTGCATCGACGGACGAGAGCTGCCCGCGAGCTCTATGAACAAAAAGGAGGGAGGAGCATGCGCTTCTGAGAAGAAAAAGAAGGAGCACGAGAAGCACGTGATCGAGGAGATGGAGAGATGTTACTGCAGGAACGACGTTCGAAAATTTTACCAGAAAGTAAAACAAACATGCCAAGGCTATAAAGACAGAGCAGAAGCCCGCAGGGATGAGCACGGGCAACTAGTAGTGGAGTCACAGTCGATGCTGAGATTGTGAAAGGACCACTTCTGCTAGTCACAATGGACGAAGTCGAAAGAGAATCCCGTCCACCCGACCTAAACGATGTTAAGATAGCGATATCGAAACTTAAGTCTTATAAGGCTGCTGGAACAGACAAACTCCCCGCGGAACTGTTTAAAGCAGCTGGCGATGAGCTAGTCAGAAATATGCACCAACTCATCTGCACGATATGGTCGGAAGAACGCATGCCCGATGAAAGGAATCTCAGAATCGTTTGCCCGGTCCATAAGAAAGGAGACCCCTATGACTGCGCCAATTACAGAGGGATAAGTCTCCTGAACATCGCGTACAAGATCCTCTCTGCGGTACTGTGCAAGTGCCTGAAACCGTTCGTGAACAATCTAATAGGTTCCTACCAGTGTGCTGTCAGGCCAGGAAAATCCACAATAGACCAAATATTTACAATACGGCAGATCTTGGAGAAGACCCATGAATCATCATCATCATCTTTTTGTCGACTTTAAAGCCGCGTATGACAGTGTTTATAAAGACGACCTATACAGAGCCATGTCATGTTTTAACATTCCTGCCAAACACGTCAGACTGTGCAGGATGACTATGGAGAACTCTCGCTGCTCCATTAAGGTCGGAGGCGAACTAACCGGCCCCTTTGATGTTAAAAAAGGTTTTAGACAGGGTGACGCACTGTCATGTGATTTCTTTAACATTATTCTTGAAAATATCGTGCGGGACTCTTCGGCCAATACAAGAGGTACGATCTACTTCAAGTCCACACAATTGCTTGCCTACGCAGATGACATTGACGTTATTGGACGGACAAGGCGAGACGTCAGTGAGGCGTTCGCAAGCATTGAAGCAGAAGCGGCTAAAGTGGGTCTAAGGGTAAATAGGGACAAGACCAAATATATGCTGTCATCCATGAAAGACGCGCAACACCGACGTCTTGGTCAGAACGTCACCTTCGGCAGCTATATTTTTGAAGTAGTCAAGGACTTCGTCTACCTTGGCTCGATAGTGACAAGCAGCAACGACACCAGCGCTCAGATAAAACGCAGAATAACTCTTGCCAACCGCTGCTTCTTCGGGCTCAAGAGGCAATTGAGTAGTAGGGCCCTCTCTCGAATAACTTAGGTATCCGTAAACAAAACCTTAATCATCCCAGTCCTCCTCTATGGCGCTGAGGCTTGGACGTTATCAAAAGCGGATGAAGAGGCTCTTGGGCGTTTCGAGAGGATAATTCTGCGTGCAATCTTTGGTCCCGTTTGTGTAAACGGAGAGTGGAGGAGGAGGTTCAACCAAGAACTGTACGGGCTGTACAGCGACATCGGCTGTACGTCTGTATGTCTTCGTATCCAACGTCTAACATGCCTAGGCCATGTAGAGCGAATGGACATCAACGCTCCGGCCCGAAGAGTCTTCGACTCAAGCCCCGAGGGACGACGCAGCAGAGGACGGCCGCATTTAAGGTACCACGCACAGGTGGAAAGGGACCTCAACCAACTGGGCGTGTGGCACTGGAAGTGTTCTTCACAAATTGGCAGCTGACACTGAGTCAAGCTTTTACGGGTTTTCCGTCGTCTTTTTGTTGTTAGGTTAAATTAGGTATATGGGTGCCCTATTGACGGAAAGTCAAGGCTCACGTAGACTACGTTGAGTCCATTGTGCCCACTTGTTTTGTTTAACCCGTTGATACCTATACATTTATCGTTGAGCTGAACCAGCCAGACGAGGATAAAAATCCCAGTATTCTGTTCAGCTCAATATTACCTACCTCTTCTAGTCCTGAAAGGATGTATCTTCCTAGGAATATATTCCTTTTTTGGGCTAGCGCCAGACATTCGCACAGCAGGTGACGAATGGATTCATTTTCCTCTTCGTCCCTGCAGCTTCTTCAGTGCCCGGTGAGGGCACCGACTGCCAGTCGAATATTCCCACGATTGAACTTCAGCAGATTTTCCGTTCTTTTCTTATCATAGACGGGCCAAGTCGATCTCGCCCTTGCACATGTATCTAAGCGACACCAGCGCTTATTGGCTTTCACCAATAGCTCCGTCTGTATCTCCCTGTAGAGCGCACTAAGTAGTGCTTTGGCCTCAGCTGAGATCTGCGCAGTGTTAGCACTTGATCCCACCCTAGCCAGCTCGTGCGCCCTCTCGTTCCCGGAGATATTCATATGACCAGGTACCCAGCAAAGTGTTACCTCATTTACATTGGATATCTCTTCTAACTTCTCCTTGCAGAGTTTGACGAGTTTGGATCTTATCCATGCTGCCTGCAGAGCCTTAATGGCTGCCTGGCTGTCAACATAGATGCATAGCAGATGCAGGATCCGCTACCTGAGAACCAACCGGTGCTTCTAATGAAGCGATGGAGTTGAGCTATTTTTTGGTCTGCTGGCTCACTTAGATTGTCAAAGAAGGGCGCGCCGAGGTAGATCCTCCCGCGATTCGCAAAAGAGGGACATGAGCAGAGGAGGTGTTGTATTGATTCCTCCTACTCCTCGTCCATGCAGCCGCGACAGAAGTCATTGGAGGATAGCCCTAGTCTGGCGGCGTGATTTCCAATGATGCAGTGACCTGTAATGACACCCACAAGTACCCTAAGGTTGCCATTTTGGTTGCCACTAGTTCCCTGGTTCGTCCAAGGTTTAACTTAGGCCACATTTGTTTAGTGATAAAGCCGATATTGCTCTCATTCCATTGGAGGTTGGTCTCCTCTATGGTTTGAAGTTTTATCATGTGCTTTACCGTACTTATTGGTGTTTCTAGGTACCCGAGGGTAGGTAGGCTGACTGTGCTTGACCCTAACTTTGCGAGTTTGTCGGCCGCGCAGTTTTCTGGAATATCCCTATGCCCGGGAACCCACAGTATTTTATTGTTGAACTGTTCAGCCATCTCATCTAGAGATAGACGACAGTTAAGAGATGTGGGTTACCGCGGCCAGGGATCTTATCGCAGATTGGCTGTCCATGCAAATGGTAATATCCTTAGCGGATATTACATTGATCCTAAGCCACGTAAAGGCCTCCGTTATCGCTGTTACTTCTGCCTGATACACACTGCAGTAATTTGGGAGTCTAAAAGGTAGGTTGAGGCTAAGTTCCTTGGAGAAGACTCCACTACCTACACCCGACTCCATCTTAGAGCCATCGGTATAGAGGGAGATCGAGTCCTTTGGTATGACTTTCCATTCAGCCCATTCCTCCATGGATGGAAAGACAACTTCGAAGTTCCTAGTGAACACATTCTGCGGGATGATTTTCTTATACTCCTCATCTTTAGGGCCGCGCAAGCAGCAACTTGCTTGTTGAAAAGGTTCAATGGTGGAAGATGTAATAGAACATTTATGTAAAAGCTGGCCGATCTTTGCACCTTCCCCAGAAGGATTCGACTGACTGCCTTGTCCAGAGCAGTCCACCAGACTGCGACGCTATACAGGAGGATGGGCCTTATGACGGCTGTATAGAGCCAGTGCATTATGCTTGGTTGGAGACCCCACTTCCTGTCCACCACTTTCTTACAGCTGTAGAGAACAGTTGCTTTCTTGACGCGATGAAGAATGTAGGGTTTCCAACTCAGCCTCCTGTCGAGGACTAGGCCTAGATATTTAGCCTGCTCTTTGATTTTTAGTTGGGTTCCACCCAGCCTCGGTGGGTTGAGGGGCGGAATTTTACATTTGTTAGTGAACAGTACCAGATCGGTCATCTTAGGGTTCACCCCAAGTCCACAGTATTGTGTCCAGGTTTCTAATGTATGTAATGCACTTTGCATAAAGTCGCATAGAGTGCTGGGAAATTTCCCTGTGGCGGCAATAGCAATGTCATCTGCATAGGCGGTCACAGTGTACCCTTCCTGTTCAAGCAACAGCAGTAGTTCGTTGACCACCACGTTCCAGAGGAGAGTACTCCATCCTGTGGTGTACCTCTGCTGACCATTCTAGTTGAGACGGCACCAGCGAAGTTGGCTTTGACGACTCTTTGTGTTAGCAGCTGTCGTACCAGTTCTATCACTGATCCCGTAGCACCCAGATCAGACAGCGCTTTGATGACGGCCCATGGTTCAACATTGTTAAAGGCGCCCTCAATGTCGAGACCAGTGACCTCTATATTTTACTGACCAGTGAGTGGAGTGCTGTTTCCACCGATTTGCCTTTGTTGTAGGCATGTTGGTTACCCGACAGCCTTCCCGATATGCAGCTGTAACAAATGTGTGCGTCTATAATCTTCTCTAGAGTTTTTAATAGAAAAGAAGTAAGACTGATAGGCCTGGTCTCCTTTCTTATGGACCGGGCAAACGATGCTGGGATTCCTTTCATTGGGCATGCTTTCCTCCGGCCATACCTTGCAAATGAGATGGTGCATGCACCTTACCAGCTCATCTCCAGCCGCCTTAAGAAGCTCAGCAGAGAGGCCGTCTGCGCCCGCGACTTTATTAGACTTAAGTCTTGATGTCGCTGTTTTGTTTTCGTCTCGGTCGGGTGATTGGAATTCTCCTACATCGTCGTCCATTACGAATGGCTCGTTCTGCCTGACAGCGGTATCTTGTCTATCATCGCCGTTATACAGTCTGCAGAAGTGATCTTTCCAAATCCTCAAATCCCCTGAGGTCCCCTTCCGCCTGTGTGCGCCATCTTAAGGGCGGCCGTCCTCTGCTTCTTCGTCCCTCGGGGTTGGATTCAAGGACTCTCCGGGCTGGAGCTGTGGTGTCCATTCGCTCTACATGGCCCAGCCATCTTAGGCGTTGAATCCGTAGACGCCTAACTAGGCTCATGTCGCTGTACAGCCCGTAAAGTTGGTGGTTGAATCTTCTCCTCCATCCCCCGTCTGTGCTTATAGGCCCAAAAATCACGCGCAAAATCTTTCTCTCGAACCGACCAAGGGCCTCCTCATCCGCTTTTGATAGTGTCCATGCTTCTGCGCCGTACAACAGGACCGGGATGATAAGGGTCTTATATAGAGCCAACTATGTCGTTCGGGAGAGGGCTCTATTACTCAGTTGCCTCCTGAGCCCAAAGAAACAGCGATTGGCAAGAGTGATTCTGCGTTCGATTTCGGAACTGATGTCGTTGTTCCAGGTCACTGCGGAGCCAAGGTAGACGAAGTCCTTAACTACCTCGAACTTATATCTGCCTATACAAACGTTCTGGCCGAGACGTCGGTGGTGAGCGTTCTTTTTTGATGATAGCTTATATTTAGTTTTGCCCTCGTTTACCGCCAAACCAATTTTCGCCGCCTCCATCTCAATACTCGCAAACGCCTCATTGACATCTCGATGTGATCTACTTATTATGTCAATATCGTCGGCGTATGCAAGGAGTTGGAGGATTTGAAATAGAGTGTGCCTCTGGTATTGGCCAGTGATTTCTGCACAATCATTTCCAATATGATGTTGAAGAAATCACACGACAGCGCATCGCCCTGCGATAGTCTGACGAGTTTAACAGGTATGTCAAAGGTAGACATAGCATTGTATATCTCGTCTCTAATTACGCTGTCGTATGCGGCTTTGAAGTCGACAAATAGGTGGTGAGTGTCTACTTGAAATTCATTGGTTTTCTCCAATATCTGCCGTAGTGTGAAGATTTGGTCGATTGTGGACTTCCCTGGCCTGAATCCGCACTGATAAGGACCTATCAGCTTATTTACAAAAGGCTTCAGGCGTTCACACAAAACGGCAGAGAAGATTTTGTAGGCGATGTTAAGGAGACTTATTCCTCTATAGTGGGCGCAATCAGAGGGGTCTCCTTTCTTGTGGATCGGGCATACGATGCTGAGACTCCATTCCTCGGGCATGCTTTCCTCTAACCATATCTTACGGATGAGCTGGTGCATGCTCCCAACCAGGTCATCCCCAGCTGCCTTGAAGAGCTCAGCAGACAGTCCGTCTGCGCCAGCAGCTTTATTCGACTTGAGCCTCGATCTTAATTTCGTCGAGGTCAGGGGGACAGAATTCTCTGCGGTCTCCGTCGATTAGAAATGGATCATTCTGCCTGACAGCGGTATATTGACTAACATCGCCGTTATGCAGTCTGCAGAAGTGGTTTTTCCATATTCTCAGCATCGACTGCGGTTCTACTACTAGGTGTCCGTTCTCATCCCTGCAGGCTTCCGTTTTGGCTTTATACCCTTGGCATGTTCGCTTTATCTGTTGATAAAACTTTCGAACGTCACGCCTGCAATAACTCCTCTCCAAATCCTCAATCGCGCGCTTCTCGTGCTCTTTCTTCTTTCTTCTGAGAAGCTTATGCTCCTCCCTTCTTTTTAACTCATAGAGCTCACGAGCTGCTCTTGTTCTTTTATGCAGCGAGGCCTTATATGCATCCTGCTTCGCTGTATGAATCCTCCTGCACTCGTCATCGAACCAGGTATTTCTTCGTGGTGGAGCCTTGAAACCCAAAACTTCGGATGCAGAGCTTTTCAGGGCTTGTTTGCAAAGGCTCCACTGCTTGGAGAGCTTAAGGGAGACGCGATCGGTAAAAGCACGAGCGGTTTCTGGCGATAGTAGCTTTCCGACGTCATAACTTTGTATTCTTACTCTACTCCGTTGCGTTGGTGATATCCGTAAGCGCATCTTGGCTACAACAAGATAGTGGTCCGAGTCGATGTTAGCCCCTCGGAAAGTTCGAACATCAAGGATAGTGGAGGAGTGTCTGACGTCGATCGCGATGTGATCAATCTGGTTGGTAGTCAATTGATCAATAGACCGCCAGGTGCCTTTGTGTATATCGAGGTGCGGGAAGCGCGTACTGTCTAGAAGGAGATTTCGCCCCGTAGCAAGATCAATCAGCCTGTGTCCGTTATCAGAGGTGGTGTCGTGTAGGCTATGTTTGCCGATGACTCGTTCAAATATGCTTTCCTTACCCAGCTTAGCATTGAAGTCTCCTAGTTCAATTTTGATGTCATAGCTGGGACATTGGGCATAGGTTCTGTCTAGGAGATCGTAGAATTCTTCTTTGAGTCTATCGTCCTTTTCTTCCGTTGGGGCGTGAGCGCATATTAAGCTAATGTTTCCAAATTTAGCTTTGATGCGGATTGTTTTGAGGCGTTCGCTTATACATATCTCGGAAGCTTGACACATTTTGTCGAAGTCTTCCTCGAATAACGAATCCGCACCCGAATAGGCGCTGTTTGTTCTCCTTGTAGCAGTTCCCGTAGTAGATGTCGCTGTTTTGCATCCATCTTTTGCCTGGTCCATCCCATCGCACTTCTTGGAGTGCGGTTATATCTGCTTTACAGCAGTTGAGGGTTTGCTCCAATTGATCGCATGCGCCCGATCTGTTAAGGGACCTCACATTCCAGGTGCAGACTCTCAAGGGCACGCGGAGGCTGTGTGTCAACTTGGATTGAGCAGGGGCAGAGATCGAAGCTGGCGTTTGCCTTCATTGCTCTGTTTGCTCGTTCCCTCCTCCCTAACAGATAGCAGAAGCCTTCAATAAAAAAACAAAAAAAAAAAAAAAAAAATGTCCAAGTCGAGCCGTAGAGTTATGTTCCACACCCGGTTGCGCTATTCGGGGGGAGTGTTGGCGAATGATGGATAGCAACAGGCGCTTAGTCCAAACGCATATAACCTCGTGCAGAATACCACATTACAAGCAAGCCCTTATTTCGACCCTAGTCGTTGTGGAACCCAAAGACCTCCCATCAATCAAAACATCAATTCATTGTTATAATTTCGCATATTTTATTCCGTACAACTAGATACTATTTTATTTTGTTTTCTTACATTACTCTTGCCATAAACGTAAACATCTCTCTCGTAAATAGTAGTAATAGTATTTTTCTGTTTTTGCTTCCTGCAGTCTGTACAAAATTAAATAAATCACCTCGAAGACACAAAAGGTTCAGAATGAATGAAATAAAGATTGAAAATAAGACCTATCTCTCTTGCCTCTAAGCTACATATGTATGTAGATGTGCTCGCTGCTTTCCTTTCTCTGTTTTTCTTCCTTTTTTTTTTACTTCGATCAAATTGATATTTAATAAGTAAACGCTTACATGCTAGAGAGTAGTGCAACTGCTACATCGAAACTGCTTAACTCTTAGGGCGATTAAGAAGCCGTAACAAAAGTACAATCCATAGAATTTGTATCCATACGTATGTGGTTCAAGGATTGATCAAGACAAGCCATGATGTGGTGGTGAATGATGTTCTCAACACCACAACATGTATTGGAAAGATACGAGTTAGGATGAAATTTATACAACTGGCGGGAGGGAAGAAAGATAACAAACGACTGCCCAGCTCGACTCTATATACTTCAGTCAGGACATCATCCTTTAATATTAAAATCTCATACGTAACAGAAAACAAGAGATGCAGTTGGTTTTTTTTTAAAGGAAAATTTTAGTTTTCATTAATCTTCCTTGCGCAGCGCGAATATTTACAGTAAAAAAATAAAATATTGTATAAATCGAGGTCTTGTTGTATAAGGTTGTAGGGTTGTATGAGACAGCGAGGAGGGGCGTGTGTGTTGGACAGGGCTCTTAAATCTAAAAGTTTCTGTTTCCGTTTCCGTTTCACTTGAATTCGAGTTTAAGCCGCACAATTTTATATAAAAAATAAAGAAAAATCGCAAAAAAAAACAAAAAACGTTGTGAGTGATGAGAATCTAAATGGAGAAAGAAGAATAACAAAAACAAGTCAAAGGAGACACATTCGATGAGGGGGGAAGAAGATGGGAGGGAGGAAGTAGAAGAAGAAGAAGAGCGTGGTTAACGCTCGAGCGCTCGGAAGAAAACATCCGCATCCGGGTCGGGCTCGTGGTGGTCGTGATCGTGGTCGATACCGTGATCATAATGGTCATTGACATTGATTACATCATATTGCTACCCTTCGAGAGTTGCACCCTGATTGAGGCAATGTTTAATGACTAACTGAGCGGTCTCTTTGATCTTTTCATACGGACTGGGATGGAGAATCAAGTCGGCTAGGATCTGTAGGCCATTCTCTTGCTCAACAAGGCGACAATACTTTTGAGGATATACCTAAAAGCAAAAAATACTTGTTACATACAATCGCATAGAGATCGAGTATAAAGGTTTAGACTTACGGCTGTTAGATTAGCAAGGGCCCAAACGGCCCAATGCTGACATTGTGGTGTATCATAGCAACGAACTAGACCAAGGATCGGTTCAAAGCTCCGATAATTAATATTCCTCTCACTGTGAATGTTCCAACGATCGATGGCCTTCACCATACGCTGAAGAACTTCGTCACGTGACGGCGATTGAATGGTCCATGCCTCGGGTCCGTCGGAAGCAATATGCGCAAGTACACCTGCAGCATTGTAACTCACCTAGAATGAAAGTTCCAAGTCTAAGTCTGAATTTCACTACTCTCTTTTCGAATTGTACATACTTCAATTCCATCACTGTCCGAGTCTAAGAGTGAGGCGAAAACTTCAATGAATTCCGTTGTCATCAGTTTCGGTCGCAACCACTTAACTTCGGCCACATTACCAAGGAGACCCATCATGTTACGCAGTAATTCCTCACGATCCGGGAACATCTAATCGAGAAACAGGATATTTCGCTTAGCATTCACCCAATTCACTGTGTTACGACTTACAACTAGACACTTTAGGAAATACTCCATACCGCGGCCGTCGAGAAATCTCTTACAATTAATAGCAGTCTCATCGGTAACGTTCCACATTGTCGACCACGCCACTTCCATAACATCATCAAACACTGAACGTGTCAGCCGGTCCTTGATTAAGCTTAACATAGTCTATAAACGACAAATGAAATCAAGTAGCCGATATTTGGTTTATCACTTACACTAACGACACCTAAATCTCCGAGAAACAATTTCTGTCGACCATCGATCTGACATGCTAATGTGTTTAGCAGATAAATGGCTATTCGTTGAACGAATCCTTCCTGTTCTGTCTTGGACACACCATGCAGCAGGACCGTGATAAGACGTTCATACTCAAAAAGCTAAAGAGCGAGACATCATGACGGTATACAACTGGTGAAACAAGAATACCATCATCAACCTTACCACATCGTTGGGCATGGAAAACTGGGTAAGCGTTAGATACCCATTCCGAAGCATTGTATCGTCGGTTATATGCATCTCCATACCGTTTAGTAGGGTTCGGATAATGTGATTCTTCAGTGGTGTTCCGAATTTCGATCGATCGCGTCCTTTCACGATGTAAAACAGTGTGGCACTGGACGAAATGCATAGATATTAGAGGACATCCCAATCGGATGATCGTATGTATGTGTAAGTTTACCTTCCGGATATTTGCATGTGTTTGAATTTAAGATGACGATCCATGGCTGTGAGGACGACATCGAGGGCGGTGTGAATCTCTTTGCAACATTCGAAGCGGAAAATGTGATACAAATCGTTCAGAACCTACAAGAAAACGCTGTTTTTCTCACATCGAATTCGAACGTGTGGTGGATTGGTATACTCACTCTGGTTAGTACAGCCGGTCGATCGTTGTAGTAAAGCGCTGCGGTTAGGATTTGCTCCTCGTTCGCATCGCCAGCAATCTGCAAAACAAGACAATTTAGAAGCGACCTACATATTACGACCAAGAAATTGTACCTCAATCGCAGGGATATCATGTCGTTTGCACGCCCAATGCGCGGTGTGGTAGAGTCCAAGGAATTGCAACGGCCTATCGGTTCGTCCCGCCAATCCGGGTATATCCGAGTTCTGTGTGAATGTTTTCTCATTCTTCTCACTTGCACCCTTCTGTGCCACACCATTTCCAGCCAGATTCGTACCAGATATATCCAGATGCGTGAGTTCTGGCAAATTTTCCACCAACATCTCAAGGATCTACCAACAAAAAGAGAAAAAAAAAACGTTTTATTTAGAGGCACACAATCCAATAGTTACGTACCTGATCGGGCAAATCGTAGGTTCCATGTCCATTGCCCGAACCACTTATCGAAATGTCCAACGTTCGGAGGTTTTTCATTCGGCAAATCGCGTGCAATTGATTCGCAATTGGCCAAACATTGAATAAAATCAACGTGTGCAGGTTTGGAAGACTGCAAAGTGCCTGTAAACTGAAATTGGCCAATATGCATGACGTCAAATCCAAATAGTTCAGATCTTGAAGGTGTGCAAATTGTAACCGATGATGCATGACCACCCCATTGAGTACGAGTCGTCGTAGGTGCGGACAATTTAGCTGAAAGTCAACGGGTTCCTTATCGTTCGGTTCGGCTTTCTGTAGGAGCTGCGCACTCAGGCCCAATTCGAGCGAGCGAAGACTTTCACCGTAGCGGGCTAGAAGATGATGTGATTGAACTGTTATCCGATCGCAGTACCATATCGATAAAGCGTACAGATTATGTCGCAGGAGTACCTCAAGACCTGGAAGACAACAAGTGACAAGAGATATACGTACATTTGTATGTATGAGCAGCATGCAGTCATAGACCTTTCGCGTATTCATTCAAAGAAACACAAACGCATTATTATCGGAGTGACCCTTTGAACTGCATACGCTACATAGTTGCGGCGCAACACACAAAAACACTTACCTTCGCCGGTTAGCGTACTATTCCGTAGGTGTACGATCTTCACTGACGTTCGATACGTATCACGAAATAAATTGATAACTTTATCGTCCAGATTTCGTTGGAATCTCTGATAGCATTCGATGAAATGATCGCATATATCATTGGGTAGTACAATACCTTCGCTCAATGTTCGATTGCCCAAACTGTCGCGACCGCTAATCACATCCAAATTGCTGGTTAGATATTGAAAAGCAATGTCGCGCAATGTTAATGGGTCCTCGTCAAGGACCCCGTTCTCCTTTAATCGAACTTTTCCACTCATCCTAATCGAACGGTGGCACTTTTTGTTACTGCCTTCCTTCTATCTCTCAGCCTCTTGAGTGGCGTAAAAGCTAATGTATACTCGTCGTATGTGACGGTTACGGTTGTGTATATATTAGATAAAAAATAGAACAAGTTGTCGTGTCGCGAATCCTTTTTGCAGGGGCTCTGGCGGCCTGTTCACATTGGTTGGTGTCACCGTCCTCTCGCGGCCGGTACGTAGTATGTATGTACGTCCTGGGCAATTTACAGCGCGCGACAGGGTTTCTAAAAATACGAAGTAAAAAAACAAAAAAAAAAAAATAACGAAAAGAAGAAAAAAGAAATCGAGAAAGTCTTAATGCGATTTTCTGCTAGATCGTTGACGTTCAAGAGGAATTACGTAGGACTCGGTGTCGTCGTGGTTTTTTTTTTTTTTTTTGACTCTAGCAGGGGGGCGAGACGGAGACGATGTAAGGGATCGAATGCTAGATTTTTCCTTCCTTTGTTTTTCCTTCTCTTCGTTTTGATGTGTTTGTTTGCTTGCTGGTTGTTTGTTTGTTTCCTCTTCTTCCAACTAAGGTCTCTTCGGTGTCGTCGATTTTCTTCGCTTTCCTTCCGATTGATTAAAAATAAAACGAAAATTGCAAATTTTCTCGTCTCCAAATACAACAAACTCGTCTTAGAATTGGTTTATTTCACGAAGCTAACGGGGGGGCTGAGGGCATTTGCATTTTTCACTGCATTCACTACCGATTCACTACCAACACCACCACTAAAACCACCACCGCCACCACTATCAACACTGGTATCAATCAAAATGTGGTCCAAGGAGCCACGGACTCGTTAAAACACACAAGGATGGCGAGATTTGTGAAAAACTTCTCGATCGTGGTTGCTTCTCAAATCGCGTGTCACTTGTTCTTCGTGTTCCACACGGACGGGGATAAGCGACAACGACGACAAGAATCACTTTCTTTGTCACCAACTGCTTCAACTTTTACCAAAATCCAATCTATTCAACACGAATTCGCGTTCGATTTGACAATTATTCGGTGAAATAAATTGTGATGAAAGAATCACTTTTTCTCGTTTTTTCGTTGCAAAAAAATAAAATAAAATAAAAAAAAAAGTATGAAACACTCATTCACACGCAAGAAGGAGGAAGAAAAAACGAAGATCTACGGACTGTCTTTCACTTTTCTGACGTTTCGTTGCTCGCCTGTCCTTTCGTGGGGTCAAAACGAAAGGAGAAAATGGAAAATACAATTTGCTTTCTGCTTTTTTAGTTCTTTTTTTTTTTTTTGTATTTTGGGTTTTGCTTTTTTCGTTATTTTCCACTCTCCCGATTACACCATTGGACGGATGCAATGTTTGGTAGTTTTGTTTTGACGTTGCTCTCGAGGTATGGCGGTGGTGAGTAATCACCCCGAGGTGAATTTAATCTTTTGTCGTTTTTCTTTATTGTTGTTGTTTTGGTTTTTGTTGGTTTTTCCTTTCTGTTTTGTAAAAGTTTGTTCGCTTGTGCGAATGTGGTGAGCAGTCACAGTCAGCTGGTTCGGTTTGATGTTCGATTTTTTTGTTGTTGTTCTGTTTTTGTTTTGCTTTTTTTAGTTAGATCCTTAAGTGACAAGGGAGTAAACTGGAAATTTTGTTATTGAGGTGAGTTCACCCGGCAATTTCTCAAATGATAATTGAGCAAGTTTACTAGGTCGATTTACGTTTTTATTTTTTAAATTGTTTTTTATTATGAAATAGCGGCAACACGGGTCTTGTATAAGGGGTACCCTTATACAATTGAATTCGTAAACTTATAACGTCCACAGTTGGTACGATTGCGTTTAATTTTCACCCCAATGACAGTTGGTCTCTTACTGTCGTTCAGAAGTATTTTCAATTCGGTTTTGCGCCTGCTAAGATGAATATGTCAAAGATTAACGAAACCTGAAGGCCTGCCAATTGTAGACTTAAATGGGCTTAAGCATAGGTCAAAGCCCACTTTAGTCTAAGCTTACTTACTTACTTAGATGGCGCTACATTTCGGGGTGAACCAAGGCCTCAACCAACAAGCCTCTCCAGCCGGCACGATCTTTGGCCAGCAGCGTCCAGTGCCGCACGCCCAGTTGGTCGAGGTCCCTTTCCACCTGTGTGCGCCACCTTAGATGCGGTCGTCCTCTGCTGCGTCGTCCCTCGGGGTTGAGTCAAAGACTCTTCGGGCCGGAGCGGTGATGTCCATTCGCTCCACTTGGCCCAGCCATCTTAGATGTTGGATCCGTTCACGTCTAACTAGGTTCATGTCACTGTACAGCCCGTAGAGTTCTTGGTTGAATTACATAAACGGAACCAAAGATTGCAGGCAGAATTTCCCTCTCTAAACGTCCAAGAGCCTCTTCATCCGCTTTTGATAACGTCCAAGCTTCACCGCCATAGAGGAGGACCGGGATGATTAAGGTTTTGTAGATGGATACCTTGGTTTTTCGAGGGAGGGCTCTACTACTCAGTTGCGTCTTGAGCCCAAAGAAGCAGCGGTTGGCAAGAGTTATTCTGCGTTTTATCTCAGTGCTGGTATCGTGGCTGCTTGTCACTATCGAGCCAAGGTAGACGAAGTCCTTGACTACTTCAAAAATATAGCTGCCGAAGGTGACGTTCTGACCAAGACGTCGGTGTTGCGCGTCTTTCTTTGATGACAGCATATATTTGGTCTTGTCCCCATTTACCCTTAGACCCACTTTAGCTGCTTCTGCTTCAATAGTTGCGAACGCTTCATTGACGTCTCGCTTTGTCTGTCCAATGTCATCTGCGTAGGCAAGCAATTGTTTAGACTTGGAGTAGATCGTACCTCTTTCATTGGTCGCAGAGTCTCGCACAATCTTTTCAAAAATGATATTAAAGCAATCACATGACAGCGCGTCACCTTGCCTAAAACCTTTTTTAACATTGAAGGGGTCGAAGGGGTCGGTTAGTTCACCTCCGACCTCCATAGTCATCCTGCACAGTCTGACGAGCTTGGCAGGAATGTTAAAACATGACATGTTTCTGTATAGCTCGTCTCTCTAAACACTGTCATATGCAGCTTTAAAGTCGACAAAAGATGGTGCGTGTCGACCTGGAATTCAAGGGTCTTCTCCAAGATCTGCCGTAGTATAAATATTTGGTCTATCGTGGAATTTCCTGGCATTAAGCCACACTGGTAGGAACCTATCAGATTGTCCACGAACGATTTCAGACGCTTACACAGTACGGCAGAGAGGATCTTGTACTCAATGTTCAGGAGACTTATCCCTCTGTAATTGGCGCAGTTATAGGGGTCTCCTTTCTTATGGACCGGGCAAACGATGCTGAGATTCCATTCATCGGGCATGCATTCTTCCGTCCATATCTTGCAGATGAGTTGGTGCTTGTTCCTATTCAGCTCATCGCCAGCTGCTTTAAACAGTTCCGCGGGAAGTCCGTCTGCTCCAGCAGCTTTATAAGACTTAAGTTTCGATATCGCTATCTTAACATCGTCTACGTCGGGTGGACGGGATTCTCTTTCGTCTTCGTCCATTGTGCATGGTTCGTTTTGACGGCGGCATTTTGACTATTATCGCCGTTATACAGTCCGCAGAAGTGGTCCTTCTACAATCTCAGAATCGACGGTGAGGATTAGTGGACTAGTTGTCCGTGCTCATCCCTGCAGGCTTCTGCTCTGGCATTATAGCCTCGGCATGCTCGTTTTACTTTTTCGTAAAACTTTCGAACGTCGTTTCCACAATACCATCTCTCTCCATCTCTTCGATCTCGCGCTTCTCGTGCTCCTTTTTTCTTCTCAGAAGCGCATGCTCCTCACTCCTTTTCTTCTCCACTTCCTTAATAAGGTTGAGAATATCTCTCTTAGGAGCTAAGATGATCCCCTCAGGAGTCATCATTTCACTGAGAAGGATACGCTTCCGAAGATGACAAAGAGCAGCACACTTACCTGGCATGTGCTCTGCAGTCTCCCCGTCCTCAAGACAGGTTCGACACTCAGTTTCAGATATCTCAGACCACAGTGTCCCGTAAGGCAGTTGACCAGTCTTCTGATATCGACTCTATTAAGTTTAAGGAGTGCTTGTTCAGGGGCTTTATAAATCTTTTCGAAGGGTGTTGCGACTTTTCCAGAAAGGTTCGATACCTATGTACCTTTCGTTGGAAACTTTCTTAGCGAGTAGGTCGGCCATTACATTGCTGTTAAAGCCCTTGTGCCCTGACTTCATTTCTTTTTTCTAGGTTCTGTAGGGCATCATGGCATTCCTTAACGGATTTTGAGTTCGTGCGATACAAGCTGATCGCTTTGATCGCTAGAATAATGTCTAGATCTCTCTGCAGGGTATCAGGAAAGACATCGTCTTTGCCTGGGGCCGTATAGAAAGGCTGTTCGTTCTACCGTCGATGTTATTTATGACGCTCGTCGGATCGTCAAAAGGTATAAGCTGGGGAGTGGACCTCAAGCAAGGTCTCCAGGGTTTCCCTGCGATTGACAGTAAAGGTACCGTATGACTTACGAAGCTGCCCGAGTCCATTTGTGTGCTCCTGGGATAGCGCTTTATAGAGTCGGGCCAAAGTTGGTAGCGAGTATACGTTCCCGCAGTGTTGTTGGAGGTTGTATTTTGTTAGAGCAGATCTATAATCATTTCAACTATTCTTCCGTTTGAATCTGTTAAACAGATATGTCGCCTGTTTCCTTAGAGATTCGAGCCGTGCATTCCATCAGGGTACAGACCGCTTGTGTGAGACGTGCCAGTCACAAATTATGTTTGAAACACAGGGGCTAGAGATTGTGAGGTTAAGTACCTCTTCACTAATTGAGTTTATAAATGTAGGTTTGTTGGCTCTTTTGACAACGGCGAGGTTACTATTAAATCGCAGGCTTAAAGTGTCCGAGGCACCATTGGCACCTCATTTCTTTTGACGGTAGGCGGGGTCCTTCGTTCGGTGTGGCTTATTGTTGCCACGGAAGTTACCGGTCCAATGGAAGTGATCCACTAATCTACTTACTGTCGAGGATTCCCCTAGTTTAGTAGGGGGGAATGACTTGTAGTTGTATTAGGACGACCCTTAGTGGTTGCCGGCCCAGATGTGGCAGTGGTCTTCGCTTTGCCAGCTTTTGGTGTCTCTGTTTAAACAGTAGGTGCAACCACTGCTGGCTGTAGGTTGCTTGATTTTCACAGCGATTGGTCGTATATCATCCAATGTTTTTTCGCCAAAACGGTAAGCCACTTTGCATCTAAGTTCGAGCAGTCGGTCCAAGGACCTGTCACTAATTGCCAGTCCTTGCTCTGCATGACTCGCCAGTGCTGTGCATACAGGCCATCATTTTGCGAGTCCAGCGTCGCCAACACCTTGGTGATGGGTCCCACCAATATGACATCAAGTCCACTCTTATCTTTTATGGCCGTGAAATTGGTCTTCGTCCCATCGGCCGTGATAGCGTCGGTACACATAAAGTGGAGCCAACCTGCCTTGTATGTCGATCCCTTAAAGTAGGGTTTGTGCGCTTTACCCAGCAGTTCGATGGAGATGTCAATCACAGTTTTCTAAACGGTTGCCTTCTGCGCTGTGGTAAGGTGATTTGCGCCCAAGTCCTTGGGAACTATGCCGAGTCGGATCTTCCTGTAGCTCACTTTTTCGGCTTGAGATTTGCCGGTATTGCTGCGTTTGGCAGCTGGATTCGGCGGGATATTGTCGGCGGAAAGATCTCGTTTCAGTTCCGAACCCTTGCTGGCAGGAGCAGATATTGCATATACTAGAGCCTCATCTCTAGTTTTGCCCTGCTTGATTGCAACGTTAAAGCGTCGCTTCTCGGACGACTTAAGTTTGAAGAAAACACCAGATGATAGAGACTTGTCCAGGGTTGGTGGTTTCGTTTAGTGTCACACCTGGCAGTTCATCTGAGAGCATACTCACAGATCCCCACCGAGTGTGGTGTCGGAATCGGAGAGTGAAGTGCTTTCCGTCCGGCTGCATTGTCGGTAAAGGATACTGACATCGCCCCTATTTGTTGAGCCGCTGAAGACTCACAAGCTCTAGCAGACGATGACATTTGATAGTCATCACTCTCTTCAGAGACATTTTTGGTGGAAATTTTGTTCCCACGATTACAGGGGAAAGTACGGTTAGCTACAGCGGAGCCAGGGACACTGGACTGGTATCCGAAGTTCGCATACTAGTAGCTAAGCACCCTCTTAGCCATGAATCCATCGGCGTATGCTGTTTCACCTTGGAGTTAGGAGAGTGAGGAATTGAAAATGTCGAAAGTGAAGCTAAGCTTTTCGCCCGAAAACATAGAGATCGACTGGAAGGCCATATCAACAATGCGGCTCTTGAAATAATTGAAGAACGAAACCTGTGGCGCCGTCTTCAAAGGACAAAGACACTTGATTTAGCGCGACGAACCTAAACTGCACGCACTCTGCGGATTGCAGGAACCCTCACTGGAAAGCTGACTGCAAAATGGGATTACTTCGAGAACGGAAAACTGCTAGATAAGTCAACGGACTCAGTTCTAGTAAAAAAAATAGTTAACTCGAAGGGTAGCGTTTTTAGTGAGTCAAATATCACACTACTATGAGCACGCGCTGTCGGCCTTCATAATGTCTTTTGGAGATTTTCACCAACCCTCGCAAAGAAAAAAGAAAAACTCGCTTTGGCCGGAATGTTTGTATTAGACAACTTGTCTAATACTTTCTTCTTGGTCCGTTCTCCTGTTATTATTTCGACTGAACGACCGTACAAAGTATTCGACTCATTGGAATCTCCGCTACTTGCTACTACTTGTTCTGCTTTAGATTTCAATCGATAAGGTGCATATTACCCAAAAACTGCTCAAAAAATTCCACATTCCCCCATGGCATTTTATGTTCTGGTCCTTGGGTAGTCACCGTTCGGGAGCTTATTAAGCAGATGTACTTTTTTATGATCATATTCAACCCTCATACGGATATCGACCTTTTTACATGCTTCCATTAACACGTTTTTTGAACAGAGCTACAGGCTCCAGTAAAGCATTTTTAACCAAAAATAGCTAAACCGAATTTCACAACTGAACAGTCCTACGAAGAAATCCTCTATTAAACTAACCTACCACTCCATTTGACAATTCTCACCCGGTCATCATCATCTCCACAACCTCGACGCCATGGAAACCATTCGCAAATGAAGAAATGTCAGAAATCATCTGCTGAAATTTTCCCATTCGTTTTACACTAAAAGTTCTAAAGTTAAGTAACAAACTCGTTGAACAATGTTGTCAACGAAAATTCGTGTTATTCTAAGTGGCAAGAATGCCGCCTACGTCTGTGCACAGTCAAAGGTTTGTGGTAAACACTAGACTTCGCCACACTTTAGCGGCTGCATACCATTTGTCCTAACCAAAAATCTTTCACAGGCATCGCGGGCGGCTTTTGCTCCACTCTCGACCATTAACACACGGGATCTACACATTGCACATACCAGACAAACATTAAAGCCACTGGATCCCAAGTTAATGTCCCAGATCAGTCCGTTGGCAGGACTGGCCAGCGTGAGGTATTCGAGTGGGAAGAACATTGTCGATCTTTCACAGATTCCCGAAGCACCTGCCATTCCAGAAGTGCCAGCATCACCTATAATAGAGACAATAAATGCTGCCGGAGAGGCAACGTTCGCGTCGATAGGTCTAGGCGGCTGGACACCCGTTGGATTAGTGCAGAATTGCATGGAATACTTCCACATAGGCCTGGACTTGCCGTGGTGGGGTGCTATAGCACTCGGCACAGTCATAGTTCGTACGTTGATCTTCCCGCTGGTCATAGTAGCTCAACGTAATGCAGCAAAGATGAACAATAATTTGCCACAGATGCAGGTACTGCAGATGAAAATGACCGAAGCGCGACAGACTGGTGATGCAATCGAATCGGCCCGCTTAGCGCAGGAAATGATGCTGTTTATGAGGGAAAAGGAACTCAATCCGTTGAAGAATATGGTAGTCCCGCTAGCACAGGCGCCGCTCTTCATTTCGTTCTTCATAGGTCTGCGTGCTATGGCCAACACACCGGTCGAGTCGATGCGCGACGGTGGTCTTTGGTGGTTCAGGGACCTCACCATCGCGGATCCGTACTTCCTACTGCCGGTGATTACGAGTGCCACCCTCTACCTCACCATCGAAATCGGCACGGACAGTGCACGCCTGACAGCACAGAACATGAACACGATGAAATACGTTCTGCGCGCCCTGCCGATAGTTATCTTTCCGTTCACCATGAACTTCCCAGCTGCCATCCTGTGCTATTGGGCCTGCAGTAATTTTATCTCGCTGGGACAGGTGGCTATCTTGAAAATACCATCGGTGCGAAGTTACTTTAAAATCGATCCACTCGTCACGCATAAAATAGAGAGTCTGCCGCAGAAGAAGAAAGGATTCGTGTCCGGCGTCAAGGAATGTGAGTACCTAGTGGGCTTCTTAACACTATCGCTGTTTAATGCGATTCCTTTCGTCTAGCATGGAGCAACGTGAAGATCACGAGACAACTGGAGGAGCGGCAGCGCATCGACGAGATCCGTTTCGCCAAGGCCGGCAAAGGTCCACTCGTCAAAACATTCAAATACGATCCAACGAAACCACGACCCGTGCCGGCAGTCGCCGTCGAAGCGAAGAAGAAGTCTAACTAACAGAGCATAGGTTTATTGGTTCAAAGAATTACACCAACATAGTTGTTTATGTACAGGAAATATCGTTGTTTCTATGGTCACCGAACGCCTCATCCTTTGGTCGATATGCATTGGTTGATGACCTCGGCCAGATGTTTGTTCTCGAGGGCAGCTGCGACACGTTCCTTGTCGGCCAGTTGCTTGTTGACTGCTGTCTCGGATGCATGGGTTCCGGGCGTGATCTCGACCGTGACTTTGAATCGGGGCGGGAGTGAACGTAGGAGTTTGACACGGATGGATAGGCCAATGAGGGTGGCCATGCTGCAGTGTGGGATTGTTGGTGTAAATTGGATGTTGACTTCGCTCGATTCATCGGAAATTTTGATTAGGTCCTCTTGTACCACATGCAGTTCTTCGAGAGTCAACGGATGCTCGGGGTCGTTGATGTTCCGGATAAGATCTGTGGGATGTTGGGAGTGAATAGAGAGGTCTTGAGAAATGTGGTGTAAGGGCTTACCGAATATTTCACGCGTATCGAAGGGGTCGGGAATGCTCTCGTTCTCCTCGTCAGCTGTTATCTCCCGCTCCTTGCACTTGCCGTAGACGTTTGGGTTTATGTTTTCGATTTCTGTCGGCATTTCTCTCTTCTGTTTTTTATTTGTATGCCCACAGCTTGGTTGCAGTCCTCCGAAAATGCTCGAATTGCGTGTTGTGCAAAAAATAATTAAATTGCAATTGAGACGTTTAATTTGCACTTGACGTTGGGTTGACAGCTAATGAAAGGAGACAGGCAGCGACGTGAATATTGGCGCAGTAAGCGTTCGAAGATTCGAAATTCTTAAGCCGAACACACATTGATCAATTGAATTCGAAAAAGTTTTAAACAATCTTAAAAAAATCCAAAGCACCCAAGTTCAGTGCGTCACACTAGACGATTGCATACCGTCAATAGAAGCTACAGCATTAGAAACCTATTTTTTGAGGGTGTTAACCTTCACGAATAACTCGTACGTTATCCGTGAATCTCAGTAAGATTGTTGGTCTAGTTTTCAGTTAAACAAGACTAATCGACTACCAATTTAGACACTCCAATAGTTCCGAAGAGGTATTCTTCTACGCTAAAATACCACTATACACTCATAAGCGTTTCTACCTTCTGTTCTTTTAGGCTCTTTCTATGTAGACAGTAAACAGCACTTGTACGGTCCTTGGGGATGAGCGAAGGCGAATATTCCATTCTGTCAATTATTAGATTTGCCCTTCCTCCCACTAAAATGTCTGTCCAAATCCAAACTTTGCTGACAAACTTCGACCTGCTTCCGTTGCCTCTCCTATCCATCGCATCACAACTTGGACTAAAACTGAATGGGATCAACGTCTCAACGAATTTTCAGCCGACCGGTTGAGAACGTGAGTAGTGTTAACGGTCCTGCTACTATAGTAGCAAAATTACGCGATTTCATATTTTCCGTTCTGCTAATTTTGATGTCGAAGATGCACCGCGCTCTGGAAGAAAATTGTCGAATCTGTCCATCATGTAAACACTGTTTCGATTGCAAAAAACGCAAAAAACCCCACGAGTTAACGCAAACAAACACATAAATCAAATTTCCATCCTCGATCCGCTGCTGAATCGCAACAAAATCGACCCGTTTCTGAAGTGGATGCTGACGTGATAAAAAGCAGTTAGAACACGGCAACCTCAAGTGAAAATGTTTGTGGTCGAATTGCAATCGGCCGGGCTATTGGCTTAAACCAATGGGAGAGAAGTTGTGTTCCATCAAGACAGTCCTAGGCCTTATACATCGGTAGTGGCTCACCAGAAGCTCTAAGTACTTAGTTGGCAGGATTTTATGCATCCACCTTTCAGTTCGGGCTTAGCGTCAAGTGATTACAGAAATTAGTCGCTCAGAGCTTGTACCTCTGGCATAGCAATATTGAAGAGCTACAAACCTCATTTGCTCACATGCCAGTTATCATGAATTTCAGGGAGAAAGTACTCAACAACTAAGCCTAACTGGTCAAATCTGTGCGGTCTACAATAAAAACAGAATAATCGAACTCATCAACAAGCCTCGCATCCAAGCCACTTTGGCTTGGCTCTGGTCCTTCATGGGCTGTAATGCCACCAAAAGAAAAGTTGGCAGAGAAACTTGAAAAAGGAGCGCTTATTAAGCTTTGCACAGTGCTCTTGACAGTATTTTTGATTAAGGGCAGAGACACTCAGGAGATTATCCGGCAGGGAATGCTTATTAGTCTAAATGAGTAGTTCTAATTAAGGTATTATATTCAAGTGCTTGTAGATTCCTTACTTACTTAGGTGGCGCTACAGTCCGGTGTGTACCTGGGCCTCAACCAATTAACTTCTCCAGCTGGCACGGTATTTTGCCAGCTGTTTCCAGCGGTGCACTCCCAGTTGGTTAAGGTCTCCTTCCACCTGTGTGCGCCACCTTAGATTCGGTCTTCCCTCGGGGTTGGACTCGAAGACTCTTCGGCCCGTAGCTGTGTTATCCATTCGCTCTACACGGCCTAGCGATCTTAGAGGTTGGATCCGTAGACGCCGTACTAGGCCGATGTCGCTGTACAGCCCTTATAGTTCGTCGTTGTAAATCTTCCTCCACTCCCCGTTTATACAAACAGGACCACAGATTGAACGCAACATTTTCCCTTTCGAAACGACTAAGGGCCTCCTCATCCGCTTTCGTTAAAGTCCAGGCCGATGCGCCATAGAGGAGGACCGGGATGATTTAGGTTTTGTACAGCGCAACTTTGGTCTTTCGAGAGAGGGCTCCACTTCTCAATTGCGTCTTTAGCCCAAAGAAGTAGCGTTGGCAAGAGTAATTCTGCGTTTGATCTCAGCGCTGGTGTTGTTGTCGCTGGTCACTAGTGAGCCGGGATAGACGAGGTCCTCGGCCACTTCGATTCTGTAGCTGCCTATTGTGATGATCCGTCCGAAATGTCGGTGTTGCGCGTCTTTTTTTGTTTCTTCTTCTTTAGTGGCGTTACAGCCCATGAAGGACCAGAGTCAAGCTCCTCTCAATCACCCATGTTGTGCGTGATTATTTTTCACGCAGGTGAAAGGGACCTACAGTTTAATGTCGATTCCGAACGGCGTGAGTCGAGAAACTTTTTCATGGCAAGTTTACTACGGGGGGTTTTGCCAGTACCCTGCCAAGGAGGAACGTTGCGAAATAAACATTCGATGGCGTTGGTGTTATTGGGATCCGAACTCGCTCATCCTGCGCCAGAGTCCAACATATTAACCACTGTGGCACGGCGTCCTCACTTGTCTCATTCTACTTGTCATTATAAGCTACTACCGAAGCACACACTTTTGGTTGGAGATGTCCAGTAGTGGCCGATAGAGTGGCATTTTTAGAATGTCGACGAAGTGGACCTAAGTATTCTGCTGACCAACAGATGTTCTTCTTCTTTGGTGCACTACAGTCCGGGGTGAACCTGGGCCTCAACTAACAAGCGTCTCCAGGCAGTACGATCTTTGGCTAGCTAGGTCTATCGCCGCACTCCCAATTGATTAAGTTCCCCTTCCACCTTTCCTCTGCTGTGTCGTCTCACCGGGTTGGATTCGAAGACTTTTCGGCCCAGATCTGCATTGTGCATGCACTTTACATGGCGTAACCATCTTATACGCTGAGTCCGAAGGCGTCGTACTAGGCTGATATCGCTGTACAGCCCGTACAGTTTCTCTCTAAACCACCAATTGTCTCTTCATTCATTTTTAAAGTCCAGGTCTCAGCGCTTTAGAAGACGATCGAGATGATTAAGGTTCTTTTTAACGCAACATTTGTCTTTCGAGGGAGGGCTCTACTTCTCAATTGCCTCTTGAGCAAGATTAGTTGTGCGCTGGTGTTGCTGTCGCAGGTCATAAGTGAGCCAAGGTAGACAAAGCCCTTGATCACTTCGAAATTATAGTTGCCAAGAACAACGGTTTGACCAAGACATCAGTGTTGTGCGTCTTTTTTTTATGACAACGCAGATGCCGAACTTTAACTTCATAATAGCATCTAGCGCAGCGTCCGGTGTGCTGGGGCTACGACGTGCTTGCGCGTTATCGGTCTTACCACCACCGGCACCTTTGCATTGGCAGAACGCTGACAGCGCTTTGGTAGTTTCTGACTCAACATGCTTTGACCAAAGAAAGAAGCTTGCTAAGATAACGCCCAGGTACTTAGCTACCTTGAATATCGGGATGGGAATGCCTTTTAGCACTAGCTGAGTTGAGACTCAAGTACTTAGATCTACGAGCAACCGGATGACGCGCCAAGTATCAGGTTAGGATGTTTGACGCCATCTAATTTATTAACACCGTGAGCTAAGGAGGATATCCCGAATTACGATATATTTTCATCGGCAAGTCTATGAGTAGTAGCGGCAGGCAGTTTGGATAAATGTCTCTTCTTGCGAGGAGCCGGACATTCAAAATATCGTCAAACAAGCTCCTAAGACTTACTTATAAGCAGTGGCTTTTACACCCTGAAATTTCACTAAGAACTATAATTCTGGTTTCGGCAGCTAAGCATTTGATTGAGAGTAAGATGCTCGAGAGCCGTTCAAGATTGATGGCTTCACAGGGTTATAAATTGCTGTTTTTTCTCTCAAAAACTTTTATGTTTGCAACCAGCTCTTCCAGTTTTTCTCTATTACATGCTTCTCTAAACACATTCACAAAAGACAGATTTAGTTTAAATTACTTTTAAAATTTTAAACGAACTAAAAAAAAAAAAAATCGTTTAAGTGTAAGCTGACCCTTGGAGCGGTCCACTTGTCATTTCCCACCTATGGCCGTCTCCCTCTACCATTTTTTATTCGCTTGACAAACTCCATTTTCGCATTCGTTCAACTCTATTCCGCCGACAAACTATTCCAATCAGAGTCCACGCCAACCCGCTGAGAAATAAATCGTGAAACATTAATTAAAAATTAATTAAATCGATTGACAGTATGTTTGAATATCGATCAAACTCGCGAGATGATCATCACCATCGCAACAACTCATCGAGCGAAGATGATCCGCCGATGTCGCGTCTCTTCATCATTGGCAATCGTGACCATACGGAGGAGGAGTACCGTGATGCGTTCTCGCAATTTGGTGAAATCGAAGACGTTTGGGTGGTGAAGGATAAGAAAACGGGCGAGAATAAGGGAATTGCTTATGTGAAGTTTGCTAAGACATCGGATGCGGCTAAGGCACAGGAAGAAATGAATGGCAGTCATATCGGGAACTCGGATCGGACAATCAAAGTACTTGTCGCAGCTAAGTAAGATAGGCATTTATGATTAGATTAGAGCAATAGACGTCTAAATGGTTTTCATTATTCGTTTTTGGAATATAGCAAGAGTCAGGGTCGGTCGGATAATGAGCAAGAGCGTTGTGTGCGGCTTTTTATCGTGGTGCCGAAGAATGCGACCGAGGAAGAGATCCGAGGTGAGTTCTTAAAGTATGGCAACGTGGAGAGTGTGTCGATTATGCAAGATCGTAACACCGGACAGTCGAAGGGTTTCGCTTATGTGAGATATAGCAGGTGAGTTGGGAGTGTGAATGACAAATGATGACTGGTTTCCTCATTGGTATGATTCGTTTGTAGGTTTTACCATGCCGCCTTGGCATTCGAGAACTGTCCGTCGAAGTACAAGGCAGTGTTTGCGGAACCAAAGACGTCGGCACGCAATACGCGGGACACGCATCGTGACGAGTCGTTCAACCGGTACAATAACAACGATTGGCCGTCGTTTGGCGGAGCGAGTGGTGGAAATAATGCAAACAACGAGATGGCAATATTCCTGAAGATGCAGAACTCGAACGGACAACAGCAGGCCACGACGTTGGATGTGATTTGCAGCACCAATATCAATCAGGATCAGTTGTGGCGGTTGTTTGACATTGTTCCGGGACTTGATTATTGTCAGATCGTCAGGGAGCGTAAGTTGTTTGTTGGTTAGTGGGGTGATTGATGGTGATTAAGAGGTTTGTTTGCAGATGGTCCGCGGACGAATGAGGCGACGGTGGCATACAATACGCCAGAGGCAGCTATTTATGCAAAGTAAGTAATAATGTGCCTTTTAGGGAGAGACTAGCTCGGCCCACTCGTTGCAAGCTGCCATCTGTCCTCGTGTCGTTGAATATATTTGATTTTAATTGTTTCAAGTGTGCCAGGTGGCTGTAGGTGGTGTCCGTAGCGCATATGGTTTCCGCTTGAGTTACGCTAAGCTATGATCTCGTAGCTTATTTGGGTCGAGGGTTGATAAAATAGTGTGTCGTTGAAGTCGTGATTGAAATAAGAATGATTTATTGATCTGAGAAGGCTAACGTGTCACTTTTCCGCATATACGGAACAGAAAATCTATTTAAATATGACAAACTGTGCCTTGACGATCACTAAACCGATCAGTGCTACGTGAAGCGACTCGTGGGCTAGTTTTCTTCTGTGCTTATCATTCTCATCGTTCCTGCTTTGCCAATTTCAGGGAGAAAATCCACGGGCTTGAGTATCCCCTCGGTGAGCGTATGATTGTCAAATTTTCAATTATTAACCCCCGGCTTGAAGGATCAATGATAGATCGTAAGTGCACTCGACCGGCATAGGAAATGGTTCGTTCCCTCACTCGTTTACTCTGTTTTCACCATAGAACGCAAGAATTCAGCATGCAGCGTAAGCCTCCCACCAGCAGCTCCATTGGCGAATGCTGACGCTTCTGTAGCGCGCAGGTTGTTTATCGTACTCTCATCGGTAAGTACTGTCCACCAGCTCAAGTCGATAGATCTTTGAATAACACGTACATATATGCTCTCTCCTAACAGAGTATTCCACAAGCAATACTCAAGAATGTGTTTTCGTGCTTTGGCAGTCTCATAGACGTCTACTTGTTACCGAATCGTAACTGTGGTTACGTGAAATACGCCCGGGCGGAAAGTGCACAAAATGCGATCGACACCCTGAACGGAGCTGAAATCTGCAGTTCCAAAATCAAGGTACATAAAACCCCAAGACCTCTACGATCTACAGAATCCTACATGTATCATACCATTTTCCAGGTAATGGATGCCGAGGAGCCGAACGACAGCAGTCGCAAACGATTGCGCAGAGTCTAAACGTAAGTAACTTTTAAATCTCTCGCTTAACTCTCTCCTCCTTCTCACGTGCTGTAGCAAATCCTCCTTCCTACAAGCGGTAAGTAACTGTGATTGGTGCACACACACATACGTATGTCTAACTCATAAACTGACAAATAAATCCCAATTGGATCCGCTCAAGTCGTCTAGTAATTAAATTTCTCTTCGTGTTCCGTTTTTTGTTTGTTTTTTTTCTATTATTTTCCACAGACAGTATTATCTTTGTACGTCTCTCTGTCTCTCTTTCTCTCTCATTCTCAAAACAATACGAAACGAAAACAGAAAAACAAAAATAATTGACGATACGAGTTCGAATAGAAACCAAAAACCACCTAACAACAACAACAAGAACCACAACAACCTAACCAAACAACAACAACAAAATTACAAAAGAAGAGACCTCTAACGGAATCAGTTACCATAAGCACGCAAAAATGAAAACAAACAACAACCAGAACAACGAAATGACAATTGAAGACCGAACCACAACCGACCGGAACGGACATCGTACCGAACTCAACCAAAAACCTCAAAAATATAAAACGGAACGGAACCAAACAGTGACTCAGACCACGACCAGTCTCAGTAAAACACCCCTTCCAACCGAACAACAACATCAACAACCTCAAGCAATCGAGCGATCATTTAACAGAAAAAACATTTCTTTTGTTCCGAATTTGTGATGCGAAACGATTGTATTTATTCTTGTTCCTTAGTTTAGGTTTTTTTTTATCTTTAATCGATTAACTTACTCGGGCAGTAATGCTTTAAACTGCTTTTTAACGAACAACAACAAGGAGCAAGGAAGAGCTGGAGTTAGAAACGCGAAGAACAACTCCTTGTACTCGACTTAGGCTTACCGATATCGGTCTGAACTATTTTTTATTTGACTTTAATTGACACAGATATTGTATTAGCTTGAATGATTAAAAAACAAAAACGTGTACACTGCTTATATTCAAAAATAAAACGTTCCAGCTGGTAACGCGTGCGAGAGTGTTGTTTTATTCATATGGACTATGGACAGACAGAAGCGACGACACGTCAGAGTCTGTCTACCAATTTCTACTCTCGCATACAGGCGGTGATTCCTGTGCGCATAGTACATTCACGTAACAGAGGTTTTTGAGCAGAGGTAAGGTTCGATTTGTCACTCAGGTTAGGCTTATTCCTAACTCAACGGGTCTATGGTTCGACCAAGAGAAACTATTTGGTGAACACCTCAATCAGACTATTCCAACATATGTATTAGTTCCGCTGCAGAAATGTATGAAGTTAGGTGTGAGTATACTGCGAGTAAACGCACCCCGCTCTCATCGGTCAATCACTAAAAAGGTCGATGAAATGCTTGCTGCCGTCGAAACAGGAGCGACACACAACCACCGTTTTCAACGGATTGAGCCCCTTGTGAGATTTTTCCTCTTTCCAAAACTGAGAAGTCTCGTGAAAGGACCGAGACTTACCACGTTTGAGGAGGTAAAGATCAAGGTCATGCCATGAGGGATTAGAAAAAGCCAGGTGCAAGTCTATTACAGGGGGATTATTTTAAAGGGAATAAAAGTATGTACGTATGTATGTACGTATTTTTGAATTAATAAATATATTTTGAAAAAAAAAATTGAGGACATCCGTACCATTGGTATTAATTCCTCAAGGTAATTTGTTTTTTTATTTTTTCTGAATCCTTTAATGCCCCAACCTCGTGAACCGACTCTATACCCTGAACCGACTCCATACCCTGGACCGAATCCATGCCCTGAGCCGACTCCGTACCATGAACCGACCCCATACCCTGGACCGACCCCATACCCTGGACCGACTCCATGCCCTGAGCCGACTCCGTACCATGAACCGACCCCATACTCTGAACTGACTCCATACCATGAACCGACCCCATAGCCTGGACCGACTCCATACCCTGAACCGTCTTTATACCCTGAACCGACTCCATATCCTGAACCGACTCCATGCCCTGAACCGACTCCATACCATGAACCGACCCCATACACTGGACCGACTCCATGCCCTGAACCGACCCCATACCCTGGACCGACTCCATACCATGAACCGAATCCATACTCTAAACTGACCCCATACCCTGAATCGACTTCATACCCACACCCTGAACCATAGCCTGGACCGACTCCGTACCCTGAACCATCTTCATACCCTGAACCGACTCCATACCTTGAACCGGCTCCACATCCTGAAACAACTCCATACGCTGAACCGACTCCATACCCAACCGAATCCATGCCATGAACCGACCCCATACTCTGAACCGACTCCATATCCTGAACCGACTCCATACCATGAACCGACCCCATACACTGGACCGACTCCATGCCCTGAACCGACTCCGTACCATGAACCGACCCCATACCCTGGACCGACTCCGTACCATGAACCGACCCCATACCCTGGACCGACTCCATGCTCTGAATCGACTCTATACCCTGAACCGACTCCATACCCTGGACCGAATCCATGCCCTGAGCCGACTCCGTACCATGAACCGACCCCATACCCTGGACCGACTCCATACCATGAACCGACCCCATACACTGGACCGAATCCATGCCCTGAGCCGACTCCGTACCATGAACCGACCCCATACCCTGGACCGACTCCATACCATGAACCGACCCCATACACTGGACCGACTCCATGCCCTGAACCGACTCCGTACCATGAACCGACCCCATACCCTGGACCGACTCCATGCTCTGAATCGACTCTATACCCTGAACCGACTCCATACCCTGGACCGAATCCATGCCATGAACCGACCCCATACTCTGAACCGACTCCATATCCTGAACCGACTCCATGCCCTGGACCGACTCCATGCCCTGAACCGACTCCGTACCATGAACCGACCCCATACCCTGGACCGACTCCGTACCATGAACCGACCCCATACCCTGGACCGACTCCATGCTCTGAACCGACTCCATACCCTGGACCGACTTCATACTCTGAACCGACTCGGTGCCCTGAACTGACTCCATACCATGAACCGACCCAATAGCCTGGACCGACTCCATACCCTGAACCGTCTTTATACCCTGAACCGACTCCATATCCTGAACCGACTCCATAATTGCATCGACTCCGTACACTGAACCGACTCCATACCTTGAACCGACTCCATATCCTGAACCGACTCCATACCCAGAATCGACTTCATACTTGAACCGACTCCGTACTCTGAACCGACTCCATACCCTGGACCGACTCCATACCCATCCGAATCCATGCCATGAACCGACCCCATACTCTGAACCGACTCCACACCCTGAACCGAGTTCAAACCCTGAACCGACTCCACATCCTGAAACGACTTCATACCCTGAACCGACTCCATACTCTGAACCGGCTGCATACCCTGAATCGACTCCACCCCTGGACCGACTCCAAACCTTGAACCGACTGATCACTGGTAATGAGGAATGTCATGTGGTATGTCTCTGGTATACAGCGAATAAAGCAGCGGACCAAGTACGCTTCCCTGCGGAATGCCAGCCGTAATTGCTATAAAATGTGAGTATTCGCGCCCGAGCTTAAGAAGAAAGAGTATATTAGGTAAGTAGTTTTCCAGAACGTTTGATAGTAGTTCGGAGAAAACTTGTCTTAGTTTATGTCCCAAACCTTCGTGCCACACTTTGTCAAAGGTCGTGGAGACGTCTTATTAGCTTATGAGTGCTCATATTCGAGTGCTTTTTTCAGGACGCAAGAGGGACAGGAATTCGAAGGAATGTGACTTAGCACAGCGGCCACTTGTACCATTGAGTATCAGCCAAGCTGGAAAGGGCTTTCTTGCTTTTACGGTATTTTCGAAATAGATCTGGCGTTAGGGTAATGAACATTGGAACACTTTTTCGTCGAGTATAGTCCCTATCTAGCTGCCTTCTTTCTTAAATTTCTTTAAATATCCTTGAGCCGATCAGCAAGTAACCAACAACCTATTGGCCGTTGAAGAATTCCTCCCGTTCCAAAATCCACCACAATGGCCTTACGTTACGTCCATCGCATATTCAATTTCACCATACACAAGGAGGTGTGTGCCTAAACTAACATCTGACGTTTGACATTTGGTTGTTAAATTATTTTCAATTTGAATGCAAAGAATAGACCGCGGTACGTCCGCGAAAATGTTTTGATTTTGTCTTTTGTCAATTGAATCGAGAATGGGAATAAAGGAGCTGTGGTCCGTCCTGACACCGTACTGCGAGCGCAAGCCGTTCTATGAGTTGCGAGGTAAAACAGTTGCCATCGACCTGGCCGGGTGGGTGTGTGAGAGTCTCAACGTTGTCGACTACTTCGTCCATCCCAGGCATCATTTAAAGTTTGTAAACTGTCGAGATACGACAAAACAGCAAACGGTTTAACCAATTCTTCTTCTAGGAATCTATTCTTCCGGACGTGCTACCTGATCTGGGAGGAGGTGACGCCAGTGTTTGTTCTCGAAGGAACTGCTCCCAAGCTAAAAGCCCAAGTGATAGCAAAACGCAATGAAATCCAATTTAGAGGCGTAAGACCGAGGGAATCCCCTCCTACTCAACCGGAAGTCGATGGGTCGCAGGCGAAGAAAAAGGATAAAGGGCGCACCCGGTTCAATCACGTGTTGAAACAATGCGAGAATCTGTTACGCAGTATGGGAATCACCTGCGTGCAAGGGCCCGGCGAGGCAGAAGCCTACTGCGCTTTTCTCAACAAGAACGGGGTAAGTGGTACTACAAGAAATGTGACTATGGCGCTGTTAGAGATATGGTGTTGCAGCTCGTGGATGGAATCATCAGTCAGGACTCAGATTGCTTCGCATACGGAGCGGTTAGGGTCTACCGGAACTTTTCCATCTCCACGCAGGGAACATCGTCATCCCAAGGCGGTGCTGTGGACGTATACGACATGACGAGGATATGCCAGTCCATGGGTAGGCCTTCTGTACACCCATAGGCAGATGTTCATGCTTTTTCTTTGTAGATTTTGGTCAACAAAAGATTATCGTCATGGGCCTCCTGTGCGGCTGTGATTACTGTCCAGACGGTGTTGGTGGCGTCGGTCGTGATGGTGTTCTGAAGCTCTTTAATCGGTACACTAACGACGTAATCTTGGAAAGAATCAAGTCATGGCGACTGGAGGATCACAAGTACTCTGCGTTGGAGATGCGAGTCGATGACAAAAACGTGTGCTCGAACTGTGGACACTTGGGCAGGACACAAAGTCATACGAAAAGTGGTTGTGGTCCTTGTGGAACACATCGTGGATGCGACGCGAGCCTTTGGAAGTATGTAATCGGTCAGTTGCAGTTCTAACCGTTCTATTCCCGTCTGTTGTGGTTTTGTAGGGAAGAAAGACTATCGCTCAAGTCGGAGCTCGCTTTACGGAAGAAAGCTCTTGCTGATCCGCAATTTCCATCGCAGGAGATCATCAACGAGTTTCTGAGTGAACCAGATTCTACTCCGAATCTCGATCTCAGCTGGCGGCAACCAAATGTGATTAAATTCGTGAAGCAAGTCGGTCACCTTCTGGAGTGGCCGGCGATCTATTGTTTTCAGAAGTTTTTCCCGCTCCTTACGCGATGGCAAGTACGCTTTATTGCTCATCAACCGGCAGGATCGGTGGCTTATCTCGTCCCCGAGAGAATCGTTAAGAAACGTACAATTAAAGGTGTTCCGAGCCTCCAAGTGCGCTGGTTAGACGAAAAAGGTTTTTTCAAAGGTCTTATTCCGGACGAGCAATTAGAAGTATTCGCCGGAGACAATCCCAATGGCATCGAGGAACTATGGACGTCCGTTGAGCCGCAGAGTCTTATGGAACAAGCGTATCCCGAAGTGGTCGCGGCGTTCTTCGCTTCAATAGAAAAACCAAAGAAGACCAAGAAGCCCAAGCCGTCGAAACCCAAGGCGAAGGAGAAGGAACCTATGGGTTCCCTGAATGACTTGAGTGCCCTAGTGGAAGCCACGGATGAAGTGGCGAAAACTCTCAAACCGAAAAAGCCCAAGACGAAGCCGAAAAAGGGTCTGCAGATGATCGATAAGTTCCTCGTAGCCAAGAAGAAACCACCGACAACATCGTTCAATCCCGGCGGTCACTGTTCGACGCCGAAGAACAAGTGTATCTCGTCCGATCTGGAAAGTGATGACGAGAATCAGTTCGACATGTCGGACATTATCGGTGGAATTATTAAGAATTCTGCGCCACCAATAGCCAGTCATGCGGGGCAGTTATTGCAATATGATCCGGTTAAGCTGGAGCGCAGTCTCGACGACCTAGACCTCATTATCGAATCGAAGAAGAGAAATCTTTCCAGTATCCTGCTGGACAAGTCGGCGAAGCGGATTTCACTGGATGACAGCATAGACAGATTGATCGCTGGAAAGGAGAACTTCAATCTCGTCACACAAGTCGATCGATTCCTCGAAAGGAACCATTGTCCGAAAAGGAACACGCCCATCAGGCGGTCTCTGGTGGTGAAAGAGGAACCGGATTCAAACACGAGCTACTTTTTCGGTGGAAACCTGATGGACGGCATCGAAGATGAGTTTGAAAAGTCGATGAACATCAGCATCCCGAGGAAAACACATGGCAAATCGGTGATCCTGATTAGCGACAGTAGCAGTTCGTCCGAGGATTTATGATGATGATTATGATACGAAATAAAGGTTTCCATAGAACTCTGCTTTTTACCATCAAACACCTTGACTTTCTATCTCGGCCTATCGTCGATCTTGACCTTCAGCGTCGTTCCCAAGAACCCCTCCTTGAAATCAACATGAAAATGTTAAACGACACAACAATAGAGTTGACAAATCAAAGCCTTCCTTTCCGTGCTTCATATCGTCATCGCGTCTAGGTCATCTCAAGTCCCGGCAAACGTTATTTGATTATTATTTCGCAATTTACGTCGCTTGTGCAGTGTCGACTGCATTCAATGCCGCGCAGGCCGTAGGCCATATGTGTGTGGGAACATGATGCATGTGGTGCGGCTTGTTTGGGTTAGAAATTCAAACGAACTTCTCGAGAAACAATACGATTGCTTTGTCACATTGCCAAAGAGCTAATCCTGGCCACACAGTTTGAGCTGAGGCATATCATCATGGTGTCGTGGAACGTGCATCTTTTCAAGCGATAAGATGCAAGTGTCGGTCTCGGTGTCGCTTGTCACGTAGTAATAACAGCCTCACTGCTCCACTCTATACACCTGATGATGTCTTCACTGTACACGGGCGAAAGATCAAATTGCCACAATGGGACGGGGCACAAGCAAGATCCGCTTTGAAAATGATTCGCGCGTCATTACACTAATAGTCCGATTACAGCACTACAGTGTTGTCTTTCGTGCGGACCCTAATCCCTGTGGCATGTCGCCCAATGGTACGAAACAATAATCATGTTCTCATGCCCATGCATCAATCATATCTTGCCCAGGTGGCTCAATCGTTCTGTTCTTGTAAAAACGAAACAAAAAAAAAAAAAGATTTGTGGAGGCTGCACCACCACGCAAGACAAGCAGTAGTAACAACAACAGCAGCAGCAGCAACAAGGAATACAAGAACAACCAGCTGGCTGACTGGTAAATACGATCGAACAAGAGGGCATTAATGTGGGCAATAAATTCGGTGCCACTACGCCGAGAACACCGAGTGTAGCTCGCAACAAGTCACTTCGATTGCCAACAAATGGCACTGAATCGAACCAAATCGGATGGAGTGTCTCTTACAGGATTGATTTTGGAATTTCCTCTTGTGGGCTGTGTATGCCCCCTATGCTCCAGACGACATGCGCATTGGTATTCGTTTCTCTTTCAAGTCCTTCGCGCACACACTCTTCACCAGGCACACACGCACAGCAGTGCCCAGAACGAGTACCCTTCATCGACACCACTGTACCACCAAAATCGGCACTCTATGCTTTCGCTTCGTGTGAGCACGCTCATTAATAACACGACCTGGCGTTGAAAAGTCCCTGCCAAGTCATAAATTAAACTCGCAGCCATTTAATTTGCATTCTAAATCGTACACTTAGGTGTCAATTGAACTATTTGAATCAATGCGCGCTCGGAATTTGGCGTCGAGAGTGACACCAGGATCCGGTCGATCCCACTCGAAAGACAAAAGAACGACCCGTGGTGCCACTGTACGCGTCCAGGCATGCGAAATATGTGGATATGCTGTTGTGCACACTTTGATTTGCTGCCCAATTCGAACTGGATACCAATCGAACTTGCACCTGGTGTCCTCAGGAACTTGTCTGCAGTGTTCAATTGTGCGACCTTGCATTAGGCTCCGTGGCATTAGGATGAATGGGTTAACATAGTTTTTCTCATGGCTGCAATGTGTCCCAGGTTAGTGGTCTGGAATTTGGAGCAAATGTCTTGTGTTGCGTGTTAATTGGGACGGTGATTAGAGTTGAATGGGGGGAATTTCGAGATTTGTTGGAACGTAAGTGATCGTAGTTAATCAATGTCGGCGCAGGTGTTGCTTACAAGATATGTATTGTGGCGATTGGGCGGGGTGTATTGCAGCCGGGCACTTGGGTATGATTTATTGGACTTTCTTGGCTGAAGCTTTTTGGTTGATGGCATTTTTGAGCCTTACTGACGGGTGGCTAACACATGTGCGTGAGAATGAAGGGAGATCGAGTATTTCGTATGCTGGAGGGCCGAAATGATTTTTCTTGCCGAGGTGACACATGCACGTTTCTAAAACTGATATATCCCCACTTGGGTCGGTCTTTTGGCTGAGAATTATAGAATTTTACTATAAGCCGTGCTATTGCCTTGCAGTCCTACTCAGCAAAAACGAATACATTCAAGGCTTCTGACAGGCCCTTGCGCATATAGGCTTAGTCCGCGTTCATAGTCCCATACCAGGGAAAGACGACTCATTCTAGAAACAAGTCGGTCACCTTCTAGAGGCCGGAGATCTATTGTTTCCAGAAGTTTTTTCCGCTCCTTATGCGATGGCAGTTATTCTAGATAGAACTTACGCTCAATGTCCCAGCTCTGACAACAGGAGCATATTGCCATTTGGGGCTCTAAAAAGCTTTGAACCATACATGTCTCTAGGATCAGACGGGATCATACCATCGAAGCTCCACCAGGTAGCAGATCTCATCCTTTCCTGACTTGTAGTCATCTTTAAAAGCTGCCTCTCCTTATCCTATATCCCAAGCAAGTGGAAGGCCGGCAAAAGCTCACACACGTATGCAAATGACTTGAGGCCTATAAGTCTTACTTCTTTTCTACTAAACCGTAGAGGAGATTTTAGGCGCACACATTCGACACAGCTACAGCTTAGGAAGGCTGTCGGAGAACCAACATGCCTAAAACAAAGGCAGATCGGTGGAAACAGCACTCCACTCACTAGTTAGTACCTTAGAGGAATATACCCTAGTGGCGCCCTTAACAATGTTGAACCATGAACCGTCACAAAAACGCTGACTGATCTGGGTGTGATGGGATAAGTGATAGAACTGGTACGACAGCTGCTAACACAACTGCAACTCGCTGGTGCCGTTTCAACTAAAATGGTCAGCAGAGGTACACCACAGGATGAGTACTTTCCTCTCTCCTCTGGAACGTGATAGTCAATGAACTACAACTGTTGCTAGAACAGGAAGGGTACGCTGTCACCGCCTATGAGGACGATATTGCTATAGCCGAAAATCTTACAGCATTCTAAGTGATCTAATGCAGGGGGCATTACATATGTATAATAGTGAACCCCAAGAAGACTGATCTAGTACTGTTTACAAATAAATATACAATTCCGCCCTTTAACCCACCGAGGCTGAGTGGAACTCAATTAGCAACCAAAGACCTCGGCCTAATTCTTGACAGGAAACTAAATTGGAAACTCAGCATTCTTGATGGTGTGAAGAAAGCAACCACTGCCCTCTAGGGCTGCAAGTGGGGTTTCCAACGTATATGACTCTATACCGCAGTCATAAGGCCTATCCTTATTTACGGCATCGTAGTTGGGTGGACTGCTCTGGACAAGGCAGTCTATTGAAACCTTCTGGGGAAAGTGCAAACATCGGCCAGCATATGCATAAATGGTGCGATTAGATCGACCCCCACGGAGGCCCTAAACGTTCTACTACATTTCCCATCATTGAACCTCTTGAGCAAACAAGTTGCTGCCTGCGCGGTCCTACGCATTAGGGACATAGGAAAATGGCCCACATCACACAAAGGCCATACTAGGATTCTTAATCACTTCGAAGTACCCATGGACACGGGCTACACCATCCCGCAAAACGTGTTTACTAAGAACTTCGAGGATTATCTTTCCATCCCGGAAGGAATGAGCTGAAGGAAAAGTCATACCGAAGGACTCGATTTCCCTCTATATCGATGGCTTCAAGATGGAGACGGTTGTAGGTAGTGGAGTCTTCTCCAAGGAGCTTAACCTTAACCTATTATTTAGACTCCCAACCCACTGAAGTGTGTACCAAGCGGAAATAACAGCGATAACGGAGGCCCTTGCATGGCTTAGGATCAATGTAATATCCGCTAAGGCTATTATCATTTGCACGGACAGCCAATTGCGATAAAATCACTGGCCGCGGTAACCCACAAATCAAGGACATCCCTTAACTGCCGCATATCTCTAGACAAGATGGCCGAACAGTTCAACATAAAACTACTGTGTGCTCCCGTGCATAAGGATATTCCAGGAAACTGCGCGGCCGACGAACTCGCAAGGTTAGGGTCCAGCACACTTAGTCTTCCAACCCTCGGGTATCTAAAGACACCAATAAGCACGGTAAAGCACATGATAATTCTTCGAACCATAGAGGCTACCAACCTTCAATGGAACGAAAACAACATCGCCTTTATGACTAAACAAATCTGGCATAAGTTAAACTTAGGACGGACCATGGACCCTGTGGCAACCAAAAGGGAAACCCTAAGCACTTTAGTGGGTGTCGTTACAAGCCGCTATACCATTGGAAAACATGCCGTCAAACTAGGGCTACCTGCCAATGATTTCTGCCGCGGTTGCGTAGATGAGGAGGAAGAGGAATAAATTCACCACCTGCTCTGCTCATGTCCCTCTTGCAAATCGCAGGTTGATCTACCTCGGCTCGCCCTTCTACGCTAACTTAAGTGAGCTAGCAGATATAAAAATAGCTCAACTCCATCGTTTCATCAGAAGCACTGATTGCTTTTCAGGTGGCGGATCTAGGTAATAAGATCCATGTGGTATCACAATGGGCCGACTTCGGTCTCCCTGGGACGTATGCCGACAACTACAACCTAACCTAACCTAACACCAGAAGCAATTACTGACTCCTCCTCACCTCTCCTCTTCCTTCGTACCCATCACTCCCTCACTATCCTACCTCCAAGGTGGAACAGCGTATACGCCGATGGATGCATGGCTAAGAGGGTGCTTAGCTACTAGTATGCGATTCTAGCCTTCCTACAGTGTCTCGGCCTCCGTTGTAGGTGACCGTACTTTCCCGTGTAATCGTGGGAACAACATTTCAGCGGCTCAACAAATAGAAGCGATGTCGGTATCCTTTGCCGACATTGCAGCCGGACGGAAAGCAGAAAATGTGTCTTTACTCTCTGATTAGGACACCACACTCGGTGGGGATCCTGTGAGCATGCTGTCCATTGAGCTTCCAGATGAGCCAGGAAACAAAACCACCAACCCTGGTGGCAGCAAGACGCAGAGCCCGGCTTTCCAATGTTAGAAGGTTACATACGCCCACCAAGAAGGGGTCCAACATTGGAAGCCTGCGCATCTCAGAGATCGGCAGAGTCTACATAGAGCAACTGAGCGGACGACTCGCAAGTATGCCTACGTCGGACACAACCGCCAACAATATGTAGCCGCTCAGCCACCAAAGAAGCAGCTGAAATTAGAATAGGTTACGCGCCACCACCGACTGACGAGGCGTACCAAATAATGCTGCAAAAACTACAGAGGTATGTATATCCTTGCTCAATGTCGCGTGAACCTCTGAAGCCTTTCTGCATTGCACTGCTATATCGGCACATACCAGTGCTGCTTTCGGCCAGGTAAATCGACTATAGACCAAATATTCACGCTGCGACAAATCCTAGAGAGCACCAGCGACCCGGTACCCACCACCTCTTTATCGATCTTAAAGCCGGATATGACAGCAATCATCACAACGTCTTTTTAACGCGAAGGCCGAATTCGGGATCCCGTGGAAACTGATCCGGATGTGTTGAGCCACGCTGACAAACATTTGATGCATCATGTAGTTCGGCTCCAAAACTCCGAGCATTTTGAAACGTGCACTTCTTCAATCTCGTATTAGATGAATAGTGCGGCGGGCCAATGTCAACGCGGAAAACACTATCTTCCACAAATCGGTCCAGTTGCTGGGCTACGCAGACGATACTGATATTATCGCAAGTTTCCAGCGCACCATTGTGGAAGCGTTCATAGCAGCGATTGAAGATCAGGCGAAACGAGCTGGTCTCCACATCAATCAGACAACAAAAAAGCGGTCCGTCCTGTCCCGAAGAACAAAGCGCGGAAAATCTTGCGAGACTGCGCTTTAAAACCTAGTTGATAGAATAGAATACGCACTCGAAAGAAAAGAATAGGCGCTGGGCATTTTCGTCGACATTGAGGGAGCTTTTGATAGCGCAACTTTTGACAGCATGTGTAACGCTTCTAGACGACATGGCGTAGATGAAGCACTGGTTTTGTAGCAATGCTCGCGCACAGGACATTGATCGCTGACGCATATCTCGGACATTGTGTCAAATCTGGCGGAAACAGGGGCTGCCCACAAGGTGGCGTCTTGTCTCCGCTGTTATAGCGCATGGTGGTCGACTCCCTTCTCGATGTTCTCAATGTCTATTCTCAGGCCTAAGCCGATAATGTCACCGTTCTCTCTGTCGACTCATGCTTAGCGACTGTCTGTCTCAAAGCACAGGCGGCACTAAATGTGATCAGTGAGTGGTGCACGAGAAATGGGCTGTCAGTGAATCCTCTCAAGACTGATGTCGTTCGCCTCACTAGAAGGAGGAAAGATACTGGTATGGCTGGTGCTAAAGGCATTCCCACCCCAATATCCAAGGAAGCTAAGTACCTGGAAGTCATTTTAGACAGCAAGCTTCTTTGGTCAAAGCATTTTGAGTCAAAAACCACAAAAGCGCTGTCAGCGTTCTGGCAATGCTAATGTGCTTTTGGCAAAACTTGGGGTTCATCGCCGGCAAAGGTACTCTGGATCTACACGGCAATGATAAGACCGATAATCTCACATGAATCGACTGTCTGGTGGTACAGGCTAACACGCAAACACGTCGTATCCTCTTCCACCAAACTCCAAAGAACGGTTTTCCAGGCGCTCCTCTAGATGCTATGATGATACTTCCACCCCTTGACATATTTATCAGATGGTGTGCACTGAAAATCATGTCTCGTCTCAAGAGAAATGATTTTTGGTGCAATTAGCATGGGAAAGACAGTGCGCTTGCGTGATAAATGTCCTACGACCCCTGTTTCATAAATATGCCCTCTGACACAATGACATCTGTCATCCTACTGAGCTACAACTTCACAGTCGTAGTTCCATGACGTCAGGAATAGCCCTGGCCACATACTGAACCTGAAAAGTATTGTCTTCGCGTTTTCACAGATGGCTCCAAGTCTGGGCTGGGGTCTGGAGCTGGGGTTTTCTTTGAATACGAAAACGACCGACATAACTATGCGCGAAATATGCGCGTATCTTTCAGTCAGAGATATACTCATTGGTTCAAAGCAAATCAATCGATTAAAACTATTGAATAAAACTATATCTCTTCCTCGTCAATTTCTGGTCGTCAAAACCTGAGTCTGTATCAGAATTAGAGTCATCATTCGGCAGCCAACTATCATCGAAGTCCAAAGTCATCACTTCATTCTGGCTTCTTCCATCACTTTTTAGTTCTCTTCCGCCTCACCATCTCTCAAATTTTGTCTATCCATTTTTGTTATTACCTTTTGTGAAAGGTGTAAACCTAACCTGTAACCTAAAAAAAATTTACTGACAACTTGAGATCACTTTAAAGTACCCTAAAGGCACACGAGATACTTACTTACTTACTTATCAGGCCTTGACGGTCCCGGGCACGCTGCTTCCAGTTGTCAAGACCAAGATGTCTTACATCCGTGATTACTTGGTCTTTATACCGGAGGTTCGGTCTTCCTCTTCTTCTCGAATCAGGAGGCTCGGAGTCGAAGACCCTCTTAGCTGTAGCGTTGATGTCCATGCGCTCGATGTGGCCGAGCCAGTGTAGTCGACGGATCCTTGTTTTCCGGACTATATCCACATCTTGGTACAGCTCGTAGAGTTCGCGGTTGTGTCCTCTTCTCCATTCACCTTCCTCACAGACAGGACCAAATATCCGGCGCAGAATTTTTCTTTCGAAAGAACCTAAAATCAGCTCCGCTGTCCTGCTTATCGTCCAGCTTTCGGCTCCGTACAGCAAGACTGGCAGAATGAGCGTTTTGTAAAGCATGACTTTGGTCTTTCGAGTGAGGAGTTTTGACCCCAGTTGTTTGGACAAGCCGAAGAAGCAACGGTTGCCAAGGGCGATTCTATGCCGGTGTCATTTGTGAAATCTACGTTTGCCCCGAGGTAGGCAAACTCCTTAACTACCTCGAAATTGTAGCTGTCAATTGTTATATTTTGTCCCAGGTGGTGAGCGACGGATTGGTTTTTGCTTGACAGCATGTATTTCGTTTTATCCTCATTGATCTTAAGACCAACTCGTTTCGCTTGTTCTTCAATCGCCGTGAATGTTTCCACAATGCCACGGCGAGAACACGCGATGGTGTCGATATCATCCGCGTATCCTAGCAGCTGGATGGACTTGTAAAAGATAGTGCTTTCCCTGTTGACGCCTGCCCGTCGCACTATCTGCTCCAGCACCAGGTTGAAGAAGTCACATGACAGCGCATCTCCTTGCCGAAATCCGGTGCGTGTTTCGAATGGTTCCGAGGTCCTAGAACCGAGTTGCACGGCGCATCGCGTGTTTTTTAGCGTGGCGCGACACAACTGGATCAGTTTTATCGGGATCCCGAATTCGGCCATCGCCCCAAACAGTTCTTCACGATGAATGCTGTCGTATGCGGCTTTGAAATCGATGAAAAGATGGTGTGTATCGATTCGAAACTCGTTGGTCTTTTCCAGGATTTAAAGGCACACGAGATAGCTCGAGGCAATACTAGTAAACAACAAACATATGTACTGTTTTGGATGTTTTCCTATACTAGGCCCACGTCGAATGAAAACTTGCAACCCGTAAAAACCGCTATAATTTGAATTGGTTGGAAACTATTTCTTAAGTGGCAAGAAATAGAAATTTGAAAACATAAAATGATAAAGTAGCCTGGAAGTCAAGATGAGCCTTTGAATTCGAGCTCCCCACCTAGTAAGGAACAACGCTCCTACCAACTTCACCAACTGTTTCCATTCCCCAATGCTAAAGCCTAATACATGATCTTCATTAGCCTTGATGATAATACATCCCATCATACGCATCCACAGCCGTTGAACCGAACAGCACCACTGAGCACCGTAGGAGTGTGCCGGCAAATGCATGTACCTCACACCAGCCCACTCGTACATCGTCTATTACCCGATCAAAATGAGCAAAAACAAGAAAACATCCTGTCAACTTACAGACGTGCCATTAAACCATTAAAAGCGATTCCTTAATAGCCTGTCCCTGACACATTGGAAAAATACGACAGAGTGATCCGAAAAAAAGGTGAAAACCTGCCTGTTAAATGCTTGTCGTCCCATCCGCTCTTCCTACCTGGAGAAAAACACCGCAACGCAGACGGAACTTTTAATTCTCCACTATGTCCACCTCCTTGCTATGGGAGAGTCAACAACAAACGGGGAAAAGTAAAAACAACTGCCTCTAAACGTCTCATGTCACTCTAGGCAAATCGAACGAAGGAACAAGGCGGTACATCCCGTCGCAAGAACACTCGCAACCTCGATGCACATTCCGTCCGACTGGTGTGCTCCAACAAGCGGAAAACACATCAACCGCTTCCCGCCGCCACGTGAGCAAAAAAACCGGAACGTGAGGAACATCGTCACACTCGCACCACCACCCAGACCAGCATCATCTCTATCGGTTGAGCTGAATCCGCTGCGCCGGGCCGGCCGCTACGTTGTCCGGGTAAGTTGTTTCAGTAGTCACGGGCTATATCCTATAAGAAAATTGATTTACGATTATTGGTGAATGCCGGTGAAGCTATTTGAAGCAAAGTGCTGCCCCGGCCTGGAGACTATAAAGCTAGTTGTGTCTAGCTAGTTGGCCCTGTTTCGTGGGCAATTCCCATTCAAGCATACGATCATTGGCTTGCATGCAAATGTGGCGTATTAACTTCTCACTCGCAGTCGCGATATTGCCTGGCTCGGATGTTATTTTGTCGTCACTTACGTGGCGATTCTGGAACTGGAATGGTCATTAAGTTCTAGTCTGATCAACCAGTCGGCCGAGTCAATAAGCGATCAGTGACAATCACTGATCGGCCAATGCGGGACGCGTGAATATAGTTTGCGCATTTTTACGAGGACGATGCGCCAACGCGAATGCGGACGATCGCGATGGCCCGCAATAGATTAGCAAACCGCTGCATCATCATAACAGAGAACAGGAATCGCATTCAGGATTTAGGATGATGTTAACTAAGTACAGGTTACACCGCGTGTACAGGTGTTTTAATCAAAACCGCACGATGGAGAGCCGCATCGGCTAGTAAATTGTGTCAGAGAGCAGGCTGGTCCGAGCAGCGGTCGCTGAGATATTTATGGATCAATCTGCATTATGAGTGGAATTCCATAATCTACGGATTGCGTAAAGGTCGGCTTGGATGATTTGTGATCCTGTGAGATGGGTTCTGGCGTCCTGATGGTGGAATTTCGCAAACCTTTCTTCTTCTTCTTCTTCTTCTTCTTCTTGCCACAACAGATGATGATGGTAGTGCGCGAGGATCACCTGCGGGATCTGGTAATTGCAGCAGTAGCTGCCGTCTGCGTGATAATGGAAAACTTCTGTTTCGATAGATAGCACGTTCGTTATGGCCTGGTGGGTTTGTTTAATGTGCAACTGTCACTTTGTGCAGGTGATGGAGAGAACAAAGCTTCTGGTGCCACCAAGTGCATTTAGAGTGGTTGAAAGTGTCGAATAAATGCGGAATGCGGGCAATTTAAGTGGTTTTCAGGGATCACGGTGATAGTGAGAGTTTAAGTGTATTAAGTGGAAGATGATCGTAGTCATTTCGAAAAAGTGGTTAAAGCTCAGACAAATGTAAGGCTACATTCCACTTTATTAACCACCTAGACCGCTTTATCTCATCGGCTTGGATGTCAATTGTTTATGATTGCAAGATTCTTTTAAAGACAGCGGATCGAGTAGGGCATTCAGGCGAGTTAACGCAATATTATTGGACTGGACTGGCATTACTTTGCTAGTCATTAGGAATTCGGATTTTAAAAGCTTCGCGGTAAGCCTCTCTATGTCTTCATAGTTTTGAGAAGTCATTAATCTCCAACTTCCATAGGGAAGAACGTCCGCGTAATTTCAAAGAAGTTGTAGGCACCCCCGGTGAAAGGCGATTTTTTCTTTTTCAAGCTAGGCTGGTCAAGAAATTTGGAGCAATAGTTGCCTATAATTGTTTTGCCTTTTGCAAAGTACTCAGTCAAAGGGATTCTCTTCCCTTTATCCGAAAACATGCTGAGGCTGATCTTCTTGGCAGATGCAATCTACTTCGCTTTCTTTGGTGTTGAACCACCAGGTTCCACCCACTGCTTGGACTGCTGTGGCGGAAAGAATCCATAGGAAATCCAAAAGGAAAGCATCCGCCTGGACAACCGTCCTTGTACCGCCCAATTTGTGAAGGCAAGATACTAGAACGAGTTATCTATGATAGGTTACTGGCGGTAAAGGAAATGGAATGGTGCATTGGCGACCTATTGGTCGGTCGGTGGCTTCGGCTTCAGAAAAGGACGATCAACTCGACGTCATAGAAAATGTGGTAAGCCTGGTCGCGGACGCCACCCCAGGAAAGAGATGGAGATGGGGACAGAAGAAATATTGTGCAGTAGTTACGCTGGCCGTTAAAAATGCTTTTAACTCGGCGAACTGGACGTACATATGGAGGTCAGCTGAAGACAGCTATGGACTACTTCAATGATAGGTGTCTTATTAGGGCGTCAAGTTCTACGGTATAACGGCGGGAGTTCCGCAAGGGTCAGCCCTCGGACCCCTACTGTGGAACATTACGTATGATGGCATTTTACGATTAGCGCTTTCCGAAGGAGTACGAACTATAGGTTTTGCCTACGACATTGCTATTGTCACAGTGGCTAAGCAGACAGAGGAATTGGAGGCTGCTACGGATACAGCTATCTCCAATGTGAAAGATTGGGTTGTAAGTGCCGGCCTGGAACTAGCAAAACGGACGCTGTGTTCATAACCAGCCGCAAGAAGGTGGAATATGCGAGTTTCTTATTTAGATCAGACGATAAGGTCTAAGGAATCAGTGAAGTACCTTAGGGTTATGCTGGACAATAGGCTCTCTTTTCGTGAACACATAAGGTATGCCAACGAGAAGGTATCTCTTGCCCACGGAGCACGAGTGATCCCGAATGTAGGCGAACCCGGATATGCACGCAGGGTCCTACTCTCACCGGTAGTCAGTTGAGTCCTACTGTATTCTGCTCCAATTTGGCCTGGAGCACTCATAGTAAGACGACAGAAACGGATGACGCCAGTCTATAGACTCTGTGCAATAAGAACAATCAGCGGATCATCTCAGACGATGCAGCATTCGTTATAGCAGGAATATTATCCATTGACATCCTGGCAGGGTATACCGTAGGTAAACGTCGGACGGGAAGCAGGCCAAGCATATAAAATTAGAAGAAGGGGCAGCATCCATAGCAATGTAGCGAGCCATATGGTACGTTACCACAAAAAGAAAATAGACGCATAGGCTCATTCCCCTTATCAAAACTTGGATCTCAAGATTGGCAGGAGACTGTAATTACTATCTTCGGCAGTTTCTGTCTGGACACGGTGGCTATCGAAAGTATCTGCATAGATGTAGACATGATCATTCGCCGCTGTGTTCAAATGCTGAGGAGGACGCAGAGCACAACATTTTTGACTATAGTCGTTTTGTGCAAGACAGGGAAATGGTAAACGTACCAAGCTCCGAAAATCGTCCTGGGAGACTTTAACGCAAAACTTGGCAAGGAAGTCGCCTTTGATAGGGTTATTGGAAGGCACAGCCTACACAACACCACATCCGAAAATGGATTTAGGATGATAGACTTCGCAACGGGGCGAAATCTTCTAGTTGCTAGCATTCGTTTCCCACATCTCAACATCCACAAAGGGACTTGGCGATCAATCAACGGTCAACCAGATTGACCACATTGTAGGAACTTTTAGAGGAGCCAACATCGACTCGGACCACTATCTTGTGGCAGCCAGGTTGCGACTACGAATATGCCTGGCCCAGAAAAATCGAGTAAGGCCCGCGGCATACAACGTCGCAATGCTAAAATCGCAAGAGACCGCCAGAGCCTATGCCAATCGCGTCTCCCTTAAGTTCTCGGAAAACCCTCCAATACCAGACTGTACAGACCGTACAACACCAATGGACCCGTTGTCAACAAGCCTTAGAAAGTGCTGCTTATGAGGTACTGGGTTTCAAACCGCCACCAACGAGAAACCCATGGTTTGACGACGAGTGTAGGAGGACACACGCAGCAAAGCAGCAAGCCTATCAAGAGGCGTTGCACAGACGGACGAGAACTATTCGTGAGCATTATGAGCAGAAAAGGAGGGAGGAGCACAAGCTTCTCAAGGCAAAAAAAAAGAGCATGGGAAGATACTATCGCATCAAAGAATAAAACAAATATGCCAGGGATATAAGGCCAGAACGAAAGCCCAAAGGGACGAAAATGGAAACCTAGTAGTGAGCAGTCGGTACTATGAATCTGGAAATACTACTTCTGCAGACTGTATAACGGCGACGACGAAACAGATCCCGCTGTTAGGCAGAATAATCCATTCACAACGACGATGCTAGCAGAGAGTTCCGTCCCCCTGACCTGGACGAAGTTAGGAATGCTTTTTCTAAGCTTAAGTCCAACAAATCTGCTGGGGTAGACGAACTACCTGCCGAGCTCTTTAAGGCAGCTGGAGATGACCTCTCTGGGAGTATGCACCAGCTCATCCGTAAGATATGGTCAGAGGAATGCATGCCCGATGAATGGAATCTTAGTATCGTTTGCCCGATCCACAAGAAAGGAGACCCCTTTGTCTGCGCCAACTACAGAGGAATAAGTCTCCTGAACATCGCTTATAAAATCTTCTCTGCTGTTCTGTGTGAACGCTTGAAACCGTTCGTTAATAAACTGATTGGTCCATATCAGTGTGGTTTCAGGCTCGGGAAGTCCATTATAGATCAATTATTTACACTGCGGCAGATCCTGGAAAAAACAAACGAGTTCCAGGTCGACACCCACCACCTGTTTGTCGACTTTAATGCTGCATACGATAGTATCAATAGAGACGAGCTATACAACGCCATGTCTAGTTTTAACATCCCTGCCAAACTCATCAGATTGTACAGGATGACTTTGGAGAACTGTCGCTGCTCCATCAGGGTCGGAAGCGACCTAACCGATACCTTTAATGTCAAAAAAGGTTTTAGACAGGGCGACATGCTATCGTGTGACTTTTTCAACATCTTCCTTGAAAGGATAGTGCAAAACTCACTGGTCAATACGTGGGGCACCATCTTTTTCAAGTCCATACAACTGCTCGCATATGCCGATGACATTGACATAATTGGACGAAGTCAGCGAGATGTCATTGAGGCCTTTACGAGCATTGAGACGGAAGCGGCCAAAATGGGACTGGCGGTAAGCGAGGGCAAAACGAAATACATGCTATCGTGGAAAAGGGACACGAAGCACGTCTTGGCGTCTTGGCCAGGGTGCACATATTGGCAGGTATAATTTCGAGTCAAGGACTTGGTCTACCTAGGCTCTGCAGTGACATGCAGAAATGACATCAGTGCCGAGATCAAACGCAGAATAACTCTTGCCAACCGCTGTTTCTTTGGGCTCTGGAGGCAATTGAGAAACAGAGCCCTCTCCCGAAAAACCAGGTGGCCATGTACAAGACCCTTATCATCCCGGTCCTGCTTTATGGCGCAGAGACATGGACTTTATCCAAAGCAGATGAGGAGGCCCTCGGTTGTTTTGAGAGAAATTATTTTGTGTGCGATTTTCGGCCCGACCTGTATAAATGGCGAGTGGAGGAGAGGGCTTAACAGTGAACTGTACGGGCTGTACAGCGACATGAACATAGCACGGCGTCTTCGGATCCAACGCCTAAGATGGCTAGGTCATGTTGAACGCATGGAAAACACAGCTCCGGCCCGGATGGTGTATGAATCCAACCCCGAGGGGCGACGCGGTCGAGGACGGTCAAATTTAAGGTGGCGCAACCAATTGGAAGAGGACCTTAACCAACTAGGCGTACGGCACTGGAGACTACTGGCGAAGGACCGTGCCAGTTGGAGAGGTTTTTTGAAGGAGGCCCAGGTTCGCCATGAACTGTAGCGCCAAAAGAAGAAGAAGAAGTCCTACCAAGACCGGAGTATGGTCATGGGTTATACGCAGATCTCGGAGTCTTGAGAAATAAGAGCCTACTTTTCCTTTTCCCTTTTGTCTGGTCGCAGATCAATGTACCTGAAAGTGGCGTATTCAATTCCTAACACAAGTGCTTTACAGTGTATTAGAAATGCTTCCATTCTCCAAACTGCACATCACCTGACCCAATACCCCCAGACGCAATCAACTCGATCCAGATGCTAGAAACATAATCTTACCGATTCGCTATAGTCGTTAGCTGACAATAAGGTAACTGGTTACATGAGGTGTCTACAAAGCTACTTAGTGCCGAAAACAGATGACTATCGGCAGCTCACCTTTAACGACCGTCACCTTTGGCGGTTAAAGATTAACAACAGTCTCGAGCTAAGACCAGAGGACGACATACGATGCAACTGAACTCAGCATACTATAACACTGTGCTGTGGCGAATTATTGACGTCGTCAACATGATCGGCTTACGTTGACGATCGTGTCATGTGCTTGAACGAGCAAATTAATACGAACACCTCGTGGCATGCAATTAGCGGTATTTGATCTTTTCCTGTTAAATACCAGAAATAATTACGCCAAATAGGATGATTTGTGGGTCCTGGCGACTGGCAAATTGACAACTAACAGTGAAAACGTTAAACAGCGACGTGAGTCACCAAAGCTCACTTCACTTCCTGTCAGATCGCAACTTTCAAAGAAAAGTACTTTCTAGGAGCAACAAAATACCGTAAAGCGATCGTATCAAAGACAATTCCATCAGCACAGATTACTGATTCAATAAAATCCTTTCACTTTAGCGCTCTGGCTCTCGTCCACGGCTCCGGACAATTTGTCATATCCCAAAGTTTCGCATCCATAGATCGAATCCATGACAATCAGTCAGTCAGATCGTAGCGCAGCAGTGCTAATTGGCCACTGAAAGTGGTGATAATTAAAAATCAATAAATAACATTATGACTCCTGTCAAGAGATTGCTTCTGCCACTGTCGTACGATATCGTTAGAGGTGATCTGCGTGTTGCACAAGTGATCTGGCAGTTGATCGTGGCACCAGCAAAGCAATGCGCTGGAGATTGAAGAAAGAGTTATTGTAGAAGTGCCGGTGCTCGGTGGCAGTGCTATGGACTATGGAGTCGTCGTGTGGAAAGTGAAGGTAATGTGAACGCTATTCCTTGGCAATTGTCCTCCTGGTGACGGCACTTGTGTCGGTTGTTTCTGCGGTTGTTGGCAATTTACTGTTTTTGTTTTTGTTTTTTGCCTTTCTGTAAAAGGGTGAAGGAGATTGCATGTGGTTGGGTTGTTTATTGGTTGAATGCAACTATAGAGTGGCAGAGTGCAGCAATGGCATAGTGCCACCTACACAGGAGACGATGGAGCAGCATTTGTTGTCTGTCTATGGAGTGCGTAGGTGGCGCTAACCATTCACTTTACAATCGAAAGATTGTTTTGTTGGTTTCTTGAATACCCGTACTTGACGGGTTGCTCGCACGGGCTACGATGGTTGGCGACGCAGCAGCGCGAAGACGTGCAGTCACATCAAACGTCGGGTTAAGGAGAGGTTTCCTCACTTACTGACTTATTAGCAATATTTCTTGTGGCTGTTATAAAACTAAATTGTGCCCGAGGGTCTATATTGTATACATTGTGGGAACGAGAAGGAAACGAATGCTCCGACACTTTCGTAGTGAATCAGAGTCAGTTTGCAGCTGACGGTGCGGTGTGAAAGGAGAGTGTATGTGGGACAAGGACTGGTGGGTGTGTGATGCAGAGATGGCCAGGTGTCAGATCGGTGACTTGGGGTTATTCGTCAGTCAATCTCTTAAGCTTCAATTGTGGTTTAAACCCGGAATTCCATGATTAAGGGAACGGCTTTTTCAGGGAGTTTTGTCATACTCAGTCCTCCAACAAACGCTCGTACTTTTAAACCTCGAGCTGATACTGTAAAACTTTCAGAGCGGTCGAAACTTTTGTGCTCACTTTTAAACTGTCGTCATTGGATATGACGGCCATGTCAAGTCCCAATTAGTCAATAGACCTTAATGCCCGCTTGGATCAACTTGCGCTTTCAGGTCATAGTGCAAGTCTTCACGTAACGGAGTGTGCTGAACAAGACCAATGTGATCTTACAACTCTTTGATCAGAACTTAGTTGGCGCCAGAAGAGATTATAGAACTCACAAAACGGCAAAAATAATCGTTATGGCATCGGCTTGACCATGGCTGCAACATCTCAGGCCTCACCTCGTAGCAGTTATATGGGTAGGCTTCATGCCTGATGCTCGAACCACAGCTGCACTTTTTCGGCTTACAACAAACATTGGCAACAACAGAATAATGGGAAGTAGTTACACAAACAAGTACACCAGTTGAATAGTCTAATTAGCTCGTCCTAACGTTGAAAAGGCTGTACGTTGCTGGCTTAGAGCTCGCATGAATGATCGGTGAATGTGCTCATCCAATCCAAAGACTTATCTGGTCTCCTGGTAAATGCCCATAAGGCAGCGTTCTGTCTCGCTGCTGCATAGAGAGGGAGCCCATTTAGTGTACCAAGTGGCTGACGCAGATGTTGTCCTTCTTGCTATCGATTCATATTATGCGACTGTCTTGCTCACAACTCAGGCAGCACTTAATGTCATTGTGGTCTGGCGTATGTTAAGCATTCTCTTAGAAGTCATGCGTTCGGAAAATCATCATTAACGTCTAAATATCTAAATGCTCGGTTCCATGGGTCCTCCACTTTCTCGAATCCTCGGAAAGGTACTTGTCCGTTGGATCGTTTTCTAAAACGGCATACTTATTCGAATGACGTATTATGCGACCAAATGTCAATATAAATTTGACGAGCCTGCATAAGTGACTTAAGACCCACTCAAATGGTGCGCCTGGTTATAACGCGTGTCAACCACCCGATTTACTGCACTGAAACAAATAGGGCATGTCACACAGAGAGAGTTTTTACCGGAGTTTTACGCGGTGATGTATGGCGTCACAGATCGTTTTCCATAGTGAGCGGTGAGTATCATTTTTGAACAATCAATCAATCATCCTTCAACATTGACTAGAGGAAAAGAGAGTGCTTGACACCTGCTCACCACGCACTGTTCGACGTTTTTTTACACGTCGTGTCTTACCGTAGCCTAACATTCCTTTTCTTTCTTTTTTTTTAATAAGGGGCTAGTGCTGACAGATAGCATGAGATACTGCGACCCTTATAGATCTATTGTGCCTACTAGCCGATTAGCGGATTAGTCGAGTTAGACGAGAAGCTTTTCCACTTCCTTAACGAAGTTGAGAATGTCTCTTATAGGAGCTGAGATGATCCGGAGTCATAATTTCACTGAGAAGGATACGCTTTCTAAGATGGCAAAGAGCAGCACACTCACATTGTATGTGCCCTACAGTTTCTTCTTCCTCAAGACTGAATCGACACTCAGTTTCCGATGAGAGGTTCATTTTATTGAGATGATATCTCAGACCACAGTGTCCCGTAAGGTAGCTAACTAGTCTTCTGATATCTACTCTATTATGTTTGGGTATATTAATAGACACAGCCTTGTCATCGAACGTGTTTTCACGGTGTTTCTCCTAAGCGGGGTTCTGACAAACCCCCCTGTAGTAAAATTGTGATGAAAATCTTCTCGAAATTCGCCGCTCGGAACCGGCAATAAACTGTAGGTCCCTTTCACTTACTTACTTACTTACTTTCATGGCGCTACAATTCGGGGTGAACCAGGGCCTCAACCAACAAGCCTCTCCAGCCGGCCCGATCTTTAACCAGCCGCTTCCATTGCCGCACGCCCAGTTGGTTGAGGTCCCTTTCCACCTGTGTGCGCCACTTTAGATGCCTCCAGTTGGCTCTTGAGACTAAAGAAGCCACGGCTGGCAAAAGTTCTTCTGCGTTTTATCCCAGCGCTGGTGTCGTTGCTGCTTGTCACTATCGAGCCAAGGTAGTAGTCCTTGACTACTTCAAAAATATAGCTGCCGGGTGTGACGTTCTGACCAAGATGTCGGTGATCCGCGTCCTTGTTTGATAACAGCATATATTTGGTCTTGTCCCTATTTACCCTTAGACCCACTTTAGCCGCTTCCGCTTCAATGCTTGCGAACGCCTCAATGACGTCTCGCTTTGTCCGTCCAATAACGTCAATGTCATCTGCGTAGGCTAGCAATTGTGGAGACTTGAAGTAGATCGTACCCCTTGTATTGGCCGCAGAGTCCCGCACGATATTTGCAAGTATGATGTTAAAGAAATCACAAGACAGTGCGTCACCCTGTCTAAAACCAGAATTTTCCTCTCGAAACGACCAAGGTCATCTTCATCCGCGTTTGTTAAGGTCCAAGCCTCTGCGCCGTAAAGGAGGACTGGGATGTTTAAGGTCTTATATAGTGTCACCTTGGTTTTCCGAGAGAGGGCTCTACTTCTCAATTGCCTCTTGAGCCCAAAGAAACAGCGGTTGGCCAGAGTGATTCTGCGTTTTATCTCAGCGCTGGTGTTGTAGTCGCTGGTCATCAGTGAGTCAAGGTAGACGAATTCCTTGACCACTTCAAAGTTATATCTGCCCCTTGTGACGTTCTGGCCAATACGTCGGTGTTGACCGTCTCTTTTAGATGGAAGCAGATATTTGGTTTTACCCTCATTAGCCATGAGAGCTATCAAAGGCCTTATTGACGTCTCGCTGTGTCCGTCCAATCACGTCAATGTGGTCGGCGTACGCAAGCAATTGCGTAGTCTTGAAATAAATCGTACCTCTTGTGTTGGCCAGTGACTCTTGCACGATCTTTTCAAGCACGATGTTGAAAAAGTTGCATGACAGCGCGTCACCTTGCCTAAATCCTCTTTTAACATCAAAGGTCTCGTTTTGCTCATTACCGACCTTAATGGAGCAGCGAGAATTCTCCATTGTCATCCTGCACAGTCGGACGAGTTTGGCAGGGATGTTAAAACTAGACATGGCTTTGTAGAGCTCATCTCTATACACGCTGACATATGCAGCCTTGATATCGACGAAGAGGTCTTCTCCAAGTTTTGCCGTAGCGTAAACATTTGGTCTATTGTGGATTTACCTGGCCTGAAACCACACTGATAAGAGCCGATCAGGTTATCCACAAACGGTTTCAGGCGGTCACACAATACGGCAGAGAACATCTCATATGCGCTGTTAAGGATACTTATTCCCCTATAGTTGGCGTAGTTATAGAGGTCCTTTCATATGGACCGGGCAAACGATGCTGATATTCCATTCGTCGGGCATGCTTTCCTCCGATCATACCTTGCAAATGAGATGGTGCATGCACCTTACCAGCTCATCTGCAGCCGCCTTAAAAAGCTCAGCAGACAGGCTGACTGCGCCCGTGGCTTTATTAGACTTAAGTCTTGAAATCGCTATTTTGACTTCGTCTAGGTCGGGTGAGTCTTTTCCACTTAACCGAAAAAATTGAAAAGGTCCAAGTAAAAATCTCCATCACTTAAAATCAATTTATTTTACTTCGTCAAAAAGTAATTCAAAAACAAACTTACTTACTTACTTATCAGGCCTGCGGTTCATGGAGGATCTGAGCCTGAACTATAGCTGCCTTCCATCCTTGACGGTCCCGGGCACGCTGCTTCCAGTTGTCAAGACCAAGATGTCTTACATCCGCGATTAGTTGGTCTTTATAACGGAGGTTCGGTCTTCCTCTTCTTCTCGAACCAGGAGGCTCGGAGTCGAAGACCCTCTTAGCTGGAGCGTTGATGTCCATGCGCTCGATGTGGCCGAGCCAGTGTAGTCGACGGATCCTTGCCTTCCGGACTACATCCACATCTTGATACAGCTCGTAGAGTTCGCGGTTGTGTCTTCTTCTCCATTCACCTTCCTCACAGACAGGACCAAATATCCGACGCCGAATTTTTCTTTCGAAGGAACCCAAAATCAGCTCCGCCGTCCAGCTTATCGTCCAGCTTTCGGCTCCGTACAGCAAGACTGGCAGTACGAGCGTTTTTTAAAGCATGACCTTGGTCTTTCGAGTGAGGAGTTTTGACCCCAGTTGTTTGGACAAGCTGAAGTAGCAGCGGTTGCCAAGGGCGATTCTATGCCGGATCTCCACTGTGGTGTCATTTGTGGTGTATACGCTTGCCCCAAGGTAGACTAACTCCTTAACTACCTTGAAATTGTAGCTGTCAATTGTTATATTTTGTCCCAGTTGGTGAGCGACGGATTGGTTTTTGCTTGACAGCATGTACGTTGTCTTGTCCTCATTGATCTTAAGACCAACTCGTTTCGCCTGTTCTTCAATCGCCGTGAATACTTCCACAATGCCACGGCGAGAACACGCGATGATGTCGATATCATCCGCGTATCCTAGCAGCTGGATGGACTTGTAAAAGATAGTGCCTTCCCTGTTGACGCCTGCCCGTCGCACTATCTGCTCCAGCACCAGGTTGAAGAAGTCACATGACAGCGCATCTCCTTGCCGAAATCCGGTGCATGTTTCGAATGGTTCCGAGGTCCTAGAACCGAGTTGCACGGTGCATCGCGTGTTTTTTAGCGTGGCGCGACACAACTGGATCAGTTTTACCGGGATCCCGAATTCGGCCATCGCACCAAACAGTTCTTCACGATGAATGCTGTCGTATGCGGCTTTGAAATCGATGAAAAGATGGTGTGTATCGATTCGAAACTCTTTGGTCTTTTCCAGGATTTGTCGAAGTGTGAAAATTTGGTCTATAATTGATTTGCCGGGCCGGAAGCCGCACTGGTAGCTGCCGATTAGTGCGGTGCAAAATGGTTTTAGACGTTCACACAGTATGCTGGACAGGATCTTGTATGCGACATTGAGCAGGGATATACCTCTATTGTTCTTGCAAGAGGTAGGATCGCCTTTTTTGTGGATGGGGCATATGGAGCTGGTATTCCAGTCGTCGGGCATGCTTTCATCTTCCCAAATTCTGCAGATGATCTGGTGCGTGCTCCCTACCAGAACATCGCCGCCAGCCTTGAAGAGCTCTGATGGCAAGCCATCTGAGCCTGCGGCCTTGTTGTTCTTCAGCTTTCCTCCGTTCATACCTTGCAAATGAGATGGTGCATGCACCTTACCAGCTCATCTCCAGCCGCCTTAAGAAGCTCAGCAGACAGGCTCACTGCGCCCGCGGCTTTATTAGACTTAAGTCTTGATATCGCTATTTTGACTTCGTCTAGGTCGGGTGGGTCTTTTCCACTTAACCGAAAAAATTGCAAAGGTCCAAGTAAAGATCGCCATCATTTAAAATCAATTTGTTTTACTTCGTAAAAAAGTAATTCAAAAACAAAATTGGATGATTAATTAATTGAGGAGCTAGCCAACTGACAACTACGCATCCATGTTCCCACTACCTATACACTTTAGTAACTGATCCCATTCCTGCCACGCACACGATCATTTTTTTAACAAATTCGCAATAAATCATACAAAACATGGTATGCACGCGTGCGTACGTATATTCATCAACCAATAATTGCACGCCGGTAATAAGCAACGCAACAAAGTTGCCTAACATTCCGTCAATCCGTCGGCGGTACCGCACTACCCAGAACCGCAACATAAAGAGCAGGAAAAATTGCAAAAACAAAAAACCAGAATGCAAACAGCTTAAGCAACATCGAGATTATTTCCCAATAGCACGATAGGCGCACTCGTAAATCCTCGCTTTTCCCATTCAATTAGCGCGCAGCATAATGATGTCAAAATTGCATATTTTGCTGTCGCAATTACAATCGTACACGTCATGTGTGTACATACTAGGTACAGGAGCGACAGCAACGATGCGGTAGTTCGAAACGGTCGGTCCCTTGCGCAATATATTAAACGTCCAACAGCAGGGCCCATTGACAGGGCTTAGCACTAAGAATTCCAATCTACTCTCCGTCAACAATGACCACAATAAACTACTAGCGTACAATAACTTGTAATCACGATGCCTCAAGTGTCCGGTGTTACAATGTTGCACAATGGTTACGATGGAAATTAGACAAGATCGGGAAGCACGAGATCGCCTCGAAAGGGTGCGACTTTAGCCGCAGGTGGCGGCACGCAGTTCAATATTTATACTCTTTTGGAACGCACTCGCGAGTCGATTTAATTATCACGTCAATTTGCGTCAGTAATTAGTCGCTAAAGCTTTTTTGTTTTTTTCTCCTGACACTGACAGCGACCGGTGATCAGTAAAGAGGAAAACCAATCGGATTGTTCCTTTTTCCGTTTTAATTACAAGTGCGTATGCGTATAATGGAACGAAGGAAGGAATTAAGTAAACAAGTTGTAGTCATTAAATAAGCTCGATGCTCGCATGAAATGACACCTTTAGGTTTATTCGGCGTAACCTGATTGACAATTAATGTGTCATTCCTTACACGACATACCGAAAAGAAGAAAATCCACTGACAGATAAGATCCGAATGTGACATTTGGCGATGGCGACAGTGTGACCAATTAGAGGAATAAATAAAACTGGTCTAGGGACGCAAATGTCAAAATGTAGCGATGCCAAATGTCAGATATGAATTCATTGTAGGATCTCATCAATCATCAGTGCCTGACGGTGCGCCGCCACCAGGACGATAGTTCAACTGGCTACATATGCACATAATATATTCGCCTTGAGCTGAAGCTGGAGAAACTTCAATCTCGAATGTCGATCGGTAATCGGTTTTTTATCTGTCGGCCAGATCTATGGAATCTCTTCCGACCACTGCTCGATGGTTGCCTGTTGTTCGATTCGACTGTACGTGCACTGTGCCATGTTTACAATGGATTAATTCCGTAATACCCGACATTAATTAGGCACCACCAGCTGCTGCTCGTATAAATACTATTCAACGGATCCGGCAAAAATTCGCGTGTACATCCATTGGCTTTCGAAACGGTTTTGCTCGGTCGCGGTACGAGCACATGAAATGAACTATGCAAGGTTTGGATTTAAATTTGGACATGGATTCCTCGAGAGGTTTCGCTGCACGAGATTACTGAGATTTTGGGCAACGATATATTGGGTGATCGTGTGCTGGAATGTCGTGGGAACATTTTTGCTGCATATGGTGATCGGTATGCCAGTTGACCTCCTTCTACGGCCAATGAAGGAAAATGCTGTTGTAGGGGACTTTTTTTTTTTTAGGATTATCATATGGAAAATACTATGTTTTTGGCCAGAATGATTCATTCGCTGCATCCTGAGAAGAAAGAAAATTGCTGCAACTAACGGTGATCGGACCCGCGTGTAAACAAGTCGACAGCATGTGTGCGAGTGGCAATTTGATTTTGTCGTTTTCAGTTTTCCACAATTGTTGTTTGATTTTATAATTCCACACAAGGCAATGGAGGCGAGAAAAGAAAAACGAAAAAAACAACACTTGATGCAGGCGCACACGATCCATTCTGGTCGTAGGTACGTATAAGACTCTCACAATGCAGCAGAAAATAACAAATCCGTCGGAAATCATGCCACAGAGAGATATCCACAATTTTACGGGATAATTGCCGCTGATCACGACATGTCAGGCGAAAGTCACCAGCACAACGAGCAGCAACGACCACGGGCAACAGGCCGCAAATATAACAACAGTGAACGTCAGTAAGACAGATCGCGACTTACAGATGGATGACTGAAACGTAAGAGTTGAACCACCACTTCGAAGACCTTCAATCAAGCAACCAAGTAAGAACCAACCAACAGGGACACACATTTACTCGTATAGCCAGCGAGCAATGAGTCAGCAGGTATAACAGTCGGGTTGAAAACGGGCAACACTACCTACGACGATAGTGTGTGCAAATTGTTTGCGCCAAACGAATTGAATTCTAATTTCTTCGCCGGTTTGCTACATCTATCAATCTACCATGGCACACCATCCATCCATCGTGCTGTACCAGCATCAGTATCACGATCGGTACAACCTCGAGAGTGATGGTAGTGGCCTTCATTCTTTAAGTTTTTGTTTTAGCTCCAAAAAGCTGTCCAGCAGAAGACGGCGCTGGGACGGCAGTGATTTCATTCCACCTTCTATCTAGAGCACGTGCCACACGAACTAAATTGATTTCGCCAGTAGGTGGAATTACAGCATTCGCGCAAGCGCATTCGATAGATGGATTACTTGCCACCAACCACGCTTCTTCCACTCCTGTTCCTTGCGTCATTGTACGAGCATTTGTAATACCACCATTCGTGGCAGTAACAGGAATAACAATCGTAACACGGCAACCAAAGCAGCGGCAATCCGTCTAAGTGAAGTGTGTAATTTACAGACTTCGATTATGGTCCATTCCGTTCTATGACTCTATACTTAGTCTACTCACATGCCGGAGCAACTGTTGGAGCCCTTTCATTTGGACATTGCGCAAAAGTTAAATGATTCATTAAACAGTTTTCCGTTTCATGGTTGCAACAACGATGGCGTTGGCTGATCGCGCGTGCAATAACATACCAACATGCTCGATCCTCGTTCTTGCTCTATCTCTTTTTCTCGTGGACGTCTGGACGTCGGCAGTGCGATATTGACTTCCTGGATGCCTATGCTTAGTTAGTCGAGGCTAATTCCGTTCTCAGTCTCTTGTACTCGTGTACACACATGTGAACTTTTGCGGAGACCTATGACATCATTCTGACCCGCTCATGCTTGGAGCTTCGGCGAAAATCTCTGCAATGCGGATGGGAATACGGTCAATGGGTTGGCGGGGCTCTGTCCTTTTTCCACTCTCTCTTGCTTTTGCCGCTCATTTGTCGGTGGTGAGTCGATCGACTTTCATTGGTATTTTAATAATCCCGTCGTGATCGGTGCTGTTGATGTTGCTTTTTGCGATTCGGCAGAGTTATCTACCTGAACCTCGGGGTTAGAGTGAGATATTGGATTACTGGCATGCCTGTGGATAATGAATTTAATTAGTTCAGGTTGCATATGGGTCGGCAGATAAGTGGAACTGGAATGCTATAGTGCTCGAATGGCATCTTAGGCATCCGGGAGGTTGAGGTTCGTTGTGAAACGAATTTGGTGTGGCTGAGACGTAAACAGGTACTTTGCAACAAAGTTGGAATCTGATGGATTTGCCGAATGAGATTGACGAAATGGCCCGATGGGGATCAGATTCTATGGTATTTGGGGGAAAAAACACATTGCACGACGTGATTGAAAGAGGCTTGGCTTTGATCCGGTGATCGTGAAACGTGCTGGTTGCCTGTTGGCAAACTACAGTATAACTCACTGGAGTGTCTCCTTTAATTGCACTTTTATGGTATAGTGATTCAGGAATAAGGTGTGTTGGAAAGCGGCGTTTATGGCGCAAAAAGTCAATCGATCATTGTCAGGGATGGACAGGATCATAACTGAGAGTTTGATGGCCGCTTTTATGTGCTCTGTCGTGAGGAGGCGACCTTTTTCATGAAATGTCAGATCCATGAGATAACTGACCGAACAATGCTGATGCGAATGGCGAAACTTTCAGGATACTCATGTCATCCGAGGCGTTGATGGAGCTTAAAGAATTGTACTTATGCAACTTTATGTGATGCTACATCTCTGGGTGAATCTGATTCGTAATCAGCTTACCACACTTTGCGGTTCCGCGTCTAGCCAGCCTTTCACTAGTTGCACTCACCACGTTAGTTAACTTCTGTCAGTTTTTTTTCGATAGAACCGCCTTGGAATTGACAGTATCTAATTGATTAGAAAGCGACTTTTGATAGCTACACGTAGAAAAAGTTTTTAAAGCAAACCACGGAGCAAAGAACAACTCAAAGAGATCCACATTCAGAGAGTAATCCACCTTGACTGCCTCACATGACACTTGACTGCATGGCACCCACGTTAAAATGCCCATATGGAGCCGCTGAAAAAATCCAGACATTTGAAAGCCAAGTAATTCGTGCTCTGGCCACCAACAACCTGCAATGGCGCCCAACAGGCATCATAAAACACCGTAGCCCGCAGTCAAAGCCTTCCTGTCGCGCGCATAAATTTGTTGCAACCAATCGCCTAATTGACTTTGCGTCAACTACCAACTTGACAAATAACTATACGACTCGGCAGTGATAAATATTTGGACAGCTGCACCTCGACGATGTGAATCTTTGGGACACCTGTTGAGCAGCTCACCCAAACAAGCCCACATTCATGTGTAAAAGTGAATTTTTGATTGAAATTCACAAATCAAATTGCAAAACTTAAATTCGCCGTAAGCAGAGTGGCAGTAGCTCTGCCGTGCAGGTGATTTGCATACAACAAGCACATTGTCATGTGGAGAGATCTCACCTCAACACTGATTGAGCTGTTGTTCGTGTGTAAACTGTGTGTGAAACAGCACTCCGTATGCAGAACACATTTTCCTGCTTCTTCACTCCGATCGTGTGAATTGCGAGTCATTTTGACCAATTTGTCATGCTCTTGAGTTTTTCGGGGCCACTAAGATAGAGAGAGAGAGAGAGAGTGAATGAGATGAAAGCATGAAGCGCGAAGCGCTTAGTCAAATGTCACGATGCCATTTATTATAACACCTGAGGCTGATTAACCTGCCACGAAAAAATACAAGCGACCCGCTTAGGCATTATTATGCAAATCGTTCAGGTGGTCGTCCCAGTCACAATCGCCATTACAGTCGTCTGGGTTACTTACTCCTGACAAATGCCGTTGTATTGCCAAATGATGTCGACGATAAATTGTCTCATGTCGCATGGCGCGCGACCTAAGACGGGCAAAAAGTCAGTTTTACACAAACCATCGAAAAGACCAAATCGCATAATCGCTTGTAAAGCTTTCTGAGCTGGCACATTCCTCCTCACCAGCTTGGAGTTGGAAACACCTGCGCGCATTATCGCCAAATTTACTGCCTTGACTTAAGCACCCCTCTATACAGTGTCTATGCGGCTTATCAAGGATTTTCTAATGCGACACTCATGCGCACAATGGAGTCGAGGCGAAACGGTTACTAACGGTGTTAATTTATCATTATGACGCTTTTGACACATCATTTAATGACGCTCCCCATTGGCAGTCATTTTGACACTGTAATCTGCAAAATAATTTACACGTTCGTGAAGTATACGTATCTCGTTGCTCGTCTATCGAATGCCAACGATCTGATGTGCATTTTTCCAGGCATTTTTCCATTTTGTCCTTCCAAACATCCGCGATCATGAACCCGACATCTCCATAATTGTCATACACTTGGCTCGCTACGTCAACAAGTAGCTCAACAGCCTGCCCTCCCAATGACCGTCAATTAAAGTAATGATACCTCTTCTAAGCGGCAGTTTCTGCGATGCCCTTATCGGGATACATGAAAGTTATTTGTTTCGCTAGAATTAGTGAGTCGCGTCCACTCAACGTTTGACTGATGCGCTGCAGCCAACATTGTTGAAAGACAATGCGGTCGGCATTCATCATTATGCCATTCCATCATAACCAGCCAGGAGTAACCAAATCAACAGGTGTGATGTGTACTTGAGTGCAACATTGTATGTGCAAATGGGTTTTGACAAGTGAGAATTGTCCGCGAATGGTGGTGATCGTCGTTTCCTAAATCGATGTGGATTCTGATGTGATCTTGTCGACCGCAGGCGACTTGAATGCTGGCTATTCGGATGCTAGTGGTCGTGATTCTGGAGAAATGTAAACACCTTGAGAAATTTCTTCGAAGTGAAAATGATGGGAAATGGATGGTCACCTATGGGGATGCGATGAATCTCTGGAATCTTATGATCGCCTGATGGGAGAGTGTCTGCTAAGTGCAAAGTGATTGAGCGAGCAATGGAATTTTGTTTTGATAAAGTTCCTGTGTGACTTAGATGGCGACGGATGGAATGGAATGGGGGGATGGAAAGTGTCAACAGGAATATTCAGTTCTAGATCATTAGAACGATCTGACCACATTCCGGTGAATTCAAGGTATTCGTGAGGAGTGTCATATCTAAATGGAGTCAGAAGCATGGCCATGTTGTAATGCCTGGTGATCGGAGAGGATAATGCATTGTAGGAATTCTATGATGCACTTGTTCCAATGTTAATCGACGTTAGCGTTTTTCTATATGGTCTGCTTCCTCGCTACATCAAGCTTGGTCACAGACTGAGGCCAGGCTTTAACAACAAGCTTCTACGAACAGAATGACTTTTAAAGGTTTTTCACTCGTGTGATTGGCCCTTTGATGCGCTATTTTCGCGATCGTGTCCCCAAACAGATAACGGCTTCCGACTCGCTGACTTTGCGACAGCTCGTAATGCGGTGATAAGTAGCACAAGATTCCCTCGCAAGCGAATCCACACAGCAACCTGGCGATCTCCGGACGATCGAACCGCCAACCAAATCGACCATGTGCTCATTGACGCAAGGCACGCGTCAAACATCCTGGATGTGCGAACATTCAGAGGGGCAAATGTCGACTCTGACCACTTCCTTGTAGCAGCAAGATTCAGAGCTCGACTGTCCAATGTCAGAAAGCTGCACCAGCCCATCAGGAGGAGGTTCGACATTGGGCGCTTGAGCACACCGGAGGTTGCCAGAGTCTACAGGGAGCAGCTGAGCGAAAGACTCTACGGTATGCCTACGTCGAACACAAATGCCAATAATATGTGGCTGCATTGCCGCTCAGCCATTCAGGAAGTAGCCGAAACCACCTTAGTATACCTACCACCCCCGACAAGAAACCCGTGGTATGATGGCGAGTGTGAGCAGAAAAAGGCAGCAACCGACGAGGCGTACCAAAAGGCGCTGCAGAGGAAAACCAGGGCAGCGCGAGAAGAGTACCGAGCCAGAAGAAGGGAGGAGAAGAAACTACTGCGACAAAAGAAAAGAATCTTCGCAGCCTCCCAGCTCAAGGATATCGAGGAGTCTAGGGATAGACATAAAATACGAGCCTTTTACAAGAAAGCCAAAGGCCTTGCAGGAGGCTTCAAAAAGGGCACCCTGGCTCTTCGAAACTGCGAGGGTAATCTTGTCACCGACCCGCAGGGAATAGTGGATGTATTTAAGCAGCACTTCCAGCAGCTGCTTAACGAGCATGACCAAGAGAGAGTGGTAGGGACCGAGGAAATCCCAACTCCAGCCGCTGAAGTAGTCCTCCCACCCAGCATCGAAGAAGTCGGCACAGCTATTCAGAAGCTGAAGAACAACAAGGCCGCAGGCTCAGATGGCTTCCCATCAGAGCTCTTCAAGGCTGGTGGCGATGTTCTGGTAGGGAGCATGCACCAGATCATCTGCAGAATTTGGGAAGATGAGAGCATGCCCGACGACTGGAATACCAGCTCTATATGCCCCATCCACAAAAAAGGCGATCCTACCTCTTGCAAGAACTATAGAGGTATATCCCTGCTCAATGTCGCATACAAGATCCTGTCCAGCGTATTGTGTGAACGTCTAAAACCATTTTGCACCGCACTAATCGGCAGCTACCAGTGCGGCTTCCGGCCCGGCAAATCAACTATAGACCAAATTTTCACACTTCGACAAATCCTGGAAAAGACCAACGAGTTTCAAATCGATACACACCATCTTTTCATCGATTTCAAAGCCGCATACGACAGCATTCATCGTGAAGCACTGTTTGGGGCGATGGCCGAATTCGGGATCCCGGTAAAACTGATCCAGTTGTGTCGCGCTACGCTAAAAAACACGCGATGCACCGTGCAACTCGGTTCTAGGACCTCGGAACTATTCGAAACATGCACCGGATTTCGGCAAGGAGATGCGCTGTCATGTGACTTCTTCAACCTGGTGCTGGAGCAGATAGTGCGACGGGCAGGCGTCAACAGGGAAGGCACTATCTTTTACAAGTCCATCCAGCTGCTAGGATACGCGGATGATATCGACATCATCGCGTGTTCTCGCCGTGGCATTGTGGAAGCATTCACGGCGATTGAAGAACAGGCGAAACGAATTGGTCTTAAGATCAATGAGGACAAAACGAAATACATGCTGTCAAGCAAAAACCAATCCGTCGCTCACCACCTGGGACAAAACATAACAATTGACAGCTACAATTTCGAGGTAGTTAAGGAGTTTGTCTACCTCGGGGCAAACGTAAATTCCACAAATGACACCACAGTGGAGATCCGGCATAGAATCGCCCTTGGCAACCGCTGCTACTTCGGCTTGTCCAAACAACTCTGATCAAAACTCCTCACTCGAAAGACCAAAGTCATGCTTTACAAAACGCTCATTCTGCCAGTCTTGCTGTACGGAGCCGAAAGCTGGACGATAAGCAGGACAGCGGAGCTGGTTTTAGGTTCTTTCGAAAGAAAAATTCTGCGCCGGATATTTGGTCCTGTCTGTGAGGAAGGTGAATGGAGAAGAAGACACAACCGCGAACTCTACGAGCTGTACCAAGATGTGGATATAGTCCGGAAGGCAAGGATCCGTCGACTACACTGGCTCGGCCACATCGAGCGCATGGACATCAACGCTCCAGCTAAGAGTGTCTTCGACTCCGAGCCTCCTGGTTCGAGAAGAAGAGGAAGACCGAACCTCCTGTATAAAGACCAAGTAATCGCGGATGTAAGACATCTTGGTCTTGACAACTGGAAGCAGCGTGCCCGGGACCGTCAAGGATGGAAGGCAGCTATAGCTCAGGCTCAGATCCTCCATGGATCGCAGGCCTGATAAGTAAGTAAGTAAGTAGTCCCCAAATGTTAAGTAAAGTGTGACAGCTGGCAAACGATCTATGAAAATGCTTCCTCGCTACATCAAGCTTGGTCACAGGCTGAGGCCAGGCCTTAACAACAAGCTTCTACGAACGGAATGACTTATAAAGGTTTTTCACTCGTGTGATTGGCCTTTTGATGCGCTATTTTCGCGATCGTGTCCCCAAATGTTAAGTAAAGTGTGACAGCTGGCAAACGATCTATGGAAACGCATTGTTCGACCCTGGCAACTACCATTTGCGAGGTGACTAGTAGACATCCTCAAGCTCTCTCATTTCTAAATTTGGATCCGAACAACGTACTCGCCTGAGAACAAGAAATCGTCGGGAATGTTGATTAAGTACTTATCATACGAGAAACTGAAATATTTAGCCTCCGAGTCGCCTTCATTCCAGAAATACCAACTTACACCAGCCACATCGGTCCTGGGAAATACCAAAAGCTTCAAAAAGATAAACCAAATGTCGCGGCATTAATATGCATCCCCAAGGAATCGCGCATGGAAATCAATCCACATTCGTGCATCAACCAGCCCTACGACGCCAACAGTGACGACATTTTCCTTAGGGGCAGTATACCTCACGCGGAATGCTCAAGAGCCGATATCTCGCACCAATCTTAATGTGTAACTGAGTCTGTGAATAAATCCAACCGACAGTGGCGGCGGCGTCAGCCGAAGTCAGTGCGGTATCAGAATAAATTAGTGCCAAGATCGGGTGTCCACTTGCCACCATCAGTTGACGCCGTTCGAGGAGCACATCACTCCGCTCACTAACTTACACGAACGGCGACAATGATACGACTTGAACGTTCTCCTCGCGGTGTTTTTCGCGTTTTCTCATTTTCGCGCCGCCCTTATCCAGGCGCAGGATCTTCAAATTCTCTGATTGAATGGTATTAACGTGAACGTGTAACGTTGGAATTCGATGGAGTGTGATGACAATAAATTTTGCTCGCACAGCACCGACTCTATGTAGTCAGAGTCCGGACGCAAAGATTAAGTCGATTTTGATGCAATCATGATGGAATCATAGAAAACGTGAGCTGACTCTCTGGCTAGAGGCACAATGGTCGATAGCCTTCTCGTGTGTGTATGAGAATGTTTGCGGGTGGCATGAAGCGACTCGGTGTAATCCGTGATGACCATGCATGCGACTAAAGAAGCCATAAGTGAGCTACTTATGCATGTGCGAGAGTCGTGACAGTTTTTAAATATCACATCCGATCGGGAGATTGACGTGCGCGCATGCGGGTGGGAGTGATGAAGCATGCGAGTAAGTTTTGCGGCATTCCATACCTTCATTGGGAGAATATTCAAATAGTCGACACAACGAACGGTACGAGTACGGCACGATGGCTTTTGAACCCATTTTCGGATTACGGAGCTATGACAACGGACTCCTGGTGGGTAGGACAGCAAAGTGAGAGTGTGAGGTTAAGTACACGGGCACGTTCAACGCGCGGGAGTAGTTTATGTCACGTAGAGTGTTCTCGTAGGTGATTTACTCACTCAGGGATATACAACACATGCGAAAGTACAATAGGTTAGGCCATTGTTTCGGCTCTAATGACCCGCTTCATAGCGCCTAAGCTGTGCTGTGCTATGCTGTACCGTATGGTACTCTGTTGTGATCGGGGTGCTCTGATACGTGTTCCGTTTATGGTCAGTGGAGCAATGTTGGCCAATATATGGGTGCAGTTTCAACAAATCGCTAAGCGGGTGTACCTTGTTAAAAGGATTTGCTCAGCTACAACATTGCACACACAACGGGGTCAATCAGATTCTGTGTCATGGTTCTGTTACTATTTCTTCGAAAAGGAAAAGATATTAATTGTTGTTTTGGGGATTTGTTGAGTGATTGGAATCGTAGACAGCTATGTTCGATAAGCTGCCGGACCACACATACCCCGGATCTATGAATTCTTATTAATGGCCTGGGCATGTCTAAACTGGGTGGAGTAAGAGCGCCCGCACACGTCAATCTCTCATTCCGCGGGTGACCATGAAACTTAACGACGATCATTAAAGGAACATGCTTGAAAGGCGGAATGCAGAAAAAGTCGTGTAGCCCCTAATCGTCTTGTTGATCATTTACGGCCTGGTCCTTGACTAGCTTCTGTGCGATTCAATAGTGTAGACGGACGGTTTGTCAGAACGCAATGATCTCGTGACCTTTTATTGTCTAATAGCCAATAACGGGCAATATAAATCAAATTCAATGATCACGAGCTGTCGATACCATCGATCGCCATTAAAATCACTAAACACTGTAATTTATGGCAACAGATTGCCGTGCGATCGTGTCTTCTACGACAGCCCGACGATGACCAAAAAAGGAAAAGGAAATTGAACAGCGAAATCATTTTTCTTCCTGCCACAGATCGACGATCGATTGCTCACCTCAATCCGAATCAGGCGCATCTCTGTACTGCTTGCATTTATCGGTTTTGTTTTCCATTAACCCTAGACAAAAGCTAAGCGGAGCGAAAAAATAAAAGAATGCCTTCCTGACGCCTTTTGTCCGATCAGTATTTCTTCAATCGCCGTTGAGTTATGCCCAATGGCAGAGGATAAGATTAATGGTTCGGTTCAGTCGATTCACTACAGCTACAAGCATCAGGCAATGTTCTGTTGTTGTATCATAGCTTCCGCACTCCATTGCTCCAATGAAATTGTAAATTAAATTTTCTTTCAAGGAGCACGATGACTGGTGTGCTCGCGGAGTGTGATTGGGGGTCCAAATGGATCCGATTGAGCCGCCCTGGTGTGATTTTGCCAATTGGAATACGAAGTAATCAAAATCGTTTAAATGCAATGCCCCCTAGCGTCAGGCGTGCAGAGTATTGCTCAGTCGGATTTGTTAGATTCGGTCTTGGCTCGACGTGACTGTCGGTCTTTTGCGCTCAGCGACTGGTCGCGCTTATGCTTGATGGGCAAATACATAGTTTCGTCGGTGGATTTAGAAGAGAACTACCAGAGATGCCGACGCATGCTGTGAATATTCATGGAACAAATTGAAATTAGGATCTTTTGCACTTGCGTATGCGTAGAACCCAGCTGGGTGACAGTAGCTGGGTGTAGACTTGGGAGTGTAATTCGCTGTTTAGTTGCTCATTTATTTGAAAGATGGCCACGATTAAGCATAGGAATCAGAGCAGAGGTTACTTGCAACTATGTGATTCCGTTTGCCTATTTGAAGTTAGTTGATGACTGTGCGCATTGATCCCAGGCGTAGTATTGTAGGAAGAAATCCACTATTTCAGCATGAATTTGATGACTTTATTAAGCACAGCCAGAGTGACCCGTTTTGTACGATAGTTTTGAAGGTAAGTCCATCATGTCCCTCTCGTAGATGTCCTTGACTCTTTTGGCAAAATGCTGGTACAGTCGTTTTTCCCAAGTCACACTCGGGGCGAATTGTTCACCGGCAAAGTACGGGAGTGAGAGATAGCAAACAGGGCAGGGAAGTTGATCGCGTTTAACGTGATAAATGCCACCTTAGGTCTCTGTCTCTGTTCAGTCCAATTTGACACGCAGCCTCCGCGCGGCCCTTCCTGGGCAGCTGCCCTGGCATCCGCCAGGTAATGAACCAATGTGTGCAGCGCATTTGTGCCCTTGTTCATGGGGAAAGAGGAACCTGGCTCAAGAATAATAAAGCCCCGGGCGCAGACGGGCTGTCTGCCGAGCTATTTAAAGCGGCTGGAGATGATCTGGTAGAGCGCTTGCACCAGCTCATCTGTAAAATATGGTCGGAGGAAAGCATGCCCGACGAATTGAATCTCAGTATCGTTTGCCCAGTCCACAAGAAACGATTGTTCTGCGTTTGGGTTCGGAACTGATGTCGTTGTTCCAGGTCACTGCGAAGCCAGGGTAGACGAAGTCCTTCATGCGTTCACAAAAAATGGCAGAGAAGATTTTGTAGGCGATGTCTTCTGTAATTTGGCGCAGTCTGTTGATAAAACTTTCGAACGTCACGCCTACAGTAACAACTCTCCAAATCCTCAATAGTGCTCTTTCTTCCTTTTCCTGAGAAGTTTATGCTCCTCCCTTCTCTTTAAATCGTAGACCTCACGAGCTGTTCTTGTTCTTCTATACAGCGAGGCTTTATATGCATCCTGCTTCGCTGTGTGAATCCTCCTGCACTCGTCATCGAACCATGTGTTTCTTTGTGGTGGAGCCTTGAAGCCCAAAACTTCAGATGCAGTGCTTTTCAGGGTTTGTTTGCAAAGGTTTCACTGCTGTTCTATTGATAGCGTGCAGGGTTGAGGTGTATTGGAGAGCTTAAGAGAGACGCGATCGGTAAAAGCACGAGCGGTTTCTGGCGATAGTAGCTTTCCAACGTCATAACTTTGTATACTTATTCTACTTAGCACCTTGGCTACTACAAGATAGTGGTCCGAGTCGATGTTGCTCCTCGGAAAGATCAAACATCACGAATAGTGGAGGAGTGTGTGACGTCGATCGCATTGTGATCAATCGGGTTAGTGATTGATTGATCCGGCGACCGCCAGGTGCCTTTGTGTATATCGAGGTGCGGGAAGCGCGTACTGGCTAGAAGGAGATTTTACTCCGTAGCAAGATCAATCAGCCTGATGTGGTGTTGTGTAGGCTATGTTTGCCGATGACTCGTTCAAATATGCTTTCCTTACCCAGCTTAGCATTGAAGTCTCCTAGTACAATATTGATGTCATAGCTGGGACAATGGGCATACGTTCTGCCTAGGAGATCGTAGAACTCATCTTTGGCGAAGTCATCGTTGTCTTCCGTGGGGGCGTGGACGCAGATCAGGCTGATGTTAAAAAATTTAGTCTTGATACGGATCTTTTGCTGCGCCAACTTACTTACTTACTTACTTATCAGGCCTGCGATCCATGGAGGATCTGAGCCTGAGCTATAGCTGCCTTCCATCCTTGACGGTCCCGGGCACGCTGCTTCCAGTTGTCAAGACCAAGATGTCTTACATCCGCGATTACTTGGTCTTTATACCGGAGGTTCGGTCTTCCTCTTCTTCTCGAACCAGGAGGCTCGGAGTCGAAGACCCTCTTAGCTGGAGCGTTGATGTCCATGCGCTCGATGTGGCCGAGCCAGTGCAGTCGACGGGTCCTTGCCTTCCGGACTACATCCACATCTTGGTACAGCTCGTAGAGTTCGCGGTTGTGTCTTCTTCTCCATTCACCTTCCTCACAGACAGGACCAAATATCCGGCGCAGAATTTTTCTTTCGAAAGAACCCAAAATCAGCTCCGCTGTCCTGCTTATCGTCCAGCTTTCGGCTCCGTACAGCAAGACTGGCAGAATGAGCGTTTTGTAAAGCATGACTTTGGTCTTTCGAGTGAGGAGTTTTGACCCCAGTTGTTTGGACAAGCCGAAGTAGCAGCGGTTGCCAAGGGCGATTCTACGCCGGATCTCCACTGTGGTGTCATTTGTGGAGTTTACGTTTGCCCCGAGGTAGACAAACTCCTTAACTACCTCGAAATTGTAGCTGTCAATTGTTATGTTTTGTCCCAGGTGGTGAGCGACGGATTGGTTTTTGCTTGACAGCATGTATTTCGTTTTGTCCTCATTGATCTTAAGACCAATTCGTTTCGCCTGTTCTTCAATCGCCGTGAATGCTTCCACAATGCCACGGCGAGAACACGCGATGATGTCGATATCATCCGCGTATCCTAGCAGCTGGATGGACTTGTAAAAGATAGTGCCTTCCCTGTTGACGCCTGCCCGTCGCACTATCTGCTCCAGCACCAGGTTGAAGAAGTCACATGACAGCGCATCTCCTTGCCGAAATCCGGTGCATGTTTCGAATGGTTCCGAGGTCCTAGAACCGAGTTGCACGGTGCATCGCGTGTTTTTTAGCGTGGCGCGACACAACTGGATCAGCTTTACCGGGATCCCGAATTCGGCCATCGCCCCAAACAGTGCTTCACGATGAATGCTGTCGTATGCGGCTTTGAAATCGATGAAAAGATGGTGTGTATCGATTTGAAACTCGTTGGTCTTTTCCAGGATCTGTCGAAGTGTGAAAATTTGGTCTATAGTTGATTTGCCGGGCCGGAAGCCGCACTGGTAGCTGCCGATTAGTGCGGTGCAAAATGGTTTTAGACGTTCACACAATACGCTGGACAGGATCTTGTATGCGACATTGAGCAGGGATATACCTCTATAGTTCTTGCAAGAGGTAGGATCGCCTTTTTTGTGGATGGGGCATATAGAGCTGGTATTCCAGTCGTCGGGCATGCTCTCATCTTCCCAAATTCTGCAGATGATCTGGTGCATGCTCCCTACCAGAACATCGCCGCCATCCTTGAAGAGCTCTGATGGCAAGCCATCTGAGCCTGCGGCCTTGTTGTTCTTCAGCTTCTGAATAGCTGTGCCGACTTCTTCTATGCTGGGTGGGAGGACTACTTCAGCGGCTGGAGTTGGGATTTCCTCGGTCCCTACCACTCTCTCTTGGTCATGCTCGTTAAGCAGCTGCTGGAAGTGCTGCTTAAATACATCCACTATTCCCTGCGGGTTGGTGACAAGATTACCCTCGCAGTTTCGAAGAGCCAGGGTGCCCTTTTTGAAGCCTCCTGCAAGGCCTTTGGCTTTCTTGTAAAAGGCTCGTATTTTATGTTTATCCCTAGACTCCTCGATATCCTTGAGCTGGGAGGCTGCGAAGATTCTTTTCTTTTGTCGCAGTAGTTTCTTCTCCTCCCTTCTTCTGGCTCGGTACTCTTCTCGCGCTGCCCTGGTTTTCCTCTGCAGCGCCTTTTGGTACGCCTCGTCGGTTGCTGCCTTTTTCTGCTCACACTCGCCATCATACCACGGGTTTCTTGTCGGGGGTGGTAGGTATCCTAAGGTGGTTTCGGCTACTTCCTGAATGGCTGAGCGGCAATGCAGCCACATATTATTAGCATTTGTGTTCGACGTAGGCATACCGTAGAGTCTTTCGCTCAGCTGCTCCCTGTAGACTCTGGCAACCTCCGGTGTGCTCAGGCGCCCAATGTCGAACCTCCTCCTGATGGGCTGGTGCAGCTTTCTGACATTGGACAGTCGAGCTCTGAATCTTGCTGCTACGAGGAAGTGGTCAGAGTCGACATTTGCCCCTCTGAATGTTCGCACATCCAGGATGTTTGACGCGTGCCTTGCGTCAATGAGCACATGGTCGATTTGGTTGGCGGTTCGACCGTCCGGAGATCGCCAGGTTGCTGTGTGGATTCGCTTGCGAGGGAATCTTGTGCTACTTATCACCGCATTACGAGCTGTCGCAAAGTCAGCGAGTCGGAAGCCGTTATCTGTTGTTGTATCGTGGAGGCTGTGCTTTCCGATCACTCCGCCAAGGGTGTTTTCCTTTCCGATTTTGGCGTTGAAGTCGCCAAGTCCCCTGTAGTTGCTGCGCCAACTACAGGGGAATAAGTCTCCTTAACATGGCATATAAGATCTTCTCTGCCGTACTGTGTGAACGCCTGCAACCCTTTGTAGATAATCTGATAGGTTCTTATCAGTGTGGTTTTAGGACACGTAAATGCACGTCAGACCAAATATTCACACTGCGGCAGATCTTGGAAAAGTCCCAAGAATGCCTAATCGATACCCATCACCTTTTCGTCGATTTCAAAGACGCATATGACAGCGTGCATAGAATTCCCGCTGCTCCATTAAGGTCGGTAGCGAATTAACCGAGACCTTTGATGTTAAAAAAGGATTTAGACAAGGTGACCCACTGTCATGTAATTTCTTCAACATCGTGCTTGAAAAGTTCATACAATTGGACGAACACAGCGGGACGCCAATGATGTGGTCGAAGCAGAAGCGGCTAAAATGGGTCTCTCGGTTAACGAGGATAAAACGAAATATGTGCTGTCAACAAAAAAAGAGGTACAACACCGACGTCTCGGCTAAAAAGTCACAGTTGGCAGCTACAAATTCGAAGTGGTCAAGGACCTCGTCTATCTTGGCAAAAGCGGATGAGCAGACCCTTGGTCGTTTCGAGAGGAAAAGTCTGCGTTCCGTTTGTTCATATAAACGGGGAGTGGAGGATAAGATAGAACGACGAACTATATGGGCTGCACAGCCACATCGGCCTAGTATGGCGTCTACGAATCCAACGCTTAGAATGGGTAGGCTGTGTAGAGCGGATGAATAACACAGCTCCGGTTAGAAGAGGTCATGAGTCCAGCTCCGAGAGACGACGCAGCAACAGCTGGCAAAAGACTGTGCCAGCTGAAGAAGCTTGTTGGTTTAAGGCCAGGTTCACAGGGGAGTGTAGCGCCACCTAAGTAAATAAGTAAGTAAAATCGTTCGCTAGGGACAGAAGCAGTTGGTGTCAGGCTCTGTCTGTAAGGAGACTTTATAAGAACCTCCAAATCAAGCTCCTGGCAAGTCATTATTGATGTGTGTGACCCGGCGTTGTCCTAATCCTACCATCCTACCTCTTGCAAGACGGTAGGCAGGCCTCAACACGGAAGGCACTATGTTCTACAAGTTCGTCCAGCTGCTGGGATACGCAGACGATATTGACGCGGTCTCAGTGCGACATTGTAGAAGCTTGCACGGCGATTGAAGAACCAGCGAAACAAGTTGGTCTTAAAATAACGACACCAACTGGGTCAAAGCTCTTCACTCGAAGAAGCAAAGTTATGCTTTGTAAGACGCTCATATTGCCAGTCTTGCCGTACGAAGCCGAAAGCTGGACGATAAACAGGGCGGCGGAACTGATTCTTAGTTCTTTCGGTAGAAAAATTTTGCGTCGGATATTTAGTCCTGTCTGTGAGGAAGGCGAATAGAGGGGAAGAATAACCGTCGACTGCATTGGTTCGGCCCCACGGAGAGCATAAACACCAACGCTCCAGCTAAGAGGGTCTTCGACTCCGAGCCTCCTGGTTTGAGAAAAAGAGGAAGACCGAACCTCCGGTATAACGACCAAGTAATCGCAGATGTCAGACAGTTTGGTCTTGATAACTGGAAGCAGCTGGCCCGGAACTGTCATGGATGGAAGGCAGCTATAGCCCAGGTTCAGGTCCTCCATGGATTGCTGGCCTGAAAAGTAAGTATGTTAGCATCGCGTATAAACGAAGCGGGTACAATCCGGGCTGGACATAGTCGCAAACTCTCATGTTCCCTTCTATACAAATTAAGACTCAGTTCCTGCCACCAATTGGCCAAGTAGTCTCTCTTAAAAACAAATACCTCTCAGCGCCCCTTATATAAACGCCTAAGTTTGTCGATATTGATCTGCCCAAAGCTGGACAGGTAGCGAATCTGACCTCAGTAGAAAAATCTCTTCCAAATAGGATAGGTCACCACTACTACTACTACTTTTCACGAATTCTATAACCACTCAAGTGGTTTCAAGCCTCGAAACGTCCCATTAACCAATAGATCATTCACTGAATGGAACCGAGTTCGATAAGACCGCGAGAATTGAGCAATTCATGGCAACGCCATCAACCAGTGATTTCATAATTCTAAATCGATTCGATGAGTATCCTTCTCATGCATCGGCTGAGTAACACTTCATCTCAATCGCCACAATCACAAGAGTCTGTGGCAAAATTCTCATTCAAGTGCTCCCTACTCCCGCTGGACGTTCTATTCCCGCAGAAGAGTATGAATCCGACAGCATGGTAAGAGGGATGAGAGAGAACGACAAAACCACTTGGCAATTTGCGAGCAACTAATTCTGATTTTTATCGCACCCCATTTCGATCCGCCCTCTCGATCATCTCTCACAGCCAGAGCATGCTGTCAAAGTTCAAGTGGAACAAATGAGTTTCAGCGATTGATTTAGTGAAAGGCGATTCATCATCCCGCTGCACTTTGGATGCATTGAGTCTGCGGTACCGTCGTAGCACTGTCGATTGTCGACTGTGTCGACAGGCAGGAAGGCAATCTCTGATCATTATCATCATCATCATCATTATCGTCGTCGTTGGTGGATGTCCCCGGGGCGGTTATGGCTGAGAGGAAATTGCAGATGAGATGGCGGCGCGAGTATCGTGTTGATGGTAACGACAGCACGACAACGACGAGACAAGCAAGGAGCGGCAAAAGAACCCATAGAGGCGACGACACAAATGCGAATACCAGGCGAAAGGCTGTCATCAGTGCTGTCTTGTTAGCCCGGACCACCTAAATCACCTAAATCAACCGAATCACAGTGATTTCGAGTTGTTGATTCGCACTTTCGAAATATCAGCGTCGGAGTGGGTCACCATCGTCCTCATCACCACCAGGTCCTATGTCCAATTTACTTTGACACGCTGTTACTCGTACGAGTATAACGGTCGCTATTCGATCATTGGGCCCGTCGAATTCGTATTCGTTCGCTACGTGTTGTCGCTCTTTGCCCATTTGGCGTGTGATTTATGAAAGTAAAAGTAACGATCACGGGGCCCCGCACATACCAAACGGAGCAAACATGACGACCGAATGTAGTGGCAGCAAATGCTGCAGCAGCTGGTTCTACAAAATCTCAGACAAGAAGACAACGAAACTACTAACCCGGCTAAGGTTATGTACACCACTTAATCCCGACACAGATCTATCGGTGGCGGTGTGTTACTGTGTGCCTTACGTTAGATGATTATTTCTTGGCGCTGTTTAGATGCAGATACAGATGCAGTGAGTGCTCTATTCCCAATCGTATGCGGACTGGCCTTACAAGAAACGGTCTCGGTTGGCTTTCGATCAACCGATCGATCGTTCTTTCATCGCTCGATCGGCTGTCCGTTGCATGTTGTATGTTTATTTACGATTATCGCTTACACGATTGCATTTTGTAAGTATATCATAGCCCATAAGTGCAGCAAGAATCAAGTATTGCCGATCGACGATTTCTATCGAAGGGCAGTGGCAGTTGTAGTGATCGTAGGTATTGATCGAAGAGCGGTATCAGGCTTGTAAGACTCTCTTTCTCTTCGTTCGTTCTATGTTATGTGCTCGAGATCTTTCGATCTTGTAACGCGATATCGATATTGTTTTATTTTTGCTACAACAGCATGCCGATCGGCTGTCACTATATACGTGTGTAACAGAGAATAGCTGCCGTGCCACGAAATGATCTTCACAAATCTTTCGTCCTCGTTCACCGGTTGTTACGAGTGTACTTGCCACGGTACAACCAAATGTTATCTGCCTGCATACAGCACGATGGCGAAGGGAGAGGGAAAACACATTGGAGACTCGTAAGAAGCTCGAAATTGACAAGTTGCTTATGCCCGCCGCTCGTGATAGCGATTGTAGCATAGTGACAGAGTGGCATGGTGGCGCTGCACTATCGATCGAGTCACGATAAAACGTTCCATCGAATGTGTGTTGTTCAATGCGATTTGGCAAAAGGTCGAGGGTAGGACTTACTATTTTGTTGTAAAACATTTTGTGAAATGACAATAGGTTGCACGTCGCCCCTACCCCCCTTTACCATCGATGGCGGTGACCTATTAAGCTGTGTGCAATAGCGCGAGTATAATCGAAGCACGCTTGCGCACAGCAGCCCAAAATAAGATGTTTTTCATCATTGAGGGAGTCATGGTGTAACCATAAATGGAATCGAAGTAGATCGTAAGCTCATCGGATTACACGTTCAACGATTTGACAGTTTAATGCAGTCGTCTTGACGTCGTCGTCTTGACTTACTTGTGCTGCTTAGGTAACTCCCGCGTTATTGAAGGCTTAGCATAATGGGATTTGCATTAGAATGCGTCGACGCGTGGAGTGCATGAGAGCCGCGGTTGAATGATTAACATTCCGTTAGAGTCTAGTTTTCAGTCCGGTGTTTTCGAACGTGCCATGAATGTCAAGTTTCTGGATTTCTGCTTTCTGCTTTTTTCAGTTTACTACAACGGTTGATGCAACATTGTTCGGGGGATTTGTGATTTGTGGACCTTAAAATGCATGATTACGTGTTGGGCACTGGGTCTTCATACAATACAGGGACGTGAGGGCTAAATTGTTGTCTTTTTGAATATGCACAAAGCCTACAAAGCTCCACTCAGGCCCCACCGAAACTTAGAACGAAACAATTGGTAGAGAACGCCGTTCGTAACCTGAATTGCGTCATCACCAATGGTTTTGAACTCGCGTGTCCTATCAGCCCACCTCCTTGCAGGAAATTGGTTCAGTGGTGGAATGCCGAGCTCCAAAATCTTTGCAGGGATGCCGGAATTCTCCTGAATAGATCGCTCAAATCGAATTTGGAAGATGACTGGAATAAGTATTGGTTGAAGCAGAAAGAATGTAAGATGCTTATTCGTAAATCGCAGAATGATTCTTATAAGACCTTCTGCGAAGAGGCCAATTCTCTGAGTGCGACTAGCAACGGGGAAAATCGACGATGATGTGCAAAATAGTTCTACGACCCAGGACTGGCTCTGGCTGGATACTGAACCTGGAAAGGATAGCCTTCGCATTTTCACAGATGGCTCCAGGTCTGGGCGACGGTCTGGAGCTGGGGTCTTCTTTGAGCGCGAAAACATTCGACTGCACTTCTCGTTAGAAAATAATGCGTCTGGCTTTCAATCAGAGATATACGCAATCCTAATAGTCATGCACTATGTTGTGAGGCAGAGGTGGAGGGGAGAAAGCATAATGCATCAGTTGCAGTGACAACCAAGCTGCACTCAAGGCTGTGTCCAACCTTTCAACTAGCTCCAAGTTAGTGCATGAACTCAAGATATTTTTGAACAGAGTCGGTAGCCTAAGTTCTTTAAGGCTTGTATGAATTCCAGGCCATTCCGGGGATTCCAGGAAATGAGATATCTGATGAACTCGCCAGAATGGGCTCAGAGGAGAGTTTCTCAAGATCTGAACCCGGTCAAGGTCTACCAGCGTCCACGGTAAATTCCTACATTAACATACACATAACCGTAGATGGAGGGGCTATCAAGGATGTTGGATAAGGAGAATTGACTACATTGACTGCTTGTGGGAGTGATTACTGGCCATTACACTTTTGCTAAGCATCTCTGCGTGCTTGGCATCAGTGCGACGCCTACTTGTGCTGCATGTTGCGAGGAGGATGACACAGCAGAGCATTTTCTCTGCGACTGGGTAAAGAGGACATCATTCAATGAGTCGTAGGAAAGCTGACACCATGTCCAAAAACAGATTTTGTGACGGGGCGTAATCTCCTAGTAGCTAGCCAGGGACCAGGCGGGCTCTTGATCAATTAACCGTTAACCACATCGATTATATTGCGATCGACGCAATATAGCCAAGGTACGAATGTGGATGTAGTGAACACTGCGGAGTCGAGTAGGACCAGCAACATTTGACGTCGGGAACTGCAATCGCGGAAGATCGTCAGGATCTTTGCCGGTCGTGTCGCCCTCAAAATCTCTCAAGAGCCGATGCAACCAGCACAAACCATAGAACAGCATTGGAGACGGGTTCAAAGCGCCATCAGGGATTCTGTAGTCAGAAGGAAAGAGAAAGAGTACGGGAAAGAGCGCGGGATCGAGGAGATGTTATCGCAGGAACGACGTTCGACAATTTTAACAAAGAGTAAAACGGACATGCCAAGGTTATAAAGCCAGAGCGAAAGCCTACAGGCATGGACACGGACACCTCGTAGTTGAACCGCAATCGATGCAGAGAATATGGAAAGAAAATTTCTGCAAACGGTAGCATTCCCACTGGACGAAGATGACTGAGAAATCCGTCCACCCGATTTAGACGAGGTTGAGATACCGATATCAAAGCTGAAGTCGCATAAAGTTGTTGCCACAGATGGCCTGCCCGCTGAGCTGTTTAAAGCAGCTGGGATATGAGTTGGTTGGGAACATGCACTAGCTCATCTGTAGAATATGGTTGGAAGAAAGCATGTCCAATGAATAGGATCTCAGCACCGTTTGCTCGGTCTACAAGAAAGGAGACTCATACAACTGGACCAACTATAGGGGAATAAGTCTCCTTAACATCGCGTATAAAATCTTCTCTGCCGTGCTGTGTGAACGCCTGAAACCATTCGTGGCTTCCATATATGTGGCTTCAGGCCAGAAAAATCCACCAAAGACCATATATTTACACTGTGGCAGAACTTGGTAGAGATTCATGAATTTCAAGGCGACACACGCCATCATTTCGTTGACTTAAAAACCGCATATGACAGTGTTTATACGGCCGATATGCAGGACTACAACGGGTAGTTCTCTTAAGGTCGATAAGAACCTAACCGAGACCTTCAATGTCATAAAAAGATTCAGACAGCGAGACGTCAATGAGCAGATGCTTCTAAAGTGTGTCTCAAGGTGATCGAGGGTAGAACCAACTATATGATGTCGTCAAAGAAAGATGCAAAACACCGACGCCTTGGCCAGCACGTCACTATTGGCAGCTATAACGTTGATGTAGTAAAGGATTTTGTCTACTTTGGCTCACTGGTAACAAGCGGCAACGACACCAGCGCAGACATTAGACGTAGAATAACCCTTGGCAACCGCTGTTCCTTCGGACTCAACAGGCTATTGAGAGCTCTCTCTCGGAAAACGAACGTGACTCTGTATAAAACCCTAACGGCTTGGACCTTATCAAAAATGGAAGAGGAGGCACATGGTTTTTTAGAGAGGAAAATTCTGCGTACAATCTTGGGTCCCATTTGTGTTGACGGAGAGTGGAGGAGAAGATTCAACCAAGAACTGTGCGGGCTTGGTACGACATCTACGGATCTAACGTCTAAGATGGCTAGGACAGGTAGAGCGAATGGACAGCACAGCTCCGGCCTAAGGAGTCTTCGATCCCAACCCGGAAAGACAACGTTGCAGAGGACGGCCGCATCTAAGTTGGTGCACACAGGTGGAAAGGGACCTAAACCAATTGCGCGTGCGACACTGAAAAAAGCTTGCAAAAGATCATGTTAGCTGGTTGAGGCCCAGGCTCACTCCAAACTTTAGCGCCACCTAAGTTAAGCCTAAAAAAGGAATATATTCCTTGGAAGTTACTTCCTTTCGGGACTAGAAGAGGTAAGTAGCATTGGGCTGAACAGACTGCTAGGATTTCTATCTGCATCTAAGTGGTTCAGCTCCACGGGAATTTTTTAGGTTTCTACGGGTTGAGCGTTAACTGGTCACAATGAACTCCTCGTAGTCTAGATAAGCCTTGACCTTTCGTCAATAGGGCACCCACCCACCTAACCTAACCTAAGATACTAATCGTCCCGGCCCCGCCCTATGGCACAGAAACATGGGCCTTAAAAAAAACTAATTAAGAAGCCCTTGGTCGTTCTGCGTGTTATGTCAGTGAAAATGGGGAATAGGACAGATAGTGCAATCAAAAACTATACAGACTATACAAGGACGTCGGCGTAGTTGGCCGGGCCACGTTGAAAATATGGGCAGCAACGCTCAAGTCCGAGGAAACTTTGAAACTTTGCAGGTGCAACACTGGAGATGATCAGCGAAAGACCTGTCTTGCCAGAGAGTAATGTTGGCTAAAGGGAGTGGGATCAATTTTTTTCTTTACAATAGCATAGTGGAATGACGTTCCTACAATAACATGGTGGAATTGGAGCTATAGCGTTGCTTACCGAGTACCAAAGTCCACAATGGTATTCTACCAATAACATGGAGTTGGTAAGGTATTAACCAAATTTTTCTGCTGATCCTAAGCAACATCGACAACATCGTTAACTTTGTCATGGAGATTTTTCCGCTGCCGCCTTGACAGACCCATAGCATAGTTTGTGAGGAAGATCTGAAAATAAACACCCGTGTCATCTCCATCATATGACATCCCATGAATTCCTTGCTGCTCATCCCCATTGGAACACACACCAGTCACTTTGGCATTTATTAAAAATAACCCCCGACGAGATTAACGCTTCACTGCCGCATTATTAACCTCTCTAAGCTGAACAGCACCGAACACGACCAGAGAAAGCCCCCCTCAAAAAAAGGAAAAGAAAATGAAACACAGCACTATATATCACCCGAAAATCCCCATAAGACCATCCGTCATTAGACCAAATGACGAAACACCAGCACAACACTATTAAATTGGCAGTTCCCTCGACGCCCCAAATCATCTGCACGTCCCAATACCAGGACATGTCAGGTGAGATTAATCATTTTGGCAAACCGAAGGCGACACATCTCCTCTTTTTCTCAAAAATAAATCCGCATCCCTCCCAACGCTGTGGGCAACCCTACGATTGTAACCTGAAAGGCCCCTGACACATGGACCGTCCTCCGAATTGGGATGTATATTTAGCAGATGACAATGTCTTACCTTATTAATCTTTGCCTGCTCATTTGGGATGTAATTGCATTCGTTGAAAGATCGCCGCGGATCGGTCGTCATCTACTCGCGGGCCATACGACGGTGTTTACCGCGCGCCACGCAACATTCCACTCAGTAAATCATCAAAGCGAAAGCGAACTATGCGTGCCATAGTGTCGGACAAATTCGCTAAATTTATTGCCGAAAACGTTAACAAATTGCGACATGTCTTTTGAGAGCAGGATCTATTGCCTGTGCAATGGGCAGACTGGGCCAGGCGATGCGGTCCCATCGTTCCTTCTGGTCCCGCTGGTGATGCTGACAGTGGCAACGAAGGGAACGCATAGATAAAGAGGATCTAAACCAAAATCACTAGATAAACATTTAGATCGAATAGGATAGGATGCGATGAGATGGACGGATGGATAACGTGCAGCGGAGTGAAGTGCAGTCGCACATATCTTTTACATAAACTTAGCGTCTGTGTTCAATGTCACAATGAATTTATCGCATAATTAAATGCCATTAATACCCGTCCGAACGAGACCTGTCCGCAGATTCACAGATTCACTAACTATACGCGAGTAGATGGATTTTTCTATTCTACTCTGGCGATAGCGATGTGAGACAGCAGGATATGTACAGCAAAAATACACCTACAGGTCGAGGTGTTGTGTAATCGTGTGATGATGAAGCACGCGTGGCAGATGTTAGACCAGAAACTGGATGGCATCCCGTCTATGCTGTTTTGCATAGTCTAGCATCCCGCTTAAGCCATTACATTTCGGTCCCTGGCTCTTTTTCTCTTAGCAGGCCTGCAATCCAGGGAGGATCTGAGCCTGATGTATAGCTGCCTTCCACCCTTGACAGTTATCAAGACCAAGTTGTCTTATATCCGCGATTACTTGGTCTTTATATCGGAGGTTCGTCGTCGAGTAACATAACTTTATTTTTTTTTACGTGGCCGGATTTCTAGCCCGCCGCACAACCGCCATTCTGGTCGGGGTTTTGTCGCTGCATACGTTTGTTCATCTCCCAACGGTTGTTGAAGAGGCTATCCAGAGGGCGCCGCGAGGAGGCCGTATGTCAACTTGACCCGGGCATTTAAACAGGGATCGTTGCTGGCATCTCGCTAGGTTGAGAGCGATCAACAACTTTACCCTGTATGTCCGAGCCCATGCCCTCTACACTCCCGGAGCTGCTCATAAACTAGAAAGAATCCCCACGCAGTACAAGGCGGATATTACTGCGGTCCAGGAAATACGCTGGATAGGAAACGGTATGATGAGGAAGAAAAATTGCGACATTTATTACAGCTGTCACAAAAGATTGCACTTACTGGCATGCGGATTTGTCGTGGGAAAGCGGTTAAGCTCGAAGGTCATCGACTTATCGACCTATCGCCCGGCTGTGATCCGCATCAGAGGCAGATTTTATAACATCAGCCTTATATGTGCACACGCCCCTACCGACGAGGCTGAAGACCCTATCAAGGAGGACTTCTATGACCTCCTGGACAACGCCTACGGAGCTTGTCCGGAGTACGATGTTAAAATCGTGCTCAGGGACTTCAACGCCAAAATCGGTAAGGAGAACACCCTTGGCGGAGTGATCGGAAAGCACAGCCTCCACGATACAACAACAGATAACGGCTTCCGACTCACGGACTTTGCGACAGCTCGTAATGCGGTGATAAGTAGCACATGATTCCCTCGTAAGCGAATCCACACAGCAACTCGTCAAACATCCTGGATGTGCGAACATTCAGAGGGGCAAATGTCGACTCTGACCACTTCCTCGTAGGAGCAAGATTCAGAGCTCGACTGTCAAATGTCAGAAAGCTGCACCAGCCCATCAGGAGGAGGTTCGACATTGGGCGCCTGAGCACACCGGAGGTTATCAGAGTCTACAGGAAGCAGCTGAGCGAAAGAATCTACGGTATGCCTATGTCGAACACAAATGCCAATTATATGTGGCTGCATTGCCGCTCAGCCATTCAGGAAGTAGCTGAAACTACCTTAGGGTACCTACCAGCCCCGACAAGAAACCCGTAGTATGATGGCGAGTGTGAGCAGAAAAAGGCAGCAACCGACGAGTCGTACCAAAAGGCACTGCAGAGGAAACGCAGGGCAGCGCAAGAAGAGTACCGAGCCAGAAGGCGGGAGAAGAAAAAACTACTGCGACAAAAGAAAAGAATCTTCGCAGCCTCCCAGCTCAAGGATATGGAGGTATCTAGGGATAAGCATAAAACACAAGCCTTTTACAAGCCTTGCAGGAGGCTTCAAAAAGGGCACCCAGGCTCTTCGAGGGTAATCTTGTCACCGACCCGCAGGGAATAGTGGATGTATTTAAGCAGCATTTCCAACAGCTGCTTAACGAGCATGAACAAGAGAGAGTGGTAGGGACCGAGGAAATCCCAACTCCGGCCGCTGAAGTAGTCCTCCCACCCAGCATCGAAGAAGTCGGCACAGCTATTCAGAAGCTGAAGAACAACAAGGCCGCAGGCTCAGATGGCTTGCCATCAGAGCTCTTCAAGGCTGGCGGCGATGTTCTGGTAGGGAGCATGCACCAAATCATCTGCAGAATTTGGGAAGACGAAAGCATGCCCGACGACTGGAATACCAGCTCTATTTGCCCCATCCATAGAGGTATATCCCTACTCAATGTCGCATACAAGATCCTGTCCAGCGTATTGAGTGAACGTCTAAAGCCATTTTGCACCATAAAGCCATACTAATCGGCAGCTACAAGTGCGGCTTCCGGCCCGGCAAATCGACTATAGACCAAATTTTCACACTTCGACAAATCCTGGAAAAGCCCAACGAGCTTCGAAACGATACACACCATCTTTTCATCGATTTCAAAGCCGCATACGACAGCATTGATCATGAAGGACTGTTTGGTGCGATGGCCGGATTCGGGATCCCGGGAAAACTGATCCAGTTGTGTCGCGCCACGCTAAAAAACACGCGTCAACAGGGAACGCACTATCTTTTACAAGTCCATCCAGCTGCTAGGATACGCGGATGATATCGACATCATCGCGTGTTCTCGCCGTGGCATTGTAGAAGCATTCACGGCGATCGAGAAAACAGGCGAAACGAGTTGGTCTTAAGATCAATGAGGACAAAACGAAATACATGCTGTCAAGCAAAAACCAATCCGTCGCTCACCACTTGGGTCAAAATATAACAATTGACAGCTACAATTTCGAGGGAGTTAAGAAGTTTGTCTACTTCGGGGCAAACGTAAATTCCACAAATGACACCACAGTGGAGATCCGGCATAGAATCGCCCTTGGTAACCGCTGCTACTTCGGCTTGTCCAAACAACTGGGGTCAAAACTCCTCACTCGAAAGACCAAGGTCATGCTTTAAAAAAACGCTCGTACTGTCAGTCTTGCTGTACGGAGCCGAAAGCTGGACGGTAAGCTGGACGGCGGAGCTGATTTTGGGTTCTTTCGAAAGAAAAATTCGGCGCCGGATATTTGGTCCTGTCTGTGAGAAAGGTGAATGGAGAAGAAGACACAACCGCGAACTCTACGAGCTGTACAAAGATGTGGATATAGTCCGAAAGGTAAAGATCCATCGACTACACTGGCTCGGCCATATCGAGCGCATGGACACCAACGGATTGATGGTCCTCTGTTGAGGCTCATTCAGTCTCTATACATAAACATGTAGCAGCTGCGTTCGGGTTAACGGTAGTAACGGTTGGACTTCGGCAAGGGTGCGTCTTGTCACCTCTCCTGTTCACTATATATGTGGACTGGATGTTGCAGCGCAGTCGAGGCGAGGAGTGTTTCACATTGGGAGAGTTAAGGGTAAGCCATCTTCTTTTTGCAGAACACTTAGTTGTCCCCACATCGTCCCAGACGGAACTCCAGCGCGCGCTAGATAAGTTTGTGGCCGTATGTGCTGATGCTGGAATAAGGGTTAACGTGTACAAATCCGAGGTTATGGTTGTTTCCAAATGCACTCTACATGTTAGTAGAGTCCCACTGAAGCAGGTGGAGAAGTTTAAGAATCTCGGGGTCTTCTTCACGAGTGATGGGAGGAGTAATACTGAGCTTTCCTGCAGGATTGGCCAAGCTGGTTAAATTTTGAAAGAAATGTAATCAGGAAGACCGAGCTTGGTGTCAGAGTCAATTTAGCCGTTTTTAACTCAGTATTGGTCCAACTTTCACCTATGGTCATGAAATTTGGGTATTGACCGATATGAGATTTCTTCGTGCTGTTGTGGGAGTTACTCGCCGGGATAGGGTGAGAAACACGGCAGTGCGTGAGGAGCTCAATGTTGAGCAGCTGCTTCTCCGAACGGAAAGGGCTATGCTTCGATGGTTTGGTCACGTGAGACGAATGTCGCCATCATCACGACTTCCGAATCGTGCCTTGGATGCAATACCATCAGACAGGCGACCGCTTGGCAGACCCAGGACGAGGTCCAAAAACTCGCTAGGGTGCGCTTGGGCATGTCTCCTTATGAGTTAGAGTCGATGGCGGAAAATTGTATGTATGTATGTATGTCGATTTGCCGACCCGGAAACCGCACTGGTACGTGCCGGTTAGTGTGGTGCAAAAGGGCTTAAGACGTTCACACAGCTCGCTGGACAGGATCTTATATGCGACATTTAGCAGCGATATATCTCTATAGTTGTAGCAAGTGGTAGGATCGCCTTTTTTGTGGATGGGGTAAATACAGCTGATACTCCTGTCGTCGGGCAGGCTTTCATCTTTCTAAATTCTAGAGTTGATCTGGTGCATGCTCCTTACCAGAGCATCGCCGCCAGTCTTGACGAGTTCTAATGGGGAGCTATCTGAACCTGCGGCCTTGGTGTTTCTCAGCTTCTGGATAGCTGTACCAATTTCTTCGATGTTGGGTGGGAGGACTACTTAAACGGCTGGAGTTGCCGTTGACGTCTCTCTTGGTCATCCTTATTAAGCAGCTGCTTGAAATGCTGCTTAAATACATCCACTATTCCCAGCGGGTCGGTGACAAGATTACCCTCGACATTTTGAAGAGCCTGGGTACCTTTCTTGAAGCCTCCTTCAAGGCTTTTAACTTTCTTATAAAAAGCCCGTATTTGATCGTTGTCCCTAGACTCCTCGATATCATTGAGCTGGGAGGCCGCGAAGATTGTTTTCTTTAGTCGCAGTCGTTTTTTCTTCTCTCTTCTTTTGACTCGGTAGTCCTCTCGCACTACCCTGGTTTTCCGCTGCAGAGTCTTTTGGTACACCTCGTCGGTTGCTACCTTCGGGGGTGGTAGGTAACCTAAGGTGTTCTCAGCTATTTCCTAAACGGCTGAGCGGCAATACAGCCACATATTTTTGACAATTGTGCTCGACATAGGCATACCGGAGAGCCTTTCACTTAATTGCTTCCTGTAGACTCTGGTAAACTCCGATGTTCTCCGGCTTGTGCAGCTTTCTGATATTGAACAGTCGAGCTTAGAATCTTGCTGCTATGAGGAAATTGTCAGAGTCGACACATTCAGGATGTTTGACGAGTGCCTTGCGTCAATGTGCACATGGTCGACTTGGTTGGCGGTTGGACCACCCGGAGATCGCCAGTTTACTCTGTGGATTCGCTTGCGGGGAAAGCTCGTGCTACTTATCGTTATCCGTTGTTGTATCGTGGCGGCTGTGTTTTCTGATCACTCCGCCAAACGTATTCTCCTTACCGATTTTGGCATTCAGGTCCCCGAGTACGATTTTAACATCGCACTCCGGACAAGCTCTATAAGCGTTGTCCAAGACATCATAGAAGTCCTCTTTGATGGGGTCTTCAGCCTCTTCGGTAGGAGCGTGTGCACATATTTATGAGACTGATGTTGTTAAATCTGTCTATGATGCGGATTACAGCCAGGCGATCACTTATAGGCTTAAAGTTGATGATCTTCGGCCCTAACCCCTTTCCCACGACAAATCGCAATAATATCCGCTTTGAACTGCGCGAGGATTCTTTCCAGTTTATGAGCTGCTCCAAAAATGTCCAGAGTTCCCACATTCCACGAGCATACCCGCAAATCGTGTTCCTTTCTCGCGCCGTGTCATCTTCGAGAATCCGTCCGTTTATCCGAGGCATTTTGCTCATTCATAATGGGTTGTTGGCCCACCGCACAAACGCCAGTCTGGTTGGGGTATTGTAGCGCCCTCTTGCTTAGGTCGTGCATACATTTGTTCACCTCTCAACGGTTGTTGCAGAGGCTATCCAGAGGTTGGTGCGAGTAGGGTGAAACAGAGTTTGTTGCTGGTATCTCGTAGGTTGAGAGCAACCAACGCCTTTACTCTGTATGTCCGAGCCCATGCCCTCGGTCCCTGCCTGACTACTGTCAATTTAAATCGCCTACAACCCCCACGAAGCAAGCCATAAACATAACCCGCTCTTAGGAACGATTACCCAAGCTCAAACCTGCTCGCTTCGCAATGAATTCCAATTAAGAGAATCATTCAAATCATCATTTTTAAATAGTTAATTTAATAAAATACCAAAAACGCATCATTGTCCGCAGCAATCGTCTCCAGCGGTTATCTTTATTGACTCCTCGCGCCAATAGTCCAAGTCGAAGAAGCATTCGACCGTAAATTAGACGCAGTTATGAGCCAGAGTGGCACAGAAGCGACTGATAACGATGAAATGAATGGTATCCAGCTCGATCGTCAGCGTTGCTATGAAGGAGGAGGAGGAGCAACTCCATTAAAATGAAATTCCATGATACGAAGATCATGCTAACGTGTTATCAAAACATCTCCATAAAAGTCATACCTACCGCCACGAACTAGCTGCATTACAAAAGCTAAACATCCATTTGCTCAAAGAGGAATCTTCCGCACGATGCATGGCCAAATGAGATGCATACCGCAACAAGAGTCGCGTAGCTTAGCAACGCCATAAACAACCTGACAATGTCCACCTCTCGTCGACAAATGCCCCACGGCAATAGCATACTTCACCTGCTCGCACAGCACGCCGAAGATACGGGTATCTTCTATCTTCTTCCTCATTTCTGCGACTTGTACGAGTATTCCCAAATACCGCTAGATAAGATGTGCGCGCATAAATAGCGGAGAAGAGTCTGTTGTTTGTTTAGCCTAAGCCTGGAGCACATCGGCAAACACACACGTGACGTGACGTCTTGACCCCCAATATGTCGGGGGCCATATTGCGCTCATGTAATACATACGTACGTAGTACGAACCTATCTGCCTGCCTACTTAGAGAAATGTCCATCACACGAATGCGGATGCAGATGCGTTCATGCGATGTGTCCCGCAAAAATTAACGGCTCAACTGTAGTACTCGTATACGAGTACCATACTTCTAGAAATTGGCGAGTACGTGAAAGACCGAACAACAAGAGTGGGCCGCCGCAGAAAGCAGGAATGCACGCGAGTAGACTAACCGTCCGCCCGTGCATGGAACTCTCCTCTTTCTCGAAATGCACTCTCCATCCAAACAGTTGTACGGGCGATGCCTTAATTGGTCGACACTGGATCGGTCCAAAAGAAGACGAAAACGAAGTAGCAAACCCCTCTGAGTTGTCGACTATCTCATCCGCACGGATACTCCGAAGATAACCATCGAAAGAGGATAAATAATGTTAATAAATTGTCAAGATTACGCTTACCTCCCTGGAGGATATTTACTTTGGACATTTGTTTACACTCATACCTGGAAGTACGTAGGCAAACTTCAGTGCATGCAATCGAGCACATAAGGGAGTCCGCGCGCTCTCAAGATGGACTTGGTTTGTGGTGTCGTTTGCTTTGCACACTGCCAATCATCATCTTCTGCGCAGCACAGTCGTCAAAAGCAAACATAAGTACTTTGAATCAAGATCGCGCGTCGATCGTCGTTCGAGATCGATGACATCGTCGAATCGTCATGTCAGGTCGTTAGGTCGCCGAATTCTTACTGAGCCTTTCACTTTTTGTACACATCACATCGTTGCAAGTATCTACGATTGTTGTTTCAATATCATACTTGTAGATCGCGACATTGTCGCCTCATAAATTGACAGTTTACCAAGAATGTTGATGATCCAGGTATGGATGATGGTGGTGATGCTAACTGCATCGACACACTCACGTGTGTTCAACTGTATGTGCATACCATCGACTCGTGTAGTTATTGACTACAGGCATCGTAGATCGTTTATCTGATTGTTGTGGGAGCAAAGGTGTTGAAATTTTCATTGCTATCTGGGTGCCATTCACTTTTGGCGCCTAACAAGCGATTGCCGGCTAGTGGAACGAATGCAATCTATTTGAAAAGAAAATATCATTTGTACAGCCATCCGACTATCTGGCAATAAGTTAGGTTGTAAACTTGAACGTATCGGTGTTCAAACCATTTTGCGTTTTATTTTTTCTTTTTTTTTGTTGATGTGCTCGAAAGTTCCCATTAAAGTTGATTGTTCGCCTCTTCAATCGTAAAAGCAATGTGAAAGACAGCAATCAATTGTTGACCCTGCAGTCATCGGGTTAAATCGACGTTGAAATACCGTAAAATTTGAATTTGAACGGATTTTACGAGCAACTACTGTTTGCGCTACTCCGACGCGGGACGTAACGCCTCTTACTAACGAGATGTGACAGATGGTGAGCGAGTTGCTGGCAGATTGCCCACTACTGGATAGTATTCTCTTTTTACCAAATGCATGCTGTGTGACATTTAAGCTAATTGCACAAGGTGGGGATAGTCGTAAACAGAATATGGCATCAAGTCATAAACATATATTATCGGATAATTGAAAAGCAAAGGACGTTCGATTGCATATTTTTTCTCAAAAAATCGTAAAATAACTGAATGAGTACGCCTTAAAGCAACCGAGGCATGGGGAGTCTGATGAAGAAGGTATTTTGAGTATATATTAAAAATTGCACAGCACTTGGTCCACGTTATTAAATTTTCAAAAATAAAAATATATTTTGAGAGAAGAGTGGACGCCGCTTTTATCTGTCAACTGCCCACTAAAAGTTATGGCTTCTTTATGGTTCGCGCATCGATGTTAATTTCGCGCAGACACTAGTGGTCTATGGATCTTTTGCTCAAGCCATCTACATGCGCGATGTCACGCGCTTCTGATAAAGGTGCCATTTTACTCTGGTCGTTGAACAACAGGACTCAATAGGTCTGTAGCTGTTTTCGCGACAGCATTACCCTCAACGGTTATGCTTCGAAACTGAAAACTTCCTGCTTTCTCCTCTCCAGTCGAATCTTAAATGTTTATTAGGTAACAGCTCCGGACTAATCACATTCTATTTTCTAATTAGTGCCTGAAATCCTGAACGCAGAAAATCTTAGAAAATCGTTGCTTACTCGTCACTGTCACTTTGAATTTACACTTACTCTCAAACTGTAGTAAGTAAGTACAATGGTCGCCAACGTCTGATTTTTTAAGCAATTGGTTTTTTAATTCAAAAGAATCGCACAGGAAAATTACAAGGGAGGGAGCGAGCAAACAGAGCAAAGAAGTTGATCGCATTTAGCATGGCAAACGCCAGCTTCGATCTCTGTCCCTGCTCAATCCAAGTTGACACACAGCCTCCGCGTGGCCCCCCTGGATAGCTACCCTGGCACCCGCCAGGTAGTGAACAAATGTGCGCAGCGACTCAACCCCTTGTTCCTGGGGAAAGAGGAACCAGGCCCTCCAGGCTGGGGGTTGTGCTTAAGAGTAACATCCCTATCACGTAAAAGCCTACTTGTTCCGAAACAACAAAAATCCTCCGATACGAACGGATACAAAGCTGACGACCCCTGCAAATGACTAACGGACTTGAGAGTTTGCACCTGGAATGGTAGGTACCTTAACAGACCGGGTGCAGGCGATCAATTAGAGCAAACCCTCAACAGCTATAAAGCAGATATAACCGCACTCCAAGAACTGTGATGGGATGAACCAGTCAAAAGACGGATGAAAAACTGCGACATCCACTACGGGAACCGCTACAAGGAGAACAAACAGCGCCTATTCGGGTGCGGATTCGTTATTAGAGGAAGACTCCGACAAAAGATCTTAAGCTTCCGAGATATAAGCGAACGCCTCATAACAATCCGAATCAAAGTTAATTTTGGAAACATTAGTTTCATATGCGCTCACGCCCCAACGGAAGAAAAGGACGATCGACTCAAAGAAGAATTCTACCATCTCCTAGACAGAACATACATACATATGCCCAATGCCCAAGCTACGACACAAAAATAGTCTTAGTAGATTTTAATGCAAAACTGGTCAAAAAGGACATATTTGAGTCGATCGTAGGAGAGCATAGCCTCCATAACACCACATCCGACAACGGACTTGTAGCCTCCTTGTAGCAAGCACGCGATTCCCCCATCTCAACATCCACAAGGGTACCTGGCGGTCTCTTGATCAATCGACCACCAACAAGATTGATCACATTGCGATCGACGCAGACACTCCTCCAGTGTCCTCGACGTACGAATCTTAAAAGGGGTCAACATCGACTCGAACCACTACCTTGTTGTAGCCAAGGTACGAATTAGGATATCAAGAATGCTTAGCAGTCGAGTAGAACAACGTAAGTTTGACGTCGGAAAGCTACAATCGCAGGAGACTGCCAGAATCTTTGCGATCGTGTCTCCTCCAAGCTCTCTCAAAATCCGCCCACAGCAGCACAAACAATAGCGCAGGAATGGGCGCATTGCCAGAGCGCCGTCAGAGACGCTGCCTCAGAGGTGCTGGGTTTCAAACCGCCACCACCTAGAAGCCCCTGGTTCGATGAACAATGCGAACAAGCCCATGCAGCAAAACAAGAGGCATTCAAGCCACGCTGCAACGACGGACGAGAGCTGCTCGCGAAATCTATGAGCAGAAGAGAAAAGAGTAACACACGCTTTTTAGAAGAAAGAATGGAGAACACGGAAAGCGTGAGATCGAAGAGATGGAGAGATGCTTCCGCAGGAATGACGCCCGTAAGTTTTACAATAAGGTAAAACGAACATGCCATGGCTACAAAGCCAGAGCGGCGGCCTACAGGGATGAAAATGGAGAACTGGTAGTAGAGTCGCAGTCGATGCTGAGGATTTGGAAACACAACTTCTGCAGACTGTATAACGGCGATGATAGACAAGACACCGCTGTCAGGCAGAACGAGCCATTCGTAATGGACGATGATGTAAGAGAATTCCGTCCACCCGACCTAGACGAAATCAAAATGGCGATATCAAGACTTAAGTCTAATAAAGCCGCGGGCGAAGGCGGCCTGTCTGCTGAGCTTCTTAAGGCGGCTGGAGATGAGCTGGTAAGGTGCACCATCTCATTTGCAAGGTATGGTCGGAGGAAAGCATGCCCGACGAATGGAATCTCAGCATCGTTTGCCCGATCCATAAGGAAGGAGACCCCTATAACTGCGCCAACTCTAGGGGAATAAGTCTCCTTAACATCGCATATAAGACCTTCTCTGCCGTATTGTGTGAACGCCTGAAACCGTTTGTGGATAACCTGATCGGCTCTTATCAGTGTGGTTTAAGGCCAGGTAAATCCACAATAGACCAAATATTTACGCTACGGCAGATCTTGGAGAAGACCCAGGAATACCAAATCGACACTAACCACCTTTTCGTCGATTTCAAGGCTGCATATGACAGCGTATATAGAGATGAGCTATACAAAGCCATGTCTAGCTTTAACATCCCTGCCAAACTCGTCCGACTGTGCAGGATGACAATGGAGAATTCTCGCTGCTCCATTCAGGTCGGTAATGAGCAAACCGAGACCTTTGATGTTAAAAAAAGATTTAGGCAAGGTGACGCGCTGTCATGCAACTTTTTCAACATCATGCTTGAAAAGATCGTGCAAGAGTCACTGGCCAACACAAGAGGTACGATTTTTTTCAAGTCTACGCAATTGCTTGCGTACGCCGACGACATTGACGTGATTGGACGGACACAGCGAGAGGTCAATGAGGCCATTGTAAGCATTGAGGTAGAAGCGGCTAAGATGGGTCTCATTGTTAATGAGGGTAGAACCATATATCTGCTTTCATCTAAAAGGGACGGGCAACACCGACCTATTGGCCAGAACGTCACCATGGGCGGATATAACTTTGAAGTGGTCAAGGAATTCGTCTACAACAACACCAGCGCTGAGATAAAATGCAGAATCACTCAAGAGGCAATTGAGAAGCAGAGCCCTCTCTTGGAAAATCAAGGTGGCACTATATATGACCGTGATCACCCCAGTCCTCCTTTACGGCGCAGAGGCTTGGACCTTAACAAAAGCGGATGAAGATGCCCTTGGTCGTTTCGAGAGGAAAATTCTGCGCACTATCTACGGTCCCGTTTGTTCAAACGGTGTATGGAGGAGAAGATATAACGAAGAACTGTACGGGTTGTACAGCGACATCGGCCTGGTACGACGTCTACGGATACAGCGTCTAAGATGGCTAGGGCATGTAGAGCGCATGGAAAATACAGCTCCGACCCGAAGAGTCTTCGAATCCACCTCGGAATGAAGGCGTGGCAAAGGACGGCCGCATTTACGGTGGCGCACGCAGGTGGAAGGGGACCTTAACAAACTGAGCGTGCGGTGCTGGAAACAGCTGGCCAAAGACGGTGCCAGCTCGAGATGCTTGTCGGCTACATTGTAAGTAGTTCGAAAATCGAATTCTGAGTCATATTTTCAAGTACAGGTATGACTGTTTCTCGTTAATGACACTTGTAACACGTGTCATTAATGGTTGCCATTAACAACGGCATCAAATCGTAGGATCTATTTGACTAATCCAGCGATCTGCATAAATTGATCGCCAAACACAGAGCATGAAGCGTTGTTCAAATGCAACTCTTTCTGTGATGAATGGCGATCCTAGCTGAGTATGGTTGACTTTGTGGATCATCGCATCGACCTTTGAACTCCGTTTGTCCACCGCCAGGTCGGAGGAGGGGACATCCATTTTTCCATCTTCCGTTTGCGAGCGCTCTTTCCTGTTTTGGTTCGACCTCCTGCTCACTTAGGACTCTGCTATGGGACAGCTTTGCCAGTTTGAGGGCTGTTGGAACCTTAAACAGCTTTTCTTTCTGCGCTCAGAATCTGCTTGTCAACATCATCCCTTTTTTCGGCGGCAACGCTGCCCAGAGCACGGCCCTGAACGCTCCCAGCTCGCGCCAGTTCGGGGACCTAGTACACTCTTATTGGGGAGTTGATCCTTCACTAACCGCCGACGCCGGAGAGAATAGTAGAGCTGCACGTGCGCAAAATTGCCCTGCGAATGCATATTCTATCGGAGATGCAGCATGGTTATCAGCGCAGAAAATCCTGCGAGACTGCGCTTCAAAACCTAGTTGGCAGGATCGAATGTGCACTCGAAAGGAAAAAGTACGCGCTATGCATTTTCGTCGACGTTGAGGAAGCTTTTGATGACGTAACTTTTGACAGCATGTCTAACGCTGATAGACGGGATTGCGTAGATGAAGCAGTGGTTTTGTGGATCAAAGCAATGCTTGTTCACAGGACATTGACCGCTGATGCAGGCCTCGACCAATGTGTCAAATCCGTCAACAGGGGCTACCCGCAAGGCAGTGTCCTGTCTCCGCTGTTATGGTGCATGGTGGTTGACTCTCTGCTTCATGCTCTTAATTCCTCTGGAATCTATACCCGGGTTTATGCGGATGATGTCGCTGTTCTTTCTGTCGGCTCATGCTTAGCGATTGTCCGTCTCAAAGCACAGTCGGCGCTAAATGTGGTCGATGTTTGGTGTACAAGAAATAGGCTGTCGCTCTCTTCACGAGAAGGAGGAAAAATACCGACATGACTCAGCTGGTACTAAAAGGCTATACCATCCCGTGGAAGCCAAGGAAGCCACAGAACTCATCTTATATAGCAAGCTTCTTTGGTCAAAGCATGTTGAGTCAAAAACCACCAAAGCGCTGTCAGCTTTCTGGCAATGCAAAGGAACTTTTGCCGGCGATAAGCCTCTGTAGTCCTCTGGATCTACATGGCAATGATAAGATCGAGAGATTCACATGCATCGTCATAGCCTCTTTCACCAAACTCCAGAAAACGGTTTGTCTCAGCTGTACGGGGGCTTCCTCCAACATGCCGCGCGATGCTCTATATGCTATGATGAAACTTCAACCCCTTGACATATTTACTAGAGGGTTCGCTCTGAAAGCCATGTCTCGTCTCAAGAGAAATAGTTTTTGGTACAACTCGCATTGGTCGATAAATTAAATATCCCCCGGCCCTTGTCTCATTGATATTCCCCTGACACAGGGACACCTGTCATTCTAGTCGAATTTCACAGTCGAATTTCTATGGCGTCCGGACTGGGTCTGGCCACATACTGAACCTGGAAAGGATTGTCTTGGCATTTTCACAGATGGTTCCAAGTCTGGGCTGGGGTTTTATTTGAATACGAAAACGTCCGATTGCACCTATTGTTAGGAAAATATGCGTCTCTCTTTCAGTCAGGGATATACGCAATTCTCATGGCTATGTACTATGTTGTGACTCATGTTGAGTGCCAAGCTGCACTCAAAGCTGTGGCCAACCTTTTAACCAGCTTCAAGTTAGTGCATGAACTCAAGGGCTTCTTGAACAAATTGGGTAGACTAAATTCACTAAACTTTGCATGAGTCGCGGGTCAAGGTCTGGGATCCAAGGAGATGAGCTCTCTGATGAACTCGCTAAAATCGGCTTAGGGGAAAGTTTCTCAGGATTTGGACCCGCCTTAGATCTACGCAATCGTAGATGGAGGGAATATTCAGAATGCAGAATGTTTAAGCGCATACGCTCTGATATCTGCGAGAAATCTGCATCATTCTTCTTATCCTTAAGGAGAATTGATTGCAGAAGACTTGTGGGCGTTATTACGGGCCAGTACACTTTTGCTAAGCATGGTCGCTTGGAAGTTTGTGAAACAATCCTTTTTGAATATCACGACAAGACGAAACTCATTACGCTTACGACCTGCAAACAACCGATCAGCCAAGTGAACATGGTGCTAAAGGTGGTTTAAGGTGGGGTATGCTAACTGTTTTCTTCGATCGTGGTGTTGGGCATTTTAAGATCCTTCCACCGGGTCAAGAGGATGGTGAAGGACTAGAAAAGGCCTCGTAGGGGTAGCATCTGCCGACGGATGCTAGCCCGACAAAAAGCGAGTAAGAGCCTCTGCAGCCGAATATCTTGCAGCTCTGCTAGTCAGGTCCTACTTCCACCTCCTCGTGGTGCCATCTGGAAATTTCCTTAAAAGGGAAATTACTACGGTGACTGCTATAGGGAGAGAGGACAGAGACTAAGACTAAGACACAAAGTCCTAAGTTTCCAGCATGTTAGTGAACGCCTCATAACGATCCGCATCAAGGCAAATTTCTGTAACATCAGCCTCATATTCGTCGATGCCCCACGGAAGACAAGGATGACTCCATCAAAGATGATTTCTTTGATCTCCTAGACGGAACATATACCAAATGCCCCAGCTATGATACCAAAATCATACTAGGAGATTTTAACGCTAAGCTGAGCGGGTCATCGGCAAACACAGCCTACATGACACCACATCCGATAACGGACATAGGCTGATCGATCTTGCCACGGGGCGAAATCTTCTTGTAGCCAGCACACGATTTTCCCTGGCACCTGGCGGTCGCCAGATCAATCAGTCACCAACCAGATTGACCACATCGCGATTGACGTCAGACACTCCTCCACTATTCTTGATGTTCGCACTTTCCGAGGAGCGAACATCGATTCAGACCACTATCTTGTAGTAGCCAAGATACGTCAACGCATAACACGAACACCGCGGAGTAGAGTTAGAACACCAAGCTATGACGTCGGAAAGCTACTATCGCCGGAGAATGCCAGTGCCTTTGCCAATTGCGTCTACCTTAAGCTCTCCGATACACATCAATCCTCCACTCAGTCAGTAGAGCAACAATGGAGCCGGTGCAAACAAGCCCTGAAGAGCACAGCAACGGAAGTGCTGGGCCTTAAAGCCCCACCACGACGAAACACCTGGTTCGATGACGAGTATAGAAGGATTCATGCGGCAAAGCAGGAGGCATACAAAGCTTCACTACACAAAAAAACAAGAGCGGCTCGTGAGCTCTACGAGCTTAAAAGAAGGGAGGAACATAAGCTTCTCAAGAGAAAAAAAAAGAGCACGAGAAGCGGGCGATTGAAAACTTGGAGAGGTGCTATTGCAGGCACGATGTTCGAAGATTTTATCAGCGGATAAAAGGAATGTCTCAAGGCTATAAAGCCCGAACGGAGGCCTGTAAGGATGAGAACGGACACCTAGTAGTAGAATCGTAGTCGGTGCTGAGAATTTGGAAAAAAACACTTCTGCAGACTGTATAACGGCGATTACAGCCAACATACCGCCGTCAGGCAGAATGATCCATTTTTTAACAACGAAGATCGCAGAGAATTCCGTCTCCCTGACCTCGACGAAGTTGAGATTGCCATGTCGAAACTCAAGTCGAATAAAGCTGCTGGCGCAGATGGACTGTCTGCTGAGCTCTTCAAAGCGGCTGGGGGTAAGCTGGTTAGGAGCATGCACCGGCTCATCTGTAAGATATGGTCAGAGGAAAGCATGCCCGATGAATGGAGTCTCAGCATTGTTTGCCCGATCCACAAAAAAGGAGACCCTTGGACTGCGCCAACTATAGAGAGATCTTCGCTGCCGTTTTGTGTGAACGCCTGAACCCTTTTGTAAATAAGCTGATAGGTCCTTATCAGTGCGGATTGAGGGTAGGGAAGTCCACTATCGACCAAATCTTCACACTACGGCAGATCCTGGAAAAAACCAATGAATTTCAAGTCGACACTCACCACCTATTTATCGACCTAGCCGCATACGACAGCGTAATTAGAGACGAGCTATACAACATATGTCTACCTTTGACATACCTGCTAAACTCGTTGGACTATACAGGATGACTTTGGAGAATGCTCGCTGCTCCATCCGAATCGGTGAACACCTTACCGATAGTTATGATGTCAAAAAAGGATTTGGGCAGGGCAATGCGCTGTCGTGTGATTTCTTCAATATCATATTGGAAATGATTGTGCAGAAATCACTGGCCAATACCACAGGCACAATCTATTTCTAATCCTCGCAACTCCTTGCATACGCCGATGATATGGACATAATAGGTAGATCACAGCGAGATGTCAGTGAGGCGTTTGCGAGTATTGAGATGGAGGCGGCGAAAATTGGTTTGGCAGTAAACGTGGGTGAGTGTTATCAAAAAAGGACACTCACCCACGACCTCGTGGCCAGAACGTTTGTATTGGCAGATATAAGTTCGAGGTAGTTAAGGACTTCGTCTACCTTGGCTCCGCAGTGACCTGGAACAACGACATCAGTTCCGAAATCAAATGCAGAATCACTCTTGACAATCGCTGTTTCCTTGGGCTCAGGAGGCAACTGAGCGACGAAGTTGACTCTATATAAGACCCTTATCATCCCGGTCCTGTTGTACGGCGCAGAAGCATGGACACCATCAAAGGCGGATGAGGAGGCCCTTGATCGGTTGGAGAGAAAGATTTTGCGCGTGATTTTTGGGCCTATAAACGCAGACGAGGGATGCAGGAGAAGATTCAACCACGAACTTTACGGGCGGTACAGCGACATGAGCCTAGTCAGGCTTCTACGGATTCAACGCCTAAGATGGCTAGGCCATGTAGAGCGAATGGATACCACAGCTCCAGCCCGGAGAGTCTTTGAATCCAACCCCCGAGGGACGAAGAAGCAGAGGACACAGGTGGGAGGGGACCTCAGCCATCTGGGTGTGCGGCAATGGAAAAGGCTGGCAAAAGATCGTGCTAGATGGTGGGGCATGTTGGTTGAGGCCCAGGTTCACCCCGAACTGTAGCGCCCGATAAGAAGAAGAAGAACAATATATACAAACTAGAAGTGAGTGCAACTTCCACATTCGACAAGCAAATTTTTGGCATGACCAAAAACTGAGGCGTAAAATCCTAGAATGTTCCAAAGGTAAAAGAAGTTTTTGGTCTTTCGTCAAAAACATCAAGAACTCCGTCCCGACGTTTAGACCCATGATCATTTACAATGACATTCCAGCTGTCAAAGCCAATCTGCTTGCTGCCCTCTTTGCATCAAACTCGCAGCTCTCAAACTCATCTTTGTCACCGTACTCTTTCTGGAGTACGTTAATTCCACCAAGGGACAAATTTACTTCCGTACTCGTACAGTTGCAAGGGTTCTTAAAGAACTTGACATACACAACAACTGCTGGTCCAAAAGGTATTTCCCCAATAATTCTGAAGAGGTGGTTTTCCATGCTGGCAAAACCACTGCGTAAGCTAATTCACCTTTCCTACTCTTTTAGGCTCTATCCGAGTAGATAGAAAACAGCATTTGTCCAGCCCGTTCTCAAAATGGGCGATTCTTCTTCTCTCTCCAATTACTTACCCATTGCACTAACGTCCCTTCTTTCCAAAATCATGGAAACGCTGATAAATCCCCAGCTAATGAAATATCTCGAGTCGCAGAAGCTCCTCAATGGTGATTTGATGACATACAAATCTCACTGAAAAGAGGAATCGTGGCTCCACCAGGCGGGTGAGAGCAAAATAGTTGGACTTGATATTTCGGAAGCGTTTGACAGAGTTCGGCATGAAGCTTTTTTGTAGAAATGCGTGCCTTCGGGATCGATAACTCCCTTCTTCTGTGGATTAGAAGCTACCATACCATAAGTCTGATACTCACGTTGTAAATGCTGGTGTTCCCCAGGGTTCCGTTTCGTCTCCGACACTCTTTCTCATTTTTATAAATGATTTCTTGTCTCTTACTTCTAATTCAATTCACTCCTTCGCTGATGACAGTACCATCAGCTGCTCATATTCGTTCACTTCTTTACGACCCTGCACTTCGGCTGTAGATAGTGAGCGGCAGCGTATGTTAAGCTAATTCAATTCCGATATCGACAGTATCATCCAATGTGGTATAAACAATATAATGTATGTTAGCGTTACAGTCCATGAAGGACCTGAGCCGAGCTTCTCTCAATCACCCATGTTGTGTGTGATTTCATTTTCCCATAGATGAAAGGGACCTCCAGTTTATTGCCGGTTCCGAACGGCGAATTTCGGGAAGCTCTTCATGACAATTTTACTACAGGGGGTTTTGTCAGAACCCCGCTGAGGAGAAACACCGTGAAAACACGTTCGATGACATGGCTGTGTCGGGATTCGATCCCGTGTCATCGGCGTCAGAGGCCAACACACTACCCACTGCGCCACGGTGCTCTCGTATAAACAATATAGTGGAATTAAATGTCTTTTGTCGTTAAGGCGTAGGTTAGGTTAGGTAAGTGGGTGCCCTACTGACGAAAGGTCAAGGCTCACCTAGACTACGTGGAGTCCATTGTGCCCAGTTAATTTTTAACCCGTTGAGACCTAGACATTTTTCATTGAGCTGAACCATCCAGACGAGGATAGGAATCCTAGTATTCTGTTCAGCCCCATGTTACTTACCTCCCCGAGCCCCAAAAGGAAGTGTCTTCCTAAGAATACGTTTCTTTTTTGGGACAGCGCCAGGCATTCGTGCAGCAGGTGACGAATGGATTCAATTTCCTTTTCGACCCTGCAGCTTCTGCAGAAGTCATTGTGGGACCGGCCTAGTCTAGCTGCATGGTAAGATTGGTAAGATAGCATGCAGTGTCCCGTGAGGGCACCGACTGCCAGTCGAATATTTCCAGAGATATTCACATGACCAAGTACTCCAACTAAGGACGAATGAACGCCTTATAAATTGTAGCCAGATCGGAGGGTGCGAAGAATTTCTTGTATCTGTATGGGAAACCTAGGCATTTTGCGACATTCTTGGCGACACTAAATTTGTGATCGTTCCAACAAGATTGTCAATAATGCAAATACTCAGGATAGAAAGCTTTTCGGTTTAAGATATACAAGTGCCGTTCATGGATAATGAAATTGGATCAGTGTTACGCTTTAAGACCACACCAACAGGGGCTCTTGAACATATACTGCGAGAGCGTCGCAGCCAGAAATGCGCTAAGACTACAGGAATCCGGTCTCTGGACCAGGAGTCTTCACGGCCACGCATCAGTCTTGGATCGGTAACGGACTATGTCACCCGACTTTCTTCCTGTGAGAGGAGATTCTCTATTAGAATTCCCTCCAGGGAGGAATGGACCGGTGATATGATACGCACGGAAAATGAACTGGTAATCTACACCGACGGATCCAAAATGGATGTCGGCACAGGTGCCGGGGTCTATTTTGAATCTCGGGATATACATCGCTCCTATAGACTTAATGATGGCTGCATTTTTTTCTAAGCTGAGCTCTTCGCAATCAAGCAGGCGGCCGACCTGATTAGCATAGAGAATCTAACAGGAAAAAGGATCAACATCTATATTGACAGCCAGGCAGCCGTTAAGGCTCTGCAGGCAGCATGGATAAGATCCAAGCTCGTCAAACTCTGCAAAGAGAGGCTAGAATAGATATCGAATGTAAACGAGGTGACCCTCTGCTGGGTACCTGGTCATGTGAATATCTCTGGAAACAAGAGGGCGGACGAGCTAGCTAGGCTGGGATCAGGTGCAAACTTCGCGCAGATCGCAACTGAAGCCAAAACGCCACGCAGTGCGCTATACAGAGAGATAGAGACGGAGCTATTAATAAAAGCCAATAAGCGATGGCGTCACTTCGATACATGCGCAACGGCGAGATCGACTTGGCCCGTCTATAATAAGAAAAGGACAGAAAATCTGCTGAAGTTCATTCGTGGGAATATTCGACTGGCAGTCGGTGCCCTCACTGGACACTGCATGCTATCTTACCAATCTTACCATGCAGCTAGACTAGGCCGGTCCCACAATGACTTCTGCAGAAGCTGCAGGGTCGAAGAGGAAAGTGAAACCATTCGTCACCTGCTGCGCGAATGCCCGGCGCTAGCCCAAAAAAGGAACGTATTCCTAGGAAGCCACTTCCTTTCGGGACTAGAGGAGGTAAGTAACATTGGGCTTAACAGAATACTAGGATTTTTGTTCTCATCTGGATGGTTCAGATCAACGGAAAATATCTAGGTCTCAATGGACTCCACGTAGTCTAGGTGAGCCTTGATTTTTCGTCAGTAGGGCACCCACTTACCTAACCCAACATTCTTCTACCTTCTCCTTCCAATTAGTTAGTCTACACGAGAGTCCTATTAGTCCGTATTTTCAAAAGAATCAAGAGCCTTGCCCATGAAGTTCTTGGGCATTGGAGTAGCCTGACACTTTTGTTGACTGTACACGTCAAGCGACGACCAATTTCAAATAAAGTGTGATGAACGGCTTCTTTGATTGTTTTATGCTTACATGTACCATAGGTAAGTAGGTTCGTAGCCTCCTCAGAATGGGATGAATACACTTAGACCAGAGAGACCCGTTGTGTTGCTATGAGGGTGTTTTGTCCCACTATTCGTGGAACCATCTTAACAAGTTAAGAAGGTCATTTATCCTCGTAGGTGATGGATGGATTCGACCTCCTCTTCGTCTAGGCAGCTTCTGCAGGAATCATTCGGAACCTTCCCTAGCTTTTGTGCATGACTGCCAATAAGACAGTGGTCGGTAATGACACCTGTAGATGTCAGTTCGTTTTAGGGAGATTAGTCTCCTGGACCATTGACTATCGAGCCGAGGCCAGATTTGCCTGGTCATGAGGCAGGTGTACCCCTGGGCCCATCTCATTTCCGTCTCAACTATGGCGAGGTTTGGGAGTTTAAACTGAATGGCTGCAATGGCTCGCATGCCATGGTTGATTGTTCCGTCGATCCTTGCCTGGCGAGTGTTTTGGCCTTTTCGTTGCCTGATACCCATTCGAGTTGTATATTAAACAATTTGACCATCTCGTTAAGAGATAGGCGACAGTCGAGGCTTGTTTTGGGGTGTACATATAGGACTCCAGCGATTTCAAGGCTGCATGACTGTCCGTGAGAATTCGATTATCCGTAGTAGACGTTACGTTCCACATAAGTCAAGACAATGCCTCCTTTATTGCCAACAGCTCCGCCTGAAAGACGCTGCAGTAATCTGGTAGTTTTAGAGCTTGGCTCAGGTTTAATTGCTTGCAGAATACTTCCCAACCCACCCCGTCTTTGGTTTTTGACCCGTCGGTGCAGAGGCCCACGCAGCTCTCACGAGGTTGCGTATGGCGGGACCAGTTCCGTCCGTCCGGGTATGTTATTTTGAATTGCTTCACAAAGACTGTGGTGAGCTCCATGTGATCCGAGTTTTCTGCCATGGTTATCCTGTTGTTCAGGATGGAGGAGTGGCCAGTGAAATACATAGCTCGACCATTTGGAGTTGGTTTTAGTCTTATTTAAACCATAACTTGGCACACAACGGGTAAAAACCAACGTCAGAGCCCTAAAAATGTAAAAGTCCCGCCCATTTGCATCATAAATACAGATGTGATCGATCGACAAAGTAATAACAAAGTGACAGCTGTCATCTTCACCGTCGTCGAGGAACCTTCAAAAGCCAGCTGGATCCCGATTCCATTCCCCAACTCCGCCTGAGTGTGTGATAATTGGGAATAAATCAGGAGCAATTAACGAACCCAATGAACATGCCCCTGCATCAATTGCTCCTCAGCCGTATTCACCGCACTCGAGGGTTCATAACTCATTCTCGCCATCCAAATTTGAAATTAAGAAGTACGAGTATGAGTACCCGAGCACCATGTATTCTACGTAGAGCGTGCAACCGAAGCGTACTAATTGCGTAACCGCAGGGTATGCTTTCGAGCGTCATAACTTAAGTTCAATTGAATTTTGGGCGTTCTCTCAAGCAGCACCCTGCACTTTTCAGACCGTGTTGGCTGCATATACGCATGCGTAACTGCATCTGTTTGCGAACGTGTTATGAGGAGTTAGGATTGATAAATGCCTGATTGGTATACCATCGTCATTGCAACTATGTTGCAAGTGAGCACGCAACCATGCCCTAAACGTCACTGCTGTCATGTCATCCAATATGACTTTTCCGTGTCTCGTTCTAGCGAATGATGGCCATGAGTAATTGGCGGCGATATATTCAGGTGTCGCTGGCATTTGCATAATTATCCCTTCAACTCCAATTATGACCACGTTCTCGGAGGCAGGAAATGTGCTCCTACGTCGTAGTATGGATGTACCCATGGGCATGTTTCGAATTGCCGTATTACATACGTGGGGGTTCAAGATCCGGAATGTATCCGTATCTGTATAAAATTGTCAACAGGCGTTGAGGATCGTGTTCAAGTGGAAAGGCAGTCGGGCGCCTAGCTCGGATGGGTGACTCCATTGTGTGTGACATAGACACGGCGATAAATGATTCACATGTTGTACCAAATTGCAACCAGAATCCGCTGTATGTCAGCCATGAATCCTGATCCTAGTAGTACGTGGTCTAGTAATATGTGTAATTTCCATTACTGGAGGAAAGACACGTTCCGCGCACTTGCGAGTGGGCAGGAAGAGGGTACACAAGGCGCTGAATGATGGACCTGCCTGGTGATGATCCTATTCGCGGGGACTCAAATCGTAATGATACGGTGCATAATTGGATACGTGTTATGATGCCTACGTGAAGGCTACGAAAAGAGGCCTAGACAACAGCCGCGTCGATCCTCACTCAACGAGGCTTGGAGGTATTAATTTGCAAATGCTAGGCCGGCGCATACTGATTTATTTAAGTAGCAGGATTGGGTGCGGTGGTTTGCGCGCCTTGCACCTGGCTCCGGCCGATTGGGTAGATGATGATTGATGTATTAAGCATGGAGGTGTTTCCGCGGCCGGAAATGGAAAATCGGCGTGAAGTGAGCATAATTGGCAGATCGATAGGTCGACTACGTTACATGATTGCGTTCCATGCTTGTAACCTAATTAACCCACCTGCAATTGTGCAAAACCACTCCTCGGAGCTGACAACGCAATTCATTAATTATTTCAAACTGCATACTCATGCAGCATAATGCCACGCCATACACCCGTACACAAAAGCTCATCTCGATCTTGTGCAATACAAGGCTCCATTCAAGACAAATCACTTAGCTTCCAATCACAATCAATATTCCCAGCATGTGCATCCATTAATTCAGCACGGACGGGGACGGATTACACAAGACGGTTGATTGTGCGCGTTGCAGTACGCCGGAGGTGTGTCCATAGAGACTTTGCGCAATCGCACTTTATGGGTCTCAGGTCTCAATGAGGTCACAAATTTGCTGCCTCCGTGCACGTGTCTACCATTTACCACGTCCTGCTGCACATTTAATTCCCATGCATACCATACGGCGTCCTGGATAAGCACACTCATTCGCCCGCAGCAAGGTGTTTTGTTCGTTTGGCGCGGGAAGCCAATTCACGTATTAGCCTTTCGACATTTGGCAGAAACGAGGTCACTACTCTTCTCTCGGTCTTAATTGAAATTCCTTCGAGTATCTGGGTATCTTGGCGAACACCTAATCAATGAACATGACCACTGACAGCCGCAAGGCTTAGGCGAAAGCTCAGCTCGAGTACACACAGACTCACACGATAGCCCGCGGCTCATCTGTGTGCATCTCGGTGCATTCCACATTCGAATTCCATTCGACTTATCTCGGTGGGAACACACATCGGAGCTGTGCAGCGTCACCACCCAACCAAGTGACTTTCACCTGCTTCGCGGAGTTTCTCACAGCCTGTTGCTCCATTCGAATATACGAAATCAATTGGATGCACCCCGTTAATGATTAATTTTCCGCCTGAGAGACGACCAGGCACCAGTCATTCCGTCCACCCACCGTGCCGCTTATCTGTCGATCGCTGGAACAAATCCTATCAATTTGCGCGTCCGGCTTAGTGTGGAGAATGCACCATGGACTGAGTGTAGCTAGGTCAAAGGCTGTCAAATTGCACCTCTAATGTCGATACATAAATCCGTTCGTCCAATTCCCCTGGACATAGAACGCGGACCAGCCCGTTCGGTGTCTCAGACATGGAATTCGGGAATCTGCTGTGAGTTATAACCCATCTGGTAATCTCTGGAATTAGCTGTAAATTGTGATGCGAAAATTATTGGTTTTTGGTTGTGGCATTCGTTGCTGGTGGTGGACACGAATCAGGTGGCATGGCTACGGACTCTGGTGTAGCAGTGATAAAGCAATACGTAAGCCCTAAGGACGACTGGTTAAATCCGCACAATTTATCGGAGAGTCGATCAAGTTGATTATTTCTGTGCGCCTGCGCGCAGCCCGAATGCTGCATGCAGCATTGCGTCCAACGTAATAATTTATCCATCAGTTATCGGTTGTAAGGTTAACCTGTGAGCGAATCGCGATCGATTTGTGAAACGCAATGCAACAGGCACCTCATTAGTTACAGACGATGGAGACGACGTCGACCTGCAGGCCTGCTGGGTGGGATATGAATCGCTCCGACGGACAGTGATCTTTCGTTTGCCTAGGAAGTGGACGACTGTTTGGTTACGTTGGATGTGTCTTGTGTTTGCTCAGTCATTTTCGGATACGATAATGGGAGGTCTACGGAATTGTACGTTGAAATCTGGATTCAATGGAAATTGGACACTTCGGGCTCTAGGAGGTTGTCGTTGTCGGTGCGTGGTTGTTGTTTGCTTTGTCGTAAGGATTTTCGTTGTTGTATCGAGAGGAGCGAAATGCTGAATGTGGGTTTCCCGATTAAGGTCGCTCGATTTAAGACGGATGCAGGCAGGTTATATGGCTCTGTAGATAGTTCGTTTTCGAGGTTAATAGGCAATAACGAGGTTGTGGTTTTAGCTTAAAGGCAAGCGTTTCTAAAAGTATTTTGCAGTTTTCTATCTATTTTGATGACTCCGCCCGAGAGTCAACGGGAATGGAGCTCAGTTTGGTCAAACCGCAATGCCGGATTTGACCTACATGTCCTAAACATGCGAAACTTTTAAGTGTTCTTCCTTGGAGTTCAGTGTAATAACAACAACAGTATTGCTTGAACGTCTTTCTCTAGAACAGGTCGTTAAACTGGGGATTTACTAGCAGGGCATGGGCTCGTTATGTGCATGGTGGGAGGAACATATTCCTCTTCTTTTTCTGCGCTTTCATGGCGAACCTCGGCCTCCGTTAAAAACCTCTCCAACTGGCACGGTCTTTCACCAGCAGTCTCCAGTACCGCACGCTTAGTTGGTTGAGTTCATCTCCCACTTGCGTGCGCCACCTTAAATTTGGCCGCCCTCGACCGTATCGCCACTCATGGTTGGATTCAAAGACCTTCCGGGCCGGAGCTGTGATTTTCATGCGTTCTACAAGACCAAGCCATCTTAGGAGTTAGATCCGCAGACGCTATGCCATGTTCATGTCACTGCACATCCCGTACAATTTACTATTATGTCAATGTCATCGGCATATGTGAGCAGTTGTACGGACTGGAAAAAGATGATGCCCCTCGTATTGACCATTGAGTATTGCACGATTCTTTTAAGGACTATGTTGAAACAGTCCCACGATAGCGTGTCGCCCTGTCCCAAAACTTTTTTCGACATAAAAGGTGTCGGTCAAGTCGCTTCCAACCCTGATGGAGCAGCGAGAGTTCTCCAATGTCATCCTGCACAATCTGACAAGTTTGGCGGTTTCAAGCGTTCACACAGTGCAGTTGAGAAGATTTCATAAGCGATGTTCAGAAGACTCATACCTCTGTAGTTGGCGCAGATAAAGGGGTGCCTTTTCTTGTGGATCGAGCAAACGATTCTAAGATTCCATTCATCGGGCATACATTCCTCTGACCATATCTTACAGACGAGCTGGTGCATGCTCCCAACCAGGTCATATCCAGCTGCCTTAAAAAGCTCGGCAGGTAGTCCGTCTGCTCCAGCAGCTTTGTTGGACTTGAGCTTAAAAATGCATTCGCCGTTATACAGTCGGCAGAAGTAGTCTTTCCAGATTCATAGTACCGACTGTGAATCCACTACTAGGTTTCCATCTTCGTCCCTTTAGGCTTTCGTTCTGGCCTTATATCCCTGGCATGCCGAACGTCATTCCTGCGATGGCATCTCTCCATCTCTACGATCACGAGCTTCTCATGCTCCCTTTTTTGTCTTGAGAAGCTTATGCTCCTCCCTCCTCTTCTGGTCATAATGCTCACGAGCAGCTCCCGTCCTTCAATGCAGCGCCTCTTGATAAGCTTGTTGCTTGGCGGTCAGAAGCAGCACTTTCTAAGGCTTGTTGACAACGGGTCCATTGGTGTTGTACGGTCTGAGCAGGTGTTGGAGGGTTTTCCGCGAGCTTGAGGGAGACGCGATTGTAGCATTGCGACGTTGTATGCCGCGGGCCTTAACCGATTTTTCTGGGCCAGGCATATTCGCAGTCGCAACCTGGCTGCCAGTGATCCGAGTCGATGTTGGCTCCTCTAAAAGTTCGTACATCCACAATGTCGGATGCGTGCCTGCCATCAATCGCAATGTGGTCAATCTGGTTGGCTGTTGATTGATCCAAAGATCGCCAAGTCCCATTGTGGATGTTGAGATATGGGAAACGCGTGCTAGCAACTATCAGCCTAAATCCATTTGCGGATGTGGTGATGTGTAGGCTGTGCTTGCCAATGATCCTATCAAAAGCGACTTCCTTGCCCAGGTTCGCATTCAATTCTCCCAGTACGATTTTAGAATCGTAACTGGGACATTGGACATATGTCCTATCTAGGAGGTCGTAGAAGCTGTCTTTTGTGGCGTCATCCTTGTCCTCGGTAGGAGCGTGAGCGTAAATTAGGCTGATGTTGGCGAATTAAGCCTTTATGCGGATTGTCTCATTGTCGGTGGAGTCCTCCTTGTCCTCTGTGGGGGCGTGGACGCAGATCAAGCTGATGTTAGGAGATTTAGATTTGATACGGATCGTTATGAGGCGTTCACTCACATGCCGAAAGCTTGGGACTTCTTGCCCTAGTCCACCTCGAACAACAAATCCGCATCCGAACAATCGTTGTCCTCTCTCCCTATAGCAGTCGCCGTAGCAGATGTCGCAGTTTTTCATCCGCATTATGCACCGATCCTAAAAAGCGGTCAATCCTTTAGACTAAGAAACCACTGTAGTGTATTCCAAGTTGAATGAACGGCAATTCGTGAGGACGCCAATTGGCTGTCCTTGAGATCGATGGACTACAGTGACATTGAGGAAACGTGGAAACGTTAAACTATAAAATGGACGAAACAGGCACTGCAACAGGCCAAAGAGAGATGGCATGACCTTGATACATGCAACTACGCGGGCCAACCCTGGCACAGGTCTTGTCAACGTACAACCGCCAATCTGCTCAAAATACGCAGGCAATGTATAAGCAGCCTAATTGGAGTCCTAACAGGACATTGCGCTTTAGGAAAACATGTAGCTAGATTAGGACTGCCCTATAATGACTATTTCAGTAGATATCAAAATGAGAAAGAGGAGGAAACTAAATCCCATCTCCTATGCGATTGCCCTATCCTAGCCTCCTCAAGAAGACGATTTTTGCGAGAATACTTCTTTGATGAACTAACGGATCTATCTAAACAGAGATCAGCAAACTATCGAACTTTACTTAAAGCACAAAATGGTTCCACAATGGACCTATCTTGGCCTAAGTGATCCCCACCGCTTTATGAGGTAAGCCACCTAACCATCCAACCAACCATATCCATTAAAACGGGAAATAGAGGAGAAAATGCAATACGAACTGTTCAGACTATACAAAGCCATTGGCTTGGTCAGGCGTCTACCGATCTAACACTTGAGATCGAGCTCTGAGGGACGACGAACTATACCTATAGTTATCACAAGTAACTAGTTTTGCTAGCATCAGCCTGGCTAATTCTTTTATAGGACTCCACAAGCTAAAAACACTGCAGAGTTAGCCTTTAGGGGAGTCGACTTCTTAGTACACTCCCAAGCTTCCTTAAGTCACATTCCTTGTTTTATTTACTTTTCAAATCAGGACATTAAACGCAATTCCAGTTTATACAAGGTGTGTTTCAAAGTGATATCACCTACTGACCAGTGTCTAAGTTAAGAGGTACATCATTCACCGATTTTCTGTCAAAATTTCCCAACCTCTCACCGAAATGCTTCACTTGATGAAGTAAGTAGGTATACATATGACGATGAGTGTTTATTCGCATTTTGACTGAATATTTGGGGCTCCGAAAAGTCTGTTCACACTTTGTTCCAAACAAGTTAACCGATGACCGAAAATTGATTCTGACTTTTTGACCAAAAACTGCATTTTGACGATTAACGACACTTGCCTTATTTGCCGGCTCTAGCAGCTTATTATTTCTATCTGCTAAGAACAATGTTTACTTCAAAGAAAAACGTTTTGTCGACAGGCAAACCATTCAAATGACTTACACCGCTATTTTCAAGGACATCCCAACAGACGACCTAAAATACTCGTTCAACACGTTCTTAAACATGCAAATCGCTGTATATAGTCTCAAGTCTTTCTTCAAATTTCCTGCAAACTTGATGATGATGATCCCAGATCACCAGATAAAAAGACTTGTTTGAGGGGCTAGTACTAACCAATCATGGAGTTTCTCCACTTTCGTAATAAAGTTGAGAATGTCTCTCGTAGGAGCTGAGATTATCCCCTCAGGAGTCCTGAATTCACTGGAAAGGATGGACTTAGAGCGCTGCTTAAGCGTTTGAGAGTATATTGGTGGTTACACCTCTTATGCCAGTCTCTAAGTTTAGTTAGACAGTTAGTTAAGTTAGATACTGGGACTCATATCTAGATGCTTCGAGATATTCTGATTTGGTCCAAAAATGCCAACGCCGGAAACTAGATGAAAGTCTGGAAGGAAGTCTGGCTGAGCAAATCCGAAATAAAGTTGTTTTCTCATTGAAAGGTGATGCTAAATAGGACTGCTCTTACATCCCAAAGAACACTGGCCATGACTTTCCGACAGATGCGATCTACTTTGCTTTCTTTTGCACTGAACCACCGGCTACCACCGACTCCTTGGACTTCTGTCCAAAATTTTAATAATGCTTACATGAGGTGACAATTGATATTTGTTTGGAGCATTCCGACGCAAATACTGGTCTATTGTACTGCCAGACGGACACTTCCTTTACTATATCTTCTCCGTTTCCGGGAGAGAAATGAGAAGGAGCTTCAGTGATAATGAGCTAAGCGATTCGGCATACGTCACTACAGCTCCAAGGGTGCTCTACCTTCTGCTGTCACATCCTGCTGCATGAGGCGATGCAGCACAGGTAGGTGTCTTACTGATGCCAAGCCCGTAATGATGTTTGCAAGTCTTCTGCAGAAAATGTCCCTAAAGGATTAAAAGAACTTGTTACAACTATGCATCAGGGCGTACCCGCTTAGTTATTCTGCATCCTGGATGTTCCCTCCATATACAATTGTATGCATTGAAGGCTCGGTCGTTGATTGGGTTATCGATCGTGAAAGAGAATAGACCCTAGGCGGGTTCAGGTCCTGAGAAACTTTCCTCTGGCTTCGGATTTTCTTTAGTCTTCCGATTTTGATCAAAAAGGCATTAAGTTTCCGGACTAACTTGGAGCTGACTAAAGGGTTAAACTCAGATTTGTAACTGTAACTGCAGATGCATATGGTTTTTCCCTGCCACCGGTACTTCACAACTTAGTGCATGGCCATAAGGATTGCGTATATCTCTGATTGTCTGACAGGCGCATATTTTCCTAACGAAAAATGCAGTCGGACGTTTTCGCGTCCAATGAAAACCGTAGCGTCGGACCTTAGCCCTGACTTGGAGGCATGTGTGAAAATGCGAAGACGATCCTTTCCAGGTTCAGTATCTGGCTAGTCCTGACGCCATAGGAATTCGACCGTATAATTATAGTGCAGGAGGATGACAGGTGTCATTGTGTCAGAGGACATATCTATAAGACAAGAGTCGTAGGATACTTATCGTGCAAGCGAACTGAACTTCCAATGCGAGTTGTATCTTTTCAGACGAGATATGGCTTTCAGAGCGCACCCTCTTATAAATATATCAAGGGGTGGAAGGTTCATCATAGTATCTAAAGCAGCGCTAGGACTTGTTTGCGTGTTAGCCTGTTCCACCAGACGACAGACGACAGATGCATATGAAATGATCGGTCTTATCATTGCCAGAGGATGTTTGCCATAGATAAACCATATGTTTTGCTTAAAGCACCCTTGCATGGCCAGAAATCTGACAACGCTTTCGTCGTTTTTGCTCAACATGCCTTGACCATAGGAGCTTACTATTAAAGTTGTCTCCTAGGTACTTAGCTTCCTTTGATATCAGGATTGGAGTGCCGTTTAGTACCAGCTTCTTCCTTCTCGTGAAGGGAACGACATCAGTCTTAATAGAATTAACCGACAGCCCACTCTTCACCCTACCCTCATTAGGTAAACTTGGGGGCTTCAGTTCCTGTATCAGTTGTATCCTATACTGAAGTTGCAGATTGTCAACATCGTGACAGGTCTCTAGACTGTGAGTTTTGATATTCACAGCAAACCAAACCAATTTTTTCATCCATCATTCGGAAGATCACTTCGACTGTCATTATTTTGAGGCTCGCGAAGGCATTGGCCGACGAAACATCATCATATAAGATGGCATGAAGCTTAATGGTAATTTGGTTCTGGCTCGTCATCGTAGATGCCTGTGGACACTCTATTTCGAAACCCGATTTTGTGAGCCATGCTCGGGCGCTTATCTGGAATCATTTGCCAGCTCCCAACCACGACTAATTGGTTCACCATCGCTGCGTTGGTTGCTAGAATCCCGAACACCAATGAGACGAGGTTTTATAATTGAGCAATACCGGGCGCACACTAAAATTAAGATTCTCGAACCAATAGCTAAAAAAAAAAAAACCAGGCGCCCTGGGGCAGGTACACTGCGACTTGGTAAACCATCTAGTGGCATGTCTCCAAGTCAAAGAAACTATTTCAAGCACGAAAAGTCATTCTAAACCGACAATCCACTACGTCGTCTTCCCACCACAATCACCGACACCAATTGTACCCGCCAGCCAGACTCAGTTGGAGAATGTTCTCTTTCCTAAACTGTATTGATCAGGAATTCAAGACTCACAATCGAACCAATCAAACCTAATGAAGTCATACCCTAATTGAGCGCCTTAATATCGCTTCCCACTCGCATACACTACTACTATTGGTCGTCCGCGCCTCTAATCTCAGTACCGCCATTTATGGCCCTAACAAGTTGATCGCTCAATTTAAGCTCCTCGCAGTCCTGGCGAATTCCACTCATCCAGACTGCGAACGCCAAACTCCAAATTGCTATCGATAACAAAGCAATAAATTCCACACATGCATTGTAGTCCGTCGTGCTGCAGTACACCATCGATGCATAGTGAAATCGCCTTACAGTATGCACTGCATCGAGCACTGATTGGATTGGATTTACTCGAATCGAACCGACGGTAGCGGTTACGAGCCTAACGTATTTGTTAGAGCCGCTCTAACATATTTCTTGTCACCCTAATTGAACGGAAACACTATACCACGGATGACGACGACATCGAAATGCGCATGCGCAACGTCCGCCAACAATGTTTTAGCTTTAGCTCTACTTCGCTCTAGCTCGCTCTATCTTACAATTAATGACCTAGTAATGGAATCCTTAAGTGGATCGTGGGCACATTGGTACATAGTAGGTCCGTCGGTTGTTGTCGTCTGGACGCGGCATAAATAAGCTACAAACACGACCGAGCGCGACAATGATGACAAGCTGCAACAAACAGCAGCAGCTGCCGGTGTTGTTCGCTGCACGCTTCCTGCCTGGCTTCTACACATCACCGAAAGGAAGAACGTGTGAGTACGAGTATGTATGTTTACCGACGTGAACTTCGCCATCAATCAGCCTCTGTCGCGACTGACGCAAGGGCTGCGGAGGTGCAATGTGTCGCTTTTACTTTTCGGTGTTACAATCTTGTGCGACAGGTTGCCGCGTTAACTCGTGCAATTAAATACAAACGTTGAATGAGCATTTAACGGACATTCTTTGGATCCAGATTTGGGTCGCGATTTCGTCCTGCTGCAGATGGTCTCACAACGGCTGCCTCAGTACTTCAGTAGTTTCTCGGCCAAATTCATTAGGGACCTAACGATGAACGTAGCGACCATTAGGAGACTTAATAATTCCCATTTAGGTTGTGGATCGACATGTTAACTGCGCAAGTGAATTGTGCGTGCGACCGATCATGGACGGGTTTATCTCGATGACAATTTGTTAAATGCCCACGCAATTGCATTACGGACCGTTTAAGGTCCGGTGACAGTTTGTCGCTTGATCGCTGCTTGGGTTGTGGGAAAGGTATTTGTGTAGACTACTGCGGCCCCACTCGGTCGGGCTAGCAACAATTGAAGGTCTGTTTCGATCGGATTTTGTGCTAGACGCATTGACGCGCCGTACCAGACCCAGCATACTCGTACAGCACGACGCTGATAGACTACTACATCCGCTAACGCGATCGCTACTCAATTTACAGCACTTTCATCACCGTATCGATACCAATAAACAGTAATCGCAAGGCTATCCCAGATATAAATCACGCAGATCTCTGTCTACAGCTACGAATACCTTCCGTTTCGTTGTCGCATTCGCATTCGCATTGGCTACACGCATTCGCTTATTTGCTTTCGAATTCATCCAACAATCCGTTTGGTATTTCCGATAATGAAACTCCGAGCACGTTGCAAACTTAAACCAAATAGATTCTCGATTGATAGTTGGTATCCCGAAGACGTACATAGATAGTCTGCAGCATTACGAGTATGCAGCGCACAGCTACTGCCCTCACATTTGTATGCAACGCGGCAACAAGTGAATTACCAGTCACTTGCCAACAACAGTCGCGAAAACAAAAACAACGTGAACTGGCAAAAGCGTAGAAAAGTGGCAGCTGCACTGTATTGAAGCTGCAGTTGCAGTTGTACGAGTACGTTTTCCTGAATTTCCAATGCCATCCACAATCGCTAAGCAATTCATTAGGACTGCGTTAAGCCACGTCCACTCTAGCATACTAGATGCGCGTGTATCTCTACGACTAGTCACTAGTGACCAGCAACAGTGTTTCAGTGTTTCGATATCGATGACAAATCCCCGCAAAACTCCAATTGACAGGTACATGAGTTTGCTGATTGCTTTCGATCGGTTAAATATTGAATTTCAAATCCGATTCGGAATACAAGTACTCTCCGGACGGACACATCTTTGCTCGGCAGCACTGCAATATTGTACGGCTGCTGGTAAGCTCGTTGTGCATTTAATTGCTCGCCACGGCTTTATGGGCACCTTAACGTCATGCTCGTTAGCAATAAAAATCACTTTTTTATAGAATGATGACTGGCTGAGCCGTCATCTGCGATGAGCCTGCCAAATGCGAAACTAAGCCAACGACGCAAGTGCTGGACGACAGCGATTAATTGCAATTGAAATTCTGTTCGAAAGGTGTGCGCAATGCTGTTTGAGAACGGAACGGGTCGTGCTATGAGTTATGACACCGTAATGTTGCGTTCAAATCGACCTAAAAGATCGGCCAAGATCGCCGGTACCGATCGCGTTGGATCGGTAATTATTCAGGAAGCCGTGCTGACCTGGAGTTTCCTTGGCTTTTCTGTTTCACTTTTTTTTTCTGTTAATTGTTTTGCAACCGATGTGCCACCGATCGTGGTGTTTGCTGCGATCAGTTACTACCGATCTGGCATGCTGACAAAACGGCTATCTATCGCGGTGTGCGGTGTAGCGTTTCCATGTTTTTTGTGCGGAGATTTATTAAATTTTAAATGCCGCCAGCTACAAGGCTGTGGAAACTCATGTTAGCTGCAGTCCGATCGTGTGGTGAGCGGTTTAATTAAATTCACTGCCCCTGGACGCAAGTGTCTTAATCTATTGGTCGATGGTTGGCATGGAGTCCGTGTTAGGCGGATGGTCGAGATAAATAAAAACCGAATGCAATGCGAGATTTCGGGACTTACATATGGTACACGTACGTATGTGGTACGTACCTCCGTTCAGGGACATAAAACTGAAGCTGAAATGGCCTTATGGCGGCTCCTCGATTGTGAATGAAAGTTCAAACAGGCGCTAGGCACTATAGAGTCTATGTTATTGCATTTTGAATGCCTCCTTTCATTCGACTGAAGTAAGGGAATTTCTATGGATTTTTATGAGATACAAGTTGTAGTTCGTTAGGGGCTTAAAGGCGGCCGCAATGAAAGTGAATACCTGCACACGCCGACACGGCTAGGGCGGGTACATTATCAGTAAAAATTTTACAACAAGGCGTATACGTTAGCTTCATAAAAAAGAAACAGGCAACAGGCAAAAGTAACATTCAGTAAGGATCAATCGATTTTATAGCGGTTTGAGGGCGCTGCAAACCAAAGCCAAAATAAGGAAGCACTCTCACGACACTCGTAAAAAATTAGCGAACAAAGTCTTTATGGAGGATAATGATAATAAGGTTGTGGGTAATGGCCAATAGAAGTGTCATAATAACCAGTGCCAGAGCATAATTGCCATTGACTGCTATGGCATTTCAACATTTATGGAAGATCTTTTCACGTAAACTGGAGGCATATGCCTTAATGGGGAGTTCATAAACATGAACCCAAGAATCGGTAATGCGGGAACAGAACCATTGGAATCGCTCTGTAGACATGATATTTCCATAAAACTACTCCCATGTAGTCCTGTTGTTTACATCTAACTATCAGATCTGCCCAAAATGGAAAAATAGCAATATCGTTCGATAATTCACCTTTTTTACTTGAACGTGAAAACGAGCGAGCGGTTAAGAGAACAATTTGCCGACACCAATAGGGAGACTTCGTTGTAAAAATAGACACTTTAATATTGCCTTGTCGAGCCTAAAGGTCCGTGATCACAGTGAGTTTTTGAGCAGTTCCGATCAGTCAACAGTGATCGATCGGTCGAAAAGGTCATGACGACTATTGGGTTGTATGAAAGGCCTAATCCCCATTGATTTCTTGGAGAAAGGAAGAGTGATTACTTGGATTACTTACGAGTTAATTTTTGCTTAAAGTAGTTAGTCGTTAAGCTTCAAACCGTGGTATAATTCGTTTCCATTGAACTGCTTGACGCAAAGTGCTCACTCAATGAATACGTCAACTCAGAACTTTTGTCCGTGTGAAAAAAAATAATTTTTCTTTTTTTATAATTCGCGCAGGTTCAAGAGTCATACTCTTATTATGTTTGTCACACAACCTGAACGGAGTGCTGATGGTTTGGGTCGTCGATGTTCTTCAGGGGTGTTTGTCCTAGATAGGATTCGAGAGAAACTCGACCGAATTTTCACGTTAGTTGTAGTTCTCAGCAAATGTTCCATTATAGTGTTATATTACAACTGCACACATAGAGTATGAATTTGAAGTGACCATACTGTGACTACTGTCAGTGTGCCTTTATAAGTATTTTGATTACTTCCCATTCACAACAGCTGTGTTGCACAGTTTACCCGTAAAGGAATTGTATTTCTTGTCTATGGATACACTTTGAGCTACAGACATTCCGCTCGACAGTCGATAATGTTAACCACTACACCACTGTATGCGTTGTGTCTGCATATGCGTTTGTTTTTATGTTATCTTCTATAAGAATGCGTGTATTTTATTAAACCTCAGATTTAACGGGCAGACTATATGTTGACGACCACCGCGAACGTACAAGTACAAGGGTATCGGTTCTACACCTTGAATGTTAGGTCCCTTAACAGACTTGGTGCGGTGGAAGAGTTAGGAAAAGCCCTAAACTGCTATAAAGCATATACATATTACCGCACTCCAAAGGGTACGGTGGGATGTACCGGGTAAAACAGTGACTTATACTATGGAAACAGCTACAAGGATAACAAATAACGCCTATTTGGATGCGGATTTGTTGTTCGAGGTGGACTTTGGCAAAAAAAATCTAAGTTTCCGGCATGTGAGGAAACGCCTCATAATAATCCGCATTAAACCTGGCTTCGGTAACATCAGCTTGATATGCGTTCACGCCCCCACAGAAGATAAAAGACGATAGAGTCAAAGACGACTTCTGACTTACTTACCTACTTAGGTGGCGCTACAGTCCGTGATGAACCTGGGCCTCAACCGACAAGCATCTCGAGCTGGTAAGGTCTTTGGCCAGCTGTTTCCAGCGCCGCATGACCAGCTGGTTAAGGTCCCCTTCCAACTGTGTGCACCACCGTAGATGCGGTTGTCCTCTGCCGCGCCTTCCTTCCAGGGTGGATTCGAAGATTCTTCGGGTCGGAGCTGTATTTTCCATGCGCTCTATATAGCCTGGCCATCTTAGACGCTGTATCGCTGTACAACTCGTACAGTTTTTCATTAAATCTTCTCCTTCATACTCCGTTTGAACAAACGGGACTGTAGAATTTTCCTCTCAAAGCGACCAAGGGCATCTTCATCCGCTTTTGTTAAGGTCGGCCTTTGCGCCGTAAAGGAGGACTGGGATGATTAAGGTTTTATATAGCGCAACCTTGGTGTTTCGAGAAGAGGCTCTACTTCTTAATTGCCCCTTGAGCCCAAAGAAATAGCGGTTGGCAAGAGTGATTCTGCATTTTATCTCAGCGCTGGTGTTGTTCAGTGGTCATCAGTGAGCCAAGGTAGACGAATTCCTTGACCACTTCGAAGTTATATCTGCCCATGGTGACATTCTGGCCAATACGTCTCTGTTGCCCTTCTCTGTTTGATGAAAGCAGATATTTGGTTTTACCCTCATCAACTTTAAGACCCATCTTAGCCGCCTTTACCTCAATGCTTACAATGGCCTCATTGACGTCTCGCTGTGTCCGTCCAATTACGTCAATGTCGTCGGCGTACGCAAGCAATTGCGTAGACTTGAAATAAATCGTACCTCTTGTGTTGGCCAGTGGCTCTTGCACGATCTTTTCAAGCACGATGTTGAAAAAGTTGCATGACAGCGCGTCACCTTGCCTAAATCCTTTTTTAACATCAAAGGTTGTTTTGCTCATTACCGACCTTAGTGGAGCAGCGAGAATTCTCCATTGTCATCCTGCACAGTCGGACGAGTTTGGCAGGGATGTTAAAGCTAGACATGGCTTTGTATAGCTCATCTCTATATACGCTGTCATATGCAGCCTTGAAATCGACGAAAAGGTGGTGAGTGTCGATCTGATATTCCTGGGTCTTCTACAAGATCTGCCGTAGCGTAAATATTTGGTCTATTGTGGATTTACCTGGCCTGAAACCACACTGATAAGAGCCGATCAGGTTATCCACAAACGGTTTCAGGCGTTCACACAATATGGCAGAGAAGGTCTTATATGCGATGTTAAGGAGACTTATTCCCCTATAGTTCCCTATAGGGATGCTGAGATTCCATTCGTCGGGCATGCTTTCGTCCGACCATACCTTGCAAATGAGATGGTGCATGCACCTTACCAGCTCATCTCCAGCCGCCTTAAGAAGCTCAGCAGACAGGCCGCCTGCGCCCGCGACTTTATTAGATTTAAGTGCTGGTATCGCTATTTTGATTTCGTCTAGGTCGGGTGGACGGAATTCTCTTACATCGTCGTCCATTACGAATGGATCATTCGGTCTGACAGCGGTATCTTGTCTGTCATCGCCGTTATACAGTCTGCAGAAGTGATCTTGCCAAATCCTCAGCATCGACTGTGATTCCAGTTCATTTTGATTCCTGCAGGCCTCCGCTCTGGCTTTACAGCCATGGCATGTTCGTTTTACCTTATTGTAAAACTTCCGGGCGTTATCCCTGCATCTCTCAGTCTCCTCGATCTCACGTTTTGCGTATTTTCTTTTCTTTTTTCTGAGAAGCGTGCATTCCTCTCTATTCTCTTCTGCTCATAGATTTCGCGAGCAGCTCTCGTCCGTTGCAGCGTGGCTTGAATGCCTCTTGTTTTGCTGCATGGGCTTGTTCGCATTGTTCGTCGAACCAGGGGTTTCTAGGTGGTGGCGGTTTGAAACCCAGCACCTCTGACGCAGCGTCTCTGACGGCGCTCTGGCAATGCTTCCATTCCTGCTCTATTGTTTGTGCTGCTGTGGGCGGATTTTCAGAGAGTTTGAAGGAGACACGATCGGCAAAGATTCTGGAAGTCTGTTGCGATTGTAGCTTTCCGACGTCAAACTTACGTTGCCTACTCGACTCCTGTACATTCTTGATATCCTCATTCGTACCTTGGCTACAGCGAGGTAGTGGTCCGAGTCGATGTTGGCTCCTCGGAAGGTTCGTACATACGTCCAGAATACTGGGGGAGTGTCTGGCGTCGTCAGCAGTGTGATCAGTCTGGTTGGCGGTCGATTGATCAGGAGACCACCAGGTACCCTTGGGGATGACTTCTACGACCTCCTAAATAGGTCCCAGCTAAGACACCAAGATTGTTCTAGGAGGTTTCAACGCGAGGCTGGGTAAAGAGGAACTCATTGAACGAGTCGTAGGAAAGCACTGTCTACACAACACCACGTCCAAAAACGGACTCAGGCTAATAGACTTTGTGACGGGGCGTATTTTTCAAGTAGCTAGCCCACGATTCCCATATCTCTGGCTCTGTCAAGCCCTCTCAAGAGCCTATGCAAACTGCACAAGCCATATAACAGCAATGGAGACGTCGGCGTCGTCAAGGCGCCACCAGGTATGCTGCTTCTGATGTATTAGGTCTCCAGCCACCACCTAGAAGAAACCCTTGGTTTCGAGCAGAAAAGTCGGGAGAAGCATGCGCACGGGAAGAACCCGATCGAGGAGAGGGGAGATGTTATGGTAGCAACGACGAGTCGTTTTACCAAAGAGTAAAAGAAACATGCCGAGGTTATAAAGCCAGAGCAGAAGCCTGCAGGGATTAATCACAGTAGATGCGGAGAATATTAAAAGACTATTTCTGCAGGCTGGGGGCGTCGTAGCGCAGTGATTTGTATATTGGACTATTGCGCACTATGAGCGAGTTCGAATATCGATAACACCAACGCCATCGAATGTTTATATCGCGACGTCCCTCCTCGGCGGGGTACTGGCAAACCCCCCCGTAGTATAACTTGCCTTGAAAAAGCTTCTCGCACGCCGTTCGGAATAGGCATTCAACTAAACATCGACCTAAGACGACGTCTACGGATCCGACGTATAAGATGGCTAGGCCATGTAGAGCGAATGGACGCTACAGCTGCGGCCCGAAGAGTCATCGACTCCAACACCGAGGGACGACTTTGCAGAGAACTGCCGCATCCAAGGTGGCGCACACAGCTTGAAAGGGACCTCAACTAACTGGGCGTGCGACACTAGAAACAACCAGCAAAATTCTTGCTAGCTGGGAAGGGTTGGTGGTTGAAGCCCAGGTTCACCCCGAACTATAGCGTCATCTAAGTAAGTAAGTAAGTTATTTGTGAACATGATGCGATGTAAGCATAGTATTTCCTGGGTCGTGGCCTTTAATGGAAGGTCTAAGGTGGTTGTGAGAAATCGGAGATTCTATTGGGCTCGCCTGAGGCGCAACCGGGTCGCAATTTGCTTTCTGGCAAGGTTGCATATAGTTGGGAATTTCCCTTTTGTGCATAGTTAAGAAATTTCCCTTTTTGTGTGCTTTGACTGCAATGAAAACACACCTTTTGATGTGTTGCAGTGACACACTTACTGTTCGCAAAGCATTGATGTTCAATTCAGTATGATTTTCTACCATCTACGACAGTCGTGGATGTTCTTACCGTCAGAATCATTCGACTGAGTTAGGCTCTGATGTAGCAGCAACAAACATTCTTAGGCATTAAGCCTGATGCTATGGTAAGTTGGATTGACTTCCAAGATATTGTTGCTTCTTCCGTAATAGTAACATGGTTTCCCTGTCTCCGCCACAGCAGTACTTAAAGCACTATGATGTTCAACCTCGACCAAAATTTCACTATTAGCGTAGGCGCAAACCTTTATGGGACAATAATACCCAACTATGGAAGTTTGCTATAAAGTTGCAATCTACTAAACGGGTTCCATCGTTAAAGCCAAATTACCGCTTTTTATAAAATCCATTGATTTCACATCATTTCCTAAAACAGAAATTCAATAAAAGCGAATCTATAAAGATAATTACTTCGCCTCCTCGCAATCAATGCAATCTCGTCAATAGCACACACTAAGCGGCGGCATTGTTGCCCTACGCAACCAACTTTCCGCCCATTCACATTAAGTATCACCACCATTCTCACCTCCTACGTTAACTAATTAACACGATCATCCAAAGATGGAATGAAAGTCATAGCTTATATCGCATCACCGACGCAACTTGCTCAGGTTATGTTATGTCACTCCCCAGTGCACGCGAAAGGTTACCCTTCAGAGCGTCCCTCACATGCATGCCGAGATCCAAGTTAATTGCTTATGGGAAGCTGTTATTAAAGCGAAAGAGAAAGGGAATTCAATTGGTCGCGAGGGAAGGAAAGAGAGGAATTGGAAAAAGCAAATGCCACTACCGCCCACTTAATTAATGCAACCATACCTCCGATTTTATGCAAATTCATACTCTCGGAGAGCAACTAGTTGTTTATCGCTGATCGATTGACACCCCCGTGAGGCACACGATCAGTCGACGTAGGACTATAGTCACACCGGATTCAGCTGGATGCAGGGGCAATCGAAGAGAATAGAAAAGGGCAGCGCCTTATGTCATGTCAATGATATTGTTCTCGTTTTTCAGCAGCGGTGAAGTGATCGTGGCACCGATCATGTTACTTGTGTGAATAAAAATTCACTCGAATGAAATCCGATAAGAGAATTTTATCAAAGTCTCCAATGTTGTTAACATAATAAAATGTCTTAGAATGCCTATTTGACTCTTTCGTGCCCAGAACGGGCTTCATGATCAGTCGATCGATCGCGATGTGCTTTGCTCATATGGCGGCGTATCACAGAAGGGACGACTGCCTAATTGATTTATCTTAACTCTTCGACTTGGTGATCACAACTGATTTAAGGTCTCGAAATTCTTTCCAATGATCGCTATTATCGTAGTGATCACGTAGTGATCATCAAACGTTGCAGCATTCATAGTAAATACTTTAAGCAAGGCGTGGTTGTCAACGACCATACATTTTCCCATGACGATCTTCCACAGATGCGGCAAACGCTTCCTTTTCCAGTCATCAATAAATTACTCGCCAACATCCAAAGGAAATGTCATCTGCTGCACATGGCACCACTAGGCTACTGTAGCCTTTAACAAATTGATTGACTCGCTTTCGTGCGCTGGCGGTGTCTCAACCGAGCAACAACCCCCATATTTGGCCAATCATACTTGCCATACAAGCGATTCAGGCCGCTCATATGATTAATGGTCATTGTCCTGCTCACCACCGGATGAGGCATTCTCTAAGAGGAGAGAGCGAGAGCGAGAGGTAAATTCTCACCACGTCAAGCTCCTCCAAGATTTACAATCTTCCGTTTTTTGGTCATCATCTCCCTCCCAGACGGCAATACATCACCAAAAGTCTCCGTCGCAGCTCGTCCTGACCCACATATCATAAGACCCTTCGCTTGACAGGGATGACGACGATACACGACAGTTGAATGCACTTTCCTTGCCCGGAATCGACGCGACACACACTGCATAACCCCCCACAACCCGGATGGGCTTCTGTTGATGCCCAATTTTTATGGACAGTAATTACGATGACTTATGGACCATTAAAGCATTCCTTGAGCTGGCACGCCATACGAACTAGGCGTCGTAGACGTTGCTATAAATTGTCGGGTCTTGGTAGCCTGGTATCTGTACCGGGAATCAGATCTCGTTAAATTGGATGCGATTGGGAGTGTGAGCATGATGCGCGCATTTTTCGGTCACATAATTTCTTGCATGGAGCAAGTGGTAGTTCCCTGTATCGCTCGATTGTCGATGATGAAAGTGCGAACAGTCGAATGTGTGTGTGTGTGTATATATTTGGCCGGGGGGAAGGAAGGAGTATCGCAGCTACTGTACGAGGGGTAAGATTAATGAACAGATGAAACGAGCGCTGAAATATTGGCTAATGCCATGTCATTACGTTCTACCTGGCATCTAGGATGTTGGGAGCTGCTGCAGGCTGCCTATTATCTTGTGATTGACTATCAGTTGATTGCTATCGGAGGCACTGCTTGTTCACGGTAGCGCGCGTCAATAGGATTCGTAAATCGCTACTGCTACTGAGATTAGTTGTGCGGTAATGATAGTTGTTGGCTCGTTCAGGGTTATGGGCACATAACTGATTGGATGGAATGCAAACGCATTGGTGATGTGCCACTACTCCTTAATTTCTAACCACAATTGATGGAACGTAGGGTGCCACGGCAGTTATGTACATATAAACGAGGGAATTTCGTAAATTGAATTGCCGATAGAGATGATGGTTTTAGGTGAAAGGGTGTTGTCTTGGATATAGCAACGTGCATACTGGGATGAAGAAAATCCCCGTATCCTGGGGTGGTTTTCCAACAAATCAAAAAATCTATAGCAAGGACATGGGAAAGGTGAATTGTATTTTTATTTTTGCCCTAAATGGTAAGTTAAAGAAATGTATTTCTGTTTGTCGGGTTTGTGTCTCGGATGGAATAGAAAAATTCAGTATATTTTAAAACTGAGTTATAATCCGCAGTTTTTTTTTTTTGGATTCAATAAAGTTAAGAACACAGACTAGGACTGGTATGGTGAGGGTCTTAAAGACCGTCAATCCTTAGATTTTAGTATTTGGCGACAGAGATTTTTAGTTTGACTTCGCCATTGTTCAAGCTTCCAGGTCAACGAAGGCAGATTTATTTTAACTGAAAATTTGAATTATTTCGTCCAGCAACGTTGATGTCGTTTGTACAGATAGTTAGTTTATTTTAGGAAGGCTGCACCTCCGATGTTATCGCCGGCAACTACACTACGACGTCGAAAAATTCTTACCTCAGCGTATTGTCATGTGACTATTTGTATGGACGCTTATGCCGACGACCTCCGACATTTTACATTTCAAGAGCTTGCAGAAACTATATCCTGCTCTGTTAGACTTGTGCCGACCAGTGTAAATTGCCAAGTTTTCTTCTTATTTTTCGGCACTACAGTTTATGGCGAACCTAAGCCTCATTTAAAAAAAAAAATCTCCAACTGGCACGGTCTTTCGCCAGCAGTCTCCAGTACCGCACGCCTAGTTGATTGATGTAGTCTTCGACTTGCGTGCGCCACCTTAATTTTGGCCGTCCTCGACCGCGTCGCCACTCAGGGTTGGATTCAAAGATCTTCCGGATTGGAGCTGTGATTTCCATGCATTCTACATAACCTAGCCATCTTGGGTGGATATGTCGCTGTACAGTCCGTACAATTTACTATTAAGTTTTGTCCTCCACTCCCCACTTATGCAGGTCGGCCCGAAAATCGTACGCAGAATTTTTTTCTCAAAACGACCAGGCCCTCATCCGCTTTCGATAAATTCCATGTCTCTGCGCCATAAGACAGGACCGCGATGACAACTGTTTTGTAAATGGTTACCTTGGTTTTTCGAGAGAGGGCCTCCCGAGCCCAAAGAAACAGCGGTTGGCAAGAGTTGCATGTCACTGCGAAGCCTACGTAGTCCTTGACTTCTTCTTCTTAGTGGGCACTACAGTTCTGGGTGAACCTGGGCCTCAACCAACATGCCCCTCCATTTCGCACGATCTTTCGCTAGCCTTTTCCATTTCCGCACACCCAGTTGGCTGAGGTCCCACCAAGTGCGGCCGTCCTCTGGGGTTGGATTCAAAGGCTCTCCGGGCTGGAGCTGTGGTGTCCATTCGTTCTACATGGCCCAGCCATCTTAGGCTGAATCCGTAGACGCCTGACTAGGCTCATGTCGCTGTACAGCCCGTAAAGTTCGTGGTTGAATCTTCTCCTCCATCCCCCGTCTGTGTTTATAGGCCCAAAAATCACGCGCAAAGTCTTTCTCTCGAACCGACCAAGGGCCTCTTCATCCGCTTTTGATAGTGTCCATTCTTCTGCGCCGTACAAAGGACCGGGATGATAAGGGTCTTATATAGAGTCAACTTTGTCGTTCGGGAGAGGGCTCTATTACTCAGTTGCCTCCTGAGCCCAAAGAAACAGCGATTGGCAAGAGTGATTCTGCGTTTGATTTCAGAACTGATGTCGTTGTTCCAGGTCACTGCGGAGCCAAGGTAGACGAAGTCCTTAACTACCTCGAACTTATATCTGCCAATACAAACGTTCTGGCCAAGACATCGGTGGTGAACGTCCTTTTTTGATGACAGCATATATTTAGTTTTGCCCTCGTTTACCGCCAGACCAACTTTCGCCGCCTCGAACTCAATACTCGCAAGCGCCTCATTGACATCTCGCTGTGATCTACCTTTTATGTCAATATCGTCGGCGAATGCAAGGAGTTGCGAGGATTTGAAATAGATTGTGCCTGTTGTATTGGCCAGTGATTTTTGCACAATAATTTCCAATATGATGTTGAAGAAATCACACGACAGCGCATCGCCCTGCCTAAATCCTTTTTTGACATCAAAACTATCGGTCAGGTGTTCACCGATTCGGATGGAGCAGCGAGCATTCTCCAAAGTCATCCTGTATAGTCTGACGAGTTTAGCAGGTATGTCAAAGGTAGACATAGCGTTGTATAGCTCGTCTCTAATTACGCTGTCGTATGCGGCTTTGAAGTCGACAAATAGGTGGTGAGTGTCGACTTGAAATTCATTGGCTTTTTCCAGGATCTGCCATAGTGTGAAGATTTGGTCGATGGTGGACTTTCCTGGCCTGAATCCGCACTGATAAGCACCTATCAGCTTATTTACAAAAGGCTTCAGGCGTTCACACAAAACGGCAGAGAAGATTTTGTAGGCGATGTTAGGGAGACTTATTCCTCTGTAGTTGGCGCAATCAGAGGGGTCTCCTTTCTTGTGGATCGGGCATACGATGCTGTGACTCCATTCCTCGGGCATGCTTTCCTCTAACCGTATCTTACGGATGAGCTGGTGCATGCTCCCAGCCAGGTCATCCCCAGCTGCCTTGAAGAGCTCAGCAGACAGTCCGTCTGCGCCAGCAGCTTTATTCGACTTGAGCTTCGATATGGCAATCTTAACTTCGTCGAGGTCAGGGGGACAGAATTCTCTGCGGTCTCCGTCGATTAGAAATGGATCATTCTGCCTGACAGCGGTATATTGACTAACATCGCCGTTATACAGTCTGCGGAAGTGGTTTTTCCATATTCTCAGCAACGACTGAGGTTCTACTACTAGGTGTCCGTTCTCATCCCTGCAGTCTTTCGTTCTGGCTTTATAACCTTGGAATGTTAACTTAATCTGTTGATAAAACTTTCGAACGTCACGCCTGCAGTAACACCTCTCCAAACTTCGGATGCAGAGCTTTTTAGGGCTTGTTTGCAAAGGTGCAAAGGCTCCACTGCTGTTCTATTGATAGTGTGGAGGATTCAGGAGTATTGGAGAGCTTAAGGGACCGACCGCGTGGTAAAAGCACGAGCGGTTTCTGGCGATAGTAGCTTTCCGACGTCATAATTTTGTATTCTTACTCTACTCCGTTGCGCTCGTGATATCCGTAAGCGCATCTTGGCTACTACAAGATAGTGGTCCGAGTCGCCCCTCGGAAAGTTCGAACATCAAGAATGGTGGAGGAGTGTCTGACGTCGATCGCGATGTGATCAATCTGGTTGGTAGTCGATTGATCAAAAGACCGCCAGGTGCCTTTGAGTATATCGAGGTGCGGGAAGCGCGTACTGGCTAGAAGGAGATTTCGCCCCGTAGCGAGATCAATCAGCCTGTGTCCGTTAACGGAGGTGGTGTCGTGTAGGCTATGTTTGCCGATGAGTCGTTCAAAGATGCTTTCCTTACCCAGCTTAGCATTGAAGTCTCCTAGTACAATTTTGATGCCATAGCCGGGACATTGGGCATACGTTCTGTCAAGGAGATCGTAGAACTCATCTTTGGTGGAGTCATCCTTGTCTTCCGTGGGGGCGTGGACGCAGATCAGGCTAATGTTAAAAAATTTTGCCTTGATACGGATTGTTATGAGGCGTTCGCTCACATGCCGAAAGCTTAGGACTTTTTGCCTTAGTCCACCTCGAACAACAAATCCGCATCCAAACAATCGTTGCCCTCTCTCCCTATAGCAGTCACCGTAGTAAATATCGCAGTTTTTCATCCGCTTTATTCCCGGTCCATTTCATCGCATTTCCTGGATGGCGGTGATGTCCGCTTTTTAGAGGTCTAGGGCGTCCGCAAGTTGTTCGGCTGCACGTGGCCTGTCCTTTTTTCGTTTTTTGCAAGGGTCGTCAACATAAATCTGGTCCGTTATATCCAAGGCTTGTGGTTGTTTCGGAGGTTGATGTTTTTTTACGGTTAAGGCTTACTAGGCCGTAGCCCAACCGACTAATCCTGTTTTTTGGCGCAGGAGGCTCGCCATTCGCCCTTCCCCGTCTGCAATTTCCATAGGAAAACTCCAGATGGCAGCACGAGGAGGTGGGGATAGGACTTACTAACAGTGCCGCAAGATGTTCTACTGCGGTGGCTCTTCTCGCTTTTTATATCTGCTAATATGTGCGCCTTGGCCTAGACGCCGGTGGTTCGTGACTTTTTTCGACGACAGCATTATTTTCGTCTTGCCCTCGTTTACCTCAAAGGCCTCAATCATCATCTCATCTGACTTCATTGACTGGCAGTGAAACAGACTTGAAAAATATGATGCCCCTCGCATTGACCAGTGAGTTTTGCACGATCCTTTCAAGGGCTATGTTGAAAAAGTCCCACTATAGCGTGTCGCCCTGTCTAAAACCTTTTTTAACATAAAATGTATCGGTCAAGTCGCTTCCAACCCTCATCTCCAGCTGCCTTAAAGAGCTCGGAAGGTAGTCTGTCTGCTCCAGCAGCTTTGTTGGACTTAAGCTTGGGAAAAGCATTCCCAACTTCGTCCAGGTCAGAGGGACGAAACTCTCTGCTATCATCGTCCGTTGTGAATGGGTCATTCTGCCTGATCACGGGATCTTTTTCGTCATCGCCGTTATACAGTCTGCAGAAGTAGTCTTTCCAGATTCTTAGTACCGACTGCTCACTACTAGATTTCCATTTTCGTCCCTTTGGGCTTCCGTTCTGGCCTTATATCCCTGGCATATTTGTTTTATTCTTTGATGCGATAGTATCTTCCCATGCTCTTTTTTTGCCTTGAGAAGCTTATGCTCCTCCCTCCTTTTCTGCTCATAATGCTCACGAACAGTTCTCGTCCGTCTGTGCAACGCCTCTTGATAGGCTTGCTGCTTGGCTGCGTGTGCCCTACTACTCTCGTCGTCGAACCATGGGTTTCTTGTTGGTGGCATTTTGAAAATCAGTACCTAAGAAGCACCACTCTCTAAGGCTTGTTATCAACGGGTCCATTGGCGTTGTATGGTCTGAGTGGTCTGAGCAGGTGTTGGAGGGTTTTCCTAGAGCTTGAGGGAGACGCGATTGTTATGGGCTCTGGCGATCTCTACCGATTGTAGCATAGCGACGTTGTATGCCGCTGGCCTTGTTCGATTTTTCTGGGCCATGCATATTCGTTGTCGTAACCTGGCTGCCACAAGATAGTTCTCCGAGTCGATGTTGGCTCCTCTAAAAGTTCGTACATCCAGAATATCGGATGAATGCCTGCCATCAATCGCACTGTGGGCAATCTGATTGACGGTTGATTGATCCGGAGATCGCCAAGACCGTTTGTGGATGTGGAGATGTGGGAAACGCCTGATAGCAACTAGAAGATTTCGCCCCGTTGCGAAGTCTATCAGCCTACATAAATCCATTTTCGGAGGTGGTGCTGTGTAGGCTATGGGAAAATGAAATCACACACAACATGGGTGATTGAGAGAAGCTCGGCTCAGATCCTCTATGGATCGCTGGCCTAATAAGTAAGTAAGCTGTGTAGGCTGTGCTTGCCAATGACCTTATCAAAAGCGATTTTAACATCGTAATTGGGACATTGGGCATATGGTTCTCTCTAGGAGATCGTAGAAGTCGTCTTCTGTAGAGTCATCCTTGTCCTCGGTAGGGACGTGAACGCAAATTAGGCTGATGTTGGCGAAGTAAATCTGTGTGCTGCACTAAAAGCTGTGTGTAACCCCTTAACTAGCTCCAAATTAGTGTTTGAACTCAAGTCCTTCTTGAACAGGGTCGGTAGACTAAATTCATTAAGGCTTGTATGGGTTCCAGGCCACTCTGGGATCCCAGGTGATGAGATCTCTGATGAACTCGCCAGAATTGGTTCAGAGGAGAGCATCTCAGGACCTGAACCCGCTCCGGGGTCTATCTGCATCCACGGTAAATTCCTACATTGACGATTGTGCGTTTACCATACACAACCGTAGATGGAAGGATTATCCAAGTTGTAGGATGACTAAGCGCGTATGATCTGATGTCTACAAGAAATCCGCAGCATTCCTCCTGTCTTTAAGGAGAATCGACTGCAGAAGGCTTGTGGGAGTCATCAGCCATTACACTTTTGCCAAGCATCTCTACGTGCTTCGCATCAGTGAGACGCCTACCTCTGCCTTTACTCGCGCACGGTGGCGCACCCTTGAAGCCGAGGTGGTGTGTGCCGAATCCCTTAGCTCTACATCACTGAAGCTCCTTCAAATTTTTCTTCGGAAAACGAGAAAAATATAGTAATGTAAGGTGTCTGTCTGAAGTACAATGGACCAGTGTTTGCGTCTGAGTGCTCCAACGGATAGCAGAAGCCTTCAACAAAGAAAAAAAAACTTGGCAACGTTAAGTCTCTTCATAGTCGCGTCCAGATCGTGTCGTTCTTCGCGTCGTACGTTTGTATGGTCATCTCTTATTCCCACAGTAGTATTACCGTGCTTCGGTCTTTTAAAAAAATTGAGACACAATAGCAGTGACTTTGAGTTTAGTGAGTATTCTCAGCACTACAGCAATGCGAGTCTGGGGTGCTTATGTATCCTTACAGATGGAAATGGCAAGGCTAATGACGAACTACCATCTACTTTGCCGTTGAAGTTCAGTAAAGTGTGGTCGTCGTTCCTATGCGTTTGATTGTTTATTGGTAGTAAAGCGTAATCCAATAGGGACGGACAGACAATTCATGGCTTCCAAGTTGTTTCATCTTTATAATCTTAGACACTACGTAAACGGCCTTTCGTAGACAAAACTTGGCGAATTACGCCTCAGGACTTGATATCCGTAGAAATTCTAATTGTCCTTGAACTGGAGAAACACGACCATAGACAACGCCATGTGTTGGCTGACTGGGTTCTCGAGAAATTGGTAGCACAATCCATTTTTGAGTGATTGAGTAAGCCAACGACAGCCATCACAATCAACAAAGAGCGCTACCGGTCGATGATAACTAATTTTGTGCTTCAAACAGGACAGCACTACGTGTCACATCGGACACAATCGGCACGAGCGATTTGACGGCATGACTATCTTATGAATGGGCGGCGTGAAGTGGCCCCTGGAAGCCATGTTTTGAGACTGTTGGACTTTTTTTTGGTTTTTTTGTTAGTCACAGGTTTATGGTATCAAGCTGCAATCGACTAATGCACACACTGCAAATAGTGAGAGTGTTACTGTTACACACGAAAGTGTGTCTTTTCGTTGCAGTCGTTTTTAATGCAATTTTAAGTTTGTTATTATGAAAACACGCCATAAGGTGTGTTGTTCAACAAGATGTTCAACAATCTCAGTCAATCCAACAAAAGGGAAATTTCCCAACTACATATAAGCAACCTCCCAAGAAAGCAATTTACGAAGCGGATGCGTGGTGTAATGGGTAACACACTGGATTCTAAGCCGAGTGATCCGAGTTAAAATCTCAAGGTGCCTGTGACCACTTTTCGCAGGAACAAAAAAAAAAGGAAAACTCATCTAGTCCCTTGCCTTATTCGCTTCGAGGCTCATCAAGCCCGAAACAATACTCTTTCCTTTTGTTTGATTGACTTGTTGTTTGTTTTTTGTTTTGATTGATTTGATTGCTCATTGCTGTGAAGCTACTTGTTTGATTAATTGTTCTTCGTTTTGGTTGTGAAGCAACACACACAACTTTTTTTTTCTTTTTCATAGCTCCCCTCTATTTTAATCGTCTTCTTTGACGAGAGAAACATTCACGAAATAAACACTGGCTTGTCTATGACTAACTTCGTTTGATGGTTCTCGATCATTCCTTTCCCTGAAGTATCATGCATTAAAAAAGAGTAGAGTATATAGCAACGTACACTGCAAATGCTAGTGTGTTAAACAACACACAGCAAGTGTGTAATTCGTCACACATCAAGATTAGGTGTGTCACTTAACACGTTTAATATTTGAAATCGAGATACTTATTCGTATTAAAACTGTTACACGTTCTATTGCGTGTCATGAATAAAAACTCTAGTGACACCGTAGGTGTGTGTTAATAACTAACACATTTTGGATTAGTCAATCAAACAAAAGAGAAATTCCCCAACTATACATATGCAATCTTCCCAGTAAGTAATTTGCGGGTCGGACGCATGGCGTATTGGTTAACACTCTGGCTTCTCAACCCAGTGATCTGAGTTAAAATCTCAATATCCGCAGCCACTCCTTTCCCATTCTACATTGGTCCTTCGAGCCAGATGGCATGTGATCATCATGATGTTGTTTCACAACGAAAAGAAGCAATCGATTCAATTAAACAAAAACAAAGAACATATGTACATAGTTTCGGGCTGGATGGGCCTCGAAGCGACAAATGGAAATCTTCAGATTTGAACACGGGATCACTGGGTTGGGAGTCCAGTGTGTTAATCATTACACTATTGGTCCCGATCGCATTTTGCTTTCTGGCGAGGTTGCATATAGCTGTTAATTTCGTTTTTGTTTGTTTTCATACTAACACACTTTAAATTGTATAAAAAATTACTACAATGAAATCATACATTTTGGTGTGTTGCAGTAACACACTTACCACTTGTAGTGTGCATTTTTTTTTTTTTTTTTTTTTTGTATAGTTCGCGCAGGTTCAAGATTTATACTCCTATGATGTTTGGCACACAACCTGAACGGAGTGCAGTGGTTTGGGACATTGATGTTCGTTCACTACTCTCAGTGGGGGTTGTCCTAGATAGTACGAGAGCCGACCAAATTCCGCGTTGGTTATAGTCCGTAGTAATTCGTTCGAGCACGTTAGTTTATACTGTGAGTGTTATGCCTGCAGCAGTACGTCAGGTCACTTTTCCATTCACAACTGCGTTGCATAATACGTTTTTACACACTATCGATGCTAATGTTTCATAGCGTGTACATTTTTAATTAGTGTGTTGTTGCAACGAGAATTAGTCTACACACCATATAACGTGTTATAGTTTTAATACGAATAAGTGTATTTATTTCAAACATGTTAAGTGGCACATCTAAGCTCACTTACGCATTTCTGTGTGTCAAGCAACACACGTACATATATGTGTTTTTTAACACATTTCTGCGTGTTGCTTACCACACTAGCATTTGCAGTGCCTAGCCAATGTGATCGCACACAATCAACCTATTCTATACGTCAGAGCCATCGTAAATGGGACCTCACGATGATGCATCACACAGCGGACCACATTAAATAGGTTTTTCAAATAAAATGAAAAAATGTATGACATCTTGCGCGCAACCTGTCGGTGACTACAGGCAGGCATTTGTTCAATAAACAGTGGAGTGCGAAAAACTTACTCGACTGAAAGACCGATTGCTGGATAAAACTTTAAGGGGTGATTGATCTAGGCTTATCGGAACGTTGAAGAAGACACAGCAAATGAAACAGTTCCCTATTTCCAGGAAATTACTTGAACTCGTTTTTTCGTTGTGAAAAAAAAAATGTCAAAAACGTCTTCATATCGAACATGGGTACTTAGGACTTATTGACCTGCCCTCTTACTTCAGTTGAATGTCACGTGATTGGATCCATATACCCATTTATCGAAAGGAATTGTTGCGCGAGTGTTTCTATGCGAGCCAATCACCTTGACAGCGAATCGTAACCAGAGCCAAAGTACTTATCTTTCAACGATGGTGGATGTCACGAACATCCTCACACATATACCATCCACGAACGCTGGGAGGGTGGCTTTACTTCTTAGGGATGGTTCCACACATGACAACCAACATGTGTGAGTTTTTTTCTTCTTCCTTCAACTTTACCCTGAAACATCCCTAAGGACACAACAATGGACTTGCTCCTTGTATTATGGGGGTGTCTATGTACTTCACCCTCTAAAATGAAATTGCAAAAAACCAATCAAATGTGGTGACATGACTCATCATCACCGTCCTTAGCATCGGTATCAAAGTCTTTGATCTGTCTAGGATAGAATATAAGGTGCAACTCGATTAACCGGTTCGCTCACCCAATAAACCCGAATACAGTACTCCTGAGCACGAACTGCAGCTTAAGGCGGCGACTAACCCACAAGGCGGACACTAAGACTGAACTGGATCTACTCCGAAAACAGAAAAAATAAAAAAGCTAAAAGTCATAGTTGCATCATAATAACCGAGGGCTCCAATTACAGTTTTGATATTGTAATTGCAGTCCACCTATCATCGCCTCTATTGTCGGTTGAACCTTTGTTTGCAGGTCTTCGATCCCAAAAATGGACGCAGGGCGTGCGGCACGTTTCCATTTACTATTGTTAGGCGGTCGCCGTGTGCCGTTTTAACTGCTTGTATCTACGACCTGCGTGAAATCAGAGAAACCATATTGAGATCTCTATCGAGGCATCCGGTGGCGCGGGAACAAGCGCCAGCTCTAGTAGTGGCCACAACAGCTCATGGTGGTGGATAGCTTATGAACTGTAAATTATCTTCGCCTAATGAGCTAAGGCTATTAATTGTTTTGTTTATATTCTCCTTACCGCTGTTGTTGTTGTACCGGTTGTTATGAGGTAGCGCCGACATGCATCCGTGACTATTAATAAATTGAATGCCAGGTCATGTCGTTTGATTTAATTGACTTATCAACGGTGTTTAATTGAAAGCCGGACAGTCTAACGGCAGACAATGGTAGGCCCACTTGGTTAGAAAGACGTGTTGACACGCAAAGATGGTATTTCGTATGATAGCTCGAGTATAGGGGATTCCCCTAATTTTTCCTTGATCGCTTTGTACGCTCGTCTCCTTTACGAATATGCTCCGACTAAAAATGACTTAGCATGACCTTTAGGGTCATTTCTGCAACGTAATCGGCCAGCAAAAACCAGAAAACATCGGTCGCAAAGTGCACAAACTCCAATTAAATATCACGTAGTCGATTAAAAACCCATTCAGCCATCAACCATCCACCATCAGCCATCAGCTATCTGGCATTTCACTATTCTAGTCCCACATCGTACAGTGAACAGTATGCCCGTAGCCTATTGTCCACATTGTGCGCAAAACAACCAAAGACATCGATCGAGCGCCGGTCGACTCGAAGATCACCATCTGTGAGATTTGCCCGATCGATTTTGCCGACTGATCAACGAACGACAGTGGTGATGGAGGTTATGTACTCGTAAAATAACATTAATCTGATGGTCGTTAAGTACCCAGCATTTGTGCCATGGTAACAGTGTATGGTACGGCGAAGGAGTCGTCAATCGTCTTGCGTTTGATCGCGGATGGTGTTCGATGTTGTTTTGCTAGAACGATCACCTGGGCAAGGTCATCTTATGCAACGATGACGACGATGACGACAACGACGACGAAGACAGCGAAAGGTTAATTGCATCTGTGGCGATTGTGTAATCACCAGGTTACAACGGTGAACATAACGGACAGTCGTTAATGACAATTAGGAGGTGATGTATGCGAGCTATTAAGCCCGCTAAGTGGGCATACATCAGTGCCATTTCTACGTTGGATACCCCCACCACAGGATGTCAAACATGCATGAGCGCCGCGGAATCATTAGACTAAAAGAGCCCTCGCCGAACTGTCTGAACTTCCTGTCAATTCATCACAGTTGAGATTAATGAGCGTTTCACAGATATCCCTATGCACATCCATATAAATGTCCCCATATCACGCATCAAGGACATTGAACCAACTGGGGCGAGTTGTGACTGAGAGCTATGCGCCCGCAACCTTAAATCAAATTAATAATCATTCAAAAGATCGCGCGATAGTAACATGATCGCGATCTTGTAAATTGTCCATTGTACGAGCATCTAGCCTGCTCGGCGAGCAAAGAGCGTGTCCTTTGCGTGAGCGTCCACAACACGATGATCATGATGCCAGCTCTAGTAGGCACACCTTGCATGCAGATTGTCCTTTCGGACGTGCAATGCACTGCAATTCATCAAACCGTGATTGCCTCGTGGTGGTTGATGCCTTGCGGTCGCGAGCGAGGGCGCGGACTTCTTTGCCCGATTGCTCGAGGCGAAGATTGAACGAATGGTCCAATGCTCCCAGCAGGTGCACGCGGACAACGATGCTCATCGCTATGTCGATCGGTTACGTAGTGTTGTCGTTGCCATTGATCCAGACACATCTTGCAGGAAAGTGGTCCTCGTCGTCATCGTCGATTGCCTGTTATCTGAGCAGCGCATGAAAGAGATTTGTGAATAGAGATTAGGTTCATTACACGACGGCTAGATAATGGATTATTGGCGGCACATATTATCGAGTAAGGTGTATCTGTGGCCAGATGGATGCGTTGTGATTAGAGGCAGCATGTACTGCTGGCAAAGTGATTAAACGGTGAGTATAGCAAATTGATCGCCCACTACCCTTCGTGGAATGTTTATATCAGTGCTTGAGATGCAGAATGTAATTATACGTTTTGATGGTACGTCAATTCTCTATCTATTCGGCTTTATAACTAATTATCATTCTTCTCGATGACAGAGTTGCTGCTCTTTGGAGCCGTTCTACAACTTGAATCTTAGTGCACTCATGTAAATGAGAGCCAGCTCAACATGTTCCAGGCAAACACCTTGAACGCCTGGAACAAGGTAACTTCCCAGCATACCGTGATTACAGCATCTTCATTTAAAAATGACATGAAAACAGAAAATAAACCGAGCAGCTACTAGGACGTTTATTTCAAGATTTCTTGAATCTTGTTCAAAGCAACTGAGTGGGAAGTGATCGATGATCTATTCGGCGATTGGCACGAGTTGTCGAGTTCAATATTCTTTGACTTGTGTTTGCTTCTTTGGTCCATACGACTAACTCTTATCCGACGAAACTCTGGTTAAGAGAACCATAGGACTCCTCTTTACTGCACAAACAGAGTGCAATTTCAATACCTAAGCACATCCTTCTTGAGTTACTTTCGATAGTGATTTTTGGCTGATTTTCTCCATATATGATCTCAACAACCAATTCGGACGACCTCGGGAACTACGGTTGGGATTGTTGGGGCAATATTTTCCAATTAGCCGTAAGCAGAACTAGTGGCGCCCTAAAAATGATTGACTTACAATAGCAACGTGTTGTGATTAAATTTTTAGTGAAGACTGGTGAGGACCTCTCGGAAATCCCCTGAAAATTGCAGGTGGTGTACGGGAACGGTAGACAAAGTCAGCAATGGGTGGGTAAACGGCCAACGAAAGCGAGGATATTAAGGTCGTCATTGAAGGCAATGTTGATCGTAAGCATATTTCTGCCGACCAGATAGTGACTGGACAGTTCTATATCTAAGGGCTTCGAACTCACCAAAAAGGGCTGGAGCTTGCATCATGACAACACGCCGGCCCCTTTTTCGCTGATTGTGTAAGAGTTTTTGGCGAAGGAAAGGATTCCAACATTGCCACATCCACACTATAGCCCTGATAGTGCCCCCTATGAATTTTGTTTTATTCCCCAATATGAAGTCACATCTCAAGGGAACTCATCGTGTTTGTGTAGAGAATATCAAAGAAGCTGTTCCCATGGTTCTGAATGAGTTAGCCTCGAAGGTTTATCAAGAGTGCTTCGAATCGTGGGAGCAACGTCAGAATTATTGTGTAGAGCTAGAGGAAGAATATTTTGAAGGTGGATGATGCAATTTTTTCTTTTATTGTTTTTTGTTTAAGAATTCTAGGATCTTTACCGCCACACCTCATGGAGGACCAAATTCCAAATTGAGCGATCCGCCAGGTTGGGGCAAATCACTTTGATTTGCCAAATCCCAATCCCCAAAAAAAATTCCAGAAAGGAAACGAGCAAGCTACTCCTGGATTTGGCGTTCACTCATACACTTTACATTCTCACTGTACACTTCACAATTTTTTCGGCGTGTTTTAGTAGCCTTTATACCTTTTTTTTTATAGAAGAAGGAAATCACATAGCTTACTTATTCAACTATATTATTAATTTTCAAATCCATGTAACTTTTTGCACAAACCACAAATTGCAAAACTGTATGGAAGAAATGTGGTCCGAGCCGTCACCTTTCAAACGCGCGTTCGTTTGACAGAATCGGGGTAGTTCGCACAGGTTCAAGACACACAACCTGGACGGAGTGCAGATTGTTTGGGTCGTAGATGTTCGTTCACTAATCTCCAGGGGTGGTTGTCCTAGATGGAAGGAGAGGAACTCGACCCAATTTTCACGTTGGTTGTAGTTCCCAGCAACAGTCATGTCCATGCCGTTATGGTATTATATTAGAATTGCACATACAGAGTACGAATTTGAAGTGACCATATACTGTGATTGTTACTTTATCAGTATTTTTGATCACTTCCTATTCACAGCAGCTGTGTTCCACAGCTTTTCCGTATAGGAGTTGCATTTCTTGGGCTTTGGTCATACTTTAAACTACAGACCTTCCGCTCCACAGTTGGTGATGTTTGCCATTGCCATATATTGTTACGGAAATTAATAGCTCCGAATAGGGTTCGACCACTGGATTGCGATAATCTACAACTATCTGTTTGTTTATTCAATGTACACACACTTTTGCTATTTCACCTCAGATCAATTATCTGGGCGCTTCACCTTTATTACAAATTTGTCTCTACATCTCGCTAAATGGCTTGACTACCGACTGATCACTCGTTATTCCGAAAGCTGAACGCTCCCGAGGGCTAGTGCTCCCGCTTATATAGCCATCGGTCCACTTTCTCGAATGTTCGCCGTCAGACGTTCCCCTTCGGAAGGTCTCTAGAATGTTTTGACATTCAGCAGTATGCTGCTGAAAGTTACCATTTCCATTTCAACGTCACCAGAGCATTCCAAACTTCGACAGCGAAATTCGAACATAACCATCGATTCGTGTCCGTAACAATATTGTTACAAAATTTAATCCCACACCGAATAGGGCTCGCAGCTTCACCACTTTTCTTTATTATCCAAAACCTATTGAACACTTTGAACTTTATTACACACACAAACCTTTATTGAAAGCCTTTATTTTCCCACTGTTTTATCGATTGGTCACATCGACTTGTCACACGAGGTTCAATTTCACAAACTGAATGAATGCCGAGGGCGAGTGTTCGCACTTATATAGCTCTCGGTCCACCTTCTCGAACGTTCGCCGTCAGAAGTTCTCCTTCGGAAATCTCTAGAATGCTCTGACAATTAGCATTACGCCGTTGGCAGTTGACATCATTCCAATCTCCGCTTCAAGAGAGCTTTCGAACTTCGACAGCGAAATTGGAACATAGACGTCGGTTCGTGTCTCCGCAACACTGCCCTCCTCCTAAACTTGTTCGTCCTCGAACAAGCGATTTGATCCTTCTCCGTTGTATGGCGCTAACCCCTCTACGTGGACAATCTGTTCTGTTTCCCGTCTATTCGGTATACCACGTCATTGAGCTTCTTGATGACCTCATATGGCCCATCCCAGGCTGATTGCAATTTGGGGCACAAGCCTTTTTTTCGTTGTGGGTTGTACAGCAATACCAATTGTCCTGTCTCGAATCCAGAAGTATTCCACCTCAAGTCGTATCTCGCCTTCATTTTATCGCTGGCGAAGTTCAGTCGCTCCCGGATGAACTGATGGATAGAGCTCAGCTGTTTCTTCTTTTCGGTTACGAAGTCCTCCCTGCCGCTAGTTGTCGGTAGTACCACGGCGAACTTCAAGTCCGATGGAAGTCGAAGATCAGATCCAAAAATGGCTTCAGTTGGTGTTGTTACCGTTGAATTGTGCTGTGCCGAACGGTACGCCATTAAGAAAAGGGGAAGATGTTCATCCCAGTCCTTCTGATCTCCGACGATGACTTTTCTCAAGTATTCCTAGATCGTCCAGTTGAACCTTTCGACCATGCCATCAGATTGTGGGTGTAATGGGGTTGTCCGTGTCTTTCTGATACCTAGCATGTCGCAGACTTCTTTGAACACCGACGACTCGAAGGTTCTTCCTTGGTCTGAGTTCAGTTCCATTGGTACTCCATAACGCGCAACCCAGTTTTTTTTTTTTTTTTTTTTTTTTTAGAGACTCGCGCAGGTTCAAGAGTTTTTATATTCTCTTATGATGTGTTGACACACACAACCTGAACGGAGTGCAGTGGTTGGGGTCGTTGATGTTCGTTCACTACTCTCAGGGGTGGTTGTCCTAGACCTAGATAGGACGAGAGCCGACCAAATACGCAGAGGATGAATTTCGGTTGACCATATGCTGTGAGTGTTATGCCTGCAGCAGTACGTCTGGTCACTTTACATTCACAACTGCGTTGCATACCTTTTGTCCGTATAGGAATTACTTTTTCTTGGCTATGAAGCGAATTTGAACCACTGCACCACGGCCACCCCCAATTGTTCACGAATGAATCCGAAATGGTCTTGGCTTCCTGGTTCGGGATGCGAAACACCTCAGGCCACTTGCTGAAGTAATCGATCACCACCAGCGCGTATTTGCTTCCAGCGTTGCTCGTTGGGAATGGGCCTGCGATGTCCATGGCGATACGTTCGAACGGTGCTCCAACATTGTACTGCTGCATATTTCCTTGAGTTTTCCTAACTGAACCCTTTGCCTTCGCATACTGTTCACACTTGCGAATGAAATTTGTGACCGACTCATGGCATCCTACCCAGTAGAAACGTCTTTCGATCTTTTCTACAGTCTTGTTAACACCAAGATGACCCCCGCTTAGTCCCTCGTGGTATTCTCGGGTGACCTCGTCGATTTGTCCCTTTGGAATTACCAGCAGATCGTTTACAATGTTCCCGTCCTCACTTTCCCAACTGCGGAAGGGGCAACCGTTCTTCAGCTTTAAACTCTGCCATTGAGCCCAGTAAGCTTACACGATTGGACTTTCACTGGATATTTGGTGCCAAGTTGGCCGAAAACCTCGTTCTTGGTAGTCGATGACGACTGCCAGATCGGCATCTTCTCGCTGCTTTCTTCTGATCTTCTCGACAGTCCAGGCATCTTCTGGAAACGACGGATGTCGGTGACCTGTTCCTTGGCTTCGGCACGTGAACAATGTTTGCATTTAACATCGCAAGGTCGCCTCGATAATGCATCCGCATTTCCATGACAGTTTCCCTTCCGGTGTTCGATACTGAAGTCATAACTCTGGATTCTCTCTATCCATCTAGCAAGCTGGCCTTCCGGGTATTCGAACTGTAGCAGCCACCTCAACGCTGTGTGGTCCGTCCTAAGATGAAAAGCTTGGCCATAGAGATATTTGTGGAAATGCTTGACACAGTCAACCACGGCTAAAAGCTCCCTCCTTGTTACACAGAAGTTCTTCTCCGGCTTCGATAGGATCCTACTGTAGTAAGCGATAACCCGTTCTCGCCCGTCAATCATTTGAGAGAGTACTCCGCCGATTCCATGTCCGCTCGCATCGGTGTCCAAAATAAACTTTTCTCCCGGGACAGGATATGCAAGGATCTGCGCACTGCAGAGCAATTCCTTCAGGTGAATGAACGCTTCCTCCTGCGGCTTTTCCCACTTGAATGGCCGATTCTTTTTGGTGAGCTCGCGCAGACTGTTGGCAACGTTTGCAAATCCTGGGACGAATCGCCTGTAATATGTGCAAAGTCCCAGGAATGATCTTAGCTCATGGAGATTCTTCGGCCGTGGCCATTCCTTGACCGCTGAGATTTTGTCTTCGTCTGTATGGACTTCTTCTGCAGTCACCACATGTCCCAAGTACTTCACCTCGTTCTGGAAGAGCGAACATTTCTTCGGGCTCAATTTGAGTTCGGCTGCTTGAATACGTTCCAGTACCTCTTCAAGCTTCTTAAGGTGTTCGTCGAAATCCTTGCCCATGACAATTATGTCATCCAGATAGACAAGGCAAGTTCTCCAGTGAAGTCCTCTTAGCACCCGGTTCATAAGTCTCTCGAATGTGGCTGGCGCATTGCAAAGACCGAAGGGCATCACAGAGAATTGCCACAACTCTCCCCCGGCAGTGAACGCGGTCTTTTCCTTGTCTTGCTGGTCAAGCTCTATTTGCCAGTATCCGCTTTGCAAGTCCAGCGTCGGGAACCACTTTGCACTAGATAGTGTGTCCAAGGTGTCGTCGATTCTCGGTAAAGGATAGCTGTCCTTCTTCGTGACGTAGACGAAAAGTAGAATAGTAGGAGCTTGCGCAAAAGAAGAGCGCGTTCGAGGAGATAGAGAGATATTGTCGCAGGAACGGCATACGAGAGTTTTACCGGCGGGAGCTTGCAGGGATGAACACAGACATCTCGTAGTTGAATCACAGTCGACCATTCACACTGGACGAAGATGAGAGAGAATGCTGTCCAACCGACTTAGATGAGGGTAAGATAGCGATATCAACACTGAAGCCTAATAAAGCTGCTGGCACAGGCGGCCTACACTCTGGACTACTTAAAGCAGCGGGAGGTGAGATAGTTGGGAACATGCACTCATCTGTAAGATATGGAAAAAAAGAGATCGCTATAACTGCGCCAACTATAGGGGAATAAGTCTCATTAACATCTTATACCCGATGTTAATCTCCCGTCATCTGTAAACCTTGAAACTATTCCTATTCCAATAAAGACCAAATATTCACACTGCGGCAGATCTTGGAGAAGACCCACGAACTTCAGATCGACACACACCACACCTTTTCGTCCATTTTATTGCCACATATGACAGTATATAGAGCCATGTTATGACGACAACGGAGAATTCTCGCTGCTCTACTAATGTCGGTAAGAAGTTAACCGAGACCTTCGATGTCAGAAAATGATTCAGTCGGACCTGCGTACTGTCATGTGACTTTTTTTAGGGTTCCGTACCCAAAGGTAAAACGGAACCCTATTACTAAGACTTCGCTGTCCGTCCGTCCGTCTGTCACCAGGCTGTATCTCATGAACCGTGATAGCTAGACAGTTGCAATTTTCACAGATGATGTATTTCTGTTGCCGCTACTACGACAAATACTAAAAACAGAACAAAATTAATATTTAAGGGGCGCTCCCATACAACAGACATGATTTTCATCCAAAAAATCCTGCCTGCAACCAAGATCTGTCATTTGATGAGGTAACATACATAGTCTCTTTCATATTTATATATACAGATGGTACGGAACCCTTCGTGCGCGAGTCCGAATCGCACTTGACCGGTTTTTTATTCAATATCGTGCGGGATTCCCTGGCCAATACAAGAGGCACGATCTATTTCAAGCCCGCACAATTGTTCACGTACGCTGAAGACATCGACGTGATTGGGGGAACGTAGCAGAAGTGGGTCTGAAAGTGAACGAGGGCAATACCAAATAAGTGTGTGCTGTCGTCAAAGAAAGAAGCACAACACAGTCATCTTGGCTAGATTGTCACTAGTGGCAGCTATAACCCTGATGTTGTCAAGGATATCGTTCACCTTGGCTCACGGGTTATCAATAACAACGATACCAGCGCTGAGATCAGATGCAGAATAACTCTTGCCAACCGCGTTTTTTTCGGGCTCAAGAGCCAATTGCGAAGTATGGCCCTCTGTCCGAAAACTAAGGTGACTCTCGTAGGAGCTGAAATTATCCCCTCAGAAGTCCTAATTTCACTGAGAAGGGTACGCTTCCTAAGGTGGCAAAGGACAGCACACTCCCATAGTATGTGCCTTGCAGTTTCTTCGTCCTAACGACAGAGTCGACACTCAGTTTCCGATGAGAGGTTCATTTTATTGAGATGATATCTCAGACCACAGTGCCCCGTAAGGTAGCTGACCAGTCTTCTGATATCTATTCTGTTATGTTTGAGGACATAAATAGAGTGTTTGGAGCCCTTGAATGCTATTCCAAAAGAACAGATGTTGCGATTTTTCCACATGTCTAGGAAAAAGTTAATCTTAGACTTGGGAATGGCACAGAAAGATTCGGCACCTTGTACATTTCGCTGGAACCCTTCCTAGCGAGTTGGTCGGCGATTTCATTGACCTTAATGCCTTTGTGCCTTGTTTTTTTATACTAGGTCCTGTAGGGCATAATAAGGAATGCCTTAACGAAATTTAGGTTGACGTACGTCAACATGGCATATAATTCGTCCTGAAAGAGCAAGTCAGCACCAACCACGGAAATTATCTTGGAGCCATCTGTGTGCCATCTAAGGCCCTTGACATCGGGCAAAGAACCGCCGCTTTCCTAAGCTGTGCGGCTTGGGATCAGTATCTCAAATCCTTTGAGAGCACCGTGGCGCAGTGGGTAGTGTGTTGGCCTCTGACGCCGATGACACGGGATCGAATCCCGACACAGCCATGTCATCGAACGTGTTTTCACGGTGTTTCTCCTCAGTAAGATTGTCATGAAAAGCTTCTCGAAATTCGCCATTCGGAACCGGCAATAAACTGTAGGTCCCTTTCACCTCTGGGAATTGAGAGAAGCTCGGCTCTGGTCCTTTGGGGTAGGCCTGTTTCTGAGCGAAAATTATGATTGCACTGCGTATTGTAACCTTTCTAATAAGAAGGTGCAATGGAGCGAGTCCAGTCAGTGCTTCTTTAGCTCCCCTAGGTTGCCATAACGCCTGTAATGCCCCGACACGCTAGTCTCTGAACGCGTTGAAGTTTAACGATTATCGTTTTTTGCTCAACTTCTGTGGTGATAGGTCTAACTGTCGCGGTATATAACCAGTGGATTGTCTTACGTTTCACTCTTGTAAGTGCGTCGAAAGGCTCACAAGGCCTTAGTCGCCTTTGTAAGTTTGTTTTCGATCAAGGTCAATATCTACATACCTGACTTCTTCTGAAAATCTTATGCTTGTGCCATTTTGAAAGACGGAGCACTGTTGCATTCTTCTCTTCCTTGTAAACGGGACTACGATTGTGTTATTTGGGCTAATCGATAAACCCTCTCTGACGTACCGGTCAGGGACAAACTGAAACGCGAGATGCATGCGCTCACAGGCAGCAGTTTCGCACTTGCCCGTAGCAATAACTACTAGGTCATCAGCATATCCGATGACCTTGTAGCCACGAGTGGTTAGCTTGCGTAGTAGGTCGTCGATAACTATCGACCAAAGAAGGGGTGAAATTATTCCTCCTTGTGTTCTTCCGATGTGGCTGATATATTACGGCTTTTTAGCAGCGCCCTAGTCCAGTGGTTAATCAGTTAGGATAGTCTACAACTCTGCGTGACGGGGTGATTCTATCTACCAAAAGCCCCCTCACCTGGCTTTCCAAACTTGGGGATAAAAATAAGGTTGAATCTCCAAATTTGAGGGATGTATTCCAAGTTGAAATATTACCTAAAAAGAGCTATCAGTGGTGTTGGAATGATGCCTAGGCCGTTCTGGAGAACAGTGGGAAAGCCCGTAGCTTTGTAGGGTATAAATTAACCATTTGCCCATTTAACCCTATTGGGGCGGAAAAGTCTGCAAGGGAGAGAGAGGCAATCGATGTTATTTGTGCCGCTCGTTTGATCGTCGAATAGCATTCTTTGGGGAGTAGAATCAGGGAAGTGTACGTTAAGCAAGGTTTCCAGGGTTTCTCTGCAGTAAAGGTACCGTCTAATTTGCGAAGTAGCCGATCCCATTTGTATGCTCCCGGGACAGCACTTTATAGATTCGGGCCGCAGTTGGGGCAGATATAATCAGTCCAACTATTTTTTCGTTTGGCTCTCTTGAACAGAGAGCTCACATGATGTAAGCTGCGCATTCCACCAAGGTACACACAGCTTATGTGTACTTGTCCTGAGTGTACAGCTGTTTCTAAAGGATAAGATAAGTGCTACGTTGAGTTGATAAGCCATTTCTTCGATATCATCTATCGAACGCAATCGACTTAAGAAGCATATCTTCCTTAGCGGCAAGTTGAGCTTGGAAAAGAGCCCAATTTGTTCGTTTGGGCTGATCTCCAGACTCAGCTTCCTTAACCTCACTAGAGATGTTAAATCTGATATGTTGGTGATCAGATAGTGAGGCATCATTTGAGACGTGTCAGTCCCATATTGTATTTGAGACAAAGGGGCTTGAGACTGTAAGGTCAAGTACCTCTTCTCTAATTGGATTTGTAAGTTTAGGTCTACTAATGGCAGTACCTTACTAGGTCTTGTACCTCAGTAGGTGGAATTTGGTAGCCGTCTCCAGGGAAGTAGACGGAGGCGCACGCGATCTCCCTTACTCCACCATCAGTGTGGACTTCAACGATGACGGCTGCCAGGTCCCTTGTTATAAACTCTGGAATGGGGAGAAAATTTATATTAGAACCGATTAAACATGCGACCCTAGGAGGGAATTTTCCAAGAGCCTAAATTAACTTACGCAGCCTGTTATGAACCCACGGTTTCTGGACGAGTTACAGGGAGATTTTGTCGCGATAGAATCAAAGGCTAAAGATGTCCGAGGCAATGATGGCATGGTGCAGGTTGCCCTGCAGCACACGCAGCCCACTCATTTCTTATGACCGTAGGCCGGGTCCTTCGTTCGAGATGGATTATTGTTGCCACCCCGAAAGTTACTGGTCCGATGAAAGTGATCCATTGATTTACTTCGTGTCGAAGATTCCCCTTGTTTAGTGGGGGGGTGGGCCTTAGTGGTCCTCGACCCAGATGTGGCAGTGGCTTTTGGGTTGTCACATGTTGGTGTCCCTGTTACAACTGTAGGTGCAACCACCATACTGCTGGCTGTAGGTTGCTTGATTTCTACAGCAATTGGTCGTACATCAACTGATGTCTTTCCGCGGCTTTTTATGATGATCTTAACATCACCAAAACGATAAGCCACTTTGCATCTACATAAGTTCTAGCAGTCGGTCCAAGGACCTGTCACTAATTGCCAGAACAGATGCAGGATATCTTTGTCCTTATCTAGCGTGCTCTGTATGACTCTTCAGTGCTATGCATACGGGGGATCATTCTACGAGTCCAGCGTCGCCAACAGTTTGGTGATGTAGGCCGATACTCTGTGGGAAGTAGCCCCGATCGATGTGTGGTTTCGGGTAGCCGTCTTCCTCCACCAGTATCACATCAAGTCCACTCTTATCCTTTAAGGCCGTGAAATTTGTCTTTATCCAATCGGCCATGGTAGCGCCGACACACAAGGTAGAACCATCCTGACGTTGGTCGATCCCTTAAAGTGGTGTGGGCGCCTTACCCAGCAGTTCGATGGAGGAGTCAATTACAGCCTACTGAACGGCCGGCTGTCATCTGCGCTGTGGTAAGGGCCCCAGCTACACTGCTTTGTCGGCTTTGGGATTGCCGATCTTGCTACATTCGGCAACCGGATTCGGCGGGGTATTGTCGGTGGAACAGTCTCGCTTCAGTTCCGGACCCTTGATGGCAGGGGAAGATTTTGCATATGCTAGAGCCTCGTCTCTAGTTTTGCCCTGCTTGATTGCAACTTTAAAGCGTCGCTGCTTGGACGACTTTAGTTCGTAGAAACCACAGATGGTAGAGACTTATTCTCTACATGTTTGATGGTTCCGTTTCCTTTCACAAGTGGGAGTTCATTCGAGAGCATGCTCACAGAATCCCCACCGAGTGTGGTGTCGGAATTGGAGAGTGAAGTCACATGTTCTACTTTCCGGCAAAAGATACCGACATCGCTCCTATTGGTTGAGCTGCTGAGGACTCACAAGTCCTAGCAGGCGATGACATTTGAGAGTCATCATTATCTTTAAAATTATTGTTGCGGACAAAAACCGACGGACGGTTGTGTTCGAATCTTGCTGTCAAAGTTTGGAATGTTTTGTTGCAACTAAGGAAATGATGGTAACCTTCAGCGGCATACTGCTAAATGTCAATGCCAGAGCATTCTAGAGACCTCTGAAGTGGAACGTCTGACGGCGAACATTCGAGAAAGTGGACCGAGGGCTATATAAGCGGGGAACACTCGCCCTGGGGGGCATTCAGTATTCGGGATTCAGTAACGAGTGATCAGTCAAACGCAGAATAACTCTTGCCAACCGCTGTTTTTTAGGGCTCGGAAGCCAATTGAGAAGCAGAGCCCTCTCTCGAAAAACTAAGGTGACCATATACAAGACCCTTATCATCCCGGTCCTGATTTATGACGCAGAGATATGGACCTTATCGAAAGCGGTTGAAGAGGCCCTTGGTCGTTTCGACAGAAAAATTCTGCGTACGATTTTCGGCCCGACCTGCATAAATGGAGAGAAGATTTAATAGTGAACTGTGCGGGCTGTACAGCGACATGAACGACATCAACGAATAAGATAGCTAGGTCATGTTGAGCGCATGGAAAACATAACTCCGGCCCGGAAGGTCTTTGATTCCAACCCTGAGGGGCGACGCGGTCGAGGACGGCCAAATTTAAGGCGGCGCAGCCAAGTGGAAGAGACCTTAACCAACTAGGCTTGCGGCATTGGAGACTGCTGGCGAAAGACCGTGCCAGTTGGAGAGGTTTTTTAAAGAAGGCTCAGGCTCGCCATGAACTGTAGCGTCGAAAAAGAAAAAGTAGTGAGTTGTAGAGACAAAGTGTATAATTAAGGTGTGTGTAAGCAAAAAAGTGTAAAGTGTAAAGTGTGTAAATGCTTGTAATAATAACAGAGGTGAGGCGCCCACATAATTGATCTGAGATGGGATAATAAAGTGTGTGTATTGAAAGTAAATAATTGTAGTTCATCGCAAGCCAGTGATCAAACCCTATTCGGCGACTATTCAGCAGACATTTTGTTACCACGAAAAACACGGGAAAGTACGGTCACCTAGAGCAGAGCCCGAGACACTGCAGGAAGGCTTTAATGAAATCAGAGGTCGCCCGGAATCAGACGTTCACATACCTAAGCACCCTCTTAGCCATGCATCCATCGGCGTATGCTGTTCCACCTTGGAGTGGGGGGAGTGAGGGAGTGATGGATATGAAGGAAGAGGAGAGGCTTCTGGTTCCCCTAGAGACTGTTCCTCGAGAGTCATTACCTGTACTAAGCCTTTGTACCACGGCAAGTTGAGCAGTTTTCACGGAGATTGCTTTAGATTGCATGGTGCTGGTAATACATCATCCTTCGAATTACCTCGAGACGAGAATGCCAACGCAGTTATATCCGAACGTAATACTTAGTCGCTGACAATAGGAATACCACTTCCTCCATCCCAATTTTCCTCCAGTCAAATTCGCCTCCACACCATCATTCCCACTTTATCGGTGTCGAATCAAGCTCACTATCTAACACAATCTCCCTCCCGTACCACAAACCGGTACGTCTTGACTTGGTCTTCACCGAACATGACCATTAAAAACACGCAAATTCATTCATTCCATTATCCCCGTCATTGCATGGAAACATAAAAACCAATTAACAGCTGCCATCCCATTTGATAATAGCTCAACCCCAAACCGTCCTATCTCAGCTGTTCATCTCCAGTGGGCGTGATCGCTTGATCAATTCAGTGAATTTATCTCGGTGGGCGAGATTCCATCTCCATCTACGATCCATTCGCTACGATAAGGATCTCATTAATTGATGTAAAATGTAGAAAAATTGAAATTATTTCATTGATTCCACGGCCCGGCAGTCGTAGCAGCCTTGAAATGCTTTTAAGCCAGCTACTGACTATGGGACTAGTGGGATTCGACTGCTCTAGCGCCAGCCTCTATCATATACCCGATACGCGCGAGTGGGGTAATCAATTGTTGGTGCCACAAATGGAACCAGTTTTATCGGGTCGCCAGTGACGAAGGCGTCAATAATGCCCCACACAATCGGACTGAATGATCGTAAATAGCCGTAAATTTGTTTGCGTTAACATATCGGACGGCTAACGGTTAAAATGCTCATAAGTGATTTCTGAATTGAAATCGAACGAAGCACCGCGTACGGATCGTAATTCAGGGGCTGCCGTTAAGACCAGCTGCCATTGCGAGGTATTTTCATTGCACATTAATGCCTCATGGATTGGTTCGCGCCCGAGAAAGTGGGTCAGGTTCGTTTCTATGGTGGTAATTGATGATGGTGGTAGTCCGGGGTGTGAGGTGCAATGGAATGTATAGAGCGTCGCCAACGCATTATCTCGGCAGCAAGCATAATCTGGTGGTGTGAATTGATTGCCTTAATTAGTGAAAATGAAATTGAAAATCGAATGCGGGATCGTCGATTGAATGGGTTTGAATGGTGTACACGAGTGCACGGATACAGGAATGAAGCTGTCGGTGGGGATGACGCGCAAAACATGTTTTGCACTAAACTGTACTGAGAATGACTTGGCGTGTCAACCGAGTCCTTGCACATGTCCTTTGCATGCATTTATGGATTTCTGTTTTTTTGTTTTTCAAGTTCAACACTCCACCCGACGGCGGCGGCGGGTTATGAAGATGACATTCGAGGCGTCATCTCATACCAAAGCATTGAATACCTTCTCTTGGTATGTACATATGTATATGTGTATAAGGATAATGACGGCGATGGCAGTATACTTGAGATGAAGCTGCAACCGAAGCTAGAGGCGAGCCTATGGGAGATTGGACAGAAACAAGAGGCTTTTGGAAATTTCTTTTGCCTTCCCTGTTTGCTATTTGCTCCTTGAGTGCACAAGAACACATGGATACCATCCGACTCACATGTGTAGAAACTGCTTATTCATAATTCATGCATACAAGCCATGTGTGGGTGAGCATTTGTGGCAGAGTGCAATTAAAAGAAACATCCTTCTTCATACCTTTCAAGGCTGTGGAGATGGATTTTCCATTTTTTTTTTTTTTTTTGTAACTTTTTCGGTCTAAGGGTACTTCTGGTGTGGCAGGGAAACCTCTTAAGAACATGGCGCGAAAATAAGTCAGCTTTTTCGTGATAAAAGCAACGTCATCATCCTCACCCGGCGTCATCTCTTCGACTACTTAATGGCGAAACACGGTGTGTGGGTTAAGGCGATTGCACAGACCGAGATTGAACAACGTGTGGAACAGAAGGAAGAAAATATCCTTTATTCCTGGGGTATTTCTTTTTGAACTTGTTTTGTTGATAGAAAGGTATTGAAGGTCCTTGAAGTGGCTTGAGGTGAGTTTTTATCGCATTTTTTTCGTCTTTGCGTCGTGATGGTCTTGTTGTGCGTGCACGTTCACAAGGGAAATTGTTTCCTTTTTGGCCGTACAAAGGACTTGGACCACTTCATAATATTTTCAAGGAGTTCTTTGTTCTCTGGATGTTTTTTTGAAAAGGGATCAAGAATGCGGAGTGTAAGGTATAATGTTTCGTTTGATTGCTTTCCATATACAAACTGCTGGTGTGCTGGTATATGAGCGTTATTGCTACCTCGAATAATTCATTCAATTTTTCATATCACATGTGCTTTAGTGCATTCAATCGGCTTTTGTTTAAAGCTCCAATAAGACAACACACCAGATGTGACCTAATTCCAAGCCCTCAATGTAGCACTTGACTATCGTATATAAAAGCTCCGTCAACAGTTCACTATTCACCAGTTCTCACTCGTAATCAATTTTCATTTTCATCCCGAAATGACTAGTGCGACATCAGAACTTTTCTATTTCCTTGGTCTCCTCGTAGTTCTTTCGGAAACCAATGGAAAACCAAACAATATTTTGCGTCCGGTGGGCACTGCCGTTCAATTAATACAAGATCACTTTCCACTGGATGAATCTGGGCTCGACGTGGTCGAAGATAACAACATACCCGTTAATGTTCTACTACCCGACGTCCAAGTCAATCCGGAAATCGATGACATCAAAGTGAATCCAGACGTTATTCCTGTAGTAAAGCCAAACGTTGATGTCGATTTGCTTGGTGGAGTATTTGAGCAAATAGTTAAAGTACTGTCCACAATTCCAGTTAAGTATTGATGTTTTCGAGTTGGAGTCTGTTCTATGTTAACGAGATATTCTTGTAATTTAGACTTTGTGAATAGGAAAGATGAGCTTCGGTCAACTGTCTGTCGATTTGAATCCAATAGAATCAAGGATCCTGGAAGGTGCTTCGGGCATTAAGTCAACTCCAATCGTTCCAGCTACACTCTATCGGCACAGCTCAAAGGAAAGCTTGATATTGAGGCATTCGTTCGAGACCAAAAACAGGACATACACCAGGACACGTACGAGTATATGAAGGCAAAAGACTGAACCGAACATCCTTTCAACCACCTTTTTGTTATATAACTAGCATCGCTTCTAATTTACTATCTGCGGACCTGATCTTATGCCCCCTTCACATCCCATTACACTGATTGCTGACAGACAATAAAGAACCTGAAGCCAACTAGCCCGTTTTCACTATCCAGGTATGGACAGCTAAACCATACTCCCATACACTCCCATTCATCGTCCTTCGTCTTCCTAAAACCTTCTGCACTTACACGCTTTATCTTTCATCTCTGGGCGCGAGCGAATGCCCTTTATCTTAGGTGGCCACCACCATTACCGCCATCATCACCAGCAGTAACAACAACAATAACAAGCTCTCTGCCCGGCTTTTGTTTTGGTGCACTTTTCAAGGATATACTGGTACGCAAGTACATATTCCCTCCTCGTTTGAAAGGACTCGCTATTCGCCATTATACAGCATTTCGCGGCTTGGTTCTAAATTCATTTCATAGCACCGACACCAGAGCACCATGATCGGTGGGGTGGTAAAGGATCAAATTGGAATCCAAATAAGAAGGACACGAAAAAACATACTGCATGCACGAGTATAGTATATTCATTAAAACAAAAGCATCCTTTACACACGACTGCATGGGATAGGAAGCATTTGGAAGGCATTTTTCTGAAGGAAACAATTTGCTGCTGCACATGGGAAGAATGGGCCTTCCAGGAGGCATATATGTAGTGAGTGCTTGGATTTGAATAGCATTCAGGTAATGGGCATTCATACACTGCTGCATACGGCTTCTCCTCTTTTTTTTTTTTTTTGAATGAATTAATTGAATGGCAGTGAAGAAGAAAGGAGTCACTCCTAAAAGTTATGCAGATGCACTTAGGGGTGAAAGGATTTCATCTTAACAACACACACATCTCATCAACCAGTCTATGAGGAGGAGTCCAGAGTGCAGCAGTTACTTGAATGGCTAAGCGATGAATGGCTTAGCTTAGACATGGTGATTATGTTGACACTTGAATCTCATTACATTGGATAAACACACACATACGGATAGACGTAGACAAAGTACCTTGTTATAGGCTTGAGCGACGGTCTCCACACCTATCCTGTATACGCCTGCATAGTCCAGTGCCAGGACACGTGTACATACATATGTATGTGGTGGATCATTAATTTGAAATGAAAAGGATTCATTTGAGCGTGGCAGATAGTCGTCGTGGTCGGTATTCATTGCAATGCAATCTGACATCTTGCTGCGTTGTGTGCCTAAGTAAGGAGCTTAATCAAAAGGAAACCCCGTAATTACTAAGGGTTCATTTGGGTCTGTTTTTGTTTTTTTGTTCAAAAATTGAATGCTTTTCTCGGTAGCGGGTAAGGCGAGATACAAAAGCTTCGAAGTGCAATTCACGAATTCACACTCGAGTTTTGGAACACCTTTTCGGTCTCATTAATTCAACACTCAGGCGTGTTAACAATGAAAAGCCGAGCGAAAACGGGTGCTAGAGAAGTTTGCAGGTCATTACCTCTTTTCAAAAGGACGATGGCTATCGGAATTCTCGTCGGCTGCCTAGTCATCTATCTCAGTTTGAAGTTATTATTGAGTGCAGGAAAGTACTGACCGAAAATGTTCAAAAAACCAAGTGCTCTAGCCTGAAGGCCATTAGGGATGCGGATTGAGAAGCAAGTAGGCTTTTAAAAATGTCTGTAAAAGATGAACCTCGTATCTTATTATATCTACGATCTCGAAATAGGTACCGATCTTTTCCAAAGCGCCTTTGCCCTGCTGGTTTCGCTACCGAGAGCAGAATTTTTAATCACTTTTTCGAACATACTGGCCGGTATCTTGCTAATAGCTCCTTGACTTTTTGACATATTCCAATAAAAAGTAGTCTAAAGGTACCAAATTCTTTGATCTAGCCGCTCTGTTTACTACGGCTTGAAGTGCCTGCTCAGTGGGGCGATTATAACAACCGTAATAGGATTGAAATGTATGCACAGCGTTTTTAACAGAGTACGAATTTAATAGGAAAATACAATAACTTGTGAACATTGTTTAGGTACAGATTACTCAGCGATTAAATGGCAATGCTAGCCAAGTGTGACTGGCTTTAACACATATCGGGAATCTAGCAACAGTTGTACAAAGTGCAACGCTGAAAAACCAAACAGCTAAAAAATCACCCATTACAACCATCATAAATTACTCAATCCATCGGCTGTTATTCCTCTACCGTTGACGATTTGAACTTCTTCTTCTTCTCGGACGTTACAGTTCGGGGTGAACCTGGGCCTCAACCAACATGCCCCTTCAGCTAGCACGATCTTTTGCTAGCCGTTTCGATTGCCGTACACCTAGTTGGCTGAGGTCCCTTTCCACCTGTGTGACATCTTAGGTGCGGCCGTCCTCTGTGTATTCGTGGGAGTCAAAGACTCTCCGGGCTGAAGTTGCGGTACTCGTTCGCTCTACACGGCCAGCCATCTTAGGCATTGAATCCGTAGACGCCTGACTAGACTCATGTCGCTGTACGACCCGTAAAGTTGGTGACAGAGAATGACACACAAAATCCTTCTCTCGAAACGGCCAAGGACTTCCTCATCCACCTTTGATAGTGCCCATGCTTCTGCACCGTACAGCAGGACCGGGATAATAAGGGTCTTGTATAGAGTCAACTTGGCCGTAAGAAAGAGTGCGCTATTACTCAGTGGCTTTTTGAGCCCAAAGGAACAGCGATTGGCAAGAAAAATTCTGCGTTTGTTTTCGGAACTGATAACGTTGTTCCAGGGCACTACGGAGCCAAGGTAGGCGAAGTCCTTAACTACTTCAAACTGCCAATACAAACGTTCTGGCCAAGACATCGGTAGTGAGCATTCTTTCTTGACGACAGCATATATTCAGCATTGCCCTCATTTACTACCAAACGAATTTTCACCGCCTTCGCCGCAATACTTGTAAACGCCTCATTGGACCGGGTAAAATGAGGATGACACATACTACGGAAACTGCTACCAGAAGAACGAACAATGCTTATTTGGATGCGGATTTGTTGCTTTAGGTGGACTTAGGCAAAAAGCCATAAGCTTCCAGCATGCTATCTTCGGGAATATTAGCTCGATATGCGTTCACGCCCCCTCACAAAGGAAAAAGATGACAGAGTCAAGGATGACTTCTATGACCTCCTAGAGAGAACATACGCTCAATGAGCCAGCTATGACATCAAGATGGTTCTTGAAGATTTCAACGCGAAGTCACGTAAACAGGACACCTTCGAACGAGTCGTAGGGTAGTACAGGCTACAAGACACCACGTCCGAAAACGGATTATGGCTAATAGACTTTGTGACTGGGCGTAATCTCCTAAAAGCTAGCACAGGATTTCCACATCTCATTATCCATAAGGGGATCTGGCGGTCTCCTCATCAATTATCTGTTAATCAAGTCGATCATATTGCGATCGACGCCAGACACTCCTCCAGCATATTGCATGTCCAAACCTTCAGAGAAGCCAATGTTGATTCGGATCATTACCTAGTTGCGGCCAATGTACGAATGCGCTTATCGCGAACACTGCGGAATCGTACGAGCAACAAAATTTGACGCGGGAAAGCTGCAATCGCGAGAGACCGCCAGGACCTTCACCGATCGTGTCGCCCTCAAGCTCTCTCAAGAGCCAATGCATTCTGCACAAACCATAGAACATCAATGGAGACGTCGTCAAAGCACCACCAGAGCTACTGCCACCAATGTAATAGGTTTCCAGCCACCACCTAAGAGAAACCGTTGGTTTGATGATGAATGCAGACAGGTACACGCACACAAACATAGTGTATACCTGGCCACGTTGCATCGACGAACGAGAGTTACTCGTGAGCTCAATGAGCGGAAAAGAAGGGAGGAGCATGCGAGGAAAAGAAAGAGCAGGCGAAACGCGCGACCGAGGAGTTGGACAGATGTTATCGCAGGAAGAGTAAAACGGTCATCTTAAGGTTATAAAGCCAGAGCGGAAGCCTGCAGAGATGAACACGGACACCTCGTAGTTGAATCTCAGCCGATTCGGCGAATATGGAAAGACTATTTCTGCGGAGTGGCGAAGATGGCCAAGATACCGCTGTCAGGCAGGACGCACTATTCATACTGGACAAAGATGAGAGAGAATTCCGTCCATGCGGCTTGGACAAGGTTAAGATGGCGATATCATAACTGAAGCAGACGGACTACCTGCTGAATTATTTGAAGCAGCTGGAGAGAAGTTGGTTGGGAACATGTACCAGGTCACCTGATAGACATGGTCGGAAGAAAGCACGTCCGATGAATCGAATCGTTTACTCGGTTCATAAAAACGGTAACTCCTATAACTGCGCCAACTATAGAGGTATAACCCTCCTTAACATCGCGTATAAGATTTTCTCTGCCATGCTGTGCGAATGCCTGAAACCATTCCAACGTATAAGATGGCTAGGCCATGTAGAGCGAATGGACGACGAAGCTCCAGCCCAAAGAGTATCTGACTCCAATCCCGAGGACGTTGCAGGAGACGGCCGCAGAGAACCCACTAGGCGTGCGACACATTTAACAGCTAGCAAAAAATCGTGGAAGTTCGTTGGTTGAGGCTCAGGTTCACTGAACTGTAGCACCTACTTAGGTGAGGAAGTAAGGAAGTTTGGAAATTTAAGTAGCAACCTTCGTAAGAAAAGAGTCAGATATCATATGTCAGACTAGAACAATGCATTAATAGATAAATTGAATTGTTCATCCGAAAATATTGAGTTGTCGTTTACAGATTCTAATCCTTATAGACCTGTATGGTGCATTTGACATCTTCTGTGCATTGAATCCCCTTGAAGTCTGTGTACTTTCTCAGACTCTTACCTTTTCTCGAACTCTCTTTTTTCGAGGATAGTCTCCCCAAGTATAATACAATTACCGATGTTGGTAGACACTAAAGAACTTCTGTTTTCGACAAGTCTTCTTCTAAACCTGTTACGCTGACTTGGGCTTTCCAATTTTACTTAAAAAAACCTTAAGTTCACACAGTTTTCTGGAATAGGTTGTAGTGTTAAAAACAGTTTTGAATGCAAAACGTGAGTGGCCCTCGCGTAGGTTAGGTATTAGCGTAAAGAGAAAGTTTCATACGCAGGAGTGTTGCCTTAAATCCCTGTATTATAGAAGACGGCTGATTACTTGCAAAGCTGACTCGAAGTTATTAGGTGCGCAACTCGCTGTTTGTCAATACATAGTTCGAGCAGTAAGTGCTGGTCAATTTTGACACATCCAAACCGTCACGAACCGAGCTTAGACATATGGGAAACAATCCCTTTTCACACATTAGTAATTATAATCGGTATTTGCGGGAAGTGCTGAGTTTCTCCTTTCATTCGAAAAACAAAACGGCGGCTGAAGCACTACTAGAGCTCCAAATAGTTTACGGAGATGCTGCTTTAAGTGAAACAACATGCCGTGATTGTTTCCGTCGTTACAAAGACGGTGATTTCGATGTTGATGACCGTCCGCGTAAAGGAAGGTCAAAATCACTGATTCGGAGACATTGCTGGATGAGGATTCGTGTCAAACGCAAGAACAGCTTACTGCAGCATTAGGAGCTACCCTACCCATGCGTTGGGAACGATTTAGAAACAAGCAAATTGGGTTCCTAATGGTTGGAAGCCAAGGGACGCTGAGCGTCGTTTTTTCGCTTGTGAAAGCGCCAGCGGCAAGAAAGGAAGAGTTTTTTTCTCCGCATCGTGACGGGTGATGAACAATTTATTCATTACAGTAATCCAAAGAAAAGAACGTCCTGGGGCTGTTCGGTCATGCTCCTAAGTACATATGTACCTAGTCGGCTGGGTCAAATATTCACGCTGTGAAGGCTATGTTGTGTATTTGGTGGGACCAGGGTTTTCTTCCTCTTTTTTGGCGTTACAGTTCATGGCGATCATGGGCCTGCTTTAAAAAACATCTCCAACTGGCACGGTCTTTCGCCAGCAGTCCCCAGTGCCGCACGCTTAGTTGGTTAAGGTATCCTTCCACTTGGTTGCCAACCTTAAATTTGGCCGTCCTCGACCGCGTCGCCCCTCGGGGTTGGATTCAAAGATCTTCCTAGACCTAGCCATCTTATGCGTTAGATCCGAAGACGCCGCAGGTCGGGCCGAAAATCGTACGCAGAATTTTTCTCTCAAAACGACCAAGGGCCTCCTCATCTGCTTTCGATAAGGTCCATGTCTCTGCGCCATAAAGCAGGACCGGGATGACAAGGGTCTTGTACATGGCCACCTGGTTTTTCGGGAGAGGGCTCTGTTTCTCAATTGCCTCCAGAGCCCAAAGAAACAGCGGTTGGCAAGAGTTATTCTGCGTTTGATCTCGGCACTGATGTCATTTATGCATGTCACTGCGGAGCCTACGTAGATGAAGTCCTTGACTACCTCGAAATTATACCTGCCAATATGTGGGCCGCGGCCAGTGCGCCGGTGGTTCGTGTCCTTTTTCGACGACAGTATATACATATTGCGTTTTGCCCTTATTTACCGCCAGCCCAATTTTAGCCACTTCCGTCTCAATGGTCGTAAAGGCCCCAATGACATCTCGCTGACTTCGTCCAATTATGTCAATGTCACCGGCATATGTGAGCAGTTGTACGGACTTGAAAAAGGTGGTGCCCCTCGTATTGACCAGTGAGTTTTGCACGATCCTTTCAAAGACGATGTTGAAAAAGTCACACAACATACACACACCTTGACATAAAAGGTATCGGTTAGTTCGCTTCCGACCCTGATGGAGCAGCGAGAGGTCTCCAATGTTATCCTGCACAATCTGACGAGTTTGGCATGGATGTCACAAGTAGACATGGCGTTGTATAGCTCGTCTCTATTTATACCATCGTATGCAGCCTTAAAGTCGACAAATAGATGGTGGGTGTCGATCTGGAACTCGTTTGTTTTTTCCAGGATCTGCCTCAGTGGAATAATTGACCTATAGTGGACTTCCCGGACTTGAGACCACACTGATATGGACCAATCAATTTATGAGCGAACGGTTTCAGGCATTCACACAGTTTAGGACACTTATGCCTCTGTAATTGGTGCAGACAAAGGGGTCTCCTTTCTTGTGGATCGGGCAAACGATACTAAAATTTCATTCATCGTGCATGCGTTCCTCTGACCATACCTTACAGATGAGCTGGTATATACTCTCAACTAGGTCATCTCCAGTTTCTTTAAGAAGCTTGGCAGGTAGTCCGCCTGCTCAAGCAGCCTCGTTCGACTTAAGCTTAGAACAGGGATTCCTAACTTTGTCCAGGACAGGGGACGGAATTCTCTGCTATCGTCGTCCGTTGTGAATGAGTCATTCTGCCTGACAGCGGGATCTGTTTCGTCATCGCTGTTATGCAGTCTGCAGAAATTGTCTTTCCAGATTCTTAGTACCGACTGTGAATCTACTACTAGGTTCCCATTGTCGGCCCTGCAGGCTTCCGTTCTGGCCTTATATCACTGGCATGCTTGTTTGATAAAACCTCCGAACATCATTCCTGCGATAGCATCTCTCCATCTCTACGATCACGAGCTTCTCATGCTCCCTTTTTTTTTTGTTTTTGGTTTTGTCTTCTGCTCGTAATGCTCACGAGCAGCTCTCGTCCTTCTATGCAGCGCCTCTTGACAAGCTTGTTGCTTGGCTGCGTGTGCCTTTCTACATTCGTCGTCAAACCACGGGTTTCTTGTTGGCGGAGGTTTGAAACCCAGCACCGCAGAAGCAGCACGGTCAGTACGGTCTGAGCAGGTGTTGGAGGGTTTTCTTGCGATTGTAGCATTGCGACGTTGTATGCCGCTGGCCTTAATCGATTTTTCTGGGCCCGGCATATTCGCAGTCGCAACCTGGCTGCCACAAGTTAGTGGTCCGAGTCGATGTTGACTCCTCTAAAAGTTCGTACATCCAGAATGTCGGATGCGTGCCTGCCATCAATCGCAATATGATCAATCTGGTTGACGGTTGATTGATCTGAAGATCGCCAAGTCCTTTGTGGATGCTGAGATGTAGAAAACGCGTTGTAGCAACTAGAAGATTTCGCCCCGTTGCGAAGTCTATCGTCCTAAGTCCATTTTTGGATGTGGTGTTGTGTAGGCTGTGCTTGCCAATAACCCCATCAAAGGCGACTTCCGTGCCCAGTTTTGCGTTAAGGTCTCCCAGCACGATTTTAACATTGTAACTGGGACATTGGACATATGTCCTATCTAGGAGGTCGTAGAAGTCATCTCATGTAGCGTCATCCTTGTCCTCGGTAGGGGCGTGAGCGCAAATAAGGCTGATGTTTGCGAATTTAGCCTTGATGCGGATTGTCATGAGGTTTTCGCTTACATGCCGGAAGCTTAAGACTTTTTGCCTAAGTCTACCTCTAACTAAAAATCCGCATCGCGTAGGCGTTGCCTTCTTTCCTTGTAACAGTCGCCGTAATAGATGTTACAGTTTCTCATCCGCTTTTCGCCCGGTCCATCCCATCGTACTTCCTGGATAGTGGTAATATCTGCCTTATATCAGTCCTCCGCAAGTTGTTCGGCTGCACGTGGTCTATTGAGGGATCTTACATTCCAAGTACAAAGCTGGATATCATTTTTCCTTTTCCTTTGGTTGTTTCCTCGGTCGCCATCGATTAATCCGCCCGTTTTTTTTTTTATAACCGAAGCTTTACGGGCTCTTTGGCTTGTTGGATTTTTTTTTCAGGTATGGCTTGCCGGGTCATAGCCTAACTTATCCTGTTTTATGGCGTAGGAAACTCGCCATTCGCCCTTTCCGTTCGCGATTTCATATAAAAATCCCCAGGTAGCACCACGAGGAGGTGGAAATAGGACTTACTAACAGAGCTGCTAGATGTTCGGCTGCAGTGGCTTCTGCTCGCTACTTCACGGGCATGTCGGATAGGCTACCCCTACGAGGCCTTTGCTAGTCGATTACCACCAGTTGGAACCAGGATGGTGTTATTTATTATGAATTGTTGAAACGCAACGAAACCATCACTCGGGTACGGTATCGACTTCACTTGATGCGATTGAGGGCATTATATTCTACCAGTCTGTCCATCTGCTAGGATGTATGTATGTATGTATGTTGGCGTTACAGTCCATGAAGAACCTGAGCCGAGCTTCTCTCAGTCACCCATGTTGTGTGTGATTTCATTTTCCCATAGGTGAAAGGGACCTACAGTTTATTGCCGGTTCCGAACGGCGAGTTTCGAGAAGCTTTTCATGACAATTTTACTACAGGGGGTTTTGTCAGAACCCCGCTGAGGAGAAACACCGTGAAAAACACGTTCGATGACATGGCTGTGTCGGGATTCGATCCCGTGTCATCGGCGTCAGAGGCCAACACACTACCCACTGCGCCACGGTGCTCTGCTAGGATACGCGAATGATATTGACATAATCGCGCGGTCTGAGTTCGACGTTGTAGAATCTTGCACGGCGGTTGAAGAAGAGGCGAAACGAGTTGGTCAATTAGAATAAGACAAAATAAATGCTGTCAAGCAAAAACCCATCCGTCGCTCACCACCTGGGACAATACATAACGGTTGACAGCTATAATTTCGAGGTGCTTAAGGAGTTAGCCTACCTCGGGGCAAATGTAAACTCCACAAACGACACCACAGTGGAGATCCTACATAGAAACGCCCTTGGCAACCGCTGCTACTTTGGTTTGCCCAAACAACTTGGGTCAAAACTCTTCACTCATAGAACCAAAGTCATGCTTTACAAAACGCTTAGACTGCCAGTCTGGCTGTACGGAACAGAAAGCTGGACGATAGGCAGGACGGCGGAGCTGATTTCGGGTTCTTTCGAAAGAAAAATTCTGCGCCGGATGTTTGGTCCTGTCTGTAAGGAAGGTGAGTGGGGGAGAAGACATAACCGCGTACGCTATGAACTGTTCAGAGATGTGGAAATAGTCCGGAAGGCAAAAATCCGTCGACTACACTGGCTCGGTTACATCGAGCGCATGAACACCAACGCTCCAGCAAAGAGGCTGTTCGACTCCGAGGCTCCTTGTCCGAGAAGAAGTGGAAGGCCGAACCTCCGGTATAAAGATCAAATAATCGCAAGTGTAAGACAACTTGATCCGTCATCCATGGATTGCTGGCCCAATAAACGAAACGTTCGTTTGCAACTGCATTCCCGAGAAGAGGAGAGAGGACGCTCCCTTATGTAGTGCCTCTGGTAACTGAGCTACAGGTTATTGGGCTACCCCATTTAAAGTAGATTTTGCGTCATGAAAGTAACCCGCCAATCTGCCCTATTGGAGCCCTCTCTACAGCCCTTCCATTATGCTTTCGATGTGACGTTGTTGAAGGCACCCTCTACATTCAAGTAGGCTACTAAGGAATATTATTTGAGGTAGATTGATCTTTTGATTTTTCTCACTTGTGTTTCAACAGAATTACCCTAGCAGTAGACGTATTTTGCTTTTGAAGTTAGAGATGGATCAAAATTGTGGCATAAATGTAAGTCTATCAGCCTTTTTAGGGTTTTCAGTACGAAGGATGATAGACAGATAGGCCTAACATCGTTGGGTATAGTGTGAGAGCTTCTACCAGCCTTGGGGATAAGAAATCACTTTGCGGACTTCAATTTCTTTGGAATGTGTCTCCAGACTAGAAAGAATTTGAAGATGATTTCGAGCCATGGAATTATATACTCCATAGGGATGGCTTATACTCCATTATGACTTTACAGGTCCCATTTGGGCGATAACTTATCGAATACAGGTTCCTCCAAGCTTTAGATTGAATTCCATACACATACAGCCACCACAATCAGTGATGGTAAGGAACGCGATGTTAAAATGCCATCAGGCACCCAGATTCATGTCTGGAGCCAAAAAGTCATGCCCCCTAACCCGCTGGCAATTCATTTCGACAGAATTACTATGCCAACCGAATGCTGTCAACCTTTAAGTTTACCTAAATCATTTAATAAACAACTGACACACCGGGCAGTACCGAGTGCGGCAAGTGCAGCGGAATCTACGATTTCTTCATTCCTGAACGACACACAATGGGAATCGAATGAGATTCAAGAAACCAAGAAATCAAAACGAAAAACCAAAAAGGAATCTAATTTCACAGGTGGTCTTGGGGTTCGTAACGGTTTCATAGTGTGTATTGGCGGAAAATTTATGACACTTGTCGTCCGCTCTGCACTGGACACGGACATGTACATGGCACTAAGACGTTGGCCAAACATGAATTTCTTGAAGAAATCCCTCCAACCAGCTTCTAACAATGGAAACTAGTGTTAGAGGCCGACATCAGCCCGAGTGCGCGGGTTCGGGCACGGCAACGACAACGACAACGACGAATATCAAATTAGTTGTCCATCGCGGTAGGTTTACCGCCTGTAAAGCGTTCGAAACAAAAAATTATTTTAATGAAGCGGATTATTAGTATTGGCCTCCATGCATGTAATGACTTATTGAGAATAATTTTAAAATGTTAATCGGCGGTCATTTGTCGTCGACGGTTGACCGGAGGCAGTGGCTGTCCGGACGGCATACTGATGCAAACGTGCGCGAGATGGTGTCAGGGCCCTGAGTTCTGACTCTTGTGCTCGCTTCACAATAGAGTCGATTTATGAAAACAGTTGCAAGCGACACTTACGGCTGCATGGATGGTCCTTGAACTTCTGTTGCAATTTGTCCTTAAAAAAGAAAAATGCTACGACTGAAGGTGAAGGGGTAATCACAGACTGTAGATTCCGGTAAATGCCAAAAGGATCTACTGAATCAGGATCTACGTAGATGTGGATCTCAAAAACAAGGAAGAGGGCAAGGACAAAATAAAAAAACGCCAAGTACGTATATTATAAATAAATGATTTGAGGGAAAACAAAAGAACGTCTCAAGTGGAATATACACGAAATTCACAAGGATAATGGCCCAAGTAATGAGTTGCATGGTTCAAGTAACTCCTTCGTCTTTTTTCTTCACTTCCTTCTATTCACTTAATCACTTGGCCGCTTGGATTTGGTGCACAAAAATAAAAGGAACGATGATGGAAAAAAATATCCTTTTCCGCAGTTTTACCACATCACACCCCAATCGTGGCCCTCCTCTTTTTATACTGCCTTCGAGGGCTGGGCTTTGCCAGGCAAATTGGTGGAACGAAAGGATAAAAGTCTTTTGTTTCGCCAAAGACCAAAATGACTGCCGAAAATTGCATGCCACTGGTACTCGTACGTTATCCGGGACTGTTGTTGCGTCCTCAACGTGCGATAAAGGATTTACCGATTTACCATTTAAGCAAGATGTATGTATGTATGTGTGCAGCACGAAAACGATGAGGTAAACTAGTCTGTATTTATTGTGACCGTGCTGGTGGGTTCATCCAACTGAACTTGGGGTTTCGGGAGTTGGGCAAGTTATTCGTGTGGTTTAAAAAAAAAAATTAAATTTGCTCACTGGGTACTTAACTTGGAATAGTATGGCCCGAGAAGAGCTAGGTTTTAAGCTGATGTATTCCACTGCATAGGCAAGAGTGGATCTGCCAATCCCAGAGCTTCTAATAGGCCATACGATAGGCTGGAGATCTTACTTATTTACTTAGATGGCGCTACAATTCGGGGCGAACCAGGGCCTCAACAAACAAGCCTCTCCAGCCGGCACGATCTTTGGCCAGCCGCTTCCAGTGTCACACGCCCAGATGGTTGAGGTCCCTTTCCACCTGTGCGCGCCACTTTAGATGCGGTCATCCTCTGCTGCGTCGTCCCTCGGGGTCGGAGTCGAAGACTTTTCGGGTCGGAGCGGTGATGTTCAATCGCTCTACATTGCCCAGCTATCTTAGACGTTGGATCCGAAGACGTTTAACTAGGCCGATGTCGCTGTACAGCCCGTACAATTCTTGGTTGAATCTCCTCCTCCACTCTCTGTTTACACAAACGGGACCAAAGATTGCACGCAGAATTTTTCTCTCGAAACGCCCAAGAGCCTCTTCATCCGCTTTTGATAAAGTCCAAGCCTCAGCGCTGTAGAGGAGGACCGGGATGATTAAGGTTTTGTAGAGGGTCAGTTTAGTTCTCCGAAAGAGGGCTCTACTACTCTATTGCCCCTTGAGCCCAAGGAAACAGCGGTATATACATTCTGCACAGTCTGACGAGTTTGGCAGGAATGTAAAGACATGACATGGCTGTGTATAGTTCGTCTCTATAAATACTGTCATATGCGGCTTTAAAGTCACGAAGGTGCGTGACGACCTGAAGTTCATGGGTCTTTTCCAAGATCTGCCGTATTGTAAATATTTGGTCTATCGTCGATTTTGCTGTCCTGAAACCACACTGGTAAGAACCTACCAGATTATCCACGAATGGTTTCAGGCATTTACACAGTACGGCAGAAAGGATATTGTACGCGATTTTCAGGAGACTTATCCCTCTGTAATTGATCGCGTTTAACATGGCAAACGCCAGCTTCGATCTCTGTTCCTGCTCAATCCAAGTTGACACACAGCCTCCGCGTGGCCTCCCCTGGATAGCTATCATGGCACCCGCCAGGTAGTGAACCAATGTGTGCAGCGACCCGACCCCTTATTCCTGGGGAAAGAGGAACCTGGCCCTCCAGGTTGGGGATGTGCTTAGGGGTAAAACAAAATAACCAGAAATAACCAATAGACTGGAGATTCGCATATTTATAATGAGCATGCAAAACGAGTTAAGAAGACTCGATAGAATAAGAAGTGCCGAAACATCCGATTTGGAGCACATAGCAGATAAGTTATTAACCAGACCCGCGAAGCAATACCTTGCAGTAGTCCCGCGGGGAGGACGCCGTGGCGCAGTGGTTAGTTTGTTGGACTCTGACGCACGATGAGCGAGTTCGGATCCCGATAACACCGACGCCATCGAATGTTTATTTCGCGGCGCTCCTCCTCGGCGGGGTACTGGCAAAAACCCCTCGTAGTATACTTGCCGTGAAAAAGCTTCTCGACTCACGCCGTTCGGAATCGGCATTAAGCTGTAGGTCCCTTTCACCTATGTGAAAAATAAATCAAACACAACATGGGTGATTGAGAGAAGCTTGGCTCTGGTCCATCATGGGCTGTAACGCCATCCAAGAAGAAGAAGTAACGCGGAGAGAGTTATTGATGAGTGCTTGCGAATATGTTAGTAGCCCGGGCTACAGGTATCTTTCGAAGATTACACTTCCTTTGGCGCCATCAAAAATCTCTTCAGATACTGTGGTGCAAATACAGCGTTTGAGCATTTCTCTATACCAACGGTTAGCGGAATCGTCCATAGTCCAACGAGCCTAAGCAGCTGTAATGCAATCGTAGCCAATATCGTCAAAGGCTCGCTCGATATCGAGGAAATGATGATAATGACTGTAAGCTTGGAATTTCGAAAGAACCCTGACCTTCATGTAAGAAAAAAAATTGGTCCTATATACCACGAGCTGCTATCCCATCCAGTTCTGTTTTTTGTTTTTATCTAGCTGCATGCAGCAGATGCAGTCTTGAGGACGCTTTCGTAATGGAAGCTCTAGTTTAATGTCATCTCGTTACAATTTTTATTCGAAACTTTTGGCCGCAGAATTCGTTTCTAAAGGGAAGCATCGATCGCTATAAAGCCATCTTACAGCACACAGTCCACACCGCAGCCACTGTCCGGTCGGGTCATGAAAATGTCGTCCCAAAAGCACATACCATCCTTAAGGCATCATCAAAAAACCACTGGTGTACCCCAACCCGTTTGCGTTGTATTTCCCGTCACCAGCAAATAATAATAATAAAAATGTTTCCCGTTATTGATGCCGAAAAGATTCTTTCCCGAAGCGCAATTCCCTTGTAATATCCCCATTCACACAGCCCCATGATGAAGGACATAAAAGCATAACAGTTAAGTTCAAGAGTTTGATGGCATGCTGCAGGTTTGAGTCTGCCGCGCTGGGCCTGCCTTGAGTTTCTTCTCTCCACCTCCTTGCAGGATATGGTTTTCTTCTCTTACACATACACACACACACACACACATTCGTACAACCACCTCCAACGAGAGCGAGATGGGAAAGGAAAAGAAATAAAATAAAAGAAAAATGAAAATCTAAATAAAATGTACCGGAAACGCCTTTCCTTATTTCGAAAGCGAAAGATAAGTGCAATAATGTTTGGGTAATGTGAGTTGCCTTCTACTCAAGTGCACACACATTTGCGTTTCGTCCTTTTCCCGCCGCACCAAGCGAGCGAATGTAATTTTCCCGATTCCAGCTTCGAAGGGTTCCTTTCTACGTACATCCTCGTATATGTATAACTGCCATGACAGCAGAATAAAAATTCAACTCAATTCAAAGGAATGGCGATTGGATTGGAATCGGAGTTGGTGTTGGAGTCGGGGCTGGGGCTGGGGCTGGGGTGAAGCGCCTTGGACGATTGAAGGAACCAACCGAAAATCTTCAATTCAACAACACACATGTGCCACATGCGGTAGGCTGTGGAAATCCTTTTTTCTTGTTTTGTGGTTGTTTGATGTGTCAAAAGGAAACGGAAACGTGTGAGTATGTGAAGAGAAAAAAATCGCATGCGCTTGCAAGTTGAAATGAACTGTGGAAGAGGAAGTACGTTTTCGAATGGCAAATGGGAGCCTTGTATGCTGGGTGTCATTGGGTGTTATGACTCAGTGTGCAAGCACGTGTGGTTGGAATGGATTCAAATCTGCTGGTTACGACCGAATGGGGGTGGTCTTTTTTGGGTTTATGACTGTTGTTAGAAAATCGGCTGTAGTTTGGAGTCATGTTCCAATATTTTGGCGAACGAACAGAACGTGGAGCCAACAGAAGGCGCCGATTACTTCGTCAACTTGGTGAACATTTCTTAGTCTTGAAGGTTACTAGTCAAGGCGACATTCAGTGACTATTGAATTTAACTACGTACGTATGTACATATGTACTGCTTCGAGGAATGTGGAAAATGCTGCTGACAAAACTTAGTTCTCGTTTCCTCTTCTTCTTCTTCTTATCGGGCGCAACAGTTCGATACCAACATGCCCCTTTTTCTAGCCTTTTCCATTGCCGCACACACAGTTGGCTGAGGCTCCTTCCAGCTGTGTGTGCCATCTTAAGTGCGACCGTCCTCTGTTTCTTCCTCCCTCGGGGTTAGATTCAAAGCGATTCCGGGCTGGAGCTGTGGTGTCCATTCGCTGTACATGGCCTAACCATCTTAGGCGTTGAATCCGTAGACGCCTGACTAGATTCATGTCGCCGTACAACCCGAAAAGTTCGTGGCTGAGTCTTTTGCTCAATCCCCCGTCTGCGTTTATAAGCCCAAAAATCACACGCAAAATCTTTCTCTCGAACAATAATAAGGGTCTCGTATAGGGTCAACTTTATTGTTCGGGAGCGGGCTGTACCACTCAATTGCATCCTGAGCCCAAAGAAATTTGATTCTGCGTTTGATATCGGAACTGGTGTCGCTGTTCCAGGTAGAAATCACACGGCAGCGCATCGCCCTGCCTAAGTCCTTTTTCAGAATCAAAGCTATCGGTCAGGTCTGCACCGATTCAGATGAAGCAGCGACCATTCTCCAAAGTCATCCTGCATAGTCTGACGAGCTTAGCAGGGATTTCAAAGGTAGACATAGCGTTGTATAGCTCGTTTATACTTACGTTGTCGTATGCGGCTTTGAAGTCGACAAATAGGTGGTGAGTGTCGACATGAAATTGATTGTTTTTTTCCCGGATCTGCGTAGTGTGAAGATTTGGTCAATGGTTGACTTCCCTGGCCTGAATCCACCTGATAAGAACCTATCAGCTTATTTACAAAAGGCTTTTCAGGCCTTCACACAAAACGGCAGAGAAAATTTTGTAGGCGATGCTAAGAAGACTTATTGCTCTGTAGTTGGCGCAGTCAGATGGGTCTCCTTTCTTGTGGCTCGGGCATGTGATGCTGAGACTCCATTCCTCGGGCATGGTTTCCTCTGACCATATCTTACGGATGAGCTGGTGCATGCTCCTAACCCGGTCAGCTCCAGCCTCCTTAAAGAGCTCAGCAGGCAGTCCGTCTGCGCCAGCAGCGTTTTTCGACTTGAGTTTCGATATGGTGATTTCAGCTTCGTCGTGGTCAGGGGAACGGAATTCTCTCTGATCTTCGTCATTAAGAAATGGATTATTTTGCCTGACAGCAGCATATTGACTAACGTCGCCGTAAGACAGTCTGCAGAAGTAGTTTTTTCCATATTCTCAGCATCGACTGCAATTCTACTACAAGCTGTCCGTTCTTATCCCTACAGGCTTCCGTTCTGGCTTTTTAACCTTGGCATATTCGCAGTACCTGTTGATAGAACTTTCGAACGTCACGCCTGCAGTAACACCTCTCCCAATCCTTAATCCCGCGGTTCTCGTGCTCTTTCTTCTTTCCTCTGAGAAGCTTTTGCTCGTTCCTTCTTTTCAACTCGTAGAGCTCACGAACAGCTCTTGTTCTTCTATGCCTCCTGCTTCGTTGTGTGAATCCTCCTGCAATATGTTTAATATCGTCTTCCCAGACCACAATTGACGCCGACTTATGGGCATAGGAGGGTGAGTTCACGTAATCCAATAAAAAATTGTCTAGAGGCATCAAGTCGTACTATGTAGCTGCCCAATCCGCCAGGTTCAAACAGAGGGCAAATTACTCATTGAATGCTTTTCTGAATTGGTCCATTGGTTCAAGTGCTATTAATTCAAGTGCGCTACATGCCCAGTCTTATTGGAACCACATATTGCCTAGGTTCAGCTGTTGAATTTTAGGTAAAATATATCGAAATAATTGAACGATCGCGGACGTCTTTGCAGAAATATGGATCAATGATTCCGTCGGACCATAAGCCGCACCAAAAACAGCATATTGCCGAGTGTATTGGCAGCTCTTGTACTACCTAAGGTTCAAGCTACAACGCTACAATATGGAATTGCGCAAAATCGGCCCCATTAAACTAACTTCCCACTGGGAAGTAAAAAAAAAAGGATCCTCGCCCAGCTTTTCTGAGACCCATTCTACGAAAACTCGACGCTATGGCAAGTCATTCAGCTTCAGCTCTCCAAAACTTCAGAACTCAAGGTCTACCATCTAATTATGTCGACAGCACAGTGCGGGCCGAAGGTAAAGAAAACAAAAACAGAGGATATAACAATGGAACGAGGAAGACCAAATCCGGCAAGGAATTCAAAACCGAGGTATTTCGCAGTTAGTTGATCCAACTAAAATTGATAGTGACACGCATACAAAGGACGATGAGCTTTTGGTTTCTATGATACAAGTGGAATTCATGGATTATGGTTAAAAGTCAGTCGTACGTTTAGGCGACAGAAGTCAGCACTGTGTTTTTTGGAAGCATTCAATTCCAATATCGTTTTCTCCCCATAAATGATGCTTAGCATATGCTGCCACTCACTATTTACAGCCGAAGACCATGGTTGTGAGGTAGTGAACGAATATAAGAAGCTGAGGGTACTATTGTTAGTAGAGGAATAGAATGACGTACAAGAGGTGATTTATAAAAATGAGAAAGAGTGACGGAGACAAAACGGAGCCTTGGGGAACACCGACATTTAAAAAGTGGCTGTCTGACTTCGATCCATCCAAAACAACTTTAATTGAACAATTCGAAAGGTCGTTTCTAATCCATTGAAGAAAAGACTCATCGAAGACAAGAACATGCTTTTTCGCCAAAAAGCTTCATGCCAAACCTTGTCAAATGCTTTGCTTGGCGAGGCGAGCAATTCCATTTTTCGGTAAGATATGCCATCAAATGACCCGTGGGAACAGCAACTTTACTATCGGTTATTGAAGAGTTGAAGAGTTTCCACGATTCAAGATATTGCAATAACAAACGATCAGGGTTTCCACGACCATGGAGAGAAAGGACATTAGTGCAATGGGTCGGTGGTTAGACCTACTTTTTAAGTTTTTGACAAATAACCAAAAACTTTTGCTACCACTTCCTCAGTTTTGTTCCTTCATTCTCTAAAACCTCTGCTACCTCCTTCGACTGTAGTTTTGCCTCTCGCAGCTCTTTCTTCAGCTCACTATCACTTCCGACGAAATTTCGTCCGCAATCACTAAACAACTTTCGACATATGTAGTTCTCGTCGAGCAACAAACCTCCGATTTGCTGCCAAAAAGTCCTGTGTTGTTAAGTCGCCCACTAGCTCGATGTGTATAGCCTTGGTCGACATACACACAAAAAACAGGGAAGGAACCTTTTAGGGTTTTTGCACTGAGTCCTTTGCACGTCTCCATTCCTATTGGTTCAGCATAGTCGACTCCCGTGAATGTGGCGTAATTATTGTCCGTGTTGCTGGCAGATCCCCCATAAGTTGATCAACGGTTCCGCTCGGAATCGAAAACAGATTGTGCACTTAAGTTGAAATATCCAAAACGGTTGACGTATATAACCAATTACTTTCTGCAACGTTTTTGAGAGAACGCGTCCTTCTCGTACCGTCTTGGGTAAATATTTCGCCGAAACCGTAAACAGTATGCGATTATCCTGGTTGTCTTCCTGTGTGTTGAACATTTTTCTAGAAACAGATTGACAATGCCGGCTCCTCTGACCTCTAAATGTAGTACACTAAGGTAGACCTGATTTCGTGTTGAGTCTCTAATCCTGCTGGCTGCTCTGGAAACTGAGCCTTCCATCTCTGCCTCAGGAATCCCGGACCTTGCCACCACTTCTTGTTGCTTATCAACACAGACGGTAACATTCCTCGAGATGCTGAGTCCGAAGGATTCAGTTCCGATGGTATGTGCCTCCATTTTGCTTCCCTTGTTAGCCTTTGGATTCGGGAAACTTTGTTGCAGATGGACGTTTTCCAACTCACCGGCGGTGCTCGAATCTAGCATAGTGTCATAACCGAGTCTATCCATGCCCAAAGTCCATTCCTCTTCAGACGAGGCATGGCTTTCAGAGCGCACCTTCTTTAAATTTTTCAAGAGGCGAAAGGTTCATCATAGCATCTAGAGCAGCGCCCCGTGTGCTGGGAAAGGCCCCGTACAGTTGAGACAAACCGTTCTTTTAAATTTAGTGAAAGGGGCTATGACGTGTTTGCGTGTCTGTTATCAGAGGACCTTTGCCGGTGATAAACCCTATGTTTTGCCAAAAAGCTGATAAAAAGCCAGAAAGCTGACAGCGCTTTGGTGGATTTTGACATGACATGCTTTGACCCAAGATGATTCCTAGGTATTTAGTTGGATACTGGGATGGAAGTGCCTTTTATTACCAGTATTACCAGCCGAGTCATGTCAATATTTTTCCTCCTTCTCGTGAAGAGAACGACATTGGTCTTAAAAGGATTAACGGACAGCCCATTTCTGGTACACCAATCATTCTGGTTTGGGTCGTTGACGTTCGTTCACTACTCTCAGGGGTGGTTGTCCTAGATAGCACAAGACGGAAGCCGACCAATTCCGGGTAGGTTATAGTCCGTAGTAGTTCGTCACTTTCCATTCACAACTGCGTTGCATACTTTTTGTCCGTATAGTAATTACTTTTTCTTGGCTACGAAGCGAATTTGAACTATAGACCTTCCGCTCGACGGTCGATGATGTTAACCACTGCACCACAGCCACATTTAGCGTCGCATGTGCTTTGAGAGGGGAAATCGTTAAGCATGAGCCGACAGAAAGGACGGCTACATCATCCGCATAAGCTTGGGCATAGATTCCAGAGGCATTGAGAGCTTCAAGCAGAGAGTCGACCACCACACCACCATGACAGCGGAGACCGGACGCCACCTTGCGGGTAGCCCCTGTTTACGCCGGATTTGACACCCCGGTCGAGGCCTGCATCGGCTGTCAATGCCCTGTGTAAAAGCATTGTTTTGATCCACAAGACCAGTGCTTCGTCTACGCCATGACGTCTGGCAGCATTGCACATGCTGTCGAAAGTTGCGTTATCAAAAGCTCCCTCAATGTCGACGAAAATGCCCAGCGCGTACAGGTAGGTTTTGAAGCGCAGTTTCACAGGATTCTACGCCCTGTATAGCAGGCTGCACTCCGAGAAAGGATGCATTCGAAGGGAACTTTACGCATATGTATGCATCTCTACCAGTCTCTCTATGCCTTTCAGCAGGAAGGCTGTTAGTAAGCGAATAGTCCTCTTTTCCTATTTTGGGAATAAAGACTGCTTTCACTGTGCGCCAAGAAATGGTTTTGTGGGTAAGTGCTAGGCTATCAGTGAAAACAACACCGTTAATCACAGCTGTTTACATCTGTTGGTCCGCCAGCATTTTCGATAGCGTCTGGCTTACAGCGCTCATTACACGTACATACGTACCCTGATTTATTGTCGGGAAAATGCTGGTAATTCCGCACTTAATTACTGCCGTCATCCTAAGAAACCGCTTAGATACTTGCTACTCGGTTAAAGTAAACAAATTGCCCCCATCCAGCCCCACAGTATCATTACACACACCCCAGTTACTTCACGAAGTAATAAAAAGGACAAGAAGATGAAGACTTTCCCACAATTATTTAAATTACCCTAATTTAACTGACCACTGACATTGATTTTCCTCTCCACGAAGTTGTCACATCATCCTTGGCAAGGACACCCGAGATAACGATGTCACTATGAACAGACGTTGACACAGACAGCGGTAAGCAAATCCCAAACAAACAGACGAAGTAAAGGAACAACTGACCTTTCTCAACTAATAACCAGGACAAAGTGAAAGACGAAAACAAAACCGTAAAAAGCCGCCTGGAAATTCAAACCTCATCTACCCGGTCGCCCGCTCAACGATCACGACATTCATTCATTCACTCATTCATGGTCCAGCACAAGTTACCAGAAGAGTAAGGACAAACGACCGGAGAACCTGTAAAGATTCCAGGCCAGTCGACCGCTGTCGAGCGCCCAGAGAATCCTACAAAGAATTATCGCGACTTGAAATGAAATTAAGTCGAGCGCGACGGGGGGAAGGAGGGGATAAAAAAAAAAAAAAAAAACTTTTTCTCGGTTATTCCTCCCCATTATGGAATTAATTTCATTAAAGGACGACGACAACGGCAATAAGGACGATGGTAGTCCTCCCTCGGCTAGTGGTGAGTTGTGTCGAACGAAAACGAAAGTTTCATTAATCGACAAGGACCAGCGTCAACGTCAGCACTCTGGCAGGGCATCGGTGTTTGAAGGTCCTTTTCGTCTTCTTGACTTCTAACCGAACTCTTTAAGGCATCGTCTTTCTCTCTCTTTCTCCCGTATTGGCGTAGCTGTGATCCTGCTGCAGGATGTGAATGGAATTTCTTCAATGAATTTCAATTTCATTTATCCTTGGGTCGCATCTACTTCCTCTATTTCGCCTCCACCCCACCGCCAAGGAAGACTTAAATTAAATGAAAAAACGAAGCAACAAATAGCCGGGAGGAGTAACGAACGAAATCCTTCTTCTTCGTCTTCGTCGATGTCGTTTGTCGACATTTGTACGCCGCGAGGACGAGCAAGCATTCTGCCTAGGACGAAATGATAGACATTCGGAAAGGTGACGCGTGTTTGAACTTCAAAGTCTTGCGAAAATTGAACGCGGAAGTGAAATCACATCTCGTTAGGATCAACGTGTTGACGAGAAGACAGAGAGAGAGAGAGAGTGACGCTGGTGGGATTGTCCTGGAATTCAATTCGAGCAAGTTCCTTAGTGGTTGAATTAATGCGTAGCGTAAATAAATGAAGCTGAAAAGTGAATTGCCAAGGCTGTGACGATGGTGAGGCTGGCTCCTGGGATCATCGTCTTGTTCGGCACGAAGGAATTGTATTGTTTGCCGGGAGTAGAGTCGATAAAGTTCATTGGAATATGGACAGGATAAGCGGGATTATGGTGGGCGGTCGGTCGGAAGAGCAGACATTTGGGGGAAGGCACTAATCTGTGTGTCTATCGATTGCGGTTGTTGTAAAGTATCGAGCTATAGTGGAGCGGGCTTTTCTAAGTGGGCTAGAGATTGTCGTTGGTAATTCATGTCAATGGAGATAACGATGTGGAGCTATTACATTGAATTGTGGGTGCTAGGGATGGACGACTGGACTGAAGAACTGGAAATTGAATGATTCCTTCGGCGTAGATGGTTGGCTAGAGGTTAGCTTTAAAAGTAGTAAAGTTCATAAAGGCCAGCTGGCGAGTTTGAAGTTAAATATTAACGACAACAGATTAGGACTGTAAGCCTGTGAAGCAATAAGGAGGCCAGTTGATGGCATGTTTTGTGAAGTATTTAGGAGTAAGACCATAAGACCAGTAACGTTGGTAAATGAAAATGAATGTCCTCTTGTATGATTTATGTATGTGGTCATTGAACTTCATGGTGTCTCAGACCACGTTTCTCTCGGTTTTACCGAACTTTTAGCTTTAGACATTTAAAGAAATTCAGCAGATCGATCTCCTTCTACTCGTGTTTATTGGACCACCGCCGTTGTTCTATATTTTGGTTCTTAATGGTGAGCAGGAATTGCATAAGCTGAAGTCGCGTGTAATTACAAACCGTCCAAAATACGTCCAAGGACTGCCCCCTTTTTATGGTTGACAATTTGTTCACATTCGAAAATGAACAGAAGTCTCAGCGCGTTGTTGTTGAATCTGATAGCTCTTAGCGTCAATGATAAAACCACTGTTCATCCCTTTTCTGTGCCCAAGTTCTCATGTAGGACACATTACAGTCTCAGTGAATTGCAAGTATGATATCACTGACAATTTATCAATCCCGTAGGGAGCCCCCAAACTTACAAAGTTTCCCTTATCTGCTCCGTGTTCTCTCATTCAAAATGAAAAATGCGATTTGCCGAACAACACTGTCTTTTTCTATTCTCCCCAAAGGTAGAGGTTATGAAACCCGTACCGGCTACTTAAGGCCAGCAATTTCTATACCATAAGCTCTGTCCTTGTTTTCAGATACTGTATAGAAACAATCAATGATCTTATGAAGTGAATGATGACTAATATGGTATTGGGACGTAACTGATCTAAGACCTACTAAGCATCTGTTATTGAATGGAGGCCTAAGACCTTTTTTTAAATGGGAATATAACCGTGGGAAGTAAAGTCGACGGCCTGCAGGGGCTACGTCCTGTCAGCCTCGTACAAGCAAGTATCAACAGCATCAACAGCAAGTAGTTGGTGGTTACTAATTCTAAAGGGTATAGTTGAGGGCGCCGTGACGCTGTGGTTAGTGTGTTGGACTCTGACGCACAATGAGGGAGTTCGGATCCCGATAACATTAACGCCAACGAATGCTTACTTCGCAGCGCGCCTCCTCAACGGGGTACTGGCAAAACCCCCCGCAGTGTACTTGCCGTGAAAATGCTGCCCGATTTAAGCCGTTCGGAAACGGCATTAAAACTGTAGGTCCTTTTCACCTGGGTAAGAGATAAATCACACACAGGACGGGTGATTAAGAGAAGCTTGGCTCTGGCCCTTAACGGGCTGCAACGCCACCAAAAAAAATAACGAAGAAAGCAAAATTGTTATCACAGACTCGGCTTTTGTTCTACTTGACCAACCACTGAAAAAAAAAAAAAAAAAGAATTAGGTCCAATGTGGCTGATGTAATACGGAGACTCAGAGGTTTTTCTTCTTGAGACGGTAACGCTACAGTCGGGCTTCGCATTCGGATCAACTTGAAAAACATCGAATAAGCCATATTCTTAGGTCACATTCACCAATTTCAAAAGTCTAATTTATCCTTCTTTTAGGTAAGAAGTTCTTCTAGTTCTCGCGTAAATATTACGGCCTGGTCTCCAATATTCACCCTAAACGCCTATGTCATACTTAAAGCTAAGACTCTTTTATAAAGGGTGATTTTATTGACGTTTGGTTTTACAGTGTTTCATTTTTGAGAGCTCACGTATAATTCGTGACATATGATAAAGTCATGTATATTCAGTTGCCCTTCTATATTGGATGGGGCAACACCTACAAATCGTAGGATTCTATTACCAAAATGTGTGTTTTATCATTTCTACAAACGTGCTCATGGTACCGCCGTTCATACCAAATTTCGCTAATATAACCAACCCAACCATATGGATGGAAGAACCCGACTTTTAACTACCGCCCCTCCTTGCTGACTGTCATTCTGCAATCTTCGCAGATGACACTTGTATATATTCATCAAATTCACTTGGTTCAGTAATTGAATCAAATCTGCAGTCTGCATTAGATATCATTGCAAGATATTTTACTGATTGGAAAATTAAAATGAATGCTCAAAAAACTCAAGCCATCTTTTTCACCAGGAAAAGGAAAGCTTGTTTTTTACCGCAAACGAACTTAACAATTGGTGGTAACCGCGTAGAATGGGAATCACATAACAAATATTTGGGAGTCACTCTGGACAAAAGACTTACATTTGGCCAACACATCAACAATATTGTTAGTAAAATTAACAAAACAATCAAAATATTATACCCGTTTATTTGTCGAAAATCTGGACTAAGCAACGACAATAAACTTATAATTTTTAAATCAATCTTTCAGGCCATACTGTTCTACGCAGCCCCTGTATGGGGGGACTGTGCTAACTGCCGCATCAAGAAATTGCAAACATCTCAAAACAAAATTTTAAAAATGATTCTAGGACTACCACGGCACTTTCCAACTTCCGAACTGCATGAAGTAGCTAAAATCGAATTGGTTAAAATTCGAATAGTCAAGCTTTATAATAATTTTATCGTTTCATGCAACATATCCGATAACCCCCTTGTTTCAAATTTAGCTATTAACTTATAACTTAGCAATTCCTGTTTATTATGTTTGTAATTGTGTATCTATGTACTCATCTGTTCATTTAATTATTTATTTATTTACTTTCTTATTTATTAATTTATTTATTTACTTATTTATTTATTTATTTACTTATTTATTTATTTATTTACTTATTTATTTACTTATTTATTTATTTATTTACTTATTTATTTATTTATTTACTTATTTATTTATTTATTTATTTATTCATGTATTTATTTAATTATTTATTTATTTACTTATTTATTTATTTACTTATTTATTTATTTACATAATTACTTATTTATTTGTTTACTTATTTATTAATTTACTTAATTATTTACTTAATTACTTATCATTATCTATGTATTTATATTCAAAACTCTTTACTTTTTGTTATATTTAATGCTTATTTGCACATAAATAGCACAAATACCTAAATACCTGTATACATATCTGTGATATTTTTAATGAAGGTTTTTACATTAGCTTTTCCTTCAATGTTCTTTTCATTTCTCCTTAATTTCATGCTTGCTTTCTATATATTTTCTTTTTCATAAGTAAGGTTAATAAGACCAAATCTATGTACACTCCTATTGTATTATAATAAAACTAAAATGTAAATTGTCGCTAAATAAATACTACTACTACTACTACTAACTACCGCCCCAGTTTTAAGGCAAGCAAACCCAACGAAACCCTTTCTTCTCAAGCCAGACGCCAGTAACTACGCAGTTGAGGCTGTATAACTCTAGAGTCACTCCCTCTAGAGTTTGTTTGGGCAACAACAAAGTTCCGAGATTATATTGAAGGGGCAGACGTAACGCTTGTGACAGACCATCAACCTTTAAAATGGTTAATGACGATTAAGTCGTCAACTGAAAGATTAGCAAGATGGGTCCTTCTATTGCAACCATTTAACATTAAGATCCAGTACAAGCCAGGGGCGCACAAATGTCCTTGCCGGCATGCTTTCGAGACCACCCTGCAAGCAAGAGCACTCTAAAAACTGTGAAATTTGCTCGTTCGAAATTGACTCGAGCTTAAAACGTGGCCAAACGTGGATATGTCCTTAACGATAACGTGCTATATTGTTACAATATTGATGAACCTGAAAGCGATGATGCTCAATTTGTCATTCCGGAGAAGGAACGAGCATACATTTCAAAGACCTTTCATGATGATCCTACTGCTGACCACTACGGGGTAGAACGCACTATCGCAAGAATCCCCAATAGATACTTTTGGCCCGGTATGCGAGCAGACATAGCTAACCTGCGTTGCAGGCTAAAGCCTGCGTTGAGTGTCAGCGATATAAGGCCTTAAACTTGAAGCCAGTGGGGCTACTTCACACAGTTCCTACCCAAAACTGTTTTGAGATAATAACCATAGATCTGTTCGGGCCATTGCTAGAAATAGATGACGGGTACCAATAGATCTTTATTATAGAAGATCTGGCAAGCAGGTGAGTTGAGTTGTTCAAATTTAAGAAAGCTTCAACAGTTGCGCAAAAACGCCATTGGATGAAATTAGATGAAATTGGATGAACACTATTGGTTGAGTAGAAGTCACGTTGGCAATTGTCACACCGAACTTTCAACTCGTTTTGTACAGTATCATGGCCTGCCCTGAAACCGAGTTGGTTATCTGGAATGACATTTTTGTCCTCAGCCCATTTAGACAGGGCTCTATAGATTACCGTCTCGAAGACCTTGCTGATACTCGGAAGGAGTCTTATCGACCGGAGATTTACCGAGTTAGAGGAGTCTTTACCCCTCTTAGGGACTATTTGGACCACCGCCGTTGTCCAATGCACCGGATAATATGCATTATTCAGTGCATTGTTGAACAGGATAGTGTACTTCTCTATAGCTACTGGTGTACCCGCGGTCATGATGGTGACATGAAGATCAACTGGAGATCCTCCTTCGAAATGAACAGGGTATTAGCACCTTCATTGGCGATGGCGTTATTTGCCGCAGTTCCGTCATTAAACCTGGTGAAACCATGGCTCTCGGATCGCCAACGATCGATATCATTTCAAGGGTAGAAGTGGTGAAGTAGGGCTCTATTCTCCAGGTCGTGGTTCGGGCGAACAGTTTTATTTACCTTTGTACATTTCCTGGAAGACAGTCCCCACTGTCACCACTTTCTCCTGAGGATCCTCGATCACAAGGAAGTCCTCGTCTAGCACGGCGCTCTCTGGACCGATGCTGACTCTGACATTCTCGGAAGCTTTAGATCCCGAATGTCATTCTGATTTTTCTCCGAAATATTTTAATTATCTGCGGGAACATATTCGCGTTGTTGGATCTTACAGCGCGAATTTTGTTGTTCCAATGTTGAGTTACGGATATTTTGAAATTTTCTTTAATTAATTGTTGCCGATTTTTTAACCAGTGTCCTGAGATCCGAGATTTGTCTGTCGGTAAACCGCTTGTAGAAGAGTTTGGGTCTTGACAGGAGTCTACTTTTCCGTCTGTGAAGTGCGCCTTCGTCGCGTTTCGGTACACGTCCGTATTTATCGTGATGCTGTTGGCATGGTGTCGTTCTGTCCATCGTTCGTTTTATTATTTCGTCCATTGGTTTTAGGTGTCTATCAATCTTGTCATTTAATAGGTTCCTATTTTTCGGTGGGAAGGTGGACAACAAAGTGTGAGCTCTCGTCAGGCAGTTGGCAAGGCGCGACCAATGTGCCCTACTATAATCGTAGGGGTACGTTTAAACATCCTCTGCAATTTCTGTAAAATCGACACCGAGTCCGTAATAGTCCCTGTCATACTCAATAGTACGTGTTGGCCAGTTAAGCAACATTAGATCCAGATATGCGCTGCTTCTACGAAACGACGGACTATCCGTTGCGAGCAACTTGAGTTGTACAGGGCCCAACAATGGCTTAGTAAGCTCCCTCAAATGTAGAGTACAGTATTGCCTCAATCACTATGTTTGGTATTTAGATCCTCCTTCCGTTCCGAAGGGGGATACACAAAACATATGACTCTAGCACCCGGAACCTCCGCTCTTCACCGCTATATGTGACTTCATAGTTAATATTTTCTTTTAGCGAAGATTGCGACCTATGTTATTCCACCGGAGGCCTCCTTATTACTATCCTCATCCAAGAACGATGTCAATCTCTTCGACGCAGATATACTGGGAATCGAGTACTCGCCAAGACTGAAATTGTTGGCGTTGTCCAGGCAGTTGAGCTGTGATGATGTCACCTATCACAGAATTATGATAATCGGAATATTATGCAACCGATTAACTCTATCGGCTTGGTACAAGGCGGTAACGATGGCAGTCTTACCCCGGCTATGATTAAGGAGGTCTTACTTATTTACTTACTTAGATGGCGCTACAGTTTGGGGTGAGCACGATCTTTGGCCAGCAGCTTCCAGTGCCACATGCCCAGTTTGTAGAGGTCCCACTCCACCTGTGCGCGCCACCTTATTGCGGTCGTCCTCTGCTGCGTCGTCCCTCGGGGTTGGACCCAAAGACTCGTCGGGCCGGAGCGGTGATGTCTATTCGCTCTACATGGCCCAGCCATCTTAGACGTTGGACCCAAAGACGGCCTATGTTGCTGTACAGCCCGTACAGTTCTTGGTTGAACCTCCCAATCCACTCTCCGTTTACACGCCCAAGAGCCTCTTTATCCGCTTTTGACAACGTCCACGCCTCAGAGTCATAGAGGAGAACCGGGATGATTAAGGGTTTGTAGAGGTATCTTCTTCTTCTTTGGTGGCGTTACAGCCCATGAAGGACCAGAGCCAAGCTTCTCTCAATCACCCATTTGGTGTGAGACTCATTTTTCACACAGGTGAAAGAAATCGGCTTAATACCGATTCCGAACGGCTTGATTCGAGAAGCTTTCTCATGGCAAATACACTACGGGGGTCTTGCCAGTACTCCGCCGAGGAGGGACGCCGCGAAATAAACATTCGATGGCGTTCATGTTATCAGGATCCGAGATAGCTCATCGTGCGTCATAGTCCAGCGCACTAACTACTGCGCCACGGCACCCTTTGTAGAGGGATAACTTGGTTTTTACGGGAGAGGACTCTACTACTCTTGAGCCCAAAGAAGCAGCGGTTGGCAAGAGTTATTCTGCGTTTTATATCAGCGCTGGTGTCGTTGCTACTTGTCACTATCGAGCCAAAAAATAGCTGCCGAAGGTGACGTTCTGACCAAGACGTCGGTGTTGCGCGTCTTTCCTTGATGGCAGCATATATTTGGTCTTGTCCCCATTTACTCTTAGACCCATCTTAGCCGCTTCTGCTTCAATGTTTCCGAACGCCTCATTGACGTCTCGCTTTGTCCGTCCAATAACGTCAATGTCATCTGCGTAGGCAAGCAATTGTGTACCTCTTGTATTGGCCACAGTCCAAAACCTCTTTTAACATCGGAAGTCTCGGTTAGTTCACCTCCGACCTTAATGGAGCAGGGGGAACTCTCCATAGTCATCCTGCACAGTCAGACAAGTTTGGCGGGAATGTTAATTAAAACATGACATGGTTCTGTACAGCTCGCCACTATAAACACTGTCATATTCGACTTTAAAGTCGACAAAAATATATTGTGCGTCGGCCGTAGTGTAAATATTTGGTCTATCGGGGATTTTACTGGCCTGAAACCACACTGGTAGGAACCTAGCAGATTATCCACGAACGGTTTCAGACGCTTACACAGTGCGGCAGAAAGGATCTCGTACGCAATGTTCGGGAGACTTATCCCTCTGTAATTGGACCAGTTTTGGGGTCTCCTCTCTTGTGGACCGGGCAAACGTTGCTGAGATTTCATTGATCGGGCATGCTTTCCTCTGACCATATCTTGCAGATGAGTCGGTGCATGTTCTTGACCAGCTCATCCCCAGCTGCTTTAAATAGTTCAACAGGAAGTCTGTCTGCTCCAGCAGTCTAGGTCGGGTGGACGCGATTCTCCTTAGTCTCCGTTCATTGTGAATGGTTCGTTCTGTCTGTCGGCAGCATTTTGACTATCATCGCCGTTATATAGTCTGCAGAAATGGTCCTTCCACAATCTCAGCATCGACTGCGACTCCACTATTAGTTGTCCGTGCTCATACCCGCAGGCTTCTGCTCAAGCTTTATAGCCTTGGCATGTTCGTTTTACTTTTTGGTAGAATTTTCAAACGTCGTTCCTGCAATAGCATCTCTCCATCTCCTCGATCTCGCGCTTCTCTTGCTCCTTCATTTTTCTTCTCAGAAGCTCATGCTCCTCTCTCTCTTTTTCTGTTCATAGAGGTCGGGGACGTCGAGACAGTGTAGCCATGTATGCAATCTGTTTCTCTATATGGGCCTGTCGGTACTCGTCATCAAACCAGGGGTTTCTCAAAGGTTGGGACTTGAAACCGAGTACTCCATTGCTGTTCTAGGTTTGTGGAGATTGCATCGGGACTTGAGAGAGCTTGAGGGAGACTTAATCGGCGAAGGTCCTGGCGGCCTCTGGCGGTCAAGGAGGTCAACATACTTAAAATCGTCGGTGATTCCTGTGGTACATTCATTTTTTACATAAGTAAACGTAATTTTTCGGTTTTGAGGAGGAAGAAGAGATAATTCTTTCGATTCTCCGTGCTCGTAACTCTAGTTAGTTCTGTGCTATTATAAATTCTATTGAGGCTTGAGGGTAGTTAATCTATATTATTGGGCTATTTTCGAAAGCTTCTACGTACAACACTCCTCTCGACGTGGGAACCTTTAACGAGAGTTCCAGGTACAACTGTCAACTCCAAGGATCCTTCCAAAAAAAAAAAAAAAAAAACACAAACCGTGCCCAATCTAAGTAGTTTACCTTTGTCACCTCATCATAACATGCATAAAAAGTCAAGAGTTAAATTGCCCATCTACTGCTCCCATTTTTCAATTTAGAGATTCCCGAAACAACTTCCGGATTCCTACCCACCTACCGAGTATATAAAGAAAAATTCAAACTTTTTAACAAAGACGAAGGCTCTAGGGCTTGGCACCTTTACCCTCACATTGCCCGCTCGTCCTTTGAGATATTCTTCGAACAACTTCCATATTTTCTCAGAAAAAAAACAGAAGGGAACAAGTCCATCATGAGTGGAAAAAGAAATCTTCTCAAGCCTTCCCGCATATGCCCATTACTCTTGGCCTTTTCATTCAATTTCCCTTCCCCCATTCAAGCACATACGGTTTATTGGAGTCCTTAACCGAACATTTGCATCCTTAAGTGGCCTTTTCATTCGGCTTCCTTCGCTTAAGAAAGCAATATCCACCGAACGAAAAGTCGGCATGGAACCCGAGTCGGAACAAGGTATAGACGACAAAGTGGAAAAACATAATATTTGGAAAGTTTCCCTTACAGCCTTGGCTCCTCGGTCCGTCCATTGCCTTTCGTACTGCTTTCGTTAGGATTGCGTGTTAACCTCTCGGGTAGCATGTAGTCTAGTTGTCGATATACATGTCCCCACTACTCGTAGAGCAGCAGGTAGTTCCTTGAACTGTATTCACACATCCAACACACTTTGACGTCGTTCTCTTGGACAAAGTCTGGTGTATTTTGGATAGCCCTCCTTCCCATTATTATTATAACTGCAGTTGGGTGGCCTGGATAAACGAAAACGTATTTACAGCTCGGACAAATGATGGCCAACACGAAGGGACCTCGGTGTGCTCTTCTATTAGGGTAATAAATTTGGGTGAATAGCGCCATTGACCAGCTAGCAACCATGTGAGTTCTGTTAAGCTGGTCGAACTCTAGTATAATAGAAGAAGGTGTTTCCCGAGGGAAGTGTGCAACGCCAGTAACAACCATCTAGTGGGTTGGCGAATATTTTTGCGATTAATTCAATTATGAAGTTATGAATTATTTCTAGGTTATGACTAATTGAGGAGAACTCCTCGCATCGGATGAGGAGTACTTTGACTGCGAGTAGAGTCCCAGTTGAGTGGTCGTGTCCGCGGTAGCTGGGAGGCAATAAATTTCAAGGTGAACGCTTTAGGAGCAATTAATTAACGGTTGGCGTGTTGTAATCAGTTGTTGATCCTTGAATTCGAAGTGGATTAGAGGGAGTTGGGTAGTTGAGTTATTTCAGTCGAACACACAAAATTCAAATTTCACTCAAATGACTGATGCCGCTGGAGTGTCGTAAATCTGTTTGACGTGTCCTTGAAGGCAACGTGTAGTCGAGCCGGCCGACGAGGTGTCACGTCGCAAGGAACGCCTTCGCACTCACATCTGCCAAAGCGATTATCGAATCGAACGTAACATTCCATTAATGGCACACGGCTAACTGATTCAGTTGGCGCCACATTCATTGGCACTGGCACCAGCACTGCACCTAATGCCATTCCAGCCATCCCACGATATCGGTGTGTTCGTTGTTGCCTCTAAGGACACACAACACAACACATGAGATCGCCAATGATCGGGCGATCGATCGGCGCGAATGATGGCAATCGTGATCAAATTGTCCAACTACATCTCCATTTGCAGCAACGATCAAACGATCACTTCCATTCGAATGACTGTTACACCGTTCCACTGTCAGACTGGATTTCGTTGGCCCGCTAGTAAGATGTCACTTGAACGAACAGCCCAGTGTCATGCGCCGTCGAGTTTCTCGATAATAGAAAGTGATTGCGCCTGCATGGGCTAATTAAATCATTCTCAGTGATAATCCACATTAGATCGATATGATCGTGATCGTAACGATCGCAATTACGATAACGATTACGAGGTCTCGATGGAAGTGAAGACAGAGAATTCTTGAATGTTGTGCAACAATAAACGTGACGAGGAGGCGGATTGTTGGTATGGCTGACGTGGATTTCCGTCTTTACCAACTATTGATGTTTCCCAATCAGATACAATAAATTAAACGATGTCGTTTAGGTGTATTCAACGGTATCCGGTTGGAAGATACAGCGGAAACAGGAAGCTCTGATACAGAAATGATAGAGAAATGTTACATCGGATGAAGTGAAATGCGACAGAAGACGGGTTTCTTTCTTGTCGCGGACACAAGTTCATTTGTCTTTCCCTTATGCTTGGGCGGATGACCCTATACCCGAGAAAAGGCAGTCTAATATCTAACGAGTGATTTTTTTGCTCTTTCGTTGTTCAGTGTTCCTTTTTCGACATTTAGCGTATGAGTCGTGACATGAGTTAGACGCAGAAGTGCTCGGCTTCAACTGCCATTTCGGTTCATAATCTTCCTTGGTGGCGTTACAGCCCATGAAGGACCAGAGCCAAGCTTCCCTTAATCACCCAAGTTGTGTGTACTTTTATTTTTCACACAGGTGAAAGGGACCTACAGTTTCAATGCCGATTCCGAACGGCAGGAGTCGAGAAGCTTTTTCATGGCAAGTATACTACAGGCGTGTTTGCCCATACCCCGCCGAGTAGGGACGCCGCGAAATTAACATTCGACGAAGTTTGGTGTTATCGGGATCCTAACTTGCTCATCGTGCGTCAGAGTCCAACACACTAATCACTGCATCACAGTGCCCAGTAGTTACGCTGGACGTTAAAAATGCTGTTAACTCGGCGAACTGGACGCACATGCGAAGGTCTCTAATTGCCAAGGGTACCCCCTCAACAATAATTGCTGATGATAGTCATGGACTACTTCCCTGACAGGAGGCTTATATATTACACCGATAAGGGCGTCGTTCTACAGCATAGCGGCGGGAGTCCCGCAAGGATCAGTCCTCGAACCGCTATTGTAGGACATTATGTATGATGGCGTCTTAAAATTAGCGTTTCCGAAAGGGTAGGAATCATTGGTTTTGCCGACGACATTACTGTTGTCACAGTGGCTTAGCAGATAGAGGAAGTGGAGGTTGCTACGTACACAGCTATATCCAAAGTGAAAAATTGGCTTGTAAATGCCGGCCTGGAACTAGCGGCCCACAAAAGGGAGGCTGTACTCATAACCAGCAGTAAGAAAGTGGAATATCCAAGCTTCTCAGCTCGACATCAGACCATTAGGTTCAAGGAAACAGTGGAGTACCTAGGGGTTATGCTGCCAACAGGCAGGGAGCGGTCACACGAATGCTCCTGAATGTAGGCGGGTCCGGATTTTTTTTATAATTCGCGCAGGTTCAAGAGTCATATTCCTATAATGCTTGTCCCAAAACTTGGGGGGAAAGTAGATGGTTTGGGTTGTAGATGTTCGTTCACTACTGTTCAGGGGTGGTTGTCCTAAATAGGATTCGAGTAAAACTAGACTGAATTTTCACGTTGATTGTAGTTCTCAGCAAAAATTCCATTATGGTGTTATATTAGAGCTGCACACACAGAGTATGAATTTGAAGTGACCATATACAGTGAGTGTTATGCTTTCGTCAGTATTGTGATCACAACAGCTGTGTTGCACAATTTTTCCGTATAGGAATTGTATTTCTTGGCTATGGACAGACTTTGAACTACAGGCCCTCCGCTCAACAGTTGGTGATGGTTACCACTGCACCACGGCCAACCCCACGCAGAATCTTACTCTCATGGGTAAGTTAGTTCAGTCCTACTGTATGCTGCTCCAATTTGGGCTGGAGTACTCGCAGTGAAACGATTGAAACGGAAGATGATGTCAGTCTGTGACCATTTCAGACAACGCAGCATTCGTCATAGCAGGAATGCTGCCCATCGACATCCTGTCAGGCGAGCTCAAGATGGTATACGGCAGGGAAACGACAGACCGGAAACAGGCCCAGCGTGTAAAAGTAGAAGAACGGGCAACGTCCATAGCAATCTGGCACGCCAGATGGGACATCTCCACAAAACGAGGATAGACGCAAAGGCTCATTCCTGTTATAGAGACGTGGGCATCAAGGTCGGCAGGAGACAGTAATTACCACCTTTCACGAGTCTGTCTGGACACGGCGGCTATCGAAAGTATCTACATAGATGAGGACACACCGCCGTCTCCACAATGCCCAAATGCTGAGGAGGACGCAGACCACGCTGTTTTTGGCTGTAGTCGATTTTGTGCAGGAGAGGCATATGGTAAACGTACCAAGCCCCGAAACCTGGTCCCTTACACGATGGATTCATGGATCCGTTAGATAATGTGAATGAGTTATGCTCGTACAGGCCGAAGCTAAGAGAAGAGCAGCTCAGTTGAAGTTGTATTTTTCTTTTTTTACGATGGCAGGTGAAAACCGTCTAAAGACGCTATGAGGATCGCAAGCGCGTGCTCATAATAGTGTGAGATTTCTACTCACTATAAACACCTCCCTACGCAACGAATTTATACTGCAACTAAGTCATTCCGTTCTCGATGTGTTTGCATTTGGTATTTTCCTCAATTTCGTCGGCGAACGTAGCTAGAACGGAATCTTGCGTTTGCGGTATATCGCGAGTGTAAAGTAGGTACAGAAGTGGGCCGAGTACACCTTCCTGAGGAACGCCGGTCGAAATTACTTTAAAATCAGAACACGCACTTCCCTATTTCATTCGAAATAATCTATTCGCAAGGTGTGTACTTAAAATATTGGATAGCTTCTCTGGTAAGATTTGTTTTTGTTCGAACATCAAGCCTTCGTGCCAAACTTTGTCATAGGCTTGAGGCACGTCAAGGAATACACTGGAACATATCAGTTTATGTTCGAGCGCTTTTTCTATTACACCATTTATTCGATGTACTCGGTCAGTAGTTGAATACTTGTTTCTGAAACCAGACTGATGATCTGCTAATATACGCTTTTCTTCAATGATCGGTTTCAAGCGATTAAGCGAAATTCGTTCGAAAATGTTCGAAATTATCGGCAACAGTGAAATCGGACGCTAGGATTTCTGGTCTGTTAGTGCTTTACCCCTCATTGGAACTTCTGCGACTTTCCACTGGCTCGACACATATTCTAGCCTAACAGGCCAAGCTTCTCTCAATCACCCATGTTGTGTGTGATTTTATTTTCCCATAGGTGAAAGGGCCCTTCAGTTTACTGCCGGATCCGAACGGCGAATTTCGAGAAACTTTTCTTGACAATTGCACTACAGGGTTCTGTTAGTCCCCACTGAGGAGAAGCACCGTGAAAAACACGTTCGATGACGAGGCTGTTGTCGGGATTCGTTCCCGTGTCATCGGCGTCAGGGGCCACACACTACCCACTGTGCCACGGCGGTCTAACCTAATTGCGACATTAAAAAGAAACGGGAATTTTAGTAAGGCCTTTCTTAGCAGCGCTTAGAGAACTTCTCCTGTAATTAAATCATAGCCAGGAGCCATGGCTGCTTTAAGCAATTCAACAGCGGTTCAGCGGTGTTTCATCCGTCCGATAAACAAATTCTGCAAGCGGTTGACCTATGGGCGTCTTTAAAGTTTCCCCAAGATGTTCAGCGAAAACTTCCGTGTTTTCTCTATCACCCTTCGCCATTCATTTCGGCTTTTTCTTATCGGTGGAGCTCGAACTTAGGACTTTTTGAGACCTTTGACAGCTTTCCATAGAGAGCAGCTTGATTCTCTTCCCGCCGTCAGATTTTCTAGATACGAGCCTAGAATTTGGTTTTTAAAATCTCTGATCGAGTTTTTGAGTACATTGCATAATCGATATGGATGAGTTTTATGTTGCCGCGCCCGACTTTGTTGCCAACCTTTATAGTGAGAATGGACACTACTACTAAGTGTAGACTGCATCGCAGTCGATGCTGAGAATACGGAAAACCCACTTCTGCAGACTGCATAACGGCGATGTTAGTTAATACACCGCTGTCAGGCGGAATGATCCATTTCTTAACGACGAAGATCGGAGAGAATTCCGTTCCCCTGACCACGACGAAGTTAACATCACCATATCGAAACTCAAGTCGAATAAAGCTACTGGCGCAGACTGTCTTATGAGCTGTTCAAGGCAGCTGAAGTTGACCGGGTAAGGAGCATGCACTAGCTCATCTGTAAGATATGGTTAGAGGAAAACATGTCCGAGGAATGGAATCTCAGCATAGTATGCCCGCGCCATAAGAAAGGAGACACCTCTGACTGCGCCAACTACAGAAGAATAAGACTCCTTAACATCGCCTACAAAATTTTCTCTGCCGTTTTGTGTGAGGGCCTGAGGGCTTTTGTAAATAAGCTGATACGTTCTTATCGTACCTATTTGTCGACTTCAAAGCCGCATACGACAGCGTAATCAGAGACAAGCTATACAACGCTATGTCTACCTTTGACATCCTTGCTAAACTCGTCAGACTGTGCAGCCTGACTTTGGAGAATCTTCGCTGCTCCTTCTGAATCGCTGTAGACCTGACCTATGGTTTTATTAGAAATCCCTTCTTCTTCTTCTTTGGTGGCGTTACAGCCCATGTAGGACCAGAGCCAAGCTTCCCTCAATCACCCATGTTGTGTGTGATCTATTTTTTGCCACAGGTGAAAAGGACCTACAGTTTAATACCGATTCCGAACGGCCGGCGTGAGTCGGGAAGCCTTTTCAAGGCAAGCATACTACGAAGGGTTTTGCCAGTACCCCGCCGATGAGGGACGCCGCAAAATAAACATTCGATGGCGTTGCTATTATCGCGGTCCGAACTCGCTCATGTGCGTCAGAGTCCAACACATTAACCACTGCGCCACGGCGCCCTCCGTTTTAGAAGTATTATTGTGCAAAAATCACTGGACAACACAAGAGGAACAATTTATTTCAAAACCTCACGACTCCTCGCATACGGTGATGACATTGACATAATCGGAAAGACGAGTATTGGGGCGGACACGGTGAAAATTGGTTTGGCAATAAACGAAGACAAAACTAGATATATGCTGTCACCGAAAAAGGACGCTCACCACTCAGGTCTTGGCCATAACGTTTGTATTGGCAGATGTAACTTTGAGGTAGTTAAGGACTTCGTCTGCCTTGGCTCCGTAGTGACTTGAAACAACGACATCAGTTCCGAAATCAAACGCAGAATCACACTTGCCAATCGCTGTTTCTTTGGGCTCAGAAGGCAATTGAGTAATAGAGCCCTCTCCGAAAAAACAAAGTTGGCTCCATACAAAACCCTTACTATCCCGGTCCTACGGTACGGCGCAGAAACATGGACACTATCAAAAGCGGATGAGGAGGTTCTTGATCGGTTCGAGAGAAAAATTGTAGGTGTGATTTTCGGTCCTATAAAAGCAGACGGGGGATGGAGGATAGATTCAACCACGTGCTTTACGGGTCTAGTCAGGCGTCTACGGATTCAATGCCTAAGATGGCTAGGCCATGTCGAGCGAATGGAAACCACAGCTCCAGCCCGAAGAGTCTTTGAATCCAACCCCGAGGGACGAAGAAACAGAGGACGGTCGCACTTAAGATGGCGCACACATGTGGAAGGGGGCCTCGGCCAACTGGGTGTGCGGCAATGGAAAAGGCTAGCAAAAGATCGTGCTAGTTGGAGGGGTATGTTGGTTGAGGGCCAGGTTCACCCCGAACTGCAGCGCCTGAAAAGAAGAAGAATGTAATTTTTTCCTTTGGACAAGACGCGTGCAGACCTCTAGCTACCACGCGAATAGGTCTCTTCGTCTTGTTTTCGTAAGAATACCACTGAATTGTTCCAGTGGTTAGCTTTTGTGACACCAAACGATAGCTTTCACGGCAAAATTTCCACGATTTCGTTTAGTCGACTAAATTCTTCTATTCCGAAGACATTAATCGGTGGCGGTAGACGGTGCTTCGTTTCCCGTTCTTCTACCTTCGTAGCTCCCGATGGCGGAGATCCTGACACCCTTGAGCTTTTTTTAATTCGTTTTCGAATTTATTAGATTTTGAATTTGTTTCCATGTGTTCCCATGAGTACCGGGGAAATGGTGGTCTGTCGGCCTAGGGAACCGCGATAGCCATTTAAGGGTCGCTAATTCAGAGGTCGCCAGGTACCTGGATGCACCGTTAGAAATTTGGCTATATTTTCAAACTGGGCTTCCGATCGAGCTGATTCTTGGCACAGGTCACACTACAACTTAATTCAGACCAGGTGTTAGTCGCCTCTTACGACAGATCTGCCCTAACTCGGATATATTCTGACCCCTACCTGAAGGGGAAAAAGAAGATAATACCCGCGAATGGTGCATACTAGAGCCACGGGTTACTAATTAGTTCTCCGAAGATTCCACATCCATTGGCGCAAACCATAAAAAACAAAATGTGATCTAAGTGCGAGCTGCAAGGCCCACAACTTCCCAGTGGGAAAAATGGAAGCACCCATTTCATTTCATATTTTTCCATTTTTAACCCCCGGAGTAAAAAGGGGGTGTTATAAATTTGAGGTGACTGTATGTCTGACTCTGGCCTCATAGCTCCTGAACGAATGGACCGATTATGGCTAACGTGATCGAGATGGTTCTTAGCTACAATTTGTGAAGATCTGTTCAAGTGCTGCAAGGTCATTAACCCTTTTTGTTAGCTACCTTAGAGTTCTTAGATGAATAATGGGTAATGTATCGGTTCTCGTCCGATCACCGCAATCAACCAGCGTCGGGCACGGTCAGTACTTAGATTGGGGACCGCTTGGGAATACCGCGTGTTGTTGGCATCAAGCTGTCTTTTTGCTGTCGCTCCGTGGAACCACAACACTGTCCGACCAATATCATATGTATCAGTCCTCGTCCGATCACAGCAATCAACCAGCGTTGGGCACGGTCAGTACCTTGAAGGTGGACCGCTTGGAAACACCGCGTGTTTTTAATTTTTTTTGCCTACTTTTTAGTTATATATTTAATTTCTAACAAAAAATGCCGAGACCGATTTTGCTAGAAATCAGTTCTAAGTTGCATAACTACTCGTAAAATAAATCCGGTCCCATGTCAATATCATCTTTGGCTCTCGAGATAATCGAGGCGTAAATTCCGCACGCACGCACATACGCACATACTTACATATGTACATACACACACCCACAGGCAGCTCTATAAAAACCCTACAATTCATGTCGAATCTGGGCTTCCTTTAAAAAACCTCTTCAACTGGCACGGTCTTTCCCCAGTAGTCTCCAATGCCACACGCCTAGTTGGTTAAGGTCCTCTTCCACTTGGTGGCGCCACCTTATACTTGGCCGTCCTCGATCGCGTCGTCCCTCAGGATTGTATTTCGAGCTTCCTGGCCGGAGCTGTGATTTCCATGCGTTCTACATAACCTAGCCGTCTTAGGCGTTGGATCCGAGGACGCCGTGCTACCTTCATGTTGCTGTACAGCCCGTACAGTTCACTATTAAGTCTTCTCCTCCCCTCCCCATTTATGCAGGTCGGGGCCGAAAATCGTACGCAGAATTTTTCTGCTAGAACGACCAAGGGCCTCCTCATCCGTTTTCGATAAGGTTTCGATGTTTCTGCGCCATAAAGCAGAACCGGGATGATAAGGGTCTTCTATATGGTCAATTGCTTCTCAATTGCCTCTCGAGCCCAAAGAGACAGCGGTTGGCTGATTTCGGACTGCGGAGCCTAGGTAGATGATGTCCTTGACTATCTCGAAATTATACCTGCCAACATGTGCACCCTGGCCAAGACGCCGGTGGTTCGTGTCCTTTTTCGACGACAGCATATATTTCGTTTTGGCGGTAGCCAGTCCCATTTTAGCCGCTTCAGTCTCAATGCTCGTAAAGACCTCAATGACATCTCGCTAACTTCTTCTAATTATATAAATGTCATCGGCATATGTGAGCAGCTGTACGGACTTAAAAAAGATGGTGTCCGTCGTATTGACCAGTGAGTTTTGCACGATCCTTTCAAGGACGATGTTGAAAAAGTCACAAGTGAGCGTGTCGCCCTTTCGAAAACCTTTTTCGATATAAATGTTATCGGTTAGGTCGCTTCCGACCCTGATGGAGCAGCGAGAGTTCTCTTTTCTATTTATACTGTCGTATGCAGCCTTTAAGTCGACAAACAGGTGGTAAGAGCCGATCTGGAACTCGTTTGTTTTTTCCAGTATCTGCCGCAGTGTGAATAATTGATCTATAGTGAACTTCCCGGGCGTGAAACCACTCTGATATGAACCAATCAGTTTATTAACGAACGGTTTCAGGCGTTTATACAGTACAGCAGAGGAGATTTTACAAGCTATGCTCAGAAGACTTATCCTCTGTAGTTGGCGCAGACAAAGGTGACTCCCTTCTTGTGGATCGGGCAAACTATACTAAGATTTCATTCATCGTGCATGCATTCCTCTGACCATATCTTACTGGTGAGCTGGTGCATACTCCCAACTTAAACTTATAAAAAGCATTTCTAACTTCGACCAGGTCAGGGGGACGAAATTCTCTGCTATCATCGTCCGCTATGAAAGAGTCATTCTGCCTGACAGCGGGATCTGTTTCGTCTTTCCAGATTCTTAGTACACACTATGAATCCACTACTAGGTTTCCATTTTCGCCCCTGCAGGCTTCCGTTCTGGCCTTTAATCCCAGGCGTGTTTGTTTTATTCGTTGACTAAACCTCCGAACGTCATTCCTGCGATAACATCTCTCCATCTCTACGATCACGAGCTTCTCATGCTCCCTTTTTTTATTTTGAGAAGCTTATGCTCCTCCCTCCTCTTCTGCTCATAATGCTCACAAGCAGCTCTCGTCCGTCTGTGCAATACCTCTTGATAGGCTTGCTGCTTGGCTGCGTGTGCCCTCCCACACTCGTCTTCAAACCATGGGTGAAGGAGCCGAGTCGATGTTGGCTCCTCTAAAAGTTCGTACATCCAGAATATCGGATGCGTGCCCGCCATCAATCGCAATGTCGTCAATCTGGTTGACGGTTTTGTCCCTTTGTGGATGTTGAAAAGTGGGAAACGCCTGATAGCAACTAGAAGATTTCGCCCCGTTGCGAAGTCTATCAGCCTAAATCCATTTTCGGGTGTGGTGTTGTGTAGGCGGTGCTTCCCAATGACCCTATTAAAAGCAACTTCCTTGCCCAGTTTCGCGTTAAAATCTCCCAGTATGATTTTAACATCGTAACTGGGACGTTGGGCATATGTATGTCCTATCTAGATGGTCTTAGGAGTCGTCTTTTGTAGCGTCATCCTTGTCCTCGGTAGGGGCGTGAGCGCTTATATGTAAGGCTGATATTTGCGAATTTATCCTTGATGCGGATCATCATGGGGCGTTCGCTTACATGCCGGAAGCTCAAGACTTTTTCCCTAAGTCTACCTCTAATAACAAATCCGCATCCGAATAAGCGTTGTCTTCTCTCCTTGTAGCAGTCGCCGGAGTAGATATCACAGTTTCTCATCCTCTTTTTGCCCGGTCCATCTCATCGTACATACATATCTGCTTTGTAACAGTCTATGGCCTCCGCAAGTTGTTCGGCTGCACGTCGTCTGTTGAGGGACCTCACATTCCACGTACAAAGCCGAATATCAATCTTTCTTTTCCTTGTATTGATTCCTGGGTCGTCATCGGTTAATCCGTCCGTTTTTTTGCATCCGGGGCTTTTTTCGGTTTTTTCGGCTTGTTGGTTTTTGGTATGTCTTGCTGAGCTGAGCCATAGCCGGCACTTATCCTGTTTTGTGGCGCAGGAAACTCGCCATTCACCCTTTTCCGTTCGCGATTTCACATAGAAATCCCCAGGTGGCACCACGAGGAGGTGGAAATAGAACTTACTAACAGAGCTGCTAGGTGGTCCGCTTCAGTGGCTTCAACGCTACCCCTACAAGGCCTTTGTTAGTCGTTTCGGTCCCACTGAGAAGTTAATGAAAATCGGCGCCCAGTTAAACTGAACCCAGGCAGTATCAAGTCCTAACTGAAATCACTTCAAAAATATGTGTTCAACTCTCGGCATCAGTGCCCTAATTTAAAATGCCTAAAATCCCATTATCCACCTTCCATGTCCCTCACCAAAATCCCGCTCCAAAATCACTACCCAATCACCGCACGTAAACAAGCATTCCATCCGTCCATCCGCATAATGTAGCAACAAAAGCTGCACGTTTATTCCACTTTATAAAATCTGCAACATTTTAATTAACTTAAAACAAAGTTGTTAACATATTGCCCGCGAGCATAATTGATTTGCTCGCCAACCACAACACCACTCATCCCAGTCGTATGGCGTATGCCAAGTGAGGTGACAGGATTAAAATTCCATCCCCCCCAAGCGGACCGATAAAATGCAAACCGGCCATTCAATTAAATCGTATTTATAATATTTACACGTAATTCAATTACCAAAACATTTATTCATCAAAGCCACTAAGTGATAGTTATACGGAGTGTAATGTCACTTGGCCAAACGAATTACACTCCTCATCGAGTCACTTTATCTGGGTATTCGTTCGGTGCGCGTTAATGACTCAATGACGACCGCAATGAGTTCACAAAACTCGGCCACAATGGCAACACACACTTGCGACCGCAGAAACACGGACGTAGGGAGTCCTTTCCCGTCTCTCATGCCGCCCGCCCCACGGATGCATAAACATTTAATTACAATCTGCATGCATAATTTTCAAAGCCAATTGTCGAAATGAATTTAAATCACGTTCGCAGGGACTACGGCCAGAAAGGACCTCGTCACTATGTATCTGGATACAGTACACATATGCATGCATGTACGTGTGTGAATCGTGTTTGTATGCAGAGGGTCAAACGGCGAGCTATAATCTCATATTCAGACATTTAGCAAATAAAATTAACTTTCCACCTTTGGGCCACAAGTTGCTCTACAGCCGGGACAGATACATAGCCATACCTCGACCTACCACCAAAGTCCCTCAACAAGCGTTTCATTAAATTATTACCACACGTTAAGTGCAACACGTTGCTATTCAAATGCACGTCCATCTACCTACCCGCCTGATGCCGCCGCTTAGTGTCCATCAGATGCGAGATGGATAGATTGTGGCGGCGGAAGTGCCGGCCAACCAGCAGCGTAATCATCCCCTGAAATTGTTTTTTGAATATTAAATCCTTTTCACAAACCCCATCCCCCCACCTAAGTTCGAGTGCGAGTACAAAATATTTCACTAAAAGCCCGTCATAATGAAGTTAAAACTCTCACTATGCCGGCCGGAGCCTGTCGAAAGGGACATGACCACCATGACGGGCGGGCTAAATGAGATCCGAAAAGTTTATTTAAAATATTTACGGAAAAACATTGCGAATTGCAGCTGGCGGGTGTTTCCGAACAAAGTCCGTGGTGGTTGATGATGATACGAGTACTATTGCCACGAGTAGGCCACGGTCGGTTGTTGGATTAGACTGCGCCCTAGCTCGGTCGCATACTAACAGATGACCAAAGGGATAAGTTGTATTGAATCCATCCCTGGGTTTCGATGAAAGATGAAAAGTTTGTAAATAATTCCCTGGTCACTTGCTCACCTGTCAGTTGTGGTTGGCATTGGGTGGCAATGGATGGTATGGGTGGTGGCCGAGAGCTTGTTATCAGAGTTTTGATTGTCCAGGTGGTGGAGTTGATGCGGTTAAGTACTGACCTCATGCACGACATGCCCACGGTCGTTGGTAATAAAGCAGTTTTACGCTTTTGCACTGTTTTTATGTTTTTTTGGCTCCAGTTGGCTTTCCAGTTGGTGTATGCGAATCAACAGGATGATCATGTAGACTATGACGGCAACAGGATAATCGCTAGTTTGCAGCTTGTTCGTTTTTCTTGGTTGCTGTTTTCCGTTTGATGGGCGAGTGGGAAAAGTTTCAGTTTTTAATATAGCGATAGAACTTATTCGATGAGGTTTGATTAATGTAGTCCGAGGTGACGGTCAAGTGGTTTTGATGGTGAGATAATGGAAAGCCGCAGACAAGGGTCATCCATATTGGGATTAATTGAATCGCAAGACCTTCATATGTCCTGCCTCTAATTGAATTTAAATTCTTCAAAATAGTACGTAGATACTTTAAGTACTTTTGGAGGGTCATGAAAGTGAAATGCGGAATGCGACTGCTCAATTGTCCACAACCTCTTGTAACATATTAGCAGTGACATCGCTCTACACTATCGGACAAAACATTTGCAACTAAAAGTGAAACAAAACAATTTTTCCGAATCCGTTAAGGTTTAATTCAATCAGCCTTTTACAAGAAAGCCAAAGGCCTTGCAGGAGACTTCAAAAAGAGCACCCAGGCTCTTCGAAACTGCGAGGGTAATCTTGTCACCGACCCGCAGGGAATAGTGGATGTATTTAAGCAGCATTTCCAGCAGCTGCTTAACGAGCATGACCAAGAGAGAGTTGTAGACACCGAGGAAATTCCAACTCCAGCCGCTGAAGTAGTCCTCCCACCCAGCATCGAACAAGTCGGCACAGCTATTCAGAAGCTGAATAATAAAAAGGCCGCAGGCTCAGATGGCTTGCCATCAGAGCTTTTCAAGGCTGGCGGCGATGTTCTGGTAGGGAGCATGCACCAGATCATCTGCAGAATTTGGGAAGATGAAAACATGCCCGACGACTGGAATACCAGCTCTATTTGCCCCATCCACAAAAAAGGCGTTCCTACCTCCTGTAAGGACTTTAGAGGTATGTTAATCCACACTTAATGTCGCATACAAGATCCTGTCCAACGTACTGTGTGAACGACTAAAGCCATTTTGCACCGCACTAATCGGTAGCGGTGCGGCTTGTCGACCGGCAAATCGGCTATAAACCAAATCTTCACATTTCGACAAATCCTGGAAAAGACCAGGATTTCAAAGCCAACAATACGCGATGCACCGTGCAATTTGGTTCCGAACCGCTTGAAACATGCACCGGATTTCGGCAAGGAGATGCACTGTCGTGTGACTTTTTCAATTTGGTGCTGGAGCAGATAGTGCGACGGGCAGACGTCAACAGGGAAGGCACTATCTTCTACAAGTCTGTCCAGCTGCTAGGATACGCGGATGATATTGACATCATCGCGCGGTCTCAGCGTGACGTTGTAGAAGCTTTCACAGCGATTGAAGAACAAGCAAAACTAGCTGGTCCTAAAGTCGACAAGGATAAGACAGAGTACATGCTATCAAGCAAAAACCGATCCGTCGTTGACTATCTGGGACAAAATATAAAAGTTGACAGCTTTAATTTCGAGGTGGTTAAGGAGTTTGTCTAACTCGGGGCAAATGCAAACTCCATAAACGACGGCACAGTGGAGATCCGGCATAGGTTCGTCCGTAGAAACCGTTGCCGCTTGGGTCAAAACTCCTCACTCCCAGAACCAAAGTCATGCTTTACAAGATGCTTATACTGCCAGTCTTGCTGTACGGAGCCGAAAGCTGGATGATAGGCAAAACAGCGGAGCTGATTTTGGGTACTTTTGAAAGAAAAATTCTGCGCCGGGTATTTGGTATAGTAAGGAAGTTCAATGGAGGAGAAAACATAACCGCGATATAGGATAGAAGGCAAAGGTCCGTCGACATTGGCTCGGCCACATCGAGCGTATGAACACCAACGGTCCAACTAAGGGGGTCTTCGACTCCGAGCCTGCTGGTTCGAGAAGAAGAGAAAGACCGAACTTCCGGTACACCAAGGACAAAGTAAAAGCGGATGTGAGACAACTTGGTCTTGAGGACCTTCAAGGATGGAAGGCAGCTATAGCTCAGGCTCAAATCCTCTATTAATTGCTCGCCCGATAAGTAAGTAAGTAATTAATGGACGAAACAATGACCCGCTTTTTGGATCTTCAGAGATCGTCAGTTAACAAACTAACCATGGTATTGTAATCGCCCTCAGTGCCTAAAGCATCAATTTGTGTTTCAACCTTGGTAAAATGAAATTTAGTGAAGAATTACAGTCATAGCCAACAATTCCCACTTAACTACCGCAGCGAGATTATATTTCACAAGCTCGTTACTAACTCTTATCGCGCCCATCAGATAATCGCTGCATTCCTCTTAGAAAACAAAAACAGAGAACAAGAACCGATTCCCCCGCATTAGTTCAAGCTGCCATATCGCACCAGGTGCAATCGTTAGCACACCACTGCCCACCATTGTTCCACTTGAGAAGATCGAAAGTTAGATATCTGTCGTAAACAACAACCCGAGAAGAAACGAACGAAGCCAAAGCAACCCGATGCTGACCTTCTCTTACCTAATTCGGTTGCCAATTGAGCCATAGAGTCATAGACAGCCTTCCGCCTACCATAACGCTTACAACGATGGTCAAATCGCAAGCGCTGCCAACTGGCCGGCGATGGTGTTAAATCACGTCAGCTCCATATCGAGATTAAAGATCCTTTTCTTATCTAATGTGAAATTTGCTCGCCACCACAAGTGGGCACCTGGAACGGGCAGCGTTCACCGAAATGCAATTAAAAAAATAAAAAACGAAATAATGTCTCCGCGGTCTGTCAATGTGGCAACACTGGCTTTGGGTCGGCTATTGCAGATAATCACTCAGCGGCACCATAAATTGCAACTTAAGCTCGTGGAATTCGCACGATACCGCACGAGTGTGGGTTGACTATGCCGCCCGCCTCGAGAACTAGTTAATGCCGTCCTGCTCGGCTTAGAACTCGTAAGATCGATTCAACAATTTGATTCGCTCATTCGTTTGCCGCCCGCACGCCCGTTCAATGCAACACGGCTTAGAGGATTATTATATCTGACATTAGCATCTGGTGGCATTCAAATCAATCGGACTATTGAGCTGGTGGTGGTGGTGGCGGCGACGTGTCTGTAGAATGTCAAATTGCTCTTAAGTCATCATCAGCGGATCAGCCCGGAGAGGTAGTAGAGTGCTCACTCGCATTTGTCATTGCCGGCAGTGGAATGATTGCAAGAAATGGCACGGTATCACCGCCATGGGCACAGCTTATGTCCCTGGCACTGATGATGGTACAATGAATCGGCGGGTAATTGTCAGTACAGTACAGCACTTTCAGGTGAGCCGCGCCTCTATATATATTCTGCATCCGAATCCAATTAGGCGCGTATCCATCATTGGTGTGGCAGCGCCGAGTGGCATTCGGTGTTCTGCTTGTCAGGTCACACGCTCGTCAAGTGGGTTGGGAAGATGACTTAGTCATTTCCCAAGCAGCCGCCTCTCTGCGTATCGTCTAAGCCTCTCAGGGAGTATATATATCTGTTTGGCACACGTCATTTTTGGCGAAATAAACTTTCGGCTGTCTTAAATCGCCCTTAAGGATATGGTACACCAATCTACACATCAAGCCACTCTGACATATGTATCAATCAAGCGCACTTGTACAACCTTTTTCTCGTGCTGCATCATGACCCATCGATTACCATCTGCTCGGTGCTCATTGCTCATTGGGCAAACGACAATCAAACAAATCCACGTCATCCAAACACACCGCTGTCCGTACTTGTTGCCTGAGAACAACGGTGCACCGTACAGGTGTAAGTGCTACAAAAGAGTCATGCAATAGCCCTCGATGACACGATAAAAGGTGCAAAGTTACTAAGCCAGAGAGAGAGAGATTAATGTATATGTATAAAGGCGGCAAATATCCACGCACCTCGGGGCCGGCAGCCGCGACCACGACCACGAACGACAATGATGACGACGACTCAATCCACGGCCATTTGTTTCCGCACACCCATGCACACTTGCATCAATGCATCCACGTATCTGCAGTCATTGTCGCATCGTTTAACCTCGACAATAAGGAAATGCACAACCATTTACGATGGTCATCATTTTGATATTGAGCAGGTGCCGCGGCTCATCATACTCGTCCTGTCTCAATTGATACAGGACGACACCAGCCGACAGCTGGGTATATAAAGACTCAAAATGTGTCAATCCATGTGCCACTTAATCCTGACGAACTGAAGCTGAATCCTTTTGTTGTCGCGCCAAATTAGTACGATTCTCCCTCTTCGACGAATCCATCGATGTCGTCTATCCAGTTGTAGATACTTTTAATTACCAACATCTCTCGATTGTTCGGTATCTATTGCAAGAAACAAAGAAACTCCAGTCGCACTGTGGGCATTCGCAACTGGGAGACACAAAAGTGAAAGGTGGCAAGCCGAGCACCGTGGTCTCGCGAGGTGGCGAGGTACCACAGCATGACAGAGCTAAGAAGCTGGTAACATATAGTGTGTGTGTGCGCGATTTTCTTGCGACGCGATCGTGTGTGGACGGTGCGCGTTGTGCGCAGAAAATCGTATTAAAATTGATTTATCGCCGGCGATATTTGAATTCGAAAAACGATTAATGCCAAGTGCCGGAACATAACGACTCAATCGTTTCCGCTTGTTTTGAAATTCGAGACGCAAACACGAGATGGCGTGGGTAAATGTTAATTTTCTGCTCTCTTAGCGTATCGGGAGTAAGGATTTATTGAATTCTGTTGAAAGGGGATCGTAAACCGAATTGTCCAAAAATCAGTCTGATCGAAAGTACTTGACGACTGACTATCTCTGTGGGGATGTTCTCTGATACAAAGAAACGTGTAAGCAAATGATCTTTTTGGTAAACATTGATCGCGGGATTATTGCAGTACAGGTCGCTAAATGGGAAAGTTATTGCAAACAGGAGTAAGGTGAACGGAATTCTCCTGCATCTTCGTCCTTGAATGGATCATTCTGCCTGACAGCGGTATCAGATCTGTCATCGCCGTAAAGAAGTGTTCTTTGCATATTCTTAGCATCGACTGTGAATCTACTACTAGTTGTCCCTCTTCTTCCTTCTAGGATTCTGCTTCGGCTTTATAGCCCTGGTATGTCCGTTTTACTTTCTCATAAAACTTCATTGCAAATGGTAAATGTGTTACGTTGACACACCAAAAAGTGTGTTTTCATTGTAGTCATTTCTTTGTCAATTTAAAGTGTGTTTTTATAAAAACAAACAAAAGGCAAATTCCCAACATCGCCCGAAAGCAAATCCCTATTCGAACCCATGGTGTAATGGTTAACATACTGGACTCCCAACCCAGTGATCCCGTATTCAAATCTCAAGGTTCCTGTTCGTCGCTTCGTCGTTTGTCGCTTCAAGGCTCATCAAGCCCGAAACATTGTTCTTCGCTTTTTGTTTGATTGAATTGATTGTTTCTTTTCGCTGTTAAGCAACATTATGATAATCGTGCCATCCAGCTCGGAGGTGCAATGTAGAATGGGAAAGGAGAGGTTGAGTGTCTTTGCTTTTTGGTGGCTGCGGACATTGAGAGTTGAACTCGGATCACTGGATTGAGAGTACAGTTTGTTACGCCATGGATTCGATCCTCAAATTACTTGGTTTACTTTGGTTACTTTGATCCAAAGTGCGTTAATTATAAGTAACCGTGTCGCTGCAACACACTTAAGGTCTCAATAGAGGTTTTATTCATGACATGCAATATAACGTGTTATAGTCTTAACATGAATAAGTGTCTCAGTTTCAAAGACAGTGAGACACCTAATCGTAAAATGTGTCGAATGACACACTTGCTGAGTGTTGTTTAACACACTGGTATGTGCAGTGTGGGCTTATTCGCATTGTCCAACAAACCAGGGGTTTCTAGCTGGCAGAGGGTTGAAACCCAGCACATTAGAAGCAGCGTCTCTGATGGCGGACTAGCAATGCTTCCACTAAAATCTCTTAGAACAATCTTAGTTCGTAGCTGGGACATTAAGCGTATGTTCTATCTAGGAGGCCACAGAAGCCATCTTTGACTCTGTCGTCTTTTTCTTCTGTGGGGCGTGGACGCATATAATACTGATGTTCCTTAAGATAGATTTGACGGGATTTTTATGAGGCGTTCGCTCACAACCCGGAAGCTTAGGATTAATTTCCTAAGTCCGCCCGGAACAACCAATTCGCATCCAAATGGGTATTGTTTGTTTTGCTTGTAGCAATTTCCGAAGTACAACTCACAGGTTTTGATGTACTTTTTACCCGGTCTATCCCATCGCACTTCTTGGAGTGCCGTAATGTCTGCTTTATTGCAGCTTAAGGCTTTTTCTAACTGTTCGAATGCGCCCGACTTGTGCAGAACTGATACTTCTGTCCTTTTATACGTTTGCGAAGATCACCAACATGTAGTCCGTCCGTTCAATCGGAGGCTTGTGGTTGTCTCTCAATTTATAGCTTTTTAACGGTTACGGCTTACTAGGCTGTAAACCAACCGGGTAAACCTGTTTTTGGACGCAGGAAACTCGCCATTTGCCAGTCCCTGTTTGTAATTTCCAGATGGCACCACGAAGATATAGGGATGGGACTTCCTAACAGTGCCGCAAGGTATTCGTCTGCGGTGGCTGTTCTCGTTTTTTAGCTGGCTAGCATCCTTCGGATAGATGCTACCCCTACGAGGCTTCTGCTAGACCATTGTTGACGCCACACACTCCTCCCGCATCATGGATATCCGAACCTTCCCAGGAACCATTGTTCACTCGGACCATTACCTTGTTGCAGCCAAGGTACGAATGCGGATATCGCGAACACTGCGCAACCGGGTAGGACCAGCAACATTTGACGTCCGGTAGCTGCAATCGCAAGAGTCTGCCAAGGCCTTCACCGATCGTGTCTCCCTCGAGCTCTCTCAATAGCCGGTGCAAACTGCTCAAACAATGGAACAGCAATGGAGACGTATGTATTAAGTTTGCAGCCACCGTCTAAGAGAAGCCATTGATATGGGCCAGTTGCTATCACTGTGGCTTCAGGCCAGGAAAATCCACGATAGACCAGATATTCACACTGCAGCAAATCTTGGAGAAGACCCATGAATTTCAGGTCTATACACACCATCTTTTAAAACGGCATACGACAGAGTCTATAGGGACGAGCTATATGGAGCCATGTTATATTTGACATCCCTGCAATCTCGTCAGGTTATGCAGGTCGATAACAGAGAATTCTCTCTGTTCCATTAAGGTCGGTAGGGTGTTAACCGAGAATTCACAGGGGGCGACGCACTGCCATGTGACTTTTTCGATATCATGCTTGAAAAGATCTTACGCTATTCACTGGCCAATATAAGAGGCACGATATACTTTAAGTCTTCACAATTGCTCGCATACGCTGACGACATTGACGTGATTCGAATAGCGCATCTGGACGTCAAGGAAACTTTTGCCGTCAATGAAAGACGCACAACACCGACATCTTGGCCAGCACGTCACTAATGGTAGCTATAACGTTGATGAAGTTAAGAATTTCGTCTTCCTTGGCTCACTGATAACAAGCGGCAACGACACCAGCGCAGAGTTTAGACGCATAATAACTCTTGCCAACCGCTGTTTCCTTGAGCTCAAGAGGCAATTGAGTAGTAGAGGCCTCTCTCGAAGACCTAAAGATCGTCTTCTCCAAGATCTGCCGTAGTGTAAATAATTGGTCTACTGTGGATTTACCTGGCCTGAATACACACTGATAAGAGCCGATCAGGTTATCCAAAAACGGTTTCAGGCGTTCACACGATACGGCACAGAAGATCTTATATGCGATGTTAAGGAGACTTATTCCCCTATAGTTGGCGCAGTTATAGGGGTCTCCCTTCTAATGGAGCAGGCAAACGCTGATGCTGAGATTCCATTCGTCGGGCATGAAATTCCCCCCGACCGTACCTTGCAAATGACATAGTGCATGCACCTTACCAGCTCATCTCCAGCCGCCTTAGGAAGCTTAACAGACAGAGACTTAAGTCTCGATATCGCCATTTTGACTTCGCCTAGGTCGAACGAACGGGATTCTCTTACATCGTCGTCCATTACTAACGATCGTTCTGCCTGACAGCGGTATCTTGTCTGTCATCGCCGTTATACAGTCTGCAGAAGTGGTCTTTCCAAATCCTCAGCATCGACTGTGACCCTACTACCAGTTCTCCATTTTCATCCATGCAGGCCGCCGCTCTGGCTTTGTAGCCATGTCATGTTCGTTTTGCCTTATTGTAAAACTTCCATGCGTCATTCCTGCGGAAACATCTCTCGATCTCACGCTTTCCGTGCTCCCTCTTCTTTCTTCTGAAAAGCTTTCCGGCGTCATACATATCCACAAGCATTCATGATATCCTCATTCGTACCTTGACTACAACAAAGTAGTGATCCGAGTCGATCTTGGCCCCTCGGATGGTTCGTACGTCGAAAATACAGGTGGAGTGTCTGTCTTGGATCGCAATGTGATCAATCTGGTTGGTGGTCGATTGATCAAAAGACCGCCAGGTACCCTTGGGGATGTTGAGATGGGGGAATCGTGTGCTTGCTACAAGGAAGTTACGCCCCGTTAGGATATCGATAAGCCTAAGTCCGTTGTCGGATGTTGTGTTATGGAGGCAATACTTTCCTATGATCGACTCAAATATGTCCTCTTTGCCCAGTTTTTCATTAAAATCTCCTAGAACTATTTTTGTGTCGTAGCTGGGGCATTGGGCATAGTTTCTATCTAGGATATCGTAGAATTCTTCCTTGAGTCTATCGTTCTTTTCTTTCGTTGGGGCGTGAGAGCATATTAAGCTTATGCTTCCAAATTTAGCTTTGACGCGGATTGTTATGAGGCGGCGTTCGCTTACATCTCGGAAGCTTAAGACTTATTGTCGGAGTCTTCCTCGAATAACGAATCCGCACCCGGATAGGCACTGTTTGTTCTCCTCGTAGCAGTTTCCGTAGTAGATGTCGCAGTTTCCATCCCATTACCCTCTATAAGACCTTAATAATAACGGTCCTCCTCTACGGCACAGAGGCTTGGACCTTGTCAAAAGTAGACGAAGAGATCATTAGTCGATTCAAGAGGAAAATTCCGCTTTCAATATTAAGTCCGGTTTGTGTTGACGGAGAGTGGAGGAGAAGATTCAACCACGAACTATACGGACTGTACAGTGACATCAGCCTTGTACGACGTCTACGGAACCAAGGTCTTAAATGGCCAGGCCATGTAGAGCGAATGGACAGCAAAGTTTCGGCCCGAAGGGTCTTGGACTCCAACCCGGAAGGACGACCTTGCCGATAACGGCCGCATCTAAGGTGGCGTACACAGGTGGGAAGGAGCCTTAACCAACTGGGCCAGCGACGCTGGGAACAGCTAGCAAAATACGGTACTAGCTGGAATGGCTTCTTGCTGGAGGCCCCAGTTCACCCCGAACTTAAGCACCACCTAAGTAAGTAAGTACATACATATGTATGTATATAAGCTGAGTAAAAACAGAGAAATTTTAAAAATCGATTGTGATTTAAAGGAGATTTATGCAAGAAAGACGTCAGTATACGCATATAAACCCTCGCATACTCTGCAGTACAACGATCTAAAGAGATAAAACTGTCATCCGTCAAAGTCGAAATTTACAAAAGCGAACATACAGTGTCTCAATGTCATTAGAACATTTTCAATTAGGAAGCATTACCACAAAGAATTTCTTCATTATTTTCCACTTAAACCATTGCACAACCTTCGAACGTATCGCAGCTTGTCTATCTAAGCCTCTGAAACACATGTACTTCCTTTCAATCTGCTGCCATATTACAGGGTCATGTACCTAACTCATTGTTCCCAAATCACCTTCTTCACATTGTTGTTTACAGAAGGGAAAGGGACGAAAAAAAAAAACGAAATAAGAACCTACACATCCGGAGAGGACTGCAACAATGCATTCAAATGATGTTGCATCTTTATATAGCAACGTTCGGGTCATTGAGCCACCGCCATCATATCCATCCCTATCGTACGTACGCATACTTGCTGTCGAAAGGAGAAGATTTCATTAGACGATACCCTATGCTGCACATCGTCCTCGGAATCTCAGATGCACCGACACGGTGCACAAGGGAAGCGACAGGTAGAGTAGAGCGACCGAGAGATCGATGTTAGTAAATTGGTCACGTAGGACGACGCCCAGGAGACTCTGCTTCTGACTATCCTTTCAATCAATTCTTACTGTTTAGGATATGAGTATTCTGCCATGCCTTCGCCTGAACCGAGCGTATAATGCCTTCACACAGGACTACATAGAGGAGGGAGATAGAGTGGCTGAATGTTTTTTTTTTGTGTTTAGATTCAGCCATGTACATACGTATTGATTATACATATGATTCCCATGAGCACTCGCAGCGTTTTGTTACCTAATCAGGTGCATCTTTAGACATGGGGATTGTGAAGGTGACCAAATGGTTGGTAACGCTGTCAAGGTGCTGACTGTGTTAACGATATCGATGGAGAATGCCTACTGTCTACCGCCTGTAGATACACACAAGTCATTGTACATATGCCAGACACGTCCGGCGTGGACCGACCAATTGGAAAATCGGTCAACTTAACCACGATTTTCGTTTAGAAACGTTGAAACTGACTGCATCCGAGGAATTTACCTGCATACCTGCTTACCCGCACTCAAACGGCGGGTGTTGCCGACAGTCCGGCATGGCGATTATGAAAACTATCTAAAATCAACCTGACACCCAACCGCAGGGTGATGATGGAATAGAACCGCGTCGGCGCTAGACGATCATTTGATTATGAATCCAATTTAATGAACGGTAACGCATTTTTCGGTTAAACGTATCCAAGCGAGCCCGCGTAGACGTGGATAGATTCATTTCTTGTTGCTCTTTCTCTGAAATCAAGTCTATTTTTGTATCTGTGGGTCTTGCGGTTTGCGGTGCGTGTCCGAAGGCAGCAATTCTCGCGGCTTCGACATGGTTTGCGGTACTATTCCATTTCTCAGGTGGGTACTCAGTGGTCGGTGTTGATATTGTCGACCGTCAAGTTTCTAAATTTAAAGACAGTGACTCGCAAATACAAAACCCATACACCCAGGCGCACTCATACCCATGCATCTATGTAGATATGTGCGGAACGCGAAAAAAAAATATCTGTGTGAAGGCGACTTTGGCTGCATTCTAGCGACCTTGGGTGACCGTAACATTATGCTTATGTTAATGACAGACGACATAAATATGGTGTGCTTGCATGAGATTGTCCTTTCACTCTAGAGAACTTGATCGATCAATATGTATGTATGTGTTTCTATGCTGTTTTCTGTGTCAGACGTGGAGGATAAGCTTGGCATTAGACCTACAAGTAGACCTTGATTGGTCGACTTTGATTAGAGTGCGTGGTGTTGGCAGACAATTAAAGAAATGAGGTCGTGTCTATAAAATAATCAATTACTACTACTTGGTAGTGTGTTCTTGTTTGTATCGTAAAGTGTAGGGACAGGTGCCTATGGGAGGGATACGAGTTGACGAGCTGTGCGCTGTGTGACTTTCAACTTCAACCAGTTCTATCCGGTTCTTTTTAGGTTTATGCACTTACTTCTTCTTCTTATTCTTCTTAGATGACGCTACATTTCGGGGGGAACCAGGGCCTCAACCAACAAGCCTCTCCAGCCGGCACGATCTTTGGCCAGCCTCTTCCAGTGCCGCACGCCCAGTTGGTTGAGGTCCCTTTCCATCTGTGCGCGCCACCTTAGATGCGGTCGTCCTCTGCTGCGTCGTCCCTCGGGGTTGGTGGCGAAGACTCTTCGGACCGGAGCGGTGATGTCCATTCACTCTACATGGCCCAGCCATCTTAGACGTTGGGTGCCGTAGACTACTAACTAGGCCGATGTCGCTTTACAGCCCGTACAGTTCCTGGTTGAATCTCCTCCTCCACTCTCCGTTTACACAAACGGGACCAAAGATTGCACGCAGAATTTTACTCTCGAAACACCCAAAGCCTCTTCATCCGTTTTTGATAAAGTCCAAGCTTCAGCGCCGTATAGGAGGATCGGGCTGATTAAGGTTTTGTAGAGGGTCACTTTGTTCTCCGAGCGAGGGCTACTCTATTGCCTCTTGAGCCCAAGGAAACAGCGGTTGGCAAGAGTTATTCTGCGTTTTATCTCAGCGCTGGTGTCGTTGCTGCTTGTCACTATCGAACCAAGATAGACGAAGTCCTTGACTACTTCAAAAATATAGCTGCCGAAGGTGACGTTCTGACCAAGACGTCGGTCGGTGTTGCGCGTCTTATATATAGCATATATTTGGTCTCGTCCCCATTTGCCCTTAGACCCACTTTAGCCGCTTCTGCTTCAATGCTTGCGAAAGTCTCATTGACGTCTCACTATGTCCGTCCAATAACGTCAATGTCATCTGCGTAGGGAAGCAATTGTGTAGACTTGAAGTAGATCGTTCCTTTTGTATTGGCCGCAGAGTCCCGCACCCTGTCTAAAACCTTTTTTAACATCGAAGGCCTCGGTTAGTTCACCTCCGACCTTAATGGAGCAGCGAGAGTTCTCCATAGTCATCCTGCACAGTCTAACGAGTTTGGCAGGAATGTTAAAACATGACATGGCTCTGTATAGCTCGTCTCTATAAACACTGTCATATGTGACTTTAAAGTCGACAAAAAGATGGTGCGTGTCGACCTGGAATTCATGGGTCTTCTCCAAGATCTGCCGTAGTGTAAATAGTTGGTCTATGGTGGATTTTCCTGGCCAGAAACCACACTGGTAGGATTGTCCACGAACGGTGTCAGGCGTTTACATAGTACGGAAAAGAGGATCTTGTACGCAATGTTCAAGAGACTTATCCCTCTGTAATTGGCGCAGTCATAGGGGTCTCCTATAGCCTAGGCTTGTTCGTTTTACTTTTTGGTAAAATTTTCGAACGTCGTTCTTGCAATAGCATCACTCCATCTCCTCGATCTCGCGCTTTTCGTGCTCCTTCTTTTTTATTCTCAGTGAGAGGACTCTCCTTTTCTGTTCATAGAGCTCGCGGGCAGCTCTCGTCCGTCGATGCAGTGTAGCCATGTATGCATTCTGTTTCTCTACATGGGCTTGTCTGCAATCGTCATCAAACCAGAGGTTTCTAGAATGTGGTGGCTTGAAACCGAGTACACCTGAGGCGGCCTCTCTGATGGCGTTCCGACAACGACTCCATTGCTGTTCTATGGTTTATGTAGATTGCATCGGGACTTGGGAGAGCTTGAGGGAGACTTGATCGTCGAAGGTCCTGGCGGTCTCCTGCGATTATTACTTTCTGACGTTAAATGTTCTTACTCGACTCCGTTGATTCCGAGAAATTCGCATCCGTACCTTGGCTGCAATACGGTAATGATCCGAGTCCTCGAAAGGTACGGACATCTAGGATGCTGGAGGAGTGTCTGCCGTCGATTGCAATGTTATCAATTTGATTGATTGTCGATTGATGGAAAGACCGTCAGGTCCCCTTATGGATGTTGAGGTGTAGGAATCGTGTACTTGCTACTACGAGATTGTGTCCCGCCATAAAGTCCACTAGCCTTAGTCCGTTTTCTGATGTGGTGTTGTGTAGGCTATGCTTTTCTGTGAAAAGCCCTACCCAGCTTCGCACTGAAATCTCCTCAAACGATTTTGGTGTCATAGCTGGGACATCGGGCATATGTTCTGCCTAGGAGATCATAGAAGTCGTCTTTATGCCCAAATTGCGCTTATGTACTTACTATAGTTGGAAAATGTTTGATTATGTCCATATTGCTGGTATCCCTTCTGTCTTGAGTCGACAGGATACTTTGCGCTTTATCCGTCACTTTACTTAGCGTCCTCGTAAGTCCGCTTTTGTAATCTTGCTGTTTCTCGACAAAATTTCGAAGGAAAACCTACAAGGAAAGGGAACAATTCTGGGAACAAACATCAAACCCGGGCAAATGCTTGCTTTGGTGGCGTTACAACCCGTCAAGGGCCAGAGACATGTTTCTCTCACTCACCCATGCTGTGTGTGATAATTTTTTTTTTTTACACAGATGAAAGGGAGAAGCTTTTTCATGGCAAGTATACAACGAGAGTTTTGCCAGTACCCCGCCGAGGAGGGACGTCGCGAAATAAACATTCGATGGCGTTGGTGTTGTCGGGATCTGAACTCGCTCATCGTGCGTCAGAGTTCTACAAACTAGCAACTGCGCCACGACTCTGTTTATTTTCTTCCAAAAAAGGGAAAATTTTGTGACTGCTGACACCATTTTCCGAATAACAATTTTGACAATTTTTGCTTTTAGGATTGCTAATACAAAAGTACCTATACTGCAATGCTATTGTGTTAAACAACACGCAGCAAATGTGTCGGTCAACACACTTTAAGATTAAGTCACTTATCACTTATCACATTTGATCGTTGAAATTGAAACACTTCTATTGAAACACGTTCTTTTGCGTGTCATAAAAAAAACTCTAATGATACCTTAAGTGTGTTGCAGCGACACACTTCTTAATAATCTATCAAACAAAAGGGAAATTTCTCATCTATATGCAACCTTGCCAGAAAGTAATTTGTGAGTCAGATTTATGGCGTAATGGTTAACACACTGGACTCTCAACATAGTGATCCGATTTAAGATCTCACTGGTCCTTGAAGCTGAATGCCATTTTTTGTGTTGTCTGCTCTTTTTTGATAATTTCAAACTATCTTAGGATTCGTGCTTCGCTATCTTCTGATAGCTTGCGTGCCGATCCTGCTCCACCAACTGCTAAATTTGTTTGACTTTCCCAATGATTGGCCAATGAGTGCGAGGTGTACCTTTGAGATCGAATTTCTGGAACAGAATCGAGCAAACCAGTCCTGGATTCGGTATTATCTCACAGCATTCTCGCGGTACGCTCCACAATTTTTTTGGCATGTTTTGGCAGTTTTTTTACCCATTTTATAGTACAAAAGCATCAGAAGCCTATTTCTTCAGATATTTTACTTCATTTTCAAATGATGAATTACAAAGCTGTTCACACAAGAAATGTAGTTGGAAATGTGGCTTTACAAACGTGCTTTCGCGGGACAGAATTGTGTTAGGGATGCCCAATATAGGGGCAATCACTTTTTAGATGGCACAATACTATGATTTGATCAACTGTCATCAAAACCTTGATTCGATCAAATCCGGAATATCAGATATTGTTCGTTTCTCTTGTCAGCTTTAAAGAATACCCATGATGAACGTTGGATAACTGGTAGTCTACATTACGATATACGCGAGATACTTCTTTATCCTATTGGATATCGAAACCATTCGAGGTCTTATGATCAGGGCTATACTTACTTACTTACTTAAGTGGCGCTACAGGCCGTGGTGAACCTGGGCCTCAACCAACAAGCGTCTCCAGCTGGCACGGTCTTTGGCCAGCTGTTTCCAGCGCCGCACGCCCAGGGTTATACCCAATGTATTAATGCAAATATCGTGGACTCTAGAGAGTCGAGTAGGACAATAAAAAGTTGACAAAAGAAAGCTAAAACCGTTACAATATTCGCTGATCACGTCGCCCTACTCGAAGGCCTGTGGAAGTAGAAGATGAGCAACGTGAACGACGAGCAAAAATCGCAACCTCTGATGTGGTGCATGAGTTAGCTGAGGCTGAATGAAGTAGGGATGCGAAAGCCCGGCCCAAGATTGGTGTCGCATTTGCTGACGACAGCACACTAGAAACGAAACAGCAATCCAAGCGATGGATGGAAGCCAGTGGTTGAACACCAAAAAAGGCGAAGTCGATCGCATCTGCCGGAAAGGCCAAAGCCAGCGTGTACAGGATTTGGGGTTCGTACATGACTGCACTCTATCGATGAACGAGAGTTACTTGTGAGCTCTGGTAACAATAACAAGAAAAGCACGAGGTATGGCAATTAAGTTCCGGGAATTTAGTCATACCTTGGGAACGGGTAACACTGCGTCATTTTTCCACATTTGTCCTGAAAGGCAAGTGCTTTCTTTCAGTTTTCATTTAAGGCTGAAGTCGACAGCACATTCTGTTTGTGTGGTGTGGGTATTTTGCGGGGAAAAAAACGTTTTTAGTCGCGTCGTTAAAATGACTGAATCACATTACAAGCAACGTGTTTGGATTCAATATTTAGTGAAATCTGGTGAAAAAGCCTCGAAAATCCTCCGGAAATTGCAGATGGTGTATGGAAATGAGTGTGGCGAAAACACATGTTTGAGTGCACAAAGCAGTTCAAGGAGGGCCGTGAATGAGTAGAAGATGGCGGTTGATAGTTTTTCTTTCGATGTTCCTACCGACTAGACAGTGACTGGACATGACTGTTGGCGTCCTGAAGAGGTTGCGGACGCGTGATATATACATATTTAGGTTCAACTCGAACGCGCCAAAGAGGGCTGGATGCTGCCCCACGACAATGCGCCCGCCCATTCGTCGTTGATTGTGCAAGAGTTTTTAGTGAAAAAAAGTATTCCAAGGTAGCCGCATTCACCCAAGAGTATTAGGAACACTTAAAAGGACGGGAGCCGATACATTCAGCATAGCATGGTCGTTGGCTACCAAAACTCAACGGAACTTGCCTTAGATTCGCAGATCACGCGATTAATGTCTTGGCGTGATACTTAACAGGAAGCTCAACTGGAAATTTAATGCGGAAGTGCCCGCAAGAAAGCCTTGAGTTGTTAGACCTATACTAACATACAACTGTTTAATCTGGTGGAAAGCACTGTGCAGATCTAACTATGTCAAACTTCTTAGTAGAGTATAAAGGATGGCTGGAACGGCGGGGAACTGCGAACAACTGGGAACAACAACGATGAAATATAAATTCTCGAAACAGGCACTGTAGCAAGTCAAAGACAGATGCGCGACAAAACTGGCCCAGGTATTGTCACCATAGAACCACGAGCCTGCTAAAAATACGCAGGCAATGTATACATAAGCAGCCTTATTGGAGTCCTAACAGGGCGCTACACGGAATCATGCCGCTACATTGGGATTGCCATATAGTGACTATTTCAGTAGATGTCATGGTGGGGAAGACGAAGAAACTCAATCCCATCTCCTATGCAATTGCCCTGCCCTAACCTCCAGGAGTAACGGTGGCCAAGCCGACTCGAGTGGTAGCACAATGGACCTATCTTGGTCTAAGTGATACCCACCGTTTTACGGAATAAGGCCATCTAGCCTAACCTACCACTCAAGAGGAACTTATCATGGCGGTGTAGGGAACGTCAAAGAAGATGTAAAGTTGAAATGATGCCATGGTATCATCAGATGGGGACTCAGAAGCGGAATTAATTTGTGTCGAAATAGTACGGAAAGTAAATCGAGGTGATCAGAGGAAGGATGGAGTTTATGGGCACTGTCACTTATGCAGATCTATTGTGCCTACTAGCCGATCAGACCAATAAAGTTGAGTATGTCTCTCGTAGGAGCTGAGATTATCCCCTCAGGAGTCATCAATTGTCTAAGAAAGACACGTCCCCTAAGATGGCATGTGCTCTTCAGTTTCCTCGTCCTCAAGACAAACTCGATACTCAGTTTCAGACGAAAGATAAATTTTGTTGAGATGATATCTCACACTACAATGTCTTGTAACGTAGCTGATATCGACCCTATTCAATTTGAGAGTGTTAATACAGCGTTTGTTAAGGGGCCGTACACATTTTTTTTTATTAGTTTGGACGCTGTTCCAAAAGGGCAAGTGTTGTCTAGAAGAAAGTTAATCATAGACTTGTAAATCCCACATAAATGTCCGGCACCTACATACATATACATATACCTTCGGTGGAATCCTTTCTAGCGAGTTGGTCGGGGATTTCGTTGCCTTTAAGTCCTCCAGGGCATCGTGGCATTCCTTGACAGAATTTGCAATATACCCGGATTCCCAGAACCTTCGAGATTTTCTGAACTGGTCCAAAAATGCCATACCAAACATCGGAGCCCATCATGGAACCATCTGAGTACCACCCGAGGCCATTGAGCAAGTGATCGCCGCTTTATCAAGCTTTGCGGTGTGAGATCAGCATCTCAAATCTCTCGTCAAAACTGAACGTGTGTTCACTTGTGAAAGGTGTGAAAGGTGTAGCAAGATGGACGTCAGACCCAATTGTCTATATGTTAGGTCTGTTTCTGAGCCAAGGAGTCTGATTGCACTGCGTATCGCAACCATTTTAATTAATAGCTGCTGTGGAGTAAGTCCAACCAATGCCAATGTGTTAAAATTATAACACTTTCTATTGCGTGTCACTAATAAAAAATCTGATGACACCTTACGTGTGTTGCAGCGACACACTTATCAATAATTAACACACTTTCGATCAATCAATCCCAACTAAATGCAATCTTGTCAGAAAGTAATTTGTGGGTCGGATCCATGGTGTAATGGTTAACACACTGGACTCTCAACCTAGTGATCTGAGTTCAAACCCGCAGCCACCAAAAAGAAAGGACACTCAACCTCTCCTTTCCCATTCAATCAAACAAAAAACAAAGAACAGTATGTCGAGCTTTATGAGAGTTTCCTATTTGTGTGCTTTCATAAAAACACACTTAAAACTGCATTAAAAGTGACTACGAGGAAAACACACATTTGATGTGTATCAGTGACACACTAACCATTTGCAGCGTACGGCAGACGCATAAGTGATGATAAACTTACTATTGCGGTATATTATGTAAAACCAGTAGATCACCTTAGGATTTAACCCCAGGTTTTACTGCAAGGGCGTCTTCAGGTCCACAGTGCCTTAGTTGCCTTTCTGAGTTTGTTTTTAATAATGGAGTTCCAGTCAATACCTAGGTAGTCGACTCCTTTTGAAAATCCTGTGCTTCTACAACTTAGAAATACGGAGCAAGGCTGTGACTATCGACCAGAGAAGGGGTGAGAGAACTTCACCTTATGGACACTCTCACCGAGAGCTCTCCCAATGTAGCTGACATAATACGGCTTTCAAGCATCGCTCTATCGCAGTGGGTAGTGGGGTGGTCTACACCTCTGCGGGACTTAGGTATAATGTTTGTCAAGTTATAAAATTTCGATCGATCTGGTCCTCCTCTGTCTACGGCGCAGAGGCTTGAACCTTGTTCAATTGAACGAAGAGGATCTTGGCCGTTTCCACAGGAGAACTTTGAATTGTGATTTGTAAAAGCTGTGCAGTGACATAAGCTTAATAACCGTCAATTTCAACCTTTAGAAACGATACAGAGAACACTGCGTACACCTACTGCCATGCACATATTTAGAAAGAGTAATTTACGATAGGTTTCGTATAGAGGCATATATTGGGTCGGATTTTAAAAATACGTTGAATCGTAGCGCCGCCTTGAATGAATTTAAGTAGGGGTTCACGTTCCAAGACCAACGACAGTTGATACTGTGACTCTATCAATTGTAAGAGATGAACGCTCAGAGTGCCCTTTGCAAAACAGATGCTTAGATGCCTAAAAAGAAGAAAGAAAATATACAATCCAAACCTGGAAAACTGGGATCATGGATTTAATGAAATAACGAATAATCGATTTATCTGGGCTTAGTTTAAAGTTGCCTTGAGTTTGATGAGCAGTAAGTAAGTGAGTGCTACCTTCAAACAAAGTCGCTGGGTATCCAAATCCTTTGTTTCCCGTCTATACTCGATTCAGATTAGTTCGACCATGAAAACCACAAGCCTGTCCCATCTAATGCAAAAATATTTTTCTTTCCTTCGTTCCAGCAACGAATTATTTCTATTTTCCTTGTCATAACTCATCCAATGCCGTAGAGGCATAGCAACAGGAGCGACTAGTACGTGTGCATCTCGACAATTTTCTGTGTCTCGTCATTGAGTCTCCATGTGTCATCCAGTCACCTTTAGTCCCTTGCTCAAACTCCAACTAAATCGCATTTTTACTTCCATTTTAATATCTCACATCACAGGATCAGCACGCAGAGGAAAGGAACGACTCATGGACTTGCTCTTTGAAGGGATGTAAAGCAAAAGAACTAGAGATTTGCTTCTTACTGTTTTTGTTCTGCATATATGTACATAACTTTACGGTAGAGCTGGAGACTAAACCCCAAATGATGTCGAACACATGTAGAAGCAACGCCTCCACACTGCATCCATATCCTTGTATCCTTCATAAAAATAAATTCCTCCAGCTACCGGCTTACAGCTAGCTACAATGAAGATACGACACACCATCCAGTCGAGGGCCCTTTCTTTCGCTCCTTCTTCGTCCTCCATACTCTCGTTGCTGCTTTCTGTGTACTATTGCAAATTTCCAAAGGAGTGCACACATTATTATAATATTTTTCTCCTTTTTTTACGCGCAGTTTTTTTCCTTTTAATATTAGGGAAAAATGTATATTGTACAGTGAGTGTATCTCGCTCCTAAAACATCACACTGTTGATGGCCGGATTCATCACAATGTCCTGACAGACAATGGAAGCACACAGGACACAAAAAAAAAAAAACAGGGAACAAGTCCTCATCACGGCAAACATGATGTAAGGAGAGTTATTATTATATCGTAATAACGATATCCTTCATCTCGTTGCTGATGCTGATGCTGTCTGTCCGTCTGTTCTGTCAGTCGCCGCCTGTGCCTTTCTATCTGTATGTGACACTTGTGTGATGTGAAGCCGCTGCGCGTATTACTTGCATTCTCGTCACTTGCATATTCGGTATTCCCTTGCTGCCCTCAGATACGCAAAAAGGGTTTCTTCTGTCTTTACTTTCTTTTTTCTCTTCACTCGTCCTGGCTTTCTGGCGTGTCCTTATTTTTTTCCTTTTTCCTAGATAGCGCTTTGCAATCTCCTTTTGGGGATAGTAACCATCCATAACCGTGCGCCATTGTGAGTCACGGCCTCGTTAAGACAGAGCGTCGCGCGTTATTCATTAATTCCAAGCCTTCATCCTCGAAGCGCCTCTAGAGGTAGCATGTTAATGTGGTGTTGGGATTTTAGCGGCGGTAGGATTTAACGAATCCTGCCAACTGTAAATGCGACATGTTCAATGTGTTCCCACAACACCGCTAGGCTTTGGGGTAAACCCCTAGTTTGTCACGTTTTTCTGTTAATTAACGAGGTGCAAAAGGTAAGTACTCCCCAGATATCTGCTACTGTTAGTGCTTATGCTGGTGATGTTTACCACTGACTCCTGAAACTTGAACGCGAATCCTTGGGCATGTCGAAGTCGTGACGGTGCGATGATGGTGTCACCATCCCCGTCATGGATTACACACTTGCTGTGTTGTTTATTTAAATAATAAATTGTGGAAATCTACAAACTCACCGACTGCTCGACTGTCGTAATGATTACGGTATTACGTGGCATACGGGTACATGTGCCAGCCGAGGGAATGAGGACTGGGGGATTGACTAGGATGTGCAACGCAATCGCGAATGGAAATGGCGTGTTGGCAATGAGCTAAATCAATATTGACATTCGCTGTTTCCAGTTAAATAAATTTGTTTTCATTGAAATTGAATCTGATGAGGACATTCCGTGGTAGACTCTTTCAGGTGAAGGATGAATGTGACTATCTGACGAATGAATGGTAACGGCAGCGAATTTTGCCATTGTGTGGACGCCAATTGAAAAGGTTGTATTCCCTCTACGACATGGTCGCATAACTTGTCAATATTTACGTGAGAGTATAGCAACTTTATGAAGATGAATGACAATTACGATACACTTACGATATCGTGATTTGTGGTCGTTGATATTAAATTTCGGAGACTTTCAGGACTATTTTCCTATTTGTGCATCGACTTAAAACAAATTGAAAATTGGTTCTTTCCATGAAGTAGTTGTACGGTGACCTCACGGACCGCCGGTCCTTAATGCACTTTATGGAACATAGTGTTGATTGATTAAGAATGAAATAGAAGCAACCACAGAGGCATTTGGCTCTAAACAAGGTTAAATTTGGCTAACAATACATATACCATCTAACGATATTGCGGATTGTGCCTCGATTTTTGTCAACATTCTAAGAAATGAATCTGAAATTTCTGAATTCAGCAACAAATCCCTAATGAATTTTGTAATCGTCTTACCTGGCTCCTATCTTGTGGAACGTATTCTGAATATCTGCAATATCGCTTTTGATGCCCGTATTATAGTGATTTATGTTATGGGATTAGAGCAGAATAGGACCTCGTATTATTGGTTGGGGTACGGCCTAGTAAGCCGTAACCGTAAAAAAACCCCTAACTACGAAACAACCACAGACCTCGGATATAACGGACCGGATTTATGTTGACAACCCTTGCAAAAACGAAAAAAAGACAGTGATCTTAGGCTCTGTTCGTAGAATGTTAGGTCCCTAAAAAGGGCACGTGCAGCCGAACAACTTGCGGACGCCCTAGACCGCTATAAAGCGGACGTAACCGCCATCCAGGAAATGCGATGGAATGGACCAGGTATAAAGCGGATGAAGAGCTGCGATATTTACTACGGCGACTGCTACATATAGGGGAGAGGGCAACGATTGTTTGTATGCGGATTTGTTGTTCGAGGTGGACTAAGGCAAAAAGTCCTAAGCTTTCGGCATGTGATCGAACGCCTCATAACAATGCGTATCAAGGCCAAATTTTCTAACATCAGCCTGTTCTGCGTCCACGCCCCCACGGAAGACAATGATGACTCCGCCAAAGATAAGTTCTACGATCTCCTAGACAGAACGTATGCCCAATATCCCAGCTATGACATGACTTGTACTTGTACTTGACATGTACTTTGTCTTGTCCTCATTGACCTTAAGACCAACTCGTTTCACCTGTTCTTCAATCGCCGTGAATGCTTCCACAATGCCACGGCGAGAACACGCGATGATATCGATATCCTCCGCGTATCCTAGCAGCTGGACGCACTTGTAGAAGATAGTGCCTTTCCTGTTGACGCCTGCCCGTCGCACTATCTGCTTCAGCACCAGGTTGAAGAAGTCACATGACAGCGCATCTCCTTGCCGAAATCCGGTGCATGTTCCAAACGGTTCCGAAGTCCTGGAACCGAGTTGCACGGTGCATCGCGTATTTTTTAGCGTGGCGCGACACAACTGGATCAGTTTTCCCGGGATCCCGAATTAGGCCATCGCACCAAACAGTCCTTCACGATGAATGCTGTCGTATGCGGCTTTGAAATCGATGAAAAGGTGATGTGTATCGTTTCGAAACTCTATTTGGTCTATAGTCGATTTGCCGGGCCGGAAACCGCACTGGTAGCTGCCGATTAGTGGGGTGCAAAATGGCTTTAGACGTTCACACTATACGCTGGACAGGATCTTGTATGCGACATTGAGCAGGGATATACCTCTATAGTTCTTGCAAGAGGTAGGATCGCCTTTTTTGTGGATGGGGCAAATAGAGCTGGTATTCCAGTCGTCGGGCATGCTTTCATCTTCCCAAATTCTGCAGATGATCTGGTGCATGCTCCCTACCAGAACATCGCCGCCAGCCTTGAAGAGCTCTGATGGCCAGCCATCTGAGCCTGCGGCCTTTTTATTCTTCAGCTTCTCAATAGCTATGCCGACTTCTTCGATGCTGGGTGGGAGGACTACTTCAGCGGCTGAAGTTGGGATTTCCTCGGTCCCTACCACTCTCGCTTGGTAATGCTCTTTAAGCAACTGCGGGAAATGCTGCATAAGTACATCCACTATTCCCTGCGGGTCGGTGACAAGATTACCCTCGCAGTTTCGAAGAGCCTGGGTGTCCTTTTTGAAGCCTCCTACAAGGCCTCCCGGCCAGAATGGCGGTTGTGCGGCGGGCTATCAATTCGCCCACGTAAAAAAAAAGAAGTTATGAATGAGCAAGATGCCTCGGATACACGGACGGATACTCGACGACAACGCACGAAAAAGGAACACGATTTGCGATTATGCTCCTGGAATTTCAGAACCCTGTATACTTCCGGAGCTGCTCATAAACTAGAAGGAATCCTCACGCAAGGCGGATATTACTGCGGTCCAGGAAATACGCTGGATAGCATCGAAGAAGTCGGCACAGCTATTCAGAAGCTGAAGAATAACAAGGCCGTAGGCTCAGATGGCTTGCCTTCAAAGCCCTTCAAGGCTGGCGGCGATGTTCTGGTAGGGAGCATGCACCAGATCATCTGCAGAATTTGGGAAGATGAAAGCATGCCCGAAGACTGGAATACCAGCTCTATTTGCCCCATCCACAAAAAAGGCGATCCTACCTTGCAAGAACTATAGAGGTATGTCCCTGCTCAATGTCGCATACAATATCCTGTCCAGCGTATTGTGTGGACGTCTAAAACCATTTTGCGCCACACTAATCGGCAGCTACCTGTGCGGCTTCCGGCCCGGCAAATCAATTATAGGCCAAATATAGACCAAATCCTGGAAAAGACCAACGAGTTTCGAATCGATACAAACCATCTATTCATCTTTTTTAAAAGCCGCATACGACAGCATTCATCGTGAAGAACTGTTTGGAGCGATAGCCGAATTCGGGATCCTGGGAAAACGGATCCAGTTGTGTTGCGCCAACCGAAAAAACACGCATGTATCGGATTTCGGCAAGGAGATGCGCTGTCATGTGACTTCTTCAACCTAGTGCTGGAGCAGATAGTGCGACGGGCAGGCGTCAACAGGGAAGGCACTATCTTCTACAAGTGCGTCCAGCTGCTAGGACACGCGGAGGATATCGATATCATCGCGTGTTCTCGCCGTGGCATTGTGGAAGCATTCACGGCGATTGAAGAACAGGCGAAACGAGTTGGTCTTAAGGTCAATGAGGACAAGACAAAGTACATGCTGTCAAGGGGCCGTTCAAGTATTACGTAAGCACGATAGGGGGGCGGGGGTCTTTGCTTTGCTTATTTTTGATGACATGGGGGATGGGGGGGTCTAGATGGTGATTACGTCAGCAGTAGTTATTTACTTTTTTACGCATATGGCAACCCACACATTGTCTATGTTTGAAAACGAAATGCATTTTCGGGGATTCCCACAAATAATGTATACGTTTAGGTACTCGAACCGAGTAGGGGAATTACCGCGCGAGTTACGATCCCACTCACACACATAGCCCGACATAGATAAAGCATTATCATCCCGCAGACGACTACACATAATAAAATAATAAAACGTTATTGCACAGATGACCCAAAGGACCAATTAATGAGCGTCTAGCTCATCCCATTTCGGCATCCCATATTCCAGCGCTAACCGATTTAATAGACGTTGTCACGTCAAAAAAGAATACATCAATATCCATTATCCATTAGAAGTAAAGAGAAGACGTGCTTTTTTTTCCTTCGCTTCTCAATAACCATAACTCGCGCTTTTCATTTGTCTAAAGTTCTTCCGTCAATCTATTGTTTGTGTTATCGTTGATCCACTTTCGCCAAAGTTGAATTGTTTAATTAGGATGTCGTTTAAAATAGACAAATCCAAGTTATACCAAAAATTATTCGAAAGTTTTAAAAAATCTCATACAAATACAAAAGCACAAAATGTACAGAAGATAGTTAACGAAGTGTGGCGTAATTATAAGTTACAAGCAAAGTCCGACAAGGAACTTGATATTATTGTCTCTAAGAGAATTGAAGAAGAATTGCAAGCAGCGACTAAGAATAAATCCAATCTACTACGTTTTTTTTCCAAGGTGAGTGATGTTCATTAGATAAATTTATTCCTTATGATTGACACCGTCGATTTTCTGTATTTGACGGGTTCGATTCCCGGCTGTGGCTTTTAAATAATCTTTGAATGCAGTTTTTTTATGTGGCCTAAGAGAGTATTTTGATCATAATTGATTAATGGTTTTTCTCTTACAAAATGTATAGAATATTTTTCAAAAATGTAGGGAAGGTCTTTTAGGCACGTTTTCTTGTAACTATAACGATAACATACCCTTACTGACTCGTCCCAATAATCGACCCTGTATTTGATCGGATAAATGTATGAAACTGTGGATTCATTTTCGCCATGTTAAAGTAAATTAAACATATTAAATGTACTCACTAAAGTGTGTATGTAACGGCCCTTTTTGGTCACACCTTTATATTTTTGTAGCTTAATAAGAGAATCATTAGCAGTACCTATAGAATGTTTTAATTTTTAGGCAACGAATACCTGTAAGCCTGCAGAAAAGACACAAATTATACAACCAGCTTTAAATACTGAAGAACAGGAAGAAGACGACATAAAACCTGAAGTGGAATCACAACAGCAATGCGAAAACACAGAAAATACAGATATACAGCCGAGAGCAAAACCTTCTCAGGAAGCTATGAAAAATAATATTGCTCTACTCGAAAAAAATTTGAATGCTTTGTATTCCGCCAGAGATACTATGCCAAGCCGTGTTGAAGTTGATAAACAGATCATTAAGTTGCGCGAAGAATTAAAAACAGCGAAACGGTCTTTAAACAGGAAGATTCAAAACGCAGTTGCTCAGAAGAAACACCGAGATGGTATGAAAAGAAAGTTAGAAGATGTTTGTCATGAAAATCCAGAAATAAAAAAAAAACTATCCCTGAGGGATTCAGTGGGACGTCCTAGCCTAGAAAACGGTCAACCATTTCTATTGAAAACAATTGCGGATATTGCTTTATTTGGAAGTGCAGCAGATGATAGAAGACGAACGGAATCTATTCGCAGTGTAAAAACTCTTGATGAACTCACACAAGAATTACGTAAAATAGGATTTGACATTAGTCGAAGTGGGACATATCTTCGTTTGATTCCCAGAAAATCTAATTCTGCAGAGGGACGAAGACATGTATCGACAGTCCCTGTTAAGCTCACTCGGGCTCAGACTGATCACCACAAAGGCCACTTAGATAGCAATTTCGCTGAAACATCAATTCATTATTTGGAGAACATAGCATCCATACTTGGACCAGATCAAGTATTTTTCATATCTCAAGATGATAAAGCTCGGGTCCCTATTGGTGTAACTGCGGCAAATAAGCAAGCACCTCTTTTAATGCACATGGAATATAGAATCAAATTGCCTGATCATGACTGGGTAATCGCTGAGCGGCATAAATTAATACCATCAGTTTATGCTGGTATCAAAATCACATCCAGTATGCTAGGACAACCGCAAGCCGTTGGATATTCTGGACCAACATACATCGCTATCCGAAGTGGAAAGCATAGTTCATCTACTGCTAATACTCATGCTCAGGATTTCGAGACGCTTCTCGAACTTGAAGAGTTTTAAGCATTAGCTAAAACTGACCATGGATTGGTAAAACCCGTGGTAATCATGACGGTTGATGGAGGGCCAGATGAAAATCCGCGTTATCAAAAAGTTATAGGGTTTGCTATACGACACTTTAAGCGACATGATCTCGATGCATTGTTTTTAGCTACAAATGCTCCTGGCAGAAGTGCGTATAACAGAGTAGAGAGCAGAATGGCTCCTCTTAGTCGGGAACTGGCTGGTTTGATATTGCCTCATGACCATTTTGGGTCTCATTTGGATGAACGTGGCGTTACAATTAATGAAGATTTAGAAAGATTAAATTTCGAGTTTGCAGGAAATGTGTTAGCTGAAGTATGGAGTTCAATGGAAATTGATGGCTATAGTGTTACTGCAAAATATGTTGGGCCGGGCGAACAAGATCTTCCTGATTTCCCAGACATTAAATGGTATTCAGAACATGTGCGTGAAAGCCAATACTTGCTTCAAATTGTAAAATGTAGAAACATAGAATGCTGTCGTCCAAGAAGTGGCCTATTTAGATTACTAGACAAGAGGTTTCTTCCACCACCAGTAAAAGTAAAACAAACAGTTGATGACTTGGTTTTGGATGATGGAGGGCAATTTCTCAATCTTCCAGTCAATTTAGCTCTACACTTAAATGCTTCAATCAAAGATTTCCTGCAAATGCCCTACGATTACTTTTGTCCGACGGTAAAATTGAAGCTATCCTGTCGAACATGCAAAACGTGTGGTCTTTATCACGCTTCCGTCAAGTCACTAAATCGTCACATCGAGAAGATCCATAAAAAAGTAAACACGCACACTGATATGAAAGTTAGGCCCATAAGAGTTGCTGCTCGTCGTGCTAATGAACTGATGTGCATTATTCAAAATTTAGAGCACCACGATGTTGAATGGCTCGATGAGAACGACGTAGACATTCCAGAATCGGATGAAAGTGAGCAGACACACAACATTGAGCAGCAAAAATCCAATATCATCGAAAACTTAGAATCATGGATTCGGGTGTCATGGACTGAAGACTGTTAATTGGAATTAATATGTATACCAAAAATTTAAAAGAAGTTTGTTTTGTTCGTAATAGATATTACTTAAGATTATAATATTTATACCTTACTCTATGTTGAATACCGTGTCAATAAAGTTCGTTTAAATTAATATTATGTCCTAAATCTATTTTCTTATTTGTAGAATTATAACTGCTGCTTATGAATCAATAAGAAAAACAGGATACATTAAAATAATGTTTACGTAAGCATTAGAGGGGGGGATAAGAGCTCTGCTTACTTTTGCTGACAAGGGGGATGGGGGAGTAAATAATTGTAATAAATCTGCTTACGTAATACTTGAACGGCCCCCAAGCAAAAACCAATCCGTCGCTCACCACCGGGACACAATATAACAATTGACAGCTACAATTTCGAGGTAGTTAAGGAGTTTGTCTACCTCGGGGCAAACGTAAATTCCACAAATGACACCACAGTGGAGATCCGGCATAGGATCGCCCTTGGCAACCGTTGCTACTTCGGCTTGTCCAAGCAACTGGAGTCAAAACTCCTCACTCGAAAGACCAAAGTTGTGCTTTACAAAACGCTCATACCGCCAGTCTTGCTGTACGGAGCAGAAAGCTGGATGATAAGCAGGACAGCGGAGCTGATTTTGGGTTCTTTCGAAGGAAAAATTCTGCGCCGGATATTTGGTCCTGTCTGTGAGGATGGTGAATGAAGAAGACACAACCGCGAACTCTACGAGCAGTACCAAGATGTGGATGTAGTCCGGAAGGCAAGGATCCGTCGACTACACTGGCTCGGCCGCATCGAGCGCATGGACATCAATGCTCCACCTAAGAGGATATTCGACTCCGAAGCCTCCTGGTTCGAGAAGAAGAGGAAGACCGAACCTCCGGTATAAAGACCAAGTAATTGCGGATGTAAGACATCTTGGCTTTGACAACTGGAAGCAGCGTGCCCGGGACCGTCAAGGATGGAGCTATAGCTCAGGCTCAGATCCTCCATGGATCGCTGGCCTGATTAGTACGTAAGAATGGTGCCACTATTTCAATGTTAGGCAACACGGACTTTCTAGTAGTATTTTGACCGGTTTGGCAGCTTGTGGAACGTATCTTAATCTGTTTGTCCGACATTTTCCAAATGAACTTGAGCTGTAGAAAAGTTCCAGTAAGTTTTGTAACTAAAGCAGCCACAAGCAGGAAAAAAATAGCTGCGATAGCCCTTTTAAAGCGGCTGAAATTCTAACTTTAAATAATATTTCAGAAATAAATGCTTATTTGAAATCTGATTGATCAATCATGACCAAGTAAGTAAGCTATGAAAGGTATTTGAGACGAGTATTGGCTCACTCGTTCTGACCAACCTCGTGGTGGTACTTATTGTACCGTGGCGTGTTTTGATACTTTATGGACATTTTTTAAAGCTTTTTTCAAGCTTCATTATTTTCAGAATAGTGTAAGCTGGAACTTAACTAGAATTTACGGAATTATTTTTGCAATATCCTAGTCTTTACACATTTTTATCCAGATTACGCGACCAAAAGAGAGCTTTTCATACCTCCTAGATGACATTTAAGAATTTCCGAGTAATACTTAAACGTTAAGTCGATATCCAATTCAAGGAGTTATGGCTCTGGACTGGATAGCCCTTCATCTAAATCAGTCGCCTAAAATGAGGCAAACTAATTGCCGGTTACATTATTGAATGTTGTCGATCCCCACAGTGAATACATACGCAACCGCCGGCTGACCGAACCCTCATCATTAGAAATGCCCTTTACCCGGTGTAACCACTGCATTTTGAACACACATCATCGGATTGTTCGAGCAGAACAATCCTTCCCATCTATCCACCACCTCTCAACTTCGTTCAATCGCAATCCAATTGCAATCCAATTCAATCCAATTCCACCATCTAATGCAACGCATTACTATGCAATAATGCCATAAGCACTATGCATCGGAAGGAATGAAGGTGGAATCCACGTCATGCAATGGCCACAATTCAACCTCACATTCATCCACCCGGCCCGCTCCGATTGATACTCAACATCGCTTCGAGATAGTGCAGATCTGTCTACCTATCTCCACTTTGTATGATAGGCGTAATTTTGACGTCTAAGTGGATTTCACCATCGACACGTACTCGGTCCTTCCGCAGCATGTGTACGGGATGCACTCTATGCCGCTTTGTGTCACATTCCACATGAAACTGGAATCGAAGCAGGAGCTGGAGTGGCAACAACGGCAGCAATAATGAGAATTCAATTTCCATCTCTCGGCATCTACGAGGACTCGAGGACTCGTGTGTGCGCCTGTGTGTGTTTGTGATTCTAATGATGGAGCAACCATCACCATCATCAACTGTTCATCATCCGTTCACATCGTCATCCTAATCCGAACATCTCCTCCGGCATCACAGTGAAATTCGGAATTTCAATTCACCTCCACTCGTGGTTTTTCGGGTGGGTGGCTCAAGGGTCTTTCGGTGTCTACCCAAGTACGAGTACTTATCATCGGCCCTCATGACTTGATGCAATGATACATACTTGAAGGATCACGGACGATTAAAACGATGATGACGTCGTCGATAATGAGAACGTTCTGCCATAGTTCATTTACATAAATCTCGAGGTGAATCGAAAATCGCGCTGAATGGGATTTTCACATCAACCACCACTGAGCAACCACTCTGTAGGTGAGGTGCATGCATATGCTCCTTCAATGCACGTCATGGCATATGGTGTTCTTCCACACTCAGGCGATGATGGCAACAAAAGAAACACCCCAATATGGAGGGCTTAACCCGAAAGAACTATAGAAACAAAAAGTGTAAAAAACCACTAATCCCTTTTCGTGTCAGCTTAAGTCAAGAAGTAAAGGAGATACCAAGCTGCTGAGACTATAGAGGTGTCTAAGCTACGAGATTATGCGCTACCCATGACTATGCCACTCGCCCGTTTTAAGGCCATGGTGCGGGAACCATCTTAAGCCACGATAATTGATAACACAATTGCTCCGGAGATATGGAGTGATGTTTCCAAGCACTATGATGCGATTAATTGCAATCGAGCTTGAATTGGGTTAGTTAGAGTGGCTGTGTTCGCTCTGTTATTCTTAATCTGCTGTGACGGATTTGGTGTGGTACGGCTACGGCTACGGTTACGGCCACGTCGCTCCTTCAGGTGATCTAGATACATTTTGCGAGGTGGTTATGTGTCGGCAATAGCCCGGAGGCGATTGTGGGAACATGGAAATGTCTTAATTATGTAAATTACACCTTCGACCGAGATCGGGAGGCTGGGCGACCTTTTGGAATTGTAGATACTTTGTTTTCGTCCCGTTGCTGGAGGAGAGATAGAGGCGTTGCTACAATACTAGACTGCCGCCGAGCATGGGCTTGTTTTATGTTCATCCAATTGCATTTGAATTGAAATACGAATTGTAGAGTGGGTGGTGCTGAACAGGGATTATAACAAATAAACATAAATTCGAATATAGCCCCGAGAGTGGTTGCCTGTCAGATTGAGTATAGAGGGCGTGATCACGATCGACTCGTCAGAAACGATGATGTGTTCATTTCTACCGGTACGAGTATCTACAGTGTGAAAAATAATATCTTCCGATATCCCATATAGCGGTAGTTTAACACAGGTGACCGACATTCCCATAGCCATCGATTCCTTCTCACATTACCACAACATTGTTGACCAATTTATGAAGGTCTCCTTTCTTCAGAAGTATAACCTATCGATGGCTGTCTCATCGAATAACCATCTATCGTTTACTTCTATATAACTCGCATCTACATATGGCGCCAGTTCCCGAAGGATCGAACAATTGCCCAAGGATCCCAAGGATGTCATCATTAAAGTCGAACCAAAACACGTAAACACGAATAAAGACCAAAGAACAGTCTCGGGTTTCATGTCCAGACACGGATGAAATGTAATCCGAGTTCAAAGCCAGTATTACCGTAAAGTCAACAGTTTACCAACTGCGTCGGTGTTGTTTATCTGCTTTTGCGACGTACATATGTTCGCCCAGAGTGCAGCTGATGTGTATACGGCCGATGCGTGCGGCTTCTTGCCTTGATTATGCGCTTTAGTTAACTTATCATGTCTTGAACACATACCATACGTAGGTATGTATGAGGAACACCTACAAATTCATAATAATCTTGTGTAAGACCTTAAACGCAATCTTTGTGTTAATGTTGTCGGTTGTCGACTGTTCGCTTGTTCGGTATCACTTGTCTAATGCCATCCTGTAATAGAGTTTGTGGGGATCTGAAGCAAACTTGTATGTGAATGGCTGGAAATCTGATATGGAATTGGTCAAGTAAGTCATTGCTTCAGTGAGCTTTAAGATGTTTCAATTCACTCTTGCTAGAGGGAGGAGCAGACAATACATGGGGACTGTGGTTTGCAAATCGTCTATATCCGACACCATATTTCGTAAACATATTTCATACGAAAAGAATAAAATCGACACCTTGACTTAACAGCCGGCTTAATCGAGACGAAATGCAGGGACTTGTTAAAACTTATACATGAGATTCCCTAACGCCGCTATCAGTAGTTCCGATCTTATTGGCCGTCAAGCCAACTGTAGTGATTGGCCGAACAGAGCCCAGAGCGAGGATACGAAGTCAGACAATGAACTTCTGGGTCTGGCATTCACTCACAGCATTTTCACCGTACACTTCACAAATTTTTCGGCATGTCCTTGCAGTGAATTACAAAACTTTGTATTTAAAAAACCTAAGTCTGAAATGTGGCTTTACATAGATGCGTTTGTTTGATAGTATCAAATAGTGCTATCTATCATGGAAACATCAACACCTTACTTACTTAGGTGGCGCTACAGTTCGGTGTGAGCCTGGGCCTCAACCAACAAACTTCTCCAGCTGACACGGTATTTTGCCAGTTGTTTCTGGCGACACACTCCCAGTTGGCTTGGGTCCCCTTTCACCTATGTGCGCTACCTCAGATTCGGTCGTTCCTCGAGATTGCACTCGTAGACTCTTCGGACCGGAGCTGTGTTATCCATTCGCTCTACATGGCCTAGCCATCCTAGACGTTGGATCCGTAGACGTCATACTAGGCCGATGTCGCTGTACAGCCCGTATAGTTCGTCGTTGTATCTTCTGCTTTCCCTGTTTATACAAACGGGACCATAGATTGAACGCAGAGTTTTCCCCTCGAAACCACCAAGGACTTCCTCATCCGCGTTCGATAAAGTCCAGGCCTCTGTACCATAACGGAGGACCCGGATAATTAAGGTTTTGTATAGCGCAATGAAATCACACACAACATGGGTGATTGAGAGAAGCTCGGCTCAGGTCCTTCATGGACTGTAACGCCAACATACGTACATACATAGCGCAATTTTGGTCTTTCGAGAGAGGGCTCTACTTCACAATAGCCTCTTGAGCTCAAAGAAGCAGCGGTTGGCAAGAGTAATTATGCGTTTGATCTCAGCGCTGGTGTTGTCGCTGGTCAATAGAGAGCCAAGACGAAGTCCTTGACTGCTTCGAATTTGTAGCTACCAATTGTGACGTTCTGGCCGAGACGTCGGCCGAGACCAATTTTAGCCGATTCTGCTTCAATCCTTTCGAAACCATAATTGGCGTCCCGCTGTGTTGATCCAATTACGTCAATGTCATCCGCGTACGGAAGCAGTTGTGCAGACTTGAAATAAATTATAACCCTTGTGTTGGACAGTGTGTCTCGTATGATCTTTTCAAGCAGGGATGTCAAAACTAGACGCTGTCATACGCGGATTTGAAATCGACGGAAAGGTGATGGATGTCGATTTGGTATTTTTGTGTCTTCTGCAGGATCTGCCGCTTTGCGAATATTGTGTGAAACCACACTGTTACGTACCTATCAGATTGTCCACAAAGGGCTTCAGGCGGCCACACAGTACGAGAGATAAGATCTTGTATGCAATGTTAACGAGGCTTATTCCCCTGTATGTGGCGCAGTTATAGGGGTCTCCTGTCTTATTCCATTCATCGGGCATGCTTCCCTCCGACCAAATTTTACAGATGAGCTAGTGCATGCGCCCTACCAGATCATATCCAGGGGACAGGGGGCGAGCAGACAGAGCAAAGAAGTTGATCGGATTTTTCCGATCGTGCTGCGGTAAATCTTGGTAAACCTTTTCGTCGATCTTAAAGTTATATAAGGCCACGTTATGTTTGGACACCCCTGCCAAATTCGTCAGCTTGTGCAGGATGACAATGGAGAGTTCTTGCTGCTCCATTAAGATTGGTAAGAAGTTAGACGATGTCTTCGACGACAAAAAAGAATTCAGACAGGGCGATGTACTGTCATGTGTCCCTTTCGACACCATGCTTGAAAAAATCTTGCGGTATTGCCTGGCCGTTCTACTTCAAGTCTGCACAATTGCTCGCATACGCTGATGACATTGATGTGATCGGGAAAACACAGCGAGAAGCGGCTAAAGTGGGTCTAAAGCTGAACTAGGCTAAGAGCAAATATATGCTGTCGTTAACGAAAGACCCACAACAAAGACGTTTTGGCCAGAACGTCACTACTGGCAGCTATAACTTTAATGTAGTCAATGGTTTCGCCTACCTTGGCTCACTTGCAACAAGCGGCAACAACCCCAGCGCTGAGGTTAGACGCAGAACAACTCTTGCTAACCGATGTTTGGGCTCAAGAGGCAATTGCATAGTGGAGCCCTCTCTCTGAAAACTAAGATGACCCTTTTTAAACCCTTAATCATCCCGGTCATCCTCTACGGCGCAGAGGCTTGGAACTTATCAGGAATGGATAAGGAGGCCCTTGTTCGGTTCGAGACGAAAATTCTACGTACAATCTTGATTCCCGCTTCTGTTGAGGGATAGTGGAGGAGAACATCAACCGAGCATTGTACGGTCTGAACAGCGACATCGACCTATTACGAAGTCTGCGCCGAGCAGCGACATTGCAGAGGACGATTGCATCTAAGGTGGCGCACACAGGTGGAAAGAGACGTAACCAACTGGGCGTGCGCCACTGGAAACAGCTAGCAAATGATAGTGCTAGCTGGAAGGGCATGTTGGTTGAGGCTCAGGTTCACCCCGAACTGAAGCGCAACTTAACTAAGTAAGCATTCAACTGATGGACAGGAGACGAACCTTTCATACGACTATGATTTCGATTTAATGAATGTGGTCCAGGTGCGACCCGCAAGGCGAACATGACTAACTTCCCAGTGGGAAACATGGAAACGCCCATTTAAATTAATATTTTTTCATTTTTATAAATCTTATGTTAATGTCGATGAACTTCGGAATACTGTCTTCAAATAATCAAGATCTTCACACCTACGGAATGGTTTAATGAAGCTCAATCCCGAACACCAATAGTGAATGGTGAAATTTTCTTCTTCACGTTATGCTGAATTAACAATTCTTAACTTCCAAATAGCTAAACCACAATTTTGATAACAGACTACGCTTTAGTCACTTAATTTAACCAGTTCTAAGCCACGCGTCGATACCATGTCAATACCATCTTTCGTTCTCGAGACAATCGAGGCGAAATATTCCGAACGCACATACACACATACGTACATACGCACTCACAGGCATCTCTATAAAAACGTTGGATTCGGATTCTGGTGACCTTGAAACGTGGCGATAAGTCAAAATTTTAAATTCGCAGATTCGGTCCTAATACAATAAATTCCCTCCGGAAAGTTAAACATACCGCGCAGTTGCTTCTCTTCCCTATTTATATCCAGGAACATTAGCAACCTTATGCGAAGTTAAATAGCATAGACATAGGAATATAGAGCGGGAAAAGCACTTAAGAACGATATATAATATTGTACGTAAACAATAAAAATGATGTATCTAAATATTCATAAATAAATGAGTATCATAGCTTATTAGCAGTAAGCTTGAGTGGCATTGCTTATTAGCACTGACCTCGACTGCTTATTAGCAGTGACCTTGCTTGCTTATTACCAGTGATCCTGCGTGCTTATTCGCAGTGACATTTCTTATTAGCAGTGCCTTGCTCATTAGCAGTGCCTAGGCAGGGTAGCTGGAATTAGCTGGAGCTAGCCGGAGCCATCCGAAACTAGTGGGATCTAACCGGAGCTAACCGGAGTTAGCCGGATAAAGCCGGAGCTAGCCGAAGCTATCCGGAACTAGCCAGAGCTAGCCCGAACAAGCCTGACCTAACCAGATCCAACCGGAGCTGGCCTGCTAAGCTGCCGAGCTGCTAGCCATCTGAGGTGGCGTGGAAAGCTGATGAGCTGCCGGCCACCTATGGTGACTTGATAAGCTGTCGAGTTGCCGGACACATATGGTGACTTGGTAATCTGTCGAGCTGCTGGTCACCTGTGGCGACCTGGTAAGCTGCCGAGCTGCCAGCCACCTATTTTGGTCTGGTAATCTGTCGAGCTGCCGGCCACCTGTGGTGGCTTGGTAAACTGTCGAACTGCCGGGCATCTATGGTGGCTTGGTAATCTGCCGGGCTGCCGGCCATCTATGGTGACTTGGTAAGCTGTCGAGCTGCCGGACACCTATGGTGGTCCGGTAATCTGTCGAGCTGCTGGTCACCTGTGGCGACCTGGTAAGCTGTCGAGCTGCCAGCCACCTGTTTTGGCCTGGTAATCTGTCGAGCTGCCGGCCACCTATGGTGGCCTGGTAAGCTGTCGAACTGCGGGCCACCTATGGTGGCTTGGTAATCTGCCGAGCTGCCGGCCATTTACGGTGACTTGCTTAGCTATCGAGCTGCCGGACACCTATGATGGTCTGGTAATCTGTCGAGCTGCCGGCAACCTATGGTAGCCTGTTAAGCTGCTGAGCTGCCGGACACCTATGATGGTCTGGTAAGCTGTCGAACTGCAGGTCACCCGTGGCGACCTGGTAAGCTGTCGAGCTGCCAGCCACCTATTGTGGCTTGGTAATCTGTCGCGTTGTCGGCCACCTGTGGTGGCCTGCTAATTTGTCGACCTGTCGGTGACTTGGTAAGCTGTCGAGCTGCCATTCACCTATAGTGGTCTGGTAAGCTGTCGAGCTGCCGGACACCTATGGTGACCTGGTAAGCTGTTGAGCTGCCGGACAACTGTGGTGGCCTGGTAATTTGTCGACCTGTCGGTGACCTAGTAAGCTGATGAGCTGCCGGCCACCTATGGTGACTGTAAGCTGTCGAGCTACCGGCCACCTATGGTAGCCTGGTAGGCTGTCGAGCTGCCGGGAACCTGTGGCGGCCTGGTAATCTGTCGAGCTGCCGGATACCTATGCTGGTCTGGTAAGCTGTTGAGCTGCCGGGCAACTATGGTGGCCTGGTAAGCTGTGGAGCTGCCGGTCACCAGTGGCGGCCTGGTTAGCTGTCGAGCTGCCGGATACCTATGCTGGTCTGGTAAGCTGTTGAGCTGCCATCCACCTATAGTGGCCTGGTAATCTGTCGAGCTGCCGGTCAACTATGGTGGCCTGGTAAGCTGTCGAGCTGCCCGCCACTTATGGTGGCCTGGTAATCTGTCGAACTGCCGGTCACCTATGGTGGCGTGGTAAGTTGTAGAACTGCACTCCACCTATGGTTGCCTGGGAAGCTGTCAAGCTGCCCGCCACCTATGGTGGCCTGGAAGTCTGTCGAGCTGCCGTTCACCTGTGGCGGCCTGGTAAGCTGTCGGGCTACCATCCACCTATAGTGGTCTGATAACTTGTCGAGCTGGCGGCCACCTATGGTAGCCTGGTCAGCTGTAATCTGTCGAGCTGCCGGTCACCTAAGGCGGCCTGGTAAGCTGTGGAGCTGCCGGCCACCTATGCTGGCCTGGTAAGCTGTGGAGCTGCCGGCCACCTATGCTGGTCTGGTAAGCTGTCGACCTGCCGAACACTTATGCTGGCCTGGTAAGCTGTGGAGTTGCCGGCCACTTATGCTGGTCTGGTAAGCTGTCGACCTGCCGGATACTTATGCTGGCCTGGTAAGCTGTCGAGCTTCCGGTCACCAGTGGCGGCCTGGTTAGCTGTCGAGCTGCCATCCACCTCTAGTGGCCTGGTAATCTGTCGAGCTGCCGGTCACCTAAGGCGGCCTGGTAAGCTGTGGAGCTGCCGGCCACCTATGCTGTCCTGGTAAGCTGTGGAGTTGCCGGCCACCTATGCTGGTCTGGTAAGCTGTCGACCTGCCGGATACTTATGCTGGCCTGGTAAACTGTCGAGCTTCCGGTCACCAGTGGCGGACTGGTTAGCGTCGAGCTGCCATCCACCTCTAGTGGCCTGGTAATCTGTCGAGCTGCCGGTCACCTAAGGCGGCCTGGTAAGCTGTGGAGCTGCCGGCCACCTATGCTGGCCTGGTAAGCTGTGGAGCTGCCGGCCACCTATGCTGGTCTGGTAAGCTCGACCTGCCGGACACTTATGCTGGCCTGGTAAGCTGTCGAGCGGCCGGCCACCTATGGTGGCGTGGTAAGTTGTAGAGCTGCACTCCACCTATGGTTGCCTGGGAAGCTGTCAAGCTGCCCGCCACCTATGGTGGCCTGGTAGTCTGTCGAGCTGCCGTTCACCTGTGGCGGCCTGGTAAGCTGTCGGGCTACCATCCACCTATATTGGCCTGGTAATCTGTCGAGCTCCCGGCAACCTATGGTAGCCTGGTAAGCTGTTGAGCTGCCGTTCAACTGTAGCAGCCTGGTAGGCTGTCGAGCTACCATCCACTTATAGTGGCCTGGTAAGCTGTCAAGCTGCCGGCCACCTATGCTGGTCTGCTAAGCTGTTGAACTGACGGCCACTAATGGTGGCCTAATAACCTGTCGAGCTGCCATCCATCTATAGTGGCCTGGTAACTTGTCAAGCTGGCGGCCACCTGTGGTAGCCTGGTAAGCTGTTGAACTGCCGGTCACCTATGGTGACTGTAAGCTGTTGAGCTGCCGGCCACCTATGGTAGCCTGGTAGGCTGTCGAGCTGCCGGGAACCTGTGGCGGCCTGGTAATCTGTTGAGCTGCCGGCCACAAATGGTGATCTGCTAAGCTCTCGAGCTGCCATATGCCAATGGTGGTCTGGTAAGCAGTCGAGCTGTCGGCCACCTATGGTGGCCTGATAACCTGTCTAACTGTCGGCCGCCTGGGAAGTTGAAAAAAGTTGGAGTAGGGAGAAGTAGGTGAAGTGTTTGGGCCGCCATTTAAAAGTCTTTTCTATTATCTGCTCTCATATTGCGGAAAGGTTTGATTAATCGTAGAGTTTGGTGGGAGAAAGTTTGCGGAGCCTTAGGCGTGTAAGTTAATGCTACGTCACCTTCAGAGCAACAGCAGAAATAGGAAGATAGGAGAATATATATTTGGGATTCCATGTCGTCCCCTGAGCTTATTTTGGAAAGACCACTTTCAATGGATTTTCAGTTGTCCATTTTTAATATCTCAAGTCTAATTGGTGTTGACACATGTAACACCAAGATCGCTCAGTTATCATTGCCATTTCGTTGTAGGAAGACTTATATTCGAACAACGCCGTTAATTTTTATATTTTGCTATCAAGTTCCGACAGTTATGAACCATGAACGTTTCACGATCGTATTTAACTCTCTGAGCACGGAGCTCAAGCCAAATGGACAACATTTTACACTATAAGACAGCGCGTGCTCATAGTAGTGTGATTTTTGGGCCTCTGAAAATACCACCCTGTTTTTCCAGCAGATTTCCGTCCTCAATAATCAAATTTAGCAGAAAGCTTTTAGGCTTTGATCCTTCGATTGATGTTCTTCTGGCCAAAATTGCAGCATCGTCCGCGAATGTGGCCAGTATAGTGGCATCCGTTTATGGTACGTCTCTGGTATATTGTAGGTCAAGCAGCGGACTTAGTTTGCTTCCCTGCGGAACGCCAGCCCTAATTGCTCCAAAATGTGACTATTCACTCCCTCGTTTAAGAGGTTCGTCTATTAGATAAGCAGTTTTCAAGAACGTTCGATAGCTGTTCGGAGGAAACTTGTCTCAGCTTTTGTCCCCAACCTTCGTCTTCTGAAACCAAACTAATGATCCGGCAAAAGACGCTTTTCTGCGACAATCGGCATTAAGCGATTGGTTATAATTCTTTCGAAGACTTTTGAAATTATCTGCTACAACGATATGAGGCGGTAAGGGTTTTTATGCACCATAATAACTTCGGCGACCTTCCATTGGCTTGGTACGTATTCTAACCTAAGCGCCGCGTTAACAAAGTATAAAAGTTTGAGCTGAGCATTTCTAGGTACATTTTTAAGGACAGGGATTTTATTTTATTTTCCATTTCAGGAAGCTTAGCTTACTTCATTCTGTATTCCACGGTAATTCCACAGATGGCGGTTGTCCTCTCAATGGCTTGAACGTGTCAGCAAGATATTCAGGTAAGACTCCAGCATTTTCCTTAATGCTAAACCTACTCAAGAATCTTACAAAAGGCCGCTCATGCAAGTCCCAGTAATGGATTTTCAGTAAGAGAGCCTTAGAAAACTGGAAAAAAAAAAAATGCGTAATCATTGCGGTGGGCAATTTGTTTCTCGTGTACAAGTCAAATCACTTGTCTAAGCCGATAAGCCAGCGTCGAGCCAGCCTTGGAAGACTACATTTCACGCGTTAGTCCTACAGTCGTAGGACTCCACATTGAATCAAGTCTGCTCCGAAATGGGAGGAAAAGGCGATTTAAAGACGCAAACGGGAGAGTACGTCATTTTTAGTGGTAACAACACCTACCTCAAGAACGGATAAGGAATTATACTATCCCCAGTTGGCTCTACTTGGAGTTCCGCAACACCACGGTCATAGAATGCTACGCTGCCACCGAACAAGTTTATGGTTAACACAAGGACATCTTCTACGACCAGCTGGAAGCATGCCGGACGCCATTATCATGGGCGACTTCAACGCCATGATAATCTATGAAAACAACAACCTCAAGCGAGTGATTGGTCGACACAGCCTTCACGCAGTGGTAACAAAAATCGCCCTCTCTACGTTTGCTCCGCTCATCATCTCTTTGTTGGTGACACCAAGTTCCCTGACACCTGGCAGGACGGTATTACTTACAACCAGATCGATCACTTCCTGATCAGCAGAAGATCCCTTGGTTCTCGGCAGGACATGAAAACCGATGACAAATATAACCACAATCAACTATCGCTCTACCTATATATTGTGAAGTTTTGTCCGGCTGTAGCCTACCACCAGGCTCCCGCAAAGAGACGTTATTACACCGAGCGACTCCAGAATTCAGAGATAGCCAAGCAATTTGTGGGGAAGATCGAAGCGATAGCCCGGTCAGACACAACACCATCGTGGCCAGACCTGGTGTATGCTTTATGGCCAAGTGCGGAGGAAAGTGGGCTTTCGACAACACAAATGTAAGCGTTGGACCAGCGACGCTACTTAGAGACAGATTAAGGCCAGAAGGAATCTTAAAGGTCAACTGCATCAACCCGGCAAACGCGAGAGAAGACGACAGATCCAAGCTTCATATAGGGAAGTTGAGAATAAACGGAACTTCTGCAAAGACCTGGCAAGTGAAGCAGAGGTTGCAGCTCACTGTGGCTACATGAAAGGTGTTTACGCTGCCACGAGGAAGCTCTATGGAGGTGGGATGGCTAACGCTCCACCCTGAGAGACAGAAACGGAAACACGCACGCATCAGATCACCAATAACTTGATCGCTGCAGGGAATTCTTTGCAGAGTCACTTCCAACTGAAGCGTAGATCTCATTTTCCCCTTCTGTGCGCAGAAATCCACGAAGAATGACCCAGATGAAGCCTCCATCGAAGCCGTGATTCGTAGACTGAGGAACGGCAAAGCCGCGGGCCCGGACACATTGCCTGCGGAACTATTTAAAGCAGTTGCATCACAAATGGCTTTGATCCTGCATCCCATCATCGCAGAGGCTTGGTCTGCTCGTCGTCTCCCTGAGAGTGGGAAGGAGGACGTTATCATCACCATTCCGAAGAAAGGTAACCTGAGAGAGTGTAAAACTCTTCTTAACACCATTCAGAAATTGCTCGACACCCTGGTACTTTCAAAGATCGCACCAACCCCCGAGGAATACCTTCGACGTGAACAGGCTGAATTTGAACCTAATCGTTCTTGTGTTGACCTCGTTCAGTTCGTCGACTTCGAGAGAGCCGTCGATATGGTCCGCAGAGGTGCTATTTAAAAGGTTTTGGAGAAAATTGGGATCCTAAACACTATCATCGACCTGGTATACAAATTGTACCGAAAGGCTCCATGCACGGTGCGCTTCAAGGACAAATAGAGCACAGCCTTCATCCTATATCTCCCTTGCTGTCTTCGAACTTGTCGTCGAACTTGCGCACCAACTCGGAAAGCTCTCAATGGAAGCCAGTGGCTTCTGATCGAGAAACTGGATGACTTAGACTGCGCGAACGACATCTGTCTCATATCTCGCTCTCTGGCATCTAGCAGATGTTGAACTCGCTCAACATCAACGCTTCCATAGCTGGACTTAGAATTAAAATCACCAAAACGAACCTGATGAGAATCGGCACGAGATATGATAAGTTCTACTACGTCGGTAGTATGCTCGACATAGATAGGAGATTAGGACTTGATCTCTCGAAGCGCATCAACAATGCGCGCTCGGCCTACTATGCGTTGAGGAATGTATGGAGATCCAAATAGCTTTATTCCTCTCTAAAACTGCGGAACTTCAACTCCAATGTCAAATCTGTCTTTTTCCTAGGCTGTAAAACGTTGAAGACCACGGACAGCTCAACCGGAAACCACAGATATTTGCTAACGAATGCCTTAAGAAGACTCTGAAGATCTTTTAGCCGGAGGGGATCACGAACGAGGGCGCCGTAGCACAGTGGTTAGTGTGTTGGACTCTGACGCGCGATGAGCGAGTTCAGATCCCCACAACACCAACGCCATCGAATGTTTATTTCGCGGCGCCCCTCCTCGGCGGGGTACTGGCAAAACCCCCTGTTGTATACTTGCCATAAAAAAGCTTCCCGACTCACGCCTTTCGAAATCGGTATTAATCTGTTGGTCCCTTTTACTTACTTACTTACTAAGGTGGCGCTACAGTCCGTGGTGAACCTGGGCCTCAACCAACAAGCATCTCCAGCTGGCAGGGTCTTTGGCCAGCTGTCTCCAGCGCCGCACGCCCAGTTGGTTAAGGTCCCCTTCCACCTGCGTGCGCCACCGATGATGCGGCCGTCCTCTGCCGCGCCTTCCTTCCGGAGTGGATTCGAAGACTCTTCGGGTGGCAGCTGTATTTTCCATGCGCTTATATGGCCCAGCCACCTTAGACGCTGTATCCGTAGACGTCGTACCAGGCCGATGTCGCTGTACAACCCGTACAGTTCTTCGTTATATCTTCTCCTCCATAAGCCGTTTGATCAAACGGGACCGTAGATAGTACGCAGAATTTTCCTCTCGAAACGACCAAGGGCATCTTCATCCGCTTTTGTTAAGGTCCAAGCCTCTGCGCCGTAAAGGAGGACTGGGATGATTAAGGTCTTATATAGTGTCACCTTGGTTTTCCGAGAGAGGGCTCTACTTCTCAATTGCCTCTTGAGCCCAAAGAAACAGCGGTTGGAAAGAGTGATTCTCCGTTTTATCTCACCGCTGGTGTTGTTGTCGCTGGTCATCAGTGAGCCAAGGTAGACGAATACCTTGACCACTTCAAAGTTATATCCGCCCATTGTAACGTTCTGGCCAATACGTCGGTGTTGACCATCTTGTTTTGATGAAAGCAGACATTTAGTTTTACCCTCATTAACCTTGAGACCCATCTAAGCCGCTTCTACCTCAATGCTTACAAAGGCCTGATTGAGGTCTCGCTGTGTCCGTCCAATCACGTCAATGTCGTCGGTGTACGCAAGCAATTGCGTAGACTTGAAATAAATCGTACATCTTGTGTTGGCCACTGACTCTTGCACGATCTTTTCAAGCGCGATGTTGAAAAAGCGCGTCACCTTGCCTAAATCCTTTTTTAACATCAAAGGTGGTCCCTTTTAACTGTGTGAAAAAGAAATCACACACATCATGGCTGATTGAGAGAAGCTTGGCTTTGGTCCTTCATGGGCTGTAACGCCACCAAAGAAGAAAGAAGGATCACGAAGGCGGACCTGCTACAGAGAACTTCCCAGCTACCAATGGGTAGTAACTGAATAAGTCTCATTGCAAATTTGACCAACGGATTTATCGAAATAAAGATAAAGTCCGTCTGAGTGATGCCAGTAAAAATCAAACATTCAAGAGCTAACCAGGACATGCTGCTCAACAAACGACCGAGAAGCATGCCTTCAACCAATTCTATACTATAAAATGGGATGCTTAAAGACCGTATACCAGTGAACGTAATTTAAAAAGTTAACGTCAGTCACTGGATACGATTTCTGGAACACATCCTACTCTACTCCCCATGCCCATCGTAAATATCGCGCGTGTCTAGGCGACTAAATCACTCCATCAAACCAACAATTCATTCCAAACAATCATTATCCTTGTTATCGTCCACCGCATACCGCAGAATTGCCAATTTCAATAATCGCATCTCAATTATCATCGCAAGCCCACTTGCCCGCCGAATCCCGGACGACGACGACGACGATATCCCTTTTCACCAATTGGGCACATGAACAACCGCTTTTTGGTGCCACAATGCCACTGAAAAATCAACCACACATACTACATCCACTCATCCTCCATACCCTAAACCCAATTTTAATGATGTGCTAAATGCTCGCGTCTCGCGACCGTGCCCCATTACCGTAATTCAAAATCTTTTGCCCCCACCCGGTCGTCATAGGTCTAACAAATCCTTTCCCATCATACTCGTCCTGTCTGAAAGTCCCCACGCCACTGCCAGCACATACTGCGAATACTTCCGCCCCTCGTCAATTCGACTAATGGCGAAATGTCCTTATTTGCATCCACGTACGTATGATATCGTATTATACCGTACGTCCCGGTCCCGGATAACAATGGGCAGGCAGGAAGAATAATTCCAATTGCGCGAGTATTCAAATATTCCAATGCCAATGCCAATATACATTTCATACGTACGAGTACCAACCACCCATAGTGCTCTAGCCACCAGGACGGGGTGACTCTCCACGAGTCTCAAGACGGATTCGACGGATTCGGAACAACAGAACAACAGAGAAGAGCCCTGTTTGTTTGTCGTCGAGCTATTATTGCGTGCATTATGTTGTCATAAGTTATCGATGATGGACTTACTCGCGCGAGCATGCATCGTCGTACGTAACGGCGGCGCGGCGGTGGCAGGACACCCTATCCTTCGGGAAGGGAGTTTTGTGAAATTATTGGAAATTGCAATTGCGGTGGTGGCGCAAGTTACACAGTCGTTCATGTGGCAGGTATAATTTCACAAATGGGATGTGAAGTTGTATGGAATCCAGGCATGGAATTCCACGTGCACATGGGTGCTGTGCTCACCTTAGCCCCTAAAGTCGTTCTCGGTCGGATTGCACGCGAACGCTTCGGTATCGGTGGGCGGGGAAGGTTTAATACATTCGCGAGCGATTATTTTGTTTGTTTATAGATTTTTGCTCGGCTGTTGTAATTATATCATGAAATTGCTCAATCGTGAGGGTTGAAGTGCGCGGTGCGATGGCGACTGTGGATTGACGGATTAAGCTTGTTATTTGTGACGGTGCCTTTTGCGTGGGCTAACGGCGAAAGGCATGATATAGCACATCGTGCTGCGTTGGGGAACGAGTGGAGAGGCGATACATGTTGCAGGAAGACATGCTGCTTTGTGACAGCGGTAGGGTGGTTCGATTAAGCAAAATAGAACTGAAGAACATCTGATTATAAAGACTATAGTTGACGAAATAAGTCGGCTATTGGTGCTGCAAACAAGCAGTGGCCTATATCGGGCCCTATAGGGTGGATGCAGCAACATGGGGATGATATTTTCCACCATAAACTTTTGCACGATCAATGAGGAATGGGCCCGCGCTTTGTTGTGGTGCAAGATCCAGCTCCTCTTGTCGAGTACGGGGTGGATAAGTACATAAAACCCGTGCTCGCAGCCTCATCGAACTGTCCAGTCACTGTCGGTAAGAACACGGGTATCGACAAAAAAAAACGATTAACATTTCATCAGTTGCGACTTTGACATCCTCGCTGTCGTTGCCCATTCAAACAAACGTGTTTTCGACATACACTGATTTCCATACACCACCTGCAATTTTCGGTGGATTTCCGAGGGTTTTTCACCAGATTAGCCACACCTTCTAGCCCTTTGTGTGATCTAAAAACCTAATAGGTAACGATTATAATGAAGTTTCAAGAGCATTCTCAAAAAGGACTACTACTTACCTACTTAGGTGGCGCTACAGTCCGTGGTGAACCTGGGCCTCAACCAACAAGCATCTCCAACTGACACGGTCTTTGGCCAGCTGTTTCGAGCGCCGCACGCCCAGTTGGTTAAGTACCCCTTCCACCTGCGTGCGCCACCCACTGCCGCGCCTTCACTCCGGGGTGAATTCAAAGACTCTTCGGGTCGGAGCTGTATTTTCCATGCGCTCTACATGGCCTAGCCACCTTAGACGCTGTATCCGTAGACGTCGAACCAGGCCGATGCCGCTGTACAACCCGTACAGTTCTTCATTAAATCTTCTCCTGTATGCTCCGTTTGAACAAATGGGACCGCAGATAGTGCGCTTAATTTTCCTCTCGAAACGACTAAGAGCATCTTCGTCCGGTTTTGTTAAGTTCTAAGCCTCTGCGCCGTAAAGGAAGACTGGGATGATCAAGGTCTTTTAAAGTGTCACCTCGGTTTTCCGAGAGAGGTGGTTGGCAAGAGTGATTCTGCGTTGTATCTTAGCGTTGGTGTTTTTTTGTCGCCGGTCATCAGTGAGCCAAGGTAGACGAATACCTTGACCACTTCAAAGTTATATCCGCCCATGGTGACGTTCTGGCCAATACGTCGGTGTTGACCATCTTTTTTTGGTGAAAGCAAATATTTAGTTTTACCCTCATTAACCTTGAGATCCATCTAAGCCGCTTCTACCTCAATGCTTACAAAGGCCTCATTGACGTCTCGCTGTGTCCGTCCAATCACGTCAATGTCGTCGGCGTACGCAAGCAATTGCGTAGACTTGAAATAAATCGTACCTCTTGTGTTGGCCAGTGACTCTTGCACGATCTTTTCAAGCACGATGTTGAAAAAGTTGCATGACAGCGCCTAAATCGCGCCTGTCGCCCTGCCTAAATCCTTTTTTAACATCAAAGGTCTCGGTTTGCTCATTACCGACCTTAATAGAGCAGCGGGAATTCTCCATTGTCATCCTGCACAGTCGGACGAGTTTGGCAGGGATGTTAAAACTAGACATGGCGTTGTATAGCTCATCTCTATACACGCTGTCGTACGCAGCCTTGAAATCGACGAAAAGGTAGTGAGTGTCGATTTTGTATTCCTGGGTCTTCTGCAAGATCTGCCGTAGCGTAAATAGTTGGTCTATTGTGGATTTACCAGGTCTGAAACCACACTGATAAGAGCCGATCAGGTTATGTTATCCACAAACGGTTTTAGACGTTCACACAATACGGTAGAGAGGATCTTATATGCGATGTTAGTGAGACTTATTCCCCTATAGTTGGTGTAGTTATAGGGGTCTCTTTCTTATGGACCGGGCACACGATGCTGAGATTCCATTCGTCGGGCATGCTTTCCTCCGACCATAGCTTGAAAATGAGATGGTGCATGTACCTTACCAGCTCCTCTCCCGCCGCCTTAAAAAGCTCAGCCTTAAAAAGACAGGCCGTCTGCGCACGCGGCTTTATTAGACTTAAGTCTTGATATCGCTATTTCGACTTCGTCTAGGTCGGGTGGACGGAATTCTTTTACATCGTCGTCCACTACGAATGTATTGTTCTGCCTGATAGCGGTATCTTGTCTGTCATCGCCGTTATACAGTGTGCAGAAGTGGTCTTGCCAAATCCTCAGCATCGACTGTGATTCCACTACCAGTTCTCCATTTTCATCTCTGCAGGCCACCGCTCTGGCTTTGTAGCCATGGCATGTTCATGGCACTTCCGAGCGTCATTCCTGCAGAAGCACCTCCTCGATCTCACGCTTTCCGTTCTCTCTTTTCTTTCTTCTGTGAAGCGTGTGTTCCTCTCTTCTCTTCTGTTCATAGAGCAGTTCTCGTCCGTCGTTGCAGCGTGGCTTTATATGCCTCCTGTTTTGCTGAATGGGCTTGTTCGCATTGTTCATCGAACCAGGGGTTTCTAGGTGGTCAAGGTATACAATCAGCGGGAAATACGGTATGAACAGATCACCGCATCTACGGTGGAGCACACAGACTATAGATCGTGTTGGCTGGAGACGATTGTTAGTTGCAGCCCAGGTTCATTGTAGCTCCGCCACAGAAGAAGAAAATCAAGAAGATCATACAACTGATAAGAAAGTATGAGACCATTGGTAACACTGTTCCCAAAAATGTCGAAAAAAAGCATCTAAAAACGAGTGTAGACGAATTTCTCAAAAAAAAAAGAAGCCAATCCTTATAGAAGATCGATCTGTTCCCTCCGGTCAAATTCTACAAAATTTGCATTGACCAGCGTGTGCCAGAACGATTCGCTGAAGGTATATCCAACTGGGTTTGTCGAGTCACAGACCCGCATGAAAGCCGTTCATTTCTGGAAAGTTGCAATATGGAAAAGCATCCGATCTTCTGGCCATTTTAAGTAGAACAAAAAGAATACAGGTGGTATCGCCAAAATAAAGAGACCAGTAGGAGAAAGGTTGGGTCCGAAATATTGCATCCCAAACTTCGAATTCGGTGGACGAAATATGCTCATATGGGGATCCTCTTCTCCTTGTGGAATCAGGCGAATCGATAGAATAAATGGCATCATGGATCGTTTTAAATCAAGACTTGACTTGATCGTTGACAAAGTTGTCAAGACTTGATTTCTTGTCAATACCATCAAAGCTCTGAATTGGCTGGCACAATCTTCTGATCTCAGCCTCAGAGGTATTTGAATTTCAGTTCTGTAGGATCACCATTTCTTAAATAGATGTGCCTCCTTACAGGCGTCGTTTATAAAGAGCCTTCTAGTTTGTGGTCCGGGTTTGATATACTGTTAGAATGGTGAAATTGTACTCACTCGTCAAGAGTTCTAGACCAATTAGTCTAACAACTTTCTTGCGGAAGAACATGGAGAGTATAGTAGAGCTGCACATGTGTAAAGTTGCCCTTCGAATGCATCATCTTTCGGAGACGCAATACGCTTATTAGCGCGGAAAATCCTGAAAGACTGCGCTCCAAATTCTAGTTGGGAGGAAAGAATGCGCACTCGAAAGGAATGAGTAAGCGCTGGACATTTTCGTCTCATTGAGGGAGCCTTTGATAATGCAACTTTTGATAGTATGTGTAATGCTGCTAGACGACATGGCGTAGATGAAGCACTGGTTTTGTGGATCAAAGCAATGCTCATGCACAGGACATTGAACAATAATGCAGGTCTCGGACATTGTGTCGAATCCGGCGTAAGCAGAGACAGACCGCAAGGTGGTCAATTCTCTGCTCGATGCCCTCAATGTCTCTGGAATCTATGCCCAAGCCTATGCGGATAATGTCGCCGTTCTCTCTGTCGGCTTAGGTTTAGCGACTGTCCGTCTCAAAGCACAGGCGCCGCTAAACGCGACTGTTGATTGGTGCTGTCGATTAACCCTCTTAATACCGATATCGTTATCTTCACGAGAAGGACGAAAAATACTGACATGACTCAGCTATTACTAAAAGGCATTCCTATCCCGATATCCAAGGAAGCCAAGTATCTGGGAGTTATTTTAGACACAAGCTTTTTGGTCAAAGCATGTTGAGTCAAAAACCACCAAAGTGCTGAGGGCTTTCTGGCAACTCAAAGGTGTTTTTGGCAAAACATGGGGTTTATCGCCGGAAAAAGTCTTCTGGCTCTACACGGCAATGTTAAGACTGATCATCTCATATTCATCGATTGTATGGTGGAGTAGGCTAACACGCAAACACGCCTGTCTCATCTGTACTGTGGCTTTCCCCAGCACGCTAGGGGCTGCTCTTGATGCCCTGAGGAACCTTCCACCCCTTGACAAATTTATCAGATGGTGCATTGCATACGGTAAGTGTGTTACTGCAATACACCAAAAGGTGTGTTTTTATCGCAGTAATTTAAAGTGTGTTATTATGAAAACACACAAAGGGGAAATTTCCAAGTATATTCAAACTTGCTAGAAAGTAATTTGCGAGTCGGATCCATATTGTAATGGTTAACAAACTAGACTCCCACTTCCTGTCAACGTTTTTCGCGGCGAATAATAAACGAAGGACGAAGGACATCTAGTCCTTGTGCTCCGAGCATTTGTCGTTTCGAGACTTATCAAGCCCGAAACTTAATTCTTTGTTTGTTTCCTTTCGTTGTGAGGCAACATCATGATGATCATGCCATCCTGCTCGAAGAACCAATGTAGAATGGGAAAGAACACATTGAGTGTCATTGTTTTTGGGTGGGTTAAAGGTCCAGTGTGTTATCCAGTAAGCCAAGGATCCAAGGATCGCAACACTGCGCTCCACAATGGCAATGACTTCTTCTGTTCGCACTATTTATCATTTTTGCAGATGCGTATTATCACTAGAGTGCACATGATGCAAAGGCGATTAATCCTATTCCGAATAACTTGATCAGATGGACGATTATGTCGAGCACAGAATGTACGTAGCGCACGATAAGTTTGGCGCACCGAGCAATGGTTTTCAAAATAAGATTTCACAATTTGCACGTATTAACCACAAATCCCTGGAAAGTGTGAGCCTGAACGAAGGTCTGCTTCCACTCATATCGGTCCAATTTGAGAGCCCAAGTTTCCTGATGTCCGCGATCACTTAGTTCCTGAACCGACGACGGTTCGATCTCCCTTGTCCTCTCATACAAGGTGACTGGGATTCGGAGACCCTCTTTGCTGGAGCGCGGTCGATCATTTTTTGTTTTTCTTATAATTCACACAGATTCAAGGGTCAAACTCTTATTATGTTTGCCGCACAACCTGGGCGGAGTGCAGATGGTTTGCGTTGTAGATGTTTGTTCATTACTCTTCAGGGGTGGTTGTCCTGGATAGGATTCGAGGGGAACTCGACTGAGTTTTCACTTTGGTTATAGTTATCAGCAAATATTCTATGCCATTATGGTGTTATATTAAAACTGCGCTCGATGTAGTCAACGGATTTTTGCGTTCCGGGCTTCGTCCAAATCATTATACAGCTCGTAAATTTTGCGGTTGCGTCTTCCCCTCCATTTGAATTCTTCACAGAGAGGACCATATAAGCGACGGATAATTTTTCTTTCAAAGAAGACCCAGTATCATCTTCGGTTTCTTGCTTATCGTGACTGGCCAGATCAGTGATCTGTAGAGAGTAATTTTGGACTTCCTTGTTAGGAGTTTTGATCCTAGATGTTTTGACAAACTGAAGTGGCTCCGGTTGCCCAAGGTGATTCTTCGTCGGATCTATACTAAGTTGTCATTTGTGGAGTTAATATTTGCTCCTTACCTGCCTCAAATTATATCTGTCGATGGTTATGTTCTACCCGAGGCGGTATTCGACGGAGCGGTTCTTAGTCGACGGCATATGTATATTTCACTTTATTCTCACTTTAATTGCCGTGCCTCTACTACGGTGCGCTGAGAGCTTGCAAACATGTATCATCATATCATATCATCCGCGTATCCCAGCAGTTGGACGCTCTTGAAGAAGATAGTGTCTTCTGTGTTGACACCTGCCTGCCTCACTAAATTGATTAAATCACATGACAGCGCGTCTCTTTGCCGAAATCCGGTGCATGTTTGGTAAGGTGCGGAGATATGGTACATAGTATCGCGAGTCTTCTAGTGTGGCGCGACACATCCGAATCAATTTTTCCGGGTTTCCGAAATCAGCCATTGTCCTGTTTTCTGTTGCGGTGTCTTCTGATACGCTTCATCCGTTGCTCGCTTCCTTTCTGCACATTCGCCGTCGTACCACCGGCTTCTGGTCGATGGTGGCCGCAGGTGATATCAGCTACTTTTTGGATGGCAGTGCGGCAGCGCAAACACATGTTGTTATCGGTTGTGTGGGCTTGAGGCATATAGAAAAATCTCTCGCCCAGCCGTTGTCCGTAGTCTGTGGCTATATCCGGTGCGTGCAGTCACCCACTGTTAAACTTCGATTTTGTTTGTGGTTGCAGCTTTGCAGTGTGTCTGAGTCCACACTTAATCTTAAAGTGTGTCACATATGTGTCATTTAACACACTAGCATTTGCAGTGCATGGACAGGATCGCCTTTGGCCAACCGCCATATTGAGGGCGATCAAAGTTTATGAATGATCTATGCATATGAACCCGAAACTGAACAACAAACATCTGCATGGGTCTTTCAAGACGAGCTTGAAGAAGAGGTTCATTGCACTCTGCGGACAGAAAAAATTGTATGCATGCTGTTGTTACAGCCCATGAAGGACCTAAGCCGAGTTTCTCTCACACCATGTGACATCAAAAATTTGCTTTCTGCACGCTACCGACAGAGCCACCTCAGTGCTTGATTTTCGACCCACGTTAGGTGCTTAGCTATATCTCAGCTACATATCAGGTCAGTCAAAAGACGGAGCTATCCGTGGACAGGTTGTAGACCGAAGACTAAGCAATGCCCAACAGGTAATTGATTGCATTCAATTACCCATTTCCCGTAATCCACTTGCCCACCACCTTACCTCATTTTGACAAGTTATCCACTCACCGCAAGATTCTACTCACATAACCTTCACCATCACCATCCTCACTACCGCCATTAGCATCTCATCTGTCATCTGTCCATGTATATCGCGCTCCTCCGATCGATTTCACCGAAACCCAATAGTTCCCTCGAAGCAGCGCAGAACACTACAGTCAATGCCATCATGGACCACCGCAGTCACTAGTCGTTCGCCGACCGTCACTGCCACTAATTCCATCTCTAATGGACATCAATTACATGCATTTCATAACGCGAAATGAGTGCGATATTCACGATTCGGCCATAAACGTGAGGCAAATTGCCCGCTGAAGGCCAGACCAATTGATGACGGGATGAGAGTAGCAGGAGGCGGGTAACTACCACTGCCAATAGAAGATCAACTCACTACCGTGGCGTGGTAATCTGCATAATGGCTTTTATGCCAATCAACAGAATGGCCAAACGACCGAAACGGCAGCCACTCGGCTATCTTGCATGCATCCACCTATGTACGTACGGCTCGTCGGCTCTATCAACGCGTCGTTATGACGATGATAATCACGACAATGACGATTATGATGAAACTCCACTCCTTCGGGGTGTCAATGTGTTCAATTGACTACGCTCACCACTCGACTGTGGTGTCAATTGTATGTAGAATAGTATGTTTGGTAGTTGTAGCCGTGGCGCGTTCCAGCGATGTCTAATGAAAACATCTTTCTTGACAAATATTCGAGAGACCAGGCTATCGTATTCCTTGGGCTTAGCGGTAGGTAAATGAGATGTATTGTCCAGTGGGCGACAAATTCAGCGATAACACAGCATCGTCCACTGGCTAACCAGGAGGAAGCGACCACCTGAGACCTGAGAAGATCGCCACCCGAATGGTATTGTCCATTGCTACCGGCAATGTTGTTCACGTTGGTGTCGCATTGAAAGGAGAGACCATATGGCACCTCTCCGGACGATCCGGTGCTAATTCCCGCTTTTGTTCGAGTACGGGCGTCGTTAAGGTGGAGCACTACTCACATACTTACCATTTGGAATAACAATAGGCGAGAGATACGTTGCCACGATACGTGTTTGGTTGCGAGCTGGCTGCCTTGGCATGGCATCTCTGGAGGAGGCTGGCTTTTGGATAAGATATTGGTGTGGCAAGTGCCTGCAGTATTCGATGGCTGAGAAATTGGAAAATTCTTTAGTCGACAATGGTGGGCTGCTGCTGTTGCTGATGTGGAGCTGCATTTTAACATCGATCCAGACGGTCGCAGACGGAACGAGAGGTTTCGAAGTCGAACTTGTAGCTGAAGCTGGAGAATTGACATGAGAAATTGCAATAATAAATCAGATAAATTGCGAAATTCCTCATGAAAAACAATTCGACGTCAATTGTTTTGCCACTTTTTCACTGTTTTCGGCCGGGAGGAGTTTGGTGCGGACTTGCGGAGGTGGCACTTAGCGCGGGGTTGCATGTTGATGTGTAGGTGAGAGTGGTCTTGGGAAAATTGTGCATTCAGATAGCATCGAGCATGTGATGTGGTGTGACTTCTTAATTTGAGGTTGCGCTCTGGATACCCATCAGTGCCTTGGAGACCCTTTTTCTTATGGGCCAGTGGTGGAAACATTGAATTTATTAGTGGGAATCGGTCTCTGACGAGAGTTGGCATACAAAGGACTTATATAACCTGCTTCGATTCCTATCCCCTCATCCACAGATGTCGATGACAAAAGTCTTCAGCCTTAATGCCCCAAGTAACCTACTTGGCATTAAACAAACTTTGTTGACCATCGGAAGAGTATCATACAAAAATCAAAATTCATCGGACATGCTCTCTTCCGACCATATCTTACAGATGAACTGCATGTTCCCAACCAACGCATCTCCAGCTGTTTTAAATAGCTCAGCAGGCAAACCGTTTGTGCCAGCAGCTAAATTCGACTTCAATTTCGATATCGCTGCCTTAACCTCGTCTAAGTCGGGTGGACGGAATTCTCTCTCACTTTGGTCCAGTTTGAAAAGTGCGTTCTGCCTGACCATCTTGACCATCTCCGCCGCTATACAATCCGTAGAGATAGTCTCAGCATCAATGTGTTTCAACTACGAGGTGTCCGTGTTCATCTCTGCAGGCTTCCGCTCTGAATTTGTTTTAATCCTTTAGTAAAACTTCCGAATGTCATTCCTACGATAACATCTCTCCATCCCCTAGATCACACTTTCCAATCCTTTGTTTTCCGCTCGTAGACCTCGCGACCATGTATGAATTCTGTTTTTCTACATGTACCTGTTTGCACTCGTCATCAAAGGAAGGGTTTCTACTAGGTGGTGGCTGGAAGCCTAACAGATCAGAGGCAGCATCCCTAATGTCGGTTTCACAACGTCCCCATTGCTATTCTATGACCTATGCAGTTTGCATCGGCTCTTCAGGGAGTTTAAGAGAGACACGATTAGCGAAGGTCCTGGCGGACTCTTGCGATTGCAACTGCCCGACTTCAAATTTTGATGGACCTACTCGACTCCGCAGAACGTATGTGCAATGTCCCAGCTATGACACGAAAACGGTTCTAGAAGATTTCAATGCGAAGCTGGATAAGGAAACTATTTTTGAACGGGTCATTGGAAAGCACAGCCTACACAACACCTCGTCAGAAACGGACTAAGGCTAGTAGACTTTATGGCGGGACATAGTCTCCATAAGGGGACCTGGCGGACTTTCGATCAATCGACATACAACCAAATTGATCATATTGCGAACGACGGCAGACACTCCTCCAGTATCCTAGATGTCCGAACCTTTCGAGGAGCCAACATCGATTCGGATCATTACGTTGTTGCAGCCAAGGTACGGATGCGAATTTCTCGGAACCAACGGAGTCGAGTAAGAACACCAAAAATTAACGTCGAGAAGCTGCAATCGCAGGAGACCGCCAGGACCTTCCCCGATCAAGTCTCCCTCAAGCTCTCTCAAGTCCCGATGCAATCTGCAGAAACCATAGAACAGCAATGGAGTCGTTGTCAGAATGCCATTAGAGAGGCAGCCTTAGATGTACTCGGTTTCGAGCCACCACCGTCGAGAAACCCCTGGTTTGATGATGAGTGGAGACAGGCCCATGTAGAGGAACAGAATGCATACATGACCACATTGCATCGACGGACGAGAGCTGCCCGCGAGCTCTATGAACAGAAAAGGAGGGAGGAGCATGCGCTTCTGAGAAGAAGAAAGAAGGAGCCCGAGAAGCGCGAGATCGAGGAGATGGAGAGGTGCTACTGCAGGAACGACGATCGAAAATTTTACCAGAAAGTAAAACGAATATGCCAAGGCTATAAAGCCAGAGCAGAAGCCTGCAGGGATGAGCACGGACAACTAGTAGTGGAGTCACAGTCGATCCTGAGATTGTTGAAGGACCACTTCTGCAGACTGTATAACGGCGATGATAGTTAAAATGCCGCCGTCATGCAGAGCGAACCATTCACAATGGACGAAGACGAAGGAGAATCCCGTCCACCCGACCTAGACGATGTTAAGATAGCGATATCGAATCTTAAGTCATATAAAGCAGCTGGAGCAGACGGACTCCCCGCGGAACTGCTTAAAGCAGCTGGCTATGGGCTGGTCAGGAACATGCACCAACTCATCTGCAAGATATGGTCGGAAGAAGGCATGCCCGATGAATGGAATCTCAGTATCGTTCCATAAGAAAGGAGACCCCTATAACTGCGCCAATTACAGAGGGATAAGCCTCCTGAACATCGCGTACAAGATCCTCTCTGCCGTACTGTGTAAGTGCCTGAAACCGTTCGTGGACAATCTGATTGGTTCCTACCAGTGTGGTTTCAGGCCGGGAAAATCCACGATAACAAAATATTTACACTACGGCAGATCTTGGAGAGGACCCATGAATTCCAGGTCGACACGCACCATCTTTTTGTCGACTTTAAAGCCGCATATGGCAGTGCTTATAGGGACGAGCTATACAGAGCCATGTCAAGTTTTAACATTGCTGCCAAACTCATCAGACTGTGCAGAACGACTATAGAGAACTCTCGCTGCTCCATTAAGGTCGGAGGTGAACTTACCGACTTTGATGTTAAAAAAGGTTTCAGAGAGGGTGACGCACTGTCATGTGATTTCTTTAATATCATTCTTGAAAAGATCGTGCGGGACTCTGCGGCCAATACGAGAGGTACGATCTACTTCAAGTCCACAAAATTGCTTGCCTACGCAGATGACATTGACGTTATTGGACGGACAGAGCGAGACGTCAATGAGGCTTTCGCAAGCATTGAAGCAGAAGCGGCTAAAGTGGGTCTAAGGGTAAATGGGGACAAGACCAAATATATGCTGTCATCCAAGAAAGACGCGCAACACCGACGTCTTGGTCAGAGCGTCACCTTTGGCAGCTACATTTTTGCAGTAGTCAAGGACTTCCTCACTATCGTCTTCGGCTCGATAGTGACAAGCAGCAGCGACACCAGCGCTGAGATAAAACGCAGAATAACTCTTGCCAACCGCTGCTTCTTCGGGCTCAAGAGGCAATTGGGTAGTAGAGCTCTCTCTCGAAAAACTAAGGTATCCCTCTACAAAACCTTAATCATTCCGGTTCTCCTCTAAGGCGCTGAGGCTTGGACGTTATCAAAAGCGGATGAAGAGGCTCTTGGGCGTTTCGAGAGGAAAATTCTGCGTGCAATCTTTGGTCCCGTTTGTGTAAACGGAGAGTGGAGGAGGAGATTCAGCCAAGAACATCGGCCTAGTTAGACGTCTTCGGATCCAACGTCTAAGATGGCTAGGCCAACGAATGGACATCAACGCTCCGGCCCGAAGAGTCTTCGACTCCAACCCCGAGTGACGACGCAACAGAGGACGACCGCATTTAAGGTGGCGCGTACAGGGGGAAAGGGACTTCAACCAACTGGGCGTGCGGCACTGGAATCAGCTGGCCAATGGTCGGGCCGGCTGGAGAGGCTTGTTGGTTGAGGCCCTGGTTCACCCCGAACTGTAGCGCCATCAAAGTAAGGAAGTAGTCGACTTCGCATTGTTCAAGACATCCACATACGTACCTTGGCTGCAACAAGGTAATGGTCCGAGTCTATATTGGCTTCTCGGAAGGTTCGGCTATCCAAGGAGCTGGAGAAGTGTCTGGCGTTGATCGGAATATTATCTATTTGGTTAACAGATTGATCAAGAGACCGCTGGGTCCCCTTATAGATATTTAGATGGGGGAATCGTTTGCTAGCTACTAGGAGATTACGCTCCGTCACCACCGTGGACTCGATATTCCGATAGAGACTCTCTAGACTCTGATAAATGTTAGGAAAAAGAATTAAATAAAATCTTTGCTCTTTAGCCCGATGTTTTCTACAGTCCACGGCGGCAGAATTAATTCACTTATTTTTTTTTTTTTTTTTTTTGTTGATGAACGAATCTATCAGCTTATAAATGTACCTATTCCAGCGCAAATCAACCGCCAGATGGAGAATAAAAACATAAGATTATAAGACACATTGCTCGGAATACTACTTATGAGTCTCTGGTACTATTATTTTGACCGTAACTGTAAGTACATATGCCCTGCAAATGTCGTGGCGTCTTTCATGTCTAGATCGCCTTTATTCCTATAGTGGTTGTGCAAATTGTGTCCCATTGTCTTAAGACTATTAAGCTATAAGCTGGCACTAAAAGCCATTAGGTCAGTCTGTCCGTCTGAGTGTGAAAGTGCCATTGACGCAATTAGCAAAACTGTTAAAGGTATACAGAAAAGTGAACTAATTTGCAATACAATTGTTCGGTACACGCCTACAAATGTATACAGATACACACCCATATGCAGATACTATATACAATCTTGTAGTACCCTCCCTCTGCTTGTAGTTAATTCTAAAGAACCTGCTCCTAGTATGTAATAGAAAATTCTCATGTTGCAACAAAGTGTAATGTGGAGGAAGTAGTTTCATGCAACATTGTATGCGACATTTGTACGTAGCACTCTAGGTGGCCGTGGAGTGTCCACCGTACCACCTGTCAACTGAAATTCCATGTTTTGTTGGCGGAAATTTATTAAGGTGTCAACCCGCCACCGTGAAAGGTGACTTGGCGAATGGAAATTAAAATAAAATGGTCCACTCAAGGCGAAACGACATAATCACTACCTTCAATGGCCGAAGCGTATGATAGAACTACTACACTACTTAAAAGCTTACAAATGCATCTGTCAGTCATTTTCTCACCTGTCAATGTCATTCTCCGATAAAACCATCCATCCATCCATTCAACGGTCCATTTATCCATTGAACCTTCTATATTTGGACTTTACGCATCAATGCTAAACGGTATCGAAGCGAGTCAGGTTGCCATCTATAGCACTCTCGACCACTGGACTTCGTTTACTTCCATTCCGTTTGGTTAATTAATTTCACAAGCGGTACCTCTCACACCATTTACACTCCACGCTAATCGTAAATGCAAATCTTAGCACCTTATCAACAGAAAGGAACGCGTTAACGACAAGCTTCTGCCTCTGCTGGTGCTGGTCCCCCACACCATATCCCTATGCAAATGGCTATCGATCAATCAATCATTGCTCTCATCGATAAGAGCACAAAGTGGAATACAAACCGTCTAAACGGACGATGACTACGATCCATATCCATAGTATTTCAACATGGTCATGGCCGTTACTTAACGACAAGCCACGCGGTGCGTACTATCATATCCGTACGTTGTCCCATTAGTGATGTGCAAATTGCGAACGTCACTAATCTCTAAATAAAGATTTAAATTCGAGGGAAACGGCATGCGGCTTAAGACTTATGCTGCAATCGACAATCGTGTGTAGTACGAGGTAGACTCGGCGCTCAGTGCTTGTTTGGCCAGTGCTTGATGCTCGTGTGCGCGATCGGACACTGTTCATCATCGATCGGTGTCGATTGTGGTGAACGTTGTTGGCCAGGCGCAGGCACGTTGCCTGCTGACATTATCGTGTCATCTGAATCGCTTCGATCGCGCATAAGTACACGCGGTCTTTATGCGAAAGAGATGCCATAAATTGCATCCGTCGTCGTCGTCGTGCTGTATGTTGCTTACAATCGTATTGTGCCGCCTTATACGTGCATCGTTTAGCTGTAATCGTGCTGCACATTTGGGCTACTGGTCTTCCGTTTCTCAACCCATAAATGTAGCATGAGCTCCGCTCTTGGATTCTATGGAAATCGCGTAAATCCCACGAATTGGTGCGGTGTAAATCAGTTTATGTTGTACTCGTACTCATAGTTGGCGCACATAGAAAACACTGCTTCGCTTGTCAAGAGCCCCCACATGGTACGAGTAGTACTAGTTCGGCAAACACATACCGAGAGTGCTAATCAAGCTTCCCGCATATGGTCATGCCACTGCCAACTGGGCCCCACTCATATGTATGTACATTTGTAAGTACATATAGTTTAAATGCCAAACAGACGGATGGCAAGATACTAGCTGGCTACATGGTGGTATCTAACAATGAACTGTTGCCATTCATTACCTTCTGAGTGCTTCCAAATTGGGAAATGTCAGTTCTTAATATCTTGACCGTGTATATCACTCATTTCTGGGAAGTGTTTTTGCTCGTTGCCTTCTATATCTATCCATCATCTTTGCCTTGAGTACGAGCACCATATGTTGTGTGCTACTGTATTCGCATCGCAATTTTCCAAGAATCCATAGCTTCAACGGATTAACAGTGCGTGCACGGTTACTTCCCGACCGCAAATGGTTAAACAGGGCTGGCTAACCGCGCCACTCCTTCAGAATTCAATTGGGACGCCAACTAGCCGGCTAACCGCTTCGGTTAAGGTTGGTTGGTCTAGATTCAAGTCAAGTCGTATCGTCACATTGCCATTTCTCGACCAATGGGCGGCATTTGCCATATGCGTCGATCCGTTGGCGCGTTCTTTCCTTTCAACGTTAATTAAATCAATGGAAGGCATCTTGACAAATAGATACAAATGGTCCATTGGGTGTATCCTCGCGTTGTTAGTGGGCTAGCCTGGTCGTTGACATTCCGCGCGTTATGGGAAATTCATTAGCGCTGGCTGCAATGGAATTCGCAAACAGATGGATGTGGTGGAACACCATGACTGGTGATTGTAATAAATCAAAATCACTTGTCCGATCGGACAGTACGCCGCACGGTTGGTGGTAATTATGACGTATGTCCTGAATGACAGGACGACGATTTATGATGCCAAATTGCATCCCTAAAAAAGCAAAAACAAGAACACAAAACTACCAAGCGTGTGTGTACACACACCATATCCATCAGGATCATTAGCTAATAGACAGCAAACACTTGAGAACGAACTCAGTGTCATGTAGTTGCCGAGCAAACTTTGACTGCTGTTCTTGGTCAAAATGTCGCTTTGGCAAGCACTTGATGCCACAGCTCGACGGATTCGAGTAAACAAACAAGCTACTCGACCCCGCAGCGACCATTTAAATTATGTTTGCTCTTCGAGACATGGGACATGTAAGTATATGCCTGTGTACATGTGTGCAAGGACTCTCTTTCGAAATCCCATTTTCGGATTGTTGGCCACTTTTGCATGAATTCATCACTTGAGTTTTTTCGTACGCCCGCCTGAGATTCTTGAAAATGTTGTAGCTTTTAAGTGGCCCAGGCCCTTGTGGTAGATGTATTCCAACATATTCATCTTGCCGGGCTGTGTTGTCGTCATCCTTGTTCTCATCAACTCGTGCTCGTCCTGTTGGCAGAAGCTTAAATCAGTCAAGGCTCGCGTATGGAGTTTGAATTTTCTCAAGAGCCATTGTCATTACGACTCACAGGACGACGAAGGAATGATAGTCCTATCACGGCAGGGATAAGCTGCAAGGACTCTTGTTGACATCTCTTCATTCTCTTCTCTTTCTTTTTTTTTCTTCATCTACCAATCTATATACATATGTATGTAGGTATATAGCCACACCCTGAGGCGGAAGGGGGTCTTGTGAGTCGGTGTAATGGATACCCGGGCACTTGTCATCATTGTATGCACGCCAAGTGGCCCCTTGACAAGTACACTGGTAGCGTAGGTAGCACTGTCGAAAGAATGGCTACAGGATAAGAGGATGTACGTGCTCAATGGGAAGGATAATGTTTAGGCTTCTATCGTCGCCAGCTCTGGGCAGCATTGTCATTCACAAATCTACATATACGAGTACTCGTATGTGTGCGAGGCATTTTTGTTCGCGAGCTACTTACGAGATACACATCCTGAGGAGTTTGCACTACCCGAGATGGTTTTCATTCTTTCACGTTTTTCGTTTTTTTTTTTTTTTTTTTTAATTTGAATTGTTTTTTTGGTGTTAGTTCTTGTTGTAGCGTTATTGTGCTTTGTGCTGATGGCAGATTGATTCGCAGTGATGCTTTCTATGGCGGAATCCATGTGGAACGCCTTTAATCTTGGTAGCTTTTGTGTGCGGTTTTCGTTCTTCATCTTTCATTGGGCCGAGGCAAAACCCTTTGATGTGAGGGGCTAATTTTGAATTGAGTCTCTTACAACGATGACGATGATGATGATGGCGATGGTGATGGCAATGGAGGCAAACTCGATATTTGCGGCAACAAGTCATTAGCGGTGATGTTTTGAAACAGACTTGATAGACTGCTCGCGGCGTATAATGAAAAATTGCTTTTTGCTTCGTCTGGATTTTGTTTTATCATTTTTTTCTTGATTTCTTCGATTGAGCGCCAAGGGGTTCATGTCACTGGTTGTCACCTAAGAAGTATATCTGCCATAGTTGGATTAATTCCAGGAAATAAAGTTAGAGCTCGAGACAATGCAAATAAGTACAATTCGCGTTAAAAACAAAAATTTATGTTTCAGTTTCTCAACAATATACTGCACACCGTGGCCATAGTGCGGTGGTAAACATCACCGACTGTCAAGCGAAAGGTCTATAGGTCAAAGTCTGTCCATAGCCAAAAAATACAATTCCTATACGGGAAAATTGGGCAACACAGCTGCTGTGAATGGGAAGGGATCAAAATATTGATGAAGGATAACACTCACAGTTTATGGTCACTTCGAACTCATTCTCTATGTGTGTAGTTCTAATATAACACCATAATGGCATGGAACATTTGCTGAGAATTACAACCAAAGTGAAAATTCAGTCAAGTTCCTCTCGAATCCTATCCGAGACAACCACCCCCGGAGAGTAGTGAACGAACATCTACGACCCAAACCATCTACACTCCGGCCAGGTTGTGTGACCAACATAATAAGAGTATGCTGTACATTCCAAAAGAATGAATTTAGTTCCCTTGTTGCCAAATTTCTTATTGGTGGCGACATTAACCCTAAACACAAGTTTTGGAGTTCTACATCAAAGTCGAAGAAAGCATTGACCTTTCGTCAGACCACTCACCTATTATGTTAAACGATGAGTATTTACTTACTAATCAGGCCTGAAATCCAAGGAGGATCTGAGCCTGATGTATAGATGCCTTTGACCGTCCCGGGCAAGCTGCCTCCAGTTATCGCGACCAAGTTGACTTACATCCTCGATTCTTCTTCTTCTTAACAGGCGCTACAGTTCGGGGTGGGCTTCAACTAACATGCCCCTCCAACTAGCACGATCTTTTGCTAGCCTTTTCCATTGCCGCACACCCAGTTGGCTGAGGTCCCCTTCCACCTGTGTGCGCCATCTTAAGTGCGGCCGTCCTCTGCTTCTTCGTCCCACGAGGTTGGATTCAAAGACTCTCCGGGCTGGAGCTGTGGTGTCCATTCGCTCTACATGGCCCAGCCATCTTAGGCGTTGAATCCGTAGACATCTGACTAGACTCATGTCGCTGTACAGCCCGTAAAGTTCGTGGATGAATCTTTTCCTCCATCCCTCGTCTGCGTTTATAGGCATGAAAATCACCCGCAAAATCTTTCTTTCGAAACGACCAAGGACTTCCTCATCCGCTTTTGATGGTGTCCATGCTTCTGCGCCGTACAACAGGACCGGGATGATAAGGGTCTTATATAGAGTCAACTTCGTCGTTCGGGAGAGGGCTCTATTACTCAATTACTCAAAGAAACAGCGATTGGCAAGAGTGATTCTGCGTTTGATTTCGGAACTGATGTCGTTGTTCCAGGTCACTGCGGAGCCAAGGTAGACGAGTCCCTAACTACCTCGAACTTATATCTGCCAATACAAACGTTCTGGCCTAGACGTCGGTGGTGAGCGTCCTTTTCTGATGAGCGATATGTCAATATCGTCGGGGTATGCAAGGAGTTGCAAGGATTTGAAATAGATTGTGCCTCTTGTATTGGCCAGTGGTTTTTGCACAATAATTTCCAATATGATGTCGAAGAAATCACACGACAGCGCATCGCCCTGCCTAAATCTTTTTTGACATCAAAACTATCGGTAGGTGTTCACTGATTCGGATGGAGCAGCGAGCATTCTCTAAAGTCATCCTGCATAGTCTGATCAGTTTAGCAGGTATGTCAAAGGTAGACATAGCGTTGTATAGCTGGTCTCTAATTACACTGTCGTATGTGGCTTTGAAGTCGACAAATAGGTGGTGAGTGTCGATTTGGAATTCATTGGTTTTTCCCAGAATCTGCCGTAGTGTGAAGATTTGGTTGATGGTGGTCTTTCCCGGCCTGAATCCGAACTGATAAGGACCTATCAGTTTATTTACAAAAGGCTTCAGGCGTTCACAGAAAACGGCAGAGAAGATCTTGTAGGCTATGTTAAGGAGACTTATTCCTCTGTAGTTGGCGCAATCAGAGGGGTCTCCTATCTTGTGGATCAGGCATACGATGCTGAGACTCCATTCCTCGGGCATGCTTTCCTCTGACGATATCTTACAGATGAGCTGGTGCATGCTCCTAACCAGGTCATCCAGCTGCCTGGAAGAGCTCAACAGACAGTCCGCCTGCGCCAGCAGCTTTATTCGACTTGAGTTTCGATATGACAATCTTAACTTCGTCGAGGTCAGGGGGACGGAATTCTCTGCGGTCTTCGTCGATTAGAAATGGATCATTCTGCCTGACAGCGGTATATTGACTAACATCGCCGTTATACAGTCTGCAGAAGTGGTTTTGCCATATTCTCAGCATCGACTGCGATTCTACTACTAGTTCTCATCTCCGCAGTCTTACGTTCTGGCTTTATAACTTTGGCATGTTCGCTTTATCTGTTGATAAAACTTTCGAACGTCTTCAATCGCGCGCATCTCGTGCTCTTTCTTCTGAGAAGTTTATGCTCCTCCCTTCTTTTTAACTCCTAGAGCTCACGAGCTGCTCTTGTTGTTTTATGCAGCGAGACCTAATATGCATCCTGCTTCGTAGTGTGAATCCTCTTGCACTCGTCATCGAACCAAGTGTTTCTTCGTGGTGGAGCCTTGAAACTTACTAGTGCCCAAGTAAATATTGCAGTTTTTCATCCCGGTCCGTTCCATCGCATTTTCTGGATGGCGGTTATGTCCGCTTTATAGCGGTCTAGGGCGTCCGCGCGTTGTTTGGCTGCGCGTGGCCTGTTGAGGGACCTAACATTCCAGGTACAGAGCCGAAGATCGTTGCCCTTTTTTCGTTTTTTGCAAGGGTCTTCAACATCTGGTCCGTTATATCCGGGGCTTGTTATTGTTTCGGCGTTTTTAGTTTTTTTTACGGTTACGGCATAATAGGCCGTAGCGCAACCGACGTCCGCGATTACTTGGTCTTTACCGGAGGTTCCGTCTTCCTCTTCTTCTCGCACACGAAGGCTCGGAGTCGAAGACCCTATTGGTGTCCATTCGCTCAATGTGGCCGAGCCAACAATGAGTTATATTCTTATAGAAAAGCCTTGCCCACCTAGGCTTACTAATAAAAGAACAAACTGGGGCTTAGAGTACCACTAAGAACCCCAAAATAGGAAAACAGGACTACTCACTTGTCAAGAGTTTTAGACCAATTAGTCTTACATCCTTCCAACTGAAAAGTATCCTCTTTCGGAGATGCAACATGCTGATCAGCATGCGAGACTGCGTGTATAATTCCCAACAGTAAGTGTATACACGCAACGAGATCAAACACAAAGAAAAAGCCAAGCCACTCGTTATACTCCGTGCACGTGTGCACGCCACCAATGCCAGCCAAGAAGAGAGCAGGTAACAAAGGAAAAACCAGCGTCGCCTTGTCCGGTGCTGTCAAAACAAAAAAGTGCTGCCAGTTCAACGCAGCTGGATCGCCATCGCTGCCAGGTATCCCCTCCTACAAGGGTGCTGCCAGTTGAATTCAGCTGGATCGCCATCGTGTCTAGATATCCTTCTGTATACTGCGCTTCAAAACCTAGTTGGGAGAATTGAATGCGCGCTCGAAAGGAAAGAGTTCGCGTAGAGGATTTTCATCAGAGTTCGCGGAGATGATTTTTTACAACGTAACATTCGACAGCAAGTGCAACGCTGCCAGACATCATTGCGTAGACGGCACTGGTCTTGTGGATCAAGGCAATGCTTGTCCACAGGACATTGACCGCTGATGCAGGCCTCGGCAGGTGTGTCTAATCCAAACCACCAAAGCGCTGTCAGCTTTCCGGCATGGCAAAGGAGCTTTTGGCGAAACATTGGGTTTATCCTTTGGATCTATTCGGCAGTGATTAGATATATAATCTCATATGCATCGGTTGTCTGCTGGAACAGAATAACAAGCAAACACGTCGTAGCCTTTTTCACCAAACTCCAAACAACGGTTTGTCGCAGTTGCACGGGGGCTTTCCCCAGCACGCCGAGCGCTGCTCCAGATGCTATGATGAACCTTCCGTCTCTTGATATATTAACCAAAGGTGTGCTCTAAAAGCCATGTCTCGTCTAAAAAGAAAAGACTTTTGGTGCAACTCGAATAGGAATAAAAGTGTGCTTGCGCAAGAATTGTCCTGTGACCCCTGTCTCATGGATATACCTTCTGACGCATTGACACCCGTTATCCTACTGCGCTGTAATTTCACAATCGAGTTTCCGTTGCGTCAGGATTGGCTCTGGCTGGATACTGCACCTGGGAAGGATAGCCTAAGCATTTTCATGGATAGCTCCAGGTCTGGGCGGGGGTCCGGTGCTGGAGTCTTCTTTGAGCTCAAAAACATCCGACTGCACTTCTCGTTAATAAAATATGCGCCTGTCTTCTAATTAGAGATATACGCAATCCTAATGGCCATGCACTCTGTTGTGAAGCACAAGTGTAGGAGAAAAAGCATATATGTCTGCAGTGACAGCCAAGCTGCACTCAAAGCTGTGTGTAACCCCCCTAACAAGCTCCAAATTAGTGCATGAACTCAAGTCCTTCTTGAACAGAGTCGGTAAATTAAATTCACTTAGGGTCGACGTGGTGTGTACCGAATCTCTTAGCTCTTCATCACTGAAGCTCCTTCTCATTTTTCTCCGGAAAACGGGGAAAATACATTAATATAAGGTGTCTGTCTGGAGTACAATGGAACTGTCTGTGCGTCTGAGTGCTCCAACAGATAGCAGAAGCCTTCAACAAAAAAAAAAAACAGCAAAAAAACACTAAGAACACCGTATAAAGAAGTCGAAGTCGAATGACTCGTCGAAATCATCCAGTACGCAAAAGAGAGTGCCGCCTAACTTCGCAGTAAATTATTGACCTGAAATAAGACATCTAGTTAAGGAGAAGCGTAAGCACTGGCAGCAAAGTCGAGAGCCGCTGCATAGAACTCATCTAAATCGATTAAGCAATATACTCAAAAATTCAGCCAGAGATTTTAAGAACCAAGTTCTGATCTTATATTTAGAAAATTTGACGGCGGAAACAGTCAAATTACTCTTTATGACAAGCTGCCAAAGGTCTCAAAAAGCCCCAAATTCAGGCACCACCAATAAGTAAAAGTCTAAATAAATGGGCGAAGGGAAAAAAAGAAAAGGCGGAAGTCTTCGCTAAAACTTTTAAGCCATCCACAGGTCAATTGCTACTGACGGAGCCGATTAAAGGAGGAGCTTCTCCACCTCCCTAATGAAGCTGAGAATGCCTTTCTTAAGAGCTGATATCTACTTTACTAAGTCTATGTATATTAGCAGAGTGTTTGCCCAGGGGCCGAATAAATCGTTTCGATTGGCAAAGTCTTTGAACGCTGTTCCAAAAGGGCAGGTGTTGCGATTTTGCCCACTTGTCTAAGAAGAAGTTAATCTTAGACATGGGAGTGCCGCAGAAAGATTCAGAACCTATGTACCTTTCAGATCAACCGCTTACAGAATCCAACGGATGATACTTCAGAATATATGTACAACTACACGATCCACGTTCGCTAATCTAAAGGCTTTTGTTGAGTCGCTTAAAGAAAACAAGGCTCCTGGCTATGATCTAATTACAAGAGAAGTTCTCAAGACTCCACCGATAAGGTCTTTTCTAAAAATCCTGTTTCTTGTTAAAGCCGCAATTAGAGTAGAATATGTGGCAATATTGAGGGCGCCGTGGCGCAGTGGTTAGTGTATTGGACCCTGACGCACGATGAGGGAGTTCGGATCCCGATAACATCAACCGCCATCGAATGTTTATTTCGCGGCGTTCCTCCTCGGCGGGGTACTGGCAAAACCCCCCGTAGTAAACTTGCCTTGAAAAAGCTTCTCGATTCACGCCATTCGGAATCGGCATTAAATTGTAGGTCCCTTTCACCTGTGTGAAAAATAAATCCCACACAACATGGCTGATTGAGAGAAGCTTGGCTCTGGTCCTTCATGGGCTGCAACGCCACCAAAAGAAAAGAAAAAGAATGTGGCAAGCCAGTGGAAGGTCGCAGAAGTTATAATGGTTCCAAAGACGGGTAAATCACTAACGGACAAGAAATCCTGTCGTCCAATTTCCCTGTTGCCGATAATTTTAAAAATGTTTGGACGAAATATACTTAACCGCTTAAAACCGATCATTGAAGAAAAGGGTCAGACCCAAGCTTCTGTCAATTTTTCGTCTCAGGGGCTCCTTTGACAATACTTACTTCTTTAAAATTGTTTGAAAGGTAATGCTCGTCATAGTCTAGTTCAGCAAACCTATCGTCATACTCATTCGACAGTTCCGTACGTCATCATACGCGTCATTGGTCTTTCAGGTTCGGTAGTAAAGGATTTCACTCATAACAAACTCAGCTGTCGAACTCTTTTCGATCGTACTATACTCCATTAGTGGGCAGGAGGTGGGGTCTCCAACCAAGCATTTTGTACTGGCTCTACACAGCAGTCATAAGGCATATCCTCCTGTATGGCGTCGTAGTCAGGCGGACTGCTCTGGACAAAGCAGTCAATCGAAACCTTCTGGGGAAGGTACAAAGATCGGCCAGCTTATATATAAGCGGAGCGATCAGATCAACCCCCACGGAGGACTTAAACGTTCTACTAAATCTTCCACCATTAAACCTTTTCAGCAAGCAAGTTGCTGCATGCGCGGCCCTAAGGACGAGGAGCATAAAAAAATGGCCCACATCTCAAAAAGGCCACACCACTATTCTGAAACACTTCAAAGTGCCCATGGACACTGACTACATCACCCCGCAGAATGTGTTCACCAGGAACTTTGAAGTTGTTTTTCCATCCAGGGAGGAATGGGCTGAAGGGAAAGTTATACCAAAGGACTCGATCTCTCTCTATGGCTCTAATATTGCGTCGGGTGTAGGCAGTGGGGTCTTCTCCAAGGAATTCAACCTCAACCTATCATTCAGACTCCCAAATGACTGTAGTGTGTATCAGGCAGAAATAACAGGGCCTCCTGGCTCAGGATCAATGTAATATCCACAAAGGATATTATCATTTGCACGAAAAGCCAATCTGCGATAAAATCCCTGGCAGTGGTAACCCACAAATCAAAGGAATCTCTTAACTGTCGCCTATATCTAGATGAGATGGCTGATCAGTTAAACATTAAAATACTTTGGGTTCCCGGGCATAGGGATATTCCAGGAAACTGCGCGGCCGACGAACTCGCAAAGTTAGGGTCAAGCACGCTCAGCCTACCTACCCTCGGGTACCTAGAAACACCAATAAGTACGGTAAAGCACATGATAAAGCTTCAAACCATAGAGGAGACCAACCTCCAATGGAATGAGAGCAATACCGGCTTTATCACCAAACAATTGTGGCCTAAGTTAAACTTAGGACGAACCAGGGACCTGGTGGCAACCAAAAGGGCAACCTTAAGTACTCTAGTGGGTGTCATTACAGGTAACTGCACAATTGGAAAACACGCCGCCAGACTGGGGCTACTCTACAAATACTTCTGTCGCGGCTGTATGGACAAGGAGGAGGAGGAATCAATACACCACCTCCTCTGCTCATTTCCCTCTTTTGGTAATCGCAGGAGGATTTACCTCGGCGCGCCCGCGTCTCTTCGACAATCTAAGTGAGCTAGCAAACCAAAAAATAGCTCAACTCCACCGCTTTATTAGAAGCACCGGTTGGTTCACAGGTAGCGGATTAGGGTAACCTGATCCAGGTGGTATCACAATGGGCTGGCTACGGCCTAGGTGTGGCTTAAGCCTACCACGTCAACCTAACCTAACCTAGACCCCATTATTCCGTAGCTTCATTGTAACCAAGTACTTGTCCGAGTTGGTGCCCAAAAGGAGTGCCTAGTGTAAGCGCAGGAAACTCGTGTTGGCACGAAATTACCGTGCCTAGGCTAAAGTAGCAGCCTGCCAAAGAAGAATCCTTAAATACCTGTTTAACGATATAGAGCTTTGCGCTAAAGCCACCCAGGAAGAATTTAATATCGTAGCTGGTGCATTACTCGTACTTTAAGTTGGTGGTTTCATCCTTGTCAACCCTGTCTTATGTCTTAAATCGCGTTTGGCGTCATAACATACGGATTTGGCAGACAATTTTCAAAAAGAAAAATTACCAAATTTCTAAATGACCGAGACTAACATGGAGCAGGTGGCTTTCTTGTTATCGATAGGTAAACGAAATGTTAAGCCACAGCTAAGTTCGCGTTCACTTAATTCCCATATCCAAACGCATTTGCACTTTGACTGGAAAGCTGGCCGATCCATCAACCGTTCCACAGGTCATAAATCAAAGGCTTGACTGACTGTTTAATTGCCGGGTACTTGAGGTATGATTTACTCACACGTGTTCTCTGCCAAGACGTTCATCAATGCCAGCATCACTTCTGTACACTCTCACTTTCCACCAACACTTGCGCTCGTCTGTCTCCTCGCTCCTTCCTGCTTAAGCAGCGTCAATAAACAACGCGGCCGTTTATTCGGTTCGCCAAACACCCGACGGCCACCAGAGACCGAGGAAAAACGCGAAGATGTACCTCGTGCTTCAATCACATCTTCATGCTCAATTATGTATTTTCGCTTAAAACTTCCCGTCGTATATGTATATGGTACATAGCAGGTACTCCTGACGGTTTACAAAGATTGCTCAAGATTGCTGCCGGCTCAACAGCATTCGGTAGCGTGCGTCCGGTGTTATGTGCGCGTGCACATAACCAACCTGCACCTGCAGATCACCTTTGAAAAATCGTCGCTGTAGCAACGATTTCCTTTCCTTGAAATGTCCACAATCACATGATTCAGTTGGCCAATAGTTGCACCGATGGCTCGGACGATAGCACAAGGCAAGAAGCAAAAAGCAAAAGCCGAAAGCCGTGTGGCACTCCACTCTGCCACACTGTCCCCGCAATTATGAGCTTGCAATTATGATTCCTAGAGGTTATCCCTGCGATATTGATAAATTGATGCCAATTACCGGTGACCGTCAGGAATCTGAATGTGTTCGGAGCTAAAGCTACCCGCATGTCGGTTACCATGTACCTGCCGCTTGTCGTGCTTCGGTGGCTGCCGTTGTTGTTTGGTAACCAACTGACGATGGCGATAGCAACGGTACGGTCATAGATACTCAAAGTTCCGGCACTAGAGTGCCGGCCAATGCGCTCTCAGATTATGGCGGCGATCGGTTGCAGCCGCGCCGGATGTGTGATGTTATGCAACTCTGCAGCGGGAACTTATTTATCTCACAAAAATGTGTAATTGACACAAAAATGTTTTCCAACCGTCAGTTTTTATTTAGCTTTTTGCTTTTTGTTTTTTTGTTTTCTACTTTCCTCCCCTTAGCCATTTTCCCCCTTGAGTTTGTTGGTTTGTTGTTTTCTCAGTTTTCGTTTCGGTTTTGATCCGGAGAAGTGAAAGGCTTCGGGGGCAATTAAACGTGGAAATGGTATTCAATGATGACGTTCGAAGGTATTTAGTGTCTTGGACGCCTTGAATGGTTTCGGTAAAACAATGAAAGCCGATGAAACGACTATGGAGGGAAAAGTGTGGAATCTTATAATGCGATGATTATGACCAATTTGGTAATAAGCCGGAAAAGCACTCGAATAGCTGGGGTGTTTGGTGTTTGGTGCGCGATCGAGATTCCGGGAATAGCATGGTCGAATTATGAGCAAAAGATGATTGCCTTTTAAAAAATATTTGGCTCCGGAAGGCGATGAATCGTGGTGGAACCATTCTTGTCTTAAAGGAATACTTAAGAAATTCAGCTTTCACAATTCAACCATAGCTTCCTCCTACAATTGTCTGACTCCGAACAGACGGTATGATTTCGCTTTGATGTCTAGATCCAATCTCTTTAGTCAACAATTTGGCGCCTTGTCCGTCAGTTTCCTCTTTGCTGCTCATTAAATCTAGCTCAGGATGGCAAAGGACTAACAAAGGCCTCGTAGGGGTAGCAACTATCCGACGGATGCTGGCCTGCTATAAGGCGAGAAGAGCCACCGCAGTCGGACATCTTGCGGCACTGTTAGTAAGTCCCATCCCCACCTCCTCGTGGTGCCATCTAGAGATTTCCCATGGAAATTGCAGACGGGAAAGGGCGAATGACGAGCCTCCTGCGCCAAAAAACAGGATTAGTCGGTTGGGCTACGGCCTAGTAAGCCGTAACCATAAAAAAAAACACAAACTCCGAAACAACCACAAGCCTCGGATAAAACCAGATTAATATTGACGACCCTTGCAAAAAACGGAAAAAGGACAGTGATCTTGGGCTCTGTTCGTAGAATGTTAAGTCCCTGAAGAGGGCACGTGCAGCCGTGGTGCAGTGGTTAACATCATCGACCGCCGATCGGAAGGTCTATAATTCAAATTCGCTTCATAGCCAAGAAACAGTAATTCCTATATGGACAAAAAGTATGCAACGCAATTGTGAATGGAAAGTGACCAGACGTACTGCTGCAGGCATAACACTCACAGTATATGGTCAACTGAAATTGACCCTCTGCGTATGCAATACCAAAGTGCCCGAACGAATTACTACGGACTATAACCAACGCGGAATTTGGTCGGCTCTCGTCCTTTGGACAACCACCCCTGAGAGTAGTGAACGAACATCAACGAACCAAACCACTGCACATCATAAGAGAATATAAAAAAACTCTTGAACCTGCGCCAGTTTCTAAAAAAAAAAAAAAACTACTTGCGGACGCCCTAGACCGCTATAAAGCGGACATAACCGCCATCCAGGAAATGCGATGGAATGGACCGGGTATAAAGCGGATGAAAAACCGCGATATTTACTATGGCGACTGCTATAGGGAGAGAGGGCAACGATTATTCGGATGCGAATTTGTTGTGCGAGGTGGACTAAGGTACAAGGTCCTAAGCTTTCGGCATGTGAGCGAACGCCTCATAACGATCCGTATCAAGGCTACATGTTTGAATATTAGCCTGATCTGCGTTCACGCCCCCACAGAAAACAGGGAAGACTCAGCCAAAGATGAGTTATACGATCTCCTAGACAGAACATATGCCCAATGTCCCAGCTATGACATCAAAATTGCACTAGGAGACTTCGATACTAAGCTGAGTAAGGAAAGCATCTTTGAACGAGTCATCGGCAAACATAGCCTACACGACACCACCTCCGATAACGGACACAGGCTGATTGATATTGCTACGGGGCGAAATCTCCTTCTAGCCAGTACGCGCTTCCCGCACGCCGGTATACACAAAGGCACCTGGCGGTCTTTTGATCAATCGACTACCAACCAGATTGATCAGATCGCGATCGACGTCAGACACTCCTCCACTATTCTTGATGTTCGAACTTTCCGAGGGGCTAACATCGACTCGGACCACATCTTGTAGTAGCCAAGATGCGTTTACGAATATGACGAACGCAGCGGAGTAGAATAAGAATACAAAGTTATGACGTCGCATAGCTACTACCGCCAGAAACCGCTCGTGCTTTTACCGATCGCGTCTCCCTGGAGAGCTTACCAATACACCCCAACCCTTCACGCTATCAATAGAACAGCAGTGGAGCCTTTGCAAACAAGCCCTGAAAAGCTCTGCATCCGAAGTTTTGGGTTTCAAGGCTCCACCACGAAGAAACACCTGATTCGATGACGAGTGCAGGAGGATTCACACCACGAAGCAGGATGCATATAAGGTTTCGCTGCATAAAACAACAAGAGCAGCTCGTGAGCTCTACGAGTTAAAAAGAAGGGAGGTACATAAGCCTCTTAGAAGAAAGAAGAAAAAGCACGAGAAGCGCGCGATTGAGGTTTTGGAGAGGTGTTACTGCAGGCGTGAGAATGGACACCTAGTAGTAGAATCGCAGTCAATGCTGAGAATATGGAAAAACCACACATGCGGACCGTATAACGGCGATGTTAGTCAATATACCGCTGTCAGGCAGAATAATCAATTTCTAATCGAATAAGACCGCAGAGAATTCTGTCCCCCTGACCTCGACGGACTGTCTGCTGAGCTCTTCAAGGCAGCTGGGGATGACCTGCACCAACTCATCTGTAAGACATCGTCAGAGGAAAGCATGCCCGAGGAATGGAGTCTCAGCATCGTATGCCCGATCCACAAGAAAGGAGACCCCTCTGATTGCGCCAACTACAGAGGAATAAGTCTCCTTAACATAGCCTACATGATCCTCTCCGCCGTTTTCTGTGAACGCCTGAAGCCTTTTGTAAATAAGCTGATAGGTCCTTATCAGTGCGGATTCAGGCCGGGGAGGTCCACCATCAACCAAATCTTCACACTACGGCAGATTCTGGAAAAAACCAATGAATTCCAAGTCGCCACTAACCATATATTTGTCGACTTCAAAGCCGCATACGACAGCGTAATTAGAGACGAGCTATACAACGCTATGTCTACCTTTGTCATACCTGCTAAACTGATCAGACTATGCAGGATGACTTTGGAGAATGCTCGCTGCTCCATCCGTATCAGTGAGCACCTTACCGATAATTTTGATGTCAAAAAAGGATTTAGGCAGGGCGATGCGCTGTCGTGTGATTTCTTCAACATCATATTGGAAATTATTGTACAAAAATCACTGGCCAATACAAGAGGCACAATCTATTTCAAATCCTTGCAACTCCTTGCATACGCCGACGATATTAACATGTAAGGTAGATCCCAGCGAGATGTCAATGAGGCGTTTGCGGGTATTGAGATGGAGGCGGCGAAAATTGGTTTGGCGGTAAACGAGGGCAAAACTAAATATATGCTGTCATAAAAAAAGGACGCTCACCACCGACGCCTTGGCAAGAAGGTTTGTATTGGCAGATATAAGTTCGAGGTAGTTAAGGACTTCATCTACCTTGGCTCCGCAGTGACCTGTAACAACTACATCAGTTCCGAAATCAAACGCAAAATCACTCTTTGCCAATACAACAAAGTTGACTCTATATAAGACCCTTATCATCCCGGTCCTGTTGTGCTGCGCAGAAGCATGGACACTATCAAAAGCGGATGAGGAGGCCCCTGATCGGTTCGAGAGAAAAATTTTGCGCATGATTTTCGGTCCTATAAAAGTAGACGGGGATGGAGGAAAAGATTCAACCATGAACTACTCAGGCGTCTACGGATTCAACGCCTAAGATGGCTGGGCCACGTAGAGTGTATGGACACCACAGCTCCAGCCCGGAGAGTCTTTGAATCCAACCCTGAGGGACGAAGAAGCAGAGGACGGCCGCACTTATAATGGCGCACTCATGTGGAAGGGGACCTCATCCAACTGGGTGTGCGGCAATGGAAAAGGCTAGCAAAAGATCGTGCTAGTTAGAAGGGCATGTTGGTTGACGCACAGGTTCATCCCGGACTGTAGCTCCCATTAAGAAGAAGAAGAATTCTAACTCATGATGGACAGACTACTGGATAGTTGCAGAATTTCCCGTTTCGTTCGATACTGATAATACCACCGCACCCGGAATTGGCAGAACCATTTCTGCTATCATTCAAACATTCAAACATGCTATCAAATTGAGTGTCAATTATTGTGAGTTCCCCGAATATGACCGACTTGAAGTTCTTCCCCCGGTCCGAGTGCAAATACAATGTTTATAAACATTGTTACAGTCACGAACCGACGGTTGTGTTCGAATTTCGCTAACACGTCTGTATGTAAATACCAGGGCATTCTAGATACTTCTGACATCAGGAAGACGAACGTCTGACGACGAGAAATTGGACCGAGGGCTATATAAGCGGGAACACTCGCCCTTAGAAGCATTCAGTATTTGGGATTCGGTAACCAGCGATCAGTGAGAGCACCATGGCGCAGTGGGTAGTGTGTTGGCCTCTGACGCCGATGACACGGAATCGAATCCTGACACAGCCATGTCATCGAACGTGTTTTTCACGGTGTTTCTCCTCAGCGGGGTTCTGACGAAAGCCCCTGTAGTAGTAGTAAAATTGTCATGAAAAGCTTCTCGAAATTCGCCGTTCGGAACCGGCAATAAACTGGAGGTCCCTTTCACCTATGGGAAAATGAAATCACACTCAACATGGGTGATTGAGAGAAGCTCGGCTCAGGTTCTTCATGGACTGTAACGCCAACATGCATACATACAACCAGCGATCAGTCGATATTCAGTGTGAAATTAATCAAGCCGCCTAGTGAGTTGTGGAGAAAAAGTGTGTAATAAAGGTGTGTGTAAGCAATAAAGTGTGTGAAAGATTGTAATGAAAAATAAAGGTAGAGCGCCTGGAATCTAGGCCCTAGATAATAATAACGTGTGTGTATTGAATAAAAAAGTAGACAGTTTTAATTTATCGCAATCCAGTGATCGAACCCTATTCTGAACAATTTACTTTTCGTCATAATATCGTGTGATACTCGCCATTTTTTTTTTTTTTTTTGAAATGTCATTTCGTGTAGATGTTGAGAACGATGACTATATTCTGAGTGTCTCATACGGAGAGTCCAATATTGAGTAACTTTTTTGATCATGTTTGCTAATATCTCACAGTTGACGCTAACTTATTGGTTTAGGCAAGCGATCTTCTTGAAGAAAAAGCCCAAATGCATCAAATCGCACTATCCAGCCAGCCAATTCACCATAGCCTGAATTAATTGCTCAGTTGGTCAATTATAATGGCCGAAGAGCGCGAAAAACATTTTTCGCAAAGCATAAACGTTAATAATAAAATTTAATATTTTTTTCATTACGTTATGAAATGCGTCGTGGATTACCGACTGGTCACTGAGTCACTGATGCTGAATACACTGAAAGAATATTCAAACACTGAATGCTTCCGAGGGCGAGTGTTTCCGCTTACATAGCCTTCGGTCCAATCGCTCGTATGTATGTTCCCCTTCAGGAGTCTCTAGAATGCCCCGGCATTGACATTTAGCAGTATGCCGCTGAAAGTCACCATCATTTCCTTTTTAGCTGCATCAGAGCAATCCAAACTTTGACAGAGAAATTCGAACATAACCGTAGGTTCGTGTCCGCAACAGTATCATTGCTCTGGCTGAGCCGACAATTTGTGCCAGAAGCAAAACCAAAAACACCCACTTTACTCGTGATCGCTCGCTTTCGTGTCCAGAAAAGCAGGAAAGTACCACAAACGAATACTGGCGAGTTTCCTGCGCAAAAAAAAACAGATTTATTCGGTTGGGCTATGGCCTAGTAAGCCGTGACCGTAAAAAAACTATAAGCTCAGCGATAACCACAAGCCTCGGATTGAACGGACGGACTACATGTTGACGACCCCCGCCGACGTATAAACGGACAATAGTATCAATTCTGTACCTGGAATGTTCCCAACAGACCGGGCGCGGTCGAACAATTAGAAAAAGCCATAAGCTGCTATATGTAAAGCAGACATTACTGCAACCCAAGAAGTGCGATGGGATGGACCGGTTAGAAATAGTACGAAAAACTGTGACATACATATTTGAGAAACTGTACAAGGAGAACAAACAACGCCTATTTGGAAGCGGATTGGGCTTAGGCAAAAAGTCATAAGCTTCCGGCATGTAAGCGAACGCCTCATAACAATCCGCATCAAAACCATCTTTGGGAACATCAGCCTAACATGCATTCACGCTCCCACAGAAGAAAAAGGCGACAGAGTCAAAGATAACTTCTATGACATCCTAGATGTCATTGTCCCAGCTATGACATCAAGATTGTTCTAGGAGATTTGAACGAGTCGTAGGGAAAGCACAGCCTAGACGACACCACGTCCGAAAACGGATTCAGGCTAATAGGCTCTCCTAGTAGCTAGCCCACGATTTCCACATCACAATATCAATAAGGGGACCTAGCAGTATCCTTTTCAATTATCTGTTAATCAAATCGATCATACTGCGATCGACGCCACACACTCCTCCAGCATCTTGGATTTTCGAACCTTCCGCAGAGCCAATGTTGACTCGGTAATGATCCTCGTAGCAACCAAGATACAAATGCGGATACCGCGAAGACTACGGAGTCGAGTAGAACCACGAAACCGCCGGGACGTTCGCCGATCGTGTCTCCCTCACATTCTCTCAGGAGCCCAAGCAAGCTGCACAAACGATGGAAACTGCACATACCATCGAAACGTTGTCAAAGTGCCATCAGGGACGCTGCCTCTGATGTATTAGGCCTCCAGCCACCGCATAGGAGAAACTCTTGGTTTGATGACGAACGCAGACAGCTAGATATATGGAGAAAAACAATGCATACATGGCCATGTTGCATTGACGAACGAGAACTGATTGTGAGCTCTACGAGTCTTCTTATCACAGGAACGAAGAATAAAACAAAGCCAGACCGGAAGCCTGCAGAGATGAAACCGAACACTTCGTAGTTGATGCTGAGAATAACGCGCCGCTTATACATATATAAGCTAGCCGATCTTTGTACTTTCCTTAGAAGGTTTGAATAGACTGACTTGTCCAGAGCAGTCCACCAGACTACGATGCCGTACAGGAGGATGGGCCTTATGACTGCTATATAGAGCCAGTGCATAATGCTTGGTTGGAGACCCCACTTTTTGCCCACCACTTTCTCACAGCTGTAGAGGGCAGTGGTTGTTTTCTTGACCCGATAGAGAATATTGGGTTACCAATTCAGCTTCCTGTCAAGGACTAGGCCTAGGTATTTAGCCTGATCTTTGATAATAAATTGGTTTTCACTTTGCCTCGGTGGGTTGAAGGGCGGAATTTTTAATTTATTTGTAAACAGTACAAGGTTAGGTTAGGTTCGTTGGGTGCCCTATTGACCGCTGAGCTGAACCACCCAGATGCAGTTAAAAATCTTAGCAGTTTGTTCAGCTTAACGTCTCTTGCCTCCTCTAAACCCGAAAAGAAGTAGTTCACGGGGAACGTAAATCGTTTTCGGGCCAGTGCAGGGCATTCACACAGTAGGTGACGAATGGATTCTGTTTCCTCTTTGTCCCCACAGCCTCTGCAAAAATTGTTGTAGGGCTGGCCTAGTCTAGCTGAATGATATGATATCATGCAGTACCCAGTGAGGGCACCGACTACCACTCGTATATCCCTTATCTAAAATTTAGCAAACTTTCCGTTTTTTTGTTTTTTTTTTGTCATAGACAGGCCATGTTAGCTTTGCCGTAGCGCATGTGTCTAATTGACACCATCGCTTGTTGGCCTTTCCTAGTAGTTCCGACCCTATTTCTCTGAATAGTGTGCTGAGTGGCGTTCTAGCCTCAGTTGTGATCTGCGAAACATCTGCGCCTAAACTCAGTGTGGCTAGTTCGTCCGCCTTCTCATTTCCGGGAATAATCAAATGCCCTGGTACCCAGCAGATGATTACCTCATTGACATCCGACATTTCTTCTAGTTTCTCTTTACAGGGTTTTACGAGTTTGGATCTTGCTTTGGATGTTGCTTGCAGAGCTTTAATGGCTGCCTGACTGTCAACATAGATTTTGATTCTCTTAGCTGAGAAATTCTCCCTAAGAATCAGATTTGCACCTTTTTTAACTGCGAAGATCTCAGCCTGGAAGACACTACAGCCATCATCAAGTTCGACTCCGGCTCCTGTACTGGCATCCGTTTTGGATCCGTAGGTATAGATTGTCAGTTCCTCTTCCGTGTTTACTATACTACTGGCCCATTCCTCCCTGGAGGGAATCCTAATTGAGAATCTCCTCTCGCAGCAAGAGGTATAGTCCGTTTCGGTTGCGGACCTCAGGGTAGCCCATTGATCCAGGATTGATGCGTGGCCATGAGGACATCTTTTCCAAAGACTAGATGCCTGCATCCTTAGCCCAGTACTAGGGTGGTCTTCTTGGGGTTGACCCCAAGTCCACAGCACAGCGTCCAGGTTTCTACTGTATGTAATGCGCCCTGCATTATTCAATTCAATTTCAATTCAATTTTATTTAGACATAGTACAAATAAGACTTGGTCTTTTATAGTACATAAAAATAGCGAGTAGATTATACATGTGCAATAAATAAAAATAAAACAAAACAAAAACGTAATTTAAACATTAGGTATTAAACGTAGATACTTAAGAGAAACTAATAAGAAAAAAGTATTTGTTGCTGATAAATAATTATTGTTTATGTATATATGCTATTTAAAGTGCTCTAGAATTGCGTTTTTATACTTCGTAGGTCCAATTATTTGTTTAATAGTCATTGGAAGGGAGTTCCATAGCCTGGTGACATATACGAAGAAGAGACGCGAAGAGTTCAGATAGTTAAAAGGTGGCATTATAATATTAAATGTTCTGGAGGACTGAGAAAATTGCAGTTTTTCATATTGATACTCGGGGGATCTGTTGTTAATGATCTTGTGCATAAATATGAGACATCTAATATCCAAAAACTGTTGAAACGTACAACCAAGAATCTGTTTGTGATAGTGTGAGATTTGTTCAAATCGACGCAGCCCATACACATACCTTACCATGTCATTAATAGCAACAAGCAACTAGTGATGCGAAATGAAGTGATGCGAAAGATGCAAAATAGCATTGGCCCCAGTATTGATCCCTGCGGCACTCCTGAAACCAGGCTTCTAAATTGCGATGATTTCCCATTACTAACCACCCTTTGAAAGCGATTTTCTAAATAGCTACTTATCAATCCCACCGATCTTTCGCTAAATCCAAAGTACAGTCTAAGTTTATGACTTGGAACCTTGTGATCCACGCTGTCAAAGGCCTTAGAGAAATCAAGTAAGCAAAGCACCGTTATATAGTCTTGATCATATGTAGCCCTTATATCGTCAAGAATTTTAATCATAGCTGTCGAACAGCTATGATGTGCTCGAAAACCGGACTGAACAGGGGATAGCAAACAGTGCTGATTTAAGTGGGCGGATATTTGGAGCGCAAGAATTTTCTCGAAAACCTTTGACAAACATGGTAAAATACTAACTGGGCGAAAGTCGGTTGCCGTAGATGGTTGAGGTTTTTTCGGGACCGGGATGACTTTAGCCAACTTCCAACTATCATGGAAGGAAGAGCTCATAATGCCGAAATTGATGATATGCGTTAGAGAACTTAAGATGTGTGGTAATATCATCTTCACAAAGCGAATAGATATACCATCCTCACCTATAGCATTGGAATTTATGGAGCGAATAGTATTTACTACATCAATTTCTGAGACGGTTTCAAAGTCGAAGGCAACTCTATTAAAAGATAGCTGACTATCAGGAGTAAAGCTCGGATTATTGCCAGGATTTGAAAGAAATGCTTCGTTCAGATCATCTACATTTGTATTAATTATAGTAGCGGCTTTTTTCCCAACACCAATGGTGCGTAGATTGCTCCATAGCTTCTTAGAGGTTTGGTCAGTGCTCAGCTTCGACAGAAAATATCTTTTTTTTGCTCTTCGCGTAAGGAATGTTGAGTAGTTACGAGCTCGACAGAAGATCTCCCAATTCAGAGTTGACGGTCTAAGCTTCCATCTGGCATACAATTTGTTACGAGCTTTCATGGCGCTATGAACCTCAGCTGTAAGCCACGGGCAATTCGTGTTTCTAATTGCAACAGTTTTTAATGGAACGTGCCTATTAAAGAGGTCCACCAACAGGGTTTGCATATGGTCTACTTTTTCATTGATATTTGAGGTGTAGTAGCAATAACGCCATGAAAGAAGGCTAGCATCTAATTGCAAGATTTCATTGTCTACAGAGGAAAAATCTCTGAATTGGAAAGATGATGGTTTAGGAGAACGGGACAAGTCAATATTGTATGTACAAAATAATAAATCGTGGTCGGATAAGCCAACTAAGGATAGCTGATCCTGGAGTAAAACATTTGACCGATTTGATACCAAGACGACGTCAAGCAGACTTGGAGGAGCATTTGGAGCGAATCGGGTAGCATAGGAATTAACCACCGATAACCCAGCCGCACCTACAAAATCTAAGAGTCGACGTGCTCCGCTGTCATTTTTAAGAAGATCGATGTTAAGATCGCCACAGATAATAATATCGTCATAAAGAGCAGTGAATTCAAGAATTGCCGAGAACATAGGCTCAGGAGAGTGACGTCGGTTTGGGTTATACGCGACACCTATTAGACATTTCGAGTTCCTGTCACCCACTTCAAGCAAAAGATATTCTATAACACTATCTTTTGATTTCACCAACATTTTATACTTAAGAAAAGAGCTACAGTACACCGCAACCCCTCCGCCTTTGGTGTCAGTCACCCTATCATTACGAATCAGTTTATAGCCCGGAATGTCAAATAAATCGGAGTCTTGATCTGCGGCCAGCCAAGTCTCAGTAATACAAATAATATCAACTCCGGAGTCATTCAAAACATATTTTAAATAGGCTAATTTAGCCAGGTTTAAACTTCGAGCATTAAGGTAGCATATTAATGACTGATCGCACCGCCACTTCAGTAGTGTCACCAGTTGAGTTTGAATTATCAATTCTCACCATGCCAAAAACAACCTACTATACAATTCAGATAAGCGACAACAGCAAATACGAAATACAGATTTTCTGGAAATTAAATAAATAAACAATCCAATAAATACGTAACACATTGATTGTTGCTCCAGTCCTGGTCAGAGTAAAAAAAAACAGCGGGTAGAATTGTGAAGTCCAGTTCTTCAGAGAACTTTTGTCTCAGTGTCATCCTTACTCTTCTTCACGTAGACCAATCCATTGCGCGTTCTTGCAGAGAACAATAAACCCTCTCTGCGCAACTGAAGTGCATGTCTTAAAATAGAGCTATTCTCTTGCGTTAAACTTTCGTTGATATATATGCGTGAGTTTGATGTACGGTCAACAGGCAACTGAGGTATGTTTTCCAGCTGGTGTAGTGACAAGCCATTGTTTGCTCGAAATGCAGCTAGTAGTGCACTCCGCTCTGTGTGCGATGAGAGTCTAACAAGCAGCGGGCTGTGACCATTAGTGGATTTGGCGTTAAGACGAAATGCATCAAAGTGGGGGGAAATCTGGTGACGTAATTTTACTGCGATTTTTTTCACCACTTCAATAGGATCTTCATTGGGTGTCCGAGGAATGCCTCGAACGACCACATCACGCAGCCGCTCTTAACGTCGTATGTCCGCGAGCTCCTATCTCAGCTTTCGGTTTTCAGCTTGAAGGTCTGATAAATTGCTCTCAAATTGTTAGATCGCTTAGAGTGCTGGGGAATTTTCATGTGACCGCAATAGCAATGTCATCTCCATAGGCGGCCACAGCGTACCCTTCCTGTTCTGGCAACAGTAGTAGTTAATTGACCACCACGTTCCAGAGGAGAGAGGAGAATACTCCTCCTAGTTGAGACGGCACCAGCGAAGTTGGCTTTGACAACTCTTTGGGTTAGCAGTTGTCGTACCAGTTCTATCACTGATCCCGTAACACCCAGATCAGACAGCGCTATGGTGACGGCCCATGGTTCAACACTCAACAGAGTGATTCATCCGAACACACTTGCTGCAGTTATTATCCAAGTTCCACTCCAAAGCTATAGTGCCCTTTTTCGAACTTGCTGCTCTCTCTTCTGAGTCATTGATTCCCAACCGCATGTCGGTGACTCAACACCGAACAAAACAACAAAACCAACATCTCGCCAACCGTTTTCATGTACTGTCATGGAATCAGGTATCGTATCACTTGGCTGCCCAGGCGAACGATCCCTTAATGACCTAATAAATTAAAAACAATAAATAAAACTTAACGAACTGAACCCCACAAGTCAATTGTGACTAATTGCTGCAGTTCACCTAGAACAATAAACTGAGACAACAACGCCAGCAACAACAAAGAGCATCGAACAACAGCAGCCATGAAAGCTCAACGGTTGTGTTTTGTTTTTGTTAATTTTATTAACCAGATACGAACGATGATATGTAAATCAGCGCAAATACGCGAATGCTAATTTGTAATGACTGACGGTTAAAAGAACAAACAAAAAACAATAACAAATAAAGAAGGGCAAAGTGGAAGAGGAGATTCCCCGCCCCCTACTGTGGCACAAAATTAATCATTCAACAGCCAAGAACGCTCGCTTGAGAGGTATCTAGCTACATAATTAAACAATGGCTCCGGCATCGAATGACTCCAAATGGCAGTCGGTCGCACTTGCTGTCATTCATCATCGGCGGAGGGCAAACAATTAAATACAAAAAAGCAGAAACGGAAGATCGAAAATCGAGGTTGTAGCCTGGCTAACCTGTAATCCTAAGCACCGGTGGCGTCACTTTCGCTGACCTTGGAATTGAATAATTTCACTTCTGCCACTATCAACTTGTGTGGGAAGCAATCCCGTCCAGTTCTCTGAAGTCCACGTTTTTTGTTTTTTGCTCGAAACTAGGTTGGTGGGTTAGCTAATTGGTTTGTTGTCTGCTCGGTTCAGGGACACTTTTAGGGTCCAACACCAGAAGAATTTAATCACTAATCCAAGCGACTACGGGTATGTTAATGACCGGCGGGGTGTTTTAATTTCTGTGCCAGTCGGCGGCGTACGACATCATCAATCATCATTCGGTCATCAGTCATCAGTCAACAGTCGGATGACTAACAACAACTTGTTTTCATCTCATGTTGCAGTCAAACAAGGACTATCCGAGCATAGACACGAACCCTGGAGTGGGCATTGATTTACAATTCGGGTTGGCCACACTTCCGTGACTGACGACGGCCTCGCTACATCCAGTAATCCGCAAATAAACACTAATCTGATTATTTGATTATTTGTCTGAAGCCTTGGCATATTGTCTGTCTATTGTCAGTGCTGCAGCACCGGAAAATTTCACTTTATCTCCACAAATTAATCAACAAACCAAACCGGGAAAGTCCACGACGCGACGGGGAGGAAGAGCCAAAGGCCAGCCTTCCTCATCGTCAACATGCAAATATCACCACCGTGTCTCAGTCCATTCGCATGGATGCATGCTAATCCAGAAAATCCAACCCAAAAAACAAGCAGAAAAACAAAAATCTCGTCCAACGTCGCCGGATTCACCGCTGCCAAAAAAACGAAAAAAAAAAAAATTGAAAAAAACAGGACCAGGGTGGGCGGTTGAAATTCCTTTTCCGTCTTATCAGAGAAAGGGCATCTTGCCAGTTCCGGTCGGTGTTATTCCTTCGTCATCCTCGCCTCGAGTCGACCTTCTTTCTTGCAATTCGTCTTCATAACTACCATTTAGACGAGCAGCAGTAGTATCTAAGCAAGTGCTTCGCGTTAGATACATGTTTGTAGCATACATATGTGCTTCTGTGCTTCGGGTGCATGTTTGCGAGGAATTTTCGGCGATTTACCTCATCGACATTTCACACCGGAAAACTTATCCACGGACTGTGCCAGGAACTCGACTGTTGGCGATCCAAATCAACATGGCTGCCGCGTCTAGTCGAATATATCACGTCGGATATGTGGCGTTGAAAGGGCAGGTTAAGCAGTTCTTTCCCTCCTTATTTGGGTTTTTTGTTTTTCGAGTCTGAAAAGTTTGAAGGAGCCCCCTTTTTTGTCGATGGATCGTGGTAAATGAGATGTGTGGTATTAATCGGATCCGATTACATGTTGCATGCGAGGAGGAAGCGATAGAATTTTACTTGATGGGGGTAGGATGACAGGCTGACATGGTATTATCTGTTTTTCTTCGTTTGTTTGGTTTTTTTGTTTTGGACAACGAGCTATTTGGGATAGGGGCGATGACGGTTTTGGACCACCATTGCAGTGAATGCAGTTTTATTGTAGAGTTTAGATGTAAGACTGAGTCAACTAAGCGGGATTATTCCGTAAATCAATTTGTAGGCTCAAGGTAAATGGGATCTAAGTCGGTTGTCACACCGGCCACAAGATAATATCTAATCAGATAAACGTTTGGAGAAAGATTTAGAAATTATTGGACCGGAAGTAGACGAATGAACATCAATGCTATTCAGAAAGGCGACTATTAGAAGAAAGGCAGATAATTCCTACTTGAACTCGTTGACCAAAAAGGCATTCACTCCATTCCTCTTCTTATTATCGGGCGTTACAGTACGGGGAGAACCTGGCCCTCAACCAACATGCTCCTCCAGCTAGCACAATTTCATGCTAGCCTTTTCTATTGCCGCCCATCCGCCAGTGTGCAGCCTTCCACTGTTTCTTCCTCCCTCGAGGTTGGATTCAAAGACTCTCCGGATTGGAGCTGCTATGCCCATTCGCTCGTTCAACAACACGCAGAAGTGTGTTAGATGACACATAAAGTGTGTCAATAAGATTAAGTGTGTTACTTGACACATTTGATCTTGGAAATTGAGATACATATTCATATTAAAAATATAACACGTTCTACTGGTCACGTTATGTTCACTTTAAGTGTGTTGCGGAAACACACTTATTAATAATAAACATACTTTGAATCAATCAATCAAACAAAAGGGCTAGGACAATACGCAACCTAGCCAGAAAGCATTTGGCGAGTCGGATTCAAGGTATAATGGTTAACACACTAGACTCTTCACAAGCTTAGCAGGCATATTAAAGGTAGACATGGCGTTGTATAGTCTCTGGCCTTATCTTACAGATGCCGTCTACGACAGCGGCTCTATTCGATTTCAGGTTCGATATCGCTATCTTAACCTCGTCTAAGTTTGGACGGCACTCTCGCTCATCTTCGTCAAGTGTGAATGGCGCGTTTTGCCCGACAGCGGTGTTTTGACCATCTTCGCCCCATATACAGTTCACGGAAAGTGTCCTTCCATATTCCCAGCACCGACTATGAATCAACTACGAGGTATCCATGTTCATTCCTGCAGGTTTCCGCGCTACCTTTTAAACTTTCTAATGTCTTTCCAGCGATAACATCTCTTATATCCTCGATCACGCGCTTGTCGTGCTCTTTCTTTTTCCTTCTGAAAAGAGCTCGCTCCTCCTTTTCTTTCCGTTCGAAGAGCGCACGAGCCGAGGACGCCATGGCGCAGTGGTTAGTGTGTTGGACTCTGACGCACGATGAGCGAGTTCGCCATCGAATGTTTATTTCGCGGCGTTCCTCCTCGGCGGAGTACTGGCGAAACCCCCCGTGGTATATTTGCCGTGAAAAAGCTTCTCGACTCACGCCGTTCGGAATCGGCATTAAACTGTAGGTCCCTTTCACCAATGTGAAAAATAAATCACACACAACATGGGTGATTGAGAGAAGCTTGGCTCTGGTCCTTCATGGGCTGTAACGCCATCAAGGGATAAGAAGAAGAGCGCACGGGCAGCTCTCGTTCGTCGATGTAACATGGTCATGTATACATTGTTTTTCTGCATGTTCCTGCCTACACTCTTCATCAAACCAAGGATATCTTCTAGGCGCTTTGACAACATCTAAAAGGTTTGTCCAATTTGCATCGGCTCTTGAGAGAGCTTGAGGGAGAAACAATCGGCGAAGGTCCTGCCGGTCTCTTGCAAATGCAGCTGCCCAACGTCAAATTTTTCTGGTCCAACTCGACTCGCACCTTCGCATTGGTGTATTGGCATCCGTAACTTGGCTGCAACGAAGTAATGACCCGAGTCAGCATTGGCTTCTTGGAAGCTTCGGATACACAAGATGCTGGAGGAGTGTCTGGCGTCGATCGCAATACTCGTATGATCGATTTGATTAACAGATAATTGGTCAGGAGACCGCCAGATCCCCTTATAGATATTGAGATCTGGGAATCGGACTATATCCACATCTTTTTACAGCCCGTAGAGTTCGCGGTCTCCTTCATTCACCTTCCTTACAAAAGCTTCTAAAACGTTACACTGAGACCGAGCAATGATGTCAATACCATCCACGTATCCTAGCAGCTGTACAAACTTGTAGAAGATAGTGCCTTCCCAGCTTTAGATGATGGGTGGGAGGACAACTACTCCAGCCGGAGTTGGGATTTCCTCAGCCCCTACCCACACTCTCTTGGTCATGCTACTGGAAATGCTGCTTAATTACATCCACTATTCTCTACGGGTTGGTGACAATATTACCCTCGAAATTTCGAAGAACCTGGGTGCCTCTTCAAACCTATGCTTGTCCCTACTTACCTACTTACTTACTTATCAGGCCAGCAATCCATGGAAGATCTGAGCCTGAGCTATAGCTGCTTTCCATCCTTGACGGTCCCGGGCACGCTGCTTCCAGTTACCAAGACCAAGACGTATTACATCCGCGATTACTTGGTCTTTATACCGGAGGTTCGGTCTTCCTCTTCTTTTCGAACCAGGAGGCTCGGAGTCGAAGACCCTCTTAGTTGGAGCGTTGATGCCCATGCGCTTGATGTGGCCGAGCCAGTGTAGTCGACGGATCTATCCCTTTCGGACTACATCCACATCTTTGTACAGCTCGTAGAGTTCGCTTTTGTGTCCTCTTCTCCATTCACCGTCCTCACAGACAGGACCACATATCCGGCGCCTTCCTGTTGACGCCTGCCCGTCGCACTATCTGCTCCAGCACCAGGTTGAAGAAGTCACATGACAGCGCATCTCCTTGCCGAAATACGGTGCATGCTTTAAACGGTTCCGAAGTCCTAGAACCTAGTTGCACGGTGCATCGCGTATTTTTTTAGCGTGGCGCGACACAACAATCCCGAATGCGGCCATCGCACCAAACAGTCCTTCACGATGAATGCTGTCGTATGCGGCTTTGAAATCGATGAAAAGACGGTGTGTATCGATTCGAAACTCGTTGGTCTTTTCCAGGATTTGTCGAAGTGTGAAAATTTGGTCTATAGTCGATTTGCCGGCCCGGAAGCCGCACTGGTATCTGCCGATCAGTGCGGTGCAAAATGGCTTCAGACGTTCACACAATACGCTCGACAGGATCTTGTATGCGACATTGAGCAGGGATATACCTCTATAGTCCTTGCAAGAGGTAGGATCGCTTTTTTTGTGGATGGGGCAAATAGAGCTGGTATTCCAGTCGTCGGGCATGCTTCCGTCTTCCCAAATTCTGCAGATGATCTGGTGCATCCTCTCTACCATAACATCGCCGCCAGCCTTGAAGAGCTCTGATGGCAAGCCATCTGAGCCTGCGGCCTTGTTATTCTTCAGCTTCTGAATAGCTGTGCCGACTTCTTCGATGCTGGGTGGGGGGACTACTTCAGCGGCTGGAGTTGGGATTTCCTCGGTCCCTACCATATTCTCTTGATCATGCTCGTTAAGCAGCTGCTGGAAATGCTGCTTAAATACATTCACTATTCCTTGTGGGTCGGTGACAAGTTTACCCTCGCAGTTTCGAAGAGCCTTAGAGCTTATCCCTAGACTCCTCGACATCCTTGAGCTGGGAGGCTGCGAAGATTCTTTCCTTTTGTCGCAGTAGTTTTTTCTCCTCCCTTCTTCTGGCTCGGTACTCTTCTTGCGCTGCCCTGGTTTTCCTCTGCAGCGCCTTTTGTTACGCCTCGTCGGTTGCTGCCTTTTTCTGCTCACACTCGCCATCTTACCACGGGTTTCTTGTTGGGGGTGATAGGTATCCTAAGGTGGTTTCGACTACGTCCTGAATGGCTGAGCGGCAATGCAGCCACATATTATCGGCATTTATGTTCGACGTAGGCATACCGTAGAGTCTTTCGTTCAGATGCTACCTGTAGACTCTGGTAATCTCCGGTGTGCTCAGGCGCCCAATGTCGAACCACCTCCTGGTGGGCTGGTGCAGCTTTCTGGCATTGGACAGTCGAGCTCTGAATCTTGCTGCTACGAGGAAGGGGTCGGAGTCGACATTTGCACCTCTGAATGTTCGCGCATCCAGGATGTTTGACGAATGCCTTGCCTCAATGAGCACATGGTCGATTTGGTTGGTGGTTCGACCGTCCCTAGATCGCCAGGTTGCTGTGTGGATTCGCTTACGAGGGAACCTTGTGCTACTTATCACCGCATTACGAGCTGTCGCAAAGTCCGTGAGTCAGAAGCCGTTATCTGTTGTTCTATCGTGGAGGCTGTGCTTTTCGATCACTCCGCCAAGGGTGTTCTCCTTACCAATTTTGGCGTTGAAGTCCCCGACAAGCTCCATAGGCGTTGTCCAGGAGGTCATGGAAGTCCTCCTTGATAGGCTCTTCAGCCTCGTCGGTAGGGGCGTGGGCACATATAAGGCTGATGTCATAAAATCTGCCTCTGATGCGGATCACAGCCAGGCGATCACTTATAGATTTAAAGTCGATGACCTTCGACCTTAACCGCTTTCCCACGACAAATACGCATCCAAGTAAGTGCAATCTTTTGTGACAATTTTTCTTCCTAATCATACCGTTTCCTATCCAGCTTATTTCCTGGACCGCAGTAATATCCGCTTTGTACTGCGTGAGGCTTGTTTTTGTTTATGAGCAGCTCCGGGAGTGTACAGGGTTCTGACATTCCAGGAGCATACTCGCAAATCGTGTTCCTTTTTCGTGCGTTATCATCGTCGAGTATCCGTCAGTGTATCCGAGGCATCTTGCTCATTCATAACTTTATGTTTTTTTACGTGGCCGGATTGTTAGCCCGCCGCACAACCGCCATTCTGGTCGGGGTTTTGTCGCTGCATACGTTTGTTCACCTCCCAACAGTTGTTGAAGAGGCTATCCAGAGGGCACCGCGAAGAGGCCGTATGTCAACTTGACCCGGGCATTTAAACAGGGATCGTTGCTGGAATCTCGCCAGGTTGAGAGCGATCTACAATTTTACCCTGTGTGTCCGAGCCCATGCCCTTTTTTGTCACTCCTTTTTCTGTCTCGGTTAGCATCGTTCGCCCAGCCCACAAGAAAGGAGACCCTTATAGCTGCCGTACTGTGTGAACGCCCGAAACCCTTTGTGGATAATCTGAGAGGTTTGTATCAGTGTGGTTTCAGGAGAGGTAAATCCACAACAGGCCAAATACACTGCGGCAGATCTTGGAAAAGACCCATGAATACCAAATCAACATCCATCACCTTTTCGTCGATTTCAAAGCCGCGTATGACACCGTGCATAGAGACGAGCTATACGGAGCCATGTCTATGTTTAAACTCTCTGCCAAACTTGTGAGATTATGCAGGATGACAGTGGAGAATTCCCGCTGTTCCGTTAAGGTCGGTAGCGAATTAACCGAGACCTTTAATGTTAAAAGACGATTTAGACAAGGTGACGCACTGTCATGTAATTTCTTCAACATCTTGCATGAAAAGGTCTTACGAGACACACTGGAGGTACGATCTATTCAAGTCTCTACAACTGCTTGCGTACGCGGATGACATTGACGTAATTGGAAGATCTCTGCAGGACGTCAATGAGGCGTTCGAAAGCATTGAAGCAGAAGCGGCTAAAATGGGTATTTCGGTTAACAAGGGTAAAACGAAATATATGCTGTCAACAAAAAAAAGACGTGCAACACCCACGTCTCGGCCAGAACGTTACAATTCGCAGCTACAAATTTGAAATGGCCAAGGACTTCGTCTACCTTGTCCCACTAGTGACCGGCGACTGGTGTTGCTCACCAGTGCTGAGATCAAACGCAGAATTACTCTTGCCAACCGCTGCTTCTTTGGGCTCGAGAGGCAATTGAGAAGTAGAGCCTTCTGTCGAAAGACCAAAGTTGCGCTGTACAAATCCTTAATCATCCCGGTCCTCCTCTATGGCGCAGAGGCCTGGACCTTAACGAAAGCGGATGAAGAGGCCTCTGGTCGTTTCGAGAGGAAAATTCTGCGCTCAATCTATGGTCCTGTTTGTATAAACGCGGAAAAGATACAACGACGAACTATGCTGGCTATACAGCGACATCGGCCTAGTACGACGTCTACGGATCCAACATCTAAGATGGCTGAGCCGTGCAGAGCGACTGGATAACACAGCTCCGGCTCGAAGAGTCTTCGAGTCCAACCGCGAGAGACGACGTAGCAGAGGACGACCGAATGTGATTGTAGTATTGTGTAGTGATTGAGATTAATTCTGTAGATTTATCAAAATATTAACTTATGTACATACATGCACATACATATGTAAAAATGAATCTTTGATGCGGACGTTCTGGGGAAGATCTGTGAATGCTAACCTTGGTCCTTTGCCCTAATTATTTATCTATTAGGCTGCTAGTTTCGAAATTTACGTTTGCATTTTATTTTGTTCTTGTGTGATTTGCTACCGTTTGGTGTTAGCCTCTTAGCCCTAGATTCTAGTTTGTTACGCCTGTTGTTAAATTCGTAAACGGTTTCATTCTCCTTAAATGTAGGTGGTGTCGTTCTGTTTTTGTTCAGTTTGTCAATTATTTTCCTATTGTGCATTTCGGGATATCTGTAAGATTTTGTGTAAATAGGTAAATTATCTGTCGTTTTAATACGATGTTTAACTGTGTTTGTGAATGTAATGATATCACCTTTTTGGAAAAAAATATCCCTACAGAGCCTAAAAAGTGATTCCTTTCCCTCTTCATTAAGGTGATCTGCTTTAAAATGCGTTGTAATGTCCGTGTATGAAACAGGTCCGGTTTGTTTTAAGTTATATTGTATGGACACGTTATTTACTTCATCGAAGTTTTGATAAGGTTCCACTTTAAGTGGTTGCTCTAAGAAGAAGTTTTGTTCTTGGTTCGATAGATTAATGACTTGGATAAGGCTATACCGGTTAAGTGACTTATATATACCCTCAGGTATTTTTAAGAATTTACCCACCTTGGTAGGCCTGATATAGATATCCCCATTTTCAACGTCGACAGGGAGATGGGCAACAATTTTGGAATTTGGGGGAATATGAAACGCCTTTGACATAAAGTAAGGTTTGAATTGTAGTGGTATTTTTTATCCATTTGTTTCGAACACTTTGTCTTTTAGATTAATTCTAGCATTAAGTCTTTTCATCATCTCTAAACCTATTAGGCCATCGAAATAGGAGTGAAATTTAAAGACTAAAAACTTGAACTCTTCATCTGAATTCAATTCACTGAATGCGGGGAGTGTGACTATTCTGTTTAGGTAGTGTTTATTGAATACGGTAGTTATTAAAACAGGTTTGATAACTTCATGTGTATTGGGATTGGTGAAGTCGGGACTAATAAAGTTTACTGATGCGCCGGTATCAATTAAAAATGTAAGTGTTCGGTTACCGTCCAGTGAAATACTAATGTAAGGTAATGTATTTCCACTGTGCATATTTAGATCAACGAACCCAATCTGTTCTCCATCTATTTCGCTGTTTCCCTCAGAAATGTGAAAGTTACGGTTATCTGTTATGCAATGGTATCCATCTGGTAAGTATTGTTCTAGTTTCTGGTGGTAATAAGGTTCAAGGTGCGGATCAGTGTGCTCTGTTGAATTTGAATTGACCATCGGTTCTTGAGAGTTGACCGAATGGTGTATGTTATGTACTTCTTTAAGTGTTTGATTATTGGAGGAAATTGTATTGTTTTCACAACCTGTACTGTATGTATTCCTGCTAAACAAGGACGGTCCTTTAAGGTTTGATTGGAATGATGACGTATTTCGGGAGCTGCCGCTAGCTATATCCATAGGTGTGGGTAAGGATTGGGGGCTAATCATTGGTTTGTGTATGGGTGTATTTTGGGTATGATTTTGGGAGGAGGTTGAGTTGTAATTTGCTATTGGTTGATATTGGTTCGGATTGTAAGTGTTCGGGTTTTGGGCATAGGTAATGTTATATTGTGGAATGGATTGTAAATGATCTCTTCGCTGAAAATTGTATGGTCTTGCGGCAAGGAAATTGCAACTATTTTGAGTATATAAAAGTGGGTTGGGAAAGGTTTGTGGTGTTTTCTGCGACCTGAACTGTTTGAAATCCATGCCCAGGGTTGTAGACGTACTGCTCATATAGTAAGAGTTATGTTCTTTCATACAAAAAATAAATGCTTCCTGGAGGGATGTGGGTCTCATCGCTCTAATTATCGATCCTATAGGTTCTTTAAGGCCAGTTAGAAAGATGATAAGACACATTTCATGATAAAGGCCATTTTTCGCTAAAATTACGTTGGAATTATTTTCGTGAATTTTAACGTGATTGCTTAGTGCCGATAAGATTTCAATTATTTTTGAATAATAAATTTCGATGGTATTATTGCCCTGACGAATATTATGCAAATCTCTAATGAGAGAAGTTTCGCTCCTCTTATCGGAGTAATGTATTATAAGATTCGATTTAATTTGACTCCACTCTATTGGAGTCCCAAACATATTTGGAACTTCGTTCGCTTCACCCGTTATTTTGTTGCGTATCGCTCTTAAAATAATTCGAGCGTAAAATGTATTATTAACCGGGACCATAAGACCTAATAGTTTTTCAACATTATTTAGAAAATCAAAAAGTAATCTACGATTACCATCAAATGGTGGAAGATCTTTAATGGCGTCCGGAATTTTAAGTGAAGTAAAGACGTTATTTATTTGGTCTATATTCAAATTGTTGTTACTAGTCCCTGAATTAGTAATACCACTGTTAAATGGCAAATTAGCATTTAATCTATTTGCGGATATATCGAGTCCATATCCATTGGAGTGTGTGGAACCGGTAACGGTATCACCTAGACCCACGCCAGAAAATCCGCTATCAACGTTTGTAGGAACTGTACCGGTATCACCCAGACCCACGCCAGAAAATCCGCTATGAACGTTTGTAGGAACTGTACCGGTGCCGTTATTAGTCATATTGGAGCGAGTATTTATCTCACTAACACAATCACTTTTTTTAACACAATAAGGCTTATACTTATAAGATTTATTTTTATTGTGTTTATTCGACATATATACATATATCACAAAAGGTTAAATTTTGGGAGAGATATCAAGGTATATGCCTCTCCCCTCGATCGATGATAGTCGAAATGTAGTTCCGTTGATTGGTACTAGACGATTATTAGGCCGTTGATGAGCCCTGTTCGTTTGCACTTTCACTTGACACCAATGTGCTCTTGGTGCGAGAATCGCCTACAGTGGAACCACGTGCCAGTTAAATCCAAATCTATTCTGCAATATGCACTTGCTTGAATTTGGATTTTATATTATAACGGGAGTATTGGATGTTTCCAACTATTGCAATCTCCGAATTAGTGCAGTAAGCGACTGCGCCAGTTATGTTTCTAATATTCACTTAGAAACTTCAGTAATAGTCCTAATATACACTTAGAAACTTTATTTAATCCTTAGTTGAAATATAAATTTATTGTTCACTCTTCAAAGGCTTTTACAAAAGTGACTTGCGCATCATTGTTTTTAGAAAGTCAAACCTCTCTTACATAGTATTACGTTGCTAGTGAATGTTTATATACATATTTATATGCTAAGCTACATTTAAGGTTAGGAACATGTTGTAGGTAAATTATTTGAATAATATAATAATATGTACATATAGGGTGTATACATAGGTTGTGTGTGAATACATAACTCGTGCGTCAATGAGCACATGCTCGATTTGGTTGGCGGTTCGACCATCCGCAGAGCGCCAGGTTGCTGTGTAGATTCGCTTGCGGGGAATCTTGTGCTAATTATCGCCGCATTACGAGCTGTCGCAAAGTCCGTGAGTCGGAATCCGTAATCCGTTGTTGTATCGTGGAGGCTGTGCTTTCCGATCACTCCGTCAGAGGTGTTCTTCTTACCGATTTTGGCATTGAAGTCCCCAAGTAGATTTTAACATCGAACTACGGACAAGCTCGGTAGGCGTTGTTCAAAAGATCATAGAAGTCTTCTTTAATGGGGTCTTCAGCCTTTTCGGTAAGGGCGTGTGCACATATGTATGAGGCTGGTGTTGTCTGCCTTTAATGTGGATCACAGCCAAGCGATCACTTATAGGCTTAAAGTCCTTAACCTTAACCTTAACCGCTTTCCCACGACAAATCCGCACTCCATCATGTGTAATCTTTTGCGACAGCTGTAATAGATGTCGCAATTTTTTTTTCCGTGTCATATCGTTTCCTATCCAGCGTATTTCCTGGATCTCAGAGAGTTCGGACATTCCAGGAGCATACTCACAAATCGTGTTCCTTTTTCGTGTTATGTTGTCTTCGAGCATCCGAGGCATTTTGCTCTTTCTTTACTCGTCTTTTTTACATGGGCGAATTGTTGGCCCGCCGCACAAACGCCAGTCTGGTGGGAGCATTGTAGCGTCCTCATGCTAAGGGCGATATCTGCATACATTTGTTCACCTCTCAACGGTTGTTGTTGAGATTATCCAGTGGGCGTCGTGAGGAGGCTGTATATCAAATGGAGCCGGGCATTGAAACAGGGATCGTTGCTAGCATCTCGCTAGGTTGAGAGCAATCAACAGCTTTACCCTATATGTCCGAGCACATGCCGGAGTGAGAATACAACTAATTCAAAAAATAAAAAAATAAAAAACCGCAGAGACTCCTTGATGCCAGTTAGATACTCGTAACAAGAAATCCAAAAGTAGATTAGGAAGCAGTTCACATCGCAACTTAACTAAATTTGCTAAATTGCCATGATGGAGCACGACTCCTTTTCTGTTGGACTACTCTGATCACTCTTCCTTGATTGCCTCGTTCAAGTCAAGTCAAGTTGTGCACAGTAGGGAACCAAATTGACCGTATCGTCAGGTTGTTCAAGCTCATAATTGACAATTCTTCTTAAATCCCAAGGAACACTCACCGTCATGTTGCCTGCCGTCATTCCAGGTTTTAATATCATTTGTGGAGGGTTACCGGCCTTTGGCTATGATCGTATGTGTTGGACGTTTCAATCAATGTTTCCGCGTGGCGCTTCTGCTCTACCAGCTACAGAATTTCATCGACTTTTTCAGTATTGGCCAATAAGAGCGAGGTGCATATTTGACATCAAAATTAAGCAAACCACTCCCGGGTCCGGTGTTCACTCACGGAATTTTTTCTGTACACTTTACAAAATTTTCGACTTTTTTTTACAACGACGAAGATACTTGAAATTGGTTCCACCCAGCCAGAAGCATTCTCTTTACTATCTATCAAATCCGCTGGATTTTGCCTAAAATTAGCTTTAACGGGTCAATAAAAATTGTACGCCTCCAAGGAGGCAGGCGCCCGCCTGATATATTCAAAAATCCTCTATTCCGATCATTGGACCCAGAATTGCATCCCCGCCATTGACTTTTGCACAATACGATCGTAAATATCTCCAAGTAGATCCTTCTGGCGATTCGTCCAAAAACACAAAAAACACATCATCAAATGCCATCCCACGCGTCTAACCTCGCGTCGTTTTCGTACGCGTATGCACTTAAATTGGCATTAACGCGTTAAGTGTTTTATTTATTGCGGTCATCAAACATTCCATTCCAATCGGCCAGAGAAGAGCAGAGCAGTGTTATCGCTCTCGGTCGTGACATAATCGTTTAACGTCGTCATTCGTCCACGCGTCCAAGTGACGCCTACTCACTACGCTCATGCCTCAATTAGTCGTTCAATTATTAAGGTGGCGCTACCTAATTCACACTAATTGTCCAGCAACAGCTAACCAGAGCAGTGCGGAGCTAAACTTTGGACTATTTATGAATACGTTTACGGTTGACTGTCACCCTTTTGCATTCATGTACTGCATCGTGTGCATTCTCCTTCCTGGTCATGCATACATAGACGATGAACGAATCTGGGAGTGGATGACAGGCGCCACAATGATCCAGTGTCTGATCCACATGATTTGTCCAGCTTGAACGGCTTGATGCCCTTCGTTAGTATGCACAAGCTAGCGTGTTGACGTACTGACGATTAGTGGTTCGTGTTCACGTAGCAGGAAGACAAGTTCAGCTGCAGTCGTTCCACTGCCTACTCTGACATGTGTTCCAATTTCGTATTCTTCTAGGAATTCCACCGATGGATCTTCGAAAACAACAACAACAACAATAACAGCCAGCAGATCAAGAAGCTGGAAAATGAGAAGTAATCGTTGTAGACATCTGGAGCCAGTCGTTCGTTCATCTCCTGTCCACCTGATCCAATTAAGTAGCGCGTGCCGTATTGATCGCGAGCTTGCTTCCATCTTGATGACAGTAATGACCAGAAGAATGGGAGGAGGAGAACAACAATGAAAAGCTCTATTCATTGACGGATGACGACCACGGTTGTTGCGCCGACTGCCATGATTTCAATCAACAATCTGATTTGTGTGCTGATTCATGCTAATTCCAGTCGACGTGCGATGCGACGATGATGATGGCTCAGCTCGCTACGATCATGATCGTAGCGCAGCGGCACGAACTTGGATTTTGTTTCTTTGTCTTTTGTTTGTTTCGTTTGTTCATTGTTTTCGTTTAATAAAGCGCACTCGTATCTGACGGAATGCGCTCATTGTCGAACACCTCAACGGCTTCGCTAGTGTGATTCGAACGCGGAGCAGGCGGTACTCCGCTCCCACGCCCCTCGTTGCATATGCATAGATTCCTTTGTGCTGGCAAATGGGTTGTTGCTTTGTTCGATGAATCGTTTGCAATAGTGCCGCGCAGCACGCTCTTTATTTGTTTAATGAATTTTATATGTTTTCACGATTGGCGTTGTTTATTGTTCTTCTGTGGCAGTAGTGTTTTGTCAGCGGGTTAACCCTTTTGTGCGGGCATGCTGAGCACTGATCGGCCCCGCAAGCTGTCATGAGTGAAACCTTTCAGTCAGCGCAGCTACATAGGTCGATTGAGTCACGGGAGTTGTTCGAGATGGTGTTGGGGTTGGGAAATATGGCGGTTAAATGCGCCGTAGATTGTTGTTGATTGCTTTGGTCGACGGGGAATGGGAGGGAAGGAGGGTTTGAGGATTTACTTGGTTGACTGCTTTATTAGGAGCTCGTTGTTTCCAACTACTGCACCAGATGCGAACGAAAAAAGTGTCATCATGCGGTCTGAGAATCGATTAAGTTACCGCCATTTCTGGCATATATTTTGGCTTACTCTGTAGAACTTTTCACAACTTTTTCCTAAACTTTGCACTTCTCCATTGACGATCGCTTTTAGTGTTGCCGCGTCTTGTATCGCCTGCCGGATAACTCTAGCGTATTTTAAGGCGTAATAGGAGCTATTTAATTGATCTATTGTATTGAGTGATTTGTTGGCCGTTTGGTTTTTAAATGGTCTACTTCTGACAACTTGTGCACGATTCTTGGCAAATGTCAAAGCCGAGCATACTCACTTAATATTGCCATTTTACTTCAAATTTAGCTCTCGACAAACAGCATACAAAGACGATTGAGAAAACCAGGATCCCTTTATGGACCAGCTAAAGTCTCGCCGGCAGAAAATGGGGCGCAAACCCCAAAATATCCCGCTGGCTATCACCAGACCAATTTTCACATATGCTGCGCCCATCTGGTGGCACAAAATAAAACAAATATCAGTGCAAGCCCAGCTCAACGAATTGCAAAGACTAGCTTGTATCTGTATCACCGGGGCCATGAGAACAAACCCCACAGCAGTACTAGAAGTCATCACAGACCTGCCACCTCTTCATCTCCATTTGAAGAAAGAAGCAATGGTCTTCGCCCATAGACTGATCGTGGAAGATGACTCCAACCGTAGGCTGATATCCTTACCGAAATAAACAGGCATGAAATCCTAAAGATATCTCTCTCAGGCAACTGTCTCCCTAGATACAACTTCAGCCAAAACTACAAGGTCACATTCCCCAACCGACAAAACTGGGAACAGGATAGACCCCCTTCAATCGTGGATCCTGCGTGTAGTACACAGATGGCTCCAAAACTAACGAAGGCATTGGGGCTTTAGTTACAAACAAAAGGTAGCAGACAAGCCAACTTGTTCTTCCCAACTCCATCTCTCAGAAGAATGAAACAACTCCTTATGTTTTCAAGGAGTCAGATTCGGTTAATCATATGTTTCCTTACTGGATACTGCCCAGTCAACAAACACCTCAAAGCAATGGGAATTATACATGATTACACTTGCAGAATGTGTAATGAAGACGAAGAAACAGCAACAGCAGAGCACATACTGTGCCACTGCAGAAGAAATCGCTGCTAGTTCACTCAAAAGCATACTATGTTTCATCACGAACTCAGGATTTTTGAGTGGAGGAGTGTAGGTGGGGGGCATCACAATAGGCCCACTCGTGGCCGCAGTGATCAGGCGACTTTGTCCCACCCCCTATTCCTCACTAACTCTAACTCTAACTACTCAGAAGGATACGTTTCCTAAGATGACTCTGTATAGTTACTTTGTCCTCAAGATAGAGTCTGCACTCAGTTTCAGACGAGAGGTTCATTTTATTGAGAAGATATCTCAGACTGCAGTGTCCCGTAAGGTAGCTCACCAGTCTTCTAGTATCTACTCTATTAAGTTTGAGGACATTAATAGAGTTAATGTTCAGGGGCCGTATGAATCATTTCGTTTGGCGGAGTCCTTGAATGCTGTTCTAAATGGATAGATGCAGCGCTTTTCTCCACCTGACTTCTTCTTCTTGTTATTAACGGGCGCTACAGTTCGGGGTGATCCTGGGCCTCAACCAACACTAGCACGATCTTTTGCTAGCCTTTTCCATTGCCACACACCCAGTTGGCTGAGGTCCCCTTCCACTTGTGTGCGCCATCTTAAGTGCGGACGTCCTCTGTTTCCTCATCCCTCGGGGTTGGATTCAAAGACTCTCAGGGCTGAAGCTATGGTGTCCATTCGCTCTACATTGCGTAGCCATATAAGGCGTAGGTTCATGGTTGAATATTTCCCTCCATCCCTCGTCCGAAAATCACGCCCAAAATCTTTCTCTCGAGCCCACCGGGTCCGGGTGCACGCTTCTGCGCTGTAAAGCAGGATCGGGATGATAAGGGTCTCATATAGAATCAACTTTGACGTTCGGGAGAGGGCTTTATTACTCAATTGCCTCCTGAGCCCAAAGAAACAGCGATTGGCAAGAGTGATTCTGCGTTTGATTTCGGAACTGCGGTCGTTATTCCAGGTCACTGCGGAGCCAAGGTAGACGAAATCCTTAACTACCTCGAACTTATATCTGCCAATACAAACGTTCTGGCCAAACCAATTTTCGCCGCCTCCATCTCAATACCGGCATACGATGCTGAGACTACATTCCTCGGGCATGCTTTCCTCTGACCATATCTCACAGATGAGCTGGTGCATGCTCCTCACCAGGTCATCTCCAGCTGCCTTGAAGAGCTCAGCCGGCAGTCTGTCTGCGCCACGAGCTTTATTCGATCATTCCACCTGACAGCGGTATGTTCACTAACATCGTCGTTATGCAGTCTGCAGAAGTGGTTTTTCCGTATTCTCAGCATCGACTGCGATTCTACTACTAGGTGTCCGTTCTCATCTCTGCAGGTTTCCGTTCTTTATAACCTTGGCATGTCCGCTTTATCTGTTGATAAAACTTTCGAACGTCACGCCTGCAATAACACCTCTCTAAATCCTCAATCGCGCTCTTCTCGTGCTCTTTCTTCTGTATCCTGAAAAGCTTATACTCCTCCCTTCTTTTTAACTCGTAGAGCTCACGAACTGTTCTTCTTCTTCTATGCAGCGAGGCTTCATATGCGTCCTGCTTTGCTGTGTAAATCCGCCTGCACTCGTATTGGAACCCGGTGTAGCTTCGTGGCTGAGCCCTGAAGCCCAACACTTCAGAAGCAGTGCTTTTCAGAGCTTTTTTGCAAAGGTTCCCCTGCTGTTCTATTCACAGCGTGGAGGGTTGAGGTGTATTCGAGAGCTTAAAGGAGACACGACCAGTAAAAGCACTAGCGGTTTCTGGCGATAGTAGCTCTCCGACGTCATAACTTTGTATTCTTGGCTACTACAAGGTAGTGGTCCGAGTCGATGTTAGCTCCTCGGAAAGTTCGAACATCAAGAATACTGGAGGAGTGTCTGAGGTTTTCCTTACCCTGTTTAGCATTAAAGTCTCCTGGGACGTTGGGCATACGTTCTGTCTCGAGAATACGAGCATACGAGACCGTAGAATTCATCTTTGGTGGAGTAATCCTTGTCTTCCATGGGGGCGTGGACGCAGATCAGGCTGATGTAAAAAGTTAATCTTAGATTGCAAATGTTCCATGCTTTATGGTGTTATACTAGAACTGCACACACGGAAAATGAATTTGAAGTGACCATACATTGTGAGCGTTACTCTTTTATCAGTGTTTTTGATCACTTCCCCTTCCCAACAGCTGTGTTGCACATTTTTTCCGTATAGGAGTTGCATTGGCTATGGACATACTTTGAACTACAGACCTTCCGGTCGGCCATTGCACCACGGCCACCCCCAGGCTTATTTTTGATATTGGAGTTCCAGTTTAGTTTGCGATCAAGGTCAATACCTAGATACCAAACTTCTGAAAATCTTATGTTCGTACCATCTAGAGAGACGCAGTATGTAAGGCTGGCCTTTCTGTCGAATAGCAGAAAAGACACCGTCTCTACTTGGAGCCTTGTAGGGTTTAAATGAACCAATTGCCCATTCAACGCTATCGAGTCTGAAAAGTGGGCCAGAGAGCCTATTTATTCTACTATCAATGTTATTTGTGACCTCAACCAAGGTCTCCAGGGTCTGATTTGCGACGCAGCCCGAACCCATTTGTGTGCTCCTCGGACAGGACTTTATAGAGTCGGGCCACATTTTATGTTCGCGCAGTGTTTCTTCCAAGACGTTCTCTTTGATTTCCTCAATTCGAGGTTGCACCTTATTAGAACAGGTCTATAATCAGTCCAACTATTACTTCGTTTGGCTCTGTTAAATAGAGATAGCGTCTGTTGCCTTAGAGATTCAAGCTATGCATTCCACCAAGGTACACACCGCTTGTATGTACTTATCCTAGGTGTACAGCTGATTCTCTAAGATGAGATAAGTGCTTCATTGACCTGATAAGCCGCTTCTTCGACATCATCTGTTGATGCAATCGACTTTGGGAACATATCTTCTTTAGCGGCAAGTTGAGCTTGGAAAAGAGCCCAGTTTGTTCGTTTCGGCTGACATCTAAGCTCAGCTTTTCTAACCTGAACAGGATGTTAGGTCTGATATGTTGGTAATCAGATAGTAAGGCCTCATTGGAAACGGTGAGATAACTACTAAGTGAATATTCGAGAGGTGACTCACCTCGATTGTTGGTGTTACTGCCGCCCCATTCCACGTGGTGCGCATTGGCATCGCGTCGAATGATCAGAAGTCGTCTGCGCCGATGGCAGTGCTCTACTAGATTTCGTACCTCAGTAGGTGGAATTTGGTCGCCATCTCCTGGGAAGTAGACGGAGGTACACACGATCTTCTTTACAACCGAATCTGGTTGAAATGTTGCTTCAGGAAGGCGGTGGTACGTGCCGTACACCATGCGATTCAACGGACCAGTTGAGAGAGAGTTCGATGAGCAAGTTATCTCTCGTTTTGGTCCGGTGAATTAACGATTAGATCGTGGTATTGGACGCCCTGAGACAGTATTTTTTAAAGTTGACGTCATATCTCTCATCTGTGATGATAAGCCAGCGTCAATTAGAGTCGTAGGAGCCGACACTACTTGTATTATAAGCAAGCTATCAGCCAATGTGAGAGCGACGTGGCGGAGTGGGTAGTGTGTTGGCCTCTGACGCCGATGACACGGGATCGAATCCCGACACAGCCATGTCATTGAACTTGTTTTTCACGGTGTTTCTCCTCAGCGGGGTTCTGACAAAAATCCCTGTAGTAAAATTGTCATGAAAAGCTTCTCGAAATTCGCCGTTCGGAACCGGCAATAAACTGTAGGTCCCTTTCACCTATGGGAAAATGAAATCACACACAACATGGGTGATTGAGAGAAGCTCGGCTTAGGTCCTTCATGGACGGTAACGCCAACATACATACATACATATCAGCCAATGTGCTCAAAACAAGCGACTCAAGATTGGATTCTCTCTATGGGCCGCTTGAAACTGGTTGTGATCAATATTTTAGGAAATAGTCCCCAAAATGGAAATGGCAAGCACTGTGTTATCTACTCGAATAAGAAGTTTTTAAGACTTGTCATTTCTTTACATTTTCTTGGCCAATCAAAAACCAAGCGCTAAAAAACTCACAGAATATAATGCAACGTATATGTGGCATAGCGCGGTGGTTGTTCATCTCAGGCTATCACAATCGGAGCAAAGCTGGTGCTACCTTTCACCTAACGACTCCGAGTTACAGGACTATAAATAGGAAAACAAAAATTCTTTAAAACCTTCTTCAACCCATCCCTACAAACTCTAAAATTTCGATTTCCTCGAATTGAAATCCCCATTTCGAGCCCAAATGTTACGTTCCAAAGAGCTATACCGAGTCGCCTTCCATCTCTGGATACACCCAACAACTACGTTATACATCGAACTCAACGAGCGGATATATGTACATGACTCGCATCGCGTACCATCGCATACCGAAGCTGCATTTTAATTACCCGACAAATTGCTTTTATTCATTTACACCATGTTCCACTAAATGTCATGATCGGGGCTCCACTTCCCGCCAAGTGTCGTTGCATCAACTCCAAACAAAGTCGATCGATGTACCGATGTGGCGAGTGTGGTGTTGAAAAGGCGAGGCGCGTACCGTCAGGGAAATGCCACTCAAAGATACATCAACCCCCTCGCGGACTACCTGTTATGTGCATACTCGTACCACACTCTTGTATGGATGTGCTGCTGTTAAGGCAAATATGTCAACTTGGCACGAGTACGAAGCATACACTCGCCAAATTACACATAAGCCGACGATGACGACGACAATGGTCATGGACGACGCAACAATCATTTTTCATTTGTCATAAAACCGCCAGAGATCGCCCGAACGAACTCCGTGCAGCTCTCTGTAACATCACAAGTGAATTCCTTGGAGAGTACTTCAGCGGTTGCGATCGCTCAGTCGAATGGAATGGAAAGACATTCCATTGCTTCCTCGCTCTGCTTGTTGGCCATTCATCGGGTCTACGCTCGGTTGCAAGACTTGCTTCTCAGAATCAATTGTTGAACAATTCCAAATGGACACACGGATGTGTATGCCGACCATCGACAGGTATCAGCCAATGGTATTAGCAGCAACTACAACGGCGGCCTCAATCGATCGATTGAATGGCGGCAAACGACGACGGCAGCTAGAGGAGGAAATAGGTTGATCGCTCCGCTTGAGGTTAGAAAATTTCTCACTTCACATTTCTCGCTTATAGTCGATTATATCTAGAGACAGATCCTGCACCTGTATACCAACTTAGAGAGGGGGATATGCATCGGGACAAGATCATCGCAGGGACCAATTATACCATAAATCAGAAACTACTACTGTTGCTGATGCTGCTGCGTCCGCTCGAAGGGATTATTTAACACATCGTAAAGGCTAAGAGGCTTACGATAGAATAGAAGACCTGTACCGCCATCATCACCAGATGGCCAATCATAGTAGTATCGCCAAGCACCAGATGAAAGGATACGATCCGTAGATATTTATTTCCCTGAGCATGTATTTGTTCTATTCTGTATCTTTTCCTTTTCCAATTAAATTCGATTGCGGTGTGGAGATGTGCTGATGGTGATCCGTAATAAAATTCTCCAGCTTCGGGCCAGCTTCAGCATCGTTGTCTCGGTCGGTCGGGTGGAATGTGATGGTGGACCGACGCGTCGGTCTGTGATTTTTTAGATTTTTTGTGGGCATCGAGGTGTGAAAAATCGAATAAAGCAAGAGGTCGAGGTTAGACCGGGAGAAAGGTGTGATTTTCGGGTCAATTGAGTGCACACACTCACCGTCACCATTGTCCATCGCCAGCAGCCGAATGAGGTGCTGGATTGAGTAAGAAGGAGCTTAGTGGGAATATTTTTGTGATTTATCTTTCGGATGAATGGATTGCGGGTGTTTTTGGTTTATCGGTCGAAAGTTTAAACAACGGACGATCACTGAAACGCAGATGAATGGCTGAAAATAGAAATAAAGGGCGGGTAGCTCGAGGCTTGTATTCAGTCGGTGGAAGTTTCAGTGTGCCTGGCCTGGGTGTGAAGCTGCTAAACTTGAAAAGGGTCATAGGAGGTTAATTCGAGCGTTATAAACCTTGGTTCAAACAAACAAAAGGTGCTGGCGAGTCAGTAACCATGAAACAACTTTTTTTTATAGGTCCATCGAGGTAGTAGACCTTTGCATTTGTGGGACCTATTTTTATACCAATCACCGGGCTGCGGCAAGCATGTGTGGTGGCACCTGCCATGCCTGCAATAGATATCGGTATCGCTTAACCACTATTGAATTGAAGCTAGGGTCTATCGCCAATTAAACAATTATACTCGTAGCAAGATCACCTATTCTTAACCAGCCCTTTAGGGATAGTATATAGGTTCAATATCTCTTAAGAATGAAATTGTATACTATTCTCCCCATAGACCACTTATACCTCTAGAATTTACCTTGTTTGGACCGATTTGTAGCAGAAAAGCGGAGCTTAGTGCCAATGAATCCTGTTCCTAAGAAGATGATCAGGTCAAAGCTTAATAATCGGAGAACAGACACTAGCTTCAAATGGTTCTTCTTCTCAACAACTTCGCAATACACTGACCAATAGTGTCAACACGACTGAACTCGAACCTAAAAGACGCAGTCTTTAATACTGCAGTCGGAATTGTTTTTCGCGTCGGAATTGTTAAAGGCACTGGTAACAGGCCAGTGACTATGACTAGTGATGAAAAATGGTGATGGTGATGAAAAGTAATGAAAACCTCAACCAAAACTGGTCGCGGTCGAATCGAAATGAGCCGACGCAAACGTAGGACAAGCCAGGATTAAGGACTAGGATGATTTCGCTGTGCGTTTGGTGGAATTGGAAGGGAATCACCTACAGCAAAACTCTTAATTGTAACCTATACTGTCAACGATGGGACTGTCTGAAGGAACCATTCACCCAGAAGCGGACAGTCTTGTCTAATGGGAGATATGGTATTCCGCTAGGCCACCCACATCGGTAGTCACTCGTCGGAAGATCCGAGAGCTCAGTTGGGAGGTTTCTAGGCATCCACCGTATAGTCCGGCTTTGGCACTAAGTAATCACCACTTGTCCCTGTTCATGGTGAACGATCTTGCTGCTGAAAAGCCTCAGGAGAAGCTTATGAAAAACGAATGTCTCAGGTATTTGCCAATAGGGATGAGGGCTTCTATGAGAGAGGCAACAGTTAGTGTGGAAGTTTTCTTTGAATAAATCAAAAACCACCGAACGCTTATTAGCTAATAAAGTTAGCTGATGGCTTACTTGCTTACTAAGGTGGCGCTACCGATCGGGGTGAATCTAGGCCTTAACCAGCAAGCCCTTCCAGCTAACACGATCTTTTGCTATTTGTTTCCAATGTCGCACGACCAGTTGGTTGAGGTCACTATCCACCTGTCTGCGCCACCTTAGATGTGGGCGTCCTCTGCTACGTCGTCCCTCGGGGTTGCAGTCCAAGCCTCTATGGGACGGGACTCTTTGTGCTGTTCATTCGCTCTACATGGCCTAGCCAGCCTAGAAGTTGGATCCGCAGACGTCGTACTAGGCTGATTTCGCTGTAAAGCCCGTACAGTTCTTGGGTGAATCGTCTCCTCCACTCTATACCAACACAAACGGAACCGAAGATTTTCCATTTTTGATAAGGTCCAAGCCTTTGCGCCATAGAGGAGGACCGGAATGATTAAGGTTTAATAGAGGGTGACATCAGTTCCCGAGAGAGGGCTCCACTACTAAATTGCCTCTTGAGCCCGAAGAAACAGTAGTTGGTAAGAGTTATTCTGCATCTAACCCCAGCGCTGGTCTCATTAAAGCTTGTTAGCAGTGAGCCAAGGTAGACGAAATCTTGTACTACATCAGAGTTATAGCTGGCCAAGACGACGGTGTTGTGCGTCTTTCGTTGACGACAGCATATAATTGGTTTGGCCCTCGTTTACCTTCAGACCGACTTTAGCCGCTTATTTCTTTTTTTTTTTTTTTTTATAGCCACACCCGCACTCACGGCTAATGCCTTATAACGTATTGAACGTTGTGCGAGCGAAGGTAACAGGGAGACAGGGTAACATGTCCACTGGACGGAGTGCAGTGGTCTTGGGTCGTAGATGTTCGTTCACTACTCTCAGGGGTGGTTGTCCTAGATAGGACGAGAGCCGGCCAAATTTCGCGTTGGTTATAATTCAGAATAATTCGCTCATGCAATTTTGGTGTTAAATTGCATACACAGAGGATGAATTTAAATTGACCATATACTGTGAGAGCACCGTGGCGCAGTGGGTAGTGTGTTGGCCTCTGACGCCGATGACACGGGATCGAATCCCGACACAGCCGTGTCATTGAACTTGTTTTTCACGGTGTTTTTCCTCAGCGGGGTTCTGACAAAACCCCCTGTAGTAGTAAGTAAAATTGTCATGAAAAGCTTATCGAAATTCGCCGTTCGCAACCGGCAATAAACTGTAGGTCCCTTTGCCCTATGGGAAAATTAAATCACACGCAACGTGGGTGATTGAGAGAAGCTCGGCTCTGGTCCTTCATGGACTGTAACGCCAACATACATACATATACCGTGAGTGTTGTGTTGCATACTTTTTTCCGTATGGGAATTGCTTTTTCTTGGCTATACCCCTTCCGCTCGACGGTCGATGATGTTAACCACTGCAACACGGCCACCCCCTACTTTCTCCCAAACACGTCGATGTCACCAGTATACGCGAGCAATTGTGTAGACTTAAAGCAGGTCGTGTCTCTTATATTGGCCAGGAAATCCCGCACGATCCCTTTAAGCATGATGCTGAAAAAGTCACATGACAGTGCGTCGTTCTGTCTGAATACTTTCTTGACTTCGAAGGTCTCGGTCAACTCCTTACCGGCCTTAATGGAGCGCGAAAATAGTTGACTCGACTCATCCAAAGATGTCCTCCTCACCCAGTTTCGCCTTGAAATCTCCTAGAACAATCTTGATGTCATAGCTTGGCCGTTGAGCGTATGTTCTATATAGGAGGTCATAGAAGTCATATCTGACTCTGTTGTCTTTTATCTTCTGTGGGGCGTAAACGCTAATGTTCCCGAAGATAGCTTTGATGCAGATTGTTACAAGACATTCGTTCATATGCCGGATTATTAGGGCTTTTTGCCCAAGTCCACCCCGAAATCCACATCCAGATAGGCGGTGTTTGTTCTCCTTGTAGCAGTTTCCCAAATATATGTCCCCATTTTTTATTCTATTCTTACCCGGGTCATCCCATCACACTTCTTGGGTTGCGGTAATGTCTACTATATAGCAACTTATGGCATTTTCTAACTGCCTGCCCGCGCCCGGATTGTTAAGGCACCTAACATTCCAAGTACAAACCGATACTCTGGGTCTTTTATACATTTGCGGGTGTCGTCAACATGTAGTCCGTCCGTTAAATCCGAGTCTTGCGGTTGTCTCTGAGTTCGTAGATTTGTTACGGTTACGGCTTACTCGGCTATAGCCCCAATGACTAAATTTGTCCTTTGGCGCAGGACACTCGCCATTCGCACTTCAATGACCGTAGAGGCAGATCCACTGGCGATGTGATGAGGTATCTTACCGAAAACTGGAATTGCTCGCCTCACCAAGCAAGTCAAAGAAAACTAGTTGCACTAGAGATTTCAAACGCATGTGATAGGTTTTGCGGTCGGTGAGTCTCTTCTTCAGAAATTACCTATCGAATCGTTAAATCCAATTTGTTTTGAAGGTTCAAGTCAGGGCTCCTTTGGTCGCCGATACTCTTTCTCACTTCTACAAATTACCTTTTGTCTACGACTTTTAATCAAATTCACTCTTTCGCTGACGACAAGCAGGAGGTGCAGCTTTTCATATTCGTTCAATACTTTACGGTACTGTCTTGTGTCCTCCAAGCGTACTACCGACTCACAGACACATACGGAGTACCGAACTTCACTGGTTTTCCGAAATTAAAGAATATAATCGATGCTGTGCGTGAGCTGATATGGACTGATATTGTAAGATCATCATGAACAGCGGTGGTGCAATCAAACTCTAACGGGGCAAAGGACTCCTCTAAGCCCACTGCAAATGGTAAGTGTGTTACTGCAATACACCAAAAGGTGTGTTTACATTAGAAATGACTACCAATGCAATTTGATGTGCGTTATTATGAAAGCACACAAAAAGAGAAATTCCCAACTACATGCAACCTTGCCAGAAATCAAATTGAGACCCATGGTGTAATGGTGAACACTCGGGACGCCCAACCCAGTGATCCCGTGTTCAAATCTCAAGGTCCCTGTGAACATTTTTCGCAACGAAAAAAATAAAAAGACTCGCCTCGAAGCTCATCAAGCCCGAAACACTGTTCATTGCAATTTGATGATTGTGGAGATTGGGATTTGAACTCCGATCGCTGGGTCAACCATTACGCCATGCATCCAACTCGAAAATTGCTTTCTGGCAAGGATGCATATAAATGGGAATTTCTCTTTTGTTTGATTGATTGATCCTATCTGCAACAAATTTAAGGTGTCATTAGAGTTTTTATTCATGACACGCAATAGAACGTGTTATGGTTTTAAAACGAATAAGTGTGTCAATTTCAAAGATCGAACTTGTTAGGTGTGTCGAACGACACACTTTCTGCGTGTTGTTTAACACAGGACATAGCATTTACAGTGAAGATGGCTGTTTCGTACCGCTAATCTTCCATATAGCATTTGATTCCATTAGGCGGCGACTCCTTTACAAACCTAACGTCGTGCTCTGTGAGCAGAATGGTTTCAGACGTTGTCCGACAACATCAGCGTGGCTGGAACGAACACCGTCAATGGTATTTAATCAGACAGCCTCTCCAAGGCAAAGCTCATCTTTTTTGCTCAATACATCACAGAGAGCTAGGACCTATCAAATGATGTTAGTCACACACTTCTATGATGTTCTATTCTTCAGTTCAAGAACCGAATTTAAAGCGTTGGCTCTATATGTCGCTGGGCGATTTGCACGATTTGAGAACAAGAATGGTGTATAAAAAATTGCCTGACACCACACCGTGTACGTCCATCCCATAGGAAACCATTCCTGTCACAACAAAACCATGGCAGTAATGACAGCACAACGTAACTACAGCTCGTTTCCAAAAATCCGCCTGTAATTACCGCCAAAGAAAGTCAAATGAAACACTGACCCCGCCATAAACACAGGGATAACAACTAAGGAGATTTGTTATATATGACACGGAGCCACGCACGCCTTCTTATTCATCGGTATTCATGTTCATGTCCACTCAGCATTTACCATTTCCTCTAATATCTAATTAAAGTCACCCCGACCCGGCGACCCATTCCCAGAACTCGCCCAAACGCCCATGCAGCCGGTATCCATTCCTCGAACAAAATACCCACAGCGTGACCGAATCAGATAAGCCGGTTGACACATTTTTGCCATATATTTTGACTTCTGACATTCGGCTTGAACGACATTCGAAAAGAGGTCCAACAGTCATGAGCCGACCATACCACGAGTGAACGACAAGTCAAGGTAAGGCAGAGCCCAAGAAAAGTGGGGGAAATTTAATAAATATCCATTTCCGCTGCTATAATCTCCCCCGAGTGCCTATTTTCACGTCATTTTCCCATTTCTCTATTGTGCGTGCGTGCAACAGAGGATGGAACGAGTCACTGGCACATACCTGGATGCAAGTGTGCATAGTGTGCCTGCACCTGACCTGAGAGGATCGAATCAACAGCCGCTGTTCGAGTGTATCTGTGGCTATAGATAGCTACTCGCCTCGCATTGGAATACGAATGAAAGATAAGTGGCACCTAAAGGAGTCGTCACATTTTATTGCTACCGTTCGCCACTAAATTACCATAACGCAACAAAACGTGCAGCACGTTGGTGGCGGTTTACGGCCCTGTCTCCATTCGAGAGAATCTGATGAACACCACAACTTATTCACGCATTAGACGTCAGTAGCCGTGGCAGTAGCAGAGGCTGCTGTCGAACGGACAAAAGGTGGCAGCAGTTGCGCGAGCTTAGATTCTAATCTTAGTATACAACAGGCCCGGCCGATACCGATACCGTCGACGGGCACGATAAAGTCATAAAATATAAATCCTGCTAATTATACGAATTTCAGTGTTTCAACACCGTCCGGCCATGTGTCCGAGGTCCGGGGGCTTATAATGACGGAATTGTGCAACTAATTAGAGCCTTAAGCTGGAGGAGGACGTTTTTTATTTTGTTTCTCTGTATCACAGTGCGGGCGCGCCAGTTGCAACATAGTATAGTAGTATTTGCTGATGCGATGGGACGATAGTAATTACATACCATCACCATCGCTTTTGCCATGTCACGGAGGGTACATCGTGTTGAGGCGTCATCTGGGTAATGATGACCAAATGACCATCGACTGACACCCCCGATGCATGTTGAATTTAATATCATGTGTGCTTTGGCATCGACCTGTGGCTTCCGGATTCCGATATAAACCGCGAGTTTGCAAGGTAAACAAAGTTCGCGTTGTGGCGGGGATTGGAACGCGTGCCTAACTAATAAGCCCTTTGGGTCGACTAACGGAGGCGGATAATGGCAATTGGGTTAACGTGGTATTATATGTCGTGCTTGTTACACAGTGGATGTTGTAAGAGGATATTTGTGTATGTTTGATAATGACGCAGTAGATGGATTAGATACCGCCATTGTACATGTGGGTATATCAGCAAAGTCAATACAGGGTTGCTTAAACCAAGCTTAGACGTTGGCTTCTATTTCTGTACTCTCATATACTGGCCAAAATTCGCTAAAAATCTGCTAACAACTCATAGGGCACATCTAAATCATTACAAATATTAGGAAAGAATGAATCAGTATGCATACGTACATACACACATACATATTCAGTGGCCCGGATGTTCCACTGAAAGGGTCGCGGGTCGCCATCGATTCTAACTCATCAGGAGCTATGCCCAAGCGCACCCAGGCGAGTTTTTCGACTCGGGACAACCACCTCGTCTGCCAAGCGGTCACTTGCCTGATGGCATTACATTCAGGGCACGCTTCGGAAGTCGTGATGATGACGACATTCCTCTGACGTGACCAAACGTGAGTAACTCCCACAACAGCACGAAGAAATCTCATTTCGGCAGCTTGTATTCGCGATCTTATTCTTTTGGTCAATACCCCAAATTTCATGACCTTAAGTGAGAGTTGGCACAGGTACTGAGCTAAAAAAACTAACTAGCTTTGACACCAAACTCGGTCTTCCTGATTACAAATTTTCCGAGCTGTTTCAAAATTGACCCAGCTTAGCCAGTCCTACAAGAAAGCTCCCATCACTCGTGAAGAAGACCCCGAGATGATTAAACTTCTCCACCTGGTTCAACGGGACTTCACTAACATATATAGTGCATTGGACAGGTGTTCTGGAAATAACCGTAACCTCAGATTTGTCCACGTTAACACTCATTCCAGCATCAGCACATACGGCCACAAACCTATCTAGCACGCAAAAGGAAGATGACTTACCCTCAACTCTCTCAATGTGAAACACTCCTCGCATCGACCGCGTTGCAACATCCAGTCCATGTATGTAATGAAAAGGAGGGTGACAAGATGCACCTTTAGCGAAGTCCAACGCCCACGGTGAAAGGTGTTGATTTACTACCGTTAACCCGAGACTGAATGGCCCTCAACAGAGGATCATCAATCCCTTATTCCTGCAGAACACTCCAGAGCTTACCTCGAGGAACTCGGTCATACGCCTTTTCCAAATCTACAAAGCAGCTGTGGATCGGTTTGCCGTACTTCCAAGCCTTCTCGAGTACCATTCTTAGAGTGAAAAGCTGGTTGGTTGCACTTCTGCCGTGATGAAACCCGCACTGTTCATCCCCTACCCTGGATTCGACCATAGCTCTAGAATGCGCCTCCAACACCCTAGCGTAGACTTTACCGGGGACACTTAAAAGAGATATGCCCCTATAGCTGAAGCACTCTTTTTTCTCCCCCTTTCTCTGTTCGCGTTTTGATGAGGACCCCCCCCCCCCAATTACACTCCCCGGTGTCGTTATATCCACACCCACGTGGGCGTTGAAGTCACCCATGAAGATCTAGGAGTCCATCTCAACCACCCTATCAAGAGCAGCATCAACTTCATCCAGGAAAGTCGCATACTCTGACTCTAGATTCGGTGCATACACCTGCACCAAAGCCAAAGTTGATCTTTCAAGCTTGAGTTTTAAGATCACGACCATCCCTCCTAATGGTATCCACTCCAATACCCTGTCTACCAGCCTGGGGCTTATGAGTATCCCCTCTCCCGGTGTACAGAAATATGACGTGCAACTCCTGATAGGAAGAGTTTCCACCCTTCCATAAGTTCCACAATTCTATATCCTCTTTGCTTTTTCGAAGAGATACCTGCGATATCTAACCGATAGATGGCAGCTTCCTCAAACAGCTCGAGATGCTTCCTGTGAGCGACGAGACGTTCCATGTGCCCATCCTAAGTTGATGTCGTTGTCTGTTGCCTTTTACTCCCCGCACGCACTCTTTAGTGCATGGCGTGCATCCCCCCACCTACGTAATGGCTCATGAGGCCACCGCCGGGTTGCTCCTGACTTCTTCGGGCTAAGCCCGACCGGCTGCCGAGCGGGACAGGCCGGCCACCGGAGGCTCGCATACTGCCACCATTTAGGCCTGGCTCCGAATGGGGCCCTGGCACACCAGGGTAGGCAGTTTCCGAGGCAGCTCTTCTTCTTATCATCCAGGGAGGTTTTGTGCTTCGTTAGCCAGGTTTGGGCCGTACGAAATCAATTCACAAACCCCGAACCTGTTGCCCGCCCACCACCGTGAGGAGGTCAGCTGCATCAGCATACTTCAGTTGAAAGTACACGTTAAAGACGTGCGGATTTCGTCGCTATTTTGCAATAAAGTTGTTTCTAATGGGGTAGAATTTCAATTAAGAAAAATAAAACTTTATCAGAGATGCAAACCAACCACATAAGAAAACGCAAGTTTAGACTTTTGTGCTATTAAGTGGGCTATTGTTGAAAAAAGTGTCAGTTTATGTAAGGTATCTTGAGCTCAACAGACGCCACCCAAAAAACTGATTGATTTCTTCATTTGTTACAGAATTATGTAAATCAAAGAAAAATGTTTAGCTAATCCCGAACTACCTCGTTGTCTAAGTAAAACTGTTTGGGCTTTTCTAAGTCCCATGAACCATTTCGAAGCTGTGGCAGCCTGTCGGCTTCATTTCTTGCGCGAGCTATATTTTGTAAGATTTTAGACCAAGATCATAGCGTAAAACTTACACGTGGTCGAGCAACACTATCCCGACACTGCAAGTAATACATAAGTGTGTTACTGCAACGCACCAAAAGGTGTGTTTTCATTGCAGTCATTTCTAATGCAATTTAAAGTGAGTTATTATGAAAGCACACAAAAGTGAAATTCCCAACTATGTGTATGCAACCTTGCCCATTGTGTAATAGTTAACACACTGGACTCCCAACCCAGTGATCCCGTGTTCAAATCTCAAGGTTCCTGGGAACATTTATCGCAGCTAAGAAAATAAAAAACATTCATCTAGTCCTCGGTCCCTTCCACCTATGGGGAAATAAAATCACGCACAACTTAGGTGATTGAGAGAAGCTCGGCTTTGGTCCTTCTAAATTAATATCTGGCAATGTTGCATATGCATAGTTGTGAAATTTCCCATTTATTTGATTGATTGAACAAAAGTGTGTTAATTATTAATAAGTGTGTCGCCTCAACACACTTTAGACCACATTAGAGTTTTTATTCAAGACACGCAATAGAACGTGTTCCAGTCTTAACACGAACGAGTGTCTCAATTTCAAAGATGCAACGTGTTAAGTGGCACATTTATACTTCACGTTTGTTGAATGACACTGAGCTGAGCTCTCAAAAATCGACCGCTCTAAAACCGTACAGTAAAAAAATCCCACTTTTCAAGTATTAACTTTGTCCATACAAAATTGGATAAAAAAAATACTTTTTGGCGCCAATCAATTGACAAGAGGATCGTTTTCAGAAATGTGCCCCTCTTTATAGTTTCTATTGGTCGCAGTATACGCTGAAGGTGAGCAACTTGCTCTACCAATAAACATTTTAAAATGGAGCCAACAGCACCTTCTTTGGTTTATCAGGTGAGAACTTATGGAGTACAAATTTAGCAGACTTTTGTGATAAGTTTGGAGAAGAGGGAACCTGAGATATATTGCTCGTTGGCGACTCATGTATGTAAGCGTCAAAATGAACTCCAAGTCGAATCAGGCAAAAGGCGGATATACGATATACGATGAGTGCTTTAGAGAGCAAAATCCGTGACAGTGTATATAGATGTAGGCAAAGGTGTAAGTCTGCGGATCCAACACAAGTTGAAGATATAACTCAGACGAGAGTAGCTTCTGATGAGTACCTCAACCAAGATCTTAAAGTCATCATAAGCCAAACGAAACTTTACATCTTAGATATACAAGTGACTCAAGCTTTAATGCCCACAAAAGCGTCTAGCAAAATCGTGATCAATCTGCCCTCACCCAAGTTGATCATATTTTTATCGACACAAGTCAGCCCCCCACCGTACTTGATGAATAATCTTACTGAAATACAAACTTCAACTGAGACTAGTACATGACCATAGGTAAAGTACAAAGACCAGTACTACTCGCAGTGCTCTTGCTGATCGAATTCCTCTTTATCTCGTTCGTTGAAGACCGATGCTAAGGGGTAGTGAACGCTGTCAACAAAGCCACTACTAATGGGCTGACCGTCAATTAGACATTCATAGCTCTACGACGACAATAGAAGATTTGGGAGGGTATCTTAAGTGCCTTTCTATGAGCAACTTCATAGGATATCACGGAAACTATATGACTGAAGATGTTGAAATATACAAAAGGTTCGTAAGCTCAATTTCTACAGAAGACGTACGGCCCACAAGAGTGAGACGATCTTTTACATCGCACTAAAAAAAATTATCTGAAGTCGTTTATAGACAAACTGCTCATAGCTAGTGGACTTCCAGCTAAGTCCATCAAGCTATAAAAGATACTCAACTGGGATAAGAAGCTACTTTACAGAAAGCTTCGCCATCATCCGAAGACTCAGGCAAGGCGAAGTGTTCCGATGTGATGTACCAATGTGGTTGTCTGAAGAACTTGCATATAGACAACATAGTCACCTGCCGACTGTTGGTAGAATAGGCTTAAAAGTAAACGAGGGCACAAATACTAAGTGTAGCACATATACGCTGTCAACTAATGTGATATTCTAACAAAACCAGCGACTGTGTTGGCTGAGACAAGTGAAGCGCACGGCATTCAACGACCTCCAAATCTCCCTATCATGGAGGTTGATTTCTTAAGCTGCCCACTGCGTATACACAATATACAAAAGCTAGTTCGCAACATATGAACATGAACAGAATACTGGAATTCTTATTCTCGTCTTGATGGTTCAGCTCAACGGTAAATGTCTAGGTATCAACGGGTTAAACAAACCAAGTGGGCACAATGGACTCAACGTAGTCTACGTGAGCATTGACTTTCCGTCAATAGGGCACCCATATACCTAGCCTAACCTAGCTCGCAACATCTGAAACCAGCGCTTCAGTGCCAATTCCTAAAGGGATTTTCTTCACAATTTTGGTGTCGTTATTAACAGTAAAACAAAAGATGGTTATTTTAGCAAATACTCGAACCATTTGATCAGCAACATTTCTCTAATCTCTAATACTTACTTACTTTTATGGCGCTACAGTTCGGGGTGAACCAGGGCCTCAGCCAGCAAGCCTCTCCAGCCGGCCCGATCTTCGGCCAGCCGCTTCCAGTGCCGCACGCCCAGGTGATTGAGGTCCCCTTCCACCTGTGCTCCACCTTAAATGCGGTCGTCTTCTGCTCCGTCGTCCCTCGGGGTTGGAGTCGAAGACTCATCGGGCCGGAGCGTTGATGTCCATTCGCTCTACATGGCCTAGCCATCTTAGACGTTGGATCCGAAGACGTCTAACCAGGCCGATGTCGCTATACAGCCCGTACAGTTCTTGGTTGAATCTCCTCCTCCATTCTCCGTTTACACAAACGGGACCAAAGATTGCACGCAGAATTTTCGTCTCGAAACGTCCAAGAGCCTCTTCATACGCTTTTGATAACGTCCAAGTCTCAGCGCCGTAGAGGAGGACCGGGATGATTAAGGTTTTGTAGAGGGAAACCTTAGTTTTTCGAGAGAGGGCTCTACTACTCAATTGCCTCTTGAGCCCGAAGAAGCAGCGATTGGCAAGGGTTATTCTGCGTTTTATCTCAGCGCTGGTGTCGTTGCGGCTTGTCACCATCGAGCCAAGGTAGACGAAGACTACTTCAAAAATATAGCTGACGAAGGTGACGTTCTGACCAAGACGTCGGTGTTGTGCGTCTTTCTTGGATGACAGCATATGTTTGGTCTTGTCCCCATTTACCCTTAGACCCACTTTAGCCGCTTCTGCTTCAATACTTGTGAACGCCTCATTGACATCTCGCTTTGTTCGTCCAATAACGTCAATGTCATCTGCGTAGGCAAGCAATTGTGTAGACTTGAAGTAGATCGTACCTCTTGTATTGGCCGCAGAGTCCCGCACGATATTTTCAAAAATAATGTTGAAGAAATCACATGACAGTGCGTCACCCTGTCTAAAACCTTTTTTAACATCAAAGGGGTCGGTTAGTTCACCTCCGACCTTAATGGAGCAGCGAGAGTTCTCCATAGTCATCCTGTGCAGACTGACGAGTTTGGCAGGAATGTTAAAACATGACATGGCTCTGTATAGCTCGCCTCTATAAACACTGTCATATGCGGCTTTAAAGTCGACAAAAAGATGGTGCGTGTCAACCTGGAATTCATGGGTCTTCTCCAAGATCTGCCGTAGTGTAAATATTTGGTCTATCGTGGATTTTCCTGGCCTGAAACCACACCGGTAGGAACCTATTAGATTGTCCACGAGTTGTCCGTGCTCATCCCTGCAGGCTTCTGCTCTGGCTTTATAGCCATGGCATGTTCGTTTTACTTTCTGGTAAAATTTTCGAACGTCGGTCCTGCCGTAACATCTCTCCATCTCCTTGATTTCGCGCCTCTCGTGCTCCTTCTTTTGCCTTCTCAGAAGCGCATGCTCCTCCCTCCTTTTATGTTCATAGAGCTCGCGGGCAGCTCTCGTCCGTCGATGCAATGTGGCCGTGTATGCGTTCTGTTTCTCTACATGGGCCTGTCTGCACTTATCATCAAACCAGGGGTTTCTCGACGGTGGTGGCTCGAAACCGAGTATATCTGAGGCGGCCTCTCTAATGACTTTCTGCCAACGACTCCATTGCTGTTCTATGGTTTCTGCAGATTGCATCGGGACCTGAGAGAGCTTGAGGGAGACTTGATCGACGAAAGTTCTGATGGTCTCCTGCGATTGCAGCTTTCCGACGTTAAATTTTGGTGTTCTTACTCGACTCCGTTGGTTCCGAGAAATTCGCATCCGTACCTTGGCTGCAACAAGGTAATGATCCGAGCCGATGTTGGCTCCTCGAAAGGTTCGGACATCTAGGATGCTGGAGGAGTGTCTGCCGTCGATCGCAATATGATCAATTTGGTTGGTTGTCGATTGATTGAAAGACCGTCAGGCCCCCTTATGGATATTGAGGTGTGGAAATCGTGTACTTGCTACTACCAGGTTATGTCCCGCCATAAAGTCCACTAGCCTTAGTCAGTTTTCTGACGTGGTGATGTGTAAGCTGTGCTTTCCAATGACCCGTTCAAAAATAGCTTCCTTATCCAGCTTCGCATTGAAATCTTTTAAAACCATTTTTGTGTCATAGCTGGGACATTGCGCATTCGTTCTGCCTAGGAGATCATAGAAGTCGTCTTTATGTCGGTCATCTTTCTCCTCTGTGGGGGCGTGGACACATAGTAAGCTTGTATTGCCGAGATTGGCCTTGATGCGGATAGTTACATACTCGAAGCTTAAGACTTTTTTCCTGAGTCTGCCTCGAACAACAAATCCGCATCCGAATAAGCGTTGTTTATTTTCTCTGTAGCAGTTTCCGTAGTATATATCACAGTTTTTCCTCCGCTTTTTGCCTGGCCCATCCCACCGCACTTCTTGGAGCGCGGTAATGTCTGCCTTATAGCAGTCCAAAGAATCGACCAGTTGTTCGGCTGCACCTGGTCTGTTGAGGGACCTAACGTTCCAGGTGCAGATCCGAAATTCGTTTCCTTTTTGACGTTTGCGGGGGTCGCAACATGTAATCCGTCCGTATCCGAGGCTGTTGGTTGTCTCTGAACAAAATGTTCGTTTTACGCGATAGGGATGTTTGCCCTAAGCGCAACCCCCAACCTGTAGGGCCAGGTTCCTCTTTCCCCAGGAACAAGGGGTCGGGTGGCTGCACACATTGGTTCACTACCTGGCGGGTGCCAGTATAGCTATCCAGGGGAGGTCACGCGGAGGCTGTGTGTCAACTTGGATTGAGCAGGGACAGAGATCGAAGCTGGCGTTTGCCAAGTTAAACGCGATCAACTTCTTTGCTCTGTTTGTTCGCTCCCTTCTCCCCTCTAATCTCTATTAATGCTTAAAAATTTTCGATAAACCATTCTAAATGATCAATATGGCAAATGTACTCACTTCTTTATTAACGTAACCAGAGGTGGGTACAAAATTGAATTCGAGAAAACCAATAACCCCCGCCTTACAAATGTTCTATTAAGCAACGACACAAACCAATTCCTCAAACAGCTGCCTTTCCGCGAATTCCATTTCAATTTCGATCAGTGCAAAGTGATTGACAAATAACTGACTGAGTCACCTCGACAGACTCAGCCAAACACTTAAAATCCTCGAATCTCCACTCCAATCCACACCATGCCACCACTCAACCATCCGCCGCAATCACTCGTACACCAGCAACCAACGATCCGGATTGCAAAAACTCAATGATTTGTAACAATTTAATTTGCATATCATAATCCCTGCACTTCCTAACCACTCGCCAACACCTTCAACTCTCAATCCTACTATTCCACCACCACCATATGGCCCGTCATCCTCATTCCATTTTTGGAACAATCAGAGCAATCGAAAGTCCTAAAGAGATTCAAGAATTCCCAGAGCCACAGAACCGAGAAATCCTTTCTTTCTTCGAATGCAACGTCCCCCTCATTCCCATAACCACTTGAACAGAACAGGCAAGAGCGACCGGCCAAGGGGATCGACGGGACGTACGAACAACCGACTACAGAAAACTGCAGCAGCCGAGTATGCTCTACGAGTAGGTACATGCCACAACGGCTACCGGGTTAATTTGAATATGAATTCATTTTCCCAATCGACGAGAGAAACGTGCATTTGATTCTGCTTTTGTTGCTTTTCTTCTTACTCGGTTTTAGGTTTTCCTCTTCGTTTTCTTATATTTCGTCTTTTTGTGCGATGGTTTTAGAATCGCCCGGAGTGGATCATGGCATTTGAGAGGAGAATTAGCGAATCCGACTGGTTAAATGTCATTTCACCGGTTTATTGGATTTGCTCATTTGCTCGATCGTGGGAAAGAGGTGGTTTACTCAATTGAAAGTCGAGAAACACCTTTAAGGATCTTTGATCATCCTTTCGACAATGGCTATTCGATGTGGATACTGCGCAGAGCATTCTCTCCCTTGGGAATGAGAGGTTTTGTTTTATTGTTTTTAGGAAACGATTACCAAGCCAATCGTCAATAATGTTCCCATAGATCAGTGATCGGTGATCGTTGGCAATGTGCGTTCCGTGAACTGGCTCATTCTGCATTCAGTTCGTTGTCGCAACCATGCTACGAACAAATTAGCAAAACAAACAGAGTCTCCGGGATCTGTCGAAAAATCTGTCAATGCATGAATGTATGAGATGTCGATCGCATCACATCCTGTCTTACCTCAATCGATCGGTGGCTGATCGTCGTCGTCCTCTATTCGTTGTATGTGTATGTTTGTGTGTGTGTTTGTGTCCAGGAAGCAGACAACATTCGATCCATTATGCATAGGAAAAAGGAAAAAACAAAAACAATCGAATGGCATTAGGTGCATCAGCAGACCAAGTGCTCCGTGTCTGGCACGATCACTACCGATCAACACCGGAGATGGACATCGATCGATCTGTTTTCTCTGTAGCTTTTCGTTTTCTGGTTTTAGCTTGACAGTGAAGTCACTTGATTCCGTAACCGATCGAGCACTAGAGATCAGTAGTCACTCGTGCAGACAGGAAACGATCGCAACCAGTAACGGATAGCGATCAATCGATTGCGGATGGACAATGTTTTGAGGAAAATCATTTAAATGGTAATCGACGATCCTCTAAATGCTGCACCAATGCAGTTCATGAATTTTAAATCCAACTTACGCATGTCCGGCGGAGGGAAGCCAGAACGAAGATCTACACACATACATAGGTTTGTTGGTTCTCTGAAAACCTGACGATCGTAGGCGCACTTGACCAATTCAGATTATTGCCATTCGCTGATTCACTGATTGGTACTATTCGTTAGTGCCGATGCAAATCCAGATGATCATGCTGCAAATTGACTCCACGTAGCCGCTGAAAAGCGATTACAGGATATTCAGAGGTCAGTGGAAATCGCACAATGACGAACCAAACGATCGGCTGCTTGTTAATTCACTACCTAACCCCATCGATCCATCATCATCTCTGCACTGCCATTTGTCTTCCGTCACCGTCACGATCGGCCACCAACACCAGTGCCACCATCGTATGTGTGTCATCTCAATAAATCTATTCGACGACAATAATTCAAATGTTTAGGCAATTCTATGCTGGCATCTTTTGAAATACGAGTATCTGTCCGTTGGCACAGCTCCAATGCGAGTGTACACGGTGGTGCGCGTTAGCTGGATGAGATCATCCGCCTCATCTTAGCGAGTGTCGGAAGAAAAGCATCAAGCGAGCTAATAGCCAAACATCAAATGAGCAGTATGTGATCGTTGTGATTATGAATACGAATAGTGGTGCGGGTGATCGTGCTGACTGTGTGACAGGATCACTGACGATCACTTAGGAAAATAACGAGTGATTGGAAAATGTGTTTTTCTTTTCGATGAAACATGAAACAACAAAAATCGATTACGATCCAATTGGTTATGCAGCTCACGAACAACACGAACTATATGTATCTATGAAAGCACAGGCCCATACATAGGGCGTGTATGTGTTGTACAGGCATAGAGGAACGTCGGAGTGCAAAAGGCTAAGTGGCTGTGTCCATCAATACCGCTTTGAGTCAATTGGCGAAATGTCATTGTATGCTAATAAGTTAGCTATGAGCGTCAATCAAAGACCTAAGCCCGATGTTGGAACCTGTATCCAGATAATTTCTAGCGCTCGTGACTGCTACATAGTGCGTGTGCAATGGAATTCAGTTGTCAGTCGTCTCCGCCTGGCGCAACCGAGAACAATTGCTTCACGATTGCTTTCGGCCGTTATGGCCGTAGATGCCGGTATACTCGTAAGTGACTTGACAACGACAACAGTGACTATGAAATAAACTCAACGATGGGGACGAGAGAACTGGGTAAAATGGGCGGTGGTGGTTCATTCCTATTACATCCCTACCGGATGCTAGTGGATGATGTCAATCGCTTAACCGCCGGCTGATATTCGGCGGTTTTTGATGGTCGTGACTTTCGCTTGGTCACGGTATTGATGACATAGACAAATTGAAAGACAATGTTCGTTGTTGGTATTGCTAGTGGTACTGCAGGAGTAAGTGGGAAGAATTGAAATTGTTTAATCAGAGTGCGATCGGGGCTTGAGAATGTATTTCCCGGCGGTTGCGCCAAAGAGAAAAGAGTGCACAGAAATGGACACATAGGTTTCCTCTCTAGTCATTATTCATTCGTGGGATAAAAGACATCATAGAGCGACAACACCACTATAGTTCTAAGCTCAAATCACACAGATTAACTGATGTCATCCAGACCGAATCGAGTTTTCCAATACACAGAACTCAAAGTCACCCGGATTATCCTCCAACACTGCATAAGACCTTTGATTTGCCGTGAATGACTCTGCACTTTAAAACCCACCCCGTGCATCGTCACGACAATTGTTCACTAATGATCCCGCCTGCGGTGAGCTAACACCATGAAATCATTAAGTCATCCTCATCACACATGCACACCTATCATGTCATCTGACGACTCCATCAGCTACAGCGATTGTAACTCTTTCCAGCCACAATCCACTGCGTCCAAACAACCTGACCGTATTCCGCGTCGTCCACTAACGCTCTAATCGTTCACCGGCAAATAATTATAAATTAAATCAATCCCGCATGGCATTCAATTATAATTAATTAATTAAAGTAATCACAGACCAGACTCCGATCACTATTCGTTTCAAATCGCATGGCGTTCTAATTAGCTGCAGACCCCTCACGCGCACTCAATTGCATTGCAACGCGCTCGGTGCGATGATAGTGCTCCTTAGCCATTGTTCCTAGACTCTGGTGTCGGTGTTGATGCAGCTTTTTCAAATCGCAGTTGCTAGGCGGTTGGCGGCAAACGCTTTTGATCTCAGACAATGCATCGGTTTCCCCGCTTCTCCGGTAGCGAGTAATACTCATTGTTTCAGTCTATTTAAGGCGTAATTAGGGTAGAGGGGAGCGGGCACCTTTCATTTTGTCCGATTTCTCGAGATACGTGATTACTAAACGTTTTGGGCATTTTTTCAAGTGTGGAACAAAAGCGTCCGACGCATGTACACACTTGGTCAATCATTGTTCCGAGTGGAGTCGCTTTATCATCGTTCGCATTGTGGGATGAATGAGTCAGGGGAATAGTGGAGGATTGGTGACGGTGTGTCAACCTGACTTTTTAATTGTTTCAAGCTTTTGAGAGCTGATGAGTCATTTGGCGGTTCGGTTTCGTGTTGATAAGAGTTGTTCACTTCCCACTTGCTCGGGTGGCGGGTCAGTGAGTAATTCCTTTGTTCCGACAACGACAAGTTGAGGCGGAATGTGTCACATTTATTCAGGGAAAAGGAAAGTGAGGTGTTGATCTGGAGGCTTTGTGCTGACGATTTCAGTTTTTCTTTTGTAAGGGTTTAGTGACAGAACTCACAACGAGGTTTCTGCTTTCAAACACCGAAGGGATCTTAGGAACAGACTTAGTTCCATCTTAACTCGAGTTACCAGAACATAAGGTCGCTGCTTAGAGCTTTGGAATATATGTATGTACATGCTGTCAAGTGCCAAATCTCTCTCAACGAAATAAGTGGTTGTCAGACGGTGGAGCGTCTGGGCTACATATGTACATACATATATAGTGGATGCATCAACATTTCCAAACAGGTGCGGTCAATTTATTCTGCGGCAGGGGATGTATGTATGGATGTGTCGCCTGGTATTGTCGCGATGGAACACAACGCCTGTTCTGTTAGCTAACTTTGGTCACTCTTTCTCGATAGCTTCGTTCGAAGGGTCGTTGCAGCAGCTCACAATGGGTAATTCCACTTTAATCCCAGCAAACACTCAGTATCTGTTTGTTTGTCGTCAATCCAGGCTTTGAAGTGGTTTGTGAAAGGTCAGTAGCCTTGACCGTTTTTTTTTTTTTTTTATCTGTTGGAGCACTCAGACACAAATACTGGTCCCTTGTACTACCAGACAGTTATTCACCTTTATTATATTTTTCCCTTTTTCCGGAGAAAAATTAGAAGGAGCTTCAATGATGTAGAGCTGAGAGATTCGGCAACCACCACGTTCTAAGAGTGCGCCACGGTGCACGAGCAAAGGCGGGAAAGTCACAGAGAAACTGTTCTGCCATATTATGTATATCCGGCACATCCGGAGAGGTCACGGTAATAGTTTCAGCGGCTAAGGGGTGTCCACAAGGAGGAGACCCTTCACCCCTTCTCTGGTCGATAGTTATCGATGACCTAATCCGCAAGCTAACCAATCTCGGTTACGAGGTCATCGAATATGCCGATAACCTAGTAGTTATTGTTAGAGGCGAACTCTCTGATTGCGAGCGCATGCAGCTTGCGCTTGAGTTCATCTCTGACTGGCTTGGCAGAGAGGATTTATCGATTAACCCAAATAAGATAATCTTAGTCCCGTTTACAAAGAGGAGAAGGTCGCAGCCCTGCTCCGTCTTTCTAAAAGGTACAAACATAGGATTTTCAAAAGAAATCAAGTATCCATGTAGGTATTGACATAAGTCGCAGACTTAACTGGAACTCCAACATTAAAAACCAACTTACAAAGGCGACTAAGGCTTTGTGAGCCTGTCGACGCATTTACGGTAAAACCTGGGGATTGGAACCTAATCCACTGGCTATATACCGCGATAGTAAGGTGGACAAAGGTTGAGCAAAAGCGATAGTCATTCCGCTTTAACGCCTCCAGAGACTACCACGTCTCCGCATTACAGGCGCTATACCAACCTGTCCTACGGTAGCTCAAGAAGTCCTGATTAGACTTAGTCCACTGCACTTTCTTTATTAAAAAGGTTGCATTACGTAGTGCATTCAGAATTCTTGCTCGAGAACCCACCGTGTAGACCTATGAGTCACATGTTCATCCTGCAACATCTTCCTGAGCTGTATATGATTACCACGGTCTTGGACGCATTACCACACACCTTCACTTTTGAAAAGAGAATTGAAATATTGATCCCAAACCGCACAGCTTGGGAAACCAATGATCCTTTGCTTAACGTCAAAGGCTATAAGGTGGTACACTGATGGCTCAAAGATGGTTGTGGCATTGGCACCGGCATCATTGTACTAAATCGGAATATCTTGAAGGCCCTAGGAAAGAGTCGTAGTATCTTCCAAACAAAATTATGTGCCATCCTGACACGTGTGAATCTAAATTTAGAGACCGACCGGCGTAAGAGGAGTAACTATCAATATACTCTTTGATAGCCAAGCAGCGGCTAAAGTGCTGAGTTCGTATGGCACGAACTCAAAATCTGTTAAGGAATGCCATGATGCCCTACAAGACCTTACCAAAAGAATTTATGGTCAAGCTCTGGTGGAGGTATTAAGGGCAATTGAATCGCCAAACAATTTGCTAGGAAAGCTCGCAAGACCTGTCCTTTTGTAACAGCGTTCAAGGACTGCGCCAATTAAAAGATTTATACGGCCTCTGATTAATATCCTCAAACGAAGCTGAGCATCGACTTGAGGACGAAGAAACTGCAGGGCACATACTATCTGAGTGTGCTGCTCTTTGTCGTCTTAGGAATTATGATTCCTGAGGGGATCATCTCAGCTCATTCTCAACCTCATTAAGGAAGTAGAGAAGCTCCTCGTCTAATCGGATAGTAGACTCAATAGATCTATAAAGGCACTGCGATCATGCTATTTGCTAGCACTAGCCCCTTATAAATAAAAAGCCTTCTGCAGTCAATTCTCCTTAAGCATAGGAAGAATGCTGCGAATTTCTTGCAGACATCAGCTCGTACGCGGTTAGTCATCCTGCATCCTGGATATGCCCTCCATCTACTATTGTGTGCATTAAAGATCCAAGCATTGATGTGGTTATTGACAGTGGAACGGGTAGACCCAAGGCGGGTTCAGGTCCTGACAAACTCTCCTCTGAGCCCATTCTGGCGAGTTCATCAGGGCTCTCATTTTCTGGGACCCAAACAAGTCTTAGTGAAATAAGTCTACCGACATTGTTCAGGAAGGCCTTAAGTTCATACACTAACTTAAGGCTGGTTAAAGGGTTGAACACAGCTTTGAGTGCAGCTTGGCTGTCAGTGCAATCACATATGTTTTTACCCTTCCACCTATGCTACATAACATAGCGTATGGCCATCGGGATTGCGTATACCTCTGACTGAAAGACAGACGCATAATTGCCTAACGGAGAGTGCAGTCGGACGTTTTCGCATTCAAATAAAACTCGGCGCCGGACCACAGTCCAGACTTAGAGCCATCTGTGAAAATGCGAAGACTATCCGTTCCAGGTTCAGTATGTGGCCAGAGCCAATCCTGACGCCATGGAAATTGGACTGTGAAGTCATAGCGCAATAGGGTGAGAGGTGTCATTGCATCAAAGGGCATATCTGCTCCGACCATTTCCTAGTGGTAGCATGACTTAGAACCAAACTTTCCAATGTTAGAAAGCTACATAAATCCACCAAGAGGAGGTTCCACACTGGAAGCCTGAGCACCTCAGAGATTGTCAGAAACAAAGTAGAGCACGAACGTTTTGGGCACTTAAACTTCAAAATGCTAAGAAAAATGCATCAAAGTAAAGTCGTCGAAGGCTTAATCGTCAAAGGTTTATCAAAAATGATCCTTTCTGTGAGGTGTGCGCATATGTCAAGCAACACCATTCAAGTTTTCCTAAGAAAGGTGCGAGACGTTCTATATCTTAGCGTTTTTGGAAGCGAGTGGTATGTCCATATTCCAAAAGAGCAGTAACTCTGTTAAGTGTCAGATGGTAGGATATAGTGGAGGCAATAACGCACATAGAGTATACGACGCAGTGGGTAGAAACGTTTTGGTCAGAAATGATGTTATGTTCATTAGAATAGCTGTTATACCTGACATTGTGAACGACAATGGACTTTCGCCAGTGTTTCTGAATAGCTGGCCCACAATACCCACTAAACAGTAGCTTTATGCTGGTGCGCAGCCGCTTGCTAGACCTCGTGTGGGTTGACATCGTCCTAAATTCAGCAACGTACCCAATCGTCTGGTATCGTGGGCAATGTCTATGGTCACGTTCCTTCAACTACCGGAGCAGTTGGAAGTAAGTAAGTAAGTTTCGACTCGAAATTCGCCAAAGTAGATGTCTGCGGAAGGCCAAGTTCTTGTGCGCGACATGGAATTGACTGCCCCGGGGTTCGCTTTCTCACAAGAATCGCGGCAAGGCTTACACTGCCGTACGAGTGTTGACTGTTTAATGAACCAGTAGCCTTGAATGAAGGACGAACATGTAAACCATAAAATGAGCACAATGTGCTAACCCTGTTATGGTGAAATGACCGCAAAAGTTGCAGGTACTCCATTCTCCAACGCCTCCACAATTTATTGGTGTATTTTTGGCGTCGCGACCATAAAGCTCAAATCCCATCAGCGTCATTTGGTACAGTAGATGGTATCGTGGATCCGTACTGGGTCCCCAAAAAATGAGACGGAGTCAAAGCTTCTGCATCCAATGGATCGCTGCCTACGTACGTCAAGGGACGAACATTGACGACTGCTTCGGCTTCAGCTAAGACGGTTCTTATTTGCTCTGAAGTAAGTTTGGCCTTTCCTATTACCACTTTTAGGACATTTTTTATTGTTCGTACATGGTGCTCCCAAAAGCCACCCCACTCGCTCGCTCTACTGAAAACCACCATTTTATGCATTTGTGCGCTAAGAAATGTTGAAGAGCTCCATCTTCGAATTCAACACCACTTAACTCAACGGCTGCTCTGCGGAACGTTTTGACATTATCAGAGTAGATGACGGAGGGAACTCCCCTTCTGGCAATAAAACGTTTGAGACCCATAAGGCAACTATATGTAGATAAGCTCGTTAACATCTCGAAATGTACAGCGCGAATGGCTGCGCAAGTAAACACCATGAAGAATGTAGATCTTATTCATATTGCCTGGGTTGTCAAATAAGTACAGGGAACCAGCGAAGTCTACGCCCACTGCATCAAAAGGCCTAAACAATGGGAGACGATCGGGTGGCAATGGTCCAAATGGGGCTGATGATGGCTTTCCAAATAATTTCCGGCACACAACACATCTCCTTATTCTATTCTGAATTTGCTGACGTCCTTTAGGAATCCAAAAACGCATTCTTAGCTGGGACAATACAACATTTGTCCCCCCATTTAGGGTACGTTGATGATAGTGATCTATAATGAGATTCGTAGCATGCGACTTCGTTGGCAAAATCATTGGATGCCGAGAAGACCACGTTCATCCAGAAAACGTTTGGTATCTGCTTCCCTTCCTGTAAGGAGCGAATTTCTTTAGTGAAGGATGTAGATTGAATGTACCTGATCCAGTAAATTTCTGCGGCCTCGAATTCTTCCGCGATTAAGTGTATAGATACAAGCCCACTTTTTTTGCGACAGATCCTGGCAAAACGCTGTATATACGTATGCTGTAACACGAACGAAGTGTTTCCAAGTACCCACATCTTCATACTCAAATAGAGGTGGCGGCATTGATTCAAATTCAGGCACAGTACTGGTTTCCACAAGCAAAGCAAGGACGTCTTCATGATGGGTCTGTTGAACTGGAAAATATCCATCCTGCAGCCATGATGGACCACTTTTCCAGATAGTAGAAGATTGCAAAGTGTCTGTGCCAACACCTCTCGTCACTAGAACAGCCGGTTTTCCTTGCCACTGCAATGCCGCCATTCAGAAACCTTGGTGTGTCGTTTTATCTCGTCTACCCGGCTCTGCACGTAAGGCAGCCTGGATCCAATTCAATGGTATTTTGGAATCCGACCACAAGTAAAAGTTACATATTGAAGTTTCAATCGACTGCTTTAGGTATGCGCAAAGCCGAGCGACGACCAAAGCAGCAGTCAGTTCAAGTTTTGGCAGTGTGAGACCACCATTCTTCAATGGTGCGACCCGAGACTTTGTACACAGAAACGAAGTTGTCTTCTCTCCTAACGAACCAGTGCTCGTGATGTATACCATAGCTCCAAATGCCTTGAGGCTGGCATCGGCAAAGACGTGTACATCCCTTGAAGTTCCGGAGCAAACTGTAAGGGCTGCTCGCGGTATAGTGATATCTTCCAGATGCGACAAGCCCCTCACACCATTCTCCGACTCCATTAAAATAGCTCCAGCCATCAGCTCATCCCAAGATAGCTTTTCTTTCCATATGGACTGAAAAAGTATTTTTAATCGTACAATAACGGGATCGAAAACTCTAACAATTGTACTTAACACAATCCTCTTATTGGGTCCACCATGACTCTTGTATTTTTTCTGTTGCGACACTAACCTCATCATTAAACACAAACCAATTCAGCCCGAGCACCTTATGGATTTCTGGTGTATGTTCTGTTCCCAAAGCTTTCCGTACGGTGCTGCTATTTGAATTCCATTTTCTAAGATTCATCGAGGCAATGCTCATGATCCCCATAGCTTCCCGACTTATTTGTATTGCATCTTCTTCTCTGTCCAGCGCCATAGCAAAGCGCTTTTCCTCAAAGGGTGGCATGTTGAAGGAAAAATTGCTTCTTGATGTTTTAGATGCTCTCGTATGGTGGCCGTCAGCAAAAAATGGACTGCAGTTTACCCCGAAGATAACTCTGGTCATGCGATAGTCCATATATTGTATCTGTTGCTGAGAGAATGCCCCTGGAGCGAACCACACGAAACGGTGAGTATCACGATCGCTTTCATTAAGTAGGACCTGAAGGAAAGCCTTTTCTTCATCCGCTACCACACCATAACGACCAAATCTAAAGTTCAACAGAATCTTTAGAACATCTGGTAACAGGTTAGCTCCCACCTACAACATGTCGTTAAGTGAAGGCGAATCTTGACTGCGAACAGAGGCGTCGAACACAATTCTCATCTTGGTTGTAGTGCTGCTGGCTTTAAATACTGGATTGTGTGGGAGATAGAACACGCGCCTTGGTTGAAACTCTACGGTTGTGGGAACGGGTGCAGCAAAACCATCGGATGATAGCTATTGAATGGCTGCTTCATATTCGTCAAGAAGGTTGGGGATTTTGGATAGTCGCATGATTAATGATCGTATCCGTTTTAGAGCTTGTTCTCTGTTGCTCCTGAGCTAAGAATCTGGGTTTTTCCATGGTAAGGCTGCTTCGTAGCGATGTCCCTTTCTTGAGATTTTGTTCAAATAGTTCTTCTTACCAGGGGAGATCGCGCTTAACTTGGCAAACGCCAGTTTCGATCTCTGTCCCTGCTCAATCCAAGTTGACACACAGCCTCCGCGTGGCCTCCCCTGGATAGCTATACTGGCACCCGCCAGGAAGTGAACCAATGTGTGCAGCGACCCGACCCATTGTTCCTGGGGAAAGAGGAACCTGGCCCTACAGGTTGGGGGTTGCGCTTAGGGCTAACATCCCTATCGCGTAAAAAAAATTTTGTTCAGAGACAACCAACAGCCTCGGATACGGACGGATTACATGTTGACGACCCCCGCAAACGTCTAAAAGGAAACGAATTTCGGATCTGCACCTGGAACGTTAGGTCCCTCAACAGACCAGGTGCAGCCGAACAACTGGTCGATTCTTTGGACTGCTATAAGGCAGACATTACCGCGCTCCAAGAAGTGCGGTGGGATGGGCCAGGCAAAAAGCGGAGGAAAAACTGTGATATATACTACGGAAACTGCTACAGAGAAAATAAACAACGCTTATTCGGATGCGGATTTGTTATTCGAGGCAGACTCAGGAAAAAAGTCTTAAGCTTTCAGTATGTAAGCGAACGCCTCAAAACTATCCGCATCAAGGCCAATCTTGGCAATATAAGCTTACTATGTGTCCACGCCCCCACAGAGGAGAAAGATGACCGACATAAATACGACTTCTATGATCTCCTAGGCAGAACGTATGCGCAATGTCCCAGCTATGACACCAAAATCGTTCTAGAAGATTTCAATGCGAAGCTGGATAAGGAAGCTATTTTTGAACGGGTCATCGGAAAGCACAGCCTACACAACACCACGTCAGAAAACGGACTAAGGCTAGTGGACTTTATGGCGGGACATAACCTGGTAGTAGCAAGTACACGATTCCCACACCTCAACATCCATAAGGGGACCTGACGGTCTTTCAATCAATCGACAACCAACCAAATTGATCATATTGCGATCGACGGCAGACACTCCTCCAGCATCCTAGATGTCCGAACCTTTCGAGGAGCCAACATCGACTCGGATCATAACCTGTTGCCGCCAAGGTACGGATGCGAATTTCTCGGATTCAACGGAGTCGAGTAAGAACACCAAAATTTAACGTCGGAAAGTTGCAATCGCAGGAGACCGCCAGGACCTTCGCCGATCAGGTCTCCCTCAAGCTCTCTCAAGTCTCGATGCAATCTGCAGAAACCATAGAACAGCAATGGAGTCGTTGTCAGAAAACCATTAGAGAGGCCTCCTCAGATACATAAACTCGGTTTCGAGCCACCACCGTCGAGAAACCCCTGGTTTGATGATGAGTGGAGACAGGCCCATGTAGTGAAACAGAATGCATACATGACCACATTGCATCGACGGACGAGAACTGCCCACGAACAGAAAAGGAGGGAGGAGCATGCGCTTCTGAGAAGGAAAAAGAAGGAGCACGGGAAGCGCGAGATCGAGGAGATGGAGAGATGTTACTACAGGAACGACGTTCGAAAATTTTACCAGAAAGTAAAACGAACATGCCAAGGCTATAAGGCCAGAGCAGAAGCCTGCAGGGGTGAGCACGGACAATTAGTAGTGGAGTCACAGTCGATGCTGAGATTGTGGAAGGACCACTTCTGCAGATTGTATAACGGCGATGATAGTCAAAATGCCGCCGCCAGGCAGAGCGAACCATCCACAATGGACGAAGACGATGGAGAATCCCGTCCATCCGACCTAGACCATGTTAAGATAGCGATATCGAAACTTAAGTCTTATAAAGCTGCTGGAGCAGACGGACTCCTCGCGGAGCTGTTTAAAGCAGCTGGCGATGAGCTGGTTAGGAACATGCACCAACTCATCTGCAAGATATGGTCGGAAGAACGCATGCCCGATGAATGGAATCTCAGTATCGTTTGCCCGGTCCATAAGAAAGGAGACCCCTATGACTGCACCAATTACAGAGGGATAAGCCTGAACATCGTGTACAAGATCCTCTCTGCCGTACTTTGTAAGTGCCTGAAGCCGTTCGTGGACAATCTGATAGGTTCCTACCAGTGTGGTTTCAGGCCAGGAAAATCCACGATAGACCAAATATTTACACTACGGCAGATTTTGGAGAAGGCCCATGAATTCCAGGTCGACACGCAGCATCTTTTCGTCGACAGTGTTTATAGAGACGAGCTATACAGAGCCATCGCATGTTTTAACATTCCTGCCAAACTCGTCAGACTGTGCAGGATGACTATGGAGAACTCTCGCTGCTTCAATAAGGTCGGAGGTGAACTAACCGACCCCTTTGATGTCAGAAAAGGTTTTAGACGGGATGACGCATTGTCATGTGATTTCTTCAACATTATTCTTGAAAAGATCGTGCGGGACTCTGCGGCCAATACAAGAGGTACGATCTACTTTAAGTCCACACAATTGCTTGCCTACGCAGATGACACTTACGTTATTGGACGAACAAAGCGAGACGTCAATGAGGCGTTCGCAAGCATTGAAGCAGAAGCGTCTAAAGTGGGTCTAAGGGTAAATGGGGACAAGACCAAGTATATGCTGTCATCCAAGAAAGACGCGCAACACCGACGTCTTGGTCAGAACGTCACCTTCGTCAGCTACATTTTTCAAGTAGTCAAGGACTTCGTCTACCTTGGCTCGATAGTGACAAGCAGCAACGACACCAGCGCTGAGATAAAACGCAGAATAACTCTAGCCAATCGCTTCTTCTTCGGGCTCAAGAGGCAATTGAGTAGTAGAGCCCTCTCTCGAAAAACTAAGGTTTCCCTCTACAAAACCTCAATCATCCCGGTCCTCCTCTACGGCGCTGAGGCTTGGACGTTATCAAAAGCGGATGAAGAGGCTCTTGGGTGTTTCGAGAGGAAAATTCTGCGTGCAATCTTTGGTCCCGTTTGTGTAAACGGAGAGTGGAGGAGGAGATTCAACCAGGAACTGTGCGGACTGTACAGCGACATCGGCCTAGATAGACGTCTTCGGATCCAACGTCTAAGATGACTGGGCCATGTAGAGCGAATGGACATCAACGCTCCGGCCCGTAGAGTCTTCGATATCAACCCCGAGAGACGACGCAGCAGAGAACGACCGCATTTAAGTTAGCGCGCACAGGTGGAAAGGGATCTCAACCAAATGAGCGTGCGGCACTGGACGAAGCTGGCCAAAGATCATGCCGGCTGGAGGGGCTTGTTGGTTGAGGCCCTGGTTCAACCAGAACTGTAGCGCCATCTAAGTAAATAAGTAAGTAAGTTCTTCTCACCGAACGAATGCTTTCCTTGAAGTGACCACCCGAAAACCGTCTCCACTGCTCTTAAGGATCGTGATATAATGCGCTGTTTTCCAGTGACCACTGACCAATATTTGTTAGCCCCAATCAGAAGCCCTAATCCTTCATCGGTATCGATATTTGCATGGTGAATATCTGCCATTTTCAGGTTTTGGATCGATGCATGTGACAACTCAGGTGACGGGAGGACATCAATGCAAATATTTGGTACCACCACTGCCTCAATGTCCACATTTTTTTTTTGTTTTTTTTTTTTTTTTTTTTTTAGAGACTCGCGCAGGTTCAAGAGTTTATATTCTCTTTTGATGTGATAGACACACAACCTGAACGCAGTGCAGTGGTTTGGGTCGTTGATGTTCGTTTTCGTTCACTACTCTCAGGGGTGGTTGTCCTAGATAGGACGAGAGCCGACCAAATTTTCAACGACGTTCATGGTGATTTGTCTTTAATGTTCGAAAAACATACATTTCAAATATTAGCATAACCGCCATGAATGACCAAAAGCTGCCTCTTACTGGAAAAGCCTCTTTGGTCTCCATTATTAGAGGCACAAGATGAAAGTGTCGGACATTCCATTACGGACGCGATAGCATCAGTCCCTAACTATTGCGAACCCTTTTAATGTTGGCCAAGGAACCTACATAATTATGTAAATTATCCTCTCAACTAACAGCAGTTATATCACGTAATCAACATGTGTATTAACCACATTAATTAAAAAATACAAAGACAATTTAAAGGCAACGGAAGTGAGCTCAAGGCTTCGTAACTCGTCCGTTTACGACCATCATCGGCTACATGTCCCCGCCTAGTTTCAAAGTTCCCCAGTCAAATCCAATTTAATAGCCACAATAAATCCCTGGCAAGGTTTTCGCTCACCTTCCGCGACGTTACTTTTATGAACCATCAACTCAACAGAGCCATCCAATTGGCCCGATGCGTCGTGTGACCAGCGTCCGATCAAACGGAATCCCGTCATTTATCCCTCACATACAAATCCCTCCCCGACATCCGTTTATGGTCACATTAACTACCTACAATTAATTATGCCCAATTCATTGGCCATAAATAAAAATCTTTACGACGCAACGGGAGTACTTCAATTCGCTCCCTTTACGACACGTCCATTCGTTACGCCAGACATCAAAAGCGTGAATTGCTTGCTAGACGCAAGTGTCTTCGACGACAATAACGACAACAACAACTGGGTCACATGTGAAACATTGTCTCGGGCGCGGTGACGATGGCGTAGCGTGGCAAGCTTCCTGGGAGCGGGCGTTTTGACGCCAGCCGGATCTAGTGCGACAGACACTACACAAGCGCGCCGACTGCAATAAAAGAAGAAAAATTGAAACAAATTAGCTGCGGAGTGATTTAACAAAGTAGTCATGCTCGGCGGTTGGATGGAGTTATTTTCTCTAGGACGCGGGGGTTAAACAGAACGCCTTCGAGCATATGACTTGAAATTTTTATGACCCCACGATGTCAAACGATGTCAGGCTATAAAAGTCATTGAGTCTACAAGTCGTCGACACCCGGCTACTTGCTGTCCATTGTCTGGGAATGGGAATATCATAAAACCGACAAGACACAGAGACAGGAACTGACTCCGAACGTAAACGAGAAGAAGAGAACGAAAAACTGTCGTTGTGGCTCCAAAATTGTAAACAAACAACAGAAAGCTGATGCAGAATGGGATCGCTGCATGCAAGTTGAAGTAAATACGAATCTACACGTACTTGTCCCTGCTCCTTGGTGCCTGTTTTCTCGTTCAGACGAATGAATTGGCATATGGCGGGCAATGGCAACGTAAACGGCTACGAGGACAATGACGACGATGATGATGATGATGAAGCACAGGTAGTGCTGGCTGCATGGACATGGGCACGGGGATCGATGGCTGTTAGTAGGTGGTGCTACGGGCATTCGGGCTACGTGGGAAATGTGAACGAACTCGATGTAAACAATTTTTCCAGTTCCAATGGAAACGACTCTCCGGTTCGACTTGATACATGTACCTGTACTGTGCTGTGCGGCACACATGATGCATCACAGAGATATCGTCCGTCTGATATAGGCATACAGCGCCGGCAGACTCCGACGGTGCAGAAGACATCAGATGCCGCATCACGATATTGATGATGGTAGCGAGGAGCCGGGTGGAACACAGCCCGACTGATGGAATTTGGAATCAGAAAAAAGGTTATTCAACGCTGGAAGGGTTAATCGAGTGAATTTGGGAGCAAAATGTCAATGATCTTTGGTAATCGGATGGAGGAGATACATAGTGATGGAGCGGAGTATTGAAATTGTGGGAAGACCGACGTGATGGGTACGTACAATGCTGTGGATAGCGAGTTTTTCGGCCTAACAGCGGTTTCTGGAGAAATGCTGGACGATAAGAGAGAGTCAATCAACTATACGTCCGCCTGGGAGCAATTCTACGTAAGGAGCCATGTGTGCAGGTACATTTGGAATGGCTGCGATGCTCTACGGATGCTGGAATACAAGGTAAAAAGGCCTAACGATGACTTCTTTATTTTACGTAGATAATGTTATCTTTTGAGAAGGTCATAAAACCAGTTAGAAGGTTCATTGAAGTAATTCGAGGAAGTCATTTAGATGACTCAATGCCTTTTCTTATCTAAGGTTCAGAATTCGACCATCGCATTCTGCAAAATTGACTGCTTCGTTTTCATTGTCTAAGTTCTGTGAAATTCTTAAAATCTCTTGTTCGAATTGTTTAAGGATTTGAAGTCTTTGGAATCGTTGAACGTTATTGAAGTCACTTAAATCCCCTTATGATTGCGTCGGAAGCGATTTAACCGAGACGTTTAATTTCGAAAAAGCTTTGAGACAGGTCGATACGCTATCGTGTGACTTTTTCAACATCACTGGTCAATGCGAGGGGCACGACCTTTTCTAAGTTTTCCCACTGCTCGCATATGCCGATGACATTGACATACTTGGACGAACTCAGCGAGATATCATTGAGGCCTTTACGGGCATTAAGGCGGAAGCGGCTTCAATGGGACTGGCGGTAAAGGAGCGCAAATATATGCTGCCTTTGAAAAAGGACACGAACCATCGGTGTCTTGGCCTGGGCGCACATATTGGCAGGTATGATTTCAAGGTAGCGAAGGACTTAATCTACCTTTGCTCCGCAGTTATATGCAGCGATGAGATCAGTGCCGAAATCAAACGTAAAATAACTCTCGCCAACCACTGTTTCTTTGGGCTTCGGAGGCAATTGAGATGCAGAGCACTCTCTCGGAAAACCAAGGTGACCATGTACAAGAATCTTACCAGAGAGGAAAATTCTGCGTACGATTTTCGGCCCGACAAGCTTCAATAGGTGGTGGAGCAGAAGACTTAATAGTGAATCGTACGGGCTGTAGAGCGACACGACCGTAGCACGGCGTCTGCGGCTCCAACGCCTAAGATGGCTAGGTCATGTTACAGCTCCAGCCCGGAAGGTCTTTGAATCCAACTGTGATGGGCGATGCGGTCGAGGACGACCTAGGTGGTTGAAGTGGCGCACGCAAGTGGAAGAGGACATCAACCAACTAGACGTGTGGCACTGGAGACTGCTGACGAAAGACCGTGCCAGTTGGAGAGGTTTTTTAAAGGAGGCCCAGGTTCGCCAGCCGAAGAGCTTCTCCATAATGAAGTTGAGAATGCTTCACCAAGGTGATCCCCTCAGGAGTCATAACTTCGCTGAGAAGAATACGCTTCCTAAGATGGCAGAGAGCAACACACTCACACAGCATGTGTTCCGCCGACAGAGTCGACACTCAGTTTCAGACGAGAGGCTAGTTTCGTTAAGACGATATCTCAGATCTATCCTATTTAGTTTGAGTATGTCAATAGAGTGCTTTTCTAAAAGGACAGATGTTGCGATTTTTCCCACTTGTCTAAGAAGAAATTGATCTTAGACTTGGGAATGCGGCAAAATGGTTCTGGACCTACACATATATTTCTCGCTGGAGTTGGTCGGCAATTTCATTGCCTTTAATACCTTTGTGCCCTGGCACCCACCAATGTTTGACATTGTTTCTTTTGGCGAGATCTTGTGGGGCATCATGGCATTCCTTGACGGTACTCGGCGCTTTAAGCGCTGCTTGGCTATCCTCTTATGCCAGTCTCAAGATTCAGATTGCCTCATGTTAGGATGGCATGCAATTCTGCTTGAAAGATGCTGGGACTCGTTCCAGGGCCTTCGAGATCTTGCGATTTGGTCCAAAAATGCCGGCGCCAAGGCCTAAGGCCTTTGACATTTAGCAAGGGATTACTGTTTTCCCATGCTGAGCGATTTGGGATCAATATCTGAAATCTTCCGTCGAAAGTGAAGGTGTGTGGCAATGCATCCGCGACCGCGGCAATCATATCCAGCTCGAGAAGGTGTTGTAATATGGACATGTGACCCTCGGGTCTACATGGCATAGTTGTTCCCGAACGAAAAATTCTGCTTGCACTGCGTATGCCACCTTTTTGATAAAAAGGTGCAGTGGAGTGAGTCCAATGAGTGCTTCTTGGCCTGCCGTGGGACAGGTTGGCATAACTCCTGTAATCCCGAGTCTCTGAAGACGTTGAAACTTAACAATTGTAGTTTTTTGCTCAGCTTTTGACCCTTAGGTGACGATAAGTCTTACTATCGCGGTGTATAACCAGTGGACTACATACATATATACATTTTCAGTGGCCCGCATGTTCCACTAAGGGATTCGTGGGGGTAATGCACGCACGCGGGATTTCCTGGCCACTCGATCCTCCGCCATCGACTCTAACTCATCAGGAGCTATGCCCAAGCGCACCCAGACGAACTTTTGAACTTGGTCCAACCACCTCGTCCTGGGTCTGCCAAGCGGTCGCCTGCCTGATGGTATTGCATCCAAGGCACGCTTCGGAAGTCGTAATGATGGCGACATTTGTTCGGAGAAGGAGCTGCTCAAAATTGAGCTCCCCGCGCACAGCCGTGTTTCTCACCCCATCCCGGCGAGTAACTCCCACAACAGCACGAAGAAATCTCATTCCGGCAGCTTGTATTCGCAGTGGCCTCGTGAGCCATTACGGAGGTGGAGGGGGATGCACGCCATGCACTACCTAGTGCATGCGGGGCGTAAAAGGTAACAGACCACTGGATTACCTTAGATTTAAGTCCTCAGGTTTTACCGTAAGTGCATCGACAGGCCCACATGGCCTTAGTCGCTTCCGTAAGTTAAGTTTTCTTATTGGAGTTCCAGTTGAGTCTGCGGTCTAGGTTAATACCTAGATACTCTACTTGCATGTGCCATTTAGAAAGATTGAGCAGGGCTCCTCTTTGTAAACGGGACTAAGATTATCTTATTTGGGTTAATCGATAAACCCTCTCTGCCACAGAAGTTTGCATGTGGAATACAGGGTCTGTAAACAGACGATGGTCTAGTGCAAAGCTTGTGGGAACTCTTTCTTATGTGGTCTTAGCTCTAATTATTAAATGGAATTAGCTTGCACAAACCCCAAGTCTTTGGTGCCAAGCCCTTAAGAAAGCAACCAAACAGCAGTTGAATATTGATATCTAGCTCAACGGCTCGGCAGCGGGTCTGGTTTTGAGAGCAATAGGTACATGAGGATGCCTCTAGCCTCCTAGCGATAGTTGTGAGAAAAGTCATGACCCTAACGTTACAATACATAAGATTTAATGTCATAAAGTATAGTCACCTACGTACCATAAAAAAAATATCTACGCCCTAAACCCAAAACCATTCAGACAATTCCTCATTAGCGCGAGCGTAAAAATTTCAAAAGCTATCGGCAGTCTTCCGAACCCATTCGTAGGTCACTCTAGAGTCAGGTGTAAAGTCTGCTAATTAAAATCCAAGAAATTCGAGGAACACGACGCCCCTTTTCTAGCCTTATCTATTGGGTCATAAATCCAAACAGTATACCGCGCGCCGGCATTGTGCTTTTCCCCTTCTCATTCCTACCATCCACAATTGCAGACATACCGCGCCGCCCTATGAGCGGCGCGAGCTGTGTGTACAAATCATCAGAAAGCAGGGAAAGGTGAGGTCGTAAATCCACTCTTCCGTCTTACTCGTACCATTACCATTTTATTGACTCTAAATTGTGCTCGTATAGACCATTCGTGTCCCAGCGTTCACTATATTTTTTTTTCCCCCGCTGACGAGTCGACAAGTCTTGAGTGTCGTCCCATCTCATTTCCGGATCGGATCGGATCGAAATCGCTTGCTTTCTGGTTTTTTTCGTTTTTTTTTTTACGTGCCATTTAGGTTGATTTTTACGACCGATCGTGGTCACAAATCTCCGCGACGACAGAACGGTGTGGTTTCATGAACATGATCCAAGGAGACCGAGAAAACGAGAGACAGTTGACAAGTCCTTGAATATGGCCAAATTCCAGATGCCGCCGTTTATGGATTTCGCTGGAAGAGCGATTAAACGCAATTACACATGATGGATAGCCGAGGCTGTCACATGAGATCGATGCGTTGATGCGTTGGATCGTTGGACATGTGGATCTGTAAATATGACCAGATGCGTGTGGCAGTGGGATGCGGCAAATATGGTGGGAATTTATTAGATTATCATTATGGACGTGCAATACTGACCAAACGATCTTCATGTTCACGGCATTGATCTCACTCGGACAGATGAAGATGAGGATGAAGATCTGTAATGATCCTAGTCGAATGTAGTCGGAGCGCGGCTAATGAGAGAGAGACGTGAACATTCATCATCGTTAGGTAAGTCTTCTTGGGAGGTTGTAGAGGTTGTTTTTTTGTTTGTGATATTACTTTTGCGTGTAGAATCTGGGATTTCGAGGTTTTGCTTGATGTGCCATAAAGGGATGTTGTGTATAATTAAGATGAAACCTTCGTTGAGGTCGATGGAAAAAATCCATAATTAACCTGGACGACTACACTTGGTTCCGAAGTTGAGGCGGCAAAAAAAGCAAACTCTTTCCTGGAATACATAGCAAAATCTTGGGTATGTTTACTAGCATCGCATCTGCAACCATATGTGATCTAATGAGGTTCAGGTATTGTAATGAGTGGTAAAGCAAACAAAATGCCTTTATTTGAAACCGGCGCGATGATCTTGTAATGAGCGAGTTCTGCGTGCGGTCTTGCAATTACAACAACCGTAAAAGTCTCTCAGGAATGATATGAAGATGGATTAATGTAGATATGCTTTAATTAGAGCCTTAAAGGTTCACTTGCAATGTTAGAGTCCATTCAACATTTTTTCCATCAATCCATCCAAAGCTTTTAAGCCGTCACCAACATAGTCTACCCCACAGATTAAGGCAACAAGTCAAGCGCCCATTACCCATTCGTAATGTGACAGACATGACTTTTAGAGAGCCCATAAAAGCTCACTCCTCCCCAATTCTCACTTTTATTGCACAACCCAATCGCCGAGTTCACCCCCGGTTTCACAGCCTCCAGGTGCGGACAACCATAAAATACTTTTCAATTAACCAACCGAATGGAACTACATTTCATGCCGCGAGACATGCATAAATCCTTCATTCGAACTTTAAAACTTATGCTTTTCTCCACGCACCAAAAACGTCTCAGACTTAGGCAAAGTCATAGACGAGGAAAGCCAGAACAGGGGAATAGAAAATCATAATTTTCCTTCATCCACGCAGCCTACATGACATTTATTAATTTCTTTTGGGTTGGAATATTGATTAATGCCCACACCCACCGCAACGAGGCAGCCGAAGATAGAAATAAATGGTTCGCCTCGACTGCGGCGGCACACATTGCCGCGATAAAAGTTCAATAAATTTGATTCGTAGGAAGCGTGACGAAGAGATGTCGGGACGACGGGCACAATATCGTCGCGTCGAGACCATAACCAGGTGGGCTTCCTTACCCCAGCATCAGCATGGCAAAACGGCAATTCAAATCAAAAAAATAATAAAATTGAATACACCCCACAACCGTAACCACAAGCATCGCAATCGCTACATCACCACATCACCAAAGTCGAAGTCAAAGTGATAATTCAAAGCCAAACTGCTAATCCTACTAAAGGTGTCCAAAATAGTGCAAGTCTGTGATAGATCTTGTCGCCGTGTTGGCGTCTAGTTCGCTTAGACTTCTCGTCGAGGGTGGTTGGAGCAGCTTGACTGCCTGGAAGCAGGCTTAGCTTTGATAGTTGTGTGTAACCTTCTCGGCATCGTGGGCTGGTTAAATGGGTGATTTACGCAATTACAGGTATTTGCAAACTGATCGTGGCAAATTAAGGGGACGCCAGACGTATCGGGGCGATAGGCTTTGCTGTAGCGTGGTGTTATACACGAAATTGCTATATTGACATTCCGCGAGCGTGATGAATGGATGACGTGTAGAATGGGTAACAAGAACCGGTGATAATGGACTCGCTTCGGCGTATCCGATGTGAAATATGATTATACTCTAGTAGATCAACTTGATAGGGCACTGTGTCAGCGAAAGCAAAGCCATGAGCGTGAGGATGCTGATGAGGATGACATCAGAAATACCTCGACTTACGTCGCTAAGTACTTCTCGGGAAAACCGCGTAAGTCGAAGTCCGACTTAGGTCGGAGTAAATGGGTATCATCACTGCAGAAGTGGTTTTTCCAAATTCTCAGCATCGACTGCGGTTCTACTACTAGGTGTCGATTCTCATCCATACAGGCCTTCGTTCGGGCTTTATAGCCTTGAGACCTTCGTTTTATCTGTTGATAAAATCTTCGAACGTCGTGCCTGCAATAGCACCTCTCCAAGTTTCCAATCGCCCGCTTCTCGTGCTCTTTCTTTTTTCTCTTGAGAAGCTTATGTCCCTGCCTTCTTTTAAGCTCGTTGAGCTTACGAGCCGCTCTTCTTTTTTTGTGTAGTGAGGCTTTGTATGCCTCCTGCTTTTCGGCATGTATCCTTCTACACTGGTCATCGAACCAGGTATTTCGTCGTGGTGGAGCTTTAAGGCCCAGCACTTCCGTTGTTGTGCTCTTCAGAGCCTGTTTGCACAGGCTCCATTGTTGCTCTACTGACTGAGTGGAGAATTGAGGTGTATCAGAGAGCTTAAGGGAGACGCGGTTGGCAAAGGCACTGGCGATCTCCGGCGATAGTAGCTTTCCGACGTCATAACTTGGTGTTCTAACTCTACTCCGCGTTGTTCGTGTTATATTGGCTACTACAAGATAGTAGTCTGAGTCGATGTTCACTCCTCGGAAAGTACGAACATCAAGAATAGTGGAGGAGTGTCTGACGTCAATCGCTATGTGATCAATCTGATTAGTGACTGATTGATCTGGCGACCGCCAGGTGCATTTGTGTATATCGAGGTGCCGAAAGCATCTGCTAACTAAAAGAAGATTTCGCCCCGTGTCAAGATCGATCAGCCTGTGTCCGGTATCAGATGTGGTGTCATGAGGCTGTGTTTGCCGATGACCCAGCTTAGCGTTAAAATCTCCTAGTATAATTTAGTGTCATAGCTGAGAGCACCGTGGCGCAGTGGGTAGTGTGTTGGCCTCTGACGCCGATGACACGGGATCGAATCCCGACACAGCCATGTCATCGAACGTGTTTTTCACGGTGTTCCTCCTCAGCAAGGTTCTGACAAAACCCCCTGTAGTAAAATTGTCATGAAAAGCTTCTCGAAATTCGCCGTTCGGAACCGGCAATAAACTGTAGGTCCCTTTCACCTATGGGAGAATTAAATCACACACAACATGGGTGATTGAGAGAAGCTCGGCTCAGGTCCTTCATGGACTGTAACGCCAATATACAGCTGGGGCATTTGGCATATGTCTAGGAGATCAAAGAAACCATCTTTGATGGAGTCATCCCTGTCTTCCGTGGGGACATGGACACATATGAGACTGATGTTACAAAAAGCAGCCTCTAACAACAAATCCGCATCCAGACAGTATGTCCTCTCTCCCTATAGCAGTCACCGTAGTAGATGTCGCAGTTTGTCATCCGTCTTTTGTCTGGTCCATCCCATGGCACTTCTTACAGCGCGGTTTTATCTGCTTTGTAGCAGCTTAGGGTTTGCTCCAATTGATCGCCTGCACCCTGTCTGTCAAGGAACCTCACATTCCAGGTGCAGACTCTCAAGTCATTTAGTCGTTTGCTGGGATTGTCAGCTCTGTATGCGTCCATACCGAGGCTTGTGGTTGTTTCGGAACAATTGCTTTTTTCCGTGAAAGGGATGTTACCCCTAAACACAACCCTCAACTTAGAGGGACAGATTAATCTTAACCCTGGAAGAAGGGGTCGGGTCGCTGCACACATTTGTTCACTACCTGGCGGGTGCGAGGACAACTTCCTAAATTTTTCAGACGTTGTAGATCAAGGGCACTTAAGCTCGTGGTGAACCTGGACCTCAACCAACATGCCCCTCCAACTAGCACGATCTTTTCCCCCTTTTCCATTGCCATACATCAAGTTGGCTGAGGTCCCCTTCCACCTGTGCGACCGTCCTCTGTTTCTTCGTCCCTCGGGTTGGATTCAAAGGCTCTCGGTCTGGAGCTGCGGTGTCCATCCGCTCTACATGGCTTAGCCATCTTAGGCGTTGAGTCCGTAGACGCCTGAGTAGACTCATGTCGCTGTACAAGCCGTTAAGCTTGTGGTTGAATCGATTCGGACGGAGCAGCGAGCATTTCCCAAAGTCCTCCTGCATGGTCTGACGTGATTAGCAGGAATATCAAAGATAGACATAGCGTTGTATAGCTTGTCTCTAATTACGCTGTCGTATGCGGCTTTGAAGTCGACAAAATAGGTGATGAGTGTCGACTTGAAATTCATTGGTTTTTTCCAGGATCCGTAGTGTGAAGATTTGGTGGTAGTGGACTTCCCTGACCTGAAGCCACACTGATAAGGATCTATCAGCTTATCTACAAAAGGCTTCACACAAAACGGCAGAGAAAATTTTGTAGGCGGTGTTAAGGAGGCTTACTCCTATCTTGTGGGTCGGGCAAACGATGCTTAAGGCTCCATTCTTCGGGCATGCTTTCCTCTGACCATATCTTGTAGATGAGCTAGTGCATGCCCTCAACCAGGTCATCTCCAGCCGCCTTGAAGGGCTTAGCAGACAGTCCAACTGAGCGAGGTCAGGGGGATGGAATTCTCTGCGATCTTCGTCATTAAGAATTGGATCCTCCTACACTCGTCATCGAACCGGGGGTTGCTTCGTGGTGGAGCCCAACACTTCAGAAGCAATGCTTTCAGAGCTTACTTGCAAAGGTTCCACTGCTGTTCTGTTGACAGCGTGGAGGGTTGAGGTGTATTGGAGAGCTTAAGGGAGACACGATCAGTAAAAGCACGGGTGGTTTTTGGCGAAGGTAGCTTTCCGTCAGAACTTTGTATTCTTACTCTACTCAGCTGCGTTCGTGATATCCCTAGGTGCATCTTGGCAACTACAAAAGAGCGGAGGAGTGTCTGACGTCGATCGCGATGTTATTAATCTGGTTAGTGATTGATTGATCTGGCGACCGCCAGGTGCCTTTGTGTATATCGAGGTGCCGGAAGCGCGTACCGGCTAGAAGGAGATTTCGCCCCGTAGCAAGACCAATCAGCCTGTATCCGTTTTCGGATGTGGTGTCGTGTAGGCTTTGTTTGCCGATGACTCGTTCAAAGGTGCTTTCCTAACCCAGCTTAACATTGAAGTCACCTAGTACAATTTTGATGTCATAGCTGGGACATTGGGCATACGTTCTGTCTAGAAGATCGTATAGCTCATCTTTGGTGGAGTAATCCTTTTCTATCGTGGGGGCGTGGACGCAGATCAGGCTGATGTTCAAAAATGTAGCCTTGATACGGATCGTTATGGGGCGTTCGCTTACATGCCGAAAGCTTAGGACTTTTTGCTTTAGTTCACCTCGAACCACAAATCCGCATCTGAACAATCGTTGTCCTCTCTCTCTACAGCAGTCGCCGTAGTAGATATCGCAGTTGGGATGGCGGTTAAATCCACTTTATGGTGGTCTAAGGCGTCCGCAAGTTGTTCGGCGGCACGTGGTTTATGGACCTAACATTCCACGTACATAGCCGAAGATCAGTGTCCATTTTTCGTTTTTTGCTAGGATCGTCAACATTAATCCGGTTCAGTTTATCCGAGGCTTGTGGTTGCTGCTGAGCAATTGTGGGGTTTTCCGGTTACGGTTTGCTAGACCATGGCCCAACCGATATTAATCCTGTTTTGTGGGGCAGGATACTCGCCATTCCTCTTCCGTTAATAATTTCCATTGCCAGGAAATTTCCAGATGGTACCACGAGAAGTAGAACCTGGCTAACAGAGCTGCAAGGTGTTCGGCTGCAGAGGTTCTTAGCCGCTTTTTTTTTAGGGGACCAACACCCGTCAGTAGGCCTTTGTTAGTCTTTTAACATCCTTTTACGTGAGGTGTAAAATCGTTAACATAATCGGCTTGTGGTAGACAATATAAACAAGGATATGGATCCGATGAGTGTGACTTTAGGCGTGGCAGTCGCAATGTGAAAACGTCGACCAAATAAAATGAATGAAATTCAGCTTTAAATCTAAGCGCAAAATTTGTTCGTGATATTGGCATCTCGCGAACGTGATAGACGAATTACGTGAGGCCTCATGGGATCCGATGATCGGTAACAAGATCGAATGAGAGTAGATTCGCTTCAGAATCTTGCGCTCTGGTAATCAGGGACTGAGAATGGCGGTAAACGGCATTCCGGCGAACATGCCGAGCGGATGACGTAACGTATCAGTCCCAAGATCGATAGCCGGATGACTAATGCCACAGAAGTCTAGTAGCTCAACTTGATCCAAAAAAGCACACAACACAGACAGCAGACATGAAGGTACACGTGAACATGAAGTGATGAGGACGGTGTTGGGAACGTGACGGATGCGTGACGACCGACAGATGACGAACCGTGACCGTTGACGCTAACAATTGTATGGGATCAGTTTTGAGATGAAGAATACTTTTAAGATTCAATTGACTTATTAACATGATTAGTGCGTGATAGGTGGGTGACGTCTCGAATACTCGAATTGGTGACGAGATGGACTGATGAGCTATTTGCACACAGAAAAATGAGATAAAATCTTATGGACTTCCAGCACGGACGTGATGGGCGCGTGACGTGTCGAAGAGATAATAAACTTAATATTAATGTTTTCGGACCTCAACATATCGCAATATGTGTTGACATGAAAGTTGAATTGCAGATGACTGTGCTGCTCACTAATGAAAATCAGTTTTTATTGCCGATGTGTATGAATAACAAGTAGCTCCAACTCACTTAACCTGTCCGTCACCCGCGTCACTAGACACTTCCTTATCGCATTCCACTTCCGTGTAGAACCTTCTCACAATCATCATGGCTTAACCTATACGCAAACGACCTGTTTATTCTCAACACATCCAAAACCTTCAACGATTCCACACACCCTCGTTGCCGGCTATCAATCTGCTCGATCCGTGCAATCCCTAATCTTATCTTTAATTAAAATTTGTTTTATAATTAGCCGCGGAATCGTAGAAATTCTCGCCTAATTGCCTCCTATATACGGCTAATGGCTTTGGGACATAAATTAATTGATAAGGGCATTGCGTTCACCCAAAGTCAGGGAAGCTCACGCATATTATGATCTGCGTCATCCGCGCGCGAAGCGAGGCTGTACAAACAAATAAGAGATACGAGTACAAGTTGTACATATGTGGGTAGGTGTCTTGCGATCGGTGGATGTTTACGAAACGGATGGCTACTGGGAGTATCTAAATGGTCATCTTAATCGGCGGAATAATTTCCAAGACTTTTGAATAATTTGATATTGTTTAATATTCATGTGGATCGTAGAGTGGCTGAGAGAACATGTAATCGACACAGCGGCTTAAATGGACCGTGTGGTCTTGGGAATATACGTATTTCTTGATTGTCGTCTTAGACGGAGTGAAGGGGCGATGGGAAAAAAATGGTGGTGATGGAAGATTTTGAAGAAATTTGTTGACATTGAAGGATGTGGAACGTAATTGTAATTGAGCTGTGTGTGAAAATCGGGAAAGGTCAATACAGATTGGGAGATACGCGAGAGTCGTTCTACATGTACAAGCAATTAGGCAAACAGTATAACGAACAGCCTCTCTGGTAGACTGCCCAGATAGAGTTAAATGGGAAATTGGTTAATTTACACCCCAGGCAAAGACGGGGTCTTTCCTGTTATTCTACAGAAAGACCTCATCATTATTCCATCACCACTGATAGTTCTTTTTAGGTTCTGTTTCAACTTGGTCTATATCCCTCAAATCTGGAGAGAAGTCAACCATGTATTCATCCCCAAGAATGGAAAACCAAGTGAACAAAATCCTATCGCCCTATACGCCTAACGTCGTTGATACTGATAGAGCTTCATATTAGACGCATCCTAGTGAATCAAATACCACTGCATCCTAGTCAATACGCATATCGCAAAGAACGGTCTACTGAGTATACGGTACATCAGTTAGTGACACGAGTTGCAAAAAGCTTCACACGCAAGGAGATCGCAATTTGCGTCTTCCTCGCCATTGAGGGAGCTTTTGGCAATACTGGCTATAACTCGATCACCACTGTAGGTGTAGACCATCCCATTAACTGTTGGATTAGGGCGATGCTAAATAGCCGTATTATATCAGCCACATCCGAAGAGTCTCGGTGACAGTATCGACGGCTATGGGGTGCCCACAAGAGGACTCCTTTTACCCCTTTTCTGGTCGATAGTTATCGTCGACCTACTCCGCAAGGTAACCAATCCCGGCTGCGAGGTTATCGAATACGCCGATGACCTAGTAGTTTAGTAGTTATCGTTACGGGCAGGTGCGGACATTTTTCCTGTGAGTGCATGCAGCTTGCGCTTCAGTTCATCTCTGACTGGTGTGGCAGAGAGGGTTTATCGATAAACCCAAATAAGACAATCTTAGTCCCGTTTATAAAGAGGAGAAGGTACGAACATAGGATTTTCAGAAATTAAATATCTTGGTATTGACCTTGATCGCAGACTCAACTGGAACTCCAACATTAAAAACAAACCTACAAAGGCGACTAAGGCCTTGTGGGCCTGTCGACGCAGTTACGGCACAACATGGGGATTGGAACCTATGGTAATCCACTGGTTATATGCTGCGCTAGTAAGACCTATCATCACCTACGCGTTCACGGTATGGTGGACAAAAGTTGAGCAAAAACGATAATCGTTAAGCTTCAATGCCTTCAGAGACTAGCGTGCCTCGGCATTACATGCACTCTGCCAACATGTCCTACGGTAGCTTAAGAAGCACTGATTAGACCTACTCCACTGCGCTTTCTTTATTAAAAAGGTTGCATTACGTTGTGCAATCAGAATTCTTCGCTCGAGAACAGGCCAACCATGTAGACCTATGGGTCACGTGTCCATCCTGCAACATCTTCCTGAGCTGTATATGATTACCCCGGTCTTGGACGCATTACCACACACTTTCACTTTTGAAAAAAAATGTGAGATATTGGTCACAAATCGCACAGCTTGGGAAACTAATGATCCGTTGCTAGACGTCAAAGGCTATAGGGTGGTACATTGATGGCTCAAGGATGGCTTCTGGCATTGGCACCGGCATCTTTTTACCAAATCGTAAGATTTCGAAGGCTCTAGGAATGGGTCCTAGTATCTTCCAAACTAAATTATGTGCCATCCTGACATGTGTCAGTCTAAACTTAGTGACAGGCATAAAAGGAGTAACCATCAATATATTCTCTTATAGCCAAGCAGCGCTTAAGCGCTGAGTACGTATGGCACATACTCAAAATCTGTTGAGGAATGCTATGATGCCCTACTGGACCTTACCAAAAGAAATAAGGTCAAACTCTGGTGGGTACAAAGGTATTAAGAGCAATGAAATCGCCAAACAACTCGCTAGGAAAGGTTCCATCGAGAGATACATATGTACATAGATGCCGAAACTTACTGCGGCATTCCAAAGTCTAAGAACAACTTCTTCTTAGACAAGTGAGAAAATCGCAATACCTGTCTTTTGGAACAGCGTTCAAGGACTTCGTCAATTGAAAGGATTTATATCGCCCCTGAACAAACAATCTATTAATGTCCTCAAACTTAATAGAGTAGATACCAGATGACTAGTCAGCTACCTTTCACGACACTGTGGTCTGAGATATCATCTCAATAAAATTAACCTCGCGTCTAAAACTATCTTGAGGATGAAGAAACCGCAGGGCACATACTATGTGAGTTTGCTGCTCCTTACCTTCTTAGGATACGTATCCTTCTCAGTGAAATTATGACTCCTGAGGGGATCATCTCAGCCCTTAAGAGAGACATTCTCAACTTCATTAAGGAAGCGGAGAAGCTCCTCGTCTAATCGGCTAGTAGGCACAATGGATCTATAAAGGTCGCAATGCCTATTATGCAAGTAATTTAGACCTGAATGCCAAATGAATCACTTCAAGAAATGCCTAGTAAAATAGGTTTCATAAAGAAAGATACCATCATACAGTAATTAAGGGGTACGGCTATGACAATAAGCTGTGACATTAGTACTCTCGAGTCCACACAAGTCACATTTTCGCTTTCCCTTTCCCTTAATGACTCAGCTCTTCTTCACCTTGACCATGACAACCATGACCCGTGTCTGTGTATTACTTTTGAAAATGATCCGTAATTTCAAGACTCACTCAAGCTTTTCAGAAAATAGAAAATTATCTTCCAACTAAGGTAAGAAAATAATTAACGTTCACACCTAGATACAAGCACTTCCGTCCTTCTCATTGTTTCTTTTATAGCTTCATTTCGACTACCTTTGAAGTTTGCGCCATTGACTATATACGAGTAGTAGCGTCTTTTGAGCAATATACACCACGCTACACGCATAGCTCGTAAATCAAGGCACAAGACGCAAGTCAGTTACATATACGAGTAATTCCTAACTTTAACGATCGTTTTTGACAGTCTCTCTTCCTTCATCTCTTCCTCGATTCTCGGCTCTCCCTTCATCGCTTTCTACCCGTTTGGCTTGAGAAGTCTGTCTTTGCAGTCTCCCGTTGCGGGTAATTTAACATGCCGCCCTAGCCCAGACGAACGCTACTACACATAAGCCAATAGATAGAAACCGAATCGCTGTGCATGGCGAGGTCGTTGACCAAATGACTCTGTCTGGTAGTGGCCTTTTTTGGTGCTAAACTGGGATTGGTTTTCCAAGTCGACTATCTTATCTCTAGCTAGCTGTAATGTTTCAGGTCGCATTTCACTAATTTATCAATATGATGGTTTAATTAAGTTTTAATTGAGTACTAACATGTGTTTGTCTTGTGGACTTTATCTTGTTATCTTGGAACGCACATACTCGTAAAGTTTGAGTTATTCTTGGTAATAAATATTCATCTTTATCGTCGTCTAGCTATTGATCATTTGGTATGCTTCTCCACTCGGGGAGAGGATGAAAATTAATTGGAATCATTATCCATTTCGTCGCGCGGGGAAATCCATATTTATGAGGTTTTAAACGATCAAGTCCAGCTGGTGAGTTGGAGTTTGGTCTGATAGGAACTGAAGATAATGGGAAACATTTAGGATTCAGAGTGGGTTTCTAATCAGGGTTTAATTAAGAGAGGGTTCATCCGGATCGATGGACGAATGTTTAATGATTGCTCTACCGTTGATGACCCTGCTGATGCACATTCGTTTTAGAACCAAATTGGGTGGACGTTTGTGGCATTTTGAAAATTTATTTTATCTGCGCTGTATTGTCGGTTATAAAACCAAATGTTTATGGAATATTGTCAACTGTTTGTTCACGGTTTGAATGTAATAAATTTTGAATATTATTGGCATGGCAAAGTGGCATTAAAACCAGATAAGGCGGAAGGGTTTCGAGGGGCAAGAAAACCAATATAATTGTAGAGGCCCAACCCATACTTCACTTACAGTAAGAATACACTGAAGCATAATAACTTCTTCCAGAAAGGGGGCATGAAGGTTCATATTGTAGATGAATCACGACATATGTATGGAACGTAGACTTCAATACATACCATAGATGATTTCATAGCTCAATACTACCAAGCTGAGTCGGTAGAAAGCAACAATACTAGGACGATTGCAGGTAATCCAACGTTGTGGCTAGCGTGTGTCTGCACAATTGTGACAATGAGAACTATGTGCTCCGACTGCATGGATGGAAGCAATACTAAACATTCCACAATTACCAGGCTGAAGCCTTAACTCTACAGAGGGCCTATAATTATATGTATGGAAGCTGACCTGGTTGGACGAGGAAAGAGGGAGCGAGCAAACAGAACAAAGAAGTTGATCGCTTATAACGTGGCTTCGATATCTGCCCTGGTCAATCCAAGTTATCACACAGCTTCCGCCTGGCCTCCCCTGGATAGCTGCCCTGGCACCCACCTGGCAGTGAACCATTGTGTGCAGCAACCCAAGCACACCCGAGGAAGACTCCGACAAAAAGCTTTCGGGATGTAAGCGAATGCCCATAACAATCCGCCTCAAAGATAATTTCAGAAATATTAGCTTGATATCCGTTCACGCTCCAACCGAAGTAAATGCCCAATGTCTCAGCTATGGTATGAAAGTAGTACTAGGACACTTTAATGCGAAACTGGGCAAAGGCGGCATATTTGAGTCGATCACGGGGAAATACAGTCTTCACGACACCACGTCCGAAAACGAACATAGGACCACTTGACCTCCTGGCGGGGCGCTATCTCCTTCTGGCTAGCACACGATTCCCGCAACTCAATATTCACAAAGGAACCTGGCGATCACCTGATTACCTGATCAACCAAACTGATCATGTTACGAACGAAGACAACCACTCCTCCAGCTTCCTAGAGGTAAGAAAATTCCGAGGAGCCAACATCGGATCACTACCTTGTTGTAGCCAAGGTATGAATAAAGATATCATGGATGCCACAGAGTCGAGCTGGACAACGAAAGTTTGACGTCGGAAAGTTACAATCGAAGCAAACCACTAGAATTTTGCCGATCGAGTTTCTCTCAATCCCTCGCAAAATCCGATGATACCGGCACAATTCACGGAGATGCTGCCTCTGATATACTGGGTTTCAAACCGCCGCTAGCTAGAAACTCCTGCTTTGATAAGCAATGTGAGCATGCCCATGTAGCAAAGTAAGCGGCCTACAAAGTCATGCTACATAGACGGAGCAGAGTCGCTCGTGAACAATACGAGCAGAAAGGCAGGGGAACACACACTTGAGATCGAAAGTTTTACGAAAAAGTAAGACGAACATGCCAGAGCTATAAAGGCAGAGCGGAAGCCTGTAGTGATGAAGACGGGCCACTAGTAGTAAAGTCGCAGGCGATGATAGATCCGAAACGCTGTCAGGCAGAATGACCCACTCGAAATCGAGGAAGATGCAAGAGAATTCCATCCACCTGACCTAGGTGAAATTAAATTAGTCATTTCGAAGCTGTCTGCTATTTAAAGCAGCTGGAGATGAGTTGTAGGCTGCATGCACCAGCTCATTTGTAAAATATGATCGGAGGAATACATGCCCGACGAATGGAATCTCACCATCGTTTGTCCGGTACATTAGAAAGGATACCCCTATAACAGCGCAAAGTATAGGGAAATAGGTCTCGTTAAAATCGCGTATAAGAGCTCCTCTGCCGTGCTGTGTGAACGTCTGATTCAGGCCAGGAAAATCCACGATAGACCAACTATACACACTGCAGCAGATCTTAGAGAAGACCCATTACACACACCACCTTTTCGTCGTTTTTAAGACGGGATATGACAGTGTCTATATAGACAAGTTTATAAGGCCACCTTATGCTTTGACATACCTGCCAAACTCATCAGGTTATGCGGGATCACAGTAAAGAACCGAGACCTTCGATGACATTGACGTGATTGGGAGAACGCAGCTGGACGTCAAGGAAGCTTTTGTGAGCATTGAAGCAGAAGCGGCTAAAGTAGGTCTGCAGGTAGACGAGGGCAAAACCAAACACATGCTGTCTTCAAAGAAGGACGAACAACACCGGCGTGTTGGCCAGAACGTCACTTTTGACAGCTGTATCTTTGATGTAGTAAAGGATTTCACCTTGGCTTACTGGAACAAGCGGCAGCGTCACCAGCGCCGAGGTTGGACGCAGAATAACTCTTGCCAACCGCTGTTTCTTCGGGCTCAAGAGGCAAAACTAAGGTGAGCTAAGACCCTAATCATCCCTACAGCGCAGAGGCCTGGACCTTATCATAAAGCGGCCCTTGGTCGTTTCGAGATGAAAAATTCTGCGTACAATCGTCAGTCCCGTTAGTGTTGACGGAGAGTAGAGAAGAAGACGTCTACCGATCCAACGCCTAAGATGGCTAGGCAAGGTAAAGCGAATGGACACCATAGCTTCGGTCCGAAAAGTCCAACTCCTAGGGACGACGTTGCAGAGACGGCCGCATCTAAATAGGCGCACACAGGTGGAAGGGGTCCTCAAACAACCGGCCGTGCGGCACTGGAAAAAGCTAGCAAAAGACTTGTTCGTTGAATCCCAATTCACCCTGAAGTCTAGCGCCACCTATTTAAGCAAGTAAGTCGCAAAAATTCCTACCGGATACAGCAGCTTTTCAGACTTCTCAGTAAGAGAAATGATCCATGCAGCTACCGCAACTGCAACTCTTTTCATCTCGAACTGAAAATCCTCCCAGCTAAAATATTATCATCCACTCGATGAGCCCGATCAGATGAGGCCTTGTTATCTTAGCTTTCTTGGCTATCCCAAAACTTTGATACAGCTTTGCATCGATAGCACTTTTTCTAGTATTCAACAAAGTGTCTAACACTGGCTTAAGTCTCCTGCGTATGGAGCATTTCGTCTCCGTGGTAGGACCGCTGTTCTACAGGAAAATCCTTGGCTAGGAAGGAATTTTAAAGCTACGCATATGGTTGTTTTACGGTACCAAGTTAGCTAGATTTAACCAGAGTTAGTAACTTACTTACATACGTAGATGGCGAAGACGTCTAACTAGGCCGATGTCGCTGTACAGCCCGTACAGTTCTTAGTTGAATCTCCTCCTCCACTCTCTCCGTTTGTGTAAACGTCCATCAAACCAGGGGTGTTTGATGACGAATGTAGACAGTACATCTGAAGCGACCTGTCTGATGGCGTTCTAACAACGACTCCATTGCTGTTCTATGGTTTCTATAGATTGCATTGGGACTTGAGGGAGACTTGTTCGGCGAAGGTCCTGGCGGTCTCCTGTGATTGCAACTTTCCTTGATGCGGATAGTTATGAGGCGTTCGCTTACATGTTGGAAACTTAAGACGTTTTTCCTTAGTCTGCCTCTAATAACAAATCCGCATCCGAATAAGCGTTGTTTATTTTCTCTGTAGCTTTTTGCCTGGCCCATCTCATCGCACTTCTTGGAGCGCGGTGATGTCTGCCTTATAGCAGTCCAAAGAGTTGACCAGTTATTCGGCTGCACTTGGTGTGTTAAGGGACCTAACGTCTCAGGTGCAGATCCGAAATTCGTTTCCATTTAGACGTTTGCGGGAGCTGTTGGTTGTCTCTGAACAAATATTTATTTTACGCGATAGGTATGTTAACCCTAAGCGCAACCCCCTGGCCCCAAGAGGGCCAGGTTCCTCTTTCCCCGGGAACAAGGGGTCGGCTCTCTGCACACATTGGTTCACTACCTGGCGGGTGCCAGTATAGCTATCCAGGGGGCCACGCGGAGGCTGTGTGTCAACTTGAATTGAGCAGGGACAGAGGTCGAAGCTGGCCTTTTGCCATGTTAAACGCGATCAACTTCTCTCTGTTTGCTCACTCCCTCCCCCACCAGAGTTAGTAACGAGACACTAAAATATAGTGGCTATTAATCAGTATATTCGTCATAGTATATGTCCATATATCAGCAATTCGAAACACTATTGTTCAAAAGCTGCCTTCCAATAGCGGCTCCTAAATGAGCAACGAAAGTCACAGATGACAGCGTTCTAATGCCATTACTTCAGCCTCATTACCCAGGTGTTAGTTACTGCACTCTTCCCCAAAAATAAAAGGTTAACATCCTTGTCATATAAATCACATGATCTCTCAACCCTAGACGTGTGTCACCGCACGCATCCTATTTTTTCTTCCTCAAAAAACAACATCAAAATTGAAAAATCTAACTAGAAAAAAACTATTTTCCATATCAAACCAAAAAAATCCCATTTTTCATTATGACCCATCACGAGTAACTCGGACTGCGATAGATTTGATACGATTCAAACGTGCACAAGCGCAATCGAATCCTGCCATCATCGTGACTGATGCACTCTGGAACGAAATACGGGTCAGAAGACATAAAAAAGAAAATGCGTCAACCACAAAAAAAAAAAAAAAAAAAACGAACAGAAAGCCTGTTCTCCAGCACAATAGCAATTCGAAAGGATTTTAAGAGAAAAAAAAAAAACAAAACAATACAATACTCAGTAAGTAAAAAATCACTTACTGCTCCGCATAAAGGTATCCTATCCCTTCGTCAAAACAAACCCTCTCGCAGGATCAGAACGCAACCAGCACAATGCGCACAAGGGTTAAATTTGAATATCAGTTTTTTGCTCCTCCCGATTACAAATAACCATGAACTGCTGCACATAAGAGGAGAGATCCTGTAAAACTGATTTGAGACAGGACAGGACCAATGCGACCAAGCCGAGGAAAAAAACAAACGAATAATTCCCAACAAAGGATCCTTTGTCCCGTCAAGCTTATGGAACGGGGGGAAAAAAACACGACAAAAAAGCGAAAAAAAAATGATTTCAATCCACTCTCCTCGTCGCTGTATGAATTATCCTTAATCAGGACTTTGTTGTTTTACATGAACGCCGTGTTTTTCTCTTTAATTTTTCTTTAGCCGTTGCTGGAAAATATTAATTTTATCCTTGAATTGGTGTTTGTCGCCGTGGTCCTTTTGTATGACAGCGTGAATGCGACTGCACATCTAACGCATATGTCGCGTCAAATTATTAATTTGGAGTGCACACGTGAAATGCATTCATCCTTGATCCTTCCGAGTCGATTTTTGGGTTTATTTTTTGTTGTAGTTGCCTCGTTTCCTATTTTCTGTCGTATAATTCAAATTAATTGAAATGTGAACGCCAGCAGTCGATGCAGCCACGAACAAAAGGACTCCAGTGACACAAGGAATGGTGAGAAGAAATACACTAAAAGCAAGACAAACGCCTGCGCCTGGCGTTTAACCCTTTTTCGCTTTAGTACATCCGTTTTTCCTTTCATTTATTCCCACCAAGCTGCGACGTCCTTGTTCGTGGCGGCCGGCCGCTCGACCGATAGTCATTAGTCATCGCGCGGAGTGACGGGCGAGTGTGGGTAATTGACGCTCACGTCGCAAGGTGTTTAAATTTATTAATAGTCCCGAAAAACCGATCGGATAGTGGTTGAAAGGGTTGCAGCCAGCTATGTATAATGCAATCAAACGGACCGCAAAACGCCATATCGGTCACATTCCTGGCGGTCACAGCTGCGCGATCGATATTCGTTTTTGTTCGCTTTTTTCTAAGTGTCCGAATACGGTCTATGACGGGAGTAGCTGCGGCGGCGGCGGTAGCATTCCGATGGATTAAGAGACAGTGCGAACTGTTTGACTACTACTACTGGCAACGCGAACAGCAGCCGCAGTGACTCTAGTGCACTGTCAAAACGCTGTCCACGGCTGTTTAGTTGTTTATCGTCCAAGCGAGTTATGGAGTTTTAATGAAAGGAAATAACACTGAGAATTAATTGCTGCAAGGAGTAGATCTCCTATGCGCCACGCCGCCAGCCAGTAGCCGTTGTCTGACTGCACAGCTACCCAGTGGCTATCGTGGAAGAACGAGACCCAACCCTTTTCATTTATGGAATTGTGACGACGACAAAATGACACCATGTTGTTTCATCGCCATCGGTGGAGCTCTATACATGTACATAGTTCCTTGTTGAGGGGGTGTCACAGCATTGCCGATTGCGTGTGTGCCGCACCAGAAATGGACATGTATATGCTGGTAGACTCAAATGCCTTTGTCTGGACTTTGAGGAACGCCACCCGTTGTCAGGATAGCCAAATTTAGAACCAATTCGTTCGAGTACGTCGAGTTTATGACCAATTATTCCAGCCGAAATGGAATGAACAAATTGGAGTTTACCTGTCACATATACAACTTGAACACTCGCTTTCCGTTTAATCAGATCCCTCGTATTCGTTGTAATTTTTCACGCTGATTCCAATCAACGAACATGTTTGACGCAAGGTTAGCTCCATCCAAGTCGCCTCTTATAGCCGTGTATTCTTTAATCACTACCGCGTCATCCACACGTTCAGCCAGAGCACATCCTGCAGCAACGAGTGGTCTAACAGCCACCTGCGTGTCTCATCGATAAATCTTTTGATTCGCGCCGAAGCGTTAATGAAAGTCTGATTAATTAAACACCGATAACTGGACAAACTCACTTAATTATCTCGCCGGCCATAAGCGATATCGTGTTGCTCGTAATTCATCGCCGAGCAAGGTTCGATAGTGTTGTTAATTAAACTGCCACCAAAAAGCTGCAAACGACAATCTACTGGTCGCAAAAGGATCAGCTGCATGCAGCTCCAAGGAGTTCTCCTTCTCACCCTGTCTTTCGGTGGCCGCCTCTTTGGCACGGTCCTTACTGTTTCTATTCAGTCGATTCTCATCATCGTCATTACTTCATCATTGGTCATCGCCGAAAAAGGGCATCGCAGCACAAGAGGAGTGGACACCATGAAGTGGCAATGTCCCCAATTAATTGTCTGCGCTCCATTATCAAGAGTCATTACGAACATTTACGACTATACTACGAGAGCAGACTACGATGAGACAAAAGTGCGTGCAACGTCGCGTTATGTGAAAGATTACGACAAAGTGTTTGCCATCGAGCGCGGAACATCAGAAAGTTGATGAGACCAACGGGCTTCGTAAAATGAAAAGGAGGAACAGTCACTTCAAAAATTAAATGAAACGAAATTAATGACAGGAGTTCCCATGTGACCCGCCTCTGACCCACAGTGCAGCATGCCAGATGCTTGTCGTAACTGCCAGCGCGATTGTGTCCATGATCAAATTCGAATTGCAAGAGCAAGAGCAATTGGACCGCACTCAGTACCATCAGTGTCGATGGCATAAATCAAGAAGTTACAGGCCACAGAGTGACGCGGCCTGATGACTTTGTGGCAACAACAACGCTCAAGTGACATTTGTAGGGTGGACGACAATGTGGCACTCTGGTACTTATACGTTCCACACAAGGTTATGGGCTTTTGAGGTCAACCAGATAAATTTATGTGTATAGCCGGGCGACTAACAAACTTATTGCTGCAGCGTCGGGATAATGATGATGACAACGATTACAACGCATGAGGAATACTCGCACAATCGTATATGTACATAAGTAAGGAATGGCCGATGACGAATGAGAGCTGGATACTGAGTGGAGTCGGTCCATGTCTGTTTGGGCTAATGATCGTTCATCATGATCTGCGGCGAGAAGGAATTGGTATCACGCACAGCAAAATACAACAAATGACATCGACATTTGTGGTGTGACGCGTTGCCGCTGCCGCAATGTGTTTTGGTGTCATTAGTTGATGGCAGTTTAATTCGTGGCCAGACATTACGACGGGATGAGTAATTCAAGAAATCAAGCAAGAAGTGCTGTACTAATGATGATAATGTGGAGCGACAAGGATCGACGGGATTGCATCGTAATTGGATGTGAACTGGGAACGGCTTTGTCGTTCGTTACTGATCGCACACTTGATCATAGGATATGACCGTCATGGTTTCTTCTGTAAGGGACGTTGCAGGTGTTACTAAGACATGGTTTGTTGTCACGATCCTTAATTCGGTATATTTGTACGTCTAGAAGGGCAAGCTGAACGTTGTCAAAAAGGTTTCAAAATCCAAACTTCTGCTCTTCTTCTTATCAGGCCAGCGATCCATAGAGGATTTAAGCCTTCCATCCTTGACGGTCTTGCATCCGCGGTGACTTGATCTTTATACCGGAGGTTCGGTCTTCCTCTCCTTCTCAAACCAGGAAATTCGGATTAGATGATTCTCTTAGCCGGAGCGTTGGTGTTCATGCGCTCGATGTAGCCGATCCAGTATAGTCGACGGAGCTATAGCTTTCGGACTATATCCGCATCTTCTCAATGAGTGTGAATCAAAAAATGAATGTTTAATGAGAATGATCGATGATCATCTGTGATCTATGAGTCAGCGATCCTTCCCTCTTAACATGTGCACAGCTCATATGACTAATTTAAACATTGACTGAATAATTCGATGGCGGGTCAATAAAAACCCGCGTTGGAAAACATATGCCATCATTTGAAGAGTTTCTTACTACCGCCGTGTGCCGTCAATTATTGAAAGGCACTGTGGGAAATTTCATAGAAATTTATCGATTAGTTCTGGCTAAAATGGTAAAAGAGCAGTATCGTTCGGTAATTCGCTCTTTACTTAGGGACGAAAACACTATTAGCAGACAAAGGAAAATGTGGGTGATAATTGTACGAACCCGCCTCCATCGATGTCCATTATGAATTTTAATATAGTCGTCCTTCCGTTTTCGAAGAACAGTTCCCCAGTTGCCGTGGCATCAGAGTTGTGGATTCGTCAATCAAAGTCTTCTTCTCTTACTTGGGTGGAGCTACAGTGCGGAGTAAGACTGGGCCTCAATTAACAAGCCTTTCCAGCTAAAACGACCTTTTGCTAGCTCTTTGCAGTGTAGCGCGCTCATTTTGTTGAGGATCCTTTCCGCCTGTGTGCGTCACGTTAGATGCGGCCGTTCTATGCAATGTCGTCCCTCGGGGCTGGAGTCGAAGATTCACTGGACTGAAGGGTTTGCTGTCCATTCGCTCTACATAGCCTAGCCATATTAGACACTGAATCCGTAGACGTCTTCTCCTCACTCTCCGTCAACACAAACGGAACGGCTCAATTGGTGTCGGTGTCGGTGCCGCTTGTTACTAGTGAGCCAAGGTAGACAAAATCTTTAACTATGTCAAAGCTCATTTCAAAACGCGACACGGCTCTATATACAAAGCTCGTTCCTATAGACCCTGTTATATGGGATTTAAAAATCGATAAAAGGTGGTGTGTGGGTCTTCTCCAAGATCTGCTGCAGTGTGAAAATTTGGTATATTGTGCATTTTCCTGGCCTGAAACCAAGCGTTCACACAGCACTGCAGAGAAGATCTTATACGCGATGCTAAGGAGACTTATTCCCCTATAGTTGACGCAGTTATAAGTGCTGAGATTCCATTCATCGGGCATACTTTCTTCCGACCATATCTTTTAGATGAGTTGCATGCTTCCGTTCTGGCTTTGTCTTACTCTTTGGTAAATCGTTCGAACGCCGTTCCTGCTATAACGTCTCTCTATCTCCTCGATCGCATGCTCCTTCCTTCTTTCTCGCTCATAGAGCTCCAACTACTCGTACTAATTTTGAGGACCGATTTGTTGAGCTCACCATTAAAATGTGACAACGTGCCTCCATGAGCTGGAATTTCGTCACTCATGAGTGCATCTTGTGATTGAGATACCCAAATAAACCCGATCTCAAAAGTTCATCAAGCGGCCTTTTTCTTGGTCGTACTCAAGATTTACTACCTTATGTCGACGACACAGTGCGGTATGGCGGAAGAACAATGAAGGAATTAACGATGAACGTTGCTCTTAAAAGCTATGTTGTACTGAGGGGCAAGGCCGAATCCGGAAAGGGATTCCAGATTCGGTTAAAGAATGATCCCTAACATTTAATGGTACATCCGAAGTTGACTTCAGGGTATATTGGTAAGCATTCCAAGAAAGACGCATGTATGTATGTTGGGGGAAAATTATTGGAGGAAGGGAATGCAACTGGCTGTTCCTTCAGATCATTCTTTGTGGAAATATGGCTAAAACAGGAAAGGCAAGAGACATAGTGCGATGAGATCTTAAGGCGTTAAAATCCAATTTAGGGTGAATGAGTGCCTTTTAGGTTGTAGCCAGTTCCGAAGGTGAGAACATGTGCCAGGTATTTCGCAGTATTCTTGGCGCCACCGTTGTGGCCGTTCCAACTAGGACTGCCAGGAGACACATATCCAGGATGCAGAGTGCCATTCATATATAATGACTACCAGTCGACCGTATGCTTTGACGACAAAATACAGCATTGTGTTTTAGAAGCATTCAGTTCTACTCCATTCTGTTTTGCCCATACAGTGATGCTGTTGATGTCGAAATTAAGTGAACTCAAGGAGAGCCGGGTCTTAAGGTAATAAAAGTAGTATGTGATGTTGAGAGTACTGTCGTCAGCATAGGATTGGATTCGATTAGAAGTAATAGACAAGCGGTCATTTATAAAAATGAGAAAGAGTGTCGGACTAAGGACGGAGCCTTGGGGAACACGAGCATTTAAAATATAAAATGCCGGACTTAAATCCGTTCATTACAACTTGAATGGAACGATTCGAATGATCTTTTCTAAGCCATTGAAGAAAAGACTCGTCGATCCCAAAAACACGCATTTAGGTTCGCATAGGTTCGTGCCAAACCCTGTCACATGCTTTCGAAATATCCAGAGCAACTCTCTTGCTTGGTAAAGTGAGCGATTCCACATTTTGGTAAGATATGCCAAAACGAGCATCTGTTGCAACGGAAACCATACTCTCAACGATTGAGGAGTTTCCGCGATTTAAGATATTTCAAAAACTAACGGTGATGTGAGTGTAATAGGTCGGTAGTGGGAGGAAAAAGAAGATTCGCCTTTTGAGGTACGGGTTGGAAAAATGCTATTTTTTCCTACACGGAAGGAGTCCAGAAGAGGAGGAATAGTTAAAAGTTTTGCCAGCGTAGAAGGACACCTCTTCAGAACTATTGGGGCAATACCATCTGGACCAGCAGGTTTGTGTATGTTAAGATTTTTTAGAAGGTAGGTTCGTCCCATAGTGAAACTGATGCGGTCTAGTACAGGCGGATACAAAGTGCAACTGGGCAGCAAGAAGATTAGTTTTGCCCAAGGGGTGACAGCTGGAATGTCGTTGGGGATACGTGTTAATATAGACGACGGGGACGATTTTTTTATGTTTTTTACAAATGACCAGAAACCAGAAAGTTTTTGGTCGGATAAGAGTCACCCACTCGTCGGATGTGGGTATTGCAGTCATTTGTTATTCCTTCAGGGTTCTTCATTAAGCCCTTCCTATCTTGAAATTCAAATAAACCAAAGTTGGTCTAAGATCTAATCGAAGCTTTTCACCTATTTGGAAGGCCTGTCGATGCCATTATGGACGGAATATAACATTCTTCAAATGTCCACCATGGCTTCTCTGGGTGGCACACATCCCAAATGTCCAATTTTTGCTGACTCCGGCGCATAAATCAAGCTGAATTTGACCGATGGCATGGGATATGTTGGCTTTGTGGGCCGCTTTGGTTTTTGTCTTATTTGCATAGACTTGCGACTTCAGAAAACCCTACACGAAAAAGTCTAATGGGGTCAAATCGCACGATCTCGGTGGCCTCTCTCGCTCGTGTAGAATTTCCAATATTAGGTGAGCTGTGTATTACGTAACGCCGTCCTGTTAAAACCACATGTACCTGGTGTCCATATCATCCTATAGACCTATAGAGTTCGCCCTGAACGGTGATGGCCTGGCAAACGTCGTTCTCAAAGAAATATGGACCGACAACGGCCAAGCCCAAAATTCACAGCAAACAGAGAGCGGATGAGGGGGTCCTTGGTCGGTTCGAGAGAAAGATTTGCATGTGATTTTCGGTCCTATAAACGCTAACAAGGCATGGAGGAAAAGATTCAACCTATACGGGCTGTACAGCGACATAAGTCTAGTCAGGTGTCTACGGATTCAACGCCTAAGATGGCTAGGCAATGTAGAGCGAATGGACACCATAGCTCCAGCCCAGAGAGTCTTTGAATCTAACCCCGAGGGACGAGGAAACAGAGGACGGCCGAACTTAGGATGACGCACACAGGCTGAAGGGCTGAAGGGGACCTCAGCCAACTGGGTGTACGGCAATGGAAACAGCTAGCAAAATATCGTGCTAGTCGGAGGGTTATGTTGGTTGAGACCCAGGTTCACCCCGAACTGTAGCGCCCGATAAGAAAGAGAGAAGAGTCAACAATATGGCTGCTATCAACTGTCAAAGTCAAATACCCTATATTTCATTTTTCTGGTTTCCCTCAGGATTATTTGCCTTTTAGGCCCGAAAACTTTCCTCCCTTAACCTACATACATCTTATTTCAAATTCATATTATCCTTTGGCTTGGTGCGTTTTAGCCTAGAAGAAATAAAATTGGCCACGCAAACTAGAATAGTATGTATGTATGTTGGCGTTACAGCCCATGAAGGACCAGAGCCAAGCTTCTCTCAATCACCCATGTTGTGTGTGATTTATTTTTTCACACAGGTGAAAGGGACCTACAGTTTACTGCCGATTCCGAATGGCGTGAGTCGAGAAGCTTTTTCCAGGCAATTTATACAACGGGGGGTTTCGCCAGTACCCCGCCGCAAATTATTTGCGATCATTTCAGGACGGCGTTCTCGAGGAAGCACAATGACCAGTTAAAGCTCCGAGAAAGGTGTGAAGGTCGTCCCAGTCGACTTTCTGGAAAAGCATATTCTTCTTTTCGGATATTTTGCTCCACTTGGATGGTGGGAGTGCGAGAATTTGGCTGATACTACGCAGTGGATTCATTAAGCTGGAAGGCAAGGAACAAGTCCAGTGAGCTGCAATATGACCAGCAATATTTAGGGTACACGACGGCGTACGGCATTATGAATAGACATTCCAGACTCAAAATCTGTTTTCTGTCCAATTATTAGGTTAGGTCTCCAGTTTATCAACCAGGAAGTTTGTATTTTTTTGTTTTTTTTTTTTGTTGAAGCCCTCTGCTATTTGTTGAAGCAGTCACACGCAAATACTGGTCCATTGTACTCCAGACAGACAAAAATGAGGAGGAGCTTCAGTGATTCGCCACACACCACGTCGGCCCCAAGGATGCGCTACCGCGCGAGAGCAAAGGCGGAACAGTCACATAGAAAATGCTCTGCAGTGTCATCCTCCTCGCAATATGAAGGGGGAACTTTAGCTATTCGCCACACACCACGTCGACCTCAAGGATGCGACAATAGGCGTCTCACTGATGCCAAGCACGTAGAGATACTTAGCAAAAGTGTAATGGCACATAATGACTCCCACACGTCTTCTGCAGTCGATTCTTCCCCCAGCACTGGACCCCCGCCCAGATCTGAGCCATCCGTGAAAATGCGAGGACTCTCCTTTCCAGGTTCAGTATCCAGCCAGAGCCAATCCTGGCGCCATGGAAACTCGACTGTGAAATTACAGCGCAGTAGGATAAGGGGTGTCAATGCGTCAGAATGCATGTCCATGAGACATGGGTCGCAGGACATTTCGTGCGCAAGCACACTGTTATTCCTGAGCGAGTTGTGCCATTTCTCTTGAGACGAGACATGACTTTCAGAGCACACCCTCTGATAAATATATCAAGAGGTGGGAGGGTCATCGTAGCATCTAAAGCACCGCCTGGCATGCAGGGGAAAGCCCCAGTACAGCTGAGACAGATCGTTCTTTGGAGTTTGGTGAAAGAGTCTATAACGTGTTTGTGTGTTAGTCTGTTCCACGAGACAACCGATGCATATAAGATTATAGGTCTTATCATTGCCCTATAGATCAAAAAGATCTTTGCCGGTCAAAAGCTCCTTTGCATTGCCAGAAAGCTGGCAGCGCCTTGGTGGTTTTTGACTCAACATGCTTTGACCAAAAAAGCTTGCTATCTAAGATGACTCCTAGATACTTAGGATCCTTCGATACCGGGATGGAAGTGCCTTTTAGTACCAGCTCAGTCATGTCAGTATTTTTCCCCCTTCTCGTGAAGAGAACGACATCGGTCGACAGCCCATTTCTGGTACACCAATCGATTAAATTTAGCGCCGCCTGTGCGACGGACAGTCGCTAAGCATGAGCCGGAAGAAAAAACGGCGACATCATCCGCACAGGCCTGGGCATAGATTCGGGGCAGCGGGCAGCCCCTGCTTACGCCGGATTCGACACACTGGTCGAGGCCTGCATCAGCGGTCAATGTCATGTGCACAAGCATTGCTTTGTTCCACAAGACCAGTGCTTCATCTACTCCATGACGTCTGGCAGCGTTGCTCATACTGTCGAAAGTTGCGTTACCAAAAGCTTCCGCAAGGTCGATGAAAATGCCCAGCGCGTGCTCTTTCCTTTCGAGCGCGCATTCTATTCTCCCAAATAGGTTTTGAAGCGCAGTCTCGCAGGATTTTCCGCGCTGATAAGCATGTTGCATCTCCGAAAGAGTATGCATTCGAAGGGAAACTTTGCGCACATGCATCTCTACCAGTCTCTCCATGCTTTTCAGCAGGAAGGAAGACTAATTGGTTTAAAACTCTTGGCAAGTGAGTGGTCCTCTTTTTCCATTTTGGGAATGGAGACTACTTTCACCGTGCGCCAAATAACGGGTACGTGGGTTTCAAAGTAGGAAGCAGCTGCCTTATACCTTTTTGCAGAACAAACAGGATATATCCCGTCGGTGCCTGACGATTTGAAACCATCGTAAGATGCTAGAGCAAATCAAAGAGTTTCAGTCGTAACCACGACCGACGCATATACCAGCTATTCCGAGTTGTTTTCATCGTTCCAGTTCCAGTTTCCCTTGAAGGAGTGTGCAACGAGCCGATGGCGATCTGATTTCCCCGGAAATGAGTCTGAGGCAGTAAACTGAGAGGAAGGAAGTTGCCTGCAAATTCTATCCAACGCCATAAGCCAAGTCCTCCGTTCCTCCATGTGGGTAATGTCCATTCCAAGAGCTATGTAGGACTGAAAGGTATTCGTAGAACTTGCTCACAATCCCTGTGTAGAAATGACATTTTCTACAAGTTCACCCGAGACGGTGCCATATCAAGGGAATTTCCCTGCCAGCGTCAAGCTGTCACATCACATTAAACCACCCGTTCCGCTGACACCTAGGTGACAAGATCGGGCTCAAAATTCGCGCTACTAGTCCTACGATCCACCATTCCATCTCGAATTTCCAACTAGTCGACTGGCCAGTTAGACTTTCCTAATCGCTACTAGACCTTTCACATCTGTCACTTGTCACTATCGCTCTGACCTCCATCTGCGATATATCCGTGAAAGTAGGCGGCGACTTGGTCTCCAGGTCCCTCCACCATCGATTTTGGCGGTGCAACAAGGAAACGCATTCAGCGGAACGTTCTACAGCCGAACGACGAAACCATCATAATCACGCGAAGTAAATGTCTTCATAAAACTTATTCTGATAGCCAATTCGAAAGGGGGCAGGAGGAGCCAAACGGCGTGCAAGAGACCTTGAATGCTTGATTTAAATTTCATGTGGTTTACAAGAGAGTGAGCATGGCGGCAGCCTCGCTGCTTGGGTTTGTCATTCCTCAACATTGTTTAAGGTTTTCCACGTCGTTGTTGTTGTTTTTCGGTTTTTAGCCTTTTCTGCTTTACGTTTTTGCTGATGACGATGACGATGACTGGGCTGTGAACCATAAAATATGATATGTACGTGGTAGGTAGTCGGTAGATTTTAGTTTCGGAACAAGAAGAACCACCTCTGATGGCGGAGCAGAACGGTACCAAGCAGCGCCAGCAGCATGCGAGCAACAGTGTGTTAGTTCGCGTTCCGAGAAACTATGTAAGCGCGCAACGACACACAGTGTGTAGGGCTGTGTATGAGCTTTAAGGCATGCTGTTACTCCTGTTGCGTGAGACTATCAATGGTGGCGGCCACCATCCGTGAGTACGTATGAGCCTGGCTTTGAGGAAGTTGACATTGTTGTCGTTTTCATTGTGTGGAACGTAACCCGAGATACGAAAAATATTTGTCCAAAAATGAACATTCCCTGCGGGTCTTCCTGGATCTCTATGTGCACGTGTGTATGTATGTGAGTGCTGTAAAATTCCTCAAAGCAGACAGTGAGACTGGTTCTGGTTCTGCTGGTTATTGAGAATTTGCATCAAGGGCAAACACCTGCGGTTATGACAGCTTGACATTGGGCAACCTTCAATACATCGACTCAACTCCATACGCTCTCTGTGGCCCGGAGACAGGTCAGTGGCATCGTTTGTCATCGTGCACCGCATTCAATTGATGAATTCCTTTTGTCGCAACATTCATTCACTCAACCGGAAAGGAATCACCCGTTAAATCATTAAAACGCTACGAACATTCAATTACGGTTCCAAATCGAGTGCATCCATTCCATCATAGTGGAACGCATCCCCCAACCCAACAATCCACATAGATTTCTGTGCGGCAGGCAGGATTACAAATAGTTTCCAAGTCGTATGGCCATACACATTTATCCCGTATCCGAAACAATGTACACTTAACCCTCTCGCGCGCGGGGAAGTGTCCGGTTTCTGCATATTGACACTGCCTTGCAGCGGTAATCCAAATATGTACTTAACAAGATAATGAAAAGTCTGACATTGCAAAGTCAATAAATAATGCAGCAGTCTGTGCTGTGTGCTGGGTGCTGGGTTTGGGCACATGGGTGCAACTATGTATCATCCCTCCTGAAACGGAAGAGACAGACCACCCAACCACCCACACCACGGTGGTGAAGGGAAAAATTAACTTTCACCTGTCAGTCATTTACTGGCCTAAACTGAGCTGCTATTTCCCCCCCGGTAGAGACGTAAGCTGAAGTCGATATGGCCCGACCGGTCCTATGTGTGCGATTGACTTTTGGGCTTCCGCCTTTAATTCGATCAGAAGTTAATTAATTTCAGCAGTAACGACACATGTACTCTTATACCAAACAGTCCATCACCAGTCCAGGTCATGTGAAGCCACAAAAGCAAATCCGGAAAGCAAAAGAGAATGAGGGAGTGAAAGCCAGAATGTCCAGTGGTTCGACGTCCACCTGACCTGAAGCAATTCATTTCTCTCTTGCTTTTCCGCTCTCTCTGTCTGTCTCGGCTCTTGTATTACCACCCAACACCGAAAAAGGACACATGTGTGTTAAGCCAAGGAAGGAGAGTGCAAAGCAAAGAAGAAAGAAACACAGAAAGAGAAAAGCGAGAAATTAAAAATTCTAATTGTTTACCCAATGTCTGTCATGTGAGCGAGTGACCATCGAGAAGTTTCGCATTGCCCTTTCGTTCCCGTGGCTGAAACAATCTGTGTTTGGCCGACAGATTGCTGCCTATTGAACTGGACTGATAGGCAAATGGAGACAGATTCTCATGCAAATTTAATGCGTAAACATAGTCCAATTGGAAATCACATCTTCTGATGATGGCGACACCATCCATGACCATGACAACTGTGATGATGACGATTACGTTGGGCATGAGGATGCGGATGATCCCCGTTCATCAGTAGTTTTATGTTACCACTAGCCGGTGCCCGTCCGGTGGATGTTATTTTAGTGGACACAGGAGCGTAATCAATTATTCTCTTTTCGTTGAGACAGTGCTATCGATGAGGATGGGTCTACCATATACGAGATATTGGCATGCATTTGGGATAAGCTTTTATCGGAACATTGATAGTCGCGGCAGAAGAGTTGGTACAGTGTACAGTATTTATGAAGTGACAGATTGACATTTGCAGTTTTTATGAATTCCGTGGCTCTGGCAGAGGTCAAGTCTACTTGTGTGGTGCATCACCTTTGAAATATCGTTGGACGAGTATATGTATTGAAACGTGGTTCGGGCGGCTATACTGTGCTTGGAGCAGATGCATTTTGTATTCTCACTATACTACTATACGCAGACTTCGGCATTAGAGATCCCATTCCGCATTTTACTCCTGAGAGCAAAAGTTTCCTGCTGCTGATGAAGCCATTCAAGTCTGTCTAACCTTCTGTTACACCGTCCTCAAACGAGGAGTTCCCCTATTTCATCAATAAAGTTAAGGATGTCTCTCGTAAGGAGATGATCCCCTTAGGAGTCGTAATTTCACTGACGTGGATACGCTTCCTAAGGTTGTAGAGACAGAGTCGACACTCAGTTTCAGATGAGAGGTTCATTTTGTAAGGCCCAGTCTACTGATATCGACTCTATTCAATTTAAGTATTATGTTGCGGACACGAACCAGCGCTTATGTTCGAATTTCGCTGTGAAAGTTTAGAAAGCTCTGTTGCAGCTGAAAAGGAAATGATGATAACTTTCAGCGGCATACTGCTGAATGTTAATACGAGAGCGTTGTAGAGTCTTCTGAAGGGGGTCGTCTGATAGCGAACATTCGAGAAATTGGACCGAGGGTTATATATGTAAGCGGGAACACTCGCCCTCGGGGGCATTCAGTATTCAGTATTCGGGATTCAGTAACCAGTGATCAATCGGTATTGAATAAAAAAAGTAAACAGTTGTAGTTTATATTAATAGGGGACGTATAAACTTTTTCGATTTGGCGGAGCACTTGGGAGCACTTAGACTTGAGAATGCCGCAGAAAATGTCGGCACCTATGCACCTCTGATTCAATGTCACCTGTCATCGTACTGCACTATAACTTCACAGTCGAATTTCCATGTCGTCATGACTAGCTGTTGCCACGTACTGTACCTGGAAAGAAGTGTCTTCGCTATTTCACAGATGGCTTCAAGTCTGGGCTGGGGTCCGGTGCTGGGGTTTTCATTATACTCGAAAAAGTCCGACTGCACTTTTCGTTAAGAAAATATGCGCAACGGCCATGCCATGTTGTGATGCATAGGTGGAAGGGAAGAAGCACATGCGTCTGCAGCCAAGATGTGTCCAACCCTTTAACCAGCTCCAAGTTATTGAATGAACTTAAGGCCATCCTGGACAAAGTCGGAAGACTAAGCAAACTATGGCTTGCTTGGGTTCCACGTCATTCTGGGATCCCAGGAAATGAGGTCTTTGATTCTCAGGACCTGAACTCGCCTTGGGTCAACTTGCTTCCACGGTCAATGCCTACATCAACGATTGGGCCTTCAATTCACACGATGACTAAGCGCGAACGCTCTGATGTGTGCAAGAAATCCGCAGCATTCTTGTTATCCTTAAGGAGAATTGACTGAAGAAGACTTGCGGGCATCATTACGGGCCATTACACTTTTGCTAAGCATCTCTGCATGCTCGGCATCAGTAAGACACCTACCTATACTGCATGTTGCGAACACTTTCTCTGCGACTGTCCCTTTTTTGCTCGAGCACGGTGACGTCGTCGAAAAAGGGGGAAATACAGTCGAAGTAGGTGTCTATCTGACAGTGCAAGATAGCAGAAGCCTACAACAACAAAAAAATGTTTCCTCGCGCTGGAACCCTTCCTTAGCAAGTTGATCGGCGATTTCACTGCCCTTAACGCCCTTGTGCTCGTCATGACGTTCTTAACGAAATTTGAGTTCGCGCTATATGAGCTTAACGCTTTGAGCGCTGCTTGACTGTCTGAGAGTATACTGATGGTTTCACCTCTTATGCCAGCCACTAAGTTCAGGTTGGTGCACGACGAGGTGGGACTGGAACTCATCATAATTTTTTGTTCAACAGACGCATAGGTAATGATAGGACTTACTGTCGCGGTATCACTGTCGTGGATCACCTAAGGTTTCAATCCCCAGGTTTTAACGTAAGTGCTCTACAGGCCCACAGTACCTTAGTCGCCTTTGTGAGTTTATTTTTAATGTTGGAGTGACTTCTTCTGAAAATCCTATGTTTGCACCGTTAAGGGAGACGGAGACGCTTGGTCGGGCTATGGCCATTATGAATAACAATGTTGTCTACCCCATGAGCCAGGCTTACTCACACTGAATAACTAGCGAATGTGGCAAGTTGTTCGGGGCCTGTGTAGCCGAAATTGGTAGAAGTTGAGAGTTTTTGGATAGAATCATCACAGTGGATTGAAGCTGTATTCCTCACCTTAAGACTAATAAGAAAAAATTCTGAAAGTCTCCAGGATAATTCCCTCCGAAAAAGACGAAATCCTCGACAAAAAAACTGAAGGAGACGTAATCCCATGTGGCGAAGATCTCAGCAAGGTCGCAAAAGTTGCGTATCTCATATTCGACTACCTGACTTTAACTTCCTTTTTCTTTGGTGGCATTACAGCCCATGAAGGACCAGAGCTAAGCTTCTCTCAATCACCCATGCTTTGTGTGATACATGTTCCACACAGGTGAAATGGACCAATATTTTAACGACGTTTCCGAACCGAATCGTGATCAGTTTTGAAAAAAATGTGGGCCAATGATTTCTCGGACTATATTGTGCGGTCTCCATTAACACTGACGGATTCAGCAGCAGTACGCATAAGGATGAGTGCCTTGAAGTCCAATAGCGTAAATTAGGTGCGAAATTTGTTAACTTTGCAAAAAAGGAAAAAAGGACAATGATCTTCGGCTTTGTACGTGGAATGATAGGTCCCTGAACAGGCCACATGCAAACGAACAACTTGCGGACGGCCTAGAGCACTATAAAGCGCACATAACCGCCATCCAGGAAATGCGATGGAATGGACCGGGTATAAAGCGGAAGAAAAACCGCAATATTTACTACGGCGACTGCTATAGGGAGAAAGGACAACGATTGTTCGTATGCGGATTTGCTGTTCGATGTAGACTAAGGCAAAAAGTCCTAAGCTTTCGGCATGTGAGCGAACGCCTCATAACGATCCGTATCAAGGCCACATTTTTTAACATCAGCCTTATCTGCGTTCACGCCCCTACTGAAGACAAGGATGGCTACGCCATAGTTGATCTCCTAGACGATCTCCTAGACAGAACGTATGCCCAATGTTCCAGCTATGAGATCAAAATGGCACTAGGAGACTTCAATGCTAAGCTGGGTAAGGAAAGCATCTTTAAACGAATCATCGGCAAACATAGCCTTCACGACACCACATCCGATAACGGACACAGGATGATTGATCTTGCTACGGGGCGAAATCTCCTTCTAGCCAGTACGCGCTGCCCGCACCTCGATATACACAAAGGCACCTGGCGGTCTTTTGGTCAATCACAAACGCAGCGGAGTAGAGTAAGAATACAAAGTTATGACGTCGGAAAGCTACTGTCGCCAGAAACCGCTCGTGCTTTTACCAATCGCGTTTCACTTAAGCTTTCTCATACACCTCAACTCTCCACGCGGTCAATAGAATAACAGTGGAACCTTCGCAAACAAGCCCTGAAAAGCACTGCATCTGAATTGTCAGGCCTCACGAAGAAACACCTGGTTCGATAACGAGTGCAGGAGGATTCGCACAGCGAAGAAGAGCAATAAAAAGCCTCGCTGCATAAAAGAACAAGAGCACCTCGGGAGCTCTACGAGTTTAAAGGAAGGGAGGACCATAAGCTTCTCAAGAGAAGGAAGAAAGACCACGAGACCACGATTGCCAGGCGGACTGTCCGCTGAGCTTTTCAAGGCAGGTGGGGATGACCATGCATGCACCAGCTCATCCGAAAGATATGGTCAAAGGGAAGCATGCCCGAGGAATGGAGTCTCCACATCGTATGCCCGATCCACAAGTTAGGGGGCTCCTCTGACTGCGCCAACTACAGAGGAATAAGTCTTCTTAATATCACCTAAGAAATCTTCTCTGCCATTTTGTGTCAACGCCTGAAGCCTTTTGTAAATAAGCTGATAGGTCCTTATTAGTGCGGATTCAGGCCACGGAAATCCACCATCGACCAAATCTTCACACTACGGCAGATCCTGGAAAAAACCAATGAATTTCAAGTCGACACTCAACCTATTTGTCGACTTCAAAGCCGCATACGACAACGTAATAAGAGACGAGCTATACAACGCTATGAATACCTTTTACATCCCTGCTAAGCCCGTATGCTCGCTGCTCCATCCAAATCGGTGAACACCTTACCGATAGTTTTGATGACAAAAAAGGATTTAGGCAGGGGATGCGCTGTCGTGTGACTTCTTCAACATCATATTAGAAATGATTACGCAAAAATCACTGGCCAATACAAGAAGCAGAATCTATTTCAAATTCTCGCAACTCCTTGCATACGCCGACGATATTGAGATAATAGATAGATCACAGCGAATCAAAGAGGCGTTTGCGAGTATTAAGATGGAGGCGGCGAAAATATATGCTATCATCAAAAATGACGCTCACCACCGACGTGTTGGCCAGAATGTTTGTATTGGCAGATATAAGTTCGAGGTAGTTAAGGACTTCGTCTACCTTGGCTCCGCAGTGACGCAGAATCACTCTTGCCAATAGCTGTTTATTTGGGCTCAGGAGGCAATCGAGTAATAGAGCCCTCTCCCGAACGACAAGGCTGACTCTTATCATCCCGATCCTACTGTACGGCTAAGAAGCATAGACACTATCAAAAGCGGATGAGGAGGCCCTTGGTCAGTTCGAGAGAAAGATTTTGCACGTGATTTTCGGGCCTATAATCGCAGACGGGAGATGGAGGAAAAGACATGAATCTAGTCAGGCGTCTACGGATACTACACCTAGAGAGAAGAGGAGAGGAGAGTATTTGAATCCAACCCCGAGGACGAAGAAGGTGGAAGGGGACCTCAGCCAACTGAGTGTGTGCTAGTTGGAGGGGCATATTGGTTGAGGCGGAGGTTTACCCCGAACTGTCGCGCCCGTTAAGGAGAAGAAGAAGTCACGGATTCCGTCTACCTTGGCTCACTGGTAACAAGCGACAACAACACCAGTGCTGAGATCAAACGCAGAATAACTCTTCCAATTGCTATTTCTTCGGGTTCAAGACGCAACTGAGTAGTAGATCCCTCTCTCGGAAAACCTAGGTGACCCTATATAAAACCTTAATCATCCGGTTCTTCTCTACGGCCCAGAGGCATGGACCTTATCAAAAATGGATAAAGAGGCCCTTGGTTGTCCGAGGGGAAAATTCTGCGTACAGCCTTTGGTCTCGTTTGTATAGACGGAGAGTGGAGAAGGGGATTAAACCAAGAACTGTGCGAGCTGTACGGCGACTTCAGCCTAGTACGACGTCTACGGGTCCAACGTCTATGATATCTACGTCATATAGAGCGAATGAACACTAAGCTCCGACCCGAAAGGTCTTCGACCTCAAACCCGAGGGACGGTGTTGCAGAGTTCGGCCGCATCTTAGGTGGTGCACACATGTGGAAAGGGACCTCAATCAAGTGGACGTGCGACACTTAGCTAGCAAAATATCGTGCTAGTTGGAAAGGCTTATAAGCTGAGGCCCAGGTTCACCGCGAACTGTAGCGCTACCTAAGTACTATGTAAGTCCGTTACATTGCCATTTTTCGGGTAAAGTCGTGATACCATCGGTGAGGAACTTCTGAGATTTAAAGTTGAGCAATTCATTTCACTTCGACTTCTTCCTTAATGTGATTCCCGTGAAAGCGTGGGAATCATTTTCGCGTTGCCCAAGTTTTTCCGAATTACGATATTGTGAGGTTTATTTCAACCATGAGGCTCACGTTAAAGGCATCAAGACACTTTCACAACCATTTTAAAAAGAGAATCGAGGTTTTACCTCTTAGTTCACCACCAAAATTCTGTTTAGTCAGTTACTGATATTGAGCTTATGAACAGGCATTGTAGAATTCTAACGTTTCTTCTAACTTTCCATAGCAAAAAACCTATTACATATAAATGTACACGGACTTATGCCATTCGGAGTGGGTGGAAATCTCCTTTTAGAGAAGCTTCAATACCTCAATTCCTCTATTGAAACAATTTCCTTTCTTCAGGATCGATAAAACAAAACTTTCTTGCGGGGACATCTTTGAGGTCATTGACGGCAGCACCGTTTGTTTAAACTTATTTTATTGAACGTCGAACGTGTAATGGGATATCCAACAATTTAACTTATCATCAAAGTCACGCTCCTTTGCCTCCTATGACCCACTAGTATACGAGAATATGTACATACATTCCACAAGCCGCCACTGATCAGTTACATACATATGTATGTATTCCACAAGAGGTCACTGCACTCTGCCACAAACCTCACTGGCTCATCGTACCACTACCAAACGCACCTATTATGCCCCCTATCCATCTGTTCCTTTTGCACAGCCCTCCCGCCACCAAGCGCCACTCGATAACGATAATGCAACGCACAAGCATCCATCAATCAACATTCGGTCATAGCCTAACAACCAAACTCCATTGAAGCGTGCTTCCAATGAAAAGGTCAATCATCCCACAATCACCCTGATTACCCATGCTCGATCGCTCGTTCTCTCCCTGACTGTCTAACTGTAAACCGCCGATCTATCAAAATTACATCGCAATTACCGCACTTGCCATAGTCGAGGCGAGCTTCGTCGCAGCACAGTCCACAAATTTCCACCACCAACTCGGATGACCACGATCACGATCGCGATAACAATGTGCGAAATTAAAAAAATATCTCAATAAAGGGCAGAAGCCAACGGTAAATTGCACTTTACATCAAACCCTGACTGCTTGCACCCGGGCACAAGCACACCCTTCTACAGGCGAGAGAAAGGCGATAAAGAGAAAGGAAGGGTGATCGCCGATTAGCGATCAGTGATCGCGGTTCAGCGCTCTCGCATTTCACCCAAAATGAAAATACCCACCGGCGATCTGGAACTGACCACCGAATATGTATCATCGTCATCAAGACGATTAGTACTCGTAGCAACCAAACGAGGAACAGAGTCGGAACCCCTTTCTTTCATTTGGCTGATGATATGGTTGGCGATGATTTGCAAGTGATAACAAGCAACACACATGCCACCATGTAGGCAACCATCCATTCGAGACCATTTCGAGATGTTCGTTTTGGTACGCGGTCGTATCTGTATTTTGCGAGTGTTTACTGTCGAGTTGTGGTTTCTTTTCAGTTTTTCCTTCGCGTGTTATGTTGCTTTTTCATAAGCGACGACACGGAGCGATAAGCCCCGATAATATGGCCATTGACCCCAAAGCGAGCCATCACGTCGCGGTCACTGCTGCCAACCCTACAAATAGTCATAGATACTCGTACGCAAGTACTTGTAGTCTCGTCGTCGAATGTTTGTCGCGAGAATTGACAAGAGTCTAATAAAGACAACATTACGACAGTAACGGCAATTTATTGGTAAACATTCGCCTTATAGGTGGAATCCGATGTGTGGATGCTATTGACATCTCAGGGATGTGTACTAAGAGAGTCGTCGCATCTCAGTCGGGTTATTGAGCTGCTGACGATATGTATTTATGCGTGGCTTGCTCGCGTACGTCTCGACTGTTGTTTACGAGTATGATAGGGTTTGTTTGTTCGGCAAAATGACGATAAAGTACGCGCGAAGAAGAAGAAGGTGTGGCGTTCGATGGAGCTCATGCGTTTAGTGGAACGATACATAGGACATGGTGCGTGCATGAGAGACGTTCATTGATTGAGTTGGAACAATATGCTGTAAAGTCTCGTCATGCATTTCGGCTTCTGTGTACAGTTTTTGGTGAAGGCTTGAAGCGAGGAAGAGGCTTGCAGCGAGCTGTTTTGTGTAGACGACCTACATACATACATGATTACAAGCATGAGAAAACGAATGGTGTGTATGGAAATGTGTCGTAGTTAGATTGGTCGTTCAGTCATCACCAGACCAATTCTCACATACGCTGCGCCCGCCTGGTGGCACAAAACAAAACAAATATCAGTACAAGCCAAGCTCAACAAACTACAAAGACTAGCTTGTATCTGCATTACAGGAGCTATGAGAACAACCCTAAAAGCAGCACTAGAAGTCATCACGGACCTACCACCACTTCATCTCCAACTGTAGAAGGAAGCCATAGTATTCGCCCACAGACTCGTCGCGGAGGGTGACTCTAATTGTAGGCTCTTTCATCTTCCCACATAGACAATTGTCTCTCCAGGTATAACTTTAGCCAAAACTATAAGGTCTCAATTCCCTCTCGACACACCTGGGAACAGGATGGACCATCCTTTAATCGCGAATTCTTATTTTTATTTTTTAGAGTCACACGCGCACTCAAGGCTAAGGCCTTATAACGATGGACGTTGTGCGAGCAGAAGGTAACAGGGAGAGGGAGAGGAGCTGCCTATTGACATTGGTCTAAATATCTGCATATTGTATTGAGGGGGGAAGACCGAACGAGGTAGCGCGTTCCACATTCATGTGGTTCGGTTGAGGAAAAAATTTCTACATTTGACAGTACGACCGAACACGGGCTTCAAAGTGAATTCATGCGCATTCCGGGAGAGGCGTGTTTCGCGGGAGAAGTTATGAAGGGGCGGAATGCAACTGGCTATTTCGTCAGAGCATTTATGATGAAAAATCTTACGTGTGGTACACAGACAACTCCAAAACGAATGGGCTGGAGTGTACGGAGCTAATACCGGAACACACATCTATCACAGCATGGACAGGTATAACTCCGTATGTCAAGCAGAGATATTTGCAATAGAACCATGCCTCAGAGAAAATATCAACAGAAACGTATCAAACAAAAACATTTATATTCTCTCTGACAGTAAGGCTGCACTTCTGGCCCTAAAGAGCTACGTAATCACCACCAAACTTTAATGGCACTGCCTAAAATTGTTACACCAGTTGACCAATATAAATGGAGTTAACCTTAATTGGATACCTGGGCACAGCGACCATATGCATAGATAACTAGAAAGCAGACCTACAAGCAAGGAAGGGCTCATGATGCCACGGCCTTTCTGTGGCATACCAATTAGCACTACCAAATGCTGCATAAACAGATGGTTAAGGAACTCGGCCGATCACACACAAGCACACAAGCCAAGTCGTTCCTCCCAACCTCTTTTCTCATAAGAACAAAACACCTCCTCATGCTTTTAAGGAGTCAGATTCATACAGTCACAGGCTTCCTTACTGGACACTGCTCAGCCAACAAACATTACAAAACCATGGGCTTTATAAAAGGCGATACCTGCAGAATGTATAATGAGGACGAAGAAACGGTAGAGCACATACTGTGCCACTGTAACTGCCTTGTCAGCATAGGTCATCGTCACTTGGGCAAGTATTATCTATGGACTCACGATTTTTGCGTGAACTGTAAGTGGGGGATGTCACGATAGACCCATTAGTGGCCGCAGGGATAAGGCGACCTTGTCCCACCCCCCAATCTACTCTAACTCTAGATTGGTAGTTAAATATGATTTTCTCTATTTTCTAGTGGTAAACGACTAACAAAGATCCCTTAGGGATCACCGGATCATTCAACCGTCAGCCAGATTGACCACATTGCGGTTAATGGCAGGCACGCATCCGATATTATGGATGTACGAACTTTCCGAGCAGCCAACATCGACTCGGCTCGAATATGCTTGGTCTTGAAAAATCGAGTAAGGCCAGCGGCGTACAACATCGCAATGCTACAATCGCAAGAAGCCGCCAGAACCTATGCCAACCGCGTCTTCCTCAAGCTCTCGGAAAACCCTCCAAAACCTGCTCAGAAAGTACAACAACAATTGACCCGTCGTCAACAAGCCTTAGAAAGTGCTGCTTCTGAGGTACTGGGTTTCAAAACGCCACCACGACTAGTGTAGGAGGTTTTATCAACGAATAAAACAAACATGCCAGGGATATTAAGCCAGAACGGAAGCCTGCAGGGACGACAACGGAAACCTAGTAGTAGATTCACAGTCGGTACTAAGTATCTGGAAAGACTATTTCTGCAGACTGTATAACGGCGATGACGAAACAGATTCCACTGTCAGGCAGAATAAACCATTCACCACGGACGATAATAGCAGAGAATTCCGCCCAACAAAGCTTCTAGAGCAAAGGGGCTCCTTACCGAGCTCCTTAAGGCATCTGGAGATAACCTGGTTGGGAGTATGCACCAGCTCATCTGTAAGATATGGCCAGAGGATTGCATGTCCGATGAATGGAATCTTAGTATCATCGCTTATAAGATCTGCACTGTGTGATCTCCCTAACCTTTCATTAATAAACTGATTGGTCCATATCAGTGTGGTTTCAGGCCCGGAAAGTCCACTATCGAGCAAGTGTTCACACTGCGGCAGATCCTGGAAAAAACCAACGAGTTCCACATCGACATCCACCATCTATTTGTGGACTATAACGTCTCATAGGGCAGCTTACATAGAGATGAGCTATACAGCGCCATGTCTAGTTTTGACATCCCTGCGAATTTCGTCAGATTAAGCAAGATGACATTGGAGAATTCTCGCTGCTCCATCAGGGTCGGCAGCGACTTAACCGAGACCTTAAATGTCAGAAAAGGTTTTAGACAGGGCGACACGCTATCTTCTGACTTTTTCAACATCGTCCTTGAAAGGATCGTGCAAAACTTATTAGTCAATGCGAGGGGCACCATCTTTTTCAAAACCGTACAACTGCTCGCATATGCCGATGACATTGACATAATTGGACGAGCGCAGTGCGATGTAATTGAGGCGGAAGCGGCTAAAACGTGACTGGCGGTAAATGGGGGCAAGGCGAAATGTATGCTCTCGTCGAAAAAGGACAGGAACTACCGGCGTCTTGGTCAGGTATAATTTCGAGGTAGTCAAGGACTTCGTCTACATAGGCTCCACAGTGAAATGCACAAATGACATCAGTGCCGAAATCCGAAATCAAATGCTCGATAAGTCTTGCCAACCGCTGTTTCTTTGAGCTCGGGAGGCAATTGAAGAGCAGAGCCCTCTCTCGAAAAACCAAGGTGACCATATGGAAGACCCTTATCATCCTGGTGCTACTCTATGGTGCAGAGACATGGACTTTATCGAAAGCGGTAGAGGAGGCCCTTGGTCGTTTTGAGAGAATTCTGCGTACGAATTTCGGCCCGACCCGCCCCGAGTGGGAGAGAAGACCAAATAGTGGATTGTACGGGCTGTACAGCGACATAAACGTAGCATGACCTCCGCGGATCCAACGCCTAAGATGGCTAAGTTACATAGATCGCATGGAAACCCTAGCTCCGACCCCTAAGGTCTTTGAATCCAACCCTGAGGGGCGACGCGGTCGAGGACGGCCAAGGTGATCGAAGTGGTGCACGCAAGTAGAAGAGGACCTCAACCAACGAGGAGTGCGGCACTGGAGACTGCTGGCGAAAAACCGTGCCAGTTGGAGAGGTTTTTAAAGGAGGTTATGAGGCTATGAGCTGTAGCGCCGAAGAAGGAGGAGAAGAAGGAGACGATACTTCCTTGACCTGTCGAGTGATAGGTATTAATCCCATTTATCCTAATTGGTCCCAATGGCCACATGTCTATTTCGGGGCAACGATTTGAACGATTTCTTTACAAGATTGTGGGAGGAGACATTTTGGATATATGTATGACTGATTTTCAAAGCTCTCTAATAGGCTATTAATGCCTCTCGAATAGCGTGTGATCCAAAACGATCTCTCAACGTCAGACTATTGGTTGAGTAAGAAAACGGTCTTAACCGCAAGTTATGCAACAAATCCAGGTCTGATTCGGAAATAACTACGTCTTCACTTACTCACGTAAGAAGCAAATTAATGAGCCAGCAACTAGCTTTGATTGTAGGAAGCAGAAAAGCGCACGAAATGCGTTAGGCATATTGCAGAAAAGCATGAAATCCACATTTTCGTTTCACTTTTATCGACCACTTCCGTTTCGATCACGAACTGCTCGTCGAGTCATTCAAAGTCCACTTTTCTGTTACTATGCACAACCAATAAGCTGAGGTTGCACCCTTCAATACGCTGACGCTATCCAACGACTTGAACTTTATCCACAGATGGGGGAGCACGCAAGTACATATCTAAATGCATTTTTTGCATCTGTACTGAAATTTGAACCGGAAATTAATTCTGTCAAGGACGGATTCGTATATTTTGCAATTGAAGCTATTAATCAACCACTCCTGGCTGCCGCTTAATCCGCTGCTGATCTTGGCATACGGCGAAAAAGAAGTGAAAGAAACACGTCGCTTGCCTCCTCCACCGATCGCGGTTCGCGGTCGCTACTATCCGCACTTAGCCGTGTAACGATGTAGCGATAATATAGAGATAGAGATATAGCGGTGCTATTGCCGCTGTTATTGTTCACTACGCTTGGCTATTCACAATTGCCTTGCAACACCTGCTGAGTAATTGGTTAATTACGCAACGCACGTACTATTGTTCTGTTATAATTGCTTTTAATAAATTCATTGGATGGCTCTGAGGCCTCCTTTTCCTCATTTCTTTTTCCACATTTTTCACATTTTTATTTCGTCATGTTGGCATCGTTCAATGAACCATCAAACTGGTAACTAATTGATGTTATGTCACCGTTCAAGGAGTCGCATGCGCTGTTGTTCTGCCCCCTGATAAGGATCACTTTCGCAATCATTTGTTGATTGCTCTGTTTCGAAATTTTATGCAATTTTTCGCCAACAATTTCAATGGTGTCTAGTTCACTGACACCTCTGTTCCTACTGGTCTTTACGACGGTGCCATTACGGCTGTCTGTGCCTTCCTATGTACCTCAACAATGGATACCAGCCCACACGTCATCTTTACTCCACAAACCATCTCACTCCATGCGAGAATACCCTCAAAATGCAATGCATGCATTTGCATGTGTTAAATGTCATTTCCATAATAATATTGTGACATGTGATACCTGGCATAAGAAAAGGCAACTCAGAGTCAATTACAGCCGGGGAGAACGTATACAATATACCTTTTCATCCGGCCACGACTGAATTGAGTTGCTCTATCCCCCATCACCCCCAAGGAACAGAGTATATATGTACATATGTGGGGAGAACCATGTTGTATTGGGCCACACATTTCTCTGCGAGATAATGTCGGGGAATTTATGGAAGACGGGTGTCTGGAGCGACAGGGATTTGCGAACTTGATTCGGAAATCGAAACTTGGAATTATGGTGCGGATTAAAATAAACCGCAGTAACTTATTTGGTTGTCATCCTTTGGAATGGACCTGTTTGGTTGTTGTAAATGAAACAATTCGGTTGGCTGACAGGTAGCTGTCAACGACAGTGGAACTCGAAAGTGTCGGGGGGCTTGGGACTACACTTTGTTGTCAAATGATTGCCTGAAGCAGTGAAATCGCTTCATTTGGAAGTGTGCTAGAAAAAGAGGGGGGTTAATCGAATCCGGCAAGGAATTCCAGATTCATGCAGTTTGGTTAAAGAATGATTCTTTATATTTGACGGCACGTCCGAAAGTGAGCGTCAGCGTATAGGTAGCGGTGAGCATTCCTATGGAGACATAGAGAACGCACTTTTATTGCGCGATCTTAAATTCTGTTTAGCGATTGCCTGGAGGTCTTAGATGCACCAGACCAGATATGTGAGTTAACTTCTAATTTAGGATGAATGGGAAAAATTTCCTGTATCCGTAGAGGAGGCGTAGACATTTTTGGCTAAACCACTGGCCAGCGGTAGCTGCCTGGCCAGCATATCTGCCTAGCTGACGGCAGCCGCCTAGCTAGCATATGTACTTGCCTGGCTGGCTACAATATACTTTGCTGGCTAGCGGCAGCCACCTGGCTAGCTTACTCTACTCTAACCTACTCTACCCCAACTAACTCCAACCCAACCTACTCTACCCCAACCTACTCTACCCCAACTTACTCTACCCCAGCCTACTCCACCTCTATTCTACTCTACCCTGAACAATTCTACCCTAACCTACTCTATTCTAAACCACTTTACCCGGACCTATTCTACCCTAAAATATTTTACCCCAACCTACTCTACCTTTACCTACTCTAGTCTAACCTGCTCTATAGTGACCCACACCACCCTAACCTACTCTACCCTAAGCTACTCAATTGTAAACCATCCTACCCTGACCTAGTTTGCCCTGCCTTTCACTACCCTTACTGCTCTACCCTAACCTACTCTGCCCTAAGCTAATGTAATCTAAACCACTCTACCCTGACATATTTTACCCTGACCTACTTTACCCTACCCGACTCTACCCTTACTTATTCTGTCCTAAGCTAAATCTACACTAACTTCCTCAACGCTAACATACTCTACCCTAACCTATTCTACCCTAACCATCTATACCCTAACCAATTCTACTCTAAGTAAACCTACCCCGACCTACTCTTCTCTAGCCTAGCCTGCAATAAACTGGTCTACCGTAAAATAAAATACGGTAACTCTACTCAACCTAACCTACTCTACCCTAACTTACTCTTATTCTTATTCTACCCCAACCAACTGTACCCTAACCTGCTCTGCAGTAATCTACTCTATGCTAACATTCTCTACCTAAATTACTTTACCCCAACGTACAACACCCTATTCTACTCTCAACTAGCCTACTCGACCCTAACCTTCTCTAACCTAACCAACTCTAACCTAACCTACTCTATCTTAACCCGCTCTACCCTAAGCTATTATATTCTGAACAACTCTACCCTGACCGATTGTATCCTAAACTTCTTTACCCTAACCTACCCTACCCTAACTTACCCTAGTCTAACCTGCTCTACCCTGACCTACACCCCCTTTACTTACTCTACCCAACTTATTCTAACCTAGCCTTCTCTACCCTAAACTACTCGAACTTAACCTTATTACCCTAACCTACTCTGCCCTAAACTACCTTATTCTAAACCACTCTAACCTGACCTATTCTACCTTAAAGTACTTTACTCTAACCTACTCCACCCTCCCCTACTCTACTCTACTTTACCTTAATCTACTCTACCTAACTTACTTTATCCTACCCTAACCCGCTCCTCCATTACTTGCTCTGTCTACCTACTGCACCCTTACCTATTCAACGCTAACCTACTATACCCTAACGTATTCTACTCAAACCTGCTCTACGCCAATCTAATTTACTCGGACCTATTCTACCTTATGGTAGAATAGGTACTCTACCTTAACCTGCTCTACACAACCTACTTAACCCTAAGCTACTCTACCCTAACCTGTTCTAAACCAAACCAACTGTACCCTAAATTTCTCTATTCTTACTTACTCTACCCTAACCTAATCTATCCTAACCTACTCTGCCCTAACCTACTTCACCCTAACCGACTCTACCCTAGCCTACTCTACGATAACCTAGCCTGCCCTAGCCTGCTCTACCATAACCTACTCTACCCAAACCTACTCTGCCTTTGCCTACTATACCTTAACCTACTCTACCCTGACTGACTCTACCTTAACCTGCTCTACCCCCACCTAATCTACCCTAACTTGCTGTATCATAACCTATACCCTAACCTACTCCACTCTAACCTACTCTAACTTACTCTACCCCAACCAACTCTACCCCAACCTACTCTACGATAAACTACCCTAACCTAACTTGCTCTACCATAAACTGCTCTACCATAACTCTACACAAACCTACTCTGCCTAGGTGGAGGTAGGGTAGGTTAAAGTAGAGTGGGTTGGAGTGAAGCCGTTGCGCCCACCAGGCAAGGTATGCTCTCCAGGCGGCTGCCGCCAGCCAGAGGTTAGAGATTCTTAGATCTTATTCTCAGATCTGAAAGAGAACTTCTTAGCCAATCATATACGTACATAGCAGTGCTACGATAGATCTTCTAATGTTTCTCACCTTTGCTTATTTGAAATCACCTTGTTGGGTGTGACATTGATTTATAAAGCTCAATGTCCTATGTCTCTGGTGCAAACAGACTGCTCAAATGTAAGACCTACCAATATTTTGGGAAAAACATTTGTTGGTCCTTCTCTATACCGATATAGTGCTGAACTCGTTGGGGCTGTCTGATGTACAGTAGTTCAAGTTTTGATCAAAGATGAATTGAAATCTAATTTACCGTGGTGCATATGCAAGGTAGGAAGTGTTTAGAGCACTAAAGCTACACATCTCATTAGCAGTCCTTATAAGTGTGGTGCTGGGTTTTATGTTGATCATTCCATTACTCCAGCAAACTGTCTATTTGTCGATGGGTACATACATAGGTGCTTTTGGATAACTTTGATGGCATGGGCCTAAACCTAGATGGAAGGTTGATGGAATGATTCACAAGTACACGGCTCCTGTCGTGGATGAGGGCATTAGTTGCCTAGGAGCAGTTTTTACGGTAACCACTTGTTGCCCCTGACGATATGCCACTGCGTGGATCCTTATAAGGCATAGACTGGATCAAGCTTCTTGCTTTCTATGCTTCTTGAACATGTGAACGTCATCTAAGGTCGTTCAAAAGAAGAAGACCTTCTGCAAAAGAGCTAGTCTCTCGAAGCGTAGCCCTATCTCTTTAGAAAACTTTTAACCGTCACTGTCCGGCTGGGCGGTTTACTTTAATGATAACCACGACGACATTGACGTTTCCTGTACGCTCTCCTTCCCCCTTATTTTCGTTCGACATTTGCCGCTTTTTTTTTGTTTTGTTTGTTTTCTACAGCAATTGAAAGCTAATACCCTCATGCATCCACAGTTTGGCTTCCCGAACTGGCCATACAACCGCGACAACAATGTCAATGATGTTAACAACAACAACAATACAACAACAAACTAAATGCACTTGTCAACCGCCTTCTCTCTCCCTGTCTGTTGAATCGCCGCCCATCGTATTGTATCAGCTATCATCACTGTCGCACCGAATGACCGCGTTGCTTCGTGTGGGGTTCCTGGTGCTTACCATGCCATCAAGGTAGACACTACGTCGTCAGTGTCATTCTCATCATCACCAACTGTCACTCAATCGATGTTTTTTTTCTTTTCTCCCCCTCTCTCTATCTCTCTCTCTCTCTCTCTCCGTCTTGTCTTTTTGTATAGTTGAAGCTAATGTTTGGAACCCACAGAATGTTCCTTTTAATACTCCGACCAGTTATACATATCGTATGGAGGCAGGTTACATTCGTGTAGATGTAGACAATGGAATGTATCCGGGTCGGCGACAGCCGTTCCGGCATCACTTGCGCAGCTGGATCCTGTAGTTGTAACTTACAGCCTACAAGTGAGGGCGGTTTGTGTCTAGGATTAGGCGTATGCATTATCCATCGTTCACTCAACACAACAAAATTTCGTAATGGTATCGGGGGCGTCACACGTGCAGACTGCAACCGAATCCAAGACGTGCCAACGAAAAAAATGAAAACAACTATCCAAAAGTTAATCGAATTAATCCGTTAAGTATTTATTGCTGTTCGGTGGTTCGGCTAATAATTTGACACCTACTTTGCATTGTGGGGCAGTGCGGATTGTTCGTGGTCGGATGGTGGCACGCTATTATCCACTAAGAGGTGCGCCATCCACCGCCGTGTATAGGGTGATACACATGTTTTTTTGTTTTGCAGTTATCCGTTGGTGTTTGAACAACATTTTAAACAAAACAACGGAACAAACGAAGAGAAAGCAAACAAAGTGTCAACAAAGGCGCACAGAGACCTATACCGTAGGTGTGAACGCGTGTCGTCCCACCACACGCGGTGACGTTTACATTGACGTTGTGACGTTGACATCTCAGAGGGACAAGATTGAATGCATCTCATTGTATGTTACAGATAGATAGGCCGCGATACCGTATTCATGTATCTATCTTAGCACCTTTCTTCACTATTTAACCGTCATCGTCCTAGATACATCGTACAGTTTGCCCATTTGCGGTAAGGTGTGAAGTTCGCTGATAGAATTCATTTCGTACATTGTGGATAAGTACCGCTTTCGGAGATGGAATTCACTGGCGTTGGTTAGTTATTTATGTAGGCGCGGTGGCATGGAATGGGTGATGGGATTACCAAAAGCCTCACATTCAGGTACATACAATACATACAATCTGGAGCTGGTGGCACATGGAAATACTACATCTGTAGACCGTATGGCCAGTAGGCTGGAGTCACGCGTTCGAGAAATGGTTTTAATTACTATTTTGGCCCGTGTCGCGGGACTCGTTAAGCGAAATTGATATTGACAGGGTACAAGAGGCTAACAGTTGTTCGCGAAGGTAGTGTTACGTATTTGCCGTATGCCTTACAAGGAAGATGGAGAAAAGGTATAGATCGGGAAATAGGAATTTCTACTTCGAGCCGGATTTGGGTTAACAGCGGAGATACATCAGATGGGCTATTTGTTCGTTAGGAGTATGCATTAAACAGCAGAGAAATCTAACCTTTGATGTGGCTTAAAATGTCATTTTTTTTTTTTTAAGCCCAATGGATTGTAGTTCATCTTATACATATGTACGTGAGCTATATAAGGTCGGTACTGCATCATCATTATTTTCAGTTGTCCGCATGTTCCACTGAAGGGGTCGCCGGTGCAATGGGCGCCCGCGGGATATCAGGCAACTCCATCTTCCGCCATCGACTCTAACTCATCAGGAGCTATGCTATGAGTTTGGACTTGGACTTAGTCCAACCACCTCGTCCTAGGTCTGCCAAGCGATCGCCTACCTGATGGTATTGACCATAGGTGAGAGTTGGAACAAATGTATGATGTATGTATGTTGGCGTTACAGTCCATGAAGAACCTGAGCCGATCTTCTCTCAATCACCCATGTTGTGTGTGATTTCTTTTTTCCATAGGTGAAAGGGACCTACAGTTTATTGCCGGTTCCGAACGGCGAATTTCGAGAAGTTTTTCATGACAATTTTACTACAGGGGGTTTTGTCGGAACCCCGCTGAGGAGAAACACCGCGAAAAACACGTTCGATGATATGGCTGTGTCGGGATCGGCGTCAGAGGCCAACACACTACCCACTGCGCCACGGTGCTCTCATCGTTGGGTCAAATACTGAGTTAAAAACCGCTAACTTGGCTTTGACACCAAGCTCGGTGTCGTCAAAAACCGCACTGTTCGTCCCCATCCTGGATTTAATCGTAGCTCTAGAACGCGTCTCCAATACCTTAGCGTAGACTTCACCGGGGAGACTTAAAAGAGGAATGCCCCTGTATCCCTTATTATAAATCACCCCAGTCTGCCAATCGCTAGGTGTGTCACCGCCTTCCCAAGCTACCTTAATGACATAAGAGAGACATAAGACTCCCTTTTTACCCGTTACCTTAAACATTTCTGGCCGAACTTCACCCACACTGGCGGATTTGCCAACTTTTAGCGATTCAATCGCTAAAATGACTACCTCCACCGTTGAACTATTCTCCGACCCACTCAAGACTATAGGTCTGTACCCCTCAGCGCTCTGTTCGGGATTGAGCAGCTCCGAAAAGTACTCGCTCCATCTGCATAAGATGTTCATCTCATTGGCAAGCAACTCATCGTCTTGGGATTTGACTCCTTCGATTATGTTGAATTTACTTTTTCTGAGCCGGCAAATGGTTCGCCAGAACACCTTTTTGGCAGATATATGGTCTTCTTTTGGCTTTCGCCTTGGCCGAAGAGATACTTTATCAGTAAAATACAGCTTACACAACAACAGGTGATAATCAGTTGACAGTTCAGCCCCTCGCAGCACACGAACGTCACAAACCATCTGTTTCACATACGATGGTACCACAGCAATATTTCGAGTTGGCAGCTTCCTCAATCAGCTCGAGATACTTTCCCGCGAACGATGAAACATCCCATGTGCCCATCATACATCAATGCCGTTGCTCTTTGTCTTTTACTTCCGCACACACTGGTTAGTGCATAGCGTGACCCCCCCTGGATAGCTACCCTAGCACCCGCCAGGTAGCGAACCAATGTGTGCAGCGATCCAACCCCTTGTTCCTGGGGAAAGAGGAACCTGCCCTCCAGGTTGGGGGTTGTGCTTAGGGGTATAATCCCTATCACGTAAAAACCTACTTGTTCCGAAACGACAACAAGCCTCGGATACGGACGGATACAAAGCTGACGACCCCTGCAAACGACTAACGGACTTGAGAGTCTGCACCTAGAATGTGAGGTCCCTTAACAGACTGGGTGCAGGCGATCAATTGGAGTAAACCCTCAACTGCTATAAAGCAGATATAACTGCACTCCAAGAAGTGCGATAGGATGGACCAGGTAAAAAACGGATGAAAAACTGCGACATCTACTACGGGAACTGCTAAAAGGAGAACAAACAGCGTCTATTCGGGCGTCTATAAGATTGATCACATTGCGATCGACGCCAGACACTCCTCCAGTATCCTCGACGTACGAATCTTCCGAGGGGCCAACATCGACTCGAACCACTACCTTGTTGTAGCCAAGGTACGAACGAGGATATCAAGAATGCTTAGGAGTCGAGTAGGACTAAGTAAGTTCGACGTCGGAAAGCTACAATCGCAGGAGACTGCCAGAATCTTTGCCAATTGTGTCTCCTCCAAGCTCTCACAAAATCCGCCCACAGCAGCACAAACAATAGATCAGGAATGGGCGCATTGCCAGAGCGCCGTCAGAGACGCTGCCTCAGAGGTGCTGGGTTTCAAACCGCCACCACTTAGAAACCCCTGGTTCGATGAACAATGCGAACAAGCCCATGCAGCAAAACAAGCTGCTCGCGAAATCTATCAGCAGAAGAGAAGAGAGCAACACACGCTTTTTAGAAGAAAGAAGAGAGAGCACAGAAAGCGTGAGATCGAGGAGATGGAGAGATGCTTCCGCAGGAATTACGCCAGTAAGTTTTACAATAAGGTAAAACGAACATGCCATGGCTACAAAGCCAGAGCGGCTGAATGCAGGGATGAAAATGTAGTACTGGTAGTAGAGTCGCAGTCGATGCTGAGGATTTGGAAAGACCACTTCTGCAGACTGTATAACGGCGATGATAGACAAGATACCGCTGTCAGGCAGAACGAGCCATTTGTAATGGACGGTGATGTAACAGAATTCCGTCCACCCGACCTAGATGAAGTCAAAATAGCGATATTGAGACTTAAGTCTAATAAAGCCGCGGCGCTGACGGCCTGTCTGCTGAGCTCCTTAAGGCGGCTGATGAGCTGGTAAGGTGCATTCACCATCTCATTCGCAAGGTATGGTCGGAGGAAAGCATGCCCGACGAATGGAATCTCAGCATCGTTTGCCCGGTCCATACGAAAGGAGACCCTATAACTGCGCCAATTATAGGGGAATAAGTCTCCTTAACATCGCATATAAGATCTTCTCTGCCGTATTGTGTGGACGCCTGAAACCGTTTGTGGATAACCTGATCGGCTCTTATCAGTGTAGTTTCAGGCCAGGGTAATCCACAATAGACCAAATATTTACGCTACGGCAGATCGTCGATTTCAAGGCTGCATGACAGCATGTATAGAGATGAGCTATACAAAGCCATGTCTAGTTTTAACATCCCTGCCAAACTCGTCCGATTGTTCAGGATGACAATGGAGAATTCTCGCTGCTCCATTAAGGTCGGTAATGAGCAAACCGGGACCTTTGATGTTAAAAAAGGATTTAGGCAAGGTGACGCGCTGTCATGCAACTTTTTCAACATCGTGCTTGAAAAGATCGTGCATGAGTCACTGGCCAACACAAGAGGTACGATTTATTTCAAGGCTACGCTATTGCTTGCGTACGCCGACGACATTGACGTGATTGGACGGACACAGCGAGACGTCAATGAGGCCTTTGTAAGCATCGAGGTAGAAGCGGCTAAGATGGGTCTCAAGGTTAATTAGGGTAAAACCAAATATCTGCCTTTGTCTAAAAGAGACGGACAACACTGACGTATTGGCCAGAACGTCACCATGGGCGGATATAACTTTGAAGTGGTCAAGGAATTCGTCTACCTTGACTCACTGATGACCAGCGACAACAACACCAGCGCTGAGATAAAACGCAGAATCACTCTTGCCAACCGCTGTTTCTTTGGGCTCAAGAGGCAATTGAGAAGTAGAGCCCTCTGTCGGAAAACAAAGGTGAGACTATATAAGACCTTAATCATCCCAGTCCTCCTTTGCGGCGCAGAGACTTGGACCATAACAAAAGCGGATGAAGATGCCCTTGGTCGTTTCGAGAGGAAAATTCTGCGCACTATCTACGGTCCCGTTTGTTCAAACGGTGTATGGAGGAGAAGTTAGAACAAAGAACTGTACGTGTTGTACAGCGACATCGGCCTGGTACGACGTCTACGGATACAGCGTCTAAGGTGGCTAGGCCATGCAAAGCGCATGGAAAATATAGCTCCAATCCGAAGAGTCTTCGAATCCACCCCGGAAGGAAGGCGCGGCAGAGGACGGCCGCATCAATGGCGGCGCACGCAGGTGGAAGGGGACCTTAGTTAAACGGGCGTGCGGCGCTGGAAACAGCTGGCCAAAGACCGTGCCAGCTGGGGACGCTTGTTGGTTGAGGCCCAGGTTCACCACGGACTGTAGCGCCACCTAAGAATTTCTTCTAATCTTTCTCTATCACCATTTTGCGTACGTCATCGGCTATGCTTCTGACTTGACGAGGATCTTTCTTGATAAGGACACAAAAAAGCGCCATGGTGCCATCAGCCATCGATAAACTCTCCCTCCGACTATTTTTGTAACAAAATTTTATTCGATGTGCTGCCAAACTAGGTTCAACCAACTAGATCCGAAGAAAGCTAACAAGCCATGTATGAATCTCAGTTTAACCCTACTAGCCTACATTCAGAAAATCTCTTCAAAACGGGTTAAATGAGCTCTCGGTTTATATAAAATTCCATCCCATTCACAAAACCCCGACAGCTCATCAACACCATAAAGCGTCTCAGAATGCCCATGTAACCCCAACAAACGGCACCTGTACTACTAATAAGTCCCATTACAGCCGCCAACAATTTAATTTTAGGTCTATAAAGTCACAGCTACATCACATAATTCTTCTCCTAATGTACGAGTATCTGGTGGCAGCGGCGGTGGCGTCCGCCGCCGGCAACAGCGGCACTTTGCTTGTCACCCTAACTCATTTTCGAGTCATTCTACCAATCGACATTACCGACACTGTTCCATGGCTTGCCGTCCTACCCACCGCTACCACTTCACGGAACTTAAGATAAATCACATCTAGAAACTACACGGTTGACATTTATGGCCGCCATTAGTTCATCACACGATCGCACCTCAAGAAAAAATGCGTTAAATTCAAGGCAATTAAATCCGAAATAAAATTTAATTAGATTGTTGTAATCGCCGGAGAAGATTGGATGAATTTACTCAAAGCAGCACGAAAAAGTGCGGCTGTAATACAGCCACCTTGTGGTAGGCCACGAATGCAAAACTACCCGGAACTCTTCCATGAGCTCGGCGTATATAATATGATGCGTGCCGCAATCGCATAATCCATTCATCATCTGACGCTTCAGCTTGAAATTTGCTTCGTTGGAAAAAAATGCATAAAGCGGTGTTGTCTGTTCTGCTGCTCCTCCTGCTACTAGTTGTTGTATGGATTTCGAGGAGCGTCAGCGGAGTCGTCATCGTCCCATAGATCAATCAGTTCTATTCATCTGTGCAGTGTCCAAAGTGTCATTTCGAAAGTTTCGTCGGCTCGCTGGAAAATGTGGCAAGATTGTGAAGAGATGAAAAGACTCGCCGCTGCCGCCGCCGCCACGTCCATCGGACCGCGCTAGCAGTCGCATTGTTTGACAGATTGACAAGCGTTTATTCTTTATTGCCTGGACGTTTGTTATTCTTGTTTCTTGGTTCTCCAGTTTTCTTTTTTCGATTTTTGTTTCTTTGGCTCAAGTTCGGTTCTATTTTCTGGATGACGAACGAGCGTGCTCGTGTGTTTACTTGGAACACAAGCTGTGGAGGATACTGTGAAGGGCGATCATGTTCCCGTGAGTTGCCCAACGGATGACGGTGATATGTTAGCCTGCCAATTGTGGGCATAACTGTCTGTGTGCTGCATGGGCTTTTAAGTGGGAATCATCATCATACGATCCATTCATTTGTCAATCAAAGATGGGACAGCTCACTCGGCGGATAGGTGTAAGTCTCATGCTAATTTCGTCGAGCCTAAGCAAACAGCAGAACTTCGTAGAACATGTTTTGCACACCACAGCACGTCTTCCTTTGGTTTGTGTTGCTTACTGGTGCTTGTTGGTGGCGATGACGACCAACCGTGCTATGGAGTTAAATATAGCTTTTGGGTACAGTGTGGTGGTCGGTCGCGTTGAATGGGAAATGGATAGGTGACGAGTCCATCGGTACGCCGGTACGCATTCGCGGGCGGAGGGAGCATGTGACAAACTGGAGTTTTGTGATTTGTGGATATTGTTGAATGTTGAACAAATGGTTTGGATGCATCTGGAAAGAGCGACAAAGCAGGTGCCATCACGGTACTGGGGTGCCAGTGCTTACGTTGTCGGAAGAGCGCTTATCCGTGGTTGTTTATGAAGGTAATGAATTGTGACGTTTCGCTGGATTGCTGGCAGTATTCTGGTGAATGAGTGGTTGCGTGCAGAATGTGGAACATATTTGTGATTTAAATGAATTAGCATCCACTGTTGTCCAGTGTTGTACCGTTGAGGGATGGCCGTGAGGTGGACAAATTGACAGATTGGACGTTATAGATAATGAGGAAGAAGACACCGTGCCGAATTGCCTACACATTTGCACAGAATGGCTGGGATGAATTTCCAGTCGGGTTCGTTGGGAGGTAAGTTAGTCAGTTATCTCGTGTCCTTAGTCAGACTGATAGAGGTGATTTATTATGGGTGTATTCAGACAACTTGATTCGTCGTCATGAACACGGAAATGGCTTGTCAGAATGCGATTATTCGAATAAAGTGTGTTCTTCTTCTTCTTTAGTGGCGTTACAGCCAATGAAGGACCAGAGCCAAGCTTTTCTCAATCACCCATGCTGTTTTTCGCACAGGTGAAAGGGACCTACAGTTTAATGCCGATTCCGAACGGCGTGAGTCGAGAAGCTTTTTCATGGCAAGCTTACTGCGAGGGGTTTTGCCAGTACCCCGCCGAGGAGGAACGTCGCGAAATAAACATTCGATGGCGTTGGTGTTATCGGGATCCGAACTCGCTCATCGTGCGCCAGAGTCCAACACACTAACCACTGCGCCACGGCGCCGTCAAAGTGAATAAAGTGTGTTGTTGTCCCCTAATCCAATGCACTCTCTTGAATCGCTCTACGTAGACTGACCAAACCTGGTGTAGATAGGCTCCTAAGTTTTTGACAAACTTACCCAAACTCGTCTGTAAGTTAACGTCCGTAGAAAACATTTCCAAGAGTATGTTGCGATACTCTGTTTGAAGGCTCTATCTGTTGGAGCACTTGGAGGCAAATACTGATACTTTGCACTGCTAGACAGACACCTTCTTTTACTGTATTTTCCCCTTTTTGCGGAGAAAAATAAGAAGGGTGCGCCACCGTGCGCGAGCAAAGGCGGTACAGTCACATAGGAAATGCGCTGCAGTGTCATCCCCTTCGCAACATGCAGCACAGGTAGGCGTCTCACTGATGCCAAACACGCAGATATGCTTAGCAAAAGTGTAATACCCCGTAATGACTCCCACAAGCCTTTTTCAGTCGATTCTCCTTAAAGACAGGAGTAGTTCTGCGGATTTCTTGCAGACATCAGGGCATACGGGCTTAGTCATCCTACAACCTTGATAATCCCTATATCGGTTTGTGGTATTAAACACCCGGCTGTGTGTATTAAACACCCAATCGTTAATGTAGAAACTTACCAATGAGGCATGTAGACCTAGAACGGGTTCAGGCCCTGAGAAGCTCCCCTCTGAACCCGTTCTGGCGAGTTCATCAAAGATCACATTTCCTGGGATTCCAGAGTGACCTGGAACTCAAACAAGCCTTAGTGAATTTAGTCTATCGGCTCTGTTCAAGAAGGACTTGAGTTCATGCACTAATTTGGAGGTATTCAGGCGGTTGGACATAGCTTTGAGTGCAGCTTGGTTGTCACTGCAGACGCATATGCTTTTTTCCCTCCACCTGTGCTTCACAACATTCCTCTCCACCCTTCGATCTTCTCCAGACCTTTCACTAGTCTTTTCCAGTGCCGCACTCCCAGTTGGTTGAGGTCCCTTTCCACCTGTGCGCGCCACTCTAGGTGCGGCCGTCCTCTATGGCTTTATCCCTCGGGGTTGGATTCAAAGATTCTCCGGGCTGGATCTGTGACATCCATTCGCTCTATATAGCCTAGCCATCTTAGGCGTCGGATCCGCAGACGCCATGCTACGTTCATATCGCTGTACAGCCCGTACAATTCACTATTTAGTCTTTTCCACCACTCCCTATTTATGCAGGTCCGGCCGAAAATCGTACGCAGAATTCTCCCAAAACGACCAAGGGCCTTCTCATCCACTTTCAATAAGTCCCATGGCTCTGCGCCATAAAGCAGGACGGGGATGATAAGTGACTTGTATATGGTCACCTTGGTCACCTTGGAGAGGGCTCGGCTTCTCAATCGCTTCCCGAGCCCAAAAAAACAGCCCTTGGCAAGAGTTGTTCTGCGTTTGATTTCCATGTCACTGTGGAGTCTAGGTAGATGAAGTCCTTGACTACCTCGAAATTATACCTGCCAATATGTGCGCCCTCGCCAAGATGCGGGTGGTTCGTGTCCTTTTTTGACGACAGGATATATTTCGTCTTGCCCTCATTTACCGCCAGTCCCATTTTAGCCGCTTCCGCCTAAAGAGTTCGTCCAATTATGTCAATGTCATCGGCATTTGCGATCAGTGCCCCTGGTACTGACCAGTGCGTTTTGCACGATCCTCTCAAGGACGATGTAGAAAAAGTCACACGAAAGCGTGTCGCCCTGTCTAAAATCTTTTTCGAAATGAAAGGTCTCGGTTAAATCGCTTCCGACGCAATCATAATGGAGAATTCTCGGTGCACCATTTAGATCGGTAAGGAGTTAACCGAGACCTTTCAATGTCAAAAAAGGATTCAAACAGGATGACCCACAGTCATGTGATATTTTCAACATCATGCTTGAAACATGGTGCGGAGTTCACGGGCCAATATAACTATCTACTTCAAATCTTCACAATTGCTCGCATACGCTGATGACATTAACATGATTCAGAGAATGCAGCGGGACGTCAAGAAAACCTTTGTGAGCATTGAAGCGGAAGCGGCTAAAGTGGGTTTACTTTGGTCAATCACAATCGTTTAGCTCAAGGTTCCAATATTAAATCATTTTTTTTTGTTTGTTCCCTTATCTCTTTTTTTTTTTGTTAATATGTGAATACGAAAGTTTCTCACATATGCTGCGTCCGTCTAGTGGCACAAAACAAGTATCAGTGCAAGCCAAGCTCAACAAATTGCAAGGACTAGCTTGTATCTGTATCACCGGAGCCATGAGAACAACCCCCACAGCGGCACAGGAAGCCATCACGGATCTGCCACGTCTTCATCTTCAACTGGTCAATGGCCTTCGCCCACAGACTAATCGCGGAGGATGCCTCTAACCGTAGGCTCTTTCACCCTGATATACTTACCAAACTAAACAGGCATGAAATCCTAAAGATATCCCTCACAGACAACTGTCTGCCCAGATACAACTTCAGCCAAAACTACAAGGTTACATTCCAAAACAGACAAAACTGGGAACAGAATATACCCTCCTTCAATCGTGGATCCTACGTGTGGTACACAGATGGCTCCAAAACGAACGAAGGCGTTGGGGCTGGAGTTTACGGAGCAAATACTGGCACATGCATCTACGTCAGCATGGACAGATATAACTCCGTTTTTCAAGCAGAGATATTTGCCATAGAACTCTGCCTCAGAGAAAATATAAACAGAAATATATTCAACAAAAAACATTTACATTCTCTCTGATAGCAAGGCTGCACTCCTAGCCCTAAAGAGCTAGGAAATTACCTCTAAACTAGTATGGGACTGCCTACAGCTGCTTCACCAGCTGGCCAGCACAAACAGGGTTCACCTCATTTAGATACCTGAACCCAGCGGCCATACAGGCAACGAAAAGGCGGACATAGTAGCAAGAAAAGGCTCTGCATCACCATTTATGATGCCACGGCCCTTTTGCGGCACACCCATCAGCACCACCAAATGCTGCATAAACAATTGGTTAAGGAACACGATGGATCACTACTGGTTAGAAACGAAAGGTAGCAGACAAGCCAAGTTGTTCCTCCCAACTATATCTCTCAGAAGAATGAAACAACTTCTCATGCTTTCGAGGAGTCAGATTCGTTTAATCACAGGTTTCCTTACTGGACACTGCCCAGTTAACAAACACCTCAAAACAATGGGCATCATACAAGATGACACTTGCCGAATGTGTAATGAAGACGAAGAAACAGCAGAGCACATACTATGCCATTGTGACTGCCTGGTCAGTACACGTCATCGTCACCTAGGCAAGTATTATCTTGAAGCGGAAGAAATCGCTGCTAGCACACTCAAGAGCATACTAAGTTTTATCACGAACTCAGGTTTTCTGAGTGAACTGTAAGTGGGGGACATCACGATAGGCCCACTCGTGGCCGCAGTGATCAGGCGACTATCTACATCTACATCTAATATCGAAATGTACTTTAATGACTAAATAAATAAATATTGATTTTCCTATTATTCCAATAAACCATTGCATGCCTTGCAGGCTTATCTACTTTCAGAAATCGTATCAAATTTAGTTTGTTTCACTCTGACATTATCCATTTGATTTGCAGTGCGGACAAATTTTCAAATAAAATGTATCCTAAGCCCATAGTCCAGAGTCGGTACCTATGTAAATCATTCTTTCAACTCACCACTCAACTTACCACTCATAATCAAATCTTCTCATCTCAGGTCAATGGAAGAGCTTGCAGGTTTGAATCATAAATTTATTCAAATCCTTTGTTCTGTGGCGAATCCGATACACCTTCATCAACCATAAGCTGACCCAACCAAACGAAAACTCACTCATTATTCATACATGCCATAAGCACCTACCTACTTACTGAACATTGAACTTTACGTCTTCTACCAATCTTCCGATTTAACTGACAAGTCTCTATATAAGGCAAGCGTTTGACGGCGGTTTAAAGATCTCCAAAAATACTAATAAAGTTATAAATAAATGCAATTTTTGATTGGCGTAATCGTCCGTTTGCTGATGAGACTGGGGAGCTGGGAGCTTATGCATCGAAGACACCACTACGAACAGGTTTGGTTTCCAAATCCTAATTGATGTTCTTCGATGAATATTTAGCTTAAAAGCCTTTAACTTACAACCAGCGCTACTAGCTTGGTTTTTTGTTCTTTTTTTTTTGGTTTTGATCTTTTCTTCCTTTTTTATTTAGTCTTATAGTCCGGTGTGGATCATATTAGACGGGACAATAATCTGTGGTTATTGTTGACATTGCCTTAAGGTGATCACAGCTTTACGAGCCGCTGTTTGGATTTGGATGCGTTATGCAAATCGGACAAGTATTTAGATAGTGTTTTCATGAAAAAAACTAATTTTTATTGAGCTAATTAAAATTGTATTTGAGAGATATATTTATGGGGACATCTGGCGACTGTTTGCGTTTTTATGACCTTAAGCGTGGGCTTGTCTGACCAGAGTAGGCTATTAATTAGTTGACTAATGACACACGGGATGGTTTATGGCGAACGATAAATTTGAATGAAAACAAAGTCGAACTTAATTCTGGATCTGGAGAGACTTGTGTGTCGGAGATTTAGATGTCGATAGGAGCAGTTAATATTGAACTGGAAACTTTCCTAAACGGTAGACGTTTAAGGTCAGGTTGTAAATTATAAGCATGGGGCAATTAATAAAGCTAATCAGCAGGAGCTGGGTAAAAGTAAACGTGTATACTTCGGGCATTTGCGGTGAGGCTCTAATCAATTTTGATCTTTATGTATAAACTTTACTCAGAGAAGCCTAATTGAATTCAAAGAGTTCTGTGTGTAATGTGATTAACGAGCTCATTAGCTCCCGTTGACCCTGCCCGCTGTGGGAAATATTTGATAAACCGGAAGAGAATATGTGGTGCCACTAATAAGGAATGAAGCGATCAGAATTATTGTGTTCTGAATTTCACCTTTTAAAAAAGTCTAAAATGAAAGCCAGTGTCGTCCTCTCATACCCGGATTCTGGACCATGATTCATTCGATTTTAGATCATCATAACTATCTTACCCTAAACAAAATGATTAATACTAGCTTTATAAAATATTTTTATATTAGAAATGCCTTACTGATCCTATGCGAGCACTCTTAGACAAACAATAAATTCGTATACCTTTTTCGACTACTACTAAGGGGGAGGGAGCGAGCAGACAGGGCAAAGAAGTTGATCGCATAACCGCGATTGATAACATGACAAACGCCAGCTTCGATCTCTGTCCCTGCTCAATCCAAGAGACCCACAGCCTCCGCGTGGTCTCCCCTGGATAGCTATCCTGGCACCCGCCAGGATAAAGGAACCTGGCCCTCCAGGTGGGGAGTTGTGTCTAGGAGTAACATCCCTATCGCGTAAAACAAACATTTGTTCAGAAACAAACAGTAGCCTCGGATACGGACGGATTACTTGTTAACGACCCCCGCAAACGTCCGGAATTGCGGATCTGCACCTGGAACGTTAGGTCCCTCAACAGACCAGGTGCAGCCAGACAACTTGTCAACTCTTTAGACTGCTATAAGGCAGACATCACCGTGCTCCAGGCAAAAAGCGGTTGAAAGACTGTGATATCTACTACGGAACTGCTACAGAGAAAATAAACAACGCTTATTCGGATGCGGATTTGTAATTCGAGGCAGACTCAGGAAAAAAGTCTTAGGCTTCCAGTATGTGAGCGAACGCCTCATAACTATCCGCATCAAGGCCAATCTCGGAAATATAAGCTTAATATGTGTCCACGCCCTCACAGAGGAGAAAGATGACCGACATAAAGACGACTTCTGTGATCTCCTAGGTAGAACATATGCCCAATGTTCCAGCTACGACACCAAAATCGTTCTAGGAGATTTCAATGCGAAGCTGGGTAAGGAAAGCATACCTTACACAACACCACGTCAAAAAACGGACTAAGGCTATTGGACTTTATGGCGGGACAGAATCTCGTAGTAGCAAGTACACGATTCGCAAACCTCAACATCCTTAAAGGGATCTGGCGGTCCTTCGATCAATCGACAGTCAATCAAATTGATCACATCGCGATCGACGGCAGACACTCCTCCAGCATCCTAAATGTCCGAACCTTTCGAGGAGCCAACATTGACTCTGATCATCACCTTGTTGCAGCCAAGGACTGGATGCGAATTTCTCAAAATCAACGGAGTCGAGTAAGAATGCCAAAATTTAACGTCGGAAAGTTGCAATCGCAGGAGACCGCCTAGACATTCGCCGATCAAATCTCCCTCAAGCTCTCCCAAGTCCCGATGCAATCTATACACACCATGGAAAAGCAATGGAGTCATTATCAGAACGCCATCAGAGAAGCCGGCTCAGATGTACTCGGTTTCAAACCACCACCTTTGAGAAACCCCTGGTTTGATAACGAATGCAGACAGGGCCATGTAGAGAAACAGAATGCACACATGACTACACTGCATCGACGGACGAGGGCTGCCCGCGAGCTTTATGAACAGTAAAGGAGGGAGGAGCGTGCGCTACTGAGAAGGAAAAAGAAGGAGCACGAGAAGCGCGAGATCGAGGAAATGGGGAGATGTTATTGCAGGAACGACGTTCGAAAATTTTACCAGAAAGTAAAGCGAACATGCCAAGGTTATAATGCCAGAGCAGAAGCCTGCAGGCATGAGCACGGACAACTAGTACTAGAGTCACAGTCGATGCTGAGATTGTGAAAGGACCACTTCTGAAGACTGTATAACGGCGATGATAGTCGCCGAACCATTCACAATGAACGAAGACGAAAGAGAATCCCGTCCACCTAACCTAGACGATGCTAAGATAGCGATATCGAAACTTAAGTCTTATAAAGCTGCTGGAGCAGACGGACTCCCCGCGGACCTGTTTAAGGCATCCGGCGATGAACTCGTCAGGAACATGCACCAACTCATCTGCAATATAGGGTCAGAAGAATGCATGCCCGATGAATGAATCTCAGCATCATTTGCCCGGTCCATTAGAAAGGAGACCCCTATGACTGCGCCAATTACAAAGTGATAAGTCTGCTGAACATTGCGTACAAGATCCTCTCCGCCGTACTGTGTAAGCACCTGAAACCGTTCGTGGACAATCAGATAGATTCCTTCCAGTGTGGATTCAGGCCAGGAAAATCCACGATAGACCAAATATTTACAATACGGCAGATCTTGGAGAAGATCCATGAATTCCAGGTCGATATGCACCATCTTTTAGTCAACTTTAAGGCCGCATATGACGGTGTCTATAGAGACGAGCTATACAGAGCCATGTCATGTTTTAACATTCCTGCCAAACTCGTCAGACTGTGCAGGATGACTATGGAGAATTCTCGCTGCTGCGTTAAGGTCGGTAGCGACCTTTGATGTTAAAAAAGGATTTAGACAAGATGACGCGCTGTCATGTAATTTTTTCAACACCGTACTTGAAAAGATCATGAGAGAATCACTGGCCAACACAAAAGGCACGATCTACTTCAAGTCTACATAATTGCTTGCCTACGCAGACGATATTGACGTTATGGACGGACAAAGCGAGAGGTTAATAAGGCTTTCGCAAGCATTGAAGCATAAGCGGCTAAAGTGGGTCTAAGGGTAAATGGGGACGAGACCAAATATATGCTGTCATCCAAGAAAGGCGCGCAACACCGACGTCTTGGTCAGAGCGTCACCTTCGGCAGCTATATTTTTGAAGTAGTCAAGGACTTCGTCTACCTTGGCTCGATGGTGACAACCAGCAATGACACCAGCGCTGATATTAAACGCAGAATAACTCCTGCCAACCGCTGCTTCTTTGGGTTCAAGAGGCAACTGAGTAGTAGAGCTCTCTCTCGAAGAACTAAGATATCCCTCTACAGAACCTTAATCACCCCCGTCCTCCTCTACGGCACTGAGGCTTGGACTTTATTAATAGCGGTTGAAGGAGCTCTTGGGCGTTTCGAGAGGAAAATTCTGCGTGCAATCTTTGATCCCGTTTGTGTAAATGGAGAGATTCAACCAACAACTGTACGGGCTGTACAGCGACATCGGCCTAGTTAGACGTCTACGGATCCAACGTCTAAGATGGCTAGGCCATGTAGAGCGAATGGACATCAACGCTCCGTTCCGAAGAGTCTTCGATATCAGCCCCGAGAGACGACGCAGCATAGGACGACCGCATCTAAGGTGGCGCGCACAGGTGGAAAGGTACTTCAATCAACTGACCAACTGATGACGCGGGATCGAATCCCGACACAGCCATGCCATCGAACGTGTTTTCACGATGTTTCTCCTCAGCGGGGTCCTGACAAAACCCCTGCAGCAAAATTGTCAAGAAAAGCTTCTCGAAATTCGCCGTTCGGAACCGGCAATAAAAACTGTAGGCCCCTTTCACCTATGGGAAAATGAAATCACACACAACATGGGTGATTGAGAGAAGCTCGGCTTTGGTCCTTCATGGACTGTAACGCCAACATACATACATATGTACATTGGGAAGTTATTGTAATGAGGCCGATTTTGCGAATTCCAAATTTTGACATCATCACCACGTTTCCAGATTACCAGAATACAAATCCAAGGTTTATATAGAGATGTATGTGTGTGTTTGTACGCACGTGTGTACGTATGTGCGTATGTGCGCATGTGTGTGCCGGATTTTTGATTATCTCGATTATCTCGAGAACCAAAGATGATATTGAAATGAGATCGGATTCATTCTACGCGTAATTACGCAACTTAGGACTGAGTAAGTTTTCAGAAAAATCAGTCTGGTCGTTTTTTGTTAGAAATTAAATAATTAAAAATTAGGCAAAAAAAAAAAAAACGAACAACAGGCGGTGTTCGCAAGCGGTCCTCCATCTTAGTACTAACCCCCGCCGACGCTGGTTGAATGCGATGAGCGAAGGAACTGTTACATACAGCTAACAAAAAAAGCTAATGATCTTGAAACACCTGGACAAATCTTCACAAATTGCTAAGAACCATTTCGGTCACGTTAGCTTTAAAAAAAAGGCATCATAATCGGTCCATTCCTTCAGGAGTTACGATGCCACGGAGAGACACACAGACACCTCAAACTTATAACAACCTTCTTTTTGAGTCGGGGGCTAAAAATGAAAAAATAGCAAATTAAATGGGTGTTTTCAGTTTACCCACTGGGAAGTTAGTCGTGTGGGCCTTGCGGGTCGCACCTTGGCCACATTTTTATTTTTGCTTTTTTGTTATAAATCGTGCAGATTCAACGGGGACAGAGTGCAGATGGTTTGAGTCGTAGATGTTCGTCCACTACTCTCCCGGGGTGGTTGTTCTTGATGGGATTGGAGAGGAACTCGACTGAATTTTCACGTTGGTTGCAGTTCTTAGCAAATGTTATCGTCTTATATACAACTGCATAAACAGAGTACGATTTTGGACGGACCACTGTGAGTGATATGCCCTGATCAGTATTTTGATCCCATTCACAACAGCTGTGTTGCACTGTTTTTCCGTATAAGAATTATTTTTCTTGGCTATGGAGAGACTTTGAACTACAGACCTTCCGCTCGACCTTCCGCTAAACTTCGAAGGCAAAGCTACAGTTTTTACTGATGATTTGGACATCACCTATGTTTCGAACAGTCCAGTTAATATAAATGCTGACATCAACCATGATGTAGTTGGTTCACTTAGCACGAAAAATCGTTGTTTCCTAGCCTGGGTGTTGATATTTTCTTTCACGAAAAAAAAAAAAAATTAAACCGCAGATACGGATAGTATCGAAGTCGTTAGTCAATTAGAGCAAACGCGGATTTACCAAAGGAAAAAGGGGAATTCGTTGCTTCCTCAAAAACCTAATCGTAACGTCTTAATCAAGGTTATTATTACCGAAATTTTGAAACATTCTACAGAACCATTTCTTATGTGTCCACAGCACATAGGTATAGGTAGAACATTCTGCATCGCATCTCACGTTTTAGTACTGAGATTGTGCATGGGTTACGTGCAGAGGCTTTGATCTTAAGATAACCTCACAGATGATAGCAAAAACGTGCCCGATCACAAACGAAATCAGCGACTAATTGATGTCAACGTATCGGTAAATGACGCAGATTCAACATCGGATCGCCAGTAGCACAATTGATTCTGTCCAATTCATCTCAAAGGAATTAGGTAAACTGGTACTTAAGTGTTAAATAAAATTGTTTCAATCGTTTACTTTAAAGAGACCTGCGATTGGTTTAGTGAGATTCCTACATATTGATAGATACTATCATCCCATTCTCTCAGGCAGTCATTGAAATCACTGTTTGCCAAACCTCTCGGTGCTAATGGTGATGATGAAATTTTACAACCACCTTACAACTGGTCGCACACGCTAATAAACGAAGAGTCGAAACAGTGTTGACTCGCCTCTCCTACTCCTCCTAAAGGTAATGTCAACAATGGAACTGACACCATCGGCCAACTGGCTACTATCCCAACCAGCCGGTCGGCTAATAGCCCGTCAACTTGACCACGCGTCTATCGAATATTGAAAAGTTCCCTTTCACTCATTTATATTTTTCATTCGACATCAGTCTAGGTATTACAACAACATGTGATTGACAACATCCATTACACCCTACTTGTAACAAAGTAGGAAAGAAAAAGAAAGAAACTCATTAACGGCTCGTGAGGAAAATCTCAAGTGAAATAGAAAACCAGAAAAACGAAAAATTGAAAATTGAAATTCCAATCAAGTGCCCAAGTCCCAACTGCAACTCTCTTTTTTTCACTTTTTTAGTTGTGCTTCCTCCTTGATGGAAGGCTTAGCCCAAACCTTAGCATAACAAGCTACTGTCCCTTCTACATATGTACATACATATGTATAAGGAGGAAGAAGCGCAAGCAAAAATAGAGAAAATCTAAATGTTTGGCGCGAAAACGTGAAGGAAAAACAAAAACAAAAAAAAAAAAAACAAAATTTGAATGAAATGCGCAAACTGATGATCAACATCTGAGGGTCTATTAACCCTAAGCCAACGACGGCAAACATTCGGTGTGGTATCACGCGGTGGCACTTCATGTAAGGCTAAAGTGAAGGCTTTGGAAAACAAGGTTGGGCTACTAGATACGAGAGAAAGACAGAATGAAAAAAAAAACTAAATTAAAATATATTTCTATTCACAGATACATATACGGACATATATCGTGTCGTGTAGGCATGCCTGCCTTTAGATTGCGATCTTTTTCTATAAAATATGATAATGGCACATAAAAATTTACAATTTACACTCGTGCTTGCGACAGACTGACAGACATATGGATGATTTTGCAAACGTTAAATATGAGAAATGATGACGCGAGATGGTACAGAAAAGATAGTTGCTCACGGATTGTGCGTCGGTTGTTTTGTGAGTAAGAAGCGGTTCTAAGTGATGTTAGAATGACAGAATGGAACTTTATTGCCTATGTCGAATGGACTTTTCACGATGTACGAGTACTCGTAAATCCATTCAGATAATTGCTGCTATGGCATAAAGAAAATTAAAGGATTGGGTCATCAAAACGTGACTTACAATTCGTTAGTTGTCAGGCAGAAAAAAAAATATATTCCTATAATCGAATGAATATTTTCATTGCGGCATGTGCTCATCAGATATTTATAAACGAACGTACGTAAAATAAATAAAAGGGAAATGTTTCCACGAAGATTGTGTCAAGTGGAACGGTGTGGAACGTATTCGTTGTTTTTCAAAAATATGGACACATTTCTTACCAACGCAAATTAAGTTACTTTTTTATGAAAACATATGTTAACTAGCCCTCCAGGTTGGGGGTTGTGCTTGGGGGTAGCATCCCTATCACGTAAAAACCTACTTTTTCCGAAACGACAACAAACCTCGGATACGGACGGATACAAAGCTGACGACCCCTGCAAACGACTAACGGACTTGAGAGTCTGCACCTGGAATGGTAGGTACCTTAACAGACCGGGTGCAGGCGATCAATTGGAGCAAACCCTCAACTGCTATAAAGCAGATATAACCAAGAAGTGCGATGGGATGGACCAGGCAAAAAAACGGATGAAAAACTGCGACATCTACTACGGGAATTGTTACAAGGAGAACAAACAGCACCTATTCGGGTGCGGATTCGTTATTCGAGGAAGACTCCGACAAAAAGTCTTAAGCTTCCGAGATATAAGCGAATGCCTCATAACAATCCTAATGGAAACATTAGCTTAATATGCGCTCACGCCCCAACGGAAGAAAAGGACGATCTACTCAAAGAAGAATTCTGCGATCTCCTAGACAGAACATATGCCCAATGTCCCAGCTACAACACAAAAATAGTCCTAGGACATTTTAATGCAAAACTGGGCAAGGAGGACATATTTGAGTCGATCATAGGAAAGCATAGCCTCCATAACACCACATCCGATAACGGACTTAGGCTAATCGATTTCCTAGCGGGGCGTAACCTCCTTGTAGCAAGCATGCGATTCCCCCATCTCAACATCCACAAGGGTACCGGCGGTCTTTTGATCAATCGACCACCAACCAGATTAATCACATTGCCATCGACGCCAGACACTCCTCCTGTATTCTCGACGTACGAACCTTCCGAGGGGCCAGCATCGACTCGGACCACTACCTTGTTGTAGCCAAGGTACGAATGAGGATATCAATAATGCTTAGGAGTCGAGTAGGACTACGTAAGTTCGACGTCGGAAGACTACAATCGCAGGAGACTGCCAGAATCTTTGCCGATCGTGTCTCCTCCAAGCTCTCTCAAAATCCGCCCACAGCAGCACAAACAATAGAGCAGGAATGGGCGCATTGCCAGAGTGCCGTCAGAGACGCTGCCTCAGAGGTGCTGGGAAACCCCTGGTTCGATGAACAATGCGAACAAGCCCATGCAGTAAAACAAGCTGCTCGCGAAATCTGTCACCAGAAGAGAAGAGAGGAACACACGCTTTTCAGAAGAAAGAAGAGAGAGCTCGGAAAGCGTGAGATCGAGGAGATGGAGAGATGCTTCCGCAGGAATTACGCCCGTAAGTTCTACAATAAGGTAAAACGAACATACCATGGCTTCAAAGCCAGAGCGGCGGCCTGCAGGGATGAAAATATAGTACTGGTAGTAGAGTCGCAGTCAATGCTGAGGATTTGGAAAGACTACTTCTGCAGACTGTAAGACGGCGTTGTTAGACAAAATACCGCTGTCTGGCAGAACGAGCCATTCGTAATGGACGACGATGTAGCAGAATTCCGTCCACCCGACCTAGATGAAGTCAAAATAGCGACATTGAGACTTAAGTCTAATAAAGCCGCGGGCGCAGACGGCCTGTCTTCTAAGGTCCTTAAGGCGGCTGATGAGCTGGTAAGGTGCATGCACCATCTCATTCGCAAGGTACGGTCGGAGGAATGCATGCCGGACGAATGGAATCTCAGCATCGTTTGCCCGGTCCATACGAAAGGAGACCCCTATAACTGCGCCAATTATAGGGGAATAAGTCTCCTTAACATCGCATATAGGATCTTCTCTGCCGTATTGTGTGGACGCCTGAAACCGTTTGTGGATAACCTGATCGGCTCTTATCAGTGTGGTTTCAGGCCAGGTAAATCCACAATAGACCAAATATTTACGCTACGGCAGATCTTGGAGAAGACCCAGGAATACCAAATCGACACAAAACACCTCTTCGTCGATTTCAAGGCTGCATGACAGCATGTAAAGAGATGAGCTATACAAAGCCATGTCTAGTTTTAGCATCCCTGCCAAACTCGTCCGTCTGTGCAGGGTGACAATGGAGATTTCTCGCTGCTCCATTAAGGTCGGTAATGAGCAAACCGAGACCTTTGGTGTTAAAAAAGGATTTAGGCAAGGTGACGCGCTGTCATGTAACTTTTTCAACATCGTGCTTGGAAATATCGTGCAAGAGTCATTGGCCAACACAAGAGATACGATTTATTTCAAGGCTACGCTATTGTTTGCGTACGCCGACGACATTGACGTGATTGGAGGGACACAGCGTGACGTCAATGAGGCCTTTGTAAGCATTGAGGTAGAAGCGGCTAAAATGGGTCTCAAGGTTAACGAGGGTAAAACCAAATATCTGCTTTCATCTAAAAGAGACGGGCGACACCGACATATTGGCCAGAACGTCACCATGGGCGGATATAACTTTGAAGTGGTCAAGGAATTCGTCTACCTTGGCTCACTGATGACCAGCGACAACAACACCAGCGCTGAGATAAAACGCAGAATCACTCTTGCCAACCGCTGTTTCTTTAGGCTCAAGAGGCAGTGGAGAAATAGAGCCCTCTCTCGGAAAACCAAAGTGACACAATTTAAGACCTTGATCATCCCAGTCCTCCTTTACGGCGCAGAGGCTTGGACCATAACAAAAGCGGATGAAGATGCCCTTGGTCGTTTTGAGAGGAAAATTCTGCGCACTATCTACGGTACCGTTTGTTCAAACGGTGTATGGAGGAGAAGATATAACGAAGAACTGTACGGGTTGTACAGCGACATCGGCCTGGTACGACGTCTACGGATACAGCGTCTAAGGTGGCTAGGCCATGTAGAGCGTATGGAAAATACAGCTCCGACCCGAAGAGTCTTCGAATCCACCCCGGAAGGAAGGCGCGGCAGAGGGCGGCCGCATCAACGGCGGCGCACGCAGGTGGAAGCGGACCTTAACCAACTGGGAGTGCGGCGCTGGAAACAGCTGGCCAAAGACCGTGCCAGCTGGAGACGCTTGTTGGTTGAAACCCAACACGGACTGCAGCGCCACCTAAGTAAGTAAGTAAGCGTGATTTTACTGTGTGGAACGTATTTATATAACTGCGGAAATCAAGCAATGCAAGCCTTCTAGCCTGTATAGATAAATAGAATCCTGTGGAACGTAATCTAAAAGCAAATGTATATCGTATGGATGGAAAAGAGCAAGCAATTGTATGTCCCCGCCGACTACCGCATTTGGTACTTGTATCATTGAACTCATATCTTACATCTGTAAACACAGAGTATCGCAATAACTTCTGAGAAGATGTTGCGTACTCGTAGCTATGCTACTTGACCCGACTTGAACTAGAACTTGTCTTGGATCTTACAGATAAATTTATTTTCCGTTTTATTTTCTTATTTTTTCTATGTTCCTCATACGTGCCCAAAAAGGAGTCGACTGGTTTGCTGAGCAGATGCGGCATAGTACAACTGCACGGCCTTTGTAATGATGGCAAGATTAAAATCATGTTCCATTTTGTTTTCTGTTTCTCTTGGTTTTTTTTATACTTAACAGCTCAATCAATTGTGTTTCTCGTTATACGTACGAGTACATATCTGGCAGAGAAAAAACAATATTTCGTTTTATGAACTAACGACTTGAACATCGAAATGGAACGGAGGCAATAAAATGTCTTCAAATAAGTTTAATTTTTATTACACTTGATCAGTCGTTCGAGGGAAGAGGAAACAACAGAAGAGATTTCAAGACGAACTACATACATGTGCAATAAAAGCAGACAGCAAGACAGATACATTTCTTCGGGCTGCAATATGAGATAAATTATTTTGCTATAAAACCACACAGCAGTTGCGGGTGGAATGACGTAAGACCACTCACAGTCTTATCAATGTTATGTGGATTGTATAGTGAGGTTTTTAAAAAAACAAATGTTTACGATCCCCGGCAGGATCTTCCATGTGAAGATGAACGCGCTCATTTAATAGATACCCATTCCCCACTCCTAATGACACATTTTAGATAGTGCTTAGCCCAGACGGAAGAAAGCGAGTCATGCATGTTCTCAAATCGTCACATGTCAGTCAATAAATTTTTTTGTCTTTAGAATAAACGCTAAACAACGAGGACAACGAAGAGAAGTTGAAAGAAAGGAGGCGTGTGGTAGCATACAGACTAAGAGGGTTTGGGTCATGTAGTAGCTTTCTTTACTGGTCATTGTTTTCAGTGATCGAAACGAGTACCATGCCATGTACATACAATTTTTGGGAACTATTCTCTACATTTAGTGGAAAAAAAATTCGACGACTGATGTATGTAAATAGCAGCTCACTGAAAACTGCTAACTGGTCTCCAGCCCATCTACCTCCGAGAAAAACTATCCTCAAATCAATCTGTTTCTTCAGTGCAGCGTTGCCTTCACCCTCAAAGTTTCTATAGAAGACTTTCTATTACTGGTGTGGCTACGCTACATTATACTCATTCGCGAAGAACCCGTTGCGGGCAGCAAGCACAGACTTAATTTTTATGTTGTAACCTGCTCATCAAGCTCTGACAATAAGACAGATTAAAACTTAGTGCTCTCAAGAAAACATGGTGCGTAATATCACCATTAGGTCCCTAAACAGACCACGGGCAGCCGAACGACCTAGACCACTATAAAGTGGACCTAACCGCCTTCCCGGAAATGCGATGGAATAGACCGGGTATAATGTGGATGAAAGACTGCGACTTCTAGTACGGCGATTGCTATAGGAAGAGAGGACAACGGTTGTTTGGATGCGGATTTGTTGTTCGAGATGGACTAAGGCAAAAAGTTCTAGGCTTCCGACATGTGAGCGAACGCCTCATAACGATCCCTATCAAGGCTAAAGTTTTTAACATCAGGCTGATCTGCGTCCACGTCCCCACGGAGGAGAAGGATGTCTCCACCAAAGACGAATTCTGCGATATCTTAGACAGAACGTATGTAAAGTAAAGTATCCTTGGACGAGTCATCAGTAAACACAGCCTACACGATGCCACATCCGATAACGGACACAGGCTGATTGATTTTGTACAGGGCGAAATCTCTTTCTAGCCAGTACGCGCTTCCCTAACCTCGATATACACAAAGGCACATGGCGGTCGCCAGATCAATCAATCACTAACCAGATTGATCACACCGCAATCGCCGTCAAACACTCCTCCACTATTCTCGATATTCGAAATTTCCGAGGAGCTAACTTCGACTCGGACCACTATCTTGTAGTAGCCAAGATGCGCCTATGGATATCACGAACGCAGCGGAGTATAGTAAGAATACAAAGTTATGACGTCGGAAAACTACTATCGCCAGAAACCGCTCGTGCTTTTACCGATCGCGTCTCCCTTAAGCTCTCCAATACACCTCAATCCTCCACGCTGTCAATAGAACAGCAGTGAAGCATTTGGAAACAAGCCCTGAAAAGCTCTGCATCCGAAGTTTTGGGTTTTTTTTTTTTTTTTTTTTTTTGTTTTTTTTTTTTTGTTGAAGGCTTCTGCTATCCGCTGGAGCACTCAGACGCAATCACTGGTCCATTGTACTCCAGACAGACACCTTACATTACTGTATTTTCTCCGTTTTCCGGAGAAAAATTTGAAGGAGCGTCAGTGATGTAGAGCTAAGGGATTCGGCACACACCACGTCGGCTCCAAGGGTGCGCCACCGTATGCGAGCAAAGGCGGGACAATAACAGAGGAAATGCTCTGCAGTATCATCATCCTCTTCGCCACATGCAGCACAGGTAGGCGTCTCACTGATGCCGAGCACGTAGAGATGCTTGGCAAAAGTGTAATGGCCCGTGATAACTCCCACAAGGGTTTCAAGGCTCCACCACGAAGAAACACGTGGTTCGATGAGGAGTGCATGAGGATTCACACAGCGAAGAAGAGGCAATATTAAGCCTCGCTGCATAGAAGAACAAGAGCATCTCGGGAGCTCTACGAGTTAAAAGGAAGGGAGGACCATAAGCTTCTCAAGAGAAAAAAGAAAGACCACGAGGAGCGCGTGATTGAGGAGTTGGAAAGGTGTTACTGCAGGCATGACGTTCGAAAGTTTTATCAACAGAGCGGGTGAAAAAGGACACCCTTTTGATGCTGAGAATATGGAAAAACCACCACTGTCAGGCGGAATGATCCATTTCTTAACGACGAATATCGCAGAGAATTCCGTCCACTGGCCTCGACGAAGTTAAGATTACAATATCGAAACTCAGGTTGAATAAAGCTGCTGGCGCAGACGGACTGCTGATCTCTTCAAAGCAACTGGGGATGACCGGGTTAGGAGCATGTACAAACTCGTCTGTAAGACATAGTCAGAGGAAAGCATGCCCGAGGAATGGAGTCTCAGCATCGTATGCCCGATCCACAAGAAAGGAGACCCCTCTGCAACAGACTGTTTCTTGAAATCATTTGTTATGGAAATATTGTTATTGGTTTTGCCAGCGTAGACGAACATCTCTACAGAGCTGTTGGGAAAATGCTATCTGAGTCAACGGATTTTTGTATATCAAAATCCATGAGAGGTGCATGCTGGGCGTTGTGAAGTGGGCAGCAAAATGGTGAACTTTGTCTATTGGAGTGACAGCTAGAATGTCGTTGTGAATAAGTGTTGGTATAGACGACAAGGGAGAGTTTTTAATGTGTTTGACAGAGTTCCAGAAGCTTATGTTACTTTGTGATCATTAATGGATTTCACATCTTAGTTTTTGGCCGAATTGGAATTTGACTCGTTAAATGTAGGTATCGCAGTAATTCCTGGCTCGTATTCACTTTCTCTGGTTTTCCTGACCTGATATTGTCTTTTTCTTCCTTTGAATTGCACACTTTTGCAAAGCTTAATATACTCTTTATCACTAGAACTGCCAGCTCTTCCTGGAAACATTCTAAGAGGTTTGTTCAACAAATAGGGTGACTTTTTATATTTCTCGAAAAATATTTGTTTGTTCAACAATACCCATTTTGTCTACTTTAGTAGACGATCCTCTGGAATCGTCAAAGTATTTCCGATATACGATTTTTGTAAAGCCTTGAGTTCTTCCGGCAATACGGATCTTCATTTCCTCAATCGCGGCTAATCTCCACCCTTTATGTGTCTTTCTATTTTGGAAAAGCCTTCGCTGGCAGACATCTCGTGTCCCAAATATTGGGTCTGCGATTAAGCCTAATCGGCAGCTACCAGTGCGACTACCGGCCAAGCAAATCGACTATAGACCAAATATTCACACTTCGAAAAATCTTGGAAAAGGCCAGCGAGTTGCAAATCGATACATACCATCTCTTTATCGATGTTAAAGCCGCATACGATGGCCGAATTCGGGATCCGAGGAAAACTGATCCGGCTGTGTCGATTCTAGGATCTCTGAACCTTTGAAACATGCTCCGGATTTTGGCAAGGGGTTGCGCTGTCGTGTGACTTCTTCAATTTGGTGCTGGAGCAAATAGTGCGACGGGCAGGCGTCAACAAGGAACGCGCTATCGTCTACAAGTCTGTCCATCTGCTAGGATACGCGGATAATATTGACATAATCGCGCGGTCTCAGTGTGACATTGTAGAAGGCTTCACGGCTGATGAAGAACAGGCGAAACGAGTTGGTCTTAAAGTCAACGAGGATAAGACAAAGTACATGCTGTCAAGTAAAGACCGATCCGTCGCTCACCACCTGGGACAAAATGCAACGATTAACAGCTATAATTTCGTGGTGGTTAAGGATTTTGTCTACCGCGGGGCAAACCTAAACCCCACAAACGATACCACAGGGGAGATCTGGCATAGAATCGCTCTTGGCAACCGCAAATCTCAAATCTCCACACTCGAAGAACCAAAGTCATGCTTTACAAAATGCTTATACTGCCAGTCTTACTGTACGGGGCCGTACAAAGATGTGGATATAGCCGGAAGGCAAAGATCCGTCGACTACAATGGGTCGGCCACATCGAGCGCATGGACACCAACGGTCCAGCTAAGAGGGTCTTCGATTCCGAGCCTCCTGATTCGAGAAGAAGGGGAAGACCGAACCTTGGGTATAAATACCAAGCAATCGCGGATCTAAGACAACTTGGTTTTGATAACTGGAAGCAGCGTGCCCGGGACCGTCAAGGCTGGAAGGCAGCTATAGCCTAGGCTCAGATCATCCATGGATTGCTGGCCTGATAAGTAAGGACGTAAGAAGATGGTGCTGATGCCTGTATATTACATCGCGTGTTTTTTAGCGTGGCGCGACATAACTGGATCTGTTTTCCCGGGATCCCGAATTCAGCCATCGCAGCAAACAGTTCTTCACGATGAATGCTGTCGTATGCGGCTTTGAAATCGATGAAAAGATGGTGTGTATCGATTCGAAACTCGATGGTCTTTTCCAGGATTTGTCGAAGTGTGAACATTTGGTCTATAGTTGATTTACCGGGCCGGAAGCCGCACTGGTAGCTGCCGATTAGTGCGGTGCAAAATGGTTTTAGACGTTCACACAATACGCTGGACAGGATCTTGTATGCGACATTGAGCAGGGATATATGTACCTCTATAGTTCTTGAAAAAGGTAGGATCGCCTTTTTGTGGATGGGGCATATAGAGCTGGTATTCGGGCATGCTTTCATCTTCCCAAATTCTGCAGATGATCTGGTGCATGCTCCCTACCAGAACATCGCCGCCAAACTTGAAGGGTTCCGATGGCAAGCTATCTGAGCTTGCGGCCTTGTTGTTCTTCAGCTTCTGAATAGCTGTGCCGACTTCTTCGATGCTGGGTGGGAGGACTACTTCAGCGGCTGGAGTTGGGATTTCCTCGGTCCCTACCACTCTCTCTTGGTCATGCTCGTTAAGCAGCTGCTGGAAGTGCTGCTTAAATACATCCACTATTCCCTGCGGGTCGGTGACAAGATTACCCTCGCAGTTTCGAAGAGCCAGGGTGCCCTTTTTGAAACTTCCTGCAAAGCCTTTGGCTTTCTCGTAAAAGGCTCGTATTTTATGTTTATCCCTAGACTCCTCGATATCCTTGAGCTGGGAGGCTGCGAAGATTCTTTTCTTTTGTCGCAGTAGTTTTTTCTCCTCCCTTCTTCTGGCTCGGTACTCTTCTTGCGCTGCCCTGGTTTTCCTCTGCAGCGCCTTTTGGTACGCCTCGTCGGTTGCTGCCTTTTTCTGCTCACACTCGCCATCATACCACGGGTTTCTTGTCGGGGGTGGTAGGTACCCTAAGGTGGTCTCGGCTACTTCCTGAAGGGCTGAGCGGCAATGCAGCCACATATTTTTGGCATTTGTGTCCGACGTAGGCATACCGTAGAGTCTTTCGCTCAGCTACTCCCTGTAGACTCTGGCAACCTCCGGTGTGCCCCGGCGTCCAATATCGAACCTCCTCCTGATGGGCTGGTGCAGCTTTCTGACCTTGGACAGTCGAGCTCTGAATCTTGCTGCTACGAGGAAGTGGTCAGAGTCGACATTTGCCTCTCTGAATGTTCGCACATCCAGGATGTTTGACGAGTGCCTTGCGTCAATGAGCACATGGTCGATTTGGTTGGCGGTTCGACCGTCCGCTTGCGAGGGCACCGATTTTGGCGTTGAAGTCCCCGAGCACGATTTTCACATCGTACTCGGGACAAGCTCCGTAGACGTTGTCCAGGAGGTCATAGAAGTCCTCCTTGATAGGGTCTTCAGCCTCGTCGGTAGGGGCGTGTGCACATATAAGGCTGATGTTATAAAATCTGCCTCTGATGCGGATCACAGCCAGGCGATCACTTATAGCTTTAAGGTCGATGACCTTCGACCTTAACCGCTTTCCCACGACAAATCCGCATCCCAGCAAGTGCAACCTTTTGTGACAGCTGTAATAAATGTCGCAGTTTTTCTTCCTAATCATACCGTTTCCTATCATTCCAGGAGCATACTCGCAAATCGTGTTCCTTTTTCGTGCGTTGTCGTCGTCGAGTATCCGTCCGTGCAACTTTTCTTTTTTTACGTGGGTGGATTGTTAGCCCGCCGCAGATGCCCGTATATTGGATAGCAATAATCCGATTTTGTAAATCAAACGCGTTTTGAAAGGTGACGTTTCAACCAACGTTTTTCGAATTTTATAGTTCGTCATTTGCGTAAAAACTTAGGTATGTCAATCAAAATTTGTCACGTCACTCTAATCCACCATTCCCTGGCGTCATGCCAGCAGAAAACAGCAGATAAGAGCAGAGTACTCAAATAAGCTCGATGTCTTAGTGCCACATGAATTAAGCTAGAGAAATTATATTGACCAAATTACCGTCAGTGAAAGGTTTTTGAAGTGAATTATTATAGACAAAAGACCGGTGGCCCTTTACAAATAACTTTAAAGCCTAGACTGATGGCAAACATGGTTATGCTGAGTGTTTGAGGTGGGATTGAAGTAGAATTGCCCATTATGAGCTGCTACAACTTAGGGAAACAGTCACGAAGTAATCAGGAAAGAGCGACCAGAATTGGCCAACAGAAAAGAGTTGTGTTCCATCATAACAATGCCAAGGCCAGACACAACCCTGATGCATAACCCGGACCTTGCATCATCCGACTACCATTTGTTTCGGGTCCTTGCAAAACTCTTTTGATGGCAACAAATTAGCCGGCCGAACAGCTGCTGGAAATCACTTGGTCAAGCCAACAAATTACAGAAGGTCTACTCTGATGGAACTATGGAGCTATTCGAAAAAAGGCCAATAGGTGCTTGATTAAACTGAACAAAAAAAACCGGGAAGAGGCAGTAACATCACTACACTGCGAGAAATCCATCATTCTACACGATGGATGACATTAAGCAACTCTGTCGCCAGTCCGTCATTAAATTCCAATTTTCAGAGTCACATTCTTCGCGACATAAAATGGTAGTGTAGCAATCACTCCACTTAATTTTATATCCCCCGTATGGTATCATGGAAAACGTCTGTTCCCACAAAATCTTTTCAAACCTAATCCCCAAGGATCGCGAAAGCCGACACAGCGTTTAGTTTTTACGATCAACAATACCGTAAAGCAGCACTGGCTGTTTGTATGGTACAGTCATCCCCAAATGTGGATAAACGTTTCCAACAAATTACTGACAGCTCCTGTCAACGCTACATCGACCGACAATGTTCTCTGTCTAATACTGGTCCTCGACACTTGCCACCTATGTAGATCTACTTGGAATCCGAAATGGATGTGTCAACCTGCTGCAAATCGAATAGCAATAGCACCCTGTAAAAATGGCCCGAAATTGATGATGGGAATTACTTCTATGCTCGTAAAGTGAAAACCGGAATAGAAAAGAACAAGATACGGCCGCCGTCCTCTGATTAGATGGAATTAATTATTCAAATGGCCTTTGGTGGATCGGGAGATACCGGGAGGAAGTGTCGATCACAACACGTTGTATCTGTATGTTATGCATTTGAAGACAAAAAAACGCTAGAGAATTCCACTGTATCTACTCGTAAAAGCCAGATTATGAATTATGGTCGAATGTGTTAGGTTTTTGATTTTTTTATTTCCCGCGGGCCAGGCGATTTATATTTATCTCGCGAGGCGACCTGACTGCCGACTGGGTCGTGGACAGGGACAACATTGGCGTTATAATTATCGATACATCGATTTTGGGACCGATATTCTGCTGAACCTTGTTTTCATGTCGTTGTCGTCCGATCGTTTTCGGGTCTGTCTAATTCCTGCTCGGATGTCATCACGGTGGAGTAGCGCTTTTGTTGTTATCGCACAAGATCTTAAGTGCGTGCTTCGCTCAGAATATGGATGATGGAATATGTATGGGACACGTTCTAAAGATGGACACGGTTGATGTGTGTCTTTGAATGAATTTACGATTTTTAACACTTAATTAATGCAATGGAGCGTAAAGCTATGGACTATGTATAGATACATACGAGGGAGTGGCGTGGTCGATGCGGATGAATTAACAAAATCTGAAATTAATGTTATCGAGGGAATAAAACTGATTTTATTGCCGGATCAGAGGGCTCTCTTATCGGATGAACTGTCTTCGCGGAAATCGGTCACGCGACTTAGAAACTGCATACGTTCTATGAGCGCCTACGACATTTGTTTGGCGGAAGGTCGAAGTATGTCCATAGCCAGGAAATGCAACAACTATACGGAAAAATTGTGTTGTGAATGGGAAGTGATCAAAATTCTCACTCACAGTATGGGCTCACCTCAAATCCATACTTTGTGTGTGCAGTTCTAATATAACACCAAAATGGCATGGAACGTCTACAGAGAACTACAACCAATATAAAAATTCAGTCGAGTTCCTCGCGAATCCTATCTAGGACAACCACCCATGAAGAGTAGTGAACGAACATCTACGACCCAAACCATCTGCACTCCGTCCAGGTTGTGTGACAAAAGATCATAAGGGTATGACTCTTGAACCTGCGCGAACTATAACAAAAACATTTTCTTCTTCTTATCGGGCGCTACAATTAGGGGTGAACCTGGGCCTCAACCAACATGCCTCTCCAACTAGCACGATCTTTTGCTAGCCTTTTCATTGCCGCACACCCAGTTGGCTGAGGTCCGCTTCCGCCTGCGTGCGCTATCTTATGTACATAGGTGCTGCCGTTCTCTGTTTCTTCGTCCCTGGAGCTGTGGTATCCATTCGCTCTACATGGCCTAGCCATCTTAGGCGTTGAATTCGTAGACGCCTGACTAGACTCATATCGCTATACAGCCCGTAAAGCTCGTGGTTGAATCATTTCCAGCGTCCCCCGTCTGCGTTTATAGGACCGAAAATCACACGCAAAATCTTCCTCTCGAAACAAGGACTTACTCATCCGCTTTTGATAGTGTCCATTATTTTGCGCCGTACAACAGGACCGGAAAGATAGGGGTCTTGTACAGAGTCAACAACGTCCTTCGGGAGAGGGTTCTATTATTCAACTGCCATCTGAGCCCAAAGAAATAGCGATTGGCAAGAGTGATTCTACATTTGATTTCGGAACTGATGTTGTTGTTCCAGGACTTCCGTGTATACGAGGTGTTGTAAGGATTTGGAGATCTCAGCAGACAGTTCGTCCGCGCCAGTAGCTTTTTTCGACTTGAGTTTCGATATGGCGATCTTAAACTCGTCGAGGTCAAGGGGACGAAATTCTCTGCGATCCTCGTCATTAAGAAATGGATCACTCTGCCTGACAGTGTTGGTTTTTCCATATTCTCAGCATTGAGAGGTGCCCGTTCTCATCCTGGCTTTATAACCTTGGCATGTTCCCTTTACCTGTTGATTAAACGTTAGACTGCAGCAACACATCTCCATGTGCTCAATCGCGATCGTGCGTTTCTCGTGCTCTTTCTTCTTTCTTCCTTCCTTAGAAGCTTATGCTCCTCTCTTCTTTTAAACTCGCAGAGTTTATATGCGGACGAAGAAGATGCAAGAGAATATCGTCCACCCGACCTAGATGAAATTAGGCAAATAATTTCAAAGCTCAAGATCAATAAAGCCGCGGGCGCAGACGTGCTGTCTGCCGATCTACTTAAAGCGGCTGGATATGATGTGGTAAGCGACCTACCAAGTGCATGTACCATACACCAACTCATCTGTAAAATATGGGCAGAGGAAAGGATGCCCGACGAATGGAATCTCAGCATCGTTTGCCCAGTCCACAAGACAGGGGATAGAGGTCTCCAAGATCTTCTCTGCCGTACTGTGTGAACGCCTGAAACATTTCGTGGATAATCTGGTAGGTTCTTATGAGTATGGTTTCAGGCCAGGTAAGTCCACAATTAACCAGGTATTCGTACTGCGGCAGATCTCTTCGTCGATTTCAAGGCCGCGCATGACTGTGTTATATTTTAACATCCCTGCCAAACTTGTCAGATTGTGCAGGATGATAATGGAGAGCTCTCGCTGTTCCGTTAAGGTCGGTAGCGACTTTTGAGGTTAAAAAAGGATTTAGACAACGTGACGCGCTGTCATGTCATTTTTTCAACACCGTACTTGAAAATACCATACGAGATTCACTGGCCAACACAAGAGGTACGATCTATTTCAAGTTTGCCCAACTGCTTGACGTAATTGGATGAACACAGCGGGACGTCAAGGTTCTTTCTATATGCTGTCATCCAAAAAAGACGCACAACACCGACGTATTAATCAGTCAAGGACTTCGTCTACCTTGGCTCACTAGTGACCAGCGCTGAGATCAAAGGCAGAATTACCAACCGCTGCTTCTTTGGGCTCAAGAGGCAATTTAGAAATAGAGCTCTCTCTCGAAAGACCAAGGATGCACTATACAAGACATTATTCATTGCGGTCCTCCTCTATGGCGAAGAGGCCTGGACTTTAACGAAAGCGGATGAAGAGGCCCTTGGTCGCTTCGAGTGGAAATTTCTGCGTCAAATCTATGGTCCCGTTTGTATAACCGGAGAGTGGAAGAGACGATACAACGACGTACTATACGGGCTGTACAGCGACATCGGCCTGGTGCGACGTCTGCGGATCCAACGTCTAAGATGGTTAGGCTATGTAGAGCGAATGAAAAACACAGCTCCGGCCCGAAGAGACTTCGAGTCCAACCCCGAGGGACGACGCAGCAGAGGACGACCGAATCTAAGTTGGCGCACACAGGTGGAAAGGGACCTTAACCAACTGGGAGTGCGTCGCTGGAAACAGCTGGCAAAAGACCGTGCCAGCTGGAGGAATTTGCTGGTTGAGGCCCAGATTCACACCGGATTGTAGCGCCACCTAAGTAAGTAAGTAAGAGTTTATGTTCCTCCTGTTTTGCTGTATGAATCATCCTGCACTCGTCATCGAAACAGGTGTCTCTCCGTGGTGGAGCCTTGAAGCCCAAAATTGCAGATGCAGTGCTTTTCAGGGCTTGCTTGCAGGGGTTCCACTGTTGTTCTATTGACCGCTTGGAGGGTTGAGGTGTATGAGAAAGCTTAAGCCAAACGCGATCGGTAAATTCACGAGCGGTTTCTGGCGATAGTAGCTTACCGACGTCATAACTTTGTATTCTTACTCTACTCCGTAGGCGTATCTTGGCTCATACAAGATAGTGGTCCGAGACGATGTTATCTCCTCGAAAAATTCGAACATCGAGAGTAGTGGAGGAGTGTCTGACGTTGATCGCGATGTGATCAATCTGGTTAGCGATTGATTGATCTGGCGACCCCCAGGTGCCTTTGTGTATATGGTGGCGCGGGTAGCGCATACGGGCCAGAAGGATATTTCGCTCCGTAGCAAGATCAATCAGCCTGCGTCAGTTATAGGATGTAGTGTCGTGTAGGCTGTGCTTGCCGATGACTCGTTCAAGGGTGGTTTGCTCACTCAGCTTAGCATTGAAGTCTCTAAGTACAATGTGGGCATACATTGGACATATGTACCTTCTGTTATCCTTTTCTTCCGTTATGAGGTGTTCACTGACATGCCGAGAGCTTAGGACTTTTTGCCTTAGTTCCCCTCGAACAACAAATCCGCATTCAAACAATCGTTGTCCTCTCCACTATAAAAGTCGCCGTAGTAGATGTCGCAGTTTTTCATCCACTTCATACCCGGTCCATTCCATCGCATTTCCTGGATGGCGGCTAAGTTTGTTTTACAGCGATCTAAGGGGTCCGCAAGTTGTTCGGCTGTATGTGGTCTGTGGGACCAAACTTTCCACCTACAGAGCAGAAGATCTTTGTCCTCTTTTCGTTTTCTTACTCGCCATTCATCCCCTTCCGTTAGTAATTTTCATGGTCAGGAAATTTACAGATGGGACCACGAGGAGGTGGAAGTAGGACCTTGTAAACAGAACTGCAAGGTGTTCGGCTGCAGAGGCGCTTGCTCGCTTTTTTTAGCGGACCAGCACCCATCGGCAGATGACACCCCTACGAGGCCCTTGTTAGTCTTTTACCGTCCCATTTGTTAATTGAATGCAGCGATTAGGTAGGTAGGTATGTAGGTAGGGTCGTAGCCTTCCCAGAGTTGAGAAGAATGCACATAGGCCAGGGAGGCCCGTTGTGCAGCTACGAGGGGGTTTTACCCCCCTATTCGTGGAACCATTTTGTGCTTCTTAAGAAGTTAAGAAGATCAAGTATCCCTACTTTCTGAACATATGTCAGATCGTTAAGGAAGTAAGAGCCTAGGTAACGTTTTCTGAAATTGCAGAGAGCTGGACAGGCGCAGAGAAGGTGGTGAATGGATTCAACCTCCTCCTAGTCCTGACAGCTTCTGCAGAAATCATTTGGAACTATTCCTAGTTTTTGTGAGTGACTGCCAATGACTCAGTGTCCTGTGATGACACCGATGACTTTGTAGATGTCAGTTCTTTTTAGGGAGATTATACTCCTTGTGCGTTGACTGTCAAGCCGAGGCCAGATTTGCCTGGTGATGACGCAGGTATGTTCCCGTGTCCATCTCAGGTTCGTCTCGGTCCTGGCGAGATTGGTCAGATTATGTTAAATGGTTGTAAGGGGTACTCCCTCACAAGCCACGATTGATTGTAGCGTCGTTCCTAGTTTGGCGAGTGTGTCGGCTTTTTCATTACCTGTAATGTCGCTGTGTCCTGGTACCCAGATAAGCTGTATGTTGAACTGTTCTGCCATCTCGTTAAGAGATCTGCGACAGTCGAGACTAGATTTTGATGTGTACACATAGGACTCCAGCGACTTTAAGGCTGCTTGACGGTCTGTGAGAATGCGAATATCCGTGGTGGATATTACGTTCCACTTCAGCCAAGACAAAGCCTCTTTTATTGCCAACAGTTCCGCCTGGAAAACGCTGCAGTGATCTGGTAATTTTAGAGCTTTATGTAGCTTGAGTTGTTTGCAGAAAACTCCACTGCCCACCCCGTCTTTGGTTTTAGACCCGTCAGTGTAGAAATCCACACAGTTTCTGCGCGGTTGAGTTTGGCGGGTCCGGTTCTTCCTGTCCGGATCGATCATCGTAAAGTTTTTGTCCAAGACTATGGTGGGTTCTGTGTGGTCTAGGTTTTCTGTCATAGTTATTCTGTTTTGCAGGATGGGGGAGTGGCCAGTGACATAGCTCACCCATTTCGAGTTGGCTTTTAGTCTTATGGCCGTGTGTGTGGCAATTTGCTAGCCGAAAATATCGAGTGGTGTAAGGTCTAGTATCATGTTAAGCGCAGCCGTTGGTGTGGACCTGAGGGCCCCGGTAATGCACATACATGCCATCCTTTGTACCTTCTCGAGTTGTTTGTGGTATGTTGTCTTGTCTAGTGCAGTCCACCAGACTATCACTCCATACATTAGTATGGGTCTAACGACCGTGATGTGGAGCCATAGGGTAATCTTGGGGTTGAATCCCCATTTTTTTCCTAGAGCTATTGTTGCTATTTATGCTCTTTCAGTTGTGTTGCTCTTCCAAGTTAATTTCCTATCGAGTATAATGATAAGGAATTTGGCACTAGGGGAGTAGGCTAACCTGGTATCGAGCAGAGTGATAGGGCAGTTTTCCGGGATTTGGTGCATTTTGGTAAAAAGCACGAGCTCCGTTTTCTTTGGGTTAATCCTGAGCCCGTTACTATGCGCCCATTTGCACAGACGTGAGAATGCCGTTTGCATGCGGTCATTCAGTGTGGATAGGTATTTACCTGAGGTTGTGATGGCAACGTCATCGGCGTAGGCAACAACGTCCAGGCCTTCTTTCTCCAGTTTGATTAGTAGTTCGTTTACAACTACATTCCAGAGAAGAGGTGAGAGAACCCCACATTGCGGGGTTCCCTCGGTAACTACTCTGGTAGTTACTAGGCTTCCCCACTTAGAGTGAATCTTGCGTGTTATTAACAACTCGTTGATCAGCTCTATCAGAGTCCTCTCCACCTTTAGCTTTTCTAGCCCTTCTATTATTGCTTTCGGAGTGACGTTGTTAAAAGCGCCCTCTATGTCCAGGAAGGCTGTTAGAGTATATTCTTTGAGGTGGATTGATCTTTCGATTTTTCTCACTAATGTGTGAAGAGCTGTTTCGACCGATCTACCTTTACAGTAGGCGTGCTGTGCCTTAGAAATTAGGGAGGGGTCCAAGCTGTGCCGTATGTGTAGGTCTATCAGCCTTTCTAAAGTTTTTAGAGCGAAGGATGATAGACAGATAGGCCTTAGATCCTTGGGGGAAGTGTGATAATTCCTGCCGGCTTTGGGGATGAAAATTACCTTTGCGCACTACCACTTTTCTGGAATGTGGCTCCAAGCTTACTTACTTACTTACTTAGGTGGCGCTACAGTCCGTGGTGAACCTGGGCCTCAACCAACAAGCGTCTCCAGCCGGCACGGTCTTTGGCCAGCTGTTTCCAGTGCCGCACGCCCAGTTGGTTGAGGTCCCTTTCCACCTGCGTGCACCACCGCTGAGGCGGCCGTCCTCTGCCGCGCCTTCCTTCCGGAGTGGATTTGAAGACTTTTCGGGTCGGAGCTGTATCTTCCATGCGCTCTACATGGCCTAGCCACCTTAGACGCTGTATCCGTAGACGTCGTACCAGGCCGATGTCGCTGTACAACCCGTACAGTTCTTCGTTATATCTTCTCCTCCATACACCGTTTGAACAAACGGGACCGTAGATAGTGCGCAGAATTTTCCTCTCGAAACGACCAAGGGCATCTTCATCCGCTTTTGTTAAGGTCCAAGCCTCTGCGCCGTAAAGGAGGACTGGGATGATCAAGGTCTTATATAGTGTCACCTTGGTTTTCCGAGAGAGGGCTCTACTTCTCAATTGCCTCTTGAGCCCAAAGAAACAGCGGTTGGCAAGAGTGATTCTGCGTTTTATCTCAGCGCTGGTGTTGTTGTCGCTGGTAATCAGTGAGCCAAGGTAGACGAATTCCTTGACCACTTCAAAGTTATATCCGCCCATGGTGACGTTCTGGTCAATACGTCGGTGTTGTCCGTCTCTTTTAGATGAGAGCAGATATTTGGTTTTACCCTCATTAACCTTGAGACCCATCTTAGCCGCTTCTACCTCAATGCTCACAAAAGCCTCATTGACGTCTTGCTGTTTTCGTCCAATTACGTCAATATCGTCGGCGTACGCAAGCAATTGCGTAGACTTGAAATAGATCGTACCTCTTGTGTTGGCCAGTGACTCTTGCACAATCTTTTCAAGCACGATGTTGAAAAAGTTGCTCGACAGCGCGTCGCCCTGCCTAAATCCTTTTTTAACATCAAAGGTCTCGGTATGCTCATTACCGACCTTAATGGAGCAACGAGAATTCTCCATTGTCATCCTGCACAGTCGGACGAGTTTGACAGGGATGTTAAAACTAGACATGGCTTTGTACAGCTCGTCTCTATATACGCTGTCATACGCGGCCTTGAAATCGACGAAGAGGTGGTGAGTGTCGATTTGGTATTCCTGGGTCTTCTCCAAGATCTGCCGTAGCGTAAATATTTGGTCTATTGTGGATTTACCTGGCCTGAAACCACACTGATAAGAGCCGATCAGGTTATCCACAAACGGTTTCAGGCGTTCACACAATACGGCAGAGAAGATCTTATATGCGATGTTAAGGAGACTTATTTCCCTATAATTATAGTTATGGGGGTCTCCTTTCTTATGGACCGGGCAAACGATGCTGGGATTCCATTCGTCGGGCATGCTTTCCTCCGACCATACCTTGCAGATGAGATGGTGCATGCACCTTACCAGCTCATCTCCAGCCGCCTTAAAAAGCTCAGCAGACAGGCCGTCTGCGCCAGCGGCTTTATTAGACTTAAGTCTTGATATCGCTATTTTGACTTCGTCTAGGTCGGGTGGACCGAATTCTGTTACTTCGTGGTCCATTGCGAATGGCTCGTTCTGCCTGACAGCGGTATCTTGTCTATCATCGCCGTTATACAGTCTGCAGAAGTGGTCTTTCCAAATCCTCAGCATCGACTGCGACTCTACTACCAGTTCTCCATTTTCATCCCTGCAGGCCGCCACTCTGGCTTTGTAGCCATGGCATGTTCGTTTTACCTTGTTGTAAAATTTACGGGCGTCATTCCTGCGGAAGCATCTCTCCATCTCCTCGATCTCACGCTTTCCGTGCTCTCTCTTCTTTCTTCTGAAAAGCGTGTGTTCCTCTCTTCTCTTCTGCTCATAGATTTCGCGAGCAGCTCTCGTCCGTCGTTGCAGCACGACCTTATATGCCTCTTGTTTTGCTGCATGGGCTTGTTCGCATTGTTCATCGAACCAGGGGTTTCTAGGTGGTGGCTGTTTGAAACCCAGCACCTCTGAGGCAGCATCTCTGACGGCGCTCTGGCAATGGGCCCATTCCTGCTCTATTGTTTGTGCTGCTCTGGGCGGATTTTGAGAGAGCTTTGAGGAGACACGATCGGCAAAGATTCTGGCAGTCTCTTGCGATTGTAGCTTTCCAACGTCAAACTTACGTTGTCCTACTCGACTCCTAAGCATTCTTGATATTCTCATTCGTACCTTGGCTACAACAAGGTAGTGGTCCGAGTCGATGTTGGCCCCTCGGAAGGTTCGTACATCGAGAATACAGGAGGAGTGTCTGGCGTCGATCGCAATATGATCAATCTGGTTGGTGGTCGATTGATCACAAGACCGCCAGGTACCCTTGTGGATGTTGAGATGGGGGAATCGCGTGCTTGCTACAAGGAGGTTACGCCCCGCTAGGAAATCGATTAGCCTTAATCCGTTGTCGGATGTGGTGTTATGGAGGCTATGCTTTCCTATGATCGACTCAAATATGTCCTCCTTGCCCAGTTTTGCATTAAAATCTCCTAGGACTATTTTTGTGTCGTAGCTGGGACATTGGGCATATGTTCTGTCTAGGAGATCGTAGAATTCTTCTTTGAGTCGATCGTCCTTTTCTTCCGTTGGGGCGTGAGCGCATATTAAGCTAATGTTTCCAAATTTAGCTTTGATGCGGATTGTTATGAGGCGTTCGCTTACATCTCGGAAGCTTAAGACTTTTTGTCGGAGTCTTCCTCTAATAACGAATCCGCACCCGAATAGGCGCTGTTTGTTCTCCTTGTAGCAGTTCCCGTAGTAAATGTCGCAGTTTTTCATCCGTTTTTTGCCTGGTCCATCCCATCGCACTTCTTGGAGTGCGGTTATATCTGCTTTATAGCAGTTGAGGGTTTGCTCCAATTGATCGCCTGCACCCGGTCTGTTAAGGGACCTCACATTCCAGGTGCAGACTCTCAAGTCCGTTAGTCGTTTGCAGGGGTCGTCAGCTTTGTATCCGTCCGTATCCGAGGCTTGTTGTCGTTTCGGAACAAGTGGGTTTTTACGTGATAGGGATGTTACCCCTAAGCACAACCCCCAACCTGGAGGGCCAGGTTCCTCTTTCCCCAGGAACAAGGGTTGGGTCGCTGCACACATTGGTTCACTACCTGGCGGGTGCCAGGGTAGCTATCCAGGGGGGCCACGCGGAGGCTGTGTGTCAACTTGGATTGAACAGGGACAGAGATCGAAGCTGGCGTTTGCCATGTTAAACGCGATCAACTTCTTTGCTCTGTTTGCTCGCTCCCTCCCTCCCGTGGCTCCAAGGTAGGCATCCTTTAAAGATTATCTCTAGCCATGGTATAGTCCATTCCATAGTTTGTGTTAGTTCGATGGGGTAAATTTTATCTGGACCCGGGGATTTATAGGGCTTGAAGCTTTTTAATGCCCATATGATTTTCTCTCTGGAGATAATGTGTTCGTACTGCCCTTCTATCGCAGAGGAGATATGAGTCCCTCGCGAGTGCACTGGGTCTTGCGGTTCAGAGCAGCCAGGGAAGTGCGTGTTGAGGAGAAGATTTAGAGTTTCTTCCTCAGATGTTGTCCAAACTCCATTTGCTATGAGGCAGTTGGGAGATTGTGGATCTTTCGAGAGTATTTTCCTCAGTCTATAGGCGTCTGATATTTTCTCCATGTTATTGCAGAAGATTTTCCAAGACAGCCTTTGTTCTTTCCTCAGGTTTTGTTTGTACACCCTGAGTGAATTTTTGTATAGGCTCCAGTCTCTGTCGTTACCTGTGTTCTTTGCTTTATTAAAGAGCTTACGACAGGCTTTGCGGAGCTTGCTTAGATCTGCGTTCCACCAAGAAGGGTAAGATTTTTTCCTGATTTGTGGATTGCGCAGCTGTTGGCCCTTGCGTTGCCCAATGTGATTGTTAGAGTATCGACCATATTGTCTATATCTAACGTGGTTCGCGGGGTGTCAGGGGCCCTACTTATTATAGAGTTGCCAATGAAGGCTCTATAACGCTCCCAATCGATTCTTCTTGGGTTACAGGATGAGTCAATTGGGGTTGGGACCGTGTAGTCTAGGTTGAAAACCAGGTAACGATGATCTGAGAAGGAGTGTTCTTCTCACCTTTCATTCTCTTATTTTGTCAATGAGAGAGGGGGATGCTAGAGTTAGGTCTAGTACCTCCCTGCGATTTTTCGTAATAAATGTGGGTGTATGACCCTTGTTGCAAATAAAAAGGTTAGCGGTTAGGATGAATTCAATAAGCCACTCACCTCTTTCGTTTGTATCGCTGCTGCCCCAAATCGTGTGATGCGCATTCGCATCTGCACCGATAAGTAGCCCAGCTTGATGATTCGACGAGTCCTTGACCAGTCTGTTGATTTCGTCCGATGGAATCGACTCCTCCTGCGCCATGTATGTAGACGCTATCCCGGGTGATTGGATTGCAATCACTGTGGTGTCGGGGCATTCGATTAGAACGGTTATTATTTCTAGTTCTAAGAAATCGCAACCATGTTGATCGCAGATATTTTGGAAGACAAGCACAAAATCCTTGGTGCTCGTCTTTCAAATTTTAACCTTACGATCTTATGATATTAAAAAAACACATATTTTGATTAATTGTTAAATATAAAATGCTAATTTTCGACAATGCATCATTGTCTTCAAATAGCTACTTTCCCCGCGGCCTAACTGGCACCATTCAGAGCTGCGGACAATACTGCGAAGTACAACTCAAAACCACACATCAACACCAGAAACCTGATTTTCTCTTGATCAATTTATAGTTTTATTCAAAATTTTGTCAACAAATTTTGAACATATAACACATGGCAATTAGTGTAGAGTTTGTGTATATTTATTTAAATTTAGTTTTCTTTTTTGTTCTTACGCCATGACATAAATATTTATTATCTGATGCCTCCGAGGAAGACAGATGAAGGCCAAACGGGCAACCACGATCGTTTCCAATGACTAATTAGCCGCGTTCATTTCCATAAATTTCGTTTTATTAATTATTTTTGTTTTCTTTTTTGAATTTGTTTAAATATTTTACTTTTCTCCTACTTTTTTGTAAGTGACTATGGTCGTGGTAAGGTATACCGCTTTCCCTTTAGATACTTTTGATTCTAGACAATTGTTGTTTTATGGCGCCAGGTGGTGTATCCAAATCCTCTGAGAATTGTATTTAAGGATTATGTGAATGCATATTAGTTAATGGCTGATATACGATGTTAGGACAACGCCATGACGCAGTGAGTAGTTTTTTGACCTGTGTCGTCTCATCGAACACTTATTTCGTGATGCTTTCTCGACGGGAGAGGAGGGAGCGAGCAAACAGAGCAAAGAAGTTGATCGCGTTCAACATGGCAAACGCCAGCTTCGATCTCTATCCTTGCTCAATCCAAGTTGACACAGCCTCCGCGTGGCCTTCCCTGGATAGCTATCCTGGCACTCGCGAAAAACAAAAATTTGTTCAGAAACAGTCAATAGCCTCGGATACGGACGGATTACATGTTGACGACCCCCGCAAACGTCAAAAAGAAACGTTAGGTCCCTCAACAGACCAGGTGCAGCCGGACAACTGGTCAACTCTTTGGACTGCTATAAGGCAGACATTACCGTGCTCCAAGAAGTGCGATGGGGTGGGTGATGTCTACTACGGAACTGCAACAGAGAAAATAAACAACGCTTATTCGGATGCGGATTTGTTATTCGAGGCAGACTCAGGAAAAAGATCTTAGGCTTCCAGTATTTAAGCGAACGCCTCATAGCTATCTGGATCAAGGCCAATCTCGGCAAAATAAGATAAATAGGTGTCTACGCCCCCACAGAGGAGAAAGATGACCGACATAAAAACGACTTCTATGATCTCCTAGTCAGAACATATGTATGCCCAATGTCCCAGCTATAACACCAAAATCGTTCTAGGAGATTTCGAATGCGAAGCTGGGTAAGGAAAGCATAGCCTACACAACACCACGTCAGAAAACGGACTAAGGCGAGTGGACTTTTTGGCAGGACATAATCTCGTAGTAACAAGTACACGATTCGTACACCTCAACATCCATAAGGGGACCTGGCGGTCTTTCTATCAATCGACAATGAATCAAATTGATCACATCGCGATCGACGGCACACACTCCTCCAGAATCCTAGATGTCCGAACCTTTCGAGGAGCCAACATCGACTCGGATCATCCCCTTTGTCGCAGCCAAGGTACGGATGTGAATTTCTCGGAATCTACAGAGTCGAGTAAGAATATCAAAATTTAACGTCGGAAAGTTGCAATCGCAGGAGACCGCCAAGACCTTCGCCAGTCAAGTCTCCCTCAAGCTCTCTCAAGTCCCGATGCAATCTATACACACCATGGAACAGCAATGGAGCCATTGTCAGAACTCGGCTTCAAGCCACCACCTTCGAGAAGCCCCTGGTTTGATAACGAATGCACACAGGGCCATGTAGAGAAACAGAATGCATACATAATGCGCGAGATCGAGGAAATAGAGAGATGCTATTGCAGGAACGATGTTCGAAAGTTCTACCAAAAAGTAAAACGAAAATGCCAAGGCTATAAAGCCAGAGCAAGAGCCTGCAGGGATGAGCACGGACAGCTAATAGTGGGGTCACAGTCGATGCTGAGATTGTGGAAGGACCACTTCTGCAGACTGTATAACGGCGACGATAGTCGAAATGGGGCCGTCAGGCAGAACGAACCATTCACAATGGACGAAGGTGAAAGAGAATCCCGTCCACCCGACCTAGACGATGTTAAGATAGCGATGTCGAAACTTAAGTCTTATAAAGCTGCTGGAGCAGACGGACTCCCTGCGGAACTGTTTAAAGCAGCTGGCGATGAGCTGGTCAGAAACATGCATCAACTCATCTGCAAGATATGGTCGGAAGAATGCATGCCCGATGAATGGAATCTGAGCATCGTTTGTCCGGTTCGTAAGAAAGGAGATCCCTTGACTGCGCCAATTACAGAGTGATAAGTCTCCTTAACATTACGTACAAGATCCTCTCTGCCGTACTGTGTAAGCGCCTGAAACCGTTCGTGGACAATCAGATAGGTTCCTACCAGTGTGGATTCAGGCCAGGAAAATCCACGATGGACCAAATATTTACACTACGACAGATCTTGGAGAAGACCCATGAATTCCAGGTCGACACGCACCATCTTTTTGTCGACTTTAAAGCCGCATATGACAGTGTTTATAGACACGAGCTATACAGAGCCATCTCATGTTTTCACATTCCTGCCAAACTCGTCAGACTGCGCAGGATGACTATGGAGAATTATCGCTGCTCCATTAAGGTCGGAGGGGAACTATCCGACCCCTTCGATATTAAAAAAGGTTTAGACCCTTGTCACTGTCATGTGATTTCTTTACCATCATACTTGAAAATATCGTGCGGGACTCTAAGGTACAATTTACTTCAAATCTACACAATTGCTTGTCTGAGTAGATGAAATTGACGTTATTGGACGGACAAAGCGAGACGTCAATGAGGCGTTCGTAAGGATTGAAGGAGGAGCGGCTAAGGTGGGTCTAAAGGTAAATGGGGACAAGACCAAATATATACTTTCATCAAAGAAAGACGCGCAACACCGACGTCTTGGTCAGAACGTTACCTTCGGCAGTTATATTTTTGAAGTAGTCAACGACTTCGTCCTAGCCTGGAATGGACATCACCGCTCCGGCCTGAAGAGTCTTCGACTCCAACCCCGAGGGAAGAAGCAGCAGAGGACGACCGCATCTAAGGTGGCGCGCACAGGTGGAAAGGGACCTCAACCAACTGTGCGTGCGGCAGTGGAAGCGGCTGGGCAAAGATCGTGCCGGCTGGAGAGGCTTGTTGGTTGAGGCCCTGGTTCAAGCCGAACTGTAGCGCCATCTAAGTAGGTAAGTTCTCGACGGGGCATTAACAAAACACGCTGTACAGATGTCGGGAAGAAACCTAGATCCGTGGGGGTTGGCATACAGGATAGTGACAAAGAAGCTAAGGGGCAGCAGATTCCCACGAATATCCTTCCCAGCTGGGAAGAATAGTAGAGTATCTCTTTCTCCATAGATCATCTATCTTGGGCAATGCCACGAGAGATATTAGAATGGACCGGACTCCGCCCATAAGGACGGGGCAATTACACGAAGTATGCAAATCTATTGCAAATCCGGCGATAGAGCTTCACTTGACGACTCTGCTTAGACGGTGTTGTATCTTTATATGTTTTGTAAGTTGTGTTGATGAGGAATTTCTGTTTGCAGTTCTGCAACATTCGTGGGTTGCGAAAGAATTGCTTTGTCATGTCCATGCTTCCCTCCATAAACCGGCTGTCTTGGCACTATGTGTAACACAGGTCAATGAAAAATCCGACCCCTTGGTTTTCCTGGATATAGCCAGACCGTAGTCCGCGGTCTCGCTGCTTACCAGGCTTTACCACAAATTTCTCCATGGAATTCAATGTCATTTAGCTTAAATTCACACTCCATAAGTGCCCTATATTGAAATTTTTGCTGAATTAAGAGAATTAACTCAACTTGTGAATGAGCCGTCGCGTATCCCCGATGTTGCTGGTCATACCGCCAACACACTGGACTTGTTTCTTACCTCCCAGCCTAACTAATACACTGCGCGATATCAGCTGAATTCTCGGACTCCCACCACAAATCAAAGAAAATCTCCTAAGAGAATATTATGACTATACGAGAAAGCCAACTGGTACGGCCTTAACAACTTCTTTCGTTGTGCTTCCTCGACAACGACTTGGACGTCGCAACTGATACAATCGGAATCGGCATGGCAAATTTTATTCCTAGCAAGATTAAGAGCGCCGGGCCAAAGGATAATACGTGGTTTGACTTGAGCTGCAAAGAGGCTATCAGGCTCAGGGAGCTAAGCTTTTGGGCCTAAAAGTCAAATCGAAAAAAGTACATATGAGCTAGAAATGACCGCAACACCAATTATTTAAGCGTAAAATCCTTCAAAGTCCCAACGGCAGCAAAACTTTTTGTCAAAAACATGAAAAACTCAACTACGTCGTCTATACCGAGGCTCATCCACAATGACATACTTGCTGCCCACTTCGTGCGTCAATTCCACTAACCCACTTACGCACTCGTACAGTAGCAAGGGTTCTTAAAGAGCTCGACAAACACGTCCAGATGGCATGGCCTCAATAGTTCTGAAGAGGTGTTTTTCTACGCTGGCAAAATCACTACGTAAGCTTTTTCACATTTCCTACTGTTCTGGGCTCTATCCGAGTAGGTGGAAAATAGAATTTGTCCCGCTTATACCCAAAAAAGGCGAATTTTCTTCTCCCTCCAACTACCGACCTATTGCACAAATGTCCTTTCTTTGCAAGGTCATGGAAACGCTAATTAACCGTCAGCTTATGAAATATCTTGAATCAGGGAAACTCCTCAATGACCGTCAGTACGGTTTCCGCAGCAACAGATCCACTGGTGATTTGATGGCATATCTCGCTGAAAAGTGGAATCGCTCGCTTCACCAAGCTGGTGAAAGCAAAATAGTTGCACTGGATATTTTGAAAGCATTTGACAGGGTTTGACATGAAGCCTTTTTGTCGAAAATGCGTGCTTTCGGGATCGATGTATCTCTTCTTCAATGGATTAGAAGCTACCTTTCGAACCATTCAATTCAAGTTATTTTGGACAAATTTAAGTCTGACATCCATTTCTTAAATGCTGGTGTTCCCCAGGGTTCCGTATTGTCTCCATCACTCGTTCTCATTTTTATAAATGATCTCTTGTCTATTACTTCTAATCCAATTCACTTCTTCGCTGACGACAATACCCTTAGCTTCTCATATGTATTCGTTCACTACTTTACGACCCTGCACTTAGGCTTTAGATATGAGGGACAGCATATGTTAAGCTCATTAAATTCCGATATCGACAGCATCATCCAATGGGGTAAAAACAACAGAGTGGAATTAAATGCATCCAAAACACAATGCTGTCTCCTGTCGTTAAAGCGTAAAACTAACCCGCAGCTATTATCCATGAACGGCACTTGCATCTCAGAAACCGAAAAGCTTTCTATATTGGGTATGTGTGTTGCTCACAATCTTAATTGGAACCAGTGCCGCCAAGAATGCTGCGAATAACCTCCGGCGAACCGGCAAATATGGCTGCTAGACACAACAGGAAGGACCCTGGAATGTATCATATATGGCAGACTAATCGCCGTGGAGGAGGAAAGATGAGCTTTGTCTGACAGCCAATATGGTTTCGGAAAATCGCGCTCTACCGTCGATGCCGTAAAAGAGGTAGTAGACTCAGCAGCTGAAGCAATACGGCGAGGAGGTATAAAGAAATACTGTGGGGTAGAAACTCTGGACGTAATAAACGCATTTAACTCCACGAAATGGTCTTGTATGAGGAGATCTCTGACCACCACATTACCTTATGAAGATAATCCTTAGCTACTTTACTAACAGGAAGCTGAGGTATCAGACCGACGACGGCCTTAAATACTACAATGTTCCTGCAGGAATGCCTCAGGGCTCAGTACTTGGACCTCATCCATGGATCATAATGTACATATGACGGAGTTAGGATTATCGGTCTCGCTGTACCGTAGAGAAACACATCCACGTGATAGAGCCTGCCACAAATGAAGCGCTCGTGAGGATGAAAATTTGGCTAGAGTCCACTGACCTTGAACTAGCCGACCACAAGTCAGAGGCTGTCTTAGTAATCAGCCAAAAGACCGTAAAATACGCAAACTTCCGGGTTGGGAGCCTTAAAATACTTGAGGGTAATGCTCGACAAACGACTTCATTTTTAAACACATGTCGAATACTCCAGCAAATAGTTGTCACAAATGCAGGCATTGCTTTTTAGAATACTGCTGAACATCCATGGATCAGGCTACGTGAGGAGGATTCTGCTCTCTAGAGTGGTAAATACTCCTATACGCTGCGTCGGTCTGGGAGGGAGCCCTTACAACGAAGGTGTCAAGAAGAAAGCTCTCGTCTGCATATAGGCTTTGCGTAATAAGGACAATATGTGGTTTCCGGATAATGTCGGATGAAGGGTTTACCTTAGGCGAACTACAGACCGTCAAGAGACCGGTGTTATCCGGAGGACCGAAGCCGAAGAAAGGGCACCATCCGTAACATTATGGCAAGCTAGGTGATATAACACGAAAAAAGTCCGATGGACCTATACAAGCTGATCCCAACGACCGAGGGTTGGTGAAAAATGGCCACCTTATGCAATCCCTGTCAGGTCACGGCGCTTATCGAGAATATCTCCACAGATTTGGACACGGTAGCTCACCCTTCTGCCCAGAATGTCCAGAAGAAGAAAAAGACTAGCAGCACGTCATATTCCACTGCTGACGCTTTGCAAAGGCATGAGTGGACTTATCCATCCCAGAGTTTCTAGTAAGCCGTATGATAAACTCAGACAGACCTGCTCACTGCTCATTTACAACGAACGTGCAAAATAAGCTACGAAGACCGGAAAGAATAAGAAGAGTTGAAACGGCCGATTCGGAGCGCGTAGCATAAGTTGTTAACCAGCTCCGCAAAGTAGTAGTGGATCCCTTACACCTTTGGGAAAAAGAAAATCACGAACAAGATTAGTGATGGAGGGAAACTAGTATCTGCTTCCTCTATGGACTGTACAGCTGGTATACACATATAGCGACACGGATGTCTGTTGTTGATTTTCAAACATAAATACTCACCAAGCCCGCATCAAATAAATAATTTACTAAAAAGGTGAAACCATGATTTAGAGCTTTGAGACTCTTTTATTAATATTTCCGTACCATATGGCCTCTCATTAATTATGCAATCCATTGATCCAGTATATTACAGAGATCAGATGTCGAGATTAAGAGCTCTAAGAAGAACCATATTTCATGCGTTGTTGTGAAAAAGTGAACGTACTTTACAGCGGTCGTTCGTAATACCGGATACGAGCTTTAATGCTTGGGGTAACCCATTACCACATCTGATCAGCAAGTTGCTTTGCGTTGCAAGCATTTTTTTTTAAATAAGGATTGCTTGAGATATAGAAGAAGTATGGTGCCATTACACTTGGAGAAGCAGTAATTCGTAAATTGTTAAACTAAGCTAAAAATGTGTAAAATTTTGAGCCTTATACTTAGCGTGCTTACATAGCACCTCCCTTCTCAAAGTTCATTCTTACTGCAACTCAGCTTCATCTGTCGACAAAGCTGGATGCACTCAGAAAATCTGATGGTACCTTTACTGAGTCTAAAGCGGAACTCTTAGTTTAGTGCCTCAGACTGATTTCCCGGGAAATCAGATCGCCATCGGCTCGTTACCCATTCCTTCAAGGGAAACTGCAACTGAAATTATGAAAACAACTCGGCGTAGCTGGTACATTGCGTCGCGCATGGTAACGACCGAAGCCATTGAATTTGCTGAGGCATCCTTCGATAGCTTTAAATCGCCAGGCACCGACGGGATATATCTTGATGTGCTGTAAAGAGGTATAAGGCAGCTGCTTCCTAGTTTGAAAAAAATTTTGACTGCTAGCCTAGCAGTTGCCTAGTTGCTAGCCTAGTCTTTATTCCCAAGATAGGAAAAGAGGACTACTCACTTGCCAAGTGTTTTAGATCAAATAGTCTAACATCCTTCCAACTGAAAAGTATGCAGAGACCGGTAGAGATGCACTTGCGCAAAGTTGGCCATCGAATGCGTCCTCTTTCGGAGATGCAACATGCTTATCAGCGCGGAAAACCCTGCATACGCGCTCGAAAGGAAAGAAAACCAGCTGGGCATTTTTGTCGACGTTGAAGGAGATTTTGATAACGCAACTTTCGACAGCATGTGCGACGCTGCCAGACATCATGGTGTAGATGAAGTCAAATCCGGCGTAAACAGGGGCTGCCCGCAAGGTGGCGTCCTGCCTCCGCTGATATGGTGCATGGTGGTCGACTCTCTGCTTGATGCTCTCAATGCCTCTGGAGTCTATTCCCAGACCAATGCGATGATGTCGCCGTTCTCTCTGTCGGCTTATGCCTAGCGACTGTCCGTCTCAAAGCACAGGCTGCACTAAATGTGACCGATGATTGGTGTACCAGAAATGGGCTGTCGGTTAATCCTCTTAAGACCGATGTCGGTCTCTTCACGAGTAGGAGGAAAAATACTGGCATGACTCAGCTGGTGCCAAAAGTCATTCCCATCCCGATATCCAAGGAAGCCAAGTACCTGAGAGTTATCTTAGACAGCAAGTTCTGTGGTCAAAGCATGCTGAGTCAAACACTCCCAAAGTGCCAGGGTTTGTCGGCAAAGGTCCTCATGAAGATGTACCTTTGAACCTTTACCAAAATGGTTTGATCCACATAAAGTTATGAATGAGCAAGATGCCTCGGATACTCGACGACGACAACGCTCGAAAAAGGAACACGATTTGCGATTATGCTCCTGGAAGCACAGCCTTCACGATACAACAACAGATAACGGCTTCCGACTCGCTGACTTTGCGACAGCACGTAATGCGGTGATAAGTAGCACAAGATTCCCTCGCAAGCGAATCCACACAGCAACCTGGCGATCTCCGGACGGTCGAACCGCCAACCAAATCGACCATGTGCTCATTGACGCAAGGCACTCGTCAAACATCCTGGATGTGCGAACATTCAGAGGGGCAAATGTCGACTCTGACCACTTCCTCGTAGCAGCAAGATTCAGAGCTCGACTGTCCAATGTCAGAAAGCTGCTTCAGCCCATCAGGAGGAGGTTCGACAGTGGGCGCCTGAGCACACCGGAGGTTGCAAGAGTCTACAGGGAGCAGCTGAGCGAAAGACTCTAGGTATGCCTGCGTCGAATACAAATGCCAATAATATGTGGCTGCATTGCCGCTCAGCCATTCAGGAAGTAGCCGAAACCACCTTAGGGTACCTACCACCCTCGACAAGAAACCCGTGGTATGATGGCGAGTGTGAACAGATCCAGAAGAAGGGAGGAGAAAAAACGACTGCGACAAAAGAAAAGAGTCTTCGCAGCCTCCCAGCTCAAGGATATCGAGGAGTCTAGGGATAAGCATAAAACACGAGCCTTTTACAAGAAAGCCAAAGGCCTTGCAGGAGGCTTCAAAAAGGGCACCCAGGCTCTTCGAAACTGCGAGGGTAATTTTGTCACCGGCCTGCAGGGAATAGTGGATGTATTTAAGCAGCATTTCCAGCAGCTGCTTAACGAGCATGACCAAGAGAGAGTGGTAGGGACCGATGAAATTCCAACTCCAGCCGCTGAAGTAGTCCTACCACCCAGCATCGAAGAAGTCGGCACAGCTATTCAGGAGCTGAAGAATAAGAAGGCCGCAGGTTTAGATGGCTTGCCATCAGAGCTCTTCAAGGCTGGCGGCGATGTTCTTGTAGGGAGCATGCACCAGATCATCTGCAGAATTTGGAATACCAGCTCTATTGGCCCCCTTCTCAAAAAAGGCGATCCTACCTCTTGCAAGAACTATAGAGGTATATCCCTGCTCAATGTCGCATACAAGATCCTGTCCAGCGTACTGTGTGAACGTCTAAAGCCATTTTGCACCGCATTAATCGGCAGCTACCAGTGTGGCTTCCGGCCCGGCAAATCGACTATAGACCAAGATCAATTGTTCACACTTCGACAACTCCTGGAAAAGACCAACGAGTTTCGAATCGATACACACCATCTTTTCATCGATTTCAAAGCCGTATACGACAGCATTCATCGTGAAGGACTATTTTGTGCGATGGCCGAATTCGGAATCCCGGGAAAACTGATCCAGTTGTGTCGCGCCACGCTAAAAAATTCGCGATGCACCGTGCAACTAGGTTCTAGGACTTCGGAATCCTTTGAGCCATGCACCGGATTTCGGCAAGGAGATGCGCTGTCATGTGACCTCTTCAACCTGGTGCTGGAGCAGATAGTGCGACGGGCAGGCGTCAACAGGGAAGGCACCATCTTCTACAAGTCTATCCAGCTGCTAGGATACGCGGATGATATCGATATCATCGCGTGTTCTCGCCGTGGCATTGTGGAAGCATTCACGGCGATTGAAGAACAGGCGGAACTAGTTGGTCTTAAGATCAATGAGGATAAAACGAAATACATGCTGTCAAGCAAAAACCAATCCGTCGCTCACTACCTGGGACAAAATATAACAATTGACAGCTACAATTTCGAGGTAGTTAAGGAGTTTGTCTACCTCGGGGCAAACGTAAATTCCACGAATGACACCACAGTTGAGATCCGGCATAGAATCGCCCTTGGCAACCGCTGCTACTTCGGCTTGTCCAAACAACTGAGGTCAAAACTCCTCACTCGAAAGACCTAAGTCATGTTTTACAATACGCTCATATGTACTGCCAGTCTTGGTGTACGGAGCCGAAAGCTGGACGATAAGAAGGACAGCGAAGCTGATTTTGGGTTCTTTCGATAGAAAAATTCAGCGCCGGATATTTGGTCCTGTCTGTGACGAAGGTGAATGGAGAAGAAGACACAACCGCAAACGAGCTGTACAAAGATGTGGATGTAGTCGGCAAGGCAAAGATCCGTCGACTACACTGGCTCGGCCACATCGAGCGCATGGACATCAACTCTCCAGCTAAGAGGGTCTTCGACTCCGAGCCTCCTGGTTCGAGAAGAAGAGGAAGACCGAACCTCCGGCATAAAGACCAAATAAACGCGGATGTAAGACATCTTGCGCTTGATAACTGGAAGCAGCGTGCCCGAGACTGTCAAGGATGGAAGGCAGCTATGGCTCAGGCTCAGATCCTCCATGGCTCGCTGGCCTGATAAGTAAGTAAGTATCTTTTTATATTTATGTAAATGAAATATGTGCAATCGATTTGATTTGCATTGGATTTTGATTTCTCCTTTCATCCAACAATTTATCAAGATGCGCTTGGGGGGCATTCAAGTATTACGTAACGCAATTTGGGGGGAGGGGGGGTCTTGTAAAACGTTACGATGCGTTACAAGGGCGGGAGGGGGGGTTCGAACAACGCGTTATGTTTATTTTTATTTAAGTAAAAAACTAGGGAATTAGTCTCCGAAGTTGGCAACTCTTTTCGTTTTTGTTTTACGGCTAATTCCTCGACTCTTTTTTATTTTGTTTTCGTTGTCAGTATTCGTTAGTATTTTAAACACGAAATACGCACAAGCACATTGCCGTAATCAGTGTTGTTAAGGTGAGTTCATACTGTAATGTACTCAAAAGAGGGAGATTTGCATTATCAGCCGTTCTTAGCCTATAAAGGCTCTCATACTGACTTGCCAGCGCAATTGTGCCAAAAAAAAAAATGCCAACCTGCTCTTCTGCAGCTCAAGAATCACTAATTGAACTTACTCCACTGCACCTTTTTATTAAAAAGGTCGCATTACGTAGTGCAATCAGAATTCTTCGCTCGGGAACAGACCTATGGGTCACATGTCAATCCTGCAATGTCCGAACCTTTCGAGGAGCCAACATCGACTCGGATCCTTACCTTGTTGCAGCCAAGGTACGGATGCGAATTTCTCGGAACCAAAGGAGTCGAGTAAGAACACCAACATTTAACGTCGGAAGGCTGCAATCGCGGGAGACCGCCAGCACCTTCACCGATCAAGTCTCCCTCAAGCTCTCTCAGGTTCCGATGCAATTTGCAGAAACCATAGAACAGCAATGGAGTCGTTGTCAGAAAGCCATTAGAGAGGCCGCCTCAGATATACTGGGTTTCGAGCCACCACCGTCGAGAAACCCCTGGTTTGATGATGAGTGCAGACAGGCCCATGTAGAGAAACAGAATGCATACATGGCCACATTGCATCGACGGACGAGAGCTGCCCGCGAGCTCTATGAACAGGAAAGGAGGGAGGAGCATGCGCTTCTGAAAAGGAAAAAGGAGCACGAGAAGCGCGAGATCGAGGAGATGGAGAGATGTTACTGCAGTTCGAAAATTTTACCAGAAAGTAAAACGAACATGCCAAGGCTATAAAGCCAGAGCAGAAGCCTGCAGGGATGAGCACGGACAGCTAGTAGTGGAGTCACAGTCGATGCTGAGAATGTGGAAGGACCACTTCTGCAGACTGTATAACGGTGATGATAGTCAAAATGCAGCCGTCAGGCAGAGCGAACCATTCACAATAGACGAAGACGAAGGAGAATCCCGTCCACCCGACCTAGACGATGTTAAGATAGCGATATCGAAACTTAAGTCTTATAAAGCTGCTGGAGCAGACGGACTCCCCGCGGAGCTGTCTAAAGCAGCTGGCGATGAGCTGGTTAGGAACATGCACCAACTCATCTGCAAGATATGGTCGGAAGAACGCATGCCCGATGAATGGAATCTCAGTATCGTTTGCCCGGTCCATAAGAAAGGAGACCCCTATGACTGCGCCAATAACAGAGGGATAAGCCTCCTGAATATCGCGTACAGGATCCTCTCTGCCTTAATGTGTAAGTACCTGAAACCGTTCGTGGACAATCTGATAGGTTCCTACTAGTGTGGTTTCAGGCCAGGAAAATCCACGATACACCAAATATTTACACTACGGCAGATCTTGGAGAAGACCCATGAATTCCAGGTCGACACGCACCATCTTTTCGTCGACTTTAAAGCCGCGTATGACAGTGTTTATAGAGACGAGCTATACAGAGCCATGTCATGTTTTAACATTCCTGCCAAACTCGTCAGACTATGCAGGATGACTATGGAGAACTCTCGCTGCTCCATTAAGGTCGGAGATGAACTAACCGACCCCTTTGATGTTAAAAAAGGTTTTAGACAGGGTGACGCACTGTCATGTGATTTCTTCAACATTATTCTTGAAAATATCGTGCGGGACTCTGCGGCCAATACAAGAGGTACGATCTGTTTCAGGTCCACACAATTGCTTGCCTACGCAGATGACATTGACGTTATTGGACGAACAAAGCGAGACGTCAATGAGGCGTTCACAAGCATTGAAGCAGAAGCGGCGAAAGTGGGCCTAAGGGTAAATGGGGACAAGACCAAACATATGCTGTCATCCAAGAAAGACGCACAACACCGACGTCTTGGTCAGAACGACAGTGAACGGAAGTGAACGGATGTGTTTAATTTTGCTCTTAAGTCTTACCAAGTGCTTTACTTAGTTTTTCGTAATTCTATGGCTCTTTCAAACTGCCCAAATTGCAATTTTAAATTGCCCAGTATAGACTTTTTATATTCGAAAATAGACAAATTATTCAGTGAAATAATTGAAATAAAAAGTTTAATTTCGCGCTCGTCAGTTGTGTCTGCTAAACCGCAATCGCAGGTCGTTACGCGCTCTCAAGCAAAGGTCAACGTACTTGGTCGTAATTCTCCGTTGCTCGCCAAACAATCCAAGGTAAGCACAGCTGTTACTACGACAAAAGAGAGCCGTTTGAGAGAACCGCTCTCTCCCTGCACTGTGAACCATGCAAACACAAAAATCAATGATGCTCCTTCAACGCCTTCATACGCTAGTGCTGCTTCTTCGACCGCAGTTGCTATTAATGTTCCTGCCAATGCTACCACCCACTCGCCTGCCGAAATTGCTGCTGACCCTGTCGCTGCTGCTGTCTTGGACAATCTAGCTCCGAATACATCGTCTACGAACACACTAGGCACTACGACTAGTCAAGAATCTCCTATCAGAATTGCCGCCAGAGATTCCGCAAACAAAATTCATCCAAATCTGGAGACGAGAAAGTCTAAAGCAAGTTCAGCCAATTTACATAATTCTAAAACCGGTGGACAAACAAACAGCAAAAAAAGTCCTAGCAAAAAAGTTATAGGCAATGATGCATCTGACAATGATTTAAGTGCTCAAGTTATTTCGTCATCGAAATGGCTTCATCTCTCTCGCTTTTTGCCTACAACAACAACTGATTCCATCATATCATATGCGTCAAAAAAGCTCAACCTGCCAGCTGATCAGTTGACATGTCTGCCATTGATAAAAAAAGACACCGATAAGAGCACTCTAAAACACATAAACTTTAAATTGGCTTTACCATCTCAGCATTTTAAACGCGCTCTTAATGCGGAATACTGGCCTACTAATGTTCGTGTGAGAATCTTTAATTTTGCTTCAAAAAACGGCGAGAACCTAACAACAAAAACACCAATTTAGTGCATACGAGTACTCATGCTCCTCCACCTGCACGAGGATTAAACTCCTTCTCTGTTTACTACCAAAATGCGGGAGGAATTCGAACAAAAACAAATCAACTCTTTCTTGCTGCTTCTCTCCACGAGTATGATGTTATTGCTTTAACGGAAACATGGTTGCATTCTCATATTCACTCAGCTGAACTCTTCGATGGGTCTTACTGTGTTTATCGCCTGGACAGATCAACTGCTTCCTGTCTCACTCGCGGCGGTGGTGTTCTAATTGCTGTCCGCTCTTCGTTACATAGTAAACAAATAGTTTTACCTCACTGCGCTGATACCATTGAACAACTGTGCGTTTGTGTTCGGCACTCTTACGAAAGGGATGGAGCCTTTTATTTTATTCTCAGCTACATACCTCCTAATTCTAATGCTGCTATCTACGATCATCACGTACGTAACATCGAACATGTCTCTGCTCATCTCAGCGTAAACCAAGTTCCAATAATTCTAGGAGACTTTAATGCAGGTGATATTCATTGGAATTGGTCTGATGCGGATCAGTGTTTACTACCTTCGAATATGAAAAAAGATTATGAATGTAATTTAATTGATTCACTTTTTGCCCTCAATTTGTCCCAAATAAATAGCTATCTTAATTCCTTAAGTAGATTGCTTGACTTAATTTTCGTAAGCGATGAATTAAACGTTAAATGTAATGAAGTGCTGTGTCCACTTCTAAATAATTCTATTCATCACATTGCTATTTGTATTACTATACATTTCTATGATTACTTAGCTGAAGAACAAAATGATTGTAATCTACTTGCCTTAAATTTTAAAAAAGTCAATTATGCTGCTTTGGACCATTACCTTTCCGATTTAAATTGGGAGGATATTCTCTTTGGTTCAACTCTCGAGACAGTGTACTCTAACTTCCTGAACAAATTGCATGAAGCCTTTGCTATTTTCGTACCCAAGACTATGGTAAAACCGTGGTACAAGCTTCCTTGGTTTAACAAACAATTAAAGAATCTTAAAAACGTGAAAAATAAAGCCTTTAAAAGATTCAAGATAACGAATGCAGAATCTGATCGCGAACATTTCAAAAGATTGCGTCGCGAATATGCATTTTTAAACTCTTTTCTGTACAAACAGTATATTATGCAAACTGAATCCTATATAAAAACCGATTCAAAATACTTTTGGAAATTCATAAAGTCCAAAAATAAATCCAGTGGTTTCCCTTCTTCACTGGAATATAATGATAAAGTATCTACGGATTTAAAAGGTATTTGTAATCTATTTGCTGATTTCTTTCAATCCGTGTATCACAAACCGGTGACCACCCATTATTCTGAGAACATTGAAAGTAATTCCATGGTCTATCCACAAATTCCTAATCTTGAACTCTTTAATGAAGATGTCTTCTTTGGTTTAAGTGCTTTAAAATGTAATAGTACCGCAGGCCCAGATAATATTCCAGCGATTTTTCTAAAAAATTGTAGGAATTCTCTTTGCACTCCCCTACGAATTATATTTAACTTGTCGCTTTCTTGTGGAAAGTTTTTAGATATCTGGAAACTTTCTTTCATTGTTCCAATTTTTAAATCGGGGAACAGGCAATATGTAAAAAATTACAGAGGAATATCGAAATTATCGGCAATTCCAAAGCTATTTGAAAGCTTACTTAAAAAAAAGCTGATATTCTATACAAAAAACTTGATTTGTCCATCCCAACATGGGTTCATGAGCGGTATGTCGACTACCACCAATCTTGTGATGTTCTCCAAATTTTTGTTCGAGGCCATGGATTCTGGTGTGCAGACTGATGTGATCTACACAGATATTTCAAAAGCCTTTGATACAGTAGATCACAATTTGTTGGTTCTTAAACTAAAACAACTTGGGTTTAATATGTTGTTATTAAAATGGATCTCCAGCTATCTAAAAAATAGACATCAAAAGGTAAAGATCGGCAACCTAACATCTTCACCCATCAGAGTCTACTCAGGAGTTCCTCAAGGTAGCCATTTAGGCCCATTACTGTTTATTCTTTTCATTAATGACATCTCCAAAGTTGTTAATTTTTCTTCAACTTTGTTATTCGCTGACGATTTGAAGATATACTGTAAAGTCAGTACCGAAATGGATTGCCTGAATTTGCAAGCGGATCTGAACAACATTGTTCAGTGGTGCCAAAGAAACAATCTATCCCTAAATATTGAGAAATGCAAAGTTTTCACTGTTTATCGTTGTTCTTTTCCCATTTGTTGCAACTACTACATTGGTGATAAACAATTAGCCCTTACAAACCAAGTTACTGATTTAGGGGTTATACTCGACTCAAAAATGTCTTTCGTTCCTCATTTTGAGTACATAGCTGCAAAGGCAAATTCCTTATTAGGTTTCATAAAGCGTAACTGCAAGGACTTCAGTGATCCCTACACCTTAAAATCTTTATATATTGCCTTAGTTCGCCCGTTTTTAGAATACTGTTCGATCATATGGGACCCATATTACGCAGTACATATAAACAGGTTAGAACGTGTTCAAAAGTCGTTTACAAGATTCGTCATCAAAAAGCTAAACTGGCACTTCATGCCATCTTATAACGCGAGATGTAGGTTAATAAACTTAACTTCATTAGAAAAGAGACGAAAGATCCAAGGCATCTTGTTCGTGCATGATGTTGTCACTAGTCGAATTCACTGTCCCGATATTCTTTCTTCTCTTAACATATATGCCCCTGAAAGAATTTTAAGAGAACGCCCGTTCCTCCAAATTCCACTCGTTAAAACTAACCATGCTCGAAATGAAGCAATCTCAAGATGCTCTTCACTTTATAATACAGCCAGCGACATAATTGACTTTAACATGGATAGAAATCAATTAAAACGTCGTCTCGAAAACGAATACATTGTTTAAATGTTGATGTTTATTTTATTATGTTCCTTTTTTGCTCTATAGTTCTTAAGTATTAATGAATTGTTAAATATTTAAATAATATTGTAAAGTATCTGTAAGAAATTTGTTTTCAGTAGATAATATTAAATAAATTGTAATATAATGTATAACACCGAAAAGGGAATTGACCCATGTGGCTGCTCCTTTGGACATTCTGTTTTTCGGACAGTCATCTCGAGCTGTCACAATGTTCGAATGTCAAAAGGAACAGAATGCCCGACCAATGGGATTGCCCCTTCTATCGTCCAATCAAATAGCTCGATCTATCGAGCTATTTGAAAAGAAAAAGAGAATAAAGAAGTTGAAAAGTAGAAGTCGAAGGAAGAGGTCACAAATTCAGTTTCCTTAATTTTGAACTTTTAAAAAAAATAAATAAATACATAGTTTACAGCTCAGGTGTGGGGTATATTCACCAAAAAAAAAAAAAAAAAAACACGTGTTCTACACCATGTGCGACCGCCTGACAAAACGGGAGATGATGGAAGCGTTACAAAGCGCAGGCATTAATGTACCTCCAACCATTACTCTCCCCCGGTTGAGGCAAATGTGCGGAAACCTGGATGCCACAACTGCTGTCCCGATAAGTACAAACGCTGATGCTGACGAAACCGCTGCTGAAACTTCGGGCACTAATCTCATACGCGGAACTGATGCCACCGGCGCCACTGAAGCTGCAGACGCCACCGAAGTCACCGACGATATATATACCGACGCCCATGATCCACGAGGAACAGACAGCGAAACTGCTGAGGAGCCTGTTGCCACTCAAGAAACTGAAGCTGAACTGGACCGCAAATTAGTTTTACTGCGCAAACGCCAAGAAATTATTATGCTGCAGCAATCGATTGCTAGACTAGAGCGAGCCGAGGCACTACCTACACAACGCACTACACAAATATCGACGCCCTCTGCAATTTCAACGTCCCGGTTGACATTCAGAGACATCGAACACGCCATCATAAAGTTCGACGGTGAATCCAAGGCCTACAGTGTGCATGATTTTCTACGAAACTTTGAGAGAATTATGAGTATGGTGGGCGCCGATGATCTATTCCGCTATACATCTTTGTGCAACTCTTTGGCTGGCACTGCCAAGTTAATCCTCAACAAAGGTGCACTCGACTATGATGACCTGAAGGCGACGCTCATAAAAGAATTCGGTCGCGCGGTCGGCCGTAGCGAGATGTACCAATTACTCTCGAAGCACCGATGGAACAAGAGAGACAATGTCCGAAGATATGTACTGGAAATGGAAAACATCGCTGCCCGTTGCAACTACATCGACGAATTCGAACTGATTGGCTTCATCATCGATGGAATGCAAGACTCGTCACCGGAATCACACCTGTTAATGAATTCGCGAACAATGGACCAGTTTAAGGATTCGCTGGATCTCTATGAGCAACGCCGTGCGAATCGACTTGCCACAAAACCCGAAACCGCTGCCATTACCAAACAAAAAACACCGATGTCCAAAACATATGTAAAAACCGACGCAACTGATGCAAGAGAGGTCCGATGCTACAACTGTACACAAATGGGCCATTACCAGAGTAAATGTCCATATGAGAAAAGGCCAGATGGTAGCTGCTTCCGCTGCTGGAAAATCGGACATGATCACCGCAGCTGCCCCAACCCGAAGAAAATTTTGAAATCGATCAGAAATACCGTCGCCGCTGTCGCCGATTCCAGGAACGATGCCGCTGATGCACGAAACCAATACCACGGCCACCACGATGAAGAGGACTTTGAGGATTTTCGTAGTGCTGTAGATGCCATTAATCTGGTAAGTGTTGCCTACTATATTGGGGAAGTTAAGCGCAAGAAATTTAAGAAATGTTTATCTCTTTTTGATACCGGTAGTCCGACTAACTTCATACGTAAATCTGACGCGCCGCTGCAGAATAATATAAAAAATATTGCCGTTAAATCGAAATATACTGGTCTCGGAAAACATGCACTGATGACACATGGGAAAATAAAAGCTGAAATAAAATTCAAAAATCGAATCGAATATGTATTTTTAAATATAGTGCCAGATGAAACAATGGCCATTCCATTAATCTTAGGTCGTGATTTCTTAGATACATTTAATATACACCTGTGTCAAGTAAACAAATCGAATTTTTCTAATTGCTTTAATAAAAAAAATGTTGACAAACAATCACATTTCTGTGCGCTTAACACAAATTTTGTTAGTAATTTAGAAGTGGGGGATCATTCAGTTGCCGATGAAATAGCTGCCAGTGGGCAAGCTAAGGAAAGTATATTGCATGTCGCTGCAAGACCGTCGGAAACGGTTCACGTTGTCGATGATGAATTTTTAAATGAAATAATGTCAATCGAAACGGAAATGGCGCCAACTGAGGTAGACGTTAACCCTGTTCTGGGTAAACAGTATTCTAAAGCGTTAGGAGATATTATTTTTGATAATTATTTGCAACCAAACCAAATCAAATTTAAGCCATATGATTATGAAATGCACATTAGGTTAGCTAACGATACACCCTTTCACTCCCTACCGCGCCGTTTATCATTTCATGAGAAAAGCGAGTTACGCAAAATTACCAATGATCTGTTAGCAAAAAATATTATTAGGCCAAGTGAGTCCCCATATGCGTCCGCAATAGTTTTGGTGAAAAAGAAGAACGGTGAAATTCGGAAATGCGTAGACTATCGTCCATTAAATAAATTGACTGTCAGAGACAATTATCCATTGCCCCTAATTGAAGACTGTATCGAGTACTTAGGCGGGAAAAATTGGTTTACGACTCTTGATTTACGAAACGGATTTTTCCATGTGAAGATGGCACCCGATTCCATAAAATATACAGCCTTTGTCACACCGTATGGCCAGTTCGAATATGTGCGTATGCCCTTCGGTTTAAAAAATGCTCCAGCTGTCTTTCAGCGGTATATTCATAACATATTTAGAGACCTGGTTGACAAAGGTCTTATTATAATCTATATGGATGACATCATCATAGGTTCAGTTGATTTCGAATCACACCTGCAGTTAGTGGCGAAAGTCTTACGACGAATGAAGGTAAGAGGCTTAGAGCTAAAATTGAGTAAGTGTAAGTTTGGTTACACCGACATAGAATACCTTGGTTACAGGATTAATTCTGAAGGTATATGTCCAAGTGACTCGCATATAGAAGCTATTCGAGGGTACCCAGTGCCATCAAACCAAAGGGAGGTAAAGGCGTGCTTGGGGTTGTTTTCTTATTTTAGGAAATTCATCCCAAATTATGCAAAAATTTCTAAGCCCCTGCAACAGTTGACCCACGACGGAGTCCAATTTGTTTTTTCTGATGAATGCAAACGCACATTTAACGAACTGAAAAGACGACTGTCCTCAGCCCCGGTCCTTTCTATTTACGACCCAACGAAGCAGACTGAGTTGCATTGCGATGCAAGTTCGGCCGGGTTTGGCGCAGTGCTTTTGCAGCGCCAATCAGATGGAAAGCTGCACCCAGTGACATTTTTTTCTAAAGCCACGACTGCTGCTGAAGCGCGGTATCATAGTTTTGAGCTGGAGACATTAGCAGTTATATACGCCCTGCGACGTTTTGACGTCTATTTAGATAAGATCCCGTTTAAAATAGTTACGGACTGCAACTCGCTGATATTGACACTCAATAAAAAGCAGCTTAACCGCAGAATAGGCCGATGGGCATTAGAGTTGGAAAATTATAACTATACGATCCAGCATCGAGGTGGTGTTAATATGGGTCATGTTGATGCATTGAGTCGCTGCCACACCTCTGGAACTGCTAACCCTATAGAGTCTCTAACTGGTGCTGTAAGCGAGGATATCGATGCCACCGATCATCGATGTAAAGTAGTATACACCGTGGATTCAGATGAGGTCGATTTTCAGATTCAGGTAGCTCAAAATCGTGATGAGATAATAAAACGATTGCGAGAACGGTTAGAGGAAGAAGCGATGGTGGGCTACGACTTAGTAGATGGGTTGGTTTTCAGGAAAGATAAAGCTAGGACGTTGCAGTTATTTGTTCCAAACGAGATGGAGGGTAATGTGATTAGGCTAGTTCATGAAAAAATAGGCCACTTAAGTACAGGGAAGACGTGCGATCAGTTGAAGAAAAACTATTGGTTTCCAAAAATGACAGAAAAAGTGGACAGGTTTATACAGAACTGTGTTCGCTGCATAATGTGTTCAGCCCCTGCTCGTATACATGAACATAATCTCCATAGTATTCCCAAGAGGCCCGTTCCGTTTGACACCATACACTTGGATCATTTTGGTCCTTTGCCGTCAATAAGTTCGAAGCGTAGGCACATTCTGGTGGTTATCGATGCCTTCACAAAGTACGTCCGTTTATATGCAGTTAATTCCACGAGTACTAAGGAGGTTAAAGCCTGCCTGGATAAATATTTTAGCTACTATAGTCGACCAATGCGTGTCGTAACCGATCGGGGTTCGTGCTTTACATCCCTTGAGTTTGACGCGTATTTGTTGGGGCACAATATTTCTCATGTCAAGGTGGCTGTCGCATCTCCGCAAGCGAATGGGCAAGTGGAACGTGTAAACAGAGTCATTAAATCTATGCTTAGTAAAATAAGTGAGCCCGTGAACCACGCTAATTGGTCCAGTATGTTGGGCCGAATTGAATATGGTCTGAATAATACTGTGCACTCCACTACGAAACAGACGCCAAGTAAGCTGCTGTTCGGGGTAGAGCAGAGAGGTGAATTGGTTGATGAGTTAACGGAATACCTTGAAGAAAAACTCGGCTCAACTTCAGAACGCGATTTAGAAGGTATACGGTCGTCTGCCTCGGACGCTATTACTAAATCCCAGGAGTATAATCTGAATTATTTTCTCGAACGATGTAAACCCGCGAAAACTTACTCAGAAGGCGATTTTGTTGTGATACGTAACGTAGATACGGTCGTCGGGACCAATAAGAAACTCATACCAAAATACCGCGGTCCATACCTTGTCCATAAGGTTTTACCACATGACCGGTATGTCATTAGGGACATAGAGAACTGCCAGCTCACTCAGTTGCCATACGATGGCGTGATTGAGGCCTCGCGTATTAGAAAATGGGTAGCAGATGACATTGCACTGAATGATCCGTCGAAACTTGATGTGGGCAACACTTATCAGAAGGTGAATAATCGTAAGAATAAAATAAGTTAGTTTAACCGAGGTCGGTTTTAATGTCAGATCGGCCGAGTTGTAATATAATGTATAACACCGAAAAGGGAATTGACCCATGTGGCTGCTCCTTTGGACATTCTGTTTTTCGGACAGTCATCTCGAGCTGTCACAATGTTCGAATGTCAAAAGGAACAGAATGCCCGACCAATGGGATTGCCCCTTCTATCGTCCAATCAAATAGCTCGATCTATCGAGCTATTTGAAAAGAAAAAGAGAATAAAGAAGTTGAAAAGTAGAAGTCGAAGGAAGAGGTCACAAATTCAGTTTCCTTAATTTTGAACTTTTAAAAAAAATAAATAAATACATAGTTTACAAAATAAATATTAAATAAATAAATAAACGTCACCTTCGGCAGCTATATTTTTGAAGTAGTCAAGGACTTCGTCTACCTTGGCTCGGTAGTGACAAGCAGCAACGACACCAGCGCTGAGATAAAACGCAGAATAACTCTTGCCAATCGCTGCTTCTTCGGGCTCAAGAGGCAATTGAGTAGTAGAGCCCTCTCTCGAAAAACAAAGGTTTCCCTCTACAAAACCTTAATCATCCCGGTCCTCCTCTACGGCGCTGAGGCTTGGACGTTGTCAAAAACGGATGAAGAGGCTCTTGGACGTTTTGAGAGGAAAATTCTGCGTGCAATCTTTGGTCCCGTTTGTATAAACGGAGAATGGAGGAGGAGATTCAACCAAGAACTGTACGGGCTGTACAGCGACATCGGCCTGGTTAGACGTCTTCGGATCCAACGTCTTATATGGCTAGGCCATGTAGAGCGAATGGACATCAACGCTCCGGCTCGAAGAGTCTTCGACTCCAACCCCGAGGGACGACGCAGCAGAGAACGACCGCATTTAAGGTGGCGCGCACAGGTGGTAGGGGACCTCAACCAACTGGACGTGCGGCACTGGAAGCGGCTGGCCGAAGATCGGGCCGGCTGGAGAGGCTTGTTGTTTGAGGCCCTGGTTCAACCCGAACTGTAGCGCCATCAAAGTAAGCAAGTAAGTAACTTCTTAACCATCAAGTGTCAACAAAAGAAAAAAGAGAAAACAGAAATGTTAAGGCGTTTGTGGTACTTCTTTAGGTGTCCTCGTTTGAGCACGGCGGACGTATATGGGTTTTAAAAAGGAATTCGGGGAACTTAAAAAGAATTTAATTTGCGTTCTGGAAAGGGCAATACAGTCAAGCTTCTTTATAACGAACTTCTTTATAACGTAATTCTCTCTATAGCGAGTTACACTTTGATCCCCTTCCCCTTGAAAAAATATTTCAATGAATTAGGTTCTTAATAACGAAATTCTCTATAGCGACATTCTCCTTATAAGGAACTAATTTCTTGGCCCGGAAGCAAAGTCGTTTCTATACAGTGGTGTTCAGATAAATAGCACACCCGTAAGTTCTCGTAAGTACATGTACTATGTTGTGCCAAAAGCCTAAAAAGAGGTTCAGTTTTTTTTTTGTTTTATAACTGACTAGCTTTTGCCCGCGGCTTCGCTCGCGTTAAACTCGTAACACGGTTCCCCTTTCCTAATTTAGAACACAGAAGAGAACTCGGAACAAAATGATATTTTAATACGAGTCGGACTCGCCCACATAGGGTTCCGTACCATCTATATATATAAATATGAAAGAGACTATGTATGTTACTAACCTTAGTTAAGTATGTATGTGACCAAGGGGATTTTTTGGATGAAAATCATGTCTGTTGTATGGAAGCCCCCTTAAATATTCATTTTGTTCTGTTTTTAGTATTTGTCGAGGTAGCGGCAACAGAAATACATCATCTGTGAAAATTTCAACTGTCTAGCTATCACGGTTCATGAGAAACAGCCTGGTGACAGACGGACGGACGGACAGCGAAGTCTTAGTAATAGGGTTCCGTTTTGCCTTTGGGTACGGAACCCTAAAAATGAAGAAAGAAATTCGGTCTACGTTTATTGACTACAAGCGGAGAAAAACTAGCTGCAGAGCCAGGGCCTACCGAGCCATTCAAGAAAAGGCTTCAAGAAAAAATTGACTCGCTTCAACTTAAAACGCAACAAATTTATAATGCCGATGAAACTGAATTGTTTTGGAAGACGTTGCCCAAGAAAACTTACGTATATCTTTCAATGAGAAAAGTGCTCCTGGTGGTAAAATTCCAAAGCAAAGGGTAACCTTACTGCTAGGATCTAATGCTACAGGTACACACAAACTCGTTCCCCAAATAATGGGAAAGTCAAAAAATCCACGTTGCCTAAAAAATTTCCAAAGGCCACTGGAATACAAAAGTTCTGCCAATGCCTGAATGACAAGGAGTCATCAAGGAGTGGTTTTTTTTAACAGTTTTGTCCCCCAAGTAAAAAAACATTGCGAGACTGAAAATCTCCCACCAAGGGCACTTCTGCTAATCGACAATGCTCCAAGTCATCCCGCAGAAGAAGATTTGAAGGCTCTAGACAGAGAAATATGCACTATGTTCTTACCACCAAATGTTACTGTTTTGATATAACCCATGGATCAAGATGCAATAAGAATTACAAAGCTGCATTATAAGTCAAGCTTGGTTTCATCTATCATTGCCAGGAAAAATGAGGACATAATTTCTGCCCTCAAAGATTTCAATTTGCGCAATGCCATCGTTTTGATTTCAAAGTCTTGGGATAAAGTAACTGCTCAGATTCTCGAAAAATGCTGGAACTCAATTTTGAGTGATATTGACGATGGATTTTTAAATGAGGACAATTCGGTCCCATTGTCCATTCTCAGGGAACGCTGGAGGGAAAACCTTAACAATGGCGAAGAAGAATCATTAAAATGTCTGTGTCATCGAGCGTAATCGGGGAATTTAAGTTCAATTATGAATATTATAATTTTGTTCTGGCAACGTCGTGGGGAGGAAAATTATTTGGGCTATTTGAGCAATTCATGGCCAAACGTCAAAATCAGGAATAAGATCTTTATTTAGGGTTTCGTACCCAAAGGTAAAACGGAACCCTATTACTAAGACTTCGTTGTCCGTCCGTCCGTCTGTCACCAGGCTGTATCTCATGAACCGTGATAACTAGACAGTTGAAACCACGACAAATACTAAAAACAGAACAAAATGAATATTTAAGGGGGGCTCCCATACAACAGACATGATTTTCACCCAAAAAATCCTGCCTGCAACCAAGATCTGTCATTTGATGAGGTAACATACATAGTTTTCTTCATATTTATATATACAGATGGTACGGAACCCTTCGTGCGCGAGTCCGACTCGCACTTGGCCGGTTTTTTTTTTTTCTTATTTCTCCTCAAAAAAAAAACACATGCGACAGAGGTTGGAGGTTACCCCCACGACGTTGGCCGTAGTTAGGTTTTGTAAGTTCCCTACCAATGTAAGTAAAAGGATTTTTTTAGTTTTTTTCTCATTTCGTTAATTTCTGTTATGGATTCAGGAAATAAAATCGAAACGTTTCAAGAAAAAGGATCCTTATTATTGGACCTGGAAATCCATCGTAAACCGCGGCGCAACGTAATTTTATTTCAATGAGATTCATCGTTTCATCGTTTGCTACTTTGGGAGTTCATAGCAAGATGCCAGTAGAGCACAGCTGCACAGCTCCAAGCTGCCGCCTGCCCGATGACGACTCTATGGTTTCATGTGAAACTTGCGGACGCTGGTGGCACTACGCCTGTGCCGAGTTCAACCCCGATCTGTTTGATACAGCTACTCCCTGGTTTTGTGGCTCGAAGGATTGCGGGGTTCAAGAAGGTCGTAGTAAAGAAGCTAGCTTAGCTCTAAAGGTGAATACTGGTTCGGATGTCCTACCTTCGGTAGATGTTTTGATTGAGGCGGCGAAAGCAGCTCAGTCGACTGTTGAGGAGAGAGACAGAGAAATCGCCATGCTGAAGGAAGAGATGGACAAACTCAAGAATCAGATGGAAGTAGCATCTGTGTCTCCAGTTCGACAAGTTGTAGATGTTGGACAATCTGTGGAGGTAACGGAGCTTACCAGCGATAGGCTGGAAGCAATTCGGCAAATTAGCTGCAGACACCGACAAATTGTGGCAAGTTCCCACCACGCTTCTCACTCTACTCCCGTGGCAAGCAAGCCTGCAGATGAAAAGATCACCCAGGCTAATGTTAAAACTTGCCATCAAGATAATTCTGATTACAGTCGCCATCAGTCAGATATGGCCAAATTACTGACGATCTTGAATCGAAGCCAGGTGCAGGAGTTGCCGTCCTTCTCAGGACAGGACAAGAGGGAATGGCCTTATTTTGAATCCGTGTTTAAGTCATCCACGCTAGAGGGTAGATACAATGGTAAGGAAAACGTTGCTCGTCTAAGGAAAGCATTGACAGGCGAAGCTCATCACCTCGTTAGCGATCGGTTAAGGTATTCGACAGATGCAGATGGAATCATGGTTTCGTTGTGCGCAATTTTTTTTTTTTTTTTTTTTTTTTTTTTTTTTTTAGAGACTCGCGCAGGTTCAAGAGTTTTTCATATTCTCTTATGATGTGTTGACACACACAACCTGAACGGAGTGTAGTGGTTGGGGTCGTTGATGTTCGTTCACTACTCTCAGGGGTGGTTGTCCTAGGCCTAGATAGGACGAGAGCCGACCAAATTCCGCGTTGGTTATAGTCCGTAGTAATTCGTTCGAGCACTTTAGTATCACATACGCAGAGGATGAATTTGGGTTGACCATATACTGTGAGTGTTATGCCTGCAGGCAGTACGTCTGGTCACTTTCCATTCACAACTGCGTTGCATACCTTTTATCATCCGTTTAGGAATTACTTTTACTTGGCTATGAAGCGAATTTGAACTATAGACCTTCCGATCGGCGGTCGATGATGTTAACCACTGCACCACGGCCACCCCCAATTTATGGAAGGCCCGATGTTTTAGTGCACAATCTCACATCGAATCTTCTTAAACTGCCAGCGTTGAGCTCAGGCAGTGATACAAGACTTCGTCAGTGGGCTGTAACGTTGAATGGGTTTGTCGCGGATATCAGGTCCATGGAGTTTGGGAGGGAACTCGACAACAACTACGTTTTGACGGACCTAGCAAGCAAATAAGCTCCTGCGCTGTACCATGACTGGCAGAAGCGAAAGCTAACGAAGCTTCATGCAAATTTAGGGGATTTTGCGGTGTTCCTCACAGAGAAGTTGTTTGATTTGCCGCCGGAGATATAGAAACCAGGAAGGTCCTCAGCTTCTAAGCAAGGTAAACGGTTCAAGTTCATCCACCAGTTTCCTCCAGTAGTGCTTGCGTCAAGTGCGGAGATTGCCAACATGGTTTAAGTGAGTGCAGAGAGTTTTCAGCTTTCACCACGGCTGAAGGGCTCGTCTTTGCGAAAGACAAGGCGATCGGCTTTAGATGTTTGAACCCGGCCCGACACAAGTGGAGATTTTGTTCACAAGAGAAGAGATGTGGTATTGGAGGTTGTGCGAAACACCACCATCCATTACTTCATCCATCAAGTTCTAAGCCATCTTTAAATTCATCAGCTCCACCTTTCGTCCCACCACCACAGATTGATTCGTCGCATGTAGGAGTTAAGCCTCCAGTGATGTTCAAATTCAAAGTAGTTCCTATACGTTTATACGGGAATAACAATAAATCGTTGGACACGTTTGCCTTTCTGGATGACGGCTCTTCAATTACGATGGTTGAGAAGGACGTCTCCGATCAACTGGAGTTAGTAGGTGAATCAGAGCAGATAACACTCCAATGGGCAAAAGGAGTCTCCAGAGTCGAGGATTCATTGCGGACCAGTTTATGTGTTTCTGCCGTGAACAAGCGTAAGCGGCACATGCTAAGGGACATATATACTGTCAAGGATCTGGAGTTGCCGTGTCAAGGTATCAACACTGCTGTTTTAAAGGAGACGAATCCCCATCTTAAGGGTTTGCCGTTGACAGATCTCCATGATGCGAAGCCGAAGATTCTGCTGGGCTTAGATCAAGCCAAGTTCCTTTTGAGGTGTTGCCAGCGGTCTGGGACAAAGGAAGAGCCACATGCTATTAAGACAATTCTCGGCTGGACCGTTTTCGGAAAAACAAATTTGAAACCCAACGTTTTTTGTGTTAATCCGCCAAGAAGGCCCTCGCAACTGTACTTTCACGACAGCAACAAGCAGGATGAAGAGCTACATGATCTAGTTAGACGTCACTTTACAACCGAGGAGTTTGGAGTGCGACCTCCAAGGGGTAACTTCATGTGCCAGGCAGGCAGCCGGGCTTTAGAAGTGATGGAGCGGATTCCGCGTCAAGTTGGGGATCAGTATGAAATTGGCTTACTATGGGACTCAGACGAGGTGAAGCTTCCGGATAGTTACCCCATGGCTGAGGAACGACTTATTAGCTTGGAAAAGTCGTTGCTGAAGAATCCTGAGTTGTTAGAGTGGAAGAACCAGCACATGCGCGAATTGGTAGCAAAAGGATATGCAAGGATTGCGTCAGATGAGGAGCTTAGCCGAGAATGGGCAAGAGTTTGGTATGCCCCGACATTTATCGTCTTAAACAAGAACAAGGTTCCCCCAAAGCCAAGGGACGTTTCTGACGTCGCCGCGAAGGTGAACAGAGTTTGCTTGAATTCGCATTTATTAAAGGGTCCAGATAACTTGGTACCTCTTCACGCCGGACTGTTCAAGTTTCGCGAGCGTCAAATTGCTGTAAACGCAGACGTTCGCGAGATGTTCCATCGGATAAGGATCAGAGAAGCAGATCAAGAGTGCCAGCGGATTCTCTGGAGAGACGGTGACACTTCTCGAAAGCCCTCAGTTTACATCATGCAGGGTTGATGTTTGGGCCTCGATGCTCTCCCGCTTCCGCACAATTCGTCAAGAATTATCACGCTAATCTTTTCCGAGAGCAGTGTCTTGAGGCAGTGGATGGTCTAGTCAACCGCACGTATGTAGACGACTATTTCAATAGCCACGACACGGTGGAAGGAACGGTGGCTGTGAGTAGGGACGCCATTAGAACCTGCAGATCAACGAATTTCGACCTGGTGGGATTTCAGTCGAACAGTCGAGCGTTTTTAGAGCAGATACCCGAAGCGAATATTACGACAAGCTTGGTCAGCATTGATCCCAACGAATTTAAAAGTTACGTGACCAAGATTTTGGGAATGTTTTGGCATCCCTCATCGGATCATCTGATTTATAAGCTGTCTGAGGACCAAAGCTTGAGAAGGATGACGCAGCCGGGAGCTGAAATTTCGAAACGACAGATTCTAAGGACTATCATGAGGATTTTTGACCCTCTTGGCCTAATTTCCTGTTTCATCATTCGGGGCCGAGTTATTTTGCAAGAAATTTGGCGTGAGGGCTTCGACTGGGACGAGCCAATATCCGGTGTGTTGAAATGTCAGCGGCTGGAGTTCATGAAGTGTTTAAGGCAAATTGAAGAGGTAAAGATTCCCCGTCCGTACACGTCTAGGAAACCCGACTCCTCTAGGGTAAGTTCGGTCGTTTTGTGGACGCCTCAGAGAAAGCCTTTGCCGCTGTATCGTATTGGCGTTTCGATCAAAATGGGAAGGTGGAGATAGCGCTCGCCATGGCAAAAGCGAAGGTGGCACCAGTTAAGAAATTGTCGGTGCCCCGCTCGGAGTTGCAGGCGGCCGTGCTTGGTGTGCGGGTTGCAGATACAATAAAAAAATCCCACGCAATCCATCCTGAAGAGGTGATTTTCCTATCCGACTCTAAGACGGTGCTCTCATGGATCAATACGTCCAAGTTCCAGTTTCCATCTTTCGTGGCAGTTAATGTTGGTGAGATTTTGGAAATGACTGACCCGAATCAATGGTGGTTTGTTGGGACTGCGGATAACGTTGCCGACGACGGAACCAGATGGTGTGAGCGGACGGTGAGCTTTGATGGCAGCAGGTGGTTTGCAGGACCTGCATTTTTGAAGCGTTCCCAAGCTGATTGGCCCATACGCCTAGGCAAAGCTGTTTCCAATGAGGTAAGCGAGCTTGTTTTGAATCCTAAATTCACCGTCAATGTGCACCAGCGAAACATTTTCTACGGGATTTTCGATGAGTTGCGGCCGAGGTTTCGTTCAAGATGGTTTTAAGCGGTCAGAGTGCTGGCATTGCTACTTCGTTTAAAGGACATTTTAAGAAGGAGAGTAACCGAAAAGGAGTTTGTCGCCGTTTATGGATGAGGAGGGCACAATGCGCTTAAGTTCGAGAGTGCAGGGGCGAATATTTCCTACGCCGCGCCTTATCCAGCCATCTTACCCAAATCCCATCCGTTAGTAGATTTACTGGTGCAACATCATCATGAGGCAAATCTTCATGCGGGAACAGCAACAACGGTTTCGGACATCAGGGAGAGGGCTTGGATTATAAGCATCCGTGGAGCAGTAGCGCGAGTGTGTTTTTTGTGTAAGAGGTGTTTTATGTGTAAGAGGCTCAAGGCGAACCCAGTTATGCCTCTGATGGGCCAGCTACACGAAGGCCGGTTAGCTTTCGATTTGAGACCCTTTGCTCACGTTGGCGTGGACTGCTTTGGACCAATGAACGTAAAATATGGAAGAGGTACGGCTAAGCGATATGGGATGATATTTACTTGTTTAAGTTTTCGGGCCGTGCACATTGAGGTTCTCAATGATCTTAGTTTGGACCAATGTACTATGGCGTTGCGCCGATTTCTCATCATCCGTGTCGTCACCAAATTTATTTATAGTGACAATGGTCTCAACTTCTTCGGGACAAGGAATCGATTAGAGAGGGACATCAAGGAGATGGAGGGCGCTTTGAGTGAGTACTGCGCAAAATACGAGGGCATAGTTTGGCGTTTTATCCCAGCGTATTTGCCATGGATGGGTGGAGCATGGGAGCGGCTTATCCAATCCATCAAGTCCAGCATGGATTTTAATTTAAGAGGAGTGACTCCACGAGAGGACGTTCTCCTGAATGCGTTAATGGAGGCCCAGAGGCAGATTAACAAGCGGCCGCTAACTCACATACCAGCTGACCCAGAGGATCCCAAGCCACTTACGCCGAATTCAATTCTTTTCGGGGACGGCGACCGAGATATTACAGCACCTGGAGTTTTCTCGGGACATGATCAGTGGAGTAAGTTGTATAGTCGACGAGCGCAGCATTTGATGAGAATGTTCACAAGGCGTTGGTACTCTGAGTACCTTCCGGAGATTACCAGGCGCTCAAAGTAGTACAAGGATACGAAGGCGGTGGTGGTCGGCAGCATTGTACTTGTGGTGGAGCCAGGTGAAGTTCGATCGGCGTGGAAGCTTGGGAGAGTTACACGGGTTTACCCCGGACCGGACGGAGCTGTGCGGACTGCTGATGTTTGCTTGTCAAGTGGAGCAGTAAAGGCGAAAAGGTCGGTTGGAAGGCTCGCTGTTTTGGATTTGGAGTCTTCGCCCTAGAGCATCAGACGGGCCGCGGGATGTCATCGAGCGTAATCGGGGAATTTAAGTTAAATTATGAATATTGTAATTTTGTTCTGGCAACGTCGTGGGGAGGAAAATTATTTGGGCTATTTGAGCAATTCATGGCCAAACGTCGAAATCAGGAATAAGATCTTTATTTAGGGTTCCGTACCCGAAGGTAAAACGGAACCCTATTACTAAGACTTCGCTGTCCGTCCGTCTGTCACCAGGCTGTATCTCATGAACCGTGATAGCTAGACAGTTGAAATTTTCACAGATGATGTATTTCTGTTGCCGCTACCACGACAAATACTAAAACCAGAACAAAATGAATATTTAAGGGGGGCTCCCATACAACAGACATGATTTTCATCCAAAAAATCCTGCCTGCAACCAAGATCTGTCATTTGATGAGGTAACATTCATAGTCTCTTTCATATTTATATATACAGATGGTACGGAACCCTTCGTGCGCGAGTCCGACTCGCACTTGGCCGTTTTTTGTTTTTTTCTCTTTTTTCTTCTCAAAAAAGACACATGCGACAGAGGTTGGAAGTTACCCCCACGATGTTGGCCGTAGTTAGGTTTTGTAAGTTCCCTACCAATGTAAGTAAAAGGATTTTTTGAGTTTTTTTTTCATTTCGTTAATTTCTGTTATGGATTCAGGAAATAAAATCGAAACGTTTCAAGAAAAAGGATCTTTATTATTGGACCAGGAAATCCATCGTAAACCGCGGCGCAACAGTCTGCCTGCGAGGTAGATAATCAGGTAACCTTCCTTAACCTTAGATTTTAAATAATAACAGCAATTTAATTTTTAAACAGCACTACACAGAAGACGGAATTAATGAATGGGTACAAGATGAAAATGTTCTAGAAATAGTTGAAGACATTGAGCCTGAAAGTGAAGCTGATTCAGGCGATGTCGTTAGCGTACAAAATATTGTGACTGATAAGGAAGCAGTTGAACTGTGTGATAGAGCAATCGAATGGGACAGCAAAAACGAAAGAACATTCTCGGAATTAACAGTTCTCCAGAGTCTTCGAGAACTGACTTTACAAAAAGTATAGCGCAAAGCCACGCGATGTAAAATAACATTTTTTTTTTTCAAATTTGTCTTAAAAATTGTGTGCTTTCTTATTTTAAATAAAAAAAAAACTTTAAGCTGTACTAGTTTAAAAAACCGGCCAAGCGCGAGTCGGACTCGCGCACGAAGGGTTCCGTACCATCTGTATATATAAATATGAAAGAGACTAAGTATGTTACCTCATCACTCATCACATTAAATCACATTTTTTGTATGATGACAGATCTTGGTTGCAGGCAGGTTATCGGCATATTAGTTTGATAATCAAAAGTCTTCATAATGAGATATAGTTGATCATCAAAGTGTCCATTGAATTCAAATCAATTAACTTACTTGACAGCAAAGATGTGAAAAGGTGAATAACAATAATGGGAAATATGGGAAAAAGGTTTGCAGCTAGGATTAATTCATCGAAGAAACAAAAGAGATCAAAACTGGAAGTCTGCTACTGGTTGTGGGATATTGTCTACTAACCTTAGTACAGTATGTGACCAAGGGGATGTTTTGGATGAAAATCATGTCTGTTGTATGGGAGCCCCCATTAAATTATCATTTTGTTCTGTTTTTAGTATTTGTCGTGGTAGCGGCAACAGAAATACATCATCTGTGAAATACATTTCCACTGTCTAACTATCACGGTTTATGAGATACAGCCTGGTGACAGACGGACGGACAGCGAAGTCTTAGTAATAGGGTTCCGTTTTACCTTTGGGTACGGAACCCTAAAAAGACTACTTTTTTCTTTTTGTCCAGTAACTTGACTAATCCATTAACTTGGACGGCCCTGGTTTTGTAGGTGTTCAAGTCAATGAGAGTTCACTGTAGGTATCTTTGGATAAAGTTCCGAAAAATCCTCATCTCCGATTTATATATTTATTTAGAAGTAACAATCATCAAGCTTGGGCGCTTATATTTTGTATATACCCAACAGTGCACCTACTCCAAATCCTACAGTGAGCCCAAGCAGGGGGTTGCAGGGGGGCAGCATGACCCCTATACATAAGTCACTGCGATTTACTTAAAAAAAAAAAAACGACCAAGTGCGAGTCGGACTCGCGCACGAAGGGTTCCGTACCATCTGTATATATAAAAATCGGTCTCAAGTAGAGCAACGTGAACGTCTCACGTAAGGGCCTACGCCTTACTAAGAATTTTTATTTTTTATACCGCGGGCGGAATTAAATTGAAAAATGAATATCTCCTAAAGTATTGGCCGTAGAATGCTCATTGTGGGCTTATTTATTTCATGAAATATTCATCTACAAACCGATTCAGCAAAACTTAACATTGGAGTTGAAAAATATGTTCTCCCACACATTCCACCTGCCAATGGAGGTTGGTACGCACAATATTGAGTGATTTACCATGTTCATTTAATATAATGGACTCCTTATAGGTTTTCCTGTAATCTATAAGTAGACAACCAATTTTTGTATTTTTTTCAAATTTTAGGTTAAGTAGTTTCGGAGATAAGGGTCAAGGGAATGGTCAATTTTCGTCTATTTTCTTGAATAACTTGGAAACTGTTTATTTTAAAATTACAAAAAATATATATTTAAGATCTTAACAATAAGACCTTCCATTTGATATATCACACGATACAGTTTTCAATTTTTTTTTTCCACCTTCCCCCCAAAAATGGCCTCCCATATACCGATTTCATCTACTGACGTCACACCTCTGCCTTTGGATCACAGAAATTGATGTGTACCAAATTTCGGTCCAGTAGATTTGGAGATAATTTAATGTGACCGACGGACAGACGGACACACGAGTGATCCTGTAAGGGCTCCGTTTTTGTTTTTTTTTCGGACGCACGGAACCCTAAAAATGATGGTATGAGGACTATCGGGAACTATCCAGAAATAATTTCTAATATGGATATCTCGAAAACGGAGCGAGATATCGAAAAATTTTATTTAACATTTTCGATTTATTTTGGGTCGATTTAGCTAACTCCATCATCAGATCGCGGCGCCACGGATACCGTAGACGTGCCAGGATTTTTTCAAACTGCTCCCAAGGAATTTTTTTGTTTTTTAAATCAATAAAAAAGAAATTTTAACTTTTAGTGGAGATAAACACTCTTCTCTTTCTCTTCTTTTTTTTTTTTTTTTTTCATATACTAATGCCAACAATTTTAATTAACAATAAAATTAAATTTTAACACTCCCGAATTAGCGGTATCACAAGACTCGATAGGTACGAATCCGGTAATATAGGAATAGAAGTCGAAAAAGCGCGCGAGTTTTTATGTTGTTTTGTTAAAAAATATTGACATTTAGCGTAAGTGATGACGTCAACTAAAAAAGAAATACGACCGTACGTAGCGTACCCGTTTTTTTCAGGGCGGAGCACTCATAGGTTTTTTTTTTGTTTTTTGCCACTTTAATAAATTCCACAGATTATTGGCTGATTGGATTCCATATTGCAGACGATACACCTGTTTTGTTCTTAGATACCTACTTAATCACTTATCTATAGTTGATCATCGGCTCTCCAAGAGCACGGTATGAAGTTCCTACAATTTGTAAAATTCACGTAGGAACTCTATACCTCGCTGATGGCAAAAAGCAGACATTATACCAAAATTGTTAACAAAAAAAAAAAAAAAACAATCAAACCACACGTTAAACACTTGCTATCACGACCGAGGCACGACAAGAGTAAGCAGCAAGTAGTCGGAAAGAAATTTCCCTCAAGATACATTGGGTATGTGAAACGCATGCGCCGTCCACTATCCGTGATCTACGATCGATCAGTCACCGAGTTCAACTGACGAAGCGAAAGAAACATTCCGTTATGTTAAGCCGCCAACAATCGACTAAGTACACGGCGACTGGCATTTACGATAATTCCGTTCCGTTTTTCCTAATTTTTATTTTTCTTCTTCTTTAATTCGTTTTAGTCGCTTCAGCGGAAAGTGTTTTTCTTACACGAAAACATCAAATACAAGAGAAAGCAAAAAAAAAATAAAACACACAACTCTCCAGTATTCAGTTCTTTTCCTCGTTCTTCACCAAAGTGTCAGCGGCGACGACCGAAGAGAGAGAATTCCAATAAGGGAGGCGTCACGGAGTACCACTGGAAACACACGCGAGTAAAGTGTTTCCAACATAGATAGTACGACGACGACGTGAAAAACATCACCAACGAGCGAAAAACGGAATTTAGAAAATGGTGAACACGTTCAACAATAACGATGACGACGACAACATCGGCGCTCGACGGTCGCCGATGAACTGTACACGGCACGCGGACACACGTTCACCAGTAACCAGTAGTTGGAGAGTACGATTTGGGAAAAGTTGGAAAATCCACCACCCGAGCGTACGGCAACACCGAGGCCGAGGCCAACCACCACCATACCGTGGCAGCAGCAACCGATGACTGTGGCAAGTAGTCGGACTGTTGAATTGTTGTTGATTGTCGCTGCTGTTTGGTTGCTTTCGTCGTTTTCCTTCTATTCCGTTCACTGACACATATACAGCGAGGCGGTGGCGATAGAAAGAGACAACTGCACACGCACACCGTTGCTTAAATGTTTTTCACTGTTTTTCGTGTCGTTCAACCGTAGGTGTATGCACGTACACTCGTTTACCGTTTGTCGCGCGCGCGACTACATTTCGACATCTCTTTCTTCGCGCCCGATCGATGTGGTTCTCTCTTTCGCGCATGTGTTCGTTAGAGCGCAAGAACTGCTTTATGGTGTGTGTAATGTGTGGCTTGTGGCTTTTGGGATTTTGTAGTTTTGTAGCCGTGAAGCTTTTTGGTTTTGCTTTTCTCTTTCTGACTTGACATACGCACTGAATTTCGGTCGCAATTACGGTTTTTTACGCTTTTTGATGTTGTTGTTCGCTCTTGTGTGGTGCGGTGACGGTTGTTTTTCTTGTTTTCTTCGTTGCTTTGCGCTCTTCAGTCTCCTCAACAACAATCACTACGGCACGCTGAACGTTGATGTGCGTTCGTGCCGTGCCGCTGGCCAAATTCGGTTACTCGGCCCAACTTTGTGCGTAGCAAAAGCGGACACGACAAAAAAAAAACAAAAAAACCATACAAATAGGAAGAGGAAAAGAGGAGAGAAATGAGCTACTGGAGAAAAGATACAAAAGTGTACCATGAGATGCGTGCGTGGAAAAGTCGAACACAGCACTGTTCGTTGCGCGAAGAAAAAGCTCCGGGCAAGTTCGATGATCGCTTGTTTACGCGTTTGTGCCGCGTGTTTTTTTTTTTCTCCAACGAGCGGTGTTCACGTACACGAACTTTGGCTTTTTTGCTCTTTTTGTTTTTCGTTCGAGATACTTTTGGCATTTTTTGTTTTTTGCTCGATTGCGATTTTTTTTTTTTTTTTGTAGGTAGGTACTCCACGTTCAATCATTTGATTTTATTTTTAACCAAATCCATTCGTTTTTTTTTCTTCCTTTACCATCTTTTAATGAAAATTACGTGCTTCACGTGCTGCTACCGATGCTGTGCTACGTCGTTGCGCTCTCGCATACCGAAAACCTGGTCAGCACTGGTGGTGGTGATGGTGATTTGGTGTCATTCTGCTGCTACTGCTAGATCGACTTGGCGTTGGGAATGTGATTTCCATTGAACTCTTTGTCGACTCGCGATTCTTCTCATATTTTTGGACATTTTATGGGTGGATGGTGCTTGTTTTTGAACTTTGCGTTTTCTTTTTTGGTTTGAGATGTTCGTTTGTAATTTCTGTTTTCACATCGGTTGTAAAACGTGTTATTCCTTCGTACCTGCATATGTACATATGTATGTACGTATGTAGCTGGTTGTATTTTTGGCGGGTTAATGCTATTAACATGTTTTTTTGTTTTTGGTTATTTGTTTTTCAATGAGACGATTTCGAGCCGATTCAGACGAGATGGGCTATGTGCTCTTCGATTTTGTGATTTTAAATTAAAATTATTGGAAAAAAAAATACAAAAACAAAGCGTTATAAAGGGTTAGAGTGGACACGTGTAATGTTAATACGAGCCAGCCTGATTGGGTTATTGTGTTCAGAAGTTTGGAATTTTCAAATTTTGGCGAAGACCAACTGCTCTGCGTGGCCAATGACCGGTTGGAGCATAAATAGGCAAAATAGGCACGTGGAATGGATCGGAATTTACATACACTATGTACCTATGTACATATGTATGTTCGTCCACGGACAGAAAATATTATGTGCGACGCATGCAATGACGCATGACCTTCTGCTTTAGACCTAGTGACATGCCGCGCGTTGGCTGGGCTGATGTGACAGAGCTTAAATCCGTCGACAAGAAGAACCATGATTTCAAAAAATTCGTATGAAGTGTTATAACAGATGCCATAGTTGCCTGAGCACCTCTAGAATACGTTTTTTATCGACAATTTCGCTCAGTAATCAGGTCAGGTGGTTAAAACTGAAAAAACAAAATTCTTGAGAGATCGTCTACTTTGACCGAAGAATCATTCCGATTCCGATAAAATTGATTCTAAAGGTACTCTAAAGAGAATTGAAGACGAAATCAGCACTTAAACTGTTCGGAGAACGTTAAGTAAAGAAAAAAATTTCTTGAAAGACCCGGCAGGAAAGTTCCTACTCTTAAGTCAGAGCCATATAAGTACAATAAAACAAAAGCTAGAAACCATATTCGAAAGGCTAAAAACCATATTCGAGAGACTAAAAACCATGCCTGAAAGGCTGGAAACCATGCTCGAAAGGCTAGGAACCATGCTCGATAGGCTAGAAACCATGCTTGAAAGGTTAGAGGCCATGGCCGAAAGAATGGAAACCATGTGCGAAAGGCTAGAGACCATGCTCAAAAGGATAGAAACCATGCTCAAAAGGCTAGAAACCATGCTCAAAAGGCTAGAAACCATGTTCGAAAGGCTGGAAACCATGCTCGAAAAGTTAGAAACCATGCTCGAAAGGCTAGCAACCATGCTCGAAAGGTCAGAAACCATGTGCGAAAGGCTAGAAACCATGCTGGAACGGCTAGAAATCATGTGCGAAAGGCTAGAAAACCTATTCGAGAGGTTAGAAACCACGCAAAATGAACTGGGACGTAAAGCATTAAGCAATGGAAAAATATCCCCTGGACGGGATGGACTAAAATTAATTTAAATGGTCCCTATGACAAAATATTTGGCAGACAGCCGCCAAACAACGAGTTATCTGTAGCTGTAATAAATGTTTTCAAGAATCTTTATTATGCTTATCAACAAACCACTTTACCGAGAAATCGATAAAAGATAACAAGGGGATTCCCCCATAGCTGGTACAACAGCAGGAAAAAAGAAGAAACCCCGATCAATACGAACTTGACTAGAAGTTGCCTGGCAACTTGGCAGGAAAGCATCTTTTCCCATAAAAATACGTGTAAGTTTTTGATAGTTCAAAACTTCTCAGAAGTGTGTCAATTTTAAAGAAGAATAGGAATTCAATTTTGAATAATGTAGAAAACAAGGAATTAAGGACCAAAAGCTATAGGCTTACAACCTGCCTTGTTGAGGACATTGAAGTTCGGTTCTTTCAGCCAAATTTCAGGAGAGAACGTTCACAAAAAAATTTGGAACATTCTGGCCGTTCTTCAAAAATGTCTACATAATTCATTGAAACTGTGAATAAGAGTCAAAGAGACATCAACTCGAGAAGCCCTCCGCAGAGTGTTCTAACAAAAATGAACAACGATATGCTTACCAAGTTTAGTTTACTCAAGCAAGAAGCAAGAAGATGCCAATTTTTCAAACAAAATCATCTTTAGAGCAGAAGCTTATTTTTATGGGATTTGGGACTTGGGATTTAATAAATGTACGAGTTCGGATCTTGGCATCTTCAGAACTTTCTTTATAAAAGGCGACTATTTATGGATGTAGCTGACATGTGTATTTGAAATGACCTGCTCTTATAATTTGCCATTTTAGTGGTCGGAATTTACTGTCTAGATCCTGCGATTTAACGCCTTTGAAGTTTTTTTTTTATGGAATTTTTGGGATCGACGCTTCATCCCCATAAGCCGACTCACTAACGACTTGCAGGAAAAATTTGAGCGCTGCATTAACGATATTGAAAGCTTTTGTGCAAAATATTTTTGATAAAAAAAAAAAAATTCGAAGGTTTTCTTGCACGAAATACATATTGCCTTATTCTTAAAGTACGAATAGCCGCAAAAATAAAAACAATAAGTATGGGTAAATGCAGGAGTTTCACAGGGGGTTCTAGATATTCTTCAGTTCTAAAGACCTTCACGACAGATATGTGGGGGATGCTTGGACAGGTGATGACTGGAACAACGATATATTTTATCTAAAACAGCCCAAATATACATATAAGTTGGTACAGAAACACACAATTTGGTAATAAATATTAAGGAAAGGCGATAACCGGAGAGAAGAAAGGACCAATACCCAATAGAGCCCACGTATCAGAACGACCTACCCTGACCTTATAACCAGAAGTCCTTCCTTAAATCTAAGAAAAAAAAAAAAAAAAAAAAAAACGGCTAAGTGCGAGTCGGACTCGCGCACGAAGGGTTCAGTACCATTTGTATATATAAATATGAAAGACAGATCTTGGTTGCAGGCAGGATTTTTTGGATGAAAATCATGTCTGTTGTATGGGAGCCCCCATTAAATATTAATTTTGTTCTCTTTTTAGTATTTGTCTTGGTAGCGGCAACAGAAATACATCATCTGTGAAAATTTCAACTGTCTAGCTATCACGGTTCATGAGATACAGCCTGGTGACAGACGGACGGACGGACGGACGGACGGACAGCGAAGTCTTAGTAAAAGGGTTCCGTTTTACCTTTGGGTACGGAACCCTAAAAATGATTACAACTTTCAAAATCTGTGCAAATTCCCATCTGACAGTCACCGACCAAGCCTCATAACCGGAACGACACTAAAGCCTTTCGTGCTTGCCTCCAAGCAACCGAAAACCCAAGATCCAATCCACTTACTACCATATCGTATTAATCATTCCCAAGTCACCTTGTTGCATACCGATTCGAGCAAACAATCCAGTTTTGTTTTCTCCGTATCGAAAGCATCAGATGTTGACTCCAATGAATCAGTCGCGTAATCTATGCACATCTATTGTGACAGTTGCACGTCAAAAGGCAAATCATTAATATTCATTTAAGAGAATGTATATAACTGATTCGCGTACGATTATTTTGTTTAAGTACAGTTCGTGCGCGCATTAACTGCTTAATCAGATATTGGTTTTAGTACATACATATGTATATTGCTTCAACTGTCAAGCATCTTCAGAGGTAGGTGACAGGTCATCTACCTGTCACATACAAATTATTCACATCGATTATATCTCGTAATGTGATGTGAGACTTTTCACATCCACTGTACAATGCACAGCTGAGGCTTAGTTGCATACGTACATGGCAGCAAATGTGTGATAGATTGCTAATTGTGATTAGAACGTGAATTAAGTCACGTAATATGTTAATTGATAATAAATTATTGTCTGTATCAGTTGTTTACACACATCTACTCGTGTGTGAACGTTTTTGAAGAGGTTTCGTTGAACACACCCCGACAATAATGATGATGTTAATGTCAGCATCAAGTGGCAGTTGATGATGATGATTCGGATGTTAATACTGATGATGTTGGCAGAGATGATTACAAGACCACGAACAGTGGTTTGTTCGTCGGATGGTGGCATACAATGCAACGCCTTGAGATCGAAACGGAGAGGCGTACAATATACAATCAGCGCGCAACGAGTTGTTGCAATGAATGATCTCAGTCGAATGCAATGTGGGGTTGAGCACACCATTACCGGCCTTGGACTGTGTGTGTTTGGGGTTAAAGGAAAAACAAAAAGTTTTGTTTTTTCAGCATTTTTTCTCGTTCTTCTTGCTAGTTTAGTCATATGTGTGGCTAATTGGTATTATCGTGATTTCTTGACTTGTTGCTTTTGGTGTATTATTACTTTGTTAGAAAGACATAAAAGGAACATGCATATACTGTCGTTCAGCTGGAAGTGAATGCGGTAGATTGAAGGTAGAAATGAATGCTGAGCGAGTCACTGACAGTTGTCGAAACCTAAATGCCGATGCATATGTATTATACAATGTATGTAGGAGTGCCTTGTGATTGGCCTGTTGGCTTTTGCAGTATCTGCAATGACACACTTTGAAGGGACAATGGTGGCGTATTGTATGGACCAAAAGGCAAGATAGCTATCGGGGGAAATTAATTTGTTTACACGACAAATGATGGACATACAATAGTCGTTCAGTTAATATCGTAAACAGGTTTCATCTTTTTGCTCACGGAAAAAGTCATTTTGCACTCGATTTTTATAGAGCAATTCAAGGATAGGGGGTTCTTTTGAATCTGACTGCATTTTACAATGGCAAAAACAATATGGATGGCAAAGGACTAACAGAGGCCTCGTAGGGGTAGCATCTATCCGACGGATGCTGTCCTGCTAAAAAGCGAGAAGAGCCCCCTCAGTCGAACATCTTGCGGCCACTGTTAGTAAGTCCCATCCCCACCTCCTCGTGGTGCCATCTGGAGATTTCCTATGGAAATTGCAGCCGGGAAGGGCGAATGGAGAGCCTCCTGCGCCAAAAAACAGGATTAGTCGGTTGGGCTTCGGCCTAGTAAGCCGTAACCGTAAAGAAACCACAAACTCCGAAACAACCACAAGCCTCGGATATAACGGACCGGATTTAGGTTGACGACCCTTGCAAAAAATGAAAAAAGGACAATGATCTTCGGGTCTGTACGTGAAGGCCACGTGCAGCCCAACAACTCGCGGACGCCCTAGACCGCTATAAAGCGGACATAACCGCCATCCAGGAAATGCGATGGAATGGACCGGGTATAAAGCGGATGAAAAACTGCGATATTTACTACGGCGACTGCTATAGGGAGCGAGGACGACGATTGTTTGGATGCGGATTTGTTGTTTGTGGACTAAAGCAAAAAGTCCTAAGCTTTCGGCATGTGAGCGAACGCCTCATAACAATCCGCATCAAAGCTACATTGTTTAACATCAGCCTGATCTGCGTCCACGCCCCCACAGAAGACAAGGATGACTCCGCCAAAGATGAGTTCTACGATCTCCTAGACAGAACATATGCCTAAGGTCCCAGCTATCACATCAAAATTGTACTAGGAGACTTCAATGCTAAGCTGGGTAAGGAAAGCATCTTTGAACGAGTCATCGGCAAACATAGCCTACACGACACCATCTCCGATAACGGACACAGGCAGATGGATCTTGCTACGGGGCGAAATCTCCTTCTAGCCAGTACGCGCTTCCCGCACCCCGGTATACACAAAGGCACCTGGCGGTCTTTTGATCAATCGACTACCAACCAGATTGATCAGATCGCGATCGACGTCAGACACTCCTCCACTATTCTTGATGTTCGAGCTTTCCGAGGGGCTAACATCGACTCGGACCACTATCTTGTAGTAGCCAAGATGCGCTTACGGATATCACAAACGCAGCGGAGTAGAGTAAGAATACAAAGTTATGACGTCGGAAAGCTACTATCCCTTAAGCTCTCCAATACACCTCAATCCTCCACGCTATCAATAAAACAGCAGTGGAGCCTTTGCAAACAAGCCCTGAAAAGCTCTCCATCCGAAGTCTTGGGAGTCAAGGCTCCACCACGAAGAAACACCTGGTTCGATGACGCGTGCAGGAGGATTTACACAGCGAAGCAGGATGCATATCAGACCTTGCTGCATAAAAGAACAAGAGCAGCTCGTGAGCTCTACGAGTTAAAAAGAAGGAAGGAGCATAAGTTTCTCAGAAGAAAGAAGAAAGAGCACGAGAAGCGCGCGATTGAGGATTTGGAGAGGTGTTACTGCAGGCGTGACGTTCGAAAGTTTTATCAACAGATAAAGCGAACATGCCTAGTTTATAAAGCCAGAACGGAAGTCTGGAGGAATGAGAACGGACAACTAGTAGTAGAATCGCAGTCGATGCTGGGAATATGGAAAAACCACTTCTGCAGACTGTATAACGGCGATGTTAGTCAAAATACCGCTGTCAGGCAGAATGATCCATTTCTAATCGACGAAGACCGCAGAGAATTCTGTCTCCCTGACCTCCACGAAGTTAAGATTGCCATATCGAAGCTCAAGTCGAATAAAGCTGCTGGCGCAGACGGACTGTTTGCTGAACTCTTTAAGGCAACTGGGGATGACCTGGTTAGGAGCATGCACCAGCTCATCTGTAAGATATGGTCAGAGGAAAGCATGCCCGAGGAATGGAGTCTCAGCATCGTATGCCCGATCCACAAGAAAGGAGACCTCTCTGATTGCGCCAATTACAGTGGAATAAGTCTCCTTAACATCGCCTACAAAATCTTCTCTGCCGTTTTGTGTGAACGTCTGAAGCCTTTTGTAAATAAGCGGATTCAGGCCAGGGAAGTCCACCATCGACCAAATCTTCACTCTACGGCAGATCCTGGATAAAACCAAACAATTTCAAGTCGACACTTACCACCTATTTGTCGACTTCAAATCCGCATACGACAGCGTAATTAGAGACGAGATATACAACGCTATGTCCACCTATGCCATACCTGCTAAACTCGTCAGACCATGCACGATGACTTTGGAGAATGCTCGATGCTCCATCCGAATCGGTGAATACCTTACCGATAGTTTTAATGTCAAAAAAGGATTTAGGCAGGGCGATGCGCTGTCGTGTGACTTCTTCAACATCATATTAGAAATGATTGTGCAAAAATCACTGGCCAATACAAGAGGCACATCTATTTCAAATCCTCGCAACTCCTTGCATACACCGACGATATTGACATAATAGGTAGATCACAGCGAGATGTCAATGAGGCGTTTGCGGGTATTGAGATGGAGGCGGCGAAAGTTGATCTGGCGGTAAACGAGGGTAAAAGTAAACATATGCTGTTATCAAAAAAGGACGCTCACCACCGACGTCTTGGCCGGAACGTTTGTATTGGCAGATATAAGTTCGAGGTAGTTAAGGACTTCGTCTATCTTGGCTCCGCAGCGACCTGGAACAACGACAGTTCCGAAATCAAACGCGGAATCACTCTTGCCAATCGCTTTGGACTCAGGAGGCAATTGAGTAATAGAGCCCTCTCCCGAACGACAAAGTTGACTCTATATAAGACCCTTATCATCCCGATCCTGTTGTACGACGCAGGAGCATGGACACTATCAAAAACAGATGAGGAGGCCCTTGGTCGGTTCGAGAGAAAGATTTTGCGCGGGATTTTCGGGCCTATAAACGCAGACGGGGGATGGAGGAGAAGATTCAACCACGAACTTTACGGGCTTTACAGCGACATGAGCCTTGTCAGGCGTCTACGGATTCAACGCCTAAGATGGCTGGGCCATGTAGAGCGAATGAACAACAGAGCTCCAGCCCGGAGAGTCTTTGAATCCAACCCCGAGGGACGAAGAAGCAGAGGACGGCCGCACTTAAGATGGCGCACACAGGTGCAAAAGGACCTCAGCCAACTGGGTGTGCGGCAATGGAAAAGCTAGCAAAAGATTGTGCTAGATGGAGAGGCATGTTGGTTGAGGCCCAGGTTCACCCCGAACTGTAGCGCCCGCTAAGAAGAAGAAGAAGAAATTAACATCTATCGAAAGTGCGATAAGCGGGAAGTTGTCCTTAACAGAATATATCGTAATAAATGCAAATATCGTAAGTACTATTCTCGTGCCTGAATAAGCGCTTGCACTTCTTAATGCAAGTAACACACTTTGCTAACTTGCTTGCCTCTTTTGTGAAGCGAAAACTGAGTTAGCTTCTTATATCGTAAATTTTGAAGACAACGTGATAGAACGTTGTTGGTATCATTGTCATGGTATTGACTATTGTTGTTAATTTCAAGATAGTTTACATGATTTTCCATCGATTTCCTAATATCGTAGGAGAGAAATCCTTCAATAAAACTCCCATCTGCTATGTCGTAATTGCTCGAAATATCGTATGTTTTTTAGAAACCGTTTCTTTTTTTTTTTTCTATAGAAATAGTCTTTTTTGTTGGCTGTCATAATATCGTAAAATTGCCACTTAAATAAATCCCCTCAGTCACATTCGACCCTTACCCGCTGCAAATCCTTCAAATCAAATTGGACGGAAATGAACCACAATCCCTCTCCAGCGAACCAATTCCAAGGATAATTGCATCTCGTTACGATATTAAAACGGAAACGCGCATATACACACTTCTTCGTCTCCATATTCATATCCACTCATAAATATTTTACCTAAAACCCCTTACGCCCCGATCCTGGCCAGGATTAAATACTACTACAAACACCCTCATTTGCAACTTGTACAACTTGCCGACTATACTACGTATGTACGCACGCACTTTTCCCACTTTGCTCCAGCAAGCAGAAACAAAAGGGAATTCATTTACTTTGCATGGAAAAGTAAAATGGTAAAAACGGTCATTCGGGGACGGGCGACGCGGCGCGTAAGAGTAAAAGTAATACATTTTATTACCGATATCCTCCTGCTCGCGAGACCGCCAGCGCTGGGGTGGAAGTGGTTAACTTTTCAAGTATCCAGCTAACCAGTTCTCACTCCCCAGTCGCGGCGCGGTTGAGGGCCACGTTTGGTTCGTATGAAAAGCCTGTGTTAAGGGTTGTTTTTTTGTGTTATGAATTATCGTCTTAAGAAACACGCACATGCTGCGGCAATTCATTGTTTCAACATGCGTAGCTGTCGCACCTCAACCCATCATATCGTATACTCCCTTGTTGGGTCGAATCCTGCGATGGATAAATCGATATGTGAGAAGGAAACCAAACACAATGAGGTTGAAGACAAGGAAAACAAAACGCAATCCCATGCCAAGGGTTTGTTTCCTGTTATGTACCGACAGCGAAAGAAATCGACTTCCGTTTTCTTCAATTCCTAATATCGTACGCATGCATATTCAGGGGCGGGACTGTCGCTACACATATGCGACTGTGTCACATACGCATTGCACTTGTACGCACGCATGTATCGTACACCACCGCCCACATATGATTATACGTATATTCTCTGTAGAATGGTGAAATGTCCTCGAATAAGGACGAATTCAAATCGATTTGGAACATGTTTTCTTTCTTCCATTCTTTTTCTTTTTCTGCTTTTGCCTGGTGTTGTAGGCGTGCGTGCCGCCATTATGTCGTTTTGTCTTCCTCTCGGATTACTATTAGGCTAAAGACATACAACACACCCCGAAATAAACAAACAACAGAGGGAAAGACGAAAAAAAAAAAAAAGGAAAAAGGACTTCAATAATTAGGAGTAATTTCCTTGGCGTACATGAATCCTTTATCCCTTCACCCGGCTGTTTGTTCATCACCAACGGGTGGTCAGTTGGACACATCACGAACGACAGTAAACGCATTTGCATGATTTGTCCTAATTACCGTGAAACACGTAATTCGGAATGATTCGGAGTAATTCGTGGGATTTCCACAAGCTTCCCAATGCATCACGACTACGACGAAACCAAGGATTACACCATCTTCCCGCTCATTAATTAAACTGCCCTCTGAGCAATTCATCAGTTGCTCAAAAGGAGACTCGTTGCATGTGTTTTGTATCAATTGCCGAAGGATTTCCGCAGAAAAGAGTAAAACCAATTGACGTAAAGAGCAAAAAAATATCGTATACGAGATAAAAATTGATTCCCAAATTGCATCCCAAAAGACTAAAGTCCCTCGGAGAACAAACGAGCCAGATCGCCATACCCTTAACGTAACGTACATTTTCATTTCGACACCACATCCACACAAAGTATCGATTGACGCACGGATATGTGGTTAAGATACAACAAAAAACCGAACAAAGTGCATATTTTCGTAACAATTGCAAACGCGAAAAAAGCACGAGAATAAAAAAAATTAAATTACGAAATCGCAACGAATTTCATCCAGAAAGATACAGTGCAAACAGAAAAAGATACGAGTGCAGTATACACTGGTAAATAATAAAAAGCAGAACTCGAATAATGTGGAAAATAATAAAATTCGGATAAAAAGCCCTCGTGAATGCAATTCAACGTTCAATGACTCTGCATATGTCAGCTCGGGCCTTTCGTGGTGCTTTTTTTCGATTTTTTTTTTTTTTTTGACAATCGAACGATGGATTTTGTGTTGTTTTTTGCAATCAGACAGAAAATATTTTAAATTGCTTCAAAAGCTTATTGGGCACACCTACGCTTTTGGTTCTATTCGATGTTTTTTTTCGGATTTCATCGCCATTTTTCGAGTCGCCTCTGTCGCGGAATATATCCACCTGTCGGGCCCATGTCCGGCTGCATCTAGTTCCATAACGCAGACAGCACATGAGATGGCAGGAGTACCTCTCTATGTGCATAGGTATACATATACGTACATAAGTATATGGTTACAAAGTAAAAATGGAATAAAATGGAAAGCAGAGAGAAACACGTTTGCATCATTAAATTCCATTACCCTGCGGAGAATTGTTTTTTTTTTCGATCAACAATATCGTTGACGTTTTGTCTAACTACAGAGCTGTATAGTTCTTGTTTTCACGAAGATATGATGTCTTCTTTGAAGCCGCCTTACTCGCGTATGATACGATTGATCTTGGTTTAGCAGGGATTACAACCGGGCCAAATTGATTCTTAAATAGAAAGGTCCTACGCGAACTGTTAGCGTTTAACGGTTTTCAGATTAAAAGCGATGATTGTAGTTATTAGAATGCCGGGTTTAAGTTTTTTTCCAACCGAGATAGCTCAGACCCCAGTGGATATAATAATATGTTGATTTTAGTTAGGACGCGAACCAGTTTGATGAATTTTAGCTGTTCAGGCCTGGGCGAAAGCAATTTTACCTAATTTATTGATCACGCCGAGCGGAAGGTCTGTAGTTCAAATTCGCTTCATAGCCAAGAAAAAGTAATTCCTATACGGACAAAAAGTATGCACCGCAGTTGTGAATGGAAAGTGACCAGACGTACTGCTGCAGGCATAACACTCACAGTATATGGTCAACTGAAATTCATCCTCTGCGTATTCAATATTAAAGTGCTCGAACGAATTATAACGGACTATAACCAACTCGGAATTTGGTCGGTTCTCGTCCTATCTAGGACAACCACCCCTGAGAGTAGTGAACGAACATCAACGACCCAATACACTGCACTCCGCTCAGGTTGTGTGTGTAACAACACATCATAAGAGAATATAAAAAAAAACTCTTGAACCTGCGCGAGTCTCTAAAATAAAAATAAAAAAAATCTCAAGAGACCGCCAGGAACTTCGCAAATCGTGTCTCCCTCCAGCTCTCTCAAGAGCCGATGCAAACTGCACAAACCATAGAACAGCAATGGAGACGTTGTCAAAGCGCCATCAGAGATGCTGTGTAATGTTTCCAGTCACCATCTAGGAGAAACCTTTGGTTTGATGAAGAGTGCAAACAGTTACAAGCAGGAAAACAGAATGCACACATGGCCAGGTTGCATCGACGTACGTACGAGGGCTGTTCGTGAGCTGTGTGAGCGGAAAAGAAGAGAGGAGCATGGATCGAGGAGATTGAGAGATGTTATCGCAGGAACAACGTTCGAAAGTTTTACGAACATGCCATGGTTATAAAGCCAGAGCGGAAGCCTGCAGGGTTAAACACTGGCACCTCGTATATGAATCACAGTCAATGCTGAAAATGTGGAAAGACTATTTCTGTGGACTGTATAACGGCGAAGGTGGTCAAGATGCCGTTGTCAGGTGTGACGCACCATTCACACTGGACGAAGATGAGAGAGTATTACGTCCACCCGACTTCTTCTTCGGGTTACAGCCCATGAAGGACCAGAGCCAAGCTTCTCTCAATCACCCATGTTGCGTGTGATTTATTTTTCACACAGGTGGAAGGGACCTACAGTTTAATGCCGATTCCGAACGGCGTGAGTCGAGAAGCTTTTTCATGGCCGAGGAGGTACGTCGCGAAATAAACATTCGATGGCGTTGGTGTTATCGGAATCCGAACTCGCTCATCGTGCGCCAGAGTCCAACACAATAACCACTGCGCCACGGCGCCCTCAGTCTACTCGACTTAGACGAGGTTAAATTTGCGATATCAAAACTGAAGTCTAATAAAGCTGCGGGCGCAGACAGGCCGTCTACAGAGCGGCTGGAGATGAGTTGGTTGGGAACATGCACAAGGAAGGAAGGCGACCGCTATAACTGCGCCAACTATAGGGGAACAAGTTTTCTTAACGTCGCTTATAAGATCCTTTCTGCCGTGCTGTGTGAACGCCCGAAACCATTCGTGGCCTCGGGCCAGGAAAATTGGCATTTCTGCCAAACTCACCAGGTTGTGCAGGATGACAATGGAGAATTCTCGCTGCTCCGTCCGGTAGCGACCTTTGATGATAAAAACGGATTTAGACAAGGGACACGCTTTCATGTAATTTTTTCAACATCGTACTTGAAAAAATCATACGAGACTCCTGGCCAACACAAGATGTACGATCTATTTCAAGTCTGCGCAACTGCTTGCGTACGCGGAAAACATTGACGTAATTGGACGAACACAGCGGGACGACAATGCTCTTTCTATATGCTGTCATCCAAAAAAGACGCACGACACCGACGTCTTGGCCAGAACGTAACTTTGCTTTTGAAAAGGATTTTGTTTACCTATCGTCACTTTTAAACATCGTCCTTCAAAAAATCGTGCAAAACTAACTGGTAAATGCGAGGGGCACGATATGTTCCAAGTCCGTACAATTGCTCGCGTATGCCGATGACATTGACATATGAACATAATTGGACGAACTTAGCGAGATGTTTTATAGACCTTTTCGAGCATTGAGGCGAAAGCGGCTAAAATGGGACTGGCGGGAAATGAGAACAAGACGAAATATACGCTGTTGTCGAAAAAGGACACAAATCATCAACGTCTTGGCCAGAGCGCACATATTGGCAGGTATAATTTCGAGGTAGTCAAGGACTTCATCTACATACCTAGGCTCCGCAGTGACTGCATGCTACAGTGCCGAAATCAAACGCAGAACAACTCTTGCCAACTACTGTTTCTTTGGGCTCGGGAGGCAATTGGGAAGCAAAGCCGTCTCTCGGAAAACCAAGGTGACCATATACAAGACCCTCATCATCCCGGTCCTGCTTTAGGGTGTAGAGACATGGACATTATCGAAAGCGAATTAGGAGGCCCTTTGTCGTTTGAGAGAAAAATTCTGCGTACGATTTTCGGCCCGACTTGAATAAATGGCGAGTGGGAGAAGAAGTCTTAATAGTGAACGCGACATGAACGCACCACTGCGTCTGCGGGTCCAACGCCTAAGACGGCTAGGTCATGTAGAGCGCATGGAAACCACAGTTCCCTCCTGTAAGGTCTTTGAATCCGATCCTGAGGGGCGACGCGGTTGAGGACAACTAAACTTAAGGTGGCGTACGCAAGTAGAAGACGACCTTCACTAACTAGTCGTGTGGCACTGGAGACTGCTGGCGAAAGAGGTTTTTTAAAGAAGGCCCTGTTTCGCCATGAACTGTAGCGCCGAAGAAGAAGAAGAGAAGAAGTTGCTCAGCCTTTCAGAGAGTGTCGCTCATAAAATCGTTGTACATTTTAGCCAATGTTCAAACCATCTCATACTACTTCTACCCTTTACAACACAGGTGTCTAGGCTTTATTCTTATTCATGCAACGTCGTTCTAAATATGATTTTCATATAACGGTCTCTTCTTATGCGAATATCCTACATAAGAAGCTAGTGCTAGAGTATCTTGTTGCCACTTTTAAGAATATTTCTGGGTGTTTTAAAAGGTTAATTCCCGCCTTGATCGTAAGTTAGAAAAAGCAAAAAAACAATAAGAAGTCTTCAAGACCCTGAGTGATCCGTACGGCAACAAGACAAATTCTATAAAAGATTCACCAATTCACTGAAAAAAAAAAATATATATATATAAATCTAAAGCCAAATAGCAACAACGAAAAAAGCCTAGAGAAAAACAACAGCAGCAACAATTCATTATCAATTTGTGTTTTGAGCCAAAACAAAACACGTCATCGAGGCTATTAATCTTCCAGACGTCTCGAAAACGCTGTTAAACACTCTTCGAACGTTCAGCCACAATAGAGATGATAATTCGCTTCATCGTTGGTATCTATCCGTATTTATTTAAGCGCCTTTCCGCCCTCCTTTTCACAGGTCTAACGGGGCTACGAACTAATCGTATCTACACAGTTGTGTTTGTGCCTAAAATTACTTATCTATCATTCCCACATGTTGAATGCAGATTAAAAAGGAAAGAATTTGCTGTTTTTTCCTCTTGCCTTTTGCATTTACGGTCTAAAATTAGCAAATATTTTTTGAACTTTACTATGAACCACATGAGCACTTTGTGTCTACGGGTGTAACAGATAATAATAATAAGTCACTCAGATAGACATTCAGGCTACACATGTGGCATCACAACAGATGCGTCACCACATTAATTCTCATTTACTCCCGTCTCTCTCTCTGCCGATTTCTGCTTATTTTATTAACACAGATACAAACGACATACATATGTATGTACGTATTGTCCATTCCACCTACGACGGAAAGCATCTGATATCACCTTTTGTTAATGATATGTGAATTATTTAAATAGTATGATGCGGATATGTCATGTACATAGTTGTGCAATTATGTGCGGTTTCTTATCTTACCCGAATGATGAAAAACATCCGAGCAGGTAGGTGTACGTATGTACGATAGGGACGGAAACTAGGTAAAAGTGACTAAAAATAGAGTAAACAAGTTTGTATTTAAATTAGACACGTTAAGTCTCGCGTAATTCGTACTTCCACTCACGGATATGTTAAGTAGAATGCGTGGAATGTTGAATTTTGACGTGATTTTAGGGTACGTCCGCAGTGGCACGTGTTTTAGAGCAGTAAAAAAGCACATCCAAAATGATTGTATATTTTATTTCGACGCACATACTTCCGTCGAAGTGGAAAGTTTTAAATCCGCGCGTGAACGTACATAAAAAAGCCTATAAAGTCTAATATCGTATTTTACGATATTGTGGTTTATTCAGCTTACAAACATTTTTTTGTAATTTTTTTTGTCTATAGAAAGACAGAACTGGATGGCAAAGGACTAACAAAGGCCTCGTAGGGGTAGCATCTATCCGACGGATGCTGGCCTACTAAAAAGCGAGAAGAGCCCTCTCAGTCGAACATCTTGTGGCACTCTTAGTAAGTCCCATCCCCACCTCCTCGTGGTGCCATCTGGAGATTTCCTATGGAAATTGCAGCCGGAAAGGGCGAATGGAGAGCCTCCTGCGCCAAAAAAGCAGGATTAGTCGGTTGGGCTACGGCCTAGTAACACAAACACAAACTACGAAGCAACCACAAGCCTCGGATATAACGGACCGGATTTATGTTGACTACCCTTGCAAAAAACGAAAAAAGGACAATGATCTTCGGCTTTGTACGTGGAATGTTAGGTCCCTAAACAGGCCACGTGCAGCCGAACAACTTGCGGACGCCCTAGGCCGCTATAAAGCGGACATAACCGCCATCCAGGAAATGCAATGGAATGAACCGGGTACAAAGCGGATGAAAAACTGCGATATTTACTACGGCGACTGTTATAGGGAGCGAGAACAACGATTGTTTGGATGTGGATTTGTTGTCCGAAGCTTTAGGCATGTGAGCGAACGCCTCATAACAATCCGTACCAAGGCTAAATTTTTTAACATCAGCTTGATCTGCGTCCACGCCCCCACGGAAGACAAGGATGACTCCGCCAAAGATGAGTTCTATGATCTCCTAGACAGAACGTATGCCCAATGTCCCAGCTATGACATAAAACTGTACTAGGAGACTTCAATGCTAAGCTGGGTAAGGAAAGCATCTTTGAACGAGTCATCGGCAAACATAGCCTACACGACACCACCTCCGATAACGGACACAGGCAGATTGATCTTGCTACGGGGCGACATCTCCTTTTAGCCAGTACGCGCTTCGCTCACCCCGGTATACACAAAGGCACCTGGCGGTCTTTTGATCAATCGACTACCAACCAGATTGATCAGGTCGCGATCGACGTCAGACACTCCTCCACTATTCTTGATGTTCGAACTTTCCGAGGGGCTAACATCGACTCGGACCACTATCTTGTAGTAGCCAAGATGCGCTTACGGATATCACAAACGCAGCGGAGTAGAGTAAGAATACAAAGTTATGACGTCGGAAAGCTACTATCCCTTAAGCTCTCCAATACACCTCAATCCTCCACGCTATCAATAAAACAGCAGTGGAGCCTTTGCAAACAAGCCCTGAAAAGCTCTCCATCCGAAGTCTTGGGTTTCAAGGCTCCACCACGAAGAAACACCTGGTTCGATGACGCGTGCAGGAGTATTTACACAGCGAAGCAGGATGCATATCAGACCTTGCTGCATAAAAGAACAAGAGCAGCTCGTGAGCTCTACGAGTTAAAAAGAAGGAAGGAGCATAAGTTTCTCAGAAGAAAGAAGAAAGAGCACGAGAAGCGCGCGATTGAGGATTTGGAGGGGTGTTACTGCAGGCGTGACGTTCGAAAGTTTTATCAACAGATAAAGCGAACATGCCTAGTTTATAAAGCCAGAACGGAAGTCTGGAGGAATGAGAACGGACAACTAGTAGTAGAATCGCAGTGGATGCTGGGAATATGGAAAAACTACTTCTGCAGACTGTATAACGGCGATGTTAGTCAATATACCGCTGTCAGGCAAAATGATCTATATCTAATCGACGAAGACCGCAGAGAATTCTGTCTCCCTGACCTCGACGAAGTTAAGATTGCCATATCGAAGCTCAAGTCAAATAAAGCTGCTGGCGCAGACGGACTGTTTGCTGAGCTCTTCAAAGGCAACTGGGGATGACCTGGTTAGGAGCATGCACCAGCTCATCTGTAAGATATGGTCAGAGGAAAGCATGGTTTCAGCATCGCATGCCCGATCCACAAGAAAGGAGACCCCTCTGATTGCGCCAACTATAGAGGAATAAGTCTCCTTAACATCGCCTACAAAATCTTCTCTGCCGTTTTGTGTGAACGCCTGTAGCCTTTGGCAAATAAGCTGATAGGTCCTTATCAGTGCGGATTCAGGCCAGGGAAGTCAACCATCGACCAGATCTTCACACTACGGCAGATCCTAGAAAAAATCAATGAATTTCAAGTCGACACTTACCACCTATTTGTCGACTTCAAAGCCGCATACGACAGCGTAATTAGAGACGAGCTATACAACGCTATGTCTACCTATGACATACCTGCTAAACTCGTCAGACTATGCAGGATGACTTTGGAGAATGCTCGCTGCACCATCCGAATCGATGAACACCTTACCGATAGTTTTGATGTCAAAAAAGGATTTAGGCAGGGCGATGCGCTGTCGTGTGATTTCTTCAATATCATATTGGAAATGATTGTGCAAAAATCACTGGCCAATACAAGAGGCACAATCTATTTCAAATCCTCGCAACTCCTTGCATACACCGACGATATTGACATAATAGGAAGATCACAGCGAGATGTCAATGAGGCGTTTGCGGGTATTGAGATGGAGGCGGCGAAAGTTGGTCTGGCGGTAAACGAGGGCAAAACTTAATATATGCTGTCATCACAAAATGACGCTCACCACCGACGTTTGTATTGGCAGATATAAGTTCGAGGTAGTTAAGGACTTCGTCTACCTTGGCTCCGCAGTGACCTGGAACAAAGACATCAGTTCCGAAATCAAACACAGAATCACTCTTGCCAATCGCTGTTTCTTTGGACTCAGGAGGCAATTGAGTAATAGAGCCCTCTCCCGAACGACAAAGTTGACTCTATATAAGACCCTTATCATCCCGGTCCTGTTGTACGCTGCAGAAGCATGGACACTATCAAAAGCAGATGAGGAGGCCCTTGGTCGGTTCGAGAGAAAGATTTTGCGCGTGATTTTTTGGCCTATAAACGCAGACGGGGGATGGAGGAGAAGATTCAACCACTAACTTTACGGGCTGTACAGCGACATGAGCCTAAGATGGCTGGGCCATGTAGAGCGAATGGACACCACAGCTCCAGCCTGGAGAGTCTTTGAATCCAACCCCGAGGGACAAAGAAGCAGTGGACGGCTGTACTTAAGATGGCGCACACAGTTGGAAGGGGACCTCAGCCGACTGTGTGTGCGTCAATGGAAGAGGCTAGCAAAAGATCGTGCTAGTTGGAGGGGCATGTTGGTTGAGGCCCAGGTTCACCCCGAACTGTAGCGCCCATTAAGATGGAGATAGACAGAACTACGAGCTGATGTAATTTTTTTGTGACGAAAACCAAGAAATTTTCGACAAATTGCAAATTTGTTATGTATGTATGTATGTTGGCGTTACAGTCCATGAAGGACCTGAGCCGAGCTTCTCTCAATCACCCATGTTGTGTGTGATTTCATTTTCCCATAGGTGAAAGGGACCTACAGTTTATTGCCGGTTCCGAACGGCGAATTTCGAATAGCTTTTCATGACAATTTTACTACAGGGGGTTTTGTCAGAACCCCGCTGAGGAGAAACACCGTGAAAAACACGTTCGATGACATGGCTGTGTCGGGATTCGATCCCGTGTCATCGGCGTCAGAGGCCAGCACATTATCCGCTGCGCCACGGTGCTCTCGAAAATTTGTTATGTACAATAGAAAAAAGTTCGTTTTTTTTTTGTAATGCTATTTCTGGCCCACTTTTTCCCCAACGTAGGGTATGCTATTTGACTTTCCGACCGAACAATATCACAATTATATGTTTTTCGCATAAAATTATCGAGTACGACTTGGTTAAAGTGAAAAAGATACACGCAGAATGAGAGGATGAAGGCATTACAGTCAGTAAATACATGTTGTCAGTGGAGGAGAATATTTTGACCGATAACATGGACAATTTTTCGTGCTTATGTTCATTCTTTTCGGCCACAGAGAGAGAAAGAGTTGTACAAGTTCGTTGACGTTGACGTTGTCCGACTGTAGATTCGCAGATATATGTACGACATACAAACTAGTATTTCTATGTACATTTAAAGTCATACACGATACTCTTGGGTAGTCGGTCTTGTTATAATTTGCCTCTCAGATATGACAAGAATTTATTGTCAAAGCAAATTTGTGTGTGTGAAGGAGAGTCGTCAACTCGATAGTTGTTGCTCAAAAAAAAAAAAAAAACAAGAAAAACTTACGAGATACAAAAGCATAGTGCACATCATAATAAACATCTGGGGAATGTTAAAGCTAATTTTAGACAATGTCTAATTTTGCAAATTGCCATGACAAAATGTCAAAATGAACGAATGAGTGTAAAATTACTGCACAGCCTACACGATACCGAGGCGGGCAGTGCGAGAGCAAAGGGATGACAGATAAATGCTTGTGGAACGTTTTTGTTTTTAATGTTGTGCCTGTTATTTTGAATTATAGGTTATGTCAAATTGTACGGTCTGTATTATACAGCATGTATTGTTGCAATCTTCTTCCTTTTTGCTCTTCAATTCATGACATGTGGAACAGTTTTAATTGATTGTAGCATGACAGTGATACATAGCAATGGTTGGAAACTTATGTTTGCTGTCGTCACTTAATCCGTTCGTAATCCAGGGATATTATGATTTTGATGACCAACATACGAGTACTATATAATTATGGTCTTATTTTAGTTCTCACTTATCATGTCGTAATATGAGAGTCTATATTTCACATTCAACTCGTGCCACAGTGAACGTATAGCATCATATACAATAGTTTGTATTTTTAGATTGAAGCCCTTCTGCACAATCAGCAACAGCAACAAGGCGAATGAGTTCAACGCAATTGAAAGAATATAATGCAATTCCTCGAATTTCTTTCCATTTCTTTTCGGATTTATGTTTATTCGTGGCTATTTTAATTCAGAAAATCGCGAATGAAGAATGGAGGAGTCACATCCACTTGAGCGCACTCAGTAGATACACTCGATCTACAATACTGTTGGCAGCTTTGCTCGCTCTGAATGGATTTCATTCTCAACGATATTAAATACGTACATACGTACATACATACAATTCAATGGTTTTGTGTGTAAATTGCAATTCAATTATGACAGCTATATGGCCGGCTAGATACTTTCAATTCTTTAAGTGATTCGTTAAATGCAAATCAATCTTCTCATCTTGTTAAATTCGAACGTCTTGAAATGAACAAAATGTTCATATCAAACATGGCCTGAATGCTCATAGACTGATATGATATGAGATGATGCTCGACGGAATGCAAATGAATTATGACATCCGTGACAAATTCTCTTCTATGCTATGTCTATCTCAAGTGGCAAAGTGTATTGCATTCCTCTTGTGCTGGTTTGTATCTTTATAACGAAGTGCGTTGTGTGTGAAAATGATTGGCTTGTAAGCTGAAGATTGCGTAATCGATCTTACCCCTTATACGTGCTGTTGTTGGATAGGATTGCATTTTGTCGAGAGTCTGGTTTTGTAACGTCGAAGAGAATCTGGAAGGAAATAGAGAAAACAGGGAATTAATTAAGATGCTCGTACTTGTTTGAATTTGTTTTTGATTTACATATGTAGTAGTTTGTTGATGAGTGATCGAAATATAATTGAAAAATGACAAGCGATGCATTTGATTAAGGGTCTTGGGTATCTAGGATGACATTTGATGGATGGACATGTAGCAAATGTCAAGTGGATATGTTAAATGGCTAATGCAGGAAGTGACATCTTTGTCAGTTAATCGTAAATAAGTGTAATTTTTATCGCTGTAATTGTTTTTTCTGTATTTTCAACGCCAAACCGATAACGAATCTGTTAAAAAAGTCATCGTATAGCAATAGTAAGCAGTGGAGTAGAAAATGTGTAAAATTTTAAAGACCCCAGATACCATTATTTCGTAAAAGTGTCTTGTGGAACTCATTCAACTTTTTACTCAAAATAAAGTCACCTAGAAATCATACGGCATCCTCGATCAGCACGCGAGTAGTGTCAAATCAAAGACGGATATCTTAGCTTAAGAAACTGATACGAAACGATTTACGAGACCTGAAATTACAGAAGTGGTTAATGCTAATCCAGGCTGATGTCTGTGGAACTCGTTTGCTGCCGAAAACATATTAAAGATATTTTTTGCTTTTCCTTTCTTTCATTTCGCTTGGATTCGAGTATATTGTACTAAATATAAAAATTAATTCGAGTTGAATGGTGGAAGATATAACTATGTGGACTAAAATCAATTAGAAACTTTTGACTCTCTAAAATTGAAAATATACCCTCAACAACAGTTGAGAACTTGCTTGAATGAACTAACTCCCTAACTCGTGCACTCGTATGTTATCCTTTTCACTAATTCTCATTTATTTGTCATTACAATCGAAACCACAAAAGTGCCATACAACTCAGACGTCCACACAAGTTAAAAGTAATTTCATTAAGTGTGCTAAATACGTAATGATTCAAATCGACATGCATGGCCAATCGGAAAAGGTACGACTTCAACAGTTACCACTTCTATCCACAAAACCAAAAAAATAGCAGTAAAATAAAATTTAAAAACAAACAAAAGAGAGAGCTCGAACTTGCACCACCGCCAACCGAACTGCAATATACAATTTTCACATTTCACTCGTTTTAGATACGAATCGCCAGGTAATTGCAGTCACAAACATAGTCGCAATCGTAATCGCAGGACATGCAACTGACCCTACCCCATGCTGTTAATTCACTACTCGAATATTCATTTAGTCTACTGTCATTCAAGTGACATTTCATTACACGATCCTAAACTGTTTGATTTTTTAAAACGTATGACTATCCCGCTCGCCGCCCCATCCGGATGTTGTGTGCAACAAAAAAGAATTACAGAAAATCCATTAATAACCAACTGACATTTCCATTCGAACTTATCTGTCAAAATGATCTTCGAAATGAGTCAGTTATGCGAATTATCATTCTTTCTTGCTCCTTTTTACTATTAATTAATTTTGTTTGTTTTCTGTTGTTTTTTTTACTTGCCTTGACATTATGACGAGTAATGCGTGTTGAGTAATTAAGGGAACATCGACTCTCCAGAGTAGGGAGGCAACGGTAAGGTATGAGACCGATAGCTAGATACTTTTACTTTTTTTTTTTTTTTCATTTTCTGTTGACCAAACCCTCGTAACATGGTAAATTATACAATTACTCGTAGCCATAGTCATAAAGTTATGCCTGTGAGAGGGTTTTCCGCTCACTACTCTGTTGGGTGCACTTTATTAATTGAATTTATGTTTAACGGAATGTTCTCTAACTATAGCCTCGACTGTAGGTGTAGATGGTAGTTAGAGTGTCGTTGTACGATACTGCACTGTACCGTTGAGCCATATGCTTTGGTGCGGCTTGATGGAATTACATATAGGAGCTTAAGCAGTAAATGCTATAAGTTTACGTTCACTTATTACTTTATGATTTGTAATTGATCGAAAGTAAATTTTGTTTTTTTTTTTTGTTTTTGTGTTTTATGTCAATTCAGCGACATGGACGGACGTACATACATAGGTGCGGTTAGTACTATAGCTTAATGGCAATGCCAGAGTTAAGTGGAACTTTTATTTGCAAACAATTAAGACATAATTGTTGACATTACGATTTTAAGTCTTGTTAGTAAGGATAGAAACAGAGAGACACAGTCTGAGTGTTAGTGTGGAATGTAAAATGAGATTAAAATTGATGGCTGTTATGAGTAACCGATTAGAGATTATGTGGGAATTTCATCTAAATTCTTTGGATGCAGTTTTACTGCATCGTTTCGAAAGTGGATCTCGGAAAGGTCGAAGCCGATTTACCACGTTTTATACGGCAGATTTGAGAATACTTTTACGAATCCGCCACGCTTCGAGTTGACTAAAGATGTGTGGTCAAATGACCTCGATAAACATTTGTCCGTTCGAAGAGAAAGATTGAAAACGATAAAACCGAAACTACTCGTATTTTATTGTACACATAAATCACTTTATATCGGGACACGACCGACGTTTTGATTGAACATTTATCGGAAAAGATCTGGGGAACTAGTTCATGTCTCAAATTCTTGTGGAAGACATAAACTCTGGAGGCGGCTTTTGGGATAACAAGATGGAATATCTAATGAATATGGATCAGGTGCTTATAAATTGTAATTATTCTTGATATAGCAAGTAGAATTTGACGTCCATCTAATGCTGTTTTGATTTTTTGTTTGTTTTGAATAGTAGACTCTCGGGATTATTAAATATACCCTCTGCAGCCGAGACCTTAGTTACAAAGGCGCGTGAAAAGCTATGATACCTTTTTCACATCACCTTTTAGTTTTTCACCGTACACTTCCGACATTTTTCGGTATGTTTTTGCACATTCTTACCTTTTTTATAGTAAAACCACCATCACATAGCATATTTCTTTAGATATTTCACGTATGCAAATGAAGAATTACGGATTTCTCTGCTACGCAGGATGATAGCTTGGTAAATAGGTTGTTTCCACAAATTGCCATCCACGAATGTGAATGGCCATCGCCTAAGTGTAGTCCTATTTCAGTTGAAATTATGTCTGTGCACTCTACCATTCAAACGGCTATCGCATACATAGGTCTGCTAACGAAACCCTCTGCCATCTTAATCGAGCATTACGGATCAATTGCAACATCCGTAATTCAAGGACGAGTGTAGAAAGGGGCATATCAATAAGCCTCAATGAACAAGGTGCAAGTAATTTACGGACTACTCAAGATACAAAACCGGAGCACAGAAAGTGTACGATCAAAGATACCGAAGCTTGCTTTCACGAGCAAAAAATTCGATAGGCTGCAAATGCTAGTGTGTTAAACAACACGCAGCAAGTGTGGCATTCGACTTATTCGTGTTAAAACTATAACACTTTCTATTGCATCATGAATACAAATTCTAACGACACCTTAAGTGTGTTGCAGCGACACCCTTATTGATAATTAACACACTTTGGGTCAATCAATCAAACAAAAGGGACATCTTCCAACTATACGCAACCTTGCGAGAAATTCATTTGCGAGTCGGATTTATGGTGTAATGGTTAACACAGTTCAAGTTTCAATGTCCGCAGCCACCAAAAAGCAAAGACCCTTCAACCTCTCTTTTCCCATTCTACCAATGGTCCTTCGAGCCGGATGGTATGGCATGGCACAATTATCAAAGGAATCTTAAGATTTGAACACCGGACCACTGGTTTGGGAGTCCAGTGTGTTAACCATTACACCATGGGTCCCGGCTCCCAATTTGCTTTTTGGCAAGGTTGTATATACATAGTTGGTGTGCTTTCATACTAACACACTTTAAATTGCATAAAAAATTACTACAATGAAAACACACACTTTGGTGTGCTACGGAAACACACTTACCATTTGCAGTGAGATTATTATAGAAAATAAAGAACATATTCCAGGGTCACACGCCTAAAATCAAAGTCAATGATTTACGCAAGGACGTCACGGTGGTGGAATGGCGGCGACAAACTTAATTCTGCCGTCAGGCGGGATTTGCTATACGAACTAGACAATAAAGATCACTTCATCGATGTTCTCACACAAAAAAAGGCCTGAGATTGTCTATTAAGACCTTGAATCACTTAAATGGTGCCTGAAGGTTCCTGATTGTTTTATGAAGATGACCCTCTGGTTGATCTACTACTCTGTCTGCCCAAAATGACGATGGAGGGGAAACTACAATGCGAGGTGTGCCAATTCGGTTCTAGGAATTTAATCCTAATTGGGGAACTGGCAACGTTGCTACTTTCCTTAATATCTGTCTAGAAAGGGGGGGGCCTTTTCTTTCAGGTTCCATCTAATGCTGAAGTACGTCAACACGTTATGTTTACTGTTACGCAGCAGTATTTTTCGAAAAAAAGAATCTATTTAGTGGGGTCGTAAAAATGAGTGACTCATATTGCAAGCAAGTTGGTATGATTTAACTGGTGAGAATCACTCGGAAATCTTCCGAAAATTGCAGGTGGTGTATGGAGACTAGTGTATGTCGAAAACACGTGTCTTTGAAAGGGCAAAGCAGTTCAAGAAGGCCCGTGCATCATCATCCTGCAGCCTGGACGTTCCCTCTATCCACGATTGTGCGCAATCGTTGATGTGGGTATTGACGGTGAAAGCCAGTAGACCCAAGGCGGGTTTAGGTCCTGAGAACCCCTCTTCTGAGCCCATTTTAGCGAGTTCATTAGAGATCTCATTTCTTGGGATCCCATAATAACCTGGAACCCAACCAAGCATTGGTGTGTTTAGTCTTCCCACTTTGTGCAGAAAGGCCTTAAGTTCATGTACTAATTTGGAGCTCGTTAAAGGGTTGGATACAGCTTTTAGTGCAGTTTGGCTGTCACTGCAGAGGGCCGTGAATCAGTAGGTTGACAAAGTCGCAACTTAAGGAAATGTTTATCGTTTTTTTCGATATTCGTGGCATCGTTCGTCATGAATGTGTTCCTACTGGCCAGACAGTGACTGGAGCGTTCTATCTTGGCGTCCTGAAGACGCTGCGTAGACGTGTTTTACGTGTGCGACAATGTGCCGGCCCATTATTCGTTGATTGTGCAATAAAAGCCTTCCAACGTTGTTGCATCAACCCAACAGCCCCGACATTGCTCTCTGTGCATCTTTCTTATAACCCAAGATTAAGTTACATTTCAAGGCAACTTATCACGGCGGCGGCTTAGATAAGGTCAAAATGGCTGTAACCATTAACAAGGGTGCTTCAAATCGTGGGAGCAATTTCTCCTTTTGTTTTTTTTTACAAATTCCCGGAACTTAATTGCCACACCTCGCACATATAATGGGTGATTTTTTTGTTGTTTGTTTTTTCAGTGGATTTTTTTTAACGGCTCACACAGGATTTGTGACCAGTGTTAAAGTCAAGCCTATTCAGTTGGAATTGCCAAATCATAGTGGAGACACCCGTACTCGAACAGGTGATCCAGACTTTTTTCCATTTCGACCATTTCCCGGTCGTCGGAATCGAGCAAGCAACTTAAACCATAATGAAATAGCCATTTAGGTCTTTCAATTGACAACAATTGTTTAAACAATTTTTATGATAATACTTCAAATCACTCGTTTACGTGGAAAAGCAAGCGTCAATTGCCGTCTTAAAAGACAACTTTACGCGTGTAATTAGGGAGGTACCGGTGATGTGATTAAAATGAAAAGGTCTGTGTTGAGGCCCAAGTTATTCATGGCTGTGGTGCGACATAAGTAAGGCAGTTGGTACAACTCGCTCGGATAAGTTAAAGAAAACTGGGATAGGGTCGACTGGAACAAAAAGCTACTCTCAAATAGGTGGGGCTTGAAAAGACATAATGGTTTTTAACGAACCAAGAAAGACGAAGGGGCCAACAAACAAGTTGATGAAAGGATGCTTTCAAGTACCTTGAAAGCTTCATGTAAGCCCAGACTTCCATACAATTTCTAGCAGTCTAACTTAAATGGGCAATGTCATCTTTAAAAAAAGAAACAACGTGATATAGGTACGTGGAGAAGGAGCGAGCAAACAGAGCAAAGAAGTTGATCACGTTTAACGTGGCAAACGCCAGCTTCGATCTCTGTCCCTGCTCAATTCAAGTTGACACACAGCCTCCGCGTGGCCTCCCCTGGCCTTCCCTGGTGGGGCGTAATCTCCTTCTGGCTAGCATACGATCCCCGCAACTCAACATTCACAAAGGAATCTGGTCATCAGTCTACCATCAATCATATTGATTACGTTGCTATCGACGCCAGACACTTTATGGAAAAAAGGAAATCATAAAAAGAGTGAGATCGAGGAAATGGAAAGATTCTCCCACAGGAATAATGCTCGCAAGTTTTACAAAAAAGTAAAACGAACTTGCCAAGGCTATAAAGCCAGAGCGGAAGCCTGTAGGGATAAAGATGGACAACTGGTAGTAGAAGCACAGTCGATGCTGAGAATATGTATGTCATGCAGAATGACCCCCGCGCAACCGAAGAAGATGCAAGAAAATGCCGTCCAACCGACCTAAAACTAGTAAAGCCGCGGGCGCGGGTGACATTTTCGAACACACCGGAACGTCAATGCTCTTTCCATATGCTCTGATCCAAAAAAGGACGCGAAATACCGACGTCTCGGCGAGAACGTTACAATTGGCAGCTACAAATTCGAAGTGGTCAAGGACTTCATTTACCTTGGCTCACTAGTGACTAGCGACAACAACACCAGCGCTGATATCAAACGCAGAATTACTCTTGCCAACCGGTGCTTCTTTGGGCTCAAAAGGCAATTGAAAAGCAGAGCCCTCTCTCGAAAGACCAAGGTTGCGCTATACAAAACCTTAATGTCCTATATGGCGCAGGTGCCTGGGCTTTAACGAAAGCGGATGAGGAAGCCCTTGGTCGTTTCGAGAGGAAAATTCTGCGTTTAGTCTATTCTGCGTTTAGTCTATGATCTCGTTCGTATACACGCAGACTGGGGAAGAAGACACAACAAAGAACTTTACGTGCTTTACAGCGACATCGGCCTAGTACGACGTCTATGGATCCAAAGTCTTAGATGGCTAGGCCATGTAGAGCGAATGGACAGCACAGCTCCGGCCCGAAGTGTCTTTGACTCCAACCCGGAATGACGACGTTGCAGAGGACGGCCGCATCTAAGGTGGCGCACACAGCTAGAAAGGGACTTTAACCAGTTGGGCGTGCGACACTGGAAAACAGCTGGAAAAAGACCGTGCCAGCTGGAGAAGTTTGTTGATTGAGGTCTAGGTTCCCACCGGACTTTAGCGCCACGTAAGTAAGTAAGTAAGATATACGGGCGTAAATTTCGAATTGCACATGATGAAAAGACCCTCGATCTCGATAATTACCTGATCTAGAGCTGGATGAAATCATTTCCGCTCGAAAAGATCTTGATCTCGTCTTTATATGCTCCTTAAGTACCCGTTCCGTTGAAATCACATTCATTGCATTAAACTTTGTTCCAAATCTAATCAAATCTACAGTACAAAACAACTAAATCAACAATTTCAAATGAAGATCACGTTCGCCTGAATTCCATCGATCGATCGCTCATCGATCGTTTTGCTAAATCGAAAGCGATCATCGTAAAAATAGTTCCAATTCAAAAGGAAAAATAACAAAGAAAATGGTTTCGATATCAAGCGGACAATTATCAATCCTCAATCCCCGTAGAGAGTTGTTCATTAAATTAATTTATTTTACGTGACCACCAAAAACTGTACGGCCGTACATCATTTCATTTTGCTCTATGACACTACATATGTACGAGTGAAAATGTATATTTTATCTTTTGTTAGCCTAGCACCGACAGGTTAATTAAATATATAATACATCGACTCGTTTAATGAGCACTCATGCCGTAGATGGAGGCAGTCTTTTGTCGGTTAGCAAACTGCACAACAACACGGCAAAACAACAGTAGCAATGGGCTATTTGAAATTCAAAAATTCCGCCCGAACAAAGAGATTGTAGTACGATCTGACAGAATGGATGGATGTCTGCGAGTGTGTGTGGTCGAGAATGGTTTTTTACTGTAAATCTACATAGATTTATTCGTTTTAATTGCCATTAACCAACACTAAGCAGTGGTTCTGCAGTAGGTTGCTTTAATAAATTAATAATTACCATAGAAGGAAACTGTAGATACACCGTACATCTACGCTTTGCTGTACAGTTTTAATGACTCTCAGGTTTTCTTTGTTTCATTCCACAGTTGTAGTCAAATCACATCGTATGGGCAGCTGAGAGGAGAGTGTTAATTGATGGTTTCGAGTATGTATCTAGATAGGACAGAATTTGCTAATTTTGTATACCATCATGACACGCTGATGAGATTGTCCAGCGTTGTTGTCGCTCGCTCTATTGCTATCATGAATTTAGTCCTATTTATAGCAAACTAATTGTGATAATAAAGTATCTATTAATTTGAAGTTAATTAGCATTGAATTGCGTAGAAAAATCGAAATTTACGCGAGAGACGGTGTTATTAGACTCTTGGGAGTCCGTCGGATCCAGATAATCAAATTCCTATTAAACGTCCATTAATATTCAACTGTCTGGCAGGTTTCTTGGGATTAACAAGTTACTCGATTGCGAAAGGAATGGATGTATTTGTTCATTTGTTTTGGCATTTTCTAGGACTGTGAAATCGATATGTTCTCCCAAGTGACGGCGGTGAAAAAGATCGATGAGTAATCAAGAGATACCTGACAAAAAAAAAAAAAAAAAAATAACTGGGACAGCTGACGTATCTGATACACAAGTTCATCTAAGTATGATAGTGAACAACGTCGTCCTTAAAATAGATCTCAATTCGATGAATCCAATCAACTGTCATATGCCTCTATGCACGAACATGACTCAATAGTATATGGATGTGTCCATCTGTCATTCGGTGGTAAAGACAATTTCCATAGCTCAATGGAATCACTTTCACAATTCATTCGAAAACAAACCAGCAACTGACACCTAATCGAAAATGTTAGCGTGTTCCCAAAATCATCTCCGATTGAAAGCCTGTGATTACCAAAAAAAAAAAAAAAATTCCTGCCTCATTCCTAGCTGAGGATCCAATCCATCCGTCTGCATGACAATTTCACTACCATTTGTTGTTCTTCTTCCATCTCGTCATTCGTGCCTTGTTTGTTGCCATTCGTTTCATGGTCGGAAATGTACTCCTCGTCAGCTTGTCAAAAATTATGACAGCTATTACGAAACAAAAACGAAGGAAAACAATACACATTTAGAACTAAAAATTACTTGTAATTGTTTGTCAACAGTCATTTAGGAACTCATCCGTTCTCTTGGGAATACCATTCCATCAGTTTCATTCCGTCCACCCCATCTATGCCATTCTCGCGATCGAAATCAACGAACGTAAATGTAACAATGAAACCACCTATTATCGGTCTCACATGCAATCCGATTCGACAAAACGACATCCGAATAAATGCAATGCAATGTGTTCGGCGTGTGGAAGATGTGTTTAGCAGGTTTCGTTTTGTGTTTTGCGGTCAGATATGATGATTGAAATTTTGCTTTTTTTTTCTAAAGTGTATCTGTCATGTTTATCGGAAGATACAAAAATTCGAGGGTAATGAAAATTGCTCAGGTGATGTGATGATGATGATGAAGAGCGATCAACGGCCAGTCCACTTCACTTTTTTCCTGGCCTTTTAGGTATGCGTGACAATTGTTTTTTTGTGTGTTTTTCTTTTGTCAGGCTGTAATTGACGATAAATGTTCTCAAAACACGGTAGAATAATGAGCGACAAAATCGTGAGCTCAGTAGTGCATGAAGAATACTTCAACAAGGCACTAAGGAGCCTTTGAATTCCTTGTGGAAGGTATGTGGAACGTTGGTTAAAAGCGATGCACAGAGTTTTATACATATCCTTGGTCTCAATCATAAATTGAGTAGGTATACATGTATGTACATCGGTATGGCCGACGAAGAGGGTGTTTCCGCGATATAATTGCATTGTGGAATGTATGTGGAACGTAAGTATTTTTTATAACTTTGCTCATTATTCTTTTATTATATGACGGTAGTGTTGGGTATTAAAGATTGGCGTATTTATGAAATGCTCTTATCTAAAACGGCTTCGATTCGGGTGTGTGGAGTTTTTTACGACAAATTTCTATCATACATACATATGTACCTACATATATCTCAAATGACACCTTATAGATAAGAGTATAAACTTGACAAATCTAAACACTCAAGCAGAGTATAACCCGTAAGTAAAAGTGCACGCAAGAGCTTTACAACCCCTTGTGGAAGGTATGTGGATCGTAATTACATTAAACAGCGTTTCCGGCTTAGAAAAATCAGATAACATATTCTGCCAGAAAATATAACTATCTACACGTGTATCTTAAATATTCCAACCGTTTTTTGCCTGCGATGAGCTAAGCGGATGTAGCTTAACCGGGCTTTACGATCAAATTACAACGCTCACTCTCACGAGATATTATGCGAGTGGACAAAAGGGAAAGATATTAATATTAATAGGGATTTCTATAGATATTTAATATCTTTTATTTCCCAGCTCCCATAGAAGATGGATACACCATCAATGGATTAAAATAAAAATCAAATTTTATAGTCTCAATCGTCCAATTCCATTTGAGAATCTTTTCCCATAAACGGCATCCAGACAACATCAAATAACGCCAAAAACCCATTCGATCGCTAACGAAGCACAAAATATGATCAATCCGAAACTATAATTCATTAGTTAGACAAGTATAGTATTTACAACCATTTGCCATATGGAAAGGAACTAATTCGCACCCACTAGACCAGTCATATCAAATTCAATGATCGTACTTGTGTGTGCATTAAATGAAAAACGATCTTTTACGATCACCAACTTGGCCATAAGTGGAAAAATCTTGATCACTTCTATATGCTTCATCATTTTGCTAAGTAATAAAATTTTACAACCGTCGTTTGGTCAGCCATGCCCGGAAGGATGGTTAAAAGGATTTTTGTTTTTTTATTCGGTGTAATGGTAAAAGGGTTATAAAACGATCAGTTGGTTTGAATGTGGCGAAATGGTAAATGAAAGTTCAATAACCGGTCAGTGGCCGGAAAGAAATCAAATTACATCGTAACATTCAGTATGTTAACTTTAAGTTATACTTATAAAAATTATATCTTTGATACTCTGCGGGTACTTGAGAACATATTGAACGATCAAGGGGATCATTATACTTATAAAGCGACTACTTGTCTCCCACATCGTGCGGGAACCTGTCGATAGATCCGCCACCCTAAAATTCCCAACAAAAATTCGTAGTGAACACGATCATGATCTCTTTTACGAGTAAAAACAAAAAGGGGCCAAAGCGAGTGAAAAGAATTCCCCCATTTGTGCATCCAAAAACGGCTCAGCTACACACGGTCTATAGTGACAGATATATGATCAGTGCACGATCATCTTGAAAATTGGAAATTTATTTTATGCTTCCGAATAAAAACAAACAAAACGACCAACAATCTCTATTATGGCATTCTGACATACTTTTTAAGTTTTATTTTCGACAATCCACAGAATCGTTAGAGTACGGTAGGTACGACGACAGTTTGGGGCCAACTCCTTATAGTGCAGATGTATGCCATACTATATGGCTACCATTAACACCATCTTCCGATCTTTTGCCACATATGTCGGTATACGATGAGAGAGAAAGAAGCCGTGGTGCTATGTTATGTATACCAGAAAGTATTTTCGTATTTTCACTCAAAAATATGTTTAGTATTTTTAGAAAAAAATATCTTTTGGCAGGTGCTTGGATAGTATCTACATAATTTATCTTTATGCGTACGAGATTACATAGCACACGTAGTGGTGCATTTGATATTACGGATATCGTTTAGTCACCAATTGCTCATTAGGCCTGACAGACACCGACCCTAGGCCTACTATACACATTCGGACGGAGGATCTACACTACACATTCGTTGTTGTTCGTTTTGGTTTGTAGTTTTTTGTATTTTTTGATGATGTGCATGGATATGTATAGAAAACTATAAATAAACAAAACTTCCACGCTACGATGAGCTACATAGAGCATGCATGCATTTCTAGCTTTCTTTGTCATGTACGCTGCCTGTTTATGCTTTCGATAGTGAGTGCATTTACACACATGCCTACTGTAGATCTCCAAGAGAAATCGTATGTATTATACTTGAATTAAATTAGATACTCTTGATATGGAGAGCAGATAGCGTAAATAGTAAGATTCATCAAAAAAACAAAAATGTTTTTTTTTTTTGTACTAGTATCTCCATACCCAATCGTACTAGATTGTATTTGACACAGATACTTTGTGTGTTGCTTTGCTACGTGTGTATTTTCTTTTTTTTCCCCGACGAGGATGATGATGGAATTGATGATCTGATGCCATTCCCATAATTCCGGAACGTATAATCAGTGATCTAATACGCCAACAGTTGGATGTTGCTAAACAACCGTGTAATTGGGGTTTTGCTTTTATTTATTTTTTGTTTTTGTTTCGCTGCTCTTTTTTATGCCGCAGAACAAACAACATGGTACCCGGCAAAATCTGGTTGCAATTTGTTTATTTTAAGTATCTTATATACCATAGATGGGTTGTTGGGAAAATAGATACTTTCGGGATCACAATTAGATGGAAATCATTATGCTAGCAACGAGATACGTGTTGACAGGTTGCAAGTCATGCGAAGTACGAATTGTGACGCTTGATGGCAAATGAAAAAATGTAATCGTAATGTTGTAGATATTTTCTATTTTGGGGCACATTGAAATGTATCTATGTGTCTTTTACCACTTATGTAGACATAACTGAAGTACTGGCTAATAAAATTTATGTAAATCTGACGAACTAGCAATTAGAGAGCGGGAGAGAAGGGTGAAAATAGTGCGTATCGCCTTGTATAGTACCTCAAAAAGTATTTCGTAACTGAGGTAGGGAAGTCTAAGCATCATAGACTGAAATAACGAGCTGTTTGAGGACTTCTCATTCTTATCCGACGCTACAGTTCGGGGTGAGCCTCCTCAACCACCATGCCCCTTCAACTAGTATGATCTTTTGCTAGCCTTTTCCATTGCCGCACATCTGGTTAGCTGAGATCCCCTTCCAGCTGTGTGCGCCATCTTAGCTGCCACCGTCCTCTGTTTCTTCATCCCTCGGGGTTTGATTCAAAGACTCCCCGGATGGGAGTTCTCGTGTCCATGCACTTTACATGGCCTAGCCATCCTAGACGATTAATCCGTAAACGCCGAAAATCACATCCAACATCTTTTTCTCGAAACGGCCAAGGACTTCCTCATCCGCTTTTGATAGTGTCCATGCTCTTGCGCTGTACAGAGTCAACTTTGTCGTTCGGGAGAGGGCTGTATTATCTACTCAATTGCGTTCTGACCCCAAAGAAACAGCGATTGGTAAGAGTGATTCTGCGTTTATTTCGGAATTGATGTCCTCGTTCCAAGTCACAGCGGAGCCACGGTAGACGAAGTCCCTAACTACCCCAAACTTACATACATACATATGTATATCAGCCAATACAAACGTTCTGGCCAAGACCTCGGTAGTGGGTATCCTTTTTTGCCCTCCTTTACTGAACCCTATCTAGCGACAAGACACCCGACCTATCCGCACAACCCTACTACTAGGCAGCTTAGTAAATGAGCCGACAGGAACCCCCAACAGAGCACTGTCTAAATGTTGTGCGCGTAGCACCCCCAGAGGCAAACCCAAACCCCCCTGGTGGAATGAAGAGATGGTCTCCCTTAGGAAAGAGAGCAGAAAGCTCTTTAACAAAGCAGAATGGCAAAATGTACCCGTTTGAAAGATGATTTGGACCTCTATAAGGAGGCACTTAAATCCTTCAAAGCAGCGACCAGGAAGGCCAAAAGGCAAACTTGGAGGAACTACTGGGAAAATATTAAGGCGGTCTCCAAAGCTTCAAGAATAAGAAAGATTCTGGCTTCGGCCCCGTATAACCCAAGCCACCTAATGCGGAATGATGGTTCCTGGACGACCTTCAGAACGGAAGCCCTTGAACTTCTTCTCCAGCCGACGACATCCTCCTTCGAGCGATATTCCAACCTGGTCAACAACGAACATGGTTCTATGGGCTCTGAAAAGCTTTGAACCCTACAAGTCTCCAGGACCGGATGGGATCATACCAGCAGAGCTCCAGCAGGTAGCAGATCTCATTCTTCCCTGGCTTGTGGTAACATACAAGGGTTGCCTCTCCCTGTCCTATATCCTCAGCAAGTGGAAGGTAATCATAGTCAATTTCATACCCAAGGCAGGCAAAAGCTCCCACACGTATGGAAATGACTTGAGGCCTATAAGTCTTACTTCTTTTCTATTGAAAACTCTAGAGAAGATAATAGACGCACACATACGTCACAACTGTATCTCGGGAAGGCTATCGAATAACCTACATGTCTACAACAAAGGCAAATCGGTGGAAACCGCACTCCACTCATTGGTCAACAAAATAGAAAGGTCACTGGAACGTAAGGAATATACCCTAGTCGCCTTTCTCGATATTGAGGGCGCCTTTCATAATGTTGAACTATGTGCCGTCACCAAAGCGCTGTCTGAGCTGGGTGTTACGGGATCAGTGATAGAACTGGTACGACAACTGCTAACGCAAAGAGTAGTCAAAGCCAACTTCGCTGGTATCGCCTCAACTAGAATGATCAGCAGAGGTACACCACAGAGTGGAGTACTCTCCCCTCTCTTCTGGAACGTGGTGGTCAATGAACTACAACTGTTGCTAGAACAGGAAAGGCGCGCTGGTGTCGCCTCAACTAGAATGATCAGGAGAGGTACACCACAGAGTGGAGTACTCTCCCCTCTCTTCTGGAACGTGGTGGTCAATGAACTACAACTGTTCCTAGAACAGGAAAGGCGCGCTATGCAGATGACATTGCTATTGCCGCCACAGGAAAATTTTCCAGCACTCTAAGCGATCTAATGCAGGGTACATTACGTACAGTAGAAACCTGGACGCAGTATTGTGAACTTGGGGTCAATCCTAAAATCCTAGTACTGTTTACCTATAAATATAAAATTCCGCCCTTCAACCCACCGAGGTTGGATGGAACCCAACTAATAATCAAAGATCAGGCTAGATACCTAGGCCTAGTCCTTGACAGGAAAGTGAATTAGAAACCTAACATTCTTGATCGTGTCAAGAAAGCAACCACTGCCCTCTACAGCTGTAAGATAGTGATGGGCAGAAGGTGGGGTTTTCAACCAAGCATTATGCACTGGCTCTACACAGCAGTCATAAGGCCCATCCTCCTATATGGCATCATAGTCTGGTGGACTGCTCTGAACAAGGCAGTCTACCGAAACCTTCTGGGGAAGGTACAAAGATCGACCAGTTTATATATAAGCGGAGCGACCAGATCAACCCCCACGAAGGCCCTAAATATCTTATTACATTTTCCACCGTTGGACCTCTTAAGCAAGCAAGTTGCTGCCTGCGCGGCCCTACCATACCGGCCATACTACCATTCTTAAACACTTCAAAGTACCCATTGACACAGACTACATCATCCCGCCGAATGGGCTGAAGGAAAAGTTATACCAAAGGACTCGATCTCCCTCTACACCGATGGCTCCAAGATGGAGTCGGGTGTAGGTAGTGGAGTCTTCTCCAAGGAACTTAACCTCAACCTATCATTCAGACTCCCAAATCACTGCAGTGTGTATCAGGCAGAATTAATAGCGATAACGGAGGCCCCTACATGGCTCAGGATCAATGTAATATCCGCAAAGGATATTATCACTTGCACAGATAGCCAATCTGCGATAAAATCCCGGCTTTATCACTAAACAAATCTGGCCTAAGTTAAACCTAGGACGAACAAGGGACCTAGTCGCAACCATAAGGGCAACTTTAAGCACTCGAATGGGTATCATTACAGGTCATTGCATCATTGGAAAACACGCCGCCAAACTAGGGCTACCCTCCAATGACTTCTGCCGCGGCTGCATGGACGAGGAGGAAGAGGAATCAATACATCACCTTCTCTGCTCATGCCCCTCTTTTACGAACCGCAGGAGGGTCTACCTCGGCGCGCCCTGCTATGAAAATCTAAGTGAGCTAGCAAACCTAAAAATAGCTCAACTCCATCGCTTCATTAGGAGCACCGGTTGGTTCTTAGGTAGCGGATCAGGCTAATATGATCCATGTGGTATCACAATGGGCCGACCTCGGCCTACGTGTGCCTTATGCCAACCACTTGTACCTAACCTAACCTACTGCCAAGCCAATCTTCGCCTCAATACTCGTGATTTTGCACAATAACTTTTAATGCGACCATCCATCAGGTCTGCACCGATTCGGATGGAGCAGCGAGCATTATCCAAAGTTATCCTGGTAGACATTACGCGGTGGTATACAGCTTTGAAGTCGACAAATAGGTGGTGAGTGTCCACCTGAAATTCATTGTTTTTTTCCGCGATCTGCCGTAGTGTAAAGATTTGGTCGGTGGTGGCCTTGCCTGGCCTGAACCCACACTGATAAGGACCTATCAGCTTATTTACAAAAGGTTGTAGGCGTTGACACAAAACGGCAGAGAAGGTTTTGTAGTTGGCGCAGTCAAACGCGTCTCCTTTCTTGTGGATCGGGTAACCGATGTTTTCCTCTCACCACATCTTACAGATAAGCTGGTGTACGCTCCTAACCAGATCATCCCCAGTTTGAAGAGCTTAGCAGACTGTCCGGCGCCAGCAGCCTTATTCAACTTCGTTGAGGTCAGGGGGACAAAATTCCCTGCGATTTTCGTCATTAAGAAATGGAACATCTTGCCTTGACTAATATCGCCGTTATGTAGTCTGCGACTGCGATTCTACTACTAGGTGTACGTTCTCATCCCTACAGGTTTCTCGCTTTATAACCTTGGCATGTTCACCTTATCTGTAGATCACGCCCGCGGTAACACCTCTCCAAGTCCTCAATCGCGCGCCTGTTATTCTCTTCCTATCCTAAGAAGCTTATGCTTCTCTCTTCTTCTTAACTCGTAAAGCTCCCAAGCTGCTCTTGTTCTTCCATGCAGCCAAGCTTTATAGGCCACCTGCTTCACTGTGTAAATCCTCTTGGATCCGTCATCGAACCAGATGTTTCTAGGTGGCGGAGCCTTGAAGCCCAAGGCTTCAGATGTTGTGCTTCTCAGGGCTTGTTTGCGAACTGTTGTTCTATTGACTGAGCTTAAGGGAAACGCGATCAGCAAAAGCACAAGCGGTTTCTGGCGATAGTATATTTCCAACGTCATAACTCTGGACTCTTACTCTACTCCGTTACGTTCGTGATATCCGTAGGCGCATCTTGACTACTACAAGGTAGTGGTCCGAGTCGATGTCAGCTCATCGGAAAGTTGGAACATCAAGAATAGTGAAGGAGTGTTTGACGTCGATCGCGATGTGATCGTTCTACGAGGTGCCTTTATGTACATATATCGAAGTGCGAGAAGCGCGTATTGGCAAGAAGTAGATTTCGCTCCGATAAGCGTAGCAAGATCAACCAGCCTGTGTCCGTTATCGGAAGTGGTGTCGTGTAGGCTGTGTTTGACGATGACTCGTTCAAAGATGCTTTCCTCACCTAGCTTAGCACTGAAGTCTCCTAGTACAGTTTTGATGTCATAGCTGGAACATTGGGCATACGTTCTGTCTAGGAGATCGTAGAACTCATCTTTGGTGGAGTCATCCTTGTCCTCCGTGGGGGCGTGGACCCAGATCAGGCTGATGTTAAAAAATGTAGCCTTGATACGGATTGTTATGAGGCATTCTGAGGAAAAGCTTAGGACTGTTTGCCTTTTTCCACCTCGAACGACAAATCCGTATCCAAACAAACGTTGTCCTCTCGCCCTATAGCAGTCGCCGGAGTAGATGTCGCTGTTTTTCATCCGCTTTATACCCGGTCCATTCCATCGCATTTCCTGGATGGCGGTTATAGCTTTATAACGGTCTATGTCATCCGAATGCTCGTGGTCTGTTTAGGGACCTAACGTTTAACGGACAGAGCCTAAGATCATTGTCGCTTTTTCGCTTCTTGCAAGACTAAACCTTGGGTAAAGCTGAGGCTTGTGTAGCCCAACCGACAATATTCCTGTTTTGTGGCGTAGCTTACTCGCCATTCGTCCTCTTCCGTTAGTAGTTTGTATGGTCAGGGAATTTCCAGATGGTACCACGAGAAGATGGAAGTAGGACTTGGATAACAGAGGTGCAAGGTGTTCCGCTGCTGAGGCTCTTACTCGCTTATTTTAGCAACCGTGGGTAGATACTACTCCTCCGAGGCCCTTGAGGACTGCCCGACCTAATTTTTTGTAGAGAAATGAGCATCACTTATGCTAAGTCGGCTAGACCAGATAAAGAAGATTAAGTTTTAAGAAAAAGAATAATGCACGCCTGGACTTATTCAGCCATGTACCGAACGAAATCTAATCTAGCACTGTAAGCTTCAAGCTTGGAAAGGTGAGATGTAAATATCATGAATCAATATTGGGATAGAAAATCTAAACAAAAGAAAAAAGCGAAGGAAACATGTAACTGGTTTAAGCTGCTGGCGCCAATAGCTCCACTAGGGAATCACTCTTTCTGGCAAATATATACAAAAAAGGGGAAAAAAACCAAGGATACCTGTCACGGTCAGTGATATTATAAATTTTTGTTGAACACTTTGTCTGCGGAAAGAAATTAGATACTCAATCTTGTCTGTCCCGAGGCCAATATTTGACTTAAACTCCCAGCTCAGCGGGTAAGCCTATCAAGTTGCTATACATCGTCTCCCTTGGTCGGCGAAAAAACTCAAATAAAAAAAAAAGAAAAAGTTAAAATTCCACTCTCGGTCCATGGCACACGTGTTTCTAAACCTTTTTATCTTATAGACGGTATCTTGGAGCATTCTTAGATATAAATTTTGCGCGTAGGATTAATGAAGTTCTGTTTTCTGTTTGGGTGTGAACTCAACGTCGATGAAAGCCTTGTCTTCGGTTTTGCTTTCCACTTTAGATACCAATACATGCCTATCACTTCAAGTCGAATAGATAGATATGTAGATACAACACGCACATTATTTAGTGTGCTTTTCCCCCACATCTGTCTCTACCTTTGCCCTCTTCCAGAGAGCAGTATGTCTTCTACCTGTCGTCTATGCCTGGCCGATGTTAGATAGATTTTTGGATTTTTTTTTTGTTTTATAATCAAAATTCAAAACGCTCGACGTGGTGCGCGTATATGTGTGGGGGTATACCGCCTATGCCAATCATCATCATAAAGTGTCGTCTCTTTCGGGCTTATTCAACTCATCTTTTTCGAATGGATTATGTGGCGGTCGAGCAAGAGTAATTTTCTAGTCAGGAAAAGGTACTCGAGACTGTCATAAACGTTTTTCGGTTTTCAGTTTTTTTTCTCTCCAGTTTTTCGTGTAGAACTTTTTCTTCTGCTCGTTTTCGTACGCGAGAAGGCGGAGAAGTATCTACGGATTTAAAGGCTTTTATTGTTTCTTCTAACTCATTACCGTAAAATTTTATTATCCTACAAATAAATTTTTATTATATGACTATAACGTTTTGTATCTTTTGGTTTTAGTTTTCTTTCGTTTCATTTTCGTTGGAGCTGAAAGTCTTCACAGTATGCTTGGTTCTTTGGTTCTTTGTTGGCTTTTTTGTGAGTTGATTTTTGAGAAATTCGATCGTTAGAGGAAAGGATGTCGGGTTACGTCTGGTGCAGAGGGTATTTCAATTATAATTAAATAGATATTTTTTTGGGTATCAAGAAAAAGTATCTATTTCTTAGGAAATTGGGAGCAAACCTAATCGATGGTGGTCTAAAGTGACAGCTGAAAGTGGTGTCTAATATACCGTGGTAGACCAAGCTTATTCGGACCATCTGTTTCGGTTACTGAACAGCTTTATGGCCACAAGAAAAAACAAATAAATTCATCGGCTTTTAACACTTCGTTGTTTGATTTCCCACTCAACGACTGCAAGCAAACAGAAACGAAAAATAAGAAAACTCATCAAGCATTGATTACGACCTTTATCTCGGTTATACTCCGACTCATTAGCGCAATCTCCCATTCTCCTACGCAATTGAGTAATGAAAAACAATTTCCCAACCATATTGACATCAAAAGCACCTTTTTATCTTTTCCCGACACTCAAGCAGCTCTTAAGCAATTTTTATTTATCACTTCCGCCCATTCAATTCAATTCATATACAGGCAATAAGTATGATAATTAAATTCAAATTTTTACTGAATGTACCGACACACAAAAACAAAATAACACACAGTCAAGTTATAATATTGGGCCCGAGGTGGTAGCCCTGCGGCATGCCATCACATTAACACTGATTGATGAAGAATTTTAATTACACCGGTGATATATTAAACCACACAACTATTTGGCATTTATTTTGTTTAGTCTGGCTGGCATCTGTCTTACTCTCACTTCGTTTTTCATCTATTTGTTTTCATTTTGCCAACGAAAAAGAACAATTAAAAACAAGATACAAATTCGCGCGCAAATTAATCGGTTTTGTCAGTGGTGGCTAGATGTAGCATCGTTCCTTGCACACTGATGTTCAATTAAAAACGTGCCTTCGCGAGAGAGTAGTTGTGGTAGCTACAATTTACAATTTACCAACAGGGACGGACGAGCGACAATAAGGTCATAGATACAGTGGTTTATTCGACTAAAGGACTTGGTAGAGAAAATAGACAGAAAGCAACATTCATTAATGGATGATAATCAATTTCGAGATCTAACTCTGACACTTTGTGCCTTGTTCAGCACGATGCACGGAATAGTTAACGCACATTAGTCGACCTATGCCATAACATAGAAAAAGCCTAAGTCAGATCACGATGATGATGTAATTGCTGAGACTGCCTATCAATAAGACTTTGTTGGAGCTTAATAACCCAATTAATCGCTGTTGTCATAACGCACATGTTGGTCAACGATGTGAGAACTGTTTTGGCACGAGAATTAGGCCGATGACGATGCAGAAGTGACAAGTGATGATGTAATCGGATGATGATGATGGAGATCGGAGTGCATACGCAAATGAGTCGATTCACAGCACTGTAATTGTTGGATGGATTATCGCTTTATTTCTCCGATGAAAAGAACGCGAGAAATGAGATTGAGTGTTACAGGGGTCAATTTGAGAGGAACTATTTCTCAGAGCAGATGTATCTGGATCGGTATCGTTTAGCCACCTGGTCATATGGTACTGTATGTACATCTTCTCCATCAAATTACTTTCCAATGCTTATCTCTGCCTCACCTTGCTTGCTACTCTCTAATTACCCTACCTCCGAACCAAGCAGATACATATCGCGGCACTTAGCCGACCAAACAACAAAGGTTGGGATAGTGAAAAGGTTAAAAATCAACTTCCGCCAGATACCTATTCACCATTCATCCCTAATCCAGGTCATTAAACCATCAAGCAGCTGATGTAATCAATTCTAGTGTTAGTCCTTGTCACACCAGTTTTTTTTATTCTACCTTCTGTGTCTCTATTACACAACGTCTGCTTGTCCATTTGGATGACTGACCCTTTTCCAATAGTTCATCGTGCCCAAACTGCTTTTTTGTATACATTTTTAATTTATTACATTTCAAGGTATTAATAAAGAAGTCCTGCAATTAGGACCGTACCACTTTTCGTTTTCCGAAAGCGACACGAAAAAACAAAAAAAAAAGAAAAAACAACCGTCGAGCGCCTCCTGTGAGAGTGCCCAGCAATTTTTTCGACGGAAAGTACTTGTCCCTTCGCATTAGATAATTAGTGTCATCATTACCGATGTGAATAAACAATGTCCATACGTATGTAGATACGGACTGTTTTCCTTATCGGAATACATGCATCTGTCCAATTCATTAGGAGTCGAGTGGTAACCTGCCGAGGAATCTATTAATTAACGTTAAATCGCCCATTGGTGAGGGTGGTTTTTCCAATAGTATCCATTAATGCATCACACGCACTGGTAAGTACTCACTCTACTCGTTCGGTATCGGTCATTAAACCACCTCGCCCCCATGCAGAATTAGAAGAAGCTCCCCCTCCCACAACAAATTAATCTCAGATTAAATGTGAAATGTAATAGTATCTAAAATACTTAATCCCCATCTGCACCTGCTCCTCGATACAGTGGAATTATGTATAGATACATACATCGTGCGTAGCATACACTGCGGCCGGGGGATTTTAAAATCTTGATTTGTGCAGCACTTTCTCGACCCATCGTGTTGGTTTATTTGAATGACAAAATCACTCAATTCCAATGGCAGTCGTGCGCGGTACACGAATGAAAAGTGAAAATTCCACAGATTGTGTTGCTTTTGCTCTTCTGGTTTTGTTTCTATGAGATATTTGTATGCTATGGTATTCGATCTAGCTGAGTGCTTACACTAGTTAGCCTCTCATTGATCCTTTGTCGTGTGCGTTGATCTCTACCAGTTGGCAGTTGGCCCATGAATTCTTTGAAAAACAAAATCTCGAAGAAGATGCACCGTGAAGCGTTGTATCTATACATACTATGGTATGGTATACTATCTGTGTATTCCCTCAAAATATATTCCGATGAAAGTGAATGACAGTTTACTTGATACCCTGTAGCCTCGACTTCGAGTGAAAGGAGATGGGCGGTAGAGGTGGGAGTGTGTACACATATAGAGTGGGTGCATTGCTCAGATGCGTTGGATTCAGAATGAATAAAATGTCATAGTAATGGGAGGAATTCATCAAATGCTAATGAAGCGAACAGAAAGTGTGTCAGACGTAATATTGTATGGATAAGATATTAAGGGAAAGGCTACGGAGATATGCGGTTTTTTTAGGGCACGAAATATTGTTGATCTGTTCGAATAGAGGCTTAAATAAGACAATAGACATATCTCTTCTTAGATTTACTTCTTGTTGATCGTATTTTCTTAAAAAATGTCACTAGAGCTTCGTAAAGATACCAGAATGGATTTGGAAGAAAACAAATAAAATGAGACCTGAGCGATCACTTTTGTGGCCTACCTTACTGATCCTCACTAATCCTCACATATCTCTCCTGTGTATCGTACACCTAAAAAAAAAAACAAGAAAAGCAATTCATTAGATAAAACAGTCTTTAGTCATTCTTATCATGCTTTTTCTGCTCAAGGCACAACGATCTTCCATGTGTCAGTGCTCGCAAAAACAGAAACGATCGTGTATCCCCTGTCCATCTGATCTTTTGACGATAATTACTCCCAACGTTAGAGAAGAAGAAAAACGCCAGACAGACAGGAAATAGATGGCAAAAAAAAAAAAATAACAATAAACAGCCTAAAAAGCCAACTATAGAGTGCGGGCTTGGGCAAAGTGATTTATATTGAGACATCAATCATTAACAATCACTTTGTTTCGACTTTACGATCATTTATATAATTTAAGTGTTTTTTCCTCTACTCAAACTGCGTTGCTAAGCCTTTTTTGATTCTCGTTGTGTCTAGTTTTTCTTATTTATATTTTTTTCGACAGTCATGATCCGTCATTAGACTTGATTTATTAAAGGTTTTTTGATTGACATGAGGATAGATAGGGAGGAGTGAGTGTCTATATTGTGCGTAAGCTAAGAAGCTATTCAAAAAAGTAAAAAACAAATACAAATAAGATTTGAAGAAAATCAATAAAAAAAAGGTTAAGAAATGTTAATTGATTCTGCACCTTATTTCCCCCAGTACGATTGGGACGATAGAGTCTATGCGAGGAAGGGTTTGCTGAACATCTGCCTTTGAAATAATTTGCATATGAGTCAACTTCGGCATTGATGTGAAGGATATTTTGACAGTGAATGGTGAACGACAGATAAAAGGATGCTTAGGTTGGTTAGATATTCAAAAACCCGTGAGAAATGTCAAGTTCCCTTGAGCATTTGTCAAATTTGGAACGAAATTAAACTCTTTGTTTTTTTTTTTTTTTTTGTATTCAACCCTTCCTTCAGTATCTATTTACAATGGCATTCTGCGATTAAGTACACAAAAGAGAGGTTTACAATTACAAAATGCATTTGCATAAGCCAGATACAAACAATTTCGATTTATTTCAGCTACCGTATTGCACTGCAAATCGACCATCACACGATCAATTTCCGGTGATCAGTCCCGATCATTAATTTGTAAAATCTTTAATACGACATGATCGATCGACAGTTAATTCAAGTAGCGAAGCAAGTCTTTCTTGATGTCAGATGATTTCACTATTTACATGGGTAATCATGGGTGATCGTTAGGCATGTGGGTACCAAAAAAAAAAAAAAATAAAAAATAATTGTCAAAAAGCTACCAGATTTAAGAGATAGACGCGAACATGCTGTGATAAATGTCAAATTGATTTAATCGAACAACTGAATTGATCGGTGATCAAATGAGTCTGAGATTTATTCTATTACAGAAAGTGGTTACGAAACGGGAAACTGATCGTTTCTTCCAGGGCTCAGATACTTTTATTGCTATAGTCTATAGGCCAGTAAAAGCAGTAATGGTTAGATGATAGGCATCAGGTTATTATAAGGATTGTCACCAATCATGTGGTGCTAAAAGCCCAAGCCCAACGATCATTTTTCGTGGAATTTTAAGACCGATATTGAACGTGAACGAGAAGGTGATCGAAATGATCATAATTGTGCAACCAGAGACTAAATATAGTTCTTTAATAAAATTAATGAATGAACGGACAAGGATCGTGGTATAGAAGATCGACGATCAAAGGCGATCTCAAACTAGATTGGAAACTAATAGCATGCTGTTACGTTTCACATTTGTTCGATTAAATTTACATCTTTGATTTTCTTTCGTTATTACGAAATTATGTGAGAACCTAGAGAAGTGATCAGCGATCGGGGTTAACTGAAAATCAAATTTTCTTGATAAAACGTGATTTGGATGCATCTATATACATATAAATGTATAAATCGAACATTCTAGAATATAAATACGAAAATCGAGAAAAGACGAATAACAAACACATTTTTGAAGATCAGTGATCGCAGCCGAAGATATTTACATATACGTATTCATATTTCTGTGATTTGTTAAACGATGCTGAACTGTAGCATGAAAGTGATCAAGGATTTGGTCGTCTCAAATGATCGTGAATGATTATGAGAAAAAAGAAAAAAAAAAAAAACTGATCAGGGATCATGAGCGATCAAAACTTTCGAAAATCATCAGTGATTTTAATAAATGCTAATATTTCTTACTTCAGAGATATTTGGCCTGGAGAAAATTCAACTACCAATTAAATTAATTTCGTACCATTCGCTCTTTGACGATCAGTAGCGCTACTTAAGCCCCATACCATCAATCACAGCCAACTAATTTGCGAAAACGGCAAATGAAAAGAGGAAAAAAAATCATTTCATATCAATTTCAATCTCTCATTTGCATAACAAAGGACATTCAATATAAAACAGAAATGCGTCATCTGTTTACCTATAAAATACATCAACTCATTGTGAGCGGTAACCCCAAAAACCGAACTACCAGTCCTAACAACCCTTGATCATCTATGTGTAAATCCTTCTCTTACCTGTCCGCAAAAATCAAAATCATGTGCAATTTTTTTTTCTTTTGAATGCGTGTTGTTTATCGGTAATGGGATTTTCAGGATATTAAATCATTATTAAAATGATGTCCTTTATATGGTGAAGCGCCCCCAGAAACTACGTGGTGTATATGGAGATTAAAAATGCAAATAACATGTCAGTGCGTGTATTGTTTGTAAATTACTACGACAATCGCCTGCTGATTGTGTGTTTATGATCAAAAAAAAAAAAAAACAAAATGCAAACCACCTAGAAGGAGAGAGGAAAAAAAAATAAACAAATTCGTGATAATAATATGTTCGAACAAGAGAGTCACACAAAAGGGATAATTATGTATGTGCACGAGGACATTATGGGTTTTTGGCAAACGACGAAGAGAGAAGGTACAAAGTGAACACAAAACCAATGGACCAGAATATATGGTTAAAACCCCTCGCTTCCATCGACGCCGTAAATAATCAGATGAAAGCGAAACCTCTTGTGGTGTGCAACAAAAAAAAAAACGAAAACACAAAAACATAGGGACAAAAGGACTATCAACTGGTAGCCAAGGGGATTTTGCAGAATTATTTTTAGGCAAACTGCATCCGATACATCGTTATATATCAATTGATTGATCGATTGCTGTGACAAAATGGTTTTGCCTTTAATTGGGATCATCTATTGTGTGTACCAGCGACAGCAGGCACTGAATGGCCTCGGGCGGATAATAATACCTAATCCTTTGACACCTGACTTATTAGTTGGGATATTCACACCTTTCGGCTGGGCTGAGGATGTTCATTTGCATATTAAACACATTAGATACATGTTTCAGATAGATGGGCATTGTTCGGATGTTTTTTGCAAAAAGCTTTTATTTTTAGACTGTTCGTTTTGCTTTTGTCCTTTTCGTGACGCTTTGATGAGTTAATGGATACTATGCGGACACGCATAGCTGACCGAATGGCAGATGTGGGAAGGAATGCCCAAAGGGATTTAGTTTATGGTATATCCTTAAACATCGACTTTATACATACCTTAAACTCATTTAATTAAGAATACTGGACCTACAAAACAGCATTGTGGTACACCATTTTTTTGTATGAACCCTTGCTCTGCTGATTCCGATCGTTAGCATGCCCTCTTCAAGCCTACAAAACTGCTCAAATTTGACACTCTAACACGCGCATCTATGCTAAGTGGATATATGAAATCCCTATATCTCCACTCCTACCGTCCATAATCTCATCGCTATCACGAATTCTATCCTTTCATTTCGGTTTCCTTTATATTACCCAAAGACATCTGCTATTCCCCTACCATCGTAAAGGTGTATATATGCATAAGTGTAAATAAACTGAAGAAATAAATTCATCCATAGCCACCAGGAAAAAGGCTCTTCAGCACCGATCGAACAGTAAAACAAAAAGGAGTTTCCATAATTACATGCAATTTAAATTCGAAATGTTCGTGTCAGGACCTCCCTTGGATCCCTGTACATCGTCAGTCCTTGGCCAATCTCCCTTACCTTGCATTTCAATCTTTTTGATTAAGTTTTATTGCATTTTTGATCGAGCACAATACAAGGAAGATCATAAAAAGTCATCATTTTTCAGCACGTTGCATTCGTGGCTGACTGGTAACGCCATCGGCACTTTTCTTCCAAAAACGAATTCTTAAAATTAAGACACAAAAATACATAAACATTATGTACTGTGCAGAAAGCGGAATAAGGAATAATATAATAATGATTCCAAGTATCTGGAGAGGCGAAATGTTGCTCACGATCCTAATCGATCATCCTATGGTACCCGAATTCGCTCGATCGCGATCGTGGCGAAAAGCGACAGAATAAAATCGCGAATTTGTTTAACATTCCAATTTATTTGGGGCGGGCATGAAGCAAAGGATAATGCATAATTATGGTGTGCAGCAACAGCAAGAGTTGGAAAGCAGAAAATAAAATGTTAAAATACGTATACATAGTATCTGTGTAGGTTGGGCATGATGCGCTGGATGATCGGCGCGTTTTACGATGTGCGAAAATCCATGTGCGATTGAATTGAATTGAGTAGATACGGCGCGTCGGTCGACCGATTTAACGGATTTAGTGATACAACGATATGTTGATACGCCGATTTTCAGGGATGGGCTGCACAAAACAGAAATTACCAAACGAAATGGACGCAGAAATGAGCAGACCCGACGACCGTGCATAATCGAAGGGAAGCACTTTTGCATTTATGCGGTCTTGAAGGCTTTTATGTATGTACGTATGTACATATATAGATCAGCAGACGAGTGGGCAGATATGCCTTAGGAGTAAATTAAATGATAAGTTATGGGAATGGAGGTAATAAAAGCAAAGTGAAAGTATGTTGTGAGGATTTGGGTAGATGTTGAGTACTTGCAAGAGCGATGGGGACCGCGTATAACTGGGTGATGGTAGCTCATGTAGAGCGAGTTTAAGACTATTTGTCTACAGTACAGTGATTGATTTACTATCCAGCAGTATCAGTTTGAGGATGACAAAGGACTAACAAATGGCCTCGTAGGGGTAGCGAGAAGAGCCACGGCAGACGAACACCTACCGGCATTGTTAGTATCTAAGTCCCATCCCCACCCCCTCGTGGTGCCATCTGGAGATAAAAATTACAGACGGGTAAGGGCGAATTGCGAGTTTTCTGAATTGAAAATGGAATGAAATGGAAATGATTTAACGGACGGAATACATGTTGACCATCCCTGCAAACGTACATATTAAAGGACAGGAGCATCGGTTTTGCACCTGAAATACCTATTAGGTTCTTTTACAGACCAGGTGCGTGCGGCCCAGCAGTTAAGAAACGCCATAGCAAGAATGCAGACAATATTGCACTCGAAGAAGTGCGTTGGGATGGACCGCGTAAAAAGAGGACGAAAAACGTTGACACTTACTACGGAAACTGCTACAAGGAGGTGTAAGCCTATTTGGATGCGGATTTGTTGTTCCGGGTGGACTTGGGCAAAAATTCCTAAGCTTCCGGCATGCGAGCGAACGCCTCATAACAATCCGCATCAAAGCTACCTTCGGGAACATCAACTTGATATGCGTCCACGCCCCCACATAAGAAAGAGACGACAGAGTCAAAGATGACTCTGACATACGCTCATGTCCCAGCTACGACACCAAGATTGTTTTAGCAGATTTCAACGCGAAGCTCGGTAAGGAGGATGTCTTTGAACGAGTCGTAGGAAAGCTCAACCTATACGACAGCACGTCCGAAAACGGATTCAGGCTAATAGACTCAATATCCCTAAGGGAACCTGGCGGTCTCCTGGTCAATTACCTGTTAATCAAATTAATCACATTGCGATCGACGCCAGACATTTCTCCAGCATCTTGGATGTCCGAACTTTCCAAGGAGCCAATGTGAACTCGGATCATTACCTTGTTGCAGCCAAGGTATGCTTGTGGATATCGCGAACACTGCGGAGTCGAGTAGAACCATCAAAATTAGACGTCGGGAAGCTGCAATCGCGAGAGACCGCCAGGAACTTCACCGATCGTGTCTCTCTCCAGCTCTTTCAAGAGCCGATGCAAAATGCACAAACTATAGAACAGCACTTTCATGCTGCCTCTGATGTAATAGGTTTCCAGCCACTATCCAGGAGAAACCCTTGGTTTGATACCGATAGGTACAAGCAGAAAAACAGAATGCATACATATATGGGAAAGAAAGGAGGAGCATGGACCGCGCAGATGGAGAGATGTTATCGCAGGAACGACGTTCGAAAGTTTTACCAAAGAGTAACGAAGAGAACGAAGGATAAGCACGGGCCCTTCGTAGTGAAATCACAGTCGATGCTGAGAATGTGGAAGGACAATTTCTGCGGAGTGTATAACGGCGAAGATGGCCAAGATGCCGCTGTCAGACAGAACGCACCATTTACACTGGACGAAGATGAAAGTCTAACGTCGAATAAAGCTACTGGCACAGACCGCCTGCCTGCTAAGCTATTTAAAGCAGCTGGAGATGAAATGGTTGGGAACATGTACAAGCTTATCTGTAAGATACAGTCCGAGGAAAGCATGCCTGGCGAATAAAACCTCAGCATCATTTGCCTGGTCCATAAGGAGGAGACCGCTATAACTGCGCTAACTATAGGAGAATAGGTCTCCTTAACGTAGCGTATAAGATAATTTCTCCCGTGCTGTGTGAACGCTTGAAACCAATCGTGGCTTCAGGCCAGGAAAATCCACGATAGACCATGACCATGAATTCCAGGTCGACACACATCACCTTTTCGTTGATTTGAAGGCCGCCTATGACAGTATCTAAAGGGACGAACTATATAGAGCCTTCTTATGTTTTAACATCCCTGCACAACTCGTCAGGTTGTGCAGGATGACAATGGAGAATTCTACAATGGAGAATTCTCCCTGCTCCATTCGTTCAGCTGGAAAGGCTTGTTGGTTGAGGCTCAGGTTCACCTCGTTCTAACTGTAGCGCCACCTAAGTAGGTAAGTATCAGTTTGAGTGGTAGGTTGAGATTTACGTAGTTGCGGAACATGTTAGTTAAATGGCGCCCGACAAGGTGCCAGAGTTAGAGGGAAACTGGAAAATGTTTGTCCAAAATCATATATTTTCGTTCAATGAGGATGTAGGGCTTCAAAACATCAAGTTGCTTGATCATAGTAGTAGAAGGTATCCATTCGAAACAGTCCCCCCCATTAAGGTTTTCTCCATTCGATCCCATTAACGCCACATAATGCCAACAATCTACTGTCACTTCCTAAAATTTACAACTCAATCCGATAATTTACATAAACGAATAAATAAATTTAGCGATCTAGAAAAAATAGGAGAAAAACATTACAAAAAAAATGTCTGCTCCGCTCAACAAGGCCGTTAAACGTATGGCCCCAAACTACGTTAACGCAGCGGCGACACAATGCGAACAAAAATCAGGTTAACCTACGCGAATGATAATCAGCGCAATCTTAATTCCCAATCAAAGCATATATCACTTTTTTCGACACCAAACCATACCGAATCGTATCTATGAGGGTGTCAGCTGGACATGTCAACTCGAATGGAAACAATTTATTATCAAATGGCAAAGACGTCGATACATAGATAAACCGGGGCTATAAGGTTATAGCTCAAGTTTGATGTAAATTCTTAGCTTAGGATACATATACTTTGTTATTTTAATGAAAGTGCCCTTAATTAAGATTTGCCCAAGTATCTCGGTTCATAATGCGGCCCACATTGGTACGTAAACAACTAAAAATCTTGTTTTCTCTCCATCACCATCACCATACGCCCCGTAGTAGAGGAGAACGTATATGCAACAAGTTTTGCTAATATGGTCAGGGCAAGATACTTATTCTTGGTGTTGTTTTCTCTTTTTCTATCTTTTTTTCTTTGTCGTCATTTCAAAACCAAAATTATCTTTCATAAAGCAAAAGATATGAATTTGAAATGAAAAGCCGCGGCTACAAGTCGATTCGAAAAATGAATTTAGTCACACTTTGCATTATTTATCCATGTATCTTAGGTTAATCCGAATAACAAATGATCTCGATTGACTAGGAACTTTTTTCTCTCTCACTTGTCTCTCGCCGTTTGTAACTGGAACTTAACGAACGAATGTGTCGCCAAGTGCGCATAAATCAATCTATTAAATTATTGTTATTCAGTTCAGCGGTTATACTTTGTATCTGCATAAGTTTACGGTGTTGTTGGTTCCATTTTTTCAACTTTCTTTCCAGCGACCAGTGAAGGAACTTGTTTTTCTCTTTTTCTTTTTTCGTTACACGTGTATATGTATCTATTGGAGATAAATGTAAAATTGAGTCGAATTTTATTGGGAACCTGTGAGTTTGAGGAACTGCCTGGAACTTGTTGTGTTCGATTATGAAAATGAAACGAATGAAACTAAAAGTTACAGAATAAATGAGACAAAGTTGTCGACATTAATTAATTCGTTACTCACTGTCTGGAGAGCGAAGTGAAACCATTTTGTTAGGATTTGGCGACTAGTACTGGTAGCAGTGGTAGCAGTCACTTACTGTAGTCATAGCTCCAAGGCAATTCTCGCATTACACTGCCAATGCTATACGCTCGGCGGCGTCTACATAAAGGTTATTTTTAGGATTTCAGGTAGATAGACGTATTATAGAACAAGCCCACAACAAACAGCGCTACATACTCCCTAGCTACTATTTATCCTTCTTTTGGCGTGGTATGGTGTTTAGCTTAATTCACGAACAAACAGATACAAGCATACGTTTAGGACGGATGCATAATACCATACAATATATACATATACCTAGGAATGGTGTAAAATTTACTTTCGGGATTGGTAGTCTATCAGGATTGATTAGAAGCACTGAAATAGCGCGAAGAAAAGTTCTGATAATTCAACTTAAATTAGATTAGGCGTTGATACGTACCGAAGAGGGTACGATGTGGTTGGGAAGTTCTAGTTTTCATCTGTTTTGTAGTTACGAGGATTTGCGGTTAATGCAATTAAGTCATGTATGTCGTGAGTCATGGGTGTCGTCATGTTTGGGATATTGGCTGTTAGTGTAATTTGGTTTGTGTGAAAGGTTGGGTAATCGCCTTTGCCGTAATTTTGTTTTTTTTTTCCTTGAGCTCTCCTTATTTTGATTAGGGCCTCTGGTGACGTTTCTTTTAGCAACCTTAGCCACAATGTACGGTAATCATTTTTAAACACATTAGACATTCATTTTAGTGTTATCGTTTCCTTCAGTTTACGTTAACTTGGGGCTCACGGAATGTCTTCACATGGGAGGACGTTCGACGCTAAAATTTGGTTGAACTGGATGAATAGAATGTAGGCAAACCGAATGCAAACAATTTGGCAATTGATAATTTCATTTTTTCTTATAGTTCGTGCAGGTTCATGAGTCTTTTTTCTTTCTTTTGGTGGCGTTACAGTCCATGAAGGACCTGAGCCGAGCTTCTCTCAATCACCCATGGTGTGCGGCGTGAGCCGAAAAGCTTTTTCCAAGCAAGTTATACTACGGGGGGGTTTTGCCAGTACTCCGCCGAGGAGGAACGCCGCGAAATAAACATTCGATGGCGTTGGTGTTATCGGGATCCAAGCCCGCTCATCGTGCGTCAGAGTCCAACACACTAACTACTGCGCCACGGCGAGTTCAAAAGTTTACACTCTTATAGTATTTATCAAACAGTCTGAACGGAGTGCAGTGGTTTGGGTCTTAGGTGTTCGTTCACCACTCTCCATGGGTGGATGTCCTAGATAGGATTCGAGAGGAACCGACCAAATTTTCACGTTGGTAGTAGTTCTCTGTTACAGTTCCACGCACTTATGGTGTTATATTAGAGTTTAAGGTGACCACATACTGTGAGTGTTATGCCTTCATCAGTACGTTTGATCACTTCTCATTCACAACAGCTGTGTGTTGCAGAATTTGTTTACGTATAGGAATTGTTTTTTCTTGGCTATGGAACGACTTTGAACAACAGACCTTCCGCTAGACAATCGGTGATATTCCACCCACTACACCACGCCCACTTTTCGTTCAGTTTCGTCGTTGATATAAGCTTAGGCTCACTTATTCCTACTCAGTTATTTGCGACCATCGTCTCCTGTGACATTCTTTAGGATAAGAATCAAATACTCTTCGTAGCTAAGCTCTGATGTTCATTCGCTCAACATAACGAAGCCATCTCTGTCTCTCTCTTTATTTGGGTCTTTCCTCTCCTACTCTTCCGCCGAGACTTACGGTTCGATTTTCCAGTCTTATTTTCCTCTAAATTTTTGTCATCATCATTAATAGCGAATGGTTCACTCTAGCTAATAGCAAGATTCTGTACATCATCCCCATTGCAAAGTTTGCCAAAGTGGTTTTCCCTATCTTTAGCATTAAGAATGCGTTTTTATCGTCTCCTTTATAGCCTCGGCCTGCTTTGTTTTTGAGGCCTGGGAAAATGTTCGCAACACTGCAAATGCTTGTGTGTTATGTGTGCCATCCGACATATTTTAAGATCAGGTGTGTCAATTAACACGTTTGATCTCTGAAATTGAGACACTTGTTTGTGTTAGAACTATAATACGTTCTATTGCGTATCATGAATAAGAACTCTAACGACACCTTAAGTGTGCTGCAGCGACACATCTATTAATAATCAACACACTTTGGATCCATCAAACAAAAGGGACATTTCCCAACTGTATACAACCTTGCCCGAAAGTAATGTGCGAGTCGGATTCATGGCAAAGTAGTTAACACATTGGACCCTCAACTCTCAAATCTCAATGTCTGCAGCCACCAAAAAGCAATGACACTCAAGCTCTTCCCTAGATTGGTCCTTGGAGCTGGATGGCATGATCATCATGATGTTGCTTCACAACAAAAAGAAACAATGAATTCAATCAAAGAAAAAACAAGGAACAATGTCTTGGGTTTAATGAGCTTCGAAGCGACACATGCTCGGAGAGCGAGGACGAGATGGAGTAGTTTTTTTTTTTTGTTCGCTGCGAAAAATGTTCACAGAAACCTTGAGATTTGAGCACGGGATCACTGAGTTGGGAGTCCGGTGTGTTAGCTATTATACCATGAGTCCGGGTAGCAATTTGCTGTTGGAAATGTTCCTTTTTGCGTGTTTCATAATGTATGTATGTATGTTGGCGTTACAGTCCATGAAGAACCTGAGCCGAGCTTCTCTCAATCACCCATGTTGTGTGTGATTTCATTTTCCCATAGGTGAAAGGGACCTACAGTTTATTGCCGGTTCCGAACGGCGAAATTCGAGAAGCTTTTCATGACAGTTTTACTACAGGGGGTTTTGTCAGAACCCCGCTGAGGAGAAACACCGTGAAAAACACGTTCGATGACATGGCTGTGTCGGGATTCGATCCCGAGTCATCGGCGTCAGAGGCCAACACACTACCCACTGCGCCACGGTGCAACTCATGCGTGCGTGTTTCATAATGACACACTTTAAATTGTATAAATAACAACTATAATGAAAACACACACTTTGGTGTGTTACGGCAACACACAATTTGCAGTTAATTTTTAGGCGATAGGTAGGTAGGTAGGTAAGACCGTAGCCTTCCCAGAGATGGGAAGAACACACATAGGCCAAGGAGGCCCGTTGTGCAGCTACGAGGGGGCTTAGCCCCCTATTCGTGGAACCATTTTGTGCTTCTTAAGAATTTAAGAAGATTAGATATCCCCACTTGCTGAACTTCGGTCAGATCGTTGAGGAGGTATGATCCTAGGTATCGTTTCCTGACTGTGCAGAATGCTGGGCAGGCGCAGAGAAGGTGATGAATGGATTCGACCTCCTCCTCGTCTAAACAGCTCCTACAAAAGTCATTCGGAGTGATACCTAGTTTTTGCGCGTGACTGCCAATAAGGCAGTGTCCTGTGATGACACCTATGACTTTATAGATGTCAGTTCTATTTAGGGAGATAATACTCCTAGTCCGTTGACTATCGAGCCGGGGCCAGATTTGCCTGGTGATGAGGCAGGTGTGTCCCTGAGTCCATCTCCGGTTCGTCTCGGCCCTGGCGAGGGTATTGAGATTGTATTTGATGGTTGCGAAGGGTATACCCTCGCAGACCACAGTTGTTTGTAGCGTCGTTCCTTTTTTGGCGAGTCTGTCGGCTCTTTCATTTCCGGTGATGTCGCTGTGTCCCGGTACCCATATAAGTTGTATGTTGAACTGTTCAGCCATCTCATTAAGAGATAGGCGACAGTCGAGGCTGGTTTTTGATGTGTACACATAGGACTCCAGCGACTTTAAGGCCGCTTGGCTATCCGTGAGAATACGGATGTCCGTGGTGGATATCACGTTCCACTTCAGCCAGGACAGAGCCTCTTTTATTGCCAACAGTTCCGCCTGGAAAACGCTGCAGTGATTAGGTAGTTTTATCGCTTTGTTTAGCTTAAGTTGTTTGCAGAATACCCCACTGCCCACCCCGTCCTTGGTTTTAGACCCGTCAGTATAGAAATCTATGCAGCCTTTACGAGGTTGAGTCTGACGAGTCCAGTTCTGTCTGTCCGGGTATAACGTTATGAAGTTTTTATCCAAGACTGTGGTGGGCTTTGTGAGGTCTAGGTTTTCTGCGATGGTTGACCTGTTAATCAGGATCGAGGAGTGGCCAAAGACGTAGCTCTTCCAGTTCGAGTTGGCTTTAAGTCTAATGGCCGTTTGTGTGGCAATTTGCTTGCCGAAAATATCGAGTGGTGTAAGGTCGAGTATCATGTTAAGTGCAGCCGTCGGGGTGGACCTGAGGGCCCCGGTAATGCATAAACACGCCAGCCTTTGTACCTTCTCGAATTGTTTGAGGTATGTTGTCTTGTCCAGTGCTGTCCACCAGACAGTCGCTCCATACATTAATGTGGGTCTAACGACCGTGGTATAGAGCCATAGAGTAATCTTGGGATTGAACCCCCATTTTTTCCCTATGGCTTTCTTGCATGAATAGAGAGCTGTTGTTGCTTTTTTGGCTCTTTCGATTGTGTTGATTTTCCAGGTTAATTTCCTGTCCAGTATGATGCCAAGGAATTTGGCACTGGAGGAGTAGTTTAATCTGGTATCAAGCAAAGTGATAGGGCAGTGCTCCGGAATTTTATGCTTTTTGGTGAATAGCACGAGCTCCGTTTTCTGGGGATTAACCCTGAGCCCTTTGCTATGCGCCCATTTGCAAAGAATTGAGAATGCCGTTTGCATACGGTCATTCAGTGTCGATAGGTATTTACCTGAGATTGAAATGGCAACGTCATCCGCGTAGGCAGTAACGTCCAGGCCTTCTTCCTCCAGTTTAATTAGTAGCTCATTTATAACTACATTCCAGAGGAGAGGTGAGAGAACCCCTCCTTGCGGGGTTCCCCTGGTAACCACTCTGGTGATTGCCTGGTTACCCCATTTCGAGTGAATCTTGCGTGTTGATAGTAGTTCGCTGATCCACTCTACGAGAGTCTTCTCCACCTTTAGCTTTTCCAACCCTTCCGTTATTGCTTCCGGAATGACGTTGTTAAAGGCGCCCTCTATATCTAGGAAGGCTGTTAAAGTGTATTCTTTAAGATGGATTGATCTTTCGATTTTCCTCACTAGGGTGTGCAAGGCTGTTTCGATAGATCTACCCTTAACGTAGGCATGCTGTGCCCTAGAAATTAGGGGCGGATCCAAGTTATGGCGTATATATAGGTCTACCATCCTTTCCAAGGTTTTTAGTGCAAAGGATGATAGACATATAGGCCTTAGATCCTTGGGGGTAGTGTGAGAGTTTCTGCCGGCCTTAGGAATGAAAAGCACCTTTGCGCACTTCCACTTGTCTGGAATGTGACTCCAAGCTAGGCATCCTTTGAAGATTATCTCTAGCCATGGTATAGTCCATTCCATGGTTTGTGTAAGTTCGACCGGGTAAATTCCATCCGGACCTGGCGATTTATAGGGCTTGAAGCTTTTTAGCGCCCATATTATTTTCTCTCTGGAGATGATGTGTTCGAAATTTCCCATTAATGCGGATGAAAAGTGGGTTCCTTGCGGCTGCGGTGAAACCTGCGATTCATGGCATCCTGGGAAGTGCGTATTGAGAAGAAGGTTTAGAGTTTCTTCTTCAGATGCTGTCCAGACTCCGTTAGCTGTAAGGTAGCTTGGGAATTGTGGATCTTTCGAGAGTATTTTCCTCAATCTGTAGGCGTCTGAAATTTTTTCCATATTGTTACAGAAAAGTTTCCAGGATAGCCTTTGCTCTTTCCTCAGAGTTTGTTTGTAAGTTCTGAGTGAAGCTTTATATAGGCTCCAGTCACTATCGTTCCTAGTACTCTTTGCTTTGTTAAAGAGTTTTCGACAGTTTTTACGGAGCTTGCTTAGGTTTGCGTTCCACCACGAGGGATAAGAGTTTTTCCTCGATTTGTGGCTTGCGCAGCTGTTGACCCGTGCGTTGCCCAAGGTAGTTGTTAAAATGTCAACCATATTATCTATGTCTACCGTGGACCGCGGGTGATCGGGGGTCCTGCTTACTACAGAGTTGCCAACAAGGGCTCTATAGCGCTCCCAATCGATTCTTCTTGGGTTACATGAAGAGTCGATTGGGGTTGGGACCATGAAGGCTAGGTTGAAAACCAAGTAGCGGTGGTCTGAGAAGGAGTGTTCCTCAGAAACTTTCCATTCTCTTATTTTGTCAATGAGAGAGGGAGATGCTAGAGTTATGTCTAGTACCTCCCTTCGATTTTTTGTAACAAAAGTGGGTACATGACCCTTGTTGCATATATTAAGATCAGAGGTAAGAATGAATTCAATAAGCCACTCACCTCTTTCATTTATGTCGCTGCTACCCCACAGGGTGTGATGCGCATTCGCGTCAGCCCCAATGAGGAGTCCAGCTTGGTGGTTTGGCGAGTCTCTCACCAGCCTTTTTATCTCGTCCGATGGGATGGATTCGTCTTGCGCCATGTATGCAGAGGCTATCCATAGCTTGTTCCCGGGTGATTCTACGGCAATCACCGTGGTGTCTGGGGAGCTGTAATTAGGAAGAAGGTAAGCGTTTATGGATTTCTTTGCAAGTATGCAAGTCCGGGGCTTACCTTCTTTTTGTGATGTAAAAATGTTGTAGGCTGGATTTCTCAATCCACGAACCTTGTGTTCATGAACCCAAGGTTCCTGGATTAAGGCTATGTCCTCTTCCCCTTTGGCCAGCCTGAGGAGAAGGTTAGCGGTAGCCGCTTTCGAGTGATGGAGGTTAATCTGAATTAATCTCAGCATCATGGCTGTTATCAATTCGGTTGACCTCCACCACGGTGGTGTCGAGATCTTCTAGATTTAGGTCTAGAAGATCGTCTTCCATCGGCGAGCTGGTAGAATAGTCTTCGCTTCCGGAGTCGAGCAGCGATTCTTGGTCCTTGTTGACCAGGAATGTTGCTGTAATTTCAGCTTCAATCGGCGCGGGGCCCTTGCTCCCCGAGGGGATGGGGGATTCCTGCTCCATTGAGCTGTCTACATTGACCTCGGTGTTGGCCGTGGTTTCGTTGCCGGATGGTGGCATTTCCTCATCCTTTTTGTAAATATTAAGTTTGATCTTCTTGAAACCAAACCTGATGTAATGGTCACATTGGGCCAGAGGTTCCAGGGCTTCACTATTCAGCACAAGAACTGCCTGTCTAGATCGGTCCTTTGGTTCCTCCAGCTTCGCGACCCTCCAATCTCTTGTTGGGAGATTGGGATTACAGAGGTTTATGGTCTCAAGAATTTCGAGGGGGTTGTCTGGTGCCAGCGGGATCCAGCATCTAGCTCTCGGTCGTTTCGGGATCTGGTCCTTGGTGACGACCTTGAGCCTGGCTCCCTCCCATATTTCCCCCATTTCGATAACTGTGGCCTTTAAAAGATCAACCGATCTTTCATCGGCACAGCTTATCAGTTTAACCCTGCCTTGATACCATCCGGCGTCATCACAGATGGGCGGTGGTCCAGGGTTCTTTCTCATGATTTTGAGGAAGTTTGCCGATAGTGCATGGTCGACATCCTTCCATTTTTCGGTCGTCATTTTTCCGTCCGGATCGCTGTCATCAATGATAGCTACCGTCAGGCACTCCCTCGCAACCTCACCGAAAGGCTTTGATGGCTTGGCCAGTGTTCCCAGCCTGACCTTCTTAGCCTCCCGCTTTGGTTCCTCAGGGGACGATCTGGGCCTCTTGGCCTTTGCTTTTCCCTGGGCCAGGATTCCTGTAGCCCAGGCTACCGACTCTTTTTCTTTTTCCGTTAGGTCGGTGTTATGGCCCCATCGTTTTAAGATTCTCAAGGCCGCCTTTTGGTCTTTATAGGCCTTGGACGATGGGTTTATTTTTCTGTTGTCAGCTTTGCTTGCCGACAACTTAACGGAGCGGTTTGTCGATTCTCCGATCGGAGTATTAACCGCATTTGATGTAGAGGGGATTTCCTCCCCTTCCGGTTTTTTATGAGATCCGGACTCATTATTGTTTTTATTTTTGTTATTGTACATTTGGTACCCACGAGTTGCGGAGAAATATATGTCCACCTGGGCAGAGATCCGCAATACCCAGGTAAGGCTAGCTGATCCGGAGGGCGCCAGGTATCCGGATACACCGTTTGCGACTGAGCTATTTTTGGTCTGGGCTCTCAGCCTGGTCGACATCTCGGCACGGTTCGATTAACACCTTATGTCCAGCCCAGGGGATGGGGATTGGATATTCAGGATAGGAGTGTGATAGGATAAGTGGAGTGGGATGGGATTTGCATTGGTGAAAAGGGGATGACGGGGGCGATTATCCTTTGGTGAAAAGCCCCCACACCACGCCAAGGTAGATAATCAGGTGGGGGAATTTTTAGGCGATAGGTAGCGTTAAATCCGGAAAGCTCAAGGCCAGTTAATTGCCTTGACGACTGTGGGCAATCGTTTGAAAAGCGACAGTTTAGACCTCAACTTGTGTGTATACAAATGGTAATGTTATGTAGTGGTTGTAAAGTTTTTCAAGTTCGAAGGTGGAAAAAATGCCCTATTCTTGACAGCATAAGTACGATAAGTGTCATATTTTAAAACCAGGTATGCTTACTTAGTATTGCTAGTTCATCATGGGAAGACTATAATATTGTTTGCAAATTATTCCATTTTTTTTATTAAAATAAATTTTCTGTGAAAAATGTTTTTCCCAAATTTCAATTATTTTATGGCCGTCATAGTCGTCAAATTAAGCAATTCAAGCCATTTGACGGCTGTAAACTTTTTCCGATGGGAGCGCGTTAAATCACTTGCCGATGGTAATAAACTAGTATCAATTGCGGTCTTGGAAGACTTAAGACATGGTGTTAGCGAGATACCAGTCAATGTGCTCGAAACAGCAGTGACTCAAAAATGGTGACTCATTTGAAATGTAGTTGTGGAAGCTGATAGTTAAATGGCAGGTATTGGTCCATGTACTGGAGGAAAAAATGGAAAACTGTTTTTCCAATCTTTCTCCGCCTTTTTGATAATTAAAAAGCAAACGCTTACAAAATCGGAGGAAGTTATACTCGTTTTAACAAAGCAGTGTAGTCAAATCACCCAAAATCTGATGCAGTTTTGAAAATAGTTGATGAAGCATGTTTATCATCATCGTTCGAACTTGATGCGAATGGGTAGAGTTAGACAAATTTGACTTTAACCGTCGTCTTCTCTCAAATATTGCCTCGGTAGGTCTGCCTTGATTGTAACAAAGTGATGATACGGATCGATGTTGGCTATTTGAGAGGTTTAAATATATGAAGAGGGTTATTTCCCATAATTCGCATTGTAAATCTATCTGGTGATCGTCAAATTTGAGCCGTTGTCGAGGTACGTGGTTGTGTTCTGGCAGTTACGAGGCTTAAAGGAGTTTGTCACTACAATATCTCAGCCGCCACTGTATGTACGTATGTTGGCGTTACAGTCCATGAAGGACCTGAGCCGAGCTTCTCTCAATCACCCATGTTGTGAGTGATTTCATTTTCCCATAGGTGAAAGGGACCTACAGTTTATTGCCGGTTCCGAACGGCGAATTTCGAGAAGCCTTTCATGACAATTTTACTACAGGGGGTTTTGTCAGAACCCCGCTGAGGAGAAACACCTTGAAAACACGTTCGATGACATGGCTGTGTCGGGATCGATCCCGTGTCATCGGCGTCAGAGGCCAACACACTACCCACTGCGCCACGGTGCTCTCAGCCGCCACTGCGGGTAGGTAATATAGGACTTGATAGCAGAGATTCTAGCTGTCTAGCTCTTAGTGTTCTGCACAAGATATTAAAATTCTAAAGAAATTTCATACCAAATTGGAAATTCCTTCCGTTTAAACCTCAAGAAGATTGATCATAAAATTAAAGTTTCAACCACAAAACCACTTTCGTTCGTTGTCCAAATACCCGTTGTACAACTAAAAACAAGTTTTAATCCAAGTTGCAAACTCAAAACACTTTACACGCCATTTACCCGACCACTAAAACAAATTACAAACATTCAAGACAACCGCACATCACACATAAGTTGCCTTGTATCCACACCAACAGCCAACAGGATATATGAATATACATGTACATAGCTGGACCATTATCCCATTAAACACGCATTGCATAAGGAATGTAAGAACGAAAATGGAACCAGAAGAAAAATGACAGCTTCCGAGTTAATTACAACGAGTCACATCCTCAGGTAACCAAGCGAGCACTCGTCCTTTGTCCATCCGATGCATGCTTGTACCATTTAGAATGAACTTAAGTGTGTTCTACGAACTAAACTGCATTAATTCAAATTCCCTTTACTTAATTCATAAACAACAACAACAACAAATAGAGTATCGCAAGACCATTGCAACAACAAGCGAGCTGAGCGTCCTCCGAGTTGGTCCAAACAAGCCCGACATGTCGCTGCATATACATAAATATCTTTCTCTTTGGTTTTTTGTTGTTCTAGAACAACAGCAGCAACAGTCCGTCGAGTGCGAACAACAACTACTGGGTGTTAGTGTGTTCCCAAGTGCGATGCCAACTAATTTTAAGCTTGTCTTGTTTTTCTGGCTTGGTGGGATTTTTTAGCCCTCCGCCTCTTGCACGGGGCACCATCAACACTTTAACCATTCCCTCTTTGTCGCAACACACCATCATTTATTATTATCATTATTATTATGTATTCCAATCCAATCACTATAGCGTCGCGTCGTCAGCATCCAGCAGCGAGATCGGACAGCTGGTATATGGACTGCTCCGTACGTTCAATCAGTCTGCCATTATAATGCATAGATACGTATATACTTTTCGTTTTTTTTTTATTTATTTATCTTGACACCGGTAGCGCTGTGGAAAGTTGTGTTGTATACAGAGGGCTGGTGTACCAAAGAGGGCATTAAATCCAGATACAAATTATGTGAACTGATAGTTGTCCTATTAATTTGCAAACTTACTCATACGTACATATATAGATAGGTATTCGCCGAAGAAGGACGATGGTGTTCAAGTGCAAGAGCAAGTGTGAGGTATAGTGATCAGTAGAAGAAGAATCGAAGATAGAGTCAACGAGTCAAAGAATCGAGATGAAGTTCAATGATATGCCAGTTTGAATTATGAACACCATTAAGATCGTTTTATGAAATACCAAGAACAAAAAAAATAAGCAAAGGAGGCTGTCATCAAAAGCTACGAAGAGACGGACAATCTTCGATCGTATCTGCGGATAGAATTTCATACGAACATACATACGAGTACTCGTAGTACCCTTTCGTATGCCAAGTGACATGTTCGCAGTTTAGTATTCATATTTGCATCTAGATAGCTGTGGTAGTGCCCAAGGGCAGAGTAAATAATTGCTAAACACCGATTTTACGGCTAAACTTGACTTTTCAGTTCAAACTCGATGGCGAAGTCCAAACGATCGATCTCGGTATGTAATTTATTTTTACTTTGTGTGTTAGTTGGAGATACACTCTGTAGTTTGTTCAATTCCCTCATGCATACCTGCCATTTAATAATTGTTTATGATGTCATTTCCACTTAAGTTTATTTTCTGCTTCCCTCCCATTGTTTTATGGCTCACCTGTTAGTTATTTTATTCAACTTTACCTTTGTTTGGCATTTAAGTATCTCAAAGATACTTGACTCGATTTGCAATCGAGCATATGATTTAAGAGACCTAGTGTTTAACAACAAGAAATTTCGATTTCGAACCTTCAGTTTTAGTTTTTTTTTTGGTGGGGTGGTGGATAAGTCAACAACAACAAGTCTCAAGTCTTAAAACTTGAGACGTAGACTGCAGCTGTAATTATAAAACCATTTCGTACAAAGTGCTACATATATGTACGTGGAGTACCATATTTTTTTATTTTCTTTTCTGACTTTGTTTATCGCAATTTATTTAATGAAATGAACGTTGTTCGATACCAAATATGGTCGGGCACAACATTCAGTGGGTGGTGGTGACTAGATACTTGTCCAATAACAGCAACAGTATCTAACCTTAGATACGTTTTAAATGACAATACCGACCGAAAGCCAGATATCTTGGCGATGGGATCCATTCACTTTTCGGTTTCGGCTAACTGCAACAAGTTTCAATCGAAAGCGAAATATTGTATGTATACAGATAGATATACAGATAGATAGATACTCACAAAGAGCTATAACGTTGTTTATTGTATACGTTTTTGCTTTTCTTTTTTATTTTCTTAATTGCACACTGAGTCAGCAGTACAACCATGGAATCAACACCAGACATCGGGACAGACCGATATACTATGGTTAATAGAATGCGATATTTAGCGAAATTGTTTTAAAATTATCTGTTTTCAGGCAATTACGCTAATAAAATAACAAAGCCGTGCCTAATTGGCCCAAGAAAATAGTTAAGAATATGCTCAATGCTTATTAACTGCGCTCTTTACGGACAATGTTTATCTCTTTTCAATTCTAGGTTTTGGTTTTACATTCACTTAGAGGATAAAAAGTGTACACTTCTGCCCTTTGACGGAGTAATATTTGCTTATTGAACACCCGTGAGCCGGTACTACGCGATCCCTACGCGGGATCTTCGGGCAACTCGATCCTCCGCCATCGGCTCTAACTCATCAGGAGCTATGCCCAAACGCACCCAGGCGAGTTTTTGGACTTGGTCCAACCATCTCGTCCTGGGTCTGCCGAACGGTCGCCTGCCTGATGGTATTGCATTCAAGGCATGCTTTGGAAGTCGTGGTGATGGCGACATTCGTCTCACCTGACCGAACCATCGAAGCATAGCCCTTTCCGTTCGGAGAAGCAGCTGCTCAACATTGAGTTTCCCGCACACTGCCGTGTTTCTCACCCTATCCCGGCGAGTAACTGCCACAACAGCATGAAGAAATCTCATTTCGGCAGCTTGTATTCGCGATCTTATACTTCCGGTCAATACCTAAATTTCATGACCATAGGTGAGAGTTAGAACAAATACTAAGCAAAAAACCGCTAACTTGGCTTTGACACCAAGCTCGGTCTTCCTGATTACATATCAAAATTGACTCAGCTTGGCCTATCCTGCAGGAAAGCTCAGTATTACTCCTCCCATCACTGGTGAAGAAGACCCCGAGATACTTAAATTTCTCCACCTGCTTCAATGGAACTCCTCTAACATGTAGAGAGTATTGGACAGGTGTTCTGGAAATAACCTCGGATTTGTCAACGTTAACCCTCATTCCAGCATCAGCACATACGGCCACAAACCTATCCAGCGCGCGCTGGAGTTCCGTCTGGGACAATTTGAGGACAACTTAGTCATGTACAAAAAGAAAATGGCTTACCCTCAACTCTTCCAATGTGAAACACTCCTCGCCTCGACTGCGGTGCAACATCCAGTCCATATATACATATAATGAAAAAGAGAGGTGACACGACGCACCCTTAGCGAAGTCCAACGCCCACGGTGAAAGGTGTTGATTTACTACCGTTAACCCGAGACTGAATAGCCCTCAACAGAAGACCATCAATCCCATATTCCTGCAGAAAACTCCACAGTTTACCTCGGCCATATGCCTTTTCCAAATTTACAAAGCAGGTGTAGGTCGGTTTGGTGTACTCCCAAGCCTTAGAGTGAAAAGCTGGTTGGTTGTACTTCCGCCGTGACGAAACCCGCACTGTTCATCCCCTATCCTAGATTCGACCATAGCTCTAGAACGGGCTTCCGACACCTTAGCGTAGACTTTACCGGGAATACTTAAAAGAGATATGCCCCTATAGTTGGAGCATTCTGTTTTATTCCCCTTATTGAAAGAAGGGACAATCACCCCAGTCTGCCAATCGCTAGGTGTCTCACCGCATTCCCAGGCCACCTTAATGAAACGAGAGAGCCATAATACTCCCTCTTTACCCATTGCCTTAAGCATTTCTCGCCGAACTTCATCTACACCGGCGGATTTGCCAACTTTTAGCGATTCAGTCGCTAAAATGACTTCCTCCACCGTTGGACTAATTCCCGCCCCACTCAAGACTATAGGTCTGTCCCCGTTAGCGCCCTGTTCGGGATTGAGTAGCTCCGAAAAGTGCTCGCTCCATCTGCGTTAGATGTCCATCTCATTGGAAAGCAACACACCATGTTTGGATTTAACTTCTTCGATTATGTTGAGTTTCCTTCCTCTGAGCCGGCGAATGGTTTGCCAGAACACATTTTTCGCAGATCTATGGCCGCCTTCCAACTTCTCGCCAAACTCCTTCCAGCACTGCTATTTAGCTGCTCGCACAGCCAATTTGCAAGTTCTTCACGCCACAGTGTACCGGTCACGGGAAGCAGACTCTCCCAAGAGGATCCAGTCCCTGTAGGCCTTCTTCTTCTCTCTGATGGCTTCTTGAACTCCGGGTGTCTTAAACCACGCAGTTCTTTTTCTCCCCACCAGCCGCCACACCAAGTCGCTTCTCTCCACAAACATCACGTGCAGAAGCAATGACATCTTCCTCTACATGCGATGGAACAGTTGGAATTTGTTCATACATTTCGGATTTGTGTCGTGCAAAAGTGTTGCTGAACCTGCTCTGTAGTTTCTCCCACCGTATGCGTGCAACCACTCTTGGTTTCCGCCTTGGCAGACGAGTTACTCTATCAGCAAGCTACAGCTTACACAACACAAGGTGATGATCAGTTGACAGTTCAGCCCCCCTCAGCACACGAACGTCTCAAATCATCCGTTTCACACACGGTGGTACCACAAAGAAATCACGATACCACGTATATGACTTTGTGCGGAAAGAAGGTCTTCTCAATGGACATGCTATTTGCACAGCAAAAATCCAACAACCTCTCTCCGTTCGCGGTTTGATGAGGACTACCGTTCCACCCAATCACACTCCCCACTGTCGTTACATCCATACCCACGGGGGCGTTGAAGTCACCCATCAGGATATAGGAATCCATCTCAACCACCCTATCAAGGGCAGCATCAATTTCATCCAGGAAAGCCGCATACTCAGGGTCTAGATTCGGTGCATACACCTGCACCAGAACCAAAGCTGATCTTTCAAGCTTGAGTTTTAAGATCGCGACCCTCTCTCCTAATGGTATCCACTCCAATACTTGAGTATCCCCGAGTACTACCGTATGTGCAGACATTTGAGGTGCAACTCCCGATAGGAAGAGTTTCCACCCGTCCGAAAAGTCCACAGTTCTATAACCTCTTTGCTTTGTCGAAGAGATACCTACGATATCTAACCGATACCTGGCAGCTTCCTCAACCAGCTCGAGATGCTTTCCTGTGAGCGATGAGGTGTTCCATGTACCCATCCTAAGTCGATGCCGTTGTCTGTTGCCTTTTACTCCTCGCACGCACCGGTTAGTGCATGACGTGCATCCCCCTCCACCTCCTTAATGGCTCACGAGGTCATTGCCGGGTTGCTCATGACTTCTTCGGGCTAAGGCCGACCGGGGCAGACCGGCCACCAGACGCTCGCATACTGCCACCATTTAGGCATGGCTCCGAATGAGGCCCTGGCACACCAGGGTAGGCAATTTCCGAGGCAGGTCTCTTTTTTGTCATCCAGAGGGGTTTTGCGCTTCGTTAGCCAGGTTTGGGCCGTACGAAAATGAATTCGCACACCCCAAACATGTTACCGTGAGGAGGTCAGCTGTCCTTAACCCAAAACGTAAGTAGAGGTTGCACGCAACAATGAGTCACCCCTTCCACCTATTTTTGTTTCTATAGAGAAACTCCTCTCCTTTTATTTTTCATTCAGTTTGAGCCGAATTTGAAGCTTTGTCCTGGAATTGAGCAATGTTGAGCCTAATTGAGTGGTATACGGCCGTTTGTATATCACTATATCACCGTCTAAACTCACCAACCAAGGCATCTGGAAAGAAGCTGAACCAGTACCTGAAGCGTTCACGAATGTTGAGCTACATTGAGCCGGTTCGAATTTTCTACGACATTTTTTCTTGGACATATGTACCTTATTGGTTTTAGATGCTATTATAGAGAATCAGTAGATTTTGTGGGTGCAAACTGGAGCGTAGTCGCAAATGAAGTACTAACTAAACTAGAGAAAGAAAGTCTCGATGTTATTACCTACGCTGGTGATCTTGCTATTGCCATCTCAGGCAAATATCTGCCTATGCTGAATGACCGCATGCGTACGGCATTCTCCATTGTGCAGGTGGATACAAAATAATGGCCTCAAGATAAACCCCCAGAAAACGGAACTTGTTCTCTTCACTAGAAAGCACAAGATTCCGGTCGCGTGTCCAATCACTCTGCTCGGTACCAGGCTAACTTATTCCCCTAGTGCCAAATATCCTGGCGTTATACTGGACATGAAATTAACCTGGAAAGAAAATATTACCGAACGAGCAAGAAAGGCAACCATAGCGCTTTACACTGGCAAGAAAGCCTTAGGGAACAAATTGGGCTTCACCGCCAAAATAACCCTATGGTTGTACATCACAGTCGTTAGACCTATTCTTTTGTTCGGTGTTTTAGTCTAGTGTTCTGCATTAGACAAAACAATATACCATAAGCAAATAGAGAAGGTACAGAGGTTAGCAGACATGTGCATCATCGAGGCCCTAAGGTATACTCCAACGGTAAGCAGCTAGCCACATATACGGTTGCGAGATTAAAGGCCAGCTCAAAATGGACGAGCTATATTGCCAGCCACGCTTCTATACTGAACGACAGGACAACTTTGGCACAGGACTCTGACTACATTGAGCCCATCACGGTCTTTGACAAGAAGTTCAAAATAACTTACCCAGAAAGGAAAAAATAGACCCCACAAGTACGACCCCGCAGGAGCTCCATGGACTCTTGCACAGATGGGTCGAAAACCCAAGATGGGTTAAAACTACCAGACCATTGCAGCGTTTTCCAGGCGGAGCTACTAGCAATAAAGGAAGTCCTGTCTTGGCTAAGGCGGGGGGCGATATCTATCACAGATATTCAAATTTTCACTGACAGCCAATCGCTGTCCTGAAATCGCTAGAGTCTTATGGCTACACATCCAAGACAAGCATTGACTGCTGCCCAGCTGTTAACGGTATGGTTGAACAGTTTAACATTCAACTTATATGGGTACCAGAACACAGCAACTTTTCAGGAAATGTTGCCAAACAAGGAACGACGCAACAAACTGACATGGTATACGCTGGTACACCACTAGCAGGCATTAAATAAGAGCTAATGAATCAAGCCATGGTTGAGATGAACCTGAGATGGACCCGATGGCATACCTGTCTAACCACCAGGTTAGACAATCTGGCCACGAATTGACCGGCACCGAACCACGGGACTAATCTCCCTAAAACTAACCGACATCAGTATAATCGTTTGTGTCATAGCTGGTCACAGTCTTATAGGCAGTCACGCACAAAGACTAGGGCAAGTTTCTTATGACTGTGAAGACGAAGAGGAGGTTGAATCCATTCAATAGCTGCTCTGCGCCTGTCCGGCCATCTGTCATAGTAGGAAACAATACCTAGGACCCTAGTTTAATAACGATCTAACTGACGTCCAGCGGATAAGGATAACTGATGATAATTCTGTAAAAAGTACAAAATTGTTTCAATAAGTATGGGGGTCGACAAACTCGAAGCAACACAAAGGGCCTATCTAGTCTAGGCGTGCACCCGTGTAGACTACGAATTATCTACCTACCTACTTAAAATTGAGCTCCAATGTGACGTTGAGCTATGTGTCGACAAGGATCATCTTAAATTGTGAAAAAAATGTTTACATTGCCTCAGAAGGCCTATCTTTGAATTTCATGAATTCAAGGGGACGTTGAGCTAGTTAAGGACTGGGATTCGTGTGACAAAAGGAAGTAGCACTAGTTATAAATCGCTGACTGAAAGCTTCATGAAATGACAAGTTTTTTTGAGGCCATTGAATGTGGAAACTTCTAATCTTAAGTTCGCAAAAACCGATGTTCAAAGAGATAACTGTAGTTTTCTATGAAAGGTGGCAATACATTAGCCACACGCGCACTCAAGGCTAAGGCCTTATAACGTATTGAACGTTGTGCGAGCGAAGATAACAGGGAGAGGGAAAGTTTCGCGCAGGTTGATGTTTTGACGCACAACCTGAACGGAGTGCAGTGGTTTTTGGGTCTTAGATGTTCGTTGACTACTCTCAGGGGTGGTTTGTCCTGCATAGGACGAGAGCCGACCAAATTTCGCTTTGGTTATAATTCTCAGTAATTCGTTCATGCACTTTTGGTGTTAGTATTGCATACGCAGAGGATGAATTTCAATTGACCACATACTGTGAGTGTTTTGCCTGCAGCAGTACGTTTGGTGACTTTCCATTCAAAACTGTGTTGTATACTTTTTTCCTTATAGGAATTACTTTTTCTTGGCTATGAAACAAATTTGAACTATAAACCTTCCGCCCGACGGCCGATGATGTTAACCACTGCACCACGGCCACGGTTAAGAAAATAAATAGTTTCTAGGCCGATCTTATCCACTTTGAGCTGCATTGAGCTGTATTGAGCAATTTTACATCACTTTTCACTTTATGTAATAGTAAGTGAATTCTACAATGAATTTGAAGACCATTCTATAAGAACACGTTTTGCAAGCGATGATCCCATCAATAAACAATTATGCGGCATCATGATCTAAGAAATGCATAGATCTGTTGCTCTCAGGCGTTTAAATTCACATACCTATGTATAGCGACAATCGTGTGCATCAAGCACTCTGTCCCAGTGCTACCATCAACACTAGTGGATGATGTCATTCCCGACCATTACGGCGATATCAAATAAATCAAAACAGAATAAGAAATATCAAAGCAAAAAACCTACTTCTAAACAATATACAATTTAAGATGGTTATCGCGATGAACCGGACAAGGTCTTGGCCCCGCAGAAGATAGCGGCGTCTTTTATAAACTACTTAATAAGTATTTAATAACTTTTGCCTACTTTTGCAGTTTCACGCTGCTCTCAAGTGTGTACCTAATGAGATCATAAACTCGATCGCTAGATATGCAATCCGTGCAGTTGTCTATCAAGCCAGTAGAAATAGAGAGAAAAAGCTACAATTTGCATTTAAACAAAAGAGCTAAGCTCTTTGTGCGTGAATGTGAATGCAAATTCACACAGTGCGATAAGCCCGCCTTTGTGTTGTCAAATGTCGAGAGTGTCCCGCGATTGGACGACAGTGAGAATAAGGAACAAACTATCGCCAACTGACCGCGATATGTTAATCAAGCGAAACAATTAAATTGTACCCGTTTCATTGGGATCGCATTTGTTTGCATTCGAGGCTTACATACGTCCATATGTTGAATTATTTCTGGTTGCCAGTGCTTTGTACGTGATCCACTGTGATGGCTGACATATGGTTTTGTATGGTGCAATTAGCAGTTTTAATGGTTTGAATGGTCGATAATTGAGCTCTCTGTCAACGGTCGGTGCTTTGGGTTGATGACTTAAATGGTTAAGGAAATTATCAAGTGAAATAGCAGCACTAGGCGGTTATCTTGAAATGACAAACACATATTGGAGGAATGTAGAGAAAAGGAGAAAAACAATTGTCGAAAGCCAAAAGACCATTGCATTGTGCTGTAGATACAGATAGACGTAACGTAGGCTAGTTAGTATCCGTCTTACATTCATAAATATTTATCTATTTGCTAAGTAAAGTGGTTGGCATGTTTGCCTTTAGATAAGTTTACTTACTTTTTCCTCCTTTTTTCATTCGCTTTTCCATACGTTCGTTTTAATAGTTCATTTAAGAGATATGTACGCGTACGTATGAAATGAAATGAACTTAAGTCAAACTGATCAAGCGTATGGTGCGTGCGTAGCGTGCGTCAACTTGCCTTGTGTGTCTTTCGATAGATATGTTTTTTGTTTTTCACCTCTTGAACGGTAGTGGGGTTTTCCCAACTTTAGATGCTTCTTAAGTAGCAAAACAACAGTGAATAGAGTGTGAGGACAGAGAACTGTAATCTGGTGAAATCTACAATAATAAATTATCTTTAGATACTTGATAAGTAATTTCTAAATCAGGTGAAAGCAAACAAGACGACTATTAGATTGAAAGGAAAAAACCATAAGATACATAAATAAATATCAATTATTGTTTATTTAACTTGTTCTCTTGACAAATTAATTTGTACTTAGTTCGAATGGTATATCTGAAGGGCTTTGGGGACAGAATATGATTAACATTATCTGAGTCGTTCGATTAGTACTTGGTAATGTCAATAATTCCACTTATCGACCGGTTTTGTTTGATAACGAACGACACAATTTCGCTCTTTTAACGCTTGATACATGTACGGTCACTTAGGTACATGATGAATACCTTTTTACTAGCTTTGAGCCACTTTGAGCCAGATTGAGCCAGATTGAGCCATAATGAGCAGTTCTCAAATCAACGAATGATTATTAAATCTAGCGTGACTGATAGAAAAATCAGCAAAGAGAAATATTTTTGTTAAATTTTTAGAAGAAACCTGACAGCAGGTGGTAGTGAGCAATATTGAGCTATTCCGTCAATGTTACATTTCACTTCGAATCCATTTTAACTTAACTATTCAGAAGTCTTTAGCGATTCTTATGGATGTTTCAGATTATAATTTCAGCATCTACGTGAGAATATACATATTTGATAAATATTACGGTGACCTGCCGATTCCAGCAAACGAGCATGCAAACACATGCTCTCTGTAGAGACCTGGCGATTCCAGCAAATGAGCATGCAAACACATGCTCTCTGTAGAGACCTGTCGATTCCAGCCAAACGAGCATGCAAATACATGCTTAGCTGCGGGTGTATTTTACTTTGTAGTTAGTCGATCGCGAACAGCGCAGGCGATACCATCGTGACATAATATTATTGTGTTTTGTGAATCAGAGTTCGGACTGACTTGTATATTATATATATTGAAGAATAGTTAAGTTAGTTTGTTTATATAAATATTGAAGTGCTTTATTTGAGTGCACCGGTCACTACAAATATTAAGCTTTCATTGAGCGATTTTCAGGCATTTTTGGCTTTTTTTTTTCACAAAACGGAGCAGGACTGAATCACAATCAAGAGCGGATTGTATTGAATAAGCATAAAGCTTGCAAATATTTTTTTATCTTATGATTTGGGCAAATAATTCTATGCCGAGTTAAGCGGCTTTGAGTAATATTGAGCGATCATTTAAAATTTGATTCTTATTTGGATTGTTTACGGCAAGCTAGATGGCGTGGGCTCGGACATACTGGGTAAAGTTGTTGATTGCTCTCAATCTGGCGAGATGCCAGCAACGATCCCTGTTTCAATGCCCGGATCAAGTTGACATGCAGCCTCCTCGCAGCATCCTCTGGACAGCTTCTATAACAACCATTGAGAGGTAAACAAATATATGCAGCTATCGCCCTAGGCAAGAGGGCGCTGCAATACTCCGATCATACTGGCGGTTGTACGGCGGGCCAACAACCCGTCCATGTAAAAAAATAAAAGTTATGATAGAGCGAATGCTTCGGATACTCAGACGGATTCTCGAAGACGACATAGCACAAATAAGGAACACGATTTGCGAGTATGCCCCTGGAATGTCAGAATTCTATACAATCCTTATGCAGTACAAAGTGGATATTATTGCGATCCAGGAAATACGCTGGATGGAAAACAGTATGATGAAGAAAAAAAATTGCGATATCTATTACAGCTGTCACAAATGAGTGCACATGTTGGGCTGCGGATTTGTCGTGGAAAAGCGGTTAAGGTCGAAGGTCGTTAAGGTCCTGATCGCCTGGCTGGGATCAGCCTCATATGTGCACACGCCCCTACCGAAGACGCTGAAAACCCCATCAAAGAGGACTTCTATTATCTCTTGGACAACGCCTACACAGCTTGTCCGGAGTACGATGTTAAAATCGTACTCGGTGACTTCAATGCTAAAATCGGCAACGAAAACACCTCTGGCGGAGTGATCGGAAAGCGAAGCCTCCGCGAGACAATGAGGAATAACGGCTTCCGGCTCACAGACTTTGCACAAGATTTTCCCGCAAGCGAATCCACACGGAAACCTGGTGATCTCCGGATGATCGAACCGCCAACCAAATCGACCATATGCTCATTGACGCAAGACACTCGTCAAACATCCTGGATGTGCGAACATTCAGGGGGGCAAACGATGACTTTGACCATTTCCTCGTAGCAGCAAGATTGACTGTCCAATGTCAGGAGGCTGCACCAGCCCACCATTGGAGGCCTGAGCACACCGAAGGTTACCAGAGCATACAGGGAGCTACCGAATGAAAGGCTCTACGGTATGCCTACGTCGAGCACAAATGTCAGCAATATGTTGCTGAATTGCCACTCAGCCATTCAGGAAGTAGCCGAGAACACCTTAGACTACCTGTCATCCCCGACAAGAAACCCGTGTTTTGATGGCGAGTGTGAGCAGAAAAAGGCATCAACCGGCGAAGCCTACCAAATAAAATAACTAAATAAAATAATCTTCTTGGAAAAAACCAATGAATTTCAAGTCGACACCTATTTGTCGATTTCAAAGCCGCATACGACAGCGTAATTAGAGACGAGCTATACAACGCTATGTCTACCTTTGACATACCTGCTAAACTCGTCAGACTATGCAGGATGACTTTGCAGAATGCTTGCTGCTCCATTCGAATCGTTGAACACTTTACCGATAGTTTTGATGTCAAAAAAGGATTTAGGCAGGGCGATGCGCTGTCGTCTGATTTTTTCAACATTATATTGGAAATGATTGTGCAAAAATCACTGGCCAATATAAGAGGCACAATCTTTTTCAAATCCTCGCAACTCCTTGCATACGCCGACGATATTGCCATAATAGGTAGATCGCAGCGAGATGTCAATGAGGCGTTTGCGATAATTGAGATGGAGACGGGAAAATTGGTTTGACGGTAAACGAGGGCAAAACTAAATATATGCTGTCATCAAAAAAGGACGCTCACCACCGACGTCTTGGCCAGAACGTTTGTATAGACAGATATAAGTTCGAGGTAGTTAAGGACTTCGTCTACCTTGTTCCGAAATCAAACGCAGAATCACTCTTGCCAATCGCTGTTTCTTTGGGCTCAAGAGGTAACTGAGTAATAGAGCCCTCTCCCGAATGACAAAGTTGACTCTATATAAGACCCGTATCATCCCGGTCCTGTTGTACGGCGCAGAAGCATGGACACTATCAAAAGCGGGTGAGGAGGCCCTTGGTCGGTTCGAGAGAAAGATTTTGCGAGTGATTTTTGGGCGTATAAACGCAGACGGGGGATGGAGGAGAAGATTCAACCACGAACTTTACGGGCTGTACAACGACATGAGCCTAGTCAGGCGCCTACGGATTCAACGCCTAAGATGGCTGGGCCATGTAGAGCGAATGGACACCACAGCTCCAGCCCGGAGAGTCTTTGAATCTAACCCCGAGGGACGAAGAAGCAGAGGACGGCCGCACTTAAGATGGCGCACACAGGTGGAAGGGGACCTCAGCCAACTGGGTGTGTGGCAATGGAAAAGGCTAGCGAAAGATCGTGCTAGTTGGAGGGGCATGTTGGTTGAGGCCCAGGTTCACCCCGAACTGTAGCGTCCACTAAGAAGAAGAAGAAGAAGAAAATCATCTTCGCGGCCTCCCAGCTCAAGGATATCGAGGAGTCTAGGGACAAACATACAATACGGGCCTTTTATAAGAAAGCTAAAAGCCTTGCAGGAGGCTTTAAGATATGCACCCAGGCTCTTCGAAATTTCGAGGGTAATCTTGTTACCGGTTCGGTAACAGGGAATCGTAGATGTATTTAAGTAGCATTTCCAGCAGTTGCCTATCGCAACTCCAGCCGCTGAAGTAGTCCTTTCATCCAGCATCGAAGAAGTCGGCACAGCTGTTCAAAAACTGACGAACAACAAGGCCGTAAACTCAGGTGGCTTGCCATCAGAGATGTTCTGGTAGGAAGCATCTGTAGAATTTGGGAAGATGAAAGTATGCCGGACGACTAGAATATCAGCTCTACTTGCCCCATATAAAAAAAGGCGATACTGCCTCTTGCAAGAACTATAGAGGTATATCTCTACTCAATGTCACATACAAGATCCTGTCCAGCGTACTGTCTTAACGTCTAAAACCCTTTTGCACCACACTAATCGGCAGCTACCAGTGCGGTTTATGATCCGGTGAATCGACCAAATCCTGGAAAGGACCAGCGAATTTCAAATCGATATACACCATATCTTTATCGATTTTAGAGCCACATACAACAGCATTCATCGCAAAGAATCGTTCGATGCGATGAACGAATTCGGGATCCCAGAAAAACTCATCTGGCAGTATCGCGCCACTCTAAAAATATGCGATGAACCGTGCAGTTCGGTTCTAGGACCTCTGAACCGGTTGAAAGATGAACCGGATTTCGGCAAGGTGATGCGCTGTAGTGTGACTTCTTCAATTTGGTGCTGGAGCAAATAGTGCGACCGGCAGGCGTCAACAGGGAAGGCACTATCTTCTACAAGTCTATGTAGCTTCTAGGATACGCGGATGATATAGACATAAGCGCGTGGTCTCAGCGTGACGTTGTGGAAGCTTTCACGGCGATTTAGGAGCAGGCGAAACAAGTTGGTCTTAAAGTCAACGAGGATAAGACAAAGTACATGCTGTCAAGCAAAAACCGATCCGTCGCTCACCACCTTGGATAAAATGTAACGATTGACAGCTACTCGTATAATTTCGAGGTTGTTAAGGAGTTTGTCTACCTCGGGGCAAACGTAAACTCCAAAAACGAATCGCCATTGGCAACCGTTGCTACTTCGCTTTGTCCAAGCAACTTAGGTCAACACTCCTCACTTGAAGAACCAGAGTCATGCTTTATAAAACGCTTATACTGTTACTCTTGCTGTACGGAGCTGAAAGCTGGACGATAAGCAGGACGGCGGAACTGATTTTGGGTTATTTCGAAAGAACCCAATATTTGGTCCTGTCTGTAAGGAAGGTGAATGGAGGCGAATGCTACTACGCGTATAATGCATCTAATTTGTTGATTTTGGATGAATTGAGGAATGTTGAGAACTTTGTCTGTACTGTAGCATACATATGAACTATAAGCGGGACAAGAATCTTATGAGCTGTAAGCGTTAAGCGTTTAGCAGGCAAATTTTGAGCAAATTCGAATTATAGAAGCATATTTACATATTTCCAAAAGAAATTATTGAAATTCATAAAAAGTGAGTCAGTCTAATGACATGCCTTCCGACTCAACAAATGTAAATGAATTTTCTACTGATATACATTGCATTGAGCCACATTGAGCCACATTGAGCACAAATTTGAAAGAACGTAGATGACGTATTCCAAAAGAAATGAGACACTCAATCGCATAGCATATTTCAACACCAATTTGCTTCTGACTGTGTGGGCCATCAAATTTCTTATTCAAAAATCCCATCTCGGTTTTTGGGCCATCTATCTTTGATCGTTTGGAACAAAATTTGTTTAACATTCAGTAAACAAGATCATAGCAAGTTATTTGTAAACATACCTTGAGTGATAGCGGTGTGCTCTATTTCCATCCGGCTATTTGTTGACAATCTGTAAAGAAAGCGTTTCATTAAAAAGCTGCAATAAATAAGATCTAACGGTTTTAGGGAAAGGCTCAAGACAAGAAGAATGATAATCGATAGGTCAAATGAAAAAAAAAAATCGAAATCTGTCTGAAACTCTCTTTCAGTATCTGCATCTCTAATTCAGTTCTTCCTAAGCAAATTATGTCTCTTGGAAACCACTAAATGACAATTAGCCACCTTTGACCGCAATGAAGAGAAAAGAAGTGATTCAAAGGTTCGTGTTACAATTTAAAATGGGAAAGCACAGAAGACTCGTAGTGGGTAACGTGTCATCAATGCTACAGCTTGAAAACTAACGAAAAAAAAAGTAAGAAGGAAAATACTCATTTGAATACATGGGTGTGCTTATACATGAAGTAGATACAATATTCGTAAAGTGTCATCTAGCCATCAACTTTTTTGTTCACTTTTTGTCGGTATGTTGTTCAGTCCATCTGGGGATAGAGAACGAGGCGCGGCCCAAATGGAGTTGTCAAATTAGGAATTTATTGGTTTTCCGTTCAAGTTTTCTGTCTTTGAAAGACAGTCAAAATGAATTTCATATTCGTTCCACACACGTGAGGAGAAAGAGCGACAAATTTTGTTTGTTTGTTAACAATGTTCACTTAACATTCAGATGAGATGAACATTTCGAGCTGAAAAAGGAAGTTGACCAAATGAATTCGATGCCGACAAAACGCAATCGAATAATCGATTGAGTGCTCATGAGTCTACTATTCATCATAAATCAGTAAATCTTATTCGAACAGTAGTTCGTACAATGACGTAAAAGTATGGGTCTAACAATGGACTCCTGATGCACTTCAATTGAATATGAGAAAGAATCAATCTCGTGAAGGAAAAGACAATAGAAGAAATGTATCTACTATCTGTTTATAAGCAATTAAGTGACATTAACAAGTTCCATCTAATTATTTTCAATTTGAAGATATTTTCTGATAGATTTTCAGCTTAACATACCGCTCATGGCAGTTCAAAGGGCTCCGATCGATTTTCTCTCCATCATTCAATGGATTTAATGATGGTTTAATTTATTTTAAATCGGCAGTTTGTTGCTGTAGAAAATCTGTATAGACGATCGATGAAATTCCAACTTAATTATCATGCGCCATGATCATGATGAGAAAATTAAGGAAAAGTATTAAAAACGATGATAAAAGGCAACTGTCTAAAGCAGGAATACCAGGTACTCGTAGATACATGCGCATCCAGCTACGTACGAGTATACGACGGCCATAGAGATGGTGGTAATCGCGCAATCTTGACTCTCAAGAAACAGGTGCAAACGATTTTTTATTCCTTATCGGAGGCGAGAGATACTAGCCTATGTGCATGTGGCCGGGACGGCTGTCTTTCTTGCCTACTACACTCACGGGAGTAGATATCTATTTCCATTAAAAAATCCTCATCTTGGATATATACATATATGAACATATGTATGTACATGTGTATACGTTTTCTTCTGTTTTCTTGCTTAACATCTTTTTAAGTAGTATCCGAGTGTGTTGTCTGCATTTGCGTCGATCGGCCAGTCGTTTGTTTTATCTTTTTTCTTATTCAGATTTTCGCTTGCAATTTATTATCGCATTTAGATATATGTTTTTTTTCTCCACTTCCCGCCGCTTTCCTCCTGTATATGTATGTACATAATATGTTGTTGTAAATTAAAGGAAATAATTTTTATTTGAGTTTTACTGTCCACTTTGAGTCACAACTCATTAGATAATGATATCTAATTCGAGTCGTAAAAAAAATACAACAAACCGAAAAGGAAACATAACTCTCAAGCCTTCAGTGGTAAAAAGAAAAATTAAGCCGAAGACAACTCGTCAAAAGGCATAAGATACACAGGGAAGCAAGACTAAAACAAAAAAAAAAAAAAAAAACATCAACAAGAGACAGGCACTCATGGGGGCAAGACCATTAAATGGTCATTTCAAGATACATATTCTACAATCAAATAAAACATAAAATCCCAAACATCATGAGAATAAATACAAGTACTCTATGTACGTGGAGCACAAGTATCTCTGGGCGTACATGAGATGTAATAACATCGAATAAAATACCACTTCTTGTGGTGTAATTGAAAGAAGATTGTTTGTGTCGAGATAAGCATTTTGATCGATGGTCACCTCATAGTCGTGGTTGTGTCTTTTTCTTGTTTGTTTAGTTGCTGTTTTTCTACTCCTACTTGGCGAGGGAGTAACTGGATGAAAGATGAAATGTATCTATGGAAGCGCTTGGTATTCACCTGTACTGCGGCTTTTGTTTTGTTGTTTTAAGTCGGCTCGGAATAGGTCGACGGTCGAAGGCAGTTGACGGTCCTTTCTACCAAAGGCAAAGGAAGGTATCTACAATTCCTTGTTTTTTTTTTTTTTTGTTATGCTCTTTGAGTGAATTGTATCTTTTTCATTGTGGATGGTGATAAAGTTGTAAAGTTGTGATCATAAATTGCACTGAAGAGTGCAAGGTGTAGTTTTAGATGTCGGAATTGTGTTCGTTTTTTGCTTTTGTATAAGGGATACAACACCATACAATTGAATGTGTGTTGGAGGAGGTCTAGAATTGAATAAGGCGCCACATCTGCAGGAGGAACGTTTCATCTTTGTTTCTCTGTTGTTCCTTTTTTCTCCCCGCTTCCAATGGGTGATTGATTTTGACAAGGAAATTTATTTGATTAGGATTTATTAGAGAGAATAATAAACAAAGAACTAAGGGTAATATGAAGTAGTAATTGAGGGTGAAACTAAGGGGCATCGAAGGCAACTTTCTGATGGCTGAGTGGTCTAAGAAGTTTTTTATAAAACATCATATGGATTGATCTAAGATATAATCTCCTACCTAAACCAGCAGGTGAAAGATAATGAAGGTACACATGTCAGTAATGAGGTATTCCTCCCTTGGTGTTGGCGGGACCTTTGTCTGTTTAAGATTTTTTAGGAAAAAACGAAAACTGTATACGATACGAGTTAGCTGTCGGCGTTGAAGTCTGTTTTCTTTATTAAAGGTTTCGCATATAAGAACTAGGGACACAAACCCGTTGAGCTTATAAGAAAATAGGGAATCATACGTACAAGGAATATGGAAATATTTTCCCAACAATTCGGCTTTTCGGCTTGCGTAGTCAAAAAATTTGTGAACCAATCATGACCACTAACCATTCTGATGAAGAGATAAATCGATGGACATTTTTTTTTTTTTTTTTGTTGTTTTTTTTTAAATAGAGTCTCTGTGCATGTACATATGTCTTGAAGGCCCATTTGTTAAAATATCACAACAGATTCCACGCTGTTTGATGACCAACTTTAAGTTTGTTATGATAGAACGCTTATCGTGTGATTTTCTATTCTCCTTAGTATACGGGGAGGGTAGGGCCTGGTAGGTAGGGTGAGTCAAAGTTGGTGATTGCACTCAACATGGTAAGACGTTAGCAATGTTCCCTGCTAATGCTCAGGTCAAGTTGACATACAGCCTCCTCGCGGCATCCTCTGGGTAGCCTCCTCGGTTGAATTGATGTATGCAGCTACCGCCTTAGGCAAGAGGGCTCAACCCGACCAGGATGGCGGTTATGCGGAGGGCTAACAACCCGCCCATGTAAAACGAAAACTTGTTATGAACGAGAATATGAGCTCGGATACAAGGACGGATACCCAAAGATGACGCAGAATGAAAAAGGATCACGATTGGCGAGTGTGCTCCTTTATAGTCCTGGAGCTACTCATCAACTAGAAAATACCTTTAAGTAGTACAAGGCGAATAATACTGCGATCCAGGAAGTACGCAGGATAGGACAAGGAATAGTAAAGAAAAAGGAAAGCGACATTAACATATTACACATAAAAAGCGGCAATTATTGGCATGCGGATTCGTCGTTGGAAAAAGGCTAAGGACGAAAGTCATCGATTTTTAAGCCAATAAGTGATCGACTAGTTGTGATCCTAGTATCCAAGGCAGATTCTACAACATCAGCCTCATCCGTGCACACGCCTCATCCGACAAGGGTGAAGAACCCATCAAAGAGGATTTCTACGACCTCTTGGAGCTCTATAGAACTTGTCCGAAGTACGACATCAAAACCGTTCGCAGGAACGTCAACACCAAAATCGGAAAGGAGAACGTCTTTAGCGAAGTAGTCGGAAAGTACAGCCTCCAGGATACGACAACAGACAACAGCTTCCGACTTGCGGAATTTGCGGCAACTCGTAATACGGTAATAAGTAGCACTAGATTTTTTCACAAAAAGATCCACACAGCAACTTGGTGGTCTCCAGATTATCAAACTGCTAACCAAATTGACCATGTGCTCATAAACGCAAGACACGCGTCAAACATCCTGGACGGGCAAACCTCTAACCATTTCTTATTAGCAGCAGGACTCAGAGCCTGACTTTTCAATGTTAGAAAGCTAAATTAGCCCACAAAGAGGAGATTCAACATTGTTTTTGTCAGTGTGTCTTCAGGCCAGGAAAGTCTATCATGGACTAAATCTTCACACTACGGCAGATGCTGGAAGAAATCACTGAATTTCAGGTCGACACTCGCCACCTATTTGTCGACCTCAAAGCCGCATACGACAGCGTAATTAGAGACGACCTATTCAATGTGTATCCTTGACATTCCTGCTCTACTACTCAGTTGCCTCTTGAGCCCGAAGAAGCAGCGCTTGGCAAGAGTTATTCTGCGTTTTGTTTCAGCGCTGGTGTCGTTGCTGCTTGTCACTATCGAGCCAAGGTAGACGAAGTCCTTGACTACTTCAAAAATATAGCTGCCGAAGGTGACGTTCTGACTAAGACGTCGGTGTTGCACGTCTTTCTTTGATGACAGCATATATGTATTTGGTCTTGTCCCCATTTACCCTTGGACCCACTTTAGCCGCTTCTGCCTCAATGCTTGCGAAAGCCTCATTGACGTCTCGCTTTGTCCGTCCAATAACGTCAATGTCATCTGCGTAGGCAAGCAATTGTGTAGACTTGAGTCCCGCACGATCTTTTCAAGAGTGATGTTAAAGAAATCACATGACAGTGTGTCACCCTGTCCAAAACCTTTTTTAACATCGAAGGGGTCGGTTAGTTCACCTCCGATCTTAATGGAGCAGCGAGAGTTCTCCATAGTCATCCTGCACAGTCGGACGAGTTTGGCAGGAATGTTAAGACATGACATGGCCCTGTATAGCTCGTCTCTATAAACACTGTCATATGCGGCTTTAAAGTCGACAAAAAGGTGGTGCGTTTCGACCTGGAATTCATTGGTTTTCTTCAAGATCTGCCGTAGTGTAAATATTTGGTCTATCGTGGATTTTCCTGACCTGAATCCACACTGGTAGGAACCTAGCAGATTGTCCACGAATGGTTTCAGGCGCTTACACAGTACGGCAGAGGAGATGTTGTACGCAATGTTTAGGAGACTTATCCCTCTGCGATTGGCGCATTCATAGGGGTCTGAGTCATCGGGCATGCATTATTCCGACCACATCTTGCAGATAAGTTGGTGCATGTTCCTAACCAGCTCATCGCCAGCTGCTTTAAACAGTTCCGCGGGAAGTCCGTTCACTCCAGCAGCTTTATAAGACTTAAGTTTCGATATCGCTATCTTAACATCGTCTAGGTCGGGTGGACAGGATTCTCTTTCGCGTCGTCCATTGTGAAGTGAGAAAATACCACTTGGATTGTTGGCAATAAAATATTTTTCTTTTTTAATGTCATAATGCAGATTCCACAGACGATATTTTATACACCCCATCAAAGCTAAAATAACAGAGAAGCAATTGACGTACCTAATTTGATGGAAAATAGGCCAGTTTAAGGCCTTAGACAAACAAATTGCTAAAAATGCACGTTCCACCAGAGCGATAAAGGTGAAGGTGGAAGTTAAATGCCATAATCACATGATACCAAAAAACGAAGAAATTTGTTCCAATTTGAATCCGATGAATTAATAAAATTTCGAACTGTATTCCGCCTCTGTTATTGTAATAGATTTTCCTTTTAACATTTTCAAATTAACAGGAAACCGTAACAACGACTCGTATCTAACACCATATGTAGTAGCGACACATTATTTAACTGTTTGCTAGAATATTAAAGTAAATTAATTGGCATTTAGTGCCTAATCGAGATAGCTATACGCGACTAAATGTCAAGCTTTCAAGAAAAACAAATGAGTCAAAAGCAAAGCACCAAAATAAAAAAAAAAAACAAAATAACTACAATATCTATTATAAGTAGATATATCTAAATTTGGCTAGTGGTTTTCGTCGGCGAAAGCACAATTAAGCGCCAGTCGAATATAAATCGAAATAAAAAAATAAAATACAGCAACAAATAGGTATTTGATCAACTGCTACATAGCCACAAGAGATATAAGTGGTGGAATGCCTTGTTGAATGGTTGTTGAGTATAGCAATCTATGTACATAGGTATATAGTAATTCTGTGTCATATTAAGTGAGTTCTGTCGCCTGATTAATATACAAAGTCCTCAAATGGTCAGACGATAATGGCCGTTCACTTTTTATTCCCAAGCCTCCCTCACTCGTGTCACTCCCTCCCTCATTGTTGTTTAATAGATTTTTTTTTTCAATCCTTGTCGGTATTATAAAACATGTGTAGATACAACTACATCGCATACAGATTAAATTGCAGCTACACGTTAAAAATAGGAAAAATATGAGAATAAAAAGGAACTGGGCAAGAACGTCGTCATAGGGGTAAAAAATGGAGCCGAGAGGGTGAAAAGGGGTAAAAAATACAAAAACAATTCGCTACACAACCGAAGAATATTGGGTCGTGCGGCAATCACAGAGTCATCTACTCGTCCATATGAATGCATGGACTGTAGGTATGTACCACATGCCCCCAATGCCAGAGAAGAGGGAAAGAGCTGAGCGACGAAAAAAAGAAAAAACAAAAAAACAAATCGCGATTGTAAAAGTCAGGCCGCGCGCAAAACTACAAATAAACTACAAAAAAAAAAAATTGTAAAATACCATGCATTTTATTTATTTGCTGGAAAGGGGATTATTTCTGTTATTATTTGATTTTTTTCTGTATGGAATATCTCGTTGTTCCGATTCTCTCAGACCCTATATAGAGAGATACAGAGATACAACGATGTGGTGCTGGCTGTGGTACTGTTTGCTGACGAGCGGCTTTGTAGATACAAAGTGTATCGCTGTACATGGTTGGATTGTTACTTTTCCTCTATTTGCTGTTGCTCTTGTTACTACTGCTTCTAATGATGATGATGATGATGTTGATGACGACGAGGATGAAGTAAAAGAGCATTGTGGTAACACACAGCAAACAGCAGTAGTTGGCATTTGATAAGACGAGGCAAAAAAAAAAAAAAACAATGTATCGCGCAACCAACAAACGTTCGTATAAACAATTCACTGTTATTGCTTTTTATGCTCTTTCCGTTCTTTCTCCCATTCTTCTGTACATTTTTTCGCTTTTATAAATCTCTCAAAAAGACTAGAGGAAAATCAAACACGAGATGAGTTTTAGCCACTTGGTCTAGGTATATGTTGCGGAACGAAGTAAATTGCATAGTCAACATAGATATACACAGATGTGAACCTAAAAACGAAGCAGAATAAATGAAATACTCGCATGTATCCAAACAATGCATTTGGATGAAGCGGTACACCCAGCCGCCAGATCCCCCATGTACCTTGCATATTAATCACAATTGTGAAACTTGCTTGAATAGATTGATAATAAAATTGTTAGTTTGCATTTTTGTGTTGCTTTGTAATTTAGTATTTTATATTCTGTTTGCTTACTACCTACTTGGTGTATCTACGATAATTTTTTTTCTTTTTTCCCTACCTCTTTTGCATTCCAATGGTTGATGTTAACTTGTTGGCACTCGCATTTGAAGTAGGGATAGTCTTTTGTCTAAACATCTCACTATAAATTGCAAATATTACAGAAAATACCTTCATACAACCTTCAGTCGGAGATACAGTCATTAAATCTATTCAGCGACTTGTACAATTTATCATATCTGAGTAGATATAAACCTCTTCCGATACCGATAGAACTTGATACACCTACAGGTACAGCTCTAGAGCTATTTATAAAGCTACAGATATATACATGATCTGCTGACTCTTACAAGGGGTTAAGGTATCACTCAAAACCTTGACAGATAAATACATTTGCAGCAATTTGCGTACATATATCTGGGATTGGAAAAGTGTTTTCCAATAATTTGCTCACTCCGTTCCCTCTTCGGCATTGAGAACTCGATCGTATTTGTGTGCTTTAGTCTCCACACTCCAATCGTATTTATTCTAAATTTCAAAGAAAAAAAAGGCGAAAAACAAAACCCACAACCACAGGTAATCGTATTCTTTGTGCATTGTGGATGTCATCAATCAAGTCGGAATGGTTGTCAAGCTGGTAATATCCGGGTTGGGAAGACTTAGTTCCAATATGGACGTTTGTTTTCTCTTTGCTTTTTGCTCATTACTTGCCGTAGGCATAGTAGCTTTTGTATCGAAATTCTCAGGAATGCAGATACATTTATACTATGTATATGTTTTGATCGAATTTGCGCTGGTCGATGGTTTAAATGCACTCAAAGACACGTGTCTCGTTGGGGGTATGAAGCAACGCAAAAATAGAAAAAAAAAAAACAAAACTAAAACGAAGGAACACGAATTCGAGATAAAGGGGTATTCAATCAAGGTCGATTAGATAGTGACTTTTGTGATTAGATACGAAAGTATTTGTTGAATTGTGACATAGAAAGTCACAAAAGACGGGTATTGCACTCGTGCACCTTCCTTATGCTCACGAATGCTACCATACTGGTGTCGGATCAAGATTAAAGCAACCGAAGTCTAAGTCCTAAAGTAGCTATAGAAGGCGGTGGTTTTAGATTGGTATTTATACATTTTTAATTTGTTAGAAAAAGTCTATTAACGTAGACCGTTCTGAGATGTATAGGGTTTTTTTTAGAGGTATACAAATTCAATATAAAATAAAGCACTTAAAGGCAATGTTAATGTCCATGTTGATAGCTTTATTTAATAGATAAATGTATGTCATTTATACGGCTAGCTCGAATGAAGTGCTATAGTGAAGTCTAATTTTCGACAACTTTATCGAGCAACTCAGGCCGTATATCAGAAATAACACAGCGAATGTTGACTTCCGCAGTGTCCAACTACTCTGGTTTATCAGCATGGACTAGTCACTTCACATACCCCCAAAGAACGTAATCTAAAGGTGTGAGATCACAGGATCGTGGAGGCCAGTTCCCCGGTCCATTACGCGAAATTATACGCTCAGCAAATGTGGTCGTGCGCCGTGTGGCATGTCGCGCCATCTTTTTGTAACCAAAGCTCCGTCACGTCAATGTTATTCAACTGAGGAGCGAAAAAGTCAGAAATCATTTCTATATAGCACTCTCCATTGACGGCAAGACTCTGGCCGGCATTGTTCTTAAAGAAATATGGGCCAATGGTTCCACCAACCCATAAAGCACGCCAACCAGTGAGTTTTAGTGGTTGTAAGTGCGTTTCGATAAACACTTCTCGGTTTTCTCCCCACCACCTGGTACGAAAACGATTCATCGAGTTCCGAATAACTTGCTCAGATGGACAATTATGTCGACCATCAAATGGACGCACCGAACGATAAGTTTGGCGAACTGAACCATGGTTTTCTAAATAAGCTGTCAAAATTTCCATGCGCTATTCTGGCATCGGTAAACTCGCCGCAAAATTGCAAGACATGGCAAGACGTACTAATTACAGGTCAACCTTAAACTGTCAAATTGACAATATGTGGAAACAGTGTTGTCAGTTTAAAAACCAAACCTCTAACAAGAACACCGTTTACCAGCACCAGTGTGAATAAGCAGGATCTGACATTATCGACGTAAAGTTTGACACTTTTAAGTGTAGTCGTACTCAGAACAAGAGTCCTGTTTGTGTTCTTTAGAAATGCTTAAGCCGTAAAGACTTTCGCGCGATGACCGAGAACACTCTCTGGATTTAATCAGTACAGTGCGTGTTAAGATGGAAACCTTGTAGTGGATTCACAGTCGGTACTAAGATTCTGGAAAGACTACTTCTGCAGACTGTATAACGGCGATGACGAAATAGGAATGCTTTTTCTAAGCTTAAGTCCAACAAAGCTGCTGGAGTAGACGGACTACCTGCTGAGCTCTTTAAGGCAACTGGGGATGACTGGGTTGGGAGTATGCACCAGCTCATCTGTAAGATATGGTCAGAGGAATGCATGCCCGATGAATGGAATCTTAGTATCGTTTGCCCGATCCACAAGAAAGGAGACCACAACAACGCTAACGCGAGCTATACAACGCCATGTCTAGTCTTGGCATCCCTGCCAAACTTGTCAGATTGTGCAGAATGACATTGGAGAACTCTCGCTGCTCCATCAGGGTCGGAAGCGACCTAACCGATACCTTTTATGTCAAAAAGGGTTTTAGACAGGGCGACACCGTATCGTGTGACTTTTCCAACATCGTCCTTGAAAGGATCGTGCAAAACTCACTGTCAATACGAGGAGCACCATCTTTTTCAAGTCCGTACAACTGCTCGCATTGAGGCCCTTACGGGCATTGAGACGAAAGCGGCTAAAATAGGACTGGCGGTAAATGAGGGCAAAACGAAATATATGCTGTCGTCGAAAAAGGACGCGAACCACCGGCGTCGTGGCCACGGCGCACATATTGGCAGGTATGATTTCGAGCTGTCAAGGACTTCCTCTACCTAGGCCCCGCAGTGACATGCGGAAATGACATCAGTGCCGAAATCAAACGAGGAATAAATCTTGCCAACCGCTGTTTCTTTGGGCTCGGGAGGCAATTGAGAAGCAGAGCCCTCTCTCGAAAAACCAAGGTGACCATATACAAGACCCTTATCATCCCGGTCCTGCTTTATGGCGCAGAGACATGGACCTTATCGAAAGCGGATGAAGAGGCCCTTGATCGTTTTGAGAGAAAAATTCTGCGTACGATTTTCGGCCCGACCTGCATAAATGGGGAGTGGAGGAGAAGACTTAAAAGTGAACTGTACGGGCTGTACAGCGACATGAACATAGCACGGCGTCTTCGAGCGCATGGAAAACACAGCTCTGGCCCGGAAGGTGTTTGAATCCAACCCCGAGGAGTGACGTGATCGAGGATGGCCAAATTTAAGGTGTCGCAACCAAGTGGAAGAGGACCTTAACCACTAGGCGTGCGGCACTGGAGACTGCTGGCGAAAGACCTTGCCAGTTGGAGAGGTTTTTTAAAGGAGGCCCAGGTTCGCAATGAACTGTAACACCAAAAGAAGAAGAAGAAGTGTGCTTGAGAATAAGAATGACTCCCTTAATGCATGCTCAGTGTATTGCCAACCGCACTGTCCGTTGAAAGCGGGCAAGTTCATCAATCTTTTTAATGACCTTTTAATGACGGACAACCGCTACCTGATAACAGCTGTATTCTGGGAATGTCCGGTGAATACAGAATGACGCGAACTACGCTTTCCGAACTGAAAAATATCATAAAATCTCTCAAAGTAAATAAAGCACTAGGGTACGATTTAATTACAGGAGATTACATTATAACACGTATCGAGCCAATGGAAGGTCGCCGAAGTTCTTATGGTCTTAAAGCCCAGAAAGCCACCGACGGGTAAAATATCTTACCGCCCAATATCATTGTTGCCGATAATTTCGAAAGTCATTGAAAGAACTATAAGCATTTGCTTATGGACGATTACTGATGAAGCAAGCATTCCACTTTGGACCAAGTGCGTCGAATAACCGATGTGCTGTGGTGCAAAGATAAACATCATCGACTGTCGAGTGGAAGGTCTGTAGTTCAATTTCTGTTCATAGCCAAGAAATACAATTTCTATACGGAATATTTACGCAACACAGCTGTTGTGAATGGAAAGTGATCATAATGCTCACTCACAGTATATCTTCTGGCGTTACAGCCCAAGAAGGACCAGAGCCAAGCTTCTCTCAATCACCCATGTTGTGTGTGATTTATTTTTCCCACAGGTGAAAGGGACCTACAGTTTTTAATACCGATTCCGAACGGCGTGAGTCGAGAAGCTTTTTCAAGGCAAGTATACTACGGGGGGTTTTGCCAGTACCCCGCCGAGGAGCAACGCCACGATGTTATCGGGATCCGAACTCGCTCATCTTGCGTTAGGGTCCAACACACTAACCACTGCGCCGCGGCGCCCTCCTACTCACAGTATATGGTCACTTCAAATTCATACTCTGTGTGCAGTCCCAATATAACACAATAATGGCATGGAACATTTGCTGGGCACTACAACCAATGTGAACATTCTGTCAAGTTCCTCTCGAATCCTATCCAGGACAACCACCCCTGGAGAGTACTGAACGAACATTTACGACCCAAACCATCTGAACTCCGCCCAGGTTGAGTGACAAAACATGATAAAAGTATGAGTCTTGAACATGCACGAATTATCAAAAATAAAAGACGTCTTTCAAGCCTTTCCCAAGTCGTGGCATGAAGGTAAGAGCAATTTTAGAACAATTACGGCTGGCGTTCCGCAGGAAAGTGTACTTGGTCCGCTGCTTTACCTGCTGTGTACCAGGTACATACCATAAAACGCGTGGCACTATTTTATCCACATGATAATCAGCCGAAGAATCAATGACCAAATTGCAATACCTCCTGAACCATTTAAGCGACTGGACGAAGATTTGGTGCTTAACGGAACCAAATCTGTTAACGTAAATTTTACTTATAGAGAAGTGAGTGCACTACTTCTCTTTGTAAATAAAGTTCGGATTCCACTCGCAAACTAGGCATGACTCTCGAAGTAAAACTGAAGTGGAAAGCGCATGTAAAGCTAAACTTTTCGCCCGAAAACATAGAGATCGACTGGAAGGCCATATCAGTAATGCGACTCTTGAACTAATAGAAGAACGAAACCTGTTGCGCTGTCTTCAAAGGACAAAGCTACTTGCTTTAGCGCACTCTGCGGACTAAAGGAACTCTCTAAACGTCAAAATGACTTAGCTGTAGTCAAAAAAAAATTAACTCAAAGGGTGACGTTTTTAGTGAGTCAAATCTCACACCAGTATGAGCAAGAGCTGTGGGTCCTCATAGTGTCTTTTAAAGATTTTGACCAACCCGGTCAGTGCCGGTCACCGTGCGTAAACTGATATTATTAGATCGCAATGTGACATACTGTGAGACTGACAAATGCTTGGACAATGGTTGGTTGGTTGGTTAGGTGGCTTCCCTCCGTAAAGCAAGGAGAGATCACTTAGATCAAGACCGGTCCATGGTACTACCACTCGAGTTGGCTTGGTCACCGTTACTCCTGGAACTATTTTGTGTTTTGAATAAAATTCGATAGTTTGTTGATCTCTGTTTCGGATAGATCCGCAAGTTCATCAGAGAAATATTCTCCCGGAAATGAGGCTAGGGTCGAGCAATTCCATAGGAGATGGAATGGGGATTCTTCCTATTCCTCATCATGACACCTACTGCAATAATCATTATATGGCGGTCCTAATCTAACAGCAAGATTTTCTAAAGCGCGTTGTAATGTTAGGACTCCAATTAGGCTGTTTATACATTACCTGCGTATTTTTAGCAGGCTTGTGGTTCTAAGTTGGCAGTACCTGGACCAGGTTTGCCTCGTGTAGTTGCATGTATCGATGTCACGATTGGTGCCTGGTGGATTGATTTCCCCTTTAACGGTCGAGATCTCCAGTCTATTCTCCATTTTAGCTGGTTCGTCTGCTTCACAGTTACCTGATATACCACTATACCCAGGTACCCAGCACAATGTAACTCGATAAAGCATTAAGAGATCTACGGCAGTGCCTGACCAATTTTGACATTATTATTGGGGGTTCGAGTGCTTTTATCGTTGCTTGGCTCTTTGTGTAGACGAAATTGTCCCCATAGTCCATCGATCTCAAATACAGCCAGTCGGCGGCCTCACGATTTGCCGTTAATTAAGCTTGGAATACAGTGCTTTGGTAGTCTTGTTTTATATAGAATTTTGAAGTCCAAGATCGGGTCTTCGCTTACATCAATATTTTGGCGTACTACCCTATTTCGGAGGGCTAGCAATGAGCTGATTCCTCAAGTCACAAAGCCAATTTCTTTACCTTTTCCTTGCCAAAAAGGTCAAAGGGGAGTATGTAAAGCATAATAATATGGCGTTTTGCCATTTTTGGTCATGAAATTGTGACATCTATAGCTTATCGGCGAACAACTTGGTCTAGGGATTTTCAGCGACTCTTCGGTCGGCTAATTTTCAAGTGAGTTTTACAGAGAATAAAACAAATGGTAGTCAGACGGTGTCAGCTCCGGGCTATATATAAGGTGGAAACATTAAAACTTCCCAACCAAGTTTCGTCAAAGTATTCCATGACATCGAAAATCTGCGAGGCCTGACATTGTCATGATGGGGCGCAACTCTTTTTCGGTTGGCCAATTTTGGTCACTCTTTGGATATTGCTTCATTTAAACGGTAGAGTTGTGCACAATAGCGGACAGGACTGACAATTTTGCCATTTGCAGCAGGACAAATCCCGTCCAATTCCACTCAGCATCAACTTATTTGCCGTCAATCCATGCTTTTAAGTCATTTATGGGGGTCATTGTCATTTGGTCATGGCCGCTTGCCTTGAATATCTTCGCATTTAATTCATTCTTCGGCGCACGAAATAACTGGCTCATTAAATGGTTAAATTTGGTTACGTTTCAGGAGCCTTTCTTCTTCTCTTTTTAGCTGGTGTTACAGCTAATGAAGGACACGAGCCAAGCTTCTCTCAATCACCCATGTTGTGTGTGATTTATTTTTGACACAGGTGAAAGGGACCTACAGTTTAATGCCGATTCTGAACGGCGTGAATCGAGAAGCTAGTATACTACGGGGGGTTTTGCCAGTACCCCGCTGAGGAGGGACTCCGCGAAATAAAGATGACGTTGGTGTTATCGGTATCCGAACTCGCTCATCCTGCGTCTGAGTCCAACACACTAACCACTGCGCCACGGCGCCACAGCAGCCTTCCACTGACGGTAATTGGGCCAATCAAATTTCTTTCCGTTAATTGCTCTCTTTGGATGCTTTGGATGCTGTTTTTGGATACTTCTATGGCGATGTTTAGTGTCCCTGCTATCTTCTGTTAAGACTTATCTAGCAGTTTTCCGGAGGTAATCACATTTAGCAGGCAGCTTTCCAGTGAGAGTTCCTGTAATCTGCAGAATGCGGGCGGTTTAGGTTCGTCGCGCTAAAGCCAGTAGCTTTGTCCTTTGAAGACGGCGCAACAGGTTTCGTTCTTCTATTAGTTCAAGAGCCGCATTACTGATATGACCTTCCAGTCGATCTCTATGTTTTCGGGCGAAAAGTTTAGCTTCATCTTGGACATTTTCAATGTTTAAATCACGATGAATGTCGTCGTCTCAAATATACCACGGCGCGTTAACATCGGCTCGCAATACTTTATTTTGCAGCGTTTGCATAATAGACGACTTACTCTTCTTGGTACAACCCCAGAGTTGTATACCATAAGCCCGAACAGGTTTAAGAACTTGCTGGTAGAGAAGCAACTGTTTTTCAGTACTAAGCTAGGAATGTTTTTCTAGCAGCTTTCCACGCCTCTACATGCGCTTTTGACTTGAGTCGAGAGCCATGCTTAGGTATTTTGCCTCGTTTGCGTGCACATACTTTTCTATAAGGAATATTTACGTGGACTGATTTGGTTTCGTTAAGTGCGATCCGCTAAATCTTGTCCAGTAACTTATACGGTTCAGGGCATATTGCAATTAAGTCCTTGATTCTTCAAAATTGCAGTACCATGGGCGAACGTGGCCAGCGTAGTGCCATCCGTTTGTGGTATGTCTCTGGTATACAGCAGATAAAGCAGCGGACCGAGTACGGTTCCCTGCGAAACGCCAGCCGTAATTGTTTTAAAATTTGAGTATTCGCTCCCGTGTTTAACACGAAAGAATATATTAGGTAAATAGTTTTCCAGGTAAAACTTGGCTCAGTTTATATCCCAAACCTTCGTGCCACACTTTGTCAAAGGTGTATCTTTGACACCAACGTTTCCGGAATGAAGTCGAGCAGATCACTCACAGCATTCGAAATATACACTTCGCAAATTTTTCGGTATATTTTTGCAATGCATTACGTAATGTGTTTCTACAGATAATTCACTGATTTTCAAATTCGTATTACTAAACTGTGTAGACAAGAGATATAGCTTGAAATGTCGCCTTTCAACCGCCCGCCCGTTCGACAGAATCGGACTTATGCCGTCCTATATACGTATGTATGGGTATCATCACCTAGTGCCAACAACTGCAAAGAATTAACCGCACTGTAAAGATATCTTTTGATTATACATTTTTACTCGTCTATCTCAAGACTAAAATTACAACCTACGTATTTAGAAAAAACGTTGAACATCCTTATGTTCAAGTCACAGAATTCGATAAATTGAGCAAATGTTTAGGAAATTTTTTAGGTAAATAAAAGGGGCCGTGGCGCAGTGAATAGTGTGTTAGCCGCTGACGCCGATGTCACGGGATCGAATCCCGACAACAGCCATGTCATCGAACGTGTTTTTCACGGAGCTGACAGTGGGGTACTGACAAAACCACCTGTAGTATCGTTGTCAAGAAAAGCTTGTCGAATTTCGCGGCTCGGAACCGGCAATAAACTGTAGGTCCCTTTCACCTATGGGAAAATAAAATCACACACACAACATGGGTGATTGAGAGAGGCTCGATTTTGGTCCTGTAACGCCAACATACATACATAGATACAAAAGGTGTCCCAAAGTCACGCAAGTCTCGCTATTTGGACCGAGAGTGTTGTCAAGGATAACTCATTTTTTATGAATTAAATTAAATTTTCTATAAATGTATTATATATATGTCACTTTATGAGTTTTTTTTTTTTAAAAGACTCGCGCAGGTTCAAGAGTTTTTTTTTTTTTTTATACATATATTCTCTTATGATGTGTTTTTAGACACACAACCTGAACGGAGTGTAGTGGTTTGGGTCGTTGATGTTCGTTCACTACTCTCAGGGGAGGTTGTCCTAGATAGAACGAGAGCCAACCAATTCCGGGTTGGTTATAGTTCGTAGTATTGCATACTATTATAAAAATCAGTCCTCTCGCAATTTTACTTAAAATAGTATTCGTTGTTCTTAAATCATTAATTGAAATTGAAATTGACTATTGCACATTTCGGGAAAATGTAAGCTAAATTCTAAACGGCCAGTGACTATTCGTACGCCGGCGGTGAAGAAATTGTCTTTTTTTTGTCTTTTGAAATATTCTCATTTATGCATGTCACAGATTTTTACGATTGTTTAGATGCAATTCGATATTTTTGATTGTCAATAAATATGTTGAAAAAGAGAAAAGTATAAATAACCTATAGCATTCTCGCATCTTGGTCTTAAATCTTTTCTTATAAAATCCTTAACTGTCGCTAAGCAACAAACCGCAATCCGTAACCTTTAATGAGGCATTAAATTTAACGAATAGGTTTGAATAATAGAGCTCCTAGCATGCAAGTTGTTAAATAAACAACCACAGAAAATACGAGCTCAAAAACGTGGTCGCGATCATATTGAAATTTGGATTTCAAATACCACCGCTTCTGCCAGACATACATCGATTTATCTTATAATAAATTCATAATTCTCTTACAAACAGAGTCAAGTCGAGTGGAGAAGAAATAAAAAAGCAAATGATATAAAATAAATAAATTTTCTTAAGCCAGTTTAGAATTATGAACGAATCGTGGATGAGAATTTATATTGAGAATTAAAATGCCATAAAATATCTAGCTCAATCCTTTGAGAGAACAGAAATCAACAACATCAAGTAAAGTACAAAAACAAAGTCGAAAAATACAAAATATTGAAGACATTCCTATTTATAGTTCCATCGAAACAAGCGGTAAGGTATGAGTACATGTATCTTATTAAACAATTTCTACTGGGTAAGATTAAAATGACACTTTTCTGACCGCAGAAAATAAAACAAAATCGAGCGATATATACGGATGTGGCGATAGGAAAGTATGACGGTATTTTTATACCGTTTAAATGTCATGCAAGCATTTTTCAGATCGAATTTTGATCTTATTTTTAGTCCGACCATTCCTCTCCATATCGCTGCATTGATCAGATTTTATGATTTTTTTTTTGATTTAATTTTGTTTTCGCACTGTTCAAAAACAACACGGTAACCAGTGGTGTGACGTAAGAATTCAACATTCAAAATTCGATATTTAATATCTGAATGAGGTGAAATGAAATTTTATAATTAATCTTTCGACAAAAATGCATGACGATAACGGCGGCAATGAAATATGCTTAGAAGTGCAAATGTAATTATGTTAATTATACTCTTAGGTGCGTTCGAAAATTGAGCGTTAAATTAAATCTTTGGCCTTTCGTGTGGTGTAGGTTGGGAATATTTCGATGGTCATGTATCATAATTTATGCAAGTTGGAATTGAGATTGTTTGTGAAAGTTTCTATTAATGCGGGGGCTTATGATAAATTCGTTGCTGAAAATGTTATTTGTGTAATTGCCGTGAAAGTTTGCATATTACAATGGACATTTTTGTAGCTTGAAGGATTTGTTAAATAAAAATGAATGACCGGCAACATAGTGTTGAACTTTAATTGGACTTTTTGCCGTCAAGATTTCATCATGCTCAGGGGCCCAAAAATTTAATTTTTATCGGCTGGGATTATTTTTGCCCATTTTTGGGAGTTTTCCAAAAATAATTTATTGAGTAACTCAAATTAATTCTTTTGCAAATTGGTATTTAAATTTGGGTCGTAGATTTATTGGAATTGGAATTCAATGGTATTTGTGTGGCTTAATTGACCAATTTTTTTTCTTGTCAAAATTAATTTAAGCTGACTCAGCTTCTAGGGCCTCAATATTTAATTGAGGTATCATGAAGCGATGGTACAAAATTTCAGCGACTCCTTCAAGGAAGCCCCCAAAAGATAGACAACATTTTGGAAGACTGTCAGTTAAGATTAAAATTTGAGCATGGAGTATGAAGATATAAAATCGAACTTATATATTTTTTAACGCATCCATTGCCTTCTATGGATACAATCTAAGGACTGAGAATTCGTCAACCTTGCCGGCAACACTTTCTTCGACATTACGTCAATAATAACCTTCGTGTACCCTAACAAGTAATCTTCAAGGCCGAAAATATTGCTAGAAACCAGTACGTAACAGCGAAAAAAACTTAGAAATAATGAGTCAAATTAAATTTCTACAAGCTTTCCCTAACGTATGTAGATGCAAATTTATAACATCAAAAATGGACTTTGGATTTTCTGCCGATTACTCTTATATTCCGCAATCTTTTTCCTTAAGTCGGGGTAAAACTTATAAACTCATTAACAGCATAATTGCGGAAAAGAAAAAAAATCGCATGGCAACATACCATTTCTATTGCCAACTCCCTTATCGGAGATTTTTTTTTTTCATACTTAGTTGTTATAACAAAAAAAAAATAACAAAAAACTATAAGAACAGGCGGAGCAGAAAAAAATAAAAGAGCAATGCAAGAGGATGGCGAATGGAGGAGTCAAGGAAGAAAACGAAAAAAACTTAAAGAAAATTACGCTAAATTGGCTTCAATTATTGTATTAATTTTTGGGCTGGTTCGTCAGTTCCTTCTTTTGTTTTTTTTTTTTTTTTTTTTTTGATGTTTAGTTTACTTATGTTGTTGGTTGTTTCATTTTTAGGGGATAAGTTGTTTCGTGATGAATTCCTTTTTATTTTTTTCATTCGCTTATCCTATTAACGCCCTCTTGAATTAGGAGAAGAGAAAAAAAAAAACGAGCGATAAGGAAGGAGAAGGATATAAAGAGCAATTTACTAAACCTGTAAGCATGCAAGGGACATGATCACGGAAGAGTTAAAAAAGGAAGATTTTTTTCAAAGAAGAACACGAAGGCTCTAAGGCAGAAAGTGTACATTTTCAAGAGAATATAAAATGGTTACCTAGTTTTATAGCCCCAAACCGGTTGCTTTATCCTCGATGGTTTTGCCAATTAACAAATAATTCACTTCACTTTTCCATAAATTACTTTTTTCGTTTAAATACATTTTTTCTATTGTACCGCTTCAGTAAAAAAAAATAGTTTTCCGGGAAATATTAAATTAAAAATCCACAAATTGTATTTATGCTTTTGTTTTATAAAATTTACATCAACAAAGTTAATCGCTAAAAAAAAAAAGGAAAATAAAAATCTTGTATCTTGTTGTCTTTACTAATTCGTTATTATTCAGATTAAGTAGAGTGTATCGCGTTACCAGTTCTCATTTATTTTCATTGGGGAGAGATGAATTCAAAAAAAAAAAAAAAAAACAAAACCAAAACAAAAAGAAAAAAACTACAAACGAATAAAAGCGAAACGAGAAAGTGAGATGAGCAAGGCGGAAAAAAAGTGTAAAATAATCTAAACAACCGCCGCACTGAACGAGCGTTTAAAAACGAATGTGACACTAACTAACGCCACCTCATGAACGAAGCTTAGTCTTATAAGCATTTGAATTGGATACAAAATCAAAAACATTCACAATTATTCGTTTTATTATTTTTCTTTTTTTGCATTAATTTTTTACTTTTATTCATTGCTCGTTTTTTGTTTTTTTTTATTTTTGTATTTTGCTTCACTGTACGGTGTATCTAGTATCTCACACAACTGAATATACCACTTTATCTCGCACTACAACTTGTGAAAGGGAAAAAAAATTAATAAATAAACGAAGAAAAAATAATAATAAAATCAGCAACAGCAGCAGCATAGTAGCAATAGTAGGAAGCAGGAGAAAAGAAAGAAATACATTCAATTTCGTATCGCTGAGATACGATTTAGTATTTTTCTGTTTCTGTATTTCTGCTTTTCACTGAGAGCTTGTTGAGCGTTGCGGTCTATAGTATGGTGCTGTTGCTGTGTTAATGCGACTGCTGTTGCTGATTTCGACTGAGTGTATAGTTGCTGCTGCGGCGACGGCAGTTGCGATTCTGGCTTTAGATAGATTTTCGTTCAACCCGTTAACCCGATGTGAACATTTTTTTTTTTTTTTCAAATAAATACTACCAAAACCAACTACAAAAAAAAATTGCAGTACCAGCATACCATTTGTTTTTTGATTAAAGTCTTTTTTTTATATATATTTTGCTTTTAATACACTCTCTCTCGCGAATAGTACTATCTGAGAGATTGATATGACGATGATGACGAGAACGACGACAACGACGACGACGTGTATGGTTATAATGTACTCGCAATTAGTTGAGGTACAGAGTATTATGAATTCAACGCGTTCTTCACACAACAACCGTCATCCACGTCACTGTGCGGTGTATTGAAACTGTGATGGCAACTTGATGGACATTGAAGTATCTTTTGCTAGCAGTGCTGCTGCTGTTTTTCTGTTTTTTTTTCTGCTGCTATCTCCCTATTCATACACAAACCATCTCGTGATCCTTCTCCTCCCATATTTATTCAACCTTATGTGGTAAGCCAGTTGTTTGATGAACACACAACTTTAACAGAAAAAGCACAAGTAGAAAGGAAACACGAGAGAAGAGCAAAGCAATGAAAAAATTAAAAAAAAAAAAAAAAAACTGCAACGCCCCGCCATGAGGAGCGTATCTCCATAGAACTCACCACACACCACCAAATGTATCTGCGCATTAAAAACTTACTCGCAAAACTCACCGATCGGCGATTGTTGCCAGTGTATGCATGGGAGATACATTTTATTGCATTCATTCCCCCCTTTTTATCCGTAACTTGTCGTTTTTCCACTGTGCACTTCAATGGAACCAGACGAGAGTGTGGTGAAAATATGTATACCTTTGTATGTAGCATAATCTACGCCAGGTATTGTTTGGATGTAAGAAGTTGTTCAACAAAGCGGAACCGCGTTGCAATGCACACTGCATACTTAACAACTCACTCGAGTGGAACATGCAACCTGAGCGACCCTAGGGAGGTGGCTTATTCACCATTAAGCAAAATTGGAAAAAAAAAATTAAGAAAACCTGACATCTTGCATCCCTAAGCTACTGTTGAAGAGGTTGCAAATGAGTAGTAACCTTCTGTTTCCTTATCCATTATCCCCCTACGTCAGAGGAGAATATAGTTATTAAAACCGACCGGTACCTACATAAGTGAATGGATGAAATCCAGAAAACCGGTCGCTTTCTCATTTTTTACACCCCATTTTGCCCCCCTCGGCCCGACGCTTACTTTTGTTGGGGTAGCTAAACTCTGTTGGTGTTTGTAACAATAGGGGGATCCAAATGGTTTGTGCGCAAAAGTCACCACGACTAAAGGTGACTTTACCATCAGTGACATACCCACCTGACATACACCAAGTGTGGTGATGTTAAACATTTGAAATGCTACGATACAACGGTGTAGTAGTGAAGTGCTATTCTCCCCCAACGCCGCCACCCAACCATGCCGGGACATATCCATTGTTCTAAATGGCATATCAAATGGAAAAATGATTTTCATGTTCCCATGTCAAGTAAGATATAAGAAAAAACCTAAAAAAGAAAAACCCACAAACATGAGGCATTAAACGCGCGTCTAAGACACGAAGAGAGTGAGAGAGAGAGCACTTGTGGGTGTTACATGCATGGGCTATTAATATCACATGACTTAAACACTTGATACCTATGGGTGGAGTACAAATCCGGCATCTATGGCGATTGGAGGGAATTTTCGCACCAATTAGTTCGTTGTTATACTGACGTAATAACGTATATTTTTTTTTAGGTGCTGAAGGCAATCCTTTCTAGCCGGGACATTTCGGTTTGAAGGTCAGGGTTAATATTAAACCATTTAGATACGAGATAGGTTTCATATTGCCGGTTTGAATATCTACATGTAGTATTTGCAGCTTGCAAGATAAAACGCTCATTCATCCCTTAGACTTTGAAATTTTTATGGATGCCACTTTTAAATTGAGTAATTGCGCCTTTTTGCGGTCGGCGGTTGACAGTATCTCGCGCAAAAGATGATGTAGGATGATAATATGGTGAAAAAAGGACATGAATTTGACCAATTCACAAGTTACGTTAAGAGGGGAACCCCGAGTTTCATTTCTTCTTTTAAGAGGAAGCTTGTTGCTCTTTTCGGTTTTTTTCTCCCTTTTCTTTGGAATGAAGCTTTTATTCATTTTTTACTTTTTAAATTTAATATTTATAATTTTCTTTTTTCTTCAAATTTTATAATGTGATATGAAAATAGAATTCCTTTCTAAAGCGTTCATTTGTCTAAAAAAATCAGTTTTTATATTTAAAAAAAACAGTAAGTAAAATTGTGCATTTTATGCAATTTTTGAGGCCTACAGCTCAGAGCTAATACAAGTGGGGTGCTACCTAAAAAAGGGTTTTTTTGTTGAGCAATATTTAAAAAAAATTTAATAAAAATATGGCGATATCCCAGCCACAAAAAATATACCACACATTTTTGTGGTACGATTTTTAAATAAAAAATCTATCTTTTCTGTTAAAATTATGTTTTGCGTGATTTTTGGGAGACTTTTTATTTTCAATAAAATCTAAATGTAAATTTCTTTAAATTTAGTTCTTATTACTCGTTTGATATTGTAGGGTGCATGGGTATTTATTTTAGGTTTCTAATTTAGTTTTTTAATTTTTGATTAATCAGTAATGGTTAATTTAATTTTTGAATTTTTGTTTCTTCAAAACCTTCTTTTTAACTATTAAAAAGAGGAACTGTAAAAATGAGTATATTTTCCTACACTTAAAAAAAAAAAATTGAAAAATATCTAAACAATTTCCAAAAATTGTAGGAATTTTAAGAAGCCTTCTAATAAGTTTGGAAAATTATTTTTATATTTTAAACATCTTTTTCTACGCACACATGCTTTTTGTGCGTCTTTGCCGTCGGTAAAGTAAACTTTTTATTGCGAAGGGTTTTTTTGTAAGATTTATAAATTAATCTATTTATATATGTATTTATGAGTCCGTGAAAATGTTTAAAAAACTCGTAGTATAAAATTGAAAATTATTTTAAGGCACAATATTAAAAAAAAAAAACCAAAAGTAATTTTAAGCGAATCTCATTCCGCTTTTGTGGGAATTCCTAATTACAAGGTGATAGTCTTGGTCATTTAATAAATTCATGATGGACAGCGAGGTGGTAAAGTATAAAAAAACCTGATCCCAACCGAAGTTAATTAAAAGGAAAATAAATAACAAAACCCGACTTAATCCAAGCTCAGCCATAAACTAATGATTCGTTTTTTTTCCCTACCCAATCGTCTATGTATAAGCACACCAATTACATAAAATTTCAAACTTATTGGACATACAATAAACATTTGCATGAACTATGGCGAAAACTAAATACGGATTCAATGGTTAAATGAATGTAATAAAATTAATTAAATGACACCATGTTGGGGAGTAATTGCAACCTCGGCTTGTAGACTAGTTATGCATAATCGAAAAAATGTCCAAGTAATTGGGTGTCGTACAAATTTGTAATATTGGTTGATCATTAGGTGAATTGACATATGTATCAAATGGGGACATGTTGTGGATGTCAATTGAAGGAGTTTATGGTTGTCATGTGCAACGGATTATGAGATGATGCGAAAGGCTGCTAAGACGGTGATATTGAGTGAGTCTTTGAAATATAATATTGCTTAGCGAATTGAGGAAAAGAGAATGTTGTTGTAAGAGGTTAATCAAGGGCAATATTAGATACTGTTTCTGGCCGTTTCTGTACATAGATGACATTCAACGCAATCTGTTCGGCAAAATGCTTATAATATTCAAAGTTTTCTATAAAATTAAACTCTTTTAAAGCGTTCTATTAATATTTTCCGATCACTGTTGCCAAAAAAAATCATATTTACAGAAAACACAGTGGAGGGTCCATAAAAGGTACTTTCGGCATTGCAGCGCACCTGACAAAGTACGACTCCGACTGATATGAAACCAGTTTTCTCATTACATCCAAAAGCAATCAGCAGCGACCTCATTAAAGGAGCACCTTATTTACGTAAGCTAAATCATTTCAGCTTAAAGGACAAAACACAAGAAAAAAAAAAAAAAAAACACCGAACTCTCTCGAGAAAATTCGAAGCTATCATCCCAACCATCATCTCAGAGACCTGAATTACCCCATAATTACTTCGTTCCATTGGTGGTATGATGGTATGTATCGAAGAAAAAAACAACAGAGAACAAAAGAAGCAAGCCGTTCACCAATTGAATATCCCATCAAAGGGTCATTTGTGCCAGTCCATCATCAGGACAGAGTTACAAATTGAAGGAAACTTTCTCTTTTCCATAACAAAAAAAAAAAAAAATGAACAGATATGTATATGTACAAAACACCAGTCAATTGTTGGGCTGTTGACAAACTCACTGCTTCCATTTGGCCCAGTTTCCACAAAACCAACATCCATTCGCTCGCCAGTTAGCCGTTGATGGAAGAAGAAAACAGTGAAGAAAAAAAAGGTCAAATTGAGATTATTATGATCATTCCGTGGAGCGAGCGTCCTGTGATTTCTCCGCGATGCACTTGTATACCGTTTTTTTCGAGCACCGCGATAACCAGTTTATTTAATTTTTTTGTTTTTCTGAAGTAAAATTTGGGAAGTTGGAAAGGCTGTGATTCGGTAAATCATTGACCATTGCGTACCTGTCGTTGAGGTGGACATAAACAAAATTTGGCTTTTGTGTGGCGCAAACAACGTGAAACATGACTGACTGGACCCTAAGGAATGGACTCTGCCCTATTGACTTTGGCGAATTTTGACCACCGACCTGGGTTGTCGGAAGATTGGAAATGAGAATAGCACAAAAACGTGTACTATTACCAAATCAAACATCTTCTTTTTGACACAGAAAGTTCAAGGAACGCATCAAGAGCCAGAGACTCAGGTGGACATTCCTGACTATTTCTGGCACCAATTTCACGCGTCTCGTTTCGCCAATACATAGCTTATGTCTTAATATTCACATTGCGCACTTCTCACTCGAGTCTTAAAACTTAACAACCGCATCACATAAACAAACAACTCAACCAATCGAGCTTGTCTTCATCTCCACTACCCAAGGACACCTCACAAAAGCAAAAAGAAAACAAATACAGAACCATACCTGAACCAGGTACCGGCACAAAAGAATATAAAAAGTGGTCCTAAACAGGATTTATCTTCATCCAAAACTTTTGAGTTTTTTTTTTTTTGTTGATTTTCTTCACTTTTTTCTTTACCTTACCATCACGGGAACGCACTGAACAGCGTAAAAAAAGCAAGAGGGAGAGTGAGAGGGGGAGAAAAAAAAGGAGTTGAAGACAAGAAAAGAAGAAATCACGATCGGGATCGCAGCTAAACGAAGAGTATTTCTCGTTCGTCACGTTAAATAGGTCAGCAAAGGCACGAATTGTGTATCTGAGTATCTTTCCTGTTTTCTTTTTCTTTTTTTGGTTCTTTAACAGGTTGATTCTCCGATTTGAAAGAGAACAAATAAAGAACACAAAAAAGGATTGAATTTGAATGTTATTGAAAAGAGATTGAAAAACAACTTACATTAGATACAATCTGTTTCGGTTTGATGGTCTGTCGTCTTTTGTATTTTACCTTCAGTCCAATGATCGGTTTATTTGAAGTACAGACACGGTTCGAACGTTATACACCAAGTGTTCACTGTCACTTTCGTCGGACGAAATTTCTTTAGAAAAAAAACACACTTGCTCACTTGTGTATCCATTCGTGTCTCACTTAACGCCCAGATGCCATCTCCATCTAAATCGGTATACATGGGCGACATTCGAAAGCGCGCAATCCAACCGAAACGTCTCGCTAACGAAATCTGACTACGAAATGTTGTGCTTGAATCGTTAAGGATAAATCACCGGTACATTCGTTTTCGCCCACACAGATCCATCATCGCAAAAAAAAAAAAAAAAAAAAAATCATTTCGTTAAGGAGAAGGGAAAGAAATGATTTTTTTCCACCACACTGCGGTTCTCTTATTTTGGGAAACTTGTGTGTCTTTCATGAAATGACGGTTACCTAATGGTGAGCTGCACTGCGGGGAGTTTGTCTCCAAACAAAAATTTGAAAATAAGAAACGCCAACTCGCGACGCGTTGACAACAGTTTTCGGTTATGAAAATCACCGACAGTGTTCCACTCCCTTCCATTCATTGCTGCCTCTATGTTCGGCTGTAGAAAGGAAAAGGAAAAATTGTTCTCTGCTGTATGGTGTAGTGGCGGAGGAAAATGTACTGCGTAGACCGGCTGTCGACTAGAAACTGGCTCAGATTCAACAACAGGATAACCCAAGGAGTCTCTTGCACTGATGATAAATCATAGATACACACATACCACTTTATGTAGATTCGTTCACCACCACCGCCGCCGACGCCGCTGTCGCTGCAGTTGCGTTCTTCTCCATTTAAACCCCCAATCACCACCATTATCATTATGATCATCAACATCATTACCACCGACCAACGGAAAGCACCTTCATTTCACCACCGTCGTCGCATTGAAGGCCATAATGATGGCCTTCTCTTCTCTTGGTGGTGGATGAAGAGACTTTTGCGCTTCTGCACGTGCAATTGCATATCCATCACCATGCTGGCAGGTTGTGTATGTAAAAAGGGGTGCAACGACACCCCTCAACCGAGAGCAACCGAGACGCACTCTATAGCCATGCTGCAGACATTCAATTTCCACCCTCGTCTGTTCCACTTGTAAGCCACCGAAGAAACACCGATTTCCATGTATTCAACCATCCACTCCCCTCCGCCATCCGGCACTCGGTGTTTTTCCTCTACACTTCATCGGGGTTGATTACGGAAAGTATGTATTTCAATATGGCTCGGGAAAAAAAAGTGTTTTCTTACCGTTTTTTCTTCATTTTTAATTCGTTTGAGGTAGGAAGCAACAAAAAAAAAAAACTCCGCCTCTTGGAGGCGCTTGCGTACCATGTATCCATCGCCGGCGGCAATCTTCATTCGCCTTACCCCACTACCACCCAGTACGTTTGAATAAAGGCACGGAAAAAAGAAAGAAAGAAAAGAAAAAAAAAATACATGCCAATCTCACCCCCTCGAACGATCCAACCGCGGCGGTGCCATGGTGCCATTTTTATTTCAGATTTTCCCTCTCTGCCAGCCCACCATGCGGGAGTGTTGGAAAAACCTATTCGCATTCTCCGCATTCTCGCTTTTCACCACTGTACAACACAACACGCGATCTTCCACGTTCCACTCTACGCGCTCACATGCCCGTCCGGCCATACGCCGGCCATTCAATCAAGGCTCACCAAGGCGGTGTGCAAAAAAACAGAAAAAAGACGAAAACAAACAACAACAACACCAACGGAACAAAAAAAACCTTAAACACAAGAAAGAAAGAAAAAAATAACCGCCCCCTACTCACACCCAGTTGTTACGCCGATAGCTGGTGTCGCTGCAACGTGTCACTCGCCCCACTTCTCTCTCCTCATCGACAAGATCGATCAACAAGAGCGAGAGCGACCGACAAACCGTCAACGCTACGTGAATTTCTCAAGGAAACTGAATGAGCTCGTGGAAATTATCACTCCCTTGCCCCTCGCGGACAGAGAAAAACGCAAGCAGCTGCCAACAGGGCGTGCGAGTGTGATAAGCCCATCTCACTTGCCTCCACTTGTGATTACATACATATATGTACATACCAGGATGCGCACAATCCACTTAGGGGTAGAAATCCTTTTTTTTGTTTTTGCTTTCTTATTTGCCGTCAGCTTTTTTGTTGTTGGCCGGCTGGAAGTGGGGTGAGAAATAGTTACCGCCTGTTATGGATGGCTGAAGAAATGTATTGCTAATGAGTGACATGTGATGCGATGTTATTCGTTTCGTGGCTTAGAGCTCCGCCCTTGTTTTGGTTTGTTTTTGAGGAGGTTGCCGACGTAGAATGTGGCGCCAGCTGTTGACGGGTAGGCGGTAGTGCTGAGACTGTTCCCATGGGGAATTGAGCGGTTGATGGGTATTGTAGTAAGTGAAAACGTAGAATGAGTGGTTTTTGAGTGAGGGGAGAGTGAATTGAGTGATATGTGTTTTTTTTAGGGGTAATCCAATAGGAAGAGTGGTCCTAGGTTGTAAAAATTGTTTAAGGAACAGTTTCGCAATGGTATTAGAGTACTAAATCCTTTATATCGCTCTGGTGGTAGTGGATTTTTGTCACAAGCAAGTTTTCTGTTTTTGAGTGCTATCGATACGACTTTGATTTTGACCAATGTCCGATTTTCCTATTGACGAACAAGAGTCGTAATCCCAGATTTGGTCACATTGATTACAACGTCGAACGAACATACGGTAACAGAAGGTCGCTAATTCTCGGTCCTCCTATTTTGAAACATTTTCCTCAACAATATATGTATATAGAGCCCGAAGAGGCGAGACAAAGAGAAAGAGTAAGATACGCTCTCGTGCTTGCGGAAAGGGAAGCTAACAAAAACACAGACGCATCAAATCCCAAACGCAGCCGATCCAACGACAACTCCATTGTGGAGAATAGAGTCGACCACACACAGAAGCACCTAGCAGCTCATGACTTGGGAAAAGAAATGATCGCCTTGGGCGCGCTTGCGAAGGTAAAACAAAACCCACTAAGGGAAATAGTGTAGGTGCACGAGAGCGTACGGATGCACCCAAGCCATCCTCCCGGGATGCCTTTGCTCGGTGCAAAGTCGATATCATGCACTCGCAACACCCGCAAGAGACCCTAACAGACAATCAAATAAAATTAGTGAGGAAGAGCCTACTAATGGAAATGGACAAGGCAGATAAGGATTGTCCTGCCCTCAGATTCGCGGCCACCTCAGCCAGAAACGGATGGCTATCCATCACCTGTCACGACATAGAAACAACAAATTGGCTCATGTCGTCGATAGAGAAGATCAAGCGATGGAAAAAAGGCTGATTTGTGTGCAACTCAGGATAATGACATTCCCAAGTTATACACCTGCGTAACATTCGTCCCCGAAGCCGATGACCTTACCAAGGACACCTTCCTTATGCGCATAATGAGGCAGAATGCGAACATAAGCACTAAAGGATGGAGAGTCCTTAGGATCGCCAAGGAAAAAAGCGGTGTGGACCAAGTAACCTTTGCCATTGATGAGGCTTCTAAAGACGCCATGGTGAAGCAAAAGCTTAAACTGTTCCTCAACTTCTCCCAGATCCTAATTAGGATCAAGGGAGTTCCCAAGCAGGCAAAGGTAACTGCGGACAACAAAACCAAGGACAGGGCACAAGCCCATCCGAAGTGCGATGCCCAAAGTACACCGGCCATGCCCAAGAAAGGGAGTGAGGAACTCGGCGCGCATAAGCCAAGCCAGAGAGCAATAACCATTGCATCTGGCGAAAGTGCACCAGCCATAGAGACAATGAAAGCACCCCAAACGTCAAGGCTGCCTGAAGAAACAACTCGGGCAACTAAGACTTCAGGGGTCAGCCCTAAGGTTGTGTCAGCTACTAACACTGGCAGCCCTGCCAGTACCTCATTGAATCCATCATGCCGGAATTAAGGTGCATCTAAGTAAATCTACAGCATGCAAAGGCCGCGTCCGCGGTACTGAGCCATAGATTTAACAAGGAGCACCTCGATATAGCTTTTATCCAGGAATCGTACACGATTAAAGACCAGATAAAAGGACTATCAGATGAGCTGCTCTACGACTCCACAAATGAAGGACGACCTAGAGCTTGCATTATGTTTAATAACACTATTAAAGCCATTCCCATTCCAGAATTTACGAATAAGGACCTGGCAGCTGCCACCATCCAGTTATCCATTGCGGAAGGTATGTCAGAAGCCGTAATCTGCTCAGCCTATCTCGCGGGCGACTCCACGGATCTCAGTTTCACACCACTGCATGATCTTCTCGACCACTTTGGAAGAAGAGGCTCACATATCATCATATGCTGTGACGCCAACGCCACCACACAGCATGGGGAAGCCCGAGCATCAACAATAGAGGTGAGTACCTATTAGAATTTATATTCAGGAACAACCTCAATATCATAAACCGTGGAAATAATCCCACCTTTATGAATAGAATTCGAGAAGAGGTATTAGACCTCACCCTAACTACTCCGTTCATAGGCAACTCTATTCTAAATTGGCATCTCTCAACAGAACCATCGATGTCAGACCATCGACAGATCTGTCTTGACATAAAAGCAGGAGATAGAATTACTAGAACATATAGACAACCGAGAGCGACAGACTGGGACACTTATAGCCTAGAAATCGCACAATCGACCGGAAACTGTCCAAACAGCATCAGAGATATAGACAGCCTTGAACTCAGCTATGACAGCCTCAATGCTACTATCTTATCCGCTTTTCACAACGCTTGCCAAGAGAAAGTCAAGTCAGGCAACCGTACCACTCCGTGGTGGAACAGCAATCTGGCCAATCTAAGAGCACTGACCAGAAAACTGTTCAACAGAGCTAAACGGACTGGTGACTGGACACAGTATCGTGCCTCACTCACCAACTACAACCAAGAGATTAGAAGAGCGAAAAGAGACTCATGGAAAAAGTACTGCAGGCTCGTATCCACAGAGTTCTCGCCAAAGAGCACACTAACCAAATTGGACTGTTGAGGAGAGCAGATGTCACTTACACGAAAAATGGTACGGAAGTACTTAAAATTCTGACCAGTACGCACTTCCCAGGCTCCAACATCATTCCCTCCAATCTCTCTAACATACCTCCGCAGATCAGGGCAACTAGACCCAACAGGGAGTATTGGAAGAGTGCACGAACGATCTTTCACGAGGGAAGCATAAAATGGGCCATCAATTCATTTGACCCCTACAAATCCCCGGGGGGATGGCATCTTCCCAGCGCTTCTTCAGAAGGGGAGTGCGCAAATCAGCCCCATGCTCATTAACATCTTTAGAACCAGCTATGCATGGGGACACATACCAACGAGCTGGACAGAGGTAACGGTAAAATTCATTCCCAAAGTAAGCCGTAGACCCACAGACCTGCCTAAGTCCTACAGACCGATAAGCCTTACCTCTTTCTTCCTAAAAACAATGGAAAAAATTCTGGATAGGCATATCAGGGACGGTGCACTGAAAAGATCACCACTTCACAAAAACCAATATGCCTGCCAGCCTGGGAAATCGACCACGCATGTTCTTCAGGAGCTAACAGCCTGGATCAACAAATCCCTGAGCGACAAAGAAATTGCGATAGGTTGCTTTCTCGATATTGAGGGCGCTTTCGATAATACCGAATACACCCAAATACTACATCCTCAGCACAGGGGTGGATAACACCACATGCAATTGGATCCAGCACATGCTTAGCAACAGGAAAACAAACACCTCACTGGGCAATGATAAAATCAGGGTAAACGCCGTGGTCCATCGTGGTTAATGAACTGATCAGCATACTTAACAAAAATGGCTTCTATGTCCAAGGCTACGCTGACGACATAGTGATCCTGGTTGGAGGCAAATTCGAAGACACAGTCTCGGAACTCATCCAACGGGCACTAAACCTTGTTGCAAACGGGGGCATAAAGGTTGCACTAAATGTCACTCCTAGGAAAAGCACCATAGACGCCTTCACCAAAAGGAGGAATAAGCACAAACTTACTAAACCTACTCTCTTTGGTGAAGTGATAGAGTTCTCAAAAGAAGTCACATACCTAGGGATAGCCCTAGATGAAAAGCTCACGTGGAACTCTCACATTACAAAGACCATTGAGAAAGCCAGGATCTCCTTATGGATCAGCAAAAGTCTCACTGGCAAAAACTGGGGCACAAACCCCAAGATATCTCGCTGGCTATATACAGCTATCACCAGACCAATTCTCACGTATTCTGCGTCCGTCTGGTGGCACAAAACAAAACAAGTATCAGTGCAAGCCAAGCTCAACAAATTGCAAAGAATAGCTTGAATCTGTATCACTGGGGCCATGAAAACAACCCCCACAGCGGCACTAGAAGTCACCACGGGCCTGCCACCTCTTCATCTCCAACTGAAGAAAGAGGCAATGCTCTTGGTCCACAGACTAATTGCGGAGGATGACTCTAACCGTAGGCTCTTTCACCCTGATATACTTACCGAACTAAACAGGCATAAAATCCTAAAGATATCCCTCACAGACAACTGTCTGCCCAGATACAACTTCAGCTAAAACTACAAGGTAACATTCCCAAACAGACAAAACTGGCAACAGAATAGACCCTCCTTCAATCGTGGATCCTACGTGTGGTACACAGATGGCTCCAAAACGAACGAAGGCGTTGGGGCTGGAGTTTACGGAGCAAATATTGGCACATGCATCTACGTCAGCATGGACAGATACAACTCCGTTTTTCAAGCTGAGATATTTGCTATAGAACTCTGCCTCAGAGAAAATATAAACAGGAATATATCCAACAAAAACATTTACATTCTCTCTGACAGAAAGGCTGCACTCCTAGCCCTAAAGAGCTATGAAATCACCTCCAAACTAGTATGACACTGCCTACAGGTGCTTCACCAGCTGGCCAGCGCAAACAGAGTTCACCTCATTTGGATACCTGGACACAGCGGCCATACAGGCAACGAAAAGGCGGACCTACTAGCGAGGAAAGGCTCTGCATCACCATTTGTGATGCCACGGCCTCTCTGCGGCATACCCATTAGCACCACTAAATGCTGCATAGACAATTGGTTAAGGAACACGACGGATCACTACTGGTTACAAACGAAAGGTAGCAGACAAGCCAAGTTGTTCCTCCCAACTACATCCCTCAGAAGAATGAAACAACTTCACATGCTTTCGAGGAGTCAGATTCGTTTGATCACAGGTTTCCTTACTGGACACTGCCCGGTTAACAAACACCTCAAAACAATGGGCATCATACAGGATGACACTTGCCGAATGTGTAATGAAGACGAAGAAACAGCAGAGCACATACTATGCCATTGTAACTGCCTGGTGAGTACACGTCATCGTCACCTAGGCAAGTATTATATTGAAGCGGACGAAATCGCTGCTAGCACACTCAAGAGCATACTAAGTTTTATCACGAACCTACAAACATACTTACTTACTTATCAGGCCAGCGATCCATGGAGGATCTGAGCCTGAGCTATAGCTGCCTTCCATCCTTGACGGTCCCGGCCACGCTGCTTCCAGTTATCAAGATGTGGCCGAGCCAGTGTAATCGACGGATCTTTGCCTTCCGGACTACATCCACATCTTTGTACAGCTCGTAGAGTTCGCGGTTGTGTCTTCTTCTCCACTTACCTTCTTCACAGACAGGACCAAATATCCGGCGCAGAATTTTCATTTCGAAAGAACCCAAAATCAGCTCCGCTGTCTTGCTTATCGTCCAGCTTTCGGCTCCGTACAGCAAGACTGGCAGTATGAGCGTTTTGTAAAGCATGACATTGGTATTTCGAGTGAGGAGTTTTGACCCCAGTTGTTTGGACAAGCCGAAGTAGCAGCGGTTGCCAAGGGCGATTCTATGCCGGATCTCCACTGTGGTGTCATTTGTGAAACTTACGTTTGCCCCAAGGTAGACAAACTCCTTAACTACCTCGAAATTGTAGCTGTTAATTGTTACATTTTGTCCCAGGTGGTGAGCGACGGATTGGTTTTTGCTTGACAGCATGTCCAACAGCAAGACCAACTCGTTTCGCCTGTTCTTCACACAATGCTTCCGTGAATGCTTCCACAATGCCACGGCGAGAACACGCGATGATGTCGATATCGTCCGCGTGTCCTAGCAGCTGGATGGACTTGTAGAAGATAGTGCCTTCCCTGTCGACGCCTGCCCGTCGCACTATCTGCTCCAGCACCAGGTTGAAAAAGTCACATGACGGCGAATCTCCTTGCCGAAATCCGGTGCATGTTTCGAACGGTTCCGAAGTCCTAGAACCGAGTTGCACGGTGCACCGCGTATTCTTTTAGCGTGGCGCGACACAACGGGGTCAGTTTTCCCGGGATCCCGAATTCGGCCATCGCACCGCACCAAACTGTCCTGCACGATGAATGCTGTTGTATGCGACTTTGAGATCGATGAAAAGACGGTGTGTATCGATTCGAAACTCGTCGGTCTTTTCCAGGATTTGTCGACGTGTGAAAATTTGGTCCATAGTCGATTTGCCGGGCCGGAAGCCGCACTGGTAGCTGCCGATCAGTGCGGTGCAAAATGGCTTTAAACGTTCACATAATACGCTGGACAGGATCTAGTATGCGACATTGAGCAGGAATATATCTCTATAGTTCTTGCAAGAGGCAGGATCGCCTTTTTTGTCGATGGGGCAAATAGAGCTGGTATTCCAGTCGTCGGGCATGCTTTCATCTTCTCAAATTCTGCAGATGATCTGGTGCATGCTCCCTACCAGAACATGGCCGCCAGCCTTGAAGAGCTCTGATGGCAAGCCATCTGAGCCTGCGGCCTTGTTGTTCTTCAGCTTCTGAATAGCTGTGCCGACTTCTTCGATGCTGGGTGGGAGGACTACTTCCGCGGCTGGAGTTGGGATTTCCTCGGTCCCCACCACTTCCTCCTGGTCATGCTCGTTAAGCAGCTGCTGGAAATGCTGCTTAAATACATCCACTATTCCCCGCGGGTCGGTGATAAGATAACCCTCGCAGTTTCGAAGAGCCTGGGTACCCTTTTTGAAGCCTCCTGCAAATTCTTTTTGGCTTTCTTGTAAAAGGCTCGTCTTTTATGCTTATCCCTAGACTCCTCGATATCCTTGAGCTGGAAGGCTGTAGCTTCTTTTCCTCCGTTCTTCTTAAGGTGGCGCAATCAATTGGAAGAGGACCTTAACCAACTAGGCGTGCGGCAATGGAGGCTGCTGGTGAAAGACCGTGCCAGTTGGAGAGGTTTTTTGAAGGAGGCCCAGGTTCGCCATGAACTGTAGCGCCAAAAGAAGAAGAAGAAGAGGAAAGGCTGCAATCGCAAGAGACCGCCAGGACCTTCGCCGTTCAAGTCTCCCTCAAGCTCACTCAAGTCCCGATGCAATCTGCACAAACCATAGAGCAGCAATGCAATCAGAGAGGCCAGAATGCCATCAGAGAGGCCGCCTCAGATGTACCAGGTTTCAAGCCACCAACGCCTGGTTTGATGACGAGTGCAGACAGGCCCATGTAGAGAAACCGAATGCATACAAGGCATCGACGGACGAGAGCTGCCCGCGAGCTTTATGAACAGAAAAGGAGAGAGGAGAATGCGCTTCTGAGAAGAAAAAAGAAGGAGCACGAGAAGAGCGAGATCGAGGAGATGGAGAGATGCTATTGCAGGAACGATGTTCGAAAGTTCTACCAAAACGTAAAACGAACATGCCAAGGCCATAAAGCCAGAGCAGAAGCCTGCAGGGATGAGCACGGACAACTAAAAGTGGAGTCACATCCGATGCTGAGATAGTGGCAAGACCACTTCTGCAGACTGTATAGCGGCGATGATAGTCGAAATGTCGCCGTCAGGCAGAACGAACCATTCACAATGGACGAAGATGAAAGAGAATCCCGTCCACCCGACCTAGACGATGTGAAGCTAGCGGTATCGAAACCTAAGCCTTATAAAGCTGCTGGAGCAGACGGACTTCCCGCTGAACTATTTAAAGCAGCTGGTGATGAGCTGGTCAGGAACATGCACCAACCCAACTGCAAGATACGGTCGGAAGAATGCATGCCCGGCGAATGGAATCTCAGCATCGTTTGCCCGGTCCATAAGAAAGGAGATCCCTTTACAGAGGAATAAGTCTCCTGAACATTTCGTACAAGATCCTCCTGTGTAAGCGCCTGAAACCGTTCGTGGACAATCTGATAGGTTCCCATCAGTGTGGTTTCAGGCCAGGAAAATCCACGATAGACCAAATATTTACACTACGGCAGATCTCGGAGGAGATCCATGAATTCCAGGTGGATACGCATTCCCTTTTTGTCGACTTTAAAGCCGTATATGACAGTGTTTATAGAGACGAGGTATACAGAGCCATGTCATGTTTTAACATTCCTGCCAAACTCGTCAGACTGTGCAGGTAGACTATGGAGAACTCTCGCTGCTCCATTAAGGTCGGAGAGGTTTTAGACAGGGTGACGCATTGTCATGTGATTTCTTAAACATCATTCTTGAAAAGATCGTGCGGGACTCTGCGGCCAATACAAGAGGTACGATCTACTTCAAGTTCACACAATTGCTTGCCTACGCAGATGACGTTATTGGACGGACAAAGCGAGATGTCAATGAGGTGTTCGAAAGCATTGAAGCAGAAGCGGCTAAAGTGGATCTAGGGGTAAATGGGGACAAGACCAAATATATGCTGTCACCAAAGAAAGACGCGCAACACCGACGTCTTGGTCAGAACGTCACCTTCATATTTTTAAAATAGTTAAGGACTTCGTCTACCTTGGCTCGATAGTAACAAGCAGCAACGACACCAGCGCTGAGATAAAACTCAGAATAACTCTTGCCAAGAGGCAACTGAGTAGTAGAGCCCTCTCTCGAAAACCTAAGGTATCCCTATACAAAACCTTAATCATCCCGGTCCTCCTCTATAGCGCTGAGGCTTGGACGTTATCAAAAGCGGATGAAGAGGCTCTTGGACGTTTCAAGAGGAATAGTCTGCGTGCAATCTTTGGTCCCGTTTGTGTAAACGGAGAGTGGGCGAGAAGATTAAACCAAGAACTGTACGGGCTGTACAGCGACATCGGCTGTATGTCTACGGATCCAACATCTGCATGGCTCGGCCATGTAGAGCGAATGGACATCACCGCTCCGGCCCAAGAGTCTTTGACTCCAACCCCGAGGGACGACGAAGCAGAGGACGCTCGCATCTAAGGTGGCGCGCACAATTGGAAAGGGACCTCAACAAATTGGGCATGCGGCACTGGAAGCAGCTGGCCAAAGATCATGCCGGCTCAAGAGGCTTGTTGGTTGAGGCCTTGGTTCACCCCGAACGGTGAACCATTTTGTGTACTTTCATAAAAACACACTTTGAATTGCATAAAACAATACTACAATGAAAACACATGCTATGGTGTGTTACTAAGCGCTTATGTGGCACACCTCTAAAAAGGAATCAACTCATTAACCACTCGCTGGTGTTCATTAGTAACTCTGAATAAATTGTTAATGCATCATAACAAGCTGTACTCACAATTCTTATAACCACTCACACCCTAATTGCATGCACTAGGCCCACGTGGATTCCATAAATACAAGACTTGTTCTTAATTGCCCACAGCTATTCACTGCATTCACTAATAGAATCTTAAACATCTCGCATTTACGATTGCAGTATTTATTCATTCAATTTAAATCAGCTAATAGTTAAACAATCTTCCTCGCCCTCTACATCCTACCTAGCTATGCAAAAACAAAAAAAAAAACCAGCAAGCGCGCAAAAAACAAAGTCCGCCTTCTATAAAAGTATTTTACAAGTCATCCGGCATCCCTTGGAGGCATCAGCCTTGCCGTCAGCGTTTAATGAAACTTTATTGCAAAACAGGAGAAGAAGTATCTACGCGCATTACCGCACGGATTGTAAAATTCAGCGAGTCATTCATTAAATTCTAATTTCCCTGTACAAACACAGTGACAAATTGACAGCTAATGATTCCTTATCGGCGTAATCTTTAATCTTTTTCAGCAAAGGGTGCATAATTATCGGTCGATTAGACTGGGTGGCATAATGTATCTGATGCTATTGATGGGGACGGTGGCTTAGATACTAAGGACAGTTGACTGCATGTGGTCATCAATAAAATTAAACTAAATGTCTTAGTGATGCATATTAAATGGGCAGATTGCTTGGGAATGGAAATTAGTTTTGCACGATCATGCCGGCCGCGTCTATGGCATTAAGCTTTTTCCTTTTTTTCTTATACGATGTTATTGGGAATATTACAGGTGGCTGTGACGATAAGAATTAGCAATAAGCGAGTAAATATATTCTTAACATGCCAACAAATAGCAATAACCAATAAAGCAATCTCCTGGTCGTGTCACAACATCGAAGTGATTCTAGGGACTGCTTCTAATTATGAAAATTTCAAAATCATAGAGGCAGGCCAACTTTGCTGGTGCCGTCTCAACTAGAATGGTCAGCAGAGCTACATCACAGGAAGGAGTACTCTCCCCTCTCCTCTGGAACGTGGCGGTCAACCAACTACTACTGTTGCTAGAACAGGAAGGGTATGCTGTGACCGCCTATGCAGATGACATTGCTATTGCTGCCACAGGAAAATTTCCCAGCACTCTAAGCGACCTAATGCAGGGTGCATTACTGTGGACTTGGGGTCAATCCTAAGAAGACCGACCTAGTACTGTTTACCAATATATATAAAATTCCGCCCTTCAACCCACCGAGGTTGGATGCAACCCAACTAATAATCAAAGATCAGGCTAGATACCTAGGCCTAGTCCTTGACAGGAGGCTGAATTGGAAACCTAACATCCTCGATCGTGTCAAGAAAGCAACCACTGCCTCTACAGCTGTAAGAAAGTGATGGGCAGAAGGTGGGGTTTCCAACCAAGCATTATGCACTGGCTCTACACAGCAGTCATAAGGCCCATCTTCATCCTAGTCTGGTAGACTGAAAGTACAAAGATCGGCCAGTTTATATATGTATAAGCAGATCAGATCAACCCCCACGGAGGCCTTAAATATCTTATTACATTTTCCACCGTTGGATCTCTTCAGCAAGCACGTTGCAGCCTGCGCGGCCCTACGGATTAGGGACATAGGAAAATGGCCCACATTACAAAAAGGCCATACTACCATTCTTAAACACTTCAAAGTACCCATGGACACAGACTTTATCATCCCGCAGAATGGGCTGAAGGAAAAGTTATACCAAAGGACGAGTCCTCTCCCTCTACACCCATGGCTCCAAGATGGAGTCGGGTGTAGGTAGGGGAGTCTTCTCCAAGGAACTTAACCTCAACCTATCGTTCAGACTCCCAAATCACTGCAGTATGTATCAGGTAGAATTAACAGCGATAACGGAGGCCCTTGCATGGCTCAGGATCAATGTTATATCTGCTAAGGTAACCCACAAATCGATGACATCCCTAATCTGTCGCCTATCTCTAGATGAGATGGCTGAACAGTTCAAAGTTAAAGTATTGTGGGTTCCCGGGCATAGGGATATTCCAGGAAACTGCACGGCCGACGAACTTGCAAAGTTAGGGTCAAGCCCACTCATTTTTCGTACTCTCGGGTACCTAGAAACACCAATAGGTACGGTAAGCACACGATAAAACATCGGTTTATGACTAAACAAATTTGGCCTTAAATTAAACCTAAACCAAAAGGGCTACTTTGAGCACTCTAGTGGGTGTCATTGGATGTTGGTCATAGTCATTGTATCATTGGAAAACACACCGCCAGACTAGGGCTGCCCTCCAATGACTTTTGCCGTGGCTGCATGGACGAGGAGGAAGAGGAATCAATACATCACCTTCTCTGCACATGCCCCTCTTTTGCGAACCGTAGGCGGACCTATCTCGGCGCGCCCTTCTGTAAAAATCTAAGTGAGCTAGCAAATCTAAAAATAGCTCAACTCCATCGCTTCCTCAGAAGCACCGGTTGGTTCTCAGGTAGCGAATCAGGGTAATATGATCCATGTGGTATCACAATGGGCCGACCTCGGCCTACGTGTGGCTTTTGCCAACCACTTGTACCTAACCTAACCTAACCTAGAGGTAGGATTGCCTTTTTTGTAGATGGGGCAAGTAGAGCTGATATTCCTGTCGTCGGACATGCTTTTATCTTCCCAAATTCTACAAATTATCTGGTGCCTGCTCCCTACCAGAACATCGCCGCTAGCCTTGAAGAACTTTGAAAGCAAGCCATCTGAGCCTGCCGCATTGTTGTTCTCCAACTTTTGAATAGTTGTGCCGACTTCTTCGATGCAGGGTGGGAGGACTACTTCAGCGGCTGGAGTTAGGATTTCCTCAGTCCCTACCACTCTTCTTGGTCATGCTCGTTAAGCACTTGCTGGAAATGCTGCTTAGATACATCCACTATTCTCTGCGGGTCGGTAACAAGATTACCCTCGTAATTTCTAAGTGCCTGGGTGCCTTTCTTGAAGCCTCATGAAAGGCTTTTAGCTTTCTTATAAAAGGCCCGCATTTTTTGCTTGTCCCTAGACTCCTCGATTTCCTTGAGTTGGGAGGCCTCGGTACTCCTCTCGCGTGGGTGGTAGGTAGCCTAAGGTGTTCCCAGCTACTTTCTGAATAGCTGACCGGCAATACAGCCACTTATTGTTGACATTTGGGCTCGACGTAGGCATACCGGACAGCCTTTAACTCAGTTACTCCCTGCAGACTATGGTAACCTCCGGTGTGCTTAGGCGTCCAATGTCGACCCTCCTCATGGTGGGTTGGTGCAGCCTTCTGACATTGGAGAGTCGAGCTCTGAATCTTCCTGCTACGAGGAAATGGTCAGAGTTAACGTTTGCCCCCCTGAATGTTCGCATATCCGGAATGTCTTTCGTCAATGATCACATGGTCGATTTGGTTGGGGGTTCGATGATCCCGGCAACCTGCCGTGTGCATTCGCTCGCGGGGAAATCTTGTGCCACTTATCACCGCAGTAAGAGTTGTCGCAAAGTCTCACCTTGTACTGCGTGAGATTATATTATCGGATGTCGTCTTCGATTATCCGTTCGTGTATCTGAGGCATTTTACTCTTTCATAACTTGTCTTTTTATATATGGGCGGGTTGTTGGCCCGGCGCACAACTGCCGGTCTCGTCGCGGTATTGTAGCGCCCTCTTGCCAAGCTGCATACATTTGTTCACCTCTCAACGGTTGTCGTAGAGGCTATCCAGATGGATCGGCGAAGGCGAGGAGGCTGTATGTCAACTTGACCCGGGCATTGAAACAGGGATTGTTGCTGGCATCTCGCTAGGTTGGAGCAATCAGCAACTTTACCCTGTATGTCCCAGCCCATGCCCTTTCATTATGAATGGAGTTGCTAAATCGTACCCCTTTATAATGTTTTTTATACGTTAAAACACTCTTCTATGCTGATGAGCCACCGTTAATTGCAATCCTGGGAGACAAAATTACGCGTGTTAGTAGTGAGATACCAGACAATATGCTACAAAAAGCGCTTTAAAGTTTCCATATAAACCACTTAACCACGTAGTAGCGGTTTGCATTTATATGAAATGGCAAACTCTTGTTTATCCAGCAAAATAAAATTGGATATCATTTTGCAATCATTTAGAGTAATTTTTTGACAATTAAAAAGTAAATGCTTAAAAAATCACACATCTGCAACGTATGAAATCAAACACTTAACCATTTAGACGCTTAGTTTCAAACATATTTTCCACCCCAGTATTTTTTTCTTAATTGCTCATCTTTCCAGAAGCAATAAAATCTATCAGTAGAAACAATCTATCGGAAATCCCAATTAGATTTTTTTTCACATGAGTTCACTAACGCTGCCTCATTATTTCCTCCCCATAAACAGGGAAATTCCTTACCCAAAGCATTTTCTATGAACTGAACTATATTGCCGACATAATTATCCTTACATGCGCCATCTCTTGGTATCTGCGGCAATTAAGTCGCAAGGGTTTCTGCATAAATAACCTACTGAAATCCTTTCCATCCCCCTTCGGTTAACACATGTCAAGCCAAATAGCAACGTAGAATTTGGGCGATTTCCAACTCGTTTTCAAAAATGAAAAGATACATACTACATATGTACATATGTACACACGTATCATGTATCTGCACATATACTTGCTGACTAAGCTATTGGTTAGTTGAATCCTTGAAATTGTCTATACGACATTTGTATTCTACCCGATTTTAATCGTTATCTCATGGACTCAATAAATGCAGTCTTCTGTCTCCAGATATTACATTAATATGACATATTCATATGCATGTATTCCTGCTCACGAATATCCTAATCTCCTTTCTTCCAGAAACGCAAAGATTCAAATCGTTTTCCTACAAGAAGAGCAAACTTACCAGTAGGCGCCTTCAGCGACCCTCGAAACCGAGCGTGAATCCCTTCTAAAACGAAAAACATCACTTCCGAAATCCCGTCGAATCCGTTTTGATTAATTGAAGGATAATACCTTATGGGTCACCAAACAGGCATTCAACCAGTCAACCGGCAAACAATAGCCCATCAATTTGAATGAGAAACGATCTCCTCGCCCAGGATCAGCACCCAGACAATATGAGTATATGTACGGCAGTACACCGATTCCCGATATCTTTTCCCAACCGCCAGCATCTTCTACACTTTCTTTCTTTTTTCTCATGAAGATACTTTACCCCGATCCGGATCGAAAGGTGTAACGACCTAACCCCAAACGAATGCACAAACGCAACTCCGAGCAAAACGTATCCCTCGAGCGTGCAGACGGGCAATGCAAAAAGGGTTAAAACCTCTATTTGCATCGATGATCCTGCATCGCTGTGATGCAGAAGTAGTAATCGGGAACAAATAATGAAAAATCGTCCTTCGCTTGATTGCCTGTGCAAATTTCCAGGCCGATATTAAAATTGATATCTGTCTATGGTTGCGGTGTTGTGTAGATACATGTGTGGTGCTACATGTACGGGTATTGTTTCGAATTTTTGCAACGATCCTTATTGGGAATCTCAATCCATCCGTAAAGTTATGAATAATAAAACAAATCCGCAATTTTATGCATTCCTTTGTTTTCCCTCCCATCTACATATGTACATACTTACATATGTATCTGAAAGTACGCTTTCAAGGGATCGGTAATTTGGTTTTTTGCTTTGCACTCTGTCGGTTATGCTGTGTTTTGTTTTAAATTCACGAATGCATATGGGATTTGTAAGTATCTTCAATTAGCTAAATTGGCAGGAAGAGCACGCAAAAAGCGAATTTTTTTCCCTCAGTTATTCGCATTCGTATCTCGGCGTGTTTGCGTGTGCTTTTGGCGTTTGGCTGGCGCCGAGCTGTCGCTTATGTGGCGGTAATTGAATTTTCCCTCGGGAGAAAGTCGGAGATGGAAAACCCTTTTAGCGCCTCGCACCTCAATCTAATTTATTTCTTCTGATGGAGTAGAGATGAGGAAATAGAGGATCCTCCAATACCATCCGGAAGGTGCATACACACATATACAGTATTTGTCTCTCGGTCTGTTGGGAGTATCTTCTTTTATTCGCTTCTGTTTCCAAGAGTCCTGTTGGCAATTTCAATTGGATTATATGAGCTTTTGCCAAGTAAATCAAAGAAAAACTCAAATCTGCACAGTTGTCTTCGTGTACACCTCATTTGGCCTTAGAGGACTTTTCTTCAATGACCGGTAGACCTTTGGCGTGGATGGTTTTCAAATAAGTTCTCAAGCCTTTATTTTATGACTCCTTCGGATGATAGGTAGGGCGTCTGTCCTATGTAGATTGCTACATTGCATTTACTGTGGTAGATTTCGTGGAGGACTACTTTACTCGCTTTATGGGTTTCAATCAGACAATGATCCAACTCAACAAAAGTGAACTGTTAAGAGTGCAGTTTCTGGCGACAAATATTAGGGCCTTAACCCTTAGTACTTGACACACTGGAAGTACTGTCACTTGGGTATTTCGAGTTCTCTTATTTCTTGACAGACCGTAAAGTACTTTTTTGGATATACATACATAATTGAAAAATCCTGGTGAATGGTAGAAGAAAAATTCTTGGAAATTCTGTATGCGTTTCTGATGATGAGACCCTTGCCTTGGAAACGCCGGACCTTAGAGATTCCACATGAATGTAGCTAGATCGAGCTTTTAGAAATAAAACCTTTGCCTCATGTCGGTCTCTTAATTCTTTTAGAATAAGCAAAACTGCCGCAATTAAGGAAAGAGTAATCTATGGCGTTGTTAGATTGTTAGCGGTCTCAATTGCATCCGGAGAAACTTACTGCTTGTTGTGGATTCCTGTCAGGCGGCCTTATTGGATCCTAAATTTTTCGAAACGAAAATGACCAGACGATGACTATGAATGTTAAATGATATCGAGCCGTGAACGGACGATATAGACTTGAGGGGCATATGATTCTTTCAGCTACAGGAAGCGTTGACCACCAAGATAATGCGATTTAACGCTTTTGCACAACTTTCTCTAGGGCCACGTTAAGACGCTGATTTGCGACAACAACAGGAAAACAATTGATCAATTGAAGCTATTAATTTCATTGGTGAACAGATACCTATAGGCAAAGGTCTCAAACATATGTACACACATATCTACACTGCAAATGCTAGTGTGTTAAACAACACGCACAAGTGTGTTATATGACACATACATACAAGTGTGTTAGTTGACACAATTTATGATTAAGTGTGTCACTTAACACGTTTGATCTTTGAAATTGAGACACTTATTCGTATTAAAACTATAACACGCTCTATTGCGTGCCACATGTTCTTCTTTGGTGATGTTACAGCCCATGAAGGACCAGAGCCCAGCTTCTCTCAATCCCATTTTTCACAAAGGTAAAAGGGACCTACAGTTTAATGCCGATTCCGAACGGCGTGAGTCGAGAAGCTTTTTCATGGCAAGTATACTACGGGCGGTTATAGACCTGCGGCCGGACTCTATAAAGTGCTGTCCCTGGAGCATACAAATAGACTCGGGCTGCTTCACAAATGAAACGGTACCTTTACTGTCATTTGCAGGGGATCCCAGGAGATCTTGCTTGAGGTACACTTCGCTGGTTCTACTCCTCAATTAATCCCTTTTAACAACCAACAAGCGTCAAAAATAACATTGATAGTAGAACAAATAGTAGAACTGGCAGACTTTTTAGCTCCGATAGAGATAGGTAGGTAGGTAGGGTCGCAGCTTTCCCAGAGTTGAGAAGAATGCACATAGGCCAGGGAGGCCCGTTGTGCAGCTACGAGGGGGTTTTACCCCCCTATTCGAGGAACCATTTTGTGCTTCTTAAGAAGTTAAGAAGATCAAGTATCCCTACTTTCTGAACATCTGTCAGACCGTTAAGGAAGTAAGAGCCTAGGTAACGTTTTCTGAAATTGCAGAGAGCTGGACAGGCGCAGAGAAGGTGGTGAATGGATTCGACCTCCTCCTCCTCCTCGATAGAGTCAAATGGGCAATTAGTTCATTTAGACCTACCAAATTGCGTCGTGGCGCAGTGGTTAGTGTGTTGGACTCTGGCGCACGATGAGCGAGTTCGGATCCCAATAACACCAACGCCATCGAATGTTTATTTCGCGGCGATCCTCCTCGGCGGGTTACTGCCAAAACCCCCCAAAGTACACTTCTCAACTCACGCCGATCGGAACCGGCATCAAACTGTAGGCCCCTTTCATTTGTGTGAAAAATAAATCACACACAACATGACTGATTGAGAGAAGCTTGGCTCTGATCCTTCATGGACTGTAATGCCACCATAGAAGATGAACGAAACGCTTACCGAACCAAGGGAAGGTCGACGAAGTTATTATGGTTCTAATGTCGGAAAACAACCGAAAAGCAAATTTTATCCCCCAAAATCGTTGTTAGCGATTATTTCCAAAGTCTTCGAAAGAATTATAATCAATCGCTTAAAAGCGTCTTTTGCCGGATCATCAGTTTGGTTTCAAAAGCAAGCATTCCACTATAGACCAAGTACATTGAATAACCGATGTGGTCGAAAAAGCACTCGAGCATAAGCTGATATGTTCGGGTGTATTTGTTGACACCTCCCACCCCTTTGACAAAGTGTGGCACAAGGGTTTGGGACATAAACTAAGACAAGTTTTCCCCAAACAACTATAGAATGTTCTGGAAAATTACTTGTCCAATAGACTCTATCTTGTTAAACACGAGAGCGAATATTCACATTTTAAAGCAATTATGGCTGGCGTTCCGCAGGGAAGCGTACTATGTCCGCTGCTTTACCTACTGTTTACCAGAGACTTACCATGTACTCACATTCCCAGTTTCATACTGAAAACAAGCTGTTTCTCTACCAGCACGTGTTTAAATCCATTTGGACTTGCGTTATACAAGAATAGTAAATCTTCTATTATACGAACGTTTTTGAATTAAAGTATTGCAAGCGGTTGTTAACACGCCGTGGTATATTCTGAAACGACAACATTCGTCGTGATTTAAACATTGAGAATGTCGAAAATTAAGTTAAACTCTTGAACTAATAGAGGAACGGAACATTGACAGATTCTCATTTTGAGATGAGGCTTCAACATTCTTAAAACGCCTTGAAAATAATCTCAATCCCAAGTTTGTGCAATTTTTTTTTAAGTCGTTGAAGAATATTTTATACTTTCTAAGCCGGTTTTGTGCTATTATCAAAAGTCCCCAAATGAAATCTTTTGCAAACCTTATCTTGAGTGTTTAACTTCCAAATTAAGATTCATACTCTGTGTTTGCAGTTCTAATATGGAACATTTGCTAAGAACTATTAACCAACGTGAAAATTCAGTCGAGTTCCTCTCGAATACTATTTAGGACAACCACCTCTGAAGAGTAGTGAACGAACATCTATGACTCAAACCATCTGCACTCCGCCCAGGTTGTGTGACAAACATAATAAGAGTATGACTCTTGAATCTGCGTGACCAAAAAAAAAAAAAAAAAACACTGAAGTTAGGTTAGGTTAGGTTGTAGTGGTTGGCATATGCCACACGTAGGCCGAAGTCGGCCTATTGTGATACCACATGGATCATATTACCTAGATCCGCCACCTGAAACCAATTAGTGCTGCAGCTATTTTTATATCTGCTAGCTCACTATCACTTATGTAAGTTATCGTAGAAGGACGCGCCGAGATAGATCCTCCTGCGATTTGCAAAAGAGCGACATGAGTAGAGAAGGTGGTCAATTGACTCCTTCTCATCTATGTATGTAGCCGCGGCAAAAGTCATTGGCAAGTAGTCCTAGTTTGACGGCCTGTTTTCCAATGGTGCAGTGACCTGTAATTACACCCATTAAAGTACTTAAGGTTTCCCTTTTGGTTGCCACTAGGTCCCTGATCCTAAGTTTAGCTTTGGCCAGATTTGTTTACTGATAAGGCCGATTTTACTTCCGTTTCGTTGAAGGTTGGTAGCCTTTATGGTTCGAGGTTTTATCATGTGCTTTACCGAGCTTATTGGTGGTCTTAGATACCTGGGGGTTGGAAGACTGAGTGTGCTTGACCCTAGCCTTGCGAGTTCGTCGGCCGCGCAGTTTCTGGAATATCCCTTTGCCCGGAAACGAAAATGCGCTACACCATCTGGTGATGTGTATTGAAAACAGCTTCACACACAAGGTGACCGCAATTTGCGCCTGCCTCGATATAGAGGGGGCCTTCGATAATACTGGCTATGATTCGATCACCACTGCACTATCCTGCAACGTTGTGGACCATCACTAATCACTGGATTAGGGCGATGCTAAATAGCCATATCATATCAGCCACATGCGGAGAGGTCTCAGTGACAGTATCGGCGGCTAGAGGATGTCCACAAGGAGAAGTCAGACTTATCGTCACCTACGGGTCCATCGTATGGTGGACTATAGGTGAGCAAAAAACTACAGTTGTCAAGCTTCAACGCCTTCAGAGACTAGCGTGTCTCGGCATTACAGGCGCTATGCCAACCTGCCCCACGGCAGCCCAAGAAGCACTCATTGGACACACTCCACTGCACCTTTTTATCAAAAAGATGGCATTACTCAGTGCAATCAGAATTCTTTGTTCGGGAACAAATATGCCACGTAGACCCGAGGGTCACATGTCAATACTACAACACCTTCCGGAGCTGGATATGATTACCACGGTCTCGGACGCATTGCCACATACCTTCACTTTTGACAAGAGATTTGAGATATTGATCCCAAATCGCCCAGCATGAGAAAACAGTGATCCCTTGCCTTAGGTGGTATACGAATGGCTCGAAGATGGCTTCTGGCGTTGGCGCCGGCATCTTTGGACCAAATTGCAAGATCTCGAAAGCCCTGGGAATGAGTCCGAGCATCATTCAAGCAGATTTTCATGCCGTCCTAATATAATTCGGTTGATGGACCATCAACATAATCTTTGACAGCCGGGCAGGGCTCAATGCGCTGGGTTCGCACACCACGAACCTGGCCAAAAGAAACAATGTCAAACTTTGGTGGGTGCCAGGACACAAAGGTATTAGGGGCAATGAAATTGTCGACCAACTGGCCAGGAAAGGTTCCAGCGATAAATACATAGGTCCAGAACCATTCTGCGGAACTCCCAAGTCTAAGATCAATTTCTTCTTAGACAAGTGGGAAAAATCGCAACACCTGTCCTTTTGGAACAGCGTTCGGGGACTGCGTCAATCGAAACGACTTATACAACTCCTAAACAAACACTGGATTGAAATACTCAAACTCAATAGGGTAGATATCACAAGACTAGTCAGCAATTTGACAGCACACTGCGGTCTGAGATATTCTTCTTCTTCTTAGTGGGCGCTACAGTTCGGGGTGAATCTGGGCCTCAACCAACATGCCCCTTCATCTAGCACGATCTTTTGCTAGCCTTTTCCATTGCCGCACACCCAGTTGGCTGAGGTCCCCTTCCACCTGTGTGCGCCATCTTAAGTGCGGCCACCCTCTGCTTCTTCGTCCCTCGGGGTTGGATTCAAAGACTCTCCGCGCTGGAGCTGTGGTGTCCATTCGCTCTACATGGCCCAGCCATCTTAGGCGTTGAATCCGAAGACGCCTGACTAGGCTCATGTCGCTGTACAGCCCGTAAAGTTCGTGGTTGAATCTTCTCCTCCATCCCCCGTCTGCGTTTATAGGCCCGAAAATCACGCGCAAAATCTTTCTCTCGAACCGATCAAGGGCCTCCTCATCCGCTGTTGATAGTGTCCATTCTTCTGCGCCGTACAACAGGACCGGGATGATCAGGGTCTTATGTAGAGTCAACTTTGTCGTTCGGGAGAGGGCTCTATTACTCAGTTGCTTCCTGAGCCCAAAGAAACAGCGATTGGCAAGAGTGATTCTGCGTTTGATTTCGGAACTGATGTCGTTGTTCCAGGTCACTGCGGAGCCAAGGTAGACGAAGTCCTTAGCTACCTCGAGCTTATATCTGCCAATACAAACGTTCTGGCCAAGACGTCGGTGGTGAGCGTCCTTTTTTGATGACAGCATATCTTTAGTTTTGCCCTCGTTTACCGCCAGACCAACTTTCGCAGCCTCGAACTCAATACTCGCAAGCGCCTCATTGACATCTCGCTGTGATCTACCTATTATGTCATTATCGTCGGCGTATGCAAGGAGTTGCGAGGATTTGAAATAGATTGTGCCTCTTGTATTGTTCAGTGATTTTTGCACAATCATTTCTAATATGATGTTGAAGAAATCACACGACAGCGCATCGCCCTGCCTAAATCCTTTTTTGACATCAAAACTATCGGTAAGGTGTTCACCGATTCGGATGGAGCAGCGAGCATTCTCCAAAGTCATCCTGCATAGTCTGACGAGTTTAGCAGGTATGTCAAAGGTTGACATAGCGTTGTATAGCTCGTCTCTAATTACGCTGTCGTATGCGGCTTTGAAGTCGACAAATAGGTGGTGAGTGTCGACTTGAAATTCATTGGTTTTTGCCAGGAACTGCCGTAGTGTGAAGATTTAGTCGATGGTGGACTTCCCTGGCCTGAATCCGCACTGATAAGGACCTATCAGCTTATTTACAAAATGCTTCAGGCGTTCACACAAAACGGCAGAGAAGATTTTGTAGGCGATGTTAAGGAGACTTATTCCTTTGTGTTTCTTGTGGATCAGGCATACGATGCTGAGACTCCATTCCTCGGGCATGCTTCCCTCTAACCATATCTTACGGATGAACTGGTGCATGCTCCCAACCAGGTCATCCCCAGCTGCCTTGAAGAGCTCAGCAGACAGTCCGTCTGCGCCAGCAGCTTTATTCGACTTAAGCTTCGATATGGCAATCTTAACTTCGTCGAGATCAGGGGGACAGAATTTTTTGCGGTCTTTGTCGATTAGAAATGGATCATTCTGCCTGACAGCGGTATATTGACTAACATCGCCGTTATATAGTCTGCAGAAGTGGTTTTTCCATGTTCTCAGCATCGACTGCGGTTCTGCTTTAAGGGGTACGTTCTCATCCCTGCAGACTTCCGTTCAGGCTTTATAACCTTGGCATGTTCGCTTTATCGGCTGATAAAACTTTCGAGCTGCTCTTGTTCTTCTATGCAGCGAGGCCTTATATGCATCCTGCTTCGCTGTATGAATCCTCCTGCACTCGTCATTGAACCAGGTGTTTCTTCGTGGTGGAGCCTTGAAACCCAAAACTTCGGATGAAGAGCTTTTCAGGGCTTGTTTGCAAAGGTACCACTGCTGTTCAATTGATAGCGTGGAGGATTTAGGTGTAATGGAGAGCTTAAGGGAGACGCGATCGGTAAAAGCACGAGCGGTTTCTGACGATAGTAGCTTTTCGACGTCATAACTTTGTATTCTTACTCTACTCCGCTGCGTTCGTGATATCCGTAAGCGCATCTTGGCTACTACAAGATAGTGGTCCGAGTCGATGTTAGCCCCTCGGAAAGTTCGAACATCAAGAATAGTGGAGGAGTGTCTGACGTCGATCGCGATGTGATCAATCTGGTTGGTAGTCGATTGATCCAAAGACCGCCAGTTGCCTTTGTGTATATCGAGGTGTGGGAAGCGCATACTGGCTAGAAGGAGATTTCGCCCCGTAGCAAGATCAATCAGCCTGTGTCCGTTATCGGAGGTGGTGTCGTGTAGGCTATGTTTGCCGATGACTCGTTCAAAGATGCTTTCCTAACCCAGCTTAGCATTGAAGTCTCCTAGTACAATTTTGATGTCATAGCGGGGACATTGGGCATACGTTCTGTCTAGGAGATCGTAGAACTCATCTTTGGCGGAGTCATCCTTGTCTTCCGTCCGTTCCATTCCATCGCATTTCCTGGATGGCGGTGATGTCCGCTTTATACCGGTCTAGGGCGTCCGTAAGTTGTTCCGCTGCACGTACAAAGCCTAAGATCACTATCCTTTTTTCTTTTTTTTGCAAGGGTCGTCAACATAAATCCGGTCCGTTATATCCGAGGCGTGTGGTTGTTTCGGAGTTTGTGGTTTTTTTACGGTTACGGCTTACTAGGCCGTAGCCCAGGTCTGAGATATTATCTTAACAAAATTAGCCTCTCGTCTAAAACTGAGTGTCGACTCTATCTCGAGGACGAAAAGACGGCGGAACACATACTGTGTGAGTGTGTTGTTCTCTGTAATCTTAGGAAGCGTATCCTTCTCAGCGAAGTTGTGACTCCTGAGGGGATCACCTTGGCTCCTACGATCCTAAGTTATTGGTGTTATATCCGCTTAGTACATCCTGCAGTGGTTTGGGAGTCTGATAAATGAGGTTTCAAAGTGTGAAAGTTAGTTCCGAAAAGATAACAATTACCCACTCTTGGTATATGTATCACTCGATCAAAAAAAAAAATCACAAACCTACGCGCATACAAACGTCACATCTATGATTCAGAATTTATTTTAAATCCTCCATAGGAGCTCTTGCAAGACTCGGCTTCGGTAAGGTAATTTTCGGTGAATTTTCATCACTTATGGGCCAACAACTTGGCCATCAATTGAATTTACATATATTCGTTTTTCTAGGATCAAGAGATCGCGGATTGTTTCCATAAACACGGTCTTATGGAAAATCCCATAGAAAGAAATCGAACGGCGATAAGTTACAGTTTAATTATAAATAATCTCGTAAGACAGTTTGACGAATATGATTGAAAAATGGAAACCAAATACGAACCCACGAATTGGATGACCGTGTGTTTCCAATATTTATATTTGTAACGAACTAACAACACTTTCTGATGATCATCAGCCCGCCAAGAGCACGGTATTAAGTTCCTACAGATTGCAATTGACACGTAGGAACTCTATACCTCGCTAATGGCTACAGGCGACTTATTTCACTTCCACAAAAATTCATACATACACATATGCACTCTACTTCACTAGATAGTCACCTCTCAGCTAACACAAAAAGGATAATCCGCTCATCGTCATCGACAAATTGTTGCACATAAAGCACACTTCGCCCATAAATTCCCATATTGAACAATAAAATCGCAAGTGTAATCCTTTATTTCCATCATTATCCTCTGCATGTCCTCTCATCCTGTCAGAAATCGTCATTTACATAGCTGCTGCTTACCCATTCGCGTTGTCGTCTGTCAACATTCAACGAATCATTGTCGTACTTTTCGATTAACAATAAAAAACCATAAGCAACAAAATACGAGTACGTCCTTCGAGCTACGATTAAATGGCCTCTCAATTTTAATATCCTTATTTTATTAGTCGGCGTCTCGTAAAGAATGAACGATGAGAGTAAGCGGCACGACGCGTAAACATTCTTTCGTCAGACCACATTTTGGTATCTGTTTAATGGTAATCCGTTGCCAAAAGACCATAAACTCGTGTGTGGGCGGAAGAGGGCAGATAATAGGAAATGTAAGCAATAAAAAGGATATAAGATGAGTGTACCTTGGATGCTCGACAGAATGTAATCAAATGTTGAAATGTGCGCCATAGGCATTTGTGGATTATATTCATCAGCAAACAAGCATTGTCACTCTGTTAGCCTCCATAGCATCAGTTGCTTATGCCAAAGGCGACGTGAAGTAATTCTACGGTATCTAAAGCACTCAGTCTAGCCCACACTCATCTGTAATGAATAGACGACCGATACGGCGTACAGAAGCAACTAGCTGAGCGCACCTTTAACCGCTTTTCGGGTGTGCCTCAATGCCCAGGCATTGTGCATACTAAGGAGTCTACCATATGTGTGTCAATCAGTTCAAAGTCTCCTCAACCACCATCGCTACCGAGGAATGTAATGCAATTAGCATAATTATATGCAACAGTAGAGTAGACGCACAAAGCACACTATCGTCCGGATACTAAACTTCGAATCGAATCGAGCAATTCAATAGCATCCATTCGGCTGCCACATGAGTATGAGGCCCAAGATTCCTTAGCGGTTTGTGTACACAATAAGTGATACATCAAGCTGTTAGCTTGATTGTTGCATGCCAGCCAAGTGTGGGCGACGGGAATGCAACTTCTGTACTGCCGACAACGTACCGTACACAGCTAGCTCGGTGGATAGATTTCACATTATGGCATCGAGTTGAGTAATTGCTGGTAGTCTCAATGGAATGGGGTCGCATTAATTATGAAATTGCAAATCAATTGTTGTAAGGCACGAGAGTTGCCAAATGCGATGAATCTTCAGTTCATATCAGTAGAGCGATGGAGTTGGAGGAATCGCACGACTATTAAGTCGCCTGTCCATCAAGAGACCGTGATTGTAACAAGACAAAAAATCACATTCACGTCCAACATTTGACAATTAAATCCCTTAACACAAAGGCATGTGGCATGTCACCGGGCAGCACAAGTATCTGTTGCTATGCCGTCAATTATTTCACTTTTCCGGGCAAAAGGCCACGTGAAGCATGATTATCGACTTCAATAATTGTGCAATAACTTAAGCGATTGGCCAGTCCAGCGGTAGCTATACAGCAATTACCTGTATCAACATCGACGGACAGCAACTGCACTGATTGGAATCACCGTCATGCCAGCAGCATACGAGTACATAGTCTTTCATATGCATAGAAAGGAAGCCACTGCCGCGCCAGCTTGCCAGTCGTCCGAATCAGTTCAGATCGATCTGTTGTGGTTCGAAACTGCAACCTGGCGATCGCACATGCATCCATCTTGCGACCTGCCAAATGAACACTTCTGTATGCCAGTGCATGGGAGTTATTACACGATCTTTGGTCCTCTTCTCGCATATGTCCGTCCATAAATCCGTTGTGTTGATCAAACACCATTCGTGAGGCATAAAACCGAGATGCGGGCCATTGGATCTCATCCGTGCGCCCGATATTGCGGCCAACATCTGGACGTAATTATGTGCAAAATACCCGCAGCAGACGACTAGACTCACACTAGCTGCAGTCTCTGGTATCTAGTATTTACGAGAAGCACCGGTGCATTACTCACCATCGGGTAAATATTTTCTTTTCTTTCGACGGATGTGAATACGTCCTTAATGGTCTGGTGTTCAGTTTCGTTTTTTCCTCTTATTACTGGATACTTGGCCCGAGGCTGTGATACGTTAGCCGTATGATCGTAGTGACCCAGTTCGGAATTGTGTTGTTAGAATTGCTGATCTCGAACTGTGATGTAACCTAGAGCTCGTCTGTCTCGAGATACACAGACACAGATATGGTGAGTTAATTTCCATTTAACATCAATCACCTAACATCCCGGCCGGGAGACGTTGGAATCAATCAGATACACGCCAATAATACGCCTGACTACCAAGTGGTCCACTTGTCCACGACACCCTGAGGACGTACATATGTATATATGTACATACATACGTTCGGTGATTGATTGCATGAAAATTAATCTCTTGGATTCGAGAAATCCATCAGATTAGATTAACCCCAAACAATAAGTCAAACGTAAATTGTTTTCTTTTCTTCCTCTCCCTATATTCATACCTATGCACTCGGCATTGGCAATCGGTCATTACATAATCGAACGATTCCATGAATGCCAAAATGTCCTTGATGTACTTCCTGGGAATCCTATGCACTTTGCAATTTTCCACAAAACAACAGCCACGGACTATGTACGACTATGATGACATGGCAACAATGTGGATACCGGCACAGCTCGACGTCGTTTTCTATAGAACTGTGTTATGACACTGGAATGTTGTGTGTAATTGAAAGATACAAATTTTTCCGCATGGGTGGCAGGCAGCGTCCTGCCTTGGGAGAGATACTGAATGCGGATATTCCTATTCACATTCGCAGATGCAGAGAGGTGCAATGTTACTGTTCGTTTTATGGTTAAAAGGCATTTACACAAATCACAACGACGAGCGAATAGTGCGAGCGATGAAAATTGCTATTAGAGTCTTTCTAGGAATTTCACGTTTGCACACAATCGCAGATATGTACATCCATCCACTACATACACTAGATACGTGGTATGATGGGGAGTGGTGGTAGCATTGCGATGTCAGGTGAAGCGATTTGCATTTGATTAATCGATTTAATCCGAGTGTCTGAACTCGCAGGATCTTTAGATACAAATTAAATTTGCATATGGCGTTCAAATACAAAATGCCGAGCAATGGAATGTGGAATGCCATTCTATTCATGGAAGACAAGTCGAGATCTACCCCTCGAAAGAGCTCAAATAAATGGTCAATCGTTTTGTCCAAGAGGTAGACACCCATCCTGTGGGACTTGTTTTTTTATTTTGAAAAAGAAAAGGACAAAGGAGCGGGTACTCGTATGTTATCTAAAATCTAAATTGCTAACCATTCAAAGTCGCTTCTTTCTCTGTATTTATTGAAGAGACGATAATGTTTGCTGAAATGGGATCTGATCAACTTTTTGCCCTTTGAATTGAGAAAAGGACATGATATTAATTTTCTGGGCTACTTGAACTGTTTTATTTGATTCTTGAATAAAGGATTTACAGCGTATGACACATATGTCTGCATGTGGTCGTAGGAATGGGGGAGGACCTTTGGCTTTGAGCATCTTTCGCTTTACTTTGATTAATTGTCTACTTGAACGGAGAGAAGACGAGGACGATCCGACTCAATTCAACAGTCGTATTAGGACTTTATGAAAACAAAATGGTTGAGACGACTTGGTATAGTGGGTAGTGCTGACGTTGGGTGATTGCTTGTTGACTGAAAGGCGTAGAGTGTGCTTGTGATTTTGGAGTCAGAGCCAAGAAGTATGGCTTTCATTGAAATTTGAAAAACACTCACCCAACCGGCAGACCGTGTTGAAAATTTACCCAAAGTGCTAACCTGGGCGTCGTGGCGCAGTGGCTAGTGTGTTGGACTCTGGCGTACCGTGAGCGGGTTCGAATTCCGATAACACCAACGCCATCGAATGTTTATTTCGTGGCATCTCTCCTCGGCGGGGTACTGACTTGCCAAGAAAAAGCTTCTCGACTCAAGCCGTTCGGAATTGGCATTGAATTGTAGTTCCCTTTCACCTGTGTAAAAAAAAACAATCACACACAACATGGGTGATTGAGAGAAGCTCGGCTCTGGCCCTTCACGGGCTGTAAAGCCACCAAAGCAAGTAGGCAAAGTAACCTGCCTTAGAAGTTTATTTTCGCCATATGAACTCCAAGTCAGAGTCCAATTAATCATGACCACAATTTTGCCGCCAAATTTTACAGCACAAATGTGTAATCTAAATTGATTGCCCAAATGAGGATGTAATGTCGTTGGACAATTTTTTTGAGGTCCTATTTAGCCCAGGGTTTAGGATAAGTAACTTGAGACCAACCACGAGTAGACGGGGTGAATCAACCACAACCGTCAACAAAAATTGAAACAACCGATGTCACGAATCATGCGATATATGTCAAAGATTTAACGCTAAAAAACCAACCAAGTAGCGATAGTATTACTGCGACCTCAGCTTAGCGAATTTTGCGAAAATTCTTCGGCATGAAACCATAAAAGGACAAAGTGACAGTAGAACTGAAGCCCCAAGATCGTCGAGCCCATCGTATGTTCGCTGATTGGGCTCTGGAGTAGACAGGATCATATTCAGTGATGAATAACTTCGTGAACTCATAAAATTGGCACATTTAGGGACAGAGTACTTCACAGCGATATTAAGTGTTTCCCTTGCATCTAAAAAACAAACGCACTGTTTTGTGTGGATTTTAGTCAAAGGGCATCCTTGGGTCATAAACTATCTAAAACGAGAATCCCCAGCTGGTGACTTCCTGAGGATTCAGATGACAGAAAAAAGGTGCCGAACCTTTCATTAACCCAAATGACGTTGATTCCAGTAGTGAATGTGACAATCGAATTTGAAAATATTGTTGCGCGAACCGAAGGTTATGTTCGAATTTCGCTGTCATGAAAGTTTGAAATGCTCTGATGCAGCTGAAAAGGAAGTTATGGCAACTTTTAGCGGTACTACTGAATGTAAATTCCAGAGCGTTCTAGAGACTTCTGAAGGGGAACGTCTGACGGCGAACATTCGAGAGATTGGACCGAGGGCTATACATATAAGCGGGAACACCCGCCCTCGGGAGCATTCAGTATTCAGTGATTGAGAGATTGGACTGAGGGCTATATAAGCGGGAACACTCACCCTCGAGATCATTCAGTATTCAGTATTCGTTCAGTATTCAGTGACTCAGTGATCGAGAGATTGGACCGAGGGCTATATAAGCGGGAACACTCGCCCTCGAGATTACTCAGTATTCAGTATTCGTTCAGTATTCAGTGACTCAATAATCAGTCGGTAATCCAGTGTGAAAATAATCAAGCTATCTAGTGAGTTAGTGAATAATTATGTACGTAACAGTTGTAAAGACGCAGGTCGTAAGAAAGGTGAAGCGCCCAAACAATTGATCAGAGGTTGTAGGAATAAATAAAGTGTGTGTATTGAGCAACAAAAGTAAACAGTTGTAGTGTATTGCAATCCAGTAATCGTAACCTATTCTGAACGATTTAATTTTCGTAAAAATATTATCATTTTGCGTCGGCAGTGCAGGGAGATATACGGTCGGTGACATGCTGGTTGGCCGTTGCCTACAAAATAGAAGATACAAGGAAACTGACAACAACAGGGACGAAGAACATCCATTTTTTAAGAACAAATCATGTGAGTATAGGTCAGTGTGGTGCCAGTTTGAACTGCATTTATTAACTTATGCCACGTGCGGAACTGCAGCGAAGTAGAAACATTTTCCCACAAACTTCGGCCATGATTGATACCACGCCTCTGACTTATCCGAACACTTAAACTGACAAAGCGGACAGAAAGAAGTCAATTCGATTATCCTCACAACCCTTTTATTCACTTTAGCTAATTCGTCACCCTACCACTTGTTCTCATTCCCACTCCTAAATCACTCGACACCAACAGGCCACGCCACCACCTAACATCATCTCGTGATGAACCGAGGAAATTCCCTGACTTTTTCCTCTCAAAACCAAACTATTATACGAAGAACAAGAAGAAGAGAAAAAAAGTATCTTTCGAGGGTGAAGTTGGTAAAATTCTGCAAAAGAGCGACCCTTCAGCTGCATTCAAAGTCATCCAAGACACTTGAACAGACCGTTGCGTGATTGGCGTGTTACGATGTCCTCTTTCCTCATCCTTCCCTCATTTGGTCATTTAATTCCTTCCATGTGCAGAATAGACAGTAAAATGGTGGGTGCAATAGTATGCATTCACATGCCACGGCACAGAACAAATGGCGACCACGATGGTGTGTCGTAGCACGAGTTTACTGGTGAACACACTATAATTACGACCGTTCGAATAAAACCAAAGAACACCTTCGACCGCCAACCAAGCCATGCCGTCGTCATCGAAATTTTATTGCATTTTGATTGGAATGCAGCGGAATTGCATATCATCCAGTCGACAGAGTCGTAATTGCAATCGCGAACAAAACGCTCGCCACCACAGCTGGCTATCAATCAGCCAATACCTGGTCGAGATATGGATATTGTACCGCCGACAACAATTGGTTAAGTGCAATCAGAACGAGTTGCAGAAGCCAATCGACCGACAAAGGTGTTGAGTGCATAGATATGCCCATGATATACATATGTATTTGCTGCCTCGACAAATACTGGTTCTGGTATTCATAGATAGAACTTCGAACAATAGATAGTGTGGAGGAGGTTATTTGATCGATCGTTAGATCTGATGAAACTGTTTATGGGCATCATGGACGGCCTTGACAACGATCGGTATAGTGTGCTTAGGTGCTTAGCAGACAATGAAATATGTATGTTTGCAGAATGTCGTCTGGCGCTAAGGTCAACGTGCAGGTGCAGCCACTTGAATCAGGGGAGCATTTTTCGCTATTCAATAGAATGTATGTGTCTCATGAGAGCTCGAGAGAAGGAACAAATGCCAAACAGATATGGAGACGCTTACAAGTGACGCTTTTCAAGAAACGGTGGACGAAATTGTATTCCATCGAAAATATGATATGCAAATGAACGCATAAATATGGAAATTCGCTACATGCTCGCGGATGTGTGCTTGGAATTTGTCACAATATCTGGGCTCTTGTGCCCTTTGGGAGTATTTCCATTTACCAGCGACATCCTTTTCTTTCGTTCCCATCTTGGAATGGGTATTCTCGTATTTATTCATCATCACCCTTAAACGAGGGGGTTGAAATGCTTATGATGCGAAAAGCTCGCGTCGCTTGGGGGGTGAGGAATGAATTTTCACAGTTTGATAGAAAATAATTCGCATGTAAGAGTAGGAACAATCTCAACTCGATGCTCAAATTTCAACAGAAATCATCTATCGGCAAACGAGTAGCAAAAATAAATGCAACCCTTCAAGTAAACACACCTATGTATGTACCTATCAAATTCAGACGATCTGCGTACGTATTTGTTAGAAGTCGGGATGAATGCCTCTCCGTTGGTAGAATTGAGCACGCATCCTTTGCGCGAAACTCATTTGCGAATTCAGCACGTGTAACATTGAATTCGTGAATCTGTCGTCCTTGCCAAAACAGCGTAGGTGGCTTCACAACACATAGGGATACACATATCCTTCTATGAAATAAAAATAAACTAAGAAACGAAACCCTTCCTCAGTCTGTGTATTGCTTGTTTTCTACAACTTGTGAAGGGAATTCAGTTTATTCACATGCGCGCGTAGAAAATATCAATTTCCCAACTGGAGGATGAGAAACAAAAAAAAAAAAAAAAAAAAACCAAAAATGAAAGGATAAAAAGGAATACTTCTGTGCCCGTTCTTAATACCCATTCTCTCCTTCCAACGCAGTTTCGCCAAACCCCGTAGATGGGGGCAAGATGAATGTAATAATTTTTGTCAGCTACCGCGACGTTCCTCAAGTACCTATCTTTCACCTGAGGACATAAACGACCCCCTCGACTACCATCACCCTCACCATCGTTCTCGTCAGCTTACTGAAGCAGCTTTCAAAAACTCGATCTTCAATTTGAATGCAAAAACCGAACATAAAAAAGGATAATAATAAAAGAACGGAACACACGCACATACATACATACATACATCTGTATATGCATATAGAGTCCAAAAGGATAAAGAGAAAAGACAACGCGACGCCATGAAGGAATAAAGTAGAACGAAGTACTACTACTCCGCATGTCGCAAGTACTATATGCCACCAGATGAGAAAGGATGGCATAACACGTTATTCCAATGAAATATCCAACCAACCGGGTCGGTGGTGTGGTTCTATAGGGAGATTGAGGAAAAAAGGATTTTCTAACAAGATGAACGAATTTATTTCGCAAATGGATGTCGCATTTCCTTTTTGTCACTTACTGTTTGATATTAAGTCCCCTTTCTTTATTACCCGGCATATATTCCTCCTCTTCTTCCTATATTTTTTTATACCCGTTCCTGTATTTTGTCGATTCTTCCTGTTACCGAGGAACCACCATCATCCATCCATCCGTGATCCATCGTATACCAGTCCTCTTTTACTCCCTCAGATTCGACTCTAGTTCCACCGTCGTACTCGTATAGTGTAAATTCTCTGCCAATATATTGACTTTTGGTGGTCGTTTCTTTATATAGATGGTTATATACCATATACATATGTATATTGTACACATCCTGTATGTACATATTCATATATATGTATATCCTGTATATGTCCATGAAGCAAAGTACCCAGCATGGGGTGTGTGTACATATGTACATATACAAGTGAGTGGCAGTGGCGCCTGTTCAGTTTATTTGTTATTCTCTTCATGCCGTAAAAGGGCTTAGGTTTCAGGGAGAGATTGACATTTAAACATTATTTCGGCAACCATTTTCGAAAATTGTATTTTAATTCTACTAAAGAGGCCGGTGGAACAAATAATTGAATACTGAATTCACACAATTTGAAGAAATCAACAAAATACTCAAATTCAGGTATTCACTCAAACCTTAAGGCGTTAGGTAGTACGTTCGTATGTCTAAGCTGTAACCATGAATTCTAGAAATAATTTGAATAAAGCTTTGTTTAAAATTTTACAGAAAAGAACTGAACATTTCTTTGAGAAAACATGTTATTTAACTAAAAATAACAACATTGCATAACCTCAGGTGAATGGGAAGGAGACACGTATCGTAGAAATCAGATTTCTTCCAAATATGAGCAACTAATCATCTACTAAAAATATTTAATATAATACGTACCTTCCTTCCTCGTAATACATCATAGCCAATGAAGGCTAATTGAGTTACTGCTGGGGGCACTTTTATTCTTTTTTTTAAATAGATGACCTTTTACATAGGAAATTTCGTAGCATGTATCGCCTCTAGGGTTTTCCAAAAACAGGAATTATGTAAATTGAATACTAGGCGAAAAGGAAAAAGCCGGCATCAAAAATAACATGGAGGAAATGTCCCTAACGTCGCATTATTCATTAAAGAGAAAAAAATGTTTACATGTTTTCAGGCTTCGATTAGAAACGATTTTTTAAAATTTGTCAAAGCATAAAACTCATATATTAATGAATTTCCAAAGATTACGTCAAGACATAACTTACGTATAACAGATTTTCTTTGTTGCATACTTTACAGCTGTAGAAAAACTACTAGACAAATTGTAACATACATACATATGTATGGATACTAGGGATACCAGATATGTTCATCGGCAGTTCCTTTCATAGAAATACTCTCAAAAATCCTTAAAAGAAAAAAACTGGGAAAAGTCGATAATAATTTCAATTTAAAAATACATTTGTACGTACATAACAGTATTGCATAATCTTTGGCGGATTAATGAAATAGAACAGTAAAAGTGGACACACCTTACCAGTCCCATTCCAAAGCCTTGATTTCCTTCATCCAACCCTAAAACCCATGCCATCAAAATAATGAAAACCAGCCCCGCCCTACTTGATGCCATCTACAATGGCAAGAAAATAATTTTCTTCGCGCCAAAATCATAAGCGGCATGTCATTACGTCATAATTAAACAGCCGAACCAAACAAGGACGAACGTACAAACTTGGACTAGGTCATGGGAGACGCAATCCATACACACCCACGATCCGTAATAATCATGATTACCATCTCGGGGAATCCCCCGCAGAGCATCGCTAGACATTCCCGCCGCCTGCCATTTCTCCCTCTTTGCACTGCTGGTAATTATGTGAATAATCATAATGTACATAAGCGCACGGTTATTTAATAACCAAGACGAGTACAAGGATGCCGCGGAAATGCCAACAAAAACGACGAAGACTATATGAATAAGGACGACTGAACGGGGAAGTTGACTGAGAAAAATGTTAAGAAAAAACAAAAAAAAAAAAATTAAATACCCCACCCGAGACAGCGACACCAATACAATTACACCGTCAAAAACACCCCAGACAGGATGAGGGAAAAACTTCATCAAGCCATGCTTCGTGCCATCCTTCCATTCGTACCCACATTTGGCGGGGCATGAGCTTATTAGCAAAGAACGATTCGAAAAACAAAACGGAGACGCGATGATTGCGGCACGTCTTCGCGCCATTAACAAAATGGAAAATGAACGGAAAGAAAGAAAACAAAAAAAAAAAAAAAAACGACAAACAATCCTCCCCTCAAGGAGCACGCGAGTGAAGAGAAGAAAATCATTAGCAAAAGGGAAAAGCGGACGACGAAAAATCAGTAACGCGAATGAGATAATCAAACATAATAATTGCCGGCAAAATAAAGCAATGGTAGTTGGTTTCCGGGGAAGGAGGGAGATGGAGTTGGGAGATGGGCAACAAGTTATCAGGCTATAACTGAAAAGATGAACGTTACCCCCTTACACATCCAAGGATAGCGTAAGAAAAATCCTTGAGAAGATGATTAAGACTGCAACGAGGTCATTGAAGCTTTTTTCTCATCCCACATTGCAGAGAATGATGACGGTAAGGCGAGTAGTGAAAGCTTTGCTATGCACGACTAATGAGAGAATTTCAAATGAAACCGCTCGTAGGATGGTACTCTTGCATGCCCATTCATAAGGACCTTGCTCATTCATTCAGTGGATTTCGTCGACCGGAAATCCCGTCCTCCGTATCGTGAAGTATTCCTTTTTTGTGTTTTTGCTTTTTATTCATTTTGTTTCGTGTCTGACGCCCCCAATCATGTGTACCCGCACACCAACCGTACGACGATCACTGAGAGCAGTAGTAGTAGCACTGGCAGCAGCACAAACAGGAAAAGAGGATAATGAATATCTAATTTGCATTTGTGGGTGTGTCTGAGAAAAGTCGGAATGAAAATGAAATTAAAAACAAAAAGCAATGTTAAAAAAAAAAAAAAAAACGCGCGAAAAATGAGGGGAGTAGGTCGAGCCGGTATGAAACTTTGTCCTTGCCGTTGGTACTTGGTACAGAATACCGCATAAAAACTCCAACGTTCTACTCCCTGTCTTGTTGTGTGTACGTCGACGTCTACATCATGTTCCGTGTCCTACTTTCGATGGCGGAAAGAAGCAGAAACAAGAACAAAAAAAAAAAGAGCGAAAGACGAGAAAGGACGACTAATTCTCCCTTGGCCTGGGTGTAATGGCAAGATTTTAATTTTCATTTTATTTCCCCCCGTCGAGTTCCTTCTCTTTTGTTTATTTTACTTTTCATTGCCATTATCTAGGTCAGGAACTGGAGAGGTTTTAATTTTGTTAAAATGTTTTTCCTTTCCTTTTCCGTTCTTGCTTTTTTGGTGCTTTCCGGTCTCGACTGAACGAAAGGGAGAGCGTTGTTTTTTTTGGGTGGCGATGATGATGTTTACGGCGACATGGATGGCGGAGGATTTAATTATTATGGGATTTTGGAACTCAAAAACCTGTTGATTGTTTACATGCCGTGTGACCTGTCTGGAATGGAATATGTGGACTCCACGCTCCACGTGAAATTGTAAAGTGCTCTTTAACGTTTGGGATTTTCGAAGTGCCAAGTTACGGGATAAAACAATTTGTTTATTAAATGAATGCTAAAGTCAAAATAAATAAAATGTAAATTGGAATTTGAAATTTTGTTGTTTTTTTTTTTTTTTTTTACGTACGTATACATTTATGGATGGCAAAGGACTAACAAAGGCCTCGTAGGGGTAGCATCTATCCGACGGATGCTGGCCTGCTAAAAAGCGAGAAGAGCCACCGCAGTCGAACCTTTTGCGGCACTGTTAGTAAGTCCCATCCCCACCTCCTCGTGGTGCCATCTGGAGATTTCCTTTGGAAATACAAGACGGGGAAGGGCGAATGGCGAGCCTCCTGCGCCAAGAGGCGCCAAGTAGGTTGGGCTACGGCCTAGTAAGCCGTAACCGCAAAAAAACCACAAACTCCTAAATAACCACAAGCCTCGGATATAACGGACCGGATTTATGTTGACGACCCTTGCAAAAAACGAAATAAGGACAATGATCTACGGCTTTGTACGTGGAATGTTAGGTCCCTAAACAGGCTACGTGCAGCCGAACAACTTGCGGGTGCCCTAGACTGCTATAAAGCGGACATAACTACCATCCAGAAAATGAGATGGAATGGACCGGGTATAAGGCGGATGAAAAATTGCGATATTTACTACGGCGACTGCTATAACAATCTGTCATAACAATCCATTACAATCCGTATCAAGGCTACATTTTTTGACATCAGCCTGATCTGAGTCCACGCCCCCACGGAAAACAAGGATGTCTACGCCAAAGATGAGTTCTACGAACTCCTAGACAGAACGTATGCCCAATGTCCCAGCTATGACATCAAAATTGTACTAGGAGACTTCAATGCTAAACTGGATAAGGAAAGCATCTTTTAACAAGTTATTGGCAAACATAGCCTATACGACACCACCTCCGTTAACGGACACAGGCTGATTGATCTTGATACAGGGCGAAATCTCCTTATAGCCAGTAAGCTCTTCCCGCACCTCGATATATACAAAGGCACCTGGCCGTCTTTTGATCAATCGGCTGATCACATCAACCACACATCACATCGCGATCGACGTCAGACACTCCTCCACTCTTCTTTATGTCCGAACTTTCCGAATGGCTAACGTCGACTCGGACCACTATCTTGTAGTAGCCAAGATGCGCTTACGGATAACACGAACGCAACGAAGTAGAGTAGGAATACAAAGTTATGACGTCGGAAAGCTACTATCGCCAGAAACCGCTCGTGCTTTTACCGATCGCGTCTCCCTTAAGCTCTCCAATACACCTCAATCCTCCACGCTATCAATAAAACAGCAGTGGAACCTCTGCAAACAAACCCTGAAAACAAACATCCGAAGTTTTGGGTTTTAAGGCTCCACCACGAAGAAACACCTGGTTCGATGCCGAGTGCAGGAGGATTCACACAGCGAAGCAGAATGCATATAAGGCCTCGCTGCGTAAAAGAACAAGAGCAGCTCGTGAGCTCTACGAGTTAAAAAGAAGGGAAGAGCATAAGCTTCTCAGGAGAAAGAAGAAAGAGCACGAGAAGCGCGCGATTGAGGATTTGGAGAGGTGTTACCGCAGTCGTGACGGTCGAAGGTTTTATCAACAGATAAAGGGAACATGTCAAGGTTATAAAGTCAGAACGGAAGCCTGCGGGGATGAGAACGTACACCTAGTAGTAGAATCTGCAGACTGTATAACGGCGATGTTAGTCAATATGCCGATGTCAGGCAGAATGATCGATTTTTTAACGACGAAGACCGCGGAGAATTTCGTCCCCTGGATCTCGACGAATTTAAGATCGTCATATCGAACTCCAGTCGAATAAAGCTGCTGTCGCAGACGGACTGTCTGCTGAGCTCTTCAAGGCAGCTGGGGATGACCTGGTTAGGAGCATGTGCCAGCTTATCTGTAAGATATGGTCAATGGAAAGCATGCCCGAGGAATGGAGTCTCAGCATCGTATGTCGGATCCACAAGAAAGGAGACCCCTCTGATTGCGCCAACTACAGAGGAATAAGTCTCCTTAACATCGCCTACAAAATCTTCTCTGTCGTTTTGTGTGAACACCTGAAGCCTTTTGTAAATAAGCTGATAGGTCCTTGTCAATGCGGATTCAGGCCAGGGAAGTCCACCATCGACCAAATTTTCACACTACGGTAGATCCTGGAAGAAACCCATGAATTTCAAGTCGACACTCACCACCTATTTGTCGACTTCAAAGCCGCATACGACAGCGTAATTAGAGACGAGCTATACAACGCTATGTCTACCTTTGACATACCTGCTAAACTCGTCAGACTTGCAGAATGACTTTGGGGAATGCTCGCTGCTCCATCCGAATCGGTGAATGTGATATCATGAATGTACATACATATATGTACGTATGTATGTAGTTGCCAACTTATTTTGTTTTTTTATATTCGCACGAGAGCACCGTGGCGCCAGTGGGTAGTGTGTTGTCCTCTGACGCCGACGACACGGGATCGAATCCCAACACAGCTATGTCATCGAACCTGTTTTCACGGTGTTTCTCCTCAGCGGGGTTCTGACAAAACCCCCTGTAGTAGGTCCTTTTCACCTATGGGAAAATTAAATCACACACAACATGGGTGATTGAGAGAAGCTCGACTCTGGTCCTTTATGGACTGTAACGCCAATATACATGCATACACATATTCGCACGACAACTCAAGGCTAAGGTCTTATAACGTCAGACGTTTTGCGAAGGTAACAGGGAGAGGAACATTGATCTTAAATATCTGCATATTGCATTGAGGGGGGAAGACCAGACTAGTTAGCGGGTTCCACATTCGTGTGGTTCGGTTGAAGAAAGAATCTCTATATTTGACAGTACGGGCGAAAACGGACTTCAAAACGATTTCATGAGCGTTCCGGGAGAGACGAGTATCGCGGGAGAAGTTTTGAAGGGACGGAATGCACCTGGCTATTTCAACAGTAACATAAAAGTAACGCTGTTATCGCCATCTCGGGCACTTGCTCTGTCTACACTGAATGACCGTATGCGTACGGCATTCTCCATACTGTGCAAATGAGCACAACATAATGGGCTCCCCCAGAAAACAGAGCTTGTGCTTTGTCGGAAACAAGCCCAATCACTCTACTTGGCATCAGGTTAACCTACTTTCCTATTGCCAAATACTTTGGCATTGTACCAGATAGGAAACTAGCCTGGAAGGACAATACAATCGATCATGTAAAAAGTCTTAGGGAAAAAATGTGGACTCAATCCTTAGCTCACCCTATTTCTATACATTACAGTCGTTAGACCTATTCAGTAGTAGTAGTCTGGTGGACTTCACTGGACAGAACACCATACTGTTACGAAATTGAATCCACTTCGAATAGGGTTCGTGTCACTGGATTGTGATAAACTACAACTGTCTACTTTTTATTCGAATTCAAAACACACAGTATGCATTGAGCAGTATGCCGCTGAAAGTAACCATCATTTCCATTTCAGCTTCACCAGAGCATTCGAACATAACCGTCAATTCGCGTCCGCAACAATACCATCGAGAAGGTATAAAAGCTGGCATGCATGTGCATCACCGAGCCCTGAGGTCCACCCCAAAGACAGCGCTCAACATGATACTCCACCTAACTCCACTCGATATATGTAATTGACAAGCAAATAGCCACATATACATGGCAACCAGAATAGAAGCCAGCTCAAAATGGACGAGCTACATTACTGGCCACTGCTCCATTCTGAACAACAGCATAACCTTGGTGGAAAAATCTGACCACAAAGTATACCCGGACAGACCAAACTGCCATGCGCAACCTCGTAAGAGCTGCGTGGACTTCTAAACCGACAGGTCAAAAACTAAAGACGGGGTGGGTAGTGGAGTATTCTGCAAACAATTAAACCTGAGCAAGGCTCTAAATCTACGGGATCATTGAAGCGTTTTTCAGGCGGAGCTGTTGACAATAAAGGAGGATCTGTCTTGGCTGAAGAGGAACGTAATATCTGCTACGAATATTCCTGTGTACACTGGTACCCATACCAGGACATAACGATATCTCAGGAAATTAAATAGCCGAAATCAAACATGACATCCGCAGGTATACCTTTAGCAGCCATTAAGCTTAAACTTACAAACGATGGACGCAGGGGCACACCTGTCTCACCATCAGGCAAACCTGGCCTCGGTTTGGCAGTCAACGGACTTAGGGACTAATCTCCCTAAAACTGTCACTGTCTCATTGGCACAAAAAGTAGGGCAAGTTTCGAACGATTTCTGCAGAATCTGCATAGACGAAGAGAAGGTCGAATCCATTCATCACCAACTCTGCGCCTGTCCGGCTATCTGTTCAATCAGAAAGAGTTTTCTAGGATCCTACTTGCTTGATGTTCAGCGGGTAAGGATTACTGACCTTCTTAATTATTTAAGAAACACTAAGTGGTTCCATGGGGCGCCGTGGCGTAGTGGTCAATGTGTTGGACTCTGACGCACGATGAGCGAGTTCGGTTCCCGATAACGCCAGCGCCATCGAATGTTTATTTTGAGGCGTCGCTCCTCAGCGGGGTACTGGCAAAACCCCTCGTAGTATAACTTGTCATGAAAAAGCTTCTCGACTAATGAATCGGCATTAAACTGTAGATCCCTTTCTCCTGTGTAAAAAGCAAATTACACACAACATGGGTGATTGAGAGAAGTTTGGCTCTGGTCCTTTATGGACTGTAACGCCACTAAAGAAGAAAAGAAGTGGTTCCATGAGTAGAGGCTCAATCCACCTCGTAGCAACACAACGCGCCTCTGTGGCCTAAGCCTATAATCCCCCCTGGGGAGGCTACGGACAACCTAGCCTCACCTAACTATAATCGACTGCATATTTCTGTAATGCTAAAACTAGGTGTAGATAAAACATGATTGTCAAACTATAAGGTAATATGCTGCTGCTGTTTTTTAGTGTTCTTTTTATGACAGCTTACGCATAATTCGTAATATGTGCCAAAGCTAAAACTGCTTAGGTCGGTATTGCCTTTTTGTACTAGGAAGCCTTACATCCAAAAAACTCTTGAAAATGATTACCATGATTCGTGCTCTATGAGGAAAACTACACTTCGACCATACACTTCCTGACGGAAGTCATGTTCGACTTGTCGCTATGGACACTTGTTGTTTATTTCGATAACCTAGCCTCAATCGCAGGAATACAACATTGCACGTGTTGTAAGATAGACACCAGTCAATATGCTCAAAAAGTGACTCGAAATTGGACTCTCCGTACAGAGCTCTTGAAAAATGGTCTTTCTTGTTTTTTTTTTTTTTTTTATAATAAGCACACACTTAAGCTTAAACCTTTTAATGTCGGTGACACAGCACGTGAACAAGATAAAGAAAGAGGAAAGAAGCGGACACCAGTGGGCAAAGGTTTTGAATAACAAGCACGTAAAACACAGGCGATCAGTATTAACTCAGGGTCGTGAAGTGAAGCTCAGTCGTTGGTTTCACAAAAATCCTGGCTTCAGTCTATCTCTGACTGGTGCGACAGAGAGGTTTATCAATAAAACCAAATAAGACAATCTTAGTCCCGTTTATAAAGCGGAAAAAGATAACGCCAGGTATCTGGGTATTGACCTTGATCGCAAACTTAACTAAAACTCCAACATAAAAACAAACTCACAAAGGCGTCTAAGGCACTCTGCCTGTTCACACACTTACGGTGTTGCTGCAACATACTTAAGGTGTCATTTGGTTATTCACGACACGCAATAGAACACGTTATAGTCTTAACACGAATAAGTGTCTCAATTTCAAAGAACAAAGTGGCAAATTTAATCTTAAAGTGTGTGGAATGACACACTTGCTGCGTGTTGTTTAACACACTAGCATTTGCAGTGTAGTCAAGCAGCGCTCAAAGCGTTGAGCTTGAATAGTATGAACTCAAAGTCCGTTGAGAAATGCGATGATGCTCTACAGGACCTACCCAAAATAAATAAGGTCATACTCTGGGATAACCAGGGCTCAAGGACACAAGGGCACTAAGTTCGATGAAATCACGGATCAACTCGCTAGGAAAGGTACCAGCGCAAGGGACATAGGTGCGGAAGAGGGAAAAATCTCAACATCTGTCCCTCCGGAACAGCGCTCAAGGACTTCGCCAATCGGAAAGATTGACCAGCTACCGACGGGACACTGTGGTCTGAAATATCATCTCATGAAGACGTAGAAATTGCAGAGCACATACATATTACGTGAGTGTGCTGCTCTTTGCCATCTTAGGAAGCGTATCCTTCTCCCTGATATTATGACTCCTGATAATTTCAGCTCCTACGAGAGATATTCTCAACTTTATCAAGAAAGTGGCAGGCACAATAGATCTACACAGGTCGCAGTGCTCTGTGCCCTTACAGCTTATCTGCAAGATATGGTCGGAGGAAAGCATGCCCGACGAGTGGAATCTCAGTGTCGGTTGCCCGATCCATAAGGAAGGAGATCCCTTTGGCTGTGCCAACTACAGATGAATAAGTCTCCTTAACATCGCATACAAAATCCTTTTTGCTGTTTTGTGTGAACGCCTAAAACCGTTCGTTAACACTCATATAGGTCTTTACCAGTGCCGCTTCAGGCCAGGGAAGTCCATATTCCGGCAGATCCTGGAAAAGACCCAAGAAATGCAGATCGACACCGCATATGATAGCGTGCATAGAAACGAGCTATACAGAGCCATATTTAGTTTTGGCATCCCTATCAAGCTCGTCAGATTGCGTAGGATCACGATGGAAAATTCTCGCTGCTCTATTAAGGTCGGTAACGAACTTACCGTGGCGCAGTGGTTAGTGTGTTGGACTCTTGCGCACGATGAGCGAGTTCGGATCCCGATAAAACCAACGCCATCGAATGTTTATTCCGCGACGTTCCTCCTCGGCGGGGAACTGGCAAAACCCCCCCTAGTAAACTTGCCATGAAAAAGCTTCTCGACGCACGCCGTTCGGAATCGGCATTAACCTGTAGGTCCCTTTCACCTGTGTGAAAAATAAATCACACACAACATGGGTGATTGAGAGAAGCTTGGCTCTGGTCCTTCATAGGCTGTTCCGCCACCAACGAAGACAAAGAAGAACGAACTTACCGAGACCTTCAATGTCAAAAAAGTTTTTAGACAGGGCGACGCGTCTAAACTGAGTCCGGCGGTGAATGAGAGCCAAACGAGGTACATATATGCTGTCATCAAGAAAGGACGCACACCATCGACGTCTCGGACAGAGCGTCATAATGGGCAGAAAGAACTTCGAGGTAGTCAAGGACTTCGTCTACCTTAGATCCCCAGTAACTAATACGAACAATATCAGTACATAGATTAAACGCAGAATAACCCTTGCCAATTGCTGTTTTTTTTTGGCTCAAAAGGCAATTGAGTAACAGAGCCGTCTCTCGAAAAACCAGGCTGGCTTTATATAATACCCTGATCATCCCAGTCTTAATTTATGGCGCTGACTCGTGGACACAATTGAAAGCGGATGAGGAAGCTCTTGGTCTTTTCAAGAGAAAAGTTTTGCGTGCGATCAGTGATCCTGTTTGCGTGGATGACATCTGGAGGTGAAGATTCAACTTCTACGGATACAACGATTAAAATGTGGACAACATCAAAGCTCGGTCCGAAGAATCTTTGCATCCGAGCCGTTGGGAAAACGCAACAGAGAACGCCCTCGAAACAAATGGCGCACACAAGCCGAGAAGGATCTCAACCAACTTGGTGTGCGTGATTGGAGACGGCTGGCAAGAGATCGTGCTGGCTGGAGTCGCTTGTTGGTTGAGGCCCATGACCACACCGATCTATAACGCCACGTAGAAGAAAACGTCCTTGATTATGTTCCCCTGCTACTATTTTTAATGTCCGGCACGTTTTTCTTCACTAAAAATATTCTGAAATCTTTGCTGTAAATTTGACGGTGATTCAAAGGACCAATATCTCCTTCCATCCAATAGATTTTTATTGCTTGTGCTGGTCGCAAATTTAGATTCAAATGGCATTTATTTTACGTCCTGTTTGTTTTCGCTTTCAAAATATTATGACTCTTCCGTTCCAATAACAATTCTCCAAAGATCACAGACTCCATCGCCATTTTCCACCTACTGTCTTGACTTCACACTGTCTTTTCTCATCACACCACCGAAAGGATATTGCAAATATTTCTGTTTTTGCCAATGGGAAAACGAAAAAGAATTGAGAACGAAATGGCTGTCATTTTACTGTTCCGAATTATCATAATGTTTCGTCCTTAGTACAAAATCCTTACGAAGAATGTATACGGTATACGTGTATATACCCACACGAATGGCGTGTATGTTGTGACCAATGGCAATGGATCGAAAAAGACAAACACCAGAACGAATTTGATTGAATCCTTCGAAGCAGAGAGGAGACGTGCAAAGAGACATCAAGAAAACCGAACTAAAAGCAGAATGTCTCTCATCGTGAAGCGAAACGAATGTATCTAAATAAACAACACATTGAGCTTTTATCGTAATAACATTTTGTACTTTGGGAATTGATAATACATCATATCCCCGGTAGGGCTTAAAGATGATGGGGCAGCAGCAACCATAGGAATAGTGAATCGAAGTGAAGAATCGACAAGAAGATAGGAAGGACCCGAGCGAATGGAATGACATCAGCGTAAGCTATAGAAGAATATTGGATTTGACATTAGCATAATTTACTTCGATACGTGTCAATCTGCTTGATGTACATCCACCCAGTCGTTCAATTTCCACCATCGCTGAATGGTGTATGTGTGTATCACTTACAACAAATGAGTCGCATTGACAAATCCATCGAATTTGTCGATTCCTCAATTTCTCTAATGCAAATTGACAAGCAAGTGCCACATCAAAAAACGAACCATCCAATTTGATATTTCTCTTGTGTGTATGTGGAAAAGATAACGAATGTCCTTGGAAACATACCCAACTCTGTCGCATGTGTATACGAGTACTCACCTCTTGTAGGCATTGAAAGCAATGGCATAAGAGTGCAGAAATTATCCTTTCTTATCGCGCAAAACAGCGGAAGACGAAAGTGGATCCGATCCTTCTGTAGCCCCCGGATACCGTCATCGTCAGAAGACACTAAAATCCTGTATTTACACATAAAAGCATCATCGCACTTCGTTCAAGTGCGATTGCGATTGCTATAGCGTAGGTACTCAACATGCCAGCCAAGCAACCAACATAGGACAAAATGATGTGCCATTAAAAGAAAGCAGTAACGTGAGCTAGGAACAGCTAGCGGCATGGCATGGAATGGATTGAAGTTGCGAGTGGAATTATCGCGAAATGGATGTGATATCGCGTATCCGTAATTTCTATGAGCCAACAGGATGAGATACTGTATGCGTGGGTGGTGGCGGTGTTTCCCCGCCACCAAGGTGTGGATATATTTCAGTCGTAAATGCATCAAAAATCATCCGGCGTAATGATGATGATGACACTTTGAATGCCAAGCATCATGGTGTGTGATGTATACTCGTACACCGAAAGCATGTACATACATATAGTCGTTTCGTAGTGGCTTCAAATAACATCCGTTCAAGAGGGGGGCACTTAAACCCTCAAGTATCGCTTTAGTCTCCTTTGAAGGCATCTGTTAATCTGTGCGCGAGGACACAGATGTTGAATGGCAAGCGTTCAAATGGAATGTCAATGAGCTTCGGTAAATGTCTTGTACTTATCCGAATATGGATCGAAGGAAGTACTGGTTTTATGTAGCAGGATGCCCTACAGGAGCCGTACGTCGATATCGTGTACATATCTCTAATGGAGTTTCGATTAAGTTTTCATTTCGAGTAATCAGTGCCCCAACTACAAATAGTTGCTCATAACACTCTGATTTACAACCAATTCATCCGACACCCCAGCTGTAGAAGGTCCTTTTCCATTTTCATTGTTCCCCCGTCGACTCGACGTGAAAAACGCGAGCAGACATTTTTGGCAGATTTACTGCATATTGGTTCGATGTCAAGTGCACGCGCGATAACCTACCACCCAAGCGAGTCGCAGTTAAGGAGATGGGGAAGCAAGCGAACAAGGACCACGATGATTGCTAACAAGCAACACTAAATCCTCTCGAGCGGCAAGGGCCAATTTCACGGCCAAATGTGAGAATTTATTTTCATCATTTGTATTTCTACAGCTCCTTTAATCCCTGCGACAGGGGTATCATTTGTAGGTCCTTGTCGTGCTCTGTATGCAGTTGAAGCTTTCACATACTACTTTTGGGGTCGCAGTCACCTTAATCAAATACGAGTATTCTCCGAACCACTATTGTAGCAAGGATCTGTGGCAACCCTTTTCTCTTGTGGAGTACCAAACGACCCGTGTGATTTGCTACCGATGTCAAAGTATACATACATACGTATACTCGAATATCCTCACTGTCTGTCAATGGCGTTTCGACTAATACCAACATCAATTGTCGGCACAAAACACACCCCTCATACAACACACTCGCATCCACTTACAGGATGTTTCTTCCCTCGATGTTTGATTTGCAAACGTCGAAGAAAACCAACAACGTGGAAAATAGAAAATAGGAAAAAAAAATCGAAAGAAAATTCAATGGGAAACCAAGGTACACACACGTATCCTTCTATTTTGGGAGTATCCATACACCACCACAGTGGCATTGGTATAGTTCGATGATGCCGATTTCTGGGACATCATTTTCCAGGTTGAAGGATTTTCTTTGATATAACTATTTTCACTGACTGATTCCCTTTTTCCCGAGCTTATGTTTCTTTTCTCTTCTGGTTTTTGGTTGAACTGATCCTGTGTCAGGAATAGTGTACAGACTGATATTTTATTCCTTCTTCATATTCGTATGTACATATTTATGTATGTATATGTACATCTGTTGGATAAAGAGTCGAATTGGCTTTTTAGCTTTGTGGATGGAAGTTACAAGGAGGTGGGCAATACTAATACTGCAACTAGCCAAGTGTGCAATGACTCGATCGAATGACGAATGGTGAAGGTTGGCTGTGATATCCTGCCAATTGATGGATTTACGAGCAGTTTGTTTTTTCATCGAATTTCATTTGGCCAGAAAGAAATTTATAAAATGTATATGCATCCACTACCGGATTCAAAGGATTCTTGTTGATTGGATTAGAATTTTATTCCATAAAACTTTTTTTTCCGTCTTCTACTTGCAGTAAATTTGCAAAAAAAAAAAAAACACGGGTAGAGTAAAAACGGAATATGGTTTAGATGAATTAGCTTACATATTCGGTGATTTATAAACCAGTTTAGAGACCACTGTGGCATCATTGAATATTTTTTTTAATATTTTATTCGAATATTAGGGCCGACAATCTCTATATTATTCTTAGAGAAATAAGGTACATATTTCAATTTTTAAAAAATTGAAGTCTATTGAATGGTTTTATATTTCTTGACTAAAAAGCCGTATTAGATTTACTAGTGAAGAAAAAATACATATTTTTCTTTTTTGTATCTGAAAATGTATTTCTATGGCAGTTCTTTAAATTTTTTTTTATTTTAATATTCACGCACATTTTTTTTGCGGAAACCGTAATATCTCTAAATTTGAAATAAATGCCAAATGGTCTTATAAAAATGACCAGATACAATGCGACTCTCTTTTGGTGTCGGAATATTATGTTTCAAAAAAATAGTAACTGTCGGTAACTAAGCAATTACTAAGCTACAAAAGGAGGTTGTCACTTACTATAAAATTTCATCACAGAATCGAGCTTGTCAGCAGCAAATTTGTTCGATAGTATCATGGACTTTTATAAAAATAGCTCAAATTTCGAAATAGAAAATTAGGGTCGTGTGAATTGGAATTTAAGTTTTTTTTTTGTATAAAATCGTTATTATAAATTGTATTCGTTTAAAAATCTATTTCTTAGTAGATAACTATCAGTTTAATGGGACTCATTACTAAGATGAAAAACTGATTGCCCACATCAATAAACACACAACGGGAGTATCATTAAAGACCATATGCCAAATTATTTACTTAAAGGACATTGACAAAAAACCGAAATGCATTTTTAAATCTTATTATATCTTATATCTCGAATATACTGTAATAATACTGTTAATATTAGAAGAAAAGTGCTTTTTGCAATAGTTCTCTTTGTAAATTTTTTTATTAAAAACAAAAGTTAAAGTTTGTGTGCAAATTTTAAATAAAATTAGCCAGAATTCGTCACCCTTAATTGACCATTCGAGTTCTAGGTGCCTAGAGACCATAAAAAGTAGATATGTATACAATGTGTTTAAGTTTTCATTCACAAAATCTGACCCATTCGAAGGTAACAATTTAAAACATTTTAATTTTTATTTATTGTTTCGTGGCCAGCAAATATGTACATAGAACTGTTTTCCTTGTTATGTTAATATGTATATTGCGATCGATTCTAAAGCCTTTAATGGAATTTAAATGGACGGAATAAATAGCATATTTTGTATGGTATACAATTCTTGCTTTATTGAAAATTTATTTCTCTACCGTAGCAACAAATTGTATAAGTAAAATAATTTTGTGCTTATTTTATGTAAAAAAATAGGGCATCAGCAGCTTTATCTGTTGTAAAAATTACTGGCACCAGACGAGAACCTCTTCGCTGTCCATAGGGAAGAGATGTATTATAAATTTTCAGTAAATTTAACTTAAAATAACATTTTACTTGCTTTTCTACGAAAAATATTTTAAACGACTGTTGCATTCGAAAAGGAAAATAATCTGCATTTTTTTTATTTTCTTCTTCCTAAAATTAATACAACTGACTAACTTTGAGGTAATGCACCGATTTTTTACATAAAATTTAATTATTTGGCATATTTTTAACATAACACTAAACTTATTCTAATTCTTAAAAAAAAAACTTTTCAAAATTCACAAGAAAAAATTTAACTTTATAAATAAAATCAAAAATGTAAGACGGAAACTAGAGCGATAAAAGGAAACAAAAGGACTCATTTGGTAGAGGAAACCATACATATGATTGCGTAATCTGTGTAAGAATAAAAATGATATATACCTTTAATAAAATAAAGAAATTACAGAACATGCTACAATATTTTGATTATTTAACCTAAAGTCTTACCGCGACCGTTTAATGCTATAGAAAGAATGTTCAAAACATTTTTTTTTTTCTTACATACATATATGGCTAACCTATTTTATAACAAAATTCATATTTTCATATTTTCATTTAAGCGTAGATTTTTTTTAACGGATTCTGCCCGATAGGCAATTTAAATTTCGTTTAGGGTATATGACATAAAAAAAATCTTGACTTTCGCAAAATCCCTCTCGTGCACAACTGCCACCTCAAAATTGCAAATAAGCCCTTAACAAGGCTCTTAACATGAAAAAAAAAAATAAAATAAAATCATCAAACGAACCATGCAGTGACATGATGCAAATGCAAATTTGCAAAATCCTCGTCAACATATTTCAATGCTAGCGTACATCCCTACTAACACTTTTTCCCTTTAATCAATGAACCCAAGTGCATGGATGCAAAATACATATTACGACAATCTGTTCGCAACGTGCGATAAATTAAAAAAAAGGAAAAAGGAGTACCGTAGGAATATGTAGAGCGTCACTCGCGTAATCCTTAAATATGCAAATGAATCAAAAAAAAAATTCCATCACCGCCATCTGAACAACAAACTTCCTGAAACTATTGTTCCACGTACACCTTTCCACCGTTCGATTCATAGTTTAATTTGCATATTCACTATTTTCACGAGGAAACTGCTCTGTGCTTCGACGACCGAATCATAGGGTTATTCCCATTACCATAAATATCCTGGCAATTGTTCTTTCGTTGAGCATCTGCTTTTTGATTTTTTTTGTCTGTTAGCAAACCCTTCCGTTCCCTCCAGGATTAATATGTTAATGAGTTAATTCTCGAGCGAATGTTTGCAAAGTATACTACCATGTCACGGCCAAGGACATTGCCGTGCACTCATACACGCTCACCGCATTGTACACACTCATTCTCACTGATGAGCTGCCATCAAATGAATTCTAATTAAAAAAAGGAATAAGAACAGCAATGCCACTGGCAGTGGCAATAGCAACAAGGATGAAAAGGAATGTTCGAAGCGAAAATGAGTTCATGTTCAGTGTTCAATTAGCCGCTTGACGAAAACGACCATCACGGAAGGTCCGGCTTTTGATTTTGATTTTGACTTCCTAAGTTTTTGTTTTTTTTTTTTTTTTTTTCTTATTTTAATCGTTTATTCAAAATGTGTATTTCACTCACCTGAAAAAGGACATTTTACACTTAATACTAAAATGTACACAATTCACTCTTAAAAATTACAAATTAGTCACTAAAAGTATTTAATCGAAAATGAATTCGAATCTTTTGGAAAATAATCCAAAAAAACAAAAATAACTTCTGTCCCGTACCGTAGTAATATGTGTCCAATCGGTAACGCGTCAACCCAAAGAATGACTATAATTCTTAGACGTACAAGGAAATTCCTGCGAATTTCTCAACACCACAAAAAAAAGGAATGTAAGAACACAAGTTTTCAAGGATAACACACGGCTGCGTATCTCTTATAGTGCCGATGCGAATCCAAAAAGTTCGACAAACACCAAGTCCTCTCGACGTAAAACAGAATAAAATGGATTTTTTTCTCTTAGCCCCGTATCTTGTCTTATACTCGCGAGCAAAGCTTGCAAGTCGAGCAATCAAATACAACTGACAAGGCAGTAAGGATAACGCGCGTTCAGCTTCACGTTTGGAGTTCATTTGCCAGATTGTCGAAAATGCCACCCCGAATGGTCGAGTGGATATGATGTTGGTGGCGCGGTAAATGTTAGTAGTATACAAAATGTGTCATATCGTCGTGTCAGGACATCGAGGAGACGTCGTCATCGTCGTCGTTTGTTCATCGTTCCCGTGCGCGTACTCAGTAGTGGCAAACGAGAACAAGCAAAAAACACTACGACACGAAAAAAAATAAATAAATAAGGAAACGCGAGAAAAAAGACGTGAAAAACACTTGAAAAGCATGACAAAAGTCATCCCCAAAACGAAGTTCGTAGTCCTTTATCCACCCCCGTAGTCCTGGCAGAGTTGAAGAGAAAGAAAATGAAGAAGACGACAACCATGTCGCTTAGGGGTGAATCCCATTTTTTTGCTTCTTCCTTTTTCTTCTCTCTTTTTTTTTTCGCTACTGAATTCAAAGGAGTAAGGAGCTGCCGTCTGCCCGGTTCCCTTTATGCCATTTTACGATTCTACGTAGAACGGAAGGGAAATCGAAAACAACCCCACCCGCATTGTGAAGAGGGAAATCCTCCCGCAAGCATCAGAGTAGCAGAGCAACAGAATCGAGTGTAGTAGCAGTAGTACTCTGTGTAGCAGGACGAAAGTAAGTACAACGAGGCAACAACGCGTGAAAGGGGATAGTTTTTTACTTCCCACATACCGTCACCCTCCTCCCACTTGAAGTTTTTCTTTTCCTCTCCTCATGACTGACGACAAAAGTTGTTACTGTTCCATTTATTGTGGATTTATGGTTCCATACATTTCTTTTACTTATCCTTTGTACCACATAAGCACACATAGGCACGCACTCGCGCGGCTCTGTGTGAGATGGAGGCGGTTGGGTGAAAATAGGGGAATTGTGTAAGGAGGATGCCAAGAAGCGGGGAATTGAAACTTCTAATGTAAACCAGATTCCCCTCTTTTGGGCGAGGAGAGGTCATACATATATCCTTTTTGGATGGTTTCCTTGCTCTATTGCTATGTCTTTTTCGCAAGTGATGTCCCTTTGGTCGGCTGTCTTTTGGCATCGACCGGGAGTATGTATGTATGTATAGAGGACAAAGTGAAATTTTGAGTTATGCGTGCGACTGTGAACGCTTTTAAACGATGGCGCTTTTTTATGGCATTGTTTAGTGGGGTGGCAGGTCCTGAGATAGCCTGAGAGGGTGGTTGTCGAACCCTTTAATTTGTTTCATCGTTTGGGTTACGATTTTATTCTGTTTTTTTTGGCACAGCCAGCCTTATCACTAGTTTGCATACACACTTCCGCTTCTTGGTCCTCTTTTTTTTTTTTTGACTTTTCGCTAACGTCATTAATTTTTGGCATTGTTGATACATCGGTATTGTAGCATTTGATTACTAAATATTCAATGGAAGACATAAGGGATGGTCTAGTAATAGAAGACAAGCGTGTAAACGTTCAAATGACTGATGGATACGAGTTGATGCGATGGCGGTGGGGGTGGTAGTAACATGTATTGTAACGCTTTCTAAAATCTATATCCGGAACTAATTTGCGTAGAAGGGCGTTTTGGTACCCATGCAAGGATGGTGTTCGATTTTTCTATTTCTTTCTGCTGCTTATCCTGGGGTTGACATTTTGCTTGAATTTGCTGCAAATAGCATTTTTCGGTGATGTTTTATGAGATGGGATGTTGTGGTTGATGGGGTACGTGCCTCAAAATGGCGTATGGTTGGGTGGGGTTGGGAAGCTGTAAAAATAGCTCGCTTCTGTGGGTCCAGGATAGGAATTCTCTGCGTTCTTTTGGCTATTGGAACAGCTGAATGGTTAATCTTTTTTCATAAATGTTCCAACTAAACATGCTTAATGCATATATGTACATATGTATGTACATATGTATATGTATATTCAGTCTTTAGCCCACGGTTGTCGGTTGAAAGTGTCCTGTCAATTTCATGTGCCAGTAAACCAGTTTTATCTATCTGATCTATAGTATCAGGATTTGTCTCCCCCATCTACTGAATCCTCTATTGGAAGAGATAGTGGTCCTTCAAAAAACTAGGTTAACGTTCTTAAATTAAATTAAAGCATTTCATCATAATTTCGACAATTCTGTGGTAGTAGAATGATTAATACATACTTAGATGACATATGTACATGAATTGTGATTTGACGCATTTTCAAGGCGTCTTTATATGTAGCTTGGAAGCTAGGTGAGATGTCTAAGACAATTCCTTCGCTTTTCGGAGGTAACCTACTGCTTCCGTTAAGGTAAACTTAAGTGTCTAAGAAAGTTGTCGTTTTTGATCTTTATTTCGATAATCTTCTTCATTTAAACGGGATTAGACAGCGTGCTGGGCTTACTTAAGTCTCTATTGCAAATCGTATAAACTTGCTAATCGTTTCAGACTTAAGGTCGTAATAATTGTGAATTCCCTCCTCAAAGCGGTGGGGATTGCTTAGACCAATATAGGTCCATTCTGCTACCACTCGAGTCGGCTTAGTCAACGTTACTTCTGGAACTATTTTGTTTTTATTTTATATAAGGCTCGATCGTTTTCTGATCTCGGATAGATCCGCTAGTTCATCAAAGAAGTATTCTCCTAGAAATCATATTCTTGAACAGGCTAGGGTGGGCATTGCATAGGAGGTGGGATGGAGATTCTCGCTCTTCCTTATTATGATATGGATCTTTTTAGCAAGGAAAAGGCAAAGAAATCGGATTTGTGACTTAAGGAATCAGCTTATTAGAAGTTCTCCGAAATAGGGTACGCTGGCATTCAACGCCCAAATAATTATTTAAGCGAAGTCATGCACTACTTAACCGCGATCCCGGACTTCAAGATTCTAGATATATGTATGTATAAAACAAAAATTCCCAACCGGCGACGATGGGAATGAATTCCAAAGCAAAGGCACCACACTGGAAATATATATGGACGGGTCCAGGACAAGCAATGATGTGTGTGCCGGTGTTTATGCACCTACCCGAAAAATCGACCAATCTTGAGACTACTGAACCACTGTTTGGCAGTTCCCAAGATCACCGACTGCCTGTCTTTGAGGTCATTAGACTACAGTAACATTGTCATCTACCTATACATATATACCGCAAATGCTAGTGTGTTAAACAACACGTAGTAAGTGTGTCATTTGACACTTAACACGTTTGATCTTTGAAATTGAGACACGTACTAATTAAACGAATACAAATTCTAATGACACCTTTCAGCGTCACACTTATTAATAATTAACACACTTTGGATCAATCAATCAAACAAAAGGGAAATTCCCAACTACATACATATGTATATATATGCGACCTTGCCAGAAAGTAATTTGCGAGTCGGATCCAGCGAGCCTAATGGCTAACACAGTGGACTCTAAACCCACTGATCCGAGTTCAAGTCTCAAGTTCCCCAGCGACCAAAAAGCAAAAACACCCAACTACTCTCCTTTCCCATTCTAAATTGGCCCATCGAGCCGGTTGGCATGATCGTCTTGATGTTGCTTCACGACAAAAAGAGGCAATCAATTCAATCCAACAAAAAAGAAAGACAAATGTTCGGCGAACGAGGATTAGATCAGTCTTTTTTGGTTTTGGTCACTGCATAAAAAGGTTCACAGGAACCTTGAGTCCAGTGTGTTAACCATTACACCATGAATCTGGGTCGCAATTTGTTTTCTGGCAAGGTTGCATATAGTTGGAAAATTTCCCTGTTTGTGTGTTTTCATAACACACTTTAAGTTGCATTAAAAATGACTACAGTAAAAACACACCTTTTGGTGTGCAAAGCAAATTGCGATTCCCACCCATAATGTAATGGTTAACACGCCATTTTCGAAATTTCGACCTTAAGAGAGCGCCGTGGTGCAGGGGCTAGTGTGTTGGGCTCTGACGCCGATAAAACGGGATCGAATACTAACAGCAGCCGTGGTATGGAATGTATTTTTCACGGTGCTTCTCCGCAGCAGGGTACTGACAAAACCCGTGTAGTTAATAGTCATAAAAAAGCTTCTTGAAATTCGCCGTACGGAATCAGCAATCAAAGGTAGGGCCCTTTCATCCATGGGAAAATAAAATCCCACACAACATGGGTGATTGGAAGAAGCTAGGCTTAGGTTCTCAAGATCTAAGTAGAAACCTACCTTTAGTTTGTAACTGCTACTTCAGGTCTATGATCAGGCTGCCTCTCTCCGCGGATTTCTAGCAAGCTCTGTTTAGGGTATCGCTCTAAGTTTAGCTTTACGCTCTTTGCCTTTTTCATTGGTCAAGAGCTGTTAGAAGTCAGGCAAGGTAGCTGGAAAACCGGCTAATATTAGTTGTTTCGCTAAATATACACGCGCCTCTGTGTGTATTCTACTCTATTCAATTCTATTGATTCATATATCCTGTGGAAGAGATTTTTTTCTCGCGAATGTAGACTTGTTACTAGAGTCTCATGTACAAAAAGATTGTATGCCTGTAGGTGTTTAATTTCTAGGAAATTCTCCTTTGGATAAGACGCCTCGTGGCACCTCTACTTGATACCCGCGTCATCATCTCACCATTAAGCGGAGGCAGACCTTTGAGTCATGTGATTCCCTTTTAGTGGCACAACAAATGAGCCTAATAAATGAAATATCTACAAGATATGTTCTTTATTAGAATTCCAAGTATCTTCACACTCAAAGCTCTACGCTCCCTTAACCGAACACGAGTCATCGAACACAATACATATAATCTATCCACCAACCCTCCAAATCGAAAACCTATCACGACCAGAAAAAAGAGACGAATACCGAAGGCGGCACGGATAAAGGCCCCCGGAAAATAAAATTTGATTTGAGTTGAAGGGTATCTTATTATGCACAACGAAATCCAATCTACGTAGATACATATGTACATATCCCAGCTTTGCGTATCAAGACGATAAGGCAAAAGGCAGCGAAGGCAGACTGGTATGTGTGTGGTGTATCGATAGATATGAGATATGGGAGGGTATATGGATGAGATATGAGAGACAGTTGCCACTAGCGCTTTTGTTACGAGATATCAGAATCCACACATGGAATATTGTGCGAGATAAATCCTTTTTTCGCCATTTTTATTTTTTGTTTCCCGCTCTTCGTCTTATCCTTGCATCACTCTTGTGTCGAGTCCTTAGCCGTCGTCATCATCTTGGGCTTGATTTGGTGACTGAACGAGAACAAATTCCAATGTATACGAGCACACATACTCGGCGGGTTATGTATTTCAATTTAAAATTCAATGCTGATCACCCAGGCTTCGTTGGCTGTCGTTATTGCGAAAAAGGATATATGTATGTACCTATGTATCACATCTAAGGGAATGTACATATGTACGCTACATGTACGCAGAAATAAAAATGCAAATCCGATTCAGAAATAGATGTAGATTTGCTGCCACTACTTGTCTGTTTTGGTTAAGATACTTTAGTTTTCTTTTTTTATATATGTAGTCGTCCTGTTCCGTTGGTTAGTTTGATGTTCATATCCTTCGACTGATAATACAGGACATTGAAAATGACACCGAGAAATCGGAAAACGAATTATTTTGGTCCAGGACATATCCCAAAAAAAAAACAAAAACCAAACTCCTTGGCTGGAATTATTCGGATTATTCCATCATCATCTTTAACGACGTCGGAGATGAATTGGGAGACAGGCAGACATGTGGAATCTGGACATCATCGTCCAGATTTTTTGTTTGTTGTTGGTGTTGTGGCACAGCCTGAACAGCTTTTCGTCCATCTAACGAAATTTCCAATTTGCGAAAAATACGAGCACAATAATATTTTTCTTTCCTATTTTCGTCCTTGCCGTTGATGCTGTTGTTGTTGTTGTTCCTATTATTGCCTTCCTCCTCCTTCCTTATCAAGAGAAGAGTAAAAAGAAAAAGAAATCCCCCAAAAGAGGAAAGACGAATGTATAAAATAAAATCCATAGACGAGCAAAGTATTCCTTTTTTATCCTGGTTTAGTGCTATGCTACTATCATCCGCTCCTGCTCCTGCTCCTGTTGCTGCTGTACGAGTAGTAGAAAATATTTCATTTTTCTCCTAAAAGGATACTTCTAAATTTTTTTTTTTTTTTTTGTGTGAGATCTCTACGTTCTGAAGGAAAGAATTGGAAATGAGGGGGGGCTGAGGTGGGGCCCGGGAAGGACGAAAAAAAAGATTGAAACTATTTTGAAAGGAATTCTCTTCTTCGCTTTTTGTTCGAATCTTGTTTCTTCCCGTGTTTTTTTTTGCTTGTGTTGTTTGTTTCCTTTTCTTATCCTGGCTTTGTTGGTCCTTTTTTGCACTGTATTATTAGAATTATTATTAAATTAGCCCGGTTTCGGCGAATGCGGTAGTTGGGTGGCTGAGAAGCAGATTGTTACTCTTAGCAGTTGCATATAATGTTGAAATTGGTTTGACTCGTTGAACGTATGACGTTATGGATGGATGGCTTATGCGTAATGATGGGATGGAGCGATGCATTGAGGGAATTCGCCTTTTTCGTTAGACGGAAGTGGATTTAGTTTGTTCAACTCTTGATATTGTATGTACATATATGTATACTGTCAAGTGTTCTCTTATTAGGTAAAGGACAAAATTCGCCGATGGTGCTTTAACGAACTTTGGATATTTTCCTTCTTATTTTTGGAATTATCCTTGAATTCGTGGGAACCACCATTACCTCTGAAGGAGGTGGTATGGGGCTAATGCCCATCATACTACTTGGGTTAGCTCTAATACTAACAGTAGGGGCGAGGCTTTGTCCTTAGTACTAACCTGGTTATGTATATGTAATTCACCAATTTTCATTACTAACAATAGAAGAGAGGTTCTAAACATAACCACTCTAACTGGAAACGGCATTGCAAATTGGAGAGTATCTGACAAAGCATCACTTTCTTCTTCTTCTTTGGCGCTACAGTTCATGGCGAACCTGGGCCTCCTTCAAAAAACCTCTCCAACTGGCACGGTCTTTCGCCAGCAGTCTCCAGTGCCGCACGCCTAATTGGTTAAGGTCCTCTTCCAATTGGTTGCGCCACCTTAAGTTTGGCCGTCCTCGACCGCGTCGCCCCTCGGGGTTGGATTCATAGACCGGGCCGGAGCTGTGTTTTTCATACGCTCAACATGACCTAGCCATCTTAGGCGTTGGATCCGAAGTCGCCGTGCTATGTTCATGTCGCTGTACAGCTCGTACAGTTCACTGTTAAGTCTTCTCCTCCACTCCCCACATATGCAGGTCGGGCCGAAAATCGTACGCAGAATTTTTCTCTCAAAACGACCAACAGCCTCCTCATCCGCTTTCAATAAGGTCCATGTCTCTGCCCCATAGAGCAGGACCGGGATGATAAGGGTCTTTTATATGCTCACCTTGGTTTTTCGAGAGAGGGCTCTGCTTTTCAATTGCCTCCCGAGCCCAAAGAAACAGCGGTTGGCAAGAGTTATTCTGCGTTTGATTTCGGCACTGATGTCGTTTCTGCATATCACTGCGGAGCCTAGGTAGACGAAGTCCTTAATTACCTCGAAATTATACCTGTGCATATGTGCATCCTGGCCAAGACGCTGGTGGTTCATGTCCTTTTTCGACGACAGCATATATTTCGTTTTGCCCTCATTTACCGCCAGTCCCATTTTAGCTTCCGTCTCAATGCTCGTAAAGGCCTCAATGACATCTCGCTGACTTCGTCCAATTATGTCAATGTCATCGGCATATGCGAGCAGTTGTATGGACTTGAAAAAGATGGTGCCCCTCGTATTGACCAGTGAGTTTTGCACTATCCTTTCAAGGACGATGTTGAAAAAGTCACATGATAGCGTGTCGCCCTGTCTAAAACTTTTTTGACATAAAAGGTATCGGTTAGGTCGCTTCCGACCCTGATGGAGCAGCGAGAGTTCTCCAAAGTCATCCTGCACAATCTGACGAGTTTGGTAGGGATGTCAAAACTAGACATGGCGTTGTATAGCTCGTCTCTATTGATACTATCGTATGCAGCCTTAAAGTCGGCAAACGGGTGGTGGGTGTCGATCTGGAACTCGATTGTTTTTTCCAGGATCTGCCGCAGTGTGAATAATTGATCTATAGTGGACTTCCCGGGCCTGAAACCACACTGATATGGACCAATCAGTTTATTAACGAACGGTTTCAAGCGTTCACACAGAACAGCAGGGAAGATCTTATAAGCGATGTTCAGAAGACTTATTCCTCTGTAGTTGGCGCTACAGGGGTCTCCTTTCTTGTGGATCGGGCAAACGATACTAAGATTCCATTCATCCGGCATGCATTCCTCTGACCATATCTTACGGATGAGCTGGTGCATACTGGTCCAGGTCAGGGGGACGAAATTCTCTGCCATCATCGTCCGTTATAAAAGGATTATTCTGCCCGACAGCGGGATCTGTTCCGTCATAGCCGTTGTACCATCTGCAGAAGTAGTCTTTCCAAATTCTTAGTACCGACTGTGAATCCACTACTAGGTTTCCATTCTCGTCCCTGCAGGCATCCGTTCTGGTCTTATATCCCTGGCATGTTTGTTTTATTCGTTGATAAAACCTCCGAACGTCATTCCTGCGATAGCATCTCTCCATCTCTACGATCGCGAGCTTCTCATGCTCCCTTTTTTTTTGTTTGGAGAAGCTTTTATTCCTCCCCCCTCTTCTGCTCATAATGCACACGAGAAGCTCTCGTCCTTCTATGCAGCGCCTCTTGATAAATTTGCTGCTTTGCTGCGTGTGCCCGCCTACACTCGTCATCAAACCATGATTTTCTTGTTGGAGGCGGTTTGAAAGCCAGTACCTCAGAAGCAGCACTTTCTAAAGCTTCTTGACGATGGGTCCATTGGTGTTGTACGGTCGGAGCAGGTGTTGGAGGGTTTTCCGAGAGCTTAAGGGAGACGCGATTGGCATAGGCTCAGGCGGTCTTTTACGATTGTAGCATGGCGACGTTGTATGCCGATGGCCTTAGTCGATTTTTCTGCGCCAGGCATATTCGAAGCCGCAACCTGGCTGCCATAAGATAGTGGTCCAAGTCGATGTTGGCTCCTCTAAAAGTTCGCACATCCAGAATGTCGGATGCGTGTTGCCATCAATCGCAATGTGGTCAATCTGGTTGACGGTTGATTGATTCGGAGATCGCCAGGTCCCTTTGTGGATGTTGAGATTTGGGAACCGCGTGCTAGCAACTAGAAGATTTCGCCCCGTTGCGAAGTCTATCAGCCTAGATCCATTTTCGGATGTGGTGTTGTGTAGGCTGTGCTTGCCAATAACCCTATCATAGGCGACTTCCTTGCTCAGTTTTGCGTTAAAGTCTCCCAGTACGATTTTAACATCGTAGCTGGGACATTGGGCATATGTCCTATCTAGTAGGTCGTAGAAGTTGTCTTTTGTAGCGTCATCCTTGTCCTCGGTTGGGGCATGAGCGCAAATTAGGCTGATGTTTGCGAATTTAGCCTTGATGCGGATTGTCATGAGGCGTTCGCTTACATGCCTGAAGCTCCAGACCTTTTGCCTAAGTGTACCTCTAATAACAAATCCGCATCCGCATAAGCGTTGTCTTCTCTCCTTGTAGCAGTCGCCGTAGTAGACATCACAGTTCTCATCCTCTTTTTGCCCAGTCCATTCCATCGCACTTCCTGGATTGCGGTAATATCTGCCTTATAACAGTCTAGGGCCCCCGCAAGTTGTTCCGCTGCACATGGTCTGTTTCCTGGGTCGTCATCGGTTAATCCGTCCGTTTTTTTTGTATCCGAGGCTGGATTGTTGATTTTTTTCCAGGTATGGCTTGCCGGGCCATAGCCTAACCGACGCTTATCCTGTTTTGTGGCGCAGAAAACTCGCCATCCGCCCTTTTCCGTTCGCGATTTCAAAATAAAAATCCCCAGGTGGCACCACGAGGAGGTGGAAATAGGGCTTACTAACAGAGCTTCTAGATGTTCGGCTGCAGTGGCTTCTGCTCGCTATTTTACGGGCCAGCGCATGTCGGATACGCTACCCCTACGAGGCCTTTGTTAGTCGTTTACCACCCAGCATCACTGCCTGGTCATTGCTTAATTCTCTTTGATTTGAATTTCTGTAAGCCAGACAGGAATGTCTTTCGAAATCCGCGGAAGGCGAATTGGCAGAAGTTTAAAAAGGAGCTGTGTAAGACAATTAATCGACCTCCGGAAGGGAATCCCAACTCCATAGGAAACATTGATAAGAAGATATTTTACGTCACCAATAAGCTAAACCGGTCCTTTAAGAAGTCATGTCCTACCGGGCGACCCAGTAAAAGAAACCACCCACCATGGTGGAATGCAAAAACAGCGGAGCGGCTACGTATTTCTAGATATACATAGCTGCGACCTCGCAGAAGAGGGGGCCATCGAATGGTTAATTTCTGGAGATAATGCTGAACGATTGAAGAAAAAAAAATTGATCCGCCAAGAAGAACTCCTGGAGAAGCTTCTGTGGCTCTATTTTGATCGTGTACGAATGCGGCTCATCTGAGAAAGGTCATTGCGAAGACTCCCTTACAGATGTCCTCTATTAGAAGTTCTAATGGTAGCTGGACAGACTCAAATGAGAACAAGCTCCATGCTCTATTAGAATGTCATTTCCCTGGCTGTCAAAATGCAGGAACTCTCGATTCGGCAGACACATTGGTAAGGGAATGCAATGAATCTGAAACAATCGATAAGATTTTTACCGAGAAAAAGATGGGCAGTCAATTCGCTTGACCCTTATAAGGAGCCAGGAATTGACGGCAAACATATGTACATATGTATGTATGTATATCTGATAATGCTGCAGAAACCAGCTGATGCGTATTTACTTCTGGTGCCTCAGGATGGATTATCTTCCACAATCGTGGGGGGCAAGTTAGGGTGGTTTTCATACCCAAGTCGGGTAAAGTCAACTATGGTACTGCAAAGGACCATACTGCAAAGCGAAGAACGCTGGACCGATTAATCGACATGTACATACATAAGAGATGAAATTAGTGGCAGCTATCTGTTGCAATAAGGGGTAAATCGGTAGATACTGCTCTTCATAAGGTATTCTATATCATAACAAGTGTAATCAATGTCAAAGAATTTACTCAACATATGTGCCTTTCTAGACATTGAGGATGCCTTTAGTATCGTCAGTACAGGGGCAATAGTGTCCACCCTTCATATGGCTCAAATAAATTCGGGAATATGCAGATGGATTGAGTAAATGCTGAGTACTCGTATAATATATTGTAAATAGGAGGAGCAAGCGGAAGGTTGAAGGTTAATCGAGGTACAACACAAGGTGGTGTTCTATCACCTCTCCTATGGCTCCTCGTGGTCGACGGAAACGTAAAAATTCTAGAGGTAGATGGTTTTAAAGTCACGGCTCATGCTCATTGTCATTCTGATATCTGGGAAGTTTCCTCAGGTCCTCAGCGAAGGGCTAAGTTATGCACTGCTACTCGTTAATAACTGGGTCAAAGGGCGAGGTCTGGTACTAAGCCCGGCGCAAATCGAGATAGTTCTCTTCGCAAGGAAAAGATCTATATCAAAATTCACTTATCCCCTTATGAATGGTATCGATCCTACTTACTTACTTACTTATCAGGCCTGCGATCCATGGAGGATCTGAGCCTGAGCTATAGCTGCCTTCCATCCTTGACGGTCCCGGGCACGCTGCTTCCAATTGTCAAGACCAAGATGTCTTACATCCGCGATTACTTGGTCTTTATACCGGAGTTTCGGTCTTCCTCTTTTTCTCGAACCAGGAGGCTCGGAGTCGAAGACCCTCTTAGCTGGAGCGTTGATGTCCATGCGCTCGATGTGGCCAAGCCAGTGTAGTCGACGGATCCTTGCCTTCCGGACTACATCCACATCTTGGTACAGCTCGTAGAGTTCGCGGTTGTGTCTTCTTCTCCATTCACCTTCCTCACAGACAGGACCAAATATCCGGCGCAGAATTTTTCTTTCGAAAGAACCCAAAATCAGCTCCGCTGTCCTGCTTATCGTCCAGCTTTCGGCTCCGTACAGCAAGACTGGCAGAATAAGCGTTTTGTAAAGCATGACTTTGGTCTTTCGAGTGAGGAGTGGTATCGATCTGATCCCCAGAAAATCTGCCAAATATCTTGGCATAATCCTAGACTCCAAGCTTAGCTGGAAGGACAACATTAATGAAAGAAGCAAGAAAACATACGTGGCGCTATATTTGCGCAGACTAGCTTTTAGAAAGACATGGGGCTTCAAACCGAAAGTGTTATATTGGTTGTACACTGCGGTGGTAAGACCTATTCTTATCTATGGTTCGATTGTCTGGTGGAAGGCATTTGAGAAGTCCGAAACGGACTATATCACCCGGCTTCCTTGCTACGAGAATTCCTTGTTATCAGAATTCCTTCCAGCGGGAATAGACCAGTGGTATGGTACGCAGGGGAAATGAACTGACATTCTCCCTCGACGGAACCAAAATGGACACCGGCACAGAAGCCCGGATCTATTTCGAATCTCGTGAAATACATCGCTCCTATAGACTTGATGATGACTGTAACATCTTCCAAGCTGAGGCGTCGAAATCAAGTAGGCTGCGGACTTGTTTCTTAGAGAAAACCTCTCAGAAAAAATTGACAGAGCTGGGTTGGGAAGTTTTGAAGCATACACCATACAAAAAACTGCGAAGACTACGTTTACGTTGGAGTATTTTGAATCGACTCAGAATAGCAATCTCTTTTAAAGGTCTGTCAGTCGGGTGGTTTAAGTTTTTGTTAGGGTGGACAGCTTTCATCTTCTTCCGATAAATTTCCGTATCCACAATCCACCCTTAGAGTCTAGACAGTAAGCAATTGAAACGAGAATGTCAACGGTGGTAATCACAAGTTTAAAATCCCCTTCCTGCCCAATTAGTTATCAAATCGGTAGCGTCTTTAGGAAATACTTTGGCTGCTGTCAGTAGGTCTGTCGAATGCTGATGATGTTAGATTAGCACGAGACGGGGTTGCGAATTTGTTGAAAAAGAAATCGCTTACGAACCTTTGTGTGAAAAATTGTTAGGACCATGCAGGCTGTGTATGTAATTTTTAAGCAACGATCTTTGCTATAACCACCTTAGAGCTACCACTGTTCTGGTATGTATTTTAACCACCTGATAGTTTGAAATAAAATAGAACACGTTATAAGGAATGGTGGCGGACACAAAATTTAGAGAATGAGCAATAATGGGATAACAACCCTCTGGGGACTCATACATGATTTCTGCAATTGAAAAGAGAAACTCTGATCAAACTGTTTTATGAATTCCGACCTTCAAACCCAGGACTAACTACCTTTTCCACTAGAATCCATAAAAAATATGGGGTCTTCCAACAGGGACTTCTGAACCTTGACAGTTGATAGCGGCCATACTGTTGAAGCTACATCTGCCATGTCCGTCACCATGGTTGGACATAACGTTGAACAACACGTGGAAATGATGAATTTGTTTTATCAAAATAGGTGTTCTGTTTGAGGAACCTTCCGCGCGCTTCTCCCATTTTACGGTCGCTATAATCGTCCCACCGAGAGGACTATTCGGAGTGTGTTGGATAAATCTGGTCAAGTGGCTAAATAAACGATAAATCAACACCCATGCGTCAACGAAACGCGAGATCTGCCGAAAACACATTCCCTGAGAATGTGCAGGACAATTCGAGGCAGTCGATTTCGCGTCGCTCACAAAAACTCGGCCTTTCGCGTACCAAAACTTGGCGAATCTTGCGTCTTGACTTGGGCACCCGTACAAAATTTAACTGACCCAGGAGATGAAGGTGAACGACCATATACATACATGGGCTCGGGAGCATTTGTAGACTGATTCAGTTTTCATTGAAAAATCCTATTTAGCGACGAGGTGCATTTCAGGATGAAAGGGTACGTCAATAAATAACGATAAGCATCCAATGCATCCCGAAAAAGACACTTTTTGGTCTGGATTTTGGGCTGGCGTCGTCGTCGGTCTATATTTCTTTGAAAACGACGTTGGCCAGGCCAGCACCGGCAACGGCGAGCGCTATAGGTCGATGATTACCATCTTCTTTTGGCCTGAATTGGATGGTATAGACACACAATATGTCGTTTCACGCCACATTGGAAATTCTGCACGAGCGATCCGAGGGCATGGTCATCTCACGTGGAGGTGATGTGAACTGGTCACCGAGATCGTGCGATTTTTATGAAGTCGCAGGCCTACCAAAGACCAAATATTTTTAAAGGAATGATGCCAAGCTGCCTTGAGGAGAGGGTTTTCCCTGAATCATGGAAACTCCAATACTTGCTGTTGCTACCGAAGGGAAACAAACTACCTGGCGAACACTCGGCGTACCGGCAAATATATAACAATAAATATCCTAGAACGTGTCATATGACAAACTAATAGCGGAGGAAAGAGGAACTTTGTCCGACCGCCAATATGGTTTCAGGAAATCGCGCCCTACGGTCGATGCCATAAAAGAGATGGTAGACACAGCAGCTGAAGCAATACTGTGCGGTTGTAACTCCGCAAACTGGTCTTGCAGTAGGATGTCTCTGACCAGTATGGACGCACCACATAACCTTGTGAAGATAGTCCTTATCTACTTCACCAACAGGAAGCTGAGGTATCAGACAGACGATGGCTTTAAGTCATACATTGTTTCTGCGGGGGTTCCTCAGGGCTCAGCACTTGGACTTCTTCTGTGGAAGATGATGTATGACGGAATTTTGCGATTAACGCTTCTACAGGGAGTTAAGATTATCGGTTTCGCTGACGACATCGCCGTAGTTACTCTAGCGAAACACATTTATGAGGTAGAGTCTGCCACAAACGAAGCGGTTGTCAGGATGAAAATTTGGCTAGAGCCCACCGACCTTGAACTAGCCGACCACAAGATCGAGGCTGTCTTAGTAGCCAGCTGAAAGACCGTGGAATACGCAAACTCCCGGGTTGGGAGTCTAAAGAGGCCTTAAATTACTTTGGGGTATGCTCGACAACCAACATAATTTTAAAGCCCATGTCGAATACTGTAGTCAAAAGTCGTCACAAACGCAGGCATCGCTTTCTAGAATGCTTTCCAGAGTGGGAAGCCCAATACTCCTATACGCTGCGCTGGAGCCCTTGCAACGTAGGATATAAGCGACCCAGTTGGGACAACACGACAAAAGGCCGATGGACCTGATCCCTATGATGGAGGCTTAGGGAAAAAGAGCACACGGGGTTCACAATTACCACCATACGCAATTCCTATCAGGTCACAGGGGATATCGAAAATATCTTCACAGATTTGGACTTGTTAGCTTGCCCTTCTGCCCAGAATGTCCAGAAGAAGAAAAAGATGCGGAGCACGCCATATTCCACTGCAGACGCCTTGCAGAGGCAAGAATGGACCTGCCGATCCCAGAGCTTCTAGTAAGCCGTATGATAAGCTCAGAGGACTACTGGCTAGAGATCTGCTCGTTTGTAACGAGCGTGCAAAACGAGCTAAGAAGACTGGAAAGAATAAGAAGAGCTGAATCGCCGGTTCGGGGCACGTAGTATAAGTTGCTATCCAGCCCCGCGAAGTAATACCGAACGGCAGTCATATATGCATTTCAGTAGAATACTGTTTCAACACTTTTCTAGAATATCTTATTTGTAAATCTGGACCTTTGTTTCTTCCCTTCGCAAATATCATGGTGTGTCAAGAGCTCTCTTTATTAGCTAATCCTTTCACCTGCTACTGAAAATCCCACTCAAGTCCTTATAAGACCATAAAGAGAAGTCTTGTTACGACACCAAACTATCATGTACCACATATCCGCTAAATATTCCTTGTTCCAGCGGATAACAATAACCCCACAAGTCGCTAAAGAACAAGCAAAAGGATCAAATAAAAAGAAGGAAACAAAGTCTCTAATAGAAAGCCACTTTTATTGCAGCCACCGGAAGCGTCATCAGGCGAGGTATGAATTCTTTTTTTGCTTCTGGTTTTTAGCTGGCGGAAGTCAACTCTTTCTCGACTTCTCAAACGACATCTGACAATCACAGTGCTTACCACATACGCGAAAAGAAACTTTTCCTTCTCCTTGTTCTATGGTGTCGGCATTGTGGCTGGGTTCGTTATGTGTTTCTATTTTTTTATTCGGTAGTATCCGGTGCAACTTTTTTTTCCTCTTGTTTTCAGCATTTTTTCCAGCTTCGATCCGTCGTTGGACGGAACATTGTACTCGAAAATGTCGAAAGAGCACTCGCGTCCTGAAAGGATTCGTCTTCTTGTTCAGCTTCTTCTCTTTGTTCCCTTCCTATTTTTAACGTGCTCTCCTTTATTATGAATTTGAATTTGAATATTTTCGGAAGGACCAAATGTGAAAGGATTCAATACACCACACACGCGATACGACGAGATATTGTATGTAAGCTTGTACGTGGATACATGGTTCACGTTTTTTTTTTTATTCCTGCTTTCCGCCGTTCATCTGCGACTGTTAGAAAAAAAAAAAAAGAGAAAGAGAGAGAATAAGAGAAGGATAAGAATCCTTTCATCCCCTTAGGCCGCACCCATCCCACCGGTAGTCATCGTCGTGTGCTGCCTCTACAAATGTTTGCCAGGACATGCATATATTTGCCTTAGAGACACGTATTCATAGGTACTTGTATAGTCTCTACTTTGGCACACACTCGTGCAAGAAGACATTATGCCGACGAAGGAACAGAAAATGGTAAAAGAATTCTCATTTCTGGGATTCAACTTGGACTCATCCCGAACAGGATTTTCATATGTACATACATGCTGATGTACATATACATATGTGTGCGTGTGGAGGGTTCTTCCTTTTGTTGGTTTCAACCCTAAAATGTTTGATCCTTCACGGTGGTGAAGTGGAGAGGGCTGGGTCGCCTGCTGATCATCACACATGAAAAATTATGCGTACATGATTGATTGGTGTGTGGTGCGTTTTCGTCCTTATATACTCTGGCTATTTACTTGTTTGTTTCCTTTTCGGAGTTTGCTGTGAACAAGGGTTGAGGGAAATGATGTTTTCGAAAACTGACAGAGTTGGGTGGGGAAGATATCAGTTTTCGTTCGAATAGGTCGTGTGGAACGTATTTGTTTAGGCAATGAGGTTTGATTGGCATTAACAGTTCTATTTAATCAAGGGCTTGAATCTTGAGGAGTTTTATCGAAGTTTCTTTAATTGTCAACTATCCCGCTTAAATGTAGTCAAGAGTATGAGTTTTTTGAACCACTTTTTGCTAAAAAGATACCATTGGATCGTGCAGTAATGACGGAACCGTATCTGTCGCGCTGTCCTAAAACTCAAGTAAAAAGTAATTTTCATAGGAAATGTATGTATGTTGGCGTTACAGTGGCAACTGAGAGCCGAGCTTCTCTCAATCACCCATGTTGTGTGTGATTTCATTTTCCCATAGGTGAAAGGGACCTACAGTTTATTGCCGGTTCCGAACGGCGAATTTCGAGAAGCTTTTCATGACAATTTTACTACAGGGGGTTTTGTCAGAACCCCGCTAAGGAGAAACACCGTGAAAAACACGTTCGATGAGATGGCTGTGTCGGGATTCGATCCCGTGTCATCGGCGTCAGAGGCCAACACACTACCCACTGCTCCACGGTGCTCTCTCTCATAGGAAATGATACTTTTTAAAAGGGCAAGTGTATTTCTTATTGATTCGAGAGAATAAAGCACGTGGCTAAGCAGGGATAAGCACATTGGATCAATGGAAGTACTCCGTTGCTGGTACTCAAGCAGCCTTTAGTCGAAATTTTATTTAAAAGATTAGCATCCACTTGGGAATATGTACATATTTCATAAACTATTCAAAGACATCTGTTCCCTATGCATGGAGAATAAGCCTTAGTTTCGTTGTAGGCATGAAAACGTAAATTTTTCAAATTTTCATACTTGACAGAAGTTTACCTAAACTTGCCAAGAAAGACAATTTACGATTGCATCTGGGGCTTTAAACGGCTTGTCAATGGTCACTGGAATTAGATGCAAGCTTGTGTTAACAAATTATAACAAGGAGTTGCATCCTCCTGCATCATTTCGTTTCTTATGCACATAGGTACACCCATACAAAGCTGAAGTCGTGACACTCAACATGATCCACTCAGAAGCCCGCCGCCTACGAGCAACATTAATTAACTGCAAAGCACTTATCCACCTCGAACCCACCCTTAGTCGTAGCTATTACGAGTCAGGATTAATTAAAACAAACCACTTGACAACTGCGTTAAGCCGCTTAGGGACATGCATCCGACGCCGTTGTATTCTTCAAGAAATTTATGCAAAACAAATTCAGATTGAAATTCAAACCGTGAATGCACGTGCATCCTTGCATGCACTTTGAATCACAGACATTATTCGTCGTCTCCTCCTTTCAGTGGATGTAGAGTAAATTCCAAATAGATACCTGGAACTCAATGCATCTCGTAATTACATGTAAACACTCATACGGCCACATGTCACCGTGATCCTTGAGCAATGACGATCCTTCAGACGATCCTTGGATTCTTATTAACATCACAAAAAAATGAAAACATAACGTTGGAACAAAGCGAAAGGATTCTGGGATTCAAGGGGGCAAAAAAAAAAAAAAAAACGAAAGAAAAGAACACGCCTGTGGCAAGGTATCTTTGGACGACACGTTCACCAACTACCTATTCGTATCTCGTTCACCCTCATGGTGTTTGTAGCACTCTCGTGCACTGCCCGGGTAGAGGAAATGTCACGCCATTGTCACATAATCACCTAGGACATGTACTTTCAATTTCAGGACCTCAATCCAAAGCAAATATAGTCTCATTCCGCACGGCGCGGCGGGGCGTTCGCTTGAACGTGTGGAGTGTATGAGCACCCTGACGCTCTCCTGCCACCGACTTACACACATCCTGTTTGCGATTATTATTTTCATGACTATGTCTTCGTTTTGTTGTTGTCATTGTTGTTATTTTCGCTCGAGTGTTTGTTTTTCTTTTTGTATCCTCGGGATTCATACATATTATGATTATTTTCGTGTCGCTTGTTTTTCGTTGAATTATTTTATTTTTTTTTAATTTTTTCTATAGAACGATTCCTTTTGTGTGATTGAATCCTTTTCGGAAAGAGTAGGAGTGTGGAAGGTACGATAAGTGGGATCCTTTTTCTACTTCTTCCTTTTCTTCTTCTCCATCATCATCGTCGTTGTCGTTGTAGTATGTCGCCACCTAAACAAAAAAAAAACAAATCGACGATGACAGAAGAATGGTATATTGAATTCGTGTTTTCAGTGATATCCTTGAACCGGTATAATGTCATCCACAAGGAACAACAATACGATTTTGAATTAATTTGAATTGAAGCGAATAATTCGTATATCGTTAGGCGGCGAGTGTGTAATTTTGGTTTATTGTTCGCGCAACCGAATGATGATGGTAGCGGCAACGGTGGCAGATACCCGCAAAAGCCCACACGCGTCCATACATATTTATTGTATATTATGTTAATGATGTGTTGTTTGAATTTGTTTTTTTATTCCATTCCTTCGTTTCTTCTTATGATCCTGGTTTTGTTTTCATTCCGATTGCTTTTCATTTGTGTATGTTTTTAATGCTAAATGATATCTACGGATGAGGTTGTATTTAGTGAAATAGAATTGGGGAAGGATGAGCCAAGAATTTGCTTCGAAATTTGAATTTCTAGACGGGATTTTAGGCCAATCGGAAGCGGATTAATGACTGAGAAATCTATAGAAAGGACGATGGGACATATAAGCTATAAAATAATGTACGGTGTGCTTTGGATCAACACTAATGGACTTTCTGAAATCGGAGCCTCCCTAAAAAATCATTAAAAATACCAATTGTAAGGTGATTTGACTACGCCGGTTGTCAAGTACGAATGGATATCATTGCTTCATCTGAATTTGAAGGTAATTGGCACGCTTTGGAAGTAGTGATGATGGTGACATTTGTCTCACGTGACCAAACCATCGAAGCATAGCCCTCTCCGTTCGGAGAAGCACCTGCTCAACATTGAGCTCCCCGAGGTATTCTATCAGCTCTTACAACAGCATGAACAAATCTCATTTCGGCAGTTTGTATTCGCGATCTTATTCTTCCGGTCAATACTTAAATCTCATGACCATAGGTGGGAGTTGGAACAAATACTGAGTTAAAAACCGCTAACTTAGCTTTAACACCAAACTCGGTCTTCCTGGTTAAAGATCTTCAAACTGATTCAATATTGACCCAGCTGGCCAATCCTGCAGGAAAGTTCAGTATTACTCCTCCCATCACTCGTGAGGAAGATCCCGAGATACTTAAACTTCTCCACCTGCTTCAATGGGACTCCACTAACATGTAGAGTGGTGTTCTGAGAAGAATCATAACCTCGGGTTGTTTACGTTTACCCTCGTCCCAGCATTAGCACATACGGCCACAAACCTATATGGCGCACGCCGGAGTTCCATCTGGGAGGATGTGAGAGCAACTAAATCATCTGCAAAAAGAAGATGGCTTATCCTCAACACTTCCTCGTCTCGACTGCGCTGCAACATTCAGTCCATATATGCACATACATACATAATGAAAAGGACAGGTGACAAGACGCACCCTTGGCGAAGTCCAACGCCCACGGTGAAAGGTGTTGATTTAATACCGTTAACCCGAACACAGCTACTACAGATTGTGTATAGAGACTGAATTGAGGACCATCAATCCCATATCCCTGCAGACTCCAGAGTTTATCTCGAAGAACTCGGCCATATGCCTTTCCAAATCTACAAAGCAGCTGTAGATTGGTTTGGCGTTCTCCCAATCCTTCTCGGGTACCATTCTTAGAGCGCAAAGTTGGTCGGTTGTACTTCTGCCGTGACGAAAACCGCCGTGCTCATCCCCTATCCTGAATTCGACCATAGCTCTAGAACGCGCCTCCAACACCTTAGCGTAGACTTTACCGGGTACTCTTAAAAGAGATATGCCCCTATAGTGGGAGTACTCTTTTTTTTATCCCTCTTTTTGAAAAGAGGGACAATCACCCCAGTCTACCAATCGCCAGATGTCACACCGAAATCCCAGGCCACCTTAATGACACGAGAGAGCCGTAATACTCCGTCTTTACCCTACCCTTGCCTTAAGCATTTCTGGCCGAACTTCATCCACACCGCCGGATTTGCCAACTTTTAACGATTGAATCTCTGAAATGACTTGGACTATTCTCCGCTCCACTGAAGACTATAGGTCTCTTGCCCTCCGCGCCCTATTCGGGATTGAGCAGCTCCGTAAAGTGCTCGCTCCATCCGCGTAAGATGTCCATTTCATTGAAAAGCAACACACCATGTTTGGATTTAACTTCTTCGATGATGTTGAATTTCCTTCCTCTGAGCCGGCGAATGGTTTGCCAGAACACCTTCTCCGCAGATCTATGGTAGCCTTCCAACTTCTCGCCGAACTCCTTCCACGACTGCTCTTTAGCTGCTCACAAAGCCAATTTGCAAGTTCATTGCGCCACAGTGTTCCGGTCACGGGAAGCAGACTCTCCCAAGAGAATCCAGTCCCTGTAGTTCTTCCTCTTGTCCCTGATGGCTTCTTGAATTCCGGGTGTTTTAACCCACACCGTTCTTTTTCTCATCACCAGCCGCCACACCTAGTCGCTTCTCTCCACAAACATCATGTGCAGAAGCAATGACAACTGTTGAAAATAGTCGCCATACTTCCTCTACATGCGATGGAACAGTTGGATTTTGCTCAAACCTTTCGGATATGTGTCATGCGAAGTGTTGCTGCACCTCACCGCTCTGTAGTTTCTCCCACCGTATGCGTGTAACTACTCTTGATTTCCGCCTTGTCAGACGAGGTACTCAATCGGTGGGATACAGCTTACTCAGTTGACAGTTCAGCCCCTCTCAATGAAGAGAAGGTGTTCATAATGGACATGCCATTTGCACAGCAAAAATCCAACAACCACTATCCGTTCGCATTTTGATGAGGATCACCGTTCCTCCCAATCACCCTCCCCCGTGTCCTTACATTCACACCTACATACGTCCGCGTTGAGGTCACTCATCAGGGTACAGGACTCCATCTCAACCACCCTATCAAGGGCAGCATCAACTTCATCCAGGAAAGTCGCATACTCTGGTTCTAGATTCGGTGCATACACCTGTACCAAAGCCAAAGTTGATCTTTCAAGCTTGAGTTTTAAGATTGCGATTCTCCCTCCTAATGGCATACACTCCAATATCCGTCTGCCAGCCTGGGACTTATGACTATCCCCACTCCCGCCAGTGTAGACATTTCAGGTGGTGCAACACCCGACAGGAAGAGTTTCCACCCGTCCGAAAGGTCCACAGTTCTATACCCTCTTTGCATTGTCAAAGAGATACCTACGATATCTAACCGATACCAGACCTAACCTGCTCGTGACTTTTTCGGGCTAAGCCTGACCGGCTGTCGAGCGATGTGCATGATCAAGATACGTGCTTTAAGCCACCCGTAAAAATATTCTTTAGAATGTCAGTGCATGCCCTTTTGTATATTATCCACGGCAGCACAATGATTTCTTTATACTTTTCCCCGTATTGGAAGAAATCACATAGTACTAGTAGATCTTCCGAACTTTAACGGTTAACTGCAAATGGTAAATGTGTTACTGCAACACACCAAAAGGTGTGTTTCCATTGTTCCCAACTCTATGCAACCTTGCCAGAGAGCGAGTTGCGACCAGGATCCATGGTGTAATGGTTAACACGCTAAACTCCCGATTCAGTGACAGTGAGGGGTTCACATCTTAAGGTTCCTGTAAACATTTTTCGCAGCTCTCCGAGTATTTTTCTTTGTTTTTTGTTCGATTGAATTTACTATTTGTTTTTGTTGTGAAGCAACATCATGATGATCATGCCAAACGGCTCGAAGGACCAATGTAGAATGGGAAAGGGGAGGTTGGGTGCTTTTGTTGTGTTAACCATTATGCCATGAATCCGACTTGCACATTACTCTCGGGAAAGGTTATACACAGTTGGGAAATTTGCCGTCTGTTTGATTGATTGATCCAAAGTGTGTTAATTATGAATAAGTGTGTCGCTGCAGCATACTTAAGGTGTCATTCGAGATTTTTATTCATGACACGCAATATAACGTGTTATTATTTTAGAAGGAATAAATATCTCAATTTCAAAAATCTATAGTGTTAAATGGAACACTTAATCTTAAAGTGGGTCGAACGGCAAACTTGCTGCTATTGCTTAACACACTAGCATTTGTTGACAGCGACCATACTGTTGAAGCTTTGGAGCTACGTCTGCCACATTGGCTGTCATTTACCCGGTCTGTTTTGGCTAATCGCCATGGATGGACATAGCGTTCAACAACAGATAAATTCATTTTATCAAAATGGTTGTTGTGTTCGGGCAACGTTCCGCGTGCTTCGCCTATTTTACGGTCGCTATGGCGCAGTAGTTAGTGTATTGGACTTTGACGCACGATGAGCGAGTTCGGATCCCTCTTCGGCGGGTACTGTGCGGGAAAATCCGAGGCAGTCGATTTCACGTCGCTCACACTAACTCGGTCTCTCGCAGACCACAAATGGCGAATTTTGTGTCGTGACTTGGGCCTGCACCCGTACAAAATTTAACTGACCTAGAAGCTGAAGGTAGGCGACCTTAGACATGGGCTCTAGAGCAATTGGAAACTGACCCTAATTTTTATCGAAAAATCCATTTCTGGATGCATGGGTAAGTCAACAAACAAAATTGTCGAATTTGGGCTGACGACAATCCACATCATATCCAAGAGCATCCAATGGCGGCGTCATCGACGTTGGCCAGGCCATCAGCATCAAAAGCGAGCGCTATAGGTCGATGAGTACCAACTTCTTTTGGCCTGAATTGGATATGGACACCAACACACAGCTTACGTCACATTGGAAATTCTGCACGAACGATTCGAGGGTGTGGTCATCTCACGTGGAAGTGATGTGAACTGGGCATCGAAATCGTGCGATTTGACCCGTTAGACTTTTTCTTGTGGGGTTTTCTGAAGTCACAGGTCTATGCAAATAAGATACAAACCGCAGCGGTCCTCAAAGCCGAAATAACCCATGCCATCGGTCAAAGTCAAACTGATTTATGCGCCAAAGTCATGGAAAATTGGACATTTTGGTTGCGTGCCACCCAGAGAAGCTATGGTGGACATTTAAGCGTCATTATATTTCATACTGAATGACATCAATTGGTCTTTCAAACGGATAAAAATGTCTATGATACCTAACAGACACTTTGCTTTATTTGAATTTGTCGGTGTTCCGATAGGCGAACGATGAGGATTACTTCTTTGCCAACACCACACAGCGTTCGATAGAGAACTGTTCACTGTCTTCAGTGTCTCGCAATGTTTTCGTTAGGAATATTGACGGATCAATTTCCTTATATTTTGACAATCACAGCAGTACTCCTCCAAGGTATTAATACGATCCTCGTTAGGGGGCTGCATAATCTTACTCTGATAACTGAGCTTTAGACTGTCGAAACCCTGTTTCGATATAGGACGATACCAGAAAAGTCTGTCGGCAACAGATCTCTTCACAGCGAGGGCACTATATGAAAGACAGCTATTCAAATCACTTCATCCAGAACAGCAACTCCTCACCAAATCACATTTTCCTTGGCACAATTTAAGATAAATCCCCGCGAGCACATTAAGACATTCACAAACCAAGTTACTCTGTCTCTCTCTCTGTCTTCAACGCATAGTAGCTGCTTCATAATAGACACCACGTCGGTGAAAATCTCTGCAAGCGTCAATCACCCAGGAGTAGCTGGAGTCCCCCAATCCCCCCACATCGGCATCGTCACCATCCATCGAGTTGCAGGCAACACCATGACGTGACTTAATACCGAAGGATTAGCTCAAATTAAGTTTATTATCATCAATCTATCGACTTCCTTAAGCTGGAACATCAATTTCCTTAACTCAATAGTGTTCCTAACTCCCGTCACTCGTATTGCGCGCATCGTGTCTGTGCATCACCCATATACACACCATCCTCATCATCATCATCATCGTCCTCGTCGTCGTCTATGCTTATTTGTGTTAAATTACCATCAAACCAAAGATCCAGAATGAAGCTCATCACGGTGGGCTTCTTCTATGTTGATACAATCACGTGCCAACGCCACCTATACACTCCTCCCATGTCATTTAAGTTCATACTTCTTTCGCGCGTTCTCCCCCTCTTTATGGTAGTATCCTTCAAATTCCTAACGATCTCCTGCTCCCCTTTATGCCATCGCGTCAGGAAATTAAGAACAAGGAAGACGCTAAGAGTCACGAAAAAAAGTCTTCGTGAGATTTTTCACACAACCACATTACCGCTAGTGCAACCACCGTTGCAACTACTCGTTGCTCATTGCTTCACTTTCACTTTTCATTTTCATTACGTAAAATCTTCTTCTACGCCCCCCGCCTCCCAATCCGCCCAACGGGAGGAAATTTAATTTTCCATTTCGTTTTCTCTACTCTGCTCCGCACGGTTCATCGTTCGTTCCTCTACTCCACTCTGCTCTGCTCCTCTCACAAAACGCTTTCATTAAATAGACTTTTCATTCATAAAATTTCCACCACCCCTCGCCCATGCTGCAAGCAGCACCACCCCCGCGCAACGGAACGCTCTCGTAAATGAAATAATGAGTGCCATCTGTGGCACTGTGGTGTTGGTGAACGGCGACAGGGCAAACGGTAGGACATCCGGAAAGCCTCAGATACAGTAATGGCAGTCTCCTGCTCTGTCTATGTGCTTATGTGAGGAAAAACCGGAAACCGGGCCAAATACAAACTACACGATGAAGAGAAAATGAAAGTAAACCGTTACTTTTTGCTTTTCTTTTTGTTTTTTCCTGCTCTTCTGCTCCTTTCGCATTCGCCACCGTGTTGTTGTCCTCGGGCTCTTTCTGTTTTAGGGATTTTCCTGCTGGATGTGTTGCTGCGCGGACGAGAGTGTAATTGTGATTGCAACTGTGTGTGCGGCGGTGGGCGGCGGTTGAGCGGGCGGAAAATTGTTCGGGGCGTTCGCGTTCGTTTATTTGCAATTAATTAAAATTTTGTTGGGGTTGGTTAGGGCTGGGAAATCCGTGTCAGTGTTATGTCTGGCCGGGCTCTGAGGTTTTCTTTTCATTTTTATTGTCTCTGCTTTGTTTTCATCTACATACAGACGGGGGAAGGGGGTGCGGTGAAATTAATTTGTAGACGCAGAGTTATTGAACTTTTCCTCGACTCTGGTGGTTGGTTGTCCCTTTTGCCGCATGTGTCTTAGGCAGTTGCTAATAAGGAATATTAACGAGGGATTACACCGTTGTTGTTGGTGTTCTTTTGTTTTGTTCGGTATCGTTTGTGGGTGTGGTTGGGTGAGATCATTTTCGGCAGACGGAGTTAATTGATTTTGAAAATCAGAGCAACGTTGATGGGATGATAGGAAGGACCTTGAAAATGGTGGTAATGGCAGTAATGGCCTGCTGGTTAGGTCGGGAATTTCTTGAATGGAATTTAATTTAAGGATGTGTTGATGAGGAAGTGAGGAGGGTGGGTGTTATTAGGTAAAGTAGGTTGTTGTAAGAGTATAACCTGTTGACTGCTGAGTTGTGTGGGTGCCGCTGTTAATGAAGCGAATAGTTTCTATCTTTTTTTTTTGATGAACAGAGGGGAGGAATTCAAGCACTTTGGTTTGATAGTTTTATGGGAAGACTTTGGAAGAGCTTGATAGTTACCCCAAAATTATGTTTGCTGGTCTATAGCTTTTTGACGAGCAGCAAATTCTGAGAAAGTTTAAATGAGCGGGAGGGCGTTACAGTCGTTTTGCTGCAGTGGCCCAACTTGTACATATATGTATTAACAAAATCCTAAATGAATTTGGAACAATGCCTCAATGAAGCTCTTCTTCCCATAATACAGTTTACACCAGTGAAGGAAATCGTCATATCGTCACACTCGGTACCTGCATCTTCTTCTTAGGTGGCGCTACAGTCCGGTGTGAACCTGGCCCTCAACCAAGAAGCCTCTCCAGCTGACACGGTCTTTTGCCACCTGTTTCCAGTGATGCACTCCCAGTTGGTTAAGGTCCCCGTCCACCTGTGTACGCCACCTTAGAGTCGGTCGTCCCTCGGAGTAGGACTCGAAGACTCTTCGGGCCGGAGCTGTGCTATCCATTCGCTTTACATGATAAAGTAAAGGTAAATGCCTCCGCAAACGGAAGACGGCCGCCAAAGATAACCTCGTTAGGGAGAGAGTTTATGATGCCTCCCTCTTCGGTGGGGCGGTGGGAAATCGGAGTCTAATAGCAAATGTGGCGATCCAGATGTTGGCCAGAAGACGAAGATAGCCCAAAACGGCTCCTTGGAGGCGGGGACATCGCGTAAAAAACCCCTTCCTCCGAGAAGGAGATCCAAGTGACCGTAAGGGGTCGAGAAAAGCAGCCCTCTTATAGAGAGGCGGCTATCTCCTCTGAAAAGGTCAGGATAGGGAAAGCTGGAGATGATAGTAGAATGACCAACGCAGACTGCAAGCACTGTGAGGATTGTCTATTGGAGCTAGCCTCGGCAACGGGCTTCTGCGTACAGGCAGAAAAGTCAGCTTTGATGAGTGGCGCATTTGTGGTGAGCTGTTCATCACAGCAGACATCGGTCTGGATCAAGAACACGGTGCCGAAAATCCCCCCTCTGGGAACTGCTACTTACCAGGTAGTTAGTCCCCCGAAATTAACGCGCGCCATCTCCCAGATTCCGGAGAAATCTGAAAATAAGGTGGATGTGCTGACGCGCTTACGCATACAGAATCCAGGGCTTGACGCAAGAGCTTAGGTTATCTACTCCTACAAGGAAGTAAGGACTCTCTGAAAAAAGAGGGCTCTACTCTGGGGATGGATGAAGCCTCTGTTGGGACCCTGAAATTTGCGTACGATTCACGCCCCTACTTCGGCCTTGGTAGGATATTTTTCCATTTTAATGTCAAGTAGTCGAAGGATGGGACGTGCCCTGCAGTATGAATCTATGATTTTTACTCAGATCAATCTACAGCGTTGCAAGGCTGCTATTGCTCTTTGAAGTAGCAGAATTGCATGCAGTAGTACAACCCCCTCATCGTATCCCTTCAAGAACCATGGGTGTGGAATAAATGCCTATGTGGCCTTGGTGGAATACGTGATGTTACGATTCTTTATGATGAGCGATCCGAAAGGCCCATGGTCGGCCTCATCATATCGAATGAACTGACTATCGGCAACATAACTTGGGCACTTTTGTGGACAAGATCTTGTGGCTGCTAGAGTTAGCTACAAAACGCACGGAGTTATAGAACACTTCGTCGTTGCGTCTGCCTACTTTCTCTACGACTCGATACTACCTCCACCACCGAAGGTAGTTTCTGAACTCGTAGAGTACTGTGAAGCCACAAAGATTGGTTTCATCTTGTGTTGCGATGCTAATGTCCAAAAAACTGCTTGGGGCAGCAGCAAGTGTAATACAAGGGGGATCGTCTTTCAGACTTCATTCTCTCGTCTGACTTTACCAACAACAACGTTGGCTCTCAACCAACGTTTGTTACGACAAGACGACAGGAGGTTATTGACCTGACCCTATCCAACAGATATGTGAAGGACATCACTAACTGCGGGTCTTGCCTGATGCTACGCTGTCGGACCATAAATATTTCGAATTACGATTAAGTTGTGGGATCTCTTCGTTGCAACCTAGACGGAATCCGAGAAGGACGGACTGGGTACGGTATAGAGAGGAGCTTGAGAAATCCACTCAGGTCCTACCTAAGCTCAGACCGAATCAATTGGTAGAGAACGCTGTTCATAACCTGAATAGCATCATCACCAGTTGTTTTGAACTCGCATGTTCTGTCAGCAAACCTCTCTGCAGGAAATTGGTCCCCTGGTGGAATACCGAGCTCTAAAGTCTTCGCAGGGAAGCCAGAAGTCTTCTGAATAGATCGCGCAAATTGAATTCGGAAGATGACTGGAACAAGTATCGGTTGAAGCAGAAAGAATAAAAGAAACTCACTCGTAAATCGAAAAATGATTCTTATAGGACCTTCTGCGGAGAGATCAAGTCTCTGAGTGCGACTGGAAAGTTGGTTAAAGTCCTCAAACGGGGAAAACCGACAAAGCTGGATGCACTCAGAAAATCTGATGGTACCTTTACTGAATCTAATGCGGGAACTCTTAGTTTACTGTTTGAGACAGACATCCTGAGGAGAAGAACACTGCAGAGCATTTCCTCTGTGATTGACCTGCCTTTGCTCGTGCACAGTGGCGCACAGTGGAGCCGACGTGGTGTGTGCCGAATCCCTTAGCTCTACATCACTGGAACTCCTTCAATTTTTTCGCCGGAAAACGGGGAAAATACAGTCATGTAAGGTGTCTGTCTGGAGTACAATGGACCAGTGTTTGCGTCTGAGTACTCCAGCGGATAGCAGAGGCCGTCAACACAAAAAAAAAACAAAAAACATGATAAAGTTCATCGTTGTGTCTTCCCCTCCACTCTCCGTTTATAGAGACAGGACCATAGATTGAACACAGAATTTTCCTTTCGGAACGACCAAGGGCTTCCTTATCCGCTTTCGTTAAAGTCCAGGCCTTTGCGCCATAGAGGAGAACCGCAATGAATAATTTCTTGTATAGCGCAACCTTTGTCTTTCGAGAGAGAGCTCTAGTTCTAAATAGCCTCTTAAGCCCAAAGAAGCAGCGGTAGGCAAGAGTAATTCTGCGTTTGATCTCAGCGCTGGTGTTGTTGTCGCTGGTCACTATTGAGCCAAGGTAGACGAAGTCTTTGACCACTTCGAATTTGTAGACTCCAATTGGGACGTTCTGGCCGAGACGTCGGTTTTCTGCGTCTTTTTTGGCTGGCCTTCGTTAATCAAAACACCCATTTTAGCCGCTTCTGCTTTCGAACGCTTCATTTCCGTCCCCCTGTATTCGTCCAATTACGTCAATGTCATCCGCGTAGGCAAGCAGTTGCAGAAACTTGAAATAGATCGTGCCTCTTGTGTTGGCCAGGGAGTCTCGTATGATATTTTCAAACACGATGTTGAAAAAATTACATGACAACGCGGCACCTTGTTTTAATCCTTTTTTAACCTCAAGTGGCTGGGTTAAATCGCTACCGACCTTAATGGAGTAGCGAGAATTCTCCATTGCCATCCTGCACAATCTGACGAGTTTGGCAGGGATGTTAAAACTAGTTATGGCGGCGTATATGTCGTCTCTATGCACACTGTCATACGCGGCTTTCAAATTGACGAAATATTGATAGGTGTCGATTTGGTATTCTTGAGTCTTCTCCAAGATCTGCCGCAATGCTAATATTTAGTCTATTGTGGATCTACCTGACCTGAAGCCACACTGATAAGATCCTGTCAGATTATCCACAAGGGATTTCAGGTGTTCAGACAGTACGGCATTGTAGATCTTATATGCAATATTAAGGAGACTTATTCCCCTGTAGTTTGCGCGGTTATACTGGTCCCCTTTCCTGTGGACGGGGCAAACGATGCGGAGGTTCCATTCGCCGGGCATGCTTTACTCCGACCATATTTTACAGATAAGCTGGTGCATGCGTCCTACCAGATCATCTCCCGCCACTTTAAATAGCTCGGCAGACAGCCCATCTGCGCCTGCGGCTTTATTATTCTTGAGCTTTGAAATTACTAGCTTAGTTTCATTTAGGTCGGCTGGACTGACTTCTCTTGCACCTTCGTCTGTTACGAAAGGATCATTCTGCCCTGGCAGCGGTATTAGAACTTTAATCGTTGTTAAACAGTCTAGAGGAGTGCTCCTTTCATATTATCAACCTCGACTGTGACGCTACTACAAGTTCTTCGTATTCATCCCTACAGGCTTCCGCTCTAGCTTACTAGCCCTGGCATGTTCGTTTTACTCCTTCGTAAAACTTGCGAGCGTCATTCCTGTGGTCGCATCTCTCTATCTCCTCGATCTCACGCTTTTACTACTCTCTTTTTTTCTATCTTAAAGGCGTGTATTCCTCTCTCCTTTTCTGCTCGTAATGTTCACGAGCGGCTCTCGTCCGTCTATGTAGCGTGGCTTTGTAGGCGACTTGCTTTGGTACATGGGCCTGCCCACATTTCTCATCAAACCGGGGGTACAATGTACCACTAAAGGAAAATTGGTAGTTAGACATCAGCTGTTAGAGTTTATTAGGTTAAGGGAAGAAAGTTTTCGGGCCTATAAGGCAAATAATTCTGAACAGAACCGGAAAAAGTAATGACCGCAAGACCCACATCCAACAAGCCTAATCCTAATACGTACAGTTGTGTCGCCCTACGAGGGTAAAACCTCAGCGTATTTTTTTTTTCAATTTTCACACTCTTCTAGGCTTTTTCCGATTAGGTGAAAAACAGCTTTGCACTAACAGTATTTCTCTCCAAGGTCATGGAATCGCTGACCAATCGTCAATTATTGAAACATCTTGAGTCGGGGTATGATTTGTCTGGTGATTTGATGGCATATTTTACCGAAAAGTAGAATCGCTTTCTTCACCAAGCGGTTGAAAGCAAAAAGTTGCACTCGATATTTCGAAAGCATTTGACAGGGTTTGGTACGAGGCCCTTTTAACAAGAACGCGTGCTTTTAGGATCGATGAGTCTCTCCTTCAATGGATTAGAAACTACGCTCACTCACTTCAAGTTGTGTTGGACGGATTCAAGTCTGACAACCACTTTTGAAATGCTGGTGTTCCCCAGGGATCCGATTTGTCTCCCACACTCTTTCTCATTTGTATTAATTACCACTTATCTGTCACTTCTAGTCCAATGCGTTCCTATGTTCGTTGACGACACTTCTTTTCATACTCGTTCATTATCATACGATTCTGCCTTTCGGCTGTAAATAGTGGGCGGCAGTTCCGCCGTGCGTCATTGCATGGGGAAAAAATAATGGATTAGAATCTAATTCTTCCAAAGAACAGTGCTCTCTTTTGTCGTCCAAGCGTACCACGAACTCGCACATCGTGCGTCGGAGTCCAGCACATCCGCCATAGCGTCACACGTTAAAATTTAGCGTTCACATCTGGTACGGAGGAGCATCATTAAAGTCATAATTCGGTAATTACTTAGAAAATTTATTTGATATTTATTAATATTTCATTCAAAAATGACTTCAGGGCATTTCAGTAGCGAATTCTCTACCAAACGTCTACAGCACTCCGAAGTTACAGCCGATCAGGCCGTTTGAATGTTGTATAACAATTGAACCAAATTTCGTAGAGTTTTCCATTCAATGCTTCGCTTTATAAGACTCCATAAATTGTCACTAGGATTCAGATCACTAGATTTTTGCAGACGTATTGATCTATTTTGGAGGTTATGGTTACAATGGGATTCACGCCATGTCATGAAAATATTCCCCAAAGCATAACGTTTCTTCCGCCGTACTTCACGGTTTTGAGGGTATATGTATAAGGACACCAAAACACTGACTCGTCGCCCCAAATCAAATTGCAAATGCTGGCGTGTTAAACAACACGAAGCATGTGTGTCATTCGATACACTTTGAGATTAAATGTACCACTTAACACGTTTGATCTTTGAAATTGAGACACTTAGTGGTGTTAAAGCCTTAACACGTTAGTCATGAATAAAAACTCCAATATCATCTTAAGTGTGTTGCAGTGACACATTTATTAATTATATTTATAACACAAGGGACAGAAGGGATATTTCATATACTATACATGTGCAATCTTGACAGAAAGTAATTTGCCAGTCGGATCCATGGCATAATGGTTAACATGCTGGACTCCAAACCCAGTGATCCGGGTTGTAAGGAGACGAGCGTTCAAGAAGGGCCGTGAAATGCTAAACTTGTTTTATTCAATATCCGCGACATCGATCATCGTGAATTTGCTTCTATCGACCAAACAGTGACCGAAGGTTCTATGTTGGCATCCTGAAGGGGCAACAAGAACGTGTTTACCGTGTGCGACCCGAAAAGCTTAATCTTTTGTAGAGTTATAGGGGGACTTTGTGAAATCGATATAAAATGTAAGATGTAGAGAAAAGAAAAATCTAGATCTTGCAAACAAAGCATGGAGCTGGGGGCTAAGTAAACAGTAAAAACTTGGATGCACCTTGTGGTCAATAAGATACTATTTTTGCAAACTGTCGATGCTGAAAAATTGTGTGGCTCGCCTTAAATGATGCTGAAGTGACAATATTGAATCAATCAAGTTGCTGCTGGGCCAACTGTCTTCAGTAATTTGGACTAAATACCATAAACCAAACATGATTAGAGGGAACAGCTGGCATTTTAATTGAAGATGTTTGTTTATAAGGAAAAACATGTTTTTTTAACGGGCTAGTGCTTATATATAACGTGGGGCCTGGCGACCTGTGTAGACCTATTGTGCCTTCTTGTCGATTATATGAAGGGTTTCTCCACTTTCTTAATAAAGCTGCGAATGTCTCTCATAAGAGCCGAGATGATACCTTCAGGGGTCATAATTTCACAGAGAGGGATACGCTTCCTAAGTTGGCAAAGGGCAACACACTCAAATAGTCAACACTCAGTTACAGACGAGAGTTTAAATTTGTTGAAGTGATATCTCATACCACAGTGTCCCGTAAAGTAGCTGACCAGTCTACTGATATCGACTCCATTAAGCTTAAGGATATTAAGGAAGTGTCTGCTCAGGGACCCTACACAATACATTTTGTCGATTGGCGGAGTCCCACTTGCTTAGGAAAAAGTTAATCTTAGACTTGGGATAGCCGCAGAAAAGTTCGTCACCTACATAAATATATACTTTCGCTGTAACCTTTCCTACCCAGTTGGTCGGCGATTTTATCGCCCTTAATGTCCTTGTACTCTGGAATCCACCAGAATTTGACCTTATTTATTTGGCTAGGTCCTTCTGGGACATCATGGCATTCCTTAACGGACTTTGAGTTCGTGCTATACGAGCCCAACGTTTTGAGCGCTGCTTGACTATCAGAAAGCATTTCGATGGTTACTTCCCTAATGCCAATCTCTAAGCTTAGGTTGACCTTAGGTTGGCCTGGAACTACTAGGACTCATTCCCAGATCCATTCAGATTTTCCGATTTGGCCCAAGGATCCCCGCGCCGATGCCAGAACCCATCTTCGAGCCATCTGTGTACTACCTAAGGCATTTGACATTGAGCAAGGGATCGCCGCTTGAGGGCGAGTGGTAATGCGTCCGAGATCCTAGTAATCATGTCCAACTCAGGAAGATGTTGCTGAATAGACATATGACCCAACGGTCTACATGGTAGGCCTGTTTCCGAACGTAGAATTCTGATTGCGTTGCGTAATGCAACCTTTTTAATAAAAAGGTTCAGTGGAGAAAATCCAATTAGTGCTCCCTAGGCTGCCGTAGGGCAGGTTGGCATAGCGCCTCTAATGCCTAGAGACGCTAGTCTCTGAAAGTGTTGAAGTATAACGATTATCGTTTTTTGTTCAACTTTTGTCTACCAAGAGGTGTTACTATCGCGGTATATGACCAGAGTATTACTTTAGGCTTCAATCTCCAGGTTTCACCGTAAGTGCGTCGACAGGCCCACAGCGCCTTAGTTGCTTTTGTGAGTTTATTTTTGATGTTAGATACTGAACTTCTTCTGAAAATCCTTTGCTTGTACCATTTCGAGAGACAGAGCAGGGCTGCAACCGTCTCTTCATTGTAAACGGGACTAATTTTGCCTTGTTTGAGTTTATCGATAAATCCTCTCTGCTACACCAGTCAGAGATATTCTAAAGCGCAAGTGGCATAGGCCCACAGGCAGAAATTCGGCTTCTGTCAGTCACAATAACTACTAGGTCAGCGGCGTATCGGAAGACATCGTAGCCGAGATTGGTTAACTAGCGGAATAGGACGTCAATAACTATCGACCAGAGAAGGGATGAAAGGACTCCACCTTGCAGACACCCCTTAGCTGACGATACTGTCACCGAGACATCGCCGGATGTATCTGATATAATAAGGCTTTTCAACATCGCCCTATTCTAGTGGTTGGTGGGAGGGTCTACACCTCTGCGGGATAGTGCAGTGGTGATTAAGTTACAGTCACTAACAGTAACAGTCCAAAGCCCCCTCAATATCGAGGAAGGCGCAAATTGCGATCTCCTTGCGTGTGAAACTGTTTTCAACACGCCCTACTAAGTGGTGCAGCACATGTATCGGTTTGGATGCAGAGGTCTTTCAGTTTTTTCAATGCTTTTAGTAGGAAAGATGTTAGGCTGATAGGGCGATAGAATTTAGGTCGTTCGCTTGGTTCTCCGATCTTGGGGATGAAGACAAGGTTGACTTCTCTCCAGATTTGAGGGATGTAGCCCAAGTCGAAGGAGCACTAAAAAGAGCTATCGGTGGTGTTAGAATAATGTCTATGACTTTCTCTAGAATAGCAGGAAAGACACCATCTATACTTGAAGCCTTATAGGGTTCAAATTAACCAATTGCTCATTTAACCGTATCGGGGTTGAAAAGTGTGCCAGAGAATCTATTTGTTCTACCACCGATGTTATTTGTGACTCTCGTTTGATCGTCAAAAGGGGAGTAAAATCAGGGAAGTGTACCTCAAGGCTTCCAGGGTTTCCCTGCGATTAACAGTAAGGGATCCGTCTGATTTGCCAAGCAGCCCGAGTCTATTTGTATGTCCCTGGGACAGCGCTTTGCAGAGTCGGGCCTCAGTTGGTAGCGAGTCTGTGTTCTCGCAGTGTTTCTTCTAAGGCATCCTCTTGGGTCCAATCTATGCACAAACAACAAAAACAAAAACAAAACACAACAGAAAACAGAACACTAACGGAGTCGGAGGAAGAATACCTCCTCCGCTCACCAGTACACAAAATGGAGACAGAAGATACAGTACCATCTCCAAATCCTGCTACCACGCTCCTGTCTAATAAGACGGACAATCAAACTGCTCAGGCACCAAATGGTCCAAGCACTGAGGTTGCAGTGGTCAGCGACGCCAAAAAACCTCGGCAGAAGTATGACTATTTCACCGGGGCCCAAAGGCGACGAATCGCCGCACTAATCCGGGACGGAATAGAGCCCGAAGAGGCGAGGCGAAAAGAAAAAGCAAGATATGCTCTCGTGCTTGCGGAAAGGGAAGCTAACAAAAACCCAGACTTGCCAAATCCCAAACGCAACCGATCAAACGACAACTCCCTCGTGGAGAACACTTCGAAGAAGAGTCGACCACACACAGAGACACCAAGTAGCTCATGTGCCGGTAAACTAAATGATCGCCCTGGATCCGCTGGTGAAGCCAAAACTAAACCCACTAAAGGAACTAGTGGAGGTGCACGAGAGCGTACGGAAGCACCCGAGCCATCCTATCGGGATGCTATTGCTCGGTGCAAAGTCGCTATCATGCACTCGCTACACCCGCAAGAGACCCTAACTGATCAACAAATAAAGTTAGTGAGGAAGAGCCTGCTAGAGGAAATGGACAAGGCAGATAAGAATTGTCCTGCCCTCAGATTCGAGGCCACCTCTGCCAGAAACGGATGGCTATCTATCACCTGTCACGATACAGAGACCAAAAATTGGCTCATGTCGTCGATAAAGAAGATTAAGCCATGGAAAAACGCAGATCTGTGTGCAACTCAGGGCAATGACATCCCCAAGTTATACACCTGCGTAACTTTCGTCCCCGAAGCCGATGACCTAACCAAGGACACCTTCCTTATGCGCATAATGAAGCAAAATGCGAACATTAGCACTAAAGGATGGAGAGTCCTCAGGATCGCCAAGGAAAAAAGCGGTGGGGACCAAGTAACCTTTGCCATTGATGAGACATCCAAAGACGCCATCGTGAAGCAAAAGTTTAAACTGTTCCTCAACTTCTCCCAGATCCTAATCAGGATCAAGGGAATTCCCAAGCAGGCAAAGATAACTGCGGACAACAAAACCAAGGACAGGGCACAAGCCCATCCGAAGTGCGATGCCCAAAGTACACTGGCCATGCCCAGGAAAGAAAGTGAGGAACTCGGCGTGCATAAGCCAAGCCAGAGAGCAACAACCACTGCATCTGGTGATAGTGAATCAACCACAGAGGCAACGAAAGTACCCCAAACGTCAAGGCTGCCTGAAGAAACTACTCGGGCAACCAGGACTTCAGGGGTCAGCCCTATGGTTGTACCAGTCACTAACACTGGCGGCCCTGCCAGTATCTCGCTTAATCCACCATGTCGGGATTAAAGTGCATCCAAATAAATCTACAGCATGCAAAGGCCGCGTCTGCGGTACTGAGCCATAGATTTAATAAGGAGCACTTTGATATAGCCTTTATCCAGGAACCCTATACGGTCAAAGACCAGATCAAGGGAATATCAGGTGAGCTGCTCTACGACTCCACAAAGGATGGACGACCTAGGGCTTGCATAATGATTAATAACACCATTAAAGCCATTCCCATTTCAGAATATACGAATAAGGACCTGGCAGCTGCCATTATTCAGCTATCCACTGCGGAAGGTAGGTCAGATGTCGTAGTTTGCTCAGCCTACCTACCGGGCGACTCCACCGATCTCAGCTTTACACCACTGCAGGATCTCCTAGACTACTGTGGAAGAAGAGGCTCACAGATCATCATATGCTGTGACGCAAACGCCCACCACACAGCATGGGGAAGCTCGGGCATTAACAAAAGAGGTGAGTACTTGTTAGAATTTATTTGCAAGAATAACCTCAATATCATAAACCGCGGAAATAGTCCCACCTTTATGAATAGAATTAGAGAAGAGGTACTAGACCTCACCCTAACCACACCGTTCATAGGCAACTCTATCCAAAACTGGCATGTCTCAACAGAAACATCGATGTCAGATCATCGACAGATCTGTTTTGACATAAAAGTAGGAGATAGAATTACCAGAACATACAGACAGCCGAGAGCGACAGACTGGGACACATATAGCCTGGAAATCGCACAATCGATCGGAAACTGTCCCAATAGCATCAGAGACATAGACAGCCTCGAACTCAGCTGTGACAGCCTCAATGCTACCATCTTATCTGCCTTTCACAACGCTTGCCCAGAGAAAGTTAATTCAGGCAATCGTACCACTCCGTGGTGGAACAGCAATCTGGCCAAGCTAAGAGCACTGACCAGAAAACTGTTCAACAGAGCTAAACGGACTGGTGACTGGACACAGTACCGTGCCTCACTCACCAACTACAACCAAGAGATTAGAAGAGCCAAAAGAGACTCATGGAAAAAGTTCTGCAGTAGTCTATCAGACATACAGAGCAGCGCTCGCATCCACAGAGTTCTCGCCAAAGAGCACACTAACCAAATTGGACTGTTGAGGAGAGCAGATGGCACTTACGCGGAGAATGGTACAGAAGTACTGAAAATTCTAACCAGTACGCACTTCCCAGACGCCACAATCATTCCCTCTAATCTCTCTAACATACCTCCGCAGATCAGGGCAACTAGACCCAACAGGGAGGTATGGAAGAGAGCACAAAAAATTTTCCACGAGGGAAGCATAAAATGGGCCATTAACTCTTTTGACCCGTATAAATCCCCGGGGGAGGATGGCATCTTCCCAGCCCTCCTTCAGAAAGGAAGTGCGATAATTAGCCCCATGCTGATCAACATCTTTAGAACCAGCTATGCATGGGGATACATACCAACGAGCTGGACAGAGGTAAAGGTAAAATTCATTCCCAAAGTAGGCCGTAGACCCACAGACCTGCCTAAGTCCTACAGACCGATAAGCCTTACCTCTTTTTTCCTAAAAACAATGGAAAAAATTCTGGATAGGCATATCAAGAACGGTGCCCTGAAAAGATCACCACTTCACAAAAACCAATATGCCTACCAGCCTGGGAAATCGACCACGCATGCTCTTCAGGAGCTAACAGCCCGGATCAACAAATCCCTGAGCGACAAAGAAATTGCGATAGGTTGCTTTCTTGATATTGAGGGTGCTTTCGACAACACCGACTACACCCAAATAAAACGTTGCATCCTCAGCACAGGGGTAGATAACACCACATGCAATTGGATCCAACACATGCTTAGTAATAGGAAAATAAACACCTCACTAGGCAATGATAAAATCAGTGTTAATGCCGCGAAAGGATGCCCTCAAGGTGGGGTTCTCTCACCTCTCTTGTGGTCCATCGTGGTAAATGAACTGATTAACATACTCAGCAACAATGGTTTCTATGTCCAAGGCTATGCCGACGACATAGTGATCCTGGTTAGAGGCAAATTCGAAAACACGGTTTCGGAACTCCTCCAACGGGCACTAAATCTTGTTGCAAACTGGTGCACAAAGGTTGCACTAAAGGTCAACCCTAGGAAAAGCACTATAGTCGCCTTCACCAAAAGGAGGAATAGGCACAAACTCACCAAACCTACCCTCTTTGGTGAAGCGATAGAGTTCTCAAAAGAAGTCAAATATCTAGGGATAACTCTAGACGAAAAGCTCACTTGGAACTCTCACATTGCAAAAACCATTGAGAAAGCCAGGATCTCTTTATGGACCAGCAAAAGTCTCACTGGCAAAAACTGGGGCACAAACCCCAAAATGACCCGCTGGCTATACACAGCAATCACCAGACCAATCCTCACATATGCTGCGCCCGTCTGGTGGCACAAAACAAAACAAGCAACAGTGCAAGCCAAGCTCAACAAATTGCAAAGACTAGCTTGCATCTGTATCACCGGGGCCATGAGAACAACCCCCACAGCAGCACTAGAAGTCATCACAGACCTGCCACCTCTTCACCTCCAACTGAAGAAAGAAGCAATGGTCTTCGCCCATAGATTGATCGTGGAGGATGATAACCGTAGGCTCTTTCACCCTGATATCCTTACGGAGATAAACAGGCATGAAATCCTAATGATATCTCTCTCAGACAACTGTCTCCCCAGATACAACTTCAGCCAAAACTACAAGGTCACATTCCCCAACCGACAAAACTGGGAACAGGATAGACCCCCCTTCAATCGTGGATCCTACGTGTGGTACACAGATGGCTCCAAAACGAACGAAGGCGTTGGGGCTGGAGTTTACGGAGCAAATACTGGCACATCCATCTACGTCAGCATGGACAGATATAACTCCGTTTTTCAAGCAGAGATATTTGCTATAGAACTCTGCCTCAGAGAAAATTTAAACAGAAACATACTTAACAAAAACATTTACATTCTCTCTGATAGCAAGGCTGCACTTCTAGCCCTAAAGAGCTATGAAGTCACCTCCAAACTGGTATGGGACTGCCTACATTTACTTCACCAGCTGGCCAGCACAAACAGAGTTCATCTCATTTGGATACCTGGACACAGCGGCCATTCAGGCAACGAAAAGGCGGACCTACTAGCTAGGAAAGGCTCCGCATCACCATTCATGATGCCACGGCCTTTCTGCGGCATACCCACCAGCACCACCAAATGCTGCATAAACAATTGGTTAAGGAACACGACGGATCACTACTGGTTACAAACGAAAGGTAGCAGACAAGCCAAGTTGTTCCTCCCAACTACATCTCTCAACAGAACGAAACAACTCCTCATGCTCTCGAGGAGTCAGATTCGCTTAATCACAGGTTTCCTTACTGGACACTGCCCAGTCAACAAACATCTCAAGACGATGGGCATCACACAAGATGACACTTGCAGAATGTGTAATGAAGACGAAGAAACAGCAGAGCACATACTATGCCACTGTAACTGCCTTGTCAGTACACGTCATCGTCACTTAGGCAAGTATTATCTTGAAGCAGAAGAAATCGCTGCTAGCTCACTCAAAAGCATACTAAGTTTCATCACAAACTCAGGTTTCTTGAGTGAACTGTAAGTGGGGGACATCACAATAGGCCCACTCGTGGCCGCAGTGATCAGGCGACTTTGTCCCACCCCCTGTACCCTCTCTAACTCTCTCTAAGGCATCCTCTTGGATTTCCTCAGTTCGGGATTGAATTTACGTTTAATTTATGTAATTAAATCGAATCGTGTGTGTGTGTTGTTTGAAGCCAGAAATAAGCCTCATTAGTTGCCTTAAATATCGCACAATGAGGGACCAGCTGCCTACATCGTCCACCTCTATTTACTAAAGTCTGTCACTAATAAAAGAAGCGCTGACTAGCAGAACAGGATCGACAGTCCATCGACAAACGCGATGCATTTATAGATTCAATTAACATTAACCACCAGACATACATAGGTACATAATGTACATGCCGGTGCCACAACATGTGTCGACAAAATCACATCTGCATTATTGTGTCACCTCAACCTGTCCTGCATCTTAACTACCACTATAACTTGTCCAGATTTGCAGCTTAATCAGGCGGCGAATCTCCCATCGCCCCAACCATCGACAGCCACTTTGATCCGATTCCCGTACTCTCTTTCCATGGCCCAGTTTCGAATCTCTCTCATTCGTACATCCTTTCGCATTCTGTCCGTTGAACAAACACTATATCCACTCCAGACCGCTTCCGATTGATTTCAATCTCGAACATCGATGATATAATAGCCGATAATACGAGAACCACTTAAAAAATACCACGGCATTACGCTTCCAAACAGTTTTTTTGGCAGTTGTACGCCTGTCGATGCCACCACTGGATAATAATAATTTATGCGAAAATCCATAAACGCATTAAAGCGTAGCAACGAAGCATGGGCATATGTATCTGGATATCTGGATGTATGCAAAAAAGGGTTAGGTGAGCTGTTGTTTGCAATGCGAACAATACCAAACAGAACACCACTCGAGGTAGGAGAGATAATGGTGAATGAGCGTGTTATTGGATGCAGAACGACGCCTTGAAACAACAATCGATTTTGGTAATTTATGTCCTACTTTCGATTATTATCCTGCAACACGGAAAGGATGCCCCGATATCTGTGTGTTTTCGGCTAATGAACATGATTCGAATGCATTAAATCGAGAGCGAACCCTACCCTGTTTGCTTCCGTGTAATTCGTCTACTCGTGCTCATATCAGTGTACCGAAAGGGTAAAGGTATCTCTGGGTCTTGCGGTTTGGATTCTATTGACTCAAAAAAAAAATCACTTCAAGTGGTGCAAGTTCCCTTTTCTGGTATCGAGACATGCGGGATAGCGAATGTAATAGGCGAGCATTTTATGCATATCGGGAAACGCGGCCGGTGCTAGATACATGTGCAGGTTTTTGTCAAAATTAGATTTATATGCAAAATAACTTCCACTCGATTTATTTTAACATTCTTCGGTCTTCTGTAAAACGGAACGTGCGGACAGATGCTGGTCGCCAAAGCTCCTGGTCTCGTACCAAAATACTCAATCAATATCAACATTCCGCCCATTTTTCCTCTCGCAAATCCCTGTCAGGCACACCTCCTGAAAATTCGTGACAGGATGTTCATACATACATCTTAACCGCGGCGTGAGCATGCGCCCAATACCACATGTGGCGCACGTGAATCAATCTTTCGATACCAACATCCTGTCGATTTTCTGATCCTTTCCTGCCTTTCGTTTATCGAATTTTGAATATTTATCTAGGAACAATAGGTTTCATTTTTTTATTTGTTAATTTATGCGCGAGGATGATGCTGCCTATTTATTATAATTTAGATTCCGACTGTCGGATGGTAGATCCTTTTGCATTTACCTGTGCACAGTGGTGGAACCCTTTTCCACGCATCCTTTCACATTCCCGACGTAGTGATCGTCGTTTATGGGGTTGAAATCAATGGGTGAGTGATCTTTCTCGAGGATAAAGGTGAAACGTAATTTTTCACTTTGCATTACACGAACTGTTGCCCCCGGGAGATGGGTAAAGAAAGGAGTACGATGAATTACTGCTTGTCTGTCAGCGTATGAATTTCGAAACAGATGGTGCGCGGAGTGGAGAATTTTGTTTTTTGTTTTTTTAATAATTTATTGATCGGATTCGAAGACTTTGATCTGGAGATAAAGTGGTGACAGAAGTGTGTCCTTACGTACTGTCTAACACACAGGGACATATGGAGAGATTGAGAGGAGAGTGTGAGAGAAACAAATGGGAAAAAACCACTTAAGGAAATCGAATTTGAGATAAGTATATCTACACGACAAATGATATCTTTGACTCAATTCAGCGCCGATAGCCAGCGGGCATCCTGTAGTTTCACATAAGCCCATCGACATCCAGTTTCACATCTTTAGATGTTAATTAAACTTTTCTGACACGACATTTATCTCCGCTCCACACAGAGCCACCTACCAATGTAGATGCCTGCAAATGTTTACGATCGCCTTTGCCAATTCCGGCGACAATCGTATTAATTCAATCCACACTACACGCATATAACATCGCGGCAGTGCTAATGAATGCAATCAAGTCGAACGGGTGGACAAATTAAATTAAATTTCTCCGCCAGACCGTTATTAATAGAGTCAATTAACGAATGTAATTCCATGTCATTTCTTGTAAATGACGGTATAACCTGCTTCTACCGCCATTCCGATTCGTTCCAAATGCTCACATGTGGATAGGACGAACTTTTGTTGTAAGAGAAACTTTCGACCGAGATCGAACACGCATTACAATGTCCTTTATATGCTTTAAGGACACCTTTGTGCTAGTGTAGACCGGAGATGCAGGCTGAAAGAACGTTTTTGCTTATTTTGAGGAAGCTCTTTCGGGTGGTTACTGAATGGATTTTATTATTTTCTCTTCGACAAAGTGGAAGAAAAGGAATCTCCAAAGTTTCCCTGAAAGCTATTCCTTTTACTTCTCTTCTCTTTTCCTCCTTGCGCTCCGTTGTACTTGTCCTTGTTAGAGAATTGTTATAAGAAAGGATTGAAATAACCCCTCCACTGACGAAATCCAAACGAACCGAATTGTAGGAGAACGCAGTACTGTAGCATGAACAGTATAACGACGACGAAGACATCACATCGAAAGGATAATAAACTTTGAAAAGAAAATTGGATGAAATCTCATTCAAGTGCTGACTCGTGCACATCCATCCAGAAGCACATAGGTAGACACTTATGTATGTATGTGCACATAAGTGAAGGAAATAAATTTAGTTTTTCGTATTATTTATTTGGATGAGTGCACACAAAGCAAACGAAGAGCGATCCTGTGCGATGATGGAGCGGAGGAATGTGGGTCCTGGGAACGAATGAAGGATTTTCCAATCTTTTGAAGGACAGCAAGCTAAACTGGAATAGAAGCATGAAAAGAATGAAAAGAAAAATGCGAGGATAGAGTAGAATCATCTAACATTGTTGTTATTCTGCTTGTTTTTTTTTTTTTTAAATCCATTTTTATGGCAGGATTCCAATCCATTGCATACAGAAATGATGAGCGGGGAGAGGGGAGCGGTAAGAGGAGATATTGTGGGCCTAAGCAATTTGGTTTCATGGACTTAGTATATCTATTGTACTGCCTCTCAGACGCTGTTACATAATCAAATCAGAGTAGAAGCAAAAGTATGGTTAGTTTCCTTCCCCTTCTCTCTATTCTTAAATATCTCGGATACCGAAATTTGTCTGAAAATATATTCTATTTGCTGTAGTCTACAATTTTTTTGCTGAAAATTTAAGGAAATTTGAGAAAATCGCATTTTATTAAGACAAAACACCATTACGATCCACATAGGTTCCACAAGCTACATTTAGCTCGATTTTTATCCAAAATTCAAGCTGCTTTCGGCATTTCGTTCCATTAACCACCAAGTATTAGAAACATGCCACCATGTTAACATACATTGCTTAAATGTTCGCAATTTCCAATAAATTAGGTTGAAATAGGTTTAAATTGTACATTCAACCTCCCCGTGGTACTTTTCCGTCGCCACCCACATCGGCGGATGAAATTCTGCGTAAACCCTTCAACATCAGTCAACGTCTGTGATAAGGATCTGCAATTTATTGCTCCTTTTTATCCTGCTGCGTGTGGAATCACAAATTGCTTTTTTTTTCTTATTTGACTTCTTTCTCTTCCCCGTCGGTCTGTGTTTTTACATCTTTGACTTTGCATTATACGATAGCAAACACTCCTCACCGCTAAATTTGCAATTCGATTCCGTTCGTTTATTCGTGGGTAACAAAAAGGACGTGATCTGACTTTCGGTCTATGTCAAAATCCATATATGTATGTATGTACGTACGTACTGTGCTCACTCAACACCCACCTTCAATTGTACGTATATACATATACTACGAATGACATTTTCTCAGCATGGGTTAGGGCACGGTAGTACAATCCATCTATTCAAGCATCCAACCAATACGCCCATCCACTCATTCGAACCCCTCCACCTCGTCACATTTCGCATTAGACTACACGCCAAAAGAAAAAAAGAAGAAAAGCAAATTCGTGACACCAACTGGGTTGCGAATATCCTTTTTATGAAAAATGTCAGTCAAAAACGAAACAATTTCCTCTACGAATCGGTCTAACGCTCTCTAGCACACACTGCGGTTGTTTGCTTATATCGTGTGACATGGAAACATTTTTTTTTTTTTTTGTTTCGCGGAAATGGAAATGGTATGCATGACGAGTGTGAGTTTTCTTACCCCTAACATGCAAACATCCACCGCCACTGCCGCCCCCGTCATCATCATCGTCGTCTAGTTTGTCGCTGTCACCCCGAGATGGTGGTTTGTATCCGGTGGTGTGGGGTAACCCAAAAAAATGGCTGCGACGTTCCATTTTTTTCTCGAACTTTGTGACAAAACAAAGTCTGCGTGTGTCAGAGCCATTTTGAATAATTTGACATATGATAGGATCAGCAGCATGTGTGCATCAATCACCAGTTCACTCAATTCACCCCCGCATCCGTGGTACTTCGTTTCATGTCACCAACATCTCCGATCTATCTGTATCTACAACTCATCACCCGAATCGTTAGAAGCCATTAACCTGTGCAATTAATTCATTGCTCCTTGCTTTTCGCTCTCATCTCTCAAAGTTCAATTTTTTTCTTTCTCTTTTCCAGAAGTGGGATGATGCTTTCACCTTGACCTTGAAACACACAGTTCTCGTTAGCGCTATTATCTCATCATCATCAACGTCATTATCATTATCCTGCATTCGCCTTGCCATCGTCATTATTGTCACAGAACCAAGAGCAACCAGCCAGCCAGCCAGTCAGCCACCCGGTATCAAGTGAAAGTGGGGTTGAAGGATAATGAAAATGAGCAAAGGGAGTAAAAATAAAAGGAAGACAAGATAGCCAAAAAAAAAAAAAAAAACAAGTAGATGGCACACACACGAACGTCGTCGCTTAATCCTTATTTAAACATTCAACAGACAAAATGAAGCAGCATCCTGCAAGGACACCAAGTCTCAGGGTTTTTTTTTCTCTTCTCCTTTTTTTTTTTTTTTTATTTTGTTTTTATTCAGTGAATAAAGACGTTGCAACGAGTAAGAAGAAGAAGATGATGAAAAAGAAAAGAATCGAGCGGCACTATCGCCACGTGGGAAAATGAACTTTCGCCTGCCGAAATGAGCAAAATGAAGAAAATGAACAAGATGTGGAATTAAATGCGGCTGAGGCGGGGGATAATGAGAGAAGGAAAAAGGACGAGACGAACAGTTAATTCAGGAAGTTTATGTGCACCAGAATGGGACTCATCGGTGTTGGTGCTTGGGAAAACGTTGAACGGATTGTGGCAGTCAGTGAACTTGAGCCATGCGGTTGAAGGAGAAATTAGAAAAAAAAACTAATTCTGGAATGGAATTGGTGGTCGGACGGAAGACTATTGCTCACTATACGAAAATGTGGTCTAGGAGCAACCCGCAAGGCCCACACGACTAACTAAATGAAAACACCCATTTAGTTTCATATTTTTTTATTTTTAACCCCCGACTCAAAACGAGGGGTGCTAAAGGGCCCACAGACACCACACTTGTGTGTACACATGTGTATCGACATCGGTGTGTGATTCCGCCACACACGTCACACCGATAGAGACACCGACACCAAAAATCAAAAACTTTTGATTTTTACTCGCTCCGTGCCTGACACCGAAAACGGTGTGTGCACCAGCCCACAGACAGCACACATGTTCGCACACCGCCCTTTTATATGTAAGTTTGAAGTGTCTGTGTGTCTGTCTGTGGCATCGTAACTCCTGAACGAATGCACCGATTATGATGCCTTTTTTTTTTTTGAAAGCTAACGTGATCGAAATGGTTCTTAGCTACAATTCGTGAAGATCCGTTCAGTTGTTTCAAGGTCACTAGGTCTTTTGGCTAGCTGCTGTGGAATTCTTGACGAATAATCGGTTAGCTGCAGTGGAATTCTTAGACGAATAACACTGAGCAACAAAATAATAGCTTTACTCTCCCACCTAAGGAAAACATATATATTTTAAGTCTTCGTAGCTAAGGTATATACGTGCAATAAATAAAAAGTCAGAGTTGGCGCTTGTTCTTTGTTAATATTAATATTTATTATTTTTAAGAAATCGAATAAATATTTACAGAGTACCTATTATATTTAATATGGTTTAAATGGTACCGATTGTTTAGATTTTTTAGCTTTTCTGGTGTAGGACGACTCCGGTGTTTCTCTAACGATGGTCCAACAATAATCGGCAAGCATAGAGGGTTCCCATTTGCCTTGGTAGCGTTTTTCAAATGACGCAATGTCTTGATGGAACCGCTCTCCGTGCTCGTCACTTACGGCTCCCATATTTTGTGGAAAAAAGTCAATATGTGATTGCAAAAAGTGTATTTTTAAGGACATTTTGCATCCCATTTTTTGATAAGCTCGTAACATCGTTTTGAAGATATTTACGTATTGCGGAGATTTATGATTGCCGAGAAAATGTTTGGTCACTTCTACAAAGGACAACCAGGCTTCCTTTTCAATGTCGTTCAATGCTGCCAGAAATTCAGGACCTTGAATGAGTTTCCTTATATCAGGCCCAACAAATATGCCTTCTTTTATCTTGGCATCGCTAAGAGACGGGAATTTTTTTTTCAGGTATTGAAACCCAGGACCATTTTATCCATGGCCTTTACGAAATTTTTCATTAGTCCTAACTTTATGTGTAAAGGTGGCAATATAATTTTTTTGGGATCGACTAATGGTAAATTTTTCACATTTTTCTGGCCAGGTATATAAGCTCTTCGTTCAGGCCAGTGCTCTCGGGTGTAATGTTGCGTACGATCCCTGCTATCCCATTCTCACAAGAAATAGCAGAATTTGGTATAGCCAGTCTGAAGTCCCAGAATTAAAGCAACTACCTTCAAATCCGCACAGATAGCCCACTGGTAGTCACTAGTTTATTTTGTCTAAAACAAGTTTCATCACTTCATACGTTTCTTTTAAATTTGCACTGTACGCTACAGGAATTGATGGAAGCCTGTTACCGTTATTTAGAAGCACGGCTTTTAAACTAGTCTTAGAAGAGTCGATGAAAAGTCGCCATTCGGAAGAAACATGCCCATGGCCTAATTAAACCAACAGGCCGTCAACTTACTTACTTACTTATCAGGCCTGCGATCCATGGAGGATCTGAGCCTGAGCTATAGCTGCCTTCCATCCTTGACGGTCCCGGGCACGCTGCTTCCAGTTGTCAAGACCAAGATGTCTTACATCCGCGATGACTTGGTCTTTATACCGGAGGTTCGGTCTTCCTCTTCTTCTCGAACCAGGAGGCTCGGAGTCGAAGACCCTCTTAGCTGGAGCGTTGATGTCCATGCGCTCGATGTGGCCGAGCCAGTGTAGTCGACGGCTCCTTGCCTTCCGGACTACATCCACATCTTGGTACAGCTCGTAGAGTTCGCGGTTGTGTCTTCTTCTCCATTCACCTTCCTCACAGACAGGACCAAATATCCGGCGCAGAATTTTTCTTTCGAAAGAACCCAAAATCAGCTCCGCTGTCCTGCTTATCGTCCAGCTTTCGGCTCCGTACAGCAAGACTGGCAGAATGAGCGTTTTGTAAAGCATGACTTTGGTCTTTCGAGTGAGGAGTTTTGACCCCAGTTGTTTGGACAAGCCGAAGTAGCAGCGGTTGCCAAGGGCGATTCTACGCCGGATCTCCACTGTGGTGTCATTTGTGGAATTTACGTTTGCCCCGAGGTAGACAAACTCCTTAACTACCTCGAAATTGTAGCTGTCAATTGTTATGTTTTGTCCCAGGTGGTGAGCGACGGATTGGTTTTTGCTTGACAGCATGTATTTCGTTTTGTCCTCATTGATCTCAAGGCCAATTCGTTTCGCCTGTTCTTCAATCGCCGTGAATGCTTCCACAATGCCACGGCGAGAACACGCGATGATGTCGATATCATCCGCGTATCCTAGCAGCTGGATGGACTTGTAAAAGATAGTGCCTTCCCGTCGCACTATCTGCTCCAGCACCAGGTTGAAGAAGTCACATGACAGCGCATCTCCTTGCCGAAATCCGGTGCATGTTTCGAATGGTTCCGAGGTCCTAGAATCGAGTTGCACGGTGCATCGCGTGTTTTTTAGCGTGGCGCGACACAACTGGATCAGTTTTACCGGGATCCCGAATTCGGCCATTGCCCCAAACAGTGCTTCACGATGAATGCTGCCGTATGCGGCTTTGAAATCGATGAAAAGATGGTGTGTATCGATTTGAAACTCGTTGGTCTTTTCCAGGATTTGTCTAAGTGTGAAAATTTGGTCTATAGTTGATTTGCCGGGCCGGAAGCCGCACTTGTAGCTGCCGATTAGTGCGGTGCAAAATGGTTTTAGACGTTCACACAATACGCTGGACAGGATCTTGTATGCGACATTGAGCAGGGATATACCTCTATAGTTCTTGCAAGAGGTAGGATCGCCTTTTTTGTGGATGGGGCATATAGAGCTGGTATTCCAGTCGTCGGGCATGCTCTCATCTTCCCAAATTTTGCAGATGATCTGGTGCATGCTCCCTACCAGAACATCGCCGCCAGCCTTGAAGAGCTCTGATGGCAAGCCATCTGAGCCTGCGGCCTTGTTGTTCTTCAGCTTCTGAATAGCTGTGCCGACTTCTTCTATGCTGGGTGGGAGGACTACTTCAGCGGCTGGAGTTGGGATTTCCTCAGTCCCTACCACTCTCTCTTGGTCATGCTCGTTAAGCAGCTGCTGGAAATGCTGCTTAAATACATCCACTATTCCCCGCGGGTCGGTGACAAGATTACCCTCGCATTTTGAGGCCTCCTGCAAGGCCTTTGGCTTTCTTGTAAAAGGCTCGTATTTTCTGTTTATCCCGAGACTCCTCGATATCCTTGAGCTGGGAGGCTGCGAAGATTCTTTTCTTTTGTCGCATCCCAGTAAGTGCAACCTTTTGTGACAGCTGTAATAAATGTCGCAATTTTTCTTCCTAATCATACCGTTTCCTATCCAGCGTATTTCCTGGACCGCAGTAATATCCGCCTTGTACTGCGTGAGGATTCCTTCTAGTTTATGAGCAGCTCCGGGAGTGTACAGGGTTCTGACATTCCAGGAGCATACTCGCAAATCGTGTTCCTTTTTCGTGCGTTGTCGTCGTCGAGTATCCGTCCGTGTATCCGAGGCATCTTGCTCATTCATAACTTTGGGTTTTTTTACGTGGGCGGATTGTTAGCCCGCAGCACAACCGCCATTCTGGTCGGGGTTTTATTCGCTGCATACGTTTGTTCACCTCCCAACGGTTGTTGAAGAGGCTATCCAGAGGGCGCCGCGAGGAGGCCGTATGTCAACTTGACCCGGGCATTTAAACAGGGATCGTTGCTGGCATCTCGCCAGGTTGAGAGCAATCAACAACTTTACCCTGTATGTCCGAGCCCATGCCCTCCAACAGGCCGTCAACATTATTACAAAAAACTAGGCCTTCCTCTTTCGAAAAACAATCAATAACAAAACTGTGACGTTTGCGATATTTACATATGACGACTCCGGGTTCGAGCAAATTCCACTGCTTAAGTCGTGATCCTAAAAGTTCGGCCTTTTCTTTCGTCAGATTTAGATCCCTGGCTAAATCATCGAGTCGTTCTTGGCTCACTAAAACTGGAGCATTGCTAGTAGAAGGCTCATCAAACTCTGGATCCGAGGATGAGACTTCCTGGCTGTCTGATGATGACTCATTGTCTACTGATGAATGCGTTGGCAAATCCTCACGTCGGTAAACAGGTTTGTCAACAGAACTCACGTCCGGATGCTTTAGAGTATGTTTCTTTTTCCTGTTTAGCCCTTTGAGATCAGTGAGACAAAAATAGCAGTCAGTAATATGATCCTTTTGTTCACGCCAAATGACCGGTTTCGTAAAAGGTAGCGTCACAATTTGTTTATGAGCCCAATCGGTTAGATTTTTGTAGCATGTTGTACAGCACACATGTGGCACCCACGATTTATCCAGATTTGCAACTTTAATTTTAAAATAGTTAAAATAACACTCTTCAATATACGGAGAAATCTTCTTTTTTTGGCTATCTGTTGTGAACTTTCCACACACGTAACAAAACTGATCAGGAGAATTGATGCAACTGCGCGGCATTTTTGTACCTTACTGTATCACGGTTCGAACACGACTGAACTTATTTCGGGAGGTTGTGTATTTTAAAAACTATCGCAGAGAACAAAATGTAAACATGGGAAAAACTCGCAAGTCGTTTATTTTGATAACGGTAGCTAAGAAAACGTAAGTATTATTATTTTTGAGGTTAGGTGTACGTTGCCTAACAAAAACAATATAAATTACTTGCGTGGGAGAAACTCTGTTGACTAGTGTAATCGGTAATGTATCGGTTCTCGTCCGATCACCGCAGTCAACCAGCATCGGGCGCGGTCAGTACTTAGAAGCCTCCTATTTGCTGTCGCTCCATGTAACCCAAGGTAAGGAAACGCACACGCATATGCGCACATTAAGCAAACTATTGCCGCACACCCAGTTGGCTGAGGTCCCGTTCCACCTGTGTGCGCCATCTTAAGTGCGGCCGTCCTCTGCTTCTTCGTCCCTCGGGGTTGGATTCAAAGACTATCCGAGCTGGAGCTGTGGTGTCCATTCGCTCTACATGGCCCAGCCATCTTAGGCGTTGAATCCGTAGATGCCTGACTAGGCTCATGTCGCTGTACAGCCCGTAAAGTTCGTGGTTGAATCTTCTCCTCCATCCCCCGTCTGCGTTTATAGGCCCAAAAATCACGCGCAAAATCTTTCTCTCGAACCGACCAAGGGCCTCCTCATCCGCTTTTGATAGTGTCCATGATTCTGCGCCATACAACAGGACCGGGATATAGAATCAACTTTGTCGTTCGGGAGAGGGCTCTATTACTCAGTTGCCTCCTGAGCCCAAAGAAACAGCGATTGGCAAGAGTGATTCTGCGTTTGATTTCGGAATTGATGTCGTTGTTCCAGGTCACTGCGGAGCCAAGGTCGACGAAGTCCTTAACTACCTCGAACTTATATCTGCCTATACAAACGTCCTGGCCAAAACGTCGGTGGTGAGCGTCCTTTTTTGATGACAGCACATATTAAGTTTTGCCCTCGTTTACCGTCAAACCAATTTTCGCCGCCTCCATCTCAATACCCGCAAACGCCTCATTGACATCTCGCTGTGATCTACCTATTATGTCAATATCGTCGGCGTATGCAAGGAGTTGCGAGGATTTGAAATAGATTGTGCCTCTTGTATTGGCCAGTGATTTTTGCACAATCATTTCCAATAAGATTTTGAAGATATCACACGACAAAAATCATCTTCTTGCCTAAATCCTCAAAACTATCGGTAAGGTGTTCACCGATTCGGATGGAGCAGCGAGCATTCTCCAAAGTCATCCTGCATAGTCTGACGAGTTTAGCAGGTATGTAAAGGTAGACATAGCGTTGTATAGCTCGTCTCTAATTACGCTGTCGTATGCGTCGACAAATAGGTGGTGAGTGTCGACTTGAAATTCATTGGTTTTTGCCAGGATCTGCCGTAGTGTGAAGATTTGGTCGATCGTGGACTTCCCTGGCCTGAATCCGCACTGATAAGGACCTATCAGCTTATTTCCAAAAGACTTCAGGCGTTCACATAAAACGGCAGAGAAGATTTTGTAGGCGATGTTAAGGAGACTTATTCCTCTATAGTTGGCGCAATCCGAGGGGTCTCCTTTATTGTGGATCGGGCATACGATGCTGAGACTCCATTCCTCGGGCATGCTTTCCTCTAACCATATCTTACGGATGAGCTGGTGTATGCTCCCAACCAGGTCATCCCCAGCTGCCGTGAAGAGCTCAGCAGACAGTCCGTCTGCACCAGCAGCTTTATTCGACTTGAGCTTCGATATGGCAATCTTAACTTCGTCGAGGTCAGGGGGACAGAATTCTCTGCAGTATCCGTCTATTAGAAATGGCTCATTCTGCCTGACAGCGGTATATTGACTAACATCGCCGTTATACAGCCTGCAAAAGTGGTTTTTCCATATTCTCAGCATCGACTGCGGTTCTACTACTAGGTGTCCGTTCTCATCCCTGCAGGCTTCCGTTCTGGCTTTATAACCTTGGCATATTCGCTTTATCTGCTGATAAAACTTTCGAACGTCACGCCTGCAGTGACACTCTCCAAATCCTCAATCGCGCGCTTTTCGTGCTCTTTCTTCTTTCTTCTAAGAAGCTCGTAGAGCTCACGAGCTGCTCTTGTTCTTTTATGCAGCGAGGCCTTATATGCATCCTGCTTCGCTGTATGATAGTGAGTTTATTGAACTAAATATTTATAAATCATCTGCATATAATAAACACTTTGAAAAAGTCACATGCGATGGCAAATCATTTATAAAGAGGAGAAACAAGAATGGTCCAAGGTGACTTCCTTGAGATACTCCAGAAAAATTTATAATCTCATCGGACTAAGATCTGCCAATTCGGACATATTGCTTACGACGAATGAGATAGCTTCTTAACCAGTTTAGGAGCTCAGAATGAAGTCCAAGTAGCTCAAGCTTTTTTATAAGAATAATATGCAGTACACGATCGAACGCTTAAGAAAAATCAGTGTAGATTGTATCAACTTGTACGCGATTTTCCAAGTTACATAAGCAATAATTAGTAAAGATTGCCAAGTTGGTGGTGGTTGATCTCCCACTTACAAAGCCATGTTGATGTTCTGATATATGATTTCGAACAATGCTATAAATTCTATTTTTTACAATTGCTTCAAAGACTTTAGGTATTAACTGAAGTTTTGCAATGGGCCTATTATTAGCTACAGAGCTTCTAGACCCTAAAATTATCACACATTTGCTTAAGATTAGTTGTGGAAGCTCCATTGTAAAACATGCAAGATGGAAATCCAACTGACTTACGCTTATTATTCAAAAAGGTCCAAAAAGATTTGGAATAAGATTTAATTTTTAAGAGAGGAGATGTACTGATTGTAAATACATTTTTTTAAAAATTAGTATTCTTTTCTTAATTGATGAAATCTTTGACGGAAAGGGATTGAGTTTTTATTTTCTTTATGGAACTTATTCATAACGTTTTTCAATCTTACTTTGATGGCGCTACAGTTCGGGGTGAACTAGGGCCTCAACCAAAAAGCCTCTCCAGCCGGCACGATCTTTGGCCAGCCGCTTCCAGTGCCGCATGCCCAGTTGGTTGAGGTCCCTTTCCACCTGTGCGCGCCACCTTAAATGCGGTCGTCCTCTGCTGCGTTGTCCCTCGGGGTTAGAGTCGAAGACTCTTCGGGCCGGAGCGTTGATGTCCATTCGCTCTACATGGCCCAGCCATCTTAGACGTTGGATCCGAAGACGTCTAACTAGGCCGATGTCGCTGTACAGCCCGTACAGTTCCTGGTTGAATCTCCTCCTCCACCCTCCGTTTACACAAACGGGACCAAAGATTGCACGCAAAATTTTCCTCTCGAAACGCCCAAGAGCCTCTTCATCCGCTTTTGAAAACGTCCAAGCCTCAGCGCCATAGAGGAGGACCGGGATGATTAAGGTTTTGTAGAGGGGAACCTTAGTTTTTCGAGAGAGGGCTCTACCACTCAATTGCCTCTTGAGCCCGAAGAAGCAGCGATTGGAAAGAGTTATTCTGCGTTTTATGCGTTTTATCTCAGAGTGGTAGGGACCGAGGAAATCCCAACTCCAGCCGCTGAAGTAGTCCTCCCACCCAGCATCGAAGAAGTCGGCACACCTATTCAGAAGCTGAAGAACAACAAGGCCGCAGGCTCAGGTGGCTTGCCATCAGAGCTCTTCAAGGCTGGCGGCGATGTTCTGGTAGGGAGCATGCACCAGATCATCTGCAGAATTTGGGAACATGAAAGCATGCCCGACGACTGGAATACCAACTCTATATGCCCCATCCACAAAAAAGGCGATCCTACCTCTTGCAAGAACTATAGAGGTATATCCCTGCTCAATGTCGCATACAAGATCCTGTCCAGCGTGTTGTGTGAACGTCTAGAACCATTTTGCACCGCACTAATCGGCAGCTACCAGTGCGGCTTCCGGCCGGCAAATCAACTATAGACCAAATTTTCAGACTTCGACAAATCCCGGAAAAGACCAACGAGTTTCGAATCGATACACACCATCTTTTCATCGATTTCAAAGCCGCATACGACAGCATTCATCGTGAAGAACTGTTTGGTGCGATGGCCGAATTCGGGATCCCGAGAAAACTGATCCAGTTGTGTCGCGCCACGCTAAAAAACACGCGATGCACCGTGCATCGCCGAAATCCGGTGCATGTTTCGAATGGTTCCGAGGTCCTAGAACCGAGTTGCACGGTGCATCGCGTGTTTTTTAGCGTGGCGCGACACAACTGGATTAGTTATCTCGGGATCCCGATTTTGGCCATCGCACCAAACAGTTCTTCACGATGAATGCTGTCATATGCGGCTTTGAAATCGATGAAAAGATGGTGTGTATCGATTCGACACTCGTTGGTCTTTTCCGGGATTTGTCGAAGTCTGAAAATCTGGTCTATAGTTGATTTGCCGAGCCGGAAGCCGCACTGGTAGCTGCCGATTAGTGCGGTGCCAAATGGTTTTAGACGTTCACACAATACGCTGGACAGGATCTTGTATGCGACATTAAGCAGGGTTATACCTCTAAAGTTCTTGCAAGAGGTAGGATCGCCTTTTTTATGGATGGGGCATATAGAGCTGGTATTCCAGTCGTTAGGCATGCTTTCATCTTCCCGAATTCTGCAGATGATCTGGTGCATGCTCCCTACCAGAACATCGAGACTGATTCAAACTACCTACATACATATGTATGTGTGCCTTAAAGTAATATTCCCGTCCAAAGAAATGGCTATCTAAAGCTTATTAAAATATTTTGAAGTACAAATACCAACGTATCAAATCGTTTTCAAATCCAAGACGAATCATGACGAACGTGAACATAAAGAAAGGACATCCATACGAATACGAGATGATGAAGTATTCGAGAAAAAATGCCAACAATTTCGATATGAAACAAAAACAAGGAAGCCGATCAAAGGGAAGCAAGAATCGTTGACAAAATTGGTCGTAAAGAATCCGAGTAGTCACATTCAGCCATTACAGTTTCCATCTTATTTGTAAGGACATGCTACAACTATACTACTAAATATAGCGCAGCTGGGGAAGGATTTATCTCACCCACAGTGCGCATGTCCATCCATATATATGTATATACAACTATCCTACTTTCACCCGCTGCAATGGTGTCCTGTATCGAAAGATACAAAAGCAAAAACAACAAACGTAGAGAAGAGGGGTTGCACAAATGAATGAAACTCATCATGAACGGCATGAGGAACAGCAACAACAATGTAGGACAACGCATCTGTTGTTGTTGGTGTTTTTCGTTTTGTTTCATTTTATGTCCCTAACGCCTCGTCGTCCTTCGTTATGTAGTGTTAATTGCAGTGATTCTCTCTGCTAAATACCAACATCCTGGTAATTTCGTCACAGCCAGGCACTGAAGAGCTGGAGAATTTCATTCATTTGTGATTTGATTCTGGCGAGGAGTGGCGGAATTTCGTCCGAGGATTGTTTATCTATAAACCGGGGATGGTGGTGGTGGTGTTGGTTACTAATTATATCCTATAAAAACAGTACCCATAAGTCAGGAGTGTTTAAGGAAAAATTTTGTGTTTTTTGTCGGTTGTATCAAACGTTCAAGAGTGCTTAGAGATGAAATGAGCAAAGGATATTGTGTCCTATTCGGTGGTGATGCCATTTTGTTATGTACGAGTGTGTTTCTGGGAAAATGTAATTTTCCATAGGCAATAAGAACGACAACAACAGCAGCAACATGAATAAAAAAAAAAAATATGGAAAAGAAAGGAATAACAAGGAAGCATCCATCAATTTGATGGATAAATATATGCAGATTATAATGTGTATATCCTTGGTTCGTGGCAACCGTTGTCGACCCCCACTCGTTACCCTCCGCCCGCGTACAGGCACAGAGCAATCCAAGAAGGGTACACATTGTGTCGTCCTCATCGTTGCTGTAGCCCTTGTCGTGTCGTATGCAAATCTCGTTTCGTTTATGTTTTTTTTTTTTTTTTTTTTTTGCTTTTTTCGATTTCGTTCTTGTGCCAAGTATATCCAGATATTCAATACTGTGTGTGTTTTGTGTGTATTCGATGTGGTAGAAAGGAATTGAGAACTATGTATCTAGTGGAATGTTGTATAACATGAACGAGAGTTCTGTGTGCCGCACGGCACAGAGGAGCATAGGTACCTATTCTCTAGACAGCCAAAAGGGATATTTGCGACAAATTTATTTTATTTCATTGCTTTCATCTCTCTTTCTTCTTCATCATTTCCTCTTTCCCATCATTGCTTTTCTCAAGCAATAACAGAACGACTATCCCACGCGCTCGCTCATCCCACACCACCATCAACACCATACACTGTGGCATCCGTGCGGTCGTGTTGTAGGGGCTTCAGAGGGAATTCTCATTTTCGCAAAATAATAACAATAAAACAGAAAATAAATAAATGAAAAATGAGAGCAGCAGGCGACAACAAGGACAACAAACCTCCTCCCCAAACCCAGCCGGAACCGGATCGATACCGAATGATTGATGGATTTCAAGTAGCTACCGTGGAATATGGAGGCACGAAGCATTCAAACACTTTACTTCCCAAAGTAAAGAAAATAAATTGAAAGACAATACATTACACTGCGATGAGATACAAAGACTCTAGGTTGCATCTGCGATGATGTCTCGATGGTGATGAAGAAGGATTATGTATCAATGTAATTTGATAAAATATGAAATTGAAAAATTTCTCACTCGCACCGATAGATACTCGCACACCTACGACAGTATGGCGATATTCGCGTGCTTTTCCTTCGATTTTGATAAACGATGCGCGGAAGGTGGATACGCGTTACGAGGACATCAAAAAAGTAAAACGAAAATGAATGGAATCTATTAGGACTTCGAAGTGAGTGCGAATTACTTATTCAAAAAGCATCACATGAAGAGATAAAGTGAACGTAACAAAATTGATGGATGTTGACGCTTATGTAGGTGGCATCCGTTCCATCCGACGAGGTGAACGAAAATTAATTGCCGAACCACGGCTCTATCACCGAAGAACACTTGTTAACTGCCTACTCATATCGGAGGAGTTTTAGTGGTTTAGTCGCGACCAGAGAGTTGCATTTTACCTAACGGTTAGGAAATACTTATGTAGTTACCAGGGCTGGTAGGTCCGCTTAATGACGACGGCTTTTCGTAATTGGTTTAGGCACTCTTTCAGCCGATAGACTGTATCCTGGAAATCTATTAAACAGGCATTCCGTAAATCACCATACGACGCTTAGGACAGTAATGAACCATAAACGGGGACTATGTGGAACTATTAAACTCTTATGAATGCTTGTTGCTGTGGTATATGAAACCTGCTGCGGGTTGATGCATTTGATTTTATTACTGAAAAGATACAAGAAAGACTTAAGTAGACTATTAAATTACTTCTTCAGTGATGACTTTAGTAACCACTGAGAATATACGTTTCGTATCGTATTATATCTCGCTGTATCTTGGAATAAGGTTGCTTCAAATTGAATAGTAAAACATTTAAAGTCCATTTATCATCTCCAGCTTCCCATAGTGGCATTGGCTCTCCGATATACTCAATTTATTATGACCGTGCCACAGTATTTGTTCACACATCTTGGAGACGAGAGTATGTATGTAATCTTTTGGCCTACCAGATCCTGCTTTGAAGATCTCCTGCTTTTTCGACCGAAAATATCCCCACTGTGACCTGGAACGTCCAAGAGAGTTCACAAAGCTCCTCAATAGTGTTTCGAGTACTTATGGTACCAGCAGGACTTCTTCTTATCGAGCGCTATGTATGTATGTATGTTGGCGTTACAGTCCATGAAGGACCAGAACCGAGCTTCTCTCAATCACCCATGTTGTGTGTGATTTCATTTTCCCATAGGTGAAAGGGACCTACAGTTTATTGCCGGTTCCGAACGGCGAATTCCGAGAAGCTTTTCATGACAATTTTACTACAGGGGGTTTTGTCAGAACCCCGCTGGGGAGAAACACCGTGAAAACACGTTCGATGACATGGCTGTGTCGGGATTCGATCCCGTGTCATCGGCGTCAGAGGCCAACACACTACCCACTGCGCCACGGTGCTGTCGAGCGCTATAGTTCGGGATAAAACTGGGCCTCAACGAACATGCCCCTCCGATTAGCACAATCTTTTGCCAGCCTTTTCCTTGCCGCACACCCAGTTGGCTGAGAACCCCTTCCATCTGTGTGCGCCATCTTAGGTGTGGTTGTATTCTGTTTTTTCGTCCCTCGGGGTTGGATTAAAAAACTCTCCGGGTCGGAGCTACCGTGTTCGTTCGCTCCACATGGTCTAGCAATTTTTGGCGTTGAATCCGTAGGTGCCTGACTAAAGTCATGTCGCTGTACAGCTCGTAAAGCTCGTGATTGAATCTTTCCTCCATCTCCCGTCTGCGTTTATAGGACCGAAAATCACACATACATATGTATTTCCATGCTACTGCGCCGTATAGCAGGACGGGATATTAGCTCTATTACTCAACGGCTTCCATGCCCGATCGGCAAGAGTGATTGTGCGTTTGATTTCGGAACCGATGTCGTTGTTCCAGGTCACAGCAAATGGAGCCATGGTAGAGGAAGTACCTTACTACTGCAAACTTATATCTGCCAATGCAAACGTTCTGGCCGAGACATCGCTGGTGAGTGTCCTTTTTTGGCCTCGGTTACTGGCCGCCTCCTCAACGCTTGTAAAAGCCATTGGCATCTCGCTGTGTTCTTCCGATTATGTCAATGTCATCCGCGTATGCGAGGATTTGAAATAAATTGTGCGTCTCTTGTGTTGGCCAGTGATTTTTGCACAATCATTTCTAATACGGTGTTGAACAAATCACACGACAGCGCATCGCCTTACTTAAATCATTTTTTTTCTTGACATTAAAACTGTGTCCAACGTCTCTGTCTTATGCGGCCTTAAAGTCGACAAATAGGTAGTAAACATCGTCCTAAAATTCATAGGTTTTTTCCAGGGTCAGCGGTAGTGTGAAGACTTGTTCGATGATGGATTTCCCCGACCTGAAGCCACACTAATAAAGGCCTATCGCTGGGCTAGAAAATCTGAAAGTGGAGAGGACTCTCACAGAGGTGATCAGCGAGTTACTCTCAACACGCAAAATCCACTCTAGATTGGGAAGCCAAGCAACCACAAAAGCGGCGAAGGGTCCTCTCACCCCGTCTCGGGTGTGTAGTTGCAAATGAACTATTGACTGGAGAAAGGAGGCCTCGACGTTATTGCCTACGCTGATGACGTAGCCATTACCATATCGGACAAATACCTACCCACACTGAATGACCATATGCAAATGGCATTCTTCATACTGTGCAAATGGGCACAACACAATGGGCTCGGGGTAAATGCCCATAATACGGAGCTTGTGCTATTCACCAGAAGGCACAAAATTCCGGAAACCTGCCCAATCACTTTACTTGGCACCCGGTTAACCTATTCCTCCAGTGCCAAATACCTTGGCATTGTGCTAATCTGGGAGAACAACACATCCGAGCGAGCAAAAAAAGCAGAAAGCCTTAGGGAAAAAAATGGGTATTCAACCCCCAGCTCACCCTATGACTCTACATTACAGTCGTTAGACCTTTTCTAATGTATGGAGTGCAAGTTTGGTGGACTGCACCGGACAAAACAACATACCATAAATAATTCGAGAAAGTACAAAGCCTGGCATGTTTGCATGTGCATCACCGGGGCCCTAAGGTCCACCCCAATGGCAACGCGCAACTCAAAATGGACGAGCTATATCACTGGCCACTCCTCCATCCTGAACAACAGGATAACCATGGCAGAAAACTCGGACCACATAGAGCCCGCCACAAGTCAAGTCAAGAAAGATAACATACCCGGACAGACGGAACCGGTCCCGCCAAACTCAACCTCGCAAGAGCTGCGTGGTCTTTTACACGGACGGGTCAAAAGCCAAAGGCGTGATGGGTACCTGAGCCAAGCTCTTGTGGGCGGAGTTGTTGGCAATAAAGGAGGCTCTGTCTTGGCTTAAGTGGAATATATTATCTACTACGGATATTCGAATTCTCATGGAACAAGAACAAGCCTTGACTGTCGCCTATCTCTTAACTAGGGCACAGAAAATCTCAGGCAATGAAAGGGCCGACACACTCGCCAGACCAGGAACAACGCAACAAACAATCATCGCATGCGGGGAATACCTCTTGCAGCCATTAAACTTAAACTCATAAATCTCGCCATGGCTGAGACGTACCTGAGATGAACCCAGGGGCACACCTGTCCCATCATCAGGCAAATCTGGCCTCAGCTCGATAGTCAACGGACGAGGAGAATAATCTCCCTAAAAAGTACTGACATCTACAAAATCATTGGTATCATCACCGGCCACTGTCTCATTGGCAGTCATGCGCAAAAACTAGGGCAAGTTCCGAGTGATTTTTGCAGAAGCTGCCTAGACGAAGAGGAGGTCCAAGCCATCCGCCACCTACTCTGCGCCTGCCCGGCTTTAAGCGCACTGAAGAAACGCTACCTAGGATCCTACTTTCTAAACGACCTGGTAGATGTTTATACAACATACAACTTCTATTGGTAATAGGACACAGCGATATCTCAAGCAACGAAAGGGCCGACACACTCGCCAGACAAGGAACGACACAACAATCAATCATGGGATGAGACCTGACCTTCTTAATTTTTTAAGAAGCACTAAGTGGTTCCATGAATAGGGGGACAAACCCCCTCGTAGCAAAACAACAGGTCTCTCTGGCATAAGTGTATTCTTCCCATTCTGGGGAGACTACGAACCTACTTACCTATCGGATTATTTACAAAAGGTTTCAGGCATTCACATAAAACGGCTGAGAAGATTTTGAAGGCGATGTTGAGGAGACCTATTTCTCTGTAGTTGGGGCAATCAAAGGCGTCTCCTTTCTTGTGGACCACGCAAACGATGCTCAGACTAAATTTCTCCATCTCCAGCCGGTTTGACGACACTCCGTCTGCGCCGGCAGCTTAATTCGAGGCGGAATTTTCGGCGATCTTCATCGTTTAGAAATGCATCATTCTGCCTGACAGCGTCATATTGACTAACATCGTCGTTATACAGTCTGCAGAAGTGGTTTTCCCATGTTCTCAGTATCTACTGCGATTCTACTACTTAGTGTCCGTTTTCATTCCTACAGGCTTCAATTCCGGCTTTATAAACTCTGTATGTTCACTTTATCTGTTGATAAAACCTTCGAACGTCAGGCCTGCAGTAATACCTCTCCAAGTTATCAGTCGCTTCTCGTACTGTGTCTTCTTTCTCCTGAGGAGCTTATGCTCCTCTCTTCTTTTTAACTCGTGGAGCTCACGAGCTGCTCTTGTTCTTCTATGCAGCGAGGCTTTATATGCCTCCTGCACTCGTCATCGAACCAGGTGTTCCTTCGTAGTGGAGCAGTGCTTTTCAGGGTTTGCTTGCAAAGGTATCACTGTTGTTATTGATAGCGAGCAGGGTTGAGGTGTATGAGAGAGGTTAAAACAGATAACTTTGTGTTCCTACCCTCTATCACTGTGTCGTGATATCCGTAGGCGCGTCTTGGCTACTACAACTTAGTGGTCTGAGTCGATGTTAATTCCTCGGAAAGTTCGAATATTAAGAATAGTGGAGGAGTGTCTGACGTCGATCGCAATGTGATCCATCTGATTGGTGCTCGACTGATCCGGTGATTGCCAGGTTTATTTGTGGATGTAGAAATGAGGGAATCGTGTGCTAGCTAGAAGGAGATTATGCCCCGCCAGGAAGTTAAATGTGTCCCCCTTGTCCAGCTTCGCGTTAAAATCTCCTAGTACTATCTTTATATCGTAGCTGGACATAGGTTCTGTGTAGGAGATCGTAGAAGTAGTCTTTGAGTCGATCATCCTCTTCTTCGGTTGGAGCGTGAACGCATATCGAGCTAATGTTCCCGAATTCAACTGGTATGTAACCAGTATTTTTTCTCCTTCCCGCAAAGAGAACGACGTCAGTCTTAAGAGTATTCACCGACAGCCCATTTTTCGTACACCAATCGTCGAGCACATTTAGCGCCCCATGTACTTTGAGACAGACAGTCAACAGAGAGAATGGCGACATCATCTCCATAGGCCTGAAGATAGGTTCTATAGGCATTGAGGGCATCGAGCAAAGAGTCGATCACCATGCACACCGGTTTTGAAGCGCAGTCTCGCAGGATTTTTCGCGCTGATATGCATGTTGCATCTCTGATGGAGGATGCATTCGATGGGCATCTTTGCGCAAGTGCAGCTCTTCTATTCTTTTCATGTTTTTCAGCAAGAAGGATGTTAGACTGATTGGTTTGAAACTCTTGACGAGTGAGTAATCCTTTTTCTTTTGGGAATAAGGACTACTTTCACCGTGTGTCAGGGAATAGGTATGTAGGCAAGTGCCAGAGTAGGAAGAAGTTATTCACACAATATTGAATGCATTTGAGTGAAACTATCACAAAAGCATTCCTCAATCTCACGCTCGACCTTTAAATATTAGTTCACGCGTGGCATCGATTTTTTTTTCCTGACGTAACAACCGATTTAAGCGAATCTACACGAAACTCGTCTTGTAACGAAGTGGGGCCACGGAAAATTCGGAGAAGCAGCGAAACACGACACCTCGGGATGTGCTTCATTGCCAAAAGTCGAGGCGAGCTGATCGGCACACTGTTGTTGGTTGAATCCACGTCGAAAGACATAGAAAATCATTCATTCAAGATGAATGTTTCAAGTTTCTGTAAACAACACAAATAGCACTCGTATGACAAACTGTCAAAATTTACTATGACAACGCCAGATTCGACATTTTCACCCTGAGTAACATGCATGCAACCAACCGTGGTCAGATGAGAAGCCAAGCCATTTATCAGGCCACAAACGACGCTACTATGCATCTAACGGAAAAACCCAAGCCAAGCCAAGCCACTTAGCTTTATGCCAAAACAGCAGCATAAGAGTGACCATATTTGGACAAAAGACCCGCTGTTCGCATGCATGCAAACAAACCATCTCTCTCTTACTATCTTTACCACATAAGCAATAAAATTTAGGGTTAATTTTCTGCTAAGTTAGCTTGTAAGATCATTCTATATTGGATGGTGGTCAAATAAAGATCAAATTAAACAAGATCCCGTTGTGTTATTTTCTTGCGAGTCACGACTGGCTCCCCCTCCGTATTTTACTCCTGGTGTTGTCATATCTCAAAACATAACAAGCTACGTAGCACGGTCCAGGCCAGATACAACTCATGCATTTTAGTCAGCAAAGGCATGATCATTGAAGTAGCTGGCGCCATTGACGGTAACGTTGTCCAGATGGAGTTCCAGGTGTATTTCACAGAGACGCAAAATGCTCTACAAAGCTGGTATGGATTGCGGTTGCAACTTTTACACAACTGGCAAACCAGCGTCCTGGCTTACAGACACTGCGAAATCACCTGACCTTATCGATTTTTTCATTGCAAAGGGCATATCTGACTGCCACCAAGAGAACTTTGATCCCTCCTCAGGTCATTTTCCAGTTTTACTGACCATAAGTGCAAGGTGGAAAACCTGTACCACCTAGGCTTACGAATAGAAGGATAAACTGGAAAGGTTGAAATTCAAAAAGGTGTTAGTCTGAGAGTGCCACTTAGGGCGCCATAAGAATTAGAATTCGTAGTTGACCGATTCATTGAAGCTATTCAGTACGCAACATGTGCCATTCCTTTCCATTCCTTTCCGAAAAAAAATGCCGAACATTTTTTTCATAAATTATGTACCAGAAATCGAAGATCGGGTAAAGGGGAAACGAAAAGCACGTAAACGATGGCAATGAAGTCGAGCGCCGCAGCATAACACATATTTAAACCGGGTTTGTTCGTACTTAGAAAACCTGACCGCTGACAAGGAATCAAATTACTTCCTTTGGAAGGCTACTAAGGGCATTAAAAAGCCTAAACTGCAGGCACCACCAGAAAGGAAAACCAAGTGAAAATGAAAATGAAGAAAAGACTGAAGTTTTTGCTGAATGTCTTGCTGAAACCTTTGACCCATTCAGAGGACTGCTATACTCTGGAAATGGCCGTGGAATACAGAATGACGCAAGCTATGCTTTCCGAACTAGAAAATATCGTACAATTCCTCAAGTCAAATAAAGCACCAGGCTACGACTTAATTACAGGAGTTGTCCTCAAAATTTGCAGAGAAATGCTCAACCCAAACTTTTATACCCTGTTAACGCAGCGCTAGAGTTGTTGAACACGTAAGGGGCCAGTGGAAGGTCGGCGAAGTTGTTACGGTTCTAAAGCCAGGAAAGCCACCGATGGATTAAAAATCTTACCGCCCTTAATTTCGACAATTGTCGGAGAAAAGCGTCTTTGCCGTACCATCGGCTTGGTTTCAGAAGCAAGCATTGCACTTTAGACCAAGTGCATCTCATAACCGATGTGGTCGAAAAAGCACTCGAACATAAGCTAATATGTTTAAGTGTATTTCTTGAAGTCTCCCAAGTGTGGCACCAAGGTTTGGGACATAAAATGAGACAAGTTGTCCCTGGACAACTATCGATGGTTCTGGAAAACGACTTGCCTGATAGACTCTTTCGTGTTAAACACGGGAGCCAATAAACTAATGTTAGAGCAATTATGGCTGGCGTTCCGCAGGGAAGCGTACTTGATCCGCTTCTTTACCTGCTGTTTACCAGAGACAGTATATGGTACTGGTTGCTAGAAAAATAGTACTGAAAACAAGCTGCTTCAAGCAAATGCTTATAACCATTTGGGCTTACGGTAACAACCCTGGGGATGAGCCAAGAAGAGTAGTTCTTCTATGACACAAACTTTTCAAAATAAAGTATTGCGAGTCTTTGTTAACTCGTCGTGGCAGACAACTGATGAATATGAGACTATCGGTCTTATTATTGCCGTGTAGATCCAGAGGACCGTTGGCGGCGATAAACCCCATGTTTTTCCAAAAGTACCTTTGCATTACCAAAGCGCTGATAGCGCTTGGGTGGTTTTTGTCTCAACATGGTTTGACCAAGGAAGTTTGCTGTACAAGGTAACTCCCAGGCACTTAGCTTACTTGGATACCGGAATGCAAGTCCTCTTCTTGTGAAGTGAACAGCATCGGTCTTAAAAGGATTAACCGACAGCCCATTTCTTGTACACGAGTCATCAATCACATTTAGCGCTGCCTGTGCAGACACTCAGTCGCTAAACATGAGACGACAGAGAGAATAGCTTGGATCCATAACCTGCGTCAGGACAGGAGCATTGCTTTAATCCACGAACCTAAACCGCACGCACTCTGCGGATTGCAGGAACTCTCGCAGACAAAGCTGCTTAATAAATGTAATTACCTCGAGAACGTAAAACTGCTAGACAAGTCAACTGAGCTAGTTGTAGTCCTCATAGTGTCCTTAGAATATTTTCACCAACCCTCGCAAAAACAAAAAAAAAAAAAAAAATTCATGAGAATATAGAAGAAAAAATGTAAACTAAGTTGACGCGAGGGCGCCCGTGGCGCAGTAGTTAGTATGTTGGACCCTGACGCACGATGAGCGAGTCCGGATCCCGATAACACCAACGCCATCGAATGTTTATTTCGCGGCGTCTCTCCTCGGCGGGGTACTGGCAAAACTCCCCGTAGTATAACTTGCCTAGAAAAAGCTTCTCGACTCACGCCGTTCCGAATCGGCATTAAACTGTAGGTCCCTTTCACCTGTGTGAAAAATAGAATCACACACAACATGGGTGAATGAAGGGAAGCTTGGCTCTGGTCCTTCATGGGCTGTAACGCCAACATACATACATACAAGTTGATGTGGCTTCGATTGAACCTGGTTCCAAGATTTCGCCTTCGTCTAAGGTTCTAGTGAGACTGTTTTCGGGAAATTTTCGAAGAGCATCTGCTTGATTTACTTGCCAAACTACTTATGCTTAAGATCTGTTGGTCCTTTATACTGCCGTAAACTTTGACGCTGATCGCCAACATATCAGATTTAACATCTCTATTGAGGTTAAGGAGGCTAAGTCTGCATATCAGCCCAAACGACTAAAGTGGGCTCTTTTCCAAGGTCAACTTGCCGCTAAAGGAGGGATGCTTCTTACATAAGTCAATTGCATCGACAAATGATATTGAAGAAGTGGCTTATCAACTCAACGAAGCACTTATCTCATTTTCTAGAATCAGTTGTACACCCAGGACAAGTACACACCGGCGGTGTGTACGCTGATGGAATGCACAGCTCCAATATCTAAGGAAACAGGTGGGACCTCTGTTTGGCAAAGCCAAACGATTATTGATCTGCTCTAACGAAATGAGGAAGCCTCTATAAAGCGCTATCCCAGAAGCACACAAATGGACTCGGGCTGCTTCATAAATCAGGCGGTATCTTTACTGTCAATCGGAGGGAAGCCCTGGAGTTCTTGCTTGAGGTGCCTTTCCCTGGTTCTACTCCCCAGCTTATGTCTGTTGACATTCAGACGGACATCATAAATAACATCGACAGTAGAACGAATAGCCCTTTCTGGTGGAATTTCTAGCCCCGATAGAGTTAAATATAAATGTTAAATGTTGAAAATAGTTTCACACGCTAGGAGATCGTGATTTGCGCCTTCCTCGATATTGAGGGGGTTTTTGACAATACTAGCTATAACTCCATCACCACAGCACTATCCTGCAGAAGTGTACATCATCCCACTAGTAACTGGATTATGTATGTATGTGTGTATGTCGGCGTTGCAGTCCATGAAGGACCTGAGCCGAGCTCCTCTCAATCACCCATGTTGTGTGTGATTTAATTTTCCCATAGGTGAAAGGGACGATACAGTTTATTTCCGGTTCCGAACGGCGAATTTCGAGAAGCTTTTCATGACAATTTTACTACAGGGGGTCTTGTCAGAACCCCGCTGACGAGAAACACCGTGAAAATACGTTCGATGACATGGCTGTGTCGGGATTCGATCCCGTGTCATCGGCGTCCGAGGCCAACACACTACTCACGGCGCCACGGTGCTCTCAGTAACTGGATTAGGGCGATGCTAAATAGCCGCATTACATCGGCTACATCCGGACAAGTCTCGTTGTCAGTATCGCCGGGTAAGAGGGTAAGGGGTATTCACAAGGAGGAGTTATTTCGCCGCTTCTCTGGTCGATAGTTCCGACGATCTACACCGCCAGCATCGGATGTGCCGTCTATCTAAATGGTACAAACATAGAATTTTCCGAAAGGTTTAAGTGTCTAGGTATTGACCATGATCGCAAACTTAACTGGAACCCCAACACCAAAAACAAACTCACAAAGGTGACTTAGGCACTATGGGCCTGTCGACTCACTTACTGTAAAACCTTGGCATTAAAACCAACGTTGACCCACTGGCGATAATCGTTAAGCTTCAACGCCTCCAGAGACTAGGGTGTCTCCGCATTAAAGGCGCTATGCCAACCTGAACCTACGGCAGTTCAGGAAACACTAATTGGACTTACACCACTGCATTTTTTTTATTGAAAAGGTTTGATTACTTAGTGCAATCAGAATTCCTATGGGCTACGTGTCTATCCGTAGCTGGATATGATTTCCACGGTCTTGGTGGCATTACCATACATCTTCACTTTTGACAAGAGATTTGTGATATTGATCAATCCGCACAGTTTGGGAAACCATTGATCGGCTCTAGAAATGAGTTCTAGTATTCTCCAAGCTGAATTACATACATATATGCGATCCTGACATGCGTCAATTTAAACTTCGGGACAAGCATAAGAGGTGTAACCATTAATGTGCTCTCTCAAAACCGAGCAGCGCCTAAAGCGCAGGGTTCGTATAGCACGAACTCAAAATCCGTCAACGAATGCAATGCTGCCCTGCACTCTGGTGAGTGCCAAGGCACATAGGTATTTAGGGCAATGAAATCGCCTATCAACTTGCCAGGGAAGGTTTCAGCGAAAGTCAAATAGGTCCTGAAGCTTTCTGCGGCACTCCCAAGTCTAAGATTATTTTCTTCTTAGACAAGCGGGAAAAATCGCAACACCTATCCCTTTGGAATCGAAACGACTTATACCGCCCCTGAACAAACACTCTATTAATATACCCAAACTTAATAGAGTAGATATCAGAAGACTAGTCAGCTATCTGAATGTCGTCTGTTAGTCTGAAACTGAATGTCTACACTGTCTTGAGGACGAAGAAACTGGCACATACTGTTTCAGTGTTCTGCTTTTTTCCATCTTAGGAAGCGTATCCTTTTCAATGAAATGATGACTCCTGAGAGGATCAGCTCCTATACGAGAGACATTCTCAACTTTATTAGGGAAGTGGAGAAGCTCCTTCTCTAATCGGCTAGTAATCACATTAGATCTATAAAGGTCGCAGAGCCTCATGCTATTAGTTTGAACTAGCCCCTTAATTAAAAGAAGAAACAACTTTGATAACCGGTTATTAAAACAATCGAATTTAAAATCAGTAAAGCCCACTTGACGTGTTATTTCCAATTCGATTTCATAGGAAAAAGCATAACGTGATGGTGAAAAATGGTGTAAAAAAGTAATATTACACTTCAGCTCTTAATACCGTGCTAGAATTACAGCTTCAAATTTTCCCAAATGCGTCATTTTGTTTTTATGCCCTATTTCAGAAAAGAATTCACAGAAGCAACCTAATTAGAAATTGCTACCAAAATTGCTATAACGAACAACATTTTAATTGCCACCAATTGCAGAACTCAATCAAAGTGAATGATTTTTTTAAGTATGTCTTAGGAAATGGACCATAAAACTAGACTGACGCTTGCGCCTTCGAATTATAGCGCATACACCGTCATTCCGTGTTTCCCAAGAAGAACTGTAGAGCCATGCGTTTAATGAGATTTTTCATTGGATCCACAGACTCTTACCATATCGCCGCACGCAACACATTCTCGTTACCTCAACGACCAAACGTAAGAGTCAATTTAATAAAATAAAAATATCTTTAATCTAGTATCTATCAAGCCATTAATAAAGCCAACGATAGTCCAAACTATCTTACTAATTGCAGACAAAAATTAATTACCACTGAGATAAGCCACCAAAGACACAGACTTACGGTAAGTGCTCTTGACGATTCCTCCGATAGGTACACATCGTCACCACCTGTCGCTCATACCTTGAAAAATAGCTCAATACGTTGAAATTACCTCTACTGGATCAGCAGAGCCCAATGCCAAAGAGCAGCTCTTCGAAGAATCTATGATTACGTTTGGACTGACAACATTGGCAGTTATTGGGCATTAGTCTTTTCTGTCGGACGGTGGCTTTGAGCTGGCCACAACTACTCGTGGCGCTGTCTAATGAATAACTATTTAATTCTACAGCGATAACAATAAACCAGGCGAGTATCTCCTCCTCCCAAATGGAGAATCGAAGAAGGATGCCGACGTGCATCAAGTGTGCGTTCGGGGCGAATGTATGGGTTTGAAGTGGCTAGCGCCAATCTGTGGATTTACGATCAATTAGTTAAAGGAAGCGCGCATGCTACCGCTGTGTGCTGGCAATCCAATGGAAATGTTAATTGCGATGTCTTAAAGGTTTTCAGCCAGTCGTCGATGAGGTTTTTGTTTTTGTAACTCGTATGAGTCATAGTTGTTGCTGAGGCGACTACAGGGATTATATTAATTTAGTAGATACTCGACAACTAGTTGTGGCATTTAGAGTGAAAATTACGTTAAACAGACGTGCATGGGATGCAAATTAACATTGTTAATCAATGGATATCCGTTTGAGTCGTTTATGGCTTGTGTTGTACTACCCGTCAGTTTTGCTGTGAGAGTGGTAATGAAAAGCAAATTTTCATGTGACCAAGAAGGAATATGCATCTGTTTATTAACTGGTTATCCAGTTGTCGTCTTTATTATACTGTAAGCCATTGGATAGATAGTAGAGAGATGTCATGCCTCTGCTGGTATAGTTATCACTTTTATGTACCACTATCGTGTCTTTATTCGACAGATTTCTTACCTCGTACCCGGCTGAAAGGCATTTTTGTGCGGAGGTAGCAGAACAGATTGCTTGCCTCGAGGAAATTCCTTTTCAACATTGTTATTTCAACACCTTGTCGGCTGAGTTCACATCTCATGAATCTTAGGATACAATCTGTGAGTATTTCTATTCATAGTTCGATTAACAAATTGCCTGAGTGCATTTATTACATCAAGTCCAATCAGCGAGTATGGTCGTTAACTTACGTCGATTTGTTGCAGATTTTAATGGACACCTACCCGAAAGCCACTGATTTCTAGCAACGTATGATGGAGATCATGCCAAATGCTGAACGAATGGAATGCAACTTAATCAGTGCACGGTTGCTCATTTTGAACCTAGGACTCGATTGGGCACTATAAAGGGACCTATTGTGGACGTGACTGATAATGAGTGTCAGACCAGCGCATTGGATTCCAGTTTAAGTGAGTATCACCCGAAAATGTATGTATTTCTCTCAATAAAACTTAAGGTAAACTGAAATGTTATGGTTTTACTATTCTTGAAACTTTAGTTGGCGTAAGTATCTACATCTCCATTCGCTAAACAATAAAACTGAACCAGATCAAGTGATTTCCAAATGGGTTCCACAGGCAATTTCTCGCCCACCATACCCGCCCAAAGGCTATTTGCCAGTACCAACGTTACGTATACATATCCCATTGCAGTCCCACTCCATCAAGTCATAAATTCTCAGCCGAATATGCATTGAAAGCGATCGAGTTTCATTGTACTCATTAGGAATTTATGATCTCGCTCAATGCATTCCACATACATTCAATTCGCAGGTGCACTATTTGCCCCCCAGACCAAGCTAGTCAGCGTTCTCGATTGACATTTTTATTGTCCCCCTCCTCTTCTGCTCGCTGATTTTTTATGCATTCGTTTTCTACTGCGTTCTGTAATTCGAATGCGTACGCATAAATCATTTCCCATAGTCGCAACGAACGATGCATGTGGCATATTGCGACAATGCCGGTGTTCTTCAAGCCTTTCACCCAAATTTGCATAATTCAATTAATAAAAAAAAAATGAAATAAAACTGCGTTCGAATGGATATGCCCTCGATTCCCGTTCGACCTACCTGGAGGGTTAATTCCATGCCTCGAGTCACCGTGGCGCAAAAAAATCACATCAATTTTCACAGTTCGCATCTGACACACGGGGCATCGTTGTCCCATCCGATCGGTCCGTCTATCGATCAAAGGATATTCGATCTTTCGCTATTCTTCTCCACGTTCGTTTTGTGTTGCAATTTCCATAAATCATATGCAAAGCAGTGAAAGGATTTCGATTTCATCCTAATTTACATATTGTGAAGTCCTGGCAACATACGCAGCTACAATAACATGCCAAAGTGAGAGTACAATGTGTTACAATTGTTTGGAATGTAAGTTTGATGACTCCGGGGTGCGTAGGGAGAGATTCGAGTTTTGCATACGCGTCCCTTTGTTAACCAATTAGGGGTTAGGCAACCCCTTTTTCTTGATCAGGATTTTCTTAAGAAATTCGAGACAAGAAGGTTCGCCGCATAGGTATGTATAAGAAAGGACTACATGTGACGACTGTAAAGGAATGGAAAGGGTAAGGTAGATCAAATGATTTTAGAGGGATCTACAGGGATGGTACAGTGCAAAATTCTCCCATGGGTACTGAGAATGAATTTCTGATGTACATTTTCGAAGCGAGTGGATTGACGCAACGAATAATGAGAGTTTCAAAACCAAGGTTTTTGAAAGTACTGGATAAGGCAACACAACTAGCTTTTTATTAATGGCGCCGTAGACCTTGTGAGGACGCAGTGGTTAGTGTGTTGGACTCTGACGCACGATGAGCGAGTTTGGATCCCGATAACACCAACGCCATCGAATGTTTATTTCGCGACGTTCCTCCTCGGCAGGGTACTGGCAAAACCCCCCGCAGTAAACTTACCATGAAAAAGCTTCTCGACTCACGCTGTTCGGAATCGGCATTGAACTGTAGGTCCCTTTCACCTGTGTGAAAAATAAATCACACACAACATGGGTGATTGAGAGAAGTTTGGCTCTGGCCCTTCATGGGCTATAAGGCCACCAAAGAAGAAGAAGAAGACCTGGGTGAGGGGTGCTATAGGGGTAGACCATGCGAACATATGAAGGCACAAGCGCCGACATTCCAGGCTATGTCTGCCAACTCCTACCCTTACCTCCACGAGCTGGCTCCTGGGTGCCTAGTACCTCAACTCTAGATCGGGTATACTCTTTGTAAGGTTTTGGGGGGCAGCAAACGAGAGAGGGAGTGAGTCAGTGAAATCACCAAGGCTCAGCTCGTTCGAGCGAAAGAACTACCTGCTGAATACCTTAATTTGGGCTACTACAACATAGGCTCAGGCCGATAAGGAACAGCACAGCTGGCCCTTTGTACTTTGGGTAAATAAGAACCTGGCCCTCTAAGCTGGGATTTGTGCTTACGGTTAACATCGGCCGGACAACTGGTCAACTCTTCTATAAGGCAGACATTACTGCGCTCCAAGAAGTGCGATGGGATGGGCCAGGCAAAAACCGGATGAAAAACTGTGATATCTACTACGGAAACTGCTACAGAGAAAATAAGGAACGATTATTCGAATGCGGATTTGTTACTGGAGCCAGACTCAGAAAGAAAGTCTTAAGCTTCCAGTATGTAAGCGAACGCCTCATAACTATCCGCTATAAAGCCAATCTCGACAGTATATGTAAGCTTAATATGTGTCCACGCTTCCACAGAGGAGAAAGATGACCGACATAAAGACGACTTCTATGATCTCCTGGACAGAACATATGCCCCATGTCCCAGCTATGACACCAAAATCGTTCTAGGAGATTTCAATGCGAAGCTGGGTAAGCAAGCTACCTTTGAACGATTCGTAAGAAAGCACAGCCTACACAACACCACATAAAAGATTTTATGGCGGGTCATAATTTTGTAGTAGCAAGTACACGATTCTCACACCTCAACATCCATAAGGGGACCTAGCGGGCCTCCGATCAATCGACAACCAACCAACATTGCGATCGACGGCAGACACTCCTCCAGCATCTTAGATGTCCGAACCTTTCGCGGAGCCAATATCGACTCGGATCATTACCTTATTGCAGCTAAGGTACGGTTGCGAATTTGCCGGAATCAACGGAGTCGAGTAAGAACACCAACATTTAACGTCGGAAAGCTGCAATCGCAAGAGACCGCCAGGACTTTCGCCGATTAAGTCTCCCTCAAGCTCTCTCAAGTCCCGATGCAATCTGCACAAACCATAGAACGGCAATGGAAACTTTGTCAGAACGCCATCAGAGAGGTCGCCTGAGATGTACTCGGTTTTAAGCCACCACCTTCGAGAAACCCCTGGTTTGATGACGGGTGCAGACAGGCCCATGTAGAGAAACAGAATGTATACATGGCCACACCGCATCGACGGACGAATGCTGCCCGCGAGCTCTATGAACAGGAAAGGAGAGAGGTGCATGCGCTTCTGAGAAGAGTAAAGAAGGAGCACGAGAAGCGCAAGATCGAGGAGATGGAGAGATGTTATTGCAGGAACGACGTTCAAAAGATTTACTAAAAAGTAAAACGAACATGCCAATGCTATAAAGCTAGAGCAGAAGCCTGCAGGGATCAGCACGGACAACTTATAGGATTGTGCAAGGACCACTTCTGCAGACTCTATAACGGCGATAATAGTCGAAATGCCGCCGTCAGGCAATGGACGAAGACGGAAGAGAATCCCGTCCACCCTACCTAGACGATGTTGAGATAGCGATATCGAAACTTAAGTCTAATGCATGCCCAATGAATAGAATCCCAGCATCGTTTGCGTGGTCCATAAGAAAGGAGACCCCTATGACTGTGCCAATTACAGAGGGATAAGTCTCCTGAACATTGCGTACAAGGTTCTCTTTGCCTTACTGTGTAAGCGCCTGAAAACGTTCGTGGACAATCTGATAGGTTCCTACCAGTGTGGTTTCAGGCCAGGAAAATTCACGATAGACCAAATACTTACACTACGGCAGATCTCGGAGATCTTGTAGGCTTTTTTCAACTTGTGTTCTACGGATCGAACGTCTAAGATGGCAGCGCCATGCAGAGCGAATGGACATCACCGCTCCGGCCCGAGGGACGACGCAGCAGAGGTGGCGCATCTAAGGTGGCGCGCACAGGTGGAAAGGTACCTCAACCAACTGGGCATGCAGAACTGGAAGCAGCTGGCCAAAGATCGTGCCGGCTGGAGAGACTTGTTGGTTGAGGCCTTGGTTCACCTCGAACTGGAGCGCCATCTAAGTAAGTAAGTAAAACCTGTGTGAGCCTCTACCTTAACCAACTAACTTATTAGTCTGCCCAATCTCAGGTCAGCCCTCACCTTCCAATTTAAATTCGAAAACTTCCTAGAACATATTCCAGACAACATACCCGCTTATCCACACGTCTTTATGCCGGTCATTTAGTTCGCTATTGTATTTTATACACTTTCCTTCTCCAAAGAACCTTCCTATCCAATACCATCAAAAGGGTATCGGGCACGGAACATATTTACAAATACTTCTCTTTCTGGAAAATCGGTTTGCAAGATCTAAGTTACATATGTTCATCGGATGGTAGTCCATACATTTGAAGGAAACTATACGGGTGCTTGATGGTTTGAGGTGCTCTCTCAGCTATTAGTACAGGCATTCCACACTTTATAAAGCGTAATACGGACCAGCACTTGTGTTTGGGATAACCTAAGGCAAAATTTTCCTAAATGCAAGGCAAAAGTTGCACTTGCGGATGATGATTTTTTCAAAATACAAAGTTCATTCTTGACTGTTGTACAATTACTGTCCCCATGCCACCCAACCTCCACGTCAAATCTTAGGTTAGGTTAGGTTGTAGTGGCCGGCTTATGCCACACGTAGGCCGAAGTCGGCCCATTGTGATACCACATGGATCATATTACCTAGATCCGCTACCTGGAAACCAATCAGTGCTTCTGATAAAGCGATGGAATTGAGCTATTTTTATGTTTGCTAGCTCACTTAAGTTATCGTAGAAGAGCCCGCCGAGGTAGATCCTCCTGCGATTCGCAAGAGAAGGGCATGAGCAGAGGAGGTAGTGAATTGATTCCTCTTCCTTTTTATCCATGCAGCCGCGGCAGAAGTCATCGGCAGGTAGCCCAATGGTACAGTGGCCTGAAATGGCACCCACTAAAGTGTTAAAGGTTCCCCTTTTGTTTGCCACAAGGTCCCTGGTCCGTAAGTTTAGCTTAGGACAGATTTGTTTAGTGATAAAGCCGATGTTACTTTCGTTCCACTGGAGGTTGGTAGCCTCTATGGTTTGAAGTTTTATCATGTGCTTGCCCGTGCTTGTTGGTGTTTTTAGATACGCGAGGGTTGGAGGACTGAGTGTGCTTGACCCTAACCTTGCAAGATCGTCGTCCGCGCAGTTTTCTGGAATATCCCTATGTCCAGGAACCCACAGGCAGGGATTTTATCGCAGATTGGCTATCTGTACAGAATTTGGGTCTCTAGATGATAGGTTGAGGAGGACTCCACTACCTACACTTGTCTTCATTTTGAAGCCATCAGTATAGAGGGAAATCCAGTCCTATGGTATGACTTTCCCTTAAGCCCATTCATCCCGGGATAGAAAGATAACTTCGAAGTTCTTAGTGAACACGCTCTGCGAGATGGTGCAGTCCGTGTCCATGTGTACTTTTAAATGGTTAAGAATGCTAGTATGGCCTTTATGTGATGTGGGCCATTTTCCTATGCCCCTAATCTGTAGGGCCGTGCAGGCAGCAACTTGTTTGTTGAAGAGTTCTAATGGTGGCAAATTTAGTAGAATGTTTAGGTCCTCCGTGGGGGCGATCTAATCGCATCACTTATGTATATGCTGGCTGATCTTTGCACTTTCTCCAAAAGGTTTCGATAGACTGTCTTTTCCAAAGCAGTCCACCAAACTACGATACCCTACAGGAGGTAGGCTTTCTTGACACAATCAAGAATGTTGGGTTTCCAATTCAGCTCCCTGTCAAGGACTAGGCCAAGGTATTTGCCTGATCTTCGGTTGTTAATTGGGTTCCACCCAGCCTCGGTGGGCTGAAGAGCGGAATTTTATATGTATTTAATTGAAAATATAGTAATGGTTAGTGTGTTGGACTCTGGCGCACGATGAGCGAGTTCGGTCCTTCATGGGCTGTAACGCCACCGAAGAAGAAGAAGTCTTCTTGGGGTTCACCCCAAGTCCACAGTACTGCGGCCAGATTACTACTGTATGTAAAGCTCCCTGCATTAGACCCTTTAGACAGCTGGGAAATTTTCCTGAGACGGCTATAGCAATGTCATCTGCATAGTCGGCCACAGCGTACCCTTCCTGATCTAGCAACAGTAGTAGTTCCAGAGGAGAGGAGAAAGTACTTTACCTTCCTTGTGGTGTACCTCTGCTGACAAGCGAAGTTGGTTTTGACGACTCTTTGTGTTGGCATTTGTCGTCCCGGTTCTATTACTGATCCCATTACACCTAGATCAGTCAGCGCTTTGGTGACGGCCCATGGCTCAACATTGTTAAAGGCGCCCTCAATATCGAGAAAAGCCACTAGGTTGTATTCCTTGTGTTCCAATGACATTTATATAGTACTAAGTAGTGAGTGGAGTGCTGTTTCCATCGATTTGCCTTTTTTGTAGGCATGTTGGTTCTTCGACAGCCTTCCTAAGCTATAGCTGTATCGATTGTCTGCGTCTAAGATCTTGTCTAGAGATTTTAGTAGAAAAATGAAGGAAGACTAATAGGCTTCAAGTTATTTGAAGTGAAGTGTGTGCAGAAGTGTGGGATATTTTGCCTGCCTTGTTTACGAAAACTACTTTGGTTACCTTCCACTTGCTAGTTATCTATATCTCTATGAGGAGAGTCCGCTTTTAAAGATTACTACAAGTCAGGGAAGGATGAGATCTGGTACCTGCTGGAGTTCCGCTGGTATGATCCCATCCGGTATTGGAGACTTGTATGGTTCAAAGCTTTTTAGGGAGAGGACAATATTACTGGTTACTAGTTTTCGAGTTCGCTCAAAGGAGGATGCTCTTGGTTGGACGACTTGATGAAGTGTCATAGCCGATAGCCCATCACTACTGCCCGGAAAGTGTGTCAAATCTTACAAAAATAAAAAAGAAACTTGAACAGAGACTCTGCACCTACTTCCTCATATGCAGTTGATTGTATCCATTACCACCATAGGGAAATGAGGACACTCGTAGTACTAACCAGTTGACCACACTGTTTTACGTATTTTTTTGGGTTAAATCATAGATTATTCTGACATTGACAACTGTTTCCCGCTCGAAATCTTGACAGGAAGTCAGTATCATACCTGCGTGGAACAAAATAAGTCCCTTTTCGCTTGAACTACGTTGGAAAGTATTGAAAACTTATTTCCAAAATGAGTGCTGTGTAGCCCAAACAGTGCGTTTTTTTAAAAGAAGTTTTGGCCGATATGAAGCACCCTCCGCGACTGCTGGTCGTAAGTTTGTGCAAAATGTTCGTTAGACTGGTATGTGAGTGGACAACACTCATGGTCCCCGCCATCGATCTCAACAGCTCAACATTTCACGCATTAGTCTGAGGAGACTTCTGCACAAAAATCTCGGATTATTCGCTTAGAAGATTCAATTGACTCAGCAATTGGTGCTGATGTGGAGTGGTGGCATCATTGGACTATTTACAGCATTACAGAGCCATGTTAACCGACTTTTTTTTACTGAAATTGAAGATATGGATTAGGACGACCTCTGGTTCATGCATGATGGCGCGCCATGCCACAATCGTATTTTGCTGCGATTTGACCCCTTTGGACTTTTTTTTTGTGGGGTACCGTAAAGGACCGATGTTATGCCATCAATCTGGATACGATTCAAGCACTTCAGGCTAATATCATCCAAGCAAACCGCGAGATACAGCCCAAAACCATCAGCGAGGTCTTGCAAAACTGGGTTGACACAATGCGCTTCGAGGCAGGCACTTGAACGACTTTTCATTTCGTAATTAATGGGAATGTTTGCTCTTACAAACAAGGCTAAATACGTGAATAAAAATTCATTCCGTTAATTTTATTGCGTTTTTAAAAAGAAACTTGTATTTGGTCAGGACAGAACCTGGCCTAAAATCGACCGTGGCTGTCGGATAGATTTTTTGAGAGACAGATATGACTTGAGAGCACCGTGACACGGGATCGAATCCCGAAAACAGGCATACCATCGATCGTATTTTCGCGGTGCTTCTCCTCAACGGGGTTATGACAAAATCCCCTTAGTATAATTGCCATGAAAAGCTTCTCGAAAATCGCCTTTTGGAACCAGCAATAAACTGTAGGTCCATTTTACCTATGGGAAAATGAAATCACACACAACATGGGGGTTGAGAGAAGCTGGGCTTTGGTCCATTCTGGACTGTAACGCCAACATATATGTACATACAGATATGACTCTAGCCACTTTCTTCCAGGCCGGAGGTGAAGAAATCTTCACCAACAGAACCGAACTTGTTAACGTCTACGCATCGGATAATTTCTTCTTCAGTGGCCACCTCAAAATGGTATAAACTAGGAAGCGAGGCCACACCTCCAATAGTGGGATTAAATCCATATTTGTTCGGACAAACTTTCAATTTAGATAGGTGTTTAGGGTCATGGCTACGACAAGTTATACCTTTTTGACGGAAGTTGCTCCAGAGCCTCTTTGGTTGGAGGGAAGTGTTTGGTTTAGAGGCTAGATAGCTTTCTTTTAGATTTCAAGCTTGTATTTAATTACACGTGTACTCGTGTCACGTTCACACGTGTATTAAAAAAAATTTAAACGTGCACACGCATACGCTCTTAATGCACGTGTAAATAAAGAAGGGAATGCTCCTCTTTCATAATTCAACTGACTACCTCATGTGCATTTACCGCTAGTCTCAAGTGAGTCCAAGTACTGTTGTTTTCCTCTGTGTTGAAGAAAGCTACATGGCTTGTTGAGCGGTTGATGTTGACATAGTAATTTCTGCCATACCGTGTCAATCAGTACTGAACTGCAGTATATTAAAATAAGACCAAAGATATGCACATCCGAAAGAATGGAAGAAAAAATCCATCAGGCACTGGCCAAAATGATCACGTTAAACCAAATGCTTCTTTCATTCCGTTCTAGCAAAGGTTTTCTTGAATTTATGGTTGTGGTAGAACTACACGTATTTTACTAAATAAACGTGTAAAACTAAATACACGTGTAGAACTAAATACACGTGTTCCTACACGGACAGTTCAATTACACGTGTAATTTGTACTTTGCTCTACTTCGTTTTGTGGAACGTATTATTGCTGTGGTAATGTAGTTGCGTGCCACCAGTTAGATCTGCTCGGTATGCTCGGTTTTGAGTTTTGACTGCCTTCATTGACAAAAACGGAGTTCCTTATATAGAGATTATGACAACGAAGATTTGTTTCCCATAAAGAGCATTTCGGGCACTCTCAAATAATTGTACGAGGTTGCAACTGATCCAAACTGATCCAGTTGTGTCGCGCCACGCTAAAAAACACGCGATGCACCGTGCAACTCGGTTCTAGGACCTCGGAACCAATCGAAACATGCACCGCGAACTCTACGAGCTGTACCAAGATGTGGATGTAGTCTGGAAGGCAAGGATCCGTCGACTACACTGGCTCGGCCACATCGAGCACATGGACATCAACGCTCCAGCTAAGAGGGTCTTCGATTCCGAGCCTCCTGGTTCGAGAAGAAGAGGAAGATCGAACCTCCGGTATAAAGACCAAGTAATCGCGGATGTAAGACATCTTGGTCTTGACAACTGGAAGCAGCGTGCCCGGGACCGTCAAGGATAGAAGGCAGCTATAGCTCAGGCTCAGATTCTCCATGGATCGCAGGCCTGATAAGTAAGTAAGTAAGTATAATACGATCTGAATATTACATTCCATGAATTGAGTCCTATGTATGGACATATGTAGCACAGAGATGAACGGGAATACTGCTTCCATCGCATCCATCAAATTACATAGGTCATTCCGAGGAAGACAATCCAACAAAGAGAGCGTAAAAGAAGGGTTGTATAAGCAAAAATGAAATCAATATAGTACGCCATATTAAAAGCCATCTAATCGAACTACCTCGAGGAAGGCTACCAAACTTGCTGACAAAAAAATATTTGATATCCTTCGCAACCCAAGAAACGCACAGTAAATCAAAACAAATTTCATATTACGAGCTAACACAGTACGCCGGTACGTATAGCAATCGGGGAGGTACTACGAATCCAGCATCCTTGTGGTTCCCATCCAAATAAAAAACAAAATCATCGGTAGCCACCTATCGGCAAATAGTTGCAATACATTTCAAAACACACTACGCATCCTTGTCGGTAAGGCAGTTGAGAGAGAATGCAAAGGAACATCAAATCCATGGCGGGAAATTTAAATTGGAAAAATCCCACACTCTCATTCCAATTCAAATTCCGAATCAATCGACGATTTCCACAATTCTAATTCGACCCCTACGTGTGCAGATACTAAAAGCTGCACAACACTTCACTGCAATTCTGTGGACCAATCTTTTGTACACAATCAGTTCGTGCAATTCGGTTAATTCGTGAATGTAAATTTGCGTGTGCGCATTGTTAACCACCAAATTGTCGATGCCATACCATGCGATTACAAATTAATTCCGAATACAGCAACAACAATTACATTTGTTGTTGTAGTTTCGCATTGCGATATACATAAGCTGCAGAACAACGACTAATGAATGGTGTCGGTCATAAATTACAGGACCAGTTTGAGTAACACAAACGCCTTCGGTGTATCTTTCTGCTGCTGTTGTTCGTTGTCACAACATTTTGGCATCTGAGTACAGTTGTAAAAGAAATCTTGTATGCTGTGTATAATTGGGATGCAGCCGTTCAATGGATACATGTAGGGAAAGAGAGAAATAACGAAAAACAAATCGGTAATCTTAAAGTTGGATGGTAGTAAAAATGGAAGAGATCTCGTAAGGAAGCGAACAAACTGCGTCGGTCTTTTCCCATTCGACCGTGTCAGTGTAGCTTCTTGTCTGCGAGGTGATTCATTGACCTCCAGTTGTTCCCGTTGATGGTTGTAATTTGTCATTAAATTACACGATTATTTGTTCTACACAGAGTGGCAAGAATGACATTTTTGTTGTTTGCTTTTTCTTGTCGGTGTAATTAAAATTTGCAGCTTTTAATTGCATGTGACTAATGACCCAGTGTCTGTCGGTTGTGGTTGCGAAAACAAACTGCCAGCTGTGTTGAAAGAGAATGTTTTCGACACCTGATGTTTTGGATAGATGAATGGATTAAGAAAGTGGAAAAATCACTTTTGAAAAACAAAAGGGGACTGAATAACAACAGTGGTTTGAGCCTTGGGTTATGTTGTTTTTCGGCAACTAAAAGTCTGCCGGCGAGAATTCTAGTGGAATCATTTCAAACTATCCCTCAGGATGCTATTTTGGATCACAACAATATCCTAAATGCTTGCAGACAGTAAATAATCCACTATAAAAGCAACCTGGTTCCGAGATTAGGTAACACGATCTATGTTAGTCGTCCTAAACCAGGAATAAAATTTGCATTTTTTACTATCTGCAAATGATTCAAATTTTCACACTATCCATACGCATACAACAATGTACCACAATGTAGAGGCCGGCGCGAGTGTTTATTGTAACCGGCTTATCCATAATATTCCTTCACACCGGAGATCTTTTATGACCGCTGTAAAACGCCATCGGACTCCAACTGCACATTCGAATGTACTTTGATGAAGTAATAAAAGTGATTCAGTAAAATTTAATTGCAATTGCACATTGCGTAACAATCTCAACATAGCCAGATAGGCAAACGTAGAGGCAACCACAAAGTCAGACTTGCTAAGGTCATAAACGTGGCAAGTGAATCGTGTTTCGAAAGTTGTTTCTGCACTATCCATATGGGTAGAAATAACAGTATCTGATCACTAAAACCTAACCGGAGGGGACAAATAGTTAAAGGTAACTTGAAACGGTAACTTGAAAACGTAACTTGTGGAACGTAACTGCTCGGACTCCCACCTAGTCTACAATGTCCATTTATCGAAGTCATTGAAAGAATACGTTATCCGTTCATATTCCCCCCTAATTATCTAGCTATCCCTGTTCGTAACTATCTCGCATAATCACCTCCATCACGAAAATTCGCAATCCACTCATAGATACAAAATGCCGGTATAATTTTTACAACCGGACATTACATAAAATTACATTTTAATAACCCTCTCGTTCTCTCTTTGTGGAATTGCATACTTGCCTAGGAAGCGTTACGTTTCTACTTAACTTGTTCTCTCCATTTTCTATCCGACAAACACGCATCATCCCATACTATATGTAGACCTGTCAGGTAATATGCCCGACGACCGCCTGAGTTATTCCAACCAATAAACAACTGCCACTCATCTCTTCCATCACTGCTGCAAGAAACAAAAATGGAAAGCGGCACATCACCTCGAGGGCTGTCCAGCCAGGGAGAAACATAAGAACCAGTTCCAATGCTACGAGGAGCTATCTATTACCTCTATTACCCACTCTGGCCAGTCTCAAGTCCGCCAAACCAAACCGAGTTAAACAATTTAAGTTATGAATTTTTGAATGCACCCTAGTTCCGCCAACCACGAGTGATTTGCATCCAACAATCGACTGCTCGTACGCACTAGGTGCATGCACTTGCCTTGGCAATTAACAACCCCACTGGAGCCGATTATGTAGAGGCGCTCCGCTTAGTGCCTGCTTGTTCGACTGACAAGTCATCCCGTCATTGCATTTCCATGTCATTAAAACTGCATCAAGGTGTTTATTAACAGATCATTTTCGTCCGCGCAAGGGCTGTCGTTACATGCATAACTACTCGTGCGTCGTCGCTCACTTCCGCGTAATGGTCTTCATTCAAGTCTACCATCATACCACGTACACGTACGTAATTGACTCTGCCCACATGTAAATTAAGAAGTAAAATAACTGACCCAATACGTTGACTGGTGCGTTTCCTCCTGGAACACCTTCCTCATTTCGTTCAATGCGCAAATTACATGGTGATTCGGTGCTGCGGCGACGAATGGCGAAAGGAGTCAAGACAGTCAAATTCGTCCTTCGTCAGCGTGGGGACAGAATGGCACGATCACTTCCGGGCCTGATGATTAAGTTTGGTGTGCTCGCTCTCACTGGTCCAATGGAAGCCATCAATTGCTCGAGGTAATTGTGGATCATATCGGCTGTGGGTATATCGTATGGCAAACATTAATTTAAGCAATTAAACTGTCAGACCTTCTTTAGAGACGAATTTATAGCCGGGAAAATGGTCACAGTGCCGGTGCTCTGTCTCTGACCTGAATACTTCCCATGGTGGGAAGGGTTGTGGAGATTGTTATTCGCGGTTATTGGCTACTTCTTGAGTGAATGATTTTAGCGCAAATAGAGAAAGATAAAATGGATTCAAGGATTTAAGGCTGGAGTTCGATGAACGAAAGCAGCAGGCAGGAGGAAGGACCATCAAACCTTTTTGAATAAAATTCTAGGGAGTGCATATACAAGCAAAGGGTGAATCGCCTCAATTCTCGTAACACGTTTTTACCGAAAAGCACGACGAACTTATGTAGAGTTAAATAGTACATCAATCTATTCTTGTCTGCGCTAATTTTAAGGGCAAAGTCCCCTAACATCGCATACAAAACTGTGGTTATCACATGTGTGATGACTTGGAGCTCGCGGTGTTAGAAATGAAGATGAGAAATGATCGCCATCGTTTTAAACGGAACTCACTCCACCGTTACCTTCAACGCCATGGTATGATTTAGGCATGGTGACCTGTTGTTATGCAACATGCATAGGATCATCCTGGACAAAGTCCTATTAGACTCCGGCACTACAACTGGAAGTGAAATCTACTATTGGACAGAACCATTATAGAGGAAACGTTTGCAACTATTGAAGCAGAAGTTGTAAACACAAAGTCAAGTTTTATGAGTCCCTATTGGAACATGTCATCAAAATTGTTGACACTCGGATCGACATCTCTAAAATAAAATCAGCCGTCGTGAGCGGATGAGAGGTAACATTGTTCAAACACGCTGCAAATGCAAGTGTGTTAAACAACACGCAGCATATGTGTCATTCGAAATACTTGAACAACAATTGTGTGTGTGATCTTTAAAATTAAGACACTTATTCGTGTTAAAACTACGAGCATAACACGTTCTATTGCGTGTCATGATTAAAAACTCTATTGACACGGGATCACTGGGTTGGGAGTCCAGTATGTTAACCATTACACTATGGTTGTGTGTATAGTTGGGAAAGTTCCCTTTTTGTGTACTTCCATTACAACACACTCTTAATAGCATATTAAATGACTACGATGAAAACACACACTTAGGTGTGTTACAGCAACACACTTACCATTTGCAGTTCATAAATGGCATAAGTGATATTTCAAAATAAGGTAGCCAACTTAAATTAGAAATAAACAATTGTAATCCTGATTCATGTTAACTTGCATGTGCCTTATTTGGCCATCCCTATAGGCATAGCAAAGGGCAAGCTTGAAACAAACAAGGGTGGGACTAGATATATGATAGTTCAAAACCATATTAACCTCTTCTCTGCCCGTATACCTATATTAGGTCATATAAATAGTCTCCGTTTTTTTTGGTCACTAGAGGATGTCCGCATATTGGGCATCACTAATCTGATTTTGTCAAACAAATGCGCGCTTGAAAAACAACGTTTCAGACTATGTGTTTCCGTACATTGATTTGTATTCGCTATTTGCGTAAAACGTTGTATTGATTTGAAAATTGGTGAAATATCTGAAGAAATACGCTACGGGATATACAAAACGGTAAAAACTCTTCCAAAATAAGCCAAGAAATGTGTGGAGTGTACGGTAATTTTGTCACCGACCCGCAGGGAAGAGTGGATGTATTAAGCAGCATTTCCAGCAGCTGCTTAACGAGCATGACCAAGAGAGAGTGGTAGGGACCGAGGAAATCCCAACTCCAGCCGCTGAAGTAGTCCTCCCACCCAGCATCGAAGAACGCGGCACAGCTATTCAGAATCTGAAGAACAACAAGGCCGCAGGCTCAGAAGGCTTGCCCTCAGAGCTCTTCAAGGCTGGCGGCGATGTTCTGGTAGGGAGCATGCACCAGATCATCTGCAGAATTTGGGAAGATGAAAGCATGCCCGATGACTGGAATACCAACTCTAATTGCCCCATCCCCAAAAAAGGCGATCCTACCTCTTGCAAGAACTATAGAGGTATATCCCTGCTCAATGTCGCATACGAGATCCTTTCCAGCGTACTGTGTGGACGTCTGAAGCCATTTTGCACCGCGCTAATCGGCAGCTACCAGTGCGGCTTCCGGCCCGGCAAATCGACTATAGACTAAATCTGCACACTTCGACAAATCCTGGAAAAGACCAACGAGTTTTGAATCGATACACACCATCTTTTCATCGATTTCAAAGCCGCATACGACAGCATTCATCGTGAAGAACTTAATGGTTCGATGGCCGAGTTCGGGATCCCTGGAAAACTGATCCAGTTGTATCGCGCCACGCAAAAAAATACGCGATGCACCGTGCAACTAGGTTCTAGGACTTCGGAACCGTTTGAAGCATGCACCGGATTTCGGCAAGGAGATGCGCTGTCATTTGACTTCTTCAACCTGGTGCGGGAGTACATAGTGCGACGGGCAGGCGTCAATAGGGAAGGCACTATCTTCTACAAGTCGGTCCAGATGCTAGGATGATATCGATATCATCGCGTGTTCTCGCCGTGGTATTGAAGAACAGGCGAATGAAGAACAGGCGAAACGAGTTGGTCAATGAGGACAAGACGAAGTACATGCTGTCACGCAAGAACCAATCCGTCGCTCACCACCTGGGACAAAATATAATAATTGAGAGCTACAATTTCGAGGTAGTTAAGATGCTGTGTGTGACCGCTAGACCCAAGAGTGGTTGGTCGATTCCGTTCCGGAAATTTTTGTGTCAAATTGGAACTCGCTCTGGTCGACCATTGACGTAAAAAGTCGACGAAGTTTTGCAGTTAGTGGCGCAAAAGCAGCACGTAAGTTGTCAGGACATAGCGGAGGCACTACACATAAACTACATTGACAGTTTGGAATCATCTAAAAAAGTAGGTTACTCAACGAATGTCGATGTGAAGTCACGGTGTCACATAAATTAGCGCAAAGAACTTCGATTGAACCATCAGTAAAACGCAGCGAATTTTTACGGGCGATGAGAAATGGGTTCTGCAGGAAAATATCCAATGCAAGCATGGTCAAAGGCCGGTGACCCTCTATAAACGACTTGGAAGCAAACAAGGTGGTTCTACGTGTTTGCCGTAATTCAAGTGGAATCGTAAATCCCATAGGTGAAAGGACCTACAGCTTGCTGCCGAATTCAAACGGTGAATTTCGAGAATCTTCCAATTATACTACAGGGTGCTTTGTTAGAACGCCGCTGAGGAGAAGCACAATGAAAACACTTTCGATGACATCAATGACCATGTCATCGGCGTCAGAGGCCAACATACTATCCACTGCGCCACGGCGCTCTCTATTTAAGTATATATAAGTTGCTACAACCTAACGAAAAGGTCACTTGGGTCCAGTATTGTCCACAACTCGATCGTTTGAAAGAAGAAATCAAGAAAGAGCGGCCAGAATTGGCCAACAGAAAAGGAGTTTTAAGATTGTCAGCAACACATATACCCAGCATGGAAAGCTTTCGGTTTCTGAGATGCAAGTGCCATTCACGGATAATGGCGGTGTGTTAGTGATACGCTTTAACGACAGTAGATGACCCTATGGTTTGGAGGCATCTTTCTACTCTATTCATTCTACCCCATGCAATGATGCTGTCGATATTGGAATTTAATGAGCCGCTCACTGTTTACAGCCGAAGAGCAGGGTCGTAAGGTAGTGAACGAATATGTGAAGCTGAGGGTATTGCCGTCAGCAAGAAGTGAATTGGATTGGAAGTAACAGATGAGGTAATATCCAAAAAAAACAGTGTCGGAGGCAAAACGAAGCCGTGTGGAACACCAGTATCCAGGAATTGGATATCACGCTTGAATCCGTTCAAAACAACTTGAATTGAACAATTCGAAACTTAGTTTCTAGTCCATTGAAGAACATACGTATTTTCAACAGTAGAGCTTCCTGCCCAACCCTGCCAAATACATTTCAAATATCCAGTGCAATTGTGTTGCTTTTTCCTGCTTGGTGAAGAAAGCGATTCCACTCTTCGTTAAGATATGCCATCAAATCACCAGTGAAACCATACTGTCGGTCATTGCGACGTTTCCGTGATGCAAGATATTCCAATAGCTGACGGTTGGTCGGCGTTTCTACACTGCAAGTGTTAGTGTGTTAAATAACACGTAGAAGGTTGTCAAGTGACACAAACAAGTGCATCGTATCTACATTAGTCGTTCGGGCTGGATGCCATGCTCATCATGACGTTGTTCACAACAAAAAGAAACGATAAATTCAATCAAACAAAAAACAAAGAAAAACGCTCGGGAGAACGAGGAAAAGTGTTCACAGGAACCTTGAAATTTGAACACGGGATCACCGGGTTTAGGCATTACACCATGCGTCCGGGTCACAATCTGCTTTCTGGCAAGGTTGCATATATGTACATAGTTGGGGATCTCCATTTTGTGTGTGTAATAACATACCTAAATTCGCATCAAAAATTACTACAATGAAAACACACCTTTTGGTGTGTTACAGTAACACACTTACCAATTGCAATGTGTAGTCTACAAATGCTGTTTTCCGCATACTCGAAAAGAGTCCAAAAGAACAGGAAAGGCGATCAAACTTACGCAGTGGTTTTACCAGGGTAGAAAAATACCTCTTCAAAACCGAAATGCTATCTGGTGGAGTAGATTTGTATCCCATGATGGAACTGACTTGCTCTAGTACAGACGGAGATAAAGTGCAAGTTGAAGGTTTAGAGCTGGCAGATCACAAAACGGTGGCAGTCATTACTAGTAGAAAATCCGTTGAATTCGTAAATATTCAAGTGGGCAACCAGATCATCAGAACAGAAGAACCGGCTGAATACCTAGAGGTAATCGTTGACAACAGAATACGCTTTAAAATGCATGTGGACTACGGGTGTAAAAAAGCGTCGTCAGTACAAGGAGCACTCTCTAAATGTGGATTGATATGCGAAGAGGATTCTGTTCTCTAAAGTTGTCAGTTCTAATCTCTTATATGTATGCTGCACCAGTATGGGCGCAAGCTCTAAAAGGAAAAAACACCCTCCGGAAAATGATATCAGTCTACCAGCTATGCGCGCTAAGGACAATAAGGGGATTCCGGACGATATCAGACAAAGCCGCAGGAGAGGAAAAGAATTTACGTAAGGAGATCCTCAGCACCATATGAAGCCGAGACAAACAGAAGAATCCAAGAGGAAGAGAGAAGCCACTCATTGACGCTGTGACAAATCCGATGGAACAATGCCACCAAGAGTAGATAGACCCACATATATCTTGATTCCATTGATCGAAGTATGGATTAACCGCTTCACCGCTTCGAACACGACAACTCTGCCTTTTGCCCAGAGTGCCCAAATCAGGAGGAGGACGTGAAGCATGCAATCATCGAATGCAGCCATTTCACGGAATGGGTAGGAGTTCTACCAAACCCAGGAAGTATAATAAAACAAATGACAGAATTGAAAGAAAAGTGCCTAGAAACCTAGGCGCTAGTGAGACATCTGCAGACAGGTTGGTGAAGAATCGCACGGAGAGCAAGAAGTAATACCTAACGTTAGTCCCATGGGGGGAGAGTGGTTGAAGTATTCTGAGTGTGGTTATGCATAGTATGTAGGCGTAGACCGGAAAATCAAATCAGTAAGGCCTGCGAATCGTACATGCCAGTGAGACGGGTCGCTGATATCTATGCAGACTTATTATCCTTTTGGCACAACAGAGCAAAAAGGTACAAACTGTGATCCGCGAATAGTTGAAGGCAGCAGGATGGTAACCTTTGTCTAAGGGAGTGACAGTTGGAATGTCGTGGTAGCTAAATGCCGGTACAGACGACGAGAATGAATTTTTAATATTTTTGACGAATGACCAGAAACTTTTGCTACCTTTGGGACATTCGAGGATTTAACGCTTCCTTTTTAGAAATAATGGAAAGGTCTCTGATGCATGGTTTCAAAAAATAAGTGCCGATTTGGGGCCATAACTTATGTTGTGGCATGACGTACATATTCATTTACTGTCTTCGCTTCAATGTTCACCAATTACGCTGAAATTGCTTTACAAAATTGGATAATAAGCACACCTAGACCAATTTTGCATACAGGAAATGATATGTTTGTCTTTACGCGTCATTTGCATGTTACAATGACATTATGTGTCGGAAATAACGTGTTCTCCTTAGATATTTTTAACCTCGGCTGCATAAACATCAATCGACGCCCATTGCCCAAACGAATTGCTCGACATTTGCGTGCAATAGTGTCGTTAACAATAATAAAAAACAAAAAGCAGAAAGGAAACCTCCATGATAGTATGCCATTTAGCATGCATATGACATCAAGTCGAGCACTTAACCTTCATTTGCGTGTCTGTTGCCATCGTCCCACACTCATTACACGTCCGATTCTTTCACTTGTATGTCAATCGCGGACGCGCATAAATGCCTTACACACATCTGCCAAAGGTGCAACATCCGAATCATATGCGTACTCGCGCCGCGTAAGTGAGTGTTCTAGTTTCATTCTTTTTTCCGCGATCATCGTAAGCAAACAATAAGGATGATGATCCGTGGCTGTGGTGAGGCATGGAATGCGTTGAGCGAAGCCTTCTTGGAAACGTCTACGTCGTTAGTCCTGCAGCAAAAAGGTGTGGAACTTATAGACATATCAGCCGAAGAATAGTTGCTTACCGGGAATTAGGGTACGTTGGATCGCCGGAAAATGACGGTTGACCTGACAGCTGTCAATAAGTAGGGAGGATCCTAAGGGCGGGGTTTCATCACTACACGTTTTTTTTTCTCTCTCTCTCTCTCTGCTTGACAGTTTTTCGAGTTGAAGGGTGGATAGAGTGCTACTTCCAGACGAATCGTATCGATCGTATAAGTTACGGTGACATCTATGGGTGAGTGGATGATATTTTGAGCTCAAATATCGATAGGTGATCGATGAGAAAAAATTGAGTGGAATTTTAGTGAAATATAGCCCCGTGTAGTGACCAACCGCTACTTTAGCAAGGAGCATTGTCCTAAGTATTCACATCCTTCAAACGGAAACATGCAGAAAAAGTCATTTAAAAAAAGCAAACTCAAGACTCGTCCACATTAACTCAACTGACGACATTTTTAATGGCCAGTCGTTAAGTTTAATGATCTTACTCTACACATCCGATTTGTACAGGAACTTGAGGAACAAATATTCAAAGTATCCACAGCAATGATCACACGTAATTGTCTGAAACCTGTTTCCTCATACATATCGTACACGATATTGGATACAACGTTTTCCGTTTCTTGTCAACCAGGCTATGAATTCTGCAATGTTATTGGCTTCCTGTAATTTATCTCAAGACGAACGTGAAACCAGATCTTCTTCGTCCAAAAAGTCCACTCACACAACTCTGGTAACCTATAATCAGCATTCCCGATGATCACAATTCGCTGAATAACAGCGAAAGGAAAAAAGGCCCCCAAAAGCCAAGAGGGAAACAACCTAAAGCATTTTAATTGGGCACATTGATAGTGGGTTTCGGTTGCATGCAATCATCCCGGTAGTCGAAAGTGTGCCGCGGATTGTGCATGCGTCCAACAACCTGTGAAATGCAAAAGGGTTGCCATTATTATTGCTTATTCGGACCATCGGTTATCCTCAATGGGCTTACGAGTTTTCGTTTAAAGCGATCGATTAACGACTTGTGTTCCATTCGATTTCGTTCTGATCGGTAATCACCAGGCGCTTGTTGGTTATATATATGTGCACTGGAGCAAGAAGGATGATTTGAGGACGTGATGCGGTGGCATAGTATCAGCAAAACACACAAATTATCTACAATTAAAGGGATTTGCCTTCTGGTTTTAAAGGCACATGGGCTGGGTGGTAAGAAGTGAATGCTAATCTACATAGTAGGTCGTTGAGGCAACATTTTAGTTGAGAAAATCACTATGTGATCGCGACAGGTTTTCTCTGCTCTAATTAGGCCAACTTTTTCTCAAAGAAAATCAGTAGCTGACATATTGACTTGCTGTGCCCCAACAAGTGATAATACAAAGTTGCTCTGCAAGGACATTGAACCAGAAGGAGTTAACTCTGATCTTCCTTCAAATGGATCAAGGGAACGAACAAGGCTCGATCGCTAATTATGTTACAAATATTTCTTCAAAATACTGTATTACCAAAGTTGGACGCCCAAATTGTATAATTAAAACAACGCGGCGTAACTGGTATGCTGCGTCGCGTGTGGCAACGACTGAGAGCATTGAATTTGCTATGGCAGCCTTTGATGGCTTTAAGTCGCCAGGCACCGGCGGGAAAGGGACGGTGAAAGGGACCTACAATTTATTGCCGGTTCCCAACGGCGAATTTCGAGAAGCTTTTCATGACAATTTTACTACAAGGGGTTTTGCCAGAACCCTGAGGAAAAACACCGTGAAAAACACGTTCGATGACATGGCTGTATCAGGGCTCGATCCCGTGTCATCTGCGTCAGAGGCCAACACACTACCCACTGCGCCACGGTGCTCTATGGCGCATGGTGAAAGTAATCTTTATACCCGAAATTCCCGCCAAGGGCTTTAGACCAAACAGTCTAGTATCCTTCTTGCTGTAAAGCATGGAGAGAATAGTTGAGTTGCGCGTGCGCAAAGTTGCCCTTCGAATGCATCCTCTTTTGGAGATGCAACATCCTTATAAGTGCGGAAAATCCTGAAAAGATGCGCTTCAAAATCCGGTTGGGAGGATCAAATGCGCACTCGGAAGGAAAGAGTACGCGCTGAGCATTTTCGTCGACTTTGAGGGAGCTTTCGATAACACAACTTTTGACAGAATATGTAACACTGCTAGACGATATGACGTAGGTGCAGCACTAGTTTTGTAAATCAAAGCAATGCTAGTGCACAGGTATTGATCGCTGACGCAGGTCTCGGACATTGTGTCAAGTCTGGGGTAAATAGGGGCTGTCCACAAGGTGGCGTCCTGCCTCCGCTCTGGTGGGCATAATGCTCGATACTCTCAATGTCTCTGGAATCTATGCCCAAGCCTACGCGGATGATGTTGCCGTTCTCTCTGTCGACTCATGTTTAGCGACTGTCTGTATCAAAGCACAGGCGACGCTAAATGTGATCGATGAGTGGTGCACGAGAAATGGGCTGTCAGTTAATCATCTCGTTCTCTTTAAGAGAAGGAGCAAACATACTGGCATGACTCAGCCGGTGCTAACACGCATTCGCATCCCGTCATCCAAGGAAGCTAAGTATCTGGGAGCTATCTTAGACAGCAAGCTTCTTTGGTCAAAGCATATTGAGTCAAAAACCATCAAAATGCTGTCAGCGTTTCGGCAACGCAAAGGTGCTTTTGGCAAAAATTGGGTTATCGCCGGCAAAGGTCCTCTGGGTCTACACGGCAATGCTAAGACCGAAAATCTCATATGGCTCGGTTGTTTGGTGGAATAGGCTAAATCCAAAATCCAAAAAACGGCTTGTCTCAGCTGTACGGGAGCTTCCCGGGCGCTGCTCTAGATGCTATATTGAAGCTTCAACCCCTTAACATACAAATTTATCAGAGGGTGTATACTAAAAGCCACGTCTCGTCTCAAGGCAAATGGTTTTTGGTACCACTCGCATTGGAATGACAGTGCGCTTGCGCGAGAAATATCTTACGACCCGTGTCTCATGGATATGCCTTCTGTCGCAATGACACCGAATTTTTATGGCTTCATGTCTGGCTCTGGCCTGATGGCCTGATGGCTCCAAGTCTACCCTGGAGTCCGGCACTGGGGTTTTCTTTGAACGCCAAAACATTCGACTGCAATTTTCGTTAGGAAAATATGCCTCTGTCTTTCAGTCATAAATATACGCAATCCTGATGGCCATGCACTATGGTCTGAGGCATAGGTGGAAGGGTAAAAACATATGCCTTTGTAGTGACACCCAAGCTGTGTCCAACCCTTTAACCCAGCTCCAGGTTAGTGTAGACTAAGCTCAGTAAAGCTTGCTTGGGTCGTATCTCTAATAAACTCTCTAATAAACTCGAAAAAATGAGTACCTGCTTCCACAATGAATACCCACATTAACGATGTGCATACAATCGTTGATGGAGGGAATATCCACAATGCAGGATGGTTAAGCGCGTACGCCCTTAGTCATCGTCTTCTTATCCTCAAGGAGGATAAGGTCAATTTATTATGGTTTCAATCACTTGATTAAAGTGCTCGCAAAGTACTTCTTACAGGGCACGAAAATGGCAATAGTGATAGGGCATAAATGACTTTCTTCTTCTTCTTCTTTGGAGGCGTTACAGCCCAAGCTTCTCCCAATCACCCATGTTGTCAAATTTTCTTTTTTTTCACAGGTGAAAAGGACCTACAGTTTAATGCCGATTCCGAACGGCGTGAGTCGAGAAGCTTTTTCATAGCAAGTATACTACGGAGGGTTTTGCCAGTACCCCGCCGAGAAGGACCGCCGCGAAATAAACATTCGATGAAGTTGGTGTTATCGGGATCCGAACTCGCTCATCTTGCGTCTTTAACAGGTGTTAAGAATCGTGTGGGAAAAGCTTCCTATGGTTGAACGTGTGCCCATTCACTTATATTTATGGGTGACTTTATGTTTAACATTTTAAAACGACTTCGGCCTTTTGCCTTAGGCTTAGGTTCTCGGTAGGTTTAAGCTTTGGTCATTGCTAAAACTTTGCCATTTTTTGTTGAGAACCTTTTTAGAAACTTTTGGAAGCGATAAGTGCGTTCGGTAAATGATGCACTGAAGGCGGCAATGGGACAAGCTACGCTTAGCGATGAGGAACTCACCGCCATTCTTACCAAAGTCCAGGATGTCTTGAATTCCAGTCCTCTCACGGATATAGGCAAAAACCAAAATGGCTAATCTCCCCTTACTTTGATGATGTCGCTTTGGCACAATCCACGGTTTCGTCACCTCCTTCGCTGTTATCGGAAGCTCTATGAAAATCTGTGGGAAGGCAATACAGTAATATTGTTTTCAGCATCACCTAGTAATGGGATGATGGCATGCCAAGAGTAGCTAATGACCGTGTTGTCGAATTAGCTGAGTTATAGAGTCGTCTAAGTCCATTTACATCGAACTTAGGCTTAACATGTGGGAGTGACATCAAATTTTACATGTTACTATCGATGAGTCTTTCAATACCACATTACTCCTCTTGCGAAGGGGAAACACCTACATCGTAGCGATTCTGCATAGGTGTAATATCGGAAACGGTTTCCTTTGCTTTTCCCGATAATGCAGATAGAAGAAAGTTACATTTACCCGAGGAATTTAAGGTGGAGTTTTCATGCACTGCTGTTCGGGATTGCTCCCAAAACGGTAGCCATTCCTTAGAGTCACCGTTAAATTTTCTGAGTTCGAGTTTGAGCAGTTTGAGGTTATGACGAGAAGATTCTGCACGAGGTATTGGTGTTTCTATTGGCACTTCCCTGCGAATTTACTCGAAACTTCGCAAACTTCAAACACACCTCGAGTTCCCTTACTTAATCCTCCGGCTTAAAACTTGTAGCATTATATTCTTGATTCGTTTTAGCGAGATTTTCCCTCGCAAACAGAACTCTGTACGGAAATACATAGTTGGAAACGTTGTTGTCTTTCAAGCGCGCATTTATTTGACAAAATCAAATGAGTGCTGCCCAATATGCGGTCATCCTCTAGTGACCAAAAAAAACGGAGACTTTTTATACGACCTAGCATATCCGAGCAGACAAGAGGTTAATATGGTTTTGGACTATTACATACCTAGTTCTACCCTTGTTTGCTTCAAGCTTACGGTAAAAGAACGAACAAGTGTCTCCATTTCACAGATGAAACGTATTAAGAAACACACTTGTGTGGTGTTTAACACAGTGTATTAATAAAACAAAAAAACCGCTCGTGCTTTTACCGATCGCGTCTCCCTTAAGCCCTCCAATACAGAATACACCTCAAACCTCCACGCTATCAATAGAACAGCAGCGGAACCTTTGCAAGCAAGCCCTGAAAAGCTCTGCATCCGAAGTTTTGGGCTTCAAGCCTCCACCACGAAGAATCACCTGGTTCGACGACGAGTGCAGGAGGATTCACACAGCGAAGCAGGATCATATAAGGTTTAGCTGCATAAAAGAACAAGAGCAGCTCGGGAGCTCTACGAGTTAAAAAGAAGGGAGGAGCACAAGCTTCTTAGAAGAAAGAAGAAAGAACACGAGAAGCGCGCAATTGAGGATTTGGAGAGGTGTTACTGCAGGCGTGACGTTCGAAAGTTTTATCTACAGATAAAGCGAACATGCCAAGGTCATAAAACCAGAACGGAAGCCTGCAGGAATGAGAACGAACACTTAGTAGTAGGATCGCAGTCGATGCTGAGAATATCGATAAACCACTTCTGCAGACTGTATAACGGCGATGTTAGTCAATGTGCCACTGTCAGGCAGAATGATCCATTGTAATCGACGAAGACCGCAGAGAATTCCATCCCCCTGACCTCGATGAAGTTAAGATTGCCATATCGAAACAGTCAGACGGACTGTCTGACAAAGTTGACTCTATATAAGGCCCTTATCATCCTGGTCCTGCTGTACGGCGCAGAAGCATGAACATAATTGAAAGCGGATGAGGAAACCCTTGGTCGGTTCGAGAGAAAGATTTTGCGCGTGATTTTCGGGCCTATATTTAAACGCAGACGAGGGATGGAGGGAAAGATTAAACCACGAACTTTATGGGCTGTACAGCGACATGAATCTAGTCAGGCGTCTACGGATTCAACGCCTAAGATGGCTGGGCCATGTAGAGCGAGTGGACACCACAGCTCCAGCCCGGAGAGTCTTTGAATCCAACCCCGAGGGACGAAGAAGCCGATGACGGCCGCACTTAAGATGGCGCACACAGGTGGAAGGGGACCTCAGCCAACTGGGTGTGCGGCAATGGAAAGGGCTAGCGAAAGATCTTGCTAGTCGGAGGGGCATGTTGGTTGAGGCCCGGGTTCACCCCGAAATGTAGCGCCCATTAAAAAGAAGAAAATTAATAAACCTTGAGTGCGCGGAGTACAGGATTTTCAATGAGCTGTAAATTGCTTCTTCTCCTTTGCTGTAAATTGCTTGCAATCTTAAAATATGTAGTTTCTATCCCACTCCTGACTACGCCCACTAAAACTTAAAATTGAATTCCAAAGGCAAAACCGCTCACGTGCCTTGCCTATTTGGCTAAACTTCACTTTGAACTCAATAACAAAGGCTCATTTCAGCATGAAAGAACCACGAAATAAATTTTATCAAACCACAATACAAAGAAAGGATCTAATATCGTTTTTAATAACATCCCCCCCACCATCTATCCACCCACGATAAATTCGGTAGCAACATACGAAGACGGAAAAAACAAACTCTTCAAATCCAAAAGAAAGTAAATCAAATCCACCTTTATTCGTTTACATTAAAACAGGAAAAAAGGAAAAACTTATCCACGCACCCGATCGTCAACAACAGGCGGACAGAGAAATTGAAGAAAAAAAAATTAACATAAAAGGACTTAAATCCGAGGAAGAAAAATTCAAAGGTAGAAGACGACAGACGAACAAGGATGAATGGACAACCACAAGGAGAGGAAAATAAATAAATAAAAAAATAAGAAGAAGAAAATTCGAAATCTTAAGGATAAAAGTTTGAAAATGGCATTTTCTTGTTTACTCCTGAAAGCATTCAAATGGCCCTCAAACAATTTCTTTTATGGCTTTGCTCCGCGACAACATCGCTACACAAATAGGAATAATATCAGCGGTAGCTACAACAACAACGACAGCAACAGGACTAGCGGTAGGATTGGCAGTGGCACTGAAGCAACAACAGGAGTAGCTGAAGATGCGGTGGAGTAGGAACGAAGTGAAGCAGTGATATTAGGAGCGATGAGGAAGATCTCTTACCACATCACATCCCAATTATTTTTTTTTTCTTTTCTTGTTGTTTATCTGCTTTCTTCATATTTTTGGGAGGAGGCAAGGACCTTAGAAGATGGTGGGAGGATTGATGAGGATCCTGGCGTGCATGTGGCAGCTTGGATTTAAATCAAACGAATGATATCAATTTATCTTGGTTGGAAATTGGGTGTGGAGCACACGCACTTGGTTGGCAATAGGGCGAGTGTGGATGTAAACTGCTTCCAAGGTCCTTTGCAGTATTAAATTCGTTCTGTCTTGAAAATGTAACTCTGGGATTGCCGAGGAATTTTCTGATAATTGGACAAGAACCACATACATATCTACATACTCTGAAGAGGAAGAGGGGAATATTGACGCCCTTGATGCCAAGTTCGAGTTCTTCATGCTGCTGTCTTGCTCTCTTATGGCACAATGACGTGTACTAGACCGTTTCTTAAGTTTTTGTGTAAGACCTAACCGACTTTGCATGACCGATGAGCAGATAGAGGCCGAGGGATTTATCACCTCAAGAACACCGATTCCCTAAACATGAAAACTCCCTTCTCCAATAGTGGCTTCCAGCGCTCTCGTTCCGATCCTTATTGCATCGATGATAAACGACAGGTCATTTCGGTGACTTGGGAACCCATAAAACCGGTAATAGTTGTAAAATATTAATGCAAATATCCCTCTTACTACCTAACCGCCTCCATTTTGTTATAGTCCTTTTCGGAGGTACCATAAAAGGCGCCTTCTTTAATAATCGAAATTTATTTCGTGACCAACAACCGACTGTAGGGCCGCTCGGGCTTTAAAGACTTTTCGCTCCTTTACGGATCTATCCGCGCTCGTTCGTGCACTCCATCGCATCCAAAGCGTCCGTACCACGGCTCGGGATAACGCTGCAATCAACATTTTTATTTTATCCATACCGACTATCATAAATCCACGAGGAAGCCATCTTTGTTTTCATCACGTACTTGGACGACAAGGAACGTGAAAATGGTTGGAAACCGAACCAGCAAAATGGGAAAAACCAACATGGGACGGGAGGGCGATTAAACATTACTTAATGCTACTACCCTCGCTGGGTACATCACCCTGCGTCATCCCACTACGCCATCACTGACATGTCTTCGTCCTCATCTCTGTTGTGTTGCTGTTTTGTATATTTGTTTTCGAGCTCATCAACTACCACCCCCTTGCCATCATCGTACCTATTTCGCCATACAAGAACAACGAGAGGCAAAAAAAACGTATCTATAAAGGTATTATGACGATAAAGCTACCATTACCATTATCTCTGCCACCCCTCGCAGGGCTGTGAGCGCAGACCGGACCAAAAAAAATTATCGGAAAAATGGATTTTTTGTTATCCTGTGCGAGGGTGAACGTGTGTACGCGGCCACCCTCATTTATTCGTTTGCCCGCTGTTGCTACCATGCCACATGGCACTCCTCTCGTCCTGTGAGTCTGTTTCCTTTGCTCCATATTACCACCACCGCCACAAAACGTGCCAACGTGCAACTATACTTGTATATTGTCTGTTCGAAAACACCCTCAAACGCGAGTATGTGTATCGCCGCCGTCAGATTTGCTTCAGGAAACTTTAGGATCTCAACTTCCATTCGAATGCGGTTATTGGAGGAGGAATCGAACTTTTCTGTTTTTTTTTTCTTCTATCTCATCCAATGCGTGAGGGTAGGAAGAGGTACAAAAAACAAAACCAAAAAAAAAGAAATGAGGGTGAGCTCGCGGCTCTATAGGACTGGATTAGGACTAACGCCGCGCGACGATGTCAACGTGTGTTGCAAGTAATTTAAAGCCGTCTATATCGGAGATATGGCGGATATCGGTGTAAACGTACATAGGTTAATGGGAGGACGGCCATTGTAAGGCGTCGGGTGCCACTTGCAGACTTTGTCCTTCATTTTATTGACTCAACGGCACGCGGCATAGCCGCCGAGCCATATGTAGAATGTCGACGCGCTATTGTCCTTGTTGTCCTTGTTGTTTGGCGACTGTTTGTTTTAATTGTGTTTTTGGGTGTTTAATTGGTTTCTTTTGTGATTGTTGGGATTAGGCAGTTTATTTATTAGTCTGTGGTCCAGAGCGGATGGTAGCAACAATTAAATTCTAATTAGGAGGAATGGCTTCGAAGATTAAGTGTGATCCTTTAAGGCGTATTAGAGGCATGGCTAGAGGAGACGGCTCTGTTGCGATCTTAAATTCGATGTCGCAACAGATATTGGGGATTAAATATCCTCCGGAGTTGGGTTTTTCAAAAGATGTAAGCACTTAATCTCTGTCTTCTAAGAAATTGATGTGCACATTTTGAGGTGGAGAACGATTAGTACGTAAATAACTACCCCCAAGGTGTAAGATCTGGAAAAACCTTCAAGTATGTTGCTTGTAATCGAAGCCTTACTTACTTACATACCTACTTAGGTGGCGCTAAGGTCCGGTGTGAACCTGGGCCGTAATCAAGAACTTCTCCAGATGGGATGGTCTTTTGCCAGCAACGAACTCCCAGTTGGTTAAGGTCACCTTCAAATTTGTGTGCGCCACCCCAGATTCGGTCGTCCTCTGTTATCCATTCGCTCTACATGGCCTAGCCATCTTAGACGTTGAATCCGTAGACGTTGTGCTAAGCCGATGTCGCTGTACAGCCGCTATGTACAAATAGGACTATAGATTAAAAACACAATTTTTCTCTCAAAACGAGCAAGGGCCTCCTCATCCGCTTTCGTTAAAGCTCAGGCCTCTGCGGCATAGGGGAGGACCGGGATGATTAAGGTTTTGTATAGCGCGACTGCCAGATAATCTCCAGCCGCTTTAAAAAGCTCAGCAGACAAGCCATCTACGACCGCGGCTTTATTGGTCTTAAGCTTCGAAATTACCCGCTTAATTACATCTAGGTCGGGTGGATGACAGCGGTATAAGATCTATCATCGCCGTTAAACAGTCTGCACAAGTGTTCTTTCCATATTCTCAGCATCGACTGTGGCTCTACTACTGGTTGTCCGTCTTCATCCCTACCCACTTCTGCTTTGGCTTTATAGCCCTGGCATGTCCGTTTTACTCTTTCGTAAAACTTGCGAGCGTCTCCTCGATATCACGCTTCTCATGCCGTCTTTTTTTTTCTTCTTTAAAAGCGTGTGTTTCTCTCTCCGTTGATGAACTCGCCAGGATAAGTTCAGAGAGTTTCTAAGGACCTGAACCTACTCTAGATCTACCCGCATCCACGGTAAATTCCTGCATTTGACGATTGGGTGTTAAATACATACAACCGTAGATGAACAGATTATCCAGGATGCAGGATGACAAAGCGCGTATGCACTGATATCTGCAAGAAATAAGCAGCATTCCTCCCGTCCTTAAGCTAAATTGACTGCAGAAGACTTATGGGCACACTTTTGCCAAGCATCTTTACATGATTGACATCAGTGAGATGCCTGTGTTGAACACTTTCTCTTCGACTGTCCCGCCTTTGTTCGCGAACGGTGGTGTACCCTTGGGGCCGAAGTGAAGCTCGTTCTCATTTTTCTCCAGAAAACGGGGAAAATACATTAATGTAAGTTGTCCCTCCGGGGTATTGATATGTAGCAGAAGCTTCCGACAAAAAAAGAAACCACACAAGATTCGGATGTAAAGATTTCAGTACAGGATAATGACCTCCGCAAACGTTTGAAAGGACACGAATTTCGATTTTGCAGCTGGAATGTTAGGACTTTTAACAGACTGGGTGTGGCTAAACAATTAAAAAACTGTAAAGCAGGTATCAACGCCTTTTAGTGAATTGGGACGGACCGGATCAAAAACAGATGGGAAGCTGTGAGAAAAACTTTCTTTGGAAGCTGCTACATGGAGAATAAATATCTCCTATTTGGATTGGGATTCATTGCTCCAGATACATTTAGGCAGAAAATCTTAAGCTTTCGGCATGTGAGCGAACACCTCATAACGATACGTATCAAATCTATTTCGTCTTCAGAAACGAAAAAGGCGCAAATCTAAAAATGGCTTTTACGACCACCTAGACAGAATATATGACAAATGTTCCAGTCCCAATAGAGTTCTAGGAGATTTCAATGTGAAACTGGGGTGAAGGAGACGTTTTGAAACGAGTCCTAGGAAAGCCTACACCGCATACACGACAATCGATCTGAAAATAGATTCAAGCAAGTTGATTTATATGTTCTTTCATTAAACGCTTCCTACTTTTAAATTTAAGCAAGACAAAATGTGCGTAAGACATCGCTAAAGCTTTTAATTGGTTTGAAAGGACCTTGGATGCCGCGGCTATTCTAGGTGACGCGCATTCCAAATGTCAAAATTGTCATGATTCCAGTGCATAAATCAGGCTGAAAACGACCGATGGCATCGATTATGCTGTCTTTGAGAGCCGCTGTGGCTTGTAACTTATTCGCATAGACCTGCGACTTCAGAAAATCCCACAAGAAAAAATCGAACGGGGTCAATTCGTGCGAGGGTGAGATGAGCATGCCCTCCAATTGCTCGTGCAGAGTTTCCAATGTGGCGTGAGCTGTGTGTTAAAGCCAAATGTCGTTGGTGTCCATATAACCCGATTCAGGCCAAAATAAGTTGGCAGTCATCGACCTATAGCACTCGCCGTTGATGGCGATGGCTTGGCCAACGTCGTTACCAAAGAAATATGGGCCGATGACGCCGCCAGCCCAAAATCCACAACAACCAGAGACTTTTTCGGGATGCATTGGACCCTCCTGGATGTCATTGTCCCAAATTCGACAATTTTGTTTGTTGACGTATCCTGTCATCCAGAAATAGGCCTCATCGCCTACGATGATTTTCCGATTGAAATTAGGGTGAGTTTCCAACTGCTTCAGAGCCCATGTCTATGGTAGTTTACCTTCAGCTTCTCGGTCAGTTGAATTTTGTACGGGAGCAGGCCCATGTCACGACGCTAAATTCGCCAAATTGCGATCTAGGAAAACCTGAGTTCTTGTGAGCGAAGCGAAATCGACTGCCTCGGATTCTCCTGCGCACTCTAACGGACAGCGGTGGTGTTTTCAGCAGATCTTGCTTTACGTCGACGTACGGATGTTGGTTTATCGTCTACTGTAAGAGTGGTTTTAAACTTATCCACCTCTCTGCGGATATCGGTAGGACGATTATGGCGACCGCAAAATGGTCGAAGTGCACGGAATATTGCCCCAACGGAACACCCGTCTTAATAAAATAAATTTACCATTTACACGTGTTGTTGAACGCTATGTCCGGCCATGGTGATTTGGCAAAACAGAGTGAATAAATAACAGCCAATTTGTCAGAAATAGCTTTAACAATATGGCTGCTATCAATTACTATCAAAGTTCGGAAGTCCCTAGTGGAGGACCCCTTAGTAGACAGCTCACGATTTCCACTTCTCAATATTTTTAAGGTGATCTGTCAGTCTCCTGGTCAATGCACCATCTACTAAGCAAGGATGTTAGTAAGATGGGCAAAACTTAATGCTCGAAAGGTGCAGCCGCAGGAGACCACGCAAACCATAGAACATCAAAGTACCATCACGTAATGAGTCTTAAGCTGCCACTCAAAAGAGGACCCTTGGTTTGATGATATGATGTAAAAAAAAAAAACTCCGACAGGAAAAAGTTGGTTGTAAGCTTAATGAAAGGCAGAGAGCATCGAGACGTCGGTGAAGCTCTTGTAGATGTTAAATCAGCACACTCCCATTAAAAAAGACACACAACTCTGACATCTCGGCCAGAATGTCACTATTGGCAGATAAACTTGGACGTGACTCAATATATCGGCTATCTTGACTAATCACTCGTGATAAGCGATAATGATACCAACACTTGTCAATCGCTACTTCTTTGAACTTTAGAGGTAATTGAGAAGGAGGGTCCTCTCTTGGAATACCAAGGTGGCCTCCTACAAAACCTTTAACATACTGGTTCTCCTCTACAGTTCAGGGTTGTATAGCGACATCAGCTCCGTCAGATGTAGAGCAAATGGACACCACGACTTCGGGCTACAAAAGTTTATGACTCCAACCCCGCGGAATGACCGAATTTGTGGCGTACACAGTAGGTAATCGACCTTAACTAACTGGGTGTGCAGTACTGGAGATAGCTGGCTAAAGACAACGCGGGCATATTGTCTAAGGACTAGATTCACTTTGCACTTTTGGCAAACGTACATAAGGCATAGATATATCATGAGGCAGAAATGCTTAAGGAGCTTTCTCTGTCGGGTGAGAAGAGCGCCATTGGCTTAAGGACCTCTTACAATAACCATGCTAATTACGATACCCATTGTAAAAACGAAAGCATAAGTATCTCCAAAAAATACCCAATTTGTCCTATTCAATTTGACCTTCAGCATACGTCGAAGATCAAACGACTCAAACTCTAGGGCAGAATGAAATTAGATGGTTACCTTCACCATCATGCATCATTCCAGATGACTGAATAAAACATTTTATCAATCAGTCGAGGACAAAATCGAATTTTGTCGTTCCAATACAAACACCAAGCGCTGTCTTTCGTTCATCCTTCCGCAAAAATGCACTGATTTTCCAAATCATCAGTAATCCTATTCCACCAATCCCAAGACACTGCCCTAGCGGGCACCTAGCTTCTCATCCTCTCCAGCCAGTCGCTCCCATCAATTCTGCCGCAATTTCGCATTCTACGCGTTTTGATGGAAATCAAATTGAAAGAGACGACAACGGCGAAAAAGGACGAAGTAGCAAAAGAATGAACGAGGACAAAAAAACCGTCAATTCCGCCCCGGTGGAAGATGGAAAATTCGATTTACAACAGATTAAGATGGAATCTGCCACAAGCAGCCGAGCAGCGCAAAGGACTCGTAAAATGTTGATAAGAACCAACAAAAATGAGAAAATTGTAAAAAAAAAAACCCGTCGTATCCTCCTGTCTCATCCCCACAGGAGCAGAAAAATTGCAAATAAAGGACCAACGAACGGCTCCACTGCGTACCTTCGCACATACACTCCAACCGCCTCCGCCTGTATGGAGAAATATTTCCCTCCATTTTCGGTTGGTCCTTTGGAAAATAATAATAATAATCCCGAAATCAGTGATTTTGATTTTGATTTTGATTTCGAGCGACGTCATCACGGCGGTATTGTCGCTGAGGAAGCACAGCGTAATGTCGACTAAAAAGGACAATTTAAATGTGGCATAGTGCTCGTGGGGGGGATAAATGAAAGACAGTCGCTTCTTACCGGGTACCTGTCGTCTTGGATGCCGTGTCGTCTTCCTGATTCCGATTTGATTTTAGTTTTATTTTTTTTATTCGTCTTCCTCTCTGAGTTGGCAAGCGACTGATTCAAGGCACACACAGATGGGACGCCGAAATCGAATCATGGAAAATTGTAAGTTGATTTATTCAAATCATGCAGAACTCGGGAAATTTAGTTTCAATTTTCTAAGCTTTTCCTTTTTGTGTTAATTCCTGTTCTTGTTTTTCTACGGTCCTTTTCTCTACCGTGAATCGGTTTTGCTCGACTTCCGCCTGAGGTTGACGCTTGACTCCTTTGTCATTTGTAAGCATTCAACGGTTGCAGGAATGGGAGTAAACGTGCCCGACTTCCACGTGGTGGGAATCCTTAAGATCGAAGTCAGGACTGGAGGAATTTGAAAAAAGAAAAAGAAATAAGTAATGTTCATTATAGCCCTGCGGGAAGAATCACCTAGCTTTAAGGATCGATATAAGTATATAAAGGGTACGGTGCATATCTGTGCAGTCTCACTGATAGCCGAACTTTTGAACTATTAAAGTATATCCATTTTATCATTTCTTAAGAATTTTACGAGACCCCAAGACAAGTAGAATCTAGGGATCAAGTTGGAACTACTCTGTAAGTCGGGTATTATACCATTCAATCGTTTCAGTCAACTTTTGTTTATACTCTTTTGTGTTTTCTGTTCCTGTAGAGCGAAATATTACACGATCCAGTACAGAGGTCACCACAAAGTGACACTTAAACGGCCCACAGACAGGCTACGGATTGAATGGATCTAATTGAAGTCATTTCGCCACACACTAGTGGATCGGTATACGTTCTTCAGTAAAGTCGAGTAAAGCGGGCCACAGACACGCTACCGATCGTAGGTTCTTAGAATAACATCGTCAACCGGATGGCAAAGGACTAACAAAGGCCTCGTAGGGGTAGCATCTATCCGACGTAAGTCCCATCTCCACCTCCTTGTGGTGCCATCTGGAGATTTCCAATGAAAATTGCAGACGGGGAAGGGCGAATGGCGAGCCTCCAGCGAAAAAAAAAAGGGTTGGTCGGTTGGGCTACGGCCTAGTAAGCCGTAACGGTAAAAAAAAACCACAAACTCCGAAACAATCAAAAAGCCTCGCATATAACGGGCCGGATTATTGTTGACGACCCTTGCAAAAAACGAAAAAAGGACAATGATCTTCGGCTCTGTACGTGAAATGTTAGGTCCCTAAACAGGCCACGTGCAGCTGAACAACTCGCGGACGCCCTAGACCGCTATAAAGCGGACATAATTGCCATCCAGGAAATGCGATGGAATGGACCGGGCATAAAGCGGATGGAAAACTGCGATATTTACTACGGCGACTGCTATAAGGAGAGAGGACAACGATTGTTCGGATGTGGATTTGTTGTTCGAGGTGGACTAAGGCAAAAAGTCCTAAGTCTTCGGCATGTGAGTGAACGCCTCATAACAATCCGTATCAAGGCTAAATTTTTTTAGCATCAGCCTGTACTGCGGACACGCCCTCACGGAAGACAAGGATGACTACGATCTCCTAGACAGAACGTATGCCCAATATCCCAGCTATGACATCAAAATTGCACTAGGAGACTTCAATGCTAAACTGGGTAAGGAAAGCATCTTTGAACTAGTCATCGGCAGACATAGCCTACACGACAGCACATCCGATAACGGGCATAGGCTAATTGATCTTGCTAAGTGGCGAAATCTCCTTCTAGCCAGTACGCGCTTCCCGTACCTCGATATACCCAAGGGCACCTGGCGGTTTTTTGATCAATCGACTACAAACCAGATTGATCACATCGCGATCGACGTCAGACACTCCTCCACTATTCTTGATGTTCGAACTTTTCGAGGGGCTAACATCGACTCGGACCACTATCTTGTAGTAGCCAAGATGCGCTTACGGATATCACGAAGGCAGCGGTGAAGAGTAAGAATACAAAGTTATGACGTCGGAAAGCTACTATCGCCAGAAACCGCTCGCGCTTTTACCAATCGCGTCTCCCTTAAGCTCTCCAATACACCTCAATCCGCCACGCTATCAATAGAACAGCAGTGGAGACTTTGCAAGCAAGCCCTAAAAAGCCCTGCATCCGAAGTTTTGGGTTTCAAGGCTCCACCACGAAGAAACACCTGGTTCGATGACGAGTGCAGGAGGATTCACACAGCGAAGCAAAATGCATATAGACCTCGCTGCATAAAAGAACAAGATCAGCTCGTGAGCTCTACGAGTTCAAAAGAAGGGAAGAGCATAAGCTTCTCAGGAGAAAGAAGAAAGAGCACGAGAAGCGCGCGATTAGGGACTTGGAGAGGTGTTACTGCAGGCGTGATGTTCGAAAGTTTCATCAACCGATAAAGGTTATAAAGTCAGAACGGAAGCCTACAAGGATGAGAACGGAAACCTAGTATTAGAATCGCAGTTGATGTTGAGAATAGGGAAGAACCACTTCTCCAGACTGTATAACGGCGATGTTAGTCAATATACCGCTGTCAGGCAGAATGATCCATTTCTAATCGACGGAGACCGCAGAGAATTCTGTCCCCCTGACCCCGACGAAGTTAAGATTGCCATATCGAAGCTCAAGTCGAATAAAGCTGCTGGCGCAGACGGACTGTCTGCTGAGCTCTTCAAGGCAGCTGGGGATGACCTGGTTAGGAGCATGCACCAGCTCATGTGTAAGATATGGTCAGAGGAAAGCATGCCCGAGGAATGGACTCTCAGCATCGTATGCCCGATCCACAAGAAAGGAGACTCCTCTGATTGCGCCGACTATAGAGGAATAAGTCTCCTTAACATCGCCTACAAAATCTCACACTACGGCAGATCCTGGAAAAAACCAATGAATTTCAAGTCGACATTCACCACCTTTTTGTCAACTTCAAAGCCGCATACGACAGCATAATTAGAGACGAGCTGTACAACGCTATGTCTACCTTTGACATACCTGCTAAACTACTCAGACTATGCAGGACGACTTTTGAGAATGCTCGCTGGTCCATCCGAATCGGTGAACACCTACCGATAGTTTTGATGTCAAATAAGGATTTGGGCAGGGCGATGCGCTGTCGTGTGATTTCTTCAACATCGTATTGGAAATGATTGTGCAAAAATCACTGGCCAACACAAGAGTCACAATCAATTTCAAATCCTCGAAACTCCTTGCATACGCCGACGACATTGACATAATAGGTAGATCACAGCGAGATGTCAATGAGGCGTTTGCGAGTGATTGGAGGCGGCGAAAATTGGTTTGGCGGTAAACGAGGGCAAAACTAAATATATGCTGCCACCAAAAAAGGACGCTCACCACTGACATCTTGGTCAGAACGTTTGTATTGACTGATATAAGTTCGAGGTAGTTAAGGACTTCGTCTACCTTGGCTCCGCAGTGACCTGGAACAACGACATCAGTTCCGAAATCAAACACAGAATCACTCTTGCCAATCGCTGTTTCTTTGGACTCAGGAGGCAACTGACTAATAGAGCCCTCTCCCGAACGACAAAGTTGACTCTATATAAGACCCTTATCATCCCGGTCCAGTTGTATGGCGCAGAAGCATGGACACTATCAAGAGCGGATGAGGAGGCCCTTGGTCGTTTCGAGAGAAAGATTTTGCGCGCTTAAGATGGCGCACACAGGTGGAAGGGGACCTCAGCCAACTGGGTGTGCGGCAATGGAAAAGGCGAACTCTAGCGCCCATTAAGAAGAAGAAGAAAAACATCGTCAACCGTGCCACATACACACTACCGATTGCAAGAAAATCAAACACATTTGATAACTTATGCGATCTGTAGACAAATTGCCTCACACCCACACGACGATCTGTTTGAACCGCAACTGATCCATTCAATCCGTAGGCTGTCTGTGGGCCGCATTAGCCCGAATTTGGTCTTTGTGTGTGTGGAATTTACGTTTTGCTTGGAGACAGCGCACAAACACTCGCAAAAAAAGACGAAAAGAAAAAGAGTATTGTCAAAGTATTGAATCAAATCTCCGGTACAGACAACACGACCTACCCCGGACTCTTCTCTCTTCTCTCACCTACATGTTGGTGTTGCTGGAGAGAGAGTCGTATAATACCCGACCAAGCAACTTATTTGAGAAATACTGTGATGAAAGAGTAGTTGCCATTTGGAATTAGAATTAGAATAGATTGATCAGTACGGCCACTAATGGGCCTATTGTGATATCCCCCATTATAGTTCACGCTTTTGAGTGAGCTAGCAGCGATGTTTCCTGCTTCAAGACAATACGTACATACTTACCTTAGTGACGATGACGTGTACTGACAAGGCAGCTACAGTTGCACCGTATGTGCTCTGCTGTTTCTTCGTCCTCATTACACATTCTGCAAGTATCATCTCGCATAAAGCCCATGGTTTTGAGATGTTTGTTCACTGAGCAGCGTCCAGTAAGGAAGCTCGTAACTGTGCCAATCTGACTCCTAGAAAGCAGGAAGAGGTTTGTAGGAACGACTAGGCTTCTCTGCTACCTGCCGTTTGTGACCAGTAGTGATTGGCCGTGTTCCTCAACTATCTGTTAATGCAGCATTGGTGGTGCTGATAGGTATGCTGCAGAAAGGGCTTGGCATCATAAACAGTAATGCGGAGCATTTCCTTGCTAGTAGGTTTGCTTTCTCGTTACCTATATAGCCCCTGTGCCCAGGTATCTCAATGAGGTGAACTCTATTTGTGTTCGCCAGCTGGTGTAATAGTTGTAGGCAGTCCCATACCAATTTCGAGGTGATTTCACAGCTCTTAAGGGCCAGAAATGCAGCCTTACTAAAAAAGGGAATATAAATGTTTTTGTTTGATATTGTTACGAAAATTACTTAGTTCCCGAATAGGATTCTAAGGATTGCAATGAATTACAACAGTCTACTTTTTGCCGAATTCAACACACACACTTTATTTATTATTACAACCTCAGACCAAATTCTAGGCGCTTCACCTTTATTACAACGTTTGTCTCTACATCTCGCTAGATAGCTTGATTACTGACTGATCACTCGTTACTGATCCCGAAAACTGAATACTCCCGAGGGCGAGCGTTCGCGCTTGTATAGCCGCCGGTCCACTTTCTCGAATGTTCGTCGTCAGACGTTCCCCTTCAGAAGTCTCTAGAATGCTCTGACATTCAGCAGTTACCATCATTTCCATTTCAGCTTCATCAGAGCACTCCAAACTTCGACAGAGAAATTCGAACATAACCGTCGAACATTACCGTTCTCTGAGGCAGAATTCTATCCAATATTTTTGTTTGATATACGGAGTTATACCTGTCCACGCTGTGATAGATTTGTATTCCGGTGTTAGCTCCGTATATTCCAGCCCTAACGCTCTCGTTCATTCTGGAGCCGTCTGTGTACCCCACGTAAGATTCGCGATTGAAGGAGCCTCTATCCTGTTCCCAGGTGTGACGAGAGGGAAGTGTGATCTTAGAGTTGTGGCTGAAGTTATATCTGGGGTGACAATTGTCTTTAGGATTTCATGCCTATTCAGTTTAGTAAGAATGTCAGGGTGAAAAAGCCTACAATTAGAGTCATCCTCTGCGACGGGTTTGTAGGCAAAGACCATGAAAGAAGCCATGGTCATCTCATTTGGAGATGAAGAGGTGGCAGGTCAGTGATGACTTCTAATGCTGCTGTAGGGGTTGTTCTGATAGCCCCTGTTATGAAGTTTGTTGAGCTTGGCTTGTACTGATATTTGTTTTGTTTTGTGCCAGCAGATGGGCGCAGCGTATGTGAGAATTGGTCTGGTGATGGCTGTATAGAGCCAGCGGGATATTTTGGGATTAGTGCTCTAATTTTTGGCAGCGAGACTTTTGCAGTCCGTAGAGAGATCCTGGCTTTCTCAATGGTCTATGTAATGTTAGAGTTCCAGGTGAGCTTTTCGTCTAGTGTCGCCCCTAGGCATTTGACGTCTTTTGAGAACTCTATTGCCTCACCAAACAGAGTGGGTGTACTGTATGTATGCCCGCTCCTTCTTTTGGAGAAGGCGACTGTAGTGCCTTTCTTTGTGCTGACATTTAGTCCGACCTTTATGCACCAATTCGCAACAAGGTTGAGTGCCCTTTGGAGGACTTCCGAGATTGTGTTTTCAAATAAGCCTCTAATTAGGATTATGTCGGCATAGCTTTGGACATAGAAGCCATTGTTGCTGAGTATGGTAATTAGTTCATTGACAATGATGAACCATAGGAGGGAAAACTCCAAAGAGAACTCTGTCTTGGGGGCAGCCCTATGCAGCCTTTACACTGATGTTATTATTGCCTAGTGAAGTGTTTATTTTTCTGTTATTAACCATATGTTTGATCCAGTTGCATGTGGTGTTATATACCCCTGTGCTGAGGATCGGTGTTGTCAAAGGTTTCCTCGTTGCTTTCTTGAGAAAGCAACCCATTTTTCCTCGTGAAATATTGCTCATGCTCTCTTCTAGCCCTCCTCGTTGGGTCTGGTAGCCTTGATCTCCATGTAGGTGCCATTTGCTTTTTTCAACAGTCCAGTTCGATTAGTATGTTCTTTGGCGAGGACTCTGTGGATATGAGCGCTGCTTTGAATGTCTGAGAGACTGTTTCTCAACTTTGTCCATGAGTCTCTTTTAGCTTTTCTAATCTCCTGGTTGTAATAAGTGAGTGAAGCGATTGGTTACCTTAACTTTCACTGGGCAAGCGTTGTGGTAAGCTGATAGAATTATACCATTAAAGCTGCCACAGCCAAGTTCGAGGCTGTCAATGTCTCTGGTGCTAATTGGACAATTACCGATCGATTGTGTGAGTTCTAGGCTGTACGTGTCCCAGCCCATTGCTCTCGGTTGTCTGTATGTTCTGGTTATTCTTCCTCCTGCTTGGATGTCAAAAAGCAGATCTGCTGATGATCGGACATTGATGTTTCTGTTGAGACATACCAGCTTAGGATAGAGTTGCTTATGAAAAGGGTAGTTAGGGTGAGATCTAGAACTTCTTCTCTGATTCTATTCATAAAGGTGGGGCTATATCCACGAATACCAAGATAGTTTTTGAGAATGAATTCTATTTTATTTATGTCCGAGCTTTCCCATGCTGTGTGGTTTGCGTTGGCGTCACATGATAGTTTGTCGGCTTCTTCTTCCCAGGTAGTCAAGGAGATCTTGCTGTGGTGAGCAAATTAAACCACCTGACCTACCTTCCTAGGTGTATAACTAGAAAGTGGCAGTTGCCAGGTCCTTATATAGTTGCAACTTCTGTAGACTATTTTGTGCAAATCCTGACTTCACTTTAAGTAATCTATACGGAGATTCCTATTTTGAGACACTTTTTCAAGCAAGTAAATCGTTAATGACACGTGTAATGTTGTCTTCTAAGACTTATCGGCATAGAGGAGTGGTTAGTGTCCCTATGAAGAGCATCTTAAAAGCATCAAATCGGACGATCTAAAATTCAACAATTTGGAATCACTATTTGGATTTAGTTCTTTCTTTGATTAAACGGCATTACTATGTAAGTCTACTTGATGTGACGGCATTTCACGACTCGTACGCGAGCTGTCTTAAGTAGAACATTAAAAAACCAAGCAGCAAACAAATCACCCAATATTAGCACATTTTCAGAACTGGTAAGCCTAACTCCTTCGTCCTTGGTTAAACTTAGGACCTGATTTTCAAAGTTGAAGGTTGCGCTATCATTCGAAAACAACTACCACTATCGAATGCAGATGAATTACATCTTGATGACCCTCACAAGCCCTTAGAAATAGAGAATTTCTATTCTTCAATTTAAGGATGACTTTGGGCTGATTAGAGTTGAAAATTGTCAACTTCCCGAGCAGTAGAGTATACTAATTCGTCCAGTTCAGAAAGGTCTAATCCACCCCTCCAACGTTAAACAGGCAGTCTAAAAGAGCAGTTTTCGTAGAAGTGAACGCTGATTGATTTGGCCCTTTCATTTGCCTCAGGTTTTTGGATCTGACTGCAATCTATAAGGCATTCATTCGCTCTAAATTAGAGTATAATGCTCATGCCATCAATCATTTCTATAGTCTTAGTGATGGCTGTAGCGTTTTCCAAGCTGAGGTCTTCGCAATCAAACAGGCGGACTCGTAAAACTCTGCAAAGAGGGGCTGGAGGCGATGTCAGATATCAATAAGGTGACCATCTGCTAAGAACCAGGTCACATGAATATTTTCGGAAATGAGAATGCGGACGAGGTAGCTAAATTAGGATCAGGCGCAAACTCCGTACAGATCACAGCTGAGGCTAAAACTCTACTCAGTACACTTTTCAGGGTAATAGGGACGAAGCTAATAGTGAAAGCCAATAAACTATGAATGTATAATTAGCCGGCACTAGTCCAAAAAGGAACATATTCCTTGGAAGTAATTTCCTTTCGGGACTGGAGGAGGTACGTAACATTGGGCTGAACAGACTACTGGGATTTCAGCTCAACGAGCAACTTTTTAGTTTCTACGGATTAAACGTTAATTGGGCACAATGGACTCCTGGTAGTCTAAGTGAGCTAACCTATAATGCTAGTCTGGTGCATCTAAGACCTTATTGCACTTGCTAGACATGATACCAAATCGCGCGATAAAACGGATAACACACCCCAACATCATCAAATCGTTTGCTGGAACAACGCAGGAATGCCTCTTGACTTTCTCTGTAAGAGTTAAGCTATCAACTGCGCGTCCGATAAAAAAATCTCGTTTTTCGAGGACTTCTTTTAATTTTCTTGATTAACTAGAAATCAGCCTTTATCTACTGCCTACAGCCGGGACGAATTTAAGAATGCCATGATGGCTACATTTGGCCAAAATCTTATGCTTGGCAAGTGAATAGAAAATGGCGGGTACAGCCATGTTAGCAATTTGACTGCCTTTTCATATCCCTTCTGCACATGCGTACGAAAACACCAATCGGCATTAAGGCTAGTCTCTAGGACTATCGCGAATAGCTTTTTAAGATAAATCAGTTTAGCCCCATTGAACGCTTTATGGAAGGACGAATTGGCTAAATTGTTTGCCGTGCCGTTCAAGACTTCAACACTTACCAAAGCAGTTAATGGGAATAAACAGACAACATGCACTAACCAGTGCGTGCGGGGAGTAAGAGGCGACGAACAACGGAATCGACTTAGGATGGGCACATATAAAGTCTCATCGCTCACAGGAAAGTATCTTGAGCTGGTTGAGGAAGCTGCCAGGTATCGATTAAAAGTGAAGACCATTCGGACAGATGGAAACTCTTCCTATCGCAAGTTGCACCTCAAACGTCTGCCCAGGCAGGAGTGGGGATACTCACAAATCCCAGGCTGGCAAAGAGTGTATTGAAGTGGACACCGGTCGGTATCTTAAAGCTCAAGCTAGAAAGATCAACTTTGGCTCTGGTGCAGGTGTACGAATCAAATCTAGACTCAGAGTATGCGGCTTTTCCGGATGAAGTTCATACTGCCCTTGATAGGGTGGTTGAGGTGGATTCTTATATCCTAATGGTTGACTTCAACGCCCGAGAGGGTGTGGATATAACGTCATGGATAAGTGTCTTTTCGAGGAACGGTGATCCTCATCAAAACGCAAACGGAGAGAGGTTGTTGGATGTTTCTTGTGCAAATGGCATGTTCGTTATGAACACCTTCTTTCTGCAAAAAGACATTTATAAACACACGCGGTGCCGTCGGAGTCTTCGACAGAAATCGTTGGTAGCCTTCCTTGTGGCACCATCGCGTGTGAAACGGATGGTTTGTGTGTTGAGAAGGGATGAACCGTCATCTGATCATCACCTGGTATGGTGTAAGCTGTATCTTACTGATAAAGTACCTCCACTGCCAATGCGGAAACCAAGAGTGGTTACATGCAAACGGTGGGAGAACTACAGAGCAGTGAGTTCCGGCAACAATTTGCACGGCACATATCCTAAAGGTTTGAGCAAATTCCAACTGTTCCATTGCGTGAAGAGGAAGAATGACGAATGTGTTCAACAATTGTTATTGCCTCTGCACGTGCTTGGTATGGCGGCTGGTAAGAAAAGAACTACGTAGTTTAAAACACCCGGAGTTCAAGAAGCCATCAGAGAGAAGACCTACAGGGACTAGATTCTCTTGCGGAAGTTTGCTTTCCCGCGACACTGTGGCGTGAAGAGCTAGCGACCATAGATCTGGTGTTCTAGAAAACCATTCGCTGGCTTAGACAAAGGAAATCTAACATAGTCGAAGGAGTCAAATCGAATTGCGCAGATATAGCGAGCAGTTTTCGACTCCTCGGAGCTGTTCAGTCCCGAAGAGGGTACTGAGGGGGACAGCCCTGTAGTTTTAAATGGGGCGGAAAATAGACCAACGGTTGAGGAAGTCGTTTTAGCGAATCGCTAAAAGTTGGCAAATCCTCCAGTGTGGACGAAATCCGGCTAGAAATGCTTAAGTCAATGGGTAATGAGGGAGTCTTATGGCTCTCTCGCAGTGAGGCACCTAGCGATTGGGAGACTGGGGTGATTGTCTCTATTTTCAAAAAGAGGTGCACAGTTTTTTTGAGTCTCCCCGATAAAGTCTACGCTAAGGTGTTGGAGGCGCGTTCTAGACCTATGGTGTCATGGCAGTCATGGCAGAAGAACATATAACCGACCAGCTTTTTACTCTAAGAATGGTATTCAGGAAGGTTTAGAAGTACGCCAATCTGATCTAAAGTTGTTTTGTAGATTTGGAAAAGGAATATGACCTGGTTTCTCAAGGTAATCTCTGAAGTGTTCTATGAGTGTGGGATTGATTGTCCTCTGGTGAGGGCCATTGAGTCCCTATACACAAACCTGTAGCAGCCGTGTTCAGGTTAACGGTGGTAAATCAACAGCTTTTACCGTGGGAGTTGGACTTCGCCAAGAGTGTGTCTTGTCATCTCTCCTTTTCATTATACCCATATATGGACTGTAAGTTGCAGCGCAGTCGAGGCGAGGAATGCTTCACATTGGGAGAGTTGAGAGTAAGCCATCTTGTTTAGTTATCCTCACACCCTCCCAGACGGAACTCCAGAACTCGGGGTCTTCTTCACGAGTGATGGAGGGAGTAATGCTGAGCTTTCCTGAAGGATTGGCCAAGCTGGGTCAATTATGAAACAGCTTGGAATGTCTGTATTCAAGAAGACCGTTCTTGGTGTCAAAACCAACGTATGTATTTGTTCCAACGCTCACCTATGGTCATGAAATTCAGGTATTGACCAAAAGATGGCGGAGGATTGAATGGCCTGGAGATCCTGCGTGCGCCAATTGCCCCCGCTAATCTTTTAGTGCGGGCCACAGAAAATGATGATAATGATGCTGTTCCCCGACGGATTAAGCAGCAGGACCCGATTATGCACTTTGATTAATGCCGGCGCTGATGCTTAGAGTTTGTCCTGTTCGACACACATATACTTGATTTCTCTCTATGCACCAGTGTTATTGGCATTCAATTTCCGACCTTCTGTCGGGCAGCTCAACAGCAATTTTTTGCTGGTGCCATCAATTCAGCTCACATCAACTACTTAAAACTACACTAGAATCGAGTAATAGCAAGACGAAATGAACCCGAACTGTTCCAGTAGCATCCACTCCATCCTTCGGCCTTCGCCCTCTGTTTCCACGTTCTATCGTCTTTTCAAGTCATTCGCTAGAGATCTCATTCAACCGTAAACATCGTACGCTTCCAATAGAACAGTGCAAAAATACACTTGAGCATCCTGCCAGCCGTGCACATTTTAATCATCTACTTATGCTACTCGACAGCCACTGAGTCGCAATTTCGCCCTCACACACGTGTACGTATACTATGTATCATGTAGGTGTACAGGAGTGCAGGTCGTTAAGTTAACTTTTTATTTAAATTTTTAATTTAAGGATCTACAAGGAAATCTACATCCACAGAAGCGGGTCGAAAGAACATTTTTCGAAAATTTATGAAAATCCTTATTACTTGTGATTCGAAATTGAAATTCCATTCGTCGGAGGATTGTCGGAGTGCCGAATGGAAGAGGATTACAATTTGGTTAATTCCAATTCATCCTTGGTCCTCCAAACCACGATGATGGTGTTTCATCCCCTCCTTGACGCACATACAAGTACTTATGTACATTGCGTATTGTTCAATTACTGATTTTCGTTTCGAGCAGGAGTTGGAGTGGTTGTTCTTCTTCTTCTTGTTCTTCTTCTTCTTTTTATCCTGATTTCCGGCTATAGCTGCTGCTTCTTAGTTAGAAATTTTCTGCGGATGAAAGGAAATCCCAGAAGGCATTTTACCATTTCATTATAAACAGCCAAAAAGATGATGGCAAGACTTAAGCCGTCACAGGATAGGCGACTGGCGACGAGGCTTAGAGGAGGCACAGGAATCAAAAAAAAAAAAATGAAACATTGGGTGGGCGGCAGGTTATTGCAAATCTCGTCTGATCTTTCTGAATAATCAAACGACGACGTTGATGTGCACTGGAAACGACGGCGAACTTATGATTCCGAATCCCTAGGGTATATCCAGTCCCCACGCATTGGCTAAGGGTGCTTTTCGGCCAAAGGAGGCGCAGAAGAAAAATTAGAAAAAACAGGCATTCAGAAATGAAAGAAATTAATTTCGAAATTATTTACCCAATTATGTGTTTGTCGCTCGCAGTGGACCTTGTTTACCTTGTTTGCGACTTGCTACAGGATGCGTTTCGTCGTCGTATATCCTTCGGGATATTTAGTGGCCGTGACATGTTTATTTTCATTTTCGTTTTTTGTTTTGTCTCTTGTGAAGACAAAAAAAAAAATCGCATATTGTGCTTGCCGCAGGCTGTGGTAAGTAATTTTCAGAAACAAGTGGATCCTTGCTACGTACACGGACTCATCTAACAACAACAGACGACGCTCATTACTCGCTAGTTATCGAGCCTTTCATTACAGACTTGTGATGTATCCACCGTTCACTCGATGGTGATGTAATCAACAGTGACGTTTTAGTAGGGAGTCGACAAGTACCTACGAACGATCTCGATGTCCTTAGAAAAAACCTTGTGCATTCGCATAGAAGGATGCTTACAGCTCAACTCCATTCGGTTGCGGTGACGGCTGGTATTTCCTATAATCATCGTCGTCATCACTTAAGTCAGCATTTTATCATTTGTCAGCAAGGCAAACAGGAATATTCGAATGAGAAGCAAAAAGGAATCATTTCTACGTATCCAGTATCCTGTTGAAGTGAAATCCAATTTTGAGTACTTTCTTTTCAATCCTGATTTCGTTTTTGCTCCCATCGACGTCCTATTCAGTGATAACGGAACGATGGGATTCAAACCATACGGCAACCGAATTTATGAGAGGAGTGAATAGGATTCACTGATTTCTGAAGACTCGAAGCTTGAAGACTCGAAGCTTGAAGGCTCGTTATTCGCGTAGTCTTTGATGATTGTGATTGGGACAAACTCGATTCGATGATTTGTACACTTTTTCCTTTTTTCTTTATTTCTTGTTTCTTTTTTTACGTTTCCTTGTAATTTTATTCATCACTGATGATTGGAGGGGAAGTCGCTGCGTTTCACAAATAACTGATTGGTAGGATTCTTGACAATCAGCGTGATCCTTGTTTTGGGTAATTAGAGACGTGAACGACTGACTTGAACTGCGTGCAGGTATTTCGAATGTGGAAAGTTTTGATTTTGGTCATGTGAACGTGCAGGGAAAATGTTGTAACCATGATGTCCTGTAGGAGAGTAAAGCGTAACTTTTTGTCCTTAAGCCGGGTTAAGGCTCTAATAAGAGCGAGGTTGATAAAAAAAAACTATTAAGCCGACCTCCGATATGATACTAGGACGAAGTCCTTTGGAATTTAAATTTTTATTTTATTTATTAAATACATTTTCGGACGCTCTTGTAATAAATGGCTCGTGTTCCACCACTGAAGCATTTTAAAGGATACCCAACAAAACACACCCAATGATTTACATATTCAAGTTTTGTGTTGTTATCTAGACAAATATGTTGGGTTATACGGGACAAAAGAGCTTTCAGAAATCCTCCCCTTAAAATGGCTCTCGGCTACAAAAATGCGGTAATGGCATTTCTACGAGTGGCAATAAGCAAAATGCGGACATGCGCACTGATGGGGGACCTAACCAAACGAGAAAGATAGACAACCACAGGTTATCCAACCTTTTATCATGGCTGAAGTCGTTACCGAAGGTGTAAATTTAATTTTTTTTGTCGGGGATAACCTGTGAACCTGGGTTTTCGCTGATTTTACGAGCGTTTTGTGTAAATTTGTTGTCATAGATCCTTACGAAGTGGAGTCTTGCTAGTACCTTTGGCAACTAGACAGAAGAGAGGGAATTCGCATCTAGGATATGATCACTTCTACGAGAACCTAAGGCAATTTAAGGAGTAAAACGCCCAAAACCTCTTAGGGGTAGCGTATCCGATGAGCTCTGGCCCGTAAAATAGCGACTAGAAGTCACTGCAGCTGAACAGCTAGCAGCTCTGTTAGTAAGTCCTATTTTCACCTCCTCGTGGTGCCACCAGGGGATTTCTATATGAAATCGCGAACGATTAACCGATGATGACCCAGGAAACAAAAATGAAAAGAAAATTGATATTCGGCTTTGTACGTGGGATGCATTGAGGATAGAAGCGGCTAAAAAGGTTAATGAGGGTAGAACCAAATATCTGCTTTCATCTAAAAGAGACAACACCGACGTATTGGCCAGAACGTCACCATGGGCGGATATAACTTTGAAAAGGTCAAGGAATTCGTCTACCTTGGCTCACTGATGACCAGCGATAACAACACCAGCGCTGAGATAAAACGCAGAATCACTCTTACCACACCGCTGTTCCTTTGGGCTCAATAGGCAATTGAGAAGTAGAGCCCTCTAATTATCCCAGTCCTCCTTTACGGCGCAGAGGCTTGGACCTTAACAAAAGCGGACGAAGATGCCCTTGGTCGTTTCGAGAGGAAAATTCTGCGCACTATCTACGGTCCCGTTTGTTCAACCGGTGTATGGAGGAGAAGATATAACGAAGAACTGTACGAATTGTACAGCGACATCGTCCTGGTACGACGTCTACGGATACAGCGTCTAAGGTGGCTAGGCCATGTAGAGCGCATGGAAAATACAGCTCCGACCCGAAAAGTCTTCGAATTCACCACGGAAGGAAGGCGCGGCAGAGGACGGCCGCATCAACGGTGGCGCACGCAGGTGGAAGGGGACCTTAACCAACTGGGCGTGCGGCGCTGGAAACAGCTGGCCAAAGGCCGCGCCAGCTGGAGACGCTTGTTGGTTGAGTCGCAGACCCACGTGCAGCCGAACAACTTGCAGAGGTCCTAGACTGATATAACGCAGATATTACCGCAATCCGGTAAGTGCGATGGGATGGACCGGACAAAAAGCGGATGAGAGACTGTAACATCTATTTCAGCGACTGCTACAAGGAGAGAAGGCAACGCCTATTCGGATGCGGATTTGTTATTAGAAGTAGACTTAGGCAAAAGGTCTTGAGCCTCCGGCATGTAAGCGAACCCTACCGAGGACAAGGATGACGCTACAAAAGACAACTTCTACGACCTACTAGATAGGACATTTGCCCAATGTTAAAATCGTACTGGGAAACTTCATCGCAAAACTGGCCAGGAAGTCGCCTTTGATAGGGTTATTGGCAAGCACAGCCTACACAATACCACATCCGAAAATGGATTTAGGCTGATAGACTTCGCAACGGGGCGAAATCTTCTAGTTGCTAGCACGCGTTTCCCACATCTCAACATCCACAAAGGGACCTGGCGATTTCCGGATCAATCAACCGTCAACCAGATTGATCACATTGCGATTGATGGCAGACATGCATCCGACATTCTGGATGTGCGAACTTTTAGAGGAGCCAACAGCGACTCGGACCACTATCTTGTGGCAGCCAGCTTGCGACTTCGAATATGCCTGGCCCAGAAAAATCGACTAAGGCCATTGGCATACAACGTCGCAATGCGTCGTCCCGTCTAACTCTCGTTTATCACGCCAACTATGGCCGTTTTGAACGCATAGCTAACCAATCACGAATATCGCTCGACTCTTACTCATCTATACATTTGTATTTATGTATGTACATATGTACGTATATAAGTTCTTCCAATAGGCGCTTTCGAACTTTGACACTTGATAAAGGTCATAGTTGAAGCTATATCTATCAAACTGGCTCTCGTTTATTCAGTCTGTTTTGCCAAATCATCATGATAAAATTGTTTTATCGAATTGGGTGTTCTGTTCGGGCAACATTCCGCACTCTTAGCCCATTCTTCGGTTGCCATAAACGTCCTGCCGAGAGCACTGTTCGCAGGTGGTAGATACATTTGAATCCACTGGTTCAGTAAACCAACACCCGTACGTCAACGAAATGCAAGATCTGCCGAAAATATCGCCGCCGTCCGTAAGAGTGTGCAGGAGAAACCGAAGCAGTCGATTTCGCATCGCTCACAAGAACTCGGCCTTTCGCAGATCCCAACTTGACGAATTTTGCTTCGTGACTTGGGCCTGCACCCGTACAAAATTCAACTCACCTAGGAGCTAAAGGGAACGACCAACGACGTGTGTTCGCTGAATGGGATCTGGAGCAGTCCGAAACCTAATTTTGATCGAAAAGTCATTTTCAGCGGCGAGGTCAATTTCAGGATGAATGGGTACGTCAACAAACAAAATTGGGACGATATCAATCCACATGAGATCCAAGAGCGTCCAATGCATCCCGAAAAAGTCACTGTTTGATGGATGTGAAATTTGGGCTGTCGGCGTCATCGGTCCATATTTCTTTAACAACGACTTTGGTCAGGTCTTCACAACATCTATTATCCTGAATTGGACGATATGGACACCAACGACATGTGGTTTCAACATGACGGCGCTACGTGTCATATAGCTCACGCCACAATGGCGAGGGCATGGTTATCTCACGTGGAGGTGATGTGAACTACCCAACGAGTTCGTACGATTTCGCCCCTTTAGACATTTTCTTGTCGGGTTTTCTGAAGTCGCAGGTCCATGCGGAAAAGCCACAGAACACAGAGGCCCTCAGAGTCCGCATAACTCATGCTATCGGTCAATTCCAGCCTGATTTATGCATTAGAGTCATGGAAAATTGGAGAATTCAGATCGGCGCCACCCAGAGAAGCCTTTTGAACGAATGAAAAAATTGAATGATATTTCACATACACTTAATGAGAAATCCTGTACCTGAAAATACGCAATAGTAATAAACATCAATGATGTTACGAAAAATAGCTACACCGGAGGCCATATTGTAATTTTATGTAGCCAGTATCACTCCCAAAATTAAGGCGAATCTAAAGGCGCCCCATTTGTTAAAATCTGTAAGACCATTTAGGCTACATAGCGTGCCTAAGAAACAGACAAATGTACATAAGTTTGAAGAAAAAACCCTATCTCGGCGGTCTTATAAAAAATGCTGTTGATGCGGCAGGCCAGCCCAATATCGAAACCCTTTCACTTCATAACTGAATAATAACAAAATTTAATTTCGAGTCGATACCTTTATCCGTTTTTAAGATACCGCTGGCGAAAAATGTACTCTCGTATGTACGAACTTACAATGTATTCGGACTCCAGGTTTAGTGAACCGTGAAGATATGTTCAAAGTTTTCATTCTCCAAATTAGGTTCAATACAATAACTTCCAAATGAAAGTTTAAAAAACCGGCCAAGTGCGAGTCAGACTCGCGCACGAAGGGTTCCGTACTATCTGTATACATAAATATGAAAGAGACTATGTATGTCACCTCATCAAATGACAGATCTTGGTTGCAGGCAGGATTTTTTGGATGAAAATCATGTCTGTTGTATGGCAGCCCCCCTTAAATATTCATTTTGTTCTGTTTTAGTATTTGTCGTGGTAGTGGCAACAGAAATACATCATCTGTGAAAATTTCAACTGTCTAACTATCACGGTTCATGAGATACAGCCTGGTGACAGACGGACGGACGGACGGACAGCGAAGTCTTAGTAACAACAAAACCAAATTGCGTTGAGATTCTCGTGGCAATTTCAGTTAACTGGACAAACTTCAAAATCACACAGGACTAAAAATGCAAACTTGAAGTGTCTTTCGCGAAACGCTCTACACGCTGTTTTTTGATAAATGTGTTTTCACGTATCTCGGCATCCGGAATATTCACTGTGAGAGTGGGTCTCAGCACTCGCAAGCATTCCTGAATTCTGGAATATCATTTGTGACTTCAGTATGAGTCCTGTCTAAAAGAGCATTAAAAAAAAAAAGACAGGACACTGCCAAAGAGGAAATTACTTCTCAGTAACCTTTCCTCGCCTAAATTTTTTAGTTTAATCCAAGCACATTTTTGGAGGCCTAACTTCAATGTGGCTTAGCTTTGAATGTATTCATAGAAGTCTTCGTATTTATGGAAGTTTTCATCATTCTTTGAAGTCAATTGAAATCACTATAGCCATTGAGGTTGAAAGCGTTGACGTTATTGAAATCTTTAATGTGGCCAAAGCCATTCCTTGAAGTTTACGAAAACATTCAAGAGTTTGCAGTCCTTCAAGTCATCTGAATAATTTTAAATGATTGATGGACTGAAGTCAACAATGATTTTAAACGTCATGTAGTTTTTTTTTAAGTCATTAAAGCCGCCTCATTTAAGTCGAAGGAGCCTTTAAAGTTCTTGATGTCATCCTAATTTTGACATTAAAATTTACCCCATGGCCTCGTCGAGGTCCATAATGTCATAATTCTTTGAAGCCTGTAGGATCATTGAAGTCTCCTAATTGAATGAATCCACTCAACCTCTGAAATCTTGAAGTTTTTAACGTTATTGAAGTCTTTCGAGAATTTAAAATCGTCTGATTTCCTTAAAATTTTTTAAACATTATTCACTTTACAGTTGTTGAAGTGAATTGAATTGCTTGAAATTATTCATGGCCTAAGCTCTAGAATTACATCGAATGCCCTTCAGTTTTCTTGAATTTGTTGAAATCACTAGAACTGTTTGAAGTTTATTATGTTATTAAAGTCGCTAGATCCCTTAAAATGTTTAACGTCATCTAAGTCTTTGAAGACGTTAAAGTTACCAGACCTCTTAAAGTCTATACAATTATTGCAGCTGCCTGAATAAATCCATTCGAGCCTTTGAAGTCTCAAATCATTAGAAGTCACTGAAAGCCAGTTGGGTTACCTACAGTTTTTGGTGATACTGAAGTCTTTAAGGGATTCAAACTCGTCTAATATCTCTGAAGCCTTCGAAACTCTTGAAGAAACTTGAATTACTTAAAATGCCTGAAAGTTCCGAAACCAATTCAATTCCTCAGTTTGATTGATAGCCTAAAGCGAACTATGACTTTAATGAAGTCTTTGAAATCGTTAAAGTGACTTCATTCAATTTCCTGAAGTGCATTCATCAAAGCTAAGGAAAAAGAGTATTCAACAGAGTAAGTGGATTTTTTCTGGAACCCTTCTGACGTATGTACCTGTGTACAAGCTAGTTTTAAAAAATCTCTTCAGCAACTTATTAGGTCAGGTCAAGAGTGTTTGTCTACCTTTTCATTGTCATCAACAATAAAGAACGCATCTCTGTCACCCAACTGTCACGTCATTTCCATGTCTACTTCCTTGGCTTCCGCTCTGATTCTAGTTTTGTTTTTTCAGAATGCCTGCTCATTTCGATTCCCATCGAATTTCAAATGAACCAAATAATATCCCATCACAACTCATCAATTGTACTGCACTTACCCGGCTAATGCCTCCACCACGTGATCGTTGCATTTAATACCTTCCGATTCCTCACTATAAAACATTCTCACGATGTCCCCTACTCGTACGTATGAACATTGACGACGAATAATAAAAATCTCGTCACATGCTCGTACCACACTATTGTCTCCTGGCACGCACAGATCCCAAATTAAAAATCAACACTGTCCGGAACTCAAAGAAAAGAAAATGAATGGAAATAAGTACAAGGGGTTTCGTGACCATGGAACTTGGTCTACGTCTTCGAGAAACCGAAGCATATGCATTGCAGACGCAGGAAGTGTGTATTTTTACATTTTCTTCGTATGCAAATGAGGACGAATGAGGAATCCTTTCTTAGAAGTAAATTATGTGACAGCGAAAAGAGGCGGGTTACTAGGAATAGGGGGCACGATGTTCTCACTGAAAGAGATACCCTTTTCTAGGAGTCTTTAGAAGTAAACTGGGCAAGTTTCAGAGCCAAATGTGGAAAAAAAGTCTCACAGCTGTCATCTATATCAGGCAAGAGTGAAATACCAAAAGACTCGTATAGATCCCTCTAAAGGAGCAACGCACTAAAGGTCAAACCGTTTATTGAAAAACTGCTTACACGTGCTTCTGCTCCCTTATACAAGTGTCGTATTGAGCCTCATAATTGGCAAAGGACACGAATCAAACGACACAAGATCTGTCAATTGCTGTAAACAATGTCATTGTTCAGCCCAGAAAAGTACCCATAAGGAATGTAGGAGCAAAAAGGACGAATCCCAAAGACAACAATGGCACGACAAATAAATTTTGCAAAAAGGGATTCGAAGGCAATCACCATGACTAGCATCCTACATACATACATACATATGTCATCGTACAAACAATGGCGACAACCACGATAGCAAACTCATCCGCAAACCCAAATACCGCAGCAGCATGGCCATTATCCTGGGCTTTGCAAATAATTGACTTCCACCGATACCCAATTATCGGGATTACCCTATCAATAAATTAGGGGACCGAACAACATCAAAAAGATCCAAAACCAACAACAACGACTACAACATCGACGAAAAATAGGAAAAAAGGACCCTTCAAATGAGTTCTTTTGCACTTATCGGCTTGCAAATCCTCCGTCATTCATTGACAGGGATTGCATGGATTGGCATTGTGCAATACAACACGCGCAGGATGCACAGGGCTCAATTGCAGTAATCATCCGACACAAGGACACGAGCACAATCACCGTTCAGATCGAATGAGACACACCGATAACGAATGAATAGATGAAACGAAACACTGACAATCGTTTGATTGTGGTGTGCAAATTGGCATAGAGTTGCGCTTGCAACACAAGGTCCTTTAACCCCTCGCCTCAATAGCTCCGTCGTCGGCTGACTTGTTGATATTTTGCCTATGAGAAGAATTGATATTTTATTTTGCAAAACAAGTGATGTTGCGGAAGTGCTTTCGGGACGCTTGTAATGCTAATTAAATTCGGTGTAGCATCGGATTGGCATTCATTATTCCATTATTGTGGTGTATCCTTTGTGACGGTGATGATGATGACGGAGGATAATCACTTAATTAGCTACTGATGTTGCACGGAAAATATTGCGGTGATTTTTAAGGGGCATGTTGTTGAATGTTGCGATTTTAATTAGCAGTGTCATTACGGTTATTGCATTATCCTGACGAGGATGCACTGATAAGTGTAGTGCTGGACGGTAATTACGATTAATTTAAAGCAGAAGTTTTCCATTCTTTCCTGACACTAATTAGTGGGTTCAATCAACTTTTGTCTCAAGTGTCCTTCACGGAGACATCGTAACAAATTTGTTTGTCTTACGAAGGATCCACTATCAATCTTTCAGTTAGCAAACACACCTTCTGACGACGACCACTGGCATCCATTATGTCATGAATAAGTCTCATTAGTTGAATCAACACAACTGTGGGAGGGATACTGTAGACTACGTCGTATGCCTGGCTGACCGCCTAACATTTATTAGCAAATGGAATACTTCGAAAGGACATCATCAATTGACCAGATGACCGATGTGCAGTGTGAGTACATAGCCAATCCATTTATTTTCCAATCAACAATGTGGCTGTCTTCAATTCAACATGCAACCAATCGATCCTCCAACCTCCGACATGTGTTCTTCTATTTTTTGTGATGAAGAGAAGACATTCATTCCAGCTAATTTGAATCAACTCCCAGATGGATAGCAGTAGATATTCGGAAAGGATTCTCTTCCGTTTTTTTTTTTTATTTTTCTTATTTTATCTTGAAATCCTTCTCTGCTTATGCAAACATGGTACTTCCTCGCGGTCTAGGAAGTTGACACTAACAAAAAAAGTAGAAAAAAGGACATGAAAAAGGAAGAAAAAAAAAATAATAATAAAATCCTTATCCTGACAGTACACATGCTGCTGCTTCCTTCCACCTCCGGCACTGTGAATATGCTATTCATGATTTTAATGATCCGTTTTACAAGCAGAAACATACCATGCCCAGGCATGGAAGCAGCCAAAGTCTCCTCCATATGTAAATCCTATTTTTTTCCCCATTCTGTTTGTACACATAACGAATACTTGAATTGCTCGCAGGCATGAAATAACATGACAAGGATCCTAGACACGTATGTAAATATGTGATCAATGATATGCCTATTTAACGAGCATCCTTCGTACTTTTTACTTTCAGGCTTTAATGATTTCTCAAGCTGTCAACCCTTTTACGCTGACATCACAGGTGAGACTCACATTCAAATTCGTTTTCTTTGATTTAATTTTTTTTTTTTTTGGTTTTTTATTCCTTTTATTTTCATTATCCTGGTCGTCCCATGCATCCACCCCATCGCCAGATGGATGGAGAAGAAGGTGCGGTTCGTTGTTTGTACTACATACATATGTATGTGTACGAGTGTCATGATGATGATATCTTGTGTCAGTGAGTGACAGAAATATGAGGGAAGTGAGTGATTTTTAATGAATTTTTCGCTTTTCCTTTTCGTCCTTCAAAAGTCTTGTTTCGAGGCAACTTATGAGTCGTGCTGGAAAAGAAAAGTGATTTGGTTTTAATTTTTTCGGTTTTGTCTTTCACTTCAATCAAAAGAATCGGATCTTGTTTTTTAGGGAGGGAGAGAGGGAAAGTGAGGAAAAGTATGGAAGTGACAGAATAGGGACAGGGAATGAATACAATCTCTTTCTCGGTATCTTAGTTGACAGCATACATATGAGAAATTTGAATTGGAGAGGCTCCTTTCTCAGAGGGGATTTTTGACGTATTTTGTATAAATGTTTATATACATATATGAATGTATATCCACATATGAGTTTAAGTGTAGTATGGGACTCTTGGATGCTTACATTTTCAGAATAAGGCAATGGGTTGTGTTGTGACTGCATAAACCGACTCCTCAAACGGATGACGCGGTCAAGCCGGACTCGTTAGGATTGTGATTAGAAAACCTCCTCCTGGACCTTGACCGGAGCTTGACCATCTCCTTCTGGATATTATTCGTTCATAGCTTCTATTTACGCTCAGAAGATGGTGCAGTGATTGAAAAAACAAATGGAGAGTACAGGGTACAGAGCTTAAAGGATACGACTGAATTACCTAATTTTTTTAAACATACAGTAGCCAAGATGCGCCTACGGATATGACCAACGCAGTGCAGTAAAATAAAAAACGCAAAGTTATAACGTCGGAAGCTACTATCGCCAGAAACCGCTCGTGCTTTTACCAATCGTGTCTTCCCTAAGCTCTCTCATACACCTAATCTCTCCGCGCAGTTAACAGAACAATAGTCGAACCTTTGCAAAAAATCCCCGAAATGCACTGCATCTGTAGTTTTGGGCTTCAAGGCTCCACCACGATGAAATACCTGGTTCGATGGTGAGTGCAGGAGGATTCACACAGCGAAGCAGGAGGGATATAAAGCCTGACTGCATAGAAGAACAAGAGCAGCTCGTGAGCGCTACAAGTAAAAAGGTAGGGTGGAGCATAAGCTTGTCAGGAGAAGATGAAAGAGCACGAGAATCACGTGATTGAGGATTTGGAGAGATGTTATTACAGGCAAGACGTCCGAAAGTTTTATCAAAAGATAAAGTGAACATGCCAGGGTTATAAAGCTAGAACAGGAGCCTGCAGAGATGAGAACGGACACCTGATAGTAGAATCGCTGTCGATGCTGAGAATATGGAAAAACCACTTCTGCAGACTGTATAACGGCGATGTTAGTCAATATACTGGGGTCAGGCAGAATGATCCATTTCTTAACGACGAAGATCCCAAAAAATTCCGTCCCCCTGACCTTGACGAAGTTAGGATCGCTACATCGAAACTCAAGTCGAATAAAGTTGCTGGTGCAGATGGACTGTCCTCTGAACTCGTCAAAGCAGCTGGAGATGACCTGGTTGGGGGAACGCACCAGCTCATTTGTAAGACACGATCAGAGAAAAGCATGCTCGAGGAATGGAGACTCAGCATTGTTTGCCCAATCCACCAGAAAGGAAGCCCCTATTGACTGCGCCAACTACAGAGAATTAATTCTCCCTAACATCACCTGAAAATCTTCTCTTACATTTTGTTTGAACGCCTGAAGCCTTTTTCAAATAAGCTGATAGGTCCTCGTCAGTGTGGCTTCAGGCCGGGGAAGTCCGCCATCGACCAAATCTTCATACTAAGGCAGATCCTTGAAAAAAACAATTAATTTTAGGTCCACACCTATTTGTCGACTTCCGAGCCACATACGACGGCGTAAATAGAGGCGAGCTATAAAACGCCATGCTTACTTTTGACATGCCTGTTAAACTCGTCAGACTAAGCAGGATGACTTTGGAGAATGCTCGCTGTTCCATCCGAATCGTTGAAGATCTGACCGACGTCTTGGCCAGAACGTTTGTATTGGCATTGGCAGCTATAGGTTTGAGGTAGTTAAGGACCTCGCCTACCTTGGCTCCGCAGTGACATGGAACAACGGCATCAGTTCCCAAATCAAATAAAGATTCACTCTTGCCAGTCGCTGTTTGTTTGGGCTCAGGAAGCAATTGAGTAATAGGGCTCTCTCCCGTACGATAAAATTTACCCTATACAAGACCCTTATCATTCCGTTCCTGTTATACGGCGCAGAAACATGGACACTATCAAAATATGAGGAAGTTCATGGCCGTTTCGAGAGGAAGATGTTGCATGTGGTTTTCGGACCTATGTATAAACGCAGACGGAGGAGCTTTACGGGCTGTACAGCGTCATGAGTCTAGTCAGGCTACGGATTCAACGTATTAGAGGGCTGAGTTATGAAGATTGGATACCACAGCTCCTGCCCAGACAGTCTTTGAGTCCAACCCCGAGGGACGAAGAAACAGAGAACGGCCGCAAACAGGTGGAAGGGGACCCTAGCCAGCTGGGTGTGCGGCAATGGAAAAGGCTAAAAAAAGACCGAGCTAGTTGGAGGGGCATGTTGTTTAAAGGCCAGATTCACCCCGAATCGTAACGCCCGATAAGAAAAAGAAAACGAGTCACCAACTATTGAACATAAGATCAGTCATAAAGCCACTCTTTTTCGCTTCAATTGAAGATGGTGGCTTGTTCCATCGAGTTATGTATTCGACACACATATCCGCACTTACAGCGCATTCTGGAATAGTAAATATGACACCAAAATAGATAAGTCGTTTATCTAAAGAGGAATCTATTAAGCTATCGGATAAGGATAAGGATAAAGATGGACTTGTCGAATATCGGATTTACTAGCTTCTTAACTGGCGATTTGTTGTGTTTGCCAGGTTTCTAATAGGTGATTTTTTTTCTGTTTGGTCTTTTACTGATTACCCGCACATGATCCGAGAAATATGTTGAATTCATGCATGCTCAACTGGTATTGCCATTTTACTGGAATCAGACTAGCAGTACGCTTGTTAACAGCTTGCTAGTGGACCTGTAAATGGTGATGGGATACAGTACCTGTCTTGTGTTAGATATTGTTGCGTTTTGGTTACGTTGAAGGATCATTGATTGTCAAGAAAGAAAATTTAAAGCGTTGAGCCTGGGAACTTCGGTTTTCGACTCAAACCAAGCACTTGAAGCCTTGAGTCCTTAGCCTTAATCTCAGAGTTTTGAGCTTTGAACGTTGAATATAGGGCCTCCATCAGAAATATTGTCCTCCATGTGAAATATTGTGACCCTGGTTTCAGTTTTGGTATTCGAGATTAGGCCCTGAGCCATGAGCATTAAGTCATGAACGTCGGGTCGTTGGGCTTTGGTCATTCAGATCGTTGCCATCAACTTTTACACCTGCGCCCTGATTCTTGAGGCATGACTCTTAAGCATTGAGTGTTGTGCCTTTTAACTTGAGTCCTGAGTCATGAGCCTTGAGTTATGAGCCTTGAGTCATGAGTTTTAAGCTTTGTGAATTGGCCATTTTTCCCTGATACCTAAATGATGAGAGCACCGTGGCGCAGTGTGTAGTGTGTTGGCCTCTGACGCCGATGACACGGGGTCGAATCCCGACACAGCCATGTCATCGAACGTGTTTTCCACGGTGTTTCTCCTCAGCGGGGTTCTGACAAAACCCCCTGTTGTAAAATTGACATGAAAAGCTTCTCGAAATTCTTTGTTCGGATCCGGCAATAAATTGTGGGTCCCTTTCACCTATTGGAAAATTAAATCACACACAACATGGGTGATTGAGAGAAGCTCGGCTTAGGTCCTTCATGGGCTGTAACGCCAACATACATATCTACATACCTAAATGATAAGGTAATGCACCAGGAGCATTGAGTTTTGAATATCTTGCTTTCTGGTACTGAGCCTTGACCCATGACAGCCTTGATCATTGAACCTGGAGCATTGGTCAATGACCCCTAAACCTCGAGCATTAATTCAAGGGATGGCAGTGAAGCAGTGATAAACATCAGTGATTGTCGAGCGGAATGCCTGTAGTTCAAAGTCTGTTCATAGCCCAGAAATACAATTCCTATACGGACAAATTGTGCAACAAAGCTGTTGTGAATAGGAAGTGATCAAAATACTAATGAAGGCATAACACTCACAGTATAGGGTCACTTCAAGCTCATACTCCGTGCATGCAGTTTTTATTTAACACCATCCATTGTGGCATGGAACATTTGTTGAGATCTACAACCAGCGTGAAATTTTAGTCGAGTTCCTCTCTAATCCTATCTAGGACAACCACCCCTGAAGAGTAGTCAACAAACGTCTACGACTCAAACCATATGCACTCCGCCCAGGTTGTGTGACAAACATAATAAGAGTATGACTCTTAAGCCTGCGCGAATTAATAAAAAAAAGACTTGATCCATGAGCCACCTGCTCTTCGTTTTTGGAGATTGGGCATGAAGCCTTGATCTACGAGCCACCTGATTTTTGATTTTTGCGGCACCGGCCATGAGCGTTAGTCATTAAGCTTGAAACCTTGCGTCTTGAGCTTTGGGCCTTAAGCCCTAAACCTTAAGCCTTGATCCTTGAGTATTGAGCCATGTGGCATGTGCTTTGAGCCATGCGCCTTGAGCCGTATGCCTTGAGCCATGTGCCTTGAGCTATGTGCCTTGAGCCATGTGCCTTGAGCCATTTGCCTTGAGCCATGTGCCTTGAGCCATGTGCCTTGAGCCAAGTGCGTTGAGCCATATGTCATGAACATTGTTCGTTGGTCTTTGATACTTATGTAAATATGTAGGTCCTAAGCCATGCGCCGGGTACACTGAACCTTATGCCTTGAACGGTGAACCTGGATCCTTTGTGCTTGCACATTGAGCATTGAGCACTAAGCCACGAGCGATTGCCAAGCCAACAGCCTTGAGCGATAAATGATCCTGGAGCCAATTAGCTATGAGCTATAGCTCATGATGTCTAAAACTTATAATCTTGAGCCTTAAGTATTGAACTCAGAGCTCTAAATTTTGAGTTTTGTGCATTTGGTCTCGAGCATTGAGCCCAGACTTACTTACTTACTTAGCAGGCCAGCAATCCATGGAGGATCTGAGCCTGAGATATAGCTGCCTTCCATTCTTGACGGTCAAGTTATCAAGACCGGTTCGGTCTTCCCCTTCTTCTCGAACCAGGAGGCTCGGATTCGAAGACCCTCTTAGCTGGCGCCTTGGTGTTCATGCGTTCGATTTGGCCGAGTTAGTGCGCTCGACTGATCTTTGCCTTCCGGACTATATCCACATTTTTGTACAGCTCGTAGAGTTCACGGTTATGTCTTCTCCTCCATTCACCTTGATCATGGACAGGACCAAATATCCGGCGCAGAATTTTTCTTTCGAAAGCACCCAAAATTAGCTCCGCCGCGTGCTTATCATCCAGCTTTCGGCTCCGTACAGCAAGACTGGCAGTATAAGCGTTTTGTAAAGCATGAATTTGGTTCTTCGAGTGAGGAGTTTTAACCCAAGTTGTTTGGACAATCCGAAGTATCAGCGATTGCCAAGGGCGATTCTATGCCGGATCTCAGCTGTGGTGTCGTTTGTGGAGTTTACGTTTGCCCCGAGGTAAAGTTTTTGTCTCCTTAACCACCTCGAAATGATAGCTGTCAATCATTACATTATGTCCCAGGTGGTGAGCGACGGATTGGTTTTTGCTTGACAGCATGTATTTTAACTTTAAGACCAACTCGTTTCGCCTGCTCTAAAATCGCCGTGGAAGCTTCTACAAGGTCATGCTGAGACCGCGCGACTTGTAGACGATAGCGCCCTCCCTGTTGACGTCCGCCCGTCGCACTATCAACTCCAGCACCAAAGAAGTCACACGACAGCGCATGTCCTTGCCGAACTTCGGTGCATGTTTCAAACGGTTCAGAGATCCTAGAACCGAAGTTCATGGTGCATCGCGTATTTTCTGGCGTGGCGCGAATTCGGCCATCGCATCAAACAATTCTTTGCAATGAATGCTGTCGTATGCGGCGTGCATCGATTTAAAACTGGCTGGTCTTTTCCATGATTTGTCGAAGTGTGAATATTTGGTCTATAGCCGATTTGCCGGGAGGCCGTGAAGATTATTTTCCTTAGTCGCAGCAGGTTTTTCTCCTCTCTTCTTCTGGCTCGGAACTCCTCTCGCACTGCCCTGGTTTTTCGCTGCAGCGCCTTTTGGCAAGCCTCGTCAGTTGCTGCCTTTTTCTGCTCTCACTCGCCATCATACTCCGGGTTTCTTGTCGGTGGAGTAGGTAGCATAGGATGGTTTCGGCTACTTTCTAAATAGCTTAGCGGCAATAAAGCCATGTATTGTTGACATTTGTCCTCGACGTAGGCACATGGGCAGGGGCTCGGACATACAGGGTTAAGTTGTTGATTGGCGTGATGCCAGCAACGATGCCAGCAATGCCCAAATAAAGTTGACATACAGCCTCCTCACGGCGCCCTCTGAATAGCCTATACCTAGGTAGGAGGGCGTTACAATACCCCGAACAGCAGGCCAATAACCCGCTCATGTAAAAAATGTAGACCAGACTCATGCTGGGAATTTTGTTGAATGCCGGATATTGTGGATCCTGGCATTCAACAAAATTTGCAGCCCTGTCCCTGTTCTGATGGTTGTCTTCATTCTACGAAAACTCTAAAATGAATTGCCCAGTTGATAAAAGGACTCTGGAAACTCTCTTTGAACATCAAGGAACTGTAGTAATACCTCTGTTGCTTAGGAAGCTATTCATTCTAGAGCTCAAGTCAACTGTAGAGCTCTTCTGCTACAGAGTCTCGGATAGCCACTCTAACCAGCAATGAAAGCTCCTATTCCATAAAAGAAATAAGTTCACAAGAAAATAATTGCGTTCATAAGAAACACACTACCGTCCCCTCGTACACTGTTACTGTACGACATCGCCTGCTCCAACATCAATAGAATCTCTCTTCGGCCTCGACGGGACCTCTTTGCAAGTAACAATTATTCCATTTGTTTAACTGACATAACTACGCACCACTGAATTAGCGTAATTACACTGTATCCCTATTATTTGCTTACGCTGTTCTCCGCTACACTAATTCCCTTAAGAAAACGCAAAGACATCTCGCCAAGAGTCCTTTGAAATCAGAACTCCTTTTACCATTCTACGGTGCCTCAGAACCGATGCGCTAATTCATTCACCTATCAACCCCAGAGCAGTGGCAACGCTTGTTTAAATACCATTTAGCGTATTAAAATTTGCATATCAATCGACTTCAGTAAGGAAATTCGAAAAAAGGACGAAAGAAAAAATTAAGAAAAGGGTTGGTCAAAATTAGCGTCGACTTAATGTTGAATGGTTTTTCCTTCTTTATTGCCATCGATCAGTAATTACTCGCCATTCAATTAGAGTTAAAGTCGAGATGTGAGATGCATAACAACTTCTAGACACTAGGCACTCTGGCAGTCCGTTTGAAATTCCTTCAACGTCCTTTCGCCTGGTCGAGACAGTTAACGACTGTTCGTTTACGCTCGCTTTTCATTACTTATCCTGAGATAATAAACCAGTTGATTATTAGAGAGATACTGGGCGACGACTGCGTCGTAAAGTCGCAGGACTCGTAAGTTCATGGGTTCGTGAATTCATGAAACAGTGAATGCATGAGCTTGTGAATCGAATGACGAATTTCGGTTGATTTTTTTGTGGCCGGGAAGTGTAATCTACATCATTAATCAAAAACCACGCGAATGTCTTTTTTATCACGCAATAAAGGACGAAAAAATATCCTTGAAATCTTATTCCGTGTGAAATGGACAAATAATCGTCAGCAATGATGGCAGTTGTGTCTTGCGTCACGTTAATCATTAAGAAATAAAATAAATATGAAGTGAGTCCTTACGGGATGTGCGTCCGTATGGATTTTCTCCGGGAAAAAAACCGTTAATTCCACAGAGAAAAAGCTAAAGCTTATTGAAATTGTACACGACATGATGAATGGTTGACGGATTTTAAGTACTACGAATGGGTGGGAGATAGTACTTAAGCCATTTTGTGAAGGGACGATATTCATCTGTTTTGGGACCAAAATCCTTCATAAGAAGGATGCACCCTAATGGATGTTTGATCAGGAGTCATGTCATTGCTTGTTAGAGATGGAGGATTGCCATTTTTTGTTTCGCCGCACTAACCCAAGGGAGTGGGTGAGGGTGAGTTTTTCTCGCTTTTTTTTTTTTTTTTTTCATTTTTGAAATGGCGACAAGGATGTGAGGACCGATATTTTACATCCACAAACATATTCACTGTTGTACTACTGTCAGAGGACCTCTTATCCAATTAAGGAATTAAATAAATTGACGTATCCATTGAATTGATTCGTTCGTATATTTTCTTTATTTTTAGTCGTGTCGGTGAAATCCTTTTAAACATTTATCCTGAAATTCCTGGAATCAGACATATCAACGAGTATCCGTCGAGCAGACATTCGAAAAGCCAATAGGATGAAAGGAACCATGGAAAAAGGACGAAAGACTAAGCAAAATGATATCCTCTATCAGCAAGGATTTAGTGAGGACTGCTGTCTGGAAAGGATATGTGCGATTGAAATGGTTGATCTGCTGGCTTTTCACCGGCGAGACAATGGATTTCGAAAAAGAAGCAACGATAGAACAGAGCCAACAATTTGAGATGAAGGGTAATTCCCTAATGGAAAGTGGTCAGTCATCTCCCAGAGTCTGTTGTCAATATCGTCCTTCCCAGACGAATTGGCGCCAAAAATATAAACAAACTCGTTCCCATAGCATATGCCATTGCGTCTATCTCAAACAATAAGAGAAGAGCGAAAAAAATATGAAAGATGATATCAATTACAACGGATGCTGCAGGAAGATTTTTATCAACTCACCCGACGGCACAATATCACATCCTCATATCCTCACATCCCCATCCCATTGTTTAGGTCCAGGAAAAGGATGAAAAAAACACGTAAACATGTTTTCGAGTTTCCTACATGACGGCAATTTGCATAAAAAACAATCCCGAAGGAGCACAAAAAATCCTTTCTACTCACACGCTAAACAAAACAGGACGACATATAAAAAATTAATAAAAATAGTTTTTTTTCTACTCTCTCATTCGTTGGTCCTGCTGACATACCAAAACTGAGCCACACTAAAAGGATACCCGTGCACGCATAGTATTAATTGAGAAAAAGGATTTTGATTAATCAGAAGTACGACAGAGAGAGGTTTGAAACAAGAAAAAACTAATTTACATCCACGGTAGTAGGAAAAATTCAAATATCATGGTGAGTCCTTTTTTGTTTTTTTTGTTTTACAATATCGTTTTTTTCTGCGTTTGATTGTTTTTTTTTTTTTTGTGCCTGATACAGGACGTCGCAGGTATGTAGGAAACCGAAATGATATGCAAATTAACATCCGTTGGATTTGGATTTTATTTCTCCTTATGGGTGTCCTTTTTTTGCCTCATTTTCCCGTCCTTTTTTTTGGGTTAATATAGTAACTGGCATTTGAGCTCATGTTTCGGTTCAAGTTGAAAAGTGATAGGGTGATCCTTGGACTATTGAATGGGATTTATTTAACTGCTTAGAATGTGATTTATTCGGGAAGTTTGTTGGGTATTTTGCTATTCATTAAAGGATATATGTATGAGAGATCACATAGGCAAACTTTCTAATGCGGCTATAGCTAACACATACATAGTTCCATTTGTAGCTTAGGGTTATAGAACTTGAGCCGGCCTGAGCAGTGCCTGCAATAATCAGGTTTTTGGTGTCTATGTTCATCGTGCCTTATAGATATTAGAATTTAATGTAATAGAATATAGTAATGAGAACACTGTTCCTTTCAATTCGGGAGTTTATTAAGAACTGATACTTTAGGAAGAATACAAATTCGTTCTAACGTAGGAAACCAAACCAAACAATAACTTGCTACGTGACAGAATGTGCCGATCGCGCAAGATTATGCTTAACGATAAATCTGCGTGGGCGATAAATCTGTGTGCATGAAATTATGATGTTATGCACTTATGTGCAAGATAACAGTATGTCTTGAAAGTTATGCACTTGTGTACAAGACAACAGTATGTCTTGAAAGAATGTGGTGTGTATGTGTGTTATGTGTGTGGTGCTAGAATCCGGTTATAACACCCCCACCCTTTGATACAACCGTCTCGGGTGTTTGTTTTTTTTTTTCGCGTTTCGTTTGAGGTTAATTCGATTTTTGTAGTTATGTGTTGTTTGGTTCCCCTCGTTTTACAATAAAAATATAATACGATACACGCTATTATAAATGTTATTAATGCAATGTTAATAATAATTGTCAAATAATTATTTTTGTCTGACTTATGTTCTAGATAATTTATTTTACGTCTGTTTTCAATGTTATCTAAGTGTATTTTCTCTAAAGTAAAATTAAACATTTTTTTTGTCATATTGACAATTGGTATTGAGACTATGGGTTGATTATAAAATTTTTCTAGTTTATTTGAAAATTTAGAGTGTTCAATTTGGATTATACAATCTGAATATTTAATTAAATTATGGCCTTTTAGAGTAATTTCTTGGTTGACACAGTTTTGAATAATTGTTTGAACTTCTAAATTTTTTACTACGATCAATCCAATTTCAAGTTCTTCGACTATTTTCTCGTTATTAATAGTAAAATTACAAAAGTTATTTTTTTTAATCAAATTTCTAATACAATTGCTACCATGTAGCCTAAGATTTTTTTTATTTACAACATCACTTGTGTACTCGAAAATACTTTGTTCTGAAGTAATTATTCGATTTGATTCACCTAACAGCAGCTCTTCTTGATTTAGATTTGGTAAAGGGATTACCAGAGCCGAAAAATATTTTTCTTTGGTGAATTTGGGAATGGAAATTGTGAAAAGAATTGTGTTCCTATTAATGAGTACACTGCTTTTAATATACGGCAATATCTCAATTGTAATATTATATTTCTGTATTTCTTCGTTTGTTAATATATCATGAGCAAGTATTTCCAATCTACTAAGTAGAATGTTATCCTTAATCTTCTCCACTTGTTTATTTAGAGTAGAGATATCGATTAGTATAGTTAAGGCGTATTTCATTTCGTTGGTTATGGCCTTGATGTTCATCGATTCTGAGGTTATATTTGATAAGAGTTCGCTCAATTTGATCTGCTGTTCGTTTATGTGGTTTTTTATTTTATCCACCGATGTTATAAGATCATTGTTGATTTTTATTTGTTTGTTGATTTCGTTTGTTATTTGCTTCGAATTTTGATCCAAATTACTTAGATGTGCATATATCTCTTCCGCATCTTCGTTGTCCATAACACCGGCCAAAAAGTTCAGTGAGTTTCCCCAAAGGTTAATAAGTCCTCTCTTCCCTCTTCTTGGTATAATTGTGTTTATATTTTCTCGTAATTGATAAAGTTCTCTCTGTAGCAACTCCAAATTTACATCGATTGTATTAAGTTGTAGAGCTTTTATATTAGCTTCGATTACGTTGGTTATCTTAACGTATTCTTCTAAGTTAATTACGTGGACGAATCTGACGTAGTTATCAACGATGAGTTTTTCTTCTAATTTCTGTATTATATAACCATTGTTGGTGTACACTGGGGTTATTTCCAATCTTTGGGCCATAGACTGGGCAATCAGGATCACTATTATGCCTATCATTTCTTCTGCAAATGGTACGAGATAAAGATAAAAAATTACGGTGATTGATACTTGTATTTCCGTTTTAATTGTTTTTTGTGATAGCTTGTATTTCTTTTGGTTGACTCATCTATAGTATAGTTGCCGTTTGAACGAAAATTATTTAATTTTCTGTACTTAGGGCTAGCCTTGACTATGGTTCTATTTGTTACTATATCTTCACATTGGTTAGATGTAGAGTTTCTATTTCTATTTAAATAGTCTATTCTTCTAATTTTTTCCTCATGAAATTTGTCTGATAATGCTCTAATATCTTCTGCAGTTAAATTTTTGTTTATAAAATCGATGGGTTTCATTTTTGTTGTTGAATGGATTGTCCTATTGTAGGTCGATAGAGCTTTAAAAACTTTTTCGCTTAAATCTGAGGTGTCTTTTGCTACGTTCATTATTCTAAGGTGTTCATTCAATGTCCCATGCAGTCTTTCGATGTCTCCATTACCAGTTTTTAGAGATGCTGTGGTCTTGTGAAATGCAATATTATTTTCTATTAAATATTGACTGACTGCCGAGTGAACTATACATGTTTCTCCATCTGATATTATTTTATTGGGTTTCCCCAAAAATTGAATCCTCTGTTTAATTGCATTTAGGATTGATAACCAATTTCTGTCCTCAAGTAAGTGTACTGTTGCATACTTTGAAAGCTTGTCGATTGTAGTTAAGTACATTACATTGCGTTGCGGAAACCAGATATCTAAGTGCATTATGTCGTTAAAACGTTTTGCAGTTTCCGTGACTTGGCATGGGATTTTTAAAGGGTTGCGATCGTGCTTAGCCAACTTGCAAACATCGCAATTATTTACGAATTTCTGTATTTGAATTTGCAAATTTGGATAAAAGTAAGTTGCTTTTAATTCATTATACATTTCGCTTGTACCCCTATGATTATTTTCCAAGTGATTGCTGGTTATGATTTCGAGAGCTTCATTCAAATCTTTTATGTTAATTAGTTTCACTGATGTCTTTAAAATTCTTAAGCTTTTGTTACTCGAAAAGAAATTTACATATAAGTCTTGGAATTTCACATAAAGATTGTTGTCTTCGCAATATACTACCACAGTACCTTTATCGAATAAGACTCTTTTCATTATGTCTAACAGATTACTGTTTTTAGCTACGTAGACAATATTTTGCACTTTTTTATGCATAATTTTTTGAATTATTTTTTCCTTGATCCCATAATATAGGTATAGTTGATTTTTGTAAATGTTGATTGGTTTTTCGATGATAGGAATATGGTTATGACTGTCTTCCGCTGCTGAGTGAATTGTCGCCGCTGTTGAAAATTGGTCATTGTTGTCATTGGCATGTTTTTCACTTTGGTTTCTGTAATGTTTTTTGATAAATTTGTCGAATTCGCGACTTATATCGTTCTCTTCGTCATGTACTTCGCTATTGATTAGCTCTTCTTCATTATTGTTTGTTTCTATTTCATTCTGGGCTGACAATCTGCTTATTGCATCCGCTGCGCTGTTACGTTTACCTTTTATGTGTTCGATAACGTAATCAAATTCGTTCAGCTTTATCTTCCACCTTTGCAATTTGGAGTTTGGTTCCTTCAGTGAGTCTAACCAAACCAGTGGTCTGTGGTCTGTTTTTATCACAAATTTTCGACCAAACAAATAGGGTCGAAAATACTTTGTGGATGCCACTATAGCTAGTAACTCCTTTTCTATCGTTGAGTACTGTTTTTCGTGGTCATTTAAAGTTCTACTGTAGTATGATATGACATGGTCACTTTGCATTAAAATTCCACCAATTGCGTAGTTGGAGGCATCGGTCACTAGTGTGAATTTTTTGCTAAAGTCAGGATATTGAAGTACTGGTTCTGTGGTTAAGTAGAGTTTTAGTTTGTTGAATGCGTTTACGTAGTCTTTGTCTTTTTGATCTATTCTTGCATTCTTCTTTAGATATTTAACTATCGGATATGCGATTCGAGAGTAGTCTTTAATAAAACGTCTGTAGTAACCAGTTATCCCGAGGAAGGTTTTTATTTCTTTCTGCGTTTTGGGTAATCTTATTGTTTGGATTGCTAACACCTTACTGGGGTTTGGTCTTATACCCTCTTCAGAAATGATATGGCCCAAAAACTCGGTGTCTTTCTTCATAAATTCGCATTTTTGAAGTTGAATCTTCAGGTTCGCATCATAAAGCCTTCGTAGTATTAATTGTAACGAATTAATGTGCTCTTCTAGACTTGTAGAAAAGACTAATACGTCATCTAAGTACACCACGCATATCTTGTTTATGAACTCATGTAGTACCTTATTTATCATTCGCTGAAAGGTCGCCGGAGCATTCTTTAGGCCGAATGGCATCCGGGTGAATTCATAATGGCCAGTTGCCGTTGAAAAGGCTGTTTTGTGCTGGTCTCTTTTATCCATTTCAATTTGGTGGAAGCCCTTTGCCAAATCCAACTTTGAAAAATAAACGCACTTCCCCAGTTTGTCAAAAATATCTTCTACATTGGGAATAGGAAACCGGTCATCTATTGTGTTTAAATTTAGTTTTCTATAGTCGATAACTATGCGCCATTTGCGTTTGCCTGACGCATCGACTTTTTTCGGTACCACCCAGATGGGACTGTTGTAAGGGCTGTTGGATTCCTTTATTATTTCTTGGCGTAACATTTCGCTTATTTGTGAGTCTACCTCTTTTCTGTGGATTTCGGGATATCTATAGAGTTTATTATAAATTGGTATGTCATCCTTCGTTAAGATTCTGTGTTTTATCTCACTTGTAAAGGTGAGATCATCGTTGTCTTTGTAAAATACACCTTTGTTTTGATTAATGAGTTTATGTAACAATCTCTTTTCTTCAGAGTTAAGGTGATCATCTCTTATGAATTCTAATATGTTCCATTTCTTGACTTCATTATTGAACATTTCGACTTCGTTATCCTTATATGTGTTATGATCATAGTTTTCTTCTTCTGGGTTTAGGAATAGTCTAATATGCGAATTGTCTGTACTTAATACGCGGTTCTTATAATCTATCTTGGCATTAAGTCTACACAAAATATTATTTGCTATTAATCCATCAAATCGATCGTGAAACTTGTATTCTAGGAAATCTACGTAATAGTCAGCTAAATTAAATTCTCGGAATATTGGGAAGCGACAAATTGTATCTATTTGAGATGTTTTATTAAGTGCGCGTAAGCTAACGTTAATTTTACTCTTCCACTTGTCCTGACATAACCCAGGATTTATTAGGCTATACTCTGCTCCTGAGTCTATTAAAAAACGCATGGTCTTAACCGGGTTATTTATTATTATATAGGGCATATTTCTGAGGCGCTTATATGAAAATTTTCTTCATTTGTAGGTATATCCATTGGTTCTTCACCATGAATTTGTTGCCGATTACTGTTATTATTTGAATAGTTTTGATTGCTCCGTCGCGTTTGGGCACTGAAATTGCTATAATTTCTTGTTTGTCGGGTTTGATCGCTTTGTGCATTTTGTCTCCGATTCTGAAATGTATTTTGCATAATGCCGTTTGCATTGTAGTTGGCAAATCTACTTCCCCCATTATTTTCTCTATTCTTTGTATTACCTTCTATTTGTGTATTCGGTTGGTTACGGAATCTATCTTTAGGGGCAAAATTTCCCTTGTAGCTTGATCTATGAAATTCTTTCTTATTAGGCTGTCCATTGGGACCAAAGTGTTGATGCTTTATTTCTAATATTATCTTAAATGCTTCATTCAACTTGTTTGGATTACGTGAAAGAATGATTGTTCGGGTTGGTTCAGGAAGATTATCTTTGAAGCATTCGAGAGCTATGCGGTTATTCGAATCGAATATCTCTTGATCATGTTCATTATTGAGTAGCTGTGTATTATTTATTCTACTTAAAAGATTGCTTATGTTGTTATAAAAATCTTCTATCGTCATTGTAACGCGAGCTGTTCTAATTCTATCTAGAAGTACATTTTTAGCTAATCTCTCTCCAAAATTTGATTTTAATGTTTCCTTAATTTCATTCCAATTGTCTAGTCTTCCCTGTCTATGAAGTGTTCTTCGTGCCTTACCTACTATCTTATCTCTAATGTAACCCATTAGAATGGTTCTATTCGTTTCATCAAATGTTAATACCGTCGGCAGTATGGCGTCGACTCTTTGAAGAAACTCGAGTAAATTATTGTTTTCCCCACTGAATTCAGGGAGACGGGCAATAAAGTCTAATATAATTTTGAATTTATCGGATAACGATAGGTCCTCCATTTTGATAATTAAACTTTCTTTTTTTTTTTTTTGATAACTTATTAAGTAGTTTACTTATATAATAACAAATGTATTTATTGACTTATTAAGTAGCTTACGGTGATTCACTTTAAGTGGTTATCGATTCGGCGGATGGAGCTTCGACTGCTTTATCTCGAGTCCAATTGGCTATTCTTTTCTTCTTCTTCCACCAGTTTTGTTGAGAACTAGTTTTTCCACGGCACTGGTTCTATGTATTGTTAGTACACTTTCTCTTCTCGTTCTTATTGTATTGCTTGAGACCGAACCAGAAAAAATCAAACTTTTAACGCCTGAAATTTTAAGGTACATACAAGCAACTAAGAATCAAACTTGTAGGGAAATTAGAATCGGACTTTTAACGCTCGACACTAAACAAATTGCGATCAAGCTTTCGACGCTTGAAACTGTAGAAAAATTAGAATCGGGCTTTTAACGCTCGACACTAAACAACTTGGGGTCAAGCTTTCAACGCTTGAAACCGTAGGAAAATCAGAATCGAACTTTTAACGCTCGACACTAAACAACTTGGGATCAAGCTTTCAACGCTTGAAACCGTAGGAAAATCAGAATCGAACTTTTAACGCTCGACACTAAACAACTTGGGATCAAGCTTTCAACGCTTGAAACTGTATAAATCACAATCAAACTTTTAACGCTTGAAATTAAATTGGAGATAACAGAATTTAAACTTCTGTTTCCCTTGGCCGTTTTTCGACTGCGCCAGTAATGAGAACACTGTTCCTTTCAATTCGGGAGTTTATTAAGAACTGATACTTTAGGAAGAATACAAATTCGTTCTAACGTAGGAAACCAAACCAAACAATAACTTGCTACGTGACAGAATGTGCCGATCGCGCAAGATTATGCTTAACGATAAATCTGCGTGGGCGATAAATCTGTGTGCATGAAATTATGATGTTATGCACTTATGTGCAAGATAACAGTATGTCTTGAAAGTTATGCACTTGTGTACAAGACAACAGTATGTCTTGAAAGAATGTGGTGTGTATGTGTGTTATGTGTGTGGTGCTAGAATCCGGTTATAACAATATGGTAACTTCTCAAAAATGTCAACCAAAGAATATACAGCGAATAATGGAAGTAAGTTTACGTAAACAGGCATTAATGGTGTTCATGCTACACTCTATGATGGGATATCACCTTAGTTTCTTTGTAATATGACTGACTCGCTTTTAAAATTTTAATTAAATCAGGAGGACTACCTTAAATTAAGGAATTCATCGACCTAATGAGAGCACCGTGGCGCAGTGGGTAGTGTGTTGGCCTCTGACGCCGTTGACGCGGGATCGAATCCCGGCACAACCATGTCATCGAAGGTGTTTTCACGGTGTTTCTCCTCAGCGGGATTCTGACAAAACCCCCTGTAGTAAAATTGACATGAAAAGCTTCTCGAAATTCGCCGTTCGGAACCGGCAATAAACTGTAGGTCCCTTTCACCTATGGGAAAATGAAATCACACACAACATGGGTGATTGAGAGAAGCTCGGCTCAGGTCCTTCATGGACTGTAACGCCAACATACATACATACATCGACCTAATGCATTGTAGTTCACGCCCATATTAATGGCATCAACCGCCGACACTTTGTTCTCTCAGCTGGGACATATGTACATACATATGTATATATGTACATATGTGGGTGAAGTGGACAGTCCTTCAAATGAAAGAAATGGGTACGAAGCCTTTGTACATATGTATATGTATGTATATATGTATAAATGTTTCCAGATGGAGAGAGTTTCAAATGTCAACAAATGGTTTATACCGTGGCTCATACCTCTTTTGTTTTGTTTTTTGCGCCAGAGGATGTGTAATCTTTGAAAAATGCCTATATTCCGGGCTACTGACATGTGCGATTCGCAAACCCGAATACTCGATGCGCTTACGTACTAAACCACACCCTGCACTCATCAACCACTCTCTCCATTGTCCTTAGATATTACTTCGCGAGGCTAGATAGCAACCTACGCTATGTGCTCCTAATCGGCCGTTTCGGCTCTTCTTATTCTTTCCAGTTTTCCTAGCTCATTTTACTGAGCATATCTCCAGCCAGTAGTCTTCCGATTTTATCATACGGCTTACTAGAAGCGCTGGGATCGACAGGTCCATTCTTGCCTCTGCAAAGTGTCTGCAGTGGAATTTGGCATGTCTGCGTCTTCTTCTTTCTCTGGACGTGCTCGGCAGAAGGGCAAGCTAGCTTGTCCCAATCAGTGGAGATATTTTCTATAGCCTGCTGTGACCTGACAGGAACTGCGTAAGGTGGTAATTGCAATCGCCATTTGCTCTTTTTTCCCAAACCTCGATCGTAGGCATCAGTTTGTAGGTCCATCGGTCTGTTGTCGTGTTGTCCCCCCTGGTTCGCCATAATGCTACTGATGTTGCCCTTTCTCCGGCTTTTATCCAGCGGATAACACTGGTCTCTTGACGGCCTAAGGTGAACTCTGTGCACTTCGTTGGCTAGGATGTCGATGAGGACCGTACCCGCTATGACACAGCCTGCTTCATCCGAGATTGATCCTGACGACCGCTTCATTTGTGGCAGACTCTACTAGGGCGATGTAGTCAGCGAAAATCGTAATCTTAATCTGTTGAAGCGTTAATCGCAAAATTCCGTCATACGGAATTACGTTATAGTACTTCATGCCATCGTCCATCTGATACCTCAGCTTCCTGTTAGTAAAGTAGCTAAGGATTATCTTCACAAGGTAATGTGGTGCGTCCATTCTGGTCAGAGACCAGGACAGAATATCCGTTTTTCGAAAAAAACAATTTTGATAGTGATATTATGTCCAGGCAGTGTAAAGGCATATTTTCGATAGGTTAGGTTAGGTTAACGTGGTAGGCATAAGTCACACCTGGATCAAGTTACCCTGATCCGCTACCTGAGAACCAACCGGTGCTTCTAATGAAGCGATGGAGTTGAGCAATTTTTGGTCTGCTAGCTCACTTAGATTGTCAAAGAAGGGCGCCCCGAGGTAGATCCTCCAGCGATTCGCAAAAGAGGGATATGAGCAGAGAAGGTGGTGTATTGATTCCTCCTCCTCTTCGTCCATGCAGCCGCGACAAAAGTCATTGAAGGGTAGCCCTAGTTTGGCGGCGTGTTTTCCAATGATGCAGTGACACCCACTAGAGTACTTAAAGTTGCCCTTTTGGTTGCCACTAGGTCCCTGGTTCGTCATGAGCTTAACTTAGACCACAATAGTTTGGTGATAAAGCCGATATTGCTCTCATTCCATTGGAGGTTGGTCTCCTCTATGGTTTGAAGTTTTATCATGTGCTTTACCGTACTTTACCGTACCCGGGGATAGGAAGGCTGAGTGTGCTTGACCCTAACTTTGCGAGTTCGTCGGCCGCGCAGTTTCCTTGAATATCCCTATGCCCGGGAACCCACAGTATTTTAATGTTGAACTGTTCTGCCATCTCATCTAGAGATAGGCGACAGTTAAGAGATGTCTTTGATTTGTGGGTCCTTAGGGCCGCGCAGGCAGCGACTTGCTTGCTGTAAAGGTTCAATGGTGGAAGATTTAATAGAATATTTAGGGCCTCCGTGAGGGCTGATCTCATCGCTCCGCTTATGTATAAGCTAGCCGATCTTTGTACCTTCCCCAGAAGGCTTCGATTGACTGCCTTGTCCAGAGCAGTCCACCAGACTAATAACTGCTGTGTAGAGCCAGTGCATAATGCTTGGTTGGAGACCCCACTTCATGCCCACCACTTTCTTACAGCTGTAGAGGAGTAATGTAAGTACACACTGTGCACACATTGTGCGACATTTAAAAACAGAGAAACATCTGTCAGCGCTGTCTGCAACATCTACAAGCTAAAGGATCAGTTCATTTTTTCCATCCACATTCGATTCCAAGATTATTGCGATGGAAGGCACCTGGGCATTTAAAAATGAGTTGCTTGGATTTTTTTAACTGATAAAAAACACAACCAAAAGTACTAAAAAAATCCAATCAAGCTTAAAGTATTCGGAAGAGGTTGAAAATAATAATAAAATTTAATAAAATTAAAAATATGGTATGAAAAAAAAATTATATTATGCATATCCTGCAATAATCCTTGTTTTTTCTTTTTAATCCCGATAAATGACACATATTTTCCAATTTATCCTGTATTTCAGCGAAACAAATATGAGAACGTTAGGTATGCCCACTAAGACAGCATCGGAACTTATTTGTTCCCTCTCTAAAGAGTCAATTCGTGTCTCGAGTTCGTTACACCGACCTTCGAGTTCAGTTACCCTTTTTAATAGTCCTGACTCAATCTCATTGATTTTACTGAGAACTCGTTCTTCCATTTCCGACATTTTAGGGAATTTTACATTGAAATCCTCTGTGAACAAAGTGCTCTTCAAAACGAGTCCATAATTCAGCTACATCCGAGTTTATTGTTTTGGACGGAGTATTTCTCTGCGGATTTGGAAAGACCACTTCTGCAGACTGTATAACGGCAGACTGTCAGGCAGAACGAACCATTCGCAATGGACCACGAAATAACGGAATTCAGTCCACCCGACCTAGACGAAGTCAAAATAGCGATATCAAGACTTAAGTCTAATAAAGCCGCTGGCGCAGACGGCCTGTCTGCTGAGCTTTTTAAACCGGCTGGAGATGAGCTGGTAAGGTGCATGCACCATCTCATCTGCAAGGTATGGTCGGAGGAAAGCATGCCCGACCATAAGAAAGGAGACCCCTATAACTGCGCCAAGGGGGAATAAGTCTCCTTAACATCGCATATAAGATCTTCTCTGCCGTATTGTGTGAACGCCTGAAACCGTTTGTGGATAACCAGATCGGCTCTTATCAGTGTGGTTTCAGGCCAGGTAAATCCACAATAGACCAAATATTTACGCTACGGCAGATCTTGGAGAAGACCCAGGAATACCAAATCGACACTCACCACCCACCTCTTCGTCGATTTCAAGGCCGCGTATGACAGCGTATATAGAGACGAGCTGTACAAAGCCATGTCTAGTTTTAACATCCCTGTCAAACACGTCCGATTGTGCAGGATGACAATGGAGAATTCTCGTTGCTCCATTAAGGTCGGTCATGAGCAAACCGAGACTTTGATGTTAAAAAAGGATTTAGGCAGGGCGACGCGCTGTCGTGCAACTTTTTCAACATCGTGCTTGAAAATATCCTGCAAGAGTCACTGGCCAACACAAGAGGTACGATTTATTTTAAGTCTACGCAATTGCTTGCGTACGCCGACGATATTGACGTAATTGGACGAAAACAGCAAGACGTCAATGAGGCTTTCGTGAGCATTGAGGTAGAAGCGGCTAAGATGGGTCTCAAGGTTAATGAGGGTAAAACCAAATATCTGCTTTCATCTAAAAGAGACGGACAACACCGACGTATTGGCCAGAACGTCACCATGGGCGGATATAACTTTGAAGTGGTCAAGGAATTCGTCTACCTTGGCTCACTGATTACCAGCGACAACAACACCAGCGCTGAGATAAAACGCAGAATCACTCTTGCCAACCGCTGTTTCTTTGGGCTCAAGAGGCAATTGAGAAGTAGAGCCCTCTCTCGGAAAACCAAGGTGACACTATATAAGACCTTGATCATCCCAGTCCTCCTTTACGGCGCAGAGGCTTGGACCTTAACAAAAGCGGATGAAGATGCCCTTGGTCGTTTCGAGAGGAAAATTCTGCGCACTATCTACGGTCCCGTTTGTTCAAACGGTGTATGGAGGAGAAGACATAACAAAGAACTGTACGGGTTGTACAGCGACATCGGCCTGGTACGACGTCTACGGATACAGCGTCTAAGGTGGCTAGGCCATGTAGAGCGCATGGAAGATACAGCTCCGACCCGAACAGTCTTCGAATCCACTCCGGAAGGAAGGCGCGGCAGAGGACGGCCGCCTCAGCGGTGGCGCACGCAGGTGGAAAGGGACCTCAACCAACTGGGCGTGCGGCACTGGAAACAGCTGGCAAAAGACCGTGCCGGCTGGAGACGCTTGTTGGTTGAGGCCCAGGTTCACCACGGACTGTAGCGCCACCTAAGTAAGTAAGTAAGTATTTCTCTGCTGATTATTATGAGCAGGCTTTTTGTTCATTGCACCGTTTGGAGTATTTCTCACTTGATTTTGTGAAAATTTGCTACGGGTTCCAAGCTACACTATCACTCAAAATTCTTTTGTTTTGTTAAATTTTAAAAACAAAAAAAAAAAAACACAAGAAAATGGAGAATTTATGCCCGAGTGAAATACTTTGTGATCGAACTATTCTTCAAATGGATGGTTTTAAGTGCACTTAATACTTAAGGGGTGGTTCTTATAGGATTAATTTATAAAAGACTCGGAGCCAAAATTTGCACTACAGCTCTCTACTAAACATTTCACGTATGCTATGAAATCACGTTAGCTTTCAGAGAAAAAAAGGTATCATAATCGGTCCATTCGGTCATGAGCTACGATGCCTCAGACAGACACTTAGACACCTCAAACTTATAAAACCCCTCTTTTTGCGTCGGCGGTTAAGAATGAAATTAAATGGGTGCTTTCAGTTTTCCCACTGGGAAGTTAGTCGTGTGGGCCTTGCGAGTCGCACCTAGACCATATTTTTTTCATTTGGTATCAATCTATGATATTTTGATATGATTTTGGCCTCACCGAGAGATGTATGTGTATGTATGTATGTATATTGGCGTTACAGTCCTTGAAGGACCTGAGCCGAGCTTCTCTCAATCACCCATGTTGTGTGTGACTTCATTTTCCCATAGGTGAAAGGGACCTACAGTTTATTGCCGGTTCCAAACGGCGAAATTCGAGAAGCTTTTCATGACAATTTTACTACAGGGGGTTTTGTCAGAACTCCGCTGAGGAGAAACACCGCGAAAAACATGTTCAATGACATGGCTGTGTCGGGATTCGATCCCGTGTCATCGGCGTCAGAGGCCAACACACTACCCACTGCGCCACGATGCTCCCACCGAGAGATACTAAATGATATTTTTAATTTTTAAGGAACTTATTTCAATGCGTTCCTAAGTAAGACAGCATTACGCTTTCAACGACTTATAAATCTAACGTCTTAGTTCCCCTTCTCCAATGTCCCCCGTGAAACATGTTCTTTTGGCTCCGCAACTTACTTCCTCTTCGCAAGAACGATAACGCCACTTATGCGCTATTGAACGCCGTTCAAGCCAAGCGATGTACCATCCAACCGTCACTCGATAAACAAACAAACCTAATAACAACTGACTGACTGAAGGGCGATTCACCCAATAGTGTCCACCAGCCACGGATAGATATGTATAAATATACTTTATTTTGTTGATTTTCATATAAATCGAATTTCCTTAATTTCATATTCCCGCAGTCAGAGCTGCGACAGCGGCTACGTCAGCAATGTCAGCCTGAGCGAAGGGCAGTGTAGGATGCGTATTCCCGTTGCCCCAGCCACAGGGCAGATTTTCATCTGCAGAAAATGAAAACAACCAAGACCAAAGGAAAACGACTTATTTACGATCTTGGTAAAGGTGAATCTACCATCTGAGTATCCATCGTTCGCCCACATAATGAATGAAGCTTTACCAGGGGTTGCTATGCCAGCTCTATCCATCTACGATTCGTTTTTTTTTTTTTTCTTTTCTCTTTTCAAGAAATTGTGCCCCGTATCTATACAAACAATTTTAAATGCCACTAAAATACGCACTCAAGCGAAGCACATATTTGTAGCAAAAAAGGACGAAGAAAACAAAAACTGTGTTCTTTGAAGTCATTCATTTCCTTCTTCAATAAGCCGAACAGCGTAGGATGGCCGACGTTACATACGCATCCAGGACGATCGAACTCAGCACACACACGACAAAAAGGGAAAAAAACTAAGTTAACCCCTAAAATGGGAAAAAAATGTCGGAGGGTGAACGAGCATAAAGCGGCCTACACACGCGCTACGGATCGAATGGATCGGTTTGAAGTCATTTCGCCACACACTTGTGGATCGGTATACGTTCTTCATTTCACGCTGTTCGCCGTCGAGTAAGGATGGATCGCGGAGAAAAAATAATTTTGTTGTGTGGTGTACATATTGTGTGAAAAAAGGATAGAAAGGATAATGAAAGAGAAACGTTCACTTTGGATGCAGGAGTGGTTTCTGATCCTAATAACTTATTCATATATAGATACATGCATTCACAAATATGTGAATGAGGGTCTCATAATTCTATTGCCTATGGCCTGTGAGTGTTTATTGCTTGTTTCATTTTATGGCCTGTTTTCATTTTATGATTCGATGTTCACAGTTTTATAACATACATTTGTGCACATACGAATCATAAATACAATCATAAATAGACTGCATAGATGCACTCTAACAACTTCGGGTGGACGTTTCCTAGACATCGTCAACCGCGCCACATACACGCTACCGATCGCAGGAATATCAAACTCATTTGAAAACTTGCGATCTGTAGCAAACTAGCCCACACACAGGACGATCTGTTTGAATCGCAACATTTTCAACCGCGCCACACACACACTACCGAATGCAAGAATATCAAACTCATTTGAAAACTTGCGATCTGTAGCAAACTAGCCCACACACAGGACGATCTGTTTGAATCGCAACCGATCCATTCGATCCGTAGCGCGTGTGTAGGCCGCTTAAGGCAGATGATGAGGCGAAGAAAAAAAAAAGAAAAACAACAAACCGAAAAGGTGTGGCCTAATGTTAACCCCCCATGACTCTGCCTGTCAGGAAAACACATTCACCGTCAAGGGACGAATGCCATGCACACGCATTCAATCCAGGATACACAGCAAACCGTATAAGTTGAAAAACAACAAGAACGAAGATGAAAAAAACCAACCGCACCAACAACAACCCAGAGAAATTCAATCTAATTCTGAAGAAAAACCCGAAAAAAAAACCGAACAGGAACGACAAGAGGGAAAAAACCACCCCTAAGACGCTTGGCCTGTTTCCGGAGTTTGGTACATCTTCCAATGGCAGGACGACGAAGGGTGGGGAAATACCATGGAACAGTTCCGTCTATCGAACACCAGATGGCCCGGCATCTTCCAATGTCACACTCACCCCTATTGAATCAATGATGACGTCATCGATTCGCCTAATTGGAATACTATTACAGAACGAAAACAACCCCTAAGCGATTTATAATTACTTTTCTTTACTTTGCCCATTGTTTCGTGCCGCTCTCGTCGCCCTCAAGGTGAACGCCAGATTGATTCGAAGAATGGCCGGCGTTTGAAAAGCAAGGCAGAAGTACAGCAAGAAGGTGAATAGCCTTTGGGTAAACACTTAGCATCGCCGCCCGACCCGGCAGCACGTCCATCAAACACGGACGAATAGATGAAGTGAATGGTGCTTGTGAGTGGGAGGAAATTAATTAATGCGAGAAAGTGGATGCTTAGGATAAAGGAAACAAAAAGGAACGGTGACAGAGAAGTGCCTTTCCCGTCTAATGGGGTCACGGTATGTAGATAAGGCGCTCGGTGTAAATTGGGGTAGCTACCGCTCATCGGGGATAATTAGATGTAACGGATATTGTAATTGGTGTTAAAGCGAGAAAGTTAATTCCGTGGTTTGCCTTTTGTTCATTACTCCGGAGGTGGAGGAGGACGAGGAGGCCTTCGGCGGTTTCGGTCGAGTGCGGGGGCGGGAAGGAATTTAATTGGGGGATGATAATTAAGGGAAGTGTCGACGAACTGATACTGCTCGTGATGATCCATTTTATGCTTGGGGTAGGTTTATCATAATTCTCATGCTTCCCATGTACATATCTCATGATGCGTGTCAAGAGGTTGGGTCAACTGCTGCCATAGATATCGGGCGAGGACGAGAATAAAGTTTGGACAGAGGTTTATTTTGGTTTCATAATTGCTTAATGAATTTCATTTGCTCGAGATTTTTTCTTTTTTTTTGGGGGGGTAAAGCGCTCTGGTGTTTATTTTTATTCAGCCCGAAGGGTGTGTGTATAATTAGATCAGACGAGCATAAGATGACATTCAGTTGTGGGTGAGAGTATTTTCTGCTTTTTTATTTCTGTTTTGTTTCCCTTGAGTAGAGATTATCTTGTAATTTAATTAATTAACAAGGAATGCGGAGGATTTTTTATGGAGAATGGTGAAGATTCGCCTCAGGTCATATTACCAGCGGCAATTTCTAATGGATTTTTTGCTTAGAATAACCGCAATTATAATTGAATAATGAAGAGGGTATTAATAGAGAGGTTATTCAATTTGTGTAGGTCTTAAAAGAATAAGACCGTAAACTGCTTTTCTTCGATATTTCAGTAACCAATGACTACATTCTTGGTGGTCCTAAGATTAGGCTAATTACTGACGGATTTGTGCATTATTGCTTTCTCAAATTGGAATTAGATTGATTTATTGTACTTATATGTAGCGATCCAGCATCAGGAGCGTAGGAAATCATATTAAGTCTAAGTACGAGGGACGTCATTGTTGTCCAAATCTTCTGCAACTTTGGTCAAATTAACCAGTACTGGATGACTGGGAGTTGGAAGGCTACTTCTAGAGATCAGATACGCCTTAGTACAGTGACACTAGAAAACTTAACCGTACGGACGTCCATCAAAAAATAGAAGTGTAGTCAGATAACTTTAAGGCCGGCTTGATCTATGTCCATGTTGTAGGGTAGCGCGAAGAAAAAAAAGCAGATGTGACCGTTTGTCTGTACAGCACGACGTTTATTGGAAAAAGAACAAGCGTTACTTCATCTGTCACTTTTTCATACAGTTTGGGTTAGAGGTTTTCGAAGCAATCATACGATCAGCTCAATGCCCATATACATATAGGTAAGTAGGTAGGTAGGATCGTAGTCTTCTCAGAATTGAGAAGAATACACATAGGCCAGGGAGGCCCGTTGTGCAGCTACGAGGGGGTTTTGCCCCCCTATTCGTGCAACCATTTTGTGCTTTGTAAGAAGGTAAGAAGATCAGATATCCCTACTTTCTGAATATCTGTCAGATCGTTAAGGAAGTAAGAGCCTAGGTATCCTCGTCTTGAGAGCTTCTGCAGAAATCATTCGGAACTATTCTTAGTTTTTGTGCGTGACTGCCAATGAGTCAGTGTCCTGTGATGACACCGATGACTTCGTAGATGTCAGTTCTTTTTAGGGAGATTATACTCCTTATCCGTTGACTGTCAAGCCGAGGCCAGATTTGCCTGGTGATGAGGCAGGTATATACCTGGGTCCATCTCAGGTTCGTCTCGGTCCTGGCGAGATTAGTCAGATTATATTTAATGGTTGTGATGGGTATTCCCTCACAAGCCACGATTGATTGTAACGTCGTTCCTTGTTTGGCGAGTGTGTCGGCTTTTTCATTTCCTGGAATGTCGCTGTGTCCCGGTACCCAGATAAGTTGTATGTTGAACTGTTCTACCATCTCGTTAAGAGATAGGCGACAGTCGAGACTAGATTTTGACGTGTACACATAGGACTCCAACGACTTTGAGGCTGCTTGACTATTCGTGAGAATACGGATATCCGTGGTGGATATTACGTTCCACTTCAGCCAAAACAAGGCCTCTTTTATTGCCAAGAGTTTCGCCTGGAAAACGCTGCAGTGATCTGGTAAGTTTGGAGCTTTATGCAGCTTAAGCTGTTTGCAGAATACTCCACTGCCCACCCCGTCTTTGGTTTCAGACCCGTCAGTGTAAACATCCACGCAGTTTCTGCGGGGTTGAGTTTGGCTAGTCCAGTTTTGTCTGTCCGCGTAAATCGTCGTAAAGTTTTTTTCCAATACTGTGGTGGGTTCTGTGTGGTCCAAGTTTTCTGCCATAGTTATCCTGTTTTGCAGGATGGGGGAGTGGCCAGTGACATAGCTCGTCCATTTCGAGTTGGCTTTTAGTCTTATGGCCGTGTGTGTGGCAATTTGCTTGCCGAAAATATCGAATGATATAAGGTCGAGTATCATGTTATCATGCAGCCGTTGGTGTGGACCTGAGGGCCCGGTAATGCACATACATGTCATCCTATGTACCTTCTCGAGTTGTTTGTGGTATATTGTCTTGTCCAGTGCAGTCCACCAGACTATCACTCCATATATTAGTATGGGTTGGAGTTGAATCCCCATTTTTTTCCCATGCTTTCTTGCATGTGTAGAGAGCTATTGTTGTTTTTTTTTTTTTCTCTTTCAGTTGTATTGCTCTTCCAAGTTAATTTCCTATCTAGTATAATGCCAAGGTATTTGGTTCTAGAGGAATAGATTAACCTGGTATCGAGCAAAGTGATAGGGCAATGTTCCGGGATTTTACGCTTTTTGGTAAATAACACGAGCTCCGTTTTCTGGGGACTTATCCTGAGCCCGTTGCTATGCGCCCATTTGCACAAAATTGAGAATGCCGATTGCATACGGTCATTCAGTGTGGATAGGTATTAAAATGGCAACGTCATTAGCGCAGGCAATAACGTCTAGGCCTTCTTTCTCCAGTTTGATTAGTAGTTCGTTTACAACTACATACATTCCAGAGAAGAGATGCCCATATATAAGTCAGGCGAGCTCGTTGTGGAGACCTGCCGTTTAACTACAATAGGCGCTAAGACTGTCAAACACACAATATTTTGATAAAAATATATGCAGGTGCTGATCTGGAAAGAACCCAACTTGACTCTACAGCGACGATAATTTGCTACATGGCTCTGATAAGGGCCATCATTGCATATACATATGTACATATGTACATACATATGTAGGTGTCCGACATAGATGGTGTGTGAGATGCAATGTCTTAGGACTTATTTTAGATTACACAGGACACCAGAGTCCGAGTACACGAAGTTTTATTCAAGTCAAGGACTAATACTTTGGTCAATAACATGATCTCCTGGCCTTAATTACCTAAATATATAGGTGGCGATATAGTTCGGGGTGAACATGGGCCTCAAGCAACAAGCCTTTCCAGCTAGCACGATCTTTTGCTAGCTGTTTCCAGTGTCCAAATCCATTTAGTTGTGGTCCCCTTCCACCTGTGTGCGCCACCTTGGATGCGGCCGTTCTCTACAACGTCGTCCCTGGGGAAAGAGTTTAAGACTCTTCGAGTTGCAGCTGTGCCGTCCATTCGCTCTACATGGCCTAGCAATCTTAGGCGTTGGATCTAGAGACGTCTAACTAGGCCGATGTCGCTGTACAGCCCGTCTAGTTCTTGGTTGAATCTTCTCCTCCACTCTCCGTTTACACAAACGGGACCAAAGATTGCACTCAGAATTTTTCTCTCGAAATTTCCAAGAGCCTCTTCATCCGCTTTTAATAACGTCCAAGCCTCAGCGCCACAGGGGGAGATCGGGATGATTAAGATTTTTTATAGAGATACCTTAGAGCACCGTGGCGCAGTGGGTAGTGTGTTGGCCTCTGACGCCGATGACTCGGGATCGAATCCCGACACAGCCATGTCATCGAACGTGTTTTTCACGGTGTTTCTCCTCAGCGGGGTTCTGACAAAACCCCCTGTAGTAAAATTGTCATGAAAAGCTTCTCGAAATTCGCCGTTCGGAACCGGCAATAAAACTGTAGGTCCCTTTCACCTATGTGAAAATGAAATCACACACAACATGGGTGATTGAGAGTAGCTCGGCTCAGGTTCTTCATGGACTGTAACGCCAACATACATACATACATACATAGGGATACCTTAGTTTTTCGAGAGAGCGCTCTACTACTCTTAAGCCCAAGGAAGCAGCGGTTAGCAGGAACTATTCTGCGTTTTATCTCAGTGCTGGTGTCCTTTCTGTTTGTCACTATTGAGCCAAGGTAAACGAAGTCCTTGACTACCTCAAAAATATGGCTGCCGGAGGTGACGTTCTGACCAAGACGTCTGTGTTGCGCGTCTTTCTTGGATGACAGCATATATTTGGTCTTGTCCTCATTTACCCTTAGACCCATTTTAGCCGCCTCATTGACGTCTCGCTTTGTCTGTCCAATAATGTCAATGTCATCTGCGTAGGCAAGCAATTGTGTAGACTTGAAGTAGATCGTACCTCTTGTATTAGCCGCAGAGACCCGCACGATATTTTCAAGTATGATGTTAAAGAAATCACATGACAGTGCGTCACCCTGTCTAAAACATTTTTAACATCGAAGGAGTCGGTTAGTTCACCTCTGACCTTAATGGAGCAGCGAGGCACCGTAGTTTCCTTACCTGAAACCACACTGGTAGGAACCAGATTGTCCTCGAACGGTTTCAGGCGCTTACACAGTACAGCAGAGGATCTTGTACGCAATGTTTAGGAGACTTATCCCTCTGTAATTGGTGCAGTCATAGGGACTCCTTTCCTATGGACCGGGCCAACGATGCTGAGATTCCATTCATCGGACATGCATTCTTCCGACCATATCTTGCAGCCGAGTTAAAAAGTTCTGAGGGAAGTCCATCTGCTCCAGCAGCCTCATAAGACTTAAGTTTCGATATCGCTATCTTAACATCGTCTAGGTCGGGTGGACGGGATTCTCATTCGTCTTCGTCCATTGCCTGACGGTGGCATTTTGACTATCATCGCCGTTATAGAGTCTGCAGAAGTGGTCGTTCCACAATCTCAGCATCGACTGTGATTCCACTATTAGTTGTCCGTGCTCTTCCCTGCAGGCTTCTGCCCTGTCTTTATAGCCTTGGCATGTTCGTTTTACTCTTTGCTAGATCTTTCGAACGTCGTTTTTACGATAACATTTCTCCATGATCTCAATCGCGCGTTTCTCGTGCAGTCGTGCTATTTCTTTTTCCTTCCCCCCGACTCCGCACAGTTCACGATATCCGCATACGTATGTATATTGGCGGCAACAAGGTAATGATCCGAGTCAACATTTGCTCCTCGGAAGGTTCGGATGTCCAAGATGCTGGAGGAGTGTCTGGCGTCGATCGCAATATGATCAATTTTGTTAAAAGATAGTTGATATGGAAACCGCCCGATCTCCTTATGGATATTGAAATGCGGGAATCGTGTGCTAACTACTAAGGATTACGTCGTATCGTGTACGCTGTGCTTTCCTACGACTCGTTCAAAGATGTCCTCTATACCCAGCCTCTTGTTGAAATCTCCTAGAACAATCTTGGTATCATAGCTGGGATATTGAGCGTATGTTCTATCTAGAAATCTTGTTTGACTCAATCGTCTTCTTTTGCTATGGGTGCGTGAAAGTATATTAAACTGATATTGCCATAACGTCGTTATCGGGCATTCGCTCACATGCCGGAAGCTTAGGACTTTTTGCCTAAGTCCACCTCGAACAACAAATCCGCATCCAAATAGGCGTTGTACATGTCACTTAGCTCATGTCTGATTTGACAGATAATTAGTTTTATCCTTCCGCTGAACGAATATGGTTGTGTATGTGCTTGAACAACGCTGGGAAATATTGCGACATTACTTTGAAAATCATGGTAATGCTGCAGAATGTGTGCGAAAATTGCGTACGGATTTTGGAAGAAGAGAAGCATCGTCAGCTCCGTATGTTCGTTATCTTGTGAAAAAAGTGAAAGAAACTGACATCCTCATCGATAAACCAAAGCGTGAAAAGCCAAAAATAGTGCGTACATCCGAGAATATTGCTGCTGCGGCAGAAAGTGTGCGTGAAGCGCCATCAACATCAATTCACCGTCGTTCTCAACAATTGAACATTTCGGAGACATCATTGAGACGAATTTTGCATAAAGACATTGGTATGACGCCATACAAAGTCCAATTGGTTCAGAAGTTGAAGCCAACTGACCATGCAACGCTTTTTCGCTTCACTAAGTGGGCCTGCGATCGACTTACAGAAGATGCCGATTTTGCCAAAAAAAAATCATCTTTTCAGATGAAGCTCATTTTGATCTTGGCGGGTATGTAAACAAGCAAAATTGTCGCATTTGGGGCACAGAAAACCCGCACGCATACATTGAAAAGCCGATGCACCCAAAACGAGCCACTGTTTGGTGCGGATTTTGGTCCAGAGGTATAATTTGGCCATTTTTCTTCGAAAATGAGCAAGGAGTGGCCGTTACAGTCAATCGCGATCGTTATCGGGTCATGTTGAACGAATTTTTGTTCACAAAAATTGAAAAGGAGCATATTGGCAACATTTGGTTTCAACAGGACGGCGCTATGTGCCACACAGCCGAAGCTACACTCGATGTTTTGCGCCCTGTTTTTGAAGATCGCATTATCAGCCGCAGAGCCGAGATTTGACACCGTTGGACTATTATTTGTGGGGTGCCGTCAAAGATAAGTGTTACGCCGACAAGCCAGAGACAATTGACGCTTTAAAGAACAATATTCGTGAAGCCATTGGTGAAATACAGCTGCACACAATTGGACAATTGGACCGATCGTGTAGGCTACTGCATGGCCAGCCGAGGCAGCCATTTGAATGAAATTATTTTCCATTATTAACCGGAAGGATGACACTTTCAAATAAAAAAAGAAATTTGAGAAAATATTCAGTAGTTTTTTTTTTTTTTTTTTAGCATTTTCAAAAAAAAAAGTTATTTGGCGGACCCTTTATTATCGGTAAATAGTGGAGATCCGGCGCAGAATCAAAATAGGCAACCGCTGCTACTGCGGCTTGTCAAAGCAACTAGGGTCCAAACTCCTGTTCCTCAGAACCAAGGTTATGCTCTACAAGACTCTTATCCTGCCAGTCTTGCTATATGGAGCCGAAAGCTGGACGATAAGCAGGACAACAGAGCTGATCCTTGGCTCCTTCGAAAGAAGTATTCTGCGGTGGATATACGGTCCTGTCTGCGAGGAAAGCGAATGGAGGAGAAGACATAACCGCGAACTCTATGAGCTGTACAAAGATGTGGATATAGCCCGGAAGGCAAAAATCACAAAACTCGGGTATTCACCCTCTCAATTTGGGAATGTCAACTTTTCTCTATGTCTCGGATCTAAAATTCGCGACCTATTTGAGCACTTCCGTAGCTCACTTAATACTTGGACATACGAGTTGAATATGGTTGGACATGGTTAGATGGCAAAAAACAAACAAACAGTTTTCTCTTTTCCGACATTCTCAAACCAATATCTCGTTCCCCAATTTAGTAATCCATTCATCAGCTCCAAATTTGCTTCACCAGAACTGCCAAATAGCCGCATCCTTTTCCAATCAACCACCTTATGACCGCAGGAACTAACATCCCCTATCACCTCGTAACCTTAAAATATAAACAAAACAAAACGACCAACACACATCTCCTTGTACCGACCACATTGCACAGAGTGAAAGTACGACAGCAGGAAGAGGGATTCGAAGCAGATCCCTTAAAATATCTACACGACCACCCAAAGGTCAAAAGCATTAAGCCATCAACAACAAAATGCCGAAACAAAACTGCAACAATGCAAATTTCGCACCTCATATGAATAAATTGAATCCGAGTGGTAATTTTCGGATTCGCCCCGAACTCCCATCGACCTTTTTTGCACATACACATGAGGCACCTAACCCCTATGCGGACGATAACGATGATGATGATGACGGTAGTGATTGGGAAGGTGACTTCCGTATTGCACACAAACATAGAAGTGATGTGTGCAAGGTGTAAACTGTTGCAAATGCGATTAGGGATCGTTAGATCCCTTGTTCCTGCCTGGCTTATTGTATTGTACCTGGGCCCCTTGTTCCTGCTGTCGTGACTTTGCAAAAATTGCGCATAATTTAATGAAATCCTTTTTACGTTCATCTATTGTTTAACTTAAGTACCTGGTAACAGAGGTAAACATATAATTCAAACACTGTGGGAATCTTTAACAAAAGGGTCCTCATCGGTTATTGGTTTAGTTGGATATGCAAATTTTACTGATCCTTGCACTTGAAGGAGCCGACGAATGTTTGGTTTTCCGTTGAAGATAGCCAACTTCCGGTGTGAAATCTGTTTTTCAACGACACCAAATAACATTGTGAAGATCAAACGACATCTGGACTATGACGACATGATATGATAAGCAACTAACCGCATGATAGTCATTTCCACAATCGAAACAGAAGTCAAATTTCGTTCTTATGAGTTGATGTCCTAACAAATTAATTGAATATCACAGGAAACACACAAGAGCGAACGAGTCAAAAAGAAAAAAAAAAGGGTTGTCAAGGACCAAGTGTCCTTGTTGAAGTGACGACAGACAGACGGACATGTATTACATATGCGACATGTGTTCCTCTCATCTTTCTGACAGGACGAAATGAAATTTGTTTTTAATTTTTCCCCCGCAAAAGGACAATCAAGTTGTATTGTTGCACCCGACTTGCTTCTCAACTATGCATGTGGATATGCCCTTTTCGGGTGACAACGACAGTTTCATTTAATGTGTCCCATTCCTCGTATGTATATCCTTGCTGTTGCCTCGGTGTTTTCGGTGTAATTATTTATCGATTATTGCTCTAGGTGGGACCGGTACTGCTGGTGGGTCTTGTCGTTCGTCACGCCTCGTTATTGTTGGCCATTTAATTTTTACAATTTATTTTCACAGTATCTCCTGTACAGAGGGGGATACTCAGTAAAGTGTCTCACACTTTGCTAATAATCGTAAAATGTATAAGTGATTACCGACTGAAGTCGGCAGAAGTTTGTTTATTACAATGAAGGAAAGAACATGGTAGGCGATCGAACAATTTAATTACAACAATTGGTCGCTGAATCAATCTATTTGAAAATTTTTGAAAAAACAATTTGCATTACTCCTTGATTTCCAGGACCTTAAAGTCACCATCTACCCTATATACCTGGCCGGCGACTATGAGAAAGGATACCTTGTGTAATATTCATTATTTCGCATCCTTTGTTCAATGTGTCGTGTTTATGCTTCATTTTCGAAAGGGATGCCTTTTGTCATTTTAATTAGATGCAGAGGTAATTTAGCGTTCCAAAGAAAAAAAAAATTATTTGAATACTTATCTCTTAAGGATTCAATTGAATCTGGTTTTACTGCGACCTTTGCTTGTGTGAGGAGTTTTATTGTTCAGTTATTAGCTACGTCACGTAACGAGTTTTATGGGATTTCATTCTATTCTCCATTCCTGTTTGGAATTGTTTTTTAATTTTTTTTTTGTATCTTGTGCATGGTATGTAGATCCTTGTCGGCTAGGTAGGGCGAGTAGGGGTAATCGCGATTTTTAAATCGGATTTCACGATCAGTGTTAAAGTGCGTGCAGATTCGACTAGAGTTATTTTGAAAATCCACGATTTCGATTTATTTTTAAGAATTTATAATTAAATTTCTTTTATTTAAATCAAAGTTGTGATTGATAATACAGGGATGTCAATAGTGGCTATCTTGTGAAAAATAAATCTCAGATTTTTCTGGGTGTGCTTGGATCTACAGATTATCTCAAATTGCCGGCGGCGATTTTTACTTTAATTTTTACGAAAATATTTATTTTACCCTTTGATTTTGTAACCTTTTTTCGAGCTCAGTGTTGTCAATTTTCAACTATCGGCTAGAAGTGGGTTTATGGTGTTCTCAGTTTTTGTTTTTTTTTTTTTTTTGAAAAGTATTTTTGTTGTAACACATTTTAAGAAGTTTTGTTGACATAATGTCCAATAGTCTTCCGTATTTGATTTTAATATGTCTTTGCCCAGACAGTGTTTAATACATTTCGCTGCCATCGTGATGTCCTCCTTGACTAAAGCTGATTTACAAACATTCGTGTTAATCTTTTTACTTTCATACTTCATAGAGATTCAAATTAAATCTTCCTAACGTGTACATATATTGCTACAAAAAGTGAAAAGTGGACAGTGGACGCTTTTGTCAATTTTTTTAATTTTTTTAGACTTTGTAATAAAGTGAGTCTTTCAAAATGTGGGTAAGACAAACATGAAGAAAAAAATACGTACACTAAGCTCTAAACTTTTAAAAACAAAGTTTGAAACACATTCTGAATCTAGCGGTCACCGAGAACAAAGGCGCAGGTATTCATTTAGAAAAAAAATGTGATCTCGGTGCGACCCGCACGGCCCACACGACTAACTTCCCAGTGGGAAAAATTGAAACACCCATTTAATTTCATATTTTCTCATTTTTAACCCCCGACGCGAAAAGAGGAGTGTTATAAGTTTGAGGTGTCTGTGTGTCTGTCTGTGGCATCGTGGCTCCTTAACGGATGGCTTCTGTTTTTTTGAAAGCTAACGTGATCGAGATGGTTCATAGCTTAAATTTGTGAAGATCTGTTCAGGTATTTCAAAGCCACCAGCTCCTTTTGTTAGCTGCGGTAGGGTTCTTAGGCGAATAATGGGTAATGTATCGGTTCTCGTCCGATCACCGCAATCAACCAGCATCGGGTGCAGCTAGTACTTGGATGGAGGACCGCTTGGGAACACCGCGTGTTGTTAATTGTTTTCCCTTTTTTTTTTTGTAGTTATTTAATTTCTAACAAACAATTTCGCTGAAGAGTTCATGAGTTCTAAATTACGTAATTACGCGTCGAATGAAATCAATCCCATGCCAATATCATTTTTGGATCTCGAGATAATCGAGACCAAATTTCCGAACGCACATACATACGCACATACTTACGTACATACATATGTACATTCACACACAGGCAACACTATGAAAAGCTAGGACTAAAATCGTGGCCTTGAAAACCCATTACAATAGCTGAAAAAAGGCAAACATTTTTATACCAAATTTCCCAACAGTGTAGATGCGGAGATCGCTGACTTGTTTGCGAGGGTCAAACTTCGTGTCGGCCAAAATTGCATTTTTTTTAAATATCCCTTCAAATGTACAATTTTTGAAAAGAAAAAACAAACTGCCCAAAAATTTGGTATAACCGGATAAGTGTGGCGGACAAGTTTGGCAATAACATTTGTTTTTCTAAATTCTCTAAAATTCTTCTCGAAGTCTTGGTATGGTACCTGAAACATACGTATCTGGAAAACTGGGTGTAAATCCATTCCCGGAGAAAGTACATAAAGTACATTCATAATTCAGATATTTATATAAATATGTACCTGTATAAGATAGTACTACCTCTCGATGCTTTACATTTTGCTGACATATGTAAAGGGACTTGTCCTACTATTCGACTGCATATGATCTAGGTATATTGCAATTTCAACTCCATTGCTGTCAAAAATCTGTGGCTTACGGTCCAGAAGATAAATTAGTACCAAACATGCAAAATTACATTAAAAGCCTGTTACCTTCCTTTTTTATAGCCTGACTTACTGCTATGATAAAGCTCCAAATAACAACATTGCTGCTTTCACACGTTTCAGCTTTGCCCAATTACAGCGGCTTTCTGAACTGTGTGTTTGTGTTGTTTATCTCCAACGATAGTGTAAAATGTATTAATAAGTTTAAATGCTCTTTGGAAAACTAGTCTACCATCCAATTACGAAATTTATCCAAAACAAAAATTGGTGCGACATTCTTCTAGACCTTCCACTGACAGGGTCATCCATGGTACTTGGTGTTGAGAGTAAATTTAAATAAAAGACATTTATAGCTCAGATTTCGACACAATTTTCCCTACAATTTTTAGTTTGAGTTTTCCCATTACAAAATCATTTTAAAATATTCCAAAGGAGCTCTTGCAAGACTCAACTTTGACAAGGTAAGTCTCGATAAATTCTCGACACAAACAATAACCCGACCATACCGTGTTTGTGGTCGCCGGGGTGCAGTGGTTAACATCATCGACCGTCGAGCGAAAGGTGTATAGTCCAAATTTGTTTAATAGCCAAGAAAAGGCAATTCCTATACGGAAAAAAGTTTGCAACACAGTTGTGAATGAAAAGCGACCAAACGCACTGCTGCGGGCAATATTAACACCAAACGTGCATGAACGAATTACTGGGAATTATGGCCAACGCGAAATTTGGTAGGCTCTCGTCCTAATCAGGACAAACCACTCCTGAGAGTAAATAACGAACATCTACGACCCAAACACCACTGCACCCCGTTCAGGTTGTGTGTGAACCTGTGCGAAACTCTCCCTCTCCCTGTTACCTTCACTCTCACAACGTTCAAACGTGATAAGGCCTTAGCCTTTAGTGCGGCTGTAATTATAAAAAAAACAAAAACATATTTTACATCTTCTTCTTCTTTGTAGCGCTACAGACCAGTGTTGCCTTGGGCCTCAACCAATAAGCGATACAAGCCAGCACGATATCTTGCCAGTCGCAAATCAAGTTGGTTGAGGTCCTTCTCCACTTGTGTGCGCCACTTGAGTCGAGGGCGTCCTCTGTTGCGTTGTCCCAATGGTTCCATGGAGCCATGTTGTCCATATGCTCTACATAGCCTGGCCATCTTAAGCGTTGTATCCATAGAAGCTCAACCTGGCAACTGCCGCCGTACAGACCGTACAGTTCGTGGTTGAATCTTATTCTCCAGATGCCTTCAACGCAAACAGGACCAAAGACCGCACGCAGAACTCTTCTCTCGAAAAGACCAAGAGCTTCCTCTTTCAATAGCATCCATGCCTCTGCACCATAAAGCAGGACTCTGATAATCAGGGTACTATATAAAGCCGGCTTGATTTTTCGTGAAACGGCGCTCCTACTCAATTGCCTTTTGAGCCCAAAAAAAAAACAACGATTGGCAAAAGTTATTCTGCGTTTAATCTCGGTACTGATGTTGTTCATATTTGTTACTGCGGATCCAAGGTGGACGAAGTCCTTGACTACTTCTTGCTGCCCATTGTGACGCTCTCTCCGAGGCGTCGATGTTGTGCGTCCTTTTTTGATGAGAGTATATACTTCGTTTTGCCCTCATTTACCGCAAGACCCAATTTGGGCACCTCCGCTTCAATGCCAGCAATCGCCTCATTAGCGGCCGCTGCGTTCAACCAATCACGTCAATATTGATTTGATGTTGGTCAAATGTCTGCCATTTACAGACATGACCCTACGAAAATAGTAACAAACGTACTTGAGGAATTTTTTGGGTGTCCTAGCGAAGGTATTTCAAGGACCAATTTGTTGCGAAATATGCACGAAAAATGCACGGATACACTGACGCAAAAGCTCAGGTCAACTGACTATCATTCGCATCGCGTGGTTACCAAATGGTCATTACGGTTTTCATTTTGAATGAGATTATGAACTGGGCTGAAGGATAAAATGATTTAACACCACTTGTCTTCGTCTTATGGGAATCTTTAAAAAGCGAAATTTACGTTAATAGCCGGCACGATATGAGATCTGAAAAACCATAGAAACGTCCGTATGGGAAGTTGTTGTATGTATGTATGTATGTTGGCGTTACAGTCCATGAAGAACCTGAGCCGAGCTTCTCTCAATCACCCATGTTGTGTATGATTTCATTTTCACATAGGTTTAAGGGACCTACAGTTTTATTGCCGGTTCCGAACGGCGAATTTCGAGAAGCTTTTCATGACAATTTACTACAGGGGGTGTTGTCAGAACCCCGCTGAGGAGAAACACCGTGAAAAACACGTTCGATGACATGGCTGTGTCGGGATTCGATCCCGAGTCATAGGCGTCAGAGGCCAACACACTACCCACTGCGCCACGGTGCTCTCATGGGAAGTTGTTGACGTCTGTAAAATGATCCCTCTATCTATTGAACGATTTTGGAGTCACTGAAATTTATTTATTTTTTTTTTTTCCATAAAAAATAAATAAGATGGGTCACTGCGACCTTTATACATAAATCTATTGTGCTTACTATCCGATTAGACGAGGTGCTTCTCGTGAAGTTGAGAATGTCTCTCGTAGGAGTTGATATGATCCCCTCAGGAGTCATCATTTCACTGAGAGGAATACGCTACCTGAGAGTTTCTTCGTCCTGAAGACAGAGTCGACACTCAGTTTCAGACGAGAGGTTATCTCAGACCACAGTGTTCCATAAGGTAGCTGACTAGTCTTCTGATATCTGCTCTATTCATTTTAAGTATATTAATAGAGTGTTTGTTCAGGAGCCGTATACAGTTTTCCGATTGGCGAAGTCCTTTAACGCCGTTCGAAAATGACAGGTGTTGCGATTTTTCGCACTTGTCTAAGAAGAGGTTGATCTTAGACTTGGGAATGCCGCAGAAAATTCGACATCTATGTACCTCTCGCTGGAGAGAGTTTGACCGAGTCAAATGCCCCCTCAGTATCGAGGAAGGCGCAAATTGCGATCTCTTTGCGTGTGAAGCTAAACGCGCCAATAAATGATGATCTCAAATGATGATCTCAGAAGATCGTTCTTTGCGATATGCATATTGAATAGGATGCAGCGGTATGTGATTTTCTAGGATATCTCTAATTTGGAGCTGTATACATTCATATATCATTCCATTATTTTTAATAGGAACGATGTTAAGCTGATTGGGCGATAGGATTTAGGTTGTTCACTTGGTTTCCCAATCTTGGGTATGAGGACAAGTTTGACTTCTCTCCAGATTTGAGGGATATAGCCTAAGTTGAGACAGGACCTAAAAAGAACTATCAGTGGTGATGGAATAATGTTCAGGCTTTTCTCTATAATAGCAGAAAAGACACTGTCTTTGCCTGTAGCCTTATAGGATTTAAATGAGCCAATTGCCCATTTAACTCTATCGGGGCAAAAAAGTCTACCAGATAGGCTTTTCGTTCTATTGTCGATGTTATTTATGACGCTCTGATCGTCAAAGGGCGTAAGCTGGAAATGCTCCTCAAGCAAGGTCTCCAGGGTTGACAGTAAAGGTACCGTCTGATTTATGAAGCAGCCCGAGTCCATTTGTGTGCTCCTGGGATAGAGTCGGGCCGCATTTGGTAGCGAGTCTATGTTCTCGCAGTATTTCTTCCACGACATTCTATTGGATTTCTTCAGTTCGAGGTTGTATTTCATTAGAGCAGATCTATAATCAATCCAACTATTCTTCGGTTTGCCTCTTTTAAACACCGACTTGGTATACCAGAAAGTAGCATTCATCATCATCCACTCGTACGTGTTGTCACATCTGCTCGCACCTAAAAAAAACAAAAAAACAATTTCTGTCAGCTGCATGTAGTCAATTTTTTCTCAACATTTTCCATATTTCGATTCGTTCCATAAGTTCCCTGTCCGCCATTAGATGAAGTGACAAAAAAACAAGAAAACAAAAAACGCACGCTCTCAACTTGTATGTATGTACATTAAACGGGCGTCATCAAGGCATCACGAGGAGTCACAGGATATGAAGCCAGAATCCAAGGTAAGCTGCAAATTACTGTCGCGGCACAAATTGCAGTCAAACATAACTAACGTGCTTATATGCAAATGCTCCTAAAATACCGTTTAACTGTATGTGCTCACCAATCATCCCCATACCCATACACAGGCACAGAGCGAAAGAGGACATCTACCCGTTGATGCACAACACCAGTATCCGGGAGAGGAGAATATTATTCTTTTCTTCTCAGCCATTCGACGTCGTCCTGTTTTTGTTTTTTATAGTTGTTCATATTTTCCTCTCTCGCGTTGACTGCTTATAGTCGATGTCCCTGCCGCTGCTGTGCGTCCTTCCAGCATCCAATTTGAAATTCCTGGATATGACGGTATGCAAATTACTATCGGGAATCCTTTCGCGGAAGTGCCGCGTGACCCGTTTTCTACTCTTTTCTCGTCAGTCGAGTTTTTTTCCTTCATCCTTCCCTCTTGGAAGAGCAGTTATTTGCTTTTTGCTTTTGTTTTTTTGTTTACTGGCTGTCTGGCGAGTAAATCCAGTTTCTGCTGAACAAAAAGACAGAAAATTTGAAAAAAGGGTTGGCTGGGAGGAATGTACTCAAATATTGTATATCGCCGATAAAATGAGAAGCGACGGGAAGGAGGAGAGGAAAAACGAAGAATGGATGGCGATGAACAGGATGGAGTGAATGGAATGGTTAACAACCGGTCACGTCCAGGCGAACAATATTGCTCCTGGCACCGGGCTGCTGTACGGAGATGTCTCGCAATGGAGTCGGTTTCTTTTTTCATTTTCGTAATTTGAATATCCTCAACAGGATTGGGTTATACGGGAGGAGAGATGAAAATATGGATTGATCCAGGAAAGGTTAACACAATCTGGACACAAATGGGACATGCAGATGAACGTCGTGCATGAATGGGTGAATTCAGGTCGCGACACCGAGGTCAGTGTCATTTTGACGTGTTTTCACTCCTGGTATCATGTGCCAGGGTGGATTTGAGAAGGTGATACCATGACATGGGTCGAGCTGAGCACATACTATATTCAAAAAGCATTACCGTTGATCTCAAGCTAGCTGCTGGCCAACGATGGTTTGAGTCAAGAACCCTCGAGTCTATATTCTGATACAGTCAATATGATTTTTTGTATGGAAACCAAGAAGCTCCTAAGAAGTCTTCATTTTTAAGTCTCTATTTACCTCTAAGCTTGAAGACCTCTGCATGATTAAAGCCTGTTGCTTTCTAGGCACCAAAAGGGCACCTGTTCCAATCCCACAACCTAACAACTACTTCATCCGCCGTTATCTCATTAGACCTACCAATTAAGATCGCCAGCTCCGCTAAACCACGATTTCATTATCCAGTGGAAGCGAAAGCGGAATGAGCACTTAAAACTTTTCACAAATACAACGGCAACAAAAAACAAAAAAAAAGCAAAAAGGAAAATGAAAAACCACCATTTGCCCCCTTCGCACTTTTGTCCTGGACCATCTCAATGACCAAGGACATTGCTGCCCTCATTGGAGTGAATGAACGTAAAGCAATTAGCATCTCTCGTAGTAAAAATGATCCTGACCTAGGTCAAGACGTCTCTCCGTCTACACCACTCGGCCGGCTGGCCCGCACGTTCCTTTTCATGTCGGGACATTATCTAGAATAGGGTCACTTACTAGCAGCAATCGGGCAGGGAAGTAGCGACGGCGGTAAGAACAGATATAGTAGAAGAAAAAGTTCATTATGTCCTTTCGCGCCCTGGTCCAGGACGATGCCCACCGTCGTCATCTTGTAAGAATTCTTGTTGTTGTTTTCGTTTGGTAATAAAAAATCACAAACGACGGAAAGGTCCTTGCTGCTGGCTTCAGCTTGCTTTAAATACTAGGACAGTAGTGCAGAAGGATTTGGTTTCTGTTAATTTTCTTCTTTCTTTTTTGCTAAATTTTATTGCTCATTTTTCTTTCGTTGTTGTGCTTTGTAATAATGAAAGGAAAAGCCGTCAAGTGGACACGTGGGAGTGGTACTCAGTAGGAATTTTGCTCCACGAGTGTCCTTGAAAATAATTATTCACGCGAAAAGTGACTAAAAAAAATGGAAATGGGACATCGTCGTTGAATATTTGCTAAGAACTACAACACACATGGAAGTCATACGATTTAAGGGTCACCTTCCAGGACACGTCCGCTTCTCTACCGCAATAAATCTCCTCCTGAGACCAGGATCTGCTATTACGTAATACCCCCAGTAAACACCATAAATCAATTTGTCCAAACATTGTAATATAAACGAATGAAAATCGGGCTTCAATCCACTTGGGAAGAAGCCCAGCAACGAGATCCCGAGGAGTAAAATTAATAACAGCGAAGTTTACACATAAATGTGCTCTAGAGATAAAAATTTTTATCAATAAACTCGTCGAGAAATAGACAATTTCTCTCTCGTTTCGAATATTTCTCCAAGGACTCGCCACACCTCTCGCCAAATATGTATCCCTGTACATAGTTGCTAGTATGTATGGGTGTTTGTATCCACGTTAACGTGCCATCCATGTAGCATTGTAGCAAAACATCGCAAAGAAAAGAAAAAAAGTGGAAAAAAACAAATATCTTAAGGAAACAAGAAATGGAAGAAAATAAATATCCACTGTCTCCTGTCGAAGGATATCTTGGAGCAGTGAACAGCCACTGGTCCAAGCCGGAATAGGGCTTTGCTGAAAAGCCATAAATTCTCCGTTTAGCGAAGCGTTCATAACCTTCTGTCCTTCTTGTTTTTTTCTTACTTTCCTCCTCACCTTGGTCCTGCTGTAAGGAAACTTTCTTATCCAGGATTCCATGCACACCCGAACCCAACCACCCGCTTATGGAAATGATTTCGCATCCCTTGGTGGTTTTTTCTTTCTTTTCTTTCTTGGCATCTGTGAGAGCAAACAGGACATAAAAGTAAATCGAAAAAATGTGTATATGGCAGGACGACAACAACCATGGTATGCACTATCACCATGGACGAACGGGGCTTTCTCAACAACAACAAGAAAAAAATGAAGACCAGGGAGCAGCATGAAACTGGGTTATGGATAATACTTTTGGCCGTATCGGGGGTATTACGTTTCGGCGATATGAACGCGCATGGAAGCGTTAAAAAACTGCTGGAGCTATTCCGATCAATTTTGCTCTCTTCGCCTCTAAGTCCTCCCACTCATTTTTTCCGTCACTCCGGGTTGTGTCCAGATGCGAAAGAAAGGACGAAGAAGAACGCGACAATGTTGGCATCATCCCCTTATAACCACCCCCTAGGTGATGGGTTGGGATTATGCACGTATCTTACAATAACACCCTTCCAGTTATTCTTCATGCCATACACTTAATGGATGCTTTTCGTATTCCATTTTCCTTCTTCTTCGCGTTTCCTTTTCGCAGCGATAGATGATCCGTCAACATGGTGAGGGAGTACAAATGAGGGATATGAGGATATAAGTGCGAGTATATTTCCATCGCTCTAACCCCATGGTGTTTATTTCAATAAAACACATTTGTACATACATATGTCGAGCCTCGTGTGGGGTGGACTTGTGTTACGCATTTTGGTTTAATGTAGCATTCAGCCTGTTCTTCTGTCATTTATATTATCATATCCTAACAGATCCCTATGTGGCAGGATATGTAGCTGAATAACACCTTATAATACATATACATACTTACTTACTTGCTAAGATGGCGTTACAGTTCGCGGTCAACCAGGGCCTCAACCAACAAGCCTCTCCAGCCGGCACGATCTTGGGCCAGAAGACTGGAAGCCGCACGCCCAGTTAGTTGAGGTCCCTTTCCACCTGTGCGCGCCACCTTAGATGCGGTCGTCCTCGAGGTTGGTGTCGAAGACTCTTCGGGTCGGAGCGGTGGTATCCATTCGCTCTGCATGGCCTAGCCATCTTAGACATTGGATCCGAAGACGTCTAAATAGGCCGATGTCGCTGTACAGCCCGTACAGTTCTCGGTTGAATCTCCTCCTCCACTCTCCGTTTCCATAAACGGGACCAAAGATTGCACGCAGAATTTTCCTGTCGAAACGCCCAAGAGCCTCTTCATCCGCTTTTGATAACGTCCAAGCCTTAGCGCCACAGAGGAAGATCGGGATGATTAAGCTTTTGTAGAGGGATGTATGTATGTATGTTGGCGTTACAGTCCATGAAGAACCTGAGCCGAGCTTCTCTCAATCACCCATGTTGTGTGTGATTTCATTTTCACATAGGTGAAAGGGACCTACAGTTTATTGCCGGTTCCGAACGGCGAATTTCGAGAAGCTTTTCATGACAATTTTACTACAGGGGGTTTTGTCAGAACCCCGCTGAGGAGAAACACCGTGAAAAACACGTTCGATGACATGGTTGTGTCGGGATTCGATCCCGAGTCATCGGCGTCAGAGGCCAACACACTACCCACTGCGCCACGGTGCTCTCACCTGTAGAGGGATACCTTCGTTTTTCGAGAGAGGGCTGTACTACTCAGTTGCCTCTGAGCCCAAAGAAGCAGCGGTTGGCAAGAGTTATGCTGCCTTTTTTCTCAGCGCTGGTGCCATTGCTTGTCGAAACAACTGGGATCAAAACTCCTCACTCGAAAGACCAAAGTCATGCTTTACAAAACGCTCATTCTGCCAGTCCTGCTGTACGGAGCCGAAAGCTGGACGATAAGCAGGACAGCGGAGCTGATTTTGGGTTCTTTCGAAAGACAAATTCTGCGCCGGATATTTGGTCCTGTCTGTGAGGAAGGTGAATGGAGAAGAAGACACAACCGCGAACTCTACGAGCTGTACCAAGATGTGGATGTAGTCCGGAAGGCAAGGATCCGTCGACTACACTGGCTCGGCCACATCGAGCGCATGGACATCAACGCTCCAGCTAAGAGGGTCTTCGACTCCGAGCCTCCTGGTTCGAGAAGAAGAGGAAGACCGAACCTCCGGTATAAAGACCAAGTAATCGCGGATGTAAGACATCTTGGTCTTGACAACAGGAAGCAGCGTGCCCGGGACCGTCAAGGATGGAAGGCAGCTATAGCTCAGGCTCTGATCCTCCATGGATCGCTGACCTGATAAACAAACAAGCTGGTGCCATTGCTACTTGCTACTAGGTAGACGAAGTCCTTCACTACTTCAAAAATATAGCTACCGAAGGTGACGTTCTGACCAAGACGTCGGTTTTGCGCGTCTTTCTTTGATGACAGAATATATTTGGTCCTGTCCCCATTTACCCTTAGACCCACTTTAGCCGCTTCTGCTTCAATGCTTGCCGACGCCTCCTTGACGTCTCGCTTTGTCCGTCCGATTGTATAGACTTGATGTAGATTGTACCTCTTGTTTTGGCCGCTGAGTTCCGTACAATCTTTTCAAGTATAATGTTAAAAAAATCAAATGACAGTGCGTCACCCTGTCTAAAACCTTTTTTAACATTGAAGGCCTCGGTTAGTTCACCTCCGACCTTAACAGAGCAGCGGGAATTCTCCATAGTCATCCTGCACAGTTTGACGAGTGTGGCAAGAATGTTAAAACATGACATGGCTCGGTATAGCTCGTCTCTATAAACACTGTCATATTCGGCTTTAAAGTCGACGAAAAGATGGTGCGTGTCGACCTCGAATATTTGTAAATATTTGGTCTATCGTGGATTTTCCTGGCCTGAAACCACATTGGTAGGAACCTATCAGATTGTCCACGAACGGTTTCCGGCGCTTACACAGTACGGCAGAGAGGATCTTGTACGCAATGTTCAGGAGACTTATCCCTCTGTAATTGGCGCAGTCATATGGGTCTCCTTTCTTATGGACCGGGCAAACGATACTGAGATTCCATTCATCGGGCATGCATTCTTTCGACAATATCTTGCAAATGAGTTGGTGCATGTTCCTATCCAGCTCCTCGCCAGCCGCTTTAAACAATTCCGCGGGAAGTCCGTCTGCTTCAGCTGCTTTATAAGACTTAAGTTTCGATATCGCTATCTCAACATCGTCTAGGTCGGATGGACGGGATTCTCCTTCGTCTTCGCCCATTGTGAATGGTTCGCTCTGCCTGACGGCGGCATTTTGACTATCGTCGCCGTTATACAATCTGCAGAAGTGCTCGTTCCACAATCTCAGCATAGACTGTGACTCCACTACTAGTTGTCCGTGCTCATCCCTCCAGGCTTCTGCTCTGGCTTTTTAGCCTTGGCATGTTCGTTTTACTTTCTGGTAAAATTTTCAAACGTCGTTCCTGCAGTAACATCTCTCCATCTCCTCGATCTCGTGGTTCTCGTGCTCCTTCTCTTTCCTTCTCAGAAGCGCATGCTCCTCCCTCCTTTTCTGTTCATAGAGCTCGCGGGCAGCTCTCTTCCGTCGATGCAATGACTTGTATGCATTCTGTTTCTCTACATGCGCCTGTCTGCCCTCATCATCAAACCAGGGGTTTCTCGACGGTGGTGGCTCGAAACCGAGTATATCTGAGGCGGCCTCTCTAATGGCCATACGTCTGCACTGGAGCAACAAAATTCGCGCTGTAAAATCCAACAGCGCGAATATGTTCCCGCAGATAAATAAAATATTTCGGAGGAAAGACCAGAATGACATTCAGGATCTAAAGCTCCAGAGAACGTCAGACAACGCACGTTTATTACGAACAGTCAACATCGAAAGCGCCGTCCTAGATGACGACTTTTTTGTGATTGAGGATCTTTAGGAGAAAATGGCGACAGTGGGGGCTGTCTTCCAGGAAGTGTATAAGGTGAATCGAAGAATTCGCCCGAACCACGACCTGGAGAATAGAGCCCTGCTTCACCACTTCTACCTTCGAAATGATATCGAACATTGGCGAATCGAGAACCATGGCTTTACCAGGCTCAATGACGACTATACGGCAAACAATGCCATCGCCAATGAAGGAGCTGATACACCGTTTATTTCGACGGAGGATCTCCAGCTGTCATTAAAAAATAAAAAAATCCGCGGGTACTGATGGTATACCCAATGTTGTGCTCAGTCACTTTCTACCAGTGGCTATATTGAGGTACACCATTCTGTTTAACAATGCACTGAATAATACATATTATCCGGTGCATTGTAAAACGGCGGTGGTGCAGCCAATCCCTAAAAGGGACAAAGACTCCTCTAAGCCGGCAAATCTCCGGTCGATAAGTCTCCTTCTGAGTATCAGCAAGGCATTCCACAGAACCCTGTCCCAATGGGCTGAGGGCAAAAATATCTTTCCTGAGAACCAATTTGTTTTCGGGACGGGGCATGATACCATACATGCCACGTCGAAATTGGTCCCGGATATCCAATGGAATAAACGCAAGAACCAATGCACGGGTGCCTGCCTGATTCACTTGGAAAAAGCATTCGACACCGTATGTTTAGAGGGGCTCTACTACAATCTCAAGCAGTTGGGCATAAGCAAACTATTGCTATATGTATATGATCTGTGGCATGATGACGGGTAGAAAGTTCATTGTGAAAATTGCCCACATGACTTCTACTCAAACCTTCGGAATCAAAAATGGACTGTAACAGGGCACAGTGAACTCGCCGATGCTTTTCAGCATTTACGTCAGCGATCTGATAGTTTCCCTTCTTGAGGGCGCTGTGGCGCAGTAGTTAGTGTGTTGGACTCTGACGCACGATGAGCGAGTTCGGATCCCGATAACACCAACGCCATCGAATGTTTATTTCGCGGAGTCCCTCCTCGGCGGATTACTAGCAAAACCCCCCGTAATATAACTTGCCTTGAAAAAGCTCTTCGACTCACGCCGTTCGGAATCGGCATTGAATTGTAGGTCCCTTTCACCTGTGTGAAAAATAAATCACACACAACATGGGTGAATGAAGAGATGCTTGGCTCTGGTCCTTCATGGGCGTTAACGCTACCAAAAAAGAAAGAAATCGATAGCGTCCGTGGACGACTTAATTGCGTACAGATCAGGTCCATCGATCGACGTCACTGCTATTTTATTGCGACGTGACTTCGATGAAATTCAGCATTTCTCTGACGACTGGAAGTTAAAAATCAACTTGCAGAAATCGGAGATTATAATATTCAAAACGCCGCTGTCTAGGGACAATACAGAATGCTGGTGAATGTACTCCATTCTCGGACCGGTCGTCCACTGGTAAACAGATACCTTAGAATCTGACTTGATCAGTAACTATATTTTAATGAAAATGAAGATGCTGCTCTAGCAAGGGCTCGGGGTGCTTTCGCTCTGACAAGAGGGCTGTTTCATAGCAGCCAACTTGATTCCAGAGTGATGGTAATCTGCTACATGGCCCCTATTGGTCCAATGTGAGTGCCAGTTTGATGGAAAGGATTTGACTGTTTGAGAGACAATATCTAATGTCTTGTCTCGGATCACACAGAACACCAGAATCCGAGTACATAAATTCTATCCCAATGAGTTCCTATACAAGAGGGCAAGAATTGTACAGAATTGTATCTATCTGATAAAGCTGATTCGAGGTTAAGTTGCCTGGTCAATGACCTCGGTGAGTAACCTGATCTCTGGGGCTAACTACCCCATGAACTCCGATCATTGAAATGAGAGCCCAGTATGTTAACCATTACGCCATGTATCCAACTCGCAAATTACTCTCTGGCAAGGTTGCCAACTATGTACATATGTATACGCAACCATTTTCGTTTTATTCGATTTATTGGCCCAAAGTGCGTGAATTATTAATAAGTGTGTCGCTGCAACACACTTAAAGTGTCATTATAGTTTTTATTCATGACACGCAATTAGAACGTGTAGAACGAATAAGTATCTCAATTTCAAAGATCAAAAGTGTTAAGTGACACATTTAATCTTAAAGTGTGTCGGATAACACACCTGTTGTGTGCTATTCAACACACCACCATTTGCAGTGCAGAGATCTATGAATCGCCACCAGACACGAATGTTTTCATCGTTTTTTTATACTAATTTTGAGGTAGCCAACGAGAACAAATCTTCTTGACCATCACATTCGAAAGTCACGGAAGAAAAAAGTTCACGATTTAATTCCATTTTTTGATCAAGATGAATGTCTCGTATGACACTCGTACGTCAAAATGTTCTGAGTACGGTAACCATCACAAATATTAGACTTTACGATGGCATTGTCAGATAATCTTGCCTCATAACCTAATTGGCAAACAGCAGCTTTTATAAGGCGCCTGTTTGCTAACAGCTTTTATAGCTGTTCCCAGTGGTGCAATTAAAATCTTGCCAATCGGTGTGGTGATAGGCACTTCATACCGAATGTTCCATACCCCTCTCGAAACGCCTCTATCAAAATCCTTCTCATCCCTTCCGTGAGACAAACCTGAACCAATCTTGTCTACATATCTTTAGACTCATCCGGGTTTGGAATTTTCAGTCTTCCTTCACGTGTCAGTTGCATTGTGAACTCTTGCTAAAACACACGAATTCCGCACTGACTTTTAGCGAAAGACGTTGAGTATTATTTCGTCTTTTTATAATCAACTGCATCGCCTCCTAGCCAGGGATAATGATTATCCCTGCTCCTAGCACACATGACAATGCCAATAGTCTAACATGATTTAAGGGGAGATGCCATGGCACTCAGTTCGCGGATACGGGTATTAGTTTTTGTGTTCATTTGACGTTTATCTCATGTTCCCTGTCGTCTTAGGTAGTTCTTTGGCAAACTTAATGTTGACTAGATACAAATTTTGCGTAGGAGTTTTTCAATGGTTTCGTTTTGATTTGCTTTTAATTAAACAGGAGAAGAATGTGTTTCACTAGCGAACAACGCTTGAGAAATGTGGGGAGGAGATTTAGACTTTGTTAAGCAAAAGCGTAGTCGCCCGCCTTTGAATCGGCTTAGAATAAGTCTGTGGGAACGCATATCGAGTCATATTCACTCATTCTGCTAACCACTTTGGAGGACAAATGAATTTCTGAATCCTTTATTGAGTGATTAGTCTTTTATTTTGGGCCTTGAACAATTTGTTTTGATCACTTATTGAAGGTGACATCATGTAAATGGTCGCCTTTACAGCGAATGGTGCAATGAGTTCGTTTTCCAACACTTTGCGAACTGTTGCGGGCTCTATAGCGCCTATTTCGAGCCGAATATTGACCTTGAGCACTTCCATGGTCCGTGGCTTGTTGACATAGACTTTGGACTTTAAAAAACCCCACAAGACAAAGTCCGGTGGCGTCAAATCGGCGATATCGGTGGCCAGTCAAAATCACCGTTTTTGGAAATCAAACAATCGACGAACTTACGGCGCAGTATCAAGCGATGGTGGCCCGAGCTGTGTGAGCCGTGGGCGCCATTTTGATGGAACCAGAAGTTGTTCATGCCATGTTCCGCTGAAAATGGCAACAAAAAATCCGAATTATGCGTTGCAGTGAGCTGCGATTGATGCCTAACTAAGCGGAACGACGGCGACTTGAGGCCCGTGCAACCTCAATATTTTCATTGGACCATCTTGTACGCTCTCTCCCTTGATGACTGGCATTGCCAAGAATACCGGTGTCCAAAAATATTTATTATAAACGCCTAATGGTCATGTGAGAAGGCGCGTCTCTCATTTCAAATTTTCAACTGTACGCACGTTGTGTTTTCACAATTGAAAAATTGTTTTGAATGTAAAGCTGCACAATAACAGCGCGTTTTTCAGGCGTGTACTTTTCCATAGTAAAAGTCCGCAAAAACTAACGCTTTGAATGCGAGCTGTCACAATTCGTTCTGCCAACCGGTGTCAAAGTTATTGGGTATCCTGATGCTATCACTTTAACTGAGCCACCCGTTAGATAGAGCAGGAGGCAACTGTCTTTGATGCCGAGCTGAGTGTCAACGCTTATGAACAACGAAACCAAGACTGTCCCTTGGACAGTCCAAAAGGTACAAGCAACGTGCTGTGATTTAATTTTTAGTGAAGTCTGGTGAAAAGCCCTCAGAAATCCCCCGAAAATTGCAGGTGGTGTATGGCGACGATTGTATGCCGAAAACACGTATGTTTGAATGGGTAAAGTGATTCAGGAGAGGATGGAAATCAGCAGATGAATCAATCCACGTGAAGAAGCTCCTGTCACCTCTCGATCCGGCATCGATCGCCGTGAATATATTCCTATCGACCAGAAAGTGACTGGTCACTTCTGTGTCCTGAAAGGGCTCCGAATACGTGTCACCAAGAAGGAATGGATCTCATATCACGACAATGGGTCGGTTCATTCCTGGTTAGTTTTGCAAGAGTTTTTGGCCCCATTTACCCCATAGCCCTGACATTGCACCCTTCGACCAAGCCACTTATTTCTGAAGATGTCCAGATGGAGGAAATAAAGTGAACGGTTCAGTTGCCTTTGGAGGAGACTTGAGTAGGTACCGCTATTGTGATCAACGAAACCGAGACTACACCTTTGGACTTGCTTCAAAAGGTTATAATAAACCTTTTTATATGTACCATACATATATTAGAGACGACTGGATTCGATTTTAAAAAAACCTTCTTGACGCAACCATTGAGAATGGGACTTAAATACATAGTCTGCTCTTTGAATGGCCTTCCAAGAAGCATGTCAAAGAGAAGAACACAGAACATAGAACTACCTCGCGAGCTTAGAAAATCGCCACTTATGAGTATGTGTTGGCCTAGCTTAGCGTGTCTCTTAGACAAGTCCGCGACCCTTTTCGTGAGGAGTTGTTTAATCAAGGCATGCCCACTTTTGTTATTCCCAAACTCGTATGTGCCAATTTATAGCCGTATGATGCTAACAAAACTCGTTCAAGGTCATGAATGGCTACATACATATGCACGTATACTCCTTACGATTCAGTGATTTTTTAGTGCTGATCATTAGTGACTGGAGCGCGCTGGGATTCCGACAGCCTTCGTTTGCATTAGTGCCTTGGCAAACAAAGGAGACAGAGTAACATACTAACCAGCCTGAGGTACTCAAGTAAGGCGAGGCAATCTTCACCGCTATTAAAAGTCGCAGATATGTGATTCCAGCAGGTCTCGGTGGTTTGTAAGGTTTGAAACTGAATCGAGCCACTAGTCTTTATGAAAACGTGAAAACGCTGCTGCAGCTGTTTGCGAAATATGAGCCCAGAGTCTACGATGTTGCGACAGGATTACTAGAATCTTTCGCGGCCTTAACAATTCCGAAGCCTCTTCTATCCCATGAGGGAAGAAAGAAGAGTGGGAATGTTCCGAGCGACTAACTTATAGAAACTAGAATTCTCCGTCTTGCGCCGCCTTAATTCTTTATTCTAGTTTTTTCAATCTTTTCATCTTGCAAAAAGTAGAAAATCCTTTAAAGTAGTCAACAGGCCATACTATGTACATATGGATGTATGCTTAAAACCGTTTCTGGTGGGAAAACATTTTCAAACGCCAGTCGTTTCTTAAACCATGATTTTTGTGTTCGTAGCGATATAGTTCATCTCCAATTTATTCAAATCGGCCTTTCTGAAAGCCTCCAACATTCTCCTGTCCGTTCTTCAGTGCCACTAGTTATTCAACATTGGGTCTTGGTCATACGCGGACACTGTCTTGAATTCGTTTAGTTGCCTATATGGCACCAAACGTTAGAATTTGCGTGCACTCTATTCTTGAACTGAACTCTATAACTCCAATTGAAAGTAATTAAACTCTTCTATCAAACTTTTCCCATTCTCATCAAATCTGTGCAACCCGCAAGCGGAGTAAGTCCTCTTAAGCCACTAAATTGCATTACACATTCGGGAAATGCTTTCAACTCTCCACTACAAACGCACCATGCAAGGATAATGACCGGCATTCTCCACACAGCTTCACTATCAAAGGCATAGTCACCCCGTCCCAAAGCTACTTTCTCCATTGAATGAAATTGATTTAGGAACTGCGTAAGCCATCCATCTTTGAATCCCACACCATCCAATCGTCCTGGCATCACAGTGTAGCAGTTTGCACACAATTTACCCACAACCACACCAGGCCACTACGCATCTTTGCAACCCATGGCTCAGAGGAGTTTTCCTTTTTTTTTTTATTGATTTTCTTGCCTCACGCTGTTGCAACTCAACATGAGTAACACCCCACGCTTACGGGTCGACGTGCACATACCATAGACAGGGGTTAACTTATCGTATGAGAACCGCGTGCAAGTTCTGCAGTCGACGCAGTGCCGCCACCACTGCCCCCACCATCGCCATCATTGTAGTCGTCATCGTCGTCGTGTATTCGTGCAGCGTATTCGCCCATAATGGCAGAGCCACATGTCACCCCAATAAATCGACCAAGCAGGACGGGCGGTAGGCAAGGAATTAACTTCCCTCGGATTTGCCTTTCAATTCTCACTCTCGCACACACGTCACATACGAATAAGCTAGTGAGCCCAACCGCCAGCCAGCCAGTCAGCCCGGCATTGAGGGCTTGAACTTGCCTTCCAAGGACGAGGTGGAGACGGCAAAAAAAAGGAGAAGAAGGAAAGAAAAAAATCCGCAACCATTTTGCGCGGTTATGCGAACTCAAATGCGAACAAAGGACATTCACTTGTACTCACAAGAACGAAAACGACGACGGGGATAGCAATAGCAACTACTACGGCCGTGCGGCTTGAACAGGGTGAGAAGTCACCGTGGAACGAGTACAATCATTGCGCAAATAGGTTATGGCAAAAAAATAAACGGAATAAAAAAATGGCCGAATCCTCCGCCGGGAGCGACAAGGATACAAGAATACATCATTATTTGCAGTTGACTGCATACCATCCGTTCAACCTATCCACGATGGAGTGCCCGTTGTCGCTGCGAGCCATGGAGCCACGGTAGGGATAACGACATAGTAGAAAAGCAAAAATGTAATTGAAAATGTTTGCTACAAAACTTGAGATGAGCCTTCACGTGCAGCAACAACAATAGTAGAAGCAGCAACATCATCATCTACATTTCTCCAGAGGAGTCCTGCATCCATTCACTCATTCGTTCATTCCTTCCAATCGTACTAAGAGTCCCATTCTGCTTGTACCCACATACATGTGTTTAGTGTATTTGCAAAACTGCTTACCTGGAAATCCTCCAAAGAAAGGATCAACAACCCGCCCGAGCAGGATGTGGGTGGTTTTTCCCTAAATCAAATTATCGGCGAAGGATTTTTTTCTTAGACTACACAAGTCCCTATGCTACTGCTATTCCGCAAGGATATTCCGACTTGCTTATTCGGATATTTGTCAGTTGCAGTGCTCGCAGTTTCTTACTCTGCAGTTGACTCGCCTTTCGTGTACACGAAAATCGAATCCTGCGAAATGACTGAGGGTTGACTTTGAAAATGGAACAATGCAAGCAACAAGGAGATGGAAAATTGAATCCCCCGTGGTCGGGGAAGTTCTTCGTTATTATCTGCCACTGTCTGCAGTTGTCTTCCCCCGAGAGCTGCCCTAGCACAAACGGATACAACAATCTAAATGATTAAAACGATCAAATAATCAGCCGGCCACCGTAACACGCGTAATACACCGAATATCCTGTCAAGCGGCTATCAAATGGCACTATGTATTCATGTCGAGTATTATCATTAAAATTATCCCCGAAAAAAACCGGCCTCGGGCGTATCCTCAGCACCGCAGGAATTGCAGATGTTTTTTGTTAATTTTTCTGTGCGACACGCTCGTGTTGGCGTTAGTAGCCAATTAAGATGTTTCAGCAACTCATTTACTGACCGCCGTCCCGGGACATGTGAAGCATTCCATCCAGATATTCAATTCAATTTAGCAAGTGCACATAAATATCCATCCAGTGTGGCGCAATTTTTCAGATACACTAAGTGATTAGGGGAGAGATGACGAGTAGCAGTAGCAGGGTATTGGAGCGCGGACAAGTGCGGTGCTAAAAGTATTCATAATTCATATTTTCGTTGTCCTCTCCGTTCCCTCCTGTGACTAGTGGAACAGAACAAATTTTTCACCCCCATCCCTGGACATATTTTTCTTTTGTCTTTAATAAGTATCCATGGGATGCGGTGGATGGAAGCCACCATTAAAACAACGACAAAGAAGAAGAAAAAAAAATGAGCGCGCGTTAAAGTAATGACAGTGTGAAGTGAACGAGGGAAGGGAAAGAAAAATCGCACCATTTCGCCATCATAAAATTTCCATCTTTGGCACTTGTAGATACAAGCACCACACAGATACACTAGACCATATACTATAGGATATATGTACCTAGATTCTAGAGAACCAGTGAATCTTCTTACAGTCATCGCTCGCCACCCGAGAGATAACAAGATACAGTGGTGATGGGACGACAACGTGACGGTAGGTTTTGTGGTTCTATTCCATGCTAGCGTCATCATCGTCGTTCCACATGGCTACCTTGCTAGAGAATGGTTTAGCCTCAGCGATTCCATTCATCCTCATCCTCATCCGTTCTCAGTTGTTCTTTGCTCCGAAATGGAGGTGATTTTTTACTATGTATCCCTTCACAGTTCTTTTTTTTTTTTTTTGTATTTTTTAACGGTATAGAAACCGATTAGGGCCAGAAGAACAGAGTACAACTCCCCGGAGGATGGATTTTGTTTCGGTTGGAATCACTTTTTTTTTTCTCTCTCTATGGATACAAAAATTACGTGGAAAGTATATTTCATCATTTTTGATTACATAGCGCAAAGATAATATATTGTCAGGCTTTTATATATTTTTTTCTTAGAAGGCTTGACGGTGGTCTCCAGGTGGTCTCTTGGAAGGGGCGCATCCACGGATGATGAAATTGCTGAAACTATGGATTGGTTGGTTTTCCATACATATTCCATATTAATAGAAATACATTTTAAATATTCAAAAGCTGTGTAGTCGTTTTATTTCAAAAAATGAGGTAAGATTTTGTCGAATTGATGGTAGAGAGGCCCTCAGCTTTTAAATACTGGTATTATGGACGAAATAAAGGTAAATATTGCATACAGACAATGTAGATATGTAAGTATGAGGTTAACAATGTCCTGCAGGGTTTCGAGAGGCCTACTACAACATCAGACCAAAAACTCGAAATCCGCCAAAACTCTTGCTTCGTTTTAGTGCTCCTTTGTACGGAAAACAAACAAAAAGTGAAAGGAAAAGCCAATGTTCGGAGGCAGATGAACCAGCTAAAAGCTGGACTACGCAGATGACGGAAATCAGGGGTCCAGCAGTGAATTCATGCTAAACAGCTTGGTACAGTGTTGCAATCTATGAACTCAGTGGAATTTTGTTTAAAATTTTAACACACCTCTTAGGCGTTAATAAAGATGACATCTAGGTACTAGAAAACGAAAGTCAATGAGCTGTCCTAGAACAGTAGTCATAATGAGAAGGATCAATGAGCATGATCTTGACCTTTGATAATTACTCCCCACAGACGACGATGGCAGAGAATTGAAGCTAAAATTCAGTAAACTGTCATTCCACCTGATGGAAAATAAGAGACTTACTTACCTTTCAGGCCAGTAATTCATGGAGGATGGTCCCGGGCACGCTGCTTTCAATTACCAAGGCAAAGTTGTCTTACATTCCCGATTACTTGGTCTTTATAACCGATGTTCGGTCTTTTTCTTCTTCACGAACCAGTTACTCGGGGTCGAAGACCCTCTTAGCTGGCACCTTGGTGTTCATGCGGTCGATTTGGCCGAGTTAGTGCGCTCGACTGATCTTTGCCTTCCGGACTACATCCACATTTTTGTACAGTTCGTAGAGTTCGCGGTTGTGTCTTCTCCTCCATTCACATTCCTCATAGACAGGACCAAATATCCGACGCAGAATTTTTCTTTCGAAGGAACCCAAAATCAGCTCCGCCGTGCTGCTTATCGTCCAGCTTTCGGTTCCGTACAGCAAGACTGGCAAAATAAGCGTTGTGTAAGGCATGACTTTGGTTCTTCGGGTAAGGAGTTTTGACCCAAGTTGTTTGGACAAACCGAAGTAGCAGCAATTCGATCGATACAACCCCTCTGCCACACCAGTCAGAGACAAATTGGAGCGCAAGCTGCATGCGCTCACAGGCAGTTGTTTCGCACTTGCCCGTAACAATGACTACTAGATCATCAGCATATCCGATGATCTCGTAGCCCCGAGTGGTTAGCTTGCGTAGTAGGTCATCGATGACTATCGACCAAAGCAATGGTGAAAGGACTCCTCCTTGTGGGCATCCTCTAGCCGCCGATACTGTCACTGAGACATCTCCGCATGTAGCTGATATGATACGGCTGTTTCGCATCGTCCTAATCCAGTGATTAGTGGGATGGTCCACACCCTTGTAGGGTAGTGCAGTGGTGATCGAATCATAGCCAGTTTTTATGAAGGCTCTCTCTATAACGAGGAAGGCGCAAATTGCGATCTCTTTGAGTGTGAAGCTGTTTTCAGTACACGGCACCAGATGGTGTAGCGCATTCTCAGTAGATCGCTCTTTACGATATGCATACTGATTGGGGTGCAGAGGTATCTGATTCTCCAAGATACCTCTAATGTGGACCTCTATCAGTTTCTCCATTGTATTTATAAAGAACGATGTCAAACTGATAGGGCGATAGGATTTTGGTTGCTCACTTGGCTTCCCAACCTTGGGGATGAAGACAAAATTGACCTCTCTTCAGATTTGGGGTATTTATCCCAGGTTGAAGCAAAACCTAAAAAGAACTACCAGGGGTGATAAAATTGTGTAAGATCGCAGGAAAGGCACCATCTTTGCCTGCAGCCTTATAGGGTTTAAATGAACCAATTGCCCATTTAACCCTATCAAGGCTGAAAAGTCTGCCTGAGAGGCTATTTGTTCTACTGTCGATGTTACTTATGACGTTCGTTTGATCGTCAGATGACATTCCCTGGTTCTGGGAAGTGCACCTCGAGCAAAATTTCCAGGGTTTCCCTGCGATATACAGTAAAGGTACCGACCCGGGCCTATGGTGTAATGGTTAACACACTGGACTTCCAACCCAGGGATTCCGTGTTAAAATCTTAAGGTTCATGTGAACATTTTCCGGAGCGAACAAAAAAAGGACTCATCTAGTCCTCGATTTCCGAGGATATGTCGTTTCGAGGCTCATCAAGCCTGAAACATTGTCCTTTGTTTTTTGTTTAATTGAATTGATTGTTTCTTTCTGTTGGGAAGCAACATCATTGGAGGAAAAGGAGAGGCTAAGTGTCTTTGCTTCTTGTTGGCTGCGGACGTGGAGATTTGAACTCGGATCACTAGGTGGAGAGTACAGTGTGTTAACCATTACGCCATGGACCCGACTTGCAAATTACATTCTGGCAAGGGAAAGTTTCCTTTTGTTTGATTGATTGATCCAAGGTGTGTTAATTTTTTATTAATGGGTGTGTCGCTAGAAAACACTTAAGGTGCCATTAGAGTTTTTTGACACACAATAGAACGTGTTATAGTTTTAACACTAATACGTTTTTTCTCAACTACAAAAATCAAAGGTGCTAAGTGACACACTTGTTACGTGTTGTATAACACACTACCATTTGCAGTGTAACCACTATCCACACTAGTCGCGCAAGCCGTTTGTTTAACCACAGGGCATCACTGTGAATGTGAGGACAGGACTAATAGAGGATGAGAATGAGCATGATGCATTGGTGGTAAGCGAAACTCCGTGTCACTTCTAGTGATGAGCGGGGACGAAAAAAAGAGCACATCCAAAAGAACATTTCATCACCATGGTCCTGAAAGCAACATTTGTAGTGGCGAATTAGTTAAAGATTCCACCTTCCAGGATGAATGATCTCCGACTGGAGGGTATTGTGTTCTGACTCCCGAAAATGTCCTTATTGATGACTACAATGTAAAGACAAATTTAGCTTGATGCCTTACAGTCATAAAATTTGATTATCACGTACCGTCATCCAAACGTGAGGGCCGCTGCATCCGAGTATGATGTCTGTGTCCGTTGACGCCGCCGGCACCCGATATCTTGTTCAACAAGTCCTCCATTATTGCTCCTGTTCCATATTCCTGCGTTCGAGATGAAACCATTCTCGATTGAATTGAAAATTAATTGCAAAAATATTAACTTGTCACATTAACATACGACAACAATTGCCGCTTCGCTCCAAAGGGAGGAGAAAGGCTTCAGAATAACGAAAAACACTGAATAAAAGAGCAAGCAACAGTCAGTCGCCAAAAGAGGAAGGGATAGATGGACGGATGGATGGTATCTGGGCCTCCTGGAATTAATTGGTCGACATAATTGCATAGTGTTGTGGACAGTAATTGCAGGTTGCAAATAATTGGGTAAAAGTATCTTGCCCCATGCGCCCGATTGTGCATCCAAGTGTGCATCATAAGCCCGATGCACCCTGCCGCCCGGCCCATGCCGACGCCACTCAAAATTCGAGATCCGCTTCGAATTAATTACACATTTTGTGCATAAAATGATAATGTATTAAAAATGTGTTGGAATAAAATTAATGGCAATGAAGGAGAAGGCACGAATGTCGAAGGAGTCGATAGGGACGAATGGGTCCATTTGGGTTTTGGTTGCGTTGATGCACTTCGGACGCTCGCATTCGCTTGATAGTCATCTTTAATTATGCGCCTATTGCGCTTACTTTTCTCCCTCTGTGCTGTTTGTTGGTTTCGGAACGTCAGAAAGGCGGTGAAGCAGAGGGTCGACGGTAGTCGGTAGCCATAATGGGATGGAAGGATTGAGTGTGCTGTTGTGTTTATGACCGTTTAATGTCGGGGTCCTGTCACGTTTGGGATGGACTTGAGAGCGAATAAACAATGGTATTAAGTGCATGGGAAGTTATTGTTTACGTTTGAGTGACAGGTCAGTTTAGGTTGATGGATAAATAAGCGCAATCTTTTCGAGTCTCGAATGGACAACATTCATTCTATAGTCACCACTTATTATTTCATCTCAATCGTCACTCGTTGGGCTTATCTCTCTGCCACAAATCGTCTGAATCCAGTTTAGTCTTCACCTGCCACCAGGGTAATTGCGAAATAATGTACGCAATGCCAAACCAGCACTTGTCATCAATCATTTCGTCAAGTTGTATGCAAGCGGTGAGTGCCGAAGAACACTTGCTCGACTTGGGGCCATAGCTGTTGTCCATCATGCATTATGTACGTGCATCATCATCATCATCATCATTATGGTCGACCATGTCGTCATCAGCATCTCAAGATACCCGCGACAGCTGTATCGAGTGCATTATCAAATTCCATTAAGGCCGCTGCCGAACACCTATGGCAATTGCAAGTCATTTTCCATGTCGCGTCATCGACGAAGCGTGTTGGTGTCGCAAGCAATTCTCTCACGCTGACTTTAATTAACTATTAAGAGGGACGCGTTACATGGGCGGTTAATCCCTAAAGGAGTTTCCTCGAGCTGGCAATCAAGTGCTCACGAATTACTGTGAACACGCTACAGCTCATTGCAAGGACGTCATTGTGCTACGCGTCTCTTGACTGTCAATGCACTCCTTTTGCTGTCACGTACTCGCACAGCGATGACAGGTGGATTGGTAATTCTCGTTTTTTCCTTCTACCTCATCGGTTGCATGATTTGTGCAAGTGCGTGGCACAGCAAGTCGAAGATAATCGACGGTTTTGGGCGGTTGACTTAAAACTGATCTTTGCAAAAGCCGCGATACCTCATGCAGGTTATAAGAAGTTGCTTCTTGTCTGTCTTATCGATGGGATAATCTGGTTTGTGGTCCTAATTTTCGCGTGTCTGTTTAAAAAGGTGGTAATGGGTTTTCTCGCGGACAAAGTTTCCTTGAAACTAGCGTGTCAATAAATAAAAGAGTTCCAAGCCGATGGGCTGTTAGTGGACAATGTCGTCGCAACTGTCCTTCGTGTTGGAGATGTAATAAAATGTTTTTTTTTATGCTTTTTATTAGCTCGATGGTGACATTAAATGTGAGTTGAAGTCTGTAGGACTAGTTTAATGGGAGTTTCAAAGGTTTAATCCTAACTACTTGCTAGAAGTTTTTGGAATTGTTGGCGATACTATTCAACTTCAGCCTCAGCGAAGGAGTGGACTGAATTAGAAGAGACAGAAAAGAGGTAAAATAATGGAAATGAGAAAGAGTATCGGAGACAAAACGAACTCCAGAGGAACCCCATTTAAAAAGTAGATATCAGACTTGAATCCGTCCAAGACGACTTGAATTGAACGATTCGAAAGGTCATTTCTAACCCATTGAAGAAGCCACTCATCGATCCTAAAAATACGTATTTTCGACAAAAGGGCTGTTTTTTCCAAATCCCATCAAATGCTTTCGAAATATCTAGTCGAACTTCTTTGCTTTCACCTATTTGAGTTTCAGGACTTAAGATATTTCAACAACTGGCGGCTAATCAACGCTTCGATAACCTTGGCGGAAAGAGACGTTAGTGCATTGGGTCGATAGTTGGAGGGAGAAGAAGACTCGCCTTTTTTTGGGGATAGACTGAATAAATGCTTTTTCCCGCCTAATCGGGAACCGATCAGAATGGCAAGATAGGGGAAGATGCGTGCGCATATTTTTGCCAGCGTAGTGGCATCTGGATCGGATTAGTGTATGTCGAGATCTTTGAGAACTTTTGCAACTGTACGAGTACACATGGGGACCTATTGCAAGCTGTGAGCTGTACGCTGGCTACGAAGTGGGCAGCAAGAAAGTTAGCATTGTCTAAGGGAGTAATAGCTGGAATGACGTTCTAGATAAGTGTTGGTTTAGACGACGAGGACGAGTTTTTAAGGTATTTGACAAATGATCAGAAACATTTGTTACCTTTGGGGCAATGGAGTATTTTGTGCTTTCGTATTTGGGCAGGTTAGAATTTGGCTCGTACAGGCCGCACAACTTTCTTGCCTTAACATAATAGACTCCTTACAGCATTGCGATATTCTGCTCATATGGCATAACTCAGGGGATCTAGCATGTGTTACGTACGTTGAACACCTCCTGCAAGAGTAAGTCTCGGTAAGTAAGAAATTCTTAACAGACTACTGCCATTCTGTAGAGATTCTTTAGAATTATTTTCTATATACTCTGCTAGAAAATATAAAAGACTTGGAAACAGTCATTGACAACAGTACTGACAAGCGCAGAAATAAATGAAATTATCCCCAGTAGAGGAATTATTACCCAGTTTAGGCAACACGTCTGGAAAATATCTTCACATCGCGCAACAAAGTCTATCAGAAGAATGAGGGCAAAATCAATAAATTAGCTTGGAAACAGAGGCAAGAACTTTCCAATTTTTTGTACTGTCCGTTGTATCGCAAACTTCAAATTCCCGGATTATAATAACATAGGAGGTTTAAGGGGAGGGCGCCGTGGTGCAGTGGTTACTGTGTTGGACTCTGAAGCATGATGAGCGAGTTCGGATAACGATAACACCAACGCCATCGAATGATTATTTCGCGGCGTCCCTCCTCGGCGTGGTAAAAGCCGTGGCCACCTGTAGTATATTTGCTTCTCGACTCACGCCGTTCGGAATCGGCATTAAACTGTAGGTCCCTTTCACCTATGCGAAAAATAAATCACACACAACATGGGTGATTGTGAGAAGCTTGGCCCTGGTTCTTAATGGACTGTAACGACACCAAAGTAAAATTAAAAAGGAGGTTTACCATGCCGTGCAAACGTCTCCAGAAGAGAGGTATTGTGCGACCCTTATTGATTTTAATCGGCCTTAAATAATTTCAATTAAATACATGGGTATGATTACACTGCAAATGCTAATGTGTTAAAAAAAGCGCGGCAAGTGTGTCATTCGACACATTTTCAAGATTAAGGGTGTCACTTATGACGTTTGATCTTTCAGATTGAGACCCTTATACGTGTTTAAACTACAACACGTTCTATTGCGTGTCATGAATAAAAACTCCAATGACACCTTTGGTGCGTCGCAGCGACACACTTATTAATATAATTAACACACTTTGGATCAATCAATCAAACAAATGGGAAATTTCCCAACTATATGCAACCTTGCGAGTAAATAGTTTGCGAGTCGGATCCATGGCGTCATGGTTAACACACTGGACGCTCAACCCAGTAATCCGAGCTCAAATCTTAATGTCCTCAGCCACCAAAAAGCACTCAACCTCTCCTATCCCATTCTACATTGGAGCTTCGAGCCGAATTGCATGTTCATCATAATATTGCTTCACAACAAAAAGAAACAATCTATTTGCTTTCCAGCAAAGTTGCATATTGTTGGGAATTTCCCTTTTTGTGGGCTTTCATAAGACCACGCTTTAAAATGCATAAAAAATAAGTACAGTGAAAACATACACTTTGGTGTGTTACCGCAACACACTTACCAATTGCAGTGTGGATATTAACCACCCAGCCGCCTACATGTATGGGTAGTGGCGATATAATACATAAAGCGATGAACGCCGAATTTTGAAAAACTTTTTTCCTGACAACCAGCTTTTGTCCCTTCGTAAAGGGAAATTTCTCTGCGATTATATTTTAAGGTGATATAACTTAACGGTAAAGGGGCTGCCAATAACATTAGTACCAGAACTAATTTACTCTGTTACACAACAAAGCCAGTCCACTGAACGTAACAATGTATGATAGGGAGATAGAGACAGTAAATACGGCTTGAAAATCCTATGTTTTTTCGACCAAAACAAGGAGTTCAGATTAAACTTGCTCCTTTCGACACATTCGCTATCAGTTATACCATGACTTAGTAATTGACTTTCTGTTACCAAATAACATACGCCAGAATGCTTCTTACATATATTAGCTGCAGACGGAGAAATAAAATTATGTCAGACTTGTGAGGCAAAAGAGTTGAGGGAAAACCACGTTCACTTAAACATTCAATATGACGTTGGGAAAGCGAAGACATAGACTTGACCAACTGAGGCGCAGGAAAGTAAAGTACTAAGGCCACAAATACTAAGACCTTGGTGAAGTTTAACTCGTTTTCGAAATCCAAAGGACCTTCGTCTATATTCTCAGAAGTAGTGTGGTAAGTAACATCATATTGAAAATGAACATCATCCTAGTCGATTCCATCAAGCTGGGGTAAAAAATAGTCGGTTATCATTGCTTGGTACCGGGAAGAATTGACAGTAACTGCATTTTCGTCCTTATTCTTAAAAATAGAGGGCCTCACAACGCACAAAGGTCAGAGTACCTAACTAAAACTCTTCATATTCACATTACCCAAATGCGGCAGGTTTGCTTGTTTAACGCCCTATTTAACGTGAAATGCGCCGCGTCCCATGAAAATTGGTCATTAACGATATAAGAGCCAATCAGTGAACACATGACGCGAATGACAGCCAGCTGGCTGAGCTCTTATATCAACTGAATGTTGCATCCGTCCTTGTGGATAATTCGCAGCAACCTTGACCCTGAAATCCACAATTCAAGTGATCGACACATTGCTCAATGTCTCGGATTATGTTTTACATTTGGATTCACAAGAACAATATTATCCAGTTTTCAAACAGGTTTGACCCGCCAAACTTCGCTGCAACTCTTTTGGAACATGTAACCTTAAATTTAGTTTCCAAAAGGAAGTAAGTGCGCGAAAAGTGTTTTTTTTTTTTTTTTCTTTTTAATTTTGTAACATTTTCTCAGTGCTACTGAATAACTTTAGTACGATCATTAGTCAAACGTAACTCCACATCGATAAATGGTAAGTATTCGTCTAACGTGGTAATGTCAAGATGAAAGAAATCAGACACATCGTCTTTACCAACTTGACGTTTACTTTTCTGCATGTCACTTGGATTATCTATTAGCTTCACTCAGAAGTCAGCAAGGTAACCTACATTAATTGACCAAAAATGTCCTGTGGAAGGCAGATTCGTGGTTTCCCTAAAAATCTATATCCAGCCAGATTTAGCACATCACAGACGTATGACAATTGATCGAAATTCTTCCCTTAAGAGATCACTAGAATCAGTTCGTTTTAGTACTCACAGCACGCGATAGGTGCCTTCGAACTGGCCAGATGTAACCAGCCGAAGTAAGCCGGTAGAGAAACAGGCTGATCACTTCGCTCTGATTCCTCGGGAAAGGCTTTGCAAGTAACGAAAAAATATGCTAACTCACCAGTTTAAGCTGTGGACGTCCAAATATCTACAATCCTCATCAAAACATCTGTCTAGCCGCAGGCCCATGCATGACAGAAATGGTCTAAGAAAACCAATTCACTATTGACGAATCCGTAACTCTCATGAAGAAATATTTTAACTCAAGCATTTAAATCAAGACAGCCTCGTGCGCTGTGATATCTTTCAAATATATTCATTTCCTCGCTTTACCAACCTTTCCAGGTGCCGTACGTTGATTGCAGCTTTTGCAGATCGCCATCAGTAAATTTGCCATACCTGGACCCTTTAAATAAAAACCTCCTTCTTAGCAGCATGCTTTTTTTCAAGAGACCACTACGTCTTAAGGCGTAGCTATCCACTATCGCCGCAATAATGGAAGTAATCCTAATACTGGAGGCCAGCGAATGCAAGGTCATTGCTTATACTGACGATATTGCACTAGCAATTAGCAGAAAACACTTCCCAACAATCCTAGATTTGATGAACAGAAGCCTAGACGAACTTGCCAAATGGGCAACGAACTGCGGGCTTGGAATACATCCCTCCGAAACGGAGCTAGTTTTATTCACAAGAAAACGGCAGATACCACAAATCACTCCGCCAAAACTCAATGGGCCAAATACTTTGTTGTGATACTCGACAGGAAATTCAACTGAAGACTGAAGGCGGAAGAACGCATAAAAAAGCAACAACTGCGCTATACCCCTGTAGAAAGCCTTAGGCACCAGACGGGGTACCTAACCTCATATCACGCACGGGTTTGCATCCTCCGGTCGTTTGGCCTACACTGATGCACAGCTACTTAGTCTGAGGGACGGCACTGTGTGAATCTAACTATGTATCTCAAACTGGTACTTGTACTAAGTAGAGTACAAAGGATGGCAGGCATCGCCATAACCGAGGCACTGCGAACAACCCCTACAGCCCTCGAAATGATGCTCCACCTACTCCCCTTGGATGTTATTCGCAAGGGAAAGGCAAAGACTGAAGACTTAATCAGCTTAGTGGAAGTTCTTTGAAAAAGGGCACCCTGTATTCAACGCCAAGACAGCGATCTATGTGAAGTCACGGACTACTTATCCCGTTCCTGGACTTTAGGATTCTATAAAAAACAACAACTCCCTGCCGACGACAATGGGAGGGAATTGTATTCCCAATCAGAGGCACTGCACTGGTAATATACATAAACGGACGGGTGCAGGACAAACAATGGTGTGCGTGCCGATGTCTATGCATTGACTCTAAAAATCGGCCAATCCTTTTAGGATACTGAACCACTGTAGTGTATACCAAACAGAATTAATGGCAATTCGTGAGGCCGTCTGTGTCATCTACACAGACAACCCAGCGGCAATAAAAGCACTCGAATCACCAATAATAAGGTCAAAATTGGTCAGGCACTGTTGCAAATCTCTAGATGGTTTATCGAGCAGCTGTGCTGTTACCAAAATGGGCACCACACTGGAGATCTCAACTATTAAACGGCGAATCCATCCACCAATAAAAACGCTAAAATATAAAATCTCGAAACAACACGGCAATATGCCAATGAGAGATGGCGTTACCTTGTTACATGCAACTACGGGAGACAATCATTGCCAAGATATTGTCAACGTAGAACCACAAGCCTGCCGAAAATACGCAGGCAGTATAAAACCAGCCTGATTGGAGCCCTAACAGCCATATAATGGCTATTGCAGTAGTAATGAACAATAGAAAGAATCTCCATCCCATCTCCTATGCAATTGCCCTGTCTTAGCCTCCTCAAGAAGACGATTTTCGGAAGAATATTTTTTTGATGAACTTGCGGATCTACCCAAAATGGAGATCAACAAACCATCGAATTCAAAGAACAAAATGCTTCCATGATAACGATGACCATGCCGACTCAAGTGGACCTATCGTGGTCTAAGTGATCCCCACCGCTTTACGGAGGGAAGTCACCTAACCAGCCAACCAAGCTCCTAAGAGATTAAATTATTCTCAAAACCACAGTGTATGACTAAATATTACCTACACGTCCGTTTGCGTATAATTATTTTCGCCTTAGGCCTGAAATCTAAGAGAAATGGCTTCAAACTTCCGCGGTTATATGGAGCTATAGTGTTTAACTCACGACTATTGATCTCAGAATTCTTGATTTCTGTCCCTCTCGACGCATGCTCAAAACTTTCAATTTATGATAGAATTTAATTTAAACAAACGCTTCTGGTTAGTAATAAAAATTAACCTACCGTAACCAAGCAAGCAGGGGCCCTCAACTGCCTCCGGTGTTGGCACTGGTCTGTATGGCACAAAAGCACGACATACGCCTGTTATTAGAGTCATACATCTCGTCGTAATCAATACACCTTTCAGCCAACACAAGAGTTCTTTCATTAAGAAATCCGTACGCATGCGTGCCACAATTGCGTTGCCGCAGCACATAATTTTCGAACGAACGCGCTTTTTAAGTCCCACAACTCTATCCATCACTTGCCGCAACACAACCTAACGCCTACCCCTAAAGGCAAAGTTCAAATAAAGAACAAAAGTATCTTCCCATCACTAAAAGCACCAACCAACCGCTTCGCATTGCGCATGCACTCGCGTTCGATCGCATGAGAACCTCACATTATTCAACACAGTTGCAAATTACACTTTTCACAAGGAGCTGTTTTATTAGTTATTCACATGGCGAATGCCTGCGATAAGGAGTCTTAGTTAAATACCCGTTAATGATGGCCCTCGATCGGGCCCTGAGAGCGATCTTTGCTTTGCGATATGTCCGGACGAACAGTGGTCCGAGATAAGAGGAGGTGAAAGCAAATTGGAGCCAACGAGCACAGGTGGAACTCTGGGTCACTGGCTCACAGGTTTGGGTATTCAGAATTATCGATAACATCAAAGTCGAGTGACTCATCGATGCGGTAGATTTGTATTCCTTTACCAATGCCTTTGCCATGATTTCGTACTGTTACGGGCACACGATCCTCAAGGAAAGTAATGAAGAAATGGAATTGAATGCCCAAAGTGTGCATGAGGCACGCAGTTGTCGAACACCTGTCCCTCGAAGGCATTCCGCAGATACATCAACACGATTTGTTCAAAATTATTGCGAGATGCTTTCACGAAATTCACATGGTACACGTGGACCAATGGACAGGATTGTATCCAACGGAATCCCCTCGTTTGCAATTAACTGTGGCATTCGCCTTGTAAATTGGCAAACAAACAAACATCACTTCCAAGTAGACAGAGGCTTAGCAGCACGATTTTCCTTCCTTCCACCCAATTACATTTACAATCGTGTAATTGCCGTTAAAAAGAGGATAATGATTGTCTTATAGACGCACTGGCACGCATCTCCGAGCCCACACTGCCCACCAATTACAGATTTGTTCATGGAGAAGTCAAATGTCCTTCGTCCGTAAACACAATGTCGTCGTCCCCTCAGCTGGTCACTGTTCTATTTCACCGAACAAAAATCAACTTCCGTCGACAATAAATTGACAATAAAATGAAAGGAAATTCTAAAACAAACAATAAAGAGAGTCCAGTCGTCCTTCCCTCGAATTCTCTAATTTCTTTGTCGTTTTCATTCGTGTGTTACGCGCGCTCGAAGGACATGCAGGATGGGGACGGCATAAACGAATTGGTAATTCACGTTGGGGTTGCGAAATCTTCGAATTCGGTGTTGTCAGAGTCCAGGACAAAACGTCCTTCTCCGTGGATTGTACGATTTTTGATTGAGCAATTTACAAGGACATCCCCTCATTAAGGGCGAATTGTATTACAGTCATGGATGGGGTGGCGAATGAAGTCCTGATTTGTCGGAGGCGAGATTAGGTGAGAATAAGAAGCTGTTGAAGACAATTACAAATTGGAGGGTTGTGCGTAGCATCGAGGCGGATTTGTGGAAATTGTTAATTGGGCAATGAGGTGTTACTCGCAATATTGCAGGAAGTGTTTCTTCTGTTTTCGATGCTTACTGTCCTAAGGGGAGTTAAGTGAATGGTGTTTATTCTGCTGTTTTATTTCGGAGTGTTACGGCAAAGCTGGGGATTTGTTAAACACAACTTTTTTTGCACAAAAAAGGAAGAGCTGTGCAAGCAATGCTTAGCGAAAAATAAACCCGGGGACTGCTCCTTGGATTACGGAATGAACTTATAGAGTGAGGAATCGGTGTGATGAAAAAATTGTTGTGGAAAGACCAAATTGTCCACCACTTGCTCCAACTACCAATTCTAAGTAGAAGACTCTGGAAACAACGTCAGCTGGGAAACTCATTCTAGTGGATAAACATTTTCTTTTAATAGACAACGTGAACGTGAAGCATGGACGAGTTCATGTATACTCTGCGGACTTAGTTCTACTGTCTTTAGATTCCCAGGTGGCTACTTACCAGTTGGGATGACATTCATACCATTCGTCTAAAAACTCAGACTGAGAGACATATCTCACTGTCCCAAGTCGAATGAAAAATGTAAGTTTTTGCCTTTGAGTTCAGACTTAGTCATCCAGAATACGAACCTTTAAAGCAGCTTTTAGTCGAAAATTGGTACGGACGATCCAAATGAAAAATCTGCGGATTACTTCCCTCCTTAGTCGTTAAGAATGAAGACCGGAATAACTAGACTTTTCCGTTCACTATAATATGCCATGAAAACGCCACTTGTATGCATCAAAAAAGGAGGCCTAAAATTTGAAGATGTTGTTCCAAATTCGTACGATTAAGGTCTCCTGACGCCCTACCTACTTGAATGGTGGCAAAGTTCAAGGTAAACTTAGGTCCCAAACAGCTTCACCATCCAGTATATTTAGCCCTCTACTTACAGTGATTCACGCTCGGATGATTAAGTTCTTTCCTCAAGTTTATGTGTGCTCTTAACCGTTCTCAAAACCACTGTGCCTCCTTCCCGAAATGGGACGGCTAGAGTCTTGACGTCCATTAATTTTACATCTTGAACGGTAGATATGTAGATGACCAACTAAACCGCCATGACTATACAGCGGTTGTGGTTGGATCCGATGTCACATGCTGCAATGGTGAATCAGGTCAGTTTTGCCAAATATTTCTCGCTGCCCTTATACAGTCAATGCCTTTTGTGATGGTGAACAAGCTAATTTTGGACCTTGACGAAGTAACAGGAGCTCTCTGCTCAATGACCGGCAGTATGGCTGCCGCAGATCCACTGGGGATTTGATGGCATATCTCACCGGGATGTGGAATCGTTCGCTCCAGCAGGCGGATGAGAGCTAAATAGTTGTACATACTTGATATTTCCAAAGCATTTGACAGAGTTTAGCTTAAAAGCTCTTTTGTCGAAAATGCGTGCATTCGAGACGCAGTCGCCTTGGACGAATCCAGGTCTGGTACTCACTTTGTAAGTGCTGGTGTTCCGCAGGGCTCTGCTTTGTCTCCGACATTCTTTTTAACTTTTATAAATGATCTCCCGTCTGTTACAATTCACTCCTTCGCTGACGACAGTAATCGTCTAGTTCACTTCTTTACGACCCTGCACTTCGGCTGTAGACAGTGAGCGTCAGCGTATGTTAAGCTCATTCAATTTCAATATCGGCAGCATCATCCTTACCCCATTGGATGGATTTAATGCATCCAAAAAACAATGCTGTCTTCTGTCGTTAAAGCGTAACAATGATCCAATGCCATTATCCATCCGGCTCTTGTTTCTCTGAAACCGACAAGCTTTCTAATCCTAGGTAAGTGCATCAGTGACAACCTTTATTGTGACGATCAAATATTTAGCGGGGCTTACACTGGCCAGGGAGGCTTTGTCAACGACATGGTCTCCGGGCCGGGAACCAAGAGATAGTCAACCCTATTCCAGTGGTGGTGTGAGCTTTTTAAAACCGTGCCGAAGGATGAAAGGTTGGAGGGTTTATGTCCAACCGCTAACGAGCTCCCTTAGGTGCACAGGCGAGGCCTAAGGTATTCAAATGCCTTACTCCGATATTCGGCGGCTTTGTCGGAGTGGACCCATATTTCCGGCCATACTCGTGGGTACAAAATTTTAAACATTAATAATAAACCAAAAAAAAAAAGCAAGGAGGAAGAGCTCTCTCTCGAGTCGGTGGCAGACGCACTACTTGCCGTGGCCAGTGGCAGAGAGAAAGAAGCCAAACCAAGGGGATCCAGCGTGTTAGACGAGGTCATCTCCAAGGAATTAGAGGAGGAATTACTCGCTGATTCTGAAGAGACAGCCCAAGAAAGTTTAGCACGGAAAAAGGATGCCAAGAAACCCAAGAAACTAACTCAAGGGAAGCTGAGGCTTAAGGAGTACAAAAAAGCTGTACACCTTAAGCGCTTGCTTGAGGAAAAGGGCATACCCCTGCTCTCCGATATGGAGAAGGAGAAGCTCGCTTGGGCAGGAGAGGTGATTGCCAAGGATGTCCTAACAAGACCAAGGGCTGACAAGGGCACATCCAGCAAAAAAGCCAGAGAAGGCAAGGGGGATAAAAAGACCAAAAATCCCCCCAAGAAAAGGGAGCGGAGGGCTGGGCCGGATGGAACCGAAGCCGATAAGGCGGGTTCTAGCTGCACCCATATCCTGGGCGAAGGTGAGAACCTGAAAACCAAGGGCACGGGAAGGACTGTAGCCGCTAAGGCAGGTTCTACTAAGGTAGCCTCTAACGCGGTCGATAAGACTGGTAAAGGTAAACCAGAAACCGTGCCAGCTCCTAAGAGAAGAGAGGATTTCAAGGCGAAGAGGGTAAGATCCCAAGAGGAAGCCGGAAATCCATCAAAAAGAGTGAAGATCAACACGGCAGTGCAGTTCGGAGGGGCTGCTCGGAATGCTTTACAGCTAGCTGTGATAGATTCCGGCAGGCCGAGTGGCCAGTATACCTTCGAACAGGGGAAGATGATCGAGAAAGCCTTGGCTAGAGCGATCTTCGACCACATTCGAGGGAATGCTGGGAAAACTGCGCCAACGTTTGGTCTCACTAACTGGAGGCGAGGTGTGAGTAGGCTGAACTGCAAGGACCAGCTATCGCATGACTTTGCGAAGAAGGTCGTACCCACCTTCAAGTTGTGGGAGGGGGCTGCACTAAAGGCAGTCCCCCTGGACGAGGTACCAGAGAGGCCTAAAGCCAAAATGAGCGTACCGGAAATGGAATTCGAGAAAAGCGAGATCCTCGGCTTTCTAAAAGCACAAAACCCAGCGGTCCCTATGGATGACTGGGAAGTAGTCGCAATTGAGAGCAACGAAGATGGCACAAAGAGCATAATCTTCGTTATCGAGGATCCGCCGGAAACGATGAAAAAAGAGAGGCATATGCGCCTATTCTTCGGGGCTGGTGAGTTTCCTGTGAGACTCATGAAGAAGGCGCAGCCTGGCGGTACGGCAGCTGTGGTGAAGGACAGTACTACTGAAAATGAAAGTAGTGCAAATAAACCTGCATCACAGTAAGGCCGCATCAGCCAACCTCATGCTGCTTATGAACAAGGAGCAACTTGATGTGGCCCTGATCCAAGAACCATGGATCCTCCATAATCGGGTTAAGGGATTAGGGTCATCGAAATACAGCCTCTTTTATAACAGTAACGAAGGCAAGGTTAGAACTTGTATCGTTGCTAGCAAGGATCTCCACGTACTAATGTTAACTAATTTCAGCTCGGGTGACCAGACGGTGGTGGAGGTTACGGGAAAGGAGGGTGCACTAACGATGGCTTCGGTTTACCTACCGTACGACGAAGGCACGGACGTCCCCTCTAGGGAAACAAGGTCATTGATCGCAATGGCCGAACAAAGTAAGAAGAACTTAGTCGTAGGGTGTGATGCTAACGCCCATCACACTACTTGGGGTAGCTCTAATACCAATAGTAGGGGTGAGGCTTTGTTCAGTTTTGTCCTTAGTACTAACCTAGTTATATGTAATCGGGGTGATTCACCAACATTTATTACTAGTAACAGAAGGGAAGTCCTTGACATAACGCTTATAAATGATAACGGTACTGCAGAGATCTCAAACTGGAGAGTATCTGACAAAGCATCACTGTCTGATCACTGTTGGATCCTCTTGGACTTGAATGTCCGTAGGCCGGATAGAAAAGTATTCCGGAATCCCCGGAAGGCGAACTGGCAGAGGTTTAACGCGGAGCTGGGTGGGACCCTTAACCGACCTCCGGATGGGAACCCCGACTCCACGGAAGACATCGATGAGATGGTACTAAACATTACCAGCAAGCTAAATCGGTCATTTGAGAAGGCATGTCCTAACAGACGACCCGGTAAAAGAAACCACCCACCATGGTGGAATGCTAAAATAGCGGAGCGGCTTCGTATCTCTAGGCTCAGTTGGAACCTGGCAAAAGAGGGGGCCATTGAATGGTCAACCTATAGAGATAGTGTTAAGCGACTCAAAAAAGAAATTAGATTCCCCAAGAAGGACTCTTGGAGAAGCTTCTGCGGCTCTATTGAATCATGTACGGGTGCAGCTCGTCTGAGGAAGGTCCTTGCAAAAGCTCCCACATAGATGATGAAAGAGATCTGATGGTAGCTGGACAGACTCAAACGAGAGCGTGCTTGATTCACTACTGAAATGTCATTTTCCTGGCTGCGAGGATGCAGGAATCTTCAATTCGGCGGACGCGTTGCCAGGGGAATGTATTGAACATGAGACAGTCGATAAGGTTGTTACGGAGAATAAGATCCTGTGGGCAATCAAGTCTTTTGACCCCTACAAGGCACCGGGAATGGATGGGATCTTTCCGATCATGCTGCAGGAGTCATGCGAAGTCATTCTTCCATGGCTGAAGCGCATCTACTCCTGGTGCCTCAGGATGGGTTATGTTCCTCAAGCGTGGAGGGAAGTTAGGGTGGTTTTCATACCCAAGTCGGGTAAAGTCAACCATACTACTGCAAAGGACTTCAGGCCTATCAGTCTGTCGTCCTTCCTGATGAAAGCGCTGGAACGAATGATAGATTTGTACGTAAGGGAAGAGATTGGGGACGGTTATCTGTCACAATCACATAATGCGTACATAAGGGGAAAATCGGTGGATACTGCTCTGCATAGGGTAGTCTCTACGATAGAAAAATCGCTCAGTATCAAGGAATTCACTCTAGGTGCCTTCCTGGACATTGAGGGTGCCTTTAATAACGTTAGTACCGAGGCAATAGTGTCCAGCCTTCATATGGCCCAAATAAACCCGGGTGTATGTAGTTGGATTGGGCAAATGCTGGGTACTCATAGTAAATTCGATGATAGGGAGAGCATGCGGAAGGGTGAGGGTAAATAAAGGTACACCACAAGGTGGCGTTCTGTCACCCCTCCTATGGCTCCTTGTGGTCGATGGAATGGCCAAGATTCTGGAGACGGAGGGTTTTAATGTTACGGCCTACGCCGATGACATTGCCATTTTGGTCTCTGGAAAATTTACGCAGGTCCTCAGCGATAGACTAAGCTATGCACTGACGTTAGTGGATAGCTGGGTCAAGGGGCGAGGTCTGGGAGTAAATCCGGCGAAAACAGAGGTAGTACTCTTTACAAGGAGAAGATCTGTACCAAGATACACCTACCCCCGTATGAATGGTATAGATCTGATCCCTGGAAAATCTGCGAAATATCTGGGCATAATCCTGGACTCCAAACTTAGTTGGAGAGAAAATATTGAGGAAAGAATCAAAAAGGCCTATGTGGCACTATACTCGTGCAAGGTAGCCTTTGGAAAGACATGGGGCCTCAAACCCAGGTTAGTACATTGGTTGTACACTGCGGTAGTGAGACCTATCCTAGTCTATGGCTCGGTTGTCTGGTGGAAGGCGCTTGAGAAAAAGTGTCATCTTCAGAGTGTGCCAAAGGTTCAAAGAGCTGGCTGTCTGGCGGTGACGGGATCTATGAAGTCCACACCAACGGCGGCCCTTGAAGTCATGCTGAACCTCCCACCCCTGGACTTGTACTGCGAGAGCGCCGCAACCAGAACTGCGCTAAGATTACAGGAATTGGGTCTCTGGAAAAGGAGTCCTCACGGACATGCATCAGTCTTGGATCGATGGGCTGTCTCGAGATTCAGAACCGTAACGGACTATGTCACCCGACTTCCTTCCTGGGAGAGGAGATTCTCTATTAGAATTCTCTCCAGGGAGGAATGGACCGGTGATCTGGTACGCACGGAAAGTGAACTGGCACTCTACACCGACGGATCCAAAATGGATGTTGGCACAGGTGCCGGAGTCTACTTTGAGTCTCGGGATATGCATCGCTCCTACAGGCTCGATGATGGATGCAGTGTCTTCCAAGCTGAGGTCTTCGCTATCAAGCAGGCGGCGGACCTGATCAGCAAAGAGAATATCACAGGAAAAAGGATCAGCATCTATGTTGACAGCCAGGCAGCCATTAAGGCTATGCAGGCAGCATGGATAAGATCCAAACTCGTCAAACTCTGCAAGGAGAGGTTAGAAGAGATATCCAATGTAAATGAGGTGACCCTTTGCTGGGTACCTGGTCACATGAATATCTCCGGAAACGAGAGGGCGGACGAATTGGCTAGGGTGGGATCAGGTGCTAACATTGCGCAGATCTCAGCTGAGGCCAAGGCACCACTCAGTGCGCTCTACAGGGAGATACAGACGGAGCTATTGGTGAAAGCCAATAAGCGCTGGTGTCGCTTAGATACATGCGCAACGGCGAAATTGACTTGGCCCGTCTATGATAAGAAATGAACGGAAAATCTGCTGAAGTTCAATCGTGGGAACATTCGACTGGCAGTCGGTGCCCTCACCGGGCACTGCATGCTATCCTACCATGCAGCTCGACTAGGCCAGCCCCACAATGACTTCTGTAGAAGCTGCAGGGACGAAGAGGAAATTGAGTCCGTTCGTCACCTGCTGTGCGAATGCCCTGCGCTAGCCCAAAAAAGGAATATTTTCCTGGGAAGATACTTCCTTTCGGGACTAGAGGAGGTAGGTAATATCGGGCTGAACAGAATACTGGGATTTTTATCCTCGTCTGGTTGGTTCAGCTCGACGGTAAATGAATAGGTATCAACGGGTTAAACAAAACAGGTGGGCACAATGGACTCAACGTAGTCTGCGTGAGCCTTGACTTTACGTCAATAGGGCACCCATATACCTAACCTAACCTAGCGTCGCCAAGAATGCCGCGAATTGCATATGTGTCTTATACAGATGCAAGAAATTCTCCGTACTCACCGATCTGGCTACAATTGATAAGGCATTTAGTCGTCTTAAGTTGGAGTTAGACGCTCATGTCTATTCTGTCGCATCTAAGACTTCACTACATTCACTGGCCAGAATTAAAAATCGCACTATAAATGTCATAGTAGATTCCATCATCACAAATTCATAACACTCGCTGGATCATCGTAGGAATGTCTCTTGCTTTTCGTTGTTTTATCATTACTTTCATCATAAGTGTTCTGATGACATAGCCAGTTGCTTTCCGCCCCTTCAAAACTTCTCCCGCAATGCACGTCTCTCCCAGAATGCTCACGATTTCAATTTGAAGCCCGTTTTCGTTCGTACTCTCAAATATAGAGATTCTTTCTTCAACCGAGCCACTCGAATGTGGAACGCGCTACCTCACTCGGTCTTCCCGCCTCAATACAACATGCAGATATTTAAGACCAATGTCAAGGCCTAATGTCATAACAGTAGGATTTGTACCCCAATATTGCTTACAAATTATTGAATTTTATTATCAAATGTTGTGATCTGTGGAAAATATTTTTGTCGTACTTCGATTTCAAGGTCGTCATTATAGACCTAGTGAGTACGCAACTCAAGCTACGAATTGGCCGGCTAGACCGTGCAATTTGGTGCTTTTAGACTAATTTTTTTGGGCATACCTTAATTCTGTCGTTTGCACCGAGTTGATTTACATACCTTTTGACTCCAGCCTGATACGAGCCAATATGATCAAAAAATAACTTAAATCGTACACACCGTATGAGCTGCTTTAATTAGAGTCGTAGTCACACGCTGATCGACCTTGTCACGAGGCGAAATCTCCTTTTAGCTAGCACATGCTTTCCGCACCTCGATATATACAAAGACACCTGGCGGTCGCTAGATCAGTCAGTCACCAACGACGTTGTTCACATTGCTTTTGACGTCAGGCAATCCAATAATCTTGATGTTCGTATTTTCCTTCTTTTCCTACTATCTTGTAGTAGCCAAGATATATATGTATGTACATATGTACGTCAACGGATAACACGAACACCGCGGAGTAGAGTCAGAACACCAAGTTTTGACGTCGGAAAGTTACTACCACCGGAAGTCGCCAATGCCTTTCCCAACCGCATCCCTTTTAAGCCCTCGGATACATCTTAAGTCTCCACTCAGTTAGTAGAGCTACAATGGAGCCTGTGCAAACAAGCCCTGAAGAGCACAGCAACAGAAGTGCTGGGCCTTAAAGCTCCACCACGACGAAATACCTGGTTCGAAGACTAGTGTAAAAGGAGTCATGCAGAAAAGCATGAGGCATACAAGGCCTCACTATACAAAAAAACAAGAGCGGCTCGGGAGGGAAGAACACAAGCTTCTTAAGAGAAAAAAAGAAAGAGCACGAGAAGCGGGCGATTAAAAAATTGGAGAGCTGCTACTGCAGGCACAATGTTCGAATGTTTTATCAACAGACAAAACGAATGTCTCAAGGGTATAAAGCCAGAACGGAAGCCTGTAGAGATGATAACGGACACCCAGTAGTTGAATCGTTGTCGATTCTGAGAATATGGAAAAATCACTTCTGCAGACTGCATACAGGCGATGACAACCAACATATCACCATCAGTCAGAATGATTCATTACTCAATGACGAACATCGCAGAGAATTCCGTCCCCCTGACCTCGACGAAGTTGATATTGCCATGTCGAAACTCAAATTGAATAAAGCTACTGGCGCAGATGGACTGTCTGCTGAGCTCTTCAGCTGAGCATGCACCGGCTCATTTGTAAGATATGGTCAGAGGAAAGCAAGCCCGAGGAATGGAGTCTCAGCATTGCCTGAAGCCGTTCGTAAACAAGCTGATAGGTCCTTATCAGTGTGGCTTCAGGCTAGGGAAGTCCACCATCGACCAAATCTTCACACTACGGCAGATCCTGGAGAAAACCAATGAATTTCAAGTCGATACCCACCATCTATGTACATATGTATGTATTCGTCGACTCCAAGGCCGCATACGACAGCGTAATTAGAGACGAACTATGTATATAACGCCATGTATACTTTGGGCATTCCTGCTAAGCTCGTCAGACGCTCGTTGCTCCATCCGAACCGGTGCTGAACTGACCGATGGTTCCGAAATCAAAAAAGGATTTAGACAGGGCGATGCGCTATCGTGTCATTTTTTAACATCACAGGCCAATACAAGAGGCACAATCTATTTCAAATCCTCGCAACTCCTTGCATACGCCGACGACACTTACATAATAGGTAGATCACAGCGAGATGTCAATGCGAGTATTGAGATGGAGGCGGCAAAAATTGGTTTGGCAGTTAATGAGGGCAAGACTGAATATCTGTTGTCATCGAAAAGGACATTTACCAGAATGTGCATATTGGCAGATATACGTTTGAGGTAGTTAAGGACTTCATATACCCCGGCCCCGCAGTGACCTGGAACAACGACACTAGTTTCGAAATCAAGCGCAGAATTAATTTTGTCAACCGCTGTTACTTTGGGCTTAGAAGGCAATTGTGCAAAGACCCTCTCTCGTACGACCAAGTTGACCTTATATAAGACCTTAATCATCCCGGTCCTGCTATACGGCGCAGAAACATGAGAAAGATTCTGCGTGCGATTTTCAGTCCTATAAACACAGATGGGGGATGGAGGAGAAGATTGAATCACGAACTGTACAGGTTGTACAGCGACATGAACATAGTCAGGCGGCCCAGGTTCACCCCAAACTGTAGCGCCCGCAAAGTAAGTAAGTAAGGCAAATATGGCTTAAAAACTCAAATAAAATTGAAACAGACTTTAGCAATTTTCCTGGTTTTCCTGATTTTTATAATCCAAGCCCCTTAGGAAATCACCCGATGCAGACGAAGTTTAATGGATGCTATGACTTGTTTGTATGTATGTACATGCATATGTATGTGCGTATAAGCTAAGATAGAAGCTCGACTAAGGATTTAAACTATCAACCATGTCCTTTTGCCTAATAAATTCATCTGTCCTATGTCCTGGATTAAAGTAGCGATAAATTCCTGTCCGAATTCCTCTTGCAAGCCACATGTCAGTCTACCCCAAGACACCCACAAATGGTTTTTCCCTCGCTCTCTTCGCCAATTTAACGCCAACGTATTCAGAGGAGTCCCAAGGATTTACAACTATACAAATAAATATGCACACGGCCAAACAGTAAATTCATTCCTATCTCCCTTAACTTGTTTACTTCAAGTCCTTTGCAGCATCTCTCCAACCACACCTGCACCAGACAACGCAAGACAATTGTCCTCCATTTAACTTTGAAAAAAAAAAAAAAAAACGGAAAAAGCAACCTCAAGACCTGAGGCTACAAAATACACTTAAAAAAGAAACTAAACGAACTAGACGCAGAGAGAAGGAAAATGACGACGTTCAATGACAACAAGATTGTTATTTATTCAGCGAGTCCTGGCTAAGTCTGCCGAATGAATCCCGATTATTATTCCATTTGAATAAATTGAAATATTTTCCTTCGCCCAACTGCCAGCTAGAAGACACCATACGAGTACATGTTGAATCCGCCCCGGAACACTGTGTCTACCACTCCATACTAGCGCCTTTTGCCTTAGGTAAATAGCCATTCTCCGCGTAACCATGGCTGCTGTTAGATGGGCGGCAGTAAGAAAAGAAAGGAAAAGAAAAGGATCTAAAAAAAAAAAGCAAAAAACAGAAACAACAAAGTAAGCAAATTTGTTGAGATGCGTAGCATGTGAGTAGCATGTAAACACATACATACATATGTACGTACGGACAATACCTAACCACAAGAATGTGTAACGCTCTATCCCGGGGACTATTTATACACGGCGAAGGAATAACGAGCGTCTGCGCTCTGTGAAACATACGCACGGAATCCAAAATGGCATAACACGCAACGTACAATACAATAAAGCGAAAACAAAAAGGACGAAATCGACCCAAGAAGTGGCGGAAAAACAGGACGAAAATCATAGGCAAGTGTATCGTATCGATTACTAATAAACCACCCGAACGACACACACAGGATAGGATAGGAGCATAGCCCAAAAAACAGATACGACAAGGATGAGTCGGAGAGTTGCTACCAAAAAGCTGGAGAAGCTCAAGTGGAAAAAAGGGGCAAACTATAGTTGGACAAAAGTTGAGAGTGTTGTGTGTTCTCCGCCTTGAGATTCGATCGGAAGGAGAAAAAGGATACACAAGTAAATGCAAATGCCATGCCGGGATTGTGGTGAAATAATGCGCTTCACATGGCGTGAGCATCCAGTTGCTGAGGGGAAGGGATCACCCCATCATATGTATGTATACACTTCTCCAAGGATGAAACATACATACATTTGCCCACTCCCCCCGTAGGCCTGTTGTTGAATCTTATTATTTCATCCACGGATAAAGTTAACGAAACGAACAAGATACGTATGTGCATATACCCTGTACGCAGTGTAGTACGCCTGGTGATGATATGAATAGCACAAGAGGCAAGCGTAAGGGTAGCTTGGCTGCCATTTTATCGATTTCATTGGTGTCCTTCTATGGCTTTCTATTTTGTGCACGTATTTTGTACTTCGGTGGCGAATATTAAGGAGCGACTATTCAAATACTAAGATAATTGCTTGCCTTCCTTTCCAGCATTCCCGCTTTAAGTTTCCAACAATCGGTCTTACTTTAACGCTCTTGACCTTGACACGAATCCCAAAAAGCCATCCTGAACAACCTAATTAGCCTCATTTCTGCCCAACCCTCCAACTTTTACTGGCACCAGGATGAGAAAGGTTCATTACCCCCAAAAGAGCAGCATCAGCAGACCAAAACAAAACCCAAGAACCAAAAGAAAAAGAAAGCAAACTCGTCTCATTTTCATTAACTTTCTTCTCGCCCTCCAAACCCTCAACCAAGCCGTCGTGCCAGGAACTTACGAAGGACTCATTTACCGCCATTCAAGCTGATTTTCATCTCATGGCATCCGGGTCGGTGGGTGAGGGCGAACAAGGAAAAACTCATTTACATTTCAACATTGACCTCAATTGGAAAATTAGGGTTCTATGAACTTAACCTTCAGACAACTCCTTTGTCACCTTCACCTTTGTACCGTGCTCTTGAGTTCGGTGGTGTATGTTTCAGAATCTTTTTTAGTTCTTTTCTGGACTTGATTCTTGATTAAAGTTGTCCACTATGTCCGGAATGGAAGGAACTTTCACTTTCCATACCCAGTGACATCGTCTTGTTGCTTCGTCCTTTTTGCTTTAATTAACTTTCACTTCTCACTCTCTTTCACCCACCCTCGCCATGCCGTCGAAGGACTTAAATATTTTAATGAATCCCCGAAGCAATGAATTAATGACCGACAAAGCGTCCAAGAGAATAGGCAAAAGCCAAGCGAGGTAGAGAAATAGGGAATAGGGAAAGGAAAAAGTTACAGGAAAGACGAACGACCTAACTCAAGGACTCTCCATCTAACTGCTAGACACTGTCATTCACAACCTGACTACGAAGAACTTTCTTAACGGAAACAAAAGAGCACAACAAAAAAAAGAGGTTAAGGATATTTGTGCATCTTATTGTGAAGCTCGTTGTTTTGTCATCTCTACAACAACAAAAATGACAGCAGTTGCCTTCTTCAACGTCAGGATCCTTCTTCTTCTTCTTCTTTGTTGTGGAACTCTTCTCACCGAGCAGTAATAGTTATAAAATGAACCCCTTCCGTGTACAGATACGTAGTCTTTGACGCCCGGTTCACGGGAAGCTGTCGAGGATAAAGTTTTTTCCTTACAAGGAATAGTTTCGTCCTTTGCTTTCTTCTTGCATTCAGTTGCTTTGTACGAGCTTCAGAGCTTATTACGATTTAAGGCGTTTGGATTTGTTCGTCACGGCTTCTTCATTGTATCTCGAATGCTTATGACTCTCGGACTTACTCGTACATACGAATTTGTTGATTAAAATTAAATGCTTTTCGGTTTCCTTTTTTCTCTGGGTGAAGTTTGTCCATTTGGGGTTTTATTGTTATTGTTTATCGTGGCGGCAGGATCGCGCAGTAAGGCGAAGGGGATTGAGTTGAAAGCGAGAATTTTCATTTAACCAGTGGAGGGCGGGAATGATTTGTTTTTAAATATGCTTCTATTGCAAGCGCTTTGCTTTGAGAGTGAAAAGTTTTTCCATAAATGTTGGCTTAACAGAAATAAGAAATTCGAAAAGAGTGTTGCTTACATTCATTGTAGTTTTAGGACTTTGCTGTGGACTTATATTTCTGTAGATGTAGTGAGGCTTTGTTTTTTAGCCAATATTCAAGGTCGGTGAGAGCAACGTTGCGCGGCGCTGGCCTTGACGCCAATGACACGGGATCGAATCCCAATGGTGCTTCTCCTCAGCGGGGTAATGACAAAACACCCTGTAGTATCATTGTCATAAGGAGCTTCTCGAAATCCGTCGTTCGGAAACTGCAATAAAATGTTAAGTAGAGCTTTGACGCCATACATGTTCATATGTACGTACATACATCCATTCAAGGCCGGTAATGAGAGATAATTTTAGGATTTAGGCTCAAATTCATCAAGCCGGAATAGGACTTCACGGCAGCTTTTAAGAAAAAATAGCCGACATTGGTCCAAGATATACGACTCCTTGGCACTCAAGTCTAGGAATTTTCTTTTAAAGGAAGAAGGCAGTTGGAGTAAAAACAGAGGTCTGTTATACCGACTATTCAATATTGATTTCCCCAATGACAGCCCTTACAAATAGGTAGTCCCATAATCCCATAAGCGTTGATTCTTCTTCTTCTTAACGGGCGCTACAGTTCGGGGTGAACCTGGGCCTCCAACTAGCACGATCTTTTACTAGCCTTTTCCATAGCCACAAACCAGTTGGCTGAGGTCTACTTACACCTGTGTGCGCCATCTTAAATGCGGCCGTCCTCTGCTTCTTCGTCCCTGGGGGTTGGATTCAAAGACTCTCCGGGCTGGAGCTGTGATGTCCATTCGCTCTACATGGCCCAACCATCTTAGGCGTTGAATCCGTAGACGCCTGACTAGACTCATGTCGCTGTATAGGCCGTAAAGTTCGTGGTTGAATCATTTCCTTCATCCGCTGTCTGCGTTTATGGCCCGAAAATCACGAGCAAAATCTTTCTCTCGAACCGACCAAGGGCCTCCTCATCCGCTTTTGATAGTGTCCATGCTTCTGCGCCGCACAACAGGACCGGGATGATAAGGGTCTTATACATATAGAGTCAACTTTGTCGTTCGGGAGAGGGCTCTATTACTCAATTGCCTCCTGAGCCCAAAGAAACAGCGATTGGCAAGAGCGATTCTGCGTTTGATTTCGGAACTGATGTCGTTGTTCCATGTCACTGCGGAGCCAAGGTAGACGTAGTCCTTAACTTCCTCGAACTTATATCTGCCAATACAAACGTTCTGGCCAAGACGTCGGTGGTGAGCGTCCTTTTTTGATGACAGTATATATTTAGTTTTGCCCTCGTTTACCGCCAAACCAATTTACGCCGCCATCCATCTCAATACTCGCAAATTCCCTCATTGACATCTCGCTGTGATCTCTACCTATTATGTCAATATCGTCGGCGTATGCAAGGAGTTGCGAGGATTTGAAATAGATTGTGACTCTTGTGTTGGCCAGTGATTTATGCACAATCATTTCTAATATGATGTTGAAGAAATCACACGACAGCGCATCACCCTGCCTAGATCCTTTTCTGAAATCAAAACTATCGGTAAGGTGTCCCGATTCGGATGGAGCAGCGAGCATTCTTCAAAGTCAGCCTTCATAGTCTGACGAGTTTAGGTATGTTCAGGTATGTCAAAGGTAGACATAGCGTTGTATAGCTCGTTTCTAGTTACGCTGTCGTATGCGGCTTTGAAGTCGACAAATAGGTGGTGAATGTCGACTTGGAACTTGTTTTTTTCCAGGATCTGCGGTAAGGTGAAGATTTGGTCGATGGTGGACTATCAGCTTATTTACTATGGCTTCAGGCGTTCACACAAAACGACAGAGAAGATTTTGTAGGCGATGTTAATGAGACTTATTCCTCTGTAGTTGGCGCATAAGAGAGGTCACCTTTCTTGTGGATAAGCGTGGATAAGCGTTGATACCGCAGAAAATACGTGAGACCCCACCTTCCATGCAATTGTAACTCCTGGATATATGCAAACGAATCTGGAACAGAAGGTCACCACTATTAGAGGGCATACCTAACTAAGGCCCTTACACTAGCAGTCACAATAAACACGGAAGCACTTGTGGAGTTGTATAATAAGTGCCTAACAGAGGTGGTTTTCCCAGCCCCCAGGAAAAAGCAACGTATGTTGTTGCTGCCTAAAGAGATGAAAACACCAGAAAAGCCCCTGTCATACCGTGCCATATGCTTGCTTGAAACAATGGATAAAATACTGGAGCCGATTATATGCAACCGACTTAAGGTGGCAATTAATGAAACCGGAGGACTCTACAACTTGCGCTTTTGATTTAGGAAGTCTCGCTTTACAGTAGATGCTATTCGGAGTGCAACTACGACCTTCGCAGTGGAAAAAAAATGGAAACAGCCATTTCATTTGTTTTTTTTTAACTTTTAGCCCCCGACGCAAAAAGAGGGGTGTACTAAGTTTGAGGTGTCTGTGTGTCTGTCTGTGGCATCATAGCTTGAAAGCTAACGTGATTGAAATTTGTGAAGATCTGTTCAGGTCATTAGCTCTTTTTGTTAGCTGTGATAGGATTCTCAGACGAATAATGAGTAATGTATCGGTTCTCTTCCGATCACCGCAATCAACCAGCATCGGGTGCGGTCAGTGCTTAGATGGGGAATCGTTTGGAAACACCACGTGTTGTTGGCATCAAGCCGCCTATTTGCTGTCGCTCCTTGTAAACCAGGGTAAGGAAACGCACACTCATATGCGCACATTAAACAATCTATTGCTCAATCGCTCACGTGCAATTTCGATTGCTGAAAGATTCCAATTTAGACTTTATAAAAAATGCAGCCATCTTAGACTTTCTCTTCTTCTTTGGTGGCGTTACAGCCCATGAAGGACCAGAGCCAAGCTTCTCTCAATCACCCATGTTGTGTGTGATTTATTTTTCACACAGGTGAAAGGGACCTAGAGTTTAATGCCGATTCCGAATGGCAGGAGTTGACAAACTTTTTCGTGGCAAGTATAATACGGGAGGTTTTGCCAGTACGCCGCCGAGGAGGGACGCCGCGAAAAAAACATTCGATGGCGTTGGTGTTATCGTCATCCGAACTCGCTCATAGTGCGTCAGAGTCACTAATCACTGCGCCACGGCAGCCGTGTGTCGATGTAAAATGCCTGCTCTTTTGCAGGCCTTCACAACAATTATTAAACTGTTCAGAAATGGATATAACAGCATGGTTTACGGAACTTAGCGGCGCACATGTTCAGTGGGTTGTAGGCTTGGGTAAGCAGATTTATTGGACACTAACTTCGACCATCTCCTCGGTCCTTTTTTTCTTACTAAGCCTATGCTAGAAATACTTTACTGTTTTCAGTGCTAACGAGCAACTATTTTCGTAATATATGAAAAGAGTCCAACACACTAACTACTGCGCTACGGCGCCCTCCGTGTTAAAACTATAACATGTTGTATAGCGTGTCATGAATAAAAATTTTAATGATACCATAAGTGTGTTGCAACGACAAACTTATTAATAATCAACACACATTGGATCAATCAATCAAACAAATGGGAATTGGCCAACTATGTATATGCAAACTTGCCAGGAAGTAATTTGCGATTCAAATCCATGGCGTAATGGTTAACACATTGGACTCTCAACCCAATGGTCCGAGTACAAATCTCAATGTCCGCAGCCACCAAAAAGCAAAGAGCAAAGCAAAGCATTCTACATTGGTCTTTCGAGCCGGATCGCATGATCATCATTATGTTTCTTCAGAACAAAAAGAATGATCAATTCATTTAAACAAAAAACAAAGAACAATGTTTCGGGCTTCATTAGCCTTGAAGCGACTAGGTGAGTCCTTTTTTTTCATAGGAATCTTAAGATTTGAACATAGGATCACTGGGTTAGAAGTCCAGCGTGGGAAGTCCAGGTGGCTATTTGCTTTCTGGAAGGTTGCATATAATTGGGAGCTTCTCTTTTTGTGTGCTTTCATAATAACACGCTTTATATTACATAAAGAATGACTACAACGAAAACGCACAATTTGACGTGTTACGGCAACACACTTACCATTTGCAGCACACTGCTCATGTGCTGCTTATGTTGATATTAATAACCACGTGCTCGAGCACCTACGCACCTAATGTCTAGACTGGCTGGATTACGTATGATCGTATATACCTATGTAGAGCAGCATCGTCAACTCGTCTCAAGTCAATCTTGCATTGCTTCTGATGCACTGAAGTAGACGACATAAGATTGGGTAAGGCAGAGTAGCTTTCGTAGTGCAGAATTAGATTAGTCCGCATCTGTTGCTGTCACGAAATCGTTTCGCAGTCCTTCTTACAACCATTTACTAAGCGAAATTCCTTAAAGCGTCTGATTCAACTGAAATCACTCTTCCAGCTTTCACTTTCTACTTTCCGCTGCTCTGTTATACCCTCTCCATTCGACTATACATCATTATATTAATTTAATCAAAACAAACACCCATTAACAATTTCAGCAAACCATCACGCAGTGCGAAAGGACTCGACACACACAAAAGGAATCACAATGAAAAATTTGCACAAAAATTTATTGATTGCCAGGATAATAAAGGGACGACAATTGACTCTGTTATGTTCATCGAAACAATAGGATGCGCGACACTCGATCCATGTGAATAGGTGAGAAAGTAGAAAAGGATAAATCGTTGAGGCGTATCGAATTTCCAAACGTGCAGGATCAGGAAGTGATCATGAATCTTTGTGTTTTGCATAATTTCAAGGATGGCTCTTTTATGCATAGAAATAGTAACGAAAGGGGTGAAAGGGAATGAGAAATTCCCATGGATGATGCGTTTGTCGTATGCAAATAAGGATATTTTTGAAACAGCCAAACAGTCATTGTGTCTATGCAAATGATGTGTTGCCGTGATGTACGCATTGTTTGTGTGAGTGTATTTGTATGCGATAGAAAGTGAGTGAGTTGGGATGATGGAATTCAGATTTGGATTTAGTTCCGGGTTATCAGTGATTTTTGTTTTCTTTGTACATTTGCATAAGGACGAAATGATGGTTGCTTGGATGCCAGCGGGTTGGTATTGTTATGGAAATGTTTGATGAATTTTGAGGAAGGAATTTGGTTTTTTTCTCAGGACGCGGAAGGATTGTTTCTTAGGAGGGCGATAGAGGGAAATGATCGAAGTGGTTTGGCGGGAAAAGTTGTGGTGGATAAATGGCGTATGGTTATCAGCAGGCTGTGCAGAGGGTATAGTTCCAGGTGCTTCATTTCGGTATCTTATTGTGAAAGGATATATATATGTATGTATGTAGAAAGAAAAGGTGACAGAGAGAGTGTCGGCCTTAAAGTGGATTTCTAATTCATTCCGAACAGCTGATGATGTGACCTTTTATTTAATAACAAATTGCACTGGAAGCCAAAACTAGAGGCGTAATTTTGTGCTTAAAGTTCCACTGACAGTAACTCGGAAATTTTGCTAGAATTTGAAGTGACCCAGAGGGATTGAACAACTGTGTTTATTTAATAGCATATTGTACAAAAGGACACAACTTCATGAAAGGACACTTTATTGTAAATCAACTTTATTTCTCCGTCTCTGTTGAACGTGACCGCATCGATGGGGTATCACAGCTCCACCATACTAACCATAAGCACAATGTAATTGCCACAAAAGCCGGTCCGGCAGGAACAACATCAATTTCCCATTCGCGCACAAATATTCCCATCTTCGTTAGTTAGTGCATGACTAATTAAAATCCAACTAACCCACACCACCAATCTCAAGCGGGGCCTGAAACCTTCGCCCACTCGTACCAACCCGATCTAATCATCATTCAGCTCTTTTGCTAAAATCAATTACTAACCCTGTCAACGTTCGAAACGAAACAACATCGTCATCCTCACATCCAATCCCATCTTCGCCGTCATCATCATCAACCCCTAACCCCGACAGCAATTCATTCCAACTGTCAATCGTAGCTTATAAGTTGGCGCGACTCCATCCACTTCACCGAAAGTCATAAACAATGAAGACAGCTCTTAATGCAGATGTCGATGCATCTTCAAAGATTTTCCAATTACCAGTCGCCAAAAAACCTTTCCACCAACCAACCGGCCGTACAAGTGTACCAGGAAGAGAGAACAACATCGTCTCCAAAGACGCTTCGTCGGGATCGAATTAAAAAGAAATATTTCATGCTGCAACGGCCGCACACCAGACAGCCCGATTGTAATGGCCAATTTATTAGCCAGTGTGGTCTCGCGACATGCATGCATCTGTGCATCTTCTATGATGACACTAAATAAATTCCAGTCATCCACTCCCTGACATCATTCCGTTGCAAGGTGCAATGAAACTTGTTTCCATCCGCGATGGACACTGTTGAACAAGTGCTCATGGTTAATGGGCACAATGGCGCAGCATAGCATAGTCCGCGACAGAATGGTGGCCACTGACCGGAAGGCATATTATTTTATCATCCTCACCTTTGTACTGACGATGATTATGGGCTATGCCCTTGTACGAGTACGAGTATGATGGCAAGGATCACTTAATTCGCCGCTAGGTTGTAATGCAGTCTAAGCTGTGGGCTAGGGGACAAACCATGCACTGTTCATAGTCCTCGTACTCGTATTGTAGTTACAGTTTACGAGTTAATTGCAACTACGTTACTGGTTTTCGGTTTTAAAATAGAAGCCAATTAAGTGGAGTCGTCGTGCCTCATCGTGAAGGTGATAAAACTCGAAATATGAAAGGTCTAGACACCTAAGCAGTGGCGGTGGGAAAGGAATCAGGTGTGCACGTTCGTTCGCTCAGAATCTATGCTGTGCATGTTCAGTGACGTCTGGCTGCCGTTTTAATGGGACGCATGTTTCTCGTATCCAGGAGATGTATGTTTTGTAATATTTCAGATAATGAGCTGAGGTTTTGACTTTTTGCTTTGCATCGAGGATGCCCGGTGACAGTGATGTTTGAGATTAGCTATGTACGCGATGCCTGAACGGATAGTGCAATGCAAGGTTTGTTAATGGAAAAAATCTATTTCCAAGTTAATTGGCGTCGAGACCACGAATGCTGGCAGTCAAAAATTAAACGGTTGTCGCATTTCCCCCACGGCGTAGGTATCCAGGAAGTGGCAAGTGATTTAAACCATGGCCTTAATTAAAATATTAAAATTCCAAGTATCCGTCAATTCCACTGCTACTCATCATATGTCATACGTCAACTGCCAACTACTCGATCCTTAGCGAGAAGGGGGACAAAAAACAGTACGACCACTCATTTATCCTCGTCTCCGGCGGCGTCATAACGCAACAACATGCAGCATTCAGCGTATGCAAATCACCCACAAAACTGGACTATCTGCCCATAAATAATCGTCCTCCCTCCTGGCGGCAGTCCACTAAAGTGATTTGCATACATTCAAGTAACGTTTCGCTCTCAAATCGTCGACTCATTTCAATTTAATTAACAATTAAGTCCTTCTAATGCTTGTTATCATGTCGAATGCTCCTCCTAATAAATAATCTTCACCACCAGAACCGCGTACAGGGCACCTTTCTCGCCTAGGCAACAAGAGCATGTTGATGAGATTAAGGGCAGTACGTCTAAATAATTTCAATTAATCATTGCGGATTCGATAGCAATGTGATCGTAGCTGGTTTTGGGAGACGAAGAGAAATCACCAAGAACCGCGACGTCCTCTTAAGGCGTTGATTTATCATTCCATCAACGGCAGATACGCGAATGAGCGGGCAAGTCCAGTTGTTTGTTCCTTTTTTCGTCTTTGTTTTCCGTTTTTTTTTTTTTTGGGAACCAATCCTCGCCTGGCTTGGTTACATCATCATCATGCATCATTCAGCTTGACCACAGTTGGCCATATAATTCGCGGCGGATACCTCGTATCTACAACGGAATTTTGATTTATGACCGGCTAATTATTTTTTTGTTTTCGCGTGTTACTCATCTGTCGTTGATGTTTGTGCGGTAGGGGAGGTTGTGGTGCAATTGAGGTCCGTCTGTAGCTTGGGGGTTGCGAGGTGGGTACTGATAATTACGAGGCGCAACGCTTCATCATTCTGGAGATGATTTTTGCGTGATTTTTCAACCGCAGATACTTTGTTTACTTCAGTTATTTTCGTTTTTGTTTCTGTTTTTGTGTCGATGTGTACACTGACAAGGAGAAATAATTAGCTGAAGATTAATTTGCCGCAAAGTGTGGTCGGGATTGATAAGAATTTGGTCTTGATACTTGATTCTACCTTCAAGGCAGACTGTTCACTGTGCGGAAGCGTAATAAAGTGAGTTGTATGCCATAAAGCAAATGAACGTGGAGAGCAGTGTATAGGAATCACCTCTTCCAAAATAACTACAAATTAAGCTCGCAATCATAATACTTTCGCTTAATATGATACTAATACTACATATTGGGATAAAGTAGCGAATACGAGGCCGGGTCAGTAAATACCCGTGATGTTGTTGAGATAAATATTATTACCGCTGTATACTATCACATGCCAGTTGTCACAGTGCTGAATTTCAAACATCTTCCATTTGCCAGGCATTTGGGTTTCAAGTTTTTGCTGAAACAAAAAAGAGCAGTTTTATAAGCAGATTCACTTTTTCGTTCTTGAGAGCTAAAACTTTGCCCGTAGATAAGAGAAATTGATTGATACATATGTAAGTAGAATCTTTGCAATCGATATTGTTCCAACGAGATTAACGCACCGGTTTGGAAAAGTCGTAAACGACTATCATTGAACAGTGCACTGCGAATGGTAAGTGTTTTACTGCAACACACCAAAAGGTGTGTTTTATTGTAGCAAACGTAGATTTCTCAACGATATGCAACCTTGATAGAAAGTAAATTGCGACCCGGACGTATGGTGTAATGGTTAATACACTGGAGTCTCAACCCATTGACTCCGCGTTGAAATCTCAAGGTTCCCATTAACACTTTTCGCAGCGAACAAACAAAACGGCTCATGTCCTCGCTCTACGGGCATTCGCCGCTTCGAGGCTCATCAAGCCCGAAACATTGTTCTTTGCCTTTTGTCTACTGGAACTGACTGTTTTTATTGTTGTGTAACATCATGATCATGCCAACCGGCTCGGACGACCAATGTAGAATGGGAAAGGAGAGGTTGAGTGTCTTTGCTATTTGGTGGCTGCGGACATTGATATTTGAACTCGGATGACTGGTTTGAGTGTCCAGTGTTTTAATCATTACGCCATGGATCCGTTTAGCAAATTATGTACTTTCTAGCAAGGTTGCATATAGTTAGGAAATATCCATTTTGTTTGATTGATTGATCCAAAGTGTGTTATTTATTAATAAGTGTGTCACTGCAACACACTTAAGGTGTTAGTAGAGTTTTATTCATGACACGCAATAGAACATGTAATAGCTTTAACACGAATAAGTGTCTCAATTTCATATATCAAACGTGTTAAGTGGCACGTTTAATCTTAAAGTGTGTCAAATGACACGCTTATACATATGTACATATATGTCACCTAACACACTTTTGCGTGTTGTTTAACCTAATATCATTTGCAGTTGCTCGCATACGCTGATGACATTAACGTGAATGGGAAAATGCAGCGAGACGTCAATGAACGTTCAATTACGTTCATAAATCGTTGAAGCAGAAGCGGCTAAAGTGGGTTTCAAGGTAAACGAGGGCAAAACTAAATATATGCGTCAAAGAAAGACGCACAACAGCGACAACTTGGCCAGAACACTATTGGTAGCTATAACTTTGATGCAGTCAAGGATTTCGTCCACCTTTGCTCACTGGTAACAAGAGGCAACGACACCAGCACAGGAATTGGACGAGGAATAATTCTTGCTAACCGCTGTTTCTTCGGGCTCAAGAGGCAATTGAACAGTAGAGCCCTCTCCCGGAGAATTAAGGTGACCCTCTATAAAAGATTAACAATACCAGTCCTCCTCCTCTTGGTCATTTCTAGAGGAAAATTCTGCGTGCAATGTTCGGTTTGTGTTGACGGAGAGTGAAGGAGAAGATTCAACTGGGCGGGCGACACCGGAAACAGTTGGCAAAAGATCCTGCTAGCTGGAAAGGGTTGTTGGTTGAGACCCAGGTTCACGCCGAACTGTAGCGCCACCTAAGTAAGTAAGTAAGCATATGCAGTGTGATGTAGTGAATTATAAAACGAATAAAAAAGTTCTGTTTCTTTGCGACAATCTAATCGCAAGTTCGTATGAATTATTGCTGCAACCACAGATTCACCTTTTCTCTAAATACAAAAAAGGGCTCAAGAATTAAGAGGTAATTATCTAAAGCTTATTTTAGACAACTCGACGACTCGAATTATATCTTTCCCATGGTCGGTGGGACATGGAATGTAAATGGAACAATTTGTGATGTTTTGTACGGTTTTCCAATGCTTATGATTCGCGCAAGTTTAAGACTCATACTCTTATTATGTTTGTCACATAACCTGGGCGAAGTGCAGATGGCTTAGAGCGTAGATGTTCGCTCACTACTCTCCAGAGTGGTTGTCCTAGATAGGACTCGAGAGGAATTCGACTGAATTTTCTGGTTGGTTGTAGTTCTCAGCCAAATGTTCCATGCCATTATGGTGTTATATTAGAACTGCACACACAGAGTATGAACTGGAAGTTACCATATACTGTGAATGTATTTTTGATCACTTCCCATTCAGAACAGCCGTGTTGAACAATTTTTTTCCTATAAGAATTGTATATCTTGAACAGACTTTGAACTACAGATCATTCACCAGAATTTGTGACTTTGCATAGCCTAAATCTTCGTCTGCGTCTTCTTTGGTGGCGTTACAGCCGATGAAGGGCCAGAGCCAATCTCAATCACCCATGTTGTGTGCGATTTGTTTTTTACACATGTGAAAGGGACCTACAGTTCAATGCCGATTCCGAACGGCGTTAGTCGACAAGATTTTTCTTGGCAGGGTTACTACGAGGGGTTTTTCCAATACCCCGCCGAGGACGGACACAGCGAAATAATCATGGCGTTGGTGTTATCAGGATTCGAACTCGCTCATTGTGCGTCAGGGTCCAACACACTAACCACTGTGCCACGGTGCCCTCCTAGCCTAAATCACTCGTAGCTAATAACCGTGAGCTGTGTTGCTTGTGGAAAGCTAATTGCAACATTTAATAGCAGATCAACATAATTCGGGCTTAAGGCACTTGTTTGGAAAACAAAGCTGAAGTCAACCTTTGGACAACAGCATACAAGATGGTGAGGTTGTCAGTCCCACGTTAAAGAGCTTAATTTTTTAAAACGACCTCGTGTCAAGGGCAGTTGGCCCCCTGGGCCCATTGGCTTTTCAAATGAGGCCTACCAATCACAATGAGCCTGACTTACATATATTGTACATAAGTAGTGTCGTTTTGGAATAAAGGGGCTTTCCCTAAGTGAACCTTCATCACACTGTACATCATATTTACCAGAGCTTTAACAATATAGGGCAAAAATAATATCGTAATGATATCATATTATTATAGATAAATGGAGAATTATTTAACAACCAGCAAATATGAAGTTTAGAATTGAATAGTTGATCACATTTAGCAGGCAGCTTCCTAGTGAGAGTTCCTGCAATCCGCAGAGTGCGTGCAGTTTGTGTAGGTTAGTCGCGCGAAACCAAGTGGCTGTGTCCTCTGGAGACGGCGCAACAGGTTTCGTTCCTTTATTATTTCAGGAGCCGCATTATTGTTTGTTATAGTTTAGCTTCATTTTCGACATTTTCAATGTTTAAATCGTGATGAATGTCGTCGTTGCGAATACGTCCCGTTAAGAACGGCTCGTTTGTATAATAGAAGAATTTCTCGTCTTGGTACAACCCCAGATTTGTATACCGTAAGCCCAAATAGGTCTAGGCACTTGCTTAGCGAAGCAGCTTGTCTTCAGTACAAATCTTCGAATGTTTTCCTAGCAGCCCATATGTATATTTCCTTATACATGTTTCAATTCAAGCTTTTCAAGTTTGTTCTTTACATGCACTTGTGTAGTGCACTTACTTTTCTATAAGTAAAATGTACCTGGACAGATTTGGTTTTGTTAAGCGTGATCCGTAACGTCTTTGTCCAGTCGCTTATACGGTACAGAGCGGACTGGACTGATTTTCCTGTGGCCAAAATTGCAGCATCATCGGCGAATGTGGTCAACACAGTGCCATCCATTTGTGGTATATCTCTGGTATACAGCAGGTAAAGCAGCGGACCAAGTACGCTTCCCGTAATTGCCGTAATTGTTTTAAAGTTTGAGTATTCGCTCCCGTGTTTAACCCGAACCATTCTATTAGACAAACTGTTTTTCAGGACGTTCAATAGTTGTTTGGGGAATTTGGTTACGAAGCAAAAATGAAGAATGCGAAAGCTCATTTTAAATTAATTTTTATTGACATACTTATAACTATCTTACGTGCTAGACAAAATGAATAAAACTAGCTTATATCATAACTACATTAGATGTCTTATAAAACTACCTTATTCTACCCTACCCTACCCTATACAAGTCCGCCATTGGTTACGGCGGTCCTTGCCTTTTTTAAAGGCTCTACCACGGAGTCCGTTCCAGCCACCAAAAGCGTTGATGCCGTCGGACAACGTCTTCTCTATCTCGGCGAGAAACCGCTCTACTGAACCTGAGGCGCTCGGGCTCACAGAGCACGACATCAGGCTCGTAGAGGAGTGGCCGCTCCTCAGAATTATGGTCCACATGGAAGATTAGCGGTACCGCCAACCTATCCTGGATCAGCCCACAATTATCAAAATAAAGGAATGCTTCCGGGGGAACAAAGCCGTTCAGACGCACTTTTTTTAAAATACATAGTATTGGGGTAGTAAGCCTCAGATATCAAGTTGTTGACTGAAGTCATTGCCCCCGCAACGTGACCTCGAATCAATTTTATTAGGAAGTTGTCTATCCGTAAAGTACCTGCCCTATTGTACAGGACCCCGTTGGGATAGAACTTTCTGTACTCAGACTCTGGTGTTCTGTGTAATCCAAGACAAGTCCTCAGACATTGTCTCTCAAACACCCGAATCCTTTCCATTAAACTTGCGCTCACATTAAACCAGACGGGACATCCAAAGGCAATCATAGGCCTGATTAAGGCCATGTAGCAGATTACCTTCCCCCTTGAATCAAATTGGCTGCAATGAAACAGCCATCTTGTTAGAGCGAAAGCGCCTCGGGCTCTTTCCAGAGCAGCATCTACATTTTTGTTAAAATACAGAACCTGATCTAGCCAGATTCCGAGGTACCTGACTACACTTTTACCTGTCAGTGGACGCCCCTCCGGTCCAATGATCGCGAACTTTCGCCAATATTTACTAGTGTCCCTAGAGGCCCTAGACAAAGGTGTTCTGAATAAAATAGTCTCTGATTTCTAGAAGTTGATTTTCAATATCCAGTCATCACAGAACTGCTGAATTTTATCGAAGTCACCTTGCAATAAAACAGCAATGACGTCGATCGTTGGACCTGATCTGTACACAACCAAGTCATCTGCGTACGCTTTTGAGTGGTGAAGAGAAACTATCAAATCACTGATGTAAATGCCGAAATGGATCGGCGAGTTGACCGTACCCTGTTGCAATCCGTTTTTAATAACAAATGTTTGAGCAGAAGTTACGTTGGCAATTTTCACAACGAACTTTCTACTCGTTAACATATCATGAATTATATATAGCAATGGTTTACTTATGCCCAACCGCTTGAGCTTGTAGTAAAGTCCTTTTAACCATACTTTAGTAGGCACCCGTGCATTGGTTCTTGCATTTATTCCATTGGATATCCGAGACGAGTTTCGACGCGGCATGTATAGTATCATGCCCCGCCCTGAAACCGAATTGGTTATCCGGAATGATATTTTTGTCCTCAGCCCATTTGGACAGGGCTCTATGGATTACCTTCTCGACGACCTTGCTGATACTCGGAAGGAGACTTATTGACCGGAGATTTACCGGATTAGAGGAGTCTTTGCACCTCTTAGGGATTGGTTGGACCACCGCCGTTTTCCAATGCACCGGATAATATGCATTATTCAGTGCATTGTTGAACAGGATGGCGTACCTCTCTATAGCTACTGGTGGAAGGTGGCTGAGCACAACATTGGGTATACCGAAAATCCCAGTAATTACGGCTATGATACGGTAGCGCACCTTGTCAATATCGCCGCTAGCGCGTCCAAAAAGTCAAGTGACATTTGAATTTAATCCGCGCACCGAAAAAAATAATTTGGGGAGATGCTATTATTCTTAGGTTGGTAGGACTGTCTTTTTTTTTTTTTTTTAGAGACTCGCGCAGGTTCAAGAGTTTTTCATATTCTCTTATGATGTGTTGACACACACAACCTGAACGGAGTGCAGTGGTTGGGGTCGTTGATGTTCGTTCACTACTCTCAGTGGTGGTTGTCCTAGACCTAGATAGGACGAGAGCCGACTGCTATAACCGCGTTGGTTATAGTCCGTAGTAATTCGTTCAAGCACTTTTTAGTATTGCATACGCAGAGGATGAATTTCGGTTGACCATATGCTGTGAGTGTTATGCCTGCAGCAGTACGTCTGGTCACTTTCCATTCACAACTGCGTTGCGTCTTTGACATTCGTGACAAGTTTCACATCTAAATATTCATTAGTGTTTGAGGTACGCTTCCTTTTGTGGGCTGCTTAAAGCGAATTTTTCGATTTGTATGCCTACATTTGTTGAGCAAAGAAAACCTGTGGCGATGAGGCTTTGTAATGTTTACGAGGAGTATAAAAAGTTCCAAGAAGGCTGAGGACGAGTGGAAGATGAAGAGCGACCAATAATACATTGATTCTCTGTGACCATTTCACCAAACACTCGGCCCGTATTGTTCCAAAAACCACATATACATTAGAAATGGTTATTCACCGACAACAACACGTGCAAATGACAAATTTATGTTATGAAACTGGGTGTTCTGTTCGGGCAACGATCCGCGCGAGAGGACTATTCGCAGTGTGATGGATAAATTTGGGTCCACTGGTTCAGTAAACGATAAACCAATACCCGTACGTCGATGAAAGGCAAAATCTACCGAAAACATCGCCGCTGTCCGTGAGAGTGGGCAGGAAAATCCGAGGCATTCAATTTCGCGTCGCTCACAAGAACTCGGCTTTTCGAAAACCACAACTTGGGGAATTTTGCGTCGTGACTTGGGCCTGCACCCGTACAAAATTCAACGGAAGGAGCTGAAGGTAAACAACAATAGACAACAAAGTGTGTTCGCTTAAAGGGCCCATCATTTTCATCGGAAAATCATCTTTAGCGAAGAAGCCCATTTCTAGATGCATGGGTACGTTAACATGGAACATTGTCGAATTTGGGACGAAACCAATCCGCCAGAGAACCTAGCCAGAGCCAGTCCTGACGACATAGAATTTCGACTGTGAAATTACAGCGCAATAAGATAGCAGGTGTCAATGCGTCAGAAAGCTTGTCCATTAGACAGGGCTCGCAGGATATTTCTTGCGCAAGTACACTGTTATTCCTGTGCGAGTTGTACCAAAAACCATTTCTCTTAAGACGAGACAAGTCTTTCAGAGCACACCCTCTGATAAATATATCAAGGGGTGGGAGGTTCATCATAATATCTAGAGTAGCGCCCGGTGTGCTGGGGAAAGCCACTGTACAGCTAAGACAAACCGTTCTTTGGCGAAAGGGGCTACTACGTGTTTGCAAGTTAGCCTATTCCATAGACAACCGATGCATATGAGATTATAGGTCTTATCATTGCCATATAGATCCAGAAGATGGTTGCCAGCGATAAGCCCCATGTTATGCCAAAATCTTTTGTGGTTTATGACTTAACATGCTCTGACCAAAAAAGCTTGCTATCTATGATGACTCCCAGGTACTTAGCTTTCTTGAACACCGGGATGGGACTGCCTTCCAGTCGGTCTTAGGAGGATTGACCGACAGCCCATTTCTTGTACACCAATAATCGATCACATTTAGCGCCGCCTTGAGACGGACAATCGGACGACAATGTTGCCTTGAGCCGACAGAAGGAATGGCGACATCATCCGCATAGGCCTGTGCATACATATAGACAGATTCCAGAGGCATTGAGAGGAACAAGCAGGAACGGCCATCATGCGCCATAACAGCGGAGACAAAACGCCGCCTTGCGACCAGCCCCTCTGTGCGCCGGATTTGACACATTGGTCGAGGCCTGCATCAGTGGTCAATGTCCTATGCACAAGAATTTCTTTGATCCATAAGACCAACCATCTACGCCATGCCGTCTGGCAGCATTACACATGCTATCGAAAGTTGCGTTATCAAAAGCACCCTCAATGTCGACGAAAATGCCCAGCGCGTAATCTTTCCTTTCGAGCGCGCACTCAATTCTTTCAGTTAGATTTTGAAGCGCAGGCTCGCAGGATTTCCCGCGCTGATAAGTAACTTACTATCCACGCTCAGTGATTTGATCTCTTTGCTAAAGGCCTTATATAATTCATTCTTCGGTTTACGAATAAGCTTCTTCTATTCCGTTTGCTTCGACTGATTCTTATTCTAGTTATCTTCCGAATTTGATTTGTGTGATCTATTCAGGAGACTTCTGGCTTCTCTGCGAGGACTTTGGAGCTCGGCATTCCACCAAGGAAACAATTTCCTGCAGGGAGGTTTGCTGACAGGACATGCAAGTTCAAAACAATTGGTGATAACGCTATTCAGGTTATGAACGGCGTTCTCTACCAATTGTTTCGTTCTAAGTTTAGGTAGGACCCGTCTTTCTCAGATTCCGTCTGTGTTGCAAGGAAGAGATCATACAACTTAATCGCAATACGATATATCGATGGTCCGACAGCGTAGCATCAGGGGGGAGACCGTGGTGCAGTGGTTAACATCATCGACCGCGAGCGGAAGGTCTATAATTCAAATTCGCTTCAAAGCCAAGAAAAAGTAATTCCTATACGGACAAAAAGTATGCAACGCTGTTGTGAATGGAAAGTGGCCAGACGTACTGCTGCAGGCATAACACTCACAGTATATGGTCAACTGAAATTCATCCTCTGCGTATGCAATACTAAAGTGCTCGTACGAATTACAACGGACTATAACCAACGCGGAATTTGGTCGGCTCTCGTCCTATCTAGGACAACCACCCCTGAGAGTAGTGAACGAACATCAACACAACATAAGAGAATATAAAAACTCTTGAACCTGCGCGAGTCTCAAAAAAAAACAAAAAAAAAAACGAAAACAAAGGAAAGACTCTCCAGTTAGTGTTATCCTTGCCACATCTGTTGGATAGGGTCCCTTCTGTATTGCATTTGCTGCTGCCCAAAGCAGCTTTGGGCATTAGCATCGCAACACAACATGAGATCAATCTTTCTAGCTTCACAGTACTCTACGAGTTCAGAAACTGACTTCGATGGTGGAGGCAGTACCGAGTCGAGGAAAAGTAGGCGGACGCAACGACGAAGTGTTCAATTACTCCGTGCGCTTTTTAGCTTATTTTGCCGGCCACCAGATCTTGTCCACAAAAGTGCCCAAGTGTGGTTACCGGTGCTGAGTTCGATTTGATGAGGCGGACCCTAGGCCTTAAGAATCGCTCATCATAAAGAATCGTAGGCTCTTGAATGGATACAACGTGATAGGCCTTTCAAACAAATAAATAATGTCGATAATATCTGACGCACACTTTTTTATACATATTTCAATTTAAAGATAGGAAGCACTTAACGAAAGACTCTATAAATCATCATAGCAACTCTTGTGCTCTTCATACAAAGTGGTACATCACTATTACTGAACCCCTTATTTAATTCAATAGTTTTCTCCATTCCGTACACATCTTACTTGCGATAAAACATTATTTCTGTAGATTTCCAAGAGGGCCTCAAACATGGTATCTTCGGCTAGACCAAGGTAGCTTTGATCATATCCAACGATTTAACAGCGTTTATTCTGAAGAGCTACAAACCTTTGTCCATCGGATTTCCGACAATGTTTTACATAAAAAATAACCTTTTTCAAAATGAAGTACTTTTTTTGTTTTTGCTTTTCTTTTAATGCATCGGCACTATCCTACCAGCGACTGACTTAAAAATTAATTCAGTAGCGAGGCGCAAAGTATTCAACCAAAAAAAAAAAAAAAACCCACTAACCACACAAACGCCACACACACTTCAGACCGTGAATCAATTTACTCAGCTGAATTGAAAAAAAAAAAACAGAAAACAGGAAACAACCGTACCTGAAGCACTCCATAAAACCAAGCCAGGAAGAAGGGCCATGTCCAAAGATCCATCCAGTGAGTGGAAAAAATTATTCCTCCTCTTCATTAATCCCATTTAAGAACAAAAGCTACGATATGACTCTCAAAAAAAAAACAAAAAAAGTAAAAGAGTACAAATCCCAAATCAACAGACCGGCCCAGGGGCCTTGCAACTGCAATTATAATGATCACCATCATCGTCGTCGTCCTCATAACCATCCCGAGTGGGAATGGTTGCGGTAGTAGCGCAACAATAACAGCAACAGCAGCAGAAACAGCGATAGGCGACTTGGTAAAGTGGATCCATGTAATTAAACTTAAAACCTGGAACGAAACTTTGCCCATTCCGCGCTCCAGAGTTCCGGTTAACACGCTCAGTGCACCACAATGACTGTTTTTTTGTTTTTGATTTTTCAGTTTTCAGTTTTGTGTTTTTTTGATGTCGTTCAGTCTTGCAGTAAATGTTTGTAAACGGAAATGCACCAGACTTCCGCCTACATTAAGGACCCTTACCCAGAATGCGAATGGTGGGCGGTAGTAAGTCGGAATGATGGTAGTGCGGGCAGAAAGGTTCTTTGCCACAAATGAGTTTCGGTAATATCCAACTCGACTCGACTGACTTGGGAAGCCTCCATATGAACAAAAAAGCTTTCGTTGTTCACTTTTTTTCTGTTTTTTTTAATAATTTTTATCATTTTTTCCTGTTTAGTTCACTTCTCTGCTTCAATTAAAACCTGAAACACGGTGGCGTGAATGAGTGCGAATGAGGAACAGGAACAGGACGAGGGAGGGAGGAATATAGCACTCGAGAGTGGTGAGCTGCAGTGAACACTTAAAAACGGTTTTTCCCTCATTTCGCGTCATATTTTCGTGAATAATTCATAAAAAAAAAAAAAAAACAAAAAAAGAACTCAAAGCCGCATGCGAACCTCGAGAGCCCTGTTGTGTGCTCCCATACTCCCTCACAGTGCAAGGCACCCTGTAATGGTGGCACTGGTGCATCAATAGGCAGAGTCATGTATGTATTTCAAGAGCACTGCCACTGAGTTACACTATGTGGCTACGTGCTCCGTGGTGCCAATAGAATTTTTTGAATTTTTTTTTTTCGCAACATTCAACCTGAACATAGAGTGTGCGAGCTGAAGGCCGTCGTTATCGTAGCTAACAAACCACCTCGCCTCCGAAAGGCCACGCTGAATAAGTGCTGCTATTCGGTCGGTTTTTCAGTTCCAGTTTGCTGCTTCACTGCCACTCTCTCGTCTACTCATCTATGTATAATGACACTTGTTCGACGTCGCGTCAAGCAGCGGCCTCGAACGTTGGCGTATCGACAGGCCTTCGCCTCGGGAAACAATCGAGTAATTTGGTGGAAAAATAAAATTGCACTGCGGATGCCATTGTTTTTAAGCGCACACACACGAGCACGCATGTACGTACATATGTATGGAAATGCACTATCGAGATGAGTGCTCAGGACGCGAGTCTTTTCATTTCGAATTTCGGTTGAAGACAAATGAGCAGGGGGCAGCGGTTAATGACGGTAAATTATTGTTGAATTTTAAAGCTGTTCCAGGCGCACCATCATCATGATTATTAACATCACCATCATGGTGTCAGATGACTGACTGTAGTTCGATGGACATTGAATCGCGGTAGCTAAAGATTGTTTACAGCTCAATTACTCGTTTAATCGGCATCAAGCAAATGTGGTACGCGTAACGCGCTACGTATATCGAATTCGTACCGCATTACAAGTTCAGACACGGTCCTACTCAGAGGGGGAGGGAGAGAAATTTGCGGCAAGCTCATTGGGTAGATTGGCGACTTTATGTCGTAATTGGTCAATTTCGGACACTAATTTGAAGATGGACGTATGGACAAAGTGGATGGTAGCGGAAATTTAATTTTAAAACACTTTGACCTGGTGGACAGGCAATTAACGCGTTGGCAAAATTGTTGCATGGGTGAGTCATTAAAATTGTGAATGTGCCGGGGTCTAGGGATCGTTCCATTGCCAGATGACCGAATTTGTCAAGTGACAAGTACATAACGTCGTAGTCTGGTCACTCTATCGCGTTTCAAAGACCTGTACAATGCTGACTCTACTGTACAGAAATTGTCTACCAAGTCCAAATTTGGTAATTCAATTCTCCTTCATCTTTATCCATGCAGGTTAAAGTCATCGCCACTCTTCCTCTCGTTTAGTTTTTTTTATTCCTTTTTTGGCTATATTGAAAGTTTTCCTGGAATCCATCAATTATGGCGAATTTCTGCATTTGACAGCTCACATCCCTGATCCTTCAATTTCTCCTTATTCCGTCGTATGTCGATTTATCCCTGTTTGTTGTCCTTGCATAAAAGATGAAGACCGTGCTTGTCTAGCAAGACGAAGACCTATACGAAAAAGGAATAATAATTCATTCCTCTCATCTCCTATTTGGTATTCTTCTTCAATCGGTGGGACGATAGCCAAAGAGAAGAATAATGTAATCATGCATCCCACTCGTAGCTGGATTGTACATCGACTGACTTTTCTTATTTACTTCACACGGATATATGGGGATGCAGGAGGCAAACGCACACACATATACACAGATACACACGTGAAGAAATACGGCGAGGAGATGATGGATTACCACGTAGAGCAGTGAAAGGATCTTCTTCCATGACTAGGGATACTTTAGTCCTTTTTTTCTTATCCTTTGTTCGGTCGAGTCTCTTTTTTTTTCGGGCCAACAAACAAACAGTCTTTGGAGTAAATCCTTACCGTCGAGGCAAAAGTTCCCGTGTCGGGATGGGGATTTTTTGTCTCTTTTTTTTTCTTTTTTTTCCTCCAAAGTTTCGAGTCCTTTCCGTGTGCACGGGTGCATGGTAAAGCAGAATATGTTGAATCCGTCCCTATTCATCTTGTTGAGCAAATCGAAAATGCAAACATGAACTATACAACCGAACAGAGTGGGGTGGTAACTGGACCGGATTGGATGAGTACCGGAATGCGTATAGCGTCGAAGGATAAACAGGGACCCGTCCGAAGTCTTTCAAGTCTATCGATTTGAAATAGGATGTGCATATGGAGCAGACAGTCAATCATTGCAAAATGAATGTCTGGGATTGGAAATGGATGATTGATCATGCTCCACACCATCCTAAGTTGCAAGCTTCACCGTCGTCACAAAAGCCGCGTCGCAGCACTAGTAAGGGTATGCGGTATCACGGTATTACGGACTTACGGTCTTACGATCTCACGGAAGCGTAAATGCGCTAAGCACCTTTCATTTATCATGGCGTAACCGCAAAGCGAATATTCTTCGTCACTGACCCGAGGAGCGGGCATTTAAAAGTTTCCAAACTTGCCAACGAACATTCTAGGCGCCACATTATTCTCCCTTTGTGTCTTTCCTTCCTCTACTTGTACTAGTGCTACGTGCGCTACACTCAAACATGGTCGTACGAACGGATAGTAGATACCGACAAGATTCGAGAACGAGGATAGCAATCAGTCTTTCCGGAACGTAAACTGAACACTAGAGCTGGCTATAGCCTGCGGCTTGTCCTGGCGTATCGGTTCATCGTTTTATTTCATTTGTATTCGCCACAGTAATTAATCACCGCTGGATAATATCCCATAGACTGTAGGACGCAAATTAAAAATAAATAAACGAAATAACCGGAAGAGCCTCGAGGAATCTCCATCGACTTGATTCGAGCGCAAGAATCTATCCGGATCCGACTAGTGCCCGGGGAAGTTTCTCTGAACGCAGAAGGAGGAACAAACACTAGCAAACACAAAAAGCAGAAAAAAAACACTTTTATCTCGACATTTGGATCGAGGAATAATTGAATTGTATGTGTGGATTACACTTTTTTCTTATTTCTTCCATGACTTTGGCCAGAGTAGTGACGGCTATTGTGTGTTCCATTTGTTCAACAATTTGCTCCAAATGTGTGGTACATATGCGCTGCGCCGCCATGGTAGTAGTGTAGTAGTGACTGAGGTGGCTTGGACCTCCCCACCTGTCACGAAAGCAATTAAAAAACCATTTAAGAGGCGCTACTTCTCCGTATACGAATTCCAGGTCGAGTTTCAGTTGCAGTTTTTTGATCAAGTTGGGCCGACTGTTTCCTGCTTCGACTCCCGTCACCCCAACTCTCTCTATGGGGGGCGTGGTAATGGTGTTTATGTGCGAAAACTATTGTTGGTCGTCCAGTATTTGAGTGTAATTTAGGCGTACAGACAAATGTATCTTAGTCCGTTTACACTGCTGGCAGATGCTAGAAATTAAGTGTAATGACGTGGTAATGGGTGGACTTGGTTTATGGGAAGAGTTATGTGTTGTTTTGGTAAACATTTATGTACGTCAGTTGGGTGGATGTAATTAAAGGCGGACGGATAGTATCGCTTTTTTTAAGGCGGCAGCTACACCCCACATGGAAATGTTTTTATCAATTTTTGTTCATTGCATAAAGACTTACTTAAGTTTCTCCCAGTTATATTGACTTCCTCACCGATTTTAGTTCATAACTGCCCACAAAAATCATTCCTTTCCGGGGCAAACTGCTCATCAAGCCATTTTTAGACGTCATTGTATAAATCGAGGTGTAACTAAGCGAGTACGTGTCCCTTACCATTTTAGTATCTCCATCTATTTTCGATATTTACCACGGCGACTGCTACAGGAAGAGAGGACAACGAAAGTTCGGATACGGATTTGCTGTTCGAGGTGGACTAAGGCAAAAAGTCCTAAGCTTTCGGCATGTGAGCGAATGCCTCATAACGACCCGTATCAAGGCTAATTTTTTAGCATCAGCCTGATCTGCGTCCACGCCCCCACGGAAAACAAGGATGACTCCGCCAAAGATGATCTCCTACGATCTCCTAGACAGAACGTAAACCCAATGTCCCAGCTATGACATCAAAGTTGTACTAGGAGACTTCAATGCTAAACTGAGTAAGGAAAGCATCTTTGAACAGGCAAACATAGCCTACACGACACCACATCCGATAACGGACACAGGCTGATTGATCTTGCTACGGGGCGAAATCTCATTTTAGCCAGTACGCGCTTCCCGCACCTCGATATACACAAAGGCACCTGGCGGTCTTTTGATCAATCGACCACCGATCTTGTATCATGACAATGCGTCGGTCGATTCCTCGTTGATTGTGCAAAGAGTTTTTGCCCCGATATTGTCCCCTGTGACTTTTTTTTTACTCCTCAAGGTGAAATCACACCTTGGACGGTAGGGCCTGGGGCATATAGGGCATATAGAGCAAAGTTGCTGATTGCACTCAGAATGGCAAGGCGCCAGCATCTATCCCTGCTAATGCTCAGGTCAAGTTAACATATACCCTTCTGGTGGCACCCTCGAACACCCGTTGAGTTCCGGATCACAACTATCCGACTAGAATCATCCCTGGCAACCGCTGCTTCTTCGGCTTGTCAAAACAGCTAGGGTCCAAACTCCGATCCCGAAGAACCAAGGTTATGCTCTACAAGACTCTTATCCCGCCAGTCCTGCTACATGGAGCCGAAAGCTGGACGATAAGCAGAAGAGGAGAGCTAATCCTTGGCTCCTTCGAAGAAGAAAATTCTGCGACGGATATTCGATCCTGCCTCCTAGTTCGAGAGGAAGAGGGAGACCGAACCTCCGATATAAAGACCAACTGATCGCGGACGTAAGACATGTTGAAGTTTCGTTGTCAAAGTTTGGAATGCTCTCATGCATCTTAAAAGGAAACGATGGTAGCTTTCAGCCAGAGCATTCTAGAGACTTCTCAAGGGGAACCTCTGATGCCGAACGTTGAAAAGAATGGATCGAGGACTATATAAGCGGGAACACTCGCCCTTGGGAGCATTCAGTATTCAGTATTCATTCAGTTCAGTAGAGACAAAGGTTGTAATAAAGGTGAAGCGCCCAGGTAATTGATCCGAGGTGGAATAATAAATTGTGATTGGATTGTAGTAGTCACTCATGGAAATATAATAAATTTAATGGAAAATATAAGAAACTCTGTCCTCAACCTACTTCGTACCTATGCAGGTTTTCGCTACTGCGGTACACTGTTTCTTGTTATTGTTCCTTGTCATGCGTGCCAAGATTCAAGCCTCAGTCTTCTGGGTATATCATGTCTAGACCATACCTGAATATATCGTAATTGTTCCTCTTGTTGATGTTGACCGCTGTTAGCTAAGAGCACTGTCTCTGTCGCGGTTGCACTCGCGCACTTTTTTGTTGAACGACACAAGAACTGATTTGGATGCAACAACGAGCGAACTACTTAGCTGATTCCTTCTTCTGCTTATCGCACTCGCATGTGATGAAAGTATAAATCCAGATTACATAAATACTTCTCCGAATCAACATCAAGTTCCATACCTACGATATCCCTAATTGCTCATTTCATTATCTGAATCACCCTATCGCTCATGTCAAAAAGCCATCAAAAATGCAACCTTACGAGTACCTGCTTCGTTACCATAAGACGTTAATGTGCATCTACATGCGTCTCCAGCACCTAGCCGCAGTTATCTACGAGATAAATCTCTAGAATTATGTTAATTGTGTTTTCAATTAAATCCCGCATTTAGATGTGACTTAATTGCTCGCAGAAACAAACACCTTCGCTGGAAAAGATTACCAGCGGCGGCAGGGTGATGTACCAATACAATGCAGATGGAGTGAGGGAAAAGTGACTGGCCGACTGGCCAAGTTGCAACCGCCTTCCAGAGACTCTTGCCATTAACTATTTGCCATTCACCTACTATCATCCAGCTCAGTGGCTCCCGATCGGGAATGGCGCAGCTCAACCCGGCGCATTAATTACTCCACCAACGAACTAATTAAAATTGCATTCCAACTAATAATTTTCGTTCCGACGTGGATAAATACATATTCATAAGGACGACTGGCTACTAAGTACGATACTTGGGAGACGCTGTCTACGCGCGTGTTGAATGTGGTTCTGGTGCAGCGGCCAGATATGTTCCATTTTTTTTTTTTTTTTACTTTTTCCTTGGCAGTGTGCTAAGTGTCGGCGGTGATTTTCAAAATCCTCCAGTTTCAACCAGATCCGTTCCATAAATAATTTATAATTCGTGTCGAGTGTGCGTTGTTAAATCGATCGATGAATATGGACGAGGAATGGATTCGCAGAGTGATTGCAGGAATTTGGACGCGACAAACTTGATGATGAGATGATGATCTGTCTGTTCGTATGTGAGTTTTGTTGTCGAAGGAAATTCCTTTCCTGGAAGTTCTCACAATTAAAATGGTGGACAGCAGGCTACCGGACCATGGGAAGTGATGAATTACTTTTAAATGTTGGCAGTTGGCTCGGATTGTTTGGTGTCAACAGACACGTATGCATTTCTTAAGTGTTTCAAGTGGTAAGAGCGAAAGAGACGGGCAGAGAAAGGATGACGACGAACCAACCCCTAGGACTGTCTGGTATGGAGGTAAAGGTGAGTGTGTGCATAGGCGGCAGGACATGTTCTTGAAGTATTTGCATGGTTTTTTCTTTCGTGGTTCCTTCTTGGAATCGACTTTGCGCTGTGTCATGTGCAGATAGAAAGTGAATTTCGGGGTGGGTGGGATGAAAGAAGAAAACGAAAAGAGGAGGCGCCACGAGTGTAGAGGTGTGCATTCTTTTCGTGCCTCTGGTCGGGCGCGTTTGTTTTGTGGGATATCCTGACGACAGGTAGGGAAACATTTTGTGGGCAGAAGAGTTTCGGTGATACCAGATGTGGTGGGCGTTCTTCTGAGACCTTTTCAAAATGAACTCTGTGGATGATTAAATATTGTAGTTGCACCAGGAGACAAATGACAAGAATCGAATATTAAGTGCCGATCGAGGACAATAACTTACGTCAGAAAACATGATATCATATATCATACTGGGCACAAGAACCAGTTGTCACCTACATACATTGTCAATACCAACGCGATGTTATTAGTTTGGAAGCCGGCGGTAAGGGCATTCAATTATGTTTGCTCACACGATCACCAAATGACTCAATGTACAGCTGAATGAATTACAGTGGGTTGGCATTAACGCATCTGTGTCGCCACAAATTCTAAGTAAAATTAGAAATAGGACATTAAACTATTTAGGACCAGAGAGGTCTCTGAGAATTGCCAACAGAAGACGAACATCGTTCAGGACGTCCCGGAGACATGAGTACTCCGGAAATGATAAATAAAATCCACGAAATGGAGTTAAGTGACCGAAGAATAAAATTGCGCGAAATATTTGAGGCCACAGGGGTTTCAAAAGGTACCATCGCTTCAAAAAAATATCTGTGTGATGGGAGTCGCATTTGCTCTCAGCTGAGAATAAACGCAACCGCGTGGTCTAAGGCTCTTTTGGAATTCAAGCGTCGCAATCCCGATGGGTTTCTGGATACACCAACCCACTCTCGAGACGAAAGACCTGTTAAAACATTGTTAAAGGCGAACGGGCTCCAAAGAAGGCAAAGACTAGAAAGTTTATGGTCATTGTGTTTTAGGATGCATGTGGTATCATCTTCAGATGATCACTGAACAGTATTATGCGTCATTATTAGGTCAGCGAAATAAGAACATAAAGAAAATCGCCGTCTTTCTCTAGGATAATATACGAGTGCATACGTGCGCACTTCCAAAGGCTAAAATTAAGGAATTGAATTTTGAATTGATAGACTATCCACCATTTTCACTAGATCTGGCCCCCGAGTTACTTCTTTTTGATTCCAAATATAAAAAAATAGTTCAGCGGACAACGATTTACGTCGAATGAGGAGATCATCGCCCATACAAATGGACGTCTGTCGAAGTGTATGGAACTAAACGGAGATTATGTTATTCTTCTTCTTCGTGGCGCTATAGACCGGCATGGCATTGAGCCTCAACCAACAAGCGACTCCAGCCAGCACGATGTCCTGCCAGCCGTCTTCAGTCACGCACACCAAGTTGGTCGAGGTCCTTCTTCACTTGTGTGCGCCGTTTAAGTCGAGGGCATCATCTGTTGCGTTGTCCCAATGGCTCGGTTTCGAAGATGCTCTGCGCCATCTTAAGCGTTGTACCCGAAGACGCTTAACCAGGCACATGCTGCCCATTGTCCTTCCTTGATGTAAGCATATACTTCGTTTGCCATCATTTACCGCTAGACCCATTTATGCCGCCTCGGCTTCAATGCCGGCGAACGCCTCAATGACGACCCGCTAAGTTCGACAAAGCACGTCAAAATCATCCGCTTAAGCTGGCAGTTAAGGGGACTCTTGAAAAATCATGCCCCTAGAGCTGACTTGTGAGTTTCGCACGATTTTCTCAAATACGATTTTTTAAAAAGTCATATGATAGCACGCCGCGTCCTATGATAGAGCGGCGAGAGTTTTCCATCGTCCTCCTACACAATCTGACGAGTTTGGTAGGGATGCCAACTAAACATGCGGCCTTCAAATCGACCAATAGGTGGTGAGTGTCGATCTACATTTCTTGGGTCTTTTCCAGGATCTGCCGCAGTGTGAAGATTTGGTCTAATGTGGAATTCCCTGGCCTGAGACCACGCTGATAAGGACCTATCCGGGTCGCAATGGGGTCTCCTTTCTTGTGGATCGGCCAAATGACACTGAGATTTCACTAGTCGGTCATGCTTTCCTCCGACCATATCTTACAGATAAGCTGGTACATGCGGACAGCCCGTCCACTCCTAGATGTTGAGAATGAAATATCTAATAAAAAGTAGAAAAAAGTAAAAACGCTACAGTGAGAATGAGTTAACGACGGACCCAGGAGTGGTTTGCTGAATTGTGTTCTGAAAAGTTGAAAGTCAAAGATGCACCTCGCGACCAATCACTGAAAACCTCGATGAAATTTTGCAGTGCCACATGGATTAACGCAAAGAAATTTGATTGGCCGAATTGCCATCAGTAAAACGCAGGTGAATCACCACATCGAACTATTCTTGTGGCAAATTATTGTATGTATGTACATATGTTGGCGTTACAGTCCATGAAGAACCTGAGCCGAGCTTCTCTCAATCACCCATGTTGTGTGTGATTTCATTTTTCCCATAGGTGAAAGGGACCTACAGTTTATTGCCGGTTCCGAACGGCGAATTTCGAGAAGCTTTTCATGACAATTTTACTACAGGGGGTTTTGTCAGAACCCCGCTGAGGAGAAACATCGTGAAAAACACGTTCGATGACATGGCTGTGTCGGGATTCGATCCCGTGTCATCGGCGTCAGAGGCCAACACACTACCCACTGCGCCACGGTGCTCTCTGGCAAATTATTACAGCAATAAAAAACGGATTAAATATGAAAAATATCAAACGCAAGTCATCATGATCAAGGGCAGGTGACCCTCCTGACCCTCCTGACCCTCCATCAAAGGCTGGGATGACAGCAAACAAGGCGATGGTGAGTGTTTGGTGGAACTGGAGGCGAATTATCTATTATGGGTTGATACAATCTGGCGAAACGACCAAATCAGTCCTCTATTATGCACAACTTGACCGAAATTGGCCAGCAGAAAAGGATTTTTGCTCCATCTTGACAATGCTGGGCCACACACAATATTGATGTCTCGGAACTAATTGATAGTAAAAAATTGGCCAGTCCAACAGTCGTTACTCTAAGGCATATGATCCGATCCGATGATCTGATTTATAAGACATTTTGTAGTCTAATAAGTGGCAGAATGAAGATCTATCTAATTTTAGAAAAATAATTATTACGGAAACCCTATAAGACCCTACAAGGACCGCCTCAGACTCAACTAAAAGGGTAAGACCAAGTCACAGGCCTGAGTACTGAAAGTCTATTGAAACTCTAAATGATGCTGCTAGACTTAACAAAATCCTGTCTAAAAAAAATTAGGGGTATGAGAGCACCGTGGCGCAGTGGGTATTATGTTGGCCTCTGACGCCGATGACACGGGATCGAATCCCGACACAGCCATGTCATCGAACGTGTTTTTCACGATGTTTCTCCTCAGCGGGGTTCTGACAAAACCCCCTGTAGTAAAATTGTAATGAAAAGCTTCTCGAAATTCGCCGTTCGGAACCGGCAATAAACTGTAGGTCCCTTTCACCTATGGGAAAATGAAATCACACACAACATGGGTGATTGAGAGAAGCTCGGCTCAGGTTCTTCATGGACTGTAACGCCAACATACATACATACATGAGTAGATTCCGCATAAGAATCCTAGGAACTCCTCCTGGATGCAATGATTGCGGTGAAAATGAGCAGCTCCCACATCAACCGCAACTTGCACCATGGGACGACATTAAGTCAATCATCACAAACAAATATATCTCCTGGGCCATTTGCAGCTTCTCTCCATATAAGTCAACAGTTTTCGACGAGATACAACCGATAATGCTCCAAAAAAGTTTGGATAAGTTTATACCCCGGCTAACGGTGATCTATCGATGCCTCATTCGCGGACGGAATTCTCGTCACGGCCAAATTAAGTACCGTTGAGTGCTATTGGCCAAGTTTTTGTTCAGTAATTTACACGATCAAGGACACGTTGCAGCTTCATAGTTTATTCCTGAACCGATTTGCCCGTTGCAAAAATAGTTGTATCGTCGGCGAACGTAGCTATAATTGAGTCTTGCGTTTGCGATGTAAAGTAGATACAGAAGTGGACCGAGTACACTTTCCTGAGGAACGCCAACGAAATCGCTTTAAAGTCGAAGTACGCACTTCCGTATATAACGTGAAATAATATATTCGCCAGATATGTATGTACTTAAAATATTGGATAGGTTCTCTGGTAGGATTTGTCTTAGTTTAGATATCAAGCCTTCGTTTCACACTTTGTCAAAGGCTTGAGACACGTCAAGGAATACGCTCGAACATATCAGTTTGTGTTCGAGTACTAGATCAATATATAGTTGAATGCTTGCTTCTGAAACCAAACTGATGATGTGGTAAGAGACGCTTTTCTTCAATGGTGGGTTTTAGGCGATTACGCAGAATTCGTTCGAAAATGTTTGAAACGATCGGCAACAGTGAAATCGGACGATACGATTTCTTGTCTGTTAGTGCTTTTCCCGGCTTTGGAACCATTATAAGATCTGCGACTTTCCGCTATTCTAATCTTATTGCAGCATTAACAAGAAACAGAAGTCTTAGTTAAGCCTTTCTTAATAGAGCCTTGAAGACATAACCCGTTAATTACATAACAGCTAGGAGCCTTGTTAGCTTCACGCGATTCAACAATTGACTTTAGTTTAGCGAACGTAGATCGTGTTATCGTATACACCGGTGTATCATCCGTCGGATAAACTAATTCTATAAGCGTTTGACCTGTGGATGAATTACAAGTTTCCTCAAGATGCTCGGCGAAAACTTCCGGCTTTTCTTTATCTCCCTTCGCCCATTCTTCAGATTTTTTCTTATTACTGGTGATTGAATTTGGGGCTTTTTGAGACCTTTGACGCCTTTCCATAGAGTGTAATTTGATTCCCTTCCCGCTGTAAAATTTTCTGAATACGTGTCTAGAATTTGGTTTTTAAAATCTCTGATCGGTTTTTTGAGTACAATGCTTACATCGTTTACGAGCTTTCCGTTTCTCCTTAACTAGATCTCTAATTTCAATTGGATGATTTACTCCGAAATAAGCCGGCACTATTTTTCGGTGGGGAGTGTTATTCCACGCTGCGTACTGTATGACTTCGGCGACTCAAAATTTTGTCCATCGCTGGCCGTGTCGGAAAAACAACACGTCTTTTGAGGCTATTCAGGAATCGACCATTTGTTGGATTCTTTATAAGAATTGAAGTTTTGCTCGGCTATGTATGCCATATGCCATCAAACGAAACAATTGATAAAATCGGAAGGGAGAATGTCTGGCGGTGGGCTAAGATTTCCTATTTAAGGTTTTCCAAGTAAGTGTTTACCGATTTTGCAACATGTGGTCGGGTATTGTCGTGTAGTCGATAGTTGATTGTACAGAAAACTTTCCACAACAGAGGTCAATGTTTACAAAAGAGATATTTGAATAAAGGATTAGAGTCTGTCTGTTGCTAACAGTCGCTGTGTGCAGTGTTATTGTATTGAAGAAATGTCCTACACGTTTTCTGCAGTTGAAGCAGCAATCGACATGTTAAAAGTGCCGTCCGATGTTCCCTAGCTTCAAGTCATATGGCACCCAAAGTCCTTGCTTCTGAATCATGTATGATACGCTATAACCTACTTTATTTCAAACATCAAAATCATTATTTTTCAAGCGTCGAAAGCCAATATCTGCATGTCATTTCCGACGAACTATGGGCCTCACCAACAAGCCCTTCCAGATAGCACGATCTTTTGCTAGCTGTTTCCAGTGTCGCACGCCCTGTTTGTTAAGGTCGCTTTCCACCTGTGTGTGCCATCTTAGATGCAAAGTCGTCCTTCTGGGTTGGGGTCGGAAACTCTTTGGGCCGCAGCTGTGCTGTCCATTCGCTTTACATGGCCTCCTCCACTCTCCGTCAACACAAACGAGACCGCAGATTTTTTCTCTCGAAACGACCAAGGGCCTCTTCATCCACTTTTGACATACGCACCGTAGAGAAAGACGGGGATGATTAAGGTTTTATATAGGGTGCCGTGGCGCAGTGGTTAGTGTGTTGGACTCTGACGAACGATGAACGAGTTCGGATTCCGATAACACCAACGCCATCGAATGTTTATTTTGTGACGTTCCTCCTCGGCGGGGTACTGGCTAATACCCCCATAGTATACTTGCCACGAAAGAGCTTCGAAATCGGCATTAAACTGTAGGTCCCTTTAACCTGTGTTAAACAGGGTGATTGAGAGAAGCTTGGCTCTGGTTCTTCATGGGCTGTAACGCCACCAAAGAAGAAGAGGGTCGCCTTAGTTTTCCGAGAGAGGGCTCTACTAATCAATTGCCTCTTGAGCCCGAAGAGGCAGCGATTGGCAAGAGTTATTCTGCGTTTTATCTCAGCGCTGGTGTCGTTGCCGCTTGTTACCAGTGAGCCAAGGTAGACAAAATCCTTGACTACATCAAAGCTATAGCTGCTAATAGTCCCGCACCAAGACGTCGGTGTTTTGCGTCTTTCTTTGACGGCAGCATATACATATTTGGTTTTTCCCTCGTTTACTTTCAGACCCATCTTAGCCGCTTCTGCTTCAATGCTCACAAAAGCTTCATTGACGTATCGCTGCATTCTCCCATGTATGTCATAGTCATCAGCGTATTTGTGCGTAATTGTGCAGACTTGAAGCAGATCGTGTCTCTTGTATTTGCCAGTGAATCCCGCACGATCTTTTCGAGGACGATTTTGAACAAATCAAATGACAGTGCGTCGCCCTGTCTAAATCCTTTTTCTGACATTGACGGTCTCGGTTAACTCCTTACCGACCTTAATGGAGCAGCGAGAATTCTCCATTGTCATACACAGCCTAAAAAGCTTGGCAGGGATGTCAAAACATAACATGGCTTTATATAGCTCGTCCCTATAGACACTATCATATGCGGCCTTAAAATCGACTAAATGTTGTGTGTGCCGATCTGAAATTCATGGGTCTTCTCCAAAATTTTCCGCAGTGTGAATATGTATTTAGTTTAACGTGGATTTTCCTGACCTGAAGCTACATTGATAAGAACCTATCAAATTGCCCACGAACGGTTTCAGGCATTCACATATCACAGCAGAAAAGATGTTAAGTAGACCTATTCCCCTATAGCTGGCGCAGTTATAGGGGTCTCCTTTTTTATGGACCGGGCAAACGATGCTGAGAGTCCATTCATCGGGCTTGCTTTCTTCCGACCATATATTACAGATGAAGATGTGCATGTGCATGTTTCCAACCAACTTAAATAGCTCAGCAGGCAGCCCGTCTGCGACAGCAGCGTTATTAGACTTCAGTTTTGATATCGCTATCTTAACCTCGCCTAACTCAGGTGGACGGAATTCTCTCCCGTCTTCGTCAAGTATGAATGGTGCGTTCCGCCTGATAGCGGCATCTTGACCATCTTCGCCGTTATACAGTCCGCATAAATAGTCTTTCCACATTCTCGGCATCAACTGTGATTCAACTACGAGGTGTCCGTGTTCATCCCTGCAGGCTTCCACTCTGGCTTTATAACCATGGCATGTTCGTTTTACTCTTTGGTAAAACTTTCGAACGTCGTTCCTGCGATAACATCTCTCCATCTCCTCGATCGCGCGCTTCTTGTGTTCTTTCTTTTTTCTTCTGAAGAGCGCATGCTCCTCCCTTCTTTTCCGCTCATAGAGCTCACGAGCAGCTCTCGTTCGTCGATGCAACGTGGCTGTGTATGATTTTGTTTTTTTGCATGTAGTGGCAGAAAACCTAATACATCAGAGGCAGCATCCCTGATGGCGCTTTGACAACGTCTCCATTGCTTTTCTTTGGTTTAACGATTAAAACATAGAAAAAGTAAACGAACTGATGATCCACAATCGCCGTATCACAGGAACGAAATTGCTCATGCCATTCAGTTTTCCCGGACCTTTTGAGTATGACATTTAAAGTCCTTTAAGAGGGCGCTGCAGAACTATGGTCACAATGCAGAAGGCCCAATTCGAAAATAGCTCAATTATGATCACATTTAACAAACTGGTTATATCCACGTTATTTCTGACTGTAAGGTCGTCAAGGCCTAGGTAGTGGTACCTGTAATGATCCAAAAAAATAGCTTGTATTTAGGACGGAACAATTTGTAGCTTTAATAACGAGTGATTTTTTTCCTCTTGGTTTTTTCAATGCCTTAGTTTTGATAGCTAGTGTATAACCCGTGACATGCGTTAAGGCCAATTACATTTAGTCAGTTTTGCCATTTTATTCTGGATAATAATGTTTGATATTTATTAAACTTTGTTATCAAACTCGTGCCCTGTGAAAAAAAAAATGGTACGCCCCTCCACCATTTAGGATACAGAAGTGGGCTGAGTACACTTCCCTGAGGAATGCCAGCCCAAATAATTTTAAAGTCGGAGTATGTATGTATGTATGTATATTGGCGTTACAGTCCATGAAGGACCTGAGCCGAGCTTCTGTCAATCACCCATGTTGTGTGTGATTTAATTTTCCCATAGGTGAAAGGGACCTACAGTTTATTGCCAGTTCCGAACGGCGAATTTCGAGAAGCTTTTCATGACAATTTTACTACAGGGGGTTTTATCAGAACCCCGCTGAGGAGAAACACCATGAAAAACACGTTCGATGACATGGCTGTGTCGGGATTCGATCCCGTGTCATCGGCGTCAGAGGCCAACACACTACCCACTGCGCCACGGTGCTCTCAAGTCGGAGTATACACTTCCGTATTTAACGCGAAATAATCTGTTCGCCAGATATGTATGTACTTCTCCACCATTTTACGGTCGTCATAATCAAGCTACTAATCAATCAATTCATGATATAACCAAATGGCCATTCAGATAGTGCGATTCGCCGCCTTTGGTCTACTTTTTATGTGGATACGTTAAATCACTCCTCTATGCCGATAACCCAGCGTCGACGACATTACACGTCGTCCGAAAAAGTGTTTCAAAATTAGACCATCGGCATGGACCACTTAAAACGTAGTCCTGGACAATATTTACACAAAAATGTAAAAAGTAAATGACAAGTATCGTTTTTACTTTTGTTGATAATTCAACACCAAATCGTGAAAAATCTCACGATAGCGCAAAAATAGTATCTTTACGTACGTGTCAAGATACGATGAGACAATGCCACAAACCTCTACACATCGTTTCATATGGCGAGGATGTTTTACTTTTCCCAAAAATAAAACCATAAAAGGGCTGTGGTTTGGTAAGCATAACTGAGATCACAAGCTCATCGCACAGAGAGTCAAATGTTACTCCGAAAATCAATGTAGTAGGGTTTGATCTAAACCGGACGCTTTGACATGCCATTTTGTTTTTCCTGAAAAAAATAACAATTCCTTTGACCAGCTTCTTCCGATAATTGATTGCAGTTTGACCAAGGCATCCTTGTAAGGTCGTGAATAATTATTTATTTAAAATATTGGTCGTTTATCTGATGAACCACAGTCGAACCTTTTGAGAATTAAATATTGATAACATCATGTCACTTGAAATGAGGTTCCAACTTGTCCTGCGTCACTCCGAAATTCGCACTGTAAAGCTTTTTGATGTCGACAAGCTGCCCTGGGAATTGATTTTCACACTCTGTTCGTTGATGAACAACTGGATGCTGTATTTCTTACTGAATAATTCATCTCGTGCTCATGGTGTTCCTTTATGTTGTCAACCGATCAATAAACGGACTCCTGGGGAAGGTCGAAAACCCTTTGCCAATTTTGTTCGATTTTTTGCGTTCGAAGATAACCGCACTTAGTCGTCTCTAATACCATCACTACGCGTTAGCTCTTCAATGGCTCTGTAAAAATGTCTTATGTGATGGTTATCGTTTTACCTTTTTATCTTATCTTCCGAATGAAAGAAATGAACTCATTATTCGATAAATTGCATTACTAGTGGTTTTCTATGACGAATTCCTGGTAGTTTTCGTTGCCTTCCTTAAGAGCGCTGGTTTCAAGCGCTGCCTTAGCTAAATCAGTTCTCTTCAAGCTAATAACGTTGACATACCACGAATTAATAACTTGTATCTGGTGACATTTTCATTTACATTTTTACTGTTTTTTTTTTAACTTCTGTTCCGCATAATCGTGCTCCTTTATAGCTGTCCTGCTTATGAATACATTATTAACCTTTTCCCAATAAATTATATTCCATTCACAGTTGACTTGCAGTTGTTTCTATTCACTACAATGCAAATAGATAGATACACATGTCTCTACATACTGACACCTGTACTTAATGCCGTAGAAAAGGGAATAGGAGACGAGTGTAGCAACATATGCTTTCACGATACAACCAAGCCTAGATAATTTATCCGCCGTACGTATTCCAAGCTGGTAGTCGCGTATTTGTCTACAAATGGTATCGGACAGGTGAGCCGTTGAGTCGACGATTGTAGAAAGCACCCCACATGAATTCTGTACGAGTATAGATGCCTGTGTTTACAAGGCTTTAGATACGATTACGAATAATAAAGTTTCCAACCCTTTTTCTATTTCATTTCTCGTTTATCTTGTATTTCCATACGTACGTACACTCGTGTAAATTGGCTTTGTGCGCAAGAATTGCAACAATAGTACAAGATGGGGCAATTGCCAACTCTCATCCGTTGACTTTAATGACAAACGGAAGTGGTAAGCAAGCAGATACCGCGATGAGATTCAGATACAGGCAGGAGAGTAGTGAATACGGCGATGAGAACGAGTATGATGATGAATGCGAGGACGATGGGAAGCTGGCACATACTATGTGTATATGCAAATGCACGTAGGACAGGAGGACGTTCAAATTCAGATACATGGACGTGTGTTGGATACGTGTGAGTTCCGATTAATAAACCTAGGGGAGGACTAAGGACGACCGATTGCTCTTAGAAATTATTGGGTTTTGTATAGACAGTAGGTCAGTTACCCTTAGACGTTGATGTGCTGTGCACTGTTTTCTGTTGACTGGCAAATGGATGTGGCTCATATGGCGGAGAAACGATTACGAAAGGGATTGCTATACTCAGAACGGGAATGACATCGTGATGACCAGGAGTATACTCGACAGAAGGTCCCAGAATGGTACTATTAGCGACATCTTACACTCACTCAATATTTTAGATAGCATATTTCATACGTTGCGCCATCTGGTAGGGCGTAGGGAAGCTAAACATAGAATGGGGTATCTGTTACCACTTCGAGTTGAGTGAATTGTGTACTAAGTATTTCCCCTCTAAATTAAGGGGTGTTTTGAGTATAATTGTCTTCAGGGGTTCGGTATAAAGGGGAAAACATAGAAACCGAGTGTTACTACTTTGCCAAAAATACTCGTATAAAGAGAACGAGTAGAACGTTCGTTGCTTGCCTAAATTGCGTGGTTTAGGATCAGCAACCAGACAACGACAATGTCCTTGATTACGTTTAATGGAAACCAAGAGGACGTCATGCGGAAAGGGAAAAGGTTTCTAAGCAAAAACGACAGCGAATATGGGGTTCGTAACAGGCAGATTTGTACGATTACTCAATTACTAAGAGCCGACGGTGTATTTGAACTGCACACTTTGGTAGTCGTTGTCCGTCGTAGTTTTTGTTAGTGATAGCCACTTAAAGCTAGAAATGTACTCGCAGTATTGCAAACAAACTGCTTATGTTCTTACTTACTTACTTACTTTGATGGCGCACCAGTTCGGGGTGAACCCAAGCCTCAACCAACAAGCCTCTACAGCCGGCACAATCTTTGGCCAGCCGCTTCCAGTGCCGCACGCCCAGTTGGTTGAGGTCCCTTTGCACCTGTGCGTGCCACCTTAGATGCGGTCGTCCTCGGGGTTGGTGTCGAAGACTTTTCGGGCCGGAGCGGTGATGTCCACTCGCTCTACATGACCCAGCCATCTTAGAAATTGGATCCGAAGACGTCTAACTAGGCCGATGTCGATGTACACTCCGTAAAGTTCTTGGTTGAGTCTCCTCCTCCACTTTCCGCTCACACAAACGGGATCAAAGATTGCACGCAGAATTTTCTCGAAACGTCCAAGAGCCTCTTCATCCGCTTTTGATAACGTCCAAGCCTCAGCGCCGTAGAGAAGGACCGGGATGATTTTTTTTTTTTTTTTAGAGACTCGTCCAGGTTCAAGAGGTTATATTCTCTTCTCTTATGATGTGATAGACACACAACCTGAACGGAGTGCAGTGGTTTGGGTCGTTGATGTTCGTTCACTACTCTCAGGGGTGGTTGTCCTAGCTAGGACGAGAGCCGACCGAATTCCGCGATGGTTATAGTCAGTAGTAGTTCGTTCGAGCACTTTAGTATTGCTTACGCAGAGGATGAGTTTTTAGTTGACCATATACTGTGAGTGTTATGCCTGCAGCAGTACGTCTGGTCACTTTCCATTCACAACTGTGTTGCATCGCCTTATACAGTCTGCAGAAGTGGTCCTTCCACAATCTCAGCATCGACTGTGACTCCACTACTAGTTGCCCGTGCTCATCCCTGCAGGCTTCGGCTCTGGCTTTATAGCCTTGGCATGTTCGTTTTACTTTCTGGTAAAATTTTCGAACGTCGTTCCTGCAGTAACATCTCTCCATCTCCTCGATCTCGCGCTTCTCGTGTTCCTTCTTTTTCCTTCTCAGAAGCGCATGCTCCTCCCTCCTTTTCTGTTCATAGAGCTCGCGGGCAGCTCTCCTCCGTCGATGCAATGTGGCCATGTATGCATTCTGTTTCTCTACATGGGCCTGTCTGCACTCATCATCAAACCAGGGGTTTCTCGACGGTGGTGGCTCAAAACTGAGTATATCTGAGGCGGCCTCTCTAATGGCTTTCTGACAACGACTCCATTGCTGTTCTATGGTTTCTACAGATTGCATCGAGACTTGAGAGAGCTTGAGGGAGACTTGATCGGCGAAGGTCCTGGTGGTCTCCTGCGATTGCATTGCTTACGTTCTAGCGCACAATATACATACAGACATATGTATGTACGTTCGAATACAGAAAGAGATACGGTAATATCACTAGCTACAGAGCCACTAGGCATTTGCATGTTCCCACCACCAACCAACCGCGTTAATTGTATCAGTCTTATTGAACGTCTAGGTAACAAACAAATTAGAAAGCTATTTCCAGTCGAATCGAGACACCGTCCACAGCCCTTCAAATCTATGCATATGTATAAGGCACGACTGTGTCGAGTAAGAACACCAAAATTTAACGTCGGAAAGCTGCAATCGCAGGAGACCGCCAGGACCCTCGCCGATCAAGTCTCCCTCAAGCTCTCTCAAGTCCCGATGCAATCTGCACTAACCATAGAACAGCAATGGAGTCGTTGTCAGAAAGCCATTAGAGAGGCCGCCTCAGATATACTCGGTTTCGAGCCACCACCGTCGAGAAACCCCTGGTTTGATGATGAGTGCAGACAGGCCCATGTAGAGAAACAGAATGCATACATGGCCACATTGCATCGACGGACGAGAACTGCCCGCGAGCTCTATGAACAGAAAAGGAGGGAGGAGCATGCGCTTCTGAGAAGGAAAGAGAAGGAGCACGAGAACCACGAGATCGAGGAGATGGAGAGATGTTACTTCAGGAACGACGTTCGAAAATTTTACCAAAAAGTAAAACGAACATGCCAAGGCTATAAAGCCAGAGCAGAAGCCTGCAGGGGTGAGCACGGACAACTAGTAGTGGAGTCACAGTCGATGCTGATATTGTGGAAGGACCATTTCTGCAGACTGTATAACGGCGATGATAGTCAAAATGCCGCCGTCAGGCAGAGCGAACCATTCACAATGGACGAAGACGAAGGAGAATCCCGTCCACCGATATCGAAACTTAAGTCTTATAAAGCTGCTGGAGCAGACGGACTCCCCGCGGAGCTGTTTAAAGCAGCTGGCGATGAGCTGGTTAGGAACATGCACCAACTCATCTGCAAGATATGGTCGGAAGAAGGCATGCCCGATGAATGGAATCTCAGTATCGTTTGCCCGGTCCATAAGAAAGGAGACCCCTATGACTGTTCCAATTACAGAGGGATAAGCCTCCTGAACATCGCGTACAAGATCCTTTCTGCCGTACTGTGTAAGTACCTGTAACCGTTCGTGGACAATCTGATAGGTTCCTACCAGTGTGGTTTCAGGCCAGCAAAATCCACGATAGACCAAATATTTACACTGCGGCAGATTTTGGAGAAGACCCATGAATTCTAGGTCGACACGCACCATCTTTTCGTAGACTTTAAAGCCGCGTATGACAATGTTTATAGAGACGAGCTATACAGAGCCATGTCACGTTTTAACATTCCTGCCAAACTCGTCAGACTATGCAGGATGACTATGGAGAACTCTCGCTGCTCCATTAAGGTCGGAGGTGAACTAACCGACCCTTTTGATGTTAAAAAAGGTTTTAGACAGGGTGACGCACTGTCATGTGATTTCTTCAACATTATTCTGGAAAAGATCGTGCGGGACTCTGCGGCCAATACAAGAGGTACGATCTACTTCAAGTCCACACAATTGCTTGCCTACGCAGATGACATTGACGTTATTGGACGAACAAAGCGAGACGTCAATGTGGCGTTCACAAGCATTTAAGCAGAAGCGGCTAAAGTGGATCTAATGGTAATTGGGGACAAGACCAAATATATGCTGTCATCCAAGAAAGACGCACAACACCGACGTCTTGGTCAGAACGTCACCTACGGCAGCTATATTTTTAAAGTAGTCAAGGACTTTGTCTACCTTGGCTCGGTAGTGACAAGCAGCAACGACACCAGCGCTGAGATAAAACGCAGAATAACTCTTGCCAATCGCTGCCTCTTCGGGCTCAAGAGGCAATTGAGTAGTAGAGCCCTCTCTCGAAAAACTAAGGTTTCATGGCTAGGCCATGTAGAGCGAATGGACATCAATGCTCCGGCCCGAAGAGTCTTCGACTCCAACCCCGAGGGACGACGCAACAGAGGACGACCGCATTTGAGGTGGCGCGCACAGGTGGAAGGGGACCTCAACCAACTGGGCGTGCAGCACTGGAAGCGGCTGGCCGAAGATCGGGCCGGCTGGAGAGGCCTGTTAGTTGAGGCCCTGGTTCACCCCGAACTGTAGCGCCATCAAAGTAAGTAAGTTAGTAAAGTACATCAACGAGTGTCTGCAAATTACAAACATTTTATTTAAAAAAAAAAAGTTGTCAAGTCCTTATTGGAAAACCCGATACAATGTTTCTGCGGGAGTCCCTCAGGGCTCAGTACTTGGACCTCTTCTGTGGAACATACATATGTATGACGGAATTATGCGATTAACGCTGCCACAGGCAGTTAAGATAAACAGTTTCGCTGCCGCCACCGCCTTAGTTACTGTAGCGAAAGACCGTGGAATACGCAAACCTTCGAGTTGGGAGCCAGCCAATCAAGTCGAAAGAGGCCTTAAAATAATTGGGGGTAATGCTCCACAACCGACTTAATTTTAAAGCCCAAGTCGAGTACTGCAGTAGAAAGTCGTCACAAATGCAGGCATCGCTTTCCAGAATGCTGCCGAACATCGGTGGACCAGGATACGCGAGGAGGATTCTGCTTTCCAGAGCGGTAAGCTCAATACTCCTATACGCTGCCCCGGTCTAGGATGGGGTCTTTACAATGAAGGAGGTAATAAGAAAGCTCTCGTCTGCATACAGGCTCTGCGCAATAAGGATAATATATGGTTTCTGGACAATTTCAGATGAAGGAGCCTGTGCCATAGCGGGTTCGGGCCCCATCGACATCCTCCTCCACAGGGTTTACCTTAGGCAAACCACAGACCGTCAAGAGACCAGCGTTATTTGGGTGATAAAAGCCGAAGAAAGAACAACACGACAGAAGGCCGATGGGCCTACAAGCTGAATCCTACGATCGAGGTTTGGGGAAAAAGAGCACACGGGGATTGCAATTACCACCTTATGCAATTCCTGTCAAGACACGGCGACTATCGAAAACATCTCAGATTTGGTCACGACAGCTCGACCTTCTGCCCAGAATGACCAGAGGAAGAAGAAAACACGGAGGACGCCATGTTCCACTGCAGACGCTTTGCAAAGGCAAGAATGGACCTGCCGATCCCACGGCTTCTTCAGAGGACTATTGGCTGGAGATCTGCTCTAACGGCAGTCCCGCGTGGATAGTGGTTGATGAGTGCAGGGTGTGGTTTAGTTCGTAGGCGCATCGAGTATTCGGGTTTGTATAAGTCAGACTAAAAATTTGCTCATTAGCAAAGGGAGTAGAAAAGGAAGAAGACAGATGAGTCACGAGAAGACTTGGGGATGACATTCGAACGTTTTACCAACGTGTACATAGAATTTGTTATCTAGATCATAAGCTGCGTTAACTTGATAGTCCCTTCACCACAGATTTTAAGAAAGACTTAGAAATGGTTGACCGACACGCGCCACTTTCGTCCACGTCTCCCTCAAACAGGGTGACATAGATATTATTATACTATTTATAAACATCATCTATCAAAAGGTCGATCCTGGGATCGGAATAGCCCTCAGTTTTTTTGACGAATTTTCTTCCAAGTCTTAAGTCCAAGATTTTTTCTGCCCTATTGCCGGTCTTTTTTTATGGATACTCTGCTTCAAATGCTTCATTCACTTTTTGACCGAGCAAAATATGGAGCGGCTTTGACGTGGTTCTTTTGGTTTTTTGTTTATTTGAAAGGACACGTTTCGACTCCTTTGGTGGGGCTCGAAAAGACTTGTTCTAACCTGTGCATGTAGCCTGTGTGTCCAACTCAAGTCAGGCTGGGACGTATGCCCGAATCATCGGCTTATTGTAATCTCCCAATTCTCCTACCGCCAACGCATCCTAGTGTATAAGTGCGTTGTGCTGGTGAAAGATAATTTGTTTTCTTCTTCAAATCAATGGGTCAAGAAGGTTAGAGTAATATTCTCAAGCAATTGTACTGCCTCTTGCAAGGTAATCAATTAATATGGTCCCTTTTGCATCCCAGAACACAGTGGCTATGAGCTTTTCGGCGGAAGCGATCGACTTCACTTTCTTTCGCACCGAACAACTACCGAATTCGACTCATTGTTTCGACTGCTGTATCGTTTCTGGAGTGTAGTGGACCACTCGGTCGGTCGGTTCTATTGAGTCGAATCAAGGATTGCTGCGGAAATCGTCTGTGCATTTGCTTTAGAGCGGCATTTAGGAAATGTGTGACCCATCTGGCACTGAGCTGTCGTATACCTAATTGTTTATAAAAAATCTTTAGCACCCTTTCTTCCGATGTCCCTACAGCCTTAACTATCTCACTCGCGTTCGCTCGCCTATCGTCCAAGGTTACGGTTTTAAGCTGCCTTCCACGTGGATCACCTTCAATGATGTGCGACCACGTTTAAGTTCAGCTGCCCTCTTTATAACGGCTAACATCAAAGTAGCAGAGCCCCCGTAAACGAATTTCCAACCAAACACTGGTTACAAGTGGCCACGACAAATTACTAAGGTCTGTTGTTGAAAAATCAGGTTAATCGCGCTTAAGAGCGCTCTAGTGCTGTGTCTTATAGATGCGCTGGATGCGGAAATCTTGTTTTTATAGGTAGAGAGCGAGCTTCAAGAGTGATATCCGCTTCATCAAGAGTTTAGAAGTCTATCGGGCAAGATTACTGAACCACAACGTGCCAATTCAAGGAAAACCAATCAGGATGCTCGGTCAATGGCGAACTTCTTGGCAGTGTAATGAGGAAAGGTGATGATCGCTGGTGGTGAGTAAATGCTCCCAAATCACTCCAATTTGTATCGCAGTCGCACGTTTATTTTTATATTTGGTTAAGTCAATATTGTTATTGGCTGATGGTGCTGATTTGCTACAGGTGTTTGCGTTGCGAACTTTTTGTGATGGCTTTCTGCTGGTGATGTCTCGCTATCATCTGGAATACATAGATCAAAATGTCGAAAGAAGAACCAATAGTCCTCACCATGGACGACTTAATTACAAACACCATTTTTTCAGCTGCCATAGTGACAAGTATTGAATGCAGGTACTTCGGCAGAAGTTTTGGAACTCATGCGAAACAAATTACGGCCCATTGACGGACACTTGAGTAATGCCTGAATCGTTACTTGTGATGCGAACAACGGACTGTCAAACCAACCGTAACAGCTACATCTAATTCGAAAATCGTCAAGCGAAATCGTTATATTTGACAGTTTTTTTGGAAGGACTGAGCATCGTAACTAGCGGTAGGTGGTCAGTGGCGACCACGAAAATATAAGCAAAACTGCTTCCAACCATAAAAGATAAAGAGTCTTCAATGCGAAAGCAATTTGCTAAAGTTTGCCTATGAGATAACCAATACGGAAGTATGTAAGTCAGGTAACATTAGGGATGTTGGACGATGCAATAGCGATCCCAGGATCATTGCATGTAGAGGTTTACCACGAATTCCATACTCCTCTCTTAAAAAATACCTAGCGCATGGGTTATAAGACGAAACTTAACAGTTCCTTTGTCCCAACTTGGCGGCGTACTTCTAGTGTTTATGACCTTTTCTGAATTAATTAATTAATTTCTGTTCCCCAACCTTCTCAAAGCTGCGGCAGCGTAACGAAGCGGAAATAATTTTCTAGCAAGAAACAGTGCTTAAATTAACCAGAGAACAATGTTATTCGTTGTTCCCTTCGAGCTCCTCTTGTATCTATAAGAAACTTTTCAGCAAAGATTAGCAGAGAGTTTAATTAAAATAACTCACAAGACTCGGTTCAACTTTGTTCGGCTCCGTACGACCGTCCAATGAGTCCGGCACCGCATAGAATTAAAATAGAAAACTTACCTTCAATCAAATCAGCCAATGACCATGGACTTGTTGGCACTCCTCACTCGTTGTCAGTCAGAATCGAACAGCCGGCGAATATAAAATGGAGTAAAAGGTATAAGGCAAGCTGAAAGCAATCCCAGCAAACAACAGTCTTGTCTCCATCCTAACTTTGCCCCCATGACTTCCTGGTAAAAGTTTTCACTCATCACGTAAAAAAATAAAAATAATCACAATGGACCTAGAAAGGATGCATGGTGCCTCCATCCAGTGAGGACGAATACCTCCGTCCCGTATCATTATTGAACTCCCATTTCACGTCAGTCGTCAGTAGTCCTTAGCCTTTTTCTCGTCCTTTCTCTCATTTTCCGTGATTTTTCTCTTTCTATATTTGAAATCCCATTCAATGTGATGAGAACAGCCCCGAAGCATACAACTCTCGGCCAATTAGCAAGAATTTATTCCATTCACAGTCAAACAGTCACAACACTAACCACCAGAATGGGTTGGGCAGTGGATGAATACCGAGCACTGCCACCTACGAGAACGTCGAGGAAAAAACTTTTCACTCATTTCCAATTCACCTGATGATGCTGGCGCACAATCGCTGTAATTCCTTCCGTCCCCACCATGATTCGATACGCCATTCAATAGGTACAAGTACGAGTACGTATGTTAGCTCCTTCATTGGTTCTTCGGTGGCATCGGGATGTGCAACCATAAGTATGAGGTGAATTGTGGAAAAGCAATCTTTCTTCTAATTTGACACGAAATTAGTTCCATTCATTAATCAGGGGGACGATCTCGATTTTCCCGGCTGCCCGACTCATGATATATGTCAATTCATTCAATTGGAAACGAATGGAGCGAAGAAAAGTTCGGTTTTGTCCACCCAGCAAATGGCCAGCAGCATCACCAATGCACGAGAATTCGGAGTGAAGAAAAACTTTGAGTGGGCGGTGGAGCCTTTTTTCTTATTTTTCTTCTTCACATGCCTTGATGGTGGCGAATGGGAATGAAAGAAACAAAAGGGAACCAAGGATGTCAGATGGTATGGCTCATTTGTGATGCAATGTCCTGTGTGTCCGTTGTTCCTGAATGCAGCATTTTCCATTACGGCCGACCGACGATCGTGGTCCCTTGTCGACGTCGCCATCCGCAGAGGACAATGTAATTACAAATTGCGATAAAAGCCAAAGTCATTTGTTAAAATGTGCCACGCCAGTTTCTCGACTGGCGAGGGATGTCACGAGTCGCGACCAAACTAGCGCCAATTAAATTTTGTTCCACAGCTCGACGTAACGATATCCAGATGCGACCAGATGCAGAGGAGTTTCCCTTGGATAAATGAGAAATGGGACATGGACATTTGGGAGTAATCTTGGTCGCTGACTACTCTAGTTCTATACGCTCCCTGTCGCTGTTGATGTTGATGTTGATGTCGTAGTCGTAGTCGTGGTCGTGATCGTCGTGTCCAGTCCAGTTGTGCTGACTTGACTGATGAGAAGCGGTTGGTTAGTTGCTGGCACAAGCTGACGGTGACGGTAACAATTATGATGCTGTTATCGCAAGAGCTTTACTTCGAAGCCCCTTGAGGACGTGAAGTTAATTTAATTGAATTGAGAGCGATAAAAAAGGAAGAAGAATGGGACGAAGGAGGAGGACGAAATCTTTCAGTTCTACTTCTTGTGTGGGTACTTCTTAATTTGGCGTCTGAAAGATTGTTATGAGCTTGTTACTCGTCGACGATGCGATTCAGATTGGTTTGGAATAATTAATCAAAGACATGGATTCCGTGTAGTTATAGAGTGGAAATTGAACTCTTGTGAGGTTTCACGGTTATATCTTTTGACTGGATTTTTTCGTCATAGTCGAAAGGGACATACGAAGTGTAGTTGGGTGGCTTCTATAAGGACTCTTTTGTTCTCTTGTACCAGAGCCAAGCTTCTCTCAATCACCCATGTTGTGCGTAATTTATTTTACACATAGGTGAAAGGGACCTGTAGTTTTAATACCGGTTCCGAACGGCGTGAGTCGAGAAGCTTTTTCAAGTCAAGTTATACTACGGGGGGGCTTTGCCAGTACCTCGCCGAGGAGGGACACCGCGAAATAAATATTCGACGGCGTTGGTGTTATCGGGATCCGAACTCGCTCATCGTGGGCCAGAGTCCAACACACTAACCACTGCGCTACGGCGCCCTCTGAGGCAAAATATGAACTTTCGCGTCTAACCTCTTCTAAAGACCAGGTCTCAGACTACCTCAAGATGAATGTCATTGGAATCGGCACCCGGTGTCGCACTTAATGTAGAAAGCAATTCAGGACTTGTTATAGTGTAAGGCTCACCTCATTCCTGCCAACATTTATTACACATCTCTAAACCACAAAATGGAGGGCATGGGCTCGGACATACAGGGTAAAGTTGTTGATTGCTCTCAACCTGGCGAGATGCCAGCAACGATCCCTGTTTAAATGCCCGGGTCAAGTTGACATACGGCCTCCTCGCGGCGCCCTCTGGATAGCCTCTTCAACAACCGTTGGGAGGTGAACAAACGTATGCAGCGAAAAAACCCCCGACCAGAACGGCGGTTGTGCGGCGGGCTAACAATCCGCCCACGTAAAAAAAGATAAGTTATGAATGAGCAAGATGCCTCGGATACACGGACGGATACTCGATGACGACAGCGTACGAAAAAGGAACACGATTTGCGAGTATGCTCCTGGAATGTCAGAACCCTGTACACTCCCGGAGCTGTTCATAAACTAGAAGGAATCCTCACGCAGTACGAGGCGGATATTACTGCGGTCCAGGAAATACGCTGGATAGGAAACGGTATGATTAGGAAGAAAAATTGCGACATTTATTACAGCTGTCACAAAAGGTTGCACTTACTGGGATGCGGATTTGTCGTGGGAAAGCGGTTAAGATCGAAGGTCATTGACTTTAAACCTATAAGTGATCGCCTGGCTGTGATCCGCATCAGAGGCAGATTTTATAACATCAGCCTTATATGTGCACACGCCCCTACCGACGAGGCTGAAGACCCTATCAAGGAGGACTTCTATGACCTCCTGGACAACGCCTACGGAGCTTGTCCGGAGTACGATGTAAAAATCGTGCTCGGGGACTTCAACGGCAAAATCGGAAAGGAAAACACCCTTGGCGGAGTGATCGGAAAGCACAGCCTCCACGACACAACAACAGATAACGGCTTCCGACTCGCTGACTTTGCGACAGCTCGTAATGCGGTGATAAGTAGCACAAGATTCCCTCGCAAGCGAATCCACACAGCAACCTGGCGATCTCCGGACGGTCGAACCGCCAACCAAATCGACCATGTGCTCATTGACGCAAGGCACGCGTCAAACATCCAGGATGTGCGAACATTCAGAGGGGCAAATGTCGACTCTGACCACTTCCTCGTAGCAGCAAGATTCAGAGCTCGACTGTCCAATGTCAGAAAGCTGCACCAGCCCATCAGGAGGAGGTTCGACATTGGGCGCCTGAGCACACCGGAGGTTGCCAGAGTCTACAGGGAGCAGCTGAGCGAAAGACTCTACGGTATGCCTACGTCGAACACAAATGCCAATAATATGTGGCTGCATTGCCGCTCAGCCATTCAGGAAGTAGCCGAAACCACCTTAGGATACCTACCACCCCCGACAAGACACCCGTGGTATGATGGCGAGTTTGAGCAGAAAAAGGCAAAAGGCGCTGCAGAGGAAAACCAGGGCAGCGCGAGAAGAGTACCGAGCCAGAAGAAGGGAGGAGAAGAAACTACTGCGACAAAAGAAAAGAATCTTCGCAGCCTCCCAGCTCAAGGATATCGAGGAGTCTAGGGATAAACATAAAATACGAGCCTTTTACAAGAAAGCCAAAGGCCTTGCAGGAGGCTTCAAAAAGGGCACCCTGGCTCTTCGAAACTGCGAGGGTAATCTTGTCACCGACCCGCAGGGAATAGTGGATGTATTTAAGCAGCACTTCCAGCAGCTGCTTAACGAGCATGACCAAGAGAGAGTGGTAGGGACCGAGGAAATCCCAACTCCAGCCGCTGAAGTAGTCCTCCCACCCAGCATAGAAGAAGTCGGCACAGCTATTCAGAAGCTGAAGAACAACAAGGCCGCAGTCTCAGATGGCTTGCCATCAGAGCTCTTCAAGGCTGGCGGCGATGTTCTGGTAGGGAGCATGCACCAGATCATCTGCAGAATTTGGGAAGATGAGAGCATGCCCGACGACTGGAATACCAGCTCTATATGCCCCATCCACAAAAAAGGCGATCCTACCTCTTGCAAGAACTATAGAGGTATATCCCTGCTCAATGTCGCATACAAGATCCTGTCCAGCGTATTGTGTGAACGTCTAAAACCATTTTGCACCGCACTAATCGGCAGCTACTAGTGCGGCTTCCGGCCCGGCAAATCAACTATAGACCAAATTTTCACACTTCGACAAATCCTGGAAAAGACCAACGAGCTTCGAATCGATACACACCATGTTTTCATCGATTTCAAAGCCGCATACGACAGCATTCATCGTGAAGAATTGCTGGTGCGATGGCCGAATTCGGGATCCCGGTAAAACTGATCCAGTTGTGTCCCGCCACGCTAAAAAACACGCGATGCACCGTGCAATTCGGTTCTAGGACCTCGGAACCATTCGAAACATGCACGTGAATTCGGCAAGGAGATGCGCTGTCATGTGACTTCTTCAACCTGTTGCTGGAGCAGATAGTGCCACGGGCAGGCGTCAACAGGGAAGGCACTATCTTTTACAAGTCCATCCATCTGCTACGTTACGCGGATGATATCGACATCATCGCGTGTTCTCGCCGTGGCATTGTGGAAGCATTCACAGCGATTGAAGAACAGGCGAAACGAGTTGGTCTTAAGATCAATGAGGACAAAACGAAATACATGCTGTCAAGCAAAAACCAATCCGTCGCTCACCACCTGGGACAAAATATAAAAATTTACAGCTACAATTTCGAGGTAATTACGGAGTTTGTCTACCTCGGGGCAAACGTAAATTCCACAAATGACACCACAGTGGAGATCCGGCATAGAATCGCCCTTGGCAACCGCTGCTACTTCGGCTTGTCCAAACAACTGGGGTCAAAACTCCTCACTTGAAAGACCAAAGTCATACTTTACAAAACGCTCATTCTGCCAGTCTTGCTGTACGGAGCCGAAAGCTGGACGATAAGCAGGACAGCGGAGCTGATTTTGGGTTCTTTCGAAAGAAAGAGCGCATGGACATCAACGCTCCAGCTCAGAGGGTCTTCGACTCCGAGCCTCCTAGTTCGAGAAGAAGAGGAAGACCGAACCTCCGGTATAAAGACCAGGTAATCGCCGATGTAAGACATCTTGGTCTTGACAACTGGAAGCAGCGTGCCCGGGACCGTCAAGGATGGAAGGCAGCTATAGCTCAGGCTCAGATCCTCCATGGATCGCTGGCCTGATAAGTAAGTAAGTATATTTAAAATTTGCTGTTTTCAAAGAGAACATTATTCCAGAACGGAAAACCAGAATTTGTTGGTTTCTTTTTCACGTAAAGTAGTCTCTTATTGTTTTTTGGTTTTAAGAAAGAGCAGTGAAAAAATAACGCGAGAAAGGAAGAAATGTGAGGCCACATTGGCCACTAATGGGGAAGGATTTCCTTATATGGCACGAATCCCGACACAGCCATGTCATCGAACGTGTTTTTCACGGTGTTTCTCCTCAGCGGGGTTCTGACAAAGCCCCCTGTAGTAAAATTGTCATGAAAAGCTTCTCGAAATTCGCCGTTCGGAACCGGCAATAAAACTGTAGGTCCCTTTCACCTATGTGAAAATTAAATCACACACAACATGGGTGATTGAGAGAAGCTCGGCTCAGGTTCTTCATGGACTGTAACGCCAACATACATACATACATTGTTCAAAATGGAATTGGCTCGGACATATAGGGTAAAGTTGTTAATTGCTCTTAACCTGGCGAGATGACAGCAACGATCCCTGTTTCAATGCCCTCTTTGCGAACTCCTCTAGATAGCCTCTACAACAACCGTTGAGAGGTGAACAAATGTATGCAGTTATTGCACTAGGCAAGAGGGCGCTACAATACATGGACAGACTGGCAGTTGTGCTGAGGGCCAACAACCCGCCTGTGTAAAAAAAAAACAAGTTTACGAATACGACATAGCACAAAGAGGGAACATGCTTTACGAGTATGCTACTGGAATGTCAGAACTCTGTACACTCCTGGAGCTGCTCATAAACTGGAAAGAATCCTCAAGCAGTAAAAGGCGGATATTACTACGATCCAGGGAATACGCTGGATAGGAAACGGTGTTATAAGGAAAAAAGATTGCGACATCTATTACAGCTGTCACAAAAGATTGCACATGTGGGGGTGCAGATTTGTCGTGGGAAAGCGATTAAGGTCGAAGGTAATCGACTCTAAGCCTATAAGTAAGCGCCTGGCTCTGATCCACACTAAAGGCAGATTTTACAACATCAGGCCCATATGGACACATGCCCCTACCGAAGAAGCTGAAGACCCCATCAAAGAGAACTATTACGACGACGCCTACAGAGCTTGTCCGGAGTACGACATCAAAATCGTACTCGAAGACTTAATGCCAACATTCAAGGGGGCAAACGTCGACTCTGACCATTTCCTCGTAGCAGCAATATTCAGAGCTCGACTGACGATTTGAGAAAGCTGCACCAGGCGACCATGAGGAGGTTCGACATTAGTAAGCTAGTTATCAAACTCTACAGGGAGCAACTGAGCGAAGGCCCTCCGGTATGCCTACGTCAAGCACAAATGTCAACAATATATTGCTGCTTTGCCGCTCAGCCATCCAGAAGGTAGCCGAGACCACATTAGACTACCTATCGCTCCCGACAAGAATACCGTCGTGTGATCGCTAGTGTGAGCAGAAAAATGGCAGCAACCGACGAGGCGTTCCAAAGCACTGCAGCGAAAAACCAGGGCAGCGCTAGAGGAGTACCGACCCAGAAGATAGGAGGAGAAAAAACTGCTGCGACTAAAGAAAAGAGTCTCGCGGCCTCCCAGCTCAAAGATATCGAGGAGTATAGGGACAAACATGAAATACGGGCCTTTTATAAGAAAAGTAAAAGCTTTGCAAGAGGCTTCAGAAAAGCACCCACACTATCGCAGTAATGGAACCTTTTTTCAAAAGTGGAATAATGTCTGCACACTTTAAGAACGCAACGATTAAAAACAATTGTCAAGACATCCACTACAAAAAAAGCAATTGGAAATACCATCAGCACCGCACGAATAAAAATTGGGCAATTTCTCAATCACTTTTTGGATTTCAAAGGCTGAAAGAGAAAGCTACTACTATGAAACAGCTCAGCACATTCACTAGTGGAACAACAATAACAACCAGTCAATTGGACAGGGCTGGGTAGTAGACTACGGCCAACATTAACAAAATAACAATTAAAGGCGTTAGCAATAGCAAGTTTGTCATAAACATCCGAATTGTCTATGCGCAACACAGTGGGTTTACTAACCGTAGTGGATTTATTCAGTAAGCTATTAGCTGAACGCCATGTATTTTTTAAATTACCACATGCAGAGCTGTTTTGAGCACGGTAATAGTTGTCACGACATAGAGGAGCTCGGCATTCCTCCAGGGAACCGATAGACTTCTGAAGCTCCTCTCTAAACCGTACCCGGTCCGTCTTTCTCAGATTCCGCCCATATCATACACAAAGCTAACTCCGCCCTTGGCTTTATAAAACGATGGTCTAAAGAATTCTCGAACCCCTACGACACAAAATCCATCTATATCACTTGCGTCAGACCTCTCCTGGAATTTGCCAGTCCATATTAAACTTATTACAAACTACTACAACTAAACTTAAACAATCTAAACTTAAAGATTTGCTAAATACTAAAGGAACTCAACCTAGGGAAGAATAAGGTAGCGGGACGAAGGGATGAACTATAAGTAAAGAGATATTTGAGAATGGTTAGCTAAACGTAGCATTCTACATAAATAAAAAAGTGGAGTGGATCTTAAGCGACTTGGGTTGGGGTCGAGCGAAATCATTTCCAGGAGGGCAGGAGAGTCGATAGCTCCAGCTATGAGCTGTATACAAAGAGGATGTCTGCTTATTCCCGCATGCTTAAAGAATTTGTAAGCCTATCAACTGCCGTTGGTCTTCGTAGAGTGGCAATAAACCCAGGAATCTACGTTGCAGGAATATGTATAAGTTTGCAGTAAAGTGCGACCAGGATTGAATTAGAAAACCAAGTCGGCCCCACTTTGTTTTCCATTACTAAAATTCGAGGCAAGTTACTCGGCACACTGATGTTGATTTAATCAAGGTCGAAACTTGAGACCTTCGTGACCCAAGTCGTCGAGTTAACAGTGTCGCGCTCATCATCTTCTGCCTGTTTGTTAGTAAAACCGGCCACAAGCCATATCATAGTCACTAGAAGCATATTCAAGAAAAGTTTATAGAGGCATGGGCCAAAGTAACACCTCGACTAGTTCCATATTGTCTCGTACTAATTTCAGTAAGTCAATTCTAGTTCGATTTTGAATCAGAAGTCCGACAGAATTTTTGAATAAATGATATGTGATCCGATTTCTGAATTAAAAAATAAAAACAAAAAAATGTTGCAAATAATAATGCAAGTATGAACGAGGACTATGGAATATTCGTCTAAACGTTTACCAAGCACACAAGCTGGAACGACCCTTTCTACTGAAGAGAGTTGCACGAACACTTTTGTTGCTTTAATTAGAGAACTCTGCGGTAATCCAAGTCCAAATCTCGAATGTTTAACAACTTCCTTCAGAAGCATTGCCACTGCTGTGACCAAAACCAGTTTTCATATCCTGCCAACCACTCGCTTCGTTTCTGCTAATTCGGACCAATTAAAATATTATAATAAGCAGCAGGCAATCGTAAGTGAGGCACATGTCCCTCTTAACCCACTGTGTGCTACTTCCTTACCTGACCAGACTTCCTTGCTATTTCTTTTATCCTTCGTTCGACTTCCTGGCTCCATACCTTTTCCCGTTCCCATTATCACGCATTGTTTCCTCAAACAATTCTAATTTATTAAAATCAATTTCCCGCTGCCACATCCTTGTCCATGAACACCTTTCACACTACCCATAGAGCACCACTTAATTCCCAACAATTGCTACACTTACTCGAACAACACCATTCCCAATCCCGAAACAAAACGAAACCGATTTATGAGCAAACCTGTTCCACACTAATTCCAAGTTCCTCAAAAAAATTCCAAAAAACCCAAGACCCAACAAATAAGTTGGTAATTTGCATTTGAATTACCTGCTCTGCCATACCGTGCCGTACTGGTCCAGGAAGAAGGATTCGAAAACGGTGACATCCTCACAACAAAACAATCGTGAGAAAACTATTTAAGTTCGCTTATGTTGCTTCGCTTCCTTGTTTGCTGGTTTGCTCCTGTTGTTTTTGTTTCTACACATCGTTGCTTTTGTCTAGGTCGAATGAGATGAAAGGATTCAGTGGAAGGAGGAAAAGTTAAGGAGTTGGTGTTGTTTCTTATCCTTTGGTCGTTATCCTTCCGCGATCGTCTTTTTTGTTTTTGTTTTTTTTTTTCATATCACCGTGCCGTATGACGTGACCTTTGGGTCGAGAGGGAAACGTGAAAATCCTTTTCCTTCCGTGACGTATCGCTGCAGGAATACTTTGCATATTAATGTAATGCATGGATTTAAAGACATTGGGCTAGGATGAGACAGCAGATGAACCGGAACCAGTTTGGTGGGATTTTGCTTTCTTTTTATAAAAAAAATTAGTTCTCGAAAAAAAGCGAGACACTCGTACAAGGATCACATTATGCGACTAGGTAGATCCGGTAAGAATTTTTTTTTTCATAAAAAAAAATATTTTGATTGCCGTGGGACAAGCTGAGACGATGGGTTCCTATCCTTAATGGGACACTTGAAGTTAGATGACAATTTTGTTTAATAAACGATGTGTTGGAAACGGAAAGCTGAACCAAGTATAAGACGATGATGGCCTGGTTTTTCAACTTGCTTCCAATATATGTACGATTTGCTACCAGTTTACTGTTCAGAGTCTGGATGTTTTGTTATTAGGAACAGCTGTAATATACCCACATGTGCCAATTTACTGACCGGTTTGTAATATCGTCTGGCTTGATTGGAGCCTTAAACATAGACAATGCATGGAGATCGCTCAGCGGTCTGACTCAAGGAACCTGTTTCGTAACATTAATAAAACAAAAATCTAACTTCGGAGCGATTTCATGATGTAAAATGTTGAATGAATTGGATACATATAGATGTGGTATACATCATAGTCTTCAACGCGCCGACGACGTCTCGATTAATACTTGCAAATTTCCCTTTTAATTCAAAGGAAGGGTTTCTGGAATCTGACGGAGTTCCACAGGGTACCGTATTAGCACCTCTCTTGCCTCGGCATTAAAAGAAAATGAAGGCTTGTCTTTGAGTGAATGAGAGAAGAGTATATTCTTCTGTACTTGTGTGTCTTTCACAGGTTTTTTTCCGCGGTTTTAAACTGGCAACACTGTTTCTACAGATTGTCAGTTTGACAGTTAAAAGTTAGCTTGTGGTTAGTTCGTTTTGCCATTTTGCGATTATATAAGTTATGGCATCATAACGCCATCAATGCGCGGCCTGTTCATGGTCCTGCACGCGCTTCGCCTCTTCAGCATTTTCCCACGCCCAGCAATAGCTTCCTTCGCCTGGCTGGCATTTGAACCCGACCAACTTACTTCTCACGCCCAGCACTACCTTCCGTCGCCTGGCTGGCATTTGAGCCAGACCAACTTACTTCTCACGCCCAGCAATAGCTTCCGTCACCTGGCCGGAATTTGAGCCAGATCAACTTACTTCCCACGCGCAGCAGTAGTTTCCGTCGCCTCGCCGGCAATTGAGCCGGATCAACTTACTATCGACTTGCTTCCCACGCGCAGCAGTATCACTCCTCACTTAGGGCTAGGTTTTGAACTTATTGTTAGGTACAGGTTAGTGCTAAGCAAGACTTGAAATAAAACAGTCGAAAAATTAACACTTGATTTTTTGATAAATAAGCTAACTTACACTAAGGGCAGAACAACGCGTGCAAATTGTGTAAACTTATTTTGAAAACCATGGTTCGGTTCGCCAAACTTATCGTGCGCTACGTCAATTTTACGGTCGACATAATCGACCATCGGAGCACGTTATTCGAGACACAATGAATCGTTTTCACGCCACGTAGCCTCTAGTGGATAATACGCATCTCCAAGGACGACAAACAATGGGATCAGAAGAAGTTATTTCCGTTGTGGAGCGCAGTGTTGAGGAGAATACGAATGAGTCGATTCGCCATCGCCCGTAGCGATTGGAGCTATGCCCATCCACTTTGTGGAAGATTTTCCGGAAATATCTTGGCTTAAGAGGATGCCCATTTTTTGGATAAATGGATGATATGTAAACAAGCAAAATTGCCGAATTTGGAATGGGACAAACACAGAAGCTCTAGCCCTTACAACCTTTGAAACCTACTGTTTGGTGTGCTTTATGGGTATTTCTTTAAGGACGACGATGCCGGCCAGAATGTAATCGTCAATGGAGAGCGCTCTAGAAACATGATTTTGTCTTCTTCGTTCCTCAGTTGAAGGGCATTGATGCGACAGACATCAACAAGATTGCGCAGCATCCCACACGGCGCGCGATACCATCAACTTATTGCGGGAAACATTAGCTGAGTGCATAATTTCGCGTAATGGACCTGTGAACTGGCCCCCGCGAATCTAATCTCACACCTCTAGATTACTTTTTTTGGGAGTATGGGAACTCACTAGTCTATGCCGATAAACCAGAGACGTTGGACTATGTGGAAGTCAACATTCGCTATGTTATTGCTGATATACGGCCCGAATTGCTCTATAGAGTTGTTAAAAATTTGACTTCACGATTGCGCTTCCTTCGAGCTATCCTTGGCATGCATATGTATGCAGCGAAAAAAAACCCCGACCAGAATGGCGGTTGTGCGGCGGGCTAACAATCCGCCCACGTAAGAAAAACTTAAAGTTATGAATGAGCAAGACGCCTCGGATACACGGACGGATACTCGATGACGACAACGCACGAAAAAGGAACACGATTTGCGAGTATGCTCCTGGAATGTCAGAACCCTGTACACTCCCGGAGCTGCTCATAAACTAGAAGGAATCCTCACGCAGTACAAGGCGGATATTACTGCGGTCCAGGAAGTACGCTGGATAGGAAACGGTATGATTAGGAAGAAAAATTGCGACATTTATTACAGCTGTCACAAAAGGTTGCACTTACTGGGATGCGGATTTGTCGTGGGAAAGCGGTTAAGGTCGAAGGTCATCGACTTTAAACCTATAAGTGATCGCCTGGCTGTGATCCGCATCAGAGGCAGATTTTACAACATCAGCCTTAAAGTGCTCACGCCCCTACCGACGAGGCCGAAGACCCTATCAAGGAGGACTTCTGTGACCTCCTGGACAACGCCTACGGAGCTTGTCCGGAGTACGATGTAAAAATCGTGCTCGGGGACTTCAACGCCAAGATCGGTAAGGAAAACACCCTTGGCGGAGTGATCGGAAAGCACAGACTCCACGATACAACAACAGATAACGGCTTCCGACTCGCTGACTTTGCGACAGCTCGTAATGCGGTGATAAGTAGCACAAGATTCCCTCGCAAGCGAATCCACACAGCAACCTGGCGATCTCCGGACGGTCGAGCCGCCAACCAAATCGACCATGTGCTCATTGACGCAAGGCACTCGTCAAACATCCTGGATGTGCGAACATTCAGAGGGGCAAATGTCGACTCTGACCACTTCCTCGTAACAGCAAGATTCAGAGCTCGACTGTGCAATGTCAGAAAACTGCACCAGCCCATCAGGAGGAGGTTCGACATTGGGCGCCTGAGCACACCGGAGGTTGCCAGAGTCTACAGGGAGCAGCTGAGCGAAAGACTCTACGGTATGCCTACGCCGAACACAAACGCCAATAATATGTGGCTGCATTGCCGCTCAGCCATTCAGGAAGTAGCCGAAATCACATTAGGATACCTACCACCCCCGACAAGAAACCCGTGGTATGATGGCGAGTGTAAGCAGCAACCGACGAGGCGTACCAAAAGGCGCTGCAGAGGAAAACCAGGGCAGCGCAAGAAGAGTACCGAGCCAGAAGAAGGGAGGAGAAAAAACTACTGCGACAAAAGAAAAGAATCTTCGCAGTCTCCCGGCTCAAGGATATCGAGGAGTCTAGGGATAAACATAAAATACGAGCCTTTTACAAGAAAGCCAAAGGCCTTGCAGGAGGCTTCAGAAAGGGCACCCTGGCTCTTCGAAACTGCGAGGGTAATCTTGTCACCGACCCGCAGGGAATAGTGAAGGTATTTAAGCAGCACTTCCAGCAGCTGCTTAACGAGCATGACCAAGAGAGAGTGGTAGGGACCGAGGAAATCCCAACTCCAGCCGCTGAAGTAGTCCTCCCACCCAGCATCGAAGAAGTCGGCACAGCTATTCAGAAGCTGAAGAACAACAACGCCGCAGGCTCAGATGGCTTGCCATCAGAGCTCTTTAAGGCTGGCGGCGATGTTCTGGTAGGGAGCATGCACCAGATCATCTGCAGAATTTGGGAAGATGAAAGCATGCCCGACGACTGGAATACCAGCTCTATATGCCTCATCCACAAAAAAGGCGATCCTTCCTCTTGCAAGAACTATAGAGGTATATCCCTGCTCAATGTCGCATACAAGATCCAGTCCAGCGTATTGTGTGAACGTCTAAAACCATTTTGCACCGCACTAATCGGCAGCTACCAGTGCGGCTTCCGGCTCGGCAAGTCAATTATAGACCAAATTTTCACACTTCGACAAATCCTGGAAAAGACCAACGAGTTTCGAATCGATACACACCATCTTTTCATCGATTTCAAAGCCGCATACGTCAGCGGGGTTCTGACAAAACCCCCTGTAGTAAAATTGTCATGAAAAGCTACTCGAAATTCGCCGTTCGGAACCGGCAATAAAACTGTAGGTCCCTTTCACCTATGGGAAAATGAAATCACACACAACATGGGTGATTGAGAGAAGCTCGGCTCAGGTTCTTCATGGACTGTAACGCCAACATACATACATACATACGACAGCATTCATCGTGAAGAACTGTTTGGGGCGATGGCCGAATTCGGGATCCCGGTAAAACTGATCCAGTTGTGTCGCGCCACGCTAAAAAACACGCAATGCACCGTGCAACTCGGTTCTAGGACCTAGGAACCATTCGAAACATGCACCGGATTTCGGCAGGAGATGCGCGGTCATGTGACTTCTTCAACCTGGTGCTGGAGCAGATAGTGCGACGGGCAGGCGTCAACAGGGAAGGCACTATCATTTACAAGTCCATCCAGCTGCTAGGATACGCGGATGATATCGACATCATCACGTGTTCTCGCTGTGCCATTGTGGAAGCATTCACGGCGATTGAAGAACAGGCGAAACGAGTTGGTCTTAAGATCAATGAGGACAAAACGAAATACATGCTGTCAAGCGAAAACCAATCCGTCGCTCACCACCTGGGACAAAATATAACAATTGACAGTTACAATTTCGAGGTAGTTAAGGAGTTTGTCTACCTCGGGGCAAACGTAAATTCCACAAATGACACCACAGTGGAGATCCGGCATAGAATCGCCCTTGGCAACCGCTACTACTTCGGCTTGTCCAAACAACTGGGGTCAAGACTCCTCACTCGAAAGACCAAAGTCATGCTTCACAAAACGCTCATTCTGCCAGTCTTGCTGTACGGAGCCGAAAGCTGGACGATAAGGAGGACAGCGGAGCTGATTTTGGGTTCTTTCGAAAGAAAAATTCTGCGCCGGATATTTGGTCCTGTCTGTGAGGAAGGTGAATGGAGAAGAAGATACAACCGCGAACTCTACGAGCTGTACCAAGATGTGGATGTAGTCCGGAAGGTAAGGATCCGTCGACTACACTGGCTCGGCCACATCGAGCGCATGGACATCAACGCTCCAGCTAAGAGGGTCTTCGACTCCGAGCCTCCTGGTTCGAGAAGAAGAGGAAGACCGAACCTCCGGTATAAAGACCAAGTAATCGCGGATGTAAGACATCTTGGTCTTGACAACTGGAAGCAGCGTGCCCGGGACCGTCAAGGATGGAAAGCAGCTATAGCTCAGGCTCAGATCCTCCATGGATCGCTGGCCTGATAAATAAGTAATTGAGTAAGATAAAATCGGTGAGTAGAGCCCTTTTCCAAATAATTACCGAAACGTTAATGCAGCATTCTCAATTGATGAACGGTATAGATGAGAAATCTCTAAATTGACGGTTTATTGATAACTCGAAGAAGAAAAATGTCACTATTCATCAAATATTGTAGTGTGTATATGTAGGCCATTGCTGTTCGGGATTGAGCTTCATTAAACCTTTCCGTACGTATAAAAATCTTGATTATTTGAAGACAGTATTTCGAAGTTCATCGACATAAACCAAAGACTTATGAAAAATGGAAAAAATATGAAATTAAATAAGTGCTTTAGTTTTTCTCACTGGGAAGTTAGTCCTGCGGGCCCTGCGTGTCGCACCTAGACCGCTCTTTTTTTTCTTGTTTCATAATGAATTTATATACTTCTAAAACATGCCGCCGTCAGACAGAATGATCCATTTTTTAACAACGAAGATCGCAGAGAATTCCGTCTCCCTGACCTCGACGAAGTTGAGATTGCCATGTCGAAACTCAAGTCGAATAAAGCTGCTGGCGCAGATGGACTGTCTGCTGAGCTCTTCAAAGCGGCTGGGGGTGAGCGGCTCATCTGTAAGATATGGTCGGAGGAAAGCATGCCCGAGGAATGGAGTCTCAGCATTGTTTGCCCGATCCACAAAAAAGGAGACCCCTTGGACTGCGCCAACTATAGAGGAATAAGTCTCCTTAATGTCGCATACAAGATCTTCGCTGCCGTTTTGTGTGAATGCCTGAGGCCATTCGTAAACAAGCTGATAGGTCCTTATCAGTGTGGCTTCAGGCCAGGGAAGTCCACCATCGATCAAATCTTCACACTATGGCAGATCCTGGAGAAAACCAATGAATTTCAAGTCGATACGCACCATCTATTCGTCGACTTCAAGGCCGCATACGACAGCGTAATTAGAGACGAGCTATATAACGCCATGTTTATTTCTGACATTCCTGCTAAGCTCGTCAGACTATGCAGGATGACCCTGGAAAATGCTCGCTGCTCCATCCGAATCGGTGCAGAACTGACCGATAGTTTCGAAGTCCAGAAAGGATTTGGACAGAGCGATGCGTTGTGGTGTGATTTTTTTAACATCATATTAGAAATGATTGTGCAAAAATCACAGGCCAATACAAGAGGCACAATCTATTTCAAATCGTCGCAACTCCTTGCATACGCCGACGACATTGACATAATAGGTAGATCGCAGCGAGATGTCAATGAGGCGCTTGCGAGTATTGAGATGGAAGCGGCAAAAATTGGTTTGGCAGTTAATGAGGGCAAGACTAAATATCTGCTGTCATCGAAAAAGGACATTTACCACCGTCGTCTTGGACAGAACGTCCATATTGACAGATATAAGTTCGAGGTAGTTAAGGACTTCATATACCTCGGCTCCGCAGTGACTTGGAACAACGACACCAGTTTCGAAATCAAGCATACGTGGCCGTGGTGCAGTGGTTAACATCATCGACCGCCGAGCGGAAGGTTTATGGTTCAAATTCGCTTCATAGCCAAGAAAAAGTAGTTTCTATACCGCCAAAAGGTATGCAACGCTGTTGAGAATGGAAAGTGACCAGATGTACTGCTGCAGGCATAACACTCACAGTATATGGTCAAACGAAATTCATCCTCTGCGTATGCAATACTAAAAGTGCTTGAACGAATTACTACGGACTATAACCAACGCGGAATGTGGTCGGCTCTCGTCCTATCTAGGTCTAGGACAACCACCCCTGAGAGTAGTGAACGAACATCAACGACCCCAACCACTGTACTCCGTTCAGGTTGTGTGTGTCAACACATCATAAGAGAATATAAAAACTCTTGAACCTGCGCGAGTCTCTACAAAAAAAAAAAAAAAAAAAAAAAGCGCAGAATTACTCTTACCAACCGCTGCTTCTTTGGGCTCAGGAGGCAACTGAGAAGTAGAGCCCTCTTTCGTACGTCCAAGTCGACCTTATATAAGACCTTAATTGTCCCGGTCCTATTATACGGCGCAGAAACATGGACCTTATCTAAAGCGGATGAGGAAATCCTTGGTTGTTTCGAGAGAAAGATTCTGCGTTCGATTTTCGGTCCCATAAACACAGAGGAGGGTTGGAGGAGAAGATTCAATCACGAACTGTACGGGTTGTACAGCGACATGAGTCTGGTCAGGCGTCTACGGATCCAACGCCTTAGATGGCTAGGCCATGTAGAGCGAATGGACACCACAGCTCCAGCCCGTAGAGTCTTTGAATCCAACCCCGAGGGACGAAGAAATAGAGGACGGCTGCACCTAAGGTGGCGCGAACAGGTCGAAGGGGACCTCAACCAACTGGGCGTGCGGCATTGGAAAAGACTAGCGAAATATCGTGCTAGGTGGAGAGGCAGTAAGTAAGTAAGTAAGTGAGTAACATCTTGTTAACATCGGAGAAAAAAAATGTGCGTTGAAAATGAGGATCTTTTTGCCCCATTCACCGAACCTACGACACGTATAATGGTTACGCGGCTTCAACTCGGGCACTAGCTGGATCTTTTAAGCCGAAATCTTTCGATAACATCTTCCATAAAGTGGATGTGCATAGCTCCAATTGCTTTGAGCGATGGCAAATCGACTTATTCGTATTCTCCACAACGGATTTCTGTTCCCATTGTTTGTCGACTTTGGGGATGCGTATTATCCACTAGAGTGTACGTGGTGCGAAAAGGATTCATCGCAGATGGACGATTGTACCGACAGCCAAATGGACGTATCGCACGATAAGCTTGGCGAACCGAACCATAAGTTTCCGCAATTTGCTTGCGTTGTTCTGGCATTAATATAATCTTCGTAAAATGGCAAAACATACTAACTACAAATCTGTGGAAACAGTGTTGCCAGTTTAAAAGCAAACCTTCGAAAAAAACACTGTTCTTTAAAAAAAAAAAAAGGACCTTTTAACCGCCATTTTGTAAGACTATGGTTTCCGTGTCTACAAAGCCCCCACTGAGCTCATCAAATTCCTCACGTAGCACTCTAAATTTGATTAGTCTCCATCTCCATAAAACTGTTTAAGAAATAGCTCACATCTGCCCCGTAAAACCCAGCATCGTTCTCCATCTAATCACATTCAATTTCTGTCTCTTTTCGTTTTTTGCTTTCTAATTTAACCTCATTACGTTCCCCCAATACCATGTCCCGAGCAATATGAGTATATCCTGTTTTGAGGGTAAAATAAAAGACAAAAAAGAAAACAATGTAGAAAAACGCACAAAATTAAAATTAACGAAACGCGAGCAGCATCAGAAAAATGTCGGCATTTTCGCCTCTATTTGCTTGTAGCCATTTACCATAGCAACCCCGAATACCCCAACCACCGCACCATCAGGATAGGTGGATTGGAACATATATATAATAATAAATACATTCCTCGTTACGCGCAATGTCCTTAACGAATATTTCTTCTCTCGATTGCTAGTACTGCTTCTGCTTATATCCATCTCGGGTGAAAAAAGCGAACAGAAAAAAGAAGTTCGAATCACTATGGCCGTTTACGGTGGTTAGGACGCTGGCAATAGGGAAAAAACACCAAATATCCACCCCAAATCTACCACCCATCACCCACCTATTTATACATGCTACATCTGCCGGATGGAACGCGGAGAGTGAAAATAAAAAACAAACCCGCGAACGCCATTTTCCTAATTTTTTTCCTATTTTGAATAAATGAACTGTAGTGATGCGGTGATGTCCTGACGACCCACCCCTCGGCTTTGTGTGCTTCAACTATCATCAGGATAATCATCCTGGGGACATCATAGAGATTCTCAAAATTTAACTGAGAATTTAACGAGGAAGAAATGACGACGGTAGAGAAACGAATTGAATTGCCAAGATCTGGCCATGGGTCCGCAAGACACAGGACACTCGTCAGAAAATATGAATAACGTCTTTGAGTTCTGCTTTTGATGGCTTTTTTCTTGTTATTGTCTAAACAAAGTGTGGAGATACCATGTTGCCCGTTTGTACATTTTAATAATTTATTTTCCATTTGAATTAACGGTGTACTGAGACTTGGACGACGACGTGGTCCTGTTTTTAAGTATTCTTTTCAACACCATTCCATCGCTGCAACTTTTTTGAAAAGATTCTCCTTTCTTTCGTGTTGCCTATTTATTATAATTTTTCATCTTCTTTCAAAAGGACGACGAGTAAGGCGATGACTTGAGGGGGTTGACAATTTCTTTTCCTTTTTTTCCTTGCATTCGGCAAATGTTATTTAATATTCTTAATGAGCGCTACAGATGCACGATGTTTTTCAAGTACACGTGGATCCTTTTTGTTCGCTTTCTTTATTTTGTTTTTTGTTTAATTTGTCCGGGGGGGGTTGGAAAAGAATACATTCTTCATCCCCGTGTGATTCCAATTTATTTACTTTTATAGAAAAAAATACATCAAATGCCGTCGTTGCTGGAACTGCACTTCAAACAAATAACAAACGACAGAACAACAACGTCCTAATCATGGAACGAGTGAGTGCTAATAACACCCTTTTGCAGCTTCAACCCTTTCATTGCCCTAACCCATTTGAATTGATCCGTTGTGTGTTCCGCGAATCGAATGGGTGGAAGGATTCCCATTCGGGTTATGTAGCAAAACCACATGGGCACATAAGCGATGGTTTGAGGTACATATATACATTCAATACGTAGTATGCAATCTGTTCTATGTGGAAAGATGCATTATCGATTTTATTTTATTTTTTTTTTTTCGTTTACTTTCATTTTAGGGCTTTATATACAAATGCATGTAACATGGCAATTTTAGGGATTCAAATGTATCTTGGTTACTAGGTAATGCAGTGCGAGCAGGGGGAATCACTTCAGGCTTATGTAGACTCCTGCTAGGCAATCTGTTTCCTTTCTCCAATGCTTCAATTTACGGCTGTGTGATGAGACTCAGTGTTGGTTGATATTATTTTTTCTAATACATGATGGCATGCAATAGCAGAGAACTTCCACATCTATTAGCAAGTACAATTCCAATTAATTTTCTTCCTGGAAATTGGTAGTAAGGATGGAAATAAAGGCTTCCATACTCCATCAAACAGGGCACCGGGGAAGGCACTGCAACCTATACAGTTAGATCTATTGTACCTTATTACCAAGCTTGACGAGTAAATGAATCTTTTAAGATATTGACAAGGTCAACTACACTACAACTTGAGTCCCTAAGGAAGCAGGTGAGATCGCTGTTTAACAGAGCAAAACGGTACAATAGTTGGACTGATTATAGATCTGCTCTAACTAAATACAACCTCGAATTGAGGAAATCCAAGAGAACGTGTTGGAGGAAACATTGCGAGAACATAGACTCGCTTCCAACTGCGGCCCGACTCCACAAAGCACTCTCTCGAGAACACACAAATGGCCTCGGGCTGCTTCGCAAATCAGACGGCACCTTTACCGTCAACCGAAGGGAATCCCTGGAGACCTTGCTCGAGGTGCCCTTCCCTGGTTCTACTCCCTATTCGATATCCTCTGACAATCAGAATAACGTCATAGAAAACATCGACAGTAGAACAAATAGTCTCTCTGGAAGACTATTCAGCCCTGACAGGGTTAAATGGACAATTAGTTAATTCAAACCCTACAAGGCTCCAGGCTCTGCTCGGGAACAAATATGCCATGTAGACCTGCAGGCCATATGTCCATATTACAACACTTTCCCGAGCTGGATATGAGTACTACAGTCTCGGACGCATTGCCACACACCTTCACCTTTGACAAGAGATTTGAGATACTGATCCCAAACCGCTCAGCATGGAAAACCGTGATCCCCTGCTAAATGTCAAAGGCCTCAGGTGGTACACGGATGGCTCCAAGATGGCTTCTGGACCAAAACGCAAGATCTCGAAGGCCCTGGGAACAAGCCCCAGCATCTTCCAAGCAGAGCTGCATGCCATCCTAACATGCGTCAATCTAAATCTTGAGACTGGCATCAGAGGAGTAACTATCAACATACTCTCTGATAGCCAAGCAGCGCTTAAGGCACTGGGTTCGTACAGCACGAACTCAAAAACCGTCAAGGAATGCCATGACGCCCTACAAGACCTCGCCAAAAGAAACACTGTTAAACTTTGGTGGGTGCCAGGACATAAAGGTATCAAGGGCAATGAAATTGCCGACCAACTTGCCAGAAAGGGTTCCAGCGACAAATACATAGGTCCGGATCATTTCTGCGGCATTCCCGGGTCAAAGATAAATTACTTCTTAGACAAGTGGGAAAAATCGTAACACCTGTCCTTCTGGAACAGTGTTCGGGGACTTCGTCAATCTAAACGACTTATACGACCCCTGAACAAAGACCCTATTGACATACTCAAACTCAATAGAGGGGATATCAGCAGACTATTCAGCTATCTAACGGGACACTGCGGTCTGAGATATCATTTAAACAAAATTAGTCTCTCGTCTGAAACCGAGTGTCGGCTCTGTCTAGAGGACGATGAGACGGCAGAACACATACTATGTGAGTGTGCTGCTCTCTGCCATCTTAGGAAGCGTATCCTTCTCAGTGAAGTTATGACTCCTGAGGGGATCACCCTGGCTCCTACGAGAAGCATTCTCAACTTCATTATAAAGGTGCAGAGGCTACTCGGCTATATAGATCTGCAAAGGTCGCAGTGCCGTATTGCTAATAGTAGCACTAGCCCCATATCAAAAAAACAGAAAAAAAAAAGATATTGACATGCTCTTTTAAGGATCGAATTTCCATACACAGGGCGCCTTTCTTGAGATGACAACATCCAGCATATTCGCAGTTTTTGTGCTGTGAATTTTCATCATCCTCCAGACAGTCAGTAACGAAGGAAGGGTCCGGTTTGTGTAGGTTGTATCTGAGAACCTCAGGAGAACTGGCGAGTCCTTTGATATGATCTCTCCTAACGTGTTTGTAACGAGAGTTCAAGGGTCTCATGGCTCTTTCAGCTACACACAGCCAATCGACTTTTTCACAAAAAGGTTTGGCGCTTTTGTATCTTTCGTCTAAGCCCTTACCTGCTAGTTGTTTTTTTTTTTTTTTTTTTAGTCAAGAGTCATACTCACATTATGTTTGTCACACAACCTGAACGGAGTGTAGGTGGTTTGGGTCGTAGATGTTAATTTACAACTCTCGAAGGGTGGTTGTCCTAGATAGGATTAGAGAGGAATTCGACTGAATTTTCACGTTGGTTGTAGTTTCCAGCAATGTTTGTTTCCTACTATGATGTTACATTTGAACTACACACACAGAGTATGAATTTGAAGTGACCATATTGTGAGACCACCGTGGTGCAGTGGGTAGTGTGTTGGCCTCGGACGCCGATGACACCGGATCGAATCCCGACACAGCCATATCATCGAACGTGTTTTTCACGGTGTTTCTCCTTAGCGGGGTTCTGACAAAACCCCCTGTAGTAAAATTGTCATGAAAAGCTTCTCGAAATTCGCCGTTCGGAACCGGCAATAAACTGTAGGTCCCTTTCTTCTTCTTTGGTGGCGTTACAGCCCATGGAGGACCAGAGCCAAGCTTCTCTCAATCACCCATGTTGTGTGTGATTTATTTTTACACAGGTGAAAGGGACCTACAGTTTAATGCCGATTCCGAACGGCGTGAGTCGAGAAGCTTTTTCATGGCAAGTTTACTACGGGGGGTTTTGCCAGTACCCCGCCGAGGAGGAACGTCGCGAAATAAACATTCGATGGCGTTGGTGTTATCGGGATCCGAACTCGCTCATCGTGCGCCAGAGTCCAACACACTAACCACTGCGCCACGGCGCCCTCTTCCCTTTCACCTATGGGAAAATGAAATCACACACAACATGGGTGATTGAGAGAAGCTCGGCTTAGGTTCTTCATGGACTGTAACGCCACCATATATACATACATACATATATTGTGAGCGTTGTGTCTTTACCAGTATTTTGATCAAGAAATTGTATTTCTTTACTATGGACAAACTTTGAACCACATACCTACCGGTCGACAATCGGTGATATTTACTCATTACATAAGATATCGGTATGCCACTATATCTACAAGGGAACCAACTTGTTCTTTTTGGATAGGATTTTGAAAAAGTCAATGCATTCCATTATCGATTTGAGAGCTCTGAATTTGGTTTTGAAAAAAGCATGTTTTTACCTCTAAAAAATGCTTATAGTCCCGGCACGATTCCTACCCTGAATATTCAATGTCAATGTGAGATTACATAGTAAGCCCCTCTAGTTTTCCAACCTGAGGAGTTCTCTTGTGATGATGTTTCGGAACGGTTTCATGGGATCCGGTACCACACTAGATGTTAACATGATGTTTAAAATGTTATCTGGGGTTGGCGCTTTTCCGAAAATTTCTTTCAATCTCCTGCGTGCCAATAGCAGGAAACGGAACTAATATACAAGTAATGGGCATTTACATTTGTGTTGAAATAAGTACGGAAACATCAATATCCAGTTAAGAATTGAATGAGGTAGAAATCAGTTCCGCCGTGGGATCGATATAGTCAGTTTTTAAAATCTATCTTTCCTTTTAGGTATTGGTTCCTCCTCTCCTGTCAAGGTCTCATACTACTATGTTTCAGCTTAATGTCTTTAACTGAAATACAAGTTTTGGTCTCATAAGTCTTCTGTATTTCATCGCCTAAAATATTTGCCGGTAGAGGTGACACATACGCACCATCTATTCGTCGACTTCAAGGCCGCATACGACAGCGTAATTAGAGACGAGCTATATGACGCCATGTTTACTTTTGACATCCCTGCGAAGCTCGTCAGACTATGCAGGATGACCTTGGAAAATGCTCGCTGCTCCATCCGAATCGGTGAGCACCTCACCGATAGTTTTGATGTCAAAAAAAGGATTTAGGCAGGGCGATGCGCTGTCGTGTGATTTCTTCAACATCGTAGGTATTGGAAATGATTGTGCAAAAATCACAGGCCAATACAAGAGGCACAATCTACTTCAAATCCTCGCAACTCCTTGCATACGCCGACGACATTGACATAATAGGTAGATCGCAGCGAGATGTCAGTGAGGCGTTTGCGAGTATTGAGATGGAGGCGGCAAAAATTGGTTTGGCAGTTAATGAGGGCAAGACTAAATATCTGCTGTCATCGAAAAAGGACATTTACCACCGACGTCTTGGACAGAACGTGCATATTGGCAGATATAAGTTCGAGGTAGTTAAGGACTTCATATACCTCGGCTCCGCGGTGACTTGGAACAACGACACCAGTTTCGAAATCAAGCACAGAATTACTCTTGCCAACCGCTGCTTCTTTGGGCTCAAGAGGCAACTGAGAGTAGAGCCCTCTCTCGTACGACCAAGTTGACCTTATATAAGACCTTAATTATCCCGGTCCTGTTATACGGCGCAGAAACATGGACTTTATCTAAAGCGGATGAGGAAATTCTTGGTCGTTTCGAGAGAAAGATTCTGCGTTCGACTTTCGGTCCCATAAACACAGAGGAGGGTTGGAGGAGAAGATTCAATCACGAACTGTACGGGTTGTACAGCGACATGAGTCTGGTCAGGCGTCTACGGATCCAACGCCTAAGATGGCTAGGCCATGTAGAGCGAATGGACACCACAGCTCCAGCCCGTAGAGTCTTTGAATCCAACCCCGAGGGACGAAGAAATAGAGGACGGCCGCACCTAAGGTGGCGCGCACAGGTGGAAGGGGACCTCAACCAACTGGGCGTGCGGCATTGGAAAAGACTAGCGAAAGATCGTGCTAGGTGGAGAGGCATGTTGGTTGAGGCCCAGGTTCACCCCGAACTGTAGCGCCCGTTAAGTAAGTAAGTAAGAGGTGACACATATGACGTCACTTGAGGTGGTTCGAAATACACAGCATAACCTCTGCGCACACAAGCGATTGACAGAGTTAGTTATTTTGGCATACAGCTTCTGTTCCTGCTCTGCTTGATCTAACCATTATAGCAATCGTTGGTGATGTCCTCGTTCCATAGGATATGTCTCATTATTGACCCCAGTGGAACCCCGCCAGTTATATGATATGAACATGTTTTTAAAAAAGCTTAAAATAATTTTGATAAGATTCCAGGGCTACCTTTACGCCTGCATGGTTGGCATATTTGTAGCTTTGATTAGATGGTGCTTGTACCATCTCAGACACTTTACGATTAGCAATGGTTTGTCAGAGTCTCAAGCAAGATGATTAGGAATATTAGCTACATATTTTCTTGCAAAGATGAGCGTTAATGGTGGTATGCAGCAAGGCAAATTGTTATTTGAGCAGAAGATCCTTACTAAACTGCGAACCGCTTATTTTTAACAATGATGGGAGGTGAATGACTGTTATATGACATGTTTTCCTGGCACCTATGGGGGCACTGTAGCTTAATGATTGTGGTCTTTCATGTGGTCTTTTATGTGCCACCATGAGTCTAACTGAATAGATATACACCAACTACTACTACTACGACTACTTTTAGTTTTAACGCTTAGATTTGGCCGCAGGATCAACGACAGACTTTGTTGTCTAGTTTGTCGCTCCAGGTGAATTTTCTGTCAACACTGATACCCAGACTACAAAAGGAAAGCCTATGGTTGTATCGCGTAATTTTTTAAGCGTTTGGTTTTTAAATGTCGAAGAGCAGAAGGAAAAAATTTTTATTCGAGCTAATGAATTAGAGTTTGCCATTTGATATATTCTAATTTTGGGTATACTTTTTTGGCTAGTATCTCGCTAGTAACATGTGCAACTTTATCTTCAAAAGTTGTATTTGGCGCTGACTTATCAGCATAGACGATTTGACGTATCCCCATAAAAAATACAAGTAGCTAGCTTGATGTCCAATAACGTGAAATTAAAACTGAATGTGGTCTCCCTGTTGTGTCCCTATCTTTACGACGCGTGTTAGATCATCGTTTTCTTGGTATTTTCCTGTGAGGTGCCTGAGGCTCCACTTGGCTTTGACCCCAGCCATCTTTTAAGGGTGGCCGTGGTGCAGTGGTAAACATCATTGACTGTCGAGCGGAAGGTATGTAGTTCTTAGTTTGTCCATAGCTAATAAATACAATTTGTTGAAGTGAGTGCACTTCTAATATAACACCATAATGGCATACAGCATTTTCTGAGAACTACAGCCAACCTGAAAATTCAGTCGAATTCCTTTCGAATACTATCTCGGACAATCACCCCTGGAGAGTAAGTAGTGAGCGAACCTACCTGCACTCCGCCCAGGTTGTGTGACAAGCATATCAAGAGTATGACTCTGCGCGAATTATAAAAAAAAAAGATAGGACCAAATCGCCTACGTTCATCTGCGGTTGAGATTTCCACCATTTCGGTCTCTGATGCAGGCGGGCTAAATACTCCTGATGCCAGTGTTTGCAAAACGTCTGCATCTGCATTTGAATAGTCTTCCACCGGACGTTGTAGCCTTGTTTGCCTAAGGTCAGATCCGGTTCAGGACGGTGAATATTGCTTTCCCCATCAAAATGTGCGCTGGGGTTAGTGCCTGAAAATCGGCCGGATTTTCCGTGAAGCAGCGATTATGGCTAGGCTAGACGCTTTCAAGCACCCGTTTGGAGTTTGCATGTCTTTCCCACACGGTGGAAATTGCAGCACCTAGTACTACTGCCAAAAGGAAAGAGACCATCTAGAGTACCGTCCTCTTATCGCCCAATTTGGCTATTGGACAAACCAACGAAGATACTAGAACGAGTTATCTACGATAGGTTACTGGCAATTACGGAAGCTAATTGTGCATTGTCAACCCGCCAAAACCAAAACCATAGTAAACCTAGCCGCGGAAGCCATACAAGGAAAGAGATGGAAAGGAGGCGAGAGGAAATATTGTGCAGTGGTCACGCTGGACCTTAAAAATACTTTTAACTCGGCGAGCTGGATGCTGAAGATAGTCATGGACTATTTCAACAATAGGAGGCTTATGTACTATGTACTAAACTGACAGGGATCAGTTCTCGGACCTCTACTGTAAAATATTCCGATTAGCGCTTCCCGAAAGAGTACGAATCATCGGTTTTACCGACGACATTGCTATTGTCACAGTGGCCAACCTAATAGAGGGTGTGGAGGTAGCTACGAACACCGCTATCTCTAAATGATTGGCTTTTAAATGCCGGCATGGAACTAGTGGCCTAAAAAACTGTACGCTGCCCCAATTTGGGCTGAAGCACTTGCTGTAAGACGGCTGAAACGGATGACAACGTCAGTCTAAAGATTCTGTGCAATAAGGACAAGCGTTCGTGATAGCCTCCTCTTCTGCTCATAATGCTCACGAGCAGCTCTCGTCCTTTTATGCAGCGCCTCTTGATAGGCTTGCTGATTGGCTATGTATACCCTCCTGCACTCGTCGTCAAACCATGGGTTTCTTGTTGGTGGCGTTTTGAAACCCACTACCTCAGGAGTAGCCCTCTCTAACGCTTGTTGGCAACGGGTTCATTGGTGTTGTACGTTCTGAGCAGGTGTTGGAGAGTTTCCCGAGGTTGACACGATTGGCTTAGGCTTTGGCGGTCTCTTTCGATTGTAGCATTGCGACGTTGTATCCCGCTGGCCTTACTCGATTTTACCGGGCCAGGCATATTCGTAGTCGTAACCTGGCTGCCACAGGATAGTGGTCCGAGTCGATGTTCACCTCGGAAAGTTCGTTTATATCGGATGCGTGCCTGCTTTTAATTGCAATGGGGTCAATTTGTATGTCGGTTGATCCGGGGATCGCCAAGTCCCCTTGTGGATGTTGAAATGTGGGAAACGCGTGCTTGCAACTAGAACACTTCCCGAAGTCTATCAGGATAAATTCATTTTCGGATGCGGTGTTGTGTATTCTGTGCTTGCCAATGACCCTATCAAAAGCCACTTCCTTGCACCGTTTCGTGTTAAAGTCTCCGAGTACGATTTTAACATCGTAATTGGGACATTGGGCATATGTTCTATCTTCTATGTCGTCTTTTGAAGCATTATCCTTGTCGTCGGTAAGGGCGTGAACGCAAATAAGCCAGATGTTGGCATATTTAGCGTTCACTTACATGCTTAAAACTCAAGAATTTTGCCTAAGTCTACCTGTAATAACAAATCCGCATCCGAATAAGCGTTGCCGTCTCTCCGTAATAGATGTCACAGATTCCCATGCACTTTTTGCCCGGTCCACCCGCAAGTTCTTCGGCTGCACGTGATTGATTGAGGGACCTAACACTCCACTCACAAGGCCGGATATCATTTTTCCTTTTGTGTTTGTTTTCTGGGCTTTTCGGGCTTTCCGAGGCTTTTTTCGGTTTTTTTTTTGTGACCTATTGGTTTTTTTTCAGCTAGGGCTTGCCGGGCAATAGCCTAACCGACACCTATCCTGTCTTGTGGCGCAGGAAACTTGCTATTCATCCTTTTCGGTGCGCAATTTCGCGGTGAAACCGCGAGGAGGTGAAAATAGGACCTACTAACAGAGTTGCTAGATGTTCGGCTGCGGTGGCGTCTACTCGCTATTTTACGGGGCCTTTGTTAGTCGTTTAGATTAGTGGATTACCTTCGCAAATTTGTAAGTCGGTCTTGCCATTTTCTAAATTTCCTTACTAAGTTGAACACCATTTTTGAGCAAAGACACTTATCCTGTCTTGTGGCGCAGGAAACTCGCCATTCGTCCTGTTTCGTGCGAAATTTCGCGGTGGAACCGCGAGGAGAAGAAAATAGGACCTACTAACAGGGTTGCTAGATGTCCGGCTGCAGTGGCTTCTACTCGCTATTTTGCGGGGCCTTCGCAAAATTGTAAGTCGGTCTTGCCATTTTCCAAATTTCCTTACTAAGTTTGAACACCATTTTTGAGCTAAATCCGAAAAAAGAAATAGGAGTTCGGACACCGGTTTCGGCCAAATCCTATTATACACACATCAATTATAAACAAAACCTAACACAGGTGTTTAAGTACACTAATCCACCGTCCCATCACACGATGTAGTTTTTGCACATCGCTAGCCCTGACCATAGAAGGGCATTTGCTTGGAAAACATTCTTACATCGCGTAATTAGTGCACTTCCCTTTGCAACCAGGCAAATAAGTATCCTTTCAGAGTCCCTGGAAGTAATGTAGGCGTATCCCGGGGCACATTGCATTGTACCTCTTTCCTCATCCCTCTTCTCTCTACACTCTCGAGAAAGGATAATTAAAAATTAAACACAAAAGGCAACAAAAATAAATTCTTTCCTTCACCCTTAAAAAAATAAAATGTCATACCGTCATACCAGATAAAGTCATTTCTGTAAGCCTGGCAAACAAAGCGTCGAAAAAGAAGAAAAACAAAAACAGAACACAAAAAGCTTAAGGGTGGCCAGGTAGACTTTATCCCCTGGTACACAGTAAATTATAGAATAATAGTAATTATTTGCAGTTGGTTGCGGCAAGGTCGACGCCGCGTCAACAGTGCACGACTGTAGTACAGTCAACTGGAGCACGAACAGGAGCTGGGGATTTGTAAAGGTTCCTTTTTTTAAATACCTCTCTTTACCTTTTCATTTGGTTTCCTTTTTGTCCTTGTTTCTTGCTTCCATTTCTGCGCGCGAAATTCCATCCCGAAGGAGAGAAAAATTAATAAACGAAATGCTGCGCTAATGAGAGTTTATGACACAGAAGACGGCTCCCCTTAGAAAAGGTATTTTCCGTCTATTGTTTTGACGAGTTGCAAAACCCTAAGCCGCATCGGCCTTAAATCTGATTGATTCTGTCAAAATAAATCACCACAAGTCAATTGATCGACAATGAACATAATAGATCAATAGCTCAATTGATTTGAGCTGTGTAAGCCTCACTCAGGATCAATTTGTGAGTGATCCTTATTGTTTTTTTTTTTAGATTTTTTTGTTCCCTTATCCTTTTGTACGGACGCTGAATATGGGTAGGTAGGTACCCTAACGAGGGTAATAAGATAGTTTTTTTTTTTTTTTTTCCCTGCTCACCGTGAGGGGTGACGACAGACAAGAGTGATGCCGGGATTATAGTGTCCTTATTGTCCTGACACTAAGACTTATTGATGTTTGATTGTTGCTCTCGAGCTCATCCTCATCAAAGTCGCTAGAAAAAAAATCTGATACAAGCCACTTAGTGTCAATAGTTCATGAGAGGAATCTTAATTAAGGGCTCGCAAAAAAAATCCTAGCAAAACCTCAAACACGAATAGTTGATGTTCCTTTAGGGTAGAGACGTTTTTCGTTTTTCCAGACAAAGCGTTGTTTTTTCTGCATCCACGGTGATGAATGACGAGTGGGTAATGTTCGGTGTCAAGCGTTTTATGCAGATTAAGTGACTTTTAGGCAAGCAACACGTGAATATCTTTATCACTTTTGATTAATTACATAAAAATGCTTTTACACCAAAATTGTTTTTAACACAATTGAATAGCAAGCGAGGGTTTCATTGTAAAAGCTCGGATATGGCTTGATGTGGGCAGATTTTTTTTTCGAATTTTTTAATTAAGAAAATATAATTGAAATACTTTTAACTTCAACATGATATTCTGTATATTACAAAATGAAGACCAGTAACACCAAGGTGACACCATCTAAAGCGAGTATAAGAAGGGCAATCGCAGAGAAAATGTCTGGACGTATTTTGCCCACCAGAAGCTTCAATTGCACGCAATGAGGCTTGTAAGTCCGTGAATTTTTTTTATTTAAGGATATCATGGAGTATAGGCTTATTAGTCTACTATGACGACTATTTTTCTATGTGCGCTTAAGAGCCTCGTTTTCGGTGGGCTCCTCGAAAGATAGAGTGAGTTGATATCGTGAGAAGTCTGATTCTGGTAGATTTGTTTAATTTTCTGGTCTTGCAGAAAGGCCAATTTTTTCACAATCAAGAGAGCTTAGTAAAGACCGAATCAAACTGTAGTCGGATAGTTTAAGGTCTGGGCTTTACGGTAGATACATCAAAACTTTCCAACTAAGTTCCGTCTATTTGCTCCGAGATGTCTTACTAACTTACTTAGGTAGCGCTACAGTTCGGAGTAAACCTGGGCCTCAACCAACAAGCTTTTGAAGCTAACACGATCTTTTTCTAGTTGATTCCAGTGTCGCATGCTCACTGTTGGTTAAGGTCTCTTTGCACCTGTGGGCGCTACCCTAGATTCCGGTCGTCCTCTGCAACGTCATCCCTGGGGGTCGGAGTCGAAGACACTTCTAGCCGAAGCTGTGCTATCCATTCCCTCCACATGGCCTAGCCATCTTAGACGTTGTTCGGGGTGAACCTGGGCCTCAACCAACAAGCGTCTCCCGCTGGCACGATCTTTAGCCAGCTGTTTTCAGCGCCGCACGCCCAGTTGGTTAAGGTCCCCTTCCATTACGTCCACCCTTCCGGGGTGGATTCAAAGACTCTTCGGGTCGGAGCTCTATATTTCATGCGCTCTACATGGCCTAGCCACGCTGTATCCGTAGACGTCGTACCAGGTCGATGTCGCTGTAACACCCGTACAGTTCTTCGGTAAATCTTCTTCTCCATACACCGTTTGAACAAACAGGACCGAAGACAGTACGCAGAATTTTCGAAAAACGACCAAGGGCATCTTCATCCGCTTTTGTTAAGGTCCAAACCTCTGCGCCGTAAAGGAGGACCGGGATGATCAAAGTCTTATATAGTGTCACCTTGGTTTTCCGGGAGAGGGCTCAACTTCTCAATTGCCTCTTGAGCTCAAAGAAACAGAGTTAGCAAGAGTGATTCTGCGTTTTATCTCAGCGCTGGTGTTGTTGTCACCAGTCATCAGTGAGCCAAGGTAGACGATTTCCTTGACAATTTCAAAGTTATATCTGCCCATGGTGACGTTCTGGCCAATACGTCAGTGTTAACCGTCTTTTTTTGGTGAATGCAGATATTTGGTTTTACCGTCATCAACTTTGAGACCCATCTTAGCCGCTTCTGCCTCAATGCTTACAAAGGCCTCATTGTGTCGCTGTGTCCGTCCAATCACGCCAATGTCATTGGTGTACGCAAGCAATTGCGTAGACTTGAAATGAATCGTACCTCTTATGTTGGCCAGCGACTCTTGCACGATCTTTTCAAGCACAATGTTGAAAAAGTCAACTTGTCTAAATCCTTTCTTAACATCAAAGGTCTCGGTTAGTTCATTACCGACCTTAATGGAGCAGCGAGAGTTCTCCATTGTCATCCTGCACAGTCGAACGAGTTTGGCAAGGATGTTACAACTAGATATGGCTTTATATAGCTCGTCTCTATACACGCTGTCATACGCAGCTTCGAAATCGACGAAAAGGTGGTGAGTGTTGATTCCTGGGCCTTCTCCAAGATCTGCCGTATCGTAAATAGTTGGTCTATTGTGGATTTACTTGGCCTTAAACCACACTGATAAGAGCCGATCAGGTTATCCACAAACGGTTTCAGACGTTCACACAATACGGCAGAGATGACCTTATAAGCGATGTTGAGGATACTTATTTCCCTATAGTTGGCGCAGTTATACGGGTCTCCTTTCTTATAGGCCCGGCAAACGATGCTGAGATTCCATTCGTCGGGCATGCTTTCCTCCGACCATATTTTACAGATGAGATGGTGCATGCACCTTACCAGCTCATCTCCAGCCGCCTTAAAAAGCTCAGCAGACAGGCCGTCTTCGCCCGCGGCTTTATTAGACTTAAGTCTTGATATCGCTATTTTGACTTCGTCTTAGTCGCGTGGATGGAATTCTCTTACACCGTCGTCCGTTACGAATGGATCCTTCTGCCTGACAGCGGTGTCTTGTCTGTCATCGCCGTTAGAGGTGGTCTTGCCAAATACTCAGCATCGCCTGTGATTCTACTACCAGTTGTCCATTTACATCCCTGCAGGCCACCGCTCTGGCGTTGTAGCCATGGCATGTTCGTTTTACCTTATTGTAAAACTTCCGGGTCTCATTCCTGCGGAAGCATCTTTCCATCGTTACAGCGTGGCTTTATTTTCATCGAACCAGAGATTTCCTGCTCTATTTTTTTGCGCTGCTGTAGGCGGATTTTGAGAGAGGTTAAAGAAGATACGATCGGCAAAGATTCTGGCAGTCTTTTGCGATTGTAGCTTTCCGACATCAAACTTACTCCTACTCGACTCCTAAGCATTCTTGATATCCTCATTCGTACCTTGGCTACAACAAGGTATTGGTCCGAGTCGATGTTGGCTCCTCGGAAGGTTCGTACGTCGGGAATACTGGAGGAATGTCTGACGTCGATCACAATGTGATCAATCTGGTTGATGGTCGATTGATCAAAAGACCGCCAGATACCCTTGTGGATGCTGAGATGGGGGAATCGTGTGCTTGCTACAAGGAGGTTACGCCTCGTTAGCAAATCGATTAGCCTAAGTCCGTTGATGGATGTGGTGTTATGGAGGCTATGCTTTCCTATGATCGATCCAAATATGTCTTCTTTGCCCAGCTTTGCGTTGAAATCTCCTAGTACGATTTTGGTGTCATAACTGGGGCATTGGGAGTATGTTCGGTCCAGGAGATCATAAAAGTCATCCTTGAGTCGATCATCCTTTTTTCGTGCACACATGTTAGGGTGTGCAGTGTACCCTTGATGCGGATTGTTATAAGGCATTCGCTCACAGATGAAAGCTTAAGCTTTTTGTCTAAGTCTACCTCGAATAACAAATCCGCACCCAAATATGTGTTGCTTGTTTTCCTTGTAGCAATTACCGTCATACAAAGATATCACATTTTTTCCTCCGTTTTTTGACTGGTCCATCCCATCGCACTTCTTGGAGCGCGGTGATGTCTGCATTGTAGCAGTCCAGGGTTTTTCCAATTGATTTCCTTCATCTGGCTTGTTGAGGAACCTCACATTCCAGGTGCAGACTCGTAGATTTTTATTGCGTTTACAGAGGTCGTCAATCGTCCGTATCCGAGGCTTGTTGTCGATTCGTAACAAGATGGTTTTTCCGTGATAGGGATGTTAACCCTAAGCACAACCCACCTCAACCTGGAGGACCAAGTTCCTGGAACAACGGGCTGGTCGCTGCACACATTAGTTCACTGTCCGGCGGGTGCATTAGGAGGGGCCACTCCGAGGCTGTGTGTCATTTTGTGAGCAGGGACAGAGCTCGAAGCTGGTGTTTGCCGTGATAAACACGATCAGCCTCTTTGCTCTGTTTGCTCGCTCTGTGTACTACCTGCCCGTTCGCAAGTAGTACACATGGTCAATAATGCGTGGCACTTTTTTTGGGGTTATCCTTTGATAAAGCACTTTAAGACGGTGCTCACTTGAAGCCCTATTAAAATCTAATTAAACAAAAACTTGTCCAGCAGGTTCTGAACTTTAATGCTAAACAACAATTATTTTTTTACTAGCTAACTAGTAATTATGTATACAGGTGCTCTCATTAAGTACAGTAACCGGACAAAGGTCGAAAAGCAATTTTGTTCAGTCTTTGAAAGGTCTAAATTAAAAACCAAAAGGCCCTTATTCGGGAAAACATTCTCAATAATTAGCCGAGTGCTTATTTGAAATTCCGAATTATTTTTAATCACGGAAAAGTGAAAAGACTAAAGTAGAAATAAAATGAACACATTCTGGCTTTCATTTCGAACCAAAAATCCTCAGCAAATACATTTTTATCTTTCGGATTTTTTCCTCCCAACCGTCGTTTTAGCTCGCAGCTTGAAGTTGTTGGAGTTGTAAAAACGAACAAAAACGAAAAAAGCAAAATATTAAAGCAAAACTCTCGTTCGCTGCACTATCTCCATTATCCGTATCCCCGCTGATTTTTTAATTTCACTCCAATGTGATGTTAGGCGGAAAGCTCATTTATTTTAGTTCCAAAACTAAATGAAAAAAAAAATAAAAATTAAAAAACAAGAGAAATCGAATGGGAAACAAAAAACAAAACGAACCGAGTGAACGGCAACTCGAGCTCGACCACGTTTCTGGTCGGGCAATAATGAAAGGAACCTTTCAGCGTAGAAAATCGCACAAAAGTTTGGTTTTGGTCGGCTTTCCTATAATTTCTGTTCCTACTTTTTTGCCTCCACATTCACATCCATCTGCATCTGCATTTCTCCATCCGGCGGCGGTATATTTCAGTACCCACAGAGCAATTTTTTCGTCCATTTTTCACTCGCTTTCATTGTAATAAGGTATAAAAGGATTTTCCACGCCACGCGAGTACGGTGTGGCAAGGTTGCTCTATCAGTAGCGCCCAAAACCAAAAACCAAAATCAGCATGAAAGCAAAGCAGAAATACAAAAACAAAAAAAAAAAAACAGTGAAATCCAACTTTGATTCAACAATCTCTTCTGCCGCCGCCGCTGCCGCCTACCATTACGCCCACTGGCTATGAGGTAATTATTTCTTCTCTCTTACATTTACCGCCTCCCACCCCTTCGGCATCTGTAGGATCTGTATGGGTCGAATAAGGCGAAAAAAAAACATCGAGCCACGGTGCAACAACCAGTGCAACTCCAAAAATTTCCGCTCGAATCCATCATGAAATGGCTCTTTACTCAGCCCCAGACCCTATCACAGGCCAATCTTTCCGTTCCGCCTTCAAGAGTGCACCACACTTACACAGCCTAGGTAGCACATCCATATATATACATATACGTACATACCCTCAAGTGTATATATTTATTTTTAATTAAAGGAAAAACTAAAATGTGCACACAGACCGACCACACTCACAGCAAACAACGCCGACATCCTGACCAAGCCAAGCCAAGCCGGCAAACAAGTCAAACCGAGAGGCAAGGCTCGACACTGTGCGCCATCCATTTAGCAGCTGCTGAATGCTGATCCCGATTTGCCTGACTCCGGCACCAAACGACACCCGGCCGTCACCCGGAGCAGTTTGGCAGTCCACTAAATTATAATTGCAAGACTGAAAATGAATTATAAATTTCATGCCCATTTACTTCTCGTTCTCATTCTTCCAAAGGAGGTGTATATCCTTCTGGTGGTGGTACTGCTGGAGCTAGAGTTGGGTTTGTCGCTGGACGTCAACAGGAAATGAAAAATTTATGAATCTCTTCTTGGAATGGCAGCATTTAATGTCGTTCGGGAAGCATGTACATGGTATGTAGGCCTTGTCCTTAACGTTCCACGGTTACGGATAGTCATCCAAAAAGTGTCTAAATCTAAAGGATGTGGTGCTCTCTGCTCGTTCTTGTTGGATTTTCTTTTTCTTCAGAAAGCCTCCGTCCCGGGACGACACACGTACATACTACATACACACCTAAATGAGTATTTTTCGACAGGGCTTATGTGGATCGTAGTGAATGGTAAGGAGATGATGACGATGATAAGTGTTATTGCAGACATCCCTATTAGACTTAAGGAGGAGTTTCATTTTCTCGTAATGACTCGCACCGGATTGTTTGCCTCTGGGTGAGGTATACACAAATGTGTCGCATTACAGGAATTTTCTGCATTTTAGATATGCGGGCGGGAGGATGAGCGTGGTGTCTCGAATTCAAGAAAGTTTTGAATTAATGTTGCAAACTAATGAGAGTGGGCAGATTGAATAAGGAATAGGAATGGCATTTTTGGCAGTAGGTACGAGTACATGATTGGGCGTTTTACATTTAATTTTTGTACATATTGAATTGGAAATTGTTTTCAGGTTGGGTATGCACAGAACACAATTTTGGTTGGACTGGGAGAATTATATTCCTGAAGGAATATTGGGAATATTGGTCTTCCTAAGGGCCCACGGACTCCCACGAAGACGTTCAACCAAAATTTGGAACCTACTCTAGAGTCCAATTGACGAAAAGGCAAACTCTTTCTACACGGTGAGGAATTGCTAGATTTGGGCCTTTAGATAGACTTTTAGCTGCAACATTTTTAGCAATCAAACAGCTTTCCCCTAATTTCGTAGTAATTCCTGTAAGGAAAGCTTTGTCGTTGTGGTACTTTCTCAAGACTCAATATTTTCTGTACCAGCCAATGCTATTTCACCATCCTAGCCTACATTTTAGAAGCTGATGTCCTGATTACCCAAGACGACAAAGGAACACGATTTGCGAATATGCTCCTGGAATGTCAGAACCCTGTACACTCCTAAGGCTGCTCATAAACGAAAAGAACCCTCACGCAGTATAAGGCGGATAATACTGCGGTCCAGAATATACGCTAAATAGGAAGCAGTATGATGAGGAAAAAAGATTGCGACATCTATTACAGCTGTCACAAAAGGCTCAGGTCGAAGGTCATCGACTTTAAACCTATAAGTGATCGCCTGGCTGTGATCCGCATCAAAGGCAGATTTTACAACATCAGCCTCATATGCGCACACGCCCCTACCGAAGAGGCTGACGACCCCATCAATGAGGACTTTTATGATCTCTTGGACAACGCCTACGGAGAGTGATCGGAAAACACAGCCTCCACCATACACCAACAACAGATAACGGCTTCTCCGCAAGCGAATCCACACAGCAACCTGGCGATCTCCGGATGGTCGAATGGCCAACCAAATCGACCTTGTGCTTATTGACGCAAGACACTGCCAAATGTTCTGAATGTGCGAACATTCAGGGGGGGCAAACGTCGACTCTGACCATTTCCTCGTAGCAGCAAGATTCAGAGCTCGACTGGTCAGAAAGCTGCACCAGCCCCCCATGAGGAGGTTCGACATCGGACGCCTGAGCACTCCGAAGGTTACCAGAGGTTACTAGGGAGCAACTAAGCGAACGGAGAGTATGCCAACGTCGAGCACAAATGTCAACAATATGTGACTGCATTGCCGCTCAGCCATTCAGGAAGTAGCCGAGAACACCTTAGGCTACCTACCACCCCCGACAAGAAACCCGTGACATAGTGGCGAGTGTGAGCAGAAAAAGGCAGTAACCAACGAGGCACACCAAAAGGCGCTGCAGCTAAAAACCAGGGCAGCGCGAGAGGAGTACCGAGCCAAAAGAAGGGAGGAGAAAAAACTGCTTCTTCGCGACCTCCCAGCTCAAGGACATCGAGGTGTATAGAGACAAACCTAAAATACGGCCTTTTATAAGAAAGCTAGAAGCTTTGCAGGAGGCTTCAAGAGAGGCACCCAGGCTCTTCGAAATTTCGAAGGTAAGCCTGTCACCGACCCGCAGGGAAAAGTGGATGTATTTAAGCAGCATTTCCAGAAGCTGCTTAACGGGCATGACCAAGAGAGAGTGGCTGGGACTGAGAAAATCCCAACTCCAAACGCTGAAATAGGCCTCCCACCCAGCACCGAAGAGGTCAGCACAGCTGTTCAAAAGCTGAAAAACAACGAGACCGCAGGTTCAGATAGCTTGCCATCAGAGCTCGTAAAAGCTGGCGGCAATGTTATGGTAGGGAGCATCCACCAAATCATCTTTAGAGTTTGGGAGAACGATTGCATACCCGACGACTGGAATACCAGATCGTATTGTCCAATCCACAAAAACGGTGATCCTACCTCTTGCAAAAACTAAAAAGGTATATCCCTGCTCAATGCCGCATACATGATCTTGTCCAATATATTGCGTGAAGGTCTTAAGTCCTGAAAGGCCAGCAAGTTTCAAATCGATACATACCATCTCCTTATCGATTTTAAAGCCGCATGCGACAGCATTCATGGCAAAGAATTGTTTGATGCGATGGCCGAATTCGGAATCCCCGGAAAACTGATCCGGCTGTACGCGACGCACCGTGCATTTACGCAACAGGGAAGGCATCATCACGCGGTCTCAGCGTGAGGTTGTAGAAGCTTTCACGGCGATTGAGAAACAGGCGAAACGAGTTGGTCTTAAAGTCAATGAGGATAAGACAAAGTACATGCTGCCAAGCAAAAACTGACCCATCGCTCACCAACTGAGACAAAATGTAACAATTGATAGCTAAAATTGATGCCTACCTCGGCAAACGTAAACTCCAAAACGACACCAGAGTGGAGCTCCTGCATATAATCGCCCTTGGCAATCGCTGCTACTTCGGCGTGTCCCAACAACTTGGGACAAAACTCCTAACTCGACGACAACAAAACGCTTATACTACTAGTCTTGCTGTACGGAGCCGAAAGCTGGACGATAAGCAGGACGGCGGAGCTGATTCTGGGTTCTTTCGAAAGAAAAGTTCTGCGCCGGATATTTGGTCCTGTCTGTGAGGAAGGTGGAAGGCGGAGAAAGGGGCTGTAAATTAATCCTCTCAAGACTGATGTCGTTCTCTTGCGGAGAAGGGGGAAAAATACTGACATGACTCAGCTGGTACAAAAACGCACTCCCATCACGATATTCAAGAAGCTAAGTGTCTGGGAGTTACCTTGGACAGCAAGTTTATTTGGTCAAAGCATGTTGAGTCAAAAACCACCAAAGCGATGTCAGCCATCTCTCGTCTCAAGAGAAATGATTCTTAGTACAACTCGCATTGGAGTGTCAGTGCGCCTGCGAAGGAAATATCCTACGACCCGTGTCTTATGGATATGCCCACTAACGTAATGACACCTGCCATTCTATTGCGCTGTAACTTCGCGGTCGAATTTCCATGGCTCTTGCCACATACTGAACCTGGGAAGGATTGTTTTCGCATTTTCACAGATGGCTTCAAGACTGGGCAGAGGGCGCCGTGGCGCTGTGGTTAGTGTGTTGGATTCACGATGAGCGAGCTCAGATCCCGACAACACCAACGCCGTCGAATATTTATTTCGCGGTGTCCCTCCTCGGCGAGGTACTGGCAAACGGGGGGGGGTAGTATAACTTGCCTTGAAAAAGCTTCTCGACTCACGCCGTTCGGAATCGGTATTAAAACTATAGTCTGACGAGCTTAGCAGGAATGTGAATGTTATATAGCTCGTCTCTAATTACGCTGTCGTTTGCGGCCTTGAAGTCGACGAATAGATGGTGGGTGTCGACTTGAAATTCATTGGTTTTCTCCAAGATCTGCCGTAGTCTGAAGAAGTGCGTTCACACAAAACGGCAGCGAAAATCTTGTATGCGATATTAGGGAGACTTATTCCTCTGTAGTTGGCGCAGACAAAGGGGTCGCCTTCTTTTGGATCGGGCAAACGATGCTAACATTCCGTTCATCGGGTATGCATTCCTCTGACCATATCTTACGGATGAGCTGATGCATACTCCCAACCAGATCATCTCCAGCTGCCTTAAAGAGCTCGATAGGTAGTCCATCTACTCCAGCCACTTTGTTGGACTCAAGCTTAGAAAAAGCATCCCTAACTTCGTCCAGGTCGGGGGGACGGAATTCTCTGCTATCATCGTCCGCTCTGAAAGGGTAATTTTGCCTGACAGCGCAAAGTAGTCTTTCCAGATTCTTAGTACCAAATGTGAATCTACTACTAGGTTTCCATATTCGTCCCTGCAGGCTTCCGATCTGGTCTTATATCCCTGGCACGTTTGTTTTATTCGTTGACAAAACCTCCGAACGTCATTTCTGCGATAGCATCTCTCCATCTCTACGATCGCGAGCTTCTCATGCTCCTTTTTTTTGTTTTGAGAAGCTTATGCTCCTCCCTCCTCTTCTGCTTGTAATGCTCACGAGCAGCTCTCGTCTTTCTATGCAGCACCTTTTGATACACTCGTCGTCAAACCATGGGTTTCTTGTTGGTGGCGGTTTGAAACCCATTACCTCACGAGCAGCCTTCTCGAAGGCTTGTTGACAACGGGTCAATTGGTGTTGTACGGTCTGAGCAGGTGGTGGAATATTGTCAGAGAGCTTGAGGGAGACACGATTAGCATAGGCTCTAGCATTGCGACGATTTTTCTGGGCCGGTCGTCATAACCTGGCTGCCACAAGATAGTGGTCCGAGTCGATGTTGGTTCCTTTAAAAGTTCGCACATCCAGAATGTCGGATACGTGTCTGCCATCAATCGCAATGTGGTCAACCTGGTTGACGGTTGATTGATCCGAAGGTCGCCAAGTCCCTTTGTGAATGTTGAGATGTGGGAAACGCGTGCTAGCAATTAGAAGATTTCGCCCCGTTGCGAAGTCGTACAGCCTGAATCCATTTTCGGATGTGGTGTTGTGTAGACTGTGCTTGCCAATAACCCTATCAAAGGCGACTTTCTTGCCCAGTCTTGCGTTCAAGTATCCCAGTTCGATTTTAACATCGTAACTGGGGCATTGGGCATATGTCCTATCTAGGAGGTTGTAGAAGTCGTCATTTGTAGCGTCATCCTTTTCCTCGGTAGGGGCGTGAGCGCAAATTAGGCTGATGTTTGCGAATTTAGCCTTGATGCGGATTGTCATGAGGTGTTCGCTTACATGCCTGAATCTCAAGACTTTTTGCCTAAGTCTACCTCTAATAACAAATCCGCATCCGAATAAGCGTTGTCTTCTCTTATTGTAGCAGTCGCTATAGTGGATATCACAGTTTCTTTTTGCCCGGTCCATCCCATCACACTTCCTGGATTGAGGTAATATTTGCCTTATAACAGTCTAGGGCCTCCGCAAGTTGTTCGGCTGCACGTGGTCTGTTGAGGGACCTTACATTCCACGTACAGAGCCGAATATCATTTTTCCTTTTCCTTTGGTTGTTTCCTGGGTCGTCATCGATTAATCCGTCCGTTTGTTAGTATCCGAGGCTTTTTTCGGGTTTTTTGGCTTGTTGGTTTTTTTCCAGGTCCCAGGCCCAGGCCGGTCCAGAGCCTAATTGACATTTATCCTGTTTTGTGGCCCACGAAATTCGCCATTTGCCCTTTTCTGTTCGCGATTTTAAATAAAAATCCCCAGGTGGCACCACGAGGAGGTGGAAATAGGGCTTACTAATAGAGCTGGAGAGCACCGTGGCGCAGTGGGTAGTGTGTTGGCCTCTGACGCCGATGACACTGGATCGAATCCCGACACAGCCACGTCATCGAACGTGTTTGTCACGGTGTTTCTCCTCAGCGGGGTTCTAACAAAACCCCCTGAAGTAAAATTGTCATGAAAAGCTTCTCGAAATTCGCCGTTCGGAACAGGCAATAAACTGTAGGTCCCTTTCACCTATGGGAAAATGAAATCACACACAACATGGGTGATTTAGAGAAGCTCGGCTCAGGTTCTTCATGGACTGTAACGCCAACATACATACATACAATAGAGCTGCCAGATGTTCGGCTGCAGTGGCTTCTGCTCACTATTTTACGGGCCAGCGCATGTCGGATACGCTACCCCTACGAGGCCTTTGTTAGTCGTTCTAAGAACATATATGGTTACTTCAAATTCATACTCTGTGTGTGCAGTTCTAATAAGCTGGGAACTACAACCAACGTGAAAATTCAGTAGAAATACTCTCGAATATTATCTAGGACCCAAACCATCTGCACTCGGTCCAGGTTATGTGATAAACATAATAAGAGTATGACTCTTGAACATACTCGTACCACCAGTTCTCCTATCTTAATTTAAAATGCAATCGCTCCTTAAAAATGTTATAACCTATCGCGCGACAAATTGTAAGTAGAGTCACACCCTGCTAGAAAACCGCAGCATGGCATTCACCACCACCATGTCACCACTACACTTTTCCAGAAATGGCCAAAGAATAATCCTTTTTTTCACTCCAATAAAAATCAAGTCTTCTTTATCCAAAAAAAAAAAAAAAAAAAAATACGCAAAAGCGTAAATTAAAAATAAACAAAATCGAGTTAACGAAGATACGCATAAAGTCCATTTCGTCAGTTCTTCGTCGCTTGCTTAAAAATACATCTCCCATCGGTCGAGTATCTCGGCCGCTTTCCGACCTAAGAGTTTGGTGACTACATTGGGTAATTTCATGGTTCAAAACACAAACCCTTTGATCTGAGTGTCCTTTATCGATTTTTTTGTTTTTGTTATGGCTTTCCATCCACTACCACCACCCTCTTGCCTGTTGTTGGAGAACAATTTTTTTTTCGGTTTTGAGTTTTTGCGAAGTTGATTCATTTTTTTTTTTTTTGGTGTCTTGTCTAGATGTGGGATTTTTATCCATTTCCTCTTGCCGGGTGGGGGGTAGATGGTAGGTGACAAGCAAATTAGAAAAAGGATTCATGTCTCTTGATGCGAGACATTTATGTCCTCTACCCGTCCGAGTCAATCAATATTCGGTCGGTTCTATCGCAGTAAACGAGGTCTGGAACAGGATGGCTGTTTTAAATTGCTCGCTGATGAACTAGTCTGTGGAGATTTTTTTTCTTTTCCTTTCAAACTTTTTCCCGCGTCACTTTAAATTACGTTAAACCCATAATTTTAATTTTAAACTTGAAAAAATAAAAAAAAAAAAAAGAAAAAGGAAAAGAGCTGAGCCTGCCATATGCTGCTGCTGCAACTTCCTGTTTTATTGTCACTTTCGTTTTTTATTTTCTGATTTTGTAACTGAATCCAAATTGACTTTATCTCGCTACCAAATCAGGCAAAATGTTCACTAAACAAAAAAATTATAACAAAAAGACATTTTTTTAATAAAAAAAATAAAAAAAAAAACACTGAAAGTGTAACGATGAGGTGAAAAAAAAACGACGAGTCCAGGGGTGGCGCAACATAATAAGGATAAAAAGAGGTTACCACCCCTCGGTATGCTGGCGGGGTTCAATTGAATTTCGGGAAAAAAGGAAGAATGCGAGGAAAAAAATGGTGACGACGGATGAGATTTTTTTGTGAAACATTTTTTTGTTTTTTTTCCGTTTGAGATTCTTTTTATTTGACGCGCTCTTAATTTCCGTGACATTGTTATGTTTCGTTTTCAGGTTTTTTTCCTTTCTCGTCCTTGTCGAAGGATCGATTTTTTTTCTGTTGACACATTCGGGTGTGCTATAACGAGAATGGGGTGTGCATCTTTCGCGCACTAAATTTATTGTTGTTTTATTAGCGCGAGAACATTTTAATGTTGCTTTTTTGCTGCATTTTTACTGGCTTGTTAAAGATTTTTTTTTTCCTTTTTTTGCTATCCCATTGTGCGTATTGTTACGATTTTGACGTATGAAAATTATCCGCAGGACTTACGACGGAATCCGGCAGCTTTTTAGAGTTTTTTTTTTTCAGTACATGTTCTGATCATTGAACCTTTTTTGTGGAGTTTTTTCGACTTTCTGCTCATTTTTTTGTTGAATGAAGATAATGAAATGCTTCAGCTCTGATTGTAGTAGCATGTTAAATAGTAAGGATTTTCAGCTGGACGAGTTGATTGTGCATTTTGAGGCTAGACTAAGGGTGCTTGACTGTTTTGGGATTTAGTGTTTTATGGAACATTTCAATTATTTAAAGGAGTTTTTCATTTTTTGTAATTTTGAGTTTTGTTACCAGAGGACCCTTGTGTCAAAGAGGTCGGTTTAGGGTAGAATTGACTCTTGACTATTTTGTTTGATAGGTAAATTGGACCGACGGTACGGCGTTTTTTTTTTTTTTAATGTTTGGTTTAACATCAGTTGGTTCTGGACACTTATGTCAGGCCATATGCTTATGTAGCTATTGGCTATAACAAGCGGTGAACAATAAAGACAACGTTTCAGTTCGTAACCACTTCTTAGCCCATGAGTAAAACATTTTTCACTTAGCCCTGTTTGCAAGGCAACCACGTTAGGGCCTCAATGAAATTTAATAGCCTTATCTATAATATAAAAATGTATCGCTAAATGTGTTGCTAAGCGCAAATCTCGAGAACCGCTGGACCGATTTCGCTAATTCTTTTTTTATAATATTCCTTGAAGTACGAGGATGGTTCTTACGGTTCTTTAAAAAATTGTCTAAAAAAAAAAAAAAAAAACACTTTTCTATCTATAATGTAAAAATATAAAAATGAATCGCTGAATGTGTTGAGAGACTCAATTAAGTCCCGGTATATAATACTTACATAAAAGTCAATTTGAACTTAAATACCATACCATAAAGCTTAAGTGTTAGTGAAGGGGTTCCGGTAAGGCAAAACAATTGAGTGACGTTAGGCGGTATAAAGTTCGCCGGGCCAGCTAGTACCTTAATAAAAAAGTTATGAAAGTCATCAACTTTAAGCCTATGAGTGATCTCCTGGCTGCGATCCGCATCAAATGCAGATTTTACACCATCAGCCTCATATGTGCAGACGCTCCTACCGAAGAGGCTGAAGACCCCACCAAAGAGGACTTCTATGATGTCTTGGACAACGGGGACTTCAATGCCAAAATCGGTAAACACAACGGATAACGGCTTCTGACTCACACCATGAGGAGGTTCGACATTGGACGCATGAGCACATCGGAGTTTACCAGAGTCTACAGAGAGCACATGAGTGAAAGGCTCTCCGGTATGCCTACGTCGGGCACAAATGTCAACAATATGTGGTGGCATTGCCGCTAGGACATTCAGGAAGTAGCCGAGAACACCTTAGGCTAACTACTACCCCGACAAGAAACCCGAAAAGGCGCTGCAGCTAAAAACCAGGGCAGCGCGGGAGAAACTGCTGCGACTAAGGAAAAGAATCTTCGCAGCCTCCCAGCACAAGGATATCGAGGGGTCTAGGGACAAATATAAAATCTTCCTCTTCTTAACGGGCGCTACAGTTCGGGGTGAACCTGGGCTTCAACCAACGTGCCCCTCCATCTAGCGCGATCTTTTGCTAGTCTTTTCCATTGCCGCACACGCAGTTGGCTGAGGTCCCCTTCCACCTGTGTGCGCCATCTTTAGTGCGGCCGTCCTCTGCTTCTTCGTCCCTCGGGGTTGGATTCAAAGACTCTCCAGACTGAAGCGGTGGTGTCCATTCGCTCTACATGGCCCAGCCACCTTAGGTGGTGAATCCGTAGACGCCTGACAAGCCTCTTGTCATGGGGTGGCCGTGGTGCAGTGGTTAACATCATCGACCGCCAAACGGAAGGTTTATGATTCAAATTCGCTTCATAGCCAAGAAAAAGTAATTCCTATACGGACAAAAAGTATGCAACGCAGTTGTGAATGGAAAGTGACCAGACGTACTGCTGCAGGCATAACACTCACAGTATATGGTCAACCGAAATTCATCCTCGTCGTATGCAGTACTAAAGTGCTTGAACGAATTACTGCGGACCATAACCAACGCGGAATTTGATCGGCTCTCGTCCTATCTAGGCCTAGGACAACCACCCTGAGAGTTGTGTGTGTCAACACATCATATGAGAATATAAAAACTCTTGAACCTGCGCGTCTGCGTTTATAGGCCCGAAAATCACGCGCAAAATCTTTCCTTCAAACCGACCAAGGGCCTCCTCATCCGCTTTTGATAGTGTCCATGCCTCTGCGCCGTACAACAGGACCGGGATGATAAGGGTCTTATATAGAGTCAACTTTGTCGTCCGGGAGAGGGCTCTATTACTCAATTGCCTCCTAAGCTCAAAGAAACAGCGATTGGCAAGAGCGATTCTGCGTTTGATTTCGGAACTTATGTCGTTGTTCCAGGTCACTGCGGACCCAAGGTAGATGAAGTCCTTAACTACACCGAACTTATATCTGCCAATACAAACGTTTTGGCCAAGACGTTGGTGGTGAGCGTCCTTATATAGCATATATTTAGTTTTGCCCTCGTTTACCGCCAGACCAACTTTCGCGCCTCGAACTCAATACTCGCAAACCCACATCTCGCTATGATCTACCTATTATGTCAATAACGTCGGCGTATGCAAGGAGTTGCGAGGATTTGAAATAGATTGTGCCTCTTGTATTGGCCAGTGATTTTGGCACAATCATTTCCAATATGATGTTGAAGAAATCACCCGACAGCGCATCGCCCTGCCTAAATCCTTTTTTGACATCAAAACTATCGGTGTTCACCGATTCGGATGGAGCAGCGAGCATTCTCCAAAGTCTGACGAGTTTAGCAGGTATGTCAAAGGTAGACATAACGTTGAGTAGCTCGTCTCTAATTACGCTGTCGTATGCGGCTTTGAAGTCGACACATAGGTGGTGAGCGTCGACTTGAAATTCGTTGTTTTTTTTCAGGATCTGCCGTAGTGTGAAGATTTGGTCGATGGTGGACTTCCCTGGCCTGAATCCGCACTGATAAGGACCTATCAGCTTATTTACAAAAGGCTTCAGGCGTTCACACAAAACGGCAGAGAAGGTTTTGTAGGCGATGTTATGGAGAATTATTCCTCTATAGTTGGCGCAATCAGAGGGGTCTCCTTTCTTGTGGATCGGTCATACGATGCTGAGACTCTATTCCTCGGGCATGCTTTCCTCTGACCATATCTTACAGATGAGCTGGTACATGCTCCTAACCAGGTCATCTCCAGCTGCCTTGAAGAGTTCAGGAGACAGTCCGTCTGCGCCAGCAGCTTTATTCGACCTGAGTTTCGATATGGCAATCTTAACTTCGTCGATGTCAGGGGGACGGAGTTCTCTGCGGTCTTCGTCGATTAGAAATGGATCATTCTGCCTGACAGCGGTATATTGACTAACATCGCCGTTATACAGTCTGCAGAAGTGGTTTTTCCATATTCCCAGCATCGACTGCGATTCTACTACTAGGTGTCCGTTCGCATCCCTGCAGGCTTCCGTTCTGGCTTTATAACCTTGTTCGCTTTATCTGTTGATGAAACTTTCGAACGTCACGCCTGTAGTAACACTTCCCCAAATCCTGAATCGCGCGCTTCTCGTGCTCTTTGTTCTTTCTCCTGAGAAGCTTATGCTCTTCCCTTCTTTTTAACTCGTAGAGCTCACGAGCTGCTCTTGTTCTTTTATGCAACGAGGCCTTTCAGGGCTTGTTTGCAAAGGCTCGACTGCTGTTCTATTGATAGCGTGGAGGATTGAGGTGTATTGGAGAGCTTAAGGAAGACGCGATCGGTAAAAGCACGAGCGGTTTCTGGCGATAGTAGCTTTCCGACGTCATAACTTTGTATTCTTACTCTACTCCGCTGCGACCTTTTATAAGAAAGCTAAAAGACTTGCAGGAGGCTTCAAGAAAAGGATCCAGGCAGCTGCTTAACGCGCACGACCAAAAGAGAGTGGTAGGGAATCCCAACTCCACCCGCTGAAATAGTCCTCCTACCCAGCATCGAAGAAGTCGGCACAGCTGTTCAAAAGCTGAAGAACAACGAGGCTGCAAGTTCAGATGGCTTGCCATCAGAGCTCTTCGAAGCTAGCGGCAATGTTCCGGTAGGGAGCATGTATCAAATCATCTGTAGAATTTGGGAGGACGAATGCATGCCCGACGACTGGCATATCTCTTGCAAAAACTAAAGAGGTATATTCCTGCTCAATGTCGCATACAAGATTAGTGCACCGCACTAATCGGCAGCTACCAGTGCGGCTTCCGACCCGGCAAATCGACTATGGACCAAATATTCACACTTCGACAAATCGTGAGAAATACCAACAAGTTTCAAATCGATACACACCAGAGAGCGCCGTGGCGCAATAGATAGTGTGTTGGCCTCTGGCGCCGATGACACGGGATCGAATCCCGACAACAGCTATGTCATCGAACGTGTTTTGCACGGTGCTACTCCTCAGCGGGGTACTGACAAAACCCCCTGTAGTATAATTGTCAAGAAAAGCTTCTCTAATCTCGCCGTTCGGAACCGGCAATAACCTGTAGGTCCCTTTCAACTATAGGAAAATTAAATCACACACAACATGGGTGATTGAAGGAAGCTCGGCTTAGGTCCTTCATGGACTGTAACGCCAATATACATACAATCGCTGATGTAAGACAACTTGGTCTTGATAACTGCAAACAGCGTACCAGGGACCATGGATTTCTGGTCTGATAAGTAAGTAAGTGTGCCTTAATAGAATGCCCAGAAAACTTCAACCGTGACATCTATAATTCCATTGCATTGTTCACGTCTAAGAAGATCTTTTTAGTTTCGTTGGGTCTTTCAAGGAATTACTCCCACTTATGGGCCATAGATGACTCCTATTATCTAAGTACAATTGGCATCTTCTGGCGATTTGGTTGTTGATGGCGCTTGCTGGCCTCATCATCATCATTTTCAGCGGCCCGCGAGTTCCACTAAAAGTGTTGCGGGGGCAATGCGCGGAGACGGAATCTCCAGGCCACTCGATCCTCCGCCATCGACTCTACTCATCGGAGTTATGACCAAACGCAAATAAGCCATTTTGTGGACTTGGTCCAACCCCCTCGTACTGGGTCTGCCAAGCGGTCACCTACGTAATGATATCGCATTCAGGGTACGCTTCGGAAGTCGTGATGATGGGAAAATTCGTCTCACGTGACCAAACTATCGAAGCGTAGTCCTTTCCGTTGGGAGAAGCAGATGCTTACTATTGAGCTCCTCGCGCACTGCCGTGTTTCCCACCCTACCATAGCGAGTAACTTCCACAACAGTACGAAGAAATCACATCTCGGCAGCACCCAAATTTGAATACCATAGGGGGGAGGTAGAACAAGTACTTAGTTAAAAACCGCTAACTTGGCTTTGACACCAAGCTCGGCCTTCCTGTTTCAAAATTGACCAAGCTTGGCTAATTTTGCAGGAAAGCTCAGCATTAGTCCTTCCATCACTCATAAAGAAGTCCCTGAGATACTTAAACTTCTCCACCTGCTTCAATGAGACTCCACCAATACGTAGAGTGCATTGGACAGGCGTTCTGGAAATAATCATAACCTGGTTTTTTCACGTTAACCCTCATTCACAGCTCCTATATAGCGCGGGCTGGAGTTCCATCTGCGAGGATGTGGGGACAACTAGGTCATCTGCAAAAAGAAGATGGCTTGCCCCCAACTCGCCCATTGTGAAACATTCCTTGCCTTGACTGCGCTGCAACATATAGGCCATATACATACATATATAATGAAAAGAGGGGGCGACAAGACGGTGAAAGGTGTTGATTTACTGCCGTTAACCCGAACACAGCTGCTACTGTTTGTGTATAGACATTGAATGGCCCTCACCAGAGGACTATAAGTCCCATAATACTGCAGGACACTCCAGAGCTTACCTCGGGGAACTCGGTCATACGCCTCTTCCGAATCTATATATCAACTGTAGATCGGTTTGGCGTACTCCCAAGCCTTTTCGAGTATGTATGGCGTTGGCGTTACAGTCCATGAAGGACCAGAGCCGAGCTTCTCTCAATCACCCATGTTGTGTGTCATTTAATTTTCCCATAGGTGCAAGGGACCTACAGTCTTATTGCCGGTTCCGAACGGCGAATTTCGAGAAGCTTTTCATGACAATTTTACTACAGGGGGTTTTGACAGAGCCCCGCTGAGGAGAAACACCGTGAAAACACGTTTGATGACATGGCTGTGTCGGGATTCGATCCCGTGTCATCGGCGTCAGAGGCCAACACACTACCCACTGCGCCACGGTGCTCTAAGCCTTTTCGAGTACCGTTCTTAAAATAAAAAGCTGGTTGGTTGTACTTCTGCCGTGACGAAAACCGCACTGTTTACCCCATTCTGGATTCGACCATAACTCTAGAGCGCGCCTCCAACACCTTAGCGTCGATTTTACGGGGAAGACTTAAAAGAGATACGCCCCTCTACTGTAGTTGGAGCTGTCTCTTTTATCTCCCTCTTTGAAAACAGGAACAATCAGGCCAGTCTAGGTGTCACCTTAATGACACGAGAGAGCCATAACACTCCGGCATTACCCATTGACTTAAGCATTTCTGGCCGGATTCATCCGCACTGGCAAATTAACCAACTTTTATCGATTCAATCGGTAAAACGACTTCCTCAAACGTTGGCCTATTCTCCGCCCCACTCAGGACTACAGGTCTGTGCCCCTTCAGTGCCCTGTTCGGGATTAAGCAGCTCCGAAAAGTGCTCGCACTTGCAGTAGCCAAGATGCGCCTACAGATGCGCCTATGAACGCAGCGGATTAGAGTAAGAACATGACTACGGAAAACTACTATCGCTCTCGTTGATCGTGTCTCTCTTAAGCTTTCTCATACACCTCAACCCTCCACTCAGTCAGTAGAACAATAGTGGAACCTTTGCAAACAAGCCCTGTAAATCACTGTATCTGATGTTTTGAGCTTCAAGGGTCAAGTTTTGAGCTTGCCCGATCTACAAGATGGGGGACACCTGTGACTGCGCCAACTACAGAGAAATATGTAAGTCTCCTTAAAATCGCATACAAGATCTTCTCTGAGACCTTATGTGAACGCCTGAGGCCTTTTGTAAATAAGTTGGTGGGTCCTTATCAGTGTAACTTCATGTCATGTCTACGTATGACATCCCTGCTAAGCTCGTCAGACTATGTAGGATGACTTTGGAGAATGCTTGCTGCTCCATCCAAATCGGTGCAGACCTGGCCGATAGTTTTGCTTATTTAGGCAGTAAATGAGAGCAAAACTAAAACGAGTATATGCTCACCACCGACGTTTTGGCCACAACCTTTGTATTGGCAGATATGTATAAGTTTTGAAGTAGTTAAGGGCTTCGTCTACCTTCGCTCCGCAGTGGCCTGGAATAACGACATTAGTTCCGAAATCAAACGCAGAGTCACTCTTACCAATCGCTGTTTCTTTGGACTCAAGAGCACTCTCACATACGACCAAATTGACTCTATATAAGTCCCTTATTATCCCGGTTCTGCTGCACGGCGAGAAGCATGGACACTGTCGAAAGCGAATAAGGAAGTCCTTGGCCGTTTCGAGAGAAAGATTTTGCGTGTAATTTGCGACATGAGTCTAGTCAGGCGTTTATGGATTCAGCGCCTAAGATGGCTAGGCCACGTAGAGGGAATGGGCACCGCAGCTCCAGCCGGGAGAGTTTTTGAGTCTTTGAATCCGACCCCGAGTAACGAAGAAATAGAGGACCGCCACACCTAAGATGGAGCACACAAGTGGAAGGGGACGTCAGCTAACTGGGTGTACGGCACTGGAAAAGGCTAACAAAAGATCGTTTTAGCTGGAGGGGTATGTTGGCCGAGGCCCAGGTTCCCCCCGAACTCTAGACTAAATTTTGCGTTGAAGTTTTTAGCCGATTGCTCCGTCGTAAACAGAGTTTGAGTGCGGATGGGCCCCCTTTAATCACTTTTATTTCGACCTGGAGCATGCTGCCATAAAAGCCTGGAGTGTAGAAGGAAGGCGGATAAGGTAGCCAACTAACTGGGGTTTTAGATGTTTTAGATGGGTTTAGATGCAAACTGTCGTTTGCATGACGTGATTGGACAAACACACAACTGGCATTGCACACTATATCTTCGATGTAAGGGAACATTTTACCCACATACCTTACCATTGTTTTGGCATACTAACGCCATTAACGTAGAGATCAGCTCTTACCAATTCTTGTTTGTACTCATTTGCCGAATAGAGCGTCTATTGACAGAAAGAGGGAATTAAGGCTTTTAGCTTGAGTGTAAGATTCAAGTACCGACCGTGGAGCTCAAGAATGGTGTCAAGTTGCAAGTTTTCCAGAGCTGATATGGTATCTATGTACATACAGCGAATGACAATCTAAGCCAGGTTCGAGGGATTAGCTTCCTCCTTCGCAGATTTATCTAAGTCTAAGTCTTCCCGCCAAATGTGATGTTAATTCAATATTCGGGGCTTGGCTCAAGCAGCAACTCTATGTTTCCTGTCAATGTATCTCCAGAAGAGGGAACTGTACCTGCAGAGCGGTACATTCATCGGCATGGTCTAAGACAACAAAACAAAGAACTCATGTGGAGGAGTTAATCGCCATCGGCTTTCTTCTTGTCGGAAACTCAAAGCTGTCCTTGGTCCCCATTGATTCTAAATCACAACTATCTTACCTCCTCCTTCTAAGACCAAACAAAGAAAAACTTAAAAGAAAGTGTTCTTAGCATAAGCCGTCCATCAAGTAATTCCCTCAAAATCCCCATTCAGCAATAGACTTACCATTGACAACCATATCACTTCCAACCTTCAGTCAAATGGAACACCTACCATTTAGTCTCACCCAGTAATTCAATAAGCACAGTGCGCCGCGTCGTGCCGGCTATAGCTAGCGGCACTAGCCTTTGATTTCTCTTTCGAAACGATCAAAGGATCGACTCTGCACCGTACCCTCGTACCGTGTGGCCACCGGTCGAAACCGATACCGTTGATAGTCCGACAAATATCAATTGCCTGGTTTCCAATTGCACCCCTTGAGAACCGGATGTCCAAGAAACTATAAAATAAAATAAAAGCAAAAAACCTATTGCTCTAGTCACCTTGTTGTTAGTTGTCGGTTTGTCAACAAAGCAGAAGAACAAGAGACTACCGAGAACTACAAGAAGCAAGTGGACTCGCGTGTGGTACACCTGCTAAGCGGGTTCAACCACGCAGCACGGGCGGGACGGTCCCATAGAAACACTCCCGAAGCCATATTAATTATGGAATAAGCTTCTTTCGCAACATGCCAGCGAGTAGGTACAATGACGAATTAACGTCATGACAGGATGACGTGTCGCATCGCAGCAAAATGCACGGCAGCGACAAAACGAACGGGCAGCGGCAAGTATGTATGTGTGTTTGTGAATCACTTTTCAACGGGTGGATAAGCACTTTGTTTCCTTGACAAAGAGGAAAACAGTGGGAGGGGTGGCACGAAAACAAAGAAGATTTTCCTGTCGATTCGACGACGACGGTGGCATGACTACGTTTCGCAGAATGATCAACGACTGAGGAGTACCTGGAAGTAGCAAGTGACAGCTCATCAAAGTGGATAGGAGATGGGGAGACCCACATACATATGTACATAGTTAGTGTGGTGGGGGACATGGGAATATTTATTTGACCGGCAGTACCCGTGAAACAGCAGGAGGTGGAGTGCACGTGTGTCATTCTGACTCCAGTGTGTCTGGAAGTGCTTCTTTTCATTCGTCGCACAACATGGCGCAAATGTCACAAGTTGATTCCAAGAAAAGCGGGTGTGCGATATTACCGATTGTGAAACATGAGCGGATACGCTTGTGAATCACTGCGGCTACGAAAGAGGCAGTGTGACTTGTTGAACGGGGGCAAATACGAAGAAGGAAAACTATGGAGTATTTATGAATACCGTTATTCTTTGTATTTATGTTTATAGACCATACTTCATTCACAATAGAAATGAAATGAAATGGTTAGAAAGTGAAATGTAAATAATATAGAAGAAGATACAATTCATCTTGAAGAAGTGCGTAGAGTGAGATTTATAACTTAACTATTCCAACCAGTTACGTTATCAGAACGTAAGAGGTCTCCGCTCAAAACCCAAACTGTCTTCCAACAATCACATGCTCTACCCTTTGGAATCTTTGCTCTGACCGAAACGAACCTGATCCCCGGCATAAATAACTCCGAACTGTTCCCATAAAATTTAAATGTTTATCGCAATGATGAACTCGGCCGACCCATTGAGGGTTGCCCCTGTCGAGGCGTCCTTTTAGCCGTCCTTAATTCAATTGACTCTTCCCTCATTGCAGTATCATCCTCCCCACATCTCGACTTTATTTCAATCAAGATTGTGCTACCCAAGAAGTCACTTTACATCACTTGTTTCTACATCTTGCCCTCACAACCCATAGAATCTTATCAACTCGCTATCAACACAATTGACCAAATAATTGATTTAAGAGACCCTCAGGATGAGATCCTTCTCTTCGGCGATTTCCACCTTCCTCATCTTGAATGGTCTCAATCAGACGAAGAATCGTTTTATATTGTCACCAACCCCACTACTGCCAAAGAATGTCTCTTCTTGGACCGCATTGCAGATTCAAACCTTAGTCAAGTTAGTGGCATCTCAAACTACATATTCACCGATCCCCTCAATTCTTCTGTCTCTCTTTGTCCACTTTCCCTTTCTACCATCGATAACTTCCATCCCCCCCTCCTTCTTTCCTTCTTTCATAATCGTCCATCACAGAATACTCCTCCTTCTGTTCTGCCTTTTCACGATTTCCACAAAGCGAAATTTCACCGAACTAACGAATACCTTAAAAAAGCGCTTTTCAACTTTGATAATCTAACTTTAAATGATGCTGTATCCATATTCTACAGGGAAATATTTAATTCTATCTCTCTTTACGTCTCATTTTCCCAACGCATAGCTTTGTCCTCCTCCCCACCATGGTATAATCGCAGGCTCCATTCCCTTACAAACAAAAGAAATAAACATTTGTCAATATTCCTTCGTACTCAATCCCCTAAAGACTTCTCTAACTACATGGGTAGCTGTCTTCACTTTACCGCCCTTCACAACTCTCTCTATCAACGCTATATAGCTGAAATGCAAGCCAATCTTACAAGCGATCCAAAATCCTTCTTTAAGTTTGTATAACTACAAAAGAAAATCGGATGGGTACCCCACCTCTTTCTCCTTCAATGATCAAACCTCAAATGACCCTAACATTATCGCCAATTTTTTTGCCACCTATTTCAAACAATCTTTCGCTGACGACTCCTTTGTTCCGGATCCCGCTTACTTCGATTATTTACCGAATTTCACCCTTGGACCTTTTCTTCCTCTTACAGTCGACCCCTATGCCATCGAAAACAAATTAAATCAACTTAAAGATGAATTCACTCCTGGACCTGACGGTCTCCCTGCAATATTCCTAAAAAAATGCTCCTCAACACTCTCTTTCCCTCTCTCGAAAATCTTCACTTTATCCCTATGTTTGGGCGAATTCCCCCAGTTATGGAAAACCTCATATATAACCCCTATACACAAAAAAGGGCCGAAGAACAATATCAACAATTATCGTCCCATTGCCAAACTGTCACATATACCCAAACTCTTCGAGAGCATTTTGTACGAAATCTTAAGTTTTCGCTGCAAGTCTTTAATCTCCCCTAGACAAGGCGGTTTCCTCAAATGCAGATCTACAACCGCAAATCTTATTGAATTTGTGTCCTTTACCCTCTCGGCCTTAGAGGATGGCAATGAAGTCGACGTTATTTCTACCGATTTCAGTAAAGCTTTTGATAACATCTCCCACAGACTAATACTCTTGAAACTGTCTTCCCTTGGTTTCGATCCCATTTCCGTGAAGTGGATATCTTCTTACTTGAACAATCGCTTTTATAGTGTCCGCTTTAGATCTGCCTTTTCTAAACCTTTTCTAGCTTCCTCCGGTGTCCCCCCAGGTAGCCACTTAGGTCCACTTCTTTTCGTTCTTACCATTAACGATATTGAAATGGTGATCAAACATTCCCATATCTCACTATATGCCGATGATACCAAGTTCTTCAGGAGTATTTCCTCCAGTCAGGACCCTCAGGACCCTTCCCTAATCCAATTAGATCCAAATAGTTTTTCCACCTGGTGTTCCAAAAACTGCTCGGAACTCAACATTCCCAAATGCCAATCCATTACTTTTTCACGTAAACGAATCAAACCCCATCCCCGTCTCTACTTTCTAAATAATCAGCCCATAGACACCGTTCAGGCTATCCGTGATCTTGGCATATTATGTGACCAGGAATTAAATTTTCGGACACATATTGGACAGCTAATTCAGCACTCGGCTTCGTAAAGCGATGGTCTAAAGAATTCTCCGACCCCTCCGATCTCTCTACACAACCTTTGTCCGGCCCCTTCTTGAATACGCCTCTCAAGTATGGTCACCTTACCAACGAACCCACATTTCTAGAATCGAGAGCATCCAACGCCGGTTCCTACGTTTTGCACTTCGAGGTCTCCCCTGGAATAATCCTTTGCTCCTACCACCCTATCAAGACTGTCTTAAATTAATCAACATGAACACGTTGGAGGAAAGAAGAACTGTATCTGACATTCTCTTTATCCATCGACTCCTTTCAGGTACCATTGATTGCGCGACCCTCTATGACTCTGTCTCTATCAACACTAACCCTCGCAATGTACGTAATCCCCGTCTCTTCTATCTACCCACCCCCCGCACCGCCTATGGCTCCAATGAACCCATTTCTCGTATGCTGGGAAGTGTCAACTCAAATCCTTACTTCGACTTCAACCCCAGCACTCCATGCTTAAAAACTCGTCTTCTTAATCTAGCCCCCTTCCCCCACCATCCTTAGCTTCTAAGTTAGATTAAGTTAGATTAAGTCAGATTAAGTTGGCTTGAATTAAGCCCAATAAATGGGTGTGTTTGCCCCCACGAAAATTATACGAGCAGGCTCCAATGATGCTATTCATTCACAATGGAATTCTTGAGCAACGTGGTTTTTACCATAGATAAATGAACAAGATGGCAATCTGATGGCTTTGACAGGCATTTTGACAACTAGCCCCTACAAACGCGTTGCGGCTTGACGGCGTCTTGACTATGTCATTCTGCCTTGTTCCGACATCTTGACTCTAAGTCAAAAGCGTCGTATTTAAAGCGGCCCCTAAACGCTCAATGTTATTGCGCAAAATATTGCACAATTTTATTGGCTTGCTGCCCCAGACGGTTCAATATTTTTCCCAATAATTTAGTTGACCGCTCATATTTGTAATAAAAGTCAAAAGAGTTTTGATTTTCCGCAATATATCGCACCATCTTGCAATAATATCTACAGACGAACAATAATATTGTGCAATATCAAATATCGCACAATATTATTAAGCGTCTAGGGGCCGCTTTATATTACAAAAGCAACAACCAACACCTGCGGTGATCATTGGGCAGACGTGCGAAGGTTTTCCATCTTGTTCATTTATCTATGGTTTTTACAATAAACAGTTTGTTATAATATTTTTTGGTCCATTCACAATGAAAACGAAAATATGGTACTAAACAACTAAACGTACCGAAGATCATTCACAATTACAAATGTATGTACGGATCATCGATTAAGAAATGATTTAAGTCACATGTTTGTTTACGAACGTAGAGCTCAATCATTTCGTCCCTAATAAATCACCGTGGTGGCCGTGGTGCAGTGGTTAATATCATCGGCCATCGAGCGAAAGTCTATAGTTCAAGTTCGTTTCATAGCCAAGAAAAAGCAATTCCTATACGGAAAAATGTATGCAACACAGTTGTGAATGGAAAGTGACCAAACGTACTGCTGCAGGCATAACACTCACAGTATGTGGTCAATTGAAATTCATTCTCTGCGTATGCAATACTAACACCAAGAGGGCATGAACGAATTACTGAGAATTATAACCAACGCGAAATTTGGTCGGCTCTCGTCCTATGTAGGACAAACCACCCCTGAGAGTAGTCAACGAACATCTAGGACCCAAAAACCACTGCACTTCGTTCAGGTTATGTGTCAAAAACATCAACCTGCACGAAACTTTCCCTCACCCTGTTACCTTCGCTCGCACACCGTTCAATACGTTATAAGGCCTTAGCCTTGAGTGCGCGTGTGACTGAAAAAAAAAAAAAAAAAAAAAAAAAACTTGTACCTACAATGCTACAGAGAAATCAATAATGAACGATTCACAATAGTGACGAAGATTGTTGTAATGATTGAGAAAAAATATACTGGGTTCACTGTTACACTTAGTTTTAAGAGAGATTCAAGTTGTGCATCGCGGGTTTTATTCATTATTAGTCTAGAAGTTAAGACTAGCTGGACACACGGGGCTGGGTATCCGCTCCTATGCCAAAAACTGAGGCGAAGCTGCAAAACCTCACAACCTTTACCCGCGTAATGTCGCGTTGCTAGCTTACAGCGCGCGCAGGTGAAGTTGTGACCAGCGGCCACTGCGAAATTATAGAGTCCCAGGCTCCCTTGACACGCCGTTTGCATTTTCTACCTGCACTTTTGATGCACCTGTCGGGTTCTGCGTAAAGAAAGAAAGACAAGTTGTCCGTACTTTTTGCGCGTCTTATTTTTGTATCTTTGTCTAATCACGGAAAGGAGGCAAAGTTCGGCATATTTAGAAAGTCTAATGCGATGATAACGAGTTTAGTGTGATGTCAAGCGCGATAGTCGGTCCATCTCTTCCTTACGTTTCTGGATTTTTGTATTGTTAACGCACGTGAGGATTCGACCGGCAGTGAATGGACGGATTAGTAGGCCGTCCAAGGTCTTGACTCTTGAAAAAGCGACGTAGGTTAACCCAGCCGAATATTCCGTGCGACCAATATCAACCACGGCCTTGGTTAGCGTGATGCCTTGCCTTCGATGCACTGTGATGGCATATGCGAGCAACAACGGGATTTGCTTGCGTGTGCACGATAGACCATTGTGCATGAACGACCCAATTTGCAGTACGATGAGAACGGAACCATTCGCGCAGGTTGGCCCTGTATACATATGTCGGGAACTTTACCCGAACGTACAATGGCAAACGGGAGTAGTAGATGTCGTCGTCGCTAGCTTCGTAAACTATGTCCACTACTTCCCCCACCGTACCGTTGCACAAGCCTTTGTCGTATCACAAATTCGATCGAAGCACGACGACGAGCCCTTAACGACTCGTAGTTCAGCAGGAAACGATGCTGCGTTGTCGCCTGCTGTGCGTCCCACGACGTTGTTGTGTTTGGCTCAGATCAATGCCACCGAAGCCGCCAGACGCTCGTAATTAAACGATCTGACCTCCGCGTTGCTGGCCAGTATGCGAACGGCAGATTCAAAGCCCGGAATATTGAAGGCTTAGGTCACACGTTGCTGGAATAAGCTGACGTCTTCATTTGTAGATTCGCCGCGAGAGAGTCGCTCTAGGGCATTGCGAAACCCTTGTTGCTCGTCTCCGGTCTGACGCATGATTTCGCGGAGTGTAAAGCAAGTGCCTATCTGGGTGTAGACGAATTTGGCGGCAAGAGCTTCTGAGCTGTCGGGATGTGCGTTGGCGTAGAGTGCTGTGTCCATCACGAGGTCGAGCTGAGAGAAGTCACCGCAGAAGTATTTATACAATGAAGCCACCGAACGCTTCCTCTGTGTAAGACTTCGCTTGACGCAGACGTTGGTCGATCGCGTGCATAATGAGTAGTCCTATCATTGATACATATTTCACCAATGATAACGAAACGCACATTTTGACACTTCGTTTGCATTTTGCGTTCCGCTTCATTCGCAAGTTGTCGATACGCTTGTCGTCGAGCAGGCAGAAGTAACGCAGAGTGAATCGTCGAACCATGGATATTGTTGGTAGCGCAACCGGTTGGTGCAATGAGCAATACAGAGTAGTTTCCGTGTGCAAGTCGAGTTCTTTTGACCATTTCTGCGATAAGATAAGACTGTTTCAGCCTTGCCTTGCCCAAATGCTAGTTTCGAGTCAGTTCTCCCAATCAATTGGCGTTGCAAAAAGCTCATCACTTGTTGCTGCTCGGAGTTTAGCGGCAATTGTGGTGTGCTGTCTGTCGATCAATTTCGCAAACTGGTCGACCTCCATGTCCGTCAAATATGACTTACGCCACTTAAAAGCCAAGTCCGTGTCACGCATGCCCAAAGGCGTATCTGCCGGCAGCGGGCCAGGAGCGACAGCGGCAACTTGCATCCAGTCACGCAGATCAACTTCTGGGGTCTGATGCACTTTTTCAGACTCCGCCTCTTCCATGTTGAGTCGCCACACATTTTCAAGTGCAACGGCTTCTACACGAGCCAGAAATGCATCGAGCCAAGTCTGATCTGCCGATTTCAGTTCGTCGTACGTACGCCATGGGACACGTAGAAGCAGTTGCTGTTTCGCGAACAGCTCGTCGTTGGCCCTACCCAGTGCGATGTTTGGGTACACCTTCAAGATTTTTTCTCGAAGGCAGTTTGCAGCGCAACCGTTGGCTCGTTTGCTGTGCTTACGCAAATATTCGCAGTGTAGAAGTCCGTCAGCCTCGAGCCTCCTCGCCTTCCGCTTCCGACACGAGCACGTAGTCTTCTAATTCGATCACTAGCGTGACAAAACTTCTAGATGCCGAGAAGAGGTCCAAACGAAGATGTTCACCATCTTCGTGTATGCAGTCGACGCGTTTGCATTGCTGAGAGCGTTGTCGACAATATCCTTGAACATTTACTTCAGGCCGTTTGACTGGTCCTCCGATTTGCTGGCGTACTGGACAATGTAATTGATCACAGCGTGTTCGGAAGTGATGATCTTGAAATTTGTGTTCACACGCCACGATATCTTGATGAACACGTTGTGATCGTTGAGTAATGGATCGTTGCGCACTGGACGGTAGACCCAATGACCCTTATCCAGTTCAAGTATCGAAGTTGCTTGGCACTGCTTGGGGTAGTTGAACCTTCACTTTCCATTGCGAAGGCAAGCATTGGTGCATTGCGTGTGGCACTGAAGCCTGATTGCGATTGGTGCCACTCCTACTAGTCCTTTTGTGCGCGGGTCACCGTAGTGCCAATTGGTCGCAGTATTTGCGCCCCGCCGTTAGTTGATCTTGCGTCATTGAACTGAACCTTCTTGCATCTGGTGCGCCCTTGGGCCAGAAGATGCCGTGAAGCTGTGGTGATCCTCGATGCTGGTATTCAAATCGGTACCAGAAGTCTTCTACTTCGAACACCTTGCCAATGACATCCGACATGTATTTGCGAGCTCGTTCGTAGGAAAATTTATCAGCGATCAACGGATTCAACACGAGAAGCTTTTGACGCTGACGAGCAATTTGTTGTTCCGTAAGTGTCGACTCTTCCTCGAAGTTTGCTCCCATAAGCTTAGCGAGATCGGGCCACCACAGGTCAGCAGCGGACAGCGTAATGAATGCTGTTTGGATGCCCAGTTGCGTTACCATGGCCTCAAGGTCAGTCCGGCGCTGATACCAATAGCATATTGTGCCTCGAATTTTTGAAGTCCAATGAATGAGCTTACCCAAAATGCTGTTGTCGCGTGTGACTGCATTACGAAGTTGTGCTATGTTGCCAGCAAACTGGTTTTTCTTTGCGAATATTGAGCCACGCTTTGAAGATCCGGTGCGCTGCAGGGTGTTCCATGCGAAGTAGCGAAACCTTGGATCTTGTGCAAAGCGCTGCGACTTGTGCTGGAGAAGATAAATGAAGTATTCACGGAGTGTTGGCCGGAGATTTGCTGGTCGGTTGCCTTCGTGTATGTCCGCGCGTCCATATGGAAACAGACACGGAAACGCCATTGTGATGTAACCTTCTTGACGCTCGTTTACAGGAAGCGGTTGTGCTGCAGGCCAGTTCAGCGTAGTCTGAATGCGATCTTCTTGCAAAATCATGACATTCGCAGGAATGCCAGTCTTGACGTCCTCAAATTCTTCAGCTCTAGCAGGCGTCTCAGTAGCTTCTGCGTCCGATGCATCGATAGCTGTCTGAAGCATTGCAGAAACGTCGGCGTCAATCGGAAGTGCTGTTATGGCTTGTTGAGATATGACTACATCGCGGGAGTATTTGTGTTTGGCCTTCAGCCATAGCAGGGCGTTGTAGACCTTCGCTCGTCGGACGCGGAAGTCTTTGTGGCTTTGCGGTGTTTCCCGACGTACAACCACTACTGGCAGCTCCAGTGGCGTCAGTTCGACCTTCGTAAGCCTACAAATGACAGAGCAATTAATTAGCCTGCTATAAATGGACACACGTAGACTTACTTGTTCCTGGGGAAAGAAGAACCTGGCCTTCCAGGTTGGGGGTTGTGCCTAGGGGTAACATCCCCATCACGTAAAAACCCACTTGTTCAGAAGCAATCACAAGCCTCGGATACGGACGGATACAGAGCTGACTAACAGACCGGGTGCAGACGATCAATTGGAGCAAACCCTCAACTGCTATAAAGCAAATATAACCGCACTCCAGGAAGTGCGATGGGATGGACCAAGCAAAAGACGGATAAAAAACTGTTACATCTACTACGGGAACTGCTACAAGGAGAACAAACAGCATCTTTTCGGGTGCGGATTCGTTATTCGAGGAAGACTCGGACAAAAAGTCTTAAGCTTCCGGGATGTAAGCAAACGCCTCATAAAAATCCGCATCAAAACTAAGTTTGGAAATATTAGCTTAATATGCGCTTACGCCCCACCCGCAGAAAAGGACGGTCGACTCAAGGAAGAATTCTCCTAGATAGAACCTAAGCGCAATGTCCAGCTACGACACAAAAATATGTAGTTCTAGGAGATTTTACTGCAAAACTGGGCAAAGAGAACATATTTGATTCGATCATAGGAAAGCATAGCCTCCATAACACCATTTCCGACAACGGACTTAGGCTAATCGATTTTCTAACGGGGCGTAACCTCCTTGTAGCAAGCACACGATTATCGCATCTCAACATCCACAAGGGTACCTGGCGGTCTTATGATCAATCAACCAGATTGATCACATTGCGATCGACGCCAGACACTCCTCCAGTATTCTCGACGTACGAACCTTCCGAGAGGCCAACATCGACTCGACCACTACCTTGTTGTAGCCAAGGTACGAATGAGAATATCAAGAATGCTTAGGAGTCGAGTAGGACAACGTAAGTTTGACGTCGGAAAGCTATAATCGTAAGAGACTGCCAGAATCTTTGCCGATCGTGTCTCCTCCAAGCTCTCTCAACATCCGCCCACAGCAGCACAAACAATAGAACAGGACTGGGCGCATTGCCAGAGCGCCGTCAGAGACGCTGCCTCAGAAGTGCTGGGTTTCGAACCGCCACCTCCTAGAAACCCCTGGTTCGATGAACAATGCGAGCAAGCCCTGGCAGGAAAACAAGAGGCATATAAAGCCATGCTGCAACGGTGGACGAGAGCTGCTCGCGAAATCTATGAATGCAGAAGAGAAGAGAGGAACGCACGCTTTTTAGAAGAAAGAGAACACGGAAAGCGTGAGATCGAGGAGATGGAGAGATGCTTCCGCAGGAATAACGCCCGGAAGTTTTACAATAAGGTAAAACGAACATGACATGGCTACAAAGCCAGAGCGGCGGCCTGCAGGGATGGAAATGGAGAACTGGTAGTAGAATCACAGTCGATGCTGAGAATTTGGAAAGACCACTTCTGCAGACTATATAACGGCGATGACAGACAAGATACCGCTGTCAGGCAGAACGATCCGTTCGTAATGGACGACGATGTAAGACAATTCCGTCCATCCGGCGAAGTCAAAATAGCGATGTCGAGACTTAAGTCTAGAAAAGCTGCGGGCGCAGACGGCCTTTCTGCTGAGCTTCTTAAGGCAGCTGGAGATGAGCTGATAAGGTGCATGCACCATCTCATTTGCAAGGTACGGTCGGAGGAAAGCATGCCCGACGAATGGAATCTCAGCATCGTTTGCCCGGTCCATAAGAAAGGAGACCCCTTTGACTGCGCCAACTATAGGGGAATAAGTCTCCTTAACATAGCATATAAGATCTTCTCTGCCGTATTGTGTAAACGCCTGAAACCGTCTGTGGATAACCTGATCGGCTCTTATCAATGTGGTTTCAGGCCAGGTAAATCTACAATAGACCAAATATTTACGCTACGGCAGATCTTGGAGAAGGCCCAGAAATACCAAATCGACACTCACCACCTCTTCGTCGATTTCAAGGTTGCATATGACAACGTGTATAAAGATGAGCTATACAAAGTCACGTCTAGTTTTAACATCCCTGCCAAACTCGTCCGACTGTGCAGGATGACAACGGAGAATTCTCGCTCCTCCATTAAGGACGGTAATGAGCAAGCCGAGACCTCTGATGCTAAAAAAGGATTTAGGCAAGGTGACGCGCTGTCATGCAACTTTTTCGACATCGTGCTTAAAAAGATCGTGCAAGAGTCACTTACCAACACAAGAGGTACGATTTATTTCAAGTCTACGCAATTGCTTGCGTACGCTGACGACATTGACGTGCTTGGACGAACACTGCGAAACGTCAATGAGGTCTTTGTAAGCATTGATGCCTCATTGAGCGGCTAAGATGGGTCTCAAGGTTAATGAGGGTAAAACCAAATATCTGCTTTCATCTAAGAAAGAAGGTCGACACCGACGTATTGGACAGAACGTCACCATGGGCGGAAGGAATTCGTCTACCTTGGCTCACTGATGAGCGGCGACAACAACACCAGCGCTGAGATAAAACGCAAAATCCGCTGATTCTTTGGGCTCAAGAGGCAATTGAGAAGTAGAGCCCCCCTCGGAAAACCAAGGTGACACTATATAAGACCTTGATGATCCCAGTCCTCCTATACGACGCAGAGGCTTGGACCTTAACAAGAGCGGATGAAGATGCCCTTGGTCGTTTGACGAAAATTCTGCGTGCTATCTACGATCCTGTTTGTTCAAACAGTGTATGGAGGAGAAGATTTAACGAAGAACTGTACGGGTTGTACAGCGACATCGGCCTGGTACGACGTCTACGGATACAGCGTCTAAGGTGGCTAGGCCATGTAGAGCGCATGGAAAATACAGCTCCGACCCGAAGAGTCTTTGAATCCACTCCGGAAGGAAGGCGCGGCAGAGGACGGCCGCATCATCGGTGGTGCACGCAGGTGGAAGGGGACCTTAACCAACTGGGCGTGCGGCGCTGGAAACAGCTGGCCAAAGACCGTGCCAGCTAGAGACGCTTGTTGGTTGAGGCCCAGGTTCACCACGGACTGTCGCGCCACCTAAGTAAGTAAGTAAGTATCTATGTACGTAGATAAATTGACTAGTTTATCGGTTATATTCACAACAATAGGGAATGCAAATAAGACGTCAAGAAAAAGGTGTTTCTTCTTCTTTAGTGGCGTTACAGCCCATGAAGGACCAGAGCCAAGCTTCTCCCAATCACCCATGTTGTTGTGTGATTTATTTTTCACATAGGTGAAAGGGACCTACAGTTTAGAGCCGATTCCGAACGGCGTGACTACGGGGGGTTATACCAGTACCCCGCCGAGGAGGAACGCTGCGAAATAAAAATTCGATGGCGTCGGTGTTAATCGGGATCCGAACTCGCTTATCTTGCGTCAGAGTCCAACATACTAACCACTGCGCCACGGCGTCCTCAAAAGGTGTTTGTTTAACGTTATTTGTTTAAGATGAAATGTGATCGATCTCTTTCCTAGAGATTTTGTTCATTCACAATAAACCCAATGTATGTATGATTTGAGGACGAATAAGGTATTTCATACAATATATGTAAGTGATCTGTATAAGTATCTAAGGATTGAAATCTGACTTGAATAAGTTTAGTTTGGCAATAGATGCATTATCTGACCATTCACAGTGGCTGTTAGACAATTACAGATAATTTATTCACAATAGAATATGCAAGAACACTGCCCTATGCTCACGTCCAAGTACGGAGAAAAGTCTGTACGCCTTTATAGTGACTCAAGTTGTGGATTATATTGATATAGGTCAATTCACAATAGATCCATAATTAGTGATGCTTGAACTGGTGTACAAAACAGGAGTTGTTAGTAGATCGCATGATTCACTTATGTATACGTATGTACATATGTATGTATATGTAGGTTCATCCACATTGCTAGTTTCGCTATCAGACTGGTTACCAGGACGATCTTTTCTGAAACCACACTATGTATCCCTTCCTTAGAGTGTAAATCAAGAGTAAGGCGCGACTGAAAAGCAGTTGTAAGCAATCTATCTATTGTGAATAGTTTTTTAAACATAAATTCCCTCGGACAGCTTAGGTGCACTACTGCTCCCATTAGACTGGAAGTTAACAATTTACCCAGCTGAGCACTCGACCACGCAATATATTCTATTTCAATGGAAAAGCAAATCCATGCAATGATGCTGATGATGTGAGGAGAGAACGAAAGGATTCGTTGTAATTGAAGAGAAATTTTTCAAAGAAACTGCTAGCAACAAAACGGTAAATGATGCTGCAATGAAATTATTCACAATCTCTACGCCATTCGTTCATTTCGTCTATCGAGGATGGATACTCCGTTCGACTCAAAGGACCTGCGGTTACATCCTGTCTATATTCATTGCTTTTTTTCTATTTTTGTTTTTTATTTTTCAGCATCGTACTAACATTCCAGGAAAATAAATCTCATTTTTCTCGTATGCAATTTCACCTGTTAAAAGCTTCCTGCAGGTAGAACGTATGTACATTGGTAGTAGGTACACCAACCAACGTTGTAGCAGGACCAAGCCGAATTGAACTGAACTGGAACTCCTTTCAGATGTTCCGTCTTCATCCTTTAACAGTTTGCTTTTAATTTTTCCACAATTTTTTCTTTTTTGCATTTCTTTTTCGACATAAAAAAAGTTACAAAAGCCTTGGCATGTAATTATGTCCCGTAACGATAGCTCGTTAGTGAGTGTTGTATGGTGGAGGGTGGAGCAGGTTTGAACTCAGAACACAACAAGAAAATAACGAAAAGGATTTCCGCCTCTAGTTCATTTACAAAAGACACGAAGCAGCATAGAGTCCAGACATACAAACACATACACTCCTCGTCCGGCTAGTATGTAGTACCTAGTCCTGTAGCCAAGGCTCCCGAGAATCGGTTTTGAAAATGTAGAAAAATAAAAGAAAAAGGAAGAAAGAAAAACGAAAGAATTCTGTCAATTCCTTGTTCGGAACGATGGTGGTTCGTCTTTTGCTACGTTGATTTATTTATTTTTTTTTTTTCCTTCATCTTCTTCGTGTCCAGAACGAGGTCCAGGTCCAACTTCAAGTTCATTGTATTCGATTATTAGTCGTACATGTACTCAGTTTGGATTTTCGGTCGACCAGGATGTTGCTATTGAGTGTAGTTGCGTTGAACCGCCTAGAATCAAGTAACTGGGATCAGTGGTTTGGGGCACATGTTGAGGAATGGTTTGCGGCGATGGTACAATGGATTCACTGCAGTTACAGCCGCATTGAAGAGGTCCCATAATGACGGCTGAGTCCACTTAGACTCAGACTTTGTTTGCCAGACGGACACTTGAATGGGCGGACCGTAGTTGCTTTCATCCAACTGATGATGATTAGTCTTCTTGAGAGAAAGAATTGCTTTCGAGATTGGTGACTGGACGCTGGAGTGGAGAGTGCTGCGTGTTTGCCGGTTGGATTACTTCATTAATGAAAAATAAGCAATAACTTTCAGAGTCTTTGGCTATGGTTATAGCCTCAGCTCATACCTTTGTATTTGGCTTTTGACTTGCGCCTCGACTTTTGCAACGGCTCTATGCCTGGCTTGGACTGTGCTACTGGCTTAGGTAATGGGTTGCTGCATTATTGAATTCCTTGAAATACACTCTTTTTCTTTTTTGTAGTTGATTGTGTGCGGGAGCAACAGTAATTAATGACGCTGGACGGCAACTTGTATCCAGTTGGCTTTGGGTGGGTAGTTTACCATGGCAGCTTGACACTGGTACCGTTTTAATTATTTTCTTTACTGCAGAAGAACGAGTCTCAGGCTGGGGTTTTGACAAAGCACTGGCCACGTCCGAAGGGACCGATGTTAATTGCTGATATTTGTGGAAGGCGGTCTTGTTCAGAAATTATTAAGAAATCAATTGCTGTGCATAGGAAGGGCACTCGTCCTGTACCTATGTATGTATGTAACTAGGAGAGAGATAGCCGCTCCAGTGAACAGTTCCGTGATACTTTACTTTTCTGTCCCCGACGGACTACTGATGGTTCAAAATTTGTATGCTTTAAACTACAATCATGTGAGTCAGTTCAAAGTAGTGCAAAAGCGAACCCATCCAGAAATCAATCCGATGACGGGTTCAAATCCTCGGCTAGTTACAGATCTTCTGCCTCTAATCTTCTTCTTCTTCGGGCGCTACAGTTCGAGGTGAACCTGGGTGAACCAACAAGCCCCTCCAACTAGCATGATCTCTTGCTAGCCTTTTCCATTGCCGCACACCCAATTGGCTGAGGTCCCCTTCCACCTGTGTACGCCATCTTAAATGCGTCTGTTTCTTTGTCCCTTGGGGTTGGATTCGAAGACTCTCCGGGCTGGAGCCGTGGTGTCCATTCGCTCTACATGGCCTAGCCATCTTAGGCGTTGAATCCGTAGACGCCTGACTAGGCTCATGTTGCTGTACAGCCCGTAAAGTTCGTGGTTGAATCTTTTCCTCCATCCCCCGTTTGCATTTATAGGCCAGAAAATCGAACCGAGGGTCCGTATGTATCCGGAATCGGTAACCTCACTGAGGTTGTGAACGCCGCCGTTGGCTTTACTATGTAGGGCTCATCTGCCGCCGTCTATTTTCCATGGTCTCGACCCGACCTTGGAGATCTCCTTTTGGACCTGGGCACCGGAATATGTTCGAGCAGCTCCAAAATGTTGTCCAGGTGGCTCCCACTAACTGGAGCTGTGGACGCCACCGTTGACCGATGGATTGACAGGCGCCGTCCTGAAGAAGATTTAAGGCCTGGAGCCGATTTACTTTCACACTTCCCTTTCTCTTGTTAGCAGCCCCCAATGACTTCGGTCGAAGATACTAGGCTCCCAAGATTCACCACGTGGAGATGAGAGTAGGACTTTGATGACAGAGGCTGGGTGCAAATGCCAGTACCCGCATAAGTCGCTTGTCGACCCTTAGAAACTCACTGTCAGCTGTCAGATTGTTTTTGTTTTTTGTTTTTTTTTTTTTTTTGTGTTAGTTAGTCGGCACCACTTTATAGCAGAAATGGTGTAAAATTAAAATTTTACTTTAATTTTTAGAACTTTTTCTTAGGTACCTACCAAGTGCACATTATTTCCATCTCCGGTCACGACTTCTCACCGGCAATGGTTGCCAATTTAACGACGAAATAAAATGTCAATCGTAAACACCAGTTAAATGGTGGCTTCCCATAATGAAGATACGAACTCCGTGCTGAATAACACCTAAGCACAAAGTTTATGTGCCAACCTCACGACTTCCTGGCAATAGTTTCAGACCCGAAGGTCATTCTAGATCAGATCGAATGGTTCTTGTGAATTGAATATCGTCCTAAAGTGTAATTTTACGACGGTCCGCGGAGAATTCCAAGAAATTACTATCAGTTTAACTACATCTTTAACGGCCGGCTATGAGGTGTCTAATTACAAGCAACGAAAGATCGACCAAGGAGCTGGACACTTTAAATTATTAGTTACACATTTCCTGGCTATATACTTTTGCTACGGGATATGTATAACTTTCAAGCCACCATATAACAAGTTGAGAGAAAAAGACCTGCAGCCATTCCATATGTAAATGTGTCGAATGGACGGAGTACATACGTGTGTTAAGCACTTCCATGTACGCCTCGAAACCTTTGCCTATGAAATACCATTACTCGCTGTCAATCCAACCAATCTGGGAGAGTAGAACAATCAAAACGAGAATTCACTCCGAGCAAATACCGAGTCAGGAAGAGCATTGCATTTTTATCGCAGATAATCGATCACTCCTCAGCCGTTCGGCCTGCGGTCAGTTTGTGGTCTTAATGCAAAAGTCCCACTCCACATGATCGACTGTCAGCGTATTCAGGATTCTAGATAGTATAGTTCGACATCGACACATGTTCAGTCATCCGAGTAAATCAATACGAGACCCGTAATTACGCATGCAAGCCGCCAGAGCCAAGATAGTCATTAGAAATTAATCAACATCCATTAGAGTGTAACTGAAGCTGGAACTGTGACTGTAGTCACAAAAGAGCCTGCTGAGAAGGATATCCATACCGCGATGCGAAGCGTTGATAAGTTTCATCGCCGCATTGCATTGCAAGCTTGCAATGAACAACAGCCTCCAGCATCCCAATAGGTTGAGGGGAGAGAGAAATAATCAGTTTGATTGGCGTGCTTCCATCGGCGCACACACTCATGGTTGCCAACTGTAAGCTGGGATTTAATTAGGGGTTCTAGTAGTTGCCTTGTTGTTTATTTTCTGTTTTCGTTTCGGTTTTTATTGACGTGCAATAAAAAAATTGAAGGCGACTGGTGGGCAGGAAGTCCAAAGCAAACGGCGTCCGTTCGTTCGTGGTGTCTCGTGGTGACTGGGATGGCGTTGGTATGGTTGGGCATGGACTGATTAGATAGTTAATTGCAATGTATATTAAAGGTGCATTTTTATTTATGACTTTCTGCATCTAGCTACGACGCGTGAGGTAATGTGGACGCTGTTGGCATGGCGTGTGGTTCGTGTTGGTTCGGTTTTATGAGGGACTGGAAATCCACCGTGGATGGTATCGGAAAACTAGTGGAAATCAATGTGCAAACAGAATATGTACAAAGTAGTGCTATGCTGCAAATAAGCCTGTAAACAGAATCAATATTACAGTATTAGTGGAGGTAGACAGTGTGACTATCATCTAATGCAGGTCTTGTTCTAAGTCAGAAAAGTTTTTCACTATGTGGACCTCTGCTTAGGTGGCGCTACAGTTCGGAGTGTACCTGGGCCCCAATCAACAAGCCTTTCCAGCTAGGACGGTCATTTGCTAGCTATTTCCAGTGTCGCATGCCCAGATGGTTAAGGACCCTTCCAACCTGTGTGCGCCACCTTAGATGCGGCCATCCTCTGCAACGTCGTCCTTCCGGGTTGGGGTCGAAGACCTTTGGGGCGGGAGCTGTGCTATGCATTCGTTCTACATGGCCTAGCCATCTTAGACGTTTGATCCGTAGACGTCGTACTAGGCCGATGTCGCTGTACAGCCCGTAAGGTTCGTGGTTGAAACTTCTCCTCCACTCTCTGTCAACACAAACGGGACAGAAGATTGTACGCAGAATATTCCTCTCGAAACGACCAAGGCCCTCTTCATCCATTTCTGATAAGGTTCAAGTCACATTAGCTTGCTATGCGCTCACACCCCAACTGAAGGAAAGGACGATCGACTCAAATAAGGTTTTTACGATCTCCTAGACAGAACATACATATGTACATATGCACAATGACCCAGCTACGACACAAAAATAGTTCTAGGAGATTCTAATGCGAAATTGGGCAACGAGGACATGTTTAAGTCGATCACGGGGAAATATAGTCTACACGACACCACGTCCGAAAACGGACATCGGCTATTCGACTTCCTGGCGGGCGCCTTCCTTCTGGCTAACACACGATTCCCGCATCTTAATATTCACAAAGGAACCTGGCGATCACCTGATCAATCTACCACCAATCACATTGATCACGTTACGATCGACGCCAGACACTTCTCCAGCATTCTAGATGTCCGAACCTTTCGAGGAGCCAACATCGACTTGGACCACTACCTTGTTGCAACCAAGGTACGAGCCGAGCTGGACAACGAAAGTTTACAATCGCAGGAGACCGCTAGGGCCTTTGCCGATCGAGTTTCCCTCATTCTCTCGCAAACTCCAATGACACCAAAACAACTCACACAACAACAGTGGGAGCATTACCAGCGTGCCATCAGAGACGCTGCCCCTGAAGTGTTGGGTTTCAAGCCACCGTCAGCTAGAACAACCTGGTTTGATGAGCAATCCATGCAAGCCCATGTGGCGAAGCAAAACGCCTGTCTGCCGATCTGGTAGAGCGCATGTACCAGCTCATCTGTAAAATATTGTCGGAGGAAAGCATGCCCGACGAATGGGATCTCAGCATCGTTTGCCCGACCTACAAAAAAGGAGACCCCTATGACTGCGTCAGCTACAGGGGAATAAGTCTCCTTAATATCGCATACAAGATCTTCTCTGCCGTTCTGTGTGAACGCCTGAAACCCTGTGCGGGTAATCTGATAGGTTCGTATCAGTGTGGTTTCAGGCCAGGTATGATGGTGAGTGAGGATTCATACAGCGCGACGCACTGTCATGTGATTTCTACAATATCGTGCTTGAAAAGATTATACGAGACTCACCGGTCAACACAAGAGGTATGATCTATTTCAAGTCTGCTGCGTATGCGGATGACATTGGCGTAATTGGACGAACACAGCGGGACGTCAATGATGCGTTCGAAGGCATTGAAGCAGAAGCGTCTTAAATTGGTCTTTCGGTTAACGAGGGTAAAAGGAAATATATGCTGTCATTCTAAAAAAGACGCACAACACCGACGTCTCGGCCAGAACGTCACAATTAGCAGCTACAAATTCGAAGTGATCAAAGACTTTGTCTAGCTTGGCAAACTAGTGACCAGCGACAACAACACCAACCCAGAGATCAAACGCAGAACTACTCTTGCCAATCGTTGCGCTGTCCAAAACCTTAACCATCCCGATCCTCCTCTAAGGCGCAGAGGCCTGGACTTTGACGAAAGCGGATGAAGAGGCCCTTGGTGGTTTCGAAAGGAAAATTCTGCGTTCAATCTATGGTCCCGTTGGAGTGGAGGAGGAGATGACTAGCCATGTAGAGCGATTGGATAACACAGATCCGGCCCGAAGAGTCTTTAAGTCCAACCCCGAGGGAAGACCGAATCTAAGAAGACGCACACATGTGGTAGGGGATCTTAACCAACTGGGAATGCGTCGCTGGAAACAGCTGGCAAAAGACCGTGCCAGCTGGAGAAGTTGTTGGTTCAGGCCCAGGTTCACACTAGACTGTAGCGCCACCGAAGTAAGTAAGTAAGCCTCTGCTTCGTAGAGGAGGACCAGGATGATTAACGATTTATAGAGGGTCACCCTAGTTTTCCGAGAGAGGGCCGTACTACTCAATTGCCTCTTGAGCTCGAAGAAACAGCAGTTGGCAAGAGTTATTCTGCGTCCAATCTCAGCGCTGGTGTCGTTGCCACTTGTTACAAGTGAGCCAGTGTAGACCAAATCCTCGACTACATCAAAGTTATAGTTGCCAATAGTGACGTTCAGGTCAAGACTTCGGTATTACGCGTCGTTCTTTGACGGCAGCATATATATTTGGTTTTGCACTCGTTTACCTTCAGACCTACTGTAGTCGCTTCTGCTTCAATGCTCACAAAAGCTTTATTGACATCTCGTTGAAAAAATCATATGACAGTGCGCCGCCCTGTCTGGATCCTATTTTGACATCAAAGGTCTCGGTTAACTCCTTACCGACCTTAATGGATCAGCGGGAATTCTCCTTTGTCATCCTGTACAACCTGACGAGTTTGGCAGAGATGTCAAAACATGGCATGGCTCTATATAGTTCGGCCCTATAGACACTGTCATATGCGGATTTAAAATCAACGAAATAGTGGTGTGTGTCCACCTGAAATTCATGGGCCTTCTCCAAGATCTGGCGCAGTGTGAATATTTGGTCTATCGTGGATTTTCTTGGCCTGAAGCCACATAGATAGGAACCTATCAAATTGTGCACGAATGGTTTATAGAGCTCACGAACAGCTCTCGTACGTCGATGCAACGTGGACATGTATGCATTCTGTTTTTCTGCATGTACCCGTCTGTGCTCGTCATTAAACTAAGGGTTTATCCTAGGTGGCAGCGGGAAACCTAATCATCAGAGGCAGCATCCGTAATGGCGCTTTGACAACGTCTCCCTTGCTGTTCCATAGATTCTGCAGATTGCATCGGCTTTTGAGAGAGCTGGAGCCGATCGTGTCTCCGGCAAAGTTCCATGAGGGGTCCCTTGCTATTGCAGCTTCCCGACGTCAAATTTTGATCGTCCTACTCGACTCCACAGGCTTCGCGATATCCGCATACGTACCTTGGCTGCCACAAGGTAATGATCCGAGTTCGAATTGGCTCCTCGGAAAGTTTGGACATCCAAAATGCTGGAGGAATGTCTGTCGTCGATCGCAACATGATCGGTTTGATTAACAGATAACTGATCAGGAGACCGCCAGGTCCTCTTATGGATATTGAGAAGTGGGTATCATGTGTTAGCTACTAGCAGATTACGGGCCGTCATAAAATCTATTAACCTGAATTCGTTTTCAGACGTGGCTGTGCTTTCCTATGAATCATTCAAAGATATCCTCCTTACCCAGCTTCGCGTCGAAATCTTCTATAACAATCTTGGTGTCATAGCTGGGACATTGAGCGTATGTTCTATCCAGGGGGTCATAGAAGTCAGATTCCGTAGTATATGTCACAGTTTTTCATCTTCTTTCTACTGGGCCTTTATGTATTGCTTTATAGGAGTTTAGGGCGAATTCTAACTGTTCGGCCGCACCCGGTCTGTCAAGGGACCTGAGATTCTAGCTGTAGAACCGATACTCCTACCCTTTTATACGTTTGCGGAGGTCGTCGACATGTAAACCGTCCGGTAAATCCGAGGCTTATGGTTGTCTCTGAGTTTTAATTTTTTTTCACGGTTACGGCTTACTAGGCCGTAGCACAACCGAATGAACCTGTTTTTGGCGCAGGAAACTCGCCATTCGCCTTCCCCGTCTGCAATTTCCAGGGGAAACCTACAGATGGCACCACTAGGAGGTTGGGATGGGACTTACTAACAATGCCGCAAGGTGTTCTCGTCTGTGGTGACTCTTCTCGCATTTTCAGCAGAAAAGCATCCGTAAGATAGATGGTAGCCCTACGAGGCCTTTGTTAGTCCTTTGCCATACAGTCGGCTCATACAAACTTATTAGTCGGAAAAGCGATGATCTTATTGAGTTCAAAGCGGCAGTATAGCAACGCGCAACAACCAGCACCTAAATTGCACGTGAGCCTAATCGGACGTGTCACTGAAACTTAAAAAGGTCTTGCGTAGGTATAAGCCTATAACAGAAGTCCTGATCACCATTTGTGTAGTTATCTAAACGAGACAAAAGCTGCCGCGTAGCCGTGATAAACCAGGTCTCGGGGTTCAGGAAGAGAGTTTTATATGTAGGTGTCTTCCTAAAAGTACCCGACCTGCTCTTTTTTTGTTTTTTTAGAAATTGTAAAGGTGGTAGAAAGTATCGACGTTATATGTATGTACTTGAGATTATTCTTCAATAGAAGTGAATTTATGATCTTTAGAAGCCTCTCTCTTCTTTTTTGGTGGCGTTTCAGCCCATAAAGGACCAGAACCAAGCTAATCTCAATCATCCCTGTTGTGTGTGATTTATTTTGCACACAGGTGAAAGGGACACACAGTTTAATGCCGAATGGCATGAGTCGAGAAGTTTTTTCATGGTCATGAAAGTATACTACGGGGAGTTTTGCCAGTACTCATATCGTCGCATGGGTTTTCAAAGACCCAGATGACATTTCCCAATAGTTCTGAAGAGTTTTTCTTCTACAATAGAAAAACCATTGCGTAAGCCTTTTCACCTGTCCCACTCTTCTGGGCTTTTCCTGAGTAGATAGAAAATAGCATTTGTCCAGCCCATCTAGTCGGTTATTAAAATGTCTTGGATCGCGAAAGCTCCTAATGACCGATAATATGGGTTTCGTAGCAACAGATCGATTAATGATTTGATGGCATATCTTACCGTTTTGATGGCATATCTTTCTCTCTTCACCAAGCAGGCGAAAGCAAAATAGTCCTTTGGATTCTATCTTTCGAATCGTTCCGAGTAGTTTTGAACGGGTTAAAGTCCGGCATTCACATTTTAAATGCTGGTGTTCCCCAGGGTTCCGTTTTGTCTCCGGCACTTTTTCTCCGTTTTATAAATTACCTCTTGTCTAACACTTCTAATCTAATCCACTCTCAGTTTCCCATATTCGTTCACCAACAACGACCCTGCTCTTCAGCTGTAAGTAGTGAGCGGAAGCGTATATTAAGTTCGTGAAATCCCGATTTCAACAACATCTTTTCATGGCGGTGAAAATTGAGGCCTGTCGTCCCAGTATACCTCCGATTCGTGTGGATGACACTTACATGTTAGAAACAGAAAAGCTTTCCATCCTGGGTATGTGTGTCACTGATAATTTTAGTTGGAATGACCACATATTCGGTGTCGCCAAGAATCTCATACAGATGGATGTCCCAAATTAGAGTTCAACGCTCACAACCGGTCAGGTGCATCCAATACCTCATTGTACCTATTGGATAGAACTTAAAACCCCGCAATAAGACTGACAGAATACCCCAGCATCACCAATTCAATAAATTCGCTGAAACATTGCAGAAATATCTCTTCCCTGATTTATCGATACTTTCACAGAAAACTCTCTGAAGAAAAAGCGAGTCGCATTCGGCTCCTTCAATTATTTTCCGCAACAGATTTCTTTTTAGGAATACTCACCCACATACAAAGAAGCCTACTTTGGGACCCACCGTTAAATATAAGTGATCTTTCTTTAACCGAACCGCACGAATCCGGAATGCTTTTCCGGATTTGGTCTTCGCTCCTCAATATAACATACAAGCATTTAGGATCCATGTCGATGGTTATCTCCTCTCTTCTTCTTCCTCTTTCCCATCGGCCCACACTGTTACCTGATCAACTTTTGAATTTATATCACTTTTACCGCTTATCAAGAAATCCTCGGCTCCACCATCGACTTCTACATTGTCAAAGGACACTACCTATACGGAATAGACGCTGATGTAGCAATGAAAGACGAAAATCTCCATCTTTGGAAGATGGTGAATTTTGCTGAAGCTTTTCAGCTCAAAGCTTGAGTAAAGACTGCTAAGCGCTTGGCCTAAACCTGCAGAACCTGGGCCAGAGTTACGTCCCAGGCATCCGATTACGGACAACGACTTATGGATGTCAATCCACATTGATCGGATTAACGCTGAAGCTGCGCTGCACGAAAACAACGAATCTCAAAATAACGAGATCATATCATATACACTAAGCTCCGTTCCGAAAACAATGAGACAAGACACTTAATCATTTATTCGACCAGCAGTAACCGAACGCATTCCAGGAGTCGAGCAAAAGGGACAATCATGCCTTCATTTATAAAACTCATTCTGAGAGGTCAAATTTAGTTTGATCCTCCTGCATAAGTCGAGGTCGATATCACCAATGCTTTCAATGATGTTGTTCTGCAGAGGGCCAATTGTTATTAATTTGTTGCGTCAAACCAATGAATCGCATTCCACACTACCTCAGCTGGAAATAACGTGTTTTGAGAGCTATTCTGAACCCAAACCGTTCGCGATGGATTGCCATCTTCTTGCCAATCTCGTTTTCGGAATCTGTATAGTACGTACAAGGTCGTCGCCTGACCAAATCTATACCAAACACTAAGTTTCTCCGGTAGCAACGAGGCTTTTGACACTTTCCCTAACGGAAACGAGGTGAAAAGTGCTTCGTCACTGAAGAAGATTTTCCGCTAGGATATGGATCCTTTCCAAATGATTCAGATCCCTATCATTGAGCGGATGACGAGCTTGTTGATCTTAGGGCTTCAGTTCTTCTATCAATTGGATCAATATTCTCACGTTAACGCGAATTGTGCAGTGATTGATCGTTAAATTGCTTGCCCGGATGGACGATCATTTCGGCAGTACATTTGTCGTAGCTGGCGATAAGTTTGACGGACGAAATGCGATTTCTTTTAAACTAAATTTTATAAATTTCGACGCGTTGTTTAATGACAGCGTTGAAACGTCAGAACAATAAGCTGTCAAAGTTCGAAAATATGTAGCTACTGAGGAACTATTTCGTCACCAGCGAAGAAGATTCGAAGAATGCAGTTTCTTGTCTCATAAATTAATCTCAAATCCACAGGTGTGTTTAGTATCCATTCGAGGTGTCATTCACATAACTTTGCAATCAGCAATATCATGCAAAATGTCACTCTCCTGCCTTCGAGCACAGTTTCTTAAATATTTTAATGAGGTGTAAAGCAAATTCCAAATCTTGTCACCAGTCTTGTTGTACATCATGACCCCGTCCGCCATACCACTATTGCCGGACGTATGTATTCCTACACCTCACCACATCTGTACGATTACTGTCTTTCAGTCTTACTAAATCATATTGCCTCGACGAGCACATAAATTGTCTGCAAATCGGCGTGGTGCACGTGTTTAAATTCGTCTCTGCCACATGAGCGCCAGCGGCTCTAAAAGGCTTACATACGTCTACTCGTAGTTGGCGCGCCAGCAAACCACGAGAAATAGTTTCATAAAATGCCCAAATCAACCTAGCACAACAACGCGCGTGTTACTGCCTCCGCAATGATCAATTTCAACGCCTCTCGCCAGCGTAGACCACCGACACAGCATGTACAGATAGCTGCTGTTCTACACGGTAGATACGCGGGCCTAAACGGTGTACAAGTAATATCCTGTCAAATGACATTACCGGCCTTGTAGTAAGTGATGACGCGTCAAAACGCCAGTTAACGATTCGCTTAGATACTAGGTGCTGCTCCTGCCACTGTGAGGCGGGAAAACTATCGACATTCTCGCAACAACCCAGGAAGAATGCCAGCAACGGCTGCAGCGGATTCCATCGATGTAGCTGCGCCTCCGGGGACACCACCGGGAGATTATTAATTGCACGCGCTACAACCGAGTTCAATAAATTAATGATCGCCGCCGTTCTGAAATGATTTCTATACGAGTACGTGCTCGTAAACCGTTAAATCGCCTAAACGACTTAGCGGTCAAGTTATTTAGCTGCAGGTGCTGCAGCAGAGTGATTTTGTACGAAATTTAAATGCAACACTCGAACTGTGATCTTGTCGAGTTTATGTAATTGATTGTCTTGACTCGGTCATGTACTGCGCGCGGGGGCCAATTTGAAAGCTATTAGCTGCAAGCTATTAGCAGCAAACGCCAGTGGTGCAGAATAATTGTTATGACGGTGCATGTACCCGTACTGGTTGGGTACGTGGCGATCTAATTGACATGTAGGCAGGGAATTCGCTATTAATTATGGGAATCGATTGTTTAGTATTTGTATTTGTCCGATAGCGATTCGAGTTGTACGAGCATTTCGCGGTGTCATTTCAAGGAGGACAGGTTGGTTTGCGGGGGCAGTCGATGGGATTTGAATGATCTGACTGGTATGGCTAAAGGTGTTGCCTAGACTGCGATTAAGGTCGGTTTGCTGGAGTGGAAACGGCGGAATTATTGGTTTGATAAATGGGAATTCTTTCAGTTTTGTCACATGGTCTGACGGAAGGTGATCCAATTAACGCTGTCACTTTAATATCTTTGGTCAGGAGGAATGAATAAATGAAATGTTGTAAGACAAGTACGAGAGAATGTCTTTCGGAGCGTAGAAGGAAGTAAGGAGATTAATTTGATCTGAGAATGACTTCGACTTCAAGGACGTAAGATAGGTAGATTACACCAAGCCTTTGCTTGTTTTATGTGGCGACGTAAGCACCGATTGTTAAGCCTCCTCCTCTCGCGTCCATGTAGTTCCTAGTTGCTCAACTTTACATCAGACAAACCTCTTTTCGGAGATAAAGTCCGAGCTGTTGACTCTTTCTCCTGGAAGATATTAGCGCGCCCACAGCTCGACTCAGAAGGTCTGATTAGTGAGCACCTAATCCTGGTTACCCTTATACCCGCTATTCCTAGGGTGACATCTCTATCGTGAACATCAAACATTGTTCATAGCCAAAGTAGTTTCCAGAGAAAGTTATTATAGACAAGGACTATCTTGATGATAGCTTCTATGACCTCCTGGAGCTCAGCCTCTATAAGGAGACCTGGTGGTCCTCTAATTAGTCACCGGTCAACCAAGTTAATCGTATTACTATCGACACTTGACGTTTCTCCAGTAGCTTGATCGGTTAAACACCAAGGCCAGATTCACAAGACACTGTGAATCTGTGTCATGGTTTAAATGTTTGTCCATGCGTAGAAGGATTCCTAAACGAAAAGGAAACATCATCAAAACGTGACGGATAGCATAGTGTGGATGGGATAATGATACGCTTTAATGCTGGTGTACACAGTAGCTGTCCAGTAGCCGATGTTATTGTAATTTTCTTCTCAAAGTTATCAAGGTGATTTAATGTCTAAGGGCTGTCTGTCTCAAAAGCCAGCGCGACCACAGCTCGACCACAGCATATCGTCTCCAGAGAGTAAATTATATGGTCGTAGAAAGCCTCAAGCACTGCAAATCGCCAGGTCCGGATGGAATTTGCCCTATCGAACTCACAGAAAATATGGAATGGACTATACCATGGCTAGAGATTATGTTTAAAGGGTGCCTAGCTTGGAGTCACATTCCAGAAAAGTGGAAGTGCGCAAATGTGCTTTTCATTCCCAAGGCCGGCAGGAATTCTCACACTTCCCCCAAGGATATAAGGCCCATTTGTCTATCATCCTTTGCACTAAAAAAATTGGAAAGGCTGTTGGACTTACACATACGCCACAACTTGGATCCGTCCCTAATTCCTAAGGCTCAGCACGCTTACTGTAAGGGTAGATCTGTCGAAATAGCCTTGCATACATTAGTGAGGAAAATCGAAAGGAACATACTATAACAACCTTCCTTGACATAGAGGGCGCCTTTAACAACGTCACTCCGAAAGCAATAATAGAAGAACTAGAAAAGCTAAAGGTGGAGAGGACTCTGATAGAGCTTATCAGCGAGCTATTATTAAGACGCAAGATTCACTCCAAATGGGGAAGCCAAGTAACCACCAGAGTGATTACCAGGGGAACCCCGCAAGGAGGAGTTCTCTCACCACTTCTCTGGAATGTAGTTATAAACGAACCACTAATTAGACTGGAGAAAGAAGGCCTGGACGTTATTGCCTACGCTGATGTCGTTGCCATTTCAATCTCAGGTAAATACCTATCCAAATTGAATACGGAATACGGCATACGGTCAGCAATTGGGCGCATAGCGACGGGCTCAGGGTGAATCCCCAGAAAACGGAGCTCGTGCTATTCACCAAAAAGCATAAAATCCCGGAACACTGCTCTATCACTTTGCTTGGTACCAGATTAAACTATTTCTCCAATGCCAAATTCCTTGGCATTATACTAGACAGGAAATTAACCTGGAAGAGCAACACAATCGAAAGAGCTAAAAAAGCAACAATAGCTCTCTACCCACGAAAGCCATAGAGAAAAAATGAGGATTCAACCCCAAGATCACCCTATGGCTATACATCATGGTCGTTAGACCCATACTAATGTATGGAGTGATAGTCTGGTGGACTGCACTGGACAAGACAACATACCACAAGCAACTCGAGAAGGTTCAAAAGTTGGCGTGTATGTGCATTACCGGGGACCTCAGGTCCACCCCAACGGCTGCGCTTAACACGATGCTCGACCTTACACCACTCGATATTTTTTTGGCAAGCAATTTACCACACACACGGTCATTAGACTAAAAGCCAACTCGAAATGGACGAGCTATGTCACTGGCCACTCCTCCATCCTGAATAACAGGACATCCATGGCAGTAAGCTTGGACCTCACAGAACCCACCACGGTCTTGGAAAAAAACTTCATGACGACGGACAAAATTGGACCCGCCACACTCAACCCCGCAGATACTGCGTAGACTTTTACACGTATCTAAAACCAAAGACGGAGTGGGTAGTGGAGTCTTCTGCAAACAACTTAAGCTGAATAAAGCTCTAAAATTACCAAATCACTGCAGCGTTTTCCAGGTGGAACTGTTGGCAATAAAAGAGGCCTTGTCCTGGCTGAAGTGGAACGTGATATCCACTACGAATATCCTCATTCTCACGGATAGCCAAGCAGCCTTAAAGTCGTTGGAGTCCTATGTGCGCACGTAAAAACTAGTCTCGACTGTCGCCTATCTCTTAACGAGATGGCCGAACAGTTCAACATACAACTTATCTGGGTACCAGGACACAGCGACATTCCAGGGAATGAAAGAGCCGACACATTCGCCAAACATGGAACGACGCTACAATCAATCGCGGCTTGTAAGAGAATACCCCTTGCAACCGTTAAACTTAATCTTACTAATCTCGCTAGGGCCGAGACGAACCGGAGATGGACTCAGGGACATACCTGCGTCATCACCAGGCAAATCTGGTTCCCTAAAAAGAACTGACATCTACAAAGTTATAGGTGTCATCACCGGACACTGCCTTATCGGCAGTCACGCGCAAAAACTAGGTATAGTTCCGAATGATTTCTGCAGAAGCTGTCTAGACGAGGAGGAGGTCCAATCCATTCACCACCTTCTCTGCACTTGCCCGGCATTCTGCACAATCAGGAAACGATACCTAGGCTCTTTCTTCCTTAACGAACTGACAGAGGGGATACCTGATCTTCTTAACTTCTCAAGAAGCACAAAATGTTTCCACGACGAATAAGAGGCTAAGCCCCCTCGTAGCTGCACGATGGGCCACCCTGGCCTATGTGTGTTCTTCTCATTTCTGTGAAGGCTACGATCCTACCTACCTACCTATCATGTGACTATCTTAACATCATACTTGAGAAGATCGTACGGAACTCATAGGTTAGCACTAGAGGTACGAACTTCCAAAAGTGCGTTCCAGTGCTAGCTTATGCCGATGATATTGACGTGATTGGTCGAACGCAGCGGGCCGTCAATGAGGCGTTTGCTAGCATTGAAGTGGAGGCGGCATTTTAGACGCCCATTTAAGGGTCTGGCGGTAAGTAAGGGCAAAAAGAAGCTGCCATCAAGGAAGGACGCACAACATCGACGTCTCGGACAGGGAGTCATAATGGGCAAAAAGAGCTTCGAGGTAGTCAAGGACTTCATCTTCTTCTTCTTCTTTAGTGGCGTTACAGCCCATGAAGGACCAGAGCCAAGCTTCTCTCAATCACCCATGTTGTGTTTGATTTATTTTTCACTCAGGTGAAAGGGACCTACAGTTTAATGCCGAATCCGAACGGCGGCGTGAGTCGAGAAGCTTTTTCTAGGCAAGTTATACTACGGGGGGTTTTGCCAGTACCACGCCGAAGAGGGACGCCGCGAAATAAACATTCTTAGGACTTCATCTACGCAGTAACTTATACGAACATCATCAGTACCGGATCAGCTGTTTTTTTTTTTTGGCTCAAAAGGCAATTGAGTAACAGAGCTGTCTCTCGAAAAATGAAGCTGGCTTTATATAATACTCTAGTTATCTCACTCCTTCTTAAAGGTACAGAGGCATGTACGCTATTGAAAACGGATGAGAAAGCTATTGGTCATTTCGAGAGAAAAGTTCTGCGTGCGATCTTTGATCCTGTTTGCGTTGATGACATCTGGAGGAGAAGATTCAACCACGAACTGTATGGGCTGTACAGCGTATGGATAACATAGATCCGCCCCAAACAACCTTCTAATCCGATCCATTGGGACAACGCAGGGTCCATAGCTCTCCTTCAGGTTTTCAGATTACGCATCCTGGAACATTTTTTGTTCTATACGTTCCTTTACGCATTGCAAAAGTAATATCCTTCGGGTCCTTTGCATCCCCCAATGTGCAATTATTTCTTTTACTAATGTACGTTGCTGTTATCTTTATACCTCGAATGTTTATCTAAATTACTTTCCGTAATTTAAGTTCGTTCCCTTGCTGCTTATAAAAAAAAATACAAAATTTCATCCGCCACCCCCACACCATTCGACTGCATTCGCAAAGCGGCCATATTTGATTTCATTACTTTTTTCCCTTACTTTCACCCCCGCAAAAAAAATGTCAAAAGCAAAAAAATCACCCCCCTACTTATCCATGAAATACAAATTGCTTGTACCTACTTAAAAATCAAATCGAGGGTGGAAAATGTCCTTCGCTAACAAGATGGACGAGATTTACGGTCTTTGCTACCCCCACGGCCCAATACCACCTTCCGAATTCGTGAAGGAAAAATGGCATCGAGGACGAAGGCAAAAAAAAAAAAAGAGGAAAAGGAAATTTGTGAACAAAAAAGGAACTATAGATGGAGTGGGTGGGCGTTGGGTGGTACTTAGTGCACTGCCCATCAGCCGATTTTATTTTTATATACATTTTCCGTTCCTTAAGGACATCTTGATGTTTCAATTTTCTTAGACGTTCTTTTCATGTTTTTTTTTTTTTTGTTGGTCCTCTCATCTCGCCTCTCTCTATTCAGGGGGTGAAGAAACCAAGGAGGTGGAGGGATGAATCGATAATTTATTCATGAAAAGAATAAAAGAAAACGGAATTATAAGAAAAAATACTTTTCGGTTTGGTGGGTGAAGGCTGACAACCTGACAGTATGCCTGCCTGCCAACTGGCATCCCATAACTTTCAGCAAATAGGACTCGTCAATTCCAGCGATGATGATGACGATGATGTTGTGTGGTTGTGGCTGTATTGAGTTGAATGCAAGGACCAAGATGTTGCTGGCAGAGCTTTGAGGCATTTCCCTTTTCGCCTTATATCGTCATTGTGGCATGTGTCCGTTCGTGTTGGATTCCTTTAGGCGGCCTCGGCCCCAAAAGAATGATGGCGGCCACCTTTTAGCACGTATCTATTTATACTTACTTGTTCGGAAATTGTTTTTTGTTTTTTTTTGTGCTCCTCTAGCATTTTTTTTGGATTCTCTTGCATATTCCTTATTATCTAAACCCTCACCGCCCATCAAAGGCGGACTAGCGCCATGATGTTTACAATACAATAAAAAAAAAAAAAACAGAAATTCAACGTCAGGTCACGAGGGGAGTTCACGGTAAAAAGCTGGCAAGTCGACACGTCCTCCAAGTGGAATGGGAATCTTATTATTTCGGTGTGGCTCTCTCCTCTTTATGCGGCGGGAATGGAAAATGCAAATAAGGAGCAATTTCGAACCATGGAAAAGAAAACAATTTCAAATCAAGTATTTGAAGAAATAATGAGAAGCAATCTCGACTGTCATCTTAAATGCGAACGTTATGGTTGGGGTGGCCGAGAAAGGTGATTATGGGATTCCTCTTTTTTATAATCTGAAGACGTGTTTGTAGTTCTTTTTTTATGGTTGGAAAGTAAATAGCAGGTTTTATGGAATGCATGAAAGTGTGATAAATGGAAGTGTGGTTTATTCAACGGTGCATACTTTGGCTCTTTTATAACTGAGCAATTGAGCATGTTTGAAGGTATAATAGCAGGCCAATAAAGGTCGGTGTTTGAAAACATCTTCCGATGCAGAGCGAAGTTAATCTGGCAGACATTCAGTAAGTAGTACACATGTGAGAAGCACTTGAGTCAAGAGTGTTCTGTTGTTCCAATATGAAAAAGAGCAGTATCATTCGTTGATTCGCTTTTTTGTTTTTGAGCAGAAAAACCTGCGATATTAGAATACATGTGCAGGAAAATGATCACCAAGTAGCATCACATTACTAAAACGATTCGCACTTACTAAATTAACAAAACTTCTTTTGTCTTGTTAAGGGTCTAAACAGCGATTTGTTTAATAAAAAAACATGTCGAATGAGTTTTCGGTAATTTTGCCGAGTAGAAAACACGCAATGTTACAATAGATCAATCGAATACGGTGAGTGAGAATGCGATTTTTTTATCAAAATTGTTCATTTTTGGGAGTCCCAAATGTTTGGTCAAAATGCAACTCCATTCAATCAATAGACAATTTTGATGGCATATTCGGTTATCAAAAACTTCTATTGGTCAACATGTTGGTCATCATTCACGCTTTCCCGACCTTCTTTAAAGCACGTACACTGCCCGTGGGCCTCACTATAGAATAGGCATTAAGCCTCGTTTCGGTAAAAGTTTTTTGTTCCGACTGTCTTTTTGTTCGGTGCAATACGCTATCACTTACAAAAAAATTAGTGAGCTTCTGATCGCCCGTGTGTGACGAAATTTTGAGAGAACACTATAAATGGTAAGTGTGTTATTCCAACACAACAAAAGGTGTGTTCTTATTGCAGTCATTTTTAATGCAATTTAAAGTGTGTTATTATGAAAACACACAAAAAGGAAAATTTGCCAACTATACAAGCTAAAGGGGAATTTCCCAACTATGTATATACAACCTTGCCTTCTACAGACTCTATAACCTGATGTCGACGAAATTGAGATTGCCATGTCGAAATTCAAGTCGAATAAAGCTGCTGGCGCAGATGGATTGCCTGCTGAGCTATTTAAAGCAGCTGGGGGTGAGCTGGTTAGGAGTATGCACCGGCTCATCTGTAAAATATGGTCGGAGAAAAGCATGCCCAAGGAATGGAGTCTCAGCATTGTTTGCCCGATCCACAAAAAAGGAGTCCGCTTTGACTGCGCCAACTACAGAGGAATAAGTCTCCCTAATGTCGCATACAAGATTTTCGCTGCCTTTTTGTGTGAACGCCTGAAGCCGTTCGTAAATAAGATGATAGGTCCAAATCTTCACACTACGGCAGATCCTGGAGAAAGCCAATGAATTTCAAGTCGACACCCACCATCTATTCGTGGACTTCAAGGCCTCATACGACAGAGTAATTAGAGACGACGCTATATAACATCCATATTCCTGCTAAGCTCGTCAGACTTTGCAGGATGACTCTGGAGAACGCTCGCTGCTCCATCCGAATCGGTGTAGAACTGACCGATAGTTTCGAAGTCAAGAAAGGATTTAGACAGGGTGGTGGCGCGGTGGCGCGGTGGCGCAATGATTAGTGTGTTGGACTCTGGCGCACGATGAGCGAGTTCGGATCCCGATAACACCAATGCCATCGAATGTTTATTTCGCGACGTTCCTCCTCGGCGGGGTACTGGCAAAACCCCCCGTAGTATAAACTTGCCTTGAAAAGCTTCTCGACTCACGCCGTTCGGAATCGGCATTAAGCTGCAGGTCCCTTTCACCCCTTCCACCTGTGCGAAAAATAAATCACACACAACATGGGTGATTGAGAGAAGCTTGGCTCTGGTCCTTCATGGGCTGTAACGCCACCAAAGATGTAGTAGTAGGGAATGCATACAATGTTATGGTCCTTATAACTACATACTTATAACTGACTGGTATGCAACTTCACTGCGATTCTCGATATTGCTCTTTACTTATGGTAGCAAACGATCACGAACTTGACGATTTTCAACAGCTCTCAAAACAAGACTTCTCGATAAGTCTGCCTGAAAATTTAACAGCTGTTGTTTTAAAAATTGAGTTGAACGGTGACCTATACACATGCCGGTGATTTGAAACTATCAAATAAGGGCAAGGTGTGCCCCTTGACCTCTGTTGTTATGCGTGACTCAACTTCTTAAGCACTTGGTTCTTAATTAATTGCAAAAAAATTACAAAGAAAGTAGGAAAAGTGTGCAAAATTCTTATTTGATTTGATAAAACTAAAAATTATGATTTCTGCAGGAGATTTCATATAAATGTTGACTGCGAATAAGTTTTAAGTGGTCCATTCGGAGGGTCCAACTCCGAAACATAATAGTTCACCGAGCATATTGGTTGACAGCTCACACATAACAAGATTAATGTAGTCTTCCAAGCCTGCAATTCAAGTCGACTTATTGGTGTTTCTGTTTTTTCCTTTTATAATTCGCGCATGCTCAAGGGTCATACTCCTATTATGTTTGTCACACAACTTAAATGGAGTACAGGTGGTTTGGGTCGTAGATGTTCGTCCACTGCTCTCCAGGGGTGGTTGTCCTATATAGGATTCAAGGGGAACCCGAGTGAATTTTCACGTTGGTTGTAGTTCTCAGAAAACGTTCCTTGCCGCAACAGCTGTGTTAATCAATTTTTCCGTATGGGAATTGTATTTCTTGGCTGTGTAGACAAATGATTGATGTATGCCCATAATAAAAAGTCTTAAGGTGTCAAGTCACACGATTTAGCCGGCCAACTCACCAGCCTAAAACAAGAGATAAGTTTCTTAATTGGTCCCTCGAATAGTGTGCTGTGGGGTATAAAGCACCACATGTAACCAGATCCAGCTCGTGCTTTTTGGGCAAAAATATTTCGAGATCATTGAACGATAGTGGGCGCCATTGATGGTAACCTTATTCTCGCTGCCATTGACCGAGCTGGACCATAAACGGTAACAAACAATGATTTTTTCCACTCGCCGAGCTAGATAGATCAATTTGACTTCAATCTTTCTACGGCCTACTCACCGACAATTTGACGCTATTGTAGGTTTAGGTTAGGTTAGGTACATGGGTGCCCTATTGACGAAATGTCAAGGCTCACGTAGACTACGTTGAGTCCATTGTGCCCCTTGTTTTATCTAACCCGTTGATACCTAGACATTTACGAGGATAAAAATCCCAGTTCAGCCCAATATTACCTACCTCTTCTAGTCCCGAAAGGAAGTATCTTCCTAGGAATACATTCCTTTTTTGGGCTAGCGCCGGACATTCACACAGCAGGTGACGAATGGATTCAATTTCCTCTTAGTCCCTGCAGCTTCTGCAGAAGTCATTGTAGGGCTGGCCTAGTCGAGCTGCATGGTAGGATAGCATGCAGTGCCCGGTGAGGGCACAGACTGCCAGTCGAATATTCCCACGATTGAACTTCAGCAGATTTCCCGTTCTTTTCTTATCATAGACAGGCCAAGTCGATCTTGCCGTGGCGCATGTATCTAAGCGATACCATCGCTTATTGGCTTTCACTAATAGCTCCGTCTATATCTCCCTGTAGAGCGCACTGAGTGGTGCTTTGGCCTCAGCTGAGATCTGCGCAATATTAGCACTTGATCCCACCCTAGCCAGCTCGTCCGCCCTCTCGTTTCCAGATATATTCATATGACCAGGTACCCAGCAAAGGGTACATTACATTGGATATCTCTTCTAACTTCTCCTTGTAGGTTTAAGATTTAAATCCTTGCGCGAAATCTACGTAGTCGAGTAACACAATCCCGCAATAATTGGGATTGGCGAGGAACTGGCAAGTTACGGTCTTCATAGACACTGACGAATAGAGATGCACATTTTGCTCTTTATTGCACTCTGTGCATAGATACTGCTAGGTGGCTTGATGCCCAATAGCACGGAATTTGGTCAATATTTGTAGATTGCTTGCTTAGATGATCGACTATGACGACCATAAAAAGATCGATGAGCTACATGACAATTTTCACCGAGCCCGACTTTTGATAAGAAAATTCAAAAACTTATCAGAATTGCCTGAATATGAGACTTCTTGTGGTAAAATGGCAGTAGCAGCTTAGGACGCCTGCCTTCATACCATACCACGAGCCATACGTGACCGTCAAAAATATAACGCTGAAAAACCAAACTGCAAAAAAATCACCGGGTGCTCATAAAACCTGGTTTCGACTAGCGTAACTTTTTCTCATTACAACCTAAATTCACAGTAAAACCAACCAAATGCCCGTAAGCATAACACCCCATCCCTAAAGGTCGAATGGAGTCACGATGCAATTCCAGAGACAATCGCTTTTACAGCCCATTTGGGGCTTCATAAAAAACAAAACCACAAGGAAACACAAAACCCTGTGTCCAGAGCTATCAAATACAATTTAAACAAGTCAAGCCCGGGACGGTTCATGGCTCATCTGCAAACACAACCGAACGAACACCTTTGCGTGTTTACATTTGCGCTGCCGCGGACAGTGTCCCCTTGCGTGGAACCGGTCACTACTCCACCTATGTATGTATGAATTGTCAACAATAATTCTCGCAGCCGTAAGATATTCGTACGTGTATCTCGAAAGCACTAAATCAAAAAAAAGGTAAAAAGTTCAGCGTAAAATAAAAACGAGGAATAAGTGTAAGTACCAATCTGTTGTTATTGCCAACGACGATGTTCCACAACAGGCGGCAGGATGAGTTGCGGAGGTAAAGGATGCTGCTAACATCGGGTCACTGCAAAACCGAGCATATGGCTGTACAATAAACTACATAACTGAACGGGATAGTCCCGTGAACTGAATCTGTTCCCTGAATACATGCGTGTGTGTGTGCAGGTTATAGTACGTGTCCTTAATCAATATATCTCGGTCCGTGATTGTGACGATATTACGAAAAGGGGACATAGTCGCCGTTTCAACCCTTTCGTTGGCATTAATTCCATTTTTTTTTTCTTCTTCCTTTCCATTCATTCTCTCTTAGCATCCTGTGTGTCCTTATAACCTATGCATTTTGCATGGACACCGGTCTTTGTTTTTATTTTCCTTGCCCTATCGTCGTCGACCGCTAAGCCGCTACGTACTCGTCTGCTTCCTAGTCCCATTTTATGCCTGATATCCCTCGTTGATTTCATTGCCGGTCTGGATCTGGGATAAGCCGCGCTGGTAACTCGGTGGACGTTATATTACGGGGAGATCGTCACCAACAAAGCAAATCAGGACATTCAGGGGCGCGGGAAACAAACGAAACAAAAAAGAAAAAACAACAACGAAGCGAAAAAGGGTTCGAGCAGCATTCCTGAATTAGTTATGAATAAGAAATTGAAAAATATGGACAATTGGCCATGAGGTGAGGTATAGTGAGTCCGCGTCCGAAATAGGGTTGGATGGCCTGGTCCAGCGCCATGGTACGCATAAACCTTGACAAGCACACAAATGAGCACAAACAATTCTCCCCGTCGATTGTGTGTTGTTTTTGTTTTTTGTTTTTCATTTCCTGATTTTTCTGTGGCTGCTCGTGTGTGAGTATTGAAAGGATGCTGTCGGTTTCAATTAAAAATTCTGCCGCTCATAGGTAGGACAATATGGAGCGAATGGGATGGACGAAAGGATTAGGGTCCGAGGAATGGAATAATAATAAGTGGCAAGGCTGAACGGCGAGGATTATTACCTTCATTGGGGTTTTTTAAATGTGCGGTTTTGTAATAAGGACAATATGAAGCGACTACACGTCACACGTTGTCATTTCCATCCTTTCCATGTTCGCAGTGGACATGTACAGTCGGCTAATGCGGGCCCGGAGGTAATTCAATATTATTGTTAGCAGTTGCAAATGCACAGCGTTGTTGCATGGACTGATCAAGGTCGAGAGTGCACTATATGAGTTGCCCGGAATCCTTAGCAATCGCATTACAAGTCGTTGAGTCTTTAAGGGCAATGTACGCAACGTACATACATACATACATACATACATATGTATGTACTAATTAATCCCAGCAGCCGTCATGGTGTCTATTGTCCGTTTTTATCTGTTCGCTCGTGCAGAATGCGAACAAATAGGTATGTACATACATATGTAGATTCAGATGCAAATCATAGTGAGGACCAGGTAGTTTGGTTTCCTTTCCACAATCAGGTATAGTGGATCGATCAAGTTTGTTTTTTCTTTTCAACCCTTTTGACCCGTGGCCGGTGTGGTACATCTGCCGTACTCTCTTCCATTGGGCCTGTATACACGAGAATATCGCTAGCAGCAGGAAGACCGGTTTGATGCTCTACACTGAAGCATACACGGGATTCATTTTTCTAGAAGAAAAAATTGTATATGTGAACCTTGTTCAATTGTGTTAGTGTTTCTGTCTTTTTGACATTTCATTTGAAAGAGACATTTCCTTTGACAGAGATATTAAGTGCAACCACGCACTAAAACGTCCCTTTGTTTTTTTCCGATGTTCACTGCTTGAAAGACCAATGACGATTGAAGCGCAACACCAGGCAAAAAAAGTGCGGACTCGAAAACTGAAGAGTTGTATATGTATTAGTTTTCCACTTCTGTTCACCCACTAAATTTGCGGAGGAAAATGGTACTCCGTTTCGTACCGCAACCTTCAGCTCCCTCTCCCACAAAACCGGTTTTTTTCGGATGATATATTATCGTGTATACAGCCTCATTGTCCTCCTGGTGTGCATATACATACATACATACATACATACATATGTACATACATACGTAGATCAAAATCACGCCGCTTTGAGTGAGGAGGATCAATTCGTGATAGAGAGATACCAGCACATCATTTGATTGTACTTTGAGTGGCTATTATTCCCTTGTTTACTGGCCTGGTTTCGATGAATCCTTTCAATAGAAGCGTGGAATGTAAAACCATGAAGCGTATGGTCATACTGAGGACCATTGAGAAACACGTCGATCCGATGCGATCAGTTGTGATGACAGAAACACGCAAAAAAACACGCTTTTGGTTGAATCGACCATAGCAGGCGTTCTTTATGCCGTAGTGGTTCTGTGTGAGTTTCTATGGCATAGAGTGAAGATCGAATTCCAAATAAACTGTGATAATTGTTTCTCAGATACCACGTTACCAAGGTTTCAATTCACGACATTCAGAACAGAAGATTGGTAAAAAGTCGAAGGAGGACGAGTACCTTCAGCGACAAATCCATTAGAAACACTACGCCAATACACGCCATTACATTCGTGTAATCTAATTAAATACTTAAGTCCATTCTGCTGCTCCTAATTAGTGTGTTAATTTGTTCAGAGCTCCCATCCATATACACATGTAAGTATGTATGTACATATGTACATCACACCATTGAAAGCATAAAAGACCGACTCTTCTCTTTGCCACGTAACCCACTCACCCAATTTAAAACAATCCAAACGGCCATCAACCCCCGCACACTGGTGTTTGAAACCAATTCCGCAGTGCGTGAGTGTGCATACGACCACCTCCGCCCTATAGTATCCTGTGGCACCATGACCGATCTAACAGTCACACAATCATTAAGTGCCCACCGATCCCGCTCTCTCACGTGCTTTCGAAGGACATCCGATTGCATGCCATACAACTCGGTCAGTGGCATTGTGACAATCTACAATCGACCAACGTCCTAATTCACATGCACTTTCCCAACCAAACCCCCCTCCGCCCGCCAATGACGACAACACAAAAACAAAAAGGAAAAACGGAAACAATGGCAGGACACAACAAAACGCACCGAAACAGAAGCAGAAGAATAAAAAATCAAAACCATGACCAACCCGACGGTGAAATCTGCACGACGATATGCACATTGCACAGGTGTTGGCTCTCATCCACACTACTCTGCCACCGGCTGGTCATCGTTGGTAATCTGGGAACCCGAAATCCAGTTAACCGTTCTGCATATGATGCAATTCAGTCTCTCGACGCGCACACAGATAGACTACGACAGACAGTCACCCCAAACCATTATCAGCAAGGACACTTAATCGCATCGCAACGGACGTTCATCGAAAGGATGTGTACGAGTACATGTACATGGATGAAACGAGTGCAGAGTTAATGCAATCCAAAAGAGACTTGGATGCGGTTGGAACCCTTCATTTGGATAAAACACAACAATCGCCAACACTGTGGACGAGCATGGCCATTCGACGACCACCACCGTCCTTCTTCGACGACTTTGATTGTTGACAGCGACAACAGGCGGCAGACAAAAAAACGAAAAAACAAAAAAGTTTCAGCTCCAGCGTAACTGACCATCCGCATTTCGGTGCATCCAGATGCACTTGACGTACGGAAACATATGGACGCTCGACTGGTCGGGGTCATCAGTGGAAGGAAGGATTTAGTCCGGTGATGATGCAACGAGAATGAAAAACAACATCGCGACGCATGAATCAATCCTGTTTGCTTCTCCTATCTGTTTTGTTGGTTTGATTTCATTTGTTTTTATATTCCTCCTTCCCCGATGGTCATCTAAGGCTCGGGAAGCAGCTGAGATGTGTACAAATTCAGGCAGGCAGACGACAATGGACGATTTCTGCGATGACAGTTGGAACGTGCAAATTGCATAGGGGGTCAACGCAACTGGAGCAATGAGAGCGAGAGTTTCACACGGCATGTTGCATGTGCAACAAGTCAACAGCATCAGGATGCTGATGACGACTATGTGGTGGCGATTGTGCATCTCGATGATTATAGGTCAACGACGGATTTTCAATTGCATCTGGTTTCTCGTCGACAAAAAAGAAGAAAGAAGCAAAACACAACACTTCCAGTTACGCCAGGTGCAGCTAACAGTTCGCTTTTTCGCGTCGCATTGCTCAAGGATAAGCCGCGAAACGATGGCGACGTCTACCATACGAGTACCTATGGTGGCCGGAGAATTGAATTGCCGATTAAATGCCACTTGAATCCAATAAATCAGCCGAAGGGCTAAAACCACTTGCCCACCTCGCCGGTTCTTAAACGCGTTAGAAGCCCACACGACAATGCTTAGACGAACATTAAGCCAACGCAGAGAATGGAGCGTGACACAAGGAAACATCTGCTTAGCGTACAGCATGTAGTGACAGTTTTAGGAGGAAGGCGACGTGGTCGACTTGAGTCGTCTTGTGTCGATGGACAATGGTTAGGTAGGCGCTTGAGGGACACATGTTTTCCACCGAACCCGAACCGGACCCAGACAGAGACTGATAGACAGTTAAGCGGCCTACACACGCGCTACGGATCGAATGGATCGGTTTGAAGTCATTTCGCCACACACTTGTGGATCGGTATACGTTCTTCATTTCACGCTGTTCGCCGTCGAGTAAGGATGGATCGCGGAGAAAAAATAATTTTGTTGTGTGGTGTATATATTGTGTGAAAAAAGGAAAGAAAGGATAATGAAAGAGAAACGTTCACTGTGGATGCAGGAGTGGTTTCTGATCCTAATAACTTATTCATATATAGATACACGCATTCACAAATATGTGAATGAGGGTCTCATAATTCTATTGCCTATTGCCTGCGAGTGTTTATTGCTTGTTTCATTTTATGGCCTGTTTTCATTTTATGATTCGATGTTCACAGTTTTATATCATAAACAGACTGCATAGATGCACTCTAACAACTTCGGGTGGACGTTTCCTAGACATCGTCAACCGCGCCACACACACGCTACCGATCGCAGGAATATCAAACTCATTTGAAAACTTGTGATCTGTAGCAAACCAGCCCACACACAGGACGATCTGTTTGAATCGCAACATTTTCAACCGCGCCACACACACACTACCGAATGCAAGAATATCAAACTCATTTGAAAACTTGCGATCTGTAGCAAACTAGCCCACACACAGGACGATCTGTTTGAATCGCAACCGATCCATTCGATCCGTAGCGCGTGTGTAGGCCGCTTTAGATAAAGGAACAAAGCGCTTAATAGGATTTATATGCGATAAAATTAAGATGAATGACGACAAGTTGGGGGAAATAACTTTTCGGCAATTTTTCGTTTTTTGTTTTGTGTTTGGCACAGTGGAATTCGGCGAAGCACTCTAATGGAATTGACACTTGAGCAGGCGGCGGGAATGTAAATGACGGTAATGGAGTCAAGGTTAGAAATGCATTTTTGTTTTTTGCTTTTACTCTTTTTCGGTTTTTGGGTTTAATTTATTAGTCTGGTCAAGGGCATAGCCCTTGAACTTGAGGAAGCGGGTGTCTTGAGAAGATAATTTTGAAATTAAAACAGTGTCCTGAAACCTATTAACCTTCTTTACGTACGACTAAATAAGGAAATTACGTCAGTACTAGTGTCGTAATACCTAGCACGATCTTTCGCTAGTCTTTTCCAGTACCGCACGCCCAGCTGGTTGAGGTCCCTTTCCACCTGTGCGCGCCAACTTAGATTCGGCCTTCCTCCATTTCTTCGGCCCTCGGGGTTGGATTCAAAGACTGCATGGCCTAGCCATCTTAGGCGTTGAATGCGTAGACGCCTGACTCATGTCGTTGTACAGCCCGTAAAGCTCGTGGTTGAATTTTTCCTCCATCCTCCGTCTGCGTTTATCGGACCGAAAATCATACGCAAAATCTTTCTCTCGAACCGACAAAAGACCTACTCATCCGGTTTTAATAGTGTCCATGCTTCTGCGTCGTACAGCAGGACCGTCTTTATAAGATTCTTGTATAGAGTCAACTTTGTCGTTCGGAAGAGGGCTCTATTACTCAATTGCATCCTGAGCCTAAAGAAACAGCGATTGGCAAAACTGGTTCTGAGTTTGATTTCCGAGCTGATGTCGTTGTTCCAGGTCTATGCGGAGCCAAGGTAGAAGAAGTCCTTAACCATCTCAAACTTATATCTGCCAATACAAACGTTCTGGCCAAGACGTTGATGACAGCATATATTTAGTTTTACCCTCGTTTACTGCCAAACCAATTTTCGTGAACGCCTCATTGACATCTCTCTATGATCTACCTATTATGTCAATGTCGTCGGCGTATGCAAGGAGTTGCGAGAGTTTGAAATAGATTGTGCCTCTTGTATTGGCCTGTGATTGTTACACAATCATTTCTAATGTGGTGTTAAAAAAACCATACGAGGGCCTTGAAGTCGACAAAAAGATGGTGAGTGTCGACTTGAAATTCATTGGTTTTTTCCAGGATCTGCCGTGGTGTGGAGATTTGATCGATGGTGGACTTCCCTGGCCTGAAGCCACACTGATAAGCACCTATCAGCTTATTTACGAACGGTCTCAGGCGTTCACACAAAACGGCAACGGAGATCTTGTATGCGACATTAAGGAGACTTATTCCTCTGTAGTTGGCGCAGCCAAAGGGGTCTCCTTTTTTGTGGATCAGACAAACAATGCTGAGACTCCATTCCTCGGGCATGCTTTCCTCTGAACATATCTTACAGACGAGCCGGCGCGTGCTCCTAATCAACTCACCCCCGGCTGCTTTGAAGAGCTCAGCAGGCACTCCATCTGCGCAAGCATCTTTATTCGACTTGAGTTTCGAAATGGCATTCTCAACTTCGTCGAGGTCAGGGGGACGAGATTCTCTGCGATCTTCGTCATTAAGAAATGGATCCTTCTGCCTGACGGCGGTATGTTGGCTGTCATCGCCGTTATACAGTCTGCAGAAGTGGTTTTTCCGAATTCTCAGCATGTCACAAAAGTTTGCCTTGATGCAGATCGTTATGAGGCGTTCACTCAGATACTGGAAGCTTAGGACTTTATGACTTAGTCCACTTCTAACAACAAATCCGCATCCAAATAGTCTCTGTCCTCTCTCCCTATAGCAGTCACTGTAGTAGATGTCGCAGTTTTTCATCCGCTCTTTACCCGGTCCATTCCATCGCCTAGCCATCTTAGGCGTTGGATCCGTATACGCCTGACCAGACTCATGTCGCTGTACAACCCGTACAGTTCGTGATTGAATCTTCTCCTCCAACCCTCCTCTGTGTTTATGGGACCGAAAATCGAACGCAGAATCTTTCTCTCGAAACGACCAAGGATTTCCTCATCAGCTTTAGATAAAGTCCATGTTTCTGCGCCATATAACACGACCGGGATAATTAAGGTCTTATATAAGGTCAACTTGGTCGTACGAGAGAGAGCTCTACTTCTCAGTTGCCTCTTGAGCCCAAAAAAGCAGCGGTTGGCAAGAGTAATTCTGCGCTTGATTTCGAAACTGGTGTCGTTGTTCCAAGTCACCGCGGAGCCGAGGTATATGAAGTCCTTAACAACCTCGAACTTATATCTGCCAATATGCACGTTCTGTCCAAGACGTCGGTGGTAAATGTCCTTTTTCGATGACAGCAGATATTTAGTCTTGCCTTCATTAACTGCCAAACCAATTTTTGCCGCCTCCATCTCAATACTCGCAAACGCCTCATTGACATCTCGCTGCGATCTACCTATTATGTCAATGTCGTCGGCGTATGCAAGGAGTTGCGAGGATTTGAAATAGATTGCGCCCCTTGTATTGGCCTGTGATTTTTGCACAATCATTTCTAATATGATGTTAAAAAAATCACACGACAACGCATCGCCCTGTCTAAATCCTTTCTTAACTTCGAAACTATCGGTCAGTTCTGCACCGATTCGGATGGAGCAGCGAGCATTTTCCAGGGTCATCCTGCATAGTCTGATGAGCTTAGCAGGGATGTCAAAAGTAAACATGGCATTATATAGTTCGTCTCTAATTACGCTGTCGTGTGCGGCCTTGAAGTCGACGAATAGATGGTGTGTGTCGACTTGAAATTCATTGGTTTTCTCCAGGATCTGCCGTAGTGTGAAGATTTGATCGATGGTGGACAAAGACAAATCACTTGTTATTAATGTGCCAACATGGACAAAATCATAGACTTGGCCATACCTTGACGAATATTCGTTTTCCATGCGTCAAGTGCTTACACATAATGTACATAGACTCGACTTTTTAGAATACCCTACAAAAGGAAATCGCACATTCTTGGCGGCCTGTTCACATCACCAAAATGCAAGTAAACTGGTCAAAGCTTTTTTTCTTAGAACAAGACCAAAATGCGTAGTGTTGTGCTAGATGTAGCACCGTCTTGTTGAAGCCGCCTATCTTCCATATCTTCGATTTTGGACCAAAAAAATTGGTTAATATTTCGCAATAGCTATGAGAGTTGAAAGTAACGGTCACAATTTAAAACAAAAAAAAAATGGACCAATGACACCTCTAGACTAAATTGCACGCCATACAGTACCTTTGTGTGGAAACAATGGTTCTCTCCAGAGCTACATGTGAAATTTCAGTTCCTTATATGTAACAATATTTTTATTATTACGTATACATATGTATTCACAAAGTGAAGAAGGATCCTTATCGTTGAATAAGAAACAGAGCGCAACATATGTACCTATCACAGGGTTAGTGTATACACTGCAATGGTAAATGTGTTGCCGTAACACACTAAAGTGTGTGTATTCATTGTAGTCGTGTAGTCGTTTGTTTAAGGTTTGTTTTTATGAAAATACGCCGCAACAATAAAGACATTTCCCAACTACATGCAGCCCAGAAAGCAATTTGCTAGCCAGATCCCTGGTGATCCACGTTCAAAACTCAAGGATTCTGTGAACACTTTTCGCAGCAACCGAAAAAGAAAGACTCATCTAGTCCTTCCTCTCTAAGCATTTGTAGCTTCGTGCGCATCACACCGCAAATCCTAGTGCGTTAAACAACACGCAGCAAGTGTGTCTTTCGACACACTTTAAGATTAAGTGTGTCACTTACCACGTTTGATCGTAGAAATCGAGACACTTATTCGTGTTGAAACTATAACACGTCCTATTGCTTTTCTATTTTTTTATAATTCGCCCAGGTCCAAGAGTCATACTCTTATGTTTGTCACACAACCTGGGCAGAGTGCCGATGGTTTGGGTCGTAGTTGTTCGTTCACTACTCTCTAGGGGTGATTGTCCTAGATAGGATTCGAGAGGAACCCGAATGAATTTATACGTTGGTTGTAGTTCTCAGCAAATGTTCCATGCTATTATGGTATTATCTTAGAACTACAAACAAGAAGTATGAATGTGAAGTGACCATATGCGGTAAGTTTTATGCCTTCATCAGTATTTTTGATCACTTCCCATTCATAACAGCTGTGTTGGACAATTTTTCCGTATAGGAATTGTATTTCTTGACTATGGAGAGACTTTGAACTACAGACCTTCCGCTCGACAGTTAATGATGTTTGACACTACACTACGGTCATGAATAAAAACTCTAATGGCACCTTAGGTGTGTTGCAGCGACACACTTATTAATAATTAACAAACTTTGGGCCCAACCATATGCAATCTTGCCAACAGGTAATTTGCGGGTCGGATCCATGCCGTAATACACTGGACTCTCAACCCAGTAATCCACGTTCAAATATCAGGGTCCGTTCCGTAGCCATCAAAAAGCCAAGACACTCGACCTCTCCTTTCCCATTCTACATTGGTCCTTCGTGCGGGATGGCACGATCACCATGTGCGGAGAGCGCGGACTAGATAAGTCTTTCTTTTCTGCTCGCTGCCAAAAGTGTTCACAGGAGCTTTGAGATTTAAACACGGATCACTGAAGTGCGCCAAAACTCAAACTCTTGTACGAGCACTTTACCGACAGACAAAATTCGGAGGTCAGGACACTGATCAAGAACCTCCAAAAACTTATTAAGGAAACTTACAAAATATCCTAAGGTCTGCACTGGAACAACAAAATTCGCGTAAGGCCAACAACATGAATATGTTCCCGCAGATAAATAAAATATTTCAGAAACAGAACGATATTCAGGATCTAAAGCTTCCGAGAACGTCTACTACGTACAGTCAGCATCGATCCAGAGAGCAACGTCCTAGACGACGACTACTTTGTGATCGAAGATCTTCAGGGGAAAGTGGCGACAGTGGGAGCCGTCTTCCCGGAAGTGTTCAAGGTGAATGAAAGCATTCGCCCAAACCGGTTTTACCAAATGATATCGAACATTGGCGATCCGAGAGTCATGGTTTCACCTGGTTCTAATACAATGTTCATTTCGACGGAGGGTCTTCAGTTGATCCGCGGGTCAGTAAAAAAGAAGAAATCACCGGGTATTGACAGAATATCAATGTTGTGCTCAGGCATCTTCCACCAGAGGCTATAAAGAGATACACCATCCTGTTTAACAACACATTGAATAATGCATACTATCCGATGCTTTGGAAAACGGCGGTGGTGCAACCAATCCCTAAAAGAGGCAAAGACTCCTCTATCTCGACAGATCTCCGGTCGATAAGTCTCCTTCCGGGTATCAGTATGGTCTTCGAGATGGTAATCCACAGAGCCCTGTCGAAATGAGGACAAAAACACCATTCCGGATAACCAAATCGGTTTTTAGGGCGGGGAATGATGCTGTTACGAAAATAGGGTTCGATCACTTCTTCTTCTTTTGTGGCGTTACAGCCCATGAAGGGCCAGAGCCAAGCTTCTCTCAATCACCCATGTTGTGTGTGATTTGTTTTGTACACAGATGAAAGGGACCTACAGTTTAATGCCGATTCCGAACGGCGTTGATCGAGAGCCTTTTTCATGGCAAGTATACTACGGGGGGTTTTGCCAGTACTTGATCGATCACTGGATTCTGACAAGTTACAACTTTGTACTTGTTTATTCAATACCTACTTACTTACTTATCAGGCCGGCAATCTATGGAGGATCTGAGCCTGAGCTATAGCTGCCTTCCATCCTTGACGGTCCCATGCACGCTGCTTTCAGTTATCAAGATCAAGTTGCCTTGCATCCGCAAATACTTGGTCTTTACACCGGAGGTTCGGTCTTCCTCTTCTTCTCGAACCAGGAGGCTCGGAGTCGAAGACCCTCTTAGCTGGAGCGTTGGTGTTCATGCGCTCGAGCCAATGTAGTCGACGGATCCTTGCCTTCCGGACTATGTCCACATCTTTGTACAGCTCGTAGAGTTCGCGGTTCTGTCTTCTCCTCCATTCACCTTCCTCACAGATAGGACCAAATATCCGGGGCAGAACTTTTCTTTGGAAAGAACCCAAAATTAGCTCCGCCGCCCTGGTTATCGTCCAGCTTTTGGCTCCGTATATCAAGACTGGCAGTATAAACGTTTTGTAAAGCCTGACTTTGGTTCTTCGAGTGGGAAGTTTTGAGCCAAGTTGTTTAGGCAAACCAAATTAGCAGCGGTTGCCAAGGGCGATTCTATGCCGGATCTCTACTGTGGTGTCTTTAGTGGGGTTTACGTTTGCCCCGAGGTAGACAAACTCCATAACCACCACGAAATGATAGCTGTCAATCGTTATATTTTCTCCAAGGTGGTGATTCTACAACGTCACGCCGAGACCTCGCGATGATGTCAATATCAGACAGACTTGTAGTGCCCTCCATGTTGACTCCTGCCCGTCGCACTATCTGCTCCAGCACTAAATTGAAGAAGTCGCATGACAGCGCATATCCTTGCCGAAATCCGGTGCATGTTTCAAACGGTTCAGATGTCCATGGCGCATCGCGTATTTTTTTTAGCGTGGATCAGTTTTCCTGGGACCCCGAATTCGGCCATCGCATCAAACAATTCTTTGCGATGAATGCTGTCGCATGCGATTTTAAAATCGATAAAGAGATGGTGTGTATCGATTTGAAACTCGTTGGTCTTTTCCAGAATTTGTCGAAGTGGGCATATTGGTCTATAGTCGATTTGCCGGGCCGGAAGCCGCACTCGTAGCCGGCGATTAGTGCGGTGCAAAAGGGCGTTAGACGTTCATACAGTATGCTGGACAGGATTTTGTATGCAACATTGAGCAGGGAGTATTTGGTTCTTGCAGGAGGTAGCATCGCCACTTTTTTGTGGTTGGAGCAAATAGTGGTTGGAGCAAATTCTACAGATGATCTGGTGCATGCTACCTACCAGAACACCACCGCCAGCCTTGAAGAGCTCCGATGGCAAGCCATCTGAGCCTGCGGCCTTCAGCTTTTGAATAGTTGTGCCGACTTGTTCGATACTAGGTGGGAGGATACTTCAGTGGCTGGAGTTGGGATTTTCTTAGTCCCTACCACTCTCTATTGGTCATGCTCGTTAAGCAGCTGCTGGAAATGCTGCTTAAATACATCCACTATTCCCTGCGGGTCGGTGCCATGATTGCCTTCGCCATTTCGAAGAGCCTGGGTTTATTCAATACACACTTTATTATTCCACCTCAGATCAATTATCTGGGCGCTTCACCATTATTACAACCTTTTATAACACTTAACACTTTATTGCTTACACACACCTTTTTTACACATTTGGTCTCTGCAACTGTTAGGTAATTGTCCACTAGCTCGCTAGATAGCGTGATTACTTTAACACTGGACTACCGACTGATCACTGGATACTGAGTCACTGATACTTAATAAATACTGAATGCCCCCGAGGGCGAATGTTCCCGGTTGTATAGCCCTCGGTCCAATCTCTCGAATGTTCACCGTCAGACGTTCCCCTTCTTTACGTCAGAAGTCTCTAGAAGACTCCATGATCTGGTGTTGATATTCGGTAGTACGCCGAAGTTACCGTCATTTCTTTTTTAGCTGCCTCAGAGCATTTCAAACTTTCACAGCGAAATTCGAACACACGTCGAAACTCGAATGTAAAAAAATGGAAATTAAATTAAACGTATAATAGGCCAGCTAACGATTAGAACGAATTCAATATCTTTTAATTGAATTATCGATCGAAAAGACTTAAGCTGTCTGAGGTGTAAAAGAGTGATTAAGATCCCGTCCGTCTTTTCCAACTTATTAAGTCATAATATCGCACCAACCGTTCAAAGTTTATCCTTTTCGCACACACTCGAATTCTTTTTCAGTATCTGTATTCCTTTGCTAATCAAATATACTTGCAATTTTCGAACGTTAACCCGCCCCCGGTTCGTGGCAAAAAAGGATCACATCTAACGACCTTTTCACTCTTCATTTGTTCCCGATTTCCTTTTGAGGCGTGAATACCTTTTTCTGTTTTTTTCTTATCCCCAAGCAAAGTCCTTAAAGTCCATCAAAAGCAATTTGGATTTAAAACCCTCTTCCTGGGTGGCCTATCCTTGGTTTTTTTCCCAACTCATCAAGAAGAAAAAATTGAAAAATTCTATAGACTCGTACACATTTTCAAACTTTCAAATAAGACTAACCGACAAAGATGAAATTTTTTTAATTAAAATCCTTCTGTCAGCGGGAAAAGAGTTTTGCGGCTACCGGCGCTAAAGATACATATGTATGTATGTATGTATGTACATGCAAAACGAGTGCGAGCGGTCTTGAAATCCTGTCTTTAGGTGCAACTGCGAATGGAAATTCAGGGAAAAACTCTCTAAACACAAGGAAAAAGCCACATAAAAAAAATAAATAAAAAAGGGAGAAGAAGAAAATAATTATGATTATCGCGCAACTGTGCGATTGTGATGATAATAAAAGGACATACTTCGCATCTCATCCTAGGTACCCCTTGTGCGGTGCCTATGTGAAAATAAATCGAAATTCGAAAACTATACGCATTTGCATATGAATATTTACGTCTATGTCATCGATGACGGAAGAGAAATTCCACTTGGAGGACATTTATCCCGCAGAGAGGGTCTTCCAAGGACACGAAGGAAAGGACTCGTTTCAAATACAATTAAATCAAATCATTTCAGTTTTTGATTTTTTGTCCTCTCAAGGAGGTGAGAAAAAAAAGGGTTAGAAGGAATAAAATACCTCGAATTCGTCGATTGAAGATTGGGAAAAAGCGCCCAAACCGCCATGGGACATGGGAACCCTTTTGTGCCACTCGTGTGAGTGTCTCCCAGAATGAAAAAAAAATGCAAGAAATCTTCCGAAAATAATTATGACAACTCCATACGAGTACATACGACATATGCAAATGGATGATGATGACAGGAAGGAACAACTACTAGCGGGCACAAGAAGGATTCAAATTCCGAAACCAAATGCCAGAGATATCCTTTTCGTCAAAAAAATGACAAAAAAATCTGTTTTCTACTTTTATCGCTCTATTTCCCATCTCTGTTGTATTGTCTTCTTTTTTTCTGGTCTCTCTGTTCTGCGATAGGTAGGTACCAGCTACCGCATCTGTGTATGGTGTTGGTTGTATTTCGACGAGATATTCGTTAGTCGTATCACCGGCTTCTGTTGGCGGTGATGACGATTATGAATTTTCCGCGATAGTTTTTTTCCTACCATGGCTTTGCACTATGATGACGGCCGGCGACGAGCGTCACATGGTGTGGGGCACAAGAGTTCATATACAGACCCTCACAAAAGTATTCGGAATTATGTTTTCTTTCATAATTTCAGCAATTAAAAGTGAAAAAATGTAATTTGTTCACAAAAAGTTAATACTAAATCATTATTTATTCTTTATTCATAAATAATTAAAATAAATATCACACATTTTCTGTATGTAACAGTAAAAACAACTAAAATTCATTTGAAGTTGGTGAATCCCATGTCACATAAGTATTCGGAATATCTGAAGATAACCGTAAATACTTGTTGAAGTTTTAATTTATTCTTGAAATAAACTGTTCACTTCTGTATTTAGAAGAGAGTCAGCATTTGGAGGCACAAAAAGCGAGGTTTTGTACACATTGTTCTTTATTTTATTATAATCGTAAACTTTTAATAAAATGGGAAGGAAATCGAAAGAAACTACCGAAGAAGAAAGGAAAATAATTTTTCGAATGCACAATGAAGGGAAAAAGTTAAAAGAAATAGCCTCTGATTTAAACAGAAGCATTTCAACAATCCACAGCATTCTAAAACGAAATATAATTAAATTACAACAGCGATCTGGACGCCCTACGAAATTAAATTTGCGGGAAAAGGCAGCTATAATTCGGAAAATAAAACAAGACCCTAAAAAATCCGCCCCAGAAATAAATCGAGACATGGCTGAATACAGCAACGTTCACGTAAGTGATGAAACTGTGCGCAGAGTACTCAGAAGTGCTGGCTACAATGGTCGTACTCCACGGTGCAAACCACTGATAAGTGAAGTGAACCGCAAGAAGCGATTAAACTTTGCTAAAGAGCACTTAAACTGTTCTGAAGAGTTTTGGAATAGAGTTATTTTTAGTGACGAAACCAAAATAAATATTTTTGGACCAGATGGAGGACATAAGGTCTGGAGAAAGGTGGGACAAGAAATGCACCCTAGCAACACTATACCCACTGTAAAACACGGAGGTGGCAATGTCATGCTTTGGGGTTGTATGAGTGCGAATGGAGTTGGATGTATGCAATTTATCGAAAGTACGATGAACCATCATCAATATATTGATATATTAAAAACGAATTTAAATGCCAGTGCTGAAAAAATGTTGCTTTCGGATCGTTATATATTCCAACATGATAACGATCCAAAGCATACGGCACACAATACCAAGCTATGGGTCTTGTATAATACTCCAAGTCAGTTGAAAACTCCACCCCAGTCTCCAGACCTTAACCCCATAGAGCATTTATGGGCGATCATAGAGAAAAAAATTCGCAAGCATCCGATAACAAGCAAATCATCGCTGAAGGAGGCTATTTCACGAGAATGGAACAAAATAGGTCCTGAAACAACAAAAAAACTTGTGAAGTCGATGCCAAATAGGCTTAAAGAAGTTATTAAACAAAAAGGGTTTGCTACACGCTACTAATTTTTAATTTGAATTTATTATTGTCATGTTTTATGAACGATTCAACTAATTTCCGAATATTTTTGTGATATAGAATTTGCTGTTGTTTTGTTTGCGTTGTTTGTTTTTACTGTTATATCGAAGAATTATGTTATGTTTTGTTAAATTGTTTATGAATAAAGAATAAATAATGATTTGGTATGAACTTTTTGTGAACAAATTACATTTTTTCACTTTTAATTGCTGAAATTATGAAAGAAAACATAATTCCGAATACTTTTGTGAGGGTCTGTACATATCTGACACATCCAGACACAACAAATGTACCCGACGACTGTCGAGCGAGAGCGGTTCTAAAAATGATGAAACTTGCAACAATGAATAATTTTGACAGTTGCTTCTCGAAGTCTGGTGTTCATCGGTCGTCCTACATAGTCATCGTGCATATGTATGGAGTATCTCGTTTTCTGTTGTTTCACCCTTTCACTGATTTTCTTTTTTTTTTTTGTTGTCGTCCTTCTACCGCTGTTTCTACTCCATTTTTTGAGCGGGAAAAGTGGTGTTTTTATTATTTTTCTTTTCTCGTTTTTGAAATCCCGGAAAGGATTTAGATAATGCATCGGGATGTGGACGTGTGTATTATTACCATTTTTTTTTTCTTGCTTTCTTTTTTTAGGGGAAACAATAATTTTTGTGAAATTCATTTTTTGTTTTTTTTTTTGGTTTTTTGATGGACAACTTTCGAAATGACTTTGTTGAATGGTTGGTTGGGAACGACAGACAGTCGAGTCTGGATTTGATTTGAATAAATAGACGCGAATCGGTGGAAACCAGTTTTAATAGTCGCAACGAAACTGGATGTCTGTCTATTTGGATAATCGCTCACGATTTGATGTGGGTTCGGTTCAGTTCATAATGAAAACAGACGAATGATCATAAAGTCATTTGTTATTTCCTTTTTTGGGTTTATAAGTTCATGAATTTTTGATGAAGGCAGTACATCCCAAATATACATATGTATGTATGTACATAGTACAATGTTAGCTGTATAGGTACATATCCATAGTACATAATATACATAGATACCATTTCTCACAGGTGGTTTGATATTGTACCACTTCAGACGTCAAATGTGTCTGTCGACAGTACTTTCATTTTTAAATGTTTCGTTTCCATTATCGTATTACGGTAATTTCAAACTTACATACATACATAGTAGTTGTGTAGGTCCATCGAACTTGTCCAAGTAAGGAGAGCACTAATGTGAATCCCACCAACTGTCGAGGATCACCGTCAATGGACCGTGTATAGACGTGTTTTGTATTCGTCCAGCAAAATTACCATTTCGTCAATAAATTAGTAACGGCTCAGTGTTTTCTAGTGCATAGTATCGCGTAACTATATGGGTTTGTTCGTCTGAACTGTGGAACAGCTATAAAAGACAAAATCTGTTTATTCCCGGGCAATTTTAAGACGTACATATTTCTTTTTTCCCGTTTTCCTTTTTGCAAAGTCTCTGTCATCTACATATCACCTATGGCGGGGAAAACGCGTTCCACTAATGCTCTCTCAAAAGAATCTCTATCAACTCCTAAACAAGGCTTAATACCATCCGCAAGGAGAATACCTGGAGAAACTGTCTCAGCGTTAGCTACACCTTTCACCGATTTAGAGGAGAGACTCGCCAAATGGACGGAGGATATCATCAACCAAATCAAAGCAGAGGTGGACATTCTTCGTCTTGACCTAATAAAACGAATTGAACAGGCTGAAACAAATGTAGCGTCGCGCGTTCAAGAAATAGAAAAATCTGTCTATGACCTACAAATGCGCATTGAGAACGTTGAAGCCCAGGCAGTGGACACTAAATCTCTCCACGGGCAAGTAACTGAATTAGAGAAAAAATGTGAGGAGTTTGAAAGAAGGGAGATAGCAGCTGATGCTGTTTTATTTGGTGTTCCACAACTGCCGGAGGAGAATTTAAAATCCATTTTCCATCGCATTTGTCACACAATTGACTGTATGCCTCCCACACTGAAAGCGGCCTTTCGATCCAAGCAGCGTAATAGTGAGTATGATTCTCCTATCATACTTAAATTCAGTTCCCCAACAGAGAGAAATTATGTCCTAAAAGCCATTGCCGTTTATTGTAAAACAACAAAACGACAGCTGAGTCTCCATGACATTGGTGTAGACTTCTCAAAAAACAACAATTGCAAAATCTACATGCACGGGAGCTTAACAACAAGAAACAGGCTACTGCTTCAACAAGCCCTCCGTCTGAAGCGGCGTCGCCAGCTGTTCTCGGTCCACACCCATCTTGGCTATGTTTACATGCCCCTCCAACACCCTTAGTTGGAGTTGCGTCTGTCAATGTTTTGCGTGTTGTGTTGATGGGGGAATTCGATTTACAATTCTGCAACATTCGTGGGTTAAGAAAGAATTTCTTTGCCACGTATGTATGTCCATCTCTCTCTCTACAAACCGGCTGTTTTGGCACTTTATGAAACACAGGTTGATGGAAAGTCCGATCCCTCGGATTTTAGTCTTCCTGGATATAGCTTATCCAGGGTAGGTAGGTAGGTAGGTAAGACCGTAGCCTTCCCAGAAATGGGAAGAACACACATAGGCCAGGGAGGGCCGTTGTGTAGCTACGAGGGGGTTTAGCCCCCTATTCGTGGAACCACTTTGTGCTTCTTAAGAAATTAAGAAGATTAGATATCCCTACTTGCTGAACTTCGGTCAGATCGTTAAGGAGGTATGATCCTAGGTATCGTTTCCTGACTGTGCAGAATGCCGGGCAGGCGCAGAGGAGGTGATGGATGGATTCGACCTCTTCCTCGTCTAGACAGCTCCTACAAAAATCATTCGGAGTGATACCTATTTTTTGCGCGTGACTGCCAATAAGGCAGTGTCCTGTGATGACACCTATGACTTTATAGATGTCAGTTCTATTTAGGGAGATAATACTCCTAGTCCGTTGACTATCGAGCCGGGGGCCAGATTTGCCTGGTGATGAGGCAGGTGTGTCCCTGAGTCCATCTCCGGTTCGTCTCGGCCCTGGCGAGGGTAGTGAGATTGTGTTTAATGGTTGCGAAGGGTATACCCTCACAAACCACAGTTGATTGTAGCGTCGTTCCTTGTTTGGCGAGTGTGTCGGCTCTTTCATTTCCAGTGATGTCGCTGTGTCCCGGTACCCATATAAGTTGTATGTTGAACTGTTCAGCCATCTCATTAAGAGATAGGCGACAGTCGAGGCTAGTTTTTGATGTGTACACAAAGGACTCCAGCGACTTTAAGGCTGCTTGGCTATCCGTGAGAATGCGGATATCCGTGGTGGATATCACGTTCCACTTCAGCCAGGACAGAGCCTCTTTTATTGCCAACAGTTCCGCCTGGAAAACGCTGCAGTGATTAGATAATTTTAGAGCTTTGTTCAGCTTAAGTTGTTTGCAGAACACTCCACTACCCACCCCGTCTTTGGTTTTAGACCCGTCAGTATAAAAGTCTACGCAATTTCTGCGAGGTTGAGTCTGGCGAGTCCAGTTTTGTCTGTCCGGGTAGAACGTTGTAAAGTTTTTTTCCAAGACTGTGGTGGGTTCTGTGAGGTCTAGGTTTTCTGCCATGGCTGACCTGTTAATCAGGATCGAGGAGTGGCCAATGACATAGCTCTTCCAGTTTGAGTTGGCTTTAAGTCTAATGGCCGTTTGTGTGGCAATTTGCTTGCCGAAAATATCGAGTGGTGTTAGGTCGAGTATCATGTTAAGGTCTCGCCATCTATATCCGTAGTGATATCGCTTACCAGCTGCTTCCGCAGTATAGCCAAACATCCACCTCGGAATTTAATTTCTTATGACTCAAATTCACTCTTCGTAAGCACACAATTCACTACTGTTTTCTTTACAGAAGCCCAAACCTGGACAGAAACATCACGATCGACTCGTTTGATGCACTGTCCGACTTCATCCAGAGAATCGTTTCCCTGTTTCCTCGCACTGAAAACGTTATAGCGGGCGATTTCAATGTTCACAATTCTCAGTGGCTTCGACATTCTGGACAGACAACACCCGAAGGAAGGTATGTCGAAATTTTCGCTGAGTTGAATCAATTAACCCAGCTTATGAATGAGCCATCTCGTATTCCGGATGTTGCCAGTCATATCGCCAATACCCTGGACTTGATTCTTACCTCTCAACCTGATAAATACACTTTGAAAATATTATCTCCTCTAGGCTTGTCCGATCACTGTGTCATATCAGCTAAATTCCCATATTCACACACAGTTAAAGAAAAAGCTCCAAAAAGAATAGTATGGATATATAAGAAAGCTAATTGGTGTGGCCTTAACAACTCCTTTCGGAGCTTTAACTGGTCGTTGTGCTTCCTCGACAACGACGTGGACGCCGCAGCAGATATGATCACAAACATTATCCATACTGGCATAAGCACTTTCATCCCCAACAAGATAAAAAGTGTTAAGCCAGAGGATAATGCGTGGTTTGACTTAAGCTGTAAAGAGGTTATTAGGTTGAGAGAGATAAGCTTTCGGAATTATAAAGCAAACACTACTGAGGAAAACCGAAAAAGATATATACAAGCCAGAAATGACTGCAACCCCCAGATCCGACGAGCTAAATTTTTACACGACCAAAAACTGAGGCGTAATTTCCCAAAGGTAGCAGAAGTTTTTGGTCTTTCGTCAAAAACATTAAGAACTCCGTCTCGCCGTCTATACCCACGCTCATCCACAATGACATTCCAGCTGTCAAACCCTTAGACAGAGCCAATCTGCTTGCTGCCCATTTCGCAGCAAATCCGCAGCTTCACAGATCATCTTTGTCTCCGCCTGTTTTGGAGTACGTTAACTCCACTATGGGACAAATTTATTTCCGTACTCGTGCAGTTGCAAGGGTTCTTAAAGAACTTGACATACACAAATCCGCTGGTCCAGATGGTATTTCCCCAATAATTCTGAAGAGGTGTTCTTCTACGCTGGCAAGACCACTGCGTAAGCTTTTTCACCTTTCCTACGCTTCTGGACTCTACCCGAGTAGGTGGAAAACAGCATTTGTCCAGCCCGTTCCCAAAAAAAGCTTCTTCTTCTTTCTCCAATTACCGACCCATTGCACTAACGTCCCTTCTTTCCAAGGTCATGGAAACGCTGATAAATCGCCAGCTAATGAAATATCTCGAGTCGCAGAAACTCCTCAATGACCGGCAGCATGGTTTCCGCGGCAACAGATCCACTGGTGATTTGATGGTATATCTCACCGAGAAGGTGAATCGCTCGCTCCACCAGGCAGGTGAGAGCAAAGTAGTTGCACTTGATATTTCGAAAGCATTTGACAGAGTTTGGCACGAAGCTCTTTTGTCGAAAATGCGTGCATTCGGGATCGACGACTCTCTTCTTCTATGGATTAGAAGCTAACTTTCGAATCGTTCAATTCAAGTTGTCTTGGACGGATTCAAGTCTAATACTCACTTTGTAAATGCTGGTGTTCCCCAGGGCTCCGTTTTGTCTCCAACGCTCTTTCTCAGTTTTATAAACGATCTCTTTTCTGTGACTTCTAATCCAATCCACTCCTTAGCTGAGGACAGTACCCTCAGCCTTTCATATTCGTTCACTTCTTTACGACCCTGCACTTCCGCTGTAAATAGTGAGCGGCAGCGTATGTTAAGCTCATTAAATTCCGATATTGACAGCATCATCCAATGGGGTAAAAACAATAGAGTGGAATTCAATGCTTCCAAAACACAATGCTGTCTTCTGTCGCTCAAGCGTAACACTGACCCATTGCCATTATCCATGAATGGCACTTGTATCTCTGAAACCGACAAGCTTTCCATCCTGGGTATGTGCATCAGTGACAACCTTTGCTGGAACGATCACATATTTAGTGTCGCTAAGAATGCGGTGAAATGACTAGGTTTCCTATACAGATGCAAGAGATTCTTCACACCCACCGATCTGGCTATAATTTATAAGGCGTTCATTCGTCCTAAATTTGAGTTCAAAGCTCATGTCTGGTCTGGCGCATCTAAGACCTCACTGCACTGACTTGACAGAATACAAATTGTGCGATAAAACTCATAGGAGATTCCAGCATCACAAACTCATTACACTCGCTGGGTCACCGTAAGAACGTCTCCTGTCTTTCATTGTTCCGTTATTTTCACCATAAATGCTCTGGTGAAATAGCCAGTTGCATTTCGCCCCTTCAAAACTTCTCCCGCGATACATGTCTCTCCCGGAATGCGCATGAATTCACCCTGAAGCCCGTTTTCGGTCGTAGTGTCAAATACAGAGATTCTTTCTTCAACCGAACCACACGAACGTGGAAGGCGCTACCTCGTTCGTTCTTCCCCCTCAATACAATATGCAGTCATTTAAGACCAATGTCAATAGGCACCTCCTCTCCCCCTCCCTGTTACCTTCTGCTCGCACAACGTAACATTATAAGGCCTTAGCCTTTGCAAGGCCTTTAACCTAGCACGATCTTTTACTAACCTTTTCCATTGCTGCTTACCCAGTTGGCTGAGGTCCTCTTCCACCTGTGTGCGCCACCTTTGATGCGGTCGTCTTCTGCAACGTCGTCCCTCGGGTTAGGAGTCGAAGACTCGTGGGACCGGAGGTGGGACCGTACTAGGCCGATGTCGTGGTTGAGTCTTCTCCTCCACTCTCAGGCAACACAAAAAAGAAAAAAAGATTATTTTCAGAATTTTCCATCCATTTTTGATAAGGTCCAAGCATCTGCGCCGTAGAGGAGGACCGGGATGATTAAAGTTTTATCTTCAGCGCGAAGAATTAGTGTCTCAGCGCTGGTGTCGTTGCCAATTGTGAGCCAGTGAGTCAATGTTGACGAATTCCTTAACTACATCAAAGTTAGAGCTGCCAATAGGGACGTTCTGGCATATATTTGGTCTTGTCCTCGTTTACTTTCAGACCCACTTTAGCCACTTCTATTTCAATGCTTACAAAAGCTTCTTTGACGCCTCGCTGCGTTCTCCCAATCCTGTCAAAATCATCAGCGTATGCGAGCGATTGTACAGACTTGAAATATGTAGATCGTGCCTCTTATATTGGCCATAAAATCACTTGCGATATTTTGAAACATGATGTTGAAAAAGTCACATAACAGTTCGTCGCCCTGTCTGAATCCTTTTTTAACGTCGAAGGTTTCGTTAAACTCTTTGCCGTCCTTATAGGGGCAGTGAGAAGTTTCTAGTGTCGTCCTGTATGATCTGACGAGTTTGGCAGCGATGTCAAAACATGGCTTTGCTCTATATAGTTTGGCCTTATAGACACTGTCATATGCGGACTTAAAATCGACGAAAACGTGGTGTGGCCTTCTCCAAATCTGCCGCAGTGTAAATATTTGGTCTATCGTGGATTTTCCTAGCCTAAAGCCACATTGATAGGAACCTTCCAATTGTCCACGAGTAGTCTCAGGCGTTCCCAACCAACTCATCCTTAGCTTCTTTAAATAGCTCAGCAGGCAGCTTTATTAGACTTCAGTTCCGATATCGCTATCTTAACGGGTGGACGAAATTCTCTCTCGTCTTTGTCACACTGGACACTGGTGTGTTCTGTCTGACAGCTGTATCTTGACCATCTTCGCCGTCTGCATCTGTGCATTCTGTGATTTAACTACGAGGTGTCGGTGTTCGTCCCTGCAGGCTTCCGCTCTGGCATTACAACCTTGTCATGTTCGTTTTACTCTTTAGCAAAACTTTCGAACGTCGTTACTGCGGTAATATCTATCCATCTCTTCGATCTGGCGCTTCTTGTGCTCGTTCTTTTTCCTTCTGGAAAGCGCATGTTTCTTCCTTTTTTTCGCTCTTAGAGTTTACGAGCAACTCTCGTTCGTCGTTGCAACATGGCCATATACGCATTCAGTTCTTCTGCATATACTTGTCTGCATTCGTCATCAAACTGTGGGCTTCTCCTAGGTGGTAGTTGAACACATCAGAAGCAGCATCCCTGATTGTGTTTCGAAAACGTCTCCATTGCTGTTCTATAGTTTGTGCAGTTTGTATCGGTTCTCGAGAAAGCTTGAGGGAGACACGATCGGCGAAGGTCCTGGCGTTCTCTTGAGATTGCAGCTTCCCGACTCCCGATATCCGCATACAAGGTAATAATCCGAGTCAACATTGGTTCCTCGGAAGAGTCGGACATCCAAGATGCTGGAAAAGTGTCTGTCGTCGATTGCTCAATTGATTGATCAATTTGGGAATCGTGTGCTAGCTACTAGGAGAGTATGCTCCGTCACGAAGTCTACTAGCCTGAATCCGTTTTCGGACGTGGGGTCGAGTAGGCTTTGCTTTCCTACGACTCGTCCAAAGATGTTCTCATTGAAATCTCCTAGAATAATCTTGCTGTCGTAGCTGGAACATTGAGCGTATGTTCTATCTGAAAATTCTGTTTGACTCTATCGTTTATTTCTTCTGTGGAGGCGTGAGCGCATATTAGACTGATGTTCCCAGAAACAACGTTGATGCAGATTGGCATGAGGCGTTCGCTCACATGCCGGAAGCCTAGGACTTTTTGCCTAAGTCCTAAGTTACATGCTCTCGGGACTAGAAGTGGTAGTTAACTTTGAGCTGAACAGACTACTGGCATTTCTATCTGCATCTAAGTGGTTCCGCTTGACGGAAAATTTGTATGTTTCTACTGGTAAAGCATTGACTGGACTCGTCGTAGTCTTAGTGAGCCTTGACCTTTCGTCAATAGGACACCCACTCACCTAACTTAACTTTGATGTCTCGGAACAAATCGATAATACTTGGTTTAACAAAAAATGGCCAAGTTGAAAGCAAGAGTTCTGCGAAAGGTCCTTTCCTTAACAAAATATCACAAGGTTCCACGGATGCAAACTACTTGAAATCAAAGCCAAAGACTACTGTCAAAATGGAGAAATATTCTCAGGACGGATGACAGACAAACTGGAAAGTAATTATGATAGAAGAGCAGCTAACGCTGCTTTGAGGATACATATCTACTATATCATTGGTATTCATTTCTCTCATGGTAATTTTTTTAATTGTTTCTTACTAAATCATCGTGAGCGGCGACGCTCCCATTTTTTCTGGAACGTGGTAGTAAGTGAACTGCTACTTTTGCGCCTATTCCTGGGAAGTTTCCCGGCACACTAAGCGACCTCATGCAGGGAGCCTTACAAACAATAATAAACTGGATGAAGAGCTGCGGACTTGGGTCGAACCCCAAGAAGACCGATCTAGTACTGTTTACCAATAAATATGAAATTCCACCCTTCAACCTACCGAAGCTAGAAGGAACCCAACTAGTAATCAAATATCATGCCAAATACCTTGTCCTAATCCTTGACAAACATTCTTGATCGTATCAAGAAAGCAACCACTGCCCTCTACGTAGGTAGTAATAGGGTATCCAACTTAACATTATGCACTGGCCCTATACAGCATTCATAATGCCCATTCTTTTGCACAACGTCGGAGTTTTGTGGGCTGCTGTCAAACGCAACCTTTTAGAGAGAGTGCAAAAATCGGCCAGCATTTGCATTAGTGGTGCGACTAGATCGACCTCCGCGGCGGGCCATCCCATTACATCTAACATCATTGGACCTCTCAGCAGACAGGTTGCTACGGATCAGGAGCGTAGGTAAATGGCCAGCTTTCCACAAAGTACGCTGGCAGCAGTAGCCCACAAGTGAAAAATAGCTCTTAACTGCCGCCTATCTCTAAACGAGATGGCATAGACGGACGCCATGCACTTACCAGTGAGTGCCGGGGGAAAAAGGCAACAGGCAACGGCATCGACTTAGGATGGGCACATGGAACGTCTCATCGCTCACAGTATCTCGAGCTGGTTGAGGAAGCTGCCAGGTATCGGTTAGATATCGAAGATATCTCTTCGAAAAAGCAAAGAGGATATAAGACTGTGAACCTTTCGGATGGGTGGAAACTCTTCCTATCGGGAGTTGCACCTCAAATGTCTGCACAAGCGGGAGGAGGGATACTCACATGAAAGTCCCCAGCTGGTAGATAGGGTATTGGACAGGGTCGCGATCTTAAAACTCAAGCTTGAAAGATCAACTTTGGCTCTGGTGCAGGTGTATGCACCGAATCTAGAGTCAGACCATGCGACTTTCCTCGATGAAGTTGATGCTGCCCTTTATAGGTTGGTTGAGACGGATTCCTATATACTAATGGGTGACTTCAACGCCCACGTGGGTGTGGACGTAACTTGCGTTCTGGCTTTATAACCTTGGTATGTTCGCTTTATTGTAATTTTATTGTAATGGGGCAGATTTTGACATTTCTAAATTTTGACATATCTCCACGTTTTAAGGTCACTTGAATCCAAACCCAGGGTTTTTATAGAGATGCATATCTGTATGTACGTATGTGCGGTTGTGCGTAGGTGCGCATGTGCGCATGTGCGGAAATTTCGTCTCGATTATTTAGAGAATCAAAGATGATATTGACACAAGATTAGGTTCATTCCACGCGTAAGATTGCGCAACTTAGAAGTGAGTAATTTTACAGTAATCGGTCCAGCCGTTTTTTTTTTTTTTAGAAATTAAATAACTAAAAATTAGGCAAAAAAAAAATCAACACACGGTGTTCCCAAGCGGTCCTTCATCTAAGTACTAACCGCACCTAATGCTGGTTGACTGCGGTTATCGGATGACACCCGATACATATAAGATTGCTCGGTCAGTTTTGTGGTTGGGTAAGGAAACGCATTAGCTGCTCCTGAGTGTGCACTACCCAACGAGCAATTATTAAACGCAAGCGCTCATGAGTAAATGGCTGTGAGCGTTTTCATTTTATTATGTCTAGTCGTCTGCGGGTTGATAATGCTTTATCTATGTCGGGCTATATGTGTGAGTGCGCTTCTCGTGCTCTTTTTTCGTTCTTCTGAGACACTTATGCTCCTCCCTCCTTTTTAACTTGTAGAGCTCACGAGCTGCTTTTGTTCTTCTATGCAGCGAGGCTTTATATGTCTCCTGCTTCGCTGTATGAATCCTACTGTACTAGTGGAGCCTTGAAGCCCAAAACTTCTGATGCAGTGCTTTTCAGGGCTTGCTTGCAAAGGTTCCTCTGCTGTTCTATTGACATCGTGGAGGGTTGATGTGTATTGGAGAGCTTAAGGGAGACGCGATCGGTAAAAGTACGAGCGGTCTCTGGCGATAGTAACTTTCCGACGTCATAACTTTGTATTCTTACTCTACTCTGCGTTCGTGATATCCGTAGGCGCATCTAGGCTACTACTAGATAGTGGTCTGAGTCGATGTTAGGTCCTCGGAAAGTTCGAACATCAAGAATAGTGGAGGAGTATCTAACGTCGATCGCGATGTGATCAATCTGGTTGGTGATTGATTGATCTGGGGACCGCCAGGTGCCTTTGTGTATCGCAATTTTTCATCCGCTTTATACGCGGTCCATTCCATCGCATTTCCTGGATGGCGGTTAAGTCCGCTTTATAACGGTCTAGGGCTTCAGCAAGTTGCTCCACGTACAGAGCTGAAGATCATTGTCCATTTTTCGTTTTTGGCAAGAGTCGTCAACATTAATCCGGTCCGTTTTATCCGAGGCTTGTGGTCGTTTCGGAGTTTGTAGTTATTTACGGTTACGGTTTACTAGACCGTAGCCCAACCGGCTAATCCCGTTTTTTTTTGGCGCAGGAACCTCGCCATACGCCCTTCCCAGTCTGTAATTTTCATAAGAATTCTGCAGATGGCACCACCAGGAGGTGGCGAAGGGACTTACTAACATTGCCGCAAGATATTCGTCTACGGTGGCTCTTCTCCCTTTTTAGCAGGTCAGCATCCGTTTTTACCCAGAACGTGTTAAAATATGGAAAATTGGTTGACCTCCGTAGGGAGCACACACTGTGTATGTCACATACTTTGTTTTTTATATATTTTAAATTATAATAACAAAAAACAAAAAAATACTAAACAGAACAGGCGCAGTACTATGGGTGGGTCATGATCTCATATTCCCCCTCCCAGCTGACTTGTATCGACTTCGTTCATTCGAAATCTGTCATCTAATCCACCCAATGTCTAAAGGCCTGTTCAAAAGGAATTTTGCCGCTCATTGCGCACTTGAACTTTAATTTCGAAAAAAAGAAAAAAGAAAAATGAAAATGTTACTCAATAACCCCACTTACTAGATGTAATCAACCATAATGGAGCCGCCCTTCAAATGTCAATCACATCCAAGCGCCATTCATCGGAAAATACGAGTATCCTCGTATATCACAATTTTTTTAAAGTCCAAATGCCACATGATATCCTTGCTGGTTTTCCAGCATCCCCCATATAGAGACCGTCCGCCCACACAGCCGTATCAACACATCCATTGGCCCAACTATCGTCGCATTATACACTCTACTATCCTATGAAGCATTAAATGTTTCAGGAAATCGCTCATACGCATAATTAAAGTAAACCGAAAGAGTGAAATGGAAAAATTCAAAATGGGAAAATGGAAAATAGGAAGAAGAGAAAAACGGGTAAAAGCACTTGGGCTCCGCTAAAGAAATGTTTACATTTGAGATGCAGTCTCTCGGAATTAATTTCTGTAATCCATAATACAGTCTGACATAATCCAACAAATGCCCACTTCAGGATGCTACCCCTGCCCACAGTCATCCGACCATCGACGGTCGCCGATCTACATATGTATATGTACATGTATCTAGATACAACCCCCGTAATTAACTCATTTTTTTATTGCCCGTAAAGTAATATGCAATTATTTGTTACACGGTACTCGTTGTTGGCTTTCAAGAGCAACTGGCTTACACACAGGATTGATATTGGGGGGGAGGTGGAAGTAAGAATGTGGGATGTTTGCATCTCACACGGGGGTCTCGGGTGTGCGCGAGACTCTATGGAAAAGTTCTTTGCAAATATTTGCAAAATACTTGTATCCGTTTTGTTAACTTTACTTAACATCGTCTCGCTTTAGATGCGAGAGCTCGCTCATCAGTCAACGCTTATGTGCGTACATATGTACATATATGTATGTATGTGATAGTAGACAGGATATGCCCCATTGTGGGAAGAAGAATGAAATACAGTCGCAGTTATGAAACGGATTGCTATTCATAATGACGTACGAAGGCACTTAGGATCATGATGCATGCAGAGAACGATTACGTCGATAAAGGCATGTGTGCATTCATCTTCATACGTGCACCAAACATCATACCAGTCCGTGTGCTTACGTGGACGAAAGGGCAAACAAGCGTGAGAGGAGTCTCGCATAAAGGATGCCGGTGGAAAATGATTGCCGTTGCGCTGATTTCTTTTCTTCTACCACCTTACCCGAAGGGGGGCTACACTGCAGGGGCTTGCATTTATGCTAAAGAGGAACTCATTTATGCAATAGAACTCGTTGTACTTGCACATATGTATATGCAATGATGACAAAGACCTTACCGCGTGCCGCTACCGTCGCCGTTGTTAAGTGTATACTACAGATTCATGGCATATTTGTTGCCACTACTCTGGTGCCACGGTCGTCTGGTGCGGGTTTCATTCTGTCATCCGGTAGGTGGTAGATGCACAACGCATGATGTGCAACATAACAGAGCGAGTAACCTATGTGGCAAATAAAATCTCTATAATCCGCTTGTATCCTGTTGCCAACATCCTGATTAAAACGAATGAGTAACAGGAAGTTACAGGCGGAGTATGTATACTTGTACAAGTAATAAGTCGAAAGCAATGGATCTACACTGCGCAGATTGACTTTTATGGGTAGACTAAGCAGTGCTTTTTAAGAGGAGAGCTAGGAAATGGTCCTAAAGGGTAGGATCCTTTTCAAAACCAATATTCGATCCCTCGGTTAGAGCAGCGCAGATAAATGGTCAGGGAATGGAAAGTCCTAAAAGAGCACTCCCTCTCTGACCATCGGTATATTCAATTCAGCATAGTCAGCCACGTTAGTGCCCTAGCTCCCTTCAGGAAATACAGGAGAACTGGTTGGCAAAAATACAGAACCTATGTTGACACACATCAATATCTGCCCGCTTGCAAGAGGATTTTGACCTCTATAAAGATGTACTTGAATCATTCAAAGCAGCGGCCAGGAAGGCCAAAGGTAATCATGGAGGAACTACTGCGAAAATATCAAGGCGGTCTCCGAAGCTTCAAGAATAAGGAAGATTCTGGCTTCGGCCCCGTACAACCCAAGTCACCTAATACGGAATGATGGTTCCTGGACGACCTCCAGCACGGAAGTCCTGGAACTTTTTCTGAGCGCACAATTTCCGGGCAGAAGTGACTCGGCTATGACACCTCCTCAAGTCATCCAGCCGAGAACATCCTCCTTCGAGCGTGCTCCCAACCTGGTAAGCAACAACATTGTCCTCTGGGCTTTAAAAAGCTTTGAACCTTACAAGTCTCCAGAACCAGATGGGATCATACGAGCGGAGCTCCAGCAGGTAGCAGATCTCATCGTTCCCTGGCTTGTTGTAATATATAAGAGTTGCCTCTCCTTATCCTACATCCTAAGCAAGTGGAAGGTAACCAAAGTCATTTTCATACCCAAGGCAGCAAAAGCTCCCACACGTATGCAAATGACTTGAGGCTTATTAGTCTTACCTCTTTTCTACTAAAAACCCTAAAGAAGATTTTAGACGCACACATTCGTCAAAGCTAGGTATATCTCAGGAAGGCTGTCGGATAACCAACATGCCTACAACAAAGACATATCGGTGGAAACAGCACTCCACTCACTGATCAGCAAAATAGAGAGGAATATACCCTCTCTCTATATATGTATTTTGAGGGCGCCTTTAACAATGTTGAACCATGGACCGTCACCAAAGCGCTATCTGATCTGGGTGTTACACGATCAATGATAGAACTGGTACGACAACTGCTAACGCAAAGAGTCGTTAAAGCCAACTTCGCTTGTGCCGTTTCAAATAGAATGGTCAGCAGAGGTACACCACAGGGTGGAGTACTCTCCCCTCTCCTCGCGAACGTGGTGGTCAATGAACTACTACTATTGCTAGAACAGGAAGGGTACGCTGTGACCGCCTATGCAGATGATTGCCGCCACAGGAAAATTTCCCAGCACTCTAAGCGATCTAAGCAGGGTGCAATACATATGGTAGAAACCTGGACTCAGTACTGTGGACTTGGGGTCAATCAAAAGAAGACCGACCTAGTACTGTTTACAAATAAATATAAAATTCCGCCCTCCAACCCACCGAGGGTGGATGGAACCCAATTAATAATCAAAGATCAGGCTATATACCTAGGCCTAGTCCTTGACAGAAGGCTAAATTGGAAATCCAACATTTTTGATAGTGTCAAGAAAGCAACCATTGCCCTCTACAGTAAGAAAGTGTCGGGCAAAAAGTGCGGTCTTCAACCAAGCGTTATGTACTGGCTCTATACAACAGTCATAAGGCCCATCCTCCTATACGCCATCGAGGTCTGGTGGACTGCTCTGGACAAGGCAGTCTATCGAAACCTTCTGGGGAAGATACAAAGATCGGCCAGTTTATATGTAAGCGGAGCGATCAGATCAACCCCCACGGAGGCCCTAAACATTCTCTTACATTTTCCACTGTTGGACCTCTTCAGCAAGCAAGTTGCTGCCTGTGCGGCCCTAGGGATTAGGGACATAGGAAAATGGCCCACATCACATAAGGGTCATAATAGCATTCTTAATCACTTCGAGGTACCCATGGATACAGACTACATCATTCCGCAAAATGTGTTCACTAAGAACTTCGAAGTTGTCTTTCCATCCAAGGGAGGAATGGGTTGAAGGGAAAGTCATTCCGAAGGACTCGATTTCCCACCAAGACGGAGACGGGTGTAGGTAGTGGAGTCTTCTCCAAGGAACTTAATCCCAACCTATCATTCAGACTCCCAAATCACTGCAGTGTGTATCAAGCAGACATAACAGCGATGGCTCAGGATAAATGTAATATCCGCGGACATTCAATCTGCCAATCTGCGATAAAATCGATGGCCGCGGTAACCCAGAAATCAAAACATCCCTTAACAGCCGCCTATCTCTAGACGAGATGGCTAAACAGTTCAACATTAAAGTAATGTGGGTTCCCGGGCATAGGGATATTCCAAGAAACTGCGCGGTCGACGAACTCGCAAAGTTAGGGTCAAGCACACTCAGTCTTCCTACCCTCAGGTACCTAAAAACACCGATAAGTACGGTCAAGCACATGATAAAGCTTTGAACTATAGAGGCTACCAACCTCCAATGGAATGAAAGTAATATCGGCTTTATCACTAAACAAATCTGGCCTAAGCTAAACCTAGGACGAACCAGGGACCAAGTGGCAACAAAAAGGGCAACCTTAAGCACTCTAGTGGGTATCATTACAGGTCACTGCATCATTGGAAAACACGCCGCCAGACTAGGGCTATCCTCCCATAACTTCTGCCGCGGCTGCATGGACGAGGAGGAAGAGGAATCATGCCCTTCTTTTGCGAATCGCAGGAGGATCTACCTCGGTGCTCCCTTCTATGAAAACTTAAGTGAGCTAGCAGACTTAAAAATAGCTCAACTCCATTGCTTCATCAGAAGCACCGGCTAGTTTTCAGGTGGCGGATCAAGGTAATATGATCCATGTGGTATCACAATGGGGAGACTTCTTTTACCTAACTTAACCTAACCTAGCCCCTTAAAGCCTGTGTTAGTGTAGGGAATTTTCGTTTCTTTTTTGCGAATGCTTTAATCACCTATAGTGCAGTTGGTACACATTTCACTATGTTAGTACATCAGAGCGCTATTGTATCACCTGGCTTTTCGCCGCCATGCAAAGGGACATGTTTACATTTTAGGAATAACTTAGGCTCTTATGCTCAGGTACCTTCCATAGGACCTTCCTCCCTTTATGATTTCTACAACTTGGTCACAAACCTACAACAAAGGCATTCGTTTTGGAACAACCAGGAGGGTATTAGACACTCAAAAAAATGTACGGGACAAAACTGCGATCCAAAACGAGCCAAAGAAGCCGACCTAAGAGTGCTATGTGAAGCACTAATAGGACACGGGCCATGTAATTACCGCCTTCACGCATTGAGTCTCATCTGCAGACGATGTGGCGATGCTAAAGAAACCATGAAGCAGATATTAACTGTCTGTGCAAACCCTGCCTGAGAAAGAATCAGAAAGGCAAACAAAGCAAGAAAGAAATCCCATCTAGAGAAGTTTCAGATTTTTGAAGACTTAAATTCAAGCCCAAAGAAGTGGGTACGATATACCCTTATAGTCCCAGTACTAGTGTCTTTATATGACACACCCCGATTGCTTCAATTCTAGGTCCTTATGATAACTTTGGCAGCCGATTAGAAAACTCATTTTCTATAATTCATGATAGGGGGCACAAGTATTAATCAGTGGATTAAGCCAAGCTTTGTGTACCCAAGTAATCAACAATCAGGTCTACCTCCTCCGCAATTTGTTCAACAAAAAAAGACGACCTAGTAGGGACGTTCTAAAAGCAAGCCTTAAGAAGTCGAAACATACTTTTGCGCTCAATGCTCACACCCTAAGGTTGCACACTGTCGATGCTAAAATAGAATTCCCCGGGCGGGAGTTTCACATTTCTCTTATGAGAATGACTGCAACAGGCTTTTAGTGTCGAGATTTTGATTAGTGGCATGAATCCTTTTAATCGGAGTAGACTTTAAGTTGGGGCTTAAAGCATTCCGCAGAAACGAGTACGCCACTTCAATGTGAAAGTCTGCTGCAGAGCCTAGCTCTAAAGACTGATCTTATACATATTTTATTATCCGGTCTGCGTCCTCTGGAATAGACTTGAAAACATCTTTTCCTGGGCACAACTACTGCTTGGGCAGCTGTTTAATTTCTGGCGTATAGTGGTCGACGTGTCTTTTATCCATGGTGATAAGTCGCCGCACAAATTCGGTTGAATTCCTATTGAATCGGTCCACAGTTTGCTACAAAAATCGTTTGCGCATTTGCTTTTCATCTGCATTCAGCAAATGCGCCACCCACCTTGCGCATCTAATATTTCTTGCGCAAGATATTGTCTACGCAACCTTTGGTACCTTTGGTCCAAGACGACGTCCTGCACTTTTTCGACGGTTTCCGGTGTGACTAAGTTTTTGCCCGTTCTTCACATGGGTCATCTTCGACGTTTAAATCCAGCTGCTCATCTTTTAACGGTAGACATCAACTAGCAAAGCCGGTAAACCCTTGTCAACACCGGATTCGATTTCAAGACGTCCACTTCCAAGATTCATGTAAACAAACTACTTGAGAAAACAATTTTAGAGCTAGTCATATGAAATAATGACACGTGTACTCAGGCAGGAAACATATACCTACTGTGTTCCATGAGGTTGTTCTGAGTAGTTCAGAACAGAAAAGTTCAAGTTCTTGTCTTCAGTGAGAACATTTTCTATCTGAAAATGATCTGCTTTGTGTTCAAGGAGACTGTTCGGAACAGATTTGAACAGGATTTCCTGTACTTACTCGTGACGTATAACAGATTTGTGAGAAGTGTCAAAAACAGCCGTACCTAATTCCTGTATAGGTTTTCATTTTTTGCGGTTGACATATGGCTGTACTTTTCTGTTCTAACTTGATCTGACACTTCTCACAAATGTGAGCTGTTCTGCCTTGGCTTCTTCTGCTTTTTCTTCATTGAACACGGCTTTACATTTTTGCTGATAAGAACTCAATCTCTAACTCTGGACGAGAACTTTTCACCTTATCCTTGTAACGTGCGTTTTTATCGGTGTTCTATAATGAGGTCGACCATTTTAAAAAGTATACTTCGTTCCCCGTGAAGCGAGAATGCGATCATGCACTAGCTCCACTCGCATACATTCAATATTGCATGAACAAATGAAAAATCAATCGCGGTGCTTCAAAAGACGCTGATAAGATCGTTTTTATTCTTATTCTTATTCTTGGATTTATGCATATGAACCCGACTGTAATAAGCACTTCGAAGCGTGACTGCCAATGAGTCCCTTTTTCCGTTGACTGTCAAGCCGAGGCCAGATTTGCCTGGTGATAAGGTAGGTGTCCCCTGGCCCATCTCAGGTTCTTCTCAGCAATGGCGAGGTTTGAAAGCTTAAGTCTAATGGCTGCTAGAGGTATACCTGCGCATGCCATTTTTGATTGGTGCGTCGTTCCTTGTCTGGCGAGTGTGTCGGCCCTTTCGGTAATTGAGAAGTCGTTGTGTCCTGGTGCTCATAGGAGATGTATAATAAACTATTTTGGCAATCTCGTTAAGAGATAGGGGGCACTCAAGGCTTACTTTTGAAGTATTCACATAGGACTCCAGCGACTTCAAGGCTGCTTAACTGTCTGTGAGGATTTGAATATCTGTAGTAGATATTACGTTCCACTTCAGACAAGACATGGCCTCCTTTATTGCCAACAGCTCCGCTGGAAAAACGCTTCAATGATCTGGTAGTCCGTCTGTCCGTCTGTCCCGGTGCATGTTATTTTGAATTTCTTCTCAAAGACTGTGGTGGACTCAATGTGGCCAAAGTTTTCCGCCAAGATTATCCTGTTGTTCTGCCTTGTCCCTCGGGGTTGGACTCGAAGACTCTTCGGGCCGGAGCTGTGTTATCCATTCACTTTATATGGCCTGGCCACCTTACACGTTAGATCCGTAGACGTCGTACTAGGTCGATGTCGCTGTACAGCCCGTATAGTTCGTCGTTGTATCTTCATCTCCCCTCTCCGTTTATACAAACGGGACCATAGATTGAACGCAGAATTTTCCTCTCGGAACGACCAAGGGCCTAAGGGCCTCCTCATCCGCTTTCGTTAAAGCGCCCTACCAGCTCATCTCCAGCCGCTTTAAATAGCTCAGCAGATAGGCCATCCGCGCCCGCAGCTTTATTAGTTTTATGCTTCGGAACTACCACCTTAATTTTATCCAGGTCGGGTGGACGGAATTCTCTTGCATCTTCGTCCTTTGCAAATGGATCATTCTGCCTCACAGCGTTATCGGATCTATCGTCGCCGTGAAACAGTCTACATAAGTATGCTTCATAGCCCTGGCCAGTTCGTTTTACTTTTTCGTAAATCTTGCGAGCGTCATTCCTATTGTAGCATCTCTCCATCTTTGGCTTTGTAGGCAGTTTGCTTTGCTTTTTTTAAAGTTCGCGCAGGTTAAAGAGTTTTATACTCATATAATGCTTATCACACAACCCGAACGGAGCGCAGTAGTTTGGATCGTAGATGTTGGTTCACTACTCTCCAGGGGTGGCTGTCCTAGATAGGAGAAGAGGAACCGACCGAATTTTCACGTTGGTTGTAGTTCTCAGCAACTGTTCCATGCACTTACGGTGTTATATTAGAATTGCACAAACAGAGTATGAATTTAAAGTGACCATATACTGCGAGTGTTATACCTTCATCAGTATGTTTGATCACATCTCATTCACAACAGCTATGTTGCATCATTTTTTTTTTTTCCCTATAGGAATTCCTTTTTGTTTTTTCGGCTATAGAACGGATTTGAACTACAGACCTTCCGCTTGACGGTCGGTGATGTTTACCACTGCACCACGGCCACCGCCGTACTACCAGGGGTTTCTAGTTGGCGGTGGTTTGAAACCCAACACATCAGAGGCAGAGTGTCTGATGATTCGCTGGCATTGCTTCCAATGTTATTCTGTGGATTATGCCGGTATTATCGAAATTCGCGAGAGGTTGAGGGAAACGTGATCGGCAGGATTCCCAGCGGTATCCTGCGATTGTAGCTTTCGACTCCGTGGCATCCTTTATATCTTCACTACATGGTAGGGTTACTTTAGTAAGTAAGTACGTTGGCGTTACAGTCCATGAAGGACCTGATTTCATTTTCCCATAGGTGAAAGGGACCTACAATTTATTGCCGGTTCTGAACGGCGAATTTCGAGAAGCTTTTCATAACAATTTTACTACAGGGGGTTTTGTCAGAACCCCGCTGAGGAGAAACACTGTGAAAAACACGTTCGATGACATGGCTGTGTCAGGATTCGATCCCGTGTCATCTGCGTCAGAGGCCAACACACTACGACAGTGTGCAACCTTAGGCTGTGAGCATTGAGCGCAAAAGTAAGTTTCGACTTCTAAAGGCTTGCTTTTAGAACGTCCCTACTAGGTCGTCTTTCTCTGTTGAACAAATTGCGGAGGAGGTAGACCTGATTGTAGATTGATTTGGTAAACAAAGCTTGGCTTATTCCACTGATTAATACCTGTGCCCCCTATTGTAAATGAATTATAGAAAATGAGTTTTCTAATCGGCTGCCAAAGTTATCATAAGGACCTAGAATTGAGGCAATCGGGGTGTGTCATATAAAGACACTAGTACTGGGACTATAAGGGTATATCGTACCCACTTCTTTGGGCTTGAATTTAAGTCTTCAAAAATCTGAAACTTCTCTAGATGGGATTTCTTTCTTGCTTTGTTTGCCTTTCTGATTCTTTCTCAGGCAGGGTTTGCACAGACAGTTAATATCTGCTTCATGGTTTCTTTAGCATCGCCACATCGTCTGCAGATGAGACTCAATGCGTGAAGGCGGTAATTACATGGCCCGTGTCCTATTAGTGCTTCACATAGCACTCTTAGGTCGGCTTCTTTGGCTCGTTTTGGATCGCAGGATTGCCCCACGGTGCTCTTATTGTCTTAATAATTACGGCCTACAAAATCATGATTCGAACCTGAATTGAGAGGTTAATGTCGATAATCAAAATGCTAACATGCATTTAGCAGCTCTATGATCGGTAAGGGCAAGTAAGATGCCGTCATCTCAGGAAAACTAAGAACATGAACATGTAGGGATCCCGATTAAATTACCGCGGCAAGTGGTCCGGAAACTCTCTCGCCGAATTAAAAAGAACATTACTGGGCTTACAACCATTAGATCATTTAACCTATAAAAAGGAGAATGGTATCACAGTGACACTGCAGAAGACGATGCAAAGGGTATGGAAGAACCACTTGCGCAGACTGCTGCAGAACTTACCACTTGAGCAATATAATATAATAACGAACAGTACTTATTAGCCCAATCCATATGGTTAGAGAAGACCTTGGACGCGCCCTTAGTATGACACTGACATTCTTGTCTGTGAGCCTGCGTGAACACTCAAAGCCTTTTATGTGCATATAAAGTGTTTGGTCCTTTTAAAGTCGCTACAATATGCGATGGATGCTGAAAAGACTGCTGAATTGGCTACGCTCACACAACTGCGCAGGATGATGCCTGGCTATTCTCTAAAATTTGATTTTAGAAATTACATCGGGAGATCAAGCGGGAAAGAAGTTTGTCTAAGAAAGACTGTCTATCAAAGAAGGTGTGTAGCTAAAAGCTGAAAACGTGGACCACCTCAACACACGATCAAGATACTGATCGGTTTGTCCATCACTATTTTACTGATTCTTTCGGTTATGTTAGGAACGGAGAAAAGATACCGTCTCTCAAAAGTTAAGGTTATTTCCTTGACAATATCTGTTATCTCTTGATTTTCTGGTGCGAAATCAAGCATTTTGACTAAAGGCGGCGTAAGTGTTCTCAGGCATTTTGAGATAATGATCTTTTAGGTGATGTACGGCCCGGAATGTCTTGATAGTGACAGGACGATTGTAAGTACTCTTATTAATCATTTGAGGATGTGGAAAGGAAAAATCCTATGGGCCAAATTGCGTATTAAAGTAAAAAGACAGAGGTTGGCCCGGATCCACCCGAAAACTTGTCAACGTAGGATCACCATAACCAATATTTTTGATTTTCTTGGGAATCGTTCGTTTATTTGCAAAGGACTTGCAAACCATACCCTAGGGCAAAGTGATGGTAGCATTAGTTAACGTTTTTTAGCAGACAGCTGAGCATTTTCCGAATGGCGCCCAACACTGGATCAATATCCAATTTCATCTAATTGCCCTGTTTTTCCTGCAAATCACTTTCTTTTAACTCTCCAACTCGCACAGTAAAACCCGACAAGTGGAAGACCAACAAAAAGCTGAAAATAAAAGAAAACACTCAGCTTAACGGATAAAGCGAATGCAAAGATGCAGGGAATTGAAAGAAAACAAGGAAAATAACGAAAAAGTTAAAAAAAGGAGAGGAAAATGGATAAAGAGTGAAAAACAGCATTTCAGTTCATCGTTTTAAAACTAAAGAAAAGCCTATTATAACTGTTTACATACCCTCGGATATAATCTTGACTACATTCTTAAATATTAACATCGTCCATCGAGCATCGCCCTTGCGCCCTTTCGCCCTGTCGCTCTGTCGCCCAGTGGATCTCGCCTACTCGACAGCGCGTTCTGCCCGACGACAGAATGAACTGAAAGGACGATATACATATACATATATATATGTATATATGTATGTACATATGTATGTCCATATGTAACAGAGAGAGAGAGAGAAAAAAAAAAGTTATACTCCCCCGTAGCTTTGTTCCTGTCTCTATTCAGGCCAAGGAAAAAAATCATTTTCCATCTCTATTCCGTTGGTTTTGATTTTTTTTTTTGTTTCCCTTTCAACCGTTATTTTCGCTAAGACTACAATAGGACTCCCGACTCTACCGTCGCACACAAACACCCACACGCAGTCTCAATCACATGGCCACGTCGCTCATATTGGTTTCCTTCGCCTTCGGTCTTGGTCGTCCTGTTTTTCCCGTTTGCAGCTAGGACTCTCTCATAATTAAAAATCTACAGTTTACCATTATCGTGTCACTTATACATGCAAACAGAGTCATCCTGGCGTCAGGATAACGAACCGACAGCAATGCCACTACTACAACGACGACGACATTCAAAACCGCTGCCTGCCTGTTCGGCTTTCATGACTCATAGCAAGGAGTGTTGTTTCCATCGAGCAATAGTAGCGCCAGGCTCATCTAACAGGATACAATATGGCACAAAAAAAAAATGAATGAAAGAACGGAAAAAAATTGTATACGTCCCACACCACAGCATATATCCGGCCACCTCCGCCCATAGTCCCATGATGGCTATTTCATATAGTTTGCATATCATTATGGATGCCAACAACGAGAAGTAAATCCACCACGCGACTGACTACACAGGTCTTCGAATGGCAATACGAAATACTGGAAGAAGGACATACCACTTACCACACACCACACACGCCACATGCCACACGCCGAACCACCAAGTCAGCCATTTTCGATCCGTCTCTTTCGTTCGCGGCTCGTCTACTTGTAGAAGACGAAAAAATTAAAAAAAAAATGGTGAGTAGCAACAGAAAGAGGAAGAAACAGAGAGAAGAAAACCAAAAAAAAAAAAAAGCGCGCACCCTCCTAAAACTGTCCCGTGGTTGAGGGTGAGCCCATGAGGGTGTCTGTGGGTGGGTATGCCATCCAGCGAGCAACCAAGAGAGAACGAAAACACCAAAGCGAGATGGCGAGAATTGGGTAAGGAAAAAAATCACCCCTCGGAAGGTTTTTTGTGCCATTTTTCTACACAGGAAACCGCCATTTTTTCTGCCCTTCGAGGCTCTGACTACCGTCAGCAGTCAGCAGAGCGTGGGGTGAATAGCAAACGGTCGATAGCTGAGAACTGAATGGTCGTCGTCTCGTTGAGGGAGGGTGGTTGTGTGTGGTAAATTGGAAACTTCCGCGGGCACATCACAGTAAAGTTACATTGATCTGCTGTGCCTGTTGTCGGCTGCCGGTTGCTAGCTACAGACTACGGTAATGCTACTAAGCGGCCCGACTGGTCGACTGGTGGGCTGGGGCTTCCCTACTTTTTTTCCCCCGTTTTCGTTTGGAATCGAAGGAAGACCAGAGCCAGACAAGGTAAGTGATATTATTAAGTCTGCCGCCATCTCATTTCGTCATTGAACAGCGAGAAGATGGAGGGCAACAAAGGGATTGTTGTTTCGACATGCGATCCTTGGAGCTATGTTGCAGCAACAGAGATACAAGTGAAGAGGTCCATCGATATTGATGAACTCACGCTCATGCCGATGAGCATTCGGTCGAAGAACAAAGCTAATGGGTATGTGGGACTGAAGGACATTTTGGGGGTTCGGGCAAAATTTGCTTAGACAGGTAATTTACTTTGCTCGGTCAGTCGATGGAATGTTCCAATTATGTTGTCAGTGAAGGTTCTTTGTTAATTACGTTACTGTCTGGGATGGTGTACGCTTAAAAGTTGATTCATGGACGAAACGGATGCGTGTTGGAGGCGCCTGGGTCTTTTCGAAATTATCCTCTAATTGGAGTACGAATGGAGCTCATGTTCGTTCGTTATTTACTACTCTTAACTAAGTGGTAAGAACTGCTGATCTCTGGACTGGTTTTGCGCTCAAAGTATTGCAATAAATTTAATCCGAATGAATGTTCAAATTGTGGCCTAAATCCTCCAAGAATTGAGGAAAGCTGCTGCCCACTAACAATATAAAGGCTACTTCGCGTTTCAAAGCTCAAAGAAATGTGGAGCCAACTGATACTTGATTAGAGTTGAGTTCGAGCTATTTTAGAAACACGCATCTCCTATTTGGGGCCAACGTTGGTGTAAAGCAGCACCATATAATTAGTGGAGTCCGACAAGGTTCAACACTAGGAGCTTAATATATGGCAACGTTCTAAAATCATAGGCTTCCTCGGCGATATTGCAACTGTAGTAGAAGCCATGTATTTAGGAAAAGACTACTTCTATCTAAGCTGGTGCAGTCGGCTTTAGTGTACGCCAAGAAAAATCGACTCAGGCAACTGACTACATACGTTGAAGTTATGCTGCAGTTGGCTTGAATATTTTTTTGAAAGACTTCAGCCCAAGGAGCTTATGGACAATTTAAGATGCGCTACCTTTTGATGATATTGTAAACTTAGGTTATGTTAGGTAAATGGGTGCCCTATTGGCTAAAGGTCAAGGCTCACTGAGAGGAGCCCATTGCCGAGTTAACGTTTAACCCGTAGAAACCTAACAATTTTCCTTTGAGCTAAACCACTTAGATGTAGTAAGTGATGCAAGGGTTCAATTTCCTTTCTGTCCCTGGCCTAGTCTGGCTGCATGGTAGGATATCATGCAGTGCTCAGTGAGGGCCATGTCGATCTTGCCGTTGCGCATGTATCCAATTGGTACCATGGCTTTCATTATTATATCCGACTCTATTTCTGAGCGGCGTTTTAGCCTCCGTTGTGATCTGCATGGAGTTTACACCTTATCCTAATATAGCTAGCTCGTCCGCTTTCTCATTTCCGGAAATAATCATATAACCTAGTAGCCAGCAAAGGGCGACCTCTCTTTGTAGAGTTTTACGAGCTTGCATATCATCTTAGTTGCCTGCAGAGCCTTAATGGCTGCCTTGCTATCAACCTTGATGTTGATTCTTTTACCTGACAGGCTTTCTCTAAGAATCAGGTCCACAGCTTGTTAAATTGCGAAGACCCCAGCTTGGAAAACGCTACAGCCATCATCAAGTCTATAAGAGTGATTTACTTCACGAGATAGAGCCCGGCTCCGGTATCCGTTGTACCGTTGGTATAGATTGCCAGTTAATTTTCCATACGTGCCATACCACTTGTTCATTCCTCCCTCTGATAGAGAATTTCCTCTCGCAGCTAGGAAGTCGGGTGATATGTATGTATGTTGGCGTTACAGTCCATGAAGGACCAGAGCCGAGCTTCTCTCAATCACCCATGTTGTGTATGATTTAATTTTCCCATAGGTGAAAGGGACCTTCAGTTTATTGCCGGTTCCGAACGGCGAATTTCGAGAAGCTTTTCATGACAATTTTACTACAGGGGGTTTGGTCAGAACCCCGCTGAGGGGAAACACCGTGAAAACACGTCCGATGACATGGCTGTGTCGGGATTCGATCCCGTGTCATCGGCGTCAGAGGCCAACCTACTACCCACTGCGCCACGGTGCTCTCTCTCGGGTGATATAGTCCGTTTTTTTTTTTTTTTTTGAATCTCGAGATGACCTATCGATCCAAGACTGGTGCGTGGCCATAAGAACCCCTTGCCCAGCGACCGGATTCTTGCATTACTAACGCAGTCCTGGCTGCGATGCTTTCGCAGTATATGTCTAAGGGTGGAAGGTCCAGCATTGATTCAAAAGCTGCCGTTGGCGTGGATTTCATAGATCCAGCCACCGCCAGACAACATGCCCTCTGAACCCTTAAAATACTTTGAAGATGACATTTCTTCTCAAGTGCCTTCCACCCGACAATCGAACCAAGGACTAAAATAGGTCTCACCATCACCAATATACCACTTTTGGTTTGAAGTCCCATGTCTTTCTAAAGGCTACTCCAACTAAGCTTGGAGTCTAAGAATATATCAAGGTATTTGGCAGATTTTTTCGGTATAAGACAGATACCATTCATACGAGGGAAAGTGCATCTTGGTATAGATCTTGTCATTGTGAAGAGGACTATATCCTTTTTCGCTGCGTTTACTCCCAGGCCTCGCCCCTTGACCCAGTTATTGTAAACTTGAGGACCCCATCGAACTTGTCAACTTTGGAGTTGACCAAACAAAGTGCAAGCAAGTAGGCAGGAATTCGGACTACAAATATTTGTTTTTGAATCAAGTTGAGTATCTACTTTATTTCGAAGGTTCATCGACGTCATTTATGCGTCTAAAATCACATTACTCAAAGCTGGCTTTACAGACAGATCCGGAGGTCAAAATTGTTAATGACATCTACCAAGAGGGACATTAATGTATATGAAATTAATGTCGGCAGTGATGTCATTTTTCAGGTCGTGAATGTTAATTGGACTAACAAAGGCCTCGTAGGGTTAGCATCTATCCGACGGATCCTGGTCTGCTAAAAAGCAGGAAAGGCCACCGCAGTCGAACATCTTGGGGTATTGTTATTGCCATCTGGAGATTTCCTATAGTATTTGCAGACGGGGAAGGGCGAATGGCGATCCTCCTACGCCAGAAAACAGGATAAGTCGCTTGGGCTAAGCCTAATAAGTCGTAACCGTAAAAAAACACAAACTCCGAGACAACCACAAGTCTCGGTTAAAACGAACTGGATTAATGTTGACGACGCTTCGGCTCTGTTATGAATGTTAGGTCCCTAACATTCGGCCTGCAGCCGAACAACTTGCCAACCTAACTGCCATCCAGGAAATGCGATGGGATGAACCGGGTATAAAGCGGATGAAAAACTGTGATATTTACTATGCCGACTGCTATAAGGAGAGAGGACAACGATTGTTCGGATGCGGATTTGGTTTTCGAGGTGGACTTAGGCAAAAAGTCCTAAGCCTTCGGCATGTGTGCGAATGCCTCATAATGATCCATATCATGGCTAAATATCCTAACATCAGCCTGATCTGGGTCCACGCCCCCACGGAGGACAAGGATGACTCCAACAAAGATTGCCGCACACCCAGTTGGCTGAGGTCCCCTTCCACCTGTGTGTGCTATCTTAAGTGCGGCCGTCCTTTGTTTCTTCGTCGACTCTCTGGGCTGTAGCTGTGCTGTCCATTCGCTCTACATGGCTTAGCCATCTTAGGCGTTGAATCCGTAAACGCCTGACTAGACTCATATCGCTCCATCCTCCATCCCTCGTCTGCTTTTATAGGCCCGAAAATCACGCGCAAAATTTTTCTCTCGAACCGAGCAAGGGCCTCCTCATCCGCTTTTGATAGTGTCTATGCTTCTGCGTTGTACAGCAGGACCGGGATGATAAGGGCCTTATACAGAGTCAACTTTGTCGTTCGGCAGAGGGCTCTATTACCCAATGGCCTCCTGAACCCAAAGAAACAAGAGTGATTGCAAGAGTGGTTCTGCGCTTGATTTCGGAACTGATGTCGTTGTTCCAGGTCACTGCGGAGCCAAGATGTCGGTGGTGAGCGTCCCTTTTTGAGAACAACGTATACTTAGTTTTACCCTCGTTTACTGCCAAACCAATTTTCGCCGCCTCCGCCTCAATACCCGTGAACCCCTCTGTAGTGTCTGAACGCTGCCCTTTTGGGTAAACGTCAACATATCGAATTGGTGGGCTGACTTTTCACTTTCTTCTCTGCTGTCTGTCGCTGTCGGTCGCCCGGTTAAAAAGGACACGCAAGTTTTGCCACCAGCGTTAATAATATATATCTATATTAAATTCTGAAATAAGTTTATAAGTTTATGAATTATAATAAAAATTATAAGTTTGGAAAGTCAAACATAACACTGGCGACGAGGATTGAGGGATTCACTTATTAGAGTGACTTTCCAATTGTTTGACATTTCTACTTCAAGTGGTGGCGGCCATTCTACACCGGGAAAAGCACATGGCCGAATCTGAAAGGGCGAAGTATAAGGTTAAAGCAGAATCTGAAAACGCAAGTCCTACTAACTTTTCAAGTAAACTCAACCCGCGCACAATGGTTTCTATCGGATCCATGGAACAATTTGACGTTGCCCAGCCAGCAACGTGGAATTCGTACAAACGTCGTTTTGACATGTTCCTGCTGGCCAACGGGATAGAGGACCATAAAAAACAAAAAGCTACGTTTCTCACGGTTTGCGGAGCACAATGTTTCGACTTGGTGGAGTCTTTAATATCGCCGAAGAGGGTTGAAGAAGTGGAGTATGCGGTAATACTTGAACAACTGACTAAACATTTCACACCCACTCCATCAGAAATCGCATCATCTTTCAAGTTCTTCAAACGTGATCAGCAACCATCAGAATCAATGGCAGAATATATTGCAGAGCTGCGCCACTTAATTTTAGACTGCAACTTCAGTGGTGACGTGGTAGATCGAATGCTGAGAGACAGACTTGTTTGTGGGCTGCGGAATCATGGCTTGCAACAAGCTTTATTGGCTGAGAGTACGCTAACTTTTCAATCTGTACAAGACCGAGCGATTGCTGCAGAGACGGCGTCAAAGAACCAACAACTAATTCAAGAGAGCTCTCCAACAACGCATGTACACTCCATGAAGACCAAAACAACGAAACAACATGCCCGAAGTGCAGACAACGCCAAGTCCGAAACAACACAAAAAGTACTCAACTGCTATGGCTGCGGTAATAAACACTTGAGGACGGCTTGTCCTTTCCGTTCAGCAAGGTGTGACAGGTGTGGCCGTATAGGTCATATTAAAAGGGTATGTCAATCCAAACCCAATTCAAGTTCTTCTTACGGTGGCAAGAATTCCAAGCGGCAACAAGTTAACGTCGTCCATCCACAACAAAATGCGAAGAAGATAGCTACAACAACTATCAACGGAGTCCAATGCGAATTCGAGGTTGATACGGGCTCTAACTATACGCTGATGTCGGAGATGAGCGCAAGTAAAATCTGGGACACCAATCTGCCAACGGTTATGGATCCAGGTTTGCAATTATTTGATTACGGAAATAATCGCATTCCAATTATAGGGTTGGTATACGTTGATGTCATCTACAACAAAAAACAATCCATAACTTACCCCTATACATCACTGAGGGACAGCGAACAAATATTCTTGGGTGTAACTGGTTCAATCCTTTGGGAATTGTTGTGCAAGGCGTCCATCACATTCGTTCTCCAGTCGACAGCTTACTGCAGAAATACGCGATCTTATTTTCGGACGGGTTGGGGTGTTACAAGGGGGAACACATCACATTAACTCTTGACCCAGCAATACCTCCAATCAGACTTCCAGCAAGGAAGGTTCCATATGCACAGCGGCAAGCCATCGAAGAAGAGCTAGACAAGCAGGTTAGACAAGGGATCCTAGAGCCGGTTGAATACAGCGAATGGCTGACGCCAATAGTACCGGTAACCAAGGCGGATGGATCGGTGCGAATTTGCGGCGACTACCGATGCACTGTAAATAAAGCACTGTCAGCACATTGTTTCCAGACGCCATCGATTACCGATATACTTGCTTCGATACCACGGGGGGAAAGATTTGCCAAAATAGATTTGGCCCAGGCGTATCAGCAAATGACGGTGGATGAAGAAGCGTCCAAAATTCTCACGTTGATCACCCACAAGGGAGCATACCGCGTTAAACGTCTGCCATTTGGTATTTCAACAGCACCAGGCATTTTTCAAAAACGCATTGAAGATCTTTTGCGAGGAATAGCTGGCGTCGCGGTGTATTTTGACGACATCTTCCTCATCGGGAAAAATTCATCACATCTACTAGAAATCTTAGAAGAAGTATTTCGACGGCTAAGCAATGCTGGACTGCGATTACGAAAGGACAAGTGTCAGTTTGATTTACGAGCAGTGACGTTCCTCGGATATACGATAGACTCTGAAGGAATCCGCCCAGCAGCTGATAAAATTCGTGCCATCAGCGAAACCCCTGAACCAACAGACAAAAAACAATTGCAAGCTTTCCTGGGTCTCATAAATTTCTATCACGGATTTCTTAAAAACAAGGCAACCATCGCCGAGCCACTTCATAGATTGCTTGACCAGAAGGCGACGTGGAAGTGGGAAATATCACATGCGCGGGCGTTTAGAAGACTCAAGGAGCTACTCCAAGGAGAGAACATCCTCATCAACTATGATGAAAAGTTGCCGGTGTCATTGGTCTGTGACGCTTCTCCATACGGAATAGGTGTAGTTTTGAGTCATAGCCTATCAAAAGAACAAGAACGCCCAATCTCATTCTATTCTCGTACGCTAACATCAACAGAACGAAACTATGCGCAAATAGACAAGGAGGCACTAGCTATCATAGCGGGCGTTAAAAAATTTCACAATTTCTTGTATGGGAGAACATTTGAAATCGTCACAGACCATAAACCACTAGTTGGGTTGTTTAATCCAGACAAGCCCACACCAGCCATTCTCTCGCCTAGAATGCTTCGATGGAGCGTGTTTTTGAACGGATACAATTTCAAAATACTACATAGACCCGGTAATAAGAACTGTAACGCGGATGCACTCAGTCGTCTACCCATTACTTGCGCGGACACTGAAAATGAAAACGTCATCAACATGATTGAAGAATCTGATGCCGACATTCCTGAATCAAGCGACATTGCAAAAATGGTTTTAAAGGACAAAATACTACAGCGCGTTCTACAATGGGTGTTGAGGGGGTGGCCAGTAACTCAAGAGGACGGCAAATTCAAACCATTTCACCATCATAGAGATGAAATCACGGTAAATAAGGGTTGTTTATTACTGGGTAATCGAATTATCATTCCAGAGACGGCGCGTAAAGATATCTTGAAAATACTCCATGCTGGACATCCTGGAATGGTGAAAATGAAGGGCCTTGCTAGAAGTTTCGTATGGTGGCCGGGGATGGATACGGACATTGAGATGATCGTGAAACGATGTTACACTTGTCAAGAATCACGCCCGGAAAATCCGCAAGCAATAATTCATCCATGGGAAGAGTCAGCGAGGCCTTGGTCACGTCTCCATATAGATTTCGCTGGTCCTTTTCAAGGCAGAATTTTCTTCATCGTAGTAGATTCTTTCTCCAAATGGTTAGAAGTAAAGGAGGTATCGAGTACAAGTACACAGTGCGCTGTTAACAGTCTTAGAACAATATTTGCTACACATGGTCTACCAGATTTTATTGTATCCGATAATGGGACAGCTTTTACATCGGAAGAGTTCAACAGTTTCTGCAAACGGAACCTCATCTCCCACATTTTAACCGCACCGTTTCACCCCTCGAGCAATGGTCAAGCAGAAAGGATGGTTCGTACGACAAAGGATTACCTCAAGCGGAACACTGATGGTTCCATGCAAGTAAGGTTGGCCAGGTTCTTGTTCCATCAGCATACTACGCCATCATCAACGACGGGTAAATCACCTGCCGAACTGTTACTCAAAAGACATCCTAAGACACTTTTCGATAAACTGCACCCGGATAATAACCCAATGCGATCATCGAAAAGAAACACCGTGGTAAAACAGAAGGAGCTTGCAATCAATGAACCGGTATGGGCTAGAAATTATTCAAGAGGTCCTTTGTGGATTCCAGGCAGCATTTCAAAACAAAATGGTCCGGTGTCCTACGATGTTACTACGGAAGCAGGGGACACAATGCGGAGGCATTTGGATCAGCTGCGAATAAGGAAGGAGGTTACTACCCAAGACGTTAAAGGTGGAGTAAGCGAGGCGTTACCACGTTTGGAAGAAGGAGCCGAGCAACCGGAGAGTCAAATAGAGCTGTCAGAACCTACAACTCAAGCAACATCGCAGCCCGTACGGCGTTCAGAGAGGTTACGAAATAAAGAGCTCAGGTCTAATTAAGGGGGGAGGGGTGTAGTGTCTGAACGCTGCCCTTTTGGGTAAACGTCAACATATCGAATTGGTGGGCTGACTTTTCACTTTCTTCTCTGCTGTCTGTCGCTGTCGGTCGCCCGGTTAAAAAGGACACGCAAGTTTTGCCACCAGCGTTAATAATATATATCTATATTAAATTCTGAAATAAGTTTATAAGTTTATGAATTATAATAAAAATTATAAGTTTGGAAAGTCAAACATAACACCCTCTTCGATATCTCGCTGTGTACTTCCGATAATGTCAATGTCATCCCGTATGCAAGCATCGTGGCACAGCGGGTAGTGTGTTGGCCTCTGACGCCGATGACACGGGATCGAATCCCGAGACAGCCATATCATCGAACGTGTTTTCACCGTGTTTCTCCTCAGCGGGGTTCTGACAAAACCCCCTGTAGTAAAATTGTCATGAAAAGCTTTTCGAAATTCGCCGTTCGGAACCGGCAATAAACTGTAGGTCCCTTTCACCTATGGGAACATGAAATCACACACAACATGGGTGATTGGGAGAAGCTCGGCTCTGGTCCTTCATGGACTGTAACGCCAATATACAAACATACATCCCGTAAGCAAGGGGTTGTGAGGATTTAAAAAAAATTGTGCCTCTCTACGTTGGCCAGTGACCATTTCCAATACGATTTTGAAGAAATCACACGACAGCGCATCGCCCTGCCGAAATCCTTTTTTGGCCTCAAAACCATCGGTCTTGCATAGTCTGGCGTCTCTAATTACGCTGTCGTATGCGGCTTTGACTAATATTGTTTTTTCCAGGATCTGCCGTAGTGTGAAGATTTGGTGGATGGTGGACTTCTCTGTCCTGAATCCGCACTGATAAGGACCTACCAGCTTATTTAAAAAAGGCTTCAAGCGTTCACACAAAATGGCAGAGAAGATTTTGTAGGCGACGTTAGGAAGACTTATTCCTCTGTATTTGGCGCAGTTAGAGGGCATACGATGCTGAGACTCCATTCCTCGGGCATGCTTTCCTCTGACCATATCTTACAGATGAGCTGGTGCATGCTCTTAACCAGGTCATCCCCAGCTGCCTTGAAGAGCTTAGCAGACAGTCCATCTGCGCCAGCAGCTTTATTCGACTTGAGTTATGATATGGTGATCTTAACTTCGTTGAGGTCAGGGGGACGGAATTCTCTGCGGTCTTCGTCGTTAAGAAATGGATCATTCTGTTGAGCTGCCCTTGTTCTTCTACGCAACGAGGCTTTATATGGCTCCTGCTTCGCTGTGTGAGTCTTCCTGCACTTGTCATCAAACCAGGTATTTTTTCGTGAGACTTGAAGCCCAAAACTTCAGATGCAATGCTTTCAATGCTTGTTCGCAAAGGTTCCACTGTTGTTCTATCGACAGCGTGAAGTGTTGAGGTAGATTGGAGAGCTTAAGGGAGACGAGATCGGTAAAAGCAAGAGCAGTTTCTGGCGATAGTAACTTTCCGACGTCATAACTTTGTATTCTTACTCTACTCCACTGCGTTCGTGATATCCGTAGACGCATCTGGGCTACTACAAGATGGTGGTCCGAGTCGATGTTAGCTCCCCGGAAAGTTCGAACATCTAGAATAATAGAGGAGTGTCTGACGTTGATCGCGATGTGATCAATCTGGTAAGTGATTGATTGACCTGGTGACCGCCAGGTGCCTTTGTGTATGTCGAGGTGCAGGAAGCGCCTCCTGGCTAGAAGAAGATGTCGTCCCGTAGTAATATCAATCAGCTTGTGTCCGCTATCGTATGTGGTGTCGTGTAGGCTATATTTGCCGATGACTCGTTCAAAGATGCTTTCCTTACCTAGCTAAGCATTGAAGTCTCCTGGTACAATGATGTCATAGCTGGGACATTGGGCATACGTTGTGTCTAGGAGATCGTAGAACTCATCTTTGGTGGGAGTCATCCTTTTCTTCCGTGGGGGTGTGGACGCAGATCAGGCTGATGTTTAAAAATTTGCCTTGATACGGATCGTTCGCTCACATGCCGAAAGCTTAGGACTTTTTGCCTTAGTCCACCTCGAACAGCAAATCCGCATCCGAACAATCGTTGTCCTCTCTCCTTATAGCAGTGGCCGCAGTAGATGTCGCAGTTTTTCATCCGCTCCATACCATCCCATCGCTTTTCCTGGATGGCGATTAAGTCCGCTTTATAGCGGTCCAGTACCTCCGCAAGTTGTCGGCTGCACTTGGTCTGTTTAGAGACCTAACATTCCACGTACAGAGCCGAAGATCATTGTCGGTGTTGTTTCTATTCAGTGTAAATTATTAAGTCACTTCTAGGCAGTGAGTTCGACTTCAGCATTGGATGGAAACTGAAAGAAAAGGATCCCCCTTTCTAGACAAATGTTGATGAACGACGCAGTGTTGCCAGTTCGAGAGTTACGACTAAATTCCCGGAACTTGTCTATCCAATAAACATTTTTGGCGAAAAAGTGCATTTTTCTAACCTAAAGTTGTCGACGTTTCACCCACCGACATATCTTCCTCCAAAAATGTATGTATGTCCTGCTGACAGATGATTTCAACCAGACCAAGGAAATTGATCTAACGAACTAAGAAGTCAATTGAGTACCTCGTCGTGTGGATCGTCTGCTTCCGTAGACTTTTAAAACGATTTAACAGCCTATCATACTTATCTACAGCTTTCTGGCAAAACAGCTAAAACGGCATTAGCAACATCCGCGTCTATTCGACGACTACCATGAGGTCGGAATTGAAATTTGATTTTAGGTGATTTAAATGAGGTGGGACGGCATTAAATTAATTCCAAATCCCTGCCAATCAAATATTACGATTGCCAGACTTCTTAGCTTCAATCCATTTAATGAACTTATGGCAGCAAATTTCCGCTTCAATTTTTGAACTATCCACATCCCCTGGGGACGATTTTAGATCTAAATCTCATTAGTTACAATCAAGTTTTTCGCCACAGCAGCAAAATAAAAAATCACAAGAAACCGGCAACTTAATGGGATTTAAAAGATACAAGTTGAAGTAAAGGATAGTGCGAGTGGTACGATAAAAAAAAAAAAAAAAACGCACAAGCGGCTGTCTCCGCAAGGAATCATTAAATTATGAAAAGCTCGGTCTGGAAGATTTCGTTTCGTCGTGCACACAAAATTGCACGCCCACTTGAGCTGAGTAATTAATCCACTCCACCGCTATGGCATCGTCATCATTCGGCATCGTCGTCTTCATCGTCGTCCACTAACGAAACCTCTTCTATTTGCACCTCAACAAAAAAACCAAAATACGAACAAAAGTTGAATGAAAAACGAAAATCGTCGAATCGGTGAATTAACGACAGCAATGAGTAAAAGGAGTTTGCCACTCGCCCAAAGGATGCCACCCGTCCCCGTACACACTTGCTTTATTGAAATATTGAAAAAGACAGAAGTAAAATTGAAGGAAACCATCAGCAGGAGCAGAACGAATACGACAGCAGCACTCAAGAAATGCATTTGCCTCAAGTCCCCCAGCAGTACCCAAAGCCCCAAACCTCAAGCCTCAAGACCGAGTGTTTTATAATTTGTGTATTTCTGTACTTTCTGGCATCGGTTATCATCATCTCGCTGGCACGTTGTCGTTGTTGGCCTTAAGAGGATACATTTCATAAAGCAGCTCAAGATGGAGTAATGCATGCAGCAGCTACTACACCGTTATTTCACTTATTTCTCCATTTATTTAATGTAATTTGCAAATTAAGAGGAAACACAAAACAACAACGAAAAAATGCATTTTTTGATGTAATTAAAAAGTTTTTAATTTCGTTGCGTTATACTCGTTGAGATACAAGTACGAGTAACAGACGCACGAGAGCTGCCCAACTTGGCATCTATTCACAATCAACAGGATGCTGGAGCGGCTGGGATACAAAAGTTCATCTACTGCACGAGCAAGTATGTGTGTGTGCTTGCTCGTAGGTAGATGCTTAACGATACTTTCAGAATCCGGTGTGAGGCGTTTTGTTTTTCGGTTTTTTTTTTTTACCTTTCAGGGCACGAAATTATCTCAACAATTCCTTGACACTGTGATCTATGCACTGCACACATGAGACGGAGACGCCCGCAATCTCATTGGTATGAGATGCTTAATTCAATTTAGTGTATCTACCGTGTGAGTATGACTTTTTCGCATAAGTTTAGATTTTCCGGTGAATGACGGCGGTTGGGGAGATTCCATAATGGACGCCGGGACTACGCATAGTTCGGGTTTTGAGTGATTTTTTTTCTGTTGTTCGTTTAAGCTAATGGAAATTATTTCAGAATGTGACGAGTCAACTCGAGCATAGTTTTAACGGGAGTAGTGTCCAGAATCCTTGAGCCCAGGAAATGGAAAGGTGTGTCCGAAATAACAACCGCTAAAAACGTTTTTTTGAGAAAATCTCACAAATTTCGGGGTTGATGGCAAGATGGTCGCTGTAATGAAGCAGATTTAAGACATTCCCGAGATTCCCTGGCGATGCATTCTTTAATGAAAAAATATTACAAATGGGAAATCATCCTCCTTGGAGGGATCCTAATCTGGATTTGTTGCGAAAGTCTAGAGTGCAAAAATTCAAAACTGCAAGTGAGAACGTATGTTAGCATGCACTCTTAGGCGGTATGAAATAGGGATGGTAGAGTGAACTCTTCATTCAATTTTCAGACGAGTACATAGAAAATACACGAAAACACATAAGTCGACACCTAAACCAACTCCAATTATCACCTCCATGTGGTGCCTAAATGAGGGAGACTGAGCAGCTACCAAAATCGCAAGCGAGGTGACATACATAGGTCATAAGTTTAGAGTAATATACCTCAGAAAAGATCGTTATGTGTTTTCAAGCAAAGCTTATTCTAACACATGGGAGGGAGGGAGCGAGCAACAAGAGCAAAGAAGTTGATCGCGTTTAACATGGCAAACGCCAGCTTCGATCTCTGTCCCTGCTCAATCCAAGTTGACACACAGCCTCCGCGTATTCTCGACGTACGAACCTTCCGAGGGGCCAACATCGACTCGGACCACTACCTTGTTGTAGCCAAGGTACGAATGAGGATATCAAGAATGCTTAGGAGTCGAGTAGGACTACGTAAGTTTGACGTTGGAAAGCTACAATCGCAAGAGACTGCCATAATCTTTGCCGATCGCGTCTCCTCAAAGCTCTCTCAAAATCCGCCCACAGCAGCACAAACAATAGAGCAGGAATGGGCTCATTGCCAGAGCGCCGTCAGAGATGCTGCCTCAGAGGTGCTGGGTTTCAAACAGCCACCACCTAGAAACCCCTGGTTCGATGAACAATGCGAACAAACCCATGCAGCAAAACAAGAGGCATATAAAGCCATGCTGCAACGACGGACGAGAGCTGCTCGCGAAATCTATGAGCAGAAGAGAAGAGAGGAACACACGCTTTTCAGAAGAAAGAAGAGAGAGCACGGAAAGCGTGAGATCGAGGAGATGGAGAGATGCTTCCGCAGGAATGACGCGCGTAAGTTTTACAACAAGGTAAAACGAACATGCCATGGCTACAAAGCCAGAGTGCCTGCAGGGATGAAAATGGAGAACTGGTAGTAGAGTCGCAGTCGATGCTGAGGATTTGGAAAGACCACTTCTGCAGACTGTATAACGGCGATGATAGACAAGATACCGCTGTCAGGCAGAACGAGCCATTCGTAATGGACCACGAAGTAACAGAATTCAGTCCACCCGACCTAGACGAAGTCAAAATAGCGATATCAAGACTTAAGTCTAATAAAGCCGCTGGCGCAAACGGCCTGTCTAGCTTTTTAAGGCGGCTGGAGATGAGCTGGTAAGGTGCATGCACCATCTCATTTGCAAGGTATGGTCGGAGGAAAGCATGCCCGACGAATGGAATCTCAGCATCGTTTGCCCGGTCCATAAGAAAGGAGACCCCTATAACTGCGCCAACTATAGGGGAATAAGTCTCCTTAACATCGCATATAAGATCTTCTCTGCCGTATTGTGTGAACGCCTGAAACCGTTTGTGGATAACCTGATCGGCTCTTATCAGTGTGGTTTCAGGCCAGGTAAATCCACAATAGACCAAATATTTACGCTACGGCAGATCTTGGAGAAGACCCAGGAATACCAAATCGACACTCACCACCTATTCGTCGATTTCAAGGCCGCGTATGACAGCGTATATAGAGACGATCTTAGCCGCTTCTACCTCAATGCTCACGAAAGCCTCACTGACGTCTTGCTGTTTTCGACCAATTACGTCAATATCGTCGGCGTACGCAAGCAATTGCATAGACTTGAAATAAATCGTACCTCTTGGGTTGGCCAGTGACTCTTGCACGATCTTTTCAAGCACGATGTTGAAAAAGTTGCACGACAGCGCGTCGCCCTGCCTAAATCCTTTTTTAACATCAAAGGTCTCGGTTTGCTCATTACCGACCTTAATGGAGCAGCGAGAGTTCTCCATCGTCATCCTAAACAATCTGACGAGTTTGGTAGGGGTGCCAAAACTAGACCTGGCTCTGTATAGCTCGTCTCTACGCACGAGTTACGACGAGCACGTCTCAACCCGTCGCCCCCTAACCGGCCAACAACCAAACTTCCCGCTGCCTCATCAAAGATAGTGACCTGAATCCAGCTACATTCCCGCAGACGAATACGGACAATACTCTTAAAAGTATTTAGTACAAATATACACCATAAAAAGATAAAATCCGAAGACACAGAACAAGGTCATAAAATGTAATTGCACAGACGACCCAAAGAGCGGATTAAACAGCGTCTAGGTCACATCCGTTCTTTGTGTCGACTGTGCAAACCAAAGGTCATAAAATGTAATTGCACAGATGACCCAAAGAGCGGATTAAACAGCGTTTAGGTCACATCCGTTCTTTGTGTCGACTGTGCAAACCAAAGGAAAGAAATGTTTATAAAAGCAATATGTACAAGGAAAATAGAACTCACTCTCGATCGAGAAACGAAGTAAAAGAGACGTTTTTTATTTAATTTTATTCCCTTTCTTACAATAAACAATCATAACTGGCGCAGTCGTGCGGCGTGGTGCCCAGTTAAGTTCGCGATTATTACAAAAAAAAAAAAAAAAAAAAAAAACACTAGTAAAATTAATTGTGCTGTGCGACAAAAATAAACTAAATCAAGTGCAAATACATAGTTGTTATACGTACAGAAACGAAGTACAAAAAAAAAAAGGAAGAAAACCTTCAATAAAGTGCATATAGTGTATGTGAAAATAGTTAAATAAAAATCAGAATATACACGAAAATAACAAAGAGAAAAATACGAGAGACATAAGAAATACATATAGTACGCGAACTGAACTGCCACCACGGAACCTCAAGTACTCCAAAAGAACCCCGATCGTGCTTCTACCAACTATCTTTGGGTGCATGCTGTACATGTAAGCAACTGTATACATATAACACAAAAAAAAAAAAAAAAAAGCTATTAATAAATAATAAAATAAAATAATCTCTATATAGTAAATTACCCTTATATATGTATGTACATTTAATCCAAAACCAAAAAAAAAAAGAAGGGCTTTTACGAGTAAAATTGACTGCGAAATTTTCCCAACCACTTCTCTCCCCTACTTCCCTACCTAGACAATCAAATGCCAAACCCCACTAAAAAACAAGAACAGACGAACAGATCCTTTCCATACCGACTAAGGAATATATCTAAAAAACTACTCTCGATTCCAGAAAATATCCTAATTGAAACCCCTCTTGAGACCTCCTTTGAAAATTCTGACTCTAATTCGAATAACAGCACTCAAACAGATAACATGAGCAATCCCGACCAATCCCCCAGAAACCCTGCCATGAGCCACACAGATATATTTAACTCTCTAAGGATTCCCGACGCAATCAAGGACCTGCCTAAGTTCGACGGGAATCCAAGACTGCTATATGAATTTCTCAACAACGTTGAGGAAATTCTGCTATATATACGTGGAACAGATAACACCCCTTATGGACAAATCCTCCTAAGGGCGATTAGAAATAAAATTGAGGGCCAAGCTAACGAGGTGCTGAACATGTACGGCACTCCACTCGTATGGGATGAGATCAAGAAGAATCTCGTCCTTCATTACTCAGACAAAAGGACAGAGACGTCTCTGATAAGAGACCTACATAATTTAAAACAATACGGAAACTCGATTGAGTTGTTCTACGGAGAGGTGGTTGAGATCCAATCAGCTCTCTGTAATAATATACTCATTCACGAGACTGACGCTGGGGTCATCAAGGCTAAGAAAGATCTATATGCCGAAATGTGCCTCAACTCATTTTTGAGTGGCCTTAAGGAACCGCTAGGCTCTAGGGTTAGAACGATGCAGCCAAACTCTTTGGCGACAGCATTTAGCTATTGCATGAAAGAGCAGAATATTTCCTACCAGAAATATTCAGTAAGCCCCAGACCTACATACAGCAATTCCTTTAGACCTCAGACGCAAAATAACTTCTCTCGAAATAATTACCAGAACCCTTGGAAACGGTTCCCCAACCCACCAGCACCGTCAAACCCAAGATCAACATCATTCAAAGAAAGGGAAGGTCAATATCGACAACAGCACACGGCCCACCCTTACTCAAATTTTAGAAAGAACACGAGCACCCCATCTAACACTTTCAGACAAACACAACAAGGCCCGACACCCGACAACTCAAATTCAACGACATTCTCCCGTAACCGTCCCAACCCAAGTGTTCAGACTCGGAACTCTAACTTCAATTTCCTAGAATCAGGAAATACACACACAGATTTTACTCAACAGGTAGACCATCCACACAATCCTAACCTTACTAAATTTCTAGACAATGGAAATTTTTTCAATCCTGCCTCCAAGACCCGACAGGATACTTAGACCCGAAAACTCACCCAACAACACTCCCTTTCATCAACATTTCTTCCCCTTTCGGTAGATCTCTCAGATTTCTGCTTGACACCGGAGCTTCAACCTCATTTATCAACCCAGAATACATCCCTCATAATAAACAAATTAGTTGCAGACCTGTCCACATCACAACCGTTTTTAAGAGATACCAACTATCCAAACAAGTAAATTTACCCTTTTTCGTAGAATTCAACCAAACCGGTACCTTAAGATTCCTCATATTTCAATTCCACAATTTCTTCGATGGCTTGCTAGGGTTAGATGCACTAATGGCACTTGGAGCCAAAATCGACCTCGAAAATGAAGTCCTAATTACCAAAAATTCCACCTTAACTATTAACATAAGGCCTAACTACTCTTCCGGGAAGCTAACAGTTCCTGCTAAAAGCAAAATCCTAGCCAAAGTTCCTATTAACCAAACGAATGGCAGTGTATTAATCGATTCCATTAGCCTAAAACCCAATCTTTATATAACAGAGGGTCTTTACGACGTCGAAAACGGATATAGCAGCGTAGAAATTGTAAATCACGCAGAAATCGAACAGTCCATTATATTAGAAGAACCCTTGAACACTACACACTACAAATCTGAACATTTTTTAGAAATCCATAACTTCAACGAAGAAAGAAACGCAGCCTTACCCCCAAAGGACGTGGCTAACCTTATTCGTACCGACCATTTAAATACAGAAGAACGTAAAGGTATCTTGAAGATATGTAAGGCTTACAGCGATATAATCTACATAGAAAGTGAACAATTAACATTCACAAATCAAATAAAACACCAAGTAAATACTACAGATGACGCTCCAATTTATACGAGGTCCTACAGGTACCCATACATACACAAGGAAGAAGTTCACAAACAAATTTCGAAAATGCTGGAACAGGGTATAATACGGCACAGTTACTCTCCATGGAGTTCTCCCGTCTGGATCGTCCCCAAAAAACAAGACGCCAGCGGACAACAAAAATGGAGACTGGTTATCGATTTTAGGAAACTAAATGAGAAAACCATAACTGACCGATACCCGTTACCCAATATAAACGAAATATTGGACAAACTCGGTAAATGCCTGTACTTTACCACCCTCGACCTAGCAAGTGGGTTCCATCAAATCGAGATGGATCCTAAACACATCAAGAAAACTGCGTTTACAGTCGAGGGGGGGCACTACGAATTCCTAAGAATGCCCTTCGGGTTAAAGAACGCACCATCTACGTTCCAACGGGTAATGGATAACGTACTGAAGGAGTTGATAGGGAAAATATGCCTCGTCTATCTAGATGATATTATTATCTATTCAACATCACTCCAGGAACACCTCGAATCCATCAAACGAGTCTTTGACAAACTACGAGAATCTAATCTCAAAATCCAGATGAACAAATGCGAATTTTTGCACAAGGAGATCGCTTTCCTGGGACACATAATAACCCCTGAAGGCATCAAGCCAAATCCCGCGAAAATACAAGCCATTAAGGATTTCCCTACCCCCAGAACTCGTACGGAAATTAAAGCGTTCCTGGGCCTAATAGGGTATTACAGGAAATTCATAAGGGACCTCGCTAGACTAACAAAACCACTAACAAAATGCCTAAAGAAGGGAGCGCAAATTGAAACAGATGAAGATTACATCGAAGCCTTTGAGACCTGCAAGAATCTCTTAATCAATGACCCAATTCTACAACACCCAGACTTCAGTAAGCCCTTCGTCCTAACAACCGACGCGAGCAACTTCGCACTAGGGGCCGTTCTGTCACAAGGTCGCATAGGAAGCGACAAGCCAATTTGTTTCGCCAGCCGAACTCTCTCTAGTAGTGAATGTAACTACTCCACTATAGAGAAGGAACTTCTGGCGATCATCTGGGCAACGCGATACTTTCGACCGTATCTATTTGGAAGAAAATTTCAAATAGTAACAGACCACAAACCTCTAACATATCTAATGAGTTTAAGAGAACCAAACTCAAGACTCATAAGGTGGCGTCTAAAACTAGAGGAATTCGACTACGAAGTCATTTATAAAAAGGGCAAGGCAAACACCAACGCCGATGCACTAAGTCGAATAAAAATCCAAAACCCAGAAAATGAGAAGGAGCTATTCAACAACGACGACGACACTAATACCGTCCATAGCGCCCAAGAAAATTTAAACGACCACATACCCATTTCCGAGAAAACCTTAAACGAATACAACATCCAAATTATCCTAGAAAGAAGTTCCACAGGAAGCCAAATGACGGTAGAAAACATATTCAAGAATAAACAACGTAGAATAATACGCAGAGAAACATATGATGAAAGTACAGTGACCGACATTTTTAAAAAATTCCTTCCATCAAATAAACTTAGCGCTATATTTACTTCAGATGAAATTTTCCCAATTATTCAATCCACATTTTCGAAATATTTTTCACAAAGCAAGCTATTCCGCATTGTACGTTGTTCAGAAATCCTAATCGATGTCAGGCAAGACGACGAACAGGAAAAACTAATCCGCGACTATCATGAACAATCTAACCACAGGGGTATAAACGAAACACACCTCCACTTGAAACGGGAATTCTTCTTCCCAAACATGAAAAACAAAATAACGAAAACACTGAACAATTGCGATAAATGCAAAATATTCAAATACGACAGGAACCCTCCAAAACCACAATATACGAAGCCAGAAATCCCCCTTAAACCTCTCGAAATCCTTCACATGGACATCTATAGTATAAACTATAACCAAGTCCTCACCATAATCGATAAATTCTCCCGTTTCGCTAGCGGATACACTTTAACGTGTAGAAGCAGCATAACTATCCTTAAATCTCTAAAAAAATTCATCTCCCTATTTGGTATCCCGAAGAAAATCGTTTGTGATCAGGGTTCCGAATTCGTCGCTAACATTTTTCAAGACTTCTGTAAGCAACATAGAATATCCCTACACTTTACGTCGCATCAACAAACAAGTAGTAACTCCCCAGTCGAGAGACTCCATTCCACTTTAACGGAAATCTATAGATTAATCTTGTCGAAGAGAAAAGAACAGAAACTTAGTACCGACCATGACGAAATTCTAGCAGAAGCCTTTATAACGTATAATAATGCCATCCATTCAATTACCAAGCATACTCCCTACGAACTGTTTTTCGGACGACCATACAGGTTCAGCAAAACGTTAGATTACTCCAACGAACATGAATATCTGTCTAAATTAAATGAATTCCTCGAAAAACTATACCCCCAAGTCCAAGAGAAGGTCAATGATATTACTGAATCGAGAATCAAAAAATTAAACCTATCTAGGGAAGAACCAGAACAGGTTGCCGATAACGAAACTGTCTTTAGAAAAGAAGTTAGGCGAAATAAACTCACCCCCAGATTCTCAAAACATACTGCAAGCAAGAACAATAAAATCACTATATTAACGAAACAAAACAAAAAAATACATAAAAGCAAATTAAGGCGAACAAAAAAAACAAAATAAATTTTTTTTTTTGAATGAATATGTAACCAGGGAATATGGATAGCATTATTCAACCAAAAAAAAAAAAAAAAAAAACAAAAAAGGCTTTTGTATCCTGTGCATTCTGCGATCCCTACTGTTGGGCACTCCAGACAATATGCACATATTATACATTCTAAGACCTTTGCATTTTGTACATTCTGCGATCCCTACTGCTGGGCACTCCAGACAATGTGTACAATTTATTCTAAGACTTTTGTATGCTGTACCTTCTGCGATCCCTATTGCTGGGCACTCCAGACAATGTGTACAATACATGCATTATAGAATAAATGCAAATACGATAGCAAACAAAAAAAAAAAAAAAAAAAACTGAATATAGATATATACATATATACTCATATAACACTTAAATACATTCACTGCATATGAATGTAAACATGGTAGCAGAATCAATGCATATGATTCAGAGGCTACCCTTTAACTATAAGATAATATAAGATAGCTTTAAGATAACCCTAGTTTTAGATAGGAAATAAGCAATAGTATAACACATCAATTTTACCACTACTACTATACTATAATACATAAACTTACAATATACAACCAAGAACATATCTGCTACAAATGAATGGGATTAGTATACGTAATCACGGAATATGATTTTATTACCTATCCATTCATTAGCGGAAACAAAATGTCTATATACTTCATTGCCACCAAAAACCAAATAAAAAAAAAAAAAAATAAAAAATAATAATAATAATAATACAAACAACATCTACTGAACAAAAATACGAATTTCTGAGCTTGCAGACATGTTACAACAATAACAATATTATATTTAAAACACGCATACCAATCTTATCACCCCTCACATCCTTCTTTTATCATATTATCCCACTCCCTATCAATAATACAAAGCGCATAATAACAAAACCCTACATAAGCATTAACGAAAAAAAAGTATACAGTGCTTCAATGCACCTTGCCCCCAAATAGAAGGATCATATTAATGTACGAGACCAATCATCCAAGAAGACATCACAAACTCGCATACTGTATCGGCAAAATGATGGCAAACGAAGCGGCTAACTGCTCTCTTAGCGATGTTGGGAGGACCGAGGAAATCTTGCAACCAGGATCCAATTTTATCCTATTTATTAATTCTCCAAAAATACTAATAAATTCCACTTGCAGTACTAAAGCAACATCTATAGAAGGTACAGGACTCCTTCAATTCCAAAACTGCTCCAACAAAGTGAATGGTGTTTCCTACGATGACGACCCAAATGCCTACTGGGACGAAGTCCATATTCCACCAAGACCGGACAGCATCATTGAGCCAAATTCTACCAACGAAGTCCTTAGCATGGAAAAACTGAAGGAGTACAACTTCCAAACAAATGCCCAACTCACCAGCCTGGACACTAAAACTGAAATACTACATCACGTTACGACATCAACGGCCATAACACTCATCATCATCACCATCATCATAGCAGTCATCATCATCAAATCCAACCGAAGGAAGCTCTATATCACCCCAACTCCAAAACCGGCCCTACAACCCTTCGCTTCAGCCCCAACGACATCATTGAGGCCTTCGCTCTACTCTAAGGGGGGAGGAGTTACGACGAGCACGTCTCAACCCGTCGCCCCCTAACCGGCCAACAACCAAACTTCCCGCTGCCTCATCAAAGATAGTGACCTGAATCCAGCTACATTCCCGCAGACGAATACGGACAATACTCTTAAAAGTATTTAGTACAAATATACACCATAAAAAGATAAAATCCGAAGACACAGAACAAGGTCATAAAATGTAATTGCACAGACGACCCAAAGAGCGGATTAAACAGCGTCTAGGTCACATCCGTTCTTTGTGTCGACTGTGCAAACCAAAGGTCATAAAATGTAATTGCACAGATGACCCAAAGAGCGGATTAAACAGCGTTTAGGTCACATCCGTTCTTTGTGTCGACTGTGCAAACCAAAGGAAAGAAATGTTTATAAAAGCAATATGTACAAGGAAAATAGAACTCACTCTCGATCGAGAAACGAAGTAAAAGAGACGTTTTTTATTTAATTTTATTCCCTTTCTTACAATAAACAATCATAACTCACGCGATTTTGAAATCGACAAACAGGTGGTGAGTGTCGATCTGCATTTCATGTGTATTTTCCAGGATCTACTTCAGTATGAAAATCTATTGTGGATTTCTCTGGTCTGAAACCACATGGATAAGGACCTATCAGTGAGTTGACGAACGGTTTCAGGCGTTTACACAAAACAGCAGAGAGAATTTGATATGCGATGTTTTGGTGGCTGATCTCTCTGTAATTGGCGCAGTCAAAGGGGTTCCTTTCTTGTGGATCGGGCACACGACACTGAAATTACACTCGTCGGGCATACTTTTCTCCGACCATATCTTACATATGAGCTGGTGCATGCGCCCTGCCAGATCATCCCCAGCTGTTTTAAACAGTTCCGCCTTGATATTGCTTTCTTGACCTCGTCAAAGTCAAAGGCTGCGATTGTAGCTCTCCGACGTCAAACCCTGATGTTCTTTCTCGCTTCCGTTGTTTTTTTGATATCCGTACTCTTACCTTAGCCAAAACGAGGAAGTGATCCGAGTTGATGTTGGCTCTTCGGAAGGTTCGGACATCGAGAATACTGGAGGAGTGTCTAACGTCGATTCCAACGTGATCAATTTGGTTGACGGCTGATTGATCAGGGGACCATTGGGTCCCTTTATGGACGTTGAGGTGTGGGAAACGCGTATTCACCACAGAGAGATTTCACCAGCTTGAGTCCTTTCCCGAATGTGTTATTGTGGAAGCTGTGTTTTTCCGATGACTCTGGCAAAGACTTCTTTTCCCAGCCATGCATCGAAGTCCCCTAGAATGACTTTGGTGTCGTAGCTGGGACATTTATCGTATGTCCTTCCTAGAAAATCATAGAAGTCATTCTTGCTGTTGTTATCCTTGTCCTGTACCAGGTCGTGGGCGCAAGTCAGACTAATTTTGCCCAATTTCAATTTAGCCTTGATGCGAATTGTAATGAGGCGCTCGCTTTTATATTAAGGGCTTAAGACTTTTTGAATTAGTCTGCCTCGAACAACAAATCCACATCCAAATAACCGCTGCTTTCCACCTCTGTAGCAATCGCCGCAGTTCTACCGCACTTCCTGGATTGCGATAATGTCTGCTTTGTAGCAGTCAAGGGCCTCTGCGAGTTTATCGGCTGCACGTGGTCTGTTAAGGGACCTCACATTCCAAGTACTTACTTACTTAGGTGGCGCTACAGTCCGTGGTGAACCTGGGCCTCAACCAACAAGAGTCTCCAGCCGGCACGGTCTTTGGCCAGCTGTTTCCAGTGCCGCACGCCCAGTTGGTTGAGGTCCCCTTCCACCTACGTGCGCCACCGCTGAGGCGTCCGTCCTCTGCCGCGCCTTCCTTCCGGAGTGGATTCGAAGACTTTTCGCGTCGGAGCTGTATCTTCCATGCGCTCTACATGGCCTAGCCACCTTAGACGCTGTATCCGTAGACGTCGTACCAGGCCGATGTCGCTGTACAACCCGTACAGTTCTTCGTTATATCTTCTCCTCCATACACCGTTTGAACAAACGGGACCGTAGATAGTGCGCAAAATTTTCCTCTCGAAACGACCAAGGGCATCTTCATCCGCTTTTGTTAAGGTCCAAGCCTCTGCGCCGTAAAGGAGGACTGGGATGATCATGGTCTTATATAGTGTCACCTTGGTTTTCCGAGAGAGGGCTCTACTTCTCAATTGCCTCTTGAGCCCAAAGAAACAGCGGTTGGCAAGAGTGATTCTGCGTTTTATCTCAGCGCTGGTGTTGTTGTCGCTGGTCATCAGTGAGCCAAGGTAGACGAATTCCTTGACCACTTCAAAGTCATATCCGCCCATGGTGACGTTCTGGCCAAAACGTCGGTGTTGCCCGTCTCTTTTGAATTAAAGCAGATATTTGGTTTTACCCTCATTAACCTTGAGACCCACCTTAGCCGCTTCAACCTCAATGCTTACAAAGGCCTCATTGAGGTCTCGCTGTGTCCGTCCAATCACGTCAATGTCGTCGGCGTACGCAAGCAATTGCGTAGACTTGAAATAAATCGTACCTCTTGTGTTGGCCAGTGACTCTTGCACGATCTTTTCAAGCACGATGTTGAAAAAGTTGCACGAAAGCGCGTCGCCCTGCCTAAATCCTTTTTTAACATCAAAGGTCTCGGTTCGTTCATCACCGACCTTAATGGAGCAGCGAGAGTTCTCCATTGTCATCCTGCACAGTCTGACGAGCTTGGCAGGGATGTTAAAACTAGACTTGGCTTTCTACAGCTCGTCTCTACGCGGCCTTGAAATCGACGAAGAGGTGGTGAGTGTCGATTTGGTATTCCTGGGTCTTCTCCAAGATCTGCCGTAGCGTAAAGATTTGGTCTATTGTGGATTTACCTGGCCTGAAACCACACTGATAAGAGCCGATCAAGTTATCCTCAAACGGTTTCAGGCGTTCACACAATACGGCAGAGAAGATCTTATATGCGATGTTAAGGAGACTTATTCCCCTATAGTTGGCGCAGTTATAGGGGTCTCCTTTCTTATGGACCTGGCAAACGATGCTGAGATTCCATTCCTCGGGCATGCTTTCCTCCGACCATACCTTGCAAATGAGATGGTGCATGCACCTTACCAGCTCATCTCCAGCCGCCTTAAAAAGCTCAGCAGACAGGCCGTCTGCGCCAGCGGCTTTATTAGATTTAAGTCTTGATATCGCTATTTTGACTTCGTCTAGGTCGGGTGGACTGAATTCTGTTACTTCGTGGTCCATTGCGAATGGCTCGTTCTGTCTGACAGCGGTATCTTGTCTATCATCACCGTTATACAGTCTGCGGAAGTGGTCTTTCCAAATCCTCAGCATCGACTGCGACTCTACTACCAGTTCTCCATTTTCATCCCTGCAGGCCGCCACTCGGGCTTTGTAGCCATGGCATGTTCGTTTTACCTTGTTGTAAAACTTACGGGCGTCATTCCTGCGGAAGCATCTCTCCATCTCCTCGATCTCAGGCTTTCCGTGCTCTCTCTTCTTTCTTCTGAAAAGCGTGTGTTCCTCTCTTCTCTTCTGCTCATAGATTTCGCGAGCAGCTCTCGTCCGTCGTTGCAGCATGGCTTTATATGCCTCTTGTTTTGCTGCATAGGCTTGTTCGCATTGTTCATCGAACCAGGGGTTTCTAGGTGGTGGCTGTTTGAAACCCAGCACCTCTGAGGCAGCATCACTGACGGCGCTCTGGCAATGAGCCCTGCTCTATTGTTTGTGCTGCTGTTGACGGATTTTGAGAGAGCTTTGAGGAGACACGATCGGTAAAGATTCTGGCCGTCTCTCGCGATTGTAGCTTTCCAACGTGAAACTTACGTAGTCCTACTCGACTCCTAAGCATTATGGATATCCTCATTCGTACCTTGGCTACAACAAGGTAGTGGTCCGAGTCGATGTTGGCCCCTCGGAAGGTTCGTACGTCGAGAATACAGGAGGAGTGTCTGGCGTCGATCGCAATGTGATCAATCTGGTTGGTGGTCGATTGATCACAAGACCGCCAGGTACCCTTGTGGATGTTGAGATGGGGGAATCGCGCGCTTACTACAAGGAGGTTACGCCCCGCTAGGAAATCGATTAGCCTTAATCCGTTGTCGGATGTGGCTAATGCACATTCCAAGTGCAGAGCCGAAATTCATTGTCCCTTTCTCGTTTGCTGGGGTCGTCAACAGTAAATCCGTCCTGGTCCAAGACTTGTGGTTGTCTCTGAACCATTATTTTTTTTAAGTAGTGAGGGAGTTAGCTCCACGCACAACCCCCAAGTGGGAGGCTAGGTCCCTTTTTTTAACCCTCGGGAGGAGGGCCCGGGTGGATCAGGTGTCGGTAACCTCGCTGAAGATGTGGACGCTGCCGTTGGCTCTAATATGTAGGGCTCATCCGCCGCCATCTCTTTTCCAGGGTCCCGACCTGACTTGGGAGACCATCTTTTGGACCTGGGCCTCGAAATACATATGTATGTATGTTCAAGCAGCTTCAAAAATGGTGTTGTCTGTCTGGCTCCCACTAATCGGAGATGTAAACCGATCGTTAGCATCTACTTACAACAGTTTGGACTTAAGAAAATCTTTCCTCCTAACAGCTAATACTGACCTTTTTTGGTAGCTTTAGCACAAAGGCCCAGTAACTGAAATGGGAATTTGACGACCAAATCTCTCTCTCGAGCTCGATGTTAAAGCGTTGCCGAAGCTCCAATAGGGTTTCTCCTTACAATACATATTTGATCAACTGGATCCTCTTTTTTGTCAAAAGTAGGCGATGAGGTTTAGACGAGAAGTGTCTTACTTGACAGCAAGGAGGTGAAAAGGTGAATAACAATAATTATAGAAAAAAGGTTTGCAGCTAAGATTAATACAACAAAGACACAAGAGGGATCAAAGCTCGGAAGCTTGCTACTAGTTGTGGGATATTGTCGACTAACCCTATGTATGTGACCAAGGGCATTTTTTGGATGAAAATCATGTCTGTTGTGTGGGAGCCCCCTTTAATATTTATCTTATTCTGTTTTTAGTTTTTGTTATTATAGCGGCAACAGAAATACATCAACTGTCTATCACAGTTCATGAGATACAGCCTGGTGACAGACGGACAGCGAAGTCTTAGTAATAGGGTCCCGTTTTACCCTATGAATACGGAACCCTAAAAATGATCAGAATCAGACCAAACATAACTTATACGGAACATTTCACAGAACATGGGGACAACCTAGGCCAGATAGGCCCTTTGTGTTACTACGTGGGCGGACGACCCACTATTCATAGAACCCTTTTGAACTTTTTACAAAATTAAGGAAACCAGTTATGCCTGTCCGCTGAACGTCAGTCAGGTCGTTAAGGATTTAGGGTACCAGGTATTGTTTCCTACTATGACAGAGGGCCGGACAGGCGCAGAGTAGGTGTTGAAATGACTCAACCTCCTCTTCGTCTTCTCAGCTCAGCTCCTGCAGAAGTCATGCGAAACTTGCCCTAGTCTGTGTGCACGACTGCCAATAAATCAGTGACCAGTGATTACACCTACGATTATACTCATGTCGGTTCGTTTTAGCGAGATTAGTTATGTGCCTAGCTGTCGGTCAAGTCGTAACCAGATTTGCTTAGTGGTTAGGGAGGTATGCCCTTGGGTCCATCTCAGGTTCATCTCAGCCATGGCTTGATTCATTATGCCGTACTAGTTCGTTGCGTCGTTCCTTGATTGGCGAGCATGTCAGGTGCGTTGTCCTGGCAAAAGCTGACGTCTTTCTGCATAAAGTCAGGCCTCTTTTCGCTAATTTTGGCGTCCAGGTGGTCAAAAAGGGTGTAATAATATTCGTAAGTAATTTGTCTGCCTTTTGCAAGGTCATCAGTCAACAGGATCCCTTTCGCGTCCAAAAATACGCTGATCATGACCTTTCCGGAAAATGAGATCGACTTCTAACCACTGCTTCAACTGCTTTTTCATAGAGACTGGGTCCAATACTATCAGTCGGATACCTGTTGAATCAGTCCACAGATTACTGCGAAAATCTTTTGCACATTTGGTTTAGATAGACAAACCGCAAATGCGGTACCCATCTTGCGCGCAGCTTTCGCCTCCTTATTCCAAGATTCTTCGTAACCTTTCTCCTGATGTCCCCACAGACTCAGCTATCTTACTCACCTTAATTCGCTTATCGCCCAACATGATATCATGCACTTTTTCGATGGTTTCCGGTATGATTGTGGTTCAGCTGCCAATTTTTAAGGGTTGACATCGAAGGAGCAGAGTCCCTCTGACCGCGTGATATCAAGACGCCGACTGCAAAATTTTGAGACAACAAACTACTGATTGGAATACCCTCTCTGTTTTAGGCCAACAACTATACAATTTACCCTTGTATGTTACATCTTTCATGGGTGGTGAACAACCAGGCCGAGGGCGCCATGGCGCAGTGGTAAGTGTATTGTAGTTCGGATCCCGATAGCCCCAACGCCATCGAATGGTTATTTCGCGGCTTCCCACCTCCAGTTACATACTATACATATGTATATCATGCATTTAACCATTGCACAGACTGTACACGATCTGCAACCCAAGCCACCTTGCTGTAAACAACCATCTTCTTGTGTGCGCTGTTCTCTCCCACCCATCACCCAAGCCATCTATGTTATGCAGTTATTGATGATCATCCGATTGTGTGTTTCTTTTTATTTCTCTTTCTCTGAACCCGTTATGTCAAGCGTTTTTAATATCCATAACACCACATCCGACAAAGGACTTAGGCTAATCGATTTCTTAGCGGGGCGTAACCTCCTTGTAGCAAGCACGCGATTCCCCCATCTCAATATCCACAAGGGTACCTGGCGGTCTTTTGATCAATCGACCACCAACCAGATTGATCACATTGCGATCGACGCCAGACACTCCTCCTATATTCTCGACATAGGAACCTTACGAGGGGCCAACATCGACTCGGACCACTACCTTGTTGTAGCCAAGGTACGAATGAGGATATCAAGAATGCTTACGAGTCGAGTAGGACTACGTAAGCTTGACGTCGGAAAGCTACAATCGCAAGAGACTGCCAGAATCTTTGCCGATCGTGTCTCCTCCAAGCTCTCTCAAGATCCGCCCACAGCAACACAAACAATAGAGCAGGAATGGGCGCATTGCCAGAGCGCCGTCAGAAACGCTGCCTCAGAGGTGCTGGGTTTCAAACCGCCACCACCTAGAAACCTCTGGTTCGATGAACAATGCGAACAAGCCCATGCAGCAAAACAAGAGGCTTTATAAAGCCATGCTGCAGCGACGGGTGAGAGCTGCTCGCAAAATCTGTGAGCAGAAGAGAAGAGAGGAACACACTCTTCTCAGAAGAAAGAAGAGAGAACACGGAAAGTGTGAGATCGAGGAGATGGAGAGATGCTTTCGCAGGAATAAGGCCCGGAAGTTTTACAATAAGATAAAACGAACATGCCATGGCTACAAAGCCAGAGCGGCGGCCTGCAGGGATGAAATTGAAGAACTGGTAGTAGAATCACAGCCGATGCTGAGGATTTGGAAAGACCACTTCTGCAGACTGTACAACGGCGATGACAGACAAGATACCGCTGTCAGCCAGAACGATCCGTTCGTAATGGACGACGATGTAAGAGAATAGTGATATCGAGACTTAAGTCTAATAAAGTCGCGGGCGCAGACAGGCCTCTGAGCTTCTTAAGGCGGCTGGAGGTGAGCTGGTAAAGTGCATGCACCATCTCATTTGCAAGGTATGGTCGGAGGAAAGCATGCCCGACGAATTGAAACTCAACATCGTTTGCCCGGTCCATAAGAAAGGAGACCCCTATAACTGCGCCAACTATAGGGGAATAAGTCTCCTTAACATCGCATACAAGATCTTCTCTGCCGTTTTGTGTGAACGCCTGAAACCGTTTGTGGATAACCTGATCGGCTCTTATCAGTGTGGTTTCAGGCCAGGTAAATCCACAATAGACCAAATATTTACGCTACGGCAGATCTTGGAGAAGACCCAGGAATACCAAATCGACACTCACCACCTCTTCGTCGATTTTAAGGCTGCATATGACAGCGTGTATAGAGATGAGCTATACAAAGCCATGTCTAGTTTTAACATCCCTGCCAAACTCGTCCTACTGTGCAGGATGACAATGGGGAATTCTTGCTGCTCCATTAAGGTCGGTAATGAACAAACCGAGACCTTTGATGTTAAAAAAGGATTTAGGCAGGGCGACGCGCTGTCGTGCAACTTTTTCAACATCGTGTTTGAAAAGATCGTGCAAGAGTCACTGGCCAACACAAGAGGTACGATTTATTTCAAGTCTACGCAATTGCTTGCGTACGCCGTAGATATTGACGTAATTGGACGAAAACAGCAAGACGTCAATGAGGCTTTCGTGAGCATTGAGGTAGAAGCGGCTAAGATGGGTCTCAAGGTTAATGAGGGTAAAACCAAATATCTGCTCTCATCTAAAAGAGACGGACAACACTGACGTATTGGCCAGAACGTCACCATGGGCGGATATAACTTTGAAGTGGTCAAAGAATTCGTCTACCTTGGCTCACTGATTACCAGCGACAACAGCACCAGCGCTGAGATAAAACGCAGAATCACTCTTGCCAACCGCTGTTTCTTTGGGCTCAAGAGGCAATTGAGAAGTAGAGCCCTCTCTCGGAAAACCAAGGTTACACTATATAAGACCTTGATCATCCCGATTTGCTGACTCGCAAAAAATCTGCAATTCAGAATATAAATGTGAGGATCTATAGTGGAATTGGCCAAGTAGAGAGGCAATGCAATTGGCATGGGCATTGAAACCAACCTTATGGCATGTCCTTTCTATGCCGAATTAAAGAGTCATCCTATCTCTGTTGAAAGAGTCTGGGTATAGACTATAGACCACGATGATAACGTGGGAATACAATGCCGATTACCAAAAGTAGTTACTACATATGTAATTACAGCCGAGTCACTTGACGAGCTCAATGACGTATTTCCCTTAAGCGGCTTATTAGAAGACTGACTAAATAAATTCGCCTCTATTATCCGTTTTCGAATCATGCCGATATCCAATCAGTTTAAAAAAAGTTCGAATCTTTTTAGCTCCTTCCCTAGAGGCGCTTTTGTCTACCTGATAATCCAGGCCTTTTCCAAAAGGCTAAAAAACAAGAAAATACGTTTCCACGTCATTTGATTTACATTGCCAGTCGAACAAATCCAAATGAGTTTATTCATCCAGCATGGATCTCCACCATTTTGAAACTTAACTAACTCCAAGCCAATCACTTAACCGTGATCCTCTAACAGGATTCCTACATTCTCACCCCTAACCTTCCGCCCCCATCCCACAACGAAATCAACAAACCGAATCCATCAAACGTCACATTCAATAAAAGGAAAGAAATACATAAATTTCAAAACTCCCACCAATACCGAAGCGCGGCCATTCGATGTCATGAATCCATACACATTCGTGTCAGTATGAACGGATGGAATGAAGGAAGCCCCGAGAAAAGGCCAAGAAAAATCCGCAATCGTAGCAGAATAAAAAATTGCAAAAAAAAAAAAACTCACCCCCCACGTAATAAAACACCACTACCGTGCTATTAGGACCTTCATCCCTCGTCCTATCGCCAGAAAGCACCAATCGTTTCGTCTCATTTCAGCGAATTGCGATTTTTTTCCTATCAACCCTACGGAATATTTTTCCCTTTTTTTCCTGCTTCCCCGCTTTCTCATATTTTTTTCGCAATTTTTTTTCTTTCCCACTCTTCGGACGAGAGCGGTGTGGAGGCGAATCCCTGAAGAACTATTGAAAAAATGGAATCAGCAAAAAAACAAAAAAATGCACTCCCCACGCTAGGGGTAGCAATAGATTCTACACATAACATCCATCGTCCTGTGACCGAAGACCGGGGCAGAACGAGTTCAAGTATAAGTGCAAACTCCTCTCTAACGGAAGAAAAAATAAAAAGGAAATAAACTGAAACAAGGACAAAGGCGCATTATTCTTTCACATAAGCTTGCATATGTACGAGGATAACACAACAAACTAAACCTTTCTGGTCTATCGATTCGACAGCCGGTTGTTGCTCGGATTGTTATTAGAATTTTCGCTGTATACTACGCGTTATTCGTCGTCCTTCCTAGTTCTATTTTTCTGTTTTTTTTTTTTTGTTTCTTCTAACATCTAACCACTCGACAACCATATCCCCTCTGCTATTAGGGGTTGCAAACTAGAAAATTGCGAACGCAAATGGAAATTCATCCCTTGAGTACACACACAAACACAGACGTGAGCCTAGTAAGAGCGCAACCAAAAAAAAAAAACAAAAAACCGCTGGGGAAAAAAAATTAATAAAATCCAAAGGAGATCCGTCATCATGCTAGTGGTTGAGTTAAAGTTTCCTACCCATGCCCTCAATTTTCAATTTTTTTTTTCCATTGGTTTTGCATTATTTCACTGTTCGTCCTGTTTACAAATCCAATCATGAGTGCCAGTGGATTGGTCGGGGTAGAGAGGGTGGTTACCACCGCACCCTGTGTATCGCTGCTGTGGATTGCAAAAAACTCATTCATCGTTCTCGAATTTTTCTCTTCCCGGCTCTCTGCCATTCGCTCTCTTTCGCTCGACAGGACGACGACATCGACAACAGGAAGACGACTTTTCGCTACTATTCTCATGTATTGACGAGTATCGAGTCCTTTTTTAATTTTGTTTTTATTCTATTCCACCCAGAGGAGGGGTGAAATCACTTTCGTGCATGATGCATGTACATACCGGGTACATGTATTATACATATGTACGTCATCTAAACACTGCCTGTCATAGTTAGCCTGAACGTCGGTATCGGCTCGGATCAGGACGAAATGTTCTGTTCCATTTCGTATTGATGATAGATTTCGATTTGTACACGGACGAGTGCTTGAAGCTATGTATTGTAGTAGTATACTGTACATATGTACATATATAAATAGCAATTGGTAGGTAGGATGAAGGATGGGTTAGTCCTCGTTCTTTTCAATGGGCAATGGTTGTTCGATACTTTCAGTCCCATTAAATGGCTTCCACTGCTGAGTGGTCATAGAGTCATTGGAACAATAACAAAAAAAAAAAAAAAAAACCAATAAGTAAGGACGAATAAAGGGAACTGGAAGAAGGACTTGTACAAATTACAAAGAACACGTCCCCGATAATTAGTTATCCTTGACTGTCGTGCCTCTGATGCTGCTCCTTTTGCTGCGTCTACATTCGTTTTTTTTTTTTTTTTTACTGTGTCCTTCCTTCACTTTTTTCTTATTCATGCCTTATTTGCGCTCTTCACGTCTTTTTATGTTTCGAAAATTTACTTTGTCACTAAACGTAATGACTGAATTAGAATAGAACAACAAAATAGCCAACCGGAAGGGACAGGGGCCATGCAATCAACTATAATAGAAAATCAGAAAGGACACGAACGATAGAATATCGAGTTTTGTTTCTTTGCTTTTCTTTCTCAACCTTCCGTCTCGGGGCTTTTCCTTCTTCCCTCCTTCTTCTTCTTTTAATTTTTTCAGGAATAAAATGGAGAATGTGGGTGTGGACGCATTGCGCGTATTTTATAATTAATTTTTGTTTTAACTTTTACGCGCGTAATACGACACCGAGGACTAAATTACATTTTGATCCTTGACATGATGATGAGAAATGAAATTGACTACGGCAACGGGATGGGTGGGTGTTGGGGAATGATTTATTTGCTGGTAATTTGTGGTGACTTTGTTGTTCTGTTTCTCGAAATAGTTGGTAATTGTTTTGGATTCGCTCGAACTAATTAATAACTTTTCGGTGGGTTGTCAGGAAAGCTGTTACCTTCAGGCACGTACTGATAAATACGGCCAATGAGCTATGAATGAGGAAGGAAAATGGCCTAGTAGCGATGTCATAATTAAATCAACAGGAATTGAGCCCAAAGGAGCGAGTCAATTTTGGGAGTTGGATCGTCTACCCTATAAAGGACGAGTATGGCGCTATGTCGATGGAGATATCATTGATCATCTTGGCAAGAAGGTCCTACAGAAGATGGCGTAGCTAGTATCAAATCGCATCGGACCATCTTGGGACCATATTCATATTAAAGCGTCACCACTTTCCCTATGTGAAGCATATTGATTCCGGTGTTACAAAATTGGCGGTTTTGACACTAGTGACAAAAAACGCGAAGACGCCGAGTTGCAGATGTTATTGGCCCAAGATTCATGCCAAACTCAAGATGAGCTAGCTGAAACCTTGTGAGTCACTTCCAAGCAAGCCATCGGAATAATTTTTGCATTAAATAGTGACCGGGGATGAAAAGTGGATCCACTTATGTACATCGTGGAGTAAGCCACGGTGGACATAAGTTAAACAAAAACAACAATCGTTCGTTTCGCGGCATTACAAGCACTATGCCAACTTGCCCCACAGCAGCCCAAAAGACACTGATTGGACCTACTCCACTGCACCTATTTATTAGAAAGGTTACAATATGCAGTGCAATTAGAATTCTTCGCTCAGAAACAGGCCTAATATGTAGACGACTGGGTCACAAGTCCATTTTGCAACACCTTCCTGAGCTGTATGTGATTACCAAGTTTTCGGACGCATTACCACACACGCCACTTTTGACGAGTGAATCAAGATACTGCGACCACACCTTGCTCAATGTCAAGGGCCTTAGGTGGCTCGTATAACACGAACTCAATGCCAGTGCTGTGCATCTTGTGGCATCTGCTCAAAGTAATTTACTATGAGCTACTCCATCTTATCTGCTGATCTGACTGAGCAGCACTTCACTTCTTACGAAAAAGCCAAAAATTGGGTAAATTCTTGAGTCGCCTCAAAAGATGAGGAATTGTTTAAAAGTGGTATCCGTATGCTGCCTGAAAGATGGTCAAAGATGGTAGAAAGCGATGGGCAATATTTTGAATAACATTCATTGTACCGATTGCTGCCGAAGCTGGCTTGGACTCAGTTACATTCCTCGGACCTGGAGAATAGTTCGGGTTGGAAAGAGCGGCCAAGAGTCCGCGAAGGATTTCAGACCCATTAGAATCTTAAGGATCCTCGAACGCATCTTAGGCAGGCACACTCTTTTTCTTCTTTCGTGGTGTTGCAGCCCATGAAGGATCAGAGCCAAGCTTCTTTTCAATCACCCATGTTGTGTTTGATTTACTTTTCACACACGGGAAAGCAAACCTACAGATCAATGCCGATTCCGAACGGCGTGAGTCGAGAAACTTTTTCATAGCAAGTATACTAGAGGGGGTTTCGCCATGACGCGGCAGAGGAGGAAAGTCCCGATTTAAACATTAAATGGCGTTGGTGTCATCGGAATTCGATCTCGCTCATCGTGCGTCAGAGTCCATTACACTAACTACTGCGCCACGGCGCCCTTGTGAAGCATATTGGTTCCGGTTTTGACACTAGTGACAAAGAATGCGAAGACGACAAGTTGCAGATATTATCGGACCAAGCTCCATCTAAAACTCAAGTGGGGTAAGCCAACAAGCGATTTCAAACGGTCCCAAGGCCACCGGAATGGTTTCTTTGCATCGAATAATGACGGGGGATGAAAAGTGGATCCACTACAACATTCCAAAGCGCAGAGAATCGTGGGATAAGCCAAGAGGCACTGTTTGGACTTACTTTACTGCACAGTCGTGATACTTACTTGCTTAGGTGGCGCTACAGTCCGTGGTGAACCTGGGCCTCGACCAACAAGCGTCTCCAGTTTGTTAAGGTGCCCGTCCACCTGCGTGCGCCACCGTAGATGCGGCTGTCCTCTTCCGCGCCTTCTTTCCGGGGTGGATTCGAAAACTCTTTGGGTCGGAGCTGTATTTTCCATACGCTCTACATGGCCTAGCCACCTTAGACGCTGTGCCTATAGACGTGGTACCAGGCCGATGTCGCTGTACAACCCGTACAGTTCTTCGTTAAATCTTCTCCTCCATCCACCGTTTGAACAAAGGGGACCGTACATAGTGCGCAGAGTTTTCGTCTCGAAACGACCAAGGGCATCTTCATCCGCTTTTGTTAAGGTCCAAGCCTCTGCGCCGTAAAGGAGGACAGGGATGATCAAGGTCTTATATAGTGTCACCTTGGTTTTCCGAGAGAGGGCTCTACTTCTCAGTTGCCTCTTGAGCCCAAAGCAACAGCGGTTGGCAAGAGTGATTCTGCATTTTATCTCAGCGCTGGTGTTGTTGTCGCCGGGCATCAGTGAGCCAAGGTAGATGAATTCCTTGACCACTTCAAAGTTATATCCAAATAAAAACGTCGGTGTTGACCGTCTCTTTTAGATGAAAGCGATATTTGGTTTTACCCGCATTAACCTTAGCCGCGTCTACGTCAATGCTTACAAAGGCCTCATTGACGTCTCGCTGTGTCCGTCCAATCACGTCAATGTCGTCGGCGTACGCAAGCAATTGCGTAGACTTGTACATCGTACCTCTTTTCTTGGCCAGTGACTCTTGCACGATCTTTTCAAGCACGATGTTGAAAAAGTTGCATGATTTAGGTCACCTTGCCTAAATCCTTTTTTAATATCAAATGTCTCGGTTTGCACATTAGCGACCTTAATGGAGCAGCGAGAATTCTCCATTGTCATCCTGCACAGTCGGACGAGCCTGGCAGGGATGTTAAAACTAGACATGGCTTTGTATAGCTCATCTCTATACACGCTGTCATACAAGTAAGCTTCCACCTCAACAAGGAACAGCTTGATTTGCCCTAGTCCAGGAACCATGGATCCTCTACAATCGGGTAAAGGTACTAGGGTCACCAAGATACAACATAGTTTATAATGGTAACGAAGGCAAGGTTAGGATTTGCATTGTTGCCAGGAAAGAACTCCACGTACTAATACCAACTAATTTCAGCTCGAGCGATCAGACGGTTGTATCGTCGGCATACCTACCATATGGCGAAGGCACGGACGTTTTCTCGGAAGGAGTAAGAACACTGGTCTCAACAAGGTAAGAAGAACTTAGTCTTAGGGAGTGATGTCAACACCCATCATACCACTTGGGGTAGCACTAACACAAGTAGTAGAGGTGAGGATTTGTTCAATTACATATGTATGCCCTTAGTACTAACCTAACTACATATATGTAATCGTGGTAATTCACCAATTTTTAATACCAAACCTATAAGGGAGGTTCTAGACTTAACTTTAATAAATGGAAACGGTAACGCAAAGGTCTCAAACTGGAGAGTATTAGACAAAGCATCACTTTCCAACCATTGCTGGATACTCTTTAAGATCGTTACCGAAGAGAATATCCTGTGGGCGGTTAAATCATTTAACCCCTACAAGGCACCAGGAATAGACGGTATATATCTGAAAATGCTGCAAGAGCCAGGGGTTAGGCTAAGGCGCATATATCACTGGTGCCTCATGATTGGTTATGTCCCACAAGCATGCAGGGAGGTTAGGGTGGTGTTTATACCCAAGTCGGGGAAAGTCAAAGGATTATAGACCTATCAGCCTCTCCTATCCTTATGAAAACGTTGGAATGACTAGTCGACAAATGCATAAGAGATGAGGTTGGTGATAGCTACTTATCACATAACGCATACATAAAGGGTAAACCGGTAGATACCGCTCTTCACAAGGTGGTCTATATGATAGAAAAGGCACTCAATGCCAAAGAATACGCCCTGGGGGCTTTTCTAGATATTGAGGGTGCCTTCAATAACGCCAGTACTGGGACAATAATGACCAGCCCACATAAACTCGGAAATCTGTAGATTTGTTGAACAAATGCTAAGTACTCGCATAGTAAATTCATCGATAGGAGGAGTAAATGGAAGTGTGAATGTCAACCGAGGCACATCACAGGGGGTGCACATTTGGCTCCATTATGGCTCCTCGTAGTCGACGGAATGCTAAAACTCCTAGAGACAAAGGGTTTCAATGTCACGGCCTACGCTGACTACATTGCCCTCCTGGTATCTGGGAAATTTCTCCAGGGCCTCAGTGAAGGACTAAGTTATGCTCTACTATTGATGAATAACTGGGTCAAGGGACGAGGCCTATGGATAACCCCAACGAAAACAGAGATTGTCCTTTTCACAAGGAAAGGATCAGTACCAAATCTGATTCCGAAGAAGTCCGCTAAGTATTTTGGCGTAATCTCAGATTCCAAGCTTAACTGGAACGACAACATGAATGAAAGAATCAAAAAAGCTTACGTGGTACTATATTCGTGCAGAGTAGCTTTTGGAAAGACATGGGGCTTTAAACCTCCAACCTCAAAAACTCTTACAAGGATTTAGATGGCTGGTTGTCGGGTGGTGATCAGATCTATGAAATCCACACCAACGGCAGCCTTTGAAGCAATGCACCTTCCACCACTAGACATATATTGCGAACATTTTGCAAGCAGGGCTGCGCTTGTCTATGGACAAGGAGTCCTTATGACTAGGCATCAATTCTGGATTGATGGGGTTTCTTGAGGTCCGCAACCGAAACGGACTATACCATCCCTTTTTCTTGCTACGAGAGGAGATTCTCTATCAGGATTCCCTCCAGGGATGAATGGGCCAGTGGTATGGTAAGCGCGGAAGAGGAACTGGCAATCTATACCGACGGATTCAAAAAGAATATCGGTACAGGAACCGGAGTCTACTTCGAACCTTGGGAAGCATATCACTCCTACAGACTTAATGGTGGCTGTAGTGTCTTCCAAGCTAAGATCTTCCCAATTAAATAAGCTGCAGATCTGATTCGTAGGGAGAATCTCTTAGGCAAGAGAATCAAAATCTATGTTGACAGTCAGGCAGCCATTAAGGCTCTACAAGCAATATGGTTAAGATCTAAACTCGCATAACTCTGTAAAGTGAGATTAGAAGAGATATTGGATGTCAACGAATGTCCCCGGAAATGAGAAGGCGGACGAACTAGCTAGATTGGGATCAGGCGCAGATACCACGCAGATCAAATGTGCCTTTCTGTAATCATAGGGGTGCGTTTGGACACATGCACTCTGCCATTTTTGCAAAGTCGCCCGGTATTTGAATGACGGTACCAATTCGAAGTCGACGGTCCGTACATAGTTCGTAGACCATTCGTTCGCGTCAGCTAGTTCCAGTCGTGAGTCAAGCAGCGGAATATCCGTTGCAAGCAACTTGATGTTATACTCAATGTTACGTAGGTCCCACCACTGGTCCCCCTCTGGTATTGAGTAAGGTTTCCTGTCGAGTTCAACCGCAATAATCGAAAGAGTGCTTTGAGATCTGCCTTGAAGGTATTGGACTGAGGTGGTTCAGGTGCATAGACTGATACCTATCTGGAACCGCCGGACTCGCCGCTATATATGACATCATGTCAGTTACCCACTGAGGAGAAGCACCGTGAAAAACACGTTCGATGACATGGCTGTTGTCGGGATTCGGTCCCGTATCTTCGGCGTCAGAGACCAGCACACTACCCACTGCGCGACGGGTAGTTAGTTTTTTTGTTTTTTTTGTTTTTTTTTTTTTTTTTGTTGAAGGCTTTTGCTATCTGTTGGGGCATTGTACTCCAGACAGACACCTTACATTACTGTATTTTCCCCGTTGTCCAGAGAAAAGTGAGGAGGAGCTTCAGTGATGTAGAGCTAAGAGATTCGACACACACCACATCGCCTCCAAGGGTGAGCCACCGAGCGCGAGCAAAGGCGGGACAATCACAGAAGAAATACTCTGCAGTATCATCTTCCTCACAACATGCAGCACAGGTAGGCGTCTCACTGATGCCAAGTACGCAGAGGTGCTTAGCAAAAGTGTAGTGGCCCGTAATGACTCCCACAAACCTTCTGCAGTCGATTCTCCTTAAAGACAGGAGGAATGTTACGGATTTCTTGCAGACACCAGGGCATACGCGCTTAGTCATCCTGCAACCTGGACAATCCCTCCATCTACCGTTGTGTGTATTAAACAGCCAATCGTTAATGTAGGAATTTACCGTGGACGCAGGTAGACCTATAGTGGGTTCAGTTCCTGAGAAACTCTCCTCCGAACCCATTCTGACGAGTTCATCAGAGATCTAATTTCCTGGAATCCCAGGAACGTGGAACCCATACAAGCTTTAGTGAATTTAGTCTACCAACTCTGTACAAGAAGGAGTTCAAGCACTAATTTGGAGCTAGTTACGGGGTTGCGCATGGCCTTGAGTGCAGCTTGGCTGTCACTGCAGACGCATATGCTTTTTCCCCTCCACTGTGCCTCACAACACAGTGCATGGCCATTAGGATTGCGTATGTCTCTGATTGGAAGACAGAGTCGGATGTTTTCGCGCTCAAAGAAAACCCCAGCACCGAACCCCCACCCAGACCTGGAGCCAGCCGTGAAAATGCGGAGACTATCCTTTCCAGGTTCAGTATCCGGCCAGAGCCAATCCTGACGCCATGGAAACTCGACTGTAGAATTGCGACGGGCGTCAATGCGTCAGAACGAATGTCCACGAGTTCCAAAGTTGTACCAAAAGCCATTTCTCTTCAGACGAGACATAGCTTTCAAAGCACACCATCTGATAAATATATCAAGAGGTGGAGTGTTCACCATAGCATCCAGAGCACCGCCCGGCGTGCTGGGGAAAGCTCCCGTGGAACTGAGAGTTTGGTGAAAGAGGCTACGACGTGTTTGCGTGTTAGTCTGTTCCACCAGACAACCGATGTGTATGAGATTAGTTAGTTAATTTACCAAATTCCCGGCGACCGAAAGGCTCGTCTGCTAATTTCTAATTTTTCTATTCGCATTCAAAAATAAACGGTCAGTTTGAAAGTGCCCTCTTTCACACCATAGTCAAACCCAATATTCAACCGCAACCAACTTAACCCGCTACGACTTCATCACAACCGAATTGTCATTGCAATCGCCCCACCAACAAAGCAACGTCAACCAATTTGACATCTTTCAGCTGATTTTTTTCATCCTCCCAATCAGCCCGAGCTGTCAAACGCGATTTTTCCCTCCTGTCATCACACATGGACATTTTTTCCCCCATTTATCAAACAGTGTAGCCTCATTACACCCAAAAAAGTTTACATTCAATTTCTAGCTTTTTATTGTTTTCATTTTAATTGTTTTTCACCTCGAGTCAGCCCCTTATCAGCGGATCAACGTCAAAGTAAATGCCAGCCACAGGCAAAGTGTTCCCGAGGCCGTCGAACTTTTCCTAAATGTTTTCTTGCTTTTCTTACAACTTCGTGTACCGTGTGTATTGCAATTGTGTAAATAGAGAGCGGTATTTGTAGTGCTAACGTTCAGTCAGAATCGAATCGAAATGTCCATTGATGCTACGGCTCTGCCCTCGGAGCTGTTGGTGGCACCGCAGCCGCTTGTTGGGTTTTGTGGGCTGGACGTAACGAAGAATTCGGTACACAAATCAATATGGGATGCCTTCAATAGTAACCGGAAACCGAATAGGTGAGAATTGCGAATATCGTTGCTTTTTGGTTGGGGTCTTGTTGTAATGGTATTCCTTTTGGGTTTTGAAGACCTACGGTGCAATTTAAGCTCTTGCCGCCGAACTATGAGTTTCCGGTGGCCAAACCGAAACGCGCCTCGTACGAATGGTATCATCCCAAAGGGATACTCAAGCGTAACTGGATGTTGAAGCACTTGCATGTGCTGCCATCGGTGGTGGTGTTGTTTCAGGACATGGAGTGGAACGATCACTTGTGGACGGACAAGCAGCTGCAGTGTGCATCGACGATACAAGGTCTCAAGAATAGCCTTCAGGTAAGGGCCGAGTTCTGTTTACACTAGTTAGTACGAATGCATTATCGAGTATCGTAGGAGCGTAACACCCGCCTCGCGTTGGTATTACTGCAGAAAGCAGCGCCACTTCCCCCGGGCGAGGATATGTTGGCATCCGAACGAGCGGCTAGTCTGACTAACGCCTGCGGCATTAGTAGCAAAATGCTGTTCATCCTTCCGCACACCGATCACTTGGTGGGCTACACTTCACGCATCGAATCTGCTCTACTCGAAATGGCGCAAGGTTACTACGCTCAGATGTCGAAGCGCATTTGTACACATCGTGATCAACTGACATCTGGACACCATGTCCTCAAAATTCGGCACCAGTTCAAACTGGGATTCGTATCGGAGCTGAGACAGGACTTCATCACGGCCTTAAAGTAAGTGTGACGCATATTGTTCCGCAAAGACATCCTCGATCTGACTCTTTCTCGTTTTAGACACTACTCGCAGGCGTATACGAACTTGGACGAAATCCGTGTGGTGGACACAAACTGTTTGGAGATCAAAACCATCGCCGGATTCCTTAATTACAAGGTCTGCCGATTGATGTTCAAGCTGAAGAAACCGCATGAATCAATAAAGCAATTTATCAGTCACGTGGAGAAGTACAAGAATCGAGTGGGTTTCAAGGATCTTCTCTTCGAGCACTATGCATGGCTGAGTACTCAGTGAGTTCGAAAACACCTAGCATTGGAGCTGATTAACTCACATGAGATCGAAATATGTATTTATAGGCATAGTGCATTTGCGGATCTGTTTTGTGAGGCGATAAAGAACGGTCTTCCAGCGCTACAGACTCAACATCCGGGGATCTACTTCCACAAGGCAGCGGAGTACATCGTGAAGAGAAAGGAAGCTTTCCTTCAGTGTTGTGGTAATTTAATCACTTGAAATCGAGTCACCATATGACGACATCATCTCTGTTACAGCTCTCACCCTCAGTCCCACGGAGCCCACCACGCCGACGACACTGCAGAATATCTCGTCGATGGCATTGTTCAGTGAGTTCTTCGGCATTCGTACGATCAAGACCGGCGAACCGGTTTCCGAGCAACAAGTCATCATGCTAGTGCAGGAGAACGAAAAGAACTTTAACCACTCAGTAAGTAGCGCCTTCTAAAAGGGAAGCTTATTGTCTAGGTACATCTGTTTACAGAGTGCAATAATTCATCTACTTGGCCAAGCTATGGCGCAATTCAAAGTCTACAAATGCCTTAGGTTTCGAAAGAAGCTCGCCATCGACATGGCGGAAGAGTACTTTAAGTGCGGCGATCACGCAAAAGCCCTAACGTAAGTAACGCGCCTGCAAAAAACGTCGGCTCTAACGACCCTTATTCTCGCAGGTTATATTCCTTAATGTTGCCTGATTACCGTCAGGACAAGTGGAACTCCATATTCTCGGATGTACTTCTCAAAACCCTTCGTAGCGCATACCTCTCCGCATCGATAGCTGATTTTGTCTCGTGCAGTTTTGAAGCGCTATCGCTTAAGTTACGATGCGATCAGAAGGATCGTATCACAGTTCTCGAAAATCTCTGGAAAGTCTTCCAGGTAAGTTCCACAGAGTCCATAAAGTCCATATTTGACCAAGAACTTCCTACTGCAGAACGTGCCGCCAGTGTCGCAGAGTCAGATCGCTCCTGAACTGAGGAGTCTCTGGGAGAACTCATTGGCCTCGTTCAAGTCGCCTGTAACGATCGATTTGGATAAGATCACTGAACTCATCGAATGTAACGTGAGTTTCGAGAAATCCGAGCTGAAGAACAACGAACTTATCAACATTCGCTTGATCGTTCGGTGAGTTTTCAAACATCTTCAGCTATCCTTCAGAGATCTACTCATTTCTGCACCATTTCAGCCTCCTAACCGACGTCCCAATCAAAATTCACAATTTCACCTTAGTCCTCGTCGATAACCAGAGTCAAGTCTACAAACTAAAAGCAATCAAATACACTGTCTTCAACGACCTCGTCGAGTTGCGAAGCAGTGAGTGTGAGAACAGTCCCGCATCCGACTTACAGTTCTTCGAAAGTGATCTCAAGCTGGAGCCGACAAAGTATTATCAAATAATGTTCAGTACTGAGGCACAGCAATATTTAGAGAATACTCAGCTACAAGTGTCGTGCATCGAGATTATGGTTGGCACAGACAAGACTGCCGCGGTTTTACTGAAGAGTGCTACAATGGTTAGACGTAATTTCAAGCACCACAATAGATATCGGGATTTAGTTGATAACGTATTAACGAATCCAACTTGTTACATAGTTCCCACGTAAGTTTTTTCGTCTTTGGCTCATCGGAATCGAGACTAAGAATTTGCTTTTAGATTCCACTTGGTCACGCAAACGACGCTTACGGTCCAACCGATGCTGGTCAATGAGTTCTTTAGTGTCGTGTCGCTGGTGAACAATCCATTTAATGTGTTTCTGCAGAATGTAGGAGTCAGTATCAGCGTCCCGAGCAATCTACGTAACAAAGGTGAGTGTGATTTTTAGACATATCCGGGTAGGGTAGGTGGTTATAAACTAGGTAGCAGCTGTCGTCAGCTATTGTCAATGCCCCAGACAATGCCGATCATCTCAGACAACACAACACCGATCACCTCAGGCAACACAACATCGATCACCTGAGACAACACAACACCAATCACCTCATTAGACAACACGACACTGGTCACCACCTAAGACAACACTACACCGATCACCTCAGACAACACGACACCGATCACCTCAGGCAACACAACACTGATCACCTCATATAACACAACACCGATCGACTCAAACTACACAACACCACCCCAATGACACAACACCGAATACCACAGACAACAAAACATCGGTCACTTCCTCAGGCACCAAGACACCGACCACCTGAGACAAAACAATACCGATCACCTCAGGCAACACAACACTGATTACCTCAAACAACACATCACTGATCAACTCAGACAACACAACATCAATGACAACACCACACCGTTCACTTCCTCAGACAACAAAACAACGATCACCGATCGTTAGACAACCTCATTAGACAACACGACACTGGTCACCTCCTCAGACAACACAACACCGATCACCTCAGACAACACTACACTGATCACCTCAGACAACTCAACATCGATAAACTCGGACAATATAACACCGCCCACCTCCTCAGACAATACGACACCAATCACCTCAGACAACACAACATCAATGACCTCAGACAACGCAACACTGATCGACGCAGACACCACAACACCGATTATCTTAGGTAACTTGAACGTCGATGATCTCAAACAAGACAACACCAATCACCTCAGACAACACATCACTGATTAACTCAGACAACTCAACATCGGTGACCTCGGACAACATAACACCGATCAACGCAGACAACACCAATCACCTCAGACAACACGTCACCGATCACCTCAGACAACACATCACTGATCACCTCAGACAACTCAACATCGATGACCGCGGACAACATAACACCGGCCACCTCCTCAGACAATAAGACACCGATCACCTCGAACAACACAACACCGATCACCACAGACAACACAACATCAATTACCTCAGACAACACAACACCCATCGACGCAGACAACACAACACCGATTAGCTCAAGTAACTTGAACGTCGATGATCTCAGACAACACAACACCGATCACCTCAGGCTACACAACATCAATCACCTCCGACAACACATCACTGATCACCTCAGACAACTCAACATCGATGACCTCGGACAACATAACACCGATCGACACAGACAACACAACACAGATCACCTCATTTGACAACAGTACACCGTTCACTTCCTCAGACAAAACAACAACGATCACCCCAGACAACACAATACCAATCACCTCAGACAGCACATCACCGATTTCCTCAGAAGACACGGCACCGATTACATCAGATAACACAACATCGATCACCTCAGGTAACTTCAACGTCGATGATATCAGACAACACAACACCGATCACCTCCTCAGACAACACAACACCAATCACCTCAGACAACATAACACCGATATCCTCCTTAGACAACACAACATTGATCACCTCCTCAGACAACAGCACCGATCACCTCAGACAAAACGTCACCGATCACCCCAGACTATATATCACTGATCACCTCAGACAACACAACATCGATGACCACGGACAACATAACACCGGCCACCTCCCAGGAGAAAAAGACACCGATCACCTCAGACAACACAACACCGAAGACCGATCGCCTCTTCAGACAACATAACACAGATCACCTCATTAGACAACAGTACACCGTTCACTTCCTCAGACAACACAACAACGATCACCCCAGACAACACAATACCAATCACCTCAGACAGCACATCACCGATTACCTCAGAAGACACAGCACCGATTACATAAGATAACACAACACCGATCACCTCAGGTAACTTCAACGTCGATGATATCAGACAACACAACACCGATCGCCTCCTCAGACACGCAACACCGATCACCTCAAACAACACAACACCGGTCACCTCAACCAACACATCACTGATCACCTCAGACAACACAACATCGATGACCACGGACAACATAACACCGGTCACCTCCCAGGAGAACATGACACCGATCACCTCAAACCACACAACACCGAACACCACAGACAACACAACACTGATCGCCTCCTCAGACAACACAACACCGATCACCTCAGACAACACAACGTCCTTGACCTCAGACAACATAACACCGATCACCTCATTAGACAGCACGACACTGATCATTTCGGACGATACACCACCGATCACCTCGGATGATCCAACACCGATCATCTCCTTCCACAACAAAACACAGATCGACTCAAACGGCACAAGACCGATCACCTCAAACATAACAATACCGATCACCTCAGACAACACAACACCGATCAGCTTAGACAGCACAACACCGATCACTTCAGACAATACAGAATCGATCACCCCAGATAACACGACACCTATCACCTCAGACTAGACCGACCAACCACCTCAGATAACACAGCACCGATCACCTCAGATAACACAACACCGATCGACTCAAACTACGCAACACTGATCACCTCAATGACACAACACTGATTACCCCCGACAACAAAACATCGGTCACCTCCTCAGGCACCACGACACCGACCACCTGAGACAAAACAATACCGATCACCTCAAACTGCACAACACTGATCACCTTAAACTAGAGCGATCACCTCAGACTAGACCGATCAACTCAGACTAAATCGATCACCTCAGACTAGACCGATCACCTCAGACGAGACAGATCACCTCAGACAGCGCAAAACCGATCAGACAACACGGCACCGATCACCGCAGACAACACACGATCTACCCGGCTAAAGGATAAAGACGTGTTCTCTTGAAATTTCCTAACTCTGACGCATGCAAATTCATTCAGCCCAGACAGAAGTCAAGAACCTTCGATGATCTTGACTAAAACCGAACAACTAAACACAAAAAAAATCGCAAACTCACGACTCTGCCATTGCCAACAACACTCGGTTGTGCTCTGCGTCTACTTCCTGCCATCTCCATTAGTGTTTGCCTAGTTGTCTCATGAGTGAACACCAGAACGAAGCATTTTCGTGACTTAAATGAAGTCAATCGGCAGTTCTAGACATCTTTCAACTCCTAAAGCTCAATCGTCATATGTCTCTTCAACTATTAACACTTCTGGTCCTGCTTTATAGCTGGCAAGTGTGTGCTCGAGAAGGAGACCGCATCGTTGGTGGCTCTGCGGCGTCTATTAAGGAAACGTCATAACAAGTCTCGTTAGCCTACAACAACAAATTCATCTGTGGAGGATCGCTTATCACGAATAAGTGCGTTCTCACCGCCGCCCATTGTATCAAAGGCATGTCACCGGAGAACCTTAAAATCCGAGCTACATAGAATCACCAAGTTAAACTCTACATCATCAAACGAACGTGTCCAGCAAACGTTTATCGCCGACTCATTCACACTAGAATCACTGGACACTGACGTAGGCATTCTACTCATCAATGGAACACTCTCGGGAAACAACATCTAAACCATTCCCCTTTCGAATGTAGCCCTCAAGCCGGGGCAGAAGGTCAAAGCTACTGGATGGGGTGTGACCCGTGAAAATGCAGATATCGTCTCCGAGGTCCTACGAAAGGCGCAACTCATCAGAAGTGCAGTAGAGCGCGTTCGTAAGCTAACAGACTCCATGTTCTGCGCATCGTCTCCAGGAGGGCGACAAGATGCCTGTAGAGGTGACTCCGGAGGACCTGTATTCCTCAACGGCAAGCAAGTCGGTATTGTTTGCTGGGGCATTGGCTGTAGTCGAGCTCGTTACGCCGGCGTATACACCTGTGTAAGGGAAGTCCGTCCATGGATCGACGGCATCGTCACTAAACATTGCCAAACCTAGACTAAGAACTAGAATTAAGCCTAAAACTATCTATCGCCAACGAGAATAAACTGTTTGAACTACCATTTCAGTCTTTCTTACCACCGACATCTCGCCGAATCGCCAGAAACTCCACTCGCAGATCCAAATCGATATCGGCGAGCTATCGATGCATAACTCAACGTCGGTCTCGTACTACGTCTTCAGTTTGATTGAGGCCACAATCGAATTGCAGCAGAGAATCTGGTATAATCTAGACTCCATCCGACCAAAGCCGCCACCCGTCGAGATGCCCACAACTGCCGACAATTCCCCGATCAATAGTCGCGTGATTGTATCCGATTTTAGCGCTTTGGCCATCAATTCACCGATCCGTATCGACTACATCGATGACACGCGACTCCGAAAGTCGCGCGACGACGTGATCAGCATTGTGTGCGGGAATGAGTTCAAGTTTTGCGGCCGTTTCTACACACTCAACCGACAGCCACTCACTAAGATCTATCGCGGCGAAAACTTTCTGTTCAGGGCCAACATCGAGGTGCAAGCGAAATGTGATGTCGACGTGCTCGAAACGTTCTTCATTTGCGTAAGTAGTGTTGCCTTCTTAGCTGTTGATGAGCTCATGTCTCTTTCCTATCTAGGACCACAACTTGATTCAATCGACGTACAGTCACAAGCGCAAAAAGCACAACAACACGTATCGCACTGGCGAGACGCTTGAAGACGTGATTGTCTTACGAACAAACTCGGCCAACACCGACTGGATCACGGCCAAAGAATTCGAGAGTACTGGCCACGAGTCCGACACTCTATTCCAACGCTCGCGTAACCATCGCAAACTCCAACTCATGGCCAGCGGGAAGAACGAAAGCAATACCATGCCTCCTTCGTCGTCGATGAACAAGAGCTTGCTCTCGAAGATCCCGAATAATATGACAATAATCGGCACCTGTCCACTCCTAACCAGCCAGAACTCAACCATGACCTCGTCGATCACCTCGGACGAGGGTAAACTAAAAATCGACTCGGACTCCTCCAGGGACGATCAGCAATCGCAACAGAACAAAGTCGCTGCCAGCTCCCGCATGGTATTCAATAAAGCAATCGAAGCAATAACATCGACCGGTCACTGTCGTGGCTTCATTAAGGGCGTCCTCACCAGTGATTCGAATCCTATCGTCGCGCCAATATTCGGCGTCTATTGCGTTAGGTGGCGCCGACATGGCTCGAAAGACGAGAATGAATCAAAGTTCATCGTCTCCGGGCTGGATATCGACGAGCCGCCGTTGAACATCTACTGCTCGATCGAGGAGAAGATGTTTGTCAAAGTGCCGATGACTCTGAAGGTTGTACTCAAGAATCCCACAGCAAACGTTGTGCATTTGATTTCGACATTGAGCGTTAGTAATTCGGATAACTTTATGTGCTCCGGTCATCGACAGGTCAGTAGTGCAAGTCTCCTTCTGGCTCTTTGCTATCTCACTTTTCATTGCTTTGCAGCTGGACATTTCGATCTTTGCCTATGCGGAGAAGGAGCTTATGTTCAATCTGTATCCCCTCAAGGTCGGCTGGCAGAATTTGCCCGAGTTACATTTGGAATACAACACGCAAACCGATCCGAATCGCGACGAGTCACAAAACCAGCTACTCAATCATTTGGTGCAACGATCGATGCCTAAGAAGGTCTTTGTTTTGGTGAGACTCCTGCCCACCATACTAGTCCCTATTACTCAATGCCTCTGATTGGTGCTTTCCTTTTCAGCCTCCCATCAACCAGAAAACCATCAGCGCCAAGTAGTATCGGCTACCGCCACCCTGGTGCAGGCTTTCCACATTCTAGTTTTCAATTCTTACAACACACACACGCCGCGCACCTTGCGGGGGAAAATATCGACTTTCGTGCGACCAATAGCAATTGATTGTCCATTGGAAATGGACAAAACAGGAAAACAGAGTTTAACACTTAGAGAATTAGTCTACTTCATTGTAATTGTAATTGTAAAGAGGATCTAAGCCACAAGCATTCGTGTTTATGATTTTTAAATTTAAATAAACAAAAAAGCAGAAAGAGACGGATGAAGGATTACTATTGTAGAGAGAGGAGATGAGAATATCAAATAGAAAATTATTTAATTAAAGTCGAGTTGTTTGATATGAGAGTTCGGCTGGAAGCTCTAGCTGTTCCGTGGTGGCCCCTGGCTATTCGGTGGTCCGAGGCTATTCATTGGTGCCCCCTGGCTATTCGGTCGTCCCTGTCTATTCGCTGGCGGCCCCTAGCTAGCCGGTGTTGGCGCCTGGCTATTGGGTGGTGGCGCCTGGCTGTTCGCTGCCCATCATCATCATTATCAGGCCAGCGATCCATGGAGGATCTGAGCCTGAGCTATAGCTGCCTTCCATCCTTGACGGTCCCGGGCACGCTGCTTCCAGTTATCAAGACCAACATGTCTTACATCCGCGATTACTTGGTCTTTATACCGGAGGTTCGGTCTTCCTCTTCTTCTCGAACCAGGAGGCTCGGAGTCGAAGACCCTCTTAGCTGGGGCGTTGGTGTCCATGCACTCGATGTGGCCGAGCCAGTGTAGTCGACGGATCTTTACCTTTCGCACTACGTCCACATCTTTGTACAGCTCGTAGAGTTCGCGGTTGTGTCTTCTTCTCCATTCACCTTCCTCACAGACAGGAACAAATATCCCGCGCTGAATTTTTCTTTCGAAAGAACCCAAAATCAGCTCCGCCGTCCTGCTTATCGTCCAGCTTTCGGCTCCGTACAGCAAGACTGGCAGTATGAGCGTTTTGTAAAGCATGACTTTGGTCTTTCTAGTGAGGAGTTTTGACCCCAGTTGTTTGGACTAGCCGAAGTAGCAGCGGTTGCCAAGGGCGATTCTATATTTTGTCCCAGGTGGTGGAAGGTCCAATAGGAAGATCCAATAGGAGGGTCCAATAGAAGGGTCCAATAGGAAGGCCCAATAGGAGTGTCCAATAGGAAGGTCCAATAGGAACGTCCACTAGGATGGTCCGATAGGAATGTCCAACAGGAAGGTCAAACAGGAAGGTCCAAAAGAAAAGTCCAATATGAAGGACCAATAGGAAAGTCCAATAGGAAGCCCGAATAGGAGGGTCCTATAGGAAGGTCCAATAGGAAGGTCCAATAGAAACGTCCACTAGGATGGTCTAATGGAAGATCCAACAGAAAGGTCAAATAGGAAGGTCCACTATGAAGGTCCCACAGGAAGGTTCAATCGGAAGACCCAAAAGGAAGGTCCAATAAGAGGGCCAAATAGGAAGTTCCAATAGGAACGTCCACTAGGATGGTCCGATAGGAATATCCAACAGGAAGGTCAAACAGGAAGGTCCTATAGGAAGGTCCAAAAGAAAAGTCCGAGATGAATAGGAAGGTCCAAAAGAAAAGTCAGATATGAAGGACCAATAGGAAAGTCCAATAGGTAGCTCGAATAGGAGGGTCCTATCGGAAGGTCCAATAGGAAGGTCCATTAGGAAGGTCCAATAGGAACGTCCACTAGGATGGTCTAATGGAAGACCCAACAGGAAGGTCAAATAGGAAGGTCCACTATGAAGGTCCCACAGGAAGGTTCAATCGGAAGACCCAAAAGGAAGGTCCAATAAAAGGGCCAAATAGGAAGGTCCAATAAGAACGTCCACTAGGATGGTCCGATAGGGATGTCCAACAGGAAGGTCCTATAGGAAGGTCCAAAAGGAAAGTCCAATATGAAGGACCAATAGGAAAGTCAAATAGGTAGCCCGAATAGGAGGGTCCTATCGGAAGGTCCACTAGAAAGGTCTAATAGGAAGGTCCACTAGGCAGGACCAGATATCCGGCACAGAATTTTTCTGTCGAACGAACCCAAAATCAGCTCCGCTGTCCTGCTTATCGCCCAGCTTTTGGGCCCTGTAGAGCAAGACTGGCAGTATGAGTGTATTGTAAAGCATGACTTTGGTCTTTCTAGTGAGGAGTTTTGACCCCAGTTGTTTGGACTAGCCGAAGTAGCAGCGGTTGCCAGGGGCGATTCTATGCCGGATCTCCACTGTGGTATCATTTGTGGAATTTACGTTTGCCCCGAGGTAGACAAACTCCTTAACTACCTCGAAATTGTAGCTGTCAATTGTTATATTTTGTCCCAGATGGTGAGCGACGGATTGGTTTTTGCTTGACAGCATGTACTTCGTTTTGTCCTCATTGACCTTAAGACCAACTCGTTTCGCCTGTTCTTCAATCGCCGTGAATGCTTCCACAATGCCACGGCGAGAACACGCGATGATGATATGATATCGAAATCCGCGTATCCTAGCAGCTGGACGGACTTGTAGAAGATAGTGCCTTCTCTGTTGACGCCTGCCCGTCGCACTATCTGCTCCAGCACCAGGTTGAAGAAGTCACATGACAGCGCATCTCCTTGCCGAAATCCGGTGCATGTTTCAAACGTTTCCGAAGTCCTAGAAACGAGTCGCACCGAGTATTTTTTAGCGTTGCGCGACACAACTGGATCAGTTTTCCCGGGATCCCGAATTCGGCCAACACACCAAACAGTCCACGATGAACGCTGTCGTATGCGGCTTTGAAATCGACGAAAATATGGTGTGTATCGATTCGAAACTCGTTGGTCTTTTCCAGGATTTGTCGAAGTGTGAAAATTTGGTCTAAAGTCGATTTGCCGGGCCCGGAAGCCGCACTGGTAGCTGCCAATTAGTGCGGTGCAAAATGGCTTTAGACGTTCACACAATACGCTGGACAGGATCTTGTATGCGACATTGAGCAGGGATATACCTCTATAGTTCTTGCAAGAGGTAGGATCGCCTTTTTTGTGAATGGGGCAAATAGAGCTGGTATACCAGTCGTCGGGCATGCTTTCGTCTTTCCAAATTCTGAAGATGATCTTGTGCATGCTCCCTACCAGGACATCGCCGCCAGCCTTGAAAAGCTCTGATGGCAAGCCATGTGAGCCTGCGGCCTTGTTATTCTTCAGCTTCTGAATAGCTGTGCCGACTTCTTCGATGCTGGGTGGGAGGACTACTTCAGCGGCTGAAGTTGGGATTTCCTCGGTCCCTACCACTCTCTCCTGGTCATGCTCGTTAAGCAGCTGCTGGAAATGCTGCTTAAATACATCCACTATTCCCTGCGGGTCGATGACAAGATTACCCTCGTAGTTTCGAAGAGCCTGGATGCCCTTTTTGAAGCCTCCTGCAAGGCCTTTGGCTTTCTTGTAGAAGGCCCGTGTTTTATGTTTATCCCTAGACTCCTCGATATCCTTGAGCTGGGAGGCTGCGAAGATTATTTTCTTTTGTCGCAGTAGTTTTTTCTCCTCCCTTCTTCTGGCTCGGTTTTCCTCTGCAGCGCCTTTTGGTACGCCTCGTCGGTTGCTGCCTTTTTCTGCTCACACTCGCCATCATACCACGGGTTTCTTGTCGGGGGTGGTAGGTATCCTAAGGTGTTCTGCTACTTCCTGAATGGCTGAGCGGCAATGCAGCCACATATTATTGGCATTTGTGTTCGGCGTAGGCATACCGTAGAGTCTTTCGCTCAGCTGCTCCCTGTAGACTCTGGCAACTTCCGGTGTGCTCAGGCGCCCAATGTCGAACCTCCTCCTGATGGGCTGGTGCAGCTTTCTGACATTGGACAGTCGAGCTCTGAATCTTGCTGCTACCAGGAAGTGGTCAGAGTCGACATTTGCCCCTCTGAATGTTCGCAAATCCGGGATGTTTGACGAGTGCCTTGCGTCAATGAGCACATGGTCGATTTGGTTGGCGGTTGGCGGAATAGTGGTTGGCTATTCGGTGGTCCCTGTCTATTCGCCGACCCTAGCTAGTCGGTGTTGGCCCCTGGCTATTCGGTGGCCTCTGGCTATACAGTGGTGGCTCCTGGCTATTCGATGGCCCTTGGCTATTCGGTGACCCCTGGCTAATCAGTGGCCCGAGGCTATTCGTTGGCCCCTGGCTATTCGGTGGTCCGAGGCTATTCGTTGGTGGTAGCCCCTGGCTATGCGGTGGTAGCCCCTGTCTATTCGGTGGCGGCCCCTAGATAGTCGGTGGCCTCTGGCTATTCGGTGGCCTCTGGCTATTCAGTGGTGGCCCCTGGCTATTCGATGGCCCTTGGCTATTCAGTGGTGACCCCTGGCTATTCGGTGGCGGACCCTGGCTATTCGGTGGTGGCCCCTAACTGTTCGCTGGTGGCCCCAGGCTATTCGGTGGTGGACCTTGGCTATTCAGCGGTAGCCCCTGGTTATTCGATAGTCCATGTCTATTCGGAGGTGCCCCCTAGCTATTCGGAGGTGGCCCCTAGCTATTTGGTGGTCCCGGGCTATTCGGTGACCCCTGGCCATTCGTTGTCCCCTGACTATTCAGTGGTCCCCTGGCCCTGGATAGGGGCAGATGACCACTGGATAGTGACAGATGATGCAGGCTTCTTATAAGGTTGTTTATGAAAACAAAGAGCAGAGAGGGACGGGATCCTACCGGCTATCAGTACCCGGCTATTGGCTTAGATGGGGTCAACAGTGACGGCTATGATACATGTGAAAAGAACTACTTGGTGAGCATGCTATTCGGGCTACTACAACTTAAAATATTTGGTTCGCGGTTAAGTCTCGGCAGTTTTTTGTCATTAGATGATGTTGATGCTCATATATTGGGTAGCACTAATCCGATTCTGTCACAACAACAGAAGCAGTCACATCAGCAGACACAGAAAAGGAAACGGCAGCAACAACTGACGCAGTATCAAAGGAATAGCAACGGTCGTAGCAAAAGGAGCTACACCAAGTTCGTTAGGGTCAAGCCATTCATTACAGTATGGGCCAAACTGCGGAGGCGAAAATTACCTTTCTTCCTGGTCCAGCTAGGACCCAATAGCCGAAAAATCTCCTCCAAAAATTCCCCTGTACCCGCTGCCAAAGGTACAGACACGCTTCATCGAATTGCAAAATGAAGCCTTCATGCGTTAAGTGTGCGCAGACTCACAACCAGGATGAGTGCGATCTGAGCCCAGACAGGGTCGTAGACAAAGAGCAACTCTCACGCGTGTTCTGGGGAACCCAGGGGCACTCCGTAACCTATCAGGGTTGTCCTAGGATACCACAAGCTAGAGAAGCAAATGTGGCTTGACAGAAAGTTAAGAAGATAGGTCCCTCATGACCCAGCCTTTACACCCCACTTGACCTACGCTCAAATGGCAGCATATCAAAGAAAGACGTTACGAATGGCAAGAGCTGTTGCCAAATCTAAGACTCCCTATCCGTGTGATAGGCACACTAATCCAATGTACGTACGAAACTAGAGAAAGCAGGCTAACGACTGAACCGTAGTATCAATGGTGCCCACAAAAATTGGATCTAGGATCAAAAGTATAAGACTTCGCTCCCTGTATGGCGTAGGGTACGCACTAAGCTGTTAATCTTAAGTCTAATTATCCGGTGAACCTTTTTCAAAGTATGATCTGAGGAGTTATAATAGTCAAAAGGTAGAACTTTAGTTTTTCGATTAAAGAATATTACTTTTCTCCCAACCCCTTTTTTAGACCCTCTCATGATAGCTGCCTTAACCAAGGTCACTATCTAAAGCGCAAAAAGAATCTCCTACTGTTAGCTTAGAAGACCTAATTGAAATTCTCCACATAGCTAGAAAAAGAAGCTCTAACTCCGAAGATTATGCTCCACAAAGGGAAGATTTAATAGACAGAAAACGGCTACGAATTTCACTGAGGACAGCACTCAAGGTTGTACAAAACCGCGTTCGTCATTATAGCCAAAGTTGGATAACCTGGCTCTATCAACTCGCAAGCTAAAAAGTGTAGTTTTGACCTCCGCGAAAAAGAACACGCCTGGCCCCAACCTGAATTAAATACCCACCTCATCCGACCTAAAACCGAAAATAAAAAGAATCGAAAACTTCAACTTCATTTATTCGACTGTAATGTCTGAGATCTCTGGCTTGGAAACAGTCTCAATGGCGGACTCTGACTGCACTCCACCACCGATGAATTACTATTCTTATCATCCCCCTCTATTACGACCAGGGACTGGTCTTCGGACAAGACCTGTTCAATGGCCTTCTTCAAGGAATCATATTTCAAGTCGAGAACTTTCGCCAATCGTTTAACGTGACCCTCGCTCAGACTGTAGGCGATTTTCTCACAACCCAGAACGTCGTTCAAACAATCCGTCCCGTAGACCTTCTTAAAGGCCGTCTTCAGGGAAGCCGTGAGTGATGCTGGACTATTGCTGCCGTCGATTGAGGTCAAGTCGAGCGAGATTAGATCCTCGTTAAATGAGTTTGGTGAAATGTGAGAGACAAACTCGGATTGAGCGTTTCTTGGCGGTGGCTGTTCAACCGGTTCGGGTGGTCCTCTTATAAATGCTTCTGTGTTTCGGAAAGGAGTGGGCTTCCCGTAATCCTTGGAACGAGTCTTTTTCTTTTTCTTTTTCCTGGGACTTTTTGGTTGGTCGGTCTTACTGTGTTTTGGCACCTCGTTTGCTGAGACGCTGACATGGTCTTTGTAAAGTTGTATTATGCTGTCTTTGAAGAACTGCCTTGGCTTGGAGTCAACCACGGGTATATATGATTCTTTTGATTCATCGTTAACCGTGTTGCCATCGGAAGTAATGGTCCTTTCCTGGTTTGGGCCTATGATTGGAGATGGCATCGTTATCTGCTCGTCAGCTTTTGTGTCCTTTGTCAAATCAACAATCCAGTTGGGAGGGTTATTTAGAATAGTATTCGCGGAGATTTTCTTTGGTGTGCTCGTGGACTCAGCTGGTTTGGACAAAATTTCCTTTTGAATGGCCTCCGATTGAAGAGCAGCCCTTTTAGATAAGTCCATTGGATTTGCCTGTGTGAACGGAGTTTTGGCGGTTGGTTTTTGTTCAACTGGACCTGGGTTCACATTAAGGACTGGTTGATAGGGTGGTATATCAATAAAAGTTTCCGTCACTAAGCCTAGTGTGTCCAATATGTTCGGAGACTTCGGCACCTCACTGCGACTAGTTAAGGTCCTTTTTTTCTGAGCTTCGATTACTTGCTGACGAAAGTAATAATCCGTCGTCGGATTCAACTGTCCCATACGCCTTTTTATTAACTATAAAATACAACAGCGGCTTAGTTGACCCCTTTACCTAAAACGCTGGAAATACCTCCACGATGAATGCGATCTTCGATTTCGCTACCTTTTTCGCCAGACGCCGTCGTAGCCCCTCGAATTCGACTCTCAATGATTCCCAATCGTATAGTGACCACCCCTGACAAATGGTACCTTCTTTAAGCAATCGATGGATTTCTTCAAAGCGTCGAGAAGCTGAATCTCCGTCCAGCCGGAAACATTGCCGTGGCTTCTGCGACAATCTCAATGAACGACGCAATTGGCCCGAATCTGAAATGGGCAAGAGGGGAGATGCCATTAAAACACTTTTGAGCTCTTTCGGAGGGATCTTAAGGAGAATTACTTTCTTTTTCCGCCTCAGAACAATACGTATCGTCACTTTCCACGCTCGCCATATTTGATTGTTTTGAAAACTAAACTGCTTCCCTCTGCAATTACCGTCTCGATAAAAGTCTGACGTTTCGGCAACAATAAACGTTAGACGAAAGAACTGAGAAATAGTGGCTGCGAAATAGTAAATAAGTGATCGCTTAGTAGTGTTTTACCTAAGTCTTCTATAAAAATGCATTTTTCTCACATTGCACCACTAGAATTGCTGCATTTTCAAATTCCTCTATTAGTTATCGATTTTTACTTTCTTTTATCGAAATTACGATTACGCTTGTGCTTCCACCATAAGTTCGATTTTCACTGACGCCGTTAAACGTCACTCTGCATTTTGACATTCTATTTTAGGTGTTTATACCAGGTTTTGGTTTATACCGCCCATTAGTGTAATAAATATTTGTTTTATTTTACCACAAAAATAAACGAATTATTTCAAAATGTCCGAACGTGAGCATTCCGGTACAATTATTAAGGACCCGAAATTGGTTCTCAATCGTATTTTCATCGGAAATATCCCGCAATGTACGCGCGATGAACTCGAAAGTATCTGTCTCCCATATGGAAAAGTTCTCGATTCGTTGGTGCAAAAGAATTTCGGTTTCGTGCAATTCGAGACGGAAGAAATCGCTACGAAAGCTGCTAAAGCACTGAACAAATCGATTTTCAAAGGTAATCAAATATCTGCGCGTAATGCGGGTCACAACAAGAAACGTGCAAATCCAGCTCAGCAGAGTGCAAACACCAGCGGGAGTTCCGGTGTTGGTGGCAGCAGTGGTGGTCCACCAAACAAACAACCATTTACAGGTCAAATGCAAAACTTTAGCAATCCAGCTAGCAATAATCCGGACTATAACGATTGTGAGATTATTGTAGTTAACAGACAAAACACGTGAGTATGAGAGCACGCCAATTCGGTTGAACTTTTTTCTTATTGATTTTACCCGTTTTTTCAGTGAATACGCCGAGTTGATAGAAAGTCGTTTGAAGCAACTGAACCTCCGCGTAGATGTTCTTTTTCCCAATGAGGAGGTTTCGCTCGGCAAAGTGTTGGCAAACATATCATCTCGTGGTTGTATGTATGCAATCCTGGTCACACCACAGAATGAGGAACACCGCAGCATTACCGTAAACATTCTCTATGGCGTACCACAGGAACATCGTAATATGCCAGTTGAGGATGCTATCAAACTAATCGCCGATGATTTCCGTTCAAAAATGGGCAACAACAACAAGAATTATCTACCAAAAGTCGTCCCAGTGATACCCCCGTCTAATGTTGCTGCACCACCGCTTAAAGAGCGACACCCCGACGCAATTCAAACCCTACTCAATCTACTTGCAGATAATTTACCGCTCACAGTGTTGCAGTACGATTGCATCATTAAATACCTTCAAGAGCGTAAAGAACTACAACTCAAAGTTGAACTTGGCGATGCGGCAACCAAGAGTGGCAATCAACCAGATCCCGAAATAGAACTACAAAAAAAAATCTTGAACATCTTGAACAAACCATCCGTTGCGGAGACTCATTACGATTTACTCTACCCAAACTTGGATTCTGTCAAACAAGATTACCGAGTCATGGACCTTCTGAAGGACGTTCGCGTTCAAAATGCAATCGATTCGATGCTCAATACCAACCTGATGGCAACCATCGAGAAACATATGAAATTCTAGGCAACTGTTCAACTCCCTAACGTTCCCATGCATGTGTGTCTACAACCCGTAACGATACCTTTTCTTATTCGTCATATTAAATAGTCTTATTGGTTTTAGTCGAACAAGTCCTGTACTTATCGGACTTACTCAGTATTTGGAGGGCTACTTGTACAGTAGCTCCAAGTTTGTATGCCGAATATTGAACACGAACATTAAAGTCTGTAGACCGTTCAATCGATTTGTTTTTTATTTTCCCTAGCGGCAGATGGATGCGAACTCAATTCCTTGTTTCTAGTTGCTTTCAACTACTGATGCGCTCTCTCAAACGAGGATACTATCGATTTGTTCTTGCCGAATTTACAATATAAAGGGAGCAAATTGAAGGTTGAAAGCTAGATTTTTATGGTCGCCATGTGCCACGATTTTTTGGTCACGACTTGTGGCAACTTTTTGGTCACTACGTAGGACAAATTTTTAGTTACTGTGTGTGGCAACTTTTAGGTTTATCTCATTTTAGTTTAGCATACAATATTAATTACATGTACAGAGCATCAAATCTAGAGTTATGAAATACATTTTAATTCATTTTAACAATCAATTGATAAATAAAATGGGTGGCTTTTGGTATTAACAATTAATTGCTAATGAAACGATTTTTGTAACCGTCACTTAGTGGTAAGGGAGCCAATTTTAAGCGAACTACATTCTACAATTATTTTTCATTGTTATGGAGAGTTACGCGGAGAACGTAAGTAAGAAAAAACAAAAATAAGGAAAATCGTGGGTCATTATCTGCCAATTTTTTGATCAGTACGTGGAAAAACTTTTTGGGCACATTATGTAACAAATTTCTGGTCACCACGTGGGACAACTTTTTGACCAGTAAGAGTGACTACTTTCTGATCACTACGTAAGACAACTTGTTGGTCAGCACGTGTGACAACTGTTTGGACACCCCTTGGAACAACTTGGCCACCATCCATCCAGATAACCTGGACACCAGCCTGCCAACTTGGCTACCAGAGAGATATCCCAGCCAACTAACCTGAAGACCAGGCAGCCAACCTAGCCGACCTGGCCAACTGACAGCAAACCTGACCAGCAGTCAGCCAACCTGGTCACCATTCAGCCAACCTGGTTATCAGCCAGCTAACCTGGAAACCAGCCAAACTTGCCACCAGCCAGCCAACCTTAACACCGGTCGACCGTCCAGGCCACCAGCTGGCCAACCTAGCTGCCAGCCAGACAATTTGGGAAACAGCCAGCAAACTTGACCACCAGCCAGCCAACCTGGCCACCAGCCCGCCAACATGGCCACCCGCCAGCCACGCTTGCCACCAGCCAGCCAACCTGGCTGCCAACCAGCCAACCTGACCACCGGTCGACCATCCTGGCCACCAGCCGCCAATCTGGCCATCATCAAGCCAACGTAACCGACATTCGACCATCCTTGCCACCGGCCAGCCAACCTGGCCACCAGCCAGCCAACCTTGCCACCAGCTAGCCAAACTTGCCACCACCCAGACAAACTTGCCACCAGCCAGCCAACCTAACCAGCGGTCGACCGTCCTGGCCACCAGCCAGCCAACCTAGCTGCCAGCCAGACAATTTGGGAAACAGCTAGCAAACTTGACCACCAGCCAGCCAACATGGCCTCCCGTAATCCAAACTTGCCACCAGCCAGCCAACCTGACCACCGGTCGACCGTCCTAGCCACCAGCCAGCTAACCTAGCTGCCAGCCAGATAATTTGGGAAACAGCCAGCAAACTTGACCACCAGCCCGTCAACCTGGCCACCAGCCAGCTAACATGGCCACCCGTCAGCCAAACTTGCCACCAACCAGCCAGCCAACCTGACCACCGGTCGACCATCCTGGCCACCAGCCGCCAATCTGGCCACCAACAAGCCAACGCAACCGACATTCGACCATCCTGGCCACCGGCCAGCCAACCTTGCCACCAGCCAGCCAAACTTGCCACCACCCAGCCAAACTTGCCCCCAGCCAACCTTACCAGCGGTCGACCGTCCTGGCAACCAACCAGCCAACCTAACCACCAGCTGCCAACCTGGCCACCAACCAGCCAACGCAACCACCATTCGTCTATCCTGGCTACCGGCCAGACGACCTGGAAACCAGCCAGCCAACCTTCCCACCAGCCAGACAATTAGGAAAACAGCCAGCCAAGCTGACCACCAGCCAGCCAATCTGACCACCAGTCGAACATCTTGGCCACCAGCTGGCCAACCTGGCCACCAGCTCGCCAACCTTGCCACCAGACAGCCAAACTTGCCACCAGACAGCCAACCTGGCCACCAGCCAGCCGACCTAACCACCACCAGTCGACCTTCCTAGCCACCAGCCAGCCAACCTTGCCACCAACCAGCCAGCCAACCTGACCACCGGTCGACCATCCTGGCCACCAGCCGCCAATCTGGCCACCAACAAGCCAACGCAACCGACATTCGACCATCCTGGCCACCGGCCAGCCAACCTTGCCACCAGCCAGCCAAATTTGCCACCACCCAGCCAAACATGCCATCAGCCAGCCAACCTAGCTGCCAGCCAGACAATACTGAAAACAGCCAGCCAACCTGGCCACCAGATAGCCAACCTAGCCACCACACAGCCAATCTGCCCACCACAACCTGACCACCAGTCGACCATCCTGATCACCAGCTGGCCAACCTGGCTACCAGTCAACCAACCTGGCTGCCAACCTGACGACCAGTCGACAATCGTGGCCACCAGCCAGCCAACCTGGCCACCAACCAGCCAACCTGGTGGCTGGTTGCCATCAGACAGCCAAACTTGCCACCAGACAGCCAAACTTGCCACCAGCCAGCCAACTTGGGCGACAGCCAAACAACCGGGAAACCAGCCAGCTAACGTGGCTACCAACCGGCCAACCTGGCCACCAGCCAGCAAACATGTCCATCAGCTAGCCAATCTAGCCAGCAACCAGCCAACCTTGCTAACAGCCAACCAACCTTGCCACCGGCCAGCTAACCCAGGCAACCTTGCCACCAGTTAGTCAATCTTGCCGCCAGTTGAACCTGGGCTTCAGCCAACAAGCCTTTCCAGCTAGCACGATCTTTTCTCGCTGTTTCCAGTTGTTTATGGTACCTTTCCACCTGTGTGCACCACCTTAGATTCGACCGTCTTCTGCAATGTTGCCCCTCGGGGTTGGAGTCGAAGACGCTTCAGGCCGGAGCTTTGGTGTCCCTTCACTCTACATGGTCTAGCCATCTTAGAGGTTGGACCTGAAGACGTCGTACCAGGCCGATGTCGCTGTACATCCCGAAGAGTTTGTGGTAGAATCTTCTCCTCCACTCTCCGTCAACAGAAACGGGACCGAAGGTTGTATCCAGAATTTTCCTCTCGAAACGACCAAGGGCTTTTTTATCCATTTTTCATAAGGTTCAAGCCTCTGCGCCGTATAGGAAGACCGGGATGATTACCACTTTACAGAGCGTCACCTTAGATTTTCGAGAGAAGGCTCTATTTCTTAAGAAGAAACGCCGATTAGCAATGCTCACAAAAGCTTCATTGACATCTTACTGCATTCTCGGCCAATTGTGCAGACTTGAAGTAGATCGTGGCCAGTGAATCCCGCACGATCTTTTCGAGGACTATGTTGTATCTTTTTCTGACATCGAAGGTCTCGGCTAACTCCTTACCGACCTAAATTGAGCAACGAGAATTCTCCATTGTTATCCTGCACAATCTGACGAATTTGGAATTCCGGGGCGCGTTCCACCTTTGCGGTTTCCCGTGCTAGGAGTCGGTGTCATTCCGGGATGCCGTAGAGCTAAGAATGAATGTCGGGGCCTACAAAATCCTAGCCCCGGCCGCGATCAAAAAGATCGCGGGTGGCTTTCCATTGTTGCGGGTACCACTTGGAGTAGTCAAATCCTTTAGGTTGTCCATTCATTTTTGGGTCTTCGAGTCTTAGTTCGAGGTCTATGACCTCTTAAGCTTCCCGCCACGACAAGGCGCCCGAAGAAGGGAGGATGACCACACATACGAACATACACACACATACATATGTATACGGATTCTGGTGACCTTGAAACGTGGAGATATGTCCATTAGCACTTTTCTAATACGGTGACTTTGGGTCACCACCTGCTTGGATTTGGGAGATAATTGACTTGGGCTGACTAGCGTTAAAAACGAATAGAGAAAGGCACCGATCGACCCAAATTAACTTCCCGAGCAACAGATATCGAAATTAGTGCAAAGGGCCAAAGTACACAGGCGAAAAACGACTAAATGGGCTTAGCCCTAACTTTTTATGAGCCAGTAAGAGCAGGTCCCAGTTATGATATCAAAATTGTACTAAGAGACTTCAATGCTAAGCTGGATAAGAAAAGCATCTTTGAACGAGTCATAGGCAAACATAGCCTACATGACACCAAATCCGATAACGGACATAGGCTGATTGATCTTGCTACGGGGAGAAATCTCCTTCTAGCCAGTACGCGCTTCCCGCACCACGATCTACACAAAGGCACCTGGCGATCTTTTGATCAATCGACTACCAACCAGATTGATCACATCGTGATCGACGTCAGATACTCTTCCACTATTTTTGATGTCCGAATTTTCCGAGGGGCTAACATCGACGCGGACTACTATCTTGTAGTAGCCAAGATGCGCTTATGGATATCACGAACACAGCGGAGTAGAGTAAGAATACAAAGTTATGACGTCGGAAAGCTACTACCGCCGGAAACCGCTCGTGCTTTTGCCGATCGCGTCTCCCTTAAGCTCTCCAATACACCTCAATCCTCCATGCTATCAACAGAACAGCAGTGGAGCCTTTGCAAACAAGCCCTGAAAAGCCCTGCATCCGAGGTCAATATATCGCTGTCAGGCAGAATGATCCATTTCTAATCGACGAAGACCGCAGAGAATTCCATCCCTCTGATCTTGACGAAGTTAAGATTACCATATCGAAGCTCAAGTCGAATAAAGCTGCTGGCGCAGACGGACTGTCTGCTGAGCTCATCAAGGCAGCTGGGGATGACCTTGTTAAGAGCATGCACCAGCTCATCCGTAAGATATGGTTAGAGGGAAGCATGCCCGAGGAATGGAGTCTCAGCATCGTATGCCCGATCCACAAGAAAGGAGACCCCTCTGATTGCGCCAACTACAGAGGAATAAGTCTCCTTAACATCGCCTACAAAATGTTTTCTGCCGTTTTGTGTGAACGCCTCAAGCCTTTTGTAAATAAGCTGATAGGTCCTTATCAGTGCGGATCCAGGCCAGGTAAGTCCACCATCGACCAAATCTTCACACTACGGCAGATCCTGGAAAAAACCAATGAATTGCAAGTCGACACTCACCACCTATTTGTCGACTTCAAAGCCGCATACAACAGCGTAATTAGAGACGAGCTATACAACGCTATGTCTACTTTTGAGGTAGGTACCTACTAAACTCGTCAGACTATGCAGGATGACTTTGGACAATGCTCGCTGCTCCATCCAAATCGGTGAATACCTTACCGATAGTTTTGATGTCAAAAAAGGATTTAGGCAGGGCGATGTGCTGTCGTGTGATTTCTTCAACATCATATTGGAAATGATTGTGCAAAAATCACTGGCCAATACAAGAGGCACAATCTATTTCAAATCCTCGCAACTCCTTGCATACGCCGACGATATTGACATAATAGGTAGATCACAGCGAGATGTCAATGAGGCGTTTGCGACGAAAATTGGTTTGACGGTAAACGAGGGCATAACTAAATATATGCTGTCATCAAAAAAGGACGCTCACCACCGACGTCTCGGCCAGAACATTTGTATAGGCAGATATAAGTTCGAGGCAGGTAAGGACTTCGTCTACCTTGGTGACCTGGAACAACGACATCAGTTCCGAAATCAAACGCAGAATCACTCTTGCCAATCGCTGTTTCTTTGGGCTCAGGAGGCAACTGAGTAATAGAGCCGTCTCCCGAACGACAAAGTTGACTCTATATAAGGCGCAGAAGCATGGACACTATCAAAAGCGGATGAGGAGGCCCTTGGTGGGTTCGAGAGAAAGATTTTGCGCGTGATTTTTTGGCGTATAAACGCAGACGGGGGATGGAGGAGAAGATTCAACCACGAACTTTACGGGCTGTACAGCGATATGAGCCTAGTCAGGCGTCTACGGATTCAACGCCTAAGATGGCTGGGCCATGTAGAGCGAATGGACACCACAGCTCCAGCCCGGAGAGTCTTTGAATCCAACCCCGAGGGACGAAGGAGCAGAGGACGACCGCACTTAAGATGGCGCACACAGGTGGAAGGGGACCTCAGCCAACTGGGTTTCTTGGCTTGTTGGTTTTTTAGGGTTTCGTACCCAAAGGTAAAACGGAACCCTATTACTAAGACTTCGCTGTCCGTCCGTCCGTCCGTCTGTCACCAGGCTGTATCTCATGAACCGTGATAGTTGTATGTATGTATGTTGGCGTTACAGTCCATGAAGGACCTGAGCCGAGCTCCTCTCAATCACCCATGTTGTGTGTGATTTCATTTTCCCATAGGTGAAAGGGACCTACATTTTATTGCCGGTTCCGAACGGCGAATTTCGAGAAGCTTTTCATCACAATTTTACTACAGGGGGTTTTGTCAGAACCCCGCTGAGGAGAAACACCGTGAAAGCACGTTTGATGACATGGCTATGTCGGGATTCGATCTCGTGTCATCGGCGTCAGAGGCCAACACACTACCCACTGCGCCACGGTGCTCTCAACCGTGATAGTTAGAGAGAGTTGAAATTTTCACAGATGATGTATTTCTGTTTCCGCTACCATGACAAATTCTAAAAACAGAACGAAATGAATATTTAAGGGGGGCTCTCATACAACAGACATGATTTTCATCCAAAGAATTCCCTTGGTCTCCATACTGAACTAAGGTTAGTCGACAGTATCCCACAACCAGTAGCAAACTTCCCAGTTTTGATCCCTTTTGTGTCTTTGATGAATTAATCCTAGCTGCAAGCCTTTTTCCCATATTTCCCATTATTGTTATTCACCTTTGCACATCGTTGCTGTCAAGTAAGATAATTGATTTGAATTCAATGGACACTTTAATGATCAACTATCTCATCATGGAGATTTTTGATTATCAAAGTAATATGCCTATAACCTGCCTGCAACCAAGATCTGTCATCATACGAAAAATGTGATTTAATGTGATGACTGATGAGGTAACATACATAGTCTCTTTCATTTTTATTTATACAGATGGTACGGAACCCTTCGTGCGCGAGTCCGACTCGCACTTGGCTGGTTTTTTTTTCCAGGTATGGCTTGCCGGGCCATAGCCTAACCGACACTTATTCTGTTTTGAGGCGCAGGAAACACGCCATTCACCCTTTTCCGTTAGCGATTTCTAATAGAAATCCTCAGGTGTCACCACGTTGGACATAGGGCTTACTAACAGAGCGGCTAGATGTTCGGCTGCAGTGGCTTCTGCTCGCTATTTTACGGGCCAGCGCATGTCGGATATGCTACCCCTACGAGGGCTTTGTTAGTCGTTACCACCCGACTTCTCCGCGCCTTCTTAATTTCTCCTTTCGCATGCCCTCGGAGTCTATGGAGGTGATCTTCCTTAGACTATCCAGTCGGCTGTTGGGTCTTAGCTGGACCAGAAAGAAAGGTAATTTTCTTTCAGTATTTGAATCCAACCCCGAGGGACGAAGAAGCAGAGGACGACCTCCAACTACCGACCAATTGCACTAACGTCCCTTCTTTCCAAGGTCATGGAAACGCTGATTAACCGTCAGCTTATGAAATATCTTGAATCACGGAAACTCCTGAATGACCGCCAATACGGTTTCCGCAGCAACAGATCCACTGGTGATATGATGGCATATCTCGCTGAAAAGTGGAATCAAAATTGTTGCACTGGATATTTCGAAAGCATTTGACAGGGTTTGGCATGAAGCCCTTTTGTCGAAAATGCGTGCTTTTGGGATCGATGAGTCTCTCTTTCAATGGATTAGAAGCTAGCTTTCGAATCGTTCAATTCAAGTTGTTTTGGACGGATTCAAGTCTGATACTCACTTTGTAAATGCCGGTGTTCCCCAGGGCTCCGTTTTGTCTCCGACACTCTTTCTTATTTTTATAAATGATCTCCTGTCTGTTACTTCTAATCCAATTCACTCCTTCGCTGACGACAGTACCCTCAGCTTCTCATATTCGTTCACCAGTTTACGACCCTGCACTTCGGTTGTAGATAATGAGCGGCAGCGTATGTTAAGCTCATTAAATTCCGATATCGACAGCATCATCCAATGGGGTAAAAACAATAGAGTGGAATTTAATGCTTCCAAAACACAATGCCGTCTCTTGTCGTTAAAGCGTATAATTAACCCGCAGCCATTATCCATGAATGGCACTTGCATCTCAGAAACTGAAAAGCTTTCCATCCTGGGTATGAGTGTTGCTCACAATCTTAATTGGAGCGACCATATATTCAGTGTCGCCAAGAATGCTGCGAAATGCCTAGGATTCTTATACAGATGCAAGAAATATTTCTCACCCTTAGATCTGGCTACAATCTATAAGGCGTTCATTCGTCCCAAATTAGAGTTTAACGCTCATGTCTGGTCCGGTGCTTCCAAGACCTCACTGCACCTACTAGACAGAATACAAAAACGAGCCATAAAACTGATAGGTGACTCCAGCATTACCAAAACATTAGACTCGCTGGAACACCGCAGGAATGTTACCTGCCTCTCTCTGTTTTATCGTTACTACCACCAAAAATGCTCTGATGAAATAGCCAGTTGCATTCCGCCCCTTCAACATTTCTCCCGCAATACACGTCTCTCTAGGAATGCTCACCAATATACTCTGAAGCCCGCTTTCGGACGTACTGTCAAATATAGAGAATCTTCCATTAACCAAACCACACGAATCTGGAACTCCCTGCCGGATTCGGTTTTCCCCCCTCTTGCGATGATGTATCTACTGCCTAAACAAGCTTTCTAGCCTCACTTAGGAAATACATTCTAAACTGTTCTTTTCATCAACCCAAAAAGCACTCACTGACTAGACTAAAGCCTTGGATATCCGACAATCTGTTAGTCAAAATAAAATTCAAAAACAAACTTTACCTTAAATGTAAAAAACATCCCGGTAATATACTTTTAAGAATAAAATATAAAAAGCTGTGTGCTAAATTAAGAAAAGAGATTCCGCTCTGTCGAAACAAATTTTATTGTTCGTATTTTAACAGTGTTAAAGGGAACATAAGGAAAGAATGGAAATTGGTAAACAGTATTCTCAACAAAAACACGTCTTCTAAGAAACCCGTTGTGCTGCGTCGTGAGGATTCAGAATTAACTGATGAACGTGAGATTGCTGATGCTTTCAATGATTATTTCGCCAATACTAGCACTTTTGTTCAATGTAGTAGTACCTATCCGTCCTGTCCTATCTGTCCTCCTTTATCTGGTCGTGTTGAGTCGTCACAAAATTGTAGCTTTGTCTTTGAACCTATAAGTTCCCTGGAAATACTGACAACAATTAGCAACTTAAACAAATCTAATTCATATGGAGCTGATGGTATTTCAAATGTTGTCTTGAAAAATATTGCTTATTTCGTAGTGGATGTCTTGGCTTACATTTTTAACCGTAGCGTGTTGTCTGGAGTTTTCCCTAATAATCTTAAATGTGCAGACGTCATTCCTTTACATAAAAAGGGCTCAGCTACTGATATCGGAAACTATAGGCCTATTTCATTACTTCCAGTTATCAGCAAAGTCTTTGAAAAACTTATTAAAAAAAGGATAGTTGTTCTTCGATAAAACGAACTTCCTCAGTCCCGTTCAGTTTGGTTTTCAAAAAGGAAGATCAACAGAAGATGCGCTCTTACAATTCTGTTCCCAAATAATGTTTAATCTCGACGGTAAAAAGTTTACAGCAGGCTTATTTATTGACATTACGAAAGCATTCGATATGGTAGATCACAACTTTTTACTCGTTAAGTTGGAAAAGGCAGGCATTCGTAGCTTTATGCTTTCTTGGTTTAAATCCTACCTTAAAAATAGAACACAGAGAGTTCGGCTAGGCCAAACTAGAAGCGAAGTAAGATCTTTAAAACTAGGAGTACCCCAAGGATCCGTCCTGGGGCCAATTTTATTCTTAGTATACATTAATTCGCTATTTTCCATGGACTTCAAAGGTCTACCTACTGCTTTCGGAGACGATATTGGATTTGTGTATGGTCTAAGCAGTATGCTAGATCTTACTTCTAATATAAACTGGGATCTAAATCTTCTAAGACATTGGTTTGCTGAACATAAACTAGTTATAAGTTCTAAAAAAAAGCTAATGTTCTATAACTTGTTCTCCTCACCGAAACTAGATATACATGCTCACTTCCATGCTCCTGACTGCCAAAGATTTTAATTGCCTCTTTGCAAGTGTTATTCTTGTCATCTTGGTCATAGTTTTTGTAATAGTCAAAGCTGTAGCGATAAATGTTTCCTGATTGAGTGTGTAGACGAATTCAAATACTTAGGGCTTATACTTGACTCAAAAATGAAATTTACAAAGCACATTGACTCTTTAAAAACATACTTCCGTTCCACTCTTCGACATTTTTATTATTTGCGTAAATTGTGCTCATCTGATCTATTAGCAAAAATATACTATGGAATTTTTCACTCTAAGTTACAATATGGCATTGCTTGCTGGGGAGGTACTTATCAAAGCAGTCTTAAACCTTTGCTTATTATGCAAAAATACATGATAAGAAATATTTGTCATAAGGCTAGTAGACATCCTAGCTATGTTTTGTTCTGTGATCGTAAAGTTCTACCTGTCCGTCACTTATACTGCTTTAAAGTTTTAAAAATATTTTTCTTGAGGTCTGGTAATCGAAATTATCGTATTATTCCTAACTATTGTCTACGTCGTAACTTCTCATGTATCTACTCTGTTCCTAGCTACCGTACTACCGCCTATCGTAATTTTTTCTCAGTTTTTTGCTGTCGCCTGTTTAATAAGCTCCCGCATTCAATTAGAACACTGTCAATGTCTGGAATGTTTTTGAAACAATTAAAATGTGGCTGTTTAACTTTAACTATGACCAGTTAGAATCTCTAATCTCTAATATCTTGGTTTAAATATTAATTCATTTTTTTCTGCTGTCTATATACTGCCTAATACAACTAACTACTTCAGTCTGTGATGAATTGTGCTCTTCTTATTATATTTTTCTAATAACCTTATTATGTCGGCGACACAGTGCGGGCAGAAGGTAGAGAGGAAGAGGAATAGAGGAGATGCCGATGGACATTGATCTTAAATGCTTGCATGTTGCATTGAGGGGGGAAAACCGAATCCGGCAGGGAGTTCCAGATTCGTGTGGTTCGGTTAATGAAAGATTCTCTATATTTGACAGTACGTCCGAAAGTGGGCTTCAGAGTATATTGGTGAGCATTCCTAGAGAGACGTGTATTGCGGGAGAAATGTTGAAGGGGCGGAATGCAACTGGCTATTTCATCAGAGCATTTTTGGTGGTAGTAACGATAAAACAGGGAGAGGCAGGAAACATTCCTGCGATGTTCCAGCGAGTCTAATGTTTTGGTAATGCTGGAGTCACCTATCAGTTTTATGGCTCGTTTTTGTATTCTGTCTAGTAGGTGCAGTGAGGTCTTGGAAGCACCGGACCAGACATGAGCGTTAAACTCTAATTTGGGGCGAATGAACGCCTTATAGATTGTAGCCAGATCTAAGGGTGAGAAATATTTCTTGCATCTGTATAAGAATCCTAGGCATTTCGCAGCATTCTTGGCGACACTGAATATATGGTCGCTCCAATTAAGATTGTGAGCAACACTCATACCCAGGATGGAAAGCTTTTCAGTTTCTGAGATGCAAGTGCCATTCATGGATAATGGCTGCGGGTTAATTATACGCTTTAACGACAAGAGACAGCATTGTGTTTTGGAAGCATTAAATTCCACTCTATTGTTTTTACCCCATTGGATGATGCTGTCGATATCGGAATTTAATGAGCTTAACATACGCTGCCGCTCATTATCTACAACCGAAGTGCAGGGTCGTAAACTGGTGAACGAATATGAGAAGCTGAGGGTACTGTCGTCAGCGAAGGAGTGAATTGGATTAGAAGTAACAGACAGGAGATCATTTATAAAAATAAGAAAGAGTGTCGGAGACAAAACGGAGCCCTGGGGAACACCGGCATTTACAAAGTGAGTATCAGACTTGAATCCGTCCAAAACAACTTGAATTGAACGATTCGAAAGGTAGCTTCTAATCCATTGAAAGAGAGACTCATCGATCCCAAAAGCACGCATTTTCGACAAAAGGGCTTCGTGCCAAACCCTGTCAAATGCTTTCGAAATATCCAGTGCAACAATTTTGCTTTCACCTGCTTGGTGAAGCGAGTGATTCCACTTTTCAGCGAGATATGCCATCATATCACCAGTGGATCTGTTGCTGCGGAAACCGTATTGGCGGTCATTGAGGAGGTTCCGTGATTCAAGATATTTCATAAGCTGACGGTTAATCAGCGTTTCCATGACCTTGGAAAGAAGGGACGTTAGTGCAATGGGTCGGTAGTTGGAGGGAGAAGATGAACCGCCTTTTTTTGGTATAGGCTGGACAAATGCTGTTTTCCACCTACTCGGAAAGAGCCCAGAGGTGTAGGAAAGGTGAAAAAGCTTACGCAGTGGTTTTGCCAGCGTAGAAGAACACCTCTTCAGAACTATTGGGACAATACCATCTGGACCAGCGGATTTGTGTATGTCGAGGTCTTTAAGAACCCTTGCGACTGTACGAGTGCGGAAGTGGATTAGTCCCATGGTGGAATTGACGCACTCTAGTACAGGCGGAGACAAAGTACAAGCTGGCAGCTGATAACTGGTTGCGAAATGGGCAGTAAGTAGGTTAGCTTTGTCTAAGGGGGTGACAGCTGGAATGTCATTGTGGATGAGCGTCGGTATAGACGACTTAGTTGAGTTTTTTACTTTTTTTACAAGCGACCAGAAACTTTTGCTACCATAGTGTTCTCTTAGGAGCTTTTTCTTTAACTGGATGGTGGGAGTTCGAGAATTTCGCTGATATCATGCAGTGGTCAGACAAGCCTAGGGGTTCCAATACATCGATCGTGTATTTGTCAGGCTGAGAGGTAAGAAACAAGTCCAGTGTGTTGGCGGTATGACCAGCAACATCGGGGATACGTGATGGCTCATTCACAAGTTGAGTTAAGTGATTTAACTCAGCAAAAATTTCAACATACCTTCCTTCGGGTGTTGTCTGTCCAGAATGTCGAAGCCACTGAGAATTGTGTACATTGAAATCGCCCGCTAAAACGATTTCAGTGCGAGGGAACAGGGAAACAATTCTTTGGATGGAATCAGACAGTGCGTCGAATGCATCAAATGTTGCATTCCTGTCTAGATTGGGGCTTCTATAAAGAAAACAGTAGTGGATGGAGTGCTTACGGAATATGAATTTAAGGCATATGAAATTAAATTCCGGGGTGGATGTTTGGCTATACTGTGGAAGTAACTGGTAAGCAATATCACTACGGACATAGATGGCGAGACCACGGCGAGAAACGAATAATGGCACTAAGCTATATCCAGGAAGACTGAAATCCGAAGGATCAGATTTTTCATCGACCTGTGTTTCACAAAGTGCCAAAACAGCCGGTTTGTGGCGAGAGAGATGGATATACGTGGCAAGGAAATTCTTCCGTAACCCACGAATATTGCAGAACTGCACACAGAAATCCCTCATCAATGCAAACTACAAAACATGTACAGATACAAAACCGTTAAAGCAGAGACGCGTAAGTGAAGTTCTATCGCCGGATTTGCAAAAACAAACTACCGTAGGTGTTATGCCCTTACGACAGTAAGATTTGCTCCACCAACAAAGAACAAATCAGTGTATCAGTGTATCAATTGTACCTATTTCATGTTTTAGTACCCCACAAAGTTAGTAATACTATATGCTGTAATTTTTGCTTTAACTGGCATTCAATACTGTTAATTTATACTATTTAAAATAATACTGAATGCCAATAATCTTATATACATTAATTTCTAAGTCTTATACCTTTGTTTAATTTTTTCCTGTAAAACTGATTTGTATATAAAGGTAAGATAAGATAAATAAAATAAATAATAAATAAAAAAATGCAACATGCAAGCATTTAAGATCAATGTCCATCGGCATCTCCTCTATTCCTCTTCCTCTCTACCTTCTGCCCACACTGTGTCGCCGACATAATAGGGTTATTAGACCTTGAGTGCGCGCAAATTGCGGGCATGTTGGTTGAGGCCCAGGTTCACGCCGAACTGTAGCGCCCACTAAGAAGAAGAAGAAAAGCAGGTTTGTTTTATTTTTAAATTTTTCCTCGTTTTATTTCTTTGTTTTTTTTTTCCTTTCTTTTTTTGAATTGATTTCTCTTCAGGAATTCTCCGAAAAGTTAATTTTTCAGATTTTTTTTTGAATTTTTATTTTGATTCTGTTTTTTATTAAATTATTTTCGTTACATACATAGCATCATTCGCATATTTCATTAATCTTGCTCTCCTCCTCATCCTGCCTTCCTTTCGGCCCTCATCGTCATACTACGTTTTGGCTAATTCATGTGTATTGTTTCATTAAATGTTTTATCTCAACTGAAATGCGCTATACTTCGCCAGATACATACGCTACATCGTTATTTCCATAATAATAATTAAACTCTTCGTTAATATATTTTATTCAAATGGTTTTTCATTTCATTTCTTTTGTCTTTCTTTTCTGATTTCCTTTAAGTGAACAATGTTTAAGTTTTTTTTTTTTTTCGTTTTTTTGTTTTATTTTTAAATTGTACATTAATGCAAAAAACTATCTACACGCTTAACATAAAAAAGGAGAATAGAAATAACGGTTAAAAAAATATAGGAAAAGGAAACAAAATAAGTGTGTGTGGGTGTATCTCAACGAGAGAGAGAGAGAGAGAGAGAGAAGAAATATATAAAATAGAAATCACGGTCTGTCGACGTCAACGGGCGGGCATTCGTCATCTACATGGAGACTGAGAAGTCTAGGCTTCTCGACAGAGTAGGGGCCGGGAGCAGGGAATAGAGAGTTATAATGTACAAAGGAGTGGACGAAAAGAGGGAATATCCTACGATACTAAAGGAAAGAAAAAAAAAAATTTAAAAAAAAATTAAGAACTAAGCGAAACCGTTGTCGCGTCGTCGACTTGATTTGTTCAATTGATCAATGCGTAACTGTCTCTCCTCTTCTCCTATCCTACCCTATCATATCATATACATGTATAATCGTGTCGAAAGACAGTTAGTTATCTTTAAAAATCCATTGTTTGCCTTTTTTTTGTTTTTATTTTGTTTTTCATTCTTCCTCTCAAATAAACTCCACGTTTTGCTGCTGTTCCTCTAATAACTATCACTATCGTAATTAACATCCTGCTGCGCTTGCGTCGAATCGTCACTTCGCTCCGAGATCGGCTCCAAGTCCGGATCCAGATTGAGGTCATTTATTGGCGGGCAACATGACGGATGGCTCATTGAATCGAATGCGTCCTTGATTTGATTATTCGCACCTTTCGGATCGAGATCGGTCGCCCAGCTAAAGTGCATTAGTGCCGAGTCAACGTTGCCCAATGCTTTGTGAATCTTTCCGATGAGGTAGAAGACCACGGATTCCTTTGGCACGATTTCCTTTAATTCCTCTAGTTCACGTAACGCCTCCTGGTGTCGACCGAGCGAAAAGTAGATTGAGCCACGATGGAATCGAGCGAGTGGATTTTTCGGATCGATCGCGGCCGCTGTGTTGAGTGTTTGCAGTGCTTGTTCCTTCTTCTGCATGAAATACTGCATGGCACCGATGTGCACCAGAATCACCGAGTTCTTTGGATTGATTTTTAACGCTTTTACGTAGTGCAATTCGGCCAATTCGTATTTTTCTTGTTTGGAATAGATCGTACCGATGCCGAACCAGGCATTGTAGTGACGCGGATCTTTGAGAACAGCCGTTCGGAAGAAATTCAGTGCTTTGTCCAGTTCTTCGGTGAGAACGAGTTCGTGACCGAGCAATGTGTAGCTATACACGAAATCGGGATCAACTTGCACGGCTCGTTTGAAGAACTTTATCGCGGTCTCGTGCTCCTTGTGCAACGAGAAGCAATTGCCCGACGTGCACCATGTGATTGGTGAGGTTTTGTCTTGTGACATAAGATCCTGCGCCAGCGCTGATAGATCGACTTCTTTTTGCAGATGCCACAATGATGAACTATAAATCTCCATAGAGTCGAGGCGATGCGGATCACTTTCGTGGATTTTTCGGAATATCGATACGGCAGTCTCGTATTCTCGCAGCTCGTAGTACGCCCGACCGATTTGACTTTGTACCCAACTCGAGTAGAGATGTTGCTTTGGAATTGATTCGAAGCATTTAATCGCCTCCGTACAGTTGTACCGCGTCAGATGACCGTATCCCTGGCCGAGATCACGTAGTAGTGCCATCAGACCTTCGGCACTTTGGCGTTTCAAGGTCAGCAGATGATGGGCCATGGTTTGGGCACTGTTCAGACTGTTATTCAGCAGGACTTTGCTCTCGTTAGATGTGATCGTTTCCACTTTTTCCTTGTCCTTCTCCTTCTTCTCTTTCTCGTTCATTTCGATATTGTTGAGGGAGATTTTGGGAATACGTTGCTTGGTCTTTCGCGGTGGGGATCGGGGCTGCACAAATTTACTACTTATATTCGGGCTCTTGTTATTCTCCTTCACGGAATAATTGCTATTGCTAAAGAGTCGCGAACTACGCCGGACATTTTGGACTCCCAGGGCACCACCGGTCGTGCAAGAATTCGGAGTGCGTGGGGTAATATTGCCGGTCTGTGTGAAGACAGTCGGTTTCGATGACGGTTCCTTGCGATTTATCAGGCCGACATGTGTTTTCAGCTTCTTCCCCACAGCCTTTTGCTCCTGATTGACCTCGGCCAGTGTTTGTGGCGATGGCGTGTGCATGGTGGCATTTAGGTTGTTGCCCACACTGTAGGGCGTATCACTCGGGCTGATTGGTAGTATTCCAAAGCTTGGCGTCGACGGGCTTAAGGCTGAGAGGTATTTGAATTGTCGTCGAAAAGGCGTGCCCCCGTCAAAATGATTGGTCTCCATGTAGGTGATACTACCACCACCGCTACTACTGTTGTTACTATTATTGTTGTTATTGCCAAAGACAATCGGCGTATCCTCGATCGTTGTGTTGAGATTGGGCATTGGTGCACCGCCGAGACCAATGTTACCGCCACGCAAAATGGTCATCGAACTGTTGAGGTTATTATTGTTGGGCGTCACCAGGTTAATGTTGTTTGACTGGTCAACAGGCGTTGATAGGATATAACTAGAACTATTGTTAAGACTATTGACTAAATCCGCTCCCATGGTGGCGCCAGTGTTTTGGTGTAAGATGCCGCCGTTGTTGCCGCTGCTCGTTAGTGGAATCATTTGTGTTAGATCGCAACCAGCGAAACCGCCCCCGTTGCCAAAGAGCACCATCGAATTTGTGTTCGTATTGCCCTGGCTAGTGTTAAAGATATCCGTGCTCGTGACTTGAAAAACCGCATTCGGATCAATGTCGACGCCGAGATTACATAATTCGGAGTAGGCTGTCCATAGGAAGGGATTGAGTTTGAGTGCCTTACGGTAGGCATCGGCTGCGATGGCATCACGTTCGGTTTTCACGCATATCTGTGCAAGGAGGTGTAGAACGAAACAGGCAATTTCACCGAAATCTTTGACGATTTCATCGAAGTTTTTCAGCTCGCCGAGGCATACGCTGGATAGTGCACATTCGGCTTCGGAGTATTTCTTCAGTTGATATGCACATTTGGCTAAGAGGTATCGGCATTCGGGCGAACGTCGGGATTTCTCTTTGAGTAGCCAGTAGGCTTGATGTATCATGCCGGAACGGTAGTAACTGGTGGCGAGAATGAAGATGGTCCCGTCCGATTCCACTGAAAATGGAAAGGAAAATCGAAAGTGAGTGAGGAATGATCTGAATTAAGGAGTGATTAAAATGAGCAGTTTTTCGTTGGAAATATGACTTAAGATCAGACTGCTTTCGCCCAGAAGCCGATCAAATGGGGAACTAATTACATAATGACATGATTGCCCAAGCAGTAGGTGGAAGCCGGTGATTCAGCGTCAAAGAAAGCGAAATCGATCGCATCAAAGAAATCAAAGAAAAAATACTAGGAAGAAAGCTCCAAGCTATCGTCGACAAATTGTCGGATATCCGGTAAATGAGGAAAGTAACAGAATTTGTAAGAACAACAAAAACGCAATAAGCGCTATGTGATCCAGTGTAAAACGCTGGAAAAGCATAGCAAGTAAAATTCCTGCCAAGAAATTCCACTCCTTTACGTAAAAAGTCGAGAGGCAGCAGACAGTGCCCCTCAAGGGCGAAGAGGCTATCCCTGACCCCGAGGAACTGCTCTCCGAGCTCAAAATATCCGAGAGCGACGGCCGCAAGTTCGTTAGGTTCAAGATATTCATTACAGTATGAGCCAAACGGCAGAGGCGAAAATTACCTTTCTTTCCGGTCCAGCTAAGACCCAACAGCCGACTGGATAGTCTAAGGAAGATCACCTCCATAGACTCCGAGGGCATGCGAAAGGAAAAATTAAGAAGGCGCGGAGAAGTCGGGTGGTAACGACTAACAAAGGCCTCGTAGGGGTAGCATATCCGACATGCGCTGGCCCGTAAAATAGCGAGCAGAAGCCACTGCAGCCGAACATCTAGCCGCTCTGTTAGTAAGCCCTATGTCCACCTCCTCGTGGTGACACCTGGGGATTTCTATTTGAAATCGCGAACTGAAAAGGGTGAATGGCGAATTTCCTGCGCCTCAAAACAGAATAAGTGTCGGTTGGGCTATGGCCCGGCAAGCCATACCTGGAAAAAAAAAAACCAACAAGCCAAGAAACCCGAAAAAAGCCTCGGACCCAGGAAACAACAAGAAGAAAAGAAAGAACAATATTCGGCTTTGTACGTGGAATGTTAGGTCCCTCTACAGACCACGTGCAGCCGAACAACTTGCGGAGGCCCTACACTGTTATAGGGCAGATATTACCGCAATTCACGAAGTGAGATGGGATGGGAAGAGGTAGACTTAGGCAAAAAGTCTTGAGCTTCAGGCATGTAAGTGAATGCCTCATGACAATCCGCATCAAGGCCAAATTCGCAAACATCAGCCTAATTCGCGCTCACGCCCCTACCGACGACAAGGATTACGCTACAAAAGACGACTTCATGACCACATTGCGATTGATGGCAGGTACGCATCCGACATTTTGGATGTACGAACTTTTAGAGGAGCCAACATCGAATCGGACCACTATCTTGTGGCAGCCAGGTTGCGACTGCGAATATGCCTGGCCCAGAAAAACCGAGTTAGGCCAGCGGCTTACAACGTCGCAATGCTACAATCGCAAGAGACCGCCAGAGCCTATACCAATCGCGTCTCTCTCAAGCTCTCGGAAAACCATCCAACACTTGCTCGGACCGTACAACACCAATGGACCCATTGTCAACAGGCCTTAGAGAGTGCTGCTTCTGAGGTACTGGGTTTCAAACCGCCATCAACAAGAAACCCAAGGTTTGACGACGAGTGTAGGAGGGTACACGCAGCAACCCTATCAAGAGGCGCTGTATAGAAGAACGAGAGCTGCTCGTGAGCATTATGAGCAGAAGAGGAGGGAGGAGCATAAGGTTCTCAAAACAAAAAAAAGGGAGTATGAGGAGCTCGCGATCGTAGAGATGCTATCGCAGGAATGACGTTCGGAGGTTTTATCAACGAATAACACAAACATGCCAGGGATATAAGGTCAGAACGGAAGCCTGCAGGGACGGAAATGGAAACCTAGTAGTGGATTCACAGTCGGTACTAAGAATCTGGAAAGACTACTTCTGCAGACTGTATAACGGCGATGACGAAACAGATCCCGCTGTCAGGCAGAATGACCCTTTAACAGCGGACGATGGTAGCAGAGAATTTCGCCCCCCTGACCGGGACGAAGTTAGGAATGCTTTTTCTACCTGCCGAGCTCTTTAAGGCAGCTGGAGACGACCTGGTTGGAAGTATGCACCAGCTCATCTGTAAGATATGGTCAGAGGAATGCATGCCCGATGAATAGAATCGTTTGCCCGATCCTTTGTCTGCGCCAACTACAGAGGAATAAGTCTTCTGAACATCGCTTATAAAACTTTCTCTGCTGTTCTGTGTGATCGCTTGAAACCGTTCATTAATAAACTGATTGGTCCATATCAGTGTGGTTTCAGGCCCAGGAAGTCCACTATAGACCAATTATTTACACTGCGGTAGATCCTGGAAAAAACAAACGAGTTCCAGGTCGACACCCACCACCTGTTTGTCGACTTTAGAAAACTTAAAGGTACTAACATCTACATCCATAAAGACCTCCCTTACAACACGCGCCGTAGAAAAAACAACCTGCTCCCAATTGCAAAATTTCTGCGCGATAGGTTCCCCCGTGTAAATATTAAGTTAAGAGATGATAAACTCTCCATCGCAAACAACATTTTTACATGGGATTTGACATACGGTTTGAAAGCTGGCGCTAGCGATCCCGTGGGGATGCTACGCACAATTTTTGGCAGCGATTGTCTGTTTTCATCTCTAGAACACTTCATGAATGAAGTTCAACGAGCCGGCAAAAACGTAAATAATGTCAAGCATAAAACGTCAAATTTAGCAACTGAGGTTGGCAACATTACAGCTCTAAGATGGGACGAAACAGCCGCTGTGCAGAATGCAGAAAATTTGGGTGCACACACAAGTAAGCACTCGAGTTTACGCGATCGAAGAAATTGAGACGAACCCGTCTACCAGGAACATATAAAATGCACAGAGTTAAAAATATTAGGGTATAATGTCGCAGGATTAAAAAACAAATTTTTTGAAATTGGGTTTTTTGATTATGTTAAGAATTTTGAATTATTTGTACTTTTTGAAACTCATGTCTTAGAAAGTGAGATAGGGAAATTCAATGGAATATTTAGGGACTATGATTTGAAATGGATCCCAGCAGTGAAAACAAATACATTTGGAAGGGGCAGCGGGGGGGAACTATTGGGCTATCGAAAGTGTCTTGATGGAGTTATTATGAATTTCAAGCGGGTTGAAGAAACAAATGTCTTGGAAGTAATGGTCAAGGGTACTGCCCTCTTTATTGTACCAATTTACCTGAATTATAATCACTGGAATAGAGATTATGACAAACTTTGCGACACTCTCCAGGACTTAGGGTCAATGGATATACTACTTGTTGGCGATTTTAACGCTAGGATTGGATTATCGCAAAACAATTTTGTAAGTGGAACCGTTCCAATAATGATGAATACAACACGTAGATCAAAAGACGAAGTGTGTGACAGAAAAGGCGCTAAAATACTGGAGGTTGCTGACGCTTTAGATGCAAGGATTATGAATGGAAGCAGTAAAGGAGATCCGTATGGTGAATTTACGTTTATTCGAGGAAAGGCGTGCTCTGTCATTGACTACTGCCTTATGGCCGGGAAATGGAACTCTATGCTGAGTAACTTCAAGATAGCTGCACAACCTTTCTCTGACCACATGCCTTTGGAAATTTTTTGTACAGTTTCGGGAACTGAAGAAGCGCTGAACACAAAGCAAATGGGGCTTCCGCCAAAGTTGATATGGAGAGATCGATTTCAACCTATATATCAATATAATCTAAATCAGGAACTTGCTAAAAGAAGGTTGTTGACTGACCCGCTGCAAATGGAGGACCTAACTCGAGTAATGATTGAAGCTATTCCAATAAGCACCACAGGTAGGCGTAGGTTTACTCGAAAACAGAGCTGGTTTGATGCAGATTGCCATAAAGCCAGAAAAAAATCTTTTTCGCTTCTAAGACTCTTAAGGATTTACAATATTTCATTTTTTAAAAATATGTATGCAGTAGCCAATAGGGAGTTTAAACTGATCTGTTCTGCCAAAAGGAAACATCTGGAGCAACAAACCGTAGCCGTTTTAAATTCATCGAGATCCTCTGCAGAATTTTGGAAAGCGGCCAAAGCTATCAACGGGAGACATAACATAATCTCAGCATCCTTACAAGCATCTGAACTCCGCGATTATTTTAAGAAACTGCTCAACACCCCTCAATTTTCACCTCTACCACAGTATGCACCACCATTTTTTGAAGATGAACTTCTAGATGCTCCATTTTCAGTCTGTGAAGTAGAAAATGTCATCAAAAAATCTAAAGTTGGTAAAGCGCCAGGAGACGACCGAGTACCAGCAGAATTTTATAAAAACTGTTCAGTTCAGTTTCTGTCCGCATTAACCAACGAATTCAATAGAATATTTGAAACATTTTTCCTTTACACAAGAAAGGGTCGTACGACAACCCTGAAAATTATCGAGGCATTTCTTTCCTGAATACATCAGTCAAGTTGTTTAGTACTTTAATCTTTAATAGACTTACGCAGTGGATCGAAAGCAAGAAAATACTGAACGAATTTCAAGCTGGATTTAGGAGAAACTATGCAACCATAGACCAAATATTCATCCTGACAAATATTGTCGAGAGCTTCAAAAGAAGGGGCAAGAAGTTGTACGCTTTCTTCGTCGACTTTCGTGCTGCCTTTGACTCTATTGCACGTGAAGCACTTTTTTATAAGCTGTATAAGATGGGAATCTCTAGCAAAATTGTCATTTTATTGAAAGCGATGTACGAAAGCAATATCGCATATGTATGGGATGGAGAACTTGTATCTGAAGTCTTTGAAACGCAAATGGGCGTCAAACAAGGGTGTGTTCTGAGCACGCTACTTTTTATATTATTTATAAATGATATTGTAGAGGCAATTGGAGGAGGAATTCAGTATGGAAGTATGCAGGTACCAGGACTACTTTTCGCCGATGATATAGTTTTTCTTTCGGATTCAGTTGATGGGTTGCAGAGAATGATCAATCGACTCGAGAGTTATTGTGAACTTTGGAATCTTTCTGTTAACTTAGAGAAATCCAAAATTATGATATTCAGAGCTGGCGGTAGTAGGTGTGCTCGTAATGAAAAATGGACCTACAAAGGAGAGAGTGTTTCAATAGTTCGTGAGTATAAGTACCTAGGCGTATTAATTACGGCGAATCTTAATCTGAAAAAGCATTTCCAACTTAAACTTGCGGAGGCGAAAAGAGCTGTTTCTTCAGTATGGGGCCGATGCATCAATAGTAAATATGTTGAGCACTGCACTAAGTTCAAATTATTTCGTGCGACTGCTGCCTCTATATTACTATATGGCGCTCAAGTTTGGGGTTACAGCCAGTTTGAAGAGGTGGAAAGATTCCTCAGATATTTTCTCAAACGAATTTTTCGGTTACCAAGGTCCACTCCAAATTATATGCTTCATTTGGAAACGACAATGCCACCCCTATTTTTAGATACCCTTAAACTTCACTTTGACTACATCATAAAAGTACTGGGAATGAATGAAGAACGGCTTCCTAGACTAGTGCTCAGGAGAGCTATTTCGACAAGGGGAAATCTCGTCGAAAAGTGGGAGGAACTGGGAGATATCATCGGTGAAAATGTGCGCATTGCCACAGACATTAGTACTGCTGATTTAAGGAAGATTTTTATAAATATACTTAAGGGAGCAAGCTCGTTTTTGTACGATAAGTGTAAAACGGAAGCAGTAACTTCACAACATAGAATGCTTTACAGACAACTGAAGTATAATCTTCAAGAGCACACTTACTTCCTCAACCGCTTCCCGCTGAAGATGATTAATCTAATATTTAAAGTAAGAGGTGAAATAATTAATTTAATTTACATCCCTCATCGTCCTGATATGCCAATTCTATGTGACCTGTGTAACTTACGAGAAAGGGAGGATGTATTCCACTTTATTGCCAGATGTCCTATTTTAAGCGAGTTTCGTGTGAGGTACTTTGGTGTAAACAAAATGGATATGAACGATGTTCTGAAAATTTTAAATTCGGATCCGACGCTTAAGATGGCTAGGTCATGTTGAGCGCATGGAAAACACACGTCTTTGAATCCAACCCCGATTGGCGACGCGGTCGAGGACGGAAAAAATGAAGGTGGCGCACCCAAGTGGAAGAGGACTAGGCATGCAGCACTGGAGACCGTGCCAGTTGGAGAGGTTTTTTAAAGGAGGCTAAGGTTCGCTATGAACTGTAGCGCTAAAAAAAGAAGGAGACATTGTCCCATGCCAACGGTTCGGACACGTTGCATTGAATTTTGGAATGAAGCCTCGATACGCTAAGTCTGTGCCGAGCCAAAAGCACGATGAATGGGTACTGGCTCCAGGCAAAGTTGTAGACACCGACACCGTGCTCTGTGGGAACCAGGGACACTCCGCAAAATAACGGAGTTGTTACAGGTTTAAACAAGCTAAAAAAGTAAATATGGCTCGACAGAAATTTGAGAAGACAAGTCCTTCGGAACATGTCCAAACACTAGCCGTCACATCCCAGTTGAATTACGCTTAAATGGCGGCAGCTGATACCCAACGTGTTTTGAGCTGCAAAACGGATTCTGTGAACAGATTACCTTGCAATAGGCGGAACAACTACAAGCGCATATTACTCCAACATTCTTGACCAGCTGAATGCCAAAATTCGCAAGAGACCCGCCTTGGAGAAGAAAAATCAACCAGAACAACGCATCTGTACGCACGGGCACGATGGCGATGGCAAAACTGCGGCATTTGGGGTACGATTTGCTCATCTGTTCACAAACTTGAACAAATTTGTTTCTGGGAAGCGCTTCGCATCCAATGAAGAAGTTGAAAGGACGGCAGATGATTTTTTCACTCGCGGGAAGGAAAACTGACGTTGGAGAAACGCTGTTTTGAAGGGTTCAAGTTAAAGGTACATTTTCTCCCTTGACATCAACACTTCATTGTACGGCTTGAACTACACTACGTCGTGTTCCGAAAATCCAGGAATGAACGTTGAAAAGCAATGCATCCATACCATGTAGCCGTTTGATTTAAATGTTGGGCAATAGGTACCGTCGTACCGTCATATCGCAAAGAACGATCTACTGAGAATGTGCTACAAATGTAACTCAGTAGCCCGTGTTGGAAATAGTGTTGTGCTTCCCTCGATATTAAGAGGGCTTTTCATAATACCGGCCACAATTCAATTTGCTCCTCCACTATCCCGCAGAGGTGTAGACCATCCCACTAGCCACTGGATTAGGGCGCCACACACGACCACTTTTGGCCAAAAATTTGAGATACTGATCCCAAACCACACAGCTCGGGAAAGCAGCGATGCCTTGCTCAATGTCAAGAGCTTTGAGTGATACACAGATGGGTCCAATGATGGGTGCCGGCACTGGCGCTTGCATATTTGGACCAAATCTCATAGGCTCTGGGAATGAATCCTAGTTTCCTGAATCCTGGTGTGCGTACACCTAAACTTAGAGACTGGCATAAGAGGTCAAGCAGCGCTCAAAGCGTTAAGCTCATGCCCCCTACAGCATCTAGCCAAAAGAAGGTCGAACTCTGGTGGGTGCCAGGTCACAAGGGCCTTAAGGGCAATGAAATCGCTGAACGACTTGCTAGGAAAGGTTCCAGCAAAAGGTACATATGAAGGTACCGAACCTTTGTGCGGCATTCCCAAGTCTAAGATTAGCTTCTTCTTAGACAAGTGGAAAAAATAGCAACACCTGTCCTTTTGGAACAGCGTTCAAGGACTCCGCCAATCGAAAAGATTTATACGGCCCCTGAAGAAACACTCTATTAATATCTTTAAACTTACACAGCAAATGTCAGTGTGTTAATCAACACGCAGCAAGTGTGTCATTCGACACTTAACACGCATGATCTTCGTAATTGAGATACTTATTCGTGTTAAATCTATAACACGTTCTATTGCGTGTCATGATTAAAAACTCGTATGACACCTTAAGTGTGTTGCAGCAACACACTTATTAATAATTAACATATTTTGGATCAATCAGTCAAACAAAAGAGAAATTTCAGACCTAAATACAACCTTGCCAGAAAGTAATTTGCGAGTCGGATTCATAGCGTAATGGTTAGCACACTGGAGTCTCAACCCAGTGAACCGAGTTAAAATCTCAATGCCCAAAAGCGAAGATACTCAACCTCTCCTTTCCCATTCTACATTGGTCCTTCCGAGTCGGATGGCATGATTATCATGATGCGAAACAAAAGAAATGATCAATTCAATCAAACAAAGAACAATGTTTCGGGCTTGATGAGCCTCGAAGCGACAAATGCTCGGAACAGTGAGGCAAAAACTGTTCTTCTTAGAAAGCCAATACCACTCGTTATTGCCACATGATGATCCAGTATGTATGTATGTGGACAATATATCGATGTCACGTATCATGCAGCCAAAGTCATAGTCCAATTTATGAGGACGCCACTTAGTCGAGTAATTTTCAATATTTTTTCCATGCCATCTAAAGCCACTGGACTTTCTTCTCTGAAGTTTATTGCAACGTAAGGTTTATGTACGATCATTTAGGCCTTCATAGGGGAACTTGAGCATTGCGCCAACAAAATTCAATCGCATTTATCCAAAACGGCCATCGAACGTTTCGACGAAGAAGTAGGTACGTGCCAGCAAAGTCGTGGAGGCCATTTGGCCAATGTGCTTTACTCTACATAACCCCAGACTGGGTACTTTACGAATCGATAAAGAAATTATAATTAAAAATCTGTGTTTTTTGCAAAAAATCCAATCCAATCAGTTTGGAACTATGGGTCGGTAGCTAATCGTAGAAGGTTTGTGACTCACGTCATGTTCAGACTGGATGCGGAAGCATATCTTCGACGTCTAGTCAACAGTCTACCTCAGCGCCTGTTCACCGAGTGGGTGTGACTGGAGCAAGCGGCTCGCTACATACCTATTTATATAAATGCTTCACGGATTAGCTCGGGGACCCGAATCCCGAACCGTATTATCCTCCAACGTAAAACAGAATCATCAATGAAACGGATAGAGGATTAAACGGACAGGACTGAACGGCAAAGATATTTGGCTCTCAAACCCGAATAGATCTCCAGATTGAGTCTGGGTCTGCTCCGAGATGTAACGATACCACCTACAGATTCTCGAGCTCTCCAAAATGAGATGGAATGGGCAAGGCGATTTCCAGCCGCAAACGGGAGAGTACCTCAAAGTTAGTAGTAACAAAACCCATCTCAAGAACGGAGTATGTACATACATAGGTACTCCACTATCTCCAGCTGCGATAAGATCGCTCTGGGAGTACAATCCCATCTCGGATAGGATCATATCAATCCGGTTCCACTCTACGTTCACAAGGACACCTTCTACGACCAGCTGGAAGCATGCCTCACGTCCTCCCCAAGGGCGTTGTGAAAATTGTCATGGGCGACTTCAACGCCACAATAAGGTCGTTATTGGTCAACACAGCTTTCACGTAGAAAGCAACGGAACATGCTCAGATCGGATTAGCAACAACTTGATCGAAATCCACGAAGATCGATCCAGACGATCGATTTCAGTTCCTAAAATCGAAGCCGCGATTCGCAGACTGAAGAGTGGCAACAGCTGCGTTAACCAATGGTTTTGATCCTGCATCCCATTATCGCAAAGGCTTGGTCTACTCGTCGTATTCCCAAAAGTTAGGAGGGCGTCATCATCACTATCCCGATGAAAGGCCACCTGAATGAGTGTAAAAACTGGAGAGGCATCACTCTTCTTAACACCATTCAGAAACTGCACACGACCCTTATACTTTCGAGGATCACACCAACCATCGAGGAACACCATCGACGGGAGCAGGCTGGATTTAGATCTAATCGTTTGTGTGTTTACCACATTAGAATGATTATTGGACAATCTATTGAGTGAAATAGCCCGGTCTTCATTCTGTTCGTCGACTTCGAGAGAGCATTCGACATGGTCCGCAGAGATGCTATTTGGAACGCTTTGGAGAACGTTGGGATCCGAACACTCATCGAGCTCGTCCGCTAATTGTACCGAGAGGCTCCATCCATGGTGCGCCTCAAGGGCAAAGAGAGCACAGCCTTCATCAACACCAGAGGAGTGAGACAAGAGTGCTTTTCATCGGTCTCCTCGACCTTGTCCTCGTGCGTATCAACTCGGAAGCTCCCAATGGAATCCAGTGGTTTCTGACGGAGAAACTCCATGAAATCTGTCTCATCTCTAACTCGTTCACTGGCGCTCAACATGAACTCTTCCAAAGCTGAACTCAAAATCATCATCACCAAAACGAAGCTGATGACAATTAATAGGCACGAGATGTGAGACAATCCTCTCTTTCAACGGGTACTGAGCGAAGATGTCCTGCTACCTCGGCAGCATGCCCTGGAACAGAACTCGACTTCCTGACGCGCATCAACATCAGCTTTCTTCCTCTCTAAACTTCGGATCTTCAGCTCTAATGTCAAATCCGTCCTCCTCTATGGCTGTGGGACGTGGAAGACCATTGATAGTAAAAACAGGAAGCTATAGGCTTTTGCAAACAAATGCCTGAATGGGACCTGCTACAGAGAGCTTCCCAGTAACCAGTGGCGGCGGAGATCCTGAAGAGAAAGGAATTGGCTTGGGCATCCTTTACGTAAACCGGACATGGATCTCGTAAAGACAACCCTCACATGAAATCCACAAGGCACCTTCAAAGGTGCTCGCCCTGGCATGACCTGGAGAAGATCCGTGGAGAAAGAGTATCGATGAGCTGACAAAACCTGGCCCAAAGTGAAAAGATTAACTCAAGATAGGGTCACTTGGAGGTATACATACATATGTATGAATATGTGAACCAAATAAATAGTAAATAGTAGGTTGATACTCGCCGGGTAAATACGAAGAAGGAATGCTAAAGGAAAACACTAAAGTGACAACCTGTCAGTCGAATTGTTTGTTGATCGAAATTACGAATTAGCGGCGAACTAGAGATATATGTATGCGCCTGATTGGCAAGGATCAAAGGAGGTAAACGTAAATTAGTGAGTGAGGAGTCCAGTTGTCTGTAGTGTCTGTGACTGTCGCCACATGTCTTCTTACGGAGCACCATCTACTGGATGCACACTGATTCTTGCCGGTATTAAATTAAGGAAAACCACAAAGTAAAGTACAAATCAACACAGTCAGACTGACAATAGAATAACCAAAGAACAAGTAAAGCCTCTCTATCTCTTCGTTTAACGAATATAAAAATTCTAGTCTCGCTGGAGCAAGATTACGCGAACAACACACTCTCCAATCTGGGTCAAATCACTTGCTCGTGTTTACAATGTTTACTGTCGACAGGCAGACAGATAGCACACCATCACCTCCGACAAATATGCATCTAAATGCACGAAATTATTAAGTGCAGCCTTGGTTCAATGCCAAGCCCAACGCAGTCTCTCTATTTATACACTTTCAACTCTAATCCATTGACTAAAAATAAATAAAAAAAAAAAAAAAAACATAATTCACTTGAACAGCATTTACCTTCGGCGCATAAGCGTTCCGCGAGGAAAACTGCATCCTTGTGGTCATAGTGGTTCAAGCAATGCCAAATGGCAGCCTACATTTTCCCAAATTGTATTCGTCAAGAGCCACGGCCACGGGAATAAGCGACAGCACATAGAATGATAAAGAAAGCAAAAATGAAGAATTTAGACATTTGGCCAGAACACCGATTGGGTGTCGCAAGCTTAAGATATCATCGTATGCATCGGTAGCGACGCAGGCCAAAGGAGAAAATCAATAAATTGAATTTTCCACAACACACACTCGATTTCACTACAGCAACATCACGAGCGAGTTACACATGCATGCCATAGAGCTCTGACTATGCCGCAATTGCTGTGTGGCGGTGGCGGGCGCAGCGATTCAACGATTACGATACGAACGAGTGCTCTTGGCCTGCTTCTGTAATGCACCACACTCTCACCTGTACAGGCTCCTGGATAATCATTGTTTTTGCTGTAGCTGTCGATGTCGCTGTCACTGTCACTGTCGTCGTCGTCGTCGTCCTCGCCCACGTCCTCGATCCACGCAAATCTTCACGGTTGCCAATTTACCTTTCAATTTATCGAATTTCTTTCTTTTTTTTTTTTTTTTATGATTCCCAACGATTCCCAATCACACGCACGCACTATTTATTATTCCACTGCACCAACAACGAGCAAACGAAAAATGGGAAATAAAAAAAGAAAAAAACGTATGCAGCTCCGCGACCAGGTTATCGTTGTTATCGCTCACTTGCTCGCACTTAACTTCTTTTTTTTTTTTTTTCATTCAATATTTACAATTGTCAGTTACTAGATTTGATCGTGCATTTTGCTACTTTTCATTTGTTTTTCTATCGAATTTTTCTCGACAACTGTGTATGGGTTTCTCGAATGGGAACGAACGAACGAAATTCACTTGACACACACGCCACTGAAGTATTTTTTTTTTTTGCTTTTTTCCTTTTCTTTTTTATTTTCCTTCTCCTTCCTCCACTCTCTGTTCTTGGAATTTCGTGCAGAATTTCTCCAAGTGGCGGCGTGCGGTATGCGTCGGATATTTGGTATGAATATCACTAATGATGTTTTAACCGAATTTCAGGCAAAGCAACTTGCCTGCTCCGATAATTTGCAGAAAATCGTACAAAAAAATGTGAAACTGAATGCGTGAAAATTTTTTTTTGCCTCTGATCGGTTTGATGACTACACTAACACAGTGAGGCGAAATGCCATTTTTAGAACGTTTGTCGTTGAAGTATATGAAAATTGTTTATATTTCTACCGTGCGCTGGGCCGCCTGGCGAGTGGTAGGGAAACGTTCGACGCAGGGATGTTCGCGATGGTTAAATAACCTTTTAAAAAAGAAAATGACTGCTGACTACATCTACTATGGAAATTTCTACAAAGAGAACAAAAAACGCTTATTCGAATGCAGATTCGTTATTCGAGGAAGAGTCCGATAAGAAGTCTTAAGCCTTGGGCATGTAAACGAACGCCTCACAACAATCTGCATCAAAGCTAAATTCGAGAACATTAGCTTGATATGCGCTCACGCTCCAGCCGAAGAAAATGAGGGTCGACTTAAAGAGGACTTCTATGACAGAACCTATGCTCATAGTTCCAACTTTATATAAAATGAGTACTTCTCTTCTTCTGGCTCGTGATTGAATCTTTTCCTCCATCCCCCGTCTGCGTTTATAGGCCCGAAAATAACGCGCAAAATCTTTCTATCGAACAGACCAAGGACCCCTTCATCCGCTTTTGATAGTGTCCATGCTTCTGCGCCGTATAGCAGGACCGGGATGATAAGCCACTTATATAGAGTCAACTTTTTTGTTCGGGAGAGGGGTCTATTACTCAATTGCCCCCTGAGCCGAAAGAAACAGCGATTGTCGGGAGTGATTCTGCGGTTGATTTCGGAACTGATGTCGTTGTTCCAGGTCACCAAGGTAGACGAAGTCCTAAACTACCTCGAACTTATATCTGCGAATATAAACGTTCTGGCCAAGACCTGGGTGGTGAGCGTTCATTTTTTGATGACAGCATATATTTAGTTTTGCCCTCGTTTACCGCCAAACCAATTTTCCCCGCCTCCATCTCAATACTCGCAAAGGCCTCATAGACATCTCGTTGTGATCCACCTATTATGTCAATATCGCCGGCGTATGCTACGAGTTGCGAGGATTTGAAATAGATTGTGCCTCTTGTGTTAGCCAGTGATAATTTCAAATACGATGTTGAAGAAATCACACGACAGCGCATCGCCCTGCCTAAATCCTTTCTTGACATCAACTATCGGTAAGGTGTTCACCGATTCGGATGGAGCAGTGAGCATTCTCCAAAGTCATCCTGCATAGTCTGACGAGTTTAGCAGGTAAGTCAAAGGTAGACACAGCGTTGTACAGCTTGTCTCCAATTACGCTGTCGTATGCGGCTTTGAAGTCGATAAATAGGTAGTGAGTCCCGACACAAAACGGCGGAAAAGACTTATTCCTCTGTAGTTGGCGCATTCAGAAGGGTCTCCTTTCTTGTGGATCGGGCTTACGATGCTGAGACTCCATTCCTCGGGCATGCTTTTCTCTGACCATATCATACAGATGAGCTGGTGTATGTTCCCAACCAGGTCATCCCCAGTTGCCTGCGCCAGCAGCTTTATTCGACTTGAACTTCGTTATGGCATTCTTAACATCGTCGAGGTCAGAGGGATGGAATTCTCTGCGGTCTTCGTCTATTAGAAATGGATCATTCTGCCTGACAGCGATATATTGAGTAACTTCGCCCTTATACGGTCTGCAGAAGTGGTTTTTTCATATTCTCAGCATCGACTGCGATTCTACTACTAGGTGTCCATTCTCATCCCTGCAGGTTTCTGTTCTGGCCTTATAACCTTTGCATGTTCGCTTTATCTGTTGATAAAACTTTCGAACGTCATGCCTGCAGTAACACCTCCCCAAATCCTCAATCGCGCGCTTCTCGTGCTCCTTCTTCTTTCCTCTGAGAAGCTTATGCACCTCCCTTCTTTTTAACTGGTACAGCTCACGAGCTGCTCTCCTCCTCCTGCACTCATTATTGAATGCACAAAATGAGTACTGAGAGATTTTAATGCGGGACCGGGAACCGGGCAAAGAGGACATATTTGAGTCGATCGAGGGGAAATATAGCCTACAGACACCATGTGACACTTGTAAGTGTTACGAAAAAACGAACATGCCAGAACTATAAAGCCAGAGCAGAAGCCTGTAGGGATGAAGACAGAGAACTAGTTGTAGAGTCACAGTCGATGCTGAGAATATGGAAGGAACACTCCTGTAGACTGTTTAACGGCGATGAAAGAGCTAATACCGCTGCCAGGCAGAATGATCAATTCGCAACGGACGAAGATGCAAGAGAATTGCGTCCACCCGACCTAGATGAAATTTAGCTAGTAATTTCGAAGCTTAAAACTAACAAAGCCATGGGCACGGACGGCATGTCTGCTGAACGAGCTATTTAAAGCGGCTGGAGATGAGTTGGCAGGGTGCACCCATAAGCTCATCTGTGAAACATAGTCGAAGGAATGCCCGACATAAGAAAGGAGACCCCTACAACTGCGCCAATTATAAGGGAATAAGCCTCCTTGCCTGAAACCATTCGTGGACAATTTGACAGGTTCCTACCAATGTGGCTTCAGGCCAGGAAAATTCACTGTAGATGAAATATTCACACTGCTGTAGATCTTGGAGAAGATCCATGAATTTTGGGTCGACATACACCCCCTTTTCGTCGATTTGAAAGCCACATATGTCGGTGTCTATAGGGACGAACTATATAGAGCCATGTTATGTTTCGACATTCTTGCCAAATTCATCAGGTTGTGCAGGAAGATAAGGGAGACGTCTCGCTGTTCCATTATTGTTGGTAAGAAGTTAAACCATAAGGATTCAGATAGGGTGACGCACTGTCATGTGATTTTTCAATACAAGTGGCACGATCTATTTCAAGTCCGCACAATTGCTCGCATACGCTGATGACGCTGACCTGATTGGAAGAATGGAGTGAGATGTCAATGAAGCTTTTGTGAGCATTGAAGCAGAAGCGACCAAAGTGGGTCTAAAGGTAAACGAGGGGAAGACCGAATATATGCTATCGTCAAAGAAGGACGCATAACACCGCCGTCTTGGCCCGAACGTGGCTTTTGGCAGCCATGACTTTGATGTCTACCTTGGCTCCCTCGTAACAAATGGCAACGACACGAGCGCTGAGATTAGACGCAGAATAACCCTTGCCAACCGCTCTTTCTTCGGACTCAAGAGGTAATTGAGAAGTAGAGTCCTCTCTCGAAAGACCAAGGTTGTGTTATACAAAACCATAATCTTTCCGGTCATCCTTTACGGCGTAGAGGTCTGGATATTTACTACAGCAGATGAGCAGGCCATTGGTCGTTTTGAGAGGAAGATTCTGCGTATAATCTTCGGGCCCGTTTATGATGACGAAGAGTGGAGGAAAAGATTCAACCAAGAATTGTACGAATCCAGGGTCTAAGATGGCTAGGCCATGTAGAGCGAACGGTTAGCACAGCTCCGCCCCGAAGAATCTTCGACTCCAAACACGAGGGAAGACGTTGCAGAGGCCGGATCTAAGGTGGTGCACACAGGTGGAAAGGAACCTCAAACAACTGGGCGTGCGACACTGGAAACAGCTAGCAAAAGATCGTGGAAGCCGAAAGTAAGTAAGAAGACATTGTTTGCTCAGGGTTCCACTTGTCGTCTGTGAAATATTATACAACAATTAAATGTATCTGAGCCGGGTTTACTTAAAACTTTTAATTCCAACAAACGACAATGTACAGCCCTGCACTAGTATATCACCTAAAAACCTGAACGCCAAAGTGTCCATACTCAACAGATGACTGTCAACTATTCCCAATTGTCAACGGCCCAAACGTCAAACAGTGAATAATTTTCAATTTTCCCATCAGACGAATACGTCTTTCCGCTGTTTTTTTTTCGTTTTTCTACACTTGCCACTAAATTGACAGACATGAATTCGACATAATTGGATTCTCCAAAACATGTTGTTCAAAATTCTCATATTGTTTTTATTTTTCCTCGTGTTTTTCTATTGGTAAACTAAGAATACATTACACTGCGCCACTGAGGAATAATTGAGAAACTCACATCATTTAGGTTTGTACCGACCAGTATTAGTTGGTATCTGGTGAGAAAATTGAAGGCCAAGGTGCGCATTGGACGTATAAGCATACGGATATTAGCTTTGAAGAATGTGAATATCAGCAAGAGTGGATTCTCAGTGGTAAGGGCGTTGGTGTTGCTATTTTGTTCGTTGCTTGCGTCAGCCAGTACAGTGTCGAATTAATTCAATTGTAGCAAATTGAGGAGATATGCTTACGCAGCAGTTTCTTCAATACAGAAGTCTCAAAGCTGCTATCAATTCATATACGTGACATCAGAATCAATAAAGATATCGATACGAAACAGAATGACAGTCCGGCCGATCTCATCAGGGAGCTTGAGGCGTTGCGAAAGGGGAAAAGTGTACGGAAGGGAATGCCTGACTTCAGACAGGCCAAGGTGCCGCCGAGTATTATCACATTTGCGCAGGTATATAATGGATTGATTGCGATTACATGGGCTAATGGTTGATTTCAGTTTATGGCCGTTCACGTGAACAACATTTCGGTTGTTTTAATGAATAATGACTTTGAGCCCGGGTGGTTTCTGCATGCAACTGCTAAGGAATTGCATTTGGATGGAAGTATTGTGCATAATGCGAAGACTTTACTCGTGAATGCGGTCTTGAACGAAGCTCAGGTGGGTTTAGTTCCTATTTTGGTCAAAAATGTGTTTAATTCATTTTGCTTTCAGGCGAAAATCCTTCGGCACTGCCCTTCCAGGCGGCAATCACTCGAGAACTTGAATAAAATACGACCCTGCCTCGCGGAGCTCAGTTTCGATATAGCTCTCGATGGAATTCTGTTTGCTCACGGTCCTCTCTCAGTAGACGTAAGAAATTATTGTTTTCCTTCATACTACATATTGTCTGCCAAGTCACTTTTCTTTATAGAAACTCGCTTTGTCTATGAATAATGCGAAGGCGACAATACACGGTGGTCTCTACGACTTTCTACGTGAAGCGAAACAGCGCAAAAATCCAGAGAAAGTGAAAGTGATCGAAGAAAGTGTCCCGGCGAGACCGTACAACAATGATGCGTATCAGAAAATCGCACCGATCATTCCAAAGAACTTTAGTTTTATCATCAAAGCTGCGACATTCTCGGCAGTCAAAGAAAATTCCCAAAACGACTTTAGCGCCAAAATGCAGCTCTTCACGGTAAATCTTTCAGACGAAACCAAACAATCATGTTCACTTTGCTTCTCTATAGATTACGGGCAAGTTTAACTCGAAAAGTCTCAACGAGAATGTCCATCTGCCCACGCTGTACACGAAGGTGACGCTCCAGCATCTTGACATCGATACCAAGTATGAGAAACTGCTCTTTATCGAGCAATTCACCATCGATTCTGTGGTACCTACTCTCTCTCTTTCTTTCTCCCCCTCTTTACAAATTAAAGCAAGAAATTCCATTTCAGTTGGAGAACGATATTGTGAACCTGTGTCTCAAGTTAAAGACCTTCCAGCTCATCTATAATCACAGCGAGATATACGGATGGGTGAACAATAACTTCCTCTCCCGCAAGAACTCACAACCGCTTCTGCTCGCTCAGCTAACCGACGACGCGTCATCGAAGCCCCTATCACGTAAAAACGGCTTTTTGGAATGGATCCTAAAGCACGTGATCATCAACGGTTGTGCTGAACTCTGGAACGTATCGACGCTCGTCAAGCTCGACGACCAAAATGCAGCGGTTAGTGTTAGTCACACGCGACTTTTACTCGATCAATTCGACGAGAAACGCAGCAATCCATACAAGACCGAGATGTTGAATCTCTTACTCGACCAACGTCATTGGAGCACCGAACTCATGATCGAATCCTTGTGGTGGTCACTCGGCAATGCGACTAATGACACAAACAATCTGAAGAAGACTCACTCGCCGGGAAGTCCGTTCTTCCTCGGAGTGAGTCTAGTCAAGCTTAGCAGTTACGGAAATGTCACAAAGCTAGAGGTATCCATTCACACCCTTCGCACCGAGTACAGTCCGGCTTTGGCCAAGTTCTTAATCAAATCAATGCAATGTGTACAGGACTACGGTAGGATGGGAAGAAGCAAACAACCAAAAGACACTGTCAAAATGGCGTCGGTAAATGCAAACGCTGGCCTCTTGGTCTCGATGAAGATCAAGGACATTAGTACGTTCTTTATCAATCACCATGACGCGTGGTTGCTAGTCAGTTTATCGGAAATCACACTCACGCGCTCGCATCCCGTATCCAATTTCAAGCTCGAAGAGTTCCAAATGGCTATCATGCGGTCTATGGAGTCTTCTTCGCTGTCGCCCAACGACTTTAATGACATTTTCGCCAACGTAAAGATCATACGAATGGAATACGAGAGCTACGAAAACGCTAGACCAAAGATCTCGGTGTATATCCCGGGTAACAGTGAAGCCACATGGAATTCGAACCTTCACATGCACGTAGTCACGCTTCTGCGAGACATAAATGAGCTCAAAACCGAGTTAAACCTATCACGTCTATCGACAACGTCGAAGACACCCCCGCCGCTAACGGATCCAAAGAACCGATTGATCCTAGAGATATCGGCAGAGCGCAGTACTTTGTTTGAGATTAAGATTTCGGAGCGTCACACTATGCAGTGGTTCCTCGAGAACCTCTTCGTGTCGCGAAAGGAGGGCAATTTCATCTCGGCGGAGAATATCTTCATCAAAATCGATGATCAGCATATTTTTACGGTAAAGGACGTTGATATCCACTCGTTGCCGAAGCTGGAAATGCTGACGCATGAGCGGGCACACTGTGAGGGCTTTGTCATGGCCACTAACAAAGTGTGGGTCACCACAATCGGGGTGTTTAAGGTGAGATTCTATCTCTTTACTTTAGTCGCTTGATAGCTCTTCTGTTTCAGGCCATCTTTCCGTATGACCATGACTTCTACGATGCTGTTCAAAACGAGTTTATATCCCTCTTCAAATGGCTGAAGTTCGTCCACAACATGAAGAAGAAACCATTCACAGCGACCTCTCCCTTACCCAGTGACTTGGTGGTGCAGGTATCCTACTTCCCATCCACCTCTCTGCCTTGTTGTGATTGTGCCCTCCTCTTTAGATCAAGGAGTTCCTCGTGGAGATAAGTGACGATCCATTCGAAGTCAAACTACGCGACAACTACGTTTTGCTCGTCGACGAATATCTTGAAAGTCTTAAGCGCAAGAAGCTCTTCGAGCAGAAAATCGCCGAACGTTGCTCTGAGCGTCTTCTAGTCCCCGCAGGCACCATCGAGAGCCTGTACGCGAATCTAATCAAGAAAAACTCCGAAATCTACATTCAACGTTCGAAGAAAATCAACGAGAGTGGCCCAGTGCGCACCCGTCTCCTTGCTTGGATCATGACCGACGTCGAGATAATGGCAATGGCTGATCCCTCCATACATGGCATGGAGAATGTCACACGAATTATGCGTGAAATCGATGTCGATAGTCCGTGGCCAGAGGAAGGTCTTGAGTTTGTCACTCTCTGGTGTCGTAATGTGAACGTTAGCTGTACGGAATGGAAATTCATGCTCAGGTCGGTTGATTATCGATTTTTGTTTCGCCCCTGACTGTTGTTCTTTTCAGGGACTTTCCCCAGCCTATGTTCTATGTCAAGGCAATGCGGCTCTTTGGCACGCTTTGCGGAGCCGAGCAACTTGCACCGAAACGAGCAAAACGCGACGTCATCATAGAAGTCGGAGAGCCGTTCGGTAACGACATGATTCAACGCGGAATGACGGCGTTGAAGTTCTACCACGACTTTGACTGTGAGCTAGATTTCTGCAGTTATGCATTCGGTCCATGTTGGGAGCCGGTAATGGCTCAGTGTAATCTGAGTTTCGAGAAGATATCGGCACCGTCGAAAGATCCCAGTCCACCACTTCCGTTCTGGGATAAATTACGCTTACTACTGCACGGTCGATTGACTATGATCGTCAAGCAGTTCACTGTACTCTTGCATGCGTCTTTGGATCCTTATAATACAACGGAGGAGATGGAACTGACGTGGAATAACTGCGGGATCGTGTGGACCAACGCTAGGATTATGTTTAAGGGCGAACTGAACGTAAGCACGTCTGTCCATTCCATCCAAGCGGCATCGTTTTGAGTTCGATTTTCTTCCAGATTACCGTGCGAACAGCATCGCGCTATGACGATTGTCGTCTGCTTCATTTCCCCAATCTGAAACTCACTTTCAAACTAAACTGGATCTGCCTGGCAAATCCCAATGACCATCATGCTGTGATACCATGTGCACCGGACAAGCTACCCGAATACTCGAGCAATCAAGTTCACGACTCATTTCGCGCGTTTCGCTCGCAAAACCTCAACATTTGGATCTCATTCGAGACGAAACCAGTTCCGGGCGACGACATCGAGGCCGACATACCCAGTCTTGTGCTCTACGGCAGCACTCTGCGGTGGTTTGAGAGCTTGAAATTGATTCTATCGGGCGTGACACGGCCCACACGACGCGGACCGGTCTTTAACAATGTCCGGCCTCGAAAGAAGCAACTCAGCCGGCACTACAAACGTGCCAATCTCCAAATGTGTCTGCACAAGTTCCAGGTGCTCTACTGGATGTCACATGCGTTGCATAAGGGCTTCCAGCTCAACGGTGGGCGTGTCTCCTTTAGTTCGGAGCATTGTCTCACCCTCTGTCCCATCGATGATGGATTAATTCATCGACCACGAGCCGACTGGTCCACTGTCTATATGAACTGCGAACTAAATGACGCCGAAATATGGCTGAAGAGCATCCTCACCGAAAAGCTCGATAGCAGTTCAGAGAACATCTCCAACTCGGATGCCTTCAAGATCGTACGTTTCTACTTCCTGAGTGTAGCCAAGGTCTCCTACGGACGCGAAGCACTTATCCCGAATGAGGAGGATTCCAAATCGAAGACATCTACGCCGACGCACAAGCTAGTTGTGTACGACCTCAAGGGCGCGTGGACGAAGAATAACCGTGACGTTGCCTTTGCGCTCTTCGACTCGTTCATGAAGTCTCAAAAGCTCAAGAACAACCTCTCGACCGAGGCGGTCAAGGGATTCCGCAAGGAAGCCAACTCGAACGTCCTGCAGAACCGCCGCAACGAAAGTGGAACTGCAACGCCCGAAGTGCTGCCCATCGGGTCAGAAAACCCGACAACAAGCATCAAAAAGCCACAGCAAGCTAGTCATGCAACGGCAATGTTGCAACAACTAATCGCCGAAGCCGATCACAAGTTTAATGTGTACAGTGACGACCAGAGCACGCAATCACGCGAATTACAGCTCCAAGGACTGCAAGCGTGCAATTCGCAGGATGTAATCCATGAGAATTGGTCCATATCACTGGTAAACTCGCAGGTTCTTTTGAAAGGCTGCGAAACGTCGGGTTACGTGATTATCAGCGCAGCTAAGGCAGAGATTCTCCAGAGAGCTCATCGACATGTATGGCGCGATCGATCCCTTGTCTCAAAAACCACCTGGAAAGGTCTGCTCGAGTGCATGCAGTACTATGCCACCGTCAGTCCTGGCGAGCATGACTCCTTGCTGGAGAAGGAGATCATGTGGCTGACAGTGGACAACATCCAAGAGAAGGACAAAGATGCGACTGTGATCAACGACTTGCCTGATATTCCGCACCTCGTAGGCAGTGGCCGTAGTGTTGGTGGAGTTGTCTCCGAGACAGTGGGCGCATCTTCGATATCAGATGCGGGCGAAACGCAACCAGTCCAACTGCAGCGCATCGTGTCACGATGTAAATGCGAATTCTTCTATGTGAGTTACGGCGACACTGTTGATCCGTCCACAATCACTGAGGTTCCACCGCCTCCCTCGGAGGAAACACTCAGTCCATGGGAGAAACAAGACGATCCGGTTGATGCCTTCACGCTAATGCACCATGATCTCGATGTTTGCACGAACTCCTTGCAATACGCGATGATTCTGGACATTGTGAACAACCTCCTCTTGTACGTAGAGCCCCAGAGGAAGCAAGCTCTCGAGAAGCTGGCCAGAATGCGTTTTAAACTCCAGTTGTACTCGAGCGAAAATCAAAAACGACCCATACAGCACCTGCAAACCCAGATCCGTAGTCTCCTCATGAAAATTCGTTCGCTCGAGAAAGACATTCACTTGATAGGCAAAGCCCGAGCCGAGGAGGGCGACTCCAGGGAGCTACGACACGAGTTCGAGCAGGTACAAAAGTCCATACGCGAGAGCAAAGAAGAGCTAAACAACCTGAGCGAAGAGCTGGACATGATGCTACTTTGCTACAAGGAAACACAGCTTTCTACCATGAGCAAAATAACCAATGTCCGGGCGAACAAATCCGTCACTATCGTCCGTGCCAACGAGATATGCTTCAAACGAGCCCAGTGGCGTCTCACAGAAACCGACGGGCAAATTGGTATCGCCGATCTTGTACTCAGCGCTTTTCTTTACACGAAGAAATCGAAGAGCGACGACTCTGTGGAGCATCTACTCGAGCTCGGCAATATTCGCATGAACAACCTTATACCTCGCGAAATCTACAAAGAGGTCATCTGTCCGACAGAGATCCAGAAAGACATGCCCGTTGACACCCATAAACGGGTGCTGCGCGTATTCTGCCGCGAAAAACCTCCCGTTGGAGGCATATCGGTGAAGGAGCACTTTGAAATCAATGTCGCGCCGATCACCATAGCCATCACCAAGAAGTTCTACAGCACAATGCTGAAATTCTGCTTCCCGGATCGCGATGCCTCTGAAACCGAGGCTGTTGACGACATTGAGGAAAACTCATCCGGCAGCACGTCGTCTCAGAAGTCGTCGAAAAAACCATCCAAGTCAAAGAAGAGCTCGAAAGACTCCGAGTTCTACGTGAAAATTGAGAAGGACGATGTCGAAAAGATGAAAGAGCGGGCCGAGAAGAATAAACTCTTCATCTACATCAAAATTCCCGAAGTACCCGTCCGTGTCAGCTACAAGGGCAATAAGGAGAAGAACCTCGAGGACATCACCGACTTCTCGCTTGTTATTCCGACGCTGGAATACCACAATGTCACGTGGACATGGCTGGACCTATTGCTGGCCATGAAATCAGTCAGCCGTCGAGTGATTGTCTCGCAAGCTATCAAGCAAAAGTTACAAATCCATCGACGGCAGCCGTTGACGTCGGCCGGCGAGCGAGCATCTCCGCAGGAGGAGGACAAGGCGAAAATGCTTTTCGGCAACCGTTTAGCTGTAAGTTCCAGTCAATTTCCATTTGCCGAGGTATGACGTTTATTGTTTCATTTGTTTTGCAGAACGAGAATCGCAGTCAGCGGAAGGGAGTATTCAAGTTCGCGGGAAACAACCCCAAATAGTCAAAATACGTTTCCAGCATCCAAACTATCATTTTGTTGCCGGTGATGCTAGTGAGAGCTACTGGACGTTAATATACCATAGTCAAAAGCGGGGACAGGACCTTGTTGTATTGTAGCCCGTCTCCTGGACACTCTGCGAGTCGTTTGCGCGTTCTTTCAAGTATTAATAGCGAATTTGTTAAAAGGAAAATTAAGATTCCGTTAGCGTAGGAAGCCTCAAAACCTAATTTATTTTCAATACAAATCTGAATATGGAAAAACGGGCTTTCGTTATTGTCGAGCTATAGATGGGGCTCTGTGTTGTATGTTTTCTGGTAAATAGACACAGACGGCGGCTTGTGGTTCTACATGACATTTTGGACTATCCTATTATTCCTTCCTATTGGACTTCCCTTTTGGACCTTCCTATAGGACTTTCCTATTTGACCTTCCTGTTGGACCATCCTAGTGGACGTTCCTATTGGACCTTCCAAGTGAATATTTATATTGGGTCCTCCTATTTGACCTTCCTGTTGGACCTACCTATTGGACATACCTATTGGACCCTCCTATTGGACCCTAGTGGACGGTTCTATTGGACCTTCCTATTGGATCTTTCTATTCCTATTGGACCTTCCCGTTGGACCTACCTATTAAATCTTTCTATACAACCTTCCAGAGAGCACCGTGGCGCAGTGGGTAGTGTGTTGGCCTCTGACGCCGATGACTCGGGATCGAATCCCGACACAGCCATCTCATCGAACGTGTTTTTCACGGTGTTTCTCCTCAGCGGGCTTCTGACAAAAACCCCCTGAAGTAAAATTGTCATGAAAAGCTTCTCGAAATTCGCCGTTCGGAACCGGCAATAAACTGTAGGTCCCTTTCACCTATGGGAAAATGAAATCACACACAACATGGGTGATCGAGAGAAGCTCGGCTCAGGTCCTTCATAGACTGTAACGCCGACATACATACATACATAAAACCTTCCGAGTGGACCCTCTTATTGGCCCTTCCTATTTGACCTAGTTAACCTTCCTAGTGGACCTTCCTACCGAGCCTTCCTATTGGACTTTCCTATTGGTCCCTCCTATTGGACTATCATTTTGGACCTTCCTATAGGACCTTCCTATAGGAACCTCCTATTCGGGCTTCCTATTGGACTTTCCTATTGGTCCTTCCTGCTGGAATTTCCTTTTGGACCTTCCTATAGGACCTTCCTATTTGACCTTCCTGTTGGACCTTCCTATTGGACCATCCTAGTGGACGTTCCTATTGGACCTTCCTATTTGGCCCTCTTATTGGACCTCCTTTTTGGGTCTTCCGATTGAACCTTCCTGTGGGACCATCCTAGTGGACCTTCCTATTTGACCTTCTTGTTGGACCTTCCTATTGGACCATCCTAGGGGACGTTCCTATTGGACCTTCCTTTTTGGCCCTCTTATTGGATCTTTCTTTTGGGTCTTCCGATTTGACCTTCCTGTGGGACCTTCCTAGTGGACCTTCCTATTGGGCCTTCCTATTGGACTCTTCTATTGGACCTTCCTATGTACCTATTGAACCTTCCTATTGGATCCTCCTCGATCCATCGATGTCGTGCAGGAAAAAAAGGATACGTAAACGCCCCCGCGTGCGGCGCAGAGTCATCAAAATCAGCTGTAATTCGCCACCCTCAGAATAAAACGCTTTGGTTTCTTAAAGGCCTTCAAAAGCACAGCTTTCTCTTGCAGAACGTGAAAGAAAACACCCAGGAGCTGATGAAAACAGAACAGTGGAATACCAAGCAGTAACAAAACTACCCGTTTTTTACTCATTTTGTGTGCTCTCCTCGCCTGCCGGTAAACATGTACGCACGCCTGGACGTTTGTGTCCCTCAATATAAAATGCATTATTCCCCATCAAGGGAACCTATAATGGTCACTCAGCAGCCAGCGGAGAACGCTGGAAACGCATCGAAGTCGCGCCAGAAAAAAATGTTACGTATGCGCCCCCGTGTTCGGCGCAAATTCATCATCAGTTTCTTTAAGGCCTTCAAAGGCACAGCTTCCTCTTGCAGAACGTGAAAGAAAACATCCAGGAGCTGTTGAAAACAGAACAGTGAAAAACAAAGCAGTAACAAAATTACTCGTTTTTTATGCATTTTGTGTGCTCTCCTCGCCTGCTGGTAAAAATGTATGTACGCACGCCTGGACGTTTGTGTCCCTCAATAGAAAATGCGTTATTCCCCATCAAGGGAACCAGTAATGGTCACTTAGCAGCCAGCGCAGAACGCTGGAAACGCATCGGAGTCGCGCCAGAAAAAAATGTTACGTATACGCCCCCGTGTGCGGCGCAAATTCATCAAAATCAGCTGTAACACGCCACCCTCAGAATAAAGCGCTTCAGTTTCCTAAAGGCCTTCAAAAGCACAGCGTCCTCTTGCAGAACGTGAAAGAAAATATCCAGGAGCTGTTGAAAACAGAACAGTGAAAAACCAAGCAGTAACAAAATTACTCGTTTTTTATGCATTTTCTGTGCTCTCCTCGCCTGCTGGTAAAAATGTATGCACACGCGCCTGGACGCTAGTGTCCCTCAAAATAAAATGCGTTATTCCCCATCAAGGGAACCTATAATGGTCACTTAGCAGCCAGCGCAGAACGCTGGAAACGCATCGAAGTCGCGCCAGAAAAAAATGTTACGTATACGCCCCCGTGTGCGGCGCAAATTCATCAAAATCAGCTGTAACACGCCACCCTCTGAATAAAACGCTTTAGTTTCTTAAAGGCCTTCAAAAGTACAGTTTCCTCTTGCAGAACGTGAAAGAAAACATCCAGGAACTATTCAAAACAGAACAGTGGAAGGCCAAGCAGTAACAAAATTACTCGTTTTAATGCATTTTGTGTGCTCTCCTCGCCTGCTGGTAAAAATGTATGTACGCACGGCTGGACGCTTCTGTCCCTCAAAATAAAATGCGTTACTTCCCATCAAGGGAACCTATAATGGTCACTTAGCAGCCAGCGGAGAACGCTAGAAACGCATCGAAATCGCGCCAGAAAAAAATGTTACGTATACACCCCCGTGTGCGGCGCAAAGTCATCAAAATCAGCTGTAACACGCCACCCTCAGAATAAAACGCTTCAGTTTCTTAAGGGCCTTCAAAAGCACAGCTTCCTCTTGCAGAACGTAAAAGAAAACACCCAGGAGCTGTTGAAAACAGAACAGTGAAAAACCAAGCAGTAACAAAATTACTCGTTTTTTATGCATTTTCTGTGCTCTCCTCGCCTGCTGGTAAAAATGTATGTACGCACGCCTGGACGTTTGTGTCCCTCAAAAGAAAATGCGTTATTCCCCATCAAGGGAACCTATAATGGTCACTAAGCAGCCAGCGCAGAACGCTGGAAACGCATCGAAGTCGCGCCAGAAAAAAAATGTTACGTATACGCCCCCGTGTGCGGCGCAAAGTCATCAAAATCAGCTGTAACACGCCACCCTCAGAATAAAACGCTTCAGTTACTTAAAGGCCTTCAAAAGCACAGCTTCCTCTTGCAGAACGTGAAAGAAAACATCCAGGAACTATTGAAACCAGAACAGTGGAAAGCCAAGCAGTAACAAAATTACTTGTTTTTATGCATTTTGTGTGCTCTCCTCGCCTGCTGGTAAAAATGTATATACGCACGCGTGGACGCTTGGGTCCCTCAAAATGAAATGCGTTATTTCCCATCAAGGGAACCTATCGTGGTCACTCGGCAGCCAGTGGAGAACGCTGGAAATGCATCGAAGTCGAGCAAGAAAAAAATGTTACGTATACGCCCCCGTGTGCGGAGCAAAGTCATCAAAATCAGCTGTAACACGCCACCCTCAGAATAAAACGCTTCAGTTTCTTAAAAGCCTTCAAAAGCAAAGCTTCCTCTGGCAGAACGTGAAGGAAAACATTCAGGAGCTGTTGAAAACAGAACAGTGAAAAACCAAGCAGTAACAAAATTACTCGTTTTTTATGCATTTTGTGTGCTCTCCTCGCCTGTTGGTAAAAATGTATGTACGCACGCCTGGACGCTTGTGTCCCTCAATAGAAAATGCGTTATTCCCCATCAAGAGAACCTATAGTGGTCACTCGGCAGCCAGTGGAGAACGCTGGAAATGCATCGAAGTCGAGCAAGAAAAAAATGTTACGTATACGCCACCGTGTGCGGCGCAAAGTCGTCAAAATCAGCTGTAACACGCCACCCTCACAATAAAACGCTTTAGTTTCTTAAAGGCCTTCAAAAGCACAGCTTCCTCTTGCAGAACGTGAAAGAAAACATCCAGGAGCTGTTGAAAACAGAACAGTGAAAAACCAAGCAGTAACAAAATTACTCATTTTTTATGCATTTTGTGTGCTCTCCTCGCCTGCTGGTAAAAATGTATGTACGCACGCCTGGACGTTTGTGTCCCTCAATATGAAATGGGTTATTCTCCATCAAGAGAACCTATAGTGGTCTCTCGGCAACCAGTGTAGAACGCTGGAAATGCATCGAAGTCGAGCAAGAAAAAAACGTTACGTATACGCCCCCGTGTGCGGCGCAAAGTCATCAAAATCAGCTGTAACACGCCACCCTCAGAATAAAACGCTTTAGTTTCTTAAAGGCCTTCAAAAGCACAGTTTCCTCTTGCAGAACGTGAAAGAAAACATCCAGGAGCTGTTGAAAACAGAACAGTGAAAAACCAAGCAATAACAAAATTACTTGTTTTCATGCATTTTGTGTGCTCTCCTCGCCTGCTGGTAAAAATGTACGTACGCACGCCTGGACGTTTGTGTCCCTCAATAGAAAATGCGTTATTCCCCATCAAGGGAACCAATAATGGTCACTTAGCAGCCAGCGCAGAACGCTGGAAACGCATCGGAGTCGCGCCAGAAAAAAATGTTACGTATACGCCCCCGTGTGCGGCGCAAATTCATCAAAATCAGCTGTAACACGCCACCCTCAGAATAAAGCGCTTCAGTTTCCTAAAGGCCTTCAAAAGCACAGCGTCCTCTTGCAGAACGTGAAAGAAAATATCCAGGAGCTGTTGAAAACAGAACAGTGAAAAACCAAGCAGTAACAAAATTACTCGTTTTTTATGCATTTTCTGTGCTCTCCTCGCCTGCTGGTAAAAATGTATGTACGCACGTATGGACGTTTGTGTCCCTCAATAGAAAATGCGTTATTCCCCATCAAGGGAACCTACAGTGGTCACTCGGCAGCCAGTGGAGAACGCTGGAAATGCATCGAAGGTGAGCAAGAAAAAAATGTTACGTATACGCCCCGGTGTGCGGCGCAAAGTCATCATAATCAGGTGTAACACGCCACCCTCAGAATAAAACGCTTCAGTTTCTTAAAAGCCTTCAAAAGTACAGTTTCCTCTTGCAGAACGTGAAAAAAACATCCAGGAACTATTGAAAACAGAACTGTGGAAAGCCAAGCAGTAACAAATTACTCGTTTTTATGCATTTTGTGTGCTCTCCTCGCCTGCTGGTAAAAATGTATATACACACGCCTGGACGCATGTGTCCCTCAAAATAAAATGCGTTATTTCCCATCAAGGGAACCTATCGTGGTCACTCGGCAGCCAGTGGAGAACGCTGGAAATGCATCGATGTCGAGCAAGAAAAAAACGTTACGTATACGCCCCGTGTGCGGCGCAAAGTCATCAAAATCAGCTGTAACACGCCACCCTCAGAATAAAACGCTTCAGTTTCTTAAAGGCCTTCCAAAGCACAGCTTCCTCTTGCAGAACGTGAAAGAAAACATCCAGGAGCTGTTGAAAACAGAACAGTGAAAAACCAAGCAGTAACAAAATTACTCGTTTTTTATGCATTTTCTGTGCTCTCCTCGCCTGCTGGTAAAAATGTATGTACGCACGCCTGGACGTTTGTGTCCCTCAATAGAAAATGCGTTACTCCCCATCAAGGGAACCTATAATGGTCACTTAGCAGCCAGCGCAGAACGCTGGAAACGCATCGAAGTCGCGCCAGAAAAAAATGTTACGTATACGCCCCCGTGTGCGGCGCAAATTCATCAAAATCAGCTGTAACACGCCACCCTCTGAATAAAACGCTTTAGTTTCTTAAAGGCCCTCAAAAGTACAGTTTCCTCTTGCAGAACGTGAAAGAAAACATCCAGGAACTATACAAAACAGAACAGTGGAAGGCCAAGCAGTAACAAAATTACTCGTTTTAATGCATTTTGTGTGCTCTCCTCGCCTGCTGGTAAAAATGTATGTACGCACGGCTGGACGCTTCTGTCCCTCAAAATAAAATGCGTTACTTCCCATCAAGGGAACCTATAATGGTCACTTAGCAGCCAGCGGAGAACGCTAGAAACGCATCGAAATCGCGCCAGAAAAAAATGTTACGTATACACCCCCGTGTGCGGCGCAAAGCCATCAAAATCTGCTGTAACACGCCACCCTCAGAATAAAACGCTTCAGTTTCTTAAGGGCCTTCAAAAGCACAGCTTCCTCTTGCAGAACGTGAAAGAAAACATCCAGGAGCTGTTGAAAACAGAACAGTGAAAAACCAAGCAGTAACAAAATTACTCGTTTTTTATGCATTTTCTGTGCTCTCCTCGCCGGCTGGTAAAAATGTATGTACGCACGCCTGGACGTTTGTGTCTCTCAAAAGAAAATGCGTTATTCCCCATCAAGGGAACCTATAATGGTCACTTAGCAGCCAGCGCAGAACGCTGGAAACGCATCGAAGTCGCGCCAGAAAAAAATGTTACGTATACGCCCCCGTGTGCGGCGAAAAGTCATCAAAATCAGCTGTAACACGCCACCCTCAGAATAAAACGCTTCAGTTACTTAAAGGCCTTCAAAAGCACAGCTTCCTCTTGCAGAACGTGAAAGAAAACATCCAGGAACTATTGAAACCAGAACAGTGGAAAGCCAAGCAGTAACAAAATTACTTGTTTTTATGCATTTTGTGTGCTCTCCTCGCCTGCTGGTAAAAATGTATATACGCACGCCTGGACGCTTGGGTCCCTCAAAATGAAATGCGTTATTTCCCATCAAGGGAACCTATCGTGGTCACTCGGCAGCCAGTGGAGAACGCTGGAAATGCATCGAAGTCGAGCAAGAAAAAAATGTTACGTATACGCCCCCGTGTGCGGAGCAAAGTCATCAAAATCAGCTGTAACACGCCACCCTCAGAATAAAACGCTTCAGTTTCTTAAAGGCCTTCAAAAGCACAGCTTCCTCTTGCAGAACGTGAAAGAAAACATCCAGGAGCTGTTGAAATCAGAACAGTGAAAAACCAAGCACTAACAAAATTACTCGTTTTTTATGCATATTCTGTGCTCTCCTCGCCTGCTGGTAAAAATGTATATACGCACGCCTGGACGCTTGTGTCCCTCAAAATGAAATGCGTTATTTCCCATCAAGGGAACCTATCGTGGTCACTCGGCAGCCAGTGGAGAACGCTGGAAATGCATCGAAGCCGAGCAAGAAAAAAATGTTACGTATACGCCCCCGTGTGCGGAGCAAAGTCATCAAAATCAGCTGTAACACGCCACCCTCAGAATAAAACGCTTCAGTTTCTTAAAGGCCTTCAAAAGCAAAGCTTCCTCTGGCAGAACGTGAAAGAAAACATTCAGGAGCTGTTGAAAACAGAACAGTGAAAAACCAAGCACTAACAAAATTACTCGTTTTTTATGTATTTTGTGTGCTCTCCTCGCCTGCTGGTAAAAATGTATGTACGCACGCCTGGACGTTTGTGTCCCTCAATATGAAATGCGTTATTCCCCATCAAGAGAACCTGTAGTGGTCTCTCGGCAGCTAGTGTAGAACGCTGGAAATGCATCGAAGTCGAGCAAGAAAAAAACGTTACGTATACGCCCCCGTGTACGGCGCAAAGTCATCAAAATCAGCTGTAACACGCCACCCTCAGAATAAAACGCATTAGTTTCTTAAAGGTCTTCAAAAGCACAGCTTCCTTTTGCAGAACGTGAAAGAAAACATCCAGAAGCTGTTGAAAACAGAACAGTGAAAAACCAAGCAGTAACAAAATTACTCGTTTTTTATGCATTTTGTGTGCTCTCCTCGCCTGTTGGTAAAAATGTATGTACGCACGCCTGGACGCTTGTGTCCCTCAATAGAAAATGCGTTATTCCCCATCAAGAGAACCTATAGTGGTCACTCGGCAGCCAGTGGAGAACGCTGGAAATGCATCGAAGTCGAGCAAGAAAAAAATGTTACGTATACGCCACCGTGCGCGGCGCAAAGTCGTCAAAATCAGCTGTATCACGCCACCCTCACAATAAAACGCTTTAGTTTCTTAAAGGCCTTCAAAAGCACAGCTTCCTCTTGCAGAACGTGAAAGAAAACATCCAGGAGCTGTTGAAAACAGAACAGTGAAAAACCAAGCAATAACAAAATTACTCGCTTTTTATGCATTTTGTGTGCTCTCCTCGCCTGCTGGTAAAAATGTATGTACGCACGCCTGGACGTTTGTGTCCCTCAATATGAAATGGGTTATTCCCCATCACGAGAACCTATAGTGGTCTCTCGGCAGCCAGTGTAGAGCGCTGGAAATGCATCGAAGTCGAGCAAGAAAAAAACGTTACGTATACGCCCCCGTGTGCGGCGCAAAGTCATCAAAATCAGCTGTAACACGCCACCCTCAGAATAACACGCATTAGTTTCTTAAAGGTCTTCAAAAGCACAGCTTCCTCTTGCAGAGCGTGGAAGAAAACATCCAGGAGCTGTTGAAAACAGAACAGTGAAAAACCAAGCAGTAACAAAATTACTCGCTTTTTATGCATTTTGTGTGCTCTCCTCGCCTGCTGGTGAAAATGTGTGTACGCACGCCTGGACGCTTGTGTCCCTCAATAGAAAATGCGTTATTCCCCATCAAGAGAACCTATAGTGGTCACTCGGCAGCCAGTGGAGAACGCTGGAAATGCATCGAAGTCGAGCAAGGAAAAAATGTTACGTATACGCCCCCGTGTGCGGCGCAAATTCATCAATATCAGCTGTAACACGCCACCCTCACAATAAAACGCTTCAGTTTCTTAAGGGCCTTCAAAAGCACAGCTACCTCTTGCAGAACGTGAAAACAACATCCAGGAGCTGTTGAAAACAGAACAGTGAAAAACCAAGCAGTAACAAAATTACTCGTTTTTTATGCATTTTCTGTGCTCTCCTCGCCTGCTGGTAAAAATGTATGTACGCACGTATGGACGTTTGTGTCCCTCAATAGAAAATGCGTTATTCCCCATCAAGGGAACCCATAATGGCCACTTAGCAGCCAGCGCAGAACGCTGGAAACGCTTCGAAGTCGCGTCAGGAAAAAATGTTACGTATACGCCCCCGTGTGCGGCGCAAAGTCATCATAATCAGGTGTAACACGCCACCCTCAGAATAAAACGCTTCAGTTTCTTAAAAGCCTTCAAAAGTACAGTTTCCTCTTGCAGAACGTGAAAGAAAACATCCAGGAGCTGTTGAAATCAGAACAGTGAAAAACCAAGCACTAACAAAATTACTCGTTTTTTATGCATTTTCTGTGCTCTCCTCGCCTGCTGGTAAAAATGTATATACGCACGCCTGGACGCTTGTGTCCCTCAAAATGAAATGCGTTATTTCCCATCAAGGGAACCTATCGTGGTCACTCGGCAGCCAGTGGAGAACGCTGGAAATGCATCGAAGCCGAGCAAGAAAAAAATGTTACGTATACGCCCCCGTGTGCGGCGCAAGGTCATCAAAATCAGCTGTAACACGCCACCCTCAGAATAAAACGCTTCAGTTACTTAAAGGCCTTCAAAAGCACAGCTTCCTCTTGCAGAACGTGAAAGAAAACATCCAGGAACTATTGAAACCAGAACAGTGGAAAGCCAAGCAGTAACAAAATTACTTGTTTTTATGCATTTTGTGTGCTCTCCTCGCCTGCTGGTAAAAATGTATATACGCACGCCTGGACGCTTGGGTCCCTCAAAATGAAATGCGTTATTTCCCATCAAGGGAACCTATCGTGGTCACTCGGCAGCCAGTGGAGAACGCTGGAAATGCATCGAAGTCGAGCAAGAAAAAAATGTTACGTATACGCCCCCGTGTGCGGAGCAAAGTCATCAAAATCAGCTGTAACACGCCACCCTCAGAATAAAACGCTTCAGTTTCTTAAAGGCCTTCAAAAGCACAGCTTCCTCTTGCAGAACGTGAAAGAAAACATCCAGGAGCTGTTGAAATCAGAACAGTGAAAAACCAAGCACTAACAAAATTACTCGTTTTTTATGCATTTTCTGTGCTCTCCCCGCCTGCTGGTATAAATGTATATACGCACGCCTGGACGCTTGTGTCCCTCAAAATGAAATGCGTTATTTCCCATCAAGGGAACCTATCGTGGTCACTCGGCAGCCAGTGGAGAACGCTGGAAATGCATCGAAGCCGAGCAAGAAAAAAATGTTACGTATACGCCCCCGTGTGCGGAGCAAAGTCATCAAAATCAGCTGTAACACGCCACCCTCAGAATAAAACGCTTCAGTTTCTTAAAGGCCTTCAAAAGCAAAGCTTCCTCTGGCAGAACGTGAAAGAAAACATTCAGGAGCTGTTGAAAACAGAACAGTGAAAAACCAAGCAGTAACAAAATTACTCGTTTTTTATGCATTTTGTGTGCTCTCCTCGCCTGCTGGTAAAAATGTATGTACGCACGCCTGGACGTTTGTGTCCCTCAATATGAAATGCGTTATTCCCCATCAAGAGAACCTGTAGTGGTCTCTCGGCAGCTAGTGTAGAACGCTGGAAATGCATCGAAGTCGAGCAAGAAAAAAACGTTACGTATACGCCCCCGTGTACGGCGCAAAGTCATCAAAATCAGCTGTAACACGCCACCCTCAGAATAAAACGCATTAGTTTCTTAAAGGTCTTCAAAAGCACAGCTTCCTTTTGCAGAACGTGAAAGAAAACATCCAGAAGCTGTTGAAAACAGAACAGTGAAAAACCAAGCAGTAACAAAATTACTCGTTTCTTATGCATTTTGTGTGCTCTCCTCGCCTGTTGGTAAAAATGTATGTACGCACGCCTGGACGCTTGTGTCCCTCAATAGAAAATGCGTTATTCCCCATCAAGAGAACCTATAGTGGTCACTCGGCAGCCAGTGGAGAACGCTGGAAATGCATCGAAGTCGAGCAAGAAAAAAATGTTACGTATACGCCACCGTGCGCGGCGCAAAGTCGTCAAAATCAGCTGTATCACGCCACCCTCACAATAAAACGCTTTAGTTTCTTAAAGGCCTTCAAAAGCACAGCTTCCTCTTGCAGAACGTGAAAGAAAACATCCAGGAGCTGTTGAAAACAGAACAGTGAAAAACCAAGCAGTAACAAAATTACTCGCTTTTTATGCATTTTGTGTGCTCTCCTCGCCTGCTGGTAAAAATGTATGTACGCACGCCTGGACGTTTGTGTCCCTCAATATGAAATGGGTTATTCCCCATCAAGAGAACCTATAGTGGTCTCTCGGCAGCCAGTGTAGAGCGCTGGAAATGCATCGAAGTCGAGCAAGAAAAAAACGTTACGTATACGCCCCCGTGTGCGGCGCAAAGTCATCAAAATCAGCTGTAACACGCCACCCTCAGAATAAAACGCATTAGTTTCTTAAAGGTCTTCAAAAGCACAGCTTCCTCTTGCAGAGCGTGGAAGAAAACATCCAGGAGCTGTTGAAAACAGAACAGTGAAAAACCAAGCAGTAACAAAATTACTCGCTTTTTATGCATTTTGTGTGCTCTCCTCGCCTGCTGGTAAAAATGTATGTACGCACGCCTGGACGTTTGTGTCCCTCAATATGAAATGGGTTATTCCCCATCAAGAGAACCTATAGTGGTCTCTCGGCAGCCAGTGTAGAGCGCTGGAAATGCATCGAAGTCGAGCAAGAAAAAAACGTTACGTATACGCCCCCGTGTACGGCGCAAAGTCATCAAAATCAGCTGTAACACGCCACCCTCAGAATAAAACGCATTAGTTTCTTAAAGGTCTTCAAAAGCACAGCTTCCTCTTGCAGAGCGTGGAAGAAAACATCCAGGAGCTGTTGAAAACAGAACAGTGAAAAACCAAGCAGTAACAAAATTACTCGCTTTTTATGCATTTTGTGTGCTCTCCTCGCCTGCTGGTAAAAATGTATGTACGCACGCCTGGACGCTTGTGTCCCTCAATAGAAAATGCGCTATTCCCCATCAAGAGAACCTATAGTGGTCACTCGGCAGCCAGTGGAGAACGCTGGAAATGCATCGAAGTCGAGCAAGGAAAAAATGTTACGTATACGCCCCCGTGTGCGGCGCAAATTCATCAATATCAGCTGTAACACGCCACCCTCACAATAAAACGCTTCAGTTTCTTAAGGGCCTTCAAAAGCACAGCTACCTCTTGCAGAACGTGAAAACAACATCCAGGAGCTGTTGAAAACAGAACAGTGAAAAACCAAGCAGTAACAAAATTACTCGTTTTTTATGCATTTTGTGTGCTCTCCTCGCCTGCTGGTAAAAATGTATGTACGCACGCCTGGACGCTTGTGTCCCTCAATAGAAAATGCGTTATTCCCCATCAAGGGAACCCATAATGGCCACTTAGCAGCCAGCGCAGAACGCTGGAAACGCTTCGAAGTCGCGTCAGGAAAAAATGTTACGTATACGCCCCCGTGTGCAGCGCAAATTCATCAAAATCAGCTGTAACACGCCGCCCTCAGAATAAATCGCTTCAGTTTCTTAAAGGCCTTCAAAAGCACAGCTTCCTCTTGCAGAACGTGAAAGAAAACATCCAGGAGCTGTTGAAAACAGAACAGTGAAAAACCAGGCAGTAACAAAATTACCCGTTCTTTATGGATTTTGTGTGCACTCCCCGCCTGCTGGTAAAAATGTATGTACACACGCCTGGACGCTTGTGTCCCTCAAAATAAAATGCGTTACTTCCCATCAAGGGAACCTATAATGGTCACTTAGCAGCCAGCGGAGAACGCAGGAAACGCATCGAAATCGCGCCAGAAAAAAATGTTACGTATACGCCCCGTGTGCGGCGCAAAGTCATCAAAATCAGCTGTAACACGCCACCCTCAGAATAAAACGCATTAGTTTCTTAAAGGCCTTCAAAAGCACAGCTTCCTCTTGCAGATCGTGAAAGAAAACATCCAGGAGCTGTTGAAAACAGAACAGTGAAAAACCAGGCAGTAACAAAATTACCCGCTCTTTATGGATTTTGTGTGCACTCCCCGCCTGCTGGTAAAAATGTATGTACACACGCCTGGACGCTAGTGTCCCTCAAAATAAAATGCGTTATTCCCCATCAAGGGAACCTATAATGGTCGCTTAGGAGCCAGCGGAGAACGCTGGAAACGCATCGAAGTCTCGCCAGAAAAAAATGTTGCGTATACGCCCTCGTGTGCGGCGCAAATTCATCAAAATCAGCTGTAACACGCCACCCTCAGAATAAAACGCTTCAGTTTCTTAAAGGCCTTCAAAAGCACAGCTTCCTCTTGCAGAACGGGAAAGAAATCATCCAGGAGCTGTTGAAAACAGAACAGTGAAAAACCAGGTAGTAACAAAATTACCCGTTTTTTATGCATTTTATGTGCTCTCCTCGCCTGCTGGTAAAAATGGATGTACGCACGCCTGGACGTTTGTGTCCCTCAATATAAAATGCGTTATTCCCCATCAAGAGAACCTATAGTGGTCACTTAGCAGCCAGCGGAGAACGCTGGAAACGCATCGAAATCGCGCCAGAAAAAAATGTTACGTATACGCCCCCGTGTGCGGCGCAAAGTCATCAAAATCAGCTGTAACACGCCACCCACAGAATAAAACGCTTCAGTTTCTTAAAGGCCATCAAAAGCACGGTTTCCTTTTGCAGAACGTGGAAGAAAACATCCAGGAGCTGTAGAAAACAGAACAGTGAAAAACCAAGCAGTAACAAAATTACTCGTTTTTTATGCATTTTGTGTGCTCTCCTCGCCTGCTGGTAAAACTGTATGTACGCACGCCTGGACGTTTGTGTCCCTCAAAAAAAAAAGCCGTTCCTTCCCATCAAGGGAACCTATAATGGTCACTCAGCAGCCAGTGGAGAACCCCGGAAACGCACGAAGTCGCGCCAGGAAAAAATGTTACGTATATGCCCCCGTGTGCGGGGCAAATTCATCAAAATCAGCTGCAACACGCTACCCTTAGATAAAAACGCTTCAGTTTCTTAAAGGCCTTCAAAAGCACAGCTCTCTCTTGCAGAAAGTGAAAGTAAACATACAGGAGCTGATGAAAACAGAACAGTGAAAACCAGGCAGTAACAATATTACTCGTTTCTTATGCATTTTGTGTGCACTCCTCGCCTGCTGGTAAAAATGTATGCACACACGCCTGGACGCTTGTGTCCCTCAAAACAAAATGCGTTACTTCCCATCAAGGGAAACTATAATGGTCACTCAGCAGCCAGTGGAGAACCCAGGAAACGCATCGGAGTCGCGCCTGAAAAAAATGTTACGTATACGCCCCCGTGTGCGGCGCAAATTCATCAAAATCAGCTGTAACACGCCACCCTCAGAATAAAGCGCTTCAGTTTCCTAAAGGCCTTCAAAAGCACAGCGTCCTCTTGCAGAACGTGAAAGAAAATATCCAGGAGCTGTTGAAAACAGAACAGTGAAAAACCAAGCAGTAACAAAATTACTCGTTTTTTATGCATTTTGTGTGCTCTCCTCGGCTGCTGGTAAAAATGTATGTACGCACGCCTGGACGTTTGTGTGCCTCAATATAAAATGCGATATTCCCCATCAAGGGAACCGATAATGGTCACTTAGCAGCCAGCGGAGAACGCTGGAAACGCATCGAAGTCTCGCCAGAAAAAAATGTTGCGTATGCGCCCTCGTGTGCGGCGCAAATTCATCAAAATCAGCTGTAACACGCCACCCTCAGAATTAAACGCTTCAGTTTCTTAAAAGCCTTCAAAAGTACAGTTTCCTCTTGCAGAACGTGAAAAAAAACATCCAGGAACTATTGAAAACAGATCTGTGGAAAGCCAAGCAGTAACAAATTACTCGTTTTTATGCATTTTGTGTGCTCTCCTCGCCTGCTGGTAAAAATGTATATACACACGCCTGGACGCATGTGTCCCTCAAAATAAAATGCGTTATTTCCCATCAAGGGAACCTATCGTGGTCACTCGGCAGCCAGTGGAGAACGCTGGAAATGCATCGAAGTCGAGCAAGAAAAAAATGTTACGTATACGCCACCGTGCGCGGCGCAAAGTCATCAAAATCAGCTGTAACACGCCACCCTCACAATAAAACGCTTTAGTTTCTTAAAGGCCTTCAAAAGCACAGCTTCCTCTTGCAGAACGTGAAAGAAAACATCCAGGAGCTGTTGAAAACAGAACAGTGAAAAACCAAGCAGTAACAAAATTACTCGTTTTTTATGCATTTTCTGTGCTCTCCTCGCCTGCTGGTAAAAATGTATGTACGCACGTATGGACGTTTGTGTCCCTCAATAGAAAATGCGTTATTCACCATCAAGAGAACCTATAGTGGTCACTCGGCAGCCAGTGGAGAACGCTGGAAATGCATCGAAGTCGAGCAAGAAAAAAACGTCACGTATACGCCCCCGTGTGCGGCGCAAATTCATCAAAATCAGTTGTAACACGCCACCCTCAGAATAAAACGCTTCAGTTTCTTAAAAGCCTTCAAAAGTACAGTTTCCTCTTGCAGAACGTGAAAAAAAACATCCAGGAACTATTGAAAACAGATCTGTGGAAAGCCAAGCAGTAACAAATTACTCGTTTTTATGCATTTTGTGTGCTCTCCTCGCCTGCTGGTAAAAATGTATGCACACACGCCAGGACGCTTGTGTCCCTCAAAATAAAATGCGTTATTTCCCATTAAGGGAACCAATTATGGTCACTCAGCAGGCAGTGGAGGACGCTGGAAACGCATCGATGCCGCGCAGGAAAAAAATGTTACGTATACGCCCCGTGTGCGGCGCAAAGTCATCAAAATCAGCTGTAACACGCCACCCTCAGAATAAAACGCTTTAGTTTCTTAAAGGCCTTCAAAGGCACAGCTTCCTCTTGCAGAACATGAAAGAAAACATCCAGGAGCTGTTGAAAACAGAACAGTGAAAAACCAAGCAGTAACAAAATTACACGATTTTTATGCATTTTGTGTGCTCTCCTCGGCTGCTGGTAAAAATTAATGTACGCACGCCTGGACGTTTGTGTCCCTCAATATAAAATGCGTTATTCACCATCAAGAGAACCTATAGTGGTCACTCGGCAGCCAGTGGAGAACGCTGGAAATGCATCGAAGTCGAGCAAGAAAAAAACGTCACGTATACGCTCCCGTGTGCGGCGCAAATTCATCAAAATCAGTTGTAACACGCCACCCTCAGAATAAAACGCATCAGTTTCTTAAAGGCCTTCAAAAGCACAGCTCCCTCTTGCAAAACGTGAAAGAAAACATCCAGGAGCTGTTGAAAACAGAACAGTGAAAAACCAAGCAGTAACAAAATTACTCGTTTTCTATGCATTTTGTGTGCTCTCCTCACCTGCTGGTAAAAATGTATGTACGCACGCCTGGACGTTTGTGTCCCTCAATATAAAATGCGTTATTCCCCATCAAGGGAACCTATAATGGTCACTTAGGGGCCAGCGGAGAACGCTGGAAACGCATCGAAGTCTCGCCAAAAAAAAATGTTGCGTATACGCCCTCGTGTGCGGCGCAAATTCATCGAAATCAGCTGTAACACGCCACCCTCGGAATAAAACGCTTCAGTTTCTTAAAGGCCTTCAAAAGCACAGCTTCCTCTTGCAGAACGTGAAAGAAAACATTAGGGAGCTGTTGAAAACAGAACAGTGAAAAAGCAAGCAGTAACAAAATTACCCGTCTTTTATGCATTTTGCGTGCTCTCCTCGCCTGCTGGTAAAAATGTATGTACGCACGCCTGGACGTTTGTGTCCCTCAATATAAAATGCGTTATTCCCCATCAAGGGAACCTATAATGGCCACTCGGCAGCCAGTGGAGAACGCTGGAAATGCATCGAAGTCGTGCAAGAAAAAAACGTTACATATACGCCCCCGTGTGGGGCGCAAAGTCATCAAAATCAGCTTTATCACGCCACCCTCAGAATAAAACGCTTCAGTTTCTTAAAGGCCTTCAGTAGCACAGCTTCCCCTTGAAGACCGTGAAAGAAAACATCCAGTAGCTGTTGAAAACAGAACAGTGAAAAACAAAGCAGTAACAAAATTACTTGGTTTTTATGCATTTTGTGTGCTCTCCTCGCCTGCTGGTAAAAATGTATGTACGCACGCCTGGACGTTTGTGTCCCTCAATAGAAAATGCGTTATTACCCATCAAGGGAAGCTATAATGGTCACTTAGCAGCCAGCGCAGATCGCTGAAAACGCAATGAAGTCGCGCCAGAAAAAAATGTTGCGTATACGCCCCCGTGTGCTGCGCAAGTTCATCAAAATCAGCTGTAACACGCCACCCTCAGAATAAAACGCTTCAGTTTCTTTAAAGCCTTCTATAGCACAGCTTCCCCTTGCAGATCGTGAAAGAAAACATCCAGTAGCTGTTGAAAACAGAACAGTGAAAAACAAAGCAGTAACAAAATTACTCGTTTTTTATGCATTTTGTGTGCTCTCCTCGCCTGCTGGTAAAAATGTATGTACGCACGCCTGGACGTTTGTGTCCCTCAATAGAAAATGCGTTATTACCCATCAAGGGAACCTATAATGGTCACTTAGCAGCCAGGGCAGATCGCTGGAAACGCAATGAAGTCGCGCCAGAAAAAAAGTTACGTATACGCCCGTGTGCTGCGCAAATTCATCAAAATCAGCTTTAACACGCCACCCTCAGAATAAAACGCTTCAGTTTCTTAAAGGCCTTCAATAGCACAGCTTCCCCATGCAGATCGTGAAAGAAAACATGCAGTAGCTGTTGAAAACAGAACAGTGGAAAACAAAGCAGTATCAAAATTACTCGTTTTTTATGCATTTTGTGTGCTCTCCTCGCCTGCTAGTAAAAATGTATGTACGCACGCCTGGACGTTTGTGTCCCTCAATAGAAAATGCGTTATTCCAAATCAAGGGAATCTATAATGGTCACTTAGCAGCCAGCGCAGAAAGCTGGAAACGCATCGAAGTCGCGCCAGAAAAAAAAGTTACGTATACGCCCCCGTGTGCTGCGCAATTTCATCAAAATCAGCTGTAACACGCCACCCTCAGAATAAAACGCTTCAGTTTCTTAAAGGCCTTCAAAAGCACAGCTTCCCCTTGCAGATCGTGAAGGAAAACATCCAAGAGCTGTTGAAAACAGAACAGTGAAAAACCAAGCAGTAACAAAATTACTCGTCTTTTATGCATTTTGTGTGCTCTCCTCGCCTGCTGGTAAAAATGTATGCACACGCGCCTGGACGCTAGTGTCCCTCAAAATAAAATGCGTTATTTCCCATCAAGGGAACATATTATGGTGACGGCGTGTGCGGCGCAAATTCATCAAAACCAGCTGTAACACGCCACCCTCAGTATAAAACGCTTCTGTTTCTCAAAGGCCTTCAAAAGCACAGCTTCCTCTTGCAGAACGTGAAAGAAAACTTTCGGGAGCTGTTGAAAACAGAACAGTGAAAAACCAGGCAGTAACAAAATTACTCGTTTTTTATGCATTTTGTGTGCTCTCCTCACCTGCTGGTAAAAATGCATGTACCCACGCCTGGACGCATGTGTCCCTCAAAATAAAATGCATTATTACCCATCAAGGGAACCTATTATGGACACTTAGGAGCCAGCGGAGAACGCTGGAAACGCATCGAAGTCGCGCCAGAAAAAAACGTTGCGTATACGCCCCCGTGTGCTGCGCAATTTTATCAAAATCAGCTGTAACACGCCACCTTCAGAATAAAACGCTTCAGTTTCTTAAAGGCCTTCAGTAGCATAGCTTCCCCTTGAAGATCGTGAAAGAAAACATCCAGTAGCTGTTGAAAACAGAACAGTGAAAAACAAAGCAGTAACAAAATTACTGGTTTTTTATGCATTTTGTGTGCTCTCCTCGCCTGCTGGTAAAAATGTATGTACGCACGCCTGGACGTTTGTGTCCCTCAATAGAAAATGCGTTATTACCCATCAAGGGAATCTATGTATAATGGTCACTTAGCAGCCAGCGCAGAACGCTGAAAACGCAATGAAGTCGCGCCAGAGAAAAATGTTGCGTATACGCCCCCGTGTGCTGCGCAAGTTCATCAAAATCAGCTGTAACACGCCACCCTCAGAATAAAACGCTTCAGTTTCTTTATAGCCTTCAATAGCACAGCTTCCCCTTGCAGATCGTGAAAGAAAACATCCAGTAGCTGTTGAAAGCAGAACAGTGAAAAACAAAGCAGTAACAAAATTACTCGTTTTTTATGCATTTTGTGTGCTCTCCTCGCCTGCTTGTAAAAATGTATGTACGCACGCCTGGACGATTGTGTCCCTCAATAGAAAATGCGTTATTACCCATCAAGGGAACCTATAATGGTCACTTAGCAGCCAGCGCAGATCGCTGGAAACGCAATGAAGTCGCGCCAGAAAAAAATGTTGCGTATACGCCCCCGTGTGCTGCGCAAGTTCATCAAAATCAGCTGTAACACGCCACCTTCAGAATAAAACGCTTCAGTTTCATAAAGGCCCTCAAAAGCACAGCTTCCTCTTGCAGAACGTGAGAGAAAACATCCAGGAGCTCTTGAAAACAGAGCAGTGAAAAACCAAGCAGTAACAAAATTACTGGTTTTTTATGCATTTTGTGTTCTCTCCTCGCCTGCTGGTAAAAATGTATGTACGCACGCCTGGACGTTTGTGTCCCTCAATAGAAAATGCGTTATTACCCATCAGGGGAACCTATAATGGTCACTTAGCAGCCAGCGCAGATAGCTGGAAACGCAATGAAGTCGCGCCAGAAAAAAAGTTACGTATACGCCCGTGTGCTGCGCAAATTCATCAAAATCAGCTTTAACACGCCACCCTCAGAATAAAACGCTTCAGTTTCTTAAAGGCCTTCAATAGCACAGCTTCCCCTTGCAGATCGTGAAAGAAAACATCCAGTAGCTGTTGAAAACAGAACAGTGGAAGACAAAGCAGTATCAAAATTACTCGTTTTTTATGCATTTTGTGTGCTCTCCTCGCCTGCTAGTAAAAATGTATGTACGCACGCCTGGACGTTTGTGTCCCTCAATAGAAAATGCGTTATTCCCCATCAAGGGAACCTATAATGGTCACTTAGCAGCCAGCGCAGAAAGCTGGAAACGCATCGAAGTCGCGCCAGAAAAAAAAGTTACGTATACGCCCCGTGTGCTGCGCAATTTCATCAAAATCAGCTGTAACTCGCCACCCTCAGAATAAAACGCTTCAGTTTCTTAAAGGCCTTCAAAAGCACAGCTTCCCCTTGCAGATCGTGAAGGAAAACATCCAGGAGCTGTTGAAAACAGAACAGTGAAAAACCAAGTAGTAACAAAATTACTCGTCTTTTATGCATTTTGTGTGCTTTCCTCGCCTGCTGGTAAAAATGTATGCACACGCGCCTGGACGCTAGTGTCCCTCAAAATAAAATGCGTTATTTCCCATCAAGGGAACATATTATGGTGACGGCGTGTGCGGCGCAAATTCATCAAAACCAGCTGTAACACGCCACTCTCAGAATAAAACGCTTCAGTTTCTCAAAGGCCTTCAAAAGCACAGCTTCCTCTTGCAGAACGTGAAAGAAAACTTTCGGGAGCTGTTGAAAACAGAACAGTGAAAAACCAAGCAATAACAAAATTACTCGTTTTTTATGCATTTTGTGTGCTCTCCTCACCTGCTGGTAAAAATGTATGTACCCACGCCAGGACGCTTGTGTCCCTCAATATAAAATGCATTATTCCCCATCAAGGGAACCTATTATGGACACTTAGGAGCCAGCGGAGAACGCTGGAAACGCATCGAAGTCGCGCCAGAAAAAAATGTTGCGTATACGCCCCCGTGTGGGGCGCAAAGTCATCAAAATCAGCTGTAACACGCCACCCTCAGAATAAGACGCTTTAGTTTCTTAAAGGTCTTCAAAAGCACAGTTTCCTCTTGCAGAATGTAAAAGAAAACATCCAAGAGCTGTTGAAAACAGAACAGTGAAAAACCAAGCCGTAACAAAATTACCCGTTTTTTTATGCATTTTGTGTGCTCTCCTCGCCTGCTGGTAAACATGTATGCACACACGCCTGGACGCTTGTGTCCCATCAAGGGAACCCATAATGGTCACTTAGCAGCCAGCGGAGAACGCTGGAAACGCATCGAAATCGCGCCAGAAAAAAATGTTGCGTATACGCCCCCGTGCGCTGCGCAATTTTATCAAAATCAGCTGTAACACGCCACCCTAAGAATAAAACGCTTCAGTTTCTAAAAAGGTCTTCAAAAGCACAGCTACCTCTCGCAGAACGTGAAGGAAAACATCCAGGAGCTGTTGAAAACAGAACAGTGAAAAATCAAGCAGTAACAAAATTACACGTTTTTTATGCATTTTGTGTGCTCTCCTCGCCTGCTGGTAAAAATATATGTACGCACGCCTGGACGCTTGTGTCCCTCAAAATAAAATGCGTTATTTCCCATCAAGGGAACCTATCGTGGTCACTCAGCAGGCAGTGGAGAAGGCTGAAAACGCATCGATGTCGCGCAGGAAAAAAAATGTTACGTATACCCCCCCGTGTGCGGCGCAAATTCATCAAAATCAGCTGTAACACGACACCCTTAGAATAAAATGCTTCAGTTTCTTAAAGGCCTTCAAAAGCACAGCTTCCTCTTGCAGAACGTGAAAGAAAACATCCAGGAGCTGTTGTAAACAGAACAGTGAAAACCAAGCAGTAACAAAATTACCCGTTTTTTTATGCATTTTGTGTGCCCTCCTCGCCTGCTGGTAAAAATGTATGTACACACGCCTGGACGCTTGTGTCCCTCAAAATAAAATGCGTTATTTCCCATCAAGGGAACCTATCGTGGTCACTCAGCAGGCAGTGGAGAAGGCTGAAAACGCATCGATGTCGCGCAGGATAAAAAATGTTACGTATACCCCCCCGTGTGCGGCGCAAATTCATCAAAATCAGCTGTAACACGACACCCTCAGAATTGAACGCTTCAGTTTCTTAAAGGCCTTCAAAAGCACAGCTTCCCCTTGCAGGTCGTGAATGAAAACATCCAGGAGCTGTTGAAAACAGAACAGTGAAAAACCAAGCAGTAACAAAATTACTCGATTTTTATGCATTTTGTGTGCTCTCCTCGCCTGCTGGTAAAAATGTATGTACACACGCCTGGACGCTTGTGTCCCTCAAAATAAAATGCGTTATTTCCCATCAAGGGAACCTATCGTGGTCACTCAGCAGGCAGTGGAGAAGGCTGAAAACGCATCGATGTCGCGCAGAAAAAAAAATGTTACGTATACCCCCCCGTGTGCGGCGCAAATTCATCAAAATCAGCTGTAACACGACACCCTTAGAATAAAATGCTTCAGTTTCTTAAAGGCCTTCAAAAGCACAGCTTCCTCTTGCAGAACGTGAAAGAAAACATCCAGGAGCTCTTGAAAACAGAGCAGTGAAAAACCAAGCAGTAACAAAATTACTGGTTTCTTATGCATTTTGTGTGCTCTCCTCGCCTGCTGGTAAAAATGTATGTACGCACGCCTGGACGTTTGTGTCCTTCAATAGAAAATGCGTTATTACCCATCAAGGGAACCTATAATGGTCACTTAGCAGCCAGCGCAGATAGCTGGAAACGCAATGAAGTCGCGCCAGAAAAAAAGTTACGTATACGCCCGTGTGCTGCGCAAATTCATCAAAATCAGCTTTAACACGCCACCCTCAGAATAAAACGCTTCAGTTTCTTAAAGGCCTTCAATAGCACAGCTTCCCCTTGCAGATCGTGAAAGAAAACATCCAGTAGCTGTTGAAAACAGAACAGTGGAAAACAAAGCAGTATCAAAATTACTCGTTTTTTATGCATTTTGTGTGCTCTCCTCGCCTGCTAGTAAAAATGTATGTACGCACGCCTGGACGTTTGTGTCCCTCAATAGAAAATGCGTTATTCCCCATCAAGGGAACCTATAATGGTCACTTAGCAGCCAGCGCAGAAAGCTGGAAACGCATCGAAGTCGCGCCAGAAAAAAAAGTTACGTATACGCCCCGTGTGCTGCGCAATTTCATCAAAATCAGCTGTAACACGCCACCCTCAGAATAAAACGCTTCAGTTTCTTAAAGGCCTTCAAAAGCACAGCTTCCCCTTGCAGATCGTGAAGGAAAACATCCAGGAGCTGTTGAAAACAGAACAGTGAAAAACCAAGCAATAACAAAATTACTCGTTTTTTTATGCATTTTGTGTGCTCTCCTCGCCTGCTGGTAAACATGTATGCACACACGCCTGGACGCTTGTGTCCCATCAAGGGAACCCATAATGGTCACTTAGCAGCCAGCGGAGAACGCTGGAAACGCATCGAAATCGCGCCAGAAAAAAATGTTGCGTATACGCCCCCGTGTGCTGCGCAATTTTATCAAAATCAGCTGTAACACGCCACCCTCAGAATAAAACGCTTCAGTTTCTTAAAGGTCTTCAAAAGCACAGCTACCTCTCGCAGAACGTGAAAGAAAACATCCAGGAGCTGTTGAAAACAGAACAGTGAAAAATCAAGCAGTAACAAAATTACACGTTTTTTATGCATTTTGTGTGCTCTCCTCGCCTGCTGGTAAAAATATATGTACGCACGCCTGGCCGATTGTGTCGCTCAATACAAAATGCGTTATTCCCCATCAAGAGAACCTATATTGGTCACTCGGCAGCCAGTGGATAACGCTGGAAATGCATCGAAGTCGAGCAAGAAAAAAATGTTAGTTAAGCGCCCCCGTGTGCGGCGCAAATTCACCAAAATCAGCTGTAACACGCCACCCTCAGAATTGAACGCTTCAGTTTCTTAAAGGCCTTCAAAAGCACAGCTTCCCCTTGCAGGTCGTGAAAGAAAACATCCAGGAGCTGTTGAAAACAGAACAGTGAAAAACCAAGCAGTAACAAAATTACTCGTTTTTTATGCATTTTGTGTGCTCTCCTCGCCTGCTGGTAAAAATGTATGTACACACGCCTGGACGCTTGTGTCCCTCAAAATAAAATGCGTTATTTCCCATCAAGGGAACCTATCGTGGTCACTCAGCAGGCAGTGGAGAAGGCTGAAAACGCATCGATGTCGCGCAGGAAAAAAAATGTTACGTATACCCCCCCGTGTGCGGCGCAAATTCATCAAAATCAGCTGTAACACGACACCCTTAGAATAAAATGCTTCAGTTTCTTAAAGGCCTTCAAAAGCACAGCTTCCTCTTGCAGAACGTGAAAGAAAACATCCAGGAGCTGTTGAAAACAGATCAGTGAAAAACCAAGCAGTAACAAAATGACTCGTTTCTTATGCATTTTGTGTGCTCTCCACGCCTGCTGGTAAAAATGTATGTACGCACGCCTGAACGTTTGTGTCCCTCAATATAAAATGCGTTATTCGCCATCAAGAGAACCTATCGTGGTCACTCAGCAGGCAGTGGAGAAGGCTGAAAACGCATCGATGTCGCGCAGGAAAAAAAATGTTACGTATACCCCCCCGTGTGCGGCGCAAATTCATCAAAATCAGCTGTAACACGACACCCTTAGAATAAAATGCTTCAGTTTCTTAAAGGCCTTCAAAAGCACAGCTTCCTCTTGCAGAACGTGAAAGAAAACATCCAGGAGCTGTTGAAAACAGAACAGTGAAAAACCAAGCAGTAACAAAATTACTCGTTTTTTATGCATTTTGTGTGCTCTCCTTGCCTGCTGGTAAAAATGTATGTACACACGTCTGGACGTTTGTGTCCCTCAATATAGAATGCGTTATTCCCCATCAAGGGAACCTATAATGGTCACTTAGCAGTCAGCGGAGAACGCTGGAAACGCATCGAAATGGCGGCAGAAAAAAATGTTACGTATACGCCCCCGTGTGCGGCGAAAATTCATCAAAATCAGTCGTATCACGCCACCCTCAGAATAAAACGCTTCGGTTTCTTAAAGGCCTTCAAAAGCACAGCTTCCTCCTGCAGAACGTGAAAGAAAACATTCGGGAGCTGTTGAAAACAGAACAGTGAAAAATCAAGCAGTAACAAAATTACCCGTTTTTTATGCATTTTGCGTGCTCTCCTCGCCTGCTGGTAAACATGTATGCACACACGCCTGGACGCTTGTGTCCCATCAAGGGAACCCATAATGGTCACTTAGCAGCCAGCGGAGAACGCTGGAAACGCATCGAAATCGCGCCAGAAAAAAATGTTGCGTATACGCCCCCGTGTGCTGCGCAATTTTATCAAAATCAGCTGTAACACGCCACCCTCAGAATAAGACGCTTTAGTTTCTTAAAGGTCTTCAAAAGCACAGTTTCCTCTTGCAGAATGTAAAAGAAAACATCCAAGAGCTGTTGAAAACAGAACAGTGAAAAACCAAGCAGTAACAAAATTACCCGTTTTTTTATGCATTTTGTGTGCTCTCCTCGCCTGCTGGTAAACATATATGCACACACGCCTGGACGCTTGTGTCCCATCAAGGGAACCCATAATGGTCACTTAGCAGCCAGCGGAGAACGCTGGAAACGCATCGAAATCGCGCCAGAAAAAAATGTTGCGTATACGCCCCCGTGTGCTGCGCAATTTTATCAAAATCAGCTGTAACACGCCACCCTCAGAATAAAACGCTTCAGTTTCTTAAAGGCCTTCAAAAGGCCTTTAAGGCCTGCTACCTCTCGCAGAACGTGAAAGAAAACATCCAGGAGCTGATGAAAACAGAACAGTGAAAAATCAAGCAGTAACAAAATTACACGTTTTTTATGCATTATGTGTGCTCTCCTCGCCTGCTGGTAAAAATATATGTACGCACGCCTGGACGTTTGTGTCCCTCAATACAAAATGCGTTATTCCCCATCAAGGGAACCTATATTGGTCACTCGGCAGCCAGTGGAGAACGCTGGAAATGCATCGAAGTAGAGCAAGAAAAAAATGTTAGTTATACGCCCCCGTGTGCGGCGCAAATTCATCAAAATCAGCTGTAACACGACACCCTCAGAATTGAACGCTTCAGTTTCTTAAAGGCCTTCAAAAGCACAGCTTCCCCTTGCAGGTCGTGAAAGAAAACGTCCAAGAGCTGTTGAAAACAGAACAGTGAAAAACCAAGCAGTAACAAAATTACTCGTTTTTTATGCATTTTGTGTGCTCTCCTCGCCTGCTGGTAAAAATGTATGTACACACGCCTGGACGCTTGTGTCCCTCAAAATAAAATGCGTTATTTCCCATCAAGGGAACCTATCGTGGTCACTCAGCAGGCAGTGGAGTAGGCTGAAAACGCATCGATGTCGCGCAGGATAAAAATGTTACGTATACGCCCCCGTGTGCGGCGAAAATTCATCAAAATCAGCCGTAACACGCCACCCTCAGAATAAAACGCTTCGGTTTCTTAAAGGCCTTCAAAAGCACAGCTTCCTCTTGCAGAACGTGAAAGAAAACATTCAGGAGCTGTTGAAAACAGAACAGTGAAAAACCAAGCAGTAACAAAATTACCCGTTTTTCATGCATTTTGTGTGCTCTCCTCGCCTGCTGGTAAAAATGTATATACACACGCCTGGACGTTTGTGTCCCTCAATATAAAATGCGTTATTCCCCATCAAGGGAACCTATAATGGTCACTTAGCAGTCAGCGGAGAACGCTGGAAACGCATCGAAATGGCGGCAGAAAAAAATGTTACGTATACGCCCCCGTGTGCGGTGCAAAGTCATCAAAATCAGCTGTAACACGCCACCCTCAGAATAAAACGCTTCAGTTTCTTAAAGGCCATCAAAAGCACAGCTTCCTCTTGCAGAACGTGAAGGAAAACATCCAGGAGCTGTAGAAAACAGAACAGTGAAAAATCAAGCAGAAACAAAATTACCCGTTTTTTATGCATTTTGCGTGCTCTCCTCGCCTGCTGGTAAAAATGTATATACACACGCCAGGACGCTTGTGTCCCTCAAAATAAAATGCGTTAATTCCAATCAAGGGAACCTATCGTGGTCACCCAGCAGGCAGTGGAGAAGGCTGAAAACGCATCGATGTCGCGCAGGAAAAAAGTGTTACGTATACGCCCCCGTGTGCGGCGCAAATTCATCAAAATCAGCTGTAACACGCCACCCTCAGAATAAAACGCTTCAGTTTCTTAAAGGCCTTCAAAAGCACAGCTTCCTCTTGCAGAACGTGAAAGAAAACATCCAGGAGCTGTTGAAAACAGATCAGTGAAAAACCAAGCAGTAACAAAATTACTCGTTTTTTATGCATTTTATGTGCCCTCCTCGCCTGCTGGTAAAAATGTATGTACGCACGCCTGGACGTTTGTGTCCCTCAATATAAAATGCGTTATTCCCCATCAAGAGAACCTATCGTGGTCACTCAGCAGGCAGTGGAGAAGGCTGAAAACGCATCGATGTCGCGCAGGAAAAAAATGTTACGTATACGCCCCCGTGTGCGGCGCAAATTCATCAAAATCAGCTGTAACACGCCACCCTCAGAATAAAACGCTTCAGTTTCTTAATGGCCATCAAAAGCACAGCTTCCTCTTGCAGAACGTGAAGGAAAACATCCAGGAGCTGTAGAAAACAGAACAGTGAAAAATCAAGCAGTAACAAAATTACCCGCTTTTTATGCATTTTGTGTGCTCTCCTCACCTGCTGGTAAAAATGTATGTACGCACGCCTGGACGTTTGTGTCCCTAAATATAAAATGCGTTATTCCCCATCAAGGGAACCTATTATGGACACTTAGGAGCCAGCGGAGAACGCTGGAAACGCATCGAAGTCGCGCCAGAAAAAAATGTTACGTATACGCCCCAGTGTGCGGTGCAAAGTCATCAAAATCAGCTGTAACACGCCACCCTCAGAATAAAACGCTTCAGTTTCTTAAAGGCCACCAAAAGCGCAGTTTCCTCTTGCAGAACGTGAAAGAAAACATCCAGGAGCTGGAGAAATCAGAACAGTGAAAAATCAAGCAGTAACAAAATAACCCGTTTTTTATGCATTTTGCGTGCTCTCCTCGCCTGCTGGTAAAAATGTATGTACGTACGCCTGGACGTTTGTGTCCCTTAATATAAAATGCGTTATTCCCCATCAAGGGAAGCTATAATGGTCACTTAGCAGTCAGCGGAGAACGCTGGAAACGCATCGAAATCGCGCCAGAAAAAAATGTTACGTATACGCCCCCGTGTGCGGCGCAAAGTCATCAAAATCAGCTGTAACACGCCACCCTCAGAATAAAACGCTTCAGTTTCTTAAAGGCCACCAAAAGCGCAGTTTCCTCTTGCAGAACGTGAAAGAAAACATCCAGGAGCTGGAGAAATCAGAACAGTGAAAAATCAAGCAGTAACAAAATAACCCGTTTTTTATGCATTTTGCGTGCTCTCCTCGCCTGCTGGTAAAAATGTATGTACGTACGCCTGGACGTTTGTGTCCCTTAATATAAAATGCGTTATTCCCCATCAAGGGAAGCTATAATGGTCACTTAGCAGTCAGCGGAGAACGCTGGAAACGCATCGAAATCGCGCCAGAAAAAAATGTTACGTATACGCCCCCGTGTGCGGCGCAAAGTCATCAAAATCAGCTGTAACACGCCACCCTCAGAATAAGACGCTTTAGTTTCTTAAAGGTCTTCAAAAGCACAGTTTCCTCTTGCAGAATGTAAAAGAAAACATCCAAGAGCTGTTGAAAACAGAACAGTGAAAAACCAAGCCGTAACAAAATTACCCGTTTTTTTATGCATTTTGTGTGCTCTCCTCGCCTGCTGGTAAACATGTATGCACACACGCCTGGACGCTTGTGTCCCATCAAGGGAACCCATAATGGTCACTTAGCAGCCAGCGGAGAACGCTGGAAACGCATCGAAATCGCGCCAGAAAAAAATGTTGCGTATACGCCCCCGTGTGCTGCGCAATTTTATCAAAATCAGCTGTAACACGCCACCCTCAGAATAAAACGCTTCAGTTTCTTAAAGGTCTTCAAAAGCACAGCTACCTCTCGCAGAACGTGAAGGAAAACATCCAGGAGCTGTTGAAAACAGAACAGTGAAAAATCAAGCAGTAACAAAATTACACGTTTTTTATGCATTTTGTGTGCTCTCCTCGCCTGCTGGTAAAAATATATGTACGCATGCCTGGACGCTTGTGTCCCTCAAAATAAAATGCGTTATTTCCCATCAAGGGAACCTATCGTGGTCACTCAGCAGGCAGTGGAGAAGGCTGAAAACGCATCGATGTCGCGCAGGAAAAAAAATGTTACGTATACCCCCCCGTGTGCGGCGCAAATTCATCAAAATCAGCTGTAACACGACACCCTTAGAATAAAATGCTTCAGTTTCTTAAAGGCCTTCAAAAGCACAGCTTCCTCTTGCAGAACGTGAAAGAAAACATCCAGGAGCTGTTGTAAACAGAACAGTGAAAACCAAGCAGTAACAAAATTACCCGTTTTTTTATGCATTTTGTGTGCCCTCCTCGCCTGCTGGTAAAAATGTATGTACACACGCCTGGACGCTTGTGTCCCTCAAAATAAAATGCGTTATTTCCCATCAAGGGAACCTATCGTGGTCACTCAGCAGGCAGTGGAGAAGGCTGAAAACGCATCGATGTCGCGCAGGAAAAAAAATGTTACGTATACCCCCCCGTGTGCGGCGCAAATTCATCAAAATCAGCTGTAACACGACACCCTCAGAATTGAACGCTTCAGTTTCTTAAAGGCCTTCAAAAGCACAGCTTCCCCTTGCAGGTCGTGAATGAAAACATCCAGGAGCTGTTGAAAACAGAACAGTGAAAAACCAAGCAGTAACAAAATTACTCGATTTTTATGCATTTTGTGTGCTCTCCTCGCCTGCTGGTAAAAATGTATGTACACACGCCTGGACGCTTGTGTCCCTCAAAATAAAATGCGTTATTTCCCATCAAGGGAACCTATCGTGGTCACTCAGCAGGCAGTGGAGAAGGCTGAAAACGCATCGATGTCGCGCAGAAAAAAAAATGTTACGTATACCCCCCCGTGTGCGGCGCAAATTCATCAAAATCAGCTGTAACACGACACCCTTAGAATAAAATGCTTCAGTTTCTTAAAGGCCTTCAAAAGCACAGCTTCCTCTTGCAGAACGTGAAAGAAAACATCCAGGAGCTCTTGAAAACAGAGCAGTGAAAAACCAAGCAGTAACAAAATTACTGGTTTCTTATGCATTTTGTGTGCTCTCCTCGCCTGCTGGTAAAAATGTATGTACGCACGCCTGGACGTTTGTGTCCCTCAATAGAAAATGCGTTATTACCCATCAAGGGAACCTATAATGGTCACTTAGCAGCCAGCGCAGATAGCTGGAAACGCAATGAAGTCGCGCCAGAAAAAAAGTTACGTATACGCCCGTGTGCTGCGCAAATTCATCAAAATCAGCTTTAACACGCCACCCTCAGAATAAAACGCTTCAGTTTCTTAAAGGCCTTCAATAGCACAGCTTCCCCTTGCAGATCGTGAAAGAAAACATCCAGTAGCTGTTGAAAACAGAACAGTGGAAAACAAAGCAGTATCAAAATTACTCGTTTTTTATGCATTTTGTGTGCTCTCCTCGCCTGCTAGTAAAAATGTATGTACGCACGCCTGGACGTTTGTGTCCCTCAATAGAAAATGCGTTATTCCCCATCAAGGGAACCTATAATGGTCACTTAGCAGCCAGCGCAGAAAGCTGGAAACGCATCGAAGTCGCGCCAGAAAAAAAAGTTACGTATACGCCCCGTGTGCTGCGCAATTTCATCAAAATCAGCTGTAACACGCCACCCTCAGAATAAAACGCTTCAGTTTCTTAAAGGCCTTCAAAAGCACAGCTTCCCCTTGCAGATCGTGAAGGAAAACATCCAGGAGCTGTTGAAAACAGAACAGTGAAAAACCAAGCAATAACAAAATTACTCGTTTTTTTATGCATTTTGTGTGCTCTCCTCGCCTGCTGGTAAACATGTATGCACACACGCCTGGACGCTTGTGTCCCATCAAGGGAACCCATAATGGTCACTTAGCAGCCAGCGGAGAACGCTGGAAACGCATCGAAATCGCGCCAGAATAAAATGTTGCGTATACGCCCCCGTGTGCTGCGCAATTTTATCAAAATCAGCTGTAACACGCCACCCTCAGAATAAAACGCTTCAGTTTCTTAAAGGTCTTCAAAAGCACAGCTACCTCTCGCAGAACGTGAAAGAAAACATCCAGGAGCTGTTGAAAACAGAACAGTGAAAAATCAAGCAGTAACAAAATTACACGTTTTTTATGCATTTTGTGTGCTCTCCTCGCCTGCTGGTAAAAATATATGTACGCACGCCTGGACGATTGTGTCGCTCAATACAAAATGCGTTATTCCCCATCAAGAGAACCTATATTGGTCACTCGGCAGCCAGTGGATAACGCTGGAAATGCATCGAAGTCGAGCAAGAAAAAAATGTTAGTTAAACGCCCCCGTGTGCGGCGCAAATTCATCAAAATCAGCTGTAACACGCCACCCTCAGAATTGAACGCTTCAGTTTCTTAAAGGCCTTCAAAAGCACAGCTTCCCCTTGCAGGTCGTGAAAGAAAACATCCAGGAGCTGTTGAAAACAGAACAGTGAAAAACCAAGCAGTAACAAAATTACTCGTTTTTTATGCATTTTGTGTGCTCTCCTCGCCTGCTGGTAAAAATGTATGTACACACGCCTGGACGCTTGTGTCCCTCAAAATAAAATGCGTTATTTCCCATCAAGGGAACCTATCGTGGTCACTCAGCAGGCAGTGGAGAAGGCTGAAAACGCATCGATGTCGCGCAGGAAAAAAAATGTTACGTATACCCCCCCGTGTGCGGCGCAAATTCATCAAAATCAGCTGTAACACGACACCCTTAGAATAAAATGCTTCAGTTTCTTAAAGGCCTTCAAAAGCACAGCTTCCTCTTGCAGAACGTGAAAGAAAACATCCAGGAGCTGTTGAAAACAGATCAGTGAAAAACCAAGCAGTAACAAAATGACTCGTTTCTTATGCATTTTGTGTGCTCTCCACGCCTGCTGGTAAAAATGTATGTACGCACGCCTGAACGTTTGTGTCCCTCAATATAAAATGCGTTATTCGCCATCAAGAGAACCTATCGTGGTCACTCAGCAGGCAGTGGAGAAGGCTGAAAACGCATCGATGTCGCGCAGGAAAAAAAATGTTACGTATACCCCCCCGTGTGCGGCGCAAATTCATCAAAATCAGCTGTAACACGACACCCTTAGAATAAAATGCTTCAGTTTCTTAAAGGCCTTCAAAAGCACAGCTTCCTCTTGCAGAACGTGAAAGAAAACATCCAGGAGCTGTTGAAAACAGAACAGTGAAAAACCAAGCAGTAACAAAATTACTCGTTTTTTATGCATTTTGTGTGCTCTCCTTGCCTGCTGGTAAAAATGTATGTACACACGTCTGGACGTTTGTGTCCCTCAATATAGAATGCGTTATTCCCCATCAAGGGAACCTATAATGGTCACTTAGCAGTCAGCGGAGAACGCTGGAAACGCATCGAAATGGCGGCAGAAAAAAATGTTACGTATACGCCCCCGTGTGCGGCGAAAATTCATCAAAATCAGTCGTATCACGCCACCCTCAGAATAAAACGCTTCGGTTTCTTAAAGGCCTTCAAAAGCACAGCTTCCTCCTGCAGAACGTGAAAGAAAACATTCGGGAGCTGTTGAAAACAGAACAGTGAAAAATCAAGCAGTAACAAAATTACCCGTTTTTTATGCATTTTGCGTGCTCTCCTCTCCTGCTGGTAAACATGTATGCACACACGCCTGGACGCTTGTGTCCCATCAAGGGAACCCATAATGGTCACTTAGCAGCCAGCGGAGAACGCTGGAAACGCATCGAAATCGCGCCAGAAAAAAATGTTGCGTATACGCCCCCGTGTGCTGCGCAATTTTATCAAAATCAGCTGTAACACGCCACCCTCAGAATAAGACGCTTTAGTTTCTTAAAGGTCTTCAAAAGCACAGTTTCCTCTTGCAGAATGTAAAAGAAAACATCCAAGAGCTGTTGAAAACAGAACAGTGAAAAACCAAGCAGTAACAAAATTACCCGTTTTTTTATGCATTTTGTGTGCTCTCCTCGCCTGCTGGTAAACATATATGCACACACGCCTGGACGCTTGTGTCCCTTCAAGGGAACCCATAATGGTCACTTAGCAGCCAGCGGAGAACGCTGGAAACGCATCGAAATCGCGCCAGAAAAAAATGTTGCGTATACGCCCCCGTGTGCTGCGCAATTTTATCAAAATCAGCTGTAACACGCCACCCTCAGAATAAAACGCTTCAGTTTCTTAAAGGCCTTCAAAAGCACAGCTACCTCTCGCAGAACGTGAAAGAAAACATCCAGGAGCTGATGAAAACAGAACAGTGAAAAATCAAGCAGTAACAAAATTACACGTTTTTTATGCATTATGTGTGCTCTCCTCGCCTGCTGGTAAAAATGTATGTACGCACGCCTGGACGTTTGTGTCCCTCAATACAAAATGCGTTATTCCCCATCAAGGGAACCTATATTGGTCACTCGGCAGCCAGTGGAGAACGCTGGAAATGCATCGAAGTAGAGCAAGAAAAAAATGTTAGTTATACGCCCCCGTGTGCGGCGCAAATTCATCAAAATCAGCTGTAACACGACACCCTCAGAATTGAACGCTTCAGTTTCTTAAAGGCCTTCAAAAGCACAGCTTCCCCTTGCAGGTCGTGAAAGAAAACGTCCAAGAGCTGTTGAAAACAGAACAGTGAAAAACCAAGCAGTAACAAAATTACTCGTTTTTTATGCATTTTGTGTGCTCTCCTCGCCTGCTGGTAAAAATGTATGTACACACGCCTGGACGCTTGTGTCCCTCAAAATAAAATGCGTTATTTCCCATCAAGGGAACCTATCGTGGTCACTCAGCAGGCAGTGGAGTAGGCTGAAAACGCATCAATGTCGCGCAGGATAAAAATGTTACGTATACGCCCCCGTGTGCGGCGAAAATTCATCAAAATCAGCCGTAACACGCCACCCTCAGAATAAAACGCTTCGGTTTCTTAAAGGCCTTCAAAAGCACAGCTTCCTCTTGCAGAACGTGAAAGAAAACATTCAGGAGCTGTTGAAAACAGAACAGTGAAAAACCAAGCAGTAACAAAATTACCCGTTTTTCATGCATTTTGTGTGCTCTCCTCGCCTGCTGGTAAAAATGTATATACACACGCCTGGACGTTTGTGTCCCTCAATATAAAATGCGTTATTCCCCATCAAGGGAACCTATAATGGTCACTTAGCAGTCAGCGGAGAACGCTGGAAACGCATCGAAATGGCGGCAGAAAAAAATGTTACGTATACGCCCCCGTGTGCGGTGCAAAGTCATCAAAATCAGCTGTAACACGCCACCCTCAGAATAAAACGCTTCAGTTTCTTAAAGGCCATCAAAAGCACAGCTTCCTCTTGCAGAACGTGAAGGAAAACATCCAGGAGCTGTAGAAAACAGAACAGTGAAAAATCAAGCAGAAACAAAATTACCCGTTTTTTATGCATTTTGCGTGCTCTCCTCGCCTGCTGGTAAAAATGTATATACACACGCCAGGACGCTTGTGTCCCTCAAAATAAAATGCGTTAATTCCAATCAAGGGAACCTATCGTGGTCACCCAGCAGGCAGTGGAGAAGGCTGAAAACGCATCGATGTCGCGCAGGAAAAAAGTGTTACGTATACGCCCCCGTGTGCGGCGCAAATTCATCAAAATCAGCTGTAACACGCCACCCTCAGAATAAAACGCTTCAGTTTCTTAAAGGCCTTCAAAAGCACAGCTTCCTCTTGCAGAACGTGAAAGAAAACATTCAGGAGCTGTTGAAAACAGAACAGTGAAAAACCAAGCAGTAACAAAATTACCCGTTTTTCATGCATTTTGTGTGCTCTCCTCGCCTGCTGGTAAAAATGTATATACACACGCCTGGACGTTTGTGTCCCTCAATATAAAATGCGTTATTCCCCATCAAGGGAACCTATAATGGTCACTTAGCAGTCAGCGGAGAACGCTGGAAACGCATCGAAATGGCGGCAGAAAAAAATGTTACGTATACGCCCCCGTGTGCGGTGCAAAGTCATCAAAATCAGCTGTAACACGCCACCCTCAGAATAAAACGCTTCAGTTTCTTAAAGGCCATCAAAAGCACAGCTTCCTCTTGCAGAACGTGAAGGAAAACATCCAGGAGCTGTAGAAAACAGAACAGTGAAAAACCAAGCAGTAACAAAATTACTCGTTTTTTATGCATTTTATGTGCCCTCCTCGCCTGCTGGTAAAAATGTATGTACGCACGCCTGGACGTTTGTGTCCCTCAATATAAAATGCGTTATTCCCCATCAAGAGAACCTATCGTGGTCACTCAGCAGGCAGTGGAGAAGGCTGAAAACGCATCGATGTCGCGCAGGAAAAAAATGTTACGTATACGCCCCCGTGTGCGGCGCAAATTCATCAAAATCAGCTGTAACACGCCACCCTCAGAATAAAACGCTTCAGTTTCTTAATGGCCATCAAGAGCACAGCTTCCTCTTGCAGAACGTGAAGGAAAACATCCAGGAGCTGTAGAAAACAGAACAGTGAAAAATCAAGCAGTAACAAAATTACCCGCTTTTGTGTGCACTTTGTGTGCTCTCCTCACCTGCTGGTAAAAATGTATGTACGCACGCCTGGACGTTTGTGTCCCTAAATATAAAATGCGTTATTCCCCATCAAGGGAACCTATTATGGACACTTAGGAGCCAGCGGAGAACGCTGGCAACGCATCGAAGTCGCGCCAGAAAAAAATGTTACGTATACGCCCCAGTGTGCGGTGCAAAGTCATCAAAATCAGCTGTAACACGCCACCCTCAGAATAAAACGCTTCAGTTTCTTAAAGGCCACCAAAAGCGCAGTTTCCTTTTGCAGAACGTGAAAGAAAACATCCAGGAGCTGGAGAAATCAGAACAGTGAAAAATCAAGCAGTAACAAAATAACCCGTTTTTTATGCATTTTGCGTGCTCTCCTCGCCTGCTGGTAAAAATGTATGTACGTACGCCTGGACGTTTGTGTCCCTTAATATAAAATGCGTTATTCCCCATCAAGGGAAGCTATAATGGTCACTTAGCAGTCAGCGGAGAACGCTGGAAACGCATCGAAATCGCGCCAGAAAAAAATGTTACGTATACGCCCCCGTGTGCGGCGCAAAGTCATCAAAATCAGCTGTAACACGCCACCCTCAGAATAAAACGCTTCAGTTTCTTAAAGGCCACCAAAAGCGCAGTTTCCTCTTGCAGAACGTGATAGAAAACATCCAGGAGCTGTAGAAATCAGAACAGTGAAAAATCAAGCAGCAACAAAATAACCCGTTTTTTATGCATTATGCGTGCTCTCCTCACCTGCTGGTAAAAATGTATGTACGCACGCCTGGACGTTTGTGTCCCTTAATATAAAATGCGTTATTCCCCATCAAGGGAAGCTATAATGGTCACTTAGCAGTCAGCGGAGAACGCTGGAAACGCATCGAAATCGCGCCAGAAAAAAATGTTACGTATACGCCCCCGTGTGCGGCGCAAAGTCATCAAAATCAGCCTTAAAACGCCACCCTCAGAATTAAACGCTTCAGTTTCTTAGAGGCCATCAAAAGCATAGTTTCCTCTTGCAGAACGTGAAAGAAAACATCCAGGAGCTGTAGAAAACAGAACAGTGAAAAATCAAGCAGTAACAAAATAACCCGTTTTTTATGCATTTTGCGTGCTCTCCTCGCCTGCTGGTAAAAATGTATGTACGTACGCCTGGACGTTTGTGTCCCTCAATATAAAATGCGTTATTCCCCATCAAGGGAACCCATAATGGTCACCTAGCAGTCAGCGGAGAACGCTGGAAACGCATCGAAGTCGCGCCAGAAAAAAACGCATTTTGCGTGCTCTCCTCGCCTGCTGGTAAAAATGTATATACACACGCCTGGACGCTTGTGTCCCTCAAAATAAAATGCGTTATTCCCCATCAAGAGAACCTATAGTGGTCACTCGGCAGGCAGTGGAGAAGGCTGAAAACGCATCGATGTCGCGCAGGAAAAAAATGCTACGTATACGCCCCCGTGTGCGGCGCAAATTCATCAAAATCAGCTGTAACACGCCACCCTCAGAATAAAACGCTTCAGTTTCTTGAAGGCCTTCAAAAGCACAGCTTCCTCTTGCAGAACGTGAAAGAAAACATCCAGGAGCTGTTGAAAACAGAACAGCGAAAAATCAAGCAGTAACAAAATTACTCATTTTTTGTGCATTTTGTGTGCTCTCCTCACCTGGTGGTAAAAATGTATGTATGCACGCCTGGACGTTTGTCTCCCTCAATATAAAATGCGTTATTCCCCATTAAGGGGACCTATAATGGTCACTTAGGAGCCAGCGGAGAGCGCTGGAAACGCATCGAAGTCGCGCCAGAATAAAATGTAGCGTATACGCCCCCGTGTGCGGCGCAAATTCATCAAAATCAGCTGTAACACGCCACCCTCAGAATAAAGCGCTTTAGTTTCTTAAAGGCCATCAAAAGCATAGTTTCCTCTTGCAGAACGTGAAAGAAAACATCCATGAGCTGTAGAAAACAGAACAGTGAAAAATCAAGCAGTAACAAAATTACCCGTTTTTTATGCATTTTGCGTGCTCTCCTCGCCTGTTGGTAAAAATGTATGTACGCACGCCTGGACGTTTGTGTCCCTCAATATAAAATGCGTTATTCCCCATCAAGGGAACCTATCGTGGTCACTCAGCGGGCAGTGGAGAAGGCTGAAAACGCATCGATGTCGCGCAGGAAAAAAATGTTACGTATACGCCCCCGTGTGCGGCGCAAATTCATCAAAATCAGCTGGAACACGCCACCCTCAGAATAAAACGCTTCAGTTTCTTAAAGGCCTTCAAAAGCACAGTTTCCTCTTGCAGAACGTGAAAGAAAATATCCAGGAGCTGTAGAAAACAGAACAGTGAAAAATCAAGCAGTAACAAAATTACCCGTTTTTTATGCATTTTGCGTGCTCTCCTCGCCTGCTGGTAAAAATGTATATACACACGCCTGGACGCTTGTGTCCCTCAAAATAAAATGCGTTATCTCCCATCAAGGGAACCTATCGTGGTCTCTCAGCAGGCAGTGGAGAACGCTGAAAACGCATCGATGTCGCGCAGGAAAAAAATGCTACGTATACGCCCCCGTGTGCGGCGCAAATTCATCAAAATCAGCTGTAACACGCCACCCTCAGAATAAAACGCTTCAGTTTCTCAAAGGCCTTCAAAAGCACAGCTTCCTCTTGCAGAACGTGAAAGAAAACATCCAGGAGCTGTAGAAAACAGAACAGTGAAAAATCAAGCAGTAGCAAAATTACCCGTTTTTTATGCATTTTGTGTGCTCTCCTCAGCTGCTGGTAAAAATGTATGTACGCACGCCTGGACGTTTGTGTCCCTAAATATAAAATGCGTTATTCCCCATCAAGGGAACCTATTATGGACACTTAGGAGCCAGCGGAGAACGCTGGAAACTCATCGAAGTCGCGCCAGAAAAAAATGTTACGTATACGCCCCAGTGTGCGGTGCAAAGTCATCAAAATCAGCTGTAGCACGCCACCCTCAGAATAAAACGCTTCAGTTTCTTAAAGGCCATCAAAAGCGCAGTTTCCTCTTGCAGACCGTGAAAGAAAACATCCAGGAGCTGTAAAAAACAGGACAGTGAAAAATCAAGCAGTAACAAAATTACCCGTTTTTTATGCATTTTGCGTGCTCTCCTCGCCTGCTGGTAAAAATGTTTATACACACGCCTGGACGTGTGTGTCCCTCAAAATAAATTGCGTTATTTCCCATCAAGGGAACATATTATGGTGACGGCGTGTGCGGCGCAAATTCATCAAAACCAGCTGTAACACGCCACCCTCAGAATAAAATGCTTCAGTTTCATAAAGGCCATCAAAAGCACAGTTTCCTCTTGCAGAACGTGAAAGAAAACATCCAGGAGCTGTTGAAAACAGAACAGTGAAAAATCAAGCAGTAACAAAATTACCCGTTTTTTATGCATTTTGCGTGCTCTCCTCGCCTGCTGGTAAAAATGTATGTACGCGCGCCTGGACGTTTGTGTCCCTAAATATAAAATGCGTTATTCCCCATCAAGGGAACCTATTATGGACACTTAGGAGCCAGCGGAGAACGCTGGAAACGCATCGAAGTCGCGCCAGAAAAAAATGTTACGTGTACGCCCCAGTGTGCGGTGCAAAGTCATCAAAATCAGCTGTAGCACGCCACCCTCAGAATAAAACGCTTCAGTTTCTTAAAGGCCATCAAAAGCGTAGTTTCCTCTTGCAGAACGTGAAAGAAAACATCCAGGAGCTGTAGAAAACAGAACAGTGAAAAATCAAGCAGTAACAAAATTACCCGTTTTTTATGCATTTTGCGTGCTCTCCTCGCCTGCTGGTAAAAATGTTTATACACACGCCTGGACGCTTGTGTCCCTCAAAATAAAATGCGTTATCTCCCATCAAGGGAACCTATCGTGGTCACTCAGCAGGCAGTGGAGAAGGCTGAAAACGCATCGATGTCGCGCAGGAAAAAAATGTTACGTATACGCCCCCGTGTGCGTCGCAAATTCATCAAAATCAGCTGTAACACGCCACCCTCAGAATAAAACGCTTCAGTTTCTTAAAGGCCTTCAAAAGCACAGCTACCTCTTGCAGAACGTGAAAGAAAACATTCAGGAGCTGTTGAAAACAGAACAGTGAATAACCAAGCAGTAACAAAATTACCCGTTTTTTATGCATTTTGCGTGCTCTCCTCACCTGCTGGTAAAAATTTATGTACGCACGCCTGGACGTTTGTGTCCCTTAAAATAAAATGCGTTATTTCCCATCAAGGGAACATATTCTGGTGACGGCGTGTGCGGCGCAAATTCATCAAAACCAGCTGTAACACGCCACCCTCGGAATAAAACGCTTCAGTTTCATAAAGGCCAACAAAAGCACAGTTTCCTCTTGCAGAACGTGAAAGAAAACATCCAGGAGCTGTAGAAAACAGAACAGTGAAAAATCAAGCAGTAACAAAATTACCCGCTTTTTATGCATTTTGTGTGCTCTCCTCACCTGCTGGTAAAAATGTATGTACGCACGCCTGGACGTTTGTGTCCCTAAATATAAAATGCGTTATTCCCCATCAAGGGAACCTATTATGGACACTTAGGAGCCAGCGGAGAACGCTGGAAACGCATCGAAGTCGCGCCAGAAAAAAATGTTACGTATACGCCCCAGTGTGCGGTGCAAAGTCATCAAAATCAGCTGTAACACGCCACCCTCAGAATAAAACGCTTCAGTTTCTTAAAGGCCACCAAAAGCGCAGTTTCCTCTTGCAGAACGTGAAAGAAAACATCCAGGAGCTGTAGAAATCAGAACAGTGAAAAATCAAGCAGTAACAAAATAACCCGTTTTTTATGCATTTTGCGTGCTCTCCTCGCCTGCTGGTAAAAATGTATGTACGTACGCCTGGACGTTTGTGTCCCTTAATATAAAATGCGTTATTCCCCATCAAGGGAAGCTATAATGGTCACTTAGCAGTCAGCGGAGAACGCTGGAAACGCATCGAAATCGCGCCAGAAAAAAATGTTACGTATACGCCCCCGTGTGCGGCGCAAAGTCATCAAAATCAGCTGTAACACGCCACCCTCAGAATAAAACGCTTCAGTTTCTTAAAGGCCACCAAAAGCGCAGTTTCCTCTTGCAGAACGTGAAAGAAAACATCCAGGAGCTGTAGAAATCAGAACAGTGAAAAATCAAGCAGTAACAAAATAACCCGTTTTTTATGCATTATGCGTGCTCTCCTCACCTGCTGGTAAAAATGTATGTACGCACGCCTGGACGTTTGTGTCCCTTAATATAAAATGCGTTATTCCCCATCAAGGGAAGCTATAATGGTCACTTAGCAGTCAGCGGAGAACGCTGGAAACGCATCGAAATCGCGCCAGAAAAAAATGTTACGTATACGCCCCCGTGTGCGGCGCAAAGTCATCAAAATCAGCCTTAAAACGCCACCCTCAGAATTAAACGCTTCAGTTTCTTAGAGGCCATCAAAAGCATAGTTTCCTCTTGCAGAACGTGAAAGAAAACATCCAGGAGCTGTAGAAAACAGAACAGTGAAAAATCAAGCAGTAACGAAATAACCCGTTTTTTATGCATTTTGCGTGCTCTCCTCGCCTGCTGGTAAAAATGTATGTACGTACGCCTGGACGTTTGTGTCCCTCAATATAAAATGCGTTATTCCCCATCAAGGGAACCTATCGTGGTCACTCAGCGGGCAGTGGAGAAGGCTGAAAACGCATCGATGTCGCGCCAGAAAAAAATGCATTTTGCGTGCTCTCCTCGCCTGCTGGTAAAAATGTATATACACACGCCTGGACGCTTGTGTCCCTCAAAATAAAATGCGTTATTCCCCATCAAGAGAACCTATAGTGGTCACTCGGCAGGCAGTGGAGAAGGCTGAAAACGCATCGATGTCGCGCAGGAAAAAAATGCTACGTATACGCCCCCGTGTGCGGCGCAAATTCATCAAAATCAGCTGTAACACGCCACCCTCAGAATAAAACGCTTCAGTTTCTTGAAGGCCTTCAAAAGCACAGCTTCCTCTTGCAGAACGTGAAAGAAAACATCCAGGAGCTGTTGAAAACAGAACAGCGAAAAATCAAGCAGTAACAAAATTACTCATTTTTTGTGCATTTTGTGTGCTCTCCTCACCTGGTGGTAAAAATGTATGTATGCACGCCTGGACGTTTGTCTCCCTCAATATAAAATGCGTTATTCCCCATTAAGGGGACCTATAATGGTCACTTAGGAGCCAGCGGAGAGCGCTGGAAACGCATCGAAGTCGCGCCAGAATAAAATGTAGCGTATACGCCCCCGTGTGCGGCGCAAATTCATCAAAATCAGCTGTAACACGCCACCCTCAGAATAAAGCGCTTTAGTTTCTTAAAGGCCATCAAAAGCATAGTTTCCTCTTGCAGAACGTGAAAGAAAACATCCATGAGCTGTAGAAAACAGAACAGTGAAAAATCAAGCAGTAACAAAATTACCCGTTTTTTATGCATTTTGCGTGCTCTCCTCGCCTGTTGGTAAAAATGTATGTACGCACGCCTGGACGTTTGTGTCCCTCAATATAAAATGCGTTATTCCCCATCAAGGGAACCTATCGTGGTCACTCAGCGGGCAGTGGAGAAGGCTGAAAACGCATCGATGTCGCGCAGGAAAAAAATGTTACGTATACGCCCCCGTGTGCGGCGCAAATTCATCAAAATCAGCTGGAACACGCCACCCTCAGAATAAAACGCTTCAGTTTCTTAAAGGCCTTCAAAAGCACAGTTTCCTCTTGCAGAACGTGGAAGAAAATATCCAGGAGCTGTAGAAAACAGAACAGTGAAAAATCAAGCAGTAACAAAATTACCCGTTTTTTATGCATTTTGCGTGCTCTCCTCGCCTGCTGGTAAAAATGTATATACACACGCCTGGACGCTTGTGTCCCTCAAAATAAAATGCGCTATCTCCCATCAAGGGAACCTATCGTGGTCTCTCAGCAGGCAGTGGAGAACGCTGAAAACGCATCGATGTCGCGCAGGAAAAAAATGCTACGTATACGCCCCCGTGTGCGGCGCAAATTCATCAAAATCAGCTGTAACACGCCACCCTCAGAATAAAACGCTTCAGTTTCTTAAAGGCCTTCAAAAGCACAGCTTCCTCTTGCAGAACGTGAAAGAAAACATCCAGGAGCTGTTGAAAACAGAACAGCGAAAAATCAAGCAGTAACAAAATTACCCGTTTTTTATGCATTTTGCGTGCTCTCCACGCCTGCTGGTAAAAATGTATATACACACGCCTGGACGCTTGTGTCCCTCAAAATAAAATGCTATATCTCCCATCAAGGGAACCTATCGTGGTCACTCAGCAGGCAGTGGAGAACGCTGAAAACGCATCGATGTCGCGCAGGAAAAAAATGCTACGTATACGCCCCCGTGTGCGGCGCAAATTCATCAAAATCAGCTGTAACACGCCACCCTCAGAATAAAACGCTTCAGTTTCTCAAAGGCCTTCAAAAGCACAGCTTCCTCTTGCAGAACGTGAAAGAAAACATCCAGGAGCTGTAGAAAACAGAACAGTGAAAAATCAAGCAGTAGCAAAATTACCCGTTTTTTATGCATTTTGTGTGCTCTCCTCACCTGCTGGTAAAAATGTATGTACGCACGCCTGGACGTTTGTGTCCCTAAATATAAAATGCGTTATTCCCCATCAAGGGAACCTATTATGGACACTTAGGAGCCAGCGGAGAACGCTGGAAACTCATCGAAGTCGCGCCAGAAAAAAATGTTACGTATACGCCCCAGTGTGCGGTGCAAAGTCATCAAAATCAGCTGTAGCACGCCACCCTCAGAATAAAACGCTTCAGTTTCTTAAAGGCCATCAAAAGCGCAGTTTCCTCTTGCAGACCGTGAAAGAAAACATCCAGGAGCTGTAAAAAACAGGACAGTGAAAAATCAAGCAGTAACAAAATTACCCGTTTTTTATGCATTTTGCGTGCTCTCCTCGCCTGCTGGTAAAAATGTTTATACACACGCCTGGACGTGTGTGTCCCTCAAAATAAATTGCGTTATTTCCCATCAAGGGAACATATTATGGTGACGGCGTGTGCGGCGCAAATTCATCAAAACCAGCTGTAACACGCCACCCTCAGAATAAAATGCTTCAGTTTCATAAAGGCCATCAAAAGCACAGTTTCCTCTTGCAGAACGTGAAAGAAAACATCCAGGAGCTGTTGAAAACAGAACAGTGAAAAATCAAGCAGTAACAAAATTACCCGTTTTTTATGCATTTTGCGTGCTCTCCTCGCCTGCTGGTAAAAATGTATGTACGCGCGCCTGGACGTTTGTGTCCCTAAATATAAAATGCGTTATTCCCCATCAAGGGAACCTATTATGGACACTTAGGAGCCAGCGGAGAACGCTGGAAACGCATCGAAGTCGCGCCAGAAAAAAATGTTACGTGTACGCCCCAGTGTGCGGTGCAAAGTCATCAAAATCAGCTGTAGCACGCCACCCTCAGAATAAAACGCTTCAGTTTCTTAAAGGCCATCAAAAGCGTAGTTTCCTCTTGCAGAACGTGAAAGAAAACATCCAGGAGCTGTAGAAAACAGAACAGTGAAAAATCAAGCAGTAACAAAATTACCCGTTTTTTATGCATTTTGCGTGCTCTCCTCGACTGCTGGTAAAAATGTTTATACACACGCCTGGACGCTTGTGTCCCTCAAAATAAAATGCGTTATCTCCCATCAAGGGAACCTATCGTGGTCACTCAGCAGGCAGTGGAGAAGGCTGAAAACGCATCGATGTCGCGCAGGAAAAAAATGTTACGTATACGCCCCCGTGTGCGTCGCAAATTCATCAAAATCAGCTGTAACACGCCACCCTCAGAATAAAACGCTTCAGTTTCTTAAAGGCCTTCAAAAGCACAGCTACCTCTTGCAGAACGTGAAAGAAAACATTCAGGAGCTGTTGAAAACAGAACAGTGAATAACCAAGCAGTAACAAAATTACCCGTTTTTTATGCATTTTGCGTGCTCTCCTCACCTGCTGGTAAAAATTTATGTACGCACGCCTGGACGTTTGTGTCCCTTAAAATAAAATGCGTTATTTCCCATCAAGGGAACATATTCTGGTGACGGCGTGTGCGGCGCAAATTCATCAAAACCAGCTGTAACACGCCACCCTCGGAATAAAACGCTTCAGTTTCATAAAGGCCAACAAAAGCACAGTTTCCTCTTGCAGAACGTGAAAGAAAACATCCAGGAGCTGTAGAAAACAGAGCAGTGAAAAATCAAGCAGTAACAAAATTACCCGTTTTTTATGTATTTTGCGTGCTCTCCTCGCCTGCTGGTAAAAATGTATGTACGCACGCCTGGACGTTTGTGTCCCTCAATATAAAATGCGTTATTCCCCATCAAGGGAACCTATAATGGTCACTTAGCAGTCAGCAGACAACGCTGGAAACGCATCGAAATCGCGCCAGAAAAAAATGTTACGTATACGCCCCAGTGTGCGGTTCAAAGTCACCAAAATCAGCTGTAACACGCCACCCTCAGAATAAAACGCTTCAGTTTCTTAAAGGCCATCAAAAGCACAGTTTCCTCTTGCAGAACGTGAAAGAAAACATCCAGGAGCTGTAGAAAACAGAACAGTGAAAAATCAAGCAGTAACAAAATTACCCGTTTTTGGTGCATTTTGCGTGCTCTCCTCGCCTGCTGGTAAAAATGTATATACACACGCCTGGACGCTTGTGTCCCTCAAAATAAAATGCGTTATCTCCCATCAAGGGAACCTATCGTGGTCACTCAGCAGGCAGTGGAGAACGCTGAAAACGCATCGATGTCGCGCAGGAAAAAAATGCTACGTATACGCCCCCGTGTGCGGCGCAAATTCAGCAAAATCAGCTGTAACACGCCACCCTCAGAATAAAACGCTTTAGTTTCTAAAAGGCCTTCAAAAGCACAGCTTCCTCTTGCAGAACGTGAAAGAAAACATCCAGGGGCTGTTGAAAACAGAACAGTGAAAAACCAAGCAGAAACAAAGTTACCCGTTTTTTATGCATTTTGTGTGCTCTCCTCGGCTGCTGATAAAAACGTATGTACACACGTCTGGACGCTTGTGTCCCCCAAAATAAAGTGCGTTGTTTTCCATCAAGGGAACCTATTACGGTCACTCAGCAGCCAGGGGAGAACGCTGGAAACGCATCGCTGTCGAGACAGAACAAAATGTTACGTATACGCCCCCGTGTGCGGCGCAAATTCATCAAAATCAGCTGTAACACGCCACCCTCAGAATTAAACGCTTCAGTTTCTTAAAGGCCTTCAAAAGCACAGCTTCCCCTTGCAGGTCGTGAAAGAAAACATCCAGGAGCTGTTGAAAACAGAACAGTGAAAAACCAAGCAGTAACAAAATTACCCGTTTTTTATGCATTTTGCGTGCTCTCCTCGCCTGCTGGTAAAAATGTATGTACGCACGCCTGGACGTTTGTGTCCCTCAATATAAAATGCGTTATTCCCCATCAAGGGAACCTATAATGGTCACTTTGCAGTCAGCGGGGAACGCTGGAAACGCATCGAAATCGCGCCAGAAAAAAAGGTTACGTATGCGCCCCCGTGTGCGGCGCAAAGTCATCAAAATCAGCTGTAACACGCCACCCTCAGAATAAAACGCTTCAGTTTCTTAGAGGCCATCAAAAGCACAGTTTCCTCTTGCAGAACGTGAAAGAAAACATCCAGGAGCTGTAGAAAACAGAATAGTGAAAAATGAAGCAGTAACAAAATAACCCGTTTTTTATGCATTTTGCGTGCTCTCCTCGCCTGCTGGTAAAAATGTATGTACGTACGCCTGGACGTTTGTGTCCCTCAATATAAAATGCGTTATTCCCCATCAAGGGAACCTATAATGGTCACTTAGCAGTCAGCGGAGAACGCTGGAAACGCATCGAAATCGCGCCAGAAAAAAATGCATTTTGCGTGCTCTCCTCGCCTGCTGGTAAAAATGTATATACACACGCCTGGACGCTTGTGTCCCTCAAAATAAAATGCGTTATTCCCCATCAAGAGAACCTATAGTGGTCATTCGGCAGGCAGTGGAGAAGGCTGAAAACGCATCGATGTCGCGCAGGAAAAAAATGCTACGTATACGCCCCCGTGTGCGGCGCAAATTCATCAAAATCAGCTGTAACACGCCACCCTCAGAATAAAACGCTTTAGTTTCTTAAAGGCCTTCAAAAGCACAGCTTCCTCTTGCAGAACGTGAAAGAAAACATCCAGGAGCTGTTGAAAACAGATCAGTGCAAAACCAAGCAGTATCAAAATTACTCGTTTTTTATGCATTTTGTGTGCTCTCCTCGCCTGCTGGTAAAAATGTATGTACGCACGCCTGGACGCTTGGGTCCCTCAATATAAAATGCGTTATTCCCCATCAAGAGAACCTATATTGGTCACTCGGCAGCCAGTGGAGAACGCTGGAAATGCATCGAAGTCGAGCAAGAAAAAAATGTTACGTATACGCCCCCGTGTGCGGCGCAAAGTCATCAAAATCAGCTGTAACACGCCACCCTCAGAACTAAACGCTTCAGTTTCTTAAAGGCCTTCAAAAGCACAGCTACCTCTTGCAGAACGTGAAAGAAAACAGCCAGGAGCTGTTGAAAACAGAACAGTGAAAAAACAAGCAGTTACAACATTACCCGTTTTTCATGCACTTTGTGTGTTCTCCTCGCCTGCTGGTTAAAATGTATGTACACACGTCTGGACGCTTGTGTCCCTCAAAATGAAATGCGATGTTTCCCATCAAAGGAACCTATTATGGTCACTCAGCAGCCAGTGGAGAACGCTGGAAACGCATCGTTGTCGAGACAGAAAAAAATGTTACCTATACGCCCCCGTGTGCGGCGCAAATTCATCAAAATCAGCTGTAACACGCCACCCTCAGAATTAAACGCTTCAGTTATTTAAAGGCCTTCAAAAGCACAGTTTCCTCTTGCAGAGCGTGAAAGAAAACATCCAGGAGCTGTTGAAAACAGATCAGTGAAAAGCCAAGCAGAAACAAAATTACCCGTTTTTTATGCATTTTGTGTGCTCTCCTCGGCTGCTGGTAAAAATGTATGTACACACGTCTGGACGCTTGTGTCCCTCAAAATAATGTGCGTTGTTTCCCATCAAGGAAACCTATTACGGTCACTCAGCAGCCAGTGGAGAACGCTGGAAACGCATCGATGTCGAGACAGAAAAAAAATGTTACGTATACGCCCCCTTGTGCGGCGCAAATTCATCAAAATCAGCTGTAACACGCCACCCTCAGAATAAAACGCTTCAGTTTCTTAAAGGCCATCAAAGGCACGGTTTCCTCTTGCAGAACGTGAAAGAAAACATCCAGGAGCTGTAGAAAACAGAACAGTGAAAAATGAAGCAGTAACAAAATTACCCGTTTTTTATGCATTTTGCGTGCTCTCCTCGCCTGCTGGTAAAAATGTATGTACGCACGCCTGGACGTTTGTGTCCCTCAATATAAAATGCGCTATTCCCCATCAAGGGAACCTATAATGGCCACTTAGGAGCCAGCGGAGAACGCTGGAAATGCATCGAAGTCTCGCCAGAAAAAAATGTTGCGTAAACGCCCCCGTGTGCGGCGCAAATTCATCAAAATCAGCTGTAACACGCCACCCTCAGAATAAAACGCTTCAGCTTCTTAAAGGCCTTCAAAAGCACAGCTTCCTCTTGCAGAACGTGAAAGAAAACATCCAGGAGCTGTTGAAAACAGAACAGTGAAAAACCAAGCAGCAACAAAATTACTCGTTTTTTATGCATTTTGTGTGCTCTCCTCGCCTGCTGATAAAAATGTATGTACGCACGCCTGGACGATTGTGTAACTCAATATAAAATGCGTTATTCCCCATCAAGAGAACCTATAGCGGTCACTCGGCAGCCAGTGGAGTACGCTGGAAATGCATCGAAGTCGAGCAAGAAAAAAATGTTACGTATACGCCCCCGTGTGCGGCGCAAAGTCATCAAAATCAGCTGTAACACGCCACCCTCAGAATTAAACGCTTCAGTTTCTTAAAGGCCTTCAAAAGCACAGCCACCTCCTGCAGAACGTGAAAGAAAACAGCCAGGAGCTGTTGATAACAGAACAGTGAAAAACCACGCAGTAACAAAATTACCCGTTTTTCATGCACTTTGTGTGTCCTCCTCGCCCGCTGGTTAAAATGGATGTACACACGTCTGGACGCTTGTGTCCCTCAAAATAAAATGCGTTGTTTCCCATCAAGGGAACCTATAAAGGTCACTTAGCAGTCAGCGGAGAACGCTGGAAACGCATCGAAACCGCGCCAGAAAAAAACGCATTTTGCGTGCTCTCCTCGCCTGCTGGTAAAAATGTATATACACACGCCTGGACGCTTGTGTCCCCCAAATTAAAATGCGTTATTTCCCATCAAGGGACCCTATCGTGGTCACTCAGCAGGCAGTGGAGAAGGCTGAAAACGCATCGATGTCGCGCAGGAAAAAAATGTTACGTTTACGCCCCCGTGTGCCGCGCAAATTCATCAAAATCAGCTGTAACACGCCACCCTCAGAATAAAACGCATCTGTTTCTTAATGGCCTTCAAAAGCACAGCTTCCTCTTGCAGAACGTGAAAGAAAACATCCAGGAGCTGTTGAAAACAGAACAGTGAAAAACCAAGCAGCAACAAAATTACTCGTTTTTTATGCATTTTGTGTGCTCTCCTCGCCTGCTGGTAAAAATGTATGTACGCACGCCTGGACGTCTGGGTCCCTCAATATAAAATTTGTTATTCCCCATCAAGAGAACCTATAGTGGTCACTCGGCAGCTAGTGGAGAACGCTGGAAATGCACCGAAGTCGTGCAAGAAAAAAACGTTACGTATACGCCCCCGTGTGCGGCGCAAAATCTTCAAAATCAGCTGTAACACGCCACCCTCAGAATAAAACGCTTCAGTTTCCTAAAGGCCATCAAAGGCACAGTTTCCTCTTGCAGAACGTGAAAGAAAACATCCAGGAGCTGTAGAAAACAGAACAGTGAAAAATCAAGCAGTAACAAAATTACCCGTTTTTTATGCATTTTGCGTGCTCTCCTCGCCTGCTGGTAAAAATGTATGTACGCACGCCTGGACGTTTGTGTCCCTCAATATAAAATGCGTTATTCCCCATCAAGGGAACCTATAATGGTCACTTAGGAGCCAGCGGAGAAGGCTGGAAACGCATCGAAGTCGCGCCAGAAAAAAATGTTGCGTGTACGCCCCCGTGTGCGGCGCAAGGTCATCAAAATCAGCTGTAACACGCCACACTCAGAATAAAACGCTTTAGTTTCTTAAAGGTCTTCAAAAGCACAGTTTCCTCTTGCAAGAATGTAAAAGAAAACATCCAAGAGCTGTTGAAAACAGAACAGTGAAAAACCAAGCAGTATCAAAATTACTCGCTTTTTATGCCTGTTGTGTGCTCTCCTCGCCTGCTGGTAAAAATGTATGGACGCACGCCTGGACGTTTGTGTCCCTCAATTTAAAATGCGTTATTCCCCATCAAGAGAACCTATATTGGTCACTCGGCAGCCAGTGGAGAACGCAGGAAATGCATCGAAGTCGAGCAAGAAAAAAATGTTACGTATACGCCCCCGTGTGGGGCGCAAATTGATCAAAATTAGCTGTAACACGCCACCCTCAGAATAAAATGCTTCAGTTTCTTAAAGGCCTTCAAAAGCACAGCTTCCTCTTGCAGAACGTGAAAGAAAACATCCAGGAGCCGTTGAAAACAGAACAGTGAAAAACCAAGCAGTAACAAAATTACAGGTTTTTTATGCCTATTGTGTGCTCTCCGCGCCTGCTGGTAAAAATGAATGTACGCACGCCTGGACGCTTGTGTCCCCCAATATAAAATGCGTTATTCCCCATCAAGAGAACCTATGGTGGTCACTTAGCAGCCAGCGGAGAAGGCTGAAACCGCATCGATGTCGCGCAGGAAAAAAATGTTACGTATACGCCCCCGTGTGCGGCGCAGAGTCATCAAAATCAGCTGTAATACGCCACCCTCAGAATAAAATGCTTCAGTTTCTTAAAGGCCTTCAAAAGCACAGCTTCCTCTTGCAGAACGTGAAAGAAAACATCCAGGAGCCGTTGAAAACAGAACAGTGAAAAACCAAGCAGTAACAAAATTACTCGTTTTTTATGCCTTTTGGGTGCTCTCCTCGCCTGCTGGTAAAAATGTATGTACGCACGCCTGGACGTTTGTGTCCCTCAATATAAAATGCGTTATTCCCCATCAAGAGAACCTATATTGGTCACTCGGCAGCCAGTGGAGAACGCAGGAAATGCATCGAAGTCGAGCAAGAAAAAAATGTTACGTATACGCCCCCGTGTGGGGCGCAAATTGATCAAAATTAGCTGTAACACGCCACCCTCAGAATTAAACGCTTCAGTATCTTAAAGGCCGTCAAAAGCACAGCTACCTCTTGCAGAGCGTGAAGGAAAACATCCAGGAGCTGTTGAAAACAGAACAGTGAAAAACCAAGCTGAAACAAAATTACCCGTTTTTTATGCATTTTGTGTGCTCTCCTCACCTGCTGGTTAAAATGTATGTACACACGTCTGGACGCTTGTGTCCCTCAAAATAAAATGCGTGGTTTCCCATCAAGGGAACCTATTATGGTCACTCAGCAGCCACTGGAGAACGCTGGAAACGCATCGATGTCGAGACAGAAAAAAATGTTACCTATACGCCCCCGTGTGCGGCGCAAATTCATCAAAATCAGATGTAACACGCCACCCTCAGAATTAAACGCTTCAGTTTCTTAAAGGCCTTCAAAAGCACAGATTCCTCTTGCAGAGCGTGAAAGAAAACATCCAGGAGCTGTTGAAAACAGAACAGTGAAAAACCAAGCTGAAACAAAATTACCCGTTTTTTATGCATTTTGTGTGCTCTCCTCGGCTGCTGGTAAAAATGTATGTACGCACGCCTGGACGTTGGTGTCCCTCAATATTAAATGCGTTATTCCCCATCAAGAGAACCTATATTGGTCACTCGGCAGCCAGTGGAGAACGCTGGAAGTGCATCGAAGTCGAGCAAGGAAAAAATGTTACGTATACGCCCCCGTGTGCGGCGCAAATTCATCATAATCAGCTGTAACACGCCACCCTCAGAATAAAACGCTACAGTTTCTTAAAGGCCTTCAAAAGCACAGCTACCTCTTGCAGATCGTGAAAGAAAACATCCAGGAGCTGTTGAAAAAAGAACAGTGAAAAATCGAACAGTACCAAAATTACCCATTTTTTATGCATTTTGCGTGCTCTCCTCGCCTGCTGGTAAAAATGAATGTACGCACGCCTGGACGTTTGTGTCCCTCAATATAAAATGCGTTATTCCATATGAAGAGAACCTATAGTGGTCACTTAGCAGTCAGCGGAGAACGCTGGAAACGCATCGAAATCGCGCCAGAAAAAAATGCATTTTGCGTGCTCTCCTCGCCTGCTGGTAAAAATGTATATACACACGCCTGGACGCTTGTGTCCCTCAAAATAAAATGCGTTATTCCCCATCAAGGGAACCTATAATGGTCACTTAGCAGTCAGCGGAGAACGCTGGAATCGCATCGAAATCGCGCCAGAAAAAAATGCATTTTGCGTGCTCTCCTCGCCTGCTGGTAAAAATGTATATACACACGCCTGGACGCTTGTGTCCCTCAAAATAAAATGCGTTATTTCCCATCAAGGGAACCTATCGTGGTCACTCAGCAGGCAGTGGAGAAGGCTGAAAACGCATCGATGTCGCGCAGCAAAAAAATGTTACGTTTACGCCCCCGTGTGCGGCGCAAATTCATCAAAATCAGATGTAACACGCCACCCTCAGAATTAAACGCTTCAGTTTCTTAAAGGCCTTCAAAAGCACAGATTCCTCTTGCAGAGCGTGAAAGAAAACATCCAGGAGCTGTTGAAAACAGAACAGTGAAAAACCAAGCTGAAACAAAATTACCCGTTTTTTATGCATTTTGTGTGCTCTCCTCGGCTGCTGGTAAAAATGTATGTACGCACGCCTGGACGTTGGTGTCCCTCAATATTAAATGCGTTATTCCCCATCAAGAGAACCTATATTGGTCACTCGGCAGCCAGTGGAGAACGCTGGAAACGCATCGATGTCGAGACAGAAAAAAATGTTACCTATACGCCCCCGTGTGCGGCGCAAATTCATCAAAATCAGATGTAACACGCCACCCTCAGAATTAAACGCTTCAGTTTCTTAAAGGCCTTCAAAAGCACAGCTACCTCTTGCAGATCGTGAAAGAAAACATCCAGGAGCTGTTGAAAAAAGAACAGTGTAAAATCGAACAGTACCAAAATTACCCATTTTTTATGCATTTTGCGTGCTCTCCTCGCCTGCTGGTAAAAATGAATGTACGCACGCCTGGACGTTTGTGTCCCTCAATATAAAATGCGTTATTCCATATGAAGAGAACCTATAGTGGTCACTTAGCAGCCAGCGGAGAACGCTGGAAACGCATCGAAATCGCGCCAGAAAAAAATGTTACGTATACGCCCCCGTGTGCGGCGCAAAGTCATCAAAATCAGCTATAACACGCCACCCTCAGAATAAAACGCTTCAGTTTCTTTAAGGCAATCAAAAGCACAGTTTCCTCTTGCAGAACGTGAAAGAAAACATCCAGGAGCTGTAGAAAACAGAACAGTGAAAAATGAAGCAGTAGCAAAATTACCCGTTTTTTATGCATTTTGTGTGCTCTCCTCGGCTGCTGGTATAAATGTATGTACGCACGCCTGGACGTTGGTGTCCCTCAATATTAAATGCGTTATTCCCCATCAAGAGAACCTATATTGGTCACTCGGCAGCCAGTGGAGAACGCTGGAAATGCATCGAAGTCGAGCAAGGAAAAAATGTTACGTATACGCCCCCGTGTGCGGCGCAAATTCATCATAATCAGCTGTAACACGCCACCCTCAGAATAAAACGCTTCAGTTTCTTAAAGGCCTTCAAAAGCACAGCTTCCTCTTGCAGAACGTGAAAGAAAACATCCTGGAGCTGTAGAAAACAGAACAGTGAAAAATCGAGCAGTAACAAAATTACCCGTTTTTTATGCATTTTGCGAGCTCTCCTCGCCTGCTGGTAAAAATGAATGTACGCACGCCTGGACGTTTGTGTCCCTCAATATAAAATGCGTTATTCCCCATCAAGGGAACCTATAATGGTCACTTAGCAGTCAGCGGAGAACGCTGGAAACGCATCGAAATCGCGCCAGAAAAAAATGTTACGTATACGCCCCCGTGTGCGGCGCAAATTCATCAAAATCAGCTGTAACACGCCACCCTCAGAATTAAACGCTTCAGTTTCTTAAAGGCCTTCAAAAGCACAGCTACCTCTTGCAGATCGTGAAAGAAAACATCCAGGAGCTGTTGAAAAGAGAACAGTGAAAAATCGAACAGTACCAAAATTACCCATTTTTTATGCATTATGCGTGCTCTCCTCGCCTGCTGGTAAAAATGAATGTACGCACGCCTGGACGTTTGTGTCCCTCAATATAAAATGCGTTATTCCATATGAAGAGAACCTATAGTGGTCACTTAGCAGCCAGCGGAGAACGCTGGAAACGCATCGAAATCGCGCCAGAAAAAAATGTTACGTATACGCCCCCGTGTGCGGCGCAAAGTCATCAAAATCAGCTATAACACGCCACCCTCAGAATAAAACGCTTCAGTTTCTTAAAGGCAATCAAAAGCACAGTTTCCTCTTGCAGAACGTGAAAGAAAACATCCAGGAGCTGTAGAAAACAGAACAGTGAAAAATGAAGTAGTAGCAAAATTACCCGTTTTTTATGCATTTTGTGTGCTGTCCTCGCCTGCTGGTAAACATGTATGCACACACGCCTGGACGCTTGTGTCCCTCAATAGAAAATGCGTTATTCCCCATCAAGGGAACCCATAATGGTCACTTAGCAGTCAGCGGAGAACGCTGGAAACGCATCGAAATCGCGCCAGAAAAAAACGCATTTTGCGTGCTCTCCTCGCCTGCTGGTAAAAATGTATGTACGTTCGACTGGACGTTTGCGTCCCTCAATATAAAATGCGTTATTCCCCATCAAGGGAACCTATAATGGTCACTTGGCAGTCAGCGGAGAACGCTGGAATCGCATCGAAATCGCGCCAGAAAAAAATGCATTTTGCGTGCTCTCCTCGCCTGCTGGTAAAAATGTATATACACACGCCTGGACGCTTGTGTCCCTCAAAATAAAATGCGTTATTTCCCATCAAGGGAACCTATCGTGGTCACGCAGCAGGCAGTGGAGAAGGCTGAAAACGCATCGATGTCGCGCAGGAAAAAAATGTTACGTTTACGCCCCCGTGTGCCGCGCAAATTCATCAAAATCAGCTGTAACACGCCACCCTCAGTTTCTTAAAGGTCTTCAAAAGCACAGTTTCCTCTTTGCAGATTGTAAAAGAAAACATCCAAGAGCTGTTGAAAACAGAACAGTGAAAAACCAAGCAGTAACAAAATTACTCGTTTTTTATGCCTATTGTGTGCTCTCCGCGCCTGCTGGTAAAAATGTATGGACGCACGCCTGGACGTTTGTGTCCCTCAATATAAAATGCGTTATTCCTCACCAAGAGAACCTATATTGGTCACTCGGCAGCCAGTGGAGAACGCTGGAAACGCATCGATGTCGAGATAGAAAAAAATGTTACCTATACGCCCCCGTGTGCGGCGCAAATTCATCAAAATCAGCTGTAACACGCCACCCTCAGAATTAAACGCTACAGTTTCTTAAAGGCCTTCAAAAGCACAGTTTCCTCTTGCAGAGCGTGAAAGAAAACATCCAGGAGCTGTGGAAAACAGAACAGTGAAAACCAAGCAGAAACAAAATTACCCGTTTTTTATGCATTTTGTGTGCTCTCCTCACCTGCTGGTAAAAATGTATGTACGCACGCCTGGACGTTTGTGTCCCTCAATATAAAATGCGTTATTCCCCATCAAGGGAACCTATAATGGTCACTTAGGAGCCAGCGGAGAAAGCTGGTAACGCATCGAAGTCGCGCCAGAAAAAAATGTTGCGTATACGCCACCGTGTGCGGCGCAAATTCATCAATATCAGCTGTAACACGCCATCCTCAGAATTAAACGCTTCAGTTTCTTAAAGGCCTTCAAAAGCACAGCTTCCTCTTGCAGAATGTGAAAGAAAACATCCAGGAGCTGTTGAAAACAGAACAGTGAAAAACCAAGCAGTAACAAAATTACTCGTTTTTTATGCATTTTGTGTGCTCTCCTCACCTGCTGGTAAGAATGTATGTACGCACGCGTGGACGTTTGTGTCCCTCAATATAAAATGCGTCATTCCCCATCAAGAGAACCTATAGTGCAAGAAAAAAACGTTACGTATACGCCCCCGTGTGCCGCGCAAATTCATCAAAATCAGCTGTAAAAGGCCACCCTCAGAATAAAACGCTTTAGTTTCTTAAAGGTCTTCAAAAGCACAGTTTCCTCTTGCAGAATGTAAAAGAAAACATTCAAGAGCTGTTGAAAACAGAACAGTGAAAAACCATGCAGTAACAAAATTACTCGTTTTTTATGACTTTTGTGTGCTCTCCTCGCCTGCTGGTAAAAATGTATGTACGCACGCCTGGACGATTGTGTCCCTCAATATAAAATGCGATATTCCCCATCAAGAGAACCTATAATGGTCACTTAGCAGTCAGCGGAGAACACGCTGGAAACGCATCGAAATCGCGCCAGAAAAAGATGTTACGTATACGCCCCCGTGTGCGGCGCAAAGTCATCAAAATCAGCTGTAACACGCCACCCTCAGAATAAAACGCTTCAGTTTCTTAAAGGCCATCAAAAGCACAGTTTCGTCTTGCAGAACGTAAAAGAAAACATCCAGGAGCTGTAGAAAACCGAACAGTGAAAAAGCAAGCAAGAACAAAATTACCCGTTTTTTATGCATTTTGCGTGCTCTCCTCGCCTGCTGGTAAAATTGTATATACACACGCCTGGACGCTTGTGTCCCTCAAAATAAAATACGTTATTTCCCAACAAGGGAACCTATCGTGGTCACTAAGCAGGCAGTGGAGAAGGCTGAAAACGCATCGATGTCGCGCAGGAAAAAAATGTTACGTATACGCCCCCGTGTGCGGCGCAGAGTCATCAAAATCAGCTGCAATACGCCACCCTCAGAATAAAATGCTTCAGTTTCTTAAAGGCCTTCAAAAGCACAGTTTCCTCTTGCAGAACGTGAAAGAAAACATCCAGGAGCTGTTGAAAACAGAACAGTGAAAAACCAAGCAGTAACAAAACTACTTGTTTTTAATGCATTTGGTGTGCTCTCCTCGCCTGCTGGTAAAAATGTATGTACGCACGCCTGGACGTTTGTGTCCCTCAATATAAAATGCGTTATTCCCCATCAAGAGAACCTATAGTGGTCACTTAGCAGCCAGCGGAGAACGCTGGAAACGCATCGAAATCGCGCCAGAAAATAATGTTACGTATACGCCCCCGTGTGCGGCGCAGAGTCATCAAAATCAGCTGTAATACGCCACCCCCAGAATAAAACGCTTCAGTTTCTTAAAGGCCTTCAAAAGAACAGCTTCCTCTTAAAGAGCGTGAAAGAAAACATCCACGAGCTGTTGAAAACAGAACAGTGAAAAACCAAGCAGTAACAAAATTACTCGTTTTTTATGCATTTTGTGTGCTCTCCTCGCCTGCTCGTAAAAATGTATGTACGCACGCCTGGACGTTTGTGTCCCTCAATATAAAATGCGTTATTCCCCATCAAGAGAACCAATAGTGGTCACTTAGCAGCCAGCGGAGAACGCTGGAAACGCATCGAAATCGCGCCAGAAAATAATGTTACGTATACGCCCCCATGTGAGGCGCAGAGTCATCAAAATCAGCTGTAATACGCCATCCCCCGAATAAAACGCTTCAGTTCTTAAAGGCCTTCAAAAGAACAGCTTCCTCTTAAAGAGCGTGAAAGAAAACATCCAGGAGCTGTTGAAAACAGAACAGTGAAAAACCAAGCTGAAACAAAATTACCCGTTTTTTATGCATTTTGTGTGCTCTCCTCGGCTGCTGGTAAAAATGTATGTACGCACGCCTGGACGTTGGTGTCCCTCAATATAAAATGCGTTATTCCATATGAAGAGAACCTATAATGGTCACTTAGCAGCCAGCGGAGAACGCTGGAAACGCATCGAAATCGCGCCAGAAAATAATGTTACGTATATGCCCCCGTGTGCGGCGCAATGTCATCAAAATCAGCTATAACACGCCACCCTCAGAATAAAACGCTTCAGTTTCTTAAAGGCCATCAAAAGCAGAGTTTCCTTTTGCAGAACGTGAAAGAAAACATCCAGGAGCTGTAGAAAACAGAACAGTGAAAAATGAAGCAGTAGCAAAATTACCCGTTTTTTATGCATTTTGTGTGCTCTCCTCGCCTGCTGGTAAACATGTATGCACACACGCCTGGACGCTTGTGTCCCTCAATAGAAAATGCGTTATTCCCCATCAAGGGAACCCATAATGGTAACTTAGCAGTCAGCGGAGAACGCTGGAAACGCATCGAAATCGCGCCAGAAAAAGATGTTACGTATACGCCCCCGTGTGCGGCGCAAAGTCATCAAAATCAGCTGTAACACGCCACCCTCAGAATAAAACGCTTCAGTTTCTTAAAGGCCATCAAAAGCACAGTTTCGTCTTGCAGAACGTAAAAGAAAACATCCAGGAGCTGTAGAAAACCGAACAGTGAAAAATCAAGCAAGAACAAAATTACCCGTTTTTTATGCATTTTGCGTGCTCTCCTCGCCTGCTGGTAAAATTGTATATACACACGCCTGGACGCTTGTGTCCCTCAAAATAAAATACGTTATTTCCCAACAAGGGAACCTATCGTGGTCACTAAGCAGGCAGTGGAGAAGGCTGAAAACGCATCGATGTCGCGCAGGAAAAAAATGTTACGTATATGCCCCCGTGTGCGGCGCAATGTCATCAAAATCAGCTATAACACGCCACCCTCAGAATAAAACGCTTTAGTTTCTTAAAGGTCTTCAAAAGCACAGTTTCCTCTTTGCAGAATGTAAAAGAAAACATCCAAGAGCTGTTGAAAACAGAACAGTGAAAAAGCAAGCAGTAACAAAATTACAGGTTTTTTATGCCTATTGTGTGCTCTCCGCGCCTGCTGGTAAAAATGTATGGACGCACGCCTGGACGTTTGTGTCCCTCAATATAAAATGCGTTATTCCCCATCAAGAGAACCTATAGTGGTCACTTAGCAGCCAGCGGAGAACGCTGGAAACGCATCGAAATCGCGCCAGAAAATAATGTTACGTATACGCCCCCGTGTGCGGCGCAGAGTCATCAAAATCAGCTGTAATACGCCACCCCCAGAATAAAACGCTTCAGTTTCTTAAAGGCCTTCAAAAGAACAGCTTCCTCTTAAAGAGCGTGAAAGAAAACATCCACGAGCTGTTGAAAACAGAACAGTGAAAAACCAAGCAGTAACAAAATTACTCGTTTTTTATGCATTTTGTGTGCTCTCCTCGCCTGCTCGTAAAAATGTATGTACGCACGCCTGGACGTTTGTGTCCCTCAATATAAAATGCGTTATTCCCCATCAAGAGAACCAATAGTGGTCACTTAGCAGCCAGCGGAGAACGCTGGAAACGCATCGAAATCGCGCCAGAAAATAATGTTACGTATACGCCCCCATGTGAGGCGCAGAGTCATCAAAATCAGCTGTAATACGCCATCCCCCGAATAAAACGCTTCAGTTCTTAAAGGCCTTCAAAAGAACAGCTTCCTCTTAAAGAGCGTGAAAGAAAACATCCAGGAGCTGTTGAAAACAGAACAGTGAAAAACCAAGCTGAAACAAAATTACCCGTTTTTTATGCATTTTGTGTGCTCTCCTCGGCTGCTGGTAAAAATGTATGTACGCACGCCTGGACGTTGGTGTCCCTCAATATAAAATGCGTTATTCCCCATCAAGAGAACCTATATTGGTCACTCGGCAGCCAGTGGAGGACGCTGGAAACGCATCGAAATCGCGCCAGAAAAAAATGTTACGTATACGCCCCCGTGTGCGGCGCAAATTCATCAAAATCAGCTGTAACACGCCACCCTCAGAATTAAACGCTTCAGTTTCTCAAAGGCCTTCAAAAGCACAGCTACCTCTTGCAGATCGTGAAAGAAAACATCCAGGAGCTGTTGAAAAGAGAACAGTGAAAAATCGAGCAGTACCAAAATTACCCATTTTTTATGCATTTTGCGTGCTCTCCTCGCCTGCTGGTAAAAATGAATGTACGCACGCCTGGACGTTTGTGTCCCTCAATATAAAATGCGTTATTCCCCATCAAGAGAACCTATAGTGGTCACTCGGCAGCCAGTGGACAACGCTGGAAATGCATCGAAGTCGAGCAAGAAAAAAACGTTTCGTATACGCCCCATGTGAGGCGCAGAGTCATCAAAATCAGCTGTAATACGCCATCCCCCGAATAAAACGCTTCAGTTCTTAAAGGCCTTCAAAAGAACAGCTTCCTCTTAAAGAGCGTGAAAGAAAACATCCAGGAGCTGTTGAAAACAGAACAGTGAAAAACCAAGCTGAAACAAAATTACCCGTTTTTTATGCATTTTGTGTGCTCTCCTCGGCTGCTGGTAAAAATGTATGTACGCACGCCTGGACGTTGGTGTCCCTCAATATAAAATGCGTTATTCCCCATCAAGAGAACCTATATTGGTCACTCGGCAGCCAGTGGAGAACGCTGGAAACGCATCGAAATCGCGCCAGAAAAAAATGTTACGTATACGCCCCCGTGTGCGGCGCAAATTCATCAAAATCAGCTGTAACACGCCACCCTCAGAATTAAACGCTTCAGTTTCTCAAAGGCCTTCAAAAGCACAGCTACCTCTTGCAGATCGTGAAAGAAAACATCCAGGAGCTGTTGAAAAGAGAACAGTGAAAAATCGAGCAGTACCAAAATTACCCATTTTTTATGCATTTTGCGTGCTCTCCTCGCCTGCTGGTAAAAATGAATGTACGCACGCCTAGACGTTTGTGTCCCTCAATATAAAATGCGTTATTCCTCACCAAGAGAACCTATATTGGTCACTCGGCAGCCAGTGGAGAACGCTGGAAACGCATCGATGTCGAAATAGAAAAAAATGTTACCTATACGCCCCCGTGTGCGGCGCAAATTCATCAAAATCAGCTGTAACACGCCACCCTCAGAATTAAACGCTTCAGCTTCTTAAAGGCCTTCAAAAGCACAGCTTCCTCTTGCAGATCGTGAAAGAAAACATCCTGGAGCTGTAGAAAACAGAACAGTGAAAAACCATGCAGTAACAAAATTACTGGTTTTTTATGCATTTTGTGTGCTCTCCTCGCCTGCTGGTAAAAATGTATGTACGCACGCCTGGACGTTGGTGTCCCTCAATATAAAATGCGTTATTCCCCATCAAGAGAACCTATATTGGTCACTCGGCAGCCAGTGGAGAACGCTGGAAACGCATCGAAATCGCGCCAGAAAAAAATGTTACGTATACGCCCCCGTGTGCGGCGCAAATTCATCAAAATCAGCTGTAACACGCCACCCTCAGAATTAAACGCTTCAGTTTCTCAAAGGCCTTCAAAAGCACAGCTACCTCTTGCAGATCGTGAAAGAAAACATCCAGGAGCTGTTGAAAAGAGAACAGTGAAAAATCGAGCAGTACCAAAATTACCCATTTTTTATGCATTTTGCGTGCTCTCCTCGCCTGCTGGTAAAAATGAATGTACGCACGCCTGGACGTTTGTGTCCCTCAATATAAAATGCGTTATTCCATATGAAGAGAACCTATAATGGTCACTTAGCAGCCAGCGGAGAACGCTGGAAACGCATCGAAATCGCGCCAGAAAATAATGTTACGTATATGCCCCCGTGTGCGGCGCAATGTCATCAAAATCAGCTATAACACGCCACCCTCAGAATAAAACGCTTCAGTTTCTTAAAGGCCATCAAAAGCACAGTTTCCTTTTGCAGAACGTGTAAGAAAACATCCAGGAGCTGTAGAAAACAGAACAGTGAAAAATGAAGCAGTAGCAAAATTACCCGTTTTTTATGCATTTTGTGTGCTCTCCTCGCCTGCTGGTAAACATGTATGCACACACGCCTGGACGCTTGTGTCCCTCAATAGAAAATGCGTTATTCCCCATCAAGGGAACCCATAATGGTAACTTAGCAGTCAGCGGAGAACGCTGGAAACGCATCGAAATCGCGCCAGAAAAACATGTTACGTATACGCCCCCGTGTGCGGCGCAAAGTCATCAAAATCAGCTGTAACACGCCACCCTCAGAATAAAACGCTTCAGTTTCTTAAAGGCCATCAAAAGCACAGTTTCGTCTTGCAGAACGTAAAAGAAAACATCCAGGAGCTGTAGAAAACCGAACAGTGAAAAATCAAGCAAGAACAAAATTACCCGTTTTTTATGCATTTTGCGTGCTCTCCTCGCCTGCTGGTAAAATTGTATATACACACGCCTGGACGCTTGTGTCCCTCAAAATAAAATACGTTATTTCCCAACAAGGGAACCTATCGTGGTCACTAAGCAGGCAGTGGAGAAGGCTGAAAACGCATCGATGTCGCGCAGGAAAAAAATGTTACGTATATGCCCCCGTGTGCGGCGCAATGTCATCAAAATCAGCTATAACACGCCACCCTCAGAATAAAACGCTTTAGTTTCTTAAAGGTCTTCAAAAGCACAGTTTCCTCTTTGCAGAATGTAAAAGAAAACATCCAAGAGCTGTTGAAAACAGAACAGTGAAAAACCAAGCAGTAACAAAATTACAGGTTTTTTATGCCTATTGTGTGCTCTCCGCGCCTGCTGGTAAAAATGTATGGACGCACGCCTGGACGTTTGTGTCCCTCAATATAAAATGCGTTATTCCTCACCAAGAGAACCTATATTGGTCACTCGGCAGCCAGTGGAGAACGCTGGAAACGCATCGATGTCGAGATAGAAAAAAATGTTACCTATACGCCCCCGTGTGCGGCGCAAATTCATCAAAATCAGCTGTAACACGCCACCCTCAGAATTAAACGCTACAGTTTCTTAAAGGCCTTCAAAAGCACAGTTTCCTCTTGCAGAGCGTGAAAGAAAACATCCAGGAGCTGTGGAAAACAGAACAGTGAAAAACCAAGCAGAACCAAAATCACCCGTTTTTTATGCATTTTGTGTGCTCTCCTCACCTGCTGGTAAAAATGTATGTACGCACGCCTGGACGTTTGTGTCCCTCAATATAAAATGCGTTATTCCCCATCAAGGGAACCTATAATGGTCACTTAGGAGCCAGCGGAGAAAGCTGGTAACGCATCGAAGTCGCGCCAGAAAAAAATGTTGCGTATACGCCACCGTGTGCGGCGCAAATTCATCAATATCAGCTGTAACACGCCATCCTCAGAATTAAACGCTTCAGTTTCTTAAAGGCCTTCAAAAGCACAGCTTCCTCTTGCAGAATGTGAAAGAAAACATCCAGGAGCTGTTGAAAACAGAACAGTGAAAAACCAAGCAGTAACAAAATTACTCGTTTTTTATGCATTTTGTGTGCTCTCCTCACCTGCTGGTAAGAATGTATGTACGCACGCGTGGACGTTTGTGTCCCTCAATATAAAATGCGTCATTCCCCATCAAGAGAACCTATAGTGGTCACTCGGCAGCCAGTGGCGAACGCTGGAAATGCATCGAAGTCGTGCAAGAAAAAAACGTTACGTATACGCCCCCGTGTGCGGCGCAAAGTCATCAAAATCAGCTGTAAAAGGCCACCCTCAGAATAAAACGCTTTAGTTTCTTAAAGGTCTTCAAAAGCACAGTTTCCTCTTGCAGAATGTAAAAGAAAACATTCAAGAGCTGTTGAAAACAGAACAGTGAAAAACCATGCAGTAACAAAATTACTCGTTTTTTATGACTTTTGTGTGCTCTCCTCGCCTGCTGGTAAAAATGTATGTACGCACGCCTGGACGATTGTGTCCCTCAATATAAAATGCGATATTCCCCATCAAGAGAACCTATAATGGTCACTTAGCAGTCAGCGGAGAACACGCTGGAAACGCATCGAAATCGCGCCAGAAAAAGATGTTACGTATACGCCCCCGTGTGCGGCGCAAAGTCATCAAAATCAGCTGTAACACGCCACCCTCAGAATAAAACGCTTCAGTTTCTTAAAGGCCATCAAAAGCACAGTTTCGTCTTGCAGAACGTAAAAGAAAACATCCAGGAGCTGTAGAAAACCGAACAGTGAAAAATCAAGCAAGAACAAAATTACCCGTTTTTTATGCATTTTGCGTGCTCTCCTCGCCTGCTGGTAAAATTGTATATACACACGCCTGGACGCTTGTGTCCCTCAAAATAAAATACGTTATTTCCCAACAAGGGAACCTATCGTGGTCACTAAGCAGGCAGTGTAGAAGGCTGAAAACGCATCGATGTCGCGCAGGAAAAAAATGTTACGTATACGCCCCCGTGTGCGGCGCAGAGTCATCAAAATCAGCTGCAATACGCCACCCTCAGAATAAAATGCTTCAGTTTCTTAAAGGCCTTCAAAAGCACAGTTTCCTCTTGCAGAACGTGAAAGAAAACATCCAGGAGCTGTTGAAAACAGAACAGTGAAAAACCAAGCAGTAACAAAACTACTTGTTTTTAATGCATTTGGTGTGCTCTCCTCGCCTGCTGGTAAAAATGTATGTACGCACGCCTGGACGTTTGTGTCCCTCAATATAAAATGCGTTATTCCCCATCAAGAGAACCTATAGTGGTCACTTAGCAGCCAGCGGAGAACGCTGGAAACGCATCGAAATCGCGCCAGAAAATAATGTTACGTATACGCCCCCGTGTGCGGCGCAGAGTCATCAAAATCAGCTGTAATCCGCCACCCCCAGAATAGAACGCTTCAGTTTCTTAAAGGCCTTCAAAAGAACAGCTTCCTCTTAAAGAGCGTGAAAGAAAACATCCAGGAGCTGTTGAAAACAGAACAGTGAAAAACCAAGCAGTAACAAAATTACTCGTTTTTTATGCATTTTGTGTGCTCTCCTCGCCTGCTCGTAAAAATGTATGTACGCACGCCTGGACGTTTGTGTCCCTCAATATAAAATGCGTTATTCCCCATCAAGAGAACCAATAGTGGTCACTTAGCAGCCAGCGGAGAACGCTGGAAACGCATCGAAATCGCGCCAGAAAATAATGTTACGTATACGCCCCCATGTGAGGCGCAGAGTCATCAAAATCAGCTGTAATACGCCATCCCCCGAATAAAACGCTTCAGTTCTTAAAGGCCTTCAAAAGAACAGCTTCCTCTTAAAGAGCGTGAAAGAAAACATCCAGGAGCTGTTGAAAACAGAACAGTGAAAAACCAAGCTGAAACAAAATTAAATTTTATGCATTTTGTGTGCTCTCCTCGGCTGCTGGTAAAAATGTATGTACGCACGCCTGGACGTTGGTGTCCCTCAATATAAAATGCGTTATTCCCCATCAAGAGAACCTATATTGGTCACTCGGCAGCCAGTGGAGAACGCTGGAAATGCATCGAAGTCGAGCAAGGAAAAAATGTTACGTATACGCCCCCGAGTGCGGCGCAAATTCATCATAATCAGCTGTAACACGCCACCCTCAGAATAAAACGCTTCAGCTTCTTAAAGGCCTTCAAAGGCACAGCTTCCTCTTGCAGAACGTGAAAGAAAACATCCTGGAGCTGTAGAAAACAGAACAGTGAAAAATCATGCAGTAACAAAATTACTGGTTTTTTATGCATTTTGTGTGCTCTCCTCGCCTGCTGGTAAAAATGTATGTACGCACGCCTGGACGTTGGTGTCCCTCAATATAAAATGCGTTATTCCCCATCAAGAGAACCTATATTGGTCACTCGGCAGCCAGTGGAGAACGCTGGAAACGCATCGAAATCGCGCCAGAAAAAAATGTTACGTATACGCCCCCGTGTGCGGCGCAAATTCATCAAAATCAGCTGTAACACGCCACCCTCAGAATTAAACGCTTCAGTTTCTCAAAGGCTCAAAGGCCTTCAAAAGCACAGCTACCTCTTGCAGATCGTGAAAGAAAACATCCAGGAGCTGTTGAAAAGAGAACAGTGAAAAATCGAGCAGTACCAAAATTACCCATTTTTTATGCATTTTGCGTGCTCTCCTCGCCTGCTGGTAAAAATGAATGTACGCACGCCTGGACGTTTGTGTCCCTCAATATAAAATGCGTTATTCCATATGAAGAGAACCTATAATGGTCACTTAGCAGCCAGCGGAGAACGCTGGAAACGCATCGAAATCGCGCCAGAAAAAAATGTTACGTATATGCCCCCGTGTGCGGCGCAATGCCATCAAAATCAGCTATAACACGCCACCCTCAGAATAAAACGCTTCAGTTTCTTAAAGGCCATCAAAAGCACAGTTTCCTTTTGCAGAACGTGAAAGAAAACATCCAGGAGCTGTAGAAAACAGAACAGTGAAAAATGAAGCAGTAGCAAAATTACCCGTTTTTTATGCATTTTGTGTGCTCTCCTCGCCTGCTGGTAAACATGTATGCACACACGCCTGGACGCTTGTGTCCCTCAATAGAAAATGCGTTATTCCCCATCAAGGGAACCCATAATGGCAACTTAGCAGTCAGCGGAGAACACTGGAAACGCATCGAAATCGCGCCAGAAAAAAACGCATTTTGCGTGCTCTCCTCGCCTGCTGGTAAAAATGTATGTACGCACGACTGGACGTTTGTGTCCCTCAATATAAAATGCGTTATTCCCCATCAAGGGAACCTATAATGGTCACTTAGCAGTCAGCGGAGAACGCTGGAAACGCATCGAAATCGCGCCAGAAAAAATGCATTTTGCGTGCTCTCCTCGCCTGCTGGTAAAAATGTATATACACACGCCTGGACGCTTGTGTCCCTCAAAATAAAATGCGTTATTTCCCATCAAGGGAACCTATCGTGGTCTCTCAGCAGGCAGTGGAGAAGGCTGAAAACGCATCGATGTCGCGCAGGAAAAAAATGTTACGTTTACGCCCCCGTGTGCCGCGCAAATTCATCAAAATCAGCTGTAACACGCCACCCTCAGAATAAAACGCTTTAGTTTCTTAAAAGTCTTCAAAAGCACAGTTTCCTCTTTGCAGAATGTAAAAGAAAACATCCAAGAGCTGTTGAAAACAGAACAGTGAAAAACCAAGCAGTAACAAAATTACTCGTTTTTTATGCCTATTGTGTGCTCTCCGCGCCTGCTGGTAAAAATGTATGGACGCACGCCTAGACGTTTGTGTCCCTCAATATTTAATGCGTTATTCCTCACCAAGAGAACCTATATTGGTCACTCGGCAGCCAGTGGAGAACGCTGGAAACGCATCGATGTCGAAATAGAAAAAAATGTTACCTATACGCCCCCGTGTGCGGCGCAAATTCATCAAAATCAGCTGTAACACGCCACCCTCAGAATTAAACGCTACAGTTTCTTAAAGGCCTTCAAAAGCACAGTTTCCTCTTGCAGAGCGTGAAAGAAAACATCCAGGAGCTGTGGAAAACAGAACAGTGAAAAACCAAGCAGAAACAAAATTACCCGTTTTTTATGCATTTTGTGTGCTCTCCTCACCTGCTGGTAAAAATGTATGTACGCACGCCTGGACGTTTGTGTCAATCAATATAAAATGCGTTATTCCCCATCAAGGGAACCTATAATGGTCACTTAGGAGCCAGCGGAGAAAGCTGGAAACGCATCGAAGTCGCGCCAGAAAAAAATGTTGCGTACACGCCCCCGTGTGCGGCGCAAATTCATCAATATCAGCTGTAACACGCCACCCTCAGAATTAAACGCTTCAGTTTCTTAAAGGCCTTCAAAAGCACAGCTTCCTCTTGCAGAACGTGAAAGAAAACATCCAGGAGCTGTTGAAAACAGAACAGTGAAAAACCAAGCAGTAACAAAATTACTCGTTTTTTATGCATTTTGTGTGCTCTCCTCACCTGCTGGTAAAAATGTATGTACGCACGCCTGGACGTTTGTGTCAATCAATATAAAATGCGTTATTCCCCATCAAGGGAACCTATAATGGTCACTTAGGAGCCAGCGGAGAAAGCTGGAAACGCATCGAAGTCGCGCCAGAAGAAAATGTTGCGTATACGCCCCCGTGTGCGGCGCAAATTCATCAATATCAGCTGTAACACGCCACCCTCAGAATTAAACGCTTCAGTTTCTTAAAGGCCTTCAAAAGCACAGCTTCCTCTTGCAGAACGTGAAAGAAAACATCCAGGAGCTGTTGAAAACAGAACAGTGAAAAACCAAGCAGTAACAAAATTACTCGTTTTTTATGCATTTTGTGTGCTCTCCTCACCTGCTGGTAAGAATGTATGTACGCACGCCTGGACGTTTGTGTCCCTCAATATAAAATGCGTTATTCCCCATCAAGAGAACCAATAGTGGTCACTTAGCAGCCAGCGGAGAACGCTGGAAACGCATCGAAATCGCGCCAGAAAATAATGTTACGTATACGTCCCCGTGTGAGGCGCAGAGTCATGAAAATCAGCTGTAATACGCCATCCCCCGAATAAAACGCTTCAGTTCTTAAAGGCCTTCAAAAGAACAGCTTCCTCTTAAAGAGCGTGAAAGAAAACATCCAGGAGCTGTTGAAAACAGAACAGTGAAAAACCAAGCTGAAACAAAATTACCCGTTTTTTATGCATTTTGTGTGCTCTCCTCGGCTGCTGGTAAAAATGTATGTACGCACGCCTGGACGTTGGTGTCCCTCAATATAAAATGCGTTATTCCCCATCAAGAGAACCTATATTGGTCACTCGGCAGCCAGTGGAGAAGGCTGGAAATGCATCGAAGTCGAGCAAGGAAAAAATGTTACGTATACGCCCCCGAGTGCGGCGCAAATTCATCATAATCAGCTGTAACACGCCACCCTCAGAATAAAACGCTTCAGCTTCTTAAAGGCCTTCAAAAGCACGGCTTCCTCTTGCAGAACGTGAAAGAAAACATCCTGGAGCTGTAGAAAACAGAACAGTGAAAAACCATGCAGTAACAAAATTACTGGTTTTTTATGCATTTTGTGTGCTCTCCTCGCCTGCTGGTAAAAATGTATGTACGCACGCCTGGACGTTGGTGTCCCTCAATATAAAATGCGTTATTCCCCATCAAGAGAACCTATATTGGTCACTCGGCAGCCAGTGGAGAACGCTGGAAACGCATCGAAATCGCGCCAGAAAAAAATGTTACGTATACGCCCCCGTGTGCGGCGCAAATTCATCAAAATCAGCTGTAACACGCCACCCTCAGAATTAAACGCTTCAGTTTCTCAAAGGCCTTCAAAAGCACAGCTACCTCTTGCAGATCGTGAAAGAAAACATCCAGGAGCTGTTGAAAAGAGAACAGTGAAAAATCGAGCAGTACCAAAATTACCCATTTTTTATGCATTTTGCGTGCTCTCCTCGCCTGCTGGTAAAAATGAATGTACGCACGCCTGGACGTTTGTGTCCCTCAATATAAAATGCGTTATTCCATATGAAGAGAACCTATAATGGTCACTTAGCAGCCAGCGGAGAACGCTGGAAACGCATCGAAATCGCGCCAGAAAATAATGTTACGTATATGCCCCCGTGTGCGGCGCAATGTCATCAAAATCAGCTATAACACGCCACCCTCAGAATAAAACGCTTCAGTTTCTTAAAGGCCATCAAAAGCACAGTTTCCTTTTGCAGAACGTGAAAGAAAACATCCAGGAGCTGTAGAAAACAGAACAGTGAAAAATGAAGCAGTAACAAAATTACTCGTTTTTTATGCATTTTGTGTGCTCTTCTCACCTGCTGGTAAGAATGTATGTACGCACGCCTGGACGTTTGTGTCCCTCAATATAAAATGCGTCATTCCCCATCAAGAGAACCTATAGTGCAAGAAAAAAACGTTACGTATACGCCCCCGTGTGCCGCGCAAATTCATCAAAATCAGCTGTAAAAGGCCACCCTCAGAATAAAACGCTTTAGTTTCTTAAAGGTCTTCAAAAGCACAGTTTCCTCTTGCAGAATGTAAAAGAAAACATTCAAGAGCTGTTGAAAACAGAACAGTGAAAAACCATGCAGTAACAAAATTACTCGTTTTTTATGACTTTTGTGTGCTCTCCTCGCCTGCTGGTAAAAATGTATGTACGCACGCCTGGACGATTGTGTCCCTCAATATAAAATGCGATATTCCCCATCAAGAGAACCTATAATGGTCACTTAGCAGTCAGCGGAGAACACGCTGGAAACGCATCGAAATCGCGCCAGAAAAAGATGTTACGTATACGCCCCCGTGTGCGGCGCAAAGTCATCAAAATCAGCTGTAACACGCCACCCTCAGAATAAAACGCTTCAGTTTCTTAAAGGCCATCAAAAGCACAGTTTTGTCTTGCAGAACGTAAAAGAAAACATCCAGGAGCTGTAGAAAACCGAACAGTGAAAAATCAAGCAGTAACAAAATTACACGTTTTTTATGCATTTTGCGTGCTCTCCTCGCCTGCTGGTAAAATTGTATATACACACGCCTGGACGCTTGTGTCCCTCAAAATAAAATACGTTATTTCCCAACAAGGGAACCTATCGTGGTCACTAAGCAGGCAGTGGAGAAGGCTGAAAACGCATCGATGTCGCGCAGGAAAAAAATGTTACGTATATGCCCCCGTGTGCGGCGCAATGTCATCAAAATCAGCTATAACACGCCACCCTCAGAATAAAACACTTTAGTTTCTTAAAGGTCTTCAAAAGCACAGTTTCCTCTTTGCAGAATGTAAAAGAAAACATCCAAGAGCTGTTGAAAACAGAACAGTGAAAAACCAAGCAGTAACAAAATTACACGTTTTTTATGCCTATTGTGTGCTCTCCGCGCCTGCTGGTAAAAATGTATGGACGCACGCCTGGACGTTTGTGTCCCTCAATATAAAATGCGTTATTCCTCACCAAGAGAACCTATATTGGTCAATCGGCAGCCAGTGGAGAACGCTGGAAACGCATCGATGTCGAGATAGAAAAAAATGTTACCTATACGCCCCCGTGTGCGGCGAAAATTCATCAAAATCAGCTGTAACACGCCACCCTCAGAATTAAACGCTACAGTTTCTTAAAGGCCTTCAAAAGCACAGTTTCCTCTTGCAGAGCGTGAAAGAAAACATCCAGGAGCTGTGGAAAACAGAACAGTGAAAAACCAAGCAGAAACAAAATTACCCGTTTTTTATGCATTTTGTGTGCTCTCCTCACCTGCTGGTAAAAATGTATGTACGCACGCCTGGACGTTTGTGTCCCTCAATATAAAATGCGTTATTCCCCATCAAGGGAACCTATAATGGTCACTTAGGAGCCAGCGGAGAAAGCTGGTAACGCATCGAAGTCGCGCCAGAAAAAAATGTTGCGTATACGCCCCCGTGTGCGGCGCAAATTCATCAATATCAGCTGTAACACGCCATCCTCAGAATTAAACGCTTCAGTTTCTTAAAGGCCTTCAAAAGCACAGCTTCCTCTTGCAGAACGTGAAAGAAAACATCCAGGAGCTGTTGAAAACAGAACAGTGAAAAACCAAGCAGTAACAAAATTACTCGTTTTTTATGCATTTTGTGTGCTCTCCTCACCTGCTGGTAAGAATGTATGTACGCACGCGTGGACGTTTGTGTCCCTCAATATAAAATGCGTCATTCCCCATCAAGAGAACCTATAGTGGTCACTCGGCAGCCAGTGGCGAACGCTGGAAATGCATCGAAGTCGTGCAAGAAAAAAACGTTACGTATACGCCCCCGTGTGCGGCGCAAAGTCATCAAAATCAGCTGTAAAAGGCCACCCTCAGAATAAAACGCTTTAGTTTCTTAAAGGTCTTCAAAAGCACAGTTTCCTCTTGCAGAATGTAAAAGAAAACATTCAAGAGCTGTTGAAAACACAACAGTGAAAAACCATGCAGTAACAAAATTACTCGTTTTTTATGACTTTTGTGTGCTCTCCTCGCCTGCTGGTAAAAATGTATGTACGCACGCCTGGACGATTGTGTCCCTCAATATAAAATGCGATATTCCCCATCAAGAGAACCTATAATGGTCACTTAGCAGTCAGCGGAGAACACGCTGGAAACGCATCGAAATCGCGCCAGAAAAAGATGTTACGTATACGCCCCCGTGTGCGGCGCAAAGTCATCAAAATCAGCTGTAACACGCCACCCTCAGAATAAAACGCTTCAGTTTCTTAAAGGCCATCAAAAGCACAGTTTCGTCTTGCAGAACGTAAAAGAAAACATCCAGGAGCTGTAGAAAACCGAACAGTGAAAAATCAAGCAAGAACAAAATTACCCGTTTTTTATGCATTTTGCGTGCTCTCCTCGCCTGCTGGTAAAATTGTATATACACACGCCTGGACGCTTGTGTCCCTCAAAATAAAATACGTTATTTCCCAACAAGGGAACCTATCGTGGTCACTAAGCAGGCAGTGGAGAAGGCTGAAAACGCATCGATGTCGCGCAGGAAAAAAATGTTACGTATACGCCCCCGTGTGCGGCGCAGAGTCATCAAAATCAGCTGCAATACGCCACCCTCAGAATAAAATGCTTCAGTTTCTTAAAGGCTTTCAAAAGCACAGTTTCCTCTTGCAGAACGTGAAAGAAAACATCCAGGAGCTGTTGAAAACAGAACAGTGAAAAACCAAGCAGTAACAAAACTACTTGTTTTTAATGCATTTGGTGTGCTCTCCTCGCCTGCTGGTAAAAATGTATGTACGCACGCCTGGACGTTTGTGTCCCTCAATATAAAATGCGTTATTCCCCATCAAGAGAACTTATAGTGGTCACTTAGCAGCCAGCGGAGAACGCTGGAAACGCATCGAAATCGCGGCAGAAAATAATGTTACGTATACGCCCCCGTGTGCGGCGCAGAGTCATCAAAATCAGCTGTAATACGCCACCCCCAGAATAAAACGCTTCAGTTTCTTAAAGGCCTTCAAATGAACAGCTTCCTCTTAAAGAGCGTGAAAGAAAACATCCAGGAGCTGTTGAAAACAGAACAGTGAAAAACCAAGCAGTAACAAAATTACTCGTTTTTTATGCATTTTGTGTGCTCTCCTCGCCTGCTCGTAAAAATGTATGTACGCACGCCTGGACGTTTGTGTCCCTCAATATAAAATGCGTTATTCCCCATCAAGAGAACCAATAGTGGTCACTTAGCAGCCAGCGGAGAACGCTGGAAACGCATCGAAATCGCGCCAGAAAATAATGTTACGTATACGCCCCCATGTGAGGCGCAGAGTCATCAAAATCAGCTGTAATACGCCATCCCCCGAATAAAACGCTTCAGTTCTTAAAGGCCTTCAAAAGAACAGCTTCCTCTTAAAGAGCGTGAAAGAAAACATCCAGGAGCTGTTGAAAACAGAACAGTGAAAAACCAAGCTGAAACAAAATTACCCGTTTTTTATGCATTTTGAGTGCTCTCCTCGGCTGCTGGTAAAAATGTGTGTACGCACGCCTGGACGTTGGTGTCCCTCAATATAAAATGCGTTATTCCCCATCAAGAGAACCTATATTGGTCACTCGGCAGCCAGTGGAGAACGCTGGAAATGCATCGAAGTCGAGCAAGGAAAAAATGTTACGTATACGCCCCCGAGTGCGGCGCAAATTCATCATAATCAGCTGTAACACGCCACCCTCAGAATAAAACGCTTCAGCTTCTTAAAGGCCTTCAAAAGCACAGCTTCCTCTTGCAGAACGTGAAAGAAAACATCCTGGAGCTGTAGAAAACAGAACAGTGAAAAATCATGCAGTAACAAAATTACTGGTTTTTTATGCATTTTGTGTGCTCTCCTCGCCTGCTGGTAAAAATGTATGTACGCACGCCTGGACGTTGGTGTCCCTCAATATAAAATGCGTTATTCCCCATCAAGAGAACCTATATTGGTCACTCGGCAGCCAGTGGAGAACGCTGGAAACGCATCGAAATCGCGCCAGAAAAAAATGTTACGTATACGCCCCCGTGTGCGGCGCAAATTCATCAAAATCAGCTGTAACACGCCACCCTCAGAATTAAACGCTTCAGTTTCTCAAAGGCCTTCAAAAGCACAGCTACCTCTTGCAGATCGTGAAAGAAAACATCCAGGAGCTGTTGAAAAGAGAACAGTGAAAAATCGAGCAGTACCAAAATTACCCATTTTTTATGCATTTTGCGTGCTCTCCTCGCCTGCTGGTAAAAATGAATGTACGCACGCCTGGACGTTTGTGTCCCTCAATATAAAATGCGTTATTCCATATGAAGAGAACCTATAATGGTCACTTAGCAGCCAGCGGAGAACGCTGGAAACGCATCGAAATCGCGCCAGAAAAAAATGTTACGTATATGCCCCCGTGTGCGGCGCAATGCCATCAAAATCAGCTATAACACGCCACCCTCAGAATAAAACGCTTCAGTTTCTTAATGGCCATCAAAAGCACAGTTTCCTTTTGCAGAACGTGAAAGAAAACATCCAGGAGCTGTAGAAAACAGAACAGTGAAAAATGAAGCAGTAGCAAAATTACCCGTTTTTTATGCATTTTGTGTGCTCTCCTCGCCTGCTGGTAAACATGTATGCACACACGCCTGGACGCTTGTGTCCCTCAATAGAAAATGCGTTATTCCCCATCAAGGGAACCCATAATGGTAACTTAGCAGTCAGCGGAGAACGCCGGAAACGCATCGAAATCGCGCCAGAAAAAAACGCATTTTGCGTGCTCTCCTCGCCTGCTGGTAAAAATGTATGTACGCACGACTGGACGTTTGTGTCCCTCAATATAAAATGCGTTATTCCCCATCAAGGGAACCTATAATGGTCACTTAGCAGTCAGCGGAGAACGCTGGAAACGCATCGAAATCGCGCCAGAAAAAAATGCATTTTGCGTGCTCTCCTCGCCTGCTGGTAAAAATGTATATACACACGCCTGGACGCTTGTGTCCCTCAAAATAAAATGCGTTATTTCCCATCAAGGGAACCTATCGTGGTCTCTCAGCAGGCAGTGGAGAAGGCTGAAAACGCATCGATGTCGCGCAGGAAAAAAATGTTACGTTTACGCCCCCGTGTGCCGCGCAAATTCATCAAAATCAGCTGTAACACGCCACCCTCAGAATAAAACGCTCTAGTTTCTTAAAGGTCTTCAAAAGCACAGTTTCCTCTTTGCAGAATGTAAAAGAAAACATCCAAGAGCTGTTGAGAACAGAACAGTGAAAAACCAAGCAGTAACAAAATTACTCGTTTTTTATGCCTATTGTGTGCTCTCCGCGCCTGCTGGTAAAAATGTATGGACGCACGCCTAGACGTTTGTGTCCCTCAATATAAAATGCGTTATTCCTCACCAAGAGAACCTATATTGGTCACTCGGCAGCCAGTGGAGAACGCTGGAAACGCATCGATGTCGAAATAGAAAAAAATGTTACCTATACGCCCCCGTGTGCGGCGCAAATTCATCAAAATCAGCTGTAACACGCCACCCTCAGAATTAAACGCTACAGTTTCTTAAAGGCCTTCAAAAGCACAGTTTCCTCTTGCAGAGCGTGAAAGAAAACATCCAGGAGCTGTGGAAAACAGAACAGTGAAAAACCAAGCAGAAACAAAATTACCCGTTTTTTATGCATTTTGTGTGCTCTCCTCACCTGCTGGTAAAAATGTATGTACGCACGCCTGGACGTTTGTGTCAATCAATATAAAATGCGTTATTCCCCATCAAGGGAACCTATAATGGTCACTTAGGAGCCAGCGGAGAAAGCTGGAAACGCATCGAAGTCGCGCCAGAAAAAAATGTTGCGTATACGCCCCCGTGTGCGGCGCAAATTCATCAATATCAGCTGTAACACGCCACCCTCAGAATTAAACGCTTCAGTTTTTTAAAGGCCTTCAAAAGCACAGCTTCCTCTTGCAGAACGTGAAAGAAAACATCCAGGAGCTGTTGAAAACAGAACAGTGAAAAACCAAGCAGTAACAAAATTACTCGTTTTTTATGCATTTTGTGTGCTCTCCTCACCTGCTGGTAAGAATGTATGTACGCACGCCTGGACGTTTGTGTCCCTCAATATAAAATGCGTCATTCCCCATCAAGAGAACCTATAGTGGTCACTCGGCAGCCAGTGGAGAACGCTGGAAATGCATCGAAGTCGTGCAAGAAAAAAACGATAAGTATACGCCCCCGTGTGCGGCGCAAAGTCAACAAAATCAGCTGTGAAAGGCCACCCTCAGAATAAAACGCTTTAGTTTCTTAAAGGTCTTCAAAAGCACAGTTTCCTCTTTGCAGAATGTAAAAGGAAACATCCAAGAGCTGTTGAAAACAGAACAGTGAAAAACCAAGCAGTAACAAAATTACTCGTTTTTTATGCCTATTGTGTGCTCTCCGCGCCTGCTGGTAAAAATGTATGGACGCACGCCTAGACGTTTGTGTCCCTCAATATAAAATGCGTTAATCCTCACCAAGAGAACCTATATTGGTCACTCGGCAGCCAGTGGAGAACGCTGGAAACGCATCGATGTCGAGATAGAAAAAATTGTTACCTATACGCCCCCGTGTGCGGCGCAAATTCATCAAAATCAGCTGTAACACGCCACCCTCAGAATTAAACGCTACAGTTTCTTAAAGGCCTTCAAAAGCACAGTTTCCTCTTGCAGAGCGTGAAAGAAAACATCCAGGAGCTGTGGAAAACAGAACAGTGAAAAACCAAGCAGAAACAAAATTACCCGTTTTTTATGCATTTTGTGTGCTCTCCTCACCTGCTGGTAAAAATGTATGTACGCACGCCTGGACGTTTGTGTCAATCAATATAAAATGCGTTATTCCCCATCAAGGGAACCTATAATGGTCACTTAGGAGCCAGCGGAGAAAGCCGGAAACGCATCGAAGTCGCGCCAGAAAAAAATGTTGCGTATACGCCCCCGTGTGCGGCGCAAATTCATCAATATCAGCTGTAACACGCCACCCTCAGAATTAAACGCTTCAGTTTCTTAAAGGCCTTCAAAAGCACAGCTTCCTCTTGCAGAACGTGAAAGAAAACATACAGGAGCTGTTGAAAACAGAACAGTGAAAAACCAAGCAGTAACAAAATTACTCGTTTTTTATGCATTTTGTGTGCTCTCCTCACCTGCTGGTAAGAATGTATGTACGCACGCCTGGACGTTTGTGTCCCTCAATATAAAATGCGTCATTCCCCATCAAGAGAACCTATAGTGGTCACTCGGCAGCCAGTGGAGAACGCTGGAAATGCATCGAAGTCGTGCAAGAAAAAAACGTTACGTATACGCCCCCGTGTGCGGCGCAAAGTCATCAAAATCAGCTGTGAAAGGCCACCCTCAGAGTAAAACGCTTCAGTTTCTTAAAGGCCATCAAAAGCACAGTTTCCTCTTGCAGAACGTAAAAGAAAACATCCAGGAGCTGTAGAAAACCGAACAGTGAAAAATCAAGCAAGAACAAAATTACCCGTTTTTTATGCATTTTGCGTGCTCTCCTCGACTGCTGGTAAAATTGTATATACACACGCCTGGACGCTTGTGTCCCTCAAAATAAAATACGTTATTTCCCAACAAGGGTATCTATCGTGGTCACTAAGCAGGCAGTGGAGAAGGCTGAAAACGCATCGATGTCGCGCAGGAAAAAAATGTTACGTATACGCCCCCGTGTGCGGCGCAGAGTCATCAAAATCAGCTGCAATACGCCACCCTCAGAATAAAATGCTTCAGTTTCTTAAAGGCCTTCAAAAGCACAGTTTCCTCTTGCAGAACGTGAAAGAAAACATCCAGGAGCTGTTGAAAACAGAACAGTGTAAAACCAAGCAGTAACAAAACTAATTGTTTTTTATGCATTTGGTGTGCCCTCCTCGCCTGCTGGTAAAAATGTATGTACGCACGCCTGGACGTTTGTGTCCCTCAATATAAAATGCGTTATTCCCCATCAAGAGAACCTATAGTGGTCACTTAGCAGCCAGCGGAGAACGCTGGAAACGCATCGAAATCGCGCCAGAAAATAATGTTACGTATACGCCCCCGTGTGCGGCGCAGAGTCATCAAAATCAGCTGTAATACGCCACCCCCAGAATAAAACGCTTTAGTTTCTTAAAGGCCTTCAAAAGAACAGCTTCCTCTTAAAGAGCGTGAATGAAAACATCCAGGAGCTGTTGAAAACAGAACAGTGAAAAACCAAGCAGTAACAAAATTACTCGTTTTTTATGCATTTTGTGTGCTCTCCTCGCCTGCTCGTAAAAATGTATGTACGCACGCCTGGACGTTTGTGTCCCTCAATATAAAGTGCGTTATTCCCCATCAAGGGAACCTATAATGGTCACTTAGCAGTCAGCGGAGAACGCTGGAAACGCATCGAAATCGCGCCAGAAAAAAATGTTGCGTATACGCCCCCGTGTGCGGCGCAAAGTCATCAAAATCAGCAGTAACACGCCACCCTCAGAATAAAACGCTTCAGTTTCTTAAAGGCCATCAAAAGCACAGTTTCCTCTTTCAGAACGTAAAAGAAAACATCCAGGAGCTGTAGAAAACCGAACAGTGAAAAATCAAGCAGTAGCAAAATTACCCGTTTTTCATGCATTTTGCGTGCTCTTCTCGCCTGCTGGTAAAATTGTATATACACACGCCTGGACGCTTGTGTCCCTCAAAATAAAATGCGTTATTTCCCAACAAAGGGAACCTATCGTGGTCACTCAGCAGGCAGTGGAGAAGGCTAAAACCGCTTCGATGTCGCGCAGGAAAAAAATGTTACGTATACGCCCCCGTGTGCGGCGCAGAGTCATTAAAATCAGCTGTAATACGCCACCCTCAGAATAAAATGCTTCAGTTTCTTAAAGGCCTTCAAAGCACAGCTTCCTCTTGCAGAACGTGAAAGAAAACATCCAGGAGCCGTTGAAAACAGAACAGTGAAAAACCATGCAGTAACAAAATTACTCGTTTTTTATGCCTTTTGGGTGCTCTCCTCGCCTGCTGGTAAAAATGTGTGTACGCACGCCTGAACGTTTGTGTCCCTCAATATAAAATGCGTTATTCCCCATCAAGAGAACCTATATTGGTCACTCGGCAGCCAGTGGAGAACGCAGGAAATGCATCGAAGTCGAGCAAGAAAAAAATGTTACGTATACGCCCCCGTGTGCGGCGCAAATTCATCAAAATCAGCTGTAACACGCCACCCTCAGAATTAAACGCTTCAGTTTCTTAAAGGCCTTCAAAAGCACAGCTACCTCTTGCAGAGCGTGAAAGAAAACATCCAGGAGCTGTTGAAAACAGAACAGTGAAAAACCAAGCTGAAACAAAATTACCCGTTTTTTATGCATTTTGTGTGCTCTCCTCACCTGCTGGTTAAAATGTATGTACACACGTCTGGACGCTTGTGTCCCTCAAAAAAAAATGCGTGGTTTCCCATCAAGGGAACCTATTATGGTCACTCAGCAGCCAGTGGAGAACGCTGGAAACGCATCGATGTCGAGACAGAAAAAAATGTTACCTATACGCCCCCGTGTGCGGCGCAAATTCATCAAAATCAGATGTAACACGCCACCCTCAGAATTAAACGCTTCAGTTTCTTAAAGGCCTTCAAAAGCACAGTTTCCTCTTGCAGAGCGTGAAAGAAAACAGCCAGGAGCTGTTGAAAACAGAACAGTGTAAAACCAAGCAGTAACAAAACTAATTGTTTTTTATGCATTTGGTGTGCTCTCCTCGCCTGCTGGTAAGAATGTATATACGCACGCCTGGACGTTTGTGTCCTTCAATATAAAATGCTATTTTGCCCATCAAGAGAACCTATATTGGTCACTCGGCAGCCAGTGGAGAACGCAGGAAATGCATCGAAGTCGAGCAAGAAAAGAATGTTACGTATACGCCCCCGTGTGCGGCGCAAATTCATCAAAATCAGCTGTAACACGCCACCCTCAGAATTAAACGCTTCAGTTTCTTAAAGGCCTTCAAAAGCACAGCTACCTCTCGCAGATCGTGAAAGAAAACATCCAGGAGCTGTTGAAAACAGAACAGTGAAAAATCGAGCAGTAACAAAACTAATTGTTTCTTATGCATTTGGTGTGCTCTCCTCGCCTGCTGGTAAAAATGTATGTACGCACGCCTGGACGTTTGTGTCCCTCAATATAAAATGCGTTATTCCCCATCAAGGGAACCTATAATGGTCACTCAGCAGCCAGTGGAGAACGCTGGAAACGCATCGATGTCGAGACAGAAAAAAATGTTACCTATACGCCCCCGTGTGCGGCGCAAATTCATCAAAATCAGATGTAACACGCCACCCTCAGAATTAAACGCTTCAGTTTCTTAAAGGCCTTCAAAAGCACAGTTTCCTCTTGCAGAACGTGAAAGAAAACATCCAGGAGCTGTTGAAAACAGAACAGTGTAAAACCAAGCAGTAACAAAACTAATTGTTTTTTATGCATTTGGTGTGCTCTCCTCGCCTGCTGGTAAAAATGTATGTACGCACGCCTGGACGTTTGTGTCCCTCAATATAAAATGCGTTATTCCCCATCAAGAGAACCTATAGTGGTCACTTAGCAGCCAGCGGAGAGCGCTGGAAACGCATCGAAATCGCGCCAGAAAAAAATGTTACGTTTACGCCCCCGTGTGCCGCGCAAATTCATCAAAATCAGCTGTAACACGCCACCCTCAGAATAAAACGCTTTAGTTTCTTAAAGGTCTTCAAAAGCACAGTTTCCTCTTTGCAGAATGTAAAAGAAAACATCCAAGAGCTGTTGAAAACAGAACAGTGAAAAACCAAGCAGTAACAAATTTACTCGTTTTTTATGCCTATTGTGTGCTCTCCGCGCCTGCTGGTAAAAATGTATGGACGCACGCCTAGACGTTTGTGTCCCTCAATATAAAATGCGTTATTCCTCACCAAGAGAACCTATATTGGTCACTCGGCAGCCAGTGGAGAACGCTGGAAACGCACCGATGTCGAGATAGAAAAAAATGTTACCTATACGCCCCCGAGTGCGGCGCAAATTCGTCAAAATCAGCTGTAACACGCCACCCTCAGAATTAAACGCTACAGTTTCTTAAAGGCCTTCAAAAGCACAGTTTCCTCTTGCAGAGCGTGAAAGAAAACATCCAGGAGCGGTGGAAAACAGAACAGTGAAAAACCAAGCAGAAACAAAATTACCCGTTTTTTATGCATTTTGTGTGCTCTCCTCACCTGCTGGTAAAAATGAATGTACGCACGCCTGGACGTTTGTGTCAATCAATATAAAATGCGTTATTCCCCATCAAGGGAACCTATAATGGTCACTTAGGAGCCAGCGGAGAAAGCTGGAAACGCATCGAAGTCGCGCCAGAAAAAGATGTTGCGTATACGCCCCCGTGTGCGGCGCAAAGTCACCAAAATCAGCTGTGAAAGGCCACCCTCAGAATAAAACGCTTTAGTTTTTTAAAGGTCTTCAAAAGCACAGTTTCCTCTTGCAGAATGTAAAAGAAAACATTCAAGAGCTGTTGAAAACAGAACAGTGAAAAACCATGCAGTAACAAAATTACTCGTTTTTTATGACTTTTGTGTGCTCTCCTCGCCTGCTGGTAAAAATGTATATACGCACGCCTGGACGTTTGTGTCCCTCAATATAAAATGCTATTTTGCCCATCAAGAGAACCTATATTGGTCACTCGGCAGCCAGTGGAGAACGCAGGAAATGCATCGAAGTCGAGCAAGAAAAGAATGTTACGTATACGCCCCCGTGTGCGGCGCAAATTCATCAAAATCAGCTGTAACACGCCACCCTCAGAATTAAACGCTTCAGTTTCTTAAAGGCCTTCAAAAGCACAGCTACCTCTCGCAGATCGTGAAAGAAAACATCCAGGAGCTGTTGAAAACAGAACAGTGAAAAATCGAGCAGTAACAAAATTACCCATTTTTTATGCATTTTGCGTGCTCTCCTCGCCTGCTGGTAAAAATGAATGTACGCACGCCTGGACGTTTGTGTCCCTCAAAATAAAATACGTTATTTCCCAACAAGGGAACCTATCGTGGTCACTAAGCAGGCAGTGGAGAAGGCTGAAAACGCATCGATGTCGCGCAGGAAAAAAATGTTACGTATACGCCCCCGTGTGCGGCGCAGAGTCATCAAAATCAGCTGCAATACGCCACCCTCAGAATAAAATGCTTCAGTTTCTTAAAGGCCTTCAAAAGCACAGTTTTCTCTTGCAGAACGTGAAAGAAAACATCCAGGAGCTGTTGAAAACAGAACAGTGTAAAACCAAGCAGTAACAAAACTAATTGTTTTTTATGCATTTGGTGTGCTCTCCTCGCCTGCTGGTAAAAATGTATGTACGCACGCCTGGACGTTTGTGTCCCTCAATATAAAATGCGTTATTCCCCATCAAGAGAACCTATAGTGGTCACTTAGCAGCCAGCGGAGAACGCTGGAAACGCATCGAAATCGCGCCAGAAAATAATGTTACGTATACGCCACCGTGTGCGGCGCAGAGTCATCAAAATCAGCTGTAATACGCCACCCCCAGAATAAAACGCTTCAGTTTCTTAAAGGCCTTCAAAAGAACAGCTTCCTCTTAAAGAGCGTGAAAGAAAACATCCAGGAGCTGTTGAAAACAGAACAGTGAAAAACCAAGCAGTAACAAAATTACTCGTTTTTTATGCCTATTGTGTGCTCTCCGCGCCTGCTGGTAAAAATGTATGGACGCACGCCTAGACGTTTGTGTCCCTCAATATAAAATGCGTTATTCCTCACCAAGAGAACCTATATTGGTCACTCGGCAGCCAGTGGAGAACGCTGGAAACGCATCGAAATCGCGCCAGAAAAAAATGTTACGTATACGCCCCCGTGTGCGGCGCAAAGTCATCAAAATCAGCAGTAACACGCCACCCTCAGAATAAAACGCTTCAGTTTCTTAAAGGCCATAAAAAGCACAGTTTCCTCTTGCAGAACGTGAAAGAAAACATCCAGGAGCCGTTGAAAACAGAACAGTGAAAAACCATGCAGTAACAAAATTACTCGCTTTTTATGCCTTTTGGGTGCTCTCCTCGCCTGCTGGTAAAAATGTGTGTACGCACGCCTGAACGTTTGTGTCCCTCAATATAAAATGCGTTATTCCCCATCAAGAGAACCTATATTGGTCACTCGGCAGCCAGTGGAGAACGCTGGAAACGCATCGAAATCGCGCCAGAAAAAAATGTTACGTATACGCCCCCGTGTGCGGCGCAAAGTCATCAAAATCAGCAGTAACACGCCACCCTCAGAATAAAACGCTTCAGTTTCTGAAAGGCCATAAAAAGCACAGTTTCCTCTTGCAGAACGTGAAAGAAAACATCCAGGAGCCGTTGAAAACAGAACAGTGAAAAACCATGCAGTAACAAAATTACTCGCTTTTTATGCCTTTTGGGTGCTCTCCTCGCCTGCTGGTAAAAATGTGTGTACGCACGCCTGAACGTTTGTGTCCCTCAATATAAAATGCGTTATTCCCCATCAAGGGAACCTATAATGGTCACTTAGCAGTCAGCGGAGAACGCTGGAAACGCATCGAAATCGCGCCAGATAAAAATGTTACGTATACGCCCCCGTGTGCGGCGCAAAGTCATCAAAATCAGCAGTAACACGCCACCCTCAGAATAAAACGCTTCAGTTTCTTAAAGGCCATCAAAAGCACAGTTTCCTCTTGCAGAACGTAAAAGAAAACATCCAGGAGCTGTAGAAAACCGAACAGTGAAAAATCAAGCAGTAACAAAATTACCCGTTTTTCATGCATTTTGCGTGCTCTCCTCGCCTGCTGGTAAAATTGTATATACACACGCCTGGACGCTTGTGTCCCTCAAAATAAAATGCGTTATTTCCCAACAAGGGAACCTATCGTGGTCACTCAGCAGGCAGTGGAGAAGGCTGAAACCGCATCGATGTCGCGCAGGAAAAAAATGTTACGTATACGCCCCCGTGTGCGGCGCAGAGTCATTAAAAACAGCTGTAATACGCCACCCTCAGAATAAAATGCTTCAGTTTCTTAAAGGCCTTCAAAGCACAGCTTCCTCTTGCAGAACGTGAAAGAAAACATCCAGGAGCCGTTGAAAACAGAACAGTGAAAAACCATGCAGTAACAAAATTACTCGTTTTTTATGCCTTTTGGGTGCTCTCCTCGCCTGCTGGTAAAAATGTGTGTACGCACGCCTGAACGTTTGTGTCCCTCAATATAAAATGCGTTATGCCCCATCAAGAGAACCTATATTGGTCACTCGGCAGCCAGTGGAGAACGCTGGAAACGCATCGATGTCGAGACAGAAAAAAATGTTACCTATACGCCCCCGTGTGCGGCGCAAATTCATCCAAATCAGATGTAACACGCCACCCTCAGAATTAAACGCTTCAGTTTCTTAAAGGCCTTCAAAAGCACAGTTTCCTCTTGCAGAGCGTGAAAGAAAACATCCAGGAGCTGTTGAAAACAGAACAGTGAAAAACCAAGCTGAAACAAAATTACCCGTTTTTCATGCATTTTGTGTGCTCTCCTCGGCTGCTGGTAAAAATGCATGTACGCACGCCTGGACGTTGGTGTCCCTCAATATAAAATGCGTTATTCCCCATCAAGAGAACCTATATTGGTCACTCGGCAGCCAGTGGAGAACGCTGGAAATGCATCGAAATCGCGCCAGAAAAAAATGTTACGTATACGCCCCCGTGTGCGGCGCAAAGTCATCAAAATCAGCAGTAACACGCCACCCTCAGAATACAACGCTTCAGTTTCTTAAAGGCCATCAAAAGCACAGTTTCCTCTTGCAGAACGTAAAAGAAAACATCCAGGAGCTGTAGAAAACCGAACAAGGAAAAAATGTTACGTATACGCCACCGTGCGCGGCGCAAAGTCGTCAAAATCAGCTGTAACACGCCACCCTCAGAATAAAACGCTTTAGTTTCTTGAAGGCCATCAAAAGCACAGTTTCCTCTTGCAGAACGTAAAAGAAATCATCCAGGAGCTGTAGAAAACCGAACAGTGAAAAATCAAGCAAGAACAAAATTACCCGTTTTTTATGCTTTTGCGTGCTCTCCTCGCCTGCTGGTTAAATTGTATATACACACGCCTGGACGCTTGTGTCCCTCAAAATAAAATACGTTATTTCCCAACAAGGGAACCTAACGTGGTCACTAAGCAGGCAGTGGAGAAGGCTGAAAACGCATCGATGTCGCGCAGGAAAAAAATGTTACGTATACGCCCCCGTGTGCGGCGCAGAGTCATCAAAATCAGCTGCAATACGCCACCCTCAGAATAAAATGCTTCAGTTTCTTAAAGGCCTTCAAAAGCACAGTTTCCTCTTGCAGAACGTAAAAGAAAACATCCAGGAGCTGTAGAAAACCGAACAGTGAAAAATCAAGCAGTAACAAAATTACCCGTTTTTTATGCATTTTGCGTGCTCTCCTCGCCTGCTGGTAAAAATGAATGTACGCACGCCTGGACGTTTGTGTCCCTCAATATAAAGTGCGTTATTCCCCATCAAGGGAACCTATAATGGCCACTTAGCAGTCAGCGGAGAACGCTGGAAACGCATCGAAATCGCGCCAGAAAAAAATGTTACGTATACGCCCCCGTGTGCGGCGCAAAGTCATCAAAATCAGCAGTAACACGCCACCCTCAGAATACAACGCTTCAGTTTCTTAAAGGCCATCAAAAGCACAGTTTCCTCTTGCAGAACGTAAAAGAAAACATCCAGGAGCTGTAGAAAACCGAACAGTGAAAAATCAAGCAGTAACATAATTACCCGTTTTTTACGCATTTTGCGTGCTCTCCTCGCCTGCTGGTAAAATTGTATATACACACGCCTGGACGCTTGTGTCCCTCAAAATAAAATGCGTTATTTCCCAACAAGGGAACCTATCGTGGTCACTCAGCAGGCAGTGGAGAAAGCTGAAACCGCATCGATGTCGCGCAGGAAAAAAATGTTACGTATACGCCCCCGTGTGCGGCGCAGAGTCATCAAAATCAGCTGTAATACGCCACCCTCAGAATAAAATGCTTCAGTTTCTTAAAGGCCTTCAAAAGCACAGTTTCCTCTTGCAGAACGTGAAAGAAAACATCCAGGAGCCGTTGAAAACAGAACAGTGAAAAACCATGCAGTAACAAAATTACTCGTTTTTTATGCCTTTTGGGTGCTCTCCTCGCCTGCTGGTAAAAATGTATGTACGCACGCCTGAACGTTTGTGTCCCCCAATATAAAATGCGTTATTCCCCATCAAGAGAACCTATATTGGTCACTCGGCAGCCAGTGGAGAACGCAGGAAATGCATCGAAGTCGAGCAAGAAAAAAATGTTACGTATACGCCCCCGTGTGCGGCGCAAATTCATCAAAATCAGCTGTAACACGCCACCCTCAGAATTAAACGCTTCAGTTTCTTAAAGGCCTTCAAAAACACAGCTACCTCTTGCAGAGCGTGAAAGAAAACATCCAGGAGCTGTTGAAAACAGAACAGTGAGAAACCAAGCTGAAACAAAATTACCCGTTTTTTATGCATTTTGTGTGCTCTCCTCACCTGCTGGTTAAAATGTATGTACACACGTCTGGACGCTTGTGTCCCTCAAAATAAAATGCGTGGTTTCCCATCAAGGGAACCTATTATGGTCACTCAGCAGCCAGTGGAGAAGGCTGAAACCGCATCGATGTCGCGCAGTAAAAAAATGTTACGTATACGCCCCCGTGTGCGGCGCAGAGTCATCAAAATCAGCTGTAATACGCCACCCTCAGAATAAAATGCTTCAGTTTCTTAAAGGCCTTCAAAAGCACAGCTTCCTCTTGCAGAACGTGAAAGAAAACATCCAGGAGCCGTTGAAAACAGAACAGTGAAGAACCATGCAGTAACAAAATTACTCGTTTTTTATGCCTTTTGGGTGCTCTCCTCGCCTGCTGGTAAAAATGTGTGTACGCACGCCTGAACGTTTGTGTCCCTCAATATAAAATGCGTTATTCCCCATCAAGAGAACCTATATTGGTCACTCGGCAGCCAGTGGAGAACGCAGGAAATGCATCGAAGTCGAGCAAGAAAAAAATGTTACGTATACGCCCCCGTGTGCGGCGCAAATTCATCAAAATCAGCTGTAACACGCCACGCTCAGAATTAAACGCTTCAGTTTCTTAAAGGCCTTCAAAAGCACAGCTACCTCTTGCAGATCGTGAATGAAAACATCCAGGAGCTGTTGAAAACAGAACAGTGAAAAATCGAGCAGTAACAAAATTACCCATTTTTTATGCATTTTGCGTGCTCTCCACGCCTGCTCGTAAAAATGTATGTACGCACGCCTGGACGTTTGTGTCCCTCAATATAAAATGCGTTATTCCCCATCAAGAGAACCTATAGTGGTCACTTAGCAGCCAGCGGAGATCGCTGGAAACGCATCGAAATCGCGCCAGAAAATAATGTTACGTATACGCCCCCGTGTGCGGCGCAGAGTCATCAAAATCAGCTGTAATGCGCCACCCCCAGAATAAAACGCTTCAGTTCTTAAAGGCCTTCAAAAGAACAGCTTCCTCTTAAAGAGCGTGAAAGAAAACATCCAGGAGCTGTTGAAAACAGAACAGTGAAAAACCAAGCTGAAACAAAATTTCCCGTTTTTTATGCATTTTGCGTGCTCTCCTCGCCTGCTGGTAAAAATGAATGTACGCACGCCTGGACGTTTGTGTCCCTCAATATAAAATGCGTTATTCCCCATCAAGGGAACCTATAATGGTCACTTAGCAGTCAGCGGAGAACGCTGGAAACGCATCGAAATCGCGCCAGAAAAAAATGTTACATATACGCCCCCGTGTGCGGCGCAAAGTCATCAAAATCAGCTATAACACGCCACCCTCAGAATAAAACGCTTCAGTTTCTTAAAGGCCATCAAAAGCACAGTTTCCTTTTGCAGAACGTGAAAGAAAACATCCAGGAGCTGTAGAAAACAGAACAGTGAAAAATGAAGCAGTAGCAAAACTACCCGTTTTTATGCATTTTGTGTGCTCTCCTCGCCTGCTGGTAAACATGTATGCACACACGCCTGGACGCTTGTGTCCCTCAATAGAAAATGCGTTATTCCCCATCAAGGGAACCCATAATGGTCACTTAGCAGTCAGCGGAGAACGCTGGAAACGCATCGAAATCGCGCCAGAAAAAAACGCATTTTGCGTGCTCTCCTCGCCTGCTGGTAAAAATGTATGTACGCACGACTGGACGTTTGTGCCCCTCAATATAAAATGCGTTATTCCCCATCAAGGGAACCTATAATGGTCACTTAGCAGTCAGCGGAGAACGCTGGAAACGCATCGAAATCGCGCCAGAAAAAAATGCATTTTGCGTGCTCTCCTCGCCTGCTGGTAAAAATGTATATACACACGCCTGGACGCTTGTGTCCCTCAAAATAAAATGCGTTATTTCCCATCAAGGGAACCTATCGTGGTCACTCAGCAGGCAGTGGAGAAGGCTGAAAACGCATCGATGTCGCGCAGGAAAAAAATGTTACGTTTACGCCCCCGTGTGCCGCGCAAATTCATCAAAATCCGCTGTAACACGCCACCCTCAGAATAAAACGCTTTAGTTTCTTAAAGGTCTTCAAAAGCACAGTTTCCTCTTTGCAGAATGTAAAAGAAAACGTCCAAGAGCTGTTGAAAACAGAACAGTGAAAAACCAAGCAGTAACAAAATTACTCGTTTTTTATGCCTATTGTGTGCTCTCCGCGCCTGCTGGTAAAAATGTATGGACGCACGCCTGGACGTTTGTGTCCCTCAATATAAAATGCGTTATTCCTCACCAAGAGAACCTATAGTGGTCACTCGGCAGCCAGTGGAGAACGCAGGAAATGCATCGAAGTCGAGCAAGAAAAAAATGTTACGTATACGCCCCCGTGTGCGGCGCAAAGTCATCAAAATCAGCTGTGAAAGGCCACCCTCAGAATAAAACGCTTTAGTTTCTTAAAGGTCTTCAAAAGCACAGTTTCCTCCTGCAGAATGTAAAAAAAAAAAACATTCAAGAGCTGTTGAAAACAGAACAGTGAAAAACCATGCAGTAACAAAATTACTCGTTTTTTATGACTTTTGTGTGCTCTCCTCGCCTGCTGGTAAAAACGTATGTACGCACGCCTGGACGTTTGTGTCCCTCAATATAAAATGCGATATTCCCCATCAAGAGAACCTATATTGGTCACTCGGCAGCCAGTGGAGAACGCAGGAAATGCATCGAAGTCGAGTAAGAAAAAAATGTTACGTATACGCCCCCGTGTGCGGCGCAAATTCATCAAAATCAGCTGTAACACGCCACCCTCAGAATTAAACGCTTCAGTTTCTTAAAGGCCTTCAAAAGCACAGCTGCCTCTTGCAGATCGTGAAAGAAAACATCCAGGAGCTGTTGAAAACAGAACAGTGAAAAATCGAGCAGTAACAAAATAACCAATTTTTTATGCATTTTGCGAGCTCTCCTCGCCTGCTGGTAAAAATGAATGTACGCACGCCTGGACGTTTGTGTCCCTCAATATAAAATGCGTTATTTCCCAACAAGGGAACCTATCGTGGTCACTAAGCAGGCAGTGGAGAAGGCTGAAGACGCATCGATGTCTCGCAGGAAAAAAATGTTACGTATACGCCCCCGTGTGCGGCGCAGAGTCATCAAAATCAGCTGCAATACGCCACCCTCAGAATAAAATGCTTCAGTTTCTTAAAGGCCTTCAAAAGCACAGTTTCCTCTTGCAGAACGTGAAAGAAAACATCCAGGAGCTGTTGAAAACAGAACAGTGTAAAACCAAGCAATAACAAAACTAATTGTTTTTTATGCATTTGGTGTGCTCTCCTCGCCTGCTGGTAAAAATGTATGTACGCACGCCTGGACGTTTGTGTCCCTCAATATAAAATGCGTTATTCCCCATCAAGAGAACCTATAGTGGTCACTTAGCAGCCAGCAGAGAACGCTGGAAACGCATCGAAATCGCGCCAGAAAATAATGTTACGTATACGCCCCCGTGTGCGGCGCAGAGTCATCAAAATCAGCTGTAATACGCCACCCCCAGAATAAAACGCTTCAGTTTCTTAAAGGCCTTCAAAAGAACAGCTTCCTCTTAGAGAGCGTGAAAGAAAACATCCAGGAGCTGTTGAAAACAGAACAGTGAAAAACCAAGCAGTAACAAAATTACTCGTTTTTTATGCATTTTGTGTGCTCTCCTCGCCTGCTCGTAAAAATGTATGTACGCACGCCTGGACGTTTGTGTCCCTCAATATAAAATGCGTTATTCCCCATCAAGAGGACCTATAGTGTTCACTTAGCAGCCAGCGGAGAACGCTGGAAACGCATCGAAATCGCGCCGGAAAAAAACGTTACGTATACGCCCCCGTGTGCGGCGCAAAGTCATCAAAATCAGCTGTAACACGCCACCCTCAGAATAAAATGCTTCAGTTTCTTAAAGGCCTTCAAAGCACAGCTTCCTCTTGCAGAACGTGAAAGAAAACATCCAGGAGCCGTTGAAAACAGAACAGTGAAAAACCATGCAGTAACAAAATTACTCGTTTTTTATGCCTTTTGGGTGCTCTCCTCGCCTGCTGGTAAAAATGTGTGTACGCACGCCTGAACGTTTGTGTCCCTCAATATAAAATGCGTTATTCCCCATCAAGAGAACCTATATTGGTCACTCGGCAGCCAGTGGAGAACGCAGGAAATGCATCGAAGTCGAGCAAGAAAAAAATGTTACGTATACGCCCCCGTGTGCGGCGCAAATTCATCAAAATCAGCTGTAACACGCCACCCTCAGAATTAAACGCTTCAGTTTCTTAAAGGCCTTTAAAAGCACAGCTACCTCTTGCAGAGCGTGAAAGAAAACATCCAGGAGCTGTTGAAAACAGAACAGTGAAAAACCAGGCTGAAACAAAATTACCCGTTTTTTATGCATTTTGTGTGCTCTCCTCACCTGCTGGTTAAAATGTATGTACACACGTCTGGACGCTTGTGTCCCTCAAAAAAAAATGCGTTGTTTCCCATCAAGGGAACCTATTATGGTCACTCAGCAGCCAGTGGAGAACGCTGGAAACGCATCGATGTCGAGACAGAAAAAAATGTTACCTATACGCCCCCGTGTGCGGCGCAAATTCATCAAAATCAGATGTAACACGCCATCCTCAGAATTAAACGCTTCAGTTTCTTAAAGGCCTTCAAAAGCACAGCTTCCTCTTGCAGAGCGTGAAAGAAAACAGCCAGGAGCTGTTGAAAACAGAACAGTGAAAAACCAAGCTGAAACAAAATTACCCGTTTTTTATGCATTTTGTGTGCTCTCCTCGGCTGCTGGTAAAAATGCATGTACGCACGCCTGAACGTTTGTGTCCCTCAATATAAAATGCGTTATTCCCCATCAAGAGAACCTATATTGGTCACTCGGCAGCCAGTGGAGAACGCTGGAAATGCATCGAAGTCGAGCAAGGGAAAAATGTTACGTATACGTCCCCGTGTGCGGCGCAAATTCATCAAAATCAGCTGTAACACGCCACCCTCAGAATAAAACGCTTCAGTTTCTTAAGGGCCTTAAAAAGCACAGCTTCCTCTTGCAGAACGTGAAAGAAAACATCCTGGAGCTGTAGAAAACAGAACAGTGAAATATCGAGCAGTAACAAAATTACCCGTTTTTTATGCATTTTGCGTGCTCTCCTCGCCTGCTGGTAAAAATGAATGTACGCACGCCTGGACGTTTGTGTCCCTCAATATGAAATGCGTTATTCCCCATCAAGGGAACCTATAATGGTCACTTAGCAGTCAGCGGAGAACGCTGGAAACGCATCGAAATCGCGCCAGAAAAAAATGTTACGTATACGCCCCCGTGTGCGGCGCAAAGTCATCAAAATCAGCTGTAACACGCCACCCTCAGAATAAAACGCTTCAGTTTCTTAAAGGCCTTCAAAAGCACAGCTACCTCTTGCAGAGCGTGAAAGAAAACATCCAGGAGCTGTTGAAAACAGAACAGTGATAAACCAAGCTGACACAAAATTACCCGTTTTTTATGCATTTTGTGTGCTCTCCTCACCTGCTGGTTAAAATTTATGTGCACACGTCTGGACGCTTGTGTCCCTCAAAATAAAATGCGTGGTTTCCCATCAAGGGAACCTATTATGGTCACTCAGCAGCCAGTGGAGAACGCTGGAAACGCATCGATGTCGAGACAGAAAAAAATGTTACCTATACGCCCCCGTGTGCGGCGCAAATTCATCAAAATCAGATGTAACACGCCACCCTCAGAATTAAACGCTTCAGTTTCTTAAAGGCCTTCAAAAGCACAGCTACCTCTTGCAGAGCGTGAAAGAAAACATCCAGGAGCTGTTGAAAACAGAACAGTGAAAAACCAAGCTGACACAAAATTACCCGTTTTTTATGCATTTTGTGTGCTCTCCTCACCTGCTGGTTAAAATTTATGTGCACACGTCTGGACGCTTGTGTCCCTCAAAATAAAATGCGTGGTTTCCCATCAAGGGAACCTATTATGGTCACTCAGCAGCCAGTGGAGAACGCTGGAAACGCATCGATGTCGAGACAGAAAAAAATGTTACCTATACGCCCCCGTGTGCGGCGCAAATTCATCAAAATCAGATGTAACACGCCACCCTCAGAATTAAACGCTTCAGTTTCTTAAAGGCCTTCAAAAGCACAGTTTCCTCTTGCAGAGCGTGAAAGAAAACATCCAGGAGCTGTTGAAAACAGAACAGTGAAATACCAAGCTGAAACAAAATCACCCGTTTTTTATGCATTTTGTGTGCTCTCCTCGGCTGCTGGTAAAAATGCATGTACGCACGCCTGGACGTTGGTGTCCCTCAATATAAAATGCGTTATTTCCCATCAAGAGAACCTATATTGGTCACTCGGCAGCCAGTGGAGAACGCTGGAAATGCATCGAAGTCGAGCAAGGGAAAAATGTTACGTATACGCCCCCGTGTGCGGCGCAAATTCATCAAAATCAGCTGTAACACGCCACCCTCAGAATTAAACGCTTCAGTTTCTTAAAGGCCTTCAAAAGCACAGCTACCTCTTGCAGAGCGTGAAAGAAAACATCCAGGAGCTGTTGAAAACAGAACAGTGAAAAACCAAGCTGACACAAAATTACCCGTTTTTTATGCATTTTGTGTGCTCTCCTCACCTGCTGGTTAAAATTTATGTGCACACGTCTGGACGCTTGTGTCCCTCAAAATAAAATGCGTGGTTTCCCATCAAGGGAACCTATTATGGTCACTCAGCAGCCAGTGGAGAACGCTGGAAACGCATCGATGTCGAGACAGAAAAAAATGTTACCTATACGCCCCCGTGTGCGGCGCAAATTCATCAAAATCAGATGTAACACGCCACCCTCAGAATTAAACGCTTCAGTTTCTTAAAGGCCTTCAAAAGCACAGTTTCCTCTTGCAGAGCGTGAAAGAAAACATCCAGGAGCTGTTGAAAACAGAACAGTGAAATACCAAGCTGAAACAAAATCACCCGTTTTTTATGCATTTTGTGTGCTCTCCTCGGCTGCTGGTAAAAATGCATGTACGCACGCCTGGACGTTGGTGTCCCTCAATATAAAATGCGTTATTTCCCATCAAGAGAACCTATATTGGTCACTCGGCAGCCAGTGGAGAACGCTGGAAATGCATCGAAGTCGAGCAAGGGAAAAATGTTACGTATACGCCCCCGTGTGCGGCGCAAATTCATCAAAATCAGCTGTAACACGCCACCCTCAGAATAAAACGCTTCAGTTTCTTAAGGGCCTTCAAAAGCACAGCTTCCTCTTGCAGAACGTGAAAGAAAACATCCTGGAGCTGTAGAAAACAGAACAGTGAAATATCGAGCAGTAACAAAATTACCCGTTTTTTATGCATTTTGCGTGCTCTCCTCGCCTGCTGGTAAAAATGAATGTACGCACGCCTGGACGTTTGTGTCCCTCAATATAAAATGCGTTATTCCCCATCAAGGGAACCTATAATGGTCACTTAGCAGTCAGCGGAGAACGCTGGAAACGCATCGAAATCGCGCCAGAAAAAAATGTTACGTATACGCCCCCGTGTGCGGCGCAAAGTCATCAAAATCAGCTGTAACACGCCACCCTCAGAATAAAACGCTTCAGTTTCTTAAAGGCCATCAAAAGCACAGTTTCCTCCTGCAGAACGTAAAAGAAATCATCCAGGAGCTGTTGAAAACCGAACAGTGAAAAATCAAGCAAGAACAAAATTACCCGTTTTTTATGCATTTTGCGTGCTCTCCTCGCCTGCTGGTAAAATTGTATATACACACGCCTGGACGCTTGTGTCCCTCAAAATAAAATACGTTATTTCCCAACAAGGGAACCTAACGTGGTCACTAAGCAGGCAGTGGAGAAGGCTGAAAACGCATCGATGTCGCGCAGGAAAAAAATGTTACGAATACGCCCCCGTGTGCGGCGCAGAGTCATCAAAATCAGCTGCAATACGCCACCCTCAGAATAAAATGCGTCAGTTTCTTAAAGGCCTTCAAAAGCACAGTTTCCTCTTGCAGAACGTGAAAGAAAACACCCAGGAGCTGTTGAAAACAGATCAGTGAAAAACCAAGCAGTAACAAAACTACTTGTTTTTTATGCATTTGGTGTGCTCTCCTCGCCTGCTGGTAAAAATGTATGTACGCACGCCTGGACGATTGTGTCCCTCAATATAAAATGCGTTATTCCCCATCAAGAGAACCTATAGTGGTCACTTAGCAGCCAGCGGAGAACGCTGGAAACGCATCGAAATCGCGCCAGAAAATAATGTTACGTATACGCCCCCGTGTGCGGCGCAAAGTCATCAAAATCAGCTGTAACACGCCACCCTCAGAATAAAACGCTTCAGTTTCTTAAAGGCCAACAAAAGCACAGTTTCCTCTTGCAGATCGTGAAAGAAAACATCCAGGAGCTGTAGAAAACAGAACAGTGAAAAATCGAGCAGTAACAAAATTAACCGTTTTTTATGCATTTTGCGTGCTCTCCTCGCCTGCTGGTAAAAATGAATGTACGCACGCCTGGACGTTTGTGTCCCTCAATATAAAGTGCGTTATTCCCCATCAAGGGAACCTATAATGGTCACTTAGCAGTCAGCGGAGAACGCTGGAAACGCATCGAAATCGCGCCAGAAAAAAATGTTACGTATACGCCCCCGTGTGCGGCGCAAAGTCATCAAAATCAGCAGTAACACGCCACCCTCAGAATAAAACGCTTCAGTTTCTTAAAGGCCATCAAAAGCACAGTTTCCTCTTGCAGAACGTAAAAGAAAACATCCAGGAGCTGTAGAAAACCGAACAGTGAAAAATCAAGCAGTAACAAAATTACCCGTTTTTTATGCATTTTGCGTGCTCTCCTCGCCTGCTGGTAAAATTGTATATACACACGCCTGGACGCTTGTGTCCCTCAAAATAAAATGCGCTATTTCCCAACAAGGGAACCTATCGTGGTCACTCAGCAGGCAGTGGAGAAGGCTGAAACCGCATCGATGTCGCGCAGGAAAAAAATGTTACGTATACGCCCCCGTGTGCGGCGCAGAGTCATCAAAATCAGCTGTAATACGCCACCCTCAGAATAAAATGCTTCAGTTTCTTAAAGGCCTTCAAAAGCACAGCTTCCTCTTGCAGAACGTGAAAGAAAACATCCAGGAGCCGTTGAAAACAGAACAGTGAAAAACCATGCAGTAACAAAATTACTGGTTTTTTATGCCTTTTGGGTGCTCTCCTCGCCAGCTGGTAAAAATGTATGTACGCACGCCTGAACGTTTGTGTCCCTCAATATAAAATGCGTTATTCCCCATCAAGAGAACCTATATTGGTCACTCGGCAGCCAGTGGAGAACGCTGGAAATGCATCGAAGTCGAGCAAGGAAAAAATGTTACGTATACGCCCCCGTGTGCGGCGCAAATTCATCAAAATCAGCTGTAACACGCCACCCTCAGAATAAAACGCTTCAGTTTCTTAGAGGCCTTCAAAAGCACAGCTTCCTCTTGCAGATCGTGAAAGAAAACATCCTGGAGCTGTAGAAAACAGAACAGTGAAAAATCGAGCTGTAACAAAATTACCCGTTTTTAATGCATTTTGCGTGCTCTCCTCGCCTGCTGGTAAAAATGAATGTACGCACGCTTGGACGTTTGTGTCCCTCAATATAAAATGCGTTATTCCCCATCAAGGGAACCTATAATGGTCACTTAGCAGTCAGCGGAGAACGCTGGAAACGCATCGAAATCGCGCCAGAAAAAAATGTTACGTATACGCCCCCGTGTGCGGCGCAGAGTCATCAAAATCAGCTGTAACACGATACCCTCAGAATAAAACGCTTCAGTTTCTTAAAGGCCATCAAAAGCACAGTTTCCTCTTTCAGAACGTAAAAGAAAACATCCAGGAGCTGTAGAAAACCGAACAGTGAAAAATCAAGCAGTAACAAAATTGCTCGTTTTTTATGCATTTTGTGTGCTCTCCTCGCCTGCTGGTAAAAATGTATGTACGCACGCCTGGACGTTTGTGTCCCTCAATATAAAATGCGTTATTCCCCATCAAGAGAACCTATAGTGGTCACTTAGCAGCCAGCAGAGAACGCTGGAAACGCATCGAAATCGCGCCAGAAAATAATGTTACGTATACGCCCCCGTGTGCGGCGCAGAGTCATCAAAATCAGCTGTAATACGCCACCCCCAGAATAAAACGCTTCAGTTTCTTAAAGGCCTTCAAAAGAACAGCTTCCTCTTAAAGAGCGTGAAAGAAAACATCCAGGAGCTGTTGAAAACAGAACAGTGTAAAACCAAGCAGTAACAAAATTACTTGTTTTTTATGCATTTTGTGTGCTCTCCTCGCCTGCTCGTTAAAATGTATGTACGCACGCCTGGACGTTTGTGTCCCTCAATATAAAATGCGTTATTCCCCATCAAGAGGACCTATAGTGTTCACTTAGCAGCCAGCGGAGAACGCTGGAAACGCATCGAAATCGCGCCAGAAAATAATGTTACGTATACGCCCCCGTGTGCGGCGCAAAGTCATCAAAATCAGCTGTAACACGCCACCCTCAGAATAAAACGCTTCAGTTTCTTAAAGGCCAACAAAAGCACAGTTTCCTCTTGCAGATCGTGAAAGAAAACATCCAGGAGCTGTAGAAAACAGAACAGTGAAAAATCGAGCAGTAACAAAATTAACCGTTTTTTATGCATTTTGCGTGCTCTCCTCGCCTGCTGGTAAAAATGAATGTACGCACGCCTGGACGTTTGTGTCCCTCAATATAAAGTGCGTTATTCCCCATCAAGGGAACCTATAATGGTCACTTAGCAGTCAGCGGAGAACGCTGGAAACGCATCGAAATCGCGCCAGAAAAAAATGTTACGTATACGCCCCCGTGTGCGGCGCAAAGTCATCAAAATCAGCAGTAACACGCCACCCTCAGAATAAAACGCTTCAGTTTCTTAAAGGCCATCAAAAGCACAGTTTCCTCTTGCAGAACGTAAAAGGAAACATCCAGGAGCTGTAGAAAACCGAACAGTGAAAAATCAAGCAGTAACAAAATTACCCGTTTTTTATGCATTTTGCGTGCTCTCCTCGCCTGCTGGTAAAATTGTATATACACACGCCTGGACGCTTGTGTCCCTCAAAATAAAATGCGCTATTTCCCAACAAGGGAACCTATCGTGGTCACTCAGCAGGCAGTGGAGAAGTCTGAAACCGCATCGATGTCGCGCAGGAAAAAAATGTTACGTATACGCCCCCGTGTGCGGCGCAGAGTCATCAAAATCAGCTGTAATACGCCACCCTCAGAATAAAATGCTTCAGTTTCTTAAAGGCCTTCAAAAGCACAGCTTCCTCTTGCAGAACGTGAAAGAAAACATCCAGGAGCCGTTGAAAACAGAACAGTGAAAAACCATGCAGTAACAAAATTACTGGTTTTTTATGCCTTTTGGGTGCTCTCCTCGCCAGCTGGTAAAAATGTATGTACGCACGCCTGAACGTTTGTGTCCCTCAATATAAAATGCGTTATTCCCCATCAAGAGAACCTATATTGGTCACTCGGCAGCCAGTGGAGAACGCTGGAAATGCATCGAAGTCGAGCAAGGAAAAAATGTTACGTATACGCCCCCGTGTGCGGCGCAAATTCATCAAAATCAGCTGTAACACGCCACCCTCAGAATAAAACGCTTCAGTTTCTTAGAGGCCTTCAAAAGCACAGCTTCCTCTTGCAGATCGTGAAAGAAAACATCCTGGAGCTGTAGAAAACAGAACAGTGAAAAATCGAGCTGTAACAAAATTACCCGTTTTTAATGCATTTTGCGTGCTCTCCTCGCCTGCTGGTAAAAATGAATGTACGCACGCTTGGACGTTTGTGTCCCTCAATATAAAATGCGTTATTCCCCATCAAGGGAACCTATAATGGTCACTTAGCAGTCAGCGGAGAACGCTGGAAACGCATCGAAATCGCGCCAGAAAAAAATGTTACGTATACGCCCCCGTGTGCGGCGCAGAGTCATCAAAATCAGCTGTAACACGATACCCTCAGAATAAAACGCTTCAGTTTCTTAAAGGCCATCAAAAGCACAGTTTCCTCTTTCAGAACGTAAAAGAAAACATCCAGGAGCTGTAGAAAACCGAACAGTGAAAAATCAAGCAGTAACAAAATTACTCGTTTTTTATGCATTTTGTGTGCTCTCCTCGCCTGCTGGTAAAAATGTATGTACGCACGCCTGGACGTTTGTGTCCCTCAATATAAAATGCGTTATTCCCCATCAAGAGAACCTATAGTGGTCACTTAGCAGCCAGCAGAGAACGCTGGAAACGCATCGAAATCGCGCCAGAAAATAATGTTACGTATACGCCCCCGTGTGCGGCGCAGAGTCATCAAAATCAGCTGTAATACGCCACCCCCAGAATAAAACGCTTCAGTTTCTTAAAGGCCTTCAAAAGAACAGCTTCCTCTTAAAGAGCGTGAAAGAAAACATCCAGGAGCTGTTGAAAACAGAACAGTGAAAAACCAAGCAGTAACAAAATTACTCGTTTTTTATGCATTTTGTGTGCTCTCCTCGCCTGCTCGTAAAAATGTATGTACGCACGCCTGGACGTTTGTGTCCCTCAATATAAAATGCGTTATTCCCCATCAAGAGGACCTATAGTGTTCACTTAGCAGCCAGCGGAGAACGCTGGAAACGCATCGAAATCGCGCCGGAAAAAAACGTTACGTATACGCCCCCGTGTGCGGCGCAAAGTCATCAAAATCAGCTGTAACACGCCACCCTCAGAATAAAATGCTTCAGTTTCTTAAAGGCCTTCAAAGCACAGCTTCCTCTTGCAGAACGTGAAAGAAAACATCCAGGAGCCGTTGAAAACAGAACAGTGAAAAACCATGCAGTAACAAAATTACTCGTTTTTTATGCCTTTTGGGTGCTCTCCTCGCCTGCTGGTAAAAATGTGTGTACGCACGCCTGAACGTTTGTGTCCCTCAATATAAAATGCGTTATTCCCCATCAAGAGAACCTATATTGGTCACTCGGCAGCCAGTGGAGAACGCAGGAAATGCATCGAAGTCGAGCAAGAAAAAAATGTTACGTATACGCCCCCGTGTGCGGCGCAAATTCATCAAAATCAGCTGTAACACGCCACCCTCAGAATTAAACGCTTCAGTTTCTTAAAGGCCTTCAAAAGCACAGCTACCTCTTGCAGAGCGTGAAAGAAAACATCCAGGAGCTGTTGAAAACAGAACAGTGAAAAACCAAGCTGAAACAAAATTACCCGTTTTTTATGCATTTTGTGTGCTCTCCTCGGCTGCTGGTAAAAATGCATGTACGCACGCCTGAACGTTTGTGTCCCTCAATATAAAATGCGTTATTCCCCATCAAGAGAACCTATATTGGTCACTCGGCAGCCAGTGGAGAACGCTGGAAATGCATCGAAGTCGAGCAAGGGAAAAATGTTACGTATACGCCCCCGTGTGCGGCGCAAATTCATCAAAATCAGCTGTAACACGCCACCCTCAGAATAAAACGCTTCAGTTTCTTAAGGGCCTTCAAAAGCACAGCTTCCTCTTGCAGAACGTGAAAGAAAACATCCTGGAGCTGTAGAAAACAGAACAGTGAAATATCGAGCAGTAACAAAATTACCCGTTTTTTATGCATTTTGCGTGCTCTCCTCGCCTGCTGGTAAAAATGAATGTACGCACGCCTGGACGTTTGTGTCCCTCAATATAAAATGCGTTATTCCCCATCAAGGGAACCTATAATGGTCACTTAGCAGTCAGCGGAGAACGCTGGAAACGCATCGAAATCGCGCCAGAAAAAAATGTTACGTATACGCCCCCGTGTGCGGCGCAAAGTCATCAAAATCAGCTGTAACACGCCACCCTCAGAATAAAACGCTTCAGTTTCTTAAAGGCCTTCAAAAGCACAGCTACCCCTTGCAGAGCGTGAAAGAAAACATCCAGGAGCTGTTGAAAACAGAACAGTGATAAACCAAGCTGACACAAAATTACCCGTTTTTTATGCATTTTGTGTGCTCTCCTCACCTGCTGGTTAAAATTTATGTGCACACGTCTGGACGCTTGTGTCCCTCAAAATAAAATGCGTGGTTTCCCATCAAGGGAACCTATTATGGTCACTCAGCAGCCAGTGGAGAACGCTGGAAACGCATCGATGTCGAGACAGAAAAAAATGTTACCTATACGCCCCCGTGTGCGGCGCAAATTCATCAAAATCAGATGTAACACGCCACCCTCAGAATTAAACGCTTCAGTTTCTTAAAGGCCTTCAAAAGCACAGCTACCTCTTGCAGAGCGTGAAAGAAAACATCCAGGAGCTGTTGAAAACAGAACAGTGAAAAACCAAGCTGACACAAAATTACCCGTTTTTTATGCATTTTGTGTGCTCTCCTCACCTGCTGGTTAAAATTTATGTGCACACGTCTGGACGCTTGTGTCCCTCAAAATAAAATGCGTGGTTTCCCATCAAGGGAACCTATTATGGTCACTCAGCAGCCAGTGGAGAACGCTGGAAACGCATCGATGTCGAGACAGAAAAAAATGTTACCTATACGCCCCCGTGTGCGGCGCAAATTCATCAACATCAGATGTAACACGCCACCCTCAGAATTAAACGCTTCAGTTTCTTAAAGGCCTTCAAAAGCACAGTTTCCTCTTGCAGAGCGTGAAAGAAAACATCCAGGAGCTGTTGAAAACAGAACAGTGAAATACCAAACTGAAACAAAATCACCCGTTTTTTATGCATTTTGTGTGCTCTCCTCGGCTGCTGGTAAAAATGCATGTACGCACGCCTGGACGTTGGTGTCCCTCAATATAAAATGCGTTATTTCCCATCAAGAGAACCTATATTGGTCACTCGGCAGCCAGTGGAGAACGCTGGAAATGCATCGAAGTCGAGCAAGGGAAAAATGTTACGTATACGCCCCCGTGTGCGGCGCAAATTCATCAAAATCAGCTGTAACACGCCACCCTCAGAATTAAACGCTTCAGTTTCTTAAAGGCCTTCAAAAGCACAGCTACCTCTTGCAGAGCGTGAAAGAAAACATCCAGGAGCTGTTGAAAACAGAACAGTGAAAAACCAAGCTGACACAAAATTACCCGTTTTTTATGCATTTTGTGTGCTCTCCTCACCTGCTGGTTAAAATTTATGTGCACACGTCTGGACGCTTGTGTCCCTCAAAATAAAATGCGTGGTTTCCCATCAAGGGAACCTATTATGGTCACTCAGCAGCCAGTGGAGAACGCTGGAAACGCATCGATGTCGAGACAGAAAAAAATGTTACCTATACGCCCCCGTGTGCGGCGCAAATTCATCAAAATCAGATGTAACACGCCACCCTCAGAATTAAACGCTTCAGTTTCTTAAAGGCCTTCAAAAGCACAGTTTCCTCTTGCAGAGCGTGAAAGAAAACATCCAGGAGCTGTTGAAAACAGAACAGTGAAATACCAAGCTGAAACAAAATCACCCGTTTTTTATGCATTTTGTGTGCTCTCCTCGGCTGCTGGTAAAAATGCATGTACGCACGCCTGGACGTTGGTGTCCCTCAATATAAAATGCGTTATTTCCCATCAAGAGAACCTATATTGGTCACTCGGCAGCCAGTGGAGAACGCTGGAAATGCATCGAAGTCGAGCAAGGGAAAAATGTTACGTATACGCCCCCGTGTGCGGCGCAAATTCATCAAAATCAGCTGTAACACGCCACCCTCAGAATAAAACGCTTCAGTTTCTTAAGGGCCTTCAAAAGCACAGCTTCCTCTTGCAGAACGTGAAAGAAAACATCCTGGAGCTGTAGAAAACAGAACAGTGAAATATCGAGCAGTAACAAAATTACCCGTTTTTTATGCATTTTGCGTGCTCTCCTCGCCTGCTGGTAAAAATGAATGTACGCACGCCTGGACGTTTGTGTCCCTCAATATAAAATGCGTTATTCCCCATCAAGGGAACCTATAATGGTCACTTAGCAGTCAGCGGAGAACGCTGGAAACGCATCGAAATCGCGCCAGAAAAAAATGTTACGTATACGCCCCCGTGTGCGGCGCAAAGTCATCAAAATCAGCTGTAACACGCCACCCTCAGAATAAAACGCTTCAGTTTCTTAAAGGCCATCAAAAGCACAGTTTCCTCTTTCAGAACGTAAAAGAAAACATCCAGGAGCTGTAGAAAACCGAACAGTGAAAAATCAAGCAGTAACAAAATTGCTCGTTTTTTATGCATTTTGTGTGCTCTCCTCGCCTGCTGGTAAAAATGTATGTACGCACGCCTGGACGTTTGTGTCCCTCAATATAAAATGCGTTATTCCCCATCAAGAGAACCTATAGTGGTCACTTAGCAGCCAGCAGAGAACGCTGGAAACGCATCGAAATCGCGCCAGAAAATAATGTTACGTATACGCCCCCGTGTGCGGCGCAAAGTCATCAAAATCAGCTGTAACACGCCACCCTCAGAATAAAACGCTTCAGTTTCTTAAAGGCCAACAAAAGCACAGTTTCCTCTTGCAGATCGTGAAAGAAAACATCCAGGAGCTGTAGAAAACAGAACAGTGAAAAATCGAGCAGTAACAAAATTAACCGTTTTTTATGCATTTTGCGTGCTCTCCTCGCCTGCTGGTAAAATTGTATATACACACGCCTGGACGCTTGTGTCCCTCAAAATAAAATGCGCTATTTCCCAACAAGGGAACCTATCGTGGTCACTCAGCAGGCAGTGGAGAAGGCTGAAACCGCATCGATGTCGCGCAGGAAAAAAATGTTACGTATACGCCCCCGTGTGCGGCGCAGAGTCATCAAAATCAGCTGTAACACGATACCCTCAGAATAAAACGCTTCAGTTTCTTAAAGGCCATCAAAAGCACAGTTTCCTCTTTCAGAACGTAAAAGAAAACATCCAGGAGCTGTAGAAAACCGAACAGTGAAAAATCAAGCAGTAACAAAATTACCCGTTTTTTATGCATTTTGCGTGCTCTCCTCGCCTGCTGGTAAAATTGTATATACACACGCCTGGACGCTTGTGTCCCTCAAAATAAAATACGTTATTTCCCAACAAGGGAACCTAACGTGGTCACTAAGCAGGCAGTGGAGAAGGCTGAAAACGCATCGATGTCGCGCAGGAAAAAAATGTTACGAATACGCCCCCGTGTGCGGCGCAGAGTCATCAAAATCAGCTGCAATACGCCACCCTCAGAATAAAATGCGTCAGTTTCTTAAAGGCCTTCAAAAGCACAGTTTCCTCTTGCAGAACGTGAAAGAAAACACCCAGGAGCTGTTGAAAACAGATCAGTGAAAAACCAAGCAGTAACAAAACTACTTGTTTTTTATGCATTTGGTGTGCTCTCCTCGCCTGCTGGTAAAAATGTATGTACGCACGCCTGGACGATTGTGTCCCTCAATATAAAATGCGTTATTCCCCATCAAGAGAACCTATAGTGGTCACTTAGCAGCCAGCGGAGAACGCTGGAAACGCATCGAAATCGCGCCAGAAAATAATGTTACGTATACGCCCCCGTGTGCGGCGCAAAGTCATCAAAATCAGCTGTAACACGCCACCCTCACAATAAAACGCTTCAGTTTCTTAAAGGCCAACAAAAGCACAGTTTCCTCTTGCAGATCGTGAAAGAAAACATCCAGGAGCTGTAGAAAACAGAACAGTGAAAAATCGAGCAGTAACAAAATTAACCGTTTTTTATGCATTTTGCGTGCTCTCCTCGCCTGCTGGTAAAAATGAATGTACGCACGCCTGGACGTTTGTGTCCCTCAATATAAAGTGCGTTATTCCCCATCAAGGGAACCTATAATGGTCACTTAGCAGTCAGCGGAGAACGCTGGAAACGCATCGAAATCGCGCCAGAAAAAAATGTTACGTATACGCCCCCGTGTGCGGCGCAAGGTCATCAAAATCAGCAGTAACACGCCACCCTCAGAATAAAACGCTTCAGTTTCTTAAAGGCCATCAAAAGCACAGTTTCCTCTTGCAGAACGTAAAAGAAAACATCCAGGAGCTGTAGAAAACCGAACAGTGAAAAATCAAGCAGCAACAAAATTACCCGTTTTTTATGCATTTTGCGTGCTCTCCTCGCCTGCTGGTAAAATTGTATATACACACGCCTGGACGCTTGTGTCCCTCAATATAAAGTGCGTTATTCCCCATCAAGGGAACCTATAATGGTCACTTAGCAGTCAGCGGAGAACGCTGGAAACGCATCGAAATCGCGCCAGAAAAAAATGTTACGTATACGCCCCCGTGTGCGGCGCAAATTCATCAAAATCAGATGTAACACGCCACCCTCAGAATTAAACGCTTCAGTTTCTTAAAGGCCTTCAAAAGCACAGTTTCCTCTTGCAGAGCGTGAAAGAAAACATCCAGGAGCTGTTGAAAACAGAACAGTGAAAAACCAAACTGACACAAAATTACCCGTTTTTTATGCATTTTGTGTGCTCTCCTCACCTGCTGGTTAAAATTTATGTGCACACGTCTGGACGCTTGTGTCCCTCAAAATAAAATGCGTGGTTTCCCATCAAGGGAACCTATTATGGTCACTCAGCAGCCAGTGGAGAACGCTGGAAACGCATCGATGTCGAGACAGAAAAAAATGTTACCTATACGCCCCCGTGTGCGGCGCAAATTCATCAAAATCAGATGTAACACGCCACCCTCAGAATTAAACGCTTCAGTTTCTTAAAGGCCTTCAAAAGCACAGTTTCCTCTTGCAGAACGTAAAAGAAAACATCCAGGAGCTGTAGAAAACCGAACAGTGAAAAATCAAGCAGTAACAAAATTACCCGTTTTTTATGCATTTTGCGTGCTCTCCTCGCCTGCTGGTAAAATTGTATATACACACGCCTGGACGCTTGTGTCCCTCAATATAAAGTGCGTTATTCCCCATCAAGGGAACCTATAATGGTCACTTAGCAGTCAGCGGAGAACGCTGGAAACGCATCGAAATCGCGCCAGAAAAAAATGTTACGTATACGCCCCCGTGTGCGGCGCAAAGTCATCAAAATCAGCTGTAACACGCCACCCTCACAATAAAACGCTTCAGTTTCTTAAAGGCCAACAAAAGCACAGTTTCCTCTTGCAGATCGTGAAAGAAAACATCCAGGAGCTGTAGAAAACAGAACAGTGAAAAATCGAGCAGTAACAAAATTAACCGTTTTTTATGCATTTTGCGTGCTCTCCTCGCCTGCTGGTAAAAATGAATGTACGCACGCCTGGACGTTTGTGTCCCTCAATATAAAGTGCGTTATTCCCCATCAAGGGAACCTATAATGGTCACTTAGCAGTCAGCGGAGAACGCTGGAAACGCATCGAAATCGCGCCAGAAAAAAATGTTACGTATACGCCCCCGTGTGCGGCGCAAATTCATCAAAATCAGCTGTAACACGCCACCCTCAGAATAAAACGCTTCAGTTTCTTAAGGGCCTTCAAAAGCACAGCTTCCTCTTGCAGAACGTGAAAGAAAACATCCTGGAGCTGTAGAAAACAGAACAGTGAAATATCGAGCAGTAACAAAATTACCCGTTTTTTATGCATTTTGCGTGCTCTCCTCGCCTGCTGGTAAAAATGAATGTACGCACGCCTGGACGTTTGTGTCCCTCAATATAAAATGCGTTATTCCCCATCAAGGGAACCTATAATGGTCACTTAGCAGTCAGCGGAGAACGCTGGAAACGCATCGAAATCGCGCCAGAAAAAAATGTTACGTATACGCCCCCGTGTGCGGCGCAAAGTCATCAAAATCAGCTGTAACACGCCACCCTCAGAATAAAACGCTTCAGTTTCTTAAAGGCCATCAAAAGCACAGTTTCCTCCTGCAGAACGTAAAAGAAATCATCCAGGAGCTGTTGAAAACCGAACAGTGAAAAATCAAGCAAGAACAAAATTACCCGTTTTTTATGCATTTTGCGTGCTCTCCTCGCCTGCTGGTAAAATTGTATATACACATGCCTGGACGCTTGTGTCCCTCAAAATAAAATACGTTATTTCCCAACAAGGGAACCTAACGTGGTCACTAAGCAGGCAGTGGAGAAGGCTGAAAACGCATCGATGTCGCGCAGGAAAAAAATGTTACGAATACGCCCCCGTGTGCGGCGCAGAGTCATCAAAATCAGCTGCAATACGCCACCCTCAGAATAAAATGCGTCAGTTTCTTAAAGGCCTTCAAAAGCACAGTTTCCTCTTGCAGAACGTGAAAGAAAACACCCAGGAGCTGTTGAAAACAGATCAGTGAAAAACCAAGCAGTAACAAAACTACTTGTTTTTTATGCATTTGGTGTGCTCTCCTCGCCTGCTGGTAAAAATGTATGTACGCACGCCTGGACGATTGTGTCCCTCAATATAAAATGCGTTATTCCCCATCAAGAGAACCTATAGTGGTCACTTAGCAGCCAGCGGAGAACGCTGGAAACGCATCGAAATCGCGCCAGAAAATAATGTTACGTATACGCCCCCGTGTGCGGCGCAAAGTCATCAAAATCAGCTGTAACACGCCACCCTCACAATAAAACGCTTCAGTTTCTTAAAGGCCAACAAAAGCACAGTTTCCTCTTGCAGATCGTGAAAGAAAACATCCAGGAGCTGTAGAAAACAGAACAGTGAAAAATCGAGCAGTAACAAAATTAACCGTTTTTTATGCATTTTGCGTGCTCTCCTCGCCTGCTGGTAAAAATGAATGTACGCACGCCTGGGCGTTTGTGTCCCTCAATATAAAGTGCGTTATTCCCCATCAAGGGAACCTATAATGGTCACTTAGCAGTCAGCGGAGAACGCTGGAAACGCATCGAAATCGCGCCAAAAAAAAATTTTACGTATACGCCCCCGTGTGCGGCGCAAAGTCATCAAAATCAGCAGTAACACGCCACCCTCAGAATAAAACGCTTCAGTTTCTTAAAGGCCATCAAAAGCACAGTTTCCTCTTGCAGAACGTAAAAGAAAACATCCAGGAGCTGTAGAAAACCGAACAGTGAAAAATCAAGCAGTAACAAAATTACCCGTTTTTTATGCATTTTGCGTGCTCTCCTCGCCTGCTGGTAAAATTGTATATACACACGCCTGGACGCTTGTGTCCCTCAAAATAAAATGCGCTATTTCCCAACAAGGGAACCTATCGTGGTCACTCAGCAGGCAGTGGAGAAGGCTGAAACCGCATCGATGTCGCGCAGGAAAAAAATGTTACGTATACGCCCCCGTGTGCGGCGCAGAGTCATCAAAATCAGCTGTAATACGCCACCCTCAGAATAAAATGCTTCAGTTTCTTAAAGGCCTTCAAAAGCACAGCTTCCTCTTGCAGAACGTGAAAGAAAACATCCAGGAGCCGTTGAAAACAGAACAGTGAAAAACCATGCAGTAACAAAATTACTGGTTTTTTATGCCTTTTGGGTGCTCTCCTCGCCAGCTGGTAAAAATGTATGTACGCACGCCTGAACGTTTGTGTCCCTCAATATAAAATGCGTTATTCCCCATCAAGAGAACCTATATTGGTCACTCGGCAGCCAGTGGAGAACGCTGGAAATGCATCGAAGTCGAGCAAGGAAAAAATGTTACGTATACGCCCCCGTGTGCGGCGCAAATTCATCAAAATCAGCTGTAACACGCCACCCTCAGAATAAAACGCTTCAGTTTCTTAGAGGCCTTCAAAAGCGCAGCTTCCTCTTGCAGATCGTGAAAGAAAACATACTGGAGCTGTAGAAAACAGAACAGTGAAAAATCGAGCTGTAACAAAATTACCCGTTTTTAATGCATTTTGCGTGCTCTCCTCGCCTGCTGGTAAAAATGAATGTACGCACGCTTGGACGTTTGTGTCCCTCAAGATAAAATGCGTTATTCCCCATCAAGGGAACCTATAATGGTCACTTAGCAGTCAGCGGAGAACGCTGGAAACGCATCGAAATCGCGCCAGAAAAAAATGTTACGTATACGCCCCCGTGTAAGGCGCAAAGTCATCAAAATCAGCTGTAACACGATACCCTCAGAATAAAACGCTTCAGTTTCTTAAAGGCCATCAAAAGCACAGTTTCCTCTTGCAGAACGTAAAAGAAAACATCCAGGAGCTGTAGAAAACCGAACAGTGAAAAATCAAGCAGTAACAAAATTACTCGTTTTTTATGCATTTTGTGTGCTCTCCTCGCCTGCTCGTAAAAATGTATGTACGCACGCCTGGACGTTTGTGTCCCTCAATATAAAATGCGTTATTCCCCATCAAGAGAACCTATAGTGGTCACTTAGCAGCCAGCGGAGAACGCTGGAAAGGCACCGAAATCGCGCCAGAAAAAAATGTTACGTATACGCCCCCGTGTGCGGCGCAAAGTCATCAAAATCAGCTGCAACACGCCACCCTCAGAATAAAACGCTTCAGTTTCTTAAAGGCTTTCAAAAGCACAGTTTCCTCTTGCGGAACATGAAGGAAAACAGCCAGGAGCTGTTGAAAACAGAACAGTGAAAAACCAAGCAGTAACAAAATTACTCGTTTTTTATGCATTTTGTGTGCTCTCCTCGGCTGCTGGTAAAAATGTATGTGCACACGTCTGGACGCTTGTGTCCCTCAAAATAAAGTGCGTTGTTTCCCATCAAGGGAACTTTTTACGGTCACTCAGCAGGCAGTGGAGAACGCTGGAAACGCATCGATGCCGAGACAGAAAAAAATGTTACGTATACGCCCCCGTGTGCGGCGCAAATTGATCAAAATCAGCTGCAGCACGCCACCCTCAGAATAAAACGCTTCAGTTTCTTAAAGGCCTTCAAAAGCACAGCTCTCTCTTGCAGAACGTGAAAGGAAACATCCAGGAGCTGTTGAAAACAGAACAGTGAAAAACCAAGCAGTAACAAAATTACTCATTTTTTGTGCATTTTGTGTGCTCTCCTCACCTGGTGGTAAAAATGTATGTATGCACGCCTGGACGTTTGTCTCCCTCAATATAAAATGCGTTATTCCCCATTAAGGGGACCTATAATGGTCACTTAGGAGCCAGCGGAGAGCGCTGGAAACGCATCGAAGTCGCGCCAGAAAAAAAATTTGCTTATACGCCCCCGTGTGCGGCGCAAATTCAACAATATCAGCTGTAACACGCCACCCTCAGAATAAACCGCAACAGTTTCTTAAAGGCCTTCAAAAGCACAGCTTCCTCTTGCAGAACGTGAAAGAAAACATCCAGGAGCTGTTGAAAACAGAACAGTGAAATACCAAGCAGTAACAAAATTACTCGTTTTTTATGCATTTTGTGTGCTCTTCTCGCCTGCTGGTAAAAATGTGTATACACACGCCTGGACGCTTGTGTCCCTCAAAATAAAATGCGTTATTTCCCATCACGGGAACCTATCGTGGTCACTCAGCAGGCAGTGGAGAAGGCTGAAAACGCATCGATGTCGCGCAGGAAAAAAAAGTTACGTATACGCCCCCCTGTGCGGCGCAGAGTCATCAAAATCAGCTATAACACGCCACCCTCAGAATAAAACGCTTCAGTTTCTTAAAGGCCTTCAAAAGCAGAGTTTCCTCTTGCAGAACGTGAAAGAAAACATCCAGGAGCTGTTGAAAACAGAACAGTGAAAAATCGAGCAGCAACAAAATTGCCCGTTTTTTATGCACTTTGTGTGCTCTTCTCGCCTGCTGGTAAAAACGTGTATACACACGCCTGGACGCTTGTGCCCCTCAAAATTAAATGCGTTATTTCCCATCACGGGAACCTATCGTGGACACTCAGCAGGCAGTGGAGAAGGCTGAAAACGCATCGATGTCGCGCAGGAAAAAAAAGTTACGTATACGCCCCCCTGTGCGGCGCAGAGTCATCAAAATCAGCTGTAACACGCCACCCTCAGAATAAAACGCTTCAGCCTCTTAAAGGCCTTCCAAAGCACAGCTTTCTCTTGCAGAACGTGAAAGAAAACATCCAGGAACTGTTGAAAACAGATCAGTGAAAAACCAAGCAGTATCAAAATTACTCGTTTTTTATGCATTTTGTGTGCTCTCCTCACCTGCTGGTAAAAATGTATGTACGCACGCCTGGACGTTTGTGTCCCTCAATATAAAATGCGTTATTCCCCATCAAGGGAACCTATAATGGTCACATAGGAGCCAGCAGAGAACGCTGGAAACGCATCGAAGTCGCGCCAGAAAAAAATGTTGCGTATACGCCCCCGTGTGCGGCGCAAATTCACCAAAATCAGCTGTAACACGCCACCCTCAGAATAAAACGCTTCAGTTTCTTAAAGGCCTTCAAAAGCACAGATTCCTCTTGCAGAACATGAAGGAAAACAGCCAGGAGCTGTTGAAAACAGAACAGTGAAAAACCAGGCAGTAACAAAATTACTCGTTTTTTATGCATTTTGTGTGCTCTCCTCGGCTGCTGGTAAAAATGTATGTGCACACGTCTGGACGCTTGTGTCCCTCAAAATAAAGTGCTTTGTTTCCCATCAAGGGAACTTATTACGGTCACTCAGCAGGCAGTGGAGAACGCTGGAAACGCATCGATGCCGAGACAGAAAAAAATGTTACGTATACGCCCCCGTGTGCGGCGCAAATTGATCAAAATCAGCTGTAGCACGCCACCCTCAGAATAAAACGCTTCAGTTTCTTAAAGGCCTTCAAAAGCACAGCTCTCTCTTGCAGAACGTGAAAGGAAACATCCAGGAGCTGTTGAAAACAGAACACTGAAAAACCAAGCAGTAACAAAATTACTCGTTTTTTATGCATTTTGTGTGCTCTTCTCGCCTGCTGGTAAAAATGTGTATACACACGCCTGGACGCTTGTGTCCCTCAAAATAAAATGCGTTATTTCCCATCACGGGAACCTATCGTGGTCACTCAGCAGGCAGTGGAGAAGGCTGAAAACGCATCGATGTCGCGCAGGAAAAAAAAGTTACGTATTCGCCCCCCTGTGCGGCGCAGAGTCATCAAAATCAGCTGTAACACGCCACCCTCTGAATAAAACGCTTCAGTTTCTTAAGGGCCTTCAAAAGCACAGTTTCCTCTTGCAGAACGTGAAGGAAAACATCCAGGGGCTGTTGAAAACAGAACAGTGAAAAACCAGGCAGTAGCAAAATTAACAGTTTTTTATGCATTTTGTGTGCTCTCCTCGCCTGGTGGTAAAAATGTATGTATGCACGCCTGGACGTTTGTCTCCCTCAATATAAAATGCGTTATTCCCCATTAAGGGGACCTATAATGGTCACTTAGGAGCCAGCGGAGAGCGCTGGAAACTCATCGAAGTCGCGCCAGAAAAAAAATTTGCTTATACGCCCCCGTGTGCGGCGCAAATTCAACAATATCAGCTGTAACACGCCACCCTCAGAATAAAACGCTTCAGTTTCTTAACGGCCTTCAAAAGCACAGCTTCCTCTTGCAGAACGTGAAAGAAAACATCCTGGAGCTGTTGAAAACAGAACAGTGAAATACCAAGCAGTAACAAAATTACTCGTTTTTTATGCATTTTGTGTGCTCTTCTCGCCTGCTGGTAAAAATGTGTATACACACGCCTGGACGCTTGTGTCCCTCAAAATAAAATGCGTTATTTCCCATCACGGGAACCTATCGTGGTCACTCAGCAGGCAGTGGAGAAGGCTGAAAACGCATCGATGTCGCGCAGGAAAAAAAAGTTACGTATTCGCCCCCCTGTGCGGCGCAGAGTCATCAAAATCAGCTGTAACACGCCACCCTCTGAATAAAACGCTTCAGTTTCTTAAGGGCCTTCAAAAGCACAGTTTCCTCTTGCAGAACGTGAAGGAAAACATCCAGGGGCTGTTGAAAACAGAACAGTGAAAAGCCAGGCAGTAGCAAAATTAACCGTTTTTTATGCATTTTGTGTGCTCTCCTCGCCTGCTGGTATAAATGTATATACGCACGCCTGAACGCTTGTGTCCCTCATAATAAAATGCGTTATTTTCCATCAACGGAACCAATTATGGTCACTCAGCAGGCAGTGGAGAATGCTGGAAACGCATCGATGTCGCGCCAGAATAAAATGTTACGTATACGCCCCCGTGTGCGGCGCAAATTCATCAATATCAGCTGTAACACGCCACCCTCAGAATAAAACGCATCAGTTTCTTAAAGGCCTTCAAAAGCACAGTTTCCTCTTGCAGAACGTGAAGGAAAACATCCAGAAGCTGTTGAAAACAGAACAGTGAAAAACCAGGCAGTAACAAAATTACCCGGTTTTTATGCATTTTGTGTGCTCTCCTCGGCTGCTGGTAATAATGTATGTACGCACGCCTGGACGTTTGTGTCCCTCAATATAAAATGCGTTATTCCCCATCAAGGGAACCTATAATGGTCACTCAGCAGCCAGTGGAGAACGCTGGAAACGCATCGATGCCGAGACAGAAAAAAATGTTACGTATACGCCCGCGTATGCGGCGCAAAGTCATAAAAATCAGCTGTAGCACGCCACCCTCAGTATAAAACGCTTCAGTTTCTTAAAGGCCTTCAAAAGCACAGTTTCCTCTTGCAGAACGTGAAGGAAAACATCCATTGGCTGTTGAAAACAGAACAGTGAAAAACCAGGCTGTAGCAAAATTAACCGTTTTTTATGCATTTTGTGTGCTCTCCTCGCCTGCTGGTATAAATGTATATACGCACGCCTGAACGCTTGTGTCCCTCATAATAAAATGCGTTATTTTCCATCAACGGAACCAATTATGGTCACTCAGCAGGCAGTGGAGAATGCTGGAAACGCATCGATGTCGCGCCAGAATAAAATGTTACGTATACGCCTCCGTGTGCGCGCAAATTCATCAAAATCAGCTGTAACACGCCACCCACAGAATAAAACGCTTCAGTTTCTTAAAGGCCTTCAAAAGCACAGCTTTCCCTTGCAGAACGTGAAAGAAAGCAGCCAGGAGCTGTTGAAAACAGAACACTGAAAAACCAAGCAGTAACAAAATTACTGGTTTTTTATGCATTTTGTGTGCTCTCCTCGCCTGCTGGTAAAAATGTATGTACGCACGCCTGGACGTTTGTGTCCCTCAATAGAAAATGCGTTAATTCCCATCAAGGGAACCTATAATGGTCACTATGCAGCCAGCGCAGAACGCTGGAAACGCATCGAAGTCGCGCCAGAAAAAAAGTTACGTATACGCCCCCGTGTGCTGCGCAAATTCATCAAAATCAGCTGTAACACGCCACCCTCAGAATAAAACGCTTCAGTTTCTTAAAGGCCTTCAAAAGCACAGTTTCCTCTAGCAGAACGTGAAAGAAAACATCCAGGAGCTGTTGAAAACAGAACAGTGAAAAACCAGTCAGTAACAAAATTACCCGGTTTTTATGCATTTTGTGTGCTCTCCTCGGCTGCTGGTTAAAATGTATGTACGCACGCCTGGATGATTGTGTCCCTCAATATAAAATGCGTTATTCCCCATCAAGGGAACCTATAATGGTCACTCAGCAGCCAGTGGAGAACGCTGGAAACGCATCGATGCCGAGACAGAAAAAAATGTTACGTATACGCCCGTATATGCGGCGCAAAGTCATAAAAATCAGCTGTAACACGCCACCCTCAGTATAAAACGCTTCAGTTTCTTAAAGGCCTTCAAAAGCGCAGTTTCCCTTTGCAGAACGTAAAAGAAAACATCCAGGAGCTTTTGAAAACAGAACAGTGAAAAGGCAAGCAGTAACAAAATTACTCGTTTTTTATGCATTTTGTGTGCTCTCCTCGCCTGCTGGTAAATATGTATGTACGCACGCCTGGACGTTTGTGTCCCCCAATATAAAATGCGTTATTTCCCATCAAGGGAACATATTATGGTGACGGCGTGTGCGGCGCAAATTCATCAAAATCAGCTGTAACACGCCACCCTCAGAATAAAACGCTTCAGTTTCCTAAAGGCCATCAAAAGCACAGCTTTCCCTTGCAGATCGTGAAAGAAAGCAGCCAGGAGCTGTTGAAAACAGAACAGTGAAAAATCAAGCAGTAACAAAATTACCCGTTTCTTATGCACTTTGTGTGCTCTCCTCGGCTGCTGGTAAAAATGTATGAACGCACGCCTGGATGTTTGTGTCCCTCAATATAAAATGCGTTATTCCCCATCAAGGGAACCTATAATGGTCACTTAGCAGCCAGTGGAGAACGCTGGAAACGCATCGATGTCGAGACAGAAAAAAATGTTACGTATACGCCCGCGTATGCGGCGCAAAGTCATAAAAATCAGCTTCAACACGCCACCCTCAGTATAAGACTCTTCGGTTTCTTAAAGGCCATCAAAAGCACAGTTTCCTCTTGCAGAACGTGAAGAAAAACATCCATTGGCTGTTGAAAACAGAACAGTGAAATACCAGGCAGTAGCAAAATTAACCGTTTTTTATGCATTTTATGTGCTCTCCTCGCCTGCTGGTAAAAATGTATGTACGCACGCCTGGACGTTTGTGTCCCTCAATATAAAATGCGTTATTCCCCATCAAGAGAACCTATAGTGGTCACTTAGCAGCCAGCGGAGAACGCTGGAAACGCATCGAAATCGCGCCAGAAAAAAATGTTAGGTATACGCCCCCGTGTGCGGCGCAAAGTCATCAAAATCAGCTGTAACACGCCACCCTCAGAATAAAACGCTTCAGTTTCTTAAAGGCCAACAAAAGCACAGTTTCCTCTTGCAGAACGTAAAAGAAAACAGCCAGGAGCTGTTGAAAACAGAACAGTAAAAAACCAAGCAGTAACAAAATTACTCGTTTTTTATGCATTTTGCGTGCTCTCCTCGCCTGCTGGCAAAAATGTATGTACGCACGCCTGGACGTTTGTGTCCCTCAATATAAAATGCGTTATTCCCCATCAAGAGAACTTATAGTGGTCACTTAGCAGCCAGCGGAGAACGCTGGAAACGCATCGAAATCGCGCCAGAAAAAAATGTTACGTATACGCCCCCGTGTGCGGCGCAAAGTCGTCAAAATCAGCTGTAACACGCCACCCTCAGAATAAAACGCTTCAGTTTCTTAAAGGCCGTCAAAAGCAGAGCTTTCCCTTGCAGATCGTGAAAGAAAACAGCCAGGAGCTGTTGAAAACAGAACAGTGAAAAATCAAGCAGTAACAAAATTACCCGTTTCTTATGCACTTTGTGTGCTCTCCTCGGCTGCTGGTAAAAATGTATGTACGCACGCCTGGATGTTTGTGTCCCTCAATATAAAATGCGTTATTCCCCATCAAGGGAACCTATAATGGTCACTCAGCAGCCAGTGGAGAACGCTGGAACCGCATCGATGCCGAGACCGAAAAAAATGTTACGTATACGCCCGCGTATGCGGCGCAAAGTCATAAAAATCAGCTTCAACACGCCACCCTCAGTACAAAACGCTTCGATTTCTTAAAGGCCTTCAAAAGCGCAGTTTCCTCTTGCAGAACGTAAAAGAAAACAGCCAGGAGCTGTTGAAAACAGAACAGTGAAAAACCAAGCAGTAACAAAATTACTCGTTTTTTATGCATTTTGCGTGCTCTCCTCGCCTGCTGGTAAAAATGTATGTACGCACGCCTGGACGTTTGTGTCCCTCAATATAAAATGCGTTATTCCCCATCAAGAGAACCTATAATGGTCACTTAGCAGCCAGCGCAGAGCGCTGGAAACGCATCGAAGTCGCGCCAGAAAAAAATGTTACGTATACGCCCCCGTGTGCGGCGCAGAGTCATCAAAATCAGCTGTAGCACGCCACCCTCAGAATAAAATGCTTCACTTTCTTAAAGGCCTTCAAAAGCACAGTTTCCTCTTGCAGAACGTAAAAGAAAACATCCAGGAGCTGTAGAAAACCGAACAGTGAAAAATCAAGCAGTAACAAAATTACCCGTTTTTTATGCATTTTGCGTTATCTCCTCGCCTGCTGGTAAAATTGTATATACACACGCCTGGACGCTTGTGTCCCTCAAAATAAAATGCGTTATTTCCCAACAAGGGAACCTATCGTGGTCACTCAGCAGGCAGTGGAGAAGGCTGAAAACGCATCGATGTCGCGCAGGAAAAAAATGTTACGTATACGCCCCCGTGTGCGGCGCAGAGTCATCAAAATCAGCTGTAATACGCCACCCTCAGAATAAAATGCTTCAGTTTCTTAAAGGCCTTCAAAAGCGCAGTTTCCTCTTGCATAACGTAAAAGAAAACATGCAGGAGCTGTTGAAAACAGAACAGTGAAAAACCATGCAGTAACAAAATTACTGGTTTTTTATGCATTTTGTGTGCTCTCCTCGCCTGCTGGTAAATATGTATGTACGCACGCCTGGACGTTTGTGTCCCCCAATATAAAATGCGTTATTTCCCATCAAGGGAACATATTATGGTGACGGCGTGTGCGGCGCAAATTCATCAAAATCAGCTGTAACACGCCACCCTCAGAATAAAACGCTTCAGTTTCTTAAAGGCCATCAAAAGCACAGCTTTCCCTTGCATCTCGTGAAAGAAAGCAGCCAGGAGCTGTTGAAAACAGAACAGTGAAAAATCAAGCAGTAACAAAATTACCCGTTTCTTATGCACTTTGTGTGCTCTCCTCGGCTGCTGGTAGAAATGTATGTACGCACGCCTGGATGTTTGTGTCCCTCAATATAAAATGCGTTATTCCCCATCAAGAGAACCTATAGTGGTCACTTAGCAGCCAGCTGAGAACGCTGGAAACGCATCGAAATCGCGCCAGAAAAAAATGTTACGTATACGCCTCCGTGTGCGGCGCAAGGTCATCAAAATCAGCTGTAACACGCCACCCTCAGAGTAAAACGCTTCAGTTTCTTAAAGGCCAACAAAAGCACAGTTTCCTCTTGCAGAACGTGAAAGAAAACATCCAGGAGCTGTAGAAAACAGAACAGTGAAAAATCGAGCAGTAACAAAATTACCCGTTTTTTATGCATTTTGCGTACTCTCCTCGCCTGCTGGTAAAAATGAATGTACGCACGCCTGGACGTTTGTGTCCCTCAATATAAAATGCGTTATTCCCCATCAAGGGAACCTATAATGGTCACTTAGCAGTCAGCGGAGAACGCTGGAAACGCATCGAAATCGCGCCAGAAAAAAATGTTATGTATACGCCCCCGTGTGCGGCGCAAAGTCATCAATATCAGCTGTAACACGCCACCCTCAGAATAAAACGCATCAGTTTCTTAAAGGCCATCAAAAGCACAGTTTCCTCTTGCAGAACGTAAAAGAAAACATCCAGGAGCTGTAAAAAACCGAACAGTGAAAAATCAAGCAGTAACAAAATTACCCGTTTTTTATGCATTTTGCGTTATCTCCTCGCCTGCTGGTAAAATTGTATATACACACGCCTGGACGCTTGTGTCCCTCAAAATAAATTGCGTTATTTCCCAACAACGGAACCTATCGTGGTCACTCAGCAGGCAGCGGAGTAGGCTGAAAACGCATCGATGTCGCGCAGGAAAAAAATGTTACGTATACGCCCCCGTGTGCGGCGCAGAGTCATCAAAATCAGCTGTAATACGCCACCCTCAGAATAAAATGCTTCAGTTTCTTAAAAGCCTTCAAAAGCACAGTTTCCTCTTGCAGAACGTGAAAGAAAACATCCAGGAGCTGTTGAAAACAGAACAGTGAAAAACCAAGCTGTAACAAAATTACTCGTTTTTTATGCATTTTGTGTGCTCTCCTCGCCTGCTGGTAAAAATGTATGTACGCACGCCTGGACGTTTGTGTCCCTCAATATAAAGTGCGTTATTCCCCATCAAGAGAACCTATAGTGGTCACTTAGCAGCCAGCGGAGAACGCTGGAAACGCATCGAAATCGCGCAAGAAAAAATGTTACGTATACGCCTCCGTGTGCGCGCAAGTTCATCAAAATCAGCTGTAAAACGCCACCCACAGAATAAAACGCTTCAGTTTCTTAAAGGCCTTCAAAAGCACAGCTTCCTCTTGCAGAACGTGAAAGAAAACATCCAGGGGCTGTTGAAAACAGAACAGTGAAAAACCAAGCAGTAACAAAATTACTCGTTTTTTATGCATTTTGCGTGCTCTCCTCGCCTGCTGGTAAAAATGTATGTACGCACGCCTGGACGTTTGTGTCCCTCAATATAAAATGCGTTATTCCCCATCAAGAGAACCTATAATGGTCACTTAGCAGCCAGCGGAGAACGCTGGAAACGCATCGAAATCGCGCCAGAAAAAAATGTTACGTATACGCCCCCGTGTGCGGCGCAGAGTCATCAAAATCAGCTGTAATACGCCACCCTCAGAATAAAATGCTTCACTTTCTTAAAGGCCTTCAAAAGCACAGTTTCCTCTTGCAGAACGTAAAAGAAAACATCCAGGAGCTGTAGAAAACCGAACAGTGAAAAATCAAGCAGTAACAAAATTACCCGTTTTTTATGCATTTTGCGTTATCTCCTCGCCTGCTGGTAAAATTGTATATACACACGCCTGGACGCTTGTGTCCCTCAAAATAAAATGCGTTATTTCCCAACAAGGGAACCTATCGTGGTCACTCAGCAGGCAGTGGAGAAGGCTGAAAACGCATCGATGTCGCGCAGGAAAAAATGTTACGTATACGCCCCCGTGTGCGGCGCAGAGTCATCAAAATCATCTGTAATACGCCACCCTCAGAATAAAATGCTTCAGTTTCTTAAAGGCCTTCAAAAGCGCAGTTTCCTCTTGCAGAACGTAAAAGAAAACATCCAGGAGCTGTTGAAAACAGAACAGTGAAAAACCAAGCAGTAACAAAATTACTCGTTTTTTATGCATTTTGCGTGCTCTCCTCGCCTGCTGGTAAAAATGTATGTACGCACGCCTGGACGTTTGTGTCCCTCAATATAAAATGCGTTACTCCCCATCAAGAGAACCTATAGTGGTCACTTAGCAGCCAGCGGAGAACGCTGGAAACGCATCGAAATCGCGCCAGAAAAAAATGTTACGTATACGCCTCCGTGTGCGGCGCAAAGTCATCAAAATCAGCTGTAACACGCCACCCTCAGAGTAAAACGCTTCAGTTTCTTAAAGGCCAACAAAAGCACAGTTTCCTCTTGCAGAACGTAAAAGAAAACAGTCAGGAGCTGTAGAAAACCGAACAGTGAAAAATCAAGCAATAACAATATTACCCGTTTTTTATGCATTTTGCGTGCTCTCCTCGCCTGCTGGTAAAATTGTATATACACACGCCTGGACGCTTGTGTCCCTCAAAATAAAATACGTTATTTTCCATCAACGGAACCAATTATGGTCACTCAGCAGGCAGTGGAGAATGCTGGAAACGCATCGATGTCGCGCCAGAATAAAATGTTACGTATACGCCTCCGTGTGCGCGCAAGTTCATCAAAATCAGCTGTAACACGCCACCCACAGAATAAAACGCTTCAGTTTCTTAAAGGCCTTCAAAAGCACAGCTTCCTCTTGCAGAACGTGAATGAAAACATCCAGGAGCTGTTGAAAACAGAACAGTGAAAAACCATGCAGTAACAAAATTACTGGTTTTTTATGCATTTTGTGTGCTCTCCTCGCCTGCTGGTAAAAATGTATGTACGCACGCCTGGACGTTTGTGTCCCTCAATTGAAAATGCGTTATTCCCCATCAAGGGAACCTATAATGGTCACTTAGCAGCCAGCGCAGAACGCTGGAAACGCATCGAAGTCGCACCAGAAAAAAAGTTACGTATACGCCCCCGTGTGCTGCGCAAATTCATCGAAATCAGCTGTAACACGCCACCCTCAGAATAAAACGAATCAGTTTCTTAAAGGCCTTCAAAAGCACAGCTTCCCCTTGCAGACCGCGAAAGAAAACATACAGGAGCTGTTGAAATCAGAACAGTGAAAAACCAGGCAGTAACAAAATTACCCGTTTTGTATGCATTTTGTGTGCTCTCCTCGGCTGCTGGTAAAAATGTATGTACGCACGCCTGGACGTTTGTGTCCCTCAATATAAAATGCGTTATTCCCCATCAAGGGAACCTATAATGGTCACTCAGCAGCCGGTGGAGAACGCTGGAAACGCATCGATGCCGAGACAGAAAAAAATGTTACGTATACGCCCGTGTATGCGGCGCAAAGTCATAAAATCAGCTGTAACACGCCGCCCTCAGTATAAAACGCTTCAGTTTCTTAAAGGCCTTCAAAAGCACAGCTTCCCCTTGCAGGCCGTGAAAGAAAACATACAGGAGCTGTTGAAACCAGAGCAGTGAAAAACCGAGCAGTAACAAAATTACTCGTTTTTTATGCATTTTGCGTGCCCTCCTCGCCTGCTGGTAAAATTGTATATACACACGCCTGAACGCATGTGTCCCTCATAATAAAATGCGTTATTTCCCATCAAGGGAACCAATTATGGTCACTCAGCAGGCAGTGGAGAACGCTGGAAACGCATCGAAGTCGCGCCAGAAAAAAAGTTACGTATACGCCCCCGTGTGCTGCGCAAATTCATCGAAATCAGCTGTAACACGCCACCCTCAGAATAAAACGCTTCAGTTTCTTAAAGGCCATCAAAAGCACAGCTTTCCCTTGCAGGTCGTGAAAGAAAACATCCAGGAGCTGTAGAAAACAGAACAGTGAAAAACCAGGCAGTAACAAAATTACTCGTTTTTTATGCATATTGGGTGCTCTCCTCACCTGCTGGTAAAAATGTATGTACGCACGCCTGGACGTTTGTGTCCCTCAATTGAAAATGCGTTATTCCCCATCAAGGGAACCTATAATGGTCACTTATCAGCCAGCGCAGAACGCTGGAAACGCATCGAAGTCGCGCCAGAAAAAAAGTTACGTATACGCCCCCGTGTGCTGCGCAAATTCAACGAAATCAGCTGTAACACGCCACCCTCAGAATAAAACGCTTCAGTTTCTTAAAGGCCATCAAAAGCACAGCTTTCCCTTGCAGGTCGTGAAAGAAAACATCCAGGAGCTGTAGAAAACAGAACAGTGAAAAACCAGGCAGTAACAAAATTACTCGTTTTTTATGCATATTGGGTGCTCTCCTCACCTGCTGGTAAAAATGTATGTACGCACGCCTGGACGTTTGTGTCCCTCAATATAAAATGCGTTATTCCCCATCAAGGGAACATATAATGGTCACTCAGCAGCCAGTGGAGAACGCTGGAAACGCGTCGATACCGAGACAGAAAAAAATGTTACGTATACGCCCGCGAATGCGGCGCAAAGTCATAAAAATCAGCTGTAACACGCCACCCTCAGTATAAAACGCTTCAGTCTCTTAAAGGCCTTCAAAAGCACAGATTCCTCTTGCAGAGCGTGAAAGAAAACATCCAGGAGCTGTAGAAAACAGAACAGTGAAAAACCAGGCAGTAACAAAATTACCCGTTTCTTATGCATTTTGTGTGCTCTCCTCGCCTGCTGATAAAAATGTATGTACGCACGCCTGGACGTTTGAGTCCCTCAATAGAAAATGCGTTATTCCCCATCAAGGGAACCTATAATGGTCACATAGCAGCCAGCGCAGAACGCTGGAATCGCATCGAAGTCGCGCCAGAAAAAAAGTTACGTATACGCCCCCGTGTGCTGCGCAAATTCATCAAAATCAGCTGTAACACGCCACCCTCAGAATAAAACGCTTCAGTTTCTTAAAGGCCATCAAAAGCACCCCTTTCCCTTGCAGATCGTGAAAGAAAACATCCAGGAGCTGTTGAAAACAGAACAGTGAAAAACCAGGCAGTAACAAAATTACCCGGTTTTTGTGCATTTTGTGTGCTCTCCTCGGCTGCTGGTAAAAATGTATGTACGCACGCCTGGATGATTGTGTCTCTCAATATAAAATGCGTTATTCCCCATCAAGGGAACCTATAATGGTCACTCAGCAGCCAGTGGAGAGCGCTGGAAACGCATCGATGCCGAGACAGAAAAAAATGTTACGTATACGCCCGCGTATGCGCCGCAAAGTCATAAAAATCAGCTGTAACACGCCACCCTCAGTATAAAACGCTTCAGTTTCTTAAAGGCCTTCAAAAGCGCAGTTTCCTCTTGCAGAACGTAAAAGAAAACATCCAGGAGCTTTTGAAAACAGAACAGTGAAAAGCCAAGCAGTAACAAAATTACTCGTTTTTTATGCATTTTGTGTGCTCTCCTCGCCTGCTGGTAAATATGTATGTACGCACGCCTGGACGTTTGTGTCCCCCAATATAAATTGCGTTATTTCCTATCAAGGGAACATATTATGGTGACGGCGTGTGCGGCGCAAATTCATCAAAATCAGCTGTAACACGCCACCCTCAGAATAAAACGCTTCAGTTTCTTAAAGGCCTTCAAAAGCACAGTTTCCTCTAGCAGAACGTGAAAGAAAACATCCAGGGGCTTTTGAAAACAGAACAGTGAAAAACCAAGCAGTTACAAAATTACTTGTTTTTTATGCATTTTGTGTGCTCTCCTCGCCTGCTGGTAAATATGTATGTACGCAGGGCTGGACGTTTGTGTCCCCCAATATAAAATGCGTTATTCCCCGTCAAGAGAACCTTTAGTGGTCACTCGGCAGCCAGTGGAGGACGCTGGAAATGCATCGAAGTCGAGCAAGAAAAAAACGTTACGTATACGCCCCCTTGTGCGGCGCAAAGTCATCAAAATCAGCTGTAACACGCCACCCTCAGAATAAAACGCTTTAGTTTCTTAAAGGCCTTCAAAAGCACAATTTCCTCTCGCAGAGCGTGAAAGAAAACTTCCAGGAGCTGTTGAAAACAGAACAGTGAAAAACCAAGCAGTAACAAAATTACTCGTTTTTTATGCATTTTGTGTGCTCTCCTCGCCTGCTGGTAAATATGTATGTACGCACGCCTGGACGTTTGTGTCCCCCAATATAAAATGCGTTATTTCCCATCAAGGGAACATATTATGGTGACGGCGTGTGCGGCGCAAATTCATCAAAATCAGCTGTAACACGCCACCCTCAGAATAAAACGCTTCAGTTTCTTAAAGGCCTTCAAAAGCACAGTTTCCTCTAGCAGAACGTGAAAGAAAACATCCAGGAGCTTTTGAAAACAGAACAGTGAAAAACCAAGCAGTAACAAAATTACTCGTTTTTTATGCTTTTTGTGTGCTCTCCTCGCCTGCTGGTAAATATGTATGTACGCAGGGCCGGACGTTTGTGTCCCCCAATATAAAATGCGTTATTCCCCGTCAAGAGAACTTTTAGTGGTCACTCGGCAGCCAGTGGAGAACGCTGGAAATGCATCGAAGTCGGGCAAGAAAAAAACGTTACGTATACGCCCCCGTGTGCGGCGCAAAGTCATCAAAATCAGCTGTAACACGCCACCCTCAGAATAAAACGCATCAGTTTCTTAAAGGCCATCAAAAGCACAGTTTCCTCTTGCAGAACGTAAAAGAAAACATCCAGGAGCTGTAGAAAACCGAACAGTGAAAAATCAAGCAGTAACAAAATTACCCGTTTCTTATGCACTTTGTGTGCTCTCCTCGGCTGCTGGTAAAAATGTATGTACGCACGCCTGGATGTTTGTGTCCCTCAATATAAAATGCGTTATTCCCCATCAAGGGAACCTATAATGGTCACTCAGCAGCCAGTGGAGAACGCTGGAAACGCATCGAAATCGCGCCAGAAAAAAATGCTACGTATACGCCCCCGTGTGCGGCGCAAAGTCATCAAAATCAGCTGTAACACGCCACCCTCAGAATAAAACGCTTCAGTTTCTTAAAGGCCAACAAAAGCACAGTTTCCTCTTGCAGATCGTGAAAGAAAACATCCAGGAACTGTAGAAAACAGAACAGTGAAAAATCGAGCAGTAACAAAATTACCCGTTTTTTATGCATTTTGCGTGCTCTCCTCGCCTGCTGGTAAAAATGAATGTACGCACGCCTGGACGTTTGTGTCCCTCAATATAAAATGCGTTATTCCCCATCAAGGGATCCTATAATGGTCACTTAGCAGTCAGCGGAGAACGCTGGAAACGCATCGAAATCGCGCCAGAAAAAAATGTTACGTATACGCCCCCGTGTGCGGCGCAAAGTCATCAAAATCAGCAGTAACACGCCACCCTCAGAATAAAACGCATCAGTTTCTTAAAGGCCATCAAAAGCACAGTTTCCTCTTGCAGAACGTAAAAGAAAACATCCAGGAGCTGTAGAAAACCGAACAGTGAAAAATCAAGCAGTAACAAAATTACCCGTTTTTATGCATTTTGCGTTATCTCCTCGCCTGCTGGTAAAATTGTATATACACACGCCTGGACGCTTGTGTCCCTCAAAATAAAATGCGGTATTTCCCAACAAGGGAACCTATCGTGGTCACTCAGCAGGCAGTGGAGAAGGCTGAAAACGCATCGATGTCGCGCAGGAAAAAAATGTTACGTATACACCCCCGTGTGCGGCGCAGAGTCATCAAAATCAGCTGTAATACGCCACCCTCAGAATAAAATGCTTCAGTTTCTTAAAGGCCTTCAAAAGCACAGTTTCCTCTTGCAGAACGTGGAAGAAAACATCCAGGAGCTGTTGAAAACAGAACAGTGAAAAACCAAGCAGTACCAAAATTACTCGTTTTTTATGCATTTTTTGTGCTCTCCTCGCCTGCTGGTAAGAATGTATGTGCGCACGCCTGGACGTTTGTGTCCCTCAATAGAAATTGCGTTATTTCCCATCAAGGGAACCTATAATGGTCACTTAGCAGCCAGCGCAGAGCGCTGGAAACGCATCGAAGTCGCGCCAGAAAAAAATGTTACGTATACGCCCCCGTGTGCGGCGCAGAGTCATCGAAATCAGCTGTAGCACGCCACCCTCAGAATAAAATGCTTCAGTTTCTTAAAGGCCTTCAAAAGCACAGTTTCCTCTTGCAGAACGTGAAAGAAAACATCCAGGAGCTGTTGAAAACAGAACAGTGAAAAATCGAGCAGTAACAAAATTACCCGTTTTTTGTGCACTTTGCGTGCTCTCCTCGCCTGCTGGTAAAAATGTATGTTCGCACGCCTGGACGTTTGTGTCCCTCAATATAAAATGCGTTATTCCCCATCAAGGGAACCTATAATGGTCACTTAGCAGTCAGCGGAGAACGCTGGAAACGCATCGAAATCGCGCCAGAAAAAAATGTTACGTATACGCCCCCGTGTGCGGCGCAAAGTCATCAAAATCAGCTGTAACACGCCACCCTCAGAGTAAAACGCTTCAGTTTCTTAAAGGCCATCAAAAGCACAGCTTTCCCTTGCAGATCGTGAAAGAAAACAGCCAGGAGCTGTTGAAAACAGAACAGTGAAAAACCAAGCAGTAACAAAATTACTCGTTTTTTATGCATTTTGTGTGCTCTCCTCGCCTGCTGGTAAAAATGTATGTACGCACGCCTGGACGTTTGTGTCCCTCAATAGAAAATGCGATATTCCCCATCAAGGGAACCTATAATGGTCACTTAGCAGCCAGCGCAGATCGCTGGAAACGCATCGAAGTCGCGCCAGAAAAAAAGTTACGTATACGCCCCCGTGTGCTGCGCAAATTCATCAAAATCCGCTGTAACACGCCACCCTCAGAATAAAACGCTTCAGTTTCTTAAAGGCCTTCAAAAGCACAGTTTCCTCTTGCAGAACGTGAAAGAAAACATCCAGGAGCTGTTGAAAACAGAACAGTGAAAAATCGAGCAGTAACAAAATTACCCGTTTTTTGTGCACTTTGCGTGCTCTCCTCGCCTGCTGGTAAAAATGTATGTTCGCACGCCTGGACGTTTGTGTCCCTCAATATAAAATGCGTTATTCCCCATCAAGGGAACCTATAATGGTCACTTAGCAGTCAGCGGAGAACGCTGGAAACGCATCGAAATCGCGCCAGAAAAAAATGTTACGTATACGCCCCCGTGTGCGGCGCAAAGTCATCAAAATCAGCTGTAACACGCCACCCTCAGAGTAAAACGCTTCAGTTTCTTAAAGGCCATCAAAAGCACAGCTTTCCCTTGCAGATCGTGAAAGAAAACAGCCAGGAGCTGTTGAAAACAGAACAGTGAAAAACCAAGCAGTAACAAAATTACTCGTTTTTTATGCATTTTGTGTGCTCTCCTCGCCTGCTGGTAAAAATGTATGTACGCACGCCTGGACGTTTGTGTCCCTCAATAGAAAATGCGATATTCCCCATCAAGGGAACCTATAATGGTCACTTAGCAGCCAGCGCAGATCGCTGGAAACGCATCGAAGTCGCGCCAGAAAAAAAGTTACGTATACGCCCCCGTGTGCTGCGCAAATTCATCAAAATCCGCTGTAACACGCCACCCTCAGAATAAAACGCTTCAGTTTCTTAAAGGCCTTCAAAAGCACAATTTCCTCTCGCAGAGCGTGAAAGAAAACTTCCAGGAGCTGTTGAAAACAGAACAGTGAAAAACCAAGCAGTAACAAAATTACTCGTTTTTTATGCATTTTGTGTGCTCTCCTCGCCTGCTGGTAAAAATGTATGTACGCACGCCTGGACGTTTGTGTCCCTCAATAGAAAATGCGATATTCCCCATCAAGGGAACCTATAATGGTCACTTAGCAGCCAGCGCAGAACGCTGGAAACGCATCGAAGTCGCGCCAGAAAAAAAGTTACGTATACGCCCCCGTGTGCTGCGCAAATTCATCAAAATCCGCTGTAACACGCCACCCTCAGAATAAAACGCTTCAGTTTCTTAAAGGCCATCAAAAGCACAGCTTTCCCTTGCAGATCGTGAAAGAAAACATCCAAGAGCTGTTGAAAACAGAACAGTGAAAAACCAGGCAGTAACAAAATTACCCGGTTTTTATGCATTTTGTGTGCTCTCCTCGGCTGCTGGTAAAAATGTATGTACACACGCCTGGATGATTGTTTCCCTCAATATAAAATGCGTTATTCCCCATCAAGGGAACCTATAATGGTCACTCAGCAGCCAGTGTAGAACGCTGGAAACGCATCGATGCCGAGACAGAAAAAAATGTTACGTATACGCCCGCGTATGCGGCGCAAAGTCTTAAAAATCAGCTGTAACACGCAACCCGCAGTATAAAACGCTTCAGTTTCTTAAAGGCCTTCAAAAGCGCAGTTTCCTCTTGCAGACCGTAAAAGAAAACATCCAGGAGCTTTTGAAAACAGAACAGTGAAAAGCCAAGCAGTAACAAAATTACTCGTTTTTTATGCATTTTGTGTGCTCTCCTCGCCTGCTGGTAAATATGTATGTACGCACGCCTGGACGTTTGTGTCCCCCAATATAAAATGCGTTATTTCCCATCAAGGGAACATATTATGGTGACGGCGTGTGCGGCGCAAATTCATCAAAATCAGCTGTAACACGCCACCCTCAGAATAAAACGCTTCAGTTTCTTAAAGGCCTTCAAAAGCACAGTTTCCTCTAGCAGAATGTGAAAGAAAACATCCAGGAGCTTTTGAATACAGAACAGTGAAAAACCAAGCAGTAACAAAATTACTCGTTTTTTATGCATTTTGTGTGCTCTCCTCGCCTGCTGGTAAATATGTATGTACGCAGGGCTGGACTTTTGTGTCCCCCAATATAAAATGCGTTATTCCCCGTCAACAGAACCTATAGTGGTCACTCGGCAGCCAGTGGAGAACGCTGGAAATGCATCGAAGTCGAGCAAGAAAAAAACGTTACGTATACGCCCCCGTGTGCGGCGCAGAGTCATCAAAATCAGCTGTAACACGCCACCCTCAGAATAAAACGCTTTAGTTTCTTAAAGGCCTTCAAAAGCACAATTTCCTCTCGCAGAGCGTGAAAGAAAACTTCCAGGAGCTGTTGAAAACAGAACAGTGAAAAACCAAGCAGTAACAAAATTACTCGTTTTTTATGCATTTTGTGTGCTCTCCTCGCCTGCTGGTAAAAATGTATGTACGCACGCCTGGACGTTTGTGTCCCTCAATAGAAAATGCGATATTCCCCATCAAGGGAACCTATAATGGTCACTTAGCAGCCAGCGCAGAACGCTGGAAACGCATCGAAGTCGCGCCAGAAAAAAAGTTACGTATATGCCCCCGTGTGCTGCGCAAATTCATCAAAATCAGCTGTAACACGCCACCCTCAGAATAAAACGCTTCAGTTTCTTAAAGGCCATCAAAAGCACAGCTTTCCCTTGCAGATCGTGAAAGAAAACATCCAGGAGCTGTTGAAAACAGAACAGTGAAAAACCAGGCAGTAACAAAATTACACGGTTTTTATGCATTTTGTGTGCTCTCCTCGGCTGCTGGTAAAAATGTATGTACGCACGCCTGGATGATTGTGTCCCTCAATATAAAATGCGTTATTCCCCATCAAGGGAACCTATAATGGTCACTCAGCAGCCAGTGGAGAACGCTGGAAACGCATCGATGCCGAGACAGAAAAAAATGTTACGTATACGCCCGCGTATGCGGCGCAAAGTCATAAAAATCAGCTGTAACACGCCACCCTCAGTATAAAACGCTTCAGTTTCTTAAAGGCCTTCAAAAGCGCAGTTTCCTCTTGCAGAACGTAAAAGAAAACATCCAGGAGCTTTTGAAAACAGAACAGTGAAAAGCCAAGCAGTAACAAAATTACTCGTTTTTTATGCATTTTGTGTGCTCTCCTCGCCTGCTTGTAAATATGTATGTACGCACGCCTGGACGTTTGTGTCCCCCAATATAAAATGCGTTATTTCCCATCAAGGGAACATATTATGGTGACGGCGTGTGCGGCGCAAATTCATCAAAATCAGCTGTAACACGCCACCCTCAGAATAAAACGCTTCAGTTTCTTAAAGGCCTTCAAAAGCACAGTTTCCTCTAGCAGAACGTGAAAGGAAACATCCAGGAGCTTTTGAAAACAGAACAGTGAAAAACCAAGCAGTAACAAAATTACTCGTTTTTTATGCATTTTGTGTGCTCTCCTCGCCTGCTGGTAAATATGTATGTACGCAGGGCCGGACGTTTGTGTCCCCCAATATAAAATGCGTTATTCCCCGTCAAGAGAACTTTTAGTGGTCACTCGGCAGCCAGTGGAGAACGCTGGAAATGCATCGAAGTCGAGCAAGAAAAAAACGTTACGTATACGCCCCCGTGTGCGGCGCAAAGTCATCAAAATCAGCTGTAACACGCCACCCTCAGAATAAAACGCATCAGTTTCTTAAAGGCCATCAAAAGCACAGTTTCCTCTTGCAGAACGTAAAAGAAAACATGCAGGAGCTGTAGAAAACCGAACAGTGAAAAATCAAGCAGTAACAAAATTACCCGTTTCTTATGCACTTTGTGTGCTCTCCTCGGCTGCTGGTAAAAGTGTATGTACGCACGCCTGGATGTTTGTGTCCCTCAATATAAAATGCGTTATTCCCCATCAAGGGAACCTATAATGGTCACTCAGCAGCCAGTGGAGAACGCTGGAAACGCATCGATGCCGAGACAGAAAAAAATGTTACGTATACGCCCGCGTATGCGGCGCAAAGTCATAAAAATCAGCTTCAACACGCCACCCTCAGTACAAAACGCTTCGGTTTCTTAAAGGCCTTCAAAAGCGCAGTTTCCTCTTGCAGAACGTAAAAGAAAACAGCCAGGAGCTGTTGAAAACAGAACAGTGAAAAACCAAGCAGTCACAAAATTACTCGTTTTTTATGCATTTTGTGTGCTCTCCTCGCCTGCTGGTAAATATGTATGTACGCACGCCTGGACGTTTGTGTCCCCCAATATAAAATGCGTTATTCCCCGTCAACAGAACCTATAGTGGTCACTCGGCAGCCAGTGGAGAACGCTGGAAATGCATCGAAGTCGAGCAAGAAAAAAACGTTACGTATACGCCCCCGTGTGCGGCGCAGAGTCATCAAAATCAGCTGTAACACGTCACCCTCAGAATAAAACGCTTTAGTTTCTTAAAGGCCTTCAAAAGCACAATTTCCTCTCGCAGAGCGTGAAAGAAAACTTCCAGGAGCTGTTGAAAACAGAACAGTGAAAAACCAAGCAGTAACAAAATTACTCGTTTTTTATGCATTTTGTGTGCTCTCCTCGCCTGCTGGTAAAAATGTATGTACGCACGCCTGGACGTTTGTGTCCCTCAATATAAAGTGCGTTATTCCCCATCAAGGGAACCTATAACGGTCACTCAGCAGCCAGCGGAGAACGCTGGAAACGCATCGAAATCGCGCCAGAAAAAAATGTTACGTATACGCCCCCGTGTGCGGCGCAAAGTCATCAAAATCAGCTGTAACACGCCACCCTCAGAATAAAACGCTTCAGTTTCTTAAAGGCCAACAAAAGCACAGTTTCCTCTTGCAGAACGTGAAAGAAATCATCCAGGAACTGTAGAAAACAGAACAGTGAAAAATCGAGCAGAAACAAAATTACCCGTTTTTTATGCATTTTGCGTGCTCTCCTCGCCTGCTGGTAAAAATGAATGTACGCACGCCTGGACGTTTGTGTCCCTCAATATAAAATGCGTTATTCCCCATCAAGGGATCCTATAATGGTCACTTAGCAGTCAGCGGAGAACGCTGGAAACGCATCGAAATCGCGCCAGAAAAAAATGTTACGTATACGCCCCCGTGTGCGGCGCAAAGTCATCAAAATCAGCAGTAACACGCCACCCTCAGAATAAAACGCATCAGTTTCTTAAAGGCCATCAAAAGCACAGTTTCCTCTTGCAGAACGTAAAAGAAAACATCCAGGAGCTGTAGAAAACCGAACAGTGAAAAATCAAGCAGTAACAAAATTACCCGTTTTTATGCATTTTGCGTTATCTCCTCGCCTGCTGGTAAAATTGTATATACACACGCCTGGACCCTTGTGTCCCTCAAAATAAAATGCGTTATTTCCCAACAAGGGAACCTATCGTGGTCACTCAGCAGGCAGTGGAGAAGGCTGAAAACGCATCGATGTCGCGCAGGAAAAAAATGTTACGTATACACCCCCGTGTGCGGCGCAGAGTCATCAAAATCAGCTGTAATACGCCACCCTCAGAATAAAATGCTTCAGTTTCTTGAAGGCCTTCAAAAGCACAGTTTCCTCTTGCAGAACGTGAAAGAAAACATCCAGGAGCTGTTGAAAACAGAACAGTGAAAAACCAAGCAGTACCAAAATTACTCGTTTTTTATGCATTTTTTGTGCTCTCCTCGCCTGCTGGTAAGAATGTATGTTCGCACGCCTGGACGTTTGTGTCCCTCAATATAAAATGCGTTATTCCCCATCAAGGGAACCTATAATGGTCACTTAGCAGTCAGCGGAGAACGCCGGAAACGCATCGAAATCGCGACAGAAAGAAATGTTACGTATACGCCCCCGGGTGCTGTGCAAAGTCATCAAAATCAGCTGTAACACGCCACCCTCAGAATAAAACGCTTCAGTTTCTTAAAGGCCATCAAAAGCACAGTTTCCTCTTGCAGAACGTGAAAGAAAACATCCAGGAGCTGTTGAAAACAGAACAGTGAAAAATCGAGCAGTAACAAAATTACCCGTTTTTTGTGCACTTTGCGTGCTCTCCTCGCCTGCTGGTAAAAATGTATGTTCGCACGCCTGGACGTTTGTGTCCCTCAATATAAAATGCGTTATTCCCCATCAAGGGAACCTATAATGGTCACTTAGCAGTCAGCGGAGAACGCCGGAAACGCATCGAAATCGCGACAGAAAGAAATGTTACGTATACGCCCCCGGGTGCGGTGCAAAGTCATCAAAATCAGCTGTAACACGCCACCCTCAGAATAAAACGCTTCAGTTTCTTAAAGGCCATCAAAAGCACAGTTTCCTCTTGCAGAACGTGAAAGAAAACATCCAGGAGCTGTAGAAAACAGAACAGTGAAAAATCAAGCAGTAACAAGATTGCCCGTTTAATATGCATTTTGCGTGCTCTCCTCGCCTGCTGGTAAAAATGTGTATACACACGCCTGGACGCTTGTGTCTCTCAAAATAAAATGCGTTATTTCCCATCAAGGGAACCTATCGTGGTCACTCAGCAAGCAGTGGAGAAGGCTGAAAACGCATCGATGTCGCGCAGGAAAAAAATGTTACGTATACGCCCCCGTGTGCGGCGCAGAGTCATCAAAATCAGCTGTAGCACGCCACCCTCAGAATAAAATGCTTCAGTTTCTTAAAGGCCTTCAAAAGCACAGTTTCCTCTTGCAGAACGTGAAAGAAAACATCCAGGAGCTGTTGAAAACAGAACAGTGAAAAATCGAGCAGTAACAAAATTACCCGTTTTTTGTGCACTTTGCGTGCTCTCCTCGCCTGCTGGTAAAAATGTATGTTCGCACGCCTGGACGTTTGTGTCCCTCAATATAAAATGCGTTATTCCCCATCAAGGGAACCTATAATGGTCACTTAGCAGTCAGCGGAGAACGCCGGAAACGCATCGAAATCGCGACAGAAAGAAATGTTACGTATACGCCCCCGGGTGCGGTGCAAAGTCATCAAAATCAGCTGTAACACGCCACCCTCAGAATAAAACGCTTCAGTTTCTTAAAGGCCATCAAAAGCACAGTTTCCTCTTGCAGAACGTGAAAGAAAACATCCAGGAGCTGTAGAAAACAGAACAGTGAAAAATCAAGCAGTAACAAGATTGCCCGTTTAATATGCATTTTGCGTGCTCTCCTCGCCTGCTGGTAAAAATGTGTATACACACGCCTGGACGCTTGTGTCTCTCAAAATAAAATGCGTTATTTCCCATCAAGGGAACCTATCGTGGTCACTCAGCAAGCAGTGGAGAAGGCTGAAAACGCATCGATGTCGCGCAGGAAAAAAATGTTACGTATACGCCCCCGTGTGCGGCGCAGAGTCATCAAAATCAGCTGTAATACGCCACCCTCAGAATAAAATGCTTCAGTTTCTTAAAGGCCTTCAAAAGCACAGTTTCCTCTTGCCGAACGTGAAAGAAAACATCCAGGAGCTGTTGAAAACAGAACAGTAAAAAACCAAGCAGTAACAAAATTACTCGTTTTTTATGCATTTTGTGTGCTCTCCTCGCCTGCTGGTAAAAATGTATGTACGCACGCCTGGACGTTTGTGTCCCTCAATATAAAGTGCGTTATTCCCCATCAAGAGAACCTATAGTGGTCACTTAGCAGCCAGCGGAGAACGCTGGAAACGCATCGAAATCGCGCCAGAAAAAATGTTACGTATACGCCCCCGTGTGCGGCGCAGAGTCATCAAAATCACCTGTAGCACGCCACCCTCAGAATAAAATGCTTCAGTTTCTTAAAGGCCTTCAAAAGCACAGCTTTCTCTTGCAGAACGTGAAAGAAAACATCCAGGAGCCGTTGAAAACAGAACAGTGAAAAACCAAGCAGTAACAAAATTACTGGTTTTTTATGCATTTTGTGTGCTCTCCTCGCCTACTGGTAAGAATGTATGTACGCACGCCTGGACGTTTGTGTCCCTCAATAGAAAATGCGTTATTTCCCATCAAGGGAACCTATAATGGTCACTTAGCAGCCAGCGCAGAGCGCTGGAAATGCATCGAAGTCGCGCCAGAAAAAAATGTTACGTATACGCCCCCGTGTGCGGCGCAGAGTCATCAAAATCAGCTGTAGCACGCCACCCTCAGAATAAAATGCCTCAGTTTCTTAAAGGCCTTCAAAAGCACAGTTTCCTCTTGCAGAACGTGAAGGAAAACATCCTGGGGCTGTTGAAAACAGAACAGTGAAAAACCAGGCAGTAGCAAAATTCACCGATTTTTATGCATTTTGTGTGCTCTCCTCGCCTGCTGGTAAAAATGTATATACGCACGCCTGAACGCTTGTGTCCCTCATAATAAAATGCGTTATTTTCCATCAACGGAACCAATTATGGTCACTCAGCAGGCAGTGGAGAATGCTGGAAGTGCATCGATGTCGCGCCAGAATAAAATGTTACGTATACGCCCCCGTGTGCGGCGCAGAGTCATCAAAATCAGCTGTAACACGCCACCCTCAGAATAAAACGCTTTAGTTTCTTAAAGGCCTTCAAAAGCACAATTTCCTCTCGCAGAGCGTGAAAGAAAACTTCCAGGAGCTGTTGAAAACAGAACAGTGAAAAACCAGGCAGTAACAAAATTACCCGGTTTTTATGCATTTTGTGTGCTCTCCTCGGCTGCTGGTAAAAATGTATGTACGCACGCCTGGACGTTTGTGTCCCTCAATAGAAAATGCGATATTCCCCATCAAGGGAACCTATAATGGTCACTTAGCAGCCAGCGCAGAACGCTGGAAACGCATCGAAGTCGCGCCAGAAAAAAAGTTACGTATACGCCCCCGTGTGCTGCGCAAATTCATCAAAATCCGCTGTAACACGCCACCCTCAGAATAAAACGCTTCAGTTTCTTAAAGGCCATCAAAAGCACAGCTTTCCCTTGCAGATCGTGAAAGAAAACATCCAAGAGCTGTTGAAAACAGAACAGTGAAAAACCAGGCAGTAACAAAATTACCCGGTTTTTATGCATTTTGTGTGCTCTCCTCGGCTGCTGGTAAAAATGTATGTACACACGCCTGGATGATTGTTTCCCTCAATATAAAATGCGTTATTCCCCATCAAGGGAACCTATAATGGTCACTCAGCAGCCAGTGTAGAACGCTGGAAACGCATCGATGCCGAGACAGAAAAAAATGTTACGTATACGCCCGCGTATGCGGCGCAAAGTCTTAAAAATCAGCTGTAACACGCAACCCGCAGTATAAAACGCTTCAGTTTCTTAAAGGCCTTCAAAAGCGCAGTTTCCTCTTGCAGACCGTAAAAGAAAACATCCAGGAGCTTTTGAAAACAGAACAGTGAAAAGCCAAGCAGTAACAAAATTACTCGTTTTTTATGCATTTTGTGTGCTCTCCTCGCCTGCTGGTAAATATGTATGTACGCACGCCTGGACGTTTGTGTCCCCCAATATAAAATGCGTTATTTCCCATCAAGGGAACATATTATGGTGACGGCGTGTGCGGCGCAAATTCATCAAAATCAGCTGTAACACGCCACCCTCAGAATAAAACGCTTCAGTTTCTTAAAGGCCTTCAAAAGCACAGTTTCCTCTAGCAGAATGTGAAAGAAAACATCCAGGAGCTTTTGAATACAGAACAGTGAAAAACCAAGCAGTAACAAAATTACTCGTTTTTTATGCATTTTGTGTGCTCTCCTCGCCTGCTGGTAAATATGTATGTACGCAGGGCTGGACGTTTGTGTCCCCCAATATAAAATGCGTTATTCCCCGTCAACAGAACCTATAGTGGTCACTCGGCAGCCAGTGGAGAACGCTGGAAATGCATCGAAGTCGAGCAAGAAAAAAACGTTACGTATACGCCCCCGTGTGCGGCGCAGAGTCATCAAAATCAGCTGTAACACGCCACCCTCAGAATAAAACGCTTTAGTTTCTTAAAGGCCTTCAAAAGCACAATTTCCTCTCGCAGAGCGTGAAAGAAAACTTCCAGGAGCTGTTGAAAACAGAACAGTGAAAAACCAAGCAGTAACAAAATTACTCGTTTTTTATGCATTTTGTGTGCTCTCCTCGCCTGCTGGTAAAAATGTATGTACGCACGCCTGGACGTTTGTGTCCCTCAATAGAAAATGCGATATTCCCCATCAAGGGAACCTATAATGGTCACTTAGCAGCCAGCGCAGAACGCTGGAAACGCATCGAAGTCGCGCCAGAAAAAAAGTTACGTATATGCCCCCGTGTGCTGCGCAAATTCATCAAAATCAGCTGTAACACGCCACCCTCAGAATAAAACGCTTCAGTTTCTTAAAGGCCATCAAAAGCACAGCTTTCCCTTGCAGATCGTGAAAGAAAACATCCAGGAGCTGTTGAAAACAGAACAGTGAAAAACCAGGCAGTAACAAAATTACTCGGTTTTTATGCATTTTGTGTGCTCTCCTCGGCTGCTGGTAAAAATGTATGTACGCACGCCTGGATGATTGTGTCCCTCAATATAAAATGCGTTATTCCCCATCAAGGGAACCTATAATGGTCACTCAGCAGCCAGTGGAGAACGCTGGAAACGCATCGATGCCGAGACAGAAAAAAATGTTACGTATACGCCCGCGTATGCGGCGCAAAGTCATAAAAATCAGCTGTAACACGCCACCCTCAGTATAAAACGCTTCAGTTTCTTAAAGGCCTTCAAAAGCGCAGTTTCCTCTTGCAGAACGTAAAAGAAAACATCCAGGAGCTTTTGAAAACAGAACAGTGAAAAGCCAAGCAGTAACAAAATTACTCGTTTTTTATGCATTTTGTGTGCTCTCCTCGCCTGCTTGTAAATATGTATGTACGCACGCCTGGACGTTTGTGTCCCCCAATATAAAATGCGTTATTTCCCATCAAGGGAACATATTATGGTGACGGCGTGTGCGGCGCAAATTCATCAAAATCAGCTGTAACACGCCACCCTCAGAATAAAACGCTTCAGTTTCTTAAAGGCCTTCAAAAGCACAGTTTCCTCTAGCAGAACGTGAAAGGAAACATCCAGGAGCTTTTGAAAACAGAACAGTGAAAAACCAAGCAGTAACAAAATTACTCGTTTTTTATGCATTTTGTGTGCTCTCCTCGCCTGCTGGTAAATATGTATGTACGCAGGGCCGGACGTTTGTGTCCCCCAATATAAAATGCGTTATTCCCCGTCAAGAGAACTTTTAGTGGTCACTCGGCAGCCAGTGGAGATCGCTGGAAATGCATCGAAGTCGAGCAAGAAAAAAACGTTACGTATACGCCCCCGTGTGCGGCGCAAAGTCATCAAAATCAGCTGTAACACGCCACCCTCAGAATAAAACGCATCAGTTTCTTAAAGGCCATCAAAAGCACAGTTTCCTCTTGCAGAACGTAAAAGAAAACATGCAGGAGCTGTAGAAAACCGAACAGTGAAAAATCAAGCAGTAACAAAATTACCCGTTTCTTATGCACTTTGTGTGCTCTCCTCGGCTGCTGGTAAAAGTGTATGTACGCACGCCTGGATGTTTGTGTCCCTCAATATAAAATGCGTTATTCCCCATCAAGGGAACCTATAATGGTCACTCAGCAGCCAGTGGAGAACGCTGGAAACGCATCGATGCCGAGACAGAAAAAAATGTTACGTATACGCCCGCGTATGCGGCGCAAAGTCATAAAAATCAGCTTCAACACGCCACCCTCAGTACAAAACGCTTCGGTTTCTTAAAGGCCTTCAAAAGCGCAGTTTCCTCTTGCAGAACGTAAAAGAAAACAGCCAGGAGCTGTTGAAAACAGAACAGTGAAAAACCAAGCAGTAACAAAATTACTCGTTTTTTATGCATTTTGTGTGCTCTCCTCGCCTGCTGGTAAATATGTATGTACGCACGCCTGGACGTTTGTGTCCCCCAATATAAAATGCGTTATTCCCCGTCAACAGAACCTATAGTGGTCACTCGGCAGCCAGTGGAGAACGCTGGAAATGCATCGAAGTCGAGCAAGAAAAAAACGTTACGTATACGCCCCCGTGTGCGGCGCAGAGTCATCAAAATCAGCTGTAACACGCCACCCTCAGAATAAAACGCTTTAGTTTCTTAAAGGCCTTCAAAAGCACAATTTCCTCTCGCAGAGCGTGAAAGAAAACTTCCAGGAGCTGTTGAAAACAGAACAGTGAAAAACCAAGCAGTAACAAAATTACTCGTTTTTTATGCATTTTGTGTGCTCTCCTCGCCTGCTGGTAAAAATGTATGTACGCACGCCTGGACGTTTGTGTCCCTCAAAATAAAATGCGTTATTTCCCAACAAGGGAACCTATCGTGGTCACTCAGCAGGCAGTGGAGAAGGCTGAAAACGCATCGATGTCGCGCAGGAAAAAAATGTTACGTATACACCCCCGTGTGCGGCGCAGAGTCATCAAAATCAGCTGTAATACGCCACCCTCAGAATAAAATGCTTCAGTTTCTTAAAGGCCTTCAAAAGCACAGTTTCCTCTTGCAGAACGTGAAAGAAAACATCCAGGAGCTGTTGAAAACAGAACAGTGAAAAACCAAGCAGTACCAAAATTACTCGTTTTTTATGAATTTTTTGTGCTCTCCTCGCCTGCTGGTAAGAATGTATGTGCGCACGCCTGGACGTTTGTGTCCCTCAATAGAAAATGCGTTATTTCCCATCAAGGGAACCTATAATGGTCACTTAGCAGCCAGCGCAGAGCGCTGGAAACGCATCGAAGTCGCGCCAGAAAAAAATGTTACGTATACGCCCCCGTGTGCGGCGCAGAGTCATCAAAATCAGCTGTAGCACGCCACCCTCAGAATAAAATGCTTCAGTTTCTTAAAGGCCTTCAAAAGCACAGTTTCCTCTTGCAGAACGTGAAAGAAAACATCCAGGAGCTGTTGAAAACAGAACAGTGAAAAATCGAGCAGTAACAAAATTACCCGTTTTTTGTGCACTTTGCGTGCTCTCCTCGCCTGCTGGTAAAAATGTATGTTCGCACGCCTGGACGTTTGTGTCCCTCAATATAAAATGCGTTATTCCCCATCAAGGGAACCTATAATGGTCACTTAGCAGTCAGCGGAGAACGCTGGAAACGCATCGAAATCGCGACAGAAAGAAATGTTACGTATACGCCCCCGGGTGCGGTGCAAAGTCATCAAAATCAGCTGTAACACGCCACCCTCAGAATAAAACGCTTCAGTTTCTTAAAGGCCATCAAAAGCACAGTTTCCTCTTGCAGAACGTGAAAGAAAACATCCAGGAGCTGTAGAAAACAGAACAGTGAAAAGTCAAGCAGTAACAAGATTGCCCGTTTAATATGCATTTTGCGTGCTCTCCTCGCCTGCTGGTAAAAATGTGTATACACACGCCTGGACGCTTGTGTCTCTCAAAATAAAATGCGTTATTTCCCATCAAGGGAACCTATCGTGGTCACTCAGCAAGCAGTGGAGAAGGCTGAAAACGCATCGATGTCGCGCAGGAAAAAAATGTTACGTATACGCCCCCGTGTGCGGCGCAGAGTCATCAAAATCAGCTGTAATACGCCACCCTCAGAATAAAATGCTTCAGTTTCTTAAAGGCCTTCAAAAGCACAGTTTCCTCTTGCCGAACGTGAAAGAAAACATCCAGGAGCTGTTGAAAACAGAACAGTAAAAAACCAAGCAGTAACAAAATTACTCGTTTTTTATGCATTTTGTGTGCTCTCCTCGCCTGCTGGTAAAAATGTATGTACGCACGCCTGGACGTTTGTGTCCCTCAATATAAAGTGCGTTATTCCCCATCAAGAGAACCTATAGTGGTCACTTAGCAGCCAGCGGAGAACGCTGGAAACGCATCGAAATCGCGCCAGAAAAAATGTTACGTATACGCCCCCGTGTGCGGCGCAGAGTCATCAAAATCACCTGTAGCACGCCACCCTCAGAATAAAATGCTTCAGTTTCTTAAAGGCCTTCAAAAGCACAGCTTCCTCTTGCAGAACGTGAAAGAAAACATCCAGGAGCCGTTGAAAACAGAACAGTGAAAAACCAAGCAGTAACAAAATTACTGGTTTTTTATGCATTTTGTGTGCTCTCCTCGCCTACTGGTAAGAATGTATGTACGCACGCCTGGACGTTTGTGTCCCTCAATAGAAAATGCGTTATTTCCCATCAAGGGAACCTATAATGGTCACTTAGCAGCCAGCGCAGAGCGCTGGAAATGCATCGAAGTCGCGCCAGAAAAAAATGTTAAGTATACGCCCCCGTGTGCGGCGCAGAGTCATCAAAATCAGCTGTAGCACGCCACCCTCAGAATAAAATGCCTCAGTTTCTTAAAGGCCTTCAAAAGCACAGTTTCCTCTTGCAGAACGTGAAGGAAAACATCCTGGGGCTGTTGAAAACAGAACAGTGAAAAACCAGGCAGTAGCAAAATTCACCGATTTTTATGCATTTTGTGTGCTCTCCTCGCCTGCTGGTAAAAATGTATATACGCACGCCTGAACGCTTGTGTCCCTCATAATAAAATGCGTTATTTTCCATCAACGGAACCAATTATGGTCACTCAGCAGGCAGTGGAGAATGCTGGAAATGCATCGATGTCGCGCCAGAATAAAATGTTACGTATACGCCCCCGTGTGCGCGCAAGTTCATCAAAATCAGCTGTAACACGCCACCCACAGAATAAAACGCTTCAGTTTCTTAAAGGCCTTCAAAAGCACAGCTTCCTCTTGCAGAACGTGAAAGAAAACATCCAGGAGCTGTTGAAAACAGAACAGTGAAAAACCATGCAGTAACAAAATTACTGGTTTTTTATGCATTTTGTGTGCTCTCCTCGCCTGCTGGTAAAAATGTATGTACGCACGCCTGGACGTTTGTGTCCCTCAATAGAAAATGCGTTATTTCCCATCAAGGGAACCTATAATGGTCACTTAGCAGCCAGCGCAGAACGCTGGAAATGCATCGAAGTCGCGCCAGAAAGAAATGTTACGTACACGCCCCCGTGTGCGGCGCAAAGTCATCAATATCAGCTGTAACATGCCACCCTCAGAATAAAACGCTTCAATTTCTTAAAGGCCTTCAAAAGCACAGCTCTCTCTTGCAGAACGTGAAAGAAAACATCCAGGAGCTGTTGAAAACAGAACAGTGAAAAACCAAGCAGCAACAAAATTACTCGTTTTTTATGCATTTTGTGTGCTCTCCTCACCTGCTGGTAAAAATGTATGTACGCACGCCTGGACGTTTGTGTCCCTCAATATAAAATGCGTTATTCCCCATCAAGAGAACCTATAGTGGTCACTCGGCCGCCAGTGGAGAACGCTGGAAATGCATCGAAGTCGAACAAAAAAAAAAGCTACGTATACGCCCCCGTGTGCGGCGCAAAGTCATCAAAGTCAGCTGTAACACGCCACCATCAGAATAAAACGCTTTAGTTTCTTAAAGGTCTTCAAAAGCACAGTTTCCTCTTGCAGAGCGTAAAAGAAAACATCCAAGAACTGTTGAAATCAGAACAGTGAAAATCCAAGCAGTAATAAAATTACTCGTTTTTTATGCATTTTGTGTGCTCTCCTCGCCTGCTGGTAAAAATGTATGTACGCACGCCTGGACGTTTGTGTCCCTCAATATAAAGTGCGTTATTCCCCATCAAGGGAACCTATAACGGTCACTCAGCAGCCAGTGGAGAACCCTGGAAGCGCATCGAAGTCGCGCCAGAAAAAAATGTTACGTATACGCCCCCGTGTGCGGCGCAAAGTCAACAAAATCAGCTGTAACACGCCACCCTCAGAATAAAAAGCATCATTTTCTCAAAGGCCTTCAAAAGCACAGTTTCCCCTTGCAGAACGTGAAAGAAAACATCCAGGAGCTGCTGAAAACAGAACAGAGAAAAACCAAGCAGTAACAAAATTACCCGTTTTTTATGCATTTTGTGAGCTCTCCTCGGCTGCTGGTAAAAATATATGTACACACGTCTGGACGCCTGTGTCCCTCAAAATAAAGTGCGTTGTTCCCCATCAAGGGAACCTATTACGGTCACTCAGCAGCCAGTGGAGAACGCTGGAAACGCATCGATGTCGAGTCAGAAAAAAATGTTACCCATACACCCCCGTGTGCGGCGCAAATTCATCAAAATCGGATGTAACACGCCACCCTCAGAATAAAACGCTTCAGTTTCTTAAAGGCCTTCAAAAGCACAGTTTCCTCTTGCGGAACATGAAAGAAAACGGCCAGGGGCTGTTGAAAACAGAACAGTGAAAAACCAAGCAGTAACAAAATTATCCGTTTTTTATGCATTTTGTGTGCTCTCCTCGGCTGCTGGTAAAAATGTATGTACACACGTCTGGACGCTTGTGTCCCTCAAAATAAAGTGCGTTGTTTCCCATCAAGGGAACCTATTACGGTCACTCAGCAGCCAGTGGAGACCGCTGGAAACGCATCGATGTCGAGACAGAAAAAAATGTTACGTTTACGCCCCCGTGTGCGGCGCAAAGTCATCAAAATCAGCTGTAACATGCCACCCTCAGAATAAAACGCTTCAGTTTCTTAATGGCCAACAAAAGCACAGTTTCCTCTTGCAGAACGTGAAAGAAAACATCCAGGAGCTGTAGAAAACAGAACAGTGAAGAACCATGCAGTAACAAAATTACTCGTTTTTTATGCCTTTTGGGTGCTCTCCTCGCCTGCTGGTAAAAATGTATGTACGCACGCCTGGACGTTTGTGTCCCTCAATATAAAATGCGTTATTCCCCATCAAGGGAACCTATAATGGTCACTCAGCAGCCAGTGGACAACCCTGGAAATGCATCGAAGTCGAGCAAGAAAAAAACGTTACGTATACGCCCCCGTGTGCGGCACAAAGTCATCAAAATCAGGTGTAACACGCCACCCTCAGAATAAAACGCTTTAGTTTCTTAAGGGTCTTCAAAAGCACAGTTTCCTCTTGCAGAGCGTAAAAGAAAACATCCAAGAACTGTTGAAATCAGAACAGTGAAAAACCAAGCAGTAACAAAATTACTCGTTTTTTATGCATTATGTGTGCTCTCCTCGCCTGCTGGTAAAAATGTATGTACGCACGCCTGGACGTTTGTGTCCCTCAATATAAAATGCGTTATTCCCCATCAAGAGAACCTATAGTGGTCACTCGGCAGCCAGTGGACAACGCTCTAAATGCATCGAAGTCGAGCAAGAAAAAAACGTTACGTATGCGCCCCCGTGTGCGGCGCAAAGTCATCAAAATCAGCTGTAACACGCCACCCTCAGAATAAAACGCTTTAGTTTCTTAAAGGTCTTCAGAAGCACAGTTTCCTCTTGCAGAGCGTAAAAGAAAACATCCAAGAACTGTTGAAATCAGAACAGTGAAAAACCAAGCAGTAATAAAATCACTCTTTCTTTATGCATTTTGTGTGCTCTCCTCGCCTGCTGGTAAAAATGTATGTACGCACGCCTGGACGTTTATGTCCCTCAATATAAAGTGCGTTATTCCCCATCAAGGGAACCTATGATGGTCACTCAGCAGCCAGTGGAGAACCCTGGAAACGCATCGAAGTCGCGCCAGAAAAAAATGTTACGTATACGCCCCCGTGTGCGGCGCAAAGTCAACAAAATCAGCTGTAACACGCCACCCTCAGATAAAAAAGCTTCGTTTTCTTAAAGGCCTTCAAAAGCACAGTTTCCTCTTGCAGAACGTGAAAGAAAACATCCAGGAGCTGCTGAAAACAGAACAGTGAAAAACCAAGCAGTAACAAAATTACCCGTTTTTTATGCATTTTGTGTGCTCTCCTCGGCTGCTGGTAAAAATATATGTACACACGTCTGGACGCCTGTGTCCCACAAAATAAATTGCGTTGTTTCCCATCAGGGGAACCTATTACGGTCACTCAGCAGCCAGTGGAGAACGCTGGAAGCGCATCGATGTCGAGACAGAAAAAAATGTTACCTATACACCCCCGTGTGCGGCGCAAATTCATCAAAATCAGATGTAACACGCCACCCTCAGAATAAAACGCTTCAGTTTCTTAAAGGCCTTCAAAAGCACAGTTTCCTCTTGCGGATCATGAAAGAAAACGGCCAGGGTCTGTTGAAAACAGAACAGTGAAAAACCAAGCAGTAACAAAATTACCCGTTTATTATGCATTTTGTGTGCTCTCCTCGGCTGCTGGTAAAAATGTATGTACACACGTCTGGACGCTTGTGTCCCTCAAAATAAAGTGCGTTGTTTCCCATCAAGGGAACCTATTACGGTCACTCAGCAGCCAGTGGACAACGCTGGAAATGCATCGAAGTCGAGCAAGAAAAAAACGTTACGTATGCGCCCCCGTGTGCGGCGCAAAGTCATCAAAATCAGCTGTAACACGCCACCCTCAGAATAAAACGCTTTAGTTTCTTAAAGGTCTTCAAAAGCACAGTTTCCTCTTGCAGAGCGTAAAAGAAAACATCCAAGAACTGTTGAAATCAGAACAGTGAAAAACCAAGCAGTAATAAAATTACTCGTTTTTTATGCATTTTGTGTGCTCTCCTCGCCTGCTGGTAAAAATGTATGTACGCACGCCTGGACGCTTGTGTCCCTCAATATAAAGTGCGTTATTCCCCATCAAGAGAACCTATAGTGGTCACTCGGCAGCCAGTGGACAACGCTGGAAATGCATCGAAGTCGAGCAAGAAAAAAACGTTACGTATGCGCCCCCGTGTGCGGCGCAAAGTCATCAAAATCAGCTGTAACACGCCACCCTCAGAATAAAACGCTTTAGTTTCTTAAAGGTCTTCAAAAGCACAGTTTCCTCTTGCAGAGCGTAAAAGAAAACATCCAAGAACTGTTGAAATCAGAACAGTGAAAAACCAAGCAGTAATAAAATTACTCGTTTTTTATGCATTTTGTGTGCTCTCCCCGCCTGCTGGTAAAAATGTATGTACGCACGCCTGGACGTTTGTGTCCCTCAATATAAAGTGCGTTATTCCCCATCAAGGGAACCTATAACGGTCACTCAGCAGCCAGTGGAGAACCCTGGAAGCGCATCGAAGTCGCGCCAGAAAAAAATGTTACGTATACGCCCCCGTGTGCGGCGCAAAGTCAACAAAATCAGCTGTAACACGCCACCCTCAGAATAAAAAGCTTCATTTTCTTAAAGGCCTTCAAAAGCACAGTTTCCCCTTGCAGAACGTGAAAGAAAACATCCAGGAGCTGCTGAAAACAGAACAGTGAAAAACCAAGCAGTAACAAAATTACCCGTTTTTTATGCATTTTGTGTGCTCTCCTCGGCTGCTGGTAAAAATATATGTACACACGTCTGGACGCCTGTGTCCCTCAAAATAAAGTGCGCTGTTCCCCATCAAGGGAACCTATTACGGTCACTCAGCAGCCAGTGGAGAACGCTGGAAACGCATCGATATCGAGTCAGAAAAAAATGTTACCCATACACCCCCGTGTGCGGCGCAAATTCATCAAAATCAGATGTAACACGCCACCCTCAGAATAAAACGCTTCAGTTTCTTAAAGGCCTTCAAAAGCACAGTTTCCTCTTGCGGAACATGAAAGAAAACGGCCAGGGGCTGTTGAAAACAGAACAGTGAAAAACCAAGCAGTAACAAAATTATCCGTTTTTTATGCATTTTGTGTGCTCTCCTCGGCTGCTGGTAAAAATGTATGTACACACGTCTGGACGCTTGTGTCCCTCAAAATAAAGTGCGTTGTTTCCCATCAAGGGAACCTATTACGGTAACTCAGCAGCCAGTGGAGACCGCTGGAAACGCATCGATGTCGAGACAGAAAAAAATGTTACGTATACGCCCCCGTGTGCGGCGCAAAGTCAACAAAATCAGCTGTAACACGCCACCCTCAGAATAAAAAGCTTAAATTTCTTAAAGGCCTTCAAAAGCACAGTTTCCTCTTGCAGAACGTGAAAGAAAACATCCAGGAGCTGTTGTAAACAGAACAGTGAAAACCAAGCAGTAACAAAATTACCCATTTTGTATGCATTTTGTGTGCTCTCCTCGGCTGCTGGTAAAAATGTTTGTACGCACGCCTGGACGATTGTGTCCCTCAATATAAAATGCGTTATTCCCCATCATGGGAACCCATAATGGTCACTCAGCAGCCAGTGGAGAACGCTGGAAACGCATCGATGCCGAGACAGAAAAAAATGTTACGTATACGCCCCCGTGGGCGGCGCAAATTCATCAAAATCAGCTGTAACACGCCACCCTCAGAATAAAAAGCTTCATTTTCTTAAAGGCCATCAAAAGCACAGCTTCCCCTTGCAGATCGTGAAAGAAAACAGCCAGGAGCTGTTGAAAACAGAACAGTGAAAAATCAAGCAGTAACAAAATTACCCGTTTCTTATGCACTTTGTGTGCTCTCCTCGGCTGCTGGTAAAAATGTTTGTACGCACGCCTGGACGATTGTGTCCCTCAATATAAAATGCGTTATTCCCCATAATGGGAACCCATAATGGTCACTCAGCAGCCAGTGGAGAACGCTGGAAACGCATCGATGCCGAGACCGAAAAAAATGTTACGTATACGCCCCCGTGTGCGGCGCAAAGTCATCAAAGTCAGATGTAACACGCCACCCTCAGAATAAAAAGCTTCATTTTCTTAAAGGCCTTCAAAAGCACAGTTTCCTCTTGCAGAACGTGAAAGAAAACATCCAGGAGCTGCTGAAATCAGAACTGTGAAAAACCAAGCAGTAACAAAATTACTGGTTTTTTATTCATTTTGCGTGCTTTCCTCGCCTGCTGGTAAAAATGTATATAAACACGCCTGGACGCTTGTGTCCCTCGAAATAAAACGCGTTGTTTCCCATCAAGGGAACCTATTATGGTCACTCAGCAGCCTGTGGAGAACGCTGGAAACGCATCGAAGTCGCGCCAGAAAAAAAGTTACGTATACGCCCCCGTGTGCTGCGCAAATTCATCAAAATCAGCTGTAACACGCCACCCTCAGAATAAAACGCTTCAGTTTCTTAAAGGCCTTCAAAAGTACAGCTTCCCTTTACAGATCGTGAATGAAAACATCCAGGAGCTGTTGAAAACAGAACAGTGAAAAACCAGGCAGAAGCAAAATTACCCGTTTTTTATGCATTTTGTGTGTTCTCCCCGCCTGCTGGTAAAAATGTATGTACGCCCGCCTGGACATTTGAGTCCCTCAATATAAAATGCGTTATTCCCCATCAAGAGAACTTATAGTGGTCACTTAGCAGCCAGGGGAGAACACTGGAAACGCATCGAAATCGCGCCAGAAAAAAATGTTACGTATACGCCCCCGTGTGCGGCGCAAAGTCATCAAAATCAGCTGTAACACGCCACCCTCAGTATAAAACGCTTCAGTTTCTTAAAAGCCTTCAAAAGCACAGTTTTCTCTTGCAGAACGTGAAGGAAAACATCCAGGGGCTGTTGAAAACAGAACAGTGAAAAACCAGGCAGTAACAAAATTACCCGTTTTTTATGCATTTTGTGTGTTCTCCTCGCCTGCTGGTAAAAATGTATGTACGCACGCCTGAACGCTTGTGTCCCTCATAATGAAATGCGTTCTTTCCCATCAAGGGAGCCAATTATGGTCACTCAGCAGGCAGTGGAGAATGCTGGAAACGCATCGATGTCGCGCCAGAATAAAATGTTACGTATACGCCCCCGTGTGCTGCGCAAATTCATCAAAATCAGCTGTAACACGCCACCCTCAGAATAAAACGCATTAGTTTCTTAAAGGTCTTCAAAAGCACAGTTTCCTCTTGCAGAGCGTAAAAGAAAACATCCAAGAACTGTTGAAATCAGAACAGTGAGAAACCAAGCAGTAACAAAATTACTCGTTTTTTATGCATTTTGTGTGCTCTCCTCGCCTGCTGGTAGAAATGTATGTAACCACGCCTGGATGTTTGTGTCCCTCAATATAAAATGCGTTATTTCCCATCAAGGGAACCTATAATGGTCACTCAGCAGCCAGTGGAGAACGCTGGAAACGCATCGAAGTCGCGCCAGAGAAAAAGTTACGTATACGCCCCCGTGTGCTGCGCAAATTCATCAAAATCAGCTGTAACACGCCACCCTCAGAATAAAACGCTTCAGTTTCTTAAAGGCCATCAAAAGCACAGCTTCCCCTTGCAGATCGTGAAAGAAAACATCCAGGAGCTTTTGAAAACAGAACAGTGAAAAGCCAAGCAGTAACAAAATTACTCGTTTTTTATGCATTTTGTGTGCTCTCCTCGCCTGATGGTAAATATGTATGTATGCACGCCTGGACGTTTGTGTCCCCCAATATAAAATGCGTTATTCCCCGTCAAGAGAACCTATAGTGGTCACTCGGCAGCCAGTGGAGAACGCTGGAAATGCATCGAAGTCGAGCAAGAAAAAAACGATACGTATACGCCCCCGTGTGCGGCGCAAATTCATCAAAATCAGCTGTAACACGCCACCCTCAGAATTAAACGCTTCAGTTTCTTAAAGGCCTTCAAAAGCACAGCTTCCTCTTGCAGAACGTGAAAGAAAACATCCAGGAGCTTTCGAAAACAGAACAGTGAAAAGCCAAGCAGTAACAAAATTACTCGTTTTTTATGCATTTTGTGTGCTCTCCTCGCCTGCTGGTAAATATGTATGTACGCACGCCTGGACGTTTGTGTCCCCCAATATAAAATGCGTTATTTCCCATCAAGGGAACCTATTACGGTCACTCAGCAGCCAGTGGAGAGCGCTGGAAGCGCATCGATGTCGAGACAGAAAAAAATGTTACCTGTACGCCCCCGTGTGCGGCGCAAATTCATCAAAATCAGCTGTAACACGCCACCCTCAGAACTAAACGCTTCAGTTTCTTAAAGGCCTTCAAAAGCACAGCATCCCCTTGCAGAACATGAAAGAAAACATCCAGGAGCTTTTGAAAACAGAACAGTGAAAAACCAAGCAGTAACAAAATTACTCGTTTTTTATGCATTTTGTGTGCTCTCCTCGCCTGCTGGTAAATACGTATGTACGCACGCCTGGACGTTTCTGTCCCCCAATATAAAATGCGTTATTTCCCATCAAGGGAACATATTATGGTGACGGCGTGTGCGGCGCAAATTCATCAAAATCAGCTGTAACACGCCACCCTCAGAATAAAACGCTAAAGTTTCTTAAAGGCCTTCAAAAGCACAGTTTCCTCTTGCAGAACGTGAATGAAAACATCCAGGAGCTTTTGAAAACAGAACAGTGAAAAACCAAGCAGTAACAAAATTACTCGTTTTTTATGCATTTTGTGTGCTCTCCTCGCCTGCTGGTAAAAATGTATGTACGCACGCCTGGACGTTTGTGTCCCTCAATATAAAATGCGTTATTCCCCATCAAGGGAACCTATAATGGTCACTTAGGAGCCAGCGCAGAACGCTGGAAACGCATCGAAGTCGCGCCAGAAAAAAAGTTACGTATACGCCCCCGTGTGCTGCGCAAATTCATCAAAATCGGCTGTAACACGCCACCCTCAGAATAAAACGCCTTAGTTTCTTAAAGGTCTTCAAAAGCACAGTTTCCTGTTGCAGAATGTAAAAGAAAACATCCAAGAACTGTTGAAAACAGAACAGTGAAAAACCAAGCAGTAACAAAATTACCCGTTTTTTATGCATTTTGTGTGCCCTCCTCGCCTGCTGGTAAAAATGTATGTACACACGCCTGGATGCTTGGGTCCCTCAGAATAAAATCCGTTACTTCCCATCAAGGGAACCTATAATGGTCATTCAGCAGCCTGTGGAGAACGCTGGAAACGCATCGAAGTCGCGCCAGAAAAAAATGTTACGTATACGCCCCCGTGTGTGGCGCAAAATCATCAAAATCAGCTGTAACACGCCACCCTAAGAATAAAACGCCTTAGTTTCTTAAAGGTCTTCAAAAGCACAGTTTCCTGTTGCAGAATGTAAAAGAAAACATCCAAGAACTGTTGAAAACAGGACAGTGAAAAACCAAGCAGTAACAAAATTACCCGTTTTTTATGCATTTTGTGTGCTCTCCTCGCCTGCTGGTAATAATGTATGTACACACGCCTGGACGCTTGTGTCCCTCGAAATAGAATGCGTTATTTCCCATCAAGGGAGCATGTTATGGTGACTCAGCAGGCAGTGGAGAACGCTGGAATCGCATTGAAGTCGCGCCATAAAGAAATGTTACGTATACGCCCCCGTGTGCGGCGCAAAGTCATCAAAATCAGCTGTATCACGCCACCCTCAGAATAAAACGCTTCAGTTTCTTAAAGGCCTTCAAAAGCACAGCTCTCTCTTGCAGAACGTGAAAGAAAACATCCAGGAGCTGTTGAAAACAGAACAGTGAAAAACCAAGCAGCAACAAAATTACTCGTTTTTTATGCATTTTGTGTGCTCTCCTCACCTGCTGGTAAAAATGTATGTACGCACGCTTGGACGTTTGTGTCCCTCAATAGAAAATGCGCTATTCCCCATCAAGGGAACCTATAATGGTCACTTAGGAGCCAGCGCAGAACGCTGGAAACGCATCGAAGTCGCGCCAGAAAAAAAGTTACGTATACGCCCCCGTGTGCTGCGCAAATTCATCAAAATCGGCTGTAACACGCCACCCTCAGAATAAAACGCTTCAGTTTCTTAAAGGCCATCAAAAGCACAGCTTCCCCTTGCAGATCGTGAAAGAAAACAGCCAGGAGCTGTTGAAAACAGAACAGTGAAAAATCAAGCAGTAACAAAATTACCCGTTTCTTATGCACTTTGCGTGCTCTCCTCGGCTGCTGGTAAAAATGTATGTACGCACGCCTGGATGTTTGTGTCCCTCAATATAAAATGCGTTATTCCCCATCAAGAGAACCTATAATGGTCACTTAGAAGCCAGCGGAGAACGCTGAAAACGCATCGAAGTCGCGCCAGAAAAAAATGTTACGTATACGCCCCCGTGTGCGGCGCAAAATCATCAAAATCAGCTGTAACACGCCACCCTAAGAATAAAACGCCTTAGTTTCTTAAAGGTCTTCAAAAGCACAGTTTCCTGTTGCAGAATGTAAAAGAAAACATCCAAGAACTGTTGAAAACAGATCAGTGAAAAACCAAGCAGTAACGAAATTACCCGTTTTTTATGCATTTTGTGTGCCCTCCTCGCCTGCTGGTAAAAATGTATGTACACACGCCTGGATGCTTGGGTCCCTCAGAATAAAATCCGTTACTTCCCATCAAGGGAACCTATAATGGTCACTCAGCAGCCAGTGGAGAACGCCGCCCCCGTGTGCGGCGCAAAGTCATCAAAATCAGCTGTAACACGCCACCCTCAGAATAAAACGCCTTAGTTTCTTAAAGGTCTTCAAAAGCACAGTTTCCTGTTGCAGAATGTAAAAGAAAACATCCAAGAACTGTTGAAAACAGATCAGTGAAAAACCAAGCAGTAACAAAATTACCCGTTTTTTATGCATTTTGTGTGCTCTCCTCGCCTGCTGGTAATAATGTATGTACACACGCCTGGACGCTTGTGTCCCTCGAAATAGAATGCGTTATTTCCCATCAAGGGAACATATTATGGTGACTCAGCAGGCAGTGGAGAACGCTGGAAACGCATCGAAGTCGCGCCAGAAAGAAATGTTACGTATACGCCCCCGTGTGCGGCGCAAAGTCATCAATATCAGCTGTAACATGCCACCCTCAGAATAAAACGCTTCAATTTCTTAAAGGCCTTCAAAAGCACAGCTCTCTCTTGCAGAACGTGAAAGAAAACATCCAGGAGCTGTTGAAAACAGAACAGTGAAAAACCAAGCAGCAACAAAATTACTCGTTTTTTATGCATTTTGTGTGCCCTCCTCGCCTGCTGGTAAAAATGTATGTACACACGCCTGGATGCTTGGGTCCCTCAGAATAAAATCCGTTACTTCCCATCAAGGGAACCTATAATGGTCACTCAGCAGCCAGTGGAGAACGCTGGAAACGCATCGAAGTCGAGCAAGAAAAAAACGTTACGTATGCGCCCCCGTGTGCGGCGCAAAGTCATCAAAATCAGCTGTAACACGCCACCCTCAGAATAAAACGCATTAGTTTCTTAAAGGTCTTCAAAAGCACAGTTTCCTCTTGCAGAGCGTAAAAGAAAACATCCAAGAACTGTTGAAATCAGAACAGTGAGAAACCAAGCAGTAACAAAATTACTCGTTTTTTATGCATTTTGTGTGCTCTCCTCGCCTGCTGGTAAATACGTATGTACGCACGCCTGGACGTTTCTGTCCCCCAATATAAAATGCGTTATTTCCCATCAAGGGAACATATTATGGTGACGGCGTGTGCGGCGCAAATTCATCAAAATCAGCTGTAACACGCCACCCTCAGAATAAAACGCTAAAGTTTCTTAAAGGCCTTCAAAAGCACAGTTTCCTCTTGCAGAACGTGAATGAAAACATCCAGGAGCTTTTGAAAACAGAACAGTGAAAAACCAAGCAGTAACAAAATTACTCGTTTTTTATGCATTTTGTGTGCTCTCCTCGCCTGCTGGTAAAAATGTATGTACGCACGCCTGGACGTTTGTGTCCCTCAATATAAAATGCGTTATTCCCCATCAAGGGAACCTATAATGGTCACTTAGGAGCCAGCGCAGAACGCTGGAAACGCATCGAAGTCGCGCCAGAAAAAAAGTTACGTATACGCCCCCGTGTGCTGCGCAAATTCATCAAAATCGGCTGTAACACGCCACCCTCAGAATAAAACGCCTTAGTTTCTTAAAGGTCTTCAAAAGCACAGTTTCCTGTTGCAGAATGTAAAAGAAAACATCCAAGAACTGTTGAAAACAGAACAGTGAAAAACCAAGCAGTAACAAAATTACCCGTTTTTTATGCATTTTGTGTGCCCTCCTCGCCTGCTGGTAAAAATGTATGTACACACGCCTGGATGCTTGGGTCCCTCAGAATAAAATCCGTTACTTCCCATCAAGGGAACCTATAATGGTCATTCAGCAGCCTGTGGAGAACGCTGGAAACGCATCGAAGTCGCGCCAGAAAAAAATGTTACGTATACGCCCCCGTGTGTGGCGCAAAATCATCAAAATCAGCTGTAACACGCCACCCTAAGAATAAAACGCCTTAGTTTCTTAAAGGTCTTCAAAAGCACAGTTTCCTGTTGCAGAATGTAAAAGAAAACATCCAAGAACTGTTGAAAACAGGACAGTGAAAAACCAAGCAGTAACAAAATTACCCGTTTTTTATGCATTTTGTGTGCTCTCCTCGCCTGCTGGTAATAATGTATGTACACACGCCTGGACGCTTGTGTCCCTCGAAATAGAATGCGTTATTTCCCATCAAGGGAACATGTTATGGTGACTCAGCAGGCAGTGGAGAACGCTGGAATCGCATTGAAGTCGCGCCATAAAGAAATGTTACGTATACGCCCCCGTGTGCGGCGCAAAGTCATCAAAATCAGCTGTATCACGCCACCCTCAGAATAAAACGCTTCAGTTTCTTAAAGGCCTTCAAAAGCACAGCTCTCTCTTGCAGAACGTGAAAGAAAACATCCAGGAGCTGTTGAAAACAGAACAGTGAAAAACCAAGCAGTAACAAAATTACTCGTTTTTTTTGCATTTTGTGTGCTCTCCTCACCTGCTGGTAAAAATGTATGTACGCACGCCTGGACGCTTGTTTCCCTCAAAATAAAATGCGTTATTTCCCATCAAGGGAACATATTATGGTGACTCAGCAGGCAGTGGAGAACGCTGGAAACGCATCGAAGTCGCGCCAGAAAGAAATGTTACGTATACGCCCCCGTGTGCGGCGCAAAGTCATCAATATCAGCTGTAACATGCCACCCTCAGAATAAAACGCTTCAATTTCTTAAAGGCCTTCAAAAGCACAGCTCTCTCTTGCAGAACGTGAAAGAAAACATCCAGGAGCTGTTGAAAACAGAACAGTGAAAAACCAAGCAGCAACAAAATTACTCGTTTTTTATGCATTTTGTGTGCTCTCCTCACCTGCTGGTAAAAATGTATGTACGCACGCCTGGACGTTTGTGTCCCTCAATATAAAATGCGTTATTCCCCATCAAGAGAACCTATAATGGTCACTCGGCAGCCAGTGGAGAACGCTGGAAATGCATCGAAGTCGAGCAAGAAAAAAACGTTACGTATACGCCCCCGTGTGCGGCGCAAAATCATCAAAATCAGCTGTAACACGCCACCCTCAGAATTAAACTTCTTAAAGGCCTTCAAAAGCACAGCTCTCTCTTGCAGAACGTGAAAGAAAACATCCAGGAGCTGTTGAAAACAGAACAGTGAAAAACCAAACAGTAACAAAATTACTCGTTTTTTATGCATTTTGTGTGCTCTCCTCGGCTGCTGGTAAAAATGTATGTACACACGTCTGGACGCTTGTGTCCCTCAAAATAAAGTGCGTTGTTTCCCATCAAGGGAACCTATTACGGTCACTCAGCAGCCAGTGGAGAGCGCTGGAAGCGCATCGATGTCGAGACAGAAAAAAATGTTACCTATACGCCCCCGTGTGCGGCGCAAATTCATCAAAATCAGCTGTAACACGCCACCCTCAGAACTAAACGCATCAGTTTCTTAAAGGCCTTCAAAAGCACAGCTTCCTCTTGCAGAACATGAATGAAAACATCCAGGAGCTTTTGAAAACAGAACAGTGAAAAACCAAGCAGTAACAAAATTACTCGTTTTTTATGCATTTTGTGTGCTCTCCTCGCCTGCTGGTTAATACGTATGTACGCACGCCTGGACGTTTCTGTCCCCCAATATAAAATGCGTTATTTCCCATCAAGGGAACATATTATGGTGACGGCGTGTGCGGCGCAAATTCATCAAAATCAGCTGTAACACGCCACCCTCAGAATAAAGCGCTAAAGTTTCTTAAAGGCCATCAAAAGCACAGTTTCCTCTTGCAGAACGTGAATGAAAACATCCAGGAGCTTTTGAAAACAGAACAGTGAAAAACCAAGCAGTAACAAAATTACTCGTTTTTTATGCATTTTGTGTGCTCTCCTCGCCTGCTGGTAAAAATGTATGTACGCACGCTTGGACGTTTGTGTCCCTCAATAGAAAATGCGCTATTCCCCATCAAGGGAACCTATAATGGTCACTTAGGAGCCAGCGCAGAACGCTGGAAACGCATCGAAGTCGCGCCAGAAAAAAAGTTACGTATACGCCCCCGTGTGCTGCGCAAATTCATCAAAATCGGCTGTAACACGCCACCCTCAGAATAAAACGCTTCAGTTTCTTAAAGGCCATCAAAAGCACAGCTTCCCCTTGCAGATCGTGAAAGAAAACAGCCAGGAGCTGTTGAAAACAGAACAGTGAAAAATCAAGCAGTAACAAAATTACCCGTTTCTTATGCACTTTGCGTGCTCTCCTCGGCTGCTGGTAAAAATGTATGTACGCACGCCTGGATGTTTGTGTCCCTCAATATAAAATGCGTTATTCCCCATCAAGAGAACCTATAATGGTCACTTAGAAGCCAGCGGAGAACGCTGAAAACGCATCGAAGTCGCGCCAGAAAAAAATGTTACGTATACGCCCCCGTGTGCGGCGCAAAATCATCAAAATCAGCTGTAACACGCCACCCTAAGAATAAAACGCCTTAGTTTCTTAAAGGTCTTCAAAAGCACAGTTTCCTGTTGCAGAATGTAAAAGAAAACATCCAAGAACTGTTGAAAACAGATCAGTGAAAAACCAAGCAGTAACGAAATTACCCGTTTTTTATGCATTTTGTGTGCCCTCCTCGCCTGCTGGTAAAAATGTATGTACACACGCCTGGATGCTTGGGTCCCTCAGAATAAAATCCGTTACTTCCCATCAAGGGAACCTATAATGGTCACTCAGCAGCCAGTGGAGAACGCTGGAAACGCATCGAAGTCGAGCAAGAAAAAAACGTTACGTATGCGCCCCCGTGTGCGGCGCAAAGTCATCAAAATCAGCTGTAACACGCCACCCTCAGAATAAAACGCCTTAGTTTCTTAAAGGTCTTCAAAAGCACAGTTTCCTGTTGCAGAATGTAAAAGAAAACATCCAAGAACTGTTGAAAACAGATCAGTGAAAAACCAAGCAGTAACAAAATTACCCGTTTTTTATGCATTTTGTGTGCTCTCCTCGCCTGCTGGTAATAATGTATGTACACACGCCTGGACGCTTGTGTCCCTCGAAATAGAATGCGTTATTTCCCATCAAGGGAACATATTATGGTGACTCAGCAGGCAGTGGAGAACGCTGGAATCGCATCGAAGTCGCGCCATAAAGAAATGTTACGTATACGCCCCCGTGTGCGGCGCAAAGTCATCAAAATCAGCTGTATCACGCCACCCTCAGAATAAAACGCTTCAGTTTCTTAAAGGCCTTCAAAAGCACAGCTCTCTCTTGCAGAACGTGAAAGAAAACATCCAGGAGCTGTTGAAAACAGAACAGTGAAAAACCAAGCAGCAACAAAATTACTCGTTTTTTATGCATTTTGTGTGCTCTCCTCACCTGCTGGTAAAAATGTATGTACGCACGCCTGGACGCTTGTTGCCCTCAAAATAAAATGCGTTATTTCCCATCAAGGGAACATATTATGGTGACTCAGCAGGCAGTGGAGAACGCTGGAAACGCATCGAAGTCGCGCCAGAGAGAAATGTTACGTATACGCCCCCATGTGCGGCGCAAAGTCATCAATATCAGCTGTAACATGCCACCCTCAGAATAAAACGCTTCAATTTCTTAAAGGCCTTCAAAAGCACAGCTCTCTCTTGCAGAACGTGAAAGAAAACATCCAGGAGCTGTTGAAAACAGAACAGTGAAAAACCAAGCAGCAACAAAATTACTCGTTTTTTATGCATTTTGTGTGCTCTCCTCACCTGCTGGAAAAAATGTATGTACGCACGCCTGGACGTTTGTGTCCCTCAATATAAAATGCGTCATTCCCCATCAAGAGGACCTATAGTGGTCACTCGGCAGCCAGTGGAGAACACTGGAAATGCATCGAAGTCGAGCAAAAAAAAAAAAAAACGCTACGTATACGCCCCCGTGTGCGGCGCAAAGTCATCAAAGTCAGCTGTAACACGCCACCCTCAGAATAAAACGCTTTAGTTTCTTAAAGGTCTTAAAAAGCACAGTTTCGTCTTGCAGAGCGTAAAAGAAAACATCCAAGAACTGTTGAAATCAGAACAGTGAAAAACCAAGCAGTAACAAAATTACTCGTTTTTTATGCATTTTGTGTGCTCTCCTCGCCTGCTGGTAAAAATGTATGTACGCACGCCTGGACGTTTGTGTCCCTCAATATAAAGTGCGTTATTCCCCATCAAGGGAACCTATAACGGGCACTCAGCAGCCAGTGGAGAACCCTGGAAGCGCATCGAAGTCGCGCCAGAAAAAAATGTTACGTATACGCCCCCGTGTGCGGCGCAAAGTCAACAAAATCAGCTGTAACACGCCACCCTCAGAATAAAAAGCTTAATTTTCTTAAAGGCCTTCAAAAGCACAGTTTCCTCTTGCAGAACGTGAAAGAAAACATCCAGGAGCTGCTGAAACCAGAACAGTGAAAAACCAAGCAGTAACAAAATTACCCGTTTTTTATGCATTTTATGTGCTCTCCTCGGCTGCTGGTAAAAATATATGTACACACGTCTGGACGCCTGTGTCCCTCAAAATAAAGTGCGTTGTTCCCCATCAAGGGAACCTATTACGGTCACTCAGCAGCCAGTGGAGAACGCTGGAAACGCATCGATGTCGAGTCAGAAAAAAATGTTACCCATACACCCCCGTGTGCGGCGCAAATTCATCAAAATCAGATGTAACACGCCACCCTCAGAATAAAACGCTTCAGTTTCTTAAAGGCCTTCAAAAGCACAGTTTCCTCTTGCGGAACATGAAAGAAAACGGCCAGGGGCTGATGAAAACAGAACAGTGAAAAACCAAGCAGTAACAAAATCATCCGTTTTTTATGCATTTTGTGTGCTCTCCTCGGCTGCTGGTAAAAATGTATGTACACACGTCTGGACGCTTGTGTCCCTCAAAATAAAGTGCGTTGTTTCCCATCAAGGGAACCTATTACGGTCACTCAGCAGCCAGTGGAGACCGCTGGAAACGCATCGATGTCGAGACAGAAAAAAATGTTACGTATACGCCCCCGTGTGCGGCGCAAAGTCAACAAAATCAGCTGTAACACGCCACCCTCAGAACTAAACGCATCAGTTTCTTAAAGGCCTTCAAAAGCACAGCTTCCTCTTGCAGAACATGAATGAAAACATCCAGGAGCTTTTGAAAACAGAACAGTGAAAAACCAAGCAGTAACAAAATTACTCGTTTTTTATGCATTTTGTGTGCTCTCCTCGCCTGCTGGTTAATACGTATGTACGCACGCCTGGACGTTTCTGTCCCCCAATATAAAATGCGTTATTTCCCATCAAGGGAACATATTATGGTGACGGCGTGTGCGGCGCAAATTCATCAATATCAGCTGTAACATGCCACCCTCAGAATAAAACGCTTCAATTTCTTAAAGGCCTTCAAAAGCACAGCTCTCTCTTGCAGAACGTGAAAGAAAACATCCAGGAGCTGTTGAAAACAGAACAGTGAAAAACCAAGCAGCAACAAAATTACTCGTTTTTTATGCATTTTGTGTGCTCTCCTCACCTGCTGGAAAAAATGTATGTACGCACGCCTGGACGTTTGTGTCCCTCAATATAAAATGCGTCATTCCCCATCAAGAGGACCTATAGTGGTCACTTAGAAGCCAGCGGAGAACGCTGAAAACGCATCGAAGTCGCGCCAGAAAAAAATGTTACGTATACGCCCCCGTGTGCTGCGCAAATTCATCAAAATCGGCTGTAACACGCCACCCTCAGAATAAAACGCTTCAGTTTCTTAAAGGCCATCAAAAGCACAGCTTCCCCTTGCAGATCGTGAAAGAAAACAGCCAGGAGCTGTTGAAAACAGAACAGTGAAAAATCAAGCAGTAACAAAATTACCCGTTTCTTATGCACTTTGCGTGCTCTCCTCGGCTGCTGGTAAAAATGTATGTACGCACGCCTGGATGTTTGTGTCCCTCAATATAAAATGCGTTATTCCCCATCAAGAGAACCTATAATGGTCACTTAGAAGCCAGCGGAGAACGCTGAAAACGCATCGAAGTCGCGACAGAAAAAAATGTTACGTATACGCCCCCGTGTACGGCGCAAAATCATCAAAATCAGCTGTAACACGCCACCCTAAGAATAAAACGCCTTAGTTTCTTAAAGGTCTTCAAAAGCACAGTTTCCTGTTGCAGAATGTAAAAGAAAACATCCAAGAACTGTTGAAAACAGATCAGTGAAAAACCAAGCAGTAACAAAATTACCCGTTTTTTATGCATTTTGTGTGCCCTCCTCGCCTGCTGGTAAAAATGTATGTACACACGCCTGGATGCTTGGGTCCCTCAGAATAAAATCCGTTACTTCCCATCAAGGGAACCTATAATGGTCACTCAGCAGCCAGTGGAGAACGCTGGAAACGCATCGAAGTCGAGCAAGAAAAAAACGTTACGTATGCGCCCCCGTGTGCGGCGCAAAGTCATCAAAATCAGCTGTAACACGCCACCCTCAGAATAAAACGCCTTAGTTTCTTAAAGGTCTTCAAAAGCACAGTTTCCTGTTGCAGAATGTAAAAGAAAACATCCAAGAACTGTTGAAAACAGATCAGTGAAAAACCAAGCAGTAACAAAATTACCCGTTTTTTATGCATTTTGTGTGCTCTCCTCGCCTGCTGGTAATAATGTATGTACACACGCCTGGACGCTTGTGTCCCTCGAAATAGAATGCGTTATTTCCCATCAAGGGAACATATTATGGTGACTCAGCAGGCAGTGGAGAACGCTGGAATCGCATCGAAGTCGCGCCATAAAGAAATGTTACGTATACGCCCCCGTGTGCGGCGCAAAGTCATCAAAATCAGCTGTATCACGCCACCCTCAGAATAAAACGCTTCAGTTTCTTAAAGGCCTTCAAAAGCACAGCTCTCTCTTGCAGAACGTGAAAGAAAACATCCAGGAGCTGTTGAAAACAGAACAGTGAAAAACCAAGCAGCAACAAAATTACTCGTTTTTTATGCATTTTGTGTGCTCTCCTCACCTGCTGGTAAAAATGTATGTACGCACGCCTGGACGCTTGTTGCCCTCAAAATAAAATGCGTTATTTCCCATCAAGGGAACATATTATGGTGACTCAGCAGGCAGTGGAGAACGCTGGAAACGCATCGAAGTCGCGCCAGAAAGAAATGTTACGTATACGCCCCCATGTGCGGCGCAAAGTCATCAATATCAGCTGTAACATGCCACCCTCAGAATAAAACGCTTCAATTTCTTAAAGGCCTTCAAAAGCACAGCTCTCTCTTGCAGAACGTGAAAGAAAACATCCAGGAGCTGTTGAAAACAGAACAGTGAAAAACCAAGCAGCAACAAAATTACTCGTTTTTTATGCATTTTGTGTGCTCTCCTCACCTGCTGGAAAAAATGTATGTACGCACGCCTGGACGTTTGTGTCCCTCAATATAAAATGCGTCATTCCCCATCAAGAGGACCTATAGTGGTCACTCGGCAGCCAGTGGAGAACACTGGAAATGCATCGAAGTCGAGCAAAAAAAAAAAAACGCTACGTATACGCCCCCGTGTGCGGCGCAAAGTCATCAAAGTCAGCTGTAACACGCCACCCTCAGAATAAAACGCTTTAGTTTCTTAAAGGTCTTAAAAAGCACAGTTTCGTCTTGCAGAGCGTAAAAGAAAACATCCAAGAACTGTTGAAATCAGAACAGTGAAAAACCAAGCAGTAACAAAATTACTCGTTTTTTATGCATTTTGTGTGCTCTCCTCGCCTGCTGGTAAAAATGTATGTACGCACGCCTGGACGTTTGTGTCCCTCAATATAAAGTGCGTTATTCCCCATCAAGGGAACCTATAACGGGCACTCAGCAGCCAGTGGAGAACCCTGGAAGCGCATCGAAGTCGCGCCAGAAAAAAATGTTACGTATACGCCCCCGTGTGCGGCGCAAAGTCAACAAAATCAGCTGTAACACGCCACCCTCAGAATAAAAAGCTTAATTTTCTTAAAGGCCTTCAAAAGCACAGTTTCCTCTTGCAGAACGTGAAAGAAAACATCCAGGAGCTGCTGAAACCAGAACAGTGAAAAACCAAGCAGTAACAAAATTACCCGTTTTTTATGCATTTTATGTGCTCTCCTCGGCTGCTGGTAAAAATATATGTACACACGTCTGGACGCCTGTGTCCCTCAAAATAAAGTGCGTTGTTCCCCATCAAGGGAACCTATTACGGTCACTCAGCAGCCAGTGGAGAACGCTGGAAACGCATCGATGTCGAGTCAGAAAAAAATGTTACCCATACACCCCCGTGTGCGGCGCAAATTCATCAAAATCAGATGTAACACGCCACCCTCAGAATAAAACGCTTCAGTTTCTTAAAGGCCTTCAAAAGCACAGTTTCCTCTTGCGGAACATGAAAGAAAACGGCCAGGGGCTGATGAAAACAGAACAGTGAAAAACCAAGCAGTAACAAAATCATCCGTTTTTTATGCATTTTGTGTGCTCTCCTCGGCTGCTGGTAAAAATGTATGTACACACGTCTGGACGCTTGTGTCCCTCAAAATAAAGTGCGTTGTTTCCCATCAAGGGAACCTATTACGGTCACTCAGCAGCCAGTGGAGACCGCTGGAAACGCATCGATGTCGAGACAGAAAAAAATGTTACGTATACGCCCCCGTGTGCGGCGCAAAGTCAACAAAATCAGCTGTAACACGCCACCCTCAGAACTAAACGCATCAGTTTCTTAAAGGCCTTCAAAAGCACAGCTTCCTCTTGCAGAACATGAATGAAAACATCCAGGAGCTTTTGAAAACAGAACAGTGAAAAACCAAGCAGTAACAAAATTACTCGTTTTTTATGCATTTTGTGTGCTCTCCTCGCCTGCTGGTTAATACGTATGTACGCACGCCTGGACGTTTCTGTCCCCCAATATAAAATGCGTTATTTCCCATCAAGGGAACATATTATGGTGACGGCGTGTGCGGCGCAAATTCATCAATATCAGCTGTAACATGCCACCCTCAGAATAAAACGCTTCAATTTCTTAAAGGCCTTCAAAAGCACAGCTCTCTCTTGCAGAACGTGAAAGAAAACATCCAGGAGCTGTTGAAAACAGAACAGTGAAAAACCAAGCAGCAACAAAATTACTCGTTTTTTATGCATTTTGTGTGCTCTCCTCACCTGCTGGAAAAAATGTATGTACGCACGCCTGGACGTTTGTGTCCCTCAATATAAAATGCGTCATTCCCCATCAAGAGGACCTATAGTGGTCACTTAGAAGCCAGCGGAGAACGCTGAAAACGCATCGAAGTCGCGCCAGAAAAAAATGTTACGTATACGCCCCCGTGTGCTGCGCAAATTCATCAAAATCGGCTGTAACACGCCACCCTCAGAATAAAACGCTTCAGTTTCTTAAAGGCCATCAAAAGCACAGCTTCCCCTTGCAGATCGTGAAAGAAAACAGCCAGGAGCTGTTGAAAACAGAACAGTGAAAAATCAAGCAGTAACAAAATTACCCGTTTCTTATGCACTTTGCGTGCTCTCCTCGGCTGCTGGTAAAAATGTATGTACGCACGCCTGGATGTTTGTGTCCCTCAATATAAAATGCGTTATTCCCCATCAAGAGAACCTATAATGGTCACTTAGAAGCCAGCGGAGAACGCTGAAAACGCATCGAAGTCGCGACAGAAAAAAATGTTACGTATACGCCCCCGTGTGCTGCGCAAATTCATCAAAATCGGCTGTAACACGCCACCCTCAGAATAAAACGCTTCAGTTTCTTAAAGGCCATCAAAAGCACAGCTTCCCCTTGCAGAACGTGAAAGAAAACATCCAGGAGCTGTTGTAAACAGAACAGTGAAAACCAAGCAGTAACAAAATTACCCGTTTTTTTATGCATTTTGTGTGCCCTCCTCGCCTGCTGGTAAAAATGTATGTACACACGCCTGGACGATTGTGTCCCTCAATATAAAATGCGATATTCCCCATCAAGGGAACCTATAATGGTCACTCAGCAGCCAGTGGAGAACCCTGGAAATGCATCGAAGTCGAGCAAGAAAAAAACGTTACGTATACGCCCCCGTGTGCGGCACAAAGTCATCAAAGTCAGCTGTAACATGCCACCCTCAGAATAAAACGCTTTAGTTTCTTAAGGGTCTTCAAAAGCACAGTTTCCTCTTGCAGAGCGTAAAAGAAAACATCCAAGAACTGTTAAAATCAGAACAGTGAAAAACCAAGCAGTAACAAAATTACTCGTTTTTTATGCATTTTGAGTGCTCTCCTCGCCTGCTGGTAAAAATGTATGTACGCACGCCTGGACGATTGTGTCCCTCAATAGAAAATGCGTTATTCCCCATCAAGGGAACCTATAATGGTCACTTAGGAGCCAGCGCAGAACGCTGGAAACGCATCGAAGTCGCGCCAGAAAAAAAGTTACGTATACGCCCCCGTGTGCGGCGCAAAGTCAACAAAATCAGCTGTAACACGCCACCCTCAGAATAAAAAGCTTCATTTTCTTAAAGGCCTTCAAAAGCACAGTTTCCTCTTGCAGAGCGTAAAAGAAAACATCCAAGAACTGTTAAAATCAGAACAGTGAAAAACCAAGCAGTAACAAAATTACTCGTTTTTTATGCATTTTGTGTGCTCTCCTCGCCTGCTGGTAAAAATGTATGTACGCACGCCTGGAAGTTTGTGTCCCTCAATATAAAGTGCGTTATTCCCCATCAAGGGAACCTATAACGGTCACTCAGCAGCCAGTGGAGAACCCTGGAAGCGCATCGAAGTCGCGCCAGAAAAAAATGTTACGTATACGCCCCCGTGTGCGGCGCAAAGGCAACAAAATCAGCTGTAACACGTCACCCTCTGAATAAAAAGCTTCTTTTTCTTAAAGGCCTTCAAAAGCACAGTTTCCTCTTGCAGAACGTGAAAGAAAACATCCAGGAGCTGCTGAAAACAGAACAGTGAAAAACCAAGCAGTAACAAAATTACTCGTTTTTTATGCATTTTGTGTGCTCTCCTCGCCTGCTGGTGAAAATGTATGTACGCACGCCTGGACGTTTGTGTCCCTCAATATAAAATGCGTTATTCCCCATCAAGAGAACCTATAGTGGTCACTCGGCAGCCAGTGGACAACACTGGAAATGCATCGAAGTCGAGCAAGAAAAAAACGTTACGTATACGCCCCCGTGTGCGGCGCAAAGTCATCAAAATAAGCTGTAACACGCCACCCTCAGAATAAAACGCTTTAGTTTCTTAAAGGTCTTCAAAAGCACAGTTTCCTCTTGCAGAGCGTAAAAGAAAACATCCAAGATCTGTTGAAATCAGAACAGTGAAAAACCAAGCAGTAACAAAATTACTCGTTTTTTATGCATTTTGTGTGCTCTCCTCGCCTGCTGGTAAAAATGTATGTACGCACGCCTGGACGTTTGTGTCCCTCAATATAAAATGCGTTATTCCCCATCAAGGGAACCTATAATGGTCACTCAGCAGCCAGTGGAGAACCCTGGAAATGCATCGAAGTCGAGCAAGAAAAAAACGTTACGTATACGCCCCCGTGTGCGGCACAAAGTCATCAAAATCAGCTGTAACACGCCACCCTCAGAATAAAACGCTTTAGTTTCTTAAGGGTCTTCAAAGCACAGTTTCCTCTTGCAGAGCGTAAAAGAAAACATCCAAGAACTGTTGAAATCAGAACAGTGAAAAACCAAGCAGTAACAAAATTACTCGTTTTTTATGCATTTTGTGTGCTCTCCTCGCCTGCTGGTAAAAATGTATGTACGCACGCCTGGAAGTTTGTGTCCCTCAATATAAAGTGCGTTATTCCCCATCAAGGGAACCTATAACGGTCACTCAGCAGCCAGTGGAGAACCCTGGAAGCGCATCGAAGTCGCGCCAGAAAAAAATGTTACGTATACGCCCCCGTGTGCGGCGCAAAGTCAACAAAATCAGCTGTAACACGTCACCCTCTGAATAAAAAGCTTCTTTTTCTTAAAGGCCTTCAAAAGCACAGTTTCCTCTTGCAGAACGTGAAAGAAAACATCCAGGAGCTGCTGAAAACAGAACAGTGAAAAACCAAGCAGTAACAAAATTACTCGTTTTTTATGCATTTTGTGTGCTCTCCTCGCCTGCTGGTGAAAATGTATGTACGCACGCCTGGACGTTTGTGTCCCTCAATATAAAATGCGTTATTCCCCATCAAGAGAACCTATAGTGGTCACTCGGCAGCCAGTGGACAACACTGGAAATGCATCGAAGTCGAGCAAGAAAAAAACGTTACGTATACGCCCCCGTGTGCGGCGCAAAGTCATCAAAATAAGCTGTAACACGCCACCCTCAGAATAAAACGCTTTAGTTTCTTAAAGGTCTTCAAAAGCACAGTTTCCTCTTGCAGAGCGTAAAAGAAAACATCCAAGATCTGTTGAAATCAGAACAGTGAAAAACCAAGCAGTAACAAAATTACTCGTTTTTTATGCATTTTGTGTGCTCTCCTCGCCTGCTGGTAAAAATGTATGTACGCACGCCTGGACGTTTGTGTCCCTCAATATAAAATGCGTTATTCCCCATCAAGGGAACCTATAATGGTCACTCAGCAGCCAGTGGAGAACCCTGGAAATGCATCGAAGTCGAGCAAGAAAAAAACGTTACGTATACGCCCCCGTGTGCGGCACAAAGTCATCAAAATCAGCTGTAACACGCCACCCTCAGAATAAAACGCTTTAGTTTCTTAAGGGTCTTCAAAGCACAGTTTCCTCTTGCAGAGCGTAAAAGAAAACATCCAAGAACTGTTGAAATCAGAACAGTGAAAAACCAAGCAGTAACAAAATTACTCGTTTTTTATGCATTTTGTGTGCTCTCCTCGCCTGCTGGTAAAAATGTATGTACGCACGCCTGGACGTTTGTGTCCCTCAATATAAAATGCGTTATTCCCCATCAAGAGAACCTATAGTGGTCACTCGGCAGCCAGTGGACAACGCTGGAAATGCATCGAAGTCGAGCAAGAAAAAAACGTTACGTATACGCCCCCGTGTGCGGCGCAAAGTCATCAAAATCAGCTGTAACACGCCACCCTCAGAATGAAACGCTTTAGTTTCTTAAAGGTCTTCAAAAGCACAGTTTCCTCTTGCAGAGCGTAAAAGAAAACATCCAAGAACTGTTGAAATCAGAACAGTGAAAAACCAAGCAGTAACAAAATTACTCGTTTTTTATGCATTTTGTGTGCTCTCCTCGCCTGCTGGTAAAAATGTATGTACGCACGCCTGGACGTTTGTGTCCCTCAATATAAAATGCGTTATTCCCCATCAAGGGAACCTATAATGGTCACTCAGCAGCCAGTGGAGAACCCTGGAAACGCATCGAAGTCGCGCCAGAAAAAAATGTTACGTATACGCCCCCGTGTGCGGCGCAAAGTCAACAAAATCAGCTGTAACACGCCACCCTCAGATTAAAAAGCTTAATTTTCTTAAAGGCCTTCAAAAGCACAGTTTCCTCTTGCAGAACGTGAAAGAAAACATCCAGGAGCTGCTGAAAAGAGAACAGTGAAAAACCAAGCAGTAACAAAATTACCCGTTTTTTATGCATTTTGTGTGCTCTCCTCGGCTGCTGGTAAAAATATGTGTACACACGTCTGGACGCCTGTGTCCCTCAAAATAAAGTGCGTTGTTTCCCATCAAGGGAACCTATTACGGTCACTCAGCAGCCAGTGGAGAACGCTGGAAACGCATCGAAATCGCGACAGAAAGAAATGTTACGTATACGCCCCCGTGTGCAGCGCAAATTGATCAAAATCAGCTGGAACACGCCACCCTCAGAATAAAACGCTTCAGTTTCTTAAAGGCCCTCAAAGGCACAGCTTCCTCTTGCAGAACATGAAAGAAAACATCCAGGAGCTGTTGAAAACAGAACAATGAAAAACCAACCAGTAACAAAATTACCCGTTTTTTACGCATTTTGTGTGCTCTCTTCCCCTGCTGGTAAAAATGTATATACACACGCCTGGACGTTAGTGTCCCTCAATTTAAAATGCGTTATTCCTCATCAAGAGAACCTATAGTGGTCACTCGGCAGCCAGTGGAGAACGCTGGAAATGCATCGAAGTCGAGCAAAAAAAAACGTTACGTATACGCCCCCGTGTGCGGCGCAAAGTCATCAAAATCAGCTGTAACACGCCACCCTCAGAATAAAACGCTTTAGTTTCTTAAAGGCCTTCAAAGGCACAGCTTCCTCTTGCAGAACATGAAAGAAAACATCCAGGAGCTGTTGAAAACAGAACAATGAAAAACCAAGCAGTAACAAAATTACCCGTTTTTTACGCATTTTGTGTGCTCTCCTCCCCTGCTGGTAAAAATGTATATACACACGCCTGGACGTTAGTGTCCCTCAATATAAAATGCGTTATTCCTCATCAAGAGAACCTATAGTGGTCACTCGGCAGCCAGTGGAGAACGCTGGAAATGCATCGAAGTCGAGCAAAAAAAAAACGTTACGTATACGCCCCCGTGTGCGGCGCAAATTCATCAAAATCAGATGTAACACGCCACCCTCAGAATAAAACGCTTCAGTTTCTTAAAGGCCTTCAAAAGCACAGTTTTTTTGCGGATCATGAAAGAAAACGGCCAGGGGCTGTTGAAAACAGAACAGTGAAAAACCAAGCAGTAACAAAATTATCCGTTTTTTATGCATTTTGTGTGCTCTCCTCGGCTGCTGGTAAAAATGTATGTACACACGTCTGGACGCTTGTGTCCCTCAATAGAAAATGCGTTATTTCCCATCAAGGGAACCAATTATGGTCACTCAGCAGGCAGTGGAGAACGCTGGAAACGCATCGAAGTCGCGCCAGAAAAAAAGTTACGTATACGCCCCCGTGTGCGGCGAATAGTCATCAAAATCAGCTGTAACACGCCACCCTCAGAATAAAACGCTTTAGTTTCTTAAAGGCCTTCAAAGGCACAGCTTCCTCTTGCAGAACATGAAAGAAAACATCCAGGAGCTGTTGAAAACAGAACAATGAAAAACCAAGCAGTAACAAAATTACCCGTATTTTACGCATTTTGTGTGCTCTCCTCCCCTGCTGGTAAAAATGTATATACACACGCCTGGACGTTAGTGTCCCTCAATTTAAAATGCGTTATTCCTCATCAAGAGAACCTATAGTGGTCACTCGGCAGCCAGTGGAGAACGCTGGAAATGCATCGAAGTCGAGCAAAAAAAAAAACGTTACGTATACGCCCCCGTGTGCGGCGCAAATTCATCAAAATCAGCTGTAGCACGCCACCCTCAGAATAAAATGCTTCAGTTTCTTAAAGGCCTTCAAAAGCACAGCTTCCTCTTGCAGAACGTGAATGAAAACATCCAGGAGCTGTTGAAAACAGAACAGTGAAAAACCAAGCAGTAACAAAATTACTGGTTTTTTATGCATTTTGTGTGCTCTCCTCGCCTGCTGGTAAAAATGTATGTACGCACGCCTGGACGTTTGTGTCCCTCAATAGAAAATGCGTTATTTCCCATCAAGGGAACCAATTATGGTCACTCAGCAGGCAGTGGAGAACGCTGGAAACGCATCGAAGTCGCGCCAGAAAAAAAGTTACGTATACGCCCCCGTGTGCTGCGCAAATTCATCAAAATCAGCTGTAACACGCCACCCTCAGAATAAAACGCTTCAGTTTCTTAAAGGCCTTCAAAAGCACAGCTTCCCCTTACAGATCGTGAAAGAAAACATCCAGGAGCTGTTTGATGTATTTCTATGTTGCGTTAAATGAAACACATGAGTAACGTTAACAATATTCTTTATTTATTGACCGATTACGACTGACTCCCCGAGAGGCCATCCAATGAGTGAGAGACCACCACGCTAGGTTGATGCGCTAGATAATAGGAGTAATGTATGCATGTGTTAGAGTGTGCGTGATATGATCATTAGGAATCGTAACCAGACAATTATACTTCATCTCCCTTCCTGAAATTAGCTTAATAATTCAGTAATAAAATATGCGCATTACAGGAACACTTATACTAATTTTAACTCTTATTAAATTCAAAACTATTTTATTCAAATACGGGTTGTTCAAGACTTCATCGCTTATCCAGGTCTAAAAAAATCTGGTTTTATACTTAACCGACCAGATCTCGTGATATAGCCTTCCGAGCTATGCTGATGTAACAAATCGTGTTCGACCTGATTTTCATTTCTGGACATCGACGAGGCATCTTGAAGTGGACTGTCTGAGTTTAATCCATTGGGCGAGCTGCTAATGTTTTGAGAGGCTGATGGTGTTCTCACTTTTATTGTTTCGGGCAGTTTAATATGAGGAGAATGCAGTGATTTACGTATATCAGTGGTCACAAGGCATAACAACCAAAGTCGGTTTTTCTTACTTTTCAGGAGAGCAGTTTTAAGTTTAAAACCGTTTCCACAAATCAATAACTATTCTTTCGTACATAATTTTTTCATAGAATTGTGGGTATCTTACACCTTTTCATACTTACATAAACACAATTGGGTAGAATTTGCTTGTTAAAACGCTATTAACAAATTTACAACTTAAGCTTATATGATATCTTTATTTTGTAAAGTGTGCGAACCGTAAGTGTAGTTAGGTTCTTATTCGCTGAGAGCAAAACAGAATATTCTCTACACTAATTCTACTTAGGTTACTTTTCCTTGCGAATATATCTATCCTTTAAGCTTCAAACTTGATTTAGGTCGTTATACATTACCAAAGAGTTTCAAACTTAATAGACTTCCAGGTTTTAGATAAAATATTACATTCAAACAAATGAGAACACAGAAGTAACAATTAAACCGTAAATTCATTTTTTATTTCGCAATAAGCATTTAAATTTGGGAAGTAAGTAAAGAAACAAAAGTACAAGTAGCAAGTACGTAGAAAACATTCTTAGGAAAATAAAAAACACATACGTATACAAAATAGTTAGAGTTAAAACGTAGTCTAATTTTCTTCATCCTGTTCATCGTCCACCATGGTTAAATCGGGATGAGTATTGCGTTCTTCGGTATTGGTAGCAAGACTATCGTAAAAAGCGTGAAACTCAGGATTAATGAAGACTTTTAAGTCGAGTAGATCTTTTTTCTTTTCTTGTGAAATATAGGGAATAGTCTCAATTTCTTTTAAATCGTTTTTTCTAATAGCACTAACACCTCTTTTACCAACTTTCAGAGCTTTAAATGGCTCATCATTGTCCAATGAGGTCTTGTACAATACGTTATTGATGCATTTTGTGTAGCGGAACCACCTAACTGCATTCCATGTGAATTTTTCGCCCTTTTCGTTAAAGCGCTTCCAAACAAATTTATCTTTTGAGAGTTCAGAAAAGCTGTAAAAATCATGACACTTCATTTCAATAACTCCCATTTTGGATCCAACACTGTTCACAAATTGATACCAATCTCTTGGGATTTGAATTTCAACATTCGTTTTCTTTTTCTGGCGCTCAATTAGTGCATGGTCACTATCGCATTCCATGTGAGTATGCCCGGGCTCTAGAAATTTATGATCTATGTATTCTATAGTTTGGTTGTTAAACAGGAATGTAAGAAACATGGCAGCAACAAAGGAATTTTTATTTTGCCCTGAGCACGAGTCACTGTAAAAGGTTATTCTGTTCGTTTCAGAGGAGATCGATTGCAAGTGCTTGTAGATGCAAGAGGCGATTTCGTTGCCACCTCGACGAGCAATCCCTTCATGCCACATGAAACACTTAGCACGGTTGGATTCCAGATCATGGACGGTCAAATTAAAAGTCCACAGCTGCCTTTTGTAAAAACTTACAGAATTTCTCAGAAAAGGAGTTGGTAAGCATTGCTGTAAATCGAACGCAAATGCCTTCACATTTTTAAAATTTGTTGCGTCGGCTTTATCTGCGCGCTTCTGGTCATATCCCAAGTCAGCCTTAGATAAATGCTTTTTTTTCTGCTCAATCAAAACTGATTTTTCTTCCTCGGTTTGTGCTACTTTAATTTTGGAAACAAACGTGTCGCAAGTTCCGCAAGTGTCTACTTTCGGAGCTTTAAACTTTAAATTCATCGTCTTAAATACTTGAGAATACTTTGACAGTCTTACTGGGTTTTCTACTTCCTTCGCATATAAACGATGCATAGCTGAAAGACTGAGGCTTGCATGTAAATATTTTTTGGACGTATTTCGTCTGCTATAGTGACTTTCATATGCTGGGAATTTCAAAATATGTCCTTTAATTTCCTCTTCTTTCGTTGAGCTGATCTTAGTGGTTGGAGTTTGTTTACCTCGAAGATTAGTGAACGGAAGTAAAGGACAACCAATTTTTTTGCGAATTACAGTCCTGAGAAACCCATCAGTCTCACCAAAACATTGCAAAAAATGTTTTCTGCATACAGGTATTAAATCGCCAAAAACTTCTAGTGCATACTTCACAGTGTTTCCTCGTTTTCTCTTACGCTCTTTGGAATTTACTATTGTGTCACATTTTTTATCTTCAATTGCTATTAAAGATCCAATATATAGAATTCTTTGATTGTAAGATCCCAAAGCCCAATATTGTTTAAATAAGCATTCAATCTTTTCAAATTCAAACCTTTCATGACATTTTTTCCAACACATGTCAAAAGGCTTGCATTCTTTTGCCTTTACATTCTTTCCTAAAAGTGTTTTGTAAGATCGCCCACTATTTCGAAGCCTTGAACGAAGCAATCTTTTGTTTTTCTTTTTTGGAGTTGACAAAGCATTCTCAAGTTGGGCACCTAATATGACTATTTCTTCATCTTCCTGTGAAGATTGATCACTCGACGTACAAGATAGAATAACATTTGGATCATTAACGGAATCATCTGAATTTTCCCACTCCGGCAAATTTTTATCAGTTACATAATGGTTAAAGGTAAAGACATCTGCATCTAGAGGGTATGAAAGAATATATTTTGAAAAAAAAATTGAGAACAGGATTAAAATAAGTGCAACACAAATGTACTGTTCTTACTGTTAGGCAATTCAACATCAAAATTGCATTCATCAATTGATGATTGAGTTTCATTGGGTACTAAAGGTGCGAAATTAGGTGTAAGGTCATATTTCTGGAAGTTATGTGAGCATGTTTGGGACAACTGTTCTACAGAACAACTGCATTCCTCTTGCAATGCAGTAGTATGACCGGTCGTTGATTGGTCGATGTTACCTTTGATTTATTTGAATTAATTTATTAAGATTTTGAGGCGAACACATACTGTACACAATATTTACGTACCGCTGTCAATATCTTCGTTTTGAGACGTGCTGTTTTCAAATCCCGAAATATTTTCTGAAAGCAAGTTCAAAATTCTGTGTTGAATAGCAATTTTCCGTTATGAGCAAAACAAAAATAATATTAGGTACCACGAACTTGGTCTTACAAATTATATGCTCACTTGAATGCAAACTCAAGCACTAATTTTATTTACCTTTAGCTTTTTTACGTTCGTTCATTATCTTGAGTAATTCCAAAATTTTCCTTGCGCGAAAAGACATTTTTGCACTTTAACACTTTTATGAACACTTAGCAGCACACAAATACTACGACTGTTCAAACAAACTAAACTCAATTTATGATGACTTTTTTGAGATATTCTGCTTTCAAATTCGTTTCGAATAGTAACCTAAGTCGACTTTACCTCTGCTCTCTAGAAATTTATTTTCGGTATAAAAACAAAACTAAAGAAAGGATTCCAGGAACTTAATTTCCTGACATGGAAAAAAAACATAACTTGAAATAAGATCACCTGCAAACAAAACTGTGTTTTGGAATAACAACCTAACTCAAGTTAGGAAAATTGAATTGATGATTTCTTTCCTGTAGTAATAACCAAACTAGACTTTGTTTTTTAATGTAAAAATACAGTTTTAAATAATAAGCAGACTCGGAACCTCTTATCTCTACTTAGGCTGTTATTCCAAAATGAAGATTACAAAAAAAAGGAAATGAAAAAGAACCAAGCCCGACATTGGTTGCTTTAGGAAATTGGCGTTGAAGTTATTTCTAGAAAAAGCCGAGCTAAGCAGTTATACCAAAATTACTGCAAAGCAAAAATGACTTTGGCTATTATGTTATTGGAGAATAACGTCTGATCTATAGATGCTACATACAAACAAAATTAACTGCTAATCAATTTGGGCATGCAAAATACGGTGGTGCTAATAACTCAGTTTTGTCCTAACTCGAGTTAGGCGGTTATGGTTTGTGGCCACTGATATGAAAAGTGTTACGGCGAATAATGCGATTGTTTTCATTTAGCAGCCAGTATGACCGCGGTGACCCATGTTTTGAAACCACTCGAGCAGGTTCCCACTTCCCGTTGTCTCTATATACTACATTATCTCCCTCGTTTAGCTCAATTTCACGACGCGGTCGAGTAGGATTATTATATTTTATCATTTTCTCTTGACGTTGCTCAGAATTTGACTCTAAATTTAAAGGAATTTTTGGTAAAAGATCTTCATCTCTTATTGGAAGCCATGTTCTTTATTTCCGACTCATAAGCATCTCCGCTGGTGAATACCCAATTGCTGGAATTGGTGAACTCCTATACTCAAGTAGAGCTGCTTCTAAACTACCTTCAGCCTTGCTGATTCTTTTTAGTATGGATTTTGCAATATGGACTGCTTTCTCTGCAAGACCATTCGACCTAGGGTATCTTGGGCTACTATAGATGAAATCGAAGTCCGACTTTTCCGCAAAATTTCGAAGCTCGTAGGAATTGAAAGGTTGATTATCAGCAACTATTTTTAGGGGGATGCCATGAATTGAAAATATTTTATTTAGAACTTGAATTACACTGGCAGACGTTTTATCTGCTATTGGATGAAGTACTATCCATTTGGAGTAGTAATCGATTGCCACTAAATACGATTTTCCTCCATATTCAAGACTGTCCATTCCTAGCTTTTGGAAGGGACTACTAGGTACTGAATGTAGAATGACTGAATGTTTTTTGTTTTCAGGTCTATATCTTTCACACATTCGACATTTTAAAATCATATTTTCCACATCTTTAGCCATGTAAGGCCAATAAAGAGTCGCTTTAGCTTTATTCAATGTTTTCGTTATACCCATGTGAGATTTATGTAGAAGATCTAACATCTCATTTATTAAAGCATGCGGGACGAAAACACGATTCTCGTAGAATACCAGACCATTTTCAACATGTATTTTATCCTTAAATTGCCAAAAGAATCTTGCATTATCTGGCACTTGTAACTTATTCGACGGCCAACCCCTATTGTAAAGTTCAATGAGAGATTGTTACACCGTATCCTTTCTGGTCTCTTCTTCCAACAGTTTCCTCTTGCAGAACGTGAAAGAAAACATCCAGGAGCTGTTGAAAACAGAACAGTGAAAAACCAAGCAGTAACAAAATTACCCGTTTTTTATGCATTTTGTGTGCTCTCCTCGGCTGCTGGTAAAAATGTATGTACGCACGCCTGGACGATTGTGTCCCTCAATATAAAGTGCGTTATTCCCCATCAAGGGAACCTCTAACGGTCACTCAGCAGCCAGTGGAGAACCCTGGAAGCGCATCGAAGTCGCGCCAGAAAAAAATGTTACGTATACGCCCCCGTGTGCGGCGCAAAGTCAACAAAATCAGCTGTAACACGCCACCCTCAGAATAAAAAGCTTCATTTTCTTAAAGGCCTTCAAAAGCAAAGCTCTCTCTTGCAGAACGTGAAAGAAAACATCCAGGAGCTGTTGAAAACAGAACAGTGAAAAACCAAGCAGTAACATAATTACTCGTTTTTTATGCATATTGGGTGCTCTCCTCACCTGCTGGTAAAAATGTATGTACGCACGCCTGGACGTTTGTGTCCCTCAATATAAAATGCGTAATTCCCCATCAAGGGAACCCATATTGGTCACTTAGAAGCCAGCGGAGAACGCTGGAAATGCATCGAAGTCGGGCCACAGAAAAATGTTACGTATACGCCCCCGTGTGCGGCGCAAATTCATCCACCACGCCACCCTCAGAATAAAATGCTTCATATTCTTAAAGGCCTTCAAAAGCACAGCTCCCTCTTGCAGAACGTGAAAGAAAACACCCAGGAGCTGTTGAAAACAGAACAGTGAAAAACCAAGCTGTAACAAAATTACTCGTTTTTTATGCATATTGGGTGCTCTCCTCACCTGCTGGTAAAAATGTATGTACCCACGCCTGGACGTTTGTGTCCCTCAATATAAAATGCGTTATTCCCCATCAAGGGAACCTATAACGGTCACTCAGCAGCCAGTGGAGAACCCTGGAAGCGCATCGAAGTCGCGCCAGAAAAAAATGTTACGTATACGCCCCCGTGTGCGGCGCAAGGTCAACAAAATCAGCTGTAACACGCCACCCTCAGAACAAAAAGCTTCATTTTCTTAAAGGCCTTCAAAAGCACAGTTTCCTCTTGCAGAACGTGAAAGAAAACGTCCAGGAGCTGCTGAAAAGAGAACAGTGAAAAACCAAGCAGTAACAAAATTACCCGTTTTTTATGCATTTTGTGTGCTCTCCTCGGCTGCTGGTAAAAATATGTGTACACACGTCTGGACGCCTGTGTCCCTCAAAATAAAGTGCGTTGTTTCCCATCAAGGGAACCTATAACGGTCACTCAGCAGCCAGTGGAGACCGCTGGAAATGCATCGATGTCGAGACAGAAAAAAATGTTACGTATACGCCCCCGTGTGCGGCGCAAAGTCATCAAAATCAGCTGTAACACGCCACCCTCAGAATAAAACGCTTTAGTTTCTTAAAGGTCTTCAAAAGCACAGTTTCCACTTGCAGAGCGTAAAAGAAAACATCCAAGAACTGCTGAAATCAGAACAGTGAAAAACCAAGCAGTAACAAAATTACTCGTTTTTTATGCATTTTGTGTGCTCTCCTCGCCTGCTGGTAAAAATGTATGTACGCACGCCTGGATGCTTGGGTCCCTCAGAATAAAAGTCGTTACTTCCCATCAAGGGAACCTATAATGGTCACTCAGCAGCCAGTGGAGAACGCTGAAAACGCATCGAAGTTGCGCCAGAAAAAAACGTTACGTATACGCCCCGTGTGCGTCGCAAATTCATCAAAATCGGATGTAACACTCCACCCTCAGAATAAAACGCTTCAGTTTCTTAAAGGCCTTCAAAAGCAAAGCTCTCTCTTGCAGAACGTGAAAGAAAACATCCAGGAGCTGTTGAAAACAGAACAGTGAAAAACCAAGCAGTAACAAAATTACTCGTTTTTTATGCATATTGGGTGCTCTCCTCACCTGCTGGTAAAAATGTATGTACGCACGCCTGGACGTTTGTGTCCCTCAATATAAAATGCGTAATTCCCCATCAAGGGAACCCATAATGGTCACTTAGAAGCCAGCGGAGAACGCTGGAAATGCATCGAAGTCGGGCCACAGAAAAATGTTACGTATACGCCCCCGTGTGCGGCGCAAATTCATCCACCACGCCACCCTCAGAATAAAATGCTTCAGTTTCTTAAAGGCCTTCAAAAGCACAGTTTCCGCTTGCAGAACGTGAAAGAAAACATCCAGGAGCTGTTGAAAACAGAACAGTGAAAAATCGAGCAGTAACAAAATTACCCGTTTTTTATGCACTTTGCGTGCTCTCCTCGCCTGCTGGTAAAAATGTATGTACACACGTCTGGACGCTTGTGTCCCTCAAAATAAAGTGCGTTGTTTCCCATCAAGGGAACCTATTACGGTCACTCAGCAGCCAGTGGAGACCGCTGGAAACGCATCGATGTCTAGACAGAAAAAAATGTTACGTATACGCCCCCGTGTGCGGCGCAAATTCATCAAAATCAGCTGTAACACGCCACCCTCAGAATAAAAAGCTTCATTTTCTTAAAGGCCTTCAAAAGCACAGCTCCCTCTTGCAGAACGTGAAAGAAAACACCCAGGAGCTGTTGAAAACAGAACAGTGAAAAACCAAGCAGTAACAAAATTACCCGTTTTTTATGCATTTTGTGTGCTCTCCTCGGCTGCTGGTAAAAATGTATGTACACACGTCTGGACGCATGTGTCCCTCAAAATAAAGTGCGTTGTTTCCCATCAAGGGAACCTATTACGGTCACTCAGCAGCCAGTGGAGACCGCTGGAAACGCATCGATGTCTAGACAGAAAAAAATGTTACGTATACGCCCCGTGTGCGGCGCAAATTCATCAAAATCAGCTGTAACACGCCACCCTCAGAATAAAAAGCTTCATTTTCTTAAAGGCCTTCAAAAGCACAGCTCCCTCTTGCAGAACGTGAAAGAAAACACCCAGGAGCTGTTGAAAACAGAACAGTGAAAAACAAAGCTGTAACAAAATTACTCGTTTTTTATGCATTTTGTGTGCTCTCCTCGCCTGCTGGTAAAAATATATGTACGCACGCCTGGACGTTTGTGTCCCTCAATATAAAATGCGTAATTCCCCATCAAGGTAACCTATAATGGTCACTTAGAAGCCAGCGGAGAACGCTGGAAATGCATCGAAGTCGGGCCACAGAAAAATGTTACGTATACGCCCCCGTGTGCGGCGCAAATTCATCCACCACGCCACCCTCAGAATAAAATGCTTCAGTTTCTTAAAGGCCTTCAAAAGCACAGTTTCCGCTTGCAGAACGTGAAAGAAAACATCCAGGAGCTGTTGAAAACAGAACAGTGAAAAATCGAGCAGTAACAAAATTACCCGTTTTTTATGCACTTTGCGTGCTCTCCTCGCCTGCTGGTAAAAATGTATGTACGCACGCCTGGACGTTTGTGTCCCTCAATATAAAATGCGTTATTCCCCATCAAGAGAACCTATAGTGGTCACTTAGCAGCCAGCGGAGAACGCTGGAATCGCATCGAAATCGCGCAAGAAAAAAATGTTACGTATACGCCCCCGTGTGCGGCGCAAAGTCATCAAAATCAGGTGTAACACGCCACCCTCAGAATAAAACGCTTCAATTTCTTAAAGGCCATCAAAAGCACAGTTTCTCTTGCAGAACGTGAATGAAAGGATCCAGAAGCTGTTGAAAACAGAACAGTGAAAAATCAAGCAGTAACAAAATTACCCTTTTTTTATGCATTTTGCGTGCTTTCCTCGCCTGCTGGTAAAAATGTATATACACACGCCTGGACGCTTGTGTCCCTCAAAATAAAATGCGTTATTTCCCATCAAGGGAACCTATCGTGGTCACTCAGCAAGCAGTGGAGAAGGCTGAAAACGCATCGATGTCGCGCAGGAAAAAAATGTTACGTATACGCCCCCCTGTGCGGCGCAGAGTCATCAAAATCAGCTGTAACACGCCACCCTCAGAATAAAACGCTTCAGTTTCTTAAGGACCTTCAAAAGCACAGTTCTCTCTTGCAGAACGTGAAAGAAAACATCCAGGAGCTGTTGAAAACAATTCAGTGAAAAACCAAGCAGTAACAAAATTACTGGTTTTTTATGCATTTTGTGTGCTCTTCTCGCCTGCTGGTAAAAATGTATGTACGCACGCCTGGACGTTTGCGTCCCTCAATATAAAATGCGTTATTCCCCATCAAGAGAACCTATAGTGGTCACTTAGCAGCCAGCGGAGAACGCTGGAAACGCATCGAAATCGCGCCAGAAAAAAAATGTTACGTATGCGCCCCCGTGTGCGGCGCAGAGTCATCAAAATCAGCTGTAGCACGCCACCCTCAGAATAAAATGCTTCAGTTTCTTAAAGGCCTTCAAAAGCACAGTTTCCTCTTGCAGAACGTGAAGGAAAACATCCAGGGGCTGTTGAAAACAGAACAGTGAAAAACCAGGCAGTAACAAAATTACCCGTTTTTTATGCATTTTGTGTGCTCTCCTCGCCTGCTGGTAAAAATGTGTATACACACGCCTGGACGCTTGTGTCCCTCAAAATAAAATGCGTTATTTTCCATCAAGGGAACATATTATGGTGACGGCGTGTGCGGCGCAAATTCATCAAAATCAGCTGTAACACGCCACCCTCAGAATAAAACGCTTCAGTTTCTTAAAGGCCTTCAAAAGCACAGTTTCCTCTAGCAGAACGTGAAAGAAAACATCCAGTAGCTTTTGAAAACAGAACAGTGAAAAACCAAGCAGTAACAAAATTACTCGTTTTTTATGCATTTTGTGTGCTCTCCTCGCCTGCTGGTAAATATGTATGTACGCAGGGCTGGACGTTTGTGTCCCCCAATATAAAATGCGTTATTCCCCGTCAAGAGAACCTATTGTGGTCACTCGGCAGCCAGTGGAGAACGCTGGAAATGCATCGAAGTCGAGCAAGAAAAAAACGTTACGTATAGGCCCCCGTGTGCGGCGCAAAGTCATCAAAATCAGCTGTAACCCGCCACCCTCAGAATAAAACGCTTCAGTTTCTTAAAGGCCATCAAAAGCACAGCTTTCCCTTGCAGATCGTGAAAGAAAACATCCAGGAGCTGTTGAAAACAGAACAGTGAAAAACCAGGCAGTAACAAAATTACCCGGTTTTTATGCATTTTGTGTGCTCTCCTCGGCTGCTGGTAAAAATGTATGTACGCACGCCTGGACGTATGTGTCCCTCAATATAAAATGCGTAATTCCCCATCAAGGGAACCTATAATGGTCACTTAGCAGCCAGCGCAGAACGCTGGAAACGCATCGAAGTCGCGCCAGAAAAAAAGTTACGTTTACGCCCCCGTGTGCTGCGCAAATTCATCAAAATCAGCTGTAACACGCCACCCTCAGAATAAAACGCTTCAGTTTCTTAAAGGCCTTCAAAAGCACAGTTTCCTCTTGCAGAACGTGAAGGAAAACATCCAGGGGCTGTTGAAAACAGAACAGTGAAAAACCAGGCAGTAACAAAATTACCCGTTTTTTATGCATTTTGTGTGCTCTCCTCGCCTGCTGGTAAAAATGTGTATACACACGCCTGGACGCTTGTGTCCCTCAAAATAAAATGCGTTATTTTCCATCAAGGGAACATATTATGGTGACGGCGTGTGCGGCGCAAATTCATCAAAATCAGCTGTAACACGCCACCCTCAGAATAAAACGCTTCAGTTTCTTAAAGGCCTTCAAAAGCACAGTTTCCTCTAGCAGAACGTGAAAGAAAACATCCAGTAGCTTTTGAAAACAGAACAGTGAAAAACCAAGCAGTAACAAAATTACTCGTTTTTTATGCATTTTGTGTGCTCTCCTCGCCTGCTGGTAAATATGTATGTACGCAGGGCTGGACGTTTGTGTCCCCCAATATAAAATGCGTTATTCCCCGTCAAGAGAACCTATTGTGGTCACTCGGCAGCCAGTGGAGAACGCTGGAAATGCATCGAAGTCGAGCAAGAAAAAAACGTTACGTATAGGCCCCCGTGTGCGGCGCAAAGTCATCAAAATCAGCTGTAACCCGCCACCCTCAGAATAAAACGCTTCAGTTTCTTAAAGGCCATCAAAAGCACAGCTTTCCCTTGCAGATCGTGAAAGAAAACATCCAGGAGCTGTTGAAAACAGAACAGTGAAAAACCAGGCAGTAACAAAATTACCCGGTTTTTATGCATTTTGTGTGCTCTCCTCGGCTGCTGGTAAAAATGTATGTACGCACGCCTGGACGTATGTGTCCCTCAATATAAAATGCGTAATTCCCCATCAAGGGAACCTATAATGGTCACTTAGCAGCCAGCGCAGAACGCTGGAAACGCATCGAAGTCGCGCCAGAAAAAAAGTTACGTTTACGCCCCCGTGTGCTGCGCAAATTCATCAAAATCAGCTGTAACACGCCACCCTCAGAATAAAACGCTTCAGTTTCTTAAAGGCCAACAAAAGCACAGTTTCCTCTTGCAGAACGTAAAAGAAAACATCCAGGAGCTGTAGAAAACCGAACAGTGAAAAATCAAGCAGTAACAAAATTACCCGTTTTTTATGCATTTTGCGTTATCTCCTCGCCTGCTGGTAAAATTGTATATACACACGCCTGGACGCTTGTGTCCTTCAAAATAAAATGCGTTATTTCCCAACAAGGGAACCTATAATGGTCACTCAGCAGGCAGTGGAGAAGGCTGAAAACGCATCGAGGTCGCGCAGGAAAAAAATGTTACGTATACGCCCCCGTGTGCGGCTCAGAGTCATCAAAATCAGCTGTAATACGCCACCCTCAGAATAAAATGCTTCAGTTTCTTAAAGGCCTTCAAAAGCACAGTTTCCTCTTGCAGAACGTGAAAGAAAACATCCAGGAGCTGTTGAAAACAGAACAGTGAAAAACCAAGCAGTAACAAAATTACTCGTTTTTTATGCATTTTGTGTGCTCTCCTCGCCTGCTGGTAAAAATGTATGTACGCACGCCTGGGCGTTTGTGTCCCTCAATATAAAGTGCGTTATTCCCCATCAAGAGAACCTATAGTGGTCACTTAGCAGCCAGCGGAGAACGCTGGAAACGCATCGAAATCGCGCCAGAAAAAATGTTACGTATACGCCCCCGTGTGCGGCGCAGCGTCATCAAAATCACCTGTAGCACGCCACCCTCAGAATAAAATGCTTCAGTTTCTTAAAGGCCTTCAAAAGCACAGCTTCCTCTTGCAGAACGTGAAAGAAAACATCCAGGAGCCGTTGAAATCAGAACAGTGAAAAACCAAGCAGTAACAAAATTACTGGTTTTTTTATGCATTTTGTGTGCTCTCCTCGCCTACTGGTAAGAATAAATGTACGCACGCCTGGACGTTTGTGTCCCTCAATAGAAAATGCGTTATTTCCCATCAAGGGAACCTATAATGGTCACTTAGCAGCCAGCGCAGAGCGCCGGAAACGCATCGAAGTCGCGCCAGAAAAAAATGTTACGTATACGCCCCCGTGTGCGGCGCAGAGTCATCAAAATCAGCTGTATCACGCCACCCCACAATAAAATGCTTCAGATTCTTAAAGGCCTTCAAAAGCACAGTTTCCTCTTGCAGAACGTGAAGGAAAACATCCAGGGGCTGTTGAAAACAGAACAGTGAAAAACCAGGCAGTAGCAAAATTAACCGTTTTTTATGCATTTTGTGTGCTCTCCTCGCCTGCTGGTAAAAATGTGTATACGCACGCCTGAACGCTTGTGTCCCTCATAATAAAATGCGTTATTTTCCATCAACGGAACCAATTATGGTCACTCAGCAGGCAGTGGAGAATGCTGGAAACGCATCGATGTCGCGCCAGAATAAAATGTTACGTATACGCCTCCGTGTGCGCGCAAGTTCATCAAAATCAGCTGTAACACGCCACCCACAGAATAAAACGCTTCAGTTTCTTAAAGGCCTTCAAAAGCACAGCTTCCTCTTGCAGAACGTGAAAGAAAACATCCAGGAGCTGTTGAAAACAGAACAGTGAAAAACCATGCAGTAACAAAATTACTGGTTTTTTATGCATTTTGTGTGCTCTCCTCGCCTGCTGGTAAAAATGTATGTACGCACGCCTGGACGTTTGTGTCCCTCAATAGAAAATGCGTTATTTCCCAACAAGGGAACCTATCGTGGTCACTCAGCAGGCAGTGGAGAAGGCTGAAAACGCATCGATGTCGCGCAGGAAAAAAAAGTTACGTATACGCCCCCGTGTGCGGCGCAAAGTCATCAAAATCAGCTGTAACACGCCACCCTCAGAATAAAACGCTTCAGTTTCTTAAAGGCCATCAAAAGCACAGTTTCCTCTTGCAGAACGTGAATGAAAAGATCCAGAAGTTGTTGAAAACAGAACAGTGAAAAATCAAGCAATAACAAAATTACCCGTTTTTTACGCATTTTGCGTGCTTTCCTCGCCTGCTGGTAAAAATGTATATACACACGCCTGGACGCTTGTGTCCCTCAAAATAAAATGCGTTATTTCCCATCAAGGGAACCTATCGTGGACACTCAGAAAGCAGTGGAGAAGGCTGAAAACGCATCGATGTCGCGCAGGAAAAAAATGTTACGTATACGCCCCCGTGTGCTGCGCAAATTCATCAAAATCAGCTGTAACACGCCACCCTCAGAATAAAACGCTTCAGTTTCTTAAAGGCCTTCAAAAGCACAGCTTTTCCTTGCAGATCGCGAAAGAAAACAGCCAGGAGCTGTTGAAAACAGAACAGTGAAAAATGAAGCAGTAACAAAATTACCCGTTTCTTATGCACTTTGTGTGCTCTCCTCGGCTGCTGGTAAAAATGTATGTACGCACGCCTGGATGTTTGTGTCCCTCAATATAAAATGCGTTATTCCCCATCAAGGGAACCTATAATGGTCACTCAGCAGCCAGTGGAGAACGCTGGAAGCGCATCGATGCCGAGACAGAAAAAATGTTACGTATACGCCCGCGTATGCGGCGCAAAGTCATAAAAATCAGCTTCAACACGCCACCCTCAGTATAAAACGCTTCGGTTTCTTAAAGGCCTTCAAACGCACAGTTTCCTCTTGCAGAACGTGAAGGAAAACATCCATTGGCTGTTGAAAACAGAACAGTGAAAAACCAGGCAGTAGCAAAATTAACCGTTTTTTATGCATTTTGTGTGCTCTCCTCGCCTGCTGGTAAAAATGTATGTACGCACGCCTGGACGTTTGTGTCCCTCAATATAAAATGCGTTATTCCCCATCAAGAGAACCTATAGTGGTCACTTGGCAACCAGCGGAGAACGCTGGAAACGCATCGAAATCGCGCCAGAAAAAAATGTTACGTATACGCCCCCGTGTGCGGCGCAAAGTCATCAAAATCAGCTGTAACACGCCACCCTCAGAATAAAACGCTTCGGTTTCTTAAAGGCCATCAAAAGCACAACTTTCCCTTGCAGATCGTGAAAGAAAACAGCCAGGAGCTGTTGAAAACAGAACAGTGAAAAGCAAGCAGTAACAAAATTACCCGTTTCTTATGCACTTTGTGTGATCTCCTCGGCTGCTGGTAAAAATGTATGTACGCACGCCTGGATGTTTGTGTCCCTCAATATAAAATGCGTTATTCCCCATCAAGGGAACCTATAATAGTCATTCAGCAGCCTGTGGAGAACGCTGGAAACGCATCGATGCCGAGACAGAAAAAAATGTTACGTATACGCCCGCGTATGCTGCGCAAAGTCATCAAAATCGGCTGTAACACGCCACCCTCAGAATAAAACGCTTCAGTTTCTTAAAGGCCAACAAAAGCACAGTTTCCTCTTGCAGAACGTAAAAGAAAACAGCCAGGAGCTGTTGAAACAGAACAGTGAAAAACCGAGCAGTAACAAAATTACTCGTTTTTTATGCATTTTGCGTGCTCTCCTCGCCTGCTGGTAAAAATGAATGTACGCACGCCTGGACGTTTGTGTCCCTCAATATAAAATGCGTTATTCCCCATCAAGGGAACCTATAATGGTCACTTAGCAGTCAGCGGAGAACGCTGGAAACGCATCGAAATCGCGCCAGAAAAAAATGTTACGTATACGCCCCCGTGTGCGGCGCAGAGTCATCAAAATCAGCTGTAATACGCCACCCTCAGAATAAAATGCTTCAGTTTCTTAAAGGCCTTCAAAAGCACAGTTTCCTCTTGCAGAACGTGAAAGAAAACATCCAGGAGCTGTTGAAAACAGAACAGTGAAAAACCGAGCAGTAACAAAATTACCCGTTTTTTATGCATTTTGCGTTATCTCCTCGCCTGCTGCTAAAATTGTATATACACACGCCTGGACGCTTGTGTCCCTCAAAATAAAATGCGTTATTTCCCAACAAGGGAACCTATAATAGTCACTTAGCAGCCAGCGCAGATCGCTGGAAACGCAATGAAGTCGCGCCAGAAAAAAAGTTACGTATACGCCCGTGTGCTGCGCAAATTCATCAAAATCAGCTTTAACACGCCACCCTCAGAATAAAACGCTTCAGTTTCTTAAAGGCCTTCAAAAGCACAGTTTCCTCTTGCAGAACGTGAAAGAAAACATCCAGGAGCTGTTGAAAACAGAACAGTGAAAAACCAAGCAGTAACAAAATTACTCGTTTTTTATGCATTTTGTGTGCTCTCCTCGCCTGCTGGTAAAAATGAATGTACGCACGCCTGGACGTTTGTGTCCCTCAATATAAAATGCGTTATTCCCCATCAAGGGAACCTATAATGGTCACTTAGCAGTCAGCGGAGAACGCTGGAAACGCATCGAAATCGCGCCAGAAAAAAATGTTACGTATACGCCCCCGTGTGCGGCGCAGAGTCATCAAAATCAGCTGTAATACGCCACCCTCAGAATAAAATGCTTCAGTTTCTTAAAGGCCTTCAAAAGCACAGTTTCCTCTTGCAGAACGTGAAAGAAAACATCCAGGAGCTGTTGAAAACAGAACAGTGAAAAACCAAGCAGTAACAAGATTACTCGTTTTTTATGCATTTTGTGTGCTCTCCTCGCCTGCTGGTAAAAATGTATGTACGCACGCCTGGACGTTTGTGTCCCTCAATATAAAGTGCGTTATTCCCCATCGAGAGAACCTGTAGTGGTCACTTAGCAGCCAGCGGAGAACGCTGGAAACGCATCGAAATCGCGCCAGAAAAAATGTTACGTATACGCCCCCGTGTGCGGCGCAGAGTCATCAAAATCAGCTGTATCACGCCACCCTCACAATAAAATGCTTCAGTTTCTTAAAGGCCTTCAAAAGCACAGTTTCCTCTTGCAGAACGTGAAGGAAAACATCCAGGGGCTGTTGAAAACAGAACAGTGAAAAACCAGGCAGTAGCCAAATTAACCGTTTTTTATGCATTTTGTGTGCTCTCCTCGCCTGCTGGTAAAAATGTGTATACGCACGCCTGAACGCTTGTGTCCCTCATAATAAAATGCGTTATTTTCCATCAACGGAACCAATTATGGTCCCTCAGCAGGCAGTGGAGAATGCTGGAAACGCATCGAAATCGCGCCAGAAAAAAATGTTACGTATACGCCTCCGTGTGCGCACAAGTTCATCAAAATCAGCTGTAACACGCCACCCACAGAATAAAACGCTTCAGTTTCTTAAAGGCCTTCAAAGGCACAGCTTCCTCTTGCAGAACGTGAAAGAAAACATCCAGGAGCTGTTGAAAACAGAACAGTGAAAAACCATGCAGTAACAGAATTACTGGTTTTTTATGCATTTTGTGTGCTCTCCTCGCCTGCTGGTAAAAATGTATGTACGCACGCCTGGACGTTTGTGTCCCTCAATATAAAGTGCGTTATTCCCCATCAAGACAACCTATAGTGGTCACTCGGCAGCCAGTGGAGAACGCTGGAAATGCATCGAAGTCGAGCAAGAAAAAACGTTACGTATACGCCCCCGTGTGCGGCGCAAAGTCATCAAAATCAGCTGTAACACGCCACCCTCAGAACAAAACGCTTTAGTTTCTTAAAGGTCTTCAAAAGCACAGTTTCCTCTTGCAGAACGTAATAGAAAACATCCAAGAGCTGTTGAAAACAGAACAGTGAAAAACCAAGCAGTAACAAAATTACTCGTTTTTTATGCATTTTGCGTGCTCTCCCCGCCTGCTGGTAAAAATGTATGTACGCACGCCTGGGCGTTTGTGTCCCTCAATATAAAGTGCGTTATTCCCCATCAAGAGAACCTATAGTGGTCACTTAGCAGCCAGCGGAGAACGCTGGAAACGCATCGAAATCGCGCCAGAAAAAATGTTACGTATACGCCCCCGTGTGCGGCGCAGAGTCATCAAAATCAGCTGTAGCACGCCACCCTCAGAATAAAACGCTTCAGTTTCTTAAAGGCCTTCAAAAGCACAGTTTCCTCTAGCAGAACATGAAAGAAAACATCCAGGAGCTTTTGAAAACAGAACAGTGAAAAACCAAGCAGTAACAAAATTACTCGTTTTTTATGCATTTTGTGTGCTCTCCTCGCCTGCTGGTAAATATGTATGTACGCAGGGCTGGACGTTTGTATCCCCCAATATAAAATGCGTTATTCCCCGTCAAGAGAACTTTTAGTGGTCACTCGGCAGCCAGTGGAGAACGCTGGAAATGCATCGAAGTCGAGCAAGCAAAAAACGTTACGTATACGCCCCCGTGTGCGGCGCAAAGTCATCAAAATCAGCTGTAACACGCCACCCTCAGAATTAGACGCTTCAGTTTCTTAAAGGCCTTCAAATGCACAATTTCCTCTCGCAGAGCGTGAAAGAAAACTTCCAGGAGCTGTTGAAAACAGAACAGTGAAAAACCAAGCAGTAACAAAATTACTCGTTTTTAGGGTTCCGTACCCAAAGGTAAAACGGAACCCTATTACTAAGACTTCGCTGTCCGTCCGTCCGTCCGTCCGTCCGTCCGTCTGTCACCAGGCTGTATCTCATGAACCGTGATAGTTAGACAGTTGAAATTTTCACAGAATGATGTATTTCTGTTGCCGCTACCACGACAAATACTAAAAACAGAACAAAATTAATTATACATATACATAATTACAAACAACCAATAATAAATTGTTTCGAAAGGTTTTCGTTGTCATCTTTCGGTCAGTTCCCATTTGTGAGCGGCTCGTAGTCATCCATTTTGGGAAACCAAACTCAAAGAAAGCGGATAGCCCGAGGGTACGATCAGCGCTTGACACGCGGACGAGTGGAGTTCAATCCGCAGAAGGTCAGCATTTTTGTTTTTTTTTTTTTTGTTCCTAGTAGCACATGAGGGAGAGTGGGCGAAGAACTCGGGGAGAAATCTTCGGCGAAGTACTCGGAGAGTGATCTTCGGGGAAGAACTCCGGTACGGTTTTAAGCAGTTCCCGGTACGCGGCCGTACCGTGTGTCCTATTGCCTACGTTGGTCGCGGATATCACGTTCATTGTATAAGGTATTGAAATCACAAATTTGCGTGTCGCGATTGGTGATGCGGGCTAAGTCGTTGGTCAGAGGAGTTTCGGTACGACTGTTCGAATACTCAAGCTGCGGTTTGTTTACTTTTCTGAACAGTGAATTCCTTTTTTTTTTATTTTACATATATTTTTTTTATTTATTTCGACTTTTTTATTGACATACGGTGTAGGGTAGTTTTAAGAATTAATTGTAAACCTAGATAAAGTTAGGTTAAGGAAATTAAATTTGTGACATATTGAATTGGAAACGATGACGGTGTTTTTTTTTTCTTTTGCGTGGGATATTTCGCGAGTCTCGTAGCAAATTCGCGATTCTTGCTGCGGGTAAGTCGGCGTGAGGGCAATCGCGTGGCGCCATTGCTCACGACCAGTCCTCGCAGCTGGCCTAGCATCCCTTTCGCACGACGTCGCGGCAGGTGGAGAGGAGCAAGTGAGCAAGAGGAGCAAGCGATCTTGCACACATACGAACCGATACGTACATACGTGCATACGCATCACATACGTGCATACACTCACACATCTCTACGCTATGTATAAGTATACATACATACATACATACATATGTACATTACGAAGGAGAGTTGGGTAGTTCCGGACATGTATAGTTCACGGAACTATGTCCTCTCTCGGACACATGTCCTCTCGTTCCGCAAATTGAACGAAAATAGTTCCATAGTTCCATTCAACCCTTATTCATCAATCACATATGTACAAGACGAAAAAAAAAAAACATAAATGCAACGAACATGCTTCTCATACGGTATGAGTTATACCCCGTAGTTTTCACGAAACCCAAAAGTATGGAGATGTGGCGATAAAGCTCGAACAGTTGGTGTACAGTGTACAGCACACTTGAACTGAAATGAAGAAAAGAAATGAAAGAATATAATGCCCGCACCGCATTTCGTGAACGAATGTCATACATGTGTATGTATGCATTCAGGTCCGGACATGGACATGGTTTGCTAGTTCCATATCGGTGCGATAATACATTTAGTTCCGGACATGGACATGTTTTTGCTAGTTCCATATCGGTGCGAGTATACATTTAGTATTTTAAAACGGGTAGAGATTAAAGTGCATACTGAGATGGAATAATTATCTTATAACCCCATTTACCTAGATAATGTTTCAAATATATTGAATGGTCTTTCCAACAAAGTTGTTGGTCCAATGTAACACCTAAATATTTAAAACTGTCCACGTGTTCAATCAAGAAGCAATTCTCAAACATTCTTGATTGTTGAATACTATATCTTCAAGAACAAATCGATTACACAATGGTGCATGATAATATAAGGGAAGGTCTCTGAAAACTCTACCCTTGATATTAAATATCATGTACTTCGTTTTGTTGCTAATTATTAGTTTATGATAATTAAACCATCTCCTTAACATATCTAGGTCACAGTTAACATCTGCAAAACTATCAATTAAGTTAGTGTTTGAGTGGAAAAGAGATGTTTCATCAGCAAAGGCAGTTATTTTGCCTTTAAAAGGTTGTAAGAAAAACGAATTAACATAAATTAGAAAAAGGATTGGGCCCAATACTGCTCCTTGGGGAACACCCATATTTAAGAAGTCTATAGAACTGTAAACATTCCTAATTTTCACAACTTGATAACGGTTGAATAAATAAGAAGAAAACCATTTATAAATGGAGCCTCTGAAACCCGCTTTGTAAAGTTTATCGAGTAGCAAAGTATGATTAACCATATCAAAGACCTTACTGATATCAACAAATAATGTTGATGGTGTTTGAGAAGTGTTTAGACTATTATGTATTTCACCAATTAATTTCAATAAAGCAGTTTCAGTCGATTTGCCACGTCTAAACACAAATTGGCAATCACTCAAAAAATGAGTATTTTCTAAAAATTACAACATTCTAGATTTTAACTATCCGAAAAGTGAGAATAAAATGTCACTGATTATGTATTTCTGTATATACTTAGACAGAATATAATAAATATATGTATAAATGGGGCTCCCATACAACAGACATGCTTTTTTTGGAGTTTTTATACATAATAGTACGGAACCCTTCGTGCGCGAGTCCGACTCGCACTTGGCCGGTTTTTATTTATGCATTTTGTGTGCTCTCCTCGCCTACTGGTAAGAATGTATGTACGCACGCCTGGACGTTTGTGTCCCTCAATAGAAAATGCGTTATTTCCCATCAAGGGAACCTATAGTGGTCACTTAGCAGCCAGCGCAGAGCGCTGGAAACGCATCGAAGTCGCGCCAGAAAAAAATGTTACGTATACGCCCCCGTGTGCGGCGCAGAGTCATCAAAATCAGCTGTAGCACGCCACCCTCAGAATAAAATGCTTCAGTTTCTTAAAGGCCTTCAAAAGCACAGTTTCCTCTTGCAGAACGTGAAGGAAAACATCCAGGGGCTGTTGAAAACAGAACAGTGAAAAACCAGGCAGTAGCAAAATTAACCGTTTTTTATGCATTTTGTGTGCTCTCCTCGCCTGCTGGTAAAAATGTGTATACGCACGCCTGAACGCTTGTGTCCCTCATAATAAAATGCGTTATTTTCCATCAACGGAACCAATTATGGTCACTCAGCTGGCAGTGGAGAATGCTGGAAACGCATCGATGTCGCGCCAGAATAAAATGTTACGTATACGCCTCCGTGTGCGCGCAAGTTCATCAAAATCAGCTGTAACACGCCACCCATAGAATAAAACGCTTCAGTTTCTTAAAGGCCTTCAAAAGCACAGCTTCCTCTTGCAGAACGTGAAAGAAAACATCCAGGAGCTGTTGAAAACAGAACAGTGAAAAACCATGCAGTAACAAAATTACTGGTTTTTTATGCATTTTGTGTGCTCTCCTCGCCTGCTGGTAAAAATGTATGTACGCACGCCTGGACGTTTGTGTCCATCAATAGAAAATGCGTTATTCCCCATCAAGGGAACCTATAATGGTCACTTAGCAGCCAGCGCAGAACGCTGGAAACGCATCGAAGTCGCGCCAGAAAAAAAGTTACGTATACGCCCCCGTGTGCTGCGCAAATTCATCAAAATCAGCTGTAACACGCCACCCTCAGAATAAAACGCTTCAGTTTCTTAAAGGCCTTCAAAAGCACAGCTTCCCCTTGCAGACCGTGAATGAAAACATACAGGAGCTGTTGAAAACAGAGCAGTGAAAAACCGAGCAGTAACAAAATTACTCGTTTTTTATGCATTTTGCATGCCCTCCTCGCCTGCTGGTAAAATTGTATATACACACGCCTGAACGCTTGTGTCCCTCATAATAAAATGCGTTATTTCCCATCAAGGGAACCAATTATGGTCACTCAGCAGGCAGTGGAGAACGCTGGAAACGCATCGAAGTCGCGCCAGAAAAAAAGTTACATATACGCCCCCGTGTGCTGCGCAAATTCATCAAAATCAGCTGTAACACGCCAACCTCTGAATAAAACGCTTCAGTTTCTTAAAGGCCTTCAAAAGCACAGCTTCCCCTTGCAGATCGTGAAAGAAAACATCCAGGAGCTGTTGAAAACAGAGCAGTGAAAAACCAGGCAGTAACAAAATTACCCGTTTTGTATGCATTTTGTGTGCTCTCCTCGGCTGCTGGTAAAAATGTATGTACGCACGCCTGGACGTTTGTGTCCCTTAATATAAAATGCGTTATTCCCCATCAAGGGAACCTATAATGGTCACTCAGCAGCCAGTGGAGAACGCTGGAAACGCATCGATGCCGAGACAGAAAAAATGTTACGTATACGCCCGCGTATGTGGCGCAAAGTCATAAAAATCAGCTGTAACACGCCACCCTCAGTATAAAACGCTTCAGTTTCTTAAAGGCCTTCAAAAGCACAGCTTCCCCTTGCAGACCGTGAAAGAAAACATACAGGAGCTGTTGAAAACAGAGCAGTGAAAAACCGAGCAGTAACAAAATTACTCGTTTTTTATGCATTTTGCGTGCCCTCCTCGCCTGCTGGTAAAATTGTATATACACACGCCTGAACGCTTGTGTCCCTCATAATAAAATGCGTTATTTCCCATCAAGGGAACCAATTATGGTCACTCAGCAGGCAGTGGAGAACGCTGGTAACGCATCGAAGTCGCGCCAGAAAAAAAGTTACGTATACGCCCCCGTGTGCTGCGCAAATTCATCAAAATCAGCTGTAACACGCCACCCTCAGAATAAAACGCTTCAGTATCTTAAAGGCCATCAAAAGCACAGCTTTCCCTTGCAGATCGTGAAAGAAAACATCCAGGAGCTGTAGAAAACAGAACAGTGAAAAACCAGGCAGTAACAAAATTACTCGTTTTTTATGCATATTGGGTGCTCTCCTCACCTGCTGGTAAAAATGTATGTACGCACGCCTGGACGTTTGTGTCCCTCAATATAAAATGCGTTATTCCCCATCAAGGGAACATATAATGGTCACTCAGCAGCCAGTGGAGAACGCTGGAAACGCATCGATGCCGAGACAGAAAAAAATGATACGTATACGCCCGCGTATGCGGCGCAAAGTCATAAAAATCAGCCACCCTCAGTATAAAACGCTTCAGTTTCTTAAAGGCCTTCAAAAGCACAGCTTCCCCTTGCAGATCGTGAATGAAAACATCCAGGAGCTGTTGAAAACAGAGCAGTGAAAAACCAGGCAGTAACAAAATTACCCGTTTTGTATGCATTTTGTGTGCTCTCCTCGGCTGCTGGTAAAAATGTATGTACGCACGCCTGGACGTTTGTGTCCCTCAATATAAAATGCGTTATTCCCCATCAAGGGAACCTATAATGGTCACTTAGCAGCCAGCGCAGAACGCTGGAATCGCATCGAAGTCGCGCCAGAAAATAAATTACGTATACGCCCCCGTGTGCTGCGCAAATTCATCAAAATCAGCAGTAACACGCCACCCTCAGAATAAAACGCTTCAGTTTCTTAAAGGCCGTCAAAAGCACAGCTTTCCCTTGCAGATCGTGAAAGAAAACATCCAGGAGCTGTTGAAAACAGAACAGTGAAAAACCAGGCAGTAACAAAATTACCCGGTTTTTATGCATTTTGTGTGCTCTCCTCGGCTGCTGGTAAAAATGTATGCACGCACGCCTGGATGATTGTGTCCCTCAATATAAAATGAGTTATTCCCCATCAAGGGAACCTATAATGGTCACTCAGCAGTCAGTGGAGAACGCTGGAAACGCATCGATGCCGAGACAGAAAAAAATGTTACGTATACGCCCGCGTATGCGGCGCAAAGTCATCAAAATCAGCTGTAACACGCCACCCTCAGTATAAAACGCTTCAGTTTCTTAAAGGCCTTCAAAAGCGCAGTTTCCTCTTGCAGAACGTAAAAGAAAACATCCAGGAGCTTTTGAAAACAGAACAGTGAAAAGCCAAGCAGTAACAAAATTACTCGTTTTTTATGCATTTTGTGTGCTCTCCTCGCCTGCTGGTAAATATGTATGTACGCACGCCTGGACGTTTGTGTCCCCCAATACAAAATGCGTTATTTCCCATCAAGGGAACATATTATGGTGACGGCGTGTGCGGCGCAAATTCATCAAAATCAGCTGTAACACGCCACCCTCAGAATAAAACGCTTCAGTTTCTTAAAGGCCGTCAAAAGCACAGTTTCCTCTAGCAGAACGTGAAAGAAAACATCCAGGAGCTTTTGAAAACAGAACAGTGAAAAACCAAGCAGTAACAAAATTACTCGTTTTTTATGCATTTTGTGTGCTCTCCTCGCCTGCTGGTAAATATGTATGTACGCAGGGCTGGATGTTTGTGTCCCCCAATATAAAATGCGTTATTCCCCGTCAAGAGAACTTTTAGTGGTCACTCGGCAGCCTGTGGAGATCGCTGGAAGTGCATCGAAGTCGAGCAAGAAAAAAACGTTACGTATACGCCCCCGTGTGCGGCGCAAAGTCATCAAAATCAGCTGTAACACGCCACCCTCAGAATTAAACGCTTCAGTTTCTTAAAGGCCTTCAAAAGCACAATTTCCTCTCGCAGAGCGTGAAAGAAAACTTCCAGGAGCTGTTGAAAACAGAACAGTGAAAAACCAAGCAGTAACAAAATTACTCGTTTTTTATGCATTTTGTGTGCTCTCCTCGCCTGCTGGTAAACATGTATGTACGCACGCCTGGACGTTTGTGTCCCTCAATAGAAAATGCGTTATTCCCCATCAAGGGAACCTATAATGGTCACTTAGCAGCCAGCGCAGAACGCTGGAAACGCATCGAAGTCGCGCCAGAAAAAAAGTTACGTATACGCCCCCGTGTGCTGCGCAAATTCATCAAAACCAGCTGTAACACGCCACCCTCAGAATAAAACGCTTCGGTTTCTTAAAGGCCAACAAAAGCACAGTTTCCTCTTGCAGAACGTGAAAGAAAACATCCAGGAGCTGTAGAAAACAGAACAGTGAAAAATCGAGCAGTAACAAAATTACCCGTTTTTTATGCATTTGCGTGCTCTCCTCGCCTGCTGGTAGAAATGAATGTACGCACGCCTGGACGTTTGTGTCCCTCAATATAAAATGCGTTATTCCCCATCAAGGGAACCTATAATGGTCACTCAGCAGCCAGTGGAGAACGCTGGAAGCGCATCGATGCCGAGACAGAAAAAAATGTTACGTATACGCCCGCGTATGCGGCGCAAAGTCATAAAAATCAGCTTCAACACGCCACCCTCAGTAAAAAACGCCTCGGTTTCTCAAAGGCCTTCAAAAGCGCAGTTTCCTCTTGCAGAACGTAAAAGAAAACAGCCAGGAGCTGTTGAAAACAGAACAGTGAAAAACCAAGCAGTAACAAAATTACTGGTTTTTTATGCATTTTGTGTGCTCTCCTCGCCTACTGGTAAGAATGTATGTACGCACGCCTGGACGTTTGTGTCCTTCAATAGAAAATGCGTTATTTCCCATCAAGGGAACCTATAATGGTCACTTAGCAGCCAGCGCAGAGCGCTGGAAACGCATCGAAGTCGCGCCAGAAAAAAATGTTACGTATACGCCCCCGTGTGCGGCGCAGAGTCATCAAAATCAGCTGTAGCACGCCACCCTCAGAATAAAATGCTTCAGTTTCTTAAAGGCCTTCAAAAGCACAGTTTCCTCTTGCAGAACGTGAAGGAAAACATCCAGGGGCTGTAGAAAACAGAACAGTGAAAAACCAGGCAGTAGCAAAATTAACCGTTTTTTATGCATTTTGTGTGCTCTCCTCGCCTGCTGGTAAAAATGTGTATACGCACGCCTGAACGCTTGTGTCCCTCATAATAAAATGCGCTATTTTCCATCAACGGAACCAATTATGGTCACTCAGCAGGCAGTGGAGAACGCTGGAAACGCATCGAAGTCGCGCCAGAAAAAAAGTTACGTATACGCCCCCGTGTGCTGCGCAAATTCATCAAAATCAGCTGTAACACGCCACCCTCAGAATAAAACGCTTCAGTTTCTTAAAGGCCTTCAAAAGCACAGCTTCCCCTTGCAGACCGTGAAAGAAAACATACAGGAGCTGTTGAAAACAGAGCAGTGAAAAACCGAGCAGTAACAAAATTACTCGTTTTTTATGCATTTTGCGTGCCCTCCTCGCCTGCTGGTAAAATTGTATATACACACGCCTGAACGCTTGTGTCCCTCATAATAAAATGCGTTATTTCCCATCAAGGGAACCAATTATGGTCACTCAGCAGGCAGTGGAGAACGCTGGAAACGCATCGAAGTCGCGCCAGAAAAAAAGTTACGTATACGCCCCCGTGTGCTGCGCAAATTCATCAAAATCAGCTGTAACACGCCACCCTCAGTATAAAACGCTTCAGTTTCTTAAAGGCCTTCAAAAGCACAGCTTTCCCTTGCAGATCGTGAAAGAAAACATCCAGGAGCTGTAGAAAACAGAACAGTGAAAAACCAGGCAGTAACAAAATTACTCGTTTTTTATGCATATTGGGTGCTCTCCTCACCTGCTGGTAAAAATGTATGTACGCACGCCTGGACGTTTGTGTCCCTCAATATAAAATGCGTTATTCCCCATCAAGGGAACATATAATGGTCACTCAGCAGCCAGTGGAGATCGCTGGAAACGCGTCGATGCCGAGACAGAAAAAAATGTTACGTATACGCCCGCGTATGCGGCGCAAAGTCATAAAAATCAGCTGTAACACGCCACCCTCAGTATAAAACGCTTCAGTTTCTTAAAGGCCTTCAAAAGCACAGATTCCTCTTGCAGAGCGTGAAAGAAAACATCCAGGAGCTGTAGAAAACAGAACAGTGAAAAACCAGGCAGTAACAAAATTTCCCGTTTTTTATGCATTTTGTGTGCTCTCCTCGCCTGCTGGTAAAAATGTATGTACGCACGCCTGGACGTTTGTGTCCCTCAATATAAAATGCGTTATTCCCCATTAAGGGAACCTATAATGGTCACTCAGCAGCCAGTGGAGAACGCTGGAAACGCATCGATGCCGAGACAGAAAAAAATGTTACGTATACGCCCGCGTATGCGGCGCAAAGTCATAAAAATCAGCTGTAACACGCCACCCTCAGTATAAAACGCTTCAGTTTCTTAAAGGCCTTCAAAAGCACAGTTTCCCCTTGCAGAACGTGAAGGAAAACATCCAGGGGCTGTTGAAAACAGAACAGTGAAAAACCAGGCAGTAGCAAAATTAACCGTTTTTTATGCATTTTGTGTGCTCTCCTCGCCTGCTGGTAAAAATGTATGTACGCACGCCTGGACGTTTGTGTCCCTCAATATAAAATGCGTTATTCCCCATCAAGGGAACATATAATGGTCACTCAGCAGCCAGTGGAGAACGCTGGAAACGCGTCGATGCCGAGACAGAAAAAAATGTTACGTATACGCCCGCGTATGCGGCGCAAAGTCATAAAAATCAGCTGTAACACGCCACCCTCAGTATAAAACGCTTCAGTTTCTTAAAGGCCTTCAAAAGCACAGCTTCCCCTTGCAGATCGTGAATGAAAACATCCAGGAGCTGTTGAAAACAGAGCAGTGAAAAACCAGGCAGTAACAAAATTACCCGTTTTGTATGCATTTTGTGTGCTCTCCTCGGCTGCTGGTAAAAATGTATGTACGCACGCCTGGACGTTTGTGTCCCTCAATATAAAATGCGTTATTCCCCATCAAGGGAACCTATAATGGTCACTTAGCAGCCAGCGCAGAACGCTGGAATCGCATCGAAGTCGCGCCAGAAAAAAATTACGTATACGCCCCCGTGTGCTGCGCAAATTCATCAAAATCAGCAGTAACACGCCACCCTCAGAATAAAACGCTTCAGTTTCTTAAAGGCCGTCAAAAGCACAGCTTTCCCTTGCAGATCGTGAAAGAAAACATCCAGGAGCTGTTGAAAACAGAACAGTGAAAAGCCATGCAGTAACAAAATTACTGTTTTTTTATGCATTTTGTGTGCTCTCCTCGCCTGCTGGTAAAAATGTATGTACGCACGCCTGGACGTTTGTGTCCCTCAATAGAAAATGCGTTATTCCCCGTCAAGGGAACCAATTATGGTCACTCAGCAGGCAGTGGAGAACGCTGGAAACGCATCGAAGTCGCGCCAGAAAAAAAGTTACGTATACGCCCCCGTGTGCTGCGCAAATTCATCAAAAACAGCTGTAACACGCCACCCTCAGTATAAAACGCTTCAGTTTCTTAAAGGCCTTCAAAAGCACAGCTTCCCCTTGCAGATCGTGAAAGAAAACATCCAGGAGCTGTAGAAAACAGAACAGTGAAAAACCAGGCAGTAACAAAATTACTCGTTTTTTATGCATTTTGTGTGCTCTCCTCGCCTACTGGTAAGAATGTATGTACGCACGCCTGGACGTTTGTGTCCCTCAATAGAAAATGCGTTATTTCCCATCAAGGGAACCTATAGTGGTCACTTAGCAGCCAGCGCAGAGCGCTGGAAACGCATCGAAGTCGCGCCAGAAAAAAATGTTACGTATACGCCCCCGTGTGCGGCGCAGAGTCATCAAAATCGGCTGTAGCACGCCACCCTCAGAATAAAATGCTTCAGTTTCTTAAAGGCCTTCAAAAGCACAGTTTCCTCTTGCAGAACGTGAAGGAAAACATCCAGGGGCTGTTGAAAACAGAGCAGTGAAAAACCAGGCAGTAGCAAAATTAACCGTTTTTTATGCATTTTGTGTGCTCTCCTCGCCTGCTGGTAAAAATGTGTATACGCACGCCTGAACGCTTGTGTCCCTCATAATAAAATGCGCTATTTTCCATCAACGGAACCAATTACGGTCACTCAGCAGGCAGTGGAGAACGCTGGAAACGCATCGAAGTCGCGCCAGAAAAAAAGTTACGTATACGCCCCCGTGTGCTGCGCAAATTCATCAAAATCAGCTGTAACACGCCACCCTCAGAATAAAACGCTTCAGTTTCTTAAAGGCCTTCAAAAGCACAGCTTCCCCTTGCAGACCGTGAAAGAAAACATACAGGAGCTGTTGAAAACAGAGCAGTGAAAAACCGAGCAGTAACAAAATTACTCGTTTTTTATGCATTTTGCGTGCCCTCCTCGCCTGCTGGTAAAATTGTATATACACACGCCTGAACGCTTGTGTCCCTCATAATAAAATGCGTTATTTCCCATCAAGGGAACCAATTATGGTCACTCAGCAGGCAGTGGAGAACGCTGGAAACGCATCGAAGTCGCGCCAGAAAAAAAGTTACGTATACGCCCCCGTGTGCTGCGCAAATTCATCAAAATCAGCTGTAACACGCCACCCACAGAATAAAACGCTTCAGTTTCTTAAAGGCCTTCAAAAGCACAGCTTCCTCTTGCAGAACGTGAAAGAAAACATCCAGGAGCCGTTGAAAACAGAACAGTGAAAAACCAAGCAGTAACAAAATTACTGGTTTTTTATGCATTTTGTGTACTCTCCTCGCCTACTGGTAAGAATGTATGTACGCACGCCTGGACGTTTGTGACCCTCAATAGAAAATGCGTTATTTCCCATCAAGGGAACCTATAATGGTCACTTAGCAGCCAGCGCAGAGCGCTGGAAACGCATCGAAGTCGCGCCAGAAAAAAATGTTACGTATACGCCCCCGTGTGCGGCGCAGAGTCATCAAAATCAGCTGTAGCACGCCACCCTCAGAATAAAATGCTTCAGTTTCTTAAAGGCCTTCAAAAGCACAGTTTCCTCTTGCAGAACGTGAAGGAAAACATCCAGGGGCTGTTGAAAACAGAGCAGTGAAAAACCAGGCAGTAGCAAAATTAACCGTTTTTTATGCATTTTGTGTGCTCTCCTCGCCTGCTGGTAAAAATGTGTATACGCACGCCTGAACGCTTGTGTCCCTCATAATAAAATGCGCTATTTTCCATCAACGGAACCAATTACGGTCACTCAGCAGGCAGTGGAGAACGCTGGAAACGCATCGAAGTCGCGCCAGAAAAAAAGTTACGTATACGCCCCCGTGTGCTGCGCAAATTCATCAAAATCAGCTGTAACACGCCACCCTCAGAATAAAACGCTTCAGTTTCTTAAAGGCCTTCAAAAGCACAGCTTCCCCTTGCAGACCGTGAAAGAAAACATACAGGAGCTGTTGAAAACAGAGCAGTGAAAAACCGAGCAGTAACAAAATTACTCGTTTTTTATGCATTTTGCGTGCCCTCCTCGCCTGCTGGTAAAATTGTATATACACACGCCTGAACGCTTGTGTCCCTCATAATAAAATGCGTTATTTCCCATCAAGGGAACCAATTATGGTCACTCAGCAGGCAGTGGAGAACGCTGGAAACGCATCGAAGTCGCGCCAGAAAAAAAGTTACGTATACGCCCCCGTGTGCTGCGCAAATTCATCAAAATCAGCTGTAACACGCCACCCTCAGTATAAAACGCTTCAGTTTCTTAAAGGCCTTCAAAAGCACAGCTTTCCCTTGCAGATCGTGAAAGAAAGCATCCAGGAGCTGTAGAAAACAGAACAGTGAAAAACCAGGCAGTAACAAAATTACTCGTTTTTTATGCATATTGGGTGCTCTCCTCACCTGCTGGTAAAAATGTATGTACGCACGCCTGGACGTTTGTGTCCCTCAATATAAAATGCGTTATTCCCCATCAAGGGAACATATAATGGTCACTCAGCAGCCAGTGGAGAACGCTGGAAACGCGTCGATGCCGAGACAGAAAAAAATGTTACGTATACGCCCGCGTATGCGGCGCAAAGACATAAAAATCAGCTGTAACACGCCACCCTCAGTATAAAACGCTTCAGTTTCTTAAAGACCTTCAAAAGCACAGATTCCTCTTGCAGAGCGTGAAAGAAAACATCCAGGAGCTGTAGAAAACAGAACAGTGAAAAACCAGGCAGTAACAAAATTTCCCGTTTTTTATGCATTTTGTGTGCTCTCCTCGCCTGCTGGTAAAAATGTGTGTACGCACGCCTGGACGTTTGTGTCCCTCAATAGAAAATGCGTTATTTCCCATCAAGGGAACCTATAGTGGTCACTCAGCAGCCAGTGGAGAACGCTGGAAACGCATCGATGCCGAGACAGAAAAAAATGTTACGTATACGCCCGCGTATGCGGCGCAAAGTCATAAAAATCAGCTGTAACACGCCACCCTCAGTATAAAACGCTTCAGTTTCTTAAAGGCCTTCAAAAGCACAGTTTCCCCTTGCAGAACGTGAAGGAAAACATCCAGGGGCTGTTGAAAACAGAACAGTGAAAAACCAGGCAGTAGCAAAATTAACCGTTTTTTATGCATTTTGTGTGCTCTCCTCGCCAGCTGGTAAAAATGTATGTACGCACGCCTGGACGTTTGTGTCCCTCAATATAAAATGCGTTATTCCCCATCAAGGGAACATATAATGGTCACTCAGCAGCCAGTGGAGAACGCTGGAAACGCGTCGATGCCGAGACAGAAAAAAATGTTACGTTTACGCCCGCGTATGCGGCGCAAAGTCATAAAAATCAGCTGTAACACGCCACCCTCAGTATAAAACGCTTCAGTTTCTTAAAGGCCTTCAAAAGCACAGCTTCCCCTTGCAGATCGTGAATGAAAACATCCAGGAGCTGTTGAAAACAGAGCAGTGAAAAACCAGGCAGTAACAAAATTACCCGTTTTGTATGCATTTTGTGTGCTCTCCTCGGCTGCTGGTAAAAATGTATGTACGCACGCCTGGACGTTTGTGTCCCTCAATATAAAATGCGTTATTCCCCATCAAGGGAACCTATAATGGTCACTAAGCAGCCAGCGCAGAACGCTGGAATCGCATCGAAGTCGCGCCAGAAAAAAATTACGTATACGCCCCCGTGTGCTGCGCAAATTCATCAAAATCAGCAGTAACACGCCACCCTCAGAATAAAACGCTTCAGTTTCTTAAAGGCCGTCAAAAGCACAGCTTTCCCTTGCAGATCGTGAAAGAAAACATCCAGGAGCTGTTGAAAACAGAACAGTGAAAAGCCATGCAGTAACAAAATTACTGGTTTTTTATGCATTTTGTGTGCTCTCCTCGCCTGCTGGTAAAAATGTATGTACGCACGCCTGGACGTTTGTGTCCCTCAATAGAAAATGCGTTATTCCCCATCAAGGGAACCAATTATGGTCACTCAGCAGGCAGTGGAGAACGCTGGAAACGTATCGAAGTCGCGCCAGAAAAAAAGTTACGTATACGCCCCCGTGTGCTGCGCAAATTCATCAAAATCAGCTGTAACACGCCACCCTCAGTATAAAACGCTTCAGTTTCTTAAAGGCCTTCAAAAGCACAGTTTCCCCTTGCAGATCGTGAAAGAAAACATCCAGGAGCTGTAGAAAACAGAACAGTGAAAAACCAGGCAGTAACAAAATTACTCGTTTTTTATGCATTTTGTGTGCTCTCCTCGCCTACTGGTTAGAATGTATGTACGCACGCCTGGACGTTTGTGTCCCTCAATAGAAAATGCGTTATTTCCCATCAAGGGAACCTATGGTGGTCACTTAGCAGCCAGCGCAGAGCGCTGGAAACGCATCGAAGTCGCGCCAGAAAAAAATGTTACGTATACGCCCCCGTGTGCGGCGCAGAGTCATCAAAATCGGCTGTAGCACGCCACCCTCAGAATAAAATGCTTCAGTTTCTTAAAGGCCTTCAAAAGCACAGTTTCCTCTTGGAGAACGTGAAGGAAAACATTCAGGGGCTGTTGAAAACAGAACAGTGAAAAACCAGGCAGTAGCAAAATTAACCGCTTTTTATGCATTTTGTGTGCTCTCCTCGCCTGCTGGCAAAAATGTGTATACGCACGCCTGAACGCTTGTGTCCCTCATAATAAAATGCGTTATTTTCCATCAACGGAACCAATTATGGTCACTCAGCAGGCAGTGGAGAATGCTGGAAACGCATCGATGTCGCGCCAGAATAAAATGTTACGTATACGCCTCCGTGTGCGCGCAAGATCATCAAAATCAGCTGTAACACGCCACCCACAGAATAAAACGCTTCAGTTTCTTAAAGGCCTTCAAAAGCACAGCTTCCTCTTGCAGAACGTGAAAGAAAACATCCAGGAGCTGTTGAAAACAGAACAGTGAAAAACCATGCAGTAACAAAATTACTGGTTTTTTATGCATTTTGTGTGCTCTCCTCGCCTGCTGGTAAAAATGTATGTACGCACGCCTGGACGTTTGTGTCCCTCAATAGAAAATGCGTTATTCCCCATCAAGGGAACCTATAATGGTCACTTAGCAGCCAGCGCAGAACGCTGGAAACGCATCGAAGTCGCGCCAGAAAAAAAGTTACGTATACGCCCCCGTGTGCTGCGCAAATTCATCAAAATCAGCTGTAACACGCCACCCTCAGAATAAAACGCTTCAGTTTCTTAAAGGCCTTCAAAAGCACAGCTTCCCCTTGCAGACCGTGAAAGAAAACATACAGGAGCTGTTGAAAACAGAGCAGTGAAAAACCGAGCAGTAACAAAATTACTCGTTTTTTATGCATTTTGCGTGCCCTCCTCGCCTGCTGGTAAAATTGTATATACACACGCCTGAACGCTTGTGTCCCTCATAATAAAATGCGTTATTTCCCATCAAAGGGAACCAATTATGGTCACTCAGCAGGCAGTGGAGAACGCTGGAAACGTATCGAACTCGCCCCAGAAAAAAAGTTACGTATACGCCCCCGTGTGCTGCGCCAATTCATCAAAATCAGCTGTAACACGCCAACCTCTGAATAAAACGCTTCAGTTTCTTAAAGGCCTTCAAAAGCACAGCTTCCCCTTGCAGATCGTGAAAGAAAACATCCAGGAGCTGTAGAAAACAGAACAGTGAAAAACCAGGCAGTAACAAAATTACTCGTTTTTTATGCATTTTGTGTGCTCTCCTCGCCTACTGGTAAGAATGTATGTACGCACGCCTGGACGTTTGTGTCCCTCAATAGAAAATGCGTTATTTCCCATCAAGGGAACCTATAGTGGTCACTTAGCAGCCAGCGCAGAGCGCTGGAAACGCATCGAAGTCGCGCCAGAAAAAAATGTTACGTATACGCCCCCGTGTGCGGCGCAGAGTCATCAAAATCGGCTGTAGCACGCCACCCTCAGAATAAAATGCTTCAGTTTCTTAAAGGCCTTCAAAAGCACAGTTTCCTCTTGCAGAACGTGAAGGAAAACATCCAGGGGCTGTTGAAAACAGAGCAGTGAAAAACCAGGCAGTAGCAAAATTAACCGTTTTTTATGCATTTTGTGTGCTCTCCTCGCCTGCTGGTAAAAATGTGTATACGCACGCCTGAACGCTTGTGTCCCTCATAATAAAATGCGCTATTTTCCATCAACGGAACCAATTACGGTCACTCAGCAGGCAGTGGAGAACGCTGGAAACGCATCGAAGTCGCGCCAGAAAAAAAGTTACGTATACGCCCCCGTGTGCTGCGCAAATTCATCAAAATCAGCTGTAACACGCCACCCTCAGAATAAAACGCTTCAGTTTCTTAAAGGCCTTCAAAAGCACAGCTTCCCCTTGCAGACCGTGAAAGAAAACATACAGGAGCTGTTGAAAACAGAGCAGTGAAAAACCGAGCAGTAACAAAATTACTCGTTTTTTATGCATTTTGCGTGCCCTCCTCGCCTGCTGGTAAAATTGTATATACACACGCCTGAACGCTTGTGTCCCTCATAATAAAATGCGTTATTTCCCATCAAGGGAACCAATTATGGTCACTCAGCAGGCAGTGGAGAACGCTGGAAACGCATCGAAGTCGCGCCAGAAAAAAAGTTACGTATACGCCCCCGTGTGCTGCGCAAATTCATCAAAATCAGCTGTAACACGCCACCCACAGAATAAAACGCTTCAGTTTCTTAAAGGCCTTCAAAAGCACAGCTTCCTCTTGCAGAACGTGAAAGAAAACATCCAGGAGCCGTTGAAAACAGAACAGTGAAAAACCAAGCAGTAACAAAATTACTGGTTTTTTATGCATTTTGTGTACTCTCCTCGCCTACTGGTAAGAATGTATGTACGCACGCCTGGACGTTTGTGACCCTCAATAGAAAATGCGTTATTTCCCATCAAGGGAACCTATAATGGTCACTTAGCAGCCAGCGCAGAGCGCTGGAAACGCATCGAAGTCGCGCCAGAAAAAAATGTTACGTATACGCCCCCGTGTGCGGCGCAGAGTCATCAAAATCAGCTGTAGCACGCCACCCTCAGAATAAAATGCTTCAGTTTCTTAAAGGCCTTCAAAAGCACAGTTTCCTCTTGCAGAACGTGAAGGAAAACATCCAGGGGCTGTTGAAAACAGAGCAGTGAAAAACCAGGCAGTAGCAAAATTAACCGTTTTTTATGCATTTTGTGTGCTCTCCTCGCCTGCTGGTAAAAATGTGTATACGCACGCCTGAACGCTTGTGTCCCTCATAATAAAATGCGCTATTTTCCATCAACGGAACCAATTACGGTCACTCAGCAGGCAGTGGAGAACGCTGGAAACGCATCGAAGTCGCGCCAGAAAAAAAGTTACGTATACGCCCCCGTGTGCTGCGCAAATTCATCAAAATCAGCTGTAACACGCCACCCTCAGAATAAAACGCTTCAGTTTCTTAAAGGCCTTCAAAAGCACAGCTTCCCCTTGCAGACCGTGAAAGAAAACATACAGGAGCTGTTGAAAACAGAGCAGTGAAAAACCGAGCAGTAACAAAATTACTCGTTTTTTATGCATTTTGCGTGCCCTCCTCGCCTGCTGGTAAAATTGTATATACACACGCCTGAACGCTTGTGTCCCTCATAATAAAATGCGTTATTTCCCATCAAGGGAACCAATTATGGTCACTCAGCAGGCAGTGGAGAACGCTGGAAACGCATCGAAGTCGCGCCAGAAAAAAAGTTACGTATACGCCCCCGTGTGCTGCGCAAATTCATCAAAATCAGCTGTAACACGCCACCCTCAGTATAAAACGCTTCAGTTTCTTAAAGGCCTTCAAAAGCACAGCTTTCCCTTGCAGATCGTGAAAGAAAACATCCAGGAGCTGTAGAAAACAGAACAGTGAAAAACCAGGCAGTAACAAAATTACTCGTTTTTTATGCATATTGGGTGCTCTCCTCACCTGCTGGTAAAAATGTATGTACGCACGCCTGGACGTTTGTGTCCCTCAATATAAAATGCGTTATTCCCCATCAAGGGAACATATAATGGTCACTCAGCAGCCAGTGGAGAACGCTGGAAACGCGTCGATGCCGAGACAGAAAAAAATGTTACGTATACGCCCGCGTATGCGGCGCAAAGACATAAAAATCAGCTGTAACACGCCACCCTCAGTATAAAACGCTTCAGTTTCTTAAAGACCTTCAAAAGCACAGATTCCTCTTGCAGAGCGTGAAAGAAAACATCCAGGAGCTGTAGAAAACAGAACAGTGAAAAACCAGGCAGTAACAAAATTTCCCGTTTTTTATGCATTTTGTGTGCTCTCCTCGCCTGCTGGTAAAAATGTGTGTACGCACGCCTGGACGTTTGTGTCCCTCAATAGAAAATGCGTTATTTCCCATCAAGGGAACCTATAGTGGTCACTCAGCAGCCAGTGGAGAACGCTGGAAACGCATCGATGCCGAGACAGAAAAAAATGTTACGTATACGCCCGCGTATGCGGCGCAAAGTCATAAAAATCAGCTGTAACACGCCACCCTCAGTATAAAACGCTTCAGTTTCTTAAAGGCCTTCAAAAGCACAGTTTCCCCTTGCAGAACGTGAAGGAAAACATCCAGGGGCTGTTGAAAACAGAACAGTGAAAAACCAGGCAGTAGCAAAATTAACCGTTTTTTATGCATTTTGTGTGCTCTCCTCGCCAGCTGGTAAAAATGTATGTACGCACGCCTGGACGTTTGTGTCCCTCAATATAAAATGCGTTATTCCCCATCAAGGGAACATATAATGGTCACTCAGCAGCCAGTGGAGAACGCTGGAAACGCGTCGATGCCGAGACAGAAAAAAATGTTACGTTTACGCCCGCGTATGCGGCGCAAAGTCATAAAAATCAGCTGTAACACGCCACCCTCAGTATAAAACGCTTCAGTTTCTTAAAGGCCTTCAAAAGCACAGCTTCCCCTTGCAGATCGTGAATGAAAACATCCAGGAGCTGTTGAAAACAGAGCAGTGAAAAACCAGGCAGTAACAAAATTACCCGTTTTGTATGCATTTTGTGTGCTCTCCTCGGCTGCTGGTAAAAATGTATGTACGCACGCCTGGACGTTTGTGTCCCTCAATATAAAATGCGTTATTCCCCATCAAGGGAACCTATAATGGTCACTAAGCAGCCAGCGCAGAACGCTGGAATCGCATCGAAGTCGCGCCAGAAAAAAATTACGTATACGCCCCCGTGTGCTGCGCAAATTCATCAAAATCAGCAGTAACACGCCACCCTCAGAATAAAACGCTTCAGTTTCTTAAAGGCCGTCAAAAGCACAGCTTTCCCTTGCAGATCGTGAAAGAAAACATCCAGGAGCTGTTGAAAACAGAACAGTGAAAAGCCATGCAGTAACAAAATTACTGGTTTTTTATGCATTTTGTGTGCTCTCCTCGCCTGCTGGTAAAAATGTATGTACGCACGCCTGGACGTTTGTGTCCCTCAATAGAAAATGCGTTATTCCCCATCAAGGGAACCAATTATGGTCACTCAGCAGGCAGTGGAGAACGCTGGAAACGTATCGAAGTCGCGCCAGAAAAAAAGTTACGTATACGCCCCCGTGTGCTGCGCAAATTCATCAAAATCAGCTGTAACACGCCACCCTCAGTATAAAACGCTTCAGTTTCTTAAAGGCCTTCAAAAGCACAGTTTCCCCTTGCAGATCGTGAAAGAAAACATCCAGGAGCTGTAGAAAACAGAACAGTGAAAAACCAGGCAGTAACAAAATTACTCGTTTTTTATGCATTTTGTGTGCTCTCCTCGCCTACTGGTTAGAATGTATGTACGCACGCCTGGACGTTTGTGTCCCTCAATAGAAAATGCGTTATTTCCCATCAAGGGAACCTATGGTGGTCACTTAGCAGCCAGCGCAGAGCGCTGGAAACGCATCGAAGTCGCGCCAGAAAAAAATGTTACGTATACGCCCCCGTGTGCGGCGCAGAGTCATCAAAATCGGCTGTAGCACGCCACCCTCAGAATAAAATGCTTCAGTTTCTTAAAGGCCTTCAAAAGCACAGTTTCCTCTTGGAGAACGTGAAGGAAAACATTCAGGGGCTGTTGAAAACAGAACAGTGAAAAACCAGGCAGTAGCAAAATTAACCGCTTTTTATGCATTTTGTGTGCTCTCCTCGCCTGCTGGCAAAAATGTGTATACGCACGCCTGAACGCTTGTGTCCCTCATAATAAAATGCGTTATTTTCCATCAACGGAACCAATTATGGTCACTCAGCAGGCAGTGGAGAATGCTGGAAACGCATCGATGTCGCGCCAGAATAAAATGTTACGTATACGCCTCCGTGTGCGCGCAAGATCATCAAAATCAGCTGTAACACGCCACCCACAGAATAAAACGCTTCAGTTTCTTAAAGGCCTTCAAAAGCACAGCTTCCTCTTGCAGAACGTGAAAGAAAACATCCAGGAGCTGTTGAAAACAGAACAGTGAAAAACCATGCAGTAACAAAATTACTGGTTTTTTATGCATTTTGTGTGCTCTCCTCGCCTGCTGGTAAAAATGTATGTACGCACGCCTGGACGTTTGTGTCCCTCAATAGAAAATGCGTTATTCCCCATCAAGGGAACCTATAATGGTCACTTAGCAGCCAGCGCAGAACGCTGGAAACGCATCGAAGTCGCGCCAGAAAAAAAGTTACGTATACGCCCCCGTGTGCTGCGCAAATTCATCAAAATCAGCTGTAACACGCCACCCTCAGAATAAAACGCTTCAGTTTCTTAAAGGCCTTCAAAAGCACAGCTTCCCCTTGCAGACCGTGAAAGAAAACATACAGGAGCTGTTGAAAACAGAGCAGTGAAAAACCGAGCAGTAACAAAATTACTCGTTTTTTATGCATTTTGCGTGCCCTCCTCGCCTGCTGGTAAAATTGTATATACACACGCCTGAACGCTTGTGTCCCTCATAATAAAATGCGTTATTTCCCATCAAAGGGAACCAATTATGGTCACTCAGCAGGCAGTGGAGAACGCTGGAAACGTATCGAACTCGCCCCAGAAAAAAAGTTACGTATACGCCCCCGTGTGCTGCGCCAATTCATCAAAATCAGCTGTAACACGCCAACCTCTGAATAAAACGCTTCAGTTTCTTAAAGGCCTTCAAAAGCACAGCTTCCCCTTGCAGATCGTGAAAGAAAACATCCAGGAGCTGTTGAAAACAGAGCAGTGAAAAACCAGCCAGTAACAAAATTACCCGTTTTGTATGCATTTTGTGTGCTCTCCTCGGCTGCTGGTAAAAATGTATGTACGCACGCCTGGACGTTTGTGTCCCCTAATATAAAATGCGTTATTCCCCATCAAGGGAACCTATAATGGTCACTCAGCAGCCAGTGGAGAACGCTGGAAACGCATCGAAGTCGCGCCAGAAAAAAAGTTACGTATACGCCCCCGTGTGCTGCGCAAATTCATCAAAATCAGCTGTAACACGCCACCCTCAGTATAAAACGCTTCAGTTTCTTAAGGGCCTTCAAAAGCACAGCTTCCCCTTGCAGACCGTGAAAGAAAACATACAGGAGCTGTTGAAAACAGAGCAGTGAAAAACCGAGCAGTAACAAAATTACTCGTTTTTTATGCATTTTGCGTGCCCTCCTCGCCTGCTGGTAAAATTGTATATACACACGCCTGAACGCTTGTGTCCCTCATAATAAAATGCGTTATTTCCCATCAAAGGGAACCAATTATGGTCACTCAGCAGGCAGTGGAGAACGCTGGAAACGTATCGAACTCGCCCCAGAAAAAAAGTTACGTATACGCCCCCGTGTGCTGCGAAAATTCATCAAAATCAGCTGTAACACGCCAACCTCAGAATTAAACGCTTCAGTTTCTTAAAGGCCTTCAAAAGCACAATTTCCTCTCAGAGAGCGTGAAAGAAAACTTCCAGGAGCTGTTGAAAACAGAACAGTGAAAAACCAAGCAGTAACAAAATTACTCGTTTTTTATGCATTTTGTGTACTCTCCTCGCCTGCTGGTAAAAATGTATGTACGCACGCCTGGACGTTTGTGTCCCTCAATAGAAAATGCGTTATTCCCCATCAAGGGAACCTATAATGGTCACTTAGCAGCCAGCGCAGAACGCTGGAAACGCATCGAAGTCGCGCCAGAAAAAAAGTTACGTATACGCCCCCGTGTGCTGCGCAAATTCATCAAAATCAGCTGTAACACGCCACCCTCAGAATAAAACGCTTCAGTTTCTTAAAGGCCATCAAAAGCACAGCTTCCCCTTACAGATCGTGAAAGAAAACAGCCAGGAGCTGTTGAAAACAGAACAGTGAAAAATCAAGCAGTAACAAAATTACCCGTTTCTTATGCACTTTGTGTGCTCTCCTCGGCTGCTGGTAAAAATGTATGTACGCACGCCTGGATGTTTGTGTCCCTCAATATAAAATGCGTTATTCCCCATCAAGGGAACCTATAATGGTCACTCAGCAGCCAGTGGAGAACGCTGGAAACGCATCGATGCCGAGACAGAAAAAAATGTTTCGTATACCCCCGCGTATGCGGCGCAAAGTCATAAAAATCAGCTTCAACACGCCACCCTCAGTACAAAACGCTTCGGTTTCTTAAAGGCCTTCAAAAGCGCAGTTTCCTCTTGCAGAACGTAAAAGAAAACAGCCAGGAGCTGTTGAAAACAGAACAGTGAAAAACCAAGCAGTAACAAAATTACTCGTTCTTTATGCATTTTGCGTGCTCTCCTCGCCTGCTGGTAAAAATGTATGTACGCACGCCTGGACGTTTGTGTCCCTCAATATAAAATGCGTTATTCCCCATCAAGAGAACCTATAGTGGTCACTTATGAGCCAGCGGAGAACGCTAGAAACGCATCGAAATCGCGCCAGAAAAAAATGTTACGTATACGCCCCCGTGTGCGGCGCAAAGTCATCAAAATCAGCTGTAACACGCCACCCTCAGAAAAAAACGCTTCAGTTTCTTAATGGCCAACAAAAGCACAGTTTCCTCTTGCAGAACGTGAAAGAAAACATCCAGGAGCTGTAGAAAACAGAACAGTGAAAAATCGAGCAGTAACAAAATTACCCGTTTTTTATGCATTTTGCGTGCTCTCCTCGCCTGCTGGTAGAAATGAATGTACGCACGCCTGGACGTTTGTGTCCCTCAATATAAAATGCGTTATTCCCCATCAAGGGAACCTATAATGGTCACTTAGCAGTCAGCGGAGAACGCTGGAAACGCATCGAAATCGCGCCAGAAAAAAATGTTACGTATACGCCCCCGTGTGCGGCGCAAAGTCATCAAAATCAGCTGTAACACGCCACCCTCAGAATAAAACGCATCAGTTTCTTAAAGGCCATCAAAAGCACAGTTTCCTCTTGCAGAACGTAAAAGAAAACATCCAGGAGCTGTAGAAAACCGAACAGTGAAAAATCAAGCAGTAACAAAATTACCCGTTTTTTATGCATTTTGCGTTATCTCCTCGCCTGCTGGTAAAATTGTATATACACTCGCGTGGACGCTTGTGTCCCTCAAAATAAAGTGCGTTATTCCCCATCAAGAGAACCTATAGTGGTCACTTAGCCGCCAACGGAGAACGCAGGAAACGCATCGAAATCGCCCCAGAAAAAATGTTACGTATACGCCCCCGTGTGCGGCGCAGAGTCATCAAAATCAGCTGTAGCACGCCACCCTCAGAATAAAATGCTTCAGTTTCTTAAAGGCCTTCAAAAGCACAGCTTCCTCTTGCAGAACGTGAAAGAAAACATCCAGGAGCCGTTGAAAACAGAACAGTGAAAAACCAGGCAGTAACAAGATTACTGGTTTCTTATGCATTTTGTGTGCTCTCCTCGCCTACTGGTAAGAATGTATGTACGCACGCCTGGACGTTTGTGTCCCTCAATAGAAAATGCGTTATTTCCCATCAAGGGAACCTATAATGGTCACTTAGCAGCCAGCGCAGAGCGCTGGAAACGCATCGAAGTCGCGCCAGAAAAAAATGTTACCTATACGCCCCCGTGTGCGGCGCAGAGTCATCAAAATCAGCTGTAGCACGCCACCCTCAGAATAAAATGCTTCGGTTTCTTAAAGGCCTTCAAAAGCACAGTTTCCTCTTGCAGAACGTGAAAGAAAACATCCAGGAGCTGTTGAAAACAGAACAGTGAAAAATCGAGCAGTATCAAAATTACCCGTTTTTTATGCACTTTGCGTGCTGTCCTCGCCTGCTGGTAAAAATGTATGTACGCACGCCTGGACGTTTGTGTCCCTCAATATAAAATGCGTTATTCCCCATCAAGAGAACCTATAGTGGTCACTTAGCAGCCAGCGGAGAACGCTGGAAACGCATCGAAATCGCGCAAGAAAAATAAGTTACGTATACGCCCCCGTGTGCGGCGCAAAGTCATCAAAATCAGCTGTAACACGCCACCCTCACAATAAAACGCTTCAGTTTCTTAAAGGCCATCAAAAGCACAGCTTTCCCTTGCAGATCGTGAAAGAAAACATCCAGGAGCTGTAGAAAACAGAACAGTGAAAAACCAGGCAGTAACAAAATTACTCGTTTTTTATGCATATTGGGTGCTCTCCTCACCTGCTGGTAAAAATGTATGTACGCACGCCTGGACGTTTGTGTCCCTCAATATAAAATGCGTTATTCCCCATCAAGGGAACATATAATGGTCACTCAGCAGCCAGTGGAGAACGCTGGAAACGCGTCGATGCCGAGACAGAAAAAAATGTTACGTATACGCCCGCGTATGCGGCGCAAAGTCATAAAAATCAGCTGTAACACGCCACCCTCAGTATAAAACGCTTCAGTTTCTTAAAGGCCTTCAAAAGCACAGATTCCTCTTGCAGAGCGTGAAAGAAAACATCCAGGAGCTGTAGAAAACAGAACAGTGAAAAACCAGGCAGTAACAAAATTACTCGTTTTTTATGCATTTTGTGTGCTCTCCTCGCCTGCTGGTAAAAATGTATGTACGCACGCCTGGACGTTTGTGTCCCTCAATATAAAATGCGTTATTCCCCATTAAGGGAACCTATAATGGTCACTCAGCAGCCAGTGGAGAACGCTGGAAACGCATCAATGCCGAGACAGAAAAAAATGTTACGTATACGCCCGCGTATGCGGCGCAAAGTCATAAAAATCAGCTGTAACACGCCACCCTCAGTATAAAACGCTTCAGTTTCTTAAAGGCCTTCAAAAGCACAGTTTCCTCTTGCAGAACGTGAAGGAAAACATCCAGGGGCTGTTGAAAACAGAACAGTGAAAACCAGGCATAAGCAAAATTAACCGTTTTTTATGCATTTTGTGTGCTCTCCTCGCCTGCTGGTGAAAATGTATGTACGCACGCCTGGTCGTTTGTGTCCCTCAATAGAAAATGCGTTATTTCCCATCAAGGGAACCTATAATGGTCACTTAGCAGCCAGCGCAGAGCGCTGGAAACGCATCGAAGTCGCGCCAGAGAAAAATGTTACGTATACGCCCCCGTGTGCGGCGCAGAGTCATCAAAATCAGCTGTAACACGCCACCCTCAGAATAAAACGCTTCAGTTTCTTAAAGGCCTTCAAAAGCACAGCTTCCTCTTGCAGAACGTGAAAGAAAACATCCAGGAGCCGTTGAAAACAGAACAGTGAAAAACCAGGCAGTAACAAGATTACTGGTTTCTTATGCATTTTGTGTGCTCTCCTCGCCTACTGGTAAGAATGTATGTACGCACGCCTGGACGTTTGTGTCCCTCAATAGAAAATGCGTTATTTCCCATCAAGGGAACCTATAATGGTCACTTAGCAGCCAGCGCAGAGCGCTGGAAACGCATCGAAGTCGCGCCAGAAAAAAATGTTACGTATACGCCCCCGTGTGCGGCGCAGAGTCATCAAAATCAGCTGTAGCACGCCACCCTCAGAATAAAATGCTTCGGTTTCTTAAAGGCCTTCAAAAGCACAGTTTCCTCTTGCAGAACGTGAAAGAAAACATCCAGGAGCTGTTGAAAACAGAACAGTGAAAAATCGAGCAGTATCAAAATTACCCGTTTTTTATGCACTTTGCGTGCTCTCCTCGCCTGCTGGTAAAAATGTATGTACGCACGCCTGGACGTTTGTGTCCCTCAATATAAAATGCGTTAATCCCCATCAAGAGAACCTATAGTGGTCACTTAGCAGCCAGCGGAGAACGCTGGAAACGCATCGAAATCGCGCAAGAAAAATAAGTTACGTATACGCCCCCGTGTGCGGCGCAAAGTCATCAAAATCAGCTGTAACACGCCACCCTCACAATAAAACGCTTCAGTTTCTTAAAGGCCATCAAAAGCACAGTTTCCTCTTGCAGAACGTGAAAGAAAAGATCCAGAAGCTGTTGAAAACAGAACAGTGAAAAATCAAGCAGTAACAAAATTACCCGTTTTTTACGCATTTTGCGTGCTTTCCTCGCCTGCTGGTAAAAATGTATATACACACGCCTGGACGCTTGTGTCTCTGAAAATAAAATGCGTTATTTCCCATCAAGGGAACCAATTATGGTCACTCAGCAGGCAGTGGAGAACGCTGGAAACGCATCGAAGTCGCGCCAGAAAAAAAAGTTACGTATACGCCCCCGTGTGCTGCGCAAATTCATCAAAATCAGCTGTAACACGCCACCCTCAGAATAAAACGCTTCAGTTTCTTAAAGGCCATCAAAAGCACAGCTTTCCCTTGCAGATCGTGAAAGAAAACATCCAGGAGCTGTAGAAAACAGAACAGTGAAAAACCAGGCAGTAACAAAATTACTCGTTTTTTATGCATATTGGGTGCTCTCCTCACCTGCTGGTAAAAATGTATGTACGCACGCCTGGACGTTTGTGTCCCTCAATATAAAATGCGTTATTCCCCATCAAGGGAACATATAATGGTCACTCAGCAGCCAGTGGAGAACGCTGGAAACGCGTCGATGCCGAGACAGAAAAAAATGTTACGTATACGCCCGCGTATGCGGCGCAAAGTCATAAAAATCAGCTGTAACACGCCACCCTCAGTATAAAACGCTTCAGTTTCTTAAAGGCCTTCAAAAGCACAGCTTCCTCTTGCAGAACGTGAAGGAAAACATCCAGGGGCTGTTGAAAACAGAACAGTGAAAACCAGGCAGTAGCAAAATTAACCGTTTTTTATGCATTTTGTGTGCTCTCCTCGCCTGCTGGTGAAAATGTATGTACGCACGCCTGGACGTTTGTGTCCCTCAATAGAAAATGCGTTATTTCCCATCAAGGGAACCTATAATGGTCACTTAGCAGCCAGCGCAGAGCGCTGGAAACGCATCGAAGTCGCGCCAGAAAAAAATGTTGCGTATACGCCCCCGTGTGCGGCGCAGAGTCATCAAAATCAGCTGTAGCACGCCACCCTCAGAATAAAATGCTTCAGTTTCTGTGAAGGAAAACATCCAGGGGCTGTTGAAAACAGAACAGTGAAAACCAGGCAGTAGCAAAATTAACCGTTTTTTTATGCATTTTGTGTGCTCTCCTCGCCTGCTGGTGAAAATGTATGTACGCACGCCTGGACGTTTGTGTCCCTCAATAGAAAATGCGTTATTTCCCATCAAGGGAACCTATAATGGTCACTTAGCAGCCAGCGCAGAGCGCTGGAAACGCATCGAAGTCGCGCCAGAAAAAAATGTTGCGTATACGCCCCCGTGTGCGGCGCAGAGTCATCAAAATCAGCTGTAGCACGCCACCCTCAGAATAAAATGCTTCAGTTTCTTAAAGGCCTTCAAAAGCACAGTTTCCTCTTGCAGAACGTGAAGGAAAACATCCAGGGGCTGTTGAAAACAGAACAGTGAAAAACCAGGCAGTAGCAAAATTAACCGTTTTTTATGCATTTTGTGTGCTCTCCTCGCCTGCTGGTAAAAATTTATGTGCGGACGCCTGGACGTTTGTGTCCCTCAATAGAAAATGCGTTATTCACCATCAAGGGAACAGAGCAGTGAAAAACCGAGCAGTAACAAAATTACTCGTTTTTTATGCATTTTGCGTGCCCTCCTCGCCTGCTGGTAAAATTGTATATACACACGCCTGAACGCTTGTGTCCCTCATAATAAAATGCGTTATTTCCCATCAAGGGAACCAATTATGGTCACTCAGCAGGCAGTGGAGAACGCTGGAAACGCATCGAAGTCGCGCCAGAAAAAAAGTTACGTATACGCCCCCGTGTGCTGCGCAAATTCATCAAAATCAGCTGTAACACGCCAACCTCTGAATAAAACGCTTCAGTTTCTTAAAGGCCTTCAAAAGCACAGCTTCCCCTTGCATGACTTTGCGCCCGCGTATGCGGCGCAAAGTCATAAAAATCAGCTGTAACACGCCACCCTCAGTATAAAACGCTTCAGTTTCTTAAAGGCCTTCAAAAGCACAGCTTCCCCTTGCAGACCGTGAAAGAAAACATACAGGAGCTGTTGAAAACAGAGCAGTGAAAAACCGAGCAGTAACAAAATCACTCGTTTTTTATGCATTTTGCGTGCCCTCCTCGCCTGCTGGTAAAATTGTATATACACACGCCTGAACGCTTGTGTCCCTCATAATAAAATGCGTTATTTCCCATCAAGGGAACCAATTATGGTCACTCAGCAGGCAGTGAAGAACGCTGGAAACGCATCGAAGTCGCGCCAGAAAAAAAGTTACGTATACGCCCCCGTGTGCTGCGCAAATTCATCAAAATCAGCTGTAACACGCCAACCTCTGAATAAAACGCTTCAGTTTCTTAAAGGCCTTCAAAAGCACAGCTTCCCCTTGCAGATCGTGAAAGAAGACATCCAGGAGCTGTTGAAAACAGAGCAGTGAAAAACCAGGCAGTAACAAAATTACCCGTTTTGTATGCATTTTGTGTGCTCTCCTCGGCTGCTGGTAAAAATGTATGTACGCACGCCTGGACGTTTGTGTCCTTCAATATAAAATGCGTTATTCCCCATCAAGGGAACCTATAATGGTCACTCAGCAGCCAGTGGAGAACGCTGGAAACGCATCGATGCCGAGACAGAAAAAAATGTTACGTATACGCCCGCGTATGCGGCGCAAAGTCATAAAAATCAGCTGTAACACGCCACCCTCAGTATAAAACGCTTCAGTTTCTTAAAGGCCTTCAAAAGCACAGCTTCCCCTTGCAGACCGTGAAAGAAAATATACAGGAGCTGTTGAAAACAGAGCAGTGAAAAACCGAGCAGTAACAAAATCACTCCTTTTTTATGCATTTTGCGTGCCCTCCTCGCCTGCTGGTAAAATTGTATATACACACGCCTGAACGCTTGTGTCCCTCATAATAAAATGCGTTATTTCCCATCAAGGGAACCAATTATGGTCACTCAGCAGGCAGTGGAGAACGCTGGAAACGCATCGAAGTCGCGCCAGAAAAAAAGTTACGTATACGCCCCCGTGTGCTGCGCAAATTCATCAAAATCAGCTGTAACACGCCAACCTCTGAATAAAACGCTTCAGTTTCTTAAAGGCCTTCAAAAGCACAGCTTCCCCTTGCAGATCGTGAAAGAAGACATCCAGGAGCTGTTGAAAACAGAGCAGTGAAAAACCAGGCAGTAACAAAATTACTCGTTTTTTATGCATATTGGGTGCTCTCCTCACCTGCTGGTAAAAACGTATGTACGCACGCCTGGACGTTTGTGTCCCTCAATATAAAATGCGTTATTCCCCATCAAGGGAACATATAATGGTCACTCAGCAGCCAGTGGAGAACGCTGGAAACGCGTCGATGCCGAGACAGAAAAAAATGTTACGTATACGCCCGCGTATGCGGCGCAAAGTCATAAAAATCAGCTGTAACACGCCACCCTCAGTATAAAACGCTTCAGTTTCTTAAAGGCCTTCAAAAGCACAGACTCCTCTTGCAGAGCGTGAAAGAAAACATCCAGGAGCTGTAGAAAACAGAACAGTGAAAAACCAGGCAGTAACAAAATTACCCGTTTTTTATGCATTTTGTGTGCTCTCCTCGCCTGCTGGTAAAAATGTATGTACGCACGCCTGGACGTTTGTGTCCCTCAATATAAAATGCGTTATTCCCCATTAAGGGAACCTATAATGGTCACTCAGCAGCCAGTGGAGAACGCTGGAAACGCATCGATGCCGAGACAGAAAAAAATGTTACGTATACGCCCGCGTATGCGGCGCAAAGTCATAAAAATCAGCTGTAACACGCCACCCTCAGTATAAAACGCTTCAGTTTCTTAAAGGCCTTCAAAAGCACAGTTTCCTCTTGCAGAACGTGAAGGAAAAAATCCAGGGGCTGTTGAAAACAGAACAGTGAAAAACCAGGCAGTAGCAAAATTAACCGTTTTTTATGCATTTTGTGTGATCTCCTCGCCTGCTGGTAAAAATGTATGTACGCACGCCTGGACGTTTGTATCCCTCAATATAAAATGCGTTATTCCCCATCAAGGGAACATATAATGGTCACTCAGCAGCCAGTGGAGAACGCTGGAAACGCGTCGATGCCGAGACAGAAAAAAATGTTACGTATACGCCCGCGTATGCGGCGCAAAGTCATAAAAATCAGCTGTAACACGCCACCCTCAGTATAAAACGCTTCAGTTTCTTAAAGGCCTTCAAAAGCACAGCTTCCCCTTGCAGATCGTGAATGAAAACATCCAGGAGCTGTTGAAAACAGAGCAGTGAAAAACCAGGCAGTAACAAAATTACCCGTTTTGTATGCATTTTGTGTGCTCTCCTCGGCTGCTGGTAAAAATGTATGTACGCACGCCTGGACGTTTGTGTCCCTCAATATAAAATGCGTTATTCCCCATCAAGGGAACCTATAATGGTCACTTAGCAGCCAGCGCAGAACGCTGGAATCGCATCGAAGTCGCGCCAGAAAAAAATTACGTATACGCCCCCGTGTGCTGCGCAAATTCATCAAAATCAGCTGTAACACGCCAACCTCTGAATAAAACGCTTCAGTTTCTTAAAGGCCTTCAAAAGCACAGCTTCCCCTTGCAGATCGTGAAAGAAGACATCCAGGAGCTGTTGAAAACAGAGCAGTGAAAAACCAGGCAGTAACAAAATTACCCGTTTTGTATGCATTTTGTGTGCTCTCATCGGCTGCTGGTAAAAATGTATGTACGCACGCCTGGACGTTTGTGTCCCTCAATATAAAATGCGTTATTCCCCATTAAGGGAACCTATAATGGTCACTCAGCAGCCAGTGGAGAACGCTGGAAACGCATCAATGCCGAGACAGAAAAAAATGTTACGTATACGCCCGCGTATGCGGCGCAAAGTCATAAAAATCAGCTGTAACACGCCACCCTCAGTATAAAACGCTTCAGTTTCTTAAAGGCCTTCAAAAGCACAGTTTCCTCTTGCAGAACGTGAAGGAAAACATCCAGGGTCTGTTGAAAACAGAACAGTGAAAACCAGGCAGTAGCAAAATTAACCGTTTTTTATGCATTTTGTGTGCTCTCCTCGCCTGCTGGTGAAAATGTATGTACGCACGCCTGGACGTTTGTGTCCCTCAATAGAAAATGCGTTATTTCCCATCAAGGGAACCTATAATGGTCACTTAGCAGCCAGCGCAGAGCGCTGGAAACGCATCGAAGTCGCGCCAGAAAAAAATGTTGCGTATACGCCCCCGTGTGCGGCGCAGAGTCATCAAAATCAGCTGTAGCACGCCACCCTCAGAATAAAATGCTTCAGTTTCTTAAAGGCCTTCAAAAGCACAGTTTCCTCTTGCAGAACGTGAAGGAAAACATCCAGGGGCTGTTGAAAACAGAACAGTGAAAAACCAGGCAGTAGCAAAATTAACCGTTTTTTATGCATTTTGTGTGCTCTCCTCGCCTGCTGGTAAAAATGTATGTACGGACGCCTGGACGTTTGTGTCCCTCAATAGAAAATGCGTTATTCACCATCAAGGGAACAGAGCAGTGAAAAACCGAGCAGTAACAAAATTACTCGTTTTTTATGCATTTTGCGTGCCCTCCTCGCCTGCTGGTAAAATTGTATATACACACGCCTGAACGCTTGTGTCCCTCATAATAAAATGCGTTATTTCCCATCAAGGGAACCAATTATGGTCACTCAGCAGGCAGTGGAGAACGCTGGAAACGCATCGAAGTCGCGCCAGAAAAAAAGTTACGTATACGCCCCCGTGTGCTGCGCAAATTCATCAAAATCAGCTGTAACACGCCAACCTCTGAATAAAACGCTTCAGTTTCTTAAAGGCCTTCAAAAGCACAGCTTCCCCTTGCAGATCGTGAAAGAAGACATCCAGGAGCTGTTGAAAACAGAGCAGTGAAAAACCAGGCAGTAACAAAATTACCCGTTTTGTATGCATTTTGTGTGCTCTCCTCGGCTGCTGGTAAAAATGTATGTACGCACGCCTGGACGTTTGTGTCCCTCAATATAAAATGCGTTATTCCCCATCAAGGGAACCCATAATGGTCACTCAGCAGCCAGTGGAGAACGCTGGAAACGCATCGATGCCGAGACAGAAAAAAATGTTACGTATACGCCCGCGTATGCGGCGCAAAGTCATAAAAATCAGCTGTAACACGCCACCCTCAGTATAAAACGCTTCAGTTTCTTAAAGGCCTTCAAAAGCACAGCTTCCCCTTGCAGACCGTGAAAGAAAACATACAGGAGCTGTTGAAAACAGAGCAGTGAAAAACCGAGCAGTAACAAAATCACTCGTTTTTTATGCATTTTGCGTGCCCTCCTCGCCTGCTGGTAAAATTGTATATACACACGCCTGAACGCTTGTGTCCCTCATAATAAAATGCGTTATTTCCCATCAAGGGAACCCATTATGGTCACTCAGCAGGCAGTGGAGAACGCTGGAAACGCATCGAAGTCGCGCCAGAAAAAAAGTTACGTATACGCCCCCGTGTGCTGCGCAAATTCATCAAAATCAGCTGTAACACGCCACCCTCAGAATAAAACGCTTCAGTTTCTTAAAGGCCATCAAAAGCACAGCTTTCCCTTGCAGATCGTGAAAGAAAACATCCAGGAGCTGTAGAAAACAGAACAGTGAAAAACCAGGCAGTAACAAAATTACTCGTTTTTTATGCATATTGGGTGCTCTCCTCACCTGCTGGTAAAAATGTATGTACGCACGCCTGGACGTTTGTGTCCCTCAATATAAAATGCGTTATTCCCCATCAAGGGAACATATAATGGTCACTCAGCAGCCAGTGGAGAACGCTGGAAACGCGTCGATGCCGAGACAGAAAAAAATGTTACGTATACGCCCGCGTATGCGGCGCAAAGTCATAAAAATCAGCTGTAACACGCCACCCTCAGTATAAAACGCTTCAGTTTCTTAAAGGCCTTCAAAAGCACAGACTCCTCTTGCAGAGCGTGAAAGAAAACATCCAGGAGCTGTAGAAAACAGAACAGTGAACAACCAGGCAGTAACAAAATTACCCGTTTTTTATGCATTTTGTGTGCTCTCCTCGCCTGCTGGTAAAAATGTATGTACGCACGCCTGGACGTTTGTGTCCCTCAATATAAAATGCGTTATTCCCCATTAAGGGAACCTATAATGGTCACTCAGCAGCCAATGGAGAACGCTGGAAACGCATCGATGCCGAGACAGAAAAAAATGTTACGTATACGCCCGCGTATGCGGCGCAAAGTCATAAAAATCAGCTGTAACACGCCACCCTCAGTATAAAACGCTTCAGTTTCTTAAAGGCCTTCAAAAGCACAGTTTCCTCTTGCAGAACGTGAAGGAAAAAATCCAGGGGCTGTTGAAAACAGAACAGTGAAAAACCAGGCAGTAGCAAAATTAACCGTTTTTTATGCATTTTGTGTGCTCTCCTCGCCTGCTGGTAAAAATGTATGTACGCACGCCTGGACGTTTGTGTCCCTCAATATAAAATGCGTTATTCCCCATCAAGGGAACATATAATGGTCACTCAGCAGCCAGTGGAGAACGCTGGAAACGCGTCGATGCCGAGACAGAAAAAAATGTTACGTATACGCCCGCGTATGCGGCGCAAAGTCATAAAAATCAGCTGTAACACGCCACCCTCAGTATAAAACGCTTCAGTTTCTTAAAGGCCTTCAAAAGCACAGCTTCCCCTTGCAGATCGTGAATGAAAACATCCAGGAGCTGTTGAAAACAGAGCAGTGAAAAACCAGGCAGTAACAAAATTACCCGTTTTGTATGCATTTTGTGTGCTCTCCTCGGCTGCTGGTAAAAATGTATGTACGCACGCCTGGACGTTTGTGTCCCTCAATATAAAATGCGTTATTCCCCATCAAGGGAACCTATAATGGTCACTTAGCAGCCAGCGCAGAACGCTGGAATCGCATCGAAGTCGCGCCAGAAAAAAATTACGTATACGCCCCCGTGTGCTGCGCAAATTCATCAAAATCAGCTGTAACACGCCACCCTCAGAATAAAACGCTTCAGTTTCTTAAAGGCCATCAAAAGCACAGCTTTCCCTTGCAGATCGTGAAAGAAAACATCCAGGAGCTGTTGAAAACAGAACAGTGAAAAACCAGGCAGTAACAAAATTTCCCGGTTTTTATGCATTTTGTGTGCTCTCCTCGGCTGCTGGTAAAAATGTATGTACGCACGCCTGGATGATTGTGTCCCTCAATATAAAATGCGTTATTCCCCATCAAGGGAACCTATAATGGTCACTTAGCAGCCAGCGCAGAACGCTGGAATCGCATCGAAGTCGCGCCAGAAAAAAAGTTACGTATACGCCCCCGTGTGCTGCGCAAATTCATCAAAATCAGCTGTAACACGCCACCCTCAGAATAAAACGCTTCAGTTTCTTAAAGGCCATCAAAAGCACAGCCTTCCCTTGCAGATCGTGAAAGAAAACATCCAGGAGCTGTAGAAAACAGAACAGTGAAAAACCAGGCAGTAACAAAATTACTCGTTTTTTATGCATATTGGGTGCTCTCCTCACCTGCTGGTAAAAATGTATGTACGCACGCCTGGACGTTTGTGTCCCTCAATATAAAATGCGTTATTCCCCATCAAGGGAACATATAATGGTCACTCAGCAGCCAGTGGAGAACGCTGGAAACGCGTCGATGCCGAGACAGAAAAAAATGTTACGTATACGCCCGCGTATGCGGCGCAAAGTCATAAAAATCAGCTGTAACACGCCACCCTCAGTATAAAACGCTTCAGTTTCTTAAAGGCCTTCAAAGGCACAGACTCCTCTTCCAGAGCGTGAAAGAAAACATCCAGGAGCTGTAGAAAACAGAACAGTGAAAAACCAGGCAGTAACAAAATTACCCGTTTTTTATGCATTTTGTGTGCTCTCCTCGCCTGCTGGTAAAAATGTATGTACGCACGCCTGGACGTTTGTGTCCCTCAATATAAAATGCGTTATTCCCCATTAAGGGAACCTATAATGGTCACTCAGCAGCCAGTGGAGAACGCTGGAAACGCATCGATGCCGAGACAGAAAAAAATGTTACGTATACGCCCGCGTATGCGGCGCAAAGTCATAAAAATCAGCTGTAACACGCCACCCTCAGTATAAAACGCTTCAGTTTCTTAAAGGCCTTCAAAAGCGCAGTTTTCTCTTGCAGAACGTAAAAGAAAACATCCAGGAGCTGTAGAAAACAGAACAGTGAAAAACCAGGCAGTAACAAAATTACTCGTTTTTTATGCATATTGGGTGCTCTCCTCACCTGCTGGTAAAAATGTATGTACGCACGCCTGGACGTTTGTGTCCCTCAATATAAAATGCGTTATTCCCCATCAAGGGAACATATAATGGTCACTCAGCAGCCAGTGGAGAACGCTGGAAACGCGTCGATGCCGAGACAGAAAAAAATGTTACGTATACGCCCGCGTATGCGGCGCAAAGTCATAAAAATCAGCTGTAACACGCCACCCTCAGTATAAAACGCTTCAGTTTCCTAAAGGCCTTCAAAAGCACAGCTTCCCCTTGCAGATCGTGAATGAAAACATCCAGGAGCTGTTGAAAACAGAGCAGTGAAAAACCAGGCAGTAACAAAATTACCCGTTTTGTATGCATTTTGTGTGCTCTCCTCGGCTGCTGGTAAAAATGTATGTACGCACGCCTGGACGTTTGTGTCCCTCAATATAAAATGCGTTATTCCCCATCAAGGGAACCTATAATGGTCACTTAGCAGCCAGCGCAGAACGCTGGAATCGCATCGAAGTCGCGCCAGAAAAAAATTACGTATACGCCCCCGTGTGCTGCGCAAATTCATCAAAATCAGCTGTAACACGCCACCCTCAGAATAAAACGCTTCAGTTTCTTAAAGGCCATCAAAAGCACAGCTTTCCCTTGCAGATCGTGAAAGAAAACATCCAGGAGCTGTTGAAAACAGAACAGTGAAAAACCAGGCAGTAACAAAATTACCCGGTTTTTATGCATTTTGTGTGCTCTCCTCGGCTGCTGGTAAAAATGTATGTACGCACGCCTGGATGATTGTGTCCCTCAATATAAAATGCGTTATTCCCCATCAAGGGAACCTATAATGGTCACTTAGCAGCCAGCGCAGAACGCTGGAATCGCATCGAAGTCGCGCCAGAAAAAAAGTTACGTATACGCCCCCGTGTGCTGCGCAAATTCATCAAAATCAGCTGTAACACGCCACCCTCAGAATAAAACGCTTCAGTTTCTTAAAGGCCATCAAAAGCACAGCTTTCCCTTGCAGATCGTGAAAGAAAACATCCAGGAGCTGTAGAAAACAGAACAGTGAAAAACCAGGCAGTAACAAAATTACTCGTTTTTTATGCATATTGGGTGCTCTCCTCACCTGCTGGTAAAAATGTATGTACGCACGCCTGGACGTTTGTGTCCCTCAATATAAAATGCGTTATTCCCCATCAAGGGAACATATAATGGTCACTCAGCAGCCAGTGGAGAACGCTGGAAACGCGTCGATGCCGAGACAGAAAAAAATGTTACGTATACGCCCGCGTATGCGGCGCAAAGTCATAAAAATCAGCTGTAACACGCCACCCTCAGTATAAAACGCTTCAGTTTCTTAAAGGCCTTCAAAAGCACAGACTCCTCTTCCAGAGCGTGAAAGAAAACATCCAGGAGCTGTAGAAAACAGAACAGTGAAAAACCAGGCAGTAACAAAATTACCCGTTTTTTATGCATTTTGTGTGCTCTCCTCGCCTGCTGGTAAAAATGTATGTACGCACGCCTGGACGTTTGTGTCCCTCAATATAAAATGCGTTATTCCCCATTAAGGGAACCTATAATGGTCACTCAGCAGCCAGTGGAGAACGCTGGAAACGCATCGATGCCGAGACAGAAAAAAATGTTACGTATACGCCCGCGTATGCGGCGCAAAGTCATAAAAATCAGCTGTAACACGCCACCCTCAGTATAAAACGCTTCAGTTTCTTAAAGGCCTTCAAAAGCACAGCTTCCCCTTGCAGATCGTGAATGAAAACATCCAGGAGCTGTTGAAAACAGAGCAGTGAAAAACCAGGCAGTAACAAAATTACCCGTTTTGTATGCATTTTGTGTGCCCTCCTCGGCTGCTGGTAAAAATGTATGTACTCACGCCTGGACGTTTGTGTCCCTCAATATAAAATGCGTTATTCCCCATCAAGGGAACCTATAATGGTCACTTAGCAGCCAGCGCAGAACGCTGGAATCGCATCGAAGTCGCGCCAGAAAAAAATTACGTATAAGCCCCCGTGTGCTGCGCAAACTCATCAAAATCAGCTGTAACACGCCACCCTCAGAATAAAACGCTTCAGTTTCTTAAAGGCCATCAAAAGCACAGCTTTCCCTTGCAGATCGTGAAAGAAAACATCCAGGAGCTGTTGAAAACAGAACAGTGAAAAACCAGGCAGTAACAAAATTACCCGGGTTTTATGCATTTTGTGTGCTCTCCTCGGCTGCTGGTAAAAATGTATGTACGCACGCCTGGATGATTGTGTCCCTCAAAATAAAATGCGTTATTCCCCATCAAGGGAACCTATAATGGTCACTCAGCAGCCAGTGGAGAACGCTGAAAACGCATCGATGCCGAGACAGAAAAAAATGTTACGTATACGCCCGCGTATGCGGCGCAAAGTCATAAAAATCAGCTATAACACGCCACCCTCAGTATAAAACGCTTCAGTTTCTTAAAGGCCTTCAAAAGCACAATTTCCTCTCGCAGAGCGTGAAAGAAAACTTCCAGGAGCTGTTGAAAACAGAACAGTGAAAAACCAAGCAGTAACAAAATTACTCGTTTTTAGGGTTCCGTACCCAAAGGTAAAACGGAACCCTATTACTAAGACTTCGCTGTCCGTCCGTCCGTCCGTCCGTCCGTCCGTCCGTCCGTCCGTCCGTCTGTCACCAGGCTGTATCTCATGAACCGTGATAGTTAGACAGTTGAAATTTTCACAGAATGATGTATTTCTGTTGCCGCTACCACGACAAATACTAAAAACAGAACAAAATTAATTATACATATACATAATTACAAACAACCAATAATAAATTGTTTCGAAAGGTTTTCGTTGTCATCTTTCGGTCAGTTCCCATTTGTGAGCGGCTCGTAGTCATCCATTTTGGGAAACCAAACTCAAAGAAAGCGGATAGCCCGAGGGTACGATCAGCGCTTGACACGCGGACGAGTGGAGTTCAATCCGCAGAAGGTCAGCATTTTTGTTTTTTTTTTTTTTGTTCCTAGTAGCACATGAGGGAGAGTGGGCGAAGAACTCGGGGAGAAATCTTCGGCGAAGTACTCGGAGAGTGATCTTCGGGGAAGAACTCCGGTACGGTTTTAAGCAGTTCCCGGTACGCGGCCGTACCGTGTGTCCTATTGCCTACGTTGGTCGCGGATATCACGTTCATTGTATAAGGTATTGAAATCACAAATTTGCGTGTCGCGATTGGTGATGCGGGCTAAGTCGTTGGTCAGAGGAGTTTCGGTACGACTGTTCGAATACTCAAGCTGCGGTTTGTTTACTTTTCTGAACAGTGAATTCCTTTTTTTTTTATTTTACATATATTTTTTTTATTTATTTCGACTTTTTTTATTGACATACGGTGTAGGGTAGTTTTAAGAATTAATTGTAAACCTAGATAAAGTTAGGTTAAGGAAATTAAATTTGTGACATATTGAATTGGAAACGATGACGGTGTTTTTTTTTTCTTTTGCGTGGGATATTTCGCGAGTCTCGTAGCAAATTCGCGATTCTTGCTGCGGGTAAGTCGGCGTGAGGGCAATCGCGTGGCGCCATTGCTCACGACCAGTCCTCGCAGCTGGCCTAGCATCCCTTTCGCACGACGTCGCGGCAGGTGGAGAGGAGCAAGTGAGCAAGAGGAGCAAGCGATCTTGCACACATACGAACCGATACGTACATACGTGCATACGCATCACATACGTGCATACACTCACACATCTCTACGCTATGTATAAGTATACATACATACATACATACATATGTACATTACGAAGGAGAGTTGGGTAGTTCCGGACATGTATAGTTCACGGAACTATGTCCTCTCTCGGACACATGTCCTCTCGTTCCGCAAATTGAACGAAAATAGTTCCATAGTTCCATTCAACCCTTATTCATCAATCACATATGTACAAGACGAAAAAAAAAAAACCTAAATGCAACGAACATGCTTCTCATACGGTATGAGTTATACCCCGTAGTTTTCACGAAACCCAAAAGTATGGAGATGTGGCGATAAAGCTCGAACAGTTGGTGTACAGTGTACAGCACACTTGAACTGAAATGAAGAAATGAAAATAAAGAATATAATGCCCGCACCGCATTTCGTGAACGAATGTCATACATGTGTATGTATGCATTCAGGTCCGGACATGGACATGGTTTGCTAGTTCCATATCGGTGCGATAATACATTTAGTTCCGGACATGGACATGTTTTTGCTAGTTCCATATCGGTGCGAGTATACATTTAGTATTTTAAAACGGGTAGAGATTAAAGTGCATACTGAGATGGAATAATTATCTTATAACCCCATTTACCTAGATAATGTTTCAAATATATTGAATGGTCTTTCCAACAAAGTTGTTGGTCCAATGTAACACCTAAATATTTAAAACTGTCCACGTGTTCAATCAAGAAGCAATTCTCAAACATTCTTGATTGTTGAATACTATATCTTCAAGAACAAATCGATTACACAATGGTGCATGATAATATAAGGGAAGGTCTCTGAAAACTCTACCATTGATATTAAATATCATGTACTTCGTTTTGTTGCTAATTATTAGTTTATGATAATTAAACCATCTCCTTAACATATCTAGGTCACAGTTAACATCTGCAAAACTATCAATTAAGTTAGTGTTGGAGTGGAAAAGAGATGTTTCATCAGCAAAGGCAGTTATTTTGCCTTTAAAAGGTTGTAAGAAAAACGAATTAACATAAATTAGAAAAAGGATTGGGCCCAATACTGCTCCTTGGGGAACACCCACATTTAAGAAGTCTATAGAACTGTAAACATTCCTAATTTTCACAACTTGATAACGGTTGAAACCCTCTGAAACCCGCTTTATAAAGTTTATCGAGTAGCAAAGTATGATTAACCAAATCAAAGACCTTACTGATATCAACAAATAATGTTGATGGTATTTGAGAAGTGTTTAAACTATTATATATTTCACCAGTTAATTTCAAAAAAGCAGTTTCAGTCGATTTGCCACGTCTAAACCCAAATTGGCAATCACTCAAAAAATGAGTATTTTCTAAAAATTACAACATTCTAGATTTTAACTATCCGAAAAGTGAGAATAAAATGTCACTGATTATGTATTTCTGTATATACTTAGACAGAATATAATAAATATATGTATAAATGGGGCTCCCATACAACAGACATGCTTTTTTTGGAGTTTTTATACATAATAGTACGGAACCCTTCGTGCGCGAGTCCGACTCGCACTTGGCCGGTTTTTATTTATGCATTTTGTGTGCTCTCCTCGCCTACTGGTAAGAATGTATGTACGCACGCCTGGACGTTTGTGTCCCTCAATAGAAAATGCGTTATTTCCCATCAAGGGAACCTATAGTGGTCACTTAGCAGCCAGCGCAGAGCGCTGGAAACGCATCGAAGTCGCGCCAGAAAAAAATGTTACGTATACGCCCCCGTGTGCGGCGCAGAGTCATCAAAATCAGCTGTAGCACGCCACCCTCAGAATAAAATGCTTCAGTTTCTTAAAGGCCTTCAAAAGCACAGTTTCCTCTTGCAGAACGTGAAGGAAAACATCCAGGGGCTGTTGAAAACAGAACAGTGAAAAACCAGGCAGTAGCAAAATTAACCGTTTTTTATGCATTTTGTGTGCTCTCCTCGCCTGCTGGTAAAAATGTGTATACGCACGCCTGAACGCTTGTGTCCCTCATAATAAAATGCGTTATTTTCCATCAACGGAACCAATTATGGTCACTCAGCTGGCAGTGGAGAATGCTGGAAACGCATCGATGTCGCGCCAGAATAAAATGTTACGTATACGCCTCCGTGTGCGCGCAAGTTCATCAAAATCAGCTGTAACACGCCACCCACAGAATAAAACGCTTCAGTTTCTTAAAGGCCTTCAAAAGCACAGCTTCCTCTTGCAGAACGTGAAAGAAAACATCCAGGAGCTGTTGAAAACAGAACAGTGAAAAACCATGCAGTAACAAAATTACTGGTTTTTTATGCATTTTGTGTGCTCTCCTCGCCTGCTGGTAAAAATGTATGTACGCACGCCTGGACGTTTGTGTCCATCAATAGAAAATGCGTTATTCCCCATCAAGGGAACCTATAATGGTCACTTAGCAGCCAGCGCAGAACGCTGGAAACGCATCGAAGTCGCGCCAGAAAAAAAGTTACGTATACGCCCCCGTGTGCTGCGCAAATTCATCAAAATCAGCTGTAACACGCCACCCTCAGAATAAAACGCTTCAGTTTCTTAAAGGCCTTCAAAAGCACAGCTTCCCCTTGCAGACCGTGAAAGAAAACATACAGGAGCTGTTGAAAACAGAGCAGTGAAAAACCGAGCAGTAACAAAATTACTCGTTTTTTATGCATTTTGCATGCCCTCCTCGCCTGCTGGTAAAATTGTATATACACACGCCTGAACGCTTGTGTCCCTCATAATAAAATGCGTCATTTCCCATCAAGGGAACCAATTATGGTCACTCAGCAGGCAGTGGAGAACGCTGGAAACGCATCGAAGTCGCGCCAGAAAAAAAGTTACATATACGCCCCCGTGTGCTGCGCAAATTCATCAAAATCAGCTGTAACACGCCAACCTCTGAATAAAACGCTTCAGTTTCTTAAAGGCCTTCAAAAGCACAGCTTCCCCTTGCAGATCTTGAAAGAAAACATCCAGGAGCTGTTGAAAACAGAGCAGTGAAAAACCAGGCAGTAACAAAATTACCCGTTTTGTATGCATTTTGTGTGCTCTCCTCGGCTGCTGGTAAAAATGTATGTACGCACGCCTGGACGTTTGTGTCCCTTAATATAAAATGCGTTATTCCCCATCAAGGGAACCTATAATGGTCACTCAGCAGCCAGTGGAGAACGCTGGAAACGCATCGATGCCGAGACAGAAAAAAATGTTACGTATACGCCCGCGTATGCGGCGCAAAGTCATAAAAATCAGCTGTAACACGCCACCCTCAGTATAAAACGCTTCAGTTTCTTAAAGGCCTTCAAAAGCACAGCTTCCCCTTGCAGACCGTGAAAGAAAACATACAGGAGCTGTTGAAAACAGAGCAGTGAAAAACCGAGCAGTAACAAAATTACTCGTTTTTTATGCATTTTGCGTGCCCTCCTCGCCTGCTGGTAAAAATGTATGTACGCACGCCTGGACGTTTGTGTCCCTTAATATAAAATGCGTTATTCCCCATCAAGGGAACCTATAATGGTCACTCAGCAGCCAGTGGAGAACGCTGGAAACGCATCGATGCCGAGACAGAAAAAAATGTTACGTATACGCCCGCGTATGCGGCGCAAAGTCATAAAAATCAGCTGTAACACGCCACCCTCAGTATAAAACGCTTCAGTTTCTTAAAGGCCTTCAAAAGCACAGCTTCCCCTTGCAGACCGTGAAAGAAAACATACAGGAGCTGTTGAAAACAGAGCAGTGAAAAACCGAGCAGTAACAAAATTACTCGTTTTTTATGCATTTTGCGTGCCCTCCTCGCCTGCTGGTAAAATTGTATATACACACGCCTGAACGCTTGTGTCCCTCATAATAAAATGCGTTATTTCCCATCAAGGGAACCTATAATGGTCACTTAGCAGCCAGCGCAGAACGCTGGAATCGCATTGAAGTCGCGCCAGAAAAAAATTACGTATACGCCCCCGTGTGCTGCGCAAATTCATCAAAATCAGCTGTAACACGCCACCCTCAGAATAAAACGCTTCAGTTTCTTAAAGGCCATCAAAAGCACAGCTTTCCCTTGCAGATCGTGAAAGAAAACATCCAGGTGCTGTTGAAAACAGAACAGTGAAAAACCAGGCAGTAACAAAATTACCCGGTTTTTATGCATTTTGTGTGCTCTCCTCGGCTGCTGGTAAAAATGTATGTACGCACGCCTGGATGATTGTGTCCCTCAATATAAAATGCGTTATTCCCCATCAAGGGAACCTATAATGGTCACTCAGCAGTCAGTGGAGAACGCTGGAAACGCATCGATGCCGAGACAGAAAAAAATGTTACGTATACGCCCGCGTATGCGGCGCAAGGTCATAAAAATCAGCTGTAACACGCCACCCTCAGTATAAAACGCTTCAGTTTCTTAAAGGCCTTCAAAAGCGCAGTTTCCTCTTGCAGAACGTAAAAGAAAACATCCAGGAGCTTTTGAAAACAGAACAGTGAAAAGCCAAGCAGTAACAAAATTACTCGTTTTTTATGCATTTTGTGTGCTCTCCTCGCCTGCTGGTAAATATGTATGTACGCACGCCTGGACGTTTGTGTCCCCCAATATAAAATGCGTTATTTCCCATCAAGGGAACATATTATGGTGACGGCGTGTGCGGCGCAAATTCATCAAAATCAGCTGTAACACGCCACCCTCAGAATAAAACGCTTCAGTTTTTTAAAGGCCTTCAAAAGCACAGTTTCCTCTAGCAGAACGTGAAAGAAAACATCCAGGAGCTTTTGATAACAGAACAGTGAAAAACCAAGCAGTAACAAAATTACTCGTTTTTTATGCATTTTGTGTGCTCTCCTCGCCTGCTGGTAAATATGTATGTACGCAGGGCTGGACGTTTGTGTCCCCCAATATAAAATGCGTTATTCCCCGTCAAGAGAACTTTCAGTGGTCACTCGGCAGCCAGTGGAGAACGCTGGAAATGCATCGAAGTCGAGCAAGAAAAAAACGTTACGTATACGCCCCCGTGTGCGGCGCAAAGTCATCAAAATCAGCTGTAACACGCCACCCTCAGAATTAAACGCTTCAGTTTCTTAAAGGCCTTCAAAAGCACAATTTCCTCTCAGAGAGCGTGAAAGAAAACTTCCAGGAGCTGTTGAAAACAGAACAGTGAAAAACCAAGCAGTAACAAAATTACTCGTTTTTTATGCATTTTGTGTACTCTCCTCGCCTGCTGGTAAAAATGTATGTACGCACGCCTGGACGTTTGTGTCCCTCAATAGAAAATGCGTTATTCCCCATCAAGGGAACCTATAATGGTCACTTAGCAGCCAGCGCAGAACGCTGGAAACGCATCGAAGTAGCGCCAGAAAAAAAGTTACGTATACGCCCCCGTGTGCTGCGCAAATTCATCAAAATCAGCTGTAACACGCCACCCTCAGAATAAAACGCTTCAGTTTCTTAAAGGCCATCAAAAGCACAGCTTCCCCTTACAGATCGTGAAAGAAAACAGCCAGGAGCTGTTGAAAACAGAACAGTGAAAAATCAAGCAGTAACAAAATTACCCGTTTCTTATGCACTTTGTGTGCTCTCCTCGGCTGCTGGTAAAAATGTATGTACGCACGCCTGGATGTTTGTGTCCCTCAATATAAAATGCGTTATTCCCCATCAAGGGAACCTATAATGGTCACTCAGCAGCCAGTGGAGAACGCTGGAAACGCATCGATGCCGAGACAGAAAAAAATGTTTCGTATACCCCCGCGTATGCGGCGCAAAGTCATAAAAATCAGCTTCAACACGCCACCCTCAGTACAAAACGCTTCGGTTTCTTAAAGGCCTTCAAAAGCGCAGTTTCCTCTTGCAGAACGTAAAAGAAAACAGCCAGGAGCTGTTGAAAACAGAACAGTGAAAAACCAAGCAGTAACAAAATTACTCGTTCTTTATGCATTTTGCGTGCTCTCCTCGCCTGCTGGTAAAAATGTATGTACGCACGCCTGGACGTTTGTGTCCCTCAATATAAAATGCGTTATTCCCCATCAAGAGAACCTATAGTGGTCACTTATGAGCCAGCGGAGAACGCTAGAAACGCATCGAAATCGCGCCAGAAAAAAATGTTACGTATACGCCCCCGTGTGCGGCGCAAAGTCATCAAAATCAGCTGTAACACGCCACCCTCAGAATAAAACGCTTCAGTTTCTTAATGGCCAACAAAAGCACAGTTTCCTCTTGCAGAACGTGAAAGAAAACATCCAGGAGCTGTAGAAAACAGAACAGTGAAAAATCGAGCAGTAACAAAATTACCCGTTTTTTATGCATTTTGCGTGCTCTCCTCGCCTGCTGGTAGAAATGAATGTACGCACGCCTGGACGTTTGTGTCCCTCAATATAAAATGCGTTATTCCCCATCAAGGGAACCTATAGTGGTCACTTATGAGCCAGCGGAGAACGCTAGAAACGCATCGAAATCGCGCCAGAAAAAAATGTTACGTATACGCCCCCGTGTGCGGCGCAAAGTCATCAAAATCAGCTGTAACACGCCACCCTCAGAATAAAACGCATCAGTTTCTTAAAGGCCATCAAAAGCACAGTTTATTCTTGCAGAACGTAAAAGAAAACATCCAGGAGCTGTAGAAAACAGAACAGTGAAAAATCGAGCAGTAACAAAATTACCCGTTTTTTATGCATTTTGCGTGCTCTCCTCGCCTGCTGGTAGAAATGAATGTACGCACGCCTGGACGTTTGTGTCCCTCAAAATAAAGTGCGTTATTCCCCATCAAGAGAACCTATAGTGGTCACTTAGCCGCCAGCGGAGAACGCAGGAAACGCATCGAAATCGCCCCAGAAAAAATGTTACGTATACGCCCCCGTGTGCGGCGCAGAGTCATCAAAATCAGCTGTAGCACGCCACCCTCAGAATAAAATGCTTCAGTTTCTTAAAGGCCTTCAAAAGCACAGCTTCCTCTTGCAGAACGTGAAAGAAAACATCCAGGAGCCGTTGAAAACAGAACAGTGAAAAACCAGGCAGTAACAAGATTACTGGTTTCTTATGCATTTTGTGTGCTCTCCTCGCCTACTGGTAAGAATGTATGTACGCACGCCTGGACGTTTGTGTCCCTCAATAGAAAATGCGTTATTTCCCATCAAGGGAACCTATAATGGTCACTTAGCAGCCAGCGCAGAGCGCTGGAAACGCATCGAAGTCGCGCCAGAAAAAAATGTTACGTATACGCCCCCGTGTGCGGCGCAGAGTCATCAAAATCAGCTGTAGCACGCCACCCTCAGAATAAAATGCTTCGGTTTCTTAAAGGCCTTCAAAAGCACAGTTTCCTCTTGCAGAACGTGAAAGAAAACATCCAGGAGCTGTTGAAAACAGAACAGTGAAAAATCGAGCAGTATCAAAATTACCCGTTTTTTATGCACTTTGCGTGCTCTCCTCGCCTGCTGGTAAAAATGTATGTACGCACGCCTGGACGTTTGTGTCCCTCAATATAAAATGCGTTATTCTCCATCAAGAGAACCTATAGTGGTCACTTAGCAGCCAGCGGAGAACGCTGGAAACGCATCGAAATCGCGCAAGAAAAATAAGTTACGTATACGCCCCCGTGTGCGGCGCAAAGTCATCAAAATCAGCTGTAACACGCCACCCTCACAATAAAACGCTTCAGTTTCTTAAAGGCCATCAAAAGCACAGTTTCCTCTTGCAGAACGTGAAAGAAAAGATCCAGAAGCTGTTGAAAACAGAACAGTGAAAAATCAAGCAGTAACAAAATTACCCGTTTTTTACGCATTTTGCGTGCTTTCCTCGCCTGCTGGTAAAAATGTATATACACACGCCTGGACGCTTGTGTCTCTGAAAATAAAATGCGTTATTTCCCATCAAGGGAACCAATTATGGTCACTCAGCAGGCAGTGGAGAACGCTGGAAGCGCATCGAAGTCGCGCCAGAAAAAAAGTTACGTATACGCCCCCGTGTGCTGCGCAAATTCATCAAAATCGGCTGTAACACGCCACCCTCAGAATAAAACGCTTCAGTTTCTTAAAGGCCATCAAAAGCACAGCTTTCCCTTGCAGATCGTGAAAGAAAACATCCAGGAGCTGTAGAAAACAGAACAGTGAAAAACCAGGCAGTAACAAAATTACTCGTTTTTTATGCATATTGGGTGCTCTCCTCACCTGCTGGTAAAAATGTATGTACGCACGCCTGGACGTTTGTGTCCCTCAATATAAAATGCGTTATTCCCCATCAAGGGAACATATAATGGTCACTCAGCAGCCAGTGGAGAACGCTGGAAACGCGTCGATGCCGAGACAGAAAAAAATGTTACGTATACGCCCGCGTATGCGGCGCAAAGTCATAAAAATCAGCTGTAACACGCCACCCTCAGTATAAAACGCTTCAGTTTCTTATAGGCCTTCAAAAGCACAGATTCCTCTTGCAGAGCGTGAAAGAAAACATCCAGGAGCTGTAGAAAACAGAACAGTGAAAAACCAGGCAGTAACAAAATTACTCGTTTTTTATGCATTTTGTGTGCTCTCCTCGCCTGCTGGTAAAAATGTATGTACGCACGCCTGGACGTTTGTGTCCCTCAATATAAAATGCGTTATTCCCCATTAAGGGAACCTATAATGGTCACTCAACAGCCAGTGGAGAACGCTGGAAACGCATCAATGCCGAGACAGAAAAAAATGTTACGTATACGCCCGCGTATGCGGCGCAAAGTCATAAAAATCAGCTGTAACACGCCACCCTCAGTATAAAACGCTTCAGTTTCTTAAAGGCCTTCAAAAGCACAGTTTCCTCTTGCAGAACGTGAAGGAAAACATCCAGGGGCTGTTGAAAACAGAACAGTGAAAACCAGGCAGTAGCAAAATTAACCGTTTTTTATGCATTTTGTGTGCTCTCCTCGCCTGCTGGTGAAAATGTATGTACGCACGCCTGGTCGTTTGTGTCCCTCAATAGAAAATGCGTTATTTCCCATCAAGGGAACCTATAATGGTCACTTAGCAGCCAGAGCAGAGCGCTGGAAACGCATCGAAGTCGCGCCAGAGAAAAATGTTACGTATACGCCCCCGTGTGCGGCGCAGAGTCATCAAAATCAGCTGTAACACGCCACCCTCAGAATAAAACGCTTCAGTTTCTTAAAGGCCTTCAAAAGCACAGCTTCCTCTTGCAGAACGTGAAAGAAAACATCCAGGAGCCGTTGAAAACAGAACAGTGAAAAACCAGGCAGTAACAAGATTACTGGTTTCTTATGCATTTTGTGTGCTCTCCTCGCCTACTGGTAAGAATGTATGTACGCACGCCTGGACGTTTGTGTCCCTCAATAGAAAATGCGTTATTTCCCATCAAGGGAACCTATAATGGTCACTTAGCAGCCAGCGCAGAGCGCTGGAAACGCATCGAAGTCGCGCCAGAAAAAAATGTTACGTATACGCCCCCGTGTGCGGCGCAGAGTCATCAAAATCAGCTGTAGCACGCCACCCTCAGAATAAAATGCTTCGGTTTCTTAAAGGCCTTCAAAAGCACAGTTTCCTCTTGCAGAACGTGAAAGAAAACATCCAGGAGCTGTTGAAAACAGAACAGTGAAAAATCGAGCAGTATCAAAATTACCCGTTTTTTATGCACTTTGCGTGCTCTCCTCGCCTGCTGGTAAAAATGTATGTACGCACGCCTGGACGTTTGTGTCCCTCAATATAAAATGCGTTATTCCCCATCAAGAGAACCTATAGTGGTCACTTAGCAGCCAGCGGAGAACGCTGGAAACGCATCGAAATCGCGCAAGAAAAATAAGTTACGTATACGCCCCCGTGTGCGGCGCAAAGTCATCAAAATCAGCTGTAACACGCCACCCTCACAATAAAACGCTTCAGTTTCTTAAAGGCCATCAAAAGCACAGTTTCCTCTTGCAGAACGTGAAAGAAAAGATCCAGAAGCTGTTGAAAACAGAACAGTGAAAAATCAAGCAGTAACAAAATTACCCGTTTTTTACGCATTTTGCGTGCTTTCCTCGCCTGCTGGTAAAAATGTATATACACACGCCTGGACGCTTGTGTCTCTGAAAATAAAATGCGTTATTTCCCATCAAGGGAACCAATTATGGTCACTCAGCAGGCAGTGGAGAACGCTGGAAACGCATCGAAGTCGCGCCAGAAAAAAAGTTACGTATACGCCCCCGTGTGCTGCGCAAATTCATCAAAATCAGCTGTAACACGCCACCCTCAGAATAAAACGCTTCAGTTTCTTAAAGGCCATCAAAAGCACAGCTTTCCCTTGCAGATCGTGAAAGAAAACATCCAGGAGCAGTAGAAAACAGAACAGTGAAAAACCAGGCAGTAACAAAATTACTCGTTTTTTATGCATATTGGGTGCTCTCCTCACCTGCTGGTAAAAATGTATGTACGCACGCCTGGACGTTTGTGTCCCTCAATATAAAATGCGTTATTCCCCATCAAGGGAACATATAATGGTCACTCAGCAGCCAGTGGAGAACGCTGGAAACGCGTCGATGCCGAGACAGAAAAAAATGTTACGTATACGCCCGCGTATGCGGCGCAAAGTCATAAAAATCAGCTGTAACACGCCACCCTCAGTATAAAACGCTTCAGTTTCTTAAAGGCCTTCAAAAGCACAGATTCCTCTTGCGGAGCGTGAAAGAAAACATCCAGGAGCTGTAGAAAACAGAACAGTGAAAAACCAGGCAGTAACAAAATTACTCGTTTTTTATGCATTTTGTGTGCTCTCCTCGCCTGCTGGTAAAAAATTTATGTACGCACGCCTGGACGTTTGTGTCCCTCAATATAAAATGCGTTATTCCCCATTAAGGGAACCTATAATGGTCACTCAGCAGCCAGTGGAGAACGCTGGAAACGCATCAATGCCGAGACAGAAAAAAATGTTACGTATACGCCCGCGTATGCGGCGCAATGTCATAAAAATCAGCTGTAACACGCCACCCTCAGTATAAAACGCTTCAGTTTCTTAAAGGCCTTCAAAAGCACAGCTTCCTCTTGCAGAACGTGAAGGAAAACATCCAGGGGCTGTTGAAAACAGAACAGTGAAAACCAGGCAGTAGCAAAATTAACCGTTTTTTATGCATTTTGTGTGCTCTCCTCGCCTGCTGGTGAAAATGTATGTACGCACGCCTGGACGTTTGTGTCCCTCAATAGAAAATGCGTTATTTCCCATCAAGGGAACCTATAATGGTCACTTAGCAGCCAGCGCAGAGCGCTGGAAACGCATCGAAGTCGCGCCAGAAAAAAATGTTGCGTATACGCCCCCGTGTGCGGCGCAGAGTCATCAAAATCAGCTGTAGCACGCCACCCTCAGAATAAAATGCTTCAGTTTCTTAAAGGCCTTCAAAAGCACAGTTTCCTCTTGCAGAACGTGAAGGAAAACATCCAGGGGCTGTTGAAAACAGAACAGTGAAAAACCAGGCAGTAGCAAAATTAACCGTTTTTTATGCATTTTGTGTGATCTCCTCGCCTGCTGGTAAAAATGTATGTACGGACGCCTGGACGTTTGTGTCCCTCAATAGAAAATGCGTTATTCACCATCAAGGGAACAGAGCAGTGAAAAACCGAGCAGTAACAAAATTACTCGTTTTTTATGCATTTTGCGTGCCCTCCTCGCCTGCTGGTAAAATTGTATATACACACGCCTGAACGCTTGTGTCCCTCATAATAAAATGCGTTATTTCCCATCAAGGGAACCAATTATGGTCACTCAGCAGGCAGTGGAGAACGCTGGAAACGCATCGAAGTCGCGCCAGAAAAAAAGTTACGTATACGCCCCCGCGTGCTGCGCAAATTTCATCAAAATCAGCTGTAACACGCCAACCTCTGAATAAAACGCTTCAGTTTCTTAAAGGCCTTCAAAAGCACAGCTTCCCCTTGCAGATCGTGAAAGAAGACATCCAGGAGCTGTTGAAAACAGTGCAGTGAAAAACCAGGCAGTAACAAAATTACCCGTTTTGTATGCATTTTGTGTGCTCTCCTCGGCTGCTGGTAAAAATGTATGTACGCACGCCTGGACGTTTGTGTCCCTCAATACAAAATGCGTTATTCCCCATCAAGGGAACCTATAATGGTCACTCAGCAGCCAGTGGAGAACGCTGGAAACGCATCGATGCCGAGACAGAAAAAAATGTTACGTATACGCCCGCGTATGCGGCGCAAGGTCATAAAAATCAGCTGTAACACGCCACCCTCACAATAAAACGCTTCAGTTTCTTAAAGGCCTTCAAAAGCGCAGTTTCCTCTTGCAGACCGGGAAAGAAAACATACAGGAGCTGTTGAAAACAGAGCAGTGAAAAACCGAGCAGTATCAAAATTACCCGTTTTTTATGCACTTTGCGTGCTCTCCTCGCCTGCTGGTAAAAATGTATGTACGCACGCCTGGACGTTTGTGTCCCTCAATATAAAATGCGTTATTCCCCATCAAGAGAACCTATAGTGGTCACTTAGCAGCCAGCGGAGAACGCTGGAAACGCATCGAAATCGCGCAAGAAAAATAAGTTACGTATACGCCCCCGTGTGCGGCGCAAAGTCATCAAAATCAGCTGTAACACGCCACCCTCACAATAAAACGCTTCAGTTTCTTAAAGGCCATCAAAAGCACAGTTTCCTCTTGCAGAACGTGAAAGAAAAGATCCAGAAGCTGTTGAAAACAGAACAGTGAAAAATCAAGCAGTAACAAAATTACCCGTTTTTTACGCATTTTGCGTGCTTTCCTCGCCTGCTGGTAAAAATGTATATACACACGCCTGGACGCTTGTGTCTCTGAAAATAAAATGCGTTATTTCCCATCAAGGGAACCAATTATGGTCACTCAGCAGGCAGTGGAGAACGCTGGAAACGCATCGAAGTCGCGCCAGAAAAAAAGTTACGTATACGCCCCCGTGTGCTGCGCAAATTCATCAAAATCGGCTGTAACACGCCACCCTCAGAATAAAACGCTTCAGTTTCTTAAAGGCCATCAAAAGCACAGCTTTCCCTTGCAGATCGTGAAAGAAAACATCCAGGAGCAGTAGAAAACAGAACAGTGAAAAACCAGGCAGTAACAAAATTACTCGTTTTTTATGCATATTGGGTGCTCTCCTCACCTGCTGGTAAAAATGTATGTACGCACGCCTGGACGTTTGTGTCCCTCAATATAAAATGCGTTATTCCCCATCAAGGGAACATATAATGGTCACTCAGCAGCCAGTGGAGAACGCTGGAAACGCGTCGATGCCGAGACAGAAAAAAATGTTACGTATACGCCCGCGTATGCGGCGCAAAGTCATAAAAATCAGCTGTAACACGCCACCCTCAGTATAAAACGCTTCAGTTTCTTAAAGGCCTTCAAAAGCACAGATTCCTCTTGCGGAGCGTGAAAGAAAACATCCAGGAGCTGTAGAAAACAGAACAGTGAAAAACCAGGCAGTAACAAAATTACTCGTTTTTTATGCATTTTGTGTGCTCTCCTCGCCTGCTGGTAAAAAATTTATGTACGCACGCCTGGACGTTTGTGTCCCTCAATATAAAATGCGTTATTCCCCATTAAGGGAACCTATAATGGTCACTCAGCAGCCAGTGGAGAACGCTGGAAACGCATCAATGCCGAGACAGAAAAAAATGTTACGTATACGCCCGCGTATGCGGCGCAAAGTCATAAAAATCAGCTGTAACACGCCACCCTCAGTATAAAACGCTTCAGTTTCTTAAAGGCCTTCAAAAGCACAGCTTCCTCTTGCAGAACGTGAAGGAAAACATCCAGGGGCTGTTGAAAACAGAACAGTGAAAACCAGGCAGTAGCAAAATTAACCGTTTTTTATGCATTTTGTGTGCTCTCCTCGCCTGCTGGTGAAAATGTATGTACGCACGCCTGGACGTTTGTGTCCCTCAATAGAAAATGCGTTATTTCCCATCAAGGGAACCTATAATGGTCACTTAGCAGCCAGCGCAGAGCGCTGGAAACGCATCGAAGTCGCGCCAGAAAAAAATGTTGCGTATACGCCCCCGTGTGCGGCGCAGAGTCATCAAAATCAGCTGTAGCACGCCACCCTCAGAATAAAATGCTTCAGTTTCTTAAAGGCCTTCAAAAGCACAGTTTCCTCTTGCAGAACGTGAAGGAAAACATCCAGGGGCTGTTGAAAACAGAACAGTGAAAAACCAGGCAGTAGCAAAATTAACCGTTTTTTATGCATTTTGTGTGATCTCCTCGCCTGCTGGTAAAAATGTATGTACGGACGCCTGGACGTTTGTGTCCCTCAATAGAAAATGCGTTATTCACCATCAAGGGAACAGAGCAGTGAAAAACCGAGCAGTAACAAAATTACTCGTTTTTTATGCATTTTGCGTGCCCTCCTCGCCTGCTGGTAAAATTGTATATACACACGCCTGAACGCTTGTGTCCCTCATAATAAAATGCGTTATTTCCCATCAAGGGAACCAATTATGGTCACTCAGCAGGCAGTGGAGAACGCTGGAAACGCATCGAAGTCGCGCCAGAAAAAAAGTTACGTATACGCCCCCGCGTGCTGCGCAAATTTCATCAAAATCAGCTGTAACACGCCAACCTCTGAATAAAACGCTTCAGTTTCTTAAAGGCCTTCAAAAGCACAGCTTCCCCTTGCAGATCGTGAAAGAAGACATCCAGGAGCTGTTGAAAACAGTGCAGTGAAAAACCAGGCAGTAACAAAATTACCCGTTTTGTATGCATTTTGTGTGCTCTCCTCGGCTGCTGGTAAAAATGTATGTACGCACGCCTGGACGTTTGTGTCCCTCAATACAAAATGCGTTATTCCCCATCAAGGGAACCTATAATGGTCACTCAGCAGCCAGTGGAGAACGCTGGAAACGCATCGATGCCGAGACAGAAAAAAATGTTACGTATACGCCCGCGTATGCGGCGCAAGGTCATAAAAATCAGCTGTAACACGCCACCCTCACAATAAAACGCTTCAGTTTCTTAAAGGCCTTCAAAAGCACAGCTTCCCCTTGCAGACCGGGAAAGAAAACATACAGGAGCTGTTGAAAACAGAGCAGTGAAAAACCGAGCAGTAACAAAATCACTCGTTTTTTATGCATTTTGCGTGCCCTCCTCGCCTGCTGGTAAAATTGTATATACACACGCCTGAACGCTTGTGTCCCTCATAATAAAATGCGTTATTTCCCATCAAGGGAACCAATTATGGTCACTCAGCAGGCAGTGGAGAACGCTGGAAACGCATCGAAGTCGCGCCAGAAAAAAAGTTACGTATACGCCCCCGTGTGCTGCGCAAATTCATCAAAATCAGCTGTAACACGCCAACCTCTGAATAAAACGCTTCAGTTTCTTAAAGGCCTTCAAAAGCACAGCTTCCCCTTGCAGATCGTGAAAGAAGACATCCAGGAGCTGTTGAAAACAGAGCAGTGAAAAACCAGGCAGTAACAAAATTACCCGTTTTGTATGCATTTTGTGTGCTCTCCTCGGCTGCTGGTAAAAATGTATGTACGCACGCCTGGACGTTTGTGTCCCTCAATATAAAATGCGTTATTCCCCATCAAGGGAACCTATAATGGTCACTCAGCAGCCAGTGGAGAACGCTGGAAACGCATCGATGCCGAGACAGAAAAAAATGTTACGTATACGCCCGCGTATGCGGCGCAAAGTCATAAAAATCAGCTGTAACACGCCACCCTCAGTATAAAACGCTTCTGTTTCTTAAAGGCCTTCAAAAGCACAGCTTCCCCTTGCAGACCGTGAAAGAAAACATACAGGAGCTGTTGAAAACAGAGCAGTGAAAAACCGAGCAGTAACAAAATCACTCGTTTTTTATGCATTTTGCGTGCCCTCCTCGCCTGCTGGTAAAATTGTATATACACACGCCTGAACGCTTGTGTCCCTCATAATAAAATGCGTTATTTCCCATCAAGGGAACCAATTATGGTCACTCAGCAGGCAGTGGAGAACGCTGGAAACGCATCGAAGTCGCGCCAGAAAAAAAGTTACGTATACGCCCCCGTGTGCTGCGCAAATTCATCAAAATCAGCTGTAACACGCCACCCTCAGAATAAAACGCTTCAGTTTCTTAAAGGCCATCAAAAGCACAGCTTTCCCTTGCAGATCGTGAAAGAAAACATCCAGGAGCTGTAGAAAACAGAACAGCGAAAAACCAGGCAGTAACAAAATTACTCGTTTTTTATGCATATTGGGTGCTCTCCTCACCTGCTGGTAAAAATGTATGTACGCACGCCTGGACGTTTGTGTCCCTCAATATAAAATGCGTTATTCCCCATCAAGGGCACATATAATGGTCACTCAGCAGCCAGTGGAGAACGCTGGAAACGCGTCGATGCCGAGACAGAAAAAAATGTTACGTATACGCCCGCGTATGCGGCGCAAAGTCATAAAAATCAGCTGTAACACGCCACCCTCAGTATAAAACGCTTCAGTTTCTTAAAGGCCTTCAAAAGCACAGACTCCTCTTGCAGAGCGTGAAAGAAAACATCCAGGAGCTGTAGAAAACAGAACAGTGAAAAACCAGGCAGTAACAAAATTACCCGTTTTTTATGCATTTTGTGTGCTCTCCTCGCCTGCTGGTAAAAATGTATGTACGCACGCCTGGACGTTTGTGTCCCTCAATATAAAATGCGTTATTCCCCATTAAGGGAACCTATAATGGTCACTCAGCAGCCAGTGGAGAACGCTGGAAACGCATCGATGCCGAGACAGAAAAAAATGTTACGTATACGCCCGCGTATGCGGCGCAAAGTCATAAAAATCAGCTGTAACACGCCACCCTCAGTATAAAACGCTTCAGTTTCTTAAAGGCCTTCAAAAGCACAGTTTCCTCTTGCAGAACGTGAAGGAAAAAATCCAGGGGCTGTTGAAAACAGAACAGTGAAAAACCAGGCAGTAGCAAAATTAACCGTTTTTTATGCATTTTGTGTGCTCTCCTCGCCTGCTGGTAAAAATGTATGTACGCACGCCTGGACGTTTGTATCCCTCAATATAAAATGCGTTATTCCCCATCAAGGGAACATATAATGGTCACTCAGCAGCCAGTGGAGAACGCTGGAAACGCGTCGATGCCGAGACAGAAAAAAATGTTACGTATACGCCCGCGTATGCGGCGCAAAGTCATAAAAATCAGCTGTAACACGCCACCCTCAGTATAAAACGCTTCAGTTTCTTAAAGGCCTTCAAAAGCACAGCTTCCCCTTGCAGATCGTGAATGAAAACATCCAGGAGCTGTTGAAAACAGAGCAGTGAAAAACCAGGCAGTAACAAAATTACCCGTTTTGTATGCATTTTGTGTGCTCTCCTCGGCTGCTGGTAAAAATGTATGTACGCACGCCTGGACGTTTGTGTCCCTCAATATAAAATGCGTTATTCCCCATCAAGGGAACCTATAATGGTCACTTAGCAGCCAGCGCAGAACGCTGGAATCGCATCGAAGTCGCGCCAGAAAAAAATTACGTATACGCCCCGTGTGCTGCGCAAATTCATCAAAATCAGCTGTAACACGCCACCCTCAGAATAAAACGCTTCAGTTTCTTAAAGGCCATCAAAAGCACAGCTTTCCCTTGCAGATCGTGAAAGAAAACATCCAGGAGCTGTTGAAAACAGAACAGTGAAAAACCAGGCAGTAACAAAATTACCCGGTTTTTATGCATTTTGTGTGCTCTCCTCGGCTGCTGGTAAAAATGTATGTACGCACGCCTGGACGTTTGTGTCCCTCAATATAAAATGCGTTATTCCCCATTAAGGGAACCTATAATGGTCACTCAGCAGCCAGTGGAGAACGCTGGAAACGCATCAATGCCGAGACAGAAAAAAATGTTACGTATACGCCCGCGTATGCGGCGCAAAGTCATAAAAATCAGCTGTAACACGCCACCCTCAGTATAAAACGCTTCAGTTTCTTAAAGGCCTTCAAAAGCACAGTTTCCTCTTGCAGAACGTGAAGGAAAACATCCAGGGTCTGTTGAAAACAGAACAGTGAAAACCAGGCAGTAGCAAAATTAACCGTTTTTTATGCATTTTGTGTGCTCTCCTCGCCTGCTGGTGAAAATGTATGTACGCACGCCTGGACGTTTGTGTCCCTCAATAGAAAATGCGTTATTTCCCATCAAGGGAACCTATAATGGTCACTTAGCAGCCAGCGCAGAGCGCTGGAAACGCATCGAAGTCGCGCCAGAAAAAAATGTTGCGTATACGCCCCCGTGTGCGGCGCAGAGTCATCAAAATCAGCTGTAGCACGCCACCCTCAGAATAAAATGCTTCAGTTTCTTAAAGGCCTTCAAAAGCACAGTTTCCTCTTGCAGAACGTGAAGGAAAACATCCAGGGGCTGTTGAAAACAGAACAGTGAAAAACCAGGCAGTAGCAAAATTAACCGTTTTTTATGCATTTTGTGTGCTCTCCTCGCCTGCTGGTAAAAATGTATGTACGGACGCCTGGACGTTTGTGTCCCTCAATAGAAAATGCGTTATTCACCATCAAGGGAACAGAGCAGTGAAAAACCGAGCAGTAACAAAATTACTCGTTTTTTATGCATTTTGCGTGCCCTCCTCGCCTGCTGGTAAAATTGTATATACACACGCCTGAACGCTTGTGTCCCTCATAATAAAATGCGTTATTTCCCATCAAGGGAACCAATTATGGTCACTCAGCAGGCAGTGGAGAACGCTGGAAACGCATCGAAGTCGCGCCAGAAAAAAAGTTACGTATACGCCCCCGTGTGCTGCGCAAATTCATCAAAATCAGCTGTAACACGCCAACCTCTGAATAAAACGCTTCAGTTTCTTAAAGGCCTTCAAAAGCACAGCTTCCCCTTGCAGATCGTGAAAGAAGACATCCAGGAGCTGTTGAAAACAGAGCAGTGAAAAACCAGGCAGTAACAAAATTACCCGTTTTGTATGCATTTTGTGTGCTCTCCTCGGCTGCTGGTAAAAATGTATGTACGCACGCCTGGACGTTTGTGTCCCTCAATATAAAATGCGTTATTCCCCATCAAGGGAACCTATAATGGTCACTCAGCAGCCAGTGGAGAACGCTGGAAACGCATCGATGCCGAGACAGAAAAAAATGTTACGTATACGCCCGCGTATGCGGCGCAAAGTCATAAAAATCAGCTGTAACACGCCACCCTCAGTATAAAACGCTTCAGTTTCTTAAAGGCCTTCAAAAGCACAGCTTCCCCTTGCAGACCGTGAAAGAAAACATACAGGTGCTGTTGAAAACAGAGCAGTGAAAAACCGAGCAGTAACAAAATCACTCGTTTTTTATGCATTTTGCGTGCCCTCCTCGCCTGCTGGTAAAATTGTATATACACACGCCTGAACGCTTGTGTTCTCATAATAAAATGCGTTATTTCCCATCAAGGGAACCAATTATGGTCACTCAGCAGGCAGTGGAGAACGCTGGAAACGCATCGAAGTCGCGCCAGAAAAAAAGTTACGTATACGCCCCCGTGTGCTGCGCAAATTCATCAAAATCAGCTGTAACACGCCACCCTCAGAATAAAACGCTTCAGTTTCTTAAAGGCCATCAAAAGCACAGCTTTCCCTTGCAGATCGTGAAAGAAAACATCCAGGAGCTGTAGAAAACAGAACAGTGAAAAACCAGGCAGTAACAAAATTACTCGTTTTTTATGCATATTGGGTGCTCTCCTCACCTGCTGGTAAAAATGTATGTACGCACGCCTGGACGTTTGTGTCCCTCAATATAAAATGCGTTATTCCCCATCAAGGGAACATATAATGGTCACTCAGCAGCCAGTGGAGAACGCTGGAAACGCGTCGATGCCGAGACAGAAAAAAATGTTACGTATACGCCCGCGTATGCGGCGCAAAGTCATAAAAATCAGCTGTAACACGCCACCCTCAGTATAAAACGCTTCAGTTTCTTAAAGGCCTTCAAAAGCACAGACTCCTCTTGCAGAGCGTGAAAGAAAACATCCAGGAGCTGTAGAAAACAGAACAGTGAAAAACCAGGCAGTAACAAAATTACCCGATTTTTATGCATTTTGTGTGCTCTCCTCGCCTGCTGGTAAAAATGTATGTACGCACGCCTGGACGTTTGTGTCCCTCAATATAAAATGCGTTATTCCCCATTAAGGGAACCTATAATGGTCACTCAGCAGCCAGTGGAGAACGCTGGAAACGCATCGATGCCGAGACAGAAAAAAATGTTACGTATACGCCCGCGTATGCGGCGCAAAGTCATAAAAATCAGCTGTAACACGCCACCCTCAGTATAAAACGCTTCAGTTTCTTAAAGGCCTTCAAAAGCACAGTTTCCTCTTGCAGAACGTGAAGGAAAAAATCCAGGGGCTGTTGAAAACAGAACAGTGAAAAACCAGGCAGTAGCAAAATTACCCGTTTTTTATGCATTTTGTGTGCTCTCCTCGCCTGCTGGTAAAAATGTATGTACGCACGCCTGGACGTTTGTGTCCCTCAATATAAAATGCGTTATTCCCCATTAAGGGAACCTATAATGGTCACTCAGCAGCCAGTGGAGAACGCTGGAAACGCATCGATGCCGAGACAGAAAAAAATGTTACGTATACGCCCGCGTATGCGGCGCAAGGTCATAAAAATCAGCTGTAACACGCCACCCTCAGTATAAAACGCTTCAGTTTCTTAAAGGCCTTCAAAAGCACAGACTCCTCTTGCAGAGCGTGAAAGAAAACATCCAGGAGCTGTAGAAAACAGAGCAGTGAAAAACCAGGCAGTAACAAAATTACCCGTTTTTTATGCATTTTGTGTGCTCTCCTCGCCTGCTGGTAAAAATGTATGTACGCACGCCTGGACGTTTGTGTCCCTCAATATAAAATGCGTTATTCCCCATTAAGGGAACCTATAATGGTCACTCAGCAGCCAGTGGAGAACGCTGGAAACGCATCGATGCCGAGACAGAAAAAAATGTTACGTATACGCCCGCGTATGCGGCGCAAAGTCATAAAAATCAGCTGTAACACGCCACCCTCAGAATAAAACGCTTCAGTTTCTTAAAGGCCATCAAAAGCACAGCTTTCCCTTGCAGATCGTGAGAGAAAACATCCAGGAGCTCTAGAAAACAGAACAGTGAAAAACCAGGCAGTAACAAAATTACTCGTTTTTTATGCATATTGGGTGCTCTCCTCACCTGCTTGTAAAAATGTATGTACGCACGCCTGGACGTTTGTGTCCCTCAATATAAAATGCGTTATTCCCCATCAAGGGAACCTATAATGGTCACTTAGCAGCCAGCGCAGAACGCTAGAATCGCATCGAAGTCGCGCCAGAAAAAAATTACGTATACGCCCCCGTGTGCTGCGCAAATTCATCAAAATCAGCTGTAACACGCCACCCTCAGAATAAAACGCTTCAGTTTCTTAAAGGCCATCAAAAGCACAGCTTTCCCTTGCAGATCGTGAAAGAAAACATCCAGGAGCTGTTGAAAACAGAACAGTGAAAAACCAGGCAGTAACAAAATTACCCGGTTTTTATGCATTTTGTGTGCTCTCCTCGCCTGCTGGTAAAAATGTATGTACGCACGCCTGGACGTTTGTGTCCCTCAATATAAAATGCGTTATTCCCCATTAAGGGAACCTATAATGGTCACTCAGCAGCCAGTGGAGAACGCTGGAAACGCATCGAAGTCGCGCCAGAAAAAAAGTTACGTATACGCCCCCGTGTGCTGCGCAAATTCATCAAAATCAGCTGTAACACGCCACCCTCAGAATAAAACGCTTCAGTTTCTTAAAGACCATCAAAAGCACAGCTTTCCCTTGCAGATCGTGAAAGAAAACATCCAGGAGCTGTAGAAAACAGAACAGTGAAAAACCAGGCAGTAACAAAATTACTCGTTTTTTATGCATATTGGGTGCTCTCCTCACCTGCTGGTAAAAATGTATGTACGCACGCCTGGACGTTTGTGTCCCTCAATATAAAATGCGTTATTCCCCATCAAGGGAACATATAATGGTCACTCAGCAGCCAGTGGAGAACGCTGGAAACGCGTCGATGCCGAGACAGAAAAAAATGTTACGTATACGCCCGCGTATGCGGCGCAAAGTCATAAAAATCAGCTGTAACACGCCACCCTCAGTATAAAACGCTTCAGTTTCTTAAAGGCCTTCAAAAGCACAGACTCCTCTTGCAGAGCGTGAAAGAAAACATCCAGGAGCTGTAGAAAACAGAACAGTGAAAAACCAGGCAGTAACAAAATTACCCGTTTTTTATGCATTTTGTGTGCTCTCCTCGCCTGCTGGTAAAAATGTATGTACGCACGCCTGGACGTTTGTGTCCCTCAATATAAAATGCGTTATTCCCCATTAAGGGAACCTATAATGGTCACTCAGCAGCCAGTGGAGAACGCTGGAAACGCATCGATGCCGAGACAGAAAAAAATGTTACGTATACGCCCGCGTATGCGGCGCAAAGTCATAAAAATCAGCTGTAACACGCCACCCTCAGTATAAAACGCTTCAGTTTCTTAAAGGCCTTCAAAAGCACAGTTTCCTCTTGCAGAACGTGAAGGAAAAAATCCAGGGGCTGTTGAAAACAGAACAGTGAAAAACCAGGCAGTAGCAAAATTAACCGTTTTTTATGCATTTTGTGTGCTCTCCTCGCCTGCTGGTAAAAATGTATGTACGCACGCCTGGACGTTTGTGTCCCTCAATATAAAATGCGTTATTCCCCATCAAGGGAACATATAATGGTCACTCAGCAGCCAGTGGAGAACGCTGGAAACGCGTCGATGCCGAGACAGAAAAAAATGTTACGTATACGCCCGCGTATGCGGCGCAAAGTCATAAAAATCAGCTGTAACACGCCACCCTCAGTATAAAACGCTTCAGTTTCTTAAAGGCCTTCAAAAGCACAGCTTCCCCTTGCAGATCGTGAATGAAAACATCCAGGAGCTGTTGAAAACAGAGCAGTGAAAAACCAGGCAGTAACAAAATTACCCGTTTTGTATGCATTTTGTGTGCTCTCCTCGGCTGCTGGTAAAAATGTATGTACGCACGCCTGGACGTTTGTGTCCCTCAATATAAAATGCGTTATTCCCCATCAAGGGAACCTATAATGGTCACTTAGCAGCCAGCGCAGAACGCTGGAATCGCATCGAAGTCGCGCCAGAAAAAAATTACGTATACGCCCCGTGTGCTGCGCAAATTCATCAAAATCAGCTGTAACACGCCACCCTCAGAATAAAACGCTTCAGTTTCTTAAAGGCCATCAAAAGCACAGCTTTCCCTTGCAGATCGTGAAAGAAAACATCCAGGAGCTGTTGAAAACAGAACAGTGAAAAACCAGGCAGTAACAAAATTACCCGGTTTTTATGCATTTTGTGTGCTCTCCTCGGCTGCTGGTAAAAATGTATGTACGCACGCCTGGACGTTTGTGTCCCTCAATATAAAATGCGTTATTCCCCATTAAGGGAACCTATAATGGTCACTCAGCAGCCAGTGGAGAACGCTGGAAACGCATCAATGCCGAGACAGAAAAAAATGTTACGTATACGCCCGCGTATGCGGCGCAAAGTCATAAAAATCAGCTGTAACACGCCACCCTCAGTATAAAACGCTTCAGTTTCTTAAAGGCCTTCAAAAGCACAGTTTCCTCTTGCAGAACGTGAAGGAAAACATCCAGGAGCTGTAGAAAACAGAACAGTGAAAAACCAGGCAGTAACAAAATTACCCGTTTTTTATGCATTTTGTGTGCTCTCCTCGCCTGCTGGTAAAAATGTATGTACGCACGCCTGGACGTTTGTGTCCCTCAATATAAAATGCCTTATTCCCCATCAAGGGAACATATAATGGTCACTCAGCAGCCAGTGGAGAACGCTGGAAACGCGTCGATGCCGAGACAGAAAAAAATGTTACGTATACGCCCGCGTATGCGGCGCAAAGTCATAAAAATCAGCTGTAACACGCCACCCTCAGTATAAAACGCTTCAGTTTCATAAAGGCCTTCAAAAGCACAGACTCCTCTTGCAGAGCGTGAAAGAAAACATCCAGGAGCTGTAGAAAACAGAACAGTGAAAAACCAGGCAGTAACAAAATTACCCGTTTTTTATGCATTTTGTGTGCTCTCCTCGCCTGCTGGTAAAAATGTATGTACGCACGCCTGGACGTTTGTGTCCCTCAATATAAAATGCGTTATTCCCCATTAAGGGAACCTATAATGGTCACTCAGCAGCCAGTGGAGAACGCTGGAAACGCATCGATGCCGAGACAGAAAAAAATGTTACGTATACGCCCGCGTATGCGGCGCAAAGTCATAAAAATCAGCTGTAACACGCCACCCTCAGTATAAAACGCTTCAGTTTCTTAAAGGCCTTCAAAAGCACAGTTTCCTCTTGCAGAACGTGAAGGAAAACATCCAGGGGCTGTTGAAAACAGAACAGTGAAAAACCAGGCAGTAGCAAAATTAACCGATTTTTATGCATTTTGTGTGCTCTCCTCGCCTGCTGGTAAAAATGTATGTACGCACGCCTGGACGTTTGTGTCCCTCAATATAAAATGCGTTATTCCCCATCAAGGGAACATATAATGGTCACTCAGCAGCCAGTGGAGAACGCTGGAAACGCGTCGATGCCGAGACAGAAAAAAATGTTACGTATACGCCCGCGTATGCGGCGCAAAGTCATAAAAATCAGCTGTAACACGCCACCCTCAGTATAAAACGCTTCAGTTTCTTAAAGGCCTTCAAAAGCACAGCTTCCCCTTGCAGATCGTGAATGAAAACATCCAGGAGCTGTTGAAAACAGAGCAGTGAAAAACCAGGCAGTAACAAAATTACCCGTTTTGTATGCATTTTGTGTGCTCTCCTCGGCTGCTGGTAAAAATGTATGTACGCACGCCTGGACGTTTGTGTCCCTCAATATGAAATGCGTTATTCCCCATCAAGGGAACCTATAATGGTCACTCAGCAGCCAGCGCAGAACGCTGGAATCGCATCGAAGTCGCGCCAGAAAAAAATTACGTATACGCCCCCGTGTGCTGCGCAAATTCATCAAAATCAGCTGTAACACGCCACCCTCAGAATAAAACGCTTCAGTTTCTTAAAGGCCATCAAAAGCACAGCTTTCCCTTGCAGATCGTGAAAGAAAACATCCAGGAGCTGTTGAAAACAGAACAGTGAAAAACCAGGCAGTAACAAAATTACCCGGTTTTTATGGATTTTGTGTGCTCTCCTCGGCTGCTGGTAAAAATGTATGTACGCACGCCTGGATGATTGTGTCCCTCAAAATAAAATGCGTTATTCCCCATCAAGGGAACCTATAATGGTCACTCAGCAGCCAGTGGAGAACGCTGAAAACGCATCGATGCCGAGACAGAAAAAAATGTTACGTATACGCCCGCGTATGCGGCGCAAAGTCATAAAAATCAGCTGTAACACGCCACCCTCAGTATAAAACGCTTCAGTTTCTTAAAGGCCTTCAAAAGCGCAGTTTCCTCTTGCAGAACGTAAAAGAAAACATCCAGGAGCTTTTGAAAACAGAACAGTGAAAAGCCAAGCAGTAACAAAATTACTCGTTTTTTATGCATTTTGTGTGCTCTCCTCGCCTGCTGGTAAATATGTATGTACGCACGCCTGGACGTTTGTGTCCCCCAATATAAAATGCGTTATTTCCCATCAAGGGAACATATTATGGTGACGGCGTGTGCGGCGCAAATTCATCAAAATTAGCTGTAACACGCCACCCTCAGAATAAAACGCTTCAGTTTCTTAAAAGCCTTCAAAAGCACAGTTTCCTCTAGCAGAACGTGAAAGAAAACATCCAGGAGCTTTTGAAAACAGAACAGTGAAAAACCAAGCAGTAACAAAATTACTCGTTTTTTATGCATTTTGTGTGCTCTCCTCGCCTGCTGGTAAATATGTATGTACGCAGGGCTGGACGTTTGTATCCCCCAATATAAAATGCGTTATTCCCCGTCAAGAGAACTTTAAGTGGTCACTCGGCAGCCAGTGGAGAACGCTGGAAATGCATCGAAGTCGAGCAAGCAAAAAACGTTACGTATACGCCCCCGTGTGCGGCGCAAAGTCATCAAAATCAGCTGTAACACGCCACCCTCAGAATTAGACGCTTCAGTTTCTTAAAGGCCTTCAAAAGCACAATTTCCTCTCGCAGAGCGTGAAAGAAAACTTCCAGGAGCTGTTGAAAACAGAACAGTGAAAAACCAAGCAGTAACAAAATTACTCGATTTTTATGCATTTTGCGTGCTCTCCTCGCCTGCTGGTAAAAATGTATGTACGCACGCCTGGACGTTTGTGTCCCTCAATAGAAAATGCGTTATTCCCCATCAAGGGAACCTATAATGGTCACTTAGCAGCCAGCGCAGAACGCTGGAAACGCATCGAAGTCGCGCCAGAAAAAAAGTTACGTATACGCCCCCGTGTGCTGCGCAAATTCATCAAAATCAGCTGTAACACGCCACCCTCAGAATAAAACGCTTCAGTTTCTTAAAGGCCATCAAAAGCACAGCTTCCCCTTACAGATCGTGAAAGAAAACAGCCAGGAGCTGTTGAAAACAGAACAGTGAAAAATCAAGCAGTAACAAAATTACCCGTTTCTTATGCACTTTGTGTGCTCTCCTCGGCTGCTGGTAAAAATGTATGTACGCACGCCTGGATGTTTGTGTCCCTCAATATAAAATGCGTTATTCCCCATCAAGGGAACCTATAATGGTCACTCAGCAGCCAGTGGAGAACGCTGGAAACGCATCGATGCCGGGACAGAAAAAAATGTTACGTATACGCCCGCGTATGCGGCGCAAAGTCATAAAAATCAGCTTCAACACGCCACCCTCAGTACAAAACGCTTCGGTTTCTTAAAGGCCTTCAAAAGCGCAGTTTCCTCTTACAGAACGTAAAAGAAAACAGCCAGGAGCTGTTGAAAACAGAACAATGAAAAACCAAGCAGTAACAAAATTACTCGTTTTTTATGCATTTTGCGTGCTCTCCTCGCCTGCTGGTAAAAATATATGTACGCACGCCTGGACGTTTGTGTCCCTCAGTATCAAATGCGTTATTCCCCATCAAGAGAACCTATAGTGGTCACATAGCAGCCAGCGGAGAACGCTAGAAACGCATCGATATCGCGCCAGAAAAAAATGTTACGTATACGCCCCCGTGTGCGGCGCAAAGTCATCAAAATCAGCTGTAACATGCCACCCTCAGAATAAAACGCTTCAGTTTCTTAATGGCCAACAAAAGCACAGTTTCCTCTTGCAGAACGTGAAAGAAAACATCCAGGAGCTGTAGAAAACAGAACAGTGAAAAATCGAGCAGTAACAAAATTACCCGTTTTTAATGCATTTTGCGTGCTCTCCTCGCCTGCTGGTAGAAACGATTGTACGCACGCCTGGACGTTTGTGTCCCTCAATATAAAATGCGTTATTCCCCATCAAGGGAACATATAATGGTCACTCAGCAGCCAGTGGAGAACGCTGGAAACGCGTCGATGCCGAGACAGAAAAAAATGTTACGTATACGCCCGCGTATGCGGCGCAAAGTCATAAAAATCAGCTGTAACACGCCACCCTCAGTATAAAACGCTTCAGTTTCTTAAAGGCCTTCAAAAGCACAGACTCCTCTTGCAGAGCGTGAAAGAAAACATCCAGGAGCTGTAGAAAACAGAACAGTGAAAAACCAGGCAGTAACAAAATTACCCGTTTTTTATGCATTTTGTGTGCTCTCCTCGCCTGCTGGTAAAAATGTATGTACGCACGCCTGGACGTTTGTGTCCCTCAATATAGAATGCGTTATTCCCCATTAAGGGAACCTATAATGGTCACTCAGCAGCCAGTGGAGAACGCTGGAAACGCATCGATGCCGAGACAGAAAAAAATGTTACGTATACGCCCGCGTATGCGGCGCAAAGTCATAAAAATCAGCTGTAACACGCCACCCTCAGTATAAAACGCTTCAGTTTCCTAAAGGCCTTCAAAAGCACAGTTTCCTCTTGCAGAACGTGAAGGAAAACATCCAGGGGCTGTTGAAAACAGAACAGTGAAAAACCAGGCAGTAGAAAAATTAACCGTTTTTTATGCATTTTGTGTGCTCTCCTCGCCTGCTGGTAAAAATGTATGTACGCACGCCTGGACGTTTGTGTCCCTCAATATAAAATGCGTTATTCCCCATCAAGGGAACATATAATGGTCACTCAGCAGACAGTGGAGAACGCTGGAAACGCGTCGATGCCGAGACAGAAAAAAATGTTACGTATACGCCCGCGTATGCGGCGCAAAGTCATAAAAATCAGCTGTAACACGCCACCCTCAGTATAAAACGCTTCAGTTTCTTGAAGGCCTTCAAAAGCACAGCTTCCCCTTGCAGATCGTGAATGAAAACATCCAGGAGCTGTTGAAAACAGAGCAGTGAAAAACCAGGCAGTAACAAAATTACCCGTTTTGTATGCATTTTGTGTGCTCTCCTCGGCTGCTGGTAAAAATGTATGTACGCACGCCTGGACGTTTGTGTCCCTCAATATAAAATGCGTTATTCCCCATCAAGGGAACCTATAATGGTCACTTAGCAGCCAGCGCAGAACGCTGGAATCGCATCGGAGTCGCGCCAGAAAAAAATTACGTATACGCCCCCGTGTGCTGCGCAAATTCATCAAAATCAGCTGTAACACGCCACCCTCAGAATAAAACGCTTCAGTTTCTTAAAGGCCATCAAAACCACAGCTTTCCCTTGCAGATCGTGAAAGAAAACATCCAGGAGCTGTTGAAAACAGAACAGTGAAAAACCAGGCAGTAACAAAATTACCCGGTTTTTATGCATTTTGTGTGCTCTCCTCGGCTGCTGGTAAAAATGTATGTACGCACGCCTGGATGATTGTGTCCCTCAAAATAAAATGCGTTATTCCCCATCAAGGGAACCTATAATGGTCACTCAGCAGCCAGTGGAGAACGCTGGAAACGCTTCGATGCCGAGACAGAAAAAAATGTTACGTATACGCCCGCGTATGCGGCGCAAAGTCATGAAAATCAGCTGTAACACGCCACCCTCAGTATAAAACGCTTCAGTTTCTTAAAGGCCTTCAAAAGCGCAGTTTCCTCTTGCAGAACGTAAAAGAAAACATCCAGGAGCTTTTGAAAACAGAACAGTGAAAAGCCAAGCAGTAACAAAATTACTCGTTTTTTATGCATTTTGTGTGCTCTCCTCGCCTGCTGGTAAATATGTATGTACGCACGCCTGGACGTTTGTGTCCCCCAATATAAAATGCGTTATTTCCCATCAAGGGAACATATTATGGTGACGGCGTGTGCGGCGCAAATTCATCAAAATCAGCTGTAACACGCCACCCTCAGAATAAAACGCTTCAGTTTCTTAAAGGCCTTTAAAAGCACAGTTTCCTCTAGCAGAACGTGAAAGAAAACATCCAGGAGCTTTTGAAAACAGAACAGTGAAAAACCAAGCAGTAACAAAATTACTCGTTTTTTATGCATTTTGTGTGCTCTCCTCGCCTGCTGGTAAATATGTATGTACGCAGGGCTGGACGTTTGTATCCCCCAATATAAAATGCGTTATTCCCCGTCAAGAGAACTTTTAGCGGTCACTCGGCAGCCAGTGGAGAACGCTGGAAATGCATCGAAGTCGAGCAAGCAAAAAACGTTACGTATACGCCCCCGTGTGCGGCGCAAAGTCATCAAAATCAGCTGTAACACGCCACCCTCAGAATTATACGCTTCAGTTTCTTAAAGGCCTTCAAAAGCACAATTTCCTCTCGCAGAGCGTGAAAGAAAACTTCCAGGAGCTGTTGAAAACAGAACAGTGAAAAACCAAGCAGTAACAAAATTACTCGTTTTTTATGCATTTTGTGTGCTCTCCTCGCCTGCTGGTAAAAATGTATGTACGCACGCCTGGACGTTTGTGTCCCTCAATAGAAAATGCGTTATTCCCCATCAAGGGAACCTATAATGGTCACTTAGCAGCCAGCGCAGAACGCTGGAAATGCATCGAAGTCGAGCAAGCAAAAAACGTTACGTATACGCCCCCGTGTGCGGCGCAAATTCATCAAAATCAGCTGTAACACGCCACCCTCAGAATAAAACGCTTCAGTTTATTAAAGGCCATCAAAAGCACAGCTTCCCCTTACAGATCGTGAAAGAAAACAGCCAGGAGCTGTTGAAAACAGAACAGTGAAAAATCAAGCAGTAACAAAATTACCCGTTTCTTATGCACATTGTGTGCTCTCCTCGGCTGCTGGTAAAAATGTATGTACGCACGCCTGGATGTTTGTGTCCCTCAATATAAAATGCGTTATTCCCCATCAAGGGAACCTATAATGGTCACTTAGCAGTCAGCGGAGAACGCTGGAAACGCATCGAAATCGCGACAGAAAGAAATGTTACGTATACGCCCCCGTGTGCGGTGCAAAGTCAACAAAACCAGCTGTAACACGCCACCCTCAGAATAAAACGCTTCAGTTTCTTAAAGGCCATCAAAAGCACAGTTTCCTCTTGCAGAACGTGAAAGAAAAGATCCAGAAGCTGTTGAAAACAGAACAGTGAAAAATCAAGCAGTAACAAAATTACCCGTTTTTTATGCATTTTGCGTGCTTTCCTCGCCTGCTGGTAAAAATGTATATACACACGCCTGGACGCTTGTGTCCCTCAAAATAAAATGCGTTATTTCCCATGAAGGGAACCTATCGTGGTCACTCAGCAAGCAGTGGAGATGGCTGAAAACGCATCGATGTCGCGCAGGAAAAAAATGTTACGTATACGCCCCCCTGTGCGGCGTAGAGTCATCAAAATCAGCTGTAACGCGCCACCCTCAGAATAAAACGCTTCAGTTTCTTAAAGGCCATCAAAAGCACAGTTTCCTATTGCAGAACGTGAAAGAAAAGATCCAGAAGCTGTCGAAAACAGAACAGTGAAAAATCAAGCAGTAACAAAATTACCCGTTTTTTATGCATTTTGCGTGCTTTCCTCGCCTGCTGGTAAAAATGTATATACACACGCCTGGACGCTTGTGTCCCTCGAAATAAAATGCGTTGTTTCCCATCAAGGGAACATATTATGGTCACTCAGCAGCCTGTGGAGAACGCTGGAAACGCATCGATGTCGAGACAGAAAAAAATGTTACCTATACGCCCCCGTGTGCGGCGCAAATTCATCAAAATCAGCTGTAACACGCCACCCTCAGAATAAAACGCTTCAGTTTCTTAAAGGTCTTCAAAAGCACAGCCCTCTCTTGCAGAACGTGAAAGAAAACATCCAGGAGCTGTTGAAAACAGAACAGAGAAAAACTAAGCAGTAACAAAATTACTCGTTTTTTGTGCATTTTGTGTGCTCTCCTCGCCTGCTGGTAAAAATGTATGTACGCACGCCTGGACGTTTGTGTCCCTCAATAGAAAATGCGTTATTCCCCATCAAGGGAACCTATAATGGTCACTTAGCAGCCAGCGCAGAAGGCTGGAAACGCATCGAAGTCGCGCCAGAGAAAAAGTTACGTATACGCCCCCGTGTGCTGCGCAAATTCATCAAAATCAGCTGTAACACGCCACCCTCAGAATAAAACGCTTCAGTTTCTTAAAGGCCATCAAAAGCACAGCTTCCCCTTGCAGATCGTGACAGAAAACATCCAGGAGCTGTTGAAAACAGAACAGTGAAAAACCAGGCAGTAACAAAATTACCCGTTTTTTATGCATTTTGTGTGCTCTCCTCGGCTGCTGGTAAAAATGTATGTAACCACGCCTGGATGTTTGTGTCCCTCAATATAAAATGCGTTATTCCCCATCAAGGGAACCTATAATGGTCACTCAGCAGTCAGTGGAGAACGCTGGAAGCGCATCGATGCCGAGACAGAAATAAATGTTACGTATACGCCCGCGTGTGCGGCGCAAAGTCATAAAAATCAGCTGTAACACCCCACCCTCAGTATAAAACGCTACAGTTTCTTAAAGGCCTTCAAAAGCGCAGTTTCCTCTTGCAGAACGTAAAAGAAAACATCCAGGAGCTTTTGAAAACATAACAGTGAAAAGCCAAGCAGTAACAAAATTACTCGTTTTTTATGCATTTTGTGTGCTCTCCTCGCCTGATGGTAGATATGTATGTACGCACGCCTGGACGTTTGTGTCCCCCAATATAAAATGCGTTATTCCCCGTCAAGAGAACCTATAGTGGTCACTCGGCAGCCAGTGGACAACGCTGGAAATGCATCGAAGTCGAGCAAGAAAAAAACGTTACGTATACGCCCCCGTGTGCGGCGCAAAGTCATCAAAATCAGCTGTAACACGCCACCCTCAGAATAAAACGCTTCAGTTTCTGAAAGGCCTTCAAAAGAACAGTTTCCCCTTGCAGAACGTGAGAGACAACGTCCAGGAGCTGTTGAAAACAGAACAGTGAAAAACCAGGCAGTAACAAAATTACCCGTTTTTTATGCATTTTGTGTGCTCTCCTCGGCTGCTGGTAAAAATGTATGTACACACGTCTGGACGCTCGTGTCCCTCAAAATAAAGTGCGTTGTTTCCCATCAAGGGAACCTATTACGGTCACTCAGCAGCCAGTGGAGAGCGCTGGAAGCGCATCGATGTCGAGACAGAAAAAAATGTTACCTATACGCCCCCGTGTGCGGCGCAAATTCACCAAAATCAGCTGTAACACGCCGCCCTCAGAACTAAACGCTTCAGTCTCTTAAAGGCCTTCAAAAGCACAGCTTCCTCTTGCAGAACGTGAAAGAAAACATCCAGGAGCTTTTGAAAACAGAACAGTGAAAAAAAAAACAGTAACAAAATTACTCGTTTTTTATGCATTTTGTGTGCTCTCCTCGCCTGCTGGTAAAAATGTATGTACGCACGCCTGGACGTTTGTGTCCCTCAATAGTAAATGCGTTATTCCCCATCAAGGGAACCTATAATGGTCACTTAGCAGCCAGCGCAGAACGCTGGAAACGCATCGAAATCGCGCCAGAAAAAAAGTTACGTATACGCCCCCGTGTGCTGCGCAAGTTCATCAAAATCGGCTGTAACACGCCACCCTCAGAATGAAACGCTTCAGTCTCTTAAAGTCCATCAAAAGCACAGCTTCCCCTTGCAGATCGTGAAAGAAAACAGCCAGGAGCTGTTGAAAACAGAACAGTGAAAAATCAAGCAGTAACAAAATTACCCGTTTCATATGCATTTTGTGTGCCCTCCTCGCCTGCTGGTAAAAATGTATGTACACACGCCTGGACGTTTGTGTCCCTCAATATAAAATGCGATATTCCCCATCAAGGGAACCTATTATGGTCACCCAGCAGCCAGTGGAGAACCCTGGAAATGCATCGAAGTCGAGCAAGAAAAAAACGTTACGTATACGCCCCCGTGTGCGGCACAAAGTCAACAAAATCAGCTGTAACACGCCACCCTCAGAATAAAACGCTTTAGTTTCTTAAGGGTCTTCAAAAGCACAGTTTCCTCTTGCAGAGCGTAAAAGAAAACATCCAAGAACTGTTGAAATCAGAACAGTGAAAAACCAAGCAGTAACAAAATTACTCGTTTTTTATGCATTTTGTGTGCTCTCCTCGCCTGCTGGTAAAAATGTATGTACGCACGCCTGGACCTTTGTGTCCCTCAATATAAAATGCGTTATTCCCCATCAAGAGAACCCATAGTGGTCACTCGGCAGCCAGTGGACAACGCTGGAAATGCATCGAAGTCGAGCAAGAAAAAACGTTACGTATACGCCCCCGTGTGCGGCGCAAAGTCATCAAAATCAGCTGTAACACGCCACTCTCAGAATAAAATGCTTCAGTTTCTTAAAGGCCTTCAAAGGCACAGTTTCCTCTTGCGGATCATGAAAGAAAACGGCCAGGGGCTGTTGTAAACAGAACAGTGAAAAACCAAGCAGTAACAAAATTACTCGTTTTTTATGCATTTTGTGTGCTCTCCTCGCCTGCTGGTAAAAATGTATGTACGCACGCCTGGACGCTTATGTCCCTCAATATAAAGTGCGTTATTCCCCACCAAGGGAACCTATAATGGTCACTCAGCAGCCAGTGGAGAACCCTGGAAGCGCATCGAAGTCGCGCCAGAAAAAAATGTTACGTATTCGCCCCCGTGTGCGGCGCAAAGTCAACAAAATCAGCTGTAACACGCCACCCTCAGATTAAAAAGCTTCATTTTCTTAAAGGCCTTCAAAAGCACAGTTTCCTCTTGCAGAACGTGAAAGAAATCATCCAGGAGCTGCTGAAAACAGAACAGTGAAAAACCAAGCAGTAACAAAATTACCCGTTTTTTATGCATTTTGTGTGCTCTCCTCGGCTGCTGGTAAAAATATATGTACACACGTCTGGTCGCCCGTGTCCCTCAAAATAAAGTGCGTTGTTCCCCATCAAGGGAACCTATTACGGTCACTCAGCAGCCAGTGGAGAACGCTGGAAACGCATCGATGTCGAGACAGAAAAAAATGTTACCTATTCACCCCCGTGTGCGGCGCAAATTCATCAAAATCAGATGTAACACGCCACCCTCAGAATAAAACGCTTCAGTTTCTTAAAGGCCTTCAAAGGCACAGTTTCCTCTTGCGGAACATGAAAGAAAACGGACAGGGGCTGTTGAAAACAAAACAGTGAAAAACCAAGCAGTAACAAAATTACCCGTTTTTTATGCATTTTGTGTGCTCTCCTCGGCTGCTGGTAAAAATGAATGTACACACGTCTGGACGCTTGTGTCCCTCAAAATAAAGTGCGTTGTTTCCCATCAAGGGAACCTATTACGGTCACTCAGCAGCCAGTGGAGAACCCTGGAAACGCATCGAAGTCGCGCCAGAAAAAAATGGTACGTATAAGCCCCCGTGTGCGGCGCAAAGTCAACAAAATCAGCTGTAACACGCCACCCTCAGAATAAAAAGCTTCATTTTCTTAAAGGCCTTCAAAAGCACAGTTTCCTCTTGCAGAACGTGAAAGAAAACATCCAGGAGCTGCTGAAAACAGAACAGTGAAAAACCAAGCAATAACAAAATTACTCGTTTTTTATGCATTTTGTGTGCTCTCCTCGCCTGCTGGTAAAAATGTATGTACGCACGCCTGGACGTTTATGTCCCTCAATATAAAGTGCGTTATTCCCCATCAAGGGAACCTATAATGGTCACTCAGCAGCCAGTGGAGAACCCTGGAAACGCATCGAAGTCGCGCCAGAAAAAAATGTTACGTATTCGCCCCCGTGTGCGGCGCAAAGTCAACAAAATCAGCTGTAACACGCCACCCTCAGATTAAAAAGCTTCATTTTCTTAAAGGCCTTCAAAAGCACAGTTTCCTGTTGCAGATCGTAAAAGAAAACATCCAGGAGCTGCTGAAAACAGAACAGTGAAAAACCAAGCAGTAACAAAATTACCCGTTTTTTATGCATTTTGTGTGCTCTCCTCGGCTGCTGGTAAAAATGTATGTACACACGTCTGGACGCCTGTGTACCTCAAAATAAAGTGCGTTGTTTCCCATCAAGGGAACCTATTACGGTCACTCAGCAGCCAGTGGAGAACGCTGGAAGCGCATCGATGTCGAGACAGAAAAAAATGTTAGGTATACGCCCCCGTGTGCGGCGCAAAGTCAACAAAATCAGCTGTAACACGCCACCCTCAGAATAAAAAGCTTCATTTTCTTAAAGGCCTTCAAAAGCACAGTTTCCTCTTGCAGAACGTGAAAGAAAACATCCAGGAGCTGCTGAAAAGGGAACAGTGAAAAACCAAGCAGTAACAAAATTACCCGTTTTTTATGCATTTTGTGTGCTCTCCTCGGCTGCTGGTAAAAATATGTGTACACACGTCTTGACGCCTGTGTCCCTCAAAATAAAGTGCGTTGTTTCCCATCAAGGGAACCTATTACGGTCACTCAGCAGCCAGTGGAGAATGCTGGAAACGCATCGATGTCGAGACAGAAAAAAATGTTACCTATACACCCCCGTGTGCGGCGCAAATTCATCAAAATCAGATGTAACACGCCACCCTCAGAATAAAACGCTTCAGTTTCTTAAAGGCCTTCAAAGGCACAGTTTCCTCTTGCGGAACATGAAAGAAAACGGCCAGGGGCTGTTGAAAACAGAACAGTGAAAAACCAAGCAGTAACAAAATTACCCGTTTTTTATGCATTTTGTGTGCTCTCATCGGCTGCTGGTAAAAATGTATGTACACACGTCTGGACGCTTGTGTCCCTCAAAATAAAGTGCGTTGTTTCCCATCAAGGGAACCTATTACGGTCACTCAGCAGCCAGTGGAGACCGCTGGAAACGCATCGATGTCGAGACAGAAAAAAATGTTACGTATACGCCCCCGTGTGCGGCGCAAAGTCATCAAAATCAGCTGTAACACGCCACCCTCAGAACAAAATGCTTCATTTTCTTAAAGGCCTTCAAATGCACAGTTTCCTCTTGCAGAACGTGAAAGAAAACATCCAGGAGCTGCTGAAAACAGAACAGTGAAAAACCAAGCAGTAACAAAATTACCCGTTTTTTTATGCATTTTGTGTGCTCTCCTCGGCTGCTGGTAAAAATGTATGTACACACGTCTGGACGCTTGTGTCCCTCTCAATAAAGTGCGTTGTTTCCCATCAAGGGAACCTATTACGGTCACTCAGAAGCCAGTGGAGACCGCTGGAAACGCATCGATGTCGAGACAAAAAAAAATGTTACGTATACGCCCCCGTGTGCGGCGCAAATTCATCAAAATCAGCTGTAACACGCCACCCTCAGAATAAAAAGCTTCATTTTCTTAAAGGCCTTCAAAAGCACAGCTCCCTCTTGCAGAACGTGAAAGAAAACACCCAGGAGCTGTTGAAAACAGAACAGTGAAAAACCAAGCTGTAACAAAATTACTCGTTTTTTATGCATTTTGTGTGCTCTCCTCGCCTGCTGGTAAAAATGTATGTACGCACGCCTGGACGTTTGTGTCCCTCAATATAAAATGCAAAATTCCCCATCAAGGGAACCTATAATGGTCACTTAGAAGCCAGCGGAGAACGCTGAAAATGCATCGAAGTCGGGCCACAGAAAAATGTTACGTATACGCCCCCGTGTGCGGCGCAAATTCATCCACCACGCCACCCTCAGAATAAAATGCTTCAGTTTCTTAAAGGCCTTCAAAAGCACAGTTTCCGCTTGCAGAACGTGAAAGAAAACATCCAGGAACTGTTGAAAACAGAACAGTGAAAAATCGAGCAGTAACAAAATTACCCGTTTTTTATGCACTTTGCGTGCTCTCCTCTCCTGCTGGTAAAAATGTATGTACGCACGCCTGGACGTTTGTGTCCCTCAATATAAAATGCGTTATTCCCCATCAAGAGAACCTATAGTGGTCACTTAGCAGCCAGCGGAGAACGCTGGAATCGCATCGAAATCGCGCAAGAAAAAAATGTTACGTATACGCCCCCGTGTGCGGCGCAAAGTCATCAAAATCAGCTGTAACACGCCACCCTCAGAACAAAACGCTTCAAATTCTTAAAGGCCATCAAAAGCACAGTTTCCTCGTGCAGAACGTGAAAGAAAAGATCCAGAAGCTGTTGAAAACAGAACAGTGAAAAATCAAGCAATAACAAAATTACCCTTTTTTTATGCATTTTGCGTGCTTTCCTCGCCTGCTGGTAAAAATGTATATACACACGCCTGGACGCTTGTGTCCCTCAAAATAAAATGCGTTATTTCCCATCAAGGGAACCTATCGTGGTCACTCAGCAAGCAGTGGAGAAGGCTGAAAACCCATCGATGTCGCGCAGGAAAAAAATGTTACGTATACGCCCCCGTGTGCGGCGCAAAGTCATCAAAATCAGCTGTAACACGCCACCCTCAGAACAAAACGCTTCAAATTCTTAAAGGCCATCAAAAGCACAGTTTCCTCGTGCAGAACGTGAAAGAAAAGATCCAGAAGCTGTTGAAAACAGAACAGTGAAAAATCAAGCAATAACAAAATTACCCGTTTTTTTATGCATTTTGTGTGCTCTCCTCGGCTGCTGGTAAAAATGTATGTACACACGTCTGGACGCTTGTGTCCCTCAAAATAAAGTGCGTTGTTTCCCGTCAAGGGAACCTATTACGGTCACTCAGCAGCCAGTGGAGACCGCTGGAAACGCATCGATGTCTAGACAGAAAAAAATGTTACGTATACGCCCCCGTGTGCGGCGCAAATTCATCAAAATCAGCTGTAACACGCCACCCTCAGAATAAAAAGCTTCATTTTCTTAAAGGCCTTCAAAAGCACAGCTCCCTCTTGCAGAACGTGAAAGAAAACACCCAGGAGCTGTTGAAAACAGAACAGTGAAAAACCAAGCTGTAACAAAATTACTCGTTTTTTATGCATTTTGTGTGCTCTCCTCGCCTGCTGGTAAAAATGTATGTACACACGCCTGGACGCTTGTGTCCCTCAAAATAAAGTGCGTTGGTTCCCACCAAGGGAACCTATTACGGTCACTCAGCAGCCAGTGGAGAACGCTGGAAACGCATCGATGTCGAGACAGAAAAAAACGTTACGTATACGCCCCCGTGTGCGGCGCAAATTCATCAAAATCAGCTGTAACACGCCACCCTCAGAATAAAAAGCTTCATTTTCTTAAAGGCCTTCAAAAGCACAGCTCCCTCTTGCAGAACGTGAAAGAAAACACCCAGGAGCTGTTGAAAACAGAACAGTGAAAAACCAAGCTGTAACAAAATTACTCGTTTTTTATGCATTTTGTGTGCTCTCCTCGCCTGCTGGTAAAAATGTATGTACGCACGCCTGGACGTTTGTGTCCCTCAATATAAAATGCGTAATTCCCCATCAAGGGAACCTATAATGGTCACTTAGAAGCCAGCGGAGAACGCTGAAAATGCGTCGAAGTCGGGCCACAGAAAAATGTTACGTATACGCCCCCTGTGCGGCGCAGAGTCATCAAAATCAGCTGTAACACGCCACCCTCAGAATAAAACGCTTCAGTTTCTTAAGGGCCTTCATAAGCACAGTTCTCTCTTGCAGAACGTGAAAGAAAACATGCAGGAGCTGCTGAAAACAGAACAGTGAAAAACCAAGCAGTAACAAAATTACCCGTTTTTGATGCATTTTGTGTGCTCTCCTCGGCTGCTGGTAAAAATGTATGTACACACGCCTGGACGCTTGTGTCCCTCAAAATAAAGTGCGTTGGTTCCCACCAAGGGAACCTATTACGGTCACTCAGCAGCCAGTGGAGAACGCTGGAAACGCATCGATGTCGAGACAGAAAAAAACGTTACGTATACGCCCCCGTGTGCGGCGCAAAGTCATCAAAATCAGCTGTAACACGCCACCCTCAGAATAAAACGCTTTAGTTTCTTAAAGGTCTTCAAAAGCACAGTTTCCTCTTGCAGAGCGTAAAAGAAAACATCCAAGAACTGTTGAAATCAGAACAGTGAAAAACCAAGCAGTAATAAAATCGCTCTTTTTTTATGCAATTTGTGTGCTCTCCTCGCCTGCTGGTAAAAATGTATGCACGCACGCCTGGACGTTTGTGTCCCTCAATATAAAGTGCGTTATTCCCCATCAAGGGAACCTATAACGGTCACTCAGCAGCCAGTGGAGAACCCTGGAAACGCATCGAAGTCGCGCCAGAAAAAAATATTACGTATACGCCCCCGTGTGCGGCGCAAAGTCAACAAAATCAGCTGTAACACGCCGCCCTCAGAATAAAATGCTTCATTTTCTTAAAGGCCTTCAAAAGCACAGTTTCCTCTTGCAGAACGTGAGAGAAAACATCCAGGAGCTGCTGAAAACAGAACAGTGAAAAACCAAGCAGTAACAAAATTACCCGTTTTTTATGCATTTTGTGTGCTCTCCTCGGCTGCTGGTAAAAATGTATGTACACACGCCTGGACGTTTGTGTCCCTCAATATAAAGTGCGTTGTTTCCCATCAAGGGAACCTATTACGGTCACTCAGCAGCCAGTGGAGAACGCTGGAAACGCATCGATGTCGAGACAGATAAAAATGTTACCTATACACCCCCGTGTGCGGCGCAAATTCATCAAAATCAGATGTAACACGCCACCCTCAGAATAAAACGCTTCAGTTTCTTAAAGGCCTTCAAAAGCACAGTTTCCTCTTGCGGAACATGAAGGAAAACGGCCAGGGGCTGTTGAAAACAGAACAGTGAAAAACCAAGCAGTAACAAAATTACCCGTTTTTTATGCATTTTGTGTGCTCTCCTCGGCTGCTGGTAAAAATGTATGTACACACGTCTGGACGCTTGTGTCCCTCAAAATGAAGTGCGTTGTTTCCCATCAAGGGAACCTATTACGGTCACTCAGCAGCCAGTGGAGACGGCTGGAAACGCATCGATGTCGAGACTGAAAAAAATGTTACGTATACGCCCCCGTGTGCGGCGCAAATTCATCAAAATCAGATGTAACACGCCACCCTCAGAATAAAACGCTTCAGTTTCTTAAAGGCCTTCAAAAGCACAGTTTCCTCTTGCGGAACATGAAAGAAAACGGCCAGGGGCTGTTGAAAACAGAACGGTGAAAAACCAAGCAGTAACAAAATTACCCGTTTTTTATGCATTTTGTGTGCTCTCCTCGGCTGCTGGTAAAAATGTATGTACACACGTCTGGACGCTTGTGTCCCTCAAAATAAAGTGCTTTGTTTCCCATCAAGGGAACCTATAATGGTCACTCAGCAGCCAGTGGAGAACCCTGGAAATGCATCGAAGTCGAGCAAGAAAAAAACGTTACGTATACGCCCCCGTGTGCGGCACAAAGTCATCAAAATCAGCTGTAACACGCCACCCTCAGAATAAAACGCTTTAGTTTCTTAAGGGTCTTCAAAGCACAGTTTCCTCTTGCAGAGCGTAAAAGAAAACATCCAAGAACTGTTGAAATCAGAACAGTGAAAAACCAAGCAGTAATAAAATCACTCTTTTTTTATGCAATTTGTGTGCTCTCCTCGCCTGCTGGTAAAAATGTATGTACGCACGCCTGGACGCTTGTGTCCCTCAAAATAAAGTGCTTTGTTTCCCATCAAGGGAACCTATAATGGTCACTCAGCAGCCAGTGGAGAACCCTGGAAACGCATCGAAGTCGCGCCAGAAAAAAATATTACATATACGTCCCCGTGTGCGGCGCAAGGTCAACAAAATCAGCTGTAACACGCCACCCTCAGAATAAAAAGCTTCATTTTCTTAAAGGCCTTCAAAAGCACAGTTTCCCCTTGCAGAACGTGAAAGAAAACATGCAGGAGCTGCTGAAAACAGAACAGTGAAAAACCAAGCAGTAACAAAATTACCCGTTTTTGATGCATTTTGTGTGCTCTCCTCGGCTGCTGGTAAAAATGTATGTACACACGCCTGGACGCTTGTGTCCCTCAAAATAAAGTGCGTTGGTTCCCACCAAGGGAACCTATTACGGTCACTCAGCAGCCAGTGGAGACCGCTGGAAACGCATCGATGTCTAGGCAGAAAAAAATGTTACGTATACGCCCCCGTGTGCGGCGAAAATTCATCAAAATCAGCTGTAACACGCCACCCTCAAAATAAAAAGCTTCATTTTCTTAAAGGCCTTCAAAAGCACAGCTCCCTCTTGCAGAACGTGAAGGAAAACATCCAGGAGCTGTTGAAAACAGAACAGTGAAAAACCAAGCTGTAACAAAATTACTCGTTTTTTATGCATTTTGTGTGCTCTCCTCACCTGCTGGTAAAAATGTATGTACGCACGCCTGGACGTTTGTCTCCCTCAATATAAAATGCGTAATTCCCCATCAAGGGAACCTATAATGGTCACTTAGAAGCCAGCGAAGAACGCTGGAAATGCATCGAAGTCGAGACAGAAAAAAATGTTACGTATACGCCCCCGTGTGCGGCGCAAAGTCATCAAAATCAGCTGTAACACGCCACCCTCAGAATAAAACGCTTCAGTTTCTTAAAGGTCTTCAGAAGCACAGTTTCCTGTTGCAGAATGTAAAAGAAAACATCCAAGAACTGTTGAAAACAGAACAGTGAAAAACCATGCAGTAACTAAATTACTCGTTTTTAGGGTTCCGTACCCAAAGGTAAAACGGAACCCTATTACTAAGACTTCGCTGTCCGTCCGTCCGTCCGTCCGTCCGTCCGTCCGTCCGTCCGTCCGTCCGTCTGTCACCAGGCTGTATCTCATGAACCGTGATAGTTAGACAGTTGAAATTTTCACAGATGATGTATTTCTGTTGCCGCTACCACGACAAATACTAAAAACAGAACAAAATTAATTATACATATACATAATTACAAACAACCAATAATAAATTGTTTCGAAAGGTTTTCGTTGTCATCTTTCGGTCAGTTCCCATTTGTGAACGGCTCGTAGTCATCCATTTTGGGAAAACAAACTCAGAGAGAGCGGATAGCCCGAGGGTACGATCAGCACTTAACACGCGAACGAGTGGAGTTCAACCCGCAGAAGGTCAGAATGTTTTTTTTTGTTTTTTTGTTCCTAGTAGCACATGAGGGAGAGTGGGCGAAGAACTCGGTGAGAAATCTTCGGCGAAGTACTCGGAGAGTGATCTTCGGGGAAGAACTCCGGTACGGTTTTAAGCAGTTCCCGGTACGCGGCCGTACCGTGTGTCCTATTGCCTACGTTGGTCGCGGATATCACGTTCATTGTATAAGGTATTGAAATCACAAATTTGCGTGTCGCGATTGGTGATGCGGGCTAAGTCGTTGGTCAGAGGAGTTTCGGTACGACTGTTCGAATACTCAAGCTGCGGTTTGTTTACTTTTTTGAACAGTGAATTACTTTTTTTTTTTTTTACATATATTTTTTTTATTTATTTCGACTTTTTTTATTGACATACGGTGTAGGGTGGTTTTAAGGATTAATTGTAAACCTAGATTAAGTTAGGTTAAGGAAATTAAATTTATGACATATTGAATTGGAAACGATTACGGTGTTTTTTTTTTTTTTGCGTGGGATATTTCGCGAGTCTCGTAGCAAATTCGCGATTCTTGCTGCGGGTAAGGCGGCGTGAGGGCAATCGCGTGGCGCCATTGCTCACGACCAGTCCTCGCAGCTGGCCTAGCATCCCTTTCGCACAACGTCGCGGCAGGTGGAGAGGAGCAAGTGAGCAAGAGGAGCAAGCGATCTTGCACACATACGAACCGATACGTACATACGTGCATACGCATCACATACGTGCATACACTCACACATCTGTACGCTATGTATAAGTATACATACATACATACATATGTACATTACGAAGTAGAGTTGGGTAGTTCCGGACATGTATAGTTCACGGAACTATGTCCTCTCTCGGACACATGTCCTCTCGCTCCGCAAATTGAACGAAAAGAGTTCCATAGTTCCATTCAACCCTTATTCATCAAGCACATATGTACAAAACGAAAAAAAAAAAATCATAAATGCAACGAACATGCTTCTCATACGGTATGACTTATACCTTGTGGTTTTTAAGAAACCCAAAAGTATGGAGATGTGGCGATAAAGCTCGAACAGTTGGTGTAACCTGTACAGCACACTTGAACTGAAATGAAGAAAAGAAACTAAAGAATATAATGCCCGCACCGCATTTCGTGAACGAATGTCATACATGTGTATGTATGCATTCAGGTCCGGACATGGACATGGTTTGCTAGTTCCATATCGGTGCGATAATACATTTAGTTCCGGACATGGACATGTTTTTGCTAGTTCCATATCGGTGCGATAATACATTTAGTTCCGGACATGGACATGTTTTTGCTAGTTCCATATCGGTGCGATAATACATTTAGTTCCGGACATGGACATGTTTTTGCTAGTTCCATATCGGTGCGAGTATACATTTAGTATTTTAAAAAGGGTAGAGATTGCAGTGCATACTGAGATGGAATAATTATCTTATAACCCCATTTACTGTTTCAAATATATAAAATGGTCTTTCCAGCAAAGTTGTTGGTCCAATATATCACCTAAATAAACTGTCCACGTGTTCAATCAAGTAGCAATTTTCAAACATTCTTGATTGTTGAATACTATATCTTCAAGAACAAATCGATTACACAATGGTGCATGATAATATAAGGGAAGGTCTCTGAAAACTCTACCATTGATATTAAATATCATGTACTTCGTTTTGTTGCTAATTATTAGTTTATGATAATTAAACCATCTCCTTAACATATCTAGGTCACAGTTAACATCTGCAAAACTATCAATTAAGTTAGTGTTGGAGTGGAAAAGAGATGTTTCATCAGCAAAGGCAGTTATTTTGCCTTTAAAAGGTTGTAAGAAAAACGAATTAACATAAATTAGAAAAAGGATTGGGCCCAATACTGCTCCTTGGGGAACACCCACATTTAAGAAGTCTATAGAACTGTAAACATTCCTAATTTTCACAACTTGATAACGGTTGAAACCCTCTGAAACCCGCTTTATAAAGTTTATCGAGTAGCAAAGTATGATTAACCAAATCAAAGACCTTACTGATATCAACAAATAATGTTGATGGTATTTGAGAAGTGTTTAAACTATTATATATTTCACCAGTTAATTTCAAAAAAGCAGTTTCAGTCGATTTGCCACGTCTAAACCCAAATTGGCAATCACTCAAAAAATGAGTATTTTCTAAAAATTACAACATTCTAGATTTTAACTATCCGAAAAGTGAGAATAAAATGTCACTGATTATGTATTTCTGTATATACTTAGACAGAATATAATAAATATATGTATAAATGGGGCTCCCATACAACAGACATGCTTTTTTTGGAGTTTTTATACATAATAGTACGGAACCCTTCGTGCGCGAGTCCGACTCGCATTTGGCCGGTTTTTTTATGCATTTTGTGTGCTCTCCTCGCCTGCTGGTTAAAACGTATGTACGCACGCCTGGACGTGTGTGTCCCTCAATATAAAATGCGTTTTTCCCCATCAAGGGAACCTATAATGGTCACTCAGCAGCCAGAGGAGAACGCTGGAATCACATTGAAGTCGAGCCAGAAAAAAACGTTACGTATACGCCCCCGTGTGCGGCGAAAAGTCATCAAAATCAACTGTAACACGCCACCCCCAGAATAAAACGCATCAGTTTCTTAAAGACCCCCAAAAGCACAGCTTCCCCTTGTAGAACGTGAAAGAAAACATCCAGGAGCTGTTGAAAACAGAACAGTGGAAAACCATGCAGTAACAAAATTACCCGTGTTTTATGCATTTTGTGTACTCTCCTCGCCTGCTGGTAAAAATGTATGTACACAGCAGAGAGTCCGTCTGCGCCGGCAGCTTTATTCGACTTAAGTTTTGATATGGCATTCTTAACTTCGTCGAGATCAGGGGGACGAAATTCTCTGCGGTCTTCGTCGATTAGGAATGGATCATTCTGCCTAACTAGCATCGCTGTTATACAGTCTGCAGAAGTGGTGTTTCCATATTCTCAGCACCGACTGCGATTCTACTACTAGGTATCCGTTCTCATCCCTGCAGGCTTCCGTTCTGGACTTATAACCGGGAAAATTCAAGCTTCTCAGGAGACCCGGCGCGTCCCCAGGTGGCGGATAGGGGAAGGCCACGTAGTGTGGTAGGGGTCATTGCACCCTCGCGGACCAAGAGCACTTATATTCCCATGTCAAGGTGGTTGGAATATGTACCGAGGACTGAATAGTGCAGGGAATACAAAAATTTGCATCGCGAACGTACGATCCCTATGTGATACCGGGCGCCCTCACATAGTATTTAACCTTACATCTACATGGGAGCTCTGTAGATGTTGATCAACAATTCTCGCCTTACTCGTGGGCCCAATACATGTATAAACAACAAAAATAAAACACAACAGAAAACAAAACACTAACGGAGTCGGAGGAAGAATACCTCCTCCGCTCACCAGTACACAAAATGGAGACAGAAGATATAGAACCATCTCCAAATCCTGTTACCACGCTCCTGTCTAATAAGACGGACAATCAAACTGCTCAGGCACCAAATGGTCCAAGCAATGAGGTTGCAGTGGTCAGCGGCGCCAAAAAACCTCGGCACAAATATGACTATTTCCCCGGGGCCCAAAAGCGACGAATCGCCGCACAAAACTAAAACAAAACCCACTAAAAAAACTAGTGGAGGTTCACGAGAGCGTACGGAAGCACCCGAGCCATCCTACCGGGATGCCATTGTTCGGTGCAAAGTCGCTATCATGCACTCGCAACACCCGCAAAAGACCCTAACTGATCAACAAATAAAGTTAGTGAGGAAGAGCTTACTAGAGGAAGTGGACAAGGCAGATAAGAATTGTCCTGCCCTCAGATTCGAGGACACTTCAGCCAGAAACGGATGGCCATCTATCACCTGTCATGATACAGAAACCGAAAATTGGCTCATGTCGTCGATAGACAAGATTAAGCCATGGAAAAATGCAGATCTGTGTGCACCTCAGGGCAATGACATTCCCAAGTTATACACATGCATAACATTCGTCCCCGAAGCCGATGACCTTACCAAGGACACCTTCACACAAAATGCGAACATTAGCACTAAAGGATGGAGAGTCCTCAGGATCGCCAAGGAAAAAAGCGATGGGGACCAAGTAACCTTTGCCATTGATGAGGCATCCAAAGACACCATCGTGAAGCAAAGGTTCAAACTGTTCCTCAACTTCCCCCAGATCCTAATCAGGATCAAGGGAATTCCCAAGCAGGCAAAGATAACTGCGGACAACAAAACCAAGGACAGGGCACAAGCTCATCCATTGGCCATGCCTAGGAAAGGAAGTGAGGAACTCGGCGTGCATAAGCCAAGCCAGAGAGCAATAACCAATGCATCTGGTGTTAGTGAATCAGCCGCAGAGGCAACTAAAGTACCCCAAACGTCAGGGCTGCCTGAAGAAACAACTCGGGCAACCAAGACTTCAGGGGTCAGCCCTATGGTTGTACCAGTCACAAACACTGGCGGCCCTGCCAGTATCTCACTCAATCCATAATGCCGGGATTAAGGTGCATCCAAATAAATCTACAGCATGCAAAGGCCGCGTCTGCGGTACTGAGCCATAGATTTAACAAGGAGCACTTCGATATAGCCTTTATTCCGGAACCGTATACCATCAAAGACCAGATCAAAGGACTATCAGGTGATCTGCTCTACGAGTCCACAAATGATGGACGACCCAGGGCCTGCATAATGATTAATAACATCATTAAAGCCATTCCCATTTCAGGATATACGAATAAGGACCTGGCAGCTGCCATTGTTCAGCTATCCACTGCGGAAGGTAGGTCAGATGCCGTAATTTACTCAGCCTACCTAGCGGGCGACTCCACCGATCTCAGCTTCACACCACTGCAGGATCTCCTAGACTACTGTGGAAGAAGAGGCTTACAAATCATCATATGCTGTGACGCCAACGCCCACCACACAGCATGGGGAAGCTCGGGCATTAACAAAAGAGGTGAGTGCCTGTTAGAATTTATCTACAAGAACAACCTCAATATCATAAACCGGGGAAATAGCCCCACCTTTATGAATAGAATTAGAGAAGAGGTACTAGACCTCACCCTATCCACTCCGTTCATAAGTAACTCTATCCTAAACTGGCACGTCTCAACAGAAACATCGATGTCAGATCATCGACAGATCTGTTTTGACATAAAAGAAGGAGATAGAATCACCAGAACATACAGACAACCGAGAGCAACAGACTGGGACACATATAGCCTAGAAACCGCACAATCGATCGGAAACTGTCCCAATAGCATCAGAGACATAGACAGCCTTAATGCTACCATCCTATCTGCATTTCACAAAGCTTGCCCAGAGAAAGTCAAGTCAGGCAATCGTATCACTCCGTGGTGGAACAGCGAATGTGAGTGTAATGGTGTTGTCCGTGTCTTTCTGATACCTAGCATGTCGCAGAGTTCCCTGAACACCGACGACTCGAAGTACCTTCCTTGATCTGAGTGCAGTTCCAGCGGTACTCTATGACGCGCAGCCCAGTTATTCACGAATACATCCGCAACGGTTTTGGTTTCTTGGTTCGGTATGCAAAATACTTCAGGCCATTTGCTCAAGTTGTCGATTACCACCAGCCCGTATTTGTTTCCAGCGTTGCTCGTTGGGAAGGGGTCTGAAATGAAAATGAAATTTGTGGCCGATTCACGGCATCCTACTCAGTAGAAACGTCTCTTAATGTTTTCTGTAGTCTTATTAGCACCAAGATGGCCCCTGCTTGGTCCCTCGGGGTATTCTCGAATGATCTCGTCGACTTGCCCCTTTGGAAATACCAGCAGATCATTTACAATGTTCCCGTTCGCAATTGCGGTAGAGGCCACCGTTCTTCAGCTTCAAACTCTGCCATTGAGCCCACTAAGCTTTAACGACTGGGCTTTCGCTGGACATTTGCGGCCTTTTTGGTCGAAAACTTCGTTCTTGGCCATCGGTGATGACTGTCAGATCGGCATCTTCTCGCTGCCTTCTTCCGAATTTCTCGACAGTCCAGGAGTGTTCTGGTAGCACATGAAACGGTGACCTGTTTCTTAGTTTCCGCACCTCAACAATGTTTCCATTCGACGTCGCAAGGTCGCCTCGACAAGGCAGCCGCGTTTTCATGACTGCTTCCCATCCGGTGGTCGCGTGCTCTCACTTGGTCCCTTCTTGGCGAATTAGATCTCGAACGCTGTCTTCGCAGACGGCAGTTACTGGCAATGTGCCCGTTCTGGTCGCAGATGTAGCATCTACCCGGTAATGAGGCACTCCTACTCCGTTGTTGTTCTGGGACTATAAGAGTCTTCAGAAATACGCCGCAATGTAACGGAGGGAAGCTTTCCTCGCAGACGGCAGTTTCTGGCAATGTGCCTCTTCTGGTCGCAGAGGAGGATATGAAGTATCGGAATATGTTTCACAAGGGAGAGCGCTGGCAACTCTCTTCGGCAGTAGAATCAAGCTCCGTTACATCGGGGTCCCTTAGCCTTTGGATGAAAGAATCCGTTTTAAGTTTTTCCACCATATCATTTGGAACATCCGCGTAGGCTAGATGACACAGCCTCTCGATGTCGGCTGCATACTACTGGATGGTCTCGTTTCCACGCTGCTTGCGCCCTTTAAACTCCAGCTTGTGCATTTCCTGCATGTGCTCACTGCCCTAACTTCGATGAAGAGCAGCCCAGATGGGTATGTAGTTCCTTCTCTGGGTCTCCGGTCACCTTTAAGGGAAATTACTAGGGCGACCACACGGTCTTCTTCTTCCCGTTGATTCCGTTCCATTGTTGTTGCCAATTGCAGATTAAAGATGCAAAACGCGCTCGTGCCGTCAAAGTTGGGAGCTGGGAATTTTGATGCTGCTCCCGGTACGACACTTCCTTGATGTTGAAAGTTCTGGATAGTTTTCTCGAGTTCCAGCACCTTGTTGTCGAACCTCGATTCTAGTGTCTCGATTCTCTTTTCCTGGTTATCTTCGAGATCCAGAATCTTCTTGTACAGTGTCTCGATTCTCTCTTCGACGTCCTCCAAATTTCTGCTTACGGCAGCGGAATTTTCCTCCAGCTCATAGCGAAATTCAATATTTTAAAAGTGTAACTTCCCCATAAGAGTTTTAAACGCGCCCAGAAAGATTTCTCTAAGCGAACATACCTAATTGCTTCGCAACTGTCACAACAAAAACTCCCTGTCACCTGTCAGCTTCCACTGACAGCTCTGTCAAGTCCACTAGCAACAGTCGTTTTTGTCGTGTTTACCGGTGGTGCTTCGATGGATGACTCCAAATCCAAATACCAAGATTTGTACAAAAATAACAGCAAAGATGAAATGCAGCAGGAAGCTCGTCGAAAGATTCTCCTAACACAACAGAAACTACAGCGATCAGCCGCACAAGATGCACACAGAAACGTTAAGTCGGTGTTCAAGAAATCTCAGAGAACTTCAGGAAGCGGTCGCAACAAGTTCCGGACATTTCAGGAGAAGTACCAATGCGATCATCAACTTCAGCTCTCAGAATGGCTAAAGGAGCGGCCGGTGGATCTAAGCAGCTGGCTTCTGGTGCCATGTCCAAAGGGGAAACGTTGCATGGTGGTTGCTTATGGCGGGTTTACGGAGATGTACAACAAATCTGGAAGGCAGGTCAAAATGTTTCAATCGTTGTTGCCGGGAAACAGCGGCCCCAGGAATGCTGTGACCATACTCGACTGTGTATTCGTGGAAAGCAAGTCAACATTCTACGTTCTCGACGCATTGTCGTTCGGTAATCAGGACCTGCTTAATTGTGACACAGAGTTTAGGTTTTTCTGGTTGAAATCAAAGTTCTCGGAAGGAGATTTCGATAGTGTCGATGCGGGAAACGAATACGCATTTGAGCTGCTCAACTTTTATGATTTCGACGATGCGCCGAGAGTTTCGGAAGTGTTTCAACAATATCCACTGTGGGAGGATGACTCTCCGGAGTTGGATGGCTTTCTGTTCTATCACAAAGAAGCCAGTTACACGTGCGGAACAACACCACTCGTAGGCTGGCTGTTTGGATTTATGGTACCTGAAGTGCTGGGCTTTCCAGTTAATGCGTCTCACCTGAAACAGAAACCTGACGACTACACTGATTATATTTGTTATATTGAGAAGTTTGACAAGGAAATGGCCAGGAAACAGCGAAATTATGAAAGAAGACAAGCTAAGAGGAACAGTGCTATGGACGAAGACTGCAGTACGGAGCAAGCGGATGATGATTCTTCGTTGAAGGCCGTCTTGAACGCCGAAATGGAGTTGGAGCTGGAGGATAATGGATGATATTGGAGCGAGTCGTTGTAAACGTCGTGATCCTGTAAAAGTTAGTGATAATAGGACTACTTGTGTTAAAATAAATGATATTTATCATGAGGCGTTTGGTTTTGCGAATGTACCTATTGTTCATTGGTTTTCGTGTGGGGTTGCCCGATAAGTCAATCCTTCCGTCCTACGTCTTCAATATTCAAGTCTACGATCAACAAGTTAGATTTGGAGAGTGTAGCCAAGTCTTTTCCCAGGCGAAACGGTGACAAGCTGAACGACGGTTCCTCGTTGGGCAGTACCCATTGCTCTTTGTACTGCTATGTTCAGTGGATTAGAGGCAGCCATGTAATGTGGATGTTACGAAAGCCTTCTTCCAATCACTTTTTTGTCGGAGGTTTCTGCTATCTGTTGGAGCACGCAAATTTGGTCCATTGTACTGCCAGATAGACCTTCAGCTTCAGTGATGTAGAGCTAAGAGATTCGGCACAGACCACTTCGGCCCCAAGGGTGCGCCACAGTGGGCGAGCAAAGGCGGGACAGTCACAGAGAAAGTGTTCGGCTGTGTCGTCCACTTCGCAACATGCAGCACAGGTGGGCGTCTCACTGATGCCAAGCATGCAGATATGCTTAGCAAAAGTGTCATGGGCCGTAATGACCCCCACAGGTTTTCTGCAGTCAATTCTCCTTAAGGACAGGAGGGATACTGTGGATTTCTTGCAAACAACAGGGCATACGCGCTTAGTCATCCTGCATCCTGGATATTCCCACCATCTACGATTGTATGAGACCCAATCGTTAATGCAGGAATTTACCGTGCGAGCAGGTAGATTCAAGGCGGGTTTAGGTCCTGAGAAACTCTCCTGGGAGCCCATTCTGGCGAGCTCATCAGAGATCTCATTTCTTAGAGCCCAGAGTGACCTGAAATCCATACAAGCCTTAGTGAGTATAGTTTATCGACTTCGTCCAGGAAGGCCTTAGGTTAACACAGTAATTTGGAGCTAGTTAAATGGTTCGACACAGCTTTAAGTGCGGCCGGCCTGTCACTACAGACGCATATGCTCTGATTGAAAGACAGACGCACACTTTCCTAATGAGAGGAGCAGCCGTGCGTTTTCGCGCTCACAGTAAACCCCAACTCCGTACCCCCGTCCAGACCTGGAGCCATTAGTGTCTACCGGAAATTCTACCTGTTCAGTCGCGAATTTGATATCCTTGCCTTCGTTGACCGCTACTGAATTTGTCTACGGGTCTCGTGATCATATCCAAATATCAAAATCAAGGTCTATCTTGTGTCTATCCGACTCAGTCAGTATGGCATCCCTCTAAATGCGTGGCAAGAAATCTTTGCTTGAATGTGAGTTTGTGAGTCGACAGTATTCTTACGGCGTCACGTGCTATCGACTTCAGTCTTAGATAAAAACTGGAAAATTCAATTCAAGTTGTTTGTAGATAAATGCTGGTGTTCCCCAGGGCTCCATCTTGTCTCCGACACTCTTTCACATTTTCATAAATGACCCCTTGTCTTTGGAGGGCAAGGGCTCGGACGTAGAGGGTAAATTTGTTGATAGCTCTCAACCGGGCGAGATGCCAGCAACGATCCCTGTTTCAATGCCCGGGTCAAGTTGATATACAGCCTCCTGGCGGCGCCCTCTGGATAGACTCTACAACAACCGTTGAGAGGTGAACAAGTATATGCAGCGATCGCCCTAGACAAGAGGGCGCAACAATACTCCGACCAGACTGGCGGTTGTGCGGCAGGCCAACAACCCGCCCACGTAATATGCAACAAGTTATGGAAGATCAAAATGCGTCGGATAAACGGACAGATTCTCAAAGACGACATGGCGCGAAAAAGGAACACCATTTGCGAGGAGGTATACTCCTGGAATGTCAGAACCCTGTACACTCCTGGAACTGCTCATAAACTGGAAAGAACCCTCACGCAGTATAAGGCGGATTTTACTGCGCAGAAACGGTATGATGGCGAAAAAAGATTGCGACTTCTATTACAGCTGTCACAAAAGCCTGCACATGTTGGGCTGCGGATTTGTTGTGGAAAAGCGGTTAAGATCGAAGATCAACGACTTTAAACCTATTAGTGATCGCCTGGCTGTGATCCGCATCAAAGGCAGGCCTCATATGTGCACACGCCCCATCGAAGAGGACTTCTATGGTCTCTTGGACGACGCCTACGGAACTTGTTTGGAGTACGTTGTCAAAATCGTCCTTGGGGACTTCAATGCCAAAATCGGTTAGGAGAACACCTTTGTCGGCACAGCCTCCACGATACAACAACAGATAACGGCTTCCGACTCACAGACTTTGCGACAGCTCGTAATGCGGTGATAAGAGGCACACGATTTCCGCGCAAGCGAATCCACTCGACAACCTGGCAATCTCTGGATGGTCGAACGGCCAACCAAATCGACCATGTGCTCATTGTCGCAAGACCAAGAGGCGCTGCAGCGAAAAACCAGGACAGCGCGAGAGGAGTACCGAACCAGAAGAAGGGAGGAGAAAAAAGTGCTGCGACTAAAGAAAAAATCTTCGCAGCCTCCCAGCTCAAGGACATCCAGGAGTCTAGAGACAAGCATAACATACGGGCCTTTAAAAAGAAAGCCAAAAGCACCCAGGCACCCAGGCTCTTCGAAATTTCGAGGGTAATCTTGTCGCCGGACCCACAGGAAACAGTGGATGCATTTGAGCAGCATAACCAGCAGCTGCTTAACGAACATGACCAAGGGAGAGTGGTAGGGACTGAGGAAATCCCAACTCCAGCCGCTGAAGTAGTCCTCCCACCCAGCATCGAAGAAGTCGGCACAGCTCTTCAAAACCTGAATAACAACAAGGCCGTAGGTTCAGATGGCTTGCCATCAGAGCTATTCAAGGCTGGCGGCGATATTCTGGTAGGGAGCCCTTTTGCACCACACTAATCGGCAGCTACTAATGGTGCTTCCGGCCCGGCAAATCGACTATAGACCAATCATTCACACTTCGACAAATCCTGGAAAAGACTAGCAAGTTTCAAATCGATACCCATCATCTCTCCATCGATTTTAAAGCCACATACGACAGCATTTATCGCAATCGCGATAAATCGATCGATCCGGCTGTGTCGCGCTACGCCAAAAAAAATAGGCAATTCCCTGTGCAGTTCAGTTCTAGGACCTCTGAACCGTTTGAAAAACGCACCGGCAAGGTGCGCTGTCGTGGGACTTCTTCAATTTGGTGCTGGGGCAGATAGTGCGGCGGGCAGGCGTCAACAGGGAAGGCACTATCTTTTACAAGTCTGTCCAGCTGCTAGGATAAGCGGATCTCAGCGTAACCAAAGTTAGCTTTACAAAACGCTTGCTATACGGAGCCGTACGAACGATAAGCTGGACGGCGGATCTGATTTCGGATTCTTTCGGAAGAAAAGTTCTGCGCCCGTAATTTGGTCCTGTCTGTGAGGAAGGTGGATGAAGGAAAAAGCAGAATAGCAAACTCTACGAGCTGTACAAAGATGTGAATATAGTCCGGAAGGCAAATATCTGGAAGAGGGTCTTCCAATTCGAGCCTCCTGGTTCGAAACGAAGAGCAAGACCGAACCTCCGATATAAAGACCAAGTAATCGCGGATGTGGCGCAGTAGTTAGTGTATTGGACTCTGACGCACGATGAGCGAGTTCGGATCCCAATAACACCAACGTCATCGAACGTTTATTTCAAGGCGTCCCTCCTCGGCGGGGTACGGGCAAAGCCCCCGTAGTATACTTGCCTTGAAAGAGCTTCTCAACTCACGCCGTTCGGAATCGGCATTAAACTGTAGGTCCCTTTCACCTGTGTGAAAAATAGAATCACATACAACATGGTGATTGAAGAGAAGCTTGGCTCTCTACTCTCTTGGGCTGTAACGCCACCAAGGAAGAAGAATCGCGGTTGTAAGACAACTTGGTCCTGAAACCAAGACGGTCAAGGATGTAAGGCAGCTATAGCTCATGCTCAGATCTTCTATGGATTGCCGGCCAAATAAGTAAGTAAGTCTTGTCTCTCACTTCTAATCTAATCCACTCCATCGGTGACAGCAATCAATTTGTTATTTTTCTTTTAGGTTGCACCACAGGATGTGTAATCGTCGAAAGATACCTGTAACCCGGACTACTGACATGTACGATTCGCAGGCCCGAACGCTCAATCCGCTTACATACTAAACCACACCCTGCACTCATCAACCACTCTCCCCGTTAGGTATGACTTCTCTGGTTAGCAACTTATGCTATGTGCTCCAATCAACCGTTGCAGCTCTTCTTATTCTTTCCTGTCTTCTTAGCTCGTTTTGCATGCTCGTTATAAATGAGCAGATCTCCAGCCAGTAGTCCTCTGAGCTTATCATAATGCTTACTAGAAGCTCTGGGATCGGCAGGTGTATTCTGGCCTCTGCAAAGCGTCTGCAGTGGAATATGGCGTGCTCCTTGCCTTCTTCTTCCTCTGGACATCCTGGGCAGAAAGGCGAGATAACGTGTCCAAATCTGTGGATATATTTTCGACGGCCGCCGGGATTGCAATCCCCGTGTGCTCTTTTTCCCAAAATCTCGATCGTAGGGATCAGCTTGTAAGTCCATTGGCCGTTTGCCACGTTATTCCACCTGGCTTACCATAATGCTACGGATGTTGCCTTTTCTTCCGCTGGGCACTGGTCTCACGACGGTTTGTGGTTCGCCTAAGGTAAACCCTGTGCATTTCGTTGGCGAGGATGTCAATGGTCACCATACTCGCCATGACACAAGCTGCTTCATCCGAGATTGTTCGAAAACCGCATATTGTGCTTATTGTGCAGAGCCTGTATGCAGACGAGAGCTTTCTTCTTGTCTCCTTTGTAGTAAGAGCTCCCACTCAGACCGACACAGCGTATAAGAGTGTTAAGCTTACCACTCTGGAAAGTCGAATACTCCTCGCGTATCCTGGTCCACTGAAAATCGATGCCTGCATTTGTGACAACTTTTTACTACAGTATTCGACATGGGCTTTAAAATTAAGTTGGTTGTCTCGCATTCCAGGTATTCTAGGGCCTCTTTAGACTTGATTGGCTCGCTCCCAACCCGGACGCCTGCGTATTCCACGGTCTTTCGGCTGATTATTAAGATAGCCTCCGTCTTGTGTTCGGCAAGTTCAAGGTCGGCAGACTCTAGCCCATTTTTGATCCTGACGACCGCTTCCATTGTGGCAAACTCTACCTCGTGAATGTGTTTCGCTACGGTAACTAAGGCGATATTATCAGCGAAACCGATGATCTTAACTCCATGTGGCAGTGTTAATCGCAAAATTCCGTCATACGATATGTTCCACAGAAGAGGTCCAAGTACTGAGCCTGAGGGACACCCGCAGAAACATTGTAATACTTAAGGCCATCGTCCGTCCGATACCTCAGCTTCCTGATAGTGAAGTAGTTATGGATTATCTTCACAAGGTAACGTGGTGCGTCCATTCCGGTCAGAGACCTCCTGATACAAGACCAGTTTGCTGAGTTAAACGCATTTTTACCGTCCAATGTCCCCACCGCACAGTATTTATTTGTTGAATGTTCTTCAAATGGTTTGTTTCCCTTGGTTTGCAATACCAGATGTTGGGGTTTCCATGGCTCAAGAAAAATCGCCCCCTCAAGGCACTTTTACATCACTGCTAGGTCTGGTCTCCTACGTTTGGGTGCATTCTTATCGCCTATTTCCTGCATGCTTCGTGCAACTCCTTCGTCGTTATTGGTGGTATCTGGCCCATTCTAATATCCCTCGTAGCGTGGCCCAAAGTAGATGGTCTATGGGGAAATAGATGCTCTACTATTCTTCCCAGTGTTGTTGGACAGGATATCTGTGGGGATGTACTGCTCCCAGCTTCTTTGTTACTATCATGTATGCCACTCCGCGCAGATCCAGGTCTGCTTCGTTGAAGAATTGATTAAGGCGTCTTCCTTTGCTTCTTTTGATGGCCTTTTCAGGGTCACTTCTCGCCAATCTGAAGGTGTTTGAGCGTTCCTCTGGCTCTGCTCTACCTCAAGAACGCTATGATCTGCATCGGGCCTGGGGGCATTTTGCTCCAAGCGTTTCGATTTTCGACAAAGAGGCTTTCGAGGAAATGTTGAATGTTGACTTCCTCACCAGTACCAGATCAGCGGATGACTCAAACAATCGCGTGATGCCCAGGAGATCAACGAGCAGAAGGGGCGACCCTTGCTGCTGGTGAAACGACGAGATCAAAAGCTCAATAAATTCCGACATCGACAGCATCATATTACGGCGAAAACAGAATAGAGTGCCTCTATCCATCCTGGGTATGAGAGTCACTAAGAATGCTGAAAGCATGCTGCGAAATACTCAGGCTTTTTATACAGATGGAAGACACTTTTCTCACTCTTAGATGTGGCTTCAATCTATATGGCGTTCACTCGTCTTAAATAAGAGCTTAACGCTCATGCTTGGTCCGGTGTATCTAAGACTTCATTGCACCTGCTAGACAGAATTCAAAGCTGTGCGATAAAACTGCGTGGATTCTGACGCACGGTGAATGATTATTGATGCATGCGGCCTTCCTACTATTCAGGTTTTGAATAGCTGGAGTTGGGATTTCCTCAGTCCCTACCACTCTCTCTTGGTCATGATCGTTAAGCAGCTGCTGGATATGCTGCTTAAATACATAAATACATCAACTATACCCTGTGGGTCCGGTGACAAAATTACCCTTTCTCAAAGCCTCCTGCAAGGCTTTTGGCTTTCTTATAAAAGGCCCGTATTTTATGTTTGTCTCTAGACTCCTGGATATCCTTGAGCTGGGAGGCTGCGAAGATTCTTTTCTTTAGTCGCAGCAGTTTTTTCTCCTCCCTTCTTCTGGTTCGGTACTCCTCTCGCGCTGCCCTAGTCTTTCGCTGCAGCGCCTCTTGGTACGGCTCGTCGGCTGCTGCCTTTTTCTGCTCACACTCGCTATCATACCACGGGCATGTCGGGGGTGGTAGGTAGCCCAAGGTGTTCTCTGCTACTTCCTGAACGGCTGAGCGGCAACGCAGCCACATATTGTTGACATTTGTGGTCGACATAAGTATGTAGCTATACCGTAGAGCCTGTAGACTCTGGTAACCTCCGGTGTGCTCACGCGTCCAATGTCGAACCGCCTCATGGTGGGCTAGTGTAGCTTTCTGACATTGGACAGTCGAGTTCTGAATCTTGCTATAACGAAAAAATTGCAGGGGGGCATCCAGGACGTTTGACGAGTGTCTTGCGTCAATAAGCACATGGTCGATTTGGTTGGCGGCTTCACCATCCGGAGATTGTCAGGTTGCTGAGTGGATTCGCTCACGGAAAGATACTGTGCTACTTACCACCGCATTACGAGCCAAATCTGAACCGCACGAATCTTAAATTTCTTGCCGAATTTGATCTCCGTCCCCCTTGGTATGACATAAAAGCATTTAAGATCAGTCTCGCTCGCTATCTCCTCTTCTTCCTGGTATTTACCTTCATGCTGCAATGTGCCATCGAGTGTGCGCAGATAATTACGACGAATCATCCATTTCTTGTGTCTAAGCCATCTGCACCGTCTGACGATGATAGGTACAGCAACTATGTTCTGATGTCGTGAAAATAAGTTGCTAACTTTTCCTCCAATCAAGAAAGCTAACCAGGACGTGAAATATCTTTATATAGTGGATTCAGTTACTCCCAGAAACGACAAGAAAGGAAGGTTGGTTCCAAAACGGACTTGACAACTACTGCAATAGTAAAGCAAATTTCAAAAATCTACCTTTAATTCGAATTGGAATCATCGCCGTTTGAAGATTTAAATTTTACCAATAACAGGGCCATCTGTCGGCTGCGCGTTTGCTGTAACATTTCGAAGCGCATGCACTTCATCCCATATCCTTCGAGATGAAAATCAATATTTTCACCTTCGCGAGTGGGTGGATGTTTGTAAACAAGGAATAAAGTTTGTTTTCACATTTAACTTGTACAAAAAAGCGAAAATCCCGATCAAAAATGGTGATTCAACGTACGTGGAAGGCACAGAACGAATCGAACGTGAATATCCTGCAAATGAGTGCAACATCGTCGTCAGATGATTCGAATGGCTCTAATCAGACAAACAATTCTGTGACTACCTCGAATACAAATAATTCGGCATCGAAAACAGACACTACTGTAGGTAGGAATCTATAAGGGTAACCACCTACTTACATATGTGTAACTGTCCATTTCAGAAATATGTAACGACACCTCAGATGGCGGAAAATGTTTTGGGCAGATTGAAACAACGTCTTGGAACAAACGTCAGCGGTCGAAAGTCTTCCTCAGATGCAGCAATGCGCTCTTTGGAGCTCTTGCGAATCACCATTCAGATTGCCTTCGACAAAGAAGTAGATACAATCGTTAAGAAATTCATCGAGGTAGGTGGCCCTTATATCACGTACCACTGAATATCCTTCACTTTTGTCTAATCCTTCGCTAGACATATTTCAAGCCGGCCATTAAGAACATTAAAGAAAACCTAGGTGACAACACTGTAACCGAAGAAATGGTACGTATTATTGCTCTCCAGTTAGCCCAGGTATGCGATCATTTGCTTTTCTAAATTTTAGTTACAAAAAATGATGTGCGCCTTGTTGGAGAATTCGAAAGCTCAATATAATCTGTTTCGTACCAAGCCCAGTCCACAATTGCCACAAGCACCTTTAACGGTCGCAACCGCACCTCTTCAGCCTGATCAAACCCTTGCCAAACCAGAATCTTCAACCCAAACAAACTTCGCACTCAAAAGACCGGCATCTAAGTTGAACATAGCTGATCCACCCACCCAGATTGTCAAGAAGCCCATAACTGCAGTCATTCAACAGCCAAACCAGAACACGCCAGCACTCCAACCGCAACAACCCCTTGTTCGGCCAGCATTTATTCCACCAAGAAGACAGATCTTCTGGAATACAGCCGTCATATCAACCGAAACGAATTTCGTCCTCGACGTTCAGGCCAATCAGGCATTCGGCTTCGGCACCGATGGCAAAGAGCGTCTAGCAAGCAAACATCCCGAGCTAATACGATACCTTCCCGATGGTCAGGATCGCGATTGGATGGTCGAGCAGAAAATCATACCAACCCAAAATCGCAATTCACGTTTTCTCTTCTTAATCCACGATGAAGTTCAAAAACTCGGCCTATCGGACCTCTATAAGAACCGCGAGAACCTAAACTTATCGATTCTGCACGTGTTCAAGATTCCCAATTTCATCATACAGAAAATGAAACTGTTCTTCATAGATCTGAATATCAAGAGTCGTGGATTGATAACGAACTCATATTCGTCGATGGCGAATAGCAGCCATTTGCGCAATGCCCTGCTTCAGGGCAGTCAGGGTAGTCAGGTAGTGGGAACTTCGACAGTCACCAATTCGGTCAATAATACGCCGATGAACAGTGTGTCAACGTCGACAGATGCTGTGGGTAATGCGCCAAAGGCAAAGAGTTCTTTGAGCTCGTCGCACGCAACGCTAACTGCTCTGCTGAATAATAATAGTAACGCGAATGGTGGTCCAAAGCTAATAGGAAGTTCTGACAAGAGACCAAATGACAACGGCCAACTATCTGCATCGGATGGAAGCAATTCTAAATCGGAACTTGTGAAACATGATAACTAACATGTGGACTCTTGTTATAGTATACATGAAATAAATTTTACCAAGAAGCCAAAAATAAGCTGCTCGTTGTCTTAATACTCTTACGAGGGATCGTTTTTGGAAGAGGCGTTGATCACAAGCTTGTTGGTGATGAACCAGTGATGGTTCTATTATAGTTATCAATCAGCTATGAAACCGAAGACTAAACGAGCTGTCTGGGGTGTCATCTCAGACTTTAGATATGTATATGTCAGACAAAGCTGATTTAACGGTGGGGCCTCTACGGTAGAACGAAGATGAAGACCGAAGCGTAAGTTTTTTGGCTTCTACTTGCCAACTGTGCCCTAAGATCCAAGAAGTAGTAGCAAATGCTAAGTTATTTTCGGTATTTTTCTCAAAGACAGTATGTGCTTAGCATTGTTCTTATCTATCCTCAGACCCATGATCCGGAAAGTCTCACTTCTATTTCGCTGTGTCATTTACCGTTTTTTGTTTTCCTCTGAGCTCCCCTTAACGACCGGAGTATGCTCCGTCGTCTTCTTTTCTGACTTGACAGGTCTGGCAGAGATTTCGTCACACGCCTCTGTATAGCTGTCTCTAAAAGCGCTCTGGCTTTAGAGCCAATAAAGAAGTGGTACATATCGTGGCTTAAATTCTAGTGTCTTCTTCGAAAAATGCAGTCTTGGGAGAGCTAACGTGGAGCGTAATCAAAACTCGTAGTTTGGTGTTCCTGATCGACTCCGTTTCTCAAAAATCATGTCAAGGTCCTGTTCTGTTACAAAATCTGTAATCGGATATACCATAGGGCTGTGCGTATTATGTGAAATAGCACGTTCGCGTGACGCCATTTATTGATGCCTGCCGGGATTTAGAGATACGCCCATCGCTGATATTCTGCCAAAAATTCGCGACCAACGCACGATTAGAAAGCACTATTGTTTGATAGCGACAGAGTGTTTGTTGCATCAGTGCAGAAGTGGGTATCGAGCAAAGAACCGAACTTGATCAAACTCTTATAAGTAGTCATCCTGTATAGGTACTTGAAAGACATTCATGACGAGCTGACTGATGACCAGCTTGTTGTCAAAATTGTGCGCGAATTTAATATCTCCAGACCCACATTTGGGTATCCGAATAGTCTGTCCACGCTGATGACCAAAAATTTAACATTTGAATTCGAAAACCATCACCAAGGATTCATAAAGAGACTACAGCTCCTTTAAAAACAATCTGCTTGGTAATGAGACGTGGGGCTTTTAATACGACCCTGAAACAAAGCCTCAAGTTACAGAACGGAGACATCTAGATCTAGAAGAGCCTAATACGAAAAAGAGTGACTGGAAACGTGTGGACAATGTTTCTTATTTTTTCCTGCGATTTAAAGTGAATAATTCACAGAGAGTTCCTTCCTCTGGCGAGACGTCTAATATTGTGTTTCATCTTCGTGTTTTGAAACGTTTGGTGGGCCTTGTTTGTCGTATGGTAAAAGACTAACAAAGGCCTCTCAGAAGTAGCATCTGCCGACGGGTGCTGTTCCGCTATAAAAATGCGAGTAAGGATCTCTGCAGCCGAACATCTTGCAGCTCTGTTAGCCAGGCTATTATTCCACCGCAAACACAGCGGTGGACCCCACGACCCCACATCCGCTAATGGACACAGGCTGATTAATCTTGCCACGGGGCGAAATCTCCTTCTAACCCGTACGCACTTTACGCCCCTCGATATACACATAGGCACCTGGCGGTCGCCGGATCGATCAATCACTGACCAGATTGATCAGATCGCGATCGTCGTCAGACACTCCTCCACTATTCTTGAACTTTTCGAGGAGCTAACATCGACTCGAACCACTATCTTGTAGTATCCAAGATACGCCTGTGAATATCACAAATACAGCGGAGTAGAGTAAGAATACAAAGTTAGACGTTGGAAAGCTACTATTGAACAGCTCGTGCTTTTGTCGATTGCGTCTCCCTTAAGTCCTCTCATACACCTGAAACCTCCACACAGTCAATAGAAGAACAGTGAAACCTTTACAAACAAGCCCAGAAATGCGCTGCATCTAAAGTTTTGGGTTTCAAGACTCCACCACAAAAAAAACACCTGGTTAGATGACGAGTGCTGGAGGATTGACACAGCAACGCAGGAGGCATATACCATAAAACCTCGATGCATAGAAGAACAAGAGCAGCTCGTGAGCTCTACGAATTAAAAGGGAGGGAGGAGTATAAGGAGAAAGAATAAAGAGCATGAGAAGCGCGCGATTGAGGACTTGGAGAGTTGTCACTGCAAGCATGACGTTCGAAGGTTTTATCAACAGATAAAGCGAACATGCCAAGGTTATAAAGGCAGAACGGGAACCTGTAGGGATGAGAACGGACATCTAGTGGAAGAATCGCAGTCGATGCTGAGAATAAAACAATTGTGCAGACTGCTGAGCTCTTCAAAACAGCTGGAGATTACCTGGTTATTTGCATCTGTGCAGCAAGAAAGGAGATCCCATTAACTCCGCCAGCTACAGAGGAACAAGTTTCCTTGAGAGAAGCTTAGCTCTGGTCCTTCATAGGCTGTAATGCCATCAAACATATGACAGTGTCTATAGGAACGAGCTACGAGTATATAGAGCCATGCCGTCTTTTGACATCCCTAACAAACTCGTCGGGTTATGCAGGACGATAATGGAGAATTCTCGCTGCTCCATTTAGGTCGGTAAGGAGTTAACCAATACCTTCGATGTCAAAAAAACCATGCAGACGGGACGTCTCATTACCATGTGATTTTTTCAATATCATCCTCGAAAAGATCGTGCGGGATTCACTGGCCAATACAAGAGGCACGATCTACTTCAAGTCTACCCGCACTCATCGCTAAGGTCTTATAACGTAGAACGTTGTGCGAGTGAAGGTAACAGGGAGAGGGAGAGTTTCGCGCAAGTTCAGGAGTTATATACCCTTATGGTGTTTTTGATGTTTGACACACAACCTTAACAGAGTGCAGTAGTTTGGGTCGTAGATGTTCGTTCACTACTCTCAGGGGTGGTTGTCTTAGATAGAATGAGGCCGACTGAATTCGGCGTTGGTTATAATTCTCAGCAATTGTTTCGTGCACTTTTGGTGTTATATTGCATATGCAGAGGATGAATTTGAATTGATCATATACTGTGAGTATTATGCCTGCAGCAGTGCGTTTAGTCACTTCCCATTCACAAATGTGTTGCATAGTTTTTTCCGTATAGGAATTGCTTTTTCTTTACTATGAACCGGCTTTGACCTATAGACCTTCCGCTCGACGGTCGATGATGTAAACCACTGCACCACGGCAACACCGAAAACTGTTGACGGAGAGTAGAGGAGAAGATTCAACCACGAACTGTACAGACTGTACAGCGACATCGGCCTATTATAACGTCTACGCATCCAATGTCTAAGATAGCTAGGCCATGTAGAGCGAATGGACAGTTTATCTCCGGCCCGACATTACAGAGGACGGCCGCATCTAACGTGACGCACATATATAGGTGGAAAGGGACCTGAACTCTAGATACAGCTAGCAAAAGATCGTGCTAGCTGGAAAGGCTTGTTAATTGAGACCCAGGTTCATCCCGAACTGTAGCGCCACCTAAGTAAGTAGAATTAGAGTTAAAGAGGATTTGGGTGTGGGACAGAGTCGCCTGATCACAGCGGCCACAAGCGGGCCTATTGAGATGTCCCCCATTTACAGTTCACTCGAAAATCCTGACTTCGTAATAAAACTTAGTATGCCTTTGAGTGAGGTAGCGGCAATTTCTTCTGCTTCAAGATAATACTTGCCTAAGTGACGATGACGTGTACTGACAAGGCAGTTACAGTGGCACAGTATGCGCTCTGCTGTTTCTTCGTCCTCGTTACTCATTCTGCAAGTATCATGTTGTATAATGCCCATGGTCATGAGGTGTTTGGTGACTGGGCAGTGTCCAGTAAGGAAACCTGTGATTATGCGAATCTGACTCCTCGAAAGCATGAGGAGTTGTTTCGTTCTTCTAAGAGATAAAGTTCGGAGGAACAACTTGGCTTGTCTGCTACCTTCCGTTTGTGACCAGTAGTGATCAGTCGTATTCCTTAACCAACTGTTTATGCAGCATTTAGTGGTCCTGATGGATATGCCACAGAAAGACCGTGGCATCACAAATGGTGATGCGGAGCCTTTCCTTGCTAGTAGGTCCACCTATTCGTTGCCTGTATGGCCGCCGTGTCCAGGTATCCAAATGAGGTGAACTCTGTTTGTGCTGGCCAGCTGGTGAAGTAGTTGTAGGCAGTCTTAAGGGCCAGAAGTGCAGCTTTGCTGTCAGAGAGAACATAAATGTTTTGGTTAAGTTTCTTTCTCTTGATATTTTCTCTGAGGCATGTGCCTGTATTTGCTCCGAATACTCCGTTTGGAACCGTCTCTGTACCACACGAAGGATCCGCGATTGAACGAGTGTATATTCTGTTCCCAATTCTGAGGGGAGAAAATTGTCTGTGTGAGATATTCTTAGGATTTCATGCCTGTTTAATTCAGTAAGGAGGATGACTCTACCTCCGCGATTAGTCAGTGGGCGAAGACCATGGCTTCTTTCTTCAGTTGGAGGTGAAGAGGTAGTGGGTCCGTGATGACTTCTTTTGCTGGGGTTGTTCTCATGGCCCCAGTAATACAGATGCAAGCTAGTCTTTGCAATTTGTTGAGCTTCACTTGCACTAATGCCTGTTTTGTTCTGTGCCACCAGACGGGCGCAGCGTAATTGAGAATTCGTCTGGTGATTGCTGTATATAGCCAGCGGAGTATTCTTGGGCTTGTGCCTCAGTTTTAACCAGTGAGACTTTTGCTAGTGCATAGAGAGATCTTGGCTTTCTCAATGGTCTTTGTGAGTTCCAAGTGGCTTTTCGTCTAGAGTTACGCCTAGGTATTTGACTTCTTTTGAGAACTCTATCGCTTCACCAAAGAGGGTAGGTTTGGTGAGTTTAAGCCTGTTCCTTATTTTGGTGAAGGCGACTATAGTGCTTTTTTTGGGGTTGACACATAGTGCAACCTTTATACACCGGTTTGCAACAAGGTTTAGTGCCCTTTGGAGGAGTTCCGAGACTGTGTCTTCGAATTTGCCTCTGACTACGATCACTATGTCATCGGCATAGCCTCGGACATAGAAACCATTGTTGCTGAGTATGTTAATCAGTTCATTTACTACGATGGACCACAGAAGAGGTGAGAGAACCCCGCCTTGAGGGCATCCTTTCGCGGCCTTTACACTGATTTTATCATTGCCTGTGAAGTGCTTATTTTCCTATGTATTACTAAACATGTGTTGGATCCAATTGCATGTGGTGTTATCCATACCTGTGCTGAGGATGCAACATTTTATTTGGGTGTAGTCGGTATTATCGAAGGCACCCTCAATATCGCGAAAGCAACCTATCGCAATTTCTTTGTCGCTCAGCGATTTGTTGATCCGGGCTGTTAGCTCCTGAAGAGCATGCGTGGTCGTTTTCCAAGTCTGGTAGGCGTATTGATTACTGTGAAGTGGTGATCTTTTCAGCGCATCATCCCTTATATGTATGCCTATCCAGTATTTTTCCATTGTTTTTAGGAAGAAAAGGGTAGGTAGGTACGTAGGTAGGACCGTAGCCATCCCAAAAATGAGAAAAACACACATAGGCCATGGAGGCCCGTTGTGCAGCTACGAGGGAGTTTAGCCCCCTATTCGTGGAAACATTTGTGCTTCTTAAGAAATTAAAAAGATCAGATATCCCTACTTGCTAAACTTCGGTCAGATCGTTAATGAAGTAAGATCCCAGGTATCGTCTCCTGATTGTGCAGAATGCCGGGCAGGCGCAGAGAAGGTGATGAATGGATTCGTCCACCTCCTCCTCTAGACAGCTTCTGCAAAAATCATTCGGAATTATACATAGTTTTAGCGCGTGACTGCCAATAAGGCAGTGTCCGGTGATGACACCGATGACTTTGTAGATGCCAGTTCTTTTTGGGGAGATAATACTCCTAGTCCGTTGCCTGTCGAGCCGGGGCCAGATTTGCCTGGTGATGAGACAGGTATGTCCCTGAGTCCTTCTCCGGTTCGTCTCGGCCCTGGCGAGATTTGTACGAATAAGTTTAATGGTTGCAAAGGGTATTCCCTCACAAGCCACGATTGATTGTAGCGTCGTTCTTTGTTTGGCGAGTGTGTAGGCTCTTTCATTTCCTGGAATGTCGCTGTATTCCGGTACCCAGATAAGTTGTGTGTTGGACTGTTCGGCCATCTCGTTAAGAGATAGGCGACAGTGGAGACTAGTTTTTGATGTGTACATGAAGGACTCCAACGACTTTGAGACTGCTTGACTATCCGTGAGAATGCGGATATCCATGGTGGACATCACGGTCCACTTCTGCCAAGACATGGCCTCTTTTAATGCCAACAGTTCCGCCTGGAAAACACTGCAGCGATTTGGTAATTTTAGAGCTTTGTTCAGCTTAAGTTGTTTGCAGAATACTCCACTACCCATCCCGTCTTTGGTTTTAGACCCGTCAGTGTAAAAATCTACGCAGTTTCTGCGGGGTTGATTCTGGCGAGTCCAGTTTTGTCTGTCCGGGTAGATCGTTGTTAAGTTTTTTTCTAAGACTGTGGTGGGTTCTGTGAGGTCTAAATTTTCTGCCATAGTTGACCTGTTATTCAGGATGGAGGAGTGGTCAGTGACATAGCTCGTCCAGTTCGAGTTGGCTTTAAGTCTAATGGCCGTTTGTGTGGCAATTTGCCAATTTGCTTGCCGAAAATATCGAGTGGTGTAAGGTCGAGTATCATGCTAAGCGCAGCCGTTGGGGTGGACCTGAGGGCCCCGGTAATGCACATACACGTCAACCTTTGTAAGGCAAGGTTTATGTGTCTGTACGACTTAGGCAGGTCTGTGGGTCTTCGGCCTGCTTTGGGAATACATTTTACCATTACCTCTGGTCAGCTCGTCGGTATGTATCCCCATGCATAGCTGGTTCTGAAGATGTTGATTAGCATGGGGCTTCCTTCCTGAAGAAGTGATGGGAAGATGCCATCCTACCCCGGAGATTTGAATGGGTCAAATGAGTTAATGGCCCATTTTGTACTTCCCTCTTGAAATATTGTTCGTGATCTATTTCAATCCTCCCTGTTGGGTCTAGTTGCCCTGATCTGAGGAGGTATATTGGAGAGAGTGGAGGGAATGATGTTGGAGTCTGGGAAGTGCGTACTGGTTAAAATGTTTAGTAATTCTGCACTATTTCCGCATAGGTGCCATCTGCTCCCCTCAAAAGTCCAATTTGGTTAGGGTGCTCTCTGGCGAGAACTCTGTGGATAAGAGTGCTGCTCTGAATGTACCTAAGTAAGTAAGTAAGTAAGAATACATGTCCTCATATTGAAAAAGTCCTGTTTAGTTTGGAACACACCTTGTATATGGTTGTAGTTAATAAAAGTCCAAAGGAGAATTCACAACTTATTAACTCCTGCTAGGAAACATCCGCACACCGGGAAAGAGATCGTCCGAATGCCAAGCGTTCGATGATCCCGTTTCAGGGTTGCGTATTTTGGTTAATTTCGGAACATTTCTGAACCTGGTTAAAGGGTGTTCCTTTTAAATACAACATATATCTACCTTGCCCAAGCAAACTTCAACGTTGAATTTTTGATAAAATTTTTATTTCAACGTACATTTACAGATGTATAAGACTTTACAGAACTTTTGGGTTTAACAAATAAAAACCAAAACGGAAAATATCTTAATTCTAGAAATGCACATTTATCCGAGCATCTACATATAACCTACAACATACTCGTCCTACATAACAAAGCTTCAAATCTACTCTTTGATTTTGAATTGTTTTTGTTTTACGAAATTGTTGCTGAGGACGAATTGGGCCCACATGAAACCTGCCGTTATTTACATATTTTTCGATTAAATTATTGATAAACTTTCATTTTGATTTTATCATTTTTGATAAATGAAAATTAATAGAATTACCATCCAAACTAAAGTCAACTAATAAGGCACTGCAATATGTAAATTGTAAAATCACAAAATAAAAATCAAATTTTAAATACAAATTTACTCGTACTCAACTAGGAATAAAAACAAAAATTCGAACGACCTATCGTCCTGGCTTTCTGACTTAATTCACTATTTTCCATAAACTCTGTTTAACTCTAGAACCGAATGGCACAATATCAAGTGACTTTCTATTTTTGTATATATATATAATTTCTGAATAAGTTTTTAACTATTTTTTGTATTATGTTGATTATTTCCATTTTTTTTATTTTTGATGCTTAACATGTGTTTTAAACATAATATTCCACTAAGATGTATATTAAATATATTTTCTTGTACTTTGTTCTATTAAAAAAGGTTGTAATTTTAATTTTAAATATTTGTCTTTAATTGTTACTTTGGTGCAATTAGTACTGGTAAGAGTGAATAAATAAAAATCTCTAGATTTATGCTTAATATGATCTTTTAATTACTGTAGGAATATAAATACTTAATTAAATGGACTAACGAAACCTTTGGCAATTTACGTACTAGTATGGTCGGTTAGTGATAAATAAATGGAATTATGGAAGACAAAATGGGGAAATGGATGAGGGACGCGAAATCAGTGGACGGGATTTTATTTAAGGCGGGATTGCTAAGTCTAGGGCCCACCAGTTCTCTTGGTTTCGTTGGATTGAAAAGGATTCCACGTTTCAGTAGGTAGAGAACAGAATAGTAAAATGAGCGTAACAAAAAGCATACAAAGCCAAGGCGGAAGCTTATCCTCAAAGCTTGGGAGCATAGAAAATCGGTTCTCATTGTTAAAACAGATTTGAAGAGGAGCTCATGCAGAGCGCATTACATGTAGTAGAAACCTAGACGCAGTACTGTGGACTTGGGGTGTCTCCTAAAAAGCCCGATCTAGTACTGTTTACAAACAAATACAAAATTCCGTCCCTCAACCCACCGAGGCTGGGTGGAACCCAACTAACAATCAAAGAGCTGGCTAAATATCTAGGGCTAGTCCTTGACAGAAGGCTGACTTGGAAACCCAATAATCCTGATCGCGTCAAGAAAGCAACTACTATCCCCTACATCTGTAAGAAAGTGGTGGGCTTGGCTTCCAACCAAGCATTATGCACTGGCTCTACACAGCAGTCATAAGGTACATCCTCCTTTATGGCGTTGTAGTCTGGTGGACTGCTCTGGACAAGGCAGTCAATCGAAGCCTTATGGGGAAGGTACAACGATCGGCCAGCTGATATATAAGCGAAGCGATCAAATCAACCCCCACGGAGGCCCTAAGCATTCTTTCACATCTTCCACCTTAGAACATTTTCAGCAAGCAAGTTGCTGCCTGCGCGGCCCTAAGGATGAGGAGCTTAAGAAAATGGCCCACTTCTCAAAAAGCCCATACTACTTTTCTAAACCACTTCAAAGTACCCATGGACACGGACTACATCATCCCGCAGAATGTGCTTACTAGGAACTTCGAAGTTGTCTTTCCATCTAGGTAGGAATGGGCTGAAGGGAAAGTAATACCAAAGGACTCAAAAGGACTCAAAAGGCCATACTACGATTCTAAACCACTTCAAAGTACCCATGGACACGGACTACATCATCCCGCAGAATGTGTTTACTAGGAACTTCGAAGTTGTCTTTCCATCCAGGGAGGAATGGGCTGAAGGGAAAGTAATACCAAAGGACTCAATCTCCCTCTATACCGATGGCTCTAAGATGGAGTCGGGTGTAGGTAGTGGGGTCTTCTCCAAGGAACTTAACCTCAACCTATCTTTCAGACTCTCGAATCCCTGTAGTGTGTATCAGGCAGAAATAACAGCGATAACAGAGGCTCTTGCATGGCTCAGGATCAATGTAATATCTGCTAAGGATATTATCATTTGCACGGACAGCCAAGCTGCGATAAAGTCCCTGGCAGCAGTAACCCACGAATCAAAGACATCTCTTAACTGTCGCCTACCTCTAGATGAGATGGATGAACAGTTCAATATTAAAATACTGTGGGTTCCCGGGCATAGGGATATTCCAGGAAACTGCGCACACTCAGCCTACCTACCCTCGGGTACATATGTAGATACACCAATAAGTACGGTAAAGCACATGATAAAACTTCAAGCCATAGACTTACTTCCAATGAAATAAGAGCAATATTGGCTTTATCAGCAAGCAATTGTGGCCTAAGTTAAGCCTAGGACGAACCAGCGACCTAGTGGCAACCAAAAGGGCAACCTTAAGTACTCTAGTGGGTGTCATTACAGGTCACTGCATCATTGGTAAACACGCCGCTAGATTAGGGCTACCCTCCAATGACTTCTGTCGCAGCTGCATGGACGAGGAGGAGGAGGAATCAACACACCACCTCCTCTGCTCATGCCCCTTTTATTGCGAATCGCAGGAGGATCTACCTCGGCGCGCCCTTCTTTGATAATCTAAGTGAGCTAGCAAACCAAAAGATAGCTCAACTCCATCGGTTCATTAGAAGCACCGGTTGGTTCTCAGGTAACGGATCAGGGTAACTTGATCCAGGTGGTATCACAATGGGCCGACTTCGGCCTACGTGTGACTTATGCCTACCACATTAACCTAACCATCTACATCATCAAAGAAATGCATACAGCTCACATTTCGACCATCTGTAGAGTGAGATATATCTTTGAAGTAGTTAAGGACAACGCCTATCTTCGCTCACTTTCGCTCTGGAACAGGCTTGCCATGTAGACTTATGGGTCACATATCCATCCTGTAACATCTTCCTAAGCTGGATATGATTACCATAGCCTCGGAGGCATTGTCTTTGATAACAGTCCCTAGAAGTAGCGCAACAGAGGAAATTGTTTCCAACCCGACAGTTGTGAAGAATTGAACCGGCTGCAAGGGCGATGAGAGAAGACTAGCAACTAGTCTAGTTAGAGCTAAGTGACCAACTCTCTAAGCTGACTAAGCGGACTAATAAGATTAGAGTGATTGGGTATCTGGATAATTTCTTCGCAAATTGCCCGTCTTACAAAGGCTCTAGATCGATATGTGCTGAAAAGGATGTGGTGTGAGGGTCCAAATGCGTTTCGAAGAATACACGCTGTTTAGAACGGCTTGAATGTTGTAAAATCTATTCACAAGCCATTAAAGTGCACCATTGGACTTAGAGGTTGGATCAAATTGAGGAAGTGCAAGCCTTGGATTTGGCCTGAAAATATACTGAATTCTGAAGCCATGGTGAGAGATGAAAGAGGGTTAACGCATAGTATTATGGTGGTATAAGCACAGCAAGGGACGAAATAATAAGGCCACGACACTTGTGCTTAATAAGCGGGATGCTAGCTATTATTTTTTTTTTGTAATTTTTAAAGAATATGTGTTTTTATAAATATGACGGCAAATTTTACGACGAAAAAAGGGAAGCTGCAGCCAATCTTACAACCGTAGCTATTGGCTCCAAACCTTAAAAATGCTAACTGAAACTAAAAATAAAGGAATAGCATCCGTCTTTGCAAACCAAAACATCAACGAAACTGAATAAGGGGAGCATGAGTGGCTAAATGAAGCTTAGAAGGATATAAAGTACCAAGGCGGCACATTTTCTTTTTGTAGGCTTCTTATATCTGTTGGAGCACTTGAAGCGGCACATTTACAGAGAAAATGTTCTGCTGTGTCGCCCTCTTCGCAACATGCCGGACAGGTAGGCGTTTCACGGATACCAATCAAGCAGAGATTTTTGGCAAAAGTTGATTGGTCCGTAATGACGCCCGTAAGTTTTCTGCAGTCGATTCTCCTCAAGGATGAGAAGAATGCGTTCCCGCATCCTGGATATTCCCTCTATCTATGATCGGGTGCATTAGAGACCCAATCGTTGTTGTGGGTAGCGATCGTGGAAGCAGGAGACCAAAAGCGAGTTCAGATCCTGAGAAAATCCTTTGAGCCCATTCTGGTAAGCTCATCAGAGATCTCATTTCCTGGAATCCCAGAATGACCTTCAACCCAATCAAACCTTAGTGAGTTTGCTCTACCGACTTTGTTCAGGAAGGCATTAAGTTCATACATACACTAATTTAGAGCTGGTCAAAGGGCTAGACACAGCATTGTTTTTACCCTTCCACCTATGCTTGACAACATAGTGCATGGCCAGTAGGATTGCGTATAAGTTTGGTGCAATCATTTAAAATAAGACGTAAGCTGAGCGGCACCTTAGCGCTATGGTTAGCGTGCCGGTCTCGAACGTACGATGTGCATGTTCGGTCCCCGATAACAGTAACTCCATCGAATGTTTACTTCGTAACGTCTTTCTTCGGCGGAGAATTTGGCAAAACCTACCGTAGTATGCTCTCGCTGTTCGGAATCGGCATTAAATAGTAGGTCCCATTCAACTGTATGAAAAACAAATCGCACACAATATAGGTGAATGAGAAAAGCTAGGCTCTGGCTCTGACGAACCTAACTATTAAAAGAACTCATGCTGACTTATGCCGAAAAAGAGTCGATACAGACCAATGATTCAAAGCGGAAAGATAAAATTTGTCAGAAGTCACTTACTTATATTGACGTAATGGACTAATGCTATCCCCTATGAGTACCGAATTCTACAAAAACTTTTATTGAAAATAAGAAAAGAAAAAAACCTTTGCTGGGCCTATTATTCTGTCCGTTGCTGTATATGAAAAAGTTTAACAAAGAGACTAAAATCTCACTATTTTGATTGTAAAATACAAGAATTAGACCTAAAATTTCGGCAATGATGAACCATTTGGAAAAAGGGCGCCATCTAACCTAGCTAGATTGTAGGGTTAGGAAAAATAGAAAATTGGAATTTGCTGTATGAAAGGCGTTAAATTAAAAATTGCAAAATGGCGAGATGCAGCCAGTATAACGTGTTTAATCTGTTTGTATGTAGGTAAATGGAAATATGTATATCTGGACCTAAATAAAACAAAAAATATTCTTCTCATCATTTCTTCGATAAGATATGGCACGCCCGTAGGTGTACTCCTATAATAACTAACAAACAGTCGCACAATTTTTTCATACATATCGAATTTGTCCGAGAAGGCACATAATACGAAAAAGTGGATAATGGATCAAAGGCATTCTAAGTGTCTTTTCCTAATTTGTTAATATACATATTACTCAACAACTAAACACGTGGTTTCGTCCTATTCTTATACATCTACACATAACACCACATTTAAAAAACAAAAAACCCAAAAATCTAATGCACTTCTAAACGATTTTGGCAAGACTATATGTTTGGTAAATGCAAAAATGTTAATCTTTACAATTTAGGCGCTTATGGCCCGCTTGAACTAGTACCCATTGCACCGGATGCCACTTAGGTAACCCTTATCGCCTAACGAATTTTTGTACATAGACTGTAGCGAAGCATTTATCTGTACATCAAATGTTGACCCATCGACGGTGTTGTCGATCTCCCACGGCTGAGTTTTTGTAATATCACCTTCTGATTCATAGTTGTAGACGGAGTCATAAGAGCTTGGAGTGACGTTTAGGAATGTTTCGAAGAAACGTCCGATCTCTGTCGATCCGAATGCTTGTTGAAAGCCCGGCAGTGGCTTGATGTCCTGATTAAAAAAAACAAGAGTGCGGGTTATAGGGTTCTTTTTTTATTTTGTAGCTGTTTACTAACCCGTATTTCCTCGCGAATGCCTGTGCAGTCTGTCTGAAAAAGGTCTGATTTTCGTCTGGACCTTTTGTTTGGTATAAGGTCGCATTCAACCACACGATTCTTCTTTGTTTCACAAGGACTCTGCGTGCGTGCTGGAGTGATGATTCGTTTCCTTCTTGCCTTTGGACTGGATGATGGAGCCTCGGTTGACTCAGTTCTACTGGGAGACCACGTATTGTGCGTAATTGGGTACCTTTGAGGTGAATGGTAGTTTGTTGGTGGGCGGGAAACTGACATATATGGCGTTGCACATCGTTCTGGTGTGGTCATCTAAAGGCAAATAAAACATATTGGGTTATGTCATTGTCATTGTCATTGCACGAAAGCAACAGGCTAGAGTCGAAGCTAACTGGCACAAAATTGAACCTGTATCGCCGTAGTTGCAATTCAATTAGCTCAAAGGATGGACCATAGCAAACTGCAAAACTTTGTGAATCCACATGGGTAGGTGAATTACGGTAGACCAATATCAACTATTCCCGTTTATTAATTATCTGTTCAACCAAATTAATTTCGAAATTGCGACAAAAATTTAATTAAACTTAATTGGTGGGGAAATTGCCTTAGCCGGAAATTGTCATTCTATTTCCTGAATTACAGTGCATACCTACATGTACCTACATACATATATATGTAGATGCATAGCGTTTGCTGCATTTATTACACAGTCATGTCCACAAAGTATCTTTACTTTTTAAAGTGAGGCTTATTAAAATCTTACCCTTGAAGCTGAGCAGTCCGTTCTTAGGTTTGAAGCGCACAACTGACCAGAGTAATCCTTTTCATTTTCGGAAGGAGATGAAGATGGATCGACACATGATGATTTCGGACTATATATGTAATCTGAAAGCGAAAAATAAAATAATACGTGAATTCCTTAAGTATAAAGAATTATAGGAAAAAATTGATTGTGCACTGCAAATGGTAAGTGTGTTGCCGTAACACACCAAAGTGTGTGATTTCATAGTAGTCATTTTGTATGTATGCAAATTTAAAGTGTGGTTTTATGAAAGCATAACCTCCTTGTAGCAAGCACGCGAATCTCTCATCTCAACATACACAAGGGTACCTGGCGGTCTTTTGATCAATCGACCACCAACCAGATTGATCATATTGCGATCGACGCCAGACCTACTTACTTACTTAACGGGCGTCAACGGGCCTCAACCAACATGCCTCTCCACCTAGCACGATCTTTCGCTAGTCTTTTCCAATGCCGCACGCCCAGTTGGTTGAGGTCCCCTTCCACCTGTGCGCGCCACCTTAGGTGCGGCCGTCCTCTATTTCTTCGTCCCTCGGGGTTGGATTCAAAGACTCTACGGGCTGGAGCTGTGGTGTCCATTCGCTCTACATGGCCTAGCCATCTTAGGCGTTGGATCCGTAGACGCCTGACCAGACTCATGTCGCTGTACAACCCGTACAGTTCGTGACTGAATCTTCTCCTCCAACCCTCCTCTGTGTTTATGGGACCGAAAATCGAACGCAGAATCTTTCTCTCGAAACGACCAAGGATTTCCTCATCCGCTTTAGATAAAGTCCATGTTTCTGCGCCGTATAACAGGACCGGGATAATTAAGGTCTTATATAAGGTCAACTTGGTCGTACGAGAGAGGGCTCTACTTCTCAGTTGCCTCTTGAGCCCAAAGAAGCAGCGGTTGGCAAGAGTAATTCTGCGCTTGATTTCGAAAACTGGTGTCGTTGTTCCAAGTCACCGCGGAGCCGAGGTATATGAAGTCCTTAACTACCTCGAACTTATATCTGCCAATATGCACGTTCTGTCCAAGACGTCGGTGGTAAATGTCCTTTTTCGATGACAGCAGATATTTAGTCTTGCCCTCATTAACTGCCAAACCAATTTTTGCCGCCTCCATCTCAATACTCGCAAACGCCTCATTGACATCTCGCTGCGATCTACCTATTATGTCAATGTCGTCGGCGTATGCAAGGAGTTGCGAGGATTTGAAGAAGATTGTGCCTCTTGTATTGGCCTGTGATTTTTGCACAATCATTTCCAAAACGATGTTGAAGAAATCACACGACAGCGCATCGCCCTGCCTAAATCCTTTTTTGACATCAAAACTATCGGTAAGGTGCTCACCGATTCGGATAGAGCAGCGAGCATTTTCCAAGGTCATCCTGCATAGTCTGACGAGCTTCGCAGGGATGTCAAAAGTAAACATGGCGTTATATAGCTCGTCTCTAATTACGCTGTCGTATGCGGCCTTGAAGTCGACGAATAGATGGTGCGTATTGACTTGAAACTCACTGGTTTTCTCCAGGATCTGCCGTAGTGTGAAGATTTGATCGATGGTGGACTTCCCTGGCCTGAAGCCACACTGATAAGGACCTATCAGCTTGTTTACGAATGGCTTCAGGCGTTCACACAAAACGGCAGCGAAGATCTTGTATGCGCCATTAAGGAGACTTATTCCTCTATAGTTGGCGCAGTCAAAGGGATCTCCTTTTTTGTGGATCGGGCAAACAATGCTGAGACTCCATTCCTCGGGCATGCTTTCCTCTGACCATATCTTGCAGATGAGCCGGTGCATGCTCCTAACCAGCTCATCCCCAGCCGCTTTGAAGAGCTCAGCAGACAGTCCATCTGCGCCAGCAGCTTTATTCAACTTGAGTTTCGACATGGCAATCTCAACTTCGTCGAGGTCAGGGAGACGGAATTCTCTGCGATCTTCGTCGTTAAGACGATGCCAGACACTCCTCCAGTATTTTCGACGTACGAACCTTCCGAGGGACCAACATCGACTCGGACCACTACCCTGTTGTAGCCAAGGTACGAATGAGGATATTAAGAATGCTTAGGAGTCGAGTAGGACTACGTAAGTTTGACGCAAGAGACTGCCAGAATCTTTGCCGATCGTGTCTCCTCCAAGCTCTCTCAAAATCCGCCCACAGCAACACAAAAAATAGAGCAGGAATGGGCGCATTGCCAGAGCGCCGTCAGAGACGCTGCCTCAGAGGTGCTGGATTTCAAACCGCCACCACCTAGAAACCCCTGATTCGATGAACAATGCGAACAAGCCCATGCAGCAAAACAAGAGAAGAGAGGAACACACGTTCTTTAGAAGAAAGACGAGAAAGCAGGGAAAGCGTGAGATCGAGGAGATGGAGAGATGCTTCCGCAGGAATAACGCCCGTAAGTTTTACAATAAGGTAAAACGAACATGCCATGGCTACAAAGCCAGAGCGGCGGCCTGCAAGGATGAAAATGGAGAACTGGTAGTGGAATCGCAGTCGATGCTGAGGATTTTGAGAGACCACTTCTGCAGACTGTATAACGGCGATGATAGACAAGATACCGCTGTCAGGCAGAACGAGCCATTCGTAATGGATGACGAAGTAACAGAATTCAGTCCACCCAACCTAGACGAAGTCAAAATAGCGATATCAAGACTTAAGTCTAATAAAGCCGCGGGCGCAGATGGTCTGTCTGGAGGGCTTTTTAAGGCGCCTGGAGATGAGCTGGTAAGGTGCATGCAATATCTCATTTGCAAGGGATGGTCGAAGGAAAGCGTGTCCGACGAATGGAATCTCAGCATCGTTTGCCCGATCCATAAGAAAGGAGACCCCTATAACAACAACATCGCATATAAGATCTTCTCTGCCGTATTGTGTGAACGCCTGAAACCGTTTGTGGATAACCTGATCGGCTCTTATCAGTGTGGTTTCAGGCCAGGTAAATCCACAATAGACCCAATATTTACGCTACGGCAGATCTTGGAGAAGACACTTACCACCTCTTCGTCGATTTCAAGGCTGCATATGACAGCGTGTATAGAGATGAGCAATACAAAGCCATGTCTAGTTTTAACATCCCTGCCAAACTCGTCCGACTGTGCAGGATGACAATGGAGAATGTAATGAGCAAACCGATACCTTTGATGTTAAAAAAGGATTTAGGCAAGGTGACGCGCTGTCATACAACTTTTTCAACATCGTGCTTAAAATGATCGTGCAAGAGTCACTGGCCAACACAAGAGGTACGATTTATTTCAAGTCTACGCAATTGCTTGCGTACGCCGACGACATTGACGTGATTGGACGGACACAGCGAAACGTCAATGAGGCCTTTGTAAGCATTGAGGTAGAAGCGGCTAAGATGCCTCTCAAGGTTAATGAGGGTAAAAGCAAATATCTGCTTTCATCTAAAAGAGACGGACACCACCGACGTATTGGCCAGAACGTCACCATTGGCGGATATAACTTTGAAGTGGTGAAGGAATTCGTCTACCTTGGCTCACTGATGACCAGCGACAACAACACCAGCGCTGAGATAAAACGCAGAATCACTCTTGCCAACCGCTGTTTCTTTGGGCTCAAGAGGCAATAGAGAAGTAGAGCCCTCTCTCGGAAAACCAAGGAGACCCTATATAAGACCTTAATTATCCCAGTCCTCCTTTACGGCGTGGAGGCTTGGACCTTAACAAAAGCGGATGAAGATGCCCGTGGTCGTTTCGAGAGGAAAACTCTGCGCACTATCTACGGTCTCATTTGTTTAAACAGTGTATGGAGGAGAAGATATAACGAAGAACTGTACGCCATGTAGAGCGCATGGAAAATACAGCTCCGACCCGAAGAGTCTTCGAATCCACCCCGGAAGGAAGGCGCGGCAGAGGACGGCCGCATCAACGGTGGCGCACGCAGGTGGAAGGGGACCTTAACCAACTGGGCGTGCGGCGCTGGAAACAGCTGGCCACAGACCGTGCCAGCAGGAGACGCATATTGGTTGGGGCCCAGGTTTTATGAAAGCACACAAAAAGGGAAATTACTCCACTACACGCAACTATATGCAACCTTGCGAGAAAGCAAATTGTGACCCGGACACACCCAAACAAACAAAAAAAACAAAAAAACAACAAAAGGACTTCCCTTGTCTTCGCTCTCCGAGCATTTGCCGCTTCGAGGCTCATCTAGCCCGGTGATGTGTGATTGAATCGATTGTTTCTTTTTGTTGTGAAGCAACATTATGATAATAATGCCATCGGGCTCAAAGGACCAATATAGAATGGGAAAGGAGAGCTTGTGTGTCTTTGCTTTTTGGTGGCTGCGGACATTCAGATTTGAACTCGGATAACTGGGTTGAGAGTCCAGTGTGTTAACCATTACGCCATGGATCCGACGCGCAATATATCTTCCTGGCAAGTTTACATATAGTTGGGGAATTTCCCTTTTGTTTGATTAATTGATCCAAAGTGTGTTGTTAATAAGTGTGCCGCTACAACCTAGTTAAGATGTAATGAAAGTTTTTATTCATGACACGCAATAGAACGTGTTATAGTTTTAACACGAATAAGTGTCTCAATTTTAAAGATCAAACGTGATCAGTGACACACTTAATCTTAAAATGTGCCGAGTGAAATACCTGCCGGGTGTTGTTTAACATACTAGCGTTCGTCATACAAGTCTCCAGCCCTAGATGGCATCATACCAGCGGAGCTCCAGCTCCTTCCCTTATCCTACATTCCAAGCAAGTCGAAGGAAACCAAAGTTATTTTTATACCAAGGCAGGCAAAAGTTTCCACACGTATGCAAAGATCTTGAGACCTATTAGCCTTACCCATTTTCTTCCAAAAACGCTGGAGAAGATTATAGGTACACACAAAAGACACAGCTACAGCTTAGGAAGGCTGACCGAGAACCAACATGCCTACAATAAAGGCAGATCGGTGGAAACAGCACTTCACCAACTCGTGAGTATCATAGAAAGGTCATTGGAACACAAGGAATATTCTATAGCGGCTTTCTTGATATTGAGGGGACTTTTAACAATGTTGATCCATGGGCAATCACCAAGGCGCTGACTGATCTGAGTGTAACGAGATCAGTGATAGAACTTGTATGACAACCGCTAAAACAAAGAGTCGTCAAAGGCAACTTCACCGGTTGCGTTTCAGCTAGAATGGTCAGCAGAAATACACCACCGGGTGGCGTACTTTCCCCTCTCCTCTGGAATGTGGTAGTCAATGAACTACTACTTTTGCTAGAACAGAAAGGATACGCTGTGACCGCCAGCAGTCTATGTGAACTAATGCATTGAGCTTTACAAACAGTAGTAAACTGGACGAAGAACTGCGGAATTGGGGTGAACCCCAAGAAGACTGATCTAGTACTGTTTGCTAATAAATATAGAATTCCGCTCTTCAATCCACCGAGGTTGGATGGAACCCAATCACGATCGAAGAACAGGCCAAATACCTCGGCCTAACCCTTGACAGGAAACTAAATTGGAAACCTAATATTCTTGATCGAGTCAAGAAAGCAGCCACTGCCCTCTGCAGTTGCAAGAAAGTGGTGGGCAAAAAGTGGGGTCTCCAACCCGGCATTATACACTTGCTCTTTACGGCATCGTAGTTTGATGGACTGTTCTGTACAAGTCTATCTAAACCTTCTGAGGAAAGTGCAAAGATCGGCCAGCATTTGCATGAGTCGAATGGTGCAATTAGATCAACCCCTATGGAGGCCCTAAATATTCTACTACATCTCTCACCATTGGACCTCTTTAACAAACGAGTTGCTGCCTTCGGCCCTACGGATGGGAGGCATAGGAAAATGGCCCACACTGCACAAAGGCCATGCTAACATTTCCAATCACTTCGAAGTACCCATGGAGAAGGACTACACCATCCTGCAAAACGTGTTCACTAAGAACTTCGAAGTTATCTTTCCATCCCGGGAGGAATGGGTTGAACGAAAAGTCATACCGAAGGACTCAATATCCCTCTATACCGGTGGCTCAAATATGAAGACGGATCTAGGTAGTGTGCACCAAGAGGAAATAACAGCGATAACGGAGACCCTTACATGGCTTAGTATTACTTTAATATCGGTAAAGGATATTATCATTTACGCGGATAGCCAATCTGCGATAAAATCCCTGGCAGTGGTAAACCACAAATCAAAGACATCTCTCAACTGCCGCCTTACTCTGGACGAGATGGCTGAACAGTTTAATATAAAACTACTATGGGTTTCCGGACATGGGAATATTCCAGGAAGGAAATTACGCGGCCGATGAACTCGGAAAGTTAGGGTCAAGCACCCACAGGAATATAAAAACACCAACACGCTCGGTAAGGCACATGCAAAAACTTCGAACCATAGAAACTACCAACTTTCAATGAAACTAAAGTAACACCGACCTTATTCACTAAATAAAGCTGGCCTAAGCTATGTATACTTAGGACTGACCAGGGACCATGTGGCAACCAAAAGAGGGACCTTAAGCGCTTTAATGGATGTCATTACAGGTCAATGCACTATTGGAAAGCATGCCGTCTGTCAATGACTTCTGCCGCGGCTGCATTGATGAGGAGGAAGAGCAATTCACCATCTCCTCTGCTCATGTCCCTCATTTGCGAATCGCAGGAGGATTTACCTCGGCGCGCCCTTCTGCGATACTTAGGTTAGTTAGCAGATGTAAAAATAGCTCAAATCCATCGCTTCATCAGAAGCACTGATTGGTTTTCAAGTGGCGGATCTAGGTAATCTGATCCATGTGGTATCACAATGGACCGATTTCGACCTACGTGTGGCGTATACTAACCACTACAACCTAACCTTACCTAACCTTTCACTACACGCCGGAAATGAGGAACCGATAAAAAGAATGGAGCGAAGACGGTTCCAAAGCATCATCTTCATTGACTAGGTATTTGGGCGAAGGGAAAGACAATCATGGGGCAGTACAGTACTTAATAGACCGATTTGATACTTATTTGATAAAAGAACAGCCACATTTTGTGAGAAAAGAGCTCTTTTGCCATGACAACGCACCAGCCCAATCATCTACAACCGTCGCAGCAAAACTGATTGAATTAAGCCACGAAATGCTGCCTAATTGAACCCATTCTGCAGATTCTGTTTCATGCAATTTTGTTTTTTTGTTTCCAAACACGAAAAAATTAATTGATGGAATGGGATCAGATTAAACGAGGTAGCCATCGCCGAAAAAGAGGCCTATTTTGCTGAGCTAGACTAATCAAATAGAAATAGTCTAAATGTATCAAGGAGAAAGGGGACTATCGAGAAATCAATAAAAAAAAAAATGCGTTTTCTTGCCTAACGTACCTATGTATCTACATAGGTACGTGCTTATTACACAGACCTCGTACATCGAAAATATTCAAACGACTACAGTGTCACAGATAGCTATAGTACACAGACCTAAAGCAAACGGTCGGCAGAAAATCGTAGAAACGAGTTAAATCGATATACATATCTACACGTATGTACATCATATCCCTTTTTTAAATCTCGCTTGGGACTCATGTGTGCTCATAAATAGTTTCATCAAAAGTCAATTGCCCGTAAAGAATTTCCTTATCAGTCGGCAATATTTTTCGCCGCGCAAAAGAGTCAACACAAAAGCTTATGCCTTCGTAAGCGCGTGTGCGCCTACCAACAGAATAGTCGAAACGTAAAAGTAACTAGCCATAAGTCACATAGCATATGTATATGGACGTTCGAGATATGTACATATATGTATAGATAACATAATGCACATCCGTACATAGGCCTTTCATATACCGGTGCAAAGCTCATGCCTCCCCTTCACAACTCACAAGTTGAATGAGCATCGAATTAACCCCTAAAAAACCATAACTCGCTCTCGCACACTCTCTTTCTCTCTGTCGTACTAAAACCACCCACTAGTTTCGAAACATGTCAGAGAAGGCAAGAAGGAAAAAGCGGCAAAGCGATGAAGCTACCCTAACGACGCAACTTGTTGATTGTCCCACCATATCCTATCGTCCTAACACTCACCACCATACGACCATAAGGCCATCGCGCAATCAGCCATTCAACCTACCAGTCCATAGACACAGCATGCAATGGAATGTTTTCTTGGGAACTTTTATATCAAACAATCCCGCTGGGGAGGGTCGGGTCATCAGCGTCGTCACGCTCCGTCAAAGTTTTCTTTTTTGTTTAAGGACACGAAAGCTTCTTTTCCATATGCCCATTTAATTGCAGAGAAAGAGGCATGGAAACACACATAGCATACATCTTTGGCATGTAGTTCTCGTAAAAAGCCACTCGTCGCTTTAAACTATTCGTCAATCAAGTCGCAGCGAAGCTTATTTTCTTTTCGATTTCATTCCATTCGACGTTATGCTATGAGATACTTGTTGAAGATAAAGTTATTAAATATCACCCCATGATGTACATATGCTGGTTGTTTCCACCCTCCTGCTAAGCTCGTTTTTGTTTTTATTTTGTTTGCATTTAGCACAGACTATGTTGGGCGAGTGGCTAGAGAGAGGGTTGTCGTTGCCGAGCGTGGTTGCACCCTTTCTATGTGTGAGATTTTGAGTCATTGAATTATTGATTATGTTGGTGTTGAAGTGATTCATCGATGGGACCATGTTTTTGCAATTAATGTTGTGTTGTAAGCACTAGTTGGATTAACTAATCCCACTTATCCCGCGACTTTGCCTGTGTCGTCTTAAGTCAGTCAGAAATAAGCTTATTGTAATCATTAGAGCGACCCTAAAACGACGATATACTGACAATTCTAGTCAGGAATATGAATTCAGGAAATATTGATCAACTACGGATGTTATGTGAAGGTTAACAACAACCTTAGAAGACGTAATATGAGGCAAGTGGACGATGGTGAAATTGATTGCAAAATAACTGAAGAAGTTCCACAGGAGTCTGCACTAGGGCCTGTACTATATAATCAGATCCATTAAAAGGTATTACACTGGAGAAGGGAGCACGCAAATTTAAGAACTTGGACAAAAAAGACCAAAGAGTTGTCTACCTTGTGGTAATATAGATGCTCATGAAAAAATATGAATCTCGGCAATGAAAAACTTGCTTAGTTACTTATCAGGCCAGCAATCCATGGAGGATCTGAGCCTGAGCTATAGCTTCCATCCATACCTGACGGTCCCGGGCCCACTGCTTCTAGTTATCAAGACCAGTTTGTCTTACATCCGCGAATACTTCGTCTTTATATGGGAGGTTCGGTCTTTCTCTTTTTCTCGAACCAGGAGAATCGGAGTAGAAAATCCTCTTAGTTGGTGTTCATGCGCTCGATGTGCCCGAGCCAATGTCACCGACAGATCTTCGCCTTCCGGACTATATCCACATCTTTGTACAGCTTGTAGAGTTCGCGGTTATGTCTTCTGCTCCATTCACCTTCCTCACAGACAGGACCAACTATCCGGCGCAGAATTTTTCTTTCGAAGGAACCCAAAATCAGCTCCGCCGTTCTGTATATCGTCCAGCTTTGGGCTCCATATAGCAACACTGGCAATATAAGCGTTTTGTAAAGCATGACTTTGGTACTTCCTGTGAGGAGTTTAGACCCAAATTGTTTGGACAAACCGAAGTAGCAGCAGTTGCCAAGGGCGACTCTATGCCGGATTTCCACTGTGGCGTCGTATGTGGAGTTTACGTTTCCCCCGAAGTAGACAAGCTCCTCAACCACCTCGAAATTATGTGTAGTTGTCAATCGTTATATTTTGTCGCAGCTGATGAGCGACGGATCGGTTCTTGCTTGACAGCTTGTACTTTATCTTTTCCTCGTTGACTTCAACACCAACTCGTTTCGCTTGTTCTTCAATCGCCGTGAAAGCTTCTACAACATCATGCTGGGACCGCACGATGATGTCAATATCACCCGCTTATCCTAGCAGGAGGACAGACTTGTTGTTGATAGTGTTTTTAGATTAGATTTTAGATTTAGATTTCTTTTCTTATAAATTCATTCGTAACAGCAAGATTTCAATATAACATACTCCTAGAAATATAGCAATATAAGAAAGGTGACAATCGATATTTATATACATAAAGTAAAAAATAGAGTTGAATGTCACTTCAAATTGAATAATTAAAACTAAATACTAACATATTAAGGGTGGGGTGAACCATTGTAAATAAAACAAAATTTAAGAAAAACTTAAAAAACATATGAAACGAAGTATAAAAAATTAATTCAATTCAAAAAATCAACAAAAAGAATAGAAGAACGAGAAAGATAGATAGTAGCTAGAACAAGAATGAGAACAATTTATTTGACCAAAACTTAAGAAGTAAAAGATTCTATTGTAGCGTAATCAAGGCTGAAGAGCCACGTTTTCAAGCGTTTTTGGAATGTTCCAGATGAAGTTAGGGATCTGATAGAGTATGGAAGTTTGTTAAATAATCTAATAGATAGAACAGAATAAAAGTTACGATATGCAGTGGTACGGAAGTTGGGTACAGATAATAAATTCGAAAAGTTACCACGGAGATTATAACACGAAACTAAACGAAAATTGCGATTGCCGGATTTCATAAAGAACAATTTTAAGACTTTGAAACAGTACAAATGACGCACAGGAAGAATATGCAGAGCACAGAACAAAGGAAAGCTAGAGTGTCTATTAGTCTTTCTACAGATTTTTCTGAGGACAAACTTTTGCAAAACCAACAGAGGATGTATTTTATTTCGATACGCACCTCCCCAGCAAGCAATTCCATATTGTAACTTGGATTGGAAAATACCATAGTAAATTGCCTTTAAGAGATTAGTTGAGCAAACATTACGTAAATAATAAAAATGACGCAGAGTGCATCGAAAGTACTTTTTTAGAGAGTCAGTATGATTCGTAAAACTCATCCTAAAGTCCAGAGTAAGCCCCAAATATTTAAATTCCTTTACACTCTCAATTAGCAAACATTTATCACTACAGGTTAGGTTCTTACAATAGGTGGGGGACAACGAGTCATGCTCACAGTAGTAATTTGATAGTTTGTATCTACCACACTCAGGCGCATGAAAGTAAAGCTTAGCATCGAGATCAGAGGTTGAAGATAGACTGAAAAACATAATCTTAGTTTTGGGGCTAATAACTAAATGATGATCAGCAAACCAGTGTCTCAATAGGCTAAGATCCCAATTTATGCAAGCAACAAGATCTAAGGGGTTACTTAATCCATAGGTGAAACCAATATCATCTGCAAAGGCAGTTGGTATTCCCTTGAAATTGAGCGCAAAGAGAGAATTAATGTAGATTAAGAAGAGAATAGGACCAAGCACAGAGCCTTGCGGGACACCCAGGTTGAGGAGCCTTATTTCGCTCCTAATGTTATCAATCTTTACTCTTTGAGACCTATTTTCAAGATAAGATCTGAACCAGGAGAGCATGAAACCACGAAATCCAGCCTTATCCAGTTTTCTCAATAAGATATTGTGGTTGACCATATCGAATGCCTTGGTAATGTCAATGAACAGACCAGCCGTACATTTTTTCCCGTCAAGGTGTGACATAATAAGGGAACAAAACTGAAGAAGCGCATCTTCCGTTGATTTGCCTCTTAAAAAACCAAATTGATTGGGATTGAAAAAATTTGACTTACTTAAAAAGTTTGTAATTCTGTTTTTCATAAGTTTTTCAAAGATTTTACTAAAAGTAGAAAGAAGTGAGATGGGCCTGTAATTACCGACAACAGCTGCGGAACCTTTTTTTAAAAGTGGAATAATGTCTGCACACTTAAGACAATCAGGAAAAACCCCTTCAAGAACACAACGATTAAAAACAGTAGACAAGACATCCACTACAAAAAAGGCAATTTTTTTAAGTACATAATTGGAAATACCATCAGCACCGCACAAAGAAGAATTGGGCAATTTATCAATAACTTTAAGGATTTCAAGGGAAGTTATTGGCTGAAAGACAAAACTCCTACTATGAAATAGCTCAGCACATTCACTAATGGAAGGACAAGAACAACCAGTTGATAGTGTAGGGCTGGGAAGTAGACTACGGCCAACATTAACAAAATAACAATTAAAGGCGTTAGCAATAGCAAGTTTGTCATAAACATCCGAATTGTCTATACGCAACACAGTGGGTTTATTGACCGTAGTGGATTTATTCAGTAAGCTATTTACCAAACGCCACTCATTTCTTAAATTACCACACGCAGAGCTGAATTTAGCACGGTAATAGTTGTCACGACATAGAGGAATCTCTTTTTTGAGTTCGAAACATAGTTTATTGTACTTGCTTTTCAGTGCTGTGTTGTCAGGAAACTTGTTACACTTTATTCTGAGTTTGTTTTTCTCAATAACTTTCTTTAATAATAGACTAGATAACCAAGGTTTAAGTTTTTTAACAGGTTGTTTGGAGGGCTGAAGATAAGAACAAGACGAAATGTGCTTCCTCAGGGTTTCACAAAAAATTGTAAAGGCATGCGTTGGACGTCTACAAGAGTAAACATTATCCCAAGACTCACCACATAAAATATATTTTAATGCACCAAAGTTAACTTTCTCTCTACTTTGAAACGAATCGGAATATCCACTGCGTCTAGTTTTGGAGATCGGCACTAACAGACCCGTCATGCAATGATCTGAGATTTTAAAATCAAAGAGACATTTCAGGCACTCATTAAGCACAGCATTACTGAAACGCCCATAAATATGATCTAGGCAGCTACCCGAAGTAGGCCTAGTGGGCTCGGTGGTATAGACAGTCAAGCCATGTGAGGCGAGTAATGCTAAATAATTAGAGACATTTACACAACTATCCAAAATGTCGATGTTGAAATCACCTACTATAATTAAGTTTTTAGACTTTTCATTATTTAGAAGATTAGAAAACTCAGTTAGATAACTAACAAAATTAAACATATGAAGTCTATAGACACATATAAACACATACAATACATGGTTAATTTCAACTGAAACCTTTAAAACATCCGCACTCAATAAATTAACGCACACGACATCGAGAATCATAAAATCATCTTTAACAAAACAACCAACTCCACCTGCAGCGTAACCTTCATTAGTTTTACAAATAAACTTAAAACCAGGTAAAAAATAATCGTTCTTTTCAACGTCATAAATCCAGATTTCAGACACAAAAATAAAATCTGGAACATAAGCAAAAGATTGAAGATGAGCGACCAGCGCTGAGAAATTTTCTCTCATACTTCTAACATTTTGGTGTACAATAAAAAGCTTATCACAGCAGAAGGAGCTATTAAAACAATTTGAATCAGTTAAATTGGAGGTAGAAAAGTCATCTAATAAATCGGTATCAATATTCATTTAATATTTAAAACAGAATTTCAAGAAAGGAAAAACGATCTAGCTAAATGAGAGCAAGATCGTTGAAAGATTTAATAGAGATGACCTTTCCCCCTTCTACCTTCCTCGTAAGAATTTGGTTGTTGCTGAACCATACGTATTTAATTCCCTTCTGTTTCGCTGCTTCTTTTGTCTTTATATAGAGAGCCTGGGTGAACTTCGTTTGAGAGTCGTTTATGTAGATCGCAGTACCTCTCCTTTTTTTGCTAGTACTGCTGCCACTGCTGATGTCACACTCACTGCCAGACGAATGTGTGTTGAGATTGTTTTTGTTCTTCCTCTTAGCGCACATAATTCGTTGCTTTGTTGACAGGTTAGCGAACTTTAAACAGATGATCGACATAAAGTCCGAAGAGGTTTTTTTTTTAATTTTTTTGATGTAACATTTCTCAATGTCATTGTCGGGAACGTCAATAGATGACACCTGCCCGTCGCACTATCTGCCCCAGCAGTAAATTGAAGAAGTCACTCGACAGCGCATCTCCTTGCCGAAATCCGGTGCATGTTTCAAACGGTTCAGAGGTCCTAGAACCGAACTCCACGGTGCATCGCGTATTTTTCACCGTGGCGCGACACAGCCGGACCAATTTTTCTGGGATCCCGAATTCGGCCATCGCATCAAACAATTCTTTGCGATGAATGCTCTCGTATTAGGCTTTAAAATCGATGAAGAGATGGTGTGTGTTGATCGGTGGTCTTTTCCAGGATTTGTCGAAGTGTGAATATTTGGTCTATAGTCGATTTGCCGGGCCGGAAGCCCCACTAGTAGCTGCCGATTAGTGCTTTAGAAGTTCTCACAGTACGATGGACACGATCTTGTATGCGACATGGAGCAGGGATATACCTCTATAGTTCTTGCAAGAGATACGATCGCTTTTTTTGTGAATGGGGCATGCTCCCTATCAGAATATCGCCGCCAGCTTTGAACAGCTGTGATGGCAAGCCATGTGAACCTGCGGCATTGTTGTTATTCAGGTTTTGAAGAGCTGTGTCGGCTTCGTCGATGCTGGGTGGGAGGACTACTTCAGCGGCTATAGTTGGGATTTCCTCAGTCCCTACCCCTCTCTCTTGATCTTGCTTGTTAAGCAGCTGCTGGAAATGCTACTTAAATGCATCCACTATTCCCTGCGGGTCGGGGACCTGGTCGGTCGGTGACCCTCGAAATTTCGAAGGGCCTGGGTACCTTTCTTGAGGCCTTCTGCAAGGCTTTTAGCTTTCTTATAAAAGTCCCGTATTTTGTGTTATCCTCTGGACTCCTAAATATCCTTAAGCTGGGAGGCCGCGATGATTCTTCTCTTTAGACAGCAGTTTTTTCTCCTCCCTTTTTCTGGGTCGGTGCACTGCCCTGGTTTTTCATTGTAGCGCGTTTTGGTACGCCTCGTCGGTTGCTGCCTCTTTCTAGGGTTTCTTGTCGGGGGTGGTAGGTGACCTAAGGCGTTCTCGGCTACTTCTTGAATAGCTGACCGGCAATGAAGCCACATATTGTTGATATTTGTGCTCAACGTAGGCATACCAAAGAGTTTTTCGCTCAATTGTTCATTGAAGACTCTGGTAACCTCCGGTGTGCTCAGGCGTCCAATGTCGAATCTCCTCATGGTGGGCTGGTGCAGCTTTCTGACATTGGACAGTCGAGCTCTGAATCCTGCTGCTACAATTCGATCAGCAGAGTTGATGTTTACCCCCCTGAATGTTCGCACATCCTAGATGTTTGCCGAGTGGTAGGCGGTTCGGATATCGCCAGATTGCTGTGTGGATTCGCCGCGAAATAAATATTCGATGGCGTTGGTGTTATCGGGATCCGAACTCGCTCATCGTGCGTTAGATGTTGTAAAATCTACCTTTGATACGAATCATAGTCAGATGATCACTTATAGGCTTAAAGTCGATGACCTTCGACCTTAACCGCCTTCTCACGACAAATCCGCACCCCAACATGTGCAATCTATTATGACATCTGTAATTGATGTCGCAATCTTTGCTATGAAGAAGCTCCTCCGAATATATGCTCCCATTTAATCCAAATCATTAAAGCCTCTATCACCAACGTCCAAAAAAGCAATCTGTCTTGACTGCACTGTACGTCGTTTTAGTAAAATTGTGACCCTCGACTCTTGCATCTGTAATCGAATGTGGTGACACCAGTTGTTAAGATATGGTCTTGGGCTTGATACTGTTTTTCTCAGGTGTCCTAAGGTCTTACGATATATTCTGTTGTGGAGATCTTCAAACAGCGCGACATCATCCCGCTCCTTAGCCAAATGGACCTTGACTTTTAAGCACACGCGATTCTAATGACCACATATTGTATTCCGGAGCACAGAAGAGAGGAAGTATAGACTCATATAGCTCTGTTTAATCTGTACCATTTCTAAACAAGGTTCTGTCCCAGGTCACTCTTAGTCAACGAGATTTCCAATGAATTTGCCAGAATAGCTTCAATGGCACATCTAAGACCTGAATTTGCTACATGTCGGCCAGTAACACCGGTGCTGTCTTTGATTACTTACTTACTTACTTAACGGGCGCTACAGTTCGGGGTGAACCTGGGCCTCAACCAACATGCCTCTCCACCTAGCTGTCTTTGATTAATGATCCTTAAAGCACACAATCGCAAATTGCGAAACTGGTCCGGATGTAGACTGACGAAACGTTTATTCTTCCAAATCAATTTCATCGCCCCCATCTGATACAATGCATTTATCCCAACAAAACTATGATATGCGTTCTTGTGTTCCAGTCTACACCCAACTCTTACAACTCTTAGTTTGCTTAAAATCTATCTATGTATTTTGGTTAATTGAGTGCCAAAAATAGGGACACAAACATTGAAATCCTTCCCGCCGTACTGATGACGACATCTCATCATTCCATCTCCTACTATCAATGAATCTTAAGTCACTGATTTCACACATTACTCGTAACCCCGAGAAAATTACTGATAAATCTGTCAACTCAATTAACCACCGACTGGTGATTCTATTTGTGCCGACATGATGGCAAATTATTATTAAACGAACGAGCGAATAAATTTACATCTTAAATGGGTAATCATCGGATATGGCCTACGCAAAGCTTATTCATGTATCGACTCTATTGACTTCTGCATCCGTATTCGTATTGTCGACGTAAGCCGATACTGAAGTGGATTGATAATAAATTATTCAGTAGATTAAAATTAATGCACAATTCCGGCTCATCATCAATGCAAGGATACACGGCAACGAGGTGCCGAATGTCCGAAATCATACCTGTCTCCTCGTAGGGCTTGAATTACGACTGCGAGGCTGTGTCAGTTGGTCGAGATGTTCTCTCTTACCGGCTAATTGAGCATTTGCTTAATTAATTTTAACGGTGTACCGAGAAATAACCTCAAACTAATAAATTCGACCACAGGATATTAGGTACAGTGGATTCTGGTGCGAATTGGCACTTGTACATGTGTGAATTACCAATCGACCATGAATGAATCGAAGAAAGACAGGATGTGGTTTGATCTTACGGTTGTGGTCGTCGTGGTAACAGATGAGAGCAAAATGGAATGTATCTCTAAAGGTATTTGAGGTAGGATTTAATGGATTCTGTGAACGTAGGTGGAAGTATTTTTAGCTCGATGAGGAAAGAAGGATGGACAGTTAATTGGTATATCCCATAGATTTCATCCTAAGCAAATCGGTGCTAAGCATATAAGATCCCGGGAGAATGGAAACTTATCTGATAGAAGAGCTGAAGAAATCAGCATTTGCACAATATTTCCAGAGGGTCTTCCATTAGGGACTTCCGAACTTTGATAGTGGCCACATTGTTGAAGTTAGATCTGGCAAATTGGCCGTCATTTATTCAATTTGTTTTGTCAAATTACCTTGGATGGATATAGCGTTCAACAATATGTACGTAATAATGAAATTGTTTTATCGGAATGGGTGTTCTGTTCGGGCAACGTTTCTCTCCCTTCACCCATTTTACGGTCGCTATAATCGTCTTACCGAGAGGACTATTCGCAGTGTGGTGGATCAATTTGAGTCGACGGGTTCAGTAAACGATGAACCAACACCCATACGCCGGTGAAATGCAGGATCTGTCGAAAACATCGCCGCTGTCCGTGAGAGTGTCGATATCGTGTCACTCAGACCACAACTTTCGCCTTTCGTAGACCACAACATGGGGAATTTCGCCTCGTGACTTAGGCCTGCACACGTACAAAATTCAACTGACCCAAGAGCTGAAGGTAAACGACCATAGACAAGGACGAGTGTTTCTCTGGGTGTTCTCGAGAACAGTAGGAAATTGACCATGGAAGCGGATAAAATAGGACTGGAGGTAATAGAGGGCAAAACGAAATACATGCAGGCGTCTTAGCCAGGGCGCACATATAATTTCGAGGTAGTCAAATACTCCGTCTACTTAGGCTCCGCAGTGACATGCAGCAATGACGTCAGTGCCGAAATCAAACGCAGAATAACTCTTGCCAACCGGTGTTTCTTTGGGCTCGGGAGGCAATTGAGAAACAGAGCCCTCTCTCGAAAAACCAAAGTGACCGTATACAAGATCCTTATAATCACGGTCCTGCTTTATGGCGCAGAGGCATGGACCTTATCGAAAGCGGATGAGGAGGCCCTTGGTCGCTTTGAGAGAAAAATTCTGTGTACGATTTTCGGCCCGACCTGCGTAGATAGGGAGTAGAGAAGAAGACTTAATAGTGAACTGTCCGGGCTGTACAGGAACATGAACGCAGCACGGCGTCTTCGGATCCAACGCCTAAGATTGCTTGGTCTTGTTGAGCGCATGGAAAACACAGCTTCAGACCGGAAGGTCTTTGAATCCAACCCCGAGGGGCGACGCGGTCTAGGACGGCCAAATTGAAGGTGGTGCAACCAAGTGGAAGAGGACCTTAACCAACTAGGCGTGCGGCAATGGAGACTGCTGTCGAAAGACCGTGCCAGTTGGAGAGGTTTCTTAAAGGAGGCCCAGGTTCGCCACGAACTGTAGCGTCGAAAAAGGAGAAGATCGTCGCATGTAAGTGTTTGAAAAAATGCCTTCCAAGTATCGGGACAAGTTGAAACGCATTATTACGAGAGATGGGACTTGGATTTATAAAGTGAATACCGTGCTAAGCATGATCGAAAACCCGCGCCAAAGTCGCTCAAAAACCAAGGTCATTGACACTTTTGTATCGACACATTGAGTATCGTGGTATTCTTCTCTTCTTTGGTGGCGTTACAGCCCATGAAGGACCAGAGCCAAGCTTCTCTCAATCACCCATGATGTGTGTGATTTATTTTTCACACAGGTGAAAGGGACCTACAGTTTAATGCCGATTCCGAACGGCGTGAGTCAAGCTTTTTCATGGCAAGTTTACTACGGGAGGTTTTGCCAGTACCCCGCTGAGGAGGAACGTCGCGAAATAAACATTGGATGGCGTTGGTGTTATCGGGATCCGAACTCGCTCATCGTGCGCCAGAGTCCAACACACTAACCACTGCGCCACGGCGCCCTCAGTATCGTGGTATTGTGAAATTTTAATTCCTTCCGCCGGGTCAAACTGTCAACAAAGAATAGTATTTGAGCGTTAAGCATCATTTGCATGAAGCTATTCGCCTAAATAGACGGGAATAGTGGCCAGACCACTCTTGGGATTAATTGTTCGTGACCATTTTCGATCCTTATCGTTCCACAACCGCCCTGTTCACCTGATTTGGCAACGTGCGACTTCTGGCTATTCAACGAACTCAAAAAACCCCTCCGGGGACACAGTTTTGAGTCAATAGAGGAGATACGGGCCGCATCGAATTAAGAGTTGACAATCATCTCGGAAATGTACGTAAATAACTGATTGGAAGAATGGAAAATCCATTGGTAAGAGTAAGACGGGGGGTTAATTTGAAGGAGGAACATGTAACTATGAATGCTATGTCACCTTACTTTTTGGACACAGTAGGACCTATGGTCACATGATTCTTCTTCAACGTCTTTTGTGAATGGAGCATATTGACAGGGTGTGCTTCGGACCGATGAGTCTCTAGGTCGCAACTCAAGAAATGACCGCGTAAAAACTGGAAGGAAGCACATTAAAAAACTAACCGCGACTAGATTGTTGGCAGTGGATGGCTAGAAGAGGGAGCGTTCGTCGCACTCTATTTGGAAATGGTATCACTACGTAAGTGGAGAAAAGAACTATTTCAATCTTAGCATGGGTAAAGGAAACCCTCCAATTCTCCGAAATACTACTGAGTTCTGATACTCCCATCGTTGGCCAAAACAACACTGAAATTGTCTTACTTTAATCGCAACAACTTACCCTTTGTGCTGTTCGGTCCATTGTCACTTGTCTCCGGTGTCGCTGGAAGACTTCGGGGACTGTCTTTGGCATCCATGGCAATGAGATTTTCCTCCTTGAATTCCCCACCGCTATACGTACCCAGTGAATAGTCACCAGAATATCCGGCACTTGTTGTACATGTACTAATTGGCGTACTACCACAACGAGAGCTGCCACTTATACCGCTGTCCGTCGTCGTACTACCACTTGTCATTGGTGATGCAATTTGTGAAATGCCAAATGACGATAATGATGATGATGACGCTGATAAGCTCTGTTCCTGTTGCTGCTGTCGCTGTTGATTGTAAGATTCGCCCGGATCCGGAATATGCTGGCCGTCGAATTTGTTGATTTCTATGCCTTCTCTAGAGCTTAGAAACGGATGTCCGGCAGCTATTGAATGCAGATTATGTTGAGCATAACGATGATCTGAGGCGAACGGCTGGCATGGATAGTAGTCAAGATATTCCCTCTGCTGTGAGGCAGCTGGTACCGAAGACAAAAGATGTCCATATCGGAATGCATCATTTCGTGCTGCTGCCGTATAATGTAGCACGCTTGATGGCATTCCCTGTGGATGTTCGAAGACTTCTCGATAGGGATGATAGGCACCAGCACCGCCAATCATTCGACCGTTATATGTGCTATCGTAATGGGGCGGATGATAGAAGTGATGTGAATGTTGGACATGATGTGTATGATGATTCAGATATGCAGATGTCTCTCGTCTTCCTAGATTTACATAACCAAGTCCGGCTGGTGCGAACGATGTTGGAGAATGATGGTAGCCGGCATAACTCACAGCTGGAAGATATCTCTCAAAGCTTGGCTGTTGCGACTGATAGAGACCATCGGATGAATGCAATGCTGTCATTCTGTGCTGTTGCTGCTCGTGATATCTCAGTGCTTGCTGATGCCTGCCGGGCACTACAGTGACGTTGGGAGCCATTCGATTGGGTGGACCACACGAAAGTACGGTACTGTCACCAATACGACCGTGGGCCATGGGATGAATTCCACTGTAATCCGAATACTTGCTGCGCCTATCCATATACAGTCCGGAAAGCTAAATGTACGCTGGTCGATGATAGCTTTTTTCCTTCGTTTCGTTCAGCCTTGTGTATCCACAGTGCAGAAATTCGGACAAAGTCCTTTCGGGGCAGTCAGCCGCAAACTGTGTGAGTTCGCTATTAAGGCTGCGTACGTACGGGTAAGCTGTGTGACACTCCCGTTTTTACACATTCATTCCACTCATTCTATATTGATTTTTCACCCTTCCACGACTGTCCCAGGAACGACTGGCAATATGACCAACAGGGTGTGAGAGTACACGATGACGACCGTTTTTCGTTTTTTTGCAAATAGGAAATGAAAATTGATTTTCGCTCTGTGGGCTGGCTGAAAGGCCCTTCTCTCGTCGTTCGACTCGACTCGTTCTCGAGTAGGTTCGAGTAGATTTGTATTTTGTTTGATTTTTTCTTTTTTATCTGACTCCGAATGCGTAGGAAGATAGACGTAATTCCCAAATTAAATTACTCTCATGTTAGATCCTTACCTCTGTGCTGTAGATGATAAGAAAAAAAGAATCTGTTAGCCTGTCGTCTGCATTGAAATTGGGATGTCGGATTTAATTACTCTAATCAGGGTATGGGGATTAATTAAATAGTAGGTATCCGGGTTTGAATATTGTGTTTGGATATGGACGGGAGTCAGCGTAACGATTGATTTCTTAATTGGGTTTGATGCCAGGCAGTGGGGTTTATTCACCTATAGATCTGTCGGATTTAGTTAGCTTTTGAGAGTATAGTGATTGGTGTTTTTCACTGACCCAAGCCGGTGAGGAGTCTATTATTCAGGGGAAGATTCGAATGAAACTGAAATGAGGTATGTATGTACATCGTGTGTCGTCCAATATATGAAGATGTAGCCGCGGCAGATAAAAACTAATTGCATGCAGAAGGCCGCATAAGCCATCCCATATCTGACTTACTAATTGATATTTCAAAAACCTTTTTTTTTTTGTTTTTATAGGTAGTTCGCACAGGTTCAAGAGTCTTATGGTGTCTGCTACACAACCTGGACGGAAAACATATGGTTTGGGTCGTAGATGCTCGTTCACTACTCTCCAGGGGTGGTTGTCTTAGAGAGGATTCAAGAGGGACTCGACTGATTTTTTCGCGTTGGTTGCAGTTCTCAGTAAATTTTCCATACACACACAGCGTATGAATTTGAATTGACCATATATTGTGAGTATCACTTCCCATTCACAACAGCTGTGTTTCAAAATTGTTCCGTATAGGAGTTGCAATTCTTGGTTATGGACATACTTTGAACTACAGGCCTTCTGCTCGACAGTCGGTGACGTTTACCATTGCACCACGGCCACCTTGCAAAGTTTTGCGGTAGTGTTGTTACCAAAAAAATTTGAAAAGTCAAAAATTAAAGTTTTAAAGTTTTAGGCAGCCTTAGATTAATGACAGCCAGCTCATAACCACCTTAAGGGTAACATCCCTATCAAGTAAAAACCTTATTGTTCCGAAACGACAACAATCTTCGGATACGGACGGATACAAAGCTGGCGACCCCTGCAAACGACTAACGCACTTGAGAGTTCCTTAACAGACTGGTTGCAGGCGATCAATTGGACAAACCCTCAACTGCTATAAAGCGGTTATAACCGCACTCCAAGAAGTGCGATAGGATGGACCAGGCAAAAGGCGGATGAAAAACTGCGACATCTACTACGGAAACTGCTACAAGGAGAACAAACAGCGCCTATTAGGGTGCGGATTCGTTCTTCGAGGAAGACTCCGACAAAAAGTCTTAAGCTTCCGAGATATAAGCGAACGCCTCATAACAATCCGCATCAAAGCTAAATTTGGAAACATTAGCTTAATATGCGTTCACGCCCCAACGAAACAAAAGGACGATCGACTCAAACAAGAATTCTACGATCTCCTAGACAGAACATATTCCCAATGCTCCAGCTACAACACGAAAATAGTACTAGGAGATCTTAATGCAAACCAGGGCAAAGAGGACATATTTGAGTCGATCGTGGGAAAGCATAGCCTCCATAATACCACGTCCGACAACGGACTTAAGCTAATCGATTTCCTAACGGGACGTAACCTCCTTGTAGCAAGCACGCGATTCCCCCATCTCAACATCCACAAAGGTACCTGGCGGTCTTTTAGTCAATCGACCACCAACCAGATTGATCACATTGCGATCGACGCCAGACACTCGAACCACTACCTTGTTGCAGCCAAGGTACGAATGAGGATATCAAGAATGCTTAGGAGTCGAGTAGGACTACGTAAGTTTGACGTCGGAAAGCTGCAATCGCAAGAGACTGCCAGAATCTTTGTCGATCGTGTATCCTCCAAGCTCTTTCAAAATCCGCCCACAGCAGCACAAACAATAGAACAGGAACGGGCGCATTGCCAGAGCGCCGTCAGAGTCACTGCCTCAGAGGTGCTGGGTTTCAAACCGCCACCTCCTAGAAACCCCTGGTCCGATGAACAATGCGAACAAGCTCATATAAAGCCATGGCAAGGTATGGTCGGAGGAAAGCATGGCCGACGAATGGAATCTCAGCATCGTTTGCCCGGTTCATAAGAAAGGAGACCCCTATAACAACAACATCGCATATAAGATCTTCTCTGCCGTATTGTGTGAACGCCTGAAACCGTTTGTGGATAACCTGATCGGCTCTTATCAGTGTGGTTTCAGGCCAGGTAAATCCACAATAGACCCAATATTTACGCTACCGCAGATCTTGGAGAAGACCCAGGAATATCAAATCGACACTTACTACCTCATCGTCGATTTCAAGGCTGCATATGACAGCGTGTATAGAGATGAGCAATACAAAGCCATGTCTAGTTTTATCTTCCCTGCCAAACTCGTCCGACTGTAAAGGATGACAATGGAGAATTCTCGCTGCTCCATTAAGGTCGGTAATGAGCAAACCGAAACCTTTGATGCTAAAAAAGGATTTAGGCAAGGTGACGCGCTGTCATGCAACTTTTTCGACATCGTGCTTAAAATGATCGTGCAAGAGTCACTGACCAACACAAGAGATACGTCAGGTCTACGCAATTGCTTGCGTACGCCGACGACATTGACGTGATTGGACAGACACAATGAGACGTCAATGAGGCCTTTGTAAGCATTGAGGTAGCAGCGGCTAAGATGGGTCTCAATGTTAATGAGGGCAAAACCAAATATCTGCTTTCATCTAAAAGAGACGGACAAGACAACACCGACGTATTGGCCAGAACGCCACCATGGGCAGATATAACTTTGAAGTAGTCAAGGAAGTCGTCTACCTTGGCTCACTGATGACCAGCGACAATAACACCAGCGCTGATATAAAACGTAGAATCACTCTTGCCAACCGCTGTTTCTTTGGGCTCAAGAGTCAATTGAGAAGTAGAGCTCTCTCTCGGAAAACCAAGGTGACATTATATAAGACCTTGATCATCCCAGTCCTCCTTTACGGCGCAGAGGCTTGGACCTTAACAAAAGCGGATGAAGATGCCCTTGGTCGTTTCGAGATGAAAATTCTGCGCACTATCTACGTTTGTTCAAACGGTGTATGGAGGAGAAGACATAACGAAGAACTGTTCGGGTTGTACAGCGACATCGGCCTGGTACGACGTATACGGATACAGCGTCAAAGGTGGCTAGGCCTTATAGAGCGAATGGAAAATACAGCTCCGACCCGAGGAGTCATCGAATCCACCCCGGAAGGAAGGCGCGGCTGAGGACAGCCGCATCAACGGCGGCGCCCGCAGGTGGAAGGGGACCTTAACCAACTAGGCGTGCGGCGCTGGAAACAGCTGGCCAAAGACCGTGCCAGCTGGAGACGCTTGTTGGTTGAGGCCCAGGTTCACCACGGACAGTAGCGCCACTTAAGTAAGTAAGTAAGTAAGCTCATGACCACCTACACCTTGAAGGTGAGATGTGTACAACCAATCAACGAAATTCGAAAGCACTTCTTGTAAATTGGTCCGGAGGCTGCGTATGTATTTTTTTTTTCAATTTCTCTATTTAATTTACTTTCTACGTGAGTTCTGAAACACTCTTTAAACCGTCTGCCCCCCAATCAACAACGCTAGATTTACCCCTATCACTGTCCAGCCTGCCCAGCTTGAGGACATTCCTACCGTCATCCACACAGTAGCAAACGTTTCAAAGAAGAACAACAGGGTCAATAGAAACATGGTAACCCGAATATGCAATATCGATTTCAAGGCCATTATTCCCAAGACCGTGAACGAAGAAAACACTTTCCCAGCAATTTCGAATCACTTATACAAAACTAAACAATCTAAATTCAATCTGCTCGCAGCCCAAATTGGCCACTTGTTGAACTGAAATTCCTCTCCGCAACCACCCAGTTCTCAATTGAGTTTTCAACTTAAGAATTGGCCAGAGGACGAACCGGCACACCATTAGGAATGGCCCATAAGCTCTCACAAAAACAGAGGATGAGAATGAATATAATAAATAAAGAGCGGCGTGTGCAGCAATTGCTTCATCGGTTCGGCCGTCTTCAAAGCGAATTCAACAATTCAACAATTTACTGAAAACCATTTCATTGTGGAATTATTGAGTTCTTTGCTTCCTTCTTCATTCATAGTGTGTGACTGGTGAGTGGAATAAATGAATGACGTTGGCGGGGATGGGCTGAGTTTACATTTATAAAGCTTCATTGCTACTCCAACTGCTACACTGTTATGCTGTTAGCTTAATCTACTAGCTATATTGTGTGGAGTGTACTAAATCAATAAATATCATATACAGGGGTCAGCATTGAGGTTGAAGGAGTTGTCTCTTTGCACTTTAGCCTTGTGACAGGGGAGTGGCGCCCGGTGTGAGGGTCACTAAACATGAAACTTCGACGTAGAGTGTGCGTAGAGTAGAATGGACTATGTCAATTGTGAAATTCTTATTTTTTAAATGAGTATAGCTACTGTTCAGTGAAAGCATATGGGGTTGTGAGTATCATAAGGACATTTGTTTTCTTAGTAACATATGCTCGTGGCTCAATTAAACACGTATGTATGCACTAATCCTAGTTTTACACATTTAAGTTAAACACCTTATACGCTGTTAGCAAAGTTTTTCATGGCTCAGACTTTAACATTATAGTCATCAAGTATAATCATGGTCATTCTGTACAGTCGGACGTTTGAACACCATTGGTCTTATCGTTCCACTCAGTCGTAAAAGCTAATGCACCACTTTGGGGGCCAAGGGATTGAGGCGGAAAACTGAGTAAGAAGCTTCATTGATGGCAAAGATAAAGGGTGTCCAGTGGGAAATTTTCAAATTTAAATTTAGAATGTTCGAAAACCAGCGGGGGAGGTATTTTTGCGGATTTATTAATCGCGATGAGTCATTGGTCGCGCGCACACTGCGCATTCGCAGTTGAGCAATATTTGAAAACGGGTGAGTCGTTGGTTCGTGCGCTTCGCAATTTTTGTACTCACTTCAATTAACGCAGACTAAGTGATGGATGGCAAAGGACTAACAAAGGCCTCGTGGAGGTAGATGCTGGCCTGCTAAAAAGCGAGAAGAGCCACCGCAGTCGAACATCTTGCGGCACTGTTAGTATGTCCCATCCCCACCTCCTCGTGGTGCCATCTAGAGATTTCCTATGGAAATTACAGGAAGGGCGAATGGCGAGCCTCCTGCGTCACAAAACAGGATTAGCCGGTTGGGCTACGGCCTAGTAAGACGTAACCGTAAAAAAACCACAATCTCCAAAACAACCACAAGCCTCAGATATAACGGACCGGATTAATGTTGACGACCCTTGCAAAAAACGAATAGAAGAACAATGACCTTCGACTTTGTACGTGGAATGTTAGGTCCCTAAACAGGCCACGTGCAGCCGAACAACTTCCGGACGCCCTAGACCGCTATAAAGCGGACATAACCGCCATCCAGGAAATGCGATGGAATGGACCGGGTATAAAGCGGACGGAAAACTGCGATATTTACTACGGCGACTGCTATAGGAAGAGATCCAACGATTGTTTGGATGCGGATTTGTTGTTCGAGGTGGACTAAGGCAAAAAGTCCTAAGCTTTCGGCATGTGAGCGAACGCCTCACAACAATCCGTATCAAGGCTACGTTTTTTAACATCATTCTGTTCTGCATCCACGCCCCCCCGGAAGACAAGGATGACTCCGCCAAGGATGAGTTCTACGATCTCCTAGAGGGAACGAATGCCCAATGTCCAGCTATGACATCCCAATTGTACGAGGAGACTTCAATTTTAAGCTGGGTAAGGAAAACATCTTTGTACGAGTCTTCGGCAAACATAGCCTACACGACACCACATCCGATAACGGACATAGGTTGATTGATCTTGCTACAGGGCGAAATCTCCTTCTAGCCAGTGCCCGCTTCCCGCACCTTGATATACACAAAGGCACATATCGATCTTTTGATCAATCGACCACCAACCAGATTGGTCACATCGCGATCGGCGTCAGACACTCCTCTACTATTCTTGATGTTCGAACTTTCCGAGGGGCTAATAACGACTCGGACCACTATCTTGTAGTAGCCAAGATGCACCTACGGATATCACGAACGCAGCGGAGTAGAGTAAGCATACAAAGTTATGACGTCGGAAAGCTACTATCGCCAGAAACCAGTCGTAGTTTTACCGATCGCGTCTCCCTTAAGCTCTCCAATACACCTCAACCCTCCACGCTATCAAAAGCTCTGCTTCCAAAGTTTTGGGCTTTAAGGCTCCACTACGAAAAAATATCTGGTTCGATGGCGAGTGCAGGAGGATTCACACAGCAAGCTCTACGTGAGCTCTACGACTTAAAAAGAAGGGCGGAGCATAAGCTTCTCAGAAGATAGAAGAAAGAGCACGAGAAGTGCGCGGTTCAGTATTTGGAGAGGTGTTACTGCAGGCTTGATGCTCGAGAGTCTTATCAACAGATTAAGCGAACATGCCAAGGGTTAAAAGCCAGGACGGAATGATGAGAACGGATGGGAACGGACACCTAGTAGTAGAATCGTAGTCGGTGCTGAGAATATGGGAACACCATTTCTTGAGACCACCGTGGCGCAGTGGGTAGTGTGTTGGCCTCTGACGCCGATGACTCGGGATCGAATCCCGACACAGCCATGTCATCCAACGTGTTTTTCACGAACGGTGTTTCTCCTCAGCGGGGTTCTGACAAGACCCCCTGTAGTAAAATTGTCATGAAAAGCTTCTCGAAATTCGCCGTTCGGAACCGGCAATAAAACTGTAGGTCCCTTTCACCTATGTGAAAATGAAATCACACACAACATGGGTGATTGAGAGAAGCTCGGCTCAGGTTCTTCATGGACTGTAACGCCAACATACAACATACATACATACATTTCTGCAGACTGTAAAACGGCGATGTTAGTCAATATACCGCTGTCAGGCAGAATGATATATTCCTCATAGACGAAGACCGCAGAGAATTCCGTCCCCATGATCTCGACGAAGTTAAGATTGCCATATTGAAACTCAAGTCGAATAAAGCTGCTGGCGCAGACGGTCAGCCTGCTGAGCTCTTCAGGGCAGCTGGGGATGACCTGATTAGGAACGTGCACCAGCTCATCTGTAACATATGGTCAGAGGAAAGCATGCCCGAGGAATAAAGTCTCAGCATCGTATGTCTGATCCACAAGAAAGGAGATCCCTCTGACTGCGCCAACTACAGAGGAATAAGTTTTCTTAACATCGCCTACAAAATCTTCTCTCCTCTTTTGTGTGAACGCCTGAAGCCTTTTGTAAATAAGCTGATAGGTCCTTATCAGTTCGAATTCAAGCTAGGAAAGTCCACCATCGACCAAATCTTCACACTACGGCAGATCAATGAATTTCAAGTCGACACTCACCACCTATTTATCGACTTCAAGGCCGCATACGACACCGTAATTAGAACCGAGCTATACAACGCTATGTCTACCTTTGACATACCTGCTTAACTCGTCAGACTATGCAGGATGACATTGGAGAATGCTCGCTGCTCCATCTGAATTGGTGGACACCTTACTGATAGTTTTGATGTCAAAAAAGTATTTAGGCAGGGCGATGCGCTGTCGTGTGGTTTCTTCAACATCATATTGGAAATGATTAAGCAAAAATCACTGGCCAATACAAGAGGCACAATCTATTTCAAATCCTCGCAACTTGCATACGCCGACGAAATTGACAATATAGGTAGATCACAACGAGATGTCAATGAGGCATTTGCGAGTATTGAGATGAGGATGGAGGATTCAGGGCAGCCATATTGGTCCCTTATTATTTCTTTTCTTCATAAATGATCTCCCTTCGTGTATCACTAACTCTAAGCGTCTCTTGTATGCCGATGATTTAAAGATATTTCACTCTGTTGGTTCCATGTCTGGTGCACTCCATTTGCAGGATGACCTAAATTGTGTTACCGATTGGTGCTCTGCTAATAGGTTCCACTTTAATATAAGCAAATGCCCGGTTCTTACCTTCTGAAGAAGGGCTGGCCCCGTGGATTTTAATTATTCCATTCAGGAATCTGTACTGCATAGGGTTTTTGATCAGTAAGATTTGGGTGTAATTTTTGATCCGGAGCTAAAATCTTCGCTCCATCTTGACTATGTTATTAGTAAAGCAAAGCAAAGTAAAGCCAAGCTTGGGTTTTTACTTCGCAACTGCAAAGATTTCCACGATCCTTACACGCTAGTATCTTTGTACAATTCTTTCAGAAATTATCCTATTATTACGGTATGCATTAACTATAATACATATGTAAAAATATTATCTGATGTCTTTATAGGTTTTTAGATACATATACAGTCAAAATCGGTTATAACGAACTCAACGGGACTGGAGAATTTGTTCGTTATATCCGGTGTTTCGTTATAACCGATTTTTCCATTTTTTGTTCTTTATTAAAAATTTGACAAACTGTTTTCATTTTAGCAAAACTTTTATTTATTTACAAAGTAATCTGTAATTTTTTGTTTTATGAATTCTTCTTCTATTTTCATCTCCATTTTGGTCAAAAATTCTTCATAACCTCGGTCAAAAGCATCATTCAACAAAAGAAACGATTTCAAGGTATTGACAGCCTGAAGAGTATCTTCAATTGTCGGTTGAATTTGTGTTTCAGTTTCTGTAAGTAAAAATGTTGTGAAATGTTTTCATAATTTTAATGAATCAACACCAAAAACTCTTCTTACCTTCCTCATTGTCGTCACTCTCCACATTTTCATTTTGAACCGAATCATTGATTTGTTCGTCAGTTAAAAACTCTGCAGTCACAATGTTATTGTCCACATTGACCAAATCTTCAAAAGTGCATAAAACAAAAACGTTATCATATGACTGAATATGTTTAATCCAATGACTCAACGGCCAATTATCTTCTTCTTCGAACACAGTTTCGAATGAATTCTTGTGGGGTAAATACACCTTGTTTATCAATTTTTGATAGTTGTCATAGGCACCCTCTCCCAAGCTCTGGAAATCAGTAGAATGGCATCCAACAAACTCAATACATATGGTTCATCTTGTTTCTCGATGTTACGAATTATGTTGAGCACTTGAAGCTTACTGTAGTGCTCTTTAAGTGATCTGATCATACCCTGATCCATTGGTTGTAAAACAGATGTAGTATTAGGTGCCAAAAATACAAGCTTTATAGAAATAAGACCATCAATCATTGGATGTGCAGGACAATTGTCTACTAACAACAGACATTTTTCCTTTCGTTTTATCAACTGTCTATCCCAATTTCTTAAATGTCTTTCGAATATCTCTGATGTCATCCAGGCTAATGATGGTAGTTTCTTGACATTTTTAAAGCACCTCGGATTTTTCGATTTTCTAATTACCAACAACTTTTGTTTAGCAGTTCTGGTTATATTAGCTCCTACTAAAACGGTTATTCGTTCCATCTCGATCGTTATTCGATTGTCATTTTGTAGAATAAACCTGTTTCGTCGATGATGATTATTTGATCATCTGAATAACCCTCTTGCAGCTTTACCCAAACAACACGCAACCAATCATCCACGATTCCTGTAGAAACGCTACCACATTCACCGCTTACCCTTGCACTAACGATGTTATGTCTTTGCCGAAATCGTTGAATCTAAGCTGTTGAGCAGGTGAATTTATTTTTTCCCAATCCTTTTGCAAAGTTTTCTGCCTTAGTTTGTAAAATTGGTCCGCTTAGTGAAGTATTCAAGTTTCTTTGGGCTTTGAACCACTTGAGCAAAGCATCATCTTTGTCGGGATGGTAACTGCATCGGACTTTTTTTATTTTTATGTTGGATTCTTCGAAATTCTTCTTAATTTTATCTCGGTCTTTGAAAATGGCAAAGATTGTTGAAGCCGATACAGAAAACTCTGCTGCCAAACTTTTATTGGAACTACCAGCTTCGAGCCTTGGAATTATTGCAGATTTATCTTCAGTCGTGAAAACTCTACGTTTTGAACTCATTTTGAAAAAAAAACTAACACAGTTAGTTCCTCTCAGAAACAGAATGCGAAATTCGCGTAAATAGCCCGATCGACAATACGGCGTTAGTGCTACTGTTGACATCTAACAAACGCAATTCGATGGGAGTCTCTAAAATATTGCGTCGTGCTACCGTTCCTTACGTTTGCGGAAAGGACGTTCGAATTCGTCGAAGAAATTGAGAAAAAGATAGGACATATCTTACGTTTGCCACAAAACTAAGAGCGAATATGGACGTAACCTCACGTAACTATCGCACTCTCTCACGCAAATGTTTCGACATTGTCAGAAATCTAGAGAATTCCCCATAATTTATTATTTGAAATGCATGAAATTTCCAATGCCTACTTTTTTTTTTTTTTAATATTCGTTATAAACGATCGATTTTTTAATTTACAATTTAAAACTATACGTTATAAGCGATATTTCGTTATAGGCGATGTCGTTAAAACCGATATTTGGTTAGTACAATTTGTATGGACCTTTGTCGGGACTTAGAGATTAGTTCGCAATAACCGATATTTCGTTATAACCGATTTTGACTGTATCTCAGTTCTTATAATTCGTTTCTTTATCTTTAAATTATTATTATCGTAGTCTAAATCTTGATTGTACAAGTAAGACGAAATAAACGAAATAGTTAAAAAAAAAATAAAAATAAACGAAGAAATCTGCTAGTTTAAAATCCATCCTTATCACTTTTAACTCAACATGGTAGAAAGCTACACGTTTGAATGGAGTCCTTACTATGGAATTTGATGATTTCACTCACAGGAGAGTGGAAGCTTTTTTTCAAAAATACCGAGTACACTTCTTATTTATGTTGCCTGATCGACGTCATCTTACATAACGGTAAATATCATTTAAAAAAATATCATTACACAAACGTCCACCCCAAAAATCGAAGTCGAACTCTCATGCGACAAGAGCCCCCCACGGGAAGCACCATACATACACACATAGACACACACGCATGAATATCATCCAAGTCATCCAAGTAACCCGAAGCCGAACACTTTGGTGCAACCCTTGCTAGGACAACATGCGACAGACATTAACTAGGAGAAGCAATCCTTTTTTTTTTTTTTGTCTTACTTCGCTCTCATCGTCGCTAAATCAATAAAATGGAGCGTAACATAAAAACAGCAATACGAAAAAGTCAAGTCAAGCTTCACGCCTACAATCCATTACACTATCATCATGGACATCAAGTTACACGAATCCTTCAGTTTAGTCTCTAGATAATGGTGCAGCAGCAGCAATACTATACTCACACTCAACACTCATACATATGGTCATATGAACGAAACTTACATATGGTAGGATAGCGTCCGTCTTGGTCCTGCTGGAAGAAAAAGTCCTCGTTCGCACTAGATGAAGAAAAAAAAAAAAAAAAACGCGCGCACTTAGGAGATACGCGCCCGAAATTTATCGACGTGCTATTTTAGCTCTTGTCCCCCTTCTTCTTAACCGTTTGAATGTTTTATTTTAATATTTATTTTATATTCACTACAAGTGCGTTCGCGTGCTGTACAACTATGGTACATACTACACAAGTTCACTTGCCTCTAAATACGAAGAATAGAATGTAGAACAACGTCTAACGACTATGCGACGACTTTGTGCTTGACAACCGCTCGTCCGTCCGAAAGAAGTATGTCGCAAAGACTGAAAATGGCAAAATACGAGCAGAACGTATTGTACTTTCCGCACACAGAAATTGTAGTTCCGTGCCGCGGCGTGAGGAAAATCCTCGCTCGATGTTTTATTCGATTTTTCGCTTTTACTCGCCCTGCCTGCGTTAGTCCGTCGCAAGTCGCAAATGAAACCGCACACTGAAACTTCGATCGGGTGTATTGATATTTCGGGTCAAAATAACAAAGCTTTCCTCCCCCCATGGCTATGGACGTGGAGCTCGGTATAAGCAACCGATACGATACTAGCCAGCCGAGCGACAACAGGACGAAGTGAGATGTTGGAAGCTTTTTTTACTTCGCTCTCTCTCTCTCTGGGCGGAAGCCGATTGAAAACAGAATCCAAATCAAAACAGAGAGCCATTTTCGGGCAAATAAGCAAAACGCAGTTTGTGTGCATTGATAAGAGCCACCCCCATCATTCATCCCTAATCCAAGAGAGAATATATAACTAAAGAGAGCGAGAGCGAGAGATGAATGCATATGTTCAAGCTCAATTAAACATCTCTGGCGATACGATGGCGAAAAAGGATTCGTTTAACCGCTCTTTTGTTCAAGGAAAACGGAATTCCCGCAAGGACAATGTTAGTATGATGAATACACGTACTAAACATGAAAGGGTAGTTGACGCGCTTTTCTCATCGCATCTGCCACTATGCGAGTATACGACTACACGCGACTGTACCTACTTCACTTTGCTTGCAAACTCAAGCGATAGAAGAACAAGAAATATTAATTAATACTTTCCACCGACCGGCATTAAGAACTTTCTTCGTCTTTCCATCTCGTCGTCGTTTTCTTTTTCGATATACATATGTACATACGTAGTATGTATAGTATACTCGTACATAATTAAAAGTCAAGGACTTCTGAGGAAAGATGTTAATGTAGGAGACAATAGAGAAGCAAAGTGATGCGCCGCATAAAGCGTACTATTCTACCAGCATGTTAACCGGGTGCTGGACAATTTCCAGTTTAGGATATTGTAATTGAACTTGACATACGATAAAAGCATCCGTCGGTACAAGGTTTAAAATCAAATTAAACCAAGCTGCAGCTAGACTCTTAGCGAAAGCAATCACTGTTATAGCTCTATTGCACGGTATTGGAAGTTTAGGTGAAATAGTGGAAAGCTTGATGCAACGTCATTCCCGCCCTTTAACATAGAGGGTGTTATTTTTACTCACTTCGGACCTGAACCGCCTATCTTATCAACAAGGTTTCCACTTAGTCTCCGCGAGTAGATTGATTGGGTCAGAAATTCTACGAAAAAATGGCGCCTTATCTAAATCCGTGGGTGACTTGGAAGGTTTTGGTGAGATCTTAGTAACTTACTTACTTATCAGGCCAGCGATCCATGGAGGATCTGAGCCTGAGCTTTAGCTGCCTTCCATCCTTGACGGTCCCGGGCACCGCGATTACTTGGTCTTTATACCGGAGGTTCGGTCTTCCTATTCTTCTCGAACCAGGAGGCTCGGAGGCGAAGACCCACTTAGCTGGAGCGTTGATGTCCATGCGCTCGATGTTACCGAGCCAGTGTAATCGACGGATCTTTGCCTTCCGGACTACATCCACATCTTTGTACAGCTCGTAGAGTTCGCGGTTGTGACCTCTTCTCCATTCACCTTCCTCGCAGAATTTTTCTCTCGAAAGAACCCAAAATCAGCTCCGCTGTCCTGCCTATCGTCCAGCTGTCGGGTCCGTACAGCAAGACTGGCAGCATGAGCGTTTTGTAAAGTATGACTTTGATCTTTCGAGTGAGGAGTTTTGACCCCAGTTGTTTGGACAAGCCGAAGCAGCAGCGGTTGCCAAGGGCGATTCTACGCCGGATCTCCACTGTGGTGTCATTTGTGGAATTTTAAGTTTGCCTCGAGGTAGACAAACTCCTTAACTACCTCGAAATTGTTGCTGTCAATTGTTATATTTTGTCCAAGGTGGTGAGCGACGGATTGGTTTTCCTCTGCAGCGCCTTTTGATACGCCTCGTCGGTTGCTGCCTTTTTCTGCTTACACTCGCCATCATACCACGGGTTTCTTGTCGGGGGTGGTAGGTACCCTAAGGTGGTTTTGGCTACTTCCTGATTGGCTGAGCGGCAATTCAGCCACATATTATTGGCATTTTTTTTTTTTTTTTTAGAGACTCGCGCAGGTTCAAGAGTTTTTACATTCTCTTATGATGTGTTTTAGACACACAACCTGAACGGAGTGCAGTGGTTCGGGTCGTTGATGTTCGTTCATTACTCTCAGGGGTGGTTGTCCTAGATAGGACGAGAGCCGACCAATTCCGGGTTGGTTAGAGTCCGTAGTAATTCGTTCGAGCACTTTTAGTATTGCATACGCAGAGGATGAATTTCAGTTGACCATACACTGTGAGTGTTATGCCTGCAGCAGTACGGTCGGGTCACTTTCCATTCACAACTGCGTTGCATACTTTTTGTTCGTATAGGAATTACTTTTTCTTGGCTACGAAGCGAATTTGAACTATAGACCTTCCGCTCGGCGGTCGATGATGTTAACCACTGCACCACAGCCACCCCTTTGTGTTCGACGTAGGCATACCGTAGAGTCTTTCGCTCAGCTGCTCCCTGTAGACTCTGGTAACCTCCGGTGTGCTCAGGCGCCCAATGTCGAACCGCCTCCTGATGGGCTGGTGCAGCTTTCTGACATTGGACAGTCGAGCTCTGAATCTTGCTGCTACGAGGAAGTGGTCAGAGTCGACATTTGCCCCTCTAAATGTTCGCACATCCAGGATGTTCGACGAGTGCCTTGCATCAATGAGCACATGGTCGATTTGGTCAGCGGTTCGACCGTCCGGAGATCGCCAGGTTGCTGTGTGGATTCGCTTAGGAGGGAACCTTGTGCTACTTATCACCGCATTACGAGCTGTCGCAAAGTCCGTGAGTCGGAAGCCGTTATCTGTTGTTGTATCGTGGAGGCTGTGCTTTCCGATCACTCCGCCAAGGGTAACGTATGCGGCTCTTTACCGATTTTGGCGTTGAAGTCCCCGAGCACGATTTTAACATCGTACTCCGGACAAGCTCCGTAGGCGTTGTCCAGGAGGTCATAGAAGTCCTCCTTCATAGGGTCTTCAGCCTCGTCGGTAGGGGCGTGTGCACATACATATAAGGCTGATGTTATTAAATCCGCCTCTGATGCGGATCACAGCCAGGCGATCACTTATAGGCTTAAGGTCGATGACCTTCGACCTTAACCGCTTTCCCACGATAAATCCGCATCCCAGTAAGTGCAATCTATTGTGACAGCTGTAATAAATGTCGCAATTTTTCTTCCTCATCATACCGTTTCCTATCCAGCGTATTTCCTGGACCGCAGTAATATCCGCCTTGTACTGCGTGAGGATTCTTTCTAGTTTATGAGCAGCTCCGGGAGTGTACAGGGTTCTGACATTCCAGGTTGAGATCTTAGTAAGCTGACAGCATTTTAAACTATATAAACTGTCTTACACGGGTTAGCTTCTTTCACCAAACACCAATGAACGGTTTGTCTGAGCTGTACGGGGGATTTCCCCAGCACGCTGGGCGCTGCTCTAGATGCTATGATGAACCTTCCACCCCTCGACATATTTATTAGACGGTGTGAACGGAAAGCCATATCTCGTCTCAAGAGAAATGGTTTTTGGTACAACTCGCATTGGAACGACAGCGCGCTTGCGAGGGAAATATCCTACGACTCGTGTCTCATGGATATGCCCCCTGACGCAATTAAATCTGCATCCTATTGCGCTATAACTTCCCAGTCGAATTTTCATGGCGTCAGGATTGGCTCTGGACACTTACTAAACCCGGAAAGGATTGCCTTCTCATTTTCACAGATGGCTCCACATCTGAGCTGGGGTCCGGCGCTGGGATTTTCTTTCAATGCGAAAACGTCGGACTGCACTTTTCGTTAGTAAAATTTGCATCTGGCTTTCGGTCAGAGATATACGCAATCCTGATGGTCATGCACTATGCTGTGAAGCATAGGTGCAAGGGCAAAAACATATGCGTTTGCAGTGATAGCCAAACTGCACTCAAAGCTGTGACCAACCCTTTAACTAACTCCAAGTTTGTGTATGAACTTACGGCCTTCTTGGACAAAGACGGTAGACTAAACTCATTAAGGCTTGTTTCGGTCCCGGGTCATTCTGGGATCCCTGATAAACTCGCCACATGGGGCTCCGGGGAGAGTTTCTAAGGACCTGCTTCCACGGTCAATACCCACTTCAACTATTGGGTCTTTAATGCACGCAATCATAGATGGAGCATATATCAGGGATGCAGAATGAATGTCTGCAAGAAGTCCGCAGCCTTCTTTTTATCCTTAAGGAGAATTGACTACAGAAAACTTACGGGCGTCATTACGGGCCATTACACTTTTGCCCAGCATCTCTGCATTATTAACATCAATGAGACGCCTACCTGTACTGCCTTTTGTGAAGAGGACGACACAGAAGAACACTTTCTTTGTGACTGTCCCGCCTTTGCTCGCGCACGGCGGCGCAACCTTAGGGCCGAATCTCTTAGCTCTACATCACTGGATCTCCAGAAAACGGGGAAAAAAGTAGTAAGGGTAGGTGTCTGTCTGGCAATATAGTGGACCAGCATTTGTATCTGAGTGCCCCAACAGATAGCAGAAGCCTGCAACAAACAACAACAAAAAAAAAAATTGTACTCAGGCTTGTAGTACTTACCACTTATTCCAAAAGTGCCTTAGATATTCACTCAAGATGTGCTATACTACTTGTGTCAAATCAATTTCATCGCCCACAGTTTAAACTCAAATGTCACCTTACTTTTGGGCACACTCTCCCTTAACTGGCGTGGTCGAGAGATTTACTCCGGACAAACAATGATGAGGTTCCGTTTGATGGGCAAACCTTCTTCTAACAATGATTTTTTCTATGCGCCTATGCGGGGCAATACTTGCCGTTTTATAGAGTTCAGCAAGTAAACCGTCTCTGTTTTAGCAACTTTTAGACATCCTAGCTTCTGTGAAGCGAACTGCGCTTCACCATATTAATTCCCATCACCAATCTTAAAATAAGGCGTCGAAAAGAAAGCCTAAATTAAGATCAGAAATATTTACTTCCGAATCAAGCTACTAACGTCGGTCCAATTGTCAACATTTCTGACGGCATTCTTCAATAGGAACGTTCGCATGTGATGTTGTTTTTTAGGCCGTGAATCATGGCTGGGTTATCAACGTATCAGTCAGATAGTCAGATGGTGGTGATATGATTTATCACTTTTTCGCAACGTGGAAATACCTTTGTGGAATTTTTGCAATTCGTTGATATTCTTATTCGTAATGTGGCAAGTTGCACTATCTTGTTAAAAAAAAAAAAGGACAAAACAAAACAGCATCCAAGTCGGCGTTTTCGTCGTTATTTTGAAAAAAAATCTGATGATGCGCTTTGGAGAGCAAAAACATCAACGAGTCACTTCTTGGGAATGCCACGGTTACCTTGCGACGAGAACCAATCGAATGATAGATAGTTGGCTTGAGCTTTTGCAAGTCCTCGCAACAAACTGGTCGTTAAATGAACGGCGTTAGGACGTATTCTCCTAAAAACAAAAAACAGAGTCTGACACCAAATCCCGACAATCTACATACATATGTACAAATATGAGCCCTACTACACTCCTCGAATCATGGGCTTCAAGGCAAGCTTAAAATGCGATGGTCTAATAGTGTCGCTTTTAGTATTTAATACTCGATGTTAGTGGCAAACAATTCCGTTTAAAGTGTAAAAGGTATAACTCGATCGATTAAAACATTGCTTCCTGGAAGGTGACCATTTAACAGGCTAATATGTATGTTTGCACTTGGCCTGAGTATTAAATTCCTTCTTACGTATCCGAAGCTCAAAACTATTCGCCAAGCTATTGCTTTATTAAAAGTCTCACATCCATATTCGCCTATTGCCTAGACCATTTTTAGATTACCGAAAATGATATTTTTAATGACCATTCGAGGGTAAATGAAAAGTTCTCGGCCTGACACAGAGATGGCGTTCCAATCCGCAAAAGTGTACGTTTCCTGTTGGGTGCACGTGCCATTAGCTCGTATAACAAGTTCTCAAGTAGATATCTTGCGACGTCTTCGTTCTAGAAAGCTATCCAAAGTTGACAAAAAGGACACTACTCCTTCCATATCCCACAAAGATGAACCACGGGGAGAAAGCAAACACACCGGAAACCATGGAAAAAGTCCATGATATCTTGTTGAATGATAGACGAGTAAAGGTGAGAAAACTATCTGAGGCTGTAGACATATCGCTCGCGTGCTGCGTGGGTTTCGCAGATGCTAATTGCCGGTCAAAAGCAAATGCACGAACGATTTTCGCTGCAATTTTTAGACCGTTTTAATAAAGATCCTACCAATTTTGTACGACCACTTGTCACCATGGATGAGAAATGGGTGCAAGTCTACATGTCCGAAACAAGACAATGAGACAAAAGTTGATGGAAGCCGGTGGTACAGCGCCAAAGAAAGTAAAGTCGATCGCATCTGCCGAAAAGATGCGTTTTCTGGGATGTTAGAGATGCGAAAGGGATTCTGTTAATTGATCACATTGCAGAAAACAAATCAAATGATTACTCTAAATCCCAAAAAAAGGTTCGCATAGGTCTTACAAACTTGTTCTCAATGTTGTTCTGTAGAAAAAAGTGTGGCTGGTACGATCAAGAGAAAAATTACCTTAACCAACTGGCTAAGGTTAAAGATCGAAATCACATACATATATGTACACACACACAGCTCAATATCCATAAGGGGACCTAGCAGCCTCGTGATAAATTATGTGTTAATCAAATCGATCACATTGCCAACGTTGGTTCGGATCTTTACCTTGTTGTACGTACGTGGATATCGAAAACACTGCGAAGTCAAGAAGGACCAGCACTTGACGTAGGGTAGCTGAAATCGCAAGGGACCGCCAGGACCTTCGCCGATCGTGTCTCCCTCAAGTTCTCTCTAGAGCCGATGCAAACAGCAACGGAGACGTTGTCAAAGCACCATCAAGGAAGCTGCCTCTGATGTATTAGGTTTCTAGCCACCACCTAGAAGAAACCCTTGGTTTGATGACGAATGCAGACAGGTGCATGCAAAAAAAAAACAGAATGTATGCATGGCCACGTTGATCAACGAACAAGACCTGCTCGTGAATTCTATGAGCGGAAAAGAAGGGAGGAGCATGCGTTTCTCAAAAGGAAAACGAAAATGCACGAGAAGCAGGCGATCGAGGAGATGGAGAGATGTCATCGCAAGAACAACGTTCGAAAGTTCTACCAAAGAGAAAAACGAACTTGGTCATAAAGCCAGAGCGAAAGCCTGCACGGATGAACACGGGCACCTAGCAGTTGAATCACAGTCGATGCTGAAAATATGGAAAGACTGTTTCTGCGGACTGTATAACGAAGATGGTCAAGATACCGCAGGCAGAACACACCCTTCACACTGGACGAAGATGAGAGAGAATTTCGTCCACCCGACTTAGACAAGGTTAAGATAGCGATATAAAAATTTGAGTCTAATGAAGCTGCTGGCGCAGATGGTCGCTTCATAAAATAGCTGGAGATGAGCTGGTTGAAAACAGGCACCAGCTCATCTGTAAGATATGGCCGAGAGCATGGATGCCAGGTGAATGGACTCTCAGCATCATTTGCCTAGTTCGCTAAAAAAAGGACAACCTTTCAACTGTGCCAACTACCGAGGGATCAGTCTCCTTAACACCGCGTACAAGATTTTCTCTGCCGTTAATACATATTCTCTGTATTAACCCCTGAAACCCTTTGTGGATAATCTGATAGGTTCTTATCAGTGTGGTTTCAGGCCAGGTAAATCCACAATATACCAAATATTCACACTGCGACAGATCTTGGAGAAGACCCATAAATTTCAGTTCGAGCCATACCACATTTTCGTCGATTTCAAGGCCAGGTATGACAGTGTGCATAGAGATGAGCTAGACAGCGCTATGTCTGCTTTTGAGATCCCTGCCAAACTTGTCAGATTATGCAGGTTGACAAGGGAGAATTCTCGCTGTTCGATTAAGGTCAGTAAGGAGCTAACCGAGACCTTCGATGTCAAAAAAGGATTCGCACGGGGCAACGCACTGTTATGTGGTTTCTTCAACATGTTCCTCGAAAAGATAGTGCGGGATTCACTGGCCAATACAAGAGGTACGATCTACTTCAAGTTTGCACGCTCGCATACGCTGATGACATTGACGTGATTGGGAGAACGCAGCTTATATGAGCATTGAAACAGAAGCGGCTAAAGTGGACCTGAAGGTAAACGCGGGCAAAACCAAATATAAAGACGCACAACAACGACTATTGGCGTAACTCTTGCCAACCGCTATTTCTTCGGGTTCAAAAGGGAATTGAGTAGTAGAGCCCTCCCTCAGAAAAATAAGGTGACCCTCTATAAAACCTTAATGATCCCGGATGATCATCAAATGGATGAGAAGGCCCTTGGTCGATTCGAGAAGAAAATTTTGCGCACAATCTTCGGTCCCGTTTGTGTTGACGAAGAGTGCAGGAGAAGATTCAATCAGGAACTGTACTGACTGTACAGTGACATCGGCCTAGTACAACGTCTACGGATCCAATGGCTAGGATGGACATCGAACATCGGCTTCGTCTTCGACTTCAACTCCGAGGAACGACGTTGCAGAGGACGGCCGCATCTAAAGTGGCACACACATGTGGAAAGGGACCTCAACCAGCTGAGCATGCGACCTTGGAAACAGCTAGAAAAATATCGTGCTAGCTGGGAAGGCTTATTGGTTGAGGCCCAGGTACACCCCGAACTGTAGCGCCACCTAAGTACGTAAGTAAGTAGGTCCTCTACACCGCAAATTTGTTCAACAGTTCAAGAGTTCGAAACTTGCCAAACTAGTCCTTTCGTTTAGGATTCGTCAAACGTTAATGAAGAAAAGCTTAAAGCAAAACGAAAGGTCTCATTTCTTACAAGAAGAGTGTTAACGTCTATAACTACGGTTTATACCCATACAACATTTGGTATCGAGGCCAAGTCACAGCTAGGAAGCTAGCTCCTTCCTAGGGAACCAAGCATTGCATCAATGTTATTTGAAATGTATGCTTAATGGCACGCGTGTAAACTACAACTGAGCGCCCTATCTGCTATTACTAAATAAGAGAAGAAGTGCACACCCCTTTCACCCTAAAGGCTATTATAGACAAATAGCCACTTAATAGATTTGGTTGTAAAGTGAGACCATGAAAATCAAGATCTAAAAACAGCGAATAATTCTAATCCGGAAGAAGCCGTTCAATCGATATTCCCTCAATCAAACGCCCATGGAACGACGTATTTGACTCGAGTATGTCCTTTGGTCAATACCCGCTCCAACGGGCGCTTTCTTCTCCGGACACAAATCAACTGCCACACATACTTATACCTCTCTGTCTCTTCTCAGCACTGTTTCTCCGGCTCGTCAAAGTTCAACTTCATTCATATAATTTTCAAAAGTATTGATTTTTGCATGTGAGAGCAAAAATTCCGAGAGAGAGGTGAAATGCCTATCTCTGACCGATTCGCATGCCCCATGCCCGATGCCCCATGCCCCGTTCTGTATATGAAAAGCTCAGTAATTCCACGTGGTACTCAAGGGTCATGGTATTGTTCACATGAATGTATGTGTATAGATTTCAAGCTGAATTTGCCAGAATCAAGTAAATAAGGATCTTTCGGATTCACGAAGGAAAATGCTCTGCACATGTCAACAAAGCGGAAAATTTAAAGTGGCGCCTAGTGGCTTTCAGGTATTCACCCATGTACCTACTCGTACGTAGCTTCTAATGCAAACATAGGGAACAGCACATTTTTATCAATTCCATCTTGTGCCTCTTACTACGAGACTTAGTTGCCGGAACCGGAAATTGACGTTTTAACGGAAATTACATTAGTTTCTCGCTTCCTTTAAAATTCAAATTTCCTTCATTTGCTGAATCAATGATACCCATCATCCGAGGAGTATCATCCTCGTGATTCCAAGAATCCGAGACAAGACGAGAATTGTGTTACACGCAGGTGCTGGGCTATACCGACAATTGCGGAGGCGAACTATGAGAGCTTTTCACCGTTTTGCACTTGAAGCTCAGCGAGCTCACGGAAAAATAATCAATCAAATATGGGCTGCGCTGCATTGCCTTTTTTCTGTTATTTACTTTCTTTCTTCACGATAAAGAAGCACAAACGTGGAGTGGCTTGCCACTGGCGTTAGGCGTTGTAAACACTGAAGGATGTGGCGGTGGCGAAAAGCTTCGTTACATTTCCTGTGTTAACTGCTGACTTTTAAGGAGGATGACACACGTTGGCGTATGTGTGCTCTTTTATACTCGCATACATACGTGTATGCATTTGTGTAATGGAGGGTTGTTTGTAAGGATTCCCCGGATAATCGTTACAAATGCAATGTTTATTTCCGTTAATTTTTGGATATTTATGCGGAAGCCTATTAGCAGCAGCAGACGAAGGATTTGGCGGCATTTCGTGATTTCGTAGCTTATCAAACATGAATAATAACGATTGCAGGCACTTATATGTAGACCAGGCTCTCGAGCGTGGACATAAAGTTACATCATGTACATAGATACATACGTAGACAAAAGTGTGTGTTCCTATTTACTTTGTACTGTATTCATCAAACATGCCAGCTTGGCGTGGCTAAAAATCAATTAGCTTTCGCATTTGACTCCGAATAGCCTCGAGTCGGGTGATTGTTAAACGAACAGTACGAGTACCCATGCTTTATATGGAAATAATATGTCAAGCGCAGAAAACAAAAACAAAAAAAGGATAATGAACAACCCAGTAGTCGATAAGCTGTGAAAGTGTGACCGTATGGTATGGCCATATCGAGGTAATGAGGACCTTTGGGAAATGTGGCGTGAGATGTTTCTGGAATTAGATAGTTACAGGGTCCAAAGGATCCATTTTCAGATGTTATGTAAAATTTGGGACGAAATGGATATGTACGTGAAATGAGAACTAGAAATGTTCCCCTTATACTCGTACGTGCTGTCTGAGGCGAGAATATATTTGCTATCGTCGGGGGAATAGTACGTATAGATTATTCTGGTCAAAGCGACAGTACTCTGGACCAGATTTATGTCAGTGTGCACTATATACAGCCCCGATTGGATTTCCATGTTCCCAAGTGCATACATGAGTTTGCTCTTCCCTCCCTCGTCTATTTTAGTAGGAGAATTTTGCGAGATTGGTCGTCCATATCGAAACAAGTCATGAAGTCAGCGGGTAGTCCTGTAATATAAAATTGCCACAGTGATTACCTTATGAAACAAGGGAGCACTATACCAACATACAACATAGAGATAAACTGACCTCATTGAGCTAGAATGTTGAGCAAACACTTTTTCCTTAAGTTACTAAAAACGTGTTCCATAAAATTTTCAGAAAACGAAATCAGATCAAATCTAACTGGGTGTTCAACTTTGTATGAAAAGTAATTGAAAATGAATCAAAATCTGTGTCAAATAGAACGAGATTGAAAAGCATTTATTTCGTAAAGCTTTACTGTCGGATTGGAGAATTTCGGCATAAGTTACACCTCCAATATCTACATAATCAGGAGAGTAGGGGCGGTGAGCCTCAATTTTAGTCGCGTAGTAAGCATTTAGGATCTTAACTTCGTCGCGAAAGGCAAAACAGGGCTTTATAGATTGCTTCCGTTTTTTTTTGTTGTAGGCTTCTGCTATCTGTTGGAGCACTTAGTCGCAAACACTCGTACTGATCCATTGTATTGCCAAGCAGACATCTATCTTACTGTATTGAAGGATGTGTGTGATGTACATATGTGAAAGAGCTTCACTGATGTAGTGCTAAGGGCTTCGGCACACACCACGTCGGCCCCAAGGCTGCGCCACCGTGCGCGAGCAAAGGCAGGACAGTCACAAAGAAAGTGTTCTGCTGTGTCGTCCTCTTCGCCTCATGCAGCACAAGTAAGCGTATCACTGATGCAAATCGTGCAGAGATGCTTGGCAAGATTGTAATGGCCCGTAAGTCTTCTGCAGTCAATTCTCCTTAATGATAGAAAGAATGCTGCGGATTTCTTGCAGACATCAGGGCATCAGCGCTTGGATTTTAGCTCTATCCACCATTGTGTGGATTAAGGACCCAGTCGTTGATGTGGGTATTGACCGTGGAAGCAGGTAGGCGGGTTCAGGTCCTGAAAAACTCTCCCCTGAGTCTCATCTGGCGAGTTCATCAGATATCTCATTTCTTGGGATCCCAGAATGACCAGGGACCCGAACAAGCCATAGTGAGCTTAGTCTTCCGACTTTGTTCAGGAAATCCTTAAGTTCATACACAAACTTGGATCTGGTTAAACGGTTGGACACACTTTGAATGCAGCTTGGCTGTTACTGCAAACGCATAATAACGCTGGGAAAGCTTTGATGGTTTTTGACAAAACCTGCATTGACCAAAGAAGTTTGTTGTCTAAGATAATTCTCAGGTACCTAGCTGCCTTAGATATCGGGATGGGAATGCCTTTTAACACCAGGTAAAGTCCAGCTGAGTAATGTCAGTATTTTTCCTCCTTTTCGTCTTGAGAGGATTGCCTGACAGCCCATTTCTCGTGCACCACTCATCGATCACATTTAGCGCTACCTGTGCTTTGACACAGATAGTCGCCAAACATGAGTCGACAGAGAGAACTGCGACATTATCCGCATAGGCCTGGGCATACATTTCAGAGACATTGAGAGCATCGAGCAGAGATTCAACCACCATGCACCATAACAGAGGAGACAGGTCGCCACCTTGCGGGCAGCCCCTGTTTAGGCCGGATTTGACACTATGACTGAGACCTGCATCAGCGATCAATGTCCTGTGCATGAGCATTACCTTGATCCACAAAACCATTGTTTCATCTACGCCATGTCATCTAGCAGCGTTACAAATGCTGTCAAAAGTTGCATTATATTGAGGCAGACATGATCGGCGAAGGTCCTGGAGGTTTCTTGCGACTGCAGCTTTCCGACGTCAAATTTTGCAGATGACTTAGAAAGTTGATGATTTCATGTTGCCCTGTCATGAAACTTAGAGTATATTACGACTCTCATTGCGGTCAGTCTGTCGGACTTTCATTATTCAACGATCAGGATACCCGCTGAGGTAAAATCATTGGAGCCTATAGGATCTTCAAACCATTGGTCTAGACCAGCGATACCCAACCTGTGGCCCGGGGGCCGCATGCGGCCCGCCAATCTTTTATGTGCGGCCCGAAACACACTAATGGGGAACACAATTTTTTCAAATTATTTTGTTTATTGAAAACATACGTTAAATGAAACATATGGTGCGCACATTTTTCAGTTCTGACATCAATACTCTCACAATAATATCTTTAACTCTATGCAAAATATTCCGCCTAAATTCTCTGACGTGTTAAGGTGGAAATATAATGCAAGACATCGCGTCGTAAATTTCGACCGATGCATTTCAACGGTGGCTGTTAAAATCAGGAATAAACAATGAGATACCGATCTTTCGTACGTCTGTCCGTTGATCCACGCAGGGGTTGGTTGTTGCTTTTGTAATACACACCGATACTATACGTGTTATTCTCCGTATAAAAACGACGCTTTTGACTAACACAGTGATAGTCTCATAACGTCGATGTGTGGAGTCAAGACGTGGCAAAATGGTCGCAACAAGGCAGAATGTTATAGTCAAGACGCCGTCAAACCGCAACGCGTTTGTAGGTGCAAACTGTAAAAGTGCATATCGAAGCCAATAGATTGGTATCTCATTCTTTATTCCTGGTTAAAATGCCAGCGAGTATGACGCGATCGCTATCGATGCGATGCCTCGTGACGCGTTTACTTTCAGCATGTAACATTTGATTTCGCAAAATGACAATTAACGCGATGCCTTGTTTTTTGTGACCAACGAACGCGACGCCTAATAACGCGATGCCTTGCATTATATGTCCAGCTTTATATGTGTCTCGCACTTACTTATTAGGCCAGCGATCCATGGAGGATCTGAGCCTGAGCTATAGCAGCCTTCCATTCTTGACGGTCCCGGGCACGCTGCTTCCAGTTATCAAGACCAAGATTTTTTAGAAACTCGCTCAGGTTCAAGAGTTTTTATATTCTCTTATGATGTGTTTTAGACACACAACCTGAACGGAGTGCAGTGGTTTGGGTCGTTGATGTTCGTTCACTACTCTCAGGGGTGGTTGTAGATAGGACGAGAGCCGACCAAATTCCGCGTTTGCCCGTAGTCCGTAGTAATTCGTTCGAGCACTTTTAGTATACGCAGAGGATGAATTTCAGTTGACCATATACTGTGAGTGTTATGCCTGCAGCAGCAGACCTTCCGCTCGGCGGTCGATGATGTTAACCATTGTACCACGATCCGCGATTACTTGGTCTTTCTACCGGAGGTACGGTCTTCCTCTCCTTCTCGAACCAGAAGGCTCGGAGTCGAAGACCCTCTTAGCTGGAGCGTTGATGTCCATGCGCTCGATGTGGCCGAGCCAGTGTAGTCGACGGATCTTTGCCTTCCGGACTACATCCACATCTTCGTACAGCTCGTAGAGTTCGCGGTTGTGTCTTCTTCTCCATTCACCTTCCTCACAGACAGAACCAAATATCCGGCGCAAAATTTTTCTTTCGAAAGAAGCCAAAATCAGCTCCGCTGTCCTGCTTATCGTCCAGCTTTCGGCACCGTACAGCAAGACTGGCAGTATGAGCGTTTTGTAAAGCATGACTTTGGTTTCGAGTGAGGAGTTTTGACCCCAGTTGTTTGGACAAGCCGAAGTAGCAGCGGTGGCCAAGGGCGATTCAATGCCGGATCTCCACTGTGGTGTTATTTGTGGAATTTACGTTTGCCCCGAGGTAGACAATCTCTTAACTACCTCGAAATTGTAGCTGTCAATTGTTATATTTTGTCCCAGGTGGTGATCGACGGATTGGTTTTTGCTGGACAGCATGTACTTCGTTTTGTCGTCATTGACCTTAAGACCAACTCGTTTCGCCTATTCTGCAATCGCCGTGAATACTTCCACAATGCCACGGCGAGATCACGCGATGATGTCGATATCATCCGCGTATCCTAGCAGCTGGACGGACTTGTAGAAGATAGTGCCTTCCCTGGTTGATGCCTGCCCGTCGCACTGTCTGCTCCTGCACCAGGTTGAAGAAGTCACATGACAGCGCATATCCTTGCCGAAATCCGGTGCATGTTTCAAACGGTTCCGAAGTCCTAGAACCGAGTTGCACGGTGCATCGCGTATTTTTTAGGGTGACGCGACACAACTGGATCAGTTTTCCCGGGATCCCGGATTCGGCCATCGCACCAAACAGTCCTTCACGATGAATGCTATCGTATGCGGCTTTGAAATAGATGAAAAGATGGTGTGTATCGATCCGAAACTCGTTGATCTTTTCCAGGATTTGTCGAAGTGTGAAAATTTGGTCTATAGTTGATTTGCCGGGCCGGAAGCCGTACTGGTAGCTGCCGATTAGTGCGGTGCAAAACGGCTTTAGACGTTCACACAATACGCTGGGCAGGATCTTGTATGCGACATTGAGCAGGGATATACCTCTATAGTTCTTGCAAGAGGTAGGATCGCCTTTTTTGTGGATGGGGCAAATAGAGCTGGTATTCCAGTCGTTGGGCATGCCTTCGTCTTCCCAAATTCTGCAGGTGCATGCTCCCTAGCAGAACATCGCCGCCAACCTTAAAGTGCTCTGATGGCAAGCCACCTAAGCCCGCGGCTTTGTTATTCTACAGCTTCTGAATAGCTGTGCCGACTTCTTAGATGCGGGGTGGGAGGACTACTTCAGCGGCTGGAGTTGGGATTTCCTCGGTCCCTACAGCTCTCTCTTGATCATGCTCGTTAAGTAGCTACTGGAAATGCTGCTTAAATACATCCACTATTCCCTGCGGGTCGGTGACAAGATTACCCTCGCAGTTTCGAAGAGCCTGGGTGCCCTTTTTGAAGCCTCCTGCAAGGCCTTTGGCTTTCTTGTAAAAGGCTCATGTTTTATGCTTATTCCTAGACTCCTCGAAAAGGTCATCACCCAAAATCTATAATGTTGCGGCCCGCGTGAATTAGCAAACAAATGAATGTGGCCCGAGGGGAAAAAAGGTTGAGTATGGCTGGTCTAGACTATGTTATTTTTAATTTTTTTTTTTTGTTTTCTTTGTAAGAAAGGTGGAAAGCATCGAAAGCCTGTGGGAATTTAACCCACTAAGGGGGGAACTTCAGCCGTAGCTCACCATTCCTACACTTGTACAGGTATGACATGAAGCAGCCATGTCCCGTAAGCAGTTGCGTGAGGTAGAAGTTAACTTCACCATGTCTGCGGTTTATCCAAACCTCTATTCACGGAATAAGGCGGTAAGTCCAACGGCCCTTAAAAGGAAGCCTTCAGCATTGTTCCACTCATTTAGGCTTCTGCTTCTTTCTCTTATCTCCGCTGCACTGTGCGTTAGCCGTCCTTCCTGTCTGCTCCCTACGAACTTTTTCTGTGGTTTTTTCGCCAATATATTAATGGGTAACATAACTGCGATGACGCAAGCTGATTGGTCCATATCAGTGTGGTTTCAGGCCCGGGAAGTCCACTATCCAGCAAGTACCGCAAGCACACTGCGATAGATCCTGGAAAAAAACAACGAGTACCTGGTCGACACCCATCATCTGTTTGTCGACTTTAAGGCCGCATACGATAGCGTACATAGAGACGAGCTATACCACGCCATGTCTAGTTTTGACATCCCTGTCACACTCGTCAAATTGTGCAGGATGACATTGGAGAACTGTCGCTGCTCCATCAAGACCGGAAGCGACTTGACCGAGACCTTTAATATCAAAAAGGGTTTTAGACAGGGCGACACGCTATCGTGTGGCTTTTTCAACATCATCCTGGAAAGGATTATGCAAACCTCACTGATCAATACGGGGGCACCATATTTTTCAAGTCCGTACAACTGTTCGCATATGCCGATGGCATTGTATAATTGGACGAAGTCAGCGAGATGTCATTGAGGCCTTTACGAGCATTGACATGGAAGCGGCTAAAATAGGACTGGCGGTAATAGAGGGCAAAACGAAATACATGCTGTCGTCGAAAAAGGACACGAATCACCGACGTCTTGGCCAGGGCGCACATATTGGCAGGTATAATGTCGGGGGGCATGGGCTCGGACATACAGGGTAAAGTTGTTGATCGCTCTCAACCTGGCAAGATGCCAGCAACGAGCCCTGTTTAAATGCCTGGGTCAAGTTGACATACGGCCTCCTCGCGGCGCTCTTTGGATAGCCTCTTCAACAACCGTTGGGAGGTGAACAAACGTATGCAGCGACAGAACCCCGACCAGAATGGCGGTTGTGCGGCGGGCTAACAATCCGCCCACGTAAAAAAAACAAAGTTATGAATGAGCAAGATGCAGATGAAGATGAAAAAGGAACACGATTTGCGAGTATGCTCCTGGAATGTCAGAACCCTGTACACTCCCGGAGCTGCTCATAAGCTAGAAGGAATCCTCACGCAGTACAAGGCGGATATTACTGTGGTCCAGGAAATACGCTGGATAGGAAACGGTATGATAAGGGAAAAAATTGCGGCATTACTTGGATGCGGATTTGTCGTGGGAAGGCGTTTTAGGTCGAAGGTCATCGACTTTGATCCGCATCACAGGCAGATTTTATAACATCAGCTTTATATGTGCACACGCCCCTACCGACGAGGCTGAAGACCCTATCAAGGAGGACTTCTATGACCTCCTGGACAACGCGTACGGAACTTGTCCGGAGTACGATGTAAAAATCGTGCTCAGAGACTTCAACGCCAAAATCGGTAAGGAGAACACCCTTGGCGGAGTGATCAGAAGGCACAGCCTCCACGACACGACAACGTATCGTGATGCGGGGATAAGTAGCACAAGATCCCCTCGTAAGCGAATCCACACAGCAACCTGGCGATCTCCGGACGGTCGAACCGCCAACCAAATCAACCATGTGCTCATTGACGCAAGGCACTCGTCAAACATGGATGTGCGAACATTCAGAGGGGCAAATGTCGACTCTGACAATTTTCTCGTAGCAGCAAGATTCAGAGCTAGACTGTCCAATGTCAGAAAGCTGCACCAGCCCATCAGGAGGAGGTTCGACATTGCGCACCTGAGCACACCGGAGGTTACCAGGGTTTACAGGGAGCAGCTGAGCGAAAGACTCTACGGTATGCCTACGTCGAACACAAATGCCAATAATTATGTGGCTGCATTGCCGCTCCGCCATTCAGGAAGTAGCCGAAACCACCTTAGGGTATCTACCACCCCCGATAAGAAACCCGTATTATGATGGCGAGTGTGAGCAGAAAAAGGCAGCAACCAACGAGGCGTACCAAAAGGCGCTGCAGAGGAAAACCAGGGCAGCGCAAGAAGAGTACCAAGCCAGAAGAAGGCAGGAGAAAAAACTACTGCGACAAATGAAAAGAATCTTCGCAGCCTCCCAGCTCAAGGATATCGAGGAGTAAAGGATAAAACACGAGCCTTTTGCAAGAAACCCAAGGGCTTGCAGGAGGCCTCAAAAAGGGCGCCCAGGCTCTTCGAAACTACGAAGGTAATCTTGTCACCGACCCGCAGGGAATAGTGGATGTATTTAAGCAGCATTTCCAGCAGCTGCTTAACGAGCATGGCCAAGAGAGAGTGGTAAGGACCGAGGAAATCCCAACTCCAGCCGCTGAAGTAGTCCTCCCACAGCTATTCAGAAGCTGAAGAATAACAAGGCCGCAGGCTCAGATGGCTTGCCATCAGAGCTCTTCGAGGCTGGCGGCGATGTTCTGGTAGGGAGCATGCACCAAGTCATCTGCATGCCCGACGACTGGAATACCAGCACTATTTGCCCCATCCACAAAAAAGGCGATCCTACCTCTTGCAAGAACTATAGAGGTATATCCCTGCTCAATGTCGCATACACGATCCTGTCCTGCGTATTGTGTGAACGTCTAAAGCCATTTTGCACCGCACTAATCGGCGGCAGCTACCAGTGCGGCTTTCGGCCCGGCAAATCGACTATAGACCAAATTTTCACACTTCGACAAATCCTGGAAAAGGCCAACGAGTTTCGAATCGATACACACCATCTTTTCGTCGATTTCAAAGCCGCATACGACAGCATTCATGGTGAAGGACTGTTTGGTGCGATGGCCGAATTCGGGATCCCGGGAAAACTGATCCAGTTGTGTCGCGCCACGCTAAAAAATACGCGATGCAACGTGCAACTCCGTTCCAGGACTTCGGAAACGTTTGAAATATGCACCGGATTTCGGCAAGGAGATGTACTGTCATGTGACTTCTTCAACCTGGTACTGGAGCAGATAGTGCGACGGGCAGGCGTCAACAGGGAAGGCACTATCTTCTACAAGTCCGTCCAGCTGCTAGGATACGCGGATGATATCGACATCATCGCGTGTTCTCGCAGTGGCATCGTGGAAGCATTCACGGCGACTGAAGAACAAGCGAAACAAGTTGGCCTTAAGATCAATGAGGACAAAACGAAATACATGCTGTCAAGCAAAAACCAATCCATCGCTCACCACCTGGGACAAAATATAACAATTGACAGCTACAATTTCGAGGTAGTTAAGGAGTTTGTCTACCTCGAGGCAAACGTAAATTCCACAAATGACACCACAGTGGAGATCCGGCGTAGAATCGCCCTTGGGAACCGCTGCTGCTTCGGCTTGTCCAAACAACTGGGGTCAAAACTCCTCACTCGAAAGACTAAAGTCATGCTTTACAAAACGCTCATACTGCCAGTCTTGCTGTACGGAGCCGAAAGCTGGACGATAAGCAGGACAGCGGAGCTGATTTTGGATTCTTTCGAGAGAAAAATTCTGCGCCGGATCTGTCTGTGAGGAAGGTGAATGGAGAAGAAGACACAACCGCGAACTCTACGAGCTGTACAAAGATGTGGATGTAGTCCGGAAGGCAAAGATCCGTCGACTACACTGGCTCGGCCACATCGAGCGCATGGACATCAACGCTCCAGCTAAGAGGGTCTTCGACTCCGAGCCTCCTGGTTTGAGAAGAAGAGGAAGACCGAACCTCCGGTATCTTGGTCTTGATAACTGGAAGCAGCGTGCCCGGGACCGTCAAGGATGGAAGGCAGCTATGGCTCAGGCTCAGATCCTCCATGGATCGCTGGCCTGATAATCAAGTAAGTAAATAATTTCGAGGCCAACCGCTGTCTCTTTGGGCAGAGAGAAGCAGAGCCCTTTCTCTGAAAACCATGGTTACCCTTATCATCCGGGTCCTGCTTTATGGCGCAGAGAAATGGACCTTATCGAAAGCGGATGAGGAAGCTCTTGGTCGTTTTAAGAGAAAAATTCTGCGTACGATTTTCAGCCCGACCTGCATAAATGGGGCGTTGAGGAGAAGACTTATTACTGAACTGTACGGGCTGTACAGCCACATGAACGTAGCACGGTGTCCATCGCCTAAGATGGCTAGGTCATGTAGAGCGCATGGAAACCACAGCTCCGGTAGGCCTTTAAGTCCAACCCTGAAGGGCGACGCGGTCAAGGAAGGCCAAATTCAAGGTGGCGCACGCAAGTGGAAGAGGACTTCAACCCACTAGGCGTGCGGCACTGGAGGCTGCTGGCGGAAGATTGTCCCAGTTGCAGAGGTTTTTTAAAGGAGGCCATGAACTGTAGCGTCGATGATGAAGAAGCTGAAGAGGTATGAAGGGCGAAGCTCTGTTTAGAGTGTATGCCGTTTGAAAAATGTTGAAAAAAAATAGAAAAAATCCAAAAAAGTAAACTTCTCCTAAGCTTGGTTCCATCCAGGATCGAACTGGAGACCTTCTGCGTGTAAAGCAGACGTGATAACCGCTACACTATGGAACCACTTGCGAAACTGTTTTCTATTAGTCGATCTCACCTCCCCCGTGAATTTTGTAATTTTTCCACTTGTCAAGTTGTCAGCTGACGTACAAGTGTCACTCGCAATTCACGTTTGACACATTTGTGTAAGAATTTGGCCGCGTAGCTCATGGAGCACGCATAATAGGATTTATAGGAAAAGGACACGGAAAATAAATATATTTTCGATAGATTTACAGAAAAAAAAAAACGAAAAATCCTCTGTAGGGCTATGAGCTTTTTACTGGACATCTTACGTGCCTTCATCCGGAACATGTTGCAAATACTGTCGTTTAGCAAGAAGACCATAAAGAGCACGCTCAGCATTTACGTAAAAACAAACACAGGCAATACACTATCCGTCGACTTGGATCCAAAGTGGGACATCAAGAATGTGAAGGAAATCGTTGCTCCACAACTGGGACTGCAGCCGGATGAGGTGAAAATAATATTTGCCGGCAAGGAGCTGTGTGATTCTACGACAATTGAGGTAATCCCAATGATGCTCATCTACATTTCATGGTTTTTCATAACGATACGTATGTACATATGCGTAGGAATGTGATTTAGGACAGCAAAGCGTCTTGCACGCGATCAAAATGAGGCCGCGACAGAGCCTAATCGAACGAACGCGTTTAGAGTCAATGGTGAGCGAGGAAGAACCTTCTGAGGAGCCGTCCAAGCCGCTGTGTGAAACGCTCGTTGACTTGCAATTGCAGAGCGACGAACGAGTCAACATTAGCGAGGAAAGTGAGTATCGTCCGAACCTACTCGCATAATACTTTCTTACTCGCATTTCTTCTAACAGACCGTGAACGAACGAGAGCACATTTCTTCGTTTACTGCTCGCAGTGCAGTAAATTGTGCAAGGGGAAGCTGAGAGTCCGCTGTTCGCTGTGCAAAGGTGGAGCTTTCACTGTCCACAGAGACCCAGAATGCTGGGACGACGTTCTCAGGTCAAGGAGGGTACGCGGCCATTGTGAAAGCAACGAAATCGCCTGCGTGGTAAGTTATCCATTAGCTCGTAACAGACCAGTATTACATACGACTTCACTAGGATAACGAAATGGGCGATCCGCCCTTTGCCGAGTTCTATTTCAAGTGCGCTGAGCATCCGTCCGGCGGAGAAAAGGATTTCGCAGCTCCTCTGAACCTAATTCAAGTCAATATCAAAGACGTACCCTGCCTGGCATGCTCCGATATCAGGTGAGCCCATTAACTATCCACTTGCCATCGCTTACGAATTTTTTACGAAAACTATCAGTGAGACTGTTCTTATCTTCCCCTGTGAATCGAAACACGTCACCTGCATCGATTGTTTTCAGCATTATTGCCGATCCCGCCTGATGGAACGTCAATTCATGCCACATCCAGACATTGGCTATACGTTACCCTGTCCGACGGGCTGTGAGAATTCCTTTATCGAGGAAATTCATCATTTCAAATTGCTTTCGAAGGAGGAATACGAACGATATCAACGGTTTGCTACCGAGGAGTATGTTCTCCAGGCGGGAGGAGTACTTTGTCCGCAGCCAGGTTGTGGCATGGGATTGCTGATCGAGCCGGATTGTAAGAAAGTGACTTGTCAGAATGGATGTGGAGTGAGTTGTCCAGTTTATTCATTTCCTCTATAACCGCCTCTTTGTGTTTTTGTAGTATGTGTTCTGCCGGAATTGCCTGCAGGGCTATCATATCGGAGAATGTCTTCCAGATAACTCGAACGTGACCAACGGCGGGACCTGCGAATATGCCGTAGATCCAAACGTTAGTGACTATTCGTTCAGCCTAGATGTGGCGAATTCAATTTTTGTTAATGTTTTCTAGAGAGCTGCTGAGGCTCGTTGGGATGAAGCCAGCAATGTCACCATCAAGGTTTCGACTAAACCTTGCCCGAAATGTCGAACACCAACCGAAAGAGATGGTGGTTGCATGCACATGGTGTGCACTCGAGCCGGTTGCGGCTTTGAGTGGTGCTGGATATGCCAGACGGAATGGACCAGAGACTGTATGGGTGCTCATTGGTTCGGTTAATAAGGCAGCTTTTGCCAAGTATCTAGTCAACATGCGATGGGATTGTACCGAACCATTGGGCTCCGCTTCGTTTTAATTTGCTGTTACGTATTTGCTGACGAGTTGTTTACGTTGTTGTTCGCAGGCCAGGCGAGGTGAAAACATATATTTTTGATAAATCTTTAAGAATGCGATTGCTCTGGTCTCCTGTGTTTTATTACTCCTCGTTGGGCGGAGCCAGCTGGGTGTCAATTGAAAATCGAAATACGCGGCTTTCTTGGACGATAACCTCGATCCGAACAGTAGAACGGCAAAGTGTGCATAGACCATCCGATGGGAAAGAAGAAAAAAGTTCAACACCATCGCTGGTGGCGACAGACAGTCGCTGTCGTTGACATTCCACTTTGCCAAGTGGACTATAACCAACGCAGAATTTGGTCGGCTCTCGTCCTATGTAAGTCTAGGACAACCACTCCTGAGAGTAGTGAACGAACATCAACGACCCCAACCACTGCACTCCGTTCAGGTTGTGTGTGTCAACACATCATAAGAGAATATAAAAACTCTTGGACCTGCGCGAGTCTCTAAAAAAAAAAAAAAAAACATTTTCCTCGGAACAGTCTTGGAGACATCATTCGGCTACTGAGGAAGTGACCTCTATTCCTTTCTCGTCTGACAATAGATATTTCTAAGTCGCAGTGGCCGCTACTGGTACTTTGCTGAATGGAAAAACCATGGATGTGTGTGTTTTTGGTCCAAATTCTTCAAGCTAAATCCATTGAGCTGGCTTCTATGAATTTCCTCTTCAGTTATCTTCTCTGAGCTGCTTCTTGAGCTTGCTCCTTAGAGCTATCGCCTGTGAACTGCCGCCTTTGAGTTGCCATCTTTAAGTTGCCTCCCTTGAGCTGTCGCCTTTTAGCTGGATCCTTTAAACTCTGGCCTTTGAGCTGCCTGATTTAAGCTATCGCCTTTGTACTACCTCCATTGATGTGCCTCATATAAACTGCCACCTTTGAGCTGCCTAATTTAAGCTATCGCCTTTGTACTACCTCCATTGAGGTGCCTCCTATAAACTGCCACCTTTGAGCTGCCTGATTTAAGCTATCGTCTTTGTACTACCTCCATTGAGGTGCCTCCTATAAACTGCCTCTTCAGCTATCTCCTTTGAGTTGTCGCCTTTGAGGTGATTGCTTTAAACTGAGCTGCCTGAATTATTCCATCGCCTCTGTATTACGTCCATTGAGCTTCTTCTTTGGTAGCGTTACCACCCATGAAGGACCAGAGCCAAACTTCTCTCAATTACCCATTTTGTGTGTGATTTATTTTTTACACAGGTGAAAGGGACCTACAAGTTTAATGCCGATTCCGAACGGCGTGAGTCGAGAAGGTTTTTCATGGCAAGTATAATACGGGGAGCTTTGCCAGTACCTCGCCGAGGAGAGACGCAGAGATGCCGCGAAATAAAGACTCGATGGTATTGGTGTTATCGGAATCCAAACTCCCTCATTGTGCGTCAGAGTACAACACACTAACCACGGCGCCCTCCACCGTAGTGGGTAAACTGACGGTTTACTTCCATTGAGCTGCCTCCCAATAAACTGCCTCTTGATTTGCCACCTTTGAGCTTTCTCCTTTAAGCTACCTCTTTTGCATGTCTCCTTTGAGCTGCCTCCTTAGTGCCGTCTCCTTTGAGCTCTCGCCTTTGTGCTACCTCCTTCGAACTGCCTTTTTTGAGTTTCCTCCCTTGAGCTGCCTTCTTGAAGCTGCCTCCTTAGAGGTTTAGCCTGAGAGCAGCCTCCTTTGAGCTGTCGCCCTTGAGCTACTTCCTTTGAGCTTTCGTCGCCTTTGAGATGACTCATTAGAGTTGTCGGCTTTGTACTGCCTCCTTCGAGATACTTCTTTGAGCTGCCTTCGTAGAGCTGTCACATTTGAGCTGCCTCCTTTGAGCTTCTACCTTCGAGCTATCTCCTTTGATCTGTCTTCTTTGTGCTACCTCTTTTAAGCTGCCACATTTAAGCTACTTTCTGTGGGCTGTCTATTTTGTATTGCTTCCCTTTGAGCTACCTCCTTTGAGCTGCCTTTTTAGACTTGCCACCTTCGTGAGTTATCTCTGAGCTACCTCCATTGTGCTGTCTCCATTGAGCTGCCTTCTTTGTGCTGCCTGCCTAAAGCTGGCTCTGAGCTGCCTCCTTTAAGCTACCTCCAAGGGGCATTCTTTAAGCTGTTTCTAGGCACGCTTGCCAAAGATACCCCGGTGTTCTACCTGCTGTTTCTTACAATGGGACTACCCTTGTGCCGTAGAGTATATTCGACGTACTCTCACTTGTTCTTCCGTATCATTATATCTACGAGTGGACGCATAGACTTGTCGTACGTTTTTTTACTATTTATCAAGAAAGGAGGGGCATGAAACGTACATCGTTGAAAATGTATTGTGCCATAGGAGAAAGAGGAGGGAAAGTTAAAATTAAAAAAATGAGAACAAAGTATACATCAAACGAACTGCTGGTAGGAGATAGGAGGGAAGATTTGGAAGATAAGTATGATAAGAAGCTGTTATGTCTAGTCGCAGGGTGGAGAGTTAAAAACTAAGTTATCAACCTTAGCACCTTTAATGGTGGTAAAGCTGCATATATTGGGCGCCCAAGGCTTGTGGGAGATGTTTTGAAATACAAGGATGAATTGATTAGCTAGAAGCTAAGCTCTTTAGTTCATCTTTCCTTCTACTCCGTCTTCACAACCCAGTAACTAACTGAATTTGAACAAAACCCACCGATTCTTGCTTTCCATTTTATTTATTTTTAAAATGATCCAAAAGAATAAAACGTTTTCTCTTAAAGTAAAATACAATCCTTGCCACAAACACAAACAGAAAAATGTCGATAAACTTACGTAGAGGCGCTAAAGGTGGTGCACAAGAATCCGGAATGTAAGGCCAAATCCGTGTGTAAACGTACGCGTGCAGAACACAATTCGAAATCCTATCGGACGGGAATGAAGAATAACTTTGTTTCGTGGGGATTTTTTTCATTAGTGCTTTATCTATCTAACGAACAACGAGCGTGTAACATAGATTATGCTAAATTGATCTAAAGCCGCGGGCGGTTGGTCTTATTTGTTCCAATCGGGAATAAGGTCCGGTTCGATGGTGGATGCATTGCTGACAATTGACGTATTTGCTTCGGGGTTGTTACTGGCCGTAGTAGGCTTCAGTGAGTTATCAGTCATTGGAAGTGGTTTTGCTACACCGATGCGTACGACACCGCGCGGTGCGCCTTTGAGTGCTTGAACCGCTTGATCGAGCGATGCATTTTCCAAGTTAATTGAGTTGACAAAGAGCAAACGGTCGCCGGGGATAAGACGTCCATCTAGCTGAGCTACACCGCCGGGGACCAGTGAACGAATGACTATTAGAGTGTCATTGGGATCGAGGGGATCTTGGTAGTCGAGTATGGAGAAGCCCAGACCACGATCGCCCTTGACCAGTTCAATGATCTGTGGCTCAGAACTCCACATTGCCAGTCCGGTGAGTGGTTCTAATGATCTGGATTTCAGCTTTGTAAATGACTCGTCGGGGCCACTACCTGCTGTGGCCAGGCTTCCATCTGATTTAGCCTTGACGAGGCGATCCGACGCCGGCAGTAGATTCTCTAGATTGTTACTAAGTTTCTTAAGGGTATCGTCAGAGAAGGGTATTAGAGTATTTTTTCCCCGTCCACACACCATACGAACGTCTTGGGGTAGCTCCTTGAGAATAGCAACAACCTCGAGGTGATTCATTCCCAATAAACGCTCTCCGTTCACCTCGAGTAATTCATCGCCTGATCGGAGGATTCCATTAATTCCAACCGGTCCATCGCTGAGTATAGATCGAATGTAATGATGTGGTCGTACTTCACGGCCGCCTTCCACGTCAACCGTCCCCTCCAGTGAGATGCCCAGGCCGCCTGCTGCAAATTTCTTTATTTGTGCAACGATTACTTCCACATCGTTGCCAACAATCTTCCGCCACTTGCGCAGGATTTCCTGTTCAACCTCTGCCGTCAGCTCGGGATCAATGTAGTACTTATGACGCGTGATGATAGTCGTGTTCTTTGCATGCAGCACATCGGGTTCCTGAAAGGAAAAGAAGCATTCGCTTGATTACAGATCCCAATAGGCGTTCGTACTCTCTTTTGTATGACCTGTGAGCTATAGACCACTCTAGCTACCTACACGTGTATGAATCGTGATACTATCAACAGAGTAATACCTTCATTTGGAAATAAAATATCAACGCCTTGAACCGAGAAAGCGTCACATCGTCGCCCATCCAGGCCATATTGATCGTCCATGTAATCTATCCGCCAGAATCAAAAGAGAGAAACGAATACGGAACCGATTTGAGTGCGTGTTATCATTTCGAATAGCCAAGAACAAGACGAAAACAAAAGTGACTTACGGGAGACGTGCGATTCATACTCTCAACCGGATCAATGGATCTCAATACTACCGAATTAACTTATCCATAAACTGCTAATGGCAAGATATGTACAAGAGAATAGTCGATCGTAGAAGTGGCTTCAGTCGAACTTCTAGAAAAAAATAAAGATCACGCTAGCCGGTAAACCAATTGATGGAGGAAATGCTTGCGGATAGATGAATCGTGAGCGCCTAGACCCTGATCTAACGCGAGCTGCTATAATTAAATGGGAGGGGGGACTACCTATGTACGTATGGGTCTCGGCTACTTACCTCGTCCAATTCGTCGACTTTCGTCTCGGGGAGATTGGCGATTGGCAGGTCTGTCGGAATGATCTTGGTATTCTCTAGCGAATCACGTGCGGTTACGAGTTTTTTGCCACTGCCAAAGCTGCTCAGCGACATTGACTCTTCGACCTTTTTGGTCGGCAGTGGAGCATCGAGCGAGTCGTGAGATTCCACGACAGCAGGTGGTTTACTCGTCATGGGAACGGCCTTTTGCGGAGTTGCCGGCAAGGCTCGTGACGGCGTTGATGGAATGCTGCTTGGAATTTGATCATTGGCGGCAATAGCCTGTTGCAGTTGTTCGTACTTTGGACCCCGTAAATATCGTTCCAATCGGAGATTGACCACTTGTCCGCTCTTCTTGAGCAGCTCGACAGCTTGGTGATTGGAAAAGCCTTGCAAACTCTGTCCGTCGACTTCGATTATACGATCGTTAACACGTATACGTCCGCTCATGTCGGCCGCGCTGCCTGGCGACACACTCTTCACAAAGATTCCCGATAGCTCCTCCTTCTCGCAGACATAGCCGGCGATGGTGATACCCAAACCATTGGCGTCTTTAGTCAGTTCGACTTGCAACTTTTCGGTTTCCGGCAGTTCGAGGTCATCCAGATCGATGGGAGTCGCCAATGGTGGTCGTTTTGACATGTCCAATTCACTGCGGTACACAAATCGTTCGTCTTCTGTTGTTGTTTGTGGTGTCGAAGCAGTTGAACTCTCGCCGAAAATCTCCGGATAGCCGGCAGCGATCAAGTATCGTTCCAATTCGATCGGATCGACCAAGACGCGAGAGGGAACAACAGCGCAGCCCGGTTCTAATTCGTATTTCGACTGAGCTTGCTCAATTGGCCTGGCGACAACCAGCCGCACATGAGTGCCCGATTGTCGTAGGACCGAAGCAACTTGCTCCGACACCATATCGTGAAGATTCACGTCGCCGATTTGTAGAATATGATCGCCACTACGAAGACGACCGTCACGGTCGGCCACGCCACCCGGCAGTATGGTTTTTACAATGACCCCTGACGTGCGAGCTCCGATTATACCGAATCCGAGGCCCGTCCCGTCGTTGACCAGTTCGATAGCCTGGATTTGGGCATAGTCTGAGCTGAATAGGTCAACGGCGTGTTTCGAAGTGTCCGATACCACGGATTGCGGGCGCTCTTCGTCCGCGCTGCGCGATAGATCCGAGTAGCCGCGAGTTTTCTTCATGAACGTACCATGATCCTCGGTAAGACTGTGATCTGGAAAGACACGAATTGGGTCAAATATGGTCCTTGGTCACCTCTGCTTTGTTGTTGATACTCACCAGCTGAGTTCACAATCGGATAATTGTTACTTGTCGGACTACCCGGACTGCGTGGTGACATCTGGGCCGACGATAATCGAGGTGTCTCATCACCGAAATCGTACACCACATCGGTGGGTACGCTCAAAACCAGATTCCCACTCACGTCGATATCAAAATCGTTCGGCAACATCGACGGATGCTGTACCAATTGGGTATTCAGCTCCGACAATGAATCCTGAACATGTACAATTGTCCGAAATACTGGATCCTGGAGGATATCCAAAATAGTTTTCAAGCTCTCGGCAGTATTCATCTGAAGCTTTGGGTCATCCGACTCATCGATGCCCTTCTTAACCGCTTCGATTTGCTGCAGCGCACTGGATATATCTGCACTCAGATGCATTATGGACAATTGGGAGAGTCGATTTGTGGCCTATGCTCCACCCTTTCCTATTGTTTGAAACTGTTTCACTAATTCAATTAGTGATTCTTCGGCCGTGAAGTAATTTTGCGACTTTTCGCTCACTTTGCTTTGTTGTTGGTGGATTCAATAATCAATACTTATTAGTTGGCATTTATATTGACTACCTTGTACATTTTAATTGGTAAAAAGTGTCGAGTATGCACGGTTTCTAATGAAACAAAATTCTTTTCAGAACGAACGAAAGAAAAACTCGACTGACGGGAAATTTGATTTGATGTGACAAGTGCCAAAGTGACAAGTGGGAATATTTCCCTTCATTTGGTGAAATTCGACATTTTCACCTTTCGAATCAGACCAATCAGGTACAGTAAAAATGAAGAGTTTATTTTGTTATAAAATGCTTTTAATCATTTTTAATCTAATCTTTTCGTAATTTCGATCATTCCATACACTAATTCGCTACATTTACATTAATTTTATTTAAATTAACTTTATACATTGGAAAGGGTTTAAAAATTGATGTGGCGCTCCCCGTGTCGGAATTCCCTCTGCAAAGAAAAACGTTCAGTTTGTGATCGGGCACTTTTAGCTTACAACTTACGACTTTTATATAAAAATTCACAGCTCCTTGGAGTATCCGCTTTGTACCCCATTGTCACAGGCCTACTGTTACAAGCTTCGGTTCAATTGTCGTTCGATTTTCTGTTGTAAACGCCTCTGCAGCACACGTTCCCGCCACCAGACAACCAAATAGCTAAGGAACCCAAACGCCCCACAGCACACCGTGAATATAAGCAATTTTCTATTTTCAATCTCTGCCACACGGTCACAGCTTCGTGTCACTATCTCGCCACTTTTGCACCGCAACACCTCCTTGTAGTGGGTGTTGATGCACACGCCAAGACTCTTGCTGACCACCTCGAACTCCGTGCACGGATGACAGTCCTGTATCACTTCGTATTCCTCACGCAGCCAACAAGTGGAATTGTTCTCAATAACATACTGTGACTGATGATTTCGTTTGTTATCAACGTCGATATTCGATTCGATAATCAAAATGATAATCGTACAGATGACTAGGACGCCTAATATGATGAACATTCGATTTCGGGGATAGTTCTCGAGCATGTTTCTTGTGTTTTCCTATTAATCTCGATTGTAACAACGAATTCGCGCAATTCACCACGCTCATGCATAGGTTGAACGAATGTGGCAGTTAGTGGACGTTAATATAGACATGAATTCAATTAACTTGGGGCGGAATTGAACGTTTTAATGGAACTCTTAACCGAATTATGCGAAAATAAATACGACCACGAAGGAAACTTACTGGAGCTGCAACTGAAGTGTCAACAAACAGCTGCGAAATGTCAGTCGCGTTGTCAACTACTAAGTGCTGCCAATATGCTGAATTTTGTTTACATTTTGCGTTGCGTTAACTAATAAACTTGAAAGAATATTCAGAATTCGTAAACTTCTTTGTTGCCCGTATTAAAATATCATCAAAATCTGATGCTAAAAAGGAGGTGAGAATCTTAAGAAGATTTATTATTAAAACTGCCTTTTCGAGCAGCCCTTTATCAATCCAAATGCTCTAGAGTACTCTCTACAGAGTTCCCTAGATGGTCATTAATGGCACGATATTCACAATATATTCAAAGACACTTTGAAGCCAGAGTGGAAAAAGGCTTTGAGTTTGAACAGTTTATAAAACGGAAGACTTTTGCTTTCTGTTGGAGCACTCAGACGCAACTACTGGTCCATTATACTGCCAGACAGACAACTACTATTACTGTATTTTCCCCGTTTTCCGGGGAAAAATGAGAAATGAGAAGAAGCTTCAGTGATGTAGAACTAAGAGATTCGACACAAATCACGTCGTTCCCAAAGGTACTCAAGCAAAGACGGGACAGTCATAGAGAAAGTGTTCTACTGTGTCATCCTCTTCGCAACATACAGCACAGGTATGCGTCTCACAGATGCCGAGCATGCAGAGATGTTTGGCAGAAGTGTAATGGCCCCTAAGGACAGGAGGAATGCTACGGATTTCTTACAGACGTCAGGGCATCTTGCATCCTGGATAATCCCTCCATCTATGGTTGTGTGTACCAAGGACCCAATCGTTAATGTAGGAATTAATTGTGGACGCAGGTAGACCTAGAGCAGATTCAGGTACTGAGAAACTCCTCTGAACCCATTCTGGCGAGTTCATTAGAGATCGTATTTCCCGGGATATGAGAGTGACCTGGAACCCATAAAAGCTTTCGTGAGTGTTGTCTACCGACTTTGTTCAGTAAGGCCTGAAGGTCAAACACTAAATTGACGCTAGGTTGGACACAGCTTTGAGTGAAGCTTGGCTGTCACTGTCACCGTAGTTTTGCCAAAGCATCTCCGCATTGCTAGAACGCCGACAGCGCTTTTGGGATTTTTAACTAAGCCTGCTTTGACCAAAGAAGCTTACTGTCTAAGAGGTACTAAGCTTCCTTGGATATTGGGATGGGAATGCCTTTTAGCACCAGCTGGGTCATCCCAGTATATTTCCTCCTTCTAATAAAGAGAACGATATCAGTCTTGAGAGGATTAACTGACAGTCCATTTCTCAAGCGGACGTATGCAGGAAGGACTCTACTTCCTTTGAGAATAATCTCTTATGTCGGAAAGTGGAGAAACCCTAACAAGTTAGGGTGTCTGCCTGGAACCTATTTACTTAGGTGGCGCTACGGTCCGGTGTAAACCTGGGCCTTAACCAATAAGCTTCTCCAGCTGGCACGGTGTTTTGCCAGTTTTTTTCAGCGACGCACACCCAGTTGGTTAAGGTCCAATTCAACCTATGTGCTCCACCTTAGATTCGGTCGTCCTCTGTTGCCTCGTCCCTCGGGCTTGGATTCGAAGACTCTTTGGGCCGGAGCTGTGTTATCCATTCGCTCTTCATGGCCTAGCCATCTTAGACGTTGGATCCGTAGACGTCGTACTAAGCCGATGTCGCTGTACAGGCCGTATAGTTCATCGTTGTATCTTCTCCTCCACTCCCCGTTTATACAAACGGGACGATATATTGGACGCAGAATTTTGCTCTCGAAATTACCGAAGGCCTCCTCATCCGATTTCGTTAAAGTCCCGACATCTGCGCCATAGAGGAGGACCGGGATGGTTAAGGTTTTGTACAGCGCAACTTTGGTCTATCGAAAGTGCTCTATTTCTCAATTGTCTCTTGCGGTTGGCAAGAGTAATTCTGCGTTTGATCTCAGTGCTGGCGTTGTTGTCGCTGGTCACTAGTGAGCCAAGGTAGTCGAAGCCCTTGACCACTTCGAAATTGTGACGTTCTGGCCGAGACATCGGTGTTGTGCGTCTTTTTTGGTTAACAGCATCTATTTCGTTTTACCCTCGTTAACTGAAAGACTGACGTCTCGCTATGTTCGTCTAATTACGCCAATGTCATGCGCGTAGGCAAGCAGTTGCATAGACTTGGAATGAGTCAGTGAGTCTCGTATGAACTTTTCCAGCCCGATGCTGAAAAAAATACATAACAGTGCGTCGATTGTCCACGGACGGTTTCAGCCAGTGGAAGCGGCTGGCCACAGATCGGTCCGGCTGGAGAGGCTTGTTGGTTGAGGCCCTGGATCACCTCGAACTGTAGCGCCATCAAAGTAAGTAAGTAAGTGCGTCAGTCACCTTGTCTAATTTCTATTTTAATATCAAAGGTCTCAGTTAATTTGCTACCGACCTTAATGGAGCAGCGGGAATTCTCAATTGTCATCCTGCATAATCTGACAAGTTTGGCAGGTATGTTAAAACTAGACACGGTTCCGTAGATATAGCGTCTTTAAAATCGATGAAAAGATGATTGGTGTTGATTTGGTATTCTTGGGTCTTCTTCTAGATCTGCCGCAGTGTGAATATTTGGTCTACCGTGGCCTGAAACCACACTGACACGAGCCTATCAGATTACCCACAAAGGGTTTCAGGGCAACGAAGATCTTGTATGCGATTTTGAGGATACTTATTCCTCTGTAGTTGACGTAGTTAGAGAGGAATGCATACCTTGCAAATGAGATGGTGCATGCACCTTACCAGCTAAGCTCAGCAGACAGGCCGTCTGCGCCCGCGGCTTTATTAGACTTAAGTCTTGATATCGCTATTTTGACTTCGCCTAGGTCGGATGGACTGAATTCTGTTACACCGTCGTCCATTACGAATGGCTCGTTCTGCCTGACAGCGGTATCTTGTCTATCATCGCCGTTATACAGTCTGCAGAAGTGGTCTTTCCAAATACTCAGCATCGACTGCGACTCTACTACCAGTTCTCCATTTTCATCCCTGCAGGCCGCCACTCTGGCTTTGTAGCCATAGCATGTTCGTTTTACCTTGTTGTAAAACTTACGGGCGTCATTCCTGCGGAAGCATCTCTCCATCTCCTCGATCTCACGCTTTCCGTGCTCTCTCTTCTTTCTTCTGAAAAGCGTGTGTTCCTCTCTTCTCTTCTGCTCATAGATTTCGCGAGCAGCTCTCGTCCGTCGTTGCAGCATGGCTTTATATGCCTCTTGTATTGCTGCATGGGCTTGTTCGCATTGTTCATCGAACCAGGGGTTTCTAGGTGGTGGCTGTTTGAAACCCAGCACCTCTGAGGCAGCATCTCTGACGGCGCTCTGGCAATGAGCCCATTCCTGCTCTATTGTTTGTGCTGCTGTGGGCGGATTTTGAGAGAGCTTTGATTAGACACGATCGGCAAAGATTTTGGCAGTCTCTTGCGATTGTAGCTTTCCAACGTCAAACTTACGTAGTCCTACTCGACTTCTAAGCATTCTTGATATCCTCATTCGTACCTTGGCTACAACAAGGTAGTGGCCCGAGTCGATGTTGGCCCCTCGGAAGGTTCGTACGTCGAGAATACAGGAGGAGTGTCTGGCGTCGATCGCAATGTGATCAATCTGGTTGGTGGTCGATTGATCACAGGAGCGCCAGGTACCCTTGTGGATGTTGAGATGGGGGAATCGCGTGCTTGCTACAAGGAGGTTACGCCCCGCTAGGAAATCGATTAGCCTAAGTCCGTTGTCGGATGTGGTTTTATGGAGGCTATGCTTTCCTATGACCTACTCAAATCTGTCCCCTTTACTTTTGGGCATATGTTCTGTCCAGGAGATCGTAGAATTCTTCTTTGAGTCGATCGTCCTTTTCTTCCGTTGGGGCGTGAGCGCATAGTAAGCTAATGTTTCCAAATTTAGCTTTAATGGGGATTGTTATGAGGCGTTCGCTTATATCTCGGAAGCTTAAGACTTTTTGTCGAAATTTTCCTCGAATAAGGAGTCCGCATACGAATAGGCGCTGTTTGTTCTCCTCGTAGCAGTTCCCGTCGTAGATGTCGCTGTTTTTCATCCGTCTTTTGCCTGGTCCATGGTCGTTTGCAGGGGTCGTCAGCTTTGTATCCGTCCTCGGCTTGTTGTCGTTTCGGAACAAGTAGGTTTTTACGTGATAGGGATGTTACCGCTAAGCACAACCCCCAACCTGGAGGGCCAGGTTCCTCTTTCCCCAGGAACAAGGGGTTGGGTCGCACCACACATTGGTTCACTACCTGGCGGGTGCCAGGGTAGCTATCCAGGGGAGCCACGCCGAGGCTGTGTGTCAACTTGGGTTGAGCAGGGACAGAGATCGAAGCTGGCGTTTGCCATGTTAAACGCGATCAACTTCTTTGCTCTGTTTGCTCGCTCCCTGCCCCCTTCACTCAGGAATAGAGTCTTAATAATTGCTGACCATGTTGAATTAGATTAATATCTTAGAAAACCCCATATTCATCCTCTGTAAATGTCACAATCCCTGAAAATCTGTTTCTGTCCGGGTACTTGGTACTGTTTTGTAATCAAATCACACCATTTTTTCACTGTCCGTTAAGAACATTTTTTTATTTGAATTATTGTTAAAAAATATAAAAAATTCTGGCAGCACTTTTACAATTTCTTACTTGACTGTACGTTGACTTTCCTATTGTTTTCCCGCCAAAAGTGATCATCCAATTTGACATTTCAAATTCAAAAGACATTTGTTTACGTGCGGTTGCTCTGGATCGAAATCCAATTCCAATTCCAAGTGATATGGACAAACTAAAGAAGAAAATCATCCAAGCCTTTAAGCTCAGCGGGTACGTAATACGCTCCGACAATGCCCTATTCCTCGCCGAGCAACTCCTTCCCTTTGATTCATCCGAGCACGACAAATGGCTAAACACCGTCATCGAGAACATTCAAAACCTGAAACTCGATTCGGCCAACATTGACCGCTCCACTATCGAAACAGCCATCGGCGAAATCAATCGCGTAGGCCTACAGGAGCACGAAACCATATTCAGTGTGATAGACGCTCTGGGCGACATCCCACGGTACAACTACAACACGGTGAAGAAGAAGTTCGAGCTGGACCGGAGGACCCGTCAAATGATGCCTGATATCGCAATGCTTTCGGAATACCTCTGTCAGCGCTACAACATGTTGCACCAGAAGACCATTCGGCACGAACTCTTTGCTCCACCAGTTCTTCAGAAATCAGTGATCGATGACACCAAGAAGTTCAAGCTGTACACCGCCGAGAACCTGCTGGCCTCGTCCGAAGTCAAAGAAGCTGTGATCATGGGACAGCTCAATGAGATCGAAGAAGGCAAGTTGTTCATCGAGGATCCCACGGGCTACGTGGAACTCGACTTAAGTGCGGCTCGATACCATTCAGGCTTTTACTGCGAGGGTTGCTTCGTCCTCGCAGAGGGCTCATACGAAAATAGTATTCTCAAAGTCGACGGACTGGGATTTCCTCCCGCCGAGCCAGCTTCCAGTAGTCGAGCGTTTTTCGGCACCGCAAATACTTGGGGAGGACCATCGAAGAAGCTTCTAAAGTACTCGACGGCTTTACAGGAAATCGAAAGGGAAAACACCGAGGCGACGATGGTCTTCCTATCCGACGTGCGACTTGACAATCCGGAGGTCATAAAAAAGATGAGGAAACTGTTTCTTGGATACGATTCCTGTCCGCCCGTCTGTATCGTCCTCATGGGTCCGTTATGTACTACACTGCACACCAATTACTATAATCTCCGTCCGTTGATCAAGGAGCTGATAGGAGCTGCTAATGGCTGTGATCAACTCAAGAAGGAAACTGATCTGATTCTCATTCCAGACATCGACGATCCTGTGAACACCCCGTTACTACCACGTTTGGCTATTCCTGAGCCGCTGTGCGAGGACTTAATAAAGGCTTGGCCACGGACCAAGCTTGCTACGAATCCTTGCCGCCTACAATACTGCACACAACAAATTGTGGTTTTCCGGATGGATTTAATGGGACGACTTATGCGCAACACAATACACTACACCGAGGATGGCGATATGAACAACGATCTCGTGCGAACATTGATCTGTCAGGGGCATTTGGCGCCATTCACACGCCATAAAATTCCTATTCTGTGGGATTTCGACTCGTCGCTATGGCTCTATCCACTGCCCGACTTGGTGGTGCTCGGCGACTCGTGTCCGTCATTTAATATCACCCAGCACGGTTGCACCTTTGTCAACACGGGATCCTTCTCGCAATCGAATTATACATTTAAAATGTACATTCCATCGCAGCGGACGGTTGAGGATTCTGAGATTCCTGAATTCGATATCGACGAGCAAGACAAAGAGCCGGAAGAGACCGAAGATCAGGATGAAGTTATGGTCATACCTTCTACGGGTATTACTACCGATTTCGCGAAGACCGTTGACACGGACGGAGCGGTACCTACTATTGATCAAGATGAGGTGGAGGAAGATGTGGTTGAACGATTTCCGGACGAAGATGAAGATAACCGCGACGGAGATATGGTTGACGACGATGGGCCCAGCACCTCTGCAGCGGCGATTGCAAAGATGGCTGCCAAACGAAGTACTAACATAGATCTAGAGAAACCGAGTGGCTCTGGCGTGAGTTCGAAAGCGAAAGCGACGAATGACATTGCGGACATTGAGGACATCTTGAAAGTGTCTGGTCTGAGTTTAGGAGTATCAAAACGAGCTCTCTTCGAGGCTAGGAGACGGGTAGCCATCGAAACGAATGCGGGGTTTGATGACGATATCGAGGTGCCGACTGAAGTAGTGGCAAAAGGCGGTGAGGCACAAGAAGTTGTTGAAGAGCAGGAGAATGCCGACGAAGATGAGGACAGACCTGATGGCACATATGCTTCACCGCCGTCATCTGTGGGGTCTGAAGTCGAATATGATCCCGATCGAGTGGATGAGCTTAATGATTACGAAGTTGCGGACGATGATTGATACTGTCGTCTGACTGCTTCTCGACGAGTAGGAGTCGAACAGGTCTGTGAAATATGCTTGTAAGATTAGATTAAGCTTAAAGATATGAGAGAGAGTCGGACCAAGTCCTCGAGTTCTATGTCTTTTTTGTAAATATATAATACTTGCCTGGAGTGAGTCCAGACATACCTGAAGTTGAGCGTTTTTATTGCATTTTTTTTAGCTAAAAAGAATGGGAAGTGACATCCTCCTTTGATATTGAGGGTGTATTCAGCAATGCATGCTTTGACTCCATCCCTTCACCTTTAGCTCGAAGGAGTATCGATCATTTCACTAACCACATGTCTTAGGCATTGGGAATATCACTTTAGTCTTTCGAGAGAGGGTCTTAGTACACAATTGCTTTCTGAATCCAAGCTAATATCTGGTAACCAGAGGGCGCAGTGGTTAGTGTGTTGGACTCTGGCGCACGACGAGCGAGTTCGGATCCCGATAACACCAACGCCATCGAATGTTTATTTCGCGACGTTCCTCCTCGGCGGGTACTGGCAAAACCCCCCGTAGTAAACTTGCCAAGAAAAAGCTTCTCGACTCACGCTGTTCGGAATCGGCATTAAACTGTAGGTCCCTTTCACCTGTGCGAAAAATAAATCTCACACAACATGGGTGATTGAGAGAAGCTTGGCTCTGGTCCTTCATGGGCTGTAACGCCACCAAAGAAAGAAGAAGAAAGAGTGGTTCTTTGACTGATCTCCTTCCCGCTGTTGAAGGTTTTCCTGTTTCGTTCGTGACATATGAGAGTAAGGTGAAGAGTTCGCGATCTGACAATGAAAGGCTACATAATCCCTCTTGACTGTAACACACCTAGTCCTGCGTTTCTCCAAAATCAGCTGAGCGGCCCTCTCAGCTTCTTCATTGGATGCGAACTGCTTCCCAGAATCAAAGTTCTTCAAGTTTGGGAACAGATGAAAGTCAGGAGAATTGGGAGGTAGCCGGGCATATCGTACCCCGAATCCCACATCCTATGTATCTACAGGTGCATTCTCCTGGTGAAAGATGATTTTTTCTTCTTTTGGCATCCAGCTAGTCAGAGTCAGAAGTCGCACGATGCCCAATCAGATGCATACGGTGGTTGTGGAACGATATGAGTCGGGTTTTTTTTTGCTAAACTACGGTCCCTTTAGGCGAATACCTTCACGTAAGCGACGCACAACGCCCAAATAATATTCTTTGTTCACAGTTTGACCGGGAGGAAGATACTCAAAATGTACACCACGATGACCGAAGAAAACAGTCAACAGTCCTTGATGTTTGAACGGTTTTAGCGCGGCTATTTGGTCCTGCCTCCCTCACATTTAGTATGATATTCACTTGATGGATCGGTTGTTTCCCGGTCGTTAGCATAAATCTAAGTCTGATCTCCCGTAAGAATGCCTTTCATCTTGTCCTGATACTCAGAAAGCATTGCTTGACACATTTCAACTCGACGATAGGTCCAATTCCGATACCAATAGGGATTTGACGCGTCTGAGGTCCAACGAATCCTTTAAGAAGGTATTGACTGATCTTTTTGAAACCAATATCATCGGCAAGATCTCGAATTTCCGATCGACAGTCTGCAGACACCAAATCTTTGATTATTTGCATCACGACCTTCAATGAATCAGCAGCAAAAAATTCGTTCCGAAGTTTAAATTCAAATGTCACCTTAGTTTTTGGACGCAGGAGTGTAACAAAAATAAACAAAAATTGCTTTAGAATATAAATGTAAGCACTAACTCTCAGATAATTCAAAAATCATGGGGGGTTCGTTCCTACTTAGAAAACCTAAGCGCTGACAAGGAGTAAAATGACTCCCTTTGGAAAGCTATTAAGGCCGTTAAAAAGCCTAAACTGCAGGCACCGCCAATAAGGAAAAATCAAAATGAATGGACGAAAGGCGATGAGAAAAGGCTGAGGAATATCTTTCTGAAAAAAGCCATTCAGAGGACAACCGCTACTTAACAATAGCAATACACTGGAAATGACCGGGGGATAAAGAATGACGTGAGCTACGCTTTCCGAACTGGAAAATGTTGTTACGGAAATTGAATTGTCTAGAATAGGGTTCGATTGTTTATTCCAACCTTGACGGTTCCGGGCACGCTGCTTCCGAAATCAAGACCAAGATGATAGACATTCGCGGTTACTTGGTCTTTATACCGGAGGTTCGGTCTTCCTCTTCCTCTCAAACAGGAGGCTCGGAGTCGAAGACCCTCTTAGCTGGAGCGTTGATGTCCATGCGCTCGATGTGGCCGAGCCAGTGTAGGCGACGGATCTTTGCCTTCCGGACTACATCCACATCTTTGTACAGCTCGTAGAGTTCGCGGTGTCTTCTTCTCCATTCACCTTCCTCACAGACCTTCACCTTCTTTCGAAAGAAAAGCCTGCTTTCGGCTCTGTACAGCAAGACTGGCAGTATGAGCGTTTTGTAAAGCATGACTTTGGTCTTTCGAGTGAGGGGTTTTGACCCCAGTTGTTTGGACAAGCCGAAGCAGCAGCGGTTGACAAGGGCGATTCTACGCCGGATCTCCACTGTGGTGTCATTTGTGGAATTTACGTTTGTCCCGAGGTAGACAAGCTCCTTAACTACCTCGAAATTGTAGCTGTCAATTGTTATATTTTGTCCCAGGTGGTGAGTGACGGATTGGTTTTTCCTTGACAGCATGTACTTCGTCTTGTTCTCATTGAGCTTAAGACCAACTCGTTTCACCTGTTCTTCAATCGCCGTGAATGCTTCCACAATGCCAGGGCGAGAACACGCGATGATATCGATATCATCCGCGTATCCTAGCAGCTGGACGGACTTGTAGAAGATAGTGCCTTCCCTGTTGACGCCTGCCCGTCGAACTATCTGCTCCAGCATCAGGTTGAAGAAGTCACATGACAGCGCATCTCCTTGCCGAAATTCGGTGCATGTTTCAAACGGTTCCGAAATCCTAGAACCGGGTTGCACGGTGCATCGCGTATTTTTTAGCGTGGCGCGACACAACTGGATCAGTTTTACCAGTCCTTCACGATGAATGCTGTCGTATGCAGATTTGAAATCGATGAAAAGATGGTTTGTATCGATTCGAAACTCGTTGGTCTTTTCCAGGATTTGTCGAAGTGTGAAGATTTGGTCTATAGTCGATTTGCCGGGCCGGAAGCCGCACTGGTAGCTGCCGCCGATTAGTAGGGTGCAAAATGGCTTTAGACGTTCACACAGTACGCTGAACAGGATCCTGTATACGACATTGAGCAGGGATACACCTCTATAGTTCTTGCAAGAGGTAGGATCGCCTTTTTTGTGGATGGGGCAAATAGAGCTGGTATTCTAGTCGTCGGGCATGCTTTCATCTTCCTAAATTCTGCAGATGATCTGGTGCATGCTCCCTACCAGAACATCGCCGCCAGCCTTGAAGAGCTCTGATGGCAAGCCATCTGAGCCTGCGGCCTTGTTGTTCTTCGGCTTCTGAATAGCTGTGCTGGAATTGATATTTCCTCGTTCCCTACCACTCTCTCTTGGTCATGCTCGTTAAGCAGCTGCTGGAAATGCTGCTTAAATACATCCACTATTCCCTGCGGGTCGGTGACAAAATTACTCTCGCAGTTTCGAAAAGCCTGGGTGCTCTTTCTACGCCTCGTCGGTTGCTGTCTTTTTCTGCTCACACTCGCCATCATACTACGGGTTTCTTATTGGGGGTGGTAGGTATCCTAAGGTGGTTTCGGCTACTTCCTGAATGGCTGAGCGGCAATACAGCCACATAGTTCTGTTCGACGCAGGCATACCGTAGAGTCTCTCGCTTAGCTGCTCCCTGTAGACTCTGGTAACCTCCGATGTGCTCAGGCGCCCAATGTCGAACCTCCTCCTGGTGGGCTGGTGCAGCTTCCTAACATTGGACAGTCGAGCTCTGAATCTTGCTGCTACGAGGAAGTGGTCAAAGTCGACATTTGCCCCTCTGAATGTTCGCACATCCAGGATGTTTGACGAGTGTCAATGAGCACAGGGTCGATTTGGTTGGCGGTTCGACCGTCCGGAGGTCGCCAGATTGCTGTGTGGATTCGCTTACGAGGGAATCTTGTGCTACTTATCAACGCATTACGAGCTGTAGCAAAGCCCGTGAGTCGGAAGCCGTTATCTGTTATTGTATCGTGGAGGCTGTGCTTTCCGATCACTCCGCCAAGGGTGTTCTCCTAACCGATTTTGGCGTTGAAGTCCCCGAGCACGATTTTACCATCGTACTCCGGACAAGCTCCATAGGCGTTGTCCAGGAGGTCATAAAAGTCCTCCTTGATAGGGTCTCCGGCCTCGTCGGTAGGGGCGTGTGTACATATAAGGCTAATGTTATAAGATCTGCCTGTGATGCGGATCAGAGTCGATGACCTTCGACCTAAAACGCCTTCCCACGACAAATCCGCATCCAAGTAATGTCGCAATTTTTTTTCCTTATCATACCGTTTCCTATCCAGCGTATTTCCTGGACCGCAGTAATATCCGCCTTGTACTGCGTGAGGATTCCTTCTAGTTTATGAGCAGCTCCGGGAGTGTACAGGGCTCTGACATTCCAGAAGCATACTCGCAAATCGTGTTCATTTTTAGTACGCTGTCGTCGTCGAGTATCCGTCCGTGTATCCGAGGCATCTTGCTCATTCATAACTTATAGGTTTTTTACCGCCATTCTGGCCGGGGTTTTGTCGCTGCATACGTTTGTTCACCTCCCAACGGTTGTTGAAGAGGCTATCCAGAGGGCGCCGCGAGGAGGCCGAATTACTCTGTATGTCCGGGCCCATGCCCTCCTCTACCGGTCTACACGAGACATTAACAATGTCCGGGAGTTAAACGGAGTCACCACAAACTTTTTTCCATAAGTCGCTGAGATGCGGGATCGCGCAGATTGTAGGAGAACATGTAATGCAGCAAATATATTCAAATAGTAAGGTAGCTTTTAAAAGGTATTGTAGGCGGACATGAGCTTAAAGTAAAATCTGTTTTTGCTACTTTGAATCGTCGTGCTAAAAACTACCAAATACAAAAAAAAAACACCCAGATACCAAGTGTCGCCAAAGATTTTATCAATTCCTTTAGCTGATTATTCGCTCATCAAATGTCAACAACATTTGCCACAACTCAGCTTATCCGCCACTCGGTGGGTAAACAAACCTCCCTCCATTCCATCATCTTTACATGTTCATGGTTAAGTTAAAAAACGCATAATTCCTAATCGCCCAATCCGTCCGCATTTGACACCTTCTACGCTCGGATTCGAAATGATCGGCAGAAAGACAAATTAAGAGTGTTCCTCCCCTCAGTGTCATCCTGTTGCTGCAGGCGGCTTACCCTCATGGAAATCCTGTTAAATAAATAAAAGAAAAAAAAAAAAAAAAAAACGAAACCGAACATGCGGTAAAAAATGTTGCAATGCAGTCGAGAGAAATCGTGTTAACGAGTTCACAATCGCGTAAAATTGAATTAAGGCTTTTCCGCAGATTATTTATTTTGCTCATCTCCTTGAAAAGGACACTCTCACTATTTTGCTTCGACCCGTCTCCTTGGTATCTGTGGACAACAACAACAGCAGAAACTTCATTTTCTTTTAATGTACTTAAAATTTTCCGCATTTGTGAATGTTAATTAAATTGAGAATCGTCGGTCGACAGGATTGAAATTCATCCTTTCTTTGGCTCCCAAGGACGGCCCTTGAAAAGCAAAAATCAAAACAAAAACCACCAACCACCAACTACCACCGCCCACCGTCCGTTTTCGACCACTTAGCAAAAATCCCTTGTGACAATATTTTAATCAGCCTACGAGAATGGGAGAAGGATAATAGGCTATCAGGAAGTGAACAGCAACAAAACACAGGCGCTCCTAACAAAACGGAACAACAATGCACGGGAAAAACAATAAATTTCACAATTACACAAAGTCGAATTTATATGGCACTTCTGACCCCATCGGCAAGCGCACAATCCGAAATGCCACCGTAATACCAGATTTTGTCCAACCCACCCGCACGGCATTCGTCCTGTTTGTGGAACAGTGAGTATGTATATAGGATGGCCGCTTGGTGGGTAGGAGGTGAAGGTTTGTTGATTGTGTTCCACATTTTAGTAGGGCGATGGTGGAAGCAGCCGGCGACATCATCGCATCGCATTTTTAGCTGAAGGACCAAAATCGGAAAATCGGCTTATGTCTCCAATGGCGATTGGTGTCTATTTGTGGGAAATTGCAATCGCCTCATCGTTGTCGTCCGGCAGCATACGAGTACAGGCACCCGGTTTTGCGTTATGCTGCGCTATCGGACGCTGTGGATGGCAGACCGGATTTTCAATATATCAGACTCTTGTGGATATACATATACACATGTGTGTATGGACATTCGTTATCCCTGTGCTGTCTAGTGACGTTGACTGGTGGAGTCGTTGTTGCAGTTGTTCAGGAAAACGACGGAATCTGTGGATCAGAGTGTGGGGAGCCACTTTGGGCAGTCGTTGTTGTGTTGGATTTCAAAAATCCACCATTAATCCGATAGCTCGCGAACATTCTTTTGTTGATTAATAGCCTGAGAAAAAGGTGGTATCGTATCAATTGATTGGTATTTATTTTGTTTCGTCCCTTTCATCTGAAGGATGAATGTCGCTGAGTGGTCGTTGACGGAGTACTTCGTTTTTTAATGTGTTACAATGGCACGCCTCAGTGCCATCTTATTTTTGATTAAACCCATTCCTTACTCTTCTTGATTCTGAATGAAACAATGTATCGGTTGGACTGGCCAGTCTTGCGCAGGAGACAATTTATTTCATCTCAGACACGAATCGAGTGTACAAAGAAGTTCAAGGCAATATCCTGTGGATACCAACAGATCACTATGGCAAAGGAACGATCAATGCTTTTCTGCTTCAACCGAATTTGCAACGTCGCTGGGTGGACAATTATTTCGCTGTTAGTTGTGCCATGCAATAGAATTACGGATCGAATACTTGAGTATAGGGTCATCCATTTTCGTTGTGCGAAATTTATTGAAAATTACCTTGTCAGAATCGAGCCTTGCAAGGACATTTGAATGATGTTATCCCATGATATCCCAGACATAAGAGTAAGACTCAAGCGATAAATTGAAATCAAAATTGGATCGGATTGTACTTTCGTGACCAACGAATTGTGTTAATCTTGTATATATCTGATGTTGTCAGAGTTAAGAGATAAATCTTTTCAAGTAAAGGATTTTTTAATAACTCTAGTCGAATCTCGACAGCTTATTGCTTCGACATTTAAAGTCATATCATAACGAAGCCCCATCGGTGTAAGACTTCTGTGATTTATAAGCGGAGAACTTGGCCAAGTGATTTTCTAGGGCTGTTGGGCCGATCAATTTTTTACTACCAAGAGAGTTTTGCAGAGACGAAAACAAGTGGTATTCAGAGGGTGCAAGATCCGCGCTATACAGTGGATGCATTAAAACTTGCCAACCAGGTGATGCCACTGCGTGATATCATTTCAATTCTCGAACTCCCAGTTACCACCCCCCGAACCACCCAGTTAAAGAAAGAGCTCCTAAGAAAACATTATGACTATACGAGAAAGCCAACTGGTGCGGCCTTAACAACTTTTTTCGGATCTTTAACTAGTCGTTGGGCTTCCTCGACAACGACGTGGACGCCGCAATTGATATTATCGCAAATATTATCCGAATCGGCATGGCAAATTTTGTCGGCTCTCGTCCTATCCAGGACAACCACCCCTGAGAGTAGTGAACGAACACCAATGACCCAAACCACTGCACTCCGTTAAGGTTGTGTGTGTAAAACATAATTATCATAAATCATAAGAGAATATAAAAAAAAAACTCGAACCTGCGCGAGTCTATAAAAAAAACGAAAAAAAAAAATTCCTAGCAAAATTAAAAGCACCATGCCAAAGGATGATACTTGACTTGAGCTGCAAAGAGGCTATTAGGCTCAGGAAGGTTAGCTTTCGAGCCTATAAGGCAAAACGTTCTGAGGAAAATCGAAAAAAGTACTTACGAGCCAGAAATAACTGCAACACCCATATTCAACGTGTTAAATTCTAATCCGATCAAAAATTAAAGCGTAAAATACCTCAATGTCCCAAAGGTAGCAAAAGTTTCTGGTCGTTTGTATGAAGCGTAAAAAACTCAACTACGTCGTCTATACCGACGCTCATCCACAATGGCATTCCAGCTGGCACCCCTTAGACAAAGCTAACCTACCTGCTGCCCATTTCGCAACCAGTTCTCAGCTCCCAGCTTACACTTTCTCTCCGCCTGTACTAGAGTGTGTCAATTCCACCATGTCGCAAGGGTTCTCAAACAGAACCCACCCTACAGAGTGCACATACATACTAAGTGTGCGTTCTCTTTCGAACACATGAAGTACGCACAGGGGTGAGTTTCCATAAATCCACACATACTCGTGTTCGTGAGCGAAAATAAAAATGCTCACAGCCAATTACTCATAAGCGCGTGCGTTTATTAATTGCTCGTCAACCACAACACTGTTCGAGCAATCTCAATCAACCAGAGTCGGGTGCGGTTAGTACTTAGATGGGGGTGCTGTTATATATATATATATATATATGTATATATATTTTATTTTATATATATATTTTAGTTATTTAATTTCTAGACTGGACCGATTTTGGTGGAAACTTACTCACTCCTAAGTTGCATAATTATGCGTGGAACGAACCCTATCTTGCGTCAATATCGTCTTTGGTTCTCGAGATAATCAAGACGAAATTTCCGATACGCACATGCGCACACGTACATATACACACACATACATCTCTATAAAAACCTTGGATTTAGATTCTGGTGACCTTGAAACGTGGAGATATGTCAAAATTTGAAATTCGCAAAATCGGCTCCATTACAATAACTTCCCATGGAAGTTACTAATAAGAGCCTCGAGCAAAACAGCACTTAATCTTCTTTCAGTTTTTCATTCCTACTCGACGCATCAATGTACAATAATATCGAGTCAAGGCGCAAGCTCATTCCCTTCAACCTTTTAAGGCACAAATCATCATCAAAGGTCGACACATACTCACACTCCTAGACCCATCGACTCCATCCCACCCTATGCTTTCGGCACAGAAACCGGTCACCCAATTGAATTTAGTGTGACTCTTATAGAATTGACACCTTTTCTTCCAATTTCCATTAATGGCATAAATCCATCTCATAGGGCGAGCGTATCCATGAAATAAGAAAAAAAAAAAATGAGAAAAGAAAAAAATGAAACTTCGTTTACCTTCCGGCAATACCCATCAACTCGGATTGAGTGGGTGAGTTCAAAGGAATACAGCGAAAACGAAAACGAAAAATCTCATCTTCATCTGCCCAAATAGACATATAACAGCATTCGTCCAATGGATCACCTCAGGACATCCCCGAGCACAAAGCGAAGAGACATGTGTAATAAAGTGAACATAATGAGATAAGAAGAGGCAAGCAATTCGACTTCTGGATAGGTGGTAAGTGAAATCACTTTACTTGACTCTCATCAAAGGATTGTGAGAGTAAGTGCCATACTTTACTGAGCCAGTTCTCGAGCGCAAGGATATGAAAGATAACGTAAATGTAATTCAATTCCATTGACCGGAAATAATGAGAATACACCATCGCGTCACTGTTATTTCGATGGAAATACGACTGGCCATATTTTTAATCTCATTCGATGGCTGTCAATAAAAACGAATTGACACCATAAAATAATTCGTCGTCCTTCTTTGCCTCCACTCGAATTTCCATTCCGCCAGTCAAGCACGGGAAAGTGTAATAAAACCACAAAAGTCAGCGAGAGGAAAATAGAAAACAGAAAATGGGATTTCAACAAAACGGAGAAAAACATCAAAAGTAATGACCCCACGCATAAGGATCTTCTTCGTTCTTCCTCTCTGGGTGTTTGGGTGTTGAAAATGTGTTATTCCATGATGGGAAATATGCCAGAGATGGAGACTGTAAATGTCTAAATCTCCGACCGCATTTCCAAGGAATTCCAATAAAAAGATGCCACTGTCGTGTCACATCGTGTGTGTGAGTACACAATTTATTTTTAAGGACGAGTGTGACGAACTGATAAGCAAAAGCGCTCAGCATGTGTTCCCGTAAAGTATGGTGTCCGTATGTAAGTGACTATAGGTTCCCTCATGCTCTATAGATGTTGGCGTTGGCGGACACGTTCGTTCTTAAGGACCCATCCAGGGCATGCCATGCCATATATTTATTTTTTGTAAGCATAAAGCCGATTTTGGAAAATATTGTTTCGAACACATCCGCACATGTGTCGGGTGGATTTGTATTTCTCACATCAACTTATATACTTTTTTCTCTCCTACAACCTCAGTAATGTGAACGAAATAAAAACGAAATGTAAAAATACTTATAACAGCTTGAATCTCATTTTGGCTGTTCGGTGTCAACGGGTTGATAATTCCTTTCGACTTGGTTTTGTACATGCCTGGCTCTAGCTCTGCTCTAACACATAGCAATCTGTTTTGGTTCTGACGCGTAAAAGCTCTCACTCAGCGGAAAATATGCTTTTCGCCTACGCTGGAGGACGGTGAGGGAGTAATCAAGTGGGAATGTGGGATCTAAACACGATGGTGATTACACATGAGGAGGATAGTAGTGCTTCTTCTTAATTTACATAATTAGTAGTTTTGGGTTGATTACGGGACAGTAAAATGGGCGTTTGGCCGTGAAAACATCTGATCGAGAGCAGGTGAAACAGCTGGCTATCCGAAGTAATTATTGTTATGAGATGCTTAGTTAAATGGGTCTATTAACAGGTTACTCTTGATTACAGGAAACTTGCCATCCGCCCTTGCCCGTCTGTAATTTTCAGAAGAAATCCCCAGTGGGCAACACGAGGAGTAGGGGATGGGGCTTACTAACAGTACCGCAAGGTGTTCGGAAAGATGCTACCTTTACGAGGCCTTTGTTATTCCTTTGCCGGTCGAGTCCTTCGCCGGTCATGTTATCCCTCAACCTCTCTTAAGAGCCGATGCAAACTGCACAAAAGCAAACGAGATGTCTCTGATGTATTAGGTTTCCAGCCACCACCTAGGAGGAACTCTTGGTTAGGAAAAAATGCATACATGGCCACGTCGCATCGACGAACGAGAGCTGCTCGTAAGCTTTATGAGCGGAAAGAAGGGAGTAGCATGTGCTTTTCAGAAGGGAAAGGAAAGAGCACGAGAAGCGCACGATCGAGGAAATGGAGAGATTTTATCGTAGGAACGACAATCGAAACTGTTGCCAAAGAGTAAAACGAAGATGCCTAGGTCATAAAGTCAGAGCGAAAGTCTGCAGAGATGAAGACGGACACCTCATAGTTGAAAAACAGTCGATGCTGAGAATATGGAAAGACTATTTCTGCGGACTTATAACAGCGAAGGTGGTCAAAATACCGCTGTCAGGCAGAACGCACCATTCACACTAGATGAAGAAGAGAGACAATTCCGTTCACTCGACTTAGACGAGGTTAAGATATCGATATCAAAACTGAAATCTAATAAAGCCGCTGGTGAAGACGGCCTTCCTGGTGAGCTGTCTAAAACAGCTGGAGATGAGTTGGTTGCTCAAATGCACTAGCTCATCTACATATGGTGGGCGGAGAAAAGCATGCCTGATGAATGGAATCTCAGCATCGTTTGCCCGGTCCATAAGACCTTTCGACTGCGCCAACTACCGATGGATCAGTCGCTTGAAACCGTTCGTGGACAATTTTATAGGTTCCTAGCAATGTAGCTTCAGGCAATGAAGCTCATGGAGAAGACCCATGCATTTCAAGTCGACACACACCACCTTTTGGTCGATTTTAAAGGCGTATATGGCAGCATCTGAAAGCGCCGTGGCACAGTGGGTAGGGTGTTGGCCTCTGACGCCGATGACACGGGATCGAATCCCGACAACAGCCTTGTCATCGAACCCCCTGTAGTATAATTGTCAAGAAAATAAACTGTAGGTCCCTTTCACCTATGGGAAAGTAAAATCAAACTCAACATGGGTGATTGAGAGAAGCTCGGCTTTGGTCCTTCGTGGACTCTAACGCCAACATTCATACATATGACAGTGTCTATAGGGACGAGCTGTGTATATGTATAGAGCCATGTTACATTTTGACATCCATACAAAACTCGTCTTGTTGTGCAGGATGACAATAGAGAATCCTCGCTGCTATTAAGGTCGGTAAGAAGTTAATCGAGATCTCCGATATCAAAAAAGAAACGAGACAGGTCGGCTCACTGGCATGTGATTTTTTAAACATCATGCTTGAAAATATCGTGCGGGATCCACTAGCCAAAACAAGAGGCATGATCTACTGCAAGTCTGCACAATTGCTTGCATACACTGATAACAATGGCGTAATTGGGAGAACGCAGCTTTTACGAGCATTAAAGTAGATGCGGCTAAAGTGAGCCTGAACGTAAGCTAGGACAAAACCAAATATATACCAATCAAGAAAGACGCACAACTATTAGCAGCTCTAACTTTGATGTAGTCAAGGATTTCATCTACCTCGGCTCACTGGTAACAAGCGGCAACGATACCAGCACTAAGATGCAGAATAACTCTTGCCAATCGAAAGATCTTCAATGTAGAGCGAATGAACAGCACAGCTGCGGTCCGAAGAGTCTTCGACTCTAACCCCGAGGGACGACGTTGCGGAGGACGGCCGCCTCTAAGGCCGGAGATACACGTGGAAATGACTTCCACCAACTGGGCGTGCGACACTGGAAACAGCTAGAAAAATATCGTGCTTCCCATAAAAGCTTATTGGATCGAGTAAAATTCGTTCGAAAATTCTAGAAATTATCGGAAACAGTGAAATCGGACGATACGATTTCTTGTCCGTTAGTGCTTTACCCGGCCTTGGAAGCACTATAAGTTCTGCGACTTTCCACTGGCTCGGCACACATTCTAAATAGGAGTTTTAGTGAAGCCTTTCTTGGTAAAGCTGTGTGAACTGCTCCTATAATTAGATCATAACCAGGGGCCAGGGGTTTACTTTAAGCGATTCAACAATAGCCTTTAGTTCAGCGAACGTAGATCGCGTTATTGTATATTCCGAGGCATATATCGGATAAACAAATTCTGTAAGCGGTTGACCTGTGGACGGCTTAAAAGTTTCCTCAAGATATTCAGCAAAGACTTCCGCCTTTTTTTTAACTCCCTTTGTCCATTCATTTAAAACTTATTTCTTATTGGTGGTGCTTGAATACGAGGCTTTTTGAGACCTTTGACAGCTTTCCGTAGGAAGTAATTTGATTCCCTACCCGCCGTAAAATTTTCTGAATACGAGCCTAGACTTTGGTTTTTAAAGTACATTGTACGCGCTTTGCGCTTCTCCTTAATTTGTTCTCTAATTTCAGGTGGATTGCGAAATTAGCCGGCACTCTTTTTTGGCAGTGAGTGTTAGTCCACGCGGCGTACTGTTTGACTTCGACCAATAGGTTGACTTCGACTCATAAGATATTCTTAGTGGTACTCTGAGTTGAATGCCTTCTTCAACCTCATCCTTAAAGTCTTCACAGTTTGTTTTTAAGGCTGTTTTTAAGATTATCAGCCATCGTTAATATAACAGTTGAGTGGTCTGAGGAAAGTTCAAAGCTTTATCGGCTTTAGCGGATCACGTCCGTCTATATAGCATGGCTTTGTAGGGGGTTTGCTTTGCTACATGGGCTTGCCCGCATTGTTCATTAAATCAGGGGTTTATAGCTGACGGTGGCCTGAAACCCAACACATCGGAGGCAGCGTCTCTAATGGCACGCTGCCAATGCTCCCACTGTAGTTCTGTGGTTTCTGTGCGGTGTCATTGGAGTTTGCGAGAGGTTGAGGGAAACTCGTAGCTGTAGCTTTCCGACGTCAAACTTTCGTTGTCCAGCTCGACTCCGTGACATGCTTGATATCTTCATTCGTACCTTGGCTATAACAGGGTAGTGATCTGAGTCGATGTTGGCTCCTCGGAAGGCTCGTACATCTAGAATGCTGTAGGAGTGTCTGGCGTCGATCGCAACGTGATCAATCTGATTGGTGGCAGACTGGTGGTTTGCCAGCCAGAATGAGATTGGTGATGTCTGTTTTCAGACATGGTGACGTGATCGACACAAATATGTCCTCTACACCCAATTTCGCATTAAATTCTTCTAGACCTATTTTTGTGTCCTAGCTGGGACATTGGTCATACGTTCTGTCCAGGAGATCGTAGAATTCTTCTTTGAGTCGATTGTCCTTTTCTTCGGTTGGGCGTAAGCGCATATCAAGCTAATGTTTTCAAATTTAGTTTTGATGCGGATTGTTATGAGGCGTGCGCTTACATTCCGAAAGCTGAAGACTTATTGTCGGAGTCTTCCTCGCATAACGAATCCGCATCCGAATAAGCGCTGTTTGTTATCCTTGTAGCAGTTCCCGTAGTAGATGTCGCAGGTGACGTTCGATGACAATGGCTGTGTCGAGATTCGGTCCCGTGTCATCGGCGTCAGAGGCCAACACACTACCCACTGCGGCACGGTGCTCACGCACGACTTTAATAAGTTAATACACTTAAAAGGAGGCTTCGTACGTTTCAACGTATTGGAATGACTTCAGTTGGCATCAAGGCTCTGGACGAATTTCAATGGCTTCAATGACTTCACTTCATCCTTTTAATACTTCAACTTTAATGAAAACTGCATATAGCTTCAAAAACCTCAATCAAAGGATTTAGGGAATTCAGTCACTGAAGTTAACAAGAGTTTCATCAAGTCGAACACAATTGAATCAGTTCAATTGATGCATATTTCGTCTAAGTCTAATGTTGAGTAAATTACAATGGCAGTTGGTCACCGCTCAGTATTGAAGCCGAAACCTGGGAGAGGGTGAATCAAAGCGCATGCTACTTCTCCGTGATTCGGGTGTCCCCAAAACAATAGTCCCAAAGGAAAAATACCCAAAAGAATAGATACACTTTAACACTTTCCCTAACACTGATTTATGCATTCCATACGCAAAATGATAATTTCACACCATCATTCGCAGGATATTCACTTATCTATGTCAAAAGTTAAATCTGTTAATCCGATTTGCCCGTCTCATATCATATTCACACACTTAACCGTCCATATGACCGACGACTTAATTTCAAAATCCAACTTAGCCATAAGTTCACAAATGACTCCCAGCAGACACAATGACTCAAATACGTACATATATATAATCACACCACTCATTCGAATAATAAAAAGTCCTTGGACAATTTGCAAACATCCTAAACAAGATGAACATATTCCGGGCAGTAGATGAGCAAACGGCCACGTGTCACCCATTAATTTACAGCCGAAACACACTTGCGTCGAATAGCTTCTGTTATCAGTTTCGTAAACACATCAAGACGCCGCGGCACGTGTCCTGAATCGGGTGGTCTTGGCCGCAAATTCTAATTCCTAACATCCGCCAACAAAAATCCAATAAAATCCTATTAATTGAATGATTATCCCTTTGGGAGTGGCACTCACTTGTGCCAGTACGAGTGAGTAAGTACATATTCATGTGGGAACGATATACTTACTGTCTCCAATCAGAAAGTCATTTATTTCAGCTTCCCCGATCGATCCACACTTGGCGCAGATGGGGAGCAATATCTCAAGCGAAAATCGATTAATCACCGTAGCTGTGTGAAAAGAAAACAAATCATCGTAACATGGTCGTCAGTAATTGAGTTCCGATTTTGATATCCTATCAGGAAATTAATTGAATGGGGTAAAGTGTCCTTTCTTGGCGGCCAAGTCGTTTGTTATATCTTTGAGAGATATTCGTTATATGTATGTTTATGTACATATAATCAGAGATGACTTCAAAAGGATGACTTAGTCAAGCACACATTACACCGGTGGTGGAAAGGGGTTGATTATGCAGCTACCCTTTTGTGCAAGCGAATGTCCTTGGGTTATTTTCTGTTGTATGCCACCATATGCCATGTGACTTGAATACCGAGTGATGAGGAATCTAGATACTCGGGTGAAAATGATGTGGTAATTTTCATAGACCCGCTGTAGCTACTAACTGCCAGCTCACAATTTGTTGCGCATATGGTCAAAGTGTTTACTCAAATGAAAGGATTCAACTCGGATTCAGATTTCTTTTCATTCGTGATTTCTATTTGAAGTCTTGTGGCGGGGGATTGTGGGTAATTTCTAGAAGGCCGTCGGCGTTTGCTTTTTAGGTTTTTCCTGATTTTTCAAGTGTAAATTGGTTGATCCTTCATGAATGAATTTTTGAATATGTTGCGAGAAAACAGCTTTGATATACACGTCTAAAGTTCGCCTTGTATACTTACACAGGTATCGTACTGTCTTTATTTCGTACATATAAACAAGAACAAAAGCGACTCACACAAAGAGCAAAACCCTATTTTGAGCTCGAACAAAAAGCATCGTCAAACAGATTTATGACTGAGGATTTTATCATAGCCAGTCCCATTCTACGGTCGCGTTTTACGGCTAACTACTTCCACAACAATCTTGCTTCTAGTTCATTTAATTTGACAATTTGAATTTGTAAGCATTCTGCTGCTATCCAACCACACAGAGCATTCATGTTCTCGTACTCGTACATCGTTATATTCGTCATTCCAACCGAGAGCATTGTTTACACTCATTCGTCCTGCCATTCGAATCCATTTCAACCAAGATCATAGCGAATGATTAAAACAAAAATAAAATATTTTAACTGCCAAGCAAACCCACCTCCAACCCCCGCCCCGCGCCCAATCCCACATTTATCTTCGACACGGTTTGGCTTTGCTCCTCTTCATCCGGAAGTGTGTACGAGAATGAAATACAAAAAAAAAAGCAACAACAAAAAAGATACAACAAACTCAATGACGACACACCCCTTCATTTATGTGTTCCGCAGCGATCCGAATGCCTTGGGGGTTGAATTTGAAATCGACACCCTTTGTTGTTGTTATTACGAGTAGTATTTTGTTCATCTTTGCTGGAGGAATACAGGAGCCCGTACAGTACATTACGTCCGCCTGCCAGCCTTAACGCGAATGGGGGAGAAAAGTTCAAATCCTGGCGACTTTGATTGTCAACTCTTGGTAAATACGATTAGGGGTTGTAATTGATTTTGCTAAACGGTGGAGCAGCGTTTGCATAAATAATAATTGAATTCGAAGGTTACATCTTCGTTCCGGTAGACGATAATCGGTAGTGGGTACAGCCGGTAGCTTAAGGTGATAGGGGAAGTGGTTGATTTTTTATTGTTTCCTCACCGCGCCACTGATAAGGAAATCGGTTTTATTCCATGTTTCCTTTAATATAATTTTTTGCCAGCATATCTGACAAAGCGGATTAAGAGATGTCTCCATCATCGGTAGCATTTAAGCTACGAGTTCCTTTGAGTTCCTAATTGATCTTGATAACGGTGATGAGAAAATCTTTTTATTGCCAGACATTCTCCCACGGATGTCGCTAATTACTCTGACTTTTCCCGCGGCGCGAGATAATCGAAATGAAGTAAGGTAGACAGTCCTGGCGTTTGACGCCATAAATAAAATTTAATTAAACATTCACAAGGTGAAATGGAGTAGAAGATGCAAGGTTCATCAGCTCCTTAGCCAAAGGGAATCGACTTATCAAATAATTGAATATTTTTCTATTTTCTATATCCCACACGGCCATTTATTAGGAGAATTACCATTGGGTATTTTTCAAGTCATCAGAACTGCTGGTGTCCATTTTGGTATACATAGTATATCTTCTTAACAAGGGCTTCTACCTGTTTTGGATACTCATTCAAAGTTTGTAAAACGATAAGACCATTAATCGTCTAGTGGTCAAAATCCCAACGTTCGACACTTTCGCGTGGATGACTTTCAATTAACTTGTAAATCGAATAAGTTATCTGCCTATCGGAGCATGAGGAGTTCCTCTGTCCTTACACGGAGATCTGGAAGTTCACAAGGAAAGATGTAAAAATTCGTGAGCAGCTCAATGAGTCACTGAATCACTGTCATCATCCCTGCCGTTTTTGCTATCCCTCTAAACAGTAATGTTACGAAAATTAAATCGTTCAGAATAGGGTCCGATCACTGGATTGCGATAAACTATAACTGTTTATTATTTCTATTCAGTACACACACTTTATTTATTATTACAACCTCAGATCAGTTACCTGGGCGTTTCACCTTTATCACAAGCTTTTACACACTGTATCCTTTATTGCTTACACACACCTTTGTTACACACTCCGCACTTTATTGCCTACACACACCTTTATTACACACTTTGTCTCTACAACTCACTAGATGGCCTGATTACTTTTACACTGATTACCGACTGATCACTCGTCACTGAATCCCGAAAACTGAATGCCCCCGAGGGCGAATGTTCCCACTTATATAGCCGGTCCACTTTACCGAATGTTCGCTCTGGCATTTACATTCAGCTGTATGCCGCTGAAAGCTACCATTTCGTAGCACAGGTGCCGGCGTCTACCTTGAGTCTCGGGATATGCATCGCTCCTGCAGGCTCGATGATGGATGCAGTGTCTTCCAAGCTGAGGTCTTCGCTATCAAGCAGGCGGCGGACCTGATCAGCAAAGAGAATATTACAGGAAAAACGATCAGCATCTATGTTGACAGCCAGGCAGCCATTAAGGCTCTGCAGGCAGCATGGATAAGATCCAAACTCGTCAAACTCTGCAAGGAGAAGTTAGAAGAGATATCCAATGCAAATGAGGTGAACCTTTGCTGGGTACCTGGTCATATGAATATCTCCGGAAACGAGAGGGCGGATGAGTTGGCTAGGGTGGGATCAGGTGCTAACATTGCGCAGATCTCAGCTGAGGCCAAAGCACCACTTAGTGCGCTCTACAGGGAGATACAGACGGAGCTATTGGTGAAAGCCAATAAGCGCTGGTGTCGCTTAGATACATGCGCAACGGCGAAATCGACTTGGCCCGTCTATGATAAGAAAAGAACGGAAAATCTGCTGAAGTTCAATCGTGGGAACATTCGACTGGCAGTCGGTGCTCTCAGCGGGCACTGCATGCTATCCTATCATGCAGCTCGACTAGGCCAGCCCTACAAAGACTTCTGCAGAAGCTGCAGGGACGAAGAGGAAATTGAGTACGTTCGTCACCTGCTGTGCGAATGCCCGGCGCTAGCCCAAAAAAGGAATATTTTCCTGGGAAGATACTTCCTTTCGGGACTAGAAGAGGTAGGTAATATCGGGCTGAACAGAATACTGGGATTTTTATCCTCGTCTGGCTGGTTCAGCTCGACGGTAAATGAATAGGTATCAACGGGTTAAACAAAACAGGTGGGCACCATGGACTCAACGTAGTCTACGTGAGCCTTGACTTTACGTCAATAGGGCACCCATATACCTAACCTAACCTAGTGTAAAGTCACAGAAGTTATAATGGTTCCAAAGCCGGGTAAATCACTAATGGACAAGAAATCGTATCGTCAGATTTCGCTACTGCCGATTCCAATGTTTTTATTTTGTTTTGCGGGGGTTGGTGAAAATCTTCAAAAGACACTATCAGGACCGACAGCGCGTGCTCATAGTAGTGTGAGATTTGACTCACTAAAAACACCACCCTTCGAATTAATTATTTTTGTTTTTCTACTACAACTAAGTCAACTGACTTATCTCTCACTTTTCTGTTCTCGAGGAATCACGTTTAGCAAGCAGCTTTCCAGTGAGAATTCTTGCAATCCGCAGAGTGCGTGCGGTTTGGGTTCGTTGCTCTTAATGAAGTGATTTTGTCCTTTAAAGACGACGCAACAGGTTTCGTTTCTCTGTTATTTCAAGAGTCGCATTATTGATGTGATCTTCCAGTCGATCTCTATGTTTTCGGGGGAAAATGTAACTTCATTTTCAACATTTTCAATGTTTAAATCAAAATGAATACCGTCGTGTCGAATGTACTGCGGCGCGTTCACAACGGATCGCAATACTTAATTTTAAAACATTTGCGTAAGAGAAGAATAACTCTCCGCGGAGTTCCCAGTGTTGTATGCAGTTAGCCCAAATAGGGCTAAGTACTTGCTTGTAGAGAAGCAGCTTGTTTTCAGTACTAACCGGCGAATATCTTCCTAGTATCCAGTACATTTCTCTATACATATTCCAATCCAAGCTCAAGCTCCATTTGAGTTTCGCGTCGAGAGTCACGGCTAGGTATTTAGCCTCGTTTGCCAATGGGATCCGAACTCCATTTACAAAGACAGGCAGTGCAGTCGTTGATTCTTCGACTGATTTTCCTGTGGCCAAAATTGCGATATCATCGGCGAATGTGGCCAGCACAGTGCCATCCTTTTGTGGTTTGTCTCTGGTATACACCAGGTAAAGGAGCATACCACACACGCTCCCCTGCGGATCGCCAACCCTAATTGTTCTAAAATTTGAGTATTCGCTCCCGTGTTTAGCACAACAGAGTCTATTAGATAAGTAGTTTTCCAGAACGTTCGATAGTTGTTCGGGGAAAACTTGCCTCAGTTTTTATCCCAAACCTTCATGCAACACTTTATCAAAGGTTTGGGAGACGTCAAAAAATACACTCGGTTATTCGATGCACTTGGTCTAAAGTTGAATGCTTGCTTCGGAAATGTTATTATTGGGGCCAGTGGGAACATCAGAGGTAAAAATTATTCTTATATTTTTTCAAAGGTAATTGTATAAACAATGGCTAAACGAACATTCAGCAGTCGTACCGACTACCTTGGGGTCAAGAAGCTATGGATGCTGTAATGCTTGAGGAAGATGATGTTACAGAGATAGATTTAGTTGCACTTCCCCCAGAACCAAGTGTACATACCAATGAAGAAGAAGGTGATAAAGACCATATTCAGAGCAATGCTTTTTACGCGAGACATACCAGGTAGAATCGAAGTATTCACGAATCGAGGTGAAGAGGAATGGGACAGTAGCGATGACGAACCGCTCGCTGAAATCAGGAGACGTAGAAATAATTTTGAGGAACATCGCTGGCGTAAAACAGAGCCTATCTATGAGCCTACAGTTTCCACAGAAAGTAACGTTCAAGCGCATCTTGACAAAATTGTTGGATGAAATGAGAAATTAAAATCCATTGCAAATTTTTGAAAAAAAAATTTGACGAGGAAGTTTTCGCCATGATTGTTCGCAGACTTACGCGGGTCAGAAAAACAAGCATGACTTTAAAGTATCTGTTAAGAAACTCAAAACATTCTTCGGTGACAAATCCTAGAGAGCCGTTGGGTACAAGAATGGTAAAGCTATTACTCGATAAACTAGGCAGAAGTGCTTAAGACCACGTGGTGTACTTTGACAACTTCTTCACTAGTCTCGAATTGCTCCGAGATTTACGAAAAGCTGGTTTTTGATCAACAGGTACCGTTTGCGAAGGTACAACCAAGAAGTGCCCCCTAGTTGGAGTGAAGGAAATGAAAAAGAAAAACCGTGCTGACTTTGACTATCGTTTCGACCAAGTCAACCAAATTTTATTCGTCCGTTGGCTGGACAACAGTGTTTGCACCATGGGGTCGAACTACGATAGCATCCTCCGTCTGGAGAAAGTAAAGAGATGGAGCGCAGTGTAGAAGAAAAAAGTAGAAGTTGGCATTTCGCATGTTTTTCAAAGCTACAACAAGGGTATGGGTGCTGTAGATCAAGCAGATCAATCGATTTCGTTGTACCGCACTGCTATGTATGTATGTATATTGGCGTTACAGTCCATGAAGGACCTGAGCCGAGCTTCTCTCAATCACCCATGTTGTGTGTGATTTCATTTTCCCATAGGTGAAAGGGACCTACAGTTTATTGCCGGTTCCGAACGGCGAATTTCGAGAAGCTTTTCATGACAATTTTACTACAGGGGGTTTTGTCAGAACCCCGCTGAGGAGAAACACCGTGAAAAACACGTTCGATGACATGGCTGTGTCCACGCATTGCTATACGTGGCAAAAAATGGTGGTGGGTTTTGTTTACGTACATGCTGGATCTGGCCGTGGCAAACGCATGGCGCCTTCATATTCTAACGAATAATGACAAGTTAGATCACCTTCAATTTCATCGCTACATTGCTCGTTACTATTTCAGACACACAAGTAGTGAACATTTGCGTCCAACAGCTTCTGTGGTGCCAAGATTGCAGTATAATGGGGTCGGTCACTATCCGAAAAAACTTTCACAGTAACTAAGATGCACCGTGTGTCATAAGAAAGCAAAACACGAAGTGTGTGCAAACTTTATGTGTTGAAAGGGAATGTTTCGAAACTTTTCATACTGCTTAAGCCCAGTTTCCCCATTTGAGGACGGTTTTTTTTTTTCAATGAAGGATATATATATATTTTTGTTTCTTTATTATTTTGTTACAACAATAATAGTTTTTACCAATTAATAAAGAAATTTTGTTATTTCCACCGTGAGATTTTATTTTGGGCGCAAATGGGGTAAAAGCAAGCTGCTTCTATAAAAGCAAGGGCTGAAACCAGTTTAGACTTATGGTATGCAACTCTTGAAATACACCAAGAAAAGTAGTTCAATCTTGATACAGATGTTTCAAAATAAGATACTACGAGCTGTCAATGCATAGAAACAAGGATATTCACCGAAATCTGAGTATCGTAACTGTGGAAAATGAAACAAAAAATTTCGTAGGGAAACATAAATGTCGACTTAAAGATTAGGTATGTAAATAGTACTGCTTATCAATTACTCGACGAACAAAATCTATTGTGCCGTCTTCAGATAACAAGACCTTGTTGTAAACGGGGACTAAATTACCTAAAAAGGTATGGGTTAACAAGATCTCACCCAAAACAACCCAGCGACAACGCCGCTTTGCTATGCTCTCTGCCACATTTTGTGCTGTCCAAAAACAGCAGCCAAGCAAATGTTTTAAAAAAGAAAAAGGAAAATAAAGAAAAAACGCTTTTGCCTTTCTAGTTTTAGTTTTAATAAAAGCTTAAAGATATTTAACAAAATAATGAAGAGAAAACAAAAAAAAAGTCAAAAATATAAAATTCAAAAGAAAAAAAATTAAAATTCAATAATCAGAAAAAAAAAAAAAAAACGCAATGGCGATTCAAAATTTAAAGAAAATAATAATGATAATAGCAGTGCTTTGCGTAAAGGCGGTGGTGTACCCGACCGCCGAATTCACTAACTAAGTTCAGCCAAACCGTCAAATGAATACATGTATGTCTAAAACGGAATTGAAAATTCATCTCAATAACTTGAAAACACGAAAAACTTGCGCTTCAGATAACATTGAAAATGTTTACCTTAAGAGGTTACCTTAAGAGGGCTTATATTATCAATGCTTGTCTTAAATTGCAATATTTTCCAGATGCGTGAAAAATCGCAAAAACAATTCCATTACCAAATGCAGGAAAACAGGGAAATGGTCCTCTTGTCTATAGGCCGATAAGTTTGCTGAGTAGTATAAGTAAAATTTATGAAAAAGTCGTTAAGGACAAAATTGTAAAAATTATAGAAAATCGAAAAATATATCCTGATGAGCAGTTTGGGTTCAGACGTGACCACGGTACCGCCCATCCGGTACTAGGGATTTGCAATAGTATTAAGCAAAATAGAGCAGAGGGAAAATCAAAAAGCCCTTGTTTCTGTATGGCATAATGGCCTCATATACAAAATGTTAATTAATAAAATGCTTTTAAAATGTAAAAAAAAAAAACATAAAATGTTAAACGATAATTTTCCTCTGTTTCTCTGTAAAACTATTCAAAGTTCTGTAATAAATCGTCGTTTTCAAGTATTTGTAAATGGTTTTGTGTCGGATATAATTCATTTTAATGTAGGTGTGCCTCAAGGTTCTGTCCTCGGTCCCGTCTTATACAGGGTGCCCCACGAGTGGTGTGCCAAAAGGCTAGAGCGTGTAGGGCTGGCCAAGACAAGAAAAAATCGTATGGGGTGTGGGGGGGGGGGGGTCTATTCCCCCCCGTTTAGCCGGGAGTGGCAATTTTCTAAAAAAATTGACTTAATTTGGAAAAAAAAATAGTAAAAACCGGCCAAGTGCGAGTCGGACTCGCGCACGAAGGGTTCCGTACCATCTGTATATATAATTATGAAAGAGACTATGTATGTCACCTCATCAGTCATCACATTAAATCACATTTTTTGTATGATGACAGATCTTGGTTGCAGGCAGGTTATAGGCATATTACTTTGATAATCAAAAATCTCCATGATGAGATAGTTGATCATCAAAGTGTCCATTGAATCCAAATCAATTATCTTACTTGACAGCAACGATGTGCAAAGGTGAATAACAATAATAGGAAACATGGGAAAAAGGTTTGCAGCTAGGATTAATTCATCAAAGACACAAAAGAGATCAAAACTGGGAAGTTTGCTACTGGTTGTGGGATATTGTCAACTAACCTTTGTTCAGTATGGAGACCAAAGGGATTTTTTGGATGGAAATCATGTCTGTTGTATGGGAGCCCCCCTTAAATATTCATTTTGTTCTGTGAAAATTTCAACTCTCTAACTATCACGGTTCATGAGATACAGCCTGGTGACAGACGGACGGACGGACAGCGAAGTCTTAGTAATAGGGTTCCGTTTTACCTTTGGGTATGGAACCCTCAAAATCAACGGTTACATCCGCAATGCCGTGATATACTTTTTTGTAAAGCCAGAAACCTCTACTTTCATTTTGTTTCTAAACGAACCTGTTTTAAGGAATAGTTTTTGAGAAATGAATTTTCAAACTCAAAATTTTGAAAAGAAAAAATTAAAAAAAAAAATTCAAACCAACTTTTTTCTAAGGTAGTTAGGTAGGACCGTAGCCCCAAATACAAAATGAAAAGAACACACATAGGCCAGGAAGGCCCGTTGTGCAGCTACGAGGGGGTTTAGCCCCCTATTCGTGGAACCATTTTGTGCTCCATAAGAAATTAAGAAGATCAGATATCCCTACTTGCTGAACTTCGGTCAGATCGTTAAGGAAGTAAGATCCCAGGTATCGTTTCCTGATTGTGCAGAATGCCGGGCAGGCGCAGAGAAGGTGATGAATGGATTCGACCTCCTCCTCGTCCAGGCAGCTCCTGCAATAATCATTCGGAGTTATACCTAGTTTTTGCGCGTGACTGCCAATAAGGCAGTGTCCAGTGATGACACCGAAGACTTTGTGGATTCCAGTTCTTTTCAGGGAGATAATACTCCTAGTCCGTTGACTGTTGAGTCAGGGCCAGATTTGCCTGGCGATGAGGCAGATATGTCCCTGAGTCCATCTCCGGTTCGTCTCGGCCCTGGCGAGATTTATAAGATTGTGTTTAATGGTTGCAAAGGGTATACCCTCACAAGCCACGATTGATTGTAGCGTTGTTCCTCGTTTGGCGAGTGTGTCGGTTCTTTCGTTTTCTGGAATGTCGCTGTGTCCCGGTACCCAAATAAGTTGTATGTTGAACTGTTCGGCCATCTCGTTAAGAGATAGCCGACAGTCGAGACTAGTTTTTGATGTGTACACATAGGACTCCAACGACTTTAAGGCTGCTTGGCAATCCGTGAGAATGCGGATATCCGTGGTGAATATCACGTTCCACTTAAACCAAGACAGACCTCTTTTATTGCCAACAGTTCCGCCTGGAAAACGCTGCAGTGATTTGGTGGTTTTAGAGCTTTGTTCAGCTTAAGTTGTTTGCAGAATACTCCACTACCAACCCCGTCTTTGATTTTAGACCCGTCAGTATAGAAGTCTACGCAGTTTCTGCGAGGTTGAGTCTGGCGAGTCCAGTTTTGTCTGTTCGGGTAGGTCGTTGTAAAGTTTTTTTTCCAAGACTGTGGTGGGTTCTGTGAGGTCCAGGCTTTCCGCCATAGTTTACCTGTTATTTAGGATGAAGGAATGCCCAGTGACATAGCTCGACCAGTTCGAGTTGGCTTTAAGTCTAATGGCCGTTTGTGTAGCAATTTGCTTGCCGAAAATATCGAGTGGTGTAAGGTCGAGTATCATGATAATCGCAGCCGTTGGGGTGGACCTGAGGGCCCCGGTATGCATTACACGCCAACCTTTGCACCTTCTCGAATTGCTTGGGGTATGTTGTCTTGTCCAGTGCTGTCCACCAGACTGTTACTCCATACATTAGTATGGGTCTGACGACCGTGATGTAGAGCCATAGGGTGATCTTGGAGTTGAATCCCCATTTTTTCCCTATGGCTTTCTTGCATGTGTATAGGGCTATAGTTGCTTTTTTAGCTCTTTCGATTGTGCTGCTCTTCCAGGTTAATTTCCTATATAGTATAATGCCAAGGTAATTGGCTTTTGGAGGAATAGTTTAATCTGGTACCATGCAAAGTAATAGGGCAGTGTTCCGGGATTTCGTGCTTTTTGGTGAATAGCACGAGTTCCGCTTTCTGGGGATTCACCCTGAGTTCGTTGCTACGCGCCCACTTGCAAAGAATTGAGAATGCCGTTTGCATACGGTCATTGTGTGGATAGTTATTTACCTGGATTGGAAATTGCAACGTCATCAGCGTAGGCAATAACGTCCAGGCCTTCTTTCTCCAGTTTCGTTTTTTTTTTTTTTTTTAGAGACTCACGCAGGTTCAAGAGTTTTTTTATATTCTCTTATGATGTGTTGAGTTGACACACACAACCTGAATGGAGTGCAGTGGTTGGGGTCGTTGATGTTCGTTCACTACTCTCAGGGGTGGTTGTCCTAGACCTAGATAGGACGAGAGCCGACCAAATTCCACGTTGGTTATAGTCCATAGTAATTCGTTCAAGTCCGTTTACGAATACATTCCAGAGAAGAGGTGAGAGGAACCCTCCTTGCGGGGTTCCCATGGTAACCACTCTGGTGGCTACTTGGCTTCCACATTTGGACTGAATCCTGCGCGTTAATAATAGCTCGCTGATCAGTTCTGTCAGAGTCCTCTCTACCTTTAGCTGTTTTAGCCCTTCTATTATTACTTTGGGAGCGACGTTGTTGAAAGCGCCCCCTATGTCTAGGAAGGCTGTTAGAGTATATTTTTTAAGATGGATTGATCTTTCGATTTTCCTCACCAGTGTGTGCAAGGCTGTTTCGACAGATCAACCCTTACAGTAGGCATGCTGTGCCTTAGAAATTAGGGACGGATCCAAATTGTGCCGTATGTGTACGTCTATCAGCCTTTCCAAAGTTTTTAATACAAAGGATGATAGACAGATAGGTCTTAGATCCTTGGGAGAAGTGTGGGAGTTTTTGCCGGCTTTGGGGATGAAACGTACCTTTGCGCACTTCCACTTTTCTGGAATGTGACTCCAAGCTAGGCATCCTTTAAAGATAATCTCTAGCCATGGTATAGTCCATTCCATAGTTTGTGTGAGTTCGATTCTATGTAATTAAGTACTAATTTTTTTCAAGAATTAAATTCTCTTATTAGTGTTTAGTTCAAAACAGAAAACCGGATGCAAAAATGTCTTGTAGTTTTTGAGAAATAAAAAAAAAACCCCAAACCACTTTTTTCTAAGAAAAACCTTTTTTTTTTTGATTTTAACGCGGCTAGACTTATAGGCAAATTAATGTATGAAACATTGAACTGGTGTAAAATGGTACGGGTGTAACTTCTCGGTATGAAGCACTCTCCATACTCTAGATTTGGGCACTCCAAGCATAATAGCTATCCTCCTTGTACGTCGGACCAAACCCAAAATTGATCTTTCGCTTCTTTGATGCTCTAGCACTCCGTGCTCTCGCAGACGTAGGTGGATTCATGAAAACATGCTACGACTGGGACACCTCCGATTGGGATATCTTTTAGCGTATAGCTGAATGGTCGAGATCGTGAAGCCGAAAGGCGATTTACGTTGATGATACCGCCATATTAGCTTCGCATGAATTGGTCTCAATATTGAGACGAATCTTAAGTATGCAGCTGAGCGGTTAAATGAATACTATGTGAAGTGGAAAATTAAACTTAATACTGAAAAAACTCAAGCTATCTTTTTCACTAGAAAAAGAAAACCTTGTTTTCTTCCATCTGGTCAACTTACTATCAACGGTCGCGCAATAAGGTGGAAATGCCTTGACTTTTAAGAGCCACATCACGGAAACACTTAATAAAGTGAACATTGGAATAAGAATACTATATCCGTTTATGAATAGATAGTCATGTCCATCATTAGAAAATAAAATAACAATTCAAAAGACTATATTTCAACCAATTTTGCCACACGGCTCTCAGGTTTGGGCCAACTGTGCCAAGTGCCACATTAAAAAGCTACAACAAATGCAAAAGAAACTATTAAAATGATGTTAAATTTGCCTCGGCATTACTCAGCACTACATCTGCACACTAGAGCTAATGTTGAATTGATCTCATTCAGGATTTGCGAACTCAATGATAGTTTCATGACTAAATGCGATATTTCAGACAATCCATTAGTCAATCAGCTGAACCTGTTATAATGCCAACTTTCATTTGAGGTTTTTGTATTCATTTGTTTTCCTCAATTTATTGTATTCTATCGTTCTCACCATTGTAATTTATTAATTTGTATAATATTTGGCGAGTGTGAGCAGAAAAAGGCAGCAACCGACGAGGCGTACCAAAAGGTGCTGCAGAGGAAAACCAGGGCAGCGCAAGAAGAGTACCGAGCCAGAAGAAGGGAGGAGAAAAAACTACTGCGACAAGAGAAAAGAATCTTCGCAGCCTCCCAGCTCAAGGATATCGAGGAGTCTAGGGATAAACATAAAATACGAGCCTTTTACAAGAAAGCCAAAGGCCTCGCAGGAGGCTTCAAAAAGGGCACCCTGGCTCTTCGAAACTGCGAGGGTAATCTTGTCACCGATCCGCAGGGAATAGTGGATGTATTTAAGCAGCACATCCAGCAGCTGCTTAACGAGTATGACCAAGAGAGTGTGGTAGGGGCCGAGGAAATCCCAACTCCAGCCGCTGAAGTAGTCCTCCCACCCAGCATCGAAGAAGTCGGCACAGCTATTCAGAAGCTGAAGAACAACAAGGCCGCAGGCTCAGATGGCTTGCCATCAGAGCTCTTCAAGGCTGGCGGCGATGTTCTGGTAGGGAGCATGCACCAGATCATCTGCAGAATTTGGGAAGATGAAAGCATGCCCGACGACTGGAATACCAGCTCTAAATGCCCCATCCACAAAAAGGCGATCCTACCTCTTGCAAGAACTATAGAGGCATATCCCTGCTCAATGTAGCATACTAGATCCTGTCCAGCGTATTGTGTGAACGTCTAAAACCGTTTTGCACCGCACTAATCGGCAGCTACCAGTGCGGCTTCCGGCCCGGCAAATCAGCTATAGACCAAATTTTCACACTTCGACGAATCCTGGAAAAGACCAACGAGTTTCGAATCGATATAAACCATCTTTTCATCGATTTCAAATCCGCATACGACAGCATTCATCGTGAAGGACTGGTAAAACTGATCCAGTTGTGTCGCGCCACGCTAAAAAATACGCGATGCACCGTGCAACCCGGTTCTAGGATTTCGGAACCGTTTGAAACATGCACCGAATTTCGGCAAGGAGATGCGCTGTCATGTGACTTCTTCAACCTGATGCTGGAGCAGATAGTGCGACGGGCAGGCGTCAACAGGGAAGGCACTATCTTTTTGGGTTTCTTTCGAAAGAAAAATTCTGCGCCGGATATTTGGTCCTGTCTGTGAGGAAGGTGAATGGAGAAAAAGACACAACCGCGAACTCTACGAGCTGTACCAAGGTGTGGATGTTGTCCGGAAGGCAAGGATCCGTCGACTACACTGGCTCGGCCACGTCGAGCGCATGGACATGAACGCTCCAGCTAAGAGGGTCTTCGACTTCGAGCCTCCTGGTTCGAGAAGAAGAGGAAGACCGAACCTCCGGTATAAAGACCAAGTAATCGCGGATGTAAGACATCTTGGTCTTGACAACTGGAAGCAGCGTGCCCGGGACCGTCAAGGATGGAAGGCAGCTATAGCTCAGGCTCAGATCCTCCATGGATCGCTGGCCTGATAAGTAAGTATAATATTTCTGTAGAAAGGTATGAATCACATATCTGTAAATCTATTATGTAAATTGTGCGATAACACACACATTTTGTAAATTTTACATTAGAATTTAACCCTCATGTCTGGTGCAGTGCATCTAGGACATCATTGTACCTGCTAGATTGAACAAAAATCAGCACGATAAAACTAACGGGATACCTCAGCAAAGTTAAATCGCTAGATTCACTAGAACATCGGAGGAATGTCTCTTATACTTCAACAAAAATGCTCTGAAGATATAACCAGTTGCATTCCGCCGCTTCCGCAAATTTGTCCCAACACATGTCTTACTAGGAATGCTAGTGGTAAGAATTCTGAAGTCCACTTTTGGACTTACCATCAAATCTTTCTTTAACTAAACCACACGAATCGGGGATTCTTCCGTCAACATGCAAGCATTTAAGCTCAATATCCATCGTTACCTTCGGTCCGCACGGTGTCGTCGACACAATAGGGTGGTAAGCCTTGGGTGCGTACTTACCAAATAAAGAAACGAATTAAGATTCCAAAAAGACGACTAAAATCAGTGCTGCAATCAAATGGTGTGGGTTGGCAAAGCCCTGATAATAGTCGCAAACTCACGCAACAGAATAATCACTCGCTAGCTCGAAACCCTGGGAATTTAAGCCTCATCCTTATGGAAAAGAGAATTCGGTAAACTTATACAATCTGCCAGCATGTGGGGGCTCAAGAAGCTACATGAATGTACACCACATTCAGACCAGAACAGATCAGATTTCTTTGAAATCTTCTTCTTTGATCAAACGTTAATCGAATATGGCACGCAATCCAGGTCAGTGGTATTGGAATTTTGACAAAACATTTCCAGAGTGACTCTAATGTACTATAGTGGGTAGCTGTCAAGATTATTTACTTAAAATGTTTAACGTGCCATGCCAAACACAATACCGTTAATTCTTAAAGAACAAAAGAATCCTGAATTCGTCCTTCACTACGTCGCACCACACACTTCATCCGATTGTTGTTAATAAAATAGTTATTGCACCAGATTTCCCACAGTCACCATCAAAAACACTTTACGACTCCAACGAAGGCAAGAACTGCATCACGCATAAGTTCGTTAAAACACTGTTCCTGTGAGCAAGCTAATTTCAGCGTAACAATAAACTCCATCATTGTATCAAAAAGGATGCGACGGCCTTTACGGGCCCCTGATTATGGCCACGACATAAAATCGTTCGTAAAATTCACACCCGAGGAGCGAAGTTATTGTCCTGGACCGATGCGGTGAAGTGATTCGAATTTTTTATCGAAAAAAAAAAACACACAAAATTCGAGCATTCACTCAGGGAGAGGTTGAAGGATGCTCTCAAATTCGAACTCGAATTCGCATTTCGAATAGACAAACAGCCCCCCTCTCCAAAGGACGACCCTCTATGTATGTGTTGACTGTATACACCGATGGAGGCGTGTCGCTCCATTGTCCTGTGGTAAAACTGAAATGGAGTCCGCAGAGCTCTGTTGAAAATATAGCAGCACACTCTTCTAAGGACGCACATATGCCGATGGATGGTATGTATATAGATTCCATTCGCCCGTCGACCACCCTCCAATGGGGCTTGTACATAGAGTCTTTTATGTTTTGTGTAGAGAAACATGTGTGATGTGTGAGAATCCGTATGGACTTCGAGAGAAGACACATATGATGGCATATAAACAACACCCAGTCCTCCACTACCGCTGCAGGTTGTCGACGATATGGTCGTCGTAGGTGTGTGGTGGAGGGTGACTGGCTGGTTGCCGATTTGAATCCCCCCCGTCATGCATTGTGTGTGGTTGTAGGGTTAAAGCGGCGGAGAACATGTTGCTTTTTGGGAATATCTTGATTCTTTGTTCCTCGCTGCCAGGATATGTAATCGAGATATGCCTGGCAATGTGGACGTCGAATATGGAGAATCCTTGCGGTGTTTCGTACGAGAAACCAAACAATTATCTCCTCCATCTTTATGGAGTTGGTTTTGCACTTTTCTTGGTTAACACTTTCATCGTGTGGTAGACGAGCAACGAGGGAAGGAGGTGGTTTGGTTTTCAGTGTTTTTTTTTTGGTCCTTTCGGTGGCAAGGACTTCCTTTGGCCTTAGGGTTGCAGGCGATTGTAGTGGTCGTGTTGGTGGCGGTGTATGTATTATACGTCGACTGGTGATCGGAATTATGATTTATGTTGTCGTTGTCCTTTCTTTCCGTTTATGATTGATGGACCAAATGTGTTTTTAGCTGCGAGCTATCCACATACATATGTACATATAAGTCCGTAGTCGCATTTCCATAAATGAAGAAGTCAAAGATGAATGTTGCGGGCTTTGATAAATGAAGCCAGAGGTGAATGCTTAAGTCCAGTGTCGTTTGTTCAATGGATTTTTGAAACAAACGTTCGGGTCGTGAAATCAATCAGGATATTAATGAATGTGTCCGCTTAAGTGGTGTTGTATGGTGTTTTACTGTATTTATCACTGTTGGCATTCACTAAGCTGACGAGACATTAAGGATTTATGAATTTGTATTGTTTGTTGAGGCTTCAATGACAGTCATGTTTTACAAATGAGCGTTTTAGATGACGGAGACAGGAGTCTAATGTTTTTTTTTTATCTATTTGGTGTACAGGCAACGTCTGTGATACGCATTTAAACAGAGAGCCATGGACCTCAAAATCGCTGAAAAATTATCCTCGTGGCTTCAGTGTTTTTTTCCAGACCAAGGACGTTTACATTGTCTTCGTTTTCAGGAAGCGTACAGTTTCAGGTGCAGCCTTCCTCCGCTTACACACATGCATACATATATATATATGTGTCACGACAGCTCTAGCACTTTCTATGCAAGGTCTTGGATGTTGGGGCCATGTCAAAACGATGGACAAATGGTCTTTTGATAAAAAATTGCATTTGATACTCACCAATCTGGGATTGATAGAATGTCCATAAGTCTGGAGCAAATCAAATACTAAATTGATCAGTTTTTCGCTATGATTAAAAGAACAACGCTTAAGGCATTTTGTGTTGCAATTTTGCTATTTACGCGCCGCGGTTATGCTGTAACACCAGATTCCATCCAAAATTACTTCTTTTATGGACTGCATGAACTGGGACCAGATTAGCCAAATATATTGCTAAGGCTTCTGTACATACCTGAGTAGTACCTTCCGCATCAATATTCTACAGGGTATTTCAACTGAAATATAATCAATCAATATGGAACGTCAAGTCGAAATGACAAATGCTCTGTCTGCAACATCAGCTGAGAATTTGAAGAAAGTAAGAAACAAGTTAGACCGAAATCCATGTCGCAGTGGAAATGCAATGGCAAAAGAGTTAGATGCGTATGCCGTAAGCATGCATTCTAGGAAATAAGCGGATGGTCAAGCCCTTCGAAATATGGAAGGTTCAAGACCTTAAATTGTTCAGAAAGCAATGCATGTGAAAATATGCATTCGGTCGGAAAGCCAGCGTAATTCAGGTTTGGCTTTAAAAAAAAAAAAAAAACGTTCCCGACTTCGCTTCAACGACAAATTGGCCTTCATCCTTACCCGAATTTAGCTCGATGGACTACGTCAAACATATAGGGTATTGCGGGGAGCAAGGTTAGCAATAAAAAATACGAAGGAATTGAAACCTCAAAACATGCAGTAGTCTGCGAAAGGAACAAACTTCTGCAGATTTTAATTGACTTTATTGACCGAGCTTTGTCGTTTTCTAGAACATCAGGCCGAACGGCATCAAATAGTCACCGCGAGATGTCGTGTATTATTTCTTTATTTATTTACATAGCTTGAAAGTTGGAAATTGGCATAATTGTCAGGAAAAGCTCCTCAAAATTCGCCGTCCGGTCCTTTTTACCAATTGGAAAATAAAATCACACACAACCTGGATGATTGAAAATGAGCTAGGTTTGGGTTCCCCATGAGCTGTAATGCCACAAACATATGTACATGTGCAAGGGCATTTTATACGGGTGTCCAAGTTTTCAGCCACACTGTGATTCGCAGTAGCAACATTATCAACTGGACACTCTAGTTCTTCAATGTGTTGTACATATACAGTTCGTCCAATGGACTAATTTGATTCTGGGGATGAGTTGTAGAAAACTCAAATAAAATTAATGCTCTAAGTAGTACTTCGTATCAAGTATTCATCTAATACTTGATACCTTTGAGGCCATACAATAACGCGATCATTTCATTTCTTTTGTTTTCCAATAACTAAAGTTCAGCTGAGCCGTCTGTATATTGCTAGAGTAGAGAAGGTACGAGTACAGTAGTGTGCTTAGAATTCCACCTGCGGTATACCAGCATCTTGTCAACAAATATATCGACTGAGATTTTAAATGTACATACATATATGTAAGTATGTACATAAGTGAGGCAATGATTGCTTCCAATTGTGCTAAACTTACTAACTTACTTATCAGGCCAGCGATTCATGGAGGATCTGAGCTTGAGCTATAGCTGCCTTCCATCCTTGACGGTCCTGGGCACGCTGCTTCCAGTTATGAAGACCAAGATGTCTTACATCCGCGATTACTTACTTACTTACTTAGGTGGCGCTACAGTCCGTGGTGAACCTGGGCCTCAACCAACAAGCGTCTCCAGCTGGCACGGTCTTTGGCCAGCTGTTTCCAGCGCCGCACGCCCAGTTGGTTAAGGTCCCCTTCCACCTGCGTGCGCCAGCGTTGATGCGGCTATCCTCTGCCGCGCCTTTCTCCGGGGTGGATTCGAAGACTCTTCGGGTCGGAGCTGTATTTTCCATGCGCTCTACATGGCCTAGCCATGTACAACCCGTACAGTTTTTCGTTATATCTCCTCCTCCATACACCGTTTGAACAAACGGGACCGTAGATAATGCGCAGAATTTTCCTCTCGAAACGACCAAGGGCATCCTCATCCGCTTTTGTTTAGGTCCAAGCCTCTGCGTCGTAAGGAAGGAATGGGATGATTAATTTCTCTACTTCTCAATTGCCTCTTGAGCCCAAAGAAACAGCGGTTGGCAAGAGTGATTCTGCGTTTTATCTCAGCGCTGCTGTTGTTGTCGCCGGTCATCAGTGAGCCAAGGTAAACGAATTCCTTGACCACTTCAAAGTTATATCCGCCCATGGTGATGTTCTGGCCAATACGTCGGTATTTGCCGTCTCTTTTGGATGAAAGCAGATACTTGGTTTTACCCTCAATAACCTTGAAACCCATTCTAGCCTCTTCTACCTCAATGCTTACAAAGGCCTCATTGAAGTCTCGTTGTGTCCGTCCAATCACGTCAATGTCGCCGGCGTACACAAGCAATTGCGTATACTTGAAATAAATCGTTCCTCCTGTGTTGGCCAGTGACTTTTGCACGATCTTTTCAAGCACGATGTTGAAAAAGTAGCATGACAGCGCGTCACCTTGCCTAAATCCTCTATTAACATCAAATTTGCTCATTACCGACCTTAATGGAGCAGCAAGAATTCTCCATTGTCATCCTGCACAGTCGGACGAGTTTGGCAGGGATGTTAAAACTAGACATGGCTTTGTATAACTCATCTCTATACATGTTGTCATATGCAGCCTTGAAATCGACGGGGTGCTGAGTGTCGATTTGATATTCCTGGGTCTTCTCCAAGATATGCCGTAGCGTAAATATTTGGTCTATTGTGAATTTACCTGGCCTGAAACCACACTGATAAGAGCCGATCAGGTTATCCACAAACGGTTTCAGGTATTCACACAATACGGTAGAGAATATCTTACATACATATATGCGTTGTTAAGGAGACTTATTCCCCTATAGTTGGCGCAGTTATAGGGATCTCCTTTCTTATGGACCGGGCAAACGATGCTGAGATTCCATTCGTTGGGCATGCTTTCCTCCGACCATACCTTGCAAATTAGATGGTGCATGCACTTTACCAGCTCATCTCCAGCTGCCTTAAGAAGATCAGCAGACAGACAGTCTATGCCCACGGCTTTTTTAGACGTAAGTCTTGATATCGCTATCTTGACTTCGTCTAGGTCGGGTGGACTGAATTCTGTTACATTGTCGTCCATTACGAATGGCCCGTTCTGCCTGACAGCGGCATCCTGTTTTTCCAAATCCTCAGCATCGACTGCGACTCTACTACCAGTTCTCCATTTTCATCCCTGCAGGCCGCCGCTCTGGCTTTGTAGCCATGGCATGTTCATTTTGCCTTATTGTAAAACTTCCGCGCGTCATTCCTACGGAAGCATCTCTCCATCTCCTCGATCTCATGCTTTCCGTGCTCTCTCTTCTTTCTTCTGAAAAGCGTGTGTTTCATCCTTCTCGTCTGCTCATAGATTTCGCGAGCAGCTCTCGTCCGTCGTTGCAGCATGGTTTTATATGCCTCTTGTTTTGCTGCATGGGCTTGTTCGCATTGTTCATCGAACCAGAGGTTTCTAGGTGATGGCGGTTTGAAACCAAGCACCTCTGACGCAGCGCCTCTGACGGCGCCCATTCCTGTCCTATTGTTTGTGCTGCCGTGGGCGGATTTTGAGAGAGCTTGGAGGAGACACGATCATCCGCGATTATTTGGTCTATATACCGGAGGTTCGGTCTTCCTCTTCTTCTCGAACCAGGAGGCTCGGAGTCGAAGACCCTCTTAGCTGGAGCGTTGATGTCCGCGCGCTCGATGTGGCCGAGTCAGTGAAGTCGACGGATCTTTGCCTTCCGGACTACATACACATCTTTGTACAGCTCGTAGAGTTCGCGGTTATGTCTTCTTCTCCATTCACCTTCCTCACAGACAGGACCAAATAGTGCTAAACGCATACGTGTAAAGGACACTACGTGGTTAAAAATTTCCCCGGAAGACTCTTGGGAATAAAATACAAAGACTATTATTCCAAGCGCTTTCTTGTTCTAATCTATTTTTTTAATTTTTCAACCTTCCACTGACCCGTCATTCATTTCAGCTAGAGGCGGTTTTATGTACATATTATACGTTGCCCTTAGTCAATAGTCCACTGTCACAATTTTTCCCTCTACTCTAGAAGAAAAAGGTACACTTAGATGACTTAAAAGTTGTCTCTAAATAGTAATAGTCAACAATGTTTTTTGTTTTTTTAATGATGGCTCTTATGTATATCCCTCACATAAACAGTTCTCTTGCCTTTCTTAACTACTTAAAGAGTCGTTAATAGCAAGATCCTCAATTTTCTTTTAGGAAGAAATTATTCCTCCATGCCGACTCGCAAATTACTTTCTGGCAAGGTTGTATATATGTAGTTGGGAAATGTCCCCTTTGTTTGATTAATTGATCCAAAGTGTGTTAATTATCAATAGTGTGTCGCCGCAACACACTTAAGGTGTCTTTAGGGTTTTTATTCATGACACGAAATAGAACGTGTTATGGTTGTAACACGAATACGTTTCTCAATTTCAAAGATCAAACGTGTAAAGTGACACACTTAATCTTAAAGTGTGTCGTTTAACACACTAGCATATGCAGTGTTTTGTCTTCGCAATAATCTGCAGTCATTATATAGTAGATTTACCAGCTAAATAGTAGTCCCAAACCTGTGTCAAATCAGCTCTAAAAGGTGGACTTCAGAAAGTGTGTTTGACACTCAAGTCAGATGTTGTCTTTTTTTAAAACAACTGGTAGTTGAATTCTCTGAACAATATTCTTGAAAAGCCACCTCTTAAGACTACTAAAACTGTCACAAATTGCAAAAAAATCACAATTTTCATGTTAACTAACCAATGTTAACACCGATTCGATTTGGCATTGATTTACAACCCGTCCACATAGAGCCCGCGGAATTGTCGCCCCAAACATTCAAAGATTGCGCCAGAAAAATGCCAACATTTTCCGAATTTTTTTCACCGCATCTTCCGTATGTCTCGCGTATATATAAAACTTACAATGGAAAGCCGAAAGTCTGGAGGAGGCTTCCAACTTGGGCATATGTGACAGCTCAGCACAGTCATACATCATACGAAAAACATTTTGTTTTTTTCTTCGTATTTTCTACCCCTTGAGTTGACTGTTTACCCCGAGCTGTTTGCCATTTTTATTTAAAAGAGACACAGATACGGATGCATACATATGTAGGCATGTAGCGAAACGAGAATGAAATGATGTATGATTCGGGAGTTTTGGAACCCAAAAGGACAGAAAGTTAGAGAAACAGAGAGAGAGAGAGGGAGAACTACCCTATAAAACGGCAGAAAATTGCATATATTAAAGCTAAAGGCTTTGCGTGGTAAACGTCCGTTGTCGGTCCAGATTGTAATTTGGCTAAGTGGTCATTCCTCATTTTAATGTTCGGGTAAACTCATAATGGAGATCGCGCGATGATTAAATGCTCGCTGAATAGGTAAATATTTGCTTTGTTTCATTTTATGTGCTTACGCGATGGTTTTCGGAAGTAGAATTTTTCGTAAAACTAAAGATGAAATATCACAACGAGTCGGTTTTGCTGACTTAGATAACTATAATTCGCTATCGAGATATCTGCTCCTATCTATACTCATTTAGAAATATTCTCTCCAAGACAAAACAAGAACGAAAACAATAGCAAGAAGCAATAAAACAATTCAATTACAAAAACAGGACTCAAGAGCTACGACTACACGTTAACGTCCTCGCATTTGAATAAGCATATCTCTTCCATTCATTAGAGCACAACTCGTACAACATCCCTTTCTCCAGTTGTTAACTTTTATTCTTTTCATTCGTCCTCGTTGATAACTAAATTATCTCCATAAATTTTTATGAATCCGCTTAAAAATTCACCCCGCACGCTGTGCTGCGGTCGGCGTTGTCGCACGCGTTCCCCCCACACTGTTACACGCTTATCGCAATTACAAACCGGTAAGCAATTGTACGCGAGTGAGATATCATTCAAGGAGTCAAGCAGATATACTTCTTTGCAAAAACCACTAACCAACCACCAAGCGAGGTTAACCCACTCAAATTGTTTCCACTTTTGGGGATGTGAATTATAATTCCCATGATCTTGATGTTGAGTAATTATAAGAGAAAAGGCGGAAGAGTGGGAGAAGACAAGTTCGCCGCCTCCACGAAACCGGCAATAAATAGTAAGCAGACGTGGAGCCACTCTTTGAGGTAGAGCTAATCGCGAGCACGTATTCGCTTTATATTTCACGCGACAATTTAAAATATGAATTTCGCGGCAAATAGTCAAGCACACCCATTTGCCAAGGTAAATATTTAGCGGTCTAGTCTGATTAGATAAATCCATTGCAGGATCGTGAGATACATATTTTATTAATTAGAACAAAACGTCTTCGTGTAGATATGATCTGAGATTATTACCAATAGTACGTACGCAGGCACGTACATATGTACCGTCATATGCGTATCTACGACGAAACTGGCGACTATGAATGTGCTCCGAGTAGACGCGAAACTCCCTCTTTACCCGACAACTTGTACTTACTGTACAAAATTTCTCTCTCATCATCTTATCAATCGTTTTCTAAATTGATTCCGATGGCTTAAACGGAAACGAAGAAGAAAAACAAAAAACCAAAAAAACAACTTCCACGCAACTATAATTTTAAGTACAAGTGCTACTCGTTCCACCCAATTCATAAGTTGTTTTTATGGCCACTGTATATCATATTTTATAACGGTATTCAGTGGAATGTTTTTTCTCTTTATCATTTGATTATGCAAATATCTGAAAGACGACCCTTGCCATACGGGACACTTGTTATAAACAGACGATCGAAAAGCACTACACTATCAAGGGGCGGCTTTCACGCTTCTGGGGGAGAAAAAAAGTCCAAAATTGGACCTTGCGTGCACGTAGGAAGGGCAGGAAGTTCTTCTTTTATGTTTAAAAACGCAATAAAATATAAGAAAAAGAAATGAAATTTTATTTACGATTGTTTGGTTTGATATTGAACACTCATGAATACACATGACTGTTTTCGGCAGCTTCCGGTCGCAAAATAATGGCAGAGGTACGAGGGGTTGCAAATATACTTTGAGTTGTACGCACTGATTCACAAGTACAAGGAGTTTGGCTGAAAGGGAGGCAATGTTTTTCTATTAACAAACAACTTTTGGGTAATTGATTAAAAGCGGAAAGGTTATTTGTGAACGGGCTTATCATATTAGGAACACACCATCATCAACTCTTTTGTCAAATCACTGTACCTTCAGCTATATTCAGCTTCTTCTTCTTTCATGGCGTTACAGTCCATGAAGGACCAGAGCCAATCTTCTCTCAATCACTCATGTTGTGTGAGATTTATTTTTCACATAGGTGAAAGGGACCTACAGTTTAATGCCGATTCCGAACGGCGTGAGTCGAGAAGCTTTTTCCCGGCAAGTATACCACGGGGGGTTTTGCCAGTACCCCGCCGAGGAGGAACGCAGCGAAATAAACATTCTATGTCGTCGGTGTTTTCGGGATCCGAGCTCGCTCATCGTGCATCAGAGTCGAACACACTAACCACTGCACCACGACGTCCTATAGCTATATTCAGCTATTTCAATTTAATTCGGATCGGACAATGGCTACTTTACCTTCATATCTGTATGTTCCTCGTATTGTCTCGGAGAGTAAGTTGTTCAATAGTATGAGGGAAACTTATTTCTTCGGCTTGTACAAAACTGTTACTTACTTATTTAGAACCTTGGCATCAACCAACAAACTTCTCCAGCTGGAACGGTTTTTTGCCAGCTGTTTCCAGCGACGCACTCCCAGTTGATTAAGGTCCCTTTCCACCTGTGTGCGCCACCTTAGATTCGGTCGTCCTCTGCTGTGTCGTCCCTCGGGGTTGGACTCGAAGACTCTTCGGGCCGGAGCTGTGTTATCCATTCGCTCTACATGGCCTAGCCATCTTAGACGTTGGATCCGTAGACGTCGTACTAGGCCGATGTCGCTGTACAACCCTTATAGTCCAGGCCTCTGCGCCATAGAGCAGGACCGGAATAATTAGGGTTTTGTACAGCGCAACTTTGGTATTTCGAGAGAAGGCTCAACTTCTCAATTGTCTCTTGAGCTTAAAGAAGCAGCGGTTGGCAAGAGAAATTTTGTGTTTGATCTCAGCGCTGGTGCTATTGTCGCTGGTCACTAGTGAGTCAAGGCAGACGAAGTCCTTGACCACTTCGAATTTGTAATTGCCGATTGTGACCTTCTGGCCGAGACGTTGGTGTTGTGCGCCTTTTTTTTATATGTGTTTCGTTTTACCCTCGTTAACTGAAAGACCCATTTTAGCCGCTTCTGCTTCAGTGCATTCGAACGCATCATTAATGTCTCGCTCTGTCCGCCCAATCACGTCAATGTCATCGGCGTACGAAAACAATTGCGTGGACTTGAAATAAATCGTACCTCTGTGTTGGCCAGCGACACTTGCTCGATGTTGAAGAAATTACATAACAGTTCGTCACCTTGTCTAAATCCTTTTTTAACATCAGAGGTCTCGGTTAATTCGCTACAATCTGACGAGTTTGGCAGGGATGTCAAAACTAGACATGGCGCTGTATAGCTCGTCTCAATGCACACTGTCATATGCGGCTTTGTAAACGACGAAAAGGTGATGGGTGTCGATTTGGTATTCTTGGGTATTCTCCAAGATCTGCCGCACTGTGAATATTTGGTCTATTGTGGACTTACCTGGCCACAAAGGGTTTCAGGCGTTCACACAGTATGGCAGAGAAAATTTTGTACGCGATATTAAGGAGACTTATTCCCCTGTAGTTGGCGCAGCTATAGGGGTCTCCTTTCTTGTGGATTGGGCAAACGATACCGAGATTCCATTCGTCGGGCATGCTTCCCTCCGGCCATATTTTACAGATGAACTGGTGCATGCGCCCTACCAGACCATCTCCAGCCGCCTTAAATAGCTCGACAGACAGCCCGTTTGCGCCCACAAAACTGTTGACCGATGATAAAAATCGAAGTGCACAAATACTGCATTAAAGTGCACCAATTGCTTGGCTTTGACACATACATACATACAAGGACAGTATTGCTCTTCCCATTTCTCGAATAATAAACAAATGTTACATTCTATGCGTTAGGAAGCATGGATTTAGTGTCGTTTATCACAAGTCCACATGCTCCAGGTTGTGGATAGTCGCTGCCTTGGGTATTTTTAACCAGGTCTCATAAATACATATGTACATACTTTGGTCCTTTTATGTGCCACCTTTCGAATCCCCGCCGAACTCTTTCCAAGCAATAAACTTCCAAATAATACGACTACACTACACAATAGTGTGTTACTGCAACCCACCAAAAGGTGTGTTTACATTGTAGTAATTTTTTATGCAATTTAAGGTGGTTTATTATGAAAGCACACAAAAAGGGAAATTTCCAGAAAGTAAATTGCTAGTGATCCTGTGTTCAAATCTCAAGGTCCCTGTCCACATTTTTCAAAAAAAGACTCATCCAGTCCTCGCTCTCCGAGCATTTGACGCTACGAGGCTCATCGAGCCTGAAACATTGTTCTTTGTTTTTCATTTGTTTGATTGAATTGATTGTTTATTTTTGTTGTGAGGGAGCTTCATTGGTGATCATGCCATCCGGGTCGAAGCACCAATGTAGAATGGGAAAGGGAAAGGGAAAGGGAAAGGGAAAGGTTAAGTGTCTTTGCTTTTGGTGGCTGCGGACATTGAGATTTGAACTTGGACCACTTCGACTCGCAAATTACTTTCTGGCTAGGTTGCATATAGTTGGGAAATTAACCTTTTGTTTGATCGAAAGTGTGTTAATAATTAATAAGTGTGTCGTTGCAACAAACTTAATGTGTCACTAGAGTTTTTAGTTATGCCACGTAATATGTAGAACGTGTTATTGTTTTAACACGAATAAGTGTCTCAATTTCAAAGACCAAATGTGTTGAGTAACCCACTTAATCTTAAAGTGTGTCGAATGACACACTTGCTGCGTGTTGTTTAACACGGTAGCATTTGCAGTGTAATTAGTAAACGTAAACGCATTGATGTAACGATTGCGATGAAGCCAGTCCTCATAAGAGAATTCACTTCGTAGGGCCGTCTCCTCTCTCTGATGGTTTTTGTTTAATATATATAAGTGTCATGCCAAGTTATTTTTCTCCACACACTTTAGGTGCAAAATCTGTCACGTATGCATGTATATATGTAGGATGGAAATAAAGGGCCGAAATTTGATCAAACACATGCTGTGCAAAATCATCATCGCTTACCATTTTTGTCATCATTCGATCAGTTTTGCTATGACGGTTATGATTGATGGAACTGGTCTGCCAAAACAACTTTTTTCTTTGCTGCATGGGAGGTAATTTTTGTCATCGATGCAGCATCTAAGCGGTCCAGAAAGTTAGCATAGTATTGACAGTGAATGTGATGCCTCTTCCTCTTTTTTTTTTTGGGCCTACAGTGTATGGCGCACCCGTGCCTCTTTTACCTGGCATGGTCTCCATTGCCGCGCGCCCAGTTGGTTGAAGTCTCTTCCATTTGCGTGCGCTACCTTAAATTTGGCCGTCCGCGACCGCGTCGCCCATTAGGGTTGCATTCAAAAACCTTACGGGTCCAAACTGTGGTTTCCATGTGCTCTGCATGACTTAACCATCTTAGGCGTTGGATCCGCAGACGTCGTGCTACGCTCATTCCGCTATACAGTCCTTACAATTCACTTTTGTCTTCTCAAAACGATCAAGGGCCTCCTCATCCGCTTTCGATAAGGACCATATCTCTGCGCCATAAAGCAGGACCGGGATGATAGGGGTCTTATATGTATATCGTCACCTTAGTCTTCAGAGAAAAGGCTCTGCTTCTCAATTGCCGCCCAAGCCTAAAGAAACAGCGGTTGGTAAGACTTCTGCATTTGATTTCGGCACTGATCTCATTGCGGAGCCTTGGTTGATAAAGTCCTTGTCTACCTCGAAATTATACCTGGCAATATGTACTCGCACTATTTGCGAGTATGTTCCTGGAATGTCAGAACCCTGTTCACTCCCGGAGCTGCTCATAAACTAGAAGTAATCCTCACGCAGTACGAGGCGGATATAACTGCGGTCCAGGAAATACGCTGGATAGGAAACGGTATGATTAGGAAGACAGGAAGACAGCTGTCACAAAAGGTTGCACTTACTGGGATGCGGATTTGTCCTGGGAAAGCGGTTAAGGTCGAAGGTCATCGACTTTAAACCTATAAGTGATCGCCTGGCTGTGATCCGCATCAGAGACAGATTAAATAACATCAGCCTTATATGTATGTGCACACGCCCCTACCGACGAGGCTGAAGACACTATCAAGGAGGACTTCTATAACCTCCTGGACAACGCCTATGGAGCTTGTCCGGAGTATGATGTAAAAATCGTGCTCGGGGACTTCAACGCCAAAATCGGTAAGGAGAACACCCTTGGCGGAGTGATCGGCAAGCACAGCCTCCACGATACAACAACAGATAACGGCTTCCGACTCGCTGACTTTGCGACAGCTCGTAATGCTGTGATAGGTAGCACAAGATTCCCTCGCAAAGGATTCCCCCCACAACCTGGCGATCTCCGGACGGTCGAACCGCCAACCAAATCGACCATGTGCTCATTGACGCAAGGCACTCGTCAAACATCCTGAATGTGTGAACATTCAGAGGGGCAAATGTCGAATCTGACCACTTCCTCGTAGCAGCAAGATTCAGAGCTCGACTGTCCAATGTCAGAAAGCTGCACCAGCCCATCAGGAGGAGGTTCGACATTGGGCACCTGAGCACACCGGAGGTTGCCAGAGTCTACAGGGAGCAGCTGTGCGAAAGACTCTACGGTATGCCTACGTCGAACACAAATGCCAATAATATATGGCTCCATTGCCGCTCAGCCATTCAGGAAGTAGCCGAAACCACCTTAGGATACCTACCACCCCCGACAAGAAACCCGTGGTATGATGGCGAGTGTGAGCAGAAAAAGGCAGCAACCGACGAAGCGTACCAAAAGGCGCTGCAGAGAAAAACCAGGGCCGCGCAAGAAGAGTACCCAGCCAGAGGAAGGGGGGAGAAAAAACTATTGCGACAAAAGAAAATAATCTTCGCAGCCTTCCAGCTCAAAGATATCAAGGAGTTTCGGAATAAGCATAAAACACGAGCATTTTACAAGAAAGCCAAACACCTTGCACGCGATGCACCGTGCAACTCGGTTCTAGGACCTCGGAACCATTCGAAACATGCACCGGATTTCGGCAAGGAGACTTCATGTGACTTCTTCAACCTGGTGCTGGAGCAGATAGTGCGACGGGCAGGCGTCAACAGGGAAGGCACTATCTTTTACAAGTCCATCCAGCTGCTAGGATACGCGGATGATATCGACATCATCGCGAGTTCTCGCAGTGGAATCGTGGAAGCATTCACGGCGATTGAAGAACAGGCGAAACGAGTTGGCCTTAAGATCAATGAGGACAAAACGAAATACATGCTGTCAAGCAAAAACCAATCCGTCGCTCACCACCTGGGACAAAATATAACAATTGACAGCTACAATTTCGAGGTAGTTAAGGAGTTTGTCTACCTCGGGGCAAACGTAAATTCCACAAATGACACCACAGTGGAGATCCGGTATAGAATCGCCCTTGGCAACCGCTGCTACTTCGGTTTGTCCAAACAACTGGGGTCAAAACTCCTCACTCGAAAGACCAAAGTCATGCATTACAAAACGCTCATTCTGCCAGTCCTGCTGTACGGAGCCGAAAGCTGTACGATAAGCTGGACAGCGGAGCTAATTTTGGGTTCTTTCGAAAGAAAAATTCTGCGCCGGATATTTGGTCCTGTCTGTGAGGAGGGTGAATGGAGAAGAAGACACAACCGCGAACTCTACGAACTGTACCAAGATGTGGATGTAGTCCGGAAAGCAAGGATCCGTCGACTACACTGGCTCGGCCACATCGAGCGCATGGATATGAACGCTCCAGCTAAGAGGGTCTTCGACTCCGAGCCTCCTGGTTCCAGAAGAAGAGGAAGACCGAACCTCCGGTATAAAGACCAAGTAATCGCGGATGTAAGACATCTTGGTCTTGACAACTGGAAGCAGCGTGCCCGGGACCGTCAAGGATGGAAGGCAGCTATAGCTCAGGCTCAGATCCTCCATGGATCGCTGGCCTGATAAGTAAGTAAGTAATATGTGCTTCCTGCACAAGATGTAGGTGGTCCGTGTCCTTTTTCGACGATAGGATACATTTCGTGTTGCTCTCTTTTACCGCCAGTTCCATTTTAGCCGCTTCCGCCTCAATGCCCGTAAATGCCTTAATGACATTTCGCTGAGTTCGTCCAATTATATCAACGTTATAGGCATGTGTGAGCAGTTGTACGGACTTGAAAAATATCCTGCCCCTCGAAAAATTGACACGATAGCGTAACTTTTTTCGACACTAAAGGTCTCGCTCAAGTTGCCTCCGACCCTGATGGAGCAACGAGAATTCTCCAATGTCATACTGCACGATCTGACGAGTTTGGCAGGAATGTCAAAAATAGACATGGGGCTGTATAGCTCGTCTCTATGTACGCTATTGTATGCGGCATTAAAGTCGACAAACAGATGGTGGGTGTCGATCTGGAATTCGTTGGTTTTTTCCAGGACCTGCCGCCGTGTAAATACTTGGTCGATAGTTGGCTTCGATATGGACCAACCAGTTTATTAATGAACGGTTTCGGGTGTTCACACCGTGCAACAGAGGAGACTTACAAGCGATGTTTAGGGAATTCATACCTCTGTAATTGGCGCGACAAAGGATTCTTCTGCCTCGTAGATCGGCAAACGATAATAAGTTTTCATTCATCGGGCATGCATTCCTTTGACCATATCTTACAGATGAGCTGGTGCATACTCCCAACCAGGTCAACTCTAGATGCCTTAAAAAGCTCAATATGTAATCCGTCTGCTCCAGCAGCTTTGTTGGACTTAAGCTTAGAAAAAGCATTCCTAAAATCTTCCAGGTCAGGGAGACGGAATCCTCTGCTATCAGTCTGTTGTAAATGGGTCATTCTGTCTTTTTTTTTTTTTTTTTTTTTTAATAATTTGCGCGCACTCAAGGTCTAATAACCTTATTATGTCGGCGACACAGTGCGGGCAGAAGATAGAGAGGAAGAGGAATAGAGGAGATGCCGATGGACATTGATCTTAAATGCTTGCATGTTGCATTGAGGTGGGAAAACCGAATTCGGCAGGGAGTTCCAGAATCGTGTGGTTCGGTTAATGAAAGATTCTCTATATTTGACAGTACGTCCGAAAGCGGGCTTCAGAGTATATTGGTGAGCATTCCTAGAGAGACGTGTATTGCGGGAGAAATGTTGAAGGGGCGGAATGCAACTGGCTATTTCATCAGAGCATTTTTGGTGGTAGTAACGATAAAACAGGGAGAGGCAGGTAACATTCCTGCGGTGTTCCAGCGAGTCTAATGTTTTGGTAATGCTGGAGTCACCTATCAGTTTTATGGCTCGTTTTTGTATTCTGTCTAGTAGGTGCAGTGAGGTCTTGGAAGCACCGGACCAGACATGAGCGTTAAACTCTAATTTGGGGCGAATGAACGCCTTATAGATTGTAGCCAGATCTAAGGGTGAGAAATATTTCTTGCATCTGTATAAGAATCCTAGGCATTTCGCAGCATTCTTGGCGACACTGAATATATGGTCGCTCCAATTAAGATTGTGAGCAACACTCATACCCAGGATGGAAAGCTTTTCAGTTTCTGAGATGCAAGTGCCATTCATGGATAATGGCTGCGGGTTATTTATACGCTTTAACGACAAGAGACAGCATTGTGTTTTGGAAGCATTAAATTCCACTCTATTGTTTTTACCCCATTGGATGATGCTGTCGATATCGGAATTTAATGAGCTTAACATACGCTGCCGCTCATTATCTACAACCGAAGTGCAGGGTCGTAAACTGGTGAACGAATATGAGAAGCTGAGGGTACTGTCGTCAGCGAAGGAGTGAATTGGATTAGAAGTAACAGACAAGAGATCATTTATAAAAATAAGAAAGAGTGTCGGAGACAAAACGGAGCCCTGGGGAACACCGGCATTTACAAAGTGAGTATCAGACTTGAATCCGTCCAAAACAACTTGAATTGAACGATTCGAAAGGTAGCTTCTAATCCATTGAAAGAGAGACTCATCGATCCCAAAAGCACGCATTTTCGACAAAAGGGCTTCATGCCAAACCCTGTCAAATGCTTTCGAAATATCCAGTGCAACAATTTTGCTTTCACCTGCTTGGTGAAGGGAGTGATTCCACTTTTCAGCGAGATATGCCATCATATCACCAGTGGATCTGTTGCTGCGGAAACCGTATTGGCGGTCATTGAGGAGTTTCCGTGATTCAAGATATTTCATAAGCTGACGGTTAATCAGCGTTTCCATGACCTTGGAAAGAAGGGACGTTAGTGCAATGGGTCGGTAGTTGGAGGGAGAAGATGATTCGCCTTTTTTGGGTATAGGCTGGACAAATGCTGTTTTCCACCTACTCGGAAAGAGCCCAGAGGTGTAGGAAAGGTGAAAAAGCTTACGCAAAGGTTTTGCCAGCGTTGAAGAACACCTCTTCAGAACTATTGAGGCAATACCATCTGGACCAGCGGATTTGTGTATGTCGAGGTCTTTAAGAACCCTTGCGACTGTACGAGTGCGGAAGTGGATTAGCCCCATGGTGGAATTGACGCACTCTAGTACAGGCGGAGACAAGGTACAAGCTGGCAGCTGAGAACTGGTTGCGAAATGGGCAGCAAGTAGGTTAGCTTTGTCTAAGGGGGTGACAGCTGGGATGTCATTGTGGATGAGCGTCGGTATAGACGACTTAGTTGAGTTTTTTACGTTTTTTACAAACGACCAGAAACTTTTGCTACCTTTGGGACATTGAAGGATTTTACGCCTTAATTTTTGGTCGGATTGGAATTTAATCCGTCGAATGTGGGTGTTGCAGTCATTTCTGGCTCGTATGTACTTTTTTCGGTTTTCCTCAGAACTGTTTGCCTTGTAGGCCCGAAAACTTAGCTCCCTGAGCCTAATAGCCTCTTTGCAGCTCGAGTCGAACCACGTATTATCCTTAGGCCTGGTGCTTTTAATCTTGCTGGGAATAAAATTTGCCATGCCGATTCGGATAATGCTTACGATAATATCAGTTGCGGCGTCCACGTCGTTGTCGAGGAAGCACAACGACCAGTTAAAGATCCGAAAGAAGTTGTTAAGGCCGCACCAGTTGGCTTTCTCGTATAGCCATAGTGTTCTCTTAGGAGCTTTTTCTTTAACTGGATGGTGGGAGTTCGAGAATTTCGCTGATATCATGCAGTGGTCAGACAAGCCTAGGGGTTCCAATACATCGATCGTGTATTTGTCAGGCTGAGAGGTAAGAAACAAGTCCAGCGTGTTGGCGGTATGACCAGCAACATCGGGGATACGTGATGGCTCATTCACAAGTTGAGTTAAGTGATTTAACTCAGCAAAAATTTCAACATACCTTCCTTCGGGTGTTGTCTGTCCAGAATGTCGAAGCCACTGAGAATTGTGTACATTGAAATCGCCCGCTAAAACGATTTCAGTGCGAGGGAACAGGGAAACAATTCTTTGGATGGAATCAGACAGTGCGTCGAATGCATCAAATGTTGCATTCCTGTCTAGATTGGGGCTTCTATAAAGAAAACAGTAGTGGATGGAGTGCTTACGGAATATGAATTTAAGCCATATGAAATTAAATTCCGGGGTGGATGTTTGGCTATACTGTGGAAGTAACTGGTAAGCAATATCACTACGGACATAGATGGCGAGACCACGGCGAGAAACGAATAATGGCACTAAGCTATATCCAGGAAGACTGAAATCCGAAGGATCAGATTTTTCATCGACCTGTGTTTCACAAAGTGCCAAAACAGCCGGTTTGTGGCGAGAGAGATGGATATACGTGGCAAGGAAATTCTTCCGTAACCCACGAATATTGCAGAACTGCACACGGAATCTGCGGCGGAATCTGTTTCGTCCGCGCCATTATACAGTCTACAGAAATAGTTTTTTTCAGATTCTTAGTACAGACTGTGAATAACTTCCAAAGTCCTCAATCGTGCTCTTTCTTATGCTCTTTGCTTTATAAGCGAGGCCGCTTCGCCGTGCTTTTCAGGGCTTGTTTGCAAAAATTCCACTGTTGTTCTATTGAAAGTGTGAAATCTTCAGGTGTATTGGAGAGCTTAAGGGAGACACGATCGGAAAAAGCATGAGCGGTTTCTGGCGATAGTAGCTTTCCGACGTCATAACTATGTATTCTTACTCTACTCCGCTGCGATCGTGATATCCGTATGCGCATCTTGGCTCCTAATAGATAGTGGTCCGAGTCGATCTTAGCTCCTCGGAAAGTTCAAACGTCAAGAATAGTAAAGGAATGTCTGACCTCCATTGCGATGTGATCAATCTGGTTAGTGATTGATTGATCTAGCGACCGCCAAGTGCCTTTTGTATATCGTGGCACGGAAAGCACGTACTGGCTAAAATTTCGCCCCGTAGTAAGGTCCATCAGACTGTGTCCTTTATCGGATATGGTGTCGTGTAGGCTGTGTGTGCCATTGATTCATTCAAAGATGCTTTCCTTACCCAGCTTAGCATCGAAGTCTCCTAGCGCATACGTTCTGTCTAGGATATCGTAGAACTCATCATTGGTGGTGGATCGTTATAAGGCGTTCGCTCACATCCCGAAAGCTTGGGACTTTTTGCCTTAGTTCACCTCGAGCAACAAATCCGCATCCGTGGAAGACGTCGCAGTTTTTCATCCGCTTTATACCCGGTGCACTCCATCGCATTTCCTGGATGGCGGTATAGGGCGTTCGCAAGTTGTCCTTTTTTTGTTTTTTGCAAGGGTCATCAACCCACATTAATCCTGTTTTGTGACGCAGGATGCTCGCCATTTTTCCTTTTCTGTTAGTAACTTAAATGGTCAGAAAATTGTATTGCTTTTGTAACTTTCGGTATACCTAGGTATCTGGCTACAGGCTGAATAGATACCTGCTTGTTGTGTATTGTCAAGATAAAGGTGTACATTTTGATTTGGTAGTGTAGATCACTTGAATTATCTTGTCTTCGTTGCTTTTTATGTGCCATTTTGAAAACCAGTCCAGCGTTTTGTCTAATGTGTCTTGTAATTGACCTGCCGTTATGTGAAGGCTGCTTCCTGAGTTAAGCAATACTGTGTCGTCGGCAAATGTTGCTATCATAGTCGTTTCTTTATCAGAAAGCGGGATGTCAGCTGTGAAGAGTACAAGAATAGTTCCTTGAGGTACCGCAGCATCGATAGGATGGATTTTTGAGCATTTGCCTCTGTCTCTCACATAGAAACATCGTTCTTTTAAATAACTTATTAGTAGCTGATTGTAGTCCTTTGGTATGGTACCCATTCCTTGGCGCACAGTGAAAGTTATCTTTATTCCCAAAATAGGAAAAGAGGACTACTCGCTTGCCAAGAGTTTTAGACCAATTAGTCTAATATCCTTCCAGTTGCACGTGTGCAAAGTTGCCCTTCGAATGCATCCTATTTCGGAGATGCAACATGCTTATTAGCGCGGAAAATCCTGCGAGACTGCGCTTCAAAACCTAGTTGGGGAAATTGAGTGCGCGCTCGAAAGGAAAGAGTACGCGCTGGGCATCTTCATCGACATTGAGGGAGCTTTTGATAACGCAACATTCGACAGCATGTGCAACGCTGCCAGACATCATCGCATAGAAGAAGCACTGGTCTTGTGGATCAAAGCAATGCTTGTGCACAGGACATTGACCGCAGATGCAGTGAAACAGAGGCTGCCTGCAAAGTGACGTCCTGTCTCCGCTGTTATGGTGCATGGTGGTCGACTCTCTGCTTGATGCTCTCAATGCCTAGGCCTATGCCTAGGCCTATTTGGATGACGTCACCGTTCTTTCTGTCTGCTCATGCTTAGCGACTTTCCGCCTCAAAGCACAGGCGGCGCTAAATGTGATCGATGATCGGTATACCAGAAATAGGCTGTCGGTCAATCCTCTTAAGACGGATATCGTTCTCTTCACGAGAAGGAGGAAAAATACTGACATGACTCAGCTGGTACTAAAGGGCACTTCTATCCCGATATACAAGGAGGCTAAGTATCTAGGAGTCATCTTAGATAGCAAGCTTCTCTGTTCAAAGCAGAGCCTTCCACCTCTTGATATATGTATATATATCAAGATATATATGTATATATATCAAGAGGTTGTGCTCTGAAAGCCATGTCTTGTCTGAGGCGAAATGCTCTCTGGTACAACTCGCACGGGAATAACAGTGTGCTTGCGCAAGAATTGCCACCCCTTTCTCATGGACATGCCTTCTGACGCATTGATGCCTGTTATCCTACTGCGCTGCAATTTCACAGTCGATTTCCATGGCATCAGGATTGGCTCTGGGTGGAAAGTACAGTCTTCGCATTTTCACGGGTGGCTTCAGGTCTGGGCGGGGGCGCTGGGGTCTTCTTTCAACGCGAAAACATCCGACTGCACTTCTCGTTAGGAAAATATGCATCTGTCTTCCAATGAGAGATATACGCAATCCTAATGGCCATGCACTATGTTGTGAAGCACAGCTGGAGGGGGAAAAGCATATGCGTTTGCAGTGACAGCCAAGCTGCACTCAAAGCCGTACGCAACCCCGTAACTAGCTCCAAATTAGTGCTTGAACTCCAGACTTTCTTATACAGAGTTTGTCCTATAAATTCACTAAGGCTTGTATGGGTTCCAGGTCACTCTGGGATCCCGGGAAATGAGATCTTAACGACTGGGTGTTAAATACACACAACCGTAAATGGAGGGACTGACCAGATTGCAGGATAACTAAGCGCATATGCCCTAAAGTCTGCAAGAAATCCGCAGCATTCCTCCCGCCTTTAAGGAGAATCGACTGCAGAAGGCTTGTGGGAGTCATTAGGGGCCATTACACTTTTACTAAGCATCTCTGCGTACTTGGCATCAGTGAGACGCCTACCTGTGCTGCATGTTGGGAGGAGGATAAAACTGTAGAGCATTTCGTCTGTGATTGTCCCGCTCGTGCACGGTGGCTCACCCTTGGAGCCGAAGTGGTGTGTGCCGAATCTCTTAGCTTTACTTCACTGAGGCTCCTCCTCGCTTTTGTGTCTGTTCGGAGTACAATGGGCCAGTGTTTGCGCCAGAGTGCTCAGCAAGATTTGTGCCTGACCATGTCTGATTTCTGAGTGACGTCCAAATATACTGCTTAGCATATTTGTTTTTCGTCTAAAGAAGTAGATATTTTGTTTGTTACCCTGTGTATCTACTCAATGGTTGAATGATTTCCTCTGAAACCAAATTGATGATTGGGTATGGCGTTGGTTTGAGCCAATATTGGCTGAAGTCGTTTTTGCAGCAGTTTTTCATATTTTCTTTTTCATAAGTGGAAGCAAGCTGATGTGTCATAAGATGTCGTTTTGATAGCGTGCTTGTCTGGCTTCGGTGGAGTTATTAATACCAGCAAATTTTGGTAAATGTTTAAGCCTTATCACACTATTAAACAGGATTCGCAGAAAGTTAAAGGCAAGTGGTGGCAGTTTCTTCAGGAATTTCCCATTTATAAGGTTATAACAAGGTGTCTTCTTTGGAATTACTTCGGTCTTGATGCAGGATTCTCTTTCTTTTGTCGTCATCCAATGAATGTGTTTGATGTCTAAAGAAGTGTTGTGCGGAAATATCCTTGGCAGATAGATGGCGGGGGGGGGGGGGGGGGGGGGGCGCGCGATGCAATGGTAAACATCCCCGACTGTCAAACGGAAGGTTTGTTGTTCAAAGTAAGTTCATAGCCAAGAAATGCAACTACTGCGCACCGTGGCGCAGTGGGTAGTGTGTTGGCCTCTGACGCCGATGACTCGGGATCGAATCCCGACATAGCCATGTCATCGAACGTGTTTTTCACGATGTTTCTCTTCAGCGGGGTTCTGACAAAACCCCCTGTAGTAAAATTGTCATGAAAAGCTTCTCGAAATTCGCCGTTCGAAACCGGCAATAAACTGTAGGTCCCTTTCACCTATGTGAAAATGAAATCACACACAACATGGGTGATTGAGAGAAGCTCGGCTCAGGTTCTTCATGGACTGTAACGCCATCATACATACATACGGAAAAATTGTGCAACACAGCTGTTGTAATAGGGAAGTGATCAAAAATACTGAGGAAGGCATAACGCTTCATATGGTTGCTTCAAATACATACTCTGTATATGCAGTTCTAATATAACACCATAATGGCATGGAACATTTGCTGGGAACTACAATCCACGTGAAAATTCAGTCAAGTTCCTCTCCTCCAATCTAGGACAACCACCCCTAGAGAGTAGTGAACAAACAACTACGATCCAAACCATCTGCACTCCGTCCAGGTTGTGTGAGTATACTCATAAGAGTATAACTCTTGAACCTGTCCGAACTATAAAAACAAGAAAAAAGGTTTTCTTAAAGCTTTACGTAAAAAAGGTCAAATCGAAAAGATTTTAAAAAATCTGTAAGAATAACATCCTTTTCGAACAATTCCTTTTAATAACCACCTCCGGTTCACGTTACCACATTGTCCAATCGAATTTGAGAAATTGTATTACAGGCTCCTCTCACCAAGTTCCTTATCTAAATTCCATCCTCGAAAGCCAAAACCTAGTTAACCAACAAAATTAACTTGCACCATTTCCACAAGTTCCTTATTGGCTTGTCTGCGCGCTTGAAGCCAATTCGATTGAATAAAACATGCTTAAACCCCGAATACCACCGTCTACAACAGTATAATCTGCCACTCATCCGCTCGTCCGACGCAGATTCAATCGACACAGGTAGATTGATACAGCATACCCTTCACTCGGCTGGCCGCAGGCTCTAAAAGCAATTTCTTTCATTCCACACAGAATCCATCCCATTCGGGCATTATGCAAGGGTTGATCCACGCCTACAATTCCGCTTTATTACCCGAGGAGCTCATTTACCCAGGACGCGTATGCCACAGCAATTTCCCCCCTCGAAACATGTAATGTAAATCCTTTTTTGGAGGCTGAAATATGTACACAATACCATGAGTTGCCTTTCGTTCAACCAACCATCGACAATATTTCCAGGAGCAGCAGAATCTGCCCTGGCGGCACAGCGCGCCGGAAAGGTATAGGGAAGCCATAAAGAACACGGAGAGTCTTTTATGGACTTGATGCGTACATGTTGGGGGGATGATTTTTATTAGCTTAAACACTTTAACCTCTTAAATGGGATGTTAAGCGATTGTTTTCACTCGGGCTATTTATGTGGTGCCATGCCATCAGGGATGACACTAAATAAACATCAGTCTGCGCCGGCTTACGCTGTTGGTTCGTGCTTTTGTTTATGTGCTCGGTGGTGGATGAGACACCTTTATGGAGACAGGTAGCCATTTAATGATGCCACTTTAGTGGGGGTAACTTTATTAGTTGTCGCTACAACAGACGCGTAAATTGAAATATTTAAAATACAATCATCGTCGTGATTAAGCAATAAATTTAATTTCAAGCCACAATAGGAGCAAAATCGATTATTGCAAACATTGAGAGTCGCCGTTCTGCCCCATCTGCCTGGGGGATGGACGAAAAACAGCGAAATACTCGACGGAAAATATGGAGTGGCAGCTGGAATCGTAGTGGCGGCTATATGCTGACTCTTTCCACACAATATGCATTTTGCATATTTCAAAAGGAAGCAAAACATAAATTCACATATTCCGGAAAATTAGAGCAACAATAAAATTAAATTTATCGTTTTCCAACACACGAATGCAAATCGAGTACGAGGGATGCCGACGATTGCCACTGGTGCAGTCATAGAGTCGCACAAAACGTCCGGCGGCGTGTCTGACTTTCGAGAGCATTTTCAAACTGGCCGTGTCATTGGATTCATTGCCAGTGTCCTCTCGTACTGGTGTAGAACAAAAGACCCACTGCATCTTCCGGAGCATATTTGAAGGAGGTCCATGGCGACAGATAAAGCGAATTTTTGCATACAGTCGAACGTGAATTTCGCAAGGTACAAGCAAACCTCGATGGGTGTGTGTGTGTGTGTGAGGGAAAAGTTTTGTTCCCGAGGACTACTCATCTGCTCCGTCTTCGTGGCAGTGAGTACCAAAAAATGATATACGAATGCTTCCTGGTCGGAAAGTCAAATGACAGGAAGTGTCATGCAAGTCTGTTCTGTACCTCGCCCAAAGGGCGAGGCGGCAAGCGAGAAAGGAAACTACCAACCAAAACTCTGACTGCTTTGAGCAACCACGAATGACTGTCTTCTCTCTTAGCTTCTGAACTTTGTCATTTTCATTTTCCATTGACTTTTTTCTTCTTCTTCTTTTTCTTTTAATTTTTCAATTTTCCTTTTTTCGGTTTTTCTTCTTTCTACGGGACGAGTACCCTGGGTCGTTCCTACACTACGCTAGTACGTTCGGTGGATTCCGAGATGCTTTTGTTTGGATTTGGGACAAAAATATGCGATTTCCATGGTCTAACTTAAGGGTAATAAAATTTTGAAACTTTCCGCCACTAAAACCACCGAAAAGTTGAGAGCTACCTAAGGTAAGTTACGTCGGTTGCTTTGCGGTGGTCGTTCTGTGGGGGGAGAACACGTTTTGTGTTTTTAAAGTTCCTGTTGATGAGTACACCGTATAGGATTCTTCTCTAACCCATGGTGGAGCTGCCTACCGCTGTCGTTGCGGTGCAAAATTTCAAAAAGTGTCGAGGGAGATTTATCTCGTGGCTCTCCTCCACCACTTTGGTGGAGCGTGCTGGATTTGTGTTTTAATAACTCAACTGGAAAAGTTAACAATTTCGTAGCGATGAAGTTATTGGCGAGCTGAAAAACATCGCTGAAAATTGGATTTAAATGCGAGTGGCGAAAGACTAAGTTTTTCGTACACTCAATTACCGCTATTTTGCATGAATACAAACTGGTGATAGAGGTGGACACGGTGAAGTTTTTCGACTGTGGCTAGTTCAGGAAGCGTTAGCTTATAATGTGGTTTTCTGGTTTTTAATTAAGCTACTTTTGCTAAAGGTGACTTCATTCTTTGGCGATCAGGATATCAATCAATCTTCTAGTTGTACAATTTTTAATGTGAAATTCCCTCGACCTTGATTAAGACACGGCTACATGCCCAGGAAAGGACACTGGGAGGTATTGTCTTCTAAAACTTTACTTCGATTTTCAATGATGACCTCAGTTGAACTGTTATCAATCGACGTCGTATGAATACATTCAGTTTTATTTGTATTACGGTTGCAGCTGTGAGGAAAGAGTGAGTCCACTAGCAGCTTTAGAGATACTTGAGAGGTGTTGTTCCAATTTAAACTTTTGAAGGTCCTTCTCCCTTCTTTTTTTTTTTTTTAGAGACTCGCGCAGGTTCAAGAGTTTATATTCTCTTATGATGTGATAGATACACAACCTGAGCGGAGTGCAGTGGTTTGGATCGTTGATGTTCGTTCACTACTCTCAGGGGTGGTTGTCCTAGATAGGACGAGAGCCGACCAAATTCCGCGTTGGTTATAGTCAGTAGTAATTCGTTCGAGCACTTTTTTTTTTAGTATTGCATACGCAGAGGATGAATTTTCAGTTGACCATATACTGTGAGTGCTACGCCTGTAGCAGTACGTCTGGTCACTTTCCATTCACCTCTGTGTTGCATACTTTTTGTCCGTATAGGAATTGTTGTACTTTTTCTTGGCTATGAACGAATCTGAATTATAGACTTTCCGCTCGACGGTCGATGATGTTAACCACTGCACCACAGCTTGTCTGCTTGTAGCGGAATCTTGGAAAACCCTTCATGAATCTCGATTTTTCGCGATTATCTTCGTGTGTTTTTTTTGGTGTTGGTTTTTTACTCAAAGGGACATTATAGATAAAAGGCAGCGAATTTCAGATGTTTCTCTTAACTTGTGTTTTTATTAACTTGTCGAATATCCGTCCTCACGTATGAAGACATTTTTGTAAAATATTAAAAAGAAAAATTAAATTGCTCGTAAGTCTATGCCAGTTTCGCCTACTGTACTCCGTGATTCAATATTACTATAATCCTGCCAGTTTTTATTTTTCAGCTCATTCAAACGCGCTAACACATCAGCGCAAATGCTAGTGTGTTAAACAACACGCAGAAATGTTAAGTACACACACGTAAGTGTGTCATTTGTCACGCAATGAGATGACATGTGTCACTTAATACGTTTGATTGTAAAATGTATGTAAATGTAAAATGTTCTATGGTGTTTAAACTAACTTTACACAGGGACACACTAATTAATAATTAACACATCTTGGAGCATTAGCATCGTAAGTGGGTAAAAGTATATATTATGAGCATTGCTATATACTCTACTCTCTCTCTCTCTGTCGCATGAAAGTCGCACTAGCGGCACTCTGCTCGTTAACGCATGGTACTTGAGACAAAGGAACGATCGAGAAACAAGAAGCTGAGCTAGTCATAGACAGTGCAAGCCAATGTTTATTTCATGGATATTATTTCTCTCTCGTCGAAGAACGACGATTAAAATAAAGGAGAAATACGAACAAATTATATTTTGTGTGTTGCTTCACAATGAAAAAAGAGCAAGAGTCAATCAAACAAGTTGCTTCACAATAAGAGCAATCAAGTCAATCAAATAAAAAAAAAGGAACAACAAATCAATCAAACGAAAGGGAAAGTTTCCCACTATAAGTGTCGGATCCATGATGTAATGGTTAACACACTAGACCCTCAACCCAATGATCCGAGTTCGAATTTCAAGGTCAGCAGCCACCAAGAAACAAAAACACTACTCCTTCTTCGCATTCTACATTGGTCCTTCGAGCAAGATGGCATGATCGTCATGATGTTGCTTCACAACAAAAAGAAACAATCAATTCAATCAAACAAAAAACAGTAATGTTTCGGGCTTGATGAGCATCGAAGGTACAAATGCTCGGAGGACGTGGACTAGATGAGCCTTTGATTTTTGTTAGCTGCGAAAAATGTTTACAGTTACCTTAAAATTTGAATACGGATCACTGGGTTGAATTGAGAGTCCAGTGTGTTAATCATTGTATGTATGTTGGCGTTACAGTCCATGAAGGACCTAAGCCGAGATTCTCTCAATCACCCATGTTGTGTGTGATTACATTTTCCCATAGGTGAAAGGGACCTACAGTTTATTGCCGGTTCCGAACGGCGAATTTCGAGAAGCTTTTCATGACAATTTTACTACAAGGGGTTTTGTCAGAACCCCGCTGAGGAGAAACACCGTGAAAAACACCTTCGATGACATGGCTGTGTCGGGATTCGATCCTGTATCATCGGCGTCAGAGGCCAACACACTACCCACTGCGCCACGGTGCTCTCACGGACTGTGGACTTCAGTCGGACTTCACGGACTGTAACGCCATATAATACGGCTTTCCAGCATCGCCCTAATCCAGTGGTTAGTGGGATAGTCCAGTTAGTATTATCAAAAGTACCCTCAATATCGAGGAAGGCGCAAATTGTGTTCTTCTTGCGTCTGAAGCTATTTTCAGTACGCCCTACTAAATGATGTGGCACGTTCTTTGCGATATGCATACTGGTTTGGATGCAGTGATATCTGATTCTCTAGGATACGGCTAGTATGGAGTTTTGCCAATTTTTCAATTATTTTTAGTAGGAAAGATGTTAGGCTGATAGGGTGATAGGATTTAGTCTGTTAATTTAGTTTTTCGATCTTGGAGATCAAGACAAGGTTGACTTCTTTGCAGATTTGAGGAATGTAGTCCAAGTTGAAACAGAACTTAAAAAGGACTATCAGTGGTGCTATAATAATCTCTAGGTCTTTCTGTAGAATAGCAAGAAATACACCACCTATTCCTGGGGCTTTATAGAGTTAAAAATTACCAATTGCCCATTTAGCTCTAGAGGCTAATTCTTCTACCATCAGCGTTTAATTGGACACTCGTTTGATCGTCAAAAGGTATGTATTGGGTATTAGAACCAGGAAACTGTACCTCAAGTTATGTCTGCAGGGTTTCCAGGAAATTGACAGTAAAGGTACTGTGTGATTTGCAAAGCAGCCCGAGTCGATTTGTATGCTCTTGGGATATCACTTTATAGAGTCGAGCCGCAGTTGGTAAAGAGTCTATGTTCTCGCAGTGTTTCCTCCAATACACTTTCTTGGGTTTTCTCAATTAAAGCTTGCAGATCTCATATAATCAGTCCCTGTTAAACAGAAATCTCACCTGTTTCCTTAGATATTCAAGCTGTGCATTCCACTAAGGTACAGACTCCTTGTGTGTATTTGTCCTACGTGCACAACTGTTCATAGAAGATGAGATAAGTACTTCATTGAGCTGATAAGCCGCTTCTTCGATGTCTTCTGTCGATTCAATCAATTTAAGAAGCATGTCTTCTTTGGCGGCAAGTTGAGCTTGAAAAAGAGCTCAATTTGTTCGTTTTGGCTGATCTATGTAAGTTCAGCTTCTCAAAACTTACAAGTGATGTTGAATCTGATATGCTGGTGAGTGGTGATCAGATAGTGAGGCCCCATTGTCGATTTGCTGGTCACAAATTGTATTTGTCACAAAGATCCTAGAGATTGTAAGGTAGGTTTGTTGTCTCTATTGGCAACGGTGAGATTGCTATTAAGTAAATATTCGAAAAGTGACTCACCCAGCTTATTGGTGTTACTGCTGCCCCATTCCATGTGGCAGGTATTGGCATCACTTTCAATGACGAAATGTCGTTTGCGGCGAGTGTTGTTCGGTCGTAAGTAGGTATTTCCATAAGAAAATGGTAATCCTAACTGCGCATGTTTCACTTTGACACGTGCCATGAACCACGCGAGACTGAAAATCCCACTCGTCAAACTTACGCAGTACTTCTTCTTATAAAAACAATGTTTCTTCTGCTACAGATGTCAAGATTTTGGTATAGCGAGCTGAGTGAAAATCTGTCATTTCGGATAATATGACCAAATGGAACTCACCGATGATAAACATAATGTTTGGAGGTCTTGGATGCTTGCATCCAGTGCTCCTGTCTTATTGAAATAAATCGAATTCAAAAATATACTAGAAGCACCTTACCCAGCTTTTAAATTCCCTGTATACGGAAAAGAAGAGAAGCTTGGCTCTGGTACTTCGTGGGCTGTAGTGCCATCAAAGAAGAAGTGTACGGAAAAGGACATACATTCATATTAAATTCGAAATAGATCAGATTTGTTATGCTTATTTTGTCATTGTGTCCCGTGCTAACGACAAAAACTCCAACAATAGACCACATGCTCAAATCGAGTGTCAATGTCCCCATAATCACATGAGACATGACAATAAATTGGTCGTGAACAAGTCTATACAAAAATCCCTTATTTGCGAACTCCTTCTTCTACTTGACGTATTTAGGAAGGGAATATTGCGACCAACATGACTTCCGCCGCTTGAAGAAGACATCGCCCAATTGACATATCATCTGTGGTAGTGATTTCAAAAATCCCTCATACCCAAGCCGATTCGATTCGCCTTGTTTTGAATGGGAATCACCCTTGGCTTGGTTGTTCTTCCCGCAAGCTTGAAGGAATTTGCTTCGCTCAGTAAAATTCGTAACGCTTTTCCGATGTTAGTTGCAAAATCATTTTCCTCATCGCCTAGGGTTCTCCATGGGAACCACGAGTGTAATAGAGTCAACAAGACACAGGGGTCCTGGACGATATATGGTCACAGAATTTTATATTCAGAATCAATAGATCACTTGTGCTCTTGTGATACTTTTGGGTGACGTTGCACCGCACTGTTGTCGCGATTTTAAACGCTTTCGATGCCGCATATTCTACTGGCATAAGGATGATGTGTGTATTTATAGCACACTTTGGGTGACTTATATGTACTCGTACAATGTGTGAAAGCTCATTAGTGGAAGATATGATTTTGGATTGGTTAATTTTTTGTTTTTTTTTTGGTTGGGGGAATTCCCGACGAGGCGGAACGAAAGGATGCATACGGTCGAGGCTGCTTATGCTCGAATTGGCTAACAAGGTGAAACATATTTTTACACGCGATACGAATACGAGCGTATATGGGAGGTTTTCGCTTGCGTTCACATTTTATGTGGCTGCTGGCCGACTTAATTAGGGACAGATGCAGATTTTCGTGTGAAAATCTGTTTTAGTGGTTCTATGTCTTTATTTTTTGGCGTAGTTGTGGAGAGGGTGGTAAACATGAACGGGTGAAACATATTTAAAATAGACAAATCAAGCTGCTACGTAAATTTGGAGCGTGGATAGTGTGAGAAAACTTGGCAATTGTGACCGGGGTCTTGTCCTGGGAGAAGAGATACCCTTTCGAGCATATTGGCTAGTATCTTGCTAATAATTTGTATAATGTATTTCAAAGCTGCAACTTATACCAGGTTTTCTTGGAATAGACGAGTGATAAAAAATACTCCAAAGTTCTGCTTAAATTGCTTGCTCAGTTCGTCGATTATGACGATCCCAAAATGCTCGAAGTACGCGAAAAACATTTTTTAAGCATTAGTCTTTTCTTAAGAAAATGGCACTACTAACTGAGATTGACTAACTTTCATGCATATCACAGGTGTTACGAGAGCTATCAGAATAGGACAATGAAAATCACCAAATGTGGTATGTGCACTTCTTCTTCTTCTTCTTAGGCGCTACAGTTCATGGCGCACCTGGGTCTCCTTCAAAAAACTTCTTCAACTGGCACGGTCTTTCGCCAGCAGATCAGTGCCGCACGCTTAGTTGGTAGGAGTCCTCTTCCACTTACGTTCGCCACTTTAAGTTTGGCCGTTCTCGACCGCGTCGCCCCTCAGGGTTGGATTCAATGACCTTCCGGGCCGGAGGTGTCTTTTCCATGCGCTCTGCATGACCTAGCCTTCTTAGACGATGGACGCCGTGCTACATCCATGTCGCTGTACGGCCCGTACAATTCACTATTATGTCTTCCCCTCCACTCCCCATTTATGCAGGTCGGGCCGAAAATTGTACGCAGAATTTTTCTCTCAAAACGACCAATGGCCTCCTCATCCGCTTTCGATGAGGTCCATGTTTCTGCGCCATAAAGCAGGACCGGTATGATTAGGGTGTATATGGTCACCTTGGTTTTCCGAGCAAGGGCTCTGCCTCTCAATTGTCTCCCGAGCCCAAAGAAACAACGGTTGGCAAGAGTTATTCTGCGTTTAATATCGGCACTGATGTCATTGCTGCAAGTCACTGCGAGGCCTAGGTAGATGAAGTCCTTAACTACCTCGAAATTGTACCTGCAAATATGTGCACCCTGGCCAAGACGCTGGTGGGTCGTGTCCTCTTTCGACGACAGTATATATTTCGACTTGCGACTGGCGCCATTTTAGCCGCTTCCGCCCCAATGCTCGTAATGCTCAATGACATTTCGCTGAGTTAGTCCAATTATTTCGATGTCATCGGCATATGCGAGCAGTTTTAGAGACTTGAAAAAGATACTGCCACTCCGGTACATCTACGTAACCTTCCATGCAATATTTAATCCTCAAATCTGTAAAAAAAGCCTTTTTAGTCGTCGTCTACTAGATACATCATAAAGCATGATGTTTGCGTGACAATTTTTTGTTGATAACTTCAGCGATTTTATCTCGGTAATCTCAGCTCTTCGGTCTCAGATAGATATGTAAGTCTATAAGACGGATAACGGGTATTTAGAACTAAAATGTCACATCGGTTATGTTATTTCTGATCCGCGGGGGCTGTGTGTCAACTTGGGTTGAGCAGGGACAGAGATCGAAGCTGGCGTTTGCCATGTTAAACGCGATCAACTTCTTTGCTCTGTTTGCTCGCTCCCTCCCCCCTGTTCGCGAACAAGCCCATGCAGCAAAACAAGAGGCATATAAAGCCATGCTGCAACGACGGACGAGAGCTGCTCGCGAAATCTATGAGCAGAAGAGAAGAGAGGAACACACGCTTTTCAGAAGAAAGAAGAGAGAGCACGGAAAGCGTGAGATCGAGGAGATGGAGAGATGCTTCCGCAGGAATGATGCCCGTAAGTTTTACAATAAGGTAAAACGAACATGGCTACAAAGCCAGAGCCAGACCGGCGGCCTGCAGGGTTGAAAATGGAGAACTGGTAGTAGAGTCGCAGTCGATGCTGAAGATTTGGAAAGACCACTTCTGCAGACTGTATGACGGCGATGATAGACAAGATACCGCTGTCAGGCAGAACGAGCCATTCGTAATGGACGACAATGAAACAGAATTCAGTCCACCCGACCTAGACGAAGTCAAAATAGCAATATCAAGACTTAAGTCTAATAAAGCCGCGGGCGCAGACGGCCTGTCTGCTGAGCTTCTTAAGGCGGCTGAAGATGAGCTGGTAAGGTGTATGCACCATATCATTTGCAAGGTATGGTTGAAGGAAAGCATGCCCGACGAATGGAATCTCAGCATCGTTTGCCCGGTCCATAAGAAAGGAGACTCCTATAACTGCGCCAACTATAGGGGAATAGGTCTCCTTAACATCGCATATAAGATCTTCTCTGCCGTATTGTGTGAACGCCTGAAACCGTTTGTGGATAACCTGATCAGCTCTTATCAGTGTGGTTTCAGGCCAGGTAAATACACAATAGACCAAATATTTACGCAACGGCAGATCTTGGAGAAGACCCAGTAATACCAAATCGACACTCACCACCTCCTTGTCGATTTCAAGGCTGCATATGACAGCGTGTATAGAGGATGACAATGGAGAATTCTTGCTGCTCCATTAAGGTCGGTAATGAGCAAATCGAGACCTTTGATGTTAGAAAAGGATTTAGGCAAGGTGACGCGCTGTCATGCAACTTTTTCAACATCGTGCTTAAAATGATCGTGCAAGAGTCACTGGCCAACAGAAGAAGTACGATTTATTTCAAGTCTACGCAATTGCTTGCGTACGCCGACGACATTGACGTGATTGGACGGACACAGCGAAACTTCAATGAGGCCTTTGTAAGCATTGAGGTAGAAGCGGCTAAGATGCCTCTCAAGGTTAATGAGGGTAAAACCAAATATCTACTTTCATCTAAAAGAGACGGACACCACCGACGTATTGGCCAGAACGTCACCATGGGCGGATATAACTTTAAAGTGGTCAAGGAATTCGTCTAGCTTGGCTCACTGATGACCAGCGACAACAACACCAGCGCTGAGATAAAACGCTAAAATGATAAAACGCAGAAACATAAGTCCTCCTTTACGGCGCAGAGGCTTGGACCTTAACAAAAGCGGATGAAGATGCCCTTGGTCGTTTCGAGAGGAAAACTCTGCGTACTATCTACGTTTGTTCAAACGGTGTATGGAGGAGAAGATATAACGAAGAACTGTACGGGTTGTACAGCGACATCGGCCTGGTACGACGTCTACGGATACAGCGTCTAAAGTGGCTAGGCCATGTAGAGCGCATGGAAAATACAGCTCCGACCCGAAGAGTCATCGAATCCACTCCGAAAGGAAGGCGCGGCAGAGGACGGCCGCATCATCGGTGGCGCACGCAGGTGGAAGGGGACCTTAAGCAACTGGGCGTGCCGCGCTGGAAACAGCTGGCTAAAGACCGTGCCAGCTGGAGACGCTTGTTGGTTGAGGCCCATGTTCACCACGGACTGTAGCGCCACCTAAGTAAGTAAGTAAGTAAGTTAATTAGGTTAGGTTAGGTTAGATAGTTAGTCGTAAGTTATGTGTATATATATATATTTATATATATGTGTCTATGCATGTATATATAGATATGTATATACATATGAAACAGGTTTGGCTAGATTAGGATTACAGTGACGGAATTAACCCGGTTTTCTATTTACCTGCTACATCTCGAGGGGATTAGGTTGAAATCCTTCTACATGCTGCTCGTCTGATCAGCAATTATGTGGTCACACTTAAATTTGAAACTTCGTACTACCCGATCGCTCGTTGTTGCGATAAAGAATAGCGAGCAATGGCAAACCGCGTTCTATTTGATGTGGATAACGTGTAATGCAATTCGGTCGCCTGGCCGCCTTAGTTGGAGATCGCTGCCCGTTACAACAGACCACTTTCTTTAGGTCCAAACCTTTGGGTAGAACATAAGAATAAGCTCGTATGTGGAAGCAGCCAATATCGCTCCCATTTTTGGCGTCGCAGGAACCTTGCATTCTTGATTGAATTGGAATATGCTAAGAGCACGATGGAAACGAGCTGCGAAAATTTGATTTTATGTACATACATGTCTTCGGTCTGGTGGGGCGTTGGAGTATGGACATTCATACTCCGATTGGGTCACTGCTATTTAATTAGGACTACACCTTTCGAGGAGATAAAGGTTTCCTTTTGGTCTGTGCCATGAATCACGGACATAGGGGTACTCCAAAGTGCACAGACAATCAGTACCAGTGGCTCTACGTCGACCTTGGAGAGCATAAGTACACTGCCCACACCGTTTATATTATACAACCCACTAAGCGACATCACCAATTGAAGATGGACAAGTGCTGACTATAAATTCGAAAGGTATGCAATGCTTAAGGTGTACTATGGAATCCTTCGATGGCAAGTGGCATAATGCCACAGGATAAGGAAAGAGTGATTTTCTTCTCGACAAGAAATCCTTACATAAACGCTGTGGCTTTCTTGAAGCAAACTTACCGGCGACATATTATGACAAATGGTAGTACCTCGCTGAAAGACAATATCGCTTCAATGAAAATGCATCTTTCCTGTTAACATTAATATATGTATCTTGTGTGTGTTTTATTTGTATCGTTCATCACTAAATATTTACATCAAATTCAATCTATTAAAGATGTACATACGTAATTCACAATCTACATCCTCTATTAAGTAAAATGCAAATGTAATTGAAAAAATATTTGGTTTTACGCCTAACTAAGGTTCTTTGGTTTACGAATTTTGTGTTGAGAAATGCTCTTCCTCGGGTTTGACGTCCCTTCAAAAGGGACAACATAAAATGGTAAACGAGAGAAAGAAATTAAATTTAAATTGCACTCTTCCGCCAACGTCGAAATAAATATCACAAGTGGAACTGTCCCCCTTCCGCATGGTTCCATTAACACTAGCTTATCACTTATCGTCGATTTGAAAAGTATCCGAAGTGATGTCCACATCAGTTCGAGCGTCGTTGATTAAAAGTATCACCGGAGGTGGCGGGTGTCGATGCCGATGTGGTTTGATCGCTTTCCTTGTCCTGATGGGCGGTCATGTGTCGCGTGAGATGATGACGCTCACGGAAGGACTCATTGCAGACGGGACACTTGAGTTTATCTTCGCGTTTTCTTCGATTCGGATCGCATGCCACGTCACTCTTATGATGCGAACGCATGTGGTACACTAGATCACTGGTCATGCGGAAGCTAATGTTGCACTTGGCACAGACGTTCTGGGCCGTTAGGGAGAATGTCGAAGCCAGCGTCGGTGGTATGAGTGAAGTTAAGATTGCAGCAGCAGCTGGACTGCGTACGATACCGCTGATGTCGCTTTGCGGTGCGAACGAATGGGCGGCAGGATTTGGAAACGGAAAGCCTGGGTATGCGGGAAGAAATGCTTCCGGTGATGCGTTCAATGGCTGACGGTACATAAGTTGTTGTTTTATTCGTTGATTCTGGGCGGCTAGCACTTGAACTTGATTTACTGACTGGAATGCCCCATTGAACTGGTACTCTGGACGAAAGCTCTGGTAGGGTCCGGAACTGGGACGTGGCGGTGTTGTGGATATCGGTGGACTCATTGATGTACAACTCAACTGGTCGGGACTTAAAGGTGGTACTGGCGACTCGAGGCGAGCCACTTTGGTGAATGCACTCTTTGGATTGTCTACTGCAACATCGGGCACTACGATTATAGTCGGGTCGTCATATACTCTAGGTGATCGGACGATAGAGATTTGAGAGTTTGAATATCGCCGCGCTAATTCGCTGTTATTATTGAATAGTTCTCCAGTTTCGACGTGCTGGCGCGGTGATAAGTCCGTCGGGTATTGCCGCTCCGACGTTTCAGTTAAACGAGCTTGTTTCTCAAGTTGTTGTTTCTGCTTGAACTTGTCGTCGGGCATCATTAGGAAGGCTACATCGAAAGAGCGTTTCAGCGACGTACTCTTGACACTCGCCGATGTTGCGGAATGATTCTCGGAGATGGACAACTCGGAACGTTGATGATTGTCCATAATCATGATTGGTTCGCGCACTTTACACTTATTGTTCGATCGAAGAAAAATGTTAAATTGCAATCCAAATTAATCGCTTAGTGGTAATTTTCAATTCCTGTCAGAATCGGTCAGAATCCAAATGCGAACTGTCGCACAGCATCCATCTGTCATGCCTTAAGTAGAATTTTCGAAACCACCCCCGGTGTATATGGTTTTTTCCAACGAGAATATTGTCGCACTCAAGCAACAATACCATCATCCCTTCTAACTCACTCATACATACCCGCACACATTGTACTACCCTCGAAAATCTGGTTTCGAAGTTACCAACATATTCTCCAACAGATCTATTTCTGTTTTTTTGCTTTTTTTTTTATTGTACTCCACCATTGCTACTGAATTGGGGATGGTTTCGAACATCCATGAGGTATCCAATATTTTCAAGAGGCTTCACCATAATGTAGCTTTACATCTGGCACGAAGGGTGGAGCTCTCTCTTCGTGTTGGATTTTCTCTCTATTGGCAATTCATCCCTCGGAACGGAAAGTAGGCGGTCCTATCTGTCGTAGATTCCTTGATGATAGCATGTACGTTAGTACCTTCTGGTGGAACTTCGAAAACCAGAAAACAGGTTGCTGCATCCTCTCCGACTCTCACACGATACTGCGCTGATAAATTCTAGCCTTTTGCCTATCCGTACGGGATGATGATGCCCACCCACAGCGCTACGAGCAGCAGCGGCAAGCACATAAAAGGATAACATGCTGTTTGTGTTGAATGGTAAAAGATTTCCAATGTATGATTTTTTAAATGAAACATAATCCAGCGTTTTTTGCTCCACTGTGTGGTAGTGGTACCGAACACTATATGGAGTAGGTGGAGGAGTTGTTAGGTATTGTTTATTCGATCGTACGTAGTACGATTATTGGAAATGCGAGGTGGCTCTTGTGCAACTATTGAATTTGCTACGGGTAAGGAGACAAAGTTTTAAATGGATCGGTTTCGGTTAAAGTTTGTGCGAATATTTCGAGCGGTCGTTGCCCTATTGGGGAAGGATTCGCCTGGATTCCGTATTCCACTATTAGGCATGTCTTGTAAGTATGTATGTATGTACCTATAAATGAAGGTACATACATAGGTATGTATCTTCCTATGAAGGTAGGAAGAAGGTTAACGCTGTCATCGCAAGTACGGTAGTTCAAGGAATGCTTTTCGCTAACACGGAAGCTCCTCTTCGTGTTATGAAATGGGATTTGATATTCTATCCTAGCTTAAGAAACCGCTGTACCATCGTCCTACGTAAGTCCCAAAATTCCCTTTTCGTGAACTATCTTCGTACCATCATTTTCCAAATACTTAAATAGTCATCACCTGGGCTCTCCGTAATCAAGAGTAGGAATTATGGTATTTGTATTATAAGGACATTTAAGGGATTAAACCCTGCTAGCCGCGTCTATCTTGCGCCTTTCACTAGTTGTAAATGGAGTTTTTTTAGCGTCTCCAGCTGGCTCGGTGTTTGGTCAGTTGTTTCCAGCGCCGCACCCTCAATCCGTAGATACGGCCGTCTTCTACCGCGTACTCCTTTAATATCGTAAGCAATTGCGTAGACCTGGAATAAATCGTACCTCTTGTGTTGGCCAGCGACTCTTGCACAATACTTTCAAGCACGATATTAAAAAAGTTGCATAACAGCGCCTCACCTTGTCTAAATTGTTTTTTAACATCAAAGATCACGGTTTGTTCACTACCGACCTTGATGGAGCAGCGAGAGTTGTCCATTGTCATCCTGCACAGTCGGACAAGTTTGGCAGGGCTGTTAAAACTAGGTACGGCTTTGTATAGCTCGTTTCTATACACGCTGTCATACGCGGCCTTGAAGTCGACGAAAAGGTGGTGAGTGTCGATTTCGTATTCCTGGGTCTTCTCCAAGATCTGCCGTAGCGTAAATATTTAATGTATTGTTGATTTACCGGGCCTGAAACCACACTGATAAGAGCCGATCAGGTTATCCACAAACGGTTCCAGGCGTTCACACAATACGGCAGAGAAGATCTTATGAGACTTCTTCTTCTTCTTTGGTGGCGTTACAGCCCATGAAGGACCAGAGCCAAGCTTCCTGAATCACCTATGTTGTGTGTGATTTATTTTTCACACAGGTGAAAGGGACCTACAGTTTAATGCCGATTCCGAACAGCGTGAGTCGAGAAGCTTTTTCATGGCAAGTTTACTACGGGGGGTTTTGCCAGTACACCGCCGAGGAGGACCGTCGGGAAATATGAGACTTATGAGTTTGCGCAGTTAGAGCGGTCTGCTTTCTTATGGTCCGGGCAAACGATGCTAAGATTCCATTCGTCGGGCATGCATTCCTCCGACCATACCTTGTAAATGAGATGGTGCATGCACCTTACCAGCTCATCTCCAGCCGCCTTAAAAAGGCCAGCAGACAGGCGCCCGCGGCTTTATCAGACTTAAGTCTTGATATCGTTATTTTGACTTCGTCTAGGTCAGGTGGATGGAATTCTCTTACATCGTCGTCCATTACGAATGAATCGTTCTGCCTGACAGCGGTATCTTGTCTGTCATCGCCGTTATACAGTCTGCAGAAGTAGTCTTGCTAAATCCTCAGGATTGACTGTGATCCCACTACCAGTTCTCCATTTTCAACCCTGCAGGCGACCGCTCTGGCTTTGTAGCCATGGTGTGTTCGTTTTACCTTGTTGTAAAACCTCCGGGCGTCATTCCTGCGGAAGCACCTCCCCATCTCCTCGATCTCACGCTTTCTGCATTATCTTTTCTTTATTTCTTTCGCAGCAGTAGCTCTCGTCTGTCGTTGCAGCGTGGTTTTATGTGCCTCTTGTCTTGCTGCATGGGCTTGTTCGCATTGTTCATCCAGGTGGTGGCGGCTTGAAATCCAGCACCTCTAAGGCAGCGTCTCTGACGACGCTCTGGCAATGCGACCATTCCTGCTCTATTGTTTGCGCTGCTGTGGGCGGATTTTGAAAGAGACCGAATTGGCAAAGATTCTGCCAGTCTCTTGCGATTGTAGCTTTCCGACGTCACACTTACGTTGTCGATATTCTCGATATCCTCATTCGTACCTTGGCTACAACAAGGTAGTGGTCCGAGTCGATGTTGGCTCCTCGGAAGGTTCGTACGTCGAGGATAATGGATGAGTGTCGGCGTCGGTCGCAATGTGATCAATTTGGTTAGTGGTCTATTGATCAGGAGACCGCCAGGTACCCCTGTGGATGTTGAGATGGGGGAATCGTGTGCTTACTACAAGGATGTTGCGCTCCGTTAGAAAGTCGATTAGGCTAATTCCTAAATGTGGTGTTATCAAAATATGTCTTCTCTGCCTAGCTTTGCGTTATAATCTCCTAGTACGATTTTGGTGTCATAACTGGGTCATGGGGCCTATGTTCGGTCCAGGAGATCATTGAAGTCATCCTTACGTCGATCATCTTTTTCTTTCGTGGGGCTGTCTACGCATATTAGGGTTATATTCCCAAGTGTTATGAGGCGTTCGCTTACGAAAGCTTAAGACTCTTTGTCTAAGTCTACCTCGAATAACAAATCCGCACCCAAATAAGCGTTGCTTGTTTTGCTTGTAGCAATTACCGTAATAAATATCACAGTTTTTCATTCATTTTTTGCCTTCTTGGAGCGCGGTAATGTCTGCATTGTAGCAGTCAAGGGTTTTTTCCAATTGATTGCCCGCACCTGGTCTGTTGAGGGACCTCACATTCCAGGTGCAGAGTCGTAGTTTCTTATTGCGTTTGCAGGGGTCGTCAACGTTAGAATCGTCCGTATCTGAGGCTTGTTGTTGTTTCGTAAAATGATGGTTTTTCCGTGATAGGGCTGTTAACCCTAAGCACAACCCCCAACCTGAAGGCCTAGGTTCCTTTTACCCCATGGAACAACGGGCTGGTCGCTACAAACATTAGTTTACTGTCCGGCGGGTGCTGGGCAGCTATCCAGGAGGGGCCACTCGGAGGCTGTGTGTCCACTTGGATTGAGCAGGGACAGAGATCGAAGCTGGTATTTGCTCTGTTTGCTCGCTCCCTCTCGTTATACAAACATAATGTACAGAAAATATCTCCAAAGCCTGAAAGCTTGTCCGCAAAAGATTAGATTCAATCATAGTCTGTTATCTAACTTTTAACGTGGCGCAGCGGTTAGTGTGGGGGACTCTGACGTACCATGACCGAGTTCGGAACCCGATTACACCAAAGCCATCGAATGTTTATTTCCCGGAGTCCCTCCTTGGCGGGGTGCTGGCAAAGCCCCCCGTAGTATACTTGCCATGAAAAAGCTCTTCGACTTACGCCGCTCGCAATCGGCATTAAACTGTAGGTCTCTTTCACCTTTGTGAAAAATAAATCACACACAACATGGGTGAATGAGAGAAGCTTGACTCTAGTCCTTCATGGGCTGTAACAAGCCAATATACCGTATCTCGAATGTGACTCCACTAATCCGAAATAGCTTTGTAGAAGCACGGGTTGGGGGCATAGATAGCTCAGGTGGAGAGCGCAAATGGAGATTGTCGTGCGTGCTCCATTTCAGATTCTAGTCAATCCAGACTCCTAGATGCTTGTACTTTGAAACGTTTTGGATGTACTTAGAGCATCATCCTCATTGTCTCCTAGCTTGTCATGGTTACATGTAAGCAATGGTTATATGTAAGCAATTACAGTCAAACATTTTGATGTACAGATGTGGACACTAAGAGGACCGACAGTGCGTGCTCATAGTAGTGTAAGATTAGACTCAGTAAAAACACCACCCTTTGAGTTAACTGTTTTTGTTTTTCTACTACAACTAAGTCAATTGACTTATCTAGCAGTTTTCCGTTCTCGAGGTTATCGCATTTAGCAGGTAGATTTCCAGTAAGATTACTTCTCTTGGCACAATCCCGGAGTTCCCAGAGTTGTATACCATAAGCCCAAATATGTCTAAGCACTTGCTTGTAAAGAAGCACCTTGTATTCAGTACTAAGCTGGGACATTCCCAAGCAGCCAGTACATTTCTTTATACATATTTCAACTCAAACTCCTCAAGCTTTTTCTTTACATGCGGTTTCCATTTCAATTTCGCGTCGAGAATCACGGCTAGGTATTTTGCCTCGTTTACGAATGGGATCCTAACTCCATTTACGAAGACAGGTAGTGCACTTAGTTTTCTATAAGTAAAATGTACGTGGACAGATTTGGTTTCGTTAGGCGCGATTTGCCAAGTCTTTGTCCAGTCGCTTATACGATTCAGGGCATATTGCAATTTAGTCGTTGATTCCTCAACTGATTTTTTGTGGCCAAAATTGCAATATCATAGGCGAATGTGGCCATCACAGTGCCATCCGTTGTGGTATGTCTCTGGTATACAGCAGGTAAAGCAGCGGACCAAGTACACTTCCCTGCGGAACGCCAGCCGTAATTGCTCTTAAATTCGAGTATTCGCTCCCTTGTTTAACATGAAAGAGTAGATAAGATAGATAAGTAGTTTTTCAGAACGTTCGATGGTTGTTGGGGAAAAACTTGTCTCAGTTTATATCCCTAACCTTCGTGCCACACTTTGCCAAAGGCTTGGGAGACGCCAGGAAATACACTCGAACATATTAGCTTATGCTCGAGTGCTTTTTCGACCACATCGGTTTTTCGATGCACTTGGCCCAATTGTTCGTCACTTTTTTTTTCGGAAGGGGGTATTATTCCACGCTATGTGCTGAATAGCTTCAACGAATCGGTCGACTTCAATTCTAATTTGTATGGCGTCCTAAGTGGCACTCTTAGACTAATTCCTTCTTAAATTTCATTCCTAAAACCTTCTCAGTTTGTCCTTTTCAACATGAGTTTCACTTATCGTCAATAAAACTGGACAATGGTCTGAGGAGAGATCAAAGTTCCCTTCAACTTTGATGTAGCGATCAAATATGTCTTTTGCAACGAAAAAATCGATAAGGTCAGGTGTTGTCGCAGTGTCTGTAGGCCAGTACGTTGGTTTGACAGTTGAGTAAAATTTGCAACCGAAATCCATACCCAATTTGTAGAGCATTTTGCCTATCTGTGAAATACATCTTGAACCCCAAAACGTGTGTTTGGCATTAAAGTCACCACCAATAAGAAAATTCGGTCCAACTTACTTACTTACTTACTTACTTATCAGGCCTGCGATCCATGGAGGATCTGAGCCTGAGCTATAGCTGCCTTCCATCCTTGACGGTCCCGGGCACGCTGCTTCCAGTTGTCAAGACCAAGATGTCTTACATCCGCGATTACTTGGTCTTTATACCGGAGGTTCGGTCTTCCTCTTCTTCTCGAACCAGGAGGCTCGGAGTCGAAGACCCTCTTAGCTGGAGCGTTGATGTCCATGCGCTCGATGTGGCCGAGCCAGTGTAGTCGACGGGTCCTTGCTTTCCGGACTACATCCACATCTTGGTACAGCTCGTAGAGTTCACGGTTGTGTCTTCTTCTCCATTCACTTTCCTCACAGACAGGACCAAATATCCGGCGCAGAATTTTTCTTTCGAAAGAACCCAAAATCAGCTCCGCTGTCCTGCTTATCGTCCAGCTTTCGGCTCCGTACAGCAAGACTGGCAGAATGAGCGTTTTGTAAAGCATGACTTTGGTCTTCCGAGTGAGGAGTTTTGACCCCAGTTGCTTGGACAAGCCGAAGCAGCAGCGGTTGCCAAGGGCGATTCTACGCCGGATCTCCACTGTGGTGTCATTTGTGGAATTTACGTTTGCCCCGAGGTAGACAAACTCCTTAACTACCTCGAAATTGTAGCTGTCAATTGTTATGTTTTGTCCCAGGTGGTGAGCGACGGATTGGTTTTTGCTTGACAGCATGTATTTCGTTTTGTCCTCATTGATCTTAAGGCCAATTCGTTTCGCCTGTTCTTCAATCGCCGTGAATGCTTCCACAATGCCACGGCGAGAACACGCGATGATGTCGATATCATCCGCGTATCCTAGCAGCTGGATGGACTTGTAAAAGATAGTGCCTTCCCTGTTGACGCCTGCCCGTCGCACTATCTGCTCCAGCACCAGGTTGAAGAAGTCACATGACAGCGCATCTCCTTGCCGAAATCCGGTGCATGTTTCGAATGGTTCCGAGGTCCTAGAACCGAGTTGCACGGTGCATCGCGTGTTTTTTAGCGTGGCGCGACACAACTGGATCAGTTTTCCCGAATTCGGCCATCGCCCCAAACAGTGCTTCACGGTGAATGCTGTCGTATGCGGCTTTGAAATCGATGAAAAGATGGTGTGTATCGATTTGAAACTCGTTGGTCTTTTCCAGGATTTGTCGAAGTGTGAAAATTTGGTCTATAGTTGATTTGCCGGGCCGGAAGCCGCACTGGTAGCTGCCGATTAGTGCGGTGCAAAATGGTTTTAGACGTTCACACAATACGCTGGACAGGATCTTGTATGCGACATTGAGCAGGGATATGCCTCTATAGTTCTTACAAGAGGTAGGATCGCCTTTTTTGTGGATGGGGCATATAGAGCTGGTATTCCAGTCGTCGGGCATGCTCTCATCTTCCCAAATTCTGCAGATGATCTGGTGCATGCTCCCTACCAGAACATCGCCGCCAGCCTTGAAGAGCTCTGATGGCAAGCCATCTGAGCCTGCGGCCTTGTTGTTCTTCAGCTTCTGAATAGCTGTGCCGACTTCTTCTATGCTGGGTGGGAGGACTACTTCAGCGGCTGGAGTTGGGATTTCCTCAGTCCCTACCACTCTCTCTTGGTCATGCTCGTTAAGCAGCTGCTGGAAGTGCTGCTTAAATACATCCACTATTCCCTGCGGGTCGGTGACAAGATTACCCTCGCAGTTTCGAAGAGCCAGGGTGCCCTTTTTGAAGCCTCCTGCAAGGCCTTTGGCTTTCCTGTAAAAGGCTCGTATTTTATGTCTATCCCTAGACTCCTCGATATCCTTGAGCTGGGAGGCTGCGAAGATTCTTTTCTTTTGTCGCAGTAGTTTCTTCTCCTCCCTTCTTCTGGCTCGGTACTCTTCTCGCGCTGCCCTGGTTTTCCTCTGCAGCGCCTTTTGGTACGCCTCGTCGGTTGCTGCCTTTTCCTGCTCACACTCGCCATCATACCACGGGTTTCTTGCCGGGGGTGGTAGGTATCCTAAGGTGGTTTCGGCTACTTCCTGAATGGCTGAGCGGCAATGCAGCCACATATTATTGGCATTTGTGTTCGACGTAGGCATACCGTAGAGTCTTTCGCTCAGCTGCTCCCTGTAGACTCTGGCAACCTCCGGTGTGCTCAGGCTCCCAATGTCGAACCTCCTCCTGATTTGGTTGGCGGTTCGACCGTCCGGAGATCGCCAGGTTGCTGTGTGGATTCGCTTGCGAGGGAATCTTGTGCTACTTATCACCGCATTACGAGCTGTCGCAAAGTCAGCGAGTCGGAAGCCGTTATCTGTTGTTGTATCGTGGAGGCTGTGCTTTCCGATCACTCCGCCAAGGGTGTTTTCCTTTCCGATTTTGGCGTCGAAGTCCCCGAGCACGATTTTTACATCGTACTCCGGACAAGCTCCGTAGGCGTTGTCCAGGAGGTCATAGAAGTCCTCCTTGATAGGGTCTTCAGCCTCGTCGGTAGGGGCGTGTGCACATATAAGGCTGATGTTATAAAATCTGCCTCTGATGCGGATCACAGCCAGGCGATCACTTAAAAGTCGATGACCTTCGACCTTAACCGCTTTCCCACGACGAATCCGCATCCCAGTAAGTGCAACCTTTTGTGACAGCTGTAATAAATGTCGCAATTTCTCTTCCTAATCATACCGTTTCCTATCCAGCGTATTTCCTGGACCGCAGTAATATCCGCCTTGTACTGCGTGAGGATTCCTTCTAGTTTATGAGCAGCTCCGGGAGTGTACAGGGTTCTGACATTCCAGGAGCATACTCGCAAATCGTGTTCCTTTTTCGTGCGTTGTCGTCGTCGAGTATCCGTCCGTATATCCGAGGCATCTTGCTCATTCACAACTTTGGGTTTTTTTACGTGGGCGGATTGTTAGCCCGCCGCACAACCGCCATTCTGGTCGGGGTTTTCTTCGCTGCATACGTTTGTTCACCTCCCAACGGTTGTTGAAGAGGCTATCCAGAGGGCGCCGCGAGGAGGCCGTATGTCAACTTGACCCAGGCATTTAAACAGGGATCGTTGCTGGCATCTCGCCAGGTTGAGAGCAATCAACAACTTTACCCTGTATGTCCGAGCCCATGCCCTCCGAAAATTCGGTCCAAGGTCATCAAAAAGATTGATGAACTGGGCCGCCTCCAACGGACAGCACAGTTTGCAATACACTGAAGACACATTAAAGGAATAATTTTTATTTTTAACGTTTACTGTACTGAGTTGTACCATCTCTAGCTCCACTCTTAATCCGTCTTAGCCTCTTAGCTAATTTCATACTGAACGCGAACGGGCCTATTTTCGAAAATTTTAATTTTCTCGAAAATAAGTTGGTTTTAGAAGTCTGTCCATATGTCTGGCTGATATTGGTACCATCGCGCGGTCTCAAGGTGACGTTGTAGAAGCTTTCACGGCGATTGAAGGGCAAAACGAATTGGTTTTAACGAGTATAAGGCAAAATACATATTGTCAGGGAAAAACCGATCGGTCGCTCACCATCTGAGACAAAATATACCGCTTGACAGTTGTAATTTGGAGGTGGTAAAGGAGCTTGTCTACCTTGGGGCAAACGTAGGTTCTTTCGAAAGAAAAATTCTGCGCCGCATATTTGGTCTTGTCTGTGAGGAAGGTAAATGAAGGGGAAGACATAACCGCGAACTCTACGAGCTGTACAAGGATGCAGATCTAGTTCGGATCTAGCTAGGCCACATCAAGCGCATGAACAGCAATTCTCCATCTAAGAGGGTCTTCGACTCCGAGCCTCCTGGTTCGGGAAAAAGAGGAAGGCCGAACTTCAGGTATAAAGACCAAGTAATCGCGGATGTAAGACAATTTGGTCTTGATAACTGGAAGCAGGGTGGCCGGAACCGTCAAGGATGGAAAGCAGCTATAGCTCAGGCTATAGCTCAATGGATTGCTGGCCTGATAAGGAAGTAAATAGGGTCCAGGACAGGAAATGGTGCGGGTGTCGGGGTCTACACACCGAGCCTGTAAATCGGCCAACCCTTTAGACTACCGAACCACTGTAGTGAATTCCAAGCCGAATGGAGGGCAATTCGTGAAGCTGCCGACTGGCTCTCTTTGAGATCGATGCACTACAGTGACATCGTCATCAACACAGTCGAATCGTCAATAATAAGATCAAAATAGGTTAGGCATTGCCGCAGATCTCTAAATGATTTATCAAGCAGCTGCGCTGTTATGTTTTGCTGGGATCTTGGGCATAGTGATATACCAGGTAACTGTCAAGCAGATGAACTAGCCAGAATGGGCAGCACACTGGAGATAAAGGGGAAATCCATCAACTAATGGAAACGCTAAAATATAAAATCTCGAAACAGGCACTGCTACAGGCCAACGAGAGATGGTATGGCCTTAATACATGCAACTACCCGAGAAAGATCTGGTCCAGGTACTGTCAACGTAGAACCACTAGCGTGAATTACGTTTTCTTATTTGAATAACATCAAGAAAAAGGCTTTAAACGTTTATTTTAATTTTTTGCTTTATTTGAGTGTTATCACTTTAAGTACAGCTTACAGACTAACTTAATTTTTACATCTTCCAAAATCCTCTTCTGCTTCTCTCTACCAACATTCTCCTCCCTAGCAACATTGTGGATGGAGAGTATATCGTGGCTTTGGCTACGAGCATTGAAACTGTTATACAACCCAAGCCAAGCCAAGCTCACCGTACCCACGCCAAACTCTGCACGCAGTTTGTTACCGTAGAGTATTTTTTATGCGGATCGTACGATTCAGCTACATTAGGTATATGTATATCGATTGGGTGTTGCCTGTGACGTAACTCGTGCTACAAACCAGCAGCCAATGTATAAGCAACCTAATTGGAGTCCTAACAGGACACTGCGCTTTAGTGAAACATGGCGCAAGATAAGGACTGCCATATAATGCCTATTGCAGTGGGTGTCATAATGAAGAAGACGAAGAATCACCATCACCATAGTTTAGAGGTAACATTAGATGTTTGAAGTACATGTCATCTTATTTACGATATTGGCAATATATGAAACTCGGATTGGAATGCCTACTTTGTAGACAAATATAGATTGTGACTCTATACCTTGTTGCACAGACTATCCAGATATGTACAACTTTAAAACAAACACCCTCGTGGGCACCGAATATGTGTCAGCCTTTCGGTAGTCAACTCCATGCCTTCAGAAAAAAAGTGCAACAACCACAAATGGTATCTAACACGCACAATCCATTGAGTCGAACGATTCAGTACACCTCGAACAAGTGCTTTCATCCGGAAACGTTTTAGATAAACCTTCTTCATTTCCACTATCAATTCGTTCGCCACACTCACGCACTCTCAATGCATTTTTTCTCTACGCTGCATGGCCTACCTATCTATAAGGACTCCCGACTGAATTCTGCGCAAAGACAGCGGGGCATATATGGTATGTGTCAATACGATGATTAGTGTTTTCTATATGATATATGGAATAGCATCCCTCATGAAGACAGCTACAAAATGGACCATATTGTTGATGCAAAAGAAGGCTACGAGGAATTTCAACCGAACATATGGACTAGTGGTCGACTTGCAGGTTCATTGTGTATTGTTCGACAAAATCGAAACTCAGCACAATCCCCGCTCAATCAGTGACTATTAACTGCAGGGTGTTGCAAAATCAAATTCATCTCGTGTAGGTCACAAACAAACGAAATTGTCAGGGGCGCCCTGTATAGCCGACATCACCCTCTTACCCGAGGTTAATGAATTTCCCTTCAGCATATTCAACACATAATTCCGAGGGGTAGGTTGAACCGCAACCTGTATGCAATGCAAACAACAACGACAGTAAATAGCAACCCTCATCATTTGAGCGCAATTCCTTTAAATGGCTTAAGTTAAACCAACACCTGTTCAAGTGGTATCAGAGGGATTTTCAGCTTTTGCCTAGTCGGAAGTTAAGGGATGAAGATGGCCCTCAGAGCATGTACATACTCTCATTCCAATTAAAAGAGAATTCGAATTGGATTTTTTCGCTACGAGGATGGCTGGCTATAGGATGACTGCCGATTGGGTATCGCGTTTAGGACCTCAGGCGTATAGTCACAGGTCCCTGCGGTATTGTGTTGGGCTCGTGTTTAAAGACCGTGCATAACATGTGGTTTTTATAGAGCATATGGCATGAACTTATTGTTGAATGCTTCGCTCTATGCTTCGCTCTCCAATTAGACGCTCATTCATTTAACTGGATTAAGCATCATTTCGTTCGAGAGCTGAACTAAGGTTCTTATATCTATTTGCTCGTGGAAAGGCCCGAGGGTGACCGCGAGCTTGTCAATCCCTTGGCTCTTGGCTTCTACAAACCGAAAACGGATTACGGATGCAAACTATGGATTATTTGCTTAGTGATTCCGCATTCGTAGTTGATTAAAAATTACGCATATACACATGTGACCACATGTTCGAATACAACAGAGAATTGTACAAATTAAATTCAATAATTACACCTGGAACATATCCTTATTTCCTTTCTGTGAGTCGAAGCATAATTTCAAAATATTAAATTTTCCAGGGGCGGAAAATTTATTCATGAAAGATGCAATCTTCATACCATGGCGGAAAATCTGCATAAACTGGGTGAACAAAAGGATGTACATCTGAACATTCCAACAACACCGAAAATCTCGTCCTCATGCTCGTAGATCTCTCTACAGCACTATAACAACGGTCTATTGTCTTCGAGAAGAAGATGGCTCAAGTTATTCCATGGTTATCGCCTTCAAGAAGAATCTTGAGCATTTCGGAAATTCCCGGTGAGATGATTACACCAGTTAGAGTCTTGGATAGGAGAATGGCATACGCCATCTCTTAATTGGTCGCTCGGAATCGCGATAAGAATGTGCTTAACTCTTACGCGAGCTAATTCCGTGGCAAACGGAAAGAAGGAAAACGACAAGCGACAAACGATAAAAGGAAGAACAGAAAACTAGATACTTATCTTGATTGAAAGCAATTTCTGTAGTTGTGTACATTTTAGTCGCATGGCTTGGAGGGTTAAATACAATTTCACGCCTTTTGAACAAACACAGACAATAGTTGTCGGCGTCGAATGACAGACCACAACCCCACGTACGTAGTGCAGTCCTTATGGTCCGGGTGGTTGATGCGACGCGTTCGTCAACGTGGTGTGACTGCGACTACTACGAGCGATGCACGTCAAGTGTAAGATGCTTAGGGTAGATTAGGACAATCGGATTGTGTCAATAGATATTGAGTGATTGGTTTTGAAAAAAGGAACATGTTTCGTTAACAAGAACTCAAAAAATGAATAATGGCTAATTGCACATAAGTATCGCGTGGGGGAAGTGATCCTTTTTGTCGACAGAAGCTAGAAAGTAATATGGACTGTAACAAAGGACAATGTGAACTGTTGGACCTTTTTTAAAAGATTAGAGAAAAGACTGCTTGCGACGAGTTTTTCTGTAGAATTTAGAGAGGTCTGAGATCTGTCCCAGGTGTTTCGTCAACACATTTCGGTTTTTTACCATGTGGGTATATACCGTGAATATTGTGGATATTATCCACATCTTAGCTTAGTGTCACATTACTTCATAATGCTACACGCATCAAGCAAGCATCAACATCTAGGCCTTTCCCTATCAACTCCTACTCTCACCTTGTAACCAACCCAGAGATCTAGTAAACTCTTCTACTCACGTAACATTATTGAGACAGTTGAGCTAGGAGGGAGCGAATACGTACTTACTTACATATGTAGGTGGCGCTTTAGTCTGTGGTGAACCTGGGCCTCAGCTAGTAAGCGTCCCTAGCTGGCACGGTCTTTGGCCAGCTGTTTCCAGCGCCGTACGCCTAGTTGGTATTAGGGTCCCCTTCCACCTGCACGCGCCACCGTAGATGCGGCCGTCCTCTGCCGCGCCTTCCTTCTGGGGTGGATTCGAAGACTCTTCGGGTCGGAGCTGTATTTTCCATGCGCTCTACATGGCTTAGCCGTACCAGGCCGATGTCGCTGTACTTCCCGTACAGTTTCTTCATTAAATCTTCTCCTCCATACTCCGCTTGAACAAACCGGACCGTAGATAGAGCACAGTAAAGGAAGACTGGGGTGATCAAGGTCTTATATTGTGTCAGCTCGGTTTTCCGAGAGAGGCCTCTACTTCTCAATTGCCTCTTGAGCCCAAAGAAACAGCGGTTGGCAAGAGTGATTCTGCATTTTATCTTAGCGCTGGTGTTGTTGTCGCCGGTCATCAGAGAGCCAAGGTAGACGAATTCCTTGGCCACTTCAAAGTTATATCTGCCCATGGTTGCCCGTCTCTATTTGGTTTTACGCTCATTAACCTTAAGACCCATCTTAGCCGCTACTACCTCAGTGCTTATAAAGACCTCATTGACGTCTCGCTATGTTCGTCCAATCACGTCAATGTCATCGGAGTACGCAAACGATTGCGTAGACTTGAAATAAATCGTACCTCTGTGTTGGCCAGCTACACTTGCACGATCTTTTCAAGCACGATGTTGAAAAAGTTGCATGACAGCGTGTCACCTTGTCTAAATCCTTTTTTAACATCAAAGGTCTCGGCTTATTCGCTACCGACCTTAATGGAGCAGCGAGAATTCTCCATTGTCATCCTGCACAGCACAATCGGACGAGCTTGGCAGACTGACAAGACACGGCTGTGTGTAGCTCGTCTCTATACACGCTGTCATACGCAACCTTGAAATCGACGAAGAGGTCTTCTCAAGATCTGCCGTGTCGTAATTATTTGGTCTAGTGTGGGCTTATCTGGCCTGAAACCACACTGATAAGAGCCAATCAGGTTATCCACAAACGGCTTAGATTCCATTCGTCGGGCATGCTTTCCTCCGGCCATACCTTGCAAATGAAATGGTGCATGCACCTTACCAGCTCATCTCCAGCCGCCTTAAAAAGCCCAGCAGACTTTATCCGCGGCTTTATCAGACTTAAGCCTTGATATCGCTATTTTGACTTCGTCTAGGTCGGGTGGACGGAATTCTCTTTCATCGTCTTCCATTACGAATGGATCGTTCTGTCTGGCAGAGGTATCTTGTGTGTCATCGCCGTTATACAGTCCTGCAGACTGTGGTTTTTCCAAATCCTCAGCATTGACGGTGATTCCACAACCGGTTCCCCATTTTCATCCCTGCAGGCCACCGCTCTAGCCTTGTAACCATGGTATGTTCGTTTTACCTTAATGTAAAATCTCCCGGCGTCATTCCTGCGGAAGAATCTCTCCATCTCCTCGATCTCACGCTTTCCGTGCTCCCTCTTCTTTCTTCTGAAAAGCGTGTGTTCCTCTCTTCTCTTCTGCTCATAGTTTTCGCGAGCAGCTCTCGTCCGTCGTTGCAGCATGTCTTTATATGCCTCTTGTTTTGCTGCATGGGCTTGTTCGCATTGTTCATCGAACCGGGGGTTTCTAGGTGGTGGCGGTTTGAAACCCAGCTCAGAGGTGCTGGCAGCGTCTCTGACGGCGCTCTGGCAATGCGCCCATTCCTGCTCTCTTGTTTGTGCTGCTGTGAGGGGATTTTGAGAGAGCTTGGAGGAGACACAATCGGCAAGCTTGAAGCTTCCCGACGTCAAATTTATGTTGTGCTACTCGACTCCTAAGCATTCTTGATATCCTCATTCGTACCTTGGCTACAACAAGGTAGTGGTCTGGGTCGATGTTGGCCCCTCGGAAGGTTCGTACGTCGAGAATACAGGAGGAGTGTCTGGCGTCGATCGCAATGTGATCAATCTGGTTGGTGGTCGATTGATCAAAAGACCGCCAGGTACCCTTGTGGATGTTGAGATGGGGGAATCGCGGGCTTGCTACGAGGAGGTTACGCCCCGCTAGGAAATCAATTAGCCTTAGTCCGTTGTCGGATGTGGTGTTATGGAGGCTATGCTTTCCTATGATCGACTCAAATATGTCCTCTTTGCCCAGTTTTGAATTAAAATCTCTTACAACTATTTTTGTGTCGTAGCTAAGGCCTTGGGCATAGGTTCTGTCTAGGAAATCGTAGAATTCTTCTTTGAGTCGATCGTCCCTTTCTTCGGTTGGGGAGTGAGCGCATACCAAGCTTATGTTTTCAAATTTAGCATTGATGCGGATTGTTATGAGACGTTCGCTTACATTCCGGAAGCTTAAGACTTTTTGTCGGAGTCTTCCTCGAATAACGAATCCGCACCCGAATAGGTGCCGTTTGTTCTCCTTGTAGCAGTTTCCGTAGTAGATGTCGCAGTCTTCCATCCGTCTTTTGCCTGGTCCATCCCATCGCACTTCTTGGAGTGCTGTCTAATCTGCTTTATAGCAGCTGAGTGTTTGCTCTAATTGATCGCCTGCAGCCGGTTTGTTAAGAGAACGTCAGCTTTGTATCCGTCCGTATCCGAGGCTTGTAGTTGTTTCGGAACAAGTGGTTTTTCCATGATAGGGATGTTACCCCTAAGCACAACCCCCAACCTGGAGGGCCAGGTTCCTCTTCCCCCAGGAACAAGGGGTTGGGTGGCTGCACACACTGGTTCACTACCTGGCGTGTGCCATTGTAGCTATCCAGAGGAGGCCATGCGGACGCGTTTGCCATGTTGAACGCGATCAACTTCTTTGCTCAGTTTGCCGATTACATATGAAGGGAATATGTACTTCCTTCATAAATGCCCGATGAATTGTAGTTTACCTTCAGTGTTGGCTTCATTTGGTTTGAGCAGCTTATAAAAGACCACTTGACAGGATCAACCTAGAAACTATATAACACGAACTTACATCGATGAATATTTCACTTCGCCCTTCGTATTGATGATTAGCCGGGACTAGCCCTGACGGTACAGTCCTGTGTGAACATGGGCCTTAACTAACAAGCTTCTCCAGCTGGCACGAGCTTTTGCTAGCTGTTTCTAGTGTCACACGCGCAGTTGGTTGAGATCGCTTTCCATCTGTGTGGCCCACCTTAGGATGCGAACGTCTTCTGCAAAGTCGTCCCTCAGGGTTGGAGTTGAATACTGTTCTGGCCGGAGCTGTGCTGTCCATTCGCTCAACATGGCCTAGCCATCCTAGACGTTGAATGGTAGACGTTGTAGACTAGACCGATGAAGCTGTACAGCCCGCAGTCTCCGTCAACACAAATGGGACCGAAGATTGTACGCAGAACTACTACTCAATTGCCTCTTGAGCCCGAAGAATCAGCGGTTGACGAGAGTTATCCTGCGTCTAATCTCAGTGCTGGTGTCGTTGCCGCTGGTTACCATTGAGCTAAAGTAGACGAAGTCCTTGACTACATCAAAGTTATTGCTGCAAATAGTGACATTCTGACCAGGACGTGGGTGTTGTGCGTCTTTCGAGGGTTTTGCCCTCGTTAACCTTCAGACCCACTTTACCCGCTTCTACTTCAATGCTAACAAAAGCTTCATTGGTGTCCCGCTGCGTTCTCTCAATCACGTCAATGTCATTAGCGTATGCGAACAATAGTGCACACTTGAAGTAGATTGTGCCTCTTGTATTGGCCAGTGAATCCCGCACGATTTTTTCGAGGATGATGTTGAACAAATCAAATGACAGTGTGTCGCCCTGTCTGAGTCCTTCTTGACATCGAAGGTCTCAGTTAACTCCTTACCGACCTTAACGGAGCAAGGAGAATTCTCCATTGTCATCCTGAACAACCTGACGGATTTGGCAGGGATATCAAAACAAAACATGGCGCTATTTAGCTCGTGTCTAAAGTCACACTCGTACGCGGCTTTAAAATCAATGGAAAGGTTTTGTATGTCGACCTGAAATTCATTGGAGACAGATCTGCCGCAGCGTGAATATTTGGTCCATTGTGGATTTTCCTGACCTGAAGCCACATTGACAGGAACCTATCGAATTTTCCACCAATGGTTTCAGGCGTTCACACAGCATGACAGAGGAGACCTTATATGCGAACTTCGCCGAGGAGGGACGCCGCGAAATAAACATTCGATGGCGTTGGTGTTATCGGGATGCGAACTCGCTCATCATGCGTCACAGTCCAACACACTAACCGCAGCGCCACGGCGCTCTCGAGATTCGCCTTATGTACGTATGTTGGCGTTGCAGTCCATGAAAGACCAAAGCCGAGCTTTTCTCAATCACCCATGTTGTGTGTGATTTTATTTTCCCATAGGTGAAGGATTCGCCTTAAGCACTGGTTAATAAGAGGCTGGATGCGTTGCAGTACACGTGACGCTGCATTCCATGTCTCACAACCATAGAGTAGGAGAGACACGGTATGGACACGGGTTGGATAGTGTCAAAGAACATAGTGATTATAATGACAGAAGACCAAAACCCATCTGCGAACACGGACTTACTTTTAAGGCCAGCAAACCATGAAGGGTCTGGGCCTGAGTTAATACAGCCTTCCTTCCTTGGCGGTCGGAAAGACCAAGTTGTCTTGCGTCCGTGATCACTTGGTCTTGATACCCGAGATTCGGTCTCCCCCTTCTTCACGACCAAGAAGTCTTGGATTCGAAGACACTCTTAGCTGGAGGGCTGGCGTTCATGCGCTCGATGTGGTCGAGCCATTGTAGTCGACGGATTTCGCAGTAATTTCTTCTCCTCCATTTGCCTTCCTCGTAGAGAGAGAGCTGAATATTCGTCGCAAAGTTCTTCTTTCGAAGGAGCCAAAGATCAGCTCTGATATCCTGCTTATCGTCCAGCTTTCGGCTTCATATACCGGGACTGGTAGGATAAGAGTCGTTGTAGAGCATAACCTTTGTTCTTCGGGACAGGAGTTTAGACCCCAGCTGTTTGACAAGCCGAAGTAGCAGCGGTTGCCGAGAGTGATTCTTCGCCGGATCTCCACTATGATGTCATTCGTGGAGTTTATGTTTACTCCGAGGTATGTGAACTCCTTCATCACTTCGAAATTATAGCTGCGGATCGTTATATTTTGTCCTAGGCGATGGGTAACGAACCGCTTCTTTGTTGATAGCATATATTTCGTCTTCTCCTCATTGATGATCTTCAATCGCCGTGAACGCTTGCACAGTGGTGCGTTGGGATCTTGTGACAATATCAATATCGCCTGCGTAGTCCAGCAACTGAACCGATTTGGGAAAGATAGTTCCTTTCGTGTTGACGTTAGCCCGCCGCACTATTTGTTCCCAACATAAATTTGAAGAAGTCGCATGACAGCGCATATCCTTGCCGAAGTTCAGTGTAGTTTTCAACTGCACGGTGCATCGAGTGTTTGCCAGCGTGGTTCGACATCGCGTTAGATAAAACTTTGCGATGAATGCTGTCATATGCAGATCTTGTAGGCGACATTGAGCAAGAATATGCTTCTGCAGTTTTTGCAAGTGGTAAGATCGCTTGTTTTTCGTACATCAGGCATATAGGGCTGGTATTCCAGTCGTCGGGCACGCATTCATCCTCCCAAATTATACAGATGATCTGATGTATCCTCCCTACCAGAACATCACCTCCAGATTTGAAGAGCTCTGGTGGTACTCCATCCGAGCCTGCTGCCTTGTTGTTCTTCAGCTTTTTAATAGCTATGCCTACTTCTTCAAAGCTGGGAGCCGATAACTTCGTCGACTGGAAGCGGGATCTGTCAAGCTCTGTTCAGCCTCTGGAAATGTTGCTTGAAAACATTCACTATACCCGGCGGATCGGTAACAAGATTGTTCTCGCAATTTCGAAGTCGGTGGTGGCGTGTAGGGTATAGTAATTTCGGATGCTTCCTTGATAGCTGAGCGGAAATGGAGACACATATTGTTGGCGTTTGTATCCGACGTAGGCATACTTGCGAGTCCTCCGCTCACTTGCCCTCTGTAGTCTCTGGTGATCTCTGAGGTGCTCAGACTTCCAATGTCGAGCCTCCTCTTAGTGGGCTGATATAGCTTTCTAACATTGGAAAGCAGGGCTCTGAGTTTTCCTGCCACTAGGAATTGGCCAGAGCCGACGTTTGCGTCTCTGAACGTTCTCACGTCTAGGATGTTTGACGTATTTCTATCAAATGCAAGATTTGTGAATGTAATACAAGCATGTGCTTCTTCTTCTTCTGCGAGTTTGAAGTCTTCCGGATTTTATTATCTTTCGTCTTTTCTGATCTCGTCCTTGTCTGTATGCGTCTCGTCTTACACCCCCTTCACATCTCTTGCGTCTATGAGCACGTGGTCAATTTAGTTGGCAATTCGACGATCTGGAGACAGAGGTTGCTGTAAGAAAATCTTGTGCCACTTATCACCGTATTACGAGTTGCCGCAAAGTCTGTAAGTCGGAAGCCGTTGTCTGTACGAGTACGAGTACAATTTGGATGTAGTATTCTTTGGTGGACACTTAAGCCTCTTGGCCTAAAATCGATGACATTCGACCTTAGCCTTTTTCCTACGTCGAATCCGCATCCAGCCTTTTGTAACAACTGTAATAAATGTCGCACCCCTTCTTCCTTACTATTCCTTGTCCTATGCAGCGTACGTCCTGGATCGCAGTAACACTTGCCTTATACTGCTCGAGGTTCTTTTCTATCTGATGAGTAGCTCCAGGGGCTTCAATAGAAAGGTTTTTATTGATTTAATTTTTGGACCCACCGGCGCTGAAGAACAATAGGAAGAGGAACAGGCAATTGAATAGGCTTCATAAAGGCATGGGCGAACTTGCGAAGCATACGGAAGTAGTACTACTGTGTCCAAAAAGTAAGGTGGAATAGATTTGGGCAAGTTAGTGGGACTGTCTTTAGTGTTTGAGATTCATTTTGGGAGCTCTTAAAACTGAATTTCTCGAGTTGTATGCCTAAATATCTTGATGAAAGAATTTACATTAAATGTTCGTTGCATTTACTGCTGCTGATTTGTTGAGGATGCGCAGAAAGAATTGGTGATGAGACTTGAATTTATGCGTACGATCCGGAAACTGGCCGATCATTTAAGTGAATATCGCGCTAAAGGTGAGGCCCGACCAAGAGAACCTCGGGGCTGGTCTGCTTCTTTTCGCCCATGTGATTCGATAGAAGTTCCCTTGCTTGATCATTATCTGATAAGGACGTTTAACAATACATGAGGTGACTGTCAGCGAAATGGGACTTCGACAACATGTGTACAAGCTTTTACAAAAGTGTCTTATCCGATGGCAAATGCAATTAATTCCCCCGACTTTTAAGTTCTATCCACTTCGTCAATATTAAGATTTTATCTCCAGGATCATTGTAATAAATCCCATTTTCCAACATACAGATACCATTCCCGAATGGGAGTCTTATAGACCTAACCACCCAAATCTATTCGTTGAAACTCAACTCCGAAGAACCATATGCTGATGCCACATTAAATATAGCATCCATTCATCTTCTCCATCTCGCAACAACCACCAGGAGTTTTTCGCTCTTGTTTCCAAACTATAATCAAATTGCAAAGGATACCCAGGGGACATCTACTCCACTTATCGCGCATATGTCTAGATATTTCGTTCGATTTCCCTGTTTAGATGTGGTCGCGAACATAATTAAAGACCGTTCCCTTAGTTTAAAATCCATAAAATCCGGACCTTGTCATACCTCATCCTTCTTCGTGAGTTAACACAGCCATCATCAGCAATAAACTAAATGCTTTCCATTCAACGAACAAAAGCAAAAATAGGCTCGCTCGTCCTGCCCTGCGTAAAAGGACGAACAAGACGAAAAAGTGCACAGATGGTACTAGAATATCACTCTATTACAGGGTAGTTTTCATTTGATTCTCATTCACAGTTGGATAAGGATCGCGTAAATGGGTGCCGAGATCACTGCTGGTGACAGAGGACGAGGGCAATGCAGGTTGTTGGCTGAAAAACAGGGGCGCAATGTTACGCAGCCAAAATCGCTGCAATATGTGTTGTAAATGCTGTCAGTCTTGCAAGCAGAAACGTATTGTTGGGTTTCGATTAAGTGCGTTTAGGTACACTATGGTACAAGTGGCAGTCAGTGCTTGTTATTTGTGAACCTGTTACAAGGCGAAGCCGATGAGGGATGGTAAACTGGTACAAAATCACCACATGCAGAGTGGTGATGGCGGAAGAGGAAGTGAAAGAGGAAGAGGAACAGAGAATGACTCTTGAGGGATGACGATAAGCACTCCATGGTACTTACGGATCTGGGTGTGTCTCTTGACATTCTGTTGACTTATGTTTTGCTCTGGTTTTGATGCGGTGCAATGTGGTTTCGCTGTCACATTAAATATGGTCAATTTAATTCATATGCCGCTTTACTGAGAACGGTACGGTAGATGATGTTCCTTAAATATGCATACATATTAGATGGCGATGAGTAAGTGTATCCCTGAATCCTCCTAAATTGGGAGAAGACCATCAGTGAATCTGGTAAGTAGCCTTGTAAGCCACCAACTGACGCATCTTGGCTTTAGCGAGCTCAGTCTACGCTATCTTCCAAGGTCTTTGCGTTTACCAACAAACAATTGGATTTTAATACTGCCTCCAACAAATGCCTTCTGATTGTGAAGGCGACACACTCATTGCTGACTTGCCTGCGTGCTGCAACCAACCTAATGACCAATATGTATGTATGTTTATCCCCATGCAACGTCCAATCCACATACCATATTCCATAAAAAAATCAACCAACATCGACAGATTTTCGGCCACTTGTGTTTCCGCAAATCCTCTGTCCTTACAGTCGACCAAAATCCCATTACATCAGGGCGATATGTCCTCCCTAAGTAACGAACGTGCTGTTTTATGTACATACATTCAACCTACCTCCGCATAGTCTCACATAAGCTTTCGTTAATTAAATTCAATCATTAGACAAAGATTAGGTTCTGAATGGGTCACAAGAACTCTCGTAACGATTGGGTCATGTGTGAACGTCCTCCCCACATCCGAAAGGGTTGTTAGTAATCTCTACATGAGACAAGCCAATTTACATCTCATTGACACAACGATTGTCTGCATATTCGAGCACGAGTACTCGTCTCTTGGCAACCAGAATTATTATCTTAGACATACCACTTGATTGGGCTACGGAAAATAGTCCTCGAATCAGATTGGATACGAAAATGATGTTACCAATAATCACCAACACAACCGACCGGAATTGCAATCTCTTCACACATAAACCGGATGTGTCCGCACCCCATAAATTCCCGCACAACAAGTATACGAACACTCTACATACTGCTGATCCTTATGGGAAAAGGACATCTTGCCGGAGAACACAATGAATAACTAACAGTTGACATATACTTTAACGCTTCAGTTGCTTTCGTATCCTCAACAGAAGGGGAGACAGTAGGGTTATCGAGCGGCCATGTGTCACGTCCGAGGGATGATGTGGACACTTTTGCGAGAAGTTTACAATTTTCTTTTCTTCTCCTTGTTTTTTGTAGACATGTCAGAATACATTATTGGTTTCTGCAGGATCTAGTGTGTTCAATTGATAGTTTTGTCGGACATTCATGGCACGTCTTGGCACTGGACTAATTGAAGAAAACATGGCGATATAGAGTAGAGAATAAGGTTTATCTAATTACACTTGCCGAATTCATCACAGAAAATCAATTCACAATTTATTCCACGTGATTAGTTGTCGAAAATAAAAGAGGAAGCAGAAAACGCTCGAGAGACTAGATGAAGACAAGTACTTTGCATCCTTAATGTCCTTTCATGCTACATTTATTTACACACCGAAGTGAATTACATATGATAATGAGACGATTTGAATTGTCTTTATCTCTGCGAGTAGAGGAGGTTGGAATTTATTTATTTCTACCGCGATGGAGAAGGAAATACGAATCTCACGGGAATGTCTTAACGACCTTTGTGGCTGAATCGTTTGATCCTGATAACACGGCAGCATTGCCAATCGATTCCATAAATACATATATTTCTTTCTGTCGAATTGTAATTCTTCGTCGATTGTATCAATTGAATTATTCATCCGCGGATGTCGGAATGCACCGTTGACGATGGAATCGGGGGTCGATATGACTGTATTTTCGTTTACTTAAAAAGATTTATTCACCATAGCCTACGAAATGCTTTCAAGCAGGCGCCGGTGACAGGAAAGTCCTCAAGATATCCGGTGCTGTACCAGAGCAAAGCGATTTGATAACCTATCGACAAAACTATTTCTCTTACATGTTTGTCGCTGACGTGACAAAGGGCACTGCAAATAACAGTGTGTTAAATAATATGCAGAAATGTGTTTAATAACACACATAAGTGTGTTATTTGACACACAATGAGACTAAATGTGTCGCTCAAGACGTTTGATCATTGAAATGTATACACCTGTTGGTGCTAAAACTATAGTAGGTTTTATGGTATGTAAACTAACTCTACACTTAAGTGTGTTGCAGCAACATACTTAAGGTATCATTAGAATTTTTATTCATGACACGCAATAGATCGTGTTATAATTTTAACACGAATAAGTGTCTCAATTTCAAAGAACAAACATGTTTAGTGACACACTTAATTTTAAAGTGTGTCAAAGGACACACTTATGTATATGTGTCATCTATGTATCACACCTCTGCGTGTTTTTTAATACACTAGCATTTGCAGTGTGAGTAGACCGCGATTGTTCGCGACAATCAGCCCCAATGGTCTTCTAGTTATCTGGGATGCATGTTTTCAGTATTCTCAACCGTGTCAATCGTATCAATCAGTATTGCTATTGATCTGTCGAGTTTGATCATGATTGTGTGGTACAGTGTTACATTCAATTAGAGAGTTATATTTCCCAAACTTGTAATTTTACTTTACAATAAGAAAAGAAATACAATTTCGCAATGTTGTACTTGTGATTCGAGACAGGACTTCGTGAATAGATTTTTGAACAGTCGCCCCAGAATGTGGGGGTCACGGGTGGCGGATAGTGAACGACCCCCACAAGCAGGTTAGCATCGAATAACCAATAAGCAGTCACCAACTATATATTACATATGCGACATATATTACAGCTGCCACAAAAGATTGCACTTACTGGGATGCGGGTTTGTCGTGGGAAGGCGATTAAGGTCGAAGGTCATCGACTTTAAACCTATAAGTGATCACCTGGCTGTGATCCGCATCAGAGGCAGATTTTATAACATCAGCCTTATATGTGCACACGCCCCTACCGACGAGGCTGAAGACCCTACCAAGGAGGACTTCTATGACCTCCTGGACAACGCCTACGGAGCTTGTCCAGAGTACGATGTAAAAATCGTGCTCGGGGATTTCAACGCCGAAATTGGTAAGGAGAACACCCTTGGCGGAGTGATCGGAAAGCACAGCCTCCACGATAGAACAACAAATAGCGGCTTCCGCCTCACGGACTTTGCGACAGCTCGTAATGCGGTGATAAGTAGCACAAGATTCCCTCGCAAGCGAATCCACACAGCAACCTGGCGATCTTCGGACGGTCGAACCGCCAACCAAATCGACCCTGTGCATAAAACACGAGCCTTATACAAGAAAGCCAAAGGCTTTGCAGGAGGCTTCAAAAAGGGCACCCAGGCTCTTCGAAACTGCGAGGGTAATCTTGTTACCGACCCGCAGGGAATAGTGGATGTATTTAAGCAGCATTTCCAGCAGCTGCTTAATGAGCATGACCAAGAGAGAGTGGTAGGGACCGAGGAAATCCCAACTCCAGCCGCTGAAGTAGTCCTCCCACCCAGCATCGAAGAAGTCGGCACAGCTTTTCAGAAGCTGAAGAACTACAAGGCCGCAGGCTCAGATGGCTTACAATCAGAGCTCTTCAAGTCTGGCGACGATGTTCTGGTAGGGAGCATGCACCAGATCATCTGCAGAATTTGGGAAGATGGAAGCATGCCCGAAGACTGGAATACCAGCTCTATAGGCCCCATCCACAAAAAAGGCGATCCTACCTCTTGCAAGAACTATAGAGGTATATCCCTGCTCAATGTCGCATACGAGATCCTGAGCAGCGTATTGTGTGAACGTCTAAAACCATTTTGCACCGCACTAATAGGCAGCTACCAGTGCAGCTTCCGGCCCGGCCAATCAACTAAAAAACCAAATTTTCACACTTCCACAAATCCTGGAAAAGACCAACGAGTTTCGAATCGATACACACCATTTTTTCATCACTTCACAACCGCGAACTCTAAGAGCTGTACCAAGATGTGGATGTAGTCCGGAAGGCAAGGATCCGTCGACTACACTGGCTCGGCCACATCGAGCGCATGGACATCAATGCACCAGCTAAGAGGGTCTTCGACTCCGAGTCTCCTGGTTCGAGAATAAGAGGAAGACCGAACCTCCGGTATAAAGACCAAGTAATCCCGGATGTAAGACATCTTGGTCTTGACAACTGGAAGCAGCGTGCCCGGGGCCGTCAAGGATGGAAGGCAGCTATAGCTCAGGCTCAGATCCTCCGTGGATCGCTGGCCTGATAAGTAAGTAAGTAAGTCACCAACCAAGTGCGACAGAGGAGGAGGCGTAGCTGGAAAGGCTGCAAGAACTCATGAGCATTTTTCTGTGACAAGACGAGTTAGCACCGTCTTCCCGTCTTCAATTAAGAGCTCCCACTTCATTTACGTATGCGTGTATATTTTCCCCATTCTTTGACATGGAAGGAAATATGCGTCCGTAGGTCGATGCAGACAATGAGCCTTCTTTTCTTTTTAACGGGCGCTACAGTTCGGGGTGAACCTGGGTCTCAACCAACATGCCCCCCCCCAACTAGCACGATCTGTTGATATAATTTTCCATTGCCGCACACCCAGTTGGCAGAGGTCCCCTTCCACCTGTGTGCGCCATCTTAAGTGTGGCCGTTCTCTGTTTTTTCGTCCCTCGGGGTTGGAGACTCTTCGAGCTGGAGCTGTGGTGTCCATTCGCTCTACATGGCCTAGCCATCTTAGGCGTTGAATCCGTATACGCCTGACTAGACTCATGTCGCTGTACAGCCCGAAAAGTTCGCGGTTGAATCTTTTCCTCCATCCCCCGTCTGCGTTTATGGGCCCGAAAATCACGCGCAAAATCTTTTTCTCGAACCCACCAAGGACCTCCTCATCCGCTTTAAATAGTGTCCATGCTTCTGCGCCTTAGAGCACGACCGGTATCATATGGGTCTTGTATAGAGTCAACTTTGTCGTTCGGGAGATGGCTCTATTAGTCGATTGCCTCCCTCACCCAAAGAAACAACGACTGGCAAGAGTGATTCTACGTTTTATGTCGGAACTGATGTTGTTGTTCCAGGTCACTGCGGAGCTAAGGTAGTCCTTAACTAACTCAAACCTGTATGTATCTGCCAATACAAACGTTCTGGGTTAGACATTGGTGGTGAGTGTCCTTTTTTGATGACAGCATATATTTAGTTTTGCCGTCGTATACTGCCAAACCAATTCTCGCCGCCTCCGCCTCCGCCTCAAAACTCCTAATCGCCTCATTGTGATCTCGCTGTGTTCTTTCGATTATGGCAATGTCATCCGCGTATGCAAGGAGTTGAGAGGATTTGAAACAAATTGTGCCTCTTTTGCTGGACAGTGACTTTTGCACAATCATTTCTAATACAATGTTGAAAAAATCGCACGACAGCGCATCGCCCTGCCTAAATCCTTTCTTGACATCAAAAGTATCGGTAAGGTGTTCACCGATTCGGATGGAGCAGCGACGAGTTCAGCAGGTATGTCAAAGGTAGACAAAGCGTTGTATATGTAGCTCGTCTCTAATTACGCTGTCGTATGCGGCTTTGTAGTCGACAAATAGGTGGTGAGTATCGACTTGAAATTCATTGTTTTTATTCCAGGATCTGCCGTAGTGCTATTGGTCGGTGGCGGACTTCCCTGGTCTGAATCCGCACTGATAAGGACCTACATATGTACATATTAGCTTATTTACTAAAGGCCTCAGGAGTTCACACAAAACGCCAGAGAAGATTTCGTAGGCGATGTAAAGAAGACTATAGCGGCGAGTGTGGCTAGGCCAAACGCTTTCCAGCACACCTTTGGAAAATGCCCTCAAGATGGAGTCTTTCCCACAGAGTGGAAATTGCAGCACCTGGTACTACTACCAAAATGAAAGAAACCACCTGGAAAACCGTCCTCGTATCGTCCAATATACGTTCAATGGTCGATGCCATAGAATCTGTAGTAAGCCTGGACGCGGACGCCTACAAGGAGAGAGAGAGAGGAGGCGAGAAGAAATATTGTGCAGTAGTCACGTTGGACGTTAAAAATTATTTTTTATTTATTATTAGCACTTCCCGAAGGAGTACAATTCATCGGCTTCGCTGAGGATATTGCTATTGGCCAAGCACATAGAGGAAGTGGATGTGGCTACGAATACAGCTATCTCCAAGGTGAATAGTTGACTTCTCTGACTGGCCGCAGGCCATAGGCATAGACTCATTCCCGTTATCGAGACTTGAACATCAAGAATAGAAGGAGACTGTAATTTCACAGCTTCTGTCTGGACAAGGCGGCTATCGAAAGTATCTTCATACATGTGGATAGCATGCCGTTGTAGTCTGTAGTCGCTTCATGTAAAATAGACAAAAGGTGAACATACCAAGCCCCGAAAACCTGGTCCCTTACATGACGGACTCTGTAGATAACTGAAAAGACTATGCTTGTACATTGCGTTAGTCCATTCGAGGCTACGGCAGGCCGAAGCAGAGAGAAGAGCTCAATAGGCACCACCCGAAATATAGCGTAAATCGCTAACCAGCCCCGCAAAGTAATACCTAACGTTAGTCCCGTGGGAAAGTGATTGAAGTGTGCACGGGCTGTGGTTTAGTACGTGGGTGCGAGTAGAGTAAAAAGGAATATAAATACTCGCGAATCGTGCGTGCTGGTAACCCGGGTTGCCAGTATCTTCCGAAGATGCCACATCCTTTGGCGCAAACTATAAAAAAAAAATTACCTGAGCTTAAAGTAAAGTGATCCAAGTACCTTGCCAGTTGGTCGTTTGTATGTCGACCGCAAGAGTGACGCTTAGCTTAAGACAGCAAAAAGCGGTTACATCTTAAGTCGTCTTCACAGATGGATGGTACATCCCGCAGGCTATATCGTAAAGAAGACAGAATAAACCACTTGCTCGTAAACATCTGCCCGTATATCTAACACTTTTTCCGAATTTCGAACCAAAGAAAACAACGAATTGTAGGCATGTTCCACCCACGAGCATGACATTAAAACCACCCGCATTTAAAAGGCAATTGCAAGTTCATATGCATAAGAAGCAATGGGTGTGAACCAATATCCTACGCGCCCAGGAGGCATCCGCACTCGAACGATTTAACTTGCCGCTCCACTGAAAACCACAACTAAAGAGGTCGTCATTTCAGATCGGGCTGTCATTATCGTTGCTGTTCACTGCATAAATTATCGTCGCGTGATAATGACTGCGAAACGGATCAGGACCAAAAAGGGATACAGAGGACGAGAACAACAAACAAATATCTGCTCTGCTGCCTGCTACTGCTGCTGCTGCTACTGCTATCCCCATCATTAAGTGCCACAACAATCATTATCCCCAATTTCATTCTATGAATATGAGATGAGCTAGCTTATTTCACTTGTTATCCGTATTTTCTGTTTCGTTACGTTTTTTATTGTTGTTGGAAGAATATGCCAGCGGGGGATGGACATTGAGGAATGGCGCTTGAATTCAAGATTGAAAGCGATTAATGGCGTTAAGGATATGTTTTGTGCTTAGACGGGGATGCTAGTCGGAGTTGTTAATTTGATTGAATTGTAATGGGATTTCCCGATTTTGTAGAATGTGTCTCGCATTGATTTGATTTCTTAGTCAGGAAGGGATGGGACTTTCGAAACTTCTTCGCAGTTAAAAAGGAACAACTTTTTGTTTATCGTCATTCAGGAAGTTTCTTTCGCTGAACACAAAACATAGAACTAAGAAAGTATGGAATGGCAAAGGATGGAGAGCGGAGAATAGGAGTATAAATCAAAAGCGATGAGATTTTGTCGCTATTCTATCGGATTGACGCCTTGGAGTAATGGCGAAAATTGTCTGGTCAATTCCGTACGGCAGAAAAACTTGGTTATCATCTCTGTCTGACTTTCAACTCGATGTCAATTCGTAAAAAAATATGTTCTCGTTACGAGAATATGTTTTATGGACTTTGTGTTGTGTTTGTGTTGTGTATTGCGTTGTTTACCTTGCTGTGTCGCATACAACCAAAATCTATTTGCAGGATTAAAAAAAAAAAAAAGAAAAGTGGTCTAGGTGCGACCCGCATGGCCCACACGACAAACTTCCCAGTGGGAGAAATTAAACTTTACTTACTTAGGTGGCACTACGAAAGCTTCAATGCTTTCGAACGCTTCATGGATGTCCCGCTGTGTTCGTCCAATTACGTCAATGTCATCCGCGTACGCATGCAGTTGTATAGAATGGAAATAGATCGTACCTCTTGTGTTGGCGAGTGAGTCTCGAATGATATTTTCCAGTACGATGCTGAAGAAATTACATGACAGTACGTCACCTTGTCTAAATCCTTTTTAACATCGAAGGTCTCGGTTAATTCGCTACAGACCTTATTGCAGCAGCAAGAGTTCCCCCTTGTCTAGGCATGCGGCCTTGAAATCGACGAACATTTTATGGGTGTCTATTTGGTATTCTTGGGTCACACTGATACAAACCTATCAGATTACCCACAAAGGGTTCCAGGCGTTCGCACAATACGGCAGAGAAGATCTTGTATGCAATGTTAAAGAGACTCATTCCCCTGTGGTTGTCGCGAGGGAGGAGGGAGCGAGCAAACTGAGCAAAGAAGTTTATTGCGTTTAACATGGCAAACGCCAGCTTCGATTTCTGTCCCTGCTCAATCCAAGTTGACACCCAGCCTTCGCGTAGAAGAATTCTACGATCTCCTAGATAGAACCTATGCCCAATGTTCCAGCTACGACACAAGAATAGTTCTAAGAGATTTTAATGCAAAACTGGGCAAAGAGGACATATTTGAGTCGGACATAACACCACTTCCGACAACGGACTTAGGCTAATCGATTTCCTAACGGGGCGTAACCTCCTTGTAGCAAGCACACGATTCCCCCACCTCAACATCTTCTGATCAATCAACCACCAACCAGATTGATCACATTGCGATCAATGCCAGACACTCTTCTCGACGTACGAATCTTCCGAGGGGCCAACATCGACTCGGACAACTACCTTGTTGTAACCAAGGTACGAATGAGAATATCAAGAATGCTTAGGAGTCGAGTAGGACAACGTAAGTTTGACGTCGGAAAGCTACAGTTGCAAGAGACTGCCACAATCTTTGCCGATCGTGTCTCATCCAAGCTCTCTCAAAATCCACCCTCAGCAGCACAAACAATAGAGCAAGAATGGGCGCATTGCCAGAGCGCCGTCAGAGACGCTGCCTCAGCTGCCTGAGCTTCTTAAGGAGATGACCCAGGAATACCAAATCGACACTCACCACTTTTTCGTCTACTTGAAGGCTGCATATGACAGCGTATATAGAGATGAGCTATACAAAGCCATGTCTAGTTTTAACATCCCTGCCAAGCTCGTCCGATTGTACTGTGCATGACAATGGAGAATTCTCGCTTCTCCATTAAGGACGGTAGCGAATTAACCGAGACCTTTGATGTTAAAAAACGATTAAGACAGGATTTATGACACGCTGTTATGCAACTTTTTCAACATCGTCCTTGAAAAGATCGTGCAGGAGTCGCCGGCCAACAGAAGAGGTACGATTTATTTCAAGTCTAGGCAATTATTTGCGTACGCCGATGATATTGACGTGATTGGGCGGACACATCGAGAAGTCATGAGGCCTTTGTAAGCATTGAAGTAGAAGCAGCTTAGATGGGTCTCAAGGTTAATGAGAGTAAAACCAAATATCTGCTTTCATTAAAAAGAGGTGGGCAACACTGACGTATTGGCCAGAACGTCACCATGGGCAGATATACATAACTTTGAAGTGGTCAAGGAATTCGTCTACCTTGGCTCGCTAATGACCGGCGGCAACAACACCAGCGCTGAGATAATACGCAGAATCACTCTAGTCAACTGCTGTTTCTTTGGGCTCAAAAGGCAATTGAGAAGTAGAGCCCTCTCTCGGAAAACCGAGGTGACACCATATAAGACCTTGATCATCCTAGTCCTCCTTTACGACGCAGAGGCTTGGACCTTATCAAAAGCGGCTGAAGATGCCCTTGGTCGTCTCGAGAGGAAGATTCTGCGCACTATCTACGGTCCCGTTTGTTCAAACGGTGTAGGGAGGAGAAGATTTAACAAAGAACTGGCCATGTAGAGCGCATGGAAAATACAGCTCCGACCCGAAGAGTCTTTTTTTTATTTTTTTTTTTTACATTACATTTATTATTCATTTTCAAATTACAATATTATTTTAGACAGCTCAAATCTAGTACAATTTAACAATTTAAAATTGCTATCAACGTTACGGAAGATAAGAGCCACATACATAGATACGTATATATTTCTCTCTTTTAAATTATCTGCGAAGCCTAAAAGGCTTGTCTGCAGAAGACTAGGTACAAATATATGATTCACTCTAATTAAAGTTTACACGTATATAGGTAACATAGATAACATTTTAGAAATAATAAATATTACATATCTACAATTAACAGTCATTTTGAATTTAAATACAACTTTTTGGCGCTCTTTAGTAGTTGGTGTCTTGTCATGTTGATGAAGGACGTTGGCAATTCATTGAATATTTTTGGTACCATAGCCTCGTCGGTTCTTTGTCCATATTTGTTCCAGGATCTTGGAATGTCGTAGCATCCTTGTTGTCTTCGTCGGGTATTAAAGGCTTGTTGAGATTGCTTCTTGTACCTACTATCATTAAAGAAAGCTGAAATTACCTCAAGTTTGTAGATATTTTCAATGTTCAGCATTCTTATGTCTTCATCCATTGGGGTCTGTTGATAGTTGTATGATCCTCGTATAATCTTTTGTATACTTCTCACTAAGGAGAGGAGGTTTGTCATTTGCGGGGCTTGTCCCTATGCAAGCACTCCATACCTCAGATGAGATTCGACAAGACCAATATAGCATTGGTGTAATACGGATGGTGGACAAAAGTTGCTCAGATGTCCATCGCCATCTTCTCTATTCCTCTTCCTCTCTACCTTCTGCCCGCACTGTGTCACCGACATAATAAGGTTATTAGACCTTGAGTGCGCGCAAATTTAAAAAAAAAAAAAAAGAAAAGATGGTAGAGAGCATATGCGGATTGGCGTAACTTCTTAATTAGATGTTCCATTTGATAGCTCCACTTAAAATTGCAGTCCACAATAACGCCAAGGTATTTGTAAACTGATACGCTTTCTATCTTGTCGCATTCGTCAGTGTCCTGTAATTTCAGGTAGTTACCTGACATATGGAGGCACATTCGATCATGTACTTTCAGTGGTATATTTACTTTTGTAATATGTGGAGGACGTATATGCATAGTTGTCGTTTTCTTTGAGTTGATAACAAGACCATTATCGTGGAACCAAGCAATTATTGCGTTGAACTCTTGTTGCATTATTTCTACGGCTTGATCAGCATGTTTGTGACTTACAACTATAGCAGTATCATCAGCGTATGCATATCCCGTACTTTTTTGGAGCACTGAAAGCATATCATTTATATAGATGATGAAAATAAGGGGTCCCAGTTTTGACCCTTGCGGAACTCCGTATTTTATATCTTGGTCTTCACTGAATTCATCACTTATTCGCACTTTAAACTTTCTATTGCTCAGGTAGCTCTGAAACCAATGCAAAATATTTCCTCGGACACCAATATTTTGTAATTTTTCTATAATCCTTCTATGGCACAATGTATCAAAAGCTTTTTTAAAATCGATGAACAGGACGATAGAACTATGGTTTTTATTTAGGCTGTTATTTATTTGGCTTGCAAAGTCACCAAGCAATCGACTTGTGCTTTTGTTTTTGCGAAATCTAAATTGTCTTGGATGTAGAATGCTAAATGTTTCTACACAGCTGTATAGTCTTTTAGCCATCATCTCCTCCAGTACCTTATCCACCACTGAGGGTAGTGAAATCGGTCTGTAGTTCGTAATCTCATTTTTTTCGAATCCATCCCGGAAGGAAGGCGCGGCAGAAGACGGCCGCATCTACGGTGGCGCACGCGGGTGGAAGAGGAAGGCTCAGGTTCACCACGGACTGTAGCGCCACCTAAGTAAGTAAGTACGTATATGCTGTGAGTGTTATGCCCTCATCAATATGTTGGATCACTTCCCATTCACAACAGCTTTTTTGCATAATTTTTTTCCCGTATAGGAATTGTTTTTTCTTGGCTATGGACTGACTTTGAAATACAGAATTTCCGCTCGACGCGACGGTATAAAAAAACAGTTTGCTTTTTTTTAGTTATTTAATTTCTAACAAAAAACGGCTAGACCGATTTTGCTGGAGACTTAACCAGTACCGAGGTACATAATTACGCGTCGAATGAAACCAGTCCCATGTCAAAATCATCCTTGCTTCTCGAGATAATCGAGACCGAAAATTTGGGACGCACATACGCACACACATACATCTCTATTAAAACCTTGGAATTGGATTCTGGCGACCTTGAAACGTGGAGACATGTGAAAATTTGGAATTCGCAAGATCGGCCCCATTAAAATAACTTCCCACTGGGACGTTTAAAAAAAAAAACATAAAAGCCAAAGAGAAACTAAGCATGTAGCACTGATTTGATTACGAGCAGCAATTCATTTGAGCAGAAACACATTTTCCTTATTACTCTACTAGTGCACAACCACTATTAACCGAATATCCTCGGCGTCCTTCTGTTCCAAAACACCATCTCACTACGCCACTTCCACCGAACAACTGTGATAAAAATAATAATAATTTATGAGGATACAAAACTCCAACGCATATTCTTTCAAACCATTACCATAGCAGCGACGACCACTACCACCCGCCCGGCTTTTGCACTTGTTCAAGAGACATCCTCTCCGAGTACGTAGCTCGTAAATCGACCCCTAATGAACGTTTCATTTCGCACGATATTTTATGATTATTTAAAAGGGGTTCACTCGATTCTGACTTTGGGCTTTTGTCATCCTCGGCAGATATTTATGGCGGTCCTAATCGCTATGTCATCATATCTCATCTCGGCTCATTCGCACAGAGATTCAATTCGATGTATATGCATACAAGTCGAGTCACACTGTGGGGCTGGCAGTGATTCATTAAACGTTCTACGGAATATCTACAACTGTCATATGCGAACGCGAACCATAAATGTAAATTCGACTGAAGTGGGCGACTATGTAGACGTAAATTGAATTGAATGCATTGGAAAACGTTTGCTAAAATATTAAAAGTATCGAGAAAAGTGCCACATGTTCGCCACTAGATACTCTGCCCTTTCGCTTGGTTGCAAAGTGCATTCGCTGCTATTTGCAAATACCATTGTGAGACATATCATAATGCTATTAGAGGGATGCTTAGCCGGTTCGTTTTAATTTGCCAATTGCAGATTGGGTCGATGGGGGTTGATGACGTCGTTGACGATTTGTCGACACTCTGGCTAATGGGACAGCGAGAATGTTTGCCGATTGTTACGAGTTACGAGTACATGTATGAGTACAAATGTGGCACTTAGCACTTGGAGGTGGCGGCAGTGATTTTAATTACATTAGCGGGTATTATTTGCGGATATCGTATGATAATATTTGATATTTGTTTGGGATTTATGAGCACGCCAAATGAGTATAATGAGTTAGAGGGGTTTAATACGATTGTATGCTACACGTCAGTACGTTTTGAGTATCTATTACCTTCTGTTTGAATATTTGCACCGCCAACTATTTGGATGGCAAAGGACTAACAAAGGCCTCGTAGGGGTAGCATCTATCCGACGGATGCTGGCTTGCTAAAAAGCGAGAAGATCCACTGCAGTCGACCATCTTGCGGCACTGTTAGTAAGTCCCATTCCCACCTCCTCGTGGTGCCATCTGGAGATTTCCTATGGAAATTGCAGACGGGGAAGGGCGAATGGCGAGCCTCCTGCGCCAAAAAATAGTATTAGTCGGTTGGGCTACGGCCTAGTAAGCCGTAACCGTAAAAAAACCACAAACTCCGAAACAACCACAAGCCTCGGATATAACGGACCCGATTAATGTTGACGACCCTTGCAAAAAACGGAAAAAGGACAATGATCTTCGACCCTGTACGTGGAATGTTAGGTTCCTAAGCAGGCCACCTGTAGCCGAACAACTTGCGGACCCCCTAGACCGATATAAAGCGGACATAATCGCCATCCAGGAAATGCGATGGAATGGACCGGGTATAAAGCGGATGAAAATCCGCAAACTATTGTTCGGATACGGATTTGTTGCTCGAGGTGGACTAAGGCAAAAAGTCCTATGCTTTCGGCATGTGAGCGAACGCCTCATAACAATCCGTATCAAGGCTAATTTTTTTAACATCAGCCTGATCTGCGTCCACGGAAGACAAGGATGATTCCGCCAAAGATGAGTTCTACGATCTCCTAGACAGGACGTATGCCCAATGTCCCAGCTATGACATCAAAATTGTACTAGGAGACTTCAATGCTAAGCTGGGTAAGGAAAGCATGTTTGAACGAGTCATCGTCAAACATAGCCTACACGACACCAAATCTCCGAAATCTCCTTCTAGCCAGTACGCGCTTCCCGCACCTCGATATACACAAAGGCGCCTGGCGATCTTTTGATCAATCGACCACCAACCAGACTGATCACATCGCGATCGACGTCAGACAAAGACTCCACCACTATTCTTGATGTTCGAGCTTTCGAGGGGCTAACATCGACTCGGACCACTATCTTGTAGTAGTCAAGATGCGCCCACGGATATCACGAACGCAGCGGAGTAGAGTAAGAATACAAAGTTATGACGTCGGAAAGCTACTATCGCCACAAACCGCTCGTGCTTTTACCGATCGCGTCTCCTTTAAGCTCTCCAATACACCTCAACCCTCCACGCTATCAACAGAACAGCAGTGGAACCTTTGCAAAAAGCCCTGAAAAGCTCTGTATCCGAAGTTTTGGGTTTCAAGGCTCCACCACGAAGAAACACCTGGTTCGATGACGAGTGCAGGAGGATTCATACAGCGAAGCAGGATGCATATAAGGCCTCGCTGCATAAAAGAACAAGAGCAGCTCGTGAGCTCTACGAGTTAAAAAGAATGGAGGAGCATAAGCTTCTTAGAAGAAAGAAGAAAGAGCACGAGAAGCGCGCGATTGAGGATTTGGAGAGGTGTTACTGCAGGTGTGACGTTCGAAAGTTTTATCAACAGATAAAGCGAACATGCCAAGGTTATAAAGCCAGAACGGAAGCCTGCAGGGATGAGAACGGACACCTAGTAGTAGAACCGCAGTCGATGCTGAGAATATGGAAAAACCACTTCTGCAGACTGTATAACGGCGATGTTAGTCAATATACCGCTGTCAGGCAGAATGATCCATTCCTAATCGACGGAGACCGCAGAGAATTCTGTCCCCCTGACCTCGACGAAGTTAAGATTGCCATATCGAAGCTCAAGTCGAATAAAGCTGATGGCGCAGACGGACTGTCTGCTGAGCTCTTCAAGGCAGCTGGGGATGACCTGGTTGGGAGCATGCACCAGCTCATCCGTAAGATATGGCTAGAGGAAAGCATGCCCGAGGAATGGAGTCTCAGCATCGTATGCCCGATCCACAAGAAAGGAGACCCCTCTGATTGCGCCAACTATAGAGGAATAAGTCTCCTTAACATCGCCTACAAAATCTTCTCTGCCGTTTTGTGTGAACGCCTGAAGCCTTTTGTAAATAAGCTGATAGGTCCTTATCAGTGCGGATTCAGGCCAGGAAAGTCCACCATCGACCAAATCTTCACACTACGGCAGATACTGGAGAAAACCAATGAACTTCAAGTCGACACTCACCACCTATTTGTCGACTTCAAAGTCGCATACGACAGCGTAATTAGAGACGAGCTATACAACGCTATGTCTACCCTTGACATACCTGCTAAACTCGTCAGACTATGCAGGATGACTTTGGAGAATGCTCGCTGCTCCATCCGAATCGGTGAACACCTTACCGATACTTTTGATGTCAAAAAAAAAACAGAAAAAAAAACTCCTCGCATACGCCGACGATATTGACAATATAGGTAGATCACAGCGAGATGTCAATGAGGCGTTTGCGAGTATTGAGACGGAGGCGGCGAAATTTGGTTTGGCAGTAAACGAGGGCAAAACTGGATATATGCTGTCATCAAAAAAGGACGCTCACCACCGACGTCTTGGCCAGAACGTTTGTATTGGCAGATATAAGTTCGAGGTAGTTAAGGACTTCGTCTACCTTGGCTCTGCAGTGACATGGAACAACGACATCAGTTCCGAAATTAAACGCAGAATCACTCTTGCGAATCGCTGTTTCTTTGGGCTCAGGAGGCAACTGAGTAATAGAGCCCTCTTCCGAACGACAAGGTGGACTCAGTATAAGACCCTTATCATCCCGGTCCTGTTGTACGGCGCAGAAGCATGGAGACTATCAAAAGCGGATGAGGAGGCTCTTGGTCGGTTCGAGAGAAGGATCTTGCGCGAGATTTTCGGTCCTATAAACGCAAACGGGGGATGGAGGAAAAGATTCAACCACGAACTTTACGGGCTGTACAGCGACATGAGTCTACTCAGGCGTCTACGAATTCAACGCCTAAGATGGCTGAGCCATGTAGAGCGAATGGACACCCCAGCTCCAGCTCGGAGAATCTTTGAATCCAACCCCGAGGGACGAAGAAGCAGAGGACGGCCGCACTTAAGATGGCGCACACAGGTGGAAGGGGACCTCAGCCAACTGGGTGTGCAGCAATGGAAAAGGCTAGAAAAAGATCGTGCTAGTTAGAGGGGCATGTTGGTTGAGGACCATGTTCACCCCGAACTGTAGCGCCATTAAGAAGAAGGGGATTGCGGCTTCATTTGCAAGACCCCATCTGAGGGGTCCATTTTGATATGATAACAGCAGCTACATAAGGCAGGCTAAGCCACATCAATGCATTGGTATGTTGCCATACTAACCAATGACTTAACCTACATAGCTCCAGAAAAAACATCTATGGATGTGGTAGATCTCTCGATCTAAGCACAGGAGGGTGTTGGACACTTTTTCATTTTTCAGCGCTCTTCATAAGTCGCTGCAAAATTGGTTCAACTTCGTCGCGTTTCACTGATGGTATGTACGTCCGCCGGTTAGTCAAATTTCTCTACATTAATTCATTTGATGCTCAGACATCGATCTTCTAGGAATAGCCTTCTGGAAGTGGCCACCTGTTTCAACTCAACTGACCTAGTGTGTCGATGTTTGTTTCAAATCCATCCTATGGAGTTGAAATTGAAATTGAATGACATTGCAGAATTCTGTTACTGATAGGTCGTCAAAGAACGCAGGGTGTGTTAAATAGGATGCCTAACTTGGCAGCGTCAGTGCCGACAAGCCAATGCCCAGTCAGCCATATATTTCTTGATATGACACAGTTACTTAGAGTGCTCCACCTAGAGTTCGCCCTTGACAAGAAGTGTTGAAAGATTTGTCCCTTGACCAGTCCTATCGGAAGGGATACAGCTTCCGCCAGGGAACTATCGAGGGTGGAGCAGTGCTCGGTCAGTTTTTACGTTTCAATCTATGTTGCTTTGGCCAGGAGCCCAGAAGAGAGTGATGTTGAAATAATCGCCCACACAGTGACCTCGTCTTTATGTACACTATGGGACTAGTTTGAACGTTATGGTGTGTGAATCGAGAGCTTTGATGGCTGACTGGCTGTCAAAACAAATAGAATCGTCTGCCTTAGCAATGGGGGGAATGAGTGGGTATCTTTTAGCCTCCACATGCGATACTACTTTCGCTTGGAACATACTAGAGAAGTCCGGAAGTCAAAATGATTTAGAGACATTCAGTTCTGCTGAGAAGATACCCGAGTCGACTCCGCACTCCATTTTGGAGTCTCCGGTGATTCGCGTGGTTCGTGAAGTGAGTAGCGGTAACCAAGCTGACTCGAGTAGTAGGGAAGACACCACCTTCGCGGGGCTGGTTAGCAACTTATGCTACATATGTATGTGCTTCGAGTCGACCGTTTTAGGTCCTCTTATTCTTTACAGCCGCTTTAGCTCATTTTGCACCCTCATTATATGTAAATGGGCAGATTTCCAGCCAGTACTCCTCTGAGTTTGTCATACGGCTTATTAGAAGCTCTGGGATCGGCAGGTCCATTCGTACCTCTGCAAAGAGTCTGCAGTGGAAAATGGCATCTACCCGAGAAGGTTTGGGAGTACGCCAAACCGATCTACAGTTGATTTGTACCTCGAGGTAAACTCTGGAGTGTTCTGCAGGAGTATGGGATTGATGGTCCTCTGGTGAGGGCCATTCAGTCCCTATACATAAGCTGTAGTAGCTGTGTTCCGGTTAACGGTAGTAAATCAACACCTTTCACCGTGGGTGTTGGACGGTGAGGGTGCGTTTTGTCACCTCTCGTTGTCTTTATATATATGGCCTGCATGTTGCAGCGCAGTCGAGACAGGGAGTGTTTTACATTGCGAGAGTTGAGGGTAAGCCACCTTCTTTTCGCAGAAGACTTAGTCCTCACACTCTCCCAGACGGAACTCCAGCGCGCACTAGATCGGTCGGTTTATTGCCGTATATGCTGGCGCTGGGATGATGACGCCTGTCCAATGCACACTACATATCAGTGGAGTTCCATTGAAGCAGGTGGAGAAGTTTGACTATCTCGGGATCTTCTTCACGAGTGATGGGAGAATAATGCTGAGCTTGGCCAAGCTGGGTCAATTTTGAAACAGCTTGAAAGATCTGTAATCACGAAGGCCGAGCATAGGGGCAAAGCTAAGTCAGCGGTTTTTAGCTCATTATCTGTTCCAACTCTCACTTATGGGTATTGATCGAAGGAATAAGATCGCGAACACAAGCTGCCACTCGCCGGGGTAGGGTGAGAAACCCGGCAGTGCACCAGGAGCTCAATGTTGAGCAGCTGCTTCTTCGAACGAAAAGGGCTATCCTTCGATGGTTTGGTCGCGTGAGACTTGAATGCGATACCATTAAGTAGGCGACCGCTTGGCAGGCCCAGGGCGAGGTGATTGGAGCAAGTCCAAAAACTCGCCTGTTTGCTCTTGGACGTAGCTTCTAATGGGTTAGAGTCGATGGCGGAGGAGCGAATGGCCTGAAGATCCCGCAAGCGCGCATTGCCTCCGCGACGCCTTAAGTGGAACATGCGGGCCACTGAAAATGATGATGATGATGATGCCATCAGTGAAACGCTTCTGAAATGCAACGAAATTTAACGATTTTTGACGTGAATTGTTACGCAAAATATCCCAATTCAAGCAAGCATGGTTAAAAGCCGGCGACCTTCCATAAACGTCTTCCAAGTGTACATTGGCGGCAAGGAAGATGATGCTGAGTGTTTAGTGGGTTTAGTAGAAAATGTTCATTATGAGCTGCTACAACCTGGCGAAAGGGTGTTTGAACGAAGCAATCAAGTAAGGGCGACCAGAATTGGCTAACAGAAAGGAGTTGTGTTCTATCATTACAATGCCAGGCCACACTCATCTTTGATGCCTCGGCTTTTTGGACCGCCCGTTATAATTCCAATTCCCAGTAACCCAGCTGCGTGTTGTTTACTTCTGTGTTCCACGCAAGCATGCAATATTCACCATCCACAATCAAATTAGTCAGGAGGGAGCAAATAAAGCGTTTCGGTGCCTAGACTAGGTTAGGTTAATGTGGTAGGCATAAGCCACACGTAGGCCGAAGTCGGTTCATTGTGATATCACCTGGATCAAGTTACCCTAATCCGCTACCTGAGAACCAACCAGTGCTTCTAATGAAGCGATGGAGTTAAGCTATCTTTTGGTTTGCTAGCTCACTTAGATTGTCAAATATGGGCGCGCCGAGGGACATGAGCAGAGGAGGTGGTGTATTGATTCCTCCTCCTCCTCCTTAATAATAATGTAATGTAATGTATTGTAATATCCTTATCGGATATAACATTGATCCTGAGCCATACAAGGGCCTCTGTTATCGCTGTTATTTCTGCTTGATACTCCATTTTAGAGCCATCGGTATAGAGGCAGATCGAGTCCTTTGGTATTCCCTTCAGCCCATTCCTCCCTGGATGGAAAGACAACTTCGAAGTTCCTAGTGGACACATTCTGCGGGATGATGTAGCCCGTGTCCACGGGTACTTCGAAGTGGTTTAGAATGGTAGTATGGCCTTTTCCAGATGTGGGCCATTTTCTTAAGCTCCTCATCCCTAGGGCCGTGCAGGCAGCAACTTGCTTGCTGAAAAGGTTTGAAGATGGAAGATGTGATAAAATGTTTAGGGCCTCCGTGGGGGTTGATCTGATCGCTCCGCTTATGTATAAGCTGGACGATCTTTGTAGCTTCCCCAGAAGGCTTCGATTGACTGCCTTGTCCAGAGCAGTTCACCAGACTACAACGCCGTACAGGAGGATGGGCCTTATGACTGCTGTGTAGAGCCAGTGCATAATGCTTGGTTGGAGACCCCACTTCCTGCCCACCACTTTCTTACAGCTGTATAGGGCAGTAGTTGCTTTCTTGACGCGGTCTAGAATATTGAGTTTCCAATTCAGCCTCCTGTCAATGACTAGGCCGAGATATTTAGCCTGCTCCTTGATTGTTAGTTGGGTTAGTGGTCGCATAGAGTGTGGGGAAATTTACCTGTGACGGCAATAGCAATGTCGTCTGCATAGGCGGTCACAGCGTACCCTTCCTGTTCAAGCAACCGCAGTAGTTCGTTGACCACCACGTTCCAGAGGAGAGGGGAGAGTACTCCACCCTGTGGTGTACCTCTGCTAACCATTCTAGTTGAGACGGCACCAGCGAAGTTGGCTTTGACGACTCCTTGTGTTAGCAGTTGTCGTACCAGTTCTATCACTGATCCCGTAACACCCAGATCAGACAGCGCTTTGATGACGGCCCATGGTTCAACATTGTGAAATGTGCCCTAAATGTCGAGAAAGGCGACTAGAGTATATTCCTTGCGTTCTAGTGACCTTTCTATCTTAGTGAGTTAGAGAGGGTACAGGGGTGGGACAAAGTCGCCTGATCACTGCGGCCACGAGTGGTTCTATTGTGGTGTCCCCCACTTACAGTTCACTCAAAAATCCTGAGGTAGTGATAAAACCTTGTATGCTTTTGAGTGAGCTAGCAGCGATTTCTTCTGCTTCCAGATAATACTTGCCTAAGTGACGATGACGTGTACTGACAAGGCAGTTACAGTGGCACAGTATGTGCTCTGCTGTTTTTTCGTCTTCATTACACATTCTGCAAATGTCATCTTGTATGATGCCCATCGTTTTGAGGTGTTTGTTCACTGGGCAGTGTCCAGTAAGGAAACCTTTGATTAAGCGAATCTGGCTCCTCGAGAGCATGGGGAGTTGTTTCGTTCTACTGAGAGCCTTTCTATCTTACTGACCAGTGAGTGGAGTGCTGTTTCCACCGATTTGCCTTTGTTGTAGGCATGTTGGTTATCCGACAGCCTTCCTGAGATGCAGCTGTACCGAATGTATGCGTCTAAAATCTTCTCTAGAGTTTTTAATAGAAAACAAGTAAGACTGATAGGCCTCAAGTCATTTGCATACGTGTGGGAGCTTTTGCCTGCCTTGGGTATGAAAAAGACCTTGGTTACCTTCAACTTGCTGGGAATGTAGGATAGGGAGAGGCAGCTATTATATGTATATGACCACAAACCAGGGGAGGATGATATCTGCTACCTGCTAGAACTCAGCTGGCATGGTATGGTTCAAAACTTTTTATTGCCCAAAGGACATTGTTGTAGTTGACCAGGTTGGGAACACGCTCGAAGGAGGATGACGTCGGCTGAAAGACCCGAGGAGGTGTCATAGCCGAGTCACTACTGCCAGGGAAGTGTGCGCTTAGAAGAAGTTCCAGGGCTTCCTCTCTAGAGGTCGTCCAGGAACCATCATTATGCATCAGATGGCTTGGATTATACGGGACCGAAGCCAGGATCTTCCTTATTCTTGATGCTTCGGCGACCGCCTTGATACTGCCGCAGTAGTTCCTCCAGGATTGTCTTTTGGCCTTTCTGGTCGCTGCTTTAGAAGATTTAAGTGCCTCCTTGTAGAGGTCCCAATCCTCTTGCAAGCGGGTACATTTAGCTTTGTTAAAGAGCTTTCTGCTCTCTTTCCTAAGGGAGACTATCTCTTTATTCCACCATGGAGGTTTGGGTTTGCCTATGGGGATGCTCTGTTAAGGGTTTCTGTCAGCTCATTTACTAAGCTGTCTAATTCCGCGGAGTTGAGCGGATGGGTAGGGTGTCTTGTCCCTAGGTGGGGTGCAACATAGGTTCTATATTTTCGCCAGTCAGTTTTCCTATAGTTTCTGAAGGGAGCTGGGGCACTGACGTGGCTGACTATGCTGAATTGAATGTAGCGATGGTCAGAGAGGGAATGCTCTTTCAGGACTTTCCATTCCTTGACTTTGTCGACAATGTCCTGCGATGCAAAAGTTACATCCAGAACCTCCTGTCTGTTTTTGGTGATGAAAGTGTTTCGGTGCCTAAAATTTAAAACAAAACAAAAAACATTGAAGTATTTCATTATAATAGTTGAGACTAGTGCCCGCACGATGGCGCAACATGTTTCCGTAGTAAAGACAAAAACCGCCGGGAATTACAAAATGTTATACCAGTATTCTCTCCCATACTGTGCTAATTGGTTTGAAAATGAGATTACCTAATTTCCCTATAATCAAATAGCCGACCGGAAGTAGAAACGCTTTAACTGTTAGAGGCATTTGAATAGAATTTTGTCCTGTTCGTGGAACATTCTAAAATAGGTAATGGTGGATGCACACACTAATCACTCCCACTATGCCTAGAACATATAGACAAGTCAGAAGGAGCAAGGATATTATATGGAACAGAGGACGTCCGAGAATTGTTACAACACTTTCCAATGCGCCCATGTTCGCCTGTCGTCCTGTTAGTCCTCTGAATTCTTTGCGTTACGGAGAGCAACCATTTGGCCGTCATCAATTTAATCACATAACTTGTCAAAGTGGTCGGCGCTTCAATCCTCCGGATTTTTGTCAATTCACCGGTCACATTAATCAAATACTACACAACAGTCCGGATCGCATTCGTTTTGGGACGACTCGCTCCTCTTTCTCTCTCTCTCTCTCTCGCATCAAGATTGGGGATTCCGAAATGTTATCTCCTGCTGCGCGTGTAAATGCAATTTCAGATTCTTCCGCTTGGTATTGCAATTATTTCGGACAACCGGCACAGGAAAAAAACAAGGACCCACACGTACGCACACACGCCCATGAAAGAAGAGAAGTTACAGAGGAGTTTAATTGGTGTAAAGGAACATGACAATCATTTGGACAAAAATACTCAAGAGGCCTAAGTGGCCAAGTGGTAAAGACAAAGGCAAATTAGTCGGGGACGTACATAGCAGTTGAATGTGATGCTAACGCTAACGCTAACGTTAACGTTAACGCTTTGGCAATGGTAATTTTGGCCAAAATTCCAAACATTCCAGCAAATATCATTTAGGCGGACAGCACAGCGGCATATCGAGCCGAGAGCGGCGGACCGAACACCACTTAAAACGGCTCGAACACTTCTACACCTAATCAAGTGTTCAGCCCTCAAGTTGTAGCTGCAGGCTGTTTGGCGGTCAGCAGGATGATCATACTGCTGTTGCCGGCTGGAAGGGTAATAATTCTTGAAATTGTTACCAGACACTTAACGATGCAATGTGCGCATGAGAAGAGACCTCCTCGAGCAATCTTCACATCGTCTTTCTTGTTTTGTGCATCACCAGTGGTGTGGTGACTGGTGGTGGTGGTGCTGCCGCTGCCGCCACCATCGTCGTGGTCCGTGGTCGTGGCCGTCATCGCATCACATCGGAATCTGGCAGGCAGAGAGCGAGAGGAAACGATAAAGGCAAAGTTTGAAGCGCAGAGAATTCATGAGGTGCAAAGGGTTAAGCACGTGCTTCACATTTCATTCTTTCAGGTCAGCGCTTCTGATTGCGTCCTCCACTTTGTTGTAATCTCCCGATGTTGCTTCTGATGCTGCCTGTGCTGCTCTACTGTTCTGGATGCTGTGCGAATGAGCTAGCCCTGCTCCCGCCACTTGACTTTATCCATCGTCTATTTCTTAGTCGCTCATAGGACACCGACTCAGAGCTGCATGCTGGCAGGTATCTACATATCTACATATCTTGCCGCAAGTACCGACGAAGGATATAATCCAAAGAATGCTTTCTGACCCAGAATTATCGTCCTCTCCCTTTCCATCTTTCGTACCCTTTACGCTGCCGGTGTGCAGCGTTGGCGCTGGCGCTTCAAAAAATTTACTTTTTTTTACACGCGCAGCTTGTAAAAGCTTTTTTTACTTTTCCTTGCCCCCGAGTCTTATTCCCGAAGCTGTCTTAAACATACATATATGCGAACACACTCGCGCTAATGCGCGCACAAGCAATTGAGAGAAGACATTCCGCACAACGTAAAATGTCCATTCGTCATTCCATGCATTAGTTGGAAAGATTTGTGAGTGAAAAACGCATAAAACGATCCTCTTCAACGCGTTGTTTAGGTTGTAGACAAGTTTGTTTTTGTGATGGAGAACAACTCGCTATATGCTTAGATCCGTCAATGCTTGGTGGAGGTTATTAACCTAATTCGGAGGCACAGAAGAAACCCTTCCGATAAAATTTAGTTTTTGCGGTCATCCCCACGTGCCAACCCTCGAATTTCTCTTCCATTTTCTTCTCTTTTGTTTTTTTTATTGACGTTTTTGCGAATAAAGATTTAGAAACGAAACAAACGCGTTGCAGATGTTTTCGCGTGTTAAGCACGCGCAGCCACTTTCTTAAGTCCGGGCACACCTGTACATATCACATTATTCGTGTGGCCAGCCAGTATCTAAGGGAGTTCTGTTGTCGTTGTGGTTTCCTTGTTTTTCTTGTTTTCGTCCTGCTTAAATCCTTTTGTTCGGCTCTCGAGGAGCTCTAGATCCAAATAGATGGTAGTAGAGGTGTAGGACGAATTATTCTCTTTTTTTGGGAATTTTTCGTTTTTGTTTCTTGGATTTATGGTTTCAATGCTTTGCTTCTTATTTTTCATTTCGTTTTTGAGTTGACGAACAGCCGGCATTCGGCTCCACCTGCCTTAAGTTGCAATTTTTCATCGATTCAGCACTTCTGGGCTTCGGGACGTGAGCCAAAGTGGTACTTTGTAAAAAGAAGCGAAGTGATTACGATAATCCCGCGGACAGAGCAGGTGGTGGCCCAACGGGAAGGTTGTGGAGGTCTGTGTGCCCTGCAATGTTTCTTCGGTCCTTTTGGGAGTTCCTAAGGAATGTAACAGATCAGTGTGTAAATGATGGACGGGAGTAGTGGTAAATGTATTCTGCAGAATGACTTAATTACTTAAGAGTGCTACAGTTGGTGTGAGCTTGGCCTCTATAGTTGACGAGAATCGTAGCAACGTGACCATTCAGTTGAAGTCTATTTCCACCTTCGTGCACTACCATCGCTGATTGTTGCTAGTAAGCTAAGGTTGACGAGGTCCTTGACCACTTCAATGGAATGTCCCGATGAAATGCTTCGGGACAGAATTCTTTTTAAGTTGACTCTTAGTTCTCGTACTAAGAGTCAACTTGTGGAACAGGGAGTTTGGCATGGACGTCGAATGTTAGTGTCAATTGTGACTCCATTACAAAAAGTCTCAGCTTATTCCGGGTAGCTTCTGCTCTGGCTTCATAGCCCTGATATTGCTGCAGGACAAGGACAGCTGGTTGACTCATGAAGTCGCCTTTTGTCCACCTAAAAATTCTTTCCGTACTCCAGGCTAGGGCCTTATAACGTCAGCTAGAAGTACGAAACAGGGAGAGGGAGAGTAGGTGCCTATTGACATTGGTCTTAAATATCTGCGTGCTGTATTGAGGGGGGAAGACCGAACGAGGTCGTGTGGTTTGGTTGAAGAAAGAGCCTGTATATTTGACAGCACGGCCAAAAATGGGCTTCAAAGTGAAATCGTGAGCATTCCGGGAGAGATATGTATTGCGGTAGAAATTTTGAAGAGGCGGAATGCACCTGGCTATTTCATAAGAGCACTTATGACAAAAGTAGCGATAAAACAATCAAAGGCAGGAGATATTCATGCGATGATCCATCGAGTGTAAGTAATTTATGATGCTGGAATCTCCTATGGCTTTTATAGCTCGATTTTGTATTCTGTCTAGTAAGCAGAGTGAGGCTTTGGATGTGCCAGATAAGACATGAGCGTTGAACTACAACTTAGCACGAATTAACGTCTTATAAACTGTAGCCAGGCCGGTGGGTGCGAAGAATTTCTTGCATCTGGTTAATGGCATTGAGTTACGCTTTAACGACAGAAGGCAGCATTTTATTCTGGATGCATTCAATTCCGTCCTATTGTTTTTACCCCTTTGGATGATGCTGTCGAAACCGGAATTTAATGAGCTTAACATATGCTACTGCTCACTTTCAATAGCCATAGTGCAGGGTCGTAAAGAAGTAAACGACATCAACGAAGGAGTAAATTTGATTAGAAGTAACAGACAAGACGAATGGAATCCCAGCATCATTTGCCCGGTCCATAAGAAAGGAGACATCTATAACTGCGCCAACTATAGGGGAATAAGTCTCCTTAACATCGCATACATATAAGATCTTCTCTGCCGTATTGTGTAAACGCCTGAAACCGTTTGTGGATAACCTGATTGGCTCTTATCAGGCCAGGTAAATCAACAATAGACCAAATATTTAAATATTTACGCTACGGCAGATCTTGGAGAAGACCCAGGAATACCAAATCGACACTCACCACCTTTTCGTCTACTTCAAGACTGCATATGACAGCGTGTATAGAGATGAGCTATACAAAGCCATGCCTAGTTTTAACATCCCTGCCAAACTCGTCCGACTGTGCAGGATGACAATGGAGAATTCTCGCTGTTCCATTAAGGTCGGTAATGAGCAAACCGAGTTCTTTGATGTCAAAAAATGATTTAGGCAAGGTGACGCGCTGTCATGCAACTTTTTCAACATCGTGCTTAAAAAGATCATTCAGAAGTCACTGGCCAACGCATGGGGTACGATTTATTTCAAGTCTACACAATTGCTTGCGTACGCCGACGACATTGACGTGATTGGACGGACACAGCGAGACGTCAATGTGGCCTTTGTAAGCATTGAGGTAGAAGCGGCTAAGATGGGTCTCAAGGGGTCTCAATGAAGGTAAAACCAAATATCTGCTTTCATCAAAAAGAGACGGACAACACCGACGTATTGGCCAGAACGTCACCATGGGCGGATATAACTTTGAAGTGGTCAAGGAATTCGTCTACCTTGGCTCATTGATGACCAGCGACAACAACACCAGCGCTGAGATAAAACGCAGAATCACTCTTGCCAACCGCTGTCTCTTTGGGTTCGAGAGGCAATTGAGAAGTAGAGCCCTCTCTCGGAAGACCAAGGTGACACTATATAAGATCTTATCCCAGTCCTCCTTTACGGCGCAGAGGCTTGGACCTTAACAAAAGCGGATGAAGATGCCCTTGGTCGTTTCGAAAGCGAAATTCTGCGCACTATCTACGGTCCCGTTTGTTCAAACGGTGTATGAAGGAGAAGATATGTATAACGAAAAACTGTACGACATCGGCCTGGTACGACGTCTACGGATACAGCGTCTAAGGTGGCTAGGTCATGTAAAGCGCATGGAAAATACAGCTCCGACCCGAAGAGTCTTCGAATTCACCCCGGAAGGAAGGCGCGGCAGAGGACGGCCGTGCGGCGCTGGAAACAGCTGTTCAAAGATCGTGCAAGCTGGAGACCACATTTTCGACAAAAGAACTTCATACCAAGCTCTGTCAAATGTTTTCGAAATACCAAGTGCAACTACATATGTTGCTCTCACCCACCTGGTGCAGTGAACGATTCCACTTCACGGTGAGATATGCCATTAAATCAAAAGTGGATCTGTTGCTGCGGGAACTATTCTCCTGGTCATTGAGGAACTTCTGCGACTCAAGATATTTTATTAGCTGACGATTCATCAGCGTTTCCATGACCTTGAAAAGAAGGGACGTCAGTGCAATGGGTCGATAGTTGGAGACAGAAGAAGATTCGCCTTTTTTGGGATTAGGCTGGACGAATACTGTTTTCCACCTTCTCGGATTGAGCCCAGAAGTGTAAGAAAGGTGAAAAGGCTTACGCAGTAGTTTTGCCAGCGTAGAAGAATACCTCCTCAGAATTATTGGGGGAATAGCATCTGGACTAGCGGATTTGTGTATTTCAAGTTTTTTAAGGACCCTTGCAACTGCACGAGTACGGAAGTAAATTTTCTTCCATGGTGGAATAAACGTACTCCAGAACAGGCGATGACAGAGATGATTTTGGCAGCTGCGAGTTTGCTGCGAAGTGGACATGAATGAGCATGGGTATAGACGCTCACGAAAGACCGAAAACTTCTGCTACCTTTGGGCCATGCAGGATTCTACGCCTCAGTTGTTGGTCGTCGAATGTGGGAGTTGCAGTAATTTCTGGCTTGTATGTATCTTTTTCGGTTTTTCCTCGGTGGTGTTTGCCTCATAATTCCGAAAACTTATCTCTTTCAACCTGATAATCTTATCTTATCTCTCTCAACCTGATAGCTTCGTTCCACGCAGTATCCACCGACTTAAGACTTTTTACCTTGTTCGAGATAGAATTGGTTATGCCAGTATGGATAATGTTTGTGATCATATCAGCTGGGGCGTCCACGTCATTATCGAGGAAGCACGACGACCAGTTAAAGCTCTGAAAGAAGTTGTTAAGGCTGCACCGATTACATACCCATATTAATCTTTTGGGAGTTTTTTCTTGAACTGACTGGTGTGAATATGGGAGTTTAGCTGATATAATACAGTGATCAGACGAGCCTAGAGGAGATAATACATCCAAAGTGTATTTATCAGGTTGAGAGGTAAGAAACAAGTCCGAGTGTTGGCGGTACGACTGGCAACATCCGGTATACTCATTCACAAGCTGAGGTAATTGGTTGAACTTAGCGAAAATTTCGACATATGTACCTTCCTTCGGGTGTTGTCTGTCCAGAGTGTTGAAGCCACTGAGAACTGTCAACATTGAATGGGGTCGGACAGTGTATCAAACGCGGCGAACGTGACGTCTCACCAAAAACCATACTCATATCGTTCAGCAAACACCATATTGTTTTCTGGCTATTCAGCAACCTCAAGGACCAATGTTGGGACACTGTTTTGAGTCGATAGAGGAGACCGCATCAAAGCGAGAGCTGAAGCCAAGCCCGGAAATCGACTTTAGCAACTTACTTTTTGGATTTTTTGGTAGTAGTCTTGAAGTCATCCTTAAGTCGGTCATTCTCCTCTGTAGGAATGGGAATACATAGAATCGCCGCGAGCTGAAACGCCACATAAATATCTCGGTGAGGGTGGACCAATTGGTTGTTCATTAAAGGATGCTTACTGGATGTCACTTACTTGTATGAAATTTGATAATCCTAGGTCTGGTCTATATTCCTTCAATTCCCAACGTCGACATCAAAATCCAGCAAGGAGGTGACAACCTGAGGCAAAAAGGAAAAAGTGTCTTAGTACTCGTATATGTCCACCCTTGGACATATGTATACCTATGTACATGTATATGTACCTATGTATATACTGCGAGAGCATCGCAGCCAGGACTGCGCTAAGATTACAAGAATCCGACCTCTGGGCACGGAATCCTTATGGTCACGCATCAGTCTTGGTTCCATGGACCATCTCCTGATTCAAAACCGAAACGAACTTTACCACGAGAGGAGATTTTCTAACAGAATTCCTTACAGTGATGAGTGGACCAGTGGTATGCACGGAAAATGAATTGGCAATCTACACCGACGGATCGAAAATGGATGCCGGCACAGGAGCTGGAATCTATTTCGAATCTCGTAAAATACATCGCTCCTATAGCGTCTTCCAAGCTGAGGTCATCGCAACCAAGTAGGCGGCGGACTTTATTCTTAGAGAAAACTTCTCAGGAAAAAGAATCAACATCTATGTTGACAGCCAGGTAGCCATTAAACACGGATGAGATTCAAACTCGTCAAATTCTGCAAAGACAAGCTGGGGGAGATATAACATGTCAATAAGGTGACCATCTGCTGGGTACCAGGTCATGTGAATAAGACGGACGAGCTAGCTAGCTGCAACTGCACCTAAAACACCACTCAGTACTCTCTACAGAGAAATAGTTCCGGAACTAATAGTGAAGGCCAATAAGCGATGGTATCAATTTGATATGTAATATGTACATACGCAACGGCAAGATCAACTTGGCCCGGAATCCTCCGCGGTCTTCATCGATTAGAAATCGATCATTCTGCCCGACAGCGGTATACTGACTACCATCGCCGTTATACAGTCTGCAGAAGTGGTTTTTCCATATTCCCAGCATCGACTGAGGTCTCCGTTCTCATCCCTGCAGGCTTCCGTTCTGGCTTTATAACCTCACGCCTGCAGCAACACCTCTCCAAATCCTCAATCGCGCGCTTCTCGTGCTCTTTCTTCTTTCTTCTGAGAAGCTTATGCTCCTCCCTTCTTTTTAACTCGTAGAGCTCACGAGCTGCTCTTGTTCTTTTGTGCAATGAGGCTTTATATGCATACTGCTTCGCTGTGTGTATCCTCCTCACTCATCATCGAACCAGGTGTTTCTTCGTGGTGGAGCCTTGAAGCCCCAAACTTTGGATGCAGAGCTTTTCAGGGCTTGTTTGCAAAGGTTTCACCGCTGTTCTGTTGATAGCGTGGAGGGTTGAGGTGTATTGGAGAGCTTGAGGGAGACGCGATCGGTAAAAGCACGAGCGGTTACTGGCGATAGTAGCCAGAAACATATCAATTAGATATGTATGTACATACGCAACGGCAAGATCAATTTGGCCCGTCTATGATAGGAAAAGTAAAGAAAGTCTGCTAAAGTTCAGTCTGAATATTCGATTTACAGTCGGTGTTCTCACGATGAAGCCAGATTAGGCCAGCTCCACAATGGCTTCTGCAGAAGCTGCAGGGACGAAGAGGAAATTGAATCCATTCGTCACCTACTGTGTGAATGCTCTAGCCCAAAAAAGGAACATATTCCCTGGAAGTCAGTCTCTTTCGGGACCAGAGGAGGTAAGTAACATTGGGCTGAACAGACAACTAGAATATCTATGTATGTCTATCCAAGTGGTTCAGCCCAACGGACAATTTTTACGTTTCTACGGGTTAAACGTTAACTGGGCACAATGGACTCCTCGTAGTTTATGTGCGCCTTGACCTTTTGTCAATAGGGCCCCAACTACCCTAACTTACCTAACCTAACTTAGTACTCGTAGTTCTTCTGTTAACAAAATGTTTGCCGCCCGATCCACACACATCAAAAACGACAATCGTCGATGAAATACTTACTCTTGGGAGGACTTCCCCTTTAATTAAATCTAATCTAAGTAAAATGCGTGCGTTTCGTTTTCTTCCGACTACAATTAGAAACTGAGGAGAAACTGTCAAACAGAAAATGGTCGCGTCACTAATCGCTAAGGCAATCAATCAATCACGCAGTTCAGGCGACTAGTCAATAAAGTAAATTATTTTTTTAACCAAGTGATCGATACAAAATTGAGGATTTATTTCTACACGATCAATTTGCTCTAAAGGAAATGGATGTAGTGGATCTTTTAGGATATAACCAAACGAGAAGAAGAAACACGAAAAGCAGTCTCTAAGCTAAGTCTCCATCTAAAGAACCATTTTCTCTCTATTTTGTATAATTTGAAACAATTGCTAGTTTATTCACTTTGCTCTTTCTCTTTGCTATCAGCAGGGTGCAAAAGTAGGATCTAGATGAAATAGATTGTAATATCGGATTCCACCCTGACGTTTAGGCTTGCTTGGAAAGCAAGGGAAGCAATATTGAATTTAAGAGATTAAGAAAATTCTGAGTGGGATAATCCAGTAACTAGAGCAAAAACCTAGCTTCAAAGCGATAAGGCTGCTACTTGTCCTCCGCTTAACAAAATCTATCTCCTTCAACCTCCAACATTCCTACGCAAATTTTTAACAAGAAACCAAAATCAATTTCAGTCAAATATCACCATGTGTGGCACGCATTCCTCGTACGCCTCTAGCTCCTGCAAAATTTCATCCCAAACACAAAATCCCAATCCCGTGCGCACCACAATGGCCTCACACCAACATTGGTATTTCAACCGCTACACCTCCCCGTCCGTCTCGTCGAATCTGTCGAATCAAAAAAGAAAGAAAGAAAAAATGGAAAAAATCTAACTTTTTAATTGGGTTAGCTAACCATCCGCGAAATTCCATAAGATAAAAGTATTCGCTCCAGAGCAGTTCGGAAATTCCTTACAGGAATATGATCACTTCGTCGTTGTCGTCGCCGGCCATCCGCATCGTCATCTTATTGCTGCCGGCCGCCGACATTGTTCTATAGTTAGGATCGTAGTTGTGGTCGTTGCGACGACGTTCATGATGATGGGTTATATAGGTAGCGATCGGTGGAGGATGAAGGGCCCGTTAAAAACGTACCTAATCATGAGAACTTTGCTGACTGCCTGAATTAACAAACGAGATTTTTGTGTGTGTCGGCTCGTACTTTCCAAGGGCCCGCTTCCCATCTCTCATTGCCTGTTGTCGTCTGTAGAGGAACCCCGTCCGCACTGTCGTCATCATCGTCGTCGTTTTCGTTGACTGGGCTCTTGATTATATGGAATAAATTAAGAATATTTTGGCCCGATTGGAAGTGGGTGAAGAAGCAGTAGAAGGCTTCGTATGACCCTATCAAAAGTGAAATTATATTTCGACGGCCGCCCGTGTGGACAGCGTTTGGAAGAGCTTCTGATGGTGGCATTTGCTCACTCTTAAAATGGATTGGCGTACATATGTACATATGTATGTGCATTTTGTTGTTAATTAGGTTATCCCTTGAACTTCCTATTAGTGAGCTATGTAATTAATTTGTACAACGACATAAGTGACTATTGGAAGGAATTTCAAGAACTCATTTAGGATGTCGGACGCACATACTATCTCCGCTTCCTTCAGTTTTCACATGAATTACGAGCGTATCGCAACAGAACTTGTGAAAGTCGAAATCATCACCATCGAAACAGGCTCATTACTTATGCCTCGGTCCAACCGCACTAAATTCACCGCAGCCTCAAACCTATTGCACTTTCCCACGAGGAGGTGCGCAAAATAAAAGATCGCCAAAAAGGAAAAAGATACAAGTAATTCCGCAGCGCCTGTAATTTCCATAAATAAACCACCAACGGGACGAAGGGACGAATGTGAATGTAAAAATCTTGAGAAGGGTACTAACCAACCAAAAGCAAGAAAACGCAACAAACCGAGTGCAAAATAATATGCATTCCATTTTCGGTTTTTTGGTTTTTGTTTTTTTGTTCATTTTCGTTTTCGTTTTGATCCAACTAAAAGAAACGCCGACTAACAAGATCCCATTTATTTAAATTGCATTGGCCACAGAGAGAATTGGACCGGGCTTGGTGGACGCATCTCCAATGGCATCTGCACCATCGGTACATACCTTCAACATCATCACTTCGGCTTTGACGGTCGTAATTAATGCAGCGACAAGGGGCAGTGAGAAAAGCGCCTGCCACCAAAACTAAAACCACTACCGAGCGGAGGCCAAAAGGTACAGGTACGGGCACGGACGCATTGCCATGCCATGCCGAACAAAGCGTTAAAGCTTCTCGCACTTTGTGCACTCTGCTGTTGTGCTGCACGCATCAAAGACCAATTTCGAATTCAAATAAATCATCCGAGGAAATTTGATTTTCTGGTACTCGAAAAGTCGAAAACATAAAAAAAAAAAAAATGGAGGGGAAAAATTCCTGGTCAGCCAAATGGGTAGTCGACGAAACCCCCGAGACCACAAATCACAATCCTCTTTCACAGATCAACAGAGTTCTGTCTGTTGTGCCGCTACCTTTACTGCAGCATACTGGCTTCTCCTGCTACTCCTTCGACTTCTGCTGCTGCTGTTAGTGATGCCTCTGCATCTGATTGAATGAAGTGCGCGGCTTAATCGATAATCATACACTTTGACCAGGCGTCAACCGCAAAAACCGCAATAATTTATCTCAATTTTGTGCTGGTCCCCAGGTTACAAGTTCCTGCAGCGGGATGAACGGAGCGGCCACTCCGCTCAAACCCAACCAACTGATCTTTTCTTGTGAGGTGCGAATGCTACAATTGATGTACAGACGCCGCCACCAGCAACCAACCGCCAACCACCAACCACCAACCACCGTGGCTACGTGCGTCGGTCGTCTCTACCTGTCTACACCGTTGTCGATCGTGCCGGCCGTTAATCCTGCGAAAATGCTTTTTCAATTTTTATGCGAAATCACTCAGTGAACGAGCGAGGGGTTTTGCAAAACAACACGAACAAATGGAATCACTTTGTGGCTTTTGTTTGAACTGACTCTTGCCTCCTTCTTCTTTGTTCCGTTTGATTTGCTGCGCCAGAGGTTCATGTCAATTTGGGCTGGGAATATCTGTATTCGACTCTTGTTAACTAGATCCGAGCTGCTATTTAATGGTGCTAAATGGAATTCAGGTAATGCCAATGAGTTTGACTGGTAGAATTGCCACCATTCGTATCACTTTTTTCCCTTGATATCTACATAATTACGAACGGACTCATCAGACTTATCAGCCGCCAAAGAAAGAGAACTAATCGCCCCTATTAAGGGCAAATTATAAGGCGCTTATTGGGTGGCATAAGTCAACCTGTTGATTCCACTTTAGCCAAATAAATATCATTTACGATCAGATCCGGATCTCGATCTCGATCTCCAAAAGCTTGAAAAAAAGAACAATTCTCTATCACCATAACCTCAACTCTCACCTGCCACTAGTCGTTGTTCTTACCCTAAGCCTTTTTAAATTATCCCCAGTCAATCCTGTTCGAATCGACCTACAAGCTCTCGAGCACATTTGCCATATGAGTAATTTGCCTTGTTGTTGGTCTCATGGACTCTTTGTCTCGCATGGATGCCGCCACATTCTCCCGAAAATTGTCTGTGTACCTTTTAAATTGGTGCCAATTGAGGCGATCAGATGTGAGAGAAGCCGGTGGTGATTTAAAAAATGAAAAAAAAAAAAAAAAAAAACAAAAGACATTTTGCAAAAATGCCTCCGAGCTGGTGTGGTGGTCGGTCACCCCCCTTTCACAATTCAACCAGGTAGGTAGTAGGTAGGTTGGCTGGTATGAGTAACACCATCACCTTTTCGAGCAGCCACGGATGCGTTGCGCCGTATCATTATCCCGATGATTTTCAACAACAAAAAACGCGACTTCTGCTCCAGACAAGGTTGATGGCTGTGGCGGACGACCGTGTAGTGCAGCAAACGTGCCCATAAAATCTAATCAGAGTGTGGTTGTAAAATTTGTGGCCAATAATAACAGTGTGCGATCGTGCCGACTTGGTTTTTTGGGGCCCCGTTTCGTTGATTTCGTAATATATCATGGTGTTGTTAATAGGGATGCGGCGACGACTTGTTTTCTGCTGCCGCGTTAATTTATATTTTTAATTATGTCAAATTATTAAATGTTTTCGCTGACGTTGCGGATTTCTGCTTCGTGTTCCTTAGTCTTTGGTGAAGCAGTTTACACGGAAGGAAAGCAACATTTGTGCGTCATTGGGAATTCTTTTTTTGGGCAAGTTTTGCCTTGAAAATGTCAAACAAGAGTTGCCTATTTAGCTGCTGCTGAGAAGTTTATGTGCCTCTTATACTTACTTACTTATTTAGGTGGCGCTACAGTCCGTGGTGAACCTGGGCCTCAACCAACAAGCGTCTCCAGCCGGTACGGTCATTGGCCTGTTGTTTCCAACCGTCTTCTGCCGCGCCTTCCTTCCCGGGTTGATTCGAAGACTCTTCGGGTCGAAGCTGTATCCGTAGAGGTGGTACCAGGCCGATGTCGCTGTACAACCCGTACAGTCCTTCGTTATATCTTCTCCTCCATACACCGTTTGAACAAACGGAACCGTAGAAAGTGTACAGAATTTTCCGCTCGAAACGACCAAGGGCATCTTCATCTGCATTTGTTAAGGTCCAAGCTTCTGCGCCGTAAAGGAGGATTGGGATGATCAAGGTCTTATATAGTGTCACCTTGGTTATCCGAGAGAGGGCTCTACTTCTCAATTGCCTCTTGAGCCCAAAGAAACAGCGGTTGGCAAGAGTGATTCTGCGTTTTATCTCAGGGCTGGTGTTGTTGCCGCCGGTCATTAGTGAGCCAAGGTAGACGAATTCCTTGACCACTTCAAAGTTATATCCGCCCATGGTGACGTTCTGGCCAATACGTCGGTGTTGCCGGTCTCTTTTAGATGAAAGCAGATATTTGGTTTTACCTTCATTAACCTTGAAACCCATCTTAGCCGCCTGCCGCTCAATGCTTAAAAAGGCCTCCTTGACGTCTCGCTTTGTCCGTCCAATCACGTCAATGTCATCGGCGTACGCAAGCAATTGCATAGACTTGAAATAAATCGTACCTGTTGTGTTGGCCAGTGACTCTTGCACGATCTTTTCAAGCACGATGTTGTAAAAATTGCATGACAGCGCGTCACTTTGCCTAAATCCTTTTTTAACATGAAAGGTCTCGGTTTGCTCATTACCGACCTTATTGGAGCTGTGAAAATTCTCCATTGTCATTCTGCACAGTCGGACGAGTCGGACTAGGCATGGCTTTGTATAGCTCATCTCTATACACGCTGTCATATGCAGTCTTGAAGTAGACGAAAAGGTGGTGAGTGTCGATTTGATATTCCTGTGTCTTCTCAAAGATCTGCCGTAGCGTAAATATTTGGTCTATTGTGGATCTACCAGGCCTGAAACCACACTGATAAGAGCCGATCAGGTTATCCATAAACGGTTTCAGCTGTTCACACAATACGGCAGAGAAGATCTTACATGCGAATTAAGGAGACTTATTCCCTTATAATTGGCGCAGTTATAGGGGTCTCCTTTCTTATGGAAGGATGCATGCTTTCCTCCGACCATACCTTGCAAATAAGATGGTGCATGCACCTTACCAGCTCATCCCCAGCCGCCTAAAGAAGCTCAGCAGACAGGCCGCCTGCGCCCGTGGCTGTATAAGACCTAAGTCTCGATATCGCTATTTTGACTTCGTCTAGGTCGGGTGGACGGAATTCTCTTACATCGTCGTCCATTACGAACGGATCGTTCTGCCTGACACCGGTATCTTGTCTGTCATCCCGTTATACAGTCTGCAGAAGTGTCTTTCCAAATCCTCAGCATCGACTGTAATTCTGCTACCAGTTCTCCCTTTTCATCCCTGCTGGTCACTGCTCCGGCTTTGTAGCCATGGCATGTTCGGTTTACCTTATTGTAAAACTTCCGAGCGTTATTCCTTCGGAAGTATCTCTCTATCTCCTCGATCTCACGCATTCCGTGTTCTCTCTTCTTTTACTGCATGGGCTTGTTCGCATTGTTCATCGAACCAGGGGTTTCTAGGTGGTGGCGGTTTGAAACCCAGCACCTCTGAGGCAGCGTCTCTGACGGCGCTCTGGCAATGCGCCCATTCCTGCTCTCTTATTTGTGCTGCTGTGGGCGGAGTTTGAGAGAACTTGAAGGAGACACGATCGGCAAAGATTCTCGCAGTCTCTTGCGATTGTAGCTTTCCGACGTCAAACTTACATAGTCCTACTCGACTCCTAAGCATTCTTGATATCATCATTCCTACATTAGCTACAACAAGGTAGTGGTCCGAGTCGATGTTGGCTCCTCGGAAGGTTCTTACGTCGAGAATAATGGAGGCGCGTCTGGCGTCGATCGCAATGTGATCAATCTGGTTGGGGGTCGATTGATCAGGATACCGCCAGGTACCCTTGTAGATGTTGAGATGGGGGAATCGTGTGCTTGCTACAAGGAGGTTACGCCCCGTTAGGATATCGATTAGCCCAAGTCCGTTGTCGGAAGTGGTGTTATAGAGGCTATGCTTTCCTACGATCGACTCAAATATGTCCTCTTTGCCCAGTTTTGCATGAAAATCTCCTAGAACTATTTTTGTGTCGTAGCTGGGGCATTGGGCATAGGTTCTGCCTAGGAGATCGTAGAATTCTTCTTTGAGTCTCTCGTCCTTTTCTTCCGTTGGGGCGTAAGCGCATATTAAGCTAATGTTTCCAAATTTAGCTTTTCATGGGGATTGTTATGAGGCGTTCGCTTATATCTCGGAAGCTTAAGATTCTTTGTCGGAGTCTTCCTCTAATAACGAATCCGCACCCGAATAGGCGCTGTTTGGCCTCCTTGTAGCAGTTCCCTTAGTAGATGTCGCAGTTTTTCATCCGTTTTTTTTTTTTCTGGCCCATCCCATCGCACTTCTTGGAGTGACTCCCAAGATGGAGTCAACGGCGGCGCCCACGTTTCGAGCGAGAAAAACTACCGGGGCACACCTTATTTCGGGCTACTACAACATATTTGCAGCTCAGGCCGATAGGGAACGGCACAGCCGACCCTTTGTTCTTAAAAGAACAACCTAGTCCCACAGGTTGAGGGTTGAGCTTAGGGTTAAAATTCCTATCGCGTAAAACAAATATTTGTTCAGAGACAACCAATAGCCTCGGATACGGGCGGATTACATGTTGTCGACCTCCGCAAACGTCTTAAAGGAAACAAATTCCGGATAAGCACCTGAAACGTTAGTTTCCTCAACAGAGCAGGTACTTAATATGTGTCCACGACATAAAGACGACTTCTGTGATCTCCTAGACAGAACATATGCCCAATGTCCGAGCTATGACACCAACATCGGTCTAGGAACGATTCATAGGAAAGCACAGTCTACACAACCCCACGTCAGAAAACGGCCTAATGTTGGTTAACTTTATGGCGGATATAATCTCGTAGTAGCAATACACGATTCTCACATCTCAACATCCATAAGGGGACCCGGCAGTCCTATGATCTATCGACAACCAGTCAAATTGATCACATCACATCGACATATGGATGTCCGAACCTTTCGAAAAGCCAATATCGACTCGGATTATTACCTCGTTGCAATCAAGGTGTTTCGAGTTTCTCGGAATCAACACAATCGAGTAAGAACATTTAACGTCAGAAAGCTGCAATCGCAGGAGACCGCCAGGACCTTCGCTGATCAAGTCTCCCTCAAGCTCTCTCAAGTTCCGATGCAATCTGCACAAACCATAGAACAGCAATGGAGACGTTGTCAGAACGCTATCAGGGGGGCCGCCTCAGATGTACTCGGTTTCAAGCCACCATCTTCGAGAAACCCCTGGTTTGATGACGAGTGCAGACCGGCCCATGGAGAGAAACAGAATGTAAACATGCCTACACTGCGTCGACGGAGGAGTATGCGTTTCTGAGATGAAAAAACAAGGAGCACGAGAAGCGCGGGATTGAGAAGATGGAGAGAAGCTATTGCAGGAACGATATTAGAAAACTCTACCAAAAAGTAAAACATACATGCCGAGGCTATAACGCCACAACAGAAGCATGCAGGGATAAGCACGGACAAGTGGACATCACTGCTCGGGCCCGAAGAGATGTCCAGTCCAACTCCGGGGGAGAAGAAGAATAATGACGATTTTACGGCAAACAACGCCATCGCCAATGAAGGTGCTAATACCCTGTTCATTTCGATGGAGGACCTCCAGTTAATCTTGGAGTCATTAAAAAGGAACAAATCCGCAGGTATTGACGGAATATCCAATGTTGTATTTAGACATCTTTCACCAGTTGCTTTCGCTTTCAGGGCAGGGCATACATACATACCTCGTCGAAACCCATCTCGGATATCTAATGGAATAAATGCAAAAACCAATGTACGGGTGCCTGTCTGATTGACTTGGTACAAACTCAAACAGTTGGGTCTAAGATGGGCAGAAAGTTGCCAATATGGCCTCTACAAAGACGTTTGACGTTAAAAATGTATGCACAAAGATGATCCGCTCCTTCTATAATTCAGTTTAGTTGTGTACAATAACTTCGGTATTGTTCGACAGTACTGCGATATTTTGAAGCCGGGAATCAGTTTACTGAAGTCAGATACTAAATATTTTACTCTGAACGCCTACTATTAGGGCCTCTAGGGTACTAGAACACGTTAAGAAAGACTCTCAATCATTGGACCGAATAGGCGCCTATGATTTCTACTCTAATGAGATAATTGTCGCAGTGCACCAAATTTGACACTAGAGTGAAAATAATCTGCTGCATGTCCCTAACCCGACCCATGTTTGGTTATGGATGTCCCATTTTGTTTATTGTTGGTGCCAGCTTAATGGAAAGTATTCGGAAGTTTGAGAGACAACCGGAGTTCAGAGTACACAAAGTTTTATTCCAATAAGGTACTACATAAAAGGGCTACGATAGACATAACTTGGGTCATTAATCTCATATCTGAGGCTTATCAGCCCAACAAGTGGGCTCGCCTGACCGGCTTTGTTACTCAAATAGAGTTCCTCTGTAACCTGGCGGTTCCGTTATACGTTGTCCGACAACAGAACGAACTTTAACAGATGTACCATAAAATCGCTTAGTCTCTTCAAGGCATAGTCTTTCGGGCACCAACCATTTGTAAGTAAAGTGGGTTAAGGTAGGCCAAAATGGCAGCATCAGGTTAGGCTGGTCACACAGAATCTGATATTTTCCATACCAGCACCGCACTCCCAACTGTAGTTGTTAGCCTAGAAGTGCGTCTAAGTTTTACTTGAATACCCGCTCTTTCAGCTCGGGGTCCAGACACCATTTGACACGCAAGCTTTCGACACACTTGTTGTCCTGTTTATTTTTGAACACTAACCATGTTAAGTGTTTCACCTCTATAGAGCCGACGCTGACAAAGAGCAGTTGTGCCCTTGAGTTACATGATGACGTTTTGCTCTATGGTTAATGCTAAAAGACGGAATCGAGAAATGTCGCGTAATTTTCGCATTCATTTATAATTCACAGTCATTCACTTAGTAAACGAAGACATTTTTTTTTCTCTTGGAATCCTGCTCACTCAATTAATACTTCTGCAGAAAGGATAAAATGTTCGCTCAGGTGGATTGTAGTAAGATTTTATGAGGAGTTTCACAGTCGTCCGCAAAAAATCGACCTACGAACGTAATTATTTGTTGAACTATCCAGCAAGAACTGAGCCCATAGGACACTAGTTCCAAGACTCTGGGATCAAAATACGAAATAGCCATCGGTATCTATCTAATTCGAAAACACAATTGTTCTTATTACTGAACTAGAACATATGTATGAACTTATCGTAACGTTCTATCCCGACGCCCATTATGGAAACTACTATCTGGTTCTTTAATTAAAAATAATAAAATCGTTTTCTACGCAAGCAGCCAAATGGAAGGCAGCCAAATGACAATGGCAAACACAATCCTTGGGCGAACTTTCATGAACCAGCCAAGAACTCGAGCGAGTCAACAAATTGATGACAGAGTTCAAAGACCTTCTCAATTCATGGTGCACGTGTATAGTAATTCGTTGTCAGAAAGCATACATCCCGACCAGACTATGAGTAAAACTTGGAAAAACCATATTCGTTCGAATTTACAAACAAATATATGTATGTACATATTTACGAGGATGCAAGGATGGTGTCTAAAGTATGATGCAATCTGAATATCCTTTTCGATGTCCAAACGGTCGTCAATGTCAGGAAGCCAGACCACAGCATCAGCAGCAGTACAAATTCCCAGCCAATGTTTATGTAGAGGATTTCTCAGGACATGATACAAACCTATACACCATACACTGTCCTTATGCCTCGATAGTTTATAGTATTTCTCCTCCTTTTAGGTCCCGTGATTCGTTTACGTTCAGCAAAGCAAATAAACGTCCTTCGTTTCGTTTCATTCCTTTGGATTTATGCACTAGCTTGTGGTGAATAGTGGGAGGACTATGTCAACGAATGAGAGAATGAGTTCGAGAAAGTTATAACTCTCCGCAGAAAACGGGCAACGAAGACGCCGTCTTGACGCTTGTGTCGCTGTAAAGAAATGTGGCGCCAAAAAATACTTACACTCCGGTTAGAATCACGGCAGGATGACGACTGGGGGGTTGCAGTTGGGGCTGGGATATTGTGAAATCCGAAAGAGGCCAACAAAAGAGGATTAAAACTTTTTCAAGGAAGGATAATGTCCTTTTTTTTTGGTTTTCTTGTTCTTATTCTCTCCCTACACTATTGTCGTGGAGTATAGTGGGCTGCTGAAAGCGACGAAGAGGATAACGTCTACAGACCTCTCTAGGGAGAGGTATAGATATGGATTTTCCTTGTTCTAACTATTCTGTTCTTATGATTTTCTATTATCTATTTTCAGAGAGGTGGAAAAGATTGTTCAATAAAGTCCCGAATAGAAATGGAGTATCCTCAAGTTTTGATCCGTATCCAAAGGAAATTAGATTTACGACTTTAGTCTATATTCAGTCGTCCTTATCAACATGAAAGATCAGGTAAACATCAGGCTAAGTTTTACGGTGGCAAGTAGCTTCATCAGCCTTGTCCTGGGAAATATCGATAGGACTTAGACCAGATAGTGCTGAAATTCACATGAGTAACCGTCGATTTGGCAATAGGACTACGAAAGCTATCAAATAATGTTTGCAAAATAACTCTTGTCAACTGAGAAGGCAGTTAAGCAGTGGAGTTTTTTCTAAACCTGATAAGCTCAGTAATCTTTTGTAGTGCAGCGGCTTGAATCTTATCTGAAGTTGACAAGGAGACTCTTGATCAGTCTTGTGTCTAGTTTGCGTTAACAGACAATAAGAGAAGAAACTTAACCACATTTTTTTCAATCTCATTACTATCTTACTCTAGACTGGAGGCGAGGTGTGAGTAGGCTGGACTGCAAAGACCAGCTATCGCATGACTTTGAAAGGAAGGTCGTTCCCACCTTTAGGCTGTGGGAGGGGGCTGCACTAAAGACAGTCCCCTTGGACGAGGTACCAGAGAGGCCTAAAGCGAAGATGAGGAATTGGAGAAAAGCGAGATCCTCGGCTTTCTAAAGGCACAAAACCCAGCGGTCCCTATTGATGACTGGGAAGTAGTCGCAATCGAAGGTAACGAAGATGGCATAAAAAGCATAATCTTCGTTATCGAGGATCCGCCGGATATAAAGGAAAAAAGAGAGGCATATACGTCTATTCTTCGGGGCTGGTGAGTTTCCTCTGAGACTCATGAAGAAGGCGCAGCCTGGCGGTACGGCAGCTGTGGTGAAGGAGAGTGCTACTGCGAATGAAAGTAGTGCAAATAAACCTCCATCACAGTAAGGCCGCATCAGCCAACCTCATGCTGCTTCTGAACAGGGAGCAACTTGATTAGCCCCTGATCTAGGAACCATGGATCCTCCATAATCGGGTTAAGCGATTAGGGTCATCGAAATACAGCCTCTTCTACAACAGTAGCGAATGCAAGGTTAGATCTTGTATCGTTGCTAGCAAAGACATCCACGTACTAATGTTAACTAATTTCAGCTCGGGTGACCAGACGGTGGTGGAGGTTACAGGAAAGGAGGGTGCACTAAAGTTGGCTTCGGTCTACCTACCGCACGACGAAGGCACGGATGTCCCCTGGGGAAACAAGGTTATTGATCGCAATTGCCGAACAAGGTAAGAAGAACTTAGTCGTAGGGTGTGCTGCTAACGCCCATCACACTACTTGGGTAGCTCTAATACCAATAGTAGGGGGCAGGCTTTGTTCAGTTTTGTCCTTAGTACTAACCTAGTTATATGTAATCGGGCTAATTCACCAACATTTATTACTAGTAACAGAAGGGAAGTCTTAACGGTACTGCGGAAATCTCGAATTGGAGAGTATCTGACAAAGCATCACTTTCTGATCACTGTTGGATCCTCCGATCCGTTGGACTGTTGGATCCTGCGATCCGGCCTGTCCGTAGGCCTGACAGGAAAGTCTTTCGGAGCTGGGTGGGACCCTTAACCGACCTCCGGAAGGGAACCCCAGCTCTACGGAAGACATCGATGAGATGGTATTGAACCTTACCAGCAAGCTAACCCGGTCATTTGAGAAGGCATGTCCTACCAGACGATCCAGTAAAAGAAACCACCCACCATGGTGGAATGCTAAAATAGCGGAGCGGCTTCGTATCTCTAGGTCTAGTTGGAATCCGGTAAAAGAGGGAGCCATTGAATGGTCAACCTATAGAGATAGTGCTAAGTGGCTCAAAAAAGAAATTAGATTCGACAAGAAGCACTCTTGGAGAAGCTTCTGTGGCTCTATTGAATCATGTACGGGCGCAGCTCGTCTGAGGAAGGTCCTTGCAAAGGCTCCCACACAGACGTCCTCTATAAAGAGATCTGATGGTAAGTGGACAGACTCAAACGAGAGCGTGCTTGATTCTCTACTGAAATGTCATTTCCCTGACTGCGCCACTATAAAAAATAAGCGATGCACCGTGCAACTAGGTTCTAGGACTTCGGAACCGTTTGAAACATGCACCGAATTTCGGCAAGGAGATGCGCTGTCATGTGACTTCTTCAACCTGGTGCTGGAGCAGATAGTGCGACGGGCAGGCGTCAACAGGGAAGGCACTATTTTCTACAAGTCCGTCCAGCTGCTAGGATACGCGGATGATATCGACATCATCGCATGTTCTCGCCGTGACATTCTGGGAGCTTTCACGGCGATTGAAGAACAGGTGAAACGAGTTGGTCTTAAGGTCAATGAGGACAAAATGAAGTACATGCTGTCAAGCAGAAACCAATCCGTCGCTCACCACCTGCGACAAAATATAACAATTGACAGCTAAAATTTAGAGGTAGTTAAGGAGTTTGCCTACCTCAGGGCAAACGTAAGTTCCACAAATGACATCACAGTGGAGATCCGACATAGAATCGTCCTTGGCAACCGCTGCTACTTCGGCTTGTCCAAACAACTGGGGTCAAAGCTCCTCACTCGAAAGACCAAAGTCACGGTTTACAAAACGCTCATACTGCCAGTCTTGCTGTACGGAGCCGAAAGCTGGACGATAAGCAGGACAGCGGAGCTGATTTTGGGTTCTTTCGAAAGAAAAATTCTGCGCCGGATATTTGGTCCTTTCTGTGAGGTAGGTGAATGGAAAAGAAGACACAACCCCGAACTCTACGAGCTGTACAAAGATGTGGATGTAGTCCGGAAGGCAAAGATCCGTCGACTACACTGGCTCGAGCGCATGGACATCAACGCTCCAGCTAAGAGGGTCTATGACTCCAAGCCTACTGGTTCGAGAAGAAGAGGAAGACCGAACCGGGGGTGTAGGACATCTTGGTCTTGATAACTGGAAGCAGTGTGACCGTGAAGGATGGAAGGCAGCTATAGCTCAGGCTCAGATCCTCCATGGGTCACTGGTCTGAAAAGTAAGTAAGTAAAAAAATGTTGAAAACAATCAATCGCGGTGCTTCATAAAACTCTATAAAATAGTCTAAGCGATTAAGGCCACGAGTCATGGATCCCTGCGTATGAGCCCGAAGCTAAGCAACAATCGACGGTATAGGCCATTGAAGTACTTGATGTGTTCAAATCGCTTGTTTTAATGGTGCCCCTATCCGGAGTGGGTTAAAACACAGGCACAAGTGTATTGATCTTATGGAATTTAGGGAAATATTTTGAAAAACAGTAAATCCATTTTCGACCATAAGATTTTATTTGCCTATCTTACAACTTAAGTAGCAAGCCTTATGAATCTCAAACAAGATAACCATGATGTTTCCTTTAACTAACTGAAGGATAACCAGTCAAAAAGTAAGCAGTACTAAACAAAGAATAAAGGGCCTGGAGAGGCCAGGAGTAGACTTGCAAGTCTGTAAGCATCCTATTGTTTTTCTTAGGTTTGTGCAATAACGTCCGATTTCACAGCTTATGCCCTCTGTCAAGTACGATGCATTTGAAGAGGAGGTTTTATTGGGGGAGTGTCTTTCGAAAAAAAATCCTTCCACGGCACTTATCATGCTACGTCGAATGAAGCGCAATAGTGAAGTCCAATTTTCTATAACTTTATCAACAATAACACGATGAATGCTGGCTTCCAAATCGTCAAATGTCTCTGGTTTACCGGCATAGACTAGTGCCTTCACATACCCCCAAATAAAGTAATCTAAGGGTGTGAGATCACGGGATCGTGCCAGTTCACAAGACCATTATGCGAAATTATGCGTTCAGCAAAAGTTTCCTATAATGATTTGTAGGTGTCGCTCGTCGTGTGGCATGTTGCGCTATCTTGTTGAAACCGATCTCTGTCACGTCAATGTCATTCAACTGAGGAAGGATAAAGTCAGAAATTATGTTTCTAAAGCACTCTCAATTTGGTTTTTTTTTTTATGATGCGTTACACACACTACCTGAGCGGTGTGCAGTAGTTTGGGTCGTTGATGTTCGTTCACTACTCTCAGGGATGGTTGTCCTAGATAGGACGAGAGCCAACCGAATTCCGCGTTGGTTATAGGCCGTACTAATTCGTTCGAGCACTTTGGTGTTGCATACGCAGTACAGTGGGCCATATACTATGAGTGTTATGCCTGCAGCAGTAGGTCTGGTCACTTTCCATTCACAACTGCGTTGTTCGTATAGGAATTACTTTCTCTTGGCTATGAAGCGAATTTGAACTATAGATCTTCCGCTCGGCGGTCGATGATGTTAACCATTGTGCAGTGTGCACGGCCATCCCAATTGACGATAACATTCTGGCCAGCATGATCCTTAAAGAATATGAGCCGATGTTTTCACCAGCTCATAAAGCACACCAATGGTCGACAAAGGGTTTTGGGTTTTCTGCACGCCAAATTTGGCAATTTTACTCGTTTACATATCCATTTAACCAAAAATGGGCCTGATTGGAAAACAACATTTTGCGATGAAAGACACCGAACATACGATGCCAATAATGGTTCCGCGGTTTCAACCCTTGCGCAATATCAGTCCGATTTGGTAAAATCTTCCAAAAAGTGAATGGGCACAGCTCCAGTTGCTGTGCACGATGGCGAATCGACTTGTTCAGATTCTCCTCAATATTATGCTCCTGTTCTTCTGTTCGCACTGTTTGTTCGTGGAGTATACGTGGTACGAAAACGATTTATCGAGTTGAGACTAACTTGCTCAGTCGATTATGTCGCCTGTAAAATGGACGTAGCGCACGAGAAGTTTGGCGAACCGAACCATAGTTTTCAAAATAAGCTTTCACTATATGCACGCGTTGTCCTGGCGTTGATATTGGTTGGTATGTATATCCACAGTAAATTGGCAGAATGTACTAACCGCAAATCAGCTTTTATCTGTCAAATGGCGATCTGTAGGAATAATGTTGCCGGTTTAAAAACCAAACCTCTGAAAGAACACCCTTTAAGATGGTAGGTTATTGGCCTGACATAGAGATGGCGTTCCTTTTTAAACAGGCAAAAAAATGAACAAGATTAATATTTTTCCATGTGTTATGGTTTTATTAGTAAGAACGAACATTCCCATTAATTATGAAATACAAGGTCGTTCAAGTGGCTTCCTCGGCTGGCTGCGCAGTAGCGCATTCTGTCACCCCAATTTTCCAAGAGCCGAATCGTTGCTCCGAGGCGGCCAATTGACATTGGCAAGACGGCTAGTAACACAATTTGTAAATTTGATGCGCAAAAGATCGATTGTGGCATGGGCTGTGTATCATGGCGCGCCATCCTGCAAGAACCAGAGGTCGTCCAAATCCATGTCTTCAATTATAGTAACAGAAAAATCGGTTACAGCCTGTAAAGCCCCCCGTTGACCAAAACGTTCTTCCCAGCTTCATTTTCGAAGAAAAATGGTCCAATGATGCTGCCACTCCACAATCCGCACCAAACTGTCACTATCTGTGGATGCATTGGCTTCTCGACAATAATGTGCGGGTTTTCCGAGCCCCAGATTTTGTTTGTTGACGTAGCCGCCGAGATGAAAATGCACCCCGTCAGAAAATACATATGATTTTTCGTTCAAAATCCACACAGCCACATTCTCATCTGTGCGCACCGTACGACGACGGGGACCATGAGTGTTGTCCACTAGCCTACCAGTCTCACGAACTTTATGCACAAACTTGCGTACAGCAGTCGCGGTGGGTGCCACACAGCACTCACTTTGGAAATAAGTCTTCAGTATTTCCCAACGTTGTTCAAGCGTAAAGCGGCTCGTTTCGTTCCGCGGACGTATGATACTGACATTCTGTCAAGATTACCAGAAACAGCTGTCAGTGTCAAGATAACCTATGATTAAAAAAAAAAGACCACTAGATGGGCCACCCTATATTTCTTGCCTAGGAGAATATGTCATTAGTTCACATGACACATGTCAACTTGTTTTCTTAAGAAGTTTGTTGGCATGCATTTTTTCAGTAGAAAAAATTTTTAAACCTGAATACCGTGCGGTCATGTGGATGGATTAATCCCTAAGAAAGTCTTCCAAAGTTCATAAAAGCTTACGGCGACTCTGCTACAACCATTTAAAAGTGGGCAGTGGGCCAAATTTGGCAGTTGAGAGCACCGTGGCGCAGTGGGTAGTGTGTTGGCCTCTGACGCCGATGACACGGGATCGAATCCCGACACAGCCATGTCATCGAACGTGTTTTCACGGTGTTTCTCCTCAGCGGGGTTCTGACAAAACCCCCTGTAGTAAAATTGTCATGAAAAGCTTCTCGAAATTCGCCGTTCGGAACCGGCAATAAACTGTAGGTCCCTTTCACCTATGGGAAAATGAAATCACACACAACATGGGTGATTGAGAGAAGCTCGGCTCAGGTTCTTCATGGACTGTAACGCCAACATACATACAGTTGAATTTAAACGTGACGCGCATTCCGCAAAGGACGGCCAAACATCGCAATTACAACGAAAACGAACGTGTAGGACGATAGGCGAGTGGAGGTAGGTAAGATAGCGAGTAAAACGAACATCCCAAGGTTATAAAGTCAGCACGGGAGCCTGCAGGGATTAACACGGACACCTCGTAGTTGAATCGCAGTCGATGCTGAGAATGTGGAAAGACTGTTTCTGCGGACGTTATAACGGCTAAGATGGTCAGGCTGCCGCTATCAGGCGGAACGCACCATTGGTACTGGACGAAGATGAGAGAGAATTCCGCCCACACAACTTAAGCGAGGTTAAGATAGCAATATCAAAACTGAAGCCTAATAAAGCTGCTGGCGCAGACGGGATACTTGCCGGGCTATTTAAAACAGCTGGAGATGAGTTTGGAAGAAATCATGCCCGAAGAATAGAATCTCAGCATCGTTTGCACGGTTCATAAAAAAGGAGACCACTATAACTGCGCCAACTATAGGCATCGCGTATAAGATCTTTTCTGCCGTGCTGTGTGAACGCCTGAAACCATTCGCGCAAAGTTTTATAGGATATTATCAATGTGGCATGAGGCCAGGAAAATCAACGATAGACCAAATATTTACACTACGGCAGATCTTGGAGAAGACCCACGAATTCCAGGGCGGCACGCACCACAGTGTTATATGACAGAGTCTATAAGGACGTGTCTATATAGAGCCATGTTATATTTAAACATCCTTGCCAAGCTTGTCAGGTTGTGCAGAGTGACAATAGAGAATTTTGGCTGCTCCATTAAAGTCAGTAAGGAGTAAACCGAGACCTTCGATGTCAAAAAAGCATTCAGACAAGGCGTCGCACTGTCATGTGATTTTTTCAACGAAATTGGAAGAGCGCAGCCAGACTTAAATGAAGCTTTTGTGAGCATTGAAGCAGAAGCGGGTAAAGTGGGTCGGTAGGTAAACGAGGGTAAAACCAAATATATGCTGTCGTCACAAAAAGACACACAGCTTCGAATTCTTGGCCAGAACGTCACTACTGGCTGCCAGCACTTTGATGTAGTCAAGGAGTTTGTTTACTCACTGGCAACAGGCGGCAACGACACCAGCGCTGAAATTAGTCGCAGAATAACTCTTGTTAACCGCTGTTTCTCTGGGCTCAAGAGGCAATTGAGTAGTAGAGCCCTCTCTAGGAAAGCTAAGATGACCCACTATAAAACCTTAATCATCCCGGTCCTCCTCCACGGCGCAGAGGTTTGGACGAGGAAAAGGCCCTTGATTTTTTCGAGAGGAAAATTTTGCGTTCAATCTTTGGTCCCCTTTGTGTTGACGGAGAGTGGAGGAGAAGATTCAACCACGATCTGTCTAAAATGTACAGCGTTATTGGCTTGGTTGGTTGGACGTCTACGGGTCTAACTTCTAAGACGGCTAGGCTAGGCCTCAACCAACAAGCGTCTAAGGCTGGCACGGTCTTTGGCCAGCTGTTTACAGTGCCGCACGCCTAGTTGGTTAAGGTCCCCTTCCACCCTCGCGCGCCACCGTTCATGCGGTCGTCCTCTACTGCGCCTTCCTTCCGGGGTGGATTCGAAGACTTTTCGGGTCGGAGCTGTATTTTCCATGCGCTCTACATGGCCTAGCCGCTGTATCCGTAGACGTCGTACCAGGCCGATGTCGCTGCACAACCCGTACAGTTCTTCGTCATTTCTTCTCCTCCATACACCGTTTGAACAAACGGGACCGTAGATAATGCACAGAATTTTCCGCTCGAAACGACCAAGGGCATCTTCATCTGCTTTTGTTAAGGTCCAAGCTTCTGCGCCGTACAGGAGGACTGGGATGATCAAGGTCTTATATAGTGTCACCTTGGTTTTCCGAGAGAGGGCTCTACTTCTCAATTGCCTCTTGAGCCCATAGAAACAGCGGTTAGCAGGAGTTATTCTGCGACTAATCTCAGCGCTGGTCGTTGCCGCCGGTCATTAGTGAGCCAAGGTAGACGAATTGCTTGACCACTTCAAAGTTTTATCCGCCCATGGTGACGTTTTGGCCAATACGTCGGTGTTCGTCCGTGTGTTTGTCCGTAGCTCATAGCTATACACACAGTCATATGTAGCCTTGAATTCGACGAAGAGGTGGTGAGTGTCAATTTGGTATTCCTGGGTCTTAGCGTAAATATTTGGTCTATTGTGGATTTACCTGCCCTGAAACCACACTGATAAGAGCCGATCAGGTTATCCACAAACGGTTTCAGGCGTTCACACAATACGGCAGGGAATATTACATATATGCGATTTTAAGGAGACTTATTCCCCTATAGTTGGCGCAGTTATAGGGGTCTCCTTTCATATGGACCGGGCACTCTCTGCTGGAAATGCTGCTTAATGGATGTATTCCCTGCAGGTCGGTGACAAGATTGACTTCGCAATTTCGAAGAGCCTGGGTGCCTTTCTTAAAGTTTCTTGCAAGGCTTTTAGCTTTCTTATAAAAGGCCGGTCTTTTATGTTTGTCCCTAGACTAATCGATATCCTTGAGCTAGGAGGCCGCGAAGATTATTTTCTTTAGTCGCAGCAATTTTTCCTCTTGCCTTCTTCTGGCTCAGTACTCCTCTCGCGTTGTCCTGCTGTTTTTTTCTGCTCACTCTCGCCATCATACCACGGATTTCTTGTCAGGGGTGGTAGGCAGCCTAAGGTGTTCTCAGCTACTTCTTGAATGGCGGGGCTTGTGCTCGACGTAGGCATATCGGTTACAACTCTACAATCTTCCTTAAAAAGGGAAACATTTTTCCTGGTGTCCACTCTAAGTTGGTTCCTACACGTAACATTAAAAAATTATTTTATTTTGTTAGCACAGTGTCCACATTTAACAAAAAGCAATAAATTGATTGAGGTTATCTGAGCAGCTCCGTTGACGGAGGTCCTTAACCTTAGTGTATAAATAAATATTTAGATATATTTCAGCAAAAAGTCAGTAGTGGCTGCACCACCACTAAACCCACTTACCTACCACGGATTCACCGATTTGTTACGACCAAAACCACCATGAAAATGGATGCAAAACCAAAAAAAGAAACCTGCTACGGCCGAAATGTTTAACCGATCACACGAGATTCCACGTCGCTGGCGGAGACAGCAGGGCTGCATCGCTCCAGCCCGAATCAATGCCGAGCAGAGAGATGAACGCGATTTATAAAGTCACAACTTCATCTGATATAAATGACTTCTGTGTGGTCTGGTAAAAAATTAAGACAACTTCTGTGGCATGCCCTCTGCTGTGCCTCATCCTCTCCATACGTATGTATATGGGATGAGCATCATATCATCGGACTGTCTGCTCCGCCATGACCATGCTCGTCCATGGTCTCATTGCTTGTTACCAATTTTGTTGTTATTATTATTTTCGCTTTCCTTTCGATTACAGTAGTAGTAACACGAAATAAACAATGATGATGAAGAAAATGATGAACTTTTGTCCTTTTGCTTCCTTCGTTGATCGCAGACCACCGCCATCGTATCGAGAGGCGGTGGACGGAGAATCCAAGAAACCAGTACGAGCATACGTTCGTAATTGTTTTGTTTCGTAAAGAGGATCATCAAAAACTAAAGTGAATTGGGGTCGATTGGGACTCTGAAAGTCGGAAAGGTAGCGGCTGGTGACAGTTCCGTGTGGGGTCCATCGGTGAATGTTGGCTGGACAACCTGGTACGAGTACAGGAATGCAAAGGGTTCGTTTCCCACACCTGAATCGAACAGCCTTTAGGGCCACTTACTCGTATTATTTGCTCAAGGAATTCTCACTATTCGTCGTTAATGGAGCGACTTCGGAGGGCTCTGATAAATTAAACACACACTCATCCGTAAGATTGTCATAAAATCGAATTACAAAAATAAAAAAATTAATATTCTCATTCCCATTCTCACACCTTCTACCAGAATCCGAATTGAAAAAGAACTCGGACAGAGCCAAAAATCTACGGTGTTCTCACCACGGTGTGGGCGAGCTATGCGGCCGTTTTTTCATTTTGTTCGTGAGCTCGTCTCAACCTGTGGGCTGTAAAGATGACACAGGGAATCCTAGTGCGAGGAATCTCACTGTCAGCGACACCGACACCGACACCACGACCATATTGAACTGAAGCGATAGAGAAACAACATTCGCATAAGAAACAACAAAGCGGGAGGAAGCGACAGGAAAAGCACAAGATGAAGAGCAAACCAATTCGAAGTTGGTCTTGGTATGTCCAGTGAGACGATCGGTGCTGCTTCAGCCGCATAACAAGCGTCTGGTTTAGTGTCGTTATTATTGTTATTATACGGTGTGCGCCGGACCGATCAGAGGCTGCGGTGGATTTATTTTTATAGCCCATCGTTAAGATGACCTGATGAGATTTTATGTTTATTGATTAAGATATCATGCAATGAAGTTCTTCTTTTTTTCCTTTTTTCTGTTTTTGGTTTTTTGTTTTTTACTTTCAATCGTTCGTAGTGCGGCCGGTGTTGGGTGATAAAATCCAAAATTATGTTATGAGTTTGTTCGTTTAGGGATATTATTCGGTGTTCGATGTTGAATGCGAGTCCTTTCGCAGGATGGCAGGAGAACTGCGTCGTCGTCGTGTGTGGGGAGGAACTTCGGGACACGAAATTTAATTTTTTATGATTTTGTTTGTGCTCGAAATTTTTATAGACAATCAGGATGGTTTAAGAAAATCAGTTGCACTTTAGGAGGATTTTGTAAGCCTGATCTCAAGGTCTTCGTGACATTATCAGATAAGCCAACGAAGGCACTTTTTTCCGTCTGGTAATCCATTTTCCAAATAGTCAACGCTCCAGAAAACCGTTGCCATTTGGAGCTTGTTCCTTCATTTCTGTCATATAATGATGTATTCAAGATTCATCAACTGTTCCGAAACGTCGCGCTTGAAAGGTTCTAAATTCTGTCTTGTTTCCTCCGAATCCGGTCTGCCGCCAGTAGCCGTGTCTTCGTCAAGAAAGAAACGGACATGTCAGAAAAAAGTCTCTATGCGACCTGAGTGTCATCTTGTATCAAATTCGCTGACTTACCGAAAGGCTCTTATAGGTGCTTAGGCTACACGAAGCTTTGATTCGATTTTCTCACGGTTAAGGGGGGGGGGGCTGTGGTGCAGTGGTTAACATCATCGGCCGTCGAGCGGAAGGCCTATAGTTCAAATGCGTGTCATAGCCAAGAAAAAGCAATTCCTATACGGAAGAAAGGTGTGCAACACAGTTGTGAATGGAAAGCGACCAAACGTACTGCTGCAGGCATAACACTCACAGTATATGGTCAATTTAAATTCATCCTCTGCCTATGCAATATTAACACCAAAAGTGCATGAACGAATTCCTGTGAGTTATAACCAACTCGAGATTTGGTCAGCTCTCGTCCTATCTAGGACAAACCACCCCTGAGAGTAGTGAACGAACATCTACGACCCAAAAAACCACTGCATTCCGTTTAGATTGTGTGTCAAAAACATCAACCTGCGCGAAACTCTCCCTCTCCCAGGTACCTCCGCTGGCACAACGTTCAAAACGTTATAAGGCATATTAGCCTTGAATGCGGGTGTAACTTAAAAAAAAAACAGAATTGTCGTATTGGAAGAAAAGGTGTTCGAGTTACCACCAAGGTTCATCTTATGCAGCTTGCGCTTCAGTTTATCTCTGACTGGTGTGGCAGAGAGGATTTACCGACTAACCCAAATAAGACATTCTTAGTCCCTTGCTCAACGTCAAACTCATGTGCTACACTGATGGGTTCAAGATGGTTTCTGGAATTGGCGCCGGCATCTTTGGACCATGGTAGGAAGCATGCATCAGATCATCTGCAGAATTTGGGAAGACGAAAGCATGCCCGACGACTGGAATAGTAGCTCTATTTGCCCCATCCACAAAAAAGGCGATCCTACCTCTTGCAAGAACTATAGAGGTATATTCATGCTCAATGTCGTATACAAGATCCTGTCCAATGTATTGTGTGAACGTCTAAAGCCATTTTGCACCGGCAGCTAACAGTGCGGCTTCTGGCCCGGCAAATCGACTATAGACCAAATTTTCACACTTCGCCAAATCCTGGAAAAGACCAACGAGTTTCGAATCGATACACACCATCTTTTCGTCGATTTCAAAGCCACATACGACAGCATTCATCGTGAAGGACTGTTTGGTGCGATGGCCGAATTCGGAATCCCGGGAAAACTGATCCAGTTGTGTCGCGCCACGCTAAAAAATACGCGATGCACCGTGCAACTCGGTTCTAGGACTTCGGAACCGATTGAAACATGCACCGGATTTCGGCAAGGAGATGCGCTGTCATGTGACTTCTTCAACCTGGTGCTGGAACAGATAGTGCGACGGGCAGGCGTCAACAAGGAAACCACTATCTTCTACAAGTCCGTCCAGCTGCTAGGATACGCGGATGATATCGATATCATTCCGAGTTCTCGCCGTGGCATTGTGGAAGCATTCACGGCGATTGGAGACCAGGCGAAACGAATTGGTCTTAAGGTAAATGAGGACAAGACGAAGTACATGATGTCAAGCAAAAACCAATCCGTCGCTCAGCAAACGGGACAAAATATAACAATTGACAGCAACAATTCCGAGGTAGTTAGGGAGTTTGTCCACCTCGGGGCAAACGTAAATTCCCCAAATGACACAACAGTGGAGATCCTGCATAGAATCGCCCTTGGCAACCGCTGCTACTTCGGCTTGTTCAAACAACTGGGATCAAAACTTCTCACTCGTAAGACAAAAGTCATGCTTTACAAAACGCTCATACTGTCAGTCTTGCTGTACGGAGCCGAAAGCTGGACGAAAAGCACCACAGCGGAGCTGATTTTGGGTTCTTTCGAAAGAAAAATTCTGCGCCGGACATTTGGTCCTGTCTTTGAGGAAGGTGAATGGAGAAGAAGACACAACCGCGAACTCTACGATCTCTACAAAGATGTGGATGTAGTGCGGAAGGTCCGTCGACTACACTGGCTCGGCCACATCGAGCGCATGGACACCAACGCTCCAGCTAAGAGGGTCTTCGACTCCGAGCCTCCTGGTTCGAGAAGAAGAGGAAAACCGAACCTCCGCGGATATAAGACATCTTGGTCTTGATAACTGGAAGCAGCGTGCCCAGGACCGTCAAGGATGGAAGGCAGCTATAGCTCGGGCTCAGATCCTCCATGGATCGCTGGCCTGATAAGTAAGTAAGTAACCTGCAATATACTTAAGGTTTTGAGACTCAGATGTGCATTTTCTAAGAAGACAGAGGGCTTAAGCTAGTTCATAGTATTCCATGGACTACTATATCATATACACCTAAATAGAGTCAAAAATACGAAATTGAATCATTTGTATGTCTGCATCACAACTGTCGCCCTACCATCGAGGACGTCTTAGTAAAGGATAAACGGTCAGAGGTAGAGAAGAAAAAACCCAAACCCAAAACCGAAAAGAATCATCCATGGGAATACTAATTTAACGCAGGATGACAAAAGCAGGTTCATATAAATGGAACCTCATTTGTAATGGTCAGAAAGCTGCAGACACAAACCCCTAAAACGGTCGTACTCGTAAATTCATAGAGGTAGAGTGTGGCTGATGAAGCCAAAGTCGAAGTCAAAGAATGAAGCTGAGAGCACGATCGTCGTCATGTTGTTGTTGTTTTCCTTTTGTCCATGTGTGTTAATCGTGTAGCGATGTGAGTGTGCGTCAGACTGACAGTAATTGACCATTGATGTAGGCGGTTCTTTTATTTTGACATTTCAATAATTTATGACCATCTGCCAGGACATTCTGTCTTCCCCTTTAAGGCCTTTGGGCATCTCGCTCTGTGTTATGGGTATGTACGATACGACTATGTTGCTACATCCTTCGGATGGCATAGACAGAAATATTGAAATGTTAGCAGTTTGTTTATCGGCCGGTCGCACAGACTGTCAGGGACGTGCGTACGGGCCTGTGTTCTCTTGTTTTTTTCGGATACAAGAGTTGTTGAAATGCATGAAATTCAATTTGACAAAGGATATTCCCAACAGCAACGGGAGTGTATAATTAATAGATGCGATTCGGGACGGAGATAAGTATGAGGTCGAGTGTGAGTAATTGGCCTTCGGATAGGAGGTAAGTAAACGGGTATGGTTTGATTTAATGATTTTTAACGAGTCAGTCAAAGATGACTCATGGCTGGGAAATGTAGAGTAGGAAATGAGTATCTAGCATTAAATAACCAATCTATTAGCACAGTTTGTGTGCCAATATTAACGCAGCGCAACCACTGTCAACATAGTAAGTCGAATGTTTACCTTCCAGGTATGTTTTTCTACTACGTGCATATGCCCTCACGATCACAAGGCGCACAGCAGGCTGAGAGAATCCTGATCGGATTGGTAAAACAGGGAAACAGGGAATCACTTGGAGCCGCCTTTTGTTCTTTGGCGTTATGTAAACTACTTGAAGTGCAGCAGCAGCAGCAGCTTGCTCCATTTCGTTTGCCGACCGAGTGTGTCAGACCAGCTGAAACGGAGCAGAAAAACAAAACCAAAACAGAGGTCATGTTAAATATTTGCGCACGCGTCTGAGCCTCGAACGTCTGATGCAGCGTGCACTTGTATCCGTTTTGAGGATTGTTTTGTTGGCAAACTTGTGTTCCGCAAGGTGTATACAAAAACCGAAAGACAGACGGCCGGACGGACGGACAGATTGGCCGCCAAGGTGCAGCACAAAGAGGACTAGCCGTCTGATGTTAACGATGATCGTGATCAACATCATGTACAGACATACTCGTAGGTAGACAGGCTAGTGTGTAGCATATGCAGAGTAAAGGTGTTTCCGAACCAAGAAGCTGTGATGATAAATGGTAATGATAATGCGATGAGGTTACTGCAGTTAACACCAGGAGATAGACAACTGAGTAATTAAGGACAACCGCGCATAGTGGTTTTATTTCTACGGTATACAATGTAGTATGTCGATGACGGATGTCAGCTTCTCTAAATGCAATTTTGTATTAATATCGATCCATCGTCATCTGCATAATTTTCGACTGTCATCTTCCAAAAAAGATTTGTCAATTCAAAGTATGCATCCTCCCAACAGGAAGTAAAGGACAGGAGAAACGTAAAAAAAAAAACTGTTGCTAAATCAGGGAAGCAGCAGACGGCCGGAAGAAACGATCACAAGCAATTCTCCAAGGAGCTCTGCCACAAAACCCAGCCAAAAGTCCTCTGACTTCTTTCCATTCAACAACAAACAAATCATTCTACTACCTAGTCGCTTGCTGTCCCTTTTCTATATCCTTCATTCATCTCCTCATTGTTACCCCAAATTAAGGTTCCGTCATTGTTGTTTTATCTGTGTGCGTAAGGATTCTTCCTTCTTCTCTCAATCAACAACTGTGCGATAATGGGCACACGTACATAAGCCAGAAGAATTATGAACAAATAAAGAGAGAAAATAAAAGAAGCCAGCAAATTGTACCCTGGGCAACTCCAATTCCGGAATTGGAATATGGATTAAGACAAGCAGAGGTCCTTAGTGTCAAATGATAGTGTCAGCCTGATGCCAATGACGGCGAAATACGAGTACGTTCGTCGCCGACGAATTACGAACAAATAAGGGAGCAGATGTTTCCGCACTCGTATCTCGGGGTCACAGAGAAAGAGTCAGTCGAGAGGGAAAAACAGAAAACATACACATACTGCTCTTGGTCTCTAGGGCCCACCAGTTGACGGATGAATTTGACAAATACACCCGTACGTTCGTACAGCTTGAATGACAAGAAGATGCCCAAATAGGCGGAATGAATTAGACCAATTAAGGTTTTCTGTTGTCGAGTGATTGTAAATGAATCGGTACATTGCTAGGTAGCAAGTGCTACGGCGCCAGAATGTTTAATGATGGAAAAGAAGTTGACTAATTTGGAGGCTATTTTTAGACAGAGTGTTTATCCTGTCTGTCACAGTTGCGGGGACATTTTCATTCTGCGGTGATTTGTGGAGGCACAACTTGAACCAGCAACGGATGATTTTTATTTCTCATCCGGTAGCGTATGGATGTACATAAATCCTTTTTAAGAGAAAAAATCGTTTCGTCACTGTTTATCAGACTCAGTCCGAGACTCGCGCTTTCATAATACATACCTACGTAAATCGGCCTCCAGCACTATGGAATCTAGTGCTCCTTTGACCACTCAACATGTCTTGTTAGTTTTTACTTTGAATACGCGTAAGGTACGACTAATCTGGCGCTAATGTCCCTGGAGCATGAGGCAGCCAAAGTAAAGAAGTCCTTTTAGGGCAACATTTTGACAAAATCATATTGTTGAAATATGGCTTTTGCAGGATTTTTCATTAAGCCTTTCCTGTAGGTGGCACACATCCGAATGTCAAAATTTCGAAGACTCTGGCGCATAAATAAGGTGAAATTTGATCGATGGCATGGGTAATGTTGGCTTTGTGGACCACTGTGTTCTATGGCTTACTCGCGCAAACCTGCGATTTCAGAAAGTCACACAAGAAAAATTGTTAGTCTAATTTGCACGATCTCGGCGACCAGTTCACCTCACCTCCACGTGAGATGACCATGCCCTTGAAGCGCTCATGCAAAATTTCCAATGTGGAGTGAGCTTATATGCACGTAGCGCCACCCTGTTGAAACCACATGTATGTAGTTGGGGTCCATATCATCCAGTTTAGGACATAAGAAGTTGATAATCCTCGACCTATAGCGCTCGCCGTTGACGGAGATGGCCTGGCCTGGTCGGTCTCAAAGAAATATGGATCGGTGACGCCACCAGCCCAAAATCCACACCAAAAAGTGGCTTTTTCGGGATGCAGTAGATGTCACAAATTCGACAATTTTGTTTGTTAACGTAACCAATCACCCAGAAATGGGCTTCATCAGTGAAGATGTTTTTTCAATGAAAATTTGGGTCAGATTCCATCTGTTCCATAACCCATCCACCAAACACACTTCGTTGTCGATGGTCGTTTACCTTCAGCTTCTGACTGGGACTCCTAAAAGGAAGCACTTAAATTCTTCAAAGCAGCGATTAGAAAGGCCAAAAGGCAATATTGGAGGAACAACTGCGAGGATGTCAAAACGGCCTCCGAAGCCTGAAGGAAGATTCTGGCAACGGCCCCTTACAATCCAAGTCATCTAATGCGGAATGACGGTTCTTGAACGACTTCCTTTACGGAAGCCTTGGAACTCCTTCTGAACACACATTTTCCGGGCAGTACTGCCTCGGCTACGACACTTCCTCAAGGTAGCTAGCCGAAAACGTCCTCCTACGATCAAACTCGAAACCTGGTTACATTTAATATTATTCTCCGGGCTCTAAAAAGCTTTGAACCATACAAGTCTCCCGGCCTGGATGGGATCATACCAGCGGAGCTCCATCATGTTCCTTCCCTGGCTTGTAGTTATCTTCCAAAGCCGCCTCTCTTTATCCTACATCGCAAGCAAGTGGATGGAAACCAAGCTCCCACACATATGCAAAGGACGTGAGGCCTATTAGCCTTAATTCTTTTCTTCTAAAAACTCTATAAAGGATTATAAATGGACACACTCGATACAACCACAGCTTAGGCAGGCTGTCGGGGAACAAACTTGCCTGCAATAAAGGTAGATCGGTGGAAACAGCACTCCACTCACTAGTTAGTAGCATAGAAAGGTAATTTGAACACAAGGAATATACCCTAGTGGCCGAGGCCTTTCTCGATATTGAGGGCGCCTTTAACAATGTTGAACCATGGGCCGTTGAACCATGTTGAACCATGGGCCGCTGACTGATCTGGATGTAACGGCATCAGTGATAAAACTAGTACGACAACTGCTAACACAAAGAGTTGTCAAAGCCAACTTCGCTGGTGCCGTTTCATCCAGAATGGTCAACAGAGGTACACCACAGGTTGGCGTATTTGCCTCTCTCCTCTGGAACGTGGTAGTAAATGAACTACTCCTTTTGCTAGAACAGGGACGGTACGTTGTGACCGCTTATGCAGGCGATCTTACTTTTGCCGTCTCAAGAAAGTTTTCCAGCACTCTAAGCGAACTAATGCAGGGAGCCCTGATAGGAAACTAAATTGGAAACCCGACATTCTTGATCGTGTCAAGAAAGCAACCACTGTCCTTTTCAGTTGCAAGAAAGTTGTTGACAAGAAGTGGGGTCTCCAATTCAGCATTATGTACTGGCTCTATACAGCAGTCCTTCTTTTCGACATCGTAGGCAAGGCAGCCTATCGAGACCTTTTGCAAAGATCGGCCAGTATTTGGAGGCCCTACATATTCTATTAAATCTCCCACCATTGGACCTGTTTAGCGAAAAAGTTGCTGCTTGCGCGGTCCTACGGATCAGGGGCATAGGAAAATGGCCCATACTGCACAATGGCCATACTAACATTCTTAACCAATGAAGTACCCATGACACGGACTACACAATCCCGCAAAAAGTGCTCGCTAAGAACCTCAAAGTTATCGTTCCCGGGAGGAAAGGGCTGAAGGAAAAGTCATATCGAAAGAGTCGATATCCCTCAATACCAATGGCTTAAAAATGGAGACAAGTTTAAGTGCTGGAGTCTACTCTCAGGAACTTAACCTCAACCCATAATTTACACTCCCAAGCCACAGCAGTGTGTACAAAAAGAAAATAACAGCGATAACGGAAGCCCTTGTATGGCCTAGTATCCCAGTATATCCGTAAAATCCCTGGTAGCTATAACCAACAATTCAAAGACATCTCTTAACTGCCGCCAGGAAACTGCGTGGCCGATGAACTCGCAAGTTTAGGATCAAGCGCACTCCCTTCTTTCCCTCGGGAGTTTAAAAACATCAATAAGTTCGGTAAAGTACATCATAAAACTTCGAACCATAGAGGCTACCAACCTTCAATGGAACGAAGGTAACATCAGCTTTATCACTAAACCAATCTGGCCTATGCTAGACTTAGAATGGACCAGGGACCTTGTGGCAACCAAAAAGGGAATCTTAAGCATTTTAATGGCTGTCACGACAGGTCCTTGCACCATTTGCAAACATGCCGCCAAACTAGGGCTACCTGGTAAAGACCTCTACCGCGGCTGCATGGGCGAGGAGGAGGAGGAGGAATCAATTCACCACCTCCTCTGCTCATGTCTCTCTTTTGCGAATCGCAAGAGGATCTACTTCGGCGCGTCCTTCTACGACAACCTAAGTGAGCTAGCAGATATAAAAATAACTCAAATCCACCCCTTTACCAGAAGCTTCACAATGGGCCGATTTCGGCCCACGTTTGGGGTGTGCCAACCACTTCAACCTAACCTAACCTGGGTCAGTCGAATTTTGAACGGGTACAAGCCCAGGTCACAACGCAACATTCGCCAAGATGTGGTCCACGAAAGGTCGAGTTCTTGTGAGCGACGCGAAATCGACTTCCTCCGATTCTCCTACGGACTCTTATGGAGAGCGGCGATATTTTCGGCAGATCTTGCGTTTTGTCGTTGTACGGAGGTTGGCTTATCGTCTACTGATCCAGTCGACGCATATTTATCCACCATACTACGGATAGTCCTCTCGGTAGGACGATTATCTTCATCTTAGCGGGCGATACAGTTCGGGGTGAACCTGGGCCTCAACCAACATGCCCCTCCAACTAGCACGATCTTTTGCTAGCCTTTTCCATTGCCGCACACCCAGTTGGTTGAGGTCCCCTTCCACCTGTGTGCGCCATCTTAAGTGCGGACGTCCTCTGCTTCATCGTCCCTCGGGGTTGGATCCAAAAACTCTCCGGGCTGGAGCTGTGGTGCCCATTCGCTCTAATCCGTAGACGCCTGACTAGGCTCATGTCGCTGTACAGCCCGTAAAGTTCGTGACTGAATCTTCTCCTTCATCCCCCGTCTGCGCTTATAGCCCCAAAATCACGCACAAGATCTTTCTCTCGAACCGACCAAGGGCCTCCTTATTCGCTTTTGATAGTGTCCATGCTTCTACGCCGTACAACAGGACCGGGATGATAAGGGTCTTATATAGAGTCAAATTTGTCGTTCGAGAGAGGGCTCTATTACTCAGTTGCCTCCTGAGCTCAAAGAAACAGCGATTGGCAAGAGTGATTCTGCGTTTAATTTCGGAACTGTTGTCATTGTTCCAGATCTCTGCGGAGCCAAGGTAGACGAAGTCCTTAACTACCTCGAACTTATATCTGCCAATACAAACGTTCTGGCCAAGACGTCGGTGGTGAGCGTCCTTTTTTGATGACAGCATATATCTGGTTTTGCCCTCGTTTACTGCCAAACCAATTTTCGCCGCCTCCGTCTCAATACTCGAAACGCCTCATTGACCTCTCGCTGTGATCTACCTATATTGTCAATATCGTCGGCGTATGCGAGGAGTTTTTTTTCGGTTTTTTTTTTTTGTTTTTTTTTTTTTTTTTGACATCAAAACTATCGGTAAGGTGTTCACCGATTCGGATGGAGCAGCGAGAATTCTCCAAAGTCTTCCTGCACAATCTGACGAGCTTAGCAGGTATGTCAAAGGTAGACATAGCGTTGTATTGCTCGTTTCCAATTACGCTGTCGTATGCGGCTTTGAATTCGACAAATAGGTGGTGAGTGTCGACTTGAAATGCATTGGTTTTTTCCAGGATCTGTCGAAGTGTTAGGATTTGGTCGATGGTGGACTTCTCTGGCCTGAATGCATACTGATAAGGACCTATCAGCTTACTGACGAACGGCTTCAGGCGTTCATACAAAATGGCAGCGAAAATCTTGTATGCGACATTAAGGAGACTTATTCCTCTGTAGTTGGCCCAGACAAAGGGGTCTCCTTTCTTGCGGATCGGGCATACGATGCTGAGACTCCATTCCTTGGGCATGCTTTCCTCTGACCATATCTTGCAGATGAGCTGGTGAATGCTCCTAACCAGGTCATCCCCAGCAGCCTTGACGAGCTCAGCAGACAGTCTGTCTGCGCCAGCAGCTTTATTCGACTTGAGTTTCGATGAGGCAATCTTAACTTCGTCGAGGTCAGGGGGACGGAATTCTCTGCGGTCTTTGTCGTTAAGAAATGGATCATTCTGCCTGACAGCGATATACTGACAAAAATCGCAGTTATGCAGTCTGCAGAAGTGTTTTTTCCATATTCTCAGCATTGACTGTAGGACGATTATCTTCTTTGGTGGTGTTACAGCCCATGAAGGACCAGAGCCAAGCTTCTCTCAATCACCCATGTTGTGTGTGATTTATTTTTCACACAGGTGAAAGGGACCTGCAGTTTAATGCCGATTCCGAACGGCGTGAGTTGAGAGGCGTTTTCATGGCAAGTTTACTAAGGGGGGTTTTGCCAGTACCCCGCCGAGGAGAACCATCGGGAAATAATCATTCGATGGCGTTGGTGATATCGGGATCCGAACTCTCTCATCGTGCGTCAGATTCCATCATACTAACCACTGCGCCACGGCGATCGTAAAATGGGCAAAGCGCATGGAACGTTGCCCGAACAAAACACCAATATTGGTAAAACACTTTTATTATTTGTACGTGTTGTTGAACGCTATATCCGTCAGTGTTGATTTGTCAAAGTAGACTGAAAAAACGGCATCCAATTTGATAGACGTAGCTTCAACAGTATAACCGATATCAGTAGTCTAGTCAAAATTCAGAAGTCGCTATTGGAAGACCCATTATATAAGTAGCTTGAACACGGCTTCCTTGGTTTCCCTACAGGACGACGAACATTTTCCTTCCTCTTAACTCATATCTATTCTATTAAAAATACCCGATTAAACAAAACCAGAAGAAAAAAACATCTATTGGCGCTAAAGCCTAGCCTGAACTTCATAAAATCCGATACGCAGATATTCAAGTACGATCGTCACCTAAAGCGATCATATCTACACATATCTCCTTAAGAAAACCAGTCTCTTATTCATTAATTTCGAATAAAGGTCTTAAACGTTCCTACCAATACCAAAAGGTCCACAGGTCAAAGATACCTTTGTTCCATTCACTGAATTACTCACGCGAGATCGAAATTCCTCGATCGCCTTCCGTCGATATTGTTCACCGAAGAAAGAAACCACGTCATCTTGTTTATTAGCTCTGAATAACAAATTAGTTCGAAAATACCACAACCTCATTTCGTTACAAAACACTTTCCATATATCCGCGACGTTATGGTTAACAAGACATTTTCTCGCATTCGCCGTTCGCTATCTGATTGTCATCGTCTTTTATCCTGGCAACAAGTCAATAAACAATAAACACACATTAACTTAAATGTTCGCGATAAATTTCTAATTAAAATTCATCGGTCGCCGCCGCCGTGCATCGAGCCACATGAACGATATCTTAAAGCGTTGCAACTTCAAAACCGAAGCCACTCACACTGTAGCGCGGCCACCCCCACTTATCTGTCAATCGATAAACGGCTGTGTCCCACAAATCTTAACCGAAAGCGAATCCAATTAACACTCAAAAATGGGTAATAAAAAGCTTATCAGTTGACCAGTTGGCGGCATGGTGACAGGATGACATTGAATGGTCGAGGCACCAAACGTCGCGTCGTGGCCTTATAAAAGCAAAACTTCGTGAAACGAATAATGTCTTATACCAGTTCATACATACCTTATAAGTGTATATGGCAGTTGGTGTAGGCAGTTGTTTAGTAGCGTATTCGTGAGTTGTTTGTGAAGAAGATGTCTTGTTTCCAGCTCTCTGCATTGAGAATTCACACGAGGATTTTACGTTAAGAGGCTTAGGCAAGACTTGAAGCGATCAATCGACTCTATAAGTGGACTTGATGCAATTGTATGTATATCCCCTTTTTAGAAAAACTTAGGATGTACTTCGACGTATGCATTTTCCCTTCTGCGGAAGGAAGTAGCCTACACGGATGTCTAGTAAAACAATAGAAAAAGGGAAACTACTCAACAGGTAACCCTGACCGCGTTAGGCAACTGCACACGTTCAATTAACTTTCCTTTCATCTTCAAAGAACCAAAATCTCTTATCCCCTCGTATACGTCGTGACCCTAAAACAGACCTTCTGCTCACGCACGCATATACATATGCACGTACATAATAGAAAAATACTGCCAAAGATATACCCTCAACGAAAATGAATAAGGATCATAGGACGAGGACACAAAAAAATAACGAAAAAATAAACCTAACGACCGAAACGTATTAGCACTTCCAGGTTGTATACTTGCAGAGAATATCAACTCCATGTGAGGTCACAGAGAGACAGAAATTCATTCATTAGGCTACCTATCCTTCTTGGTAGGATTACTTACTCACGCTTCTTTCTTATCAATTGGACACAGGAGGTGGCTATGTCCGTGTGCACTTAAAATCCTATTAGGCACAATTATTCAGATTTCTATTCTTTTCTATTTTCCAATTCACCTGAATCGATTGGAAAGGGGACATTTCGGAAAATCTACTTTGACTATTCGATTACAAGGTGGTCTCTCGTGATTTTATGCCAATAATGGTGGATGGCAGAAACAAACAATACCTGGTTAGGTAGTGCACAACGGTCACATTGTAGTCGTTGTAGTATAGAGTAGCATCCCTTCTTACTTATTAACATGGTGTTATAGCACTACATGCACCTAGACCCCTGTCAATGCATTACCAGATGATCAGTCTATTACTTAATTCGCTGTTGAGTGCAAAATATATCAAATAAAAAAAGAGCCTGTCATTCTCCTAAAAACTTTTATTCACCAGTGGCAATGTAGTTTTCCGAAATTACTTTTTTGCTCTGACTCGTAAGACTGAAATGCTTACCCCCAAATGAGCTCGCGAACGAAGTGTGCTAGAGTCAGCGTCTAGGCCGATCGAGCTATGATGATTTTCGTTGACGACATTTTTAGCAGAAAATGCCCAGAAGTTGTTTTGGACGAATTCAAGTATAGCATATATTTTTAAAATATTGGTGTACCTCAGGGTTCCATTTTGTCTCCGACGTCGTTTCTCATATTTATAAATGATCTCTTATCTGTCACTTCTAACCTAATTCACTCCTTCGCTGACGAAGAAGTTCAACAGCACCACCGACTCGCAGCCATTATCCGAAAAGCTTTCCATCCTGGGTATGTATATCCCTGGCAATCTTAGTTGGAACGACCACATATTCAGTGCCCCCAGGATAGCTGTGAAATGCTAGACTCCTTAAACAGATGCAAGAAATATTTCCTACCTTTTGATCTGGCTACAATCTATAAGGTGTTTATTCGTCCCAAGTCCTAAGTTTGACACAAGCCTGGTACAAGACCTTGCTTGTATACTTGCTAACAGAATTCAAATAAATGCGAAAAAAAAACTAATCACGAAATCATTAGATTCGCTGTAACATCGCGGGAATGTCTCGTGCCCTTCCCTGTTTTATCGATATTTCCACAGAAAATGCACTGAGGAGATAGCCATTTGCATTCCGCCCCTTCAACAAACATTTCGCCACATACGTCTCTCAAGGAATTGTAAACCAATATGTCCTGAAGCCCATTTTCCGTCGTAACATCAACCGAACCAACCAACGCGAAATTCGATCGGCTCTCCTCCTATCTAGGACAACCACCCCTGAGAGTAGTGAACGAACACCTACGACCCAAACCACTGCACTCCGTTCAGGTTGTGTGTCAAACATCCAAAACACAACATCCCAGTGGGAAAAAGAAAACACTCATTTCATTTAATTTTTTTTTCATTTTTAGCCCCCGACGCAAAAAGAGGGGCGTTATAGGTTAGAGGTGACTGTGTGTCTGTCTGTGGCATCGTAGTTCCTGAACGAATGGCCCGATTATGATGCCTTTTTTTCCTTTTGAAAGCTAACGTGATGGAAATAGTTCTTAGCTACAATTTCTGATGATCTGTTCAGGTGTTTCAAGGTAATTAGCTCTTGTTGTAAGCTGCGGTAGGATTCTTAGTCGAATAATGGGTAATGTATCGGTTGTCGTCCGATCACCGCAATCGACCAGCGTCGGGTGCGGTTAGTACTTAGATGGAGGACCGCTGGGGAAAACCGTGTGTTGTTAATTTTTTTGCCTATTTTTTAGTTATTTAATTTCTTAAAAGAAAACGGCTGTACCGATTTTGTTGAAAACTTACTCAGTTCTAAGTTCCGTAATTACGCGTGGAATGAATTCATGGCAACATCATCTTTAGTTCTCGAGATAATCACACATGCGCACATACGCATATCCACATACATCTCTATAAAAACCTTGTATTTGGATTCTGGTGACCTTGAAACGTGAAGATATGTCAACATTTCGAATTCGCACAATCGGCCCCATTACAATAACCACACGAATTGAGAATTGCTTGCAGGAATCGGTCTTCCCCGCTCAGTCCAACATACAGGTTTTTAAGAGCACCGTCCATCGTTACCTCTTTCTTCCTCTTTATCTTCGGCTCGCACTGTGTCGTCGACATAATAGGCAGGTAAACCTTAAGTGCGCGCTTGACGTATTTAAAAATAAAACGAAACTATTTAAGGACGCCGAGGCGCAGCGGTTAGTTTGTTGGACTCTGACGACGGCGTATAAGCACTATGAGCGTATCAGCAAACATTTCCGCAATCCAGGAAGTGCGGTGGGACGGGCCGGGCAAAAAAAAGATGAAAAACTGTGACCTCTATTAGGCGATTGCTACAGAGGGGCAAGGCAGCTCTTATTTGGACGTGGATTTGTTGTTCGCGGCAGACTAAGGCAAAAAGTCTTAAGCTTTAAATATATAAGCGACCACCTCATAACAATCCGCATTAATGCTCAGTTCGGCAACATTAGCCTAATTTGCGACCATGATCTGACAGAGGACAAGAATGACAACAGCAAGGATGACTTCTATGATCTCCAAGAAAGGACATACGATAAATGGCCAGGCTATGACACCAAGATAGTTCTAGGAGACCTCAATGCACATGATAACATATCCGTGTGGATGGATTATGCCTCGGGGCGGAACTGCTCTCTAGTGAGTACACGGTTCACATCTCAACATACATAAAGAGACCTGTCGGCCCCTGATCAATCAACCGTCAACCAGATTGATCACATTGCAATCGACGTCAGACACTCCCCTGTATTCTCGATGTCCGAACCTTTCCAGGAGCCAACATCGGCTCGGATCATTTCCTTGTTGTGGCCAAGGTACGAGCATGGATATAGGAGAAAAAAACTGCGGAAGCAAGAAATACCACCAATGTTTGACGTCGAAAAACTGCAATTGCAACCGACCGCTAGGAACTTTACCGACCGAGTCTCCCAAAAACTCTCTGAGAGTGCGACACCGCCTGCACTAACGGTAGATTGACGAGGTCAAGATAGCAATATCAAAGCTGAAGTCAAACAAAGCTGATGGAGCGGACGGACCGTTCGCTGACCTGTTTAAAGCAGCCGGGGATGATCTGGCAGGGCGCATATACCAGCCAATCTGTAAGATATAGTCGGAGGAAAGCATGCCCAATGAGTGGAATCTCAGTATCGTTTACCCAACCCATAAGAAAGGAGACACCTTTGACTGCACCAGTTACATAGGAATCAGCTTCCTTAACATCTCATACAAAATTCTTTCTGATGTTTTGTGCGAACGCCCGAACGGTGATTGGTCAACACCATGTTAGGTCCTTATCAGTGTGGTTTCAGGCCAGGGAAGTCCACAATAGACCAAATCTTCACACTGCGGCAGATCCCGGAAAAGACTCAAGAAACGCGGATCGGCACACACCACCTGATTGTCAAATTCAAGGCCGCATGATAGCGTGCATAGAGACGAGATATACAGAACCATGTCTTGTTTTGGCATCCCTACTAACTGCGTCAGATTGTGTAGGATGACGATGGGAAATTCCCACTGCTCCATCAATGTCGGTAACGAACTTACCGAGATATTCAATGTCAAAAAAGGTTTTAGACAAGGCGACGAGCTATCATGTGACTTTTTAACGTCATATTTAAGAAGATCATGCGAAACTCACAAGTCAGCACTAGGGAAACGATCGTTCAAAAGTCAGTTAAACTGCTAACTTACACCTCTCATATTGACGCGATTGACAAAACGGGCCACCAATGAGCCTTGATGGAAGCCGACGCGGCCAAACTGGGTCTGGCGGCAAGTGCGGGTAAAATGAAATATATGTTGTTATCAGAAAGGACGCACAACATCGAGAGAGAGAGCGTCACAATGGGCAGGAAGAACTTCGAGGTAGTCAAGGCCATCGTCTATCTTGAATTCGCAGTAATAAATGCAAACAACATCCGTACCGCGATTAAACGCAGAATAACTCTTGTCAATCGCAGTTTTTTTTTTGGGCTCAAAAGGGAACTGAGTAACAGAGCCATCTTTGTTGAAAGCAGATGGGGAAGCCATTGGTCGAACTGTACCGGTTGTGCGGTGGCATGCGCCTGGTTAAGTGTATAGGAATATAACGCTTAAGATGGCTAGGCCATGTAGAGCGTGTGGACAATATAGCTCCGGGACGAAAAATCTTCGAATCCGAGCCATTGAGACAAGGCAACAGAGAGCGTGCTCGACTCAAATGGTGCACACCAGTGGAAAAGGACCTCAACCAACTTCTTGTGCGTTACTGAAGGCGGCTGGCGAGAGATCGTACTGGCTGGAGTCGTTTGTTGGTTGAGGCCCAGGACCACTCCGGTCTGTAGCACCACAAAGAAAAAGAAGAAGAAGGATAATACGATAAAGTCAAATAACAACCCCAAATCGAATAACAACATCACCCCACAGAATGTCCGCACCACACAATCTAATAACAACATCATCAAACCGATTTACGACGTCACCAAATCAGACAACGATACTACCGAATGGAAGGAAGCCCCAATGAAACCCAATGACAACATCGCCAACTCGAGCAACAACATAAAAAAACTCAATAATATCGTAAAATATCCGAACAGTAACATAATCGCCAAATTGAAGAACCATCGCTCCCAATGAAATATTATCATAAAGGAACCGAATAATACAGTTCGGGGTGAACCTGGGCCTCAACCAACATGCCCCTCCAACTAGCACGGTCTTTTGCTAGCCTTTTTCATTGCCGCACACCCAATTGGCTGAGGTCCCCTTCCACCTGTGTGCGCCATCTTAAGTGCGGCCGTCCTCTGCTTTTTCGTCCCTCGGGGTTGGATTCAAAGACTCTCCGGGCTGGAGCTATGGTGTCCATTCGCTTTACATGGCCCAGTCATCTTAGGCGTTGAATGCGTAGACGCCTGACTAGGCTCATGTCGCTGTACAGCCCGTAAAGTTCGTGGTTGAATATTCTCCTCCATCCCCCGTCTGCGTTTATAGGCCCGAAAAACACGCGCAAAATCTTTCTCTCGAACCGACCAAGGGCCCCCTCATCCGCTTTTGATAGTATCCATGCTTTTACGCCGTACAACAGGACCGGGATGATAAGGTTCTTATATAGAGCTAACTTTGTCGTTCGGGAGTGGGCTCTATTACTCAGTTGCCTCCTGAGCCCAAAAAAATAGCGATTGGCAAAAGTGATTCTGCGATTGATTTCGGAACTGATTTCGCTGTCGATATCACCGTGGTGCAAAGGTAGACGAAGTCCTTAACTAACTCGAACTTATATCTGCCAATACAAACGTTCTGGCCAAGACGTCGGTGGTGAGCGTCCTTTTTGATGACAGCATATATTTAGTTTTGTCCTCGTTTACCGCCAAACCAATTTTCGCCGCCTCCATCTCAATACTCGCAAACACCTCATTGACATCTCGCTGTAATCTACCTATTATGTCAATGTCGTCGGCGTATGCAAGGAGTTGCGAGGATTTGAAATAGATTGTGCCCCTTGTATTGGCCAGTGATTTTTGCACAATCGTTTCCAATATGATATTGAAGAAATCACACGACAGCGCATCGCCTTGCCTAATTCCTTTTTTGACATCAAAACTATCGGTAAGGTGTTCACCGATTCGGATGGAGCAGCGAGCATTCTCCAAAGTCATCCTGCATAGTCTGATGAGTTTAGCAGGTATGGCAAAGGTAGACATAGCATTGTATAGCTCGTCTCTAATTACGCTGTCGTATGCCACTTTGAAGTCGACAAACAGGTGGTGAGTGTCGACTTGGAATACATTGGTTTTTTCCAGGATCTGCCGTAGTGTGAAGATTTGGTCGATGGTGGACTTCCCTGGCCTGAATCTGCACTGATAAGGACCTATCAGCTTATTTACAAAAGGCTTCAGGTGTTCACACAAAACGGCAGAGAAGATTTTGTAGGCGATGTTAAGGAGGTTTATTGCTCTGTAGTTGGCGCAATCAGAGGGGTCTCTTTTCTTGTGGATCGGGCATACGATGCTGTGACTCCATTCCTCGGACATGCTTTCCTCTGACCATATCTTACAGATGAGCTGGTGCATGCTCCTAACCAGGTCATACCCAGCTGCCTTGAAGAGCTCAGCAGACAGTCCCTCTGCGCCAGCAGCTTTATTCGACTTGAGCTTCGATATGGCCATCTTAACTTCGTCGAGGTCAGGGGGACAGAATTCTCTGCGGTCTTCGTCGATTAGAAATGGATCATTCTGTCTGACAGCGGTATATTGACTAACATCGCCGTTATACAGTCTGCAGAACTGCTTTTTCCATATTCTCAGCATCGATTGCGATTCTACAACTAGATGTCTATTCTCATCACTGCAGGCTTCCGTTCTGGCGTTATAGCCTTGGCGTGTTCGCTTTATTTGTTGATAAAACTTTCGAACGTCACGCCTGCAGTAACACCTCTCCAAATCCTCAATCGCGCTCTTATCACGTATTGAGCGTTGTGGGAGCGAAGGTAACAGGGAGAGGGAGAGTTTCGCTCAGGTCTACACACAACCTGAACGGAGTGCTGTGGTTTTGGGTCGTAGATATTCGCTCACTACTCTCAGGGGTGGTTTGTCCTAGATAGGACGAGAGCCGACCAGATTTTCGCGTTGGTAATTCGTTCATGCACTTTTGGTGTTAATATTGCATACGCAGAGGATGAATTTCAACTGACCATGTACTGTGAGTGTTCTGTAGCAGTACGTTTGGTAGCTTTCCATTCACAACTGTGTTGCATACTTTTTCCCGTATAGGAATTGCTTTTTTCTTGGCTATGAAACGAATTTGAACTATAGACCTCTCGCTCGACGGCCGATGATGTTAACCACTGCAGCACGGCCACTCCCTTCTTTTTAACTCCTAGAGCTCACGAGCTGCTTTTGTTCTTTTATGCAGCGAGGCCTTATATGCATCCTTCTTCGCTGTGTGAATTCTCCTGCACTCGTCATCGAACCAGTGGAGCCTTGAAACCCAAAACTTCGGATGCTGAGCTTTTCAGGCCTTGTTTGCAAAGGCTCCACTGCTGTTCTATTGACAGCGTGGAGGATTGAGGTGTATTGGAGAGCTTAAGGGAGACACTATCGATAAAAGCACGAGCGGTTTCTGGCGATAGTAGCTTTCCGACGTCATAGCTGTGTATTCTTACTCTACTCCGCTGCGTTTGTGATATCCGTAAGCGCATCCTGGCTACTGCAAGATAGTGGTCCGAGTCGATGTTAGCCCCTCGGGAAGTTCGAACATCAAGAATAGTGGAGGAGTGTCTGACGTCGATCGCGATGTGATCAATCTGGTTGGTAGTCGATTGATCAAAAGACCGGCAGGTGCCTTTGTGTATGTCGAGGTGCGGGAAGCGCGTACTGGCTAGAAGGAGATTTCGCCCCATAGCAAGATTAATTAGCCTGTGTCTGTTATCGGACGTGGTGTCGTGTAGGCTATGTTTGCCGATGACTGACCTGTTGGTCAGATTTATTTGTAGACAGAATGAAAACAGTACTCTCCCATAAAAGGTTCTGAACCTAAAAAGGTTACACAATTAAGGAAAGGACCAAACCTCGGCTACGTCCGGCCTTACAGCTTTTCGCCTTTTACGCCAACATGTTATTAATGAGAATCATTACAGTCATATGTATGCAGAAATAAAATTTGAAATTTCGAGCACAAAACATAATCCTGCACGATGCCTGGTCATAACTAACCCCCATGGTGCTGTGTTACGGATACCCAAAAACGGCAACAATTTCCTTTTTTATGCAATATACAAAGAAATTCTAATTTACCTTGCCGCCGCTAACGAATAAATGAGGCATGGTTATCGTCTGCGTGAAGAGGAATTTATTGACACCTATAAATTACAAAATTGAACACAATAACAAGCGAGTGGAGGTCAGTTTCCAAGGCAAAAACTCAAAAAAAAGCAACAGAAAATGCATATTCGCGGGAAAGCAAGAAAAAGATACTAAGAAAACGCTTCAGATGTTGGCAGGCAGCAATGAAATCCTTTCGCCCGATTTAGTGCATTGCCAAGATGGATGAGCAGGCGCGACGGCAACGGTGGAACTGAAGACGCAGCGACAACTTGGCAGTAACCCTACATGAAGACAATGGTCAAATGCATATCAGGGTACGTGAGAACTCTTTTGCCAGCTAATGCTCTCTCGTCCAGTTTTCTTTAATTCTTTGCTTGTTTCTCGTTATTTTGTTGTTTTTGTCCTTGTGTTGTTGGTTTGGTTGGCCGGTTGGTTGGTTGGTTGGTTGGTTGGTTAGCTGGTTGGACCGCACTGTGCCAACATTATAATAATCCATCGTCTCAAAAGGATTCCCATAAAAATCATTTACATGAAAAAGGCGAAAAAGCGCAAGAATTCCAAGAGACAGAAGACAAATGCGGCTGCAGAACTATACACCATAAGCCAATCTCGAATACAACAAGAGCAGCAGCAATAACAGCAACAACACCAGAATCGTCATCCTCCCTGCGTCCGTTCACAGTTCACACACAACAGCTCAGGGTTCCTTTCTGTTTTGCTCTCCTTTGCCTGTGCTAGGCATGGCAATGGTTTTGCGCTCTTGCACTCCCCGGTAACTGGAGGTGGATGTATGGCGTCAAGATGTTGGAGATAAGATCAATGGTGTGTCGCATCAATGCCCAATAAAATTGAGAGAGGCACTGGTTCCCCAAATACGTGTTGGATGTTTCCCTTAATTCCTTCTACCGCACTCCGTTGCATAGTGACGGCAGTGGACATTGGCTGCTGGTGGATGAGAATGCAAAGCAAAAATCTACAGACACTTTCCGTGGCGCTGGAATGTGTTCCATGTTCGTAAAAAACACACAAGAAAAAAAACGAAGTGCATCAGCATACTCGTGCAGGTTATTATTCCATCTTCAAAGGACGCGCTTCTACATATTGCCCGGGAATGTGTTTGGTATTTAGTTTGCTGGCGCTGTCCAGCTATGTAGCACGTACATACATATATGTACCAAGATGGTTGCATGTATGCAGGCCTTTGTGCTTTGATTTTATTTCCAATTCAAATTTCAATTCGAAACGATAGAGAGCGGGACGTATTCCATTGGATACTAAGAGAAATTCTGTGCACTAAAGAATGAAAGTTTCAAGACATTTATGTCAAAGATCAGTTAGACCACACCGATACATTGTACTCACGCTTTAAAGCATGATCGATCATCATGAACTCATCATTTCACAGATTATCCAAAGCGTTTTTATGCCTCCAAATCTCTATCTAACAGCTCAATTCAGTAATCGCGTTCGTCGCGATATTGTCATCATTATCGCTTCTAACTGGCCAAGTCAACATCAGTCGGATTTGAGTAAGGCATTTTTACCGTTTTCAACTCTTTTCCGTCTAAACAAATCAATTTATCCCGTAACCAAACTCTCAATAATCCATAGAACGATTAAGAACACTAAAAAAAAAAAAAAAAAACCGTTCCACTTGAGCAATTCGTAAGATATCGCGCCCGCCCATAAGCGTATCCCCGCAACCATAGAGCGAGAGTAGCCAGTCGAAGATTAAGCCTCATTAGAACGATCTTGACTACTCCTGTCCTCGTGATCTCTCTTTCACTTTGTGTGTCCCATTGGGCCATGCCGCCTATCTGGTTGACCATTTGACTTGGCGTTGACTTATTAAGACATCGCACGTCAGTAGGTAGTAGAAACAAGATCATCAGCATAGAATTACAAGAGAACCGATCATCGAAACACAGAGAAGAAAAACAACAACGATTGGCTTAACGGCGAACGATCATCAGATTGAAGATAAACCATCGAGTAGCGCTTCATCTGCTGCGACGATCGACCGCTCGACCGATCGTTTGATTTGAATGAAACCCAATATCACGGGGACGTTTGATGAAGGTCGATCGAATCCGGTACCGATCGTTGTCTACCTGTACTTTCAGTACATATGTAGATATGCGCGCATTACTCGATCCCTTGTGTTTGATTAGATATCTTGTTAGTGGCTACACATCTGTATGTAGGTGTTGCCAAGCAGTCTAATGATCATTCGGTGGGAACCACAAACAAAGCATTCGGCAATGGTTATGGTTAATTGATCAATTATCTACATATCTGACCGTCGTCCGTTTGACAAACTACTGATCAAATGAATCATTCGATAAAGGCCCGGGGTAAACCGCAAACTCGTAATGGAAACACTTTATCACTAAAGGTCTGATATACGAATATTGGTGATTCAGCGAGGCGCCTTTAATCTCCAAACATAAATCTATCAGGTGTGATGCCCCCCACTGGGTTCACCACACTACCACACAAGCCGGAAACCGCAATCAACAAAAGACAAAGATCTCCAGAAATTCGAAATTTGAAATGCCGCAAAAGAATGGGATATTAACGAAACTATGTAAGGTAGCCTGCCTAATGGGACGAGCAAGAAATATGTACATATATTATACACTCTCCTCGACATGGACTGAGAAATAATCCTCGTAAACTGACCAATAAAACTGTCAGTGCGCTGCAACGCACAAAAATCGAAAAGCGAGATTCTCGATCAAGATGTGCCCACTGATAAAGGATATAGGGGGACCTCGATCTGAAAGGCGTTTATTTTCGACTTCACACATGAATCACACGGCGTCTCATTTGATTTCGTCCCCGGTCGGTGTTGTGCTGTGCTGTCTCGATGGTGTCGGAACGCCTTTGGCCCAAAATCCGACGCGCACAAGAACACCAACGAATCAAAAAAAAAAAAAAAACAAAGACAAAATTCAATCAAATTAAAAACTGGCGTCTACCATTTTATCATCACCTTATCAGATCCCCAAATCGTATAATAAGATCTTTGTCACATCCTTAAGTATCTCATGTGGTCCATATATCAATCCGAATAAAACGAGCGTGTTTGCGTACCTGTTCCCCGTGTCCGTGTGTCGCGACTAATAAAACTTTGAGAATACAATTTCGCGGGGTACTACAAAAGCGCTTGGAAAAGAAGAAGAGGAAGAGTAGCAAACGCTTCTCGCCTTCGTCCAGTTCGCACTTTGCATATACACACACACACACACACACTTCCTGATCGCTTCCATTCTTGGCACCTAACCTACCGAAATGTCGCCGTCAATTTTATTAATTAATTGACTTTTGGGAGATTTTGAAATGGGGCAACCTCCCATCTAAAGATGAAAATCTGGGCGCGACATATACATACATATATACATATGTACATTCTTGTATAGTCGGCGAACTTGACAGGATCGAATCGACAGGATCTTGGCCAAAGTGTGTGATTACGATGTCGACGTAAGGAATGTCCCCTTCTACCGGTGGTAGAGAGCCACTGATTGGAAGTGGACAATGTTTTTGACTTTTTTCCTTTTGTGGGCTGTTAGGTGTTAATGAAATCATTTTCGACCACCCAATCCTTCGAGGTTACACGACTCAACCACGCACACCGAAAATGCGATGAGATCGAGAACATAATCTTCCCAAAAAACCAAAAAACAAAAAAACGAAGAAATTATATCGACCGAATCGGGTTCAGATTTTCATCTTGTTTTTTTGGTTTTTGTATATTCCGTTCGTCGTCACCGTCTCACATAATTAGTTATATCGGCGGTCCAATAAAGTGTTTTATCGATTGTAAATGATTTCCTAGAATTCGGATCGCCGCCGTTCGAGGATACAAGAATTCGGGGCGCTCTGATGTCTTCTTGTCTGCTTTTGTGTGCCTACGTTTCGGAGGCGTCTGTTGTTACTCTGGCGACACAGTTTTGCTTTTGCGCTCCACCTTTGCCGCCAACACCGATCAACGATGGTATGCTTCGAGTATATTTTAATCCGCACATGTGTACGTATGGATATATGTATCTAAATATCGCTGGACAACTTTTGCAGACAGTGGAGGTGTTTGCATCCTTATGAAGTACGCTTGTCTGCATCGCTACTGACTACAGTCCCGGGGAAAAGTATTCGCTTTGGTCATTACATTACATTTTTTTTACATTTAAAAAACCGTTTCAATTATGTTCATCTTATAACTATCTTACGCTAGACAAAATGACTTAAACTAGCTTAATTAACTTAATTACGTTATATATACGGCATGGCAAATTTTATTCCCAGCAAGATTAAAAGCACCAGGCCTAAGGATAATACGTGGTTTGACTCGAGCTGCAAAGAGGCTATTAGGCTCAGGGAGCTAAGTTTTCGGGCCTACAAGGCAAACAGTTCTGAGGAAAACCGAAAAAAATACGAGCCAGACTGCAACACCCACATTCGACGGATTAAATTCCAATCCGACCAAAAATTAAGGCGTAAAATCCTTCAATGTCCCAAAGGTAGCAAAAGTTTCTGGTCATTTGTAAAAAACGTAAAAAACTCAACTTAGTCGTCTATACCGACGCTCATCCACAATGACATTCCAGTTGTCACCCCCTTAGACAAAGCTAACCTACTTGCTGCCCATTTCGCAACCAGCTCTCAGCTGCCAGCCTGTACTTTGTCTCCGCCTGTACTAGAGTGCGCCAATTCCACCATGGGACTAATCCACTTCCGCACTCGTACAGTCGCAAGGGTTCTTAAAGACCTCGATATACACAAATCCGCTGGTCCAGATGGTATTGCCCCAATTGTTCTGAAGAGGTGTTCTTCTACGCTGGCAAAACCACTGCGTAAGCTTTTTCACCTTTCCTACACCTCTGGGCTCTTTCCGAGTAGGTGGAAAACAGCATTTGTCCAGCCTATACCCAAAAAAGGCGAATCATCTTCTCCCTCCAACTACCGACCAATTGGACTAACGTCCCTTCTTTCCAAGGTCAAGGAAACGCTGATTAACCGTCAGCTTATGAAATATCTTGAATCACGGAAACTCCTCAATGACCGCCAATACGGTTTCCGCAGCAACAGATCCACTGGTGATATGATGGCATATCTCGCTGAAAAGTGGAATCACTCGCTTCACCAAGCAGGTGAAAGCAAAATTGTTGCACTGGATATTTCGAAAGCATTTGACAGGGTTTGGCATGAAGCCCTTTTGTCGAAAATGCGTGCTTTTGGGTCTCTCTTTGAATGGATTAGAAGCTACCTTTCGAATCGTTCAATTCAAGTTGTTTTGGACGGATTCAAGTCTGATACTCACTTTGTAAATGCCGGTGTTCCCCAGGGCTCCGTTTTGTCTCCGACACTCTTTCTTATTTTTATAAATGATCTCTTGTCTGTTACTTCTAATCCAATTCACTCCTTCGACAGTACCCTCAGCTTCTCATATTCGTCCACCAGTTTAAGACCCTGCACGTCGGTTGTAGATAATGAGAGGCAGCGTATGTTAAGGTCATTAAATTCCGATATCGACAGCATCATCCAATGGGGTAAAAACAATAGAGTGGAATTTAATGCTTCCAAAACACAATGCTGTCTCTTGTCGTTAAAGCGTATAAATAACCCGCAGCCATTATCCATGAATGGCACTTGCATCTCAGAAACTGAAAAGCTCTCCATCCTGGGTATGAGTGTTGCTCACAAACTTAATTGGAGCGACCATATATTCAATGTCGCCAAGAATGCTGCGAAATGGCTTGGACTCTTATACAGATGCAAGAAATATTTCTCTCCCTTAGATCTTGGGGCGTTCATTCGCCCCAAATTAGAGTTTAACGCTCATGTCTGGTCCGGTGCTTCCAAGACCTCACTGCACCTACTAGACAGAATACAAAAACGAGCCATAAAACTGATAGGTGACTCCAGCATTACCAAAACATTAGACTCGCTGGAACACCGCAGGAATGTTACCTGCCTCTCCTGTTTTATCGTTACAACCACCAAAAATGCTCTGATGAAATAGCCAGTTGCATTCCGCCCCTTCAACATTTCTCCCGCAATACACGTCTCTCTAGGAATGCTCACCAATATACTCTGAAGCCCGCTTTCGGACGTACTGTCAAATATAGAGAATCTTTCATTAACCGAACCCCACGAATCTGGAACTACCTGCCGGATTCGGTTTTCCCCCCTCAATGCAACATGCAAGCATTTAAGATCAATGTCCATCGGGATCTCCTCTATTCCTCTTCCTCTCTACCTTCTGCCCGCACTGTGTCGCCGACATAATAAGGTTATTAGATCTTGAGTGCGCGCAAATTTAAAAAAAAAAAAAAAATATTATAAATACCTTACTGGCTCCATGCGGACACTCTAGGATGACCTACATTTATTTTCTAAATATGTCTTTCGACATTTAAATTAACTTTTTTGATTTTAATTTTAAAATATTTAATAAAACCTAAGAAAAGTAATCTTAAAAAACTTAGTATACTATAAAATTTTTATCTTAATCTACCTTATTCTAGCTAAGACTAACTAGACTTAGCGTACCCTTAACCTACTAATAACTAAGTTAACCCTTTTTTGTTTTTAATTTCTATACTTATTCTACGTAAGTCTACCCTAACCTATTCTTGCTGCCATTGCTGCTGGCGATTGTTGTCTTGAAGAGGCTTACTTATGCTAAGACTCCCGCGGAGTCTGGTGCTGCCGCACAACGTCTCTCCGATCGCGGGCTGAAACCGCCCTGCTGAACCTGAGGCGCTCTGGATCACAGAGCGCAACCTCAGCCCCGTAGACGAATCGCCGTTCCCCGTAATTTCGTGCCACATGGAAGAAAAGCGGTACCGCCAATCTATCCTGGATCACCCCACAATGATCTAAATAGAGGACAGCTTTATCATATAATTGTCTATCCGCACAATCCTTTCCCTATCGTATAGAACCTCGTTGGGATAGAACTTTGTGTACTTGGATTCTGGTGTTCTGTGCAATGCGAGACAAGTCCTCAGACATTGTCCCTCAAATACTCGAATCCTTTCCATCAAGCTGGCACTCACGTTTAACCAAACGGAACATCCATATTACCATACCATTAGCAATACGGCACTGCGACCTTTGCAGATCTATTGTGTCTGCTAGCCGATTAGCCGAGGAGCCTCTCCACTTCTATAATGAAGTTGAGAATGCTTCTCGTAGGAGCCAAGGTGATCTCCTCAGGAGTCATCATTTCACTGAGAAGGATACGCTTCCTAAGATGGCAGAGAGCAGCACACTCACATAGTATGTGTTCCGCCGTCTCTTCGCCCTCGAGACAGAGCGGACACTCAGTTTCGGACGAGAGGCTTATTCTGATTAGATGATATCTCAGACCGCAGTGTCCTGTTAGGTAGCTGACTACTCTTCTGATATCCACCCTATTGAGTTTGAGTATGTCACTAGAGTGTTTGTTCAGGGGTAGTATGAGTCGTTTAGATTGAAGGAGTCCCTGAACGCTGTTCCAAAAGGACAGGTGTTGCAATTTTTCCCATTTGTATAAGAAGAAATTTATCTTAGACCCGGCAATGCCGCAGAATGGTTCCGGACCTATATATTTATAGCTGGAGCCTTTCCTGGCAAACTAGACGGCAATTTCATTGCCCTGGATACCTTTATGTCCTGGCACCCACCAATGTTTAACATTGTTTCTTTTGGCGAGGTCTTGTAGGGCGTCATGGCATTCCTTGACGGTTTTTGAGTTCGTACTGTACGAACTCAGCGCTTTGAGCGCTGCTTGGCTATCAGAGAGTATGTTGATGGTTACTCCTCTAATGCCAGTCTCGAGATTTAGATTGACGCATGTTAGGAAGGCACGCAACTCTGCTTGGAAGATGCTGGGACTTATTCCCAGGGCCTTCGAGATCTTGCGTGTTGGTCCAAAGATGCCGGCGCCAATGCCAGAAGCCATCTTGGAGCCATCCATGTACCACCTAAGGCCTTTGACATTTAGCAGGGATCACTGTTTTCCCATGCTGAGCGATTTGGTATCAGTATCTCAAATCTCTTGTTAAAGGTGAAGTGTGCGCCAATGCGTCCGAGACCATAGTAATCATATCCAGCTCGGGAAGTTGTTGTAATATGGGCATATGGCCGACGGGTCTACATGGCATATTTGTTCCCGAGCAGAGGATTCTGATTGCACTGTGTAATGCTACCTTCTTGATAAAAAGGTGCAGTGGAGTGAGTCCAATGAGTGCTTCTTGGGCTGCCGTGGGACAGGTTGACATAGCGCCTGTGATGCCGAGACACACTAGTCTCTGAAGGCGTTGAAGCTTAACAATAGTAGTTTTTTGCTCAACCTTTGTCCACCATACGGTGGGCCTGATTAAGGCCATGTAGCAGATTACCTTCACCCTGGAATCAAGTTGGCTGCTATGGAACAGCAATCTTATCAGAGCGAAGCGCCCCAAGCCCTTGCCAGAGCAGCATCCAATCAAAATATAAATGATAATCTAGCCAGATCCCAGGGTATCTGACTACACTTCTATTTGCCAGTGGACGCCCGTCCGTTCCAACGATTGAGAACCTTCGCCAGTGCTTCCTAGTGTCCCTAGAGGCCCTAGACAAAGGCGGCTCTGATCACAAGGCTGCTGAATTTTGTCGAAGTCACGCTGCAATAAAATAGCAATGACGCCGATCGTTAGGCCTGATCTGTACGCAATTAAGTCTTCCGCGTACGCTATCGATTGATGAAGAGAAACTATCAGATCGCCAATGTAAATGCTGAAAAGGATCGGCGACTTCACTGTGCCCTGTTGCAGTCCATTTTTAATTTCGAACGTTTGAGTAGAAGTCACATTGGCAATTTTCACAACGAACTCTCCACCCTTCATCGTGTCATAGATGGTTTACTTATGCCCAACTGTTTCAACTTGTAGAAGAGTCTTTCCAACCATACGGTGTCGAAGTCTTTTTCCAAGTCAACCAGGCAGCCACCCGTACATTGGTTCTTGCATTTATTCCATTCGATATCCGAGACGAGTTTCGACGCGGCATGTATGGTATCATGTCCCGCCCTGAAATCGAATTGGTTATTCGGAATGATATTTTTGTCCTCAGCTCATTTAGACAGGGCTCTATAGATTACCTTCTCGAAGACCTTGCTGATACTCGGAAGGAGACTTATCGACCGGAGATTTGCCGAGTTAGTGCCGCTCTTAGGGATTGGTTAGACCACCGCCGTTTTCCAGTGCCCTGGATAATATACATTATTCACTGGTGGGAGGTGTCATTGGATACACCATCAATACCCTCGGATATTTTCTTTCTGAGTGACATGAGGATCAACTGGTGATCCGCCGTCGAAACGAATAGTGGGTATTCGTTTTGGTCATCTTATTGAATGGATGGCAGCTTTTCGTCGATAACTCCTAGCTCACACTGTAGTGAATGTGGCGTTACGTTGCGAAACATTATACTCGAATTCATGAGAGTCAACATAAATGGCAAAAGCAACACTACAAACGCCTTTTGTTCGATCTCCTTTTCGGTTATAAGACGCCCTCCTCATCTTTTGTTTTTTGTTTTTTCTGCATTAGGAACATTTTTGAGGGTGTCCGAAATCAGACACATGGTGTGGCGTATTATGCCACAAACTGTATGTATACTGTACTCCCGTATGTCCCTTGATGTCTGATTTAATTCAGATCATAGGGCGCGTCTGCTCCATGGAGCACTGGTAGCCCTGGCATCGCTATGTGTGTCGGTCATATTAGCGGCATTGTTCTTTGGTCCAAAAAGGGATGCGAGTTACTGAAGTTATTGTTTGTTACGAAGGTAAGTCGGTGCAGTCAGGCTCCACAATAGAATGTGCACGCAGCGGATGACATATAATACCTTTTCCCCGAAGGTGTTGGTGATTGTCTTTAAAAGCGGCGCTTCATCGCTTCATCGCAAATATGGAATGCGAATTCGAAGAACACAATGACGATCAGGAAAAAAAACGAAAAAAAGGAATTTCGGCCCGATTAGAAGATCATAGGACACCTGATGCAGCCAGCTTTACCACCTACATTCATCTCCATATTACATTGAACGAGATCATGTCCATTAATATGTACCACCTTGCGTTGCTCTTTTTCCGCAGCCTTTTAATTCCTTTTTCATTACTTTGTTCACTTTTGAAGTTTTTTACTTTTATTTTTATATTTTTTCGCTCAAGTTTCACCTTCAGTGGGTACAATGCATCATTCCGCATGTCGCCAAGATGTCCAAAAAGGCAGACACAACTTCTACCACGACCATAAAAGAGTCCGAAGTAAAAAGATCGTGTGATGCACGTCTTGTGCATAACTTGCTGGGTTTGCTGGTTCCCACGCCTGCGTATCTTGTGAATTGTGTGCGCGCACACTGTGGCGTACAGTGCAAGTTTGGTGACATGCTGCAACCAATTGGGTTGCGTGATGTGCTCACGTAACAGCGGGTTTCGGATAAAGAAAGTTTATTATGGGCTCGCGGACAAGGTGAATCCTTATTAAGAGCGATGGCACATTTTGACTAGACTTGTTGCCTTTTTACTTTATTTCATCTTTTGCTTCATCTTCGTTTACTTCTCCTTATCGTGGCGGTGTTTTCAAGGAAAATGCTTGCCTGTACTTAGCTTGAATGTGTGTTTACGTACATGGATGCATGTATGTAACTAGCAAAGTGGTGCCTTATGACATGCGACCCCATCAGGCTTGAGAATAATCTGTAGATTTGGTAAAAAGCAAAGCGTAGCTCTCAAGTTTAGTTGACGAACTGTAAGCTGTACATTTTAAATCTTTCTTCAAAAGCAAACGTACATACATATGTACATATGTATATATATACATAGATGTTTAGAGCATTGGTACCCATTGAAGGGTATTCTACTTACTCAGTCTATACCTTGACGTCTACTCTAAGTACCCTACCGTGTCGTAACAACGCTCTCATCTGAACACAGCCACTGTAGTTAAACTCCACGCTCTCAATTCCGGTCAAGAATTACCTTTAGGGTAATCAGTCCATTATCTGAGCGAAAACCGCTAACTATCCTGCTAACTTCTTTCCCCAATTGCCGAATTTCGTCAAACTCTGACGAATTCTAGGGCACCAATTGCCAAAATTATTTACTCTGACTTACGCATAACCATAAGTCCGTCACCTTTACTGCACTAATCAGTAAAAACTGATTCTACCTGTTCGACTTATTGGAAGGCAAGGTAGTCCTATTGCCGCATCTATGGCTGTTAGATTTAAACGAAGTACTCCTATCCTTAGAAGCCGACGGGTGCAAGGTCATTGCACTAGCAATTAGCGGGAAACAGCACCCAACGAAACGGGATTTGATAGAAACCGGCCTAGGCAAACTTGCTAAAAGGGCAGCCAAATAACATGGCGTGATATTCGACAGAAAGCTCAACTGAGGACTGAGTGCGAAAGAATGCGTCAAAAAAGCAACAATTGCGCTATAATCCTGCAAGAAAGCCTTGGGAACTAGAAGAGGTACCAAACCCCACACACTGGCTGTATACCGCGGTAGTTAGGTCTATACTAACGTACGGCTGCTTAGTCTGGTGAACAGCACTGTGCAGAACTAACGATTTTCAACTTCTATGTAGAGTACAAAAGATGGCATGTATGTATGTATGTATGTTGGCGTTACAGTCCATGAAGGACCTGAGCCGAGCTTCTCTCTCAATCACCCATGTTGTGTGTGGTTTCATTTTCCCATAGGTGAAAGGGACCTACAGTTTATTGCCGGTTCCGAACGGCGAATTTCGAGAAGCTTTTCATGACAATTTTACTACAGGGGGTTTTGTCAGAGCCCCGCTGTGGAGAAACACCGTGAAAAACACGTTCGATGACATGGCTGTGTCGGGATTCGATCCCGTGTCATCGGCGTCAGAGGCCAACACAATACCCACTGCGCCACGGTGCAAAAGATGGCATGCACCGCTATAACAGGGGCACTGCGAATAATCCCCACTGCAGCCCTCGAAACGATACTTCACCTACTCTCCTTGGATCCTTTCGGCAAGGAGAAGACGAAAAAATCAGCTCATTGGAAGTTCTTCGAAATAGCGCACTCTGGCATTTTATGCCAAAACAATGATATAGTAAGTGCAGCCAAGGACTAATTGGACTTCAAGATTCTATTGTATATAAAATAACAATTCCCAACCGACGACAATAAGAGGGAAATGAATTCCCAAGCCAGGGTACTGCACTGGAAATATACACTGACGGGTCCATAGTTTGGGTACCGGGTCTTTGCACCGACGCTAAAAATCGGCCGATCCTTTAGACTATCGAACCACTGTGTATGCCAAGCTGCATAAACGAAAATTCGAGAGGCCATCTACACAGACCAAACTGACTCGAGTGGTTGCACAATGGGCCGATCTTGGTCTGGGTGATCCCCACCGCTTTATGGAGGGAAGCCACCTTACTAACCAACCAACCAACCCTTTCCAATTTGGTGACGAACTTATTTTCCGACTGCGATTTATAATACTTTTGATGATTGGTCATGCCTTCTCCAATTAAACGCGGTTCCTCTACTTTTGTCGGAGAAGCTGGAGTTTTTTCAAACTTCTCAAATACAAAAAATGATTTTATTTTTATGCACTCTCCCTTCACTTCGATACATTTGGTCCAACGTTTTGTTAACATAGACATTCCTTCCGGAGAGTGAGAATTGGATGGCTATGAAGGCAACTTCTTCATTGGATGAGAAGCGCTTCCCAGAAACAAATTTCTTGAAGTTTGGGAACAAATGAAAGTCGAGTGGTATCAAGTTAGGAGAATGGGGGAGAAGACTGAGTAAATCTCACCCCAAATCCCACAGGCTTCAGCCAACGCAGCAAAGCTTTCGCATCCTTAATTTGTGCTACATAATTTGCACCCTTTCTTCCGATATACCTACAGTCTCGCTGTCTTACTCACCTTTTCCACCACGATATCATGCACTTTTTCGATGGTTTCTGTTGTGGTCGCTGTCACGTGGGTCATATACTTGGGATGTGCAACCTTGGTTAAGCTCAACTGCTCACTTTTTAGCTGTTAACATTCAAGGAGCAGAGTCTATCGCCAACATTTTGTCATCATTCTCGTAGATGCTACAATTTATGACTGAGTGGCCAGTAAAAGAAGTACTTCAGATTTCAAGGGACGAGGCTGTCAAGGGACCTTATTTTAGTTTGGAAAACACTTATGCAGTTTTTCTTATAAACTACTCTTCTTAGAGTCAGGAGCTGCTTGGTCGTATTTCTCAGAGCTCTCTCGTTACCTATTGTCTTCCATAGCATTCAGTCGGAATTATTGAATTTTAACGCATCCATCCTCTATGGCTGAACCACGGAGTGCGGAATTAAGTTCTGCGAATTTGGTCATAACTTAGGAATTGGCAATACTGCGTCGTTCGCACGTGGCACGTGGCGTCGTAAAAATGAGTGACTCATATTACAAGCAACGTGTTGTGATTCAATTTTACGGGAAATCTGGTGATAAACCCTCGGAAATCCCTCGAAAATTTCAGGCGGTGTATGGAGATGAGTGGGTGGTGAAAAATGTATTTGAATTGCGTTGTAAAACAGGTCAGAAAGGCTGTAACCAGGGTTCCGGAGGAATTAACTTAAGAATTAACGCTGGTATCCTTCTGTATAGTTAGAGAGGGACTATTGTGAAGGCCGACGGTCGATAATTGAATTTTACAACGAACTCTAATTGCTAATTTCTTGTTTACGAATTCCCTTTTCTCTAATTAAAAACATATCCGTAAATTGCCTTCAAATGGATTAGGGCAGCGATCTAAACTCTGACTATTCTCCAATACAACTCACGTTAAATGAGAGTGTAAATCAGAAACAAAGCAAACCAACATTAACAAATGAACGCACAGACAAGCTAGTTAACAAGCTAGTGAACAAGGTAGTTAACGTCGGATATCCGAGACTCGCACAAGATCAGAGTGGCGGTACTTCGATCACGCGACAAATGCGATACAAACAACAGAGGAGTTAGGTAATCGAGCACTTTACTTGTCTAATATAATGACAGCAAAACACAAAAAGGGACACAACACCCAAGAGTGCATCCTCACAGGATGAAAAGATGTCACGGGCAAAACATCGGAGAAAACCAACGCGCTCCGACGAGTTGGTTGTAAGAGCAAAGGGCAATCTGACGTACGCAGATATGCATCGGAGGGTCAAATCTTGAACTCAAGAAAACGGTGCAAGGAGACCTACGCATCGAACTTAAAAGAGCCGCTAACACACAGGCCGCGAAATTCGAAGAGAAAGTTAAAAGTTTCCTGGTGGAACATGCGTAAATGACCGTTCTAACACAGGAAACATTGATTGAGGTCAAGGATCTTGATGAGGTCACCACCAGTGCCATCTGAGCACATCATTTTAGTCACTTAGGAAAGCCTACAGTGGTACCCCGACAGGGACTGCGAGCTTACTAGCAGAGGCGACCCGGCAGCTCAAAGTACGTGTAGGATGGGTCGTGTGATGAAAACGCGAGAAGATAAACCCAACCAAATGCTACAAATGCATGTAATTCGGGCATATAGCCAAAGCTTGCAAAAGTTCATGTGACTGGTCCAAATATTGCTTTCGATATGGTAAAAGTGGGCATATAGCGAAGCTATGTAACGAGGAACCAACATGTATACTCTGCCAAGGCAAGGTCGAGATCGATAATAACCAGTTTACTAAACTAAAACTAAACCATTGTGAGGCGGCCCAGACCCTCTTAACGCAAACAATTCGCGAATCAGTGGTTGATGTCGCAATCTTGAGTGGACCATATTGGTAATATGATAATACTGTATGGGCGACGAATTAAACAGGCAAAGCCACAATATGGACCTGCGGTAAATGACCCTTCCAAGAAACTGAGGCGAACTCTGATACATCCTTTGTTCGGGCCAAAATTGATGGCTACCACATATACAGCTGCTATGCTCCACCGAGTCTTACCATCGAGTACTTTGACAGCTTCCTTAAAAGGTTGACAATAGATGCCAGAGGAAGGATTCCGGTTTTCATAGCCGCAGACTTTAACGCGTGGTCCAGAGAATGGAGCTACCTAAGTCAAACATAAGGGGAAGTAATCTGCTGGAAACCTAAATGTTTCTTGACTTAGTGCTCTTAAACAGCGGTAGTGAACACAAATTTAGCAGAAACGGTGTGGGTTCGATAATCGATCTTGCTTTTGTTAGAAGCCCCCTTGCTCGAAGAACAACACGAAGGGACAGTCCCCACTATTGTTACAGCGACTACCAAGCTATATTGTGTAACATCAGGAATGAAGAAAGGCGATGCCCAATTTCATCAAGGAGAATAGCCAACAAGTTAGGGTGGAAGATAAATACATTCGACGAAGGGGCTTTCGACCTTATGATCGTGGATGCTAGGTTGTTGTGTACGGCCAACGAAAATTCGGCACAACTGATTAACTACATCACATCGTCTATGGCAAGAAGAACGACACTAATGTACTGGTGTACAAATGTACTGGTGGCACGAAGATATTGCGCTGCTGAGCGCCAAATACCACCGCGCAAGGAGGCAGTACCAAAGAGCAATGTAGGCATCATACAAAGGCTCAAAGGCAATAAGAAATAAGGACATCAACAGCCATGGGATGCCTCCCTAAGATTGCAGACTAGGCGTGACTATTTCGATAATAGCTTGTCTATAGTGCAGATGGTCATTGTATGATAGAAGGGACTAAAAAGGATCTCAAAGTGTCTTTATACAATGCGTTGGTTTCTACAATTCAATCAGACGAAAACTTGAATGCACTACTGTCCACAGACCTGTGGCAGTCTTTGATGGCTTTAGATCGCCAGGCAAAAACAGGATATACGCTGGAAAAAGGTATAGGGCAGCTGCTTCCTTCCTACTTTTCACTGTTAACCCGGCACTTGCATGCATACATATGTACCTATTCCACGCCGCACGGTGAAAGTAGTCTTTGATTCCTAGAATGGGGAAAGAGAGTCGAACATCCTTCTTGCTGAAAAGCATGGAGAGAATAGTTGACTTGCACATGCGCAAAGTTGGCCATCGAATGCATCCACTTTTGAAGATGAACATGCTTATCATCGTGGAAAATCCTGCAAGACTGCGCTTTAAAACTTAGTTGGAATGATAGAATGCACACTCGAAAAGAAAGAGTGCATTGGACATTTTTGTCAACATTAAGGGAGCTTTTGATAATGCAACTTTTGACAAAATGTGTAAAGCTACTAGACAACATGGCGTAGACGAAGCACTGGTTTTGTGGATCAAAGCAATGTTCTTCCCCAGGACATTGAACGCTGACGCAAGTCTCGGACATTGTGTCAAATCTCGCGTAAACAGGAGTTGCCCGCAAGGCGACGTCCTCTCTTCGCTATTATGGTGCATGGTGGTCGATTCTCTGCCTGATGCTCTCAAAACATCTGGAATTTATGCCAAGGCCTATGCGGATGATGTGGCCCTTCTCTCCATCGACTCATGTTTAGCGACTGTCTGTCTCAAAGCACAGGCAGTGTTAAATGTAATCGATGAGTGGTGCCCTAATTAATGTCTCAGCTGGTGCTAAAATGCATTCTCCTCCCAATATCCAAGGAAGCTAAGTGCGTGGGAGTTATCTAAGACAGCAAGCTTGTTTGGTCAAAGCATGTTGTGTTAAAAACCACCAAAGAGCTGTCAGCGTTCTAGCAATGCAAAGGTGTTTTTGGCAAAACATGGACTTATCGCCGGTAACGATCCTCTGGATCTACACGGCAATGATAAGACCGATAATCTGATATGCATCGGTTGTCTGTTGGAACAGGCAGACACCCAATTACGACGTAGCCTCTTTCTCCAAACTCCAAAGACCGGCTTATCTCAGCTGTACGGGGGCTTTCCCCAGCGCGCCGGGCGCTACTCTAGATGCTATGATGAATATACTACCCCTTGATACATTAATCAAAGAGTGCATACGAAAGCCATGTCTCGTCTCAACAGAAATGCTTCATGGTACAACTCACATTGGAATGACGGTGGGCTTGCACCGATCCGTGTCTCATGGATATGTCCTCCGACTCAATTACACCTGTCATCCTACTGCGTTGTAACTTCACAATTCCATGGCGTCAGGATTGGCTCTGGCCACATACTGAACCTGAAAAGGATTGCCTTCCTATATTTACAGATGGCTTCAAGTCGGGGCTGGGGTATTCTTTGAATACGAAAACGTCCGACTGCACCTTTTGTTAGGAATATATGCCTCTGCGTTTTAGTCAGATATACATATATGCAATCCTAATATGAAGATTAGGTGGAAGGGTAAAAACGTATGAATCTGCTGTATTGAACCCTTTAACTAGCTCCAAATTAGTGTATGAACTTTCTGAAAAAAGTCGGTAGACCAAACTCATTAAGGCTTGCTTGGGTCCCAGGTCAATCTGCGATCCCGGGAAATGAGATCTCTGATAAACTCTCTAGAATGGGCTCAGAGGAGTGTTTGAAGGACCTGAACCCGCCTTGGGTGTTTAATGCACACAATTGTCGATGAAGGGAATATTCAGGATGTAGGGTGACTAGGCGCGTGCGCCCCGATATCTGCAAGAAATCCGCAGCATTCTTCTTATTCTTAAGGAGTATTTACTTCAGAAGACTTGCGGGCATCATTACGAGCCATTACATTGCCATTGGCAAACAAATCTGCATGAGTAGATGTCTGTTTAGCAGTACAATGGACCAGTATTTGCATTTGAGTGCTCCAACAAATAGCAGTAGCCCACAGGTCTACAGACAACTAATCGCGCCTAACCTCAACGACGAAGCGAAGGCGGTGTAATACAATAAGAATGAAAAGGAACACTTTCTGGAGTAAAAGTTCTAATCAAGTCCTATAGGGAGTTGAACTTGCTTTTTGTGGCAAGTTTTCAAATTCTGATCGAGACAGAATGTTCAACTTTAGATGAAAAAATGCGATGTTCCATCTACTGACTTGTTACCTTATGTAAATATTGTTATTAGATAAATACATACGGCTATTGCCGTAAGACACTTTTAGGTGCGTACGTCCTTTATATTTAAGGACACTAGTGAGTACATACATACCAGCGTCATCAGGCCAACGTACCATCGGCTACGACTTCGTCAGGTGAGAAGTTTTCTTGACAGCAAAGTGGATCTCCCACAACAGATATTAATGACTTATCAAAAAACACTATTTACCTTAAGCAAACTAGGGAGCGTAGCTTTCCATAGTTTAAAGAGATTTAAGAGATAAGTAAATAAAGACCACGTCTAGTTGTATGGCCTCAACCTATTTGCAAATTCTCTAGACAATCTAATTCAAGAATATCTGCAGCTCCGGTTGCGTGTTCATCATCCACCACCGACGACGACGACTGATTACATTGAACTTGCAGAGCTACCTATTGTATAACTCTGACAACGGCACAGGCACAACGATACAACTTTGTGTGAAAGACGACAATGAAGAGAGCCCAACTATCCAACATTAAGTGAGATCTTAATTCAAGATTAGAGGAGCCCATTACTTGTACAAGTGCGTCTGCATTTTCATTGTTTGGCCAACGACGAAAGCCTTTCCGTCTTTCTTCAGTTTTTTTTTTTTTTTTTTTTTTGTTTTTTGGTTTTCTTTCCGTTTTTAATTTTTATTTTTCGAAAAACCCTCGACCGCATCGCAGTGTCTATTTGTAAAGTAGCTCAAGTCATACTGGAACAAGCAGCAGCTACATACAAGAACTCGAATAGCAAGAGACGACTCAGTAGACGAGACAAACGAAACGGCCAAACAGCCGAACAACAACCAAACAGCAGCCGCAACAAAAAAGGTGGAGAAGACTGTTGAAGAATGACTTATTAACTTTGTGCGGTGGTGTTCAAGAGACCAGAACGAAACGAATTTCGTATGCGGATACTTGCAGTAGTAAAACAAAAAATTAAAGAAAGAAATAAAAAACGAAAAAAGTACATGAGAAAAGTAAGAAAGAAACTAATTCAGTGTATCTGTACTTATCTACACAACATACAACTGGCGGGTCTGCTTAAAGGGCAATTTCCGACCACAAAACATCATTGCAACGACATCCAGTACGAAGATTTCCGCTCCCGCAAACACATTAAGACGCAAAGTCAAAGTAACAGCTCCAGTAGGTAGGACATTGCGCTACCTTACGTGTACTACTCCAATAGTCTATCTCATATGCACACACTCTGTGATTTAGCGAATAATTCTTCTCATTTGGTGGTCGGCGAAGAAAGCAGTACACAAAAGCATTCAAGCGAGCCAGATTCCAGATGATTTGATTCGCAGCATTTTTTCGGTTTTCCAAAGGGAGTGATACGACCAATATTCACTGTGCATTCTGATTAATTGCAGCTTTTCCCAAATCGGAACGTCATGATCGCTAGTCGTCTCTGTAGTCTGTACTATCATACCACACTCGGTTGCCATGGCATTGTCGTCGCACTGTCTACCTTTACCGGCAAAGAGGACAGAAGAATAAGAAAACAAAAAAAAACGAACTCTGCGTGCAGCATTTCACATTTCAAGACGACAAACCACAACAAAACTCGTCCGCAACCATATGCAACAGTCTATGATCTGTCCAATAGCCAGCACTGGATCGCCTGTTCGTAACGTTCAATTAATCGGCAAAGAGAGCTCTTTAAAATTCCAGAACCTCATAGTTAGTACCCGTAACCCGTAACTACTACGAGCCAGTTTGTCTGACTGTCAGCTAAGCAATGCGGTCATCCATCTATTCAGACTCACTCAGCTGTTCTCATCTGACGACGTGCCATCACCACTACAAGTGCATTATCTAAACGAAAAAAAAAAAACGAGTTCTTCATCTACCTAGTCGGTAGGCACCTATCTGTCTCGTTGGATTTCGCATCGGCCTAGATTAGGTACATGAGAGTACACCTCGATGATAATGATACCTATACTCCTCGCGCTACAGCAATAGATAGATATACCTGTAGTGGAGCTCAAGACAATCAACTATGAAGTTGTACGGTCCATGAAGAGGACCAAGGTAGCGTGTAAAAAGAAATATGAACAGAAATCATCCTCTCAATTTGGCAAGGACTTGCATTCTTCGGGTTCAGAACCGTTTTGTTGTGCTTGCTGCATTACTACTGGACTATCGATTGCTTTTCCCATCATCATCATCATCGTCGTCGTTCCCATGTTTATCGTTACCCTCGCATCGTCATCATCACTGTCATCATTCGCCATCAGAGTAACATCATTCGATGACTGACCATATGCAGCGACCGGTGTTGATAGAGTCAATTCAGCGGCTGGACTCTGTTGCTGCAGCAATTGCCTTCCAATTTTACGAGTATGTGCAGTTTCGTTCGATCAGAATTCTTCCCGTTTCCGTTCCCCGTTCTTGATCTCGTTCCTCGTCCCATGCGCATGGGTGCGTGTGACAATTGCTGTTTCGCTACCTTCTGGTCGCCATAAAATCTCCAGAGACCATATCGATATGGAATAAACTTCTCAAACTTAGGAAGACCTGATTTGAGAACGTTGTAACGTGTCGTGTATGCGCGGTTACCTTGAAACAAATGCCAGAAAATCGATTAGTCTGCTCTGATCACCCTTCTTCCGTGGGAGGCTCTCTCGTAAGCAATGTCAGCTCCTTCGCGACATTGTTCGGAAACCATCATCTCGTTTACGTTGTAATACTGATGGGAATACTGCTGTTTCTGTTCGTCATTATGATGATTGCTATGCGGATCCTTACCCAAATTGTAATGGAAACGTTTCTCTTGAAATAATGACACAATCTCTGGGGACATACACAACGTTCGCTCGATTAATGTGCGGGAATTTTATGCCGCCGACCTGGACATTCCTATTACATTCGATGATTTTATGATCAATATTCGTTCGATGTTCAATGTTCGATTTTCGATTTTTATTTTTGAAATACGTCAAATGGCATGAATTACTGCGAACTATGAATCAATTCGAAAAATGTATTTGTTTTTCTCCTTAACCTTGGAGTGCCACCCTATAAGGGTTTGTGAAGAAGTATTTTTTTTTTCCTAATTTCGCTTAAAGAAATAACAGATGCGTTAACCTAGCATCCACCCTAATCAAGATATCAGGCAACCATGTAGGCAAAGTAATAAAAGGAAGCTTGGAAATAACATCAGTGGACTTAGGGCTCAATCAATAAGATCAACATACACTCTGCGTTTCAAAAATTCGTAGATGAAAAAGAGCCAATTGGTGTTAAATCGCATGGTCTTGTAGGCAATTCATATTTTTGTGACGATGAATATATCTGGCTCAAGCTCTTCCAAGCTGCAAGCGGCGCAAACAATAGGGGTGGTGCTGCCCTGATGTATTAGGTTTTCAGACAAGTGCATACGGGCTCAAGTTAAAAATGTTCCATCGACATACGAGAGCCGCTCGTCAGCTCTACGAACAGAAAAAAAGGGATGAGCACGAAATGAAAAACGATGGAAAGATATTATTGCAAGGAATGACGAACATGCCAAGGATATTGAGCCAAAGCCTGCCAGGATGAAAGCAGGCATCTTGTAGTTGACTAGCAGTCGAAGCTGACCACTTCTAAAGGCTGTATAATGGCGGTACCTAATAGTTAAAATATCACTATCAGGCAGAATGAACCAACTAATATGAAAGAGATTTCTGTTCGACCTAGACGAAACTAACATGGCGACATCTGAACTAAAGTCTAGTAAAGCTAGTGGCGCAGATAGACTGCTGGCTGAGCTATTTAATATTGCACCAACATTGCAAATGCTAGTGTGTTAAGCAACACGCAGAAGTGTGTAAGGTAAAACATACGGTGGTGGCTATGGTACAATGGTAAACATCACCGACCGTCGAGCTGAAGGTCCATAGATCAAAGAAATGCGACTCAGCTGTTGTGAAAAGGAAGTGATCAAAAATACTATTGAAGGCATAGCACTCACAATGTATGGTCATTTCCAATTCACACTCTGTGTATGTAATTCTAATATAACACCATAATGGCATGGAACATTTGCTGGGAATTACAACCAACGTGAAAATTCAGTCGAGTTTCCCTCCTCCTATCTATGACAAGCACCCCTGGAGAGTAGTGAATGAACATTTACGATCCAAACCATATGCACTCCGTCCAGGTTGTATGACAAACATCTTAAGAGTATAACTCTTCAACCTGTGTGAACTATAAAAAAATATGACTGTGTCATTTGACAGATTTTAAGTGTGTCACTTAACACGTTTGATCCTTGAAATTGAGACACTTATTCGTGTTAAAACTATAACACTTTCTATTGCGTGTTATGAAAAAAAAAAAAAACCATAATGACACCTTAAGTGTGCTGCAGCGACACACTTATCAAAAATTAACACACCTTGGATCAATCAATAAAACAAAAGGGAAATTTCCTAACTCTATGGAACCTTGCCAGAAAGCAAATTGCGAGCTGGATCCGTGGTATAATAGTTAGCAAACTGTACTTTCTCAACCCAGTGATCCGAGTTCAAATCTCAAGGTACGCAGCCACCAAAAACAGAGACATTCAAGTACTCCTCTTTCTTCTTCTGCACTTGTTTTTCTGGTCGGATGGCACGAACATCAATTTAATCAAACAAAAAACGAAGCACAATAGTTCGGGCTTGATGAGCCTCGAAACGACAAATGCCGGGAGGGCAAGGACTAGGTGAGTCTCCGTTTTCTGTTCGCTGCGAAAATTGATCACGATAGACCAGATATTCACACTTTGACCATCTATTCGTCAATTTTAAAGCCGCATATGGCCGTGCTTATTGAGACGAGCTATACAAAGCCATATCACGATTTGACATGAGGGCGAAACCAGATACATGTATACTGTCATCAAAGAAAAATGTTCAACACGAACGTCATAGCCAGAACGTCACTATGGGGAGCTAAAAATTTGTGGTGGTTAAGGATTTCGTCTGCCTTGGCTCACTAGTGACACACGGCACACCAGCACTGAAATCAGGTGCAGAAGCTCATGCCAACCGCTGTTTCTTTGGCCTCAATAGGCAATTGAAGCAGTGCCCTTTCTCGAAAGACCAAGGTGGCCCTCTGGAAAGCCTTGATCATCCCGATCCTTTACGACGCTGAGGCTTGGATGAGGAGGAACTTGGTCGTTTCGAGAAGAAAATTCTGCGTACAAGTACAATGTTAGGTTCTATTTGTGTTGACGGAGGGTGAACGAGAAGATTAAACAAAGACATCCCACGTGGGGGGTGTGCTAACGAAAGAGGGAGAGCTCTTGTGAGCCACCTGCACATTATCCTGTTTAGAGCTGAACGCACCTTTTTCGCTGCCCAGGTCCAAAGGGAGACCCTGGAGCATAGTAGTGCGATTACAACCTCAGCGAGGTTACAGACATCGGATCCACTGGTACCCTTAGCCCGAGGGTTGAAAAAGGCCTGGCCTCTCATTTGGGGGCTTGTGCAGGGGGCTACCTTCCTCACCACGTAAAAAGTTAATAATTCAGGACAAACACAAGGCTCGGGCAGGGATGGATTTACGTGGAATATGCGGTCCTAATAGACGACTTGCAGCCGATGAACTCGCTGAGGCCCTTGACAGCTACAAAGCAGACATTACCACTATCGAGGAATTGCGGCCTGACGGGCCGGGAAAAAGAGGATGAAAAACTACGATCTTTACAGCGGCAATCGCTAAAGAGGGGAAAGGCAGTGCTTATTTGGATGTGGATTTTTCGTTCTTGGCAGACTGAGGCAAAAAGTCTTCAAATATATAAACGAGGACCTCAAAACAATCCGCATTGAGGCTAAATGTGGTAACATTAGCCTGATTCGCGCCAACGCCCTAAGGATTGCAACAGCAAGGATGACTTCTATAATCTCTTAGAAATAACCTATTATTGATGTCCCAGTTATGACCCGAAGTAGTTCTAGGAGATTTTAACCTACAATAAATCTGGAACCGGACTTAGGTTCGTGGACTTCGCCTCGGGGCGGAATCTCTCTGTGAATATGCGGTTCCCACACCTCAACATCCATAAAGGGACCTGGCGGTCCCCTGATCTCAATTAACCTAAACCAGATTGATCCCATTGCGATCGACTTCAGACACTCTTCCAGTATTCTCGGTGTCCGGACCTTCCGAGGAGCCAACATCGCGCCGGAGGTTAGAACACGGGTATAGAAAAAAAAAAGACTGAGTCGAAGAAGGACGGTATGACAATGGCAACAGACCGTTAGGAACTTTGTTGATCGAGTCTCCCGAAAACTCTCCCTAACAATAGAATAAAAACGGAAGCGTTGTCTAAAAGCTAATAAAGAAGTTGCCACCGCACAGATCACGCAGATCCACGCAGCTAAATAAGACATCTACAAGGCAACACTGAGATGAGAGCTTTAGGAACAGAAAAGGAGGGAAGAGAACCGGCTCCTCAGAAAGAAAAGGAAGGATCATGAGAAGCGCACGATCGAGGAGATGGAGACGTGTTACAGCAGAAATGAAGTCCGGAAGTTTTACCAGAAAGTAAAACAATTATCCGGATTCCCGACCAAAGCTTGTCGGGACGAAAATTCATAACTGGCAGTAGAGTCGCAGTTGATGCCCGACTTTTGGCGAGGTGAAGATAGTTATATCAAGGCAGAAATCAGAGAAAGCTACTGGAACGAACGGATTGTAAGAGGAACTGTTTAAGTCAACTGAGGATGGTCTGGTTGGGCACATGCACCAGCTTGTCTGTTAGACACTTTCTTTCTTTCCTTGGTGGCGCCAGAGTTAAGCTTCTCTCAATCACCCATATTATGTGTGATTTATTTCTTACATAGGTGTAAGGGACCTACAGCTTAATGCCGATTCCGAACGGCGTGAGTCGAGAAGCTTTTTCGAGAAGTATGCTACGGGAGGTTTTTGTCAGTACCCCGCCGAGGAGGAACACTGCCAAATAAATATTCGATGGCGTTGGTGTTATCGGGATCCGAACTCGCTCAACGTGCGTCAGAGTCTAACACACTAACCACTGCGCCACAGCGCAGGAAAGCATCCAATCGTAGGAATCTCTAAATCGTTTACCCGGCCCACAAGAAAGGAGACCCCTATCTTTAGCATATTCACACTGCGGCAGATCTTGAAGGATACCCAAGAATACCAAATCGACTTCCATCATCTTTTGGTTGAGTTCAAGGCCGCGTATGTGCATAGAGACGAGCTATACAGCGTCATGTCCAGTTTTGACGTCGCTGCCAAACCCGTCAGATTATGCAAGATGACAATGGAGAATTTTCGTTGCTCCATTAAGGTGGATAGCGAATTACCCGAGACCTTTGATGTTAAAAAAGGATTCAGACAAGGTTACGCAATGTCAACATCAACATCATATTTGAAAAGATCGTACGAGACTCACTGCCCAACACAAGAGCGCTCGAAATTGTTGAAGCAGAAGCAGCTAAAACAGGTCTCTTGGTTAAGGGTAAAATTAAATATATGCATGCTTTCAACCAAAAAAGAGGCACAACACCGACGTCTCGGCTAGAATCTCACAATTGGCAGCAACAAATTCGGAGTAGTCAAGGACCTTGGCTGATCAGTCACCAGCGACAACAACACCAGCGCTGAGATCAAACGTGGAACTACTCTTGCCAACGGCTGCCACTTTGGGTCCAAGAGGCAATTGAGAAGTAGAGCCCAAATTTGCGCTATATAAAACCTTAATCGTGCCGGTTCCCCTCAAAGGGGCAGAGGCCTGTACTTAAACGCAAGCGGATGACGAAGCCCCTGGTCTTTCGAGAGGAAAATTCTGCGTTCAATTTATAGTCCCGTTTGTATAAACGAAGAGTGGGGAGAAAGCACAACGACGAGCCTTACCGGCGTAGTACTGACCTAGGCTGACCATGTAGAGTGAATGGATAACACAGCTCCGGCCCGAAGAATCTTCGAATCCAAACCTAAGGAACGACGCAGCAGAGGACAACCGAATCTAAGGTGGTGCACACTGGTGGAAGGGGACCTTAACCAACTGGGAATGCGTGGCTGGAAACAGCTGGCAAAAGACCGTTCCAGCTTGAGAAACTTATTGGTTAAGGCCCAGGTTCACACAGGACTGTAGCGCCACTTAAGAAGAAAACCAAAATAACGCGCATTTTATTCGTTAGCAGAAATTCTTACAGTATGAACATCAAATTGTACATTTTTCTTTTAAGCCCACAGTCCTGAACTGTTTTTAGAGATGTAGGAATTTTAGAGATCAAACGTGTTAAGTGACACATTTAACCTCAATGTGTGTCAAATAGTTTAGTTTATTAACATCAATCAGAGATTACAAACATTCTCAAGTAAGTCTCTCCCGATTTTATATTCAAAGAAGATTGGTGAGTGGGAACGACAGAAGGAAAAGCATTGGCATTTGGTAACATTTAAGGACAATTGGTTAAGAGTACACCATTCCGCGAGTTTTTGAATGTCTTCTTACAAAAGTTGACAATCAGATTCAGATTTAATAGACCTGAAAAATTTAAGATCATCAGCGGATAAGAGGCGAAGAGAATTTAAGAAGATATTGGACATTTCATCAATAAAAATAAGGAAGAGTAGCGGTCCAAGGTGGCTGCCTTGAGGGACACCTGATGACACGTAAATTGGGCTAGAGAGAAGATTATCAATAGACACAGACTGAATGCGACCCATTAGATAGGACTCCAGCCATTTCAAAATATTTGAATGAAAATCGATTAATTCAAGTTTATTGAATAAAATTGAGTGGCTAACTCTATCAAATGCTTTTGCAAAGTCCGCCACTGCCGTGGCGCAGTGGTTAGTGTGTTGGACTCTGGCGCACGATGAGCGAGTTCGGATCCCGACAATCCCAACGCCATCGAATGTTTATTTCGCGACGTTCCTCCTCGGCGGGGTACTGGCAACACCCCCGTAGTAAACTTGCCATGAAAAAGCTTCTCGACTCACGCGGTTCGGAATCGGCATTAAAACTGTAGGTCCCTTTCACCTGTGGCCAAAGATAAATCACACACAACAAGGGTGATTGAGAGAAGCTTGGCTCTGGCCCTTCATTGACTGTAACGCCACCAAAGAAGAAAGAAGAAGCGCTTAACGAAAGACTATGTAGAATACTAATGAGGCATCAAGAAGATGTCGATAACGCGATCGTTAACAAGAGTCTTTGGAGAGCTCTACAAAACCGAAAGACGCCAGCTCCTCAGAATAGAATGCACCAAACTTGGAAAATATGTGCTCGAAGAATTGATCGACAGGAATATGACGCTCGAAAGTTGAATCAATGGGTTAAGAAAGTTTGCCATGTCTATAGCTCGTTCCTGCAAAATCTTGGTATTGCTTGCTCAATTTTCAAACAAAAAAGACGACCTAACAACCGCAACGACCTCGATATAGAGGGAGCTTTCGATAATACTGGCTATGACTCGATCACCACTGCACTATCCTGCAGGGGTGTAGACCATCCCACTAATCACTGGATCAGGGCGATGCTAAATAGCCGTATTATATCCGCCACATGCGGAGAGGTCTCAGTGACAGTATCGGCGGTTAGAGGATGCCCACAAGGGGGAGTCCTCTCACCACTGCTTTGGTCGATAGTCATCGACGATCTATTACGCAAGCTAGCCACTGTAGGTTTTTTTGTTGCTTAGGTTACGAAGCCTCTTAGTGAACCATGACACACTTATGCGTGTAGTTTAACACATTTCTGCGTGTTGTTTAACACACTAACACTAGCAGTGATGATTTCATCGTTTTGCATAACTTTCAGAGTACAATTTTGACAATCTAACCTCTATTGTGGGTGTAGGTTAGACAGGAAAGTTCGTCTTCCTAGACCCCTAATTACCGCATACGAATTTACTTCTGCAAAACGTGTCTGTATGTATCTTCACGATCGGCACCAAGGATGATTCATATCCAACCGTTCACTAATGACATCAAGGTTTCTCACGTTACCATACGAAAAACAAAAAGCAACAAAAAAATAAATAAAAATAAGAAAAACGAAGTAAGGAAAACCCGAAAAGGAAAAAACGAACCCAACCAACGTGAAACAAACTGGCATACCGTCATCCGACACTTGGTGATGCGCTGACAACAGCTGTCATCGGAAGCAACTATCACCACCTATAAAATGCCTGTATAAATAACACGCACTTCCCTTCTCATTTCGATGAACCCCCGAATCCAAAAAAACATCAAAAAACCAAAAGAAAAAAAAAACAAAACAAATAGTTGCTCAGACAGTTTAAAGGTGGGTGTTCCCTCTATCTCTCGCTCTATACATCCGTGGTGCAACCGTCAACTTGGCCGAACGAAACCGAGATACACGACTGAGCAGAGATTCCTAACCTGCTACTCGAAACAGTCGGAGCACTAATTTAATTTTAATTATTTACGATTATTCTGCATCTTTCGGTGGTTTTGTTTGCTCGTTGTTCAATGTTTCCTGTCACCGTGCAAAGTCTTCAAGTACGTACTCACACATGACACTGTGTAAACAATAATATTCGAGGTGCTCGTGGTGCGTAGAGTCCGTGTCGCCAGAGTTTCTTTTCGTTTTTATCTGCCCACAATTACTAGTCAACATGACCCTTGGTCTGCCTGCTTCCCGAGCAGATGATGATGGTCTAGCGCTGATGGTGAGGAATAAAAAACTAAACTACTCCACTCCACGTACGTGTAAATCTTTGTGTTGCCTGTACAGGTGCATAAGGAAGAAAGAAAATAGGAGCAGATGACAAATCGTCTTTGTTGAAGCGACAGCTATGGCTGGATGCTTTAACACGGGGCAATGTTAACCTTTCCCCGGTTTGATAAGTACACAAAGGTTCGCACGCAAACTTGGCTACCGCGTCTCGTACGCATGTACGGTATAGGATAAGAGACACAGATAGTGGTGTCTTGAGTGAGAGTAAAGCAAAGTGATCTTCATGCGCGGGTGAACGTTACCAAGTTCCGGATAGTTGTGTGGTTACAATTGTTGGCCTTAAGCCCCTGGATGGCGGAGGTAAGAACGACGATCGACGCAATCAGTCAAGTTAAACCCATTCGACATAGACATATTGTAGTCAAAGTGTGTGCACCTCACCTATGTAGGTTTTGTATGAACCTATTCGTACATATGGGGCAATGAGGGAGAATTTAACGCTGTGATGCATCTTAAAGGTTGGTCAACCTGGGCTATGCGTGATAATTATACAGTTCAGTTGATGGTCAACTAGGCATGAATGAAGAATTATGCAAAGTCGTCGACGCATTGTCTTTCTGATATTTTGAATATTTAGTGTTAGATACATAATTGTTGAATGAGGTCTCTGGACTGTATTTGCATATGTATGTGTGTTTGGGTGCGACGAATGCGGTAATTTATTTTCTTTGAGGATTAGGACGCACGATTGAGGCTCATGGTTGCTGGATACAATCGCCAACTGCTAAGAACCAGTAAAAGGGAAAACGACGGCAGGTTTCCTTACCTTCGGAGTCGTAGAAAAGCGCCCCTCACACAATAATTAGACAAATGGGTTTGGTATCTGACTCAGTGGAGTTCATCCAATCCCTTTCTTGTTAGCATAATCGAGTACGATTCCAGTACTTAATTTCAAATGACGCTATTAACGACGTAGATTTTGCGATTTAACAGCGGAGACGAGTCCTTACTTCATCGACGAAGACATACTGCAACTCCGCCTTCATAGACGACAAGACGCTTAACGGTAAGGCCATTGGTAGTAAGCTTCAGTGGAAAGTACGAAATTGAAGGTTCTTGACTAGATTTCGGGAACACACAAAAGAACTGGTCGAAACAATTGGCCACATTTCAACATTCCCCTTGATCTTGAAGATCTCAGATGAAAGAAACAAGATACATGAAGTCCAGACGAACATTTGTAAAATGATGCTTGAGTTGAAGACATCGGGGTTTGTCACTACGACCATATAGTTCTACTGTACCCCCTTCTTTTGGTCTAGGGTTTAGGTACTGTCTTCAAAAATTTGACAATTTCTCTGGATGGGATTTCTAGAAAGCCTTTCTGTTACTATTACTTTGTTTGTCTTTTTTAATCTTTCTCGGGCAAGGCTTGGGCAGACAGTCAGTATATGCTCCATGATTTCTTTAGCCTTGCTACATCGCCTACAGATATCTGTGCTGCTGAGAGCCCCGTGTCCTGTTAGTGCTTTAAATAACACTCTTAAGTAGGTCAGCTTTGTTAAGTTCTGGAGCTTATTTGGCTCGTTTTGGATTGTAGTTTCGATCCATGCATTTTTTTTAATAGCCTCCTGGCTATTCCCAAACTGATTCCTTTGTTTTCTGATCCACCTACCTACCTACCACCCCCCGCAAAAACCCTTGGTATTATGGCGAGTGTGAGCAGAAAAAGGCAGCGACTGAGGAGGCGTGCCAAAAGGCGCTGCAGCGAAAAACCAGGGCAGCGCGAGAGGAGTATCGAGCCAGAAGAAGGGAGGAGAAGAAACTACTGTGACTAAAGAAAAGAATCTTCGCAGCCTCCCAGCTCAATAATATCGAGGAGTCTAAGGACAAACATAAAATACGGGCCTTTTATTAGAAAGTTAAAAGTCTTGCAGGAGGCTCTAAGGAAGGCGCCCAGGCTCTTCGAAATTGCGAAGGCAATCTTGTCACCGACCCGCAGGGAATAGTGGATGTATTTAAGCAACATTTTCAGCAGCTTAACGAGCATGATCAAGAGAGAGTGGTAGGGACTGAGGAAATCCCAACTCCAGCCGCTGAAGTAATCCTCCCACCCAGCATTAAACAAGTCGGCACAGCTATTCAAAAGCTGAAGAACAACAAGGCCGCAGAATCAGATGGCTTGCCATCAGAGCTCTTCAAGGCTGGCGACGATGTTCTGGTAGGGAGCATGCACCAGATCATCTGTAAAATTTGGGAAGATGAAAGCATGCCCGACGACTGGAATATGATATTGATATTGACATCATCGCGCGGTCTCGGCGTTACGTTGTAAACGCTTTTATGGCAATTGAGGAACAGGCGAAACGAGTTGGCCTTAAGGTCAACGAGGATAAGACATAGTACATGTTGTCAAGTAAAAACCGAACCGTCGCTCATCACCTTGGACAAAATATGACGATTGACAGTTATAATTTCGAGATAGATAAGGAGCTTGTCTACCTCGGGGCAAACGTAAACTCCCCAAACGAGTTGGTAGCCGCTGCTACTTCAGTTTGTCCAAACAACTGGGGTCAAAACTCATCACTCGAAAGACCAAAGTCATGCTTTACAAAACGCTCATACTGCCAGTCTTGCTATACGGAGCCGAAAGCTGGACGATAAGCAGGACGGCGGAGCTGATTTCGGGTTCTTTCGAAAGAAAAGTTCTGCGCCGGATATTTGGTCCTGTCTGTGAGGAGGGTGAATGGAGGAGAAGATAGAACCGCGAACTCTACGAGCTGTACAAAAATGTGGATATAGTCCGAAAGGGAAAGATCCGTCGACTACATTGGGTAGGCCACATCTAGCGCATGAACACCAATGCTCCACCTAAGAGGGTCTTCGACTCCGAGCCTCCTGGTTCGAGAAAAAGAGGAAGACCGAATCTCCGGTATAAGGCCCATGTATTCGCGGATGCAAGACAACTTGATCTTGATAACTGGAAGCAGCGTGACCGGGACCGTCAAGGATGGGTGGCATCTATAGCTCGGGCTCAGATTCTCCATGGATTGCCGGCCTGATAAGTAAGTAAGTAAGTTGTGTAGGGGTAGGTTTGTGGGCGAGTTGTTCAAACAGAATGGGGATGAAGGCCCTGGCAGAGGTACCTGAACACCTTTCTTAGCTGTCAGCACGATTTTCACGGCCTGACACCTAAATCCGCTTTAGTCCGTTATTTTCTGCCAGTCTGTTTGGCATCTTACGACATTCCCAGACAGCCTTAGGGATGAATGTGACACTCGCTTGAGCCTTAGGAACCGCTTGGCTTGGTTGCTGTATCATTCTTCTCTGCTTGATAAGAGTGCTTCGTAGTGTACTTTAAGGTTCAACTCAGGGGACATCAGATCACTCACTCTGGTCAGCTCCCCAACTTTTTAAGAATTTCTAGATGTCCAAGCCGTTCTCCTTCTCTATAATTGTATGGTCTCTTTAAAAATAAGGCATCATTAAACATTAAACCAATAGCCATCACCAATGCATTAAGCAAGCTATGCGTAAATCGTAATACAAATCTTTGGATTAAATAACTGCTCTCAAGCAGGGTGATTCATTCGAAATTCGGCTGCTACCACTCAAAAAGGTCAGTAAAATGTGGCACACGACAGGGAAGAGTGCTGTCTCCGCAATTTTTTTTTATGATATGCGCGCACTCAAGGTTGATTTAATAACCTTATTATGTCGGGGACACAGTGTGAGCAGAAGGTAGAAAGGAAGGGGGATAGAGGAGATGCCAATGGACATTGATCTTAAATGCTTGCATGTTGTACTGAATTAGGAAGACCGAATCCGGCAGGGAATTCCAGATTCGTATAATTCGGGTAAAGAGAGATTCTCTATATATGATGGTACGTCTGAAAACGGGCTTCTGGGTATATTGGTGAGCATTCCTGGAGAGACGTGTGTTGTGGGAGCAATGTTGAAGGGAAGGAATTCAACTGGCTACTTCGTCCGAGAATTTTTTGTGGAAGTAACGATAAAACAGGGAAAGGCAGGAGACGTTCCAGCGAGTCTAATGTATTGGTAATGCCGGAGTCTCCCATCAGTTTTATTGCGCGATTTTGTATTCTATCTAGTAGGTGCAATGTGGTCTTGGAAGCACCGGACCAGACATGAGCGTTAAACTCTAATTTAGGGCGAATGAGCGCCTTATAGAATGTAGCCAGATCTAAGGGTGAGAAATATTTCTTGCATCTGTATAAGAAGCCTAGGCATTTCGCAGCATTCTTAGCGACACTGAATACGTGGTCTTTCGAATTGAGATTGTGAGCAACACACATATCCAGTAACGAATGTAAACAATTTGAGAGTTCCTTCACTTAAATTTGCTTGAGTTCATTGTGGCTAACTTGACTTTTCTTTGAAACTTAAGTGAGATTTTCGTTCGGTTTTGGCATAAGCTCAAGCTCGCTTAAATCTCTTATGATTAGCCTTCAAGTTGTAACTCATTTTTTCCGGTAGGGCGCCGTGGCGCAGTGGTTAGTGTGTTGGACTCTGACGCACGATGAGCGAGTTCGGATTCCGGTAACATCAATGCCATCGAATGTTTATTTCGTGGTGTCCCTACCGGCGGGGTAGGTCCCTTTCACCTATGTGAAAAATAAATCACACACAACATGGGGGATTGAGAGAAGCATTGGTCCTTCATCGGCTGTAGCGCCAAAAGGAAAGAAAGATTCATCTGCCTCGGCAGTGGTCGGATCCAGTAAAAATCAAAGAGTACAACGAGCAACCTACTTAGAAGTAGAAAGGAGCGAAGTCCGTAGGTTTTTAAATATGTGCTCTTGTGTCCGAAAAGTAAGGTGACATAGCAAATGTTCTTAGAATCATCTTTGACATATTCTCCGCCTTCTTGGAATACTTTATGAATGTATGTATGTTGGCGTTACAGTCTAGAAGGACCAAAGTCGAACTTCTGTCATTCACCCAAGTTTGTTTTTATTTTCTCATAGGTGAAAGGGACCTACAGTTTATTGCCGGCTCCGAACGGCGAGATTCGAGAAGCTTTTCTTGACAATTATACTACAGGGGATTTTGTCAGTACCCCGCTGAGGAGAAGCACCGTCAAAAACATGTTCGATGACATGGCTGTTCTCGGGATTCGATCCCGTGTCATTGACGTCAGAGGCCAACACACTACCCACTGCGCCACGGCGCTATCGCCTGTAAATATTTTTTTTTTTCGACAAAACCTCAACACCAAGCGCTTTCTGTATCATCCTCAAAATTAAAAAAGGTTTAATTTCGCAAACAACATTTAATGAAAGTTGGCACGGTTGTCAAAGATAGTCTTACCAACGTAAAAATAAAAGCATTTCGGCAAATCCATTTGGGCGCGCAGTTGAAATTCAAATGTCACCTTACCTTTTGGACACAGCAGTATGAGGCTTTTGAGATCAGTTCGGAATTTCGCCATCAAAGTATCCCAATCCGATGACAACTAATGTTAATAAATTGCTTATCAACCAGGTAAGTTTCAATTTAACCATCGATAAAGCATCACATGAGTTCTTATCACTTGCTTGTCGATAAGGATTTGCAGAAATAACCAGCCCAGTCTATGTTGAATCAACTGTGGCATTTTTCATTCATGACTTCACGTTGTTTACAATTTCCGGAATGTTATCTACTACCACGAATGATTTGCGATATTGTGGACTCTGATCGAAAAGCACAGGTAGGGCTTTGCCCGGTAATGGAGATAAGAGCGATATTCCTGATATGCTTGAAATCGACCTACATCAACAATAATGAACTTAAACTAAACACTCGAGCGTTAAGTTCATGAATCAACTTGAGTATAAATTCGAAATCGGTCAAGCAGTTTGGTTACAAGTTTCTATTCTTTCTCCGTGTAGGTCATACTTCCCCGTGATAAGGTTACTTACTTACTTACTTACTTATCAGGCCTGCGATCCATGGAGGATCTGAGCCTGAGCTATAGCTGCCTTCCATCCTTGACGGTCCCGGGCACGCTGCTTCCAGTTGTCAAGACCAAGATGTCTTACATCCGCGATTACTTGGTCTTTATACCGGAGGTTCGGTCTTCCTCTTCTTCTCGAACCAGGAGGCTCGGAGTCGAAGACCCTCATAGCTGGAGCGTTGATGTCCATGCGCTCGATGTGGCCGAGCCAGTGTAGTCGACGGCTCCTTGCCTTCCGGACTACATCCACATCTTGGTACAGCTCGTAGAGTTCGCGGTTGTGTCTTCTTCTCCATTCACCTTCCTCACAGACAGGACCAAATATCCGGCGCAGAATTTTTCTTTCGAAAGAACCCAAAATCAGCTCCGCTGTCCTGCTTATCGTCCAGCTTTCCAGCAAGACTGTCAGAATGAGCGTTTTGTAAAGCATGACTTTGGTCTTTCGAGTGAGGAGTTTTGACCCCAGTTGTTTGGACAAGCCGAAGTAGCAGCGGTTGCCAAGGGCGATTCTACGCCGGATCTCCACTGTGGTGTCATTTGTGGAATTTACGTTTGCCCCGAGGTAGACAAACTCCTTAACTACCTCGAAATTGTAGCTGTCAATTGTTATGTTTTGTCCCAGGTGGTGAGCGACGGATTGGTTTTTGCTTGACAGCATGTATTTCGTTTTGTCCTCATTGATCTTAAGGCCAATTCGTTTCGCCTGTTCTTCAATCGCCGTGAATGCTTCCACAATGCCACGGCGAGAACACGCGATGATGTCGATATCATCCGCGTATCCTAGCAGCTGAATGGACTTGTAAAAGATAGTGCCTTCCCTGTTGACGCCTGCCCGTCGCACTATCTGCTCCAGCACCAGGTTGAAGAAGTCACATGACAGCGCATCTCCTTGCCGAAATCCGGTGCATGTTTCGAATGGTTCCGAGGTCCTAGAACCGAGTTGCACGGTGCATCGCGTGTTTTTTAGCGTGGCGCGACACAACTGAATCAGTTTTACCGGGACCCCGAATTCGGCCATCGCCCCAAACAGTGCTTCACGATGAATGCTGTCGTATGCGGCTTTGAAATCGATGAAAAGATGGTGTGTATCGATTTGAAACTCGTTGGTCTTTTCCAGGATTTGTCGAAGTGTGAAAATTTGGTCTATAGTTGATTTGCCGGGCCGGAAGCCGCACTGGTAGCTGCCGATTAGTGCGGTGCAAAATGGTTTTAGACGTTCACACAATACGCTGGACAGGATCTTGTATGCGACATTGAGCAGGGATATACCTCTATAGTTCTTACAAGAGGTAGGATCGCCTTTTTTGTGGATGGGGCATATAGAGCTGGTATTCCAGTCGTCGGGCATGCTCTCATCTTCCCAAATTCTGCAGATGATCTGGTGCATGCTCCCTACCAGAACATCGCCGCCAGCCTTGAAGAGCTCTGATGGCAAGCCATCTGAGCCTGCGGCCTTGTTGTTCTTCAGCTTCTGAATAGCTGTGCCGACTTCTTCTATGCTGGGTGGGAGGACTACTTCAGCGGCTGGAGTTGGGATTTCCTCAGTCCCTACCACTCTCTCTTGGTCATGCTCGTTAAGCAGCTGCTGGAAGTGCTGCTTAAATACATCCACTTTTCCCTGCGGGTCGGTGACAAGATTACCCTCGCAGTTTCGAAGAGCCAGGGTGCCCTTTTTGAAGCCTCTTGCAAGGCCTTTGGCTTTCTTGTAAAAGGCTCGTATTTTATGTCTATCCCTAGACTCCTCGATATCCTTGAGCTGGGAGGCTGCGAAGGTTCTTTTCTTTTGTCGCAGTAGTTTCTTCTCCTCCCTTCTTCTGGCTCGGTACTCTTCTCGCGCTGCCCTGGTTTTCCTCTGCAGCGCCTTTTGGTACGCCTCGTCGGTTGCTGCCTTTTTCTGCTCACACTCGCCATCATACCACGGGTTTCTTGTCGGGGGTGGTAGGTATCCTAAGGTGGTTTCGGCTACTTCCTGAATGGCTGAGCGGCAATGCAGCCACATATTATTGGCATTTGTGTTCGACGTAGGCATACCGTAGAGTCTTTCGCTCAGCTGCTCCCTGTAGCCTCTGGCAACCTCCGGTGTGCTCAGGCGCCCAATGTCGAACCTCCTCCTGATGGGCTGGTGCAGCTTTCTGACATTGGACAGTCGAGCCCTGAATCTTGCTGCTACGAGGAAGTGGTCAGAGTCGACATTTGCCCCTCTGAATGTTCGCACATCCAGGATGTTTGACGCGTGCCTTGCGTCAATGAGCACATGGTCGATTTGGTTGGCGGTTCGACCGTCCGGAGATCGCCAGGTTGCTGTGTGGATTCGCTTGCGAGGGAATCTTGTGCTACTTATCACCGCATTACGAGCTGTCGCAAAGTCAGCGAGTCGGAAGCCGTTATCTGCTGTTGTATCGTGGAGGCTGTGCTTTCCGATCACTCCGCCAAGGGTGTTTTCCTTTCCGATTTTGGCGTTGAAGTCCCCGAGCACGATTTTTACATCGTACTCCGGACAAGCTCCGTAGGCGTTGTCCAGGAGGTCATAGAAGTCCTCCTTGATAGGGTCATCAGCCTCGTCGGTAGGGGCGTGTGCACATATAAGGCTGATGTTATAAAATCTGCCTCTGATGCGGATCACAGCCAGGCGATCACTTATAGGTTTAAAGTCGATGACCTTCGACCTTAACCGCTTTCCCACGACAAATCCGCAACCCAGTAAGTGCAACCTTTTGTGACAGCTGTAATAAATGTCGCAATTTTTCTTCCTAATCATACCGTTTCCTATCCAGCGTATTTCCTGGACCGCAGTAATATCCGCCTTGTACTGCGTGAGGATTCCTTCTAGTTTATGAGCAGCTCCGGGAGTGTACAGGGTTCTGACATTCCAGGAGCATACTCGCAAATCGTGTTCCTTTTTCGTGCCTTGTCGTCGTCGAGTATCCGTCCGTGTATCCGAGGCATCTTGCTCATTCATAACTTTGGGTTTTTTTACGTGGGCGGATTGTTAGCCCGCCGCACAACCGCCATTCTGGTCGGGGTTTTTCTCGCTGCATACGTTTGTTCACCTCCCAACGGTTGTTGAAGAGGCTATCCAGAGGGCGCCGCGAGGAGGCCGTATGTCAACTTGACCCGGGCATTTAAACAGGGATCGTTGCTGGCATCTCGCCAGGTTGAGAGCAATCAACAACTTTACCCTGTATGTCCGAGCCCATGCCCTCCCGTGATAAGGTTAAGTAATGGCAAAGGACTAAAAAAGGCCTCGTAGGGGTAGCATCTTTCCGACGGATGCTGGCCTGATAAAATCCGAGAAAAGCCACCGCGGTTAGTAAGACCCATGCCCACCGCCTCGTGGTGCCATCTGGAGACTTACTGTGGAAATTGCAGACGGGGAAGGGTGAATGGCGAACATTCTGTGCCAAAAAACAGGATTAATCGGTTGGGCTACGACCTAGTAAGCCGTAACCATAAAAACACACAAACTCCGAAACAACCACAAGCCTCAGATAAAGCGGACCGGATTAATGTTGACGACCCTTGCAAAAAACGAAAAAAGGACAATGATCTTCGACCCTGTACGTGGAATGATATGTTCCTAAGCAGGCCACGTGTAGCCGAACAACTTAACCGTCATCCAGGAAATGCGATGGAATGGACCGGGAATAAAGCGTATGAAAAACTGCGACACTTACTACGGCGACTGCTATAGGGAGAGAGGACAACGATTGTTCGGATGTGGATTTGCTGTTCGAGGTGGACAAAGGCAAAAAGTCCTCAGCTTTCGGCATGTGAGCGAACGCCTCATAATGATCCGTATCAAAGCTAAATGTTTTAACATCAGCCTGATCTGCGTCCATGCCCCCACGGAAGGCAAGGATGACTCCGCCAGAGACGAGTTCTACGATCTCATAGACAGAATGTATGCCCAATGTCCCAGCTGTGACATCAATACTGTACTAGGAGACTTCAATGCTAAGCTGGGTAAGGAAAGCATCTTTGAACGAGTCATCGCCAAACATAGCCTACGCGACACCAAATCTCCGAAATCTCCTTTTAGCCAGTACGCGCTTCCCGCACATCGACATACACAAAGGCACCTGGCGATCTTTTGATCAATCGACCACCAACCAGACTGATCACATCGCGATCGACGTCAGTCAAAGACTCCTCCACTATTCTTGATGTTCGAGCTTTCCGAGGGGCTAACATCGACTCGGACCACTATCTTGAAGTAGTCAAGATGCGCCCATGGATATCACGAACGCAGCGGAGTAGAGTAAGAATACAGAGTTATGACGTCGGAAAGCTACTATCGCCACAAACCGCTCGTGCTCTTGCCGATCGCGATTCCCTTAAACTCTCCAATACACCTCAACCCTCCACGCTATCAACAGAACAGCAGTGAAACCTTTGCAAACAAGCCCTGAAAAGCTCTGCATCCGAAGTTTTGGCTATCAAGGCTCCACCCAGAAGAAACACCTGGTTCAATGACGAGTGCAGGAGGATTTACACAGCGAAGCAGGATGCATATAAGGCCTCGCTGCAGCTGCATAAAAGAACAAGAGCAGCTCGTGAGCACTACGAGTTAAAAAGATAGGAGGAGCATAAGCTTCTCAGAAGAACGAAGAAGGAGCACGAAAAGCGCGCGATTGAGGATTTGGAGGGGTATTAACTGCAGGCATGACGTTCGAAAATGTTTTCAACAGATAAAGCGAACATGCCAAGGATATAATGCCAGAACGGACACCTAGTAATAGAATCGCAGTCGATGCTGAGAATATGGAGAAACCACTTCTGCAGACTGTATAACGGCGATGTTAGTCGATATGCTGATGTCAGACAGAATGATCCATTTCTTAACGACGAAGACCGCAGACAATTCCGTCCCCCTGACCTCGACGAAGTTAAGATTGCCATATCTGCTGGCGCAAGCGGACTGTCTGCTGAGCTCCTCATGGCAGCTGGGGATGACCTGGTTAGGTGCATGCACCAGCTCATCTGTAAGATATGATAAGAGGAAAGCATGCCCGAGGAATGGAGTCTCAGCATCGTATGCCCGATACACAAGAAAGGAGGAATAAGTCTTCTTAACATCGCCTACTAAATCTTCTCTGCCCTTGTGTGTGAACGTCTGAAGCCTTTTGTAAATAAGCTGATAGGTCCTTATCAGTGCGGATTCAGGCCAGGGAAGTCCACCATCGACCAAATCTTCACACTACGGCAGATCCTGGAAAAAACCAATGAATTTCAAGTCGAAACTCACCACCTATTTGTCGACCTCAAAGCCGCATACGACAGCATAATAAGACGCGAGCTATACAATGCCATGTCTACCTTTGACATCCCTACAAAACTCATCAGACTATGCGGGATGACTTTGGAGAGTACTCTCCGAATGGATGAAGACCTGAGCGATAGTTTTGATGTCAAAAAAGTATTTAGGCAGACGGATGCGCTATCGTGTGATTTCTTCAACATCGTATGAGAAATGATTGTGCAAAAATAACTGGGGGATACAAGAGCCACAATATATTTCAAATCCTCGCAACTCCTTGCATATGCCGATGACATTGACATAATAGGTAGATCACAATGTGGCCAAAACTAAATATATGCCATTATCATAAAGTACGCTCGCTGCCGACGTCTTGGTCGGAACGTTTGAATTGGCAGATTTAAGTTTGAGGTAGTTAAGGACTTCATCTACCTTGGCTCCGCAGTGACGGGAAACAACGACATCAGTTCCAAAATCAAACGCAGAATCGCTCTTGCCAATCGCTGTTTCTTTGGCTCAGGAGGCAATTGATTGAGCCCTCTCCCGAACGACAAAGTTGATTCTATATAAGACCCTTGTCATCCCGGTCCTGCTATACGGCGCAGACGCATGCACACTATCAAAAGCGGATGAGGAGGCCCTTGGTCGGTTCGAGAGAAAGATCTTGCGCGTAATTTTCGGGCCTTTAAACGCAGGCGGGGGATGGAGGAAAAGATTCAACCACGAAGTTTACGGACTGTACAGCGTCATGAGTCTAGTCAGGCGTCTACGGATTCAACGCCTAAGATGTCTAGGCCATATAAAGTGAATGGACACTATAGCTCCAGCCCGGAGGATCCTTGAATCCAACCCCGAGGGACGAAGAAACAGAGGACGGCCGCACTTAAGATGGCGCACACAAGTGGAAGGGGACCTCAGCCAACTGGGTGTGCGGCAATGGGAAGGGCTAGCAAAAGATCGTGCTAGTTGGTGAGGCATGTTAGTTGAGACCCAGCTTCACCCTGAACTGTACCTTCCGTTAAGAAGAAGAAGTTCCCCAAATAACGAATCCGCATCCGAATAAGCGTTGTTTTTTCATCCTTGTAGCAATTTCTGTAGTAGATGTCGCAGTTTTTCATCCGTCTTTTGCCTGGTCCATCCAATCGCACTTCTTGAAGCGCCGTTACATCTGCATTATAGCAGTTGAGGGTTTGCTTCAATTGATTGCCTGCATCCAGTTTGTTAGGGGACCGCAGATTCCAGGTGCAGACTGGTATGTCATTTAGGTGCTTGCAGGGATCGTCAGCTTTGTATCCGTCCGTATCCGATGCTTGTTGTTGCTTCGAAGCATTTTATTTTTAACTTCCCAGTGGAAAGCTAGTGTGATGGGCTCGATTTTGCGTTTCAAGGTGGCCAGAATTCAAATCCAACGTTCTTATAGAAATGTCTATGTATGTGTATGTGTACCACGGGGGTGGCCGTGGTGCAGTGGTTAACTTCATCGACCGCCGAGCGGAAGGTCTATAGTTCAATTCGCTTCATAGCCAAGAAAAAAAGTAATTCCTATACGGACAAAAGTATGCAACGCAGTTGTGAATGGAAAGTTACCAGATGTACTGCTGCAGGCATAACACTCACAGTATATGGTCAACTGGAATTCATCCTGTGCGTATGCAATACTAAAAAGTGCTTGAACGAATTAGTACGGACTACAACCAAAAACGCGGAATTCGGTCGGCTCTCGTCCTATCGAGGACAACCACCCCTGAGAGTTAACGAACATCAACGACCCAAACCACTGTACTCCGTTCAGGTTGTGTGTATATGACACATTATAAGAAAATATAAAATAAAAAAAACTCTTGAACCTGCGCGAGTTTCTAAAAAAAAAAAAAAAAAAAATAAGCCACACGTAGGCCGAAGTTGGCCCATTGTGATACCAGCTGGATCAAGTTAACCTGATGCAATACCTGAGAACCAACCGGTGCTTCTAATGAAGCGATGGAGTTGAGCTATCTTTTGGTTTGCTAGTTCACTTAGATTGTCAAAGAAGGGCGCGTCGATGTAGATGCTCCTGCGATGCACAAAAGAGGGACATGAGCAGAGGAGGTGGTGTATTGATTCCTCCTCCTCCTCGTCCATGCAGCCACGACAGAAGTCATTGGAGGGTAGCCCTAATCTGGCAGCGTGTTTTCCGATGATGCAGTGACCTGTAATGACACCCACTAGAGTACTTAAAGTTGCCCTTTTGGTTGCCACTAGGTCCCTGGTTCGTCCTGGGCTTAACTTAGGCCACAATTGTTTGGTGATAAAGCCAATATTGCTCTCGTTCCATTGGAGGTTGGTCTCCTCTATGGTTTGAAGTTTTTTCATGTACTTTACCGTACTTATTGGTGTATCTATGTACCGGAGGGTAGGTAGGCTGAGTGTGCTTGACCCTAACTTTGCGAGTTCGTCGGCCGTGCAGTTTCCTGGAATATCCCTATGCCCGCGAACTCACAGTATTTTAATATTGAACTGTTCAACCATCTTTAGATGAGATTAACGACAGTTAAGGGATGTTATTGATTTGTGGGTTACCGCTGCCGGGGATTTTATCGCAGATTGGCTATCCGTGAAAATGATAATATCCTTTGTGGATATTACATTGATCCTGAGCCATGCAAGGGCCTCTGTTATCGCTGTTAATTCTGCCTGATACACACTGCAGTGATTTGGGAGTCTGGAAGATAGGTTGAGGTTAAGTTCCTTGGAGAAGACCCCACTACCTACACCCGACTCCATTTTAGAGCCATCGGTATAGCGGCAGATCGAGTCCTTTGGTATTACTTTCCCTTCAGCCCATTCCTCCCTGGATGGAAAGACAACTTCGAAGTTCCTAGTGAACACATTCTGCGGGATGATGTAGTCTGTGTCCACGGGTACTTCGAAGTGGTTTAGAATGGTAGTATGGCCTTTTTGAGATGTGGGCCATTTTCTTAAGCTCCTCATCCTTAGGGCCGCGCAGGCAGCAACTTGCTTGCTGAAAAGGTTCAAAGGCGGAAGATGTAATAGAATATTTAGGGCCTCCCTGGGGGGTGATCTGATCGCTCCGCTTATGTATAAACTGGTCGATCTTTGTACCTTCCCTAGAAGGCTTCGATTGACTGCCTTGTCCAGAGCAGTCCACCAGACTACAACGACTAAAACTATAATATTGGGTTTCCAATTCAGCCTTCTGTCAAGGACTACGCCTAGATATTTAGCCTGCTCCTTGATTGTTAGTTGGGTTCCACCCAACCTCGGTGGGTTGAGGGGCGGAATGTTGTATTTGTTAGTATACAGTACTAGATCGGTCTTCTTTGGGCTCACCCCAAGTCCACAGTACTGCGTCCAGGTTTCTATTGTGTGTAATGCACTCTGCACAGGGTCGCATAGAGTGTTGGGAAATTTACCTGTGACGGCAATAGCAATGTCGTCCGTATAGGCGGTCACAGTGTACCCTTCCTGTTCAAGTACCGCAGTAGTTCGTTGACCACCACATTCCAGAGGAGAGGGGAGAATACTCCACCCTGTGGTGTACCTCTGCTGACCATTCTGGTTGAGACGGCACCAGCGAAGTTGGCATTGACGACATTGACGACTCTTTGTGTTAGCAGTTGTCGTACCATTTTTATCACTGATCCCGTAACACCCAGATCAGACAACGCTTTAATGACGGCCCATGGTTCAACATTGTTAAAGGCGCCCTCAATGTCGAGGTAGGCGACTAGAGTATATTCCTTGCGTTCTAGTGACTTCTATCTTAATGACCAGTGAGTGGAGTGCTGTTTCCACCGATTTGCCTTTGTTATGGGCATGTTGGTTATCCGACAGCCTTCCTGAGATGCAGCTGTACCGAATGTGTGCGTCTAAAATCTTCTCTAGAGTTTTTAATAGAAAAGAAGTAAGACTGATAGGCCTCAAGTCATTTGCATACGTGTGGGAGCTTTTGCCTGCCTTGGGTATGAAAATGACATTGGTTACCTTCCACTTGCTGGGGATGTAGGATAGGGAGAGGCAGCTATTATATATGACCACAAGCCAGGGCAGGATGATACCTGCTACCTGCTACCTGCTACCTGCTACCTGGTATGGTTCAAAACTTTTTATTGCCCAAAGGACATTGTTGTAGTTGACCAGGTTGGGAACACACTCGAAGGAGGACGACGTCGGCTGAAAGACACGAGGAAGTGTCATAGCCGAGTCACTACTGCCAGGGAAGTGTGCGCATAGAAGAAGTTCCAGGGCTTCCTCTCTGAAGGTCGTCCAGGAACCATCATTACGCATCACATGGCTTGGATTATACGGGACCGAAGCCAGGATCTTCCTTATTCTTGAGGCTTCGGAGACCGCCTTGATATTGTCGCAGTAGTTCCTCCAGGATTGTCTTTCGGCGCTTCTGGTCGCTGCTTTAAAAGATTTAAGTGCCTCCTTGTAGAGGTCCCAATTATCTTGCAAGCGGGTACATTTAGCTTTGTTAAATAGCTTTCTGCTCTCTTTCCTAAGGGAGACTATCTCTTTATACCACCAGGGGGTTTGGGTTTGCCTCTGGGGGTGCTTTCTGTACAAGATTTAGACAGTGAGGAGATCTTACTATTCATCAAATATTGTAGTAATTGTAGAAGCAAGTGTTTATATGTGGACCATTGTTGTTCAGGACTGGGCTTCATTAAACTTTTGCGTATGTGCTAAGATCTTGGTTATTTGAAAACATTATTTCCAAGTTCATCGACAGAAACATAAGACTTATAAAAAAGAAAAAATATAGAATGAATGGGTGTTTCATGTGGGCTTTGCGGGTCGCACCTGCACCTAGATACAATCCCCAACCTGGAAGGGTGTCCTCTTTCCCCAGGAACAAGGGATCGGGTCGCTGCTCACATTGGTTCACTAACTGACGGATGCCGGGACAGTTATCCATGGGATGCTACGCGGCAGCTGTGTGTTAACTTGAATTGAGCAGGGACAGAGATCGAAGCTAGCGTTTGCCATGTTAAACTGTGGATCTTCAGTACCGGCACCATGCACAGTTCCTTGCATAAAGCTTGAGCTTAGAATCGGCAATCACTACTTTAACAGACTTCAAACACAAACTGAACTACATACATATGTGAGAGCGCCGTGGCGCAGTGGGCAGTTTGTTGGTCTCTAACGCCCTTGACACGGGATCGAATCCCGATAGCAGCAATTTCATCAAACGTGCTTTCGCGATGCTTCCCCTCAGCAGAGTTCTGACAGAACTCCCTGTAGTATATTGCCGTTCGGATTCGGCAATAAACTGTACGTCTATTTCACCTATGGGAAAATAAGATCACATACAACATTTGGTCCGTCACGGACTGTAACGCCAATCTACATACAACTACGTATCTATATACAACTCTTTTTCGATAGTCGAGGATCAAACTGCCTTTACCATTAGTCGTACTTAACCATTACAGCGAATTATATTTTAGTACAAAAATAACGTGCATTTTTTTCAATTTATCATTGGTCGCCACCTTCATTCCTAAAGTATCTGTGCTTTCGCCATCTTTTTTCTTTGGCATTCGTTCACCTTGCCCTCTTGGTTGGGGGTGCCCGTGGTGCAGTGGTTAACATCATCGACCACCGAGCGGAAGGTCTATAGTTCAATTCGCTTCATAGCCAAGAAAAAAAAAAGTAATTCCTCAACGGACAAAAGTATGCAACGCAGTTGTGAATGGAAAGTTACCAGATGTACTGCTGCAGGCATAACACTCACAGTATATGGTCAACTGGAATTCATCCTGTGCGTATGCAATACGAAGAAGTGCTTGAACGAATTAGTACGGACTACAACCAAAAAAAAAAAAAAAAAAAAAAAAAAAAAAAAAAAAAAACGCGGAATTCGGTCGGCTCTCGTCCTATATAGGACAACCACCCCTGAGAGTTAACGAACATCAACGAACCAAAACCACTGCACTCCGTTCAGGTTGTGTGTCTATCACATCATAAGAGAATATAAAAACTCTTGAACCTGCGCGAGTTTCTAAAAAAAAAAAAAAAAAAAAAAAAAAACAACAGAATTTCCAATTGGAGCGCTTTTGCAACCCAATCTTTTGCTCGATCGCGCATTTGGTCATTAGCATCGGTGCGATAACTGCTAGTAGTAGTAGCACAACCGCGCACTCAACTTTGGCGCACCAGTTCTATTGCGGAGTCGATAAAGTGAGAGGAAGAAACAAACTCCCTGGCTACCGAGATCTGTGGGAATCAGAGTAATTAATCTGCTGACCAAAAAAACAAAAAACAAATCGAAACTGAAACCGAAAATCATCGCAAAGCAACGAAGAATAATTCTTTAAATTGACAATTGTTGTCAAAATATCAAAAACGGGGCGGATGGATCGTGAAAGAACAGAGCGCCCAAACAGCCCAACAAGTACCATCTTCTACCATTCACTCCATACATACGTACATCCATAATACTATGTATCTATGTGTCTTTTATACTATTGTAAGCATTATTTTGAGGAAAATAAGTCTCGCTAATCTACGTTTTGATTGTTGTAATTATGGTCGGGCTCAGGGCACAAATTCATTTGTCATGTTACTCGTAGTGTGAGCTTTCTAGCATTCTACGACCGGCTCCACAGTAGAGGCAGAAGCAGCACTACATACATAGTGCCGCGGCACATCACTAACCGGTAACACTTCACAGGTGAGCCATTGTTGACAGTTGTCCACTGTGCTGTGTTATTTTTGAGTTATTGTTTACCGGGACCCCGAAAGGTAAATAACGATGGGAAAAATGACTCCTTAACTCTGTCTTGGAAATTATCATTAGAATGGAAACGGTCAGTACGTAGTGGTGGGAAAAAAACAGCCGACCACCATAGGACGGAAAGACTGAATGTGATGAGTGTGTAATGGAGGGCATGAGGTGACGAGAAAGGGAAGCAACTAGTTGGTTTGTCTTCGGAACGAGCAATGATAGACGGGAATTTCGGTGGCAACCCATCAACTTCTCAGATCGGGCTAATGTTGTTAAATTTGTTGTTGATTGGTTTCTTATGATGAGCGGAGCGAGCTTGATGGTACCGAGATGGTAATGGCATTGGCAATGGTAGTGGCAGTGGCAGTGGTAGCGGCCACTTGCGTTTTTATTTTTTAATCCATGGGAGAGTGTCATTCTCAAGTGGCCACTTATCGAGAGGATTATTCGGATCTTAGGATTTTCGGATTTTAGTCGGCAATTTTGAGATTTATGTGATTTGCTTGGAGGGATCTAATGGCTAATCAAGGTACAAGTGTTTATGTGCGCCTTCAAGGTGCTTTTAATGGGCGATGTGATCTTCTTATTATATTCGCCGAGAAACAATACAACTTCATTAGGGGATTAGAGGGCTAGATGGTTGTCTAATAATCCGTGGTATTTCACACAGTTCTTTTGTTTTATATATGTGTACGTCTTTCAATTAAATGTTATCCTTTTATCCGAGAACATGAATCAAAGTGAAAATGAGGGTTTTTTTTCATATGTGTGTAATAGGATTAAACAAGTCAAGTTCCTCCTGACAGACACTCTAACTCATAGTTTGAAGAAAGATAGAATTGGTAATTTATACCACTCTATAGGTACTCTACACCCGCAACCGCTTGAACTAGACAGACCAGACCAATACTACCTTGGTGTGAAGAGTTACAAGAGAAGAGGAAATCATGGGCCTTTTATTCCCATTCGCTAGCTAAGTAGCAGAAGAAGTTAGTAGTCAATTCGCGTCCTCCCTTGTTTTGAGCTCATCTTAAGCTTAGTTAGTATGTTGATCGAAAAAGATTGAGGGCATCTGCCAAACTAACATTCAAAAATGACGTTGACGTCAAGCTTTGCAGATAGCTTGACTGGTTTAAAGGAAATATTGAAGTTCAAAAGTGGTGTAAGAAAAATAATTGATTTAAATACTCAAGCCCGTCGAGTTGACGTCCTTACAAAGGTAACACAAAATGAATGTTGAATTGCTCCATTATAACGTAAAGAATTATCTGACGCAAAAGATTCGATGTCAGACTATTAGTGTGCTCAGGTACACAACTTACGATGTATGGCTATTGGGTAGGTAAGTAGGAGTGCCCGCCTGGTATCAGAGAGACCAAGGCCCAATTAGTGCGTGGGCCCCGTTTTGATGCCACCACTAAAGTGACCTAGTGTGTATGTCTATTAAGTTCCGGACCTTTTTAAACAACACATAGGAAAGTTATCGACCTTTACAATATTCCCCCTCTTCATTTCTTCAACATCATATTGGAAATGATTGTGCAAAAATCACTGGCCAATACAAGAGGCACAATTTATTTCAAATCCTCGCAACTCCTTGCATACGCCGACGATATTGACATAATAGGTAGATCACAGCGAGATGTCAATGAGGCGTTTGCGAGTATTGAGATGGAGGCGGCGAAAATTGGTTTGACGGTAAACGAGGGCAAAACTAAATATATACTGTCATGAAAAAAGGACGCTCACCACCGACGTCTTGGCCAGATCGTTTGTATAGGCAGATATTAGTTCGAGGTAGTTAAGGACTTCGTCTACCTTGGCTCCGCAGCTCCAGCCCGGAGAGTCTTTGAATCCAGCCCCGAGGGACGAAGAAGCAGAGGACGGCCGCACTTAAGATGGCGCACACAGGTGGAAGGGGACCTCAGCCAACTGGGTGTGCGGCAATGGAAAAGGCTAGCGAAAGATCGTGCTAGATGGAGGGGCATGTTGGTTGAGGCCCAGGTTCACCCCGAACTGTAGCGCCCACTAAGAAGAAGAAGAAGAACTCTACATAACGATTCCCACGGTGCTCCAACGATTCAAAACACCCTTGATAATCCTTCAAAGTTAACTCGTTCAAAACCATAGTTACAAGGTTTTTGACCTTTTCTACAACGCCGTGATGAGTTCCGTTAAAGTGTGACATAATCTTGGGAAACAAAAACAAGTCGCAAGGCGTAATAACGGGGCTAAATGGTCAGCACGGTATCGTTGGAATCCTTTTGTTTGCTAAAAACTCTTGCACCAGGAATCGGCCGGCGTCGTGGTGCAAGGTCCAGACCATCTTGACGAGTTTGGGCCGCACAATGAAAACGCGTCCTCGCAGCTTCGAAAAGTCTGAATAATAGGATTTGGGGTCATTCCGCAGGTAGTAGTCTACTTAAGGAGATTTCCCAGAGCACGACGTGGCTTAAGGGGTTATCTTATAAGGGAGCGGGCACACAGAGCAAAGAAGTTGATCGCGTTTAATATGGCAAACGCCAGCTTCAATCTCTATCCCAGCTCAATTCTAGTTAACACACAGCCTCCGCGTGGCCCCCCCTAGCACCCGCCATGTAGTGAACCAATGTGTGTTCCTGGGGAAAGAGGAACCTGGCACTCCAGGTTGGGGGTTGTGCTTAGGGGTAACATCCCTATCACAACCACAAACCTCAGATACGGACGGATACAAAGCTGACGACCCCTGCAAACGACTAACGGACTTGAGAGTCTGCACCTGGAGTATGAGGTCCCTTAACAAACCGGGTGCAGGCGATCGATTGAAGCAAAGCCTCAACTGCTATAAAGCAGATATAACCGCACTCCAAGAAGTGCGATGGGATGGACCAGGCAAAAGACGGATGAAAAACTGCGACATCTACTACGGGAACTGCTACAAGGAGAACAAACAGCGTCTATTCGGGTGCGGGTTCGTTATCGAGGAAGACTCCCACAAAAAGTCTTAAGCTTCCGAGATATAAGCGAACGCCTCATAACAATCCGCATCAATGCTAAATTTGAAAACCTTAGCTTGGTATGCGCTCACTCCCCAACTGAAGAAAGGGACGATAGACTCAAAGAAGAATTCTACGATTTCCTAGATAGAACCTATGTCCAAGGCCTTAGCTACGACACAAAAATAGTTGTAAGAGATTTTAATTCAAAACTGGGCAAAGAGGACATATTTGAGTCGATCATAGGAAAGCATAGCCTCCATAACACCACATCCGACAACGGACTAAGGCTAATTGATTTCCTAGCGGGGCGTAACCTCCTTGTAGCAAGCCCGCGATTCCCCCATCTCAACATCCACAAGGGTACCTGGCGGTCTTGTGATCAATCGACAACCAACCAGATTGATCATATTGCGATCGACGCCAGACACTCCTCCTGTATTCTCGACGTACGAACCTTCCGAGGGGCCAACATCGACTCTGACCACTACCTTGTTGTAGTCAAGGTACGAACGAGGATATCAAGAATGCTTAGGAGTCGAGTAGGCAACGTAAGTTTGACGTCGGAAAGCTACAAACGCAAGAGATTGCCAGAATTTTTGCGATCGTGTTTCCTTCAAGCTCTCTCAAAATCCGCCCACAGCAGCGCGCAAATAGAGCAGGAATAGACGCATTGCCAAAGCGCTGCCTCAGAGGTGCTGTGTTTCAAACCGCATCACTTAGAAACCCCTGGTACGATGGAAAATGTGAACAAGCCCACGCAGCAAAATAAGAGGCATATAAAGCCATGCTGCAACGACGGACGAGAGCTGCTCGCGACAACTATGAGCAGGAGAGAAGAGAGGAACACACGCTTCTCAGAAGGAAGAAGAGAGAACACGGAAAGCGTGAGATCGAGAAGATGGAGAGACGTTTCCGCAGAAATGACGCCCGGAAGACGCCATGGCTACAAAGCCAGAGCGGCGACCTGCAGGGATGAAATGGAGAACTGGTAGAAGAGTCACAGTCGATGCTGAGGATTTGGAAAGACCACTTCTGCAGACTGTATAACGGCGATGGCAGACAAGATACCGCTGTCAGGCAGAGCGATCCGTTCGTAATGGACGACGATGTAAGAGAATTCCGTCCACCTGACCTAGGCAAAGTCAAAATAGCGATAATAAGACTTAAGCCTAATAAAGCCGCGGGCGCAGACGGCCTCTCTGCTGAGCTGCGGCTGGAGATGAGCTGGTAAGGTGCATGCATCGTCTCAATTGCAAAGTATGGTCGGAGGAAAGCATGCCCGACGAATGGAATCTCAGCATCGCTTGCCCGATCCATAAGAAAGGAGACCACTATAACTGCGCCAACTATAGGGGAATAAATCTCCTTAACATCGCATATAAGACCTTCTCAACCGTATTGTGTGAACGCCTGAAACCGTTTGTGGATAACCTGATCGGCTCTTATCTGTGTGGTTTCAGGCCAGGTAAATCCACAATAGACCAAATATTTACGCTACGTGGGATCGTGGAGAAGAACTTTTCTTCGACTTGAAGGCCGCGTATGACAGCGTGTATAGAGATGAGCTATACAACGCCATGTCTAGTTTTAACATCCCTGCCAAACTCGTCCGACTGTGCAGGATGACAATGGAGAACTTCCGCTGCTCCATTAAGGTCGATAATGAGCAAACCGAGACCTTTGATATTAAAAAAGGATTTAGACAAGGTGACGCGCTGTCATGCAACCTTTTTAACATCGTGCTTGAAAATATCGTCCAAGAGTCGCTGGCCAACAGAAGAGGTACGATTTATTTCAAGTCTACGCAATTGCTTGCGTACGCCGACGATATTGACGTGATTGGGAGGACACAGCGAACCGTCAATGAGGCCTTTGTAAGCATTGAGGTAGAAGCGGTTAAGGTGGGTCTCGAGGTTAATGAGGGTAAAACTAAATATCTGCTTTCTTCTAAAAGAGACAGTCAACACCGACGTATTGGCCAAAACGTCACCATGGGCGGATATAACTTTGAAGTGGTCAAGGAATTCGTCTACCTTGGCTAACTGATGACCGGCGACAACAACACCAGCGCTGAGATAAAATGCAGAATCACTCTTGCCACCTGCTGTTTCTTTCGGCTCAAGAGGCAATTGAGAAGTAGAGTCCTCTCTCGAAAAACCTAGGTGACACTATATAAGACCTTGACCATCCCAGTGTTCCTTTACGGCGCAGGGGCATGGACCCTAACAAAAGCGGATGAAGATGCCCTTGGTCGTTTTGAAAGAAAAATTCTGCGCACTATCTACGGTCCCGTTTGTTCAAACGGTGTATGGAGGAGAAGTTTTAACGATGAACTGTACGGGTTGTATAGCGACATCGGCCTGGTACGACGCCTACGGATACAGCGTCTAAGATGGCTAGGCCATGCAGAGCGCATGGAAAATACAGCTCCGATCCGAGGAGTCTTCGAATCCACCCCGGAAGGAAGACGCGGCAGAGCACGGCCGCATCTACGGTGGCGCACGCAGGTGGAAGGGGACCTTAACCAACTGGGCGTGCGGCGCTGGAAACAGCTGGCCAAAGACCGTGCCAGCTAGAGACGCTTGTTGGTTGAGGCCCAGGTTAACCACGGACTGTAGCGTCACCTAAGTAAGTAAGTAGTAAAGGGTTGGACATTAACCTATGCTTCACAGCCTAGTGCAGACGCATATTTTCCTAACGAAAAGTGCAGTCGGAAGTTTTCGCGTTTAAGGAAAACTCTAGCCTAGACTTGGAGCCATATCTGCGAAGAATATCCTTTCCAGGTTTAGTATCCAGTCAGAGAAAATCTTGATGCCATGGAAGCTCGACTGTGAAATTACGGCACAGTAGGATATCGGCGTAGAATGCATGTCCATGAGACAGGGGTCGCAGGACGATTCTTGCGCAAGCACGCCGTTATTCCTATGCGAGTTATACCAAAAGCCATTTCTCTTAAGACGAGACATGGCTTTCTGTGCACACCTCGTGCACGCCCTTTCTGGGGAAAGCCTGTTCCACCAGGCAACCGATACGTATGAGATGATTGGTCTTATCATCGCCATGTAGATACAGATGAAGATCAGATTTTGTGAGTGCATCTGCCTTTGTCGATGTTCCCCGTTCAAGGACTATAAGTAACTTGCTAGTTCCACTCAGAAATTTGATCTCTTCGCAGAAGGTCTTATAATAATTATTTTTCCTATCTACAAATAAGCTTTTTACATTCTCTTTGTGTCGACCGATACTTATTTCAGTTATCGAACTTCTGGTTTTCTGCGAAGACTTCGGAACTCGGATTTCTCAAGCTCCTCTCCAAACCCAGTCCGGTTTTCTCGGATTCCGTCTGGATGGCAAGGAAGAGATCCCACATCTTAATCGGAATTCGATATATCTATGGCACGACAGCATAGCATCAGGCAAGACTCTCCACTTAGTAATGTCCCCCATAGTGTCAGTAAGAAAAAAAATGGGCGATATTCGACTGTGTGTAGATTACCGAACGCTTAATAGGTGACTCTAAAAGATGATTTCCCTATACCACTTATTGATGACTTGCTGGATAGATTAGTGAATAAGACAATTTTTTCACTGTTAGATTTGAAAAGTGCGTTTTATCACGTACGTATGGATGGAAACGCAGTTAAATACACTTTATTCGTGACCCCGTTGGGTCAGTACGAGTTTTTTAAAATGCCATTTGGATTGAGGAATTCCCCGCCGACATTCCAGCGGTTTATCAATGAAGTTTTTGAAGATTTGGTCCGAGCTGGAACGATTGCCATCTATATGGATGGAATTATGGCGGCTGCAGAGACTGTTGAAGAGCATTTGTTTATATTAGAAGAAGTGCTTGATAAGTTAGTTAGAAACAAATTAGAGTTGAGGACGGATAAATGTCGATTTTAGGATATACGATTGCAAAAGATAGTATCAGGCCAAACGAAAAGTCTGTTGAAAAATTCCCCTTTACCACAAAATGCCAAAGGCGTCCACAGTTTTCTAGGTTTGTGCTCCTACTTCAGAAGGTTTATAAAGGGGTTTTTGAATTCTAGCTGAGCCTTTGTACAAATTAATTCGTAAGGATGCCAAGTTTAAATTCAGGGAAGAAGAGCTTCATATATTCCAGGTTTTCAAACAAAGACTAGTCGAGTCACCCATATAAGCTATCTATGATCCGCGAGACGAGACTGAGCTTCATTGCGATGCAAGCTCACTAGGGTTTGGGGCAGTCTTACTGCAGGAGAAAACCGATGGAAAGTTCCATCCAGTGTTTTACTTCTCTAGGAGAACGACTGAGTATGACTCAAGTTATCACAGTTTGGAATCGGAAACGTTAGCCATCGTTTACGCACTCACACGCTTTAGGGTGTACCTGCATGGGTTGAAATTCAAAATAGCTACTGATTGTAATTCTCTAACGTTGACACTAAATAAGAAGGAAATAAACCCCAGAATCGCGAGGGAGGCTCCCGAACTACAAAACTATGACAATGTATTAGAACATCGGAATGGAAATAGGATGCAACGCGTAGATGCACTGCGACTAATATATTGATTCTAGTAGAGAATACTTTTGAACCAAACTTCACCATTTCCCAGAATAAAGATGAGGATATCAAAAGGGTTAGGGAATGTGTAGAAACAAAAAAAGACAGTACGTACGATATGAGGAATGGATAAGTATACAGAAAGGCTGGGCAAACTTATCCTTTTATATGTGCCAAAAAGGATGTAAGTGAGATTAATGCATAAGTATCACGATGAGATGGGGCATATGGGATGTGAGAAAGTGTTGGATGCTGGAGCAAAGTCAAGGATCACATTAACAATTGTTTAAAATGTATAGTGTTTTCTTCTAAAGCAGGTAAGCACGAAGGGTTAATGCATAATATACCAAAAGGAGACAAACCCTTTGATACGGTGCACGTGGATCATGCGTTTACCGCGAAAGATTTCGAGCACTTTCTCAGAGATCATAATGTGCAACATATCAAGATTGCTATAGGTTCACCTCAAGCGAACGGACAGGTGGAACGCGTTAATAGAAGTCTTGCGCTAATGATTTCGAAGTTGTCGAGTGGAGTTGTAACGATGACGTTGGACAAGGTACTATCGGAAATAGAGTTTACCATGAACAATGCAATTCACCAAAGTACTGGCACCTCTCCGAGTCAATTGCTGTTTGGTGTTAATCAGAGAGGAACAATGATGGATCATTTGAGGGAAAGGTTAGAAAAAATAGGCGAATGCAGGAATGAGAGGAACTTGGCAAAAATAAGAAAAGGGGCCGCTGAAAACATTAGGACTCGGTATAGGACTCTTAAGGTATATAAAGTTGTGGATTATGTCATGGTGAACAATTTTCCTAGTCAACCCGGGTATGTAGGAAAATAGCCCCGAGGTTTAAATGGCCGTATGAGGAAGATAAGGTATTGCCAAATGATCGGTATGTTCTTAAGGATGTTGAAGGGCACAAGTTGAGTCGAGTACCTTACACCGGAATATGGGAAGTAGCTAATTTGAAGCCTTGGATAAATGCAATTGAAAGGTCTATGGTCAATCGGGACGATTGTAAGTCAGGATGGTCGAATTGTGGCGGTACTGTGAAAACTGTGACGATCAGTGCAGAAGCTAAAAAATAAAGAAATGAACTGAGTTAAAGAAATAATTTAAATTTAAGAAATAAGTTTGGGGCCCCCCGGCAGCTGACCTCCTCATGGAGGGGGGCGGGCAATAGGTTTGGGGTATGCGAATTAATGTTCGTGCAGATCAAACCTGGCTAACGAAGCGCAAACCCCCATGATGACGAAAAGAAGAGCAGCCTCGGAAATTGCCTACCCTGGTGTCCCAGGGCCCCATTCGGAGCCAGGCCTAAATGGTGGTAATATGCGAGCGTCTGGTGGCCGGTCTGTCCCGCTCGGCAGCCGGTTGGGCTTAGCCAGAAGAAGTCGCGAACAACCCGGCAGTGGCCTCGTGAGCCATTACGGAGGTGGGGGGATTATCACGCCATGCACTAACCAGTGCGTGCGGGGAGTAAAAGGTAACAGACAACGGCGTCGGCTTAGGATGGGCACGTGGAACGTCTCATCGCTCACAGGGTAGTATCACGAACTAGTTGAGGAAGCTGCCAGGTATCGGTTAGATATCGTAGGATATCGACAAAGAAAAGAGGGTGTATAACTGTGGACCTTTCGGACGGGTGGAATCTCTTGCACCTCAAATGACTGCACAGGCGGGAGTGGGAATACTCATAAATCCCAGACTGGCAGACAGGGTATTGGAGTGGATACCATTTAGAGGGAGAATCGCGATCTTAAAACTCAAGTTTGAAAGAGCAACTTTGGCTCTGGTGCAGGTGTATGCACCGAATCTAGAGTCTGAGTATGCGACTTTCCTGGATGAAAGTCCACACGTGGGTATGGATCTAACGACACGGAGTAGTGTGATTGAGAGGAACGGTGATCCTCTTCAAAACGCGAACGAAGAGAGGTTGTTGGATTTTCGCTGTGCAAACGGCATGTCCATTATGAACACCTTCTTTCCGCACAAAGACATTCATAAATATACGTGGTATCGTCGGAGTCTTCAACAGAAATCGTTGACAGATTTCTTTGTAGTACCATGGTGTGTGAAACGGAAGGAGGAGGAAGGAAATCCAACATTACCGACGAAGTTAAATCCAAAAATGGTGTGTTGCTTTCCAATAAGATGGACATCTTACGTAGATGGAGCGAGCATTTTTCGGAGCTGCTCAATCCCGAACAGGGCGCTGACGGGGACAGACCTATAGTCTTGAGTGGGGCGGAGAGTAGTCCAACGGTGGAGTCATTTTAGCGACTGAATCGCTAAAAGTTGGCAATACCGCCGGTGTGGATGAAGTTCAGCCACAAATGCGCAAGGCAATGGGTAAAGAGGAAGTATTATGGCTCCCTCGTGTCATTAAGGTGTCACTCGTGTCACTGGTTCTAAGGTGAGACACCTAGCGATTGGCAAACTGGGGTGATTGTTCCTCTTTTCAAAAAGGGGGATAAAAAAGAGTGCTCCAACTATAGGGGCATATCTCTTTTAAATGTCCCCGGTAAAGTATACGCTAAGGTGTTGGAGGCGCGTTCTAGAGCTATGGTCGAATCCAGCATAGGGATGAACAATGCGGGTTTCGTCACGGCAGAAGTACAACCGACCAGCTTTTCACTCTAAGAATGGTACTCGAGAAGGCTTGGGAGTACGCCAAACCAATCTACAGCTGCTTTGTAGATTTGGGAAAGGCGTATGACCGAGTTTCCTCGAGGTAAGCTCTGGAGTGTTCTGCAGGAGTATGGGATTGATGGCCCTCTGTTGAGGGCCATTTAGTCTCTATACACAAAGTGTAGCTGCTGCGTTCGGGTTAACGGTAGTAAATCAACACCTTTCACCGTGGGCGTTGGACTTCGCCAAGGGTACGTCTTGTCACTTCTCCTTTTCATTATATTCATATATGGACTGGATGTTGCAGCGCGTTCGAGGCGAGGAGAGTTTTACATTGTGAGAGTTGAGGATAAGCAATCTTCTTTCTGCAGATGACTTAGTTGTCCGCACATCCTCCCGGATGGAACTTCAGCGCGCGCTAGATAGGTTTGTGGCCGTATGTGCTGATGCTGGAATGAGGGTTAACGTGGACAAATCTGAGGTTATGGTTATTTCCAGAACACCTGTCCAATGCACTATACATGTTAGTGGAGTCCCATTGAACCAGGTGGAGAACTTTAAGTATCTCGGGGTCTTCTTCACAAGTGATGGGAGGAGTAATACTGAGCTTTCCTGCAGGATTGGCCAAACTGGGTCAATTTTGAAACAGCTTGGAAGATCTGTAATCAGGAAGACCGAGCTTGGTGTCAAAGCCAAGTTAGCGGTTTTTAACTCAGTATTTGTTCCAACTCACACCTATGGTCATGAAATTTGGGTATTGACCGAAAGAATAAGATCGCGAATACAAGCTGCCGAAATGAGATTTCTTCGTGCTGTTGTGAGAGTTAGGTACTCGCCGGGATAGGGTGAGAAAGACGGCAGTGCGCGGGGAGCTCAATGTTGAGCATCTGCTTCTCCGAACGGAAAGGGCTATGCTTCGATGGTTTGGTCACGTGAGACGAATGTCGCCATCATCACAACTTCCGAAGCGTGCCTTGGATGCAATACCATCAAGCAGGCGACCGCTTGGCCGACCCAAGACGAGATGGTTGGACCAAGTCCAAAAACTCGCCTGGGTGCGCTTGGGCATAGCTCCTGATGAGTTAGAATCGATGACGGAGGATCGACTGAAGATCCCGCGTGCGCGCATTACCTCCGCGACTCTTTTAGTAGAACATGCGGGCCACTGAAAATGTACATATGTATGTATGTATGTAATAAGGTTGAGTTTTTTTATTACGAATCAGTTGAGTTTTACTATTTCGTTTTCAAAGAAAGCTCTATAACCCATTGGCCCGTATTAGATACGTACGCGATATAAAATCTCTTGTCATTACCAAGCGCCCAGTCGCTATGGCGGTTCTAAGTTTGTCATTGTGAAGGTTAACCAATGTCTTTCGGTTAGGCGAGAGTAAGAGTGTGAGTTTGCACAAATAATCAATTTCTAATCACACGAAATCAATTGTGCGTAGCGACATTATGGAATTCGTTAAGTGACAATGAAGTAATCGGTAAGATAAGACCGAAATCTATCTGATTAATCGACTTACCAGTTACCATGCGTGCGGTCGAACATCATACATTCATGTTAATCGATTGCAAATGATAGCAGTAAACCTGCACTCAACTACTAAGACACATCAAATGAAATACCGTGTATTTACGTCTAGATACTTGGTATAGTGCCAACATCAAACTATAAACACAACTTGTCGTAATGTAACGTTGAAAGATAAACGGACTGAAGCCAAATGCGTTTGGACACAGTTCGTGAGTATCTATTGCCGGTATTTTGTTCAAATACAGTCGAGTATCTTTAATTCTGTTGCTTGAAGCCAACTTCTCTGTTGTATGAAGTGCTATAGTGTTATAGTGTGTGTGTGGTTCTACTACCGATAGTATTTCTCATTGTTGCACAGGCACTCAGAGTATACGATTTTACACTTTTAGTTTATAAACGTCAATCGTTCCGGTCGCATGTTGGTCGTTTTCCGTCATCGTCGTCGTCGGCTGTGGAAGGTGTCGGTCTTTTTCTGTTTTTCTTGTCTCTCAATTAATTGAATTCAGTATATCGTTTCAGCGCTACTGTATCTCGTATCCGTAGAGTGTAAATGCAAAAAAAGAACTTAATTTCTATTTATTGTCATAAATAAAATGAAATCTATATCGAAAATGAAAAACCGTTGAAAGCAAAAAATTAGTGGCGATTTGGATACTTAAACTAAACCAAAGAGTGATAGGCATTCTATTCCTTCGGTTTACATTCAATCGGCTGTTCTATTTATTTTTTATTTAATTGTTTTTTGTTGTTCTCTGGACGGGCGAGAGATTCGTTAGATTTACGTACCTCTGCTTTATAATTCTTATCTATTTCAAATATGTTCTTTTTGTTTTTGTATGAGGATCCCAGTATATACTCAGTCATCTGCTCTTCATCCACTGGGAAAACCTAAATGATTTTTAATTTATTTATTTATAATTATTTTATTCAATAAAAGTGATCGATCTATTGTACGTACCTACATACGTACGTGTATTCTGTTAGTTAAAAAAAAAGAAGATAAAAACGTGTTAAAATGAAATTTAAAAGCAAAAAAAAATAAAAATTTGAAATAAGAAGTATCAACGGTGCTTTCCGTATAGATCTTATAGAGTCGAGCCGTGTTGAGTCTTCTACTTTACGTCTCCGTCGTTTTGTGTCGATTTATAATTACTCTCAGCTAAATTTAGAAAACGAGTGTGTCTGGCAAAGAGTCCAAGACATAGTCAAATAGTAGCAAGCCGCCGGAGCAGCAGTAGCGGCAACAAGCAGACAGTAGCAGCCCCCAAAAACAGTAGCGCGCAGCCAAGTATCCCAAAAAAACGAAAAACCGAAATTGTATACATTTGTGTAGTACGCCGTCTGTGTGATTATTACAAAACGTATACTACTACATGCTACTAGTGTAGAGCGAAGAGTAAACGTGAGAAAAGAGAGATTTTTATTTTTTTTTTCTGTTTTTTATTTTTTGCTTTTCCGTAAAATAATCGAATTTGAGTAAGGAAATACGCGCTCAACGCGAACGCGACTGTGAATGTGAACGCATCCGCGCATCGGGTACTTAAATTTTATTTCACCAATTTGTTTCCTTCCCCCCCCTTACAGATTCGGTTAATAGCGTATCGAAATATATACAGAAATAGGGCACAAATGTGTGTATAAAAAAAATTAATTTATATCTAAAATCAAATATTAAAAAAAATAGAAATTTGTGAGACAAGTATTGTGTTGGAAAAAAACGTCGAAATCGGAGACAAAAATTTACATCCAATCAAAATCCATCTAACCATCAAGGAATACGAAAAAGAAAATGTTTTCGAACCAAACTCGTATAGACAATGTAACGTGAATCCGATAGTAAAAAAAAAAAACAAAAAAAAAACCAAAACAATTCACCTAAAACCCATAAGACTACTACAAAAATTGTCACGAATTTTTCGGATTGTTTTTTTCTTTCTGAAATGAAATTTGTAACAATGAAGATCATTTACCGGTACGATTCAAATTATATTTTACGACAATTCACTCATATCCGAGGTATAGATTTGGAACATTGTTTAGGAGACACCATCAAGTGGTACAAGGTCGTTTCTTACTAAAAACAAAAAGCCAACAGATCGCAATTCTTCAATTTCCACCAAGAATAAAGTATACAAAGTGAAATAGCACAAGAAGGGGAATCCAAATCGACCAACAACATCCGTAAAACAAATTAAAACGCGATAAATAGAAATAGGAAAATACGAAAAAGTAAAACAAAAAATAAAATTAAAAAAAAAAAAAAAACAGCAGCACCGCTGAGCGGTACGGAAGCAAAGCAGAGAGTGATTTTTTCCAATTTTAATTTAGAAACAGGGGGTGGCTTCACACGGGACGCCATGTATGCGCGAGAATTGCGCAAATGGAGTCTAAAGTATCAAATGTCCTATCTGTGGCTATCGGCTATAGTCACAATGTTACTCTTAATAGTCTACTGCCCAAATGCTACAAGTATGCATCTGCCAGCAAATGCAAGCACAAGGAATACAGCTCCTCATTCACGTATACCGTCCACAGATAGCATTACCCATAACTGGTGGTGGCCGAAGAGCATAAGCCCCAGTCATACTAGAATAAATAGCATACATACAAACAACAACAGCAGTAGTAACTTAAGTAACAGCATTAGCAATACAAATACTAATTATTATAATAGTTATAATCCGTTAGCAGTATTCAGTGATTTTAGAAATTACAATGCCAGAGCTAGTGCTCCTGTTAACGCCGCCGAAACCAATGCCACCGATGTCACCGCCACCACCGCAATTACCACCACCACCAGCACCAGCACCACCGCTACCATTAATAACGACAACAATTCACATCATGTTCTAAATGTTCCAAAATCAATCAAAATTAGTCATTCAAACTTCAACTCATATGCAAATAGTTTAACTAGCACTGCATACAATTTTAGTAATAGTAGGAGCAATAAATTAAGAAGACACACCAGTAATCAACCAAATTCGAATTATCACAGTCCCGTACGGGTGGTGGTAGATCAGGCGATCGATAAACTGAATGCATCGCCATCATCGATAGTATCGACAGATCATTCGTCGTTACGATTGTCAACGATTGCCTCGGATCGTAGAAGGAACCGCCGGCGGTTTTTCCTTCATACGGCACGTAGTCGTCGCGATTCATCAACTTTATCATCCGCAGCTCCACTTCGATATTTGGGCAATAGTCCATCAGCATCTTTATCTCTAACCTCGAATTATAATTACCAACAACACCATCACCATCATCAACAACAACACCAGCAACAACAACAGCAACATCAACATCAACGTCAGCGAAAGCATCACATCCCTCGAAATAACAACAACAACAACAATAACTATCACCATCATCACAATGATCGTAAACGTTCGCGTCGTTACTGTTCAGCTCGTGATCCCGCGCAGCTAGCGTTCGAAGCGCCAACCGTCTTCGGCGGCAAAATCACCTCAATGACAAGTGATCGTCGAGCGAATTTCTCTGCCACCTTCCAAGTGACAGATGTATTTAAAAAACAAATTGATTATCGCTTACAGGAGTACGTACGACTCGAGTTTGCCTATCGTAATCGGAGCGCCGAATGCGATATTTATCGCGAATATTTGCGACCACGCGGCTTGGTGCGTAACGAGGAGCTAGAACAGGGACGATTCTATGTGATGTTTGTGCAACAAATCGATGAGAGAAATTTCACGATCCTAGGCCAACCGATTCGTATGACTCGGCGTGTTACTGAGGCGGTCAAGCGTGCTGTGAGCGAAAACTATGGTGAGTTACCAACAACCATCTAATCCGTCCATACCTATCTTATCTTTTTTTTGTTTTCCTAATTAATTTGTTGTCGTTTGCGCGTCAGTTGTGCAATGTAGTTCACACAAGATACAAACTGATGAACTGGTTGTGATCGGGTATCATATAAGCTAATTGTTACATCACTGATCATTACTGGATCGACTTTTATTCGATGTCTATAATCACTTTTATGACAGACAGTGTGGTTTTTACTCACCTTATCTCTTCTCTTACAAATTGCCCTTCAAATTTCAATCAATAATAAGTTATTCGGAACGTTGTATCTGCGGATGACTTTGTTTCATTTGTGATGGCTAAATTGATCTCTCACGACTTGCGATGCTGGCAGTCCGAGCAGGATGGAACCTTGCCGCATAAATCTGATTTTTGCTTCTGTGAAAGTCGCACTAAGTAAAGGTTCTGCGCTTCATATAGTTACTAGATGGAGACCGCCTTTAATGTGTCAAGCAAATAAAAAAGGTAGTCCGTCTTTAGAGGCTATTCTCTTAGAACAAACAGACGCTGTTTAAAGCCTTAATACTCAGAGAAAGGCATATTACTGTTTACCTTACAATTTTCATATTGCATGGCGCCCAGTCAGAGATCAAAGCTTTCGTAGTTAACTTGTGACTACCGATGGCTTAAGTTTCTCAAAAGTCTCTTCTTGTTCTCCTGGAGTGAGATAAAAGCTATATGTTGTACATTCACCTTCCTTTTGGATTCATCAATTGCAGTGCCTAGCAGCTAATGGTGGGATTAGTCACTTTAACGTTGTCTGTTTCGCAGGAAGTATGGCCCATGAACAATATTTCAAGTTACGTATTCTTTTTCTTAAAACTTAGGCTTCGATCGAGATACCTTTCTTCTACTGGTTATGTAATAAGACTCGATGTCCTAGATCCCATCAATCTGAATCCACGGTCGTTGTGAATTGCAATTCAATAACTATCATTACGAAAGACATAAGGATTTCAATTTGCCTTCCAGAAAACTTGGTCATCACCTAATGAAACCAATTTTGCTTTCTTTGCTGGAGATACCTACAGTTTCCACTACTCCCAGTCATGAGTTCTGTCTAGAAAACGTTTCGAAATTGTCAGTCGCATCTATTTGTGAACAGACATGGCAACAATCAAATTGACAACTTTTTAGTTCCTAACTTACGATATATGTAGCTGTAAGACGTCTTCTGTCGGTGACACCTAAGAACAACATTCTTAACAACCTCCTTAGTTGCCACGGCGTTACCGCCGGAGCGCTGCCTATCAAAAATACATGGGAGACCATGTTTTAATTGTCTGAATCCACATTTGGTAGTTGACATCAATCAAGAAAGAATGCCATAAGAAGCATTCACTGTTTTTTGTTCCCTTCCTTGTAGATTTTTCTGTTCAAAGATATAAAGCGAATGACCGAACAATACTGGTACAATACTGGTACTGGTACTGGTAGCCTTTCTATTATAAATTGCTGCCAATTTTAAGTTATTAAGTGACAGCAGATGACGGTAATAACGACTTTCCTCTGCCGTTTTTTGTAAATTTTTGAAAAAAAAACCAAATTTATATTTTGAAAATCAACTTAATCCATATCTGTGGCTTATCGGCGGAAATCTTGGCCAACACGAGAATTTTGCAGATATCGAACCAAACGGTAGGCAGACCGTACACAATCCGAGCCATATGGTGGATGCGTCAAATTTTCCAACCAAGTCCGAGACATCACCAGTTCTGCTTGCTTTTTCTGGATTTTTTCAAACGGTCGAGTTGTGTACAAAAGAAGACCAAATCGACTATTCTGCCAGGTTGTAGTAGCTCATATTCCTCTGCAATCCCAGTGAATAGTCAGCATCACTTTGGTTTTCATCTATCCAGGCTTTTTCGCTATCTGCTGGAAGCTTGCATAACACTCCTGCTCCACCAGCCGTACAATTTCATCGACTTTTGACTGGTGACTGGTCAACCAGAGCGAGGAGCAAACCACTCCTGGGTCTGGCATTTACTCACAGTATTGCTAGGATACACTTCACAAATTTTTCGACATATTTTTCCTGCGTTTTTAATTCTTATATGGAATGGAGAAAGCGTCGGCGTCGAAGGTTGTCGATATTCTCATTCTGTTATAGTACAATTAGTACATTTTTAAGTCTCAAATGTTTCCGTGATATTGTCTCTAACAAGCGATTGATCCAAGTTAATGGTTTTGACTTTAAAATATCAATTATTCAATATTCTGGCAAAGTGCTTTACGTTGATCGTAATATCGTGCTCTACTCTACTAGTCTAAGACTCCGTATGGTTGTAGGGCATCATGTCTTCTTTTGAAGGCGCGTTCGTTTGACAGAATCGGATTAGTGCTTCCAAACATATGGGCACCATCATCATCTAGAGCAATAAACCACCGAGACTACATGGATCACCACGGATGAACATTGCGTTCAATAATACGTGCAAATGATAAAATTATTTTATCAAAATAGGTGTTCTTTTCGGAAAATGTTTTGCGCGCTACGGCCATTTTACGGTCGCCATAATCGTCCTGCCGGGAGGACTATTCGCAGTGTGGTGGCTAAATTTGAGTCTACTGGTTATAAACTATAAACCAACACCCGTACGTCGACGAAATTCAAAATCTACCGAAAATATCACCGCCGTCCGTGAGTATGTAGAGGAGAATAGAGGCAGTCGATTTCGCGTCGCTCACGAGAACTCGGCTTTTCATAGGCCACAACTTGTCGAATTTCGTATCGTCACTTGGGCCATGAATGACCAAAGCCGAGCTTTTCTCAATTACCCATGTTGTGTGAGATTTTATTTTCCCCTAGGTGAAAGGGACCTACAGTATACTGCCGGTCCCGAGTGGCGAGATTCGAGAGGCTTTTCTTGACAATTATACTTCAAGGGGTTTTGTCAGTACCCCGCTGAGGAGAATCACCGTGAAAAACACGTTCGATGACATGGCTGTTGTCGGGATCGATCCCACACTACCTACTCTGCCACGGCGCTCTCTTGGGCCTATACCGGTACAAAATTCAACTGACCCAGGAGCTGAAGGTTAACGATCACAGACAACGACATGTGTTCCCTGAGTGGGCTCTGGAGCCCATATTTCACCGAAAAGTCATCTTCAGCAACTAGGCCCATTCCTGGATGAATCGGTACGTTAACAAACTAATTTATCGTATTCAGGACGATATCCAGAGCTTTTAACGCATACCGAAGAAGTTGCTGTTCGGTGTGGATTTTGGGCTGGCGGCGTCATCGGTTCTTATTACTTTGGGGACGGCGTTGGCAAGGATATGTTGTTTACGTAGTTTCAATAGGACGGCGCTACGTGCCATACAGCCCAGGCTACATTGGAAATTCTGCATGAGCGACTCGAGGGTATGGTTGTCTCATGTGGACATGGTGTGAACGGCCACGGAGATTGTGCGACTTAGAGTTAGATTCCTTCTTATGGGGTTTTCTGAAGTCACACAACCCATGCAATCGGTCAAATTCAGCCTGATTTAAGCGCCAGAGTCATGGAAAATAGGACATTTCGGAAGCGAACTACCCAGAGAAGCAGCGGCGGACATTTTAACGAACTTATACTTCATACATAGTTGCACCGATCGGCCTTTTCTACGATATCTCATACACACTTTGTCTTATTTAAATATCAGAAGCGCTTAATAAAAGACCCTGTATGGCCTGATACTGAGAGACACTGTCATCGATAGAACATTTTCAAAGCCATGCTGGAGCGGTTTGAGGTCGATTTTTCGTCTGATTGGCAAGTTACTGTCGACGGAATTTCAAACCGCTATCATATCCCTGAGGATTCGCTCCGATAAATGCAGAAACAGTTTAGTATAGTTCTTCTTCACACGACAAATTAAATTTCGAGATCATAAGAAATGGCGTTGAGTGGAGCCCTCAGTATGTAGTTCTAGTAGCTAAAATACAAGGATTGCTCATCACATTCGCTAAATCCGGTCATGAGCTGTCTTTTCATGTGTTCTAGTCCCAAGATTGGTTTTGAAGAATGGACATTTCCGCCGAAAAAGGTACACAAAGGTTTATTTAGTGAAAAAAATGCTTCGACTTGAAAGAAAGGGCATAGTATCTTTCGAAGAAAAAGCTACCTTACCTTAGGACTATTCTTGGTCCACTTACCGATTCTCATTTGTTATGAGATAGGTCACCCTCCTGTTTAATTATTGGACTCTTAATGCCAATCCATCTTTCACTATCATCACTTACAGTGACATCAGGGGCTCTATTTAAACTGGAAGTGGGTGTCGTGAAATAATACACGTTCATGCTCATGCCGGAAATACTACCGACAATAAGGCCATTTAAAAAGCATTTAAATACGTTCAAAGTGTACGTAAAATGTATTTCGGTTCACTCAAAAAAAGTCCACAAAACGGATGTGCTTATTTATTAAATTAAAAAGAAAAAATAAAAAAAAAACAAAAAATTGAAAATTTGTCAGAAAAAAAGACAACTATGACACATCTGCTCGTCAAAGCGACCTCAAATCAGACCTTGAGTATCGGAACACAGTAACATGATCGAAAAAACACAAAAACATTTATGTAATTACAACCTTCGTTGCAATTGTAATTAAGAAACAAATGATTTTCATTAAATGTACCTATTGCCTATGAGTATGGAGATATGCGTATGCATCTAAATGCATGTGAGCTTAGAAGTGTTATGTCACTTGGGCCATTGACGGGACTGTCACTAGAGGCAGTCGTTTTATCTTCTTATTTCTATACAACCGGAACCAATATGTCCGTCCGTACGTCCGTCCATCCATTCAATGTGCGGTTCCTCCGTGACAGATCTGATGTTCTCAAGCTCCTTGATCATCACATGTGTATACTCGAATCTTCTTTGTTGTTCTTTCCGTTTTTTGTTTTTCTTTTTCTTCCTTTTCCTTCGTCCATGTCCATTTGGTAGTGACAGGGTTAAAAACAGTGAACAGATAAAATTTCATTAGTCAGCGATACACAGATACGATATATTGTACGTAAGCGTACTCGGCCGTGGTATGCACACCCCCATGTTATTTGACGTAAAATGGTCACACACTTTGGAAAACCTACTCCAAAACTATGAATGAATGAATGGATATTTGTCTTATCTCTATGGCAAAGCGCCATCCATCCATCCATCCATCCACTTGGCCAACACATTAGAGTGCCGCTGTTCAATCGTCACAATCGTCAAAACAGCACATCGCGCCGCAAGAGTCTATTTCACTGCACGTATGGATTATACTCGTACATACGAGTAGGCATGAGTATGACGATAAGCATTGTCGAACGCAAAAATAAATAAATAAATAAATGAGCGAAATAAGAATAATTGAAGAATAGTGGGAACGTAGCAAGTCGGATGCGGCTCCATTCGTTCGATGTTGAAATTTATCGAAAATGAAAACATAAGCGATCAATTTGCCATACATTAACACTGCCGACCGCTGCAGTTCAAGTGGCAATCAATTTCTGTTTGTAGAGCTCGTACTCGTATGCCTTTGATTCTATCTTCGCGCCTTAGCTTGCCTCGTTCTGGATAGTGTATGTGTGAGTGCATGCAGGGGATTCACTTTAGATCGTGAGTAGCTAGTAGATATGTAGATATTCTGGACGTAAGGTTGCATTGAGATGCATTTAGTTTGACGTTTATTGATTTGGTTGGAAAACCATCTCTATGCGTACGACAGATAGTACGTAGATCTGATCGTTTCTTTTAGAATATTACTGACAATTTAGAGAGATATGTACATTTATGGGAATAGGGTTTCCTTGACAGCTTGAAATACGTCTGATAATGGGGTGACCAGAGGGTGAGAATATAGGGCGAGCGAGTCGCATAACTAATGTCAGATGCAATGAGTATATCGACCATTAGGTTATCTATTGAAGGGCGATCCAATTTGAGTTTTTTAGTAATTACTTACTTACTTAACGGGCGCTACAATTCGGGGTGAACCTGGGCCTCAACCAACATGCCTCTCCACCTAGCACGATGTTTCACAAGTCTTTTCCAATGCCGCACGACCAGTTGGTTGAGGTCCCTTTCCACCTGTGCGCGCCACCTTAGGTGCGGCCGCCCTCTATTTCTTCGTCCCTCGGGGTTCAATTCAAAGACTCTACGGGCTGGAGCTGTGGTGTCCATTCGCACTACATGGCCTAGCCATCTTAGGCGTTGGATCCGTAGACACCTGACAAGACGCATGTCGCTGTACAACCCGTACAGTTCTTGATTGAATCTACTCTTCAAACCCCCCTCTGTGTTTATGGGACCGAAAATCGCACTGAGAATCTTTCTCTCTGAACGACCAAGGATTTCCTCATCTGCTTTAGATAAAGTCCATGTTTCTACGCCGTATAACAGAACCGGGATAATTAAGGTCTTACATAAGGTCAACTTGGTTGTACGAGAGACGGCTCTACTTCTCAGTTGCCTCTTGAACCCAAAGAAGCAGCGGTTGGCAAGAGTAATTCTGCGCTTGATTTCGTAACTGGTGTCGTTGTTCCAAGTCACTGCGGAGCCGAGGTATATGAAGTCCTTAACTACCTCAAACTTATATCTGCCAATATGCAAGTTCTGTCCAAGACGTCGGTGGTAAATGTCATTTTTCGATGACAGCAGATATTTAGTCTTGCCCTCATCGCAATACTCGCAAACGCCTCCTTGACATCTCGCTGCCATCTACCTATTATGTCAATGTCGTCGGCGTATGGAAGGAGTGGCGAGGATTTGAAATAGATTTTGCCTTTTGTATTGGCCTGTGATTTTTGCATCCTTTTTTGACTTCGAAGCTATCGGTCCGTTCTGCACCGATTCGGATGGAGCAGCAAGCCTTTTCCAGGGTCATCCTGCATAGTCTGACGAGCTTAGCAGGGATGTCAAAAGTATACATGGCGTTATGTATGTAGCTCGTCTCTAATTACGCTGTCGTATGCGGCCTTGAAGTCGACGAATAGATGGTGCGTGTCGACTTGAAATTCAATGGTTTTCTCCAGGATCTGCCGTAGTGTGAAGAGTGACTGATAAGGACCTATCAGCTTGTTTACGACGGGCTTAGGGCGTTCACACAAAATGGCAGCGAAGATCTTGTATGCGATATTAAGGAGACTTATTCCTCTATAGTTGGCGCAGTCCAAGAGGTCTCCTTTTTTTGTGGATCGGGCAAACAATGCTGAGACTCCATTCCTCGGGCATGCTTTCCTCTGACCATATCTTACAGATGAGCCGGTGCATCCTCCTAACCAGCTCACCCCCAGCCGCTTTGAAGAGCTCAGCAGACAGTCCATCTGCGCCAGCAGCTTTATTCGACTTGAGTTTCGACATGGCAATCTCAACTTCGTCGAGGTCAGGGAGGGAGAATTCTCTGCGATCTTCGTCGTTAAGAAATGGATCATTCTACCTGACGGAGCGGCGGTATGTTGGCTGTCATCGCCGTTATACAGTCTGCAGAATGGGTTTTTCCAAATTCTCAGCATCGACTGCGATTCTACTACTAGGTGTCCGTTCTCATCCTTACAGGCCTCCGTTCGGGCTTTATAGCCTTGATCCATTCGTTTTATCCGTTTATAGAATCTTCGAACGTCGTGCCTGCAATAGCACCTCTTCAAATTTTCAATTGCCCGCTTCTCGTGCTCTTTCTTTTTTCTCTTGAGAAGCTTACGTTCCTCCCTTCTTTTAAGCTCGTAGAGCTCACGAGCCGCTCTTGTTTTTTTGTGTAGTGAGGCTTTGTATGCCTCCTGCTTTTCCGCATGAATCCTTCTACTTCGTCATCGAACCAGGTGTTTCGTCGTGGTGGAGCTTTAAGGCCCAGCACTTCCGTAGCTGTGATCTTCAGGGCTTGTTTGCACAGGCTCCATTGTTGCTCTACTGACTGAGTGGAGGATTGAGGTGCATCGGAGAGCTTAAGGGAGACGCGGTTGGCAACGGCCCTGGCGATCTCACCAAGCACTAGCTTGGTGTTCTAATTCCACTCCGCGGTGTTCGTGTTATGCGTTGACGTATCTTGGCTACTACAAGATAGTAGTGAAAGTGCGAACATCAAGAATAGTGGAGGAGTGTCTGACGTCAATCGTGATGTGATCAATCTGGTTGGTGACTGATTGATCTGGCGACCACCAGGTGCCTTTGTGTATACCGAGGTGGGGAAATCGTGTGCTGGCTAGATGAAGATTTCGCCCCGTGGCAAGGTCGATCAGCCTGTGTCCGTTATCGGATGTGGTGTCATGTAGGCTGGGTTTGCTGATGACCTGTTTAAAGATGCTTTCTTTACGCAGTGAGCGTTAAAATCTCCTAGTATCATACCTGGGGCATTTGGTATACATATGTTCTGTCTAGGAGATCAAAGAAATCATCTTTGATGGAGTCATCCTTGTCTTCCGTGGGGGCATGGACGCATATGAGGCTGATGTTACAGAAATTTGGCTTGATGCGGATCGTTATGAGGTGTTCACTCACATACTGGAAACTTAGGACTGTATGTCTTAGTCCACCTCTAACAACAAATCCGCATCCAAATAGTCTCTGTCCTCTCTCCCTTAGCAGTCACCGTAGTAAATGTCGCAGTTTTTCATCCGCTTTTTATCCGGTCCATTCCATAGCATTTCCTGGATGGCGGTTATGTCCGCTTTATAGCGGTCTGGGGCGTCCGCAAAATGTTCGTTATTTTTTAGTAATTATCCAAGGAAAATCGTAGGAAGTGTAGATACAATCTTTTTAATTTGTTTATCAGTCGATCGCCTGACATCACTCAGTATTTGCGGCAACTCAAATCGGGTGTATAGCTTCCTGTAGAAATTTTGTATTGGCCGATAAGTAATTTTAGATCTGTTTTTTTTGGATATGTTAGGAATCACCTCGAATATCAGCTCTTAACCGCTCAAAGCTCGTAGTGTTTCTGTTTCTGGGAACCTTATGAAAATAAGAAAATGAATACCAAATTGAATGACCTTGACGCCTAGTAGACGTTACCACTTTCTTCCACATCGATATCTAACGTCATGCGCCTACAGTTCTTGTCGTGGACGTTTGTGTCTTCGCTACGATTAACTGACCGTTATCAGTTCCTAAAAAGTACAAGCTGATTACATTATCTGACCATAATGCGATGAAATAATACATAAAAATTTATGTTTTTATGAAGATCTCCCTTGCTTGATTGCTACTTCTCTAGAAATGACGGTAATTAGGTGACGCATATCCGAACCGTGTTATCTCTTTGTTATATATGTATGGCGCTTAAATGTTAAGCTGGCGTTGACAGATGTTACCTATGCACTTCTGCCAACGGATTTTCCAATTTTCGAAACAATTGTTGAAGTCGATTACTAGCGATGGCCTTCAGTTTTCTCTTCGATACGGCTTGCATCTCATATACCAACTCAATCCGATGTCCACGCAGCTATGGTGCTAAATCAGATGAATACGCTGGTTGTGGAATGGCATGGGTCGAGTTGCCATCATTTTGGCCTTTTTATATAAATAAATGCACGCAAAGGACGCATTGCACTCAAATAATATTCTTTGTTGACAGTTTGACTTGGCGGAAGGAACTCAAAATGCACAACACGAGGGTAATCGAGGAAAACCGTCAACATAACCTTTATTTTTGAGCGAATTTTCTTGGCCTTACCTCACCTTTAGCGCGATGTTCACTTGACTGATCGGTTGTTTTTGGATCGAAAGCCTAAATCCAAGCCTCATTTCCCGTAAAAATGGGTTTCGTCTTGTCCTGATGCTTTTTAACGGCCCAGTGGAAAGTTTTGTAATGACGCCGATTTTGCGAATTCAAAATTTTGACATATCACAACGTTTCAAGGTCACTAGTATCCAAATCCAAGGTTTTTATAGTGATGTATGTGGGTGTGCATGTACTTGTGTACATAGTTGCATATGTGCGTATGTATGTATGTGCGTACCGGAATTTTCGCCTCGATTGACGCGAGAACGAAAGTGGATATTGACAACCGGTCTTCCCTTTTTTTGTTAGAAATTAAATAAAAAATAGGCAAAAAAAAATGGACAACACGCTTTGTTCCCAATCTGTCTTCCATCTAAGTACTAACCGCACCCGACGCTGGTTGATTGCGATGATCGGACGACAACCGATACATACGAGATTGCTCGGACAGTGTTATGGTTGGGTAGGGAAATGCACACTCATGAGCTGCTCGCGCTCATGAGTAATTGGCTGTGAACATTTTCGTTTTCGCTCACGAACACGAGTGTGTGTGTGCATTTATGGAAGCTCACCCTTATGCGCACTTCATACGTTCGTTGAAGAGAACCCACACTTACATATGTGCACTCTGTAGGGTGGGTTCTGTTTAACGTATATGTGGAGTGCGCACATGGGGTGAGTTTCTATAAATGCACACACTCGCGTTCGTGAGCCAAAATGAGTTGATTTACTGTTCTGGAGTTGTTTGTAGAATGATAAAGCATGGAAACACTTCACTTGAACATTTTTTTTTTATTTAGCATTTTTTATAATATTTTTGTCTAAGATGGTTTCATTTTCTAAAAAGCCTAAAATCAGAAAATGAGTCTAAATCAGAAAACTTCAGCAATCGACATTGCACACGCACGTGAGTAGTTTATGGGCAATGGATTGTTTAATATGCTCACATGAGTGTGCTTTCCCCTACCCTGGGTTACATGGAGCTACAGCACAAAGGCAGATTGATGCCAACAACACACGGTGTTCCCAAGCGGTTCCCCATCTAAGTACTGACCCCGCCCGATGCTGATTGACTGCGGTGATCGGATGAGAACCTATACATTACCCATTATTCGTCTATGAATCCTACCGCAGCTTACAAAAAAAGCTTATGACCTTGAAACACCTGAATAGATCTTCACAACTTGTAGCTAAGAATCACTTCGATCACGTTGGCTTTCAAAAAACAAAAAGGCGTCATAATCGGTCTATTTGTTCAGGAGTTACGATGCCACAGGCAGACACACAGACACCTCAAACTTATAACACCCCTCTTTTTGCGTCGGGGGTTAAAAATGTAAAAAAAAAATTAAACCAAATGGGTGTTTTACGTTTTCCCACTGGAAAGTTAGTCGTGTGGGCCTTGCGGGTCCACAATTTTTCCTTTCTAATGGTGACGTTACACCCCATATTGTGTGTGGTTTATTTTTCACACAGATGAAAGGGACCTACAGTTTAGTGCCGATTCCAATGGCGTGAGTCGAGGAGCTTTTTCAAGGCTAGTATATTACGGGGGGCTGGCGACCCCGCCGAGGAGAGGCGCCGCGAAATAAATATCCGATAGCGTTGGTGCTATCAGGGTTCGAACTCGCTCATCGTGCGTCAGACTCCAACCCACTAACCACTGTACCACGGCGCCCTGTCCTGATACTCAGGAGGCATTATTTCATACACTTCAACGCGAAGTTTTTTAAAAAAAAATTGTGTTTTCGGTACCAATCGAAACTTGACGCCTCTGAGGCCCAAAACGTCCTTAAAAATCGTATTGACTGATCCTTTCCAGCAAGGTCCCTTATTGTTAAAAGGCTGCTTGTAAGAACTGAAACTTTGAAATTTTGGAAGTGAGTTTCGTCGGTTAAGGTTGGTGGTCGTCCAGGACGCTCCGCGTCTTCGTGGACTCTTTATACGACTTGTAAACATTTTTTGCTATAAAGCATCATCACCGAAAGCTTTCTGCACCTCTCTCAATAAACCAACAGCAGAAAATTCATTCCGCAAGCAAAAGTTAATTCACATTTAGGAATTTAGTCATAATTCGGAAACTCGCAACACTCGGTCGTTCTTCCACATCTGTCTAGAAAGGTGGCCTTTCCTTTTGGTTCTCATCTAAGGCAATTTGTTTTGTTTATGTGATGTACAGTCGTATTTGTTGGAAAAAAAACAAAGTTTTTTAGTGCCATCGTAAAAATGAGTGACTCACATTACGAGCAATAACGTGTTGTGATTCAACTTCTAGTGAAATCTGATGAAAACACCTCGGAAATTCTCCAAAAATTACAGGTGGTGTATGAAGACGAATGTACATATGTATGTCGAAAACAGTGGTTGGAAAAAGAAACGAAAGCGAGGATTTCAAAGTCGCGACTGAAGCATATGTTAGTCGTTTTTAGGGATCCGTACCCAAAGGGTAAAACAGGAACCTATTACTAGGACTTCGCTGTCCATCCGTCCGTCTGTCACCAGGCTGTGTCTCATAAACCGTGACAGTTAGACAATTGAAATTTTCACAGATGATGTATTTCTGTTGCCGCTATGACAACAAATGCTAAAAACAAAATAAAATACATTTTTAAGGGCGACCCCCATACAACAGACATGATTTTTATCCAAAAAATCCCCTTGGTCACATACTTACCTAAGGTTAGTCGACAATATCCCACAACCAGTAGCAAACTTCCGACCTTTGATCCCTATTGTTTTTTTTTATGTATTAATCCTAGCTGCAATCCTTTTTTCCTTTAAACTTTGATGATCTCTATTGTGTCACTGCTAAATTAATCCTTGCTGCAAACCCTTTCGTACAATTGCCATTCCCTTCCTTTACCATCCTGATAGGTTAAGACATCAAATGTTACAACAAATTCAATTGCTGTGAAATTAACTTTCAATCATATCCCACAACCAATAACACACTTCCAAGCTTTGATCTCTATTGTGTCCTTGATATATTAATCCCAGCTGCAAACCTTTTCCTATAATTATTGTTATTCACCTTTTCACCTTCTTGCTGTCAAGTAAGATAATTGATTTAAATTCAATGGACACTTTGATGATCAACTATCTCATCATGGAGATTTTTGATCATGAAAGTAATATGCCTATAACCTGCCTGCAACCAAGATCTGTCATCATGCAAGAATCATTTTAAACGGATTAGCCGCTTTAATGTGATGACTGATGAGGTAACACACAACGTCTCTTTCATTTTTATATATACAGATGGTACGGAACCCTTCGTGCGCGAGTCCGACTCGCACTTGGCCGGTGAATATGTTCCTACCGATCAGACACCGACTGGAGATTTTTATGTCGGCGCCCTGAAGAGGCTGCGATTACGTGCTTTCCATGGGTGACCCGGGCTGGATCTTAAACCACGACAATGCGTCGGGCCAATCCTCATTGATTGTGCAAAGTTTTTGACTTTGGCGTAGAGAAAGTCAAAGGGGCTGAAGCCATGATTCTGAATCAGCCGATTTGATGTACGTTTGACCAGAGGTCTCTATTTCATTTCGCTGCAAAATGGGCAAAACTGAAAAGCAGGACATACAGTGAGTTGTATGACAATGGAAAAAGTGAAATAATGGGTCTTCCAATAGGGACTTTCGAACTTTGACAGCTGCTAGCGGTCATATTGTTTGAGCTACATTTGTCAAATAGGCTGTCGTTTATTCAGTCTCTTCTGCCAAATGACTGTGGATGGACGTAGTGTTCAACAACACGTGCAAATGATAGTATTGTTCCGGCAACGTTCCGCGCGCTTCGCCACGGTCGCCATAATCGTCCTACCGTGAGGACTGATTCAGTAAAGGATAAACCGACACCGTACGTCTACAAAACGCAAGATATGCCGAAAACATCGCCGCTGTCCGTAAGAGTATACAATAGGATCCGAGACAGTCGATTTTCCGCCTCTCACAAGAACTCGGCCTCCCGCGGACCACAACTTGGCGAATTTGAGCTGAAGGTAAACTAACGTAGAAAGCGACGTGAATTCACTGAACTGGCCCTGGAGCAAGTGGAAACCGACCCTAGTTTTCATCGAAAAATCATCTTCAGAGATGAGGCCTATTTCTGGATGAATGGTACGTCAGCAAACAAAATTGTCGAATTTGGAACGTCCAATGCATGCCGAAAAAGTCACTGTTCGGTGTGGATTTTGGGTTGGCGGCGTCATCGGTCCATATTTCTTTACGAACAACGTTGGCCAGTCCATGACTGTCAACGGCGAGCGCTATAGGACGACGACTACTAACTTCTTTTGGCCTAAGTTGGATGATATGGACACGAACGACATGTGGTTTCAACAGGATGGCGCTGCGTGCCACACAACGTAGGCCACGTTGGAAATTCTGCACGATCGATTCGAGGGCACGGTCCTCTCATGTGGAGGTGATGTGAACTGGCCACCGAGATCGTGCGACTTAGATTTAGACTTTTTCTCATGGGGTTTTCTGAAGACGCAGGTCTAGCGAATAAACCACAAGCCACAGTGGTCCTCAAAGACAACACAACCCATGGCATCGGATAAATTTAGCCTGAATTATGCGCCAGAGTCATGGTAAATTTGACATATTGGATGCGAACCACCCAGAGAAGTCACGGTGGATATTTGAACGATGTTATATCTCGTACATAATGGCATCGATGGGCCTTTCGAACGGATAAGAAATGCCGATGATATTTTACGCACACTTTGTCTTATTTAAACTAAAATATAGGAAGCGCTTAATGAAAGACCCTGTATTTTGCAATAACTGATTGATTATTATCCATTTCTAATCGACGAAGACCGCAGAGAATTCCGTCCCCCTGACCTCGACGAAGTTAAGATTGCCATAACGAAACCCAAGTCGAATAAAGCTGCTGGCGCAGACGGACTGTCTGCTGAGCTCTTCAAGGCAGCTGGAGATGACCTGGTTAGGAGCATGCACCAGCTCATCTGGTCAGAGGAAAGCCCGATCCACAAGAAAGGAGACCCCTCTGACTGCGCCAACTACAGAGGAATAAGTCTTCTTAACATCGCCTACAAAATCTTCTCTGCCGTTTTGTGTCAACGCCTGAAGCCTTTTGTAAATAAGCTGATAGGTCCTTATCAATGCGGGTTCAGGCCAGGGAAATCCACCATCGACAAAATCTTCGGACTACGGTAGATTCTGGAAGAAACCAATGAATTCCAAGCCGACACTCGCCACCTATTTGTCGACTTCAAAGCCGCATACGACAGTGTAATTAGAGACGAGCTATACAACGCTATGTCTACCTTTGACATTCCTCCTAAACTCGTCAGACTAGGAAGGATGACTTTGGAGAATGCTCGCTGCTCCACCCGAACCAGTGAACATCTTACCGGAAATTTTGTATGTCAAAAAAGGATTTAAGCAGGGCGAAGCGCTGTCGTGTGATTTTTTTAACATCATATTTGAAATGATTATGCAAAAATCACTGGTCAATACAAGAGGTACAATCTATTTCAAATCCTCGCAACGACGATATTGACATAATAGGTGGATCACAGCGAGATGTTAATGAGGCGCTTGCGAATATTGAGATAGACGTGGCGAAAATTGGTTCGGCAGTAAACAAGGGCAAAACTAAATATATGTTGTCATCAAAAAAGGACGCCCACCACCGACGTCTTGGCCAGAACGTTTGTATTTGCAGATATTAGTTCGAGGTAGTTAAGGACTTCGTCTACCTTGGCTCCCCAATGACCTGGAACAACGAGATCAGTTCCGAAATCAAACGCAGAATCACTCTTGCCAATCGCTGTTTCTTTGGGCTCAGGAGGCGATTGAGTAATAGAGCCCTCTCCCGATAGACAATGTTGACTCTATATAAGACTGCTGTACTGCGCAGAAGCATGCACACTACCAAAAGCGGATGAGGAGGCCCTTGGTCGGTTCGAGAGAAATATTTTGCGCGTGATTTTCGGGCCTATAAACGCAGACGGAGGATGGAGGAAAAGATTTAACCACGAACTTTACGGGCTGTACAACGACATGTGTCTAGTCAGGCGTGTACGGATTCAACGCCTAAGATGGCTGGGCCATGTAGAGCGAATGGACAGCACAGCTCCAGCCCGGAGAGTCTTTGCATCCAACCCCGAGGGACGAAGACGCAGAGGACGGCCGCACTTAAAATGGCGCACACAGCTGGAAGGGGACCTCAGCCAACTGGGTGTGCGGCAATGGAAAAGCCTAACAAAAGATCGTGCTAGTTGGAGGGACATGTTGGTTAAGGCTCAGGTTCACCCCGAACTGTAGCGCCCGTTTAGAAGAAGAATTGGTCATTAGTATCCAGGACGCGACGTTACATTTCAAATTGTACTTTTAGCTAACGAGGTGACTACGACCGGGTAAAGATTGCAATTTAGTAGCGTGGATCCAATTCAGAATCAAACTTGTTATCTTTGTCGTTAAAAAGCAAACATTTTAACGAAAAATTAACAGAAAAAGATAAATAAATAAAGGTAACTAGATAGGCAGATACATGGCATGATAAACATATCGCAACTCATTGAAACCACATGCATCCATCGCTCGGTCGACCACCCTCTCCTCTTTTCTTTTGTCTTGTTCAGTGCTTTTTCCCTCCCCCTCTCACTCCCCCCCCCCATGCTTTTTTCATTATTCGAACACAATCAAAGGTCAATCGAAAAGGAGATGAAATTGAAAAATACCGCACATAAATTTATTCGTTCTCGAAATCGCGGGTGTGTGGAATAAATTATTTCGGTCTGGTGAATATTACCGGAGCGTGAAGTTAGCGAAATCAAAAAACAAAAAACGAGAAGAGAATAATGTATAAGAGAAATAAAGGTAATATGTGTTACTTATGTATAACGATGTAGGTACATAGGTAGGTTGTAATGTAAATACGTACTACAATCGTGTACTTGGTCGCTTTAAGTGCGCGGTTCTATAAGGTTTCGTGCGACTGTATGCTTAGTATGTGGATATAGGAACAAAATGCGTTCTCACATTTTGTAAATGTCCATCCTCACTCACTGTAATCTAGATATACACATACGGCGATATATGCATTTCCATAAGAAGGTACTCTTTTCTCATACATATGTACGTATGTATCTTATCACAGAGCTACGATCTTGGGGCTATTTCTCTTCAGCAAAGGGGAGATCTTTTTTTTGTAGAAGGATAAAATGCATATTCATTGCAAATTAGAATATTCAGTGAAAAGTTATAAAGCGTACTTACGACTTAATGCATTTTGCCCGGTGATAAGAAGTGCTGCCTTCGATGGGAAAACAAATCACTGCAATCCAAGCCGATCTAGATGACCGATGCGAATTTCAGTGCTATTACGAAAGGAATGCGGCGAACGCATTGGCGAAAATGCATATTTCACTGAAATTTAAAACCAATCGAGGCCTACATACGAACGTCGTTAGACCTCACAAAATCTGTTTACCAAAATTCCAACATCGATCGCGTGATTGTATTTCACCTGTCAGCCAATTAAGGAAATGAATTGCTAAACAAATTGACAAACTGATCGGATCGTTATCGAATGAATTTCATTTCGTAGATTTCTAATGACAAATCGTACGAAGATCACTTCGTACCGATAGACCAAATCGAAACAAATCAGTAAATACTACTGAACTGAACTGAACCTAAACTCAGATTTTCGACGAGATACTAAGCGTAGTGTAGACCATACCACCTGCTCGTATGACTCTACACTCTGAATACGAATACATTGTTCTCCGTGGGACGCAACTATGTACACGTACCTACATACCTACATACATTTAGCTCGGAGGAGTCACGGTTGACATTGTGCAATAAAACATTCCCAAAGCACGTGTTTTCACCATTACTGCACAGATTATTCCCATTCCTAAGATACATTTACATATCTTACTTTCCGAATCCGTTCATTGGGACGATCATAAAAATGCACAAAAATCAATTCGTGTCGATTATCGAGTGGGAGTCCACATAGCCATCGGGTCAGAATGGAAATGTACGTATTTTTGGAAACATTTTCGGTGCCCTGCCACGACAGCAGGCCTCGCACACCTGATTTGTTGTTGTTCATGTCCGAAGAGAAAACAACTTAACCAGAGAGGAAAAGTCTCCATCTTTATGCCAAAAAGTTCTGCGATCCGCTTTACGCTGTCTGTACCTATATCTGTGTACTTAAATCTGAGTAATTTTCGAGTGAAAAGCCCCATGGAAATAACATGCTAATTATAAACAATTTTCGTTGGTTGTTATATATATTATTCACCTGAGTGCGATGATGGTAGAAGTGGGCGGATGGTGACCCATATTTACTCTTCTTGCCTTTTTCTCATTTCCTTTTCATTTTCCACGAATTTTTAATGAATTGATTGAGCGAGAATTTAATATGATCGTTGGATGGTTATACATATGTATGTGGAGCGCGCCGATTTGTCACGCCGCCAAGATGGGTGTAAGTGCGAAGTCGATGGATTACCCGGAACGAAAGATGCACTATTCGTATATAGTGACAGACTCCGGACTAGTATAGTACTAGTCGTCATGTAGTTTCGCAACTCGATAGGTTAATCCAATTCGTGGTCCAGATTTGACATCGTCAAGTTTTGACCGATTTGATTTGACCGACCGAAATTTGATTTGACAACGATTCCAAGGTATACTCGATCGACGATCAACGATCAGCACGCTACTTCATCTAACCCCTCTCAATATTCACGGTAAGCAGCTAGCCACATATGTACAACTGTACATGGCAGCGAGATTTAAGACCGACTCAAAATGGGAGAGCTATGACGCCGGCCACGCTTCTATCCTGAACGACAGGATTATTTTGGGCACGAGTACGGTAAGTTTGTATGTATGTATGTTGGCGTTACAGTCCATGAAGAACCTGAGCCGAGCTTCTCTCAATCACCCATGTTGTGTGTGATTTCATTTTCCCATAGGTGAAAGGGACCTACAGTTTATTGCCGGTTCCGAACGGCGAATTTCGAGAAGCTTTTCATGACAATTTTACTACAGGGGGTTTTGTCAGAACCCCGCTGAGGAGAAACACCGTGAAAAACACGTTCGATGACATGGCTGTATCGGGATTCGATCCCTGTCATCGGCGTCAGAGGCCAACACACTACCCACTGCGCCACGGTGCTCTCGGTACGGTACGGTAAGTTTGGCGCCAAAAATTGATAGCGGCTAACGGTATAGGGATAAAAAAAAAGCGTTTCTTACTATGGGAGGGGGGTCTATCTCGTCCCATTTAGGAGGTAGGGGCAATCTAAAAAAAATGACTTAAATAGGGGTAAAAAAATTGGAAAACAACGGCAACACCCACAATAAAGTAACGGCAACGGAATCAAATTTGAAAGCCAGGAACCTGTTCTTTAATACAAAATTTAAAATAAATTATCTGCGTCAACAGTTTTTGAAAAATTCGCATCCAAACTCAAAATTTTGATAAAAAAATGAAAAAAAAGTTTAGACCAATTTATCTGAAAATTTCGAAATGAATTGCTGAATTGGATTTTTGTGGTCAATGCTTATATCAATTCGGAATCGAACCCAAAAAACCGTATGGTTTTATGTCTTCTGGATTTTGAGAAAATTGAAAATTACTGTTTTTGTTTTGTTTTTGTGGCATTTACTTGGTTTTCCTTTGAGGTAAGTTGGGAGAGTACGGTTTCCGTTGCGCCGCGATCTGACGATGGATTTAGCTAAATCGACCCAAGACGAATCGAAATGACGAATAACATTTTCCGAAATCTCGCTTCGTTTTCGAGATATCAATATTTGAAATTATTTTTGGATAAAATTTCGAAACGTCCACGAGGTGTCCGTGTTGATCCCTGCAAGCTTCCACTCTGGCTTTATAACTTTGACATGTCCATTTTACTTTTTGGTAAAGCTTTCGCGCGTCGTTCCTTCGATATCTCGCCATATCTTGATCGCGCGCTTCTCTCTGAAAAGCGCATACTCCTCCCTTCTTTTTCGCTCATAGAGCTCACGAGCAGCTCTCGTTTGTTAATGCACCGTGGCCATAGGTAGGTAGGTAGGTACAAGTGGTTGGCATAAGCCACACGTAGGCCGAGGTCGGCCCATTGTGATACCACAAAGATCATTACCCTGATCCGCTACCTGAGAACCAACCGGTGTTTCTGATGAAGCCATGGAGTTGAGCTAATTTTAGGTTTGCTAGTTCACTTAGATTTTCATAGAAGGGCGCGCCGAAACCCACAATACTTTGTCCGGAACCCACAATACTTTAATGTTGAACTGTTCAGCCATCTCGTCTAGAGATTTGTGGGTTACCGCGGCCAGGGATTTTATGGCAGATTGGCTATCCGTGCAAATGATAATATCCTTAGCGGATATTACATTGAACTATGCAATGACCTGCGTTAGCGCTGTTAATTCTGCCTGATACACACTGCAGTGATTTGGGAGTCTGAATGACAGGCTGAGGTTAAGTTCCTTGGAGAAGACTCCACTACCTGCACCCGACTCCATCTTGGAGCCATCGGTGTAGAGGGAGATCGAATCCTGTGGTATAACTTTTCCTTCAGCCCATTCCTCCCTGGATAGAACGGCAACTTCGAAGTTTCTAGTGAAAATTTTCTGCGGGATGATGTAGTCTGTATCCATGGGTACTTCGAAGTGCTTAAGAAGGGTAGTATGTCCTTTTTGTAGTGTGGGCTATTTTCCTATGCCCCTAATTCGTAGGGCCGCGTAGGCAGCAACTTGCTTGCTGAAGAAGTCCAACGGTGGAAAATGTAATAAGATATTTAGGGCCTCCGTTGGGGTTGATCTGATCGCTCCGCTTATATGTATATAAACAGGCCGATCTTTGTACCTTCCCCAGAAGGTCTCGGTAGACTGCCTTGTCCAGAGCAGTCCATCAGACTACGATGCAATATAGGAGGATGGGCCTTATGATTGCTGTGTAGAGCCAGTGCATAATGCTTGGTTGGAAACCTCACCTTCTGCCCACCACTTTCTTACAGCTGTAGAGAGCAGTGGTTGCTTTCTTGACACGATCAAGAATGTTAGGTTTCCAATTCAGCCTCCTGTCAAGGACTAGGCCTAGGTATCTAGCCTGATCTTTGATTATTAGTTGGGTTCCATCCAACCTCGGTGGGTTGAAGGGCGGAATCTTATATTTATTGGTAAACAGTACTAAGTCGGTCTTCTTAGGATTAACCCCAAGTCCACAGTACTGCACCCTTCATTAGGTCGCTTAGAGTGCTGGGAAATTTTTATGTGGCGGCAATAGCAATGTCATCTGCATAGGCAGTCACAGCGTACCCTTCCTGTTCCACATAGCAACAGTAGTAGTTCGTTGACCACCACGTTCCACAGGAGAGGGGAGAGTACTTCACCTTGTGGTGTACCTCTGCTGACCATTCTAGTTGAGACGGCAGCAGCGAAGTTGGCTTTGACTACTTTTTGCGTTAGCAGTTGTCTTATCAGTTCTATCACTGATCCCTTAACACCCAGATCAGACAGCGCTTTGGTGACGGCCCATGGTTCAACATTGTTAAAGGTGCCCTCAATATCGAGAAAGGCGACTAGAGTGTATTCCTTACGTTCCAGTGACCTTTCTATTTTGCTGACCAGTGAGTGGAGTGCTGTTTCCACCGATGGCATGTTGGTTATTCGACAGCCTTCCTGGATGCAGCTGTGACGTATGTGAGAGTCTAAAATCTTCTCTAGAGTTTTTAATGGAAAAGAAGTAAGACTGATAGGCCTCAAGTCATTTGCATACATGTGGGAGCTTTTACCAGCCTTGGGTATGAAAATGACTTTTGGTTACCGTCCACTTGCTGGGGATATAGGGCAGGCCATATATGCATTCTGTTTTTCTGCATGTGCCTGTCTGCATTAGTCATTAAATCAAGGGTTTCTCCTAGGTAGTGGCTGGAAATCTAGTAGATCAGAGGCAGCTTCCCTGATGGCGCTTTGACGACGACCCCATTGCTATTTGTGCAGCTTGCATCGGCTCTTGAGGGAGGGAGGGAGACACGGTCGACGAAAGTCCTGGCGGTCTCTCGCGATTGCAGCTTTCCGATGTGCAATTTTGCTGGCCCCACTCGACTCCGCAGTGTTCGCGATTTCCGCATACGTTGCTTAGCTGCAACAAGGTAATGATCCGAATGCTGCCACCGTTTCTTAATTAATACCCTTACGTGCTGCTGTTTCTCTTATGGCCGTAAAGATTCCTGATATCCTGAATGGCGAGTTCTTATGGTAAGAATGCAAAATTTCAAAATACAACTCGCATGTTGTTTCAGGTTGTGGTCTAAAATGCGGTGTTCCAGTAATTGCCGGTATTTTTGCATTTAGCATATAATTCGCAGCATTTAATGCATTTCGATGTTTTAGGTGATTGCGCTACGAATACTTCTTCGTTAGAGACCAGGAGATGTATGTTCCGCTCTTATATTTCGGTTGTCACTTTATCTATTATCGTTTTCCCAGACAATTGTTGTTTTTGTCTTTTTCCTCTCAAACAATGTTAACAAAATAAATATTTGAAAGTATTCATCGTCGTCAACAACGTTCCAAGCAGTCTTACGCAATGTAAAGCGATCCAGTAGTATCCAGTAGACTTTAAGTTAGACCGGTAGAGTTATGTGCTCGATTGTCGGCCAGTCAATCACCCCAGACAAACATAGGCTTGCACAGCAATTAACAATAAACAATCGAGTCCATTGATACCAAGTCATCACACTGCCTCGTATGATACATCTATGTACATATGTATGGAGTTATGTACGTATTCGTACGTAGGCATGAGGGGAAAATATTTATGTCGTCGATAAACAAAGTAGTGGCAGCAGTGCCACCCCCTAAACCGCGCCAATTCGAAAAATAGATCACAGAAATTGGCCACGCTTAGAACGAACTGGCCTACCAATGCCATTAATATGACTGATTATTTGTCGCTGTATGTGTGCTCGCTCATCGCAGGCGCATCATGATCACGGTGATCTCAATGTCCCAGTGGTGTGCGCTATGAATATCCCTGAAATTGAAACAATTTAATGACAGCGACAACGACGATCGAGTGACATATGGACGAGTATGTATGTTAGAAACTACTACATAGTGATCTGTGAAAATTGCTAGAAAAACATTGATTCTATTTATTCTAGATACATTTATGACTGTGTGGAATATGATATGTGATACTATCGAAAGGGCGCTTCCTTGAGAGTCGGAGAAAATTTGTCTGTTTGCTTGGCAAATCGCTAATAGGATTGCCAACAGGTAGGAGGTAAATTGCATTCTAATGGAATTACAGCAACATGGCCATTTGCTTCCTAGTCATCGACGTCGCTCGTTCGTTCGTTCGTTCATCGCTATTGTGTAGTAAGTACGGACATTATTCATTAAACATTAAGTTGAAGCGTTTAAAATGCTGTAGTTCAATGGTGGAACGAGTAACGACGGACTGCGACGGCGACGGCGGCGGCACCGACACTGACATCGACACCGTACCAGTACTAGAACTACTGATGGTGGTTGTAGCATGTGAAGCAGAAATTAAAGACGTGAGAAAGGTTTCGCTAGAAAGGTTAGAGAGAAATTAAACTAACAGTGAAACCAGTGGCACCAGTACACTTGTTACAGGTTACTGACACCGTGTCTTAACTAGAATTTAATGAATAAATTCTCTGATTTTCAAGTACACATTTCTGTCCTATTCCACTGATCGTCGACACAGATACAGTACATGTATAGTACGTATGTATAGGTATATACGGGGCATAGGAGATAGCTACAATCAGTTTCTAATTCGATACGTCATCTTCTAAGGACACAAATAGCTTAAGAGTGTGCGTGGAGTTCCTTGACATTTGTTTATCAGTTTATCCTATTTATAGATTTTGTGTTTTTTTTTTTTTTTTTTCGCTTTCCTTTTATTTACTCACGCTACTCTTAGATTTCACTTACAAAAAAAAGTAGAAAGAGAGAGAGTGGGGAAAGATGAATGTTATCTTTACGTAAGCCGTCCTATGCCAAGCCCTCTCATTTCCAAAACCAAAGTCGTTTTCGTCGATAAAAAGAATACATATTTAAAAGCCATTAAATTGGCGCCTAATTTTATAAACAGCACAAATGCGTTACGTCCATCGGTTAGTTGTTAGTTATTCCACCCACACGAATCGATTATATCTCACCATCATCCAGACGTATTCGGTTTGACTATGACGTACGTCCGCAAAACACACATGTTCATCAGTGAGTGAGAACTCGATGACGATACGCATTCAGATGTGCACACTTAATCAAGAGATATTTCACAATCATCATCATTATCAACAGCCACTCTCGCATCTATTACTCCAACACCGTTAATATGTATGCAGTAGTCGATGCGCCATAGTACATATTGTAGGCTATGATGTTACTGGAACTGTCGCCGCCTTAAGTGTGCCCTGATTATGATGGAATTGTGCAATTGATCATACCAGACGACTAGGATAGCACCATGTTCTCCTAAACACAAACTCTGAATGGAAGCGCTCAGCTACCAAGGCTCATTCACCTTCGATACACGGCATAGAGATGTACGCTGACAGTGACTTTTATTCAGATACTTTACAGGTCTCCCTTAACATCTGGAAAACATTTGTTAATTCCTTCAATGCTGGGAAAATACGTGCCACCGACATGTAATCGCTCAAGGCACGTACTTTTTTTTCTTTTTGTTGCTTCTCTCCTTTCGGTTTAGTACTTTGTGTTTTTATTTGATGGCAGTGTCGGTAAATTAAAAGTCAGGTAGTAGTGGGCGCGTGGGAATATTCTGTATGACAATGAGCTAGCTGTGTATAGATACTGGTGGTTTGTATGAGATTTGGAAATGATCAAATTGGTTTTAAACTGGTTTTTCGGATCGCAGGATATTTATGAGCGATCATGTTGGACGGATAATGTATTTCTGCGGAAGTAACGTGCAGGTAACAAAAGGTTTGAAGGAATTTCCTTTGCGGAAGGGATCTGTTTTGTAGGAAACGATCGCAGAGGATTTGGTCAGAAAGAAGGAAGTTGTGTATAGCGCTTGAAACGTTCGGGGCCACCATGGTTCAATTGAGAATACGAGCACGGATAATGGCAAAGTCTTAGAGAGCCGATATCACGTTGCATTGTACGATGAATTATTGGAGTCTTCATAGCGCAAGACGTACTCGTAGGTGGTCGCTTTAGAAAACGAAAGTGGTTACGTACAGTTGAGGATAAAAGACTCCAACGTGACAACAGCAGATTGAATCTAAGAATTGAGATGTTTCCTAAGCAAACAGATTGATTGTTATCTTCGAGTCCAATTATTGACGTTGTGATGCACACATTTAGTAGCGGAGACGTATTCAAGAGTATCATCCAGAACGTTCAACATTTACGGCCTTAACATATGTATCTCGGGTTTTTAACTACCTTTTATGCTCCTATGTACATATGTCTACTCGCCCTCACCGCTTAATAATTTTGTGGTATAACCCAAGGCCTTAAACATCAGCTTCACTATCGATGGACAACTCGCTATATACATTTTTGCTTCACACCTTACCGCGCCGAATCTTCTGTCAAGGGCCACTAGGAATACTGGACACTGGCGAAGGTCCTCAATATTTGGAGCGGGCGGTCGTCCATTGCCAAATAGAAGTGTAGTCAGGTACATACCTCAGGATCTGGCTGGATCAGTATCTGTATTTTGATAAAAAAGTGGATGCTGCTCTAGTAGGGTGAAGATAATCTGCTACATGGCCTTAATCAAGCCCTAATCATGTTTGCCTATTGATGTCCCGTTTGGTTTAATATAAGTGCCAGCTTGATGAAAAGAAATCGATTGCTTGAGAAACAATGCCTAAGGACTTGTCTCCCACTACACAGAACACTACAGTCCGAGTATACGAACTTGGTCCCAATATGTATAATTTGTCCCCCTCGGAAGCATTCACCTATTTGGATCACTGTGGGGCTACCCCGAATAGATTAGTGGTGTGGCTCATAATTACATGGAGCGGCGTTTCCTCTCTGCGCTTGATGTCGTGCTCTGTGACACCGAGACCACTTTCAGTAGGGCGATTTCAGACCGTGATGATTGGTTTCGATGGATTCCACAGGTGGCGTCTTAACATAAGTAATCCTCTTGAAGCAGCTGTATGACACTGAAAGACTGGTGCTCCTGATTTCAATATCCAATATGTGTACAGAGAACCTATTCTGATATTAAGATTTTAACCGAAGGTCAAACACCCTACTTACCCTGTAAATGGCTTCCTGTTTAAATTTAGTACAATTCCTTTGCGTAAATAGCATTTTGAAATAATTAAGTACAAATAGGTCAACTTCATTGGTTTTTTCCAGGATCTGCATAGTGCGAAGATTTGGTCGATGGTGGACTTCCCTGGCCTGAAGCCACACTGCTGAGGACCTATTAGTTAATTTACAAAAGGCTTTAGGCATTCACACAAAACGGCAGCGAAGATTTTGTAGGCGACGTTAAGGAGACTTATCCCTCTGTTGTTGGTGCAGTTAAAAGGGTGTCCTTTCTTGTTGATCGAGCACACGATGCTGAGACTCCACTCCTCGGGCATGCTTTCCTCTGATCATATTATACAGATGAGCTGGTGTATACTCCTAACCAGGTCATTTCCAGCTGCTTTGAAGAGCTCAGCAGACAGCCCGTCTGCGCCATCAGCTTTATTCGACTTGAGTTGTCTTACCGGAATTGTCTGCGATCTTCGTCGTTTAGAAATGGATCATTCAGCTTGACAGCAGTATGTTGACAAACATCGCCATTTTACAGTCTGCAGAAGTGGTTTTTCCATATTCTCAGTATTGACTGCGATTCTACTACTGGGTGTCCGTTCTCAACTTTACATGCTTCCGTTCTGGCTTTATAACCTTGGCATGTTCGCTTTATCTGTTGATAAGACTTTCGAGCGTCGTGTCTGCAGTAATACCTCTCCGAATCCCCTATCGTGCGCTTCTCGTGCTCTTTCTACTTTCTCCTAAGAAGCCTATGCTCCTCCTTTCTTTTTAACCCGTAGAGCTCACGAGTTGTGTGAATCCTCCTGTACTCGTCATCGAACCAGTTGTTTCCTCGTAGTGGAGCCTTGAAGCCCAAAACTTCAGATGGAGTGCTTTTCAGCACTTGTTTGCAAGGGTTCCACTGTGGTTCTATTGACTGCATGGAGGCTTGAGGGGTATGAGAGATCTGTTTTTTTTTTTTTTGGTTGAAGGCTTCTGCTATCCGCTGGAGCACTCAGACGCAACACTGGTCCATTGTACCATTGCGAGAGCTTAATGGAGACGCGATCTGCAAAATCACGAGCGGTTTCTAGCCATAGTATCTTTCCGACTTCATAGCCTTGTATTCTTACTCTACTCCGCTGCGTTCATGATATCTGTAGGCACATCTTGGCTACTACCAGATAATGGTCCGAGTTGATGTTAGCTCCTCGAAAAATTCGAACATCAAGAATAGTGGAGGGGTGTATGACTTCGATCACGTTGTGATCAATGTGGCTTGTGATTGATTGATCTGGCGACCACCAGGTGCCTTTGTGTATATCGAGGTGCGGGGGACGCGTACTGGCTAAGAGGACATTTCGCCTCGTAGCAAGATCAATCAGCCTATGTCCGTTATCGGATGTGGTATCATGTAGACTGTATTTGCCGATGACTTGTTCAAAGATGCTTTGCTTGAAGTCTCCTAGTACAGTTTTGATGTCATAGCTGGAACATTGATCATACTTTCTGTCTAGGAGATCATAGAACTCGTCTTTGGTGGAATCATCCTTGTCTTCCATGGGGGCGTAGACGCAGATCAGGCTGATGTTAGAAAATGTACGCTTGATACGGGTCGATATGCGGCAATCGCACACATGCCTTAGTCTGTCGCTGTCCTCTCTCGTAATAGTAGATGTCGCATTCCACAAGGTGGAAGTAAGACCTAGCTGGAAGGTCGGCTGCAGAGATTCTTACTGGCTTTTTTTTTTTACCGGATTGCCAATGGCAATCATGGGCTTAGCACACGAACTTTTTGCACATTTTTGCTATTACACCAAACCCGATTCGCGATTTTTAAAAACCAAATGCGTAAAAAATCAGACAATACAAGTCACTAGTCTATTAAAAGATGCTGTTAGTCTCAATAACGACTTCGGATGTTAACATGGTTCTGATGATTGCAAACAAGAGCCAAGTAGCAGCTATTCTCAAAGCATTCATTAGATCAAAAATACTACTGCAGTAGCTAAAGGTGTTTCAAAAGACCATTACTTGTCAACCAGGCAGGGATTATGCCCTCTGACTTCAATACACAATCCTCGCAGATGTTCGACAAGAACATAAAGATGTGTCAGCAGCTACTGCCTACGAAACATGATTATTTTTATTCTATTAGACGCTTCTGGAGCAATAAACACTTTAGGACACGCGCAAATATCGGTCAGAATGTAAAGATGTTGGATGATAGACAGTGTCCAAGTAAACATTGCGACTTTTCTCCATCTCATTTTCACTATCTTGTCTAAGAGCATAGATAAATTGAATTAAATATATGTACATCGAGTAAGAACCTATTTATGTCTTGCAAAATTAGTTCATCGGCGAGACAGATGACTAAGCGTCCGACGATTTTACGAGTATTTTGTTTAGATACAAACTTTATGCCAAGATTAGTGCCATCCTTTGTCAAAAGCCGAACAGACTACTTCTGTTTTATAGGAATTCTCAAAATTCCAATAAATGCTCATCGTGAGTAATAAAATTTTCCAAAACTCCTCGATGTTTATTCGATGCCAACGAAATGCCTCCACTCATAAGAGGTGTGTTTTCCTTTCTTCAAAAGCGTTTAGTTTCCAAAATCAGTTTCAATCTAAACGTGTAAACCTTTACGACCCGTGTCTATAGTTTTGCATCCCGTCGAGGAGTCGAAGGAATTATTTGCAGCAAAAAACAAAAAGGAAATTCGTTTTCGCTACGTATTTTGTGCGAAATACACGTAGTATGTTCAAAAATAGCGAAAACGATGGCAACTAGCCGGCGACTAGCAACACAGCATCCAGCAGTAATTCAATGATTCGAATACTTTCGTTTTCGCCGACTGGAAAATATACTTTGACTCGGATGGTTTTGAATACTGCAGACGGCAATCTTGATGACAAAAAAATGTATATAAAGTAAGACGATCGACAGCGACAGCGTACGAATAGGTTGGAAACATTCTTAATCGTTCATGGTTTTTCGGTATCTATCGTTGTCTAGTCATTCTTCATCGCTTTTTTCTTGATACTGTATGTACAAGTAGGTTGTTAAGTACTTCAGGGTATGGCATGGTTAGTTGTGATTTTGGAAAATTTCCAGAATGCGCGAAACAGCATACAGATGGTTTCGAAACACAATATTCCTCTTAGTACTTTGTTGTATTAAGTCGAGTGCCTGTACATTTCATCGAATGTACATATTGTAGTTATCCCACTCGATGAGGTGGCAATGGGAGCGCTCGAATCCGTATCATACTTGAAATAGATATCGACGTATAAATTTAGAACAGAAGTTGCGATCGAACAAGATCAAGATGATGTGACGGTATAGTGCACACGCCGATGAAGATGATGATAATGGTAATGATGATGGAGCCGGTATCGTTGCTGCCACTCACTTCTTAACTATCGCCTCTTCGGTTGATGCACGTACATATGTACATTCACAGATAATGATCGTCGTCATTCGCATCGCTATCGTCATCACGCCAACCACGACGATGATAAAGGCGAGACACAAGACCAGTCGTCAGACTAAATGGAATTCTTCAACGGCACACACTTAAGATACGGCTGTGTGCTGTGTGTTTTCTGTCAGGTTGATAATGTTTTGATTTTTATTCGTTCTATGAATACTGAAATAGATTTTTGCCCCTGCGTGTCGACTCTGGTTCCTATTCGGTAAGAAATGGTCTTGAACGGAATGATTTAAGCGTCTGACTGATGAATATTTTGCTTTTGTTTTATATCTTTCGGATTTATGGGAGGAAATCGTACTGGTATCTGGTATCATATTGAGAGGCGTGTGAGAGGAACTTTCGAAATCGTTTTATTACCGCCTGTTATCGGTCGGAGCTGCTCTACTGAAATTCAAATTTGATTGGTTTACTGCATATTCATTTGTGTAGAAAGATGTAGTAACCTATGATCAAATCACAATATTTTGGATTTGGTATAGCATGGCGCTTAGATGTATTTTAAGTCTGTCAAACCTCTCGCAAATGTAATACATGGAACACAGTACGAAGGGTTGTGAAAACGCACGAAAATAAATTTTCAACTTTTGAAACAGGCGATTGGGTTGTTACGCGAGATTACATTCTCCCTTTGCTCGTATTGCTCAACAGTCATAGTTCTTTAGACTGTCCCATTGAATGCTTGCGTCGAATGTTGAACGTCACTCACAGGCAGCATTACCGCAGCTTTGTAATTTGGGATACTAATCCGTCTCTTGAAGTTCCAACGAACCCATACACACGCAATGTGTGTATGGGTTCGCTGCACAGCTTGTTCGACATGGTGCACCAACATACTTCGTTTTTTTTTTAAGACCAGGCCTAAGGATAATACGTGGTTTGACTTGAGCTGCAAGGAGACTATTAGGCTGAGGGAGCTATGTTTTCGGGCCTACAAGGCAAACAGTTCTGAGGAAACCGAAAAAAGTACATGCGAGCCAGAAATGACTACAACACCCACATCCAACGGGTTAAATTCCAATCTGACCAAAAATGAAGGCGTAAAATCCTTCAAATCCCAAAGGTAGCAAAAGTTTCTGGTCGTTTGTAAAAGACGTAAAAAAACTCAACTACGTCGTCTATACCGACGACGCTCATACACAATGACATTCCAGCTGTGACCCCCTTAGACAAAGCTTACTTACTTGCTGCCCGTTTCGCAACCAGTTCTCAATTCCCAGGTTGTCCTTTGTCCCCGCCTGTACAAGAGTGCGTCAATTCCACCATGTGATTAATCCACTTCCGCACTCGTACAGTCGCAAGGGTTCTTTAGGACCTCGACATACACAAATCCGCTGGTCCAGATGGTATTGCCCCAATAGTTCTGAAGAGGTATTCTTCTACGCTGGCAAAACCGCTGAGTAAGCTTTTTCAGCTTTCCTACTCCTCTGGGCTCTTTCCGAGTAGGTGTAAAACAGCATTTGTCCAGCCTATACCCAAAAAAGGCGAATCATCTGCTCTCTCCAACTATCGACCCATTGCACTAACGTCCCTTCTTTCCAAGGTCATGGAAACGCTGATTAACCGTCAGCTTATGAAATATCTTGAATCACGGAAACTCCTGAATGAACGTCAGTATAGTTTCCGTAGCAACAGATCCACTCTTGATTTGATGGCATATCTCGCCGAAAAGTAGAATCGCTCGCTTCACCAAGCAGGTGAAAGCAAAATTATTGCAATGGATATTTCGCAAGCATTTGACAGGGTTTGGGATGAAGCCGTTTTGTCGAAAATGCGTGCTTTTGGGATTAGTAAGTCTCTTCTTCAATGGATTAGAAACTACCATTCGAATCGCTCAATTCAAGTTGTTTTGGATGGATTCAAGTCTGATACTCACTTTGTAAATGCTGGTGTTCCCCAGGGCTTCGTTTTGTCTCCGACACTCTTTCTTATTTTCATAAATGATCTCTTGTCTGTTACTTCTAATCCAATTCATTCCTACGCTGACGGCAGTACCCTCAGCTCCTCATTATCATTTACTAGTTTACGACCCTGCACTTCGGTTGTAGATAGGAAGCGGCAGCGTATCTTGAGCTCAATAAATTTCTGAACGCAATGCTGAGAAATGCTTAGGCTTCTTATACAGATGCAAGAAATGTTTCTCACTCTTAGATCTGGCTACAATCTATAAAGCGTTCATTCGCCCCCAATTAGAGTTGAACGCTCGTGTCTGGTCCGGTGCTTCCAAGACCTCATTGCACCTACTAGGCAGAATACAAAAACGCGCGATAAAACTGACTCCAGCATTACCAAAACATTAGACTCGCTGGAACATCGCAAGAATGTTACCTACCTCTCCCTGTTTTATCGCTACTTCCACCAAAAATGCTCTGATGAAATAGCCAGTTGCATTCCGCCCCTTCAACATTTCTTCCGCGGCACTAGGAATGCTCACTAATATACCCTGAAGTCCGCTTTCGGACGTACCATCAAATATAGAGAATCTTTCATTAACCGAACCACACGAATCTGGAACTCCTTGCCGGATTCGGTTTTCCCCCCTCAATGCAATATGCAAGCATTTAAGATCAATGTCCATCGGCACCTCCTCTATCCCCCTTACTTTATATCTTCTGCCCGCACTGTGTCGCCGACATAATAAGATTTATAGACCTTGAGTGCGCGCAAAATATTAAAAAAAAGAAAGAAAAAAAGACAAGAAAATTGGACTGAAGTTGACAGACTTACCGTCATGACGGGAGGAGAAGTAACTTTGGCAACCTGATGATACCTCCATCGCTTCAAATTTTGATAAATTACACAGCCATCTCCACACTGTGGACTTTGCTGGCGTAAACATCGAACCGGTGAGCTTTATTTTGCTAAAGGAGCATTTTCACGGCTGAAAGCAGTCCTTAGTTAAGATAAATGTCGAATAACAGTTCCATCGCTCTGTCCATTTTCCTAAAGAGGCTTAAAACAACATTCGCCAGTAGTAACCTTTGCGACTGTGTTTCAAAAACTAGTTGGGAATGAAGCCTTTGAGATCAGATTTTCTAAAGCATTACTTAAGTCTTTCATGTGTCAAATCTGACGTTGTCTTCGTAAAGTTAGACATTCTTAGCAACATTACAAGTACATCTTAGTCAACAACTTATGTGCCAACACTTGCTGAATTCTCCAGATGTTACTCCTTCCGACTACTCATGGCCTGGCCAAACAGAAGTTCACTTTTTACGAAGAAGTCAACAATTTGGTCGCTTTTTAGATTACCTCAAAAGGCGACGAGTTTTTTAAACGTAGTATCCGTATTCTACCTGAAATATGACCAAAGCCAGTAGAATACGATTGGCAATACCTTGAAGCTATAAATGAAGCTTCAAAATGAAAAAAAAATACCCTCAAAATTTATTTGTAGACCTTATAAGTCGTCAACATTTTTGTGTGGTGAGTTTTTAGAGTTTTTACGTGAATTAAGCCAACTGTCGTGTGCCGTTCAACTGGATTCAAATTTCAACTTAAAGGATCACTACTTCAAGCTATGGGATGAATTTTATGAAGAAGACCCAAGAAAACCAACTCAACACCCATCACCTTTGCATCGATTTCAAGGCCCCGTATGACAGTGTGTCTAGAGACAGCACCATGTTTAGATTTGACATCTCTGCAAAACTCATTAGATTGTGCAAGATGACAATGGAGAATTCTCGCTGCTTCACTAAGGTCGGTAGCGAATTAACCGACCCCTTTGATATTAAAAAGGATTTAGACAAGGTGACGCACTGTCATGTTACTTTTTCAACATCGTACTCTGGCCAACACAAGAGGTGCGATCTATTTGAAGTGTGCGCAATTGCTCGCGTACGCGGATGACATTGACGCAATTGGACATATAAAGCGAGACGCCAATGAGGCATTGAAAAGCATTGAAGCAGAGGCGGCTGAAGTGGGCCTTTCAAATAACGAGGGTTAAACGAAACATATGCTGTCATCCAAAAAACGACGTACAACACCGGTGTCTTGGCTAGAACGTCACAATTGGCAGCTACGATTTCGTAGTGGTCAAGAACTTCGTCTACCTTGACTCACTCGTGACCACTCGTGATCAAACGCAGGATAACTCATGCCGACCGCTGCTTCTTTGGGCTCAAGAGGCAATTGAAAAGTATGATGATCATCTCTGATCATCCCGATTCTCCTTTATTGCGCAGAGGCCTGGACTTCAACGAAAGCGGATGAGGAGACTCTTTGTCGTTTCGCGAGGAAATTTCCGCGTTCAATTTATGGCCCCGTTTGTATAAACGGGGTAAGGAGGAGGAGATATAACGACGAACTGTATGGGCTCTACAGCGACATAGGCCTAGTACGTAGTCGCAGAGGACTACCGGATATAAGGTGGCGCTCAAATGTAGAAGGGGACTTTGAACAACTGTGCGTGCGGAGTTGGAACGAGCTGGCAAAAGATAGTGCCAACTGGAGAAGCTTGTTGGTTGGGGCTCAGGTTCACACTGGACTGAAGTGCCATCAAACAGAACCGAACATTTTTTTTTTACAGTTCATGCAGGTTCAAGGGTAGTCACGTAACCTGAACGGAGTGCAGTGGTTCGGGTCGTAAATGTTCGTCCACTACTCTCCAGGGGTGGTTATCCTAGATAGGAGGAAAGGAACCGACCGAATTTTCGCGTTGGTTGTAGTTCTCAGCAACTTTTCCATGCACTTATGGTATTATATTAGAATTGGGCACACAGAGTATGAACTTAAATCGACCATATTCTATGAGTGTTATGCCTTCATCGGTATACTTGATCACTTCTCATTTACAACAGCTGTGTCGCATTTTTGTGTCCCGGATAGGAATTGTTTTTTCTTGGCAATGGACCTACATACCTTCACCTTGACGGTCGGTGACGTTTACCACTGTGTCACGGCCATCCTGAAAACCAGTGTATACGATAGATTTACCAGAGTTACTGTAGAGGGTATTTGGTTAGGTATTCCGTCAATGATTCGGTGCTTTAGGCTGGAAGCCATCGAAAACGAATATATTCTGAGGAAGAAATTCATAAGACAATTGATACAAAAGATATGCATTAGTGTGGCTCAAATCTGTGTTGAAAAAGATGAGATAAAAGATAGTGTATGGTCCACTGCCCTGATATATTCGCACCAAATGGGGTACTTTTGAGATCGACTATAACTCTTTACCACTAAAATCCCTCTAAACAAATGTCTGTGTTGAGGTATTCTAGATCTGTTTAAAAAAGAAAACAAATTGGAGTAGGCATAGTCTTCCAAACATAATTTACACTAAGATGTTAGACACCAGAGAAGAAGTTTTAAAGGGAAATATGCAGAGGTGTCGACGAGACCCAAAAAGAATTAGTAAGATCTCCGGTATCTTGAGTATGTAGCAGGCTTCAACAGTTACTTTATGAAAAGCACGATCAAGCTCAGAACAAGGTGATTAGGCCAAGGTTGACAACACTTCCTGATATGAGGGTTATTCGATAAGTCAGTGGCTTTGATGTAAGATGACCCTTCGACGTCATAGAGGATCGGTCAAACACTTAGCTAAATTAATCGAAGGAGCCTTGGATCGAGAGATGGAAAAACTGCATTGAAAGACCTAACAGATTGGAGACTGTCCTTTACAGTGAATTTCGTTGCGATCATACGAGTACAGTCGCTGAGCGTCTAGGATATCCAAATAACGTCACAATGGACGAACTCTTTAATAAAATCAACGATACGATGTTGAACGATCGGGTCCAGGTTCGTAGCAATTTCAAATGATGCCGTCATTCCAATCCTGCGTCACCATTTGGGCCTACAGAAATTATCAGCAAGATGAGTGCCGCGTTCGTTGACGGTAGTTCAAAAATGCGTTCGCTGAAGACCTGGAGCTTTCCAAACACAATCCAAGTGAATTTGTATGATGTTTCGTAACTGTGAACACCCCTACATGCCATAAATGAAGAGACGTGCTCCAGGAAAGGCAGACATAGTTCCGTCGCCTGAAAAAATCATTGCCATCGTTTTCTACGATTCACACGACATGTAACCTTCATTGTCCGACTATCGGATAGTACTATGCCAAGCGGTCCCATTTGAAGAAGGCAAAGCTGCAGTTTCAGAAGCAACTGCGAAATAAGCAGAATTCCAATATGAGCTACATCCTCATGCTCCTTATTTCGCAGAGTTGGAGAAAAAATATTTTTGGAATGGTCAATATAGTTGGAATATCCTTCAGGAAATAGTCTCGCATAGAAAGTACGACCTGAACAGAGCTCGTCGACGAGTACGTATACTAAAAAGACAGCACCATGGGACTACTAAGAGTCCTTACACTCTTTGTGCTCTAACTACTCTAACTACTAACTATTATAGCTCTACCCATCAATGGTTATCCACTGCAAGGTCCAAGACTCGCTTGGTTATTCTTAGACAGTTTCGTCATTTCATTAAAACAAAGAAAAAAAAGCCGAATGAAGAAAATTGTCCCAATTCATCAGCGAGACACGATTAATCGTACAATTTGCTAGCTACCCATAAAGACATCCATTACAGTGGCATTCAAGGCACTCTGACTGTCAATGCTAATGCCGTAGCCGAAACCCGACTACATATCGTGCCACCTAATTATTCGCAATAAAAAAAAATTCCAGTGCCGAGAGAAAAAGTGTCTAATAACCTCAACTAACTGACATCGACATGCAAATCTAGTTAAGACCGCGTAAGTCACACACTCTACTGCGCATGCTCAACCCTCCTAACCTGACAATCGAGTGTGTGAATTTTCTCAGACTTGGTGTGCGCCTAACATGTCTGCGCCGCCGCCGTGTAGATGGATGCTTTGAGTACCACCAGTCAACGATCAGGTAACTAAGCACCGGTAAGCTAACCAGCTATCGAAAAACCAACGATGACGATGACGACTGTGAGTTACATTGTGGCGAATTGTTTGCATTTTAGACTAAATGCATGTTAGTTGCGCCGTTTGAGCTGCAATTGTGTACCAGTTGCCGGCAAGGCGGTACAGGTCGAGTTAAGGAAAAAAAAAAAAAAATGCTTTGGAGCATAATTCACATTTAAATGGACATTTGGAGGCTTATTCATATAAACATGTATCTCGGCGTACTCGTATCTCATGACTTCAAATTTGTTTCAAATAAGTAAACTGCAGAAAAACATAAAACTAGAGGGGGAAGGATGCAAGGAAAAAAGGTAATTGAAGGCGAAAAAGCGTCCATCATGCAAAAAGCATCCATGGGAACTCGCGCTGATACAACTGATTTGTGCCGAGATTGCTGCTGTTGCTGCCACTGCCACCACTGCCACCGGGTGATGGTGATAGAGTACGAGTATGTAGCCCGTCCGTATAGCGGTTGGTATTTACGAGTACAAGCTGCCATGCGCAACAGCGTATGCAACATTCAAAAACTGGCAAGTGGGAAAACGTGCTTCGTTAGTTCTTGACTGTTCCATTTCGGGGGCGTGTGTCAATTTATGATCATGAATTCTGTGATTACAAATTACAAAATTATTCGCCAGCGGCCAGTTTATTTGGCACTTGATTGCGAATTTATAAACGAAATGAGTTGAATCTGTGATTCTTCAACTACTATACAAGTTGATGAGTCTGGTTTGGTGAGTGAGTCATGCCGGCCTTTGCGATGTGAATCACGCGCTAATTATGCACATATGTATCTATCTATCTAGTTTGCGATGAAATGACTTAAATATTTAAGGAGATGAAGTTACTATCGTGACATCGATTCGATCGCATGCGAGCTTAATACGAATATACTTGTATCGCATCCCAGAATCTGCATCAATCTTCATTCCTTAATTGTATCTTATCTACGATGATGTGAATTTAAGCCGGATCCATGTACGAGTATCGTAGCTCTCACCAACTGTCCCACATGCATTGTGGCGTAAATGTAAAATGTTCCCAGCGTTTGTGCGTGCGTGCGTGCGTGCGTTTATGCGTAACATTGCGTCTCGTGTGCGTATAATTTTGTTTATACACAAAACAAGGTGCTACAGTGTTATGATAATGACATTTAAATTGCATCTGATAAATTTCCATCGATTTGATTGCGAATTACTTGGCACTGGTACTGGTCGTGGTCATTTTGTTTGGCGTGCGCAAGTTGTTCTCTTAGCTCTTGCCGCCGCCGCCACTTGTTTTCTTCTTCTGCTTCTTTTACTTCTTCTCTTAGTCATTGCGTATGCATATGCATATGCTGAATATCGCATTTAGGACTTTAGTAATTGCATTCTCCGTGTGAGATCATTGGGACCGCTGCGCCAGGGCCCACTGCATCAACATTAACTTGCACTACCATGGCAGTGTAATCAATAATCAAACTGATAAAGATCTTGTTCTGGGCTCACTTGCTTGTCCCTGTTGTGTTGAGACATGCGGCGAGTTCTATGCAGTTAATGTGTAGTTTGGAATTCCTTCTATCCTGTGAGAAACAGCAAGAGCGCGCCTCACGTTTTGGATTAGACAAGCTTTACATATGCTAATTGCGATGCATGGGAATTTTTTCGTACAACATTCCTGGCATCGTTCAGAATCCTGATTGCGGCATCAATGTTCATGTCCATGTGCAACATACGAGTTTTCGTATTAAGGATGTTCTCAACCGTCGACTGTGGAGGTGTTTTCTGTCTTCTGTTTTCTGTGTTTGTGTTTTTCCCTCCGCACGAGTATACCTACAGTGTATAATCCGACACCTTGAATTCGAGCATCTCATGCAGAACCGTCTTTTGCGTTATATCATGATTTCTTACATCAGATGCTTAAATACAACCAGGTGGGGTAATGAAATCCTACCGCTATACTATCTGCTATACCGGTTGATGGTCGGTTGCTCGGTTGCTCGCTTGGTTGGTTGTATTTACTTGGTGCAGCAGCATGTTCGGTCAGTAGCGTTGCATCCAGTGAAATCAAAACGACATTTTACGGGCGTGTACACTAGATGAGTTCTAGTTCGTGATGACAGCGAAGAGAACAAGTGTTCAATGTGTACGCAGTTATCAATTGCATCGTTTGATCGTCGAAACTTCTGTGAAACAGAAATTTCACCTTGCAAGCTTGGAATTATTTCGCCATATGGTGCGGCGCGTGATATAATCTTAATGTGTGCCGGCATGTACGAATACTCGTAGGCATGGCTAATGCGAATAGCGAATATTCTTGGGTTAATTGAAAATTCAGGTCCATAATGTGGAACAGACATGGCTGACAGATGATCGTTGACGTGTCATTGGTTGTGTATTTGGCGCCTTGGCTACGTATGCACGTAGACAGAGTGCTTACATTGTTGCTGAACTTGCTGCGATGATACACGAACGTGTGAAAAGCTATCACAACATTGGCTTTTGTTGGTCGGTATCAACATCTTCTCCAAGCTCTAACCTTAAAAGTCAGATCGAAGAGGCTCTCAAAAATGGTCCAGATTCCACCAATGGCAACGAATTGAATTATTATTTTAGATTTTGACCTCATTATCGCTCAGATTAGGAAAATCATTACCTCAAGTTCCGCCATGCACGATAGTAGAACAATTGAGCAATTTTTTGCACCGAGTCACCAGGTTACCGGTGATGTAGTTTTTAATATGCCATCCTCTGCTCAAACTATATTGGTGCAGTGTATGTTATTAAAAGTAGTCCTCATCTTTTGAGGCAATCTAAGAATCAGCCCGATTCTTGGCTTCTCCGTAAGAAGTGAAGTGCTGTTCGACCAGTGCTGTTCAGCCGTCGACCGAAATAAGTGGTAGTCGGAGGAGGCAATGTCCGGAGAATTCAGCGGGTAGGGTAGGACATCCCGGGGGCACTGTGGCGTAGTGGTTAGTGCGTTGGACTCTGACGCACAAGGAGCGCGTTCGGATTCCGATAACACCAACGCCATCGAATGTTTATTTCGCGGGGTACTAGCAAAATCCCACATAGCATACTTGCGAGGCACACACCTAGGCCAGATAGGGCTTTTGTGTTGCTACGAGTGAGACGATTCCGTTCTCATCGAACCATTTTAAGCTATTTACGTAGTTAAGAAGGTCAGTTATACTTATCCGCTGAATTTCAGTCAGGTCGTTAAGAAAGTACGATCTTAGGTATTGTTTCCTACTATGGCAGAGGGCCGGGCAGACGCAGAGCAGTTGTTGAATAGACTCAACCTCCTCTTCGTCTTCACAGCTCCTGCAGAAGTCATTTGAAACTTGCTCTAGTTTTTGTGCATGACTGATTACTTCCAGGTCATGGTCAGGTTTGCCTGGTAGTTAGGCAGGTATGCCCTTGGGCCCATCTCGGGTTCGTCTCAGCTATGGCTTGATTCGTTAGCTCTAGCATGTCAGCTCTCTCATTCCCTGAAATATTGCTGTGTTCTGTTCAGAGATAGGCGGCAGTTAAGGCTTGTATGTGTAGGCGTAAGACTCCAGCGATTTCAGGGCAGCTTGGCTGTCAGTGAAAACTCCAATATCTGTGACGGATATCACGTTCCACCTTAGTCGAGACAGGACTTCCTTTATTGCTAGGAGCTCCGTCTGAAAGACGCTACAATTGCCCGGTAGTTTTAAGGCCTCATATTCGCACCTAAAAAAAACTTGTGTTTTACGTCTCTTGGCTTGAGTTCATACGGAACCCAATGTCTTTGTTTTTACACACTACCCATGGCCTCGAGGCGGTTTAAAATCGCTTGTAGAGTCAACCCCAAGATTTGAGTGAGCTTTCTTTTGAAGTTGGCATGGATCTTGGTCAATTGCATTACAACGGTGCCTTTGAAGCCTTTGAGCTTATTGAATACCCAGAATTTGCATGGTGCCAAATTAATTGAATACGATGGTTTTTGGAACGATATGGATTGAGTTTTTGGCGAAATGATCACGAAGGATTGTGAGACATTGCTTTATCGTAGTGCAAAAACCAATACTTTTCTCGCCAGAATTCCGGCCTCTTTAGGCGAATAGCGAACGGCGAACGACGCATCTTCTTCTTCTTTGGTGATGTTACGGCTCATGACGGAACAGAGTCAAGCTCGTTTCTGGGGTGTAGGTACAAAATCCAAGTCTCATCTCCCGTAGTAATGCGATCCATCTTGGAAGGCATGGTTTCACACACTTCAACGCGATTATTCAGTGTTTTTGGTACCAGTCGAGATTTGACGAACTTGAGACCCAAAAACCTTTGCAAACAAGCTCTGAGAAGCACTGCATCTGAAGATTTGCACTTCAAGGCACCACTACGAGGAAATACCTGGTTCGACGATGAGTGCAGGAGGATTCACACAGCTCGTGAACTCTACGAGTTAAAAAGAAGGGAGGAGCATAAGCTTTTCAGGAGGAGAAGAAGAAAGAGTACAAGAAGCGCAAGAAGCGATTGAGGACTTGGAGTGGTGTTACTGCAGGCATGACGTTCGAAAATTTTATCAACAGATAAAGCGAACATGTTAAGCTTATAAAGCTAGAAGCCTGTAGGGAATAGACACCTAGTAGTAAAATCGCAGTCGATGCCGAGAATGTGCAAAAACCACTTCTGCAGACTGTTTAGCGGCGATGTTAGTCAATATACCGCTGTCAGGCAGATTAATCCATTTCTTAATGATGAAGATCAAAGAGAATTCCGTCCCCCTGACCTCGACGTAAAGCCAAGCCTCAAACCAAATAAAGCTACTGACGCAGACAGACTGTATGCGGAGCCCTTCAAAGCAGCTGGAGACGACCTGGTTAGGAGCATGCACCAGCTCATCTGTAAGATGTGGTCAGAGGAGTGGAGTCTCATCATCGTTTGCCCGATCCACAAGAAATAAGACTCCGACTGCGCCAACTATGGAGGAATAAGTCTTCTTGACATCGCCTACAAAATCTTCTCTGCCGTTTTGTGTGAACGCCTGAAGATTTTTGTATATAATCTGGTAGGTCCTTATCAGTGTGGATTCAAGCTAGGGAAGACCACTATCGAACAAATTTTCACACTACGGAAGACTCTGGATAAGCCAGTGAATTTCAGGTCGATACTCAGCGTAATAAGACAGAAAATATACAATTCCGTGTCTACCTTTGACATCCCTGCTAAACTCGTCAGACTATGCGGGTTGACTTTGAAGAGTACTCGCTTCTCCATCCGAATCTGTAAAGGCCTGAGCGATAGTTTTGAAGTCAAAAAAGGATTTCTTCAACATCGTATGAGAAATGATCGTGTAAAAATCACTGCCTAACACAAGAGGCACAATTCATTTCATATCCTCACAACTCCTCGCTTACGTGGATGACATTGACACAATCGGAAAAAATCAGCGAAATGTCAATGAGGCGTTTGGGAGAATTGAAGCGGAGGCGGCGAAAATTGGGTTGGCAGTAAATGAGCGCAGAACTATGCTGTCATCAAAGAAGACGCTCGCCACCGACCAGTACGTTTGTATTAGCAAATATATGCTTGAGGTAGTTAAGGACTTCGTCTGCCTTGGCTCCGCAGTGACCTGGAACAACGACATCAGTTCGGAAATCAGACGCTAAATCACTCGTGCCAATCGCATTTAGGTGATCCATGTACTAACACACTCGTGGAAAATACTGTGGAATCCTTCAATCTTGCTCTCAGTGAGACTCCTTCAAATGAATATATGTCTCAAACGGAATTGAAAATTCATCTCAATAACTTGAAAACACGAAAAACTTGCGGTTTAGATAATATTGAAAATGTTTACCTTAAAAGGTTACCTAAAGAGGGCATCAAATTTCTGGCTTATATTATCAATTCTTGTCTTAAATTGCAATATTTTCCAGATGCGTGGAAAATTGCAAAAGTAATTCCATTACCAAAAGCAGGAAAACAGCGAAATGATCCTTTTGGCTATAGGCCAATAAGTTTGCTGAGTAGTATAAGTAAAATTTATGAAAAAGTCGTTAAGGACAAAATTGTAAAAATTATAGAAAATCGGAAAATATAACCTGATGAGCAGTTTGGATTCAGACGTGACCACGGTACCGCCCATCAGGTACTAAGGATTTGTAATAGTATTAAGCAAAATAGAGCAGAGGGAAAATCAAGTGGCTTGATACTATTAGACATCGAAAAAGCCTTTGATTCTGTATGGCATAATGGCCTCATATATAAAATGTCAAACGATAATTTTCCTCTGTTTCTCTGTAAAACTATTCAAAGTTTTGTATTAAGTCGTCGTTTTCAAGTATTTGTTAATGGTTTTGCGTCGAACCTAATTCATTTTAATGTAGGTGTGCCTCAAGGTTCCGTCCTCGGTCCCGTCTTATATAACCTATATACGTCTGACATACCGCGGCTTCCACTCTGCGAAGTTGCGATTTACGCTGATGATACCGCCATATTAGCATCGCATGAAATTGGTCTCAATATTAAGACGAATCTAAAGCATGCAGCTGAGCGGTTAAATGAATACTATGTGAAGTGGAAAATTAAACTTAATACCGAAAAAACTCAAGCTATCTTTTTCACTAGAAAAAGAAAACCTTGTTTTCTTCCATCTAGTCAACTTACTATCAACGGTCACGCAATAAGGTGGAAATCTTCGGTAAAATACCTGGGCATATATCTTGACCCAAGATTGACTTTTAAGAGCCACATCACCGAAACACTTAATAAAGTGAACGTTGGAATAAGAATACTATATCCGTTTATTAATAGAAAGTCATGTCTTTCATTAGAAAATAAAATAATAATTCATAAAACTATATTTCAACCAATTTTGCTATACGGCTGTCAGGTTTGGGGCAACTGTGCTAAGTGCCACATTAAAAAGCTACAACAAATGCAAAACAAACTATTAAAAATGATGCTAAATTTGCCTTGGCATTACTCAACACTACATCTACACACTAGAGCTAATGTTGAATTGATCTCATTCAGGATTTGCAAACTTAATGATAGTTTCATGACTAAATGCGATATTTCAAACAATCCTTTAATCAACCAGCTGAACCTGTTATAATGCAGCACTTGTTTTTTTTTTTTTTTTTTTTTTTTTTTTTTTTCGGCCAACTTTCATTTGAGGTTTTTGTTTTCATTTGTTTTCCTCAGTTTAGTGTATTCTATCATTCTCACCATTGTAATTAAATAATTTGTATAATATTTCAGTAGAAAGATATGAATCACATCTCTGTAAATCTATTAGGTAAATTGTGCGATAACACATTTTTTGTAAATTTTAAATGAAATAAATAAATATCTATCTATCTATCAATCGCTGTTTCTTTGGGCTCAGGAGGCAATTGAGTAATGGAGCCCTCTCCCGAACGACAAAGTTGATTCTATATAAGACCCTTATCATCCCGGTCCTGCTATATGGCACAGAAGCATGCACAGTATCAAAAGCGGAAGAGGAGGCCCTTGGTCGTTTCGAGACAAAGGTTTCGTGTGTGATGGACACTACAGCTCCAGCCGGGAGAGTCTTTGAATCCAACCCCGAGGGACGAAGAAACAGAAGACGGCCGCACCTAAGATGGCGCACGTAGGTGGAAGGAGACCATGCACTGGGTGTGCGGCAATGGAAAAGGCTAGCAAAGGATCGTACTAGTAGGAGGGTCATGTTGGCTGAGGCACAGGTTCACGCTCGATAAGATGAAGATTCGTCGGTTTTTAAGCACGAAATATTTGACTTTTTGGGCGTGAGTTTCGTCGATTGAGGTTGATGGTCGCCCGGGACGCTCTCGGTTTCGACACGTTCTCGACATAAAAATCGAAAGGCAGTTCTACTTACCTAAAAATGAAAGCATTTCTCCATATCCATTTGCGCGCGCAGTTTAAATTCAAATGTCCCCTTACTTTTTCGACACAGTAGCAAAGAGTGAAGCATCTTCTGGGTATTCCTGTTTTACTTTTTTTTTTTTTGTTGGTCTAGCAAGCCTCTTCAGGTACTTATGACCTTGCAGCACCAGAGATCAAATTAGTCTCACAAACCGATTAATAACCAACGGTAACTTCCATTAATTAGCCGATCCTTTAATAATAACTTTTCCCGTCATCAAAATAATATTTTTCTCTCGAAACCAAATTACTCATGCACATCTGAGCAATTAACAAGGAAAAACAAAAATCAAATTATGGGGGTTTTTCATCAATGAGATGCGAATTTTCAACTGACAACGAAAGTAAATGATGGAGTGGCGCCACGGATACCACCAAAATCACATAGTTCATCTCTGATTGTGCCACGTTCGCGCTCTATCCCCTGGTAGACTATTAACATGAGCTGTATCTGCAAGTTTGATTTCACCAACTAATCTGTGGTCCTTGTGAAAATATCTCCCAAAATCAAAATTTGGAATGAAAAAAATACAAAAGCAAGTGAATAAACAAATAGATGTTTCGCCATACCTATCACTGTGATGATGTGTCGAATGATGTGACGGAGAACTGTTGCATTGTTTCTATATATTCTCAATTTTCCATTTTCAAACTGCCCAGGGCACCGCCACCTACTACAATTCACTCTCACACTTTGTTTATCGAAATGATATGGCAGCTACATACCATATACATACATATCCCCGAACCGCTAGAAGCCACTTAGACTTCCATCCGTTCGGTAATTAATTGAATATCGATGAAAGATTAATATGATTGCTACTTTCAGTAGCAGCTACAATAGCCGGTCATGCAACGATACCATGCCCATTCGACTAGCGATAAGCTCCCTTTCATTACCCCAGCTCACAAGTTATGCTCTTCATTCAGATCAAAGGGTATTTGTAACAATATTTGTTGATGGGCACACACACCCAGAAATGAAGTTAACAATAATTTATAGATACTCAAGGTGAGTGCGTAGGAAAAATTGATTAATCTCGAGTGTAAATGTATCGAGATGGTTGGCATAGAGCAGAGCAGAGCAAAGGTGAGCATACGAAGATGTGTGTTTATAAGCTCAAGTTAAACAGACAGGTTAGATCTTTGATCTGCCCTAAAGCCGCAGCAGGCAGTGATGTTATTGTTCCGCCGCATGGCGCCGTCAGAGATCTCCCTTTCTTTCGTTTCGTCTTTTTTTTTTTTTTTTTTGTTTTTTTTTGGGAGTAGCGCACGAGCAAAGAGATGAAAATAAAGATGTGCGCTCGGGTTGCTGTTCGATTTAGTTAAAGTTGTGGAGAAATTATGAAAATAAACAAGATAATCGGAAAAAGGAAAACACGAAAGCACACATGCACATACGAGTATGTAGGACGGACTTGAAAGAGATGTCAAAGATTCTAGCAAAAGTCAAATAGTGGCACTGGAAGCGGCATGTAGTATGTAGTCTAAAGGGCCGTCGATCTACATGAACTCCTCTACTCCTAACTAAAAATACCAAAAAACACATAAATCAGTCGTGATGTTTCGTCATGTCTCTCAAGGGCGGGGGAGGGGGCGAACGACGACGACGACGGATGTCAAAATATGTGTACGATCCATTCACGAGCAAAAAAAGGCGAGAGTGCGATTGGAGAAGAGCACAATCCCAGACTCGATACATAGGGATGAGATGAATCTATTAATAACTCGTCATGTTGACGGTGTGTAAGAGACGATTTCGTTTTTATTTTTGAGGAAAAGTTAAAATGAAAAATAAAAGCCTGCACTACCCACAGTCTGTGGTTACAAACGAGTATATTAGGAAGAATGACATTACCCCTCAGCAGCCCTCCATTATGATGCAATTTATGTTTATATGCCATAAAGGTAATAATTTGAAAGACAATGGAGGAGAATATGTTACGTATACGCCCTAGAACACCAGACGGATAAATAATGGGTGATTTGAACCCGGTCGCCACCTACGCGCCCAACACAGCCTGCTCGAGAACCACTTCCATTTCGCTAATTAAATGCCATACGATGCCATACAACGCCGCCGTTAATTTACTACATTGCTGCAGGGTACAAGCAAATCGCCTGCTTAAGCTGCGTCCATACTCTGTTACATAATTGGAATGCAACAACCCCCAAGGAAAATACCAGTATGATGACGATGAACTTCAATCAAAGATCATATCCACGCGAGTCCACCTGTTCAGGTAGCTGCCACCACCTATCATCTCATCCGCTTTCCCGTCGGCTTGTTCGAAGATCTTGCTTGGTGATTTGCATGCAAAGCGGCGGCGCAAGTAATGAAGCAGGTGGAGCAGATAGGGTGTAATGACGAATATGCCAAACAAATCGGCCTCTGGTCGTACATGTGTATCGATTTCTTGAACTATTCGCATATACACATGAATCTACAAGTACGTGTGCCCTCAAAACAGACGCAAGGGAGTGGTCATGTCCTGGAGGCAAGAAAAACAAAAAAACAAAAAGCCAATGCACTCGCAACAGATTGTCGTCCATCGGTCCATCGAGATGAGCACGCATTATACTCGTAGTTAGTTGGCGCAGCAAGAGCAGCGATATAATTTTAATAATATGTACCGCATAAGGTAGAGCAGTCATCGCGCAACAGAAGCAACTTGCGACCATCGTCGTCACATTCTGTCCAGTGTGCATCTATATTTGGACCACCCAGAGTGGTTTATTTTCATTGCATTTCACTGCAACTCTACACGCGCAGGTTGCAAAAACGACAGCCGAGCGCGCAAAGTTTATAAACATTTAGTGCGGCGTGTGTGTATTTATCTTTGGATTATTGAGTCAACTAGTAGCGGGTGGACTTTGAATTCGCGCCCTTTGAAGCCTATTCAGCTGCCAATGGTGCCATGGACAAGCACTATCTCCCGGAAGTCGACGGAATCGAAGGTGTGCGAGCAAACGTACGACATCCATATGCACACAGCACGAGAGCGTCATAATTCGTTGCATTGCGAGACAGATTATTCTCCAAAATGTGCACTTTCGCTCCATAACATCTACGTGTCTACGCTCCCCATCCGATCGTGTGATCCTATTTTCAGACTATAGGGCTGTACCGTGTTGTCGTGCCGAGCCATTCTGCGCGGTTGTCTGGTATATTCTTGGAGGTTTCTTGACCTCTTTATACGTCGGCATTAGAAAAACAAGATTTCGAGACAGCTTTTGTGTCATCCATTCATAATTTTTCGTGGCGAATTTCGAAAACGAAATTTTGCCAAAAATGAAAAAACACCAACCATGCTGACGTGCTCTGCCTGTCACCGAGTACCGCGTGCGTTCTGCCAGGTTTTTCAACTCGTACGCACGAATGAATGCTTTTATTGATTTCGATTTTTTTCTTTTAATTTCTTTTTTGCTTTTTGTGTTTTTACTTTTTGTTTTTTGCGAACACCTACATATATCGATAGATAGTTTATGACCTAAGAGATTCGTCGTCAAGTGACGATCCGATTGTATGATTTATTACAACAACGAGACCAGGGCATGGTGGCTGCTGTTATGGAATTTTATGTGGCGCGTGTAATCAATTTTGAAGATGAAAACCAAAGTTATGAAATACGCAGATGCGACACTTATTTAATTTTTATTTTTATTTTTTTCTTGGAAGAAATGCGACGGGGACGTTGGATCGTCCGGCGACGATGGGCAGGCCGATCAAAAAAAAAAAAACAAATGGGACCAGGGCCATTGTCCGCATGAGAATTGGTGGTAGTGCGAAGGCCTGAGAAAGATATTATATTGAGATACATATGTACATACATGGGAGAGTGGTGCGAAATTATTTTTCGGGGAAAATGCTATGAAATAGCCGACAGGTGGAACACATGTATAAACTCATGACTGATAGTAGGAGTCCATGAGTAATTCTAGTGCGCACTACAAAACGGTGAATGTCATTCGAAAAACTGATATTGTCCAGATGTTGGCTACAGGTGGCTTCGTCCAGATGTAGACCTCATCGGGCTTTATGGTTAGTGGACCAGAATAACAACTAGTGATTCAATTCAAGTTTTCTATGTTAGCAAAACTATAAGCAAAATGCTTTCTAACAGTGGAGGCTAATTCAAATTGGACAAGTCACGGTGTTCAAAAGTAAGGTAACATTTGAATTTAAACTATGCCCAAGTGCACAGTAGAGGACCGAATTGACCGTTTCGTCGGATTGTAGCAGCTCGTAATGGATAAGTTCTCTTCTACTTCATCAACCCTCAGCATCATATTGCTTGTCGATCGGAATCCGAGAACGTCGGACTGGGCACGGAATATATGTAGAAGAGCTTGAGGACTCCACTGAAGCCTTAGCTAAACTCAGAACGAAACAATTGGGAGAGGATGCTGTTCAAAACCTGAGTAGTGTCATCACCAATTGCTTTGAACTTGCATGTGCTATTAGCAAATCACCCTGCAGAAAATTGGTTCCCTGGTGGAGTGTCGAGCTCTATAAGCCAGAAGCCGGGAAGATATCGTTCGAAACAGAAAAATATAAAGAACTTCTGCGAAGCCTAAGAACGTATCATAATAATCCGCATCAAAGCTATCCTCGAAAGCTTCAGCTTGATATACGTTCACGATCCCACAGAAGAAAAAGAGGACAGAGTCAAAGTCGACTTCTATGACCACCTACATAGAACATACGCTCGATATCTCAGCTGTGACACCAAGATGGTTCTAGGAGATTTCAACGCGAGTCTGAGTAAGGAGGATATCTTTGAACGCGTCGTAGGAAAGCAAAGCCTACACGATACCAGGTCCGAAAATGGATTCAGGCTAAACAACATCTATAAAGCGACATGGCGGTCTCCTGATCAATCATCCGATAACCAAATCTATCACATCTCCAGCATCTCGAATGTCTGAACTTTCGGAGGAGCCAATGTTGACTTCGATCAAAACCTTATTGCAGCCAGGGTATCCAGGGTAGTACCAGCAAAATTTGACGTCGGGAAGCTGCAGTCGCAAGAGACCGCCAGGACCCTCGCCAATTGTGTCTCCAGCTCTTTCAAGAGCCGATGCAAAGTGCACAAACCATATAACAGCGATGACATTGTCAAAGCCATCAGGGATGTTCCTTCTGATGTATTAGGTGTCCAGCCACCACCTATACTAGGAGAAATCATTGGTTTCATGACGAGTGCAGGCAGGCACATGTAGTAAAACGGAATGCGTGCATGGCCACGTTGCATCGACGAACGAGAGAACGAGAAGGAAGAAGCATGCGATTTTCAGAAGGAAAAGAGATCTCGATAAGCCCATGATCGAGAAGATGAAGAGGTATTATCGCAGGAACGACGCTCGAAAGTTTTATTAAACACAGAACACGGGACACGAACACCTCGCATTTGAATCATAGTCGATGCTGAGAATGTGGAAAGACTATTTCTGCGGACTCTACATATGTATATCGGCGAAGATGGTCAAGATACCGCTGTTAGGCAGAACGCATACGCTGAAGACATTGACATGATTTTTATGAGTATTGAAGCAGAACCGACTAACGTGGGTCTGAAGGTTAACGAGGACAAAACAATATATGCTGTCATCAGAAAAAACCGAACAACACCGACTTCTTCGCCAGAGTGTCACTATTGGCAGCTATGACTTTGGTTTAGTCAAGAACTTCGACTACATTGGTTCACTGGTAACAGGTGGAGATGACACCGACGCTGAAATTAAACGCAGAATAACTTTTGCCAACCAGTTCGAGCTCAAGAGGCAGTTGAGAAGTAGAGCCCTCTCTCGGAAAACTAATGTGACCCTCTATAAAACGTTAATCATCCCAGTCCTCCTCTACGGCGCAGAGGCTTGGGGCATATCAAAAATAGATGAAGAGGTCCCTGAAAATTCTGTTTAAAATCTTCGGTCCCGTGTTGACGGAAAGTAGAGGAGAAGATTCAACCAAGAACTGTATGGGCTATACAGCGTCATTGGCCTAGTACGACGTCTAATAGAACTAGGACAGCACGTCTCTGGCGCGAAGAGTCTTCGACTCCAACCCCGAAGGACGACGTTGCAGAGGTGACGCACACAAGTGGAAAGGGATGTCAACCCTAACTAGGCGTGGGATACTGGAAACATCTAGCAAATGATCGTGCTAGCTGGAAAGGCTCGGTGATTGGGGCTTAGGTTCACCCCGAATTGTAGCGCAACCTAAGTAAGTAAGTATCGTCACATGTGCAAAACTCTCATAGGTATGCAACATTGTTGCCAATTTCCCACCATAACCATAACCGGAGAAGGCCGCGTTTAGATTTTCGTTTGTTTTTATAAGTACCTTCTATCACGGAAGAAGGCGATCAGTAATTAGCTGAATATTTCCCCAAGCTGCATGTAGCCGCAAAGATTGGTGATGAAGATAGACTTGTTTTCGGAAATACTTAATCTGATAGTACTCGTGAGAGATATTTAATATAGTGGCGGGGCCTGCCCTTGATTTCTATAATGAACGAGACGAGACTGTTGCTGCTATCAAACAAGGTCACCTACAAAGTGTGTATGAAATCCACCTGTCGTGGAAATGGTTGCGTCCCACTTGCTGGGCAATATCAATAATTTTTTTATAAATATTTTTGAACTAAGATGGAATAAATTTACCTCGAAGCCAAGCCCATGTCTCCAAAAAACCATCGAGAAAAAAATTCTAAACAAAGCTTTTTTCGGCAACTCTGCGCCGGCTCATCAGAATTTCAGTCACTGCTCAAGCCACATACCGAGAACCACGTTAAACAATATTTATTTGTTTTTAACCATCTTTCTTTATGATCATTTAATTTCCCACTAAACGCTATTCCCGTGGTCCGTCGGCGGTGGAGCAATGAAATGTCTCTCGTGAAGCCGAACGATGAACGATGACGCAGATCAGCGTTTATACCAAATTGTTACCGGCAGCTGAACCTCGTGTACATTTTGCCCTATCCAAAAGGAGTACTAAATTACATTTCTGCGTACGTACGGAACATAGGTACGTGTATCTGTCGGATTTGTATTCGTAATCGCTTGTATCCAGCGGTTAATCAGTGGTTCCCAGTCGGTATGGAGCACTAAACAACTATCTGGTTGGTTGGTAGTGACTAGGGTCACCGCAAAACATACAACTTTAAATAAACTCCTAACAAACGTGAAGATATTTGGTTCGAGGAAACGAGCCGGCAACTGTGAGTACGGGCGAATTGTAACAATTCAAACAAAAGAGTTGCCGGCAGTCGCGTGTAGGTTTCTTCGAATTCGGCCCAAGCTCCACCAAGTATCTAAGTGTAATACTGTACTGAAAGCTGCCATCGTATAATTCCCATAGTGCTGTGTTGTTATTGTGCGCTGTCACTTGATGCATGGTTCTCTAGTTAGGAGCAGATTAACTAATCACTGTAATAAAGCTGCTGTTGAATTGCTTTGCGTTTTGTACGTTTTCTGTTTTTTTTTTTTTTTTTTTTTTTGTTCGTTTTTATGGCGTCGTTTGTCGTCGTTCTAATAAACCACCTCTAGTTAGATGAAATCGAGCCATTAGAGCTCTTTATGGACAATGAAATGAATGACCGATAGGAGATAGGTCTGTTACGCATGTTCGCTCTAGACATGTATACGCTTACCTTCGTTCGTAAGATACACACCCTGTAAGGCTACCGATGAGAGAGAATAGTACAATTTTGTGGGAAACTAAAAGTTGAATTGCGGAACGCATTACATCAAGCATAGCTGGCGTCATTCAAGCTCCTATTAATAGAGTTGTATAAGAGATCACATCATATAAAGAATAAAATGGACCTGGTCGGTTCTAATTTGTCAGTTCGAATTGGAATATGCAAATATCGGAGCTATATGATGCGAATGTATGATATAATCCTATTGCGGACGGTTTTTTTCAGCGATCTGATACTATCATCATGGGTGATTTTATCGCTCACACCTTGCTCTGATGTCACGTCGAACAATAGAAAACGTAACGAGGCGGAGGAATTGGCGATTTTTCTATACGTTCATGAGATACATTTTCGATTGATGGTACTCTTCTTGGATTTGATCATTGACAACTAGCTACGGATCGCTGCAGTATAAAAGCATAAAAAATGGAATAGAAAATGTGGACAAATACGAGGTCAATGATTGGCACTGCTGACGCGCCACATTTCAGATAAATAGTTCTATTAGTTGACGTTTGGCAGGCATTTATCAGGTGTACAAATAAGTATTGAAGGACAGACAAAAGCACTAAATCATACTGGACCATCGTGTGACGGTATTCCCATTAAAGCATCACCGTTTTCCTCTAATAGTCAGTAAGTCTCTCTCCACAAACCGGCTGTTTTGGCACTTTGTGAAACCCAGATTGATGAAAAGTCTAATTCTTCGGACTTAAGTCTTCCTGGATATATGTAGCTTAGCGCCATTAGTCCTTTCTCACCGCGGTCTCACCGTCCATATTCGCAGTGATATTACCTACCAGCTGCCTCCGCAGTATAGCCCAACATCCACCCTGGGATTTAATCTTATTACTTCACTACTGTTTTCTTTATAGAAGCCCAAATCTGGACAGAGACGTCACGTTCGACGCGTTTGATGCACTACCCGACTCCGGAGAATTCTTTGCCTGTTTCCTCGCATTGAAATCGTCAAAGCGGGTGATTTCAATGTTCACAATTCCCAGTGGTATCAACATTCTGGGCAAACAACACCCGGAGGAAGGTATGTCGAAATTTTCGCTGAGTCGAACCCACTCAGCTTGTGAATGAGCCATCCCGTATCTTGCCAGTCATACTGCCAACACCCGGACTTGTTTCTTACCTCTCAGCCTGATAATTTTACTTTCTATGAACTATCTCCTCTAGGCTCGTCTGATCACTGTGTTGAATCAACTCAGCCTGTGAATGAGCCATCCCGTATCCCGGATCTTGCCAGTCATACTCCCAAACCCCCGGACTTGTTTCTTACCTCTCAGCCTGATAAATACACTTTGGATGTACCATCTAAGCAAAATTCCCATACTCACTCCACTCAGTTAAAGAAAAAGCTCCCCAAAGAATAAAAGAAATCTAACTGCTGCGGCCTTAACATATTCTTTTGAAGCTTTAACTGCTAATTGTGCTTCGCCGACAACGACGTGAACGCCGCAGCTAATATGATCACAAACATTATCCATACTGGCATAGCCAATTCTATCCCCAACAGGGTAAAAAGTTTGAAGCCAAAGGATAATGCGGTCGGATTCAAAGACCTTCCGAGCCGGAGCTGTGTTTTCCATGTGCTCAACATGACCTAGCCATCTTAGGCGTTGGATCCGAAAACGCCGTGCTATGTTCATGTCGCTGTACAACCCGTATAGTTCACTATTAAGTCTCCTCCTCCACTCTCCCCATTTATACAGGTCGGACCGAAAATCGTACGCAGAATTTTTCTCTCAAAACGACCAAGGGCCTCCTTATCCGCTTTCGAAAAGGTCCATGTCTCTGCGCCATAAAGCTGGACCGGGATGATAAGGGTCTTGTATATGGTCACCTTGGTGTTTCGAGAGAGGGCTCTGCTTCGCAGCAAACTCGCAGCTCCCAAACTCATCTTGGTCACTGCCTGTTCTGGAATATGATAAGTTGCAAGGTTTCTTAAAGAATTTGACATACAAAAATCCGCTGGCCCAGATGGTATTTGCCCAATAATTCTGAAAAGGTATTCTTCTACTCTGGCCAAACCACTGTGTAAGCTTTTTCACCTTTCCTACTCTATCCGAGTAGGTGGAAAGTAGCATTTGTCCAGCCCATTCCCAAAAAAAGGCGAATCTTCTTCTCTCTCCAATTACCGACCCATTGCGCTAACGTCCCTTCTTTTCAAAGCCATGGAAATACTGGTAAATCGTCAGCCAATCAAATATCTCGAGTCGCAGAAACTCTACAGTAACCGGCAATATTGTTTCCGTAGCAAGAGATCCACTGGTGATTTATAGCATATCTCGCAGTCCACCAGGTAGGTGAGAGCAAAGTAGTTGCACTTGATATTTCGAAAACATTTGACAGAGTTTGGCATGAAGTTGCAAATGCATGCCTTCGATATCGGGGATTATCTTTTTCTGTGGATTAAAGGGAACTTTTCGAATCGTTAAATTCAAGTTGTCTTGAATGGATTCTACTCACTTTGTAGATGTTGGCATTCCCCAGGTCTCCGTTTTGTCTCCGATACTCTTTCTCTGTTACTTCTTAGCTTCTCAAATTCGTTCACCTCTTTACCATCCTGCACTCGGTTGTAGATAGTGAGCGGCAGCATATGATAAACTCATTAAAATCCGATATCGAAAGCATTATCCAATTCAGGGGAATTGAATCCATCCGAAACACAATGCTGTCATCCGTCGTTGAAGGGTAACCCTGACCCAATGCTACTATCCATGAATAACACTTGTATCTCTGAAACCGACAAGCTCTTTGTCCTTTGCTCCTCTGTCGGAACGATCACATATTTAGTGTCGCAAAGAATGCCGCGAAATGCCTATGTTTCCTCTACAGATGCAAGAAATTCTTCGCACACACCGATCTGGCTACAATTTATAAGGCGTTCATTCGTCCTAAGTTGGAGTTCAGCGCTCATGTCTGGTCTCGCGCTTCTAAGACCTAGCTGTACTTACAGGACAGAATACAAAATCGCGCAATAAAACTCATAGGAGATTTCAACATCACAAATCCATTACACTCACTGGATCATCGCAGGAATGGATCCTATCTTTCATTATTTTGTCTTTACTTTCATCATAAGTATGTATGTTGGCGTTACAGTCCATGAAGGACCAAAGCCGAGCTTCTCTCAATCACCCATGTTGTGTGTGATTTTATTTTCCCAAAGGTGAAAGGGACCTACAGTTTATTGCCGGGTCCGAACAGCGAAATTCGAGAAGCTTTTCTTGACAATTATACTACAGGGGGTCTTATCAGTACCCCGCTGAGGAGAAGCACCGTGAAAAACACGTTCGATGAAATGGCCGTTGTCGGAATTCGATCCCGTGTCATCGGCGTCAGAGGCCAACACACTACCCACTGCGCCACGGCACTCTCTTCATCATGTGTTTTTTATGAAATAGCCGGTTGCATTCTGCCCCTTCAAAACTTCTCCCGCGATACACGTCTCTCCCGGAATGCTCACGAATTCGCTTTGAAGCCCGTTTTCGGTCGTACTGTGAAATATGGATATTCTTTATTTAACCAGACGACACGAATATGGAACTCGCTACCTCAATCGGTCTTGCCCCTTCTGTCTGTTCTCCCTGTCCGTGTTACCTTCTGCCCGCACATCGTATCACTGACGTTATAAGGCCTTAGCATTGAGTGCGCGCAAAACTATTAAAAAAAAAAAAACACAAAAAGTGTAATTTCGCTATACTTCCAAATATGTCAACTTATGGGCAACATGTTCCACCAATAAAAACAAGCGAAGGGAGGCCAGTAAAGTTTAAAGACGCCGAGTTAGAGGCATTAATGGACCAAGATCCATGCCAAACTCAAGAGAAGCTTGCTAGAGCCTTGGGAGTGACTTAACAAGCGATTTAAGACCGTCACCGGGCCATGGGTATAGTGCAAAAACAAGAACATTGGGTTCCGCGTGAAGTCAAGCCGAGAGACGTTCAGGGCTGTTTTTCCACGTGCGAATAACTGCTCTAAAGTCAGAATCGGAAGAGTCTGATGCCACGAATAGTCAAGGGGGATGAAAAGTGGATCCACCGGCCATGGGTCAATTTCAACGGGCAAACCAGATATTCATGGCAAGTAGCTAATGCTGTGAATCTGGTGAGATCAGCTCGGGTCAGCTACTACTACAACTGATGCAACTAAGCCGACCATTGAAGCTTAGAGGCCCCGAATATGTCAAAAGACATGAAAAAGTGATCTTTCAACACGACGACGCTCGACCACATGTTGCTAAAGTCATCAAGGAAACTTTGGGGGGCACTTTACTGGGATGTCCTACCCTACCTATGCCGTATTCTCCAGCTATAGCTCCTTTCGGCTACGACTTGTTTCGGTCGATGGCTTCTTTGAAAAGGAGGGATACGAAGCACTTATACCAGCGCATTTTCCAATTTTCGAAATATGGAGTTGTTAAAGTCGATTTTTGAGATGGCCTTCAGCTCTCTCATCGATGCGGCATGTGTCTCCTCTATCGACTCATAATGGTCTCCATAAAGCGGTCTCTTGAGCTAGTCGAATAGTGAAACGCTGTACGATGCCAAATCAGGTGAATACGGTGATTGCGAAATGGTATAGGTTGAGTTCCTGGCGAATTGGTGACGAAGAATCAAGACAGTGTGAGAAGGTCGTGATACATCGTGATACAAAAACCAAGAGTTGTCTCGTCACAACTTCGGCAAATAGCTTCGCTCCAACAACGCTAGACGATCAAATAATATTCCTTGTTGACGGTGTGATCGATTTTGGTGCATTTGGTTTTTTTTTTTAGTCTTACCACACCTTTAACATGACATTCACTCGACTGATCGGTTGTTTCCTGGTCGTAAATCCAAGTCTCTTCTTCTGCAGTAATGCGTTTCATATTGCTCTGATACTCAGAAAGCATTGTTTTAAATAACAACCCAAAAAGGGACAAATGAGCTCAAAAACTAATCCAAACTGGCCTAAAAGTACTATATGAAGCACTTAGAGGACGCGAGACATGCAATTACCAGCTTTACAAATTAGGTCTCAGCAGCACAAATATCCGTAGGCGATGCTAAAGAAACCATAGAGCATACATTAACTATCTGCCCAAGTTTGGCCGTAGAAAGATCCAGAATGACAAACAACCAAACAGTAACCGGGAAGAACTTTCAGAAGATCCCGTCTAGAGACGTTGTCAAATTTCCGAAGGTAGGACTTAAATCCTAGACTATAGAAGGGGATAAAATAGACCTTAATGAACGCGATACTAGTGTCTTAATGCGACACATCCCAATTCCTTCAACTCAATTCAATTCATACACTTCAACGCGACGATGTTTTCCACCTGAAACCCAAAACATCCTTTAAAAAGGTGTTGATTGACCTTTTAAAATGCTAAGATTATCATCAAGATCTCTAATCGTCGGATTGCAAGCACAAAATCTTTGACTTTTTGGACGTGGGCTTCGTCGGTTGAGGTTGATGGTTGTCCGGGACGCTCTTCGTCTTCGACACGAACTCGGCCCTCTTGAAACCCATTATACCACTTGTACACATTTTTCTTCGACAAAGCCTTATTACCGTAGGCTTTCCATAGTCAACGAATCAGCAGTAGAAAATTCATTCCGCAGACAAAATTGAATGCAAATTCTTTTTGCTCCACAAATTTAGACACAAAATCGAAAAATTCTTTTTTCTCGGGGTGGCCGTGGTGCCAGTGGTAAATATAACCAACTGCTGAAGGTCTGTGGTTCAAGGTGTGTTCATAGCCAAGAAATGCAACTCCTTTACGGAAAGATAGTGTAACACAGCTGTTGTGAATTGGAAAATACTGATGAAGGCATAACACTCACAGGTGTATGGTCACTTCAAATTCATAGTCTATATGTGCAGTTCTAATATAATACCATAATGGCATGGAACATTTGCTGGGAACTACAATCAACGTGAAAATTCACTCGAGTACCTCTCGAATTCTATCTAGGACAACCACCCCTGGTGGGGTTGTGTGACAAACATCATAAGAATATGATTTTTGAACCTGCGCGAACTATAAAAAAACAAAGAAACCGCAACTCACAAAATGATGCGTATTACAAGCTTAGCACGGATTTCAAAGACAGTGTTACCAACCTAAAATTAAAGGAGTTTCCCAAAATCCGTCACCTTACCTCTGGGATACAGTAGTATGAGTATATCGACTCTAAACGTTGTGAAGGTGATTACGTGAGAACGTGGTTTATTAAAACCAGCAGGGGCTATACGGAGCAAAAGATTATCTTTAAGAAAGAAATTCTATCGAATCCAACAGAGTCAACTGATAACCTTGCATCCACAGGGTTACATATAACAAAACACAAAAAAAAAAAAAAAAAAATCTCTAAAACCAGTAACCAGGCATAAGAGTCTGATCCAACAAGTGCGCGCCTGAAGCATTTTTCCCATATGATTTCATGATTTCCTACTCCTTTAACATCAACGCCGCCACCAGAGGCTATAAGTAGTACTTTCAGGATGCAACCATGACCAACTAAAGACATGCCAAATGTGGCAATTCAAAAGCTATTCCGAAAAGACCACATTTCAATGCACTAACCAAGCCAGTACTACTATCATCATCATCATCACCATCGTCATCTCTACCTTGTTACTGTTGCTGTTATTGTTGTTCTCGTTGTTAGCGTGGCACTGATGACGACGACCGACGGTGGCGGCTGCGGCGGCGGTGGCGGCGTTCGCACAGTGTTACAATAACTCTCACGGCGCGACGACCATCAGTTGACCAACAACATACACCAATAGTACGAGTACGAATACGAGTACTTGATTTATCTATTTATATCGAAATCTCTTCACCTACCACTTGGCCGCCATGCCCCTCAATCTCTCAATAAGTACAAACGGCAAAACTACTACCACGAGTACTACCAACTGCGCTGGCCTTAACTCTTTTGCTGTTTCGGCGGTGGCTCCGGTTTCATGTTCCCAATAAAGCTATGCCAACTAGTAATAGCAGCCGCGACTGTGAGTGCTGGTTGCGTCAAGTCGCGCTGCCGCATAAGTAAAAATTGTTGTAAATAAAACAAAGAGCAGCAGTAGTAAATAATAACAAATGATAATCTAAAAGAGATTGAGGCAAATAGCTTTCTACAATTCCAAATTTGGGATGAAAATTGCAAACTCCATAAAATCAGGTAGAGGAGGAGGAGGAGCACACCGACGACGAAGGCGAAACGAGGAATAAAAACAAAAGCATTTACTAGCCGTCATCGATTGGCTCTCGGACTTGGAGTTTGAGCTCGAGCGCGGGTTTGCGTAGTTGGTACGACGTACAACAGTCATCTCGTCCTCTTGTCATCATCGTCATCGTCTTCGTCATCGCGACAGCAATAGTGCAGGCAACAACAGCATCAGTGCCAAACGGACCATGTTGTTAACGCCGACCGTAGACTATGCACTTAATTTTAATTGTTCTCCATCGGGTAGATAGTGCGTGCGTACTAATACCTGAGCATGTGTGTGGGCTGCAATCCATGTGGGAAGATAGATTTTCATTTCATCAATTCGTGACTGCGTGACTGTGATTTGAATTGTCGCTTAATGAGCACCGAAGCGACATTAGACGAATATTATTGCCCATCAAGTGACATACTTAGGCGTTAAAGCCCATTTGTAGACGACATCTGCGCAGGGTTAGCCCATTTTATGTTCATTGACATGCGCGGATTTTGTGTTCACCTGCCCGAACGTAAAAGAATGACAAAATTGCCAAGAGTATGACGGTACCAAATCCGTAACTTTTTAAGGTCAAAGCATTTATCTGGAATGCATTCCATTTGGAATTAATTTCGCGTTACTACCGCCATTTCATATCTCAATAAGTTAGATAAGAATCATTGGTTGACGAGAAAAGCCACAAATCAAAAGCGCTACACCACCATGTGTAGAGCTACCTACTCAGGTTATGGTTGTAGCACTGACCGATATGGTGGCACTGGCTGTGTGGCGCGCAGGCAAATCATTAGTATATCCCATCTTTGGGTAAATAGTGCAACTCCGTTTGCATGACAATGAAGTTGCATGCTTTGCAAGTTGTATCTAACTACAAAGTATTTGTTCGACTTTATTAGTTACTGGTGACTTGGGCAAGAATGTTCGGAATGTCTTGCTTTACTGGATACACGATCCGGTTAAGTGGCTTGCGGTTTCAAGTTGCCGAAGATGAGATTCTAACCGGATTGATGAAACAAGGCTACCGTAAATGTACGAGCATGGACTACTTGAACGTGATCCAGAAGGTGCTGTTAAATGACCATCCTGGTAATCATTCTTTTCATATTTTAAATGAGTGGCACCAGCTACCACAGGCAGTCTAAGATCTGTTTGAGGTGATGTTGTAGCCAATTTTAAACTCATAGTTCTGAACGTAATCACACCGGAGGCTCTGAAGACATTGAGCCAGTAGTCGGTCCCTGCGCATAATATTTACAGTGACAATGCTCGCAAACTGCGTAAAATACCAGAGCTCTGTGCACAAACTTGGATAAAGTGCCAACTTTTCGTCTATGTGGCTGTACTCGGCAGTACATGCTACCATTAGCAATACGGCACTGCGACCTTTGTAGATCTATTGTGCCTGCTAGCCGAGGAGCCCCTCCATTTCTATAATGAAGTTGAGAATGCTTCTGGTAGGAGCCAAGGTGATCCCCTCAGGAGTCATAACTTCACTGAGAAGGATACGCTTCCTAAGATGGCAGAGAGCAGCACACTCACATAGTATGTGTTCCGCCGTCTCTTCGTCCTCGAGACAGAGCCGACACTCAGTTTCGGACGAGAGGCTAATTCTGTTTAGATGATATCTCAGACCGCAGTGTCCTGTTAGGTAGCTGACTAATCTTCTGATATCCACCTTACTGAGTTTGAGTATGGCACTAGAATGCTTGTTCAGGGGTCGTATAAGTCGTTTAGATTGAAGGAGTTCACGAACGCTGTTCCAAAAGGACAGGTGTTGCAATTTTTCCCACTAGTCTAAGAAGAAATTTATCTTAGACCCGGGAATGCCGCAGAATGGTTCCGGACCTATATATTAATCGCTGGATCATTTCCTGGTAAGTTGGTCGGCAATTTCATTGCCCTTGATACCCTTATATCCTGTCACCCACCAAAGTTTAACATTGTTTCTTTTGGCGAGGTCTTGTAGGACGTCATGGCATTCCTTGACGGTTTTTGAGTTCGTACTGTACGAACCCAGCGCTTTAAGCGCTGCTTGGCTATCAGAGAGTATGTTGATGGATACTCCTCTAATGCCAGTCTCGAGATTTAGATTGACGCATGTTAGGATGGCATGCAACTCTGCTCGGATGATGCTGGGCCTTCGACATTTAGCAGGGGGTCACTGTTTTCCCATGCTGAGCGATTTGGTATCAGTATCTCAAATCTCTTGTCAAAGGTGGAGGTGTGTGGCAATGCGTCCGAGACCGTAGTAATCATATCCAGCTCGGGAAGTTGTTGTAATATGGGCATATGGCCGACGGGTCTACATGGCATATTTGTTCCCGAGCAGAGGATTCTGATTGCACTGCGTAATGCTACCATCTTGATAAAAAGGTGCAGTGGAGCGAGTCCAATGAGTGCTTCTTGGGCTGCCGTGGGGCAGGTTAGCGTAGCGCCTGTGATGCCGAGACACTCTAGTCTCTGAAGGCGTTGAAGCTTAACAATTGTACTTTTTTGCTCAACTTTTGTCCACCATACGGATCCGTAGGTGACGATAGGTCTTACTATCGCGGTGTATAACCAGTGGACTACCTTAGGTTTAAGTCCCCAAGTTTTACCGTAGGTTCGCCGGCAGGCCCACATGGCCTTAGTCGCTTTCATGAGTTTATTTTTCATGTTGGAGTTCCAGTTGAGCTTGCGGTCTAGGTCAATACCTAGATACTTTACCTCCTCTGAAAATCCTATGTGTGTGCCATTTACAAATATTGAACAGGGTTGTACCTTTCTCCTCTTTGTAAATGGGACTAAGATTGTCTTATTTTGGTTAATAGATAAACCCTCTCTGCCCCACCAGTTAGAGATAAGTTGGAGCGCAAGCTACACGCGCTCATGCGGTTTGGGTGCCTTACCCAGCAGCTCGATGGAGGTGTCGACTAAAGCCTCCTGAACGGCAGCCATCTGCGCTGTTGTAAGGGGGCTCGTTCCCAAGTCATTGGGGACGATGCCGAGTCGAATCCTCCCAGCTACACTACTGTAGCTCTTTTTATCGACCTGGTGGTTGCCGATTTTGCTGCGTTTAGCAGCCGGGTTTGATGGAGTAGTGTCAACGGATCGCTTCAGTTCCGGACCTTTGGTTGCAGGGGTAGATTTTGCATAAACAAGGGCCTCATCTCTGGTTTTGCCCTGCATTATAGCAGCTTTAAAACGTCGCTACTCCGACGATTTAAGTTTGACGAAGCCACCAGGTGGTACAGGTTTTTTCCCTACCTGCCAGGTGGTTTCGTTCTTTACTACACTTGGGAGTTCATCCGAGAGCATACTCACGGAATCCCCGCCAAATGTGGTGACGGAATCGGAAAGTGAAGACACATCTTCTGCTTTCCGTCCGGCTGCAATGCCGGCGAAAGGTGCCGGCATCACTTCCGGTTTTTGAGCCTCTGAGGACTCACAAGCCCTAGCCGGCGACGACGTTAGGGAGTCATCACTATCTTCAAATATATTTATTTTTTCAATAGTTCCCACGAACACACGGGAAAGAACGGTCAGCTGCAGCGAAGGCCGAGACACTGCAGGAAGGCTTTATTGAAATCGGAGGTCGCCCGGTATCCGAAGTTCGCATACTAAAAGCTAAGCACCCTCTTAGCCATGCATCCATAGGCGTATGCTGTTCCACCTTGGAGTTAGGGGAGTGAGAAAGTGATGGATACAAGGAAGCGGAGAGGTGGGGAGGGGTCCGTAATTGCTTCCTAGCGTCGGGTTCCTCTAGAGATGGACTCTCGAGAGTCATTACCTGTACTGAGCCTCCGTACCAGGACAAGGTTAGCAATTGTCACCGAGGTACTCGCCAGTATAGCCCTTCACGCCAAAACTCGTCTTCTCAATTGCTACCATACTGACAATATCGTGTGAGTTTTTAGGCGTTTGGTTTTTAACTGTCAAAAAAGAAAACGCAGGGAAATTGTATGAACATTAAGGAGTGCTATGGTGGCCTATAAGACATTGCAAAAAGAAACAAGATCAAACTTTGGTGGGTGCCTAGGCACAAAGGTATTAAGGACAATGAATTCGCCAATCAACTCGCTGGGAAAGGTTTAAGGTCCCAGCGAAAGGCATATAGGTCCCGAACCTTTCTGCGGCATTCCCAAGTCTAAGATTAAGTTCTTCTTAGACAAGTGGAAAAAATCGCAACACCTATCCTTTTGGAGCAGCGTTCAAGGACTTCGCCAATCGAAAAGTTCTATACGGCCCCTGAACAAACACTATTAATATACACAAACTTTAGAGAGTAGATAACAGAAGACTTAATAAAGTAGATATCAGAAGACCAGTTACCCTACCGAATGCTGTAATCTGAGATATCATCTCAATAAAATTAACCTCTCATCTTAAACTGAGTGTCGACTCTTCTCAGCGAAATGATAACTACTGAGAGGATACTGAGCTACTACAAGCTGAAGTGGAGAAGCTCCTCGTCCGTCGCAGTGCCTCATACTATTTGTAGGACCAAAAAAAAAAAGAAAACTTTTCTCAAGCAAATGTCACCGCATCGGTTTCGGCCTTGCTCTGATGCGCCTGTTGTATTTTATCCAAATCGCATGAGACAAATAGTACAATTCTAGATAAATGCCGGGGATTATACCACCACATGAGTCATTTTAGATTGCAGTCACAACAACTACTTTCCCAACCACTTATCTCATACCAACCCGTAAAGCATCGCACTTATCAACCACACAACACCCATTATCATCAACCACTGACCTTTTAATCAGAAGAGCACGTGTTTGCAATCACTACCTGTACGTTGCTTCTTGCGTCACTATACCTGTAGTGAGGCACTTTTGGTATGAATTGATGAAGCCCAGAATTGTAAATAACTCTTGCCACTGTTTACCGACTTTCATTCATATTTTTATGCTAACGTGCTTGCCGCACACTCTTATTTGCATGCAAATCTGGTGTCAGATAATTTCGAAAGGATTTAGATAGCTACGAGTATTGTGTCGAACAAATACTAGGAATTTGCTATTTTCTCCAACTGTGAAAGTAGTAAGGAACGAAGCTCGAGTACTTGACGTTTGATTAGATTGTTTGAGGTTCGTTTGACGGCAGATACGAGTACGTCGTGTAAGTGGCTAACGATTGTGTTGGAGATAGATAGAATATAGGCGCCTATGCGTCAGGAGAGCAGCTTTAAGTTAGTTGCACGTATTTATGGTTGGTTTCCTGTGACGGTAGTGTATAGTGCTTTTCCTTTCGAGCACTTGACGGGTGTGGTTTTTATTTTTTGTTCGATAAAATTGCATTGACTTGAGTCATGACGATGGAAAATGAAGAGCTTCAAGTGAATTGTGGCCTAAATCCAATCACATCGGTGTTTGTGTGAAATTAATAAACTTCCAAACGCACTCAGCCTTGATTAATTACCGTTGATTGCAGAACAATGCCATGTCCGGATTTAGGCATAATTACATGTTAGTGCAGTCCATAAATAAAATCCAACAACGAAGACCAGACCTTCCATTCAAATCTGCCGTAAAAGTCACTTTCTCACCATAAACGTTAGAGATGTAGAAGTGAAGGAACTGCTTAGCTAATATGTCTCATATCTAGTTAATCAGCGTCTTGGTGTGGTGGAATGGTACCAAAACGACACTTAAGCAGCCGAATATATGTACTGGCAGAACTCATTAAGTACTGGCGTTGCCATTAAGTAATAAACCGAGCTTAAAACAAATAACAATTAAATCATCCACCCACAGCCTACAGATTTATATCTTACCCTCGCCCATCCCTCATCCTTCATCCGTCACTGCTTTTGGATTTTAATTTTTTTTTTTCATTCGTATTCTTTCTTAAAAATCAGACGAAACGAAGATAAAATAATTGAATGCAACTGCAACCATAATAGGAAGGTAGTGGTGTAGTGATGATGCCGGTCGTTAGTCACGTTTTAGTTCGTTAAACATAATTAACAAACTACGATCACAATCGACTGATAACAATCATCATATAGCTGTTGTTCCTCATAACTTGGGAAATTAAATAAAACAAAATACGAAAACTGCCCGTAAAGTAATTAATTAATGCGACGACAAGCTCGCAAAACTCCCATTAGTCAGACCTCCCTACCCGGCTAGCTTAACAGGAGAGAAAGAGTAATAGATACTTCTTTTCGATTTGAAATTGCTCCGATTCGGAAAGACAAACGAGAATCCAATGGACGGCGCTGACTGGTCATGGGAATGTTGTACAATACTACATCGGGTACAACGAGCACTAAACACTTTACGAAAATTAAAAGTTTACAAAAAAAAATTGTAATTAATTGCGGGGGCTCTCGCGGACGGACTAGTTTTTTGTGAAAAATCATTTTCCCTATCATTAATTAACGTTCGAATGGAAGATACATCTTTTTCCTCTCCGTTCCGTTTCGATTTTTGTTCACATACGCAGGCGGGTGGTGGCTTACGGTCACTTGGATTTGGGGGATTTTTCGTTTCTCTTCGTATTTAGTGGAACACTGGCGATCGACATCGATATTGCGGCAAACGGCGACTCTATCGAGCATGAAATTGAAGCGCCAAAAATAACGAATAGCATTTGAGCTCGCAATTGGGGGCACAGTTAGGAGGGTTATGGATCGTGAACGAATGATTTATTGGTATTCGATGGGTTGATTTTGGTAATTTGTTCAAGTTTGGGACTCCGTCTGCACTTAATTGACAAACTGACTGACTGTTCAGCTCGACTGTGCCGTACTCTGTATTTGGGTTGTGCAAATACCCATATGGGTAGGCAAAGCCAAATGATTTCCTAAAACTTTGTCTAGAAAATTATTGAAATATAGCTCATAGTGGGTATTCTTACTTGACGAGTCAAATAACTTGACAAGGTTGCGCGCAACCAGTTGGCTGCCTTAAACTGATGTAGGCCAAGAGCAAAGGTCACCGTTTTCTTTCCTTGGTGTCATTACAGCCCACGAAGGTTCAAAGCCAAGACCAAGCTTCTCTCAATCACCCATGCTGTGGGTGTGATTTGTTTTCCACACAAGTGAAAGGGGCCTAGAGTTTAGTGGCGATTCCGGACGGCGTGAGTCGAGAAGCTTTTTCATGGCACACATACTATGGGCGGTTTTGCAAGTACCCTGCCGAGGAGGGACGCCGCGAAATCAACATTCGATGGCGTTGGTGTTATCGGGATCCGAACTCGCTAATCGAGCCTCACAGTCGCACTAACCACTGCGCCCTCGAGGTGACTGTTTAAGTGGTATTTTTTTCAATTATGAGGTATACGAGGTGTGGCAATTAGATTCCGGTGGTTTGTTAATAAAAGACAATCAAATTAAGAGCCGTCAAAGCCAACTTCGCTGGTGACGTTTCAACTAGAATGGTCAGCAGCGGTACCCCACTGGGTGGTGTAATCAGTGAACTAGAACAGAACGGGTACGCTATGATCACCTGATCGTCTAAATGACCTAGTTCAGTGTGCCTTACAAACAATAGTAACCTGGCTTAAGAGCTGCGGACTTTGGGTGAACCCCCGGAAAACAGATCTAGTACTGTATACTAAGAAATATAAAATTCCACCCTTCAACATGCAGAGACTGGGAGGGACCAAAATGGCAATCATAGATCCGGAAAAATAGCTCGGGCTAATCCATGAACAAAAAACTAAATTGGAAACCCGACATTCTTGGGCGCAAGAAAGTGGTAGGCAAAAGTGGACTCTCCAACCCAGCATTATGCACTGGCTCTATACAGCAATCATACCTCCTATCCTTCTATACGGCGTCATAGTTTGATGGACTGCTCTCGACAAGTCAGTCTATCGTAATCTTCTGGGCAAAGTGCGAAGATTGGCCAACATATGCATTAGTGGTGTGATTAGATCGACCCCTACAGAGGCGCTAAAAATTCTACTACATCTCCACCAAATTACCTATTCAGGAAACAGGTTGCTGCCTGCGCGGCTCTACGTATCAGTTACATAGGAAAATGGTTCACAATACACAAAGGCCATATCTACATTTTCAGCCATTTCGAAGTACCTCAGGACACGAACTACACCATTCCGAAAACCGTGTTCACCGAGAACTTCGAAGTCATCTTTCCATCCCGGGAGGAATGGTCTAAAGGAAAAGTAATACCGAAGGACTCGATATCTCTCTATACCGACGGCTTCACGATGGAGACGGTTGTAGGTGGTGGAATCTACTACGAGGAACTTAACCCCAACATATTTTTTAGACTCCCAAACCACTGTAGTGTGTACCCAACATAACATCCATAAAGAATACTATCTGCGATAAGATCCCTGGCATCGATAACACACAATTCAAAGACAGCTCTCAACTGCCGCCTATCTCTATGCAAGATGGCTGAACAGTTGAATATAAAATTACTCTGGGTTCCCAGGCATAATAGGGATATTAAAGGAAATTACACTGCCGATGAACTCGCAAGGTTAGGGTCAAGCACACTCAGTCTTCCAACCCTTAGGGGCTTAACAAAAAAAAAAAAACAAACACCAATAAGTTCGGTAAAACACATGATAAAACTTCGAACCATTGAAGCTACCAACCTTGATTGGAACGAAAGTAATATCGGCTTTATCACTAAACAAAACTGGCCTAAACTAAACTTAGAACGGACCGTAGACCTTGTGGCAACCAAAAGGGGAACCTTAACCACTCTAATAGGTGTTATTACAGCTCAGGCCGATTCAACCTAAACTAACCTTCACAATAGTCCCCCTCTGACATTATACAACGATCCCAACGTTGCTCCCACCATTCGATAGTCCGTGGGGTCCTCCTTGATAGTCCTCCGAAGTTAATGCGTTCAGATCTATGGTTACAACCTCATTGATATCGCAGAAGGCAATATCAAAACTATAGGGTAGATGTCGTGATGCACGATCTAGCCCTTGTTGGCGATTTCGGGTCGCACACGGAAAACACATACTCGTAGCCCCTTTAGGACGCCAATGTAGGACTGTCCAGTTACTGCCTGGTCGGTAGGAACATATGCACGGTAAACGATGCCACGAATATCACAAAAACAAGCTTCTTGAAGTTTTCGACATAGACTTCTCTCTATACACCAGCTGCAATTTTTAGCGGATTTCCGAGGGCTTTTTACCAGATTTCACTGAAATGCGAGCCACTCACTTTTACACCACTAAAAAACTTTTCCCAGAAAATACGCACGATACGTAAACAAAACGTTATCTCGACTTCAACCTTGGATGAAAGCTGAAAGAACAGAAAAGCATCGTAAAAACACATTCGATAACATGATCGTTGTCGGAATTCGATACTGTGCCATCAACGTCAGAGGCTAACACGTTCACGTATACTGACAATCATGCAGCGGCTATTGCCTCTAGCGTTGACAACTTCGAGTTTATAGAATTGACATGACAATTCGGCATTAAAACTGTTCCACCAGGTGTAACAGCAGACAATTATATCACAACTATTTCTTGAAACTATAGCTGCTCATGTAGAACAAAATATGTATGTACTTGAGAGCCAGTTCATTGGTAAACTTAGCAACCTAGCGGCATCAAATTAACTCGCTTGACATGCTTCACTAAAAATACTGAGCCGCTTTAGAAGTTACAGTTTCGAAACTAAATACATTACAGTTTCGATGGTTCTACATTAATCGAAATTCGACCATCCTACCAAAACTGAGCTGAAGGCTCGCGAAATATGTATCTAAAAGCTTCAGAGAGCTTATTGTATTGAAGTCATTGAAGAGAAAAATTGAAGCACTTGGCTGCTAAGTATCAGTTGTAAAACTACTTACTTCACTTGTATGTATCTATTTGAAGCCATTAAAATAATTCGAGGTCTTGGACCCTTTCATTGACTTTTATCCTAAATTGTTGAAGCAATTGAAGTCTTCACGTCCTATCGTTCATTTTAACTAGAGTAAGTGGTATTTGACTGAGGGCGCAGTGGTTAGTGTGTTGGACTCTGGCGAACGATTTGCGTGTTCGGATCCCGATAACACCAACGCTATTGAATGTTTATTTCGCGACTTTCCTTCTCGGCGGGGTACTGACAAACCCCCCGTAGTAAACTTGCCATGAAAAAGCTTCTCGACTCACGCCCTTCGGAATCGGCATTAAACTGTAGGTCCCATTCACCTGTGTGAAAAAAAAAAATCACACACAACATGGGTGATTGAGAGAAGCTTGGCTCTGGTCCTTCATGGGCTGTAACGCCACCAAAGAAGAAGAAGAAGGAGAAGTGGTATTTGGCTCCTACTGCTTCAATATTTGCACAACACGCGTTAAATAAAATCAATCGGTAATAAGCGGAGATCAGTGACTTAAAAAATTACGAAGACTTCAACGATTTTGTATGAATGAAACGAGGGCTAGTGACTTGATGGCTGTTTCCATGAACGCAATTCAGCTTGGCTTCAGGAAAATTAACAAAAACAGTAATCTCAAAATTAGTGACTGAAGCCATTGAAGTTAATCAAAACCAATGAATTCTTTCACTGAAGACTAACAGGAGGAATTCAACATCAGATTTTCTCCATGGCAAGTCCTTAGAGCTGGGTTTAAACAATCCAGTTGTACCTTGAAATTGATCTTAAATGAAGCTTTTCGTTAAGAATATTTTAACTATTTCTTTAGATAGCTCAAAATTGTGACACCCCTCGCGATGCTTCCAGCCTGCTTGTATTAAGTAGGCTGTCTTCTTCGTCTGTCTTCTTGGTTGTGTGTTCTGATCCCGGAGCTGTTCTAGGTCTTTAAAAGCCATATCTTGCGAGTTATTTGTTAAAAGTCACATGAACTCAGAGGAAACCAATATGTAAAGGGCCCCGAAACCTAAACTTCATCTTCACATTGTAAATTAATTAAATCAGGAACGAATTTATTGCACTTCACAAATAGACAGACATATGCTCGTTCGTGAACGGGCGCGAAACAATGCCATAGGCACAGACACCGAGGCACGAACGACAAAAAGGAAATCGACCTCCTCGAGTACTATGTATAGATAGAGATGCGGAATACGAAAGTCAAGCGGAGAGAGAAAGAAAAAAAAATGCTTAAAATGCCAACACCTTGATCAGAGTGATAGGCCGCCGACGGTATCTCGGAAAAGTATTGTTTATAGTGTTCTTGTTTTCGATTTCCCCCTACCCTCTGCGGGTTGTAGAATCCAAGCGACCGGCCCACTAATCACCAGATACTGCCAGATGGTGTGAACAGTGGAGAATTAGCATTTCGTAATTCCAACTATTTCGACTGTAAGTTGCAGTCGGTAGTCTGTTGCAGTCTGCAGTAAGACGATGTCAGCACAACATTCGTTGAGGATATGTATTTTCCCAGTCGGATGTTTTGGTATCTGCATACCTTACTACGGGGAAGATACATAGATAAAAGTTCTGACGCGCGAATGGTCGCAATAAATCTGTTGAGTTGAACTTTAGCAATCTGTGATGGGAGGAGGAGTAGACCAATATAAAACAATTTTTGTGTAAGACCTGCTTCGGAAATATCAAGTATCTGTCAATAGGCAGTTTACGTAACCGATTATTGACTCGCGGAGACAGTTTTCAACCTCAAATCACTGTGAAATTCAGCGACTAATAAAAGTGATTTATTGTTTTTAAATACGACAAGGAAACTGAGTCCAAATCCTGTCGTACAGTAACACCATAAATTATTTGGCGCGTGCTTGAATTGATCGCTCTTCCCCGAGATACTTTTTTGTTTGCTCTTCTGTTCTTTTTTTTTTAACGTTATCGTTAACTAAAAAGTTGTACGCGAGAGGGAGGAATGAGGAGTTCGTGTACGACTGCGTACCTTCATCCCAAGCGAATTGCAAATCAAATTAATCATCGTTTAACGAGCAATGAGCGGACAGCGCGCGGGAATTTCCATCCCAAAGAGCTAAATTAATTTTTGCTCCATGCCATGATGGGTCTGTGTGTGTCACGGGCATGGGAATGAGACTCAAAACCGCACCTCAATGAATCGATGGCTTATCAGGCTCAGGCTAAGGCGCATCGTCGTGCTTGTAGGTGTCGCATCGGATACCTGGTGGCTGGTTAAAGGATCGATTGACATGTTAAATGAGTGTGATCGAGTCAGATGATGAGTCGTTTTCAAAATTCAGAGACAATTTGGAAGCAGCTTCATATACCTAATCTGAATTCAAGATCACCGCATCGCTGCCGTGGCTGTCGCCATCACCATTGCCATCGCCAAAGTCATAACAACCGCATTTATGTACCTAAAGCCTATCTTTGTACACAGCGCTTCGTTTGGTCGTCATCGACGATGCTTTGCTCTCTCTCATGCGCTGCCTGCGGGCTGGGTGTGCAGCAGGTTTTTATTTAATTCCCTCCTCCCCTCTCCCAAAATAAACCGATTTTCGCCGTGTCTCCCAGCCATGTGGGGTCTCTGGGAGAGTGCGCGCGAGCACTACATCTGGTTAGCTGAAATTATAATGGCCTTTCTCGTGGAATGCGCATTGCAGCGCCAATTATGTGTCACCAATCATAAAGTTCCCACAGTATACTTTTCGTTCGTTGGCCCCGTGTTGCAGCAATAGCAGCCGACCGTCTACCGGCCTACTGCAGTTAAATGTGTGTGTGTTTATATGAACGTGTACCTACTGCATCTCAGGATCTACACACGTATGTAGATACGTTGTAGGTGCTGCTGCAGATGCTGTTTATTTTTGCCATTGGCAGTCAGGGAGGTTATAACATTATCGACTATTTCCGAGGTACTTAAGCATGGCATGTGTAGTCGTCGGGACGCGTCGAGATTTTCTTTGATCAGAACGATCAACATATTTTGGGAAGCAGATTTTAGTCGAAAATAACAGTCTCCACCGGTACATGTGTTGGTCAAGTTTTAGCAGCAGGTAGCCGTGCAACAGACACAGTACACAGTGCAGCCAGAACCGTGAGAATTTTCCTCCACTAACCCACTCTGACCATGGTGCTTGGTGCTTGGTGCTCGATGTGGTACGAGTACGAGTCGATAGAGACGACGAAGCCAGCCATTCTGCTTTCTTTTTACCATCAGACGGTGCAGCAGAGTTGAGTTGGCTAAAAAGAGTTGACGCTGGAGCTTGTGGTCTCGTTTGGTTTTGTTTACATTGCTGATTGTTTGTTGTTATTGTTGTTGTGGCGTTGTTGTTAGCAACAACAGCGTCGGTTTGACTCACAGCATATATGTACATATATGAGCATGACACCCAGTATCTGTGGAAGAGATCATACACATCTCCAGGTCCTGGGAGAATATTTTCCCTTTCACTTAAGAAAACCAAAACAAAAAAAAAAAAATGGAAAAAAGCTTTTCATCGTTTTCTCTGTGTACAGAACCGGGTACACGATGCCAGCAGCACTGTTATCTGTTTACCTCTGCAGCAATTGATTTATTTAGCTGCAACTGGTGGCCAGACTCACCTATCCTCATGCATCGAATGCCGCCAGCAGTCGATTGCAATTGCGCTTCTTTCACCTTCCCTTCTCTATCTGATTTTCGGGACGTTTGAGTAAATATTTATTTATGATTCCATAATTCGTGGCAATTGTCACTATCAGTCTGTACGAGTGTATGATGAAGCATTTGATTGTTTTGCGCAGATGTTATCTTCGTGTGAAAAATACAGCGTTTACGTTTGGCGCCTTACTGTTGGTGATTAGGATTAAAGCTGTTTACTTGCTACTTATGATACACTTGTTTCTGCAATTGACGAAAGAGCCTTCCAGCTGCCTAGAATCATATCAGAATTTCTTTGATAACATACTTCGACGAAGGCCATCTAGACATCCTGATCGTTGGCATCTCAAAATAAATTTGACAAAAATACTTTGCTGCCATGCGTCCGTTGTTTAATGTTTTACTCAAATTCCTTTCATTTATTTATAATACACATTGTGATATAAAATAAAAACGAACAAGTGGTAGAGAGATGATTGACTGCCATGGGACCGGTCATCATCATTCCTAAGTAGCCGCCAAAAAACACTGTGTGATTCGGGTGAATCATGCAAAATCTAGAATTAGATTTCTACCCCAGTTGCTTGCTATCCTTTCTTTCACTTATCTTACGATGTACGATCATCATTAGTCGCTAGGGTTCAAGGACTGTCAAAGTGTGTCGTGTGATTTCAAACGATAACCTTGATTACCTCAATGAAAGCAAATAAATACAAAATGGCATTTAGGAGGCGTGGATCGTCAGCTGCTTTACATGAATCGTTCGATTAGAATTTCAAACTTTCAACGTAGAATGGTTGAATGTTGGAAATTGAAAATTACGAGCAGTTTTCCTCGTGCTTAGATACTCACGGATACTTTGAATTAGCATCATTATAAATAGTAATGCTGGTGTGGTTGGGTGCTTGCGAAATGCGAGAGCGGTACTTGACTCACGCGAATCGTAAAGATCTTTGATGATCGAATGCCACAGATGTTGATGAAATTTTATCGCTCTTTTAACGATTGTTTCAAAAATTTTGTGTCAATGTTGACCTCTGTCGATGTTAATAGTTCATGATCATGTTTTTCGTCCTTGCTCATTCCGCCCCATCGCTCACAGACCTTAAACTAATTAAGAAATCAACCAAGTGTGAGATACCTGCTTCCTAGGCAAGCTGCCAAATAGGCTACTAAATAATCATGATCTGAATCTTTAAACTTAATGCCCCTTATACCAAGCTATGGTACACGACTTTCTTAGGCGAAGAAATTGATTGATAAATCGTCTTCTTTCCCGGAAAAATGCATTTACAAGTAAACATGAAGCTGTCCAGAAAGTAAGGTGGCATTTGAAGTTAAACTGCACGCACAAATGGACTTGGGCAAACGCTTTTATTTTAAGGTGGATAGGACCGCCTTTGGGATGGCAAAGGACTAACAAAGGACTCGTACGGGCAGCATCTATCCGACGGATGCTGGCCTGCTAAAAAGCGAGACGAGCCACCGCAGTCGAACATCTTGCGGCACTGTTAGTAAGTCCCATCCCCACCTCCTCGTGGTGCCACCTGGAGATTTCCTATGGAAATCGCAGACGGGAAAGGATGCCCTAGACCGCTATAAAGCGGACATAACCGAAATCCAGGAAATGCGATGGAATGGACCGGGTATAAATCGGATGAAAAACTGCAATATTTACTACGGCGACTGCTAAAGGGAGAGAGGACAACGATTGTTCGGATGCGGATTTGTTGTTCGAGGTGGACTAAGGCAAAAAGTCCTAAGCTTTCGGCATGTGAGCGAACGCCTCATAACAATCCGTATCGAGGCTACATTTTTTAACATCAGCCTAATCTGCGTCCACGCCCCCACGGAATACAAGGATGACTCCGCCAGAGATGAGTTCTACGATCTCCTAGACAGAACGTATGTCCAATGTCATACTGGGGGGTGGCGGTGGTGCAGTGGTTAACATCATCGACCGTCGAGCGGAAGGTCTATAGTTCAAATTCGTTTCATAGCCAAGAAAAAGCAATTCCTAAACGGAAAAAAGTATGCAACACAGTTGTCAATGGAAAGCGACCAAACATGCTGCTGCAGGCATAACACTCACAGTATATGGTCAATTGAAATTCATCCTCTGCGTATGCAATATTAACACCAAAAGTTCATGAACGAATTACTGCGAATTATAACCAACGCGAAGTTTGGTCGGCTCTCGTCCTATCTAGTACAAACCACCCCTAGAGTAGTGAACGAACATCTACGACCCAAAAAACGACTGCACTCCGTTCAAGTTGTGTGTCAAAATCATCAACCTGCGCGAAACTCTCCCTCTCCCTGTTACCTTCGCTCGCACAACGTTGAAAACGTTATAAGACATTAGCCTTGAGTACGGGTGTAACTATAAAAAAAAACAAAAAACGTACGGCATCAAAATTGTACTAGAAGACTTCAATGCTAAGCTGGGTAGGGAAAGCATCTTTGAACGAGTCATCGGCAAACATAGCCTACACGACACCACATTCGATAACGGACACAAGCTGATTGATCTTGCTACGGGGCGAAATCTCCTTCTAGCCAGCACGCGCTTCCCGCACCTCGATATACACAAAGGCACCTGGCGGTCAATCGACTACCAACCAGATTGATCACATCGCGATCGACGTCAGACACTCCTCCACTGTTCTTCATGTCCGAACTTTCCGAGGGGCTAACATCGACTCGGACCACTATCTTGTAGTAGCCAAGATGTGCTTACGGATATTACGAACTCAGCGGAGTAGAGTAAGAATACAAAGTTATGACGTCGGAAAGCTACTATCGCCAGAAACCGCTCGTGCTTTTACCGATCGCGTCTCTATTAAGCTCTCCAATACACCTCAATCCTCCACGCTATCAATAGCACAGCAGTGGAGCCTTTGCAAACAAGCCCTGAAAAGCTCTGCATCCTAAGTCTTGGGTATCAAGGCTCCACCACGAAGAAACACCTGGTTCGATGACGAGTGCAGGAGGATTCACACAGCGAAGCAGGATGCATATAAGGCCTCGCTACATAAAAGAACAAGAGCAGCTCGTGAGCTCTACGAGTTAAAAGGAAGGGAGGGTCGTAACCTTCTTAGAAGGAAGAAGAAAGAGCACGAGAAGCGCGCGGTTGAGGATTTGGAGAGGTGTTACTGCAGGCGTGACGTTCGAAAATGTTATCAACAGATAAAGCGCACATGCCAAGTTTATAAAGCCAGAACGGAAGCCTGCAGAGACGAGACGGGACACCTAGTAGTAGAATCGCAGTCAATGCTGAGAATATGGAAAAACCACTTCAGCAGACTGTATAACGGCGATGTTAGTCAATATACCGCTGTCAGAGAATATATATATGACGGCAGAGAATTCTGTCCTCCTAAAGTCGAATAAAGCTGCTGGCGCAGACGGACTGTCTGCTGAGCTCTCCAAGGCAGCTGGTGATGACCTGGTTAGGAGCATGCACCAGCTCATCCGTAAGATATGGTCAGAGGAAAGCATGTCCGAGGAATGGAGTCTCAGCATCGTATGCCCGATCCACAAGAAAGGTGACCCCGCTGATTGCGCCAACTATAGAGGAATAAGTCTAGCTTAACATCGCCTACGAAATCTTCCCTGCCGATTTGTGTGAACGCCTGAAGCCTTTTGTAAAGAAGCTGATAGGTCCATATCAGTGCAGATTCATGCCAAGGAAGTCCACCATCCACCAAATCTTCATACTACGGCAGATCCTGAAAAAAAACCAATGAATTTCAAGTCGACGCTCACCACCTATTTGTCGACTTCAAAGCCGCATACGACAGCGTAAATAGAGACGAGCTATACAACGCCATGTCTGACTTTGACATACCTGCTAAACTCGTCAGACTATGCAAGTTGACATTGGAGAATGATCGCTGCTCCATCCGAATCGGTGAAAAGGATTTAGGCAGGTCAATGCGCTGTCGTGTGATTTCTTCAACAGCTTATTGGATTGTGCAAAAAATCACTGGCCAATACAAGAGCCACAATCTACATATTTCAAATCCTCGCAACTCCTTGCATACGCCGACGATATTGACATAATAGGTAGATCACAGCGATATGTCAATGAGGCATTTGCGAGTATTGAGATGGGGGCAGCGAGAATTGGTTTGGCAGTAAACGAGAGTAAAACTAAATATATGCTGTCATCAAAAAAGGACGCTCACCACCGACGTCTTGGCCAGAACGTTTGTATTGGCAGATAGAAGTTCGATGTAGTTAAGGACTTCATCTACCTTGGCTCTGCAGTGACCTGGAACAACGACATCAGATCCGAAATCAAACTCAGAATCACTCTTGCCAATCGCTGTTTCTTTGGGCTCAGAAGGCAACTGAGTAATAGAGCCCTCTCTCGAACGACAAAGTTGACTCTATATAAGACCCTTATCATCCCGGTCCTGTTGTACGGCGCAGAAGCATGGACACTATCAAAAGCGGATGAGGAGGCCCTTGGTCGGTTCGAGAGAAAGATTTTGCGCGTGATTTTCGGGCCTATAAACGCACTTAAGATGGCGCACACAGGTGGAACGGGACATCAGCCAACTGGGTGTGCGGCAATGGAAAAGGCTAGCAAAAGATCGTGCTAGTTGAAGGGGCATGTTGGTTGAGGCCCAGGTCCACCCCGAACTGTAGCGCCCATTAAGAAGAAGAGGAAGGACTGCCTTTGACATACGTGCCAAGTTTTGGATCGAAATATTCATTTGTGCTTGAGACACGCTTCGTTTTGTGGGCTTCTAAAAGTGAACTTTTCGATTTTTATAATTTGAATTTGTTGAGCAAAGGATTTGCACTGAATTTTGTTTGCGGAATGAATTTTCTGCTAATGATTCGTTGAGGATGGCGTAGAAGGCCTGTAGTGATGAGGCTTTGTCGCAAAAAATGCGCGAAAGTGGTTATTCTTACTAAGCTTGAAGAACAAAATAATGTAGATCAAATTGTCTTTGACAAAATCAAGAAAGAAGGAAGGTATGTATGTCGAAATTTTAGCTGAGTTGAACCAATTAGCTCAGCTTGTGAACGAGCCATCCCGTATCGCGACTTGTTTCTTACCTCTTAACCTGATAAATATATTTTTGATGTATTATCTCACTGTGTCACATCACCTAAATTCTTATATTCACTCCACTCGGTTAAAAAAAAAAAAAAACCTCCCAAAGAATAATATTGGTATAAAAGAAAGCTAACTGCTGTGGCCTTAAGAACTTCTTTCGGAGCTTTATCTGGGCGTTGTGCTTCCTCGATAACGACATGGACGCCGTAGTTGAAAAGATCGCAAACATTATCCATACTGGCACAGTCAATTCTATCCCCACCAGGGTAAAAAGTCTTAAGCCAGTGGATAATGCATGGTTTGACTTGACCTGCAAAGAGGTTATCACGTTAAAGGAGATAAGTTTTTGGAATTATAAGGCAAACACCACCGAGGAAAACCGAAAAAGATATATATATACAAGCCAGAAATCACTGCAACTCCCACATTCAAAGAGCCAAATTTTTGCACGACCGAAAACTGAGGCGTAAAGTCATGTATGACCCAAAGCCAGCAGAAGTTTTTAGTCAAAAACATCAAGAACTCCGTCTCGTCGTTCATACCCACGCTCATTCGCAATGGCATTCCAGCTGTGAAATCCTCAGCCAAAGCCAATCTGCTTACTGCCCACTTCGCAGCAAACTGGCTGCTCCCAAACTAATGTTTGTCACCGCCTATTCTGGAGTACGTTTCATCATGGGACAAATTTACTTCCGTACTTGTACAGTTGCAAGGGCTCTTAAAGAACTTGACATCAGCTGGCCCAGATGGTATTTCCCCAATAATTCAGAAGATATGTTCTTCTACACTGGCAAAACCACTGTGTAAGCTTTTTCACCTATCCTACTCTTCTGAGCTCTATCCCAGAAGGTGGAAAAAGGCATTTGCCCGGCCCATTCCCAAAAAAAGCTAATCTTCTTCTCTCTCCAATTACCGACCCACTGTACTAACGTCCCTTCTTTTCAAGGCCATGGAAACGCTGGTAAATCGTCAGCTAATGAAATATCTCGAGTAACAGAAACTCCTCAGTGACCGGCAGTATGGTTCCCGCATCAAGAGATCAACTGGTGATTGGATGGCATATCTCACTCTCCACCAGGCGGGTGAGAGCAAAATTGTTGCACTCGAAAGCATTTGACAGAGGTTGGCTTGAAGCTCTTTTGCCGAAAATGAGTGCATTCGGGATCGATGACTTACTATTTCTATGGATTAAAGGGAACTTTTCGAACCGTTAAATTCAAGTTGTCAAGACGGATTCTGCTGGTGTTCCGTAGGGCTTCGTTTTGTCTCCGCCACTCATATGTTGTTACCTCTCATCCAATTCAATCATTTGTTGACGATAGTACCCTCAGCTTCTCCATAGACAGCGAGCGACAGCGTATGTTAAGCTCATTAAATTTCGATATCGAGAGCATCATAAATGGGGTAAAAACAACAGAGTGGAATTGAATGCATCCAAGAATCAATGCTATCTTCTGTTGTTAAAGCTTAAAACTGCCATTATCCATGAATGGCATTTGTATATCTGCAACCGACAAACTCTTCGTCCTGGGTATGTGCATCAGTGGCAAACCCTGTTGGAACGATCACATATTTAGTGTCGCCAAGACCGTGGCACCGTGGCGCAGTGGGTAGTGTGTTGGCCTCTGACGCCGATGACACGGGATCGAATCCCGACACAGCCATGTCATCGAATGTGTTTTTCACGGTGTTTCTCCTCAGCGGGGTTCTGACAAAACCCCCTCTAGTAAAATTGTCATGAAAAGCTTCTCGAAATTCGCCATTCGGAACCGGCAATAAAACTGTAGGTCCCCTTTCACTTATGTGAAAATGAAATCACACACAACATGGGTGATTGAGAGAAGCTCGGCTCAGGTTCTTCGTGGACTGTAACGCCAACATACATACATACAAGAATTAATCAGAATGCCTAGGTTTCCTCTGGAGATGCAAGAAATTCACCCAGCGATCTAACTTCAATTTATTAGGCCTTCAATTGTCCTAAGTTGGAGTTCAACGCTCATGTCTGGTCTGAGCCATCTAATACCTCACTGCACTTAGTGGACAGAATAAAGATCGCGCGAAATTTATATGAGATTCCAGCATAAATGTCGCCCAGTTGCCAGTTGCATTCCGCGCCTACACGTCTCTCCCAGAATGGTCACGAATTCACTTTCAAGCCACTTTCAAATATAGAGATCTTTTTTCACCCAAACCACACGAATGTGGAACGCGCTACCTCCTTCGGTCTTCCCCCCTTAATATAACTTGCCGATACTTCAGACCCTCCCTCTCCTTGTTTCCTTTTGCTCGCACAACGTCTCGCTGACGTTATAAGGCCTTAGCCTTGAGTGCGCGTAAAACTATACGCTTTTGTGGGCTTCCACAAAAACTCAGCGAATTAGAAATATTCCCTAAACCAAAAAATGGTGACATACATATGTATGCTTGGTTTCTGAAACTCATCTGACGAGGCAAACGCGTGCTAAGCTAAGAGGCTATCAGGTCTACTACGCTTACCATTCATCGGGAAAGTCGCGAGGCGGATCATTGTTATATATTAAGGATCATATCAAACACTCTCTGGGACTAAGGGTAGAGCTTGAGACGGTACAAATCAGTACAGTGTGCGTTGAGGATAAAAATGATTCCTTTAAACCGCGCTGTCCGTTGGAGGCGACCCAGTTCATCAATATTTTTAATGGCCTTGGGCTGAATTTTCTTATTGCTTGGTGGTGACTTTAACGACAAACACACATTTTGGGGTTCAAGTTGTATTTCACAGAGAGACAAACTGCTCCACGGAGCTGGTATGGGTTGCAACTTGATCGCTGGTCCGCTGCTTTTCCTGCTGTATGCCAGAGACATACCACGATCGGATGGCACTATGCTGGCCACATTCGACGATGATACTGCAATTTTGGGCATAGGAAAATCAGTCAAAAAAATCAACGATTAAATTGCAATTTTCCCTGAACCGTGTAAGCGACTGGACAAAACTTGGCGGATCGCTCTTAACGAAACCAAATGTGTCGGCGTACTTATGGAAAAAGCGCACTACCTCTCCTTGTAAATGAAGTTCCGATCCCGTGGTACTCATGTTAAAAAGATAAAAAATTTGCTGCTAAGGAAACAGTCAGAGATCTTGTTGATAATGTTGGCATTTCAAAAGGATCTGGGCTTCAGATGCGTCAAATCATGGGTGGTACCGGAAACACTACATTTTTTGGAAATACATCGTCGCGTTGAAGTGTGTGAAATAATGCTCTTACGAGAGATGAGACTTGGATTTATGCTTACAACTCGAAAACAACCGATCAATCAAGTGGCTATCGTGCTTAATGTGAGTCAAAGCCAAGGAAACCGTGCCAAAGTCGGTCTAAAATCAAGGTCAAAGTGTTGTGCACTTTGATTTCCTTCGGCTGGGTTATCCTGTCAACAAAGAATATTATTTGAGCATTATGCGTCGTTCGTATAAAGAGATTGCAATCGTGGTGAGACAACTTTTGGTTTTTGCATCATGACAAGGCACCGTCTGCACTGATTTTTCGTGATCAGTTCGCCAAAAACTCGATCCATATCGATCCTCAATTACAATATTTATCCGCTCTGGCATCGTGCGATTACTGGTTATTAAACAAAATCAAAAGTGCCCTCCGGAGATCGATAGAAAAGATAAAAGCCGCGTGGAAAAAAGATCCTAAGGCGATTCCGGTTTAACAAGTTTCCGCTTAATAAATCGAATACGTTTCAGGGATAAGATTCTTTTCGGACTAATAGAATTCGGAAATTGTGTCCAACCAAAGAATGTATAAGTGGATATATTGGTCAGGTGGATCCTAAAGGGTTCAGTCCTAAGTTAGGCTCTAAAGATCACACAACTAATATCGTAATGCTTTAAGTAGCCCTAAGCTGAAGAAGATAATTTTGTCGTTGATGCATGAAAAGTTTAAGCATCTGCTGAGTGTGGTAGGAAATATTCAGGACAGTGGGTAAAAATTGACAACTGGGTCTCTAACCTGTTATTCATATATATTTTTTATATAGTTACACCCGCACTCAAGGCTAGGGCCTTATAACTTTGAACGCTGTGCGGGCGAAGGTAACAGGGAAAAGGAGAGTTTCGCGCAGGTTCACACACAACCCAGTCGTTTTTGGGTCGTAGATGTTCGCTCACAACTCTCAGGGGTGGTTTGTCTCAGATAGGACGAGAACCGACCAAATTTCGGGTTGGTTATAATTCTCAGTAATTCGTTCATGTACTTTGGATGTTAATATTGCATACGCAGAGGATGAATTTGAATTGACCATATACTGTGAGTGTTATGCCTGCAGCAGTACGTTTGGTTATTTTCCATTCACAACTGTATTGCATACTTTTTCCCGTATAGGAATTGCTTTTTCTTGGCTATGAAACGAATTGATGGTCGATGATGTTAACCACTGCACCACGGCCAACCCTATATGTCCGCCCCGGCTTCTCTGGGGGCCCGCATACAAAACGTCAAATTTTCCATGACTCTGGCGTATAAATCAGGCTGAATTTGACTGATGGCATGAGTTATGTGGGCTTTGAGTGTCGCTGTGGTTTGTGGCTTATTTGCAGAGACCTGCGACTTCAAAAAATCCCACATCACCTTCACATGAGAACACCATGCCCTTGAATCGGCCGTGCATAATTTCCATTGTGACGTAAGCTATGTGGCACGTAGTGCCGGCCTGTTGAAACCACATGTCGTTGATACCACAGGCCAAAAAAAGTTGGTATCATCGACGGTGAAGGCTTGGCCAACGTCGTTCACAAAGATCGATAACGCCGCCAGCTCAAACTCCACACTAAACAGTGACTTTTTCGGAATGCAATAAACGCTCTTGGATTTCATGTGGATTGGTATCGTCCCAAAATTGACAATTTTGTTTGTTAACGTACCCATTCATCCAGAAATGGGCCTCATTGCTTAAGATGCTTTTACGGTGAAAGTTAGGATCAGTTTCCAATTGCTCCAGAGCCCATTTAGCGAGCACACGTCATTGTCTCTGGTCACCTTCAGCTTCTGGATCAGTTAAAATTTTATAGAGGTGCGGGCCCAAGTCACGACACAAAAGTTGTGGTCTACGAAAGGTCAAGTTCTTCTAAGCGACGAAAAATCGACTGCTTTGGATTCTCCTGCACAGTCTTACGGACAGCGACTATATTTTCGAGAGATCTTGCGTTCCGTCCACGTACGGATGTTGGTTTATCGTTTACTGATCAGTGGACTCACACTTATCCACACTTATCCGTCCTCTCGGTAGGACGTTTATGGCGACCGTAAAATGGGCGAAACGCGCGGAACTTGTACATGTTGTTGAACGTTGATTTGGCAAGACAGGCTGAATAAATGACAGTCCATTTGACGCTTTAACAATATGGCCGCTATCAGCTGTCAAAGTTCGAAAGATCCGATACCGCGTCAGTGGTATCAAAGATCAAGTAGCTTAGAATTTTTCTACGTATAGTGCGATAGAGCACTTTCTCTAAGACTTATCTTAGCTTTCATCTATGGTTCTAAACTGGACAATGTTGACCCAAAAAGCACGGGAGATGTGGTAGGAGTTATGCATCGCAACAGCAAGGGGAGGCTTTAAGTAGAGCGACCTATTCCTTGATCAAGATCCCTTGATTTGGGCACGTAGCTCATCGGTCTTCTTAATAAGTTTTTAATGTCTTACTGTCGAATAGATGACTGATTGGCGCGCCTAGGATAAACTGGTTTCATCAAATTCGATAGCTATTCATGTGGCACGGTGCATGACTCTGGTTGAATCAGATTCGCGACTGGGGGATTAAATTGGATGTTATTTGGGGGCACCATGGCCAGGTGGTGCATGACGTAATCTGTGTGACTTAAAAAAAATTGCATGGGGACCTTATTAATTTTAACAAACTGCATTTTTAGTTTTGTTGGCCTTTGGGATTTCCAAATTGTACCAAAGGTAAAGATGTGTCATGCCTTTCTTCTGGTCTCATTAGGAAGACATAGTACGAAAACGAATCGCCTTTGTTCAAAAGTCCTCGAATGGATACTTAAGCATCTAATCAGGGCAAACGCAGTTGTTCCCAAAACTAATTAGGAAAACTTGATTGAAAGATATATTACACCATACCTCTCACACAGAAGTCAAACGTTCCCTAACTCGTACTACACCCCTCTTTCACCTTCTGCTATATTTTTCACCATCAATCGCTGAATCTTTACTCTGTCACAAAGCAAAGATGGTTTGCCCTTCTCTATGTGGCCAACAAAAAGTCATAAATCTAAATCTTTTAACACCTGACCACCTATTCACACAATTGCGTATACGACCATCCATGTTTCCTTCGCATTTATTGAGCTCAAAATAAAACAATAAATCTCGTTTTGCCAAAGGTAAGGTAATAGCACCTATTTTTGTCAGCACTCGTCATCGGGATATGGGTCATTAATGAATCTACCCATCACGGTCTCGCTGCTCTGGCCAATCATGCCATTGATGACAACTCCTCTGCCATTTTCTTGTTGACGACACCCTCACAACCTTCCAAAGTTGTCACCTCAGTCCCAGTTTTCCGAGGGAAGAAATTTTAAGAAAAAAGAAATGAAAATCATAAAGTTTCGGAAAATAATACAACATGCGCGCTCAGCCAATTCCTTCTATTTTCATTTCGCATAAACATAAATGATTATGAGCGAAATATATCTCGATACATTCGAATGGCGGACGTGTATATTCCGAGCTGTTTTATCATTTATGATTTATGAGAATTGCTGACGATCCAAGAGATCGAAATTTATGTCGCACCATAAAAAATGAGGTTCATCTCAATTGTGCACACACGAATGGGGCAAATGGACTGGTATTTGTTGTATCCGTAAGTTATTGCTGACTTAAAGGATAATTTTTCCGACAAATGCGTACGATTTTCCGAAGAAAAATGGATGGAATATAAAATGTTTCTCTTTGAATGGCTTTCATTTCATTATTGTACGCAAATATTTTCCTTTGGTTTAGTGGTAGTTAATCGAGTGACAGTTTTGATATTAGGTGACAGCTGAACGTTTTGGGCGCCACTTTCAAGTGTCGACGATTGAGTTTCTATTTGCGTTTTTAAAGGAAGACTATAGAACTACTGGAAGGGGACCTCAGCCAACTGGATGTGCGGCAATGGAAAAGGCTAGCGAAAGATCGTGCTAGATGGAGGGGCATGTTGGTTGAGGCCCAGGTTCACCCCGAACTGTAGCACCCACTAAGAAAAAGATAGAACTACTGCGACAAAAGAAAAGAAACCTCGCAGCCTCCCAGCTCAAGGATATCGAGGAGTATAGGGATAAGCATAAAACAAGAGCCTTTTACAAGAAAGCCAAAGGCATTGCAGTAGGCTTCAAAAAGGGCACCCAGGCTCTTCAAAACTGCGAGGTTAATCTTGTCACCGACCCGCAGGGAATAGTGGATGTATTTAAGCAGCATTTCCAGCAGCTGCTTAACGAGCGTGACCAAGACTGAGTGGCGGGGACCGGGGAAATCTCAACTCCAGCCGCTGAAGTAGTCCTCCCACCCGGTATCGAAGAAGTCGGCACAGCTATTCAGAAGCTGAAGAATAACAAGGCCGCAGGCTCAGATGGCTTACCATCAGAGCTCTTCAAGGCTGGCGGCGATGTTCTGGTAGGGAGCATGCACTAATCGGCAGCTACCAGTGCGGCTTCCGGCCCGGCAAATCGACTATAGACCAAATTTTCACACACCGACAAATATTGGATAAGACCAACGAGTTTCGAATCGATACACACCATCTTTTCATCGATTTCAAAGTCGCATACGACAGTGTTCATCGTGAAGGACTGTTTGGTGCGATGACCGAATTCGGGATCCCGGGAAAACTGATCCAGTTGTGTCGCGCCACGCTAAAATATACGCGATGCAACGTGCAACTAGGTTCTAGGAATTCGGAACTGATTAAAGCATGCACCGGATTTCGGCAAGGAGATGCACTGTCATGTGACTTCTTCAACCTGATGCTGGAGCAGATAGTGCGACGGGCTGGCGTCAACAGGGAAGGGACTTGTACAAGTCCATCCAGTTGCTAGGATACGCGAATGATATCGATATCATCGCGTGTTCTCGCCGTGGCATTATGGATGCATTCACGGCGATTGAAGAACATGCGAAACGAGTTGGTCTTAAGGACAATGAGGACAAAACGAAGTACATGCTGTCAAGCAAAAACCAATCCGTCGCTCACCACCTGGGAAAAAATATAACAATTGACAGCAACCCGAGGCCACGAGAACGCCAACCGAAAAGATGGCACATGTGCTCGACCGACCAACAATAAGCAACGCTAATCGTCCATTAGTTTCATCCTCTTGTTATAATCGTATCACCATAGACACAAATGGAAATGTTGTTAAAGAACAGGATTAATTCCTAAATAAAGAAGAAGAAGAAGAAGAAGAAGAAAAACAAGTGAATTAAGATTGTCGCAACATTTTATCATCGACCTTCACAAGAGCTCCCCTCTTACTCTACAAAACGATTGAAAAGTGGCTCCCTTTTGATAATCCTTCGAAGTATATTGGTTCGGAGTTATGGTTACAGCCTGTTTGACCTTTTCTAAGCGGCTATGATGAGTTAACTTGAGGTATAACTTCATCTTGGGGAGTAATAAAAAGGCGCTTAGGGTAATATCAGGGCTATGGGGTAAATGGGCATCGTTGGAATGTTTTTCTTCGCCAAAAAGTCTTGCATAATATACGTGCAAGTTCCAGACCTTTTTGGCGAGTTCGGGACGCGCACGGAAAACACTTGTTCGCAGTCTCTTCCAAACGCCAACATAGAACTGCCCAATCACTGTCTGGTCGGCAGGATCATATCGACGATGAACGGTGCCGCACTGCGGAAAGTGGCGAGAGCTCTTTCACGTGGATCGTCCTCTGATTCACGGCCCTTATCGACAATTGAAAGCAAGTGCCCACATTTCTAAGTAGATATTGACGAATGACGCAGTGTTGCCCGATCTCTAGTTATGATTAAATACTTACTTACTTACTTTGGTGGCCCTACAGTCTGGTGTGGACATGGGCCTCAACCAACAAGCTTCTTCACCTGGTACGATATTTTACCAGCTACTTCCAGCACGGCACGCCCAGTTGGTTAAGATCCCCTACCACCTGTGTGCGCCACCTTAGATTCAGTCGTTCTCTGCCTCATCGACCCTCGGGGTTGGACTCGAAGACCCTTCGGGCCGGAGCTGTGTTCGCTCTACATGGCCAAGACATCTTAGACGTTGGATCCGAAGACGTCACACTAGGCCAATGTCGCTGTACAGCCAGTACAGTTCGTCGTTGTGTCTTCTCTTCCACTCTCCATTTATAAAAACGTGACCATAGATTGAATGCAGAACTTTCCTCTCGAAACGACCACGGTCTTCCGAGAGAGGGCTCTACCACTTAATTGCCTCTTAAGCCCAAAGATGCAGCGGGTAGCAAGAGTCATTCTTTGCTTGTCACTGGCCATTAGTCAGTCAAGATAGGCAAAGTCCTTGATCACTTCGAAATTATAGCTGCCAATTGTGAAGTTCAGGCGAAGTCGTCGGTGTTGTGCGTCTTTTTTGGATGACAGCATATATTTGATTTTACCCTTATCTACCAAAAGACCCTTTTTAGACGTTTGTTTTTCAATGCTTTCGAACGCCTCATTGACGTCTCGCTGTGTTGGTCCTATTACCAATGTCATTCGCGTACGCAAGCATTTGTGCAGAATTGAAATAGATCGTACATCTTGTGTTGACCAGTGAGTCTCCTATGATTCTTTCAGGCACGATATTGAAAAAATTAAATGACAGTGCGTCACCTTGTCTAAATCCTTTTTTAACATCAAAGGTATCGGTTAATTCGCTAATGGAGCAGCGAGAGTTCCCCATAGTCATCCTGCATAATCTGACGAGTTGGGCAGAGATGTCAAAACTACACTTGGCACTGTATAGTTCGTCTCTATGCAAACTGTCATAAGCGGCCTTAGAATCGACTAAAAGGTGTTGGGTGTCGATTCGGTATTCTTGGGTCGTCTCCAAGATCTGCCGCTGTGTGGATATTGGGTCTATCGTGTATTTACTTGGCTTGAAAGCACACTGATAAGAACCTATCAGACTATCCACAAAGAGTTTCAGGCGGTTACATAATTGAAGAACTTATATGCGAACAATTGACAGCTACGAGGTAGTTAACGAGTTTGTCTACCTCGGGGCAAACGTAAATTCCACAAATGACACCACAGTGGAGATCCGGCATGGAATAGCCCTTGGCAACCGCTGCTACTTCGGCTTGTCCAAACAACTGAGGTCAAAACTTCTCACTCGAAAGACCAAAGTCATGCTTTACAAAACGCTCATACTGCCAGTCTTGCTGTACGGAGCCGAAAGCTGGACGATAAGCAGGACAGCGGAGCTGATTTTGGGTTCTTTCGAAAGAAAAATTCTGGGCTGGATATTTGGTCCTGTCTGTGAGGAAGGTGAATGGAGAAGAAGACACTACCGCGAACTCTACGAGCTGTACAAAGATGTGGATGTAGTCCGGAAGGCAAAGATCCGTCGACTACACTGGCTCGGCCACATCGAGCGCATGGACATCAACGCTCCAGCTAAGAGGGTCTTCGACTCCGAGTCTTCTGGTTCGAGAAGAAGAGGAAGACCGAACCTCCGGTCCAAGACCAAGTAATCGCGGATGTAAGACATCTTGGTCAAGGATGGAAGGCAGCTATAGCACAGGCTCAGATCCTCCATGGATCGCTGGCCTGATAAGTAAGTAATATGCGATATTCAGGAGACTGAATCCCCTGAAGTTAGCACATTTTTAGGGGTCTCCTTTCTTGGGGATCGGGCAAACGATGATGAAATTCCATTCGTCGAGCATTCTTTCCTTCGACCATATTTTACAGATGAGCTGGTGCATGCGCCCTACCAGCTCATCTCCAGCCAGCTTAATTTCATCTAGGTCGGGTGGATGGAAATCTCTGGCATCTTCGTCAGTTGATCGCCGTTAAACAGTCTACAGAAGAGTTCTGTTCATATTCTCGGCATCGACTGTGACCCTTCTGCTCTGGCTTTATAGCCCTGGCATGTCCCGACCTCCTTGATCTCACGCTTTCCATTCATTCTATTTTTCTTCCGTAAAAGCGTGTGTCTACTCTTCTGCGGTATTCTCGAGCGGCTCTCGTCCATTTGCGTAGCATGGCTTTGTAGGCAGTTTGTTTTGTTACATGAGCTTGCTCACATTGCTCATCAAACCAAGGGCTTCTAGCTGACGACGGTTTAAAACCCAATACATAAGAGACACCGTCTCTGATGGCACGCTAGCAATGCTCCCAGTGTTATTCTTGGTATTGTACCGACATCCTTGGATTTTGCGAGAGAATGAGGTTAACTCGATCGCAGTATCCTGCGATTATTATGACTAAATACCCGGAACTTATTTGCCACACCTCGCATTTCCTTAGTTTTGCTAATTTTCCACTGACCCCTCACTTTTTCTTAGCTAAGGGCTTAAGATTTTAAGCAGCATTTGTAAGTTTGGCAAGCATTGCCCTTAGTCAGTCAACTGTCAAAAGTCTAAAAGTGACATCAGTGAGTTGAAAATTGTTTCCGACTCGTTGTAGTTCGACTCGTTTATCACTGTCAAATGTTCCGAGTAAGTTATATCCATTGATTGTTAAAACCTTTTTTAACCACGTAAAGGGTCGTTGATGATAAGATTATTCTCAATTTTTATTTAGAAAAAACAGTTCTTTCACGCTGCTTACTAAATGATTTCGTAAACACTATTGACTTTGATCGATAGTTCTGAGCAATATTAATACCGCTACGTAAGCCTTAAAATTTTACCACTTAATTTGACAGCTTGTTAGGGTGCGTTTGGTTCTTTAAGATAGGGTTTCAAACATTCATTCTATACGACCAATAGAAAGAGTTCTAGGCGCATGTTATTTTTTACATTATTTCTTATCTGTAGTTAACGGTAATTTCAAGTATTTGAATAATAGAAAAAGAAGTTAAATATTTCAGAAATTCGACTTGGATCGTCTCGTGTCTCAATCGATTTTTAAACAAACCGTCGCGCTAAACTATCCCCATAATTTGAATTCCAAATGATGCGATAAATTCTAATAAATGTCCGCTAATGTCTCTTGAATTATCCATTCGTTTCACTAGATTTCTGTGGACATTAAACCCGAGAACTTGAATGTGAAGAAAAATTTCCTATTGCTCCTTACGAGCAAAGTTGTATAACAATTCACTAATCGATTTGAAACGAGGTTGTACCCATTTCCCCTCACGATTGAATGGCTCCGATAGTAAAGCATCCGAAATCACATGCTTCCACGCTGTCTAAGATTTCGAAAGCTATTTTCGTACGCATCGAGTCACTTGATTAAATGAGTGAGTGTGTAAGGTGCTTTGTCGTCTATTTTTTATTTTTCTTCATTTTCGAGGACTACGTATGTATGTATCTCACAGCTGTAGTTTGTGTATTTAGTGGGTTATAAGTCGGAAGATTGTGCACTAGAATTATAAGGGGACAACGAGTAATACAAACCCCTTGAACCTCTATTCATCTCTCTTTAAAGAATAGGATGTTGTCAAATTTGCTTAGCTACCTTTATACAATGTACAGTATGGCAGACCAGTAAGTACTATCTATAACGATTGGGGAAACAACCTACAGGTCGGTCGTAAGTCACTCAACTAATTTCAATTTTCCCTCTCTATCCTGACAATCGTATCGAAACGAAAACGTATCTTTTTTTTATATATTTTATCGACACATTTATCTTATTTATTCAACACAATAGATTTCATCGAGTTCTGTATGACTATTTCGGTCCCGTCTCATGGGTAATCAGAATCTCTGTTATTTTTGTATATTTGACTCCTTGACAGAGTTTACAATTACAACTAAGAAGGAAGACAACTTGTCGCATGACTTAATCTATTATTTTTCTGTCGTACCTATGCTTGGCACAGGCATAGATACATCCATGTATGTATGTAGTTATTTATGTACCTATAAGATAGTCGATTGGTCGCCCGTCTGACTTTGAGAAGAAGTGTGTGCTAAATTAAGTTTTCACGAGTTTTCCTTCAGCGAGCCACACACACTTGTACTTATTTTGATTTTTATGAGTCACTCTCGCCTCGATTCGGTCGTGTCGTCTTGCCATCTTTACGCGGCCAAATTGTTGATATTTTCTTTCATCTTTTATATTGTAATTGTGATGAGCGTTTTGGTTTCTGGTCCTTATGTTTCAAAAATTTTTTCGTTTGTTTTTTTTTATTTGTTTTTATTTCACTCTTGCGTGACAGCGGGCTCATTAAGGTGACACTCGAATTTATATGAATTTTATTTTATTTTATTTTCTTTCTCTACATTGATTTGTTTTATATTTAAAAAAAATAATAATAATAATACAGAACGAGGGAGAGAGACTTGAGATTTTTTGTTTTTGGTTTCTTGAATGGTTAACGTTTATTGGTTGATTGATAGATAGGAACCATGTGATCATGTGAGTGTAGCACACTTGGTATTCGCGACTATTGTTGCCATGCTTCAATAAATCGCCTATCATGCGTAAAATTAGGTTGTCGACTTTGAGTCACGAGCAATATTTGTAAAATTGTTATGAAGTTGTCGTCGTTTTGGCTTTTTTTTTTTCTTTCGTAAATATCACTCATACGCCCTGATGCGCTGTAGACGTTTTACATTTCGCTTATGCCATGCCACTGGTGTGCAACACAGTCGATCGTCGCAGCATGAAACATATTGTTACGAAAATTAATTGTCCAGAATAGGGTTTGATCACTAGATTGCGAGAAACTAGCACTGTTTGCTTGTTTATTCAATACACACACTTCATAATTCCACCTGAGACCAATGTATCTGGGAGCTTCATCTTTATTACAAGCTTTTATAACACTTAACACTTTATTGCTTACATACACCTTTTTTACCCCTCTAATTGCGCCAACCACAGGGGAATAAGTCTCCTTAACATCGCCTACAAAATCCTCTCTGCCGTTTTGTGTGAACACCTGAAGCCTTTTGTAAATTAGCTGATAGGTCCTTATCAGTGCGGATTCAGGCCAGGGAAGTCCACCATCGACCAAATCTTCACACTACGGCAGATCCTGGAGAAAACCAATGAGCTATACAACACTATGTCTACCTTTGACATACCTGCTAAACTCGTCAGACACGATAGCGCATCGCCCTGCCTAAATCCTTTTTTGACATCAAAACTATCGGTAAGGTGTTCACCGATTCGGATGGAGCAGCGAGCCCAGCATGCTGGGCCCTCCTCTAGATGCTATGATGAACGTCCCACTCATTGACATATTTATCAAAAGATATGGTTTTTTGGTACAACTCGCATCGGAATTATAGTGCACTTGCGCTCGAAATATCCTACGACTCCTGTCTTATGGATATGCCTACTAACGCAATTACGCACGCTATAACTTCACAGTCGAATTTCCGTGGCGTCAGGATTAGTTCTGGTCACATACTGAACCTGGAAGGGATTGTCTTCGCATTTCCACAAATGGCTCCAAGCCTGGGCTGGGGTCCCGCGCTTGGGTTTTCTTCAAATGCGAAAACGTTCGATTGCACTTTTCGTTGGAAAAATATCCGTCTGTCTTTCAGTCAGAGGTATATGCAATCCTGATGGCCGTGCACTTTGTTGAAGCATAGGTGGAAGGGTAAAAGCATATACCACTTAAGTGACAGCCAAGCTGTACTCAAAGCTGTGTGCAATTCTTAAACCAAATTAGTGAATGAACTTAAGGCCTTCCTGAACAAATTCGGTAGACTAAACTCACAAAGGCTTGTTTGGGTCCCAGGTGAGGAACTCTCCAGAATAGACTCAGAGAAGAGTTTCTCAGGTCACTACCCACATCAACCTTTGCCAAGCATCTTTGCATGCTCCCAGTGAGGCGCCTGCCTACAACAAAAAACAATCCTACAGGAGTGTGACGTCATCAAAGAGCACAAATATGTACCATACAGACACGTAGTTTTTCAACACAATTAATATTTCAGATGAGAAACACCATATTGTGTGTGATGACACCCGTTCTGTATCATACACAGATTACCATACCTCATTGCTCGTAAAAGTGTCGTTTCTCTATCATCAATATCGATGTCACCATCGTCGCCATCCCCATACCATGCCGGAACCCGGAAAAGATCTCATTTAGCATAATCCCTCAATCCAGTTGGCTGCTTTCGTTGAAATTGCACCAAATTGTAGGCACATAACCCAACACATGGCATAGATGATGATTCACCACCCTGTCCGAATATAATTGGAATCAGATAAATGAGTTTATTGACTCTAGCCCCCGTTTCCCTCCCTTTTGTGTGCGTTCTTTTTGTTGTTGCCTTCCAGCTAGATGCAGACAAAGTCCTTGAAGTAAAATCATCCACACAGCACGCATCTCGTACGTGTGGAAGAAGGATGCCTACTTGGGAAATTGCCAAAATATTTTTTACCTGTTGGGAACCCGTCTGAAGCTTCAGTCCATGTGGCTCTCCTCCCTTTCGATTTTCTTTTCGTGTTAATTTCTTTTCCAGAGATTTGTTTATAAGGAAACTGTCTTTCTAATTTGTTTATTGCCCAACAATGTCCGTTTTTTTTCTTTTTTGTATTTTGGTAATTTTTCCACGTTCCGGGCTATGGTACGTGCCAGACGATGGTGAAGCAAGATCATTCATTGTTTATATTCTAATTTTTTTACAGCACAGCCCGCATCGATAAAGTCCATAACAGCCACGAATCGAACGATGGAGATTGGTAAAGAGCTACGAATTGTGTGTAAAGTACAAGGACAACCGCCGCCAAAGGTCACTTGGTTTAAGGATGACAAGTCGATAAATCGCGACCGCCGACTCTATGAGTTTCGACATTTAAAGTATGTAAAATGGATTTTCCTATAAAGCTAAGTTAGAAATTAACATATTTTATAGGAAAAGATCAGAGCTGATTGTTAGATCATTTAATACCTCATACGCCGGAACGTACGAATGTCGTGCTAAGAACAAGGTCTTACGTAAGCTCGACAGGAAAGCTATTACGATAAAACATTATCCTAGTAAGTGCATACCTTTAGATATCAACCTAATGAGCTACATATATTCACTGTTCTTTTCCATTTCGTTTAATTTAGCAGCACGGATCGAAGCTCCATCGCAGCAGTCCGGTGTCAAGTGCCCCGAAAGGGCTAACGAGTTTTGTTTTAACGGAGGAACTTGCAAATTTTTCCCGGAAATCACTTCCTACTCATGCATGTAAGTTCATACTTTTTTAAGCACAGATATTACAGTAAGTACGAAGTGCGTACTTTTTTTTATAATTTTTTTGACAATTTAGCTCAACGGTGTAGGGTTAGTCGTCATAGACGTTAGTTATGAATCTGGTCCGTCGGACCATATCTACTTTATAGTGGGATAAAACACTCTCAAGCATACCGTCAGATTGTCGTCATAGTTTAGTCCAACTTTTTCGGTGCTTCCTTGGCCCACAAACAGGTCTGTATACACCGTGCCTTGAAAGCTTGAGCTCCAGCGATTTCAAGTTTGCTTGACTGTCTGTGAGGATTCGAATATCCGTAGTAGATATTACGTTTCACTTCAGCCAGGACAGGGCCTCCTTTATTACCAATAACTTCGTCTGAAAAACGCTGCAATGATCTGGTAGTCTTAGAGCCTGGCTCAGGTTTAACTACTTGCAGAATACTCCACTGGTCACTCCGTCTTTGGGTTTTGATCAGTTCCGTCTGTCCGGGTATTTTATTTTGAATTGCTTCTCAAAGACTTTGGTGGGCTCAATGTTTTTCCGCAAAGGTTATCCTGTTGTTCAAGATGAAGGAGTGGCCAGTAGTGTAGCTTGTCTATTTTGAGCTGGCTTTTAATCTGATTGCCGTGTATGTGGCTATTTGCTTGCCAAGTATATCGGTTATTCACATGCATGCCATCCTTTGTACCTTCTCGATTTGCTTGTCGTTTTGTCCAGTGCAGTCCACCAGACTACCACTTCATACATTAAAATAGGTCTAACGACTGTAAGGCTTACTTACAAGTGTAGGGAGCTATAGTTGCTTTATTTGCTCACTTGATTGTATTGTCCTTCCGTTTTCTGGGGGTTTAACCCGAGCCCATTGTATCGTGCCCATTTGCACAGTAAGGAGAATGCCGTCATTCAGTATAGATAGATACTTGCCGAAGATGGCAATAGCAATGTCGTCAGAGCAGGCAATTACATCGAGGCCTCCTTTCTTCAGTTTAGTCAGTAGTTCGTTTGCAACTACATTCCAGAGAAGCGGAGAGAGGACGCCCCTTATGGAGTACCTCTGGTAACTGATTTGACTAGTCATTTTTCGAGTAACTTGATAATAACACCGGTGATGAATTTCTCTGGTCTATCGGCAAAAACTTGGCCTAGTTCGGCGGGCTATTTTTCTGCTACCAAGAGATATTTGCAGAGACCAGATCAAAAGGAACAAAGTCCGGGTTATATGGTGAATGCATCAAAATTTCCCCACCAAGTTCCGTCAACTGTCGAGCGGTTGATGTCTAGTAATCCGTCTCTTAATAGCTTGCGTGCCAATCCTGCTCCACTAGCTGCTGAATTTCGTCGACTTTTTTCATTGATTGGCCGACAAGATTGAGATGCATCTTTGACTCCGAAATTTCCAGACCGCAATTAAGCAAACCACTCCTGAGTCTGGCGTCACTTATCATTCTCATCGTACACTTCACAAGTTTTTGGGCATGTCTTTGCACCGTTTTTACTTTTTTTTATAGTAAAAGAGCATCACATAGCGTATTTCCTCAGATATTTGATTCATTTACGAATCAATATAGTATTCCACACCAATGACGAATTACAAAACTGCGTCCTCATAAAATGTATTCAAAAATGTTGCCTTTCGAACACACGTTCATTTGACGGAATCGGATTTTTTTTAAGTCCCAATGTTTTGGATCAAAACTATTAGTACGTCTACCTCAAGTCAAGTCCAGGTCTCTGGTATAAAATTATTTTTACCCCTCCCAAAAAGTTGTTCCTAAATTTAAGGTTTCGAATTGTGATGTTTTCGTAAAATATTATCAAAAAAAGGAAAAAAGTAAATTTGACACATCGCATCGTGCCAAATTTGGTACATCGATTAGCCATAACTAATCTCTTCCTCTCCGCGGATAAATCTTTTATTAGTCCAATGTATCGTACGTAATAAAAAGGAAAGGAACTGATTACAACAAAATAACATTAATTAACTTGAACCTTTGGGAACGCAAACTGATTGCATATTCTGGTCGCCTTATTTTGGAGTCCAAATATCTCCTTCTTCTTCTTCTTCTTAGCGGGCGCTACAGTTCGGGGTGAACCTCGGCCTCAACCAACATGCCCCTCCATCTAGCACGATATTTTGCTAGACTTTTCCATTGCCACACACCCAGTTGGCTGAGGTCCCCTTCCACCTGTGTGCGCCAACTTAAGTGCGGCCGTCCTCTGCTTCTTCGTGCCTCGTAGACGCCTGACTAGCATCATGTCTCTGTACAGCCCGTAAAGTTCGTGGTTGAATCTTTTCCTCCATCCCCCGTCTGCGTTTCTTTGGTGGCGTTACAGCCCGTGAAGGACCAGAGCCCAGCTTCTCTCAATCATCCATGTTGTGTGTGATTTATTTTTCACACAGGTGAAAGGGACCTACAGTTTAATGCCGATTCCGAAAGGCTTGAGTCGAGAAGCTTTTTCCAGGCAAGTTATACTACGGGGGATTTTGCCAGTACCCCGCCGAGGAGGGACGCCGCGAAATAAACATTCGATGGCGTTGGTGTTATCGGGATCCGAACTCGCTCATCGTGCGCCAGAGTCCAACACACTAACCACTGCGCTACGGCGCCCGTCTGCGTTTATAGGCCCGAAAATCACGCGCAAGGCCCGACCAAGGGCCTCCTCATCCGCTTTTGATAGTGTCCATGCTTCTGCGCCATACGACAGGACCGGGATGATAAGGGTCTTATATGGAGTCAACTTTGTCGTTCGGGAGAGGGCTCTATTACTCAGTTGCCTCCTGATCCCAAAGAAACAGCGATTGGCAAGAGTGATTCTGCGTTTGATTTCGGAACTGATGTCGTTGTTCCAGGTCACTGCGGAGCCAAGGTAGACGAAGTCCTTAACTACCTCGAACTTATATCTGCCTATACAATCGTTCTGGCCGAGACGTCGGTGTTGAGCGTCCTTTTTTGATGACAGCATATATTTAGTTTTGCCCTCGTTTACCGCCAAACCAATCTTCGCCGCCTCCATCTCAATACTCGCAAACGCCTCATTGACATCTCGCTGTGATCTAGCTATTATGTCAATATCGTCGGCGTATGCAAGGAGTTGCGAGGATTTGAAATAGATTGTGCCTCTTGTATTGGCCAGTGATTTTTGCACAATCTTTTCCAATATGATGTTGAAGAAATCACACGACAGCGCATCGTCCTGCCTTAATCCTTTTTTGACATCAAAACTATCGGTAAGGTGTTCACCGATTCGGATGGAGCAGCGAGCATTCTCCAAAGTCATCCTGCATAGTCTGACGAGTTTAGCAGGTATGTCAAATTCAGACATAGCGTTGTATAGCTCGTCTCTAATTACGCTGTCATATGCGGCATTGAAGTCGACAAATAGGTGGTGAGTGTCGACTGAAAATTCATTGGTTTTTTCCAGGATCTGCCGTGGTGTGAAGACTTTGTCGATGGTAGACTTCCCTGGCCTGAATCCGCACTGATAAGGACCTATCAGCTTATTTACAAAAGGCTTCAGGTGTTCACACAAATCGGCAGAGAAGATTTTGCAGGCGATGTTAAGGAGACTTATTCCTCTGTAGTTGGCGCAATCAGATGGGTCTCCTTTCTTGTGGATCGGTCATACGATGCTGGGAATCCATTCCTCGGGCATGCTTTCCTCTGACCATATCTTACAGATGAGATGGTACATGCTCTTAACCAGGTTATCCCCAGCTGCATTGAAGAGCTCAGCAGACAGTCCGTCTGCGCCAGCAGCTTTATTCGACTTGAGTTTCGATATGGCAATCTTAACTTCGTCGAGGTCAGGGGGACGGATTTCTCTGCGGTCTTTGTCGATTAGAAATGGATCCTTCTGCCTGACAGCGGTATATTAACTAACATCGCCGTTATACAGTCTGCAGAAGTGGTTTTTCCATATTCTCAGAATCGACTGCGATTCTACTACTAGGTGTCCGTTCTCATCTCTGCAGTCTTCCGTTCTGGCTTTATAACCTTGACATGTTCGCTTTATCTGTTGATAAAACTTTCGAACGTCACGCCTGCAGTAGGTTAGGTTAGGATAGGTTGACGTGGTAGGCATAAGCCACACTTAGGCCGAAGCCGGACCATTGTGATACCACCTGGATCAGGTTACCCTGATCCGCTACCTGGGAACAAACCGGTGCTTTTCATAAAGCGGTGGAGTTGAGCTATTTTTTGGTTTGCTAACTCACTTAGATTGTCGAAGAAGGACGCGCCGAGGTGAATCCTCCTGCGATTCGCAAAAGAGGGACATGAGCAGAGGAGGTGGTGTATTGATTCCTCATCCTCCTCGTCCATGCAGCCGCGACATTGTAGGGTAGCCCCAGTCTGGCGGCGTGTTTTCCAATGGTGCAGTGACCTGTAATGCACCCACTAGAGTACTTAAGGTTGCCCTTTTGGTTGCCAACAGGTCCCTGTTTCGTCCTAGGTTTAACTTAGGCCACAATTGTTTGGTGATAAAGCTGATATTGCTCTCATTCCATTGGAGGTTAGTCTCCTCTATGGTTTGAAGCTTTATCATGTGCTTTACCGTACTTATTGGTGTTTCTAGGTACCCGAGGGTAGGTAGGCTAAGTGTGCTTGACCCTACCTTTGCTAGTTCGTCGGCCGCGCTGTTTCCTGGAATATCCCTATGGCCGGGAACCCACAGTATTTTAATGTTGAACTGTTCAGCCATCTCATCTAGAGATGCACGCCTGCAGTAACACCTCTCCAAATCCTCATTCGCGCGCTTCTCGTGCTCTTTCTCCTTTCTCCTGAGAAGCTTATGCTCTTCCCTTCTTTTTAACTCGTAGAGCTCACGAGCTGCTCTTGTTCCTTTATGCAGCGAGGCGTTATATGCATCCTGCTTCGCTGCATGAATCCTCCTGCACTCGTCATCGAACCAGGTGTTTCAGGAGTCCAAATATATGGATCAAAATTCAGAACTAAAAAATGCCCTGCCGCGAAACTCCTGTTATGGTCATCCCATATGAATTCGATCAGAGGGTGTGAATGTGAAAGCTATTTGTGTCCAGATTACCAAGCAAACGAATCTCTTGAGTCTCTTGCTCACGCCAAATTCCTACGAAGGATGAATGAGCAGAATCAAAATATCGTAACAACATCATCCGCTGGGGATTCCTTTCACTCCAAAAATGAGGTAGTTGATCACACCCATGAACTCGAACAATGCAAAGAAAACGATTTCAAAAACTCTCAGTTGGCATTGTGGTATGATACATGATATTTCCTTGTCATTCCGAAACTAAAATTGTCGCCGTAGCCTCGTGATTGATTGCTGGGAACACAAACATCACCGAGGTTATAAGCCCTAATTTCATGTCGTCTTCTTTCCTGGCTATTTTCAAAATTTGTTGGAATAATTGTGTCTACGATGTTTGCTTGTCAAGATACTGTATTTACTAAAATAGAATATTGTTTACAGCCTCTCAGATCGATATTTTCCCAGAAGCCATAGAACAGAATGTGAGACGATTGATGACTAAAACTTGTCGAAAATGCACCATTTGATCTGAAATACATTTATAGTCGCGGTTATTCATACTTGCAACAAATTATGTAAATGAAATAAGCACATAGAGAGGAAGTGGGGTAACATAAACAACAAGAGATAGAAGGGATAGGATGCAAAAATACATAGATGGGTACTTTTCGCTAGTATAAGACCTATCTTGTGCGAAGTTCAATACTAAAGAGTTAAATTGGCAACACTGTTTCCACAGATTGTCAATTTGACAGTTGGAAGTTGACTTGTGGTTAGTACACTTAGTCATTTTAAGGTGAATATGTTCACGTCAGAATAGCGCATGTAAATTATGAAAATCCATTTTGAATACCATAGTTCGGTTCGCCGAACTTATCGTGCGCTACGTCCAATTTACGGTCGACATAATCGTCCATCTGCGTATGTTATTCGAAACACGATGAATAGTCTTCACACCAGGTATACTCTAGTGGATAATGCGCATCCCCAAAGACATCAAACAGTGCGAACAGGAGAAGTTATTGCCGTTGTGGAGCGCAGTGTTGAGGAGAATACGAATGAGTCGATTCGCCATCATGCACAGCAATTCGAGCTATGCCCATCCACTTTGTGGATGATTTTATGGAAAGATTTTGGCCTTAAAGCTTATAGGAAACCACATGACCTTTATACGCGACATCTCTCCGATGAGGTCCAAAATTGTCAAATTTGGAGTAGAGAAAACCCAAAAGTCTGTCGAGACACCGGTACAACCATTAAAACTTACTGTTTGCTGCGCTATGAGCTGGTGGGATTATCGGCTCATATTTCTCTAAGGGCGATGCCAACCAGAATGTTACCGTCTATGGAGAGCGCTATAGAAACATCCTTTCTGACTTCTTCGTTCCTCAGTTGAATGGCATTTACGTGAGAGAGCTTTGGCACCATGTCACACGCCGCGTCACATCATCAATTTTATTGCGGGAAACATTTGCTGAGAGTATAATTGTACGTAGTGGACCTGTGAACTGTCCTCCACGATCCGCTTATCTCACACCATTAGATTACTTTCTTTCGGGGTATGTGAAGTCACTAGTCTATGCCGATTAACTAGGGACGTTGGACGATTTGGAAGTCAACATTCGTCTCTTATTGCTGATATACGACCTCAGCTGCTGGATAAAGTTGTCGAAAATTTGACTTCACGATTGCGCTTCAATGGGTTTCCGGCAGGAAACGTTCAACTTTAAATTTCGAATGTTTGAGAACCAGCATTATACCCCGCATCGTTCAATGGACATTTTTTGAGGATTTATTAATCGCGATGAGTCAGTGGTCGGGAGCACACCACGTTTTCGCGGTTGAGCAATATGTGAAAACGGGTAAGTCGTTAGTCCGTGCGCGGACTGAGTGATGCAAAGGTTTAGACAAGAAGGGACACTGGTAAACAGAGCTCCTCCGGGACCATCAACATCAGCAGCGACGCCGGAACATGTGGCTCAAATTTCTTCTTCTTTGGTGGCGTTACAGCTCATGAAGGACCGGAGCCAAGCTTCTCTCAATCACCCATGTTGTGTGTGATTTTTTATTTTACACATAGTTGAAAGGGACCTACAATTTAATGCTTTCGAGAAGCTTTTTCACGGCAAGTGTACTACGGGGGAATCGCCAGTACTCCGCCGAGGAGGGACGATGCGAAATAAATATTCGATGGCGTTGGGGTTATGGGGAATTGAAATTAACGAAGAAAAGACAGTACATGTGACTTATACAGTAAAAAGAATTGGCAATACACCCCCTTTAACAATAAATGGAAGACATATTAAAACTAGTGGTGGCGCCAAGTACCTCGGAATGTATATCGACAGTAAATCGACATGGAAACAACATATACAAGAAAAGCGTAACCAAATAAAAGACAAATTCCGAAAATGTTACTGGATGCTTGGAAAGAACTCCAGACTATCAATTGACAATAAGCTACTTATATACAAGGCAATTATAAGACCCATTTGGACTTCAACTATGGGGAACAGCCAAAAACTCCAACATACATACATACATTTTCAGTGGCCCGTGTCAATGCACGCACGGATCTCCAGGCCACTCGATCCTCCGTCATCGACTCTAACTCATCAGGAGCTATGCCCAAGTGCACCCAGGCGAGTTTTTGGACTTAGTCCAACCAACTCGTCCTGGGTCTGCCAAGCGGTCGCCTGCCTGATGGTATTGCATCCAAGGCACGCTTCGGAAGTCGTGATGATGGCGACATTCGTTTCACATGACCAAACCATCGAAGCATAGCCCTTTCCGTTCGGAGAAGCAGCTGCTCAACATTGAGCTCCGCGCGCACTGCCGTGTTTCTCACCCTATCCCGGCGAGTAACTCCCACAACAGCACGAAGAAATCTCATTCCGGCGATCTTATTCTTTCGGTCAATACCCAAATTTCATGACCATAAGTGAGAGTTGGAACAAATACTGAGATAAAAACCGCTAACTTGGCTTTGACACATCTTAAGACAATATAAACTCTTGAACCTGCGCAAGTTTCTATAAAAAACAAAAAAAAAAAAAAAAAGTAGTGCACCGGGCTTAGGACACTTCCCTGAGGGAGCCCGGATGAGACGCTAAATAGTTTGGAGCATTCGCCGTTATACTTCACTTAGAAGAGTCTTTGCTCGATATAGCTTTTCAATAAAAAATAAAAGTTTTGTGGTAATATTTTGCTTAGTTTTTAAAGTAGTCCCGTGTGCCAAAACCTTGTCAAAAGCTTTGGATACATCAAGCAATTCGAGAAGGTACAAAGGTTGGCGTGTATGTGCATTACCGGGGCCCTCAGGTCTACCCCAACGCCTGCGCTTAACATGATACTCGACCTTACACCACTCGTAATTTTCGGCAAGCAAATTGCCACACAAACGTCCATTAGGCTCAAAGCCAACTCGAACTGGACGAGCTATGTCACTGGCCACTCCTCCATCCTGAATAATAGGTCAACTATGGCAGAAAACTTAGACTTCTCAGAACCCACTACAGTCTTGGAAAAAAACTTTACAACGATCTACCCGGACAGACAAAACTGGACTCGCTAGACTCAACCCCGCACAAACTGCGTAGATTTTTACACTGGCGGGTCTAAAACCAAAGACGGGGTGGGTAGTGGAGTATTCTGCAAACAACTTAAGCTGAACAAAGCTCTAAAATTACCAAATCACTGCAGCGTTTTCCAGGCGGAACTGTTGGCAATAAAAGAGGCTTTGTCCTAAGCAGCCTTAAAGTCGTTGGAGTCCCTTGTGTACACATCAAAAACCAGTCTCGACTGTCGCCTATCTCTTAACGAGATGGCCGAATAGTTCAACATACAACTTATCTGGGTACCGGGACACACCGACATTCCAGCAAATGAAAGACCCGGCACACTCGCCAAACAACAAGGAACGACGCTACAATCAATCGTGGCTTGTGAGGGAATACCCTTTGCAACCATTAAACTTAATCTTACAAATCTTGCCAGGGCCGAGACGAACCGGAGATGGACTCAGGGACATACCTGCCTCCATCACCAGGCAAATCTGGCCCCGGCCCGACAGTCAACGGACTAGGAGAATTATCTCCCTAAAAAGAACTGACATCTACAAAAGTCATTGGTGTCATCACTGAACACTGCCTAATTGGCAGTCACGCGCAAAAACTAGGTATAATTCCGAATGATTTTTGCAGAAACTGTCTAGACGAGGAGGAGGTCGAATCCATTCATCACCTTTTCTGCGCCTACCCGGCATTCTGCACAACCACGAAACGATACCTGGGATCTTACTTCCTTAACGATCTGACCGAAGTTCAGCAAGTAGGGATATCTGATCTTCTTAATTTCTTAAGAAGCACAAAATGGTTCCACGAATAGGGGGCTAAACTCCCTCGTAGCTGCACAACGGGCGTCCATGGCCTATGTTTGTTCTTCTCATTTCTGGGAAGGCTACGGTCCTACCTACCTAAGTTTCGTTTTTAATTCTGGCGATGTATTGCTTTGCCATTGTTTTCTTAGTTTTCGTTTTTGATTGATTTTCGTTAGAATGTGTGGCGGGGTATACGTCAGATTCTACAGGCGCTACAGTCCGTGGTGAACCTGGGCCTCAACCAACAAGCGTCTCCAGCTGGCACGGTCTTTGGCCAGCTGTTTCCAGCGCCGCACGCCCAGTTGGTTAAGGTCCCCTTCCACCTGCGTGCGCCACCGATGATGCGGCCGTCCTCTGCCGTGCCTTCCTTCCGGAATGGATTCGAAGACTCTTCGGGTCGGAGCTGTATTTTCCATGCGCTCTACAAGGCCTAGCCACCTTAGACGCTGTATCCGTAGACGTGGTACCAGGCCGATGTCGCTGTACAACCCGTACAGTTCTTCGTTATATCTTCTCCTCCATACACCGTTTGAACAAATGGGACCGTAGATAGTACGCAGAATTTTCCTCTCGAAACGACCAAGGGCATCTTCATCCGCTTTTGTTAAGGTCCAAGCCTCTGCGCCGTAAAGGAGGACTGGGATGATTAAGGTCTTATATACCGTCACCTTGGTTTTCCGAGAGTGGGCTCTACTTCTCATTTGCCTCTCGAGCCCAAAGAGCGGTTGGCAAGAGTGATTCTGTGTTTTATCTCAGCGCTTGTGTTGTTGTCGCTGATCATCAATGAGCCAAGGTAGATCAATTCCTTGACCACATCAAAGGTATATCCGCCCATGGTGACGTTCTGGCCAATACGTCGATGTTGTCCGTCTCTTTTAGATGAAAGCAGATGTTTGGTCTTACCCTCATTAACCTTGAGACCCATCTTAGCCGCTTCTACCTCAACGCTTACAAAGGCCTCATTGACATATCGCTGTGTCCGCCACGTCAATGTCGTCGGCGTACGCAAGCAATTGCGTAGACTTGAAATAAATCGTACCTCTTGTGTTGGCCAGTGACTCTTCCACGATCTTTTCAAGCACGATGTTGAAAAAGTTGCATAACAGCGCGTCACCTTGCCTAAATCCTTTTTTAACATCAAAGGTCTCGGTTTGCTCATTACCGACCTTAATCATCTTGCAGAGTCAGACGAGTTTGGCAGGGATGTTAAGACTAGACATGGCTTTGTATAGCTCATCTCTATACACGCTGTCATATGCAGCCTTGAAATCGACGAAGATTTGGTGAGTGTCGATTTGGTCTTCTCCAAGATCTGCCGTAGCGTAAATATTTGGTCTATTGTGGATTTACCTGGCCTGAAACCACACTGATAAGAGCCGGTCAGGTTATCAACAAACGGTTTCAGGCGTTCACACAATACGGCAGAGAAGATCTTATATGCGATGTTAAGAAGACTTATTCCCCTATAGTTGGCGCAGTTATAGGAGTCTCCTTTCTTATGGACCGGTCAAACGATTCTGAGATTCCATTCGTCGGGCATGCTTTCCTCCGACCATACCTTGCAAATGAGATGTTGCATGCACCTTACCAGCTCATCTCCAGCCGCCTTAAGAAGCTCAGCAGACAGGCTGTCTGCGCCCGCGGCTTTATTAGACTTAAGTCTTCGTCTAGGTCGGGTGAACTGAATTCTGTTTCATTGTCGTCCATTACGAATGGCTCGTTCTGCCTGGCAGCGGTATCTAGTCTATCATCGCCGTTATACCGTCTGCAGAAGTGGTCTTTCCAAATCCTCAGCATCGACTGCGACTCTACTACAAGTTCTCCATTTTCATCGCTGCAGGCCGTCGCTCTGCCTTTGTAGCCATGGCATGCTCGTTTTACGTTATTGTAAAACTTACGGGCGTCATTCCTCGATCTCACGCTCTCCGTGCTCTCTCTTCTTTCTTCTGAAAAGCGTGTGTTCCTCTCTTCTCTTCTGCTCATAGATTTCGCGAGCAGCTCTCGTCCATCGTTGCAGCATGGCTTTATATGACTCTTGTTTTGCTGCATGGATTTGTTCGCATTGTTCATCGAACCAGGTGGTTTAAAACCCAGCACCTCTGAGGCAGCGTCTCTGACAGCGCTCTGGCAATGCGCCCATTCCTGCTCTATTGTTTGTGCTGCTGTGGGCGGATTTTGAGAGAGCTTGGAGGAGACACGATCGGCAGAGATTCTGGCGGTCTCTTGCGATTGTAGCTTTCCCACGTCAAACTTACGTTGTGGTACTCGACTCCTAAGCATTCTTGATATCCTCATTCGTACCTTGGCTACAACTCGGTAGTGGCCTGAGTCGATGTTGGCTCCTCGGAAGGTTCGTACGTCGAGAATACTGGAGCAGTGTCTGGCGTCGATCGCAATGTGATCTTTGTGGTTGGTAGTCGATTGATCAAAAGACTTCCAGGTACCCTTGCGGATGTTGAGATGGAGGAATCCTGTTCTTGCTACAAGGAGGTTACGCCCCGTTAGGAAATGGATTAGCCTAAATCCGTTGTTGGATGTGATGGTTTGGAGGTCATGCTTTCCTATGATCGACTCAAATATGTCCTCTTTGCCCAGTTTTGCATAAAAATCTCCTAGAACTATTATTGTGTCGTAGCTGGGACATTGGGCATATGTTCTTTCTAGGAGATCGTAGAATTCTTCTTTGAGTCGATCGTCCTTTTCTTCCGTTGGGGCGTGAGCGCATATTAAGCTAATGTTTCCAAATTTAGCTTTGATACGGATTGTTATGAGGCGTTCGCTTATGTCTCGGAAGCTTAAGACTTTTTGTCGTAGTCTTCCTCGAATAACGAATCCGCACCCGAATAGGCGCTGTTTGTTCTCCTTGTAGCAGTTCCCGTAGCACAACCCCCGACCTGGAGGGCCAGGTTCCTCTTTCCCCAGGAACAAGGGGTTGGGTCGCTGCATACATTGGTTCACTACCTGGCGGGTGCCAGGGTAGCTATACAGGGGGGGCCACGCGGAGGCTGTGTGTCAACTTGGATTGAGCAGGGACAGAGATCGAAGCTGGCGTTTGCCATGTTAAACGCGATCAACTTCTTTGCTCTGTTTGCTCGCTCCCTCTTTGAATGTACTCCAGTCAGTTTTTTTGTAATAAAGTCGAGTATTGTTCTTGTTTGGGGTGACTTTAGTTTGGTAAGTTACGATGATGGGAGAGTGGTCGGATGAGAGGTCAAGACAGGTTTTGGCTGTTAAGTCTTAATAAAGAAAAGACTGTTAGGACGCCTCAAACGTGTACGTTCTAAAGTACGATCTAAAAAAAAATAAACAGAAAAGTTGGCTTTTTAGAAAATAACTACAACAGTTCCTGTCTTTCTTTTTCAATCTATTTCAGTTGCCCCGAAGGTTTCGAAGGAGAACGCTGCGACAATCGAATAGTGCACATCACACCACCCAGTACGTACAACAACGAACAAGAATGCGAAAAATTTATGGGGGGGTTTTACTGCTAAAATAGGCTATTCTATAGCATCGATTGTTTCCGAATATCGTTTTACCTATGTAAAAAAAAAAATGTAATTATTAAAATAAAAACAAAGAAAACAAATTAACAAAACAATAGAAACAACGGGCATAAACCAAGTACATAGAAAAGTCTCAGTAAGCTTGAAACCAAATATCGATCCAACCAGATCTAAAAGCAATATTACACTCAAATCACATGAGATAGTAGAGCAATCATCCCCGAATTAACAGTACAAACTTTTTTTTAGCTGTAAACAAACCAAATCAATATAATTCTTTTTTTACTTAGTAAATTAAACACAAGGAAAAAACGATAGAAAATAGAAGAAAAACAAAATTGGCAAAATTGGCATACTCACGTACTCTATTAATTGTTAATATTATCATTTTCCTATGGATCTGAGAACAGAAATTATTGTGAATTTGCTTTCATTTGTATTTTGTAATTTTATATACTGTTAACACATTCCATTAAATACGAGAAAAAGGTGAAAAAAACAAAAATGTATAATTCTATTGTAGCTAGCATCATCCGCATATTAACATTAAATGTTACGTTAAATATTAAAGAAAAAACAAAGGTGCTATAGAAAGTTTATTTTTGCTAAAGTTCCAAAACTATACACAATTTTAGTCATTCAAAAATGTGTACTATATAAGAAAAAACAAAAACTCATTTTTAAAAACAAAAACCAAAAGTTTAATCGCGCCGGTACGGGAGCTTATCCTATTGTATTTCCTCCTACCCTAAGTATCTCTCAGTGTCTTCGAATCCGTAGTCTCGTAGCCTATTATGTATTTCATTATAAAATGTCTGATATTTATTTTTTTAATTTAGAATGCGAAACGAAAATTATTACACTTGACTAGTTGCACTTTAATTACATTTAAAGTACTCTCACAGTCAAGAGTTATCCGTGTAGCAATTTTTTTATTTTATTTTATTTTTTTGTATATAGCAAAAAACGTAAACAAAAAAAAGCAGATAAACAGAAAAAAAGTATAATGGTCGAGAGTAATTTAACAAGAGATTTTGTGAAAGTTTAGACTTAAAAATTGGTTGTTAATTTCGTTGATAAATTTAATATTTATTTATTTTATTTTTTTTTTTTTTTGTTCCAATTTACTTCTCTAATCCTATTTTCCGTTTCCTTAAACATGAATATGAAAATTATGAAAACTGAAACAACAACACCCTATTGCGAAACAAAAAATGACAGTATTTTTTTCTCTTTTAGTAATATTTAAACAAAATATTGATTTGTATTAAATTAACCCAAAAGAAAAGGTTTTGAGAACACTTGTAAATATGGTTTTATTTTTGAAAAAACAAAGGATATTCGCTAGACAAATCGCCTCACAATATATATATATATAAATATACATGAAACTACATCGATTTAAAGTAGAACATAAATTATGTTAGCCCTCTAACGTCATTCTCTTTTCATTTTTCTTTTTTCCTATTGTGTAAACTGACTTATAATGAAGTTTTAGAATTTAGTATTAAAAAAAAAAAAAAAAAAAAAAACGAATTAAGAAACTGCAAACCAAATGAAAAAAATTAACTTAATCACTTAATTATATGTAACTTAACCAGAACCTATTTATTCATTTACATATACACTTAATTGCTTTTAACTTTGGATATAATTAAGACAACAAAAAATTAAAAAAGGAATTAAGTAAAATTATTTATATTTATTTATTATGACTTCTCTCATTTTTTTTTGTAAATTATTTTAACCTATTTTTCGTATTTGTAATTATATAGTTTTTAAGACAAAAGAAAATTGAAAATCACTAAGTTAAAAAAAACAGAACATAAAATAAAACAACATCAAATAAAATTGTATATTTGAAAATTTAATTATTTATTTTTTTATTATTTTTCATTCCTCTAATAACTGTTTGTATTTTTATGTTTGTTGTTTTTCCATCGTTTATTCTTTATCTTATGACAAAAGTATAAAAATTCGATATTTGAGGTAAGACTGATTTTTATATCATATTTAATATTTAATGTTTTAGTTTAGCATTATAATTAATTTTAATGCATTAACCAATTTTTGTTCTGTATATTGTAATTAAGATTGTGTCAATATTTATTTATTTATTTATTATTTTTCGTTCAATCTTTTATTTGTTTTTTATTTTCTTTGTACTTTCTGTCGTTAAAACCATGCAACATAATAATACCAGTCACGAAATAAAATATAAAACAAGTGGAATAAACATTCAGCGGAAATTGAATTTTGTTTTCCCTTCGTTTTGGTTTTTTTTTTTTTTTTTTTTTTTGTTGTTTAATTATTATTATGATTTTACTATGCACTCAAATACCTAAATGATGCGATCTATTTAATGTCCTTCTTAACTAAACAACTGACATGGAAATGTAATGAAAACAAAAAAGAACAACATGCAATACCATAAATATAAATATATGTTGTGAGACGTCTTGCTGCTGTAGCTAATATAAGAGAATTTAAATAAATAATAAAATTAAAGTGCATTTATATATTGAAAAAATTACTGTCAAAGTGATAGATGAAGAGTCAAAAAATCATTAAAGTATTAACTAAAACCGTGTCCTTATATTTTATTTCCTGATTAATATTTGCATACGTTTAACACCCTACTAATGCGTAGAACAGCAACAGTAACATAGTAAATATGTTTCTATTTTGTCTTTTTTTTTTAGTTAGTAAAGCTTTAATAAATTCTAACAATTAACAATTGATTAATCCTAGAAAAGATTGCTTATTGTATTATTTATATTTTTGCTTGCGAATAAAGTAAGTGTTTGCTCACTTTTAACAATTTGGTTTGTTTTATTTTTTAATTAGGTACTGAATAGCCTTGAGTTGAACTAATTAACTAATTGCATGAAAATAGCTCGTATCCTATCCTTCTCTTATTGTGTGTTTGCCTTTTTAGAGTTTTGCATTTTTTTTAACATTCTAGAAAAACGACTAATAACAAATCACATGAATATATAATAAAAATAAATTATTTTCGAGGGAGAGGTTAGACATCGTTAAATACATACATAGTAGTTCCAATGCCCCTAATTATGTAATTTTTCATTTCCATTTATTTCATTTATAAAAATGTTACCCTTACTCTTATAGTTCCAACTTATAAAACCGGTTACATTGCTGATGATCCAAATGCTTACAATGCGCACATGCACTTCGACGATGACGATTCCGATGAAAATGATGAAGAAGATGATGACGACATCCCTAAATACCCACCTACGAAGCGCTAATTTTTTTTGAAAATCACTTGAGACACATTTCTATTTTCGAAACGAAAACAATTATGAATTCCATGTATAAATCGTACTTAACTGCTAACAAATATTATTTAATGACATTTTTTTTATTTTATTTTATTTTTATTTTTTTTCTTTGTAACAAAAATACCAAAGATGTAAAATAGTTTTACAAATTATATTTAGCGAATATTAGGGGATAATTTTAAGCAAACATGACATTTTACTTAAATTAGTTTTTTTATTTTTATTTTTATTTAGTAGTTCACTTCATACTATTTCGACTTATGATTGAAAAAAATAAACTAAAGACTCGAATAAACGACAAGAGACGATAACTTACAAATTCATTTGTTAACAATAAATCTTTGTAATTATTTAATATTGTTCTCCAAATCAATGTGCGACAAGAAGAAAAATGCTTAAAAGCTTTGAGGCCAATATTAAAAACAAAAAGGCATACTACCGGAACGCATTTGTTAAATTATTGTTATTAAAATGAAGATAATGCGCTAAAACAAAACAAAGTTATTTTATTTATTTAAGCTCAACAGTTAACGTTTCAGAAAAGACCTAAAGAAGATCTATAGGTAGGGATAGGTTTCTGTCGCAATATCTATTAAAACAGGTAAGTGTCATTAAGAGGGAGCGAGCAAACACAGTAAAAAAGCTGATCGTGTTTATCATGGCAAACGCCCAGGATCTCTGTCCTTGCTCAATAAAAGTGAACACACAGCCTCCGCTTGGCCTCCTCTGAATAGTTGTCAGGCAGTGAACCAATGTGTGTAGCGACCCGACCCCATTGTTGCTGGGAAAAAAGGAACCTGACCTTCCAGGTTAGGGGTTGTGCTTAGGGATAATATCTCTATCACGGTAAAAAGCTGACTTCCCTGCCAACGATTAAATGACTTGCGAGTCTGCACCTGGAATGCGAGATCCCTTAAAAGACCGAGTGCAGGCAATCTATTGGAGCAAACCCTGAACTGCTATAAAGCCGATTTAACCGCACTCCAAGAAGTGTGATGGAATTGACCAGGCAAAAGGATGGAAAACTTACATACTTAGGTGGCGCTACAGTCCGTGGTGAACCTGGGCCTCAACCAACAAGCGTCTCCAGCTGGCACGGTCTTTAGCCAGCTGTTTCCAGCGCCGCACGCCCAGTTGGTTAAGGTCCCCTTCCCCCTGCGTGCGCCACCGTAGATGCGGCCGTCCTCTGCCGCGCTTTCCTTCCGGGGTGGATTCGAAGACTCTTCGGGTCGGAGCTGTATTTTCCATGCGCTCTACATGGCCTAGCCACCTTAGATGCTGTATCCGTAGACGTCGTACCAGGCCGATGTCGCTGTACAACCCGTACAGTTCTTCGTTATACCTTCTCCTCCATACACCGTTTGAACAAACGGGACCGTAGATAGTACGCAGAATTTTCCTCTCGAAACGACTCTACTTCTCAATTGCCTCTTGAGCCCAAAGAAACAGCGGTTCGCAAGAGTGATTCTGCGTTTTATCTCAGCGCTGGTGTTGTTGTCGCTGGTCATCAGTGAGCCAAGGTAGACGAATTCCTTGACCACTTCAAAGTTATATCCGCCCATGTTGACGTTCCAGCCAATACGTCGGTGTTTTCCGTCTCTTTTGGATGAAAGCAGATATTTGGTTTTACCCTCATTAACCTTGATAACCATCTTAGCCGCTTCTACCTCAATGCCTACAAAGGCCTCATTGACGTCTGGCTGTGTCCGTCCAATCACGTCAATGTCGTTGGCGTACGCAAGCAATTGCGTAGACTTGAAATAAATCGTACCTCTTGTGTTGGCCAGTGACTCTTCCACGATCTTTTCAAACACGATGTTGAAAAAGTTGCATGACAGCGCGTCACCTAGCCTAAATCCTTTTTTAACATCAAAGGTCTCGGTTTGCTCATTACCGACCTTAATGGAGCAGCGAGAATTCTCCATTATCATCCTGCACAGTCAGACGAGTTTGGCAGGGATGTTAAAACTAGACATGGCTTTGTATAGCACATCTCTATACACGCTGTCATACGCGGCCTTGGAGTCGACGAAAAGGTGGTGAGTGTCGATTTGGTATTCCTGGGTCTTCTCCAAGATCCGCCGTAGCGTAAGTACTTGGTATATTGTGGACTTACCTGGCCTGAAACCACACTGATAAGAGCCGATCAGGTTATCCACAAACGGTTTCAGGCGTTTACACAATACAGCATAGAAGATCTTATAAGCGATGTTAAGGAGACTTATTTCCCTGTAGTTGGCGCAGTTATAGGAATCTCCCTTCTTATGGACCGGTCAAACGATGCTAAGATTCCATTCATCGGCCATGCTTTCCTCCGACCATACCTTGCAAATGAGATGGTGCATACACCTTACCAGTTCATCTCCAGCCGCTTTAAAAAGCTCAGCAGACAGGCCGTCTGCGTCCGCGGCTTTGTTAGACTTAAGTCTTGATATCGCTGTTTTGATTTCGTCTAGGTCAGGTGGATGGAATTCTCCTACATCGTCGCCCATTACGAATGGCTCATTCTGCCTGAAAGCGGTATCTAGTCTATCATCGCCGTTATACAGTCTGCAAAACTGGTCTTTCCAAATCCTCAGCATGGACTGCGACTCTACTACCAGTTCTCAATTTTCATCTCTGCAGGCTGCCGCTCTGGCTTTGTAGCCATGGCATGTTCGTTTTATCTTATTGTAAAAGTTATGGGCGTCGTTCCTGCGGAAGCATTTCTCCATCTCCTCGATCTCACGCTTTCCGTGCTCTCTCTTCTTTTTTCTGAAAAGCGTGTGTTCCTCTCTTCTCTTCTGCTCATAGATTTCGCGAGCAGCTCTCGTCGATGCAGCATGACTTTATATGTCTCTTGTTTCGCCTCATGGGCTCAAGAGGCAATTGAGTAGTAGAGCCCTCTCTCGAAAAACTAAGCTATCCCTCTACAAAACCTTAATCATCCCGGTCCTTTTCTACGGCGCTGAGGCTTGGACGTTATCAAAAGCGGATGAAGAGGCTCTTGGGCGTTTCGAGAGGAAAATTCTGCGTGCAATCTTTGGTCCCGTTTGTGTAAACGAGGAGTGGAGGAGAAGATTCAACCAGGAACTGTACGGGCTGTACAGCGACATCGGCCTGGTTAGACGTCTTCGGATCCAACGTCTAAGATGGTAAGGCCATGTAGAGCGAATGGACATCAACGCCCCGGCCCGAAGGGTCTTCGACTCCAACCCCGAAGGACGACGCAGCAGAGGACGACTACATTTTAGGTGGCGCGCACAGGTGGAAAGGGGCCTCAACCAAATGGGCGTGCGGCACTGGAAGCGGCTGGCCAAAGATCGGGCCGGCTGGAGAGGCTTGTTGGTTGAGGCCCTGGTTCCCCCGAACTGTGGCGCCATCGATGTAAGTAAGTATGCCATATCTGCAAGTTAAATTCAACTTGGAGCTTCCGTTTCCTTAAATCTGCTTTACCATTATCTCATACATAGATGGCGCAGCAGACGCATCTTTCTGTCGACAGTTGCGCATCTGCCAGTGAACAACTGGAAATTCAAGCGATTCAAACACCGACCCTTAACGAACAAAGAAAAGAAATTTGAATGAAAGAAAACGAACACTCTTTGTCCTGACTGCATTGTGTGAGTTGATTTTTATCTGCCAGCTTTGTGCTTTTGGTGACGTTTAGCTTTTAAGTAGTTAGTGTCAAACCGAGACACTATATTGGTGACCCCGACGTGATCGTAAGTAGAAATTCTTCTAATTATCTATGACTAACAGAACACGGACCAAAAGCACACTGGGAGCCATGGCAGAGGACAGTACCAACGACGCCAACAACCAGAGTCTGCTGGACACTGACAATCCCCCGCTTTGGGATGCACACACCACCGTCGTGCACCAGGGCGTGCTACCAGGGCAGTGATACAAACTTTACCCTTCCACGTCAACATACCACTCTCTTTCCAAAACCCTACAACCACAGGAACACATAATTGCCATAAATCTTCAACCACCCCAATTCTTTCCGGCCACCCCAGAAGTTTGGTTTGCGATTGCTGAGGCAGATTTTGTTGCCAACAGGATCACCAGCGAACCCCAAAAACACATTCATCTACTAAAGTCCTTACCGTCAGTAATAGCCATACAACTGATTCATGCCATCAACAACCCTCCACCACAAAACAAATACAACGGCTTGAAAACGGCCGTTCTTCAACGTTTTTCGGAATCCCGGTAGAGACAACTGCAAAAACTTCTCCGAGAAAAGGTCCTGGGCGACAAAAAACCTTCCCAGCTTCTCAGGGAAATGAGACAACTCGCTCATAATGCCGTTACTGACGAAGTGCTGCAACAACTATGGACGGGACGGATGCCGAGAAGAATTCATGAGTTGCTGGTCGTATCCGACAATCTGCAAGACCTGAACGCACTCGCAGACACTGCAGACCGCATCGTGGATGCTCTCAATAATGTCTCCATCATGGCCATCTACAGCAAAGATTTTGTGCTACCCAAATTCCAAACTCCATTGCATCCGAAACCACCCATTTGGAACGACAATTACTAGATATGCAATTGACTCTACAGAACTGCCAACGTGAGATTCAAAACCTCCACTCTCATCATCAACAACAAGACAAAATAATCCAGGACCTCAAGATCGTACTCCAACAACAACAACAACACCTACCGTGCATGACGCCACCACACCAGACGCAGCAACTTCATCAGTAATGCCCGCATACTAACCGCCACAGAACCAGATCCGCCACTCCTAATCGGAACAATGTCATTTGTTACTACCACAATAGATGGGGAACGACATTGCACTCAACCATGCAAATGCTCAACCAGGGAAACTAAGTGCACTGTCATTAACCGCGGCAGTAGTTGATGACAGCATAGACTCTCCATCAACCCGAAAGGAAACTCGACTTCACATCCACGACTCCTCCACGAATCAAACCTTCTTAATAGACTCAGGCTCCGATGCGTCCATAGTCGCAGTGACACTTTTCAAGATCAAACCGGAAAAAGACCCATTCCAACTCTACGCGGCGAGTTCATCTACAATCAACACTTACGGCATCAGAAAACTCAAGCTTTACCTCAACTCCGACGATGTTTTCTGCTGTTAGACCTTTAAAAACCAACGACTAATATATCCTCTCACATCCTTTCAACCAAAGGCGCAATACTCTCGACGGATACCTGTAATATATAAACAATTGACACATCAGTTCCAGAAACATACTCTAAACTCTTAAAAGAATTCATCCAAATAACCAAACCCACGATCAATATCCACTACGCTCATCGTATCACTACAAAAGGTCCTCCAGTCGCAGCACGCTCCTACAAGCTCGCAGGAGAAAAGGCTTCCGTAGCAAAAAGACAAATAGCCGATATGCTTGAAGAAGGGACCATCAGACCTTCTAGAAGCCCCTACGCTAGCTCTATCCTCCTAACAAAATAGAAGAATGGCGTCTCTGCGGCGACTACATGAGACTAAATTCAATCACCGAAGCGGACAAATATGTACTCCAAGACCTCATTCAAGACCTTTTTCACCAAGTTCCATTGCATCCTGACGACATCCACAAAACGGCCATCATAACACCCTGGGGCCTATTTGAATACATGCTGATGCCATTTGGACTCAGAAATGCCACGCAAACCTTTCAAAGACTTATGGACTCCATCTTCCGAGCCTAGATTTTGTCTTTGTGTATATTGATGATATACTAATCATGTCACAAGACGAAGTGCAGTACCAGAGGCATCTCGGCATAGTCTTCGAAAAGCTAAAAAATATCTCATTGAGCATCAACACCAAAAAGTGCGTTTTTGGCCAAGAAGAAATCAACTTTCTCGGCTACATCATCAACGCTCAGGGATATGCACCATCGAATTAACGAGTCGATGTCATCCTCGATTTCAAGAAACCCGAGACCATAGAAGAGCTAAGACGTTTTCTTGGAATAATCAATTATTACAGACATTGCCATTCCAAGCGCAGCGCAATTACAAACACCACTTAACTATTATCTGAAACATTCAATAAAGAAAGATAAAACACAAATCACCTGGACGGAAGAAGCAAGACAAACCTTAAAGGAGTGCAAAAATCAAATAGCTAACCTAACTCTCCTCACATTTCCCTCTCCAGATTCCAAGATGCACCTCACGACGGATGCCTCATCCTCTGCCATTAGAGCTAGGCTGGAGCAACTCACCGGTGATACCTGGGAACCGCTTGGGTTCTTCTCACTTAAACTCAGTCCTTCAGAACAGAGCACATACGACCGTGAATTACTTGCCATATTCGCCTCCATCAAATTTTTCCACCACCTTTTAGACTGCCGACCATTTGTAATAAAAACTGACCACAAACCACTAACATATGAATTCAAGCAGAAACACCAAAAGGCTCCTGATCGCAGAATCCGCCAGCTAGACTACATCTCAAAATTTACAACTGACATAGTCTATGTAAAGGGTGAAGATAATGTTGTAGCAGATGCCCTGTCACGGATCAACACCATCAGCATGCCGACAATACGACAATAGTCCAAAAAACATCAGAGACGAACAAGTGAAAGACGACCATCCGCAAGACTTAATACAGAACCCATCCTCACTCCATCTACGAGCAATCCAGGCTGAACCAGGTATCAACATTTATTGCGACATATCCCTAGGCATCGTCAGACCATACATTCCAGCATCACTAAGACGAATAGCATTCAAAACCATCCATGACATCGCACATCCCAGTGGCAGGACAACTTCACGCCTGTTGAGAGAAAAATACACCTGGCCCGGATTTCGTAAGGACACATCAAACTGGTCTTGAGAGTGTTTAGCTTATCAGAGAGCCAAGGTACACCGCCACACCAACATGACCACATTTCACTTTCGGATTGAAGATTCAATCATCTCCACGTCGACATCATATTTCTAGATGGCCAGTTGCAGTTCCAATCAAAGATATGACCGCCGACACGGTCGCAACAATACTACTCAACCAGTGGATATCTCATTATGACTCTCCTATCACAATAATCTCCGACCAAGGCACCCAGTTCGAATCAGTTCTTTTTCAAACTCTCATCAATCTCGTTGGAACAAAGAAGACCAGAACGACACCATACAATCCACAATCCAACGGCATAGTCGACCGCATGCACAGAACACTGAAAGCAGCACTAATGTGTTCGCCAAATCCGAGATACTCCCAACAGTTCACCTTGGACTGGGAAAAGACAAAGAAAACATACAGGCAATTCCTGCGGAAATGCTATACGGAATACACCTGAGAGTACACGGAGAATTTTTCGTCTTATCCGATATCCCATGAGATCCTTGCTTGTTCTTAGAAAAACATCGTGAATTCATGCGTGGAATCCGCCCAACACTAACGGCACACCACACAAATCCAGAATTTTTATTTCCATGGATCTCTCCAATTGCTCGCACGTCTGGGTACGCTGCGATCATGTCAAAGATCCCTTAGAACAACCGTACCAAGGTCCTTACAAAATCATTGAACGAACATCACACAGAATCTACAAATTGAACATCAACAACCAAGAATCAAACCCCGCTATACTAGTAAGGCGGAGGAAGATGAAAGTGATGAAACACCTTCAGCATCAACCGACCAGGAAATCCATTCACATCATTGGGGTTCCATCATGGACCCACCTCAACAACTTACTTACTTAGACGGTCTTTTGCCAGCTGTTTTCAGCGACGCACTCCCAGTTGGTTAAGGTCCCCCTCCACCTGTGTGTGCCACCTTAGACTTGGTCGTTCTCAACTGCGTAGTCCCTTGGACTTGAACTCGAAGACTCTTAGGGCCGCAGCTGTGCTCTCCACTCGCTCTACATGACCTTGCCATCTTAGACGTTGGATTTGCAGACGTCGTACCAGGCCGATGTCGCTGTACAGCCCGTATAGTTCGCCGTTGTACCTTCTCCTCCACTCCCCGTTTATACAAATGGGACAATAGAATGACCGCAGAATTTTCCTCCTGAAGCGACCAAGGGCCTCTTCATCCGCTTTCATTAAAGTCCAGGCCTCTGCGCCTTAGAGGAGGTCCGAGATGATTAAGGTTTTGTATATCACGACCTTGGTCTTTCGAGATAGGCTCTACTTCTCAATTGCCTCTGAAGCCCAAAAAAGCCACCGTTGGCAAGAGTAATTCTGCGTTTGATCTCAGCGCTGGTGTTATTGTCGCTGGTCACTAGTGAGCCAAGATGGACGAAGTCCTTGACCACTTCGAATCTGTAGCTGCCAATTGTGACTTTCTGGCCAAAACGTCGGTGTTGCGCGTCTATTTTGGTTGACAGTATATATTTCGTTTTACCCAAGTTAACCGAAAGACCCATTTTAGCCGCTTCTGCTTCAATGCTTTCGAACGCTTCATTGACGTCAAGCTATGTACGTCCGCGTACGCAAGCAGTTGCGCAGACTTGAAATAGATCGTTCCTCTTGTATTGGCCATTGAGGCTCGTATGGTTTTTTCCAAGCACGATGTTGAAGAAATTACATGATAGTACGCCCCCTTGTCTAAATGCTTTTTTAACGTCAAAGGAGTCGGTTAATTCACCAGCGACCTTAATGGAGCAGTGAGAGATCTCCATTGTCATTCTGCTCGGATCAATCAACCGTCAACCAGATTGATCACATTACGATTGATGGCAGGCACGCATCCGACATTCGGGATGTGCGAACTTTTAGAGGAGCCAACATCAATTGGAACCACTATCTTGTGGCAGCCAGATTGCGACTACGAATATGCCTGGCTCAGAAAAATCGAGTAAGGCCAGCGGCATACCACGTCGCAATGCTACAATCGCAAGAGACCGCCAGGGCCTATGCCAATCGCGTCTCCCTTAAGCTCTCGGAAAACCCACCAACACCTGCTCAAACCGTACAACATCAATGGACCCGTTGTCAACAAGCGTTAGAAAGTGCTGCTACTGAAGTACTGGGTTTCAAACTCCCACCAACAAGAAACCCATGGTTTGCCGACGAGTGTAGAAGGGCACACGCAGCCAAGCAGCAAGCCTATCAAGAGGCGCTGCATAGAAAGACGAGAGCTGCTCATGAGCATTATGAGCAGAAGAGGAGGGAGGAGCATAAGCTTCTCAAAACAAAAAAAAATGAGCATGAGAAGCTCGCGATCGTAGAGATGGAGAGATGCTATCGCAGGAATGACGTTCGGAGGTTTTATCAACGAATAAAACAAACGTGCCAGGGATATAAGACCAGAACGGAAGCCTGCAGGGACGAAAATGGAAACCTGGTAGTGGATTCACAGTCGGTACTAAGAATCTGGAAAGACGGCGATGACGAAACAGATCCCGCTGTCAGGCAGAATAACTCTTTCACAGCGGACGATGATAGCAGTTATGAATGCTTTTTCTAAGCTTAAGTCCAACAAAGCGCTGGAGTAGACTGACTCCCTGCCGAGCTCTTTAAGGCAGCTGGAGATGACCTGGTTGGGACTATGCATCAGCTCATCTGTAAGATATGGTCAGAGGAATGCATGGCCGATGAATGGAATCTTAGTATCGTTTGCCCGATCCACAAGAAAGGAGACCCCTTTGTCTGCGCCAGCAACAGAGGAATAAGTCTTCTGAACATCGCTTATAAAATCTTCTCTGCTGTTCTGTGTGAACGCTTGAAATCGTTCGTTAATAAACTGATTGGTCCATATCAGTGTGGTTTCAGGCCCGGGAAGTCCACTATAGATCTATTATTCACACTGCGGCAGATCCTGGAAAAAACAAACGAGTTCCAGACCGACACCCACCACCTGTTTGTCGACTTTAAGGCTGCATACGATAGTTTAAATAGAGACGAGACCAAGGTGACCATATACGAGACACTTATCATCCCGGTCCTGCTCTAGGACGTAGAGACATGGAACATATTGAAAGCGGATGAGGAGGCCCTTGGTCGTTTTGAGAGAAAAATTCTGCGTACGATTTTCGGCCCGACCTGCACAAATGGGGAGTGGAGGAGAAGGCTTAATAGTGAACTGTACGGGCTGTACAGCGACATTTTTTTTTTTTTATAGTTACACCCGCACTCAAGGCTTATGCCTTATAACGTGTTTGAACGTTGTGCGAGCGTTAATTCATCCTCTGCGTATGCAATACTAAAGTGCTCGAACGAATTACTACGGACTATAACCAACGCGGAATTTGGTCGGCTCTCGTCCTATCTAGGTCTAGGACAACCACCCCTGAGAGTAGTGAACGAACATCAACGACCCAAACCACTGCACTCCGTTCAGGTTGTGTGTCTAAGCACATCATAAGAGAATATAAAAACTATTGAACCTGCGCGAGTCTCTAAAAAAAAGAAAAAAAAGGTATCAGCGAGAGGGAGAGTTTCGCGCGGGTTGATGCACCTGAACGGAGTGCAGTGGTTATTTGGGTCGTAGATGTTCGTTCACTACTCCCAGGGGTGGTTTGTCGAGAAGGTTGAGAGCCGACCAAATTTCGCGTTGGTTATAATTCACAGTAATTCGTTCATGCACTTGCATACATACGTTCATGCAATATTGCATACGCATTGGATGAATTTCAATTGACCATATACTGTGAGGGTTATGCCTGCAGCAGTACATTTGGTCGCTTTCCAATCACAACTGCGTTGCATACTTTTTTCCGTATAGGAATTGCTTTTTCCTGGTTATGAAACGAATTTGAACTATATACCTTCCGGTCGACGGTCGATGATGTTAACCACTGCACCACAGCCACCCCCATGAACATAGCAGGCGTCTTCGGATCCATCGCCTAAGATGGCTAGGTCATGTTGAGCGTATGGAAAACACAGCTCCGGCCGGGAAGGTCTTGGAATCCAACCCCAAGGGGCGACGCGGTCGAAGACGGCCAAATTTAAGGTGGCGCAACCAAGTGGAAGGGGACCTTAAAAACTAGGCGTGCGGCACTGGCGACTGCTGGCGAAAGACCGTGCCAGTTGGAGAGGTTTTTCAAACGGAGGCCTAGGTTCGCGATGAACTGTAGCGCCAAAAGAAGAAGAAGAAGAAGAATGGAATCGTGTGCTAGCCAGAAGGAGATTGCGCCCCGCTAGGAAGTCGAGTAGCCGGGTTCGTTCTCGGGCGTGGTATCGTGTAGGCTATATTTTCCCGTGACCAACTCGAATATGTCCTGTTTGCCCAGTTTTGCATTAAAATCTCCTAAAACTATTTTTGTGTCGTAGCTGCGACATGGGGGATAGGTTCTGCTTTGAAGGTCGTAGGATTCTTCTTTCAGGCGTTCGCTTACATCCCGAAAGCTTAAGACTTTTTGTCGGAGTCTTCCTCGAATAACGAATCCGCACCCGAATATGCGCTGTTTGTTCTCCTTGAGCAGTTCCTGTAGTAGATGTCGCGGTTTTTCATCCATCTTTTGCCTGGTCCATCCCATCGCAATTCTTGGAGTGCGGTTATATCTGCTTTATCTGCTTTATAGCAGCTGAGGGTTTGCTCCAATTGATGGCCTGCACCCGATCTCTTAAGGGACCTCACATTCTAGGTGCGGACTCTAAAGTCCTTTGGTTGTTTGCAGGGGTCGTCAGCTCTTGTGGTTGTTTCGGAACAAGTGGTTTTCTCCGTGATAGGGATGTTAACCCTGAACACAACCCCCAACCTGGGGGGCCCGGTTCCTTTTTCCCCGGGAACAAGGAGTTGGGTCGCTGCACACATTGGTTCACTACCTGGTGGGTGCCAGGGCCGCCATCCAGGGGAGGCCACGCGGAGGCTGCGTGTCAACTTGGATTGAGCACGGACAGAGATCGAAGCTGGCATTTGCCATGTTAACGTGATCAACTTCCTTGCTCGTTCCCTCCCCCCCACCTGAACTAACAATACAACCAAAAAAGACGTACCGTCATCAACGAACCGTCATCCCTTAACGAAAGACACTCGGTGGGACTGTGACGACAGTGTATCGACAGTTGCGCCTCTACCAGTGAAGAACTACAAATTGAAACACAACGCCAAAAGAAGAAATTCAAATAAAGAAAAACGAACTCTTTGTCTTGACGGCTTTGTCAGCTACGTTGTGTTCTTTTTTTCATTTGTTAATAAAATATTTGAAGTTTTGATAAATTCTTGTTTAGTAATAATTCGTTTTACAATCTTTGCTGTTCGTTTCCTCCTCTATGTGCTTTGGTGACAGTTCGCGATTAAGTAGTTGGTGTCAAACAAACTTCTTCGTCAAATTGCATTCTCTCACTGACAGCTGTCAATGGGCGACCAATAAACATCATTCCAAAAGGATTCCAACGGTCGCGCTTGAACCGATTTCGCGGGAGCAACGTTATTGCGATTTTTACCAATCCTAGAAGCTTATTGTGATAAAGAAATGAATACCACTGCGCAGACAACGAAGAACTGCATCACCCTGAAGGGCTCTGCTCAAATAATCGCCGAATACTTAAGTACGATCCACGGCATTGTTACATTCAAATCCAATTGATTCTTAATGCATTTTTGATTCGTTTAGAGTACGGTATCAATTCTATTCTATTCCAACGGGGTATTTACCCACCGGAGACGTTTATCAATACGCAACAGTACGGCGTCCCGATACTGATGTCGACCGATCCGAAAATTGAAGAATTCCTCAAGAACGTGCTCGTGCAAACGGAAGGTGGGTTGAGTGTGGTCCGGAATGGCCTTAGAGCTTCATTATTGTTCTTTTTTTTTCCTAGAATGGCTGTCGAAGAATCTGATCAACAAAGTCTCCATGGTCATCACGAATGCACACACGAAAGAGGTACTCGAGTGCTGGGACTTTAAGATGCAAGCCGAACTGGGCGACGGTGACACCTCGGATCCGCAAAAATTGACATCGAGTAAGGAAGAGAAACGTATTCAACAGGAGATCCGTGATGTGATGCGACAAATCTCTGCAACTGTAAGCTATTTGCCGCTGCTCGATTGCATTTGTACATTCGACGTGATGATCCATACGTTGCAGAATTGCGACATACCGCAGAGTTGGGACGAAACTGGCGCGGTTTTTATACAAAACTCGCAAGCTGTTCAGCTGAGATCGTTCTCCACCGGTCTGCACAAGGTTGAGACTGTGGTTAACTATAAGATGGCATGAAATGGGTGGAATCATTCCTCAGTGATGGGTTGTGGTAGTTTGTCGGGGAGTTGCCTCATTTTTATAAAATGCTCGTGTTTTGTACGTTTAACATTTACGTTTAGTGATTGTATGGAATAAAGTTCTGATTAAGATGCGTGGTTGTTGGTTTGTGACGTGGACTCTGTGTTCTCCGCAAGGTAGGAGGTAAACAACAGCTTGTGTAGGAGATCAGGCGTTCATTCCCACGATGAGAGACTTTCCATGCAGGACAAATGTAGACAAACATGTTAAACAATTACCAGAGCCGGTACGGAAGAAACTTGACACGTCGACTGGTATACGTCCGCGAAATACTTGTCTGAGCACAGCCGTTGAAGACCGCAGGTGATAGAGCCTACAACCTTGGGCCTAAAAGTAGTTTGCGCTCTAATTCTTCAGGCAAATAGGTCCACTTAGTTGCAAGGCTGACTTGTACGAGTGATTTCGTAGAAATATTCGTCGTTGGGGTGGCATACTTTGGATCTACTGTCCAAGACACTTAGTAGATTACTGTGAGGTCCGAGATGTGCTCAGAATACAATTTACTTCTTCTGTTAGCAGGCAGTCTCGCCAGCTGATAGTATGGTGAAGATCCGACCAAAGACGAGATTAGCTTGGGTCAGGCTGAGGTCCTTTACCAAAACGAGACTCACTCAGAGTTCACCGACTAATCTCGTGAAAGACCACAAGAAGACCAGGTACACAGCTGTAGTATACAAACTTCTTGTTGACTTAAGTCGTAGAAATCAACTGCCGCGTCCAATTTACCAGACAATTTAGTCGCAATTTCGAGCTGTGACCCAAACTCAAAGCCTCTTGGAAAAGCCTGCTATTTCAACAGTTAAACACGAAACGAAGACGAACACAAATATCTTTATTGACTTTGACCTTAAGTTTCGGTATAAAATCTTTAGTCCCAAACAGATCCATATCAAGTTGCCGTCTAAGTACGCATGCGGTGCCCCTAGGCACGGCTATAAATACTAACAAACCACGCCAGAAACACACAATCAAAAGCAATCTATAACAAAAGAGAAGATGACCAAGTTAGTAGAGAAAGGCAAAGCTTCGCGGAGTACAAGAAAAAAAAAACGTACATGCGTCTGTACACCAACAGATGTAACGTCTTAAATCGAAAACAGAAAAGCGAATTTATAAGAACTAATTAGAGAGACAGTATCTAATAGTACCTATAAAACAAATATCCTTTCATACTCTAGAGAAAAGGAGATTTTATGGCTACAGTGAAGGAAGAAATTTCAATCAGTACCGAAGTATTTCTGGCCGAAATGATTGGGTGCGACTGGATGCAGTTCGGACGTGAGGATTTTCATCTGAGGAAATGCGGTGACGACCGTTTTCGCAGCGATTGGGGTGCAGAAGAGGTTCGAGAGAATTATGCAATCCTCTGGAACGCCATGCTCCTTAAGCACGTTGACTGCCTGCAAAAGGATTTGGTAACGTGATCGGTGGCGACAATTCAAACAAACATTACCTGAAGGACTGTGTTTCCTGTCGACATTATGGGATACATGAGAAGTACCTGGCGTCGTGCAATGTCATCGGGAAATCTTGCATACACCACTCTGGCCACGTGTGTGTCGGCATCCGATTCGACTAATATTTTTCCTATCCGAATTGATCTACAGCAATCGCGGAGACCCTGTTCCATGGCCTCACCGGAACGGATTATCGATACGCCACAGTTACCGGAACGATACTTGAGTCCCTCGTATATTGCGCCCGTAGGCGTTTCGACAGAGCAATCTGAATATGGTAACTGATTAAGGCTCTCCTCGATCACAAGTCGGATGAGCCGGTCGGCGTAAAACTTGAAGTCACTTCGTGAGGTATTCCTTAAATAGAAAACAAAAAGAGAAAAGAAATGATTAATTGAGGCGAACCGAGCTGGATGCATGCACCCACTTGTCCCTGATGATGGTTTGAAGTTCTGCAACTTGAGAATTGCGATGAAGTATTTTTAAGTTCGGGCCATATTCACTCGGATCAGGGGCCGAGCTACTTGCTCCGTTGCACATTTTCTCGCCTATTTTCACGGATTTTTATTCCTCACTTTGAAAAAAATTTCTTCGATGGGACTCACCGTATGACAACAAACTGTCATGGCTGTCAAGCTTCAGCTTGGCAGCAGACGTCAATATCACAGGAATGACGTGAGGTATGCACACCCTAAGGTGCCGCTCATATCGCGTTCTGTCAGGTAAGCAATTTAGCCCTCCAATACCCAATTTTTTGATTTGATCCCAATATTTCTTTTTATATAATATATATGCATCCGATAAAGACGATTCTGTAATCATTTTTTCGCTTAATTGAAGTTTAACAGGTACTTAGGTGGCGCTACAGTTCAGTGTGAACCTGGGCCTCAACCAACTCGAAGACTCTTCGGCCGGAGAGAATGGTCTAGCCATCTTAGACCTTGGATCCGTAGACGTCGTACTGGGCCGATGTCGTTGTAAAGCCCGAACAGCTCTTCTTCTCCTACACTCAGCGTTTATACAAACGGGACCTCTTGAAACGACCCACGGGATCCTAATCCGCTTTCGTTAAAGTCCAGGACTCTGCGCTATAGAGGAGGAACGGGATGAATAAGGTTTTGTACAGCGCGACCTTGCTCTTTAGAGAGAGGCTCTACTACTCAATTGCCTCTTGAGCCCAAAGAAGCAGCGGTTGGCAAGAGTAAATCTTTGATCTCAGCGCTGGTCCTTGACAACTTCGAATGCGTAACTGCCAATTGTGACATTCTAGCCGGGACGTCGGTCGGTGTTGTGGCTCTTTTTTGGATGACAGCATATAGATATTTCGCTTTACCCAATTACGTCAGTGTTATACGCGTACGGAAGCAGTTGCGCAGACCTGAAATAGATTTTACGTCTTGTGGTGGCCAGTTTGTCTCGTATGATCATTTCAAGGACGACGTTGAAAAAATTACATGGTAGTGCGCCACCTTGTCTAAATCCCTTTTTAACATCAAAGGTCTCGGTTAATTCGCTACCGACCTTAATGGAGCAAGAGGAATTCTTCATTGTCATCCTTAATAATCTGATGAGTTTGGCAGGAGTGTAAAAACTAGACATGGCTCCGTACAGTTCGTCTCATGCACACTGTTATACGCGGCTTTGAAATCGGCAAAAAGATGGTGGCTGTCGATTTGGTATTCTTGGGTCTTCTCCAAGATCTGCCGCAGTGAGAATATCTGGTATATTGTGGACTTACCTGGCCTGAAAACACACCGATAAGAACCTATCAGATTATCCACAAAGGGTTTCAAGCGTTCACACACAGTACGGCAGAGACGTTCTTTATGAGATGTTAAGGAGACTAATTTCCCTGTAGTTAGCGCAGTCATCTCTTGCGTGACTACACAGCTCGACGCGGTGCAAGGGCCCAGTAAAGGTCAATGACTCTCGGGGCAACTCCAGAAGAGACATGAAGCTAAGATGTGGTCAAATGGGCCGGATCAAGGTGTTATACGACCCGTGCCGAGGATCAGCCTGGCTGGGGGCCCATCCCAAAAATAGCCTAGTCACTAACGGAGTATCCTGAGCACCAGGCGCACTCAGGATTACAGGATCTCTGCGCAGGGGTGGCATTCCCTTTCTCCGCTACTCGTGGGATTCATATGAATAAAAACAATGACAAAAACCATAACAATAATAATGACAACAATAACGACGACAGCAACAAAAAAGGAAACAAGAAACAAGACAGGGGCCCCCACAAAGCCTGGTCCAGCATCCTCTGATAGTAGTACCGTGACAGTCGCTCTACAAGGAGCTAAGACACTGGCATATGTACAAAAGCCCGGTCCAATACCCTCAGGAAGCAGCAGAAATGCCGCTATCCGACAAGGTGCTACGACATCGGCCCTCGTACAAAAGCCTGGTCTAGCACCCTCAAGGAGTAGCCACAATACGAATGAAAGGCAAGGTGCCAGGACAGTGGCCGACAAACAGAAGCCTGGTCCAGCACCCTCAGGTGTTAACAAGGAGAGGAATGCTCCTTGCGACCCAACCCTGAGTGCCCCCAAAACAAGCTACAAGCAACGTCGCGCGGCTAGAAAGCTAGTGGAAAAATTGCGTGACATACCAAGAGATCAGCTCTCGGAAAGGAGGAAAAAGGCTCTTGACTGCGCGGAATGCACAATCAAGAGCTTTGGCAACTCATCCGTTAAAGAGCAGGATGGCAAGCGTCAGAGGTCGGCTGAGGAACTCCCCTCCACCTCTAAAAAAGCGCGGTCTCAAAGCATCTCCCCTGGATCCCAAACACAGCTCCACTATCGCGACGTGCTGAAGGTCTCGAGCAGATTGGCTGTTGTCGATAGGGGTGATGTGGATGGGAATGTCCCTCTGGCTAAGTGGACTTTGATTAGCAATGTGCTGCTCAAAAGCTACTCAAGGAACACCCTGGACCCTTCCCTATTACCCATCATGCAAGGTACTATCAAGGCAGAATCAAGCTGATCTCCTTCGAAGACCAAAGGTCTATGGACCTCTTTAAACACGCACTCAACAGAGTCGGCGAGGTCTGGGAGGGAGCTCAACTTGAGGCTGTACCCTTGAACCAAATCCCGAATAGACCTAGGGCTAGAGCCATTATACCGGCCTATCCCGAGGACCCTAAGGAGATCTTGGCAATCCTGCAGAATTGCAATCCCCTAATCCCCACCAAGGATTGGAAAGTAGTCAAGCTAGAGGATGTTAAGGGACCTTCAAGATTGATTACCATCGTAATCAATCAGGATTCCCTGGCACCCCTAGCTCAGCTAGAGGCTGTACATGCTCTGTTAAGGGGCCTAACATTCCACGTACAGAGCCAAAGACCTTTGTACTTTTTGCGATTGTTGCAAGGATCGTCAACATTAATCTGGTCCGTTTTATCCGAGTCTTGTCGTTGTCTCTGAGCATTATGGGGTTTTCTGGTTACGGTTATATTTTCTGGCGCAGGAGAATCGCCATTCGTCCTCTTATGTTAGTAATTATCATGATCAGGAAATTTCCAGATGGTACCACGAGGAGGTGGATGTAGGACTTGACTAGAAGAGATTCAAGGTGTCCGGCTGCAGAGGCTCTTACTTACTTACTTACTTTAATGGCGCTACAGTTCGGGGTGAACCAGGGCCTCAACCAACAGGCGTTGATGTCCATGTGTTCGCTCTACATGGCCTAGCCATCCTAGACGTTGGATCCGAAGACGTCTAACCAGGCCGATGTCGCTGTACAGCCCGTACAGTTCTTGGTTGAATCTTCTCCTCCACTATCCGTTTACACAAACGGGACCAAAGATTGCACACAGAATTTCCTCTCGAAACGCCCAAGAGCCTCTTCATCCGCTCTTGATAACGTCCAAGCATCAGCGCCGTAGAGGAGGACCGGGATGATTAAGGTTTTGTAGAGGGATACCTCATATACCGAGAGAGGGCTCTACTACTTAATTGCCTCTTCAGCCCGGAGAAGCAGCGGTTGGCAAGAGTTATTCTGTGTTTTATCTCAGCGCTGGTGTCGTCGCTGCTTGTCACTATCGAGCCAAGGTAGACGAAGTCCTTGACTACTTCAAAAATATAGCTACCGAAGGTGACATTTTGACCAAGACGTCGGTGTTGCGCGTCTTTTTTGGATGAAAGCATATATTTGGTCTTGTCCCCATTTACCCTCAGACCCAATTTAGCCGCTTCTGCTTCAATGCTTGCGAACGCCTCATTGATGTCTCGCCTTGTCCGTACCTCTTGTATTGTCCGCAGAGTCCCACACGATCTTTTCAAGAATAGTGTTAAAGAAATCACATAACAGTGCGTCACCCTGTCAAAAACTTTTTTAACATCAAAGGGGTCGGTTAGTTCACCTCCGACCTTAATGGAGCAGCGAGAGTTCTCCATAGTCATCCTGCACAGTCTGACGAGTTTGGCAGGAATGTTAAAACATGACATGGCTCTGTATAGCTCGTCTCTATAAACACTGTCATACGCGGACAGCGCATTTTGGTACGCCTCGTCGGATTTTTTTTTTTTTTTTTTTTGTTTTTGTAGAGACTCGCGCAGGTTCAAGAGTTTTTATATTCTCTTATGATGCGATTACACACACAACCTGAACGGACTGCAGTGGTTTGGGTCGTTGATGTTCGTTCACTACTCTCAGGGGTGGTTGCCCTAGATAGGACGAGAGCCGACCAAATTCCGCGTTGGTTATAGTCCGCAGTAATTCGTTCGAGCACTTTAGTATTGCATACGCAGAGGATGAATTTCTGTTGACCATATACTGTCAGTGAGGGCGCCGTGGCGCAGGTTTTTTTTTTTATACTTACACTCGCACTCAAGGCTAAGGGCTTATCACGTTTGAACGTTGTGCGAGCGAAGGTAACAGGGAGAGGGAGAGTTTCGCTCAGGTTTACACATAACCTGAATGGAGTGCAGTGGTTTTGGGTCGTAGATGTTCGTTCCCTACTCTCTGGTTTGTCCTAGATAGGACGAGAGCCGACCAGATTTTCGTGTTGGTTATAATTCGCAGTAATTCGTTCATGGGAAAAATACAGAGTAAAATGGACCAGTGTTTGAGTCTGAGTGCTCCAGCGTTTAGCAGAAGCCTTCAACACAAAAAAAAAAAAAAATCGTTTATGCACTTTTGATGTTAATACTGCATACGCAGAGGATGAATTTCAACTGACCATGTACTGTGAGTGTTATGCCTGCAGCAGTACGTTTGGTCGCTTTCCATTCAGAACTGTACTTTTTTTCCGTATAGGAAGTACTTTTTCTTGGCTATACGGCTATGAAACGAATTTGAACTATAGACCTTTCGCTCGACGGCCGATGATGTTAACCACTGCAGCACGGCCACCAACAAGCAGTGGTTAGTGTGTTGGACTCTGGCGCACGATGAGCGAGTTCGAATCCCGATAACACCAACGCCATCGAATGTTTATTTCGCGGCGTCCCCCCTTCACGGGGTATTGGTAAAACCTCCCCTGGTATGCTTGCCATAAAAAAGCTTCTCTTCTCACGCCGTTCGAAATCGGCGTTCATCTGTAGGTCCCTTTCACCTGTGTGAAAAATAAATCACACTCAACATGGGTGATTGAGAGAAGCCTGGCTCTGGTCCTTTATGGGCTGTAACGCCTGGTCATTTTCCATTCACAACTGCGTTGCATATTTTTTGACGGTATAGGAAGTACTTTGTCTTGGCTATAAAGCGAATTTGAACTATAGACCTTCCGCTCGGCCGTCGATGAAGTTAACCACTGCTCCACGGCCACCTGGCTGCCTTTTTCTGCTCACATTCGCCATCATACCACGGGTTTCTTGTCGGCGGTGGTAGGTACCCTAAGGTGGTTTCGGCTACTTCCTGAATGGCTGAGCGGCAATGCAGCCACATATTATTGGCATTTGTGTTCGACATAGGCATACCGTAGAGTCTTTCGCTCAGCTGCTCCCCGTAGACTCTGGCAACCTCTGGCGTGCTCAGGCGCCCAATGTCGAACCTCCTCCTGATGGGCTGGTGCAGCTTTATGACATTGGACAGTCGAGCTCTGAGTCTTGCTGCTACGAGGAAGTGGTTAGAGTCGACATTTGCCCCTCTGAATGTTCGAACATCCAGGATGTTTGACGAGTGCCTTGCGTCAATGAGCACATGGTCGATTTGGTTGGCGGTTCGACCGTCCGGAGATCGCCAGGTTGCTGTGTGGATTCGCTTGTGAGGGAATCTTGTGCTACTTATCACCGCATTACGAGCTGTCGTAAAGTCCGTGAGTCGGAAGCCGTTATCTGTTGTTGTATCCGCCAAGGGTGTTCTCCATACTGATTTTGGCGTTGAAGTCCCCGAGCACGATTTTAACATCGTACTCCGGACAAGCTCCGAAGGCGTTGTCCAGGAGGTCATATAAGTCCTCCTTGATAGGATCTTCAGCCTCGTCGGTAGGGGCATGTGCACATATAAGGCTGATGTTATAAAATCTGCCTCTGATGCGGATCACAGCCGGGTGATCACTTATAGGTTTAAAGTCGATGACCTTCGACCTTAACCGTTTTCCCACGACAAATCTGCATCCCAGTAAGAGCAATCTTTTGGGACAGCTGTAATAAATGTCGCAATTTTTCTTCCTCATCATACCGTTTTTTATCCAGCGTATTTCCTGGATCGCAGTAATATCCGCCTTATACTGCGTGAGGATTCCTTCTAGTTTATGAGCAGCTCCGGAAGTGTACAGGGTTCTGACATTCCAGGAGCATACTCGCAAGTCGTGTTCCTTTTTCGTGCGTTGTCGTCGTCGAGTATCCGTCCGAGGCATCTTGCTCATTCATAGTTTTATGTTTTTTTTACTTGGGCGGATTGTTAGCCCGCCGCACAACCGCCATTCTGGTCGGGGTTTTGTCGCTGCATACGTTTGTTCACCTCCCAACGGTTGTTGAAGAGGCTATACAGAGGGCGCCGCGAGGAGGCCGTATGTCAACTTGACCTCTTAATCTCGCCAGGTTGAGAGCGATCAACAACTTTACCCTGTATGTCCGAGCCCATACCCATGAAAGGGACACCGCGTCATAATTAAGGTATCAGCTTACAAGATAAGTGAAACAAAACCTTTCGTTCTACATTCCTTTTGTATTTGTTTATTCAAGAGTACATAAATGTTTTCTGTTCTCATGCTTACTGTTTTATTGCATTTATTAAATTTTTTTTTTTAATTTTCTTATTCGTCTACCACAAGTTATAAGGCCCTGTACATAGGTATATCTATGTAGATATATGACCGCTCATATGACCGATAAGACCGTGATAAAAAAAGAAACATAATTACAAACGTTAAACCTAAATAGATACATACATGCACACAAATGTATATAATATACTTCGTTTAAAATTGTTATTTTCCTCTGCTTACTGAAACTATTGTATCCGTAAAAGTATCGCTTTAAAAAAATAAAATATATATTTGCGTAGCAAATTTGTGGTTTTGTGATTTTTGTTTTCTTTTTTTGCTTACTATTTTCGGTTGTAATGTACACTGAAGGCTTAAACGGCTTAAATAAAAATAGATAAATACAGTATAGATGCGTTAGAGTATAGATATGATACAAATTAAAATTAGATACACCAACAAATGGAAATTAATTGAAATACAACACGTGAATATTGGGTAGCAAAAAATCCAAGTTAGTGTAGTACGTAGTAGGTAGGATCAATGTACCTTGTTAGTTGTATGCCTATGGTGCATAAACTGTCAATTTGTCAATTTGGCACTTGAAAACATACTAGTGTAAAACAGTAGCCGTAAATGAGTGCTTGTCAGTTAGACGAAGGACGTTCGGTTTGAGTAGACAAGCGTTGCGCTGTATTGTCGAGATATTAGTCAATTTGTTAACATTTCTATAATTTTTTCTGATTACGTATTTCGTGTTTAATTTTTGTTATGTTGGCAGCATTAGTACAATAGTTGAAGCTCGTTTGATAGTTTAAGATCGATTGTTGTCATCGAGTTGATGTCGTGTCAAAGGACTATTTGCGTTAAGTGCGGTACACACCTTCGATCAAAAGTGACGTCAGTTTTGAGTGAAGTGCCTCACGTAGACACTGCACTTGTTTGACACGCAAAACATCATTCAAGTACATAATTTCGCGCAGTCACCATGGACAGCGAATTTGTGTTTTTTCATTAAATTCACTAATTCCTGTTAACCTTCGTCTTTTTTGTCCCGACGTATATATTCGAGACACATTACGTCCCAGAAACAACGGTGGGACTCGTAAATATTTATAAATTTCTCGAGAAATTGTCTGCTTTCATCCACTCCCATCCATGTCCAACGCTTGAATGACACAATTCATGTACACACTGTCGATCAAAACCAACATGACCGCTGATCGTCATGCAACCATGAACACTTTTGCAACTCGTCACTTTTGATTGTTATACCATCATTCACATGTACACACTATCAGTTTTAAGTGACACTCAACTAAAACGTCACTTTTGATCGAAGGTGTGTACCTCGCTCTACCATCGAATCAGAGAGGGATGCTTTCAAAATAATGACACATGTGTCACGTAGCACGATTACCGCTATGACTAAAATCAGTTTTGGTTAATCGAAAAATCAAAAATATGTAATTCACCGCAATTAGTTAATGCGCATTTTTGAACGCAACCCTCGCCATAACCTCTATACCATGCCATAGTCCGTACACGACACTGGTGCCGGTTGGTTATTCTGTTGCTTCTGATTCTCCCTGTTGCTCGCTGCCATATTTAGCTCAACCAGCGTATCGATACTATTCAGACTGACGCCCTGTAGGATTTTTTGTGCTGCAAGCGATGTAAAATTAAAACTAAGATCTGTTAAGCTCGGAAAGTTATACAACTCCTCAGCGGTACTCTCTTTCGATAGGCTGAAACGTCGATCTAAAAGCGCTTCCTTCTCTACCGATTTGTCACAATTGCCCTTGAGTCGTTGATCGCAATTTTTGATGGCCAAATTCGGTTCACTGCCCACGGCAATGATATTCTTATGAAGGATATGCGCCAGCGAGTCACTGTTGATCGCCGGATTTGAATTTAATAAATGATTACCACCACCGCTGGCAGTGCCTCCCCCTTTTTGTAGGTTCAAATTGCCGGACGACTCGAAGCGAAGGTTTTTCAAATCGCAATTCGAGTTTAGCTTGTTTTGCGATCCCTTTGTCGTGTTCTTATCGAAGCAGCATCGAAGGTTGCCCACCGAGCCAGCAATCTCGAAATCTTGCTTGGACGCGACACCCGTGCCAATGTTGTCTGTCGGCGATGTCGGATGCGATGCATCGTTCTTTAGTACGTTTTTGTACACGATATTTGACGACCCGTTCTGGGGCAGTTGTAGACACAATTTTCGACTGTTGTTCATTGTCGCGTCGTTATTGATGTTTTTCGTAAACTTACAGCTTAACTCGTCGATTTCATCGCCCGGATCGGGTGACGTTTCACTGATGAACGATATCGAGTCGCAAGTCTCCGAGTTGGCATCGTTCTCGCTGATCGAGCTTTCCTTTCTTAAATGCGACGGTTGCGTGTTTGTAGTTGGTGCAACATGATGTTGCTTGGACAAGGTCTTCCTGATTATCTCACCTTTTTCGTTGGTTGTCGTTTCGTTGTTTATTATGAACACATTCGAATTTTCCATGAGTTTGCCATTCTCCAGGGTGATCACGCTACGCACTGGTGAGTTTTGTACAAAGATTTTCGTGCTTGGTATGCTGCTTTGGCTGCCGTTCGATGTGGTCACCTGCAGTGTGATCGAGTTATTCGAATTCGAGGTGGATATCGATTGCGATTTGGCGGGAATACGCGTATTGGCAGCACCGCCCATTTGTGAGGTGATTTCTTCGAGAATTCTTGACGGAGTTGACGATCGATTACGTTGATTCTGTTCGGCACGGGCTTTCATTGCTTGATGACGCGGCGTACTTCGCGGTGATCCGTTCAATACCAAGATTGATCGCGATGGTGAGCCGTGTTGTTGTTGCATCGTATTTGTAGAGATTTGCGATTCAAGACTAGAATGACCACTGGTTTTGCTAAATGATACTTTGCCACTGTCTATGCTCGACGGGCCGGATGTGGTGAACATCGATGATGCTTTGCCGCTCTCCAAGCTCGACGGGCCACTTTGAACGCTACGATAAGCCGTTTTATTATCGATCATAAGCGAAGGGTTATTACTCGTATTCTCGATGCGTTTTTGAGGAGCGGGAACCTTTTCAAATATGTGCTTTCCGAGAATAGATTTTGTTGGGACTTTTGTCGTATTTGAGGTATTGTTTGGCGGACCTGGCGATTGACTATTTGGCGGTGGCGGCTGAAGCTGTGATGATGATAGGCGATTTACCGCTGTTGTTTTACTCGATGCAGTTGCTGGTATTGATTGCGTTGAACGCGGCAAACTGCCACTGCAATAGCCTGGAGAACGACGACGTATTGGTGAACAATCACGTGACGATATCACAAATGTTGACTCACTGGACATGTGCCGTCGATGTCGCCTGGGTAGAGTCGATGAACGTTGACTTAGTTCCGAGCCATCGTAGAATGTTGAATTCGAGAGTGTATGCGAGACGGGAATATCCTGAAGCGAGAGTAAATCGTATGTCCGAAACGGTATAGTGCTTAAAAGTGAATAAATTGATTGCGTTACTTACATGATCAGCAGTTTGTGTGCCAACACTATGCAAGTGAACAGCTCGTGAATTGAACCACTCAACTGGTGGGAACTGCGCTGAATATGTTTCGATTTGTCGCTGTTTGGTACGACCGCTGCGACGAAACAATCGTGAAAGAAGAGATCCTTTTTCTGCAATGATAAGTTTAGAAAAGACGCTTTTCAATATACGATGTGAAACGTGAGTTTACTTGGTGATGACGAATCTGTACTTTGATATTCCGAGCTGCTGCTATCCGTGGCTAAAGTTTGTGCATAAGTTTTCGATAGGCTTCGGGTCGACGCGCAACGTTGTAAACGCTTCGAAGAGCCAAATAATCGTAGACTGTGCCTTCGTTCTAAGCTGCGTGGCGTTGGAAACGATGCACTTCGTCGTTTCGCTGCCCGCGGGTATAGTATCTTGTCATTTGGATTACCTGTCATATTACACAAAAAATGTATGTAGATGTCAATTCAAGTTGGCCCTATAAAGCTACATATGTACCTCCACAAATGACATCAGCTAAATTGGTCTGTATACACTGATGTGTCAAGTCTCCGTCCCGTTCGGTTGATATCTCGCCATAGAGCGAGTGTAATGCTTCAGAGTTTGTCATCAGCATAGTGCGGGCCTCGTGAGGCTCTTCGTCCTCATCGAACTCTTGATAGGATCGATGATTTCGTGGCCTCGATCGACTTCTACGTCGTCTTAAAAAAATTTAAAACAATTGAATAAATAAGCTACGCTCACGGTGCCTGCATACTCACTCTGGCGTGAAGATAAAGTATCCCTTTGACGTTTGATAGATCTTCTGTTCCTGCATTAATTGTGCCAGAGTGTCGTATATGACTTCGGTTGCCGGCGAGGTCATGTGTGGAAATCGTAAACTGAGTTTCGTTCGAACATTTTCAATTGTGGCCGAGTGTCCCTCGGCGGTAAGATCCATGATAACATCGCATAATGCTTCGGGCAACGGTGTGAATTGTCCTTGAACTGTCGGTGTAACGATGCAGTCATCGATGTCACCTTTAAATACAGACACAAAAAACAAAGATTAACAATCAAACTAATGAACTTAAGCACTACCATAACAGTGCGGGTTTCTTTTCGACTAATTAGTCAATGGCGAGAGGGATACAGAAACGCGGTGTGCTAAAAATGGTTAATGAATGCATCGAGTGGACTGTTCATTTTCGGAGTCGACATTGATTGCTTTGGTTGCACGGTTGTTTACTTTGACGTTGGATTTCTCTCGTGATGGCAGTGCTCGAAAACAACTTGTACCAACCATACACTAATGGCACATTCCGCTTTCGTTGATTGGGTTGAGCCACAAATGAAAAGAAGTTTAGGGGAATCCCCTGTTATCAGTTTCTATCCAACCTTCAGAATCAATGACCTTTAAGAAGTGAAACCGACAGGAGCAAGAGAAGTTAGTGAAACTCCAATAGGAAAATATTCGTTTTGTCACCAAACCACTTCCCATCCAGTAGTCTGACAAGTATCCCATTCAACCGCTAAAACCAGAACATGCTGGCAACCGTTCTAATACATGACATCCAAGCACGCCAAGTGCTCCTTCTTCCCACCTCTTGAACACACTTTCAGGTGGTATGGGTGCATTCACCAGAAACCAGTGTTACATTCCCGATTCGGGGCAGGAATCCATTCGCGTGTGAGAGTGAAGATTGAATCTATGTATGTACTTTAAAGGGGAAAGGAAGAGTGCAAGAGTTAGTAACAGTAAACAGACCATCTTTACACTTCAAGTTCAAGAAAAGAAAAATCGATCTACTTTGGCGGGAATGCAAAAAAAAAAAAAAAAAACAGAATAAATGCTAAAGAGCAAGTGGATAGACGTCACGTTGCCGTCGCACCATCTTGGGGATGCGGAAATGCCTTCGTGTCACCACCACACTATCAAGCAGCGGACTGCGGCTATATAGAACTGTGCGATTCCTGTTTTATGTGTAAATTCTGGTCTTGTTTGCACTGGCAGCTCACAAACCAGTTCTGACGACCAATGCTCGACGGATATCATAATCTTGCTTGTATGACGTTCACAAAAAACAGCAAATAAATATGAGAATGACGTGTATCTATTGGATCCTGGTTTGCGAGACTTTGTGCACGTACGTTTGGATCGAGACTGTGCTGAGTTTGGCAGAACTAACACCCAAAGATTGTTTGAGTTATGTCCGATTGACTGAGCAATCAGTTGTCATTGTTAGAGGAGGTGACTGGTGGCATTTAGTGCATCGTTTTGCGATGACACTGTTTAAAGGAAACCATTCCCTTCAATCAAAGCGAAGCAGAGAAGTAACCAGCACGTTTTGCAACTTGCACCGTCACAAGTTTGCATCTAGATACATGTATCTGCAACACGTTCCGTGTCAAAAGATCGATAGCCGTTCATTTTTTTATATTAGTTTTCTAATAGTGGCGTACAGGTGCCATCAGAAATGGGTTCAGCTATAGGTTAATGCACATATTTGTACGTAAACTTGACGTAATTGAACTAAGCACGAGCTTCTAAGCCCTTGACCTACGCGGACATTAATTTTCATTCGCCGGAATCAATAGCAGAAAATTGAGGGGAACTGTGTTACATTAATGATTCGGGCGAACCATGTAACTAGCGGTAATGGTAAAAAAAGGAAAACAAAATAACTTTAGCCGGTCGTCGACCATATTTTGGACATTTATGCGCGAATTTAACTTGCACATGTACATACATACATATTCATGGACTTAAGCCGGCGTCGTGGACTTTGTTACTTTGCGGGTTAATGTACTCAAGCTCTATGTAGAGGGAAGTACAAAGGTTCATACTGGCACCCTGTAATCCTCTTAAAGTTCTTTTCTTTTCTCATTTAAGAGATATATTCAGGAAAACAGGTGTTGATGGAGCGCATGAGCTAGCTTAATGGAGCAAAAGCTTGAGGTGGTGGTGATGGTGGTGATTTTTGGTCATCTGTCCAAAATACGGACTGAAAATTGCCAAGAATATTTTTGAGGGCTTCTGAAATTATTCCTTCCTGGTAGTTATATGGTGCAAGGTACGATGGATGCATCAAAACTTCCCAACCAAGCTCCGTCTATTTGCCCCGAGATATTAATGATTATGTGGTCCGACAGTGCGTCATGGTGCAGTGGTTAGTGTGTTGTACTCTGACGGACAATAAGCGAGTTTGGATCCTGATACCAGCAATCATCCACTTTTGATGTTAATATTGCATACGCAGAGGATGAATTTCAATTTACGTATTACTTACGTAATACGCAAGCCAAGTCTGGTCTTCATATTACATCAACCACTCAATAAGAATTGAAGCTGCACAAAGCCGAATTTTAGGCACGCTGGGAAGTAGCAGAGATCGTCTTCGTATATCAGCCTCTAGCTGGAACTAATGATTCTGCTGCCCTTTTGGAATTTTTCTTACTTAATACCAAACCGCCGCCACCGAATGTTTATTTGGTGACTTCCCTCCTCAACGGGGTACTGGCAAAAGCCCCCGTAGTACACTTGCCACGAAAAAGCTCCTCGACTTACGCCGTTCGGAATCGGCATTAAACTGCATAGGTCCCTCTCACCTGTGTACAAAATAAATCTCTTATAACATGGGTGATTGAAAGAAGCTCTGGTCCTTTATGGTTGTAACGCCCCCAAACAAGTAGAAGAAGAAGAAATGGCCTTGTCATGATAGACAACATAGATCAACATATGTAGCTTTTTACGCAAATGACAAACTACAAGACTGTGTACACGAAAAATGTTGTCTGACACGAAATGCCTATCATTTAATAGAATCGGATTAGTGCTAGCCAATACATATCAACACCATCTAGTGACAAAAAACTACAGAGATTTCCTTAAATGGCCCAATATTAGGACGAGCATGTCAATAACTTAATGACAATGAAGCTATTTTAGATGGTAAAGGACTAACAAAGACATCATAGGGGTAGCATCTATCTGACCGATGCTGGCCTGCTAAAAAGCATGAGGAGCCACCGCAGACGAATACCTTGTGGCACTGTTGGTAAGTCCCATCTCCACCTCCTCGTGGTGCCATCTGGAGATTCTTCTGCAAATTACAGACGGGGAAGAGCGAATGGTGAGTTTCCTGCGCCAAAAAAAAAAAACAGGTTTAGTCGGTTGGGCTAGGACCTAGTAAGCCGTAGCCTTGAAAAAATCATAAGCTCAGAGACAACCACAAGCCTCGGATTTAACGGACGGATTACGTGTTGACGACCGCCGTAAACGTATAAATGAGAGGGGTATCGGTTCTGCACCTGGAATGTTAGGTCATTTAATAGACCGGGTACGGCCGAACATTTAAAAAAGCTCTAAGCTGATATAAAGCGGACATTACCGCACTCCAAGAAGTACTGTGAGATGGACCGGGTAAGAAGAGGATGAAAAATTGTGACATACTACGGAAACTGCTACAAGGAAAACCTGCAATGTCTATTTGGATAAGAATTCGTTGTTCGAGGTGGACTTAGCCAAAAAGTTCTGAGCTTTCGGCACGTGAGCGAACGCCTCATAACAATCCGCATCAAAGCTATCTTCGGGAACATCAGCTTGATATGCATTCACGCACCCAACGAGGATAAAAAACGACAGAGTCAAAGATGACTTCTATGACCTCCTAGATAGAACATATGCCCGATGTTCCAGCTATAACACCAACAATATTCTAGGAGATAGCAAAGCTGGGTAAAGAGGACTTCTCTGAACGTATCGTAGAAGCACAGCCTACACGACACCACGTCCCAACATGAATTCAGGCTAATACCCTTTGTGACAGGGCGTAATCTCCTAGTAGTTGTTAGTTCACGATTCCAATATGTATCCATAAGGGGGCCCTGGCGGTCTTCTGATCAATTATCTGCTAACCAAATCTATCATATTGCGATCAACGCCAGACACGCCTCCAGCATCCCGGATGTCCAAACAAGGGTACGTATATGGATATCGCGAATTCTGCGGAGTCGAGTAGGACCAGCAAAATTTGACGTCGGAAAGCTGCTCTGATGTTATAGGTGTCCAGTGACTACCTAGGAAAAACCCTTGTTTTGATGACGAGTGCAAACAGGCACATGTAGAAAAACGGAATGCATACGAACGAGAGCTGCTCGTGATGTCTATGAGCGGGAAAGAAGGGAGGAGGAGCGGAAGTCTGCAGGGATGAATACGGACACCTCGTAGTTGAAAGACTATTTCTGCGAACTGCATAACGGCGGAGATAATCAAGATACCGCTGGCAGGCAGAACTCACCATTCACGCTGGACGAAGATGGGAGGGAATTCCGTCCACCCAACTAAGACGAGGTTGAGATAGCGATATCAAAACTGAAATCGAATAAAGCTGCTGCCGCAGAGGACCTGACTGATGACCTATTTAAAGCAGCCGTACATGAGATGTTTGGGCACTAGCTCATATGTAAGATATCGTCGGATGCCCGATGCCCGATGAATGGAATATCAACATCCATAAAAAAGGAGACCTCTTTAACTGCGCCAACTAGAAGGAAAGAAGTCAAGTTAATATCGCGTATAAGATCTTCTCTGCCGTGCTGTGTGAAAGCCTGAAACTATTCGTGGCCAATTTGAAAGGTTCCCAACAATGTGGCTTCAGGCCAAGGAAATCCATGATAGAACAAATATTCACACTGCCGCAGATCTTGGAGAAGAACTTTTCGTCGATTTTAAAGCCGCATATGACAGTGTTTACAGGGACGAGCTACGAGTATATAGAGCTATGTTATGTTTTGACATCCCTGCCAAGCTCGTCAGGTTATACAGGATGACAATGGAGAATTCTCGCTCCTCCATTGAGGTTGGTAAGGAGCTAACCGAGATCTTCAGTGTCAAAAAGGGATTCAAACAGGGTGACGCACTGTCATGTGATTTTTACAACATCATCCTTGAAGAGATCATGCGGGATTCCCTGGCCAATACAAGAGGCAAGATCTACTTCAAGTCTGCACAATTGCTCTCATACGCTGATGACATTTAAGTAATTGGGAGAACGCAGCGAGACATCAATAAAGCTTCTATGAGCATTGAAGTAGAAGCGGCTAAAGTGGGTCTGAAGGTAAACGAGGGCAAAAGCTAATATATACGTCGCCATTGGCAGCTATAAATTTGACGTAGTCAAGGATTGCGTCTACCTTGGCTCACTGGTATCAAGTGGCAACGACACCAGGGCTGACATTAGACGCAGAATAACACTTGCCAATCGCTGATATTCGGGCTCAAGAAGCACTTGAGTAGTAGAGTCTTCTCTCGGAAAACTAAGGTTCCCTTCTATAAAACCTTAATCATCCCGGTCTTCCTCTAAGGCGCAGAGGCTTGGCTTGGAAGGGGCCCTTGGTCGTTTCGAAAGGAAAGTTCCGCGTACAATCAAGTAAAAGTATAAAAAATTCGTCTGTGTTTCTATTATGCATTCAGTTATACATCTATGAACATACGTATTTTGTATCAGTTTTAATACGAAACTAGAAAATCCGTCCATTCTTTAGTAGTATATGCTGTCGACGGATCATTTACTGTCGCGGACCATCGTTTAAGATCACCAACCTCTGATAACATAAAAGAGCGCGATAGTCGCTAATGATCCCCGGCTAGTTAACAAAAGGAAGTCCAAATCGCCATGCCGCAGCATCAGGACCACCAAGCCGCTTCATCATGATTTCCATGAAGTGCAAATTCAATCAGCTCGCACAAGGCAGCCGCAAAACCGATCCTACCACACGAGCCCACTCGATGAAGTGTCTGCACTTGCAAATTGTTTTCTCCTCCCACGAAACACCCTCCCTCGACATGATTACTCTTAGCGTAATATTATTAAAACAATCGGATAATTAATCTAAATGCCGTTTCTAAGTAAGTATCCATCGGAGCTGCTAACGAGCCCGTGCTGTACGAGCACAAGATTAGGATCTTAGCCCAGCTTGGATTGTAAGTGCAAACATGATGCGTAGCAGCCGGCATTGGCACAGACCACTAGTGGTGCAACCGGAACCGAATTGACTGTGTCTATTGTACGAGTACGTGGTGTACTCGTACGTAGCGGGCAGAGTTTTGATTGAAAAAGGCCATGAGCTCGTATCAATAAGCTGCCATCTTAGTGGCTGTCCGATTGCTCGATAAATGGAGAATTTATGTTTTTTTCTTTCTTCTTCTGCGTTTAGGAAGGACTCGATTTCACGAGTACTAAAGCGCTTTCACCAATCACGGGTTATGCAAAACGATACGTACCTCGGAAGGTGCTTGCTACCTTCTGAATACTACTGGAAACTTATGTAAGGTGATAACGCATAGGAAATCAGAAACGAGGGACTCAGAAATTCATAGATGAGGGAGAAACCAATTCCAAATGGTTTGTGGTACATACGCATCCATGGAGTATGTAAAAATGCAAAAACAGCAACAATGTGAGCAACATCGATGGAATTAACAATAAGGGAAACTGCCAACTGTCATGTTAAAATATTAAAATCGTGTCAAACACATTTGCCCGGTAATTTCAATAAAAGCGGACATGTAACAACGGTGGTACCCCATGCTCTGGGCGGACGCGCGTCTCTGGTCGCAGTGATTATGGCTATTTTCCTCGCCGCATGTATAGAGATACATTCGAAAATTTCCTTCCAATGTTTGCTCACGATTATTTTATGAGTATCATCTATTTAATCACTCGATGCCCATCATCGCCATAATCACCACACGGATGTTGCAGAAAATGGGCTTTCTTTCGCTTGGTCTCTACTAGGCGGCTGCAACGACGCTGGTGACGACCACGACTACAGGCATATAATGTACTAATGGCCATCGCGTCGAGTCAGTGCGAAAACACTTGGCCATCAACCATGGCAAAGAAGCATGACATTAGCTGATAGGCGGTGGGTGTAAGCGGCGGAGGATGAAAGTGCTTATTGGTTTAGTCGAGACTTTGAGGGTACAACTAAAGAGCAAGATTATGGTCGGGGACCTTTGACTTTGAGGTCTTTCTTTCTCTCTTTCTCCATTCAATTTTCATTCCAGCATGTGGCTTAGATACTTGATTTTTCGTACGTATATGTAGATATGTACGTAACCTGGGCCGAGCTGAATAATTTTAATATAAACATGTCGGAAGCAATTGGTGACAGTGCGGTCATTATGGTGTAAGTTGCATAATTTGGACCACTCGTGTACTCCTTTGCATTTTTTTAAGAGGCTGGAGAGATAAAGAGATTGATATGGACCCATATATGGAGAAGCATCTACGTAGGTTGCTACTTAGGCCTTGAGATATGAGAGCGAATGTGAATGTGTCCAATTTCTCAAACTGTCATCGTAAAATTTGAAATGTTTAAGAGGAGGTAATAGTACTCAGTACATTTTGTCATACAGGTATTTGAAACATTCATCTTCGTGAGTCGTGAACAATTTCATACGATGATTTTCTATGACCCGTCACGTGGATTGAGCCAACAACAGTGTGTCGACCAACTCGTTTGGTATCTTAGTAATGAAGCACCACCTCGAGCCACCATGTTTCGTGGATTTGTCGAATTCAATCCTGGCCGTACTTCGCTACAGGACAAATATTCGTGAAGGTTGTCCAAAATCGGTTAGTATGCCAGAACCAATTGATGCTGCGCGTGAACTGATTTTACAAAATTTCTATGTGACATACCGTAAGATTGGGACAAGTTCCGCTCGCATAATTTGACAATTGCTAAAAAGGGCTCCTATCTACTAGGGTCGACACACACACCAGAAAAGTGGATCGGCTGATAGACTTGCACGTATGTATGTATGACACAACTTGGATCCATCGCCAATCTTAAAGCACATTATGGCTACCGCAAGGATAAATCTGTTGAAACGTCCTTGCACACATTGGTGAGGAAAATTTAAAGTCCAAATTCACCTCAAAGAAAACACCTTAGTCACCTTCTTGGATATAGGGGGCGCCTTCAACAATGTCACATCGAAAGTAATAACGGAAGGGCTAGAAAATCAAAAATCGGAAAGAACTCTGATGGACTCGGGATAAACCACCAGAAAACGAAACTTGTACTCTTTACTACAAGGCATATGCCCAATCACTCTATTCGGTACCAAGCTAACCTATTTTTCTAGTGCCAAATATCTTGCCCTCTTACTGGATAGGAAATCAACCTGGAAAGAATATACTATCCAACGAGCAAGGAAGGCAACCATATCCCTCTGTACTTGTTAGAAAGCCTTAGGAAACAAATTGGGCTTCAGCCCCTAAATAACATTATGATTGTACATGTCAGTCGTTAGGCTTATTCTATTGTATGTTGTTTTAATCTGGGGCATTGCACTAGACATAACAGTATACCACAAACAAGTCGAGAAAGTAGAGAGGTTAGCAGGCATGTGCATCCCCGCGGCCCTAAGGTCTATTCCAACGGCGGGGATGCTACTTCACTTAACTCCACTCGATATCCACGGTAAGCAGTTAGCCACATACAAGGCAGCAAGATTAAAGGCCAGCTCAAAATGGGCAAGCTATATCGCCGGCCCCGCTTCTATCCTAAATGAACGAAACTACATTGAGCTCACCACAGTCTTTGAGAAAAAGTTCAAAATAACATACCCGAAAAAGTACAGAGACTGCATGGACTTTTACACGGATTGGTCAAAAACTAAGGGTAAAGTGGGTAGCGGAGTCTTTTGTAAACAATTAAAACTATCAGACTACTGCAGCGTCTTCCAGGCGGAGCTGTTAGCAATAAAGAAAGTCCTGTCTTAGCTGAAGTGGTACGTAATATCTGTCAGAAATATTCGAACCTTAGCTGACAGCCAAGCTCCCCTTAAATCACTGTCTACGGGTATATCTCAAAGAGATGGCCGAACAGTTTGACATACACCTCTTATGGGTACCAGGACACAGCGATATTTCAGGAAATTAAAGAGCTCATATCCTCGCCAGACAAGGAAAGACGCAAAGAACAAACATGGCATACGCTGGTAGATCACTAGTAGCCATTAAACTAAAGTTCACGAACCAAGCCATGGCAGAGACGAACCAGATATAGACCCAAGGACATACCACCAGACAAATCCGACTACGACTTGACCGACAACAGACCATGGGCAAGTTTCGAATGACTTCTACAGGAGTTCTGAAGAGGAAGTTAAATCCATTCAACACCTGCTCTGCGCCTTTCCGCTCCTCTGTCATATCAGGAATTTGTCGGAATAAAACCTTTTTAAGTAACGTCGTAAAAATTACAAGCAACGTGTTGTGATTGAATTATTAGTAAAACCTTGCGAAAAACCTTCGGAAATCCTCCGAAAATTGCAGGTGGTGTATGGAGAGAGCGTTTGTCGAAAACACGTGTGTTTGAATGGGCAGTAGAGAACGGTCTATGTGAGGTATCTTGCATCACCTCTCGTACCGACGCAAATGTAGAAAGTCCGCGTATTCGGATCACCAGACGTGGCTGGATAGTTCACTGTTAGCGTCCTGAAGAGGCTGCGTTTTCCGTTTTCCGTGTGCGACTCGAACTCGCCAGGAAGAGCTGGAGCTGGTGTTCAATAACACGCAGCAAGTGCGTCATTCGACACACTTTGAGACACTTATTCGTGTTGAAATTATAACACGTTCTATGTCGTGTCATGAATGACACCTTAAGTGTGTTGCAGCGACACACTTATTTATAATTAGCACACTTTGGATCAATCAATCGAAGAAAAGGGAAATTTCCCAATATGTACATATGTATATGCAACCTTGCCAGAAAGTAATTTGCGAGTAGGATCCATGGCGTAATGGTTAACACACTTAACTCTCAACTCAGTGAACCGAGTTCATATGTACTTGTTTTTTGTTTACAAATTCCGGGAACTGCAATACTTCCTATTCCTCTCAATACCTCTTCCAAAACTTTTTTTTTGTCACAATTAATCTTCATTCGATCGAACATCAATGGCCAGCTTCATTTCTCGACGCGTTCCAGATTTGAGGAAAAAAGCCGTGCATGACTCTCGACTGAGTACTCTTTCATAGGCATCCAACCAGGTGACGTTGTGTTGACCTCCTGTAACCAAGCCGATTTGGTCTAACGTCTAGCACGTCTTTAATTAATTCAACATGACAGGGGAATAAAATCGATTCCTATGCAGATAACCCCACTGCTGTCGCTCCGGTACTACGAGTAACAATCAAAATAAACGGTTAAATCACGATTCGATTGCATCGCATGTGACCGAGATGATGACGACGACGCTACGACAAAATCACACTTTTACCCAAGATCCCGAGTTATTTGTATGTATATTCGCAAAACTGCTGACTTAACTACGCAGTATCCGAAGCAATAACCTACTTTTCTTTCATTTTCATTTCTATCACGATTTGTGTGCAACTGATGTCGTCACTAGTACAGCCGCCAAACGATTGCAACTAGCCGTGATCTATATCTTCAGTGCATCGGAGGAGAACAGGAGTGTGTTTAGTGCTATGAGAGCATTAATCACTTCAGACGAATCCCTGCTACTCTGATCTTTCTCCAATTCCACCAACTTCATCGGCACACAGAAGTCGACACAACGCTTGATGATCACCGATTGATCGCGGCTATGCTGAATTGCTTCTCTTACCGCTATTTAGCCTCGCTCTGACTGATCCTCTTTGTTCGCTTTGATTACCAACCAATCAACAACAATATCGTTTCTGTATGCGGCCAAGATACAGAAAGTCTTTTACTTTTCGAACAAATAGATTACATGAGACCTGGCAGGGAAACGGAAATCTATTTGTTGTGAAATGAAATCGTGATATATGCGAGATCAATGGGATGCATAATTGAGCTACCAATTGCAGCTGATTGATTGTTTCGTTGCTACCAAATGATTTGTTTTCCTGGACGATGACTTTAATGAGTCGAGGATTGCAGTGCGGTCATTGGTTTCACTTTCGTTTCGGTATGGTACAGGAGAAATGTACGTTATGATCGGGGCTTTCAAATGATCTGTTTGTATGTATGACAATGACGTCTTGGATGTTCATTGATCATGTTCATCGATCCAGCATGAGTGTCCACGAGTGTCAAAAGAAACAAGTTTCTGTGGCCACTCCCTGTGCAATCTTAAACTATAATGCTAACCAGAAAACAAATGAAACCCTTTCTAATGCCATCAAATCATTTCCCGGACGTATCCGCTACCATCGCCTGCAGTATTGAAAATAAATGATGGATTGCAAGCAACGCGACAGGGCAATAATCATCATCTCGCGTATTTATGATGCCGATGATCGATTTTATGATTGTCTGTCAAGTCGCGTTCTCCACTCACCTCTGCCAGAAGCAGGAAGGAAAGAAAACATCGCAAACGTACTCCGTCGCATTGGTAGGACCAGACCCACTACTGACTGCGAGTCCTCCAACAAATTGCATCGCTCAAACCGCAATCGTTCGCTCGACAAAATAATTGATAATATTTTCACTGATTTAAAGCCATGACGTTACGTCGGCGACGAGCGGCACATTAAATTTCCCACATTTCGACTGTCATCCATTCGACTAGCGCTAAGGACATGGCAAATGTGGAAAGGCTAAACGCCAAAAGTGGGGACGGACTTTCGACGACCGTCGATCGACACTGTCCATCAATATGTGACTACGACGAAGATTTGCATATTTGTCGACAAGATCGGAATGGGCATAAATCAGAGATTTCTGTCTCCTGAACGATTGGAATTCATGTTTTATGAGCTACTTGGCAATTTGCATATCCCCCGTAAAAGGAGTCGCAGGTGAACCGTTGAAAGATGAAGAAATTACTCCTTCTTGAAGGCATTTGTCCTCATAGATTCTCAGTATGCCGGTGTACGCCATTACTAATTGTTCATCGCAAACGAACAATTATGCCTACTGGGCACCTAAACATGTATTTAAGCGTGTTCTTCGACCGTGACCTCGAAGAAGCATGTCATTGTCTCGAAACTCGAATGATGCTTCTATCGCTGCCACATCAAAATTAACCTTTAAGCGCCTCGGGAACAAAATTGCTTTCTTTCAACTACGTCAAGCGGAAAGACCAGACCATTTATTGCAGCTACAAGTCGTCGTACTCTAAATCTATCTATCTATCTCTTTGTGGATAGGACGTTGTAAAAGTAGTCATCAAACATCCAATTCATTCTAAAGATCTCTGAAACGATCGTCATACAGGTTACGCTTCGTTGAGCAGTTCTCAGATTCCAGGCAAATACAATGGACAAAAAACAAACTAACCCCCACCGTCCGTAGATCAAGATCAAGTCCTAAAAGAAGAACACTTTTCCGAAAGGTTGTAGATACGAGTATGGGTTTTGCTCAATCTCACTCCTACATAGCCATCATGTCAAACCATCCGGGAAAAGACGCAACAATCAGACCGTTGCTTTTGCGTAATTGATCTGCAGAGCAACTTTAATCTTCCCGTCGTCAATGGACAATGTGACATGGCACAAAACACGTTTAGAATGAGTGACAATTAGAGAAAATATATGCCGACACGCTATCCCGACGAGGTGATCTTGCATGCAAATCCATTCGTTAGACTTTTTATTCGCTCATGTCCACGGAGTACACCTGTTTCGTTTTCATCTCGCTGCCAGTTGCAGCAGTCCGTACCGCGTGGCTTTGATGGACTGATCCGTGTGATTTTTATTGACTTTACTACAATGACCAAAGCGAATCAGTTTTGTGTGGGCGACGGGCAGGTACTTATGAATACTCTCGTGTGTAAACAACTTTCTACTGGCGCTTCTCTCTCGGTCTCTCTAGCGTATCTGTGTCCGGCGATACTGTCGTCCATATGTTCATATATCTCGCCATTCAATTATCCGGTGCAAGACTTAAGGCTTTTCTTTCGGCTTAATTTGTTCACTGATTTTACACTGAAGGATGCGAGATGCATATGCATGCTTCATCGACCAGTTTTAATCCTATTGGCAAAGCGGTAGGCCCGCAGTCCAAGATTAACTGCAAATGGGTGAACAGTTTGATTGGACATTAAGCAAGTAAACACCACATGTGCATGGAGTTGTCTTGATTGAGATTGGAATACTAATAGCTCTGCGTTAGGTGATGCAGTGTGGCAAGTGTGAAAGATGTCGAAAGTCATGTGTGAAGTTAGACGAAACAGGGCGCAGACAACTTGGTATCTTGCAAGTAATATGTGAAAACAAATGAGGGCACTTTAAAGATTTTTCAAACACTCTGAAGGTAGCAGGCAATTCCCGGCGTCTTCTTGACTCCCATGATTGTCATCCTAAGGTAAATGTTCTTTTTTTGCGCCCAACAGCGGACCTTGAATGCTGTCTAAACTGAATTTCATTAAAATCAGCGGCCAATTGTAAAGTGACTTCTTCTACGTTTGGACATCTTCAGTGGTCAAGGCAAATGGTTTCGCGTAAGTGACAAATAACGTGCAAATAATATTTTTTGTGAACAGTTTGACCCGGCAGAAGAAACTCAAAATGCACAACCCCACGATAATCGAAGAAAACAATCAACATGACCTTGATCTTTGAGCGACCTTAGCGCAGTTTTCTTAGTCTTTACCATGATAGTCACTTGGTACGATCGGTTTCGTCTCCTGTAGTAATGCGTTTCACCTTGTCCTGGTAATCAGAAATCATTGCTTCGCACACTTGAACGCGATGATGTTTTTCCATAAAGTTCAAGGTTTTCGGTATAAATCGAGTTTTATTGTGTCTGGGGGCCAAAAACTTGGTGTTGACTGATCCTCTTGATATACCAACATCATCATCAAGATCTCTCTTGTTTGCAGTCACCAAATCTTTGGGTTTTTAAATTTGAGCTTCGTCGGTTGAGGCTGATGGTTGCCCAGGACGCTCTTCGCCTTCGGCATGTTATCGACCTTCTTGGAACGTTTTGTACCAATTGTTATCATCTTTTTCGATAAAGCCTCATCACCAAAGGCTTTCTGCAACATCCTCAATGAAAAAAGTCGGAAATTTATTTAGCAAATTTAGACTACAAATGTCGAAACATCCAATTTTAGCAGCAGTTTACTAAACGAAGCGCGTATCTCAAACAGGTACTAACGAATATTGTGATGTGAAACTTGCCACGCATAAAGACAGATATAATAACCTACAAATAAAGCACTTGCCTAAATGTCACCTTACTTTGGAAGGCAAAGGACTAACAAAGGCCTCGCAGGAGTAGCATCTATCAAACGGATGCTGGCCTGCTAAAAAGCGGGACGAGTCACCGCAGACAAATTCCTGGCGGCACTGTTAGTAAATCCCATCTCCACTTCCTCGTAGTGCCATCTGAAGATTTACTTTAGAACTTACACACGAAGAAGCCAAATGGCGAGTTTCCTGCGCCAAGAAATAGGCTTAGCCGGCTGCGCTACGCCCTAGTAAGCCGTAACCTTAAAAAAAAACTCATACTCAGAGACAACCACAAGCCTCGGATTTAACGAACGGATCACATGTCGATGACCCCCGCAAACGTATAAAAGGACAAAAGAATCGATTCTGCACCTGGAAGGCTAGGTCCCTTAACAGACCGGGTGCGGCCGAACAGTTAAAAAAAGCCCTAAGCTGCTATAAAGCAGACATTACCGCACCCCAAGGAATGCGATGGCAAACTGCTACAAGGAGAACAAACAACGCCTATTTGGATGCGGACTTGTTGCTCGAGATAGACTTCGGCAAAAAGTCCTTAGCTTCCGGCATGTGAGCGAACGCTTCAAAAAAAGCCAGAATAGACTTCTGGGGTTTCCTAGATACGCTCAATCTCCCCTATGACACCAAGATTATTCTAGGAGATTTCAGAAAAGCACAGCTTACACGACACCACTACGACGCCACATTCAGGCTAATAGACTTTATGACGGGGCTTAGTCTCCTAGTAGCTCGCACACGATTCCCATGTCCGAATATCCCTAAGGGGATCTCGCGGTCTCCTGAATAACTATCTGGTAATCAAATCGATCATATTTCGATTGACGCCAGACACTTTTCCGGCATCTTGGAAGTCCAAACCTCCCGAGGAGCCAATATTGATCGGATCATTTCTTTGTTGCGGCCAGGGTACGTATGCGGATATCGCGAACACTGCAGAGTCGTGAAAGACGAGCAAATTTTGACGTCGGGAAACTGCGATTGCAAGAGACCCGAACTTCGCCCATTGTGTCTCCCTCAAGCTCTCTTAAGAACCGCTGCGAACTATACAAACGAGCACAAGCACGAGAAGCGCGCGATCAAGGAGGTGGAGATATGATGCAGAAATGAATACGGACACCTCGTAGTTGAATCACACTCGATGCTAAGAATATGGAAAGACTACTACTGCGGACTGTATAATGGCGAAGATGGTCAAGATATCGTCTGAAAGTAAACGAGGGCACAACCAAATATATCCTGTCGTCAAGGAAAGACGCACTATTGATATAGTCAAGGATTTCGGAACTATGGACGGACTATACGGAAAAAAACTATGCAACACGGCTGTTGTGAATGAGAAGTGATCAAATATACTGATGAACGCATAACACTCAGTATACTTACTTTTTACTTTACTTAGGTGGCGCTAAAGTCCGTGGTGAACCTGGGCCTCAACCAACAAGCGTCTCCAGCTGGCACGATCTTTGGCCAGCTGCTTTCAGCGCCGCACGCCCAGTTGATTAAGGTCTCCTTCCACCTGCGTGCGCCAGTCCTGTGCCGCGCCTTTCTTCCGGGGTGGATTCGAAGACTCTTCGGATCGGAGCTGTATTTTCCATGCGCTCTACATAGCCTAGTCACCTTAGACGCTGTATCCGTAGACGTCGTACCAGGCTGTTCAACCCGTAGAGTTCTTCGTTAAATCTTCTCCTCCATACACCGTTTGAACAAATTGGACCGTAGATAGTGCGCAGAATTTTCCTCTCGAAACGATCAAGGGCATCTTCATCCACTTTCGTTAAGGTCCAAGCCTCTGCGCCGTAAAGGAGGACTGGGATGATCAAGGTCTAATATAGTGTCACCTTGGTTTTCCGAGAAAGGGCTCTACTTTTCAATTGCCTCTTGAGCCCAAAGAAACAGCGGTTGGCAAGAGTGATTCTGCGTTTTATCTAAGCGCTGGTGTTGTTGTCGCCGGTCATCAATGAGCCAAGGTAGACGAATTCCTTGACCACTTTGAAGTTATATCCGCCCATGGTGATGAAATTAGTTATTTGGTTTTACCCTCATTAACCTTGAGACCCATCTTAGCCGCTTCTATCTCAATGCTTACAAAGGCCCCATTGACGTCTCGCTGTATCCATCCAATCACGTCAATGTCGTCGGTGTACGCAAGCAATTGCGAAGACACCGTGTTGGCCAGTGACTCTTGCACGATCTTTTCAAGCACGATGTTGAAAAAGTTGCATGACAACGCGTCACCTTGCCTAAATCCTTTTTTAACATCAAAAGACCTTTGCTCATTACCGACCTTAATGGAGCAGCGAGAAATCTCCATTGTCGTCCTGCACAATCTAACGAGTTCGGCAGGGATGTCAAAACTAGATATGGCGATGTATAGCTCGTCTCTATGCACACCATCATACGCGGCCTTGAAATCGACGAAAAGGTGATGGCTGTCGATTTGGTATTCCTGGGTCTTCTCCAAGATCTGCCGAAGCGTAAATATTTGGTCTATTGTGGATTTACCTGGCCTGAAACCACACTGATAAGAGTCGATCAGGTTATCCACAAACGGTTTCAGGCGTTCACACAATACGGCAGAGAAGATCTTATATGCGATGTTAAGGAGACTTATTCCCCTATAGTTGGCGCTAAGATTCCATTCGTCGGGCACGCTTTCCTCCGACCATACCTTGCAAATGAGATGGTGCGTGCACGTTACCAGCTCATCTCCAGCCGCCTTAAAAAGCTCAGCAGACAGGCCGTCTCCGCTCGCGGTTTTGTTAGACTGAAGTCTTGATATCGCTATTTTGATTTCGTTTAGGTCGGGTGGACGGAAATCTCTTACATCGTCGTCCATTACGAACGGATCGTTCTGCCTGACAACGGTATCTTGTCTGTCATCGCCGTTATACTATAGTCTGCAGAAGTGGTCTTTCCAAATCGCCAGCATCGACTGTGACTCTACTACCAGTTCTCCATTTTCATCCCCGCAGGCCGCCGCTCTGGCTTTGTAGCCATGGCATGTTCGTTTTACCTTATTGTAAAACTACCGGGCGTCATTCCTGTGGAAACACCTCTCCATCTAGTCAATCTCACGCTTTCCGTGTTCTCTCTTTTGTCTTCAGAAAAGCGTGTGTTCCTCTCTTCTCTTCTGCTCATAGATTTCGCGAGAAGCTCTCGTTCATCGTTGCAGCATGGCTTTATATGCCTCTGGTTTTGCTGCATGGGCTTGTTCGCATTGCTCATCGAACCAGGGGTTTCTAGGTGGTAACCTAGAGGCAGCGTCTTTGACAATGCGCCCATTTCTGCTCTATTGTTTGTGCTGCTGTGGGCGGATTCTGAGAGATCTTGGAGGAGACACAATCGGCAAAGATTCTGGCAGTCTCTTGCGGTTGTAGCTTTCCGACGTCAAACTTGCGATGTCCTACTCGACTCCTAAGCATTCTTGATATTCTCAGTCGTTCCTTGACTACAACAAGGTAGTGGTCCGAGTCGATGTTGGCCCCTCGTAAGGTTCATACGTCGAGAATTCTGGAAGTGTGTCTGGCGTCGATCGCAATGTGATCAATCTGGTAGGTGGTTGATTGATCAAAACAGCGCCAGATACCCTTGTGGATGTGTAGGTGGGGGAATAGTGTGCTTGCTGCAAGGAGGTTACACTCAGTATATGGTCACTTTAAATTCATTCGCTGTGTGTGCAATTCCAATATGACACCATAAGTACATGGAACAGTTGCTGAGAACTACAACCAACGTGAAAATTCTGTCGGTTCCTCTCCTCCTATCTCGGGCAGCCACCCCTGGAAATTAGTGAACGAACAACTACCACCTAAACCACTGCACTCCGACCAGGTTGTGTGATAAACATTATAAGAGTGTAGCAGCCATCCTATTTTTTTTTTTTTTTTTTTTTTTACATTTTTTACCAATATTTCCTATTGTTCATTATTTTATTTATTTTTATTGTTTTTATCTTTTTTTGAATTATTCTTCATTATCTTATTCTCTGAATTAACATAAAAACAAAAAAAGATAAAACAACCCTTCCATGTAAACGCAGCATTCTTAACAACATGTGACGTTTCTCTTTGTGCACACAATTGAACATGTGTCATTGAAGAAATATCAAAGTACCGTTTCAATTGTGTGTATAAAAGAGCGACGCGAATAGGGGTAGATCGGCAGTCTTACGAAGACAGTATAAGCATACAAAGCATTTTGGAGCTATACTGCTAGCAAAATTGTTCTTTTTTTGACTAGTGGACAAGTCGAACAACCTCGGTTGGTCATTTGGCCCTCTTAATCTTTTTGGAGTTTCCTCTGGATAACTTTTCTTTAAAAAAAGAAAAATAACTTTTTCTTTGTCCGCCTACAGCTGACGACCAATTTGGTAGCTACAAGTGACTACAAGTAGTTACAAGAGAAATCAACTCTTGAATCTGCGCGAACTTTAAGAAAAAAAAAAAACAAAAACAGAAAAAGTACATCAACGGAACCAACGTCTAAAATGGCTAAGCCACGTAGAGCGAATGGACAACACAGCTACGGTCCAAGGAGTCTTCGACTCTAACCCCGAGGGACGACGCGACAGAGGATGACCGAATGTAAACTGGCGCACACAGAAGGAAAGGGACCTCAACCAACTGGGCGCGTGACATTGGAAACAGCTAGCAAGAGATCGTCCTAGCTGGGAAGGCTTGTTGTTTGAGGCCTAGGTTCACCCCGAACTGTAGCGTAGGTGACCTTACTATTTAGACACAGTAGTATATTACTACCATCATATATTGCTCTTGTGTGACGGTAGTGAGAAGTTCGCTCATTGGTTTGCATTTGGTTTTGAGTTTATTGAAAAAAAGCAGTATTGTACGGTAATTCGCCTTTTTATTTTTAAACAGGAAAATATGAGTGCATACAAATGAAAATGTTCATGCGACATGTGGAGAACTTACATCAAAGATGACTACGTTTGGTTCGGCAAATTTAAACCTGCATCAACGTCTCTTTTTGATGAGCAATATTAAGGTCACCGATAGATATGATCACTGAAATTGCCACCGTTCTTGCAATATGCCTCACTAAAAGACGGTAGATAGAAGAGCTCATTAGGGTGTTGTACGGGATAGCACCAGTAAGTGTTGTGTTTGATAATAATAGGCAACAGACGGGTGCGGTCCGCCTACATATTCGTTTTCCGAGCTTCGTTTCTAGGTCTCTGTTTCAAACATTTTCCACACCTTCACATATAGGGTCTAGCTAAAATACAAGTTTGTGCTTTATTGCTAAGCAAAAATACAACTTTCCACACCGTAGACTCTCATGATTCAAAAAAAAAAAAATCCCTCATCATCAACAACTCACTAATGGGCCATGACTAACATCATTTACCACGGTGACCACTGTTCGTAACGCTTCCAAAGCAATAAAAATCCACTCGTTGCCAATTTGATGATTGCAATGAAAGATGCAAATAAATTCACCATCAGCTACTAGGCACTCGTAGAGTTGGTCACGTTTATGCGCTTACAAGCAATAGGCATTGGCGCAGAGAGCATCAGCGAAAACACTAAACTGCGTCCAAAGATACAAAGGCAAATCATCGGCATTTGGTTTGAGGAGAAAATTGATGAAAAGCCTCAATCGTCAAATGCAAATTCATGAATTCTTGTATCCGCTTCCTCCCACGATCTCTCTTTTGATGTCTGAAAAAATACAACAAAAAAACACGTTTACCGTCAACGACAGTATAGCAACCCTTACCGTTCGCTTTACAGGTGGCTCAGTCAAGGACATATGTGTCTATTTTTTTATTTTAATTTTTCCTCTTATTGAGACAACGCCGTGCTCTTCGCCGATTGAAAAAAGTACATCGAGATCGATCGTTGGTGTCGTTTTGCGAATCAGTTGGACATTGATCATTAGCGGGGGAAGACCTATTCGGCGTGCTACTTGGGGCACATTTTCCATCTTCATCGAATGTCCTGTAAGCGGCACCTCCTGATCTGTCACTACAACGACTGACATTATTTGACTCTCCTGCGTTATAAGTAGCATTAAGATTGTCATATCCTTGGTCCTCGCTTGCATATGCTTCACCGGATCCATAGGTGAGGTCACATTCACTCATCGCTCCATCCGATTCTGTTTGATAAGTATTATACGCACTACAGGGATCAGCCATTTGACCGGGGCATGTCACATTGCCCGACTGATTGCGGGCTGGCCGGCAAGGTTGCCTTTTTGCGCCCGGGAACGTTGCATTTGGGAAGTCATCACTAAAAGTTCGCCTTAGAAAACCGCCACTACCAAGTTGCTTATCCGGCGAAGGAAAACTTGTGTCCTGTGTATTGTCATACGTACAATCCAATGCGCCACCAGTATCACTGCGACCGTAAGAGGTTTCATAGGTATTATCAAAGCCTGTACTTTCGGCGGTACTACAACCGCGTGGTGATCTGGGTGGTGGAAAGACACGATCATATTCGTTTGAACCATCACGAGGGCATGGTGTTCTTGGTGCTGGAAATATACGATCGAATTCGTTTGTACCGTCATTAGGGCATTCGCAGCTCTGATCGTAGGAGGTATTATAAGTGGTGTTGTAATCACTAGTTTGTCCCCTTGAACTCGGGCTACAGGGTGGTGATGATCTGGTTGAACCGGGTGATGAGAAAGTGCGATTATATGATTTACCAGTATTACCACTGCGATCACAGCAACCATCGAAACTTCTGCTGGTATTATATGATCTAGTTGGGTCAGTGCCAGACAATTGGGGAGGACATGTAGCATTGGCCGATATATTACGAGCCGGTCGGCAGGGTCTATTTGCACCCGGGAAGCTTGCATTTTGGAAATGATCAGTAAATGATCGTCTATCGAAACCGCCACTACCAAGTTGCTTAGATGAATCATGAAAGGCACTGTCATTGTAACTGTTGGTGTAGCTCATACCACTGCGAGTGTAAGAATCAGTTCCATATGATTCCTCGCATGATTGCATGAATGGGTTTGACATCGACGGAGTGTGTTCTTCTCTCTCCATGCCTTCGACACTGTACTCTACGAACTCTGTGTAGGGTCGATATGTCGGTCGTTCACCTCTTCGATTGCGTTTTGGCGTTGAGGTTAATACTGGATGGGGGCAAAATGAATTCTGGCTAGCCTCTTGAACCTCAAATGTTTGATTTAGAGCTGGTCCTCCTATGTCGTAGGTTGAATTTAGGCCTGGCGAACAGGGACCACCGGGTCCAACGACGAACGTACCATCAGCTCCAGGTGGTTTTCCTCCACATCCGCCGGAAGAAGGTGAAACAACAAATGTGCCCGCTTGTCTGGGTGGAGGTCCTCCTACATCGTAGGTTGTATTGGGGCATGGTCCATAGGAAGAGCCACCGGATCCCATGACGAATGTTCCATCACCTCGAGGTGCCCTGCCTGAAGCCCCTCTGGCTACCTCGTACGTTGTGTTGGGACATGGCTGACAGGCGTTACCGCCGGATCCGACCGCAAATGTTGCATCAGCTCGAGGTGGTTTTCCTCCACATCCACCGGCAGAAGGTTGAATTACAAATGTGCCCATCTGCTTGGGTGCATTTCCTGAGCCTTGAATAACAAATGTTCCCTGTTTGGGTGCTGGAGCTCTACCTGCGACATTGTACGTTTGATTAGGTGCACCGCCACCCATGTTCCTAGTTCGTCCGAATGATGGGTCAGATCTTCTCTTTGCACATTGACTACAAGTAGCACCGCACCCGTCGCAAGGTACTGTCAGATCCAACTGACTATACGAAAGGGTAGCTGAATAATTTCGGAAAGGTGCCTGCTGTCCCCTTTCGTTTGATTTTGGCGTTGAAGCCAAAGCTGGATGTGGGGCAAACGAAGGTTGTCTATCCGACAAGTTCATCGTTTGGTTCAGAGGCACGGCTCTGCCATCAAATGTCTGATTACAGCCTCTCGGAGACGCATTGAAAGTTTGTCCTAAGCCGGGACCCATTGAGAACGTTGCACCCGGTGAATTGCAGTTGCAATTACCTCCACTTGCGCCACTGTTGGACATGTTGAAAGTATCTCCTGAACACTGTGATGCGTCAAAGGTAACGCCTCTTCTACTAACGTATATACTTTCGATTTCGTGTGCGGCTTGCGATAGAATATCCCAAATATCTCGGGTTATGTTAGCGGGTCCTCCACCTTGTATTCGTAACACTGGTTGGTGACGTAAAATATCAGTTTGACTTGCTCGTTGCGCTATGTCCTCGCAGATTTTCGTTCCCGAACTCCAATTTGGTATTGATTGGCGTCTAGAAGGTTTTTGCATTTTCCAATTTTTTTGCTTTTTTTGTTTTTTGCAATTTTCCGATTTACACAAGAATTTTGACGTCACCTATAGTGTGACAGACTTTTTAAAAAAATCGCATTCGTATTTCCAAAGGCTACTACTAATAGAATGAGTATCGTTCCGGGCATGTGAGTTGATTTCTTTCTCCGATTTTTATATTGCACAGTAGTTAGAGCAGTATTCGAATGGTCGGTTATAGTGGGGAACGATTGATATCAATTGAGGCGCATGTGGCAATGCAATTAATCGATTTAAGATGTCATGTCAGCGGTTGAGTTCCATTTGCTGGTCATCAATCACTTTACTTCAGCAATTCAATATATGTTAATAACTGATGGACTGACGGATAGGATGCTGTGACGGCGGCGTAATAGGCCACAAATTGGTCTTTATTGAATAATAAAATATGATGGAGACGAACTTTGAGACTTTTCGGGCTTCAAACTTTGAATTACTCTTATGTATGTACGCAAGAACTTACCCAAAACCCAATAACCCCAAAATTGGTCAATAAGTCATCAGAAATGGCGCGTCTGATGGGTTTGGTTTCAAGCTCTCAAGTTCATGTAGCCAAGCAAGAAACAACCAAATTGAGCTGCAAGCGAGCACGAGTTGAACTAAAAGACAGAGCTAGAATAGAAGAGCTACGGCCCTGATGGCAAAGTAAGAATATGAAAAGAGGAGTTGTTCTGCTGAGATTTTTCATTGAGTCCAAAAATTTTTACTTTTTGCACGCCCCCTATATTTTGAGATTCTTTAACGCCATTCACGTCCGTGGTAACCGTAACGATAGAGCAGAAAAGGCAAAAAACATTATAAGCTTAAAGGTTAAAAGACTGACAAACACCACGTTGGTCGGCCCCAAGGGTATGCCACCGTGCGTGGGCAAAGACGGGACTGTCAGAGAGAAAGTGTCATCCTCTTTGCAACATGCAGCACAGGTTAGCGTCTCACTGAGTGAGTCTTCTGCAGTTTATTCTCCTTATGGATGACATTTCCAGCAGACATTAGGGCGTACCGGCTTAGTTATCTTGCATCCTGGATACTCCCTCCATCCACGATTGTGTGCATTAAAGACCAAATCATTGATGTGGGTATTGACTGAGGAAGCAGGTAGACGCAAGGTCGGTTCAGGTCCTGAGAACCTCTCCTCTGAGCCCATTCATCAGAGACCTGGGACCCAAACAAGCCAAACAAACAAGAGTGTAGTCTACTGACTTAGTTTAGGAAGACCTTAGGTTCATACACTAACTTGGAGCTAGTTAAAGAGTTGGACACAGCGTTAAGTGGAGCTTGGCTGTCACTGCAGACGCATATGTTTTTAACCTTCCACCTATGTTTCACAACATAGTGAACGGCCATCAGGATTGCGTATATCTCTAGCTGAAAGGCAGACGCATATTTTTCTAACGAAAAGTGCAGTCGGATGTTTTCGCATTTAAAGAAAATTCCAGCGGCAGCCCACGGTTAAGACTTGGAGACATTTGTGAAAATTCGAAGACAATCCTTTCCAGGGTCAGTATGTGACCAGAGCCAATCCTGACGCCATTGAAATTCGACTGTAAAGTTATAGCACAGTAGTTATTATCCATCCGTCACTGGTCGTAGGATATTTCCAATTTCTCTTGAGACGAGACAACGACGTGTTTGTATGTTAGCCTATTTCAGCAGACAATCGATGCCATATGAGATTGTCAGTCTTTTCACTGCCGTGTGGATCCAAAGGACCTTTACTTACTTACTTAGGTGGCGCTACAGTCCGTGGTGAACCTGGGCCTCAACCAACAAGCGTCTCCAGCTGGTACGGTCTTTGGCCAGCTGTTTCCAGCTGGTTAAGGTCCCTTTCCACCTTCGTGCGCTACCGTTGATGCGGCCGTCCTCTGCCGCGCCTTCCTTCCGGGGTGGATTCGAAGACTCTTCGGGTCGAAGCTGTATTTTCCATGCGCTCTACATGGCCTAGCCACCTTAGACGCTGTATCCGTAGACGTCGTACCAGACCGATGTCGCTGTACAACCCGTACAGTTCTTCGTTAAATCTTCTGCTCCAAATACCGTTTGAACAAACGGGACCGTAGATAGTGCGCAGAATTTTCCCCTCGAAACGATCAAGGGCATCTTCATCCGCTTTTGTTAAGGTCCAAGCCTCTGCGCCGTAAAGGAGGACTGGGATGATCAAGGTCTTATATAGTGTCACCTTGGTTTCCGAGAAAGGGCTCTACTTCTCAATTGCCTCTTGAGCCCAAAAAAATGGCGGTTGGCAAGAGTGATTCTGCGTTTTATCTCAGCGCTGGTGTTGTTGTCGCCACTTCAAAGTTATGAAAGCAGATATTTGGTTTTACCCTCATTAACCTTGAGACCCATCTTAGTCGCTTCTACCTCAATGCTTACAAAGGCCTCATTGACGTCTCGCTGTGCTAGCTATACCTCAATGTCGTCGGTGTAAGCAAGCAATTGCGTAGACTTGGAATAAATCGTACCTCTTGTGTTGGCCAGTGACCCTTGCACGATCTTTTCAAGCACGATGTTGAAAAAGTTGTATGACAGCGCGTCACCTTGCCTAAATCCTTTTTTAACATCAAATGTCTCGGTTTGCTCATTACCGACCTTAATGGAGCAGCGAGAATTCTCCTTTGTCATCCTTCACAGTCGGACGAGTTTGGCTCGTATAGCTCGTACGCTGTCATACGCGGCCTTGAAATCGACGAAGAGGTGGTGGGTATCGATTTGGTATTCCTGGGTCGTCTCCAAGATCTGCCGTAGCGTAAATACTTGGGCTACTGTGGATTTACATGGCCTGAAACCACACTGATAAGAGCCGATCAGGTTATCCACAAACGGTTTCAGGCGTAGGAAGGAAGAAGCTGCCTTATACCTTTTTGCAGCGTAACAGGGTATACCCCGTCGGTGCGTGGCGATTTATAGCTATCAGAGGATGCCACAGCAAATTGAATGGCTCCACTCGTTGCCACGGGCGACGCAATATACCAGCTACGTCGAGTTGTTTTCGTTTCCGATTTCCGGGAAAATGGATCTGAAACAATAAGCTGATAGTTTTCGCATTAGTCTCAGTAAAGGTACTATCAGATTTTCTTCGATCTCTTCGCAGAAGGCCTCATAAGAACCGTTCTTCGATATTCCTTTTGCTTCGACCGATACTTATCCAGTCATCCTTCGAACTCGATTTGTGTGATCTATTTAGGAGACTTCTGGCTTCCCTGCGAAGATTTTGGAGCTCGGCATTCCACCAAAGAATCATTTTCCTGCAGGCTGGTTTGCTGACAGAACATGCGAGTTAAAAACGGTTGGTTGTGATGCCACTCAGGTTGTGAATAGCATCTTCTTCCATTTGTTTTGTTTAGCGGGTGGCCATGGTGTAGTGGTAAACATCACCGACTGTCAAGTGGAAGGTCTGTGGTTCAAAGTATGTCCATAGTCAAGAAAAGCAAGTCCTATACGGAAAAATTCTGCAACACAGCTGTTGTGAATGGGAAGTGATCAAAATACTGATGAGAGCATAACACTCATAATATATGCTCACTTCAGATTCATACTCTGTGTGTGCAGTTTCAGCATGGAACATTTGCTAGGAACTACAACCAACATGAAAATTCAATCGATTCAATTGTCCTATCTAGGACAACCACCCCTGGAGAGTAGTGAACGAACATTTACGATCCAAAACATCTGCACTCCGTACAGGTTGTGTGACAAACATAATAAGAGTATGACTCAAGAACCTGCACGAACTATAAAAAATAAAGTAAGAAAGGTAGCGTTGGAGTGGATTTCTCAAGCTCCTCCTTTAACCGTACCAAGTCTGTCCTCCTCGGATTCCGCTTGGGCTACGAGGGGGATTCCACTCAATTGGAATTCGATATATCTGTGATCTGACAGTGTGGCATTGGTAGTACGGAATCCAAACTTGGCGTACATAAGTGATGTAGAGGGACTTGGTAACGTAGGCCTTCAAGAATTCGCTAGATTATCGTTTTATAAAGCCAAGGGAGAAATTCGCTTTATGTATGATGTGGTTGATGTAGAAGAGAAATGTTAGTTCTCTATCACATATGATTCCTAGGTAACGTCTGAAAGAGACATCGTGTACGGGCTCTTTAGGAAGGTGGCAAGTTCTGGGAGCTCAGGGGAAGGTAACGCACTGGCATTTATGGACGTTGAGCCCCAGGAGGATATTATCACACATATAGTATCACACCAAGCCGGAGTTCATATTGTTTTACTAATTCTCATCGAAGTATTTAATGACAAGGTCAACATCATTAGCAGTTAGGACAAAAATTAGAGGACTAGGATGACTGTCTTGTGGAACACCGAAAGAGGCAACAATAGGGTCTGAAAAACTACTTTGTAAAGGCGATTCTCGAGGTACGGTTTTAACTATGGAATCATTAGCCGGGAAGCCTATAGCTTATAGTTTAAAATATATTAATGGATGGCTTATCTTATCAAATGATTTGCTGAAGTCGGTAGTAATAACATCTACTTGCGGTGTAGAAAAATGCCAGTGCAATGGCAGTAGGCTTATTTTCGTTCATGAAGAGGCTGAGTTTCTATATCGTTAACCAATTTATTAATTTTGGCAAAGTCGGCCTTCCGAGAGATGAAGGAGAAAGAGTTTTCAGAAATTAGATAGCAAATCGTTGCTCGCAATAACAACAGATTTGTAGGCATCAGATGAAATTGTGAGGTCTAGTTTCCTAATTGCTAATCTGAATTAGCTTAGACTCTACAAGAGGGTCGATCCTCTGATGGGTCCCATTAGAGGAGTGCACGATTGAATTCTCCAATGATGATGAAGTCATCACTAGAATTGGCGTCTACGAAAAGAGCATTGATTATATCTACAGCTAGTTGGTAGACTTGGGCAGGGTATAAAAGGCGAGTGCAACAGCAAGGGATGTAGATATAACTTTTTGAGAATGGTATAGTGGCGCAAGTAGGTTCGACGGAGGTAGGGTTCGAAATTATGACATACAGTGTTTATGGATGGCCAAATGGACCCCACGACCAATAAGGAGTGGGTCAGCGCCAAAGGCGACAAAGTCAGATGAGAAAAGAAGCAAGGTCGCTCATGATTAAATTAGTAGAGATGTTTCTTGAGACCCTATTCAAGGGATCCAGGCCACTAGAGTAGACAACCTATCTGCTGCCTTTAATATGAATCAAAATGTTCCATGAAACTATTGGAAAGTATAGCGACATCAATTTGGTTCGATGTCTACTATATTAATGCCTACCATAGTTGGCATTTTGAGCGCACAGACACTGAAGCACGGGCTCCAAGAGTCGCGGGAAATACGCTAGAGTAGCATGTTGCTTGGAATCCAGATTCACTCTTAATCTTAGCGCCACTGACGTTGTTGACCAGTTGATTCACATCTAGTCACACACAGTTGACTGCTTCGACACAAGCGTTAGCCAATAGATCAATTACAGCCTCATGTATGTACATACATACATACGTTACCACCAGCCTGTGACTAATGACTTTCTTTCCGGTTCTTTCAATGCCTTCAAAGCTCCACAGCACGCTTGACAGTCCAAGACATTTTCATTAATCCGCGAACAGGTCGTTTATCGTACGACTGTGATACGACCAGCGGCATAGCAGGTTCAATTAAAAATCATAAATCCGCCTGAAATACGAATAAACTCAAGAGTGTGCATATGACTTGATTGAGTAACCGAAAATGTACATTAGAGTTAGATCAGAGTGGAAAATCGTTGTCACCTCAAGGCGTGATTATAAACTTTTGCCTTTCCATCTCACGAAGAGAAAATCGAGTACGAGTACATGGATGAAGGAAGAAAACAAACCCTCGATCACCTAGAGATATGAAAAATTGATGAAGGAAAGTTGAATGCGACTACGATGGATGCGAATGATGCCGTCGAATGATTCCACTTATCCGGGAATCATTGGATTCAGTTGTGGCAGCGTGCGAATGCGAGCAACGACAATTGATTTCCCGAAGTTAGACTTTGACGAATTTATTGACATAAACACGTACGAGTATACGCAGTATCCATATGAGATCGTAGTCCAAAATTGGTGCAATATATTCCGAGCGTAAAAGTTACTTACCGACCGAACTGATGACATAAGTCGCGGGCGGCTTGAGCACACTGCGAGCGTAGGCACCGCGTAGTACCTCGAGAGCACAGGGTTCGGCTGTGACCAGAAGCATGCCAGGTGCAACATGTCCGGCGTATTTGAGCGCGCGTGTAGCAGCTGTAAGTGGGGCATTCCACCAGCACTGAGCGTTTGCTGCAAGGAAATTCTGTAACGAAAAAAAAAGAAAGAAACATCGTTTTATTCATATTTAAAGTTCGTCCAAATTGAATATTCCACAAATAATGAATGATTCAACTAATTTAGAAGATAAAAGAAATGCCCAGGGGGTTGCTTTAGGAAGAACAAAAGAGGAAGCAGTCTCTGGCATCAAACCGGAGACTAGCATTCCCGGACCAGGGGATGAATAGCCTCTTTCACAAAAGCTCGTTTAATTGAAACCCAAAAACAAGAGAGAAAATCCAATTTCTTGTCACCATTGTTGGTCGGCAACTACCGCCCATAAGATGCATGGATAACCACCACTAAACTTAGGATAAGCCTCAACATCCGCCGATGAAACCTACCTATCTATAGATGGCAAAAGGAAAGTGAAAGCAAGATACGAATGCACATCAACATTCGCATTTGTTGTCTTCGTCTTTATTGAACTGCAAGCCCTTTTCCCATTCATTAAGTCGCCGGACACAGCGAGCAGAGAGCAAAGAGTTAATTTACGACTTCTATGTCATCAATTTCGCCAGTTCAGATAGTTCAGATGGATCTTTACTCACATCGTGTCTATCCGTTGGGCGTTAGCACACCACAATTGTCCATAACGTGATATCAGAGTAACCATGAGCGTGCATTGTGGTGCTCGATGATCGATTTATCTATTGTACTATCTGGTCTGCGTCAAAATGGAAATCTTATTTCAGATTACGAGCTGTTGTGGGTACTCGTTGTGGTGCTCCTTGAAATAGAGGCATCCACAACGATGGCGATGACGAGCGCGTGATACTACTGCGGGCCGAAGCAATAAGGCCACTATAGAACGAAATAAAGCCGAACATTATTAGTGTAAGCGTATCGATGGATATGCATTTCGGGGCAATACGTGATTAGCCCATAACCGGCGTCAGCATAATCATCATCATCTTCGTCGTCGTTATCGTTCTCGTCCTCTCATCGTCATTTGACTTCATCATAGGAGGAGGACCGAATAAAAACGGACCTAGCTTAAAAGAGAGATGAGATCTGGGTCTAAGTCGTGCAGTGCAGATTCTATGAAATAGATGGGTTGATGGTCGACTATGAGCGGCGACGCTTTCGCATGCACGTCCGGCTCAGCATACCCTTAGGTGGCACCTTTTGCACTATTCATGTGCATTGTCCTACTTGAATTGCTGGGCGGAACTAAGTATCCACGCCATGCCTAGGTGACCCACTCAAAGTGCTGACCGTGAAGGTATGGGAATTCGTTTTCTCGTCCATCGCTCACCATACAAAGGCTCGTAAAGGCTAATGTATAATTGGTCCCCTCGGGCATAACTCTTAAAAGTATTTTAGGTTAATTTGGTTATATAAGGGCGGTGTGCTCTCATCTCTTTGTTCCACTCGTGATTTTGTTGTCTAAAATCCAAACTAGGCACCACCAGACTATCGAAAGTGAAACCTTTGTAAAACGGCGCGAGAAAAAAGGAAATGGAAAAAGGAAAAAAGGAAAGACGGAAAAAAGAAAGAGAACCTCCTGTCCAACGAGCACGTAGCGGTGTGGTGCAATTGCATGCATGCTCTCCCATGCACACAAGATACATCGGTATTCCCATTAGTTAGACAGCTAGTTTCGACTAATAGCTATCTGTGCACGGCACTGCGGTGAATGGCGAAAAATTAATTTCCACTTATGGGCATTACTGAACATAACTCCGCACCGATACCGCTGCATGTGGCACCGGCTGTTTGAAAAATAAACCTAAACGATGAGGATCACTCTTGACGTGTGCAATTGTTTTTTCTAGCGCTCAGCGAGTTCAAGTCCATTGAGGACGCGTGCACAATTGGTTTCCGTTTCATTTCAAAGATCATATGCATGTGAACCATATGACTATGTGTACGTAGACGGCTTCCTGAATGCCATTAAAGTCTAGCCAAGGCGGCAATGCACAGTGAGCAGTGAGCAGTTAGCAGTGTGCAATGCGCAGACGCGCATGTGAATAAATTAATCCTATGAAAACCACCTCTTCTGGTCCAACGCTGCTGTCCCTCCTCTTTAAGCGCTCTCGTAAACAATATCTATCTCCGCACACAATGCCAGCCATAATTCCTTCGATCTTCGGCAACCATCATTCCATGGTAGGCATCGGTAAGTAAGCCTCTTGTTTAAAAGGAACTTCGTGTCTGCTTGTGCTGGAACGTGCTTCTTTGGCTAAAGAGTTAAAGACTCGTGATAAACGTCGTCATTTTGCATGCCAACAACGAACGTTTCAGTGCTGTGATACAGCAACAGCATCCCAATCTCACAGGATTTGTGGTGTCTTTCCTTTATTTTCCCTCCCGAATGGTGCTGGTTGGTAGTTCGTGTGATGGCGTTGCATTTGAGCTACGGAACAAGTTGAAGGCTTCAATTTGCTAAATAAATTGCTGATTATTGTTGCGAACCTGTTATTATGCAACTCTGGGACTTATTTTCCCCCTCCTATGTATATGTACAGTATACTGCACGCATGGTACTTGCATGGATGCAGATATTTAAGTTAGTGATTGTCGAGACGCTTAGTTATGATGCCACTTAAGTCGTAATTTTTCTTATTTAATTATAGATATTCACCCATGAGTGGATGCAGACTATATACTCGTACGTGGGCTATGTGAAGGATTTAAATGCTCACTACCGGTGCCACTTGATTTTCTAAGCCAAGTTTATGCATCGAGCGAGAAACGCTTCCGATTCATGCCAATAGGCGCTATAGTATTTAACTTATAGAAAGAGGGCAGATCCAATTCGAATTTCTTAACTTTTGCTTAGAAAAAATTCACAAAATATACTACAGTGTTCAAAAACTAAGGTGAAATTTGAATTTGCGGGCGCAAATGGAGATTAAGGGATGTTTTGGAGCTTAGAGGCGTCTAATTTGGATTGGTATCGAAAACAGTGAATTTTTTAGAAAAACGTCGTCTCATGTGTGTGAAATAGTGTTTTTTGAGTATAAGGTGGCATGGACTTGTGCCCTCAAGCCAAAGTAGAGCCCAAGCTGGGGAGATGCCAGCAACAATCCCTGTAAGTAAACAAGACAATCTGATACACGGCCTTCTCGCGGCACCACCTGGATAGTCATCACAAGAACCGTTGTATGGTGAACTAATGCATGCAGCGACCACTCTCCGCTCGAGGGTTAAAAAAAACGGCTTCACCTCCCAGTTGAGGGTTGTGCCTGAAGCTACCCCCTCACCACAAAAAAAATTCCGGGTTACGACCTCAGCAAACGAAAAAAGGACAATGAATTTCGGATCTGCACGTGGAATGTGAGGTCCATTAACAGGCCACGTTCAGCCGATAAACTCGCGGGGGCTCTGGAGTGCTACAAAGCAGACATTACCATTCAGGCAGTGTGGTTGGATAGACTAAGGCGAAATGGCTTAAGCTTTAAGTACATAAGCGTACGCGTTATCGGACTCAGGCTGGTAGATTTCGCCTGTCTATGGTTAGTACGCTGTTCCCCCCAACCCAACATCCATAAAGGGACCTGGCAGTCTCCTGCTCTATCAACCGTCAACCAGATTAACCACATTGCGATTAACGTCAGGCAGTCCTTCAGTGTTCTCGATGTCCGAACCTTCCGTCGTACCAACATGGAAACGGATCATTTTCTTGTCGTAACCAAGGTAACAAGCCGGATATCGTAAGGCTACAATCCCAACAGTTCGCTAGGAACTTTGCCGACCGAGTCTCCCAGAAACTATCTGAAAGTTAGACACCACCTGCAATAACAATCGAAGAAGAATGGAAACGTTTTCAAGAAGCCATCAAAAAAACCGTCACTGATTTGATGAGTCTTCCGATACCACCAAGCAAAAATCCATGGTTTGACGACGAGTGTATGCAAGCTCATGCAGCCGCGACAAGAGATGTTCGTAAGCTGTACGTGCGCGGTCGAGGAGATGGAGAGATGGTTTAACGCAGTGGGCCGTCAATGAGGCGTTTGCTGGCATTGAAGCAGAGGCGGCTAAAATGTAAAGTATAAAATAAAAAGTATATGTTGTCATCAGGAAATAACGCACAGCATCGACATCTCGGACAGAGCATCACAACGGGCAGCAACAACTTCGAAGTAGTCAAGGACTTCGTCTACCTCGGATCCGCAGTAACTAATCCGAACAACATCATTACTGAGATTAAACAGAGCCCTCTCCCTCGAGAGGCCAAGTTCGTTCCACATAATACTTTAGTTATCTCTGTCTATGGTGGAGTAGCAGGGACGCTATTGAAAACTAATGAGAAAGCTCTTGGTCTTTTCTATCTTTCTTTGCTATCGTGACTTCGTCAAATTCGGGGGAACGGAATTCTTGTCTATCGTCATCTTAGTTGAGTGGAACACTGCCTGACAGCGGTATTTGAATCTTCCCTGCGTTTAATAATCCAGAGAAACATACATACATACATACATTTTCAGTGGCCCGCATGTTCCACTAAAAGAGTCGCGGGGGTAATGTGCGCACGCGGGATCTCCAGGCCACTCGATCATCCGTCATCGACTCTAACTCATCAGGAGCCCAAGCGCACCCAGGCGAGTTTTTGGACTTGGTCCAACCACCTCGTCCTGGGTCTGCCAAGCGGTCGCCTGTCTGATGGTATTGCATCCAAGGCACGCTTCGGAAGTCGTGATAATGGCGACATTCGTCTCACGTGACCAAACAATCGAAGCATAGCCCTTTCCGTTCGGAGAAGCAGCTGCTTAACATTGAGCTCCCCGCGCACTGCCGTGTTTCTCACCCTTTCCCGGCGAGTAACTCCCACAATAGCACACAGAATTTGGGCAACTTGTATTCGCGATCTTATTCTTTCGGTCAATACCTAAATTTCATGACCATAGGTGAGAGTTGGAACAAATACTGAGTTAAAAACCGCTAATTTGGCTTTGACACCAAGCTCGGTCTTCCTGATTACAGATCTCAGCTTGGCCAATCCTGCAGGAAAGCTCAGTATTACTCTTCCCATCACTCGTGAAGAAGACCCTGAGATACTTAAACTTCTTCAGAAGACTTCTTGCTTCCCTGCGAAAACTTTGAAGCTCGGCATTCCAACAGAGAACCATGCGAATTCAAAACAATTGGTGATGACGCTATTCAGGTTATGAACGGCGTCCTCTACCAATTGTTCCGTTCTAAGTTTAGGTAGGGCCTATGAGCCTATCTATGGTCCGACAGGAGAGCATCAGGCAAGACTCTCCAGCTCTCCAGTTAGTAATGTCACATATCTGTTGGATAGGGTCAGGGTCAGTCTTAGAGTTACTTACATCCTATTCGACTTGACTAGGATCCAAGTCCCTCAAAAAAATTGCGAAAATCTGTAAGTGTAAGCATTTGAAGTTCTTTGGAATTTTTTTTTTGCAATATCTGAGAGAACCATGTGGCATCATATGGCACACACAATGTCGATATTGTTTCTGTCGAGAAATGAACAATGCTAAGTCCTTCAGTCAGTAAAACAGAACGAGATCATTCAGCAACGAACCAAAACACTCAACAATCATCAGCCAATTGCACCCATCAATATCGCTGTACAACCAAAGAAGAGATACCCTCCAGCTGTAACCGCTTCGCAACGTACAAGAAATATACAACGCAGCAATCACTCATCCCTTTTAGCATGCCTTGAGCGAATGATGCCGGCGCCAGTGTAATTCCACTGTCGTATATCATTTTTTGCGTGCACCCTGATAACTTCCTAGCCCCGGTGGAGAGAGACTACGGTGTGAGTTATGGGCACTTGGGCCGGAGAAAGAAAAAAGGAGCAACATTCCACAACAGCTACTCGTGCATACACACGTTCGTTGTGTGTACGTAGTTTGCAGTTCTTTAACATAGAAGTGGCAACCCACGTCGTGATCGTACATCACGTCACACTGTCAGTCGACAGCACCACAGCAATGGCCGAACAGCAGGCGCTAGTCAAGCACCCCATTAACATTCCATTGGTTGTGCACGGGGGCCCCCTGCCAGAACTGTTGCTGTCGAGCGCAGCGCCACCACCAGATAAGTCGCAACAAATCTCTGCAATTGGCGAGAAGAGGAAAAGCAAGAAACGTATTTAAATGGAATTCCACCAAGAAGTCCTCGGTGCTGTCGAATTCTGAGGGCGCTCGGTCCGTCCATGTGTCCCTATTGGCATATGTCATTCTGCTGTCACTTGGACTGTCTATACAAACAGTACATGGCAATGATTATTGAGGAAATGGCAGAGTGGAACCATATGGATAGTCGTCAGGCATTTTGTCCACAATGCGACTCATTGACAGGGCGACATACGAACTGCTGAGTGACAAAGAAACTAGATGAGTGATTCGTAATGGTTGCGGATGGACATGGTTCTCCCTGCGTGACGATTTGGCTTGTTTCACTGTGCAGAAAAAAAAGCCACCTGATGACGGATGTGTGTTGCAGTATGCTAATTAGGTGTATCGAATGGATGCCCGGTGCAGGTGGTGGGTTTTTCTTCGTTGGCCTAAGGCGGAATTTCGCAACGACCGATGGACGATGTCAATCGAACACTTCCTTGGTAGATACATAGATGAGTTTCCTGGTAGCCGATAATGATCTTGCAAAAGCCTACCACCAAGCCGAGAGACGATAATTCGACACCCTTGACACATAGGCGAACATATGAATGGCGTCAACCTCAACGACTGTGCTCGCAGAGGTCAAGTGTTGTGAAAGATTTCAAGCAAAGAGGCCAAAACAATTTATCTGCGGCTTTTGCAAACCTTCTGTATTCCTGTGTCTTGTTGTTGAAGATACGAGTACAACTCTATTTACTAGTCGCTTGCAGATACAGATATTACTTCGGTGCACCTCTTGAACCGCTTTGCGTGTTTATGCTTCGATTTCATGAGCAAGTAAGACAGGCAATGAGCGTGTGGTGCGTGTTTTACCTGCTTTTTCACTGCAGCAGCGATGAAGTTTTGTTTAGATGATTTTGTAACCGGTGTTTATGCGGTAATCAGATACAATCTCATTTCCCAAACCTGACGGTGTGAGGAGAATTCGCGAAATTCTATCGATCGGGGCAAGATGATAACGAACGGGAACGGGTAAGAAAATCACTGCAACAATGTGGTATCAGGAAATCCGTCGTCGATGGTAATGCCGCCTACATGGTCACGAAACAGCAATACCATTTGTCATTAGCACCACACTCACTGTATCCCATAATCATGTTGCATTCTGCGGAATTTATTGTAATTATGGTCACAGAATCCTTAGTAGCAGTTAACCAATTAGTCTCCTCCAGTTGGGTGCACTTCACGCCACACATACTACACTACATGGAAGTGGTCGAGTCCTCACTCGTTTTTGTCTCAAAAATTAAATAAAAATTCCAATTGTTGTGCATTGCCACCATGGATGCCGTGCTGCAATAATACATATGTACGGAGTCTGCAAAATATCCAACGATTACGAGACGGCTCCGACGACGACGACGATGACGATGGCAACTGCATTCTACAACACCAATGGTTGTGCACCATTTGCATTCTACATGATTTATTGGTCGACCGGGGAGGTATTGCGGTGGTTATATGTATTTTTTTGCAATTGTTGCAACACAGACTGCAGTTCATCTGCAACATCGTTCGCTTCATTTACACTAATTTTCATGCACTTGGCGTGGCCAGCTTAGGCGGTTGGTAACGATGATCGAGGAGCCATTAAATCACATATTCAGAAGCAGAAATAAGCGAATTTAATGGCGTTAAACGTGTGGCAATTGGATACGATACCGGAGACGGTGTAACGTGTGATTTGTGTGCTTGCCACTGTGTTAATAAATGTGACGATTTTCGTTACTTTGGCCGTGGCTATTAAGGAATTTATATTTCTTTTGCTAGTGGGCTACCTTATCATGGTTTCTCCAAACTACTTTCATGCTTCTAACAAAATTTGTAACAAGTTTACCACGATGGCGATGTCCTGAAGTGGTTTGCATCCACAGCTAAAGTGTCTTGCAGCGGGGAGGAATTGTAATTCCGCCTCCTCTTAATATAGAGGCAAGTAAACAAGGGCGCAGAAGAAAGTAGTTCATGATAAGAGAAAAGTTAGCTAGAAAAGATGGCTTACATCCCAAGGAATTGGGTCAGTTTAGAACCAAAAACGTTCCTGGCAAAACAAGTTTTTACCAAACTAATCTCAAACTCATATATAAATTAGTTGAACGACAAAAGTCGTTATAGGCATTGGGAAACCTGCTTAGGCCCGTGGAAGTAAATTATAGAAAGCAAATGACATAATCGAATGAGTGATGGATCATGTCGAAATATGAACGACATTCCGTTGAGTCATTATTAGAACTATAACCATAGAATCGATTGGTCTTTGTTGGAACCGCCAAACTCACTATGAATCTTACCCAAACGACCAAGCGAAACTATTAGATTTGGTCCAGCCTTTTGCTTGCTTTGGTGGCGTTACAGTCCATGAAGGGCCAGAGCCAAGCTTCTCTCAATCACCTATGTTGTGTGTGATTTATTTTTCACACAGGTGAAAGGGACATAGGGAGGGCATGGGCTCGGACATACAGGGTAAAGTTGTTGATCGCTCTCAACCTGGCGAGATGCCACAACAATCCCTGTTTAAAAAAAAATTGACTTACGGCCCCCTCCGGATAGCCTCTTCAACAACCGTTGGGAGGTGAACAAACGTATGCAGCGACAAAACCCCGACCAGAATGACGGTTGTGGGGCGGGCTAAAAATCCGCCCACGTAAAAAACCCATAAGTTATGAATGAGCAAGGCCTCGGTTACACGGACGGATACTCGACGACGACAACGCACGAAAAAAGGAACACGATTTGCGAGTATTCTCCTGGAATATCAGAACCCTGTGCACTCTCGGAGCTACTCATAAACTAGAAAGAATCCTCACGCAGTACAAGACGAATATTACTGCGATCCAGGAATTACGCTGGATAGGAAACCGTATGATAAGGAAGAAAAACTGCGACATTTGTTACAGCTGTCACAAAAGATTACACTTACTGGGATGCGGATTTGTCGTGGGAAAGCGGTTAAGGTCATCGACTTTAAACCCATAGGTGATCGCCTGGCTGTGATTTGCATCAAAGGCAGATTTTATAACATCAGCTTTATATGTGCACATGCCCCTACCGACGAGGCTGAAGACCCTATCAGGGAGGACTTATATGACCTCCTGGACAACGCCTACGGAGCTTGTCCGGAGTACGATCTTAAAATCGTGCTCGGGGACTTCAACGCCAAAATCAGTAAGGAGAACACCCTTGGCGGAGTGATCGGAAAGCACAGCCTCCACGATACAACAATAGATAACGGATTCCGACTCACGGACTTTGCGACAGCTCGTAATGCGGTAATAAGTAGCACAAAATTCCCTCGCAAGTGAATCCACACAGCAACCTGGCAATCTCCAGATGGTCGAACCACCAACCAGATCGACCATGTGCTCATTGACGCAAGGCACTCGTCAAACATCCCGGATGTGCGAATATTCAGAGGGGGAATGTCGACTCTGACCAATTCCTCGTAGCAGCAAAATTCAGAGCTCAACTGTCCAATGTCAGAAAGCTGCACCAGCCCATCAGGAGGAGGTTCGACATTGGGCGTCTGAGCACACCGGTTACCAGAGTCTACAGGGAGCATCTGAGCGAAAGACTCTACGGTATGCCCACGTCGAACACAAATGCCAATAATATGTGGCTGCATTGCCGCTCAGCCATTCAGGAAGTAGCCGAAACCACCTTAGGATACCTAACACACCCGACAAGAAACCCGTGGTATGATGGCGAGTGTGAGCAGAAAAAGACAGCAACCGACGAGGCGTACCAAAAGGCGCTGCAGAGGAAAACCAGGGCAGCGCAAGAAGAGTGCCGAGCCAGAAGAAGGGAGGAGAAAGTCGGAGTTCTCAGCCAAAGTTGTCCTGTCTTTCAGAATAAAAGCGTGGCCAGCAATATAGCTCGTCCATTTCGAGCTGGCCTTTGATGGCGCAGCCGTATATGTGGCTAGCTGCTTGCCATGGATATCGAGTTGGTTTACGTGGAATAGCATGCTGATCGCCGCCGTTGGAGTAGACCTTAGGGCTCCGGTGATGCACATGCCTGCTAACCTCTATTATTATTGCCTACCTTGCTCGCTCGGTAATATTTTCTGTCCAGTATTTGGCAGGTTAGCCTGGTACCGAGTAGAGTGATTGGAAATACTTCCGGTATCTTGTGCTTTCTAGTAAAGAGCACAAGTTCCGTTTTCTGGGGGTTTATCGCGATTCGGTCATTTTTTGTCCAGTTGCATAGTATGGAGAATGCTGTTCGCATACTGCCATTCATTGTAGGTAGATATTTGCCCGAGATGGCAATAGCAACACCATCAGCTTAGGCAATAACATCGAGGCCTTCTTTCTTCAACCTACGTTCCAACAACTATCCATCAGCCATGCACCAACCATCCAATCTGCCCCACGGCATCCCAAGAGGCAGTGATTGGACTCACTGAATTGCATTTATTGATTAAAAAGTTTGCAATATGCAGTGCAATCAGACTTCTATGCTCAGAAACAGGCCTACCATGAAGACCATTGAGTCATATGTATGTTCATTTTGTAACACCTTCCTGAGCTGGATATTATTACCACGATTTCGGACGCATTATCAAGCAGGTTCACTTTTAACAAGAGATTTGAGATACTGATCCCAAACCGCACAACTTGGGAAAGCGGCGATCCCTTGCTCAAGCAGCGATCCCTTGCTCAAGCGGCGATCCCTTGCTCAAGCGGCGATCCCTTGCTCAATTGGCGATCCCTTGCTCAAGCGTTCTTCCAATCATGATAGTGCCATCAGAGTATGCGAGCAATTGGGCAGACTTGAAGTAGGTTGTGCCTTTTGTATTGGCCAGTGAATCCCGGACGATCTTATCGAGGACGATTCTGCAAAAATCACATGACAGTGCGTTACCCTCTCTGAATCCTTTTTTGACATCTCGGTTAACTCCTTACCGAACTTAATAGAGCAGCGAGAATTCTCCATTGTCATTCTGCACAACCTGACGAGTTTGGCAGGGATGTCAAAACATAACATGGCTCTGTATAGCTCGTCCGTATAGACACTGTTATATCCAGCATTAACATCCGCGAAAAGGCGATGCCGCAGTGTGAATATTTGGTCTATCGTCTATTCGTGGTCTGTAGACTCATTGATAGGAACATATCAAGCCGACCAGACGTCCACCTATCACCCACCAACCGTTCATCAAACATTCACCATCCGATCACCAATCAACAATAATCTACCAACCAAACACCACCAGTCCATCAACCATTCACCAATAGTCCTCCAACCGTCCATCAACCATTCACCAACCGATTACTATTCGTTCATCAACCGTCCACTAACCAAACCACCCACCAACAATCCACCGTCCACTAACGGTTCACCAACTGTTTACAAACCGTCCACCAACCACCTGTTAATCTTCCGCCAGCCATTCACCAATCGTCTCTCGGGTCGGTAGTTTCGTACCCTCCTTTCTTGTAACCGGGCTTGGTGAATGCCTCTAATGTTGAGATGATGATCAGCCGGCTGTCCAAAAATCTTCTTCTAGGATCTGCGATCTTCCTCTTGATTTATCAAGGATTCCTGTCGATTTCTGCCGACACCGACGGTCTAGAATGTGTGGGCTGTCGACAAAACAGAGCTTACAACCAATCCAACTACTTATTCTGCTGAGGGCAGGAAAGCTAATTTCGATTTTCTTTGGGATGATGCTTAAACAGTTGAACAACTGTCCTAGGTGATGTCTCGAATAGGAAGGATATGAATGACCACTGAATGACCATCGAATTACGACCCAAATGCAGAGGGCGGCGTTAAAACATACTATTCCAACTTAGATCATGTTAACCATAAACACTTCGCACGACACATATCCGAAAGGTTTGAGCAAATTCCAACTGTTCCATCGCATGTAGAGGAAGAATGGAGAACGGCGTGGTTTAAAACACCCGGAGTTCAAGAAGCCATCAGAGAGAAGAAGAAGGCCTACAGAGACTGGATTCTCTTGGGGGACTCTGCTTCTCGTGACCGATACACTGTGACGTGACGAACTTGCAAATTTGCTGTGCGAGCAGCGAAAGAGCAGTCCTGGAAGGAGTTCGGCGAGAAGTTGGAAGGCGACCATAGATCTGCGAAAGAGGTGTTCTGGCAAACCATTCGCCGGCTCAGAGGAAGGAAATTCAACATCATCGAAGAGGTAAATCCAAAGATGGTGTGCTGCCTTCCAATGAGATGGACATCTTACGCAGATGGAGCGAGAAAACATTGCTCCAACTATAGGGGCATATCTCTTTTTAAGTGTCCCCGGTAAAGTCTACGCTAAGGTATTGGAGGTATCCAGGATAGGGAATGAACAATGCGGGTTTCGTCACGGCAGAAGTACAACCGACCAGCTTTTCACTTTAAGAATGGAACTCGAGAACGCTTGGGAGTATTCCAAACCAATCTACAGCTTGGAAAAGGCGTATGACCGAGTTCCTCGAGGTAAACTCTGGAGTGTTCTGCAGGAGTATGGGATTGATGGTCCTCTGTTGAGGGCCATTCAGCCTCTTTACACAAACTGTAGCAGCTGCGTTCGGGTTAACGGTAGTTAATCAAAACCTTTCACCGTGGGCGTTGGACTTCGCCAAGGGTGCGTCTTGTCACCTATCCTTTTCATTAGATATATGGACTGGATGTTGCAGCGCAGTCGAGGCGAGCAGTGTTTTACATTGGGAGAGTTGAGGATAAGTCATCTTCTTTTTGCAGATGACTTAGTTGCACTCACATCCTCCCAGATGGAACTTCAGCGCGCGCTGATAGGTTTGTGGCCGTATGTGCGTATGCTGGAATGAGGGTTAACGTGGACAAATACGAGGTTATGGTTTTTTCCAGAACACCTGTCCAATGCACTCTACATGTTAGTGGAGTCCCATTGAAGCAGGTGGAGAAGTTTAAGTATATTAAGATGGGAGGAGTAATACTGAGCTTTCCTGCAGGATTGGCCAAGCTGGGTCAATTTTGAAACAGCTTGGAAGATCTGTAATCAGGAAGACCGAGCTTGGTGTCAAAGCCAAGCTGCCGAAATTATATTTCTTCTTGCTGTTGTGGGAGTTACTCGCCGGAATAGGGTGAGACACACGGCAGTGCGCGGGGAGCTCAATGTTGAGCAGCTGCTTCTCCCAACGGAAAGGGCCATGCTCGATGGTTTGGTTACGTGAGACGAATGTCGGCATCATCACGACTTCCGAAGCGTGCCTTGGATGCAATACCATTAGGCAATCGACCGCTTGGCAGACCCAGGACGAGGTGGTTGGACCAAGTCCAAAAACCCGCCTGGATGCGCTTGGGCATAGCTCCTGATGAGTTAGAGTCGATGACGGAGGATCGAGTGGCCTGGAGATCCCGCGTACGCGCATTACCCCCGCGACTCTTTTAGTGGAACATGCGGGCCACTGAAAATGTACGTATGTAACCAGCTACTTGAATCAGGGCCAAGTGTAGTTCCCTTACCCAATAGCAAAAATCCGTGCTTCGTTGCTGAGTATGTCAGTATCTGTGCTTTAGAGGAACTAGAAGAGGTGTTGCAATCATCTTTATGAAACCACAGTCAACTGTAACCTCTAAAAAGTCAGCACCCAAATCCTTTACACAGATCCCAGAGGAAAAAACACCATCAGAACAGGCAAGTGTCCATGACATAACCCTTGAACATAAAACAATTTTTTTTCATGTTCGATTTGCCATTCGCTTTGGCAAGGATACAACTCGCCTCTGAACCCATAAAACCGTAAAATCATGTCCAATAGTTTGTGCCAAGCTGCCAATATTATGGTTCCCATTCGAATGGATGGTCGGTCCCGGACATATGCTACCGCCATCACTGCAATATGATATGTACCTCGAGTACGTTCATCCCTTCAGCAAACTGTGATTATGGCACACTAGGGAATCTATAAATCCTTTCAATGTGCAATCAAATATCTCATTCTAATCACTTGTGTGAAGTACGAGTCATGTGCTTTAGGACAGGAAGACGATAGTCTGACGGACGTCAAAGTAATCAGGGATGTGAACTCAAAAAGAGGACTATAGAGACGAAAGTAGAGCAAATCCTGAGGAAACAATGCAATCAACAAATTTACTCGGCGACTAGTTCTAATCGAAACATGCGACGTACGAGCACGCCCATTTAGAGCAAACAGTTTCCAACTACTCAACGTCGACATTCGGAAATTGGATTTTTGCAATATGATGCGCCACCAGGAGCTGGCGGTGAACGTATCGTGTCTTGTCAACACGGAAAACGAATGTGATGAATACGGAACTGCAACAGACTGTCAGAGCAGGCAGGAAGTGTTGGATTATTAACACTAGGCACTAGTACAGTATGTTGGGCAAGCATGACCCAATTAAGTGGGTGTGGATCGGTTCGTTTTTTAAGCTAATCATGATTGAATTCGTTGACTTTGACTCGCTATCAATTAATTAATTTCCATTTACGAGTACCTCGTGAGAGGGATTAATCATCGGTGCCAAGTAAACAGAGTAATTACTGGTGAAACGACTTAGCGGTAAAGCAATAGTGCAAGGTCTATGCTATTCACATTGACTGCCTTTGACCTCGGTGTTATCTGAAGATCCTTGGATGGAAGCCATGGCATTACTTGCTTGACACACTTCACATCCTTGTCGCTGGTATTGAACATGAAAAGAATTTGCTGTCAACGAACTTGTATTATACGTTCCAACGTCATTTCTCCAAATGAGATTGATTAGATCTGAACAGTCCTTTCTTCGGCCTCCCAGCCAACGTCCGTTTGTCTGTCTGGGTCTTTATACTCGTAGAGATTACAAATGTTCGATTAGCGAGCATATACGGGACACTATTCTGACAAGCTCCGCTCGGTCGGATCGAAATGTTTGTCGCTCTCGGGATTAATATCAAATGGAGGACATGCTGACGTTGGATGTAGCATAACAATACCGTCCAGCTCTACTTTTCCTTTTGTTTCCCTAAAGCATTTTGAATCAATCATACTCGCAGCCATGCGACATATCAGTCCTCGTCCACATTTTCGTTTTTTTTTTTTGTGCAATTTTTCCACAACTAAATGACTTCCGTCTTCAGAGGAGCACTACTCGGGCCGCATGTATCTACACACGTACAAGCTTGAGCTGAAATTAATTGCATTTGACAGGCACAGAGATTAATTGTCTCGTGTACCGTCATCAAGTGGCGGATACGTGATTATTTGTACAACATACCTGGAATGGGCCGGATTAGAGTTGGACCCTTGTTTGTTTAAATTATTGGGCACCTCGCCCGAGTCTCAGTAAGACATGCATACGACATATTGGCGCGAGTTAAGCCATAATACTTGTACCTTAGGAGCAGCAGTGAAGACTTGTGTAAGAAATATGTTAAGCGGCGCCAAATAGGGGAGTGGTTGGTTCGAGGTGCTAAGAACGACAGCTGGGATTAACGTGTGTCAAATGACTTGGATTTACTCACAAACGGTCGACGTTGGAAAATTGATTTCGACACGTGATCGTAAGCTATGTATGTAAAAGCAGAGATTTATGAACAACTCATTCGTCACTAATTGGTCATCCCGGACGAATTCTAGAACTCAATTCGCATACGTGGACACAACCGCCGAGCCTATTTGCATGCCCTCAAAACTCTGTGCCCAAATCAAATAGACGCTCGTTTAGTGACCCAAACAAAGCATTGCGACGCAGAATGATTACAGTCCGAATGGGGACTCCTTACGAGTATTCTCTGTCATTTGATTAAGTGTGCATTCTATTAGAGCGCGCGTGCTGTTCTCGTTAAGGCAAGACTCTGTGTTTTGGAGAGATTTGTTTGCTTGTTGTGCTTGCTTAGCAAATCCGGGTCATAATTTGATTGTGTCCAATTGTTTTGTTATTTCTTCCCGTCAGATGTTTCGACTTGCAGATGCACGGATTGCAGGCAAGAGTTCTATTCCGGGTTCAGTGATATTTGCCGGCAAATAAGATTTATGATTGGTTGATTGATGATAATGCCATGCCCAGATGTCGACCACGACACGCACGGGAAATATGTTCTCTTCTTGCACGTGCTAAAAAATGAGTTCCTTGTTCAACCCCTCGAGGTGAACGCTACCACAGAATGGTTGCATCAAATGGTTGTACTCGTATGTGGGTGAAATTAAGTCCGAGATGGGGATAAAGTGTAGCTGGCGGGTGATTGCCTACCGTCAAATGCATTATCGAAATGGATTGCTAATAGCATCCTTACAGTTCGAGCCTTGTGACGACTCGCTCTAGGGAGTGGTTGTGGTAATAAAATTTATTTCATTGTGTGACGAATCGAAGCCGATGGGAGATGATGTGGAAGATTTGATGTGCTGGCAACGCTTGAGTTGAAATGCTGTGGGGGTGACGTGCCAAAGCACTCACGTCCCCTTTTGCCGTGTGAGTTATTCGAAATACGTTTTCGCTTAGGAAGGTATCAACTGAGGGAAGGACGTAATATGTCAAAGTATTATTTCCTGAAAGCTATCTTATTTTGGTTGCGAAGTTTTTCGTTTTCTTTTTGGTTTGTGGCAACCTAGCAGAGGCTTTGCAGCGTCTTTCGATCAAAGAAGGCAATCAACCCATATTGAGTCTTCTGGAATATGGACTTTATATCCGAAATCTATAATCGAACAAAGCTTGTGGAGCGGACATCCTACATATAGATTTGCATCATGTCCTACTTTAATGTACGTATCTGCTAATATCCGGACATTGTACTAATTTCTAACTGTTGGGATACTACACTTTGATCTTAGCCATAAGACCGAGAAGCGGAAAAAACAGACGGTTGTGCTCCTACCCAAGGAGGTAAACCCACGACAGATCCATCAGCTTACCGCCCGCTTTGTATGTTGGGCACGGCGGAAAAAATTCTGGAGCGCATCATTAGCAGACGGACTAGCAGCAAACCAGTGGGGTTTTCGAAAAACACGGTTGTCTGTTGATGCCATTAGGGAAGTAGTCGAAATAGCGAAAAGGGCCATAGTAGGGAGACGATGCAGAAGAGGCACAAAGCAGTACTATTGCGTCATAACACGACGTTAAAAACGCGTTCAACACGGCGAGTTAGAAACATATCCTTGGGGCGCTTCAAAATATGAGAAAACCAACTTGCGTCAGCGGAATTTCGAAAAACAATATCCGGCGAAGAGAGAAGAGGGAGCGAGCAAACGGAGTAAAGAAGCTGATCGCGCTTAACATGGCAAACGCCATTTTCGATCTCTATCCCTGCTCAATCCAAGTTGACACACAGCCTCCGCGTGGCCTCCCCTGAATAGCTGCCTGACACCTGCCAGGTAGAGAGCAAATGTGTGTAGTGACCCAAGCCCATTGTTCCTGGTGAAAAAAGGAACTTGGCCCTCCAGGTTGGGGGTTTCGCTAAGGGGTAACTTTTCTATCACGGAAAAAAAAACTGTTACGAAGCAATCATAAGACCCTTGCAAACGATTAAATGACTTGCACTTACCAGGTGCAGGCAATCTATTGGAGCAAGTCGTAAACCTTAAAGCAAATATAACCGCACTTCAGAAGTGCGATGGGATGGACCAGGCAAAAGGAGGGTGAAGAACTGCGACATCTACTATGGGAATTGCTACAAAGACAACAAACAAACGCTTAATCGGATGAGGAGCCATTATTCGAGGAAGACTCCGACAAAAAGTCTCAAGCTTTCGGGATGTAAACGAACGCCTCATAGCAATCCGCATCAAAGCTGATTTCGGGAACTTTAACTTAATTTGCATTCACACCCCAACTGAAGAAATGAACGATCGACTCAAGGATGACTTCTGCGATCTCCTAGATAGAGCCTATGCCCAATGTCCCAGCTACGATATAAAATTGGAGATTTTAATACGAAACTGTGCAAAGAAGACATATTTGAGTCGATCATAGGGAAATATGGGCTACACAACACCACGTCTAAAATTGAGCATCGGCTACTTGACTTCCTAGCGAGGTGTAATCTCCTTCTAGCTAAACACGACTCCCGCATCTCAGCATCTACAAAGAAACCTGGCGATCAACTGATCAGTCGACCATCAATCAAATTGACCAAACACTCCTCCAGCATCCTAGATGTACGGATAGCTACAATCGCAGTAGACCCCTAGCATCTACAGAATAATAGTGGGAGCATTGCCCGCATGCCATCATTGATGAGCAATGCGGGCAAGCCCATGAAGTAAAGCAAGACGCCTACAAAGCCGTGCTATATAGACGGACGAGAGCCGCTCGTGAACATTACGAGCAGAAAAGGAGGAAGGAACGCATGCTCTTAAGGTAGAAAAAAAAGGAAGCATGATCTTACGCTATGATTGAGGAGATGGAGAGTATCTACGGCAGGAACAACGCTCACAAGTTTTATGAAAAAGTAAAGCAAACACGCCAGGGCTATAAGGCCAGAGCGGAAGCTTGTAGGGATGGAGACGGACAACTAGTAGTACAGTCACTGTCGATGCTGGGAATATGGAAAGAACACTTCTGTAGACTGTTTAGCAGCGATGAAAGATCTAATACCGCTGTCAGGGAGAATGGTCCATTCACAACGGACGAAGGTGTAAGAGAATTCCATCCACCTGACCTGGATGAAATTAAGCTGATAATTTCGAAGCTTAAGGCTAATAAAGCCACGGGCGCAGCGGCTGGTGATGAGCTGGTAGGGTGCATGCACCAGCTCATATGTAAAATATGATCAGAGGAAAGCATGCACCAACTACAGGTGAATAAGTCTCTTTGCATATAAGATCTTTTCTGCCATACTGTGCAAACGCTTGAAATCCTTTGTGGATAATCCCATATGTTCTTATCGGTGTGGTTTCAGGCCAGGTAAATCCACAATAGACCAAATATGAACACTGCGGGACGTCAATGAAAGCATTGAAGCAGAAGCGGCTAAAATGAGTCTTTCGGTTAACGAGGATAAAACGAGACCTTAACCAAATGGGAGTGGTAACAGCTGGAAAAAGACCGTGTCAGCGAGGCATATTGGTGGGAGCCCAGGTTCACACCTGACTGTAGCGCCATGTGAGTAAGTAAGTAAGTAACTATTTTCGGCAAAGAGTTTTGCTCCATGGAACAGAAGATGTTCCCCAGGGCTCAGTTCTGGAACCAATACTGTGTGGAACTTCTTGTACGATGGCATCCTTCGTCTTGAAATACCAGCCGAAGCTAAAATTGCCGGAATCGCGGACGACATATGTATGTAGCAATAGTTGTTACTGCAAAACTGCTGGAGGAAGTTGTTCAAATTAGCAACGAAGCCATTTCGACTCTTCGACAGTGGATAACATCAGTCGACCTCGCGCTAGCTGAACAAAAAACTGAAGCGATCCTCATCACCAGTAGAAAGAATCGAGAAGCGAGAACGCTCACAGTAGGTTTGCATGAGATAGCATCCGAACTAGCTATTAAATGCATTGGCGTTATGACCGCATCAAGGCCTATATTTAAAGAACACCTGGAGTCAGCATCAATCCCTCTCGTGCGGCTACCTCCATTGCGCGGATTTTGCCAAATGTAACAGAACAAAGATACAGTCATGGACTACTTTAAGCTAAGGTAGTCACATCCGTAGTGCTTTATGCATCGCTGGTTTGGGTGGGGCTATGAAGGTGACTACATACAAGAGGAGGATCATAGCAGTAAATCGACTATGTGCGCTAAGGGTGAGTAGCACTTACCCAAAACGAGCAGCCTGCGTCATCGCAGGAGTATGACATCCATCGATATACTGGCGAAAGACCTAAAGAAAAAGTTCGTAAAGAGCAGACAGGAAGTGCGGCTAACACACAGTGGAGCGGACATATGAGAAAGAAGCAGAAGTCTAACTGAGCGGCAACAAAGTTGGATTCTCTCATCTAAGGCCCGTTGAGCTTACAGTCTTTTTCCGAGCATAGAGACTTGGGTAAACCGCAAAGATGGTGACGTCCATTTCTATCACACGCAACTGCTTACAGGACATGGTTCCTTCCGATCGTTTCTGTACAAGTGCAGGAATGATGACTCCATCCACTTTCACTGTCCACAATTCCATCTACAAAGAGAAGCATTACAAGCAGTGCTGGCAGAAACATCGACTCCCGGGAATTAAGTACATTGCAATCTGGAGTCGGAAAACAAGTGGAACGCAGTGAGCACTTGTGCCAAGGCCATATGCCAGGAGTTGGGCAGATTAGAGCGAGAAAGAAGAGAGAAAGAAGAAAATACAAGAACCAACAGAGTGGAAGCGAGCGGATACGCAGCTGTACACCAAAATTAACCTGTGCAAACGCACAGACAGGCAGATACATGACGAAATGCTTAAGGCGGTACAGTGGTGGAACAGGGACCAGGAGTAGAAGGTGGTTTTGGTAGAATAAGGTCCCACAAACAGGCTTTCGATGCTTTTAACCAAATAAAATAACTGTTGAGATGAAATCGGTAGTGACTTTACTAAAATCTAGAGCAGCAAAGCAAGGCTTAGACTGAGTGAGCTGCTTGTATTTAATATTTTTCTTTCAAATTCGTTCTCACTGCTTAGCATGAAAGGTACAATCCACTTCTGCATAGTTTTTCGCATAGAAAGTTGACAATGACATGTTAGACATGGGTATCTGTGGAGCACTTAATAGTGTTGAGTAGGACGCTCCATATAGACGTTTTAGCTAATATGCGTCCAAGCTAGCTAATGTCTACAAAAGAGACAGATGGAGCATACGGAATCTTTCGAGCATTACGCATCATAATGCAGAGGAAAGGAATCTTGTCAAAAACAGATTAAGAAATTTTGAAAAACAAAATTCAGTCATGAACTGTATAACCTGGATTGCGATTTGAAATCTTAATTCCGACCTGTATTGTTTTCGACTCCACCCTTGAAGGCTACCGCAGTAGGGAACCAGAGCATCAAAGCTCTGGTTTTCAGCAAAGAACATTTTTGGTCCAAAGATTAACGAAAAACTCGGAGACCTTTTATATAAGTTCTTACTAGCGTTGACTGAAAACAAATATTCAAATATTTTTTCTATCCCTTTGGATTTAACTCATATGCGACGTTGGATTTAACTCATATGCGACGTTAGAGAAAGTGGATATTCATGCTCACATAAAGCAAGTACATAGAGTACAGAGTACATAGACTCGCTACCAACTGCTATGATCGGACGAACGTCATACGACAGTAGAACGAAAAGCCCTGACTTTTTAGCCCCGATAGAATTAAATGAGCAATTGGCTCATTTAAACCCTATAAGGCCCCAGGTAAAGATCGCGTCTTTCCTGCCATCCTACAGAAAAGGGTCAACATTATTCTATCACCACTGATAGTTCTTTTTAGGTCCTGTTTTAACTTGGGCTACAACCCTCAAATCTGGAGAGAAGTCAACCTTGCCTTCATCCCCAAGTGAACAACCTAAATCCTATCGCCCTATCAGCCCAACATCGTTCCTATTAAAAACAATGGAAAAATTCATAGAGCTTCATATTGGAGGTATTCTAGAGAATCACATACCACTGCATCCTAATCAATATGCATATCGTAAAGAACGGTCTACTGAGTGGCGCCACCACTGAACTCTCCTGCAGAGGTGCAGATATTTCCACTAATCACTGAATTAGGGTGATGCTAAATAGCCGTATTATATCGACCAGATCCGGAGAGGTCTCTGTGACAGTATCAGCAGCTGAGAGGCGTCCACAAGGTGGAGTCCTTTCACCCATTTCCTGGTCGAGAGTTATCGACGGATTACTCCACAAGTTAACCAATCTCGGCTACGAGATCATCGGATGCCGAGGTAGTGACCTTGATCGCAGACTTAGCTGGAACTTCAACATTAAAAACAAATCTATAAGGGCCTTGTGGGCCTGTGGACGCACTCACAGTAAAACCTGGGGATTGAAACATAAGGTTATATACCGCGATAGTAAGACCTATCGTCACCTATGCGTCCAATATATGGTGGACAACATTTGAGCAAAAACCGATAATCGTGAAACCTCAACGGTTTCAGAGACTAGGGCGCCTCGGCATTACTGACGCTATGCCAACCTACCCTACGGCAGTACAAGAAGCACTGATTGAACTTACTTCACTGCACCTTTTTATTAAAAAGGTTGCATTACGTAGGGCAATCCGAGTTCTACGGGAACAGGCCTGCCATCTAGACCTATGGGTCACATTTCCATCCTGAACCATTTTTCTGAGCTGAATATGATTACCACGGTCTCGGAGGCATTACCACACACCTTCACTTTTGACAAAAGATTTGAGATATTGATCCCAAATCGCACAGCTTGGGAAACCAGGGATCCCTAGCTCAACGTCAAAGGCTTTAGGTGGTACACTGATGGCTCCAAGATAGTTTCTGGGGTTCGGAACGGTATCTTTGGGCCAAATTGGAAAATTTCGAAGGTCCTAGGAATGAGTATTTTCCAAGCGGAATTATTGCCATCCTAACATGCGTCCATCTAAACTTAGAACTTAGAGACTGGCATGAGATCAGTAACCATCAATATACTCTCTGATAGCCAAGCAGCGCTTAAAGCGCTGAGTTCGTATAGCACGAACTCAAAATCGGTTAAGGAATGCCATGACAAAGTCAATCTCTGGTGGGTGCCAGGACACAAAGGTTTTAAGGGCAATGAAATCGCCGATCAACTCGCCAGAAAAGATTCCATGGAAAGGTACATACGTCCTGAACCTCTCTGCGGCACTCCCAAGTCTAAGATTAACTTCTTGTTAGATAGTTGAGAAATATCACAGCACCTGTCCTTTTGGATCAACATTCAAGGACTTCGCCAATCGAAAAGATTTATACGGCCCCTGAACAAACACTCTATTAATGTGCCCAAACTTAATAGGGTAGATATCAGAAGACTAGTTAGCTACCTTACGGGACATTGTGGTCTGAGAAATGATCTAAATAAAGTGAATCTCTGCTCTGAAACTGAAAATCGACTCTGTCTTGCGAACGAAGAACTGCAGGGCACATACTATGTGAGTGTGGTGCCATCTTTGGAAGCATATCCTAGGGATGATCATCTCAGCCCTTACGAGAAAGATTCTCAACTTCATTAAAGAAATGGAGAAGCTCCTTGTCTAATCAACTAGTAGGCACAATAGATCTATAAAGGTTGCAGTGCCTCATGCTATTTGTAAGCACTAATCCCTTAACCAAAAAAAAAAAAACCGTGATCACCACAATATTCAACTCAAGGATATGTCAGTAAAGCTTGCAAGATTCGCATCGCAATCGACTCGATGCAATGAAGGTCACCCCTCATGGAATCACACAACCTTTAAAGGCACTGAAGCAAAAAGATCTGTTTGGGAGATAATGAAGTAATCTTTTTGAGATTTAGCAATAAGGATAATTAGGGGTGGGAAAAAGGAGCATAGATATTGCCAACTAGGTTTGGGCAAATCATTACATTGTACATTTCTATTACGAGGTACATCGCTCTTGGTCCCTTAAAGGTCCCTTTAGGGCACATATTTCATAGATTCTTCCCAATACTCTGTTGCTAACAAATATTACATACAATTCAGCCAGAAATGTGCTGCACCTGCAATTGTCGGCACATCAAGCCATAATTCAAATGTTAATGGTCAATTTAATTCCATGCAGCCACTGTATGCAAACAACGCCCTCCTGAAAGGCTCCATTTCATGGACCGAATGATGCGACACACAACCCTTGAAGGTTGTCATTCCAACCTGTTTGCCAGATCAAACAACGAAATGTGCAAATTTCTGCATGAATTATTTCCATCCTCGTCGCAGGAACATGCATCAAGCTATTTTCCGTCCTAAGATAACAACATCCAGATAGTCTGTGCCCTCGATGGCAAAATACCGTCAGGAAAGGCTTGAAAATTAAATTCCATAATTCGTTCAATGCTATCCATGAAAACCATTAAAGACTGGCGCGTTGTGTTGTGGCGTTCCGCTCGAGATGATTGTGTCAGAAGCAGAAATTCGGTTGGCCTCTGTACTCGTACTGTATAAAGGTTCTGAAATTGGACGTGGTATACAAAATCAATGAACCACCCCAAGGTGAACATTATCCCTTCTGTCCTGTCTCCGTTGCCGGATGTTTTTGTACTTTAATTGCAAACGATGGAGATATACTTTAGGGCGGTGATTTGCCACTCACTCAACCGGGTTAGGAAAATACTACAAATCCCACAGATGAACCATCTGTCCATGGGGAAATCCCTGTTAGCAAGACAGCACCCTTAAGTGTGCGTTAGATAAATGTTATGACCAGACGATGCTCGGTGAGTGTTTGCCAATTCATCGCTGATGACTCACGAAGGCTTCCAAGGATCACGCAATGAAACTTTACTATTATTGCGAGTAGTACATCTCGGGTTATCACTGTCACATAGTTCGGCTGAGGAATGAAAACAAACTATAAAACCAATTGGACTCATCATGGGGGTGGAATCAAATGAAATTAGATACTCATATGTAGGAGGGGTAAATGGAGGAATGGTGCTGATGTGTGTAGAATATCAGGGCACAGAATTCTTGACACCCTCTTCGTGGGGTAAACTAGGTACAGGGTTGAACGTTTAGCAATGAAGTTGTCTGGTATTGACAAATGAGTGGTGGAGTGGTGTGGTTACATAGGTTGCATTTGATGGGAATGCTTACAGATTTCCAGAACGAAAATGGTCCTTTTTTAGAAGTGAAGTGCCTTGAGATTTTCTTTTCTTCAAAATTAAAGAAAAGGTATATGTCTGTAGCGCTATCAGGACAGACACACGCACTGTTTGGATTGTATTTGTATTGTAAGCCAGGCCAACAAAGGAATCTTGAATTATCTCTAAGGTCTCACTCACTACTTGTAAAAGTGATGAGCGTAAAAGTGATTCACAATGGATGGATCTTGTGAAATTATTGTTAAATTGATTCTACATCCGTGATGACGCACGCTTTTCACCTTGTATTCAGTACTTCTAGCATCTTCCCAATTTTTGGTCGAATAGCTTATCTCAGAAACTATGAACGTTGTTGACAAATGTTGCTACCATCAGCAGGTCAGCAAGACAAGAGTTTATCAGGGCTAAAAAACGGGTAACTGGCAGCGTTATAAGGAGGCTCTTACTAACTACAATAAAGAAACCAGATCATCTAAAAGAAAATCGTGAAAAAAACTCCTGTGATAACCTAAAAGACTCACCAAAAACAGCCAGAGTTAACCAGGCGCTCTCCAAAGGTAACCACGACTCACTTGGTCTACTTAAAGACCAAAATGGAAATCTGACACATAATTTTACTGACACCCTAGATTTACTTCTAAGGACTCACTTTCCTGAGTGTTTTGTAAAAACTAACAATAACGCGAACGCTTTCTTCAAGAAAGGTAGAAAAATTCGATTCGACTATTATTAGCTTCAAACCATTCCAAACCCCTGGGCCGGATGGCAATTTAGCAGCACTTTAAAGAAGATTCAAGTTAAAATCACTTGCACCAGCCCCACAACTAATTACATTCCAAAAAAATGGAGAATGGTTCGGGTAATATTTACACCCAAAGGACGCAATAAACTACCTCAAAACCCCAAATCCTGCCGACCAATCAGCCTTTCCTCACTTCTACTAAAAACGACGGAAAAGCTGATAGAACTGGTCATAAGATGAACACTGGAGAAAGCACCACTTCACAAATTGCAATTTGTGTATCAAAAACCTAAATCTACAGTAAGCGAACTGTGCCGAGGTGTCAACCAGGCTGAGAGCTCAGACCAAAAATACCTCAGTCGCAAACGGTGTATCCGGATACCAGGCGCCCTCTGGATTACCTAGCCTTAACTTACCTGGGCTACAGGAATTCGTCCCAATTCGTCAACCGAAGAACCAAAACGCGAGGCTTAGAAAGCTAGACTGGGACCACCGGCCAAGCTATTAAAGCCTTCCGCGAGGGAGTGCATGACGGTTGCCATCATTGATGCTAGCGACCCATACGACAAACTGACGGCAGCAAACTGGAAGGATGTCGAATATGCACTTTCGGATAACTTCGTAAAAATAGCAAGGAAGAACCCTGGACCACCGCCCATCTACGATGACGCTGGATGGTATCAAGGCAGGATGAAACTCCTAACTGTGCCGATAAACGATCCCTCGATCTGTTGAAGGCTACAGTGGCGGAAGCAGGGGAAGCATGGGAGGAAGCTAGGCTCAAGGTTGTAACCAAGAAGCAGATTACAAAACTACCGCGAGCAAGATGCTCCAAAATGATAAAAATCCTATCGAAAAATCCACTAACTCGAGTTGCCCCTTAACAAATGGAGTATGGACAACGTCAGAAGAGGAAACACTTGATTTACTACCCAGCATGCCCTAAGTCGCAAGAGTCACTGCAAACGCGGAGAACTCATACCTCTGCCGCGATAGAGGGACAGTATGGTCATATAATCTTTAAAGAAAAAATTACTTGGGCGATAAAAAGCTTCAAGCTCTTCAAATCGCCAGGGCCGGTGGAATCTACCCCATCGAACTTGCGCAAACTATGGAGTGGATAATACCAGGGCTAGACACTATCTTTATAGGCTGCCTAGGTTGGAGGCACATTCCAAAAAAGTGGAATTGCGCAAGGGTACTCTTTATCCCCAAGGGCGACAGAAACTCCCACAGCTCCCCCAAGGATCTACGGGCCATCTGTCTCTGATCCTTTGCATTAAAAACTCTAGAAAGGCTGATAGACATACATATATGTACTTACTCTTTCTTCTTCTCTGGAATGTAGTTGCAAGTGAACTACTGACCAAACTGGAGAAAGAAGGCCTCGATTATTATTGTCCACGTAGACGACGTTGCTATTCCTATCTCGGGCAAATATCTACCCTATCTGAATGACCGTATGCGCACGGCATTCTCCATACTGTGAAAATGAGCACAACACAATGGTACCGCCATACGCAACCTCACAAGAGCTGCGTGGACTTCTACACCGACGGGTCAAAAACCAAAGACGAGGTGGGTAGTGGATTATTCTGCAAACAATCAAACCTGAGCCAAGCTCTAAAACTAGCAGATCATGGCAGCGTGTTTCAGGCGGAGCTGTTGGACATAAAGGAGATTTTCTCTTGGCTTAAGTGAAACGTAATATCTAGCCAGAGTACTGCACGAGTACATACAGCATCGTACGATTACGAATACGAATACGCGTCCGACGAGTAAAATGAGTACCCGTGTGTACTCGGCATCGGGTAGCTTAACAGTATTTGCATCGTTCCGCATCGTTTGCACACATAAACACAGTGCATAGAAGCACTCTAATAACAGTCATAAAATTCACGCGATGCCACGATGCAGTTCTGACGATTAATACTCATAATCATCCCCGAAAAGTCATCGGCGATGCATTCAGAAACGATTCCGAGTACCTAATCGCATCGTTTGATGTTATACTCGGCGATTATTTCTCCGAGTACTTTTTACTTATTCGTGCAGTGCTCTTTATCCACTAAAGATATTCGAATTCTCACGGACAGTCAAACAGCCCTGAAATCGCTGGAGTTCTATGTGTACACTTTAAAAACAAGCTTTGACTTTCGCCTAGCTCTTAACGAGATGGCCGAACAGTATAATATACAACTCCTTTGGGTACCAGGACACAGCGATATCTTAGGTAACGAAGGGCATGCACGGATATACCTCTAGCAGTCATTAAATTTTAATTACAAACCTCACACCTGCCTCATCACCAGGCAAATCTGGCCTCGGCTCGACAGTCAACCGACCAGGGGACTAATTTCCCTAAAATGAACTGACATTTACAAAATGATTGGTATCATCACAGGTCACTGTCTCATTGGTAGTCACGTACAAAAACTAGGGCAAGTTCCGAATGACTTCTGCAGAAGCTGCTTAGACGAAGAGGAGGTCGAATCCATTCATCACCTACTCTGCGCCCGTGCGGCACTCTGCTCAATCAGGAAACGCTACCTAGGATCCTATTTCCCTAACGACCTGACTGGTGTTCAGCGAGTAAAGATAACTGACCTTCTTAACTATTTTAGGTGCACTAAGTGGTTAAAGGAATAGGGAGTCAACCCTCCTCGTAGCAACACAACGGGTCTCTTGGGTCTAAGTGTATTTTTCACACTCTGGGCAGGCCACAGACTACCTAACCTAACATGTCTAATGAGTCTAGCATCATCGCTTAGAGGCGCTTTATTTTATTTATATTTTTATGATGAGAAGAAAGATGCTTTCAAGACCAAGGTCCGTTCGTTACATTCATTAGATTAAATGATTTCCTCTGTCGACGGCAAACTGAGTGTCGAGCTAACCTTTACAGAGCACGAATTAAATTTATTTTCAAGGATTTAATAAGATCATGGCAACACCACTCAGAGGCTCTAATAATCTTCAGTAGACGCAGTAATTTAATTACCCAAGAGTGCGAGTATTTTCCAAACAATAATCAAAACAGAAAACAAGCTTCTGTGGCTCATAACAATCATTAGTCACCTGACCTCTCTGCCACAAGTAATTAGATAACCATAGCTAAACACTAAGTACATAAAGCAGAAAGGTACCTAGAATTTCGTTGGCACCTCTTCTCTACCACAAAAAAGTAGAAGACCTTCAGTAACCTGTGGATAACACTTAACAGCAAATGGCCAAACATATAGTATACAATCCCAGACAACAGAGGCATCTTGAAGAGAAATACCCATTAAAGTTCATCATTAGTAGCAAAACTCCAAAGCAACTAGATTAGATTGCAAGTACGTTCCAGGTCAAGCGTAGAAGTACAAAAAAATGTTTTTGTTTTTTGTTTTTTGTCTGTTTGTACTGAAATAATAAACCAGTTCACGGGGAAGCAGACAATATATTCACAACGACTTGTCATCATCATCATCATTGGTACAGTCGAGTAAGATCGGGTTTATATGGCGTTTGCATAACCAAGCGACAAGGTTAAGGGTACGGTCAAGAGAGGTGAGTTATGAGTAAGTTTGAGATAAGTAACCAAAACAGGTCCATGATGTCAACCGTGTGGAATTCCATCAGAACTGAAAATAAATCCCCCGTTGCAGATGCTATACTGCTACTTACCATCTCCGACAATCTATCTTGTCACGCTCTGTGCTGCTGTATGGAGTAATTAATCAATCGAAACTCTTCAGTTGCACCATCATGCCGAAGTGCATATACTCGTACTCGTATAACGAAACCAAAGATCTTCACAGACTGATAGTGAATTGTTTCATTGATAAATAACTCCTACAGTAACTCAGAGCTAGGAACGAATACAAGAGTGTTCGTATCCATTCGGTATCTGAATGTGGATGAAAACGAAAGAAAAATCCGAAGAAAGAAGAAATTCCATTTGGTTCAGATTCAATTTGTTAGCGTGACTATGTGGCATGCTTCCTGGTATTATAAACTGAGAATTTTGCACGTTTTATTACTGTTTGTTCGGATGTGGATGATGGTAGCTGCTTGCTCCTTGGTTTCGCCGCGGCGGCGTTGTCGTTATTGTCGCTGACGGTGGTGTTTAGCTGCAATGGTCATGGTGTGCACCACAAAGTGCACGCCACTTTGTCCGGGTCGCATTCAACGTTTGTTGGACTTTTTTAGTTGCTCTTTTACGAGATTACATAAACGGAGACTACTTGAGGAAAGTAATGTTTAAGTGACATCTCGTCCCGAATTGATCCATATTTTCTATTCGCATATTATAGTATTACTGTCAAGATAACATTTCCGATTCCGAGACTCCACGCGGAACAAGATTTTTTGCCTTTTCAGGGAAATCATACACGCAGACCAGTATGCATATGAACCCGCAGCTTAATCGGATCACGCCCATAGTTCAGATGCAATTGTTTTCTGTTGAAGTCATTACGATACGATTTTGTCGTTACTGGTCCCGCGTCGGCACAGTGATTGATTGTGCATCACAGCGCCTGATGGATGATGTCTACTTGACAGTCCAAACACGATATACTTAGATACAATTACTATCTTTCCCTCACTATCCCCATGCAGGCAGTGCTTGTAAGTAGTGGTGTTATTGGAATTGGGTATTGCTATTTAAATTTAAATTGAATTTGATTCAATTTGTCGACTGCGAACCAATTAACTGCGGCAGGTAGAAGGGTACCCTGTTACTAGGTACTCGTACGTGCTGTGATGAGAGTAATGAGTGCGGGAGACGGCTACAGACTGTTACATGAAATGCAATTTAATTAATTTTGCTTTTGTGTTGCCGAATCAAAAGCAGGCGCACAATGTCCAGACGAGACGACGATGGCGATACACATGCCGCATGCATATGAATTGTGAATAAATTCCAAGTAATTAAATGACGCTTGTTAACTCTGTCCAACGAAATTTGTTTCAATATTTAATCTGTTTCTGTGTGTAGCTCTTGTTCCACTGAACAGTTTATATGAACGAAAAGTGACTGGTCGAAGGCCACATCAAATCTTCACATCAACTACGGCCCGCGCGTACCAGGTGGTATTAAAGAGCATTAAGGAAGTAAGATAAGTGATAACGCCAACTTTTCAAGCCAATACCGAAGGCCTACTTGAAGATGGCTAAATTAGTATAAAGTACTTCTTCGTATCAATTGGTTTTAAACCACGAAGGCCAATTGCATTCGAAACGCATTGTTAAAATCCATTTGCCCCACGATGCAGAAACAAGTTTCAATCCAGAGAGCAAGCAGAAAAACCGGAAACTCAAGTTTCGAAGTTCAAGGCCCTGGAGAGTTTTGTATCCTCGTTTTCAAGATACTATTATTGAAATCTTAATTAAGGATTTATGCAAATTTAGTATTTTCGTGTGTAGATATTTTCGACCCAAAGCTAGGTATATGCTCTAGCAGAGTTCTATTAGCACTCCAAAAATGACGAAAATCTTTGATAAATTAATGTGAGATACAAACTTTGCAAACTGGTTTCGATGCTTAATTACTGAGCGGAAGCGGGTGATACTTTTCGTTTTTACTTTTTTAGATAGAGTCAATCGGGGACTATTGTCTGCTGTCATTCAATACAGTTGAACGTGTTCGGTATTGGCAAGAGTTTGACACGACCAATCACAGAAGTGTATTGAGAAAGACTTAAAAATGTATCTGACAGATGCAATTACGAGTTATGGAGCAATGCTGTTTGGCTACATGTTACGTAATATGTGTTTAGTTGTTTATCAAAAATGATCAAAGTGCTATCGAGAAGATGTATGTTTTGATCAGTGGCAATTTTTCTTTTGACAGGTGGCGCCACATACGTTCTAAAAGTGATGAATCTCCATATAATCGTCAGTCATGTGTTGTGCCTTATTTAAATTTTCGGAGGACCCTTCTGTAGCCTCAGAACTTCCTTATCGAAATCCCAGGGTGGCACGGGTACCGGGAAGTTTTTTCACTCACTACTAGTAGTATCGTGATGTTGAAGAAATTAAGTTCCGGGAACTTATAACTCGGGGAGGACCCTTTCTTTCAATTTTCATCCAAGGCTGAAGTCGACAACACATTCGGTTTGCGTATTGTGCGTAATTCTCGAAAAAAAACTAGCCCTTTAGTTGCATCGCGAAAATGAGTGACTCACATTACAAGCAACGTGTTGTGATTACATTTTTAGGAAATCTCGTAAGAAGCCCACGGATATCCTCGGAAAGTTGCAGGTGGTGTACTCAGATGCTTGCTTTGGTGGCGTTATAGCCCGTGAATGTTCAGAGCCAAGCTTCTCTCAATCAGCCATGCTGTGTGATTTATTTTCTACTACAGTTTAATGCCGATTCTGAATGCCTTGAGTCGAGAAGCTTTTTCATGGCAAGTATACTACGGGAGACGTCAATGAGGCCTTCGCAAGCATTGAAGCAGAAGCAGCTAAAATGGGTCTAAGGATAGATGGGGACAAGGCCAAATTTATGCTGTCATCAAAGAAATACGGACGATAACCAATGCGGAATTTGGTCGGCTCACGTTCTATCTAGGTCTAGGACAACCACCCCTGAGAGTAGTGAACGAACATCAACGACCCCAACCACTGCACTCCGTTCAGGTTGTGTGTGTCAACACATCATAAAGGAATATAAAATTCTGCGTGCAATCTTTGGTCCCGTTTGTGTAAACGGAGAATGGAGGAAAAGATCCAACCAAGAACTGTATGGGCTGTACAGCGACATCGGCCTAGTTAGACGAATTCGGATCCAACGTCTAAGATGGCTGGGCCATGTATAGCGAGTGGACATCACCGCTCCGGCTCGAAGAGTCTTCGACTCCAACCCCGAGGAACGACGCAGCAGAGAATGCGCAAAGGTGGAAAGGGCCCTCAACCATCTGAGCGTGCGGCACTGGAGGCAGCTGGTCAAAGATCGTGGCGGCTGGAGAGGCCTGTAAGGCTTGTAGCGCCATCTAAGTAAGTAAGTAGTACTACGGGGGGGTTTTGCCAGTGACCCGCCGAGAAGGGACGCCGCGAAATAAATATTCGATGGTGTTGGTGGTATCGGGATCAGAACATACCCATCTTACGACAGATTCCAATACACTAACCACTGCGCCACGCCTAATTAGATTTCTGTATGTCAAAAACACGTGTTTTTGAATGGGCGATGCGGTGGGGAAAGCCAAAGAAAGCGAGGATGTTAAAGTCGCGACTGAATGATGATGTTTTTTTTCGATATCCGCGGCGTTGTTCATCGTGAAATTATTCCTACCGACTAGATAGTGACTGGACAGTTCTATGTTGCCGTTGTTGTGCGACCCGAACGGGCCAGAAAAATACTGGATCTTGTATCACGACAATGCGGCGGCCCATCCAAGACTATGGTGGGTTCTATGTGGTCCAAATTTTCTGCCATAGTTATCCTGTTTTTCAGGATGGAGAAGAGGCTAGTGTGTGACATAGCTCGTCCATTTCGAGTTGGCTTTTAGTCTCATGGCCGTGTGTGTGGCAATTTGCTTGCCGAAAATATCGAGTGGTGTAAGATCGAGTATCATGTTAAGCGCAGCCGTTGGGGTGGATCTGAGGGCCCCGGTAATGCACATACATACCTTTGTACCTTCTCGAGTTGTTTTTGGTATGTGGTCTTGTCCAGTGCAATCCACCAGACTATCACTCCATACAATAGTATTAGTCTAACGACTGTGATGTAGAGCCATAGAGTGATCTTGGGGTTGAATCCCCATTTTTTCCCTATGGCTTCTTGCATGTGTAGAGAGCTATGGTTGCTTTTTCTGCCCTCTCGATTGAGCTCTTCCATGTTAGTTTACTATCTAGTATAATGCCAAGGTATTTGGCAGTGGAAGAATAGGTTAACCTAGCAGTGTTCCGGAATTGTATGCTTTTTGGTGAATAGCACGACCTCCGTTTTCTGGGGATTTACCCTGAGCCCGTTGCTATACGCCCATATGCAAAGAATTGAGAATGCCGTTTGCATACGGTCATTCAGTATGGATAGGTATTTACCTGAAATTGAAATGGCAACGACACCGGCGTAGGCAATAGAGTGCAGGCCGTCTTTCTCCAGTTTAAATACATATAGCTAGCTGACACTGGTCAAAGATTGAAAAATTGGCTTTATCCAGGATTTGGGAGGCACATGGGTGGATATCTCCAACTACTCCCCGAATGGGATTGTGTCCATCGAACTATTTTTGAAATGGAGTGGAAATCCCACAGTTTTAATTTGATGCATTTATGGACCCGTAATGAGACTTCTGGTTGGTGTGTTGGACTCTGACGCACGATGAGCGAGTTTGGATCCCGATAACACCGACGCCATCGAATGATTATTTCGCGGCGTTCCTCCTCGGCGGGGTACTGGCAAAACCCCCCGTAGTATACTTGCCGTGAAAAAGCTTCTCGACTCACGCCGTTCGGAATCGGCATTAAACTGTAGTACCCTTTCACCTATGTGAAAAATAAATCACACACAACATGGGTGATTGAAGCTTGGCTCTGGTCCCTCATGGGCTGTAACACCATCCAAGAAGAAAAAGAATGGGACTTCTGATGGAACACGTCGTTCATAAGGCTTGACTCAATCACTTTTTCATACACTCGGTCTTCAAAATGCGGGCGTCGTGGCGCAGTGGTTAGTGTGTTGGACTCTGGCGCACGATGAGCGAGTTCGGATCCCTATAACACCAAAGCAAACAAGCAAGCGGTCTTCAAAATATTGCTGATTGTGAGATTACATGTGATATTCAAAGGTTTGCTATCAACAGTAAAAACAACTTGAAGTTCATCGTCCTTTCTTCCAAGTGTTTTCTCACAAAAACATTTGCGCCAATACACACTATCCGCATCCATCCGTGAATAAATTCGAGCGTGCATTTCACTCTCTAGATAAAAAATGATGTATAAATACACAGAATTTCTTATCTATGAACTCCCCGTTTTAAGGATTAAATTGCATTCTACTGGCGACGCAACCGACGATGCACAATTGCTGCAAATTCTCTGTCTAGCCTTTGCGACGCCCTTTGACCACATAAATCGTTAACCAAACGACTTTGTAAGAAAGTTCCCACCGTAGCAATAGTTCCTTTTCGATATGGATTGAACGAAAAACTTCCCACTGCACTTGGCATAGAGTTTGAGTTATTCCATACGAGTGCAATATATACAATAGCCTATGGTATAGTCCGGAGTATTTGGAGGATAGATAGAAATCGAAAACGGATGTTTTTCGAATGAAAAATACTTTTGTTTTTAATTTCATTTAAATTACAACCTTTATCGGTTACGTGCTTCGAAACACCCAAAGGGTCTTGTTGGTTTCTAATAAATTCCACGAACTGAAAAAAGGGGAAGAATCTCGCACATGGTCCCTCTTTATGGTCGGCCACACGGCAATCCATAAACGAAAAGCTTGCAAATCCTAAAACGATATCTGATTGGATTTCGGGGCTCTCTAGACTGGTGCATTGTATTCGCTTCCACAGATACCTTTTTGATAACGTGATATATGAGTACAATGCCGGAGATACCATAACTACCTTGGTGGTAAAAGAAATTCGAACGGACGGGGGATTTCATTGGCAACAATCTATATAGTTGAGGACGAGCACATGGATCCAGAAACCCTTCGAGTATTTAGGAAAATTTATTTGACTAAGCTTACGGGCGTGGAGACGAGTGCTATTCATGATACGGCAGGAAAAGGGAATATGTAAAGAGTAAGCGGATTTTTTTGCTATGTTCCCCCTTTTGTGCTGCTTTTGCTTAAAGGGAATCCGAAATGATTCGCGAAACATTTCAAAAAGAGATGGCCAACTGAATTAGTTTTTTTTTATGTTATGCTGTCTGGAGTTTATTTCAATTTGGCTAATTTCGTGTCTTAGGGTAGACAGGGGTAGACAGAAGCGCAAGAGATTGTTGCGCAATATTTTAAGAACACTTTTATATCCCGGTCTGGTCACTATCGTCAGACCTCCCCAGAGATCAGGTACGGTTATGGGTAGAAAATGCATGGAAAGATGTAATTTGTTCAATACCGCTAATGTTTGCAAAATAAATACACAATCTGTATCTAGGTACTGTCGATAAAAACAGGGAAGGTGTGGTTCTAATAGAAGAAGACAGAAATCTCGCTATCTTATCTGAATTTACCTCGCATTTAGAAGTTAAAAGGTTCGTTAAGTGATTGTGTCTTACACTTCCTGTCTCCCAACGAAATCAGCGATACAATTCGTATTTTATTTCAACTTCATTATGGATGCATTATACTGGTTTTACCGGATAATTCGAAACTGAATTTTAATCCCATCACCTTGGGGTTCTTTTTTAAACACAGATACATATTTCTATATAAAATAAATTAAAGAGAAATTGTTCACAATTTACCTGAAAAATCATATATCCTGAGTCGTACATCCAAAAATCCTCAGGTGTATGCCCCGGCTTGCTCAGCTGGATCGCGAGGCACTGCTGCAAAATGAGGCGACAGCGTTGCGGAGCTCCAGGTGATTTTGTTCCCATTTTGTTAGTATTCAATTGAAATAATCCTCTCTGATCGATGGTCGTATTTTCAAGAAATTCTTTTCTACGTTTACGCAAAAAACAAAACACTTTTAATCGCTATCTGCCTTTCGCAATTTTCTTTTCAATTTTCTCTTTCTTATCATTTATATCACTTCACTTAGATTTTTTTCTATCGATTTTCCGGAACATTGAATCATTTTATCAAGCGCAAAACAAATTTTAATCATTACATAAAAGCGGACCAATTTTTATTTTTTTAAAGATTTTTAATGAGGAAATAAATATCGACCGGGTAACGTCCGCTCGGTGTTACTGCGTTGCTAGTGCCATCGTCTTTGCCGCGTATCTGAAATCGAAAAAGAAGTGCTAATAGAAAAAAGTTTCGTATTAAGAATATCAAGGCAAAAGCACAAGCACTCATACACACTCAGATACTCGGTTCACGATCGTCGGTGGCGTTTGCTCGCAAAGCAACTACCACATACCACCCGCCACATCACTTCGGGCTACCAGAGTAAACCAGATATCTGAAAAAGCTCAAAGTTTCGCGGATCTTAATGGATTTTTTCACTGTTTGCCTTATGGTAAGTTACATATAGAAATTCAATTTGCCAAGTTAGTTACTGATCATACATGACACGATCGTCTATGCAAGAAAAATGTACATTCTTTAACCGAAGATACGGGTACTTTTGCGAATTTTTTATTTTTATTTCATAGGTAATTATAGAAACGTAATGACCGGAAAAGGTGTGAACGGCTTGCACGGTGTGCGAGTAATTTTGGACTTGACATCATGCCGGTGAGGTTGCTTTTCGTTATTGTTCTCGGACGTCTTAGCCTTTCGGCCTTTCATTTAACAAAAGGCTTTAGTGGAAAAGAGATTTTTGTTTTTCTTTCCTCACACGTCGGGAGTGAGATAAATTAATGGACATTTGCTCTATGAGGGGAAGTACTGGTTATGGGAAAATTAGCACTAGGGGTCATTGCGATTCGCAAGTCAAGTTCGGTGTACCATTTATTTATGCAGGCATGGAATACATGACTCCATAATGAGGCAAATCAGTTTTTGTTTATGATAATTTGATGAAAGGTGATTTAGATTTATGATCTGGGAGACTTGTTGAGTTTCAACTTTGATTTCAGCGACCTGAATTCCTTTCAAGGCGCGGGTTGAATAGTTCATAAATTTTAGAGTAGAAAATAGCGGTTCTAAAATGGTGGTTAACTTCATATATGGAATATTCTATGTAAGAAATAGTCCAAAAGAGCGAAAGTGTAGGTGAATGTGGATCTTTGCTAAAATGTCTCACTAGATGCTTTATTTTTTGGCTAGCTTTCCCCAGTTTCGCAAATTTGGATGATTGCGCTACCTATGCAGCTTCTTCTGTTGCCACTTAGGTACGTCCGGTTCGAATTGGCGATATAGCTGATATATGCCCTTCTTTACACTGCCAAAGGTGTCGAAAATCACGCCAACGGTCTTCTAATAAAACCGATTAGGAAGACTTTAGGTAACTTTAAAGCTAAAGTAATTCTTCTTCTTCGTGGCGCAACAGACCGGTGTGGTCTTGGGCCTCAACCAACAAGCGACTTCAGCCAGACCGATCTCTTGCCAGCCGCCTCCAGTCACGCACACCAATTTGGTTGACGTCCTTCTCCACTTTTGTGCGCCATTTGAGTCGGGGGCGTCCTCTGTTGCGTTGGCCCAATAACCCGCATTCGAAGATTCTTCGGGATTGAGCTATGTTCTCCATACGCTCTACATAGCCTAGCCATCTTAAACGTTGTATCCGTAGACGCTTAACCAGACACATGCTGCCGTACAGCCCGTACAGCTCGTGGTTAATTCTTCTTCTCCAGATACCATCGAAGCAAACAGGACCAAAGATCGCACGCAGATCTTTTCTTTCGTAAAGACCAAAAGCTTCCTCATCCGATTTCAATAGCGTCCATGCCAGCTTGGGATTTCAAGAGAAGGCTCTGTTACTCAATTGCTTTCTGAGCCCAAAAAACCGCGATTGGCAAGAGTTATTGTGCGTTTAATCTTGGTACTGATGTTGTTCGTATTTGTGACTGCGAATCTAAGATAGACGAAGTCCTTTATTGTCTTGAAGTTCTTGCTGTCCATTGTGGCGCTCTGTCCGAAGTCGATGTTGTGCGTCCTTTCTTGATGATAGCAAATAGGTACTTCGTTTTTCCCCCATTTACCGTCAGACCCAATTTAGCCGCCTCCGCTTCAATTCCAGCAAACGCCTCATTGACGGCCCGCTGCGTTAGTTCATCTAACATCATCTTACACAACCAGACGAGCTTCGTAGGTATGCCAAAACTAAACATGGCTCTGTATAGCCCGTCTCTATACACGCCATCATATGCGGCCTTGAAATCGACAGGTGGTGAGGGTCGATCTGCATGTGTTGGGTCTTTTCCAGGATCTGCCGCAGTGTGAACATTTTGTTCTTTTGTGGACTTCCCTGGCCTGAAACCACACTTTTTGTACGCGATGTTAAGGAGACTGATCTCTCTGTAATTGGCACAGTCAACGGGGTCTCCTTTGTTGTAGATCGGGCAAACGACACTTAGATCCCACTCGTTGGGCATGCATTCCTCCGACCCTATCTTACAGATGAGCTGGTACATGCACCCTGCCAGATCATAACCAACTGTTTTAAACAGTTCCGCGGACAGCGGAAAAAGTCCCCCCGACTTGTCTTGTCTTCTTCTCTATCGTCATTCAAGTTGAGCGGAACGTTCTGCCTGACAGCGGTATTTGAGTCTTCCCCGCCGTTTACCTGTCTGCCGAAATGATTTTTCCAAATTCTCAGTATCGGCTGCGCCTCTACTACAAGTTTCCATTCTCGTCCTGGCAGGCTTCGGTCCGGAGTTTGTATCAACTTGATAGCTATTTTATTTTCTGGTAAAACCTCCGGACTTCACTCCTTCTGTAACACCTCTCCATCTCCTCGACCGCGCGCTTCTCATGCTCCTTTTTTTTTTCTTTTTGAGAAACCTGTTCTCATCTCTCCTTTTCTGTTCGTAGAGCTCACGAGCAGCTCTCGTCCTTTGATGCAGCATTGCCTTGTAGACGTCTTGCTTAGCGCATGGGCCTGCCTGTACTCATTCTCAAACCACGGGTTTTTCCTGGGCTGTGGTGTCGGAAAACCCATCACATTAGTGACAGCCCCTTTAATAGCTTTTTAACGACGCTTCCATCTTTCTTCTAACGTTAGTTCAGACAGCGTCGATCTTCAAGAGAGTTTTTGGGGGACTCGGTTCGCAAAGTTCCTAGCATTCCGACGTCAAACCTTGGTGTTCTTTCTCGCCTGCGTTGCTTTTTTTTTTTATATCCGTGCTCTTACCTTGCCCACAACAAGGGAATGATCCGGGTCGATGTTGGCTCCTCGAAAGGTTCGCATATCAAGAATACTAGAGGAGTGTCTGACGTTGACCGCAATGTGATCAATCTGGTTGACACATGCCAGGTCCCTTTATGAATGTTAAGGTGTGTGAACCGCATACTCACTACAGAGAGTTTCCGCCCCGAGGTGAAATACACTAGCCTGAGTCCGTTCCCGGATGTGTTGTCGAGTAGGCTGGGTTTCCCGATGACTCTGGCAAAGACTTCTTCCTTTCTCAGCTGTGCATTGAAGTCTCCTAGAACGATCTTAGTATCGTATCTGGGGCATTTATCGTATGTCCCTTCTAGCAGATCATTGAAGCCATCCTTGCTGTAGTCATCCTTGTCCTCTGTCGAGGCGTGGGCGCAAATTAGGTTAATGTTGCCGAATTTAGCCTTTCTGCGGATTGGCACGAGGCGCTCGCTTATACATTTATTTAAAGCTTTTTGGCTTAGTCTGCCCCGAACAACAAATTCACATCCAAATAATCCTCTCTCTTTAAGGGAGTGACGTCTTAAGAGTAATTAATATGTCATCACAATCAAGTTGACAAAATTTTGTAACAATTGTGGTCCTAATCATGACACACCCAAAGTTAAAGACCATAATCCGCTTGAGGAGTGTTCAAAGTTGCCTTATCTACATCATATATTTCTGGATAATGACCTCTCAGAAGCTAGACCGTGTAATTATCAAGGCTCAAAGCTACTGCCACATTAGACAAAATACTATGTTCCGGGCATGTATCACACAATTATTCCTACTTGTCATACTAACCTCGTTTAAACCCATACCCAAGCGGTAGCATTCGATATCTCACCACCTTTTTCGCAATTAAAAATATATCGAGTTCAGTGAAACTGAAATTATTCGCATACAATCGAGATGAAATGCCCATTTTTCCATTTTCTTTCTAATTACACGTGCAACGTGCAATAATTATGAATGAAAAACAAAAAGGCCAACAGCAGCATCAGCTGGTCTCATTACTTTCGAAATTCACGGAAACTGAAAGCATCCTCCTCCATGGGATTGGGAATGGGAATAGTGCTCAATTGCGCCCAAAGCCAGGCCGTATCGAGGGAGTGGAATGAATCTGAAATGGAAATTAATTGCTGGCAGATTGTTTGCTTTTCTTTGTGCTCTTTTTTCAAGCCTCTTTCATGCTTTATTGCTACGCGAACCTTCATCCGAACGATGGCGAACAATTCAATCTCGTACCGAGCAAGTGTAGCCTAAAATAAAAAGCGAAAGAAACAGTGATAGGAATTCAAATTAGCCATTCGTACTGCCACAATCGATGTAAGCCACACACCACCGGCGAACAATGAGAGAAATTTATTTTAGATACTTTATTGCTATTCAGTATCCAGAGCCAGTTCATGCATCATACATACATGTAAGGAGGGACGTTGGATTGTACTTTCTTCTCGCTCGTAAATAGTTGAACAATGCATGCAATCTGACAGGTGAACTTCTGTGTTAACGTCTTAATTGAAATTCGAAAATCCTGTGACGTGCAACACGAATATGCCACTCTCCCGGCTACTGGAGCTACCGACACCAACATGCGTCGGTTTCTGACCCAATAGGGAGACCTAACACGCACTTACAGGAACGACTACAGCCTTAGGCGGAGAATCACTGGCAAACCAATTACCACCAGTGCTGATCATGATGAATGGTCTATAGATAAATCAATTACCAATCAGATATCGGATTCTTTATAGAGACCTGCTCGTGCTGATGTCAAGCGATGATGTCACCGATGGTAGTGAGTATATTTACTCGGTTCGGGGCCAAGTCTGCTTGGAGGTCGTTATGCAGAAGCATCACAATCGTTCCATTAGTTATGCAAATTTATTTTGTTTCAGGTTGAGAAGAGGAATGGCAAGGGTTTTACGCTTTCTGATTTTTTGACTCTTGGCGGCGATTTGGATAGTTGTCTTCGGATGAGAATCTTAAATATAGCGCTTGATACCGTTCATATTCAATGATAGTCGCGTGAATCTAGATGAAAGCAGATGAATTTGAAAATTTGCAGACTGCGTAACGGTGCTGAAACTAATTTATGGTGGACGAGTTGACAATACATCGGAACGGTCGCGCGGACAATGACTCACCGAGCAAATCGATTGACCTTGACAGAACAATAATAGAATTATAAGACGATATAACGTGATTTGGGTTCGTAGCCGCTGGCCATCGGATAATTTTTGCTATTCCTTGAAATAGCGAACAATTAATCAAGTTATAACAGTTAGCTTCAATGAAAGGCAAACTGTCTAACGTGTTTGGATAAGGCTAGGCACATGGGTATGTAATGACTAAGCAACTCACTTTCCAAGGGCATAACAATAGCAGATCAAGACCTTGCATAACGTGATCTACCTCGTTATCGTCTCGAATTCAGCTTAACCACAGAGGACGTCCGGAAAAAGTTTAATTTTTACTGAAGTTTTTTGGTCTAAGGTACCGGTGGCGGCATGTAAGACCACTGGATCAATTAGGAGTATGAATGCCAAAGTTGCCTAGCAGTACACTTTATATACGTCTGTTATGACCGTGAATTTATGATTATAATTTGAATCACGTCTGCAACTTATGAATGAAGTGAAAACGCGCAACACAAGCGGCTAATGTTCATCTTGCTATACCCATTGTTTCAATAATAATGAATAATCCAATTCGAGCTTCTTAAATTGGCTACAGGTTAGTTAGATAGGTATCTGTTAATAATCACGTAAACTCCAGCGTTAAGGCAACACGTTTACAAACAAATATACGCTTCAAACTCATTCAGTTGTTCTATATAAATAAAAAATAAATGCCATCAGTGGACTAGAGGTTTACAGAAGCATTGTATGTACATACATACGTATGTTGGCGTTACAGTCCATGAAGGACAAAAGCCGAGCTTCTCTCAATCACCCATGTTACGTGTGATTTCATTTTCCCCATAGGTGAAAGGGATTGCCAGTTCCGAACGGCGAATTTCGAGAAGCTTTTCATGACAATTGTACTACAGGGAGTTTTGTCAGAACCCCGCTGAGGAGAAACACCGCGAAAACGCGTGTGACGACATGGCTGTTGTCGGGATTCTATCCGGTGTCATCGGCGTCAAAGGCCAACACACTACCCACTGCAAACACAGCGCTGTGAAATGCGGCCCTAAAATCGACGAAATGCTAGTGCGTGCCGACATAAAACTCGTGCGTCTTCTCTAAGATCTGCGGCAGAGTGAATATTTGGTCTGTCGGGACCTGAAGCCACATTGATAGGAACCTATCATATTGTTGGAATGTTAGAATGACTTATTCCCTATAGTTGGCACAGTTATAGGGGTCTCCTTTCTTGTGGGCCGGACAAACGATGCTTAGATCCCATTCATCGGGCATGCTTTCTTCCGACCATATCGTACAGATGAGCTGGCGCATGTTCCCAACCAACTCATCTTCAGCTGCTTTAAATAGCTCAGCAGGCAGGCCGTCTACGCCAAAAACTTTATTAGACTATCTTAACCACATCTAAGTCGGGTGGACGGAATTCTCTCTCATCTTCGTCCAGGGTGAATGTTGCAGGAATACAGTTTCCGTAATCTCAGCATCGACTGTGATTTACAAACGAGGTGTCCGTCTTCATCCCTGCAGGCTTCCGTTCTGGCTTTATAACCTTGGCATGTTCGTTTTACTCTTTCGTAAAACGTTCGAACGCCGTCCCTGCTATAAAATCTCTCCTTCTCCTCCTCGATCACATGCTTCTCGTATTCTTTCTGTTTCTTTTGAAAAGCGCATGCTCCTTAATTCTACGAGCAGCTCTCGTTCGTCGATGAAATGTGGCATATATGTACCTGTCTGCACTCGTCATCAAACCAAGGCTTTTTTCCAGGTGGTGACTTGAAATCTATTACATCAGAGGCAGCATCCCCAATGGCACGTTGGTAACATCTCTTTTGCTGTTCTATGGTTTGTGCAGTTTGCTTCGGGAGAGAGACAGGATCGGCGAAGGTCCCGGCGGTCTCTTGCGACTGCAGCTTTCTGACGTAAAGTTTTGCTGGTCCTAATCGACTCCGCAGTATTCGCGATATCTGCATACGTATCTTGGCTACAACAGGGTAATGATCCGGGTCAATATGGGCTCCTCGGAAGGTTTGGACATCCAAAATGCTGGAGGAGTGTCTAGAGTCGAACGCAATATGATTGATTTGATTAACAGATAATTAATTAGAATACTGTCGATCCCCTTATGGTAATTGACTTACTAACAGTGTCGCAAGGTGTTAGTCTGCGGTGGTTCTTATCACTTTTTAGCAGGCCAGCATCTGTCGGATAGATCCTACCTCTTCGAGGCCTTTGATAGTACCTTTGCCTTTGTTAGTCCTGCTGCACAAAAAATCTGCAAATTGAACTGTAAACTTTGAACATCGGACAAGCCACGTGCATCATAGTGACACTCTCTGGGCCAAATATTTTGCTATTATGAAGAATAAGGTGGCCACAACTAATTTAGTGCCAAATTCACCTCGACACATTGGGACAATTATAAGGCGACGTAGACGTCTTGAGCCCCCATCGATTCGCGCTGACATTTTTTATTGCTCAATGGGAACTACCTCGGTCTACATTGGAACATTATCGTTCATAATTGGCTTCACACGCCTTACCGCATAGTCTGTCTAGCAAGTGGATGTTACCTAATATGCCCATACCCATTTCCAACCCCCAGTATACATATAACACACTGTCAATAGACCCGCAACTTCTGATATTTATTTTTCTGTAGTAGAAAGCTCAGTACAAAAAAAAAAAAAAAAGATGAAGACGAAAATCGTCAATATATTGATTGGGATCAATGGTCTTGCCAAGCAACCCTCACTTCATCAGACAATTTAATAGTTCCTGACGGTACGAAAGGCTTTCCCTCATATGCCACATTCGTTTTTTGTTGCGCGTAAATTAAAGTAGAAAGCAGCACACTGCACCGTCACCATTGGAAATTAGATACCCATATTTGCGTAAAATTAACGTCCTTGCGACATCTTCACAATTTGTCGGCGGTAATGAAAAGAAAGGCACGCTCCACACGCATGCCACCCGATCGACGGTGATTATCTCAAGTTTCTATCGTTTATTCCATCCGGATTGCCATGCGAAATTCTTTACCATTTCGGTCTAAATGAATGTGCAATATCATCGTAAGACAGGCAGACAGCCTGAGCCCGACCATGGCATGTGACTACTCTGGACGTGGCCAATCAACACAACAACTGCATTTATCTATCTGATTGTATCTGTCTAAATTTAGTCAAATTGATGTGCACATTCGTTGATTAGACGATGATCGAGAGATGTTTGTTATCCCAGCATGCAGTGTATTTATAGACGCTAATAAACGACGGCGATTTATACGATCTTGAGCAAGTGGGAATAAGGAATTTATTGGCGCCTTAAATGGAAATAAAGAGACAGCATTAAAGAAAGGGAAAATTCACTGATGGCTTCCTTCTTCTTCTTCATAGCGGGCGCTACAGTTCGGGGTGAACCTGGGCCTCAACCAACATGCCCCTCCATCTAGCACAATCTTTTGCTAGCCTTTTTCATTGCCGCACACCCAGTTGGCTGAGGTCCCCGTCCACCTGTGTGCGCCATCTTAAGTGCGGCCGCCCTCTGCATCTTCGTCCCTCGGGGTTGGATTCAAAGACTCTCCGGGCTGGAGCTGTTGTGTCCATTCGCTCTACATGGCCCAGCCATCTTACGCGTTGAATCCGTAGACGCCTGCCTAGGCTCATGTCGCTGTACAGCCCGTCAAGTTCGTGGTTGAATCTTTTCCTCCATCCCCCGTCTGCGTTTATATGCCCGAAAATCTTTCTCTCGAAACGACTAAGGGTCTCCTCATCCCCTTTTGATAGTGTCCATGCCTCTGGGCCGTACAACAGGACCGGGGTGATAAGGGTCATATATAGAGTCAACTTTGTCGTTCGGGAGGGGGCTCTATTACTCAATTGCCTCCTGAGCCCAAAGAAACAGCGATCGATTAGCAAGAGTGATTCTGCGTTTGATTTCGGAACTGATGTCGTTGTTCCAGGTCACTGCGGAGCCAAGGTAGACGAAGTCCTTATCTACCTAGAACTTATAACAGCCAATAGGTACGAACGTTCTGGCCAAGAAGTTGGTGGTGAGCGTCCTTTTTTGATGACAGCATATATTTAGTTTTGCCCTCGTTTACCGCCAAACCAATTTTCGCCGCCTCGAACTCAATACTCGCAAACGCCTCATTGACAACTCGCTGTGATCTACCTATTATGTCAATATCGTCGGCGTATGCAAGGAGTTGCGAGGATTTGAAATAGAATGTGCCTCTTGTATTGGCCAGTGATTTTTGCACAATCATTTCCAATATGATGTTGAAGAAATCACACGACAACGCATCGCCCTGCCTAAATCCTTTTTTGACATCAAAACTATCTGTAAGGTGTTCACCGATTCTGATGGAGCAGCGAGCATTCTCCAAAGTCATCCTGCATAGTCTGATGAGTTTAGCAGGTATGGCAAGGATAGACATAGCGTTGTATAGCACGTCTCTAATTACGCTGTCGTATGCGGCTTTGAAGTCGTCAAATAGATGGTGAGTGCCGACTTGAAATTCATTGTTGTTTTCCAGGACCTGCCGTAGTGTGAAGATTTGGTCCATAGTGGACTTCCCTGGTCTGAATCCGCACTGATAAGGACCTATCAGCTTATTTACAAAAGGCTTCAGGTGTTCACATGAAACGGCAGGGAAGATTTTGTAGGCGATGTTAAGGAGACTTATTCCTCTGTAGTTGGCGCAATCAGAGAGGTCTCCTTTCTTGTGGATCGGGCATACGATGCTGATACTACATTCCTCGGGCATGCTTTCCTCTGACCATATCTTACAGATGAGCTGGTACATGCTCCTAACCAGGTCATCCCCAGTTGCCTTGAAGAACTGAGCAGACAGTCCGTCTGCGCCAGCAGCTTTATTCGACTTGAGTTTCGATATGGCAATCTTAACTTCGTCAAGGTCAGGGGGACGGAGTTCTCTGCGGTCTTTGTCGATTAAAAATGGATCATTCTGGCTGACAGCGGTATATTAACTAACATCACCGTTATACAGTCTGCAGAAGTGGCTTTTCCATATTCTCAGCATCGACTGCGATTCTACTACTAGGTGTCCGTACTCATCTCTGCAGGCTTCCGTTCTGGCTTTATAACATTGGCATGTTCGCTTTATCTCTTGATAAAACTTTCGAACGTCACGCCTGCAGTAACACCTCTCCAAATCCTCAATCGCGCGCTTCTCGTGCTCTTTCTTCTTTCTCTTGAGAAGCTTATGCTCTTGCCTTCTTTTTAACTCGTAGAGCTCACGAGCTGCTCCTGTTCTTTTATGCAGCGAGGCCTTATGTGTATCCTGCTTCGCTGTATGAATCCTGCTGCACTCGTCATCGAACCAGGTGTTTCTTCGTGGTGAAGCCTTGAAATCCAGGGCTTTTCAGGGCTTATTTGCAAAGGCCCCACTTCTGTTCTATGGATAGCGTGGAGGATTGAGGTGTATTGGAGAGCTTAAGCGAGACGCGATCAGTTTCTGGCGATAGTAACTTTCCGATGTCATAACTTTGTATAATTACTCTACTCCGCTGAGTTCGTAATATCCGTAAGCGCATCTTGGCCACTACAAGATAGTGGTCGGAGTCGATGTTAGCCCCTCGGAAAGTTCGAACATCAAGAATAGTGGAGGAGTGTCTGACGTCGATCGCGATGTAATCAATCTGGTTGGTGGTCGATTGATCAAAAGACCGCCAGGTGCCTTTGTGTATATCGAGATGCGGGAAGCGCGTACTGGCTAGAAGGAGATTTCGCCCCGTAGCAAGATCAATCAGCCTGTGTCCGTTATCGGAGGTGATGTCGTGTAGGCTATGTTTGCCGATGACTCGTTCAAAGATGCTTTCCTTACCCAGCTTAACATTAAAGTCTCCTAGTACAATTATGATGTCATAACTGGGACATTGGGCATACGTTCTGTCTAGAAGATGGTAGAACTCATCTTTGGCGGAGTCATCCTTGTCTTCCGTGGGGGCGTGGACGCAAATCAGGCTGATGGTAAAAAATGTAGCCTTGATACGGATTGTTATGTGGCGTTCGCTCACATGCCGAAAGCTTAGGACTTTTTGCCTTAGTCCACCTCGAAAAACAAATCCGAATCCAAACAATTGTTGCCCTCTCTCCCTATAGCAGTCGCCGTAGTAAATATCGCAGTTTTTCATCCGCTTTATACCCGTACAAAGCCGAAGATCATTGTCCTTTTTTCGTTTTTTGCAAGGGTCGTCAACATAAATGCGGTCCGTTGTATCCGAGGCTTGTGGTCGTTTCGGAGTTTGTAGTTTTTTTTTACGGTTACGGCTTACTAGGCCGTAGCCCAACCGACTTATCCTGTTTTTGGGCGCAGGAGGCTCGCCTTTCGCCTTCCCCGTCTGCAATTTCCATAGGAAATCTCAAGACGGCACCACGCGGAGGCGAGGATAGGACTTACTAACAGTGCCGCAAGATGTTCGACTGCGGTGGCTCTTCTCGCTTTTTAGCAGGGCAGCATCCGTCGGATAGATGCTACCCCTACGAGGCCTTTGTTAGTCCTTGCTTGCTTCATAGTCTCCTTTAATTTAAAGGGGAAAACCAGTTTGCTATACGACACCATTATTATTATGTAATAGACTGTGGCGCAGTGGTTAGTGTGTTGGGCTCTGATGCACGTTGAGCGAGTTTGGATCCCGATAACACCGACGCCATCGAAAGTTTATTTCGAGGCGTTGTTCCTGGGCGGGGTACTGGCAAAACCCCCCGTAGTATACTTGCCGTGAAAAAGCTTCTCGACTCACGCCGTTCGGAATCGGCATTAAACTGTAGGTCCCTTTCACCTATGTGAAAAATGAATCACACACAACATGGGTGGTTGAGAGAAGCTTGGCTCTGGTCCTTTAGGGCTGTAATGCCATCAAAGAAGAAGAATAGACCTCAAAAGTTTGCAAATATACATATTTTAGCGCCTTGTTATTGGTACCTAATGGTATAAAACATACTGGTTTATGCCTGATTGAATTGGTACGTTGCTGTCTTACGAGGGTTTGGTCAGCATAATTGAATGATTTTTCCATATCTAATAGTTGCAAGAGAGCTCTTACTTGTAAGTTGTAAGCTCAAAAAGCTCAGTATATGGCCGGAGATAGGAAGCATTAAAATCATTTAGCGTGATGGAATTGACCCTGGACATTTGGGCCTTGAGAACCTCAGTTCTCTTTAATGCTCTGCCGCTAAGAAAACAGCAGCAACTACTGTGTTTTAAGAGCTAAAATATGTAGGTCCCATACGCATGCGCTTACGAGTATAATATTTTTCTCCTGGTTAAATTGATGATCACGTCTCAGATAATTCTGCAGATCTTCAAATTTCATTACCAATTAGTACCCACGGTGTAGGCCTTCTAGCTAATAACCATTTACGCTAAGAGAGGAAAATCTAAACTACCTCGCCGCAAGGCACTTAATTTTAATTTACTATCAATAACTAAACAGCAGGCTGTAACAAGTCCAAACAAAACATTAATTATATCGGAACACCACTTCTCCATAGTATCGTTGCCCTGCCAAAGACTAATGGGACCGTCATCAATGGTCCTGGCTAATATTGAAATAGCAAACAGCTTCACGAGCGTCATTAAAAGCCAAACCCAAACTCATTAGCGCTGGAATGCTGTCCGTTTAGCCACCAAACGTCTAAGGATCTCATATGCACATACACACAGTATGCTACATACGTACTTCCTTCTACCTCCTTTCCCGTACACTTGTCTCTCTTCTAATCTAATCGCTTAGACACTGTCAATAACATGTTCCAAATAAATTGAGCAGCAGCAAGAGTCCACAAAGTGCGGACCATAAAACTGGATTATGCCGCACAGGCGATTCCTGTAACCGCGGGTGGATATGATACGACCAAAGCACCATGCGGGATGTAACGACATCTTATTATTCCGACGTGTCCGTCATTCGCGAGAGTGAAGAGTGAATTTCAATTTCAATTGTGCCGCTGCCACACGATAGCCGGTTGTATAGATACTATTGTAACGTAGGAAAGTTTCGCTTCTCGTTAGAGGCTGTTTGGCGTTCATTAAAACCAAAAATACCGTCTAGGCTTGCAGCTACACAACCTGTATACATTACGTTATGGCGGACATGCAGATACTTAGTGGGTGCTCAACTGCAGTCAAATCCACTTTCAATTGTCTTCGGATTCCGGCCAGAGCTGAGGCTGGAACTGAACTTGACGCTTAAGCTGATTACTGATTGCTTTCCAGTCTAGTCAACTTTTATTGACACATTTCTTCATCACCTGTTTTTGAATTCACTTTTTTCACTTTAATTAAATTATATTTGTTCCGATACTCGAGTGCAGCAGACAACGGTGGCATCGATCGATCGTTCGGAATTTGTTTCTTTCAAACAAGAGCGTGTGCAACTTGCTTTTCCTTTTCCGCATGCCACAGGGTTCGACAATCGGACCGGATCTAGTACGATCAACGTTGTACTCTCATTACATTCCACGTTCCGAAGAATAGCCAATGATCCGACTTGACACAAGATTTACCTCAGGCATCCGCCAGCGTATTCAACTGAAATAAATTTTCCTGCATACGGATCCAGTGTGAGTACATTTCGCATGCCCACTCGCTTGTCCGCCACTGCATGCAGATTAATGTGCGATTTGCCTTCGATCGAGTGCTCCCCTTGTAAGGGGTTAATATAAATCGAGTGTTACGCTTAAATAGATTTAATGGCGTGCAATTTGGTTACACTTTAAATTATTGGGCATTTATACTTATGAGCGCGGTAGATGGAAGGTGAAGAAATCAGTGATTTATATCAAGGAGAGTGGTAAGATGTTATGTTTGTGGGTTTCGTTTCTACTGAATTGAAATAGATTGTTGTATTAAAGTATTTCAACATTCGATCTGTGGTTTAATAAATATTCCTTTTGACGATGAAATGCAACACGATTTTGCTTGAATTCCTCATCCTGTATCATTTGCCATTAATCTAACCAACAACACTCGCTGGCATCTCATCTGACTGTCTGTTCTCACTACGAAATACATTAATTCCGGATACAATCACCAACAGTTGTAAATTATTCATTAAACAACCCGTCGTCATCGCCATCCGTGGATCTAATTAAGCCATTCGCGCCAAAGAGAAAACTAAAACCCTAACATTACCGTCTGCCAACTGCAACGCCAAAATATCATCATTATCTCAGCCATCATCTTCAGTATCGTAACTTTTGCCATTCCTAGGTATCCGTTGTAGCCTTGAAAGTGGTCTTCTTCATCAACGACGAATGAGAGGTAAACGAACAAGTTACAGGTAGTGACTTAAATGCAAAACAACAGATCCCTAGCGAATTCAGGATGATGGTCCGCTCACTTTCACGAATCCAATACTTACCCTTTAGACGGGCCACACTGTCGGGTGGGGTTACGACGTTCAATGAGCTGGATGAGCTGGATGAGCTCCATTGCGTCACACCTGTTGCAGGTACATGGCGGTTATTTTGAAGAAGCTTTTTGGTTTTTATTTTTGCTTTCGATAGTAGATACACCATGCTGCTGGAGGTGGAAACAAATTTTAATTGCACCTCATCAAATGGTCTGTTGATATGCGGGCGACGGGATGCCATCAACATTGCTGTTACAATTACGTTTATTGCAAAATAGTTCGCCGCCGATACCGGAGGTGGAATGGCGCAAACGTGCACGTTGGGCGGTGTTGGGTACATCGTAAGTGTAAAGTGTACAAACTGAAGGCTTTTTTGTCTTTCATGTCTTTCATCTTGTAGCTGTTGTAAAACTAAGACCTTTACTACTGCGGTTTATTTGATTTGCGTGCGATGATACTGGAGTGATGTGATTTCACTTCATGTTCGATGAACAATGGTATTCAGGGAATGCCGGCGAAGTGGAGGATATGCTGTGACATTTAGAGCTTTGGTTGCACCTTTACTCTGGATTGAGAGACAGGTTGCCTTTTCACTTGTGAGATTGTAGTTTTACGGGTTAATTACGCAATTTGCAGGTTGGTGATTGCCCTACCGAGAAGCTTGATCACATAAAGGGTACTAAGGAAATGGTTGTGGTATGAGAATAATATTAAAAATATTTAAACAATGAAGCCAAGTTTATATGGTATTGCTACTTACACGGACCCTGGGAGACATTATTTTCCAGAAATTACCTGTCAAACTTACAATACGAACCGGATTCAGACATTTTTACTTCGTTTTTTCTTACTTACTAAAGTATTCAAGAGGCAGCAGTCATAAAATCAATTTTTTTCTATTTCCGGATGAGAAATCGGCACTTTGATATTTTCAGTGTTTGGTTTTTCATTGTCCTATTTTCGAGAGTCCACCTGTGATTTGTAGCATTTGTCAATGTCAAAAATGCTCAGTTAGCATTGCCGTTTCACCATGCAAAGATCTACACCCGAACAATGCTTACAAGTTGATTAATGCTATAATTAAAATTCGTGCTAGCCAGTATGCTCGAGTGCGACTTGAAATTGGAGCCTTAATATGGTTCACTTACCACATAATTGTGATCAACAATACAACAACCAATAAATGGCAAGCATTGGTTTATTCACCCTAGTAAACATTTTGTAATTTTTTCAATGCTCCTGGGCTCCTTTTGACAATAAAAAACCAAACGCTTAAAAAATCACGCCGAACAAAATGTGCACCTAATTTGCATATTCAATTGCATTTAATATTTTGCTTCGCAATATAATTCACACCTACTTCCTCCATCGTGTTACATAAGTAGTGGAAGTGGTTCATTGCTGGTAGTGTTCAATCGAGTTGGAAATTGGCCTCCAGAAATCAGGGAGTGTTGTAGTCGAGGCCTTGTTTAAAGGAGAATTCGAAGTTTGAGGAAGTTTCGGATGTGGTCGGCTACATTTCTATGAGGGAAGCCGATGGTCAGCCCACTTCCAGTTGAACCTTCTCGGGGTTCGGGGCGGGAAACGTGCTTGAGGTGTGGGAGTTGATTTTCGTGCGGACCAAACCAGGCTAAGGAATCGCGGAATTGCACTGGAAGGCAAAAAGGAGACATGCACCTGCTTCCCTTTTTGAACCAGGGTCCCATTTGAAGCCATGTTTAAACGGTGACAGGTTGCGAGCGTCTGGTGGCCGGTCGGGCTTAGCCCGAAGAAGTCACGGGCATTTTGTGCAGCTGCGCATGGTACTCACGGCATTGTTCACGGAAGGTCACGTTGTCTTAATTAAAAATTACCCCCACCTGATTATATAACTTGTCGTGGTGTGGGGGCTTCTCACCGAAGGATAATCGACCCCGTCACTCCCTTCACAAACCCAAATCCCATCACACTTCATTTATCCTATTCACTCCCTATCCCCTGGGCTGGAAATAAGGTGTTAATCGTACCGTGCCGAGATGTCGACCAGGCTGAGAGCCCAGACCAAAAATAACTCAGTCGTAAATGGTGTATCCGCATACCTGGCGCCCTCTGGATCAGCTAGCCTTACCTGGGTATTGCGGATCTCTGCCCAGGTGGACATATATTTCTCCGCAGCTCGTGGGTACCAGATGAACAATATTAACAACAAAGAAAACAATGAGTCCGGATCTCACAAAAACCGGAAGGGGATGATATTCCCTCTACGTCAAAAGCGGTAAAGACTCCCATCGAAGAATCATCAAACCGGTCTGATAAGCTGTCGGTAAGAAAAGTTGAGAACAAGAAAACGAACCCATTGACCAAGGCCTATAAAGACCGGAAGGCGGCCTTGAGAATAATGAACCGATGGGGCCATAAAACCATCCTGTCAGAAAAAGACAAAGATTCGGTAGCCTGGGCGACAAGAATCCTGGCCCGAGGAACCAAAGCGGGAGGCTAAGAAGGCTAGGCTGGGAACACTGGCCAAGCTATCAGAGCCCTTTGGTGAGGTTGCGAGGGTGTGCCTGACGGTCGTAATCATAGACGATAGCCACCCGGACGGCAAACTGACGACCGAAAAGGGGAAGGATGTCGATCAAGCGTTATCGACAAACTTCCTAAAGATTTCTAGAAAGAACCCTGCCCCACCGCCCATCTGCGACGACGCTGGATGGTACCAAGGCAGGGTCAAACTGATAAGCTGTGCCGACGAAAGATCCGTTGATCTTCTGAAGACTACAGTTGCCGAAATAGGGGAAATTTGGGAGGGAGCTCGGCACAAGGTCGTCACCAAGGACCAGAACCCTAAACGACCGCGAGCTAGATGCTGGCTCCCGCTGGCACCAGACTACCCCCTCAAAATAGTTGAGACAATCAACTATTGCAATCCTATTCTCCCAACAAGAGATTGGAGAGTCGCGAAGCTGGAGGAACCGAAAGGCCGATCAAGACAGGCAATTATTGTACTGAATTGTGAAGCTTTAAGGTTTGGCTTTAAAAAAGTCAAACTTAACGTATACAAAAAGGATGAGGAAGTACCACCTCCTCTCGGGGAGCAAGAGCCCTGCGTCGATAGAAACTGAAGCCCCAGCAACATCCCTGGTCATTAAAGATCGGGAGTCATTGCTCGACTCCGGAAGCGAGGACTATCCCACTAGCTCGCCGATGGAAGACGATCTTCTGGACTCAGATCTGGAAGACCTTAACGCCACCGTGGTAGAGGCAGATCGAATTATTAACAGCCATGACGCTGAGATTAATTCAGATTAACCTCCACCACTCTAAAGCGGCAACAGCGAATCTTCTTCTCAGGCTGGCCAAAGGAGAAGAAGACCTAGCCTTAATCCAAGAACCGTGGGTGCATGAACACAAGGTTCGTGGATTAATAACCCCAGTCTACGACCTATTTATATCACAAAAAGAAAGTAAGCCCCGCACTTGCATACTTGCAAAACAATCTTTAAACGCTTACCTTCTTCCAAATTACAGCTGCCCTGACACCACAGTGATTGCAATCCAATCACCCGGGATCAAGCTATGGATAGCCTCTACATACATGGCACAGGAAGAGTCCATTCCATTGGACGAAATCAATAGACTGGTCAAGGACTCGTCGGATCATCAAGCTCGCTATCGGTGCAGATGCGAATGCGCATCACACGATTTGGGGCAGCAGCGATACAAACGAAACCGCTAATCTTTCTATTTGTAACAAGGCTTCTGAGGAACACTCCTTCTCAGATCACCGCTACCTGGTTTCCAACATAGCCTACACGGTCCCAACCCCAATTGACTCATCCTGTAACCCAAGAAGAATCGATTGGGAGCGTTATAGAGCCTTCGTTGGCAACTCTTTAATAAGTAGGACCCCTGACACCCCGCGGACCACGCTAGATATAGACAAAATGGTCGATACTCTAACAATCACATTGGGCAACGCAAGGGCCCAAAAAAATCAAGGGAAAAAAATCTTACCCTTCTTGGTGGAACTATTATTAAACTCTTTAATATAGCAAAGAACACAAGAAACGACAGAGACTGGGGCCTATACAAAAATTCACTCAAGGTGTACAAACAAAACCTGAGGAAAGAACAAAGGCTGTCTTGGAAATTCTTCTGCAATAACATGGAGATAATCTCAGACGCCTACAGACTGAGGAAAATACTCTCGAAGGATCCACAATCTCCTAACTGCCTCATAGCAAATGGAGTTTGGACAACATCTGAGGAAGAAACTCTAAATCTTCTCCTCAACACGCACTTCCCTGGCTGCTCTGAATCGCAAGACTCAGAGGAGCTCATACATATGTATCTCCTCTGCGATGGAAAGGCAGTACAATCACATTATCTCCAAAGGGAAAATTATATGGGCATTAAAAAGTTTCAAGCCCTACAAATCGCCGGGTCCAGATGAAATTTACCCTATCGAACTAACACAAACTATGGAATGGACTATACCATGGCTAGAGATAATCTTTAAAGGATGCCTAGCTTGGAGTCATATTCCAGAAAAGTGGAAGTGCGCAAATGTACTTTTCATCCCCAAGGCCGGCAGGAGACAATGGTTTGGAAGTTGTCTCACAAAGTTCGGGTGGATTCAATTTTGTTCCAGCGGGATAGGATGGCACATCTTTTATGTTTCAACGGCCAATAACTGGAACTCCGGGGCTTTCAATACTGCAATGAAACGCAACATAGGAGGGTGTACATTTACGGATTCGTTTCTTGTTTGTGTCGATGTGAGCTGATCTAAAATGGTTAGCTGTGCTACGTAGCCTGCAATTTCGAAAAAAAAAAATCTTAAATATATCTCCCGAATTGATGTAAGCATGTATGTTCAGTATCACGTTTCAAAGAAGACAGCATCTAGCATATTAGGTGTACAAATAAGTTTTGAGGGATGTACAAAAGATGGCGTAGCTAGTATTAATTGGCATTGGGCCATTTTGTAATTATATTCATATTAAAGCGTCACCATTTTCCTCTGATAATCAGTATAAAGGCTTACGAAATAAATAGCAATAAGGTCAGCCAAAAGACGGTTCCATTCTAATCGCTTCAACCAAAACCTAAGCGGCAACAAACTATAGAACAATCCGTTCTATCCTAGATGTCCGAACCATTCGAGGAGCCAACATCGACTCGGATCGTTACCTTGTTGCAGTCAAGGTACGGAAGCGCATCTCTTGGAATCAACAGAGTCGAGTATGAACGCCGATCGCTGTAATCGCAAGGTACCGCCAGGATCTTCGCCGATCAAGGATCAAATCTCCGTTAAGCTCTCTCAAGTCCCGATGCGATCTGCACAAACCATCGAACAGCAATGGAGACGTTGTTAGAACGCCATCAACACATCAGATGTACTCGGTTTTTAGACACCACCTTCAACAAACCACTGGTTTGATGACGAGTGCAGACAGCCAATGTAGAGAAACAGAATGCATACATAGCTGCACTGCATGCCGACGGACGGGAGCTGCCCGCGAGCTTTATGAACAAAAAAGGAGAATGGAGCATGCACTTCCGAGAAGAAAAAAGGAGCAGCACGAGAAGCGCGAGATCGAGGAGATGGAGAGATGCTATTTCAGGAACGACGTTCGAAGGTTTTACCAAAAAGTAAGACGAACATGCCAATGGCTATGAAGCCAGAGCGGAAGCCAGCAGGGATGGGCACAGACAACTAATAGTGGAGTCACAGTCGATGCTGAGATTGTGAAAGGCCCACTTCTGCAGACTGTATAACGGCGATGATAGTCAAAATGCCGCCATCAGGCAGAACGAACGATTCACAATGGACGAAGACGAAAGAGAATCCCGTCTACCCGACCTAGACGATGTTATGATACCGATAACGAAACTTAAGTCTTATGAAGCTGCTGGAGCAGACAGACTTCCCGCTGAACTATTTAAAGCAGCTGGCGATGAGCTGGACAGGAACATGCACTAACTCATCTGCAAGATATTGTCGGAAGAACGCATCCCCGATGAGTGGAGTCTTAGCCTCCTTTGCCCGGTCCATAAGAAAAGAGACCCCTATAAATTCGCCAATTACAGAAGGATAAGTCTCCTGTACATTGCGTACAATATCCTCTCTGCCGTACTGTGTAAGTGCATGAAACCGTTCGTGGATATTATGGTAGGTTCCTACCAGAGTGGTTTGAGGCCCGGAAAATCCACCACAGAACAAATATTTACACTTCGGCAGATCTTGGAGAAGACCCATGAATTCGAGATCGAGACGCAGCACCTTTTTGTCAACTCTAAAGCCGCATATGACAGTGTTTATAGAGACGAGCTATACAGATACATGTCATGTTTTAACTTTCCTGCCAAACACGTCAGATTACGCAGGATGACTATGGGGAATTCTCGCTGCTCCATTAAGGTCGAAGGTGAACTAACCGAGACCTTCGATATTAAAAAAAGGTTTTAGACACGGTGACGAGATTTCATGTGATTCCTTTAACATCATACTTTAAAAGATCGTGCGGGACTCTGCGGCCAATACAACAGGTACGATCTACCTCAAGTCTACATAATTGCTTACCTACGCAGATGACATTGACGTTATTGAATGGACGTTCGCAAGCACTGACGCAGAAGCGACTAAAGTGGGTCTAAGTGTAAATGGGGACAAGACTAAATATATGCTGTCATCAAAGAAAGACGCGCAAGACCGACGTCTTGGTCAGAACGTCACCTTCGGCAGCTATATTTTTGAAGTAGTCAAGGACTTCGTCTACCTTGGCTCGATAATGACAATCAGCAACGACACCAGCACTGAGATAAAACGTAGAACAACTCTTGCCAACCGCTACTTCTTTGGGCTAAGGGAGGATACTCGACTGAGTTGTAGAGCCCTCTCTCGAGAAACTAAGGTATCCTTCTACAAAACCTTAATCACTCCTGTCCTCCTCTATGGCGCTGAGACTTGGACGTTATCAAAAGCGGACTAAGAGGAAAATGCGGCGTGCAATCTTTGGTCCCGTTTGTGTAAACGGAGAGTGGTGGAGAAGATTCAACCAAGAACTGTAAGGCTGTACAGCGACATCGGCCGAGTTAGACGTCTATGGATCCATTGTCTGAGATAGCTGGACCATTTAGAGCGAATGGACATCACCGCTCAATTTACCGTAGAGTTTGCTAATAGCTCCAAAAATTTGGTCGAAATCTTTAACAGAACCCTAACGTGGAATGCCAAGAAAATCTGCGTGGTTGGAAAATCATACGGAGTCCTTCGAACCTTATGGGCGTCATAGGATTTTACTCCCATCAGCATTCGATTATTACTCTCCAGAACGATCGTAATTCCTGTGCTGTTATATAATTGCAAATATTTTTGAAACGCAAATATTAATGTTGCGCTTAAGAGCATTGACCGATATGTGTATAGTCTTAAAAGGTCATGCCTTTTATACATATCAAAGCTGTCGAAAAACCTCCTCCGAATGTTCCTCGAGGAGAGCACTCCTCTTCTTGTTTAAAACACTGCGATCGTGTACACCTTAGTATGTCTACGATAAACTGCAAATCCCGCTATCAACCAGATCTAATTGTGGCAATTTTTACACAAGTGACAAAGAACACGATGGAGACCAGTTTGAAGACGTTGAGTTGGAAAAATGATTGGACCAAGATTCATACAAAACTCAAGAATACTTCGCTGAAGCCTTTGAAGTGACTCAACAAGAGATTTCTAACCGTCCCAAGGTCATGTGTATGGTGGAAAAACAAGGATATTGGGTTCCGCATGCAATCAAGTCAAGAGACGTCGAATGCTGGTTTACTTAATTGCGAATAACTGGTCCGAAGACATAACGGAAAGGGTTTTTTTCGCATCGATAATTGACAAGGGATGAATCCGATCCGGCTGATCCGGTGGGACGAGCTCGAAGCTCCATCCCAACGAGATCACGACTACGGATCGTTACCAATAACAATTGACTCAATTAAGCCGCGCATTGAAGCTTACATGCCCCCAGTAGGTATGCCTAAAAACATGATAAAGTGAACTTCCACGACAACGATCGGCCATATGTTGCTAAAGTCGTCAAGGAAACTTTGGAGGCACTTTATTGGGATGTCCTGCCATATTCTCCAAACATTGCTCGTTCCGACCACCACTTGCTTTGGTCGATGGCTCATGACCTGGCCGAGCAGAACCTCACTTCTTACACAGAAGCCCAAAATTGGGTCGATTCTTGGATCGCCTCAAAGATGAGGGATGTTTAAAACGTATCTGTATGCTGCCTGTAAGATGATTCAGACCGAGGTGCACTTCGGGTAGTGGCATAACCTAAATAAACACAAAATTTCTGCGAAAGCCAGAAGACTGACAATTTCCATCGAGCTTTTTCTTAATCTTACAGTTTGATTCGATTCAAAATTTGCGCTGTTCCATTCACTTTGAAAACGAAATAACCACGGCTTTCAGTGCTTCAGCGACATTTTTAATAACACTGGTAGGGCATAAGAAAAGGTTTTCTTTTCACTGAGGTGGAGGCTAGATAAAGCCCAACAGTTTGGCAGTATAAAGGAGGATAACCAATCATCTCTTACTATGTTAGTAAGTTCTCGTATACGGAAGGAGTGGAAAGGTAGTATTCCGACTTCACCATACAGGTTATTAAAGAACTTGACTCAAGATTAGATCGAATAAAGCTAAAAGTTAAAGAACTGTGCAGTAATCTGCCACTAAAATTCTTATTTTGATCCACAACATCCATTCATCCTTACCAAGTTATAACATCGTTCACACACATCGGCTGAAAACAATCCAATTGTATCTGAAATGAAACCAAACAAATAAATCTATCAGTACCTCCCTTAAGAGTGCAATGAATTAATATTCACATTCCTAAAACGTATGCAGTAATTAAGGACAGCAGTTGAGTACGTATGCAAGTATGGATGTATCTACAAGAAAACCTTGCAAAACACTGTTTAACCAGATAATGTTGGCTTCCATCCGCTGTCAGTTCTAACAGAGGCACACATTATACATCAGCTTTATGCCACCGCAGTCAGTTAGCATCTGTCTGGACATGTGAGTGTTCCGCATGGCGTATTCCGAACAATACTAAACTGAGCTTTTCTCGTTGGTTTTCGTTTTTGATTTTTTGCTATTTTTAATCAACATTTGCAACAAACGTTGGTATTTACTCGTACATGGCACAGCCATGTGTAACAACTTCCTACTCTCGTGCACATGCAGATACCATGTACATGTACATTTATGTGATCTTCTTTAGTAATGACGGATAGATTTGACGCTACCTTGTGCTCAGTGATGTGTTTAGAAGAAAGAAATAAGCAACAATAGCACTACTCGTATGACGAAAACATGATGAGATAGTATCGAGTAGCTTAAAGAAGCAAATTGACTCGATTGCAGTCAACTCTAATCAACGGCAAATGACAATAAAATCCGTTTTAATGCCACCGATTCGTCCGCCAGTCTGTCTGCCTTCGGTAGGAAACTAACTAAAGAAAATTTGTAGTTACTACACTCGAAAGTGCAGTTTCTTTTCGTGACAAAACCTTTCTCAATATATCATTTCGGCACTACGACTACGTCCGTGTGCAAACGGTCTGCTATTATGTGACATTTTCCTTGTCGTCCACTTGAGATCATGAACAGTAAGCGAACTGCTCGTGGCTCGGTATACCGCAGAGCGGTATTTTCCTACTATCTACCGAACGGCACCAAATAAGCATCCACCTACACACAAAACACGATGAACTTCGACACCGCGAACATCATCTACAAAATACCAAACAACCCACTTTCCTTAGAGTCGGATACTTGCGATACTTGCACGACCCTTATAGATCCACAGCTCGTTGCCCCGTAACTTTGCAGATACTCTCCATACATATTCATGTCAGCATCTTTGGTTCGACGAAGAAGAAATGCCTGAAAAATCTCGTTTAGCTCAAAGTGGCCAAAGTACTTGTATACATGCAAGTCACATTGTATCTTTGTAAACAAAACAAAATAAAACCAAAAGTGAGTCTATCTATTAGGCATATCTCGCACATGCACACAACTCAACCTAATTCAATTGGCAGCACTCTTTCCCGTGGAGGACGCCTAAAGAAGGCACTGCGCAATGGAAGAAAGTTTTTTACCTCTTTCGGCGGTTTGAGCGCCCCGTAAATGGCAAAGTGGCAGCGCACTTTCGATCGAATGCAACAATGACAAGAACAACACGCTAACAACAATAACGATGGACGCCAACTAAAACAAACATTAAACAGCACACTGAGATCGGCAATGATCTCCTGGGAAGATATTCAGCACAACCATTTATTTATTTATGATTTTTCTCTTTACCATTTGTATTGTATTGGGTGTACGAGTATCTATAGAGTGCGGATAGTACAATGGCTTGTTTGTTTGGCAACATGATGTTTGAGAGACATATTTGGCACTTTAAAGGTTCATTAATCATCGAAACGGCCAACGTATAGATACAAGTGTGGACGGGATGTGCGCGAGCATTTTTACACCTTGTCAAAGGTGCCAGGCGGCACGGTTAGTTGTTGCGCTTGTAGCCTTTTACAGGCTACAGCTGACGCGGCGGGACCTTTGGACTGATTAGAAAGTTGACTTGTGGTGAGATGATGGGGCCACGTAAGGAGTGCCTTATATGCGATGCAGCGTGGGATGATGTCGGACAATTTGATTTTTATTTTACACGCCGTAAGGAAGTTGTAAATATCCAGGCGATTGGGTGAAGGTTTTGGTGTAATTTGGAAGTCGTATACTCCTATGAAGTGTCTTGGTTATTTATGGTGGCATTTCACTCTGTAATAAATCAAGCCTGCATCTGTGGCCTCTTAAGATACAATTGATACCTTTCGACGGGGATTGCCGTGTTATACAAAAGTGTTCTGGCATCTAAATCTGGGCAGTCACGGGTGATGACATTTTGTAAGCGAAATTTTAACAAATAGGAAAGAGCGAAGACATGTAAGAGAGATAATAGCCCGCCAAAAAAGGATAAAAAACTGCAATTGATTAACTTTAACGGTTAGTCAGTTGCTGCTGAGCTACGATGACCTTCGAAGCAGTCAGCACGTGATTCTATCCAATATGTGCTATAGTATCCCAGTTCACAGCGGTGCCACTTTTGACACAATCCCTACAGAAACCAAAAAAACACAAACATTGTTACTCTAATAACCCCACCAAAAGGCGACCTCAAGTACAAGCCCAAAGTTGTTGATCTAAGGTTAATACCTTCCCAGAAGCACCCATAAAATAAGTCCATTACGCGCAGCAAAAAAAAGAAAAGACCGACATGGAATTCTGACATTTAATTGCAAACAACGAAATGTGATCCAACAAACCTCTCAAGCATATGACCACCAGGAACGCATTCCACTATACCATTGCTGCCGGCTATATTCCCACGACCCTAGGCCTACTCCTCCACCTACCTACTTCACTCGCTCATTTGTGTTTATTTTTATGTATTGCCGGGAAGACACTGAACATTGAATGCCAAGCGCCAGATACATGCTATGATACCTGCCCGACTGGTGGGAGTTGCTGCACTCGCTAATTCACTATAGTTGTTCCGATCGCACGGAACCCTATGCATACTGAATCGAATTCGCGAATTCGCACGCTCACCACTGCCGACCGCAATGAATCACGCACGCGAATTTCCATTTCAGTTTGGAAAAGCGTGCGCTTGCTATTTTTAGTAGGTCGCTAGCTCAAGAATCGTGTCCGTATTCGAGCCCCCCATTAACCGATCGATTCGAAATGTCATCCACTGACGTTTGAATAATGTTGGGTTCTGTGGCCAAGTTAGAATGGAAATGGACGCTGTTAGTACGCTCTCCTTATGGAAATGTCTTTTTAAGTTTGCGCAACTCGTACCTATACCACATAATAAATTCTGAGACGTGATTCTGCGAACAAGCCTGGGTAATTAATCGAAGGCAATGAATGTTTAATGCAAGCGAACGCTTACTAATTTATTGCTGTCAGTGCGAATCCATTCTGGCTGTAAGGGAAATGATATTTCGATAGCAAGTTCTGAATATGTTTAACTCATACGAGTAGCTTCTATGAACGAGTCATATACATGGGCAGCCTTATACGATTAACTGACCGGATAACATCCGTTTCGGATTAAGGTTTTCGGTTTGTTTGTTTGCTTCTTGACAACTGATTGCCTCACAACATTACCAAAAATGTTCAGTTTGCTGTCGCCTTGAAGGTTACTATCGACGACAATGTTACGTGTGACGAGTGATCGATAGGTGACCTCATGAATGTTATCTAGGCCTATTATGGAATCCTCTCTGTTGTAAATCGTGTCAATTAGAACAACGATAATTGGTTGTGACTAGTTCCGGGTGTACAATAATGAAGCAAACAATGGAAACCGATAGTAAATAGTTTCGTACATAGATCGATCTGTAAGACAGTCGGAGATGGCGCTGACGTGGTTTGGATGTGGGTCAGCTTTAATCGGATTTTCCATTTCCGTTGCATGATGCGGACTCATACTGCATAGACCTTGCGTGCCAAGTGTAATTTCCACTTACAGAAACCGCCAAAAAGCACCACTTTTAGGTTGTTGTTACGTTAAATATCCGAACGGATCCGATGGGATGCGGGCAAGTTTTGTTTTTTGGTCTGGGAAGTAATTTACGCACGCGACTGGGATGGTTGGAGATCATTACTTGCTGCACATTCGTATAGCTGGTTGACCTGTTTTTGGTTTCAGGTAGTTAAATGGACTGATGAGGGGGTGTCGATGTTGGGCCAGAGTTAAGATGCGTTTTGGAGTTCTATTGTCCAGTACACGATCTCATCGTGGGTTTGGTTGTATTAAGCTTCTTTTTTTTATATACGATACAACGATGTGCGATCGTAGAGATGGAGAGATGCTATAGTAGGAATGACGTTCGGAGGTTTTATCAACGAATAAAACAAACATGCCAGGGATATAAGACCAGAACGGAAGCCTGCAGGGACGAAAATGGAAACTGGAAAGACGACTGTTGCAGACTGTATAACGGCGATGACGAAACAGATCCCGCTGTCAGGCAGAATAATCCTTTCACAACGGACGACGATAGCAGAGAATTCCGTCCCCCTGACCTGGACGAAGTTAGAAATGCTTTTTCTAAGCTTAAGTCTAACAAAGCTGCTGGAGTAGACGGACTACCTGCCGAGCTCTTTAGGGCAGCTGGAGATGACCTGGCTGGGAGTATGCACTAGCTCACCCGTAAGAAATGGTCAGAGGAATGCATGCCCGATGAATGGAATCTTGGTATCGTTCGCCCGATCCACAAGAAAGGAGACCCCCTTGTCTGCGAATAAGTCTTCTGAACATCGCTTATAAAATCTTCTCTGTTGCTCTGTGTGAACGCTTGAAACCGTTCGTTAATAAACTGATTGGTCCATATCAGTTTGGTTTCAGGCCCGGGAAGTCCACTATATATCCATTATTCACACTTCGGCAGATCCTGGAAAAAACAAACGAGTTCCAAATCGACACCCACCACCTGTTTGTCGACTTTAAGGCTGCATACGATAGTATCAATAGAGACGAGCTATACAATGTCTAGCCATGTCTAGTTTTGACATCCCTGCCAAACTCGTCAGATTGTGCAGGATGACTTTGGAGAACTCTCGCTGCTCCATCAGGGTCGGAAGCGACCTAACCGATACCTTTTATGTCAAAAAAGGTTTTAGACAGGGCGACACGCTATCATGTGACTTTTTCAACATCGTCCTTGAAAGGATAGTGCAAAACTCACTGGTCAATACGAGGGGCACCATCTTTTTCAAGTCCATACAACTGCTCGCATATGCCAATGACATTGACATAATTAGACGAAGTCAGCGAGATGTAATTGAGGCCTTTACGAGCATTGAGACCGAAGCGACTAAAATGGGACTCGCGGTAAATGAGGGTTAAACGAAATCTATGCTGTCGTCGAAAAAGGACACGAACCACTGGCGTCTTGGCCAGGGTGCACATATTGGCAGATATAATATCGAGGTAGTCAGACACACAGAATAACTCTTGCCAACCGCTGTTTCTTTGGGCTCGGGAGGCGATTGAAAAGCAGAGCCCTTTCTCGAAAAACCAACGTGAGCATATACAAGACCCTTATCATCCCGGTCCTGCTCTATGGCGCAGAGACATGGACCTTATTGAAAGCGGATGAGGAGGCCCTTGGTCGTTTGAGAGGAAAATTTTGTGTGCGATTTGGAAGGTGGCGCAACCAATTGGAAGAGGCCTTAACCAACTAGGCGTGCGGCACTGGAGACTGCTGGCGAAAGACCGTGCCAGTTGGAGAGGTTTTTTGAAGGTGGCCCAGGTTCGCCATGAACAGTAGCGCTAAAAGAAGAAGAAGAAGAGAGAGCGCCGGCCGTGGCGTAGTGGGTAGTGTGTTGGCCTCTGACGCTAATGACACGGGATCGAATCCCGACAACAGCCATGTCATCGAACGTGTTTTCACGGTGCTTCTCCTCAGCGAGGTTCTGACAAAGTTGCATGTTGCTTATATACAAATCAGTCTTTCTCTGCCGCTGTAAAAAGTTCAATTGTAATTGGCACACTGGCAAGTGCGAGGAACAGCCGGAGCAAGTGGTAAAAGTACATGAAAGTTGTACTATTAGCCTAAAAAGACATAAACTTCCCCGCAAGACACAGCTTCATAAAGAAAAAAAGAATGAGCGACCTGCATACGCACGCATAAAACGGCTCCATCCTCCAACAGATAATAAAAAACTCCGCAGCACATCAGACCGATAGCCGGCATCTTAAAACGTGTAATTTACAATGACTTTCTACGCCCCCATCGCTCAGCATGCAAACTAACGAGCAAAATCATAACTCAAGGCAAAAGCATTCTAACCGCTATATACCAAGGATGCCCGCCTCATTAGGAGAGCCTAAGGTTCCTCCATGTCATATATGTACATGTAGATATGTGTACGCGTGCACTTCCAGCTATGAGACAGGCATATCCCCTTGTCAGGCCTTTGGTTACTCATGTACGATAGTGTTACTGAACAAAACGGAATTAATTACCCATAAACTATGTATTTACGGCAGCGAATTGTAAACGGACACTACACTGAGCAGCATAAACATCTGTATATCTCCGGCAACATAGTGGAACACAAATAAGCCATTAACCGTTCGACTGACCGCTCGGGTCGGACGTTTAAATTAGTTATCGAAATTAACAGCTTCGAATGAGCGGTCCACAAATTGATTAATTATTGCTTTATGTATGTTCAGGTGGCTTAGCATGGCTTTGCGGCACGAAAGTTAGCGATCAGCTGTGCCGCCGAGGTGTTTTGTATGCACGTAGTTTGCTTTTTGTTTTGATGTGACTTTGTAGCTGTCAGTAGACGATCTTGATGCTGTGGTCTCTCAAGAGGAATACGCGCGTATCTAACGAGGCCTAATGAAGCCACGGCATTGAGTGAAGCGTTAAAAATGCACACAAAGGTCACAGTTCTGCATTAGATGTTTCAAATTCGTTTTATTCTCCAGTGTCCAGCATGTGTACTGACCGAATGCAAGCCATCCGAATCGTTATTGTTTTCTCACATCATTCAAAATTCCCATTCAATGAGATCTAATTGTATAGTATTTGTCCAAACGCTTAATCACACGCTAAGCACTCCTTAAACAATACCCGTGCTAAACACAAAACATTTCTCACAGATACATTTCGTATTGCAACTGCATGTCGGTCAATTAACAGAGTTAATGGCTCTGTAAGGCTAACTACCATTACCGCGAAGTGTAAACAGAAAACGAAGAAAACAAAAAAACACGGCAAATAGTGGAAATTATGATCTCATAGAGCACTCCCATGCCACGGAGCAGGTGTCGGCCGACACTACCGGCACACTATTACGACGACCTTGCAGGTCGAGTGAACTGCTTTAGTTCAACTATCGATCCGTCAAGTACAGTATTTGTGCTCGTGAGCGAGTGTGAAGCGTTCGAATGTGTGATATTTCAATCGGCGAGTGGTAGTGATAGCACAGTACCCACCGTCATTGGACATATTTTCCTTTCAATTAAACCACAATCGACGTCCGGGCGGCCAACACTTACGGTGGCACGAACCTTCCACCGAACTGGCCCAGTGCTTGGCGCTTATTTGCTTCAGTTCATAGCTGCTGGGCGGTTTTATTATTGATCCGTCATCAATTTGGCTTGGCGAAGAGTTTTTTTTTTTTTGTTGTGGTCGAGATCCACGACGGGTATAACACGTAGGCGCACTTCGGACTTGAGCTTTACCAATGCAGAAACTAATGAGCACAGCAAAACCTCCAATGAAGAAGGTTGCAATTTTCCGGTCGGTCGACGCTGCTGGCGGTAGCGGTTGGAATTGCAGTCGCGGTAGTGATGGTGATGGTAATGGCTGGCGTGTGGCCAATTTGGCACGTAAGTAATGGGTACTGCCCACAGTGTACTGCTTAATCAGGATGCAAGTGAATGCTGCTCCGGCAAGATCAAGAGTTTCATTCACAAATTTGCCGAACCGTGACCTCCACACTCGGTCACGGATGTTCAGGTTTTCGTAGCCAAATTTAACTGAAAGTTCCATGAAACGACGCTATGGTAATGGCGTCTTGAAGTCGCATCCCGACACTCTTGCACAAGTACTATTACGCTGCCTCCGCATTCGATTGGGGTTTTCAAATTGCCTGTAACGATTACATGGCGCGTAAGTGAGTGACTTTTTGCTTCATGCTTCTAAGCCTCGAATGATGGTAGGAGTTCATGTGGCAAGAGGTGCGGTACAAGTACTGTTCTGTGGCGGGAAACAAAAGTGTGAGCTTGTTTTCGGCAAACGTTTCGCGCTTTGCAGTGGGCGGCATAGACAACTGTCAATTTGCTTGTGAGTGGGTCATGTAAAATGTGTAATCGTTTGCGGATAGGCTCATTGCTTTAAGTGAAAGTATTTATTGTGGTGTGTAACCTTCGAGGTCGATCATTTCCCACGATGCAGGTGGCGTGTGATTTGAAACTGGCGACAGGTGGATATTCAGCTTGTTTTGGTAATCGATTTACTTATTGACGTTTTTTAAAACATTGCATTTTATACAATAAGTATTATACAGGCAGACCTAGACAGCTTGGCCAGGTTTTAGCATCGACGTGATCATGGTGCCGTGACAGTCCGTGAAGGACCAGACCCTAATTTATCTCTTAAGCTCGAAATAGCTAGTTACCTACATTTGATTACCAACAACATCTCAGCGTAGGCTCATAAGTGACCTATCGGAAGAGAGACATCGGCCACCAAAGGAGCCATTTAATCACGTGAACTTTATTGATGCTACTGACATGGTCATTATCTGGGTTAGAAGTTGTAATCCTCAAAAAAGTCACCGGACGCCTGGTAAGAATTTGTACTCAAATTGCATAAATCTTTAGGGCCAAGCTTTTCCTAAAATGGCATTTTTGATGTGCTACCAAGACACCTCATGATCTCCTCTTCAGTCGAACGTGAATGCGGCAACCTCCTTCTTTCTTTTCTTTTGATGGCGTTACAGCCCATGAGGGACCTACTGCTTAATGCCGATCTCGAACGGCCTGGGTCGAAAAGCTTTTTCATGGCAAGTATACTACGGAGGGTTCGGCTCGTACCCCGCCGAGAAGGGACGCCGCGAAATAAACATTCCATGGCGTTGGTGTTATCGAAATCCGAACTCGCTTATCGTGCGTCAAAGTCCAACACACTAACCACTGCGTCACGGCAGCGGCGCCCTCTGCGGCAACCTTATAATGTTTTTTTTCATCAAAAAGTCAAGAACAATAAAGACAAGAATAATATAGAAATGGACCGACGCATTGACGCGGTGCAAGATCCAGCCCTTCTTGGCAAGTTTGGGTCGAACACGGAAAACACGTGCTCGCAGCCTCTTCAGGACATCAACACAGAATTGACCAGTCACTGTCGGGTCGAAAGAAATATATTCACGATGAACGAAGCCGCAGGACAAGAGGTGACGGGAGATTCTTCACATGGATCGTCTTCCACTGATTCACGGCTCTTCTTGAAGCCCTTTGCCCATTCAAGCACACGAGTTTTCGGCATACACTTGTCTCCATACACCTCTTTCAATTATCGGATAGTTTCCGAAGGTTGTTCACCATATTTGACAAGAAATGTATCCGCAACATTATGCTTATAGTGTGGTCGCTCATTTTTCCAAAAAGTTTTTATTTTTTTTATTTTTTCAAAAAATACGCACAGCATATAAACAAGACGTGTATCGACTTCAACCTCGAACGAAAGCTGGAAGAAAGAGCACCTTTTCTAGACAGACGTTGACGAACGACACAGTGTTCCTGCCAGTTCCCGAGTTTTGACTAAAGTTGCGGGCCTTGATTGCCACACCTCGTATAAAGGAGGCCAAGGCCAAGTTGATGCTTACTATAGAGCTTGTTTATCTGAAACTGCAAGTGAGTACCTCAACAAGACCACTAAGCTGCCTACATAGAATTTCACACTTGCCAATCAGCAATAAATCTAATTTAAGAACGAAATTTACAACAAAGGCTAGCCTGTAAGTTGAATGATGAATGAAAAGGTCATTTTCAACCATACAACTTCCATCTAACTTACCTCGCACAACGAAAGCCGGCTAAAGATCGAGTCGGTTTGCGAGATGGGCTTGTTATTACAAGGTTGTTACACTAGACATTTTCAATAGAGATTATAGTAAGTAGCCAGAATCTATCCGAAATTTTTTCTCAAGTTCATCTTACCGTGATCTTCCGCCTTATCGTGCTCAACTACATTTTGAGGATTAGGATTTCCAAGAAACTTCTAAGGAGATGATTGCAATTAAGCTGGCTCGTACTTCGTGAATCCGCTGGCATGACAGTTAATTACTTACTTACTTACTTAAATGGCGCTACAGTTGGTGGTGAACCAGGGCCTCAACCAACAAGCCTCTCTAGCCGGCACGATCTTCGGCCAGCCCCTTCCAGTGCCGCACGCCCAGTTGGTTGAGGTCCCTTTCTCCTCCTCCACTCTCGTGAAGTAGGTCGTACCTCTTGTATTGGCCGCAGAGTCCCGCACGATCGTTTCAAGTATGATGTTAAAGAAATCAAACGACAGTGCATCACCCGGTCTAAAAACTTTTTTAACATCGAATATCTCGATTGGTTCACCTCCGACCTTAACGGAGCAGCGAGAGTCGTCCATAGTCATCCTGCACAGTCTGACGAGTTTGGCAGGAATGTTGAAACACAACATGGCTCTGTATAGCTTGTCTCTATAAACACTGTCATATGCAGCTTTCTTCTTCTTTGGTGGCGTTACAGCCCATGAAGGACCAGAGCCAAGCTTCTGTCAATCACCCATGTTGTGTGTGATTTATTTTTCACACAGGTGAAAGGGACGTACAGTTTAATGCCGATTCCGAACGGCGTGAGTCGAGAAGCTTTTTCCAGGCAAGTTATACTACGGGGGGTTTTGCCAGTACCCCACCGAGGAGGGACGCCGCGATATAAACATTCGATGGCATTGGTGTTATCGGGATCCGAACTCGCTCATCGTGCGTCAGAGTCCAACACACTAACCACTGCGCCACGGTGCCCTCCATATGCGGCTTTAAAGTCGAAAAAAATATGGTATGTGTCGACCTGGAATTCTTGGGTTTTTTTCCAAGATCTGCCGTAGTGTAATCGTCCATCGTGGATTTTTTTTGGCCTGAAACCCTACTGGTAGGATCCTATCAGATTGTCCACGAGCGGTTTTAGACGCTTACACAGTACGGCAGAGAGGATCTTGTACGCAATGTTTAGGAGACTTATCCCTCTGTAATTGGGGCAGTCATAGGGGTCTGCTTTCTTATGAACCGGGCAAACGATGCTGAGATTCCATTCATCGGGCATGCATTCTTCCGACCATATCTTGCAAATTAGTTGGTGCATGTTCCCAACCAACTCACCGCCAGCTGCTTTAAACAGTTCCGCGGGAAGTCCGTCTGCTCCAGCAGCTTTATAAGACTTAAGTTTGGATATCGTTATCGTAACATCGTCTAGGTCGGGATGACTTTTAATTAGAAGGGAAAATATCTTGCGAAGGTAGCGTTTGGGATATGATCTCTCAATTCAGCATCGATTTTTAATTGCTTTTGACACTTGTGGTCAGGGGTGGTCAAACCACAGAATCGCTTTTTCGTCTTTTCGCTATTATTACAGTTATGTTTGCAGTAAGCAACAGTGGCTTAGTCCACGGGTTTATTTGATCGTTTTTTTATACTATTTGAAAGAAAGAGTACCGAGAACCGGGGAGATTGTCTACCATTTTATCGCCGAAATGGAATCGCTGAATATTTTCACAGTTACCACAGGGACTAGACCGGAAGCTGACCAGGTGAAACATAATGTTTGACAACGTATAGAGAAGGAAATGAAAGTGATAAATACCATACCATAAAAGGTTGATAAGGCAAAAATGTGAGGAAGAGATCGGAAGAGTCTCTGCTACGACCTTAAAGAATGTGAGCACTACTACTCATAGAATTTCCGCAAAACTCATATGCCCGCAATTGTTGCGATTTAAATTCGTGCCGGTAAGCGCCAAGTGAACGGGAAGGTCGTATTTCGTACTGAATGATAATCACGTACTCTAAATGCTCTGCAATTCTTCAAAAAAGATTTCCCATTCCTCTCTCTTTCATATTTAGCAAAAACACTGTTTTACCTTGATGGTTTCCAGATGCATATGGTGAGACGATAGTAGTCGAAACTACTTCCGGCATGTTAATAGCCACACATGGGCGAGAAGAGATGCTAAAATGCGCTAGCCCACGCACTACATATATCATATGCATCCGGTTATTTGTAAGCATAATTAGCTTACTCATACCTGTTTGACTATCAGTAGGTTTTAAATTGAACAGTGCTACGCAGTTCGTTGCCCCATTTCAAAGTATCACCCACAACCGTTCTCAAAAAGAAAAAAAAAAGACTTCGGCAACTTTCTTTCTCCGAGAGTTGGCAGTAGCTTAATATGCGTAGTAAGCATCGTCCAATAAATCGATCTCAACCGCAACCACCGACTTCCACACGCCACACTCATCAGAGAAATAACGATAGGAAGCAGTGGAAGAACAAACAGCAAATGGGCATGTTTGTTAAACATCTCTAAGAGCACAAAGGCCCGCCGCGATGGAGGTCATGATATCGTCCGTGCTACCGCTTGGGTCACACAACAACATTTTGAATCTAATGGAGCCATCAAAACGCCGAAACCACACGGCCATTACCATCAGAGAACTGTTTACTTTCGCTGATTGTTTCTGGACGTGCGATCAATGCTGGATGCAGATCACGACACGCCAGAACCGATGGAAAGTTGGTCTCAATTCATCATCGACGATGCTTATGTGGGATGGATGGTGCGATGACTCGATGAAATTCTAGAAGTGTGATGTGGTACGATGATTACAAGTAGAGATGTTACACGTTGTCATATGAGCATGTTGTTGTGGTTATCGGCGACGCGATTATCTGAGTTCTCAAGTGGACGAAACTGCCCGTTTTTCTAGTGTCCCATTAAGTCACACGAACAATCTTCGAATTCAATAGCTTTGAGCTCTCGAAAAATCCTTCGTAACGAATTATATCATGACATTTGCAACTTTCTCGCAAGCGAACATTTCCCGCCAATTTGTGTTTTTTTTTTTTTTTTTGCAAATTACCTAACAGACATGTCACTCGTTTGTGGAAAATTTTGCTGTTTATCAAGTCCCACTTAACGGCGACGAATAAGTGAGCTCAATTCAGATTATCGGTCGTTTATTGCAATTAACCGCTCACATTGACCTACTTCATATACGCGAAGATGAAGTAGACCACGAAGATGAAGATGAAGATGAAGGAAACAAACTCATGTGCAGATTGAATAATAGCCCCTCAGCCTCAGATAAATCGATTGTTGTGCCGAAATTTACTTTCGTTTTGGTTTTTTGATTTTGCCTTTTGCATTCCACCAATCCAAGCACACCCAAGGCAATTCGAGCAAAATCGAAACTTTAAGATTGTTTTCGACAAAAGTATGCCTTCAAGATTGCTTGAATTTTTTGTTTCTGTTTCGGTAGAAGTAAACAATCTTTGGAGGTACCTACTCATAACAACGCATTAAAAGTCAATTAGGCTCATGAAACAACAACAGGTAACGAGAGAAAAGCTCTATCGACTGGAGGGCTCACATTCAAAAGTCGTGTTCCTTGTGAAAGGACAATGTGGTTGAATTTTTGGTTTTTGGTCAAGCATCCTCGACTGTGATTGCGTCAGATCATTATGAAGGTATGTATACATTTCGGTCGCCTTATGCAGCGTATCCGGGATGTGAAATATTTGAAGAAATAAATCAGCTACAGATCCTCTTCGAGGCATGAGTTAATGATGATACTACTCCGGGAGCTGGTTGTATGCTAAACACTATGTGTTTGCAGTGATAGTGGCCAAATTGCCTGAATCGAGATCGATGGGTAAGTGATTTTAAATTGCCTGCCTGCGGTAAAGATGAATTTTCCCATCTCCTTTTGGCTGTGATTCCTAGTACTTGCGCCCCCTCAGGTGTGACTTGTTGCGTATTTTCGACATCGATCGTATTCAAGATGCTTCCGCGACTATAACCAGTCGACGGTAATATAACTTAGGATCATATGGATCTGTCAAATTGTCCACCGATTGCCAATAAAATTCCACTCAAATGGAACTTGAAACTTTTCATTGAGCTTCCCAAGTACTACACAGTGAAAGTCAACATCCATGAATATGTAGACTGTAACCTCATCAAACTGATACCTCAATGCAGTATCAATATTTGAGACATCGGTAACTCACGACAACCCTGCGGGCAAGAGTCAAACTCATTGGAGCATCGAGAATCACTTGAACATGCGTATACATATGTGAATGGTCATAAATCGTGAGCGTGGAAGGCTCTACGGTTACAGATGCATGAACATTATGAACTTCGTTTTACTATTTCGTAATGGGTGTGCGAGTGATTTTGAAGTAAACGTTCAGGGTCGTATGGAACACGCTGGTTTCGACAGGGGTCCTTGAAATCAAGGACCACTACTTGATGGTTTTATCAGCTAGCTATCAGCGCATCGTATTCAAGGATGATTAGGTCAAGGGTGGAGAGCTTGTTCGATTGCTTGTCGGTAAAATCTGACCACGTAAAGATATGTATATCCAGAGCACTCAAACCATTGGGAAAGCCGTCTAATCTGATGGAAGCAATGGTACAAGTTGGCTAATATGGGTGACTTATATGCTTAGGCTACTGCTCAACATTCGGGTTTCACTATTGTTTTCTGACACGGATTGTGGCAATATATTTTAGGTAATTCTGATATTCATCGATAAAGCTTGTCTTTTAACTGGGTCTAAACTTCTGTCATCAAATACGGGAAAGGGCAACACTACGTCGTTCGTCAGTATCTATCTAGAAAGGAGACTGCTATAAGGATAAAAAAAACTGTGATATCTACTACAGCATGTAAGCGAACTCCTCATTACTATCCACATTAAGGCCAATCTCGGCAACATAAGCTTAATATATGTCCACTCCCCCACAGAGGAGAAAGACGACCGACATAAAACCCAATGTCAAAGCTATGACACCAAAATCGTTCTAGGAGATTTCAGTGCAAAGCTGGGTAAGGAAGCTATCTTTGAATAGCACCACGTCAGAAAACAGAGTAAGATAAGTGGACTTTATGACGGAACATAATCTCGATTCCCACACCTCAGCATCCATAAGGGGACCTGGCGGTCCTCCGTTTCATCGACAATCAATCAAACTGATCGCATTGTGATCGACGGCAGACACTCCTCCAGCATCCTAGATGTCCAAACCTTTCGAGGAGCCGATATCGACGCGGATCATTACCTTGTTGCAGCCTGGGTACGGATGCGAATTTCTCGGAATCCACGGAGTTGAGTAAGAAGACCAAAATTTAACGTCGGAAAGCTGCAATCGCAAGAGACCGCCAGGATCAAGTCTGCCTCAAGCTTTCTCAAGTCCCGATGCAATCTGCACAAACCATAGACAGCAATGGAGACGTTGTCAGAACGCCATCAGAGAGGCCGCCTCAAATGTTCTTGGTTTCAATTCACCACCACCTTTGAGAAATCCCTGGTTTGATGAAGAGTGCAGACAGGCCTGAGAATCGCGAGATCGAAAGGAAGGAGAGATGCTATTGCGGAACGACGTTCGAAAGCTTTACTAAAAAGTAAGACGACAGTGTCAAGGCTATAAAGCCAGAGCAGAAGCCTGCAGGGATGAGCACGGAAAACTAATAGTGGAGTCCCAGTCGATGCTGAGATGGTGATGATAGTCAAAATGTCGCCGTCAGTCAGAGCGAACCATTCACAATGGACGAAGACGAAAGAGAATCCAGTCCACTCGACCTAGACGATGTTAAGATAGCGATATCGGAACTTAACTTAACCACCAGTGTGGTTTCAGACCAGGAAAATCCACGATAGACCAAATATTAACACTTCGGCAAATATTGGAAAAGACCCATGAATCCCAGGTCGACACGCATCATCTTTCTGTCGACTTCAAAACCGCATATGACAGTGTTTATACAGACGAGCCATGTCGTGTTTAAACATTCCTGCCAAACTCGTCAGACTGTGCAGGATGACAATAGAAAATGTCCGTTGCTCCATTAAGGTCGGAGATGAACTAACCGAGACCTTCGATGTTAAAAAGGGTTTTAGACAGCATGACGCACTGTCGCGTCAGTTTTTTAACATCATATTTGAAAAGATCGTGCGGGACTCTCGCGACTAATACAAGAGGTACGATCTACCTCAATTCTACACAATTGCTTGCCTACGCAGACAACATTGACGGACAAGGCGGGACGTCAATGAGGCGTTCAGAAGCATTGAAGCAGAAGCGGCTAAAGTGGGTCTAAAGGTAAATGGGGAAAAGACCAAACATATGCTGTCATCAAAGAAAGACGCGCAACACCGACGTCTTGGTCAGAAAGTCACCTTCGGCAGCTATATTTTTGAAGTAGTCAAGGACTTCGTCTACCTTGGCTCGATAGGGAAAAGCTGCAAGGACATCAGCGCCGAGATAAAACCGGAATAACTCTTGGCAACCGCTGCTTCTTTGGGCTCAAGAAGCAACTGAGTACTAGAGCCCTCTCTAAACTAAACTAAAAACTAAGATATCCCTCTACAAAACCTTAATCATCCCGATCCTCCTCTATGGCGCTGATACTCGGACATTATCAAGAGCGGATGAAGAGGTTCTTGGGCGTTTCGAGAGAAAAATTCTGGGTGCAATCTTTGGTCCCGGAGAATGGAGGAGAAGATTCAACCAAAAACTGTACGGACTGATCAGCGACGTCGGCCTAGTTAAAAGTCTACGGATCCAACGTCTAAGATGACTGGGCCATGAAGAGCGAATGGTCATCACCGCTCCGGCCCGAAGAGTCTCCGATTCTAAGGTGGCGCTCACAGGTGGAAAGGGACCTTAACTAACTGGGCGTGCGGCACTGGAAGCAGCCTGCCAAAGATCGTGCCGGCTGGAGGGGCTTGTTGGTTGAGGTCTTGATTCATTCCGAACTGTAGCGTCATCTAAGTAAGTAAGTATGTCGGCGATACAGTGCGGGCAGAAATTAGGAGAAGTTCCGAATGATTTCTGCAGAAGCTGCCTAGACGAAGAGGAGGTCGAATCCATTCACCACCTTTTCTACGCCTGTCCGGCATTCTGCACAATCGGGAAACGATACCAAGGATCTTACTCCCTTAACGACTGACAGATGCTTAGCAAGTAGGGATATCTGTCCTTCTTAACTTTTTAAGAAGCACTAAGTGGTTCCATGAATAGGGGGATAAGCCCCCCCTCGTAGCTGCGCAAGGGGTCTCTCTGGCCTATATGTATTCTTCTCTATTCTGGGAAGGCTACGAACCTACCTACCTACGTATAAGAATGAGGTTTTCAACCAAAGCCAACACTATACACAATGAACTACAGCGATATACCAATGCCAATATCTAGTAGAGGTAATAAGATCCTGTGTGGGCAACAGAGTGCTTAATAATTGCTGCCTTTGAGATCCATATTTGGACTTCCAGCTAGATTAAATAACACTACGCGCACATAAAATCCCTTTGTCTTCCAAGCAGGCCAGGATACACGATCCGACCGAAGTGGCAATTATACCTTGTTGTTTTTCATTCGAAGCCTAAACACAGATACGATGTAATTAAAATTAATTGTATTTTCGGAATTTGCGCCCGAGGAACATCCGAATGCGAACCTTTGGCCGAAGTAATACCTCATAGTAATTTGGGTTTTAGACGATAAAGAAAAAATCGTAGCTGGTCATCACCGATCCAAGGACGATTAATTGCGAATCAAAGTGAAGAATTTCTCGAATCCATTCGATCCTGTCATGTTTGCCGATCGGAACACACCTTAATTGCTCATTAAATATGATGAAATAACAACTGCGACTATTAACGTCCATTAAACTAAGACTCTTGTAGATTTATCGTTTGTTTTGATAACCTGCTTTAGCCGCGTTGTCTACATGTAGTAATGCGTCAAGGAAACTATCCATGAGACGAATTTGAATGGGGTCGCTCAACGATGAGAATCGATTTTACCTGTCGATTTGAATTCTTAAGAAAACGTGGACATAATCCAATAACTCACTTCGAACAGGTTTGCGAGACAATTGAACCGCATGTCAGTGTCAGTACCAAACTAGTCCACTTGTTGCTTGATGGATAGATACGAGCTCCGGCACTTGTGTTTGCTTATAGTCGCTGTCACATTGAACCTACTTAGTCGTCGAGGAGGACTTTGATTGCTGTTAGTGTAGTGGATTGGTTCGTAGAACTTGGTGCGATTATGCAATCCAATAGCAAAGGTGCCGGCAGTCAAATCGTGAAGGAATCTGGATTTAATCTGGAAGGCCTCAAGGTCGTCGACGGAACATACAAATATCAGCGCTTAAGTGTGTAGTTCCTGGTTTGATAACATCTTTGTCTGATTGCGAAAACGAAAGTATTGCACAGAGAACGCAGCGATATAATATATGAATGCCACATACGAGTATAACAGATACTTTAAAATAGTTTCCTGAACGAGTTCATACGAACGTCGCACGCTACTGCAGATACTCGTACTCGCGCACGACTACAGACGATATTGCATAATGTGATTTATGTTAGTCGTACATGCCTCGACCGTAACGAAAACACATGTTAATTCAAAAATCGCTATTATTGAGATGCAAGCACGTACAGATATACCAACGTACGTGGCGCATATGTATCTACGCACCTTGGCCAATTTGAACGCCCTCTGAAGCGTTAAAAATAGTTTACTGTCGATCTTTTCGTTTGCACTTTTCCAACATTCTTTCGTCGGCAGTTTCCTAATGCTAAACAAGTTTTTTTTATTTTCATATTTTTATATCTTTTATAAGATCAATGAACGTTTTATACGCGCGGATAACCTTATTGCAATGACCAGTAAAAAAACCCAACGATTCACCAAGGAATCAAGCGATTCGAATGTACTACAGGTGGAGTAAGTCACCCTCTTGCCATTTCAAGGACAATTCAACAGACCCCACAATGCTATCCTTGAACCGCACCAGCAAACGGGTTTCACAGAAGTATGGATTGATGCAATCGCATTTATTTGCAGCTATCGCAAGCGCCAATTGAAGTTTTATTTCACTTTTGACCACTGTAAAATGCTGAATCGTAAAATGTTCATTTTTATCACTCCCCATTGCTGTGGCGAAGCGTAGATTACGAATATCCTGGGGAATCTACCCAGACTGTCGTCACCTTATTAAAATGGAATCCAAACACCATGCCACCATGTAACGATGCACGAATAAGATCCATCGCAATTGCTAACAATGGCGATTGTCATCATCATTGTCACGGTCAGTTTTGTTATTCCCCCCTCATTCCATTGAAGCTCTATTGAGTTTGTGAGAATTTTATGGCACAGGATGTGCAACATCTCGCGAAATGGATTTATGGATGCAGCGTGGCGTGAATTCGTTTATGAAATTTGCAACGCTTGTGAGCAAGAATATTAGTACTCTCTGTGCTTTGATGTAGTTATCCGCTAAAAGGCCCCACAAGGTGATTTAAGTGAAAGCAAACGTTTTGCGTGAAAGGTCTAATACACATCCATTTTTATATCTAAGAAATGACAGTAAACTTGCATCTTCTTGCACTTCATTCAACAAGCCAGAACTAAAAAGACTCAAAATTGCAAACAGGTGTTGCGAGTGTTTTTTTTTAATTATCTTCTCTCGACCCGGTCGCACAATGACACGTTGCAATGACTCAGATGCATTTGTTTGAGAGGTAGGTCTTGAGGTCTTGGTTCCTACCGGATACATGGATGCCATATGTTTCCGTGATTTTAAACAACCACAACCACCACGATACTCCCACTAGGGGGCCTACCTAGGCCGGGACTGACTTTCGGCACCGAGGTACCGACCGTCAGTTCCGAAGGCTCCTGTCTCCCGTGGTGCTAGAATATAGCTTCTGGGGGAGATGAGCCCTCCAAAGCTCGAGGTATAGCATCTCCCCTTCCGTGTCACTGAATTCAGCACACTCGACTGGAATATTTTTGAAATGGGCCTCCAGCCGGGCCCGTTAAACAAATTTGCTACTATTACCCGCAACTTGTGTCAATGTGTCATACCGAGCATGGCTGGGCTATTTTTCCCCCAGTCACGCCCATTGACACCATTTGAACACAAAAAAAAAAAACAAAAACTTTAGTTAAGAAAACACAAGAAATTCTTTTAGATATCTGGGGACCCTACGCCCCTTGCCTCCTAACCCTGGCTCAAGGCAGCTCTCCACCACCTCAATCCAGCCCCGGATTTTTGTCGCCTCTTGCGACAGGCAGGCCTTACCTTGGGTATACTCTGACTCCTACCCGAAGGGGTGACTCGAATCACCACTGAGGTCTCTACTTATTAAGATCACGTCATTTGCCATGACACCTTAAACACACTTTCAGGTCTGTGTTTTTTGTTCCTCCACGCGCTGTCAAAATTCCAAAAGTTTAGCGGTATGCTTACTGTCAGTGGCCAAGTTGTTGTTTGGCCAACTCGGACAAAATAATGATATTTTCCGAGCGCTTTGTTTGTTTCCTGATCTTGAAGTCTGTTCTTTTGTTCACAAGCATGCAGTTTTAAGATCCGAAACCCGCTGTCATATTTAAAGTTAGTGAAGAATCTAGACCGAAGACTATGGAATGGACATACCATGGCTAGAGATTATCTATAAAGGATGGCTAGCTTGGAGTCATATTCCAGAAAAGTGGAAGTGCGGAAAGGTACTTTTCATCCCCAAGGGCGGCAGGAACTCTCATACTTCCCCCAAGGACCTAAGGCCTACCTGTCTATCATCCTTCGCACTAAAAACTTTGGAAATGCTGATAGACTTACACATACGCCACAGCTTGGATCCCTCCCTAACTTCTAAGGCACAGCACGCCTACTGTAAGGGTAAATTGGTCGAAACAGCCTTGCACACACTAGTGAGGAAAATCGAAAGATTAATCTCAAAGAACATACTCTAACAGCCTTCCTAGACACAGAGGGTGCCTTTAACAACGTCACTCCAAAAGCAGTGATAGAAGGGCTAGAAAAGATAAAGATGGAGAGGACTCTGATAGAGCTGATCAGCGAGTTGCTATAACTGCGCAAGATTCACTCTAAGTGGAGAAGCCTAGTAACTACCAGAGTGGTTACCAAGGGAACCCCGCAAGGAGGGGTCCTCTCACCTCTTCTCTGGAATGTAGTTGTAAACGAACTACTAATCAAACTAGAGAGAGAAAGACTGGACGTTATTGCCTATACTGATGACGTTGCCATTTCAGTCTATCCACACTGAATGGCCGTATGCAATCGGCATTCTCAATTCTGTGCAAATGGGCGCATAGCAACGGGCTCAGGATAAATCCCCAGATAACGGAGCTCGTGCTATTTACTTGATAGCCGGTTTAACCTATTACTCCAGTGCCAAATACCTTGGCATTATACTAGATAGGAAATTAACTTGGAAGAGCAACACAACTGAAAGAGCAAAAACAGCAACAATAGCTCTCTACACATGCAAGAAAGCCCTAGGAAAAAAATGGGTATTCAACCCCAAGATCACCCTATGGCTCTTCATCACGGTCGTTAGACCCATACTAATGTATGGAGTGATAGTCTGGTGGACTGCACTGGACAAGACAACATACCACAACTCGAGAAGGTACAAAGGATGGCATGTATGTGCATTACCGGGGCCCTCAGGTCCATACCAACGGCTGCGCTTAACATGATACTCGACCTTACACCACTCGATATTTTGGGCAAGCAAATTGCCACACACACGGCCATAAGACTAAAAACTAACTCGAAATGGACGAGCTATGTTACTGGCCACTCCTCCATCATGCAAAATCAGATCACTGCAGCGTTTTCCAGGCGGAACTGTTGGCAATAAAAGAGGCCATGGCTTGGCTGAAGTGGAACGTAATATCCACCACGGATATTCGCATTCTCACAGACAGTCAAGCAGCCTTAAAGTCGTTGGAGTCCCATGTGTACACATCAAAATCTAGTCTCGACTGTCGCCGATCTCTTAACGAGATGGCAGAACAATTCAACATATAGCTTATCTGGGTACCGGGACACAGCGACATAACAGGAAACGAAAAAGCGGACACACTCGCCAAACAAGGAACGACGCTACAATCAATCGTGGTTTGTGAGGGAGTACCCCTTACAACCATTAAACATAATCTGACCAATTGGTGTCATCACAGGACACTGGCTCATTGGCAGTCACGCGCAAAAACTAGGAATAGTTCCGAATGATTTCTGCAGAAGCTGTCAAGACGAGGAGGAGGTCGAATCCATTCACCACCTTCTCTGCGCCTGTCCAGCATTCTGCAGTATCAGGAAACGATACCTAGGCTCTTACTTCCTTAACGATCTGACAGATATTCAGAAAGTAGGGATATCTGATCTTCTTAACTTCTTAAGAAGCACAAAATGGTTCCACGAATAGGGGGGGCAAAACCCCGTCGTAGCTGCACAACGAGCCTCCCTGGCCTATGTGTATTCTTCTCAATTCTGAGAAAGCTACGATCCTACCTACTTAGACCTAAAAAAAATTTCAGAAGCGATTTTATCTCTAAGTGTACGCGTCTTTATCGGCAGAATGTCAGGAAGCAGATGCGACGATGTGGGCCAGGTCGGCGTTAGCCAATGCGTGTGATGTTGCTTTGATAAGGAAGTACAAGAAGCAATAGTCTGTAGAATTTTTGTTACGCATGTTCGACCACTCTATAACTCGCTATTGGTGCCTGATCCTTTCAGTAAATGTCAAGGCAGGAGTGTATATACATATACCATAAACTAGCAGTTAATCGAGATGCTCGTTGGTCTAATCACGCAATACGTTTAGTCTGATGCCGTATTCAGCAATGATGGCTTTTTGAGTGCCTGGTTGAGTGCCTGGTTTTGAGTCGAAGACACTCTGGGCTGAAGCGTTGCAGTCCATTCGCTCTGCATGGCCTAGTCATTTTAGACCTTGTATCTGTAGACGTAGTACTAGGCCTATGTCGCTGTACAGCCCGTGGTTGCATCTTCTCTTCCACTCTCCGTCAGCACAAACGGGGCCGAAGATTGTACGCAGAATTTTCCCCTCGAAACGACCAAGGATAAGGCCCAAGCCTCTACACCGTAGAGGAGGAGTTTTCCCTAGTTTACAGAGAGAGGCCTCTACTACTCAGTTGCCCCTTGAGCCCAAATAAACAGGGGTTGACAAGGTTTATTTTATGTCGAATCATTGCTGATATCATTGCCGCTTGTTACCAATGAGGTAGACGAAATCCTTAGCTACATTAAAGTTATAGCTGCCAATAGTGACGTTCGTCACTATTGCCAGGACGACGGTGTTGTTCGTCTTTCTTTGAGGACAGTATATATTTGGTTTGGCCTTCGTCTACCTTCAGACCCACTTTGGCCGCTTTTGCTGCAATGCTCACATTAGCTTCACTGACGTCTCGCTGCGTTCACCCTATCATGGAAATGTGCAATTGTGCAGACTGAAAGTAGATCGTGCTTCTTGTATTAGTCAGTGAATTCCGCAGGATCTTTTCCAGGAAAATGTTGCAAAAATCACGTGACAGTGCGTCGCCCTGTCTGAAAAGTTTTTTTTGATATCGAAGGTGTTGGTTAACTCCTTACCGAGCTTAATGGACTCCTGCACAACCTGTCGAGTTTGGCAGGGATGTCAGTACATAACATGGCTCTATATAGCAGGTCCCTATAGACGGCTCATATTCGGCTTTAAAATCAACGAAAAGGTGATCTGCGGCAGTGTAAATATTTGGTCTATCGTGGGTTTTCCTGAACTGAAGCCACATTAATAGGAACATGTCAAATTGTTCACGAATGGTTTCAGGCGTTCACACAGCAAGGCAGAAAATATCTTATACCGATGTAGAGGAGACTTATTCCCCTATAGTTGGCGCAGTTATAAGGGTCTCCTTTTTTATGGACCGGACAAATGATGCCGAAATTCCATTCGTTGGGCATGCTTTCTTTCAATCATATTTTATAGGTAAGCTTGTACATATTCCCAACTAACTCATCTCTAACTGCTTTAAATAGTTTAGCAGGCAGGTCGCCTGCACCAGCTGCTTTATTAGACTTCAGTTTTGATATCGCTATCTTAACCTCGCCCGAGTCTGATGGACGGAATTCTCTCCCATCTTCATTCAGTGTGAATGGTGCAGTCTGCCTGACAGCGGCATCTTGACCATCTTCGCCAGTACAGAGTAGGTAGAAATAGTCTTTCCGCATTCTCAGCATCGACTGTGATTCAACTACGAGATGTCCAAGTTCATCCCTGCAGGCTTCCTTCCTGGCTTTATATCCTTGGCATGTTCGTTTTACTCTTTGGTAAAACTTTCGAACGTCGTTCCTGCGACCAGTTAGTATTACAAATTGACAGACTTCAAGCATATGCAGACATCGAAGAAAGGCAACTAGAACTTTAGTATGCTTGAGAGTGCAGCTTAAATCAGTAAGTTTGCTTTCCGTATGGAGAATGATTCCGTCAATTACTCTGTGCAGACTAAGAAGAGAAGAATGCACAACACCATGATAATTAAAGAAAACAGACTTTGGCGCGATTTTTTGGTCTTGTTTTATATTTAGCACGATACTCAGTTGACCGGTATTTCATCGTATCCCGATACTCAGGAAGCATTGTTTCATACACTTCAACGCGACAATGCGTTGATCAGTGTTTTCGATATATACCAATCGAGATCTAATGCGTCTGAAGTCCAAGACATCTTTTTGAAATGCCAATATCACCAGTAGGGCGCCGTGGGCAGTAGTTAGTGTGTTGGACTCTGACGCACGATGAGCGAGTTCGGATCCCGATAACACCAACGCCATCGAATGTTTATTTCGCGGCGTCCCTCCTCGGCGGGGTACTGGCAAAACCCCCCGTAGTATAACTTGCCTAGAAAAAGCTTCTTGACTCACGCCGTTCGGAATCGGCATTAAACTGCAGGTCCCTTTCACCTGTGTGAAAAATAGAATCACACACAACATGGGTGATTGAAGGGAAGCTTGGCTCTGGTCCTTCATGAGCTTAACGCCACCAAAGAATAAGAAGAATATCACCAGTAAAATCTCTAATTGTTAATCGATGGTTTACAAACAAATCAATGATTTTTTGGACGTGAGCTTCGTCGGTTAATGTTGATGGTCGTCCGGGACGCTCTTCGTCTTCGATACGTGCTTAAGTTGGAATCCTTATACGACTTGTACATTTTGTTTTTCGATAAAGCCTAAAGCCTCATCACCCAAGGATTTCTGCATCATTCAAACTCATCTATGTACTTAATAATAATGCCTTCACTGCCATCGACTATGCTGACGATATAACCATAATCGTTATAGGCGATCGATGGAGGATCTGAGCTTGAGTTATAGCTGCCTTCCATCCTTGACGGCCAAGTTATCAAGACCAAGTTCTTTTGCACCCGCGAATACTTGGTCTTTATACCCGAGGTTCGCTCTTCCTCTTCTTCTCGAACCGAAGACCCTCTAAGCTGGAACGTTGGTGTTCATGCGCTCGATGTGGCCGAGCCAATGCAGTCGCGATGATGGACAGACTTGTAGAAGATAGTGCCTTCCCTGTTGATGCCTGCCCGTCGCAATATCTGCTCCAACACTAAATTGAAGAAGTCGCACTACAGCGCATCTCCTTGCCGAAATCACGGTTCAGATGTCCTAGAACCGAGCTGCAGCGATCCCGAATTCGGCCATAGCATCAAACAATTATTTGCGGTGAATGCTGTCGTATGCAGCTTTAAAATCGACAAAGAGAGGGTATGTAAACTCGATGATCTTGTCAAATTTTTGTAGATAACACTTAAACGCTAGACCAGAAAATGTACACACTTCCTTTATGGTACTAATGTACTAATGCCTTCATTTGCCACACCTCGATTTCTTCAATTCAATTCGATACTGCACCATCCCCGTTGAAAAAGCGTGGGCCTAAGGACTGAACCTTGAGGCACGCCCATACTTATGCTTACTCAGTTATTAAACGCCTTTGATACTTTCTGCCGGATGGTGAAGGACTAGCAAAGGCCTCGTAGGGGTAGCATCTGCCGACGGATGCTGGCCCGACAAAAAGCGAGTAAGAGCCTCTGCAGCCGAACATCTTGCAGCTCTGCTAGTCAGGTCCTACTTCCACCTCCTCGTGGTGCCATCTGGAAATTTCGATTGCCATGTCGAAACTCAAGTCGAATAAAGCTGCTGGCGCAGATGGACTGTCTGCTGAGCTCTTCAAAGCGGCTGGGGGTGAGCTGGTTAGGAGCATGCACCGGCTCATCTGTAAGATATGGTCAGAGGAAAGCATGCCCGAGGAATGGAGTCTCAGCATTGTTTACCCGATCCACAAAAAAGGAGATACCTTTGACTGCGCCAACTATAGAGGAATAAGTCTCCTTAATGTCGCATACAAGATCTTCGCTGCCGTTTTGTGTGAACGCCTGAAGCCATTCGTAAACAAGCTGATAGGTCCTTATCAGTGTGGCTTCAGGCCAGGAAAGTCCACCATCGATCAAATCTTCACACTATGGCAGATCCTGGAGAAAACCAATGAGTTTCAAGTCGATACGCACCATCTATTCGTCGACTTCAAGGCCGCATACGACAGCGTAATTAGAGACGAGCTATACAACGCCATGTTTACTTTTGACATCCCTGCGAAGCTCGTCAGACTATGCAGGATGACCTTGGAAAATGCTCGCTGCTCCATCCGAATCGGTGAGCACCTCACCGATAGTTTTGATGTCAAAAAAGGATTTAGGCAGGGCGATGCGCTGTCGTGTGATTTCTTCAACATCGTATTGGAAATGATTGTGCAAAAATCACAGGCCAATACAAGAGGCATAATCTACTTCAAATCCTCGCAACTCCTTGCATACGCCGACGACATTGACATAATAGGTAGATCGCAGCGAGATGTCAGTGAGGCGTTTGCGAGTATTGAGATGGAGGCGGCAAAAATTGGTTTGGCAGTTAATGAGGGCAAGACTAAATATCTGCTGTCATCGAAAAAGGACATTTACCACGTCTTGGACAGAACGTGCATATTGGCAGATATAAGTTCGAGGTAGTTAAGGACTTCATATACCTCGGCTCCGCGGTGACTTGGAACAACGACACCAGTTTCGAAATCAAGCGCAGAATTACTCTTGCCAACCGCTGCTTCTTTGGGCTCAAGGGGCAACTGAGAAGTAGAGCCCTCTCTCGTACGACCAAGTTGACCTTATATAAGACCTTAATTATCCCGGTCCTGTTATACGGCGCAGAAGCATGGACTTTATCTAAAGCGGATGAGGAAATCCTTGGTCGTTTCGAGAGAAAGATTCTGCGTTCGATTTTCGGTCCCATAAACACAGAGGAGGGTTGGAGGAGAAGATTCAATCACGAACTGTACGGGTTGTACAGCGACATGAGTCTGGTCAGGCGTCTACGGATCCAACGCTTAGATGGCTAGGCCATGTAGAGCGAATGGACACCACAGCTCCAGCCCGTAGAGTCTTTGAATCCAACCCCGAGGGACGAAGAAATAGAGGACGGCCGCACCTAAGGTGGCGCGCACAGGTGGAAGGGGACCTCAACCAACTGGGCGTGCGGCATTGGAAGAGACTAGCGAAAGATCGTGCTAGGTGGAGAGGCATGTTGGTTGAGGCCCAGGTTCACCCCGAACTGTAGCGCCCGTTAAGTAAGTAAGTAAGATACTTTCTGCCACATTAATAGGACAATTTAAAGATAGTAGTATGATCAACCATATCAAAAGCCTTTGTGACATCAACTAAAAACTTGGCACTAAGTTGTTTGTCCTTAAGTCCCTAGAAGACGGAAGAGCAGAAATTGTGCAAAGCATCTTCAGTAGGCATAGCATGTCTGAACTTAAACGCTTTTGGGTTAAGGAATTCGGAAATTGGTTTCTAAAAACTATATTAACCATTAAGAACGCTTGGGAATAACCACAGAGCCCATACAAAATCTGGACATTATTTGTCAACGGACGGGGTGTGAATAGCATAGCGAGGATATCTCATTCAAATATCTAACGACCTGCCCACTAGTGCTGGGGCCTTCTGTTATTCTTCCCCGAGAAAGGTTCAATCAATCATTTGACGAAACTGGGTACAACCAATGTCACTGCGACGTTCCCAACATCAACTATAAAAAAAGTCACACACCAAATGTAAAAGAAAAGATTGCTCTAATGGCATTTTGATGGACCTATGCCTCACCTGTCCTTGCCCCACCGCGTGACGAATTAAAACAAGTTTGAAGCATAAATTGAAAAAAATCCCAAGCAATGAATCTAAGCCAAATCAATAACCATTTTTTCCACCAGGCCAAATTCAATCCGGTGTAGATCACCGTTCATGATCTCAAAGGCCATCCACTTGGCCTGTACTTGCGTGTTGACGCGCTGATGTCATCCAAGGCAAACAGAAGTGTGGAAAAACCAATAGAAACATTCCCATGCCACTTGCATGACATTTATTCAACTTACATAGCTTCAAAGAAAAACATGAGGTAACTCAGTGCGTCGGGTGCGTCAGGTGCTCATGGTCGACTTTTTGGTTTTGTTTTCATTCCCATTGTGGTTCTATTTGATCAGATGCCTGTTTGTCTGATTCCTGTAACAATGGCAAGGCTCTGAAGTACGCTATTGGCGGATAGATTGTGTTTTTTTTTTTCCGAATATTCCATAGCTTTAATGGCATGTACATGAAAATGCTCTCTTTAGGCGATTTGGAAAAAATTTAACGCTGAAGCTAATGCAAGTCAGCTCATTTCAACTTCTGTACGTCTTGAAACGCCCTTGGTAGCGTCATTCATAAACAGTAGCATTTATGGCCCGCTTCAAGCTGAATGCTTTATTACTTGCAATTTATGCATGTTTGGTGGTAATGGCCTTGCTACGACCTACGGCTTGAAGGGGTATGTAGTAGATAGTACAATTCGTTATTTCCCTTTGGGATGCATTATCAAATATCGAATGATGGGAACAATTAGCTATAACGTCAAGGTCTAAAGACTTAAGTGCAGTCATAAAATTAAGTAGTTCCTTGGTCCGCCAACTATATAGGGTACATTCACATAGTTTTCGCTAATTGATTCCAACTCCAGCCCCGATTGGAACAGCTCTTGTTTGCCGTCAAATCAATAACCCTCGTCGAGGAAACGACTCCATTCAACGCGACTAATTAAAATATCGTCGTGGAATGATCGAAGAACAAACAAACATCCCGAGCAGTAATTGCTTTGGAAGAAAAACCCGGCGAAGTGTACACAGAGACGTCTAAACAACTTTCTTCACAGCCGTGCCATCGACAGTGTATACCATCACCATATCGGCTAGATTCCCATGCACATTTGTCTGTCGAGCAGAGACACAGCACTTTAATTACTCATCAGCACCTAGCCCGTACAAGTATCTAACAGTCTAGCGCTGAATGACTTAACAATTTGCACTTTAAGTACTCAACGAGAAAGAAGAGGTACCGATCCGCGGATGTCGCACTTTGTACTAAGTGTGACCTAGAAGTGATAACGAAAGCCATCGAATGTGTGCAGTTTATGGTAAAAACAAGAATCGATTAACGTTGACGATGGATTTCACTTTCCTTGCGGTTGACATCGACAACTAATTCAATCCGTGAAATCGAGTGTAAAGTAGTGAAGTAGCACTGTCATGTCGTTGTTATTACTGCACCAACATACAAGACATGAACTCGAATCAAATGCAACCGAACAACATCATCATAATCTTAATCTGCCATCGATGGCATGCCATGGCATGGCACACACGTCACACAGTAATGAGAGAGCAAGAGACGCCTTCTATGTTGGACAGCTGGACTGCAGTACGAGTATTGCGTGTTCATAATTAATAGATCATGCGAAGGCTAATTAAAAGAGACAGTCCGTCGGGCTGGGAAACGCGCTCGTCTCCTACACCGAGTCTTGTCTATTTTTGGACGCGTAGCCATGGAATTTTAAGGTGAATGCGCTACACTGGATTGTGGCCACAATCCAAGCCATAATGTCAAAAGTGGTTCGCAAAGTCTTGGCGTTCTTGTGCGCTTTGGTTTTCCATTTCACTTAACGTGCTTCGTCGTGGATTGGATTCTTCTTGTCTCACGCACTTGTTGGCCCTGATGCTCGCACAGGTTGGGTTTAATTAGTTTGTGCTCAACGGGTATATGGGTAGATTGAGGAGAAACCCTAAATTAAGCTTATTGGAGTGAAACCACTGTTGGGTAAGTATGACTGCTGACCTAAATAATGCGTAGAGTGCCCACTAAAGTAGTGAGCTGCGTTTGATCAGTGAGAGTTTGAATCGGAATGACCAAAATCGATCGTTTAATGAGAAAATGAAGTTTTATATCGAACTTGAAGTGAATTGAACTGAAGTGAAAATTGAGAAATTGAAGGTCGTTGTACGCGTTGAATGACCCAGGCGGAAGTTAGAAGGTACATAGGTTGAAGTACATAGTTGAAGGTTGACGAACGAGTGGAAGAGTTTACGGATGCGATGCAGGCACGGATAATCATGGGCTTCTTCAACCGAAATGCTACTTTAGGTTTTCCCGGTTGACATCTACTGCGAAATCTCTTTAGACCACGGCCTTATCGTTCGTTCTTTCCTGAATCGCTACACCATCTTAGGTGCTTTACCCGTTGTCGTTCGTCTAAATGGATAGATACCATACAAATCATGCAATCGATGAGGCGTGAGGTCATATAACGAGTTTTGTTCGAGGGAAAATTGCCTCCTAAACCTATGTTATATACGACTATCTCAACCTCGTGTAAGCCGAGATGGACGGAATTGTTTCCTGATTCGTCCTGGTCGACAGTGCCATTTTGACAGCCGACGTCGTCATATAGCCTGCATATGTAGGTATTTCCACATCGCTTGTGCAGACTGCATTGAGCATGAGCTGCTGACTATGGCTTTCCGGCATCACATTTGGATGATCCAACCTGGCTGCAACAGGATAATAGATGATGTAGCAGAAGAATATCTAGCGTTGATCACAATACTGACAACTTGATCTACTGTTGGTTGATAAACTAAGATTGCCATTGACACACATAATCAGGATAGAAAGCTTTTCGATTTCTAAGATGGAAGATGGGCAATAGCTGCGAGTCGGTGGACACAAAACCGCATTGTGTTTCGAAAGCATTCAATTCCACTCCATTCCTTTATCCCAACCAAATGATACTGTCGATATCGGAATTAAATAGAGTCCGGATCTCGATAACACCAACGCCATTGAATATTTATTCCGCAGGCGTCTCTCCTCCTCCTGCGGCAGGAAAACAGAATTAGTCGGTTGGGCTATGGCCTACTAGGCCGTAACCGTAAAAAAAAAACACAAACTCCAAAACAACCACAAGTCTCGGATATAACGGACCGGATTAATGTTGACGACCCTTGCAAAAAACGAAAAAAGGACAATCATCTCTGGCTCTGCACGTGCAATGCTAGGTCCCTAAACAGGACGATCTACGTCCACGCCCCCACGGACGACAAGGATGACTCCGCCAAAGATAAGTTCTACGATCTCCTTGACGGAACGTACGCCCAATGTCCCAGCTATGACATCATAGGAGACTTCAATGCTAAGCTGGGAAAGGAAAGCATCTTTGAACGAGTCATCGGCAAACATAGCCTCTACACGACACCACATCCGATAACGGACAAAGGCTGATTGATCTTGCTACGGGGCGAAATATCTTTCTAGCCAGTACGCGCTTCCCGCACCTCGATATACACAAAGGCACCTGGCGGTCTTTTGATCAATCGACCACCAACCAGATTGATTACATCGCGATCGACGTCAGACACTCCTCCACTATTCTTGATGTTCGAACTTCCCGAGGGGCTAACATCGACTCGGACCACTATCTTGTAGTGTAGTGTATCACGAACGCAGGGGAGTAGAGTAAGAATACAAAGTTATGACGTCGAAAAGCTACTATCGCCAGAAGCCGCTCGTGCTTTTCCGATCGCGTCTCCCTTAAGCTTTCCAATACATCTCAATCCTCCACGCTATCAATAGAAGAGCAGTGGAGCCTTTGCAACACAAGCCCTGAGAAGCTCTGCATCCGAAGTCTTGGGTTTCAAGGCTCCACCACCAAGAAACACCTGGTTCGATGACGAGTGCAGGAGGATTCACACAGCGAAGCAGGATGCATATAAGACCTCGCTGCATAAAAGAACAAGAGTAGCTCGTGAGCTCTATGAGTTAAAAAGAAGGGAGGAGCATGAGCTTCTCAGAAGAAAGAAGAAAGTGCACGAAAAGCACGCGATTAAGGATTTGGAGAGGTGTTACTGCAGGCGTGACGTTCGAAAGTTTTATCAACAGATAAAGCGAACATGCCAAGGTTATAAAGCCAGAACGGAAGACTGCAGGGATGAGAACGGACACCTAGTAGTAGAATCGCAGTCGGTGCTGAGAATATGAAAAAAACACTTCTGCAGACTGTATAACGGCGATGTTAGTCAGGCAGAATGATCCATTCCTAATCGACGAAAACCGCAAAGAATTCTGTCCCCCTGACCTCGACGAAGTTAAGATTGCCATATCGAAGCTTAAGTTGAATAAAGCTGCTGGCGCAGACGGACTGTCTTCTGAGCCCTTCAAGGAAGCTGGGGATGACATGGTTGGGAGCATGCAGCATGAAGCCTTTTGTAAATAAGCTGATAGGTCCTTATCAGTGCGGATTCAGGCCGAGGAAGTCCACCATCGACTAAATCCTCACACTACGGCAGATCCTGGAAAAAACCAATGAATTCCAAGTCGACACTCGCCACCTATTTGTCGACTTCAAAGCCGCATACGACAGTGTAATTAGAGACGAGCTCTAGAACGCTATGGCTACCTTTGACATACCTGCTAAACTGATCAGACTATGCAGGATGACTTTGGAGAATGATCGCTGCTCCATCCGAATCGGTGAGCACCTTACCGATTGTTTTGATGTCCAAAAAGGATTTAGGCAGGGCGATGCGCTGTCGTGTGATTTCTTCAACATCATATTAGAAATGATTGTGCAAAAATCTCGGCCTATACAAGAGCCACAATCTATTTCAAATCCTCGCAACTCCTTGCATACGCCAACGATATTGACATAATAGGTAGATCACAGCGAGATGTCAATGAGGCGTTTGCGAGTATAGAGATGGAGGCGGCGAAAATTGGTTTGGCGGTAAGCGAGGGCAAAACTATATATATGCTGTCATCAAAAAAGGACGCTCACCACCGACGTCTTGGCCAGAACGTTTGTATTGGCAATTCTAAGTTCGAGGTTGTTAGGGACTTCGTCTACCTTGGCTCCACAGTGACCTGAAACAACGACATTAGTTCCGAAATCCAACGCAGAATCACTCTTGCCAATCGCTGTTTCTTTGGGCTCAAAAGGCAATTGAGTATTGAGCCCTTCCCGAACGACAAAATTGACTCTATTTAAGACCCTTATTATCCCGGTCCTGCTGTACGGCGCAGAAGCATGGACATTATTCAAAGCGGATGAGGAGACCCTTGGTCGGTTCGAGAGAAAGATTTTGCGCGTGATTTTCGGGTCTATAAATGCAGACGAGGGATGGAGGAAAAGATTCAACCACGAACTTTACGGGCTGTACAGCGACAGAAGTCTAGTCAGGCGTCTACGGATTCAACATCTAAGATGGCTGGGCCATGTAGAGCGAATGGACACAACAGCTCCAGCCCGGAGAGTCTTTGAATCCAACCCCGAGGGACGAAGATGCAGAGGACGGCCGCACTTAAGATGGCGCACACAGGTGGACGGGGACCTCAGCCAACTGGGTGTGCGGCAATGGAAAAGGCTAGCGAAAGATCGTGCTAGATGGAGGGGCATGTTGGTTGAGGCCCAGGTTCACCCCGAACTGTAGCGCCCGTTAAGATGGAGAAGAGGCGTCTCTCCTCAGCGGGGTACTGGTAAAACCCCCGTATTGGCATTAGGAATCGGCATTAGGTCCTATTCACCTGTATAAAAAATCAACCACACACGCCACCAAAGCAAGCAAGAGGGTACTGTCATTAGCAAATGAGTGGTTTGAATTAGAAGAGACCGATAAGAGGTCACTTAAAAAAAGTAGGAAAAGTGTCGGGGACAAAACTGAACCCTGCGGAACACCAACACCGATTTCGAATTCATCCAAAATTGCTTTACAGATAAAAAATCGACGACCATGAACTCCTGCTATCTTTGGAACATTGAAGGATTTAACTCCTCAGTTTTTGGTCGGAGCGGAATTTTTGGTCATCGATAGCGGGCATTTTACTATTTATTTTCGATAACAATATTCTGACACATTAAGATGAGAATAGTTTACATAGATAAGGTTACTAAGAGGTGATGAATAGATTATGAATAGATTGGCCAAATATTTAAGTCGTTCGGTTTTAAATTGCTTTGAATTTCTACTTCTTCCCAATGCAATGAGGAGAGAGTTCCAAAGGCGTGTGGAAAGAACAAAAAATAGTTTTTCAGATGTTAAGCACATGTATCTAGGTTGAATGAGTCTGTTCGTTCGTTCAGATAATGGGAAAGTCAACTTATTAAAGAGGTAGTTAGGCTGTCGGGTATGTTGGATCTTGTGAAGGAAAGTCAGGGTGTGGTAGATGAGGATGTTGTCAAATATGCAACAAAATCGACATTATATTGACCCAGTTTGATAGCCAGGACGTAAGAGATGTCCACTAGATTTCGGTATATAACCAGTGACTTCGACTTACTCGAATTGAGGCAAAGGGTTTTAGCTTGGGCCCAGTCAAGGACACCTTGGAGGTCTCCGTTAATTTTGGCAACGAATGCTACTGCCGAGTGAAATGGAAAGGATATTTGTAACTACTGAATGAGCCTTGCGGTATGTCTTGAACATTTAAAATTTTTCAGTATCTTGTTACGCAAGATAGTGTGTTTTACTGTGTCAAGGGCATTGGAGAAGTCGAGTAACATAAGGAGGGTCAACTCTTTTTTATCTAAACCTTTCCTGATCCCGTCACCGGTAAACAATAGAGCAGTTTTACAGCTTTGCTGGGGGCGGAAACCTGATTGACTATCATGCAGTAATCTTTCAGCGGGCTGATGTCTAAGATTGCTTTTTCAAAAACTTTAGATGGATAGGGAAGATCGCTATCGGTCGATAATCGGTGAGGTCTTAGGTAGGGCAACTATTTTAGCCTGCACCCATTCACTGGAAAAAATACAGATAGTGATGATGCGGTTGAAGATATGGGCAATGAAAGGCATTGCAGACATTTTTGGCTTGTATATAGTTTTTCTGGTTGTCCTCAGAATTGTTTGCCCGGTGGCAGCCATGTTGTTGTCGAGGAAACACAGCGACCAGTTGAAACTGGTCACCTTCTATTTCACATACAAAATGGAAAGCCATAATCTGTTGCGGGGGTCAGCGCATACACTACTTTACACTACTATCGTAGTTTATTCAAACCCTCGTCCAAAATCGACCGTAAAATTTCTTTTCACTTTAGTTCCACACCAAAAGTTTCGGACGTCCATAAGCTCAGTTAAAGCAGTCATCAATAAAGCGGTCAGCATCCCACCTTCTTAATCGATTCTACAGTAGAACAGTAGGTCATCGTGGGTGACTCTCAATATTTCAATCTGATGAAAGTAGCATTCTGGCGCTACCGCAGCGACCTACTGACCATACCTTGTCAGCTTTCCCACCATCATAAACCTCCGCTTACTTAAGGGCAATCGCGTAAATCCAAATTGCTCCTATTCCTTCTGACACATTACTTAACAAATTGTGTAAACCCTTCAGAGCATCACATTTGCATAAGACCTCCGGTAATCCCTCACTTATACCCATTAGATCATCTCTATAGTGATCATGATCGCTGCCACTTGGCTACGCATACGTGTGTTTCGAAACCCGAAAACATCATCTCCAAAACAAGCCTTATGTAAAACACAACAATTACAATTAAGCCTGGTACCAGAGTAATTACTTTCTCCTCTCTTGTCTAGGGTCAGGCACTTCACAGTGCAGTTGTCCCAATTCTCTCGAAACACCAAACACTCAAGACCCACGCCCTGTCCAGATCGAAAAACTTGCCAGTCATACGTACTCGTACGAGTACTTGTACTTTCGTTTGATGGCAACATCAAATGCCCGTATAATCCTCGAAATGACAAAGCTTCAGATGCACCTCGAGAGATCTGGTTCCCCACGTCTGTAAGTCGAAACGCTCCACATGCATAAATAATGATGTGTGTGCCCCTCTTGCGAGCATTTATCTAATCGTTGGCTATTTAGCCATTTGGCTCTTGGGAGGCCTTAGGAATTACTCACATCAGGCGCTGCATTTATAACGAAATCGAAAGTTGTTAGGGTCGCTATCCAAACAACAGACGGGGATATGTGACGGTACTTGAGGTTGACTTTGATAAGACACACGCTTGCGCAGTCAGTCTGTATGTCAGCGACTTGAGTGCATTACGAGAAAGTTGCATCGAATTATTCGGCGATAATTACTCGTACAATGATCACTTATTCCGTTACACGTATTCGATTAATTGTGGTCATCTCTGTCGCTCTTAATGTCCTCTCGGCGCATTTCATGGACTCATTCCATTTCAAAGGGCATTGTGCTCCAGCACGAGTCTTGTAATTAATTGCCATTGATCTTGGGATAAATGAAGCGCCAAGATCGCATTCGATGGCGGTAAATGATGATTTAGAGAGTCGAGAGTAAACGGCGTAGTGGCTCCAAGTAGCCCGACGATTCATTAGCGATTATGCATGTCAGAGCGGATGATTGTGACTGCATGAGAACCTTAGCGAGCACTTAGTTCTGCATAAATTTCGTCGATATGACGAATTAATCTTTTTTCTCATCGAGACGCGGATAATTTGAGATTCGGTTTCCAAACCGTGGTATTTCTCTCATGCTAGTGAGTAATCTAGAAATGTATGAGAAAATGGGTTGAGGCATTTGAGATTGGGCAGAGACAAAAAAGCAATTAAAGCAAAAGTTTTGGGCTAGAAGGTACACTTCGTACGTCTGGGTTTAAGATGTTACTCGAAAGGAAAGTCTTGGTTCGTGGCAAACGATTTGTTTTGAGGTGAATATTTCCATAAATTAGTCAAACATCGGTATTGCTAATGTCTTAATGGATATTAATGGGTACATCCCATTTGATAGGTATAGGCAAGCTTCTGATCATACGTAAAGGTGCACAGAGGCACTGCTATCTTCTCGAAAGATTAAGGACCTGGTCTTAAGGGTTCGTTATAAGACGGGTAACGACAGCTAACAGGCAACATACAAACTGCCCACATGTCCAGGTCCAGGCTATATGGTGAATTCGTCAAAACTTCCCAACCAAGTTCCGTCAGTTGTCCCCAGGAAATAAAGACGTGTGTGGTTTGGCATTTTTATGACGGAACACTTCGCCTCCATTATCTTCAAGTATTCAGAATCGTGTTGTCTGCCGTCAATCTAGGCTTTAAAGTCGTTTGAGGAGGGTCACTAGCCGTTGCCATGATCGCTTGCATCGGGTATTTTTGTATTTAATCTGTTTTTCATCGCCCGCATTAATTCGCTTCAGCAGAATTCAACTGATGGTAATTCGGCCAAGTAGATCCTGCCAGCTGGAGAAGTTTGTTGGGTGAGGCTCAGGTTCACACCGGGCTGTAGCGCCACCTAAGTAAGTAAGTAAGATCATTCCAAACTGTGACAGCCTGCGTGCGACTCCTACTCTACCAGCTGCAAAATTTCATCAACTTTTTCGATAAGTGCGGACTAGAGAGAGAGGTGTATATTTGACACTGAGAATCTGTAATGGAATCGAGCAGGTAAGTCTCTCACAGCAATCTCACCGTACACTTCACACATTTTTCGCCAAGTTTTTGTAGCATTTTCATTATTTTTACAATAAAAAACCGCCACATAGTGTGTTTCTTAAATCATATCACTAATTTTTAAATCAATAAAACTTTTTAGATAACTGACGAATTACAAATTGTGTACTACTGTGTCCAAGAAGTAAGGTGACATTTGAATTTAAACTGCTCGCGCAAATGGATTTGGCTAACTGCTTTTACCAAGTGAAAGAGTTTAAGATACACCTCGTTTTGCGAGCTGCTAAATGTTAATTTTTCGAATTTTGAGTCCGAATTCGTTGAGAAAAGAATCGGTATTAAATTTTGTTTGCGGAATTAATTTTTTTGCTCTTAATTCATTATGGATGGTGCAGAAAGACTCTGGGGGCCTTGTCGAAAACTAAATGTTTACAAAATTATAGAGAGTTCCAAGAAAACCAAGAACTTGTCGAATGCGAAATGCGTCCCGGATAACAATCAGCCTCAACCGAAGAAGTCCACGTCCAAAAAATCAAAGATTTGAAATTTGCAAATAGTTGATTAACAATTGGAAATCTGCCACTACCATTTTCGAGGATGTTTTTGGGCATGAGATGCGTCAAACCTCGATTTGTACCGAAAACTCTTTTTTTGTTTTTTTTTTTTTGAAAAACATCGTCATTTTAATATGTATGAAACAATGCTTTCTGAGGATCAGGACGACATGAAACGCATTATTACAGGAGATGAGCCTTAGAAAAACATACGGTGTTAAGGTCGTTCAAAAGTCAGGGTCATGTTTAGTGCTTTGTGTAGCATTCCTTTTCCCGGATCGAGTTTTGTGGCGTTTATGTGAAGCTATTCACCTAAATAGGCCGGAATTAAGGTGAGACGATTCTTGGCTTTTGAAACACGATTTTACATACAGCATTGATTCTTCGTGCCCATTTTGTCAAAAAATCGGCCCGTCCCGTTCCACAACCACCACATTCACCCGATTTGGCACCGTGTGACTTTTGGTGTGCTCCGGGCACACCGTTTTGAGTCGTTAGAGAAGATACAAGCCGCATCGGAGAGAGAGCTGCAGACCAACCCGGAAATCAACTTTAACAACTCTTTCGACGATTGGAAATTCTGTCGGCATAAGTGCATTATATCAGCAAGTGATTACTTTGAAGGTGTTGAAAATGGTAGAATAAAAAAAGATTTTTCGAAAAGCACCACATATCACCTTAGTTTTTGAACACAATAGAAGACCAAAAGTGTAATCTGATATGTCATCTTTCAAACGCGGATTCGTTTGATGGAATGGAATTGATATGACCCTGTATAATGCCAAAAATTCTTCTCAAAGACTGTTGAGGCACTTAATAATAAGACATATTTGAACAAGCCATAGTAGAGCGTAGCCTACATCAATTAAATTAATAAACAGTACTATGTGACGCAAGCTATAGTCGATCAAACTAATCATGATACGATGAGCGCCAAGCATTTCTTTTGACATCATTGTCTCCAATTATAATCTTGTCTTACCAAAACGACGGATACGAAGATTTCGAGCACTAAGAAGACGATTTACTTACTTTTCTGGCCAGCAACCTATAGAGGGTCTAGGCCCGAGTTTATACAGCCTTCCATCCTTGGCGATTCCGGACATGCTGCTTCCAATCGGAAAGACCGAATTATCTTACGTCCGCGATCACTTGGTCTTTATATCGTTCGGTCTCTCCCTTTTTCTCGAAGCAGGAGGCTCGAAGAATCTCTTAGCTGGCGCGTTGGTGTCCATGCGGTCGATGTGGCCGAGCCGTTGTAGTCGACGGATGTTTGCTTTCCGAACTTTTACCACATGTTTGTAAAACTCATAGAATTCGCGGTTATGTCTTCTCGACTGCAGAATTCCTTTTTTCGAAATAGGCAAGGATCCGCTCTGCTGTCCTGCTTACCGTCCAGTTTTCGGCTCCATATAGCAAGACTGGCAGGATAAGAGTCTTGTAAAGCATAACCTTGGTTCTTCGGGACAGAAGTTTGCTCGGAGGTACGTGACTCCTTCACCACTTCGAAATTATAGCAGCCGACCGTTATATTTTGTTCTAGGTGATGGGTGACGGACCGCTTTTTTGTTAACAGGATATATTTCGTATTCTCGCCTGGTTTCGCCTTATCTGAAATCCCTATGAGCGCTTCCGCAATGGTGCACTGGGAATTTGCGACAATATCAAATCGTCGCTGTTGAAGTTGGCCCGCCGCACTATTTGCTCGAACACGAGATTGAAGAAGTCACAAGACAGTGCATCCCTTTGCCGAAATCCGGTGCAAAAGGCTCGGAGGCTCTGGAGCCGAAATGCACGGCGCATCAAGTGCTTATTAGCATTGCTCGACACATCCAGAACAGTATTCCCGGGAGCCCGAATTCGGTCATCGCATTAAATAAAACTTTGCGTTTAAGGCCTTGCAAAACCGTTTTAGACGTTCCCACAACAGAATCTTGTAAGCGACATTGAGCAAGGATAGACCTCTGTAGTTTTTGCAAGAGTTTGGATCGCCTTTATTGTGGATGGGGCAAATAGAGCTGTCGCCGGGCATGCATTCGTCCTGCCAAATTCTACAGATGATCTGGTGCATGCTCCCTAGCAGAACATCGCCTCCAGCTTTGAAGAGCTCTGATGGTAATCCATCCGACCTGCCTGCGACCTTGTTGTTTTCCATCTTGTTAATAGCTACGTATGCTACGCGGGTCGGTAACAAGATTGTTCTCGCAATTTCGAAGGGCGTGGGTACCGCTTTTAAAGGCCGCTTCGAGGCTTTTGGCTTTTTTGTAAAAGGTTCTCATCACGTCTTTGTCCCTGGACTCTTCGATATCCTTGAGCTGGGGTGCTGTGGCGACGCTCTGAACGTTCTAACATCCAGGATGTTTGACGCATATCTTGCGTTTTTGGCAGGTCGACCATCTGGAGACCGCCAGGTTACTGTGTGGATCTTCTTGTGAGGAAATTTTGTGCTATTTAATGTTGCCGCAAAGTCCGTGAGTCAGAAGCCGTCGGCTGTTATCGTATCGTGGAAGCTGTGCTTTCCGACTACTCCTCCGACTATGTCCTCGCCGTACTTGGGAAAATGTTGATGTCGTATTCCGGACAAGCTTCGTAGGCGACGTCCAAAGGCTCGTAGAAATCCTTTTTGACGGGTTCTTCGGCCTCATCGATAGGGGCATGTGCACAGATGAAGCTGCTGTTATAGAATCTACCTTGGATGCGGAACACAACTAGGCGATCGCTTATGGGCTAAAGACCGATGACTTTTATCCTTAGCACCCCAATAACTACAGTCTGTTGTGGCAACTGTGATAAATGTCGTGCTCCTTTTTCTTTACAATCCCTTGGCCTATCCCGCGTACTTTCTGGATTAGGGGCTCTAGGGGCTCTTCAAAATTTGATGTTGGAAAGATGTAGTCTCGTAGTCCAAACGGATCCCTATGATCTTTGCTGATCAAACGCAAGCCAGTTAATAGCTTTGGTAATAGCTGTCAGGGATGAAATTCTTTCAAAACAGAGGTTGATTTGAGGAGGTATACGGATAAGAACATTTTGTAGTATACGAAATCGAAACCGAAATCTTATAACGCTACTGACGCAAAGGGTTTCGCTTGGATTCCACCAAAAATGAGAATGAGAAAGCCTCTGGGCATTTTGAAGTAAAATGATGAATGCAAATTTCGGTTGCGTTGAGAGATTTTGGATTGAGGCTAGGTTATGCGGTAATCGAATTCCTGTCAGTTTATTTACCCTGAGGGCTTAAAATCAATTTGTCAGCGTTGGAAATCTTTTATTCTCCATTTTTCAAAGTTATCTCCTGTATCTTAAATTGCCTACAGAGGTTCTAACGCCAAAATAGAAATAACATTATTTAAAAAAAAATAAATATATCACCATACAGTTCGAGACACACCTAATGGCACTTAAGCGTATTGAAAACCATCATATCGCCTTTCCGGAATAGAAATCATTCACACGCAAATAGGAATTAGTTTCCTCTTGTTCATTTGTGGTACATTTCCTCCGCCATTGACTCCACCTTCACCCTTTAAGTGTACCAAAAGGCAAACGAACAAAGTCAATAAATCATCTGGAGTGAGTGTTGACATCGCCTACAATAAAACTTGAACACGATCTCGATCGGGAAGACGTCGCATTGTCGACAACGTCAAGATATACGCGCCGCATCTAAACAACAATCGCCACCGCTTCTCACACTCCATTCCATTCACTGCCATTCGATAAATGATGCGCAATGAAGAAGGATTAGGTGAGGGTTATGCAACCATTTCCAAGAGCACCTTTTCGTTTTATTTTTATTACCTCATCACCTCATCTCGGGTGTGTTCCTCCAGGTCTTGGAATCTATTTTTATCCAATTAATCGCTTTTTTAAATCTTTCTGTCTCCTTTTTGGTATCTTTTTTTTTTGGGAATTCTTTGTTCGACAATTTGAATCGCCAGCTTCTGCAGGACTTACTCGTCTTTTGCCGTTGTTAGCCTTGATTTAATTCGAAGCCAACTGTGGTAAGAGGCTCGGGAACAACACGCTTTGTCTTGGTCGATTTCAACCGAAGAAAATTGGAATTTTGTTCAAGCCATTCAGAGGCGAACATAGCTTCTGTGATTAGGAATTCTTTCCGCCTCTTAAGCTCGGCATCTGTGTGTTGGTATATAAGCCCATTAGCACCAAAGTGCGGCTAGAACCTTCACGCCAACAATTCGGTTAAAGTCATTTTGCAAAATTTGATCCGCGAGACAGAAATACATATTCGTAGCTCGGGAACGATGGATAAATAAACAAACTTTGAAACGTTGAACTTCTTCATAGGAATTTCAACTCGAAATCCGGACGGTGGTATGTAAGTCAAGATGAGATTTATACATGCGAACCGCAAGGCGACCTCTTTCAACACCTCGATTTAGCCCTGCCGAATTTATCCGCGATGATATCATCGATTCGGCAATCCTGTTGACAGATTCTCAGGCGGACTACATAGACTAAACACGCAACGACAGCCAACTGTGTTATTGTAGTCTAACAGACGCTTTTATGGACGCGACTCAAGTGTTGGTTATTAAGATTTCGTTTTACGAGTATATCCGTTTGGTTTGCGTGTCCCCCATATGAATAGTGCCATGGCAGTCGATTGTTGGAGTTTACTGATTAATTTTAACAACCGTCTTCGAGCGAGTCGTAAAAGTTCTTTGTCGATTGTCCGCAAGAATTTGTCATTGTTTGCGCGGGAAGCATGTAATAAAGTCAAATCTTTGTCTGGCATCACCATGCCATGCATCGTTTCTTTGTTGCGCGAAGGGTCCTATTCCAAATGCACAAACTCCGCGACATAAGTTGGGAAATCTTAAGGATTCAACCACAAGAAAATTAGCTAACACGATACCAAAAATAAAATACAATCACCTCCGAGTGAATCACAGTTGTAATACAAACTGCATTTAATGTGTAATATCGTATAAGAAAACAAAGAGAAAAAGATAGCGGTAATAAACAATATTACCGTTATTAAGTTATTATAACAAAACGGTCGGCGGCAAATGAGTGCCATTATCCACCTCAAGTACATGGATGCCGCCTCAAATGACCAGTACGCGGTCACTAGCCACCGCACCAAACTATTGAGTCGCGGGGCAGAGTATCCATTCATACGAGAATTAAAGACAGTCGTGGGAACCTTTCAGAGAAATTTTGATGCGACACTCACTCCAAGACGGGAAGAGGGATAAAAGAAGCGAATCACATTGCAAGGCGAAAAAACCGACGGCAATAGCGGTCGAAAAGAATGGGGTCTTCTTAGCCTCCAGTCTTTGGCATTTTTTTGGTCCTGACGCAAACGTTCGGCCACTCTCAAGTCTCACTCGCAGACCGGTAATAATTTATTAATTTTCAAAATAGTGAAAGAGCTCAGATACGATGACGACAACGACGGTAACTATGGGCCACGTTACTTGTGTCCAATCTGATGAAGAAAGAGATTATTAACGGCCATCACGATAGATATCTGTCTCTAATGAGACATATTTTCCTCCATAGTTTCAATGCGGATTTAGACTTGACTTTACTGCGATGAAAGAGAAATTAAATGAATTTGGTTCAAGTGGACATTTTGCCACTGCCACACCGATGCCACCGATTGGTGATAGTTATCGAGGTGATAGGGAAATTCGTTACTTTTTGACTGCTTTATTGATATCACATTGTTATGTAGATGGATGGTCAAAGAGGCTCAAATTTCAGTTGATTTATTGAGTCGAACGAATTTTATGGTATCCGGCTGGAATAGGTTTTCAAAAGGTTTTCCGATGAAATTCGTTTGAATGTATTTATACGTATACTCGTATCTCTTTCGTTCGAGAATCGAATTCGTTTTGCTTGTTTATTCGGCAAAAGGCGATCTGTTGCGACTGCGTGACGAAATCAGACTTTCTTGTAGGTTTTGTTAAATATTTCAATGGAAAATGATTAAATCATGTTAAGATATTTTATGGGCATGTACGTAACTGTCTAATAGTGGCATAACCTCTTTCTTTTGGTAAACAATAATGATCGTGGCTCTCAGATTGCAAACGTAAGAAAGGTGGCAATTCAGTTTCAACTTTTAGCGCCTAAACTTACGATCCTCCTCATTCAGCATTTTCGAATTTTGGATTTTTTGAACTCACATCATACAATGAAAATATAAAAATGTATGTATATACATAAACATCTTTTATTTCAATCAAAATAGGAAAGCAAGACTTTCAATAAACGCAGCCTAGTTGCCTTAAGTCCGACGAAAACTACGTATTTAAGGCTCGACCTATAGTATATTTTCAATAGATTTAATTGCCAATTCAAGAAACCTTGCCTGCAATAAAAACCCAATTCAATTGTATGAAAGTTATACAGATGTAAACCATTGATGCTAGCCAATAGTGGAGCATGCATTCTCCATCAAATATCGTGAGAACACGATCGCGACACAATATCCCCTTATTGATTTATATGCGCTCAAGCTCACAAAGAACAGTGTCGCATTCGTCAGCAACACCCAAAACTCTGATGAGTTGTAGGGATCGCGGAAGACTGCCAAAGTAGAAAAACACTTTCAGGGAGACAATTTAATTAAGCCGAGCTCTCCCAAAGTACATGTTGTTAAGATAGTGTGTTATGACAAACGCAATCATAGACTGTCACCATAGCGGCAACAATCTAAAATTTACTCCTACTCTTAAGGATTGTATTAATAATGGATTAGTAAGTGACAGGCTCACATAAAAAGGAAATTAAGACAAATTGCGATTCAGGTTAGGACTCTAGCTTAAAACTAGAATGTTGACTTCAGCCTTCAACTCTGGCTTCACTCTAAAACCCTGGCTTCAGTTGAATACCCTAGCTTTTGCTTAAGTTACTAGTTTTATCTTGAAACCCTGGGTCAAATTTAAAACTCTGGCTCAATCGTAAAATTCTGCCCTGCTCTCGAATTGATACTTTGATAACGTCCTGAGACCCTGGCTCCAACCTAAGAGCCTGATATAGCCTGAAAACCTAGATTTAGCCTAGGACTCAGTTGAATACTCTAATTTCAGCATGAAACTCTGCCTTCTTCTGAAATTATTGCCTTGGTATAAACAGATGGCTTCAGCCTAAAATCCTGACATTTGTCTCAAACTTAGGCTTCGGGCAGAAGCTTTGGCTTCATTCTAAGATCCTGCCTTTAGTGTAAAACTCTAATTTCAGCTTGATTCTCTAATTTCAAACAGAAACTCTAACTCAAGCTTGAAATTCCGGCTTCAGTATGAAATTCTGACTTCTGCCTAAAACCCTGTCTACCCGTCTACCCTATCTACAGTTTCAATTTGAAACTGAGGGCCAAGTTCAAAACTCTATCTACAACTTAAAACTTCAATATAAAGTTCCCGTCTTGTCTATATATACGGTCTCCACTTCCACTTGAAACTCTGACTTTGGCTTGAATATTCAGTTCCAATGTGCAATTTTCTTTTTGTAGAGACTCGCGCAGGTTCAAGAGTTTTTATATTCTCTTATGATGTGTTGACACACACAACCTGAACGGAGTGCAGTGGTTGGGGTCGTTGATGTTCGTTCACTACTCCCAGGGGTGGTTGTCCTAGACCTAGATAGGACGAGAGCCGACCAAATTCCGCGTTGGTTATAGTCCGTAGTAATTCGTTCAAGCACTTTAGTATTGCATACGCAGAGGATGAATTTCGGTTGACCATATACTATGAGTGATATGCCTGCAGCAGTACGTCGGCTCACTTTGCATTCACAACTGCGTTGCATACTTTTTGTCCGTATAGGAATTACTTTTTCTTGGCTATGAAGCGAATTTGAACCATACACCTTCCGCTCGGCGGTCGATGATGTTAACCACTGCACCACGGCGACCCTAATTTAGCATCAATATGCAGTTTTGGATTCAGCTTTTGCTCAAACCTACAACTCTACTTTCTGCCTGAAAATTTGACTTCAGTATGCAAATTTTGCTGCAACCTAAAACCCTGGTCACAGCCTAAGTCCCTGATTTCAAACTGAAACTTGGACTCAAATTTAGAACTGGAATTTTGGCCTCAATATGCAACTTTGGTTACAGCCTGAAACTTTCCTTCAGTCTAAAACCGTCGCTTCAGCTTAAATTCCTAATTTCAACCTCAAACTCAAGTTCAACCATAAAATTCTGGCTTCAGTTTGAGATTCTGGGATTACCTAGGACTCAGATTTTAGTTTGAAACATAGACTTCCACCCGAAACCGTAGCTTAAACTTGAAACCCTCGCTTTACCCGAGGACAAACAAATAAACCTGGAACTCTGCTCTCTGCCTGAAGTTCTGACTTCAATGTTAGTCTTTGGCTTCAGCTTGAGTCGCTGGCTTCAACTGAAACTTTGGCTCCAGCCTTTTGTCTCAACAGGCAGATTCACGTCTTTTTTTGAAGCAGATGTTTATGTATATGCAAAGATAGTGTTCAACTATGTAAAAGGGCGCCATGACTAAGTTGGTAAGTGCCTTGAATTCTGACGACATCAACATTGAGATCGATATGTAATCATGATGTCTCTCTGTGGCGGAGTTTAGACTTGGTAGTGCAATGTAGTCATGTGTGTCTGTAGCAAAAAAAGACCCGAAAATAAGGTTGTCGATTGAGGTTATCGCTTTTTCAACTTTGCTCTGAAACACCTTAATCAGGGATTTGCTAGTCTAACCATACGAGGTTTCACCCAAGTCATCCAAGTCACTAACTGGATAAGAGTTTAAATGCAGCATTTCAGACAAGACGGCTCTTCAACTCAATTAGACAGAACTCTACGGACATTTTTCTCGAAGCCTCTGCCGATGCTCAGGAGAAGAACTGTCACTCTGAGATACTATTGGTAAGGCCAACAAACAGTACTTGATAATGATATAGAGTGTGTTCTACACAGAATTTTTGATCTTTACTGAAGTCCCGTAAAGAGAGTAACTGACAGGACCGTATTGAGTCAACGTAACCGCATTGGACCACAATTTAGAGTTTCGTTTGGTGCCTACTACCGTTGTCGTCCTTACTAATTACTTATAAATAAGTCTCTTGAAATGTTGCCTTCAAAATTGTGCAGTACTTACAAGTAAATTGAAGAACTTGTTTCAATTACCTGAAATGAAAGAACACAAACTTGTTATTTGACTTATAGAAAAATGGGGGAAAAATTTTGTTCTAGACTTGTTACAAATTCCTTCGAGCTTTTAAAATGAAAACATGAAAAAAATTCAAAGGCCCCAAAACTCTTGAATTTTCACATGCCAAGCACAGGCTCTAGTCACGCACAGATACCCAGCTACCGTTTAGCAGAGATTCCACTTCTCCCCAGCCGACATTACCTCTCACTTGTTGAGGATTAATAATTCCTCGTTACGGCCTTTAAAATTTGCATCTCTGTGCAGACCATCGAACCAAAGCGGCCAAGTGGACTGAACCCAAGTGTCTGATAGCTTCATTACCCTATTCCCTGTACCCTGCACGTACTTATAAGTACCTCGGACTCACAAGAAGTCTGCATGCAACTCTGCACCTTACTTAATGGCATGGAATGAAGTATCTAGTTCCACAATACACATAGTTATCTTGACTGCATCGTGAGACCAGCCATTCGCACTGTGCCCCTTTAAACTCGAAACGCACCGCACCGCAGCATTGTGGATCTAATTTATTGCATTCGTCGATATGTTTCTCTAGATTCTAGATGCGGGAAAACTGGCAATCGAACGAACGACTTACGATGTGTTTCAAGATATATAGAGTATACGGATGCTGTGTGAATGTGGGCTTCGCTCGAGATAAGCTCCACATAAATTCCTCACTTGACTTTCTAGAGCGGAGCCCCGCTCAATTTGGGTGGGTGGGTGCAGACATTATTCTATTGGCTCCAAATGACGACAACTTGGAGTCGTTAGTTGCTTTTTCAAATTGCAATTAAACTCAAACGAGATCTGGTTCAAAGATAATTCTCTCTACTGATGGAGTTAATAGCGACAACGCTGGCATATAGATATGTAGGTGACACATTTCAATTACCCGAGTGGAGCTGTATATTTGCACCGCAGGCGATGATCATGAAAGGAAAGCGACACTTTTCTTTTCCATCAATTTTCAGAAAATTGAAAGTAGACAAATGGTGAGATACAATGAAGACAAAATCAGAATCTGTCGTGTTTCATTGCTCCCGAAATAACTGAAATCTCAGCCCATGTGCCACCTTTCATCTCTGATCTGCCTGACTGGCCTCGCATAAGTCACGTCTATCTGGCTCTCTTGGGAGAAGCCAGAATTATGTCACTACTTTCATCACTACCGGAAACGTGCCATCATCCATTCACGAGTCAGAGAATTCCCCATTTGGTGTTAGTGAATGGGAATTAGTACGAGTACGAGTATCTGTTTTCTTGCTTTACTCTTGCACCAAAATGGTTTCTTTTCTTTTATTAATAGTCCAGCTTCGGTCCTCCATGGATGCATTCATTCACAGCAGTATACACTTGAGATAGATTTTCATCGTTTACTTTTGTTTTGACGTGGATAGGCGAGTATTCGCTGATCTCTTCTGTAGATAGGTCATGATGAAACGATCTAACCGCATTGCGGATCGTTTTCGCGGCTTGCGAATGCGATTGACTTCTATCGGCTATTATTCGATCGACGTAGAAAGTAAATTCGGTTTATTCGTAATTCATGCATTTATGATTGGAAGTGGGTTACCAAATCACCATGCCACTGACACCATCTGCGAGTAGCTAGCATACTAATACGCTGCGTACGCTTGTTAGGCACACACGTTGCGCCTTTTGTTAGTTTTATCTCCTCACTTGCCAGTGCATGAATGATGACTATTCCGCGTTGGAGGGAAACGATTAGCATCTAATGGTGGAGTGGTTATGCGTGGAAATTAAATTATAGAACCATTAGATGTGATTTGATTGAAAAGCAGTTGTTGATGCGGTTAAGTATCTTAACTTAAAATCGATTGGAAATCGATACGACATGCAAGGTGGAGGCAGTGGAGGCATTTGGATTCGATGCCCACTTGAGGCGCGTAAAAGTGAATTAAGTGAAACCTGTTACCTCGGGGAGATATTTCAAAGAAAGTGACCTTGATTGAGAACAAATAGACAGATAAATTGACAGTGTCATTAAGGCCGCTCGGGCTTGTCACTTTACCTTACGCACTTGTCTTTCTTAGGTAGACGTAAACCCGATTAAATGCAAGTAACTTGGGCATGTCGATATTTCTATGAATTGTGACAATGTTGACTTGCATCTGTTGGTTAATACCCAATTATGGCATAATTTAGGGTAATCAATGCTTGCAAAAGGTGACCCAAAACTCACGTAAGACTTTGTTTTTGTTGAACAACATGTTAATGAACAATATTGTCTCGGTTTCGTAGAACTTTTTTATGGAATTAAATGACAAGTTTGAGCCTAAGATTGGGGACCTTGAAGTGCCAAAACTTTTGTACTTTTAAAACAGTGCTCAACAACGAAAACGTATAGTTCTTGCCAATTTTAATAGACCCTCTGGTATCAATCTGCTACTCTTACTGCATGGCAATTAAGTTCCGGAAATTTCTAAGCAAAAAACAAACAAATTAGTTTATCGTAAAATGTTACTATCGACCTTCACAATAGTCCCCCTCTAAACCACGTTTCCAACATTGTTCCTGCGATTCGAAGAACCCTTTATCTAGCCAAGATCTAGCCCTTCTTGGCGAGTTCGGGTCACACACTGAAAACAGGTGTTCATAGCCTATGATTCACGGTCCTGGTTGAACCGCTTTGCCATTCAGACATACGTGCTTTGGACACACACTCGTCTCCAAACTTACTTACTTAGGTGGCGCTACAGACCGGTGTTAACCTGGGCCTCAACCAACAAACTTCTTCAGCTGGCACGGTCTTTTGCCAGCTCTTTCCAGCGACTTACTCCCCGTTTGTTAAGGTCCCTTTCCACCTATGTGCGCCACATTAGATTCGGTCGTACCTCGGGGTTGGACTCGAAGACTCTTCGGGCCGGAGCTGTGCTTTCCATTCGCTCTACATGGCCTAGCCTTCTTAGATGTTGGATCCACAGACGCCGTACCAGGCCGATGTCGCTGTACAGCCCGTATAGTTCGTCGTTGTATCCTCTCCTCCAATCCCCGTTTATGCAAACAGGACTATAGGACTTCTCGAAACGACCAAGGGCTTCTTCATCCGCTTTCGTTAAAGTCCAGGCCTCTGCGCCATACAGGAGGATCGGGATGATTAAGGTTTTGTAAAGCGCAACTCTGGTCTTTCGCGAGAGGGCTCTACTTCTCAATTGACTCTCGAAGCCAAGGAAGCAGCGGTTTGCCAGAGTAATCCTGCGTTTGATCTCAGCGCTGTCGTTATTGTCGCTGGTTACTAGTCCTTGACCACTTCGAATCTGTAGCTGCCAATTGTGACGTTCTGGCCGAGACGTCGATATTGCGCGTCTTTTTTGGTTGACAGCTCGTTAACCGAAAGACACAATTTAACCGCTTCTGCTTCAATGCATTTCAATTCTCCATTGTTATTTGCACAATCTGACGAGTTTGGCAGGGATGTCAAAACTAGACTTGGCGTTGAATAGCTCGTCTCTCAGCACACTGTCATACGCGGCTTTGAAATCGACAAAAAGGTGATCGCAGTCGATTTGGTATACTTGGGTCTTCTCCAGGATCTACCGCAGTGTGAATATCTGGTCTATTGTGGACTTACCTGGTCCGAAACCACACTGACAAGAACCTATCAGATTATCCACAAAAGGTTTCCGGCGTTCTCACAGTACGGCAGAGAAGATCTTGTATGATATGTTAAGGAGACTTATTACCCTTTAGTTGGCGCAGTTATAGGGGTTTCCTTTCTTGTGGACTGGGCAAAGGATGCTGAGATTCCATTCGTTGTGCATGCTTTCCTCCGACCCCTATTTTACAGATGAGCTGGTGCATGCGCCCTACCAGATCCTCTTCAGCCGCTTTATATACCTCGGCAGACAGCCCGTCTACGCCCGCGGCTTTATTGTTCTTGAGCTTTGAAATTACTAGCTTAAGTTCATCTAAGTCGAGTGGACGAAATCTCTTGCATCTTCGTCCATTGCGAATGGATCATTCTGCCTGACAGCGGTATTAGACCTTTCATCGCCGTTAAATAGTCTACAGAAGTGTTCTTTCCATATACTCAGTATCGACTGTGACTCTACTACTAGCTGTCCGTCTTCATCCCTACAGGCTTCTACTCTGGCTTTATAGCCGTGGCATGCTCGTTTTACTTTTTCGCAAAACTTGCGGGCATTATACCTGTGATAGCATCTCTCCATCTCCTCGATCTCACGCTTTTCATGTTGTCTTTTTTCTTCCTTAAAAGCGTGTTTTCCTCTCTCTGTTTCTGCTGGTAATGTTCCCGAGTGGCTCTCGTCCGGTGTTTTGCTTTGCTTCATGGGCTTGCCCGCATTGCTCATAAAACCAGGGGTTTCTAGCTGACGGTGGCTTGAAACCCAATATATCAGAGGCAGCGTCTCTGATGTCGCGCTGGCATTGCTCCCACTGTTCTTCTGTGGGTTGCTCCGGTTGAGGGTTGAGGGAAACTTGATCGGCAAAGGTCCTAGCGGTCTCCTGCGATCGTAGCTTTCCGACGTCAAACTTTCGCTGTCCAGCTCGCCTCCGCGGCATCCTTGATATCTTCATTCGTACTATGGTTACAACAAGGTAGTGATCCGAGTCGATATTGGCTCCTAAGAAGGTTCGTTCATCTAGGATGCTGGAAAAGTGTCCGGCGTCGATCGCAACGTGATCAATCTGATTGTTGGTAGCCTGATCAGGTGATCGCCAGGTTCGTTTCTGAATATTAAGATGCGGAAATCGTGTGCTAGCCAGAAGGAGATTGCGCCCCGCCAAGAAGTCGAATAGCCGATGTCCGTTTTCGGACGTGGTGTCGTGGCTATATTTTCCCGTGATCGATTCAAATATGTCCTCTTTGCGCAGTTTTGCATTAACGTCTCCTAAAACTATTTTAGTGTCGTAGCTAGGACGTTGGGCATAGGTTCTGTCTAGGAAATCGTAGAATTCTTCTTTGAGTCGATCGTCGTTTTCCTCGGTTGGGTCGTGAGCGCATATCAAGCTAATGTTACCAAATTTAGCTTTGATGCGGATTGTTATGAGGCGTTCGCTTACATCCCGAAAGCTTAAGTTTTTTTGTCAGAGTCTTCCTCGACTAACGAATCCGCATCCGAATAAGCGCTGTTTGTTCTCCTTATAGCAGTTCCTGTAGTAGATGTCGCAGTTTGTCTTTTGTCTGGTCCATCCCATCGCACTTCTTGGAGTGCGGTTATATTTGCGTTATAGCAGCTGAGGGTTTGCTCCGGTTGATCGCCTGCACCCGGTCTGTTAAGGGACCTCACACTCCAGGTGCAGACTCTCAAGTCCTCTATTCGTTTGCAGGGGTCGACAGTTTTGTATCGTCCGAGGCTTGTAGTTGTTTCGGAACAAGTGTTTTTTTTTTCCTGATATCGATGTTACCCCTAAGCACAACCCCCAACCTGGAGGGCCAGGTTCCTCTTTCCCCAGGAACAAGAGGTTGGGTCGCTGTACACATTGTTTCACTGCCTGGCGGGTGCCAGGGCTGCTATTCAGGGGTGGCCACGCGGAGGCTGTGCGTCAACTTGAATTGAGCAGGGACAGAGATCGAAGCTGGCGTTTGCCATGTTAAACGCGATCAAATTCTTTGCTCTGTTTGTTCGCTCGCTCCCCGTCAAACACCACCAGCGAATTTCGGAGGATTTCCAAGGGTTTTCTACCAGATTTGACTAAAAATTTAATCACAACACGTTGCAGCGTCACTCAGTTTTACGGTGCTACTAAAAAAGTGTTTTCTTTTTCGAAAAATAAGCACAACGCGCAAACACCGTATTATAGAATTCAGCGTTGGACGACAACTGAAAGAAAGAGTCCCCCTTTCAAGGTAAATTTTGTTCCCAGTTCACGAGTTATGCTAAATTCCCGGGACTTATTTGACACTCTTCATGCTTAATACTTTACTACATAATTGGCGTAAAGTGTTGCGTCATTTTGGGACACCTTTCATCATTAGAGCGATGCCCCACATCTCATGAAATCGTGTCTTAACAGCTTATGAAATACGGGTAGACGGGTATACATCCGCTTACATTTTTTGTTCCTCAACCAATTGACGATGTGACTAGAGTCGGCTACAATCGTCACGATTCCTTTTTACCGCCAGACGTATTCAAAACCATTTGTACAGTTTTTTTTTTTTTCTATTTTTGATTCAATTTAATTAATCAACAACTACCCATCGTCACTGGGTAGGAGGGGACTGAGTCAACAGTTCTTTCCTTGCGGGTACATTGAACTGGCGCGGCGAGGCCCGTCATCAGACAGACAAGCTGAAGGAATAAATTATTGGCACGCGATGTTTGTCGGTCCCAGTTCGAATGCTCTTTTCATGTTTTGTTACAAATCTTTTGTTTCGCTACATCGATCAATATAAGACGCTTGAAGTGCTTCACATAAAAATAAAACAAAAACAATCAAAACACGAAAGCTCCATTGTGTCTGGCGGCGTGGCGGCACCTTTTGACCCTACGACCTAGACCCAATATATTACATTGGTCAGACGACTCTAGTGGTTGTTTTCTTTTGTCTATAGCTTTTCGGGATAATTCAAGGTAAGGTTGCCAGACGACAGCAACGCTTCGACATAGGGTAATCGCACGGAATAGCTCTAACTAAGGCTAGAACCGACAACTCACAATGCTCGACTTGTACACCCAAAAAATCATCTGTCTAGAGAAAGCGGAATTTCGATTTTGACTTTCGATTTCTGTTTTCCTTGTTAGACAACCGCATTCAACTGACATGTGTTTTTCACAATTTGCATGTCCGAATATTGAACGAAATCCGGAGAAACTAATAGGAACCCACGTGGGGTCGGAAGTCATTCGGCTGATAAATATAAATCAGCAGTTGTCCGAAGGGGGCGTTCTCCTTTTGCCAATTTTGCTTAGAAACGCAATTTGGCACTCCCACACTGAGGGCGGGGGGCCGTCATAACGTACATACTTGCGATCAAGTACCAGTATGACTTCGTGTTCAAGTGTATTGTTTTGCGAATTTATCAATCTGAATGTTCTTTTGTAGAGGAGATGAAGAGAAAGTGTGTGCCAGGTGAAAAGAAAGGACCTGACCGATGGGTGATTCTAATTAGACAGTCTTAGCACACGTGCCATCAGATGTACATAATACTGTGGCCTGGATCGATATATGGCAATTCTTTCATTGTCGATCGGCCAACAAAAGAAGGTCTATTCGGATTGATTCGATACTTTATAGGTGCCTCACTTGCCAAAGTTGATAAGCCAACCTTTGGAGAGATTTCTTGATCAATAATGACTAAGACATCATTGCCAATGATGTTAAGCACAAGTTGTCGTGTTACGAGGATTTTCCAGATTCAAAACTTAGGCGGTAAAGACTAGATACAAAAAGTTATTAGAGCCGATTACCTTCGAAACATCAGCTTGACATACATTCACGCCCCCACAGAAGAAAAAGACGACAGAGTCAAAGGTGACTTCTATGACCTCCTAGATAGAACATACGCTCCATGTTCCAGCTATGACACCAAAAGTTCATCCTCTGCATGCTCAATATTAAAAATGCTCGCACGAATTACTATAGACTATAGCCAAACGCGGAATTTGGTCGGCTCTTGTCCTATCTAGGACCACCACTAAAACCACTGCACTCCGTTCAGGTTGTGTGCCAAACATCATAAGAGTATAACTCTTGAACCTGCGCGAACTATAAAAAAAAAAAATAAACAAAACAAAAATTGTTTTTGGATATTTCAACGCGAAGCTGGGTAAAGAGAATATCTTTGGACGAGTTGTAGGAAAGCACAGCCTACATGACACCACGTCCGAAAACGAATGCAGGCTAATAGACTTTGTGACGGGGTGTAATCTTCTAGTAGTTAGCATACGATTCCCACATCTCAGTATCCATAAGGGAACCTGATCGTCTCCTGACCAATTATCTGTTAACCAAACCGATCATACTGCCATTGACGCCAGACACTCCTTCAGCATCTCGGATGTCCGAACCTTCCGAGGAGCCAATGTTGACTCGGATAATTACCTTGTTGCAGCCAAGGTACATATGCGGATATCGTGAACAGTGTGGAGTCGAGTAGGACCAGCAAAATTCGACTCGGAAAACTGCAACTGCAAGAGACCGCCAGGATCTTCTTCGATCGTGGCTCCCTCAAGATCGCTCAAGAGCCGTTATAGGTTTCCAGCCAGCACTTAGGGAAACCCTTGGTTTAATGACAATGCAAACGGGTATATTCAGAAAAACGCAATGCAAACACGGCCATGTTGCATCGACGAACGAGAGCTGCTCGTGAGCTTTACGAGCGGAAAAGAAGGGAGGAGCATGCGCTTTTCAGAAAGAAAGTTCAAGCGAAGCTCGCGATCAAGGAGATTGAGAGATGTTATAGCAGAAACGCGTCCGAAAATTTTACTAAAAAATAAAATGAACATGCCAAGGTTATAAAGCCAAAGCGAAAGTCTACAGAGATGCACACGGACACCTAGTAGTTGAATCACAGTCGAAGTTGAGAAACTATTTTTGCAGACTGCATAACAACGAGGATGGTCAAGATGCTGCTGCCAGCAGAACTCTGGCGTGCTGTGTGAACGTCTGAAACCATTCGTTGACAATTTGATAGGTTCCTATCAATGTGGCTTGGAGAACACCCATGAACACCGCATATGACAGTGTCTACGGGGATGAACTTTACGGAGCCAAGTCTAGTTTTAACATCCCTGCCAAGCTCGCCAGATTTTGCAGGATGACAATAAAGAATTCTCGCTGCTCCATTAAGGTCGGTGGGGAGTTAAACGAGACCTTCAATGTCAAAAAGGGATTCAGACAGGGCGACGTATGCGAGGACGCAGCGAGACGTCAATGAAGCTTTGAATCAGAAGCGGCTAAAGTGGTAACGGTAAACGAGGGTAAGACCAGATATATGCTGGCGTCAAACAGAGGCGCACAGCACCGAGGTCGTGGCCAGAAGTCATTATTGGCGGCTCTTACTTTGATGTAGTCAAGCGGCAAAGACATCAGCGCTAGACGGAGAATAACCCTTGATAACCGTTGTTTCTTCCTGCTCAAAAGGCAATTCCGAAGTAGAGCCCCCTCTCGGAAATCTAAGGTGACTTTCTTTAAAACGTTAATCGTCCCGGTCCTACTCTACGGCGTAGAAGCTCGGACCTTACCAAAAATAGGTGAAGAAATCCTTGGTCGTTTCGAGAGAAAACTTCTGCTTAAAATCATCGGCCTCATTTATGTTGACGGGGAATTGGAGGAGAAAATTCTACCAAGAGCTATACGGGTTATACATAGGCATCGGCCTACAGATCCAAGGGATCCAACGTCTAAGATGGCTAGGGCCTGTAGAGCGAATGGACAGCAGAGGTTCGGCCCGAAGAGTATTCGATTCCAACAACGAGGGACGACGTTGCAGAGGACGGCCGCATCTAAATTGGCACACACAGAAGGAAGGGGAACTCAACCAACTGGGCCCAGGTTTACCCCGTACTGTAGCGCCACCTAGGTAAGTAGTAAGTAAGCCCTACGATTCTCCATGAAAACTGGCATCGAAAAAGACCTTGCTGAGATCTACGAATTGTAATAACAACATTTTTTTCAAAACCATTTTGTAATCAATTTAAATCCATAATTTTAAATCTTCGGGACAGTTGGCTTTAAATTTAAGGTTGATATGCATATAGAGAGCGCCTTGGCACAGTGTGTAGTGTGTTGACCTTTGACGCCGATGAGACGGGATCAAATCCCGACAACAGCCATGTCTTCGAACGTGTTTTCACGGTGCTTCTCCTTAACGGGGTACTAACAAAACTCCCTATAGTATGATAGTCAAGAAAACTGTAGGTCCCTTTCACCTATGGGAAAAGAAAATCACACACAACATGGGTGATTGAAAGAAGCTCGGCTTTGGTCCTTCATGGACAACATTTTGGAAATGTTGGGTTTCTTAGCCTCATCTACTATGAAAAGTCCTGCAAAGAACTCGATAAGGTAATAATTCAGATGGTTAGTTCGTATACCAAAAATATACCGATTGGGTCAAGCCACTGCCATATAATAGGTTGGGTGTTAGGTCTACTATACGAGTACGCATGTATGCCGACTGAAGATCACTATCTACGGTATATGGATGAATTCCACCTACTCAAGTTCAGTTACGACTATCAATCAAAATAATGCTGATTGAATTCTAAAGGCTTTAGCTAAGATATAAAATCAGAACATGCCCCAAAATATGTAGAACCAAATAATGAAATCACGCAGCGACGAATGCCAAGAGCAGAGCCATTGAGTATGAAGTCGAATACCAAAAAAAAAAAAAAAAACCATCGGTACAAGAACAAGCAAAATTAAACGACAATGTTGTCCCAAAAGCACAACGACGCACCACTCTTTTTGTTTTTAGTTGAAGCACGCCACGCCTAGGGATGTAATCACAATCAATTTGAGATCGAAATCCCTCAGAGGCGGCTCTCATGTCACGGACAACTCCTTTTCCAAAATCACAACTTGAATCGAATACCAAGAAAACACCCTCGGGTGTCTAATCCTATTTTTACTGGACAATTTTTTTTTTTTGTTTTGACTTTGTCGAAGCCTTAACGACACTAACCACTGATTACTGACTACTGACCACTGACCACAATCCACAAACAACTTTCAATTGAATTCATTAATAAATCATTTCACCGGATTGTTTGTAGTCCAGTTTGTCTGTTTTTTCACTCCTTGTCCGTAACTTTTTTACTCACATTGGCTACTTCTCGGATTATTTTCTATCTCGGTACGACTTCCTCTCGACATCGATATGAAGTGGATTGCACTGCAACCATGCCATGGACAGTTAGTAGCCCACCAACCAATGCAGGTTTTTCAATAAAAAAAAAAATCCAAAGAATAGGAAAAAAAATGTCAAAGAAAAAGGAAAACAAGGCACAATTGTCGCCTATTAGTCTCTCACTGTCTGTTGGTTGCATGACAACTCCTTGCACCTTGCTACTTGCCACTTGGAGATTTCATTTCATCGTTGCCTCTCAGCTGCAGCTTATCATCGACGAATTGCATAAAAATTGAAAAACGGAAACCTTGTCTTAATTAATTCCAGACTACCGTCAATCGAGGCGGATAGTTGGCAATCGAAAACGAATTGTGTGTGATTTCTAATTGAGTGCTACAAATAATGGGATAGATGGTGGACAGACGGAAGTGTGTGATAAAATGGTTTTCCACTTCGGTAATTAGGGTTGACAAACCAGGTTACGCCGGCATCTGTAAGGATTTAGGAAAAACACCTCCAAATTGACCCACAAAGTACCGCGGATACCGAAATATCCACACAAAGGCACCACCGCCAAGTGGTACATTCATTAATTCTATACATGTTCCCGACCAGTGAAAGTACTATAGACACTCGTAGCAACCATCTGTGGCAAGCAGATTCGCATTTTTCAAATTCTCTTACTGAAGATTCATTGCATCGTTCCATCTTCCAGTGGGTAATTTAGTCTTTCGCCCAGCAATTTGCATTGTTCACCTGTCGAACTTATGCAGAGCTCATCGCACGACATTGAATGCCAAGATGTGCAAGATCCTGAATTATTCTGCGTACGTACCAGATGCTGGGCGATCGGAGTGAGCATCAAGACGCGTTGAATGATTAAAATGTGTACCTCGGTACTTTCGTCCAAGGAAGGAAGACCACGTGAGTGATTGTCGGTAGTGATCCCATCGCATGATTGCAGATGGGAGAAAGTTAAACACCGACATGAGCCGTATAGGCTGATGTGAGTTTTTTCCCATTTTTTGCAGACTTTTTCTTATTTCTGTCTTTTCTTACAGAACGTGATGTAATTTGAGGTTTTTAGGTGTTTCGTTTACACAAAAAACAACAGTAAAAAAGCGGAATCAATTCCAATCAACTAAATTTCGCATTTAGATACCTGAAGGCCTAGTACGTATTACGAGTATCTACTAATCTGCCTTTTACTCTGGCTACCGATTTATGAGAAGTGTAATTTGAATTCCATCAATGCAGCTTAAGATCACAAACAACAATCAAATAAAAACAACAAAATAAAATAAAACTGGAAGCAAGCAGCCCAGATAAAGTCGTAAAGCATCTATGCGGAAACCCAAAGCATAATTATGGACTTTCCCTGTTGTTGTTCGTCTTTGAATTCGATGAAACCATATTGTTCCACGATAAAAGCGAATGCTGAATGGCCGATGACAGTTGATTGTCTGCTCGTCATTTTATGAGCAATTTGTCTAGTAGATAAGGGACCAGACCAAGACGATTGCGAGATTAATTGGAACTGACAAGTTCCCGAATGATTTTGGGGCAAGAAATGAATGATAGGGGCCTGGGGGCTTTTGATCTTTGAGTTTAATTTGCAATGCTAAGCTTGTTAGGAGCTATTAAACTGATCCGTTTTTATACTTTTCCGATTTAGTGCCTTTTCATTGCCCTGTATAATGCTGACTGATACGGAACGCAAACGATATTAACCCATTTAAATGCAGTACACGGTGATAAAACTTGATGATGTGAAGTTAAAGTTAAAGTGGTAGCGCGTGTGAATCTGCTGTTACACCACCATTTTTGAAGTAACTTGATCTAGCTTCTTCTTCTTGTGCGGCACTACAGTCCGGGGTGAACCTGGGCCTCAACCGACAAACCTCTCCAGCAAGCACTATTTTTTGCCAGCTGGCTCCGAATGCGCACAGGATGTTGGTTGAGGTTCCTCTCCAATTGATGGCTTAGCCATCTTAAGTGTTGTATCCTTAGACACTTGACTAGACGCATGCCGACGTTTAGCGTTGCTGAAACTTCTTCTTCAGTTGCCGTCATCGCAAACAGGGCTGACAATCGCACGCAAAACTTTTCTCTCGAAAAGACCAAGAGCTTCCTCATACGCTTTCAATAGCGTCCATGCTTCTGCACCATAAGGCAGGGCAGGGATGATGAAAGTGTTATAACGCACTTGGCATCTTGAGAGAGGGTACTGATGCTATTGTAGACGAAGTCTTTTACTACCTCAAAATTGCTCATTGTAACGCTCTGTCCGAGATGTCAATGTTGAATGTCCTTCCTTGATGATAGCTTATATATACTTTGTTTTGCCTCGTTTACCGCCAGACCCATTTTGGCCGCCTCCGCTTCAATGCCAACAAACGCTTCATGGACAACTGGCTGTGTTCGATCATATACGTCAATGTAATCCGCGTAAGCTAGCGGTTCAACGGACTTTTGGAAGATCGTACCTCCAGTGTTAACCAGTGAGTTTCGCACGGTCTTCTTAAGTGAAATTTGAATTGAGAGCGCGTCGCCTTGCCTAAAACAGACGCGGCAGACGGGACAGAGCTGAGTGTACCGTCCGTCCGACAGCAGTATTTGGGTCGTCGTCGCCATTAAACAGTCTGCAGAAATGATTTTTCCAGATTCTCGGCATCGACTGTGACTCCACTACGTCCCGGCAGACTTCGATTTGTAGTTTGTATCCACTGGCATGTCTGCGCTCATCGTCAAACCATAGGTTTTTATTTGGTGATATCATAAAACCTAGTACATCAATGGTAGCTTCTTTGATGGCTACGCGCACTCAAGGTTGAGGCCTTATAACATCAGCCGTTGTGTGAGCAATATGTAACAGGGAGAGGGAGAGGAGGTGCCCATTGACATTGATCTTAAATATCTGTATATTGTGTTGAGGGAGGAAGGCTGAACGAGGTAGCGCGTTCTACATTCCTGTAGTTCGAGTGAAGAAAGAATCTCTATTTTTGACAACGTCTCCATTCTTCTTCGATTGTTATTGTAGACATCGCCGAATTTTCAGAGAATTTCTGGGAGACTCGGTCGGCAAAGTTCCTAGCGATTTGTTGCAATTGTAGCCTTCCAACATCAAACCGTAGTGTTAATTTTCGACTCCATCCTTCTCTCGATATCCTTGATATACCTACTGCCACGAAAATGCAAGCGAAAAGCCCTCTTATTAGAAAAATCTCACCCATGTGAATTGCCGTCAACGTTTTGTACTGAACCTGTAGCCGCAGGACGCTACAAACTTGCTTTGTAAACCACTTTGTTGTTCTCCATTTTTTGTAGTAGAAGCGAGCAGAGGGGCGCCGTGGTACACTGGTTAGTGTGTTGGACTCTAACGCACGGTGAGCGAGTTCGGATACCGCTTCTCGAGTCACGCCGTTCGGAATGGGCATTAAACTGAAGGTATCTTTCACCTGTGTAAAAGAAAATAAATCACACCCAAGATTGGTGATTAAGATAGGCTTGGCTCTCCTTCATGGGCTGTACGCCATCAAAGTTAAAAGAATCGGGAATGAATGGGAAGTTCCAACTTTATAGATCCGCGACGAAGTCTTCAACTTTAGGCCAGGGTCCTTTAAGACTCCGAATAAAAACCTCGGTCTCCAGTCTCCTATTTTCAGGATTGTGCATACGTGGCCTCCTCTGTCATGAAAGAGAAAAACAAGAAAAAACAGAAAAACGAAATATAATACCGATGAATGTAAGTGCCTCTTCAGACCTTATCCGGCCCCTTAGCTGGACCAAACCGTGCCTGTTATAAGCAAACGTCACTGCAATACTGCAACTATTGAATTTTATGAAAAGTCCCCGGAGTTTTTTTTTCCTAGACGGTGTTGACCCCATATTTGGGTAGTCCTTTTCCGGTTCTGTTAAACGAACTCGTTAGAAAGATGACGTCTTAGAGTACATTAATTTGGAAATGGGTAAGCATTTTACTATAAAACCGCCACTAAATATGCCGAAAAATGTATGGAGTGTACGAGGTACGAGTGAGCGCCGGACACAGGAGAATTCCGGTCCGAAAATCATGATGCCAAAGATGAACCTTTCGCAATTACTGAAAAAGTAGATGAAATGTTGCTGCTGGCGAAGCAGGAACGGCACGCAAGCTCATTAACTACATGACAGTTTCACATCGTCTGCTTGGATTACCATCAGTAAAACGCTGCTAAAGCGAGTTATTACGGCTGATGAAAAATGGATTAAATACGAAAATACCCAACGCAAGTGACCATCCACAAACGACTTCAAAGCCTGGATTAACGGCAAACAAGGTGATGGATAGTGCTTTTTGGGATTGGAGGGGAATTAATCATTATGAGCTACTGCAACCTGGCGAAACAGTTAATTGGTCCTAAGCACAACTGATCCGTTTAAACGAAGCAATAAACAAAGAGCGATCAAAATTGGCCAACAGAAAAGGAGTTGTGTTCCATCCCGGCAATGCTAGGTCACAAACATTCCAATGCCACAATCCCAGTACCCGTTGAGTATAACTGAGGTACAAACTTTTCTTAGACTACTCGGTCAACTACGTGGTTACAAACTGGATTCGATGTGGTTTTAGCAAATTCGACGTCAACAAAAAAATTATCAAATAACCGCAGTGACGACTCCAATTGTCTACAACGAATTCCTTTGCCGCTATTACCACAACGAATGTAAGAGGCACGTGTAGACCTCTACAAGCCATGGAAAAATAAATAAACATGAAGAGCAAAGAAGGCTGGCCTCTGACACCGATGAAATCTAGTACTTGTCCATTGAACTTTAAAACAGACGTCCCCTAAGGAGAGTTACAATGAATTAAATCTTCGATAGCGATGATTCCAGTGCCATCGGCATTAGAGAACATAAGACACGCCACTCTCTATAGAGTGTGGAGCTGAGCTCGTCCCTAGGTCGTGCTTGGCGTGACAAACAAACATAATTCCGCTGTCAGTAAGAATTTCAAACCGAACGACGATAAGCCATACCATCTATCAAACTATGAGAAGTTAAGACTGGCTTTGCAGAAACCAGTATTAAACACCCAGTCGTTAATGTGGGAATTAACTGTGGACGCAGGTAGATCTAGGAGCGGTTTGAGGTCCTAAGAAGCTCTGCTCTGAACCCATTCTGGTGAATTCATCATATATCTCATTTCCTGCGATCCCAGAGTGGTCTGGAACCCATACAAGCCTTAATAAACTTAGTCTACCGACTCTGTTCAAGAAGGACTTGAGTTCAAGCACTAATTTGGAGCTAGTTAACGGGTTGCACACAGCTTTGAGTGCAGCTTGGCTGTCACTGCAGACGCGTATGCTTTCCCCCTTCCACCTATGCTTCACAACGTAGTGCGTGGCCATTAGGATTGCGTGTATCTCTGATTGGAAGACAGACGCATATTTCCTTAACGGGAAGTGCTGTCGTTTGTTTTCGCGATCAAAGAAGACCCCAGCAGGGGACCCCCGTCCAGACCTGGAGCCATCCTCGAAAATGCGAAGACTGTCCTTCACTCAACTGTGAAATTGCAACGCTGTAGGATAACGGGCGTCAATGTGTCAGAAGGCATGTCCATGAGACAGGGGTCGCAGGACAATACTTTCGCAAACACACGGTTATTCCTGTGCGAGTTGTACCAGAGGCCATTTGTCCTCAGAAGAGACATGGCTTTCAGAGCACATCCTCTGATATATATTTCATCAAAGCATCTAGAGCAGCGTCCATGCTGGGGAAAGCCCCCTTGCAACTGAGACAAACCGTTCTTTGGAGTTTGGTGAAAGATACTACAACGTGTTTCCGTATTAGTCTGTTTCACCAGACAACCGATGCCTATGAGATTATAGGTCTTGACATGGCCGTGTAGATCCACAGTACCTTTGCCGGCGATAAACCCCATGTTTTGCCAAAAGCTCCTTTGCATTGCCAGAAAGCTGACAGCGCTTTGGTGGTTTTTGACTCAACATGTTTTGACCAGAGAAGCTTGCTATCTAAGATGACGTCTAGATACATAGCGTCCTTGGATATCGGGATGGAAGTGCCTAGGTTCAGCGCTTCTTGAATATTCCTTCCCGGAAGTGAGAGTCGGGAAGACATCTACTTTTGGTCAGCATTCAGCAAATGCGGCATCCATCTTGCGTAGAGCTTTCGCATCCCTAAGATGTTTTGCACCCTTTCTTTCGATATCCCCACAGCCACAGATATTTTATTCACTCTCACTCGCCTATCATCCAAGACGATATCATGCGACTTTTCAATGGTGTCCGGTGTGATGACCGTTTATCACGTTGGTCATCTTCGAGGGATGTGCAATCATCATGTGCCACTCAAGTGCCCGTAAAGTTTTACCAAATAAACGAGGAATTGTATCACTGCACAATATGCAAGTTTTAAAGAAAAACCTGCAAGACGTCTACTGCAAAAATACGTATAACCAAACTACTTGACAGAACACATCCAGACTGCCATCTCTGTGGCAGGACAATAACCTATCACCTCACCCTCGTAGACATCTCTTCCTTTTTTTATTCAGAACTTTGGAAAATCGCTACAACTGTCTTCGTCCAGACAACGAAAACTAATACCCAACCCTACACTCATCTACCAGAGCACACACTACCCACTTCATTAAGGATATGCAGACTGATTTTTAAATAATACGCAAGACGACATACCTCTATCTACGACTTTACTCTTTTACATACGTAAAGACAGATAGTTGACTGTAGGAATACTGTCAATTTTCAAAGTTAAAAGCGCCCTTGAAGTGGAAGAGAATTCCCAGATAAATTGCATCTCACTCAACAATTTCAAGACTTTCTTCAATCCCACTGCAAATTTAATAAGTCTAATCTGGAGACGCGATTCCCTGAAACTCTTGCAATTTAAACAGTCAACCAGACTGCATAAAAGACCAAAGTTCTTCAAAGAACAATTATTCACTGGAGTCGGTACAGTCTCCACGCCCCATTTGCATTAAACGCCACATCACTGCATCTGCATGTTTGTTTGCCAACAAACTTTACGAAAGCACAGGCTCTACTTAAGCATGACTCGCTCATAATACTTTAAATAGTTCGTAAAGTCGTTCTTTATGTTGAGCCATCAACCAGCCGGTCGACCCCTTGCCGCCAGTATCACATTACAAGCACTTTACCGGCCCCCAGGGCGTCACACTATCGTATCGAAACTGTGTCAGTGCGACAACAAAACAACCACAAGTAGGTACTACGTTAGCAAGAAAATTGATTGTCATTTGTTCCGAACAACCTAGAATAAAAGAAGGCAGGCAACCCGTATCTACCGCTATGCTTGACGCTAGGTAAACTAATTTCCCAGCAATTAGTTTTAACTAATTCGAGTTGTTTGGTTAGTTTGCCTGCGATAACAGAGAGCGGCGTTTCTTCCGGTAGAACTGTATTCGTATGCGACACAAAGGCGGGACGTAATTGCATTGAATGTAAAGTGGAAGTACCATGCAACGGAACTCATCCACCTGTTGGTGCTCGGTACGCAAGAATAAAAACTCAATTTGCGTACTAGTAACTTCATGAAAAAAAAAGTGTATTCCTAGCACGTGCTCGCCAGTCAAACTTTACTGTCATCACTCCCACAGGGCCACGAGTCAACGTGCAACTCCAGCGACATGACGAATACATTTGTCGAATGCAAATCCGGTGCATGCTCTCGGGTGCAATCAAAGTGCATAATTGATTTCGGGGCGGGATGGAGGTACTGAAACATTCATCAGAACGCATCGATTTCGTTTGCGGTACGAATCTGTCACCCCGAGTTTGTGGCCAGCCGGAGATGGGCGGGAAATTAATTATTGTTCAACACCTAGTAGACCCAGAGCGGTAGCTCGGTTAGTTCGTTTCGAGCAGGAAATGATATCAGCAATTGGGGACGAAATTGGCCTGGCTTTGTTTGGTCGTCGCATGTTGAGATACTGTGATGGAAATTTGCATAAATAAATCACTCATTTTGGGTTGGACAGTTTACTAGTTACAGCGATCGTATACCACACGTATGTGGGGGTTTTGAAATTCGATTTTCGATACGCGATAGTGTTCTATGAATCAGTCTGGAAATTAGATCGAAATTTCCTCACACCAGGTAAAGACCGAATCCACATCGATAGTATTCAGCAAACGGTCGCCGACCTCCTTACTTGTGGAGGAGGAACACCAAGAATAGCTTGTCACTCTTCGCAACGTGTGTGTACTGCAACCAAAGTGGATGGGTACATGCATCTATTCTCTTTCCATTTGCCTGAAGCCACGGAAAGAGAGTCGGGATAAAAGGTATTCTCTGCTGAAGAGCTTTGAAAATTAAGCACAAACCAAAAGGGGTTGTTTGTGCTTCGTTCCGTATGGAGCGACGGAAGGTATGCCCTCATTCTTAGTTTTTGCCTTAATTGCAACTCACCTGCAACCTACTTCAGATATTTTGATGGAATTGCACGTAAAGCTGCGTTCCGACCGAGGGGCGACGAGCACAAGTCCTGTGGCGTTTACTCTGTTTTAAATTCGAGCGAGCTTCTTGCTTCAGTGGAGACTTCCAGTTAAGGCTTAAGTAGCACTTTACGTAAATTAGGTTAATTGAAGTCATCCATCGATAGATTGGATATTATATGCCTGCAGGAAGTTACCTTGCCAAAAACAAGTTATTCAAGTGTCGTACAATACAGGTTTCGGATAAGCTTCCCTTGAAGCAGCACCATAATTGGGGCATCGATCATCGCTTCGTCTTTCGTCAGCCCCCTCTCTAAACCAGTTTCGTTTGAATTTATAATCTCATATCCATCGGCAATAGAACATGCTATAACACAATCATTTTTTTCACCGCCATCCAACTGAGCCAAGTTGACTGAGTTTTATTGACAATTCATTCATTCGGACGCAAATGCCATTCGCCATCACGATTTGCACATGCAATGGGAGTCTCCCATTACAGCCCAACTAAGAGCAATTCCGTTTAAATCATAAATCTTGCCGACAACTCACAGATCTCGGAGCGATAACTATGCAGCAGGGTTCCCATGTAATTAGACAGTGGCACCTACGTTGGATTACAAAATTCATTCTTCACAGCTCGAATGAGCCTTGAGCTCATGAATCTCTCGTAAATCAATTGCACGAGCAACGGCAACTACTTATGAAGAAACGTCATTGTCATCACAATGAAACAGGTGAAGGAAGCGTCGCATATACATTAAAGTGATTTAAGACATCCAACGATAGAGGTCACAACAGGGACCACCAACAGCACGCAGAGGAGTCTTTTGTCACTAGCCACTTAAGTGCCTACTGACCCAGAAAATACAGCACCCAGTTCTCTGATGTTCAGCCTCCTTATCACGTTATTTTAGTTGCATAGTTCCGCTTCTCCACTAACTCGTACATCCGGAGCTTGACATCTTCCTAAAATACGTTCGAATTCTTTAGGAGTCATACAACTGACTGGCTGGAGGTATGATATTAATTGACTTACATCTTCACACTCTGATGCTAACGAACGTGGGCGTCGATCGTTGAGGGCGGCGAAGGACCGCGGTGATTCAAAGGAAGAGTGCGGCTAATAAACTGCAGTGTCTTGCATCTATTTTTGGGATGACATTTCATAATTGATTGCCGACACAGCGAGCTTCTATTCCGGGAGATTCGTAAATCGGTTAAAGGATGATTTATTCATCGAGCAATACTTCTGGCCTCTCAGGGGTCTGGACTTATTGTTTTACACTCAATCCCATCCATTCAGGAATGCTAACAGAATGTTGTAGTTATGCGGTTTTTTAATTAATGCCCATCTCGGTTACTATTGTTTACTAGCACATATCTAATCAGATGGTGCCGGCATGATAATAATGACTATTTCGCCACGCCACGAGGGATTGCTGGAATTTATAGTAGGTGGTCGTAGCCGAATTGTTTCGACACACCACCACCACAAATACGCTGGATGCGTGTTGACTTTTGTTGCATAATTTGTAGAAGTCCATGACGGCCGAGTCGCGGCAAATGGATAAACAAATATTGTACAACGTTTTACGACAGCTTTCGAGTAGTAGTCCATGCCCGGATAAAAGCTACTTTGTTTCTTCAATCATGAAGAATGTGTCGAATGATACCACACGCTCCATCATCGGGGTGACATGATTTTATGGCGCGTTAAAAACTCTACGGCATCTGTATAGTGTTAATAAATTAATTTTTACTTTTCGCTTCTAGTAGGATTCTTCGGGTTAAAAGGAAAACATTAATTGAAGGAATTTATTGGTCGTAAACGAATTGTAAGACTCTTTTGCTGGCAATCCAGATGGCGTGTTAGGTCACGAAGGGATGCACGAAGTATTCCAAGTATTGTGAAAAATACTCAGTAACTTAAGTGTTTATTTGAAATTGGCCATACAATAATCTGACATAAGCCAATTAATCCCCCCAAAAGACAGCCATCAAGTCCCATCAGATACTGCCCTCACTCCAAAGCAATAGATCTTTCCTTTGATCTTCAGAGCGATCCACGTAAGTCTCTTCATTAAATCCAACGCTTCAACTGCACTCATTTGAGACAATTAAAAAATTTAAAATTCCAATAAATTACATCGTAGAGGCGGGCAGGCGGTTTCATAAGCTTTTTCTCCGACTTTAATGTTCTTTATCTGGGTATTACTCAAAAGCGGAAGCTTCGTTTTGTGAGCACGTCAATAGGCCTAAGTGATTTGGAATAAGCATCTGAGTGCTAATAAGTGGATGTACATAATCATATTCGTGGATGGAAGTGTTACAGAGAGCGGGTAGCAGACATGGAGATTTTTCTAGTGTGCTTGGTCACTTGACGGGATTATATTAATTTGGTGTGGAACAGATGTGATCGTGGCTCGCCATATGCTCCTTTACATGCGCGAAGTTTTGAGTGAATAAGCGATCTCTTCGAGGAAGACAATCCTGGAATTCGGAAAAAGGTCCCAAGAACCAGAGCTGCTTTTTACTCTTTTGCGGTGCATTATATGTAAACTTACTTATGTTCTACTTGGTTACACTCTCTTAACCAAAGAGTTATTGTTTGCCGTCAACCCAGGCTTTTAAGTCAGTTAACTACGATCGCTTGAATTGGGTATTTCCGTATCTAATTCATTTTCAACGCCCATAGTAATGCCTTTCAACACTATTTTACTGATTTCAATAAAAATTTTTGGATAGTTCATATGACACCTAAACGACGAGCTTCACTGAGTATAGTGCTCTTTTTAGATGCTTTAAAGCTGATGTTTAGAGCCTGTGCTTTGACAGCATGTGTGCCACTCCTACTTCTTCTTCTTCTTCTGCGCTACAGTTCGTAGCGAACCTGTGCCTCGTTTAAAAAACCTCTCCAACTGGGACGGTCGTTCGCCAGCAGTCTCCAGTCCCGCATGCCTAGTTAGTTGGGGTCCTCTTCCACGTGCGCGCGCCACCTTAAATTTGGCCGTCCTCGACCGCGTCGCACCTCAGGGTTGGATTCAAAGACCTTGTAGGCCTTCATGACTTAGCCATCTTAGGCGTTCGATCCGAAGACGCCGTGCTACATTCACGTTGCTGTAGAGCCCGTACAATTCACTATTAACTCTTCTCCTCCACTCCCCATTTATGCAGATCAGGCTGAAAATAGTACGCAAAATTGTTCTCCCAAACGACCAAGGGCCTCCTTGATTTTCCGATAGGCTCTGGTTCTCAATTGCCTCCCGAGCCCAAAGAAACAGCCGTTGGAAAGAGTTAATCTGCGTTTAATTTCAGCACTGATGTCATTGCGGAGCCTAGACGAAGTCCTTGACTACCTCGAAATCATACCTGCCAATATGTGCGCCCTGGCCAGGACGCCGGTGATTCGTGTCCTTCCTCGAGACAGCATACACTTCGTCTAGCCCTCATTTACCGTCAGTCTCATTTCAGCTGTTGAAAAAGTCATACGATAGAGAGTCGCCCTGTCTAAAACCTTTCTGACGTTAAAGCTTTCGGTCAAGTCGTTTCCGACCCTGAAGGAGCAGCGAGAATTTTCCAATGTCATCCTGCACAATCTGACGAGTTTGGCAGGAATGTCAAAACTAGACATGCTGCTATATAGTTCATCTCTATGTAAGCTTTCCTATGCGACTTTAAAGTCAATGAACTGATGGTGGGTGTCGATCTGGATCTCGTTGGTTTTTCCAGGATACGCCGCAGTGTGAATAACTTGATCAATAGTGGACTTCTCGGGCCTGAAACCACACTGATGTGGACCAATCAGTTTATAAACGAACTGTTTAAGGCGTTCCCACAATGCAGCAGAGAAGATCTTATAAGCGACGTTCAGGAGACTTATACCTCTGTAATTGGAGCAGACAAAGATGAATCCTTTTTGTGAATAGGGGAAACGGTACTAAGATTCCCATTATCGGGCATGCGTTCATCTGACCATGTCTTACAGATGAGCTGGTGCATGCTCCCAGCCAGGTCATCTCCAAGTGCCTTAGAGAGCTCGGCAGGTAATCCGTCTGCTTCAGCAGCTTTGTTGGGCTTAAGCGTAAAAAGAAAAAAAAACATTCCTAACTTCGTCCAGATCAGGGGGACGGAATTCCCTGATATCATCGACCGTTGTGAATGCCATTATATAGTTCTGCAGTTTTTCCAAGATTCTTAGTAACGACTCTGAATCTACTACTCGGTTTCCATTTTCGTCCCTGCAGACTTCCGTTCTGGCTTTATATCCCTGATACGTTTGCTTTATTCGCCTCTCTTTCTCTCTCTCTTTCTCTTCGATCGCGAGCTTTGTTTTGAGAAGCTTATGCTCCTCCCTACTCTTCTGCTCATAATGCTCACGAGCAGCTTTCGTCGTTCTGTGCAGCGCGGCTTGACAGGCTTGCTGCTTGTACTCTCCTACACTCGTCGTCAAACCATGGGTTTCTTGTTGGTGGCATTTTGGAACGTAGTACCTCAGAAGCAGCACTCTCTAAAGCCTGTTGACACCAGGTCCATTGGTGTTGAACGGTCTGAGCAGGTGTTGGAGGGTTTCGGGTTTTCGGTTTACGCTCTGGCGGTCGTCTCTTACAGCATTGCAGCATTGCGACGTTGTATGTTGTTGGCCTTACTCGATTTTTCTAGGCCAGGTATATTAGAAGTCGTAACCTGGCTGGCACAAGATAGTGTTCCGAGTCAATGTTGGCTCTCAAAAATTTCGTACATTTAGAATATCGGATGCGTGTCTGCCATCGATCTGGTTGACAGCCCATTTTCGGATGTGATGCTGTGTAGGCTTTGCTTGCCAATGACTCTATCGAAAGCCACAGTTTCCCATATATTCTATCTAGAAAATCGTAGAAGTCGTCTTTTGTAACGTCATCCTTAGCCTCGGTGTGGGCGTAAGCGCAAATTAGGCTAATGTTGGTGAATTTAGCTTTGATGCGAATTGCTGCCGGAAAATCAAGACTTTATGCCTAGGTCAACCTCTTATAACAAATCTGCATCCGAATAAGCGTTGCCTTCTTTCCTTGTAGCAGTCGCCATAATAGATGTCACAGTTTCTCATCTACATTTTGCACAGTCCATTCCTGGATTGCGGTAATATCTGCCTTATAGCAGTGTAGGGCCTCCGCAATTTCTTCGCAAGTTCCACGTACAAAGCCGAATATCATTTTTCCTTTTGTTTTTCACTAATCCTGTTTTGTGGTTCAGGAAACTCGCCATTCATCCTTTTCCGTTCCCAATTTCATACAGAAATCCCCTGGCGGCAGCTCGAGAAGGTGAAAATAGGACTTACTAACAGATCTGGTAGATGTTTGGCTGCAGAGGCTTCCATTCGCTATTTTGCGCGCCAGCGTATGGCACGTCGGATCAGCTACCACCCCTATGAGGCATTTGTTAGTCTTTTACCACTACTAATCCACCAGTTGCAAAATTTCATCGGCTTTTTCAGTGATTGGCCGACTAGAGCGAGGTGCATCTTTGGCACCAAAGCTTCCTGAACGGAATCGAGCAAATCACTCCTGGGAGTCCGGCGTATTCCCACACACACTTTCACTTTTTTCGGCATGTTTCTGACGCCTCTTCGACCACATTTGACTTAAAAGCTTCTAAGGAACAAAAAAAAAATCGAATGAACTCCTAGTAGCACAAAGACTAAGTTGCTAATCCATTCCCATTCACTTAGATAGTCTGCTACCGGAAGTAGGTGTGAAACAAAATAATCAAGAACAAGCAACCAGAATTGTCGAGCAAAAAGGGAGTTGTGTTCCAATATGACAATGTCAGGGGTCACACATCCTTAGTGACCCGGAAAAACTTGGCGGAACTTGATTAGAAAATGTTGATGCAAGCACCGTACAGCCCGGACCTTGCAACACTCTCTTGATGGTGGAAAATTGGCCGACCGTAGAAAATGGTCTGACCAAATTTTTTGCCGATGAAGTTATGAAACTATCCGAAAAATGGAAAAATGTCGTAGGTAATAATGGTCGATATACGAGGTACTTATACCTCGGAACGTAATCACCAGCTTCGGGAATTCAGTCGTAACTCTGGAACCTTTCTGGGCCCTTTTTTTCAATTTCCATCCAAGGCTGAAGTCGGCAGCACGTTTTGTTTGTGAGCTCTGCGTATTTTTCGAAGAAAACCGTTTTAGTGGCGTCGTTAAAATGAATCACTCACATTACAAACAATATCTAGCGATTACATTTTTAGTGAAATCTAGTAAGAAAACTTAGAAATCCTTCGAAAATTGCAGGTGGTGTATGAAGACAATTGTACGTCGAAAGCACGTGTGTATGAATAGGCAATGCAGTTCAAAAAAGGCCGTGAATTAGTAGAAGACGATCCACATGATGGGGCTCCCAGCGGCATCGTTCACCCTGAATATACCAACCAGACAGTGACAGGACAGTTCTATGTTGGCGCCCTGGAGATGCTGCGAGCACGTGTTGACCCTATGTGACCCGAATTCGTCCAGAGGGGCTGGATCGTGCACCACGATAATGCGCCGGCGAAAAAAGCATTCCAACATTGCCGCATCCATCCTATAGCCCCGATATTGTCCCTTTTTTTGTATTCCCGAAGATAAAGTCTTCAACCTCAAGAGAACTCATCATAGTGGTGTGGAGAAGATCCAAAGAGGCTGTAGATATGGTTCTGAATGAGTTAACTTTGGCGGATTACCAAGGGTGCTTCGAATTGTGAGAGCAACTTTGGAATCATTGCTTTTTTTTTTTTAAGGAGTTCTCGAAAAATCAATCTCGCAAAACCAAAACGGGAAGATGAAGTGATCTGGGTGGCGCGAATCGATACTCGAAGTACCATCAGATCAGTGTCTCACGCATGTGGTACTTATTTTGCCTTTTTATTATTTTATTATTAAAACCACCACATTTTATGTTTACAAATTCCCGGAACTTAATTGCCACACCTCGTACGTTGACGATCTACTACAGTTGCACAAAAAAAAAAAAAAAACAAGCAAAATGTGGGTAGGTATAAGCAGTCTACTCCATATGTTTAAGCTTCTTGAGAATAGAAGAGGGGACCATTCATAAATAGTAGCACTAGGCCATCGTTTTAAAACACATGACACAAATCTCCACACAAGCACGTTTGCGACATGCGCCTTTTCGAGAAAAGCCCAAGTTTGAACACGGATATTGGAGTCCTGGCTTGGTCTGCGACAAGTAGTTGCTGCTGTCTTGTAAAAGGCGTAAGGTCGGTTTTTGAGAGTTTAATACCAGCCCATAACGATGGTCGGCCACCAAGCTCGTTACATGTCAGAGAAGTGGGAAGAACATTTAAACTTTCGAGTACTTTTATTGTCCTCTCCAATTGTGTGCTTAGTTTCGCCAGCTATAGGATTTGATATAGACATCTCAATGCCAATGCGAGCTACATGGATGCATTTCCGTTTCTATTTATCTACTTACAATCTTGATGAGAAATAGCATCTATGAAAGTTCTAGTGCTTGACGAGAAACCTTGGTCTGAGGATTACTACTACGAAATAAGCGGCAAGCTGATATACATATGTGAAATACCTTCCAGAATATTCGCGAACTATACTCGAACACAAAACAAAACCTAGATTCAAAGTAAAAAGAGTAAAATTAGAACAATTACCCTTGCGACAGTCCTATTCCTCTACAGAAGCACAGTGAAAAACGAGAATCTATTAACCCCACTGGAATACCAAAAAAAGGAAAAAAGACAATGAATTACCCCAGCCCCTTATCACTTTTCAGCTCCAGTTAGTAGCGGCCCCTGTCTATTTCCATTTTAGCAAAACACTTAATCACAATCTCATTGGCAGGCGAATAAGAAGACAAAAGAAGAGATAAAATCCATTTTTTCCCATCACTAAAGTTTTCACCTCACGACCGGTCGAGATTTATGTAACAGAACCACCGAGACGAAGTTAGACACCGTCTACCACAACAAATTAGCCACTGCGACTCATAGAAATGCCTTACATCAAACTACTGAGTGTGAAATTGCCTATCTACCACCTCTATCGTCATAGTTACAAAAGACTCAAGACTGCTGCATTTCCTCCACTTCTCCTTCACGATTTGATTTATTTTGTTTTGTTTACGACTAAAGTGTAACAAAATAGTTTGCATTCTCGATTTAATTCGCTGCATCATGCTGCCACAATACGTCGCGATACATTTCCATCTTTTCCTACGAGCCCAATTGAATTGGATTTCGTCTTTTTGTCTCGCGGTCGCCCTCAGCATGAAATTTTTATGGGATCAACTTTACTCCGTTTTACCGACCACAAGGCGTAATTTCACTTTGGCGCATACCAAGTGTGGGTTCAGTCGATGCAAAAGATCTATACGCGAACTGCTACTGCATTATGTCGACAAAGCCACAAAAACCGCATCGCACAAAGCCCTGTATGCAGAACGGCATCAAGAAAAAAATGAATGCTTTACCCCTACGGACTTGGAATTTTCTCTGCAGTAGGGTCCCAAAACCACGTCGTAAATTCCTCCGATCTCCGTTTAATGGTTTAATGGATGATGAGTGGCACCACGCAAACTGTCACATTCAACAGACGATGGTTCTCGGCACAAAAGAAGACAGTTAACTGCCTGCTATGGAATGCAGATACAATAAGCGCCGAGAAACTTGAGTAGAATGGAGTGACTACCACTCATCACTTGAATGCGAAGAGCACGCACATTTGAAGTACTTAATTGTTCGTATGAATCAAGGGGTTTGGTCCTCCATAGCTAGGGAACTTACCTTTATTGAAGAATCCACTGCATTCATCTGCAAAGGCAAAAAAAGAAAAAAATCGATTATATGACTTCATAGATGGTTGGCTGGAATCAGGTGTCAATAGAACATGGTATCAAGCGTTAACGCGATAAGTATCCAACAGTCAATTAAAGCCAATAAAGTCGAACAAGCCGGCACTGCAGCAAAGACAAAGTAAAGTTCATTTAGCAGGCTGCAAACGGCAATCCCACATGCGATCTAGCGCTTGCATGTGAGTACTCAAGCGCATAATGCGGCAGCTTGCCCTAGCCACCTCAAGTGGTAATTTGCTTTTATTTCTGTAATCTCTGTATGTAATCACCAGCGGTTCGAGTGCGCGGGTGTGGATACGGAATTTGGAGAAATACAAGAACCACATAATCCAATTAACCCAATTATTAGTGCGGTGTTTTGAGTCCCTGTGGAGGCGGTGGCTCTTTCAGAGTTTGACAAAAAGTTAAATTGTCTGTAAGTGTGACAAAGGCACTGACGGCTCAATTGATGTTGTAGCAGTGGGATAAATGGCGATAAGGGGAACTCCTAAGGATATATTGTGTCCAAGTCGTGCTGTGGTTTAATGAAAGAGGGGACGCTCACGTCGCTCACACTTGAGGTCTGACGATTAAGGCAAGGCAAAGGCGTACTACATGTGTCATGAACTGACTTACACTTTGAAGATATATTCTAATATAGAAGTGCTAGGATGCGAATTTGAATCAGCAAGAATAGTCCAGAATTGTCCCAAATCTACCAAGAAATTTGGGGACCCATAAAGATATTGTATACAGGGTTTACCTTGCTACCGGATCAGGTTGTCTTAGAACTTATGCGCCGGAATGTTCGTTCCTCATTATACTGAATAAGCTGCCTGCGAAAATAGAGTACCTAGTCAGACCCCACATAGCTCATGAAAAGCTCTCAGTCCAACACAGAGACGGCGTTCTAGCTAGCAAAAATGTATACTTTCTGCCTGGATGCTAGTACAACTAGTTCGTACAAGTTCTCTCAAATAGTTCGTTCACACAAATTTTTGCAGTAGACGTCTTGCGTGTTCCTTGATCAAACGGCCATAAGGACGGCTAAAAACTGCAACCACACCAGGGACCAACGAAAGGCGCACGATAGACGACAGGCCATCGATAGACGATTAAAGGTTCTGCTCACTCTTGGGTGCGGCTTCCATCCCCAGAACGGACTTTTGAGTTCATTGAATAGCCAAAAGTCGCACAATGCCAAATCAGGTGAATATGGTGGTTGTGGAACGAATAAGAGTCCAGTTATTGGCGAAATGGTCACGGAGAATCAATGCAGTATAGGACGGCGCATTATCGATGTGCAAAAACCAAGAGTGGTCTCGCCATAATTGTCTTTTTAGCCGAATAGCTTCACGCAAACGATGAACCGCAATCGCAGTTCAAATTCATATATCACGTTACGTTTTGGACACAATAGTATGAGACATTGCTCCACCACTACATGTCAGAAAGCAAACAGCAGTCCAAGCAGTCGTAGAAGCCAGTGGTTCAGCATTAAAGAAAGCGAAGCCGATGGCATATGCCAGAAAGATCATAGTCAGCGTTTTTTTTGGAATGTGAAAGGGATACAACGGCAGAAAAATGTCAGGCGAATAGTACTCCAAACATTTGGACTATTTGGATGCCGAAATTCGCGGGAAGAGACCTGGTTCGAAAAAGAAACAAAAGGCATCCTTTACGAGGACAATACTCTCTTTCTGTTTTTATGGTTTGCGCGAAAGGAGGTGGAGTCTTCGGTAAATACTAGCAACCCGGATTAGCAGCATGCACGATTCGCGGGTATTCTCCTTTTAACTCGCGCTTACGTACTAGACCGCACCCATGCATACTTCAACCACTCTGCCCGCGGGACTGCCGTCAGGTATTACTTCGCGGGGCTGGTTAGCAATTTACGCCATATTTCGGGTTGGAGCCTCTTGAGCTCTTCTCTCTGCTCCGGCCTGCCGTAGCATCGAATGAACGCAATATACGAGCATAGCTCATTCCCCTGATGTCTAAGTCTCGATAACGGGAATGAGCCTTTGCGTCCACCTCCCCTTTGTGGAGGCGTTCTGCTACTCCTACACGCTTGCCTGCGGCACCCATGGCAATTAGGGACTCTCGAATCTGCATCTAGCACGCCGAGTTACAAGGATTTGTAGCCACTGCACAATTATTCTTCTCATCTGCTTTCCATCTCTTTCCTTGCATGGCGTCCGAGGTCAGGTTTACTACAGATTCTATGGCGTCGACGGTTCAGCGCCGTTTTCTGAAGCCGTATTGGTCGGTTGACGATGCACCATTAGCTTTCGCCACCGCCAGTAACCTATCATAGATATTCGAAACTCGTTCTATCTTCTTATCTTCCCCAATGTGTCCAATTGACAAATTGGGCGATACGAGGATGGCCCTCCAGGTGGTTTCTTTGCTTGCTCTTGGTAGTAGTATCAGGTGCTGTTATTTCCACTGTGTGGGGCAGACCCCTTCTTATAGTCATTTTCTGGCCTCGCCATAATCGGTGGCGCCAACCTGTACGTTGGCGATGGGAAAATTGCGAGATTTGCGATACTATCTGCTTGAGCATCCGAGCGTTTCACAGCGGATGAATATTTTCACAGCCTTCCAGACTCTTACTTTTGGGAAACAATACTAAAGTCGGAGAAACGGTCTACCAAGTGCGTTGAAGTCAAGAAAGATATATTAACTGAAAATCGCCAAACACTTTTCAACCTGCCCTCGTGTAGCAGATCTTGAAGAAGAACAAGGCATTACCAATTTATAACTTCGGGCTACGTTAACCAGCAACTAAATTTTTTGGGCTATGGAGGTAACAAGATAGTAGAGACCTCGTTCGCAAAATTGTCGTTAATTTGTGGTAGCAGAGAGGGAAGTTATTGGCCCTGTATTGTTTTTTTTTTTTTTTTTTTTTTTTTTTCTTTTGTCGGAGGCTTCTATTATCTGCTGCAGTAGTCAGACGCAAATACGGGTCCTTTGAACTCCAGACAGACAGGCACCTTACATTAATGTATGTTTCCCCGTGGAGCTAAGAGATTCTGCTTAGCAACATGCACCACAAGTAGGCGTCTCACTGATGACAGCACACTTAACAAAGTGTAATGGACCGTAATTACTCCCATAAGTCTTCTGCAGTCGATTCTCCTTAAGGACAGAAAGAATGCTGCGGATTTATTGCAGACATCAGGGCATATGCCCTTTATTCATCCTGCACCCTGAATAATTCCTCCATCTACAGTTGTGAGTATTAAACACCCAAACGTTAATGTAAGAATTTACCGTGGACGCGTGTAGACCTAGAGCGGGTTCAGGTCCTGAGAAACTCTCCACTGAACCCATTCCGGCGAGTTCATCAGAGGAGATCTCATTTCCTGCGACCCTTTCCTGAAGGTCGTATAGGAACCATTTTTTCCATTTTCAAATAAACTTTTCATATTTTTTCTGCATCGACCGATACTTGCTCCATTTGAACGATCTATTCAAACTTCCCTGCGAATACGTTAGAGCTCCTCAATATAAACAAGGGAACCAATTTCCTGCAGGGAGGCGCGTGTGACAGGACATGTTCAAAACAATTGATGGTGGCGCTTTTCAGGTTATGAACGGCGTCCTCTACCAATTGATTCATTCTAAGTTTAGGTAGGGCCTGAGTGGATTTCTCAAGCTACTCTCTAAACCGTACCTAGTCCGTCTTACTCCGATCCCGTCTGGGTTGCAAGGGGGGATCCCACAACCTAATCAGAATTCTATATATATATGGTCCGACAGCGTAACATAAGGCAAGACTTTCCAGTTAGTGATGTCTTTCTCACACATCTATTGGATGTCAATCATCTCCTATCGTCTCGCCGCAACAAATGTTGGTTGAGAGCCAACTTTCTTGAGGGTAAGCTCAGACGAAAGAGTGAAGTCTGAAAGAGAGTCCCCTCCTATAAGCAGTGTTCTGGGCATTAGCATCGCAACACAACATAAGACGAATCTTTCTGACTTCACAGTATTGTCTTGGGTGGTGAAGATTGTGCCGAGTCGTAGGGAAAGTAAGCAGACGCAACGACAAAGTGTTCAATTACTCCGTGCGCTTTATAGCTTAATCTGACAGCCACCAGAAAGATTCCCGAATCGATCGTCGTAGGACAACCGCTTCCCCACGATATCAAAATGTTTAGTTTCCGAATTTACTGACACGCTACCCAGTCGGATTTAGGGATGGGGTTACAAGGAAGTGCAGAACTAAAGAAATAGAACGCATTAACAACTAATTCTTCGAAATGCATTCCCACTCACTTAGATGAACTGCTACCGCAAGTAGGTGTGCATTATAAGCGTTAATAAAAACTAATAATTTTAACAGTTGAGTGTCCAGGCGGCTGCTTCCTACTTTGAAAAGAATTTTCACTGCTAGCTTAGCACTTGCTCACATTGGCCCATTCATTGGCGCACTGTGAAAGTAGTCTTTATTCCCAAAATAGGAAAAGAGGACCACTTGCCACTTGCCAGCCAGAGTTTTAGACCAATTAGTCTAACATTCTTCCTGCTGAAAAGCAAGGAGAGACTGGTAGAGTTGCACGTGCGCAAAGTTGCCGTTCGAATGCATCCTCTTTCGGAGATGCAACATGCTTATCAGCGTGGAAGATCTGCAAGACTGCGCTTCATAACCTACATAGTTGGGGGAATTGAATGCGCGCTCGAAAGGAAAGAGTACGCGCTGGGCATCTTCATCGACATTGAGGGAGCTTTTGATAACGCAACATTCGACAGCATGTGCAACGCTGACAGACATCATGGCCTAGATGAAACACTGGCCTTGTGGATCAAAGCAATGCTTGTGCACAGGACATTGACCGCTGATGCAGGCCTCGGCCAATGTGTCAAATCCGGCGTAAACAGCGGCTGCCCGCAAGGTGGCGTCCTGTCTCCGCTGTTATGGTTCATGCTTGATGCTCTCAATGCCTCTGGAATCGATGCCCAGGCCTTCGCGGATGATGTCGCCGATCTTTCTGCCGGCCCATGTTTAGCGTCTGTTCGTCTCAAAGCACAGGCGGCGCTAACTGTGATCGATGATTGGTGTACCAGAACTGCGCTGTCGGCCAATCCTCTTAAGACCGATGTCTTACTCGGAAGAAAACTGATATAACTCAGCTGGTTCTAAAAGGTTCTTCCATCCCGATATCCAAGGAGACTAAGTATCTAGGAGTAATCTTAAATAGCAACCTTCTCTGGTCAAAGCCTGTTGAGTCAAAAACCATCAAAGCGCTGTCAGCTTTCGGGCAATGCAAAGGGGCTTTTGGCAAAACATGGGGTTTATCCCCGGTAAAGGTCCTCTGGATCTACACGGCAATGATAAGACCTATAATCTCATATGCATCGGTTGTTTGCAGTGACAGCCAAGCTGCACTCCAAGCTGTATGCAACCCCTTAACTAGCTCCAAATTACTGCTTGAACTCAGGTCCTTCTTGATCAGAGTCGGTAGACTAAATTCATTAAGGCTTGTTTGGGTTCCAGGCCACTCTGGGATCCCAGGAAATAAGATCTTTGATGAACTCGCCAGAATGGGTTCAGAGGAGAACTTCTCAAGACCTGAACCCGCTCTAGGTCTACCTTCGTCCACGGTTAATTCTCACATTAACGACTGCGTGTTTAATACACACAACCGTAGATGGAGGAATTGTCCAGGATGCAGGATAACAAAGCGCGTATGGCTGATGTCTGCAAGAAATCCGCAGCATTCCTCCTGTCTTTAAGGAAAATCGACTACAGAAGACTTGTGGGAGTCATCAAGGGCCATTATACTTTTGCTAAGCATCTTTGCGTGCTTGGCTTAACTGAGACGCCTATCTCTGCTGCATGTTGCGAGGGGCATGACACTGCAGAACATTTTCTCTGGCGCACCCTTGGGGCCGACGTGGTGTGTGTGCCGAATCTCTTAGCTCTACATCACTGAAGCTTCTTCCCATTTTTCTCCGGAAAATGGGGAAAATACAGTAATGTATTTTCTTGAGTACAATGGACCAGTATTTGCGCCTGAGTGCTCCAACAGATAGCAGAAGCCTTCAGCAAAACAACAAAATGCAGGTAAGCTACACACTCTGTTCGGCGTTACTATAGATGAATTTCGTAGATATGGCGCTTAATTTCGTCACTTGTTTACTAGTATAGAATCCAAACTTCAACCAAATCCAAAGATAAGAGTCTGATGGCCTAATGTCGTACGAGATAAGTGGCGAGTCTCACATCACCAAAAATTGAATTACATCTCAACCATCTTTTTTGTAAAAAGAAAACCCTGAACTGTCCACTGTCTTATTGCAGTTCCTTTCACTGGCAACACCTTGGGTGATTGAGAGAAGCTCGGCTTAGGTCCTTCATAGAAACTCGTAGAAAACTGCCTACCTCCTCGTTTATTGCATCCATCTGATGCCGTTTGCCATTGCCAATTTTTAATTTATTCGTCCAGTGACCACATGTCCATCTACTACCAGGAGGATAACATTGCGCAATTGGCAATTATCCCAAAGTGTGTACAGACACGGCACCCCGTGTCGCCTCCCACGCTCGAGCAACGCAATAAAAATGAATTAGAAAAAAATGTCATGTTTCTTGTAACGTGAACATATTTTCGTTACACATGTATAGTACGTCGTTTGTGTTGCGTGTAGTGCTTCTCCAGCGGCAGTCATGCGGTATCAAGTTCCAGCCGGCGCTCCAGATCGATGCAGTAATTACTGGTACTGAAATTCGAACCATGTCAGTGACACTGCAATACCGCAGCCCTGCCTATGCGGCCCTGCCGCCTACATCAGCCAGCTTCCTTGCCGTGTCCAATTTGTGCAACCAAACCAAAAACAAACCACCTGTGTGAGTGTGAATGTGAGTGCTCTGTAGAGTGCGTGCATAATAAAGAGTTATGATCACCCTGTCCCTGTTCTTAGGTTGACCAATACTCCAGTGACACACCGCGATCGAGGAATATGCTTACATACGAGTTTAGACGGCTAACGGACAAATTACATGCCAATACGAAAGCCCACGCGAAAAGCCTCTATGAGCGACTAGAGCAGGAGCGAAAGAAGCAAAAGAAACGAAGCAAAAGCCGCAGACATGAGCTGTTGCAAAATGCTTGATGCCTGAGATCCAGGAAGTGCGTCGCTTTGCAGACGAATATATTGTTGTGAGATCAATGAAAGAAGAAACGGTGTGTTTGGAAGGGGGTAGACGGGTACTGGCATTTGGCGAAGGAGAAAGCGGAAAAGAAATGTCACCATAAGCGGGTAGAAGTTGACAAACGTCAAATAGATATTGTACGCAGCACTACGTAAGGCAATCAGGTCTGCGGTTGCCATCGATAGTAGGCACCGCAAACGAACTGCAAAGATAGAAGATGAGATGATGATGTAGAGAAGAACCATTCAATGGTTAATGGTTTGTTGCAAGATTTACACTCGCATTTGCACTCGTACTCGCTTGGATTACGTCGATGACGGCAAAGTGAAAATGTTGTGATCGGTGATCGATAGATCGATAGATATGTCACTGACAGTTCAACAGGGAGACAGAGAAGTAAATCGTCGTCGTGACTTGTCCTTAAGGGGATTGCACTCGGGCCTATGAAATTGAGATCGCTGTCTCACCGCGCACCGATCCGGGTGCACGAAATTGCCTTGAGCCAAAATTAGTACATATCTGTCCTAACACCTCTACAAGTTTCTTTTATCTTTCTATTTATGACCCCAAATTCCGGCTATTAGTTCCATTCCACCGGCCTGATTCGACATGATCAGCTACCAGCCACCAGCTACCAGCTGCAACAGAATTATTCTTTTGAAATCCGTAGATCAATAAAAATCCACTTCTCCTCGCTCTAATATTTCCAACACTTGTAGACCTTCGAGGAGATAAGACCACTTCAGCTGGCGTGCTGATGGGAACCAGTTCCTTCCTACACACACGCCAGCGTGCAGCGTGTGGATATCTCGTATCAACCGGTCACTTGAATTCCACAGGTTCAGTTGCAATTGTTGTGCAAAATGGAGCAACCAAATTGGAAGAAAACATTTGCATAAGCCGCCACACTGCTCTGAAGTGGACGAAATACAGATTTCCGATTCGGGTCCTAAAATTTCAACACCTCCGCCAGCAACTGTATGTGGTATGGACGTGCATACGATCACCGAACGAGCGTCGCAGAGAACTCGTATTCCGCAGCGTAATCTGGAGCCGATGCGCTCCAATTAGTCGAGTGTCATATCGCAAGCGAGTTACAGATACGTTTCTCAGGAGTTATGCTTTGTGACACTTCCCCGTGGGCGGCTCGGTGACATTTCATTTTGCGCCAAGCGTTCGAACACACAAAAGGAACAACCCGACACTCTGTGTTTTTGGAAACCGCGTACATGCGGTACAAACTCATTCACTGTGAACTGAAGGGCCTTCATGTGAACATTGTTGTGCTACTATGTTGCGCAGGTGATTAGGGTTTCACGTGTAAGAACACGATTAGGTATCGGGTTCCATAAGACATATGAAGCATAGCTGATTGTACGCAATTCAGTAGCGATTGTGACGGCGTGGGAACGTTGCTCAAGTACATACTAAGGGACAATCTTGTTCTTAATCCATTCAAACCACATTCTGTTGTGTCCACAACTCTTCGCACGAGTTAAGTAATAAATCAATTCGCCTGACAAGCTGACCCAAATAGAGTCGCATCCGACAGATGAACAAACAAATTTTCTTCGCAGATCTTATCGCACCTTCAGCCTCCTCCTTGACGTTTCTTGTTTCATTCATTATTCTTTGTAGTTGTCATTGCAACATTTCCAGCCCTTCTGTCTTCCGCCCATATGACATGCCACGCACGCATCCAACACCACTTGGATAGCAATCTCTCGTCTTCAAAACAGTGTACGGAGAGTACATGGTCCTAAAGAAGCCGATTGCTTGGACGCGAATAACGAACAAGTGCGGATCGGATATAATCTCTTTCTTTTCGGTTTTGTTTTCTGCACACACATGAAAGCTGCCTTGTTGCCATGTTGAAGTTGAAAAGCCGCTGCGTTGATTTAGTGGCGTCACGATATGGCGTCAAAGTTTTCTGTTTGATTTTAACAAATTACTTTACAACGTGAGCTATTCCTGTGGCGGGTTTGTAACCTAGATCTGAGCTGGTGACGAAGTAACTCATACAAATTAGTCAACTTCGGTTTTTCTTTTCATTTATTTAATGCCATTAAACGAGGAGGAGAAAGTATGTGACGGGAACGATGCAACAGGCTTACTCATCCTCAACAAGGAAACGCGTGACTGAGATCTACGAGTACGTGCTTGAGTTGACGCATTTTTTAATTTGCTTAACCTTAGATAAGATAACAATAGGAAAGCTGAAAACAACTCGATGCTCTAACCGGAAGCTGTAGTGAGAGATTAGGCAAAATTCAGTACAACGACGTCGACTGCAGGGATGATTGAGAACCAAGGTTTATTCGACATTCAAGGCTCTGATCGACATCATTAATTTTGTTGCCTTTGCTGCTTGTTTTTGAGTCTAAAGAAACAACGATTAGTAGGATATTGCTTGCGCCTAGCCCTAGCTTGTTTTTTGTTGTCATTTGTCGCTAGTAATTCAAAGCAAATGTTTTACCCGTGATTGGTAACAGTTTGAGCAACACGAATGTAAGACGTTTTTCCCTAATGGCAGCCTATATTAAGTTTTGGCCTTATTCACCCTGAGGCCCACTTAGTTGCTTTAGACTTCACTGACTTTTCATTGTGTTCTTTCAGACGACAAATCGTTCAGATTTGAAGCAGAACGTGCGTCAAGGACTCTAAGGCGTTTTCAAGTAGGGTGTTAAGAAGTCATACTCGCACCTTTTTATCGAAGGCCCTTAGTTAGCTCTTCATCGACTTTGATGGAGCTCCGCATGTTTTTACTGTCATCCGGCATAATTTCACGAGATTGTCAGTTACGCCAAAACATGGTATGGATCTGTGAACCTTGTCTCTTTAGATACCGTCATAAGTGATTTTAATGTCGAAAAAAGGTTGCCTCTTTCGACCTTAGAAACCGAATTTTTCCGAAATCTGATTAGTCATGTGCTTAAGAAATCGATCAGATTTTAAAAAGCAAATTATAGGCTCATATTAAGAATATTTGGCGGTGGGAAAGGAATCAAATTACTATCTATAGAAAGCTGTTAAAGGTCTTAAAAAGCCCCAAATTCAAGCACAACCAATAAGAAAAAGTCTATTTGAATGGGCGAAGGGAGATAAAGAAAAGTTTTCGCTGAATATCAACTATTAAGCAATCCATAGGTCAACCGGGAGGAGGGAGGAGCGTAAGCTTCTCAGAAGAAAGAAGAAAGAACACGAAAAGTGCGCGATTGAGGATTTGGAGAGGTGTTACTGCATGCGTGAGATTCGAAAGTTTTATCAACAGTTAAAGCGAACATGCCAAGGTTATAAAGCCAGAACGGAGGCCTGCAGGGATGAGAACGGACATCTAGTAGTAGAATCGCAGTCAATGCTGAGAATATGGAAAAACCACTTCTGCAGACTGTATAACGGCGATGTTAGTCAATATATCCATTTCCATTCCATTCCATTCCATTCCATTCCATTCCATTTTCCATGGTCCATTTCTAATCGACGAAAACCTCAGAGAATTCTGTGCCCCTGACCTCGACGAAGTTAAGATTGCCATATCGAAACTTTAGTTCAATAAAGCTGCTGGCGCAGACGGACTGTCTGCTGAGCTCTTCTAGGCAGCTGAAGAGCGGAAAGCATGCCCGTGAAATGGAGTCTCAGCATTGTATTCCCGATCCACAAGAAAGGAGAACCCTCTGAATGCGCCAACTACAGAGGAATAGGTCTTCTTAGCATCGCCTACAAGATCTTCTCTGGCGTTTTGTGTGAACGCCTGAAGCCTTTTGTAAATAAGCTGATGGGTCCTTACCAGCGCGGATTCAGGCCAGGGAAGTCCACCATCGACCAAATCTTCACACTACGGCAGATCCTGAATAAAAACCAATAAATTTCAAGTCGACAGTAACCACCTATTTGTCAACTTCAAAGGCGCATACGACAGCGTAATTAGAGACGAGCTATACAACGCTATGTCTACCTTTGACATCCCTGCTAAACTCGTCAGACTGTGTAGGATGACTTTGGAAAATGCCCGCTGCTCCATCCGAATCGGTGAACACCTTACCGATTGTTTTGATGTCAAAAAAGGATTTAGGCAGGGCGGTGCGCGGTCGTGTGATTCCTTCAACATCATATTAGAAATGATTGTGCAAAAATCACTAGCCAACACAAGAGGCACAATCTATTTCAAATCCTCGCAACTCCTTGCATACGCCGACGATATTTACATAATAGGTCAATAGCGAGATGTCAATGAGGCGTTTGCGAGTATTGAGATGGAGGCGGCGAAAACTGGTTTGGCGGTAAACGAGGGTAAAACTAAATATATGCTGTCAGCAAAAAAGGACGCTCACCACCGACGTCTTGGCCAGAACGTTTGTATTGGCAGATATAAGTTCGAGGTAGCTAAGGACTTCGTCTACCTTGGCTCCGCAGTGACCTGGAACAACGACATCAGTTCCAAAATCAAACGCAGAATCACGCTTGCCAATCGCTGTTTCTTTGCCCTCTTCCGAACGACAAAGTTGACTCTATATGTATAAGACCCTTATCATCCCGGTCCTATTGTACGGCGCAGAAGCATGGACACTATCAAGAGCGGATGAGGAGGCCCTTGGTCGGTTCGAGAGAAAGATTTTGCGCGTGATTTTCGGGCCTATAAACGCAGACGGAGAATGGAGGAAAAGATTCAACCACGAACTTTACGGGCTGTACAGCGACATGAGTCTAGTCAGGCGTCTGCGAGTATTGAGATGGATTAGTCAACGACTAATATGGCTGGGCCATGGAGAGCGAATGGACAACACAGCTCCAGCCCGGAGAGTCTTTGAATCCAACCCCGAGGGACAAAGAAGCAGAGGACGGCCGCACTTAAGATGGCACACACAGGTGGAAGGGGACCTCAGCCAACTGGGTGTGCGGCAATGGAAAAGGCTAGCAAAAGGGCTTGTTGGTCGAGGCCCAGGTTCACCCCAAACTTTTGTGCCCATTAAGAAGAAGAAGATTTAAGGGCGTTACAGCCCATGAAGGACCAGAGACAAGCTTCTCTCAATCATTATTTTTCACACAGGTGAAAGGGACCTACAGTTCAATGGCGATTTCGAACGGCGTGAGTCGAGAAGCTTTTTCAAGACAAGTATACTAGGGGGGGTTTTGCCGGTACCCCGCCGAGGAGGGACGCCGCAAAATAAGCGTTGGTGTTATCGGGATCCAAACTCGCTCATCGTACGTCAGAGTCCAACACACTTACCAGTGCGTCACGGCGCCCTCCAAAGACAGTGCCAGCAACCTAAAAATAGAAGCATTTCCCATACATACATACATATGTATGTATCATCTTACTTTTTGGACACTGTTGTATGTATGTATGCAATATGCAAAAGATTTGCTGAACTTTAAAATTAGAATCAAAATGAATCTGACAAAAGTAATACTACAATGTCCTCGTACCAGAGCAAAAGTTAATATTGCACGACCCTCAGGAAAGGAAACCGTACAACAACTACATGCCCCGTAACTTCCCAGCTCATGCAAATCTGACCATAAAACTCAAGTCCAATAGAAACCGTTTCTTTTCCTGCACCGTCATATAAGCACTCTTACTTTCCAAATTTATTCGATGGCCATGTTCCCTTGAAAGAGCTCTAGTACAGTGCAAGTAGAATTTAATTAAACGAGTTCTCATATTTCCAGAACTTTAATATGACCGGATACTCTCGGCCAGAATTGCTGTATTCAAATCTCTCCTAACCACCGCTGTCTGCAAACAGTGGAATTTCAATATATGAAAAACGATGGCTGGTCATATTTTTACCTCCGACCGAAAGGATAGTCGACGTCTCCGAGGCACACGATGACAACCTACATCTTCATCGCCATCAACATCAGACGATTTGTCCGCCCCAAAAGTTTACGACCATCACAGTCGTCTGTCTTATTTGCTCCATGAGGTGTGAGTACGTAGTGTTCATCCCCTCGTCACATCACATCATGCGCTATTTTCATTCAACTTTCACATCCACGTGCCCTAGACACGCTTCCATCCGAGTGTGCGTGGACTCAATTCGAACTGTGGTATATGCACGTACTGTCAGTAGACAGTTCTTTGCTTTGATGTCTGCGGGACTAGAAACCTGTGCCTGTTTGCTATATACATAATTATTATGACGAGATGCATCTCATTGAACCAGTTCTTCATTGACTGTCGACCTGTCGTTCAGTCGTTCGACGAAATGCACACAATGGATGCGGATGTTTAAATTTCTTATATGAGATAGTTGTATGCCACCTGACGGTTGCTATGACGCCAATGCAATTAGGGGTAATTTCTAAACCTGCATCCATGTGTATCTAACTCGCTGTGACCTAATCTAATCACAAAGCAAGCGCACTGAATGCCAACGTCACAGAGAAACGGAAATAAGGACAGCTTTGGAAAAAAGCGACCTTTGGCGCGCTCTAAGGCAGTAAAGTGCCCGAAAGTGCTCAAGCAGAATGGAGCTCGAGTCGTTTACAAAACAGGAATTAGTAACGTTCGCACGCGTTTTTCGGTCTTCGGGCAAAGCGTCACGTAAAGTAAATAAACAAAACTCTATTCATTCTAATTGACTATATTAACACCATAAACTCAGCTCTAAAGCATTGTGTGGACAAAATACGAAAAAAAAAAAAACTGAATTGAAGGTAAGCTTCTTCAAGATGCTAATGTTGAGTGTAATCAGGAAAACCGCAAGGTGAAGTCGCAATTTTATTTGTCGGCAGTTTCCCTAATTGCTTTCAATTACGCAGTTCGATCTTCGAGAGGGCTTAAGTGTTATGGGCGGACGTTCACGTCACTTTTCGACTTACAGGTTTCGATAACAATGTTGTCTCCTAAACACATACGTGTTAGGTGATGTTTGGTAAGAGAAAACCGCTTGGAAGACTATCTGACACCACAGTTGGTTTTTTTTTTTAAGAAATGTTTCCTAACCGTATATGTACCTAACATGTATACAGACAGATTTCCCACACTCTACAGACACTAAGCATTCTGTCTAGCCAACTTGGTTTGTCCTTAAGCAAAAACACACTCTCATGTTGTTAAAAAGTGCGACACCAGTTCCGTCAAAAACTACAAGAACTGCGAGTAGCTGCTACTGTCGTCCCGGAATGCGGATATCTTCCGCAACTTCATTGACAAGCATCCTTCAATTGTAGGTCATTGCTTTCTAGAAGTTAGAAGAAAATTTTTTGTAATGCCTTATTCGCAAATTTCGTGTCACTTTCAATCTTATTGCAGACCTACGCTACATCGCTATTTGCTCTGTAGACGCCCGGTATTCCTGGCCCTAATGGCTTCCTGAGCTCTGGGCGTCTTAACTCAGCAGTGATCAGACCAATACGTTTAAATCTGCTAACGTATTGTGGAGACTCAATGACGACTATTAAATATAAATTAAATACCGTGAATTAACCTCTACCCAACTGTGCCCAGGTTAAGGCCGGAAAGAGGTCTACTACTTGTGCACGATGAAGAACTGAAAAGTTTGGGTCTTCAGCGACAGCAACAATAACAATATTATCGCTCTCTCCGGGCTTCGCCATAGTTCGATGATTTGCTCGCTCGGTTAAAGGCTCATTTCGGCTGTAAAAATTTCGTAGGTCCTGATAACTCTGCGATCAGAACACGAATTTTGTAATACGTTGGTGAATGGTATAGCGCTACATGGTAAAATTCTGACTGTAACAGAATACAATTGTCAAGGAATGACAGCGTTATCGTTTTAGGCTTAAGAGCAATAAGTTATTAAGGTTCGTTGGAGACAAGACGTTTTCACGGCGAGTCTACAACCTGCCTTGGGTTTCCGATTAGAGTTCTTCTCAAAGACTACATCTAAGAACATCTCTACCTTCTCTAGCGCGGAATTGATAATACGTTAGTAAAAGGTCCTTTAGAGTGAAGGCAGGAGACAGCTACATCAGCGCAACACCTGCTCGTTTTGCAGTACCACAAAGAACGAAACCGGGACCAGTACTGTTCACCCTTTTTACAAACCAGTTGGTTTGTGTTTTTGTAAATAGTCTATACAGTCTAAGTCGTTCAACATACATAAGTGTTTGCATACTGCTACGAAAATATTGAGTTTGAATGGTGCCACCAAAATGGAATTGTATTAAACCCTTCCAAAATCAAACAGATGCATATTCGCAGACCACATCACAAGCTACCTTCGCAGAGATATTTGCCAAAATACTCTTTTAAACCAGACCATAGAAGTAGTCGATAGTTATAAGTACCTCGGAGTCACCATTGACAGCCACGTTATTTGGGATAATCGCATTGACAACGAACTCGCTCATCGTGCGTCAGAGTCGAACACACTAACCACTCCGCCACGACGACATACTATCCACAAACATTTTATAAAAGGTTTAGTTCCGGGAATTCAGCCATAATCTGTCTTAAAGCGGGGGCCCTTTCTTTCAGTTCTTATACAAAGAATTTTTCGAAAAAACCTTTTTAGTGGTGTCGTAAAAATGAATGACCTACGTTTTGTGATCCAATTTTTAGTGAAATCTGATGAAAAACCCACGGAAATCGTCCTAAAATTACAGGTGGTGTATGGTAATCTTGTCACCGACCCGCAGGGAAAAGTGGATGTATTTAAGCAGCACTTCCAGCAGCTGCTTAACGAGCATGACCAAGAGAGAGTGGTAGGGACTGAGGAAATCCCAACTCCAGCCGCTGAAGTAGTCCTCCCACCCAGCATAGAAGAAGTCGGCACAGCTATTCAGAAGCTGAAGAACAACAAGGCCGCAGGCTCAGATGGCTTGCCATCAGAGCTCTTCAAGGCTGGCGGCGATGTTCTGGTAGGGAGCATGCACCAGATCATCTGCAGAATTTGGGAAGATGAGAGTATGCCCGACGACTGGAATACCAGCTCTATATGCCCCATCCACAAAAAAGGCGATCCTACCTCTTGTAAGAACTATAGAGGTATATCCCTGCTCAATGTCGCATACAAGATCCTGTCCAGCGTATTGTGTGAACGTCTAAAACCATTTTGCACCGCACTAATCGGCAGCTACCAGTGCGGCTTCCGGCCCAGCAAATCAACTATAGACCAAATTTTCACACTTCGACAAATCCTGGAAAAGACCAACGAGTTTCAAATCGATACACACCATCTTTTCATCGATTTCAAAGCCGCATACGACAGCATTCATCGTGAAGCACTGTTTGGGGCGATGGCCGAATTCGGGATCCCGGTAAAACTGATCCAGTTGTGTCGCGCCACGCTAAAAAACACGCGATGCACCGTGCAACTCGGTTCTAGGACCTCGGAACCATTCGAAACATGCACCGGATTTCGGCAAGGAGATGCGCTGCCATGTGACTTCTTCAACCTGGTGCTGGAGCAGATAGTGCGACGGGCAGGCGTCAACAGGGAAGGCACTATCTTTTACAAGTCCATCCAGCTGCTAGGATACGCGGATGATATCGACATCATCGCGTGTTCTCGCCGTGCCATTGTGGAAGCATTCACGGCGATTGAAGAACAGGCGAAACGAATTGGCCTTAAGATCAATGAGGACAAAACGAAATACATGCTGTCAAGCAAAAACCAATCCGTCGCTCACCACCTGGGACAAAACATAACAATTGACAGCTACAATTTCGAGGTAGTTAAGGAGTTTGTCTACCTCGGGGCAAACGTAAACTCCACAAATGACACCACAGTGGAGATCCGGCGTAGAATCGCCCTTGGCAACCGCTGCTACTTCGGCTTGTCCAAACAACTGGGGTCAAAACTCCTCACTCGAAAGACCAAAGTCATGCTTTACAAAACGCTCATTCTGCCAGTCTTGCTGTACGGAGCCGAAAGCTGGACGATAAGCAGGACAGCGGAGCTGATTTTGGGTTCTTTCGAAAGAAAAATTCTGCGCCGGATATTTGGTCTTGTCTGTGAGGAAGGTGAATGGAGAAGAAGACACAACCGCGAACTCTACGAGCTGTACCAAGATGTGGATGTAGTCCGGAAGGCAAGGAGCCGTCGACTACACTGGCTCGGCCACATCGAGCGCATGGACATCAACGCTCCAGCTAAGAGGGTCTTCGACTCCGAGCCTCCTGGTTCGAGAAGAAGAGGAAGACCGAACCTCCGGTATAAAGACCAAGTAATCGCGGATGTAAGACATCTTGGTCTTGACAACTGGAAGCAGCGTGCCCGGGACCGTCAAGGATGGAAGGCAGCTATAGCTCAGGCTCAGATCCTCCATGGACCGCAGGCCTGATAAGTAAGTAAGTATGGTAACGAGTGTATGTCGAGGAGACGTGTGCCTAAATGAGCAAGTGTTTGAAGGAGGGCCGTGGATTAGTAGAAGCCGATCCACGTGAAGGAGCTTCAGTCAGCTCTCGTCCCGCGATATCGTTTATAGTAAATATGTTCCTATCGACCAGACTGGACAGTTCTATGTGGGCTTCCAGAAAAGGCTGCGAGAATGTGTTTTCCGTGTTTTCCGGGCCATTCCTCGTTGATTGTGTAAGAATTTTTGGCGAAAAAAAAAAACAGTCCGACGACGTAGCCATATCCACCCTATAACCCTGATATTGCTCCTTGTGACTTTTTTTTTCATTCCTCAAGATGAAGTCACACATCAATGAAACTCATGATGGTGCCGTAGAAACCGGAAAAAGGTTGTAACCATGGTTCTAAACTTCGGGAGGTTGCTTACAATCGTGGTGAGAGCAACGTTGAATCCGTTGTGTAGAGTTAGAGGGGGACTATTATAAAGGTCGATCAAAAAATCTTGCGTCAAATTTAATTTGCTTGTTTTTTGTTTACAAATTTCCGGAACTTAATTGCCACACCTCCAATGCTTAGTGCTACGCAACTCACCAGTTGGCAAATAGCTACCACTAGTGTCCAGGAGGTGTTAGACGAAATGCCTCTATTCACGTTGGGTTTAATCTGCTAAAATCTCGCATGTTGCCAAACTGTAAGCTTGGCTCCAATTTAGAAATTGACAAAACACACTTTCTTCTGCAAAGATTGGTACAACAGATAACATACCCATTGCTCCAAAAACAATTTAGTTTTTACGATTGCACTGATCGTAACCTAAACAACTGCGGTTACCTACATTATTAGACGTAATTCTCCGCGTAGGTTAATAGGCAGAGCCCCAATAAAAAAAAAAACTTCGATAAAAAGGAAAATCAAATAAGAGGAATGTAAGCAGGTTTTAATGCTCAATTGTATTTTAAGATACATTTCGACTGCATCTATGGCAACGAATAACAACATTTTATTGTCGAATCAACATGACCTAATAACTACTATACCTGTATCTGTTGGAACCTAATTTTAAACTAAACTTCAAATAGACTTCACTATCAAGTGCTATAAAGACAAGCCTATCAGTAGAAAATGACAATAAAAGATAAAAATAAATAAAAGCCTACAGCGGACTAATGGTGACACCAACTATCGTGCCACACCCTCGTTAGGCTGTAAAACCTGCTCAAAAGCACAGCTTATTACGCCATTATGTATCTGCTAATTGTGTCCGTAAGAAATTTCGCTCAACTACTCTGGTTGCTAAACAAGATTTTTACATCGCAAATTGTGAAATAAAAATGTCCAGCGATACAATTCTTCTTCAGCATTGTCTGAAGGGTCCCCATGATTTTCCTATTGTCGCCGAACGAAAGTCTGTATCTGCTTCCGTTTCTACATGGTATGTACATATATGATAAGTATCTGAAAATTAATTATCTTTATGATATTCAACAAAAGAAGTGCGAAAAAAAAAAAAAAAAAGCTAAAAAAGGAAAAGTATCGCACACATTGGAACATTTATTGTAATTTTTGGCGAGACTTTTACTCACTCGGCTTAGAGTTTAGACTTTTACTTTGCAGCGGCAGCAGAAAGCAAAATAGCTCTGACGGGGCATACTACTGGATTAATTAAAGGTTATTCGATTCCTTTTGAAGCAATTGGAATCGGGGATTTCGGAAAATCAACAGAAGGGAACAGAGGGTCTGACCCAATTATCCTCTTCCCCCCGGGAACTGACTGATAGTGCCAGGGCCACCACCTATGTCACAATTCACTACACACATGATATTGTACTAGTAAGAGATACGAGTACTTAACACAATTACCGGAGATTTACTGTCTTGTCGTCGACCGACAGTTGTGTACATTTTTTTTCCTCCGTCGTATCTTTCTTTCTTTTCACCGCACTTTTTGACATTACTTGAAGGCAGGGAAAAACAAAGAAATGTGCCAAAGTGGCTGTAAAGACCGGGAGGCCGATACGGCCGACGGCGACGGGGAAAGCAGAGAACATATAAAACTATGCACAAAAAATTAAGATAATTACACCGTTGTAAGTATTATGCAACGCATGCAGACGATGGAGGGAATATGGAGTTGCTGGTGTAGCACAGTGTACACCAGAAAGCTTATGTAAACTCAGGCAACTCAGGCACAGAAAGATTCCATGCGATGCCGTTCAGATAGTGGTGGTATAAATTCGGCTCAAAAATAATTAAGTCATTGGCTGTGGCTTATTGAGGAGATTAATACGGTTAAACGGGCTGGCGAGGATAACGAATGCGAAAATGCTTTTAACGCGCTGTTCAGTTAATGGAAACCTAGTTTTTGCGGTTGATGCAATAAATTCGCTAAAAAGTGATTAAAGAGTCGGCAGATAAAAGTCTTTATTTTATACATTGTTGGAGAGGGTAAACCTACGAAATCCGCATGCTGACTGTTATGACGTGAGCGAAAGGTGTTTCTGTTTTTTTTTTTTTTTTTTGTAAGTTAAAACGTAGGCCTTGCTAGTTCTTTCAAAGTAACTTAAAGGGCACCCCGTAATTGCTCTTCCTTTTTTTTAGCAGCTGCTCTAAGCAGTGGAATAAAATACCCTTGCGGTTTACTATGCACTTTAAAGCCCAAGTCTACCGAAAGTGACGCGAACAACATTTTGATGGCGCCCCCTTAAATGAACGTATTCAATGGGGGAAAAAATGTGGAGCATTAACGTATTAACACGCCGTGGCGCAGTGGGTAGTGTGTTGACCTCTGACGCCGATGACGCGGGATCGAATCCCGACAACAGCCATATGTCTTTCACGGTGCTTCCCCTCAGCGGTGTACTGACAAGACCCCCTGTAGTATAATTGTCAAGAAAAGCTTCTTGAATTTCGCCGTTCGGAACCGGTCCTGGTAGATCCCTTTTACCTATAGAAACTTAAAATCACACACAACATGGGTGATTGAGAGAAACTCGCCTTTGGTCCTTCATGGACTGTAACGCCAACATATGTACATACATACATTAACGTAATCTTTTTAGCGCCTTTTCATCGACTTCTTCCTCTTAACGGGCGCTACAGTTCGGAGTGAATCTGAGCCTCAGCCAACATGCCCCTCCAACTAGCACGATCTTTTGCTAGCCTTTCCCATTGCCCATTGCCTTTCCACCTGTGTGTGCCATCTTAAGTGCGGCCATCCTCTGGTTCTTCGCCCCTCGGGGTTGGATTCAAAGACTCTCCGGGCTGGAGCTGTTGTGTCCATTCGCTCTACATGGCCCAGCCATCTTAGGCGTTGAATCCGTAGACGCCTGACTAGACTCATGTCGCTGTACAGCCCGTAAAGTTCGTGGTTGAATATTTTCCTCCATCCCCCGTCTGCGTTTATAGGCCCAAAAATCACGCGCAAAATCTTTCTCTCGAACCAACCAAGGGCCTCTTCATCCGCTTTTGATAGTGTCCACGCTTCCGCGCCATATAGCACGACTGCGATGATAAGGGTCTTATATAGAGTCAACTTTGTCGTTCGGGAGAGGGCTCTATTACTCGCTTGCCTCCTGAGCCCAAAGAAACAGCGATTGGCAAGAGTGATTCTGCGTTTGATTTCGGAACTGATGTCGTTGTTCCAGGTCACTGCGGAGCCAAGGTACACGAAGTCCTTAACTACCTCGAACTTCTATCTGCCAATACAAACGTTTTGGTCAAGACGTCGGTAGTGAGCCTCCTTTTTGATGACAGCATATATATAGTTTTGCCCTCGTTTACCGCCAAACCAATTTTCGCCGCCTCCATCTCAATACTCGCAAACAGCTCATTGACATCTTGCTGTGATCTACCTATTATGTCAATATCGTCGGCGTATGCAAGGAGTTGCGAGGACTTGAAATAAATTGTGCCTCTTGTATTGGCCAGTGATTTTTGCACAATTATTTCTAATATGATGTTGAAGAAATCAAACGACAGCGTATCGCCCTGCCTAAATACCTTTTTGACATCAAAATTATCGGTAAGGTGTTCACCGATTCGGATGGAACAGCGAGCAATCTCCAAAGTCATCCTGCATAGTCGGACGAGTTTTGCAGGTATGTCAAAGGTAGACATAGCGTTGTATAGCTCGTCTCTAATTACGCTGTCGTATGCGGCTTTGAAGTCGAAAAATAGGTGGCTACTGTCGACTTGAAATTTATTGGATTTTTTCCAGGATCTGCCGTAGTGTGAAGATTTGGTCGATGGTGGACTTCCCTGGCCTGAATCCGCACTGGTAAGGACCTATCAGCTTATTTACAAAAGGCTTCAGGCGTTCACACAAAACGCCAGGGAAGATTTTGTAGGCGTTGTTAAGAAGACCTATTCCTCTCTAGTTGGCGCAGTCAGAGGGGTCTCCTTTCTTGTGGATGGGGCATACGATGCTGAGACTCCATTCCTCGGGCATGCTTTCCTCCGACCATATCTTATAAACGAGCTGATGCATGCTCCTAACCAGGTCATCCCCGACTGCACTGAAGAGCTCAGCAGACAGTCCGTCTGCACCAGCAGCTTTATTCGACTTGAGTTTCGATATGGCAATCTCAACTTCATCGCGGTCAGGAGACGGAATTCTCCGCGGTCGTCGTCTATTAGAAATACATACATAGATCATTCTGCCTGCAGCGCTATATTGAGCAACATCGCCGTACTTGATCAAAGATGCTTCCCTTACCCAGCTAAGCAGTGAAGTCCCTTAATACAATTTTGATGTCATATATACGTAGGACATTGGGCATCCTTGGCTTCCGTGGGGGCGTGGACGCAGATGAGGCTGATGTTAGAAAATGAAGCCTTGATACGGATCATTATGAGGCGTTTGCTCACATGCCGAAAGCTTAGGACTTTTTGCCTTAGCCCACCTCGATTAGCAAATCCGCATCCGAACAATCATTTTCCTCTCTCCGCATAGCAGTCGCAGTAGTAAAAATCGCAGTTTTTCATCCGCTTTAAACCCGGTCCATTCCATCGCATTTCCTGGATGGCGGTTATGTCCGCTTTATAGCGGTGGCCTGTTTAGGGACCTAACATTCCACGTACAGAGCCGAAGATCCTTGTCCTTTTTTCGTTTTTTGCAAGGGTCGTCAACATTAATCCGGTCCGTTATATCCGAAGCTTGTGGTTGTTTCGGAGTTTGTGGTCTTTTTTTACGGTTACGGCTTACTAGGCCGTAGCCCAACCGGGCTACCAACTCATCGACTATTTTCATTAATTTCGGATGCCGACGACAGAGGATTTGAAAAAAGTGACACAATGCCCTCGCATGGTTTTCTGGGCACTGAGGGCACTCTAGAAACAACCTTTTTCGTCTATAATGCTCACAGGGTTCACAAAAATGCTAAGAATTGCAATCGTAAGTCCGTAAATTCAGTTTCATAGATAACTCGTATAACCAGCGTAAAACGCGTATAAATTTAAGGTTGAAGACCACTCCAAGCTCATATCAACATATTAAAAGAACAGAAGCCAACTAGTTGACTGATCATTTCAACTAGAAAAGGGTATCTAAGGGTGAATATAGAAAATAGTGGCGATCCATACATGTCTTCTTTTCGTCTACCTAGATTTTTTTGTCGATGTCCTTATTAGAAAGGCCGAACTTATCAATACGTAATTTGTCATCTGCTTGTCATTATAAACATCGTGTCTGCCGTAAGCAATACTTTAGCCAAAATTAACGCGTTATTGGACAGGTTGCATCATATCCACTTACCTCTGGTTTATGGCGTCAGTGGTGTCTAAATATGATGAATTGTTTGTCTGTATCGAAAGGCGTGATGAGCTCCTAACCGGTAAATATACCCTTGTCACATCAAGCCTAATGGGCTCATCGTTTAAGGTCGAATTGTCATGCTATCTGATTGAGTGACAACCAGCAGTTAAATACTGTTTTCGAGACGAAGTAAAAGGTGATCTACGCCAGATATAATTGCTTTCCGTGTTAGCGGTTTTAACTTTAGCTTGGAATACGCTCCACTAAACCAGCTATGAAAGAAAAAATCCAATTCTGAATTGAATTCGTTGGCCTGTTAGTACGGAGGTTCACTGAAATTGCTAGTATGTTAAACAACAGAAGTGTTTTAGGTGACACATGTAAGTGTGTCATTTGACACACTTTAAGATTAACACTTTTGATCCTTGAAACTGAGACATACCCATTATACCCTGACACATACCCTTATAACGACGATGACATAGTACGGGTAGAAAGCAAAGTAAGTAGGTAAAGCAGTAGTATGTACATATGTACAGCACTGACGAGCAGAATTGTGAAGTGAAGGGCCGACGAATATGAACCGGTGCAGGAACGAAGCCGCAGATTTAAGTAACTCGTATACCTACAACGCTTATTCAGATCCGGTTTGGTTGTTCGAGGAAGAATTCGACAAAAATTGTAAGTTTTCGACATATAACTGAACGACACATAACAATCCGCAGCACAGCTATTGTGAATGGGAGGTAATTAAAAAATACCGATGGAGGCGTAAAGTTTCCTGTAACTTCAAATTCATATTCTGTGCAGATCTAATGTAACACCATAATGACATGGAAATTTGGCTGAGAACTATAAAAAAACCTGAAAATTCTGTCGAGTTCCCGTGGAATCCTATCTAGGGCAACCACCATCTGCGCTCCACCTAGGTTGTGAGTCAAAGAAAATAAGAGTACAATTCTTAAGCTTGCGCGACAAAAACAAAAAAAAACACCTCTACGATTGACACAAAGTTGACTTCTAGCAGCTCCTTGACGGAACCGATAGAAACTATGTCAAATGTCCGAGCTACGATAAAAAAATAGTACAATTGGGCAAAGAGGACATATTTGAGTCGATCACAAGGAAGTACAACCTACACGACACCACATCCCAAAACGGACACCGGCTACTTGACTTCCTGACGGGGCGTAATCTAGCTAACACACGATTCCCGTATCTTAACCTCCAAAAAGCAACCTGGCGATCAGCTGATCAGACGACCATCAACCAGATTGCTGACGATCACCTGATCAGCCGACCAGATCAACCAGATTGATCAGGTTGAGGTCGATGCCAGACACTTCTCCAGCACCCTGCATGTACCAACCTTCTGACATTGACTCGGATCACCTTGGAATCGCAAGATCCGATGACACCGACACAATCCACAGAGCAACAGTAGGTGGATTGCCAGCGAGCCATCAGAGACGCTGCTTCTGATGTGCTGTGTTTGATGAGCAGTGCGGACAAGCTCATGTAGCAAACCGCCTACAAAGCCATGCTACATAGACATACGAGAGCCGCCCATGAGCACTACGACCAGAAATGGAGAGAGGAATACACGCTTTTATGGAAGCTTGTAAGGATGAAAACAAACAACTAGCAGTAGAGTCCCAGTCGATGCTGAAAATATTGAAAAATACTTCTGTAGGTACCTTAACGGCTATGATTGATCTAATACCTCTGTTAGACAGAATGATCCACTCACAACGGGCGAAGATGCAAGAAAACGCCGTCCACTCGACCTAGATGAGATTAAGCTGGTAATTTCGAAGATTAGAGGCCGCAGCCTTTCTGCTGAGCTGTTAAAGATGGCTGGAGATGAGCTGGTCCCTGGTCGCAGGGAAGCATGCCCGACTAATAAAATCTCAGCATCGTTTGCCCGGTCCATAAGAAATGAGACCCCCATAGCTGCGCCAGCTACAGGAGAATAAGTCTCCATAATACTGCATATTCTACGTACAATATTCGGTCCCGTTTGTATTGACGAAGAGTAGAGGAGAAGATTCCACCACGAACTATATGGGCTCTACAGCGACCGACAACGGCCTAGCTAGGCGTCTACGGATCCAACGTCTAAGATGGCTAGGCCATGTAGAGCGAAAGGACAATACAGCTCCAGATCACAGAGTCTTCAAGTCCAACCCCGAGGGACGACGCAGCGTAGGGCCATGTAGAGCGAGTGGACAACACAGCTCCAGACCAAAGAGTTTCGAGTTCAATCCCGAGGGACGACGCAGCATAGGACGACCGAATCTAGGTAGGGCACACAAGAATAGGGGGACCTTGACCAACTAGTCGTTGGATGCTGGAAACAGCTGGCAAAATATCGTGCCAACTAGAGAAGCTTGTTGGTTGAGGCCCAAATTCACACCGGAGTGTACCTCTAGGCCTGCGGGCCAATGTTCCCCGATTCAAGAAGCTTATGACAGCTGCCCTTGTAAAGTAAGGTTCGAAAGGGTGTATCTCCTCAAACTGGGGTTTTTAAAGAAGACACAGAATCATATTAAGACATATGCCAAAAATGTCCAAGAAAATTGAAGCGCAATTTTTCTGTCAGTATGAGCGTAAGCAAGATTTTGCGGACAAATGCCTTAATATTCGAAAGCTGCCAAGACAAATTGAAATGATATGCGCCTTTCGGTCTTATATACATATTTTCCTACAATGCCAACTGGTGATTGGAATGCCCTTTCCACAATTTGTACATCGTTCTAAGCATGCTATTAGGCTCGTACCATTGATTCCCATTCAGTCGTTGTGTATATGGAGGAATTCTACACAGCTAGTGAAATACTTAGTGTTTCTAAGTATTTGATGTGCTTCTAGGGTCACACCTCAGTTGGCAGAAATAAAAGAATACGTTACTGCAGGTTTATTTTTCATAGCTGTAGACTTCAAGACTTTTGAAGCTTCTAATATGAACTTGGCATTAAATCCTCTTTTAAAAGTTCTAAGTTCTTGAGGGCTTTCTAGGCAGTATGTCGATGCAGTGGAAAATGTGGCACACGTCCCATTGTGATCATATTGTAGAAGCCAGCAGTATAAAAGCATGTGGTGCCATATCAATGAAATCATTGAAAAAAGAAAAGCTCCCAATCGCAAAACTGCTTTAGTACCAGACCAAGCAACCATCGTACCTTCCCCCCCGCTGCAAATATACAAATCGCTCATAAAGCCCGAAAAGCGGATCTATCACCCATCCGCCTCGCATACACCTAAGCAAACTCAATTTTCATTTCTTAATCCTCCACCATTGAACCATTGGAACATTTTTTTACGACACCATGATCTTTCTCAATCACCTTCCATTCACCAGGTTTTATTGAAGACAGAGCCCTTAACTGGTATCCGATAGCACCACTTATAAGCCATCACCTCGTTTTCGATAGGTTTTCTCAATCATCCAACACAAGCGTCCAACTCATCGTCATCGATAGTCGTCGGTCATTGAGTGTCCATCGGTCCATAATCACATCGTTACCGCGCGCTCCAATCGATTCCAAAACAAATAGTAATTTACCAATTATGGTTACTGGAAGCAGTTAATATGTATGTCTCACATAATTGCAAATGGACCATGGCTCGCGAGTAACGAGCCAATTAACTTTGGTCTTGTATCGCGCGGTCGGGATTTATCGACTCAAAATGTTTTAATCAAAACTGTTTCAATCGGTTGTTTATCGGTTGACGGATAGATAAACTTACCAATTGACTGTGTCAAGGATGCATAAAGAAATCTGCCTGTGTCTGTACATCAGACGATTGCACGAGTGATGAATGGCAGACTTTCCTCTTTTTTACATATGAATGACGGTGTGATGCAACAAGTACATGAAGTACCCTGAAGTCTTTTGAGAGTTATGGCGCAGCATTTCGTTGCTTCCCTAATGCTGTCTAATGAAGTGGTTATTAGAAACCGCTCAAGCCGGGACAGGCGAATAAAGAGGATGGTGGATTTTATAAGTACATATTGTAGATACAAGTACTCGGTACCTCTGAACTGTTAGGGAAAGTATAGCTGCTTTACGTGCTTTCGCAAGCTCTGGTGTAATATTCAAATGACTTGGCTAAGGGTAAATGTTTTCCTTACAACAACCATCTCTAATCGGAAATATGAGATACGAGATATTACCATATAGGCTTAATGCCGAACACAAGTGCACACTTAAGCCGAGTGGTAATGCCTAAGCTTCTTCTCGCCAAGGTCGAGTAAATAATTACAAAATGGTCTTACAAATATCCCTTTTGCGCTACGTATACATAAATGCGCTGCATTGACTAACAACGAATTTCCTTTTATGAAAACAGGCCATACTACACCTATTCATTTGCGAGCTAAAGAGCACAGATCACGTTGCCTCCTTTGTACGTCAGTTGCAACCCCGTTTCTGCAAAAACCCATTCATAGTAAACTTAACGAACCATAAATCTCGAGATGCATGACATTAGAGCAGTACTTTGTCCTCGTTTCGAGTTTTACGTGTACATGCATACGTTTCACGTCGTCACCTAATGACGAAGGCACACTTGGGCTAATGTGCATGTAACCATAGAGGGAATGCCTCAGGTTTATTGACTTGCCGCCGCTCTTATCAGTACCCGAATGTGGCCCAGAAGAAAGTGAGTTCGAGCATGACTGACCGTTTCACTTAAATGACCAATTTGCCAGTTTGACATAGTTTTTGTGTTTTCGGCAGTTGCAAAACAGCCACTGCTATCTACCTAGCGCATGCCTTCAAGGGACCATTAAGCAGAAGCAACAATTAAACGAGTAGCATCACTCTTTCGCAAAACCATCCATCAACAACTGTACGATCTTCAAATGTAGACAGAAGAAACTAAGAAAAACAAATAAAAGCGTAAGCGTGAAAGGGGAACTATACCTGGCCACGGACGGAGAGCTGTCATTAATTCATCCTACCACTATGCCTTTGCCCGCCAGCAGAAATGCGCGTACCTATTCCCGTTCGTAAGCTTATGTAATTATTCTCGGTTCGATTTAGTTGTTTCACGGAAGCGCGCCCGCTCGGTGAATAGAGTCCAGCTTTAACGACAACACGGTCTCCTTGAGCAAGTGCAATACGAAGCAAGTGCAACGCGCCAGGCACTGTTCACTTGCGGCGCAAGACTTAAATGCGAGTCAAGTTAATGGAGTCATGGTCATTATCTTAAATAATTTAAATAATTTTTTGGTTATGGTTTAAGAGGTTGGATCTGAGGTTAATGCCTGCCATGACATGGTCGACGAAAACAGCGATATGCATGGCTGACAAAACGTTGGACCGCGAGAGTCGGATGAGTCAAATGAGTCGAATGAGGCAGTCGTGCGCGTTAAAGAATGAACACCGACTTAGGAGTTTTGTGTATATCGAGCGAGAATGTAGGCCAATACCTGGCTAAAACCTCGCAAAAGCTACACATTACGCCGAGTTGTAACGCCATAATTGGGTCTTATGAATGAGACACGTAATTCGATAACGGCGGGTATACAAACAAACGACTAACGACCTGACAGCGCGGAAATATCTTGAGTAAGAGTTATAAGTTTAGCAATTGAAATTGGTGCGAGGAACGATTAAGCGTTGCGTGAAATAAACTCACCTAAACACTGTCATCTACTGCCGTGATGAATGTGGGCTTCCGCGATTTAACTACGACTATTGCAAAAACTATGGTAGCTAGTATGCTGGAATTCCACAATAAAGGAGACAGATTTATGGCAGATGACAAGACTATTCAGTTAAAGTCATATTTCCTTTGAGCAGGTTTTTCGACCTCAAACTTTTTATAGTGCTGTTCGGTCACTGAGTTTTTTTTGGCAAATTTTTGTATGAAGTATCGTCACATGATAAACTGGAAATCGTTGTTGCCCTACGAATAAGTCAGGTTGTGTAAATTATACCATTTTTCGGGTGAGAGTGCTGTTCACCTTCTCAGTCTAACTTTCGTTAGTTGCTAGAAAGTAAGAGTAGTTTTCGTCAGTGACTATGAGTGGCACCTCAAGACAAGGCATAATTCCAGCTATTGGACTTTTACTAAGTCTAGTGAATGGTAAGCAAGAATTTCTACTCGAACGTCTTAAAAAAAGTGATATTAAATCTGATTTAATAAAAAATTGGCACATTTTCATTTAAAGAGCCAAGGCCAAGTACTTAGTAAGCATTTAGGTCCGGAAATGTAGAAAATGGGAAAGCAAGGCAATGTTAGCCGACGCAAGGACCAACCACGTTTCAGTATTTATAGATCCAATATAGATAAACCAAAACCGATAAAACACGATCTCAAGCAAAAAAGTCACTTTCACTGACTGATATTAGCCCCGGGTAACTCGCTGGCTGTACGACAGTTGGTATTTCGTATTACTAATTTTCCGCAGCAAGGGCACACACTTTTAGCAACACCATTCAGGTTTCTTTCTTTTGACAAGTTGGCTTCTTATGCCGTAACTAGACTCGAATTTATGAGAGCATCTGAGCATCTGAGGAGAAGAAACTACTGCGACAAAAGAAAAGAATCTTCGCAGCCTCCCAGCTCAAGGATATCGAGGAGTCTAGGGATAGACATAAAATACGAGCCTTTTACAAGAAAGCCAAAGGCCTTGCAGGAGGCTTCAAAAAGGGCACCCTGGCTCTTCGAAACTGCGAGGGTAATCTTGTCACCGACCCGCAGGGAATAGTGGATGTATTTAAGCAGCACTTCCAGCAGCTGCTTAACGAGCATGACCAAGAAAGAGTGGTAGGGACCGAGGAAATCCCAACTCCAGCCGCTGAAGTAGTCCTCCCACCCAGCATCGAAGAAGTCGGCACAGCTATTCAGAAGCTGAAGAACAACAAGGCCGCGGGCTCAGATGGCTTGCCATCAGAGCTCTTCAAGGCTGGCGGCGATGTGCTGGTAGGGAGCATGCACCAGATTATCTGCAGAATGAAAGATGAAAGCATGCCCGACGACTGGAATACCAGCTCTATATGCCCCATCCACAAAAAAGGCGATCCTACCTCTTGCAAGAACTATAGAGGTATATCCCTGCTCAATGTCGCATACAAGATCCTGTCCAGCGTATTGTGTGAACGTCTAAAACCATTTTGCACCGCACTAATGGGCAGCTACCAGTGCGGCTTCCGGCCCGGCAAATCAACTATAGACCAAATTTTCACACTTTGACAAATCCTGGAAAAGACCAACGAGTTTCGAATCGATACACACCATCTTTTCATCGATTTCAAAGCCGCATACGACAGCATTCATCGTGAAGAACTGTTTGGTGCGATGGCCGAATTCGGGATCCCGGGAAAACTGACCCAGTTGTGCCGCGCCACGCTAAAAAATACGCGATACTCCGTGCATCTAGGTTCTAGGACTTCGGAACCGTATGAAGCATGCACCGGATTTCGGCAAGGAGATGCGCTGTCATGTGACTTCTTCAACCTGGTGCTGGAGCAGATAGTGCGACGGGCAGGCGTCAACAGGGAAGGCACTATCTTTTACAAGTCCATCCAGCTGCTAGGATACGCGGATGATATCGACATCATCGCGTGTTCTCGCCGTGGCATTGTGGAAGCATTCACGGCGATTGAAGAACAGGCGAAACGAATTGGCCTTAAGATCAATGAGGACAAAACGAAATACATGCTGTCAAGCAAAAACCAATCCGTCGCTCACCACCTGGGACAAAACATAACAATTGACAGCTACAATTTCGAGGTAGTTAAGGAGTTTGTCTACCTCGGGGCAAACGTAAATTCCACAAATGACACCACAGTGGAGATCCGGCGTAGAATCGCCCTTGGCAACCGCTGCTACTTCGGCTTGTCCAAACAACTGGGGTCAAAACTCCTCACTCGAAAGACCAAAGTCATGCTTTACAAAACGCTCATTCTGCCAGTCTTGCTGTACGGAGCCGAAAGCTTTGGTCCTGTCTGTGAGGAAGGTGAATGGAGAAGAAGACACAACCGCGAACTCTACGAGCTGTACCAAGATGTGGATGTAGTCCGGAAAGCAAGGACCCGTCGACTACACTGGCTCGGCCACATCGAGCGCATGGACATCAACGCTCCAGCTAAGAGGGTCTTCGACTCCGAGCCTCCTGGTTCGAGAAGAAGAGGAAGACCGAACCTCCGGTATAAAGACCAAGTAATCGCGGATGTAAGACATCTTGGTCTTGACAACTGGAAGCAGCGTGCCCGGGACCGTCAAGGATGGAAGGCAGCTATAGCTCAGGCTCAGATCCTCCATGGATCGCAGGCCTGATAAGTAAGTAAGTAAGTCTGAGCCAAACAGCCAGTATTGCTCATAAAATTGAATCAAGTATTTTTGGAAACTACGACCATACTATCCCAGTACCCTGATATAAAGACCAATAGAAAACCAATCGAATAGCGTAATTTAAAGGCATAAAGGTAAGCATAGACCTAGCCAAAACGACAGTAAAACAAAGCTTCCAAAAATGGTTATAACATAATACAAGTTTTTGAGGCAAATGTCTCTAAGACACTAACGACGAAATTGGTAGTATACTTCCTAAGGACGTATGGAAGCTGCTATCGCAAGAAACCCCCAGGATATTCGCCGATCGTCTCTCCCTCAAGCTCTTTCGAAAGCCGATGCAAACTGCACAAACTATAGCACAGCAATAGATACGTTGTCAAAGCGCCATTAGGGATACTACGCCTAATGCATTAAGTTTTTAGCCACCACATATTCGAAACCCTTGGTTTGATGACGAGTGCAGACAAACGCAAAGAATGAATGGCTTCGTTGCATCGATGAACAAGAGCTGCTCGTGAGGTCTATGAGTGGAAACAAAGGGAGGAGCATACGCTTTTCAGAAGGAAAAAGCAAGAGCATGAGAAGCATGCGATCGAGGATATAGAGGGATGTATCGCAGGAACGACGTTCAGAAGTTTTACCAAAGAGTAAAATGACCATTCCAAGGTTATAAAGCAGAGCGGGAGCCTGCAGGTATGTGGAAAGACTATTTCTGCGGACTGTATAACGGCGAAGATGGTCAAGTTGCCGCTGTCAGGCAAAACGCACCATTCACACTAGACGAAGACGAGAGCGAATTCCGTTCACCCGAGTTAGACGATGTTAAGATGGCGATATCGAAACTGAAGTCTAATAAAGCAGCTGACGCAGGTGGCCTGCCTGCTGAGCTATTTAAAGCAGCTGGAGATGAATTGGTTGGGAACATGCGCCACCTCATCTGTAAGTTACTATCGGAGAAAAACATGCCCGATGAATGGTGCAGTTTGCGCGGTCCATAAGGAAGGCAGCCCCTATAACTGTACCAACTATAATGGAATAAATCTCCTTAACACCGATTATAAGATATTCCCCACCATGCTGTATGAACGCCTAAAAACATTCGTGCTTTCATTGACAATTTGATAGATTCCTCTCAATGTGGAAAATCCACGGTAGACCAAATATTCACACTGCGGCAGTTCATGGAGAAGACCAATGAATTTCAGATCGGCATACACCACCTTTTCGTCGATTTTAAAGCCGCATATGACAGTGTCTATAGGGATGAGATATATATGGTCGGGAAGGTGTTAACCAAGACCTTCGATGCCAAAAAAGGATTCATACAGTGCGGCGCACTGTTATGTGACGTTTTCAAAACTGTGCTTGAAAAGATCGTGCGGGATTCAATAGCCAATCCAAAAAACACGTTCTACTTCAAGTCTGCACAATTGCTCGCATATACTGATGACACTGACGTGATTGGGACAACGCAGTGAGGCGTCAAGGAAGCTTTTGTGAGCATTGACGCAGAAGCAGCTAAGGTGGGTCTGTAGGCAAACGAAGGCAAAACCAAATATATGTATGCTGTCATCAAAGAAAGACGCACAACACCGACGTCTTGGCCAGAGCGTCAAGGAATTCGTCTACCTTGGCTCACTGATAGCAAGCGCCAACGACACCAGCGCTGAGGTTGGACGCAGAATAAGTCTTTCCAACCGCTGGTTTTTTGGTCTCAAGAGGCAATTGAGTAGTAGAGCCCTCTGTCGGAAAACTAAGGTGACCCTCTGTAAAAGCGCAGAGGCTTAGACCTTATGAAAAATGGATGAAGAGGCCCTTGGCCAATTCGAGAGGAAAATTCTGCGTACAATCTTCGGTCCCGTTGGTGTTGACGGAGAGTCGAGGATCTCGATATTGTTGTCGAGGAGTCGATGAACAGCAAAGCTCCGGTCCAACGAGTTTTCGACTCCGAATCTAAATGGCGCAAACAGATAGAAAGGGACCTCAACCAACTGGACGTGCAACACTGGAAACAGCTAGCAAAAGATCGGTGCTAGCTGAAAAGGCTTGTTGATTGAGGGCCTGCTTCACCCCGAACTGTGGTGCTACCTAAGCAAGTGAGTAAGAAGGCCGAGAACGTGTCGAAAACAAAGAGCGCCCCGGCGACCGTGGACTGGACAACTTACTTAGGTGGCGCTACAGTTCGGGGTGAACCTGGGCCTCAACTAACAAGCCATTCAAGCTAGCGCGATACTTTGCTAGTTATTTCCAGTGTCACACGCCCAGTTGGTTAAGGTCCCTTTCCACCTGTGTGCGCCAACTGGGATGTTTCTGTCCTCTGCAACATCGTCCTTCCGGATTGGAGTCAAAGACTCCTCGGATCGGAGCTGTGCTGTCCATTGGCTCTACATGGCCTACTAGGCAGATGTCGCTGTAAAGCCCGTACAGTTCTTGGTTAAATCTTCTCTTCCACCCCCCATCAACACAAACGGTACTGAAGATTGTACGCGGAAATTTCCTCTCTTCTATTTTTGCTAAGGTCCAAGCCTCTACGCCATAGAGAAGGGCGGGGCTAAGTACGGTTTTATAGAGGGTCACCTTAGTGGACGCTACTATTCAACTGCCTCTTGAGCCCGAAGAAACAGCGGCTGGCAAGAGTTATTCTGAGTCTAATATCAGCGCTGGTGTCGTTGCCGCTTGTTACCAGTGAGACAAAGCAGACAAAATCCTTGACTACATCAAAGTAATAGCTGCCAATAATGGCGTTCTGGCTAAGTCGTCGGTGTTGTGTGTCTTTCTTTGCTGACAGTATATATGTACATACATATTTGGTTTTTCCTTCGTTTACTTTCAGATCCACTTTAGTGGGTCGCTTATGCTTCAATGCTTTAAAAAGCTCCATTGACGTCTCGCTGCGTTAAGTCAATTAAGTCAATGCCATCAGCGTATGCGAGCAATTGCGCAGACTTGAAGTAGATCGTGCCTCTTGTATTGGCCAGTGAATCCCGCACGATATTTTCAAGGACGATGTTGAAAAAATCAAACGACAGTGCGTCGCCCTGTCTGAATACTTTTTTGACATCGAAGATCTCGGTTAACTTTCTACCGACCTTAATTGAGCAGCGAGAGTTATCCTACACAATCTGACGAGTTTGGTACCTAGGAATGTCAAAAGTAGACATGGTACTGAATAGCTCGTCTCTATGCAAGCTATCATATGCGGCCTTGAAATCGACAAATAGGTGGTGAGTGTTATTCTGCATTTCTTGGGTCTTTTCCAGGATCTGCCGCAGTGTGAATATTTGGACTTCCCTGGCCTGAAACCATACTGATAAGGACCTATCAGGGTGTTGACGAATGGTTTCAGGCGTTCACACAAAACATGCAGAGAGGATATTGTATGCCATGTTAATGAGACTGACGCCTCGGTAGTTGGCGCAGTCGAAGGGGTCTCCTTTCTCGTGGACCGGACAAACGACACAGAGACTCCACACGTCGGGCTTATTTCCTGGGACCGTATCTTAGAGATGAGCTAGGTCGTATGCCCAACTTAATCGTCTCCAGTTGAGGGCGTCATGGCGCAGTGGTGAGTGTTGGACTCTGGCGCACGATGAGCGAGTTCGGATCCCGATAACACCAACGTCTTCGAATGTTTATTTCGCAGCGTCCTCCTCGGCGGGGTACTGGCAAAAACCCCCCGTGGTATACTTGCCAAGTAAAAGCTTCTCGACTCAAGCCGTTCGGAATCGGCATTAAACAGAGGTCCCATTCACCTGTGTGAAAAAATGAATCACACACTCTCACACGCTCTGGCCCTTCGTTGCAAGCAAGTTGCTTTAAACAGTTCTGCGGACAGTCCGTCTAATCCAGCAGCTTCGATCGATTTTAATCTCGATATTGCTGTTTTGACGTCGTTTAAATTTGGTGGACGGAATTCTCTCTCATCTTCGTCCAGTAAACATGGTTCGCAGAAATAGTCTTTTCATATGCTCAGCATCGACTGTGATTCAACTACGAGGTGTCCCTGTCCATCCCATGGTTATACAAACTACAGAAAGTATTGACACAACCTTGTATTTACCTTAACTTCGGTGCTTATTCGTATCTGGCAATTTGTATTACTTCACCTCCATTCAAATTACGTCAACAGAAGAGTTACAAGTATATTCTATGTACCGAGGCAACATCCCACATGTTGTTCTCCAAATTCTAAAAACAAAACCCGAAACCCGCATTCGCATTCAAACAGAGAAAATTAATTTATCAGCTTCATTAGGTGGCCCCTTTGATCCATTGAAATTCAATTCAATAAAGTGCGCATCTTTAAATGGTTCGCGCATATCTGACCAAGCACAATCGGAGGCATTCGTGGAGTGAGAGTAAGGATCAATTAGGGCTTGCAAACGTTATGATGAGCACTCATTATCCACTAAAACATCAATATTCGTTAGTAGTAGACAAACAGCCGCAGGGCGATAATACCGGCCCACCCATGAACCTACTGTCTTATTAATGACTTCTTCAATTTCGGCAGCCTTAATAGCCTTCCGACCGTCCGAGAATCAGTTTTTCTATTTATTTTCATATCAACTCATCATCGAGAGATGACTGACTCGGTGCATCGTCGTCCAAACAATCCTATTAAATTCTAATTTTATTATGAAAATTGCCATCATCAAATGGTCATCGCTAGATGCATACGTATCTCTCTCACTTCCTTCTAATTATCCATGTTTACTTCAACTCGTATTCTCAACCGCTTCGACCTAGAATAATCCGATACGTAAGGTACATAAGTACTTCCGTCTCCTAATGAATCAGTCGCGCAACATGCAAATAAATCCATCATCTCGCTTATTACATTCTGTGAGTTGTTCTTCATCGACGGCTGTGTTCGATTCAATTTAGACGGGAGTTGTTTATTGCACCGAAGAAGTATGCACCGAACCATCGCTCAACCGATTTATTCGTTGGTATTTATAGACGAGAATACGAGTATCGTGCCACCATCAGTCTGTCATTTCATCTGGTTATCAGTTTTATTGACGTTGCTGTGTGTAGACAGATGCATGTACGAGTACCTAGTAACTAGTATCCATCTTCGACTTCCTATGATAAAGATAAAACTGATGATCATCATCATTGTCGTTTTCTTCTCTCCCAATTTTCGTCTCACATCTATCTGTATGTAGTTAGCTGTCAGTCAGATGGTGGTCTAGGGTTTTAGTGTGTAACACTTACCCAGTTTCCATGCTGGTTCGGCGACAACGTTCATGCTACCGTCAACAACGTCAGCCAACCAATTGACAAGGTCTACTCACACCATACCCATGATATCAATGTACACATGCACATACGTTCTCTAAACAAATGAAAATACAAGTACGGCTGCGCGCACTATACGATTACGGTCGAGCGATGCTTTCGTTTGCGTTGTAATAATGATGATCGTCGGTCGCTGCTGCTTTCTGTTTGCAAAGTACGTTCTTTGCACTAGAAGTTAAGGCCGACGACGATGAGCTAGCAAACAACAAACAGCAAATCAGACGTTAAAGACGCGATGTGGTAAACCTGGCAAGAGATGAGTTGTATGAGTTGTGCACACTAGTATTTCAGGTTTTATTCAATCGAAAAACAACCAACAAAAGCTCTACGTCATCTTGCTTTTTACTCGATTCTTATTTTGCAACAACAACAACAGATGCATTTTCCCTATCCTTTTCATATGTCGCCTTGGTTAGTGTGCAGTGTCCGTCTCCAGCTTGTCGTGTGTGAATTGCGTTTACGTGAGCGCGTATAATACTGTATTCCGGCCGGTGAGTTTTCTTTTTCCTACAGGTGAGCTTCGTCTTGCTGCACGATGATAGTACGCAACCAGTTTAGTTCTTATTTTTATCTTGTTTAGATACACACACTGATGTGGGCACACGTACACATGCGTTTGTGGATAGTCAAATGGGCTTCTGAAAATTGCAAAAAATTTAAAATTTCTCTTTAGAGTATCAGAACATTTGGTTCTACTGTAAATAATACAGGGCCATTCATTATCTACACTTTTTACTCGATGGAAAGGCCTATTGATGCCATTAGTGTGGAATACAAAATTGTCCAAATACCCAAATGTCCGTCGTGACTACTCTAGATGCAGCACATCCGAAACGTCCAATTTTCCAAAACTCTGGCGCTGAATTCGTCATTAGGCTGAATTCGACCGACGTCATGAGTTAGGTTGGCTTTGAGGGCTGCTGTGATATCTGGCCTATTCGCATAAACTTCCGGCTTCAGAAAACCCCAAAAGAAAAAGTCTAAGTCTTTAGATCACCTCCAGGTTAGATGACCATGCCCTCGAATTGCTTGTGCAGAATTTCCTATATAGCCATGTCCGTTGTATCCACATCGTCAAATTCAGGCCAAAACAAGTTGGTAATCATCGAAATATAGCGCTCGCCGTTGACGGTGATGGGCTGGCCAAAATCCACACCAAACAATGACTTGGATCTCATGTGGATAGGTATCGTCCCAAATTGGACTATTTTGCTCGCCGACGTACCTATTCATCCAGAAAGGGGCCTCGTCGCTGAAGATGATTTTTCTATGAAAAGTAGGACCAGTTTCCAACTGCTCCAGAGCCCATTCAGCGAACACACATGGTGATGCCTATTATCGTGTACCTTCAGCTCCTGGGTCAAGGTAAACGTTGCAAAATCACGATGTAATATTCGCCAAATTGTGGTCTTCGAAAGGCTGAGTTCTTGTGAGTGAAGCGAAATCAACTGCGCACGATGTTTTCAGCAGCGAATAGTCCTTTCGATTATCTTCTTTCGTGGCATTACAGCCCATGAAGGACCAGATCCAAGCATCTCCAATCAGCCATGTTGTGTGTGATTTAATATTTACACAGGTGAGAGGGACCTACAGTTTAATGCCGATTCCGAACGGCGCGGCGTGAGTCGAGAAGCTTTTTCATGGCAAGTATACTACCGGGGGTTTTGCCAACACCCCACTGAGGAGCGACGTCGCGAAATAAACATACGATAGCGTTGATGTTGTCGGGTTCCGAGTTCGCTCGTCGTGTGTCAGAGCTCAACACACTAACCACTGCGCCCTCATGGCGACCGTCAAATGGATGAAACGCGCGAAACATTGCCCGAACAGAACACCTATCAAAACAGTTTTATCATTTGCACGTATTGTTGAACGCTATGTCCGCCCATGGTGATTTGGAAAAACAGACTGAACAACAGTATCGCCGCTATGAACTGTCAAAGTTCGGAAGTCTTAGACTTGTAGCTTAGATCGGCAGCTTAACAACTGGTCTGTGTCATAAAAAATCCCTGTGCCCCGGCTCTTCTTCATAAGTCTTTATTCTGGCGGTCGAGCATAGACTCGATCGTGGTCACAAGATGGGAATTTAATCAACTTTTCAACTTTGCTTCGTTATTGCTTCTCGGTGTGGTAATTATACGAAGGCTGATCAAATTAGCCAATGACTCTGAAATGAAACACTTGTGTACTTTTCTTAAAATTGAGTTAACTGTGTTGAAACAGCCTTCTTTCAGCTTCTCCCAAAAATATTCCGACCCAGAAATCCATTGCCTTTCCGGCAGACGGAACCGTTCTTACCTTTTTGAAACGCGTCCACTGTTTTGAAACGCCGTAAAAATTCACTTTAATTATATTTATTCCGGAATTGATCTGGAGAAATCGGGTGTGTTACATGAAGACACTAGTAATGCGATCGTAAAGGTCTACTGTACAATGTACATTTTCTTTGGTCCAAGATTTAAGTGCTGTCTAAAAAAAATTCAACAACTTCTCTAGATGTTACTGTTGCTTTGTTTGTCATTTTGAATCTTTCTCGGGCAAGGCTTGGGCAGACAATCTGTATTGCAACACAGTTTCTTTAGTTTGGATACATCGCCTACAGATATCCGTTGAGACTCAATTTGTAAATGTGATAATTGCATGCCCCGTGTCCTGTTAGTGCTTCTCATAGCCCTCTTAGGTCGGCTTTATTAAGTTTTAGAGCTTCTTTGGCTCGTAGTTTTGTTCCATGAAAGGATTATACCCAAAGAGTTTCAATATCTGTTTTTATGTTTCATTTTCGGCCCATCGTTAGCAAACGCGGCACGTAACAAAAATGGCCAAGCAGAATTCAAAGGACGATATCATTTGAAATTGCTGAAAGTTTAGCTATCTCACGAATCTTGACTAGATCGTTTAACACATTAACGCGGATTTTGTTGACCATTAGACATTTTGTATTCAAATCGTCGCAACAAAATTCAGTGAACCACTTGTATACCACTGTATGCAGGGCAGCAGTGACTCCACAATATTCTTAATTCTGTCTTCAGCCTATTGAATGGTATTGTTTTGGTAATGCCACAAACTAAAGTTATTTCGGATATATGTAGGTGTGGCGATTAAGTTCCAGGAATATTTGTAAACAAAAACCCAGAAAATCAACTACACAAGGCTTCCAATGCTGCTCGCACGATTCGAAGCACCCTTGATAATCCTCCGGAGTTAACTCATTCAGAAGCCTGGTTTCCGCCACGTTAACCATCTCTACACCACCATGATGAGCTCCCTTGAGATGTGAATTCATCGTGGGCAATATTAACGGGGCGACGTTGAAATGATTTTCTTCGACAAAAACTCTTACTCAATCAACATGAAATGGGCCGGCGCATTGCCGTGGTGCAGGATCCAACCCTTCTTGGGAAGTTCGGGATGCACACGGAAAACACATGCTCGCAGGATCCTCAGGACGTCAACATAGAACTGTCTAGGCGCCATCCGGTCAGTAGGAATTTGTTCATCATGAGCGATATCTAAAATAATCATCAACATTACCTTCAGTCGCGATTTTAACTCTCGCTTTCGTTGTTGCAAACTGACAGAAAAGGCTCCACTTTTTAGACTGATATTGACGAACGTAGCAGTGTTGCCAGTTCCCGAGTTATGACTAAATTTCCGGAAATTAATTGAGAAACAGAGATGTCGGATAAGAGTCCTCTATGCGATCCGTTAATTTTGATTTCTTTGTTATACTGAGAAATTACAACGACGTTTTAGAAATGATATTGACTCAATATTAGTCAATGATTTCATACAAAAAATGACAAAAATATCTGGTGGCAACATTTTGCTGACTCAGGAAGGGCGTTTACCCCATGATATAGCGCAGAAATGCGGATTGTCACCGCACTATAATGATGGTATGAGAATCATCAAGAATATTGAGAATATTGAAGTGATCCAAAACGATATTTTATTAAAAAACTCGTTAAAACCCCTAAAACTGCTGCACACAAACATCCCCAAAAAGTAGGCGAGTGAACACCTAGAAGGGCTCTTACCAGAATTGGCCTGGTGTCCGCTGTAAAAAGGAAAAAGGCACTTTTCGAAACCAGGTTTAAGGTCTGCAAAAAGCATAACGAGAAACTAGTTACTTGGTTGGATGAAACCAAAACCAATGGGTTTCATTTCGATGGTAAGACATGTTATTGGAACTTAATAAACGAGACCCTTCAAAGGCACCGCGTTAAACCGTAAATTATATTAGAGGAAGTCTGGTCCTTTGGTGGTGTGTTGGTGTTGGTTGGTAAAATTAAAGACATTATGACATTACTCCTCAAAGTTATTTGTCCGATTTCAGTGAGAAATGCGCTATCCAAGAAACTATTTTTCTGCAGGACGGTGACCAAATATAGATAAAACCGTCAACATTTCAACTGAAGATCAGCCTATTCAGACTAAGGCATGGCCAGCACAAAGACCGGATTCAAGTCTAATTGAAAATATATCGACTATTGTTAAGAGCAAAAAGATGGAATTTAAAAGAGCACCAACGAATTTATATGAGTTGTGGCTAAGACCATTGATAAATACATAGAGATGGCAATCTGATGGCTTTGACAGGCACTTTGACAGATAGCCCCTACAAACGCGTTGTGGTTTGACGGCGTCTTGACTATGCCATTCTGCCTTGTTCCGATGTCATGACTCTACACATCGACGTCTTGAGAATATCATTGTGTTAGTCGAATGCGTCGTTTTTAAACGGAGAATAACATGCATTATCGGTGTATTAAAAACAAAAAAAAAACAACCCTTGCGGGGATCACATGGCAGACGTACGAAGGTTTTCCATCTTGTTCATTTATCTATGGCTAAGACTACAGGCTTCACATGAAACCGTTTAGAATCTAGTAGAAAGTATGACCAAAAGACTAACGCTGTCTATAAAAAGTAAAGGATGGTGAGCGAAGCACTAAAAAGAATAATAAAATAATAAGTTAACCACAAAATTTTATGAAAATTAGATGAGGGGCTCGGATTTTATCTTCTAAAAAAAGACAATTTAAAATTGTATATCCAATTTGACAGTTGAATGACTAATCCACCAATGAATGCTCCAATTCGGACAGGTCATGAATGAAAACTAAATGAATGTTGAATGTAGAAGAGACTCAATAAACTTGAGTTGTCCACCGAACGAAAGCTGGCTTAAGACCGAGCTGAGGTAAAACAGACAGCCTAACTCTTCTAAAATGTTGAGACTATAGAGTTAGGGGATTACCGCCGGTTGTCGAAAGTAATACTGCAAATTTAGGCTTGTCTGAGATTCTTAAGCACGGTACTAAATTTGTTCAGACTTATTTGTTCAACTTTCTTGGTAACCAAGTAAAAAATTCTTATTTGAATACCTAGCATTGTTCGACTTTCTGCGTTTTTGTCAGAATCTTACGGTAACGGAAATTGTTGATTTTAATATTTTCGGCTTATCTACTTCTTCGCGCACTATGTATCCTCCTTTTTGCTTTTGATCCAAAATTTTAATTTTTTAAAGTTTAAATTAACTTCTTATAGGTATTGTCAATAGTTCTCTCAGTAATTTGTTAGTTAATTGGCTTGACGTTTCAGGTGGCAAGGAATTCATTATTCATATTCTCATTGCCAATTTCACGAGAATTACGAAAGATCTCGTAATACAGTCTAGTTTTGACTGAATACCTCTCGATTCTTCGTAAGGCAAGAAGTTGGCTTTTTTGACACCTCAACTTGGCAATTTTTTCAAATTTTGTCGGCACAAGAAAACATCCTTACTGGAAAGGCAAATTTCTGGCTGGAAATGTAATCTTAACCGGTATCAAGAGTCACCATTGCTTAAAAGAACTTCTTAGCTTAGCGGAAGAACTTTCTGTTCGGTGTGACTTTTGGACAAGTCATGATGACAAACTTTTTGTGGCCTAAATCGGATGAACTGAATCTGAACGGCATATGGTACCGAAAAGACAGCGCAGTGTGGCATGCATCAGGTGTTAAGTCAAGCTTTCGAAATATAATTTCAAAGGCGTTTGCCGCAAGTAAAACGAATAATGCAAGCATTTCCCGTTGCTTAAGGATTAATTTTATAATGTGCTTCTGTCACACCAGAGATATAAAAGTTAATAGCTGCAGATTAACATGCAAAATAAGCTTAGCGGTGCAAATCTCGAGCTGAGAGCATACGGACGAGTTTACATCATGTATTAAGACATTAAGGACGCGCTTGCCTGATGGTTGTCATCAAGTCTTGTTAACTCGTGACCATTAATGGAGTGAATGTTTAGTTTATGATTTAACATAAATACCACGGCATAAAAAGTATGATGGAACGACCTAGTTGTAACTTTTCTCACAAAGTCAACACTTCTCTCACATGGAAATACATATGTATATACCTCGGTTGTGTTTCGGTAGGACTGCGACTTAAATTGCATTAAAACTTGCAAATTAACAACAATATGTGCGTCTTCGACTGACAAGTAGGTCTAAAAAGACCTCATAAGCTGAACAAAATGTGTGCTTAAAGTTGAGAAAGACGAATAAAGTACATTGACTCGTGGAAACGACACAAATATGGTTTTTCGACTAATTAGTTCGACGCCAACCGAAACTCAAGCCTAATGCAAAGTGGGTATATGAAACAAATAGAACCCTAGCCTACTTTATTAGCTCTCCAAACCGGCTGAGGGGTCAGAAATAACTTCAAACAGCTGATGGTATCTGATACCATTCAAAGGCGACTTAAAGTCTGTGAATGCACCAAGACGAGCACCAGCTTAAATGAGCTATTATATTTCAAAACCTCATTTACTCTCTATGTGGGAAAAGGTTAAGAAAAAAACAGAGATCTTGGCGAATAAAAGCTTGCATCCTGTACCAATATTTCTCACAAAAAAGACTCTTTCCACAAGCCCTTATATAACTGCATAGATACTCTTACATCGTCTTCGTTTGGCAAGCAGCCAATACCTTAACTTTGGCTCCAAAACTCTTTAAAAACTTATTCTACGACTAGTTCGAGGACATAAAACTTACATTTATTTCCCCATGCCGCTGTGCACTTTATTCTTCCATAGATTCCCTTTAGGTCGATATTCTCTTGAAGGAAAAACAATTCTTATAAAATCAAGTACAGCGAATTAAGTGGGAATTTAATTTCCCTGCTCCACTTCACGGCACTCCAGACACAATTACATATACTCGACTTCCTTCTCCACCGGGGTGACACTCAATCTCTAGGCAATAAACGCACTTCACCTTTGTAACCCTTAATTGGTTTTATCCTAGGTACATATCTTCTCGAATTTTCAATAAATCAGACTTTACTAGATTTCTTCTCAATTCGATTTTGATTTTCTATTCTTACTATGTATGGCTATATGGACTCACTTTATCACCCCAAAATATGCTCACAGGTAAGGGTAACTATGCCCCTGCCTCGTGTGAAGTACGAACGTAAAACCGTCACTCTCACATTCGACACAGTAACGAAACTTTAAACAAAAACAAATGATAATTAGATACAAAACAGGAGAGTATAGATGGAGGAAGACGGAATTAAAACAAAAAAAAAATCACGGCGACACAACTAAAAAGGCAAAAAGCAAGACACCAATGGGTATAGGAATCCAGTCACTCGCGGCCCGACACCACCATACCGATCGGCAGACAGAAGTAAACTGAATAGTTCCAATTGGAGTGTTGCGAGAGTGACTGGAGCAGTTGGGCAGTGCAAATCACATCGTGCAGACGAGCCGTGGGCATTCGTATTCATTCATGGAATGGGTTGCGTCGGTGTGTACGAGCAAGTGCTCCACTGCATGCTGGTGCCGGTTGGGAAATGGAGAGCGAGAGAGAGGGAGAGAGCTGGAGAGTCATTATGAGCGTGAGTAATGATGAGTATGCAGTTCTGCAATGCGGCCGTATACAATGGGCAATGATTTATGTGCTATCGGCTGCGGGGGTGGTATTGGAGTGTAAACATAGTTGCAGCGTGGACTGGGAGAGTGCGGTGTTGTTTTTGTTGTCGATGCCCGTCGTTGTGCGCCATTTACCGGCTATTGTTGGCGGTGTTTGGGTAGAGCAGCTGATTGGAATTGTGCAGAGAATGGAAGAATGGCATGAGCGCAGGAGAATGCTGATAGTGATGTGGTGCAGAGGCCATGCTTTGCAGATGGTGTTTGTATTTGCAGGGCTACAGCTGCGTCGAAAAGTGGTGTGTTCAATAGAAAAATACATACTCGTAACTGAGGGTTATGTTAAGACCCTGTTAAGGGTATTAGGTGTATTAGGTTGTTCAAAGATAATGTCAGTCTTTGACCTTTAGCTTTAAAAGAATAGATCTTAAGTTAAACAAAACTTTATTAGTCAAAGCAGCCGTTGTGATTGACATCTTTTTGCCAACGGAAACGAAGTTTATTTACTCCTTCCGAGTAACACTCTGGATGTCTGGGGGCTAGGAACTCGTGTAAGGTACGTACATAGTTTTGGCATCGTCTATGCTCTTAAAGCATTTCTCAAGCAAGAAGTTTTCGAGATGCTTGAACAAATGGTAGAGAGAGGTTGGAGAGTGGTCCGGCGAGTTTGGTGGATGGGGCAAGGTTTCGTAGCCCTGTACGTTCAACTTCTGTAAAGTGGGCTGTGCGGCCTGTGGTTTCGATGACAACGGAGAAGGGTTGGTTCTCTTCTGTCAGTCAAAGCTGGATGCATGCGTTCGATTTTTGGTGCATTTCACCGATTTGTTGACAATATTTCTCAGCCGTGATGGTTTCGCGAGGGTTCAGAAAGCAATCGCCGGCTTTGGGAAGTGTCGTGCTTCATCTTGATCCAACCATTGAGCTGGGCGACGTCGGTTATCGTACAGGATCCATTTTTCATTGTATATCACAATCCGATCGAGAAAAGGCACAATGAACGCAGACGCAATTTCAAAACGACGATTTGTTTGCTTTTCGTTCAATTCATGCTCAACCCACTTGGCGTTCCAAGTTGCCTTACAGCTGCACGTGGATTTTCCTCCACCAGAACTTTTAATTGACCATTGTCGATGAGTGTCTTACGCCAACACCCTTCCTCATCGAGCGGCTCATAAGAGTATCAAAGAACCGGCAGTATTTTTTGAACAACTTAATATTTAGCGTCTTAAATGGTTACTTTGGGTTTCAGGTTGGGGAGTTAGGTACACATGATTTGCAAATTAGAATTAAATAAAGAATTATACCTGGCGTACCCTTAATCAGAATCGATGATAGATGGATGGAGATGGTGCGTATGATCATGGACAATAGCATTTAAATAAGAAAAGATTTGAAAAACCGAGTATTTCTCCACCAACTTTGAATGTGAATAGATATATAGGATGCCAAGGGAGGTTGAGGTCGATTTCGAAACACAGCAAGCCATGTGCTTCTCCCTCAAACCTGTGATTTAGTAATTTCTGAAAGTACATATTACTAATAGGCGGGGAAGGCTACAACTAAGAAAGCCACATATTTCCATGCTAAACAAGTCATGCAATGAGGGACCATTTTCAAGGCTAAGAATTAACGTACGAGATGTGACAATTAAGTTCCGGGAATTTGTAAACAGAAAAGAAGCAAAATATATTTATCGCAAATTTTTACTATCAACTTTCACAATAGTCCTCCTCTAACTCTGTACAACAATTCCAACGTTGTTCCCATGATTCGCACGCTTGATAATCCTCCGAAGTTAACATGTTCAGAACCATGGTTACAACTTTCTCTATACCGTCATGATTAGTTCCGTTTAGGTGTGACTTAATCTTGGAGAAAAAGAAAAGGCGCCGAGGGTAGTTTTGGGGCTAGAATGCTACGAGTCTCGGCAATTTTCGGAGAATATCTGAGTGCGTTTCAACAGATTTCACTAGAAATTGAAACACAATACGTTGCTTGTAATGTGAGTCACTCATATTTACGACGCCACTAAAAAACACGCAAAAACAGAACGTGGTGTCGACTTTGCTTTGGATGGAAACTGAACGAAGGAGCCCCTTTTCTTGACAGAACTTAATTGCCACACCTCGTATCTTCTATTCTTCCAAAGATTTCATAATGCGAATTTCCACGACCCTGTAGGATCTGTTCTTGTAATCATTCCGTAACATTTCGCCCTGTTGTGTTTGAATGAAAAAAAAATTCAACCAACTGTAAGCATCCCCACCACAAGGAGATTGTCTGCTCAGGACCTCATCTTCTCTTCTTCTTATCGGGCGCTACAGTTCGGAATGAACTTGGGCCTCAACCAGCATGCCCCTCCAGCACGATCTTTTGTTAGCCTTTTCCATTGCCGCACACCCAATTGGCTGAGGTCTCCTTCCACCTGGGTGCTGCTCTGTTTCTTCGTCCCTCGGGGTTGGATTCAAAGACCCTCCAGGCTGGAGCTGTGGTGTTCGTTCGCTCTACATAGCCTAGCCATCTTGGGCGTTGAATCCGTAGACGTCTGACTAGACTCATGTCACCATTACAACCCGTATAGCTCGTGGTTGAATCTTTACCTCCATTTCCCATCTGCTTTTGATAGCGTCCATGAACCGGAATGAAAATTTTCTTTTACAGAGTCAACTTGGTCCTTTGGGAGAGGGCTCTATTACTCAATTACACAGCGATTGGCAAGAGTGATTCTGGGTTTCTTTCAGAAGTGATGTCGTTGTTTCGGATCACTGCAGACCCAAGGTAAACGAAGTCCTTAACTACCTCAAACTTATATCTGCCAATACAAACGTTATTGCCAAAATGTCGGTGGTTAGTGTCCTTCTTTGATGACAGCATATATTTAGTTTTGCCCTCATTTACTGCCAAACTAATTTTCGCCATCTCTGCCTCAAAACTCGTAAAGGCCTCATTGACATCTCGCTGTGTTCTTCCGATTATGTCATTGTCATGTGTTGTGTGAATTTGGAATATATTGTGCCAGTCATTTTTGCACAATGATTTCTAATATGGCGTTGAAGAAATCGCACTACAGCGTATCGCCCTGCCTAAGTCCTTGTTTGACATCAAAATTATCGATCAGGTCTGCATCGATATGGTTGGTGCAGCGAGCTTTCTCCAAAGTCACCTTGCATAGTCTGGGACGTCAAAAGTAGACATGGCGTTGTTTAGTAGGTCTCTGTAGGTCTACAGAGTAGGTCTACTCTGTCGTATACGTCTTTGTGTCGGCAAATAAGTGAATAAGTGGTGAGTGTTGACTTAAAATTCATTGCTTTTTTCCAGGATCTGCCGCAGAGTGAAGATTTGGTCGACGGTAGACTTCCCTGGCCTGAAGCCACACTGATAAGAATCTATTAGCTCATTTACAAAAGGCTTCAGGCGTTCACACAAAACGGCAGAAAAGATTTTGTAGTCGATGTTAAGGAGACTTATTCGTCTGCAGACTCAATTCCTCGGGCATGCCTTCCTCTAACCATATCATACTAATGAGCTGGTGCATACTCCTATCCAGATCAGCATACACGGGGACGCATTGTCAGATGGCCTACGCCAGCAGCTTTATTCGACTTGAGTTTCGATACGGGGATCTTAACTTCGTCCGAGGACAGGGGGACTGAATTCTCTGTAATCTTCGTCATTCAGAAATCGATCATTCTGCCTGACAGCGGTATATTGACTAACATCGCCGTTATACAATCTGTAGAAGTGGTTTTTCTATATTTCCAGCATCAACTGCGATTCTACTATTTGGTGCCGGTTCTCCTTCCTACAAGCTACCGTTCTGGCTTTATAACATTGGCATGTTCGCTTTATCTGTGAATAAAACCTTCGAACGTCATGCCTTCAGTGACACCTCGTCTATTGTCCATTAAAGTGATAAGTAATTATCATAGCATCGGAAAAGTGATGACGGTATGTCGGCAACTTATTACAAGATACCATGAGCGTAGTTGGCCAACGCACTTACATTGTGTTCAAAAAGTACGGTGATATATGAAATTAAATTGCGCACGCAAATGGATTTGAGGAAATCCACCTATTTTTAGGTTGGTAGAACTGTCTTTGATATCTGTGCCAAGTTGCATATCAAAATATTCCTTAATGCTTAGGATACGCTGGTTTTGTGAGCTGCTAAAAGTGAATTTTTCGATTTTTATGTCTAAATTTGTTGAGCAAAGAATTTGCATTAAATTTTGTTTGAATAATGAGTCTTCTGCTGCTGATTCGCTGAGGAGCACAACCCTTTGTGGTGAGGCCTTGTCGAATAAAAAAAACTGTTTACTAGTGGTGCAAAGAGTTCCAAGAAGGCCGACTATCAACCTCAATCAACGAAACTCACGTCCAAAAAATCAAAGACCGAAAACACTGATTTTTGTTTTTGAAAAACACCACCGCATTGAAGTGTGTGAAACAATGCTGAGTATCAGAGCAATACGAAACTTAGTATTGCAAAAGATGAGACTTGGATTTATGCCCACGGCCTGGAAACAATCAATCAATCAAGTAGATTTCAAGTTAAAGTTGTGGTAAGGCTAAAAAAACACGACAAAGTCGCAAAAAATCGAGGCCATCTCCATTGTTTTCTTCGATTATCGTGGTGTTATGCATTTTTAGTTCGTTCCGCCGGGCCAAACTGTCAACAAAAGAATTCAATTAAGCTTAATACATTGTTGACGTGAAGCTATTCACAACTATGGTTTCTTGCACTACGATAATACAACGGCTTACACTGCATTGATACTTCGTAACCAGCTTGACAAAAACTTATCCACATCCACCGTATTCACCGGGTTTGGCACCGTGAGACTTCTGGCTTTTAAACAAACTCAAAAGACCGCTCCAGGGCACCGCTCTCAGTCGATAGAGCAGATACAACCTGCATCGAAGAGAGACCCGAGGGCCATCTCGGAAATCGGGCAACTATTTCGAAGATTGAATAATCCATTGGCGTAATTTCATTATGTCAAGTGGGGGTTACTTTGAAGACGATGAAATTGATTTGAAAGAATAATTAAACATTTTTCTAAACAAATGCTTTGCTACCTTACTATTTGGTCACAATAGTGTTCGTGAAGTGTAATGATACCCAAGACAGCAACGATCTGCTTTCGGAGGAATCTAGTGTGTGAAAATCAGCTCCGTGGGAACAGTTTTTTCCTACAAATCGCTAAATATGACATTAAGACGGCAAGTCCCATAGTTGAATTCCTCATACACGCGGTTATGTCTTCCACCTCCTCAGCACCAACTGAAAACAAGTGTCACTATCTGCTTGAATGCCATCGTCATATTACACAACACACGTTAGATGGACCTTACATAACCACCTGTCATGCATCAGGAGCTAAACTCCAATTACGCTCCTCCTAGTGCAGGACCAGCACGTCAAACAAACAAACCACTTTCTAGTGAGTGCTACAAACACAAAAACAAAAAAAGGATATATCAAGTCCAAGTGTTATCTGTCTATGAATACCTCTGGCACACATTATTTGCAAACATTAACGACTTTCAAGGTACGATGAGATGCGTTACGTGTCGCATGAGTAGGTAGGAGCCATAACACATCAAACGAATGTGTGCTTCCACTCCTGTTAAGTACCGCCGAATTTGACATAAGACATACCTATTAGCACGTATCTTAAATCTTACCAAATAGACGGCAGCGAATGTTTGTAATTATCTTCCCGCTCAACAACATAATCGACAGCAAATGTGAATATGAGTGTATGAGCGTGGAGAAATGTTGACCATCAGTCAATCAGCCTGACTTCCATAGGGTTCTTGTGTTGTGCAAATATTTAAATTGTAAACCTCTTCAGCACAATGATGACGGCATTTCATAAGCATCCAACGTCTGACTCACCTCGTATACAGAATAGTAACAAAGAAGAGACGCATCGCGTTGGTATAGTATATACAGATACACACGAGTATGATCTTTGTTATGCCGCTCGTTTCCAAACATTTTTCGCACATTAATCTCTTCCCGAACAAGTATGCAAGTAGCTGGGACCGAGGTCCGAGTGTCCTCGACCAACCAGAGAGCCAGTCAACCAGATCCATCCAGTACTTTTGCTTCTACGTGCATATTTTCGGGATTTCGTGGCGTTTATGTAATAGGTTACTCGATTCTAGCAGTCAAGAATGATCGTGCGCGACAGTGGTTCAGTTTATTCTTGGTGATCTTGTCCATTCCAATCTGTGTATTGGCCAGCGGCGCACAGCGTGATTCTAAGATTTGCGATTCCACCAAAACCACTTTGATTCCAGTGCCAGTGAGTAGTGAGTGAGAAAAAAAAAAAATCACAAAAATGTTTACAGAGAACTTGATTCGCGACGCCGCCAAAACTCGTTCTCAAGCTGCTAATGGTCTCCCTACGATCTGCATTTTTCCCACTTCCCTTACTCCCCTTATCTCATCTCATCTCATCCCGTTCTGCCAGCAATACTAACCAAAGACCGTTCTATTAAGCGAAACGAACAACTTCTGTTCCCCGGAACTTGGCTCTGATTCTGCGAAACATGTGCGCACAATGCCGCCGTGCTTAACACAGACCGCCACCGCGATCACCACCGCCGCTGCCGTTACCATCACCATCCCATCGACACAACAGCCACTTTGGCCAATTTATCAGAACTTCAAAATCGGGATTTCGTTTTTTCTTCTCTTTTCGTTTCCTTCCTCCTTCTTTCTTCTTTCATTTTATTGGACTTTTTCTGGTGTTGGCTTTTCGCTGACCTTTTTGTCAGTCCACAGTCCACGGTCCATGGGATTTTGTGATTTTGTGTACACAACGTTTCTGGTTCTGCACGTTGCATGGTACGTTCCGGTGGTAGGTTACCCGATAGTTGGTAGGGTCCAACAAAAACAAGAAATCATCAGTAACATCCATCAGTGGAAGACCGAGTTGTGACCAGAGAGAAGAGAGCACGGGAAAATTCACTCTCATCCTCTCTCTTCCTAGTTCTCTATTTCCTCGCTGTGCAGAAATGAGAATCTGCAAGATGCGGAAGCACATGATACACAGATGCAGATGAGGGGAATTTCTCCATCGCGATGGGAAGTTTCGTTTGAATTTCTGATTGTGATGCGATTATTCTAATGACATTCCAGATAATCGCCTTCTTCTTCCTTATTCAATTGGAAATAAAAAGCATTTGGTTATCCTTGGAATTATTGTAGACAAGCACTAGTGTGAGGGGGTCAGGTCTGTAGATAGTGGCTGGTGACGCTTGATTGCGTTGAGGCAGGTACTAGCGCAACAAGAAGAAAATCGCCCTTTGGTTGATGTGGGTGTGAATGGGTTTTAGACAATTTGAAGGTCTATCCGAAGACTTACGCCTATGTCTATACAGCGTGCCCCACCCCACGAGCAGTGTGCCAAAAAGCTAGAGCGTGTAGGTCTGGTCAAGACAACAAAAAAAAAAATCGTATGGGAGGGGGGAGGGGGTCTATTCCCGGGAGCGGCAATTTTCTAAAAAATTTACTTAATTTGGAAAAAAAATATTAAAAATCAACGTTTGCATCCACAATGCCGCGATAAACTTTTTTGTAAAGCCAGAAACCTCTTCTTTCATCCTGTTTTTAAACGAAGCTGTTTGAAGGAACAGTATTTGAGAAATTAATTTTCAAGCTCAAAGTTTTATAAAAATAAATTATTTTTTTTTTCAAAATTGTATGTAATTTAAGTACAATTTTTTTAAAAATTCAATTCGGTTATTAGTTTTTAGTTAAAAACAGAAAACCGATCATTACATTAAATCCTGAGGAAAGAACAAGGTTGTCTTGGAAACCGTTCTGCATTAACATGGAGAAGATGTTAGACACCTACAAATTGAGGAAAATACTCTCGAAAGGTCCACAATCTCCGACCTGTATCCTATCAAACGGAGTTTAGAAGAAACTCTAAATCTTCTCCTCAACACGCACTTCCAAGGCTGCTCTGAATCGCAAGACTCAGTGCACTCGCGAGGAACTCGCTTCTCCTCCGTGATAGAGGGACAGTATGATCACATTATCTCTAGAGAGAAAACTATATGGACGATAAAAAGCTTCAAGCCCTACAAATCGCCAGGTCCGGATGAAATTTACCCTATCGAACTCACACTAACTATGTAATGGCTAGAGATAATCTTTAAAAGATGCCTAGCTTGGAGTCACATTCCAGAAAAGTGAAAGTGCGCAAAGGTAATTTTCATCCCCAAGGCCGACAGGAACTCTCATACTTCCCCCAATTCTCATGAATTATTTAAAATTATCATGCCTCTCAAAAATCCAGATTTCAAAACATCTGACGGATTTTCAAATAATTTTGTTAAAAAAATAGCATTAAATGTCTGTGATATTCTATGTGTTATTTATAATAGAAGCGTTAACTGTGGTATTTTTCCCCAATATCTAAAACAGGCTGAAGTGATGCCTCTATTTAAAAAGGGGGATAAAACTTTAATAAATAATTATAGGCCTATTTCTTTATTGTCTGTTTTTTCGAAAATATTTGAAAAAGCATTAAAGGTAAGAATGGTGCAGTTAAAAAAAAAAATTGTTTTTTGGTGAATGTCAATTCGGTTTCCGTTCAGGTCGTTTTACTGAGATGGCCCTCCTTAACTTCTGTTCACACATCTGCAATGGTTCCGATAATAGGGACCTCACTGCAGGGCTCTTTGTCGATATAACTAAGGCCTTTGACACAGACGATCACAAAATATTATTGGACAAACTATATAAGCTTTAGAGGTAGAGTTCACAATTGGCTTAGGTCTTATTTATCAGAGAGAATTCAGAGAGTAAAAATAGATGGTGAGTTCAGTTCAACGAGTATCGTATCTATAGGTGTTCCTCAGGGTTCAGTGCTAGTCCCCTTACTTTTATTAATATTTATCAATTCACTCTTCCAACAAAAATACGAAAGCGAAGCTACAGCGTTTGCGGATGTGCTTTTACTACTAAATCTGCTCCAAGTCTTTCCGTTAGCTTCAATCACGATCTTGAAGTCTTAAGCCACTGGTTTAAAACACACAAACTGGTCATCAGTGACAAAACCAAAATCATTGCGTTTGTTTTAGTCCCTGCCTTTCGTCATCTCTTTCGGTGTGACGTTTTTGAAAGTGTTTGCGTCCGCGTTGACGGCCAATTATGATGAAGTTATCCAGAGTTTGGCTCCATGTGATTCGATAGGGATCACCGTGGTGTCGGGACAGTTGTAATTTGGGAGAGGGTATACGTTTAGGGTTTTCTTTGTCAAAGTGCTAGTAGAGTTTTGCCTTCTTTTTGCGGTGTGATTAGTTGGTAGGCTGGTGTCCTTAGTCTGCGAATCTTGTGGTCATGTAACCACGGCTCTTGAATTAGGACTAAGTCTTCTTCTTCTTTTGCCAGCCTTAGAAGAAGATTTGTGGATGCTGCTTTTGAGTTGATCTGAATTAGTTTCAGCATCGGGGCTGTCGTTAATCCGATTTACCTCCATCACGGTGGTATTGAAGTCTTCCGAATCTGAATCCAGAAGGTCCACTTTCATGGGCGAGCTTATTGAGTCCATCGTGACTCCCGGAGTCGAGCAATAGATCCTGGTCCATACTTACCGGATTTATTGTTGTTGTAACGGCATCAACCTTCGCAAGACCATTGCTTCCCGAGGGAGTTGGGGCACTGTTCAGTTGTGCTTTCTGTGATGGCAAGGGGATTTTCCTGGCTATTGGTGCCGGATAGTGGCATATCCTCATCCCTTTTTTAGATATTGAGCTTGACCCTTGTGAAGCTAAAGCTTAGATAGTAGTCGTTTGGGGCCAGAGTATCCAAGGATTCACGATTTAATGCAATGATTGCGTGTCTCGATGATTTCTTGGGTTCTTTCAGCTTTACGACTTTCCAGTCTTTTGTTGGGAGACTAGGATTACAGTACACAATAATCTCCATGATTTCTAGAGCGTCGTCAGGCATCAGAGGGAGCCAGCATCTTGCTCGCGGTCGAATCGGAATCTCGTTCTTGGAACGACATTGAGCCTAGCTCCCTCCCACACCTCACCTATCTCTTCGACTGTTGCCTTTAGCAGATCGAAAGAACTTTGGTCGGCACAATTTAGAAGCTTTATCCTCCCTTGGTGGGTGGTGGACCAGGGTATTTGCTTACTATCTTCAGGAAGTTGGCCACTAATGCCTGCTCTAAATTTTTCCACCGTCATTTTGCCGTCTGGATCGCTAGCATCAATGATAGCGGCCATTAAGCACTCTCTCGCAACCTACTGAAAGGACTTTGATAGCTTCGCCGGTGTTCTTAGCCTTTCCTTCTTAGCCTCTCTTTTTTGCTTCTTCGGGTGACCATTAACATATATAACTTGACTAGTTGGTCCAGATCGCCGTGGCGCAGTGGTTAGTGTCTTGGACTCTGACGCACGATGAGCGAGTTCGGCTCCCGACAACACCGACGCCATCGAATGTTTATTTCGCGGCATTCCTCCTCGGCGGGGTACTGGCAAAACCCCCCGTAGTATACTTGCCGTGAAAAAGCTTCTCGACTCATGCCGTTCGGAATCGGCATTAAACTGTAGGTCCCTTTCACCTATGTGAAAAATAAATCACACACAACATGGGTGAATGAGAGAAGCTTGGCTCTGGTCCTTCATGGGCTGTAACGCCATCAAAGAAGAAGAAATTGGTATTTTTAGATTACTTTGAAAGTGAAGACCGACTACAGAAATGATCCTGTGAAGTATAGTCTTTTGTATAGTCTTTTTGAGAGCACCGTGGCGCAGTGGGTAGAGTGTTGGCCTCTGACGCCGATGATACGGGATCGAATCCCGACACAGTCATGTCATCGAACGTGTTTTTCACGGTGTTTCTCCTCAGCGGGGTTCTGACAAAACCCCCTGTAGTAAAATTGTCATGAAAAGCTTCTCGAAATTCGCCGTTCGGAACCGGCAATAAACTGTAGGTCACGTTCACCTATGGGAAAATTAAATCGCACGCAACATGAGTGATTGAAAGAAGCTCGGCTTAGGTCCTTCATGGACTGTAACGCCAACATACATACACAGTTGGTCTTTTTCTTGAGCCATGATTTTAGTGGCTCAGGCGACTGACTCTTTTGCCTTTTCAGGCAGGTCGCTTTTATATCCCCATCTCTTCAAGAGAATAGGGTTGGTTTAGGCTGGTGACGGGGTTGATTATCCTTTAGTGAAAAGCACTCTCACCGCGTCGAGGTAGATTTTTTTTTTTTTTGGTTTTTTAAATAAATAATTTGCGCGCACTCAAGGTCTAATAACCTTATTATGTCGGCTACACAGTGCGGGCAGAGGGTATAAAGGAATGCATGCATGTTGTATTGAGGGGAGAAACCGAATCCGGCAGGGAGTTCCAGATTCTCTATATTTGACAGTACGTCCGAAAGCGTGCTTCAGGGTCTATTGGTGAGCATTCCTAGAGAAACATGTATTGCGGGAGAAATGTTGAAGGGGCGAAATGCAACGGGCTATTTCATCAGAGCATTTTTGGTGGAAGTAACGATAAAACAGGAAGAGGCAGGTAACATTCCTGCGGTGTTCCAGCGAGTCTAATGTTTTGGTAATGCTGGCGTCACCTATCAGTTTCATGGCTCGTTTTTATATCCTGTCTAGTAGGTCCAATGAGGTCTTGGAAGCACCGGACCAGACATGAGCGTTGAACTCTAATTTGGGGCTAATGAACGCCTTATAGATTGTAGCCAGATCTAAGGGTGAGAAATATTTCTTGCATCTGTATAAGAAGCCTAGGCATTTCGCAGCTTTCTGGGTGACACTGAATATATGGTCATTCCAATTAAGACTGTGAACAACACTCATACCCAGGATGGAAAGCTTTTCAGTTTCTGAAATGCAAGTGCCATTCATGGATAATGACTGCGGGTTAGTTATACGCTTTAACGACAAGAGACAGCATTGCCTTTTGGATGCATTAAATTCAACTTTATTGTTTTTACCCCATTGGATGATTCTGTCGATATCGGAATTCAATGAGCTTAACATACGCTGCCGCTCATTATCTACAACCGAAGTGCAGGGTCGTAAACGGGTGAACGAATATGAGAAGCTGTCAGCCAAGGAGTGAATAGGATTAGAAGTAACAGACAAGAGATCATTTATAAAAATAAGAATGAGTGTTGGAGACAAAACGAAACCCTGGGGAACACCAGCATTTACAAAGTGAGTATCAGACCTGAATCCGTCCAAAACAACTTGAATTGAACGATTCGAAATGTAGCTTCTAATCCATTGAAAAAGAAACTCATCGATCCCAAAAGTACGTATTTTCGACAAAAGGGCTTCATGCTAGACCCTGTCAAATGCTTTCGAAATATCCAGTGCAACAATTTTGCTTTCACCTGTTTGATGAAGCGAGTGATTCCACTTTTCGGCGAGATATGCCATCAAATCACCAGTGGATCTGTTGCTGCGGAAACCGTATTGGCGCTCATTGAGGAGTTTCCGTGATTCAAGATATTTCATAAGCTGACGGTTAATCAGCGTTTCCATGACCTTGGAAAGAAGGGACGTTAGTGCAATGGGTCGGCAGTTGGAGGGAGAAGATGATTCGCCTTTTTTGGGTATAGGCTGGACAAATGCTGTTTTCCACCTACTCGGAAAGAGCCCAGAGGTGTAGGAAAGGTGAAAAAGCCTACGCAGTGGTTTTGCCAGCGTAGAATCAGCGTAGATAATCAGATGAGGGAATTTATTAGTAAACAGTACTAGATCTGTCTTCTTGGGGTTCATCCCAAGTCCGCAGCTCTTCGTCCAATTTATTACTGTTTGTTAGGCTCCCTGCATTAGATCACCTAGTGTGCTGCGAAACTTTCCCGAGATGGCTATAGCGATATCGTCCGCATAGGCGGTCACAGCGTATCCGTCCTGCTCTAGCAAACGTAGTAGTACATTGACTACCACGTTCGAGAGAAGATGGGAAAGTAAGCTACCCTGTGGTGTACCTCTGCTGACCATTCTAATTGAAATGGCACCAGCGAAGTGGTCTTTGATGACTCATTGTTAGAAGTTTTCGTACCTAGGTCAGTCAGCGTTTTGGTGACGGTCGATGGTTCAACAGTTTTAAGGGCGCCCTCAATATCGAGAAAGGCCACTAGGGTATATTCCTTGTATTCGAATGGCTCCTAGGTTACTCATGTCAACATTGGCCGCCTATCGTTCAGCCTTTATACTCACGATTTCGATAAGAGACGCCATTGTTCGTGGCGTCAGAACAATACCACGTCGTAAGCGTCTGTTTTCACAGGGTATCAGTGATTTTATTGATTGCGAGTCAAACTAATGTCTTGTCATGGAGATGGAGTTTTTCATCATATGTATAAGGCAAAAATCTGACAACGGATTTAAAGAAGCTCATAATGTAATTCCATTCCGAGGAAACAGAGCCAATACTGCGACTTCAGGGAACTTCTGAAGCATATTTGCTATGCCACATCCTGTTTCTACGGAGAAGAAAGTATAGTAAGCTCTTACTTTTTCACCTACAAATCCGTAAGATTCCCAATCTAATTCTGAATAAAGATTAAGCGTTGCACCGAGACAATGTAGGAGTGTTGCATATCTTAACTAAGGAAAAAAACAAAAAACAGACAAACGAACTTCTCCTACACCTATGCTCAGTTTGGAACTGATTTTCTAAATTTAACCTGACAGGATGAATAGAACAACAAACAGTAATCTCAAACAAATGCATTTGACAGATACTTCCCAATAAACTAACGACACAAGGTATTAGCATCGAGTATAGGTCACATTCGGGGTTTTATAAGCACCGCTCTACTACGGATGGCTCTTCACTGAACCATAAATCCTCGAATTAGTCCCTTAACGTATTGGCTTGAACTCGTCAAGTAAACACCCACACCCGAAACGTTAATAGATACTTTAACAATCTTCTACTGCATCGTAAAACAAGCGGCTAATCGAAATTAATTCCTCCTCAGCTCGTCCACCCACTATGTGCGACAGTTTCGCTTTATTATTTTTTCACCTTGTTTTTACAGAGCAACCATTCGTGCCTTGCCACAAATCATCGCCGACATTTGTGGCATCCGAGCACGCCCAGCAAACACATTGCATTCGAATGCATTTCGATTGCACCTATCCGGTGGTCGCGCATACAATTCGGTGCAATAAAACATGATCTCCATTGAGAGGTCAATAAAAGTGGACTCAAGATGTCGAAGGCGTCACACACAACTTGCGAATGTTAAGCAAATTTTTCTTCAATTTACATGACAAAACAAATCCGAAGCGAAACAGGACCACACATCGGTGTACATATGTGTTGTTACAAAAATAACCTCCGAAGTGAGGTAGAAGAGTAAAGAGACGAAAAACACTCATCGATGCATTAACAGTCTCAGACGGACATGGACGCACAAAAAATTCCTTCACCATCGCTTTAGGTTCGACGACAGTGGAATTCTATCCAGTCGACATGGCGAGAAGAAGAGCTGAGAATGAAGTGAAGGCAGATCACAAAAGTGCCGTCGGACATAGTATCCTATTATCATCACTCGGGACATCCTCTAAACCATGCACCATTGCACCGTGGACCATCGATTTTTATTTAAATCGACGTATATGTACCTACGTATGTAGTACGTAGGGAGATGCCGATCTGTAGGGATGAGAAAAGTTCGATTTCGTGTTTTCAACTGAGTTCCTTCTGCCCCCACGTGCCCGCAACGTCTTGCACGATGGACAACGGTCGACGATCGACGATCGACATTCGACAACCGGCGCGGAATCCTCGAACTACATACAAATGTACATCATCCACAACACAAACTTCTTCTCTAATTTGGTGGAATAATCAAGAGGAGAACTGTTTGTGCTTGAAGAGACGCCGCTGCTGCTTTTGCCCTCGTCGACCAATGTGCTCAAAGAAAAAACGAAACCAAAGACCTGCCCTCCCCCCCAATTGCTCGCGAAAGAATGAAACCAAAAACGTGGGCAAGCAAACACATTCGACTGGTTCTTCGCGACCGAAGAATAGCCAGCGCGTTCGTCCTGGCCGTTCACCATTTGCCTACAGACAGACGACTACTCCCACACGCCCGATTACCTTGTGTATTTTACGATTTATTTAGTCGTTATCCTTTTTTATACTCCGACCTGACAGCAGACAGCGTCGAAAAACAATACAAAAACAAAAACAAAACAATAAAAACTAATGTTCGGAGTATTGTTTCAAAATTCCTGTGTAAGTTTGAAGAATTTTAGTAGATCGACAAAATTATTGCGAGAATGTTCGTCGCACAGAGGACGGGAAGCGAATGGTGCAAGTTCCAAGACGCTGCCCAAGCTGGTGTATATTCATAATCCATGGGCTTATCTACGGGCGAAATATCAGTTTCTCAAATTGCGTCTGCTGTGGGATCATCAGTTTGTTGTCAGCGAATTTCTGCGTGGCGCTAAGCAGGTGAGGATGATGATAATTTTAAATTTAACGTCCGATTTTCTGCATCACGAATTCACCACGAAATGCAATTTGGTTGTTGTCAGCAATAAGTCAAAAGTCATTCTGCACTCCGGTGCTGGTACAGAAATACCATTTCTGGTGGATGTCCATACTAGCCACCATCGCGCGCCTAAATATATACTATACAAAATTCAAAAAAAATCAAATTAACGATTTTTTTTTGTTTTTTTTTTTTTCGATTGCAGTCAGCCATTGTTATGACGAACCTTATACGGAAGCAGGATGGCACGGAAGTTGGCCGTTACGCCACACCGACGGGATTTCAGCAAATCGCACGCGACATGATTCTATCACGGAACGACACACGTCTTAAATTGATTCACTTCCGGGTCGAGGATATTCAGCGAGCCATTCCCATGAAAGTGTCCCTCTTTAAGCGTGGAGGTATTAGCATTTTTGTTCGCTAAACAATATGATAACCTTTAGCACGTTCTAGGCCGCAAGAACTGTCTTGTCGACCTGATTTTCGTGGGAATGCGCAACACGAAGGACTTTCCGGATCGGGAGGAAAACCGAATAATTCAAGAGAGTTTACGACAATTGGACAATAGGCTGAGTGTCAAGATACATGTACCGCATCGGATACTGTTTGCTGAAATTTACATGCGATTGTATAGGGACTACTCACACAAATTGCCGGAAGACTGGTCCGTGTCGTTTTACAAGATCATATCGTTCGATGTACTAAATTACCACCCGAAGAAGTAGAATCGTTTGTGGCTTAAATCAGGAAATTATCTAGATATGTATGTGACCAACTGATCTGGTCTCAAGGAGGGGAAATTAACGAAACAATCGGAGACGAACTTTGATGTAACTTGATAGCCAGTGATGTGAATTCGTATGATACACAAAAGCTATACTGCGGAAAAGTCGGTAGTCGCTCAGTAGTCCTAAGAAGTACACATGTATGTAGGAACAAATCACCTTTATGTAGCCCCCTGTTTCCGGGTCCATAATTGATATTTAGTAATCTAGGGCTGGGTTACAGCTGCCTTCCGTACCCCGACCATCTCGCCGTTGGCTGAAATGTGAATGAGAGGAACACTCAGAAATTGTAAGACGATGCGGCCAAAGAGTGGCTTTATAATGACAATAAATTTACTTTCAAGAACCCACATTTTTTGTTCTTGCTTATTGGTTCCTGAAGGCTTCTCGGAATCGTCACTAGTGTGACGAATTCGGCTTAGTGGACTATATGCATAGTATAATAGGAATAATACAGAGAAGATTAGCACCTGCCCCGACCAATAACATTACAAAATCGAGAAGCAATTGATTGCCCTATCCCACAGAAATGTCAATCCTTCTGCCGCTCAGCATCATCAAGACCTTGAAAGATCTTAGCAACAGCATCAGCGACGAAAATCCTTGAAGACCTACTCTACATGCTAACAGATCTCGGTTACGATCAATTTTCATTTATTTAATTTCACTTAACTGTAAGGTAAAAGATATGAAAATTTGTCTTACTTTCTGCACACCTATGACTCAGTACCTTTCGAATGATATACATTTCATCTCGATCCTTTCATAATAAGGACTACAGGACATACGACAAAAGTAAATGTTCGGTTATAAATTGATAAGACCCCTTCTTTGGAACCCCCACCTGTGGGGCTTCTCACTAAAGACTGATAAGCCACGTCACTCCCCTTCACCAAACCCAACTCCCAGCCTATTCTACATCTCCCACCCCCATTCCTACTTCCCCAACCCATTCCCCACCCCCTGGGTGGGATACAAGGTGTCAACCGTATCGTGCCGAGATGTCAACCAGGCTAAGAGCCCAGACCAAAAATAGCTATCCTGGGAGCACCCGCCAAGCTATTAAGGCCTTTCGGCAAGGTTGCGAGGGAGTGCCTAACAGTTGCCATCATCGATGCTAGCGACCCGGACGGCAAACTGACGACAGAAAAATGGAAGGGTCTCGAACACGCACTTTCGGCTAATTTCCTAAAAATAGCATGGAAGTACCCTGGACCACCGTCCATCTACGATGACGCTGCCTTAAATCGTGAATCCTTGGATACTCTAGCCCCAAACGACTACTATGTAAGCCTTAGGTTCACAAAAGTCAAGCCCAATGTCTAAAAAAGGGATGAGGATATGCCACTATCCGGCACCAATAGCCAGGAAAATCCCCTGGCCATCACAGAAAGCACAACTGAACAGTGCCCCAACTCCCTCGGGAAGCAAGGGTCTTGCGAAAGTTGATGCCGTTACAACAACAATAAATCCGGTAAGTATAGACCAGAGCACCGTGGCACAGTGGGTAGTGTGTTGGCCTCTGACGCCGATGACTCGGGATCGAATCCCGACACAGCCATGTCATCGAACGTGTTTTTCACGGTGTTTCTCCTCAGCGGGGTTCTGACAAAACCCTCTGTATTAAAATTGTCATGAAAAGCTTCTCGAAATTCGCCGTTCGGAACCGGCAATAAACTGTATGTCCCTTTCACCTATGTGAAAATGAAATCACACACAACATGGGTGATTGAGAGAAGCTCGGCTCAGGTTCTTTATGGACTGTAACGCCAACATACATACATACAAAGACCAGGATCTATTGCTCGACTCCGGGAGTTACAATGGACTCAATAAGCTCACCCATGAAAGAGGACCTTCTGGATTCAGATTCGGAAGATTCCAATACCACCGTGATGGAGGTAAATCGGATTAACGACAGCCCCGATGCTGAAACTAATTCAGATCAACCTCCATTACTCAAAAGCAGCATCCACAAATCTTCTTCCAAGGCTGGCAAAAGGAGAAGAAGACTTAGTCCTAAAATGGCTAATCCGTTTGAAATGATTTTTTGCATGATGACAGATCATGGTTGCAGGCAGGTTGCATATTACTTTGATGATCAAAAATCTCCATGATGAGATAGTTGATCATGAAAGTGTCCATTGAATTCAAATCAATTATCCTACTTGACAGCAAGTAGGTGAAAAAGTGAATAACAGTAATTATGGGAAAAAGGTTTGCAGCAAGGATTAATATATCCAGGACACAATAGGGATCAATGCTTGGAAGTGTTGTATTGGTTGTGGGATATGATCGAAAGTTAATGTCACAACGATTGAATTTATTGCAACATTTGATATCTTAACTATCAGGATGGAAAAGAAGGGGAACAGCAATTGTACGAAAGGATTTGCAGCAAGGATTACCTTAGCAGTGACACAATAGGGATCATCAAAGCTTAAAGGGCATTTATTATGGATTGCTCGTAATTATAGAAAAAAGGGTTGCAGCCAGGATTAATACATCAAAAGACACGAAAGGGATCAAAGCTGGGAAGTTTGTTGCGGGATATTGTCGACTAACCTTAGGTCAGTATGTGACCATGGGGATTTTTTGGATGAAAATCATGTCTGCTGTATGGGAGCCTCCCTTAAATACATTATCTGTGAAAATTTCAACTGTCTAACCATCACGGTTAATGAGATGCAGCCTGGTGACAGACGGACGGACGGACAGCGAAGTCTTAGGAATAGGGTCCCATTTTACACTTTGGGTACGGAACCCCAAAAACACTTGCAATTATTCACCCCAACTTAGATCCCCCCAAGCTGTGAAATGATCCTTTTCAAAAGATACCCGAAAAACGAGAATTTGTTTCAATCGCGATTTTTTAATGAACAATTTCGATTCACATCGACGTACAGCTTATACATATATACATATATATATATTTTTTTTATTATTAATTTCGCGACGCATTTAAAAAAGAAGAACAATGGCAGACACCGCAGCAGCCAATACACAACCCCAGCCCAGCGCAGAGGCAACTGAAGCTGAAGGACCTCCTGAGAAGAAAAAACACAAAAAACCAAAACTAAGCAAAGAAGAGAAGAGGCGTCGTAAGCTATTGGCGGCCATAGCGCTTCAAAAGAAACTCATGAGGGTAATATAGAATAATTAACAGCTCCGTTGTCCCCACTCCAATTGACTTTACCTTTTGTAAGGAGCAACTTTTGCGAGAAATAGCGCTGATAGAAAAGGCGGAAAAACGTGGTAAGACTGAATGGGAGGGTATGCTAAAGGATATCAAGCTTATGGAATTCCGTGAGGAAATGAAAGAATGGGGTAAGAAGACCACCTATTTGATTGAAAGGAAAAACGAAAAGATCGATCAGCTAATGAAGAACATGGAAGAAACCAATGAGATGCACGAAAGGAACTTTCGTCAACACATGGATCAGTTGGAATACCTCACAAGTAGGTTTTATTTTCGAACCATTGATTGATTGAGCTCTCATTTGGCTTGCGATTTCAGATTGCCACAAGACTTTGCGCGATTCCGCAACATTCCTATACGAGACGCAGGCCACTCAAATCGTTGAGAACTTTCTCGAAGAGCTCAGCAGAACCATGGAAATTCAAGCTAGAATCAAGGCGAATACAGAGAATATAATTCATGCATCGAACGTGGTCTCCAAGAATAAGCTTACTGGAAACTACGAAGATTACATGCAGCGAAAATTCTTTGAAGTCTGCTCCGAGGTCGGGAAACGATACGTTATTCGCGATCGAACGGTCAAGTATATGCGCAATCTACAGGACCAACTTTTACTTTGGATCAAACAACTCCAAGGTGACATGGTCGATGTTCAGAGGACCGACAAATATTTATATTTCATGAAACGGCAGCAAAATTATGTGAAGGAATCGACGAAACTCAATGAAATCGAACAGCAAAGTCAGAAAACAATGACAGATCTACAGCAGGAGATACTCGACGTGGAATCCAACTTCAATAGACAGTATAACAGTCTTAAATTGGAACATGAATATTTCGTAAAGGTCAGATCGATCATCAAAAGCTCAATAACGCGCAATAAGCAAATGAATCACGAGAGGCTATTGTCGGATGCCAGCGAGAGTTACAGAGTCATTAACGTATGTATTCTATTGCATCCTTATTCGTACGAGATAACCTGCCGTTCTTACTCTTTTTCAGAGACTCAAGGAAATAGTAAAGACTGGTGAGCTGTTGCTTGCGCTTGCAGCTTGCTGTCGCAAGTACAAGACCGAAAAGGAAAAAGTAAATCCGTTGAGCATTGATGACGAAGATCCAACCAAGGACACGAATTTCGTATTTAAACTGTCCTTTGATCTTTCCAAGCTTCTAGACATATCCGAGGAAGTATGTTCTTATATGTTTTTCACCTAAAGAAAATGATAAAAGGCTCAATTGCACTTTCGAAATCATTTCAGGATCTGGGCTGTCAGATGGCGACTATAAAGCATTTCTGGCGAAATTGTTCAAACATTCGTTATCATAACCTAATGCTGATGGCAACCAAACAAAAGCTAGAAGAAGAAAATGAGCAATATCGCAACATAATTCGCTCATTGAAAAAATCCGACGATGTTTCATATATATTAGAATCGCTTCAAATAAAGCATTTGCTAACCTAATCGGTTGTAGTTCAGTTATTTCGAGTAGGATTGGTAGTTCGAGAACTATTTGCTATTCAATGGTTGTGGTCTGTGCTGGTAGTTTAGAATTACAGGTGCTCTTTGCATTTCGCTCATAATTCGAAGCCAAAAGTGTATTTCGGTACTGTACTGTACTGGTAGTGGAACGAACATAGAGAATGTTGTGGTGGGTAACAACTTATATTGGGTGCTACCCGGGCGCAATTCGCCATCACTTTTCCTCCTCGTCTGTTAGGTATAAGATGAGTCTTCAATGGACGTTAAGCGCGGCTTACAAATGGGTATAAAAGGAAGTATGTCACTCGCGATAACATAAGTCAATATGGATACAGCAAAGACAAGTACTGCGGGGGCGCCAAAAATCATTTATAACTTTTAAGTCGATTCCAGTGGTTCATTATCCGACAATTAAGCCTGAGTTGTGCACCGACAAGTGATAATACAATGGACTTAAGAATTATAATGGATATTGCAGTCGTGGTGGGAAATGCAAGTCTCTGATGACACCCACCAGGAGGAACAGTTCGACGAAAATCTCTCTCTCAAAGTAAAGCCGATCTTTTCCAACTGTTGATGTTTGTACCCATTTTCTAGCTGACGTCAACGGTGAGCCCTAAATCAGGGATGTCAAGGGCACACCATGAGACTATAGCTTGAGAAATATGGAGTTGAATCGTCATAAAATCAGTTTGTTTCTTCAATGAAGGAATGGAAGCGATCAGAAGGGCCAAAAGAACAATTTTTCTATACAAAGACGGTGACCGCCTGTAGGTAACCTGTGCAGCAATTCAGAATTCAAATTCATCGTCCGAAAGCGAGTCACCCACTGCTGTTCTATTTACAGAAACTCATCCTTGGTCAGCAATTTGACTTGTAATGAATTTGATTTGCCCTCTGATTCTATCTTAAGAATTGCATCCATTTATTCTCTTACAATCATTAATGTCCTGGGAAATTTCCTCAGGTCCTCATCGAAATAATGCACTCCTACTGGTCAATAACTGGGTCAAGGGGCGAGGCCCGGGATTAAACCCGTCCTCTTCGCAAGGAGAAGATCTATACCAAGAAACACATACCGCCGTACGAATGGAACCAATCTGATGTCCAAAAAATCTGCCAAATACTTTGGCAGACTCCAAACTGAGTTGGAAGGACAACATTAATGAAAGAACCAAAAAAGCCTACGTGGCACTGTATTTGTGCAGAGTAGCCTTTGGGAAGGCTGCGGTCCAGGAAATACGCTGGATAGGAAACGGTATGATGAGGAAGAAAAATCGCGACATTTATTACAGCTGTCACAAAAGATTGCACTTACTAGGATGCGGATTTGTCGTGTGGGAAAGCGGTTAAGGTCGAAGGTCAGCGACTTTAAACCTATAAGTGATCGCCTGCCTGTGATCCGCATCAGAGGCAGATTTTATAACACCAGCCTTATATGTGCACACGCCCCTACCGACGAGGTTGAAGACACTATCAAGGAGGACTTCTAAGACCTCCTGGACAACGCCTACGGAGCTTGTCCGGTCTACGATGTTAAAATCGTGCTCGGGGACTACAACGCCAAAATGGGTAAGGAAAACACCCTTGGCGGAGTGATCGGAAAGCACAGCCTCCACGATACAATAACAAATAACGGCTTCCGACTCACAGACTTTGCGACAGGTCGTAATGCGGTGATAAGTAGCACAAGATTCCCTCGTAAACGAATCCACACAGCAACCTGGCGGTATCCGCCAACCAAATCGACCATGTGCTTATTGACGCAAGGCACTCGTCAAACATCCTGGATGTGCGAACATTCAGAGGGGCGAATGTCTGACCACTTCCTCGTAGCAGCAAGATTCAGAGCTCGACTGTCCAATGGCAGAAAGCTGCACCAGCACACCGGAGGTTACCAGAGTCTACAAGGAGCAGCTGAGCGAAAGACACTACGGTATGCCTACGTCGAACACAAATGCCAATAATATGTAGCCGAAACCACCTTTGGGTACCTACCACCCCCGACAAGAAACCCGTGGTATGATGGCGAGTGTGAGCAGAAAAAGGCAGCAACCGACGAGGCGTACTAAAAGCCGCTGCAGAGGAAAACCAGGGCAGCGCAAGAAGAGTACCGAGCCAGAAGAAGGGAGGAAAAAAATCACTGCGACAAAAGAAAAGAATCTTCGCAGCCTCCCAGCTCAATGATATCGAGGATCCTAGGGACAAGCACAAAACACGAGCCTTTTACAAGAAAGCCAAAGGCCTTGCAGGAGGCTTCAAAAATGGCACCCAGGCTCTTCGAAACTGCGAGGTTAATCTTGTCACCCACTCGCAGGGAATAGTGGAGCATGACCAAGGGAGAGTGGTAGGGACCGAGGAAATCCCAACTCCAGCTGCTGAAGTAGTCCTCCCACCCAGCATCGAAGAAGTCGGCACATTTATTCAGAAGCTGAAGAATAACAAGGCCGCAGGCTCAGATGGCTTGCCATCAGAGCTCTTCAAGGCTGGCGGCGATGTCCTGGTAGGGAGCATGCACCAGATCATCTGCGGATTTGGGAAGATAAAAGCATGCCCGACGACTGGAATACCAGCTCTATTTGCCTCGTCCACAAAAAAAGCGATCCTACCTCTTACAAGGACTATAGAGGTTATCCCTGCCCAATGTCGCATACAAGATCCTGTCCAGCGTATTGTGTGAACGTCTAAAACCATTTTGCACCGCACTAATCGGCAGCTACCAGTGCGGCTTCCGGCCCGGCAAATCGACTATAGACCAAATTTTCACACTTCGACAAATCCTGGAAAACACCAACGAGTTTCGATTCGATACACACCATCTTTTCATCGATTTCAAAGCCGCATACGCCAACATTCCTCGTGAAGAACTGTTTGGTGCGATGGCCGAATTCGGGATCCCGGGAAAACTGACCCAGTTGTGCCGCGCCACGCTAAAAAAATACGCGATACTCCGTGCATCTAGGTTCTAGGACTTCGGAACCGTATGAAGCATGCACCGGATTACGGCAAGGAGATGCGCTGTCATGTGGCTTCCTCAACCTGGTGCTGGAGCAGATAGTGTGACGGGCAGGCGTCAACAGGGAAGGCACTATCTTCTACAAGCCCGTCCAGCTGCTAGGATACGCGGATGATATCGACATCATCGCGTGTTCTCGCCGTGACATTATGGAAGCATTCACGGCGATTTAAGAACAGGCGAAACGAGTTGGTCTCAAGGTCAATGAGGACAAAACGAAGTACATGCTGTCAAGCAAAAACCAATCCGTCGCTCACCACCTGGGACAAAATATAACAATTGACTGCTATAATTTTGAGGTAGTTAAGGAGTTTGTCTACCTCGGGGCAAACGTAAATTCCACAAATGACATCACAGTGGAGATCCGGCATAGAATCGTCCTTGGCAACCACTGCTACTTCGGCTTGTCCAAACAACTGGGGTTAAAACTCCTCACTCGAAAGACCAAAGTCAACCCTCATACTGCCAGTCTTGCTGTACGGAGCCGAAAGCTGGACGATAAGCAGGACAGAGGAGCTGATTTTGGGTTCTTTCGAAAGAAAAATTCTGCGCCGGATATTTGGTCCTGACTGTGAGGAAGGTGAATGGAGGAGAAGACACAACCGTGAACTCTACGAGCTGTACAAAGATGTGGATGTAGTCCGGAAGGCAAAGGTCCGTCGACTACACTGGCTCGGCAACACTGAGCGTATGGACATCAACGCTCCAGCTAAGAGGGTCTTTGACTCCGAGCCTTCTGGTTCGAGAAGAAGAGGAAGACCGAACCTCCGGTATAAAGACTAAGTAATCGCGGATGTAAGACATCTTGGTCTTGACAACTGGAAGCAGCGTGCCCGGGACCGTCAAGGGTGGAAGGCAGCTATAGCTCAGGCTCAGATCCTCCATGGATCGCTGGACTGATAAGTAAGTAAGTAAGCCTTTGGAAAGAAAATTGGTTGATTGGTTGTACACTGCGGTGGCAAGACCAATTTTCGTCTATGGTTCAATTGTCTTGTCGAAGCTATTTGAGAAGAAATACCATCTTCAGAGGGCAGGTTGTCTGTCGGTGATTGGTAGTGACTCGATCTATGAAATCCACACCAACCGCGGCTCTTGAAACAATGTTAAATCTTCCACCCTTAGACATATATTGCGAAAGCAGAGCAGCCAGGCCTGCGCTAAGAATGCAGGAATCCCGTCGCTGGGCAAGGAGTTCTCATGGCAAACAGTATTAAATCGATAGGCCATCTCAGGATTGAAGATCGAAAAGGACTACGTCACCCGACTTTTTTGCTGCGAGAGGAGATTCTCTATCATAGTTCTTTCTAGGTAAAAATAGACCAGTGGTTTGGTAGGCAGGGAACATGAAAAAAATTGATACAGAAGCCGGGGTTTAATCCGAATCTCGTCAAACAACTCACTCCTATAGACTTGATGATGGCTGCAGCGTTTTCCAAGCTAATGTCTCGCAACTAAACAAGCTGTGGATCTGTTTCTTAAAGAAAACCTCTCAGGTAAAAGGATCGACATCTATGTTGACAGCCAGGCATCCATCAAGGCCTTGCAAGAAACATGGATAAGATTCAGGCTCGTAAAACTCTGCAAAGAAAGGCTAGAAAAGATAACAGATGTCAATAAGGTGACACTTTGCTGGGCAGCAGGTCATATGAATATTCTCGGAAATGAGAAGGCGGACGAGCTAGCTAGATTAGAATCAGGCGCAAACTCCATACAGATCCCAATTGAGGTTGAAACGCCGTTCAGTACACTTTTCACAAAAATACTAAATAATAGTGAAAGCCGCTAAACGACGGTATCAATTAGATACATATGCGACGACAAGATAGACATGTCGCTTATGATATGAAAAAGACAGAAAGTCTGCGAAAGTTCAGTTGTGGGAATATACGATTGGCAGTCGGCGCCCTTACTGGGCACGGCATAATATTCTACCATGCAACTAGACTAGGCAAGCCCCACAATGACTTCTGCAGATGCTGCAAGGACGAAGAGGAAATAGAATTCATTCATCAGATAATTTGCGAATGCCCCGCACTACCCCAAAAAGGGAACATTTTCCTTGGAAGTCACTTCTTTTCGGTACTAGAAAAGGTTACAAACGCTGAACTGAACAGACTGTTGGGATTTCTATCTGCATCTAGTGGTTAAACTTTAACTTGGCCCAATGGACTCCTCCTAGTCTAAGTGAGCCTTAACCTCCCGTCAATGGGACACCCATTCACCTAGCCTAACCTAACCTAGCTGGCTTCGACATTCCAAACAGACAACATCCGAGGGTGTTGATACATATCTTCGCTGGGCTACAGTAGATAAATAGAATGAGAAGAACACCCTGTAAAGAACCAATCAGGTTGAGGGAGGTACATTTTTCCACTTACAAGGCCATACCTACTGAGGAGAACCATATATAAACGAGCTAGAAAGGCTGCAATGCCAAACTGCGACGAGTTGAATACGCAAACTATTAAAAATTAAGCAAAAAATACTACATTCCTACGCTCGTTTATAATGGCGTTCCAGCTGCTAGTTTCTCAGATCCGCTAGCTATAAATTTCGTAGCCAGCTCTACGCTCCCAGATTCTAACTCTGACTCCATGCGACTCATCCATATCCACACTCGTACCGTGTAAACAGTATATGAAGACTTAAACATTCATAAGACCGCTGGTTCTGTTGGTGTATTCGTCATCGCTGGCAAAACCACTGCGTAAGCTTTCCTATCTGTCCTACTCTTCAGAGCTCATCCCGAGTGGAAGGAAAATTCGTATTCGTATTTCGTATATTTATTTCATATAGAAGTTCCGAAGAGTGCTGCGAAGACACTTCCTGAACGACTCAGTATGGTTTATAAAGTTCATCCTAGAATCTATAGTAAGGCCCAAGTATTTGAATTCGTCTACTTTCTCAACTGAAAAACACTTATTGCTGCAACTTGATTTACTACAGAACGTAGGGTAGGGTAGGGTAGGGTGTTCCCGCCGGTAAGGCGGGAACAAAACTACAACCTGTAAGTTTGTATCTATGACACTCAGGTGCATGAAAAACTACTTCAACGTTGTTACAGATTTTTGTACACAGATTAAAATAGATCATTTTTGTTTTGGAGCTAATATTTAATTTGTGCTCAGCAAACCAGATTCCCAATAAATTTAGATCCCGTAAGAACAGGCCACGTCATCAGCGAAGGCAGAGATTTTAGCTTTAAAGCTTAGTTTAGATAGAGAGTCGATATAGATCAGGAACAAAATAGGTCCCAAGACAGAACCTTGTGGCACTTCCAAATTAAAAAACAGCATTTCGCTCCTCGCTTCTTCGATCTTTTCTCTATGGATCGGTTACCAAACCATGTCAAATGCTTTTGCAGTATCTACAAAAAGGCTTGCAGTGTACTTTCTTGCGTCAAGGCTGGAAAAAATATGGGAGCAAAAATTTAGAAGAGCGTCTTCAGTTGATTTTCCCCGCTGAATACCTAATTGCACTGAGCTGAAAAAATTAATTTTATTTAGGAAGGACACTATCCTCTGCTTAACGATTTTTTCAAAAACTTTACTAAAAACAGGAAGAAGAGAGATGGGCCTGTAATTCCCCATATCTTCTTTTGAACCAAAACTATGTCCCTTAACAGGCCTCAAATATGTATATTTATTTTATCAATGGTTCCCACGAACACACGGGGAAGAACGGTCACCCGCAGCGGAGCCCGAGACACTGCAGGAAGGCTTTATTGAAATCGGAGGTCGCCGGGTAGCCGAAGTTCGCATACTAATAGCTAAGCACCCTCTTAGCCATGTATCCGTCGGCGTATGCTGTTCCACTTTGGAGTTAGGGGAATGAGGGCGTGATGGGTACAAGGCAGCGGAGAGGTGGGGAGGGGTCCGTAATTGCTTCTTAGCTTAGGGTTCCTCTAGAGATGGACTCTCGAGAGTCATTACCTGTACTGAGCTTCTGTACCACGACAAGGTGAGCAATTGTCACGGAGGAAGCCTTAACATAACTAAGTACGTAAACGAATTTCGTGAAAAAATCAAACCGGTTTTATTATGAGAGCTTCCAATATATACGCCACGTCGTCGGATTTTTTCAAAGAGCGAACTATGTTGCGATACTGCTCATTTTCTTCTTCTAGCTTTTGTTTGGTTACCATCAGCATTAGGTTATGATAGCGGACTCTTGAGCAACGTTGCCAAAAGTGCTTTAAAAACGCCATTTGTACACCGAGCTCCTAAAAAATATAACAAAGTCTCCGGAACATTAAAGGCTCATGGGCGACGGGCTTTTCCAGAAATTACCACTTCACTGATGTCCATTAGTTTCTCAATGTTTGTCTTTAATTCGAACATGTAATTCGGATCGCATGTGGGATCCTCTTCGGGTCCCATTGGTAAGACTTTCTCTTTCTCTGTCTTGTATTTGCCACAACATGCTGCAGTGGCAAGCAAGTGTTCTCCATACTTTACTATCTCCTTCAATCGCTGTTTAATAAGAAATCAGAAAACGGAACGTAGGTTATGTAGAAATACTTATGTATGACTTCTGTACTTACGTTAACGACACAATAGCTCTCGCTAGAGTTCAACAATAGCTTCTCGTGTGTTTGCGACTTACTTCGTGTGATTGAGGCCTTGATCAACCCCCGGACCGTCATGAAGTACTCATGTTCCATTTTGAGACTTTGCGTCTCCTTACTAGTCAACGATTCAATGTCCTGTAACTCTTGTTGTAGCTCGAGTATCCTTTTCCGGCTCTGCTCTTCAATTCGATTCAGTTTGGCAGACTCTTTTACATAATTTTGTTGTCGTTTGATGAAATACATGAATTTTTCGGTCTTTCGCACGTCGACCATGTCGCCCTCAAGTTCCTTCATCCATACTAAAAGTTGATTTTGGAGCTTCCTCATGTAGTCAACGGTTTTGTCTCGAAGAATGTAACGTTTTTCGATCTCGGAACAGGCCTCATCGAATTTTTGATCCATGTATCGTGTGTAGTGCAATTTAAGTGTTTTCTTGGTATCGACATTCGAAGAATGGACGACATTCTCGGCATCAAGTGCCAGTTTCTCTTGAATCGCACTAATTCGATTGCTCTCCTCGAGGAAATCGCCAACCATTTGTCCGGCTTGCATTTCATATAAAGCTGTTGCAGCGTCATGTAGGGTCTTGTGACAGTCTGCAAGAAGTTGGTAGACTTTGTTACTATTTTAGAGTAATATACTCACACAGGTAGACGTACTTGATAAATATTCCAGTTGATTCAGGTGTGCGGAAAAATTCCTTTCAACAAGTTCCTGACTTTCGTCAATGTATTGCAGAAATGTTTGAATTTTTTCGTCCTTTTTCTCCAGCCATAATTCGGACCGGGCACCCCAATGTTCCATATCGATACGAAATTCCTTTAGCTTTATCTCCTTTAGCATACACCCCCACTCTTCTTTGCCACGTTTTGCGGCCAAGTCCGTCAGAGCTATCTCCCGATTAAGTTGATCCTATTCGTAGATACATACTTATGTAGATTGTTGGAATTAGCGGTAGCCATGTACATACCTTCATCAATTTTGCTTTGAGTCTCATACGGGCCAATAACCGTAAACGCTTTCTTTCAGCTTTTCTCGCAAGTTGTGCTTCTTTCTTTGCTTGAGGCGCTCCATCTCCTGGTGGATTTGATACTGCCTCAGCCATTGTTATCAAAAGACGTACAAACAAAACTACCGTAGAAAAATTGGTGAAAAATAAAACACACGCGTCAGTATACGGAGAAAACAAAAAACATACTACATACATCTGAGCCATTTTTCAAGGACCACTCACATGAATATGTATATCGACAGAAATGTGTTGTCGAGGGGCTGTAAGGTGTTTGTTTTATGAGTTTCTAAGCTTCGACAGGCGACTCATGCGGACACAAGCGCTTGCACCTAGCATCTGTCAACGAAGTCCTACTCTCAGCTCCACGTGATGAAACTAGCGAGCCCAGTACCTTCGTTGGGGGCTGCCAACGAGAAAGGGGGAAGGGTAAGAATTAGTGAGTTCCAGGGCTTAACTCGACTTCAGGACGACGGCGGACGAGCTTATCAATAGATCGGTCAATGGCGGCGTTAACAGCTTCGGGTAGTGGGAGCCACCGGGACAACATCCCCTTTGGAGCTTCTCGAACCTATTGTTTCGAAATTTATGCCACTGGATTGCGGTAAACTACAACAGTCTACTCTTTATCCGAATTCAATTCACACTTTTGTTATTTCACCTCAGATCAATTATCTGAGCACTTTATCTTTATTTATTGTTGCAACCTTTTACACACACGTTACACTTTATTACACACACTTCTTCTTCTTAACGGGCGCTACAGTTCGGGGTGAACCTGGGCCTCCACCAACATGCCTCTCTAACTAGCAGTGCCGCACGCCCAGTTGGTTGGGGTCCCTTTCCACCTGTGATCGTCACCTTAGATGCAGCCGTCCTCTATTTCTTCAACCCCTCGGGGTTGGATTCAAAGACTCTCCGGGCTGGAGCTGTGTCCATTCGCTCTACACGGCCCAGCCATCTTAGGCGTTGAATCCGTAGACGCCTGACTAGACTCATGTCGCTGTACAGCTCGTAAAGTTCGTGGTTGAATCTTTTCCTCCATCCCCCATCTGCGTTTATAGGCCCGAAAATCACGCGCAAAATCTTTCTCTCGAACCGACCAAGGGTCTCCTCATCCGCTTTTAATAGTGTCCATACTTCTGCGCTGTACAGCAGGACCGGGATGATAAGGGTCTTATATAAAGTCAACTTTGTCGTTCGGGAGAGGGCTCTATTACTCAATTGCCTCCTGAGCCCAAGGAAACTACGATTGGCAAGAGTGGTTCTGCGTTTGATTTCGTTTGATAATATGATGTTGGAGAAATCACACGACAGCGCATCGCCCCGCCTAACTCCTTTTTTGACATCAAAACTATTGGTAAGGTGTTCACCGATTCGGATGGAGCAGCGAGCATTCTCCAATTTCATCCTGCATAGTCTGACGAGTTTAGTAGGGATGTCAAAGGTAGACATAGCGTTGTATAGCTCGTCTCTAATTACGCAGCCATATGCGGCGTTAAAGTCGACAAATAAGTGGTGAGTGTCGACATGAAATTCATTGGTTCTTTTCTGGATCTGTCGTAATAAGTGGTGAGTGTCGACATGAAATTCATTGGTTCTTTTCTGGATCTGTCGTAGTATGAAGACTTGGTCGATGGTGGACTTCCCTGGCGTGAATCCCCACTGATAAGGACCTATCAGCTTATTTACAAAAGGCTTCAGGCGCTCACACAAAACGGCAGAGAAGATTTTGTAGGCGATGTTAAGAAGACTTATTCCTCTGTAGTTGGGGCAGTCAGAGGGGTCTCCTTTCTTGTGGAGACATACAATGCTGAAACTCCATTCCTCGGGAATGCCGACCATATCTTACAGATGAGCATGCTTCATAGCAGGACCGGGATAATTAAGGTCTTATATAAGGTCAACTTGGTCGTATGAGAGCGAGCTCTATTTCTCAATTGCCTCCTGAGCCCAAAGAAACAGCGATTGGCAAGAGTGATTCTGCGTTTGATTTCGGAACTGATGTCGTTGTTCCAGGTCACTGCGGAGCCAAGGTAGATGAAGTCCTTAACTACCTCGAACCTGCCTATACAAACGTTCTGGCCGAGACGTCGGTGTTGAGCGTCCTTTTTTGATGACAGCATATATTTAGTTTTGCCCTCGTTTACCGCCAAGCCAATTTTCGCCGTCTCCATCTCAGTACTCGCAAACGCCTCATTGACATCTCGTCTCGCTGTGATCTACCTATTATATCAATATCGTCGGCGTATGCAAGGAGTTGCGAGGATTTGAAATAGATTGTGCCTCTTGTATTGGCCAGTGATTTTTGCACAATCATTTCCAATATGATGTTGAAGAAATCACACGACAGCGCATCGCCCTGCCTAAATCTTTTTTTGACATCAAAACTGTCGGAAAGGTGTTCACCGATTCGGTTAGGTCCAGTCCTGTTATACGGCGCAGAAAAATGGACTTTATCTAAAGCGGAGAAGATTCTATCAGCGACATGAGTCTAGTCAGGCGTCTACGGATCCAACGCCTAAGATGGCTAGGCCATGTAGAGCGAGTGGGCACCACCGCTCCAGCCAGCAGAGTCTTCGAATCCAACCCCGAGGGACGAAGAAATAGAGGTCGGCTGCATCTAAGGTGACGCGCACAGGTGGAAAGGAACCTCAACCAACTGGGTGTGCGGCACTGCTAGTTAGAGAGGCATGTTGGTGGAGGCCCAGAGTTACCCCGAACTGTAGCGCCCGCTAAGTAAGTAGTAAGTATTAGAATTCCCAGCTTTTCTCAATCAACCTACTCCTTTTTCCATACCATTCCGATACCTGTAAACAAAACCAACCAAATTATTGTAAAACCTTTTACAGCCATAAGCAACAGTACGATAGAATACTCCGGTCATATGTGTTCAAGGGTGGAGGAAATATTCATTTGCAAAGAGTTGAATCATCAAGAAAAATCGCAACAATCAACATGCATTGGCGACATATGTACTTCGAAATAAACTTGTCAAATGGAAGACGTCGGCGAACATCATCAATCATCCTACCGGACGACAACCACATACTACTTATAAATATTCCCCACACCTTTGTCAACTCCACATGCAACTTTGAACGAACGACCGAAGGCTCAGCATTAATAACATTCAAGGACTGTGAAGGATACATTAACAATATAGGATACAAACGCAAATACTGTACTTTCTGGGACCAAAATCTCATATAGCAAACAAGCTTTACCAATATTGCAGCTAACCTTACAATTTAAAACCTTAATATTAAAAAGTTAAATGATTTTAAGTTCAATCAACTGGAAAACTGCATAAGCATAGCCTGGGACAGCATACTTCGAGACGTTTATCTACTTTCCGCCTTAATAACCCTAGGAATTGTGCTCATTGTGACACTAATATGCAAGAGGCGGTTTAAGGGCGAATTCAATACATCGCTCGCGTCCAATCCATCAAGATCGACTTAGGGGGGACGGGTTACAAGAACAACGCAACAACTAACCGGCTGCATCAACGACATCAACGGAAGCGACATAAATGCAATTCGAAGCTTATTACTTGTAATTGCACAGGTGATGGACGAATTTGCTTGATAAGCGTCTGTGCAATATCCGCTCGTTCGATCACCTCGGCCAACGTACATACATAGGTTATATTTTAAGATTGTGTTCCAGTTTAAGTTCAGTTGTCTTCTCACCTTGATCAATTATGCACTCGTTTATAAAAATAAGTTGGCGGGGAGGGAGCGAGCAAACAGAGCAAAGAAGTTGATCGCGTTTAACATGGCAAACGTCAGCTTCGATCTCTGTCCCTGCTCAATTCAAGTTGAGACACAGCCTCCGCGTGGCCCCCCCTAGATAGCTACCCTGGCACCCGCCAGGTAGTGAGCCAATTTGTTCCGCGACCCAAGCCCTTGTTCCTGGGGAAAGAGGAACCTGGTTGGGGGTTGTGCTTAGGGGTAACATCCCAATCACGTAAAAACCTACTTGTTCCGAAACAATAACAAGCCTCGGATACGGACGGATACAAAGCTGACGACCCCTGCAAACGACTAACGGACTTAAGAGTCTGCACCTGGAATGTGAGGTCCCTTAACAGACCGGATGCAGGCGATCAATTGGAGCAAACCCTCAACTGCTATAAAGCAGATATAACCGCACTCCAAGAAGAGCGATGGGATGGACCAGGCAAAAAACGGATGAAAAACTGCGACATCTACTACGGGAACTGCTACAAGGAGAACAAACAGCGCCTATTTGGGTCCGGATTCGATATTCGAGGAAGACTCCGGAAAAAAGTATTAAGCTTCCGCGATATAAGCGAACGCCTCATAATAATCCGCATCAAAGCTAATTTTGGAAACGTTAGCTTAATATGCGCTCACGCCCCAACGGAAGAAAATGATGATCGACTCTAAGAAGAATTCTACGATCTCCTAGGCAGAACATATGCCCAATGCCCCATCTACGACACAAATATAGTTCTAGGAGATTTTAATGCAAAACTGGGCAAAGAGGACATATTTGTGTCGATCATAGGAAAGCATAGCCTTCATAACACCACATCCGACAACGGACTTAGGCTAATCGATTTCCTAGCGGGGCGTAACCTCCTTGCAGCAAGCACACGATTCCCCCATCTCAACATCCACAAGGGTACCTGGCGGTCTTTTGATCAATTGACCACCAACCAGATTGATCACATTGCGATCGACGCCAGACACTCCTCCTGTATTCTCGACGTACGAACCTTCCGAGGGGCCAACAACGACACGGACCACTACCTTGTTGTTCCCAAGGTACGAATGAGCATATCAAGAATGCTTAGAAGTCGAGTAGGACTACGTAAGTTTGTCCTGCCAAAATTCATGCCGATAGTGTCTCCTCCAAGCTCTCTCAAAATCCGCCCACAGCAGCACAAACAATAGAGCAGGAATAGGCTTATTGCCAGAGCGCCGTCAGAGACGCTGCCTCAGAGGTGCGGGGTTTCAAACCGCCACCACATAGAAAACCCTGGTTCGATGAACAATGCGAACAAGTCCATGCAGCAAAACAAGAGGCATATAAAGCCATGCTGCAACGACGGACGAGAGCTGCTCGCGAAATCTGTGAGCAGAAGAGAAGAGAGGAACACACGCTTTTCAGAAGAAAGAAGAGAGAGCACGGAAAGCGTGAAATCGAGGAGATGGAGAGATGCTTCCGCAGGAATGACGCCCGTAAGTTTTACAATAAGGTAAAACGAGCATGCCATGGCTACAAAGGCAGAGCGACGGCCTGCAGGGATGAAAATGGAGAACTGGTAGTAGAGTCGCAGTCGATGCTGAGGATTTGGAAAGACCCCTTCTGAAGACAGAACGAGCCATTCCTAATGGACGATAATGTAACAGAATTCAGTCCACCCGACCTAGACAAAGTCAAAATATTGATATCAAGACTTAAGTCTAATAAAGCCGCGGCCTGTCTGCTGAGCTTTTTAAGGCGGCTGGAGATGAGCTGGCAAGGTGCATGCACCATCTCATTTGCAAGGTATGGTCGGAGGAAAGCATGTCCCACGAATGGAATCTCAGCATCGTTTGCCCGCTCCATAAGAAAGGACACCCCTATAACTGCGCCAACTATAGGGGAATAAGTCTCCTTAACATCGAATATAAGATCTTCTCTGCCAATTGTGTAATTGGCTGAAACCGTTTGTGGATAGCCTGATTGGCTCTTTTGTGTGTGGTTTCAGGCCAGGTAAGTCCACAATAGACCAAATACTTACGCTACAGCAGATCTTAGAGATGACCCAGGAATACCAAATCGACACTAACCACCTCTTCGTCGATTTCAAGGCTGCATATGACAGCGTGTATACTGTATAGAGATGAGCTATACGAGGCCACGTCTAGTTTTAACATCCCTGCCAAACTCGTCCGACTGTGCAGGGTGACAATGGAGAATCCTCGCTGCTCCATTAAGGTCGGTAATGAGCAAACCGAGACCTTTGATGTTAAAAAAGGATTTAGGCAAGGTGACGCGCTGGCATGCAACTTTTTTAACATCGTGCTTGAAAAGATCGTGCAAGAGTCACTGGCCAACGCAAGAGGTACGATTTATTTCAAGTCTGCGCAATTGCTTGCGTACGCCGACGACATTGACGTGATTGGACGGACACAGCGAGATGTCAATGAGGCCTTTGTAAGCATTGAGGTAGAAGCGGCTAAGATGGGTCTTAAGGTTAATGAGGGTAAAACCAAATATCTGCTTCATCTAAAAGAGACGGACAACACCGACGTATTGGCCAAAACGTCACCATGGGCGGATATAACTTTGAAGTGGTCAAGGAATTCGTCTACCTTGGCTCATTGATGACCAGCGACAACAACACCAGCGCTGAGATAAAACACAGAATCACTCTTGCCAACCGCTGTTCCTTTGGGCTCAAGAGACAATTGAGAAGTAGAGCCCTCTCTCGAAAAACCAAGGTGACACTATATAAGAACTTAATCATCCCAGTCCTCCTTTACGGCGCAGAGGCTTGGACCTTAACAAAAGCGGATGAAGATGCCCTTGGTCGTTTCGAGAGGAAAATTCTGCGCACTATCTACGGTTCCGTTTGTTCAAACGGTGTATGGAAGAGAAGACATAACGAAGAACTGTATGGGTTGTACAGCGACATCGGCCTGGTACGACGTCTACGGATACAGCGTCTAAGGTGGCTAGGCCATGTTGAGCGCATGGAAAATACAGCTCCGACCCGAAGAGTCTTCGAATCCACCCCGTTAGGAAGGCGCGGCAGGGGACGGCCGCATCAACGGTGGCGCACGCAGGTGGAAGGGAACCTTGACCAGATGGGCGTGCGGCGCTGGAAACAGCTGGCCAAAGAACGTGCCAGGAGACGCTTGTTGGTTGAGGCCCAGGTTCACCATGGATTGTAGCGCCACCTAAGTAAGTTATAAAAACAAGGTTTGTTTTTCTTTCGCCTATGCGATTTCTAACGACATATTTCGCGCTTTCAATTCTTCCAATTAGGTTTTGAAGCGCAGTCACGCTGGATTGTCCACGTTGATAAGCATGTAGCATCTCCGAAAGAGGATGCATTGGAAGGGCAACATTGCGCACGTGCATCTCTCTATACCAGTCTCTCCATGCTTTTCAGCAGGAACGATGTGAGACTAATTGGTCCAAAACTCCTGGCAAAGGAGTGATGATTTATTCCTATTTTGAGAATAAAGACTACTTTCACCGTACCCCAAGGAATTGGTAGGCAGACTAGCAGTGAAAATTATTTCCAAAGTAGGTAGCACCTACTTTATACCTATTTGCAGCATAACAAGATATATCCCATCGGTGCCTGGCGATTTAAAGCCATCGAAGTATGCCACAGCAAATTCAATGGCTTCAGTCGTTATCACGCGCCGCGCAATATGCCAGTTACTTTCATAGTTTCAGTTGCAGGTTCCCTTGAAGGAGTGTGCAACGAGCCGATGGTGATCAGATTTCCCGGGAAATGAATCTGAAGCAGTAAACTAAGAGCTTCCGCTTTCTGATTAATATGTGTAATACCTATGCCTTGTTAAACCTGGTCCCCTAGGGGACCAGGTCACTCCGAACAAGTGTTACACATACTATATGAAAACCTGAAATCACTTCAAACAAGCGAGTATCTCCTAAAACTCTACATGCTGCAAGGCTCAACATAACTAAGTACGTAAACGAATTTCGCGAAAAAATCAAACTGGCTTTATTACGAGAGACTCCAATATATACGCCACGTCGTCGGATTTTTTTAAAGAGCGAATTATGTTGCGATACTGCTCATTTTCTTCTTCTAGCTTTTGTTTGGTTGCCATCAGCATAAGGTTATGATAGCGGACTCTTGAGCAACGTTTCCAAAAGTGCTTTAAAAGCGCCATTTGTTTGCCGAGTTCCTAAAAAAACATAGCAAAGTTTCCGGAACATTAAAAGGCTCAAGGGCAAAGGGCTTTTGCATAAATTACCACTTCAGTGATGCCCATTAGTTTCCTAATGTCTGTATTTAATTCGAAAATGTAATTCGGATCGGATGCTGGATCTTCTTCATCGGATCCCAGTGGTACGACTTTCTCTTTTTCTGTCTTGTATTTGCTACAACATGCTGCAGTGGCAAGCAAAAGTTCTCCATACTTTACTATCTCCTTCAATCGCTGTAATAAGAAATCAAACAGAACGTGAGTTAAGTAGAAATACTTACATATGTGGGACTTCGTACTCACGTTAAGGATATGATAACTCTCGCTAGAGTTGAATAATAGCTTCTCGTGTGTTTGCAACTTACTTCGTGTTATTGAGGCCTTGATCATATCCCGGACCGTCATGAAGTACTCATGTTCCATTTTGAGACCATGCATCTCTTTAGTAGTCGTCGATTCAATGTCCTGTAACTCTCCTTGTAGCTCGCGTATCCTTTTCCGGCTCTGCTCTTCAATTCGATTCAGTTTGGCTGATTCTTTTACATAATTTTGTTGTCGTTTGATGAAATACATGAATTTTTCGGCCTTTCGCACGTCGACCATGTCGCCCTCAAGTTCCTTCATCCAAACTAAAAGTTGATCTTGGAGCTTTCTCATGTAGTCGACGGTTTTGTCTCGAAGAATGTAACGTTTTTCGATCTCGAGACAGACTTCATCGTATTTTCGTTCCGTGTATCGTGTATAGTGCAAAAGGAGTGTTTTCTTCGTATCGACATTCGTAGAATGGATTACATTCTCGGCATTAAGTGCCAATTTCTCTTGAATGTCACTAATTCGACAGTTCTCCTCGAGAAAATCTCCCACCATTTGTACGGCTTGCATTTCATATAAAGCTGTTGCAGCGTCATGTAGGGTCTTATGACAGTCTGCAAGAAGTTGGTAGACTTTGTTACTATATTATAGTAGTATACTCACACAGGTAGACGTACTTGATAAATATTCCAGTTGATTCAGGTGTGCGGAAAAATTCCTTTGGACAATTTCCTGACTTTCGTCAATGTATTGCAGAAATGTTTGAATTTTTTCGTCCTTTTTCTCCAGCCATATTTCGGACCGCGCACCCCAATGTTCCATATCGATACGAAATTCCTTTAGCTTTATCTGCTTTAGCATACCCTCCCACTCTTCTTTGCCACGTTTCGCGGCCAAGTTCGTCAAAGCTATTTCCCGATTAAGTTGATCCTATTATAGATATGTACATACTTATGTAGATAAGGTGACTGTTGGATTTACCGGTAGCCATGTACATACCTTCATCAATTTAGCTTTGAGTCTCATACGGGCCAATAACCGTTGACGCCTTCCTACAGCTTTCTTCTTACGTGGTGACTTTTTCTTTGATTTATGCTTTCCATCTCCTGGTGGGTCTGATACTGCTTCGGCCATTGTTATCAAAAGACGAACAAACAAAAACAACCTTAAAAAAGTTGAAAAAAAAAAAACAAAACACGCGTCAGTATACGGTGAAAACGAAAAACATACTGCGCGTAAGAATTTGTATCATCTGAGCTATTTTTCAAGGACGACTCACATGAGTATTTATATCGACAGAAATGTGTTGTTGAGGGGTTGTAGTGGGAGCCACTTGGACAACGTTCCCCTTGGAACATATGTATTTATTTCGAGAAGGTTCAAGATCAAGATCTCCAAGGTCGGGTCGGGACCCTGAAAAAAAAAAAAACGGCGGAGGATAGGCCCTACATTGTAGAGCCAACGGCGACGCTTAACAGCTCAGCGAGGTTACGGACACCGGATCCACCCGGACCCTTCGCCCGAGGGTAAAAAAAATTGTGCGTGTCAGCTCCGACGCGTAACTGGAGTTTACTCCTTAAAATAGATTATCTTAAAATATATCTGATCTTTATTTTATATTTAGTGGAGAAAATGGAGAACTCAACCGCACGGTACAACTTTCAGAGCAAGCATGAATTCATCGTTTTCGTTCTTTCCTTTCCCGTCTAACTTAACGACGGCTTCACATCGGTTAAGTGTGTTGGGTATTTTGGTTCTACATGTTGTTACGAATTATTCAATCCCCACACAAAATAGGGTTCGCACCACTGAATTGCGATAAACTACAATTGTCCTTTTTATCCGAATTAAAACACAAACACTTTTGTTGTTTCACCACAGATCAATTGTCTGTGCAGCTTCACCACTTTTATTTATTATCCGATACTATCCACTTTAAACTTTATTACTCAAACAAACCTTTATTGAGAGCTTTTATTTTCACACTGTTTGATCACACCGACTTGTCACACGCTGTTCAATACCACAAACTGAATGAATCCAGAGGGCGAGTGTTCGCGCTTATATAGCTCTCGGTGCATCTTCTCGAATGTTCGCCGTCGGAAGTTCCCCTTCGGAAATCTCTAGAATGCTCTGACATTCCGCATTACGCCGTTGGAAGTTTCGATCATTCCAATTTCCCCTTCACCAGAGCTTTCGAACTTCGACAGCGAAATCTGAACTTAACCGTCGGTTTGTGTCTCCGCAACACTGCCCTCCTAAATTTGTTCGTCCTCGAACAAGCGATTGGATCCTTCTCCGTAATATGGCGCTAACCTCTCTACGTGGACAATCTTATACTTCGCCCGTCTGTTTCCTCTCTGCTGTATTCGGTATACCACGTCGTTAAGTTTCTTGATGACCTCATATGGCCCATCCCAGGCTGATTGCAATTTGGGGCACAAGCCTTTTTTTCGTTGTGGGTTGTACAGCAATACCAATAGTCCTGTCTCGAATCCAGAAGTATTCGTCCTCAAGTCGTATCTCGCCTTCATCTTATCGCTGACCAAATTCAGTCGCCCCCGCATGAACTGATGGATGGAGTTCAGCTGTTCTTTCTTTTCGGTCACGAAGTCCTCCCTGCCGCTAGTTGTCGGTAGTACCACGCCGAACTTCAAGTCCGATGGCAGTCGGAGATCAGTTCCAAAAATGGCTTCGGCGGGTGTTGTTGCTGTTGAATTGTGCTGTGCCGAACGGTATGCCATTAAGAAAAGGGGAAGATGTTCATCCCAGTCCTTCTGATCTCCGACGACGACTTTTCTCAAGTATTCCTCCATCGTCCGGTTGAACCTTTCGACCGTGCCATCAGATTGTGGGTGTAATGGTGTTGTCCGCGTCTTTCTGATACCTAGCATGTCACAGAGTTCTTTGAACACAGACGACTCGAAGTTCCTTCCTTGGTCTGAGTGCAGTTCCAGCGGTACTCCGTAACGCGCAACCCAGTTGTTCACGAATGCATCCGAAATGGTTTTGGCTTCCTGGTTTGGGATGCAAAACACCTCAGGCCACTTGCTGAAGTAATCGATCACCACCAGCGCGTATTTGTTTCCAGCGTTGCTCGTTGGGAATGGGCCTGCGATGTCCATGGCGATACGTTCGAACGGGGCTCCAACATTGTACTGCTGCATATTTCCTCGAGTTTTCCTAACTGGCCCCTTTGCCTTCGCACACTGTTCACACCTGCGAATGGTTTTTGTGACCGACTCATGGCATCCTACCCAGTAGAAACGTCTCTTGATCTTTTCTACAGTCTTGTTAACACCAAAATGACCCCCGCTTGGTCCCTCGTGGTATTATCGGATGACCTCGATGATTTGTCCCTTTGGAATTACCAGCAGATCGTTTACAATGTTCCCGTCCTCACTTTCCCAACTACGGTAGAGGCAACCGTTCTTCAGCTTCAAACTCTGCCATTGAGCCCAGTAAGCTTTCACGATTGGGCTTTCACTGGATATTTGCTGCCAAGTTTGTCGAAAACCTCGTTCTTGGTATCCGATGATGACCGCCAGATCGGCATCCTCTCGCTGCTTTCTTCCAACTTTCTCGGCACTCCAAGCATCTTCTGGCAGCACATAGAAACGACGGATATCGGTTACCTCTTCTTTGGTTTTCGCACGTGAACAATGCTTGCATTCAACGCCGCGAGGTCGGCTCGTTAATGCATCCGCATTTCTATGGCTGCTTCCATTCCGGTATTCGCGTGCTCTCGCTTGTTCTCCTTTTCGCGAATCCGACCTCGGACGCCTTCGTCCCAGACGGCAATTTCTCGCCATGTACCCTTGCTGGTTGCAGATGTAGCATCTACCTGGGAACGGGCGGCTCCTACCCACCGTTGTTGCACTGGGACTACGCCACAATTTGCTAGAAGAACGCTTTCTTCGCAGACGACAGTCTTTTGCAATGTGCCCCTGCTGGTCGCAGATATAGCAGTGTCAATTAGACACATGCGCTACGGCAAGGCTAACATGGCCTGTCTATAACAAGAAAAGGTCGGAAAGTCTGATAAATCTTGGTAGAGGGAATATACGACTGTTAGTCGGTGCCCATGAGAGCACCGTGGCGCAGTGGGTAGTGTGTTGGCCTCTGACGCCGATGACTCGGGATCGAATCCCGACACAGCCATGTCATCGAACGTGTTTTTCACGGTGTTTCTCCTCAGCGGGGTTCTGACAAAACCCCCTGTAGTAAAATTGTCATGAAAAGCTTCTCGAAATTCGCCGTTCGGAACCGGCAATAAAACTGTAGGTCCCTTTCACCTATGTGAAAATGAAATCACACACAACATGGGTGATTGAGAGAAGCTCGGCTCAGGTTCTTCATGGACTGTAACGCCAACATACATACATACACACAGTCGGTGCCCTCACTGGGCCAGCCCTACAACGACGTTTGCAAAAGCTGTAGGGACGAAGAGGAAATAGAATCCATTGGTCATCTACTGTGTGAATGCCCTGCTCTGGCCCGAAAAAGATTTACGTTCCTCGGGAACTACTTCTTTTCGGATTTAGAGGAGGCAAGAGACATTAACAAACTCAGCGGGTAATTAATAGGTTCCCGGGTTAGTTTTCAAAATGGGCACAATGGACTCCTCGTAGTCTAAGTGAGCCTTGACCTCCAGTCAATAGGGCATCCAACTAACCTAACCTAACCATATGCTCTCGTCAAGGAAGGACATTCAATTTCGATGTCTCGGACAGAGCATCCCAATGGACAGCAAAAACTTTGAGGTAGTTAAGGACTTCGTCTACCTCGAATCCTCAGTAACTAACATGAACAACATCTGTACCGCGATTAAACCTAAAATGACTCCTGCCAGTGGCTGTTTTTTTTTTTTTTTGCTCAAAAGGCAACTGACTAACAGAGCCATCTTTCGAAAGTCCAACTCTGGTTATCCCAGTCCTGCTTGATGGTGCAGAGGCATGGACGCTATTGAAAGCGAATGAGGAAGCTCTTGGTCTTATCGAAAGAACAGTTCTGCGTGCGATCTTTGGTCCTGTTTGTGGTAATGGCATCTGGACGAACGAACTGTACGGGCTGTATGGCTGCATGTGCCTGGTTAAGCGTCTACAGATATAACGCTTAAAATGACCAGACCATGAAGAGCCTATGGACAACACAGCTCCGGCCCTAAGAATCTTCGAATCCGAGCGATTGGAATAACGCAACAGTCGAAGGGGTCGACTGAAATGATGCACACAAGTGGAGAAGGACCTCAACTAACTAGTTGTGCGTGACTGGAGACGGCTGGCAAGAGGTCGTGCTGGCTGGAGTTGTTTGTTGGTTGAGACCCAAGACCATACGGGTATCTAGCGCCACGAAGAAGAAGAATCTCACTTTCGTATCTAGTTTATGGTAGGCCTTATTTGTGCAAGGACGCAAGCTTCAATTAACAGGCCTTCTTGGGTGGCTAGGTATACAGACAGTCTAAGTCAGACCGCATGCCTGAATAATTGCCCTCGATGGATAATACATTTCATGTCCGTATAAGGCTCGTCTAGGGTGTCCTAAGCCAACCGAAGACCAATGGGTACCATAAACAACAGTGGCAAGAAGGGGACCTTAAATATTGCCAATTTTAAGAACGGACTTCGGTACTCAGGTGCCTTCTAAACCTTCTACACGACGGTAAGTTTTCGCCCAGAGATGGCCTTGGGTGCACGTGTCATTAGTTTGTGTGACAGGTTTCATTGACAGTTTCTCGTAACTGTATTGCCCATCGCAATAAGGTGATCCAAGAATGGGCCCTGCTGTTGGCTTCTTCGTAAGAAGTGAAATGCTGCTCGGACAAATTATGAGCCTCCACTGGAACAAGTGGTAGTCGAAAGGAGCAAAGGTGGTATAGGATATTCTAGTTAAGTGTCTCCAAAGTCTGTCGTGCTGAAAGATTACTTTGTCATGTCATTTGACTTATGAGGGGGTGTTTAAGCTTCAATGTTCGACATAATTGCATCAATTGCTGTTGGTAACGTAGTGTATCCACAGTGTATCCAACATTCGTTAAGATGGAGTAGTTCATATGTAGTAGATCACTTCGAGCTAATACCACCAGATGCACATCATCACCTTATCGCCGTAAATATTAGGTTTGGCCATTGAAGTTGTCGCATTGTCGGGCTTACCCCATGATTTTCTGCGCTTTGGATTCCCGTAGTCTACCCACTTTTCATCCCCCGTCACTATTCGATGCTTAAAATCTTCCGATCTTGTCTTTGGAGGAGGTGTTCATATGTGAAAAAACGGATTTCGATGACTCTTGGCTTGAGTTCATGCGGAACCCAACGTCCTCATCTTCTTCACTTGTTGAGTCACTTCCTAGGTTTCATCTACTTCCCTTGAGTTTGCCATGAATCTGGGTCCAATAATGTGTCCAACTCGGCGACTTCAATCTTTACTAACCTCTCTTCGCGTTCTTTGTCACTGGAGTCTAAATAGCCAACTATGATACGCCGGAACTATTACTCACATGTTTCTATTGATGGAGCACGTTCCTCATATTGTTCACATAGCAATTGATGTTACATAAGTTGACAGGTTTAGAGTACAATGGATACGCGTCGTTCACATTTCAGCGGAACGACACATGCTAATTATTAAGGAGAACTGGTGACGCTTTAATATGAATATATGCAGTTACAAGATGGTCCGATCTGATTCAATATTTTTATTTGTAGTTCTCGATATCGTCCAACTCATTATCTTGGCAGCCACCAGGCAGTGATCCCAGTCAATGTTTTCTCTTCGAGATCCCATTAACGGAATGGTTCCAAAAGGCTACACGCATGTACATGTATCGACGCAAGACGCAAAAGAAAGCTATAATACTGCTAGGAGCTGGTCCCTTCTTTGCCATTTTTTTTTTTTTGTATCAAAACTAATTTATATCTTCAATTTGGCACTAGTCTGTTAGTTGCTACCGTGAAATCGGAGAATCGCTTGTGAAACGAATTATAATGCTTACCCTCCAGTTGATTATCGAATTTAACTAATCAAAGTTAATTAAGTTAATCGACTTTAATGTACGGAAACTTATTTCCCGAATTGTGGTTCAATATTGCAAAGATCATATAATCTACTACTGGAAAGTGAAATTGAATCCGACCACCGGTCAGGGTTTGTTAAACATATTTACTGTCCGAAAAGTCTAGATGAGACCTCGATTTGTTAGATTGTTTGGGTCGGAAATATTACTGACACGGTATTTGGCCAGCTGTTTCCAGCGCCGCACGCCCAGTTGGTTAAGGTCACCTTCCACCTGCGTGCGCCACTGCAGATGCGGGCATCCTTTGCCCCGCCTTCCTTCCGGGGTGGATTCGAAGACTCTTCGGGTCTACCAGGCCGATGTCGCTGTACAACCCGTACAGTTCTTCCATACTCTGTTTGAACAAACGGGACTGTAGATAGAGCGCAGAATTTTCCTCTCGAAGCGACCAAGGGCAAATTGATCGGCTTCTGTTAAGGTCCAGGCATCTGCGCCGTAATGGGGGACTGGGATGATCAAGGTATTATATGTATAGTGTCACCTATGTTTTCCGAGAGAGGGAATTTGCCTGTTGAGCCCAAAGTGATTCTGTGTTTTATCTCAGCGCTGGTGTTGTTGTCACCGGTCATCAGTGAGCCAAGGTAGACGAATTCCTTGACCACTTCAAGGTTATATGTGCCCATGGTGACGTTCTGGCCCATACGTCGGTGTTGCCCGTCTCTTTTTAATGATATATAATTAGCAGATTCATTAACCTTAAGATCCACCTTAGCCGGTTCTACCTCAATGCTTACAGAGGTATCAGTGACGTCTCGCTGTGTCCATCCAACCACGTTAATGTCGACGGCATACGCAGGCAATTGCGTAGACTTGAAATAAATCGTACCCCTTGTGTTGGCCAGCGACTCTTGCACGATATCTTCAAGCACGATGTTGAAAAAGTCATATGACAGCGTGTCACCTTTTCTAAATCTCTTTTTAACATCAATGGTTTCGGTTTGTTCATTACTTACTTTACTTACTTATCAGGCCTGCGATCCATGGAGGATCTGAGCCTGAGCTATAGCTGCCTTCCATCCTTGACGGTCCCGGGCACGCTGCTTCCAGTTGTCAAGACCAAGATGTCTTACATCCGCGATTACTTGGTCTTTATACCGGAGGTTCGGTCTTCCTCTTCTTCTCGAACCAGGAGGCTCGGAGTCGAAGACCCTCTTAGCTGGAGCGTTGATGTCCATGCGCTCGATGTGGCCGAGCCAGTGTAGTCGACGGGTCCTTGCTTTCCGGACTACATCCACATCTTGGTACAGCTCGTAGAGTTCGCGGTTGTGTCTTCTTCTCCATTCACCTTCCTCACAGACAGGACCAAATATCCGGCGCAGAATTTTTCTTTCGAAAGAACCCAAAATCAGCTCCGCTGTCCTGCTTATCGTCCAGCTTTCGGCTCCGTACAGCAAGACTGGCAGAATGAGCGTTTTGTAAAGCATGACTTTGGTCTTTCGAGTGAGGAGTTTTGACCCCAGTTGTTTGGACAAGCTGAAGTAGCAGCGGTTGCCAAGGGCGATTCTACGCCGGATCTCCACTGTGGTGTCATTTGTGGAATTTACGTTTGCCCCGAGGTAGACAAACTCCTTAACTACCTCGAAATTGTAGCTGTCAATTGTTATGTTTTGTCCCAGGTGGTGAGCGACGGATTGGTTTTTGCTTGACAGCATGTATTTCGTTTTGTCCTCATTGATCTTAAGGCCAATTCGTTTCGCCTGTTCTTCAATCGCCGTGAATGCTTCCACAATGCCACGGCGAGAACACGCGATGATGTCGATATCATCCGCGTATCCTAGCAGCTGGATGGACTTGTAAAAGATAGTGCCTTCCCTGTTGACGCCTGCCCGTCGGACTATCTGCTCCAGCACCAGGTTGAAGAAGTCACATGACAGCGCATCTCCTTGCCGAAATCCGGTGCATGTTTCGAATGGTTCCGAGGTCCTAGAACCGAGTTGCACGGTGCATCGCGTGTTTCTTAGCGTGGCGCGACACAACTGGATCAGTTTTACCGGGATCCCGAATTCGGCCATCGCCCCAAACAGTGCTTCACGATGAATGCTGTCGTATGCGGCTTTGAAATCGATGAAAAGATGGTGTGTATCGATTTGAAACTCGTTGGTCTTTTCCAGGATTTGTCGAAGTGTGAAAATTTGGTCTATAGTCGATTTGCCGGGCCGGAAGCCGCACTGGTAGCTGCCGATTAGTGCGGTGCAAAATGGCTTTAGACGTTCACACAATACGCTGGACAGGATCTTGTATGCGACATTGAGCAGGGATATACCTCTATAGTTCTTGCAAGAGGTAGGATCGCCTTTTTTGTGGATGGGGCATATAGAGCTGGTATTCCAGTCGTCGGGCATGCTCTCATCTTCCCAATTCGGTTTGTTCATTACCGACCTTAATGGAGCAGCGAGAGTTCTCCATTGTCATCCTGCACAGTCGGACGAGTTTGGACGGATTGCTAAAACTAGACATGGCTTTGTATAGCTCGTCTGTATACACGCTGTCATATGCGGCCTTGAAAGTGGTGATCTGCTGTAGCGTAAATATTTGGTCTATTTTGGACTTACCTGGCCTGAAAACACAGTGAAAAGAGCCGATCAGGTTATCCACAAACGGTTTCAGGCGTTTACACAATACGGCAGAGAAGATTTTATATGCGATGTTAAGGAGACTTATTTCCCTATAGTTGGCGCAGTTATAGGGGTCTCCTTTCTTATGGACCGGGCAAACGATGCTGAGATTCCATTCGTCGGGCATGCTTTCCTCCGACCATACCTTGCAAATGAGGTGGTGCATGCACCTTGCCAGCCGCCTTAAAAAGCTCAGCAGACAGGCCGCGGCTTTATTAGACTTAAGTCTTGATATTACTATTTTCGTCTAGGTCGGGTGGACGGTATTCTCTTACATTGTCGTCCATTACGGATGGGTCGTTCTGCGTGACAACTGTATCTTGTCTGTCATCGCCGTTATACAGTCTGCAGAAGTGGTATTGCCAAATCCTCAGCATCGACTGTGATTCCACTACCAGTTCTCCATTTTCATCCCTGCAGGCCTCCGCTCTGCCTTTGTAGCCACGGCGTGTTCGTTTTACCTTACTGTGAAACTTCCGGGCGTCATTCCTGAGAGAGCATCTCTCCATCTCCTCGATCTCACGTTTACCGCATTTCCGTTGCTTTGTTCTGAGATGCGTGTGTTCCTCTCTTCTCTTCTGCTAATGGATTTCGCGAGCAGCTCTCGTCCGTCGTTGCAGCGTCGCTTTATATGCCTCTTGTTTGGCCGCATGGGCTTGTTCGCATTGCTCACCGAGCCAGGGGTTTCTAGGTGGTGGCGGTTTGAAACCCAGCACCTCTAAGGCAGCGTCTCTGACGGCATTCTGGCACTGCGCCCATTCCTGCTCTATTGTTTGCGTTGCAGTGGGCGGATTTTGAGAGAGCTTGGAGGGACACGATCGGCAAAGATTCTAGCAGTCTCTTGCGATTCTAGTTTTCCGACGTCAAACTTACGTTGTCCTACTCGACTCTTAAGCATTCTTAATATTCTCATTCGTACCTCGAGAATACTGGAGGAGTGTCTGGCGTCGATCGTAATGTGATTAATTTGGTTGGTGGTTGACTGATCAAAAGAACGCCAGGTACCCTTGCGGATGTTGAGATAGGGGAATCGTGTGCTTGCTACATCCCGTTAGGAAGTCGATCAGCCTAAATTCGTTGTCGGATGTGGTGTTATGGAGGCTATGCTTTCCTATGACAAAACAAAATGTTATGTCTTCTCTGCTCAGCTTTGCATTGCAATCTCCTAGTTCGATTTCGGGGTCATAACTGGGGCATTGGGCTTATGTTCGGTCCAGGAGATCACAAAAGTCATCCTTATATCGATCATCTTTTTCTTCCGTGGGGGCATGCACGCATATTAGGGAGATATTCCCCAGTGTACCCTTGATGCGGATTGTTATGAGGCGTTCGCTTACATGACGAAAGCTAACGACTGTTTGTCTAAGTGACCTCAAATTCCAGGTGCAGACTCGTAGATCCTTATTGCGTTTGCAGGGGTCATCAACGTTGGAATCGTCCGTATCCGAGGCTTGTTTTTGTTTCGTAACAAAATGGTTTTTCCGTGATAGGGATGTTAGCCCTAACGAAACCCCCAACCTGGAGGGCCAGGTTCCTGATACCCCAGGAACAACGGGCTGGTCGCTACACACATTAGTTCACTGTCCGGCGGGTGCCTGGACAGCTATTTAGGAAGGGCCACTCGGAGGCTGTGTGTCAACTTGGATTGAGCAGGGACAGAGATTGAAGCTGGTGTTTGGCGTGTTAAATACGACCGTCTATTTGCTCCGTTTGTTCGCTCCCTCCTTCCCATTGACGGGAAAGGGCGAATGGCGAGCTTCCTGCGCCAAAAAAAACAGGATTAGTCGGTTGGCTAAAACGGACCGGATTAATGCTGACGACTCTTGCAAAACACGAAAAAACGCCAGTGATCTTCGGCTCTGTACGTGGAATGTTAGGTCCCTAAACAGACCACGTGCATCTGAACAACTTGCGGACGTCTTAGAACGTTCTAAAGCGGACTTAACCGCCATTCAGGAAATGCGATGGAATGGACGGGGAATAAAGCGGATAAAAAACTGCGACATCTACTACGGCGCGTGCTATAGGGAGAGAGGACAACGATTGTTTGGATGTCGGTTTGTTGTTCGAGGTCGACTAAGGCAAAATGTCCTAAGCTTTCAGCATGTGAGCGAACGCCTCATAATGATCCGTATCAAGGCAAAATGTTCTAACATCAGCCTGATCTGCGTCCACGCCTCCAGGGAAGACAATGTCTTGTGTAACGCCCATAATGGGTTAAATGGATGTCATCTGAACGCAGGCAGCATTCGTTCTAAGTTTACAGTCCTCTATCAAATACTTAGCACTTCCAAACTGGATATCGTTTTGATATCAGAATCGTGGCTTAATTGAAATATTTCATCCCAATCTGTAAATTGTACAGAAAGGATCGTGTCAATAGGAGCGGAGGTAGTGTATGTATGTATATTAAAGAACACATCTCCTCAAGGTGTTTTTTTATGTCATCCATGTCTGATACCCAGTTTCTGTGTGTTGAGTCTAATGATCTCGTTGAAAAACATTTGGTTGTTGTAGTGTGTTGTCCACCTAATAGCTCTTATTTTAAGAAACCTCAACGAGGCTTAGCCCCAGGTATAATAACATACTAATTGGCGGCGATTTTAGTGTGAGCTACCCAGTCCGCATTAGCACTACCAAACTATTCCAATACTTCTGTGATGAAACTAGTCTATTATGTTATTAACTCCTGTTGGCCTACCTGTTTCCAGTCTAGTAGTAGTCCGTCCTTGATTCATAGGTTTCTGACTAATTCCCGACGCGCTGTTTTGGGAAGCGATCAGGTTCGACCTATTTCTGACTTTATCCACGATCTCTTATTTTGTTCTATTAAATATAACCGCACGTCTACTAGCTTTGCTGACGTCCGAAGAATTTGCAACTCTAATACCTGGGACTCTATTTATTTAACACCTGACATTGATAACAAAACTAGCCTTTTTAATAACCTACTAAATTAATCATATGACGTTCGTATGAGAACAGTGACTAAGATAATTAAGCCCAAACGTTGACCATGATATAACAATGTTATTAAAGAGCAAATCCGCGAGAGGGAACGATTTTTTAGGCTTCAATAGACGCCAATACAACGTTGCTCGAAATAATACAGTTACTATGAGACGCTTCTACAAGCGTGCTTACATCGTGCGAAAACTTGAGCTTAAACAGAGCTCTAGAGAATTGTGGGAAAACTTAAATTGACTTGACGTAACTGTCGGGAAAAACATAGCTGAATGTTCCTTTAGCCCTAGTACAATGAGCACTGGTTTTGCGCCCGTCTCTAGAATACCATCAATACCTCCAGCAAGTTCAGAGGACTCTAGTGTAGGATTTAGTTTCGAATGTGTCCAGTCAATCGATGTTCATGATGCAATTCGTAGTATTATATCGAACGCTACAGGTCCTGATTGTGTGTCGCGTAAGTATATGAAGTTAATCCTGCCCATAATACTTCCGTATACGTTAAATATCTTTAACTTTTGTTTATATAGCTGTTGATTTCCAGAAGTGGAAAGAAGTCACCATTGTTTTTGTCCCGAAAATATCCAATCCGTCAGTTCCATCAGATTTCAGGCTTATCAGTCTACTTTGTTTTCCAGCTAAGGTGCTTGAAAAGATTATGGTTAACCAAATACAAAAGTACTTAGAAGCGAGTAACTATCTATCCAAGTGGCAATCAGGCTTTCGCCATATACCTAGCTGCGGTTTAATAGAAGATTGTGTAGCCTGTGTAAACGAGGATCTCGTAAATGTCCATCGGTGGTCTAATAAATAACAATCTTAAGCTTAATCTTCTAAAGACTATGGGAATGATATGCTCATGGCAGAGAATTTACCATACCGATTATCCCACTCTTGTCCTGAGCGGAAACATAATTAATTATGTCGACAGGACATTCAGGATGCAGGATTATCATCCACGGTAATTGTCCTAGTTACTTACGTAAAATTATCCTTTTTGCTCAGTCCCGCTGAGGGCTAAAATTAATAATTCCGCGTTTTACACACATAATTGGAGAACGGTCTCACTTAATTCAATCTGCTCGTCTGTAGAATAATCTTCCTCAGGAGCTGCAGAATATGACTTCACCAGCAACATTCGGCAGAAAATTATTCTCAATTCTATCGAATTAAAGTGTCCGATAACGGACACAGGTTGAATGATCTTCTAGCCAGTATGCGCTTCCTGCACCTCGATATACACAAAGGCACCTGGCGGTGGCCCGATCAATCAATCACTAACCAGATTCGAACTTTCCGAGGAGCTAACATCGACTCGGACCACTATCTTATAGTAGCCTCGATGTGCCTCGGATATCACGAACGCAGCGGAGTAGAGTAAGAATACAAAGCTATGACGTCGGAAAGCTACTGTCGCCGGAAACCGCTCGTGTTTTTACCAATTGCGTCTCCCTGAAGCTCTCCAGTACACCTCAAACCTCCACGCTGTCAATAGGACAACAGTAGAACCTTTACAAACAAGCCCTGAAAAGCCCTGCATCTGAGGTTTTGGGCTTTTGGGCTTTAAATCTCCACGGCGAAGAGACATCTGGCTCGATGGCGAGTACAGACGGATTCACACAGCGAAGCAGGACACGTATAAGGCCCCGCTGCATACAAGAACCAGAGCAGCTCGTGAGCTTTACAAGTTAAAAAGAAGGGAGGAGCTTACGCTTCTTAGAGGAAAGGAGAAAGAGCACGAGAAGCGTGCGATTGAGGATTTGGAGAGGTGTTACTGCAGGCGTGACGTTCGAAAGTTTTATAAAGCCAGAACGGAAGCACGTAGGGATGGGACGGACACCTAGTAGTAGAATCGCAGAGAATATGGAAAAATCACTTCTGCAGACTGTACAACGGTGATGTAAGTCAATTCATAGAATTCCGTCCCCCTAACCTCGACGAAGTTAAGATCGCCATACCGAAACTCAAGTTGTATGCCCGATCCACAGCGTAATTAGAGACGAGCTATACAACGCTATGTCTACCTTTGACATCCCTGCTAAACTCGTCAGAGTCGCTGCTCCATCCGAATCGCAGCACAAGAGGCACAATCTATTTCAAATCCTTGCAACTCCTTGCATACGCCGACGATATTGACATAATAGGTAGATCATAGCGAGATGTCAATGAGGCGTTTGCGAGTATTGAGATGGAGGCGGCGAAAATTGGTTTGGCGGTAAACGAGGGCAAAACTAAATATTTGTAGTTAAGAACTTCGTCTACTTTGGCTCCGCAGGTTGGATGGAACCCAACTAATAATCAAAGATCAGTCTAGATGCCCAGGCCTAGTCCTTGACAAGAGGCTGAGCTGGAAACCTAACATTCTTGATCGTGTCAGAAAAGCAACCACTGCCCTCTACAGCTGTAAGCATTATGCACAGCAGTCATAAGGCCCATCCTCCTATATGGCATCGTAGTCTGGTGGACTGCTCTGGACAAGGCAGTCTACCGAAACTTTTTGGGGAAGGTACAAAGATCGGCCTGTTTATATACAAGCGGAGCGATCAGATCAACCCCCACGGAGGGCCTAAATATCCTATTACATTTTCCACCGTTGGACCTCGAGGGGCGAATAAGGGGCATAGAAAAATAGCCCACACTACAAAAAGGACATACTACCATTCTTAAGCACTTCAAAGTACCCATGGACACAGACTACATCATACCGCAGAGCGTGTTCACTAGGAACTTCGAAGTTGCCTTTTCATCCAGGGAGGAATGGGCTGAAGGAAAACTTATACCACAGGACTCGATCTCCCTCTACACCGATGGCTCCAAGATGGAGTCGGATGTAGGTAGTGGAGTCTTCTCCAAGGAACTTAACCTCAGCCTATCATTCAGACTCCCAAATCACTGCAGTGTGTATCAGGTAGAACTAACAGCGATAACGGAGGCCCTTGCATGGCTCAGGATCAATGTAATATCCGCTAAGGATATTATCATTTGCACGGACAGCCAATCTGCGATAAAGTCCCTGGCAGCGGCAACCCACAAATCAAAGACATCCTTAAACTGTCGCCTATCTCTAGACGAGATGGCTGAACAGTTCAACATTAAAGTATTGTGGGTTCCCGGGCATAGGGATATTCCAGGAAACTGCGCGGCCGACGAACTCGCAAAGTTAGGGTCTAGCACACTCAGCCTACCTACCCTCGGGTACCTAGAAGCACCAATAAGTACGGTAAAGCACATGATAAAACCCCAAACCATTGAGGCGACCAACCTCCAATGGAATGAGAGTAATATCGGCTTTATCACCAAACAAATCTGGCCTAAGCTAAACCTAGGGCGAACAAAGGACCTAGTAGCAACCAAAAGGGCTACTTTGAGCACTCTAGTGGGTATCATTACAGGTCATTGCATCATTGGAAAATACGCCGCCAGACTAGGGCTGCCCTAGACGACTTTTGCCGCGGTTGCATGGACGAGGAGGAAGAGGAAACAATCCATCACCTTATCTGGTCATGCCCCTCTTTTGCGAACCGCAGGAGGATCTACATACCTCGGCGCGCCCCCCTTCTATGAAAATCTAAGTGAGCTAGCAAACCTAAAATTAGCTCAACTCCATCGCTTCATCAGAAGCACCGGTTGGTTCTCAGGTAGCGGATCAGGGTAATGATCCTTGTGGTATCACAATGGGCCGACCTCGGCCTACGTGTGGCTTATGCCAACCACTTGTACCTAACCTAACCTAAGATAAGGCAACAACCGGATTCGATATTAGTTCCTCGGAAGTTTTGGGCATTTTAATCGGTAGTGGGCTGATCTGCTAGCTGCGGAGTACTCTTGGGAATACAACATAAAATGTAGGAATGTCATATCTAATCTACATTGTGACTTAGAAAAACCACAAAATAGTATAAAACCGCTCGTGCAGAACGGTGTAACAATAAAAATCAAATAATCATCACCGTAAAAGACTCTATACCTACCTGAAAAAGTTCAGTATCGAACTTAACCACCAGCAAGTAAGAGTACTAGACTTACATTTGTTAGATGTTGTTCAAAAATAAAATGTGATTGTCAAAAACAATGGTATTCCACAACTATATCAAAACTCGGATAACTGATTACAAATTAGTCTTCGCGATCCGCAGGAACCCGAATAACAAAACGAACCTCAGTCATGAAGCTGCAAATGTAGGTCTTCCGTTTCAAGAGTCATAAACCCCAATCTTTCTCACTACCACCGTAGAAATGTGATATAATTCACTAATTACTTTATAAAAGCTGTTAAAGAAAAAAGATGCTTAAAAAAAGTTTTTGGATTTCTGAGAACAGATACAAGGTATAACGTCTAAAAAGCGGTGGGTGATTACAGCTACGAGCGTGTAAATGTATTTGCCACTCTCACTGCATAAATCAACGAATTGCTGTCCGACCAGCTCTCGACTTATTCTACAACGTGTAGAGCCGTTCCACCTTGCGAGCATACGACTACGCTTAGTTCCAATCTCACCTGAGCTCAGTTGAGTTTTGATAAACGCACTGCACGGTCGATGCCTCACTCTGGACAGTGAACGGGAACACGTTAAAGTGAAGGTATCACTTGTAGCTCGTGCGAATAGTGAAAGTCTTGATCAAAACTCTTCCGAACCGGCGGTCGTGGTGATTGATGTTAAGTGCTTTTTGTCTTGTATCTGTTGTGGTTGGGAATACATTAGTTAAAAAAAATAACAAACTTCTAACGACAACTAGCCAATATCAGGCAACTTGTTCGCCTTGCGGTCGTAAAAGGTGGTGTTTCGTGACTGATTAATCGCGTTGAGGTAACACAATTTAATTTTAATTTTGTTCCAAATAATAAGGACATTTCGCGTCCTATGTCGGTTATACGTATGGACTACAGAGGCTGCTTGTATGACTGCTGTCAACATTACGGTGTGTTTAAGGCATGCGACCGGAGCCAAGTTGTTATTCGTGGATAAATTTGTGTTAATTTGTAAAGAAGTCAGTGATGTTGAAAGCCCCATAAGCTCTAATTCGCCGAAGGAAAGCACATATTTGCTTTCATTGCATTTGAATTTCATAAATTTTACGAAAATAATCAGAGATCGGATGGTAGGGAAAACAGCATCCGCCTGCGCTCAAAACAGTATTTATAGATAAGATTGTCGATTAAGATTCGCAAATATTTTTCTAGCAATTGAAACATTATGGATACAGGTGCAAGATACAATAGCTAGTATTCCATAGAACGTAAAGTGTGACAAACATGCCGTACACAGCAACGTATTTCACACAGAAAAATGTGAATATCAATATCGACTACTTTGCATTTCACAAATAAAACGACATGCAAATGGTCTGTTCCTTACGTACATGCATATTGAATCAGTCAGTTGTCCCACATTTCGACTCGCAAAAATTAAATTCTCGATCAAGTACGTGCTTCTGAAGTCGGGAGATTAAAATTACCGAACGAGCGCTGTGGATATCTTCACTTTTCTTGTGAGCACATTTCCCATTTCAGGCCACATTTCAGCTTGACTTTGATATAAGATTAACTTGCAGTTCAATTGGCACCTCTCAGGTTGCACCCCTGAATATGGGACATTAAGAGTCGGATGTCTTCCTTAAAGACCACGTAGGTATGTTGGCTTTTTGGACGTTTGCAAGAAGAGAAACCTGAATTTGTAGACTAAAAATAACGATATATGTATGTATGTATGTTCATTTTGGAAGCAAACTGGTTTCCATATCACTTTAAGCCAAGAAATTTCAGTCAATGTTGTGCTGATTTTTAAGCTGGGAATTTTTAAGCTTGATAGATTTTTGAATTGAACATGTTTCTCTTTATTGCCATTGTATATACCTGGGCATCCAGTTATCAGTCTTGCATTAAAAAAAAATTAATTCACAGCGATTCGGAGGTTTTCACCTGTAAATATCAGGAAGAAGCGGGGTTTTGTGGTTTGCAACTTAATTTGCTCCATAATAACTAAGTAAGACCAGTTATACCGCTATATCGACAAGTTTAAAAATTTATTTGTGGACCGCATGACTACACTTGCATTTGAAAAATAAAATTTCGACAACTTGAATGTCCACCAAAATGTCATGGAAGTTACGTGCGTAGGCGGGACTCCATCAGTAATCCGATTCTCCGCCAACATTGCGAATTCATCACGAATATTGCTAAGACCCAATCACCTTACCTATGTTTGCGAGTAAAATCAATTTAGTCAAGAACATATTGGCCATTATCATCTATTATATTTTGCCAGTTTTTAGGCATCATTCCATCAATGTAGAACTTCTGTAGTTTATCGGTGCAAAACTTGGGCCAGGCATAGTGTTCGAATCTCTGCTCGATGCTTCCAATGTCTCTGGGGTCTATGTCGCCGATCACTCTGTCGACTCATGTTTAGTCTGTCTCAAAGCACGAGCAGCGACGAACGTGATCTATGAGTAGTGCACGAGAAATGGACTGTCAGTTATTCCTCTCAAGACTGATATTGTTCACTTCACGAGAAGAAAGAAAAATACTGACCTGACTTAGCTGGTAATAAAAGGCACTGCCATCTCGGTGTCCAAGAAAGCTAAGTACCCCTGGGAGTTATCTTAGATAGCCAGCTTTTTCGGTCAAAGCATGTTGAGTCAAAAACCACCAAAGCGCTGTCAGCGTCTTGCAAAGGTGCCTTTGGCAAAACATGGGATTTATCGCCGGCAAAGGCCCTCTGGATCCACACGGCAATGATAGGACCGAAAATCTCTTATGCATCGTTTGTATGGTGGAACACGCAAACAAGTCGTGGCCTCTTTCACCAAACTCCAAGGAACAGCTGTACGGGACTCTCCCCAGGGGCGGCTCTAGATGCTATGATGAGCCTTCCACTCCTTGATATATTTGTCAGAGGGTGTGCACTGAAAGCCATGTCTCGTCTTTAAGGAAATAGTTTTTGGTACAACTCGCATTGGAATGACAGTGCGCTTGCGAGGTAATTATCCTACGACCCGTGTCTCATGGATATGTCCTCTGACGCAATGACACCTGTTATGCTTTGCTTTTACATATACTCGACACACTCAAACTGCAAAGGATTGTCTTCCCATTTACACAGATGGCTCCAAGCCTGGACTGGCGTCCAGCGCTGTGGTTTTCTTCGAATGCGGAAACGTGCGACTGCAGTTTAAGTTAGAAAAATATGCGTCTGTTTTACGGTCAGCGATATACGCAAACCTGATGGCCATGCACTATGTTATGAAGCATAGGCGGAAGGGTAAAAAGATGTGCATTTGTGGTGACAGCCAAACTGCACTCAAAGCGGTGTCCAACACTTTAACCAGCTCCAAGTTAGTGTATGAACTTAAGGCCTAAACAAAAATCGGAAAACCAAACTCATTAAGGCTTGTGTGGCTCCCAGATCATTCTGGGATCGCAGAAAATGCGATCAGAGGAGAGTTTCTCAGGACCTGAACACAACTTGGGTCTACCTGCTTCCACGGTCAATACCCTCCCATTGTTTAATGCACACAATCGTAGATAGAAGGATTATCCAGCGCGTATGCCCTAATATCTGTAAGAAATCCGTAGCATTCTTTTTATCCTTATGGAGAAATTACTGCAGAGGACTTACGGGCGTCATTTCGGACCATTACACTTTTGCAAAGAATGCAAGCTCGGCATCAGTTGCACTTACTTGTGCTGCATGTTGCGAAGCCGACGAGACAGCTTTTGCTAGCGATGTGGTGTGTGCCGAATCTCTTAGCTCTACATCACTCAAGCTCCATCTCATTTTTCTTCGAAAGACGGGAAAAATAAAGTAAAGGTAGGTGTCCATCTGGCAATACAATGGACCAGTATTTGCGTCTGAATGCTTCAACAGATAGCAAAAACCTACAACAACAAAAAATTGTAACCAGACTGTGCAAGGTCCGTGCTATAGTGGATGCATCAAAACTCCCTAGAACTTCCAAGTTTCTCCAATTTGTTCCGCGACGTTCAAGATGTGCGTGACCAAGCATTGTCATGATGAAACACATCTTCTTTTCTGTTGGTCAATTCCGGTCGCTCTTTCCTGATTCCTTCGTCCGAATGGTCGTGTTGTACATAACAGAGGACCGAAATGACCATTTCACCAGGTTGTGGAAGCCCATAATGGATAAATCTCATCTAACGATCGTGATAGAAATGATTTAGAAATGATTCGATTTCGTTGCGTTTCAGGAACGTTTGACTAATAGTAGTCCAGTCAATCGAATTTCTTTGTGCTTATTTGTGTGACTTACAAACATCGACCTTTTCTGCGCAGCCTGTTCCCAAGCAGATGTTCCCAAACTGTCATCTGGTTAATGCCCCCTTGCAGCTTGTGTGCCGCTCCAACATCTCATCGATTTTTTCCATTACTGGCCGATAAAAGCGAGGTGCAGCTTAAGCATCGATATTTTCGAAACGGAATCGATCAAACCACTCCTGGGTTCGGCGTTCTCCCAATGCAATCCCGCCTACTTCTTTTTCTTAGGTGGCGCTACAGTCCGGTGTGAACTAGGACCTCAACCAACAAGCCTCTCCAGCTGGCACGATCTTTTGCAGGTGTTTCAAGTGACCCACTCCCAGTTGTTTCTCCTTCCGTTTGCATGCGACACCTTAGATTCGGGTTGGACTCGAACACTATTCGGGCCGGAGCTGTGCTATCCATTCACTCTACATGGCCTAGCCATCCTAGACGTTGGAATTGAAGATATCGTACTATGCTGATGTCGCTGTACAGCCCGTAAAGTTCTTCTCCTCCACTATCTGTTTATATAAACGGGACCATAGATTTACCGCAAAATTTTCCTCTCGGAATGACCAAGGACCTCCTCATCCGCTTTCGTTAAGGTCCATGCCTCTGCGCTATAGAGGAGGATCGGCATGATTAAGGTTTTGTATAGCGCAACCTTGGTCTTTCAAGAGACCAAGACGTTTCAACTGCCTCTTGAGTCCAAAGAAGCAGTGGTTGGCGGGAGTAATTCTGCGTTTAATCTCAGTGCTGGTGCTATTGTCGGTGGTACCAGTTGTGATCGTCTAAGCAGTTACGCAAAATTTAAATAGATGTACCTCCTATGTAGGCCAGTGAGTCCCGTGTGATATTTCCAAGTACGACGTTGTTTCTTCTTACTTTTGGTGGCGTTACAGCCCATGAGGGACCAGCGCCGAGCTTCTCTCAATCACCCATGTTGTGTGTGATTTATTTTTCACACAGGTGAAAGGGATCTACAGTTCAATGCTGATTTCGAACGGCGTGCGAGAAGCTTTTACAAGGCAAGTTATAATACAGGGGGTTTGCCAGTAGGGACCCTGCCGAGGAGGGACGCCGCGAAATAAACATTCGATGGCGTTGGTGTTATCGGGATCCGAATTCGCGCCACGGCTTCCTCCAGCTTGTAAATTACAGCTCATCTCCAGCCGCTTAAAACAGCTCAGCAGACAGGCCGTCTTCTCCTATTGGTTTTAAGCTTCGAAATTATGAGCTCCATTTTTTCTAGGTCGGGTGGAAGGAATTCTCTTGCGTCTTCGTACGTTGTGAATGGATCATTCTGCCTGACAGCGGTATCGGATCTATCATCGCTGTTAAGCAGTCCACAGAAGTGTTCTTTCCATATTCTCAGCATCGACTGCAACTCTGATACTAGTTGTCCGTCTTCATCCCTACAAGCTTCTGGCTTAGCCCTGGCATGTTATATTTGCTTCTTCGTAAAACTTGCGAGTGCCCTTCCTGTGGGAGCATCTTCTTCCTTAAAAGCGTGACTCCCTCTCCTTTTCTGCTCGTATTGTTTACGAGTGGCCCACGCCCGTCTATGCAGTATGGCCTTGTTGGCGGCTTGCTTTGCTATATGGACATGTTCGTACTGCTCATAAAACCAGGGGTTTGTAGCTGGTGGTGGCTAAAGACCCAACACATCATAGGCGCGCTGGTCGCACTGTTGTTCTGTTGTGGTCGTGCCGATGTCATCGGAAATTGTGAGAGGTTGAGGGCAATTCGATCGGGAAAGATCCTAGCAGTCTTCTGCGATTGCAGCTTTCCGACGTCAAACGTTCGTTGTCCTGCTCGACTCCGTGGCATCCTTGATATCTTCATTCGTGCCTTTGTTACAATAAGGTGATTCGAGTCGATGCTGTTCTCGCCTATACTTCGCAAATTTTTCGGCATGTTTTTGTAGCGCCTTTTCCTTTTCTATAGCAAGACGTCTATATTACTTCTTTAGATATTTTATTCAATTTTAAGTTAATACAACAGGCAAAAAGGCAAATATCAAAAGCGTGTACACGAACAATGCAATCTGAGAGGTCACCCTTCAAACGAGGGTTCGTGCTACCACCACAACAAAAAGTAGACATTTTGCAAAACGTTGCTTCTCGGAATTGCCATTCAACGCAGGTTCCTTTCACGTGCGTAAAAAACAATTCACACACAACATGGGTGATTGAGAGAAGCTCGGCTCTGGCCCTTCACGGGCTGTAACGTCACCAAAGAAGAAGAAACGCGAAGCCTACGCAAATGAAGCCATCTTCTATACTCTTATGTCTGCGTGAATTTTTTAATGTCATCATAGAGAACCTTTACGCAAATCTTCTCAAATTTCGCTTAAAATTTTATTTTCGTAATACCGAGAAGATGAAAAAGTACAAAGGTCAAACGATCCGGTAAGACAACTGCCATTTACCAAATAATCATTACATTTTCACGAGCGCGCCATAGATAACCGATAAGGTTCTCCAGATAACAATTCAACGCTCTCATTTATTTGTATCTTTATTGATGGTCAATTAAAGACGCTCACTTCGTGCTCAATATTTTCCTTAATCTTGATCTTGACACACAATTTAGATAATAGCTAACAATAATAATAAAATCGGTCTAACGAGATGGCATAATTCACGTGCGTGTTTGTCGTGCTTACTTAGCTCTTGGTCGTTCGTAATTTCCGTCACTTTTCGACTGTAGAATAGCGATTCTGTTAAACAAGGTGTAGCATGTGCAACTTAATTAATGGAATTGTCCACCGTAGTGCTAATTAACTTATCCGACTGAGCAGCACTTCTGGATCAACTGGGTAATAAGCAAACACTTGCTGCGTGCGCACATGTCCAATTACTATTGGAGCCATTATTTGCATTTCCAATTTCAGCTCGCTGATTCGAGGCATTCAAGCTGTGCCGGTTAGTACGACAGCCTCCGACGTAATTTTGTGATTTTTTTTTGCATGCAAAGCAATTTGTCGACCAATTGCTGACGCTATTTTAAGTACAAATAATGCAGATTGATGGGCTGCTATTTGTAAGGCTGTGATGCTCTTAAAGATGTCACACATGAATGGGGATAATACGGGCAAATGATGGAAGTAAACTTTATTTTCCCCAGCATTGGGCTGAGTTGTGTAATAATTGAGATAAATGAACAGTGCGTGTACTTGATGTCCTTAATGGGGGGGACTGAGCCAATTATCGCTCCAAAATGTCAACAAAGTTTGTTGATACAGAATAGATTCGAAAGTATTTACTGATAAGCTCGGTCATTGCCAAATAAACTTCGGAAGTGTTAGGTATTGTAATAAAGATTGTGGCGCCATCGGTGTTGATTAATAGGAAGTGGCAATATTCCATTCGAATTTTGGACTTTGATCTCTCCTCAGACCATTCTCCAGTTATATTGACGATGAGTGAAACTCTTACTAAAAAGCCTGAACCACCCAAGCTCATGAACGATTTAAGGAATGACATTCAATAAGGTATTAGTCTAAGAGTGCCACTTAAGACGCCATACGAATTAGAATTCGAAGTCGACCGATTCATTGGAGCGATTCAGCACGCAGCCGAGAAAAAAGTGCGGAGCAATTTTTTCCTTAAAGAGCTGGTAAAGGAGAAATGAAAAGCCAAGCGAAACGTAAAACATATTTAAGCCGACTATGTAACTTGGTGCGGAAATCTCTCAGAGAATTCAAAAATCACGGGGCTCGCTCGTCTTAGAAGTCCTAATCATTGACCGCTGGAATCAAATTACTCCTTCGGAAAGCTATTAACCGAAATAAAAAGCCTGAACTACTGCAGACACCACCAATAAAATCAATAGACGAAAGGTGGTGAGTAAAAGGCTTAAGTTTTTGCTGAATACCTTGCTGAAACGTTCAAGTCATTCGTATGACAACCGTTACCTGACAATAGCAAAAATCTGAAAATGACCGCGGACCACAGAATTACGCTAGCTAGGTTTTCCGAACTGGAAAATATCAAAAAAATCCCTCAAGTCGAATAAAGCATCAGGCTACGACTTAATTACAGGAGATAATTACTGATGGTAAGAGTACTGACGTAACACACCAAAGTGTGTGTTTTCATTGTAGAAATTTTTTACGCAATTTAATGTGTGTTATAATGAAAGCACATAAGAGAAGAAATTTCCCATCTATAGACACACTTTGGATTAATCAATTAATCAAAAGAGAAGTTCCCAACCATATGCAATCTTGTCAGAAAGTAAATTGCGATACGGACCCATGGTGTAATGGCTCTAACACACTATATTCCCAGCCCAGCGATCCTGTGTTCAAATCTCACGGTTACTGTTGACAGTTTTCACAGCGAAAAAAAAAAAAAAAGACTCATCTAGTCTTCGCTCTCCGAGCATTTGTCGCTTCGAGGCTCGTCATGATGATCATCTCATCCCGCTCGAAGGCCAATGTAGAATGGGAAAGGAGAGGTTGTGAGCGTCTTTACTTTTTGGTGGCGCGGACATTGAGATTTGAACTCGGATCACTGTGTTGAGAGTCCAGTGTGTTAACCATTACACTATAGATCTGACTTGTAAATTACTTTCTGGCAAGGTTGCATATAGTTAGGAAATTTCCCTTTTGTTTGATTGATTGATCCAAAGTATGTTAATTATGTTAATAAGTGTGTCGCTTCAACATACTTAAGGTGTTATTAGAGTTCTTATTCATAACACGCAAAAGAACGTGTTAGAGTTTTAACAGGAATTTAGTGTTTCAATTTCAAAGATCAAAAATGTTAAATGACGTCAAATGACATGGTTATCTACATATGTGACACACTTATATGTGTCATCTTAACACATTAGCATTTACAGTGATGTCCTTAGAAATTTGCCAAGAAACGCAGCGATTAGGTTAAAACACGTACAGAGCCAATGGAAGGCCGTCGTAGTTATTATGGTCCTAAAGTCCGGAAAGCCCCCGACGGATAAAAGATGCCGCCGCGCAATATCATTGTAATCATTGTTGCCGATAGTTTCGAAATTCTTCAAAAGAGTTATAATCATCGCCTAAAGCCGATTGTCGAAGAAAAGCGTCTTTTGTCGGATAATCTGTTTGATTTCAGAAGCAAACATTCCACTTTAGACCAAGTGCATTGAATAACCGATGTGGTCGAAAAAGCAATGGAACATAAACTAATATGTTTGACTGTATGTTTTGACGTCTCCCAAACCTTTGACAAAGTGTGGCACGAAGGTTTGCGACATAAATTTAGACAATACAATATGTTTTCCCGAACAACTATCAAACATTCTAAAAAACTACTTACAAATGTATCTAACAGAGTCTTTCGTGTTAAACGCTGGAGCGAATACTCAAATTATTAGAGCAATTACAGCTGACGTTCCGCAGGGAAGCGTGCTTGGTCCGCTGTTTTACCTGCCACTGTTGGACTATTCCTCCATCTGCGTAAGATGTTCATCTCATTGGAATGCAACACACCCTCTTTGGATTTAATTCCTTCGATAACGTTGAATTTCCTTCCTCTGAGCCGGCGAATGGCTTGCCAAAACACCTTTTTCGCAGATCTATGCTCGCTTTCCAACTTATCGCCGAACTCTTTCAGGACGCAGGAAGCAGAGTCTCCCAAGACAATCCAGTCCCTGTGGGCCTTCTTCTTCTCTCTGATGGCTTCTTGAACTCCAGGTGTTTTTAGCCTCGCAGTTCTTTTCTCACCACCAGCCGCCACACCAAGCCGCTTCTCTCCACAAACATCACGTGCAGAGGCAATGACAGCTGTTCAAAATAGTCGCCAATCTTCCTCTACATGCGACGCAACAGTTGGAATTTGCTCAAACCTTTCGGATATGTGTCGTGTAAAGTGTTGCCGCACCTCACTGATCTGTAGTTTCTTCCAACGTATGCGTGTAACAATTCTTGGTTTCCGCCTTAGCAGTCGAGGTACTCTATCAGTAAGATTCAGCTTACACAACACCACGTGATGATCAGTTGACAGTTCAGCCCCTCTAAACAGGCGGGCAACAGGTTTGGGCTGTGCGAATTGATTTTTGTACAGCCCAAACCTGGCTAACCAAGCGCAAACCCCCCTGGGTGACCCTGGTGTGCCAGGGCCCCATTCGGAGCCAGGCCTAAATGGTAGCAGTATGCGAGCGTCTAGTGGCCGGTCTCTCCCGCTCTTCAGGCGGTCAGACTTAGCCCGTAGAAGCCACGAGCAACCCGGCAGTGGCCTCGTGTTGTCATTCCAAAACTGGGAGATGATCTCGAGTTTGTAGAGATGATGAATGTTCGGCATCTTGAAGTCATTTGTTACCTGCCGCTGTTGGTAGTTTTATCCATATTGTGCCCGGCAAATCATCTTCTGGAGCGTCTTTTGAGTAGATTGAAGTTTGGTTATTTGTGAGGCTTAGCTTAGCTTTAGGTAAAGCTAAGATCCCGTATCTTAAGTGAGCTTGAACTAAACTAAACCAACTGATGCTGGACAAAAGTTGCTCAGATGGTAAAGAGCATACGCCGCCTGCCTCAATTTCCTTGATATCATTTCAATGTGGTACCTCCATTTAAAATTATAGTCCACATACATCCCAAGATATTTGTAAATCGATACGTTTTCTATAATTACGCTGCATTTGGCGTCGTCTTGTAGCTGCAGATGGCATCCTGAATCATGGAGGCACTTCCAATTATGCAATTTAAGCGAGATTTTTGCTTTTGGAATGTGAGGTGGGCGTATGTGCATAACTTTAGTCATACTTGCATTTATTACTAGACCATTATCATGACACCATGCAATAATTGCATTGAAGTCTGCTTGCATCATTTTAACTGCGTCCTCGATGTGTCTGTGGCTTACGACAATAGCTGTGTCATCAGCGTAGGCATATCCAGTGCTTTGTTGAAGAACTGAGAACTGACCCTTGTGGAACTGGCCCTTGTGGAACTCCGTACTCAACCTTTTCTTCTTAATTCCATTCATTCATGTCTGTTTCTTAAATAGCTCTCAAACCAGGATAAGATACTGCCCCTAACACCAATTTTGTCTAGCTTTTTCAGGATATTTGAGTGGCTCAACGTATCGAACGCCTTTTTAAAGTCTATGAAGCGATGGAGTTCTTACCAAGACTGTTATTTATCCTGTCTGCAAACTGTCCTAGCAATCTGCCTCTGCATTTATTTTTTCGGAAACCAAACTGCCTTTCGTGTAGGATTTTATATTTTTCAACATAATTGTAAAGCCTCTTTGTGAGAACTTCTTCTAACACCTTATCTACAGCCGAGAGTATCGATATGAGCCTGTAGATTTTAATGTCGTTTTTCTTTCCGCTCTTGTATATTGGTCGAATATTTGACGTTTTTAAATATTCTGGAACTGCGAATTGATCCATACTCATGTTGATGTTGATCCTTCTATGCCCCCGATTCTTGGTTTATAGATCGTACGGTTACATTCGTGAACAATTGCTTTGACTTCTGTGGAGAGAACGCTTGCAAACCTGTTGGCTAGGTCTTTCCGATTGCACTCATTTCCGAAATTCACCTTTAGATTACAATCAACATTATTAGGTCTCTTGCCTATAATAGCATTGACAACTTTCCAAGTTTCTTTTGGATTGGTCTTAGCATTTTGAAACTGCTGCTTGAAAAATTGAGCTTTTGTGTAAAAAATTCTATTGTTGAGATCGTTTCGAAATGTTTTATATTCTATCACATAGTCTTCATTCCTTCGGTTATTTTTGTATCTCCTATACAATCTATCTCTTTCCTTGATGCGTTTCTCAGTTCGTTTGTCACGGCTACGTTACTGTTGAATTTTGCACAATTGTGGTGAGTGCATTCATGAAGCCTTCGTAGAATTCATTGATATCACTGTACCTTCTTAGATTCTCCCAATTATAGTTCGCAACATAGTTTGATACTATATCATTCCTGACATATTGATGGTTATTAGTTAATGCGGGTATTTTATTGTCTTTCGATTTTATTCCGCAATATATTGATGATCATTTCTATTAATCCGGGCATAATCTCTTGGTCTGTAACTCGTATTAAGCAATGATCAATTAATGTACTAGTGTTTCGACCTACATATATCTATTCGCGTGGGGGATGTTATCGTATTTAAAAGACCTTTCATTAACATGTCCGCCACAACAAACTAATATGTACGTTAGTGTGTTGGACTCTGGCGCACGATGAGCGAGTTCGGATCCCGATAACACCAACGCCATTGAATGTTTATTTCGCGGCGTCCTCCTCAGCGAGGTACTGGCAAAACCCCCCGTAGTAAACTTGCCATGAAAAAGCTTCTCGACTCACGCCGTTCGGAATGGGCATTAAACTGTAGGGCTCTTTCATCTGTGTGAAAAATAAATCACAGAGAGAAGCTTGGCTCTGGTCCTTTATGGGCTGTAACGCCACCAAAGAAGAAGATTCAAACTTCTTTTAATAGTCATTTGGCTAGAAATTCCAGCTCGTTTTCTAAAAAGGAAAACTAAAAAAGCGATTTTTTGAATAATTTTTCTTAAGGCAGTTAAAGGACATTTTCGAATTCGCTTATTAAAAAAAATGATTTTCCATTCTATTTATAGGAAATGCCTATTTAATCTTAAGAATTTGAGGACAATTTATGAGATAAAATAAAAAGCTTCGAAGATGACTGATATTGACAATGAGAAACAAAATGGAGGGCAATTGGCCGATAAATCAATGAGCTCGTAAGTATTAAAATACATAAATAAAACAAAATAAACTTAACAATTTAAATAAAGAAAAAAACTCGCCATAGATCGGAGAACCCTGTACACAGGAATTATTAATGAGGACATGCGTGAAGAAGACAAATTAAATAAAATGAGACTTCGAATATTTATTTTTGAATCAATTGAGTACTTCACTTTGAAGGATTGACACAAGAAAAATTGTATCACTTAACAGACGGTCAAAATTGTGGTTGGTGTTGTTTTTGTTGTCTCTCCCTATCATACATCCCTAGCAAGTGGAAGGTAGCCAAAGTCATTTTCATACCCAAGGCAGGCAAAAGCTCCCACACGTATGCAAATGACTTGAGGCCTATTTGTCTTACTTCATTTCTATTAAAAACTCTAGAGAAGATTCTAGACGCACACATTCGTTACAGCTGCTTCTCAGAAAGGCTGTCGGATAATCAACATGCCTACAACAAAGGCAAATCGGTGGAAACAGCACTCCACTCACTGGTCAGTAAAGTATAAAGATCACTAGAACCTAAGGAATACACTCTAGTCGCCTTTCTCGACACTGAGGGTGCCTTTAACAATGTTGAACCATGGGCCGTCACCAAAGCGCTGACTGATCTGGGTGTTACGGGATCAGTGATAGAACTGGTACGACAACTGCTAACACAAAGAGTTGTCAAAGCCAACTTCGCTGGTGGCGTCTCAACTATAATGGTTAGCAGAGGTACACCACAGGGTGGAGTACGAGCTACTGCTATTGCTTGAATAGGAAGGGTATGCTGTGACCGATTATGCAGATGACATTGCTAGTCCCGCCACAGGAAAATTTCCCAGCACTCTATGCGACCTTATACAGTACGCATTACATACATGGACACAACACTGTGGACTTGGGGTAAACCCTAAGAAGACCGACCTTGTACTGTTTACTAACAAATATAAAATTCCGCACCTCAACCCACCGAGGCTGGGTGGAACCCAACTAATAATCAAAAAGCAGGACAAATATCTAGGTCTTGTCCTTGACAAGAGGCCGAATTGGAAACCCAAAATTCTTGACCGCGTCAAGAAAGCAACTGTTGCCCTCTACAGCTGCAAAAAAGTAGTGGTCAGGAAGTGGGGTCTCCAACCAGGCTTTATGCACTGGCTCTACACGGCGGTCATAAGGCCCATCCTCCTGTATGGCGTCGTAGTCTGGTGGATTGCTCCATTAAAGTATTGTGGGTTCCCGGGCATAGGGATATTCCAGAAAACTGCGCGGCCGACGAACTCGCAAAGTAAGGGTCTAGCACACTCAGCCTACCTACCCTCGGGTACCTAGAACCACCAATAAGTACGGTAAAGCACATGATAAGACTCCAAACCATTGAGGCTACCAACCTCCAATGGAATGAGAGTAATATCGGCTTTATCGCCAACTCTGGCCTAAATTAAACCTAGGACGAACCAGGGGCCTAGTGGCAACCAAAAGGGTAACCTTAAGTACTCTGGTGGGTGTCATTGCAGGTCACTGCATCATTGGGAAACACGCCGCCAGACTAGGACTACCCTCCAACGACTTCTGTCGCGGCTGCATGTAAGAGGAAGAAGAGGAATCAATACATCACCGGTTGGTTCTCTGGTAGCGGTTCTGTGGTTTCACAATGGGCCGACTTCGGCCTACGTGTGGCTTATGCCAACCACATTAACCTAACCTAGTAATGGCATTTTCCTCCTCGCCGGTTGATAATCAAATGGGACCCGCTGGCCTTCACTTTCTTTTATCAAGTCGGTTCAGTAATTCACTATTATCGCACTGAAATCGTTTTAGCGGGCGATTTCAATGTACACATTCCAGCTGTCACCCGATTCTCAGTAGCCTTGACATTCTGAACAGAGAACACATTTTTTTTTTTTACATTTTAAAAGCATTTTATTAATATTTTTCCAAATAACTTATTCTAGGTAAAACGCTTAAACCTATCTTAAATATCTTATCTATTTAACGTAGCATACTGGACCTGAACGGGCACTCTAAGCTATACAGTATATTTTTAATTTTGTCTTTCGACGTCTATTCTATTTGTTGTGGAATTCGTTTATTAGTTTATTAGTATTAAGGCTATGAAAAATTAGTTAAAAAAACTTAGCATATTATTAGTGAGTATAACCCTAAAACTAACTAAAACTAGTAATCCTAATCTAGCCTATCCTATTTTATCTGTATGTATATTCTCAGTAGCTTCGACATTCTGAACAGAGAACACCCGAAGGAAGGTTTGTGTGTCGAAATTTTCACTGAGCTAAATCAACTAGCTCAACTTGTGAATGTGCCGTCGCGTAGCCCCGGTGTTGCTTGTCATAGCCTAACACTTACACGATTGATATATTATCACCCCTAGACTCGTCCGCTCACTGCGTGATATCAGCTAAACGCTCGAATTCCCACCACCTAGTTAAAGAAAAAGCTCCTAAAAGAATAATATTGCTATACGAGCAAGCCAACTGGTTTGGCCTTAACAACTTCTTTCGAATATTTAACTGGTCGTTGTGCGACTTCGACAATGAAGTGAACGCCGCAACTGATATTTTTGCAAATATTATCCGAATCGGCATGATAAAAAGTACCAGGTTAAGGAATTCTACGTGTTGACTTGAGCTGCATAGAGGATATTAGGCTAAGGGGACTAAGCTTTCGGGCCTATAAGGCCAACAGTTCTGAGGAAAGCCGAAAAAGTACATATGTACGTACGAGCCCGAAATGGCTGCAAGACACACATTCGACTAGTTAAATTCCAATCGTAAAATCCTTCAAAGTCCCGAAGTCCCGTTTGTAAAAAACATAAAAAGCTCTATGTCGTTGCCCCTCTAAAGTATTTATTACTCAAATAGGACAGTGTACCCCTCCATAGCCACTGGTGGAAGGAAGGATATTGAGCAATACTCTTCTAGATCCGACGTTCTCTCTCAGCGTTCTTACCGCACACTTCACAAAATTTTCTACAATTACCGCATTTACCTTTTTTTTTATAGTAAAAAACCATCACAAATCTTAGTTCTTCAGATAATTCACTCATTTGCAAATGGCGAATTACAAAAAAAATCTGCCGAAGATAATTATTAGATTCAACTCTAGAAGTCTCTGAGCTATAAAAGGCTTGCCAAGTTCCCTCTATTGCAATAAATATCTAAGTTCTTGTCGAACATCATACAGATTTACATAAAGCACTCATAATGTGGTCTTTTGCGCTTCTAAGAGGTGTCTATCCTTGTTAGTTCAATTTCGAACCACATTCCAAGCGATTGCCAACGGCATGTCTAGAGCTTTGTTTACTCTTATACATTGTTCTGCAGTAAATCGAGTAAAAAAAGTCCAAGTATCTGAAATGGCATAGACCAGGTCAATTGGAACAAAGAACAAGTTCCCCATCACCACGACAAGTATTTCGAATTCTAGTTTTTGCATATGTACACCTCAACAAAAGAGCTCCATAGTCACTTAGCTTACTTCCGCCGGCACTCCTACTAAGCTCAGCCTGTTAACTCGTAGCAGAGATACACGAAAAAAAAATGCCAAACCCCTTGAACCAGTTTTCTATTACAGCCCGACATGTAAGAGCGATCGTTGTTCTTGCAACACCTTCAATAGACGCTCAGAAAACCTGTTCCAGTGCATTGATCTCCGATGAAAGCGAGAGTTCAACTGGTTTTACCCGCAAGACCTTGAATCCGATCTATGATTATAGCACACGACGAACTTTTACTTTCAATGATTGAAATTGATTATTACTCGTATCTTTTTGTTTTTGCAGCGATGAGATCGTCGAAGCGGAGCCATTGACATGGAGATTTTGGAGAAAACGCCGCTACATTGTGGTCTTGATGGCATTCCTTGGCTTCTTCAACGTCTATTCCCTGCGTGTGAACTTGAGTGTAGCCATAGTAGCAATGACAGAGAACCGAACGATGGTGCATGAGAATGGAAGTATTTACTATCATCAAGACTTTCCGTGGGACTCCAAGCAGAAGGGACTGATCTTGAGCTCGTTCTTCTATGGTTACATTATGACGCAGCTTCTGGGAGGCTTTGTCAGTGCGAAGATCGGCGGAAATATTGTAAGTGACAATCAAAGATAGATGGATTGTAAGAGATTTAAAACAAGTTCTTTTAGGTCTTTGGTGTGGGTATTGGCGCGACGGCTATTTTAACACTTTTAACGCCTCTGGCTGCCACGCACAGTTTAGGAATGCTCCTGACCGTGCGTATAATCGAAGGTATCTTCGAGGGCGTTACATTCCCGAGTATTCACGCGGTCTGGGCACGTTGGTCACCTCCGTTGGAACGATCTCGAATGGCATCGATAGCTTTTGCTGGAAACTATGCAGGCACGGTTGTCTCAATGCCGCTCTCGGGGATATTTGCAACCAAATATGGCTGGCAGAGTGTGTTTTACATCTTTGGAACAGTCGGATGCATTTGGTTCGTTTCATGGTTTATTATTGTGAAGGAAGGACCTGAAAAGGATTCGCATTGTCCGTCTGAGGAGCGGGAATATATTGAGAAAAAATTAGGAACCAGCGGACGCGTGAATATCAAACACCCATGGAAAGCGATTTTCACTTCGGCCGCAGTGTACGCCATCATTGCCTCGCATTTCTCAGAGAACTGGGGGTTCTATACGCTGCTCACGCAGTTGCCAACGTTCCTAAGGGGTAAGTTATGCTTGGAAAGCTAAAGTGGTAACTGTTAGTAATTGTTTTCGTTGCAGATGCGTTGAACTTCGACTTGAACAAGACTGGCTTCCTATCGGCCGTTCCATACCTTGTCATGGGCATCCTACTAGGCGTATCGGGATACCTGGCTGATTGGGTTCAAATCAAAGGCTATCTAACGACAACCCAAGTGCGCAGATACTTCAACTGCGCTGCGTTCCTGGCCCAAACTCTTTTCATGATGCTCACGGCGTATTTGCCGGATCCCACGTGGAGTGTTGTCTACATCACCATCGCTGTGGGGTTGGGAGCATTCGCTTGGTCTGGATTTGCGTAAGTCTTCAACTTCCTTCACTCTACCGCACTGTTCTGTAAATGCCTCTTTATCGTTACAGGGTCAATCACTTGGATATTGCACCACAGCACGCCAGTGTGCTGATGGGTATTGGAAACACAATTGCCACCATACCCGGTATCGTTAGCCCAATCCTTACAGGATACATTGTTCAGAATCAGAGCACCGACGAATGGCGAACTGTTTTCTTCATTTCGGCGTCCATCTACTTGGTGGGTTGCGTCATCTACTGGTTCTTTGCCTCTGGCGAGCTCCAGGACTGGGCAAAGTCACCGGAACAATTGGCGGCCGAGGCAAGTGCCAGAACGGCACTTCAGGACGGGAAGCCAATGAATGGATATAGCAACGAGGCTGTGGAATTGAAAGAGTAGTGCTCCGTGCACCGCTTGCCGATAATTATAAATTTCTTTAAGTCGACTGCGTACGTACGTTATAGTTGTTTTTGTTTTTTTGTGATAGGATAGGTACAAACGATCTAACGACATTGTATAAAAAAAAAATATTTTAAGAAACAAGTGAGATACGAAAGCAAAAGTTTTGAAGTTCATTGATCCATTTAGCCTTCAGGGTTACATTTGCTTACCAAGTACCCAGATACTGCATGATGTCATTCCAGATCGAATGGAGATGCATGGACTGTCATAAAAATCCCCCTTAACCCATTGATGTGGAAACAAAGGCAGTTGCGAGTTGATTGCATTTTTTACTTTTAATTGTTTGCTCACATGGTCGGTGTGGTTCTTCGAAGGGAACGCGAAAGCTGACAGTTTTACGACCTCCAAGCGTTGCCAATGATACATGAGATTCGTGCCTCGCCTGTTTCAACTCGACCATACAGATGCTTGCCTAATTCGTTACGGTGCGGTTTCTTAAGCACAACAACGCACACGCGCAAGCCGACAGAGCAAATTGCCTTCTCTCTCCTCCCTGTGGGATCATGGTCCATTGGCCAGGTCCAAACTTCGGTGAGGAATTCCAAAAATTAGCAATTAATCTCGATGCATACACTGGGCAACAAGCCAAGTGACTGCATTTAATAGCACTATCGCGAGGCGGTGGTAGGTGGAACGAACCCATGTCCAGAAATGCTGTCATAAAACTGCGTATTCATTTGTACCTATTTGATATCAAGGAAACCGTCCTGAATTTATGGGCCAATAAAACTCATTACAGCGAGTCTATGAGCGTAAATAGTCATCACCATCCTTTCACACGGCGAGTGAATGCGCCTGGTTTCGTGGAAAGTGTTCGAGTTCGAGGTAGGCGGATGAAAGCGCAATGATTGCTTACACATGTGTCCAGAAATAGAGGAGCAGGTACACCGTGCTCTGCAGTCGGGAGTAGTGCATTCCATTGCCGACGCAGGAATTCGACGTGAAGTGGCTCAAATGTACTTTCTGATTAATTTGATGCAATGCAATTCATAATGGATGCGTGAGATGCTGTTGCTTGGCTATGGAATTTACGTGTTTTCCGGCGTTTTATAGATTTTAGTCTGGGGCACTGGGGACGGCGAATCAAGTGGGCGCCACAGTGGTGCAAATGGTACACGAAATAAAGTGAGTTCTCGGCACGGAGGTGTCAATGAAATATAGATCGACTTTAGCCGTTCTGCTCTTTACTATCTCTTGCATTCTCTTCTTGTTGTAGCCGTCTGCTATCTCTTGGAGCACTCAGACGCAAATACTGGCCCAGACACACACCTATCCTTACTGTATTTTACCCGTTTTCCGGAGAAAAATGAAAAGAATCGTGTGTCGTCCTCTTCGCAATATGCAGCACAGGTAAGCGTTTTACTGATGCCGAGCATGCAGAGATGCTAGGCAAAATTAAATTGGCGCGTAATAACGCCCGTAAGTCATCTGCAGTTAATTCTCCTTAAGGATAAGAAGAATGCTGCGGATTTCTTGCAAACATCAGGGCGTACGCGCCTAGTCATCCTGCATCCTGGATTTTTTTTTTGTTTTTTTTTTTAGAGACTCGCGTAGGTTCAAGAGTTTTTATATTCTCTTATGATGTGTTGACACATACAACCTGAACGGAGTGTAGTGGTTGGGGTCGTTGATGTTCGTTCACTACTCTCAGGGGTGGTTGTCCTAGACCTAGAAAGGACGAGAGCCGACCAAATTCCGCGTTGGTTATAGTCCGTAGTAATTCGTTCAAGCACTTTAGTATTGCATACGCAGAGGATGAATTTCGATTGACCATATACTGTGAGTGTTATGCCTGACGCCAATCCTGACGCCATGAAAATTAGACTGTGAAGTTACAGTACAGGATATTTCCCTTGCAAGCGCACAGCCATTCCAACGCGATTTGTACCAAAAACGAGTTCTGTGGAGACGAGGCCTGATTTTAAGTGCATACTCTCTAATAAATATGTGAAGGAGGAGGAAGGTTCATCATAGCATCTAAAGTAGCGCCCGGGGTACCCGTACAGCCCGAACAGCTGAGTCAAACAAAGAGGCTACGACGCATTTGTGTTTTGCCTGTTCCACCAGACAACCGATGCATATGAGATTATAGGTCTTATCATATCCGTGGAGATCCAGAGGACCCTTGCCAACGATAAACCTCATGTTTTGCCAAAGGCACATTTGCATTGCCAGAACGCTGACAGCGCTTTGGTGGTTTTTGACTCAGCATGCTTTGACCAAAGAAGCTTGCTGCCTCACATAACTCCCAGGTACCTAACTTTCAGGAATACTGGGATGGGAGAGCCTTTTGTCACCAGCGGAGTCATGCCAGTATTTTCCTCCTTCTCGTGAAGCGAACCACATAAATCGTGAGACAATTAACTGACAGCCCATTTCACGTGCACCACTCACATGTAGCACTGCTTGTGCTATAGCGTTAGGTACATATGCTGTCAAAAGATGCGTTGTCAAAAGCTCCTTCAATATCGACGAAAATGCCCAGCGCGTACCCTTTCCTTTCGAGCGCTGTTTCGCAGGATTATCTTTCGCTTATTCGCGGCTGCTATGGAAAAAAGTAATGGATAGCCAGTTACCGTCGTCGTCAATCTAGTATTGAGCTCAAAGGCATCCGAAATGAAATTCCCTGATTTGGGCATTCGAATTTTAATTTAACAGCAAAGCAACTGTCTTAACAATGTGCTACCATCTCGTTCGATCTAAACTTGATTGCCATCGTGCAAATCGTAGTGGAAGCAGTTATTGGGGAGTAACTATAACTGGTTATGTACGTGCCCGGCTGTTTTGAGTTCACTGAAAAAAAATCTTCCCTTACAAGGCAAGTTCGACACTCATGAGCCAAAAGAAGCTATTGTAGTTCTGATTGAATTGAGTACGTGGAACGTCAGATCCCTTAACAGGCCACGTACAGCCAAACAACTTGCGAAAGCCCTAGACTGTTATATGGTAGATGTTACCGCGATCCAGGAAGTGCGATGGGATGGACCGGGCAAAAAGCACTGGACTGTTACACCTATTACGGCAACTGCTACAAGGAGAGAAGGCAACGTTTATTCGGATGCGGATTCGTTATTAGCGGTAGACTTAAAAGTCTTGAGCTTCCGGCATGTAAGCGAACGCTTCATAACAATTTGCATCAAAGCTATCTTCAGGAACATCAGCTTGATATACGTTCACGCCCCCATTAGCCTTACGTGCGCTCACGCGCCTACCGATCACAAGGATGAACCTAAAAAAGGAGACCTCTTGTATCACCTAGATAGAACATATGCTCAATGCCTAAATCACGATATTAAGACCACGGGAGACTTACGCGAAACTGTGCAAGGAAGCCGATTTTTATAGGCTCATTGGCAAGCACAGCCTACACGGGTCTCCGGATCAATAAACCGTTAACCAGATCGAGCACATTATGATTGATGGCAGGCACACATCCGATATTCTGGATGTACGATCTTTCTGAAGAGCGAACATCGACTCGGACCACTATCTTGTGGCAGCCAGGTTACGACTAGGAATATGCTTGGCCCAGAAAAATCAAATAAAGCCAGCGGCATAAAACTTCGCAATGCCACAATCACAAGGGACCGCCAGAGCCTATGCCAATCGCGTCTCCCTCAAGCTCTTGGAAAATCTATCAACATCTGCTCAGACCGTACAACACCAATGAACCCATTGACAAAAAGCCTTAGGGAGGGCTACTTCTGAGGTACTGAGTTTCAAAATGCCACCGACAACGCGCGGCGGTGCACAGAAGGACAAGAGCTGCTCGTAAACATTATGAGCAGAAGAAGAGGGAGGAATATAAGCTTCTCAGAACAAAAGAAAACGAGAACATGCTGTCGCAGGAATGACGTTTGGATGCCTTATTAACGAACAAAACAAACGTGCCAGTGCCAGGGATATAAAGCTAGAACGGAATCCTGCAGGGGCGAACATGGAAACCTAGTAGTAAATTCACAGTCGGTACTAAAAATATGAAAAGACTACTTCTGCAGACTGTATAACGGCGCTGACAAAACAAATTCCGCTGCCAGGCACAAAATTCCGAAGTTAGGAATGCTTTTTCTAAGCCTAAGCGGCTTAGGTGGTCGTGGTGCGGTGGTTAACATCATCGACCGCCGAGCGAAAGGTCCGTAGTTCAAATTCGCCTCATAGCCAAGAAAAAGCCAAAAAATATCTTTATACGGACAGAAAGTATGCAACGCAATTGTGAATGGAGAGTGACCAGACGTACTGTTTCAGGTATAACACTCACAGTATATGGTCAACCGAAATTCATCCTCTGCGTATGCAATATTAATGTGCTCGAACGAATTATTACGGACTATAACCAACGAAGAATTTGGTCCGCTTTCGTCCTATCTAGGACACCCACCCCTGAGAGTAGTGAACAAACATCAACGGCTCAAACCACTGCATCCGATCGGGTTGTGTGTGTAACAACACATCATAAGAGAATATAGAACAACAACAAAAAACTCTTGAAAAAAAGCTTATGTAGCAGACGGACTACCTGCCGAGCTCGTTAAAGCAGCTGGAGATGACCTGGTTCGCAGAATTCATCAGCTCATCTGTAAGACATCGTCAGGAAATTACATGCCCGATAATTGGAATCTTATCACCGTTTGGCCGATTCACGAAAACGGAGATCCCGTTGTCTGCGCCAATTACAGAATTATAAGTCTCCTGAACCTCGCTTTTAAAACGTTACTTAATATACTGATTGGTCCATATCAGTATGGTTTCAGGCCCGGAAGGCCCATTATCGATCAAGTAATTCACACTGCGGCAGATCCTGGAAAAAATCAAAGAGTTCCAGATCGAGACCCACCAATTGTTTGTCGACCCTAAGACCACATACGAAAGCGTACATAGAGACGAGCTACATATACAGCACCATGTCTAATTTTGACAACCCTGTCAAACTCTTCAAATTGTACAAGATGGCATTGGAGAATTCTTGCTTCTCCATCAGGGTCGGAAGCCACTTAACCGAGACCTTTAGTCTCAAAAAGATTTTAGACAGGGCGACATGATATCGGGGGACTTTTTCAACATCGTTCTTGAAAGCATCGTGCAAAACTCGCTGGTCACTACGAGGGGCACGATCTTTGACATAATTGGACGAACTCAGCGAGATGTTATTGAGGCCTTTACGAGCATTGAGGTGAAAGCAGCTAAAATAGGACTGGCGGTAAATGAAGGCAAGACGGAATATATGCTGTCGACGAAAAACGACACGAACCACAGGCGTCTTGGTCAGGGCGAACATATTGGAAGGTATAATTTCGAGGTGGTCAAGGACTTCATTTGCCTAAGCTCCATAGTGACATGCAGCAATGACATCCGTGCCGAAATCAAACGCCAAATAGCTCTTGGCAACCGCTGTTTCTTTGGGCTCGAGAGGCAATTGAGAAGCAGGGCCTCTCGGAAAACCAAGGTGACCATATATATGTATGTATGTTGGCGTTACGGTCCATGAAGAACCTGAGCCGAGCTTCTCTCAATCACCCATGTTGTATGTGATCTCATTTTCCCATAGGTGAATGGGACCTACAGTTTATTGCCGGTTCCGAACGGCGAACTTCGAGAAGCCTTTCATGACAATTTTACTACTGGGGGCTTAGGCAGAACCCCGCTGAGGATAAACACCGTGAAAAACACGTTCGATGACATGGCTGTGTCGGGATTCGATCCCGTGTCATCGGCGTCAAAGGCCAACGCACTACCCACTGCGCCACAAGGTGACCATATACAAGACCCTTATCATCCCGGTCCTGCATAATGTCGCAGTGACATGGACCTTATCGAAAGCGGATGACGAGGCCCTTGGTCGTTTTGAGAGAAAAATTCTGCGTACGATTTTCGGTCCGATCTGCATGAATGGGCAGTGGAGGAGAAGACCTAACAGTGGATTGTACAGCGACATGGACGTAGCACGGCGTCCGCGGATACAACGCCTAAGATTGCTAGGTCATGCAGAGCCCACGGAAATCAAGCACAAGTCTATGAATCCAGCCCTGAGGGGCGACGCGGTCGAGGACGGCCAAATTTAAGGTGGCGCACGCAAGTGGAAGAGGACCTCAACCAATTAGGCATGCGGTACTTGAGACTGCTGGCGAACGACCGTGATAGATGGAGAGGTTTTTTAAGGAGGCCCAGGTTCGCCATAAACTGTGGCGCCGAAAACGTAGAAGATGTTTTTGTCAATAGAGGGGCCCCTGAAACGAAACAGTCCCGCTTTGTATTGGTCCAGACACCAAATACGTCGTAGTAGCCCGGGTAAAGTGTTCACCTAGAAGCTCTGCCCATCCATCATCCCATCGTCCAAGGATAGAAATAGACCCGCTTATGACACAGAGCAACTGACGTCATTAAAAATGTATAAAAATGTCATCGGTGGTATTCAGAAAGAAACCACGGCACATAACTTCAATCATAATCGCTGTTCTTCCATATTTTTCAGGTTGTCACTCGGTGTTATTTGTCACTACCATTGCCTTCTGTTACGCTCCGAAGCCATAAATTTGCAAATCATTTTGCGTTTGATCAAGTTTTTCTTTTTTAATTTTCCATTTTTTAGCAGTTTGTCAAAATCGTAATTTGATCTATTCACAGGTTTCGCGAAAATCTAATTTTCCATTATTCAAGGCCCCCAATTATAGACTGATTTGCACACTAAATGCCGGAACACTTGATTGTATCTAAATATATCTCGCTCTAGAGTACATCTCTCAAATTATTCGAATTCCATTCAATCCAAACATCTTCAAGAGTACTTGCGAATTCTTGTTTATTGTTCTACACCCACGAGATCCTAAGCTCATTTCAATGGAATAGGTTAATTTCGGATAATTATCGAACATTGTCGGGCGAGTATATCTTGAAAATACAGGCATTTACACTCCTCGGTTGATGTCTTCTTTCGCAATGAGTAGATATTGTATTTTCGAAGAGTTCAATCTTCATCCTCCTCTGTTTGGTGGGCGTTGTATATCTAGATGATAATGACCTCCAGGAGGAATATTATTCAAGAAGAATCAGTTGTTTATCCAATTGTACCTCATTGTTAGTGGTTCACGAGTACTTGATTAATGTCATCGAAATGAGTAACTAGCCAGGTGTTACTCACAACGCAAAACAAAATTCCTTTTACTCGACGAAAACATAAGCATCGGAGTGCCCAAATCAAAAATGGAATCCAAGATCCGCTGGAGAGTCTTCATCGTGTCTATAAATAAATAGCGCCAGCAGTCTTCACACCGTCGCTGTCTAAATTCGTCGTCTTTATGAATTCCAATGCGCATTCCAATCGCGACATCAGATTGACCCACTTCGAGTGAATTCCATGCGCTGACATAAGGAAAACATCACCTAGTTACAAAATAAACTATAGAAGCATGTTAGCGCCAATCGATGCGGAACATCTTCGCAAACAGTGCGGTTCGCCACTTCATCAAGGTTAGACGACACACGGAACAACGAGGTTCGCTTATAAAAGTTCGACGATCGTTCCTCGGCGCTGTCAAAGCAAGTGGACCTTACGAATGGACAAGCGAATGCCTTACATGACAGTTTCGATGTGGAACATTTATTCCGATTAAAGACGACCGTTAGATGCACGCCTTATTTTGGTTCCCGTGATTTTATTCGAATTAATTGAGTAATTGAATTGTGCCAATTGGCAACGATCGAGAATTGAATTGGGATATCAGGTTTTTGGGCATGCCGTGTCGTTACGACACAATAGTACAAAGGGAGACGGACCGTAAATAGCCGGATGGTCGGATGTCTTTTGTTTTTTGGCAGTGAAACTTAAGTGCGTCCTAAAATAATTTAGTGCAAAAATAAAAGCTAAAGACGCAGTTATGCGGTGCCGAAAATAAAACTTGTTTACAGGTGGTTCAAAGGAGGCTATAAAAAACAAAACAACAACCATTTGGTAGAGATGGTTTTCCTTCGACGGACAAGACACATTTTCGGTGAGTCATTTCGCAAGTTCGAAAATGATGTAGTTGATTGTAACAGACGATACGAGATGTGCAACATTTTAGAATAAGGTAATTGCATTCGGGAACGACAAGAATTTTGTTGGCAAATGTTTGAAGGCCGCTGTCTGTCGGCGAAAATAAAGTGCTTTTAGATGACCGATTTTAGACACAACCCTACACCTTGGTGTGAATTGTTTTTTCGTTGGTTAGGTAACTGAACCAGGATAGCCTTTATTCTAATTTTACTCAGATCGATGGCACAAATAGAATAACCAAAAGGACATAGATTCCGAATTTGACTAGTTATCCCTGCAACACCCATCGGAACGGATGCACGATGAGCCAGTTCGGATCCCGATAACATCAACGCCATCGACTGTTTACTTCGCAACGTCCTTCTTCGGCGGGGTACTGCAAAATCTCCCGTAATATCTTCTTCTTCTTCTTTGGCGCTACAGTTCTTGGCGAACCTGGGCCTCCTTCAAAAAATCTCTCCAACTGGTACGGTCTTTCGCCAGCAGTCTCCAGTGCCGCACGCCTAGTCGGTTAAGGTCCTCTTTCAATTGGGTGCGCCACCTTAAGTTTGGCCGTCCTCGACCGCGTCGCCCCTCGGGGTTGGATTCATAGACCTTCCGGGCCGGAGCTGTGTTTTCCATACGCTCAACATGACCTAGCCATCTTAGGCGTTGAATCCGAAGACGCCGTGCTATGTTCATGTCGCTGTACAGCTCGTACAGTTCACTGTTAAGTCTTCTCCTCCACTCCCCATTTATGCAGGTCGGGCCGAAAATCGCACGCAAAATTTTTCTCTCAAAACGATCAAAGGCCTCCTCATCCGTTTTCAATAAGGTCCATGTCTCTGCGCCATAGAGCAGGACCGGGATGATAAGGGTATTTTATATGCTCGCCTTGGTTTTTCGAGAGAGGGCTCTGCTTTTCAATTGCCTCCCGAGGCCAAAAAAACAGCGGTTGGCAAGAGTTATTCTGCGTTTGATTTATGCACTGATGTCGTTTCTGCATGTCACTGCAGAAGGTAGACGAAGTCCTTTGACTACCTCGAAATTATACCTGCCAATATGTGCACCCTGGCCAAGACGCCGGCGGTTCGTGTTCCTTTTTCGACGACAGCATATATTTCGTTTTGCCCTCATTTACCGCCATGTCCCATTTTAGCCGCTTCCGTCTCAATGCTCTTAAAGGCCACAATGATATCTCGCTGACTTCATCCAATTATGTCAACGTCATCGGCATATGCGAGCAGTTGTATGGACTTGAAACAGATAGTGCCCCTCGTATTGACCAATGAGTTTTGCACTATCCTTTCAAGGACGATGTTGAAAAAGTCACACGATAGCGTGCCGCCATGTCTAAAACCTTTTTTGACATAAATGGTATCGGTTAGGTCGCTTCCGATCCTGATGGAGCAGCGAGAGTTCTCCAAAGTCATCCTGCACAATCTGACGAGTTTTGCAGGGATGTCAAAACTAGACATGGCGTTGTATAGTTCATCTCTATTGATACTATCGTATGCAGCCTTAAAGTCGAGAAACAGGTGGTGGGTGTCGATCTGGAACTCGTTTGTTTTTTCCAGGATCTGCCGCAGTGTGAATAGTTGATCTATAGCGGACTTCCCGGGCCTGAAACCACCCTGACATGGACCAATCAGTTTATTAACGAACGGTTTCAAGCGTTCACACAGAACAGCAGAGAAGATTTTATAAGCGATGTTCAGAAGACTTATTCCTCTGTAGTTGGCGCAGACAAAGGGGTCTCCATTCTTGTGGATCGGGTAAAAGATACTAAGATTCCTATCATCGGGCATGCATTCCTCTGACCTTATCTTACGGATGAGCTGGTGCATAAGCCCAACCAGGTCATCTCCAGCTGCCTTAAAGAGCTCGGCAGGTAGTCCGTCTACTCCAGCAGCTTTGTTGGACTTAAGCTTAGAAAAAGCATTCCTAACTTCGTCCAGGTCAGGGGGAGGGAATTCTCTGCTGTCATCGTCCGTTGTGAAAGGATTATTCTGCCTGACAGCGGGATCTGTTTCGTCATCGCCGTTAGGTAGGTAGGTAGGTAGGGTCGTAGCCTTCCCGTAATTGAGAAGAACGCACTTAGGCCAAGGAGGCCCGTTGTGCAGCTACGAGGGGGTTTTATCCCCCTATTCGTGGAACCATCTAGTGCTTCTTAAGAAGTTAAGAAGATTAAGTATCCCTACTTTCTGAACATCTGTCAGATCGTTAAGGAAGTAAGAGCCTAGGTAACGCTTCCTTATATTGCAAAAAGCTGGACAGGCGCATAGAAGGTGGTGAATGGATTCAACCTCCTCCTCGTCCTGACAGCTTCTGCAGAAGTCATTTGAAACTATACCTAGTCTTTGTGCGTGACTGCCAATGAGGCAGTGACCTGTGATGACACCGATGACTTTGTAGATGTCAGTTCTTTTTAGGGAGATTATACTCCTTGTGCGCTGACTGTCAAGCCGAGGCCAGATTTGCCTGGTGATGACGCAGGTGTGTCCCTGGGTCCATCTCAGGTTCGTCTCGGCCCTGGCGAGATTCGTCAGATTATGTTTAATGGTTGTAAGGGGTACTCCCTCACAAGCCACGATTGATTGTAGCGTCGTTCCTTGTTTGGCGAGTATGTCGGCTTTCTCATTACCTGTAATGCCGCTGTGTCCTGGTACCCAGATAAGCTGTATATTGAACTGTTCTGCCATCTCGTTGAGAGATCTGCGACAGTCGAGACTAGATTTTGATGAGTACACATAGGACTCCAGCGACTTTAAGGCAGCTTGACTATCTGTAAGGATGCGAATATCTGTGGTGGATATTACGTTCCACTTCAGCCAAGATAAAGCCTCTTTTATTGCCGACAGTTCCGCCTGGAAAACGCTGCAGTGGTTTGGTAATTTTAGAGCTTTATATAGCTTGAGTTGTTTGCAGAAAACTCCACAGCCCACCCCGTCCTTGGTTTTAGACCCGTCGGTGTAAAAATCCACACAGTTTCTGCGGGGTTGTGTTTGGCGAGTCCAGTTTTTCCTGTCCGGGTAAATCGTCGTGAATTTTTTGTCCAAGATTATGGTGGGTTCTGTGTGGTCCAGGTTTTCTGCCAGACTTGTCCTGTTTTGCAGGATGGATGAGTGGCCGGTGACATAGCTCGCCCATTTCGAGTTGGCTTTTAGTCTTATGGCCGTATGTGTGGCAATTTGCTTGCCGAAAATATCGAGTGGTGTGAGGTCTAGTATCATGTTAAGCGCAGCCGTTGGTGTGGACCTGAGGGCCCCGGTAATGCACATACATGCCATCCTTTGTACCTTCTCGAGTTGTTTATGGTATGTTGTCTTGTCTAGTGCAGTCCACCAGACTATCACTCCATACAGTAGTATGGGTCTGACGACCGTAATGTAGAGCCATAGGGTGATTTTGGGGTTAAATCCCCATTTTTTTCCTAGAGCTTTCTTACATGTGTAGAGAGCAATTGTTGCTTTTTTTGCTCTTTCAGTTGTATTACTCTTCCAAGTTAATTTCCTATCGAGTATAATGCCTAGGAATTTGGCACTAGGGGAATAGGTTAACCTGGTATCGAGCAGAGTGATAGGGCAGTATTCCGGGACTTTGTGCTTTTTGGTGAATAGCACGAGCTCCGTTTTCTGGGGATTAATCCTGAGCCCGCTACTATGCGCCCATTTGCACAGGAATGAGAATGCCGTTTGCATACGGTCATTCAGTGTGGATAGGTATTTACCTGAGATTGAGATGGCAACGTCATCGGCGTAGGCAGCAACGTCCAGGCCTTCTTTCTCCAGTTTGATCAGTAGTTCGTTAACAACTACATTCCAGAGAAGAGGTGAGAGGACTCCACCTTGCGGGGTACCCTTGGTAGCTACTCTGGTAGTCTCTAGGCTTCCCCACTTAGAGTGAATCTTGCGTGTTAATAGCAACTCGCTGATCAGCCCTATCAGAGTCCTCTCCACCTTTAGCTTTTCCAGCCCTTCTATTATTGCTTTCGGAGTGACGTTGTTAAAGGCGCCCTCTATGTCTAGGAAGGCTGTTAGCGTATATTCTTTCAGATGGATTGATCTTTCGATTTTCCTCACTAATGAGTGAAGAGCTGTTTCGACCGATCTACCTTTACAGTAGGCGTGTTGTGCCTTAGACATTAGGGAGGGATCCAAGCTGTGCCGTATGTGTAGGTCTATCAGCCTTTCTAAGGTTTTTAGAGCGAAGGATGATAGACAGATCGGCCTTAGATCCTTAGGGGAAGTGTGAGAATTCCTACCGGCCTTGGGGATGAAGATTACCTTTGCGCACTTCCACTTTTCTGGAATATGACTCCAAGCTAGGCATCCTTTAAAGATTATCTCTAGCCATGGTATAGTCCATTCCATAGTTTGTGTTAGTTCGATTGGGTAGATTTCATCTGGACCTGGCGATTTATAGGGCTTGAAACTTTTTAATGCCCATACAATTTTCTCTCTGGAGATAATATGTTCGTACTGCCCTACTTCGGCAGAGGAGTTCTGAGTTCCTCGCGAGTGCACTGAGTCTTGCGATTCAGAGCAGCCAGGGAAGTGCGTGTTGAGGAGAAGATTTAAAGTTTCTTCCTCGGATGTTGTCCAAACTCCGTTTGCTATGAGGCAGTTGGGAGATTGTGGAACTTTCGAGAGTATTTTCCTCAGTCTATAGGCGTCTGAGATTTTCTCCATATTGTTGCAGAAGATCTTCCAAGACAGCCTTTGTGCTTTCCTCAGGTTTTGTTTGTACACCTTGAGTGAATTTTTGTATAGGCTCCAGTCACTGTCGTTACTTGTGTTCTTTGCTTTATTAAAGAGCTTACGACAGGCTTTGCGGAGCTTGCTTAGATCTGCGTTCCACCAGGGAGGGTAAGATTTTTTTCCTGATTTGTGGGTTGCGCAGCTGTTGGCCCTTGCGTTGCCCAATGTGGTTGTTAGAGTATCGACCATAAGGTCTATATCTAACGTGGTCCGCGGGGTGTCAGGGGTCCTACTTATTATAGAGTTGCCAATGAAGGCTCTATAACGCTCCCAATCGATTCTTCTTGGGTTACAGGATGAGTCAATTGGGGTTGGGACCATGTAGGCTAGGTTGAAAACCAGATAACGATGATCTGAGAAGGAGTGCTCTTCAGAAACCTTCCATTCTCTTATATTATCAATGATGGGGGGGGATGCTAGAGTTAGGTCTAGTACCTCCCTACGATTTTTCGTAATAAAAGTGGGTGTATGACCCTTGTTACAGATAAGAAGGTTAGCGGTTAAGATGAATTCAATAAGCCACTCACCTCTTTCGTTTGTGTCGCTGCTGCCCCAAATCGTGTGATGCGCATTCGCATCCGCACCGATAAGGAGCCCAGCTTGGTGATTCGACGATTCCTTGACCAGTCTTTTTATTTCGTCCGATGGGATGGACTCTTCTTGCGCCATGTATGTGGACGCTATCCATAGTTTGAGCCCGGGTGATTGGATTGCAATCACTGTTGTGTCTGGGCAACTGTAATTTGGAAGAAGGTAAGCATTTAAAGATTTCTTTGCAAGTATGCAAGTGCGGGGCTTACCTTCTTTTTGTGAAACAAATAGGTTGTAGGCTGGAGTTCTTAGTCCACGAACCCTGTGTTCATGCACCCAAGGTTCCTGGATTAAGGCTATGTCTTCTTCTCCTTTGGCCAGCCTGAGAAGAAGGTTTGCGGATGCCGCTTTGGAATGGTGGAGGTTAATCTGAATCAATTTCAGCATCATGGCTGCTATTAATACGATCTGCCTCCACCATGGTGGCGTTGAGGTCTTCTAGATCTGAGTCTAGAAGATCGTCTTCCATCGGCGAGCTAGTGGAATAGTCCTCGCTTCCGGAGTCGAGCAATGACTCCTGATCTTTAATGACCAGGGATGTTGCTGGGGTTTCAGTTTCTACCGGCGCAGGGCCCTTGCTCCCTGAGGGGGTTGGGGGTTCCTGCACCGTAGAGCTACTGTTACTGACCTCGGTGTTAACCGTGTCTGTGTTGCCGGATGGTGGCATTTCCTCATCCTTTTTGTAGATGTTTAGTTTGACTTTTTTGAAGCCAAACCTGATGTGGTAGTCGCATAGGGCCAGAGGTTCCAAGGATTCACAATTCAGAACAAGGATTGCCTGTCTTGATCGACCTTTCGGTTCCTCCAGCTTCGCGACTCTCCAATCTCCTGTTGGGAGATTGGGATTGCAATAGTTGATTGTCTCAACTATTTCTAGAGGGTTGTCTGGTGCAAGCGGGAGCCAGCATCTAGCTCGCGGTCGTTTAGGGATTTGGTCCTTAGTGATGACCTTGAGCCTAGCTCCCTCCCAAATTTCCCCTATTTCGGCAACTGTTGCCTTCAGAAGATCAACGGATCTTTCGTCAGCACAGCTTATTAATTTGACCCTGCCTTGGTACCATCCAGCGTCGTCGCAGATGGGCGGTGGTCCAGGGTTCTTTCTTGCGACTTTGAGGAAGTTTGTCGATAACGCTTGGTCGACATCCTTCCATTGTTCGGTCGTCATTTTGCCGTCCGGGTCGCTATCATCTATGATTGCGACCGTTAGCAACTCCCTCGCAACCTCACCGAAGGGCTTTGATAGCTTGGCCAGTGTTCCCAGCCTAGCTTTCTTAGCCTCCCGCTTTGGTTCCTCGGGGGACGATCTGGGCCTCTTGGCCTGTTCTTTCTCCTGGGCTAAGATTCCTGTCGCCCAGGTTACCGACTCTTTGTCTTTTTCAGACAAGTCGGTTTTATGGCCCCATCGTTTAATGATTCTCAAGGCCGCTTTGTGATCTTTGTAGGCCTTGGTCGATGGGTTGTTTTTCCTGTCGGAGCGGTTTGAAGGTTCTCCGATCGGAGTCTTTACCGCTTTGGATGTGGAGGGAATATCATCCCCTTCCGGTTTTTTACGAGGTCCGGACTCGTTATTTGTTTGTTGTTTGCTTTGTTTGTTCATGTCCCACGAGTTGCGGAGAAATAAATGTCCACCTGGGCAGAGATCCGCAATACCCAGGTAAGGCTGGCTGATCCGGAGGGCGCCAGGTATCCGGATACACCGTTTGCGACTGAGCTATTTTTGGTCTGGGCTCTCAGCCTGGTCGACATCTCGGCACGGTACGGTTAACACCTTATGTCCAGCCCAGGGGATGGGGAGTGGATAGGTAGGATGGGAGTGTGATGGGATAGGTGGATTGGGATATGATTTGGGTTTGTGAAGGGAGTGACGGGGATGATTATCCTTTGGTGAGAAGCCCCCACACCACGGCAAGGTAGATAATCAGGTGGGGGTCATCGCCGTTATACAGTCTGCAGAAATAGTCTTTCCAGATTCTTAGTACCGACTGTGAATCCACAACTAGGTTTCCATTTTCGTCCCTGCAGGCTTCCGTTTTGATCTTATATCCCTGGCTTGTTTGTTTTATTCGTTGATAAAACCTCAGAACGTCATTCCTTCGATAGCATCTTTCATCTCTACGATTGCGAGCTTCTCATGCTCCCTTTTTTTTTTTTTTTTTTGTTTGGAGAAACTTATGTTCCTCCCTCCTCTTCTGCTCATAATGCTCACGAGCAGCTCTCGTCCTTCTATGCAGCGCCTCTTGATAAGCTTGCTGCTTTGCTGCGTGTGCCCTCCTACACTCGTCATTAAACCAAGGGTTTCTTGTTGGTGGTGGTTTGAAACCCAGTACCTCAGAAGCAGCACTTTCTAAGGCTTGTTGACAACGGGTCCATTGGTGTTGTACGGTCTGAGCAGGTGTTGGAGGGTTTTCCGAGAGCTTAAGGGAGCCGCGATTGGCATAGGCTCTGGCGGTCTCTTGCGATTGTAGCATTGCGACGTTGTATGCCGATGGCCTTAGTCGATTTTTCTGCGCTAGGCATATTCGAAGTCGCAACCTGGCTGCCACAAGATAGTGGTCCGAGTCGATGTTGGCTCCTCTAAAAGTTCCCACATCCAGAATGTCGGATGCGTGTCTGCCATCAATCGCAATGTGGTCAATCTGGTTGACGGTTGATTGATCCGGAGATCGCCAGGTCCCTTTGTGGATGTTGAGATGTGGCAAACGCGTGCTAGCAACTAGAAGATTTCGCCCCGTTGCGAAGTCTATCAGCCCGAATCCATTTTCGGATGTGGTGTTGTGTAGGCTGTGCTTGCCAGTAACCCTATCAAAGGCGACTTCCTTGCCCAGTTTTGCGTTAATGTTTCCCAGTACGATTTTAACATCGTAGCTGGGACATTGGGCATATGTCATATCTAGTAGGTCGTAGAAGTCGTCTTTTGTAGCGTCATCCTTGTCCTCGGTATGGGCATGAGCGCAAATTAGACTGATGTTTGCGAATTTAGCCGTGATGCGGATTGTCATGAGGCGTTCGCTTACATGCCTGAAGCTCAAGACTTTTTGCTTAAGTCTATCTCTAATAACAAATCCGCATCCGATTAAGCTTTGTCTTCTCCCCTTGTAGCAGTCGCCGTAGTAGATATCACAGTTTCTCATACGTACAAAGCCGAATATCATTCTTCCTTTTCCTTTGGTTGTTTCCTGCGCCGTCATCGGTTAATCCGACCGTTTTTTTGTATCCGAGGCTTTTTTTGGGTTTTTTGGCTTGTTGGTTTTTTTCCAGGTATGGCTTGCCGGGCCATAGCCTAACCGACACTTATCCTGTTTTGTGGCGCAGGAAACTCGCCATTCGCCCTTTTCCGTTCGCGATTTTAAAATAGAAATCCCCAAGTGGCACCACGAGGAGGTGGAAATAGGGCTAATATGGTTGGCTTAAAACAAAAAGCTTCTCGTCTCTCGCCGTTCGAAATCGACATTAAATAGTAGGTCGCACACAATAAAGATAAATGGGTGAAACTAGGCCCTGGCCCTTATCGAACTCATTCATTATAATAATAATCCAACTCTGCACTCAAGGCAGTTTAGGACGGAACACATAGACAGAACTCCTAGTCTATTGTGCTGCAAAATGGGCCTCTCACCTTAGTACTGTATATTTTCTTTGTTTCTTTGTACTAACCAAGGTCGCGTAATTCTTGCTGACCTCAAGGCGAATCGCTTTGCTAACTCACAGTCTGAAGGGCCTTTCTACATACGACAATGGGCCACAGAGACCCAGTCATTAACAGAAAACTTGACCGTGGATACAGGCAAAGCTGAAGTTCAGGACCTGAGAAGCATTTTTTTTAAGCCCATTCTAATTAGCTTAATGGGGATCTTAAAGACCCAGACGATCTTCAGTGAATCCGTCGACTGCACTGGCTAGGCCACATCGAGCGCATGGACACCAACGCTCCAGCTAAGAGGGTCTTCGACTCCGAGCCTCCCCCAGCAGAAAAATGTTGAGAACAATAGTGCACTCGAAAAGGTTCGATTCATCTGTGACGGTCATAATGCTACAAAAGCCTATTGAGACATGGCTGTAAAAATGTACGTAATCGTGATAAGATAAAGCGAATTTTATTTGGTAATCAACTTACGAGTTATTGTGAAAATAGGCAGCGTTTTGTCCAGCTGCGCAATCGAGTAAACAAATATCTCTTTGAGCACTTTCAAGATAGTGTAAACACCGCTAGGTACAACCCAACAATTCGGGGCCAACATACTCTTTTCTGTATTTATGCAATTCTAACTCACTAAACAAACTTACATCATTGGAGATGAATATCTGGTTCACTTACATGAATTTGTGAATGTACGTTTGCATGTGGCAGTTGATTTCAATTTTAATTCATCCTCCGAATCACTGGCGTCAGACGTCTTGCTGGAGCTATCATCTATAATTATAACTGCGTGATATGCTCAATTGATTGCATTCGTCCATGTGAGTGAATGATATGTACATCAGCGGTGGGTAAAAACTAGGTCAGAAATATGTGCTATATGGAAAAAAACGGATTCGCACTCCTGATGCGCTTATCTCAATCAAGGATACTCGAAGCTAGTTCTCAATCAAAACTATCATTACATCATTCCTCCACCTGTATCTCACAATTTCGCTTCCACAAACATCACATTCCATTGTGTATATCCCCGAAATAGAACACTCATCTATCCACCCTTGGCAAAATATTCATGTACCCCAGCCGACAATGCACTCCTACTACACCGTTGTATAGCACCGGAAAAATCATGTCATTTTCACTGAAAGCCATGGAAAAGCAACACTCAATTCATCGCTAGTGTTGCACTAGAGGGAAAAAGGAATGTTTCCTCGTCCGCCGCTTCTGGGTCTCTGCTCTTTGGCGCTAAGTAATAAAATCGAGTGGTAGTCGGCACACAACAGCCAGACAGTATTGGTTGGCCTCTTGCTTCAGTTGGTAGGTGGACGCTATAGTGAAAAGTCGATTGTGAAAATTCGTGTCGCATTGAATAAACCGTCTTCTTGACGCGAACCATCAAACGTGGAGGTTTTTTTTTCTTGTTGTTTCCTTGTTGTGATAGACGTCTCGTCGTGAATTAGTAGGTAGATTGGAATCCAAAGAATTTCTCGGTCTAAAATTAACTAGAAAATAGATTAAAAATACAAAGATAGAAAATTGAGAAGAGAAAACATGAAAATGCTAGTCGGAGGTGGTAATGTTGCAGAGGAACTTGTGACGGGAGACGATGCTGGAAAAGCCAAGTCGACGGAAGTGCATGATATTCTAAGTGCTCATGAAGGACAACCGAAAAGTGATTGCAATGAAAGGTAAATTGTTATTTTTTGTTTCTCGTAACAAGTATTCGTGACATGAAAACATTTTCAACCTTGAACTGATGACATACTGCGAAGCGCGCCCACCCATGCCCACGCGAACGGAGGCGGTTGTCAAAAGCCCCACCCAGAATTGGGCCTTTTTACATCTATCAGCACAGTCGGTAGGGTAATAACAGTCATTAAATGTATAAACAAACAACGGATTGGTGTCAACGTAGGGAGGTTACCAAGGTCAGATGTCGCGTGGCTAAACATTCCGTCACTCGTAGAGCCTTATGCCGTATTGCCCATTTAATGTAACGAAAGTTCGCGTGGAAAGCAATTAGTCCCCATTACCTTCGACTGGACAACCGACTTGTCGACAAACGTCGTCTTAATTTGCCATAAAAAAGCCACAGAGCAGCGTGGATTTCGATCGAAACCAATAAAGTAATACCTTAATGGGGCCGCTGATGACTACCTCGATTCGATGACATAACTAGTGGTGTCGCAGTAGTAGCTCTATGGCTTCGCCGTTTCTACCAATTACCCGATGAAATTCAGTACGAAAGGCGCCTGAGTACAAGTAGATACATATGTATCTATCTGTGTAACGCAACTATTGCACAATCTCATGTAGTCACATTACATCCCTTACCCAGGGGGCACAATGCCAACGAAAACAATGATCCATGTCTGCAGTGAATTCCATTCGAACTTCAGTTTGAACAAAATATTGTACGCCGCCGTGACTCGAAAAGTATTTGCTCATTTTTCACGGTATTTTTGAATGGAATTGAATCATTTCATCTGTGAAAGTGAGAAATACAAGCGGAGGGAATACATTTGTTACACGTCAAAGCAAGAGCGTTTCTCTTGACTTCAATTTTTGTTTTTTTCCAAATATCACACTTGTACGCATTACGATGTGTTTTCAACATATTGGCAGAAAGGTGAGTGAACTAAAAATAACGGTAGCCCGAGGATATAATAGAAAACATTAGATTTATGAATGAATTGCGAAGTTTGTTTTCGGAAATTGTTTTTTTGGTATTTTTCTAATAAACAAAAAGAAAACGAATATGTGCCAACGCAGATGTGTGTACGCATGATTTGTGTGTACGATATCCAGAAATTGGTACGAAAACAATTGCTGGCACTTGAACTTGCGAATTTTTCAAATGATCGTCCGTTTATTGACTCACGGCATGAAAACGCGTAAAACCTGGAATTCATTACTATTATTGGATGGACAGTGGGATCGATTTTATAAGGACGTCTAGCTTAAGTAATTAGATGTACTTCAGTTTTGCGTGAAGGTAGACCGAATTCGATCCAATTCCAATTGGTTAAAGTCCTTTTCCATCTATGTACACCACTTTGTATACAGTCGTCCCTTAGAGCCGGAGCCGTAGGCTCTTCATAGAGGAGCTATACTCTCAATTCGCGTCATGAGCCGTCGATATCATAAGATTCGTAGACCGCGAATTAAATCAATGTCGCTGTACGGCCCCTGTATTCCGAGGTAGAGTATTTCCTAATCTCCTCCTACAATTGCTCGCTAAATTTTTCTTAGAAAGGTTCGTTAACGGATTATCCAAGTAGATAACTCGACAAATTTGACAGAGACGTTAAAGCTCGATAGTGTTATTTTATACAGCGCCTTCATCGACTCTATCATTGGGGTCTTATTGACTACACCTAAGTCTTCTTCCGGTCTACCTGTCTGTCTTGGAATTTCATCTCCGAAAGAACTTATCATATTGATCGACTCTATCATTAGGGGTCTTAATGACTACACCTAAGTCTTAATGACTACACCTAAGTCTTCTTCCGGTCTAATTGTCTGTCTTGGAATTTCATCTCCGAAAGAACTTGTCATATTGATCGGGAGCTGTTTCTTCCTTTATACAGCATTGTAAATATGGTCCTGGAAGCGACTTAATGAAGCCTGATAGTGGAAGCTTCAATGATTTAATTTATCATATTTCCAATAAACTTTTTCCTGGGTAAAGTCAGTGCCAGAAGACTTAGACTTGACCTGAGCTACGACGTCGTTATTCGTTTGAACAGAATCGCTCTCACCTTCACCAAATAACATGTTCTGCCGAACTGCATCCTTAGACCATCCTTACCGATATATACTGTGTCCAAAAAGTAAGGTGACATTTGAATTTAAACTGCGGGCCTAAATGAATTGGGGGAAATGCTTTTAATTTTAGGTTAGAATGACTGTCCTTGTCATTCGTGCCAAGTTTCACATCAAAATATTCTTTAGTATTTGACCTGCTATAGAAAGGATACCCCTATGACTGCGCCAATTACAGAGGGCCAAGTCGTAGGGAGGGAGCCGTACTGTGTAAGCGCTTGAAAACCTTCGTGAAAAATCTGATAGGTTCCTACCACTGTAGTTTCAGGCCAGGGAAATTACACTACGGCAGATCTTGGAGAAGACTTTAAAGCCGCGTATGACAGTGTTTATAGAGACGAGCTATACAGAGCCATGTCATGTTTTAACATTCCTGCCAAACTTGTCAGACTGTGCAGGATGACCATGGTGAACTCTCGCTGCTCCATTATGGTCGGAGATGAACTAACCGACCCCTTTGATGTTAAAAAACGTTTTAGACAGGGTGACGCACTGTCATGTGATTTCTTCAACATTATTCTTGAAAATATCGTGCGGGACTCTGCGGACAATACAAGCGGTACGATCTACTTCAAGTCTACACAATTGCCTGCCTACGCAGATGACATTGACGCTATCGGACGGACAAAGCAAGACTTCAATGAGGCGTTTGCAAGCATTGAAGCAAATGCGGCTAAAGTGGATCTAAGGGTAAATGGGGACAAGACCAAATATATGCTGCCATCAAAGAAAGACGTGCAAAACGGACGTCTTGGTCAGAACCTCACCGTCGGCAGCTATATTTTTGAAGTAGTCAAGGACTTCGTCTACCTTGGCTCGATAGCGACAAGCAGCAACGACGCCAACGCTCTTGGGCGTTTTGAGAGAAAAATTCTGCGTGCAATCTTTGGTCCCATTTGTGTAGACGGAGAGTGGAGTAGGAAATTCGACTAAGAACTGTACGGTCTGTACAGCGACATCGGCCTAGTTAGACGTCTTCGGATCCAACAGCTAAGATGGCTGGGCCATATAGAGCGAATGGACATCACCGCTCCGGCCCGAAGAGTCTTCGACACCAACCCCGAGGGACGACGCAGCAGAGAACGACCGTATCGAAGGTGGCGCGCACAGGTGGAACGTGACCTCAACCAACTGGGCGTGCGGCACTGGAAGCGGCTTGCCAAATATCGTGCCGGCTGGAAAGGCTTGCTGGTTGAGGCCCTGGTTCACCCCGAACTGTAGCGGCATCTAAGTAAGTAAGTAAGTAGTTTGACCTGGTAAAAGTGAATTGTTGATATTTAAAATGCCTGTGTTCATTGAGCCAAGAATTTGCATTCAGATTTGTATGCTGCCGATTTGTTGAGGATAGTGCAGAAAGTCTTTGGTGATGAGGCTCTGTCGCAGAAAAAGGTCTCCAGGTATAAAGAGTTCCAGGAAGGCCGAGAACCTGTCGAAGATGAAGAACGTCACGGACGGCCATTAACCTTAAATGACGAAGCTGATGTCCAAAAAGTGAAAAATTTGCAAACCGCCGATTAACAACTACGGATCTTGCTGATGATGCTGACATTTCGAAGCGGTTATTCATTACCACTCTAAAGGATATTTCGGGCCTCACTACAAATGTTAGTGTGTTAAATAACACACAGAAGTGTGTTAGATAATACATATAAGTCTGTCACTTAACGCACTTTAAGAATAAGCACATGTTTGACCTTCGAAATTGAGACGCTTACTTATGTTAAAACTATGTTATGTTCTTTTGTGTGTCATAAGTAAAAACTCTCACACCTTAAGTGTGTTGCAGCGGCACACTTATAAATAATGGACATACTTTGGATCAACCAGTCCAACAAAACGCAAGATTCCCAAATTCTTTCTGCCAAGGTTGCATGTAACTGTTTGGTTGATTTGATTGTTTTGTTACGAAACAACACACCCTGTAGCGTGTTTTCATAATAACTCACTTAAATTTGCATTAAAGATGACGAGAATGAAAACACACCTTTTGGTGTGCGACAAATCTCGATTGGTACCGAAAACCCTGCAGTTTTTTTGGACAAGTATCGTAGTAAGGAAAGGCGCTAAAGTCGGTCAAAAATCAAGGTCATGTTGACAGTTTTCATCGATTATGGTGCGGTTGTGCATTTTGCGTTTTTACCGCTGGATCAAACTGTCAAAAAGGAATATTATTTGAGCGTTATGCGCCGTTTGTGTGGAACCTCTTGGTTCTTACTCCATGATAATACACCGTCTAACATTGCATTGATTCTTCGTGACCATTTCGCCAAAAACTCGACACATATCGTTCCACAACCTCCATATTCACCTGATTTAGCACAGAGCTAAAAAAAAAACGGGTCCGGGGACACCGTTTTGTGTTGGTAGAGGATATACAAGTCACATCGAAGAGAGAGCTGAAAGCCATCACAGAGGTCGACTTAACCAACTATGTCACTTTAATTTTGGACACAGTAATATGCCAGGAGATTTGTAATGCGTGCTTAAGTATCCAACATAATGGATCAGTATTTAGTGCTGATCCCTATAAACCCAGAGTCTTCAAAATGCCATCAATCGTCTTCTCCAGAGGTTCGAGCTCATAGAAGTCATTTCTGAATCTTCGCCTTTGAAATGAAAAGTTTGTTCTTGAAAGCGGATGAGTTGTCCCACAAAGCTGAACTCATTTACCAAGTATTGTTCTCCATTTAAATCGCTTAAGCTTGTGCTTAGGAGGGCGCCGTGGCGCAGTGGGAAGTGTGATGGCCTCTGACGCCGATGAAACGGGATCGAATCCCGACACAGCCATGTCATCGAACGTGTTTTTCACAGTGTTTCTCCTCAGCGGGGTTCTGACAAAACCCCCTGTAGTAAAATTGTCATGAAAAGCTTAGTGGAGCTATGTGCATTCACTTTATGCCAGATTTCACGCAAAGATCTTGGCTTAAGAGCTTATAAGATCCAGCTTGTGCCAGAGTTGAAACTGCCTGACCATTCTACGCGTCGGACCTACGACGCCGAAAACATTATACAGCTTGGTCCTCGTCTTCAACGCAAAATATTGTTCTCCGATGAGGGCCACTTTTGGTAAAATAGATTGGAGAAAACCCAGAAAACCCAAAACCTTTGTCGAGACGCCCTTACAATCATTTAAACTTATAGTGGAATCATCTGCCCATATTTTTTTAAGGACGATGCCGACCAGAATGTTATTGTCAATGGAGAGCGCTATAGAAACATAATTTCTGACTTCCTCGTTCCTAATTTGAATGGAATGGACCTGTGAACTGGCCTTCACGATCCTGTGATCTCTTTAGATTACTTTCTTTGGAGGTATGTGAAGTCACTAGTCTATGTCGATAAACGAAAGACATTGGTCGATTTGGAAGTCAACGTTCGCCGTTTTGTTGCTGATATACAGCACCAGTTGCATGATAAAGTTGTCGAAAATTAGATTTAACAATTGCGCTTCATTCGAGCGAGCCATGGCCCAAATATGACCGAAATCATATTTTAATTCGATTTAATGGCATGCATTTATCTATTGACTAGAGCTACTATCATATAAATTAACGTAACCTTCAAGTCTTTTATTTTATATTGATTTTGCATACCTCTAAAAAAACACCCTTTAGTTCGTGTAATGATATCACCTTTGATGACGGATGTAATCACTATGAAAGGTACTTGACTGTGATTGCTTCTTCACAGTCTTCCTTCAAACGAACATTCTATTATTTTCTTTGAATTTAGTAAGTACTAGCCAATGTCCCACTTTCACTTTGTTGACAACATCTTTTTGAGAGCCCCTTAAATGCCATGTCAACATCTGCACCATGTCAAACACAACCTCATCTCATCACGAATAATCACTAACAAATCACTATGCCGGTCCAAAAGCTGTGCGATTTGAAGATATCTCTTAAATTCTCATACTTGCATCCGTAGTGACCGCATCGCACCCCTCAAGACCGGCCGTATTTTTACGTGTGATCATAGCCTCCATATCAAACATGTCTTTTTTTCCACCTCTGATAAATCCTTTTCCCTCTCATCAGAGTGTCCAAAGAGAAATGAAAATATACAAATCGAAAACGAAGAAGAAAAAATCAAAAAATTCCTTGGCAGGGTTCCAAGTTAATCATCACTTTCACTTGACCGAGCACAGACCGAGTCATTACGAGGCACGGTACTGCAATAATTCCATTCGGCCGTCTCGTGAATAGTGGCGAAAAGGTGCAATAAAATTTTTTAAAAATTACAAATATTTAAAAATTGTTTAATTGCCGATGAGTGGATATAAGCGACGAGTCATCGATCTGACAGATTCACAGACGGATTCTTTTGGAGATTGGTATATGGCGATCTTTTTAAAGGCTAGGGGGGCGACACACTATTCTAGGGTGAATGGCCACATCATTAAAGTTAATCAGGGCCGTATGCCCTAGGAATTCCGGAATACATCCGGGAATAGATTCTTTGTAAGTATTTTTTCCAAACGTGAAAATCTATATTAAGAACTAAGACAAAAAAACATTCTTCACTGACGCAGAGAGGTTTGTAGTTCTGCCACGAATTTCTAATGGAGTATGAGTCAGAATGTGGAACATTTCCATGATCCGCTTGGAATTTCCTCCTGGAATATTCCCTCCCCACAAATGGGGATGTCTTAAACGAGAGTGCCGAGGTGGATCCATATACCATATCCACGTGTTGGCATTTGAGCCAATACAATAAGTTTGTCAGGGCACTAAAGTCATGTCAATCGCCCGCTGGTACAGATCCGCAATAGTAAGATTGTAATGGACAACTGCGAGTTATATCTCAAATCAAAAAATACCTACAAATGTCCCTAAGATATCCTAGGTCGTCACCCATGTAGAAAAATTTAAATCATAGTACGAGTAGAGGTGGAAGTTAAGTTCCGGGAATTTGTAAACAATAAAGAAGCAAATTATCGACCTTCACAAAAGTCCCCTCTAACTCTAGACAATGATTCTAACGTTGATCCCGAAGCACCATCTGAGGTTAACCATGGTTACAGCCTTTTTCTTTACATCACAATGAAAAGATCCCTTGAGGAAATAAAAAATAAAGTCGCACAGAGCAGTATTGTGGCTATAGGGTGGATGTGGCAATGTTGGAATATTTTTTTTTGCCAACAATTCTTGCACAATCAACGAGAAATGCAACGACGCATTGTCCTGTTGCAAGATCCAGAACTTCTTGGCGAGTTCGGGTCGTATATTTAAAACCCTTGCTCATAACCTCCTTGAGATGCCAACATAGGACTGTTTAGTAACTGGCAGCGCCTGTAATGCCAAGTCACGCTAGTCTCTGAAGGTGTTGAAGCTTAACGATTACCGTTTTTTGTTTAACTATTGTCCACCATACTGCAGACGCATAAGGGATGATAGGTCTTACTATCGTGGTATATAATCAGTGGATCACCTTAGTTTGAAATCCCCAGGTCTTACCGTAGGTGCGTCGACAAGCCCACAGTACCTCAGTCGCCTTTGTGAGTTTGTTTTTGATGTTTAAGCTCCAGTTAAGATTGCGATCAAGGTTAATACCTAGATACTTAACTTCTCCTGAAAAGCCTATGTTTGTACCATTAGAGAAGTGGAGCAAGGCTGTATCTTTGTTCTCTTTGTAAATGGGACTAAAACTGCATTCACAGGCAGGAATTTCGTAATACGCAATCGCAATACGCAACGGCATATCCAAAGACCTCGTAGCCGAGATTGATTAACTTGTAGAGTAGGCAGTTGATAATTATCGACCAGAGAAGGGGCGAAAGGACTGCACCTTGTGGACACCCCTTAGCTGCCGATACTGTTTCCGGATGTAGCTGAAATAATATTGCTTTCTAGCATGGCCCTAATTCAGTGGTTAGTAGGATGGTCTACAGGTCTGCAGGATAGTGCAGTGGTTATTGTGTTGTAGCTAGTATTATCACAAGCCCCCTCAATATCAAGGAAGGCGCAAATTGCGATCTCCGTGCATGTTCAACACGCGCTAGTAAGCGATGTAAAGCATTTCAGTATATCGTTCTTTGCGATATGCATACTGTTTTGGATGCAGTGATATTCGATTCTGCAGATTTTCCACTGTTTTAAGTAGGAAAGATGTAAGGCTGATAGGGCGATAGGATTTAGATTGTTAACTAGGTTTTCCAATCTTGGGGATGAAGTCAAGGTTGATTTCTTTCCATATTTGACGGATGTAACCCAACTTGAAACAGGACTTGAAAAGAGCTCTCAGTGGTGCTAGAATAAAGTCTAAGCATTTCCTTAGAATAGCCAGAAAGACACAATATTTTCCTGTAGCTTTGTAGGATTTAAATTAACCGATTGCCCACTTAACATTTTATACCAGAGAGGCTAATTGCTCTATTATCAATGTCAATGGTGAGACGCTCATCAAAGGCATATGTTGGGGAGTAGAACCAGGGAAGCGTAAACACTTCCAGCAAGGTCTCCAGGGTTCCCCTGCGATTGACAATAAAGGTACCGTCTGAATCAGCCTGAGTCCATTTGTATGCTCCTAGGGCTTCACCTTATACGAGTCGAGACGCAGTTGGTACCGAGTCTACATTCTCGCAGTGTTTCCTCCAAGACATTCTCTTGGATTTTCTCAATTCGAGGTTGTATCTCGTTACAGCAGATTTATAATCAGTCCAACTATTAGTTGGTTCGGCTCTGTTAAACGGAGATCTCATCTATTAGAGATTCAAGCTGTGCATTCCACCAAGGTGCACACCGCTTGTGTGTTTTTATCCTGGGTGTAAGCCGCTTCGTCGATGTCATCTGTCGAGGCAATCGATTTTCAATTCAAAAAACATATTTTCCCTAGTTGAGCTTGGAAATGAGCTAAGTGTTTTTGCTTGAGCTGATTTCTCGCTGAAAAGATAGATAGCTGTTCAGATAGTGAGGCCTCATTAGAGACTTGTCAGTCACAGGTCGCTTACGTTGATACTTTTCCTCGCCCGTAACAATTCGCTTCCAAAACAACGTCTCACTAATGGTAATTCGGTTAATCAAATTTATTCGCGTTAATCCATATGGTCTCCAAATGATGAGCTTCGTTTTTTAAATGATTTCAAATTGTCATGTGAGTCACATTTAGAGCTTTCGCGTTCACTAATAGCTTTTTCGTGGTACACTTCACAAATTTTTGGTTTTTTTATAGCAAAAAAGCTTTTTACGGTATTTCTTTGGATACCTTTTTTACGAAATACCTAGTCGCAAGGCTTTCTAAGCAATTGATCGAACGCGTGATCGTTGACAGAATTGGATAAATGCTTAACAATCAAACAATTCGCGAAGGCTTAGCCTCAGGCTCAATATCATATTAGATTATACAGAGTATTATTACATACTCTCTGCTATCGGCTACTGGGGCTGGCAATTTACTACAACTCGTGGGAAACTTTGGAAAAACGTCAACCAATCGTAGCCCTTTGTCTTTCACAACATTGGACACAGATCTTGAGTGATATCTCCCAAGAGCCCTTAGACTCAATTTTACGCACACAGACCAGATCTATTTACAGCTTAGACTCCGCTGTTATCGTGGCTATCATTAAGAAGCATCTGGATTGGATTTGACTTAAACGGCATATTTTCGGCTTAATAAACATCACTCAACCCATAACAACCAATCGCGAAGACTGCCAAAATCGATTTCCGACCTAGTGGTAAAGAGCAAATTAAGTTTGTCAAAATGTGAGCTTCTTTTGCTCATAGATTCATTAGTAGGAAAACGTTGCGTAAATTCCAAGTCACTGAAGCACAACCTAAGTGTATATCAAAATCGTCAGACATTTGCCACTCATCACATTGAGAATAATACTTTCCACAAGTCAAATTGTTCCACTGTTGGTAAAAACGTGGAAAACTTGCCAAATTAGAAACATCTGATGACAACAAGGTGATTAGACTGCCTAATTAGCTGCTGAAGATATCTTAAGACAGTCGAGTCTATTTAGATTCCTGTATGACTAAGAGCAAATGTCGATCACACCTCGGTGCACCTTGAACACGTCGAGGCCATGACCATGAAACGTCTGTTCAATCACCTCGGCATAATGCTAAATTTAGTGTTTAATATGGTGTTCAAAGGCATGCCATCAAGCTATTCGCATTCACCTTCTCTCTTTTACTGCCATGCCATTAAAATGAAATTGTTTTATAATAAATGATCGAAAGAAAATTCCTCTTTTCATCTTCTCGATATAAAATATTTTGATTTAATCGAGCAAACTTATTCGCGGTCATAATGACGAGAGCCTGCTTACGATTTGATTTATTCTTGTTTTTGTTAAGTGATTGAATAGAAAACTTGTTTTCGAATAAAGCTTGAGTCACGGGATATAGATAAGAGGATTGGACCTATGACTTAATGAAAATATCTTTAAAAGCCGCGAGATATGAGGCTATTATGAGGACGGTTTGGAATAGGACCATGTGGTGGGCTAGCAAAGCCTTCGTATCACTACGAGTACAGACCTAATCAACCGGCATGTATTTATATTTTCATGGATGGTTTCGCGCTTCTTTGCCTACGATGGTCTGACGTCACGAAAGAAAACAAATCTTACTTCTTCTACAAAGGAAATTATTAATTTTTTCCCGAAATACCTGAAAACTCGCCTCGGCACGGAGGCGTGCTGACGTCCATCGCACAACAATTTGGATCCATAACCACATCCGTTACGTATATTGTGTGGTCATTATTCTACGGCTAATTTTGCGGAGTCCGTTCTATAAAAAGATGTATCTGATGGAATGAAAACAATAAGATATGCTGTCTGGGCCGACTGAACAAGGAAGTGCCTTAACAGCTCGATAGGAAGCAAATAGCCAAATAAATTGGTTAACAGCTTAGCACGGTTGTTCTTATTGGTCTCTTCGATTTATTTGTTCCTAAACCTTTCCTTTTGATGTCGATTTTATTTTTTAATGGAAATAATAATAAATTCGTTAAAATCGTCTCAAATTTACGCCTGAGTCTCTATGACACTTTGGGGCACATAAAAAACTTAGCGCCATGATGAGTCCTCATTGGCCACATGTTATTGGTGAAATGGTCAATGTCACTATCTCTCTGTTTAATTGTAAAACATGAAACTAATTTTTTTCTTCAAATTTCTTTTCAGTCAAATAAAGCACACGCCGCACCCGGGAATCTCGGAACTCTTACCGACCCTATACCTATGTGGAGCAGGCGTAGCACTACCGAACATTCTCGACAAGCTCGATGTCAAATTCATCGTTAATGTGGCTCCCGAACTTCCAGACACTCCACTTTCCGACAGTAAGCCTCTATACCTTCGTGTTAATGCCATGGATAGACCAGAAGTAGATTTACAGTCGCATTTCGATGAAGTGACCGATATGATTGAAGAGGTTCATCAACAAGGCGGCAAGTCTCTCGTACACTGTGTAGCCGGTGTAAGCCGATCAGCGACCTTGTGCCTGGCATACCTCATGAAACACCGTGGCATGACACTACGCGAGGCATTTTTTCATGTTAAGGCAATCCGACCGCAGATTCGGCCAAACAGTGGTTTCTTCCAGCAGCTAATGGCGTATGAAGAACATCTTCGGGGTAGCAGCTCAGTGAAAATGATGTACTTTGCCTCGTTAGATCGGGAGATTCCTGACGTGTACGAGCCCGAATATCGCGCTATGGAAGAATTCTACCAAAGACACCGTAACATTAAGAGACGTTAGATTTAGTAACGTAAAGACATAGGTTTAGTTAAGCTTAGGATCTCTAAACAGAATTTAATTTAATGGACTGTATGACAGAGTGAATGGTAGGAAATAAGCAAACCTTTCCACTTAGTTAAGTTACTTTTGTAACCATGTAACTATTAAATAAAAATTCATAACATTATCAATATCTACGCAACTTCTTTCAATCTCATGGTGCTGAATTTTGCATTTTTCCTACATTGGAGTATACTTCAAATAAATAATTTTAAATAATTAAGACGGCACAGAATCAAGACACGGATAGCATTCAACTCAAGTTCAATTATCGGTTACTTTTTGAATTTATCATCATCGGTCGGTATGAGTAATTATCGGTTTGAATTTCATCGTGGACAATCACCAGGTACGATATTGCCCTATCAGAGTATTGCATACATCTAGGCTGGGAAATGATCAGTGATCGATCGCCATAACGAACCACTTTGAACGAAAAATTATTGCATACCCATGGGATTTAAAAATACCGTTGAAGAATATTTTTCAAAATTATTTTGATCTTGACTTCAACTGAGAAGTGAGGATAAGGTGCTACTGATCCAGCTGTGCTTATCTAATATTCTGAATGCATGGGATGTACAGGGAGATTCGTACGGGTAAGCAGGAATTGAAACGAGGAACACCAAGCTCCATCCATGAGAAGGGAACCTCAGCCCATTTACCCTCGAACAACTGGGCGTTGGGGCATCGGAAGAAACTCTGTAAATACCACGCCTGTTGCTCGCTGATGGCTCATTCCAATCTATAACCGCCATCGAGACCAAACATGTAGTCTAATGTTATTTCGACTATTGAAAACCTACCAGCCTCGCGGAAGGTACTCGTAGCACCTATATCAACCAGGTTTACACCCAGAAGCGCAAACTGTTCCAGAAGAATTCTTCCCCGAGTGTGTCTGCTGCCCCATTCTGTGTGAAATAATGGGTGTTACCTCCTGCATCAATTACCATATTATCTGGTAGATTTCCAAAATTCTCCAGTGACAGTCTACGGGGAGCATAACAGCTTTTAAGGTAAATTCCGTTTATCCTGGTGGTTACGAAGTAACTAGCCGTTTGAACTATGAGATCAGCGAGAGAAAATAAAAACAACGTTCAAGCCAAACAGGTCCTAGGTGGAAAGGCACGCTGTTTGACAGACGTTTTTGAAGTAGTCCGGAGAGGTCTGACTGTGAATAACGATGCATCCGCAGAAGCAATCTCCAAGCAACTGAAACAGGCGATAACTACATCATGCAGCGCAGCAATACCCAGGTTGCAACCTTTCACCGTATTACTGGTGGAACGAGGATATCCGGAGGTTAAGAGCGAACTGCCTCAGAGCACAAAGAAAACCCTAACGATCCAGACACAAGCCAGATTTCCAAGAACGGCTTCAGAAATTCGAGCTAGCGAGAGGCGATTTGGAAAAAGCCATCGAAGAAAGCAAAGCAATGTCCTTCAAAAAGCTTTGCGGGAGGACGACCTAGACCCTTGGTGTAAAGCATACAGGGTGGTCACCAGAAGTATAAAAAGCAATAGAAGTCCGCCGATTACCGACCCTGAAAGGCTTACACAAATAGTGGAACATCTCTTCCCACAGGGACAACCGCTCACTAGTAGCGGCATGGCGACGATTAGCACTGATTCCTCTACTTACCTTAAAGGTGCTACATAAAGCTCTCTGGAAGGTGAAGCTTAATACCGGACAAGAAGGGATTGCAAATAAGGCTGTCAAAGTGGCAATTATGGCTAGGCCAGACGGTTTTCAGCACACCTAGAATGAACCGTCCTGGAATGGACGCCCAAATCACCTAGAATATATGTATGTATGTAGGTTCGCGTAACAGTCCATGAAGGACCTGAGCCGAGCTACTCTCAATCACCCATGTTGTGTGTGATTTAATTTTCCCATAGGTGAAAGGGACCTACAATTTATTGCCGGTTCCGAAAGGCGAATTTCGAGAAGCTTTTCATGACAATTTTACTACAGGGGGTTTTGTCAGAACCCCGCTAAGAAGAAACACCGTGAAAACACGTTCGATGTCACGCCGTGTCATCGGCGTCAGAAGCCAGCACACTACCCACTGCGCCACGGTGCTCTCCACCACCTAAAAGGGACCTCCAAATAACAAAGGATGAACGTCTTACCCACCTATAATTCTCCTCTAACCCACCTAAAATGGACCTTTAACCCACACACAATCGACCTCTAACCCACCAGGTATGAACCTACCAACCTAGAATGGACGTCGAAACCTCCAGGAATGGACGTTCAAACCGCCTAGAATGGACCCCCAAACAACCCCGAATGAACCTCTTACCCACCTAGAATTCTCCTCTAACCCACCTAAAATGGACCTTTAACCCACCCAGAATGGACCTTTAACCCATCTAGAATGGACCTCTAATCCACCTCGAATGGAACTCTGACCCATTTTGAATGCCCTCAAAGCCACCTAGAAACGTCCTCTAACTCACCTAAAACGGACCTCTAACCCACCCACAATTGCCCTCTATCCCAACTATAATGAACCTCCAAGCCACCTGGAATGGACCTCCAAATAACCCAGAATGAACGTCTTACCCGCCTATAATTATCCTCTAACCCACATAAGATGGATTTCTAACCCACACACAATCGACCTCTAACCCACCTACAATGAACCTCTAACCCACCTACAATGGACCCTTAACCCACCTCGAATGGACCTCTAACACATCTAACATGGCCCTCTAACTCACCTAGAACCGACCTCTAACCCACCTATAATGAACACTTAGCCCCACCCAGAATGGACCTCTAACCCACCTAATATGGACCTCTAACTCACCTTGAATGGACCTCTAACCCACCTGGAATGAACCTCCATACCACCTGGAATGGACCTCCAAATAACCCCGAATGAACCTCTAACCCACCTAGAATAGCCCTCTAACCCACCCCATAATGGACTCCTAGCCCAACCAGAATGGACCCCTAACCCACCTGGAATGAACCTACCACCTGGAATGGACGTCGAAACCACCTGGAATGGACCTCTAAACAACCCAGAATGAACCTCTTACCCACCTAGAATTCTCTTCTAACCCACCTGAAATGGACCTCTAACCGACCTCGAATGGAACTCTAACCCATTTTAAATGCCCTCTAACCCACCTTGAAATGTCCTCTAATCTACCTAGAATGGACCTGTAACCCACCTAGAATGAACCTCTGACCCACTTGAAACGGACGTCCAAACCACCTAGAATGGACCTTCAAACAATCCAGAATGAACGTCTTATCCACCTGAAATTTTTCTCTAACCCACCTAAAATGGACTTTTAACCCACCCAAAATGGATCTTTAACCCACCTAGAATGGACCTCTAACCCACTCAGAATGGACCTTTAACCCACCTTGAATGGACTTCTAACCCACTTCGAATGGAACTCTAATCCACTTTGAATGCCCTCTAACCCACCTTGAAATGTCCTCTAATCCACCTAGAATGGACCTCTAACCCACCTAGAATGAACCTCTAACCCATCTAAAATGGACGTCCAAACCACCTAGAATGGACCTTCAAATAACTCAGAATGAACCTCTAACCCACCTAGATTAGCCCTCTAATCCACCCCTAATGGACTCCTAACCCAACCAGAATGAACCCTAACCCACCTCGAATGGCCCTCTAAACCACCTAGAACGGACCCCTAACCCACCTACAATGAACCTTTAACCACCCAGAATGGACCTCTAACACACCTAATATGACCCTCTAACTCACCTAGAATAGACCTCTAACCCACCTACATTAGACCCTTAACCCACCCAGAATGGACACCTAACCCGCTTAATATGGGCCACTAACGGACCTAGAATCGTCCTCTAACCCACCCACAATGGATCTCTAACCCACCGACAATGGACATCTAACCCACCTGGAATGAACCTCCAAACCACCTAGAATGGACCTCCAAACAACCCAGAATGAACCTCTAACCCACATAGAATAGCCCTATAACCCACCTAATATGGCCCTCTAGCTCACCTAGAATGGACCTCTAACCCACCGACAATGGACCCTCAGCATCATTTGCCCGGTCCAAAAGAAGGGAGACCCCTCTAATTGCACCAACTATAGAGGAACAAGTCTCCATAACATCGGGTATAAGATGTTCTCTGCTGTACTGTGTGAACGCCTGAAACCATTCGTCGACCATTTGATAGGCTCCTATCTATATGATCCAAGTGGCTTTAGGCCACGAAAATCCATGATAGACCAAATATTCACACTGCTGCAGATCTTGGAGAAGACCCATGAATTTCAGGTCGACACTACACCTTTTCGTCGATTTCAAGGCGCATATGACAGTGTCTCTAAGGACAAACTATATAGAATCATGTTATGTTTGACATCCCTGCCAAACTCGCCAGGTCGGGCAGGATGACATTAAGGTCAGTAAGGAGTTAGCCGAGACCTTCGAAGTCAAAAAAGGATTCAGTCATGGCGGCGCACTGTCATGTGTTTTTTTCATCATCCTCGAAAGGATCATGCGGCCCTTGACTCCAACTTCGATGTAGTCAAGGGTTTCGTCTACCTTGGCTCACTGATAACAAAAGGCAATCACACCAGCGCTGAGATTAGACGCAGAATAACTCTTGCCAATCGCTGTTTCTTCAGTAGTAGAGCCCTCTCTCGGAAAACTAAGGTGAGCCTCTATAAAACGATAATCATCCCGGTCTTGGATGGATGAAGAGGCCTTTGGTCGTTTCGAAAGAAAATTCTGCGTACAGTCTTCAGACTTGTGTTGACGGAGAGTGGAGGACAAGATTCAACCATGAACTATACGGGCTGTACAGCGACATCGGCCTAGTACGACGTCTGCGGATCCAACGTCTAAGGTGGCCATGTAGAGCGAATTGACAGCACAGCCCCAGCCCGAAGAGTCTTCGACTCCAACCCGGAAGGACGACGCTGCAGAGGTCAGCCGCATCTAAAGTGACTTACAGATGTACAAAGGGACCTTAACTGACTGACTGGTGCGACTCTGGAAACAGCTAGCGAAAGATCGTGCTAACTGGAAAGAATTGTTGGTTGAGGCCCAGGCTTACCCCCAACTGTAGCGCCACCAATGTAAGAAAGTAAGTTTATCTGGGTTTCGATAACCTCACCCTCAGTTTCTGAGGTAGTGGAACCATTTGCTTGTCTAAGTGAATGGAGTAAGCTTGCCATAAAAACCAAATTGATTTTATCAAATGAAATCCCTTTTTTTTTCGTGAGGACGAGACCACTAGCGAAGTGGATTAGCACATCTCGAAAATCGTGGTTTCAAGTGAGCTCCAACTTGTCACAGCAAACAAATATTTTGTCCTTGAAATTGTGTTCTCATAACCGGCACTTTCGCTTTTGCAGCCAAAAACCGTATCAGTCTCCCAACCACAATTTATCAACTCCGAGCCAAACGTTCCTTCCGAGTTGCACAAGCACACGTACGCACACATGCTCAAACCATTCCTGTTTCGGGGAACCTTTTCGCACACATAGCATCCGACCACACCAAACGGGCCATTCACCTTTTCCCAAGTCATGGTTGGCGCAAAAAATTCAAATTCACTCTCATCGCGAACATGACCATTCTCACCGTCTCGTTAAGGCCAGTGCGCACGCACTATTGTCTTTCCAAGAACACCTGAAAAAAAAGCAAAAACCAATTTCCATTATGCTAATGCTGAAGAAGGGAGCAATGGCCACACCACCATCTTTAGATCTTCTTTTTGGGTGCCTTCACCGAAACACACCGCGTATGCTTCTGTTTACACGCCCCATTAGCATCGCTTGCTTATTGTTCCACCACACGCTCTGGCGAAGGTGAGGTAACCCTTAGCGAACCAATGGGGGTTGCTCGTGTCTAGATTGGATCATTGGTCACATTGTTGTAGGTTTTAAAACAAACTCGTACTTCGAATTTGGCAACGCAGCATTGTATCTACGTCTTTCACTTTAGCTGCCGGCTGTGCCAGTCTTGTTCTTGGTGACGCAATACCTTTTAATACAACTCCCGTGAAGTAGTTTTATAGCAAACATAGCTAAAGCTAAACAAAGCGGCGGACGAAAGAAGTGGTTTCGCTTAATGGCAACTATGGAATTTTGCTTGTTGGGCCTTGAGAGTGAATCTTGAATTGGTAAGCGTTCATTGACTTTCACCTGCTAGTCGCGTAGTAGTAGGTGTCAAAGTTGTATATGACCTTTTATAGGAAGACACGCTCTGAGTTTTTGGCACATGGAGGGCGGATTCAAAGCTCTGGCCAAATTGGAATCTCCTTCTCAATCCACTCTCATTCGACTCCCAGCAACCTGCGTTAATCTGTTTTTTGACCACATTATGTATCATGAAATCTTGATTCCGATTCCCTTTCGTAATCGCATCCACAGTGATGCGATGTGCCACGGGTAAACTTAAGGCAAACAAAAGCCCTAAAACGAAGGTCCAAACACCTCTGCCGATCATTGACCCAGTGCTTAGCTCTGAATTATGTATCTGGGTAACCGATTCTCAAGGCTGCGCACTAGACCAACGAAGCCCACAGCCAACCGAAAATGAAACCCTCTGCATCTTTTACACACTCACATGCACGCATCTCAGGTGGAAAAGGTGATTGACTCCCGAAAAATCGTTCCTCGCTCCACGTCCACCAGCTGAGCGCGAGAGCATTTCACTTTCCACCTGAAAAAGAGCGATTGGCCCTCCTCTCTCTCCGAATTCTATAAAAAAGTGCCAAAAAATGTGCATAGTTGTATGCGTCAGGTTAAAGAGAAACAAACTCTCTTGGATCAAACGCACATACGGAGCTAGGCAGAGGCTCGTTGGGCCAGAGAAGTAAGCGTAGATCGTTCCCTTGCTTAATATGTTATATCACCGAAAACAAGAAAAAGAATTGTGTTCCCGGACGATGGTCTTTACCACTGAACCGGACACATACACGATACTCGTGCGTTCACACAAAGAATTTTTTGGACATTCGAAAGTTCCGAGTCGACGCACACACGATTCACGTGTAATAGTCATTGCGCGATGGCAATGGCGATGGCGATGACGATGACATAAAAGCAGTTCGTTCAACTTTGGCACACGATCATGGTGATGATGTTGTACATCATGATCATGGTCATGATCACTGATGATGATGATGGTGATGGTGGATGCAAGAGATGAGGACAGTGGAGTTATGTTGTTCTTGTGAGATCTGTGATCTTTCAGATTTCTGAAATTTGATGAGAGATTTTTGTGATAAGCTTTTTACGGACAAGGTAAAGGTCGACATTTGTCGACTTGTTGCATGGTTTTCTCGTGAATTGTTTGCCAGACATGACGGTTCGGTCGTAGCTTGGAACGTTTAATGGTCACACGCTGATGTACTGCGTTTTTGGGGGTTCGATGATCCTGAGCCGTGTTTCTGAAGTCATAGGGGCGTAATCTATAAAGGAGTAAGCTTTAAATTAAAGAGTTACGATAGTTTAAGAGATCACTTAAAACTTAATTCGATGGCGCTACAGTTTGGGATGAAACTTTGCCTCAACCAACAAGCCCTCCGAGCTAGCACGATCTTTTGCTTAAGGTCCCTTTCCACCTGTGTGCGTCACCTTAGATGCGGCCGTCCTCTGCAAAGTCGTACCTTCGGTATGGAGTCGAAGACTCTTCGGGTCGGAGCTGTGCTGTCCATTCGCTCTACAAGGCCATCATAGACATCGGATCAGTGGACGTCGTACTAGACCGATGTCGCTATAAAGCCCGTTGTTGAATCCTGTCATCTACTCTCCGTCAACACAAACGGCACCGAAGATTATAAGCAGAATTTTCCTCTCGAAACGACCATCCATTTTTGACAAGGTCCAAGCCTCTGGGCCGCAGAGAAGGACCGGGATGATTTAGGTTTTATAGAGGGTCACCTTAGTTTTCCGAGAGAGGGCGCCCGAAGGAACAGCGGTTGGCAAGTGTTATCTCAGCACTGGTGTCGTTGCCGCTGGTTACCAGTGAGCCAAGTTGGACGAAATCCTTGACTACCTCAAAGCTATAGCTAACGTTCTAGCCAAGACGTTAGTGTTGTACGTCCTTCTTTGACGACAGCATATGTTTGGTTTTGCCCTCGTTTACCTTCAGACCCACTTCTGCTTCAATGTTCAGAAAAGCGTTCGCGCTGTGTTCTCCCAATCGATAATATGATCAGCGTTTGTGAGCATTCGTGCAGACTTGAAGTAGATCGTGCCTCTTGTATTGACCAATGAATCGCGCACGATCTTTCCGAGGATGATGTTGAAAAAATCACATGATAGTGCGTCGCCATGACTGAATCCTTTTTTGACATCGAAAGTCTCGGTTAACTCCTTACCAACCTTAATGTCATCCTGCCCGACCTAACGAGTTTGGCAGGGATGTCAAACATAACATGGTTCTATATAGTTCGTCCCTTCAGACGCTGTCATATGCGCCTTGAAATCGACGAAAAGGTGGAGTGTGTCGACCTGAAATTCCTGGGTCTTCCCCAAGATCTGCAGCAGTGTGAATATTTGGTCTATCATGTATTTTCGTGGCCTAAAGCCACTTGGATCATATAGATAGGAGTATATCAAATGGTCGATGAATGGTTTCAGGCGTTCACACAGCACAGCAGAGAAGATCTTATACGCAACGTTAAGGAGACTTGTTCCTCTATAGTTGGTGCAATTAGACGGGTCTCCTTTCTTTTGGACCGAGCAAACGATTCTAAGATTTCATTCATCGGGTATGGTTTGTTTCGAGCATATCTTACAGATGAGCTGGTGCCTATTTCCAACCGATTCATGTCCATCTGCAAGTAGCTCAACAAGCAGGCCGTTTGTGTCAGCAGCTTTGTTAGACTTCGGTTTTGATATCGCTACCTTAACCTCGTCTAAGTCTGGTGGACCGAATTCTCTCTCACCTTCATCCAGATTGAATGGTGCTTTCTGCCTGACAGCGGCAGCTTGGCCATTTTTGCCGTTATACAGCCCACAGAAATAGTCTTTCCACATTCTCAGCATCGACTGTGATTCAACTACGATGTGTCCGTGTTTGCCCCTATAGGCTTTCATTCTGGCTTTATGACCTTGGCATGTTCGTTTTACTCTTTGGTAAACGCCTTTCCTGCGATAACATCTCCCAAGCTCGTTCTTTTTCCTTCTGAAAAGCGTATGCTCCCCCTTCTTTTCCACTTATAGAGCTTAGGAGCCGCTCACGGCCGTCGACGCTGCTTGGCCATATATACATTCTATTTATATGTATGTACCTGTTTGCACTTCTAATCAAACCAAAGGTTTCTTCTAAGTGGTGGCTGGAAACCTAATACATCAAAGGCAGCATCACTGATGGCACTTTGGCATCGTCTCCATTGCTGTTCTCTGGTTTGTGCAGTTTGCACCGGTTCTTGAGAGATCGTGAAGGAGACACGATCGGCGAAGATTCTGGCGGTCTCTTGCCATTGAAGTTTTTCGGCGTCAAATTTTGATGGTTGTACTCGACTCTGCAGTGTTCGCTATATCCCCATATGTACCTCGGCTCCAATAAGGTAATAATCCGAATCGACATTGGCTCCTCGGAAAGTTTGGACCTCCAGGATGCTGGAGGAGTATCTGGCGGCGATCGCAATATGATCGACCGATCAAAGGATAGCTTCTAAGCTGTATTAAAATGATAAGGAGGTCAAGACGGTTTAATGATGACCACGAAGCCCCCAGTGTATTCTATCGCAGCCATGTAGCAGGAAGAGTACCCAAAATCAATCCATCATGAAAAGGTTAGCAGACTACATGTTGTGGAAAAGATATTTGAAACCCTTCTCTTTAAGGAGACAATTTTTATTAGAAGTAAATGGAACCACCTGAACCAATAGCATTTCTGCTTACGTTAACAATCACCTTTGGCATTAACTTCTTAGGCGCCTAATTGAGCTTTGAATTCCTTGCGTTTTCCTCGCTAATACAAACGAGTTTAAAAAGGCTATCATGTTTGAAAACACCGAGATTTCAAGACCTTTCAAGACGCACATTTCTGCTCCTTATATGAGCGTAAAATGAAAAGTTCTCGGCCTGACACAGAGATGGCATTCTAATCAGTAAAAATGTAGACGTCTTGCGTGTTGGGTAATGCACAAGAATTCTTCGTTTTGGGTGGAGAAAATTCACGTGAAGTTGACAAACATTTTCCTTCGTCGCCCTTTAACCGTCAATCGTTTAAAAGTGAACAGCAGAACCAGACGTGGTCTCACATCTCTCGAAGGGGACCCACGTGAAGGACAGCTAAAAACCGCAATCATACCGGAAGCCATCGAAAAAGTGCAAGTGTTATCGGACATACAGGGTAAAGTTGTTAATTGCTCTCAACCTGACGAGATGCGAGCAACGATCCCTGTTTCAATGACCGGGTCAAGTTGACATACAGCCTCCTCGCGGCGCCCTCTGGATAACCTCTACAACAACCGTTGAAAGGTGAACAAATGTATGCAGCTACCGCCCTAGTCAAGAGGGCGCTACAATACCCCGACCAGACTGGCGGTTGTGCAGCGGGCCAACAACCCGCCCATGTAAAACAGAACAAGTTACGAAAGAGCAAAATGCCTCGGATAAATGGACGAATTCTCAAAGACGACAGCGCGGGAAAAAGGAACACGACTTGCGAGTATGCTCCTGCAATGTAAGAACTCTGTGCACTCCTGTAGCTGCTCATACACTGGAAAGAACCCTTACGCAATATAAGGCGGATATTACTGCGATCCAGAAAATACTCTGATAGGAAACGATATGATGAGGAAAAAAGACTGCGACATCTGTTACAGTTGTCACAAAGGATTCCACATGTTGGGGTGCGGATTTGTCGTGGGAAAGTGGTTAAGGTCGAAGGTCATCGACTTTAAACCTACACATAAGTGATCGCCTGGCTGTGATCTGCACCAAAGGCAGACTTTACAACATCAGCCTCATATGTGCACCACTATCCCATCAAAGGGGACTTCTATGATCTCAAAAATAATGCGTACGGAGCTTGTCCGGAGTGCGATGTCAAAATCTTACTCGGGGACTTCAATGCCAAAATCGGTAAGGAGAACACCTTTGATGGAATGATTGTAAAGCACAGCCTCCACGAGACAACGGCTTTCGACTCACGGACTTTGCAACAGCTCGTAGTGCGGTGATAAGTAGCACAAGATTTCCACGCTAGCGAATACACATAGCAGCCTGGCGATCTCTGGATGGTCGAACCGCCAACCGAATCGACCATGTGCTCCTCGACGTAAGACACTCGTCAAACATCCTGGATGTGCGAACATTCATCCAGCCGCTGAAGTAGGCCTCCCACCCAGCATCGAAAAAGTCGGCAAAGCTATTCAAAAGCTGAAGAACAACAAGGCCGCAGGCTCAGATGGCTTGCCATTTCATTCATTATGGAATACTATAGTTAATAAGGTACGAATTCTTAGATTTCGTCAGCTGACCTCCTCGCGGAGGGGGGCGGGCAACAGGTTTGAGGTGTGTGAATTGATTTTCGTACAGGTCAAACACGGCTAACGAAGCGCAAAGCCCCTCTGGAAAACAAAAAGGAGACCTGCCTCGGAAACTGCCTATCCTGGTATGCCAGGGCCCTATTCGGAGCCGGTCGGGCTTAGCCCGAAGAAGTCACGAGCAACCCGGCAGTGGCCTCGTGAGCCATTACGGCGGTGGAGGGGGATACACGCCATGCACTAACCAGTGCATGCGGGAGTAAAAAGCAACAGACAACGGTATCGACTTAGGATGGGCACATGGAATGTCTCATCGCTGGCACTCGCAGGAAGGCATCTCGAGTTGGTTGAGGAAGCTGCCAGGTATCGGTTAGATGTCGTAGGTATATCTTCGACAAAGCAAAGAGGATATAGATCTGTGGACCATTCGGACGGGTGGAAATTCTTCCTGTCGGGAGTTGCACCTCAAATGTCTGCACAGCCGGGAGTGGGGATACTCATAAGTCCCAGCCTGGCATACAGGGTATTGGAGGATACCATTAGGAGGGAGAGTCGCGATCTTAAAACTCCAGCTTGAAAGATCAACTTTGGCTCTGGAGCAGATGCATGCACCAAACCTAGAGTCAAGGTATGCGACTTTGCTGGATGAAGTTGATACTGATCAACGTGGGTGAGGATATGTAACAACACGGGGGAGTATGATTGGGAGGAACGGCGATTCTCATCAAAACGCGAAAGGAGAGAGATTGTAGGATTTTTGCTGTGCGAATGCCATGTCCATTATGAACACCTTCTTTCCGCACAGAGACATTCATAAATATACGTGGAATCGTTGGAGTCTTCAACAGAAATCGTTGATAGATTTCTTTGTGGTACCATCGTGTGTGAAACGGATGGTTTGTAACGTTCGTGTGTTGAGAGGTGTTGAGAGGAGCTGAACTGTCAATTGATCATCACCTTGTGTTGTGTAAGCTGTATCTTACTGATAGAATACCTCGTCTACTAAGGCGGAAACCAACTATGGTTACACGCATACGGTGAGAGAAACTACAGAGCAGTTAGGTGCGGCAACTTTACACTGTGGCGCGAAGAACTTGCAAATTTAAGTTTAAGTATCTCGGGGTCTTCTTCACGAGTGATGGGAGGAGTAATACTGAGCTTTCCTGCAGGATTGGCCAAGCTGGGTCAATTTTGAAACAGCTTGGAAGATCTGTAATCAGGAAGACCGAGCTTGGTGTCAAAGCCAAGTTAGCGGTTCTTAACTTAGTATTTGTTCCAACTCTTACCTATGGTCATGAAATTTGGGTATTGACCGAAAGAATAAAATCGCGAATACATGCTGCCGAAATGAGATTTTTTCGTGCTGTTTTGGGAGTTTGGGATAGGGTGAGAAACACGGCAGTGCGCGGGGAGCTCAATGTTGAGCAGCTGGTTCTCCGAATGGAGAGGGCTATGCTTCGATGGTTTGGTCAAGTGAGACGAATGTCGCTACTTCCGAAGCGTGCTTGGATGCAATACCATCAGGAAGGCGACCGCTTGTCAGGCCCAGGACGAGGTGGTTGGGCATAGATCCTGATGAGTTAGAGTCGATGGCGGAGGACCAAGTGGCCTGGAGTTCCCGCGTGCGCGCATTACGCCCGCGACCCTTTTAGTGGAACATGCGTGTCACTGAAAATGTATATATGTAAATAAAACAAAGTGTGTTTGAGTTATCATCTAAATTTTTAACTCGTTTGAATATAACATCGTTCCAATGTCCACCGCGGCTTCTCTGGGTGGCGCGCATCCAAAATGTTCGATTTTCCATAACCCTGACCGATGGCATAGCTTATGTTAACGTTGAGGGCTGCTGTGGTTTGTAGCTTACCCGCATAAGCCTGCAACTTCAGAAAACCCCACAAGAAAAAGTATAGCGGGGTCAAATCGCACGATCTCGGTGGTCAGTCCAGATCACCTAAGTTCACCGTGTCATCCAATTTAGACCAAGAAAATTTGGTAATCATGGACCAAAGAAATATTTACCGATGACGCTGCTAGCTCAAAGTCCACATTAAACAGTGACTTTTTCGGGATGCATTGGACGCTCTTGGACCTCATCTGCATTAGCATCTCCCCGAATTCGACGATTTTGTTTGTTGACATACATATACATTCATCCAGAAAAATGGTCGCTGGAGATGATTTTTCGATGAGAATTAGGGTCAGTTTCCATCTGCTCCAGAGCACATTCAGCGAATACACGTCGTTGTCTATGATCGTGTACCCTTAGCTCACGGGTCAGTTGAATTTTGCACAGGTGCAGGCCTGTGGTCTGCGATAGGCCTAGTTCTTGTAAAACGACGCGAAACCGATCGCCCCGGATCCTCCTCACACTCTCACGAACAGCGGCGATGTTTTCGTCAGAACTTGCATTTCATTGACGCAGAGGACGTTATGTAAACGATAAACTGAAATAGCTGACTCAAATTTGTTCACCAAATTGCGAATTGCCCCTCGGTAGGACGATAGTAGCGACCGTGAAATTGGCGAAGCACGCGGAACGTTGCCCGAACATAATAATTTTATCATTTGCTCGTGTACTTGAACGCTATGTGTATCCATGGCAATTTGACAAAAAAGACTAAATAGACGACATGTAGCTTCAACAATGTGGCCGCTATCATCTGCCAAACTTCAAAAGCCCCTATTGGAAGCCCTTCTAAATACTTTGGATCAGAGGAGATAGAAAAGGCTAGAAATGTGTCGCAGAAATTAGGGATGAAAAAGTTTTGGAAGTACTTTCAGCATGGAGTTTATCGTCGATACACAGACAGATCTTGGAAAAATAAAGTCTTTTTAAGGGATCGACAAAAAGGTAAGTATGATGGAGGAAGTCAGAAAATGTTTTTAAATAAAGTTACTGGCTTCGTACATCTGCTTAAAAGATGGCTCTGGCCAAGATGCTAATAGTGTCTAACTGCTTTACTGACTGTATGTAGCCTGTTTGAGTCTTATTTCTGCCCATGAAGGACCAGAGCCAAGTTTCTCTCAATCATCCATGCTGTGTGTGATTTATTTTTCACATAGGTGAAAGGGCCTACCGTTTAGTGCTGATTCCGAACGGCGCGAATCGGGAAGCTTTTTCCTGGCAAGTATACTGTGGTAAATCGAAAACGTAAATAAAACTCGCAGGATGGTAGTGGATTTCAAAGATGGATTCCATTTTATTTTTCTTTTTCTAGCCCGTCTGCTCGTCCTCGTACTCGTACGCGTGCTCCGGAAGTCAGCCTCAAAAACTCCTTGTCACCGTGACAGTTGCTTGACATTTCCTCAGCTACTTCGACAGGGTGTCGCCGAAGTTATCACATATACTACGAGGGCCTTGCCAGTACACCCGCCGAGGAGGGACGCCGGGAATTAAACATTCGATGGCGCTGGTGTTATCGGGATTTGAACTCGCTCATCGTGCGTCAAAATAAAACACACTATCCCCTGCGCCACGGCGCTCTCTTACTTAATGGCCTTTGTAACCTGCCCTCCCAGTTTTCCCGTTGATAAGGTTATATTGGTCTAAAAATTTTTTTTTTTACTATTAAAAAACAAAAAAAAAAGAACTAAAAACGCTGAGAATTCCGTGAGTAAACGCCGGAATTACTAAAAAAGTCGAATTTTTGCAGCAGGAGTGGTCGTGGTGTAGTGGTTAACATCATCGACCGCAGAGTGGAAGGTCTATAGTTCAAGTTCGCTTCATAGCCAAGAAAAAGTAAATAGTATGCAACGCAGTTGTGAACGGAAAGTGACCAGACGTACTGCTGCAGGCATAACAGGCACACACTCACACATCCTCTGCGTGTGCAATATTTACAACAAAAAGTGCATTAACGAATTACTGAGAATTATAACCGACGCGAAATTTGGTCGGCTCTCGTCCTATCTTGGGCAAACCACCCCTGAAAGTAATGACCAAACATCTATGATCCAAAACTACTGCACTCCGTTCAGGTTGTTTGTCAAAAACATTAACTTGCGCGAAACTTTCGTTCACTATATTACCTTCGCTCGCACAACGTTCAATACTTTATAAGGCTTTAGCCTTGAGTGCGCGTGTGATTATAAAAAAAAAAAAAAAAAAAAAAAAAAACGAGCGACTAGAACTGGTCAACAGAAAAGGAGTTATGACAATACAAGACAACACACATCTTTTGGTGCATCAGGTCACAACGCTTAACGAACACATCAACTCATCAAACTCATCAGTAAAGCTTCTAGGAGTCACTTATCAACAATTTCACAAACAAGAGTATCGAAGAGTATCTTTCCAAGAACTGAATGGTCCTTCCTCCTTCTTATTGTCATCAAGTTACTTGATTCAATTATTGCGTCACTTTGTTCCAAATATACATCCAAATGACAAATAAACATAAATCAAGCACTCCGTGAGTCAGCTCAAGACCTGCTCATCCATTTCCTCCCCAACTAAACGGCCAAAGTATGTATTACATGACTCACACGATGGATCGCTAAAAGTGAGAATATGATTTCGAAAATGTCTGTTCTCGATATCGCCACACAACGTTTCTCTTTCGCATGTTCACTCACTCTTTGCGACTAAGATAGCTCACATCACACACCTGTATATGGATGCGGTAGCGCGCAATTGCAAGCGCGACTTTCCCCAACATCAATTCGTGTACCAATTTTACAATGAAACAACGAAAGCGAAATGTACACCATACACTACTGTGTAGCTCCTTATTAATCCATCATCGTAAACAAGATCGAATCCCAAAACTATCGTGGACAGGGTGTGTCTGATTTGACAAAATAAAATGTCATTGACCAAGTATCAGGTCCACTATCCCAACTTTATCGCCTACAGAGGCGCAGATCGTGGAGCTTTTTGACCGATTATCTTGTCTTGTGGCGCGGACCTACTTAGGGGCTAATAACATACGATTGAGATCGCAGCTACCTGCGATGAATGGTTCTGGTGATCCCAACGTTCACGGATTGTAAGTTATTTTCTGGAATTTTTTGTAGCACAATGGCCATTCATGTCTCAGACGATCGATTGAGAGTGAGATTCGCATCGCTTTTGGGCACGATCGGATTACGAGCCGAGGAAAAGTGATTAGATGAGTGTGAGTGCTATATGGTGTCATTCAAATCTAACCTCGAAAACGGAAATGCCTTAGAAAGCATTCTGATGATCCCGACAACATTCTCGAGTGGGCAAGAATGCAACGTTTCTCCTAATTCGCATACGCCCACCTCATTCGAAACCAAACCACCAAAGCAATATACTAATCATAAGACCGCCACTAGACCTTAGAGCATAGAACGTACAAAGCACGACATTGTACTCATAGAACAAGCACAATACCCAAGACGAGATGACTGAACACAAGAACCCAGCAATAAAGAGAGAATGGAGTGCAAAAGGCGAACGAACTCTTGTAGTCGACAGAGTATCAGGGCACCGCGACCACCTCTGGGTGATCATGATCATGATCATGATGATGATGATGATGAAAGTTATGCAACGGTGAGCGGCCACCACCACACTGCCACACAAGAACGCTTCGCTATATCTGTCGATGGCTTTTGTGTGCACTTTTCGCTGCATTTTCTGCACGGTATTGCTTTAGTTAACGGTGAAATGAGGAAATGGAAAACTCAAACACTGTTTACTGTACATTCACCCACTTTTCGCAAATGATATTGTGGTAGTTGCTCCGGCAGTGGCTGCGGCTTCTTCAGTGCAGCCATCGACCATCGATCGGCGACACGTAAGAAAGTCTTTTCTCGCGTCGCAAGCCGCCTCATCTCCCTCGAGACTACTGTCGGCCTATTGCTGGCACCGCGCCCGCCAAAGCCAAAACGATCGCTGCTGATTTTCTCTTTGTTGGATTTTTCACCTGGAAAAACAGTTAGATCCATGAATTTGCAATACGGCGAAGTGGCGGAATGGTGGAGTGATGGGGAAAAATGCACAATAACGGTAGATGATATGTCATGTTCTGGTGGCAGTGAAAGAGCTTAGAGCTCGGTGGTTCCGTGGTCCCCTGGTTCTGTGGGTGTTTTCGGCCAAACGGGTCGAACGTTGTTAAATAATCCGCAGGATTTTTATTTAATTTTTCTTTGCCACAGCGCATGCGTGTAGATCATATGTAAATACTACATGCGACAGTGTACACACGCGAATGTGGGTAAGTGATGGATAAGCGCATGATGTGCATGCACTTTTCGGTGGTGTGTGCGGCAATGATGAATTCGCATCTGTGTGAACGAGTGAATGTTGCAAAGTCGTGAGAGTGCATGGCTTATTCCGGGTGCGATGCACTCAAACTGGGTCAACAGGTGAACAAATGATATCTAGGCAGCGGCAGATGTAGACTCGAGTGAATTGTAAAGAATTAGCAACAAAATGGAAGTCGAACTCTGAAACTAGGGCTAGGTACATCCAGGAGTATGGACGAATGCCACAGCTAGCTGGTCTTGTGAAAAGCTTGACTAATTCGCGATGGCTGATTATTCATTGCTCTGTGGGTTGGAGGAGTTTTAAAGAAGACATTAAATTGAATTTATGACTTAACTTGGAGACTGAACACTGCATGAGTTAGAATTCTTTTGACTGACGCGTGTGTTGGGTTTTTAGGTCTGAGGCATTTGTGTACTTTATGTTGTGTATTGGACCTAGGCTGCGGTACATAATTCACCGAATGGATAGAAGAGGCTGGGTAGGAAGCCAGTTTTCGTACATTTTTTGAAGTACCACAACCAATGAGATAGATAACGAATTGGACATACTGCGTCGAACGAGGCAATAAAAGCAATACTATGGTCCACAAAAACACGATCGATATTCGCGATCAATGAATACAAAACCCAGGGACTCACAGTTGTTTTTTTTATATTTTTTGTAGATCGTACTGCATAAGTTAATGGAACTCATCAACAGCTGTAATTCAAACAAAGACAAATTAGCTACCAAGTGGATCACTTAGCCATGCGCGTCAGAGCTTAGCTTCTGCTTATTTCAAACGAAAATGACACTTGCTAAGAGCGCGTATTTAGTTGTATTAGAATTTAGTTACAATAACTAATAGGCCCAGCAAGCCCGTTTAACACAACGACCGTCTTCAGCTCTGGGCATGGAAAATTAGGTCCCTAAACAGACCACGTGCAGTCGAACCACTTGCGGACGCCCCAGACCGCTATAAAGCGAACTTAACCACCATTCAGGAAATTCGATGGAATGGATAGGTTAAAAAGCGGATGAAAAACGGATATTTACTGAGGCGACTGCTATAGGAAGTAAGGACAACGATTGTTCGGATACGGATTTGTTGTTCGAGGTGAACTAGGGCAAAAATTCGTACGCTTTCGGCATGAGAGCGAACACCTAATAACAATCCGTACTAACGCTGCGTTTTTAAAGATGACTCTACAAAAGATGGGTTCTACGAGCTCCTCGACAGAACGTATGCCCAATCTTCCAGCTATGAAAACAAAGACTTCAATGCTAAGCTGCGTAAGGAAAGGATCATTGAACTAGTCATCGATTGATCTTCTTCTGGGCGATATTTCCTTCTAGCCATTACGCACTTCTCACACCTCGATATACACAAAGGCATCTGGCGGTCGCCAAATCAGTCAATCACTAACCCGATTGATCACTACGCGATCGAAGTCAGACACTCCTCCACTATTCTTGATATTCGAGCTTTCTAAAGAGCTAGCATCGACTCGAATCACTATGTTGTAGTAGCCAAGATGCGCCCACGAATATCACGAAGGTAGAGATCGTTGTATTCTTATACAAAAGTTATGACCAGGGAAAGCTACTATCGCCAGAAACCGCTAGTGCTTTTGCCGATCGCGTAAGCCGAAAGCTCTAGTGGAACATTTGCAAACAAGCCCTTAAAAGCACTGCATCTGAAATTTTGGAATTCACACAGCTAAACAGGAGGCATATAAAAAGCAGCTCGTGAGCTCTACGAGTTAAACAGTAAGAAAGAGCAGGAAAAGTGCCCGATAGAGGACTTGGAGAGGTGTTACTGCAGGCGTGGCGTCCGAAGGTATTATCAATAGATAAAGCGAACATGCCATGGCTATAAAGTCAGAACGGAAGCCTCATCTCTTTTATGTAATTTTTGTCCTAATTGTTAATAATCGAGGACGCCGTGGCCCAGTCGTTGATGTGTTGGACTCTGACGCACGACGAGCGTGCACGTTTTCGCGGCGTCGCTCCTCAGCGCGGTATTGGCAAGACCCCTCTCAGTATACATACCATGAAAAAGCTTCTCGACTGACGCCGTTCGGAATCGGCATTAAACTGTAGGTCCCTTTCACCTGTGTAAAAAATACTTCATACACAACATGGGTGATTGAGAGAATCTTGGCTCTAGCCCTTCATGGGCTGTCACGGTACCAAAGCAGGCAAAACTGTTAATAGTGTTGGCTTTATCTAAAAAGACTCCAATTTGTCCATCTACGCAGACGATATGAAAATTAGCAGGACAATATTTACTCCGCCTGATATGGTCGCACTCTAAAATGAGCTGCATTCCGTCGGTACTTGGTGTCTGGTCTCCATATTGTGTTAGCCATTCTGTACGTATTGAAGCTGTGCAACTTAGGTGCTTAGGTTTTGCACTAAGCTGTCTCCCATGATCTGATGGAGTTAAACTACCATCTTACTAAGATCGACTGCAGTTGGTCGACTTACAAACCCTGAAAGAATGATGAACTGTATTGGTCTGAGTTTCGATTCCTGTGGCACTCCACTTGCTTTACTTCCTATCTTGACTCTGAAAAAAAAGTTCTTATCAAGATTGTCCTGCAATCAGTCACTCCTCTTTCGTGATTCAGCATAACAAATGCCTTACTGAAATCCAGAATTTCGTACCGCATCTGGAGGTAGCCCAGGTATAAATAGTGATAAATCAAAAAACCTCTTGAACTTGTGCGAGTAATAAAAAAGGACAACAGCTGTTCGAACATCAACTTCCTCATCCAGGTTCACTTCAGGTCAGCTGAAAAACTCTCTTGACTCGACTCGTAAAACTCATATAGCACTTGGGTGATACCCTGACGTAACCCAATTGTCATCTCAATCCACACCAAACCAACTCAACAACCATCAATTCCCCATAGGTTTCCGTACATGGAATCTTTTCTGCCACATTTCCATCTTAAGTAATTGAAACGTCAACTCTAATGTCAAATGTCAATGTCTTACTCACTGTCATCGCGAATGACACCTCCAACAGCCTCTATAGACGAGTGCAATTACCAGTTGACAAGTTGCCAGTTGCCAAGACCCACACGACTGTTATGTGCATGCCTCCTTTGCCAACCTTCTCCATTAACAGTTACGAGGAGAATTGTGAAAGTTGCCATCCTGCATGTGACACGGTGTATGCAGCAAGTGCACACGATAGTGAATAACAAAAGAGGTGTTAGACGAAATTCATAATGTAAAATGCTCGAGGAACCTGCCCCGAGGAGCCCACGCGCCTGCATAATCACCATCGGCTGACGTACGTTTGCATTGGGAAAAAACTGCAACTTGGAATGTCCACAAACGACGTGATGTTTGGCAACAGGACAATAGACAGGCGGCACACCCATCTACAGTTGAATAAGATTATTTGAATATCGCCTACCAATGTCAACGTCAAGTCGGGATTTTGTGGAACAAAACCTGAACCCGAACGCGAACTTCAAACGAGTGTGCAGTTGTTGAATCAAATACAATAATCGAATGCATCAACGAAAGTCGAAGCAGAGAGAAAGAGGGAGAGAGAAAAAGAGGGAGAAAATAAAACAAGTGAAGAGTGTGAAGCAAACGAACTGGCCCAAACCAGGAAGACATTCGCCGCATAACATAACATCCAAAGAAGTGTGCCAATGAACTCTGACGACCGAGTGAACGGGCAACGAGCGCACGATAAGAGCGAGATGGAACCTCTTCAACTTGTTGTCGATGTCATTCGTACGAGCCCGAACTACGGGTCTTACCAGTTTACCACTTCCACTCGTTTTATCATCATCTTTGTCTTACTCGGTTCTCTTCAATAATTTTATTCAATTTATGTTGTCGTACATACGAGCGAATAGATGGCGTTTTGAATTGCCTATCAGAAAGGGGATTACCGTCATTTGCAGCGACTCGCGCTCGAACCGATCGCGAAAAGTGATCGATGGTGTAGAAAGAACAACATAAACTGAGCAAGTTTGATGGAAAACAGCGTTGAAGACCACAAAATCAGACCAACGGCCTCGGATCACCTTAGAAAATGCATCTGATGTTACTGCGCTCGACGACGGTGGATTGCAATTCCCGGTTTTAACTGGTTTCGCAGAACTCTCCAGCTAGATCGTTGCTGCACTATTCGTCGCTGAATCGATAGGATCGGTCGCTGGCTTGGTGTAGCTCAGTTCGAGCCAACGACCGCGAATAACTTACATTTGCAACTTCTCATCCACACAATACCGTTGTGGTCTTTTTGCATTTCTTCATCGACGTCGTTGTGGCCCATGATCATAACGATGATCGTAATGACGGGAGAAAGAATTTCTTCTTTCTTCTTGCTTTCACATCGCACCGATCGACGGGGTTGGAGGGATGGTTGTTGCATGGCCTGTTGGCGGAGAGACGATTTCAATGGAAACCCGTTGAGGAGGTACAGAGTTCTTGTTATGCACGAGGAGTAGTGTGCGCCATTTTTCCTGGAAAAGCGAAAGAAAAACAAAAAAAAAAAGGAAAAAGAAAGGCGATCTGCACATTGGTGCACTGTGCTCGGTGAGGGGGTTTTCCTTGCATTGTATGCTCAAAGTACCGTAAAGTGTCTTTGATATGGAATAGAAGCAAATGCAACGATCAAGGGGGCAATGCGCGACTCTAGTTTGGTTTTCGGGGTCGTGCGAAGAGGTGAGGGCGACTGCGAGGGCGCTTACATACACTGGTCTAACTGTTATTTTCTGCGGTGGAAAATAATGTAGGTGAAGCCTGAAGAACACTGTAAATTATACTGCATTCTCGTATGAGCTATCATTATTATGGCTGCCATCGTTCTATCCAGCCGTTTCCCTGAGGATCGGTTGAATTGCTTTTATATTGAGTTGCATTCGTCCTCATTTAAACTTTGACGGAAGGATACATATGTAATAAAATGCTAACGAGCATTCGGATATAGGGTCCACAGTGCACGATTGTACGAGGTCATAATTGGTAAGTGCCCCAACCGAAATGGAGCAGCTCGATGGAGGGAAATCGTGGGATAGAAAATTGATTTGAATTCAAGAATGAGAACGTACATAGAAATGGAGTCGTTTGGAGGTGCTAATGGGCTTATTTGACACCTTTTCGACAGCACGTGAATGGAACTTTGCAGGGAACCTTAATAGTTTGCGTTGTGTGGCACACTGTTCTCAATATGAATAATAGGTATTTTCACGACAAAATTTCATTCATCAGCTCGAATGCGAGCGAACGTCGTCATCCGACAAAGACCGTCTCGAGTCAATTATAACATCAAATAGTATAACGAAAACACCTTCCCTAAATCTCTGTGCCGAATTTCATAATCCGAATGCAAAACAAATGCGAATCGAAAACGCATACAGCTAAACAACACCGTCATTTGCACCATTTTACTTCTTTACTTTACATGCAGTTTAGCTCAAAAGAGAGAGTTGCATGTATGTATGTCAAATATCTCTGCTGAACACCAACACACCCAACACACCTATCATATCTGTGTGCGAGAGGCAGTAAGTGATAGAAAAATTTGCGGAAGACGAAAACCACTTAAGAAGGACATTGACCTCGGCACATTTTCCAATTCGATCAGTTCTCTCTTCGCTGAGCACTAGAAGCTCTCTTCACTGCGTATTGCATTCGAAAGAGAACGAATATTAATATGTGTGTGATCTCTCTTATTCGCAATGCACCACTACAGCGATAAACCAGGAAACCGAAGCAATGTGTGTGAAGGTCTTTGTGTCGTTTGCCTATTGCATGATCATTCGTTGTCGTCGAAGCTCAGATGGTCGCGCGCCTTGACTTTGGCCCCTGACTTTGGCCGATGACAATCCATAAGATATCTACATACACATGTATGTGCTACGCAGTGCACTTCAATCGGATTGTATTCATATAGCGCGAATTATGCACTTGCGATCTAGTTTTTCTCTAATTACGTTGCGAGGTGGAAGCTTTTCAGTCGGAGCTTTCGGTGAATGCTTGATCGGCGCAATGGAAACAGAAAAGTTGCAGTTGGATTTTGATACAATACTCGTATTTTCGCGTTTTGATTTTCGCTTCTTGTGTCACAAAAGATTTTTAATCATTTCGATACCAAACACACCAGCATAGCATCCGACCCACGCTCGATCAGCAAGATCGACGATCGCGAGTGAAGAGGAAAAGGAAGAGCAAGTAGCAACTTTCCACTTTTTGCCATCACCACACCAACATACTCGTACTCGCATTGGCGAGCTTTTCATAAAACATGTTTAGGCGAACGCGAAGGTAGATATGAACGCGATCGCCAACCCAGCCGTGACTTTTGCGCTTGCGTTTTGAGCCCGGTCATTGGCCCACATTCGGACGGAGTGTCGTAATAGAAAACGCAACAGTACAACGCTCTCCACATCAATGGAGGTTAACTGAAGGCAGCAATGACGATGTGGTTGTTGCAGTAGTACGTATGTACATATGTACATATGTACGCACATATTCGTTTGAGTTTAAGTTGTTGACGGCTACTTTGGTCGCTCGTTGATGTAGCGCACTGCGATCATTTTGACGATCAAACTGATCTACACATTATTGTGGTTTTTATTCTTAACACTCGCTTACTTGCCCTTTGCGTTCTAGGCTTTAAGAATATTCCAGAAGAGGGGTATCAATTTGTCTCTCTCTCTCTCATTCTCTCACTGCCTCTCTGCCTCAATGTTGAGTATACTTTTTGCACTCGCGACACCAACTTTAGAGCACAAGCAACCAGCTACCAGCTACCAGAGACGAAAAGAAATTTGCAATGAAGTGCATTGGAAAGCGGAACAAGTTGTGCAGTACGATGCATTTCTTTCGAATTTCTTAGAATTCTTCTACATAAAGTGGTATTTGTGCGCATGCAGTTGCGATTGGTAGAATGGGAAAACTGGCTACGATGGCATAGCGGTATGGCGAGACTCTTAGACTCGGTGATTGTTAAAGAAAATTGCGAGAAAATTTAATTTTCCACTTGATGTTGGACTCATTTTAGCTTGTGCTGATGCCCATGGTGAACTGAGAATAGATGAGTGCAGATCGGTGCAGGGGTTTATGTGCGCGATGAAGTATGCTTGTGTAGTAGTCCTACTTTTGCCTCAACAGTCCGAGTCGAAGATGGAGATTATAGCTGATATAGGTTCGAAGTTGATTTGAATTAACACTTTTCTTTTATTATAAAAATCGCATTTATAAAAAAAAGGAAGATTTATTGTCTATCGTATAACAGTTAGAACGCACACCTTATTTTGTTGGGAAAATCCGATGTTGCGGAAGTTTTAATTTTTTTTTTTTTTTTTTAATGGCGCCCGGTATGGGATTGACGTTTTCCATGATACGGATTGTGAAAATAATTTGGTATTCTGATAATTCCCATTTTATTTTAAGTAGCCAAAGGGGCTACTTGAAAGTAGAGTAGGGAAAAGGTTAGCGAAAGCTACTATATCGGATTTAAGGTGGCCCTAGCCTTCCAGGTATCATTCTATCTTTTACTAGCTAAAAAGTGGACGTAATCTGATGTTTATCTACAGATTTTGTAGAAACTTCAGTAGTACCACTATACCACTATACAAGGATTTTAATTAAACACTATCCACAACCCGGTGACCACAAAGCGGCTTTTAGGTTTTTGGTAGATACTTTTTAAAATCTACTTCTAATCATTGACCACTCAATACATCTTTAGGAGCCAAAATAATTACACTGGCTACTACTCAATCACGACTGCACTATCCCACACAGGTGCACTGTGTGTAATCCCACTAACCACTGGATTAAGGTCATGCTAATTAGTCGTATTATATCAGCCACATCCGGACAGGTTATGGGCAGATGCAAAATTTCTGCGCAAAATTTCGCATGCACTTGAGAGCACCGTGGCGCAGTGGGTAGTGTGTTGGCCTCTGACGTCGATGACACGGGATCGAATCCCGACACAGCCATGTCATCGAACGTGTTTTTCGCGGTGTTTCTCCTCAGCGGGGTTCTGACAAAACCCCCTGTAGTAAAATTGTCATGAAAAACTTCTCGAAATTCGCCGTTCGGATCCGGCAATAAACTGTAGGTCCCTTTCACCTATGTGAAAATGAAATCACACACAATATGGGTGATTGAGAGAAGCTCGGCTTAGGTCCTACATGGGCTGTAAAGCCAACATGCATACACATACAAACGCATGCACTTGCGCTTCAGTCCATCTCTTACTGGTACGGCGGAGAGGGCTTATCGATTAACCCAAACTAGATAATGTTAGTCCCGTTTACAAAGAGAAGGAAGATACAGTCCTGCTCCGTCTCTCTAAATGGTACAAACATAGGATTTTCCGAAGAAGTTAAGTATCTAGGTATTGACCCTGATCACAAAGAAACTCACCTGGAACTCCAACATCGAAAACAAACTCACAAAGGCGACTAAGGCACTGTGGGTCTATCGACGCACTTACGTTAAACCCGGGATTAAAAATTAAGTTGATCCACAGGTTTATATACCGCGATAGTAAGACCCATCATCATATATGCATTTGCAGTACGGTGGGCAAAAGTTTGACTAAAAACGATAATAGTTAAACTTCAATGCCTTCAGAAACTAGCGTGTCTCGGCATTACAGGCACTATGGACTTACTCCACTGAACCTTTTCATTGAAAAGGTTGCATTACGCAGAGCAATCAGAATTCTACGCTCGGAAACAGGCCTAAAATGTAGACCATTGTGTCACATGCCAATGTTGCAACATCATACTGAGCTGGGTATGATTACCACGGCTTCGGACGCATTAACACACACCCTCACAAGAGACTTGAGATACTGATCCCAAACCGCACAGCTTGGGAAAGCGGCGATCGCTTGCTCATTGTCAAAGATCTTAGGTGGTACACAGATGGCTCAAAGATAGGTTCTGGCGTTGACGTCGGCTTCTTTGAACCAACTCGGAAAATCCCAAAAGGACTAAGTATGAGTCCTATTATCTTCCAAGCTAAATTATACGCCATCCTAACCTGCGTCAACCTAAACTTAGAGACTTGCATAAGAGGAGTAACCATCAATATACTCTCTGATAGTCAAACATCGCTATAGCACGAACTTGAATTCCATTAAGGAAGGCCATTATGCTCTATAAAACCCAGCCAAAAGAAATAAGGTCAAACTCTGGTCGGTACCAGGGCATAGAGTCACTAAGAGCAAAGAAATCGTCGATCAACTAGCTAGGAAAGGTTCCAGCGAAAGATACATAGGTGTTGCACCTTTCTGCAAGTCTAACATTAATTTTTTCTTAGACAAGTGGAAAATCTTCATCACCTATCCCTTTGGAACAGCGTTCAAGGACTCCGCGAATCGAAAATATTAGTACGGCCGCTGAACAAACACTCTATTAACATCCTTAACCTTAGAAGGGTAACTATGTTTTTTAGTACGTTACAGGTAACCATTCGTCGAATCGACGAATGGTATATGTACACTACATATGTATGTCCACATACTACAAGCACTTAGAGGTGGCTAGGGTTACACGAAAAGAGGATTCTAGAGTAAGAGGACTAAAGAGAAAACTAAAAAAATTAATTTGACGTTCGTCGAATCGACGAAGGTTACCCTTCTGGGACACTGTGGTCTGAGATATATCATCTCAACAAAGTTAACATCTCGTCTGAAACTGAGTGTTGACTCTGCCTTGAGGGCGAATAAACTGCAAGGCAAATAAAATGTCAGTGTATTGCCCTTTGCCAACTTAGGAAGCGTATCGTTTCAGCTCTTAGGAAAGACATTGTCAACTTTATTGAGAAAGTGAACAAACCCGTCGTCTAGTCGGTTAGAAGGGACAATAGGTCTACACAGGTCGCAGTGTCTCATGCTATATATTAGCACTGGCCCCTTAAAAAAACTAAAATTAATATCAAAAACCAGGAAGAACATTTTTTTTACATTTTTTTACAAACCTTAATCCGTCGTGGAGGTTGACTTGATGAATACCTTTGAAACATTTCAAAATCCCGTGAAGCCAGGCCTAAAATATAAAGGATAATATGGTCGGTATAACACATTGGGAGGGCGCTGTGGCGTATTGGTTAGTACGTTGGATTCTGAAGAACGTTGAACGAGTTCGGATCCCGATAACACCAACGCTATCGAATGTTTATTTCGTGACGTCCCTCCTCGGCTGTGTACAGGTGAAATCCCCTGTAGTGTACTTGCCATGAATCGGACTTAAAAACTGGATGAAAAATAAATCACGCACAACATGGGTGATTGAGAGAAGCTTGCCTGTGGTCCTCCAAGGGCTGCAACGTCACCAAAGAAGAATAACAGGTTGTGCGGCCTTTTTTATTAGACCCGTAGGACGGAGAATAGGCAATGAGTGAATACACCCACTTCAATGAATGACATGCTAAAATTCGACAAATCCTGTGGAGCTAATGACAAAAGTCAAGAAATGTACTGTAGCTTCTCTGTGCCATTAAGAAGACCCCAGAAAGTAGCGAAAGTATTTTCGAAAAATTGCTTTTTCGATGCAAGCCCTTGAAATGATGTTTCTTCGTGCCATTGTAAAAGTTACCCGCTAAGGCAGGTGGGAGGCCGACTAAGCGTTAAACCGTTCAAGTCCAGACCAGCCAAATTGATTCAGCGTTCTAGTTACGGAAGCTTCACCAGTGATGAAGTCCGAATTTATATTGCCATGCATGCAGTTCCTTCTGTTTTGAATTCATGACACGAACATGTGTTAGCTTATGCTAGAACAGCAAGCATTTTGAAATCTCAGGAAATCTCATCTGCTCTAAGTTAAGTCTCCACCAGATTTGGCTCACTACCAGAGTCCTCCGCTTACGTCTGTTCTTGGTTTTTCAATGTCATATAACACCGGGAGCGCCCGTGGCGCCGTAGGTCAAAGGATTGCGTCGGTGAAGAAGGTCGTAGTAAAGAAGCTAGCTTAGCTCTAAAGAGGAACACTGGTTCAGATGTTTTACCTTCTGTGGATATGTTGATTGAGGCGGCGAAAGTAGCGCAGTCGACTGTTGAGGAGAAGGAGAAAGAAATCGCCATGCCAGTTGGAAGTAGCATCTGTGTCTCCAGTTGAACAGGTTGCAGATATTCGAAAATCCGTGGAAGTAACGGAGCTCACCAACGATAAGCTGGAAGCAATACGGCAAATAAGTAACAGACACTGACAAATCGTTGCAAGTTCCCATCACGCTTCTCACTCCACTCCCGTGGCAAGCAAGCCTGCAGCTGAAAAGAGCACCCAGGCTAACGTAAAGCCTTGCCATCAAGATAATTCTGATTACAGTCGCGATCAGTCAGATATGGCGAAATTATTAACGATCTTGAATCCAAGCCAGGTGCAGGAGTTGCCGTCTTTCTCAGGACAGGACAAGAGGGAATGGCCTTATTTTGAATCCGTTTTTAAGTTTTCCACGCTAGTGGGTAGATCTAACGGTAAGGAAAACGTTGCTCGTCTAAGGAAAGCATTGACAGGCGAAGCTTATCATAGTTTGAGGTATTCGACAGATGCAGATGGAATCATGGTTTCGTTGCGCGCAATTTATGGAAGGCCCGATGTTTAAGTGCAAAATCTCACATCGAATCTTCTTAGACTGCCAGCGTTGAGCTCAGGCAGGGATACAAGATTTCGTCAGTGGGCTGTGACATTGAATAGGTTTTTTGCGGATATCCGGTCCATGGAGTTGGAGAGGGAATTCGACAACAACTACGTTTTGACGGATCTAGCGAGCAAATTACCTCCTGCGCTGTACCACGACTGGCAGGAGCGAAAGCTAATGAAGCTTCATGCAAATTTAGGGCATTTTGCGGTCTTCCTTACAGAAAAGTTGTTTGATTTGCCGCCGGAGATATCGAAACCAGGAAGGTCCTGAGGGGTCAGCTACCCGAAGGCCGGTTAGCTTTCGATATGAGACCCTTTCCTCACGTTGGCGTGGACTAATTTGGACCAATGAACGTAAAATATGGAAGATGTGGGCGGCGAAGCGATATGGGATGATATTTACCTGTTTAAATTTTCGGGCCGTGCACATTGAGGTTCTCAATGATCTTAGTTTGGACCAATGTACTATGGCGTTGCGCCGATTTCTCATCATCCGTGTCGTCACCAAATTTATTTACAGTGACAATGGTCTCAACTTCGTCGGAACAAAGAATCGATTAGAGAGGGACATCGAGGAGATGGAGGGCGATCTGAGTGAGTACTGCGCAAAATACGAGGGCATAGTTTGGCGTTTTATCCCAGCGTATTCGCCATGGATGGGTGGAGCATGGGAGCGGCTTATCAAATCCATCTAGTCCAGCATGGATTTTATTTTAAGAGGAGTGACCCCTCGAAAAGACGTTCTCCTGAATGGGTTAATGGAGGCCCAGGGGCAGATTAACAAGCGGCCGCTAACTCACATACCCGTTGACCCAGAGGATCCCGAGCCACCCACGCCGAATTCAATTCTTTTCGGGGACGGCGACCGAGATGTTACAGTACCTGGAGTTTTCTCGGGACATGATCAGTGGAGTAAGTTGTATAGTCGACGAGCGCAGCATTTGATGAGAATGTTCACAAGACGTTCGTACTCTGAGTACCTTACGGAGATTACCAGGCGCTCAAAGTGGTACAAGGATACGAAGCCGGTGGTGGTCGGCAGCATTGTACTTATGGTGGAGCCAGGTGAAGTTCGATCTGCGTGGAAGCTTGGGAGAGTTACACGGGTTTACCCCGGACCAGACGGAGCTGTGCGGACTGCTGATGTTTGCTTGATAAGTGGAGCAGTAACGGCGAAAAGGTCGGTTGGAAGGCTCGCTGTTTTGGTTTTGGAGTCTTCGCACTAGAGCATCAGACGGGCCGCGGGATGTCATCGAGCCTAATTGGGAGATTAAATATTATATGAATGATTTGGTTCTGGCAACGTCTTGGGGAGAAAAATGAATTTGGGCAATTTGAGCAAATTTCATGGGTATACGTCAATCAAGAGGAGGAAGATCGACTTTCAGAAAAACCACACGTGGAAGCGGACTGAGGTTACCCCACGACGTTGGCCGTAGGTAGATTTTCTTGGTTTTCCCACCAATGAAATAAAATCTTCCCAGCCATAAAACGAAAGATATTTATTATTGGAGAGGAAATACACCAGTTTAAGCCGCGGCGCAACACCCCCTGTAGTATAATTGTCGGAATCGTCAATAAACCTATGGGAAAAAAAAAATCACACACAACATAGGTGATTGAGAGAAGCTCGACTTTGGCCCTTCATGGACTGCAACGCCAACATACGTACATTGATAACACCGCTTGTGTCCATATAACTTAGTAGTTCTATGTACATTAGTTATTCTCAAGCTCTAAGGAGAATTCGCCGAATTGATATGCCGCTTTTGTTCGCATTTCGTACGTGGACGGAATGTAGATTCTTATACCGGATCTTTCATTAAGCCCTTCCTATTTTGAAATGTAAAAAAAAAAAAAAGGTGCGTGTGAGGTGTCATCAAGACGTTTCCTTCATTTGAAAGACCCACCGACGCCATTATGTGCGGAATACAAAGTTGTCCGAATGTTTGTCACGGTTTCTCTAGGTTGCATCGAAATGTCAAATTTTCCATGACTTCTTATTCTTCTTAGTGGGCGCTACAGTTCGGGGTGAACCTGGGCCTCAACCAACATGCCCCTCCATCTAGCACGATCTTTCGCTAGCCTTTTCCATTGCCGCATGGAATGGCTGAGGTCCCCTTTCACCTGTGTGCGCCATCTTAAAGGCGGCCGTCCTCTGCTTCTTCATCCCTCGGGGTTGGATTCAAAGACTCTCCGGGCTGGAGCTGTGGTGTCCATTCGCTCTACATGGCCAAGCCATCTTAGGCGTTGAGTCCGAAGACGCCTGACTAGGCTCATGTCGCTGTACAGCCCGTAAAGTTCGTGGTTGAATCTTCTCCTCCATCCCCCGTCTGCGTTTATAGGCCCAAAAATCACGCGCAAAATCTTTCTCTCGAACCGACCAAGGGCCTCCTCATCCGCTTTTGATAGTGTCCAAGCTTCTGCCCCGTACAACAGGACTGGGATGATAAGGGTCTTATATAGAGTCAACTTTGTCGTTCGGAAGAGGGCTCTATTACTCAGTTGCCTCCTGAGCCCAAAGAAACAGCGATTGGCAAGAGTGATTCTGCGTTTGATTTCGGAACTGATGTCGTTGTTCCAGGTCACTGCGGAGCCAAGGTAGACGAAGCGTTTAACTACCTCGAACTTATATCTGCCTATACAAACGTTCTGGCCGAGACGTCGGTGTTGAGCGTCCTTTTTTGATGACAGCATATATTTAGTTTTGCCCTCGTTTACCGCCAAACCAATTTTCGCCGCCTCCATCTCAATACTCGCAAACGCCTCATTGACATCTCGCTGTGATCTACCTATTATGTCAATATCGTCGGCGCATGCAAGGAGTTGCGAGGATTTGAAATAGATTGTGCCTCTTCTATTGGCCAGTGATTTTTGCACAATCATTTCCAATATGATGTTGAAGAAATCACACGACAGCGCATCGCCCTGCCTAAATCCTTTTTTGACATCAAAACTATCGGTAAGGTGTTCACCGATTCGGATGGAGCAGCGAGCATTCTCCAAAGTCATCCTGCATAGTCTGACGAGTTTAGCAGGTATGTCAAAGGAAGACATAGCGTTGTATAGCTCGTCTCTAAATACGCTGTCGTATGCGGCTTTGAAGTCGACAAATAGGTGGTGAGTGTCGAATTGAAATTCATTGGTTTTCTCCAGTATCTGCCGTAGTGTGACTATGGCGCATAAATCAGGCTGAATTTAACCGATGACTTTGGTTATGTTTTTTTAACTTTCCAGTGGGAGGGCGCAGTGGTTAGTGTGTTGGACTCTGACGTACGATGAGCGAGTTCGGATCCCGATAACACCAACGCCAGCGAATGTTTATTTCGCGGCGTCCCTCCTCGGCGGGGTACGGGCAAAACCCCCCGTAGTATAACTTGCCTGGAAAAAGTTTCTCGACTTGCGCCGTTCGGAATCGGCACTAAAACTGTAGGTCCCTTTGACCTGTGTGAAAAATAAATCTCACACAACATGGGTGATTGAAGAGAAGCTTGGCTCTGGTCCTTCATGGGGTGTAACGCCACCAAAGAAGAAGAAGAATCAAGCCACTACTCTATGACTTTAATCATAGTGTCATTTTTTAAGCACTTGCTTTTTAACTGTCAAAAAAGTAAAAAGAAAGTTCCAAAACTGGACATAATTTTTTAGGGTTCCGTACCCAAAGGTAAAACGGAACCCTGTTACTAAGACTTCGCTGTCCGTCCGTCTGTCACCAGGCTGTATCTCATAAGCCGTGATAGTTAGACAGTTGGAATTTTCACAGATGGTGTATTTCTGTTGCCGCTACCACGACAAATACTAAAAACAGAACAAAATGAATATTTAAGGGGGGCTCCCATACAACAGACATGATTTTCATCCAAAAAATCCTGCCTGCAACCAAGTTCTGTCATTTGATGAGGTAACATACATAGTCTCTTTCATATTTATGTAAACAGATGGTACGGAACCCTTCGTGCGCGAGTCCGACTCGCACTTGGCCGGCTTTTATTCTACTTGATAGTCTAATAACTGCAATTTATTTGTTAGTAATAATAGCTCATGTTTTTAAATCACTTCTTCATATATTTTAGTTAGTATCTCGCCAGCAACGGATGGAGTTTTAAGCAATTGCAATTGCAATTGCAATTGACGTTGACTTGTCGGCATAAATGTGACGTATCCCTAAAAAAAGCTTTCAGTAGTCAAAATGCAAGATCTAGCCGGTTGATACGCTATGTCTGGAATTACTTGCTCACCAAGTCGATTGCGACGAGCCAAAATTTGACGAGGTGTGCGAAAAACATTTTTCACAGACTATGATATTTGATATTATAACTCAATAAGTCGTAAGTACTTTTGAGGCAACAGTCTTCTAATTATAAAATGGCAATGCCAACTGAATGCGTTTGAGTTTTTTATAGGTTACATATCACACGAGTGCTGTCAAATATTGTACACTGTAAAGCCAAACAGCAAAATAATCACCCATTATTGAGTTAAGTAGTTGAGTATTTAGCAAAGGCTTGAAGCTTAAGTACCCCCGTGAGGACCCATTAGCGATCACATTTGTCTAACAGAAAATACACCTCAGCTTTAGCTAAGTCTACTCATTTCAAGAATCATTGTTCCTTTCCTTCTTCTCGGAACCCTCAGCTTTCTTATCCAATTAGCACTGACTTGTCAACAGAATTTTGAATTTCTGGGAGAGCCGGGAAATAACGTCGAAGATACCAATAGTAAATCCATAGAATATGATGAAATATTTCATCCTTCCATCAAACCAAGCAGTTCCAGTGGTGTGATCTACAAACATCGATCAAGTGAGTGACCTCCTCGCCCACTCGGCAGGTTCCATCTGAACCACCTGGCATTGTAATCCATTTATCAAAACCCATCCATCAACTGATGCCCTTTCAAGCAATTACATTTCCTATAGGCCTTATGCCATTTGCACCTTGACATCTTGACTCGTAGACCTTTTTTGTGTTTTACATAATTCCCATTCGAACCACAACCAGTGCATTCACCTCGCATTGCCATGATCTCGGATTAGAGGAGAAAGAATCGGCTACCAAAAACGAATAAAATTATCAAATTACTCTCGCTAGACAGAACAGTGACCCGGACGGTGGCATAAAAGCCAATAACACCGTGGAGTTCATTAAACGTCAACGAATCGAATGTGTTGAAAAGCGGGTGACAAAAAACCAACATAAAAAAAAACTGCTCTTCGCTCTCCCGAAATTAGCTCAAATCTTCCAGATGATTTCGGAGTTCACTGAACTTGGCATAGAGCCGAGAGCTGACAGTCGAGGTGCAAAGCGTTCTTTAGGAAAACGAAAAGTCCAAAAAGAGGAAAACGACCGCCTGCCGCTTCTGGAACACGCACAGAGGAGCGCATTGTGTCATGCGGCCCGAACGGAATACTAATTATTGACACGACGACGATGAACGGATGAAGATGGTAGTGGCTCCAATGGGATTTTGTGTTAAGGTGGTTAGTCGGGGAAATGGGTCAGAACAGCGAACCTTTTGTTTCTTACTTGGTAGTTCCCTCGTATTTGTGACCTAAGATGACAAGATCCGTTAGCTTACTGGACACTGGTTTTTCATAATCGAATCATTATCACAGCACTGGAGAGGGAATGTGATAAGTTAAAAAGGTCAAAGCACTTCAGAAACTATCAATAGAGAGCAAGAGCAAGAGTGTACGGGTGAAGAACAACCGAAAGAACTCTTTTCTTCGACGAAAAACTTTCACCAAATTAAACCTCTTCGTAAAAAAGCAAGAATTAACACAATTAGCAAGAGCAAGAATGAGGTAGGAGAGGGGAAGGAAGAGAGTGGTATGGAGTAACGACAAGCGTACAACAAACGGATCGGCTTAAGAATGAAATTTCAAGTTCAAGCCACAGAAGTTAACAAAACTCACTGAAGAGTTCATCGACCGGAATATGAAAGGAACAACATGGGCGAGACACTGACGGATATACGAATCCCAAGGGGAGAACAATCTGTTCTACGAGATAAGCGTCTTCCTGGTGGATTGGTTGGCTGGTAGTGTTGTCAGGATGGTGGTAGCTGCCACCACCCACCCACACGGAAGTGAATTGAGTATTGTTGTGAGGAGTTCAAATGTCGTGGGCGATAGTTTGGTTAACATCACAGATGTAACAGATAGAGGAAAATGGGCATGAATTGGGAAACAGAACCTTAAACCAGTTCGAATGGGGAACCATTGAAAACAACAGCACTATTGCTCGTAACGAATTGTCAAGAACAAGAACGAGAATAAGAAGAAGCAGAAGATGAAGAAGACGAGGCGGTCGAAAGAACAGTAGAAGTGGACGGTAAAGATGGTTCATCGAACCCTCTCTTCGAATCTAGGCTAAACGTTCTTGAGTTGCAATGAAAACGAAAAGTACCGCAAGCTTACCGCTACACACGTACAAAACCTTCGTCTTCGTCTTCATCTTGTTCTTCTTCGGCGGTCGTTGTTCACGTTCCTTAACACACATACATTGAAAAGCCAACACGTCTCCGTTTTGGCCCGTTCCGTTGTGGCAACACTGTGCTTTGTGGTTCGTTTCATTTGCACTATACAGCACATCCATACATACATACATACGTGGATCGATCGTCATTTATATTCCACTAACGAATCGGGTTTTACTTTACCCAACTGCGGGTAAGATTTGTAGGCCTCCTTCGGCCACATGACCTGCAGTTCATTTTTATGTAGTTTATCGGCCATAAAGTCAGGGAAATGCAGTTGTGGCCAACACACTCGCTGTCGATGATCACTGATCACATCACGATTCCAATATAACGTGTTTAAACCTAAATCAATGGTTCCTAAACCGTCGCATTCAATCTGTTATCAGCTCTTGACCAAGTAGGACAGTACGCAATCTCGCTCCTCAGTCATCCTGGACACCTTGCCTTCCTTTCACCTTTCACATTCCGCAATGTCATTGATCGGTGCTGCAACATTGCCGCCAAATTACCGCACACCATCGCCGTGTCAACGAACTTTCATCCGAAAAAACAGCATAACATTACTGCTTATCGGTGAGATAATTATTTCGGTTGAAAAGCAAAATTGTTGTTTTTGTTTTGGTTTCGGTTATGCAGATCTCATTAGAGGTTGATGACTACTTTTCTGGTCTGTTGTTTTGGCATGGGGCATCGGGAAGAAAATAAGCGAAACCAGCCATGGTGTTCGATTGCGTGATTCCAGACAAAGAACTGCCAAGAACTCGAAGAGGTCCAGAATCGCGCCAAGTGATGGCAGTATGTACACAACATCAGCCGAGGTTTTCGGAAAAAGCTGGGAAAAAGAGAAATAGAATGCAGCGACCAAGTGAGCTCAAGACACACGGGTCGTTGATTTGAATCGTGAAAGAGTGAATGTTCCCGAACTTCTCTGTTTTGGATTTTACTCGAATTTTGCCTGCGATATATGGGCAGTAATGCGAGAAGTTCATTGCCATCTCGCACCGATTCGAAAGTATGACAAATTAGTGTGCGTCGATGAAGTATCCATCGCCTTGAGATGATGTTCTATCAACTCTTTGATATCAGTATCGATTTCAATTACGCGAACAAGAGGCAGAGGAAGAAGAAGAAGAAGCTTAACCGTTAAGTCCACGGTCATTGCTGTGCATTCCGACGTCATACATTGTATACCTACGTATGCCCGTGAACATGGAAAATCCTCAGCGGAGAATGGGTAGGACGGAGGGGAGAAAAAATGAAAAGTTGACGGGAAAATCAGGCCGATGGCCGCTTACCCGCTGACGTTTGATTTTTGTTATTTACTTGCTATTTTGTCCGGGATTAGGTCTTCTTCACTTTAGTTTTTATGTAGCGCCAAGCCGCATTGATCTAGCGATGGCATTGTAGTTTAACTGCGGCTGCTTATACGGATTATGGAATGATAATAGTCACATGAAAGGAGAAACGATGTTACGAGCGGGGCTATAGTAAACCTTTTTCGATTATTGGAATTCCGCGCATTTTGCTTTGCTGGAAATGGAACTCTATCAAGGTAGCCCGTGCAGACTATTAGCATCTGCAATGTCCCCTTTCGTCTGATGTCAAACGCTCTTCTTGTAACAAATATCCAACGAAATGGCAGGTGGATTACAATCCTGTTCAGTTGAGCGTACCTAGTTGTCTGATACCTTCAACTGAAATTATCTAGCTTTAACCCTTTTAAACTGCGCGCGCAAATGTATTTGGGAGAATGCCTTTTTCTCCAGGGTCTGAGCCTGAGCAATAGCTGCCTTTCATTTCTGACGGTGCCGGGCACGCTGCGTCCAGTTATCAAGACCAAGTTGACTTACATCTGAGATTACTTACTTACTTAGATGGCGCTACAGTTCGGGGTGAACCAGGGCTTCAACCAACAAGCCTCTCCAGCCGGCACGATCTTTGGCTAGCCGCTTCCAGTGCCGCACGCCCTGTTGGTTGAGTTCCCTTTCCACTTGTGTGCGCCACCTTAGATGCGGACGTCCTCTGCTGCGTCGTCCCTCGGGGTTGGAGTCGAAGACTCTTCGGGCCGGAGCGGTGACGTCCATTCGCTCTACAGGGCCCAGCCATCTTAGACGTTGGATCCGAAAACGTCTAACTAGGCCGATGTCGCTGTGTAGTTCTTAGTTGAATCTCCTCCTTCACTCTCCGTTTACACAAATGGGACCAAAGATTGCCTCTTCATCCGCTTTTGATAAGCGCCATAGGGGAGGACCGGTATGATTAAGGTTTTGTAGAGGGATACCTTCGTTTTTCGAGAGAGGGCTCTACTACTCAATTGCCTCTTGAGACCAAAGAAGCAGCGGTTGGCAAGAGTTATTCTGCGTTTTATTTCAGCGCTGGTGTCGTTGCTACTTGCCACCATCGAGCCAAGGTAGACGAAGTCCTTGACTACTTCAAAAATAGAGTTGCCGAAGGTGACGTTCTGACCAAGACGTCGGTGTTGCGCGTCTTTTTTTGATGGCAGCATAGATTTGGTCTTGTCTCCATTTACCCTTAGACCCACTTTAGCCGCTTCCGTTTCAATGCTTGCGAACGCCTCATTGACGTCTCGCATTTGTCCGTCCGATAACGTCAATGTCATCTGCGTAGGCAAGCAATTGTGTAGACTTGAAGTAGATCGTACCTCTTGTATTGGCCAAAGATTCCCGCACGACCTTTTCAAGTATGATTTAAAGAAATCACATAACAGTGCGTCACCCTGTCTAAAACCTTTTTTAACATCGAAGGTCTCGGTCTTACATAGTATGGCAGAGCGGATCTTGTACGCGATGTTCGGGAGACTTATCACTCTGTAATTGGCGCAGTCATATGGGTATCCTTTCTTATGGACCGGGCAAATGATGCTGAGATTCCATTCATCGGGCTTGCATTGGAGATGAGTTGGTGCATGTTCCTGACCAGCTCATCGCCAGCTGCTTTAAATAGTTCAGCGGGAAGTCCGTCCGCTCCAGGCTTAAGTTTCGATATCGCCATCTTAACATCGTCGGTGGACGGGATTCTTTTTCCAGTGTAGCCATGTATGCATTCTGTTTCTCTACATGTGCCTATCTACATTCGTCATCAAACCAGGGGTTTCTCAAAACCGAGTACATCTAAGGCGGCCTCTCTAATGGCGTTCTGACAACGACTCCATTGCTGTTCTATGGTTTGTGCAGATTGCATCGGGACTTGAGAGAGCTTGAGGAAGACTTATTTGGCGTTATAAGAGGCCGCGAAGATTATTTTCTTTTGTCGCAGTAGTTTTTTATCCACCTTTCTTTTGGCTCGGTTCTCCCCTCGCGCTGCCCTGGTTTTTCGCTGCAGCGCCCTTGGTACACCTCGGCGGTTGCTGCCTTTTTCTGCGGATTTCTTGCCGGAGGTGGCAGGTAGCCTAAATTGGTCTCGACTACTTTCTGAATGGCTGAGCGGCAATTCAGCCACATATTGTTGACATTTGAGTACGACATACGGAGAGCCTTTCACTCAGTTGCTCTCTGTAGACTCTGGTAGCCTTCGATGTGTCCGTCTCGTCGGTAGGTATATTGACAGATGAGGCTGATGTTGTAAAATCTGCCTTTGATGCAGATCACCGCCAGGTGACCCCTTATGGGCTTAAAGTCGACGACCTTCAACCTTTACCGCTTTCCCACGACAAATCCATACCCCAATATGTGCAATCTTTTGTGACAGCTGTAATAGATGTCGCACTCTTTTTTCTTCATCATACCGTTTCCTATCTAGCGTAGTTCCTGGATGGTAGTAATAGCGGCCTTGTACTGCGTGAGCATTCTTTTCCGTTTATGAGCAACTCCAGGAGTATACAGAGTTCCGACATTCCATACTCCCAAATCGTGTCCCTCATTCGTGCTATTTCATCTTCAAGTATCGGAGGCATTTTGGTAACCACCGCACAACCGCGAGTTTTGTAGCGCCCTCTGGCAAAGGGCGATAGCTGTATACATTTGTTCAACTCTCAGCGAGCCAGAGAGTGCCGTGAGGAAGCTGCATGTCAACCTGACCCGGGCATTAAAACAGGGTTCGTTGCTGGCATCTCGCCAGGTTGAGAGCAATCAACAACTTTACCCTGTATGTCCGAGCCCATGCCCTCCTTGTTTTGGTCCTCAGACGTGTCAAATTTCGATTGCTTTCGAAAACACGGACTTTGTTGGAGAATTATCGTCGCGTTGAAGTGTGTGAGATGACATTTTCCGAGTATCGGGACAAAATAAAACGAATTATTACGGGAGGTAACACTGGGGTTTATACTTATGACCAGGAAACAATCGATCAAATAAGCGAATACCGGGCGCCTAAGTCGCTCAAAAATCAAGGCCCCGTCGTGCATTTTGGGTCCCCTTCGTCGGGTCAAACTGTCAACAAAAAATATTCATTGAACGTTATGCGTGAAGCTTTTCATCTAAGGAGACAACATGTGATTTTGGTACCATGATAATGCACGTTTTTAATCGGGAAAGAAGTAACGCCGAAGGAAATCGACTACAGGGGACATCAGGCGGAGACTAATTTGAAGGTGACCCAAGAATAAATAAGGATTTTTCAAAATACAATGTCACCTTACCTGTTGGACACAGTAGTATGCCTTCGTCGCCATGTACTCCAGCCACAACACTGAAACAAAAATTCTTGAACTCCAGAACTGATATCTGTTTATTCATACGAGGGTGAGGTGAAAAGTTCTCGGCCCGATGATGAAAGACCACGACTTTCGCTTAAGAAATTTCCCTTGCCTTCAACACACTTGGTCCAATGTTCCTCTAACATCAGTGTTTTTTCCTCTCTGAATTCGTTCGCAGATGACAACTGAGGGTTTCAAACCAAGAGAATAGGAGTGATGGTCAAGCAAATTGTATCCCAAATCCCGTAGTTTTGTCATCGCCAACGCACGTGTAAAATATGATTTTTATCGTCTTCGAGCCAGGCCTATTCCCGCGAAGTACAGTATATAGGTGCACAAGACGGCTAAAGCAATACTCATCTGTAATTGTTCTGCTTTTTCAAAGGTAATCAATTGAGAGGATTCCTTGTGCAAGATGTCTTGCACCCTTTCTTAAGATAACCAAACAGCCTAGGCTATGGGGTTCACCTTCACTCGCCTATCGTTCGACACGATATCATGCGCTTTTTTCCAATAGTTTTTAGTGTGGTTGCGCTTTTTGCGCGTCTTTTAGGTAGGTCGTCTTCGAGGAATGGAGAACAACGTTTAAATTCAGTTGCTCACTTCTTAACAGTAGACGTTGAAGAAATAGGGTCCTGAAGCCAGTTTCCACTTTGGATGAATCTCCTTCGAAGTTAATCCATCTAAAAGGGAGAATTGTGTGACCGGACGATGTTCAAGTTTATCCATTTCAACGAAGCGCACGAAGGACGTCTATTGCAAGAATTCTTGTAAATAAGCTACTTGAGAAAACAATTTGAAAGTTGTCCAACGAACTAATGGCATATGCACCCATTCAGGCTGATGGGATTCTCATCTCTGTGTCAGGCTGAGAACTTTTCTCCTTGCCCTTGTAAATAACAAATCCCTTAAAACTGAGCAACCGATTTAACACGTCTGTAGTAGTATTAGGAAGTCGCAATGAATTTTTTTTCCTCTTACTAAAGATTTTGACAGACATAACCTACAATTTAGATTATCTAGAGTACTAGAGGCTGAAAATCATAACAGACTCGTATGGACATCCACCTCCACCAAACTTGTACTTCTAAGCAGTAGAACTAAGATAAAAGCCCAAAACGGATACCTTTTTGTTGGAAATTGTTGCTGGAATGCCCAACAAAAATAACTTTTCACCTTAAGGAAGGAACTAATTAGCAAAACACTCGCTCTACTTTAACAAGCGCCGTGGCAAAGCAATGCACTGCCTCCAAAACTCACTACATAGTTCGATGTTATTGAAAATCTTCCTCGAAAACAACATCAAACTGAACCACAACGTTGAATGACATTAACGCCATACCGCAAAACGACACCATCAACCCGAATAATAAATCAGATTTTTGGCTGCCTGCATTGTTCACTTGCCTACAATGAGGAGGAGTGGTCCGACTGACCTTATTATGAGCCTTCATTTAAGTTATTTACTCCTTTAAAATTGGGCGATGTGGCCATGAGTGGTCACTGCATTTCTCTCATTAATTCACTACAGCATATCCTCGCATTTTCAAATCCAACTGCCAAAGGCGTACCTTCAGGAATTTGACAATCATTCTTCTGGGATTTCCACTTTCCGAAATCCTCATCGTGAGCATCTTACACATATCCCAGCAGAGGTCAAGGCTTAACAGACTAAAATAACAGGAGTCTATCCTAAGTCGCCAACATCTCGTCAAAGAAAAACAAACACGCACCCAATCCATAAGATAAAACAATAGGAACCATCCCTTCCGAGACTACTTCATCAATAACACCATCTTCGTTCATAAATATTCAAAAACTCGATAACAAAAACAGAGAATTTCACTGGAACTCTCAGAAATCCTATCCACATGCAAATTGGCTTTGTTTCCTTCATCACTCACAAGGACAATAATGAAATGTTCATATCGGCGAAAGGGCTAATTGTAACCCTTTCCAGGATGTCCACCTTTTCGCTACCTGTACTTAGTCATAATTGCAAGCCTTTTCGCCATTATCCTTGCCATAAAATCGAAACTCTTTCGTTTATGTCAGTTTGGCTACCTAATTTTATGGACCATTGTCCGGAGCGTAGGATGTGAGAAAGGATATTTTAAGAAAGTGTTCCAATTTCGGTTACCAAATAGAAAGGAATATTTATTTTCTCATGACAATGGGATGGTGTGGTGTACCTGGAAGCTAGTAAAATGCGTTATGGAAGGATATTGCCAAGTCTCGAATCGATATGAGTACCTTAAATACTAATATGCAATTGATTGTGTTCATCAAGGCTTTTGTAGGCAGAAGATACTTATGTAGATACATATATTACGTACACAGAGTTGTATAGAGAGCTGTAGAAGGAAAGGGTTAAAGGATATTTCTGTGAATTCATAAATTATGAAATACGGTTTTCGGCAAGAACGGAGATCGACAGCCTCAATAACTTAATTTTTGTCTTACAGACGAAAGGGTTAGTTTTCCAATTCTAGCATCTGATCCATGAATCCTTTCGTTACGTGAGTGAGACTCGGCATCCTTGAGTGAGTGATCTTATCGCGAAATGTCGCTGCTATTCAGAAGCCATCCTTTACACCAAATGCAAGCCTCAGAAAGCAAAGAAAAACAATTGGCATGAAGGCAGATCTAATACTAAAGGTCCTATTCTGTTGTTTTGCTCTTTCGTTGGACATGGAGATGAGGTATACAACTTCTTTTCCGAAAGCCTAATTTGTTAGTGAGTATGCAAGTAGCTTCAACATTTTAGCAAACACTGTCAACTAGGTTGGACGACCACAAATCCAGTAAAAGCAATAGCAAAATGTTAGTAGTTAAAACGTAGATGTAAACGACACGTACATAAGAGGACTGAAAGCAGTTCCTTGTGGTACCCCATCAAATATGCTATGGCCATGTGTCTGTAAAAATTATTTTAATTTTTCTGAACGGTGAATGAAATCATAAGCCATTGGCAATGATTTCGGAACTACGTTTCTTTTAATAGCCATGCAGGTCCACATTTATTACTACCACAAAAAAATGCCGAAATGCTACAGAGAGCAAATGCCGAACCAAATTATGAATCTGGTCAATACAGATCAACTTTCTATCTATCCTATACGAATTTCTTCGTCACCTCCATCGATGACGACGACGATAAAACATCCTTAAGAAAGGGACAAAAAGCATATTAACATGGACTACATCCTGGACGCCAATAATGACAGAACGGCGATGAATAGGAATATGATCATAAATAGGCTCTAGTTGCCTACGGTATCTGGGGACATCCATATCAGTGGCATTCACTTCCCGAATTAATTTTTTGTTTTTGTTTCTTATTAGGTCATCAATGGAGGACTATAACTTGCCCCAAGAAATGAAGATACATGCTGTTATTGTGGCTATATTTCCGAAACACCCTGAGAAATATCCGATTTTCTTCATTGCGCTAGACAATTTGCACATAAGGTTCGCCGTGAATTAGAAGAATCAGCTTACGATACAGAATCTGTTGCAAATCATAAAAAAATGAGAAGTGTTCAGGCACTAGTAACACAACGCAATTTATTCAACATTATCATGATGTTAATGCCATCCGTCTCGAAGGACCAATGTAGAATGGGGAAGTAGAGGTTGAGTGTCTTTGCTTTTTGGTGGCTGCGGACATCGAGATTTCAACTCGGATCACTGGGTTGAGAGTCTAGTGCGTTCACCATCACGCCATGGATCCGACCCGACTTGTCTTTTATTTGATAGATTGATCTAAATTGTGTGAATTATTAATAAGTGTGTCGCTTCAACACACTTAAGATGTTGTTAGAGTTTTTATTCATAACACGCAGTAGAACGAGTTATAGTTTGATGACGAATATTTGTCTCGATTTTAAAGATCAAACTTGTTAAGTGACACACTTAATGTTAAAGTGTGTCGAATAATACTCTTGCTGCGTGTTGTTTAACACACTAGCATTTCTAGTGAAGTTAATGGGAACTCGAGTTATCCACGAAGACCTCCACTATAAACTTTATGATACATGCACAGCACACTTTATGTCAACACAGACTCAAGCTCAAGCTTAAGAACCCTGAAATTCCAAACATTTTGTGGTTTTTCTCTGACGAATAAGTTTTGATCAAGATCAAAAAAGTTTGTTTTGATCCTACAGAAGCTCCCCATATTATGCACATGAAATTTGTACCTACTACCATGGTTTTACCGGTCCAGAGCAACGAAGGGCATATTACGACACCTCATTTCTTTTGTCAAGGACTTCGGAATAATGCTGCCACCTATGTACATCAAGGTTTTAGAAAATGTTGTGAAACTCTGGATAGATAGCGTATCCGGAGATAAACCATATGTACATATTCTAGTCGGGCTCACATAAAGTGAACGCGACACAGGATTTGATCCACGAACTTATAGTCTGCCAACTCCATAGACCCCGGGATTATTGTGTATGGGGCGTAGTTGAGCATGAGACCAATAAACGTAGGATATTATGCGAGGAGTGGCAATTGAGGCAATTGAGAGAATTTAGTTAAAACTTGGAAAAATGTGTGACTCGCATTACTAGCAACGTGTTGTGGTTAATTTTTTTAGTGAATTCCGGTGAAAAATCATCAGAAATCCTCCAAAAATTTAAGGTAGTGTATGGGGACGAGTGTATGTCGAAAACATGTGTGTTTGAATGGGCAAAGCGAATGTTAAAGTATTGACTGAATTAAATGTTGATCGTTTTTTCGACATCCGCGGCAACGTCCATTATGAATATCGACCAGATAATGACTGGATGGTTCCAACCTGTCGTCAAGGACAGGTCGACATTTGGCTTTCCGCCTAAGCTTTCTAGATCGAACTGTAGAAGTTACTAGTGGTTTTAAGCAAGGCGACTTGTTTTCATGTGTGTTCCCATTAACGAAGGCTGTACAAAAAGATAATAGAACATTGAACCATATGGGTCCTTTATGCAAGTGCTGATTTTAGAAAGTTTCCAAAAAATGTAAGCCGCATTAGCAATATAGCGCATTTCCTTTCGTTATCATCGTTGCCTCCATGTCACTTATACATAGCTGGGATTCAAAACTGACATATCCCGACCGACCTTATATAAAAGCTCAAATTCGTCGCTCTCCTTGAATTTCCTGATTTAGCTCCAAATCGAATGAAAGAGGGTGTTCGATTTTATATGAAAACAAAACAAAAACTGCCTATTCACCCCAAATTTCTTCTAGGTAAGGGAATAGTGAAGGACAGACTCTTTTGAGGTGTCCAACATTTTATATAAAAAGTATAAATAACCCATAGATCTGCAAAAAAAGCTTTGGTCCTGTACTTAGACGAAGTCAACATACCATTTCTTCTGACCAAACAGAGAGGTGCAGGCAAATACTTTCTAGGGTAAGTAAAAATGCCAGTTTCTATCCGCACGTTTGCTTTCTGGGCAGATGAAGGATACTTTAGGGTTGTTCGTCAAGAATACTACTATATACATTGTACAAATCAACAATAGTAAGGCAAAGAGAAGCAACACAGTTAGGTTAGGTTAGGTTAGGTTTAGATTTATTAGTATAATTATACTTTAGTTGAAGGCAAGGACTAAATTCTCTCTAGCGTCTAATTTCAAATTGTACTTACAAGCTTGACTCTGAGTTTTTCACCTTGGAAACAGCAGGTTGAATCTCAGAGGACGGATGCTGGCCTGCTAAGAAGCGAGAAGAGCTACGGCAAGGAGGACCTTGAGGCAGTGTTAGTATGTCTCATCCTCACCCCCTCGTGGTGGATGGACTTGGTAAAAGAGGATGAAAAACTGTGACATATACTACGGAAACTGCTACATGGAGAACAAAAAACGCCTACTTGAATGTGGATTTGGTGTTCGAGGTGGACTAAGGCAGAAAGCCTTAAACTTGCAGCTTATGAGCGAACGCCTCATAACAATCCGCATCAAAGCTCTCTTTGGGAACATCAGCGTGATATGCGTTCATGCCCGAACAAAAGAAAAAGACGATAGAGTCAAATATGACTTCTATGAGCTCCTATGTAGAACATACGCTCAATGTCACAGCTATGACACCAAGATTGTTCTAGAACATTTCAAAGCGGAGCTGTATAAGGGGGACATCTTTGAACGAGTCGTAGGAAAGCACAGCCTACACGACATCAGGTGCAAAAAAGGATTCAGGAGTAGTCTCCTAGTAACTTGCACACGATTCCCATATCTCAATATCCATAAGAGGACCTGGCGGTCCACTGATGAATTATCTGTTAACCATATCGAATATATTACGATTGATATCTGACACTCCAGCATCTTGGATGTCCGAACCTTCGGAGAAGCCAATGTTGCAATCGCAAGAGACCGCCAGGAACTTCGCCGATTGTGTCTCCCTCAAGCTCTCTCAAGAGATGATACAAACGATACACGCCAACTTTTCGTTGATTTTAAAGCCGCATATAACAGTGTCTGTACGGACGAGCTATATAAAGTCGGTAAGGAATTAACCAAGCTCTTCGGTGTCAAAAAACAATTAAAATAGGTCGACGTAGTATCATGTGACTTTTTCAGTATTGTGCTTGAAAAGATTGTGCGGGATTCCCTGGCCAATACGAGAGGCGCGACATACTTCAAGTTTGCATAATTGCTCGCATACGCTGATGACAATTGACGTGATTGAGGGAACGCAGGGAGACGTCAATGAAGCTTCTGTGAGCATTAAAGCAGAAGCGGCTAAAGTGGGTCTGAAGGTAAACGAGGGCAAAACCAAATATAGCTGTTTCAACGAAAGACGCACAACGCCGACTTTTTGGCCAGAACGTCACTATTGGCAGCTATAACTTTGATGTAGTCAAGGAATTTATCTACCTTGGCTCACTGATAACAAGCGGCACTGACACCAACTCTTGCCAACCGCTGTGTCTTCGGGCTCAAGAGGCAAACGAGTAGTAGGGCCCTCTCTCGGAAAACTAAGGTGACCCTATAAAAAACGTTAATCATCCCGATGCTCCTCTACTCCGCAGAGGCTTGGACCTTATCAAAACCGGTTGAAGAAGAGGCACTTTGTCTTTTCGAGAGGAAAATTCTGCGTACGATCTTCGGTCCCGTTCTTGCTGACGGAGAGTGGAAAAGAAGATTTAACCACGGACTGTACGGGCTGTACAGCGACAATAGCTTAGTATGGCGGCCGCGGATCCAACGTCTCAGGTGGCTAGGCCATCTCCGGCCCGAAGAGTCATCGACCCCAACCTCGAGGGACGGCCGCATATAAGGTGGTGCATAAGCGTGAAAAGGGACCTCAACAAACTGGGCGTGCGAGCCTGGAAACAGTCAGCAAAAGATGCTGTTGGCTGGATCTTGGTTGAGTCCCAGGTTCACCCCGAAGTGTGCAAAGCTGTTTTAACCGACTTACCCTTGAAGCAGGCGAGTAATGCTTTAAAAACTAGAGATAGATAAAAATTGTGGCGTATATGTAAATCTGGCAGCCTTTTTAGGGTTTTTAGAACCAAGGATGATAGACAGGTAGTCCTAAGGTCCTTGTGTGTAGTGTGAGAACTTCCGCCAGCCTTGGGGATGAAAAGTACCTTTGCGGACTTCAACTTTTCTGGAATATGTCTCCAGAGTACACACCCATCCCATAGTACATGCGACTTCGATAGGGTAGATTTCATCCAGCCCCTGCGACTTGAAAGGCTTGAACACTTTTATCCCTGGAGATTATGTGATCGTACTGTCACTCCATTTCAGGAGAATTTTCAAGTCTTCTGAGCTTGCCCTTATTTTTGTGTTTCAGAACAACCTGAAAAGTGGGTGTTGAGAAGAAGGTTAAATGTTTTTTCTTCCGAAGTTGCCCATACTCCATTGAAGAACAGGCACCTTGGAGTTGATGGATCTTTCAATAGAATTTTCCTTAGTCAGGAAGGGTCTGTGATTTCTTTTGCTCTGATTGCAAACAATAAACAAGTATCTTATCAAATTTTCCGATTAGACTCCAAATCGCATGAAACAGGGTGTTCACTTACATATATATGAAAACAAAATACTGACCTCGAGTTTCTTCCAGATGCTCTACCAAATGAATATTGAAGATCGTATTTGGATGAACTTCTGAACTCAAACCTCAATTGACTCAAACAGGGTGCATAACATACAAAAAGTAAAAACAACGTATTAACCAATTAACATGCCTAAATGTAGTACCTACACGTAGTCAATATTCAGTTTCGTCCAGTCAAACTGAGAGGTGCAGGCACATACATACCTTCCAGGAGTAAATAAAAAGCAAGTTCGTCTCCCCACTCTTCCTAGCTTCTTATTTCAAAATGGAACTGCACGCTTGACTCGGAGTTTTTCACCTTGTTACCAGCGGATTACACCATCTCGAGCCTCCACGTTTGCCTCTTTGCTCGCTCTTCAAAACATCAAGGTTCACGAGAGTTCAAAGTTGCCCACTCGTCACAAACTATTCCTCTTCGTATAGCCCACTAATTCATTGCATAACACATTATCACGGAAAAAAAATATAATTTTTTCGTTCCGCCGACTGCGTTTTTCCCAGACCCCCCATCGCATCGTACCTGGCCCCAATCCACAAAATTCGAAGACCATTCTCATAGAACGAAAAGCGAATTATAAAAAAAAACTAAAAATGTATCCAAAATTTCCAACACCGAGTGGCTGTTGGACAAATTATGCGCTAATTACATGCGCACGCAACTTGCTGTATATACCTGACGTTGCTAGTAAGCTCTGAGCCAAAGCTTGCAGGTACCGCTGTAGAGTTTCATTGACCCCAGTTCATCTGCTTCGACGTGAACCTCTAAAAGAGCAGACGAAAATGACAAGAAAAAAAAAAAAAAAAAAACGGAAAAACTAGAAATATAATCAAAGAACGGTTACAAGAGTCGACACAATGCGAGGCATGGTCATTAGAAGCACCACAGAGCACGAGGGTTCGTAGACCCCGTAACGAAACAAATTTCACTAGACTCCAAAAACCCATCACGACCGTCGATGACGAAGCTTTTCACATACAAACTTCCAACTACTTTGTCTCCTCGAGCCAAGCCGAGTCGATCGACCTGACTACGTCATGTTACGTCACTTTTGGTGTTGTTGGGATTTTTTTCAAAAATCGCCCGACATTCACACACATGTAGCATCCGAGAGCGAAAAAGAGTAAGATTGAAATTCGGTTTTGGTTTTTTGTCTTTGGTTTCACACATTAAAACACTCTCTTCGGCGGACGGATATAGCCAGAGACAACAGAGACGCACTCGTGCGCTCTTGGGAAAGTTATTTTCGACTCAGTTTCACACACCGAAAAAATCACAAGCAAAAATCGAAAGAGTTTGGAACTCCCGAAAAAGCAGTTTAACAGTTATACAATTTCGCTGGTAAGTGACCAGTGACCACTTTTAATTTTGTCTGTTCCATCGCAGCACCGGAGAGGGTCAGTCAACTTAGCGGTCGATGGCCTTATCAGTTGCGTGTTGATGACGTTCTCACACAGGCATGTTTAGAAAGAGGCCTTTTGGATCGATCAAATTTGGTGGACAATGGGATGGACGGGTCGGTGGCAATTCCGCTGACGTTGCTCCTTCGTACGTATGCATGAGGTGGAAAACCGAAAGTGATGAATTGGTTTGTGGCCTGCGAAAGGTGACTAACTTGTTATCAAATCGATCGTTTCGATTGTTATTTTTAGGAGACAAGCTCCTCGAGATCATACCGATATGGAGGGTATTTTTGGCGCCAGACGTCAGCAAATAACTTTCCATAATTCGCGTTTATTTCAGGAAGTCACCGATGAATTGTGGTGCATATAAATAAAACTGGCTCTGGGATAAACAAGCGTCAGAAGACGTTCTGTATTCCAAAATTACCAGCTTGGTTATTTAAAACCTTCCTTTTGCTAAAGTGTCAGTTCTAAAAATACTTACTCACAAAAGTAATGGCAATCACGCCCCTTTTATAACCAAAATACATTCAACGACGTCCTTTTCTGTACGTATAAGCTGCTTAGTAAAATCACAATGAATTTGGATCACATGCTCTTTGGCGCACTCGATTCCATCTGCCAAGACTGATGCAATCAATAAGAAAAGGATATTTAAAACCTCATAACGGAGTACCGTGTCAAAAGTCTGACTTCCGTTAATAAGATGCATACGGCTATATCCCGTTCTAAATCCTTTCTTCTCATATCCGCACGTATGTTCATATGCCCTACGACTTCACTACAACATCTGTGATTGTAATCAAAAAGAAATGCTTCGACGAAACTATTTTTTCTCAAAATGAAAGAATCCTTGGATGAGATGAAGTAATTATGAAAATCTGTCGCACCACCGTTAGAGGAACCTTTCCTCCATCTACTACTCCTTTCTTTGAATTCAACTTACACAACGTGCGCCATGTGTGGAACCCCTTTGGCGAGAACCAAATAGGACACACAAAAAAAAAACATTCAATTCACTGTAATTCGGTCTCACTTAGATACTCATATCTAAGAGGATCCTCCCTCGTCCTGGCTTAGATTGATTCTCATCATCTCTTTGACCCCATTACGCGTGTAGCACGTTAGTTGGCAGGTACAGCAGCAGGTATCGAAGTCAGGTGAAAGGATTTCTTCTGTTGTGTTTTCTTTCTTGTTGTTGCTTTTGTTGTTTGAATTGATCGTTTCCTTGTTTTGCTATCACACGTTCATGCGGATGTTTGGAAACGGGAAAAGGCGTAAGATGAGTCTGAGAAAAGGATTAGATGGATGGTAGGTAGAAGGCATGTTCAATAGTAGGGATGGGAATGAAGATTTATTTGTCCGCCGTCTTCCGCGAATAATGGGCATATGGTATACCGTTAAAGGATCACGCAATCCTGTGAAAAGAGGAAGTAAATTCAGAAATTTTTCTCTCAGGATATGTGTTTGTTGCTGACAATTATTGCATATTTACGGCCGATATGATCGTTCAACTGATTGAACTATTCAGCGAATCGCAAAAGTTGGAAATATGGTCGCTGTTGCTGAGAAGGTAGCTGAAGATACAACAGTTTTGAGACTTGGTCACGTATCCGAATATAATCAAATTACCGTTGGTACATACGTACATATGTAAGACTGAAGAATCAAGATCGTCAAGTGTTTTGATTGGGTTGGAAATGGATTGAAATTTGGGCGAACAATTCTTCTTTGGTGGTGAAGCATATTTTTGATTTTACAGGAGCGTATGTACTATGTATAGGTACATATGTTCATATATTGGCGTTAGAGTCCATGAAGGACCAAAGCCGAACTTCTCTCAATCACACATGTCGTGCGTGATTTTATTTTCCCATAGGTGAAAGGGACCTACAGTTTATTGCCGAAACTCCGATCGGAGAGTTTCGAGAAGCTTTTCTTGACAATTATATTAGGGCGAGTTTTGTCAGACGAGGCGTATCAAGAGGCGCTGCAGAGGAAAACCAGGGCAGCGCAAGAAGAGTACCGAGCCAGAAGAATGTATGTATGTATGTTGGCGTTACAGTCCATGAAGAACCTGAGCCGAGCTTCTCTCAATCACCCATGTTGTGTGTGATTTCATTTTCACATAGATGAAAGGGACCTACAGTATTATTGCCGGTTCCGAACGGCGAATTTCGAGAAGCTTTTCATGACAATTTTACTACAGGGGGTTTTGTCAGAACCCCGCTGAGGAGAAACACCGTGAAAAACACGTTCGATGTCATGGCTGTGTCGGGATTCGATCCCGAGTCATCGGCGTCAGAGGCCAACACTCTACCCACTGCGCCACGGTGCTCTCAGTCAGAAGAAGGGAGGAGAAAAAACTACTGCGACAAAAGAAAAGAATCTTTCTCCCAGCTCAAGGATATCGAGGAGTCTAGGGATAAACATAAAACACGAGCCTTTTACAAGAAAGCCAAATGCCTTGCAGGAGGCTTCAAAAAGGGTACCCAGGCTCTTCGAAACTGCGAGGGTAATCGTATCACCGACCCGCAGGGAATAGTGGATGTATTTAAGCAGCATTTCCTGCAGATGCTTAACGAGCCTGACCAAGAGAGAGTGGTAGGGACCTAGGAAATCCCAACTCCAGCCGCTGAAGTAGTCCTCCCACCCAGCATCGAAGAAGTCGGCACAGCAATTCAGAAGCTGAAGAACAACAAGGCCGCAGGCTCAGATGGCTTGCCATCAGAGCTCTTCAAGGCTGGCGGCGATATTCTGGTAGGGAGCAGGCACCAGATCATCTGCAGAATTTGGGAAGATGAAAGCATGCCCGACGACTGGAATTCCAGCTCGACATGCCCCATCCACAAAAAAGGCGATCCTTACTCTTACAAGAACTATAGAGGTATATCCCAGCTCAATGTCGCATACAAGATCCTATCCAGCGCATTGTGTGAACGTCTAAAACCATTTTGCACCGCACTAATCGGTAGCTACCAGTGCGGCTTCCGGCCCGGCAGATAAACCATAGTCCAAATTTTCACACTTCGACAAATCCTGGTAAAGACCAACGAGTTTCGAATCGATACACACCATCTTTTCATCGATTTCAAAGCCGCATACGCCAGCATTCATCGTGAAGAACTGTTTGGTGCGATGGCCGAATTCGGGATCCCGGTAAAACTGATCCAGTTGTGTCCCGCCATGCTAAAAAGCACGCGATGCACCGTGCAATTCGGTTCTAGGACCCCGGAACCATTCGAAACATGCACCGGATTTCGGCAAGGAGATGCGCTGTCATGTGACTTCTTCAACCTGGTGCTGGAGCAGATAGTGCGACGGGCAGGCGTCAACAGGGAAGGCACTATCTTTTACAAGTCCATCCAGCTGCTAGGATACGCGGATGATATCGACATCATAGCGTGTTCTCGCCGTGGCATTGTGGAAGCATTCACGGCGATTGAAGAACAGGCGAAAGGTCAATGAGGACAAAACGAAATACATGCTGTCAAGCAAAAACCAATCCGTCGGTCACCACCGGGGACGAAATATAACAATTGACAGCTACAATTTCGAGGTAGTTAAGGAGTTTGTCTACCTCGGGGCAAACGTAAATTCCACAAATGACACCACAGTGGAGATCCGGCGTAGAATCGCCCTTGGCAACCGCTGCTACTTCGGCTTGTCCAAACAACTGGGGTCAAAACTCCTCACTCGAAAGACCAAAGTCATGCTTTACAAAACGCTCATTCTGCCAGTCTTGCTGTACGGAGCCGAAAGCTGGACGATAAGTAGGACAGCGGAGCTGATTTTGGGTTCTTTCGAAAGAAAAATTCTGCGCCGGATATTTGGTCCTGTCTGTGAGGAAGGTGAATGAAGAAGAAGACACAACCGCGAACTCTACGAGCTGTACCAAGATGTGGATGTAGTCCGGAAGGCAAGGATCCGTCGACTACACTGGCTCGGCCACATCGAGCGCATGGACATCAACGCTCCAGCTATGAGGGTCTTCCACTCCGAGCCTCCTGGTTTGAGAAGAAGAGGAAGACCGAACCTCCGGTATAAAGACCAGGTAGTCGCGGATGTAAGACATCTTGGTCTTGACAACTGGAAGCAGCGTGCCCGTCAAGGATGGAAGGCAGCTATAGCTCAGACTCAGATCCTCCATGGATCGCTGGCCTGATAAGTAAGTAAGTAAGTAAGAGTTTTGTCAGAACCTCGCTGAGGAGAAGCATCATGAAAACATGTTTGGTGACCTAGCTGTTGTAAAGGAGCTTGTCGAGCAAAATTGCACATTTTGGGGGGAGGGTAGCCCACAACTGTCTCAAGAATCCTCAAGGTATATGCAAACAATGACTTCTTGATGTGGATCCTGGTCACATGGCGTCATTAGGTTAGGCTAGATACATTGATGCCCTATTGACGAAAAGTCATGGCTCACGTAGACTACGTCGAGTCCATTGTGCCCACTTGTTTTATTTAACCCGTTGATACCTAGACATTTACCGTTGAGCTGAACCAACCAGACGAGGATAAAAATCCCAGTATTCTGTTCAGCCCAATATTACCTTCCTCTTCTAGTCCTGAAAGGAAGTATACATATTCCTTTTTTGGGCTAGCGCCAGACATTCGCACAGCAGGTGACGAATGAATTCAATTTCCTCCTCGTCCCTGCAGCTTCTGCATGGTAGGATAGCATGCAATGCCCGGTGAGGGCACCGACTGCCAGTCGAATATTCCCACGATTGAACTTCAGCAGATTTTCCGTTCTTTTCTTATCATAGACGGGCCAAGTCGTTCTCGTCGTTGCGCATGTATCTAAGCGACACCATCGCTTATTGGCTTTCACTAATAGCTCCGTCTCTATCTCCTTGTAGAGTGCACTGAGTGGAGATTTGGTCTCAGCTGGTATCTGCGCAATGTTAGCACTTGATCCCACCCTAGCCAGCTGGTCCGCCCTCTCGTTTCTGGAGATATTCATATGACCAGGTACCCAGCAATGGGTCACCTCATTTGCATTGGACATCTCTTTGGATCTTATCCATGCTGCCTGCAGAGCCTTAATGGCTGCCTGGCTGTCAACATAGATGCTGATTCTTTTTCCTGAGATATTCTCTTTGCTGATCAGGTCCGCCGCCTGCTTGATCACATGGCGTCATTGGTCCATACATCTTTCGAAGTCATACATTGACTTTGTCAAAGGCGGATGAAGAAGATCCTGGTCGTTTCAAACGAGAACTTCTGTATGTATGTTATTCTCGGATATATTGATAGAAAAATGTTAAATGGCGTCGGCTTAGTCAGGCATCTACAGATCCAACACCTGAGACGGATGACCCACCCTGAGTGTATTGATGACACCGCTCCCGTCCAAAGAATCTTCGAAGCCAGCCCTGAGGAACGACATAAGAGAGAACGGCCACATTTTAAGTGGCACACACAGGTGGCGTCCCTTCGGGGAGGGATTAGAATATGTATACCCTATGTAATATGTGATATTAAGGTATTAAGCAACCCGTGTCGAGAACTAGCTTGTTTGGGAGCCCAGTTTAAAAGTAGTCCAATCTCTAGAGTTAGTTAGTTAGAATTAGAGAGGGTACGGGGGTGGGACAAAGTCGCCTGATCACTGCAGCCACGAGTGGGCCGTGGCCGTGATAAAATTTAGTATGCTTTTGAGTGAGCTAGCAGCGATTTCTTCTGCTTCAAGATAATACTTGCCTAAGTGACGATGACGTGTACTGACAAGGCAGTTACAGTGGCATAGTATGTGCTCTGCTGTTTCTTCGTCTTCATTATACATTCTGCAAGTGTCATCTTGAATGATGCCCATCGTTTAGAGGTGTTTGTTGACTGGGCAGTGTCCAGTAAGGAAACCTTTGATTAAGCGAATCTGACTCCTCGCCCAATCTCTAACGGAGCTTCCGGCTACCTGATGAACTCCAGATCAGCGAGCCTTTTCTGCCTACTACAGATCTCTCGGCAGTGTTTTATAATTTAAAGTCTGTTTGTATTTTGTCAGACGACGTCTTTATTCTGAAGCTTAAACATGACTGACTGCTTAATTCTAACTTAAATGTAAGTAACCTAAAAGAGAGAGTGTAACTGAGAGAGGGAGAGAGATTGGGAACAATACTTCATACAGCAGATGGACCATTTTTGTTCCGCTACTCGTGAAAAATCTAATGGAAAATAATGTTTTTTTACGAATTAGACCCTTTCAGAAACAAACATCAAGGACCACAAGATCCCCTCCTTCGGGATCTACAAAAGATATCGATCGCTCTGAAATGACGAACCCCTCCGGTGAAAAGGGTTCCCCTCCCAAATAACAAAGTTTGAAAGAGAAAAATTCTGATCTTCGCAGGAAGCTACCGCACATGGAGCTTCTTTACCAAGAACTGACGAGGGAGGTTAAAACTCTAAACGCACGCTCGGAGACGCTCGGAGTCGCAAAACGGACTGGATCTTGGAACAACCAGTCAAAGTACAGTAAAGCTATTTTATCACCCGAGATTATATACGCCAAGGAAAACAAAGTATCCGAAATACATACATATGTATGTACGTGCAAAGGGATTGGCAGCGAATACCGTCCCCGAAGAACACAGGTACGCGAGATACTAAGCTGCATAAACCACCGCTCATAAATATTATAGGGGTGCCGTAGTGCAGTGGTAAACATCACCGACCGTCTTTCCATAGCCAAGAAAAAACAATTCCTGTACGGATAAAAAATTATGCACTCAACTGTTGTGAACGAGTAGTGATCAAACATACTCATGAAGGCATAACACTCACAGTATATGGTCACTTTAAATTAACACTCTGTGTCTGCAATTCCAGTATGACACCATAAGTGCATGGGAAAAGTTGCTGAAAACTACAACCAACGTACAAATTCGGTCGGTTCTTCTCCTCCTATCTAGGACAACCACCCCTGGAGAGTAGTGAATGAACATCTACGATCCAAACCACTGCACTCCGTTTTCGGTTGTGTGATAAGCATTATAAGAGTCTAAAACCCTTGAACCTGCGCGATCTTAAAAAAAAATAAGTCACGGAATCGTGAAAGTTCTGTCAGAAACCGCTTATAAGTTAAAGTTGCAAAGCAAGAACGCCTGGACTATACAAGTATCGGACCCCAAAGGCTATCAATCGATTTTTCAAGAGCTTACCAATAAACAATTTCAGTAGTATTCTTATGAAAATAAGGCCGAAAGGCCTATTAGAGTGATAGCTAAGGGCTTGCTCGCCACTTACCCAAAGGAGAAGATTTATTCCGACCTAACAAAATATCGTCATCATCAATATCATCATCATCATTTTTAATAGCCCGCATGTTCCACTAAAAGGGTCGCGTGGGTAATGCACGCACGCGAATTATCCAGGCCCCTCCTCGGCCATCGATTCTTACTCATCAGGTGCTATGCCCAAGCGCACCCAGGCGGCGAGTTTTTGAACTTGGTCCAACCACCTCGTCCTGGGTCTGCCACGCGGTCCCCTGCCTGATGGTATTGCATTCAAGGCACGCTTCGGAAGTGGAACCATCGAAACACAGCCTCTTCCGTGCAGAGAAGAAGCTGTTCAACATTGAGCTCCCCGCGCGCACTGCCGTGTTTCTCACCTTATCCCGGCGAGTAACTTTAACAACACCACGAAAAAATCTCATTGCGGCAGCTTGTATTCGCGATCTTATTCTTTCGGTAAATAGCTGTCGAAGAGAAGAGTTTTTTTGCCGGATCATCGGTTTGGTTTTAGAAGCAAGCATTCCATTATAGATCAACTAAATCGAATAACAGATGAGGTCGGAAAAGCACTCGAACATGAGCTAAAAGAAAACAAAACACAGGTGGAGGCCGGCATCAATCAGATGAGAGTACAAAATTAGAGGCATATTGGTTGAGATCTTAGTTCGCCTACGAAAAGCCACCTAAGAAAAAGGAGAAAAATGTCAACCAATGATTTATCGTGTCAACCTTTTAAATGGTTTACATTTCCATTTCATGAATCACTTTTTCAAACATATTGGCCAGTATCTCGCTAATAGCACCTGTAACGCTGGCTTATCAGCTAAGGTGGTTGATTCGACGTATTCCGTTTTTTTGGCACCGAACCAACAACAATTAAACAATTGGATAATATCATTAAAACCTTTGGTCCAGCTCGACAATAAAATCATTCGAAACTGGACCTCTCGGACCGAAGAGTACAAATGAGGATGATGAGTAATTTAAAGATATCCCTTAACATTGGTGTTGGCTTTTACGAAGAAGATCAATACTTATGATGACGGAATCGTTCTAGGAATAGTAGTAGTATCTCTACAGGAATTTAAACTGCTTATCGATTTTCACTAGTTCCAAGAATATAATTTGGAGCCTTGTAGTATGCCCTCCATGCTAATATGAGCACTTAAAACTCCTTTCACCTCTCGGATAACTATAACGTAACCAGGCCGTAGAATAGCCAGACCATGCAGGCTACTAGCAAAGCTTTAGCAATCGCTTGGAACAGTTTAAAAACGAGACCGCTCGCAAAGTTATCACTAACATACCACAAAAAAATTGATTTTGTATCATCCCCTCCATGATAACAATGTCATTGATGGAAATGTAACGCGTAGGCCTAAATTGCTCCACTTAGAGACTAAGAGAAGGTTCACTCAATTCTACGACTCATTAGGACTACAATTTTCCAATACTATCGGCTACACAAATGGATTTGAAACGCAAATTGACAAATTAACGGCGCACACGCGCTAACTGGACCCTAGTCTCTCTGACACTAGGTGCTCCGTCCTACCTATCGACTAGACAGAATTCAAAACAGTGCGATAAAATATAGAGGAGACCACACTATCAACAAGTCATTACATTCGCTGGATGGACCCACTCCACTGCACCTTTTTACTAAAATGTTTGCATTACGCAGTGCAATCAGAATTCTACGATCAGAAACATTTAGACCATTGTCCATGTCCATTCTGTAACACCTTCCTGGGTTGGATATGATAACCACTGTCTCGGTCGCATACCATACACCTTCACAAGAGATTTGGCACACCGATTCCAAGCCGCACAGCCGCGATCCATTGCTCAATGTTAAAAGCATTAGGTATTATATAGATCGCTCCAAGAAAGTTCCGGCGTTGGTGCCGGCATCTTTGAACCAACTTGGAAAATCTCAAAAGCTCTAAGAATGAGTACAATTATCTTCCAAGCCGAATTATATGTCATCCTGACGTGCGTCAACTTAAACTTAGAGAGTGGTATAAGAGGAGTAACCATCAACATACTCTCCGATAGTTCAGCGGCGCTCAAAGCGTTGAGCTCGTATAGCACGAACTCAAAATCAGTTAAGGAATGCTATGATGTGCTATAGGTCCTAGCCAAATGAAATAAGGTCAAACTCTGATGGGTACCAGGGCACAAAGGCATTACTTACTTACTTAGGTGGCGCTACAGTCCGTGGTGAAACTGGGCCTCAACAAGTGTCTCCAGCCGGCACGGTCTTTGGCCAGCTGTTTCCAGTGCCGCACGCCCAGTTGGTTGAGGTCCCCTTCCACCTGCGTGCGCCACCGCTGAGGCGGCCGTCCTCTGCCGCGCCTTCCTTCCGGAGTGGATTCGAAGACTTTTCGGGTCGGAGCTGTATCTTCCATGCGCTCTACATGGCCTAGCCACCTTAGACGCTGTCGCGTCGTACCAGGCCGACGTCGCTGTGCAATTCGTACAGTTCTTCGTTATATCTTCTCCTCCATACACCGTTTGAACAAACGGGATCGTAGATAGTGCGCAGAATTTTCCTCTCGAAACGACCAAGGGCATCTTCATCCGCTTTTGTTAAGGTCCAAGCCTCTGCGCCGTAAAGGAGGACTGGGATGATCAAGGTCTTACATAGTGTCACCTTGGTTTTCCGAGAGAGGGCTCTACTTCTCAATTGCCTCTTGAGCCCAAAGAAACAGCGGTTGGCAAGAGTGATTCTGCGTTTTATCTCAGCGCTGGTGTTGTTGTCGCTGGTAATCAGTGAGCCAAGGTAGACGAATTCCTTGACCACTTCAAAGTTATATCCGCCCATGGTGACGTTCTGGCCAATACGTCGGTGTTGTCCGTCTCTTTTAGATGAGAGCAGATATTTGGTTTTACCCTCATTAACCTTGAGACCCATCTTAGCCGCTTCCACCTCAATGCTCACAAAAGCCTCATTGACGTCTTGCTGTTTTCGTCTAATTACGTCAATATCGTCGGCGTACGCAAGCAATTGCGTAGACTTGAAATAGATCGTACCTCTTGTGTTGGCCAGTGACTCTTGCACAATCTTTTCAAGCACGATGTTGAAAAAGTTGCACGACAGCGCGTCGCCCTGCCTAAATGCTTTTTTAACATCAAAGGTCTCGGTATGCTCATTACCGACCTTAATGGAGCAACGAGAATTCTCCATTGTCATCCTGCACAGTCGGACGAGTTTGACAGGGATGTTAAAACTAGACATGGCTTTGTACAGCTCGTCTCTATATACGCTGTCATACGCGGCCTTGAAATCGACGAAGAGGTGGTGAGTGTCGATTTGGTATTCCTGGGTCTTCTCCAAGATCTGCCGTAGCGTAAATATTTGGTCTATTGTGGATTTACCTGGCCTGAAACCACACTGATAAGAGCCGATCAGGTTATCCACAAACGGTTTCAGGCATTCACACAATACGGCAGAGAAGATCTTATATGCGATGTTAAGGAGACTTATTCCCCTATAGTTGGCGCAGTTATAGGGGTCGCCTTTCTTAAGGACCGGGCAAACGATGCTGAGATTCCATTCGTCGGGCATGCTTTCCTCCGACCATACCTTGCAGATGAGATGGTGCATGCACCTTACCAGCTCATCTCCAGCCGCCTTAAAAAGCTCAGCAGACAGGCCGTCTGCGCCAGCGGCTTTATTAGACTTAAGTCTTGATATCGCTATTTTGACTTCGTCTAGGTCGGGTGGACTGAATTCTGTTACTTCGTGGTCCATTGCGAATGGCTCGTTCTGCCTGACAGCGGTATCTTGTCTATCATCGCCGTTATACAGTCTGCAGAAGTGGTCTTTCCAAATTCTCAGCATCGACTGCGACTCTACTACCAGTTCTCCATTTTCATCCCTGCAGGCCGCCACTCTGGCTTTGTAGCCATGGCATGTTCGTTTTACCTTGTTGTAAAACACAAAGGCATTAAGGGCAATGAAAACGTCGATCAATTCGCTAGAAAAGTTTCCAGCGAGAGGTATACTATACATATGTAGGTGCCGAACATTTCTGCGGTATTACCAAGTCTAAGATTAACTTATTTTTAGACAAGAACTCCACCAATCGAAAATATCTATACGACGCCTGAACAAACACTCTACTAATATCGTTAAACTTAATATGTACATAGTAGGTATTAGGAGACCGGTTAACTACCTTATGGGACACCGTGGTCTGAGATATAATTTCAACAAAATTAAAATCTCATCTGAAACTGAGTGTTGACTCTGTCTTGAGGACGAAGAAAATGCAAGGCACATACTATGTGAGTGTGCTGCCCTTTGCCAACTTAGGAAGCGTATCCTTCTCAGTAAAATGATGACCCCTGAGGGGATCATCTCAGCTCCTACGAGAGACATTCTCAACTTTATGGAGAAAGAGGAACTCCTCGCCTGATTGACTAGCAGGCACGATAAATCTAACCAGGTCGCAGTGCTCCATGCTATATGTCAGAAACAATCCGTTCCCTTTTACTGCGTTGGATTTTTCATACAAAATTGAACACCTCGTTTGGCAAAAAAGCGTCTTTCTGTCAAGGAAAAATTAGCTTAATGCGTGCTTGTTTCAATGTTTCAATCCTTCGGTCAAGGCAAGCTGTATGACGCTGTTGATCGGACCCAGTAACTGACTCTAATACAATAGCATAAAGTTCAAAACGAAAGTGGTGGCGAAGGAGCTAAAATTGCCAGGAAGTTGCTCGGCAAAACCCGTGCCTTCGTCCTGCCTTCTTACTCATCTTTCAAACTCAAAACTGCTATATGAGACCAATTATCACAATAGCTTGCCTCGCGATGGGCAGTTATTCCGAAACGCCCTTGAAAACTCAGGTCACTATAAAACTTCATACCGTTAACAGGAAATGAACAAGAAAACCTTCGTATTCCCTACAAAAAACGATTTTTCTTTTCTAAAAAAAAACACGGGAACCACCCGCATACAACAAGTACTTTTCCTGCCACAACTCACCGTAAACCGTTGTAGTTTCTAACAAATTACCACTTACCACGCATCCCCAAGTCATCGAATCTACTGCACACCTGACAATGGTGAGAAAATCGACAAAACTGTAGCGCAGATATCACGCCCAAGCGGTATCATCGCGATCGATACAGTTATACCTTTTCACCGCGATCCTTAATACTTACATCGCTCTCATTAGATCGTCATCATTGATATCGAATACACCTTTCGATCAGGATCGCTCGAGGGTGCATCTCTTTCTTCAGAAATACGATCCTCGGATGCATGATGTGCCCGGAGATCAAATGATCGAATTATTGAATTGAGTGCGAAACGTGGAAACGTGGTATTTGTATGTCGCGGAAAGGATAATTTTGAGATGAAGTTACATAATGGCAGACAATGCAGATGCTGTGGAGGATAGGATACGAGTATGATGCTCAAGGATATGGGTCATGTCTTTGCATCCTTCTTCAAAGTGTTGGGTAATTGTTAGCACCGTTAACATTGCAGATGTGTTTTTTACTTTACCATTCACTGTTTCGTCCTTTTTTTCCAGCCGACAAAAATTACATTTTCCGCATGCGATCAAGTATTACGTAAAAAAGTCAAGGATCTTGGCTGACTGTGGCCGACGACGTCCGTTACCTATAATTATGGAAGGACTACCTAAAAACAATTGCAATTGTACTTCTTCTCATAAAAAAAGGAAAACAGTAAATCATAAAATTTTGACAAATGAACGGTAAAAATGTGCATTTCAATCCAGGGATTAGGGATATGATCCGCAAATGTCCTTGACTTTTGTTTTGTCACACGGGATTTGTTACCTGTTTTTCTGCGGTCATGTTATTTTTGCTTTCTATTTACTCGAATGGTTTTTTCTTGTTCTTCTCCTGATTCCAGGATCATTCATCATGTGCAAATGCTGCGTCGACGATCGTGTCATGCGTCCAAGACGGGCGGTTTCGTGGAAGCGAAAAGTGAATGGTTTTTGTTTTGCTATTTTTTTTTTCCTTTGCTGTGCAAAAAAAGAGAAATTTTCAGTTGAAAAGGACTCGCAAATTCGCAAGGATGCGTGATAAATGATGTTTTCATTTTGCGTTGATGGAAGTAAAATTTACTTTCCTTTGGGTAATATGTACATATGAGGGTGTTGTCGGGTCGGTGATTGTGGAATGTTTGGACAATCGATCTTTTATGGATGGGACATCGTCTCTGGGGAGTGTGGTGTTTTAATTGAAATTTAATATGTTTGTCTGTCAGTCTACTGATCCAGGTGTTCATCGGGCAATGCTGTTTAGGAACGTGCTTGAAGCGTGCTCTAATGGGCAGATGTCATACTCACTCGGATTGCATTTTATTTTTAAGAATTTTAAAGAGATGACCGAACCATGTTTATAAGCGTCGAGAAGCGACTCATACGGATACAAGCGCTTGCACCTAGCCTCTGTCAACGAACTCCTTCTCACCTTCACGTGGTGAAACTAGTAACTTCGACCGAAGATGCGGCTGACCCCCGTGGGAAGTCGTTGGAGCTGTTAACGATAGAGGGGGAAGTGTAAAAGTAAGTCGGCTACAGGGTCGGCGGCGGATGAGCTAATCAATCCATCAGTCAACGGCGGCGTTCGCTGCTACGGTTTATGGAAGCCACTTGGACAACACCCCTTTTGGAGCTGCTAGAACCTACATATGTATTTCAATGCCCAGGTCCAAAAGGAAATCTCCAAGGTCAAGTCGCGTAAGTAAAAAAAAGGGGCCAGGACTCTTGTGTGTGGGGCTAACTCACTTACGACGTAAAGACAATACAGTCCAGAAACAACCAACTCAAACAAGGACGGATCTACTACTGATGACCCCAGCAATGAACAAGGACAATGAATTTCGGATTTGCATGTGGAATCTAAGGTCCCTTAACGTACCATGTGCAGTCGATGAATTCGCGGAGGCCCTTGACTGCTATAAACATTACCGCAATCCAGGAAGTGCAAAAGAGAATGAAAAACTGCGACCCCTACTACGGCGATTGATACAGAGGGGATATGCAGCGCTTATTTGGATGTGGATTTGTTATTCACAGCAGACTAAGGCAAAAAGTCTTAAGCTTTAAATATATAAGCGAGCACCTCATATCAATTCGCATCAAGACCAAATTTGGCAACATTAGCCTGATTTGCGCCCACGCCTCGACAGAGGACACTGACGACAAAAGCAAGGATGACTTCTATGACCTCCTAGAAGGGACATACGATAAATGCGGCACCTACAACATCAAAATCGTTCTAGGAGACATCAATGTACAGCTGGGAAAGAAAAGACGTCACAGCCTACATGACAACATATCCGGGAACGGACTCAGGCTAGTGGATTTCGCCTCGGGGCGGAACCTCTCTGTAGTGAGTATGCGGTTTCCACACCTGAACATCCATAAAGGGACCTGGTGGTCTCCGGATCAATTTAACGTCATCCAGATTGATCACATTGCGATCGACGTCGGGCACTCATCAAGTACCCTTGATGTCCGAACCTTCAGAGGAGCCAACCTCGACTCTGATCATGTCCTTTTTGTGGCCAAGGATATCAAAAAAACAACGAAGGCGAGAAAGAACACAAAGAAAGCTACAACCGCATTCGACCCCTAGGAGCTCTGCCGACCGAGTCTCCCAAAAACCCTCTGAAAGTTTTACGCCGCCTGCACTAACGGTAGAAGAAGAACGGAAGCGTTGTCAAACAGCTATTAAAGAAGCTGACACTGATGTGCTGATTTTTACGACACCAAAGCAAACAAACAAAAAAAAAAAAAAGCCAAGGCAATGCCGCATCGAATGACGAGAGCTGTTCGTGAGCTCAATGAGCAGAAAAGGAGAGATGAGAACCGGCTTCTCAAAAGGAAAAAGAAGGACAGTGAGAAGCGTTCATTCGAGGAGATGGAGAGATGTTACAACAGGAATGAAGTCCGGAAGTTTTGCCAAAGAGTAAATGAGCTTTCCAGTGGACGAGAAGGTCAACTTGAAGTAGAGGCGCAGTCGATACTGAAAATCTAGAAGGCGAGAAAGATGCAAATACCGCTGTCAGGCAGATTGTCCCACTCAACTTGGACGACGATAAGCAAGAATTCTGTCCCCTAGACTTTGACGAGGTCCAGATAGCAATATTAAAGCTGAAGTCAAACAATGTTTCTGGAGCGTGGATAGTCCACGGAACTGTTTAAAATGGCTGGAGATGATCTGGCAGGGCGCTTGCACCAGCTCAGCTGTAAGATATGGTCTGAGGGATGCATGCTCGACGAGTGGAATCTCAGTGCCCTTTGCCCAATCTACAAGAAAGGAGATTCCTTTGACTGCGCCAATTACAGAGGGATCAGTATCCTTAGCAGCGCATACAAAATCCTCAAAATTCCATTCGTGTGAAAGCCTGGAATAGTTCGGCAGGTCGTTATTAGTACGGTTCAGGCCAGGGAAATCGACAATAGACCAAATTTATACACTGCGGCAGATCCTGGAAAAGACCAAAGAAATTTAGATTGACACTCACCACCTATTGCCGACTTCTAGGCCGTATATGAGTCGAGCTATACAGAGCGATATCTAGTTTGGGCATCCCTACCAAACTCGTCAGATTGTGTAGGATGACGATGGACAATTCTCGCTGCTCCGTCAAGGTCGATAACGAACTTCTACTTTTCTTTGGTGGCGTTACAGCCCATGTCCTGCTTGATTGTAGCCTTAAAACGTCGCTGCTCGGACGACTTTAGTTTGAAGAAACCACCAGATGATAGGGGCTCGTTCTCTACAGGGCTGGTGGTTTCCTGTCACACCTGACAGTTCATCTGAGAGCATACCCACTGAATCTTCATGGAGTGTGGTGCCGGAATCGGAGTGTGAAGACACATCTTCCGCTTTCCGTCCGGCTGCGACATCGGCAGAGCATACCGACATCGTTTGTTATTTAGCAGGCGATGACCTTTGAGAGTCATCACTCCCTTCAAAGATATTTTTGGAAGAAATGTTGTTCCCATGATTCCAAGGGAAAGTAGGAGACGCTGCAGAAAGGCTAGAATGAAAACGAAATTTGCCCGGTATCCGTAGTTCGCATACCAATAGCCTCCGTACCACGACAAGATGAGCAATTTTCACGAAGGAAATATATCGTAGCCGGCAAAATAGCTCGTGCGTTTCGAGACGGCCTTTAATCTCGCAGCCGTATATGTGGCTAGCTGCTTACTGCGTATATCGAGTGGGGTTAGGTGGAGTGACATGTAGCTCGCCGCCGTTGGAATAGACTTTAGGGCCCCGTTGAAGCACAGGGCTGTTAACCTTCGTACTTTGTCGATTTGCTTGTGGTATGTTGCTTTGTCCAGTGCAGTCCACCAGACTAAGATACCGTACAATGAAATAGCTGTAACGGCTGTAATAGGAAGGCAAAGGACTAACAAAGGCCTCGTAGGGATAGCATCTGGCCGATGGATGCTGGCCTGCTGATAAGCGAGCAGAGCCACCGCAATCTGGCATCTTGCGGCACTGTTAGTAAGTCCCATCCCCACTTCCACGTGATGCCATCTGGAGATTTCCTATGGAAATTGCAGACGGGGAAGGGCGAATAGGGAGCCCCTGCGCCAAAAAGCAGGGTTAGTCGGATGGGCTACGGCCTAGTATGCCGTAACCGTAAAAAACCGCAAACTCCGAAACAATCACAAACTTCGGATATAACGGACCGGATTAATGTTGACTACGAAAAAAGGACAATGATCTTCGGCTCTGTACGTGAAATGTTAGGTGCCCAAACAGGCCACGTGCAGCCGAACAACTTGCGGACGCCCTAGACCGTTATAAAGCGGACATAACAGCCATCCAGGAAATGTGTTGGAATGGACCGGGTATAAAGCGGATGAAAAACTGCGATATTTACTATGGCGACTGCTATAGGGAGAGAGGACAACAATTGCCCGAATGCAGGTTTGCTGTTCGAGGTGGAATAAGGCAGAAAGTCCTAAGCTTCCGGCATATGAGCGAACGCCTCATAATAGTCCGTATCAAGGCTAAATTTTTTAATATCAGTCTAATCTGCGTCCACTCAACCACGGAAGACAAGGATGACTCCGCCAAAGATGACTTCTATGATCTCCTAGACAAAACGCATGCCCAATGTCCCAGTTATGACATCAAAACTGTACTAGGAGACTTCAATGCAAAGCTGGGTAAGGAAAGCATGTTTGAACGAGTCATCGGCAAACATAGCCTACACGACACCACCTCCGATAACGGGCACAGGCTGATTGATCTTGCTACGGGGCGAAAACTCCTTCTAGCCAGTACGCGCTTCCCGCACCTCGATATACACAAAGGCTATCTACTATCTACTACTATCTTTTGGTAGCCAAGGTGCGCCTACGGATATTACGAACGCAGCGGAGTAGAGTAAGAATACAATGTTATGACGTCGGAAAGCTACTATCGCCAGAAACTGCTCCCTTAAGCTCTCCAATACACCTCAACACCCCACGCTATCAATAGAACAGCAAACAAGCCCTGAAAAGCTCTGCTTCCGAAGTTTTGGATTTCAAAGCTCCACCACGAAGAAACACCTGGTTCGATGACGAGTGCACGAGGATTCACACAGCGAAGCAGGATGCATATAAGGCCTCGCTGCATAAAAGAACAAGAGCAGCTCGTGAGCTCTACGAGCTGAAAAGGAGGGAGGAGCATAAGCTTCTCAAAAGAAAGAAGAAAGAGCACGAGAGCCGCGCGATTGAGGATTTGGAGAGGTGCTACTGTAGGCTTGACGGTCGAAAATTGTATCAACAGATAAAGCGGACAAGCTAAGGTTGTAAAGCCAGAACGGAAGCCTGCAGGGATGAGAACGGACGCCGTAGTCGATGCTGAGAATATGGAAAAACCACTTTTGCAGACTGTATAACGGCGATGTTAGTCAATATACCGCTGTCAGGCAGAATGATCCATTTCTAATCGACGAAGACCGCAGAAAATTCCGTCACCCTGATCTCAACGAAGTTAAGATTGCCATATCGAAACTCAACTCGAATAAAGCTGCTGGCACAGACGGACTATCTGCTGAGCTCTTCAAAGCAGTTGGGGATGACCTGGTTAGGAGCATGCACCAGCTCATCTGTAAGATATGGTCAGAGGAAAGCACGCCCGAGGAATGGAGTCCAGCATCGTATGCCCGATCCACAAGAAAGAAGACCCCTCTGACTGCGCCAACTACAGGGGATTAAGTCTTCTTAACATCTTCTCTGCCATTTTGTGTGAACGCTTGAAGCCTTTTGTAAATAAGCTGATAGGTCCTTATCAGTGCGGATTCAGGCCAGAGAAGTCCACCATCGACCAAATCGTCACACTACGGTAGGTCCTGAAAAAAACCAATGAATTGCAAGTCGACACTCACCACCTATTTGTCCGGCTATACGGGCTATACAGCGCTTCAACATCATATTAGAAATGATTGTGCAAAAATCACTGGCCAATACAAGAGGCACAATCTAATTCAAATCCTCGCAACTCCTTGCGCACGCTGACGTTATTGACATAATATGTAGATCACAGCGAGATCAGACGGAGGCGGCGAAAATCGGTTTGGCAGTAAACGAGGGCAAAACTAAATATATGCTGTCATCAAAAAAGGACGCACACAGGTGGAAGGGGACCTCAGGCAACTGGGTGTGCGGCAATGGCAAGGCTAGCAAAAGATCGTGCTAGTTGGAGGAGCATGTTGATTGAGGCCCAGGTTCACCCCGAACTGTAGCACCGGTTAAGAAGAAGAAGAAGAACGGATGTAATTTACAGCCATAGGGTTATTTTGGGGCTGAAGCCCCATTTTTTCCCTAAGGCATTCTCGCAAGTCGAGAGACCTATGGCTGCCTTCCTTGCTTGTTCGATTAATTTCCTGTCCAGTTACTTACTTACGTACTTTGATGGCGTTTCAGTTCGGGGTGAACCATGGTCTCAACCAACAAGCGTCTCCAGCCGGCCCGAACTTTGGCCAGCCGCTTCCAGTGCCGCACGCCCAGTTGGTTGAAGTCCTTTTCCAACTGTGTGCGCCACCTTAAATGCGGTCGTCCTCTGCTGCGTCGTCCCTCGGGGTTGGAGTCGCAGAATCTTCGGGCTGGAGCATTGATGTCCATTCGCTCTACATGGCCTAGCCATCTTAGACGTTGGATCTGAAGACGTCGTACCAGGCCGATGTCGCTGTACAGCCCGTACACTTCTTGGTTGAATCTCCTCCTCCACTCTCCGTTTACACAAACGGGACCAAAGATTGCACGGAGAACTTTCCTCTCGAAACGCCCAAGAGCCTCTTCATCCGCTTTTGATAACGTCCAAGCCACAGCGCCATAGAGGAGGACCGGGAAGATTAAGGTTTACGAGAGAGGGCTCTACTACTCCATTGCCTCTTGAGCCCGAAGAAGCAGCAGTTGGCAAGAGTTATTCTGCGTTTTATCTCAGCGCTGGTGTCGTTGCTGCTTGTCACTATCGAGCCAAGGTAGACGAAGTCCTGGACTGCTTCAAAAATATAGCTGCCGAAGGTGACGTTCTGACCAAGACGTCGGTGTTGCGCGTCTTTCTTGGATGACAGCATATATTTGGTCTTGTCCCCATTTACCCTTAGACCCACATTAGCCGTTACTGCTTCAATGCCTGCGAACACCTCATTGACGTCTCGCTTTGTCCGTCCAATGTCATCTGCGTAGGCAAGCAATTGTATGGACTTGAAGTAGATCGTACGTCTTGTATTGGCCGCAGAGTCCCGCACGATCTTTTCATGTATGATGTTAAAGAAATCACATGACAGTGCGTCACCCTGTCTAAAACCTTTTTTAACATCAAAGGGTCAGGTAGTTCACCTCCGACCTTAATGGAGCAGCGAGAGTTCACCATCATCCTGCACAGTCTGACGAGTTTGGCAGGAATGTTGAAACATGACATGGCTCTGTATAACTTGTCTCTATAAACACTGTCATACGCGGCTTTAAAGTCGACGAAAAGATGGTGCGTGTCGACCATTTGGTCAATCGTGGATTTTCCTGGCCTGAAACCACACTGGTAGGAACCTATCAGATTGTCCACGAACGGCTTCAGGCACCTACGCAGTACGGCGGAGAGGATCTTGTACGCGATGTTCAGGAGGCTTATCCCTCTGTAATTGGCGCAGTCATAGGGGTCTCCTTTTTTATGGACCTGGCAAATGATACTGAGATTCCATTCATCCAGCATGCGTTCTTCCGACCATATCTTTCAGATGAGTTGGTGCATGTTCCTGACCAGCTCATCGCCAGCTGCGTTAAACAGTTCCGCGGGGAGTCCGTCTGCTCCAGCAGCTTTGTAAGACTTAAGTATCGATATCGCTATCTTAACATCGTCTTGGTCGGGTAGACGGGATTCTCCTTCATCTTCGTCCATTGTGAATGGTTCGCAATGCCTGACGGCGGCATTTTGACTATCATCGCCGTTATACAGTCTGCAGGAGTGGTCCTTCACAATCTCAGCCTCGACTGTGACTCCACTACTAGTTGTCCGTGTTCCCCTCTGCAGGCTTCTGCTCTGGCTTTATGGCCGCGGCATATTCGTTTTACTTTTTGCTGAAATTTTCGAACGTCGTTTCTCTACATGGGTCTGTCTGCACTCATCATCAAACCAGGGGTTTCTCGACGGTGGTGGCTCGAAACCGCGTAAATCTGAGGCGGCCTCTCTAATGGCGTTTTGACAACGACTCCATTGCTGTTCTATGGTTTCTGCAGGTAGCATCGGGACTTGAGAGAGCTTGAGGGAGACTTGATCGGCGAAGTTCCTGGCGGTCTCCTGCGATTGCAGCTTTCCGACGTTAAATGTTGGTGTTTTTACTCGACTCCGTTGATTCCGAGAAATTCGCATACGTATCTTGGCTGAAACATGGTAATGATCCGAGTCGGTGTTGGCTCCTCGAAAGGTTCGGACATCTAGGATGCTGGAGGAGTGTCTGTCGTCGATCGCAATATGATCAATTTGGTTGGTTGTCGGTTGATCAAAAGACCGCCAGGTCCCCTTATGGATGTTGAAATGTGGGAATCGTGTACTTGCTACAACCAGATTATGTCCCGCCATAAAGTCCACTAGCCTTAGACCGTTTTCTGACGTGGTGTTGTGTAGGCTGTGCTTTCCAATGACCCGTCAAAGATAGCTTCCTTACCCAGCTTCGCATTGAAATCTCCTAGAACGATTTTGGTGTCATAGCAGTTTCATAGAAGTTTTCTTTATGTCGGTCATCTTTCTCCACTATGGGGGCGTGGACACATAGTAAACTTATATTGCCGAGACTGGTCTTGATGCGGATAGTTATAAGGCGTTCGCTTACATGCTGGAAGCTTAAGACTTTTTCCTGAGTCCGCCTCGAACAACAAATCCGCATCCGAATAAGCGTTGTTTATTTTCTCTGTAGCAGTTTCCGTAGTATATATCACAGTTTTTCATCCGCTTTTTGCCTGGCCCATCCCATCGCACTTCTTGGAGCGCGGTAATGTCTGCGTTAGAAGCAGTCCAACGAGTTGACCAGTTATTCGGCTGCACCTGGTCTGTTGAGGGACCTAACGTTCCAGGTGCAGATCCGAAATTCGTTTCCATTTTGACGTTTGCGGGGGTCGTCAACATGTAATCCGTCCGTATCCGAGACTATTGGTTGTTTCTGAACAAGTTTTTGTTTTACGCGATAGGGATGTTAACCCTAAGCGAAACCCCCAACCTGGAGGGCCAGGTTCCTCTTTGCCCAGGAACAAGGGTCGGGCCGCTGCACACATTGGTTCAATACCTGGCGGGTGCCAGTATAGCTGTCCAGGGGAGGCCACGCGGAGGCTGTGTGTCAACTTGGATTGAGCGCGATCGCCTTGTTTGCTCTGTTTGCTCGCTCCCTTCTCCCCCTTTCCTGTCAAGTATGACGCCAACATATTTTACACTAGAAGAATAGGTTAACTTTGTACCGAGTAGACTGATTGGAGAGTACAAGTTCCGTTTTCTGGGGATTTATCCCGAATCCATTGTTAGTTGTCGCCAAGACCATGTAATTTAACTTGACTACGTTTTATCAGGATTTTTTAAAAATACCATTAAAGACCTAAAAAACAAAACAAAAAAAAAAAAAAAAAAAAAAAAAACAACATCACTGCCCAAAATGCCAAAGAAACATTCCTATTTGAAAACATAATCGAAAATGTTGACCATCGGATCGAGGTAAAACCAGCCGTTGTGAACATGTTATCGATGTACCTTCAAAGCTAACTGTCCATCTCGACTCAGTCTTAGTTCAAGTTTACTTTTTTGCCTAAGCCTAAGGATTACTCTTTTAGAAACAGCTGGGTGTCCTTCAATACAGCACCCGCAAATCCTAAAAGAAAAACAGAACAACACCACAAATACATTGTAACAAAGTGTAGACAGAACATTAACGCCTGTACACTGTAATTTCTTTTTCATAAAACCAATTATCCAACTTCACAAATCCTCATTACAACAAATTGCACACCTACCGACCAATCACAATAGAAACCCCTACGTTCCCAGCATTCAGTTCAGCATCGGTGCACGACCGCCGAGGTATCAAGTTCCAACATTATTTCAAGTTCTTGGTCAAAAGCATTTTACAACTACCCATACTCGACTAGAAACAGCAGCAGCAGTCGATCGTTGTCGAGACACAGACCCATTGATGATGAATGCCAGTGTCAGGGCAGATGAATGCCGGAAGAGAATGTGCGGTTGGTTGCTTCAGTTGGCTTGATTACACCATCAATAGTGTGAGTGTTACAACACTAATACCATAATCCTGTATCTACAACCTGCTGAATGGGCAACGTGTGAATGTGCAAGAGTGAGTGTAAGCAAGAGTGCCACAAGCCACAGAGCAAGAGCACTCGACCATACTCGTAAGCTAGTGAAGAGCTCGTGAAAGAGTACCTCTATTGATGGAAATGTATGTTAAGCCATTGACCGCTTGATCGTTTTATGCTGGCACTTACGTATTAGTGTAAATTATGTTATATACGAGCAAGGATGCGTTCTAGGACTCAGGACTGTATGTAGATTCATCAAAAACAGAATAATAAATCTCTCGATAGAGTCATGGTGTCATCAGAACCTACAACAGAAAGTGAACGTAGCCAAGCGCGGTACTTGTAACACCAAGGTTCTAATCACACAATGTTCTATTCTCGTTCTACAGCAGTTAATCGCTTTCCCGTTCATACGAGAGTTCAACGCTCCTAACCTAATTTCAGAGTCAAATAACAAGCCAACATACCAACATATTCGTACAATATAAGAACCAGTCAACAAGCACCATTAGTAGTTAGATAGAAGAAATGGATAAAGAAGAACATCGTGATAACCACTTTTTTTAAGAGCAGGCTAACACCGTACGATTAGACAGAAAGAAGTGAGAGACTAGTCGAAGGTAGGAATGAGGGGAACAAACAGAAACAGAAGAGAAGGAAAAATTGTTAATAAATTTCACCTTCGTCAAGCTGACGTGTGTGATGGTCGATGCCGTTGTTGTCGTTTACCAGACGGGAGCAGCTCGATCATCATCACTATCGCTCATTTGGATCGATTCGATTTTCCATCTCGGAAAAAAGAAGATGAAACCATGAAAAGCGATGCCGCCAAGAGAAAAATGAATCGGATCCAGCGCTAATGCGATTGAGAAATGAAAAGCTGTTTATCCTATACACTTGTGAGCAGCACGGAAGAGGGCTGCTCTCAAGTTCGTTGATCTGCTCTAGAACCAATGCATATCAGAGAGAAGATATCTAATGAAACAACCCGTTATACGGGCAGATTGATACGTTCAATGAGACTAAAGACATCAGTGAATCATTTGCCAGTTTGTCGCTTAATTGAACTCTTTTGTTTCGTACGTCAAAATTCAATGTGCAATAATGTCGTTGAGAAGAAGCTCAAATGGGATTTCGGGTTTTTCTAGTTTAACTCCGACGGCGTGTAGTTCTGTACGGATCGGTTCATTGACATATACCTCTTCGCGAAAGGTTTGGCGAAACAAGTCTCTGAAACAAGTTCGAAGCATTATGTTACATCAATTGATTTGATTTTCAATAGCGGCTTTATCACCATCCTCAATCTGCGAACGACGAAATACAAACAGTTCCTCTCCTCAGTTAGTCTCCCTCACAACTAGCCTCACCTCGAGTATGCGGAAGATCTAAACAAACCATCGTTGTGTGGATAATTCCAGAAAAATGAAGAAAAAGCAAACTAAGAAAAAATGTACTGCCGGCTGACTGGCAGCCAAGTAACCAAACAGCCAAGCAGCAGCAACAACCAAACACACAAGACAACCAACAGCAGGCAACGTAGTACAAGCCAACCGACCGACCGACCGAAAGGTTATTCGCGGATATTGAACTAGTTACCTAGTGCCGGCGGAGAGTGTAATAACCACACAGAGCAAAGCCACAGTCAAAGCCAAAGCCAAAGTCAGAGCCACACTCCGAGCCGCACAGCAATCAGAGCCAAAGCAGCACCGAAGAACTGAACAACAGTAACCGAAGAACAGCAACAAAAATGGAAAAATACTGATTCCAAGACACACATCAGCACAAACAAGTTAGTTGGCCAGCCAGTAGACACCATCACTCGACGAGGCGAGCGTTGTGCTTTTCTCAGTGGCCCCTACCAATCGGCCTGAAAACTGAACTTGAATCTATCGTATCTGCCTCTGCGATAGACACTCAATGTAATGCAATTTTCTCATTTTCAATCGAACTGAACTAGAAACGACGAACAAATAATCAATTTTCCAATTCGCCAGCCGATATCTTGGCTGGCGGAGCCCGAAATTACTGTGATTACGTCTTGGCTGGGATTAATGCCATCATCTCGACATCATCGCGGTTACAGTCATCAGATTTTTATTTTGTTTTTTTAGGTCGAGCTCGGGTTGAGGCATGATTTTTCGCAAAAACTTTTTTTCGCCCAATTTCTCTTGCGATGCGATCGAATTGAAGAATTCGCAAGCGATGAGCAAAGCAGGGAAATGCGAAGCAAATGGATGGCATTCCTAGAACAAAGGCTGAGCAGAATTTCAATAGGCATATATGTGGTCATGTGAAGTTGGTGGGTAGTTAGCGAGTCTGTGGGTTATGGGCCATTTTTTTTGATATGTTTGATCGAGCAATTTTCCAATTTGAGCTATGAAGTGAGACCAGGGAGCAGGCAAGTAGGCAATGGGATGGCACTATATCAGTGACCTTTATCTCTTGCACCAGGATTATTACTTTGTAAATATTTACTCATGGGAGCTAATCCTGGAGGAATTGGCCTCCTTTGAAAAGTATGAATTGGGTGAGTGATTATAGCGATTCTTGCTCTCCAACTGGCGTGCTTCTTCTACTTAAAAGTGCTTCAGTTGAAATAGAAAGGGGAATAAGTTACCTCACGATGTTGGTCGTAAGACTTCATCTTTGCTATAAGCTTTGATTTGTGTGAGTATCAAGACTTTGCTCCAATCAGTTCAATTGCTTCGAAAACTTCAATCATTTTTACTTCTTGTGCAGGTTTATGGCGAGTTTATTCAATAACAGTAACAAATGACTTGAAAGACTTTAGTGATTATACAACAGCTTCCGGTAAATTCAAAGTCCGCAACAACTCTATTGGCTTCAGTGACATGGTATGACTTCAATGGCTTCAACAACTCAAATGACTTCAAACCTTTCATTCACTTCAGGCCCATTAAAAAGTTCAATGGCTTCAATGGCAACACTTTATTAAATTCCTTTAACTTCAATTACAACGAATGACCTGAAATGGCTTTAATAACTATGGGTGACTTTGATAGTTACTAGTGACGTTCAATTCGAGAGTTTTAAGACTTAAATGGCTCTGACGAAACTTCGAACATTTTTGTGACTTCGTGCGACTTCACGGACGCCCAAGGCTTCAATTGTTTGAAATATTTTCCTAAGCTTAATAGCTTCATTTCGTCTTCATTTCAGGGCTTTTCTTTACGTCAGGCCTTATCAAACATTTCAGGTTTCTTCGATGGTTAAAACTTTTTGATTTCAATTACTGTGAGTGACTATGTGATGGCTTAAATAACTTCAAGTGAAAATAACTAGTGACGTTATATTCAATAGCCTTAATGGACTTGAGAGCTTTTGAAACTTCAATAGATCCAACGAGTTAAATGATTTGATACTTTTTGAAACTTTGCTGATGATAACTTCAAAGTTCATAAATGAAGTTGTTTGACTTCAGTGTGTTATGATGTTTCCAATGACTGCATGACATGACACGACTTTATGGCTTCAGTTTCAGGCGAGTCTAATGGGTTCCTGCCTCTTCATTAACTTCAACGAAGCCTGTAGCTTCAAGCACTGGAGAGTCTAATGAACTTAACTGCAAATGAATGCCAGGAATACCATTGGATATGGACTGGGTAGCATTTCTATTGGAAGATTGATATTCACCATATTGAGTTAGGACAAATCTACTAAATTGAAAATGATTGCTTTACGATTAGAGCCTTGTCGTCGGTGAGCTAAAAGGTAAGAGTGATAGGTCTGTGGGACATTCAACAAGGTTGGGCTAGGTAAAGGTGGTTGGCATAAGCCACACGTAAGTCGGGGTCGGCTCAAAGTGATACCACATGAATCATTAGCCTGATCCGCTACCTGGAAACCAGCGGGTGCTTCTGATAAGGCGATGGAGTTTAGCTGTTTTTAGGTTTGCTAGCTCACTTAGATTTTCATAGAAGGGCGCGTCGAGATAGATCCTCCTGCGGTTCGCAAAAGAGGGGCATGAGTAGAAAAGGTGATATATTGATTCCTCTTCCTAGTCTGGGGGCGTGTTTCCCAAAGATGCAGTGACCTGTAATGACACCCACCACAGTACTTAAGATTACCCTTAAGTTCGTCCTAGGTTTAATTTAGGCCAGATATGTTTGGTGATAAAGCCGATATTACTCTCATTCCATTGGAGGTTGGTCGCCTCAATGGTTTGCAGTTTTATCATGTGCTTTACCGTACTTATTGGTGTTTCTAGGTACCGGAGGGTAGGTAGGCTGAGTATGCTAGACCCTAACTTTGCGAGTTCGTCGGCCGCGCATAGGGAATATCCCTATGCCCGGTAGCCTACAATACTTTAATGTTGAACTGCTCAGCCATCTCATCTAGAGATAGGCGACAGTTAAGATATGTCTTTGATTTGTGGGTTGCCGCTGCCAGGAACTTTATCGCAGATTGGCTGTCCGTGCAAATGATAATATCCTTGGCGGATATTACATTGGTCCTGAGCCATGCAAGGGCCTCCGTTATCGTTGTTAATTCTGCCTGATACGCACTGCAGTGATTTGGGAGTCTGAATGATAGGCTGAGGTTAAGTTCCTTGGAGAAAACCCCACTACCTACACCCGACTCCATCTTAGAGCCATCGGTATAGAGGGAGATCGAGTCCTTTGGTATTCCTTTTCCTTCAACCCATTCATCCCTGGATGGAAAGGCAACTTCGGAGTTCCTAGTGAACATATTCTGCGGGATGGGCCATTTTCCTACGCCCCTAATTCGTAGGGCCGCGCAGGCAGCAACTTGCTTGCTGAAGAGGTCAAACGGTGGAAAATGTAATAAGATATTTAGGGCCTCCGTTGGGGTTGATCTCATTGCTCCGCTTATATATAAACAGGCCGATCTTTGTACCTCACCAACCCCACCTTCTGCCCTACACTTTCTTACAGTTGTAGAGGGCAGTGGTTGCTTTCTTGACACGATCAAGAATGTTAGGTTTCCAATTCAGCCTCCTGTCAAGGACTAGGCCTAGGTATCTAGCCTGATCTTTGATTATTAGTTGGGCTCCATCCAACCTCGGTGGGTGGATTGAAGTGCTGGGAAATTTTCCTGTGGCGGCAATGGCAATGTCATCTGCATGGGTGGTCACAGCGTACCCTTCCTGTTCTAGCAACAGTAGTAGTTCGTTGACCACCACGTTCCAGAGGAGAAGGGAGACTACTCCACCCTGTGGTGTACCTCTGCTGACCATTCTAGTTGAGACGGCACCAGCGAAGTTGGCTTTGACTACTCTTTGCGTTAGCAGTTGTCGTACCAGTTCTATCACTGGTCCTGTAACGCCCAGATCAGACAGCAGTTTGGTGACGGCCCATGGTTCAATATTGTTAAAAGCGCCCTCAATATCGAGAAAGGCGACTAGATTGTAATCCACTTGCAGGGGATATAGGACAGGGAGAGGCAACTCTTGTGTATTACCACAAGCCAGGGTAGGATGAGATCTGCTACCTGCTGGAGCTCCGCTGGTATGATCCCATCCGGTCCTGAAGACTTGTAGGATTCAAAGCTTTTCAGAGCCCATAGGACAATGTTGTTGTTGACCAGGTTAGGAGCACGCTCAGCATCTCGTCGGCTGGATGACTTGAGGAGGTGTCATAGCCGAGTCACTACTGCCCGGAAAGTGTGCGTTCAGAAGAAGTTCCAGGGCTTCCGTTCTGGAGGTCGTCCAGGAACCATCATTCCGCATTAGGTGGCTTGGGTTATACGGGGCCGAGGCCAGAAACTTTCTTATTCTAGAAGCTTTGGAGACCGCCTTGATATTTTCGCAGTAGTTCCTCCAAGAATTCCTTTTGGCCTTCCTGGTCGCTGCTTTGAAGGATTTAAGTGCCTCCTTGTAGAGGTCCCACTCCTCTTGCAAGCAGGTACATTTTGCTTTGTCAAAGAGCTTTTGCTCTCTTTCCTAAGGTAGACTATCTTTTCATTCCACCAGGGGGGTTTGGGTTTGCCTCTGGGGGTGCCAACCGCACAAGATTTAGACAGTGCTCTGTTGAGGGTTCCAGTCAGCCCATTTACTAACCTGTCTAAGTCCGCAGGATTGTGCGGATAGGTCGGGTATCTTGCCCCTAGATAAGGTTCAACATATGTTCTATACTTTTGCCAATCAGTTCTCCTGTAGTTCCTAAAGGGAGCAGGGGCACTGCTGAATTGAATATAGCGATGGTCAGAGAGGGTGTGCTGTTTTAGGACTTTCCCCTCCTGTGATGCAAATGTTACATCTGGTCCTCCTCCTGTCTATTCTTAGTAATGGTAGTTGGTTCGCAGCCGTTATTACAAACGATGAAGTTAGTATGTAGTAAATAATTAAACAAAGTCTCACCTCGATCGTTGATGTTACTACTGCCCCATATCTTGTGTTGTGCGTTGGCATCACACCCTATTATAAGTCCGGCATCAGCTTGCTCAGCATCCTTGACCAGGCCGAGGCAAGCCAGAGCTTGCCTTACATCCAACAAAAGATGAAATAATTTTGAGAGTTGACCAGAGATGAGTTGGCGTACATTTGAGAAATTGTTGTGCATTTCTTCTGAATACCTATGTTATCACAACGTTAATAGAGTCACTCTAAAGGAGCTACACGTTCAACTTCGCTTAAGGTTACCACATTTTCAAGTAAAAAACAAGCAAAAGGATACGAGTACACGGTTACACGGAGGGACAAAACCAACCGCGAAGGAGTGCTGTATATCGTGGGCTTGAATTGTCAAACGACTTGTCTTCCTTAGGTCTTTTCAATTGTGGGAAGGAAGTCAAGTCGAAGAAGTACGATGGGTAAGGCATGATTAAGGTAATGCTTTTGGCCGACAAGAACGGTCTTTTGAGTTTGTTGAATAGCTTCAAGTCGTACGGTCCCAAATCAAGTGAGTACGATGGTTGTAGATCGATATGGATCGAGTTTTTGGCGAAATGGTGACAGGGAATCAATGCAGTGTGAGACGCTGCATTATCATGGTAATGGGCCTTTCAATAAGGACTTCTGAACTTTGACTGTTAATCTGTCAAATTGGCTGTCCTTTATTCAGTCCATTTTGCTAAATCACCATAGGTAGATATAGCGTCCAACAACACGTGTAAATGATACAACTATCTTATCGGAATGGATGTTCTGTTGGGACAACGTTCTGCGCGCTTCGCCCACAGTCGCCATAATCGTCATACCGAAAGGACTAATCGCAGTGTGGTGGATAAAGTTGAGTCCACTGGTTCAGTAAATAATGAACCAACATCTGCCGAAGACATCGCCGCTGTACGTTAGAGTGCACAGGAGAATCCAAGGCTGTCGATTTCGCGTCGCTCACAAGAACTCGGCCTTTCGCAGACTACAACTTGGCGAATTTTACGTCATGACCTGGACCTGCACCCGTACAAAACTCAACAGACCTAGGATCTGAAGGTAAACGACCATAGACAACGACGTGGGTTTGCTTAGTAGGCTCTGGAGCAGTTAGAAACTGAATCCAATTTTCATAGAAAAATTATCTTCAGCGATGAGGCCCATTTCTGGATGAATGTATACGTCAACAAACAAAATTGTCGAATTCGGGACTACACCAATCCATACAAGGTCCAAGTGCGTCCAATGCAGCACTATTTGGTGTGGACTTTGGGCTGGCGGCGTCATCGGCCCATATTTCTTTGAGAACGACGATGGGCAAGCCATCGCCGTCAACGACGGGCGCAATAGGTCGATGAAGTTCTTGGTCTTGACACAGTTCAAGCACGATATCCACTTGATTTGTCGGTTGTTTTCAGTTCGTAAACATACATCCAAGTCTCATCTTCTGTAAAATTGCGTTTTATCTTACCCTGATACTCAGAAAGCATTGTTTCACACCTTTAAAATAGTACTGACTTTATTAGGACCAGCTCATTGATTTTGTGGGCGCGAGCTTTGTCTATGTAGGCTGATGGTCATCCGAAACACTTTTCGTTTTCGACACGTTCTCGGACTTCTTGGAACCCTTTTCTTTCATCAAAGGATTTCTCTACCACCTTCAATGAATCAGCAGCGGAAAACTTATTCCATAAACCAAATTGACGGCGAATTCTCTGCTCATGGTATTGAGCAAGGTCAGTAAAGTTTGAGTACAGGCGATTCGCTTTCATCTTCGTCCAAAGTGAGTGGTGCGTTTTGCCTAACAGTGGTATCTTGACTACCCTCGTTGTTATACAGTCCGCAGAAATAGCTTTCCATATTCTCAGCATAGACTGTGATTCAACTATAGGGTGTCCATGGTCATCTCTGCAGGTATTCGCTCTGGCTTTATGACTTTGGTATGTTCGTTTTACTAATTGGTAAAACTTTCGAATGTCGTTCCTGCGATAATATCTCGATCTTCTCGATCGCGCGCTTCTTGTGCTCTTCCTTCTTCCTTCTGAAAAGCGCATGCTTCTTCCTTCTTTTCCGCTCATAGAGCTCGCGAGCAGTTCACGTTCGTTTTTATGCACTCGTCATCAAAGCATCAGGGGCAGCATTGACAACGTCTCCATTGCTGTTTTATGGTTTATGCAGTTTGCATCGACTCTTGAGAGACCTTGAGGGAGACACGGCGGTCTGGCGGTTTCTTGCGATTGCAGCTTCCCGACGTTAAGCTCTGCTGGCCCCACTCGACTCTGCACGGTTCGTGATATCCGCATCCGTACCTTGATTGCAGCAAGGTAATGATCCGAGTCAACATTGGCTCCTCAAAAAGAACGGACATCCAAGATGCTGGAGGAGTGCCTGGCGTGGATCGCACTATGACCGATTAGGTTAACAGATAATTGGTCAGGAGACCGCCAGGATACTAAGATGTAGGAAGATGTAGCTACTAGGAGACTATGCCTCGTCACAAAGTCTATTAACCTAAATCTGTTTTCGGAAGTGGTGTCGTGTAGAGCGTGCTTTCCTACGACTCGGCCAAAGATGTTCTTCTTACCCAGCTTCGCCTTGAAATTTCCTAGAATAATGTTGGTGTCATAGCTAGGGCACTAAGCGTATGTTCTATATAGGAGGCCATAGAAGTAATTTTTGAGTCTGTAGTCTTTTTCTTCTGTGGCGCATATCAAGCTTATGTTCCCGAAGATGGCTTTGATGCTGATTGTGATTAGGCGTTCGCTCACATGCTGGGAGCTTGGGCCTTTTTGCCTAAGTCTACCGCGAACAACAAATCCACATCCAAGTAGGCGTTGTTTTTTCTCCTTGTAGCAGTTTCCGTAGTACAGTATGTGATAGATTTTTATCCTCCTTTCGCGGTAATATGCGGTAATGTCTGCTTTATAGCAGCTTAGGGCTTTTTCTAACTGTTCGGCCGCAGCCGGTTTGTTAAACGACCTATGCTCCAGGTGCGAAACCTATACTCCTGTCGTTTTATACGTTTGCGTCCATTAAATTCGAGGCTTGTGGATGTCTCTGAGTGATGATAATTTTTTTACGGTTACGGCTTACTAGGCCGTAGCTCAACCGACTAAACCTGTTGTTTTGCGCAGGAAACTCGACATTCGTCCTTCCCGGTTTGTAATTTCCAGAGGAAATCTCCAGATGGCACCACGAGGAGGTTGGCATGAGACTTGGTAACAGTGCCCCAATGTGTTCGTCTGGGGTGGCTCTTTTCACTTTGTTACCCCGTACGAGGCCTTTGTAAGACTTTTGCGGGCAATTGTCTTTTAAAAAGTACAGGTGAAATTGATTGCGGATACTTGAAGGATTTTAAGATGATGCAATCTTGCTTTAGAGGTTTTTGTCACCAATCTGTTCCTAGCAGAAAGGAATGGTACAGCGCTTATGGGCTGCCACCCTGTAAAGTTCTGGTAGTGTAATCGTAAATTCCTTACGTAGTTTCAACCGACTTCGTTTTGCTGTAAACAGTTTGGGATTCTGATAGCTTATTCGTGTTCATGCCGATTCGCTTTGCTTTCATCTGTTTTGGTACATCACCGAAACCACGTTAGTCGCCATCTTTATACTGGAAGAGTATGGTAGAGTTTGCGATTTACTGAGGCAGAAGTTGGACTCTGACTGCAAGCGCGGACCAGCACTTCATGTCTGGCATAAATAAAGGCTGCCCCCACGGTGGTGTTCTATTTTCACTATAATGGGACGAGTTGTCCAGAAACTATTTTTGGTATATGTACATATGTGAAAGAGATACTAATCCGAATGTACGAGTAGAAGATCTAATGACAAAAAAGTTGATAAACGTTCTTAGCCACATCACATCACGCAATATAACTTGCCATTACACCTCTATTAAAAACAAATACAACAATTCTAGTCCTCCGTACGAGTGCACGTGAAGAATCGAAAATTATGACAACAGCCACCGATGCCTTCCGTCCGCTTTGTGACCCCTTAACTCACCGTAATCAAATACACGGCCGACTGGAGTACCTTATATCCATTAGAAGCCTAAAGTGACCACTTGTCTAACGCTCCACGTACAACTATTCAACACTCTCAACGGTACATTTCATCAGTCTTAACTGCATTCTTCCATGTGTCACGTAAATGAAGTCGTCGGCACACAGGGCGGAGTACGCACACTGGCTACGAGCTGATGTGGCTATGAGCTGCGATCGCCCCTTTAATATGCGTTACGCACTGCTCTGCCTGTCCACCATCGGTGCAATTGCTTATGAATGAAGTTCGGCGGTTTCCAGTTATGATTGGTCATACACTTTCAGTTACCAGTTACCACTAACCAGCCAGTTAAAGACTTGGATGGTGGCCGAAACGGAAGCCACGGATGTGACGTCGCAACACGACAACCATTCATAGTCGCAATGAGTATGTAGGTGAGCGAGTTGAATGGCCCAAACTGACCGAAAGGCAAAATAACTTTCCAATGAATGACGTAAATGGCAGTTGCAAAGTGTTTCAAATACACCCTGCAAAAGAAATGAAAATCACCGTCAACCCAATCGATTCCGGACATGGCTGTGGCTAAGTAAACAATATCCATACACTTGGATGAACTGGTTTGCTGTATTGCCGTCCCTCTGGGGCAAGATGCGTGAACTCTTATTCGTTTCCCGTCATTTTTTCTAGAAATGTTCTTCGGCATATAATCGTGTTTGTTTGTTCAGGTCTTTAACGCCTCATCATAATCGAACTCTTTTCGGATGGATGGCGGTCAGTGAGCTTGTTTGTTGGATTAGATAGTGGAATCATTGCCTTTGTGGCAACTGTGAGTAATTAGGTGTGTAAATTCAATTTTGCATATTATGTGTGACACTGTTTGTTTGGCAACTTTCTTTGGAATGTTTTTCTCTTCCCCGTGGTTTGATGAGTCACTTGTGAGCGATTGGGGAATTTACCGGTGTCCGATATCCATAGTTTTGTGGTCAATTCGTGAGGGAACTCTTGTGATAAATGGGAATCGGTGAACAACTCACGTTGCGACCTACATATGCATGTACATCATTGGCCATCATAATTCGTTTTCGCATAAATATATATCAACCAAGTAGCTAAGCGCTTCTAACAAACCAAACAAAAATCTATCAAGTCAAGCCGCTTAGCGTGAAAAATTCCATTAAACACGGCCATGGCTTAATAGAGAACCGCAGAAAGAATGAAGTGTTCTTCTTTCCATTTCTATTTCTAATTTCGTGTTCGAGTTATTGTTTGTTCTAACCAGTTGCTGGCCGAACAACTCACCAAAAGCAAAAAGTCAACAAACTGATTGTCGAAAATATTGTTCTTTTCGGAAAAGCAGAATACAAGAATTGACGAAAAAGCCATTGAACTCGACCATTAAGTGGTGAGCGGCGCCGCCGAATGCCGAATCGCACGGCGTCAACATCGCCGCTGATGATGATTCTTTGCGACTCAACCATTCCGAGTGTCGTTGACCCTCCGAATAATGTGTTTCATATTTTGTGGTCTTGTTTGAATATTCTTTTTTGTTTTTTTTTCTGTTTTTTCTGTTGCTATTTATGTTCACGGCTGTTCTTGGATAGTTGTTTCGGAATGAAGTTGGCCATTGTTGGTGGCAGAAGAACTATGGTTGCAAGAGCAAAAAAACAAAAAACTGACAATTCAACATTGTTTTCATGTGTTGCGGGAAATGTTTGTTGCCATAGTCATAGTGTTGTGGGGAGAGGATTCGCAAAATTACCGTTATGTTTTCTCTTATCATCCTATTCTCTACGACCAGAGAATTCTAGCTCTAGTATGAGTGGTGTGTGAAGAAAATCAAAGGAAAAGAAAGAAAAATTATTATCAATTCGATAGATAGAAGTGAACTTCTAGACTACACAGATAAGAGAGTAAAGCTATTCTCTTTGAGGAATCGATCAAATCAACAGGTAAACGACAAACAGGTAGATGTTCTCTTTTATCGCTTCCGTATTCCATTAGAATAAGAACCTTCTCAAAACCAATTGGTGGGATATGGGACGCTTATGTGTTAGTAAGTAGCTTGTGTTTCTCTTTTCATTCGATTAAATTCGAACACTGAAATCATATGGAAGAACAAAAACACAAAAGCAAAAAACTGATCTCTTACTTCTGGTTCTATGTTGTGATGGTATGCGTGTTAATACGCACCTATACAGAAGGTGTTCTTTGAGCTCTTCTGCTCAGTGATGATACGGTCGACAACGACGAGTCCGAGCAGGGAACTGAGAATCATCCGTGATTCAGTTTTCCGCAAGCAACAACACGGCGTAGACGGAACAAAATTCTAATCATTTTCGCTTCTTATGGAATCTAATTGAATTGAAGAATTTTTGTTTTTTTTTTTTTTTTTTATTGTTTTGTTTTTGATTTTTTCCTCTATTTTCTTAAATTTTCTGTTTATTGTTCACATTGCGGGGCATAAGTCGCGGGTAGTTTATTTTACAAATCACGAGAAAAAGACAAAACAGTTTAACTTTTAAAACGGATTATCATGCGCCTATCGCCTAAGATTATGGATTACTTTGTTTACTGACACCCACCACCCCCCATTGTATTGGATAAGTGAACGAGAAAATAAGTGGCAAAATTTGCAAGTGAGACAAGTTAACAAATTACTGCACAAGGAATAATACACAGTGTTTTGAAAGAGAGAAAATGTGATTAGTAGGAGTAAAAAGTAAAATTAAGGCAAAACAAACCAAAAAAAAAAAAAAGATGAAGAAAATCAAGTAGAACTTCAACACCACGGACACAAGTAAAGGGATTAATGCATTGAAAAATGACTGGATTATCTGAAAACGGATTACACTAAAAGATATCAATACGAAAATGACTGTGAACGGTAAGTTGAATGTGAAAGAATGAAAAAATGTGTGAAAAACAAAAGAGTTGATGTGCGAACTGGAATATGAGTATGATGTGATAGATGGCTTTTTTCTCAAGTCCATTAGGCAGCTCGAATTGAAAGTGGCAGACATTTTAATTCCACATAATATGGTGTCGTTTTTATTTAATATCCAACAGTTATTTGTTTTTTCCTTTACATTTGCGCTCAGGCTGAACGCAAACACATGACAAGTGGCAAGTGGATAAGATTTCAGAGTCATTTATGTCATCCATGCATTCAAATGAATTACATTCAGATGAATGGATAGAAGTATACACCTACGACATAGCACGACAATCAACTAACACCTCCCCTTGCACCCTTTGAGCTGTCGATTACATAAGTAACAATGCGCACTGCGCACCATTTCAATTCGCGTTGTTGTTATTTAACATTACAAAGCTTCCAACGCGATCTTACAAAATACGTACCTTCATCTACCCGACTACCATAGTAAATTAATAAATATCCATAAATTGCCAGCAGTTTTTTTTTTTTTTTTATTATCGCCTTTGAAGGGGGCGGAGTTGAGTAGAGGAAAAGTGAATAATTTATTGTACTTACTAGAAGCTTCGCACAAAAGTCCTTGACTTTGACTTTTGTTGACTTCTCTCTAATACCTGACTCACTTTTATTCAATCTTCCCACTTCTTAAATCTATGACTTCTTTCTCTCTTTCTCCGGCTCGCTCGCTCGTTTATTCATTTACTCATATTCGCATTCATATTATAGAGATATTTGTGGCACTATCTGGGTGCCCGATACTCGTTCAGATTCGCAATTCAATTTCAATATCAAGGCTGAATATAATTACTAACAAGTATTGTATTTTACGTTCGACGTAGTTTGCTATTAATACAAAGTATTTGTTTACTTTGTTGCTAATTAAAAATTCCCATTTTCGATTTCGATTGAAGACGAGATTGAGAATTTTTTTAAAGTCAGTGACACTAACATGACTATCGGGTTATAAACGATTAATTTTACCAAAGGGTGGTTACGTCCACCTGCTCCAAATGGAGGGGGGGGGGGAGTAGTTGGTGGTTGGTAGTGCCGTCGCTACCACCGTCAATCACCACGAGCACCTTACGTAATGATATAAAGTCTAGAATGTTGCTTTGTGAGATGCTATTAATGCTGTTCATCATTAATTTCTCGTATAATTGTCATAATCATTGCAATTATGTACGTAATTTCTGTTTATAAGCAAATGAAAAATAACCAAATGATGAGCGAAAAAGAGCTAGGTTAGGTTAGGAGGAAATCGACGATTGTTAGATAATATCTAAATTAGTTCTGTTTTTTTTTTTTTTTTTAATAAAAAAATATAAATTCCCACTATCTGAGGAGCGGGTGATTTGCTTGAATGCCAAGGCTAATTGGTTGTACTCTGTTTTTTGGGTTTTGTGGTTCCTTTATTGGATTCGTAATAGGCAAATTAGGAAAAGAGATGTGAAACTTGGTAATTCCCACCACGAAATAAGTTTTCTTTCTTTTTTCCTTTTGCCATAAAGGATGTAATCACCATAGAGTTACGCTACTATGCTTTCGATATCGATCGAGCAAACAGGCTGATAAATAGCTACACATATACATATACAAGTTCTTAGCAAAACGCCGCGTAGGCCTATTGTAGTCCAATTGGGTAAAACCCTCGTCCAGCGAAGCGCGTCATATTAGAACGCAGATACTATATTTGCGCATCAAACTTAATCGAAACCGACAATAACAACAACAAGGACATCAAATAAATAAATGAAAAGAAACTATCAATTTACACCTACGTATCGGGCAAGCATCGGCAAGTTCGAAAACAAAATAAGGTGATTGACCGCCGTCCTCATGAGATGATGGCAAAAAAACGTCTTTTAATGCCATACAACAAAACTAAGCATTATGCGCAAAAACACCTTGAAATGAAAACGAAAATTATCTCATACACCCTTATTCGCGTGGTGTGCAAACTACACATACATATACATTGATGTACACTTAATCACGACAAATGCCTTATCGCCTCGGTCAAGAAGTCCACTCGCTCTGGAATCATTCTCTTCATCTTCCATTTTCATCTTCATCAGTATCAAGGCACTCCTTGGCTGTATGTATGCGATCGTACAACAACTCTGTTTACAAGAGACATCATCATAATCACCACTATCATGTGATTCTATCAAAGTCGCCTATGTCTTTGGGGAAAAAGGTCAATGTAACCGGCGATTGATGGCAAAGAACTCAAATTCAAATGGCCAAGTGAGTCGTTTGATGCCATAGAAATCATTACTTCTCCTTCTATCAGCTATTTATTGTTCACAATTTGTCTTCAAAGTCATTCGTTTGAGCGAATTAAAAAAAAAAAACAAAATGCCAATCGGTGGAAGGCATTAGACGATGAAGGGGAGTATGGGCTTAACGTGCGCTTGAGATTCACTTGCACTCTTCTCGGTCGTGCAGAAAGAATTCATTGACCACTTAAAGAGGTTGCTGGACTAGAAAACACACACACATAGAGAAATATATACATCGCCCAGGTGTGTTTCAGTCCATGCCCATGTGCAGTTCAATGAACGTCTTTCCTCTTGTTTTTTTTTGAACAAGTCGAAGGGTCTGCAATGGGCTTCCAGTCAGCCCAACCCAAGTATCCAATCGAATCTCAGAGAGTGCATTAGCCTTTCTTGTGAAATGGTTTCATTTTCATTTGAATTTCTTCTCCAAGAACTGAGCCACAGAGATGACTTGAATGTGTTCTGTAAAACAGCAAGAGTAACAGGCAACAGACAACAGGCAACAGGCAAGAGGTAACAGGCAACACAGCGCTTTGATGGTTGTTAGAAAGATGAGATTGCTTGTATCGTAGCTGGAATGAAGGGAAACCAGTTCTAAAAAGGCTCTTGCTCTCGGAAGACGCTGCCCAAAGAGGACAGAATCACAATCCGAAACAAGAAAAAGGGAAAATAAGAAAAAAACAAAAAAAGAAGAAATCACTTGCCGTGAAAAGGGCGTTCAACTATAGAATATGAGCACTCAATTGTTCTTTCCCCACGTTTTGTCTTTTCACTCTTATTTACTTCACCGCTTCTACCACTTCTACTCTATTTCTTATGGACATCATATCCATCACTTGCTTAATTCGTTATTTGGCCACCGCCACCATGTTGCAATCAACTTAAAATGACAATAAAGTCATTACACAATCGCTCGGTAGCAATGACCTGAGTGATATTGAACTTGGTCCATGCCGGCTATGGATTATGGCGCAACCACTGAATGGGGGGGGAGAAATTACTCATTCTATTGTGCTTCAACCTTGAACAGAGCCTATGAACGCATGGTGTGAGAATTCGGCAGAACAACAATGATGGATTGAATTGGTTGTTTTGTCGATTCTATTTTATCACATGACAGAAGGTGCTAGTCGCTAGCCCCGAGGCTTAAATTACACATCTCAAAACCAGTTGCTTTGAATAATTGGTTTTATTTGTTGTTTATTGTCTCCGTGTGATATTGCAGCAATCCTGTTCCTTTGAAACCATTTGCGGTAATTCTAAGTCGTCCGTTAGGTCAACACGTAACCTGATATTGTTCTGATAGCTTGTTCCCACCATGCATGCGACCTGTCTCGACGTTTCATCTATTCCCTTTGATTTGTACGTCTGCCGTTCGTATTGTAAACTCGACAATCAAAGCCGTATTGCCTTCGAACAACATTCTCTAACGACCAAATCAATATTGTGTCATCGTCAGTCGGATTGAGGCGATTTCCTTGCGTAGCATTTCGTTCTTTTGTTGTTCCTTCGTCGTTTCCATTTCCATGCACTTCACTGTGACTGTGATGAGGGATGCTACCTACGGATGAGTGTGTAATAAATTAATTTACATAACGCCGCATTTAAACTGACGGCACAGGTTGTTTGTTGACGTCGTTGTTGTTGTCGTTCGCCGTAGAATTAACGGTATTAATGCGGGTATACTACGAGCGATACCTTCACACATGGTTGGAATGTTAATGTCAAGATCGAAAGCTCAAGAGCCACGACTAGGGTAAATGACCGACCTACTCAAGCGCTACCATCACCGTTCACACAACAAGTGTCGAATGCAATGTGCGAAACAATGGCTTACCGCCAACAATCAATTCACAGTACAATGAAAAGAGAAAAACCAAGCATAGAGCACCGAGTCCAATTGTCAAGAGGGTCCCCTACGCTGTACAGTTGTTGATTAAATTGATGGCTAGTTCGAAGATGGACGAGTGCATTCTATACGATAAAAGCTCTGCGGTAAAAGCTCTACACTGGGAGAAATATTTGGGGCATTTCTGGCACGGAAAGTGTGTTGTGCCCGAAACGGTGTCCAATGGAACGTTGGAAATATGTTACCAACGTGGATGGAATTAATAATAAGCGGGAAGTTTCTCTGTTCATGGACAACGTCGCTGCGCACTCGACTAACGGACGATTCAATACATAATTATTAATCGTCGCGGGACGTGATGTGTTAATGGTTCATCCATACAGTTACCTCTTAAATGGATTGCAAAATCCGTGGAATCAATTGGACACACCTTAAAACCTAAGCATCTGTTCTTGAGTCCAACACCCATCGAATCAATACTCATCACGGCGTGTCGCGTCGGTGCAAGCGAGAGTAAATGTATGGAAAATTCTCGTGGAAACACACCACCGAAAAGTAAGAAATAAAAAAATTATAAAACGAAATGAAGGAAACCGTTTCCCGTCTACTGAATTACAAAAGTGCAATGCAAGCCCCCCCCACAGAACACAAGGCAGTTTCCTTGTAGCCTCTCAGCCGCCTACCTATAGTATACACTATCAGCATATAACGAGCTCACGGCACAGCTTAAGGGTCATTCACATCCAAGGACGTTCATTCGCTTTCCCACCAACAAGTTGTACGCAGCGAATGCAAAAGCTCTCTCTCCGATTACCGCCCTACAGCATTCCTGCTCTGTCGCTGTTGCTAATTTTTCTTCCTCTTTTGTGGTACATGGGAGACATACACAAGGGTGAAAGACTTTTGCACATTTCGTTTTCTCTTGTCTGTGGTCATGGCGATTGTGTAAGGGATGATAGGCGTAGAGACTTAAAATACAGCATCGTCCTTGCCCATCCCACTCCTCGCGCTCATACACATGCATACGTTGAACGATTCATTGTCAACATCAGTAGCACCTAGGACGACAAAGCATCGATCATCTAGTGGAGTGGTAGAATGGAGGGGAGCGGAGAGTGAAACGTGCACTTTTGCAAAAGCAGTCAACCAGCGTGACGCCCTCCCATGGGCTTGAAAATATACAGAAAAAAAAATCTTTAACTGTCTGATGCGATTCACCATTCACATATGGCACGCATGTGTTTGTGTGCAAAAAGGAGCAAATTATGCGATGGCGCTTTCGATTGCATGTTATTTTTTTCTCCTTCTCTGCACTTCTTTCCTCCCTTCTGTTGTTGTTATAATTCTTCCCTATCCGGTTGTTGACCTCTGTTATTCTGCTTCTAGACATCGACAACCGTCAACCGACCGTCCGACTACTCCACACCAGAGTGCAACAAAACGAAACCAGAAAACAAAAACACAAAAATCCTATCGAACATCCTTGCAGACACGAGCAAAGTCGATGAAAAGCTTTCAGAAATGTAATTTTCAACATCGTCTACCACCACCAATCCGAATGCAAAATGTATGCGTGCAAAATCCCCACACACATACACATACATATGTACACTCTCCCTAAAGCAGTAACCAGCAGTCAGGCCAGCATAACCAGCTTATTCCTTGTGTGCCCCGTCCTTTTCTGCTATTTTGCTGTTCTATCGGTTTTTAGTCCTATCCCGGGATGGTATCGTGTAAGGCAGGTCATGGCGTCGACTGTGCTTCCTATTTTCCTGTAGCTTTTGTAAGAATTTTTTTTTTTATAAAATTTTCTTTCTCAACCATATACAACGCTCGCATCGCTCCGTGCTACTGAGAAACCGATAAGACTGATTTGTTATTAAACAATACTGTTGTCACGTTACTACAATACGAGTACTGTAAAGGCTAATAACGTAAAAACCCGAATTAAAATAAGAAAAAAATATGCAGTTGTTTCGAAAAAAGTTAATCAAGTATCTCTCGTACTTTCGCAGTATCTTTGCATCTGTGAATTTCTTCAAATCGCGCTTGAAGTGAATTAACCGAAACCAATGAATTGTGGTTAGTGCTAAATGGTTTTATAAATTTATTATTCATTTTCCTAATATCAGTACGTAATGAGAAGAAGGAGCTAAAAAAAAAAGAATGTATGGTCGCGGAAGGACCTGCTCTCGCCCATGCATACATACATACATATACATATACATACATATGCATGTAATACATCCTCGTACACATCGTCGATGATGATGCTAGAAACGAGAGTTCATTGAACTGGCCTCATACAAACGTCAGGACAGTGCCACCCTTTGTGTGTTTTCAAAACAGTTACCAATACATGGACAATGCGAAATATCCTGGGGATGACGATGACATCCAAGATTCATGGGGCATGACTCCTACTAGTAGTGGTAACGACAACGACGACGACGGTGATGGTGATAATGATGATAGTAAGGGAACGTACAAAAAATGAAAAGTGAAATTTCTCTTGTTCTGCAAAAGGGCTTTGCCCTTCTGTGAACGAACCGCGACGACACGACACCACCAGGAAGAATATCGTCGCTTATTAGTTGTATGTATGTATTTGTGGCCCCTGTCTGAGGCCTACAGCAAAACAGCAAACAGCAAACAGCACTTCGATTACCAGCAAAACTCAGCTGTAGCATACAGGAATATAAAAGAAAAAAAAACAAAAAAAGTTAAATGCAGACTGTTAAGGACCGTTGTGTGCTATTGTATGAGTGGCAGACAATCAGTCAGCCAGTCAGTTATCCAGACAGACCGAAAGTTCAATGGCCGCAACGACAACGAGGGCTATCGGAACGATGACGACGCGCACGTAGTAGTAGTAGTAGTCGACATCCCCCGTATCCCCCTATCGTTCTCGCATCATTCATATTGCCAATTCCTCGTTAGTCGTCGTTGTTGTCGTCATCGTCGTCAGCAAGCACACCCTTGTTGTTGTTTTCTTTAGGCCAACAACATCATAATCATGGCCTACCCCAAAATCTCTCTCATTGTGTCGAACTTTTTTTTTTATAATCTAATAGGGGTTGGAGTAGACGCGACGCGACATCAACCAGTCGACTGAATTACTCTTTGTGATTTATGCTCTTCAATTAATTATGTAAATTATGGGACTTGCATAAGCGTTTTCTTTCGGGCTTTTTTGGGGCTTCTACGAAATCAGTGAATGAACAATTTCTGTACAAGTGTTGAGGGTTACAATAAGTTTGAATTTCTACAGTGATTTGATAGGTTCTTAATGACTGATATTGATCTCAGACTGCACATTTGATTTGATAGACGTACGGCTAGAGTATGGTAAGCTTGTTAAAATGTCTGCTAGAATAGTGTATACCTACCAATTTCGAATTTGTTTATTTCTTTTTTCATATTTCTTCCCTAAACCTCCATCGGATAGTTTAAATGGGCAAAGTTTAACTTGGACTTTTATTTCATTGGCATAACTCCTAGGCCAAGTTCAAAATTGTTCCAAAAAGTGTGGTTACAAATCGACTATTAAAATTGGCCTGACTTGACATGTTACAACTTTTTTCAGCTCCATCAGTGGGCCGCATCAAGCATTCTAATTGTTCAAAATTGTTCCAAAATGTGTTGCCGAAAGTCTACCAATAGGGATTGGCCTGTCGAGTTAAAACTTTTTTCGACGACTACAAGTGTACCCAGCCTATAAGTGAACCACATTAAGTGCTCCAGTGCATTTGCCCTTACCTTTCTAGGTGTTCGAAATTCTTCCAAAATTAAAATTGGTCAAAAATACGGTGAAATGTCGACCACTAAAGGTTGGCCTGTCAGGATTCCTTCAGCTTTATTCGACTCCCTCAAAAATCGACAATCTATTAGTTAGGAGGGCGCCGTCACGCACTAGTTAGTGTGTTGTACTCTGACGCACGATGAGCGAGTTCGGATCCCGATAACACCAATGCAATCGAATGTTTATTTCGCGGCGTTCCTCCTCGGCGGGGTACTGGAAAAACCCTCCGTAGTATAACTTGTCTTTAAAAAGCTTCTCGACTTACGCCGTTCGGAATCGGGGTTAAACTATAGGTGCCTTTCACCTGTGTGGAATATGAATCACACATAACATGGGTGATTAAAAAGAAGCTTGGCTCTGGTCCTTCAAGGGCTGTAACGCCACCAAAAGAAAAGAAAGGATTAGTGAGCTTCATCAAGCCTTCCAATTTATTGATTATAATTTCCAAAAGTAAAATTGTCATAAAAACTGTAGTAAAAACTTGATTATTAAGAATTGGCTCTTGGATCATTCTAAATGCACCTGGACTAACCAACTGCTCCATTAAGCTCTTTAAATGTATGCGCAAAATTGATGGTGAAACTGAAAGTTGGCATAAGCCAACCATAGGCTTTTTCCAATGAACTCATTTGTACATCAACCGTCAGTGAGCCACATCAAGCAATCCAACTTATTGGTCTTGTCCCAAAAAGCATCATAACAACCTATAAAAAGGGAGGCTCCTGGAATTTTTCAAACGAGTTAGTTAGTCACATTAAGCGTTCAGAATTGTTCCAAAAAGTGTGTTAGGAAGTAAATTATTAAAAGTTTACTTGATCTCTTATATGGAAGTTAAACGGTTTGAGTGCACTTAACCTACTCTCGAAAGAGCTCTAGTTCTCTGAATTATATTCAGAAATGTTCCAAATTGTTCAAAAATGTAAAGCGTACTTGAAGTTAACTTGATTTAATTCATTTAGATTTTGTAAACTACTTTAAAAGTCCTTAGCCAATTGACGATTCATATCAACATCACCAGGCCGATTGCACTCAACTGATCTAAATTTTTAAATGATTGAAATTGCTGACAAATACGGTCTATTAAGCCCTCCATGGGCTGCCAATTTTTGAGCCCTGGTTTTCTGATATTTAAAATTATTCCAAAAGTCTGGGCAAAAAGGTAATTTTTGGGTAGCTCCACAACTATTTTGTGATTTCTGCATCACTGCCCTCCGACACGTCGAAAATCTTGCGTTAAAAAGGTGAAATGAGGGATTTCATAATTTTGACTTAAGTTAAGGGAAAGTATCTAACCAATCTTAACAGGTTGTGCATTGGATAAAAACTGACAAGCTGACAAATTGTCAAAGAAGTTTGTACTTATTTTTACCAGTAGACATTTTTGACATTCTTGATCCGAAATGATTGCTCACGAGGGCCATCAATTCACCATTAAAAGACAGATTTGCCTGAAAATACTGCACCACTCCCTCTAAACTGGGCGTATGACCATCCGATTTCAGTGATGCAAGCATCTAAAAAGTAAAACCCAAACAAAGGGCATGACTTTCACTGCGCAAAAACGCTATAAATACTTTACACCTTACATAAGCAGTACTTATCAGCTACTGCTCATATGCATCTACATCCATATTTTATTGTTTACTGAATTAATTGAATTTATTTCCTGATAATGCTTGAAGGAGCCAGTGCATTGCCGTTGTTAGAATAAAATGAATCACACAAAGGGCCCATTACATGGTCTTATGGCCTATCATGTCAAGATGAAAAGCTCGAATCTCAACAAAAGCTTTGTTTAAACGAATCAAATTGAACTTCTGTTAATTCCCATACTACAGGGCTACACGCCCGAAAAAATCGCCCTAATCTTACCCTATGGTATTCTAAAAATACCCTACCTTCCCATCCATTCACGTTGTACATATCTGTCATCAGAAGCGAAAGTAATGATGAAAGCGCATTAGTGCACCACAGAAAGAGAAAATTGCCAACCGCCCTCGATTCCACCCTCAAAACCAATGTGCAGTCACGAAGAGAGACGATGTTGGCTAGTCCACAGACATACACACGCGGATAGTGTGTAGCAAAAAAGCTTCTTTCTTGGCTTTTCTTTTTTTTTTTTTTTTTTGTGGTACACAGGTTTGTTTGATTTGCTTTTATTGGAAAACTTTTGCAACCCTCACCTTCGCCCATTCCAAAAGGGAAACTTCCGTGCACCAACACTAACACGCGTCTGAAAACAAACTACTCTCTTCGCGCACACGAATATTTAAAACAAATACTCGAACAATGATACCTGCTGCATCGTATCGCTCGTCGTTTCTAGACATGCGCTTCAAATTCAAGGTTAAAGTGCAACGGAACCCGTTCAAATGTACCTATGTCATCATCATCCCCCATCGACCCCAACCCACCCGCCAAATACACAGAATACGACTACAGACAGAGGAAGGAAAGAAAAGTCAATTCTAAGAATAACTAAAATTTAATTTTAGCTAAACACTATTTCGCTGCAATCAGAATGTATCTGAATTTGTTTAGTGAATATCTGGCCGATACTGGCCACTGCCGTTTTGAGTTTCGCCATATTTGTCACGTTACTCTCGTCTATTAGGTAACAAACGGCTCAGCATCACTATACTACACCTCCTCCGGCGTCGTTTGCTATACATGACTGCCATGCAATTTAAACACATCTGTCTCGCGCTGTTCCATTGTGTCATTCGAGACTCCATTGCATATGTTTCCCTTATCGCATACATATGTTCATACATATATCCAATCCAACCCCCTACCGCCCTACTCCGGGTTAAGTTTATTAATTATTTACTGTTTACCTCTGTTTTCCCCAACGTGTGCTGCCGGACGTCTGTAACCGCATCCCCGCACTGGACGGGCTTGAAAACTACAAAACAATTATTATAATCCACATTTCAAGGTCGCCCCACTGGAAACTACGGTGTAAGCGAAAGCGTTTTTGTCGTCGTTAATGCATATATAGATATTTTTTAATTAGTCTGCTAGCGAGAACGTACAGTAACAATAACAAACTAATAAAAAAAATGATAGTACATACGTGCCGGGCAGGCTGTATTGGTGTAGTACGAGTACTTCGGATTTAATGTCGCTTCGCTTCAATAATGATTGGTGATGAGCTTAGCTTTATGCAAATTGTTTCGATATTTTGTTTTGTGATTTTACTGCGATCATATGACCCTTGAAATGGTATCACCCTGTTCCGTGATGTAATGAAGGGTAAATTCGACCTTTCAGCTGGATGACTCCCATCATCATCGCTCTTGATGGACGCGTGATACTCATAGAGCTTTTTACTACACTCTTTCCAAAAAGTGCATGCAACATGCTTACAATTGTGGTTGTTTTCCCGATCGTCATTTTTTTTTGTCCAACCCTGAACGTGATAAGTGTATCTCATCCAAATGTAAACGAATGTGGGTGTTTTACTTCCTTCTACCATCTCCCTCTCGCACACATACATACATAGTTACATACACATTCGAATCAAAGCTCGCGCGAAACATGCACACAGGGATAGAGTTTATCTAATATGCACACGATGCTTTAAGTGCATGTATATGTCGTCGGCAGAGGTTGGGGATAGATTGAAGTCCCCACGGGTGAGTGAATTGGCCTTGACTGGTCGTTATCATTTTTAAGTTTTTCTGTTTGATTTTCCTCTTCCTCGTTGACTGTGAGGGTTGCGCATTACAAGTGCATTCGGCCATAGACAACCTCCAAACCAAATTAGACATCGCCACTTAAAGCGGGCGCAGTGAAAATGAGAAAAGAACAGGAAAAACTGAAAACTGAAAAACTATTGCAATTAATGTCGGGAAAGTTCATATGCTCATATGTGCGCATGCAGACAGTCATAGTGATGGTTCTCGGCCAGAGGGCAGAGAACAGATGAATCTGACGGTGACGGCTAAAAATAGTTTTTTTTTTTTTTTTAATCTTCGTCTCTATAAGTCGAACAATATGCACTAGTTGGCGATAATTGATTTTCGCTTTTCAGCTGTTGGCTATTGGATTGGCGAAAAACGATGGCAAACATATGGGAAAGAGAGAAAAGGACTGCTAAGGCAACTTGACAACAAGTCGAACTTTTACTGATAATGACATCGGTGATGTCAGACGTTTACCTCTCCTTTTTTCGGGGTAAAATAGTTTTTTAGTCTAAATATAAAACAAGTGGTTAATAGAGAGCGAAAGGTTTTGGATATCTCTCAACTATCGTTCGCAGCGGTAATTATTGGGCCCAGGAAGCGTTTGCTTTTGAGGTTGTCGAAGGATAAAAACGAACATGTAGGTTTTAATTTAGAGAAAACACTGCCTTCCAAGTCTTCTTCCTCTTTTTCAGCACTATAGTTCACGGAGAACCTGGGTCTCCTTTAAAAAAAACCTCTCCATTTGAGGTCCTCTTCCACTTGCGTGCGCCATCTTAAATTTGACCGTCCTCGACCTCGTCCCCCCTCAGGGTTGGATTCAGAGGCCTTCCCCGGAGCTGTGGTTTCCATGCGCTCTACATGACCTAGCCATCTTAGGCGTTTGATCCGCAGACGCCATGAACAGCCCGTACAATTCACTATTAAGTCATCTCCTCCACTCCCCATTTGTGCAGATCGGGTCAAAAATCCTACGCAGAATTTTTCTCCCAAACGACCAAGGGCCTCCTCATCCGCTTCTAACAAAGTGTCTCTGCGACCTAATACAGGATCGGGATGATAAGGGTCTTGTATATGGTCACTTGGGTTTTCCGAGAGAGGGCTCTGCTTCTCAATTGCCTCCCTAACCCAAAGAAAGAGCGGTTGGTTGGAAAGAGTTATACTGCGTTTGATTTCGGTGCTGATGTCGTTGCTGCTTGTCACTGCGGAGCCTAGGTAGATGAATCCCTTGATTACCTCGAAATTATACATGGAAACATGGGCGCCCTGGCTAAGACGCCGGTGGTTCGTATTCTTTTTCGACGACAGCATATACGTATGTATTTCGTCTTGCGCTCACTTACCGACAATCCAATTTTAGCCGCTTCCGCCTCAATGCTCGTAAAGGTCTCAATGACATCTCGCTGAGCTCGTTCAATTATGTATGTCAATGTCATCGGCATATGCGAGCGCTTGAAAAAGATCGTGCCCCTCGTATTGATCAGTGAGCTTTGCACGATCTTTTCAAGGACAATGTTGAAAAAGTGACACGATAGCGTGTCCAAAACCTTTTTTGACATTAAATGTCGCGGTCGAATCGCTTCCGACCCTATATCCAATATCATCCTGCACATTCTGACGAGCTTTCCAGGGATGTAAAAACTAGACATGGGGCTGTATAGCTCTTCTCTATGTGCGCTATCGTTTGCGGCATTAAAGTCGACAAACGGGTGGTAGGTGTCGATTTGGAACTCGTTGGTTTTTTCCGGGATCTGTCGCAGTAAAAAATGGAGTACAACGGACCAGTATTTGCGCCTGAGTGCTCCAACAGATAGCAGAAGTCTCCTGATCGATAGTGGACTCCCCGGGCCTGAAACCACATTGATAAGAGCCTATCAGATTATCCACACGGTGTTTCAGGCGTTCACACAGTGCAGCTGAGAAGATCTTATAAGCGTTGCTAAGGCGACTTATACCTATGTAATTGGCGCAGACAAAGGGGTCTCCTTTCTTATGGATCGGGCAAATGATATTAAGATTTCTCTGACAATATCTTACAGATGAGCAGGTACATACTCCCAACCAGGTCACCTCCAGCTGTCTTAAGAGCTCGGCAAGTAGCCCGTCTGCTGCATCAGCTTTGTTGGATTTAAGCTTAAAAAAAGCATCCCTAAATTTTTCCAGATCAGGGTGACGGAATTCTCTGCTATCATCGTCCGTTTTGAATGGGTCATTATACAGTCTGCAGAAGTAATCTTTCCCGATTCTTAGTGTCGACGGTGCGTCTATTACTAGGTTTCTCTTCTCGTCCCAGCAGGCTTCCCTTCTGGTCTTATAACCGTGGCATGTTTGTTTTATTTGTTGATAATACCCCCGGACGTCATTCCTTTGATAGCATCTCTGCATCTTTTCAATCGCGAGCTTCTCATGCTCTCCGTTTGCTTTGTGAAGCGTAAGCTCCTCCCCCCTCCTCTGCTCATAATGCTCACGAGCAGCTCTTGCCCTTCTGTGCAGCACTGCTTGGCTGCATATGCCCTCCTGCACTCGTCATCAAACCCTGGGTTTCTTGTTGGTGGCATTTCGAAGCCCGGTACGTCAGATTCAAGGGCTCCATTGCTATTGTACGGTCTGAGCAGGTATTGGAGGGGTTTCCGAGAGCTTTAGGGGACACAATTGGCATAAGCTCTTGCGGTCTTTTGCAAATGTAGCATTGCGAGGTTGCATGCCACTGGCCTTACTTGTTTTTTGTCGTAACCTGGCTGACATAAGACAGTGGTCCGAGTCGACGTTGGCTCCTCGAAAAGTTCGTATATCCAAATTATCCGATGCGTGTCTGCCATCACGCGCAAGGTGGTCAATCTGGCTGCCGTTGATTGATCCGAACATCCTTGTGGATCTTTAGATGTGGGAAACGCGTACTAGCAACTTGAAGATTTCGCCCTGTTGCGAAGTCTACGTATCAGCCTAAATCCATTTTCGGATGTGGTGTTGTGTAGGCTTTGCTTACCAATGACCATATCAAAGGCGACTTCCTTGCCCAGTTTCGCGTTAAAGTCTCCCAGTACGATCTTAACATCGTGATTGGGACATTGGACATATGTTCTATCTAGGAGATCATAAAAGTCGGGTCAAGTTAGGGTCATCATTGTCCTCGGTGGGAGGGTAAGCGCAAATTAAGCTGATGTTGGCGAATTTAGCCTTGACGCGAATTGGTATGAGGTGTTCACTTCCATGCCGGAATCTTAAGACTTTTTGCCTAGGTCTACTTCTAATTACAAATAGATGTCCCAGTTTCGTTATCCGCCTTTTGCCGGTCCTTCCCATCGCACTTCCTGGATTGCGGTAATATCTGCCTTATAGTAGTCTAGGCCTTCGCAAACTGTTCGGCTGGCCTGACCTTCCACGTACAAAGTCGCTCGTGTATTTTTTTAATTTGAGGCTCACGGACCCTCACATTTGTAATAACACGTGAACAAAGAGTTGGTTCAATGGCGGCATTTCTGAGGCGAATGTTCCCTTGCAGGGCCTGAATTGTTCGAGGATGGTTATCGTAGGCCCTTGACATGAGGTATCCCCACAAGCACACGTCGCAAAGTGTGAGGTCCGGAGAGCGACGTAGCCAGTGTAAGTCTCTATAGTTGCTGATCAATTTGATCGGGAAAATAGCTCTCAGCTTTTGCATCGAGATTTAAGCTGTGTGTTATATAGCACCTGTTGTTGTGCCCGGGGAGGGATGCAGTTGCGGCAAGGGAAACTCGTCGCTCATAAGGCAACACACTTCAGCAGTGACTGTCTCCTATTCGTTAAAAAAATAGAGGCCAATTATCCCTCGGGCAAAAATGGCACACCATACCATCATTTTGGGGCAATGTAAATGCTTACATGCCAGTAACTCAAGTTCTATTTATTTACGTAGCCGTTGATATGAATAATGAATAATATTGTTACGGACACGAACCGACAGTTATGTTCGAATTTCGCAGACAAAGTTTGGAATGCTCTGTTGCAGCTAAAAACGAAATAATGGTAACCTTCAGCGGCATACTGCTGAATATAAATGCTAGAGCATTCTAGAGACATCTGAACGGGAACGTCTTAGCGGTATATAAGCGGGAGCAGTCGCCCTCTGGGGCACTCAGTATTCGGGATTCAGTAACCAGTGATCAGTCGGTAATCCAGTGTCAAAGTAATCAAGCCATCTAGTCGCTTTCCTTTAGACCTTTTTTTAATAACGTGCACAATTGTTTTTTCCATTCCCGTATAGGCCATTCATTTGGATTTACGCGGATTTCGCATAATTTCGCGCCGAATTTGAACGACATATTCCGGCGTCGCTGATGGTGTTGGTGGTCCCGGAAGAGTTCTGTCTACCATTGTCCCTTCCTGTCTAAACCTTTGCGCCCACGACCAGATAAATTGCGTGCTCGGATGATCACTCAGTCTGCGTACAAAAATTGCGACGCGCCCGAACCAACGATTTACCCGTTTTCAAGTATTGCTCAACCGTGAATGCGCGGTGTGCTCCCTACCAATGACACATCGCGCTCAACAACTTGTTGCAAATTGTACGAATAAGATGTTCTTGTGCAATCAATAAAAGTCTAAATGCACTTCCGTAAGAGCCACCCCAGCCAGAGAATCAGTACAGGACTCAGCCTCCTCTTCATCTCCACAGCTTCTGCAGAAGTCATTCGAAAATTACACTAATCTTTGTGCATGACTGCCAATAAGGCAGTGACCAGTGATGATACCAACAATTATGATGACGTCGTTTCATTTTAAGGAGATTAGAAAAAGATGGTTCGCTGTCGGTCAAGTCGTTGCCAGATTTGCTTGGTGTTTATGCAGGGTACATGCCAGGTTCATCTTAGCCGTAGCTTGATTCTTTAGTTTTAGTTTAATGGCTGCTAGTGGTATATCTGCCCGTGCTATGTTCGTTTCTTATGTCGTTCCTTGTCTGCTGACCATGCCTGCTCTTTCGTCCCCTGAAATATCGCTGTGCCCTCTCGTTAAGAGATGGGTGCCAGTCAAGGCTTGGTTTAGAAGTGTACACATTCGACTCCAAAGAATGCAGAGCAGATTGACTGTTACTGAGGATTCGTGTACCTGTGACAGACATCACGTTTCACTTCAGCCAAGACAGGACTTCCTTAATTGCTAGCAGCTCCGCCTGGAAGACACTACAACAGTCTATTAGTTTTAGGGCCTGACTTAGTTTTAATTCTTTGCACAAGGCTCCACCCCGTCCTTGGTTTTTGACCTTTCTGTGTAAATGTCCATGCGGTCCCTTCATGGTCATGCTTGTAGAGACCATTTCTGTCTTTCTGGATATGTTACTTTGAACTTTTTCTCAAAGACTGTGGTGGGCTCAATGTAATCGGAGTTCTCTGCGAAAGTTGTCATGTCGTTCAGGATAGATGCGTGACCGGCTATATAGATCGTCCATTTTGAGCCGGTCTTTAATCCTGCAACCGTATATGGTGTTAGGTGGGGTAGCATGTTGATCACCGCCATTGAAGCAGACCTTAGGGTTCCGGTGCTACGTGTGCCTACTAATCTCTGTACTTTCTTGATTTGTGTGTGGTATATTGTGATGTTCCTGAGGAAAGAGGAACCTGGCCCTCCAGGTTGGGGGTTGTGCTTAGGAGTAACATCCCTATCACGTAACAACCTACTTGTTCAGAAGCAACCACAAGCCTCGGATACGGACGGACATAAAGCTGACGACCCCTCCAAACGACTAACGGACTAACGGCGATCAATTGGAGCAAACCCTTAACTACTATAAAGCAGATATAACCGCGCTTCAAGAAGTGCGATGTGATGGACCAGGCAAAAGACGGATGAAAGTCTGTGATATCTACTAGGGGAACTGCTACAAGGAGAACAAACTGCGCCTATTCGGATGCGGATTCGTTATTAGAAGAAGACTCCGACAAAATGTCTTAAGCTTCCGAGATATAAGCGAACGCCTCACAACAATCCACATCAAAGGTAAATTTGGAAACATTAGCTTAATATGTGCTCACGCCCCAACGGAAGAAAAGGACGATCGACTCAAAGAAGAATTCTACGATCTCCTAGACGGAACTTATGCCCAATGTCTCAGATACGACACAAAAATAGTTCTAGGAGATTGTAATACAAAACTGGGTAAAGAGGACATGTTTGAGTTGACCATAGGAAAGCATAGCCTCCATAACACCACATTCGACAACGGACTTAGCCTAATCGATTTCCTAACGGGACGTAACCTCCTTGTAGCAAGCACGCGATTCCCCCATCTCAGCATCCACACAGGTACCTGGCGGTCTTTTGATCAATCGACTACCAACCAGATTGATCACAATGCGATCGACGCCAGACACTCCTCCAGTATTCTCGAACCTTCCGAGGAGCCATCGACTCGGACCACTACCTTGTTGTAGCCAAGGTACGCATAAGGATATCAAGAATGCTTAGGAGTCGAACTACATAGGTTTGACGTTGGAAAGCTACAATCGCAAGAGACTGCCAGAATCTTTGCCAAAATCGTGTCTCCTCCAAGCTCTCTCAAAATCCGCCCAAAGCAGCACAAACAATAGAGCACGAATGGGCGCATTACCGGAGCGCCGTCAGAGATGCTTTTCATATTCGTACACCTCTTTACGACTCTGCACTTCGGCTGTAAATAGTGAACGGCAGCGTACGTAAAGCTCATTAAATTCCGATATTGACAGGATTATCTAATGGGGTAAAAACAATAGAGTTTCCACTCTATTTTAAGCTTCCAAAACACAATGCTGTCTTCTATCGCTAAAGCGTAACACTGACGCATTGCCATTTTCCATGAATAGCACTTATATCTCTGAAACCGACAAGCTTTCCATCTTGGGTATGTGCATCAGTGACAACCTTTGTTGGTACGATTACATATTTAGTGTCGCTAAGAATGCCGTGAAATGCTTAGGTTTCCCATACAGATGCAAGAAATTCTTCACACCCACCGATCTGGCTATAATTTATAAGGCGTTCATTCGTCCTAAATTGGAGTTCAACGCTCACGTCTGGTCTGGCGCATCTAAGACCTCACTGCACTTACTTGACAGAATACAAAATCGTGCGATAAGAATCATAGGAGATTCCAGCATCACAAACTCATTACATTCGCTGGGTCACCATAGGAATGTCTCCTGTCTTTCATTGTTTTATCGTAAATGCTCTGATGAAATAGCCAGTTGCATTCCGCCTCTTCAAAACTTCTCCCGCGATACACGTCTTTCCCGGAATGCGCATGAATTCACTCTGAAGCCCGTTTTCGGTCATACTGTCAAATACAGAGATTCTTTCTTCAATCGAATCACACGAATGTGGAACGCGTTACCTCGTTCGGTCTACCCCCATCAATACGACGTTTAAGACCAATGTCAATGGGCACCTCCTCTCCCCCTACCTGTTACCTTCTGCTCGCACAACGTTTAACGTTATAAGGCCATAGCCTTGAGAGCGCGTGTGCCCATAAAAAAAAAAAGTAGGGATGGGCAAATAAGCCTGATATTCTAGTAGTCGGCCATGCTTTCATCTTCCCAAGTGCTACAGATGATCTTGCACATGCTCCCTAGCAAAACATTGCGTCGAGCTTTGCCTGCGGCCTTGTTGTTCTTCACCTATGGAATAGCTGTGTCTACTTCTTCGGTGCTGGGTGGGAGGACTTGTTCAGCGGCGGGAGTTGATAACAAGATTGCTCTCACAATTTCGACGAGGCTGGGTGCTGTTTTCAGAGATCGCTATGAGGCTTTTGGCTCTTTTTTTCGTAAAAGTCTTTTTATCGTTTTTCTATCGGCGGACTCCTCGATATCCTTGAGCTGGGAGGCTGCGAAAATTCTCTTCTTGCCCTGTAGTGTCTCTTTTTCCTCCTTTCAGTCAGTGCTTTTTCTTTCTTTAAATGGCATTACAGCCCATGAAGGACCAGAGCCAAGCTTCTCTCAATCACCAATGTTGTGTGTTTTCTTTTTCACATAGGTGAAAGGGACCCTACAGCTTAAAGCTGATTTCGAACGGAGTGAGTAGTATACTTTCATGGCAAGTATACAGCGGGGGGTTTTGCCAGTACCCCGGCGAGGAGGTACGCCGCCCTGTATAAATTCAAATGTCACCTTACTCTTGGATACAGCAGTTGAATGCTCAATGATAGCCTATAACTACTAGTGACGTATCAGTATGATTAAAGCCAGATAACAGCCCGGCATGTTACACTAAGTAAGTCGTATATGTGTAAATAATCGTGGCCCACGGTTAAATAAAAATATTGCTACTGTGACTACCTACTGCGAGAGCGCCGTGGCACAGTGGGTAGTGTGTTGGCCTCTGACGCCGATGACACGGGATCGAATCCCAACAACAGCCATGTCATCGAACGTGGGTTACTGACAAAACCCCCTGTAGCATAATTGTCAAGAAGAGCTTCTCGAATTTCGCCATTCGGAACCGGCAATAAACTGTAGGTCCCTTTCACCTATAGAAAAATAAAATCACACACAATATGGGTGATTGAGAGAAGCTGGGCTGTAGTCCTTCATGGACTGTAACGCCAACATACAACTACAACAACGACTGCAAGCGCGACTGTAAGCACTTATCGCCGTTCGCAAGCTTTAGGGCCTCCCATGGTCTCTTTTTTTTTGCATTACCGTGTCCTTTACAAGTACTAAAACTGCAGTTTTTTTTTTTTTTTTTTTTTTTTGAATGCTTCTGCTATCCGCTGGAGCACTCAGACGCAATCACTGGTCCATTGTACTCCAGACAGACACCTTACATTACTGTATTTTCTCCGTTTTCCGGAGAAAAATTTGAAGGAAGCACACACCACGTCGGCTCCAAGGGTGCGCCACCGTATGCGGGCAAAGGCGGGACAATAACAGAGGAAATGCTCTGCAGTATCATCCTCCTCTTCGCCACATGCAGCACAGGTAGGCGTCTCACTGATGCCGAGCACGTAGAGATGCTTGGCAAAAGTGTAATGGCCCGTGATAACTCCCACAAGCCTTCTGCAGTCGATTCTCCTTAAAGACAGGAGGAATGCTGCAGATTTTTTGCAGACATCAGGGCATACGCGCTTAGTCATCCTGCAACCCGGGCAATCCCTCCATCTACGGTTGTGTGTGTTAAATACACAATCGTTAATGTAGGAATTTACCGTGGACGCAGGTAGACCTAGAACGGGTTCAGGTCCTGAGAAGCCCTCCTCTGAACCCATTCTAGCGAGTTCATCAGAGGTCTCATTTCCTGGGATCCCAGATGGGCCTGGAACCCATACAAGCCTTAATGAATTTAGTCTGCCGACTCTGTTCAAGAAGGACTTCAAGCACTAATTTGGAGCTAGTTAAGGGGTTACACACAGCTTTTAGTGCAGCTTGGCGGTCACTACATACGCATATGCTTTCCCCCTTCCACCTGTGCTTCACAACATAGTGCATGGCCATTAGGATTGCGTATATCTCTGATTGGAAGACAGACGCATATTTTCCTAAGGAGAAGTGCAGTCGGATGTTTTCGCGCTCAAAGAAGACCCCAGCACCTGACCCCCGCCCAGATCTGGAGCCATCCGTGAAAATGCGAAGACTATCCTTTCCAGGTTCAGTATCCAGCCATAGCCAATCCTGACGCCATGGAAACTCGACTGTGAAATTACGACGCAATAGGATAACGGGCGTCAGTGCGTCAGAAGGCATGTCCATGAGACAGGGGTCGCAGGACAATTCTTGCGCAAGCACACCGTTATTCCTATGCGAGTTGTACCAAAAGCCATTTCTCTTTAGACGAAACATGGCTTTCAGAGCACACCCTCTGACAAATATATCAAGAGGTGGAAGGTTCATCATAACATCTAGAGCAGCGCCCGGCGTGCTGGGGAAAGCCCCTGTGCATCTGAGACAAACCGTTCTTTGAAGTTTGGTGAAAGAGGCTACGACGTGTTTGCGTTTTAGTCTGTTCCACCAGACAACCGATGCATATGAGATTATAGGTCTTATCATTGCCGTGTAGATCCAAAGGACCTTTGCCGGCGATAAGCCCCATGTTTTGCCAAAAGCTCCTTTGCATTGCCAGAAAGCTGACAGCGCTTTGATGGTTTTTGACTCAACATGCTTTGACCAGACAAGCTTGCTATGTAAGATGACTCCTAGATACTTAGTCTCCTTGGATATCGGGATGGAAGTGCCTTTTAGTACCAGCTGAGTCATGTCAGTATTTTTCCTCCTTCTCGTAAAGAGAACGACATCGGTCTTAAGAGGACAGCCCATTTCTGGTACACCAATCATCGATCACATTTAGCGCCGCCTGTGCCTTGCGACGGACAGTCGCCAAACATGAGCCGACAGAAAGAATGGCGACGTCATCCGCATAGGCCTGGGCGTAGATTCCAGAGGCAAAAAAACTGCAGTTGGTCCACTAAAAGAAATGTTCCTTAAGCGGGACGGCGTACATCTAAATTTTGACGAAACCGCCACGTATGTAAAAGTGTTTTTGAATTTTATTTTCTTAAAAAAACGCATCTGAGTAAATAAAATAACTGACAAGTCTCAATCTATCTTATCATTTAATTCATTTCCAAACAAAAATCAATCAAAATCGCGTATACATACCGTTATGTGCAGGGTCATTTACATATATGTATATAAATGGCGCAAATTCGTTAAAATTGAAAACTTGAAGCTCGATTTCCGGCGATTGGCCATCCAAGGATTACTGTATGATTTTAATTAAAAAAAAGCATCTGCCGACGATAGCAAGCCTAGTTCTTATTAAACTCGTCATAAGTGTGTAAAATTACCGTCAGAAACTTCGCTACCTTCCTTCTTTATGTGGCTAAGCCCTATGCTCACTATTACCGCTTCTAGACAACTCAGTTAACCTAATCTAGCCGTATTAGGCGATGAATAGGAAAACGTCAAACCAACTTGCTAAAATCTAAGTGTGATGCTTCCATTAGATGTACTTCAGCACAAAAGTATTACATCTCTACCCTCAGAAATGAGACCAATCTACAAATAGCCAACGAGCACGCAGTGCCGAGCACCAAGCGTGTGTATCTGAGTAAACAAAACAGGGAAGAGGAATTAGAATCACTTCGAGGAACATCATAATTTGAAGGTTCAATCCAATTTATTTTAGTTACAAATTCGCTTTTTTTTTTGCTTTTGTTTTTTCCCTCACTTTCCTCTTCGCACTTGCTTTTGTTTCGTTCTGTAGCGAATAGTTTTTTCCGCGATGCAACTAATCAAGAGAGAAGGTATGCACCCCCTTACTAGTGTGTATGTACTGCCTGTCACTTATCAGTGCGCAAAGCTTCAAGCGATAGTGTGCCTCTATGATGGCATACCATACCCGGCGGTTGGTGGGGGGGGAGAACAAATCGCAAACTTTTACTGGAAACTCTACATAGGCACTCGATAGCCGCTTATCAGCTACGAACGCTTGTGTGGATGTCAGGCAAAGTCAAGAAGAGTAAATATTAGATTTCTTCATCCACATGTTGTAAGTATTTAATTAGAACTGTTTTCACTCGGTTGCCAGATACACACTTGGTCGGGTACATGGTATATGGATGCATTTACTCCTAGGCATGCAGTATACGTAGATACAGATGTACGTGTGCATTGGCAATTGTGTTTGGCGCAATAAATCCAAGGTCAAGATGATGTCTCAGCGGTATTATGAACGATTTGTGTTCCGCATATGACTATTTGCTGTTTATTATCTTTTTTTATAGATTTATTATTGCATGTGCGTATGAAATGGTATTTTGTAGACACTGTTCCTGGTTTTGATTAGGTTTGACATTGATCGTTGTCATTTATTTGACGATCTACTGGTCGATTTAAAATAGAACGCATGTCAAGTACAAGTGCAATTTTAGATGTATGCATGTACATGCAGCAAGCATGTGATGCGTGCAATAAATAATAGAACTTATCAGAATCTGTACACTTCCTAGTTGCTATTTTTGCCAAGTGCACCGAAGCGAACGAATTCAACTTGCACTTATTATGCAATATTTTGTTCAATCCCTGCGAGAATGTGAATGTAAATTAAATACAATAATCGTGGGGCTTCAACACCCCTTAAGCAAGGAAAACATTTCAAATTGTTTGCATTTCCTCGTTGAGATTTGGTGTGAAACATTTGTGCTGTGCGCCAGCAACATGTTGCATAGTCACACTACACCCCAAGCGAATGCGACGCGACATATCCTTGAGAAGCGTTAAGTGCACTTCCTACTTTGCACACATTTATATGTAAAAGATAAATAAATTTACGTATGATTTGGTTGGTTCTTGCGTCGTTCGCCATTCGCCTGTGTACATGAGCGAGCGTTTTCCACCGATGCAACCTACCGATCGGGGGCATAAATGCGAAAACTATGAGTACGATGTGTAGCGCGGTATAGAACACCATCGATGATTTATTTTATTTGAAACGAGATTCTGTATGAAAAATCGAAAGCGTGTGTGAAAGCAAACAAAAATTCACTACAGTGCCAGTGTCCGTTTGAGGTGCGTACGGTTGTTGCATTCAATCTGAATTTGTTAATGAGATTTTTAATATTTTTTTCTTGTGGACATCGTGACCTTGAGCTTGGCGAAGATACTTCCGCGTTCGGAGAGTACATATTTGTCTATACCGTAAATACGCAACGGTCCTGTTGCGTGAGATATTTTTTTCCCAAGGACACACTAGGACTAAAGCAATAGGAGTGCTTTAAGCGCATATGGAAATATCTTGCTTGCAACTGATTTCAAGTTAAAAATATACGTAAAAGGTAACATACAAGCAAACCCTTATCCTAAGCTTCGATTAGGGCCAAGTACGAGGTGAACAAATCGCCCGACTCGCAACTCACTAATGCACGAAAATAGAACTCATACACTAGCGGGCGGAAGTCGACAGAGAAGATTCCGACGACGATGATGATGTTGATGTCGACAGCAGTCGGTCGCATGGGGGTGAAAGTAGGAAAAATTTCGATTTCAATTTTAAATGTGCACACAACCACTATTGCACCCCAAGAACCATTCGCAACCCCGTCGGTTTCCTGACAAAGATAGAAAGAGAGTGAATGAGGGGAATAGAGAAAACCAACGTAGGGGGAGTTGGGAGGCCGGCAACAGCTTCAGGAAGACGAGGACAATGTGCGAGCAAAGCTTGAAGAATCCTTACTCTATGTGTGCAGTGCTGCCTTGCACAATGTTTTTGCAATTGTCTATCACGTCTGTCTTCGTATTAGTGTTCGACGCCTGTGTAAAGCTGGAAGAGAAAGCTTTTCTTCACTCAAGGGTTGATACCACCACCCGGAAAGCTTCATCATGCAATTCGCAAGTGAAAATGAATTTGCTAAATACACAGAACGACGACTATGCTCGCGTGTGTGTGTTGGGAGAAGTGCATATGCAATGTTAGAAACTGTTTTCGATTTTCTACAGCGCTTCCTCCTTCAGCGCTCTCATTGCGACGTCGTATATTTGGGTCAGTAGTGGAAATTCGATGTCAGTGTTGAGGAGTTTTTGTTTTTTTTTTTCTAAAATAAATTTTTTTTTTTTGTGATTTTTCTTTGCGTATTCGTATCGAGTATGACTCTCTGAGAAAAGTGTAGGTAATAGGTATACAGTACTCCGGCAATGGTTTGGTAATAGGTACAAAGTTGGAAAACTTTGCGCCACCGATCACACAGTGCATCTCAGAATGCATCAGTAAGGGTGGTCGCGAGTGTTCGAGCGTTAGAACGTTAAAATTCAGTTTCTTTTTGCTTCATACGGCGCACAATTACTGGAAAATCTATTCCAATTCTTTTCTCATTTTATTTATTTAAGAAAAAAAAAGATAAACAAAATCTATTTCGAAAAACTCTGTTTTTTTAATTCATTTCCGTCGGAATATTTTCGAGGTAAAAAATTACAAAAACCGAGTTGATTTATCGGTGCGTTTGATATCGGTGCTTTTCTATCGTGATTTATAGACTAGAAGGACCATAATGAAACAAGCGGCAGAAATAAAGGTAAAAATTTTACTTTTTTTAAAAACAAAATTTCGGTTTTTTTAAAACAATGTTCCGACTTTATACAGTGAAAAAAAAATAACAACAAATAGCCGGAGGATAAAAAACCAACTATGTATCTGCATTTTAGCAATTTTTTTTTTCCTCAAGTTTTTTTCTGCATTTTTGAGTGCGCGCCGAAGACGATGATATGCAGGCATTCATAGTCGTATGTATGTGACGAATGGGGGGAATTAAAGCTCATGGAATTGCAATCGAATCCATGAACGAGACCTCCATTGAGGGCGTCTGACCGAGTCGACGTTGTTGAAGTTGTAGTCTTGAACTACACAGCGGCGCCATTGAAATTTATACACTCTCACCCTACACTAATACCAACTGAAATTCAGTGCTGGAAATAGAGAAAAATCAAATCATTTTTGTTTTTTCGCATTTAGTGTTATAGTTTTTTATGAAACAATTGAGAAGTATCTATGTACATATAGAGCGAAATCATAAATATGGGTTCCTTGAAAAAATACATGAAATATGATATATAGACAAAAAAGGCTTTGATCTGATAGTTGCACCGTTGTTTATGTATGCAGTTGAGAGTACAAGGACGGCCTTATCGACTGTTGTATAATTCGTGTCTAGAGTAAAAGTGAATTTTGTAGCCCAAGACAAGCCTAGGTGCCGACCCGGCGCAACCTTGGCTTAATACAATTATGTATGTCAACAGTGTGTGGTTAAATTTGAAAGAAAGCGATGTGAAATCTCAAAACACCGGAGCAGGAGTGACGACGAGGATGAGGATGAGGGGTAGGGTGAGATTTTTTTATTCGTTCTGCGTTCTCTGACTTTACCTTCGCCTTTGACTTTTAACGGCGAACTTGCGTACTGCTCGTATTCCTTATTCATTGCATAATATCTACATACTCGTATCGAATCGCATTTTATTTAGTTTTAACTGATTTTTGTCCTTTTCTATTGTTTTCAGAATATTTTGCAAAATAATTGCAGTCCTGCAATAATTGCATTCTGAAAGTACATACGGCTGTAAGACAGAACTAATACCACATACACACACACAGTTACGCTTACACACAAGCAGACTATAGAAAACAGATCTAAGATACTCTTATTCCATAATTCCGACCAGCTACAGATGAATAAAAACGGAAGCAGCAAAAAATAGTTTCAACCAACCATTAAAAAAAAAGAAATTCTATAACAAAAAAAGCTAAAAATGGACACTACCGCACAATCGGCAACAGCTATCTGCCCGCCAAACAATAATCGAAGTCCTTCGCCAGATGGCTCACAGGATTATGATGTGACACGCATGAAGGAGGAGGACTTTGAGCGATTGGCCGTTTACATTGTACCCGACGTACAATGCGAACGTGGCATATCAAATCGAGCAGATAAGACGTTGCCGCGAAGTTTAACATTAAAGCCATCGATGGTGTTATCAACGCCAAATGTTAAGGTAAGACCTCCGGACTTGATTCGATTGATTCAATCCGATGCATGAAATCATTTTTTTTTTTTTTTTTTGTAGACTGAAGGAGTATGGAGCACCGGTGTTATACCACGCGGTACAAGATTTGGACCATTTGAAGGCGTTCCAACTCCTAACTATCCCAACGATAAGAATGCCGCGCGATATTTTTGGCGGGTAAGCTTAGATACCACACATACAACTAATCATTCATTTGCTGGTTAATTGCAACTTTGCTTGTTCTAATTTTCCCCTTAATTTTCTAATTTTCAAACAATTCACTAATTGGCTAACTTGCTTTTTCGACACACAACGTCAACAAAAAATGAAAAAAAAAAACAATAAACAAACTAACAAACCCACCATCCGATCTTCCGTTTCATGTAAATACTCCAGGTGCAGGGACAATGCCATGTTACCTATGGAAATATCAAGGTATTACTGTTTTTCTTTGCTCTAATTTTCTCAATCGAAACATCAAATTCCTCTGCTTTGCTCTCTATCTATCCATTTAGCCCTTCTCCCCTTTGACAAATTCTTATCGATTTCACTCTTTGCTTTCGTAGATTTTTAAGGACGATGATTTCTACTACCTCGACGGATCGGATCGATCACAGTCGAATTGGATGCGATATGTCGCATCAGCGTACAGTCTATCTGTCATGAATTTGGTTGCATGCCAGCACCTGGATAACATTTACTTCTATACCATCCGAGATATAATGCCTAATGAAGAGCTGATGGTATGGTATTGTAAGGATTTTGCCAAACGACTGGGATATGATGTCGATCCCGAGCGGACAACATACAGCATATGCCAGAGTAAAGAGGAAGAAGCAGAAGAGACCACAACCACAACGGTGCTAAAGAAGGACTACACCTGTATGCAGGCACCGGAAATTCCGCCCGAAGTCGCTTACAATCACATCACCTACGTTATGGGACTACACATTCCGCAGCGAAGAAACTCTATACCATCGCCGAGCCCATCACCGCCCGTCACATCGACAGCAACAGTCTCTCATCACTTACACTCGCAGTTACACAGCAATCAACATCAACAGCAGCAGCAACCACATCTACGACATACCAATAGCCATCAGAGTGTCCTGCATTTGAAGCCCGAAACAGATCAGAATCGCATTCAGGTAATAGTGCGTGATCGATCACCTGCCGTAAGCGATTACGGCAGTGGCAAAGATAAAGATGTCCAATCGCCCATCTCTCACAAGGGTGACGCTCAATACGAGCATCAGCTGACGCCTAACGATGGATCCGTTCGCTCAGTACGATCAGATGAAGGCTATCATAGCAACGAGTACCATGAGGATGTGCTGACGCCGCCAGAAGATTCTAGCGATAGCGAGGAGAGCGAACACAATTACGTGCTCGACTGCTCGAAGAAAGCCATTGAACCCAAAGAGACTGTAATCACACAAAAACTCAATGATTGTGATAAGAACGAATACCGCAAGTTCAAGGTGAAGTTGCCCCTCAAGTATGAGTTCAAAAATAGCAAATGCGTAAAGACTGAAATCGATAAGGATACCATTGCCACGGGTGTGACAACCACCTCGCCCGAAGAAGACATGGTGCTGACGACTCTCACATCGGCACCGATGGAAGAAGAGCTTGTGAAGAGGGTGTCGGCTACGACGACAACAGCAACACCGCCCACGAGTACCGTCATCGTATTGGAAGGTGTCCAAGAGCCTCACACTATTGTTCCTCTCAACAAACCGTACTATGAAGCCGAGACTTCATCGCCGCCACCGCAAGCCTATATACGATTCACCCCACCTAGCTCGAGCATTCTGGAAACCATACTAACGGGCAATCGGACAGCAACCAGCAGCAGCTTGGATCAATCGTCACGTCGGCAGCCGAACGCCACTCCACCGCCTACATCACCGACCGAAATGGCATACTCGTACAAGAAATCCCAGCGTTATGGGAATGCTGTCAGTCCTGATTCCAGCTCGAATCTGGCTCAACCAGCGCCGCACTTACTCGACGCGGACATTTTGATGCCGACGTCACGCAATAGCCTGAAGGACGACAGTCCGCAACCACAGAACATCGTGTATTCCACCACGCAAACGTTCCAAGATGGCCATCAATCACCACCATACACCTCGTACACGACCTACACCTCCAGTGGCACAAATGTCATCTCTCACGCGCCGACATCCACTTACTCCCCTCCGCACAGCAACAGTCCGTTCGACAGAAACTCGAACGGAAGTTCAACACCAAATTTGCATCTCCTACAGAACAGTACGCAGATGCTCAATCATCCGCTCATGCAACCACTAACACCACTTCAAAGACTGTCTCCGCTGCGCATGTCGCCGCCAAGTAGCCTAAGTCCAGACGGGAATTCGTGTACCCGTAGCGGCAGCCCACTGAGCCCAAACTCGCTCGGTTCACGCGGCTACCGATCATTACCCTATCCGCTCAAGAAAAAAGACGGCAAGATGCATTACGAGTGCAATGTATGCTGCAAGACCTTCGGACAATTGTCCAACTTGAAAGTCCACCTGCGAACGCATTCGGGCGAGCGACCATTCAAATGCAATGTCTGTACAAAATCCTTTACCCAACTTGCACATCTGCAGAAGCATCACCTGGTGCATACCGGCGAGAAGCCCCACCAGTGCGATATCTGTAAGAAACGCTTTTCATCTACATCGAACTTGAAGACCCATCTAAGACTGCACAGCGGACAGAAGCCCTACGCATGCGATTTATGTCCGCAGAAATTTACGCAATTCGTGCATTTGAAATTGCACAAACGTCTGCACACAAATGACAGACCGTACGTGTGTCAGGGATGTGACAAGAAGTATATAAGTGCGTCGGGACTGCGGACGCACTGGAAGACAACAAGTTGTAAGCCAAACAACTTGGAAGAGGAACTGGCTATGGCTGCTGCAGCTACCACAGAGTGTTTAGGTGAGAGTGACTTATTGTGGTTGAAATATTTAATTGACGATTTATTTCCATTTTTGACAGGTTCAAATGACAAAGATCACCCGGAGCCAGATTCTCGAGAAGCGTATGAGCTGCAGCAACAAATTCAAGCTCACACTCATCCTCATCTCCGGCACATTGGGCATCATTCACCGCCACGACTGATAAATATCCACGCACAATCGCCATCAAACAATCATTTGCAGATGCATCATCAACTGTCGGGGTCGTCACCCCAGCAATCGCAACAACACCAACCAAACGCCCATCACTCGCTGCAACAGCATCCTCCGCAGCAGCAGCATCTCACCATTCCACAGCAACAAGTTGTGATGCTTAGCAATCCGAATGGCCATCAACAACCCGCAGCACAACAACCACTTCCTCCGGCAAGCATGTTGCTCACAACGACCACACATTTGCAACAACATTCTCATGCACATCAGCACCATCAACATCACCTGCATCTGCATCACCAGCAACAACAACAACAACAACAGCAGCAGCAGCAACAACCACAACAACAGATTCAACCGCAACAACATCAGACCATGAAAGCGTCCATACAAAAGGGTCCAACCATTATGACGCACATCGTACAAACAGCCGCCACAACGAACTCCAGTGACCAATACGTGATGAGTAGTCATCCGCACCAACACACACACACGCATTCGCATCCGCATCCGCACCCGCATTCGCACTCGCAATCCCAGGAATCACGACCCACTGTGATCGAGTCCAACCAACCAATGATCATCGAATGTACATAAATCGATCGATAAATGCATTTTAAACCCATCCGAACGGTTCGGCATACAAGTTTGACAACAACAAAACACAATTTATTATAGTATCCTTTCAACTAGTTCGTAGGCTGTACATACTAGACATAGTTTAATCGTATCCTTAGGCATACCATGCATACACACATACCGAACGTATCAGTTATCTCCACTTAATTTCAATTGAGATTAGTTGATCTGTTCAGCACACAAAGATACCCTCTATCTAAATTATTCGATCTCAAATTGGTTAATATTGTAATAAAAGAATAAAATATCTATGAGCTTACAAGTCATTGGTGTATTCTTTTTGATTATCTCAAAATTTGTGTTCACTCACGTTTACGGTGTGAAAAATTAAAAACAAATTAAAGTAAAAAGTATTATTGAATTATCTATATAAATGTATCTAAAGCCTGTATGGGTTATAAAAACAAAAAAATTGAGAAATGTTAGCAAAATGTACCTTAAATTAAAGATGCCCCCGTTAAATTAAATATTATTCTATTGTATATGCAGTAAGATGGAAGAAAAAGTTGCCTTATTTTGTTCACACGTTAAATATAACAAGAAAATTGTTTTCTTATTCTCAACATCGTCCCCGGCCCCCTCTCCACCGCCCCCCGATTGAGAGCCTTCGTGTAAATATCTATCTCAAATTCACTTATCTCCACAAATACACATAAAGAATTTATATTCCTAAAAAGCAAATAACAATTATTAGTATCTCTAATGCTATATTTATTATTTTTTAAATTATCACTATAAATTGTAAATATAAGTAACGAAGTATATATAAATATAAACATATGTATCTTAAGCTTATATTAAGTATTAAAAAAAAAGGAAAAACGAAAGAAGAAAAACAAGGAAAAAACAAAAACAGAAAACAACTTAGCTGAAGATCGGTGCTTTTGACCTGTTTCTATTTGTACGACGTATTAGTAAACATTAAATTTATCCATATTCGAAATGACCCCCCACACATAAATACCGGCAACAGTCGCTCGTTTACTATCCTCCTTATCCTCCTCATATTAAACCAAAAAAAAAAAAAATAAATAAATTAGCAATCATGCATGTGAATTGATACTGCAATAACCATACTTTCAGCATTTGCGCAATAAATCATCATGAAACTAAAACTAGAAATAAAAATAAAAATCAAATCAATAAAATAGCAGCAACAACAACAACAACAAAATTTATTGTTAACGTACAGTGGCCAAATAAAGCAGGTAATAAATAATTTTTCTACATACATATTAAATGTAAACAAATTACTAGACTAAGTCCAAGAAAATATTTAATCTAAGGATTTTATTATATTGTATTGTACATTTTTTTAATACATATATAGATATATATATCGATGTAAGGAACAACTTAAACGACCATTACTATTTAGTATACAAAACCAGATACATATACGTTTATATACACATATAGTATAATAAAAACAAAAACTTATATATATCGATATCGCAATCATTCATACAAGAACTGAACTCTATTCGCTCTTAATTTAAGTTTAATTTAATTGATTTTTCGTTTCTATAACAAGAAACCAAAAGGAAGAAAAAAAATGGAAAGAAAGTCAATATCGGTTGTGGATAAAATGAAACCAATTGATTGTCCTTATTATGAATAATTTTGTGTCCTTTCCGACCCACGTCCCATCTACTTATGCTATAGTATTCGTTTGCTTTATTTTTCTTATTTTTTATTTTTTACTTGAAAAGAAATTGAATTTATCCCACCGATACATTTTGTTGTATTTAAAATAAATGTTTCTTTTATTTTTAAATGTTAATCTAGATTTTCGGCTTTTTTTTGTAAATAAAAAAATTAAGAAAATGTATAAAATTGTACTCGAAAAAAACAAAAAATCAAATAAAACACACACACAAAATGAATATCTTATTTTTTTACTTAAAAAAACAAAAAAACAAAAACAAAGAATGTAATACGGGAAATTTAGAAAATTCGATGGAAAATATCTGAAATACATTTTAAGCTTATTTATGAGGCTGATTAGTTACGTATATACCTAATTATCAATATTAATATATAACGATATAAAGGAATAGAAAAAGTTGGAAAAGTATATGCAATATCAGTAAATACAAGTATGGAGTATACCGAATGGCGTGAGAAATGTTGCAATTCATGCTATTCGTATTTATTTAATTCAATTTAATTTCAGTTTTATTTTTTTTTTTTTTTTTTAATCGTACGTACTTTAAGTTTAAGGAAAAAATTAGTTCGATAAGTGCATGATGTGTAATGTAAAGTGTTAGAACGTCCATTCGAATGATGTATGTATAATTGAAAAAATAAAATTTCGAATATAATTGATTTCATTTATCTTTTATTTTTCGTTGCTTCTTTTGGTATGGATTTGAAATTTTCATTTTCGTTTTTCGTTCAATCGATTTTTAACACAACACCATATAAGAGATTCATCAATTTAGATTTCTGACAGGGTATCAACCATTTTTCCTCATTTTTATGGTTATTTTTTTCCGACACTCCTCTTAATTTTCCCGATCATATACCTATATCAAAATCCTTCTGAATTATATATATACATATATATATATATACTTAAAAAGAAAGAACTTTAAATAATAATATGATAATTAAACATTTTTATCCTACATAAGATACATATATTAATATTTATATATTCGCACCCACACACATGTAAATTGAAAAAACTAATAACTATTAAGGAGAAATAAATGACTGCTTTTTAGATTGTAAGTTCAAAACAAAATAAAATGAAAATACAAACTCGTGAACATCTAACTTAAGATAGGAATTAAATACTTAATTTCCTCGTTTTTTTTGTGTTTTCAATTAACTTTAGTAAGACCCTTCCCAATTAATCTATTAATTCAAAATCAATATTTTAAGGAAATTTGTTGTAAAACAAAAATACAAATAAAAAAAAAATTGAGTGAAACTTAATAACAAAAATAATGAATTTAATTACCTGTACTAGAAAGGAAGAATCAAACTTTTTAAATGTAAGCTACTACTAATCATAATGTGCAAACGATATATTATTACTCTGGAACTAAGGGTGCATATTTTACCAACTCAATTCAATCCTTCGACTCTCGTTTTGTTTCAAAATTTAATTTTCTTCAATTTTCCCATCCTCTTTGGTCCAGTCTTTCAATTAATTCTTACTTAACAGTGATGATAAATTTTATGTAAAATAAAAATCGATTTTAAATATAAAACGTATTTAAATACAATTTATTTTTTATATTAATTTATTTAATCTTTGAACAATAGGAAAAAGAAAAGGCAAAACAAAACGCAATTACATATGTGTTGTAAAACTGAGTGTGTTTCATACGTTTTATAACAATAAATCATGAGATACAGAAGAAACTCGACCACAGAACAAATTCAATATAGTATTAAGCTGAAAACTCGATTGCATTAACGTAATATTAATATGTGCGTAAGATGGATTGGTCAGTTCTGTTATTTCGCATTTACTTAAAAAATTAATGAACAAAAAACAAACAGCGGAAAGAAATACATAATTTATTACTCTTACAAGTTCGATTATCTCATCTTTTTATTTAGACAGAATTGACGTGATTTGCAGTGATTCTACCTTCCCGGAATTAAGTGTCCCCATGTTCCAATGTCCCAGTTACGATGTAATAATCGTACTGGAACGCGAAACTAGGCAAGGAACTCGCTTTTGATAGGGTCATTGGCAAGCACAGCCTACACAACACCACATCCGAAAACCCTTCCGTGTCTTCAAGGACTTTTTAACGTGCAGTTTCCTCTTGCAGAGAGTGAGAGAAAACACCGAGGAGCCGTTGAAAATAGAACAGTGAAAAACCAAGCAGCAACAAAATTAGACATTTTTTAAGCATTTCGTGTGCTCTCCTCGCGTGCTGGTAAAAATGTATGTACGCGCGCCTGGACGCTTGTGTCCCTCAATATAAAATGCGTTATTTCCCATCAAGAGAACGTATAATGTTCACTCAGCAGCCAGTGGAGGATGCTGAAAACACATCGATATCGAGCCAGGAAAAAATGTTACGTATACGCCCACGTGTGTGGTGCAAAGTCATTAAAATCAACTGTAACATGCCACATGGACTTCGCAACGGGACGAAATCTTCTAGTTCTTGCAACTCCTTTCCCACATCTTAAGATCAATCAACCGTCAACCAAATTGACCACATTGCGATTGATGGCAGGCACGTATTCGATATTCTGAATGTACGAACTTTCCTAGGAGCCAACATCGAATCGGACCACTATCTTGCGCCAGGCAGGTTACGAGTAAGGCCAGCGGCATACAACATCACAGTGGTACAATCGCAAAAGACCGCTAGAGCCTATACCAATCGCATCTCTCTAAGGTTCTCGGAAAACCCTCCGACATCTGCTCAGACCGTACAACACCAATTGACCCGTTGTCAACAAAGGGAGTGCTGTTTCTGAGGTACCAGGTTTCAAAACGGCACAAAAACCAAGCAACAAGCCTATCAAGATTTGGTGTACAGAAGGACGAGAGCTGCTTATGAACATTATGAGCAGAAGAGGAGGGAGAAGCAGTCGATGCTGAGAATATGGAAAAACCACTTCTGTAGACTGTATAACGGCGATGTTGCTCAATATACCGCTGTCAGGCAGTATGATCCATTTCTAATCGACGACGAAGGCAAAGAATTCCGTCCCCCTGACCTCGACGAAGTTAAAATTGCCTTAACGAAACTTAAGTCGAATAAAGCTGCTGGCGCAGACGGACTGTCTGCTGAGCTCTTCAAGGCAGCTGGGGATGAACTGGTTAGGAACATGCACCAGCTCATCTGTAAGATATGGTAAGAGGAAAGTATGCCCGAGGAATGGAGTCTCAGCATAGTATGCCCGATCCACAAGAAAGGAGACCCCTCTGACTGCGCCAACTACAGAGGAATGAGGCTTCTTAACATCGCCTACCGAGCACCGTGGCGCAGTGGGAAGTGTGTTGGCCTCTGACGCCGATGACACGGGATCGAACCCCGACACAGCCATGTCATCGAACGTATTTTTCATGGTGTTTCTCCTCAGCGGGGTTCTGACAAAACCCCCTGTAGTAAAATTGTCATGAAAAGCTTCTCGAAACTCGCCGTTCGGAACCGGCAATAAACTGTAGGTCCCTTTCACCTATGGGAAAAATGAAATCAAACACAACATGGGTGATTGAGAGAAGCTCGGCTCAGGTTCTTTGTGGACTGTAACGCCAACATACATACATACAACATCGCCTACAAAATCTTCTCTGCCGTTGTGAACACCCGAAGCCTTTTGTAAATGATAGGTCCTTATCAGTACGGATTCAGGCCAGGGAAGTTCACCATCGACCAAATCTTCACTCTACGGCAGATCCTGGAAAAAACCAATGAAATTCAAGTCGACACTCACCACTCAACCACGAACTTTACTAGTTGTACAGCGACATGAGTCTAGTCAGCCGTCTACGGATTCAACGCTTAAGATGGCTGGGCCATGTAGAGCGAATGGACATCACAGCTCCAGCCCGGAGAGTCTTTGAATCCAATCCCGAGGGACGAAGAAGCAGAGGACGGCCGCACTTAAGATGTCGCACACAGGTGGAAGGGGACCTCAGCCAACTGGGTGTGCGGCAATGGAAAAGGCTGGCAAAAGATCGTGCTAGTTGGAGGGGCATGTTGGTTGAGGCCTAGGTTCACCCCGAACTGTAGCGCCCGTTAAGAAGAAGAACACTTGAAAAGATCGTGCGGAACTCTGTGGCCAATACAAGAGGTACGATCTAGTTGAAACCTACACAATTGCTTGCCTACGCAGATGACATTAACGCTATTGGACGGACAAAGCGGGACGTCAATGAGGCGTTCGCAAGCATTGAAGCAGAAGCGGCTAAAGTGGGCCTAAGGGTAAATGGGGACAAGACCAAATATATGCTGTCATCAAAGAAAGACGCGTAACACCGACGTCTTGGTCAGAACGTCACATTCGGCAGCTATATTTTTGAGGTAGTCAAGGACTTCGTTTACCTTGGCTCGATAGTGTAAAGCAACAACGACACCAGCGCTGCCAACCGCTGCTTCTTTGGGCCCAAGGGGCAACTGAGTAGTAGAGCCCTCTCTCGTAAAACTAAACCTTAATTATTCCGGCCTTCCTCTACGGCACTGAGGCTTGAACATTATCAAAAGCGGATGAAGAGGCTCCTGGGCGTTTCGAGAGGAAAATTCTGCGTGCAATCTTGGGTCCGGTTTGTGTAAACAGAGAGTGGAGGAGGAGATTCAACCAAGAACTGGACTGGCTGTACAGCGACATCGGCCTAGTTAGATGTCTTCGGATCCAACGTCTAAGATGACTGGGCTATACAGAGCGAATGGACATCACCGAAGAGTCTTCGACTCCAACCCCGAGGGGCGACAGCAGAGGACGACCGCTTCTAAGGTGGCCCGCACAGATGGAAAGGGGCCTCAACAAACTGGACGTGCGGCACTGGAAGCGGCTGGCCAAAGATCTTGCCGGCTGGAGAGGCTTGTTAGTTGAGTCCCTGCTTCACCCCGAACTTTAGCGCCATCTAAGTAAGTATGTAAAGTAAGATCCTGGAAAAAGACAATGAGCTCCAGATCGACACTCTGTTTGTCGACTTTAAGACCACAGCGCCATGTCTAGTTCTGACATCCTTGCCAAACTCGTCAGATTGGGCAGGACGATATTGGAGAATTCTCGCTGCTCCATCAGAGTCGGAAGCGACTTGACCGAGACCTCTAATGTCCAAATAACGTTTGGGCAGGACGACACGCTATCGTGTGTCCTTTTCATCATCGTCCTTAAAGGGATCATGCAAGACTTACTGGCCAATACAAGGGTCACGATCTTTTTCAAATTCGTACAACTGCTCGCATATGCCGATGACATTTACATAATTGGACAAACTCAGCGAAATGTAAAATTTGGATTTTTGAACTGTTATTCTGGGAAAGAGCAAAATAGGGGGGACATGTAAGTAAGGAAGTAGGACAGAAGAAATTGGTCAGTCAGAGCTGGTGCACGCGATCTACCCGTTCATCTCCAGCCGATTTAAATAGCTCAGCAGACAGGCCGTCTTCGCCCGCGGCTTTATTGGTCTTAAACTTCGACCTAGATATATCCGGGTGTACGAAATTCTATTGCATTTTCGTCCGCTGCGAATGGATCATTCTACCTGACAGCGGTATTAGATCTTTCACCGCCATTAAACGGTATATAGATGTGTTTTTTCTCACATCGACTGTGACTCTGCTAATAGCTGCTAGTATTCATCCCTACAGGCATCCGCTCTTCATCTCCTCGATCTCACACTTTTCATGTTCTCTGTTTTTCTTCCTTAAAAGTGTGTGTTCCTCTCTTCTTTTCTGCTCGTAATGTTCACGAGTCTCGTCTGCCTATGTAACATGGCCTTGTTGGATTTGTAGGAGTTTTGTTTTGCTACATGGGCTTGCCCGCATTGCTCATTAAACCAGGGGTTTCTAGCTGGCGACGCGACGGTTTGAAGCCCAGCACATCAGAGACAGTGATTCTCGCAATGCTCGCACTGTTGATCTGTGAATTGTGCCGGTGTCATCAAAATTTGCGAGAGGTTGAGGGAATCTCGATCGAAAAAAATCCTAGCGGTCTCCTGCGGTTGTAGCTTTCCAACGTCAAACTTTCGTTGTCCAGCTCGGCTTCGTGCTATCCTTGATATCTTCATTCATACCTTGGCTACAACAAGTTAGTGATCCGAATCGATGTTGGCTTCCTGAAAGGTTCGTACATCAAAGATGTCTGGCGTCGATCGCAACGTGATCAATCTGATGGATGGTCGACTGATCAGATGATCACCAGCTTCCTTTAGCTAGAAGGAGATTACGTTCCGCCAGAAAGTCAAGTCGCTGATGTCCGTTTTCGGACGTGATGTCGTGTAGGTTATACTTCACCTTGATCGAATCAAATAAAATCTCCTTTCCGTATCGTAGCTGGGACATTGGGCATAGGAGATCGTAGAAGTCATATTTGAGTCGATCGTCCTTTTCTTCGGTTGGGGTAAGCACGCATATTAAGCTAATGAATTTAACTTTGATGCGGATTGTTATGAGGCGTTCGCTTACATATCGAAAGCTTAAGACTATTTGACGGATTCTTCGTTGAATAAGGAATCCGCGTCCGAATAAGCGTTGTTCGTTCTCCTTGTAATAATTCCCGTAGTAGATGTCGCCGTTTTTCATCATCCTTTTGCTTGGTACATCTAATCGCACTTCTTGGAGTGCGTATGTCTGCATCTTCTAGTGGATAATACTGATCCCCAAGGACGACAAATAGTGCTAAAGTAAGAAGTTATTGCCGTTGTGGAACGAAGTGTTGAGGAGAATCCGAATGAGTCGAATTGCCATCGTACACAGCAAGTGGAACTATGCCCATCCACTCTGTGGAAGTTTTTACGGGAAGATTTTGGTCTAAAAGCTAAGAAAACAGCCGAAAGCGGTCCGAAAGATCGCAAGAGATTATATTATAGAAAATAACGGGTAATAGTACAGAATTTGTCAAAAAATTTACAAAAAAAGGGCAGAAGCCGTTCATATCAACAATTATTTAAAAAAAAAAGTTATAACTAGTGTCGAGTTTCGAAAGAAAACGGTGAAATTTGACAATTTTTTAAAAAACGCATAAACTCCTCATCACTTTACCATTCGCGAGCAGATGGCGCCCAACGAAAATGTACCAGAAGTTGGAAATCCCTGCTACATGTCACAGCGAATTCATGAATTTGCCATAATTGCTGTGTGTCTCAACTACAAATTTCCCGTTTTACTTACGGAAACCGAGAATTCGCCGGGTAATACGCGTCCGCGTCCCATAACAGAAATTACAATTTCCTACGACTCAACGAATCTGCATAACACCATCCAATTTGTGGCAATCCAGACCTTTAATCAATCATAACAGGAAAAAATCGATGGCACGTATCGGGGGTTGTTTTAGTTTTCACTTTCATGTGTCACAAGGACACCCTATTCGGATGCTTAATATGCCGTCGCGAAGGGTAGGTTAGTGAAAATGCATTTTTTTTTTTTTCTACTCTTTTCTCAATCGCATAGACTTTCCCTTTCCCGGTGAATGTAATTGGAGAAATTTGTTTGGTCGCATTTGCACACAAGGGTTTTACGGGTGCGTTGCAAACACAGGAGGGTTGGTCGTATAGAGGGTTGCACGCGACACGCGATATGCATATGTGAGGGTCGAGGTGGAATGGGTCTTTTGTATTTTTGAACTTGGGCAAAATACGTGTTTCTGACTCGTCGACAATGCGATATTGATGAGGGAAGATTGGTTTTTTAGCACTTTTTTAGGGAGGTTTTTATGCAGTTTTTTAAGTGGGCTGGAGGTAGAGGCAACCAATGAAACGACCGAGATAATTCTTGGCAAATGAAAAGCTTCAAATTTGAAGGCTCCTCCTAGTTCTTAACTATGATCATTAATTCCGACGTTACTTTCTACCATTGTCTGTAAAAGTGTGTTCAGCTCGGTGTTTACATATGTACGTACATACGTGTTCTCACAGTCGGCAGGTCACATAAAGATTTGCTTTTAGTTCACCTATCCCACAGGTCAACGTTTGGACGTCCTTAATCTGCACGAGTTGCACCCAAGCCGGATGTTATGCATCCAGGAAGCCGTAATAATTGCATTGAAATTGTTTGCTTTTTTATAGTTAGTACCCGTGAATAACAATGTTTTCACTGCTTACTGGTGGATGAAAATAATCCGCAAGGAAACCCCTGGCCCGGCGCGAGGGAGCTCGTGCCAATACCTATTATCGCCATGTGTTGTCCAGCTGCGATGACCTATGTATGCCGCCGATAAAAGGAAACTGCTCTCACTTTTTATTCATTGATGCATTTATGCATTTTGTGTGTTTTTTCAGTTTTTGTTTTTTACGTCCTGGCATATCCTCCCTAATGTGACTGTGAGATAATCCTCAAACAATGCAAAAAAACAAGCACAGTGAGATGTGGGCAAAATTTGCATGTGTGCCCTAATTGCGCCTGTCAAACAAGCGATGATTATTGTCCGATTTTTGGACATGTGATTGACATCTCTATTATTAGCAGCAAGTCGTGTGGCAATTTGATGGAATACGTGATGTGATGTGTCGGGGTAGGGGAGTGAGAAATGGCGATGGTCATTGAGATTGGCGGGACACTTTTTTCTGTGATTGTTTTTTTGCGATAATATCCTTTTAGGCAACCGCTGCGAAATGCATCGTAAACGTGAACCCCGACTCAATTTTTCTATTAAGTCTTGACTGTCCATGCTCTGTTTATAGACGTTAAGGTCTTACCATACTATCAACGGCTATGTGACGAAAGACCAAGCCAAAGGCGTTAGTATGGTCGACTTTGGCTTCGAGACTTTTTATTTTGACCCGATCTTAGCCAAAATCAATCTTGAGTGGAACCGAGGATTCGAGGAACCTAGTGCTACTCGAACTTTGATGCAATATAACCAAAGATGAACAGACAAAAAAATACAGCATGGGCATTAGAACACTAATTAGTAGGCACTAGGGCATCTATTTCCCCATAGAATAGGTATCTACTTTGGGCAGCGGCACGGGGGGTATTAGAATGGACCATATTCCGCTAATAACGATAGAGGAATTACACGAAACATGCAGAGAGTTAAGATTATCGGTTTCGCTGATGACATCGCCGTAGTTACCCTAGCGAAACACATTCATAAGAAAGAGTCTGCCACAAACGAAGCGGTCGTCAGGATCAAAAATTCAAAAATTGGCTAGAGTCTGCCGACCTTGAACTAGCCAACCACAAGTCTAATGCTTGCTTTAGTGGCGTTACAGCCCATGAAGGGCCAGAGCCAAGCTTCTCCCAATCACCCATGTTGTGTGTGATTTTTTTTTTTTTATCCAGGTGAAAGGGACCTACATTTTAACGCCGATTCCGAATGACTTGCGTCGAGAAGATTTTTCTCGGCAAGTACACTACGGGGGGGTTTGCTAGTACCCCGCCAAGGAAGACGCCGCGAAACAAACATTCGATGGCGTCGGTGTTATCGGGATCCGTACTCGCTCATCGTGCGCCAGAGTCCAACACACTAACCACTGCGCCACGACGCCATTTCGTCTCGACCACAAGACTAATAACCAGCCGAAAGACCGCCAGCCAATCAAGTCTAAAGAAAACTACTTGGGGGTAATTCTCGACAATCGTCTTAATTTTGAAGTCCATGTCGAATACTGCAGTAAAAATTCGTCACAAATGCAACCATCGCTTTCCAGAATGCTGCCGAATATCGATGGACCAAGATACGCGAGGAGGATCCTGGTTTCCTGGTAAGCTCGATATAGGAATACGCTGCACAGGTATGGGCGTGAGCCTTTAAAACGAAGGAGACAAGAAGAAAGCTCTCGTCTACATACAGGCTCTGCCCAATTAGGACAATATGCGGTTTCCGGACAATCTGGAATGAAGTAGCCTGTGTCATAGCGTGTATGGTCCACATCAACATCCTCGCCAATGAGTTGGACACGGTTTACCTTAGGTGAAGGACAGAATCGTACATGCCAGTAGCTCGGGCTACAAGCATACATCATTTAGCGCAACCAAAAAAACTCATCAACTGTTACATTCCTGAATTGTTTGCCTTTCCAGTTCGATATTACTGAAATCATTTTAGAGTTAAATCGACTAATTCAACTTCTGAATAGGACATCGCGTATACCCGATATTGTTAGTCATACCGCCAACACACTGGAACTGTTCCTTACCTCCCAGCCTAATAAATACAACATTTATGTCGCCTTTCGCCATTCCCCTTTCGGCTCGTCTAACCACCTCGTAATATCAGCCTAATTCGCATACTCCCATCATTCAAGTAGGGAAAAAGCTCCCAAAAAGAACAATATGGCTTTCCGAGAAAGACGATTGGTGCGGTCTTAAAAACTTCTTTCACAGCTTTAGCTGGTCGTTGTGCTTCTTCGATAACGACGTGAACACCATCGTTAATATTATCGCAATTGGCGTGGCAAATACTATTCCTAGTAGGATTAAAAGCAGCAAGCGGTTGGGTTAAATGAAGAAAGTGATTTTGAGCTCTACCGGAGAAAGTATATAAGAACGAGTAAGAAATGACTACAATACCCACATTCGACCATTCGTTAGTAAAATTCTAACCCGACCAAAAACTGAGGCGTGAAATCCTTCAATGTCCTAAAGGTGGCAAAAGCTTCTTCATTTGTCAAAAATATAAAAAACTCGTCCTCGTCGTCTATACCTACACCTATCCAAACGATATTCCAGACGTCACCTCCTTACACAAGGCTAACTTTCCCTCGCAGCTTCCAGCCCGCATTTGTTCTCCATGTATACGTCAATTCCACCATGGGACAAATCCACTTCCACACTCGTACAATTACAAGAGATCTTAAACATCTCGACCTACACAAATCCGCTGGTCCAGATAGTATTTCGAAAATAGTTCTGAAGGGGTATTCTTCTACGATTACAAAACCACTGTGTAAGCTTTTCCAGCTTTTCTACACGTCTGGGCTCTTTATGCGGCTCATCCCCAAAAAAGGTGAATCGTTTTCTCCCTCCAACCACTAACCTACGGCACCCAGGTCATGAAAGCCCTGACTAACCGTTATCGAAATAACTCTAATTCTGGAAACCTTTCAATGCCGACAGTATATTTTCTGTAGCTACCGAATATTTTGAAAGTATCTGGGTCTGGGGCGAAGTATTTTAGTCGAAAATGCATGCTTTTGGGATCCTTTCGAATCGTTAATTTCAAGCTTAGACCGATTCCATCTAACTCTTAGTCCGACATTCACTTTTTAAATGCTGGTATTCCTCAGGGCTCCGTTTTGTCCCTAGCACTCTTTCTCATTTTTATAAATGACCCCTTGTCTACCACTACTAATCCATTCCCATCGCTTCCCACATTCATCCAATTGTTCACATTCCTGCTGCTCCTTGAATGTAAGTAAAGAGCGGCACCGTATGTTGAGCCCAATAAAGTCCATATCGGCATCATCATCGAGTGCGATAAAATCAATAGAGTGGAATGTAATGCTTCCAAAGCACAGTGCTATATTCTGTAGCTAAAGCGTAACGCTGACCATCAGCCATTATCCTTGAGTGGCACTTACATATGTACATTCCGGACACCGATCATTTTTTTCATTCTGGGTGTGTTAGGGATAACCTTAGTGGGAATGGCCATATCTCGGTAAATGTGTAGATTTTTTGAACATATGGAAGAGATTCTTCTCACCCGCTCATTTAGGCATCATACAATCTATAATGGAAGGCATTGATTCGCCCTAAATTAATTTTTAATGTCCATGTATGGTCTGGTGTATCTGAAACCTGAATACATCTACTTGATAGAATCAAAATTGGCGCGAGGAAGCTTCTGCATCTTCTTCTCATGTGGCGTTACAGTCCGGTGTGGACTTGGGCCTCAACCAACACACCTCTTCAGCCAGAACGATCTTTTGCCAGCTGCCTCTAATTGCATACAACAAGTTGGTAGAGGTACTTCTCCGCTTGTGTGCGCCATCTCACGCCTGTTGTCCATACGCCCAGATATCTTAAGCATTGTATGCGTAGATGCTTGACTAGGCGCGTGCCGCCGTACAACTTCTTCCCAAGATGCAAACAGGACCAAAATTCGCACGCAGACTTTTTCTCTCGAAAAGACCAAGAACTTCCTCATCCACTTTCAATAGCGTCCACGCTATTGCGCCAAAGAGTAGGACAGGGATGATTAAGGTGTTATATAAAGCCAACTTGGTCTCTCGAGAAAGGACTCTATTACTCAATTGCCTCTTGAGTCCAAGGAAACAGCGATTGGCAAGAAGATGCTGGGTTTGATTTCGGTACTGATGTTATTATCCCTATTTATTGCGGAGCCGAGATAGACGAAGCCCTTAACAACCTCAATGGTTTTGCTGCTCATTGTGACGCTCTGTCCGACCTGTTGATATTGAATGTCCTGCTGTGATGCATTTCTAAGGTCTTACACTTACCGCAGTGTAAAGGTCTGGTCTATCATGGACTTCCCTGTCCTGAAATCACACTAACATAATGGACCTATCAGAGTTTTGTCGAACGGTTTCAGGCGTTCACACAAAACGGCAGAGAAGTTCTTGTAGCCCATGTTAAGTAGTTGGACTTTCGGACTTTATTGATGTCATAACACCCTTCCCTCTCCTCGACCGTAAGCTTCTCATGTTTTTTTTTTTTTGTCTCTGAGGAGCCGATTCTCTTCCCGTCTTTTATGTTCTTACAGCCCACGAACAGCTCTCGTCGTTCGATGCAGCATTGCCCTATATGCCTCCTGTTTGGCTTCATGAGCCTGCCTGCACTCGTCGTCGAACCATTGGTGTTTCCTTGGTGGTATCGTCAAATCCAGCACGTCAGTGGCAGCTTCTTTAATGGGTTCTTGACGGCACTTTCATTGTTCTGCGATTGTTAGTGCAGGCGGCGTCGAACTTTCAGACAGTTTCTTGGAGAATTAGTCGTCAAAGTTCCTAGCGATCTGTTATGATTGTATCCTTTCGGCGTCAAAGAGTGATGTTCTTTCTCGACTCCGTCCTTCTCTCGATATCCGGGTTCTTACCTTGTCTACAACAGGGAAATAATTCGAGTCAATGTTGGCACCACGGAAGGTTCGGACATCGAGAATATTAGAGAAGTGCCTGACGTCGATCGCAATGTGATCAACCTGGTTGACGGTTGATTGATCGATCGGCCGACAGGTCCCTTTATGAATGTTGAGGCGACACCCACGAGCATGTGCCCGTTCCTGGATGTGTTGTAGTGCAGGATGTGTTTTCCGATGACTTTAAAAAAGACTTCTTCCATTCTTAGCTGTGCATTGTTATTATCATCTTTCATCTCTTTCGGGACATGAGAGCCAATAAGGCTATTTTTGCCGTATTTAACCTTAATGCGAGCTGCTATGAGGCACGCGCTTACATACTTAAAGCTTAGGACTTTTCGCCTTAGTCTGCCTTGAACAAAAAATCACCATCCAAATAAGCGCTGCATTCCCTCCTTATGGCAATCGCCGTAGTACTCGCAAAGATAACGGTTTCTCATCCTCTTTTTGCGCGGCCCATTCCATCGCACTTCTTGGATTGTGATAATGTCTGCTTTGTAGCAGTACAGGGCCTCCGCAAATTCATGGACTGCCCGTGGTCTGTTAAGAGACCTCATATTCCATGTGCAGAGCCGAAATTCATTGTCCTATTTTCGTTTGCTTCGGTCGCCAACAGTATATGTATCCGCCTGAATCCGAAGCTTGTTGTTGATTCGTTTTTTATGTGATTAGGCGGTTAGCCTCACGCACAACCCCCACCTAGGACGCCCGGCCAATTGTTTTTTCAATCCCCGGGCGGAGGGCGATCGCAGCATACATTTGTTCGCCATACAACGGCTGTGATGGCTATGCAGGTGGCGTCGCGAGGAGGCCGTATGTCAACGTGACTTGCATACTTACAAGGATCATTGCTGGCATCCGTCCAGGTTGGGGGCTATGAACAACTTTGCCCTCTGTGCAAAAGCCCACACTGATTTTATTGTCCAGCGCTCTGATGCAATTCGCCTCCCCAAACATTTTTCCGCAATACATGTCCCTCTAATAATGCCCACTTCAGACATACATATGTATGTATTTTACAAATGATTGTTGGAGTCTTCTGCTAATAGTTGTAGCACTCAGACTCAAATACTGATCCATTGCACTGCCAGGCAGTCTCCTTACTTCACTGTATTTTCCCCATTTTCCGAAGAAAAGAGATTCGGCACACACCATGCACATGTCGGGTCCAGAGGTGCACCAGCATGCGCGAGCGAAGGTGGGACAGTCACTGAGAATGTTTTCTGCTGTGTCTTATCTTCCTCGCAACATGCATCATAGGTAGGCGCGTCATTGATGCCGAGCACGCAGAGATGCTTAGCAAAAGTGTTGTGGCCCATAATGACGCCCGTTGTCTACTGCATTCAGTTCTCCTTAGCGATAAGAATACTGCGCATTTCCTGAAGACATCAGGGCATACGCGCTTAGTCTTCCTGCATCCTGGATACTAAAGACCGAATCATTAATGTAGGAATGGACCTTGCATATAGGTAGACCTAAAGCGGGTACAGGTCCTGAGAAACTCTCCTTTAGCCCATTCTAGCGAGCTCATCAAATATGTTATTTCCTAGGATCCCAGAGTGACCTGCAACCCATGCTAGCCTTAGTGAATTTAGTATACCGACTTTGTTCAAAAAGGTCCAGCTTGGCTGTCACTGCAGACTCATGTATGTATGTCGGCGTTACAGCTCATGTAGGCCCAGAGCCAAGCTTCTCTTAATCACCCATGTTGTGTGTGTTTTCTTTTTCACATAGGTGAAAGGGACCCTACAGCTTAAAGCCGATTTCGAACGGAGTGAGTAGTATACTTTCATGGCAAGTATACTGCGGGGGGTTTTGCCAGTACCCCGGCGAGGAGGAACGCCGCGAACTAAACATTCGATGGCGTTGGTGTTATCGGGATCCGAACTCGCTCATCGTGCGTCAGAGTCCAACACACTAACCACTGCGCCACGGCGCACTGCACTGTCACTGCAGACTCATACATATGTTTTTTTCCATCCTCCTGTGCTTCACAACATAGTACATGGCCAATAGGATGACTGAAAGACAGACGCATATTTTCCTAACGAAAATGAAGTTGGGCATTTTTACGGTAAAATAAAACACCAGCGCTGGACCCCCACCCAGATCTGGAGCCATCCGTGAAAATGCAAGGTAAGCAACGAAATCTATACCTTCGGCCCAAGCTTCAGGAAGGCGTTATCTGAAACTTGTCCTCCATAGACCCGCGAGACAAACACGTAATACAACTTTTGAAGCTAGACAGGACCGCACAGACGAGGCATTCGAATTGTGATTTTTTTTTACATATATCAAGCGCACACTCAAGGTTTGTCACCTTATTATGTCGACGGCAAAGTACGGGCCGAAGTTTAAGAGGTAAGGTAACCAAGTTCGGGAAGGAATTCCACATTCGTTTAGTTCGGTTAAAGAAAGATTCTCTATATTTCGGTTTCTCAGATGCAAGTGCCAATCATGGATAACGGATGTGAGTCTCGGTGGTAGGCTTGGACGACAGAAGACAACACTGTGTTTTGGAAGTATTCATTTCAACTCTGTTCTGTTTTCCCTATGTATACAATGATCCGGTCGATGTCGGAATTTAGTAAGCTTAATATACGCTGCCGCTCACTATTTACAACCGAAGAGCAGGGTCGTGACGTAGTGAACGTATACATACTTATATGTACGAGGATGTATGAAGCCAAGAATATTGTCGTTAGTCCTATGGGAGCAGGTTCAATCCCACCAAACATACAACAATGGGTTTCCGATGTAAGTGGACGTCAATCTTGGCTTGACCACTGTTTCCGCCTTTTAACCGCGAGGCTTGCAAGTCGAGCTACGTAGCTCTAACTTAAAATCCACAGCAATACTGGTGACATTTTATTTATAGAAGATAAACGGTTGACGGTTCTATCCGACGCGACACTCAAATTACGGGTGACGGAATCAATACTCCCCGGTCCTTGTCACAAATATCGCACCATTTCAATGCTCAAAGTAATGCTCATGCACAGGACATTGACCGCTGATGCAGGCCTCGACCAGTGTGTCAAGTCCGGCGTAAACAGGGGCTGCCCTCAAGGTGGCGTCCTGTCTCTGCTTGATGCTCTCAATGCCTCTGGAATCTATGACCAGGCCTATGCGGATGACGTCGCCATACTTTCTGCCGGCTCATGTTTAGCGACTGTCCGTCTCATAGCACAGGCGGCACTAAATGGGCTGTCAGTCAATCCTCTTAAGACCGATATGGTTCTCTTTACGAGAAGGAGGAAAAATACTGACATGACTCAGCTGGTACTAAAAGGCACTTCCATCCCGATGTCCAAGGAGGCTAAATATCTAGGAGTCATCTTAGATAGACCAAAGCGTTGTCAGCTTACTGGCAATGCAAAGGAGCTTGGAGCAAAACATGGGTTATCGCCGACAAAGGTCCTCTGGATCTACACGGCAATGATAAGACCTATAATCTCATATGCATCGGTTGTCTGGTGGAACAGTCTAAAACGCAAACACGTCGTAGCCTCTTTCACCAATCTCCAAAGAACGGTTTGTCTCAGTTACACGGGGACTTTCCCCAGCACGCCACCTCTTGATATATTTATCAGAGGGTGTGCTCTGAAAGCCATGTCTCGTCTAAAGAGAAATGGCTTTTGATACAACTCGCATAGGAATAACGGTGTGCTTGCGCAAGAATTGTCCTGCGACCCCTGTCTCATGGACATGCCTTCTGACGCACTGACGCCCGTTATCCTACTGCGTAATTTCACAGTCGAGTTTCCATGGCGTCAGGATTGGCTATGGCCGGATACTTAACCTGCAAAGGATAGTCTTCGCATTTGCACGGATGGCTCAAGGTCTGGGCGGGGGTCCGGTGCTGGAGTCTTCTTTGAGCGGGATTGACAGGGATTGTCCAGGTTGTAGAATGACTGAGCGCATATGCGCTGATGTGTGCAAAAAATCTGCAGCATTCCTCCTGTCTTTAAGGAGAATCGACTGCAGAAGGCTTCTGGGAGTTATCACGGGCCATTACACTTTCGCCAACCATCTCTACGTGCTTGGCATCAGTGAGACGCCTACCTATGCTGCATGTTACGAGGAGGAGGATGACACTGCAGAGCATTTCCTCTGTGATTGTCCCGCCTTTGCTCGCGCACGGTGGCGCTCTCTTGGAGCCGGCATAGTGTGTGCCGAATCCATTAGCTCTAAATCACTGAAGCTCCTTCAAATTTTTCTCCGAAAAACGGGGAAAATACAGTAATGTAAGGTGTCTGTCTGGAGTACAAAGGACCAGTGTTTCCGTCTAAGTGCTCCAGCGGATAGTAGAAGCCTTCAACAATAAAATTTTTTTTTTCAATGCTCAAAACGCCTTGAAAGTAAATCTTTGTTATCGCTCAAACGAAAGGAAAATCGAAAACAACTGACATCCATCCAACGTTAAGAGGAAATCTGTTGAACACCAACCCTGGCACAGTGGCATACCCATCCACGCATTCGTCTCAAGTCAAATTTCAAAATTGTCACTCAAAAATCCTCTCTCACTTACATACATATATACATACATATGTACGTATACGTAAGAGTTGAAGAAAACCTGCACCAGTCAAGAGGCACGAGCAACCTTCATCAGCATTATCACCAGCAGAAACTGTTGTAAGTCGCCGAAGTCAAAAGACCTTCTCAAGAACTTTCCCAGTTGCCAGAACTACGCATTTTCATTTTCCACCGCGCTCTAACCACTCACCTAGTGTGACGCATTAGGGAAAACGAGCCAAATAAGTGTGTGGTGAGTGCGTGGAAGATAGAAGTTAAAAGGGTTTCCTATCAGATAAGGAATACGAGCACGAATGCCCAAGAGTGCGAGTGAGATCGGCGGTGACTACCATGCCGGAATGGTGGTTTTATCTATGAGAACACGACCTAGGGAAATGATAGAAAGAAGAAAAGATGGAGAAGCAGGGTATCACGGGTGTGAGAGTGCGTCGTCGAACGAGACTCGCTCGGTACTAGGACCTTCTCTATTCACAAGGGGATGTAGGTAGATGGGCATTGTTTGCTTGTGTATGCAGGGTACAAGCATTTTGGGATGGGTTTACGGGCACTGATCTCCATCCGCAGCGAACAGTTAATGTGTGTCAGTGTTCTAATACGGTACGGTGCGGTGCGGTACGGTCTGTTGTTAGAAACAAAAAAAAAAAAAAGAAACAAAAAGGAAAAAGGATCTTTCTCATTCAATTAGAGTGCAGTACGGTGCGTTTTCGACTCGTGGACATTTGGTCGGTCAAATATAAATAAAAGGACAAAGGATTATGTGCTGTTGACAAATGCCCCACTAAAGAAAGGACGAGAAATAGGAAAAAAGAAAGTACAAACACACGAATACAGATAAGTCGATTTATCACCATGTCATCATCGCCGAGTTCGAGTCAAACAGGTGATAGAGTGCAACCTGGCGGATCAAAACAAGGTGATAAAGGCAGCAGGGAGAGCTCGAACGAAACAGATGCCCTTTTCAAGGGTTTTAATAAATTAAGTGAGTTTTTGTTTTAGTATTGCATTTCCTTGAATGGAGTAATAGCCAATAGTGCTAAAGGACCTTCGATTGGGCAATGTGATTTTTTAGTGGTTGGTCACCGTGCCCATCAATCATGCATGCATATAGCTACAAGGGTGTGGGCTATAACCACCCTCGATAGACGACTGTTTAGTGCGCATATTCTCACGAATAAAATGGCGTGCAACAAGGATCAAGACAGTAATTTTCTCAAATTTGCCAAGGAATCAACCCGAAAAGACAAGTTTTTGTGTTTTTTGTTTGTATTTTCTAAAGAAATTCCGCTGAACGTTGTAATGTTACGAATGCGGTCATGTAAGTAACCCTAATCTACTCAAAAACCGGATTCGCCCATCAAACACGATTCACAGAATTGTAATGTGGCTTACGAGCAACATGCATACTTAATTGAGAGTTTCGTCGTCTAGCCTTCTAACACGTTATATCTGACAGTCATTTGAAAGAATTGCGCAAGTTTGAATTGTAACTCTTTTGTTGTCCACTCACATCCCGACACATGTCCTTCGTCACACATATCTCTGTACACACATGTTTCTCGTTTCCAAAATCCCATTTTCCCACTGATTTACATCAGCGCAATAGAACTGAAATGCGTCCGCGTCCATGTACATAAATAGATTGGCCTGTAGAACCCCAATTAACAATTCAAAGAATTCTGGGAAAAAATCCATATTCCATTCCCTCGTGCTCCTTCTCTTCTTCCGAGTTCTTCCAGTACTCAACACCAATGGAGCATATCTTCATGTGTTCACACGGGATCACAACAACCGAATATCTAGTTTTATGAATGGCAAATGGAATGGAATTTACAATAATTCGTCGTCGTAGGAGTATAGATTACCAACTCACAATCTTATCTAGGTTTTCGGTGTTGTCTTCTATGTACATATGTACGTATCTGCTCCGTGGCGTGAATGAATCGCGCGATACATATGTAGATAGATGCTTGTTTATCGAGGGTTGTGTTGGATTTTATTTTTATTTTTGATTTGTTGACGATCAACTTCATCGGTTGACACTCACTCACGATCACGAGAAAATTGAGCTCGAGTGCGATACGCTTAGGTGTCCTTTCTTGAACTCATTACGTATGGCAATAGACAATTGACACAACAATCAGGTTTTCCTCGTCTTAAGCGGCCTACACACGCGCTACGGATCGAATGGATCGGTTGCGATTCAAACAGATCGTCCTGTGTGTGGGCTAGTTTGCTACAGATCGCAAGTTTTCAAATGAGTTTGATATTCTTGCATTCGGTAGTGTGTGTGTGGCGCGGTTGAAAATGTTGCGATTCAAACAGATCGTCCTGTGTGTGGGCTAGTTTGCTACAGATCGCAAGTTTTCAAATGAGTTTGATATTCCTGCGATCGGTAGCGTGTGTGTGGCGCGGTTGACGATGTCTAGGAAACGTCCACCCGAAGTTGTTAGAGTGCATCTATGCAGTCTGTTTATGATTGTATTTATGATTCGTATGTGCACAAATGTATGTTATAAAACTGTGAACATCGAATCATAAAATGAAAACAGGCCATAAAATGAAACAAGCAATAAACACTCGCAGGCAATAGGCAATAGAATTATTAGACCCTCATTCACATATTTGTGAATGCATGTATCTATATATGAATAAGTTATTAGGATCAGAAACCACTCCTGCATCCACAGTGAACGTTTCTCTTTCATTATCCTTTCTTTCCTTTTTTCACACAATATATACACCACACAACAAAATTATTTTTTCTCCGCGATCCATCCTTACTCGACGGCGAACAGCGTGAAATGAAGAACGTATACCGATCCACAAGTGTGTGGTGAAATGACTTCAAACCGATCCATTCGATCCGTAGCGCGTGTGTAGGCCGCTTTAATGGATTTTCAATTCCCAGGTCAAGGGTCCCAGGTCCCGACACATTCTATAACCTATTACTGATCCGAATGACTCTCCCCCTTTTCGTCTTCGTCTTCGTTTGCATTTCAAACCTTATTCTCGTCCTTTTTGTTCTTTATCTGTCCCGTCCCTATCCTTCCTTTCAACTAGAAAAGGGTGTACATAAACTCTAAATTCAAGTTTCCTTCCCAGGACAATTGCTATCGAATTTATGCGTGAATACGATTTTCTCTATTCGGAACAGATATCAGCGCATCGGAAATCCAAGGCGTTCGTCGCGGCAAATGTAAATGGTTCAACGTGGCAAAGGGATGGGGTTTCATTACACCCAACGACGGCGGACAGGAAGTGTTTGTACATCAGGTAGCTATCCGCACCATTTCCATATCCATAGAACTTCCTCTCATAATGATTGTTTTGATTTGTGACAGAGTGTCATTCAAATGACCGGTTTCCGCTCCTTAGGCGAACAAGAAGACGTTGAGTTCGAGTGTCAGATCACCGATCGTGGCTTGGAAGCGATACGAGTGTGTGGCCGCGAAGGGAACGATTGCAGCGGAAGTACTGTGCGTCCGAGGCCAAAAAAGAAATTTCGCCGAGTGCGTTGCTATAATTGCGGCGAATTTGCCAATCACATTGCGTCCAAATGCCAGCTGGGGCCACAACCGAAACGATGTCATTTGTGCAAAAGCGAAGACCACTTATTCGCCGATTGTCCAAAGAAAAGGGTGAGTGTACTGGCTAATTTGCCCGCGCTATAAAGCGAATAATATGCAAATTTCCCACTTTTATTTAGACATCAACCGCAGCATTGAGTGCGACCAGTTCAAGAGCGAGAGAAGAAGTTTCCGAGGAGGAAACTTAACGTCGGATTGAGGGAAAGACATTGAATAGCGCCTCGCAGCATCGATAGTGACAAAGGCCATCGCCATATGCGCTCAGAGTGGACATTTAGTTTAAAACTAAACGGGAATTATTAGAGGGAAATTTTGTAAACTCTATTTTAATATTATTTTTTTTATTTTTTTTTATTTAAGCGAGAAAATGATTTGTAAAATGCACTCGAGGGTTTTTTGTATTCTGTTGAGGGAAAGCTTTTCAGTTTAGTACATAATTGTCAGTGTCAACTTCTGAGGTCTACAGCAGTACCAACAGTATGCCAAGCACGAGTTTGGCCAATACATTACCTCACGTCGACCATCACTTACTTACTAACATATTACCCCCGCAACGGACCTGACCACATTCAAGTTATTGTAAATTGGGAGTGAATTTGGTTTTAACCGGAAGCGGACTGGCAGACAAGATACGAGTACTAATATCATAGCTGAAAGCTTGACGCAAAGACTGGATAAGGAGGAAGACTACCTTAGGCTAAATTAGGTTAGGTGGCCTCCATCCACAGAAACGGTGGGGACACTTACCACATGAATCGGCTTGGTGACCAGGAAGACTACCTTAGAACTACCTTTCTTACTTACTTAGGTATGCATACTTTTTTTGTCCGTATAGGAATTACTTTTTCTTGGCTAAGAAGCGAATTTGAACTATTGACCTTCCTACAGTTCAGGGTGAACCTGGGCCCAAAACCAACAAGCACTTCCAGCTAGCTGTTTTCAGAGTCGCCTGCCCAGCTGGCTAAGTTTCCTCTCATGTTGTGTGGCTATACAAAGACTCTCTACATTTGACAGTATGCTCGAAAATAAGCATAGGGGTGAGCTGACGTATTGCAGATGAACACTCGAAACATTGGACTGCATACTGGTGGCCATGGTGCAGTGGTAAACATCACCAACTATCGAGCGGCAGTTCTGTAGTTCCAAGTCTGTCCATAGCCAAGAAATAAAATCCCTATACGTGAAAATTGTGCAACACAGTTGTTGTGAACGGGAAGTGATAACACTCACAGTACATGGTCACACCAAATTCATACTTTTTTAATGGCATGGAACAATCGCTGAGAACTACAACCAACGTGAAAATTCAGTCGAGTTCCTCTCGAATTCTATCTAGGACAACCACCCCTGGAGAGTGGTGGATGAACATCTACGATACAAGCCATCTGCACACCGCCCAGGTTGTGTGAAAACGTAATAAGTGTTTGACACTGTGCGAATTATATAAAACCAAAAAAGCCGTTAATTCGCTGGAGCCTGTGTTTACCAATAAGATTCACCAGTTGGCACTGTCTTTTGCCAACTTTTTTCAGTGACGCACTCCCAGTTGATTTAGGCCCCCCCTCCACCTGTGTGCGCCACCTTAGTTCGGTCGTCCTCTGCTGCATCGTCCCTCGGGTTAGACTCAAAGACTGTTCGGGTTAGAGCTGTGTTGTCCATTTGCTCTACATAGCCTAGTTATCTTAGATGTTGGATCCGAAGACGTCGAACTAAGCCGATGTCGCTGTACAGCCCGTAAAGTCCATCGATGTGCCTTCTCCTCCATCTCCGTCTATACAAACGGAACCATATATTGAACGCAGAATTTTCCTCTCGAAACGGCCAAAGATTTCCTCACCCGCCTTCGTCCGGGATGATTAAGGTTTTGTATAGCGCAACCTTGGTCTTTCGAGAGAGGGCTTCTCAGTTGTATCTTGAGCCCAAAGAAGCAGCGGATAGTGTTGTTTTCGCAGGTCACTAGTGAGCCAAGGTAGACGAAGTCCTTGACCACTTCGAATTTGAAGCTGCCGATTGTGACATTCTGGCCGAGACGTCGGTGTCGTCCATCTGTTTTGGTTTACAGCATATATTCCTGCAATATTTTCGAACGCTTCATTGACGTCTTGCTGTGTTCGGCAAATTACGTCAATGTCATCCGCGTGCGCGAGCATTTGCGGAGACTTAAAATATATGTATCGTAACTCTTGTGTTGGCCATTGAGCCTCGTATGATTCTTTTTAAATACGACATTGAAAAAAGTACCTGAGAGTGCGTCACCTCCTCTAAATCCTTTATTAACTTCATGTATGTATGTACGTTGGCGTTACAGTCCATTTAGAACCAGAGCCGAGCTTCTCTCAATCACCCATGTTGTGTGTGATTTCATTTTCCCATAGGTGAAAGGGACCTACAGTTTATTGCCGGTCCCGAACGGCGAATTTCGAGAAGCTTTTCATGACAATTTTACTACAGGGGGGTTTGCCAGAACCCCGCTGAGGAGAAACACCGTGAAAAACACGTTCGATGACATGGCTGTGTCGGGATTCGATCCCGTGTCATCGGCGTCAGAGGCCAACACACTACCCACTGCGCCACGGTGATCTCTATACATAGCATTGTATAGCTCGTCTCTAATTACGCCGTCGTATGTGGTTTTGAAGTCGACAAATATGTAGGTGGTGAGTGTCGACTTGAAATTCATTGTTTTTTTTCCAGGATCTGCCGAAGTGTGAAGATTTGGTCGATGGTGGACTTCCCTGGCCTGAATCCGCACTGATAAGGACCTATCAGCTTATTTACAAAAGGCTTCAGGCGTTCACACAAAACGGCAGAGGGGATTTTGTAGGCGATGTTAAGGAGACTTATTCCTCTGTACTTGGCACAATAAGAGGGGTCTCCTTTCTTGTGGGTCGGGCATACGATGCTGAGACTCCATTCCTCGGGCATGCTTTCCTCTGACCATATCTTACAGATGAGCTGGTACATGCTCCTAACCAGGTCATCCCCATTTGCCTTGAAGAGCTCAGCAGACAGTCCGTCTGCGCCGGCAGCTTTATTCGACTTTATTCGACTTTCGATATGGCAATCTTAACTTCGTCGAGGTCAGGGGGACGGAGTTATCTGCGGTCTTGCTCTATTAGATATGGATCATTTTGCCTGACAGCGGTATATTGAATAACATCGCCGTTATACAGTCTGCAGAAGTGGTTTTTCCATATTCTCAGCATCGACTGCGATTCTACTACTAGGTGTCCGTTCTCATCCCTGCAGGCTTCCGTTCTGACTTTAAAGCGCGTACTGGCTAGAAGGAGATTTCGCCCCGTAGCAAGATCAATCAGCCTGTGTCCGTTATCGGAGGTGGTGTCGTGTAGGCTATGTTTGCCGATGACTCGTTCAAAGATGCTTTCCTTACCCAGCTTAGCATTGAAGTCTCCTAGTACAATATGCAATGTTAAGGATACTTATTCCCCTGGAGATGGCGCAGTTATAGGGTCTCCTTTCTTGTGGACTCGGGAAACGATGTTAAGATTCCATTCGTCGGGCATGCGTTCCACGGACAATATTTTACAGTCTACAGAAGTGTTCCTTCCATATTTTCAGCATTGACTGTGATTCAACTACGAGGTGTCCATGTTCATCCCTGCAGGCTTTTGCTCTAGCTTTAAAGCCCTGGCATGTCCGTTTTACTTGTTGATAAAACTCGCGAGCGTTATTCATGTGTTAGCATCTTTACATCTTCCCAATCTCACGCTTTCGTGCTGCTCACATTGGTGTACAACCTGGCGGGTGCTAGGGCTGCTATCCAGGGGAGACAACACGTGGGCTGTGTCTAAACTTGAGCTAAGCAGGGACAGAGGTAAAGCTGGCGTTTACCACGTTAAACGCAGTCTACTTCCTTGCTTTGTTTGCTCGCTCCCTCTCCCCATTTCGCTAGAGCATACTTTGTGGAAAGTACGATAAAGAGAAATACAGGTTACATTCCTCCGGTGTTCCAGTGATACTAATTATTTAGAAATGTTGCTATCACCGATAAGTTTTATCGCACGATTTTGGATCCTATCCAGAATGTGCAGGGAGGTTTTAGGAGCACCAGACTAGACATAAAAAACGTACTCTAGCTTTAGGCCTCATGCCAAATTGATTTAGGAAACCTAAACGTTTCGCAGCATTTTTAGCAGCAGCAAGGAGCGAAAGTTGTTCGGTTTCGGCAATGCAAGTGTCATTCATGGATAATGGCCTGGTCTTAGAGTTTCGATTTAAAGACAGAAGACGGCACTGTGTTTTAGAAGTTTTAAATTCCATACGGTTTATTATGCTGTCTAGAACGGGGCCTAATGAGCTTAACATACGCAACCACGACCAAAGTACAACGCCGTGAATCTAAGAGTATTCTTCGTCGGCGAAGGAATTAATTAGATAAGAAGTAACAGACGAGCTTGGGAGACAAAACAGAACCTTGTGGTACACGAGCAAAGCTACCTTTGGTTCAAGTCCGTGCGATGTGTACTCAGTTATCCTAATCCAACAAATGGGCATCGATTTAAGCGCTTAGATTTACAATACACAACAGTGAAGTAGAAAAACTCATAGTCCAAGTACTCAAAGGCAATAGAAAAAATAATGCGTCAAAAGTAGGCAACCCATCAAAGAAATAGAAACTAATTTCCCTTTCTAATGGCTTCTTCTATTATAAATTCGAATGGAAATCACACTATTGATCCGTTCACAGATATGTACTCGTTGCTATGGGGCACATCCGATATCCCACCCTTATCTTAGCAAAGCTGCCATTGGCAATACACTCAATCAGCGAACCACAAAACGGTTGGAGTTTAAGGACTCCCTATAGTTATTACCTTACCTAGTAAATCGAATCAAATCCATCAAACTTGTTGCATTTCTGCTGTGCATTTACCGTCCCTCCAAGGGGGCAATTGTCCTCAATTACTCCTTAGGGATGATGTGCAATTTACAATTTGCAAATTTCTTATCCTGCGATGCTCTAATTCACAATTGGTCTTCATTGTTTTCCGGATTAATGAAGAACCATAGAAGCGTTCCCAGAAGTTTCTCAATTCCAGAAACTCATTAGCTTGCCATTTTTGTTAACTTTACTTGTCTTTTGTCAGCGACTCCAAATGTCGTATTGATGCATTGAGGACAATTTCGACAAGTTTCTTCAACAACACCAATGAAATACATTCAATTAAGAGCGATAACGGAGAGGACAATTTGTAAAGTGAATCCTAGTGGCACTTTCTGGTGTTCCCTACAATTGACTGTCGAATATAATGAAATCAAATTCAATGGGTATGGTGCGAAGGGAAAGAATTAAGTTCAAACCATGACAAATGGGAGCTGAATGAAGATCGTAACCCAATTCACAATCATCTTCACTCGTACAAGGAATACGACTCGTACATGTCCTTGCTTTTGCCACTGAGACCGGTCTTAATTTGTAGTGCCCTTTAAAGTTCAAGAAAATTGTGTTACGATACAGAGTCAAGACGGAAAGGAACCGGGACAACATTGTACTTGTGCGAGTATGAGTGTTGTGTATGCGCTTGAGGAAGTTCATGGAGAAAGTTACGACGAAAAAAGTTTTTGTTTCTTCTGTCCTTCATTCCCCTTAGGCGTCTTTAGACAAGTAGTCATTTTATTCGTCTCTTGGAATGTTTTGAGATTTGTCGAGTACCGTACGTCCTCGGGTGGGGCCAGCAGAATGGGAGCATGCAGTACACCTATGCATAAGTGGGATTCCTAAACTGCATGTCCTGCAGTTGTAAATCGCTTAAGTAGGACATTTCGATTGCATGTGAAAATCCTTTCTTCTTGGTAAGCTGCCAAATGCAAGCTTTTGATTTTGTTTAGATATTTCATACACCTATGTATATTCAGGGGGACAACGATTGTTGAAACACATTGGTTCAAGGGCTGACTCTTTAAAGACACATTCTCAGAGTGTGATCCGATCTGCCGTCACACATGGTTCACCCCATTCGGTCCCATCATCTCGTGTTACTTGAATTACTTTCATCTGCCTCAAACGAAACTTTCCGAAATGAATTCCGCATCTACGCTCCACTGGAGTGAGATATTCTGTTTGGTGAACAACTGAGTTGACTTGAGAACAGATATAGAGTTACAATAACCCCCTACTAGTTCGAGTCAGAGTTCGCATTGAAAGTACTCTCATATAATTCCCATCAGTTAGAGGGACTCATGGCCTTCTCTGCCTTGCAGAGGAGGAACGAACTATGTGTACGAAGCAGGACAATACAATCGAAGAGAATTGCTATAAGCATTCGGTTTACTCATCGTCGGTTGCCACCGCTCAGGGGAAGAATATCTCATCCATCATCGAGTACGTGCAAGAGATAAACGATTTTGCAACTGGTTATCATCTTCTAGTCCCTTTTCGACTTTGCAAATTTTTATTAGTTTTTTGCTGTGTTAGCGTTCATCGAGAGCCTTGAATGTGCTTTTTTGCAACTATGGAGGGGAATTGAATGATAATGTGATGCTTTGTTGGGTGGCAATAGTTGCCGCATCTTACGGTCGAGCTTAAGTCATAACCAGGGATAAAGAATGAGTTACCAATCTTTTGGCTTTGACAGGCATTTTGACAACTAGCCCCTACAAAAGCGTTGCGGTTTGACGGCGTCTTGACTATGTCATGTTCCGACGTCTTGACTCTTAAGTCAAAAGCGTCGTTTTTAAAGCGGCCCTAGACGCTCAATATTATTGTGCAAAATATTGCACAATTTTATTGGCTTGCTGCCCCAGACGGTTCAATATTTTTCCCAATAATTTAGTTGACCGCTCATATTTGTATTAAAAGTCAAAAGCATTTTGATTTTCCGCAATATATCGCACAATCTTGCAATATTATCTACCGACGAACAATAATACTGTGCAATATCAAATATTGCACAATATTATTAGGCGTCTAGGGGCCGCTTTAATTACAAATGCAACAACCAACCCCTCCGTGGATCAACGGGCAGACGTACGAAAGTTTGGTATCTCATTCTTTATCCCTGGTCATCACTTGACGAATCAGAAATTGGTCATCGAAGGTCTTGCAAACGAGCAGTTTATGACATGTGAGGTTCTAAGTTTGCAGGGCTTGTGACGGGAATGGGGTGCAACTCTTTATTATTCTTCAAAAAGGGCTCTAATATGATGTACGCTGGGATGCAACGAAGGCCTTTGAGCAACGCAGACTCGAAGAAGACTTCGGTAGTCGGGATATGTACATATGTAGCACTCGTATGTGAATAAAGAGTCGTTTTTTCATAGAGCTCCTAAGCTGGCTGAATCAAAAATGTTGGTCCAGTGTATCTTACTACGATCGTTCGTTCCTAGTAGGATATCGATCACAAACAAAAAATTAAAACTTTTTAACAGAAATAGCAAGTTAAAGATGGCAAGGCAGACTAGAAGCTTCTTCTTTGGATTTTTAACTTCCCAGTGGGGAGTAATTGTAATGGGGCCGATTTCGCGAATTCCAAATTTCGACATACAAATCTCCACGTTTCAAGGTCATCAATATCCACATCCAAGGTATGTACGTATGTTCGTGCAGGAATTTCGATTATCTCGAGAACCAAAGATGATATTGACATGGGACTAGATTCAATCCACGCGTAATTATGCAACTCGGAATGGGTGAAATTTGCAGCGAAATCGGTTCAGCTGTTTTTTGTTAGAAATTAAATAACTAAAAAATTGGCAAACAATTCAAAACACGCGGTGTTAGCAGGTGGTCCGCCATCTAAGTACCGCTCGACGCTGGTTGCGGTGATCAATGAGAACCGATACATATGGTGGTTGTGTTTGCATGGAGCGACAGAAAAATAAGCTTGATGCCAACAACACGCGGTGTTCCCAAGCGATCCTCCATCTATGTAAGTACTGACCGCGTCGGATTGCTGGTTGATTGCGGTGATCGGACGAGAACCGATACATTCTCCATTATTCATCTAAGAACTCTACCGCAGCTAACAAAAAGAGCTGATGACATTGAAACACATGAACAGATCTTCACAAATTGTAGCTAAGAAACATCTCGATCACGTTAGCTTTCAAAAAAAAGCATCATAATCAGTCCATTCGTTCAGGAGCTGCCATGCCACAGACAGACACACAGCCACCTTAAACTTACAACACCCCTCCCTCTTTTTGGTCGGGCTTTAAAAATTAAAAAAATTAAATGGGTGTTTTCATTTTTCCGACTGGTAGTCGTCTGGGCCTTGCGTGTCGCACCTAGACCACACTTTTCCTTATGAAACCTGTTCCGAATTTATTAGCTGTTTTCATATCACACAGCTGTTTTTCCTCAACACATTCAAATGATGAGAACTGTTCAACATGTTCAACGTGTGGGACTTTTGTATGCGTTATTACGTAAGGTTAGTGCCCTTATCACAATATTGCGTTGGTGCGTTCTGCGAGTGACATTTAATATCCAACACAGGCAATTCATTGGGGCACTCTACAAAGCTGCGTTTGCGTTGGCGAGCTTACGTTCATTGAAAAATGAGGGGAAATTAGAAAAAATGAGAGCGAGAGAACCCGTAAACTCACGTAACCAAAGAAGACAAAAGTCAAACATGTCGGAAATTTCGGTGCGTTTGAACAGCTGTTGATGTGTATGCTGTATCCGTGTATTTTGTGGTTTGAGTTGTGTACGTTTACGTCAGTGTTTTGACTCTCGTAACACGTAAGGAGGCACGCACCAACGCAGTATTGTGATACGGGCATAAGTACTCTCACCGCTCTCATTTTTTTTTATTTTCTCTCATTTTTCAACCAATGTATGCACGCCAACGCAAACGCAGTATTGTAGAGTACCCCATTGAATTGCCTGTGTTGAATGTTAGACGTCACTCCAAGCTAGCGCTAACGCAGTATTGTAATACGGACATGAATACCAGGCAACGGCATCTCGTCATGTGATGTCACCACTATCAGACATATATATAGAGATGGCGATCCGACGGCTTTGACAGATAGCCCCAACAAACGCGTTGCTATTTGACTGCGTCTTGACTATGTCATCCAGCCTTGTTCCGACCCCTTCCCACGTCTTGACTGTATACATCCACGACTTGAGACTATCATTGTGTTAGTCAAAAGCACGTCGTTTTTAAACGAGAATAACACGTATAGTATCGGTGTATTACAGATGCAACAACCAACCCATGCCGGGATCACAGGGCGGGCGTACGAAGTTCTCCATCTCTTTATTTATCTCTGGCCACTATTCTTCGTGTGTGCGTATAGCGGCAGTTCGCAGAACAAAGGAGCGAGCGAAAACGTGCAATACGAGTGCAGACGTTGTGATTCGTTGTGTTTTTTAGGGTTCCGTACCCAAAGGTAAAACGGAACCCTATTACTAAGACTTCGCTGTCCGTCCGTCCGTCCGTCCGTCCGTCCGTCTGTCACCAGGCTGTATCTCATGAACCGTGATAGTTAGACAGTTGAAATTTTCACAGAATGATGTAATTCTGTTGCCGCTACCACGACAAATACTAAAAACAGAACAAAATTAATTATACATATACATAATTACAAACAACCAATAATAAATTGTTTCGAAAGGTTTTCGTTGTCATCTTTCGGTCAGTTCCCATTTGTGAGCGGCTCGTCGTCATCCATTTTGGGAAACCAAACTCAAAGAAAGCGGATAGCCCGAGGGTACGATCAGCGCTTGACACGCGAACGAGTGGAGTTCAATCCGCAGAAGGTCAGCATTTTTGTTTTTTTTTTTTTGTTCCTAGTAGCACATGAGAGAGAGTGGGCGAAGAACTCGAGGAGAAATCTTCGGCGAAGTACTCGGAGAGTGATCTTCGGGGAAGAACTCCGGTACGGTTTTAAGCAGTTCCCGGTACGCGGCCGTACCGTGTGTCCTATTGCCTACGTTGGTCGCGGATATCACGATCATTGTATAAGGTATTGAAATCACAAATTTGCGTGCCGCGATTGGTGATGCGGGCTAAGTAGTTGGTCAGAGGAGTTTCGGTACGACTGTTCGAATACTCAAGCTGCGGTTTGCTTACTTTTTTGAACAGTGAATTCCTTTTTTTTTTTTTAGTTTACATATATTTTTTTTATTCATTTCGACTTTTTTATTGACATACGGTGTAGGGTAGTTTTAAGGATTAATTGTAAACCTAGATAAAGTTAGGTTAAGGAAATGAAATTTGTGACATATTGAATTGGAAACGATGACGGTGTTTTTTTTTTTCTTTTGCGTGGGATATTTCGCGAGTCTCGTAGCAAATTCGCGATTCTTGCTGCGGGTAAGTCGGCGTGAGGGCAATCGCGTGGCGCCATTGCTCACGACCAGTCCTCGCAGCTGGCCTAGCATCCCTTTAGCACGACGTCGCGGCAGGTGGAGAGGAGCAAGTGAGCAAGAGGAGCAAGCGATCTTGCACACATACGGACCGATACGTACATACGTGCATACGCATCACATACGTGCATACACTCACACATCTCTACGCTATGTATAAGTATACATACATACATACATACATACATACATACATATGTACATTACGAAGTAGAGTTGGGTAATTCCGGACATGTATAGTTCACGGAACTATGTCCTCTCTCGGACACATGTCCTCTCGCTCCGCAAATTGAACGAAAAGAGTTCCATAGTTCCATTCAACCCTTATTCATCAATCACATATGTACAAAACGAAAAAAAAAAAAACATAAATGCAACGAACATCTTCTCATACGGTATGAGTGATACCCCGTAGTTTTCAAGAAACCCAAAAGTATGGAGATGTGGCGATAAAGCTCGAACAGTTGGTGTACACTGTACAGCACACTTGAACTGAAATGAAAGAATATAATGCCCGCACCGCATTTCGTGAACGAATGTCATACATGTGTATGTATGCATTCAGGTCCGGACATGGACATGGTTTGCTAGTTCCATATCGGTGCGATAATACATTTAGTTACGGACATGGACATGTTTTTGCTAGTTCCATATCGGTGCGAGTATACATTTAGTATTTTAAAACGGGTAGAGATTAAAGTGCATACTGAGATGGAATAATTATCTTATAACCCCATTTACCTAGATAATGTTTCAAATATATTGAATGGTCTTTCCAACAAAGTTGTTGGTCCAATGTAACACCTAAATATTTAAAACTGTCCACGTGTTCAATCAAGAAGCAATTTTCAAACATTCTTGATTGTTGAATACTATATCTTCAAGAACAAATCGATTACACAATGGTGCATGATAATATAAGGGAAGGTCTCTGAAAACTGTACCATTGATATTAAATATCATGTACTTCGTTTTGTTGCTAATTATTAGTTTATGATAATTAAACCATCTCCTTAACATATCTAGGTCACAGTTAACATCTGCGAAACTATCAATTAAGTTAGTGTTTGAGTGGAAAAGAGATGTTTCATCAGCAAAGGCAGTTATTTTGCCTTTAAAAGGTTGTAAGAAAAACGAATTAACATAAATTAGAAAAAGGATTGGGCCCAATACTGCTCCTTGGGGAACACCCATATTTAAGAAGTCTATAGAACTGTAAACATTCCTAATTTTCACAACTTGATAACGGTTGAATAAATAAGAAGAAAACCATTTATAAATGGAGCCTCTGAAACCCGCTTTGTAAAGTTTATCGAGTAGCAAAGTATGATTAACCATATCAAAGACCTTACTGATATCAACAAATAATGTTGATGGTGTTTGAGAAGTGTTTAGACTATTATATATTTCACCAGTTAATTTCAATAAAGGAGTTTCAGTCGATTTGCCACGTCTAAACCCAAATTGGCAATCACTCAAAAAATGAGTATTTTCTAAAAATTACAACATTCTAGATTTTAACTATCCGAAAAGTGAGAATAAAATGTCACTGATTATGTATTTCTGTATATACTTAGACAGAATATAATAAATATATGTATAAATGGGGCTCCCATACAACAGACATGGTTTTTTTTGGAGTTTTTATACATAATAGTACGGAACCCTTCGTGCGCGAGTCCGACTCGCACTTGGCCGGTTTTTTTCATTCTCTTACACTGAGCTATCGACAAAATCAGATCGAAGACGATCATTATGCTCCCTGTGTGACTTTGGAGGCATGGAATATGCCGTCGCATCATTTTATTCGACTTTGCCGCATGGAAGTGGCGGATTCATTATGTTGTAACGACCTAGGATATATTCGCCGAGCCGGGAGATGTCACATACAATCAGCGAAGGAGACACTAGAAAAGGTTTCAAGATTAAAACCAACTTTTTTTTTTTAATTTAAAGCCGGTCCACTTGGGCCTTAGATCTTTCCGTAGGTTGCTAGCCCGGTCCTAATTAAGTCTTCGATTGGTTCAATGTAGTCAGCCTCGAGTGGTTAACACACATCCCGGGACGTTAATGAAATCTATATTTTAGCCACTCCTGGAACTGAAGTTCATATTCTGCTGATTCTTACTGGGCAAATTTTTCATTTTCTTCAATTTCAGGCGAGATACTCGTATATTTGCCCCTTTCACTGCAGGGATCGCGTATCCCTGTGACCTGTCCTTATATGAGGTGTGGATATTAAGTTCTGGCAACTAGCAACACTGCGACGTTCGTCAACTTACTTACTTATCAGGCCAGCGATCCATGGAGGATCTGAGCCTGAGCCATAGCTACCTTCCACCCTTGACGGTCCCGAGCTCGCTGCTTCCAGTTATCAAGACCAAGATGTCTTAAATCCGCGACTGTATGTATGTATGTATGTTGGCGTTACAGCCCATGAAGGACCAGAGCCAAGCTTCTCTCAATCACCCATGTTGTGTGCGATTTATTTTTTCACACAGGTGAAAGGGACCTACAGTTTATTGCCGATATCGAACGGCGTGAGTCGAGAAGCTTTATCAAGACAAGTTTATACTACGGCGGGGTTTTGCCAGTACCCCGCCAAGGAGGGACACCGCGAAATAAACATTGGATGGCCTTACGGACTATATCCACATCTTTGTACAGTTCGTAGAATTCGAGGTTAAGTCTTCTTCTCAATTCACCTTCCTCACAGACAGGACCAGACTTACGGAGCATAATTTTTCTTTCGAATGAACCCAAAATCAGCTCCGCTGTCCTGCTTATCGTCCAGCTTTCGGCTCCGTACAGCAAAACTGGCAGTATGAGCGTTTTGTAAAGCATGACTTTGGTTTTTCGAGTGAGGAGTTTTGACCCCAGTTATTTGGACAAGCCGAAGTAGCAGCGGTTGCCAAGGGCGATTCTATGCCGGATCTCTACTGTGGTGTCATTTATGGAATTTACGTTTGCCCCGAGATAGACAAACCCCTTAACTACCTCAAATTGTTGCTCTCAATTGTTACATTTTGTCCCAGGTGGTGAGCGACGGATTGGTTTTTGCATGACAGCATGTACTTTGTTTTGTCCTAATTTACCTTAAGACCCACTCGTTTCGTCTTTTCTTTACGGCGAGAATACGCGATGATGCCGATATCTTCCGCGTATCCTAGCAGCTGGACGGACTTGTAGAAGATAGTGCCTTCCCTGTTGACGCCTGCCCGTCGCACTGTCTGCTCCAGCACCAGGTTGAAGAAGTCACATGACAGGGCATCTCCTTGCCGAAATCCGATGCATGTTTCAAACGGTTCCTAAGTTCTAGAACCGAGTTGCACGGTGCATCGCGTATTTTTTAGAGTGGCGCGACACAACTGGATCAGTTTTCCCGGGATCCCGAATTTGGCCATCGCACCAAACAGTTCTTCACGATGAATGCTGTCGTATGCGGCCTTAAAATCGATGAAAAGATGGTGTGTATCGATTTGAAACTCGTTGGTCTTTAATAGGATTTGTCGAAGTGTGAAAATTTGGTCTGTAGTCGATTTCCCGGGCCGGAAGCCGCACTGGTAGCTGCCGATTAGTGTGGTGCAAAATGGCTTTAGACGTTCACACAATACGCTGGACAGGATCTTGTATGCGACATTAAGCAAGGGTATACCTCTATAGTTCTTGCAAGAGGTAGGATCGCCGTTTTTGTGGGTCGGGCAAATAGAGCTGGTATTCTAGTCGTCGGGCATGCTTCCGTCTTCCCAAATTCTGCAGATAATCTGGTGCATGCTCCCTACCAGAACATCGCCGCCAGCCTTGAAGAGGTCTGATGGCAAGACATCTGAGCCTGCGGCCTCGTTGTTCTTCAGCTTCTGAATAGCTGTGCCGACTTCTTTAATGCTGGGTGGGAGGACTACTTTAGCGGCTGAAGTTGGGATTTCCTCGGTCCCCACCACTCTCTCTTAGTCATGCTCGTTAAGCAGCTGCTGGAAATGCTGCCTAAATACATCCAATATTCCCTACGGTGACAAGATTACCCTCGCAGTTTCGAAGAGCATGGGTGCCCTTTTTGAAGCCTCCTGAAAGGTCTTTGGCTTTCTTGTAAAAGGCTCGTGTTTTATGCTTATCCCTAGACTCCTCAATATCCTTAAGCTGAGAGGCTGCGAAGATTCTTTTCTTTTGTCGCAGTATTTTTTTCTCCTCCCTTCTTCTGGCTCGGTACTCTTCTTGCGCTGCCCTGGTTTTCCTCTGCAGCGCCTTTTGGTACGCTTCGTCGGTTGCTGCCTTTTTCTTCTCTTGCTCGCCATCATACCACGGGTTTCTTGTCGGGGTAGTAGCTACTTCCTGAATGGCTGAGCGGCAATGCAGCCACATATTATTGGCATTTGTGTTCGACGTAGGCATACCGTAGAGTCTTTCGCTCAGCTGCTCCCTGTAGACTCTGGTAAATTCCGGTGTGCTCAGGCGCCCAATGTCGAACCTCCTCCAGGTGGGCGGGCTGGTGCAGCTTTCTTACATTGGACAGTCGAGCTCTGAATCTTGCTGCTGCGGGGAAATGGTCAGAGTCGACATTTGCCCCTCTGAATGTCCGCACATCCAGCATGTTTGACGAGTGCCTTGCGTCAATGAGCAAATGGTCGATTTGGGTGGCGGTTCGACCGTCCGTAGATCGCCAGGTTGCTGTGTGGATTCGCTTACGATGTAATCTTGTGCTACTTATCACCGCATTACGAGCTGTCGCAAAGTCCGTGAGTCGGAAGCCGTTATCTGTTGTCGTATCGTGCAGGCTGTGCTTTCCGATCACTCCGCCAAGGTTATTCTCCTTACCGATTTTGGGGTTGAAGTCCCCGAGCACGATTTTAACATAGTACTCCGGGCAGGTTCCGTAGGCGTTGTCCAGGAGGTCATAGAAGTCCTCCTTAATTGGGTCTTCAGCCTTTTCGGTGCACATATTTATAAGGCTGATATTATATAGTCTGCCTCTAATACGGATGACAGCCAGGCGATCACTTATGGGTGATTAAGTCGATGACCTTCGGCCTTAACCGCTTTCCCACGACAAATCCGCATCCCAGTAAGTGCAATCTTTTGCGACAGCTGTAATAAATGTCGCAATTTTTTTTCCTCATCATACCGTATGCATCATTCGTCTTTCGTCATATGGTGCGATTAGAACCTTCATGAGAAAGAAGAAAAATACTGCCATGACTCGACTGGTGCTTATAGGCATTTCGATCCCGATATCGAAAGAAGCTAAGTAGCTGGGAGTAATATTGGATATTAAGCTTCTTTGATCAAAGCGTGTTGAGTCAAAACCCACTAAAGCGCTGTCAGCTTGCTGGCAATGCAAAGCTGCTTTTGGCAAAACATGGGTCTTGTCGCCGGCAAAAGTCTGGTGGAATAGGCTAACACGCAAATACGCCGTAGCCTCTTTCACCAAACTCCAAAGAACGGTTTATCGCAGCTGTCCGGGAGCATTCAGCAGCACGTCGGGCGCTGCTCTAGATGCTATGGTTGAAATATAATTGCTGGTTACGATTCCTAATGATCATATCACGCACACTCTAACACATGCATACATTACTCCTTTTATCTAACGCACCAACCTAGCGTTGTGGTCTCTCACTCTTTGGATGGCCTCTCGGGGAGTCAGTCGTAATCGGTCAATAAATAAAGAATATTGTTAACGTTACTCGTGTGTTTCATTTAACGCAACATAGAAATACATCATGGCGCAGTCGGTTTAAAGAACGTTTATTTCGTATTATATTTTAAAAGAACAAAAGAAAAAAAAAGGGAAAAGTTGAACGTGATTTTTTTTTAATAATAATCGTGATATAAGACACTATATAATGGCTAACTGTGAATTCCAAAAACCCGGCCCATTAATATTGGATGGGAACGTTAAGGAAAATTGGCGAAAATTCCACAACATGTGGAAAATATATACTGTAGCCACAAAAACGTGTACTGAAAGTGAACCGGTTCAGACAGCAAGATTTCTATCTTGCACGGGAGAAAAAGCCAAAGAAATATTCCAAACACTATCAATAACGGATGAGAACAAAAAAACCGTTCGAGCAATTTTTATCAGAAATCGTGAAATTGGCTGAGAGCTGCGAGTTTGAGGGTCAAAAAGATTCCATGATGTTCGATTGCAGAATGTTCGATTGCAGTTACTCAAGACCGATGGATTAGATCTTTCCAAAGCCAAAGAACTTTGCCGTGTAGACGAACAAGCGAGCATGCAGGCGCAGCAAATGCAAGCAGAGCGAGGAATATCTATAGGAACATCAGTTGCAGAAATCGCCGAGACCAGAGGACACCAGAATTATAATAAGCATTCCAATACTTCTAACCGAAAATATTCTAATTCTTTATTATATTATAGATCACCCAAGCAGCCGGCAAAGAGGAGAGACTAACGTAATAGGAATCATAACCATCGTACCTGTCCAGCGTATGGCGAAAAAATGTTTACCTTGCGGCAAGTACAACCATTTTGCATCAGTATGCGCATTTAATAGTGTTTATAATATTAAGGATAGTAATGAAACCGATTTTGAGGGGTCGAATATTGGTTTGATAAAGGTGGTCAGTGACGAGTCGGGTAGCTGTGTTGGTTCGATAGATCGGGTTCGACAGGGTTGCATGAGCTGGTATGAAGACATTAAGATTAAAAATAGTTTAATTAAATTCAAACTAGATACTGGTGCAGATGTTAATACTCTTACGCTTAAGAATATTAAACAAATTGACTGTGAAAATAAGATTAGACCAGTTAAAGCTAAGTTGGAGGCATATGGAGGTTTTCGCATTCTAACGAAAGGGTTAATCCGTCTTCGCACCCAATATAAAGATAGAAATATTGAGGTAGATTATGTAGTGGTAGACAGTAATTCGACGCCCTTATTAGGAGTGCAAACTTGTTTAGATTTAGGCTTGGTCCAAAGAGTGCATGAAATAAGTGACAAAAATGAGTTTCTACAGAAGAATAGCGATGTGTTTTCTGGTGACGGTAGATTTCCCGATCTGTGCAGGTTGGAATTGAAGCCCAATAGTGTATCTGTCAGTAAACCTCCAAGGAGAATTCCTATTGGTATACGACAAAAAGTTAAAATAGCACTTCAGAATATGGAATGTCGCGGAATCATTAGCAGACGTGATAAACCCTCCGCATGGTCGCACCAATTAGTAGTCGTCGAAAAAGCCAACGGAAGTTTGAGGTTATGCCTGGATCCCAGCGCGCTGAACGTGCACCTCAAAGACGAGCACTTTATAATTCCCACACTTGAAGATTTTTGTGATGCGATGAGGGAATTTAAGTATTTCTCCGTTTTTGACTTAAAAGAAGGCTTTGGGCAACTTGAATTATGCCCAGTATCAAAAGAATTAGTAGTTTTTAGTACTCCATTTGGCTCGTATGAATATAATGTGCTACCTTTTGGTATAAAAACAGCACTAGAAAAATTTCAGAAACTAAACTCGAAATATTTTGGGTGTTTACCTGGGACCTTCGTTTATATTGATGATGTTATAGTAGGGGGTAGAACTAACAAAGAGCACGATGAGAATGTTAGTAGAGTAATACAAAGAGCACGCGAAATAAACGTTAAATTTAATGAGGATAAAGTTCAGTTATGTGTAACTAAAGTTAAATACCTAGGTCATGTTTTCACTGGCGATACCATTAGTCCCGATCCAAGTCGAGTAGAAGCTATAGTTAGGCTTAAGGAGCCGCAGGATAGAAAACAATTAGAGAGCATTATGGGAATGTTCAACTATCTTCGTGCTTTTATACCGAATTTTTTTAATATAAATGCTCCACTTCGGGAATTGTTGAGGAAAAATAACGAGTTTCAGTGGACATCTACTCATACCAGAGTTTTCAATGATATTAAAAATATCCTTGCCCAACATTCAATCCTTCACGTATTTGATCCTAATAAAGAAATTGTTATTCAAACTGATGCGTCACAGAAGGGTTTGGGATGTTGCTTATTGCAAGAAAGTCGTCCGGTGGCATATGCGTCTAAAAGTTTAACTGACGCTGAGACCAGGTACGCACAAATTGAAAAGGAGTTGTTGGCGGTGGTCTATGCGTTAATATAAGTGATTCAAAGAGAAACCTGTTGGAAGAAGAGACCAGATAGGATACGGTGATACAATCTCTCATTGAACTTTACAATAGGGGTTGGCCGTCGAATAAGTTACAAGTGCCAGATAATGTAAGATTCTTTTGGCAATTTAAGGATAAAATACATAATACATAATAAATGAGATGTTATATCTTCTACATAAATCTCACATGGGTATAACGAGAACATTGAATAAAGCTAAAGCGACTCTTTATTGGCCTTACATGGCTAGAGATGTGGAAAATATGATTTTAAAATGTCGAATGTGTGAAAGATATAGACCTGAAAACAAAAAACATTCAGTCATTCTACATTCAGTACCTAGTAGTCCCTTCCAAAAGCTAGGAATGGACTGTCTTGAACATGGAGGAAAATCGTATTTAGTGGCAATCGATTACTACTCCAAATGGATAGAACTTCATCCAATAGCTGATAAAACGTCTGCAAGTGTAATTCAAGTTCTAAACAAAATATTTTCAATTCATGGCATCCCCCTAAAAATAGTTGCTGATAATCAACCTTTCAATTCCTACGAGCTTCGAAATTTTGCGGAAAAGTCGAACTTCGATTTCATCTATAATAGCCCAAGATACCCTAGGTCGAATGGTCTTGCAGAGAAAGCGGTCCACATTGCAAAATCCATACTTAAAAAAATCAGCAAGGCTGAAGGTAGTTTAGAAGCAGCTCTACTTGAGTATAGGAGTTCACAAATTCCAGCAATTGAGTATTCACCAGCGGAGATGCTTATGAGTCGGAAATTAAGAACATGGCTTCCAATAAGGGATGAAGATCTTTTACCAAAAATTCCTTTACACTTAGAGTCAAATTCTGAGCAACGTCAAGAGAAAATGATAAAATACAATAATCCTTCTCGACCGCGTAGTGAAATTGAGTTAAACGAGGGAGATAATGTAGTATATAGAGACAACGGGAAGTGGGAACCTGTTCGAGTGGTTTCAAAACATGGGTCACCGCGGTCATACTGGCTGCTAAATGAAAATAATCGCATTATTCGCCGTAGCACTTTTCATCTACGTAAATCACTGCATTCTCCTCAAATTAAACTGCCCGAAACAATAAAAGTGAGAACACCACCAGCCTCTCAAAACATTAGCAGCTCGCCCAATGGATTAAACTCAGACAGTCCACTTCAAGATGCCTCGTCGATGTCCAGAAATGAAAATCAGGCCGAACACGATTTGTTACACCAGCATAGCTCGGAAGGCTATATCACGAGATCTGGTGAGATTTTTTTAGACCTGGATAAGCGATGAAGTCTTGAACAACCCGTATTTGAATAAAATAAGAGTTTGAATTAGTATAAGTGTTCCTGTAATGCGCATATTTTATTAATGAATTATTAAGCTATTTTCAGGAAGGGAGATGAAGTATAATTGTCTGGTTACGATTCCTAATGATCATATCACGCACACTCTTACACATGCATACATTACTCCTATTATGTAACGCACCAACCTAGCGTGGTGGTCTCTCACTCTTTGAATGGCCTCTCGGGGAGTCAGTCGTAATCGGTCAATAAATAAAGAATATTGTTAACGTTACTCGTGTGTTTCATTTAACGCAACATCGAAATACATCAATGGTGGACTTACTACCCCTTGACATATTTATCAGAGGGTGCCGACTGAAGGTCGTATCTTGCCTCAAGAGATGGTACAACTCGCATTGGAATGAAAGTGCGCTTGCGCGAAAAATATCCTACAACCCCTGTCTCATATGCGTTCCGACAATACAAAGGCAACCATCATCCCATAATTTCACAATCGCATTTCTATGTGACCAGGACTGGCTTTGGCCAGATACTGAACCTGGAAATTATTGTCTTCCCATTTTCACATATGGTTTCTGGTCTGGGCAGGGGTCCGGCGGTGGGGTTTCCTTTTGCCGCAAAAACTTGCGACTGCACTATTCGTTAGGAAAATATGCGTCTGTCTTTCAGTCAGAGATATGCGGAATCCTATTGGCCATGCACTATGTTGTGAAGCACTGGTAGAAGGAAAAAACCACACGTATAAGTCTGCAGTGACAGCAAAGCTGGACTCACAGCTGTGTCCAACCCTTAACCAGCCAAATTCACTAAGGCTTGCATGGGTTGCAGGTCCCTCTGGGATCCTAGGAAATAAGATATTTGATGAGCTCGCTAGAATAGAGGATAGGAGGATAGGATAGAGGAGAGTTTCTCAGGACCTGAACCCGCTTTAGGTCTACCTACATCCACGGTCAATTCCTACATTAACGATTGGGTCTTTAATATCCAGGATGCAGGAAAACTAAGCGCATATGCCCTGATGTCTGCAGCAAATGCGCAGTATTCTTATCTTTGAGGAGAACTTACTGCAGTAGACTAGCGGGCGTCATTATGGGCCACAACACTTTTGCTAAGCATCTCTGCGTGCCTACGTAGGATGCATGTTGCGAGGAGAGTTAGACACAGCAGAATATTTTCCCAGCGACTGTCCCGCCTTCGCTCGCGCACGGTGGTGCACCTTTGAGCCCGGCATGGTGTGAGCCCAATCTCTCTTCTCCGGAAAACGAGGAAAATGCAGTAAAGTAAGGTGTCTGTCTGGCAGTACAATGGACCACTATTTGCGTCGGAGTATTCCAACAGATAATTCCCGGCTAACGAAGAGTATGTTTGTATCCTTTTATCGCATGAAATCTGACTTGACAGTAGTAAACTCTCTGACTTCACTGCGGTGAAATTTGGTCAGGGACCAGGTCTAGCCTGTATTGTTGCCAGCTGTCTGGCGGTCAACAACTTACATATGCTCATCGTGACTACAAAAGAGACTGAACTACTAGAACGTAGATGATATTATACCACTTACATCCATTTACGCCGTTTCACATCAAAATCTTTTCCTTACCCAACCGCCTTACATATGATCCGTCCAGCGTAAGGCTTCGGCTCATCTTCCTCCAATGATGCACAGATGTGAGGATAAAATCTAATAGAAACTAAGAAACGGCTCTGGGGACAAGCAGTAGAAAAGGAAATCGACCAAACCGAAAACGAAAGTACCACGCCACCACGCACTCGATACTACTTAACACGTCCTTTATAGAGTTCGACCCAGGATTGTACTAATGGCTGTCCACAGAGTTGAATATTTTTCAACCAACACCAGAAAATGCTTAAATTAAGGACAGGGCTTATGCTGTGCAACTTTTACTCCAGTGTTTGCTGGAGAGTGTTACGCATTTATAAGCAGACCCCAAGGGTACTGAACAGAACCCTCCGCTCATCGTCTCTGATTACTGGTGGGGGGTACAAAGGAACACACACACACAATGCTGCTGAACTAGGTTACTATTACGAAGGATGTGAAATGGAACGAAAGGCAATAAACACGAGTCTAATGATGCATTAGGCTTCAGGAAGGTAAGAAAACTCAACCCGTTTTCAAGCACTGCATCACTCTCGCATGTTGAAGTTGCATGATTCGATTTTTGACTATTAAAAGGTCTTTCCCATGCTACAATCGAAGACGGTCTTTGAGGTCCCGGGTGCGGGTGGCGATGCACAAGAAGTTTGCTGAAAGTAATTTCAAAATTTTTAATTGCTTTTCTCAAAGCAAAGGCGAAAGATACTGCTGCAGTGAAGATGTTGGGTGTTGATTATCAACAGAACGAATTCGCACAAAGGGAAATCTGATTTGAGACGAGGAAAAATCTTTGGAAAGCGAACAATTCCAATTACTTTTTTGGGAGGAACCACTGAGGCATTGCTGTTTGCTGCAGTAAGGTGGCAGCGAGAGACAGACCGACTTGCCACCTATATCCTTGTTCATCCTTCACATGAATTACGTTCGCTCTCAAGAGTTTGATCATCATAATGACCCAGAAACCGATAATGCGGTATTGACTTCATTGCAGTTTGCCGAAAAGAGATGTGTTCCAACACCACACTACCGTATGATGCTTACATATGACTGCTTTTAAAAAAGGACAACGAGCAATCCTCTTCGAGAATTGCTTGGGAAAAAAGCACACTCACAGTAGTCAGGCTAGTGTTGACATGAAAAGGGCCAAAGTAGCTAAGTTGGCTCTAATGGTGGCAGAAGGGAAACGAAAAGGAACAGCGAAACAAATCCATTTGAAATTCATGAGACATTTTAGTCGGCAATTTGTTCTTATGAATGAAATAACTCACTCTGGGCTTTGCCTCCTTTCCATTTTGCTTTTATTCGGCTTTCCATTTTTTTGGTTTTGTTTTCTGTTTGTAATCTGAGAATCGTTTTGTGGTAAATGTACTTAACGAAAAAGGAAAACGAATTCTTAAATATGGAGATGCAGGGCTGTCTAATAAAAAGTTTGTTTGACCCCAAATCTGTTAGTTTAATATATAGCTCTAGAGTTGTCTGGCTGATAAGGCTGATCAAGGCTTGAAGTGTTCGCTTTGTACTTAATTTTATTTTTGTTTTTCCTTTCCGGACTGGTTTAACTTTTATACAAATATTGACCCGGAATTTTGTAAGGGAGATACGTTATACCCAATCATAATGATCCTCAAAGGAGTGGTTTCCTTGCCGGAAGAACAGATTCGATTTGTAAGCTCTTCACTGCTGACACATTACCTGAGTGTCGCAGTGGTAACAAAATCATCTATTAGCAAGTAGCAAGGGAATACCTGATTATAATCAAAGACGAGCTGGACACAACGTATGAGGACTGTTACTTACTTATCAGGCCAGCGATCCATGGAGGATCTGAGCCTGAGCTATAGCTGCCTTCCATGCCACGCTGCTTCCAGTTTTCAAGACCAACATGTCTCACATCCGCGATTACTTGGTCTTTATACCGGAGGTTCGGTCTTCCTCTTCTTCTCGAACTAGGAGGCTCGGAGTCGAAGACTCTCTTAGCTGGAGCGTTGATGTCCATACGCTCGATGTGGCCGAGCCAGTGTAGTCGACGGATCTTTGCCTTCCGGACTACATCCACATCTTTGTACAGCTCATAGAGTTCGGGGTTGTGTCTTCTTCTCCATTCACCTTCCTCACAGACAGGACCAAATATCCGGCGCAGAATTTTTCTCTCGAAAGAACCCAAAATCAGCTCCGCTGTCCTGCTTATCATCCAGCTTACGGCTCCGTACAGCAAGACTGGCAGTATGAACGTTTTGTAAAGCATGACTTTGGTCTTTCGAGTGAGGAGTTTTGACCCCAGTTGTTTAGACAAGCCGAAATAGCAGCGGTTGCCAAGGGTGATTCTACTCCGGATCTCCACTGTGGTGTCATTTGTGGAATTTACGTTTGCCCCGAGGTAGACAAACTCCTTAACTACCTCGAAATTGTAGCTGCTAATTGTTATATTTTGTGCAAGGTGGTGAGCGACGGATTATTTTTTGCTTGACAGCAAATACTTCGTCTTGTCCTCATTGACCTTAAGACCACCTCGTTTCGCCTGTTGTTCAATCGCCGTGAATGCTTCGATATCATCCGCGTATCCTAGCAGCTGGACGGACTTGCAGAAGATAATGCCTTCCCTGTTGACACCTGCCGTCGCACTATCTGCTCCAGTATCAGGTTGAAGAAGTCACATAACAGCGCATCTCCTTGCCGAAATCCGGTGCATGTTTCAAACGGTTCCGAAGTCCTGGAACCGAGTTGCACGGTGCATCGCGTATTTTTTAGAGTGGCGCGACACAACTGGATCAGCTTTCCCGGGATCCCGAATTCGGCCATCGCACCAAACAGTTCTTCACGATGAATGCTGTCGTATGCGGCCTTAAAATCGATGAAAAGATGGTGTGTATCGACTTAAAACTCGTTGATCTTTTATAGGATTTGTCGAAGTGTGAAAATTTGGTCTGTAGTCGATTTCCCGGGCCGGAAGCCGCACTGGTAGCTGCCAATTAGTGCGGTGCAAAATGGCTTTAGACGTTCACACAATACGCTGGACAGGATCTTGTATGCGACATTGAGCAGGGGTATACCTCTATAGTTCTTGCAGGAGGTGGGATCGCCTTTTTTGTGGGTCGGGCAAATAGAGCTGGTATTCCAGTCGTCGAGCATGCTTCTATCTTCCCAAATTCTGCAGATGATCTGGTGCATGCTCCCTACCAGAACATCGTCGCCAGCCTTGAAGCTTCTGAATAGCTGTGCCTGACTTCTTCAGCGGCTTGAGTTGGGATTTCCTCGGTCCCTACCACTCTCTCTTGGTCTTGCACGTTAAGCAGCTGCTGGGAATGCTGCTTAAATACATCCACTATTCCCTGCGGTTCGGTGACAAGATTACCCTCGCAGTTTTGAAGAGCCTGAGTGCCCTTTTTGAAGCCTCCTGCAAGGCCTTTGCCTTTCTTGTAAAAGGCTCGTGTTTTATGTTTATCACTAGACTCCTCATTATCCTTGAGCCTCCCTTCTTCTGGTTCGGTACTCTTCTTGCGCTGCCCTGGTTTTCCTCTGCAAGGCTGCTGCCTTTTTTTGCTCACACTCGCCATCATACCACGAGTTTCTTGTCGGGGGTGGTAGGTACCCTAAGGTGGTTTCGGCTGCTTCCTGACTGGCTGAGCGGCAATGCAGCCACATATTATTGGCATTTGTGTTCGACGTAGGCATACCGTAGAGTCTTTCGCTCAGCTGCTCCCTGTAGACTCTGGTAACCTCTGGTGTGCTCAGGCGCCCAATGTCGAACCTCCTCCTGATGGGCTGGTGCAGCTTTCTGACATTGGACAGTCGAGCTCTGAATCTTGCTGCTACGAGGAAATGGTCAGAGTCGACATTTGTCCCTCTGAATGTTCGCACATGTAGGATGTTTGACGAGTGCCTTGCGTCAATGACCACATTGTCGATTTGGTTGGCGGTTCGACCGTCCGGCGATCGTCATGTTGCTGTGTGGATTCGCTTACGAGGGAATCTTGTGCTACTTATCGCCGCATTACGAGCTGTCGCAAAGTCCGTGATACGGAAGCCGTTATCTGTTGTCTTATCGTGCAGGCTGTGCTTTCCGATGTCGTTGTCGCTTGTGAGCCAAGGTCAACAAAATTCTTGACTACATCTGCTTCTGCCTAAATGCTCACAAAAGCTTAATTAATGTCTCGCTATGTTCACCATATCACCTCAATGTTCATCAGCGTATGCGAGCAATTGTGCAGACTTGAAATAGATCGTGTCTCTTGTATTGGCCAGTAAGTCCCGCACGATATTTTCAAGCATGATGTTGAAAAAAGCACATGATAGCGCATCGCCCTCTCGGTTAACACTTTACTGGGATCTAAATGGAGCAGGTATAATTCCCCATTGTCACCCTGCACAACTTGAGGAGTTTGGCATGGGTGACTTGTCCCTATATACATAGTCAAAATACGGCTTAAAAATTGACGAAAATGTGGTGTGCGTCGACCTGAAAATCATGGGTCTTCTCCATGGTCACCCGCTGTGTGAATATTTGGTATGTTGTTCCTTGCCTGAAGGCACATTGATAGGAACCTATCGAATTATCCTCAAATGGTTTCAGGAGTTTGCAAAGCACGGCAGAGAAAACTTTATATACTATGCAAAGAAGACTTATTCCTCTGTAGTTGAAGTTCATCCTCTGCGTATGCAATATTAACACAAAAAAAAGTGCATGAACGAATTATTGGGAATTATAACCAATGCGAAATTTGGTCGGCTCTCATCCCATCTACGACAAACCACCCCTGAGAGTAGTGAACAAACATTTATGACCCAAAACCACTGCACTCCGTTCAGGTTGTGTGTCAAAACATCAACTTGCGCGAAACTCTCCCTCTCCCCCTGTTTTCTTCGCTCGCACAACGTTCTATACGTTATAAGGCCTTAGCCTTGAGTGCGGGTGTTACTATAAAAAAAAAAAAAAAAGAAACGTTATGGGGGTCTCCTTTTTTGTAGCCCGGGAAAACGATGCTGAGATTCGTGCATGCTTTCTTCTGACCATATCTTACAGATGAGCTGGTGCATGTTCCCAACTAACTCATCTCTAGCTGCTTTAAATAGTTTAGCAGGCAGGCCGTCTACGCCAGGAGCTTTATTGGGCTTCGATTTCGCTATCTTAACCTCGTCTAAGTCGGGTAGACGGAATTCTCTCTCGTCTTTGTCCTGGTGCGTTCTGTCTGACAGCGATATCTTCACCATCCTCGGCATTAAACAGTCCGCAGAAATAGTCTATTCATATTCTCAGCATTGACTGTGATCCACCTACGAGGTAGCCACGTTCTTCCCTGCAGGCCTTCGTTCTTGCTTTCTAACCTTGGCATGTTCGTCTTACTCTTTGGTGAAACTTGCGATCGTCATTCCAGCGATAACATCTCTCAATCTCCTCGCGCGCTTCTCGTGCTCTTTCCTTTTCGTTCTGAAAATTGCATGCTCCCCCTTCTTTTCTGCTCATAGAGCTCACGAGCAGCTCTTGTTCGTCAATGCAACGTGGCCTTGTATGCATTCTGTTTTTCTGCATGTACCTGTCTGCACTCGTCTTGGGTGGTAGCTGGAAACCTAATTTGTTTTTCAGAGGCAGCAACTCTGATGGCGCTTTGACAACGTCTCCATTACTGTTCTATGGTTTGCGCAGTTTGCATCGGCTCTTGAGAAAGCTTGAGGGAGACACGATCTGCAAAGGTCTAGGCGGTCTCTTGCGATAGCAACTTCCCACGGGGTGGCCGTGGTGCATTAGTTAACATCATCGACCGTCGAACGGAAGGTCTATAGTTCAAATTCGCGTCATAGCCAAGCAAAAGTAATTTCTATACGGACAAAAAGTATGCAACGCAGTTATGAATGGAAAGTGACCAGACGTACTACTACAGGCATAACACTCACAGTATATGGTCAACTGAAATTCATCCTCTGCGTAAGCAATATTAAATGGCTTGAATGAACTACTACGGACTATAACCAACGCGGAATTTGGTCGGCTCTCGTCCTATCTAGGATAACCACCCCTGAGAGTCAACGAACCTCAACGACTCAAACCACTGCACTCCGTTCAGGTTGTGTGTCTATAGCACATCATATGAGAATATACATATAAATAAAAACTCTTGAACCTGCGCGAGTTTCTAACTTGGCTGCAACAGGTAATAATCCGAGTCAATATTGGGTTCTCGGAAGGTTCGGACAACCAAAATTCTGTAGGAGTGTTTTGATCGCAATATAATCGATTTGATTAACAGATAATTGATCTTCTTATTGAGATGTGGAAATCGTGTGCTAGCTACTAGGAGATTACACCCCGTCACAAAGTCTATTAGCCAGAATCCGTTTTCGGACGTGGTGTCGTGAAGACAGTGCTTTCCTACGGCTCGTTCATAGAAGTCCTCCTTATTCAGCATCGCCTTGAAATCTTCTAGATCAATCTTAGCGTCATAACTGGGACATTTTTCGTATGTTTTATCTAGGAGGTCATAGAAGTCGTCTTTGACTCTGTCATCTTTTGCTTCCGTGGGGGCGTGAACGCATATCAAGCTGATGTACCCGAAGATAGCATTGTTATGAGGCCGGTTTGCCAAGTCCACCTCGAACAACAAATCCGCATCCAAATAGGCGTTGTTTTTTCTCCTTGTAGCAGTTTCCATAGTATATGTCACAGTTTTCCACCCTCTTTTTACCCGGCCCAGTCCATCACATTTGTTGGAGTGCGGTAATGTCTGCTTTATATATAGCAACTAAGGGCTTTTTCTAACTATTCGGCCGCACCCGGTCTGTTAAGGGATCTAACATTCCAGATAGAGAACCGATACTCCTGTCCTTTTATGAGTTTAAGACGGTCGTCAATATGTAGTCGGTCCAATAAATCCGAGGCATATGTTTACCTCTGAGTATGTGTAATTACGAAACTGCTCCGAAAATGGCAAAAGGTCATTGATTTCCAATACAGAAAATAATTTGTTTCAAACTTCGCAAATCATCCAATACAAATCGGGGTTGGTTAGGTTGTATGTAGAGTGGTTCGTCAGTAAAGATCCATGATGAGAAGAAATGGCTGGTCAATGTGTATGGCTCATAGTTTGGTTCAGTTCAGAAAGCGGAACCTAGTGCTATAGAGGTACCTTCCCAGTTGCAACTGCAATCGACTTGAACGATGTGTGATGTGGCTTTATAGCAAACAGCCGAAACAACTCATGGCATCAACAGTAGCATACAAAACGTAGTTTCTACCGCGAATCGAATCTGTCATGCCAAGCTTCCTGCAGCCGAATCCTTTCCTCGCATCGTACAGTCCACAAATTATATTGCTCACATCCCATTCCGCTGTCAAATTCGCAAACTCTCGACATCACTGAATGCACAAACATTAATATAATTTTTTCCACAATCAACTATCCATTCATTGAAGCAATCAACATCACTTCCACCTTTCTCCATGATCCTTTGGCCATGGTTCCCATCTCTGTCGTCCAATTGAATATGCAGGTAACAGCGTGAAATGAATTTCAACGAGTGGCGAATGCTATTTATTTCTTAAATTTTTCCATACAATTTTTGACTCTAGGAAAGGCAGTATCTTTTCGAGAAGTCTGCACCTAACCCGGTTCAGATATTGCGAATAGGTAAGTCATTTCAAATGGTAGATTAGGTTATTGGCTATGACATCTAAGAGAACTGATGATGTTGATATAGATCTACTTAAGGATGTAAGTCAAATGTTACTTACGAAGCGGTTAAAACAGATTCAATGACCATTAACCAGGCATCAAAGCTTTAAACTATACTCTAGCAGTTCAGAAAAGTTAAATTTTACACTCAGCGGCACACATTTTGTTCGCGTCTGTTTGCGTGAAGTATGCCAGGAGTAGACATCGAAGGACGAAGAGAGCTTATAGCCGATACCTATGCAAACCAAAATGCAAAATCGCTTCCGGCTTACCATCTACCTTTTAGCATGCAAATTTTCTCGGAACAACAGAAGGTAAAAAATTAACTTCGATTTGCATGGATAAACGGCAGGTATAAGTGAGCCCTCGGGGCTTGAAACTGCGCGCACGAGCAGCTTTAAATTGTTTTCTAAAGAGCGCCAAGGATAATTGCCAGGATCCCTTTACCCGAAAGATGCTAATTAATTCAACGCCCAATGTCGTCCCCAACACCTGACGGTCTCTGATCGGAGTCAAATTGCACAAACTGTGCTCGTACAATGTGTTAACAAGCGCAAACAGCTCGCACTGTTTTAGATATTTGCATTTTGATTACTACTAGAATAAGGACTCGTCGATTTGGCGTGTGTGTGTCGGTGTCACATTTGTTGGCCGGAATCCAACAGAGCGGCAGAACTGGAACGACAAAAGGCAACGCGACACATACAAGCCAGTGGTTAAGGGTTGAACCGACAACAGATAGCAATAACACAAAACACACAGCATCCAGTCAAAGCATGCCAGCAGCCATACCATGGTGACTCCTTTCAGCTTGCTCCTCTGCTTCATTCGCTTGTATGTATGTACGCGAACACAGTGTACGCTCCCTGCTTCTTTCCCCCCCTAATATTGTTTGTGCCGTAAGAATGTAGGTGAAATGACGAGAAAAAAACTGTGCTTCTGTGCCAGTTTCTCTGTCGATTCGGGCCAACCAGCCAGCCGCACCCTTAAATAACCTCAGAAGTCAAAAAAAAAAGGACGAACAAGAAATGAAGAAGAAATCTCTTCTTTGGGAGAACAACACGGGGGATTAGGCCAATGGGAATGTGGACATAGTGTGTAGGCCATACGGTTCACACTAATCAACCGCACCCTTTATTCGGTTCATCCTGCCAAACTGGTCGTCGTGCAACTGGAGAACTAAAGGATCTGATAGTTGTCATTTTATCTTTGCCGATAGATGCAATGGTTCGTATGACACTTTACATTTACTGTACGGTTCTTATCCGTCTTTTGACGTCTGGAAGCCTCTACAAGTGCAACATTGCACAATGTCCTTGCACAATGTGATTCGTTGTGCACAACACAGAACCACTTGTAATCTCTTGTGCTGAATGTATGCACATTTGAGGACTGAAAATTGTCACACTCACCGCACTATACAGTGCGGTGTGGCGGTGGGAGCTTTTGCCGTTTTCTACCAATTGAGCTTTCCAAAGGACATGACCGTATAATGGAAGGGCATTTCGGTATTTCAGTAGTTTGGCATTTTGTGTTGACTGCGAGTTTTTGTTGAGATAAAATTGTTAGGGCATCAGTTCAAGTGATATTGCAGGACCACTATGTCGTGTTGCTCTTTTGGCAAGGGCATATCCGTCGATGGAACTATTGAATTTTGGATAAGCCATTGTTCAGCTGGCCTAAAGTTCTAGCAAATGGTTTAATATGGATTGGAACCATTATCATACACATTACCTTACTCCAGAATAGTAGTTCAAGCCGGAGATTGTGTCTCTCCAGATAACCGTTTTTTAATTAATGTCATCCTGTTTAGGGTTACCGGAGCAGGCGTTCATTCATAACACGAATAAGGAGACGAACGTCGCTTTCACTTTCGTAAATCCATTCAACCCCTGAGCATCACAATCATTACTCGATATTAAGAGTCCTGATAGTATATCGCACTTCTAAAGATTCAGCGAAAAGCACAATTCGTGTTACCTGATGAGACAGATCTGGCCCCATAGGTCTCTTTAACTACATTCAGCGTGACGCTATCAGGGAGCTGAGGATTACAAGCTTTCAAGGACTCTTAACGACTTTCAGGCCTCAAGGAAGTGGGCAAGAGCAATTGTGCCTCTGATCTAAGTACTGGTCTCATTGTTGTTTGTCATTAGTGAGCTCGATGCATATCCATACATCAGTGGGCAATCTGTCTGTGCCACATCAGCACTTAAGGAGATTAAAGGGACTTGTTTTCGTCCTCCCAGAGACATTTGGGCACATCATCCTAGTACAGTCCGCAGAAACTCTATTTTCACGATTTTGGTAGCGACCGCAGAAGACCTGCGTTTGCTCTTAGGGCTCAAAGCAAGTCTTAACCGGCAGTGTAATGTAGACGAGCTTGCTTATATTTTCCTTACATGAACCTGTCACACGACACGAGGCAGGAGACGCGCAAAGTCCTTTGATAGTTGCAGCTTTTTGCCGTAGAGAATGGTAGTTCCAATCGAGTGATACTCGTTGGCTCTTCCTTGTTGAAAGACTGGTGATTGATCACAATACCGTCAAGTCTTCCTATGCAATAGTGCTCCCAACTACTGGTTTAAACCGGTATTAGTTTATAATTTGCTAAGTATGTAACTAACTTAATGAATCTCGATCGTTCCTTTGACTGAAATATCATGCTTTAACAAGTGTGTTCAATGTGTAATGCTCCAAAGTATGTTGACTATTATTTAGTGTGTCGCTACAAACACTCAAGTGTAGAGATAGCTTACACACCGTGTAACGTTTTATAGTTTTAACAAACGTGTTATGTGACACATTTAATCAATTTAACACACACCTGTATATCAAATGACACACTTATATGCGTTACTTAACACATTTCTGCGTGTTGTTTAGCACACTAGCATTTACAGTGTTAGCATGTGATATGAAAGTCTGTCTTCGTGGATCAAAATTAAGGTTTCATGCCAAAAAGAATGAGGTTATCGCTCACGTGATGAATGTTTGAAATTATTTAATCGTTTTTGGTGACTTTCTGACCAGATGTACCAGATGTTTTTAATTAATTTTTAACCCGACCTCTTTCGTCGCCCTTCTTTAAGTCTGAACAGTTTTGTTTTATGGCAACATAGAGCTTTTTCTAGTGGCTCGACTGCACCAGGATTGCGAAGAGATCTGAGAGATCTGAGACATCTTCTAAGCTTTTGCGGGTGCCCTATGCTAGTAATCTGCCCATATCTGAGGTTATGAGCCAGTTAAAAATGTTACCATTAAGCCCACCATTATAGGCCTAAGCTTACCTTGTGCTAATCTAAAAACTGTAGACGTCGCCTCTGACTCAATTTCGAAAATTTCTCCCAGAAAAGGGCTTACAGTGTAGGCAACTCGGGTATTGACTCTCTCTCTCTCGTCTTCTGGACCACGAAAGGTCCATTGTGCTGCCACTTGAGTCGCCTTGGTCACTGTTACTCCTGGAACCATTTCATGCATTGAATAAAATTCGATAATTTGCTAATGACCGTTTCGAATAGATCCACTAGTTCACCAAAGAAGTATTCTCCCAGAAATCGTCTTCTTGAGGAGGCTAGGACAGGGCAATTGCATAGGAGATGGGATGGAGATTCGTTCTCTTCCTCATCATGACATCTACTGCAATAGTCAATATATGGCAGTCCTAATCTAGCGGCATGGTTACATTTATTAAGGCCACGACATTTCTCATTGGCATGTAGCAAGCAGTGCCTGTTTCGAGATGTTATACTTTAGCGCGGATGAATATCTCCTTTAAGAGTCGAGATTTCCAGTGTAGTGCCCATTTTGGCTAGTCCGTCTGCTTCACATTTCATGTACCCAGGTAGATTTGCGACAGTGCTGATCAATTTTGATTTCATTATCAGCAATTCGAGAGCTTTTATTGCCGATTGGCTGTCTGTGTAGATGACAATGTCTCTATATTCCATCAATCTCAAAGACACTAATTAACGTTAATATAGCTTGGAATACACTATGTAGTGTACAGTGGTTGGGTAGTCTAAAGGATTGGCCGACTTTCAGGGTCGGTGCATGGCCACCGGTACCCACCACATTGCCTGTACTGGACCCGTCCGTGTATATTTCCAGTGGAGTGCTTGGGAATTCACTGCGTTCCCATTGTCGTAGGTTGGGAATTGTTATCTTATATGGAATCCAGGAATCCTGGATCGGAATTCAGAAGTCCGTGACTTCACTTAAATCACTGTTTTGGCGTAGAATATCAGTGTCATATTTCGGAGAACTTCTAATGAGCTGATTCCTATGATTTGAGTTTTCCTTGCCAAAAAGATCCAAGGGTGTATGTTGAGCATGGTTTCGAGGGCTGCAGTAGGGGTTATTCGCAGTGCCCCGGTTATAGCGATACATACCATCCCTTGTACTCTACTTAGAAGTTTGATATAGTTAAATATGCACATTGCTGTCCACTAGACTAAACAGCCGTACGTCGGTATAGGCCTAACGACCGCGGTATACGACTAGTGCGTGATATGGGGTTTGATACACCATCTGGTGCTCAAATCTTGTTTACAGATGTATAGCGCAGTTCTTGTTTTTTTTTCGATGCATTCTTCCGCATTCAGTTTCTAGTTGAACTTCCTGTCGAGTATCACGCCATTGAGTTTTGGAGAAAAGACTTGAAGTATCTGCCGGTAAATAGAATTATCTCCGTTTTGGAGGGATTTATTCCAAGCCCACCATTCTTTGCCCATTTGACAAGTTGGCCCAGGCCTGTTTCCATCAAATCTCAGATTGTTGGTAGGTGTTTCCCGCTAATTGCCAGTGCATTATCGTCTGCATAGGCAATGACCTTGCACCCACTGGCTCCCAGGGATAGAAGTACTTCGTTTGCAACTAATAACCATAACTGCGGCGATAGTACTCCTCCCTGTGGTGTGCCATTTCTTACTCCCCTTTTTATGTGGTAGTAGCCGAATTTCGAATGAATCAACCTGTATATTTTTGCAGACACGAACCAACGGTTATGTTCGAATTTCGCTGTCGAAGTTCGAATGCTCTGGTGAAGCTGATATGGAAAAGATGGTAACTTTTAGCGGCGTACTGCTGAATGCCAGAGCATTCTAGAGCCTTCCGAAGGAGATCGTCTGACGGCGAACATTCGAAAAATAGGACCGAAGACTATATAAGCACGAACGCTGGCCCTCGGGAGCATTCAGTTCCCGGGATCCAATAACGAGTGATCGGTCGGTAATCAAGCCATCTTGCGAGGTGTGAGGCGCAGAGATAATTGATTTGTGGTGGAATAGTAAAGAGTGTGTAAAAAAGTGTAACGTGTGTGTAGAAGGTTGTAACAATTAATAAAAGTGAAGTGCTAAGATAATTGATCTGAAGTGAAATAACAGAAGTGTGTGTGTATTGAATAAACAAATAAATAGTTGTAGATTATCGCAAACTAGTGAAGTAGCAAACTAGTGAATCGATCCCTATTCGGACTCGATTACGTTTCCGTAAGAATACTATCATTAACCTCTAGCTTGCTTAATGCATTGGTGACAGCAAGTGGTTTAATGTTTTTGAAAGTCCCTTCAACGTCAGGGAAGGAAATCATTGTGAATTCTTTGTTTTAAAGTGATTACTGTGTAGAGCTGTATCTACCAATTTCCCCTTACAATAGGAATGCTGCGATGTCGAAAGCACCATTTTTTTTAGGGTTTCGCGCGTGTACAGGTCCACCAGTCTCTCCAGCGTCTTGAGAAGAATAGAAGAGAAACTCATGGGTCTGTAGTATTTGGCAGCTATGTAGGAGGGTTTTCCTGCTTTTGGTATGAATTTTACCATTACCTCTCCCCAGGATAGTGGTACGTAACCCCATCTAGGCTGTAAGAGAACTGTACCAAAAGCATGTTGCATCTCTATTGGGCAGATTCTATCCTGACCTGCAGATTTGTGTGAAAGAAAGCTATTTACCGCCCATTTGAACTTCTCTTTGCTTACTGCTTTCTTGGAAATAAACGGGGGACTCGATATGAGTCATTTCGAAATTATAGTCGCTAGCCTCTGCATTATCATCTTGCTTATTAGGGCTGGTATAGTAGAAGCCTTAGCCAGCATCATTCTCACTCTACTGGCCACAGTATTTCCTTCTATTTTTGAGCAGACATTATGTCAGGATGTCCATTGCGCCATTCTTATCTCTTTTTTATATAGTTTGAGGCCGATCTTGTAAAGGTTCCAGCACTAATTTCCTTTCTACACTTTGCTTTATTAAAGAGCCGTCTACTTTCCTTTTGAAGGGTACCAAGATCTGCAGATCGCCATGGGGGTTTGGTTCCCTTTGCTGATCTGCTGCTTGGGCAAGACTTCAGAAAGGATTTTTTTATTGCTCCTATAACTTTAGTCGCCAGACTTTCAATAGTCCACATGCGACTTGAGGTTACTTAATTGAGCAGGGTTAAGGAGACCTTTAAGGTTAGCTTCAAATTTATCCTAGTTTTTGTTTTTTTTTTAGAGACTCGCACAGGTTTAAGAGTTTTTCATATTCTCTTATGATGTGATGACACACAACCTGAACGTAGTGCAGTGGTTTGGGTCGTTGATGTTCGCTCACAGTTATTCTCAGGGGTGGTTGTCCTAGATAGGACGAGAGCCGACCAAATTCCGAGTTGGTTATAATCCGTAGTAATTCGTTCGAGCACTTTAGTATTGCATACGCAGAGGATGAATTTCAGTTGACCATATACTGTGAGTGTTACGCCTGCAGCAGTACGTCTGGTCACTTTCCATTCGCAACTGCGTTGCATACTTTTTATCCGTATAGGAATTACTTTTTCTTGGCTACGAAGCGAATTTGAACTATAGACCTTCCGCTCGGCGGTCGATGATGTTAACCACTGCACCACTGCACCACAGCCACCCCTGATCAGTTCTAAACGCCTTTTTAGGTGCGGTTTCAAAGTTTGGATGGAAGCAGGTGTACTGATGATCGAAGAAGTAATTCTTTTCCGATACCGACAGAATTTCTCTCTCGGAACGATTAAGAGCCTCTCCATCCACTCCATAAAAACCAAGCCTCTGCGCCATAGAGGAGGACCGGGAACGAAGAAACAGCTGTTGGCAAGAGTTATTCTGTGTCTAATATCAGCGCTGGTGTCGTTGCCATTTGTTACCGGTGAGCCAAGTTAGGCGAGATCCTTGACTACTTCGAAGTTAAAGCTGCCAATATTGACGTTCTGTTCAAGACGTCAATGTCGTGCGTCTTTCTTTGATGACAGCATATACTTGGTTTTGTCCTCGTTTACCTTCAAAGCCATTTTAGCTCACAATGCTCACAAAAGCTTCATTGACATCTCGCTGTGTTCTCCCTGTCACATCAATGTTCATCAGCGTGTGCGAGCAATTGTGCAGTCTTGAAGTAGATCCTGCCGTTTGTATTGGTCAGTGGATCCCTTACGATATTTTCAAACATAATGTTGAAAAATTCACATGACAGTGCATCGCCCTGTTTGAATCCTTTTTTGACATCGAAGGTCTCAGTTAACTCCTAACCGATCTTAGTTTAGCTGCGAGAATTCTCCATTGTCATCCTGGACAACCTGACAGGCTTGGCGGGGATATCAAAGCACGACATGGCTCCATATACATATATATCTCGTCCCTATACTCACTGTCATTCGTGGCTTTAAAATCGACGAAGAAGTGGCGTGTGTCGACCTGAAATTCATGGCTATTCTGCAGGAAGTGCCGCAGTTTGAATGTATCGTCTACCATGGATTTTCCTGGCATGACGCCACATTGATTCAAACCTATCAAATAGTCCAAGAATGGTTTCAGGCATTCACAGAGCACGGTAGAAAAGATCTTATACGCGATGATAAGGAGACTTTTTCCCCTATTCTTGTCGCAGTTATAGGGGTCTCCTTTCTTATTGATCTGGCAAACGATGCTCCTTTCATCGGGCATGTTTTCTTTCGACCATAACTTACAGATGAGGTGCATGTTCCCAATCGATTCATCTCCAGCTGCTTTAAATATCCCAGCAGGCAGGGCGTCTGCGCCAGCGGCTTTATTAGACTTCAGTTTTGATATCGAGGTGTCCGTGTTCATCCCTGCAGGATTCCGCTCTGGCTTTATAATCTTGGCATGTTCGTCCTACTCTTTGGTAAAACTTGCGAGCGATAACATCCCTCGATCTTCTCGATTGCATGCTTCTCTTTCTTTTCCGTTCTGAAAAGCGCATACTCCTCCCTTCTTTTACGCTAATAGAGCTCACGAGTAGATCTCGTTAGTCGATGCAACGTAGTCGATGTATACTTACTTACTTATTTAGGTGGCGCTAGAGTGCGTGGTGAACCTGGGCCTCAACCAACAAGCGTGTCCAGCTGGCACGGTCTTTGGCCAGCTGTTTCCAGCGCCGCACGCCCAGTTGGTTAAGGTCCCCTTCCACCTGCGTGCGCCACCGTGAATGCGGCCGTCCTCTGCCGCACCTTCCTTCCGGAGTGGATTCGAAGATTCTTCGGGTCGGAGCTGTATTTTCCATGCGCTCTACATGGCCTAGCTGTATCCGTAGACGTCGTACCAGGCCGATGTCGCTGTACAACCCGTAGAGTTCTTCGTTATATCTTCTCCTCCATACACCGTTTGAACAAACAGGACCGTAGATAGTACGCAGAATTTTCCTCTCGTAACGACCAAGGGCATCTTCATCCGCTTTTGTTAAGGTCCGAGCCTCTCGCCGTAAAGGAGGACTGGGATGATTAAGGTCTTATATAGTGTCACCTTGGTTTTCCGAGAGAGGGCTCTACTTCTCAATTGCCTCTTGAGCCCAAAGAAACAGCGGTTGGCAAGGGTGATTCTGCGTTTTATCTCAGCGCTGGTGTTGTGGTCGCTGGTCATCAGTGAGCCAAGGTAGACGAATTCCTTGATCACTTTAAAATTATATCGATCTATAGTCGATGTATACATTCTATTTTTCGGCACGTACCTGTCTACACTCACCATCAACCAAGGATTTCTCCTACTAGGTGGTGGCTGGAAACCTAGTATATCAGAGGCAGCATCCCTGATGGCGCTTTGACAACGTCTCTATTACCTCTATTGCTGGTCTATGGTTTGTGCTGTTTGCGTCGGCACTTGAGAGAGCTTGAGGGAAGCACGATCGACGAAGATCCTGGCGGTCTCTTGCGACTGCAGCTTCTCAACATCGAATTTTGTTGGTCCTACTCGACTTCGCGATATCCGCATTGGCTGCAACAAGTCAATGATCCGAGTCAATATCGGTTCCTCGAAAGGTTCGGACATCCAAGATACTGGAGGAGTGTCTGGCGTCGATCGCAATATGATCGATTTGACTGAAGATTGATTGATCAGGAGACCGTCTAGTTCCCTTATAGATAGAGGTGTGGGAATCGTGTGCTAGCTACTAGGAGATTATACCCCGTCACAAAGGAATGACAGACATTACATATGTATACTTAGTTTAATCTTCCGTGGGAACCAGAAAATGAATGCCGTATTCCAACACGCCACACCATAGCTCATAATTTCCAATAGTCAACAAATCAGATTGCACCCTATAAACTCCCCTACAAATCTAAGCCTGCGCCTTGGCAGCGAAACAATGAAAAGCTCACCTCTAAACTGTTCTACCATCACTAATACTTGCACAATTGATAAGAATAAACTCAGTCATCCATCGGAGTAGCAACAACAACCGCGCCGAACATCCCTAGATGATTGTTGTTATCCTACGAAAGTTACACAGCCACACCAGCCAAAAGGATTCGTGATGAATTCTTAGCTTCTCAGATCGCGTGCTGATGCCCAATGGTGCCGTTCTCTGTGTTATACCCGTTACATTCCATTTTCTTAAACTTAAAACAAAAGTATCCTTTTTATACTGTACTTCATCGAAAGTAATAAATATAGCGGTTATCGGACAAAATTATTGAAACACGTGTCCTGTGAATTTAAAAATTAAAAAAAAAAAAAAATCCTTTGAGGCAGTGGGAAGGATTGGAAAAGAAGAAAATGTAGCTACATAACCACTGCAGTAACGTGTGAAGGCATTGAAATTAAGTTCAAGGACGTTCGCATAAAACGGTAAACACCTATGCAACTCCTCTTTTCGTTTCTCGTTTCTTTTCCATCTTTTATCTGTTCTCCGCAAATTTTTTTTTCGTGATTCTCGAATTCTCGCTTATTTTTCCTCGCCAAAGGATAATGAAAATGAAAACAAAAAAATGAAAACAAAACGGTAACACAACGCACGCATAATAGGTACTTCAATCGGAACGCGATTCAAATTAATCTGTCCGACGTTAACGGTTTAGACATGTTGTAAAAGTTGATCCTTCGTGTGTCGACCGATAATACGGCGATAATGCGACCAAAAGACAACAATAATTACACCGGAAAATAAGGATATTACTTACTAAACGGAAAATTCAAATATGACAAATGGGTGTATGTAACTGTTTGCGTGTGTGATTGCTCCGTGTTACGCGTTACGTAATCCTACTTGCGACCAAGGAAGCATACATACCTACATATACATACATACCTCTGAGCATTTGAATGTTCACTTATTTTTGTTTTTGCGGAGAGAGAATAAAATAAGAATAAGAATGGGAGAGGAAAAAACAAAAAAGATTGGAATTAAAAAAGTGTCCTTAGTGCGGGTTAGTGGTCGGAGAGCATCGTCATCGTCATTACCATCTCGCTGCAGGATACGTAGAGCGTTTTCGGAGTTTTTCGCTGTTTTGTGTCTCGGACATGCTTACAGCCTAACAAGCGCGGAGTGTTAATTGTTTGTTTTTTATTTCTTCCTTAAGGACACAAATGCTCTTTTTGGGCTTTTCTTCTTTGATTTTCCGTTTCTGTTCTTACTGACATACCTCTGCTATTATCTACCCCGTGGTTTGGTTTTGGATTGATGTCTTATTGTCCGATTGAAAGTAAACTCGGTGTACAGAGAAGCAAAACATAAACAAACGTTCGAAGGACATGGATGTAATTAAATGGCCCGCGGAACAGGCAGGAAGTGAAAGGAAAAGAATCGAGTAACATAAGGACTAGGATACTATAGCATTATCTTACTTGAGCTCGCTCTTATCATGAATTCCCTCAGGGCTTGTGCTTGTTACACTTGTTATAGCTCACAGGAATCTGATACTCATACGTCTGAGTGAAACTGTAATGTAATCCTTTACCATTCGTGAATTGGATTTTTTATAAAAAAAGGAAATTTTAGTCGGCCTCCCAGGATGGCTCGAATAGAAGCCACTGTCTGATTTATGGCATTCAGTTTAAGCGAAAACACATTAATCACCAAAGTTTTAATGAGAATTAAGTTTGCCCAGGAAGAACACCAAACACGTAGGAAAATCCCAGCTCTTGTTTGCTTCCCTTGTGACAACTATTAAGAGGCGTTTCCCCATACTCCTTCTTGTATGCTGTCCGCAATGGGTAAAGTGAAATGAAAGGATGCATCCTTTAGCTTGGTTTTTTTGTGGTTTTATCTAATGGAAATATTACGCTTCAGTGACATGACAAGTTGGAACACTTTTTTCCATACTACGTACGATACATGCATTGTAGTTTTTGTGATGTGAATCAGTGACGTTCGCGTAAAGGCTTCCGTGTTGGGTGGGGTAGTACAGAGATTTTTGTTCATCGCCTCCCTTATTTTTGCCTCAAGCAGATAGGCAGTTACGTTAATTGTCAAAATTTGTATTGGCAACAGACGGAATAATAAGGTTTTATTGGTTAACTCTGAGTGACTTCGGATTTAGATTTTCAGTTTTCGAATTTTATCTTCAGTTGTCTTCGTGTTCAAATTCAGAGAACTTCTCTTACGCCTGCAGCGCGAATTCTCAGTTCTGAGTACTCTGTTTCGAACTTTTATTGCCCCATCATAGCTCTAAGGACTTGATGATGTTATTATTTGGTATACCTGGGCGATTGCAACACACTTACAGTTCTTGGGTTCGAATAGGCCAGTTAAGTTTTGATAGACTAGCTTTTATAATTTTCAAATAAATGTTAGAAAACAAAACTGATGAAGGAGTTTTGTGGCCTTGATGTGGACCTTTTTTTTTCTGAAGAAAGCAACGTTTTTGTAAAATATCAGTAAAACATGTTTTTCTTACCCTAATATTCAAAGAATGCAACCTCCATAGTCTGTTATGTAAATTTCTACAAGCCTTTGCTGCATTTGATTACAAACTGCCATATGGTTTTGCTTAGAGAGCGTGGGTAAATTAAGGAATGGTTCCGGGGGAACAAAGCCTTTCAGCCGCACTTTCTCGTGATACATATTGTTGGGGTAGGAATCCCCAGAGATTAAGTTATTGACCGAAGTCATTGCCCCTGCACCGTGGCCTTAAATTAGCTTTATCAGAAGGTTCTCTATCCGTAAAATACTTAGCCTACTGTACAGGACCTCGTTGGGATAGAACTTTATGCACTCGGACTCTGGTGTTCTATGTAATTCAAGACAATATTTTCCATTTAGTAATCATGGGCCTGATTAAGGCCATGTAGCAGACTACCTTCACCCTAGAATCAAGTTGGCTTCAATGAAGCGCCCCAGGCTCTTTCCACAGCAGCACCTAAATTTCTATTAAAACATAGGTGCTGATCCATACAGATCCCCAGATACCTGACTACACCTTTATTTACTAGTGGATGCCCGTCCGGTACAATGATCGCCAGTGTTTTCTAGTATCCCTAGTATCCCTGGAACGTGGTAGTCAATAGACTACTACCTTTGCTACAGCAAAACGGGTACGCTGCGACCACCTATGTGGGCGATATTGCAATAGCCGCCTCGGGAAAGTTTTCCAGCACACTATGGAACCTAAGCAGGGAGCCTTCTTCTTCTTCTTCGGTGGCGTTAGAGCCCATGAAGGACCAGAACCAAACTTCTCTCAATCACGCATGTTATGTGTGATTTATTTTTCACACAGCTGAAAGGGACCTTCAGTTTAATGTCGATTCCGAACGGCGTGAGTCGTGAAGCTTTTTCATGGCAAGTATACTACGGGGAGTTTTGCCAGTACCCCACGAGGAGGGACGCCGCGAAATAAACATTCGATGTCGTTGGTGTTATCGGGATCCGAATCCGCTTATCGTGCGTCAGAGTTCAACATACTTACCACTGCCCCACGGCGCCAGGGAGCCTTACAAACAGAAATAAGCCGGACGAAGAGCTGGGGACTTGGGTTGAAGACAGAAGACCCAGAAGTTTTTTGTATAGTTCGCACAGGTTCATGAGTTATACTCTTATAATGTTTATCACACAACAGGACCTGCTCGGAGTGCATTGGTTTAGTTCGTAGATGTTCGATTTGAGTGGAACCGACCGAATTTTCATGTTGGTTGTAGTTCTCAGCAACTGTTCCATGCGCCTAAGTTGTTATATTAGAATTGCACACACAAAGTATGAATTTGAAGTGACCATATAGTGCGAGTGTTATGCCTCCATAACTTCTCATTCACAACGGCTATATTGCATATTTTTTTTCCGTATAAAAATTGTTTTTTCTTGGCTATGAAATCACTTTGAACTACAGACCTTCCGCTCTGCGGTCGGTGATGTTTACCACTTTACCACGGCCACTCTTATGTAGGACTGTTCACTAACATATATAAAATTCCGCCCTTCAACCAACCGAAGTTGGAAGGAACTCAAATAGTAATGAAAGATCAGGCGAAATATTTTGGCCTAGGTTAAGTTAGGTTAGGTTAAAGCGGTTGGCATAAGCCACACGTAGGCCAAAGTCGGCCCATTGTGATACCACATGGATCATATTACCCTGATCCGCTACCTGAGAACCAACCGGTGCTTCTGATGAAGCGATAGAATTGAGCTATTTTTAGGTCTGCTAGCTCACTTAGATTTTCATAGAAGGGTGCGCCGAGGTAGGTCCTCCTGCCTGTATTTTAATGTTGAACTATTCAGCCATCTCGTCTAGAGATAGGCGGCAGTTAAGGGATGTCTTTGATGCGTTACCGCGGCCAGGGATTTTATCGCAGATTAGCTGTCCGTGCAAATGATAATATCCTTAGCGGATATTACATTGATCCTGAGTCATGCAAGGGCCTCCGTTCTCGCTGTTATTTCTGCTTGATACACACTATAGTGACTTGGGAGTCTGAATGTTATGTTGAGGTCCTTGGGGAAGACTCCACTATCTACACCCGACTCCATCTTAGAGCCATCGGTATAGAGGTAATTCGAGTCCTTTGGTATAACTTTCCCTTCAGCCCATTCCTCCCTGGATGGAAAGACAACTTCGAAATTTCTAGTGAACACATTCTGCGGGATGATGTAGTCTATGTTCATGGGTACTTTGAAGTGATTAAGAATGGTAGTATGGCCTTTATGTGCTATGGCCCATTTTCCTATACCCCTAATCCTTAGGGCCGCGCAGGCAGCAAATTGCTTGCTGAAGAGGTCCAACTGTGGAAGATGTAATAGGATATTTAGGACCTCCGTGGGGGTTGATCTGATCGCTCCGCTTATATTGGCCTAATACTTGACAGAAAACTAAATTGGAAACCCAACCTTTTTGATCGTATCAAGAAAGCAACCACTGCCTTCTACATTTGCAGGTAGGTGGTGGGTAAAAAGTGGGGTCTCCAACGTAGCCGTAGTTTAAAGGATTGCTATTGACAGGCACTCCATCGCAACCTTCTGGGGAAGAACAAAAATCGGCCAGCATTTGCATTAGTGGTGCGATTAGATCGACTCCCCGGAGGCCCTGAATATTCTACTACATATACATAGGCCTGCGCGGCCTAATGGATCAGGAGCATAGAAAAATGGTACCCAAGGAAACGGGCTACACCATCCCGCAAAAATATAAAACTACCTTGGATTCGCGGGGATAGAGATATTCCAAGAAACCGCGCGGCCGCTGGACTCGCATGGTTAGGGTCAAGCACACTCAGACTTTCAACCCTTAGGAATTTAAAAACACCAATAAGCTTGTTAAAGCACATGATAAAACTTTGAACCATAGAAGTTACCAACTTTCAATGGGACGAAAGCAATATTGGCTTTATCGCTAAACAAATCTGGCCTAAGCTAAACTTAGGACGGACAATAGACCTTGTGGCAACCAAAAGTCGTTAACTTATGCTCAACTGTTTGAGCTTGTAGTAGAGTCCTTCTAACCGTATGGTATCGAAGACACACAGGCACCCGTACGCGGTATGTATAGTATCATGCCTTGATCTAAAACAGAATTGGTTGTCCGTAATGATATTTTTGTAATCAGGCCACTTAGACAGGGCTCTGTGGATTACCTTCTCGAAAATCTTGCTGATACTCGAAAGGACACTTATCGAGATTCGTCGGGTTGAGGAGGCTTTGCCTCCCTTAGGGATTGGTTGAACTACCGCCGTTTCCCAACGCACCGGATAATATACATTGCTCAATGCATTGTTGAACAGAATGGTGTACCTCTCTATATCCTCTGGTGGAAAATTCCTGAGTAAAGCATTAAATATTCCGTCAATACACGCAGATTTCTTCTTTTTTAGTGACTCGAATATCAATTGGAGATCCTCCGTCGAAATGAACAGGGTATTAGCACTTTCATTCGCTATGGCGTGGTTTGCCATAAAATCGTCATTGAACCTGGTGAAACCAGGATCTCCGACCGGCAATGTTCGATATCATTTCGAAGGTGGAAATGGTGAAGCAGGGCTCTATTCTCCAGGTCCTGGAAGACAGGCCACGCTGTCACCACTTTCTCTTGAGGATCCACGATCACAAGGAAGTCGTCATCTAGGGCCGCGTTCTCTGGATCGATGCTAACTGTAATAGATGTTCGTTGTCTGACGTTCTCGGAAGCTTTAAATCCTAAATGTCATTCTGAAATATTTTATTTATCTGCGGGAACATATTCGCTTTGTTGGATTTCACAACTCGAATTATGTTGCGCCCGTGCAGACTTATGGATATCTTATAATTTTATTTAATTAATTGTTGAATTGTCCTAATCTGCGCGTTTTGTTCGTCGGTAAAAAAGAATTTGAGACTTAACAGGAGTTTCTATATGTGAAGTGCGTCTATTGTAGCTTTTCGGTAGACGTCCGTAGTGCCGTTGGCCTGGTATCGTTCTGTCTATCGTTTGTTTGATTATTTCGTCCATTTGTTTTAGGTGCCTATCAATCTCGCCATTTGATAGGTTCCTTCTGGTCGGTGGAAACGGTGCGCTCGAAAGGAGGCGCTCATTAGGCAGTTGGCAAAGCGTGGCCAACCTGCACTACTATAATCCTAGGGGTGCCAATGGTCACTCTCATACTCAACGGTATGACTTCGTAGACCATTCGTTCGTGTTGGCCAGTCGCGAGTCAAGCAACATTAGAACCAGATAAGCGCCGCTTTTAGGAAACGAGGGACTATCCGTTGCGAGTAACTTGAGTTTATACTCAATATTGTGTAGGGCCCCCCAAAGGCTTAATACGCACCCTCTAGTGGGTGGGTGGGTGCCCCAATCACCACGTTTAACATTTACAGCTTCGGCAAAAGCATACAAGTCCGAGCGCAGAGATCGAAAACGTATTTCGAGCTCTGCAATGAAGGTATTGGGTTGAGGTGCTTCAGGTGCATAGGCCGATACTACGTATATCTTCCTTCTGTTCCGAGGGGGGATACAAATAACACATGCCCCTAGCACCTGGAACCACCGCACTTCATCGCTATATACAAATATGTATATGATTTTAAATGTAATATTCGCCTTGAGTGGCATTGGCTCCGTCTCTTCTTACAATATAATATTATAGAAAATGTGCCGAATTTTGTGCCTCTGGTTTAACTTAGTTTCGGTAGACAGGAACACATCGAGGCTTTCTGCTATCTCTTTATGCAACTTGGACACCGAAAACTTTAGAAGGGAATCGAGAAAATTACTCCTAGGTCCGGAGTTCACTAACAACATTCCTAAAATACACTTCCGACATTTTTCGGGAAGTTTCCACGGCGTTTTTATCTCTTTTTGTTTTTACTAAGTAGTCATGTGCCAGATACCTTCAGATATTTCATTCATTTTCAAATCAACATACGTTTTTACGCAAATGACGAATTACAAAACTGTGTACACAGACAAAATTCCTTCATTTCCTTAGGACTTGGGGACTTTGGGTTACCAAGAACAATGGCGGACTAGTGCTTTAGGTCGTCTGTAGCGATGTCCATGAGAATGTTGGCGCACGCTGTTTAATGGTTCCCAAGACGGTATAACGTTTTCCATTAGCAAATGCATTTTCCCGAATAGTTAGAAATCACACCAGGCTAAAGCCCATTAACACGGCCTGTGGTTAATAGTGAGAATGCAATTTGAGGCAAAGGATCAGTCAGAAGTGTATGCAGCTTATGATCATCAGTCAATTAGTACGTGAACAGTCCCATTTTTTTTTTTTTTTTTTTTGCTTTTTTTTTCGAGTTTTGGTTAAAATCATGTCTTCAAAAGATACTATAAGAGCCGACAGGACGCGCTGTAGTATGAGACTTGACTCACTAAAAACGCCTCCCTTCGGGTTAGTTATTTTTTTGTTTTACTACAACTAAGTCAACTGACTTATCCAACAGTTTTCCGTTCTCGATGTAATCACGTTTACTAGGCAGTTTTCCAGTGAGAGTTCCTGCAGTCCGCAAAGTGCGTGCGGTTTAGGTGTGTCGCGCTAAATCAAGGAGCTATGTTTTTTTGGAAAACCAAAATGAAACGAACTCTAAATTTTTATTCGTTTGGACTGACATCGATCTTAAAGATAATGCTTAACTTCAAGAACATAGGAAGAGCGTCTGGGCGAATTTTCGGAGAAAGCTAACAAAACACCTGCAGGTATCCCACACGCTGAGCCATCAGGTTTCATTACAAAATCTTGGCCAGAGCGACGATGCAAAAGGTAAATGTCAACTTTGCGGTGACATCAACGACTCCATCTGGGCGGCGGTGCGCAATTCAAAGAAACTATATCGTTCTTCATGCATAGAAGTACCAGTCAACCTTTCGAAATGATTTATGTCGTCATTGTAGAGAAGCAGCTTGTTTTCAGTACTCAGCTGGGAATGTTTTGCTATTAACTAGTACATTTCCCTATATTTCAATTCAAGCTCTTCACGTTTTTTTCTGTACATGCGCTTTTCACTTGAGTTTCACGTCGAGAGTCATGCCTAGGTATTTTGCCTCGTTTACGAATGCAATCCGAACATCATTTACGAAGAGAGGTAGTGCACTTACTTTTCTATAAGTGAAATGTACGTGGACAGACTTGGTTTCGTTAAGCGCGATCCGCCAAGTCTTTGTCCAGTCATTTACACGGTCAAGGGCACGTTGGAGTTTCATAGGCGATTCTTCAACCGATTTGCCCGTTGCAAGAACAGCTGTATCGTCGGCGATCGTAGCTAGAATCTTATGTACGTTTGCGGTATATCGCGAGTGTAAAGTAGATACAGAAGTGGGCCGAGTACACTTTCTTGTGGAACGCCAGCCGAAATCGTTTTAAAGTCGGAGTGTGCATTTCTGTATTTAACGCGAAATAATCAAGATATGTGCTTAAATATTGGATAGCTTCCCTGGTAAGATTTGTCTTAGTTTAAACATCAAGCCTTCGTGCTGCACTTGAGACACGTTCAGGAATACACACGAACATATCAGTTTGTTTTCGAGTACTTCTTCTATTACATCAGTTATTCGATGTACTTGAATACTTACTTCTGGAACCAAACTGATGGTCTGGTAAGAGACACTTTTCTTCAATGCTCGGTTTTAAGCGGTTAAGTAAAGTTCGTTAGAAAGTTGTTGAAATCGGACAATACGGTTTCTTGTCCGTTAACGCTTTACCCGGCTTTGGAACCATTGTAACTTCTGCGACTTTCCACTGGCTCGGCACATATTCTAATTTAAATGCGGCATAACAAGACACATGAGTCTTAGTAAAGTCTTTCTTGGTAGAGCCTTGAGAACTTCTCCTGTAATTAGATCAAAGTCAGCTGCCTTGTTTGCTTTAAGCGATTCAACAATAGCCTTTAGGACAGCGAAGGTGGATCTGCGGATGGCTTTAAAGTTTCCTCAAGACATTTAGCTAAGACTTCCGGCTTTTTTTTCTCTCCCTTTGCCCATTCATTTAGACTTTTTCTTGTTGGTACTGCTTGAATATGGGACTTTTTGAGATCTTTGACAGCTATGTATCTATAGAGACTAACTTGATTCTTTTCCAAATTTTCTAAATATGAGCCTAGAATTTGGTTTTTTTAAATCTCTGATCGATTTTTTTGACGACATTGCTGAGTTTTATGCTGCGGCGCTCGACTATGTTGCTAACGTGTACGCGCTTTGCGTTTCTCCTTAACTAGAGCTCTAATTTCAGGTGAATAATTTGCCGCGAAGTTAGCCGGTACTCTTTTTTGGTAGGGAGTATTATTCCACTGTAGTCTTTGATATCATCTTAACAAGAATAAGTTCTCGTCGACTCGCTCTTGAGGATGGTGAAACTGCAGAGCACCTACTTGGTGTGCGTGCTGCCCTTTGCCACCTTGGGAAGCGTATCCTCCTCAGGGAAAATATGGCTCCTGAGGGGATCACCTTAGCTCCTACGAGAGACATTTATTAAGAAAGTAGAGGGACTTCTGCTCTGACCAGCTAGCAGACACAATAGATCTGCATAGGTCGCAGTGCCCCATGCTATATGTTAGCACTAACACCAAAACAAAAGAAAATAATCTTTGGAAACATTGGAACATTTCGAATAGTTTTACTGAACTCATACTTCAAACTGTTGCTGCCTCTTTGACCGTCATGATGAGGTGTGACTTCATCTTAGAGAATAAAAAGCAGTCACCGGGGGCAATATGGGGGCTACTAGGTGAATGCGGCAACGTTGAGGTGCTTTTTTTCACCAAAAACTCTTGCACAATCAACGAGGAATGGGCCGGCGATTTGTCGCGGTGCAACACCTAGCCAATCTTGGCGAGCTCGGGCCCAACCTGGAAAACGCCTGCTATCGAAAAAACGACCTACATTTTGTTCAGTTGGAATTTCGCCGCTTTACCCATTCAAACACACGTGTTTTCGACATACACACGTCTCCATATACCACCTGCAATTTTCGGTGGATTTCCTGATGGTTTTTCACCAGACTTCACTAAAAATTGATTCACAATAAGTTGCTTGTAATGCGAGTCGCTCATTTTATCGAGCGCCGGAGCGTAGTAGGTAGTGTGTTGGCCTCTGACGTCGATGACACGGGATCGAATCCCGACAACAGCCATGTCATCGAACGTGTTTTTCACGGTGCTTCTCCTCAGCGAGGTACAAACAAAACCCCTGTAGTATAATTGTCAAGAAAAGCTTCTCGAATCTCGCCGTTCGGAACCGGCAATAAACTGTAGGTCCCTTTCACCTATCTTCTTCTTTGGTTGCGTTACAGCCCATAAAGAACCAGATCCAAGCTTCTCTTCTCTTTTCACACAGGTGAAAAGGACAAGCAGTTTAATGCCGATTCCGAACGGCGTGAATCGATAAGCTTTTTAGTGACAAGTGGTACTACGAGGGGTTTCGCCAGTACTCCGCCGAGTTGGGATTCCGCGAAATAACAACTTTATAGCATTGGTGTTATCGGGGCTCGAATTCGCTTATCGTGCGTCAGAGTCCAACACACTAACCACTGCGCCATGGCGCCCTTTTAAAAATTAGTTGAAATGCTTTTCCTTTCTAAAATGATTTCACGATCTACGGTCACATTGCATTCCCTGTTCCTGAAGCAGGTGCAGCTTATTCATCAGTCTTTCCACTGCTATTAGGACTCTAGCTTAAGAGACCATCAAGTCCTTGAAAGTTTTATGCTTTGTTTAGTAGCATCTCAAACATGCCTCTCCTCGGGTACTTAAACCCTCCTACCAGGCATCATAGTATTTTTTTTTTTTTATACAAAATGGTGTAATGGTGGCTTGTCCTAATTTTTTAATCCACCAAGTGGCATCGCTGCTCTTATTACATATATGCCCGCTCCTACCCATTTCGAGTGCATTAGATATTCGCATTTCCTCTAGCAACAGTGCAGCATTTCCTTTGATTTGAACATTTCAACTACCAGCAAGGACGAAGGGACAAAAAAGCTCAAAAGTAATAAAACAAGTGGTAAGCAGAAAGGAATAACTTCGTTCATTTTACCGGATGGAATTCAATTATCATTGCCCTGTTTCCCCGCGCTCACGCTTAAATAATTTTTTTATCATTTCCTTGGCGCTTTTCCGTCCTTAACACTCAAACGAGAGTTAAAACATTTAAATAGTCACACAATGGCTTGGCTGGAAGAGGCGTAGAATTACTGCGGCATTATGAAATTACTTGCGTCGAGATGGTGTTGCTTGAGTTCATTGCGAGAGAGGATGAGTCGTCTTGCCCTGCCTTGATGTACATAAGGCAATCTTGAGCTGAGGCTAGGGACAAGGAACTATTTTACTTGTAGAATGTACTTCAGGTCTTGTCCTTACGAGTGGTGCTTTTTCAACTCGTTGAAAAAGAACGGAAAAACAATAACAAATGAAATGTCTTGGTGCTTCAGTAGGTTGTTTCCTGTAGCCTCTTGCGCTCGGCATGTTTGTGACGTTCAGGTAAGACAAATTCGAATGCTTTTGTGTGTGAGCAGATGTAGGAAGAACGATGCCATCCGCCAGCACCTAGTACCTATGTGCAATAACCTTTGATCCTTTTGTCAACCGAGGCCCTAGTGTTTCAAACAGGGAATTCAGCCAAAGGGGTATCTGGTACTTGGTAGATACTTGTGCCATTTTAAACGAGAGGGAGCATACATATGTGCTCCTATTGCTTTGTGGTGCTTTTAAAGTATCCTCGAGCAACATGTCTCTGTGCAATGTATCGAGTGGGAGAATGCGTGTGAATAATATAGAAAAAGATTTCTCGAATTTTGCGGTGGCTGCAAATTTTTCGGGGAAGAACACGAAATTTTTAATTAAGAAAAACAAAATGAAAAATTGACTCGCTCTAGTGAACCAGGTTTTTGCATATCAGGCTATGTTTTGAAGATAATTAAAACGTCATTTACCATCTGCCCCTGGGGGATTGGGATAATAATCTAGGAAACATGTATGGCCTTAGATGTACGGGGCAATCTCAGAGTGACTGGAGCCCATACAAGCCTTAGTGAATTCAGTCTACCGACTCTGTTCAAAAAGGTGTTGAATTCATGCACTAGTTGGGAGCTAGTTAAAGGGTTGGACGCAGCTTTGGGTACAGCTTGGTTGTCACTAAAGACATATACATACACATATATGTATGCTTTTTTCCTTTCATATGTGCTTCATAACATAGTGCATGGCAATTAGGATTGCGTATATATCTGATTGAAAGACAGGCGCATATTTTCTAACGAGGAGTGTAGTTAGATATTTTCGCGCTCAAAGAAAACCCTAGCTCTGGACCCCTGCCCAGAAAATACGAGGACTATCCTTTCTAGGTTCCGTACACAGCCCGAGCCAGTCCTGACGCCGTAGAAACTCGACTTTGAAATTACAGCGCAGTTGTATAAGGGCTCTGAAAAATATATCAAGCGGTGAAAGGTTCATCATAGCATCTAGAGTAGCGCCCGGCGTGCTGGGGATTTTCGACACCATGTTCCTGACCCAGGCTGATGTCTGCTGTGAGCAACAGCCCACCACGAAGATGCCATTCATCAGAGCGGACTTCTCTACCTGAATACAGAAACCTGTTGCCGAAACTGGCTCCAGTAGACAGTCCTCGCAGTGATTGCAATCTGTGTCGGTCATTTTACTATCACTGTCAACTTTCCTTATCCTGTCCTTTTCGGAGGAGATGGCCACCTTCCAATGAGAGGGCTACTTTTCTCGACTCCTTACAGTCCTTAGGATCACCTTCTCGGAGGAAGGGGTTTTGCTGTGTGATGTGCCCGTCTCCATGGAGCAGTTTTTGGTTTTCTTCGCCTTCTGGCATATGCCTTGATCCTTCTGTGACGCCATATCTGCCTTTGGACTCCGATTTTTAACGCCCCGCCGGAGAAGGGGACATTACACACTCTCTCCCTCTCGAGGCTACCCTTGACGGCGGTCTTCTATTTGCGGCCGCTCTCTCCTCTTTCGGTTTGAGCTCCTGCTTTCTTCGGATGCTGCTCTGCGATAGCCTTGTCAGTCTGAGAATCACTAGGACCCGTAACAACTTTGCCTTCTGTGTTCAGAGTCTATCTATCAGCACCGCCACTTTTTTCGGCGGTAACGCCGGCCATAGCAGGACCCTGAATGCCTCCGTCCCCCTTCATTTCGGAAACTGATCACAGTCTTATTGGGAGAATGAAACTTCCCAGTAGGAGCAAGAGAGTTAGAGGCACACGCCGAAAGTCCTGTGCTTGTTCCTCCTGCAGCACCCTTTCTTAACCGCCGGCACATTCTGCGCTGCACACCTCCGAAGGGGGAGGGGACCTCAGATGAGAGGATCTGATGGGTTTTGGTAGGAGATGCCTCCATCGATCAAACTCTCTTAGCTAGAGATTTCACCTCGACTATTGTGCCTTCAGTTTTGTCATCCTCTTTGCGCAACTTTCTTTTTTGGCACTTAGCAGTGCCATCAGCATTACGTCCCAATTCTGTGACGCGTTAGGCCTTTGCGGTTTCCCATGCACCGTTCATGCTCAACCGACCACGTGGTTAGACAGTGAACCGCAGGAGTTCACTGAGGGATTTCAAAGAGTTCTTAATGAATAGTGGGGCCTCCAAAATCCTTGCCCCGGCCGCGGTCCACAAGATCACACCTAAAACCCACTTGGTTGTGAATTCATTTTTAGGTCTTCTGTTTTAATTCGAGGTCTATGACTTCTTAAGCCTCCTGCCACGAAAAGGCGCCCGAAGAAGGGAGGGGAAGAAAGCCGTGCTGTATGAATGCCTGCAATCATTCTTGACAATTTGATAGGTTGCTATCAAAGTGGGTTCAGACCAGAAAAATCCACGATAAACCAAATATTCACACTGCCCATGAATTTCTGGTCGAAACAAATCACCTTTTCGCATATGACAGTGTCTATAGGGATGAGCTATATAAAGCGATGACGTGTATTGACATCCCTGCCACACTCATCAGGTCGTGCAGGATGACAGTGGAGAAATCTCACTGCACAGTTAAGCCCGGTAAGAAGTTAATCAAGACGTTAGATGTCAGAAAAGTTTGAGACAGGGCGACACACTGTCATGGGACTTTTTCAACATCAAGCTTGAAAAGATCGTGCGGGATTACTTGGCCAATACAAGAGGCACGATCTACTTCAAGTCTGTACAATTGCTTGCATACGTTGATGACATTGACATAATTGGGAGAATACAGCGAGACGTCAATGAAGCTTTAGTGAGCATTGAAGCAGAAGCAGCTAAAGTGGTCTGAAGTTAAACGAGGGTAAAACCACATATATGCTGTCGTCAAAGATGCAGAACACCGACGTCTCGACGTGCAAAACGTCACTATTGACAACTACAACTTTGATGTAGGCTGTAGTAGAGCTCTCTCTCGGAAAACTAAGGGGACCCTCTATAAAACCTCAATCACCCCGTTCCTCCTCTACGGCACAGAGGCTTGAACCTTAGTAAAAATGAAGTAATAGGCCCTTGGTCATTATGACATTCTGCCTACAAATTTCGGCCCCGATTGTGTTAACGGAGAGTGGAACAGAAGATTAAACCAATAACTGTACGGGCTGTAAAGCCAGATCAGCCTAGTACTACGTCTATGGATCCAATGTCTAACATGGCTAGGCCATGTAGAGCGAATGGACAGCACAGCTCCGCCCGTAGAGTCTTCGAAACCAACCCCGAGGATCGACGTTGCAGAAAACGGCCGCAGTTGAGGTAGCGCACGCAAGTGGAAAGGAATCTTAACCAACTGGGCGTGCAACACTGGAAACAGATAGCAAAAGATCGTGCCAACTGGAAAGACTTGTTGGTTGAGGCCCAAGTTCACTCCGAACTGTAGCGCCAGCTGAGTAACTGAGTAAGGTCCATTTCTTCTTCTATTCGTTTATGGGACGTTGTTCCCATTCTTTGTCAGAGAGATGATATGGATGATCAGTATTTCCACCTATGAAGACGTCAGTTTAATAGAATAAGCTCAGGGCCCATTAGAAGCTCGCCAAGGCTATGGGTAATATGTCTTTTCTTTGCGCTTTTTCGGAAGCCCGTAGATAGTACCACATTATAACGCTTCTCAGTCTTTTATTTTTGACAGTTTGGGAGGATTCGTAGCATACATACTACATACTCAGAAAGCATTGCCACTTGCTCTGTGGAAAACGTTTTTCACCCACTTCGTCGTAATCGATCTACTAAGCAAGCTATTAAATCTATGGGCAATCGATCTGTAAAATTGTTTTTTATATGAAAATACGTCGATTCATTCACGTATGTCGATTAAGCTAACATTACACGTGTCGCTGACAGCAGTTGGATGATCGACAATATGCTTACACACTTGTCGTATCGAAGATCTCATTGCAATCTTTCCTAAAGTAACCCTTCGACCAAAACTAGCAATCATCTTAGAAAAAAGGCTGTTTTCTGAATACTACTCGGTTGCTTAAGTTCTTTAAATAAATTGTCTAGCCGAAGATCCATGTGTGGCTTCTTAACAACCACTCCTAGTTCCAGACGCCTCCTGTTTAGTTGAGTTTGGTAAGAGGAGGCCACCTCCTATTTAGGGTATACCATCTGACATTCTGACGACAGTAGTATTTACGGTTTCATCCGCCTCTGCTGTAAAGTCCGTTCAACCTATGGTCTTGTGAATCACGCCGTCATTAATGTCGCTTCCAGTAGAGCCATGAATAATGCTCAGTATTAACGAATTAATTGATGAGCCTTAAGAGTCGTAAGAATGGCCTTGTCTCAACGAAACATCGCCATCACATATGTAGCTTAAAGGCTCGTTGGACCTTTATCAGATGTTGAAGATTTTTATTTTCTTCAGCCTAATCGCAAAAGTATTAGGGGCTATAGTCAACTTCATTCCAGATACTCGTAGAGTAGGCAGCAGTGAGCGACGTTTCCGTTGACAATCCAATTTGACGACAAACAGGATCCGATCAAAGCAAATCTTTGAAACGTCCTCCTTAACGGCAAAGTCACCAAGAAATCACCAGGAAGACTATCAAGCACTTATAGATATGCACATACATCTATTCACCGAGCAAATAGGAATCTGGGATCATCGCAATTTACAATTTGATCAAAGAAGACGATGTGATTTACTGAAGCTATAACTCTCCTCCAGACACAGTTGAACCCTCTTGGTCAGGAGAGTAATAGCAACACACGTAAACCCGTATATCTGCACATTAAAATGCATAGAATCAGTAAGCGAAGCGTTTTATCTGGATTAATCCGAATCCAAATTGACTCAAACCATACTGCATTTTGCCAGTAAGAATTTTTCCATAACTCACATACCTTACGTAGGTATAAGCATCCTTGCTGTAAGGGCACAGCTATATTATACCTTACCCTCGTCCCAATAGGAGAGGAAATACCTACTGCGGGTGGCATCTATTGTATCTATTTACAAAACTTCAAGAAGACGTTTCTGTATTTGTTGGTTTCCGTTTTCGTTTCCGTTTCCGTCTTCGTCTCAAGCCACCCCAGTATAATTGCCATCTCCTTACGTACGAGTACTAATGCCGCATTATAACAAACCAAAACAAATCAAAAGAAGAGAAAATGGGGAAAGGAATCATCACACACTTAATTGAAAAATGCTAGTCCGTAGCTATCAAGTGGCCTTGCTGAATGCAAACCACCAGTAAATAATGTATAGTGAATGTGCGACTATAAAATACGAATACTATCTATCTGTCAACCCCATGTCTCAGCAGTTGTTGGCATTGTTCATCTTCTTATTCTAGGTCGTTTCGTAGTGCTCGATGAATGAGCCTCTATACCATTGTTTCATCCTGTTGGTCACATCGACATCGATGCAACAACAACGTACGGCAGCTGCAGCGGGAGGAACATCAAGAGGCAGTAACAAAGCTGCTTGACCTCAGACATGGCGCAGCCAGGTGAGAGCTATAGGTAATCTACCTCATTAAATATGCACAGCATTAGCATCAGATATTTGTCCCAATCTCTATCTGACTCCGATGTACACCTGCAAGCAGAGCAGCCGACCCACTAACACGGGTACACCAGCCAGACTTGGCAGGTCGGAATGAGTTAAAACCCCCGGCGATACTGTGTACGTGTAAATGGGGACTTTTATTTCGTTTTAGCGCTTTAGGGGATAACCTACTTAAGTATTTGGTGATTACCACATGCAAATTTAACTAGCTTACGCCAGAGGGAAATAAAACCGGAGAGATAAGGCGCCCTGCTTCCGCCTCTTTGTGCTGTTTTGTATCAACGCAAACAGGTGACAGAGGGTGGTAAGATGAAACGTTACTATTGTCACACAGAATAGCTTGTATCTATGTACATTCAACTTCTCCTTGACCTAGGTGGAGTGGAAAAAAAAAAAAACACAAAAACAATAATGAATGACGAGGGACAGCAGAACATTGAATCTACGCAAAAAAGAAAACACACGGACAAGATGGAATTCTTTTGAATAGATACTTGTCTTGTATTTGCATTGCAGATACATACATTCGCGCACAAGCTATGGAATTGTAAGAGGAAAAGTTCAAGTTGCTGCATTGTTCGGGGAGGTCATGTAGAAGCACTCTTCATGTGCATAAACATGACGGCCTTATGGTATGGGATGGGTGGTTCGATCCACACCTAGGAAGACGTTCACTTTAAGCAAGTGAATTGTTTTTTGACGGTCTTGAACCACAAGTTCTGCTTGCTTAGTTAGATAGGCATACTACTGTGTCTAAAACGTAAGGTTCAAATAAATTTTGAGGGAATATTTGGGGACTTTCTATGAGGGCGCCGTAGCGCAGTTGTCGGACTCTGACGCACAATGAGCGAGTTCGATAACACCAACGAACGCCATCGAATGCTTATTTCGCGGCGTCCCTCCTCGGCAACTCATCCCGTAGTATACTTGCCATGAAAAAGCTTCTCAACTTAAGCCGTTCGGAATCGGCATTAAACTGTAAGTCCCTACGTGATTGAGGGAAGCTTGGCTCTGGCCCCTCAAGGGCTGTAACACCACCAAAGCAAAGCAAACCCATCGCCCTCTACTACCTTTCAAAAATTCCTCATTTTTTGAAGCAATCCAAAAATCGACCCAATTTTTAACTTTTTCGTAAGAACTGAAGAGCTGCTCGGCCAGGTCATGGTAGTGGGAACGGGCAGGTGAGGTAGGACATCCCAAATAAGTGCCTCCAAAGTTACCTTGACTACTTAAGCAACTTAAGCGCTGTCATGCTGAAAGATCCGTTTGTCATCTCTTTTGGCATATTGGGAGCATTTAAGCTTCAATGCTCGGCTTAATTGTATCAGTTGTTGTTGATAACGTTCCGCGGAGTAGCTCATAGTAGATCACTCCGAGCTGGTCCCACCTGATGAACAGCATTCATTTTTTGCAACGGATATTCGATTTGGGCCGAGCTTAACCCCCGGTTTTCTGCGCTTTGGATTGTCGTACTACATCCACTTACCATACCTATGAGCTTGAGACGGTTTGAAATCGCTAGCAGAGTCACTTCCAAGGTGTCAGCTTCTCTTGAGTTTCGCGCGAATCTTGGTCCAATAATGTCTCCAACTCAACGTCTACGAACTTAACTGGCCATTGTCCCCAGAACTGTCTTCCGAATTTGTTGTATAACCGCAAGTTGCACAGCGCCAAACGTTGGAATGGTGGAAAGTATTGAAAGTCTGGTCCATGGACCCCGACTGTGTGTGTCGGGGAGGGGGGGTTCTAGCATGTGATGCTCTAAATTTTCCCGAGTCGGCGTTTCTACCAGTAATGCTTGCAATGCTTCTCTTTGCAGATGGAATCGTGGGCAGCGAAAGTATACGTGTTCCACATCTTCCACATCTACTGCACGATGGACAAGCAGGGGAGTCATCATACCTTTTCCAGGTATGACCGGAAGCAGCCATGTCCCGTCAACAGTTGCCTGAAGCAGAAGTTAACTTCACCATGTCTGCAGCTTATCCAAGTCCCTATTCTCGGAATAAGGCGATAAGTCCAACGGCCCTTAGATGAAGGGATTCAACGTTGTTGCCACTCATTTAGGCTTTTGCTATATCAATAGGTAACATACCTGCGATGACGCAGGCTGCGTGTTCCGAGGTTGTGCGGTAAGCGCTACTCACCCTTAGCGCACATAGTCGATTTACTACTATGACCTTCCTTCTGTTAGAAGTCACCTTCAAAGCCTCGGCCCAAACTGGGTGATGCGTAAAGCACTACGGAAATTCGGCATAATCCTACACGAGAGGATTTGTTGCTTAGGTACTCCAGGTATTCTTTAAATGTAAGCCCTGATTCGATCATGACGCCAAATAATACGATGGTGGTGAAGCGATATTTGTATGTACTAGGCCGGATTAATAGGTCATCGGAAGATCTGAAAGATGGCCCTCGTAGCATCACTTACGGCAAAGTTGCAGCCATACTCTTCGAGGGGTTTCGTTTTTATCGTCAGTTGAAGGACACAACTTGTGCTGAGCCTCTTTAGCCCTCTTTAGGCGAAAAGCTTCAAGCAAACGACGCATAACGCTCGAATAATACAGGGTCTTTCATTAAGCTCTTCCTATCTTGAAATTTTGATAAAACAAAGTGTGTGCGAGATGTGGTTGACATTTTTTATTCTTTTGACCAGACCCATCGATGCCATTATGTATGGAATATAAAATGATTCAAATATCTGCCATGGCTTTTTTGGGTGGCGCGCATCCGAAATGTAAAATTTTTCATGACTCTGATATACGAGATTAGGCTTAATGTGACCGATGGCATGGGTTATGTTGCCTTTGACTTCAAAAACCCCAATAAGGAAACCACGATATCGGTGGCAAGTTCACATCACCTCCACGTGAGATGATTATGCCTTCGAATCGCTCGTGCGGAGTTTCAAATGTGGTTTGAGCTGTGTGGCTGGTAGCGTCGTCCTATTGAAACGGCATGTCGTTGGTGTCCATATCGTCCAATGCAGGCTAAAAGAAGTTGATAATCATCGTTCTCAAAGAAATATGGACCGATGACGCCGCCAGCGTCTCATCGCGAATTCGGCAATTTTGTTTGTTGTTTGGCCTATTCATCCAGAAATAGGCCTCATCGCTGAAAATTATTTTTCGATGAAAATTAGGGTCAGTTTCCAACTACTCCAGAGCCCATTCAGCGAACACACGTCGTTATCTATGGTCGTTTACCTTCAGCTCTTGGGTCAGTTGAATTTCGTATGGGTGCGGACCCAAGCCACGACGCAAAATTCGCCAAGTTGTGGTCTGCAAACGGCCGAGTTCTTGTGAGCGACGCGAGATCGACTGCCTCGAATTCTTCTGCGCACTCTCACGGACAGCGGCGATGTTTTCGGCAGATCTTGCGTTTCGACGACATACGGGTGTTGGTTTATCGTTTACTGACCCAGTGGACTCAAATTTATCCCCCAACACAACGAATAGTCCTGCCGGTAGGAATACCCACTTTGACGAAACGCTTTTTTAATTTTCACGAGCTGTTGAACGCTACATACATGTGTCTATCCATGGTCATTTGGCAAAACAAACTGAATGTCGCTTTAACAGTTTTGCCGCTATTAACTGTCAAAGGATGGAAGTCTCTATTGGACGACCCTATATACTTTATTGACTCTCTTTGGTCTTGACTCAACTTAGGTTCGATATCCACTTGATTGGTCGGTTGTTTTTGGGTCATAAGCATAAATCCAAGTCTCGTCGCCCGTAATAATGCGTTTCCTCTTGTCCTGATGCTCAAAAAGCATTGTTTCACCCACTTCAACGCGACGATGTTTTTCCAAAAAATTAACGTCTTCTGTACCAATCGAGATTTGACGGTTCTGCGGGCCAAAACATCCTTTAAAATGGTACTGACTGACTCTTTTGAAATGCCAACATCATCAGCTCTTTAATTGTTAATCGATTTTTCGGACGTAAGCTTCGTTGTTTGAGGTTGATGACCGTCCGAGACGCCCTTCGTCTCTGACACATTCTAGGCCACTTCGGGACTCTTTTTTTCGACAGAGCCATCATCAAATGCTCCCTGCATCCATCCCCAACGAATCAGCAGCAGAAAATCAATCTTCTCCTTCTTAATGGGCGCTACAGTTCGGGGTGAACCTGGGCCTCAACCAACATGCCCCTCCAACTAGCACGATCTTTTGCTAGCCTTTTCCATCGCCGCACACCCAGTTGGCTGAGGTCCCCTTCCACCTGTGTGCGCCATCTTAAGTGGAGGAAAAGATTCACGCGCAAAATCTTTCTCTCGAACCGACCATGGGCCTCCTCATCCACTTTTGATTGTGTCTATGTTTCTGCGCCATACAACAGGACCGGGTTGATAAGGGTCTTATATAGGGTCAACTTCGTCGTTCGGGAGGGGGCTCTATTACTCAGTTGCCTGCTGAGCCCAAAGAAACAGCGATTGGTAAGAGTGATTCTGCGTTTGATTTCGGAACTGATGTCATTGTTCCAGGTCACTGCGGAGCCAAGGTAGACGAAGTCCTTAACACCTCGAACTCATATCTGCCAATACAAACGTTCTGGCCAAGACGTCGGTGGTGAGCGTCCTTTTTTGATGACAGACCAACTTTCGCCGCCTCGAACTCAATACCTCCCAACGCCTAATTGAAATCTCGCTGTGATCTACCTATTATGTCAATATCGTCGGCGTATGCAAGGAGTTGCGAGGATTTGAAATAGATTGTGCCTCTTGTATTGGCCAGTGATTTTTGCACAATCATTGCCAATATGATGTTGAAGAAATCACACGACAACGCATCGCTCTGCCTAAATCCTTTTTTGACCTCAAAACTGTCGGTAAGGTGTTCACCGATCCGGATGGAGCAGCGAGCATTCTCCAAAATCATCCTGCATAGTCTGACGAGTTTAGCAGGTATGTATGTCAAAGGTAGACATAACGTTGTATAGCTCGTCTCTAAATACGCTGTCGTATTCGGCTTTGAAGTCGACAAATAGGTGGTGAGTGTCGACTTGAAATTCGTTGGTTTTTTCCAGTATCTGCCGTAGTGTGAAGATTTGGTCGATGGTGGGTCTCTGGTCTGAATCCGCACTGATAAGGACCCATCAGCTTATTTACAAAAGGCTTCAGGCGTTCACACAAAACGGCAGAGAAGATTTTGTAGTCGATGTTAAGAAGACTTATTCCTCTATAGTTGGCGCAATCAGAGGGGTCTCCTTTCTTGTGGATCGGGCATACGATGCTGAGACTCCATTCCTCGGGCATGCTTTCTTCTAACCATATCTTACAGATGAGCTGGTGCATGCTCCTAACCAGGTCATCCCCAGCTGCCTTGAAGAGCTCAGCGGACAGTCCGTCTGCGCCAGCAGCTTTATTCGACTTGAGCTTCGATATGGCAATCTTAACTTCGTCGAGGACAGGGGGACAGAATTCTCTGCGGTCTTCGTCGATTAGATTAGATTAGTCAGGCTGTCATTCTGCCTGACAGCGGTATATTGACTAGTGGTTTTTTCATATTCTTAGCATCGACTGCGATTCTGCTACTAAGTGTCCGTTCTCATCCCTGCAGGCTTCCGTTCTGGCTTTATAACCTTGGCATGTTCGCATTTTCTGTTGATAAAACTTTCGAACGTCACGCCTGCAGTAACACCTCTCTAAATCCTCAATCGCGCGCTTCTGTGCTTTTTCTTATTTCTTCTAAGAAGCTTATGCTCCTTCCTTCTTTTTAACTCGTGGAGCACACGAGCTGCTCTGGTTCTTTTATGCAGCGAGGCATTATATGCATCCTGCTTCGCTGTGTGAATCCTCCTGCACTCGTCATCGAACCAGCTGTTTCTTCGTGGTGGAGCCTTGAAACCCAAAACTTCGGATGCAGAGCTTTTCAGGGCTTGTTTGCAAAGGCTCCACTGCTGTTCTACTGATAGCGTGGAGGATTGAGGTGTATTGGGGAACTTAAGGGAGACGCGATCGGTGAAAACACGAGCGGTTTCTGGCGATAGTAGCTTTCCGACGTCATAATATTGTATTCTTACTCTACTCCGCTGCGTTCGTGATATCTGTTCGTGATTCTGCAGAAAATCAATCCGTAAATGCAATTTTACTTTTAGCGTATCCCCGACAATAATGATATCATAGATAGTCCTACCAATCCAGAAATGAAAGCGTTTCCCCAAATCCATTTGCGCGCGCAATTTAAAGTCAAATGTCACCATACTTCTTGGACACAGTAGTACATTTCAGGTGAATATGGGTCTGGCCACACCTATTCAGCCTCTTCAGCCGCCACCAATCTTGTCACTTAGTGCTGTACGACCACTAAGTTGGTGTCGTCCTTCATCATACTGTCTATTCAAGCTAATACCTAGAGCATTTGAGTTCAGCAAAGCAAATATTGTCTGTTCCAAGTGCAGTGAGCATCAAACAAACTCATTCCGAGCTGCCTTAAAAAGCTCAACAGACAGGATACCTCTTTCTTTATACACAGTTGGTCGTGTAATTTACCCTTTGATGTCGATCTATAATATCTCGAGAATTATTCCTATCCCGGAAGTCTAATTCGAGTTCATACGTAACTATGTATGTACATATTTCTATTCCCTGTCGCTACGCCCTAAATCTCAGAAATTCTCAGAACTCAGTCAAGAAGAAAACATTCATTCCGACAACATCTGAATGATTTCATCCTCTCATCTGATCAGGCAACCCTAAATAATTTACTCAAAACTATACTCCTTACGCCGCAGTAAGGACTTTGCGTTAGTAAAAGCTTTCCACTTGGTTTGCGTTCTTCACGTTAACACTGAATCCGGGACGCCACCACAATACCACACCAGACACGTACATACATACATATATGCATGCATGTACATACATACATACATATGTATCCAAATACATTTGTAGGTAGACCTTTTATCTAAGCACCATCGTAGGACCGCACCCTGGTAATTCACGATGATTAACGACCCGCTCTAGTCCTATTGACATCCTGACCATTCATATACATATATGCCTACATACATGTAAGTATAATCAAGCAGCCAAACCTCTGACCATAAAACTGACTTTTAAGTACGTATCCATACATACATACGTCGTTTTCGGTTTGTCTCCCGCATTGTTCGTTCAAAAATCGCATGCAAATGCCGAGGATATTTCAATTAATAACTTTGTCTTGTCCTTGGTCGTTTGCTTCCAAGTTCACATTTGCGTTTTCCTGTTCCGTCTATCTGTGGCGTAGCCACAAACCGATTATATGCTATCCGTTGAATTCGGGTTAGGTGCGGAGCTTTTATACTAATGAAATTAGATTTTCTATCTTCTCGCTGCGTGGAAGAATCCAAACTTTGAACTCGATAGGATTTCATATCAATTTGATCCTTTTCCAGCCCTCTATGTATAGTGTATGTATGTATTTAACTTTTGCGCGTTTTTAAGGGCCTATATTACTGCAGATTTTAAAGATTCCACTGTGGATTGTGTCTAGTAATTCTAAAATATCGTGCGTCGAAACGAGCGAGGCGCATGAAAATGAAAGAAAAATACAAGTGAAGTGACGCTACATAACGCAGCATATCCTGTACCAGTGAGAGTAACAGCAACTAAAAAACAAAACAAAAAAACAAACGAATCTATCGCTCGCAAACGAATTTACATCTTTCGTATTCGCTTGCAAAGCAAGTACATCCTTTTGAAGGGAAATAGAATCGCAAATTGGAACTCGGTGCACTGCAAACTGATGCTCGTCTTCCGCTGAGGCGAACGCATTTGCACAGAACACAGGGAGGGAGTGGGATATCAATTTGCTTCAATTTCCAACGCGGTGAAGGAACGGAGCTAAGAAGCGGTAAGTGTAATTAGAATTATTTTTCGATAAAAAAAGAATTAAATTTTATAAAAAGTTAGAAGCTGACATAACCTCAACAAATCGTCCACAATGGTGCCCCGTCTGTAAAAGTTCACATATAAGAAGTAACACTGACTGGTGGACCCTTGGTCCATCAAGTCTAGCCAGTGACGAGAAGCATAAAGACTTAGGCCGGTTTCACACACGACGGTTTCGTCCGTACGGTTAAAATCCGTACCGTGAACTTACTTACTTACTTAGGCGCTACAGTCCGTGGTGAACCTGGGCCTCGACCAACAAGCGTCTCCAGCCCGCACGGTCTTTGGCCAGCTGTTTCCAGTGCCGCACGCCCAGTTGGTTGAGGTCCTCTTCCACCTGCGTGCGCCACCGCTGAGGCGGCCGTCCTCTGCCGCGCCTTCCTTCCGGAGTGGATTCGAAGACTTTTCAGGTCGGAGCTGTATCTTCCATGCGTTCTACATGGCCTAGCCACCTTAGACGCTGTATCCGTAGACGTCGTACCAAGCCGATGTCGCTGTACAACCCGTACAGTTCTTCGTTATATCTTCTCCTCCATGCACCGTTTGAACAAACGGGACCGTAGATAGTGCGCAGAATTTTCCTCTCGAAACGACCAAGGGCACCTTCATCCGCTTTTGTTAAGGTCCAAGCCTCTGCGCCGTAAAGGAGTACTGGGATGATCAAGGTCTTACATAGTATCACCTTGGTTTTCCGAGAGAGGGCTCTACTTCTCAATTGCCTCTTGAGCCCAAAGAAACAGCGGTTGGCAAGAGTGATTCTGCGTTTTATCTCAGCGCTGGTGTTGTTGTCGCTGGTCATCAGTGAGCCAAGGTAGACGAATTCCTTGACCACTTCAAAGTTATATCCGCCCATGGTGACGTTCTGGCCAATACGTCGGTGTTGTCCGTCTCTTTTAGATGAAAGCAGATATTTGGTTTTACCCTCATTAACCTTGAGAACCATCTTAGCCGCTTCTACCTCAATGCTCAAGAAAGCCTCATTGACGTCTTGCTGTTTTCGTCCAATTACGTCAATATCGTCAATAAGGTCTCGGTTTGTTCATTGGCGACCTTAATGGAGCAACGAGAATTCTCCATTGTCATCCTGCACAGTCGGACGAGTTTGACAGGGATGTTAAAATAGACATGGCTTTGTACAGCTCGTCTCTATATACGCTGTCATACGCGGCCTTGAAATCGACGAAAAGGTGGTGAGTGTCGATTTGGTATTCCTGGGTCTCCTCCAAGATCTGCCGTAGTGTAAATATTTGGTCTATTGTGGATTTACCTGGCCTGAAACCACACGGATAAGAGCCGATCAGGTTATCCACAAACGGTTTCAGGCGTTCACACAATACGGCAGAGAAGATCTTATATGCGATGTTAAGGAGACTTATTCCCCTATAGTTGGCGCAGTTATAGGGGTCTCCTTTCTTATGAACCGGGCAAACGATGCTGAGATTCCATTCGTCGGGCATGCTTTCCTCCGACCATACCTTACCATACCAAATGAGATGGTGCATGCACCTTACCAGCTCATCTCCAGCCGCCTTAAAAAGCTCAGCAGACAGGCCGTCTGCGCCAGCGGCTTTATTAGACTTAAGTCTTGATATCGCTATTTTGACTTCGTCTAGGTCGGGTGGACTGAATTCTGTTACTTCGTGGTCCATTGCGAATAGCTCGCTCTGCCTGACAGCGGTATCTTGTCTATCATCGCCGTTATACAGTCTGCAGAAGTGGTCTTTCCAAATCCTCAGCATCGACTGCGACTCTACTACCAGTTCTCCATTTTCATCCCTGCAGGCCGCCACTCTGGCTTTGTAGCCATGGCATGTTCGTTTTACCTTGTTGTAAAACTTACGGGCGTCATTCCTGCGGAATCATCTCTCCATCTCCTCGATCTCACGCTTTCCGTGCTCTCTCTTCTTTCTTCTGAAAAGCGTGTGTTCCTCTCTTCTCTTCTGCTCATAGATTTCGCCAGCAGCTCTCGTCCGTCGTTGCAGCATGGCTTTATATGCCTCTTGTTTTGCTGCATAGGCTTGTTCGCATTGTTCATCGAACCAGGGGTTTCTAGGTGGTGGCTGTTTGAAACCCAGCACCTCTGAGACAGCATCTCTGACGGCGCTCTGGCAATGAGCCCATTCCTGCTGTATTGTTTGTGCTGTTGTGGGCGGATTTTGAGAGAGCTTTGAGGAGACACGATCGGCAAAGATTTTGGCAGTCTCTTGCGATTGTAGCTTTCCAACGTCAAACTTACGTAGTCCTACTCGACTCCTAAGCATTCTTGATATCCTCATTCGTACCTTGGCTACAACAAGGTAGTGGTCCGAGTCGATGTTGGCCCCTCGGAAGGTTCATACGTCGAGAATACAGGAGGAGTGTCTGGCGTCGATCGCAATGTGATCAATCTGGTTGGTGGTCGATTGATCACAAGACCGCCAGGTACCCTTGTGGATGTTGAGATGGGGGAATCGCGTGCTTGCTACAAGGAGGTTACGTCCCGCTAGGAAATCGATTAGCCTTAATCCGTTGTCGGATGTGGTGTTATGGAGGCTATGCTTTCCTATGATCGAATCAAATATGTCCTCCTTGCCCAGTTTTGCATTAAAATCTCCTAGGACTATTTTTGTGTCGTAGCTGGGACATTGGGCATATGTTCTGTCTAGGAGATCGTAGAATTCTTCTTTGAGTCGATCGTCCTTTTCTTCCGTTAGGGCGTAAGCGCATATTAAGCTAATGTTTCCAAATTTAGCTTTGATGCGGATTGTTATGAGGCGTTCGCTTACATCCCGGAAGCTTAAGACTTTTTGTCGGAGTCTTCCTCTAATAACGAATCCGCACCCAAATAGACGCTGTTTGTTCTCCTTGTAGCAGTTCACGTAGTACATGTCGCAGTTTTTCATCCGTTTTTTGGCTGGTCCATCCCATCGCACTTCTTGGAGTGCGGTTATATCTGCTTTATAGCAGTTGAGGGTTTGCTCCAATTGATCGCCTGCACCCGGTCTGTTAAGGGACCTCACATACCAGGTGCAGACTCTCAAGTCCGTTAGTCGTTTGCAGGGGTCGTCAGCTTTGTATCCGTCCGTATCCGAGGCTTGTTGTCGTTTCGGAACAAGTAGGTTTTTACGTGATAGGGATGTTACCCCTAAGCACAACTCCCAACCTGGAGGGCCAGGTTCCTCTTTCCCCAGGAACAAGGGTTGGGTCGCTGCACACATTGGTTCACTACCTGGCGGGTGCCAGGGTAGCTATCCAGGGGGGGCCACGCGGAGGCTGTGTGTCAACTTGGATTGAGCAGGGACAGAGATCGAAGCTGGCGTTTGCCATGTTAAACGCGATCAACTTCCTTGCTCTGTTTGCTCGCTCCCTCCCTACCGTGAACTATTGATAGTAAATTAATAAAAGCCATTGAAGCTTTCAAACTGGACGGAGACGAATTTTTTCCGTCCGGTCTATTTGAAACAGCCGCCTGAACGACTGGAATATACGGCGACCGTCTAGGGGACTCTATGCAAGCTTTCACACGAGACGGTTTTTATTCGTCTGCCGTCCTTTGCTGTCAACTTATAAACGATATAAAAAAACACAAAGCAATGATGTGCTTTCGATACAAATTGAAGGCCAACTGATTTAAAAATTAAAATACAACCAAACGAAGACGGTCGACGGGAAAAAACCGTCGTGTGTGAAATCAACGTACGAGTTCGGACCGTACGGACGAAACCGTCGTGTGTGAAACCGGCCTTAGGCTGCGCCCACAGTGATGCGAGATGCGATGCGATGCGAGATGCGATTCGGGAAGCGATATGAGAAGCGATACGAGATGCGATGCGAGATGCGATATGGTGCGCACAGTGAAATCTGCTCTTTACTGTTCTGTTGCGATGTATCCATCATCAGGCGAAGAATTTTCAAATGAAAGTTCATATTCATCGGGTTCGCCAATAAGTACTTCAAAACTTTTTTTCTAAATAAAAAACAAACCATTTGAGATATTTCAAAACTTTACTATCGGCTTGAAGTACAATCAAAACGTTTATGAATGGAACTCGACTTCGTTCATATGGCCACCGCGGGCACGTTTGGACATTAGCTCTGAGCTTTCCGAACGTCGTCGGCTTGTTGGCATAAACTAATGACTTAACGTAGCCCCAAAGAAAATAGTCCAGATTTCTTGAGATAACACGCGCATCAAACTTACTCTTCAATAAATCGATTGTAACGTGTGCTGTGGCATGTGGCACCATCCTGTTGAAACCACATGTCCTCCAAGTCCATATCTTACAATTCTGGCCGAAAATAATCGGCAATCATGGCGCGATAACACTGGCCATTCACAGTAAGTGACGATCGTTATCGTCGACCAAAAAATATGGCCCAATAACGCCGCCGGCATACAAACCGCACCAAACAGTTATTTTTTGTGGATGAAGTGGTGATTCATGAAGCACATGTGGATTTTCACCCTACCAATAACGCATATTTTGCTTATTGACGAACCCACAAACCAAAAAGGAGCTTCGTCACTGAAGATGATTTTGCGATGAAATTCATCATCTTGGCGCACCTTCTCCAGAGCCCAATCGGAGAACGTAATCGCTTCAATTGATTCATTGGCTTCAATTCTTGAGTAAACTTGATCCCGTGTGGGTCTAAACCAAGATCCTTACGCAAAATACGCGCTAATATGGTCTGAGCGATGCCCAATTCTTGAGAACGCCGTGCAATTGATTGATTTGGATCGTTCGCTAGAACGGCAGCGATATTTTCTACACTTCGACCAATCAACCCATTGTCTCGCTGACACGGCAACATCACACAACGAATATGTAGACTCTAATTTTTGCACTAGTCTTGATATTGCCTGTCTACTAAGGCGAGAATTAAGAGCGACGATTGGAGTAAACGCTCCTAAAGTAGCGGTCACCGGCTCCGAATTTCGGTAGAAAACTTTTATAATTTGCAGACGTTTCTCGTTCGTGTACTTTACCATGATGGATTCGATGTAGTGTGTTGAATTTTGCACTCACCCAATTTTGACTGTTCCGATCGCGAAGCCGTCTCGGTGGGTGTCGACTAAGTCCTGAAGCCTCTGTCTTTTAGCTGCACCTGCATCTCTCACATCTAGATCCGCAACAAATAGCCTCCTTTTTCCCGCATTCAGACACGCGTCCTCGACCAAGAGTGTCTTTTGTGTTGCTTCTTGCAAGTCGCCTTTGATGGATAATTCCCTGAAAGATTTCTCTACCCTCACCTGCGTCTGATCCAGGAGCCTTTGCCCAATTATCATCGGGTATGGTTGGCTATTGTCCGTAGCTACTGGCACCTCGCACCAGGAAGTGATGCAGCCTCCCTAACCCAAGCCGTTAAGTTTTGTTTTGTTTGCTGTGACCTTGTGTCCATTCACCCGTGTAATCTTCAAATATTTACTGCTGCCTTCCTTCACAATTAGATGTAGCGACCTATTCGCTTCATCGGACATTCTCTTTTAAAGTGTCCTGTCTGTTGACAATGGTAACACCGTATTTCCCTTCTGGTCTTTGCTAATTGCACAATTTCCAGCCGATCCATTTCTCGTCGTTTGGACTTCTCCACTGACCGTCGATTTCTATTTCTATCCTTCTATCCCTTGTGTGATGTACCTTATTAGCGTACTTTCCTGAACTTAGCCCCGGCATGCGATAGCGTTCATCTGGAACACGTATTCTTCTAGGTCCCCGCCGGACCTTCGTGTGCGGTCATATAGCATATCATGGACGTCCTGGTCATCCCCAACTGACGGGAAATTGTGACACAGTTCCCGGAAAAATTCAGATAGTGGTTCCATCGTGGCACTTTAGCTCCATAGCTTCGCAGCACCTACTAGGTTAGGTTAGGTATATGGGTGCCCTATTGACATAAAGTCAAGGTTCACATAGACTACGTTGAGTTCATTGTGCCCACTTGTTTTGTTTAACCCGTTGATACCTATACATTTTTCGCCGAGTTGAACCAGCCAGACGAGGATAAAAATCCCAGTATTCTGTTCAGCCCAATATTGCCTACCTCTTCTAGTCCCGAAAGGAAGTGACTTCCCAGGAATATATTCCTTTTTTGGGCTAGCGCCGGACATTCGCACAGCAGGTGACGAACGGTCTCAATTTCCTTTTCGTCACTGCAGCTTCTGCAGAAGTCATTGTAGGGCTGGCCTAGTCGAGCTGCATGGTAGGATAGCATGCAGTGCCCGGTGAGGGCACCGACTGCCAGTCGAATATTCCCACGATTGAACTTCAACAGATCTTCCGTTCTTTTCTTATCATAGACGGGCCAAGTCGATCTCGCCGTTGCGCATGTATCTAAGCGACACCATCGCTTATTGGCTTTCACCAATAGCTCCGTCTGTATCTGCCTGTAGAGCGCACTGAGTGGTGCTTTGGCCTCAGCTGAGATCTGCGCAATGTTAGCACCTGATCCCAACCTAGCCAGCTCGTCCGGCCTCTCGTTTCCGGAGATATTCATATGACCAGGTAGGGCCACCTCATTTACATTGGATAACTCTTCTAACTTCTCCTTGCAGAGTTTGACGAGTTTGGATCTTATCCATGCTGCGTGCAGAGCCTTAATGGCTGCCTGGCTGTCAACATAGATGCTGATCCTTTTTCCTGTGATATTCTCTTTGCTGATCAGGTCCGCCGCCTGCTTGATAGCGAGGACTTCAGCTTGGAAGACACTGCATCCATCATCGAGCCTGTAGGAGCGATGCATATCCCGAGACTCAAAGTAGACTACGGCACCTGTGCCAACATCCATTTTGGATCCGTCGGTGTAGAGTGCCAGTTCACTTTCCGTGCGTACCAAATCACCGGTCCATTCCTCCTTGGAGGGAATTCTAATAGAGAATCTCCTCTCCCAGGAAGGAAGTCGGGTGACTTAGTCTGTTACGGTTCTGAATCTCGAGACGGCCCATCGATCCAAGACTGATGCATGTCCGTGAGGACTCCTGTTCCAGAGACCTGATTCCTGTAATCTTAGCGCAGTTCTGGTTGCGGCGCTCTCGCAGTACATGTCCAGGGGTGGGAGGTTCAGCATGACTTCAAGAGCCGCCGTTGGTGTGGACTTCTTAGATCCCGTCACCGCCAGACAGCCTGCTCTTTGAACCTTTGACACACTCTGAAGATGACACTTACGGTCTTACCACCGCAGTGTACAATCAATGTACTAACCTCGGTTTGAGGCCCCATGTCTTTCCAAAGGCTACCTTGCACGAATATAGTGCCACATAGGCCTTTTTGATTCTTTCCTCAATATTTTCTCTCCAACTAAGTTTGGAGTCCAGGATTATGCCAAGATATTTGGCAGATTTTCCAGGGATCAGATCTATACCATTCATACGGGGGTAGGTGTATCTTGGTACAGATCTTTTCCTTGTAAAGAGTACTACCTCTGTTTTCGCCGGATTTACTCCCAGACCACGCCCCTTGACCCAGCTATCCACTAACATCAGTGGATAGCTTAGTCTATCGCTGAGGACCTGCGGAAATTTTCCAGAGACTAAAATGGCAATGCCCTCGGCGTAGGCTGTGACATTAAAACCCTCCGTCTGCAGAATCTTGGCCATTCCGTCGACCACAAGGAGCCATAGGAGGGGTGACAGAACGCCACCTTGTGGTGTACCTTTATTTACTATCACCCTTCCGCATGCTCTCCCTATCGTCGAATTAACTATACGAGTACCCAGCATTTGCCCAATCCAATTGCATACACCCGGGTTTATTTGGGCCATATGAAGGCTGGACAATATTGCCTCGGTACTAACGTTGTTAAAGGCACCCTCAATGTCAAGGAAGGCACCTAGAGTAAATTCCTTCATGCTGAGCGATTTTTCTATCGTAGAAAAATCTCTATGCAGAGCAGTATCCACCGATTTTCCCCTTATGTACGCATTATGTGATTGTGACAGATAACCGTCCCCAATCTCTTCCCTTACGTACAAGTCTATTAATCGTTCCAGCGTTTTCATCAGGAAGGACGACAGACTGATAGGCCTAAAGTCCTTTGCAATAGTGTGATTGACTTTACCCGACTTGGGTATGAAAACCACCCTAACTTCCCTCCACGCTTGAGGAACATAACCCATCCTGAGGCACCAGGAGTAGACGCGATTCAGCCATGGAAGAATGACTTCACATGGCTCCTGCAACATGATCGGAAAGATCCCATCCATTCCCGGTGCCTTGTAGGGGTCAAAAGACTTGATTGCCCACAGGATCTTATTTTCCGTAACAATCTTATCGACTGTCTCATGTTCAATACACTCCCTTGGCAGCGTGTCCGCCGAATTGAAGATTCCTGCATCCTCGCAGCCAGGGAAATGAAATTTCAGTAGTGAATCAAGCACGCCCTCGTTTGAGTCTGTCCAGGTACCATCAGACCTCTTTATAGAGGACATCTGTGTTGAAGCTTTTGCAAGGACCTTCCTCAGACGAGCTGCACCCGTACATGATTCAATAGAGCCGCAGAAGCTTCTCCAAGAGTCCTTCTTGGCGAATCTATTTTCTTTATTGAGCCGCTTAACACTATCTCTATAGGTTGACCATACATATAGGTTACCAGGTTCCAACTGAGCCTAGAGATACGAAGCCGCTCCGCTATTTTAGCATCCCACCATGGTGGGTGGTTTCTTTTACTGGCTCGTCTGGTAGGGCATGCCTTCTCAAATGACCGATTTAGCTTGCTGGTAAGGTTTAATACCATCTCATCGATGTCTTCCGTGGAGTCGGGGTTCCCATCCGGAGGTCGGTTAAGGGTTCCACCCAGCTCCGCGTTAAACCTCTGCCAGCTCGCCTTCCGCGGATTCCGAAAGACTTTCCTGTCCGACCTACGGACATTCAAGTTGAAGAGGATCTAACAGTGATCAGAAAGTGATGCTTTGTCAGATACACTCCAATTTGAGATCTCCGCAGTACCGTTACCATTTATAAGCGTTATGTCCAAGACTTCCTTTCTGTTACTAGTAATAAATGTTGGTGAATCACCCCGATTACATATTACTAGGTTAGTACTAAGGACAAAACCGAACAAAGCCTCACCCCTACTATTGGTATTAGAGCTACCCCAAGTAGTGTAATGGGCGTTAGCATCACATTCTTCTTACCCTGTTCGGCCATTGCGATCAATGACCTTGTTTCCCTAGAGGGAACGTCCGTGCCTTCGTCGTACGGTAGGTAAACCGAAGCCATCGTTAGTGCACCCTCCTTTCCCGTAACCTCCACCACCGTCTGGTCACCCGAGATGAAATTAGTTAACATTAGTACGTGGAGATCTTTGCTAGCAACGATACAAGTTCTAACCTTGCCTTCGCTACTGTTATAAAAGAGGCTGTATTTCGAAGACCCTAATTCTTTAACCCGATTATGGAGGATCCATGGTTCTTGGATCAGGGCCACATCAAGCTGCTCACCGTTCATAAGCAGCATGAGGTTGGCTGATGCGGCCTTACTGTGATGTAGGTTTATTTGCACTACTTTCATTTGCCGTAGCACTCTCCTTCACCACAGCTGTCTCAGAGGAAACTCAACAGCCCCAAAGAATAGGCGCATATGCCTCTCTTTTTTCATTATTTCCGGCGGATCCTCGATAACGAAGATTATGCTCTTTGTGCCATCTTCGTTACTTTCGATTGCGACTATTTCCCAGTCATCCATAGAGACCGCTGGGTTTTGTGCCTTTAGAAAGCCGAGGATCTCGCTTCTCTCCAATTCCATATCTGGTACGCTCATTTTGGCTTTAGGCCTCTCTGGCCACTCGGCCTGCAGCCCCTCCGAACTGCACCGCCGTGTTGACCTTCACTCTTTTTGCTGGGTTGCCGGCTTCTTCTTGGGATCTTACCCTCTTCACCTTGAAATTCTCTCTTCTCTTGGGAGCTGGCACGGTTTCTGGTTTGCCTTTACCAGTCTTATCGACCGCGTTAGGGGCTACCTTAGTAGAACCTGCCTTAGCGGCTACAGTCCTTCCCGTGCCCATGGTTTTCAGGTTCTCACCATCGCCTAGGGCCTGGGTGCACCTAGAACCCGCCTTATCGGCTTCGGTTCCACTTGGCCCAACCCCCTGCTCCCTTTTCTTGGTGGGATTTTCGGTGTTCTTGTCCCCCTTGCCTTCTCTGGCTTTTTTACTGGGTGTGCCCTTGTCAGCCCTTGGTCTTGTTAGGACATCCTTGGCAATCACCTCCTCGGCCTAAGGGAGCTTCTCCTTCTTCATATCGGAGAGCAGGGGTATGCACTTTTCCTCAAGCAAGCGCTTAAGGTGTACAGCTTTTTTATACTCCTTAAGCCTAAGCTTTCCTTAAGGTTTCAGCAAGACATTCAACAACGATTTTGTTGGCATCGTTAACGGGCCTTTCGTTTTTCCCTTACCAGCTCTTTAATTTCTGGTGGATAATTTATAAAACAAAAACTGTTCTGCCCTTTTTTTCGGGAAGCAGTATTACAACAGCCGTGTTGCGTTACAGTCCATGTCCATGAAGGACCAAAGCTAAGCTTCTCTCAATTACCCATGCTGTGTGTGATTAATTTGAAGGGGACCTACAGTTTAATGCCGATTCCCAACGGCGTGAGTCAAGAAGCTTTTTCATGGCAAGCATAATACGGAGGTTTTGCCAGTACCCTGTCGAGGAGGACGCCGGGAAATAAGCATTCGATGGCGTTGGTGTTATCGGGTGATCCGAACTCGCCCATCGTGCGTCAGAGTCCAACACACTAACCACTGCACCACGACGGCGCCCTCAACAGCCATGTTATCGAATGTATTTTTCACGGTGCTTCTTCTTCACGGTACTGACAAAACCCCCTGTAGTATAATTGTAATCAAAAAGCTTTTCGAAATTCGCCGTTCGCAATCGGCAATAGTCCCTTTCACCTATGGAAAATAAAATCATACACAACGTGAGTGATTGAGCAAAGCTAGGCTTAGGTTCTTCATGAGCTGTGACGCCACGTACATCTTTACCAATAGTCGCTTCGATTTTTATTATCTTGCTTTTAGCTTGTTACTATGCCAGGGCACAGTTAGTCCATAGTCTAGCCCCTATCTGCTATTACATTTCATGTTCGAGTCAATGGCAGATTATTTACCACTTAGCCAAGTCAGTTTCCGTAAAACTTCACTAGAAAATTAAGCTATCTACTGGATTGGATCAATATTATGAGGCAGCACAAATAACTAACTGATGTAAGTCAGTGGACGTGTCTAAGGTCCAACAATGTTTCGTTACAGTCTCAAAAGCCAATCAAGCGAGTATGTATAAGCTCCATTAGGTGGCATGATGCATGGCAGTTAAGACCATGGCGCTTAAGCCTCATCAAGTATAAACCGTTTATACTTAAAGCACATCACTTTATACTCTACCAAAATATCTACATTAACTCCAGGGTCCCAAGATTAGTCAGATTTGAGTTTTTGGGAAAATCTACTCATCATGCCACACTGTCGCTGTCTTTGTGAAAGACAATCTACAGTCTCCACACAATTGAATTAATTTCAACTTGAGATATGAGGTTATAAAGCCTTCCGGAGGGGAGAAAACTTCTATAAGCTTCTTGTCTCTGTCTTATCTCTTATCCATCCCTTGCTTCCGCGCCATCGATTTAAGTATTTCTCCCTCCACTAATCCAATCGTGAAATGAAACGTCAAACTAAAAATTGCTTCATCTCTGGCAGAAAGTTGTAGTTTGACTGCGATGGAAACGGATCAATTGAAGACACTAAGTCTCACCAAGTGCGTGTGTGATTCTGTGTACTACATAGAATGATAGTGGGAATATCTTAACTTTGAAGGTAAATGAACAACCAGAAAAACACAAGGATAACGTGAATGGCAATGGCAAATCCTTGTAATTACATTGACAGCAATTAACCCAAGTCGAAATTAATTTTCCATCAAAACAGATTAGAATAGGATTGACTAAGCTAATGTGTACACAAATAAGCGACATCCTTTCTAAAAATAAACAACGTCAGCTACACGATACGATGACATCCTTTTCAAAGTAACACAACCGTGTCGTATCGATTATCCTGCGTCCAAGGTCAGATGGGGATGATGCTGTGCTGTGCTGCTTTATGTCCACTTTAGTTTGTTTGTGGTAGGCAATACGCTCTTCTAAACCGTCTAATTGGCTTTGGTACCGCTTTACAGTACGTGCATACATATGTATGTATATCTACGATGGAAAGTTATCATTATACGGATAGAACGTTACGCAATCAGCCAAAATCGAGTTAAGAGAAAACAGCAGAAAGACAAGACCTTAGAGGAATGGGGTAAAAAAAAGCATGGATACACACGACTGAGATTTCCAAAGATGTTCATTCTATACCACATAGCCTATTCGGTTTATCTATTGTAGCAGTTACTCGTATATTGTCGGTTCAGTCCATCGTATCTGATTTTAATCGATTTTTGCTCATAGTGGTCCACAGGCTGATGGGCGACTGAAGTCACCTTTTCATCACACACAAAACGTACGTCCCCGCAACGAATCGGATTCAACCGAGTATACAGATAATGAGTGACAGCAGGCGGGATAACCACTGACCATATGAATTTGATGCATAGTGGTCCCCTGGTCGGACATGGGTTTCCTGAGAGCAAAAAGTCAATTAAGTGCATTGCCATACGCCTTTACCGGCTTTATTGCTCCTCTCGATCCGTATTCGCATCTAAAACTGCATGAATTCACAGATATCCGTTTGAGTTCTCTCTGTGTCCCAATGGGTATTTTAATTTTGGTCGCCAGTTTGTTATGCCAGCGATAAGCCTTTCATGTGCATATTTATTGACGTCTGGCTGGATGCTCCAACAACCATGCCCATACGTCAACCCCTTTCTGTTTTTTTGTTCTTGAAAAATATCTATGCACATACGAGTCGGTTGTAAAATTCCACGCTGGAATGGTCGTACCAATAGCAACCCATCATGCAGGTTGTGTGGTGTACCTATGTATCTAGAGATGGTCGTCCCTCCGGAACAAGCCAAATAAAGCGGAAATTGTAAATGTTTACCCCTAGAGAGTGCTGAATATATTTTTGTTGGACACGAACATGAATATATTTATTACCAGCCATGGGCTTCAGTACCTACTGGGTCACGGCGCTTTATCGTTACAAACAACTCACGTTACGTACTTGTAATCAAATTTGGAAAACGAAACTCAAACTGTCATTTGCAGGCATTCGAAGGCGTCAAACAGGATTCAAATCCCCTGATCGTGTTCACTAACACCGTGCATCTGCTCGTGATGGAAAACTTCAAAGTTGCACTCTGACTTCAAGATGTCAAGCTGTAATAGTACAATGAGTGGGGGCATAATTGACTGAGAGCTATCCGCACATTTCGCAGTTGCCTTTTTGGCGTCTTGGCGATTGAAAATTGTTTCCATGGAAACTTTCAATTTTTTTGCCCATTTTTCCGGGTGTTACTCGGGAAGAAGTTTCTCTTGACGCTCCAGCGTCATCGCGATGATTGAATAAATGGAAGGGAAAAACGGGTGACATTCTGGGAACAAGTTGGTTAGATAGATTTTGAAACTTGCCCCTTCGGGAGAGACTGTGCTTGTTGGAATGAGTCATTTTGATCATTAGACGGTTGCTTGTCACCTATCGGTCGTGGCGACAGCGATTCGCTGCAATTTTCAATTCATTGCGTTCGAATTTCGTAGATGAGAGGGATACAGTATTGATTGACCTAGAAAATGTAGCAGGATAATGGACCCCATCTAATGGAACTAATTTTGTGATAGATGGAAATTTGGCTGACGAACAGCTTCGACGGTTGTTTAATTGTTCTTGGCTTCAAGCGTTGATTCAAATTGATTACTGGTTTTCACTACTTTTGAAGTAACCTCCCCATGATATGATGCACTCGTACCAACGGATTTTCCCTTTCTTCTTCATCCATTTCCGGGATGATCCCGATGCGGTTTGTATCTCCTCCTTGGACTCAAAACGCTGTCCTAGGAGGGGTCTTTTGAGTTTGTTTAATAGCCAGAAGTCGCACGGTGCCGAATCAGGTGAATACGGCGCTTATGGTCATGTAGAATCAATGGAGTGTGAGACGGTGCATTATCTTTGTCTCACCATATTTCCGGCCTCTTTATGCGAATAGCTTCACACATGATGGTCAAATAATATTCCGTTGACAGTTTGACCCGGCGGACGGAACTCAAAATGTACAACACCACCACAATATAAGAAAGCAGTCAACATGACTTTGATTTTTGAGCGACTTTGGCGCTATTATTTTAGTCTTGACTCACCTTAAGCACGATTACGCGCTCGTAAGCATAAATCCAAGTGTCATCTCCCGTAGTAATGCGTTTCATCTTGTCCTCATAATCAGAAAGTATTGTTTCACACACTTTAACGCGACGATGTTTTTTTACAAAAAATGTAGTGTGCTTGGTACCAATTGAGATTTGACAGTTCTGGTGCCCAAACCATCGTCTAAAATTGTATTGACCGGTCCTATTGAAGATGATCAGCAAGTTCTCTAATTGTACATCAACTTTTTGCATGAATCAAATTTTCGATTTTTTGGACGTGAGCCTCGTCGACTAAGGCTTATGGTCGTCGGGACACTCTTCGTCTTCGACAAGTTCTCGGCCTTCATGGAACTTTTTATGTCACTTATAAACATTTTGGTTCGACAAAGCTTCATCACCAAAGGTCTTCTGCACCATCCTCAACGCATCAGCAGTCGAAAATTCACGCCGCAAACAAAATTTTATGTGAATTCCTTGCTCAACCAATTTAGGCTTAAAGATTGAAAAAATTCACTTTTAGCAGCTCACAAAACGGAGCGTATCTCAAACAATAATGGTTATTTGGCTGTAAAACTTTGCATGGACGTCACGGAAAGTCCCAGAAACTTAATTTAAATCGAGTGTCACCTTACTTTTTGGACACAGTAGTACAAAGTTTTGTCGTTAGTTATTTACTCAAAATGTTCGTCGATTTGAGTATGAATGAAATATTTGGTGAAATACGTTATATGATGCTTTTTGCTACACAAAGGGTAAAAAAGCTGAAAAGGCACGCGAAAAATGTGTGACGTGTATAGTGAAAACGCTGTGAGGGAACGTCTAGCCCAGGAGTGGTGGAGCCCTACTCATTTGGACCTGACAAAAACATTGTCCTCACTCTTCAGAAGCGGCTGGCATTTACGCTATAAGCTCACCAGGATAGAGCACACTTTACCGTGCACACTTTACAAAATGCTCCCTAAACCATGTTCGTTGGGTCGCAACTGCTTGAGGCCTTGACGGAAGATAGTAAAAATTAGGGCAAGCATCTGGATAATGGGATTTCACTCGTACAGATGGGAATATAGCTGCAAAGTAGTGTTAATCAAAGTAATTTTACGTCTTCACGAAGTTGAACACCCGGTCCGTCTACGTTCATTTCAGATAACGTTGACTGGCCACTTTGCTATAAAACTATTCACTTGAATCTTCATTAGGGCAATAACCTGCCCAATGTTGTGCGGGAAACGATAAGCTTGGGGAAAGAATTGAGGTGACATAACTATGACAGCAGCCGAACGTTTCGCGTGCATAACATGGGGAGTCCCCGCAGGAACTGAATATACAGGGCCTTTTATTGAGCTCTTCCTATCTTGCAATTTAAATAAAATAAAGTATGTATAGGACATCATGGATGTATTTCTTCTTTTCTTATGTGTGGTATACACCATCGTTCAAATGTCCTCTGTGGCTTACATATCTAGGAGCACATCCGAAATGTCAAATTTTCCATGACTCTAGCGCATAAATCAGGCTGAATGTAACCGATGGCATGGTTTATGTCGGCTTTGGCTGCTGTGATCGTGGCTTTTCGCATAGACATGCGACTTCAGAAATCCTTACATGAAAAAGTCGGATGGGATCAAATCGCTCGAGCTCGGTGGCCAGATCACATCACCTCCACGTGAGATGACTATGCTCTCGAATTGATCGCGCAGAATTTCCAATGTGGCGTGAGCTGAATCCCAAATTCGGCAATTATGTTTGTTGACGTGCCCATTTATCCAGAAATTTCATCGCTGCAAATGGTTTTTCGATGAAAATGAGGGTCAGTTTCCAACTGCTCCAGAACCCATTCAGCGAACACAAGTCATTTTCTATGGTAATTTACCTTCAGCTCCTAGGTCGGTTGAATTTTGTACGGGTGCAGGCCCAAGTCACGACGCAAAATTCGCCAAATTGTGGAATGCGAAAGGCAAGTTCTTGTGAGCAACGCGAAATCGATAGCGGCGATGTTTTCGGCAGATCTTGCGTTTCGGTCTCGATGACGCACGGTTGTTGGCTTATCGTTTACTGAATCAGTGGACTCAAATTGATCCACCACACTGCAAATATTCCTCTCGATAAGACGATTATGACGATCACAAAATGATCGAAGCGTGTAGAACGTTGCTCGTCAGATCGTGCAGGATGACAATGGAGAATTATCGCTGCTCCATTAATGACAGTAAGGAGTTAACCGAGACCTTCGATGCCAAAAAATAGGATTCAAACAGGACGAGGCGACACACTCTCGTGTGATGTTTTCAACATCAGGCTTGAAAACATCGTTCCGGATTCCCTGCCCAGTACAAGAGGTACAATCTACTTCTACTTCGCATACGCTGATGACATTGACGTAATTGGGAGAAAGCAACGAGGCGACAATGAAGCTTTTATGATCTTTGAAGCAGAAACAGCTACAGTAGGTCTGAAGGTAAACGAGGGCATAACCAAATATATGCTTTCGTCAAAGAAAGACGCCCAACACCGAGGTCTTGGTCCCAATGTCACTATTGGTAGCTACAACTTTGATGTAGTCAAGGAGCTCGTCTACCTTGGCTCTCTGGTAACCAGCGGCAACGACCTTAGCGCTTAGATTAGACCCCAGAATAACTCTTGCCAACCCTTGTTTCTTTGGGCTCAAGAGGCAATTGAGAACTAGCGCATTTCGCACTTATATCGTCGTTATACATATGTGGACAGTATGTCTTTTTGTTTCTTATTTTAGAATAAAGTCTTCCATTGGTCTATTAAGAAACAAATACAAAAAAATGCATTGGGAAATGAATACCACTGATATGGATGTCCTCAAATACCAATCCTCTGTCCTCTGTCGTCTTCCGCTTGTGACACAAGTGGAATTGACTACGAATCGACTTCATATTGATAGCTTTAGTAATTTCTTCTCGGCCTTAATGGATCACTCAGAAATGAGTAATAGCAGGACATTCGGATTATCTATAAGTGTCTTCAAGTGCTCTTTAACTTCGAGTGTTAATTTCCGATACGCCTTCCCCCAATAGCAATGACTTTCACTTTCTTGCAACTAAATAAACTTGTCAACAATGAAGACAACAAGAAACAAGAGACAGAACTAGTATGAAAACCACATTGATCACCCCGTCCAACTTCCAATCAACCAACCCTTTCTCGTGCTTACAATTCGAACCATCGGTCGTTACATTTCAGCAAATTATCCAATTCCTTGCTACTGGAACCTGTTGATATCCTGTTTGTACATCCTAATGACTTTCACCCCCACACCCGCAAAACCAAAGCCCATAAACCACATCCCATTACGGCCCGCCCAAGCCTGAAACCCAACATCATATCAATATCCGATAAATCTTCCCCCCATGCCCTTACTGATTTATTCATTGATACAACCATACGGCCGTATGTCGTTTCGGTGCTATAAAACCGTATTTCAGCCCACAGTTACAGTTTACAACCTCAACGCCCCCCTATGCTCCCAACACCCAAACCCCAAAAAGAGTGTAATTCATCAAGCGGCGGTAAACCCAAGCTCATCTACCGATCAGCGATACATCAACCTGGTTATTTATTAACGGTTAACAGCTATGCAATAATCATGTGAAATGCAGATACTTTCCGTGCTCTGCAGCACCTAATCGGACGGGATCAGGGAAAGCAAGCGAGCTACCCTGTGAAAAACAATAAACAAAATGTTTTTATGAGCGGAAAACTTCATTACAAAGGATATCCGTATTATTCTGCGCTGCTCGCCGTAGCGGATGGGAAATTTGAAATTTTTAGTTTGACAGGAAATGTGTTGAATTGAGTTCCCAAAACACCTCTAGTCCTTGCAGGACTTGCATCAATGTGAGGGAAAAAATAAAGAAAAAACACCGCCAGGATATAAAGGTAAAGTGAGTATGTATACAAGTTAACTGACCGTACTTGTTCATAATTTATAGCTGCGGGCCCAATTAATATCGTCCTATTAAGGGCAAAAACACATCTTTTTAGAGCCACTCAGTTGAGTGTAATCTGTAACCAATCGCTTCCAATTTGCAGGAAGTTCTACGGTAATTATGGCAATATTGGAAGTAATCATGTACGCTTCCGCGATTAAGATTTGTAATCCACAAAAGATACAGATGCAAATATGGCTTGTTGATGGTGTATCTGCATCACCATATAGCCACTGTCAGTCTATCGAAATACCATGAATTAGGGTAATACCTAAATCTCATAAAGCGGCCTTAAGGACGTGAGTGTTTATGGGATACAGAACGGGATGGTTCGGTTTTATTGAGCTGATGGTGGCAATCGTAATCCTTAATGGAGTCTCTTTCGTTCGTATGTGCATCTGTATGTATCTCATAATTGACCAATGACAACGAGGACATCTGAATGGATTTTTGGACTATATGCTGGAATATGTCATTTGTGCTACTTGAGTAAAGTACTTGCAAGTGAAGGAGCTGTCAGCTTTAAGGATTGAGGACATAATAGGTTTAAAAGTCGTATGCCATCTGTCTGAGTCAATTGTATCCTTAGTGCTGACTGTCTACTTCTGGCAAATCACCCGGTCATCGAATATTGAGACCATATACACGTATCAGCCAGACCTTCTATCGTGACGAAATTGTGATGAATATGTATGTTTCGCCTTTGAGATGATAATTCCCAATCACCTCGCCGTCGAAAACGCATTTGCATTCGATTCAGTTCAACAACCTCCAAAGCCTACAACGAAGCGATGGTGATTCCTCGAGATATCGTGCGGACGATAGCCTTCCTGCTTTCGCTGTTGGCAGTGAAATCAACGGGGATGAGACGATAGGAAGAAATGTATAGATACTATGTAGTTTATTGTGGGCTTGTTGAGTGCCTTATTTAAGCAATTAGTGCTGATGATGTTGAAAATCATTCTCATGGGACTCATTGGACAGATTCCTTATCGCAAGGACACCTTTAAGTGCTGGGGAGTGGTGCTTTCAAATACTTTCTACTGATGGTGGATTTAAAATATGTCGAACTATTTACCGACAAGAGCTGTGGAATAAGGTCAAAGGAGAGTGTGCTTGATGAGTGATGATCTCGAAACTGCTTTTCTATTTCTCTCACTTACTTTATGATATCGTATAGGCGTTTGAAAAAGTTTATTGATAAAGTGGCGGGTTCCTACCACTGCGGTTTTAGAACTGTGCGCTATATCAGGTACCAAAAAAATTCCATATTGACGCGCAATACCTATTTTCTTACAGTACAGTGCAAGGTCTTAGCTTTGATTTCTCTACCAAACTAGCCAAGAGCAAGGAAAATGAACATGGAAAACTACGAGTTCTTAGCAGAGTGGGTTCCTACTTAACCATATAATTGCTTAAAGGACGGGAATTCACTTACTATCTTACATTGGGCCGGCACGGCCGGCACGGCTAATTGCTTTAAGTTCTTTTTTGAAATAGAAAAAGAGCAGTTTCGTTCCCTAGTTCGACTTCAATTTTTAGATGAGAATATATGGAGATATAAAAGGAAATGTGGTTGCTTCATGTGGAAGCTTCATTCAATCACCTATTTTGTGTGTGATTTTATTTTCCCATAGATGAATGGAACCTACAGTTTATTGCCGATTTCGGAAAGTTGTTCATGGCAACTACAGGGGGTTTTGTTAGTACCCTGCTGAGGAGAAGCTCCGTAAAAAACACATTCGATGTTTTGCCCATCCCATGTCATCGGCATCAAAGACCAGCACACTACACACTGCGGCATGGTGCTCGCTTACATCTGTAATATCCACTGAAATCGTTACAGGTCACCAAATTCCAATGCATGACTTCCAATTTTAAAGCAATTTACGAGTTTTAAAGTGAAATATTTTCAACTTTGTCAAGACATGGATTCTTATAATGTACACCAGTGGCCAAAGAGCAGCCCACCCAGTGGCCTTCTCGCAGTCAATTCGGAGAAGGAGTGTTTAAAAACATCTTTTCCGCCTTTAAAGACAATCGGTTTTTTAACTTTCCTTCTAGTGCTTCCAGCATCAATATTGCTCCCTTTCAGAATATCATATGCAAAGTCTGCATCCCTACACTCCTCTGTACAATTGATTATTCGCCGGATATGATCTCTATTTTATTACTATACAAGCATACCGCCTGATCTCTGCTCCCCCAGATTTCAAACATATAAACCGTTATAGCCAGCCTACCTTCATTTATTTCAAATGCGAGCAATTTTCACTGCAAATCCATCTTTTCCCCTCGGCCGCATGGTTTCCTAAAGGGCAGTGGGCCTTGAGAACATTATCGAATTTATGTATCTCAAAAACGATGTTAACACTGGAGCAAGGCAATGAAGCATGTGTTATAACTACCGTCCTTATCAAAGCATTTGAAAAGATCAGCCATCCATTAACTCGTTCTGAGCTCAAGAGTTTAGGCTTCCCGCCTCAGATCACCACATATTAAAACGTATCTCTAAATCGCTTTAACAGAGGGATTTTAGGACACTCAATCTTTGACTGCATTGTAGCCTCTTTCAGTATTCCGCAAGGCAGTCATCTTGGTCCTCTATTTTTGAATGATTTTGACTTTATCATTAAAGAGTCTATTCTGTCAATCTACCACCTCCAGCTGAGTCAATCGCACTTCAAAACTACCTCCGTTCGGAGCTAAACGTCGGTAAGTGCCAGGCCGTTACTGTTTCTCGTAAACGCTTCCCCCGGCTCCCAGAACATACTACCTTCTCAACGAACCCGCACCCCATGTTTCTTTTATACGGCACCCAGGAATCATATGTGACAGAGGGCTCCATATCCTCGCCCACATAATGCCCTGGGCATTATAAAATGATGGTTATAAAAAATTCTCGAACGCCTGCGTTACCACATCCCTTTACATCACTTACGTGAGACCACTCCTCGAATATGCTAGTCAAGTCTAGTCTCCAGACTACGATAGCCATTCTGTATGAATTGAAGCTGTGCAACGTAGATTCTTGAGTTTCGCCTTAAGGGGTCTGACAGAATTGAGATACTACATAACGAAGATCGATTGAAGTTGATCGGCTTACAAACCCTGAAAATGCGTCAAACGTAAAGCAAAGCGCCTTGAAAGAATTAAGTTTATAGCCCTCAATACTGCCATATCAGCTATCTAGAACCTACTTTCATTACCTGAGCTAAGCTCCATACACGTATGTACATACGCACATACGAACATACGTACATACACACACACACAGACATCTCTATGATAACTTGGATTTGGATCGTGGAGATATGTCAAAAATTGGAATTCGCAAAATTGGCCCCATTACAATAACTTCCAACTGTGAAGCTGAAAAGGCATTCTCCTGCTACAGAAGCTTACTCGAGAGCTTCTTATTGTGAACTGAGAGAAAATCGGACCTAATACTATGGCTACTTTCCTTACAAGTAGTCTTTCAATTCATCGTAAAGAGATAATCAAAAGCTACATCGTTATCCTATAACCTATCCCCGAAACTTCTACATCATTGACGCAACACCATCTCAACTATTCACTGTGTGTGTTAACATAATAATTGTGCAAACATTAGAAAACTTATCATGGTATGAGTGTTTGAAACCGCTCGACAAGAAAACGGAGAATTGACAGGTATTTACCACTTCATAAACTCGGTTTTCCGGCTGTTGTGCGAGATTATGTGGATGTTGTTTAGCCTAATCAAGGACAGCTTACCAGCCCACAATACGTAGCTGACCTCGGTGGCTTACCAGGCCACTATAGGTAGTAGGCAGCTCGACAGCTTGCCAAGCCAGCATAGGTTGGCGGCAGCTCGACAGCTTACCAGGTCACCAAAGCTGGCCAACAGATCGGCAGCTCATCAGGTCACCATAGGTAGCTAGACGCTCGGCAGCATACCTGGTCAACACAGCTGGTTGGCAGCTCGACAGTTTACCAGGCCAATGTACGTGGCCGGCAGCTCATCAACTTAACAGGCCACCATAGGTATCCGGCAGCTCGACAGCTTACCAGGGCACCATAGGTGGCAGGCAGTTCGACAGCTTGCCAGGCAACCATAGATAGCCAGATGCTCTGCTGCTTACCAGGCCACCATAGGTGACCGGCAGCTCGACAGCTTGCCAGTCCACCATAGATAGCCGGCGGCTCTGCAGTTTACCAGGCCACCATAGATGGCAGGCAGCTCGACAGCTTGCCAGGCCTTCATATGTGGCCGGCAACTCAACAACTTACCAGGCCATCATAGGTATCCGGCAGCTCTACAGCTTACCAGGCCACCATAGGTGGCATGCAGCTCAACAGCTTGCCAGGCAGCATGGGTGGCCGGCAGCTCGACTGCTTACCAGGCCACTATAGGTGGCCAGTACTCAAGGTAACTTAACCGTCTAACTCAAAACCCTTATTACTAAAAACGCTTAGTTTTGCAGGGTATCGACATTCATCGAGCGTAATATTATTCAATGCCTAATTTGTAACTTCCTCCTCTTCAAGCAGTATATGATCAACCGAACCTAGATTTCCAGAAACCGACTGATTTATTGCTCCTACTACTCGCCCGAAGGTTGCATCAACTACATTGGAGACTACCTCAACAAAAATGTTATTACTCAGTCCAGCAAACGTAAGCTCCACTTTGACGAGATCGACAAGACAGAGCCCGGCATCAGCACCCTCAACCAAACCCACTAAATGAAACTATCATGCCTGTTTACAATGCTACTACACGGCGACGCGACAGCGCAACTACAAACGCCGTAGCTGTCAAATCCATATTCATACAATGGAATTATATGGAGTAAGTCACATAGACACGTACATATGTAGTCGTGTCGCAGCGCTGTAATTTCGAAAATTCGGAAAACTGTCGCAACTACACGACGTTGTGCCATTTCGAATTCGACATTGGAGGAATACGTTTGATAACTTGGTCTTACCCGCCACCTTCTTCTGACTTTTGTTTTCGCTTTTAACTTTTTATAGGCTAAAGCAGCAGCACATGTTAGCAATAATGTTTCTTCAAATTGATTTTATCCATTTATGAACTAATTTCAGTTTCAATGTTCGAATTTTTTTACTGATGCCAACTTCTCTCTATAGAATTCACCTCCAACTTCACTCACAGAAGTAACCTCGCTGTCAAAACAAACGCCGATGAAAGTCACTCTATTGTGTATTGACTGAACGACTCTACAAACACAGCAAACGGCAGCGTTTGTAGTTTCGTACAATTTGCAACAATTACATATTCCGAAATACATTCTATTTCCTTTTGGGTTTTACAAAGTCAACTGCAATTCGCGGTTTTTGTTTAACAAAAATATTGTTGCGGAGATGCAAGCGGACCGTTAAGTTCGAAAACTCTCTGGAAGCGGGGATGGGAATAATGTCAACTTCCAATGGAATTGTCAGAGCGTTCTAGAGATTTCCTATGGGGAACTTCCAACGGCGAACTTTCGAGACGGTGGACCGAGAGCTATATAAGCGCGAACACTCGCCCTTGACACTCATTCAGTTTGTGGTATAAAACAGCGTGTGACAAGTCGGTGTGATCAACCAAGGTGAAAAGAAAAGCTTTCAATAAAGGTTTGTGTATTGTGTAACAAAGTTTAAAGTGGATTGTACTGTGTAATAAAGTTTAAAGTGGATTGTATTGGATAATAAATAAAAGTGGTGAGGCTACACAGATAATTGATCTGTGGTGAAAGAAATAAAAGTGTGTATGTGTTTTTAATTAGGAAAACGTAGAAAATTGTAGTTTATCGCAATCCAGTGGTGCGAACCCTATTTGGTGTGGGGATTGAAAAATTCGTAACATTTGGTGTCAGAAGTGGGATTGCGAGTAAACGAGTGAAACTTTATTTGAGTTGTGAAGTGAATCATTGCAAAAGTGAGAAAATGGTAAAATTGGAAAAGTTGACAATTGAACAACTGAAAAGAGAGCTGGATGCTCGGGAATTATCCACAGTGGGAAGTAAAGCCAACCTGGTGGAGAGACTGCGATCAGCGTTGCAGGAAGAAGGTTTCGACTGGGAGAGTTACGAATTCGGGGTGGAGAAGCCGTCGACATCTACTGAGCCAGCGTTCGACATGCAGCACATTCTCGCGGCTCTTAATGCCATGAGTCAAAAACTGGAGGAAAATTCCGCAGCTGTAAGTAGAAAGTTGGAGGAAAACTCAACTTCCCTAAGCCAGAAACTAGATCAAAAGCTGGAGGAAAATTCTGTTGCCGTAAGTAGAAAGTTGGAGGAAAATTCCACTTCCATAAGCCAGAAACTGGAGGCGACCGTACATCAAAAGTTGGAGGAAAATTCGACCTCCTTGGGCCAGAAGCTGGAGACGTTAGAAGGGATGCTAGAGAACAATCGAGAAAGTCTAAGAAACATCCAGCAGACAGTCAACGATCGATTCCAGGACGTCGAAGAGAGAATCGAGACACTAGAATCGAGATTCGACAAGAAGGTTCTAGATCTCGAGAATAATCAAGAAAAGAGAATCGAGTCACTGGAGTCAAGGTTCGACAAGAAGGTTCTAGATCTCGAAAATAATCAAGAAAAGATAATCGAGACACTGGAAACGCGGTTCGACAAGAAGGTTCTGGAACTCGAGAAAACTGTCCAGAACGTCCAACATCAAGGAATCGTTGTACCGACTACAGCATCGAAATTCACAGCTCCCAACTACGATGGCACGAGCGCTTTTAACATCTTTAAGCTCCAGTTCGAGACAACAGCGGAACGGAATCAGTGGGGAGAAGAAGATCGTGTGGCCGCTCTAGTAATTTCGCTTAAAGGCGAAGCAGCTGGTGTTTTACAGACCATCCCGGAGACCCAGAGAAGGAACTACACAGCCATATGGGATGCTCTCCATCGAAGATACGGCAGTGAGCACATGCAGGAGATGCACAAGCTGGAACTCAAAGGGCGCAAGCAGCGTTTAAACGAGACCATACAACAGTATGCTGCCGACATCGAGAGGCTGTCTCATCTAGCCTACGCGGATGTTCCAGTTGATGTGGTGGAAAAACTGAAAACGGATTCTTTCATCCAAGGGCTAAGGGACCCCGATACGCAACGAAGCCTGATTCTCCTGCCGAAGACATCTTTCAAGGAGACAGTTGCCAGCGCTCTCGCATGTGAAACATCGCTCTTGATATGCCGACCTTCCATCAAATTACGGCGCATATCTCAAGACCAGGATAGTTCCAGAACAACAACGGCGAGTAGGAGTGGTTCATTCCCGGGTAGATGCTACATCTGCGACCAGCAGGGGCACATTGCGAGAAACTGCCGTCTGCGGAGAAACCGTTCCTCCAGCGAATTGTGGCGTAGTTCCAGAGAAACAACGGTGAGTAGGAGCTGCCCGTTCCCAGGTAGATGCTACATCTGCAACGAGCAGGGGCACATGGCGAGAAATTGTCATCTGAGAAGAAGGCGTTCGAGGTTTGATTCGCGAATAGGAGAACAAGCGAGAGCACGCGAATACCGGAAGGGAAGCAGTCATGGAAATGCGGATGCATTATCGAGGCGACCTTGCGATGTTGAATGCAAACATTGTTCACGCGCCGAGACCAAGGAACAGGTCACCGACATCCGTTGTTTCCAGGTGCTGCCAGATGATTCCTGGACTGTCGAGAAGGTCGGAAGGAAGCAGCGAGAAGATGCCGATCTGGCAGTCATCATCGACTACCAAGAACGAGGTTTTCGACCAAGTTGGCAGCAAATATCCAGTGAAAGCCCAATCGTGAAAGCTTACTGGGCTCAATGGCAGAGTTTGAAGTTGAAGAACGGTTGCCTCTACCGCAGTTGGGAGAGTGAGGACGGGAACATTGTAAACGATCTGCTGGTAATTCCAAAAGGGCAAATCGACGAGGTCATCCGAGAATACCACGAGGGACCAAGCGGGGGTCATCTTGGTGTTAACAAGACTGTAGAAAAGATCAAGAGACGTTTCTACTGGGTAGGATGCCATGAGTCGGTTACGCGTTTCATTCGCAGGTGTGAACAGTGCGCGAAGGCAAAGGGTCCAGTTAGGAAAACTCGAGGAAATATGCAGCAGTACAATGTTGGAGCACCGTTCGAACGTATCGCAATGGACATTGCAGGCCCATTCCCAACGAGCAACGCTGGAAACAAGTACGCACTAGTGGTGATCGATTACTTCAGCAAGTGGCCTGAGGTGTTTTGCATCCCGAACCAGGAAGCCAAAACCATTTCGGATGCATTCGTGAATAACTGGGTTTCGCGTTATGGAGTACCAATGGAACTGCACTCAGACCAAGGGAGAAACTTCGAGTCGTCGGTGTTCAAAGAACTCTGTGACATGCTAGGTATCAGAAAGACGCGGACAACACCATTACATCCACAATCTGATGGCATGGTCGAAAGGTTCAACCGGACGATGGAGGAATACCTGAGAAAAGTCGTCGTCGGAGATCAGAAGGACTGGGATGAACACCTTCCCCTTTTCTTAATGGCATACCGTTCGGCACAGCACAATTCAACGGCAACAACACCCGCCGAAGCCATTTTTGGAACTGATCTCCGACTTCCATCGGACTTGAAGTTCGGCGTGGTACTACCGACAACTAGCGGCAGGGAAGACTTCGTAACCGAAAAGAAAGAACAGCTGAATTCTATCCATCAGTTCATCCGGGAGCGACTGAACTTGGTCAGCGATAAAATGAAGGCGCGATACGACTTGAGGGCGAATACTTCTGGATTCGAGACCGGACAATTGGTATTGCTGTACAACCCACAACGGAAAAAAGGCTTGTGCCCCAAATTGCAATCAGCCTGGGACGGACCATATGAGGTCATCAAGAAACTCAATGACGTGGTATACCGGATACAGCAGATGGGAAACAGACGGGCGAAGTATAAAATTGTCCACGTAGAGAGGTTAGCACCATATTACGGAGAAGGATCCAATCGCTTGTTCGAGGACGAACAAGTTTAGGAGGAGGGCAGTGTTGCGGAGATGCAAGCGGACCGTTAAGTTCGAAAACTCTCTGGAAGCGGGGATGGGAATAATGTCAACTTCCAATGGAATTGTCAGAGCGTTCTAGAGATTTCCTATGGGGAACTTCCAACGGCGAACTTTCGAGACGGTGGACCGAGAGCTATATAAGCGCGAACACTCGCCCTTGACACTCATTCAGTTTGTGGTATAAAACAGCGTGTGACAAGTCGGTGTGATCAACCAAGGTGAAAAGAAAAGCTTTCAATAAAGGTTTGTGTATTGTGTAACAAAGTTTAAAGTGGATTGTACTGTGTAATAAAGTTTAAAGTGGATTGTATTGGATAATAAATAAAAGTGGTGAGGCTACACAGATAATTGATCTGTGGTGAAAGAAATAAAAGTGTGTATGTGTTTTTAATTAGGAAAACGTAGAAAATTGTAGTTTATCGCAATCCAGTGGTGCGAACCCTATTTGGTGTGGGGATTGAAAAATTCGTAACAATATTTTTCTCAAAATTCAAAAGAACACTTTCCTGGGTAATATCAGGATATCTTATTTAAACTATCATCGAACTCAACCATACCAAACCGAACCGAAAATCATGAAGAAAGGAACCGAACGCCGGACAAAAAAAACATTTTTTCTTTTTTTTTTCACAAATTGCTACTGAGCAAATGAGCATGATTGAACCCAACGGCACTACAAACACTCATTTCATACATCGAACCGAACCGAAATTCGCGATCAAACAAAGGGATCGAATGCCGGGCGAAAAACACTTTTTCCTTTTTTTCACATGACTGCGTTTTTTGCACGACACAGCAAACCCAAATTTCAAACATTGAACCGAACCTCACCGAATCGAAATTCGCGAAAAGCAAAGAATGCCGTCGTCGCTTTGAGGAGAACGAGGAGAAGAACACTTTTTTTCTTCATCTTTACACAAGACACTAAAAAAACTACTGAACTACTAAGCATGATTTGCTTAAATACCCATTTTTGCACCAATTTTCACTATTGCACTTAAACGATTGAAAACGCTAAAATTTAACGGCACAGCACATTTGAATTTCAAATTTTGAAAACTTTCTAACCGATAAAACGGACGAATGATCGAAAAACCAATGCGCGAACCGATTGATTTCCACTGAGACCCGGGAGTAACTGAGTTGAATTCACGGAAAGAAAACTGCAGTATGTATGCGTCAAAGCTAAGCTCACCACTCAGCACCAGGCTCTCCAACAAATTGCTGAGCGATTGAATGGAGAGAGTTTGTGGTGGTTATTGAGTTTCACTTCTGGTCGTGGACATTTTTTGTGCTCCAAAAATTATGCAGGTTTTGTGGGGAAATGGTTTTTGACGTGACAACGTCTATTAAATCGGTGAGCGCTGAAATATGGGATGCCGAAACGCAAAAAACCCAGAAAAATGTAGACTAACCGTGTGAGTAGGCGTGGCCTAGCGAATGTGTAGTAGTGAGCTCGCGCGAAAATGATCAACATATCAGATAAAAATAAATTCGGCGTCGTTTAGTGGAATTAAATCAAATAAAATCATATCATAGACCTATTGTTGATAGAATATTAGAAATAAAGAACACTTAAACGTTTGAGTATAAAATTGTCTTATTCAATTAAATACATGTATAATACTGTAATATGAAAATAAAACATTGAAATCAATAAAAAAATTATATGTAATTGTTGAATATATAATATTTATACCTCATTCATAAAATCGTATAATAGACGTTGTCACGAAATAATGGATTTGGCTAGTAACAGCCAATCTAATAACAGTTTTTTGCTATTGAATTTACGTTTTTTTTTGCCATTTGGATTTTAAATGTTATTTTTTGATAGCGCACATACCATATGCGACATGGGTCAAAGTTGACCTTACATAGATAATATTGCCATTTCTTCACAAAAAATGTGGTCTAGGTACGACCCGAAAGGCACACCATTTCATTTCATATTTTTTTCTTTTTTAACCAACGACGCAAAGAGGGTTGTTCTTATAAGTTCGAGTTGTCTGTGTGTCTGTCTGTGGCATCGTAACTTCTGAACGTATTAACATATTATGATGCCTTGTCTTTTTTTTCTAGAGCTAACGTGATCGAAATGGTCCTTAGCTACAATTTGTGAAGATCTGTTCAGGTGTTTCAAGGTCATTAGCTCTTTTTATTAGGTGCGGTAGGATTCTTAGACGAATAATGGGTAATGTATTTGTTCACGTCCGATCACCGCCGCAACCAACCAACATCGGCCGCGGTCAGTACTTAGATGGGGAACCGCTTGGAAACACCGCGTGTTCTTGGCGTCAAGTCGCCTATTTGCTGTCGCTCCATGTAACCCAGAGTAAGGAAACGCACACTCATGTGCGGACATTATACAATCTATTGCTCATAAACTGCTCACGTGCGTGTGCAATTTCGATTGCTGAAAGTTTCTAATTAAGACTTTATAGAAACGGAAGCCTGCAGGGATGAGAACGGACACCTAGTAGTAGAATCGCAGTCGACGCTGAGAATATGGAAAAACCACTTCTGCAGACTGTCAGCCAGAATGATCCAGTTCTAATCGACGACGAACGCAAAGAATTCCGTCCCCCTGACCTCGATGAAGTTCAGATTGCCATATCGAAGCTCAAGTCGGATAAAGCTGCTGGCGCAGACGGACTGCCTGCTGAGCTCTTCAAAGCAGCTGGGGTTGACCTGGTTAGGAGCATGCACCAGCTCATCTGTAAGATATGGTCAGAGGAAAGCATGCTCGAGGAATGGAGTCTCAGCATCATATGCCCGATCCACAAGAAAGGAGACCCCTCTGATTGCGCCAACTACAGAGGAATTAGTCTTCTTAATATCGCCTAGAAAATCTTCTCTGCCATTTTGTGTGAACGCCTGAAGTCTTTTGTAAATAAGCTGATAGGTCCTTATCAGTGCGGATTCAGGCCAGGGAATTCCACCATCGACCAAATCTTCACACTACAGCAGATCCTGAAAAAAAAAAGAATTCTAAGTCGACACTCACCACCTATATGTCGACTTCAAAGCCGCATACGACAGCGCAATAAGAGGCGAGCTATACAACGCTATGTCTACTTTTGACATACCTGCCTAAGATGGCCGGGCCATGTAGAACGAATGGACACCACAGCTCCAGCCCGGAGAGTCTTCGAATCTAAACCCAAGGGACGCAGAAGCAGAGGACGGCCGCACTTAAGATGGCGCACACAGGTGGAAGGGGACCTCAGCCAACTGGTGTGCGGCAATGGAAAAGGCTAGCAAAAGATCGTGCTAGTTGGAGGGGCATGTTGGTTGAGGCTCAGGTTCACCCCGAACTGTAGTCCCCAATAAGAAGAAGAAGATAATAAAGCCCTCTTTGACTAAAATGTTATAAAATTGGCAAATGAAAAAAATATGTTAAATGTTAAATGCACCCCATGTGCACACTCCACATGTGCGTTAAACAGAACCCACCCTACAGAGTGCACATAAGTGTGCGTTCTCTTTAACGAACATATGAAGTGCGCACAGGGATGAGTTTCCATAAATGCACACACACTCGTGTTCGTGGGCGAAAATAAAAATGCTCACAGCCATCGCTGTCGACTGGGCTCCTACAGGAGCTTTTGGCTCCCTTGTAGAGCACTTGACTACCCATCAATCAGAACGGCTCCCCGAATTTTAAAGATAAATTTCAATACTAAATAATATTCACATTCTAGTACAACTTTATAGTACTAGTTGGGTTCATAATTCGCATTCTTCAAAAAGATCAGCCGCATCTCCATGCAATAAAATAAATAAATTTGATTGCCGTGCAAAGTATAAGCCCCAATGACTTGGCACCAAGTCTAGTCCCTTTAATGACGTTATTTCCAAATTTGGTTAATGAATCGGAGGCTGAATCCCTGGATAAAGAATGGTGGTCAATTCTTAACCTATGTTTTGTTTACAAGGACTTAAGCCTTGATCGCTTTTACATTCATATTTTTACCAAAGAAAATGGACTAAATGAGCCTATGTTTCCACTGATAAAAAAAATTGTTGGAACAATTATTGCTTTTCCACATAGTAGTGCCACTGCTGAAAGGAAGTTTTCTTATGTAACCTTATCAAGGACAAAAAACGAGGCGCCCTTCATACAGGAACGGTAAATGCTATTTTAACGGCTAAAGAGTTGATGAAGGACAAATTTGCCGAAAACTGGGAGCCTTCTCACATTTTGATCTCTAAATATAAGAAAACCGGCCAAGTACGAGCCGGACTCTTGGACTTTTGCTAGCCTTTTCCATTGCCGCACACCCAGTTGGCTGAGGTCCCCTTCCACCTGTGTGCGCCATCTTAAGTGCGGCCGTCCTCTGCTTCTTCGTCCCTCGGGGTTGGATTCAAAGACTCTCCGGGCTGGAGCTGTGGTGTCCATTCGCTCTACATGGCCCAGCCATCTTAGGCGTTGAATCCGTAGACGCCTGACTAGGCTCATGTCGCTGTACAGCCCGTAAAGTTCGTGGTTGAATCCTTTCCTCCATCCCCCGTCTGTGTTTATAGGCCCAAAAATCACGCGCAAAATCTTTCTCTCGAACCGACCAAGGGTCTCCTCATCCGCCTTTGATAGTGTCCATGCTTCTGCGGCTTACAGCAGGACGGGGATGATAAGGGTCTTATATAGAGTCAACTTTGTCGTTCGGGAGAGGGCTCTATTACGCAGTTGCCTCCTGAGCATAGAGAAACAGCGATGGGCAAGAGTGATTCTGCGTTTGATTTCGGAACTGATGTCGTTGTTCCAGGTCACTGCGGAGCCCAGGTAGACGAAGTCCTTAACTACCTCGAACTTATATCTGCCAATACAAACGTTCTGGCCCGGACGTCGGTGGTGAGCGTCCTTTTTCGATGACAGCATATATTTAGTTCAGCACTCGTTTACCGCCAGAGCAGTTTTCGCCGCCTCGAACTCAATACTCGCAAACGCCTCATTGACATCTCGCTGTGATCTACCTATTATGTCAATATCGTCGGCGTATGCAAGGAGTTGAGAGGAAATAGATTGTGCCTCTTGTATTGGCCAGTGATTTTTGCACAATCATTTCCAATATGATGTTGAAGAAATCACACGACAGCGCATCGCCCTGCCTAGATCCTTTTTTGACCTCAAAACTATCGGTAAGGTGTTCACCGATTCGGATGGGGCAGTGAGCATTCACCAAACTCATCCTGCATAGTCTGACGAGTTTAGCAGGTATGTATGTCAAAGGTAGACATAACGTTGTATAGCTCGTCTCTAAATACGCTGTCGTATGCGGCTTTGAAGTCGACAAATAGGTGGTGAGTGTCGACTTGAAACTCATTGGTTTTTTCCAGGATCTGCCGTAGTGTGAAGATTTGGTCGATGGTGGACTTCCCTGGCCTGAATCCGCACTGATAAGGACCTATCAGCTTGTTTAAAAAAGGCTTCAGGCTTTCACACAAAATGGCAGAAAAGATTTTGTAGGCGATGTTAAGGAGACTTATTCCTCTATAGTTGGCGCAATCAGAGGGGTCTCCTTTCTTGTGGATCGGGCATACGATGCTGAGACTCCATTCCTCGGGCATGCTTTCCTCTAACCCGATAGTACCCACGCTAAGTTTTTTGTAAGCAATTTTCTTAGCAATAATATACATATAGTAGAAGTAGAACACTGTAGATATTAAGTAGGTAGTCGAAAGACATATATTAAGTATATAAATATTGTTTGTTTTAGAGTGCCCGTCTAGGGTCAGTAAGGCACGTAATATAGTTATGATAAGTTGCATAGGTATAGTAGGTATGTCGAAATAAAAATTAATTTAAAATGTAAAAAAAAATGTACCAGTTGTCGTCCGATCACCGCAATCAACCAGCGTCGGGCCCGGTTAGTATTTAGATGGGGAACCGCTCGGCAACACCGCGCGTTGTTAATTTTTTTTGCCAATTTTTTAGTTATTTAATTTCTAACAAAAAACGGCTTTGCCGATTTTGCTGAAGACTTACTCAGTTCTAAGTCGCGTAATTATGCGTGGAATGAACCCGATCTCATCTCAATATCATCTTTGGTTATCGAGATAATCGAAGCACGCACATACGCACATACGTTCATACGTACATAAAGGCACACATATGTACATGAATTCTGGTAACCTTGAAACATGGAGATTTGTATGTCAAAATTTGCAATTCGCAAAAATCGGCCCCATTACAATAGCTTCCCACTGGGAAGTCAAAAAGCAGCGAAACCGGGACCTGAACCGCAACCAGAACCAAAATCAAAACCCAGCAACGCCGCCATAATTACAACAAAAGTTAATTGCATTCAACGCATAAATACCCCATTCAGTGCAAAAGTGCCCGCCCCAACGGACCTAAGTAACTTTCTTGTGGCAGAACCTCTCCTCGTTCCGTTCTAGCGAGAGATTCTATTAGAACGTTCTCGTTCTGATTTCAAAAACCACAAACTAACAAGCAAAAGCAGTTGAGTGTCGCTTTAAATACATAGTTCCCCCGTTCGTCCTGATTTTTTAGTTTTTTTTTTTTTTTTCTGTTGGTTAGTCTCCCGGTCGCTCTTTGTTTGGTGTAAACTAATTGCTGTCATTTCCCTGTCATCATACAGAGGATGATAGGATATACATGGTACATCAGCACAAAAGAATATAGTATCCTCGCCCCATGCCCTGTTCTATGGTTGCTAACCAAAAGCAAGCTTTCTACCCTAAAAACCAGAATACACTCGTGTACATACTATGGCCTAAGCCCAGGGGGGAAAAAACCTCCTAGAACTTGTAATTTATGGGCGTGAACGTTTTGTTTGGTTTTGAAACATTTTTCACTTGTTTACACGTGACCTGTAATAAACTTTTTGTGCCGTATGATGTGTGTTTCATATGAAGGAGGCTGAGGCTGCCTTTGCAGCGCCAGTTAAGTTATGTTTGAAAAGGATTAGGTAATTAATTACTTTTTAAGTCAAGAAATTTACTGCTGACAAGCTGATGCAGCCATCCGGGCGAGATGTCTTTATTTTCGTTCCCGCGCAACAAGGAGAAGGAAATGATGGCAATTCGCTTGTCGTTCGATAGTACGTACAAATGAACTCGTACTACACCGTTACGCATGGTGTATCCGTACTCGTACCCATCGCTCCTGTTTACTATCTCCGTTGCTGGAATAGAAGTTTTGTACAATTGTTCACTTTGTTTGCATACATTTCCGATTAGATATTTTGAAGGGGGCAGGGGGCCATAGAGGTAGTCTGCTGGCCTGGCATTCCTAAACTCTGTCGAAAGGGATTTTATTTGTTTTATCCTTTCGTGTAGTTTTACGAGCAAAACGACAGAGCGAAAGATAGGACGAAAAGCAATTTTCGGTTTTGCGTGGGCGAGCATTCCGATTCTTTTGCTTTTGCCTTTGCTCGTGCTCTGTTTTGAAATGAAATTTTTGCTCGAATAGCACGCATTGTCGCGCGGAATCGTATGCTGGTCGGTTGGCCGGGTTAACGTTTGGTAATCCTCTCCTGTTCGCTGCCTGGTACATTGTTATCAAATCAAAATGGGAAAACGTCGAGGGGTTGCGGGGATTGGGTTGTGGAGAATTTAAGAGACTGGGGTGCCTGGGGAGCTTCAATAAAAATTCGTTCGAATTTCAATCGAACCATGGGGGATTTGCATATTATATAAGAGGTGTCCCAAAATCCGCGCAAGAAGTAATTCTGATAATTCTTGAAGTACGCAGTGTAATGTTAGGGTGGATTGGCTTATAGGGCAGACAGCTCCCACGCCTTTGCTGCCGAATACGCACTATTTTGTCGAAAATCTCGATGGCCGCTTTGCATAAATTCAACTAAATTCCAGTGACTTAGCGCTCAATTTTATCCTTTAAGACGGGATTAGTCCAGAGATCGTTGGCATAAACCTTAGGTTGAAAAGAAGGGAGCCAATGTCTCCAAAACCGGAACTTACACGACTACGCAGTAACTGATTTATTCTTGTATCACCAAGGATGGCTCGATTAAAACTAACAATGACGCGCCAGCTTAACCCTGAACAAATGATTATCAAGCGGCACTGCGTCTGGACTGTACCGTGGGTATATCACAATTTCCTCACCTAACTCTTGCTCTTTCCAGGAAGTGTGTGATCGGGCAATATCCTCTTTGCCAATTAATGCCGTTTTTTAAATGCTTGGTGTATTTTTCTTTCGTGCTTTTTGTTTTTTTTTTTTTTGGCGGAAGCTTCTGTTATCTTTCGGAGACGCAAATCTTCTTGTTCTTCTTTTGGCGCTACAGTTCATATAGAAACTGAGCCCCCTAAATAACCTCTCCAACTGGCACGGTCTTTCGCCAGCAGTCTCCAGTGCCGCACGCCTAGTTGGTTAAGGTCCTCTTCCACTTGGTTGCTCCCTTGCGTTGCCACAATGCTTGACAGCGCTTTTGTGGTTTTTGACTCAACATGCTATGGCCAAAGGAGCTTGCTATCTAAGACGACTCCCAGGTACTTAGCTTCCATAGATACCGCAATGGGAGTGCCTTTTAGTACCAGCTGAGTCAGGTCAGTATTTTTCCTCCTTTTCGTGAAAAGAACGTCATCGGTCCTAAGTGGATTAACCGACAGCCCATTTCTTGTACACCAATCATCGATCACATTTAGCACCGCCTGTGCTTTGAAACGAAGAGTCGCTAAGCATGGTCCGACAGAAAGAACGGGGACATTCCATAGATAAATAGACTCCGGAGGCATTGAAAGCATCAAGCACAGAGTCGACTACCATGCATCACAATAGCAGAGACAGGACGCCGCCTTACGGGCAGCCCCAGTTCACGGTGGATTTGACATATTGATTGAGGCCTGCATCAGCGGTCAAAGTCCTGTGCACAAGCATTGCTTTGATCCACATGACCAGTGCCGTCTGACAGCATTACACATGCTGTCGAAAGTTGCGTTATCAAAAGCTCCCTTAATGTCGTCCAAAATGCCCAGCGCGTACTCTTTTCTTACGAGCACGCATTCAACTCTTCCAATTATGTTGAATCTCCGAAAGAGGATGCATTCGAAGGACAATTTTGCACACTTGCTTCTCTACCAGTCTCTCCATGCTTTTCAGCATGAATGATGTTAGACTAATTGGTCTAAAATTCTTGGGAAGTGAGTAATCCTTTTTTCTTTTTTGGGAACAAAGACTACTTTCAGTGTGCGCCAAGAAATAGGTATATAGGTAAGCACCAGACTAGCAGTGAAAATTATTTTCAAAGGCCCGTTGGTGCCTGGCGATTTAAATCCATCGAAGGATGTATGTATGTATGTTGGCGTTACAGTCCATGAAGAACCTGAGCCGAGCTTCTCTCAATCACCCATGTTGTGTGTGATTTCATGTTCACATAGGTGAAAGGGACCTACAGTTTTATTGCCGGTTCCGAACGGCGAATTTCGAGAAGCTTTTCATGACAATTTTACTACAGGGGGTTTTGTCAGAACCCCGCTGAGGAGAAACACCGTGAAAAACACGTTCGATGACATGGCTGTGTCGGGATTCGATCCCAAGTCATCGGCGTCAGAGACCAACACACTACCCACTGCGCCACGGTACTCTCTCCATCGAAGGATACTACAGCAAATTCAATGGCTTCAGCCGTTACCACACGCGACGCAATATACCAGCTACGCCGAGGTGTTTTCATAGTTCCAGTTGCAGTTTCCCTTGAAGGAGTGTGCACTGGGAAATGAGCTACTGGAGATTTGTAGGTTGCAACCATAATTTGATGTGATCTTTGTCAGGCTAAGACTTTTCCCTCGTATACCCCTAGTTTTGAAAGTTTTTCGACTTCAGTGATTGGAGTGCCATCCATGGATAATGCCTGAGGGAAGTCGACATGCTTTAACGGCAGAAGACAACATTGTGGTTTACTTACTTACTTACCAGGTCAGCGGTCCATGGAGGATCTGAGCCTGAGCTATAGCTGCCTTCCATCCTTGACGGTCCCAGCACGCTGCTTCCAGTTATCAAGACAAAGATGTCTTCCATCCGCGATTACTTGGTTTTCATATCGGAGGTTCGGTCTTCTTCTTGAACCAGGAGGCTAGGAGTCGAAGACCTTCTTAGCTGAAGCGTTGATGTCCATGCGCTCGATGTGGCCGAATCAGTGTAGTCGACGTATCTATGCCTTCCGGACTACACTCACATCTTTGTACAGCTCGTAGAGTTCGCGGTTGTGTCTTCTTCTCCATTCACCTTCCTCACAGATAAGACCAAATATCCGGCGCAGAATTTTTCTCTCGAAAGAACCCAAAATCAGCTCCGCTGTCCTGCTTATCGTCCAGTTTTCGGCTCCGTACAGCAAGACTGGCAGAATGAGCGTTTTGTAAAGCATGCACTTTGGTCTTTCGAGTGAGGAGTTTTGACCCCAGTTGTTTGGACAAGCCGAAGTAGCAGCGGTTGCCAAGGGCGATTCTATGCCGGATCTGACACTGTGGTGTCATTTGTGGAATTTACGTTTGCCCCAAGGTAGACAAACTCCTTAACTACCTCGAAATTGTAGCTCTCAATTGTTATATTTTGCCCTCATTGACCTTAAGACCAACTCGTTTCGCCTGTTCATCAATCGCGGTGAATGCTTCCACAATGCCAAGGCGAGAACACGCGATGATGTCGATATCTTCCGCGTATCCTAGCAGCTGGATGGACTTGTAGAAGATAGTGCATTCCCTGTTGACGCCTGTCCGTCGCACTATCTGCTCCAGCACCAGGTTGAAGAAGTCACATGACAGCCCATCTCCTTGCCGAAATCCGGTGCATGTTTCAAACGGTTCCGAAATTCTAGAACCGAGTTTCATCGCGTATTTTTTAGCGTGGCGCGACACAACTGGATCAGTTTTGCCGGGATCCCGAATTGGGCCATCACATCAAACAGTCCTTCCCGATGAATGCTGTCGTATGCGGCTTTAAAATCGATGAAAAGATGGTGTGTATCGATTCGAAACTCGTTGGTCTTTTCCAGGATTTGTCGAAGTGTGAAAATTTAGTCTTAGTCGATTTTTTTTTTTTTTTTTTTTTAGAGACTCGCGCAGGTTCAAGAGTTTTTATATTCTCTTATGATGTGTTGACACACACAACCTGAACGGAGTACAGTGGTTGGGGTCGTTGATGTTCGTTCACTACTCTCAGGGGTGGTTGTCCTAGACCTAGATAGGACGAGAGCCGACCAAATTCCGCGTTGGTTATAGTCCGTAGTAATTCTTTCAAGCACTTTTAGTATTGCATACGCAGAGGATGAATTTCGTTTGACCATATACTGTGAGTGTTATGCCTGCAGCAGTACGTCTGGTCACTTTCCATTCTCAACAGCGTTGCATACTTTTTGGCGGCATAGAAACTACTTTTTCTTGGCTATGAAGCGAATTTGAACCATAAACCTTCCGCTCGGCGGTCGATGATGTTAACCACTGCACCACGGCCACTGCAGGGCCGGAAGCCGCTGCTGCCGATTAGTGCGGTGCAAAATGGCGTTAGACGGATCTTGTATGCGACATTGAGCAGGGATATATCTCTATACTTCTTGCAAGAGGTATTCCAGTCGTCGGGCATGCTTTCGTCTTCACAAATTCTGCAGATGATCTGGTGTATGCTCCCTACCAGAACATTGCCGCCAGCCTTGAAGAGCTCTGATGGCAAGCCATTTGAGCCTGCGGCCTTGTTATTCTTCAGCTTCTGAATAGCTGTGCCCACTTCTTCGATGCTGGGTGGGAGGACTACTTCAGCGGCTGGAGTTGGGATTTCCTCGGTCCCTACCACTCTCTCTTGGTCATGCTCGTTAAGCAGCTGCTGGAAATGCTGCTTAAATACATCCACTATTCCCTGCGGGTCGGTGACAAGATTACCCTCGCAGTTTCGAAGAGCCTGGGTGTCCTTTTTGAAGCCTCCTGCAAGGCCTTTGGCTTTCTTGTAAAAGGCTCGCGTTTTATACTTATCCCTAGACTCCTCAATATCCTTGAGCTGGGAGGCTGCGAAGATTCTTTTCTTTTGTCGTAGTAGTTTTTTCTCCTCCCTTCTTCTGGCTCGGTACTCTTTTTGCGCTGCACTGGTTTTCCTGGTTACGCCTCGTCGGTTGCTGCCTTTTTCTGCTCACACTCGCCATTATACCACGAGTTTCTTGTCGGGGATGGTAGTTACCCTAAGGTGGTTTCGGCTACTTCCTGAATGGCTGAGCGGCAATGCAGCCATTATTGGCATTTGTGTTCGACGTAGGCATACCGTAGAGTCTTTCGCTCAGCTACTCCCTGTAGACTCTGGTAACCTCCGGTGTGCTCAGGCGACCAATATCGAACCTCCTCCTGATGGGCTGGTGCAGCTTTCTGACATTGGACAGTCGAGCTCTGAATCTTGCCGCTACGAGGAAGAGAGGAATTAATCAGAAAACGAATATGAAAAGCTGAGAGTACTGTGGTCAACGAAGGAATGAATAGGATTAGAAGTAACACACAAGAGATCATTAATGAAACTCAGAAAGACAGAAAAAGTGTCGGAGACAGAACGGAGCCTTGGGGAACCCCGGAATTTATTTTGTGAGAAACAGACTTGAAACCGTCCAAGACATTGAATTTCATTTGCATTTTCGACCAAAGAGCTTGGTGACAAACTCTGTCAAGTGTTTTTGAAATATCAAGTGCAACAGTCCTGTGTTCACCAGAATTGTGCAAAGATTGGTTCGACTTTTCGGTGAGATATGCTGTCAAATCACCAGTGGAGCTGTTGCAACGAAAAGCAAAGGGACGTAAGTGCTATGGGATGGTAGGAGGGGGAAGAAGGTTCGCCTGTTTTTGGGAACGGGTTGGTCAAATAGGGTTTTCCATCTACTCGGAGAAAAACCCTAGAAGAGTAGGAAAGATAGAAAAGCTTACGCAATGGTTTCGCTAGCGTGGGAGAACACCTCTTCAGAAGTACAGAGTAGATACCATCTGGACCAGTGGAGCTGTGATGACAGATGTGGGCATGTGGAATGTTGCAAACATCCGATCTAGTAGGTGTTATGCCCATACGACAAACTACTTTGGTCCACCAAAACTCACAATCCGCTTATGCGCCAGATATTACAGAAATTTAGTCAACGAACCGCCATGTTACGCCGCCATACGCGACCTGTGCCCCCTCGTGGATCGGTGCTAATACGCTCAGTTCAAAGATCTTCTCCGTCGACTTAAGAAGAAAGGGTGTCAGACTTTAGTCTGATGATAAGTTGACTTTCCTACATCCCTTCAAGATAGAAGCAGGAATTAAAGAGGGGTATTAGGAGTTTAGTCCAGAGGTAGAGCCGGAACTCCAGCATTGCTGCCTTAGCTTTAAGTCGTTTGAGGGTGCGCCTATTGCTCACCTTATTTTATCAGTACGACAAGGGAAACTTTCTCTGTAGTTTATCTAGTGTCAAGCACCCGGTTTACGGAGTAGAATAGGAATGCTATTTTGACAGAGCCTTATAGCCTGGCAGTGGTATGAAAGGATTCAGTTTTAGTGGTTCTTACAAGACTATTATTATAGGAAGAGATGAGGGTCTCGTCCAGCTAAAGAGTCGCTTCCGCTATGCCGTTAGGGATGGTTGGCGATCTAATAAGCGTGTCTTCAAAGTTGTTTGCCATTAAACCGCAACTGTGCCAGGAGTATGTTGCATATGGTTCGACTGCAGTACGTTTACATCACTTAAGGATCAAACCAACCGAAAACAATTGGAAAAGAAATTAATTTATTTAACGCAACACTAAGTATTTCTAATTTAAGTCGACGAGATGGTTTTTAGCGTTCCACGCTGGTAAACCACGGTACACGAACCCCACGGTGTTGTAGAGTTTCTCACCTCTGCTTTGATGAATAGCGGCCACGGCACGGGCAAGACTGCCTTCATAGTCCAGCGACGGCTTCTTTGGATTTATTGAAAGAGCTAATAAAACAAAAGGTAATTACAAGAAAGGGAGATGGGTTATTCCACTTACGTTTGATAGATCCCTTCTTCCAGGCATGCTTGTCGATATGGTGCCAATGAAGAACGCCTTCTGTGCTCGATGGTATCCACTCACTGAGCAGGTTCGTGGCGATTTTATCCACCTGGAAGTCTAAGCCCAGTTGTAGGGTTCCAACCACAACTGGGCTAAATACAGACAGACGAGATTAGAAGCTCAACTTTTCCATAGACATACGCACCATAGAGCCGAATGGTAGTACAGATGTGAAGCAACCATTTCACTGTGCAGCCCTTGAGATCGCAGACGCACCGAGTCACATCCAAACAGGAAAACGATGCACTTCATTTGAAATTTGCTGATTTTCCTGCCATTCAGGTACTGAAGGCCAGACCCATGACCGCAGTAACTAAGTATAGAGGAAATGAGAAAAGGAACTACTAGCACCGAATGCTCCTCCGCAAATTGCCTGCCTCGAGCTCTTTACGTTCTACTCTCGAATTAGGATTACGTCTGCATATTTCTACTTATCGGTCCGAATCTGCACTCGTCAGGGACTTGGACCAATTGAAAATGAGAAAAAAAAAATGACCGCTCGCAAGATGATGGCAATTTGAGGAGGAAGAAAATCGATAACGATGACCCATGCAGATAGGCCACAACTCAAGGTACTAAGTAAACAAAATTCCGCTTCTTCCCCACTTACACATAGCAGTCGGCCTCCTCAAATATCCTCATGAAATCAACGGCTTTCGGCACCACATTGTACGTGCACTTCCACTCCGGCAGCCAATAATTAAAGAAGCTCTTCATCCTCTCTTCCATGTTAGGTAAATTGCAATCTGCAATCCCGAAATGAAAATTAAATTTGCGATTTTCGATTGCGAATTAATATTCAATTGGTACCTGGATTAATGACACAGCGTCCTTGTGCGGCGTCCACCATTAGATATCCGTTTTTTATCCGTGATTTATAGCGTTCGTAGAGTCGAACGAGAATATGAAATGAGCTCATGCGGCAGACCTCTTGCAAGGGGTTCAATGCCTCCCAGTAAAAGTGGTCGATTCGCTGGAATTGAATAAATTGATGAAGGCACACGGTGAATGGTGTACTCGTCTTACTTCGTCGATGATCAGAATGCAAGGACCAAATGTAATTCCCCTGTCCTCGGGCAATTTTGTGAGAAAGTCATAAATTGCCTGGGATGTCGCATCACAGTCGCAGGTGGAGGACAGTGTCGTACTGATTTCGATTATATGCTCACGAGTTAGAAGATGACGCTGCTGGGAGAGCAGGCTGAGAAGCACCTGTTGCTCGTCATTGAGGCTGTCGACGCGTTCAAGTGTTACTGTCGCATCTGATGATGGATTACTATCGTTCCTTACCTGTGTTTATTGCAGAAGTTATCGACAGTTTTGAAGATGTTCTTCTGACGTTCCTTGCACACTGATCTTGCATTTCCACAGAATAATACGAACCACGGTCCTAGGAAACTTTTTAGCTCCGCCAAGGCGTCCTACAACCAATCAAGGCATGAAACAAGTAATAATGCGCTAAGGGAATCTTGTAAACTCACCACCAGACGAGTCTCGAGTGTATTCATGCCTGCCCAGTAGTTCTCCAATTCCTGGTTGGTCATCTGTTTCGATGGTAGACTCGAAAACTCCGCGAATGAGTTCGTAATTATTGAGAATCTCTCGAAGAGTTGTGCTGAAACCAAAAGAACATTGCATTCTTGCCACGATTCGTGTGCATTTTATACCCTGATTTTCGGCTGATAATCGCAGGCATATCGGCTCGGGAAACTCTGTACTACGTGCGTGCTTGAGTATAGAGATATATATTGGCGCATGGGATGCGAAAATCTCTCGGAATGTCTGGAATGTGGTATCGTTTCGCTGCTCCTTGCACAATTGAATCACGGTCCATTCTAAAATGCACATAATAGACAGTTTGATTGGTTTTCTTTTAGTAACAATTCTCACCCTCTGGTAGGGTAGCACAAAACCCTTGTACTCGCTGCATGCCCTCATCTGGGCTTTTCACTCCATCCAGTGTGATGCCATCTTCCACCGAGTCGACTTGTGGATATTTCTTATTTTTCAAGTACTCCACCGCATAGCTTAGAAGCGGACTTCTGTAATAAACCCTAAACACGTACGGCTAATACTTTGAAATTAAAAGATAACAACTCACTCCTCCAATGAACGCTCACCGGCAGTTGGCATGCTTCTTCGAACGTATCCGCCTTCTGCTGCAATGGAAATGCCATGAATGTAGTGCTAACGATTTATTGTATCATGTACTTACTCGAGCTATTGAATCTTGACTCGAAGCCAGTGCAAAGGGATTTTATTTGATAAAATATTGCACTTTTCATGTCCCCATTTCTGTACGAGTCTTTTGCACGTTTGAGCAGTAATTCTAGGCAGAGTAGGCCATAGTTGGAGGTAATTTATAATGGAATTAATAAAACCAACCTCTGTAGTCAGATCCGGCATATCTTCCGCCAAAAAGCAGGTTTTCTTTGGACATATTTTAATAAAATTCAATTTAATTTCAGTCTTTTGGCTCTTCTCCGTTTTGTTTTGATTCAAATGTCAAATTTGAAAACCATCTTCGCGAGTAAATGGTGCATTGGCTGTTTTCATCGGATGGGTGCATTCAGCGCTCTCAAAACTTTTTCTTAAAAAAATAGTTGCTTATTCGGTGTAAGGCGGTGTGTACGAATAAATAATTATTTGTTTTGTTCGTTCCATAGAAACTTTTGCATCCACTGTAGCAAGAACTGTTGGCATTGACTGCATAAGGGCACAGCTTCCACACGACTTGCTTTTATTGTTCAGAGCCCATAAAGTTTGAAAACGTCTTGTGATTAGGTTAGAAGACCTCTTTAAGGGACAGTAAGTTGAGTCTTACTGTCTTACTATATGTTTACTACCGTAATACCAGATACACAATTCGTAAAAACAACGAGGTTTCTGAAATTAAGTTCTGTTTAAGGACCTCATACGGTAAAGACAATCCTCTCCACGCGCGACTGCCGTTAAGTATTACTTCGCGGGACCGGTTGGCGTTGTACGCTACATTTCGGGTGGCGCCCTTGTAAGCTACAAGAGGCTTCGGCTGCCATAGCCTCGGATGGACTAACGCAATAGCAAAGCATTGCTCATTCCAGTTATCTATAGAGACCATCAGCAAGGGACCAGGTTTTCGGCGCTATGCCCGGCGATCACCATTTGTCTATTTAGCACAAGACTGCATGTTCTGCGTCCTCTTCAGGATTCGGACAATGTGGTCACACCAGCGACCTATCATGTCCACGTCTATGAAGATACTTTTGATAGCCGCCATGTCCAGACAGAAACTGCGAAAGGTGGTAATTACAGTCTCCTACCGTTCTTGATGTCCAAGTCTCGATAACCGGAATGAGCCTATGCGTCCACCTCCCCCTTATAGAGGCGTCCCACCTGGCTTGTCGTATTGCACAGGATGTTACCCGTTCTTGTACTCTTATACGCTTGGCCTGCTGCCGGTCAGACGATTGCCTACGATATACCCTCTTGAGGTCGTCTGCCAGTATGTTAATGGGTAGTATTCCTGCTATGACGAACGCTGCGTCATCTGAGATGATCCTGAATCGGCTGATTGTCCTTATTGCACAGAGTCTATGGACTAACGTTCTCATCCGTTTCAGTTGTCCTACTGCGAGTACTCCAGCCCAAGTTGGGGCAGCTTACAGTAGCCCGTTTACATTCGAGAGTATTCGTAAGAGTGCTCCTTGTGTAAGTGATGCCTTTTCGCTGGCGTGCATTATGTGTTTCCTAAAGGAAAGCTTGAAGTCCAGCCTAAGCCCTAGGTACTTCATTGATTCCTTAGACCTAATCGTCTGATCTCCGACTAAGAAGTTCGCATATTCCATTTTCTGGCGGCTGGTTATAAGCACAGCCTCGTGGGCCGCTTGTTCCAGACCGGCATTTACAAGCCAATCATTTATTTTGGAGTTATGTAGTTGTGGTCGTAGCCACCTCCACTTTCTCTATGTGCTTGGCCACTGTGACAATAGCAATGTCGCCGATGATTCGCACTCCTTCGAGAAGCGCTAATCGTAAAAGGCCATCATACGTATGTAATACGACGTAAAGGTCCGAGGACTGATCCCTGTGGATGCCTTCATCGGTGTAGTATAAAAGCCTCCTGTTGTTGAAATAGTCTCCATGGTGTACCCATGGCAATTAGCTGCCGAGTTAAAAGCATTTTTAACGTCCAACGTTAACGCACAATATTTCTTCTCACCTCCTTTCCAACTCTTTTCTTGTAAGGCGTCCGCGGTCAGGCTTACTACTTTACTTGACCCGGAAGAAGGAACTCAACACTACGATAATCGAAGAAAACAGTCAACATGACATTGTTTTTTAAGCGGCTTTGGCGCGGCCTTTTTGGTCTTGCGCACCTTTAACTCCATACTCACTTGATTGATCGGTTGTTTCTGGGTCCTAAGCATTGGCAACATTGCGTTATTTCTCCCTGTCAGAAGGGTATTCTTTAATTGTTTGATTCCATCTCCTCTGGGTCCATCCCTATATTATCGTCATAGCTACAGTGTTGTGGTACTAACGGCCCTTATTCTTCGGATTTGTTCTTATTTTAGCTACGTGTGCTACTCATCTTAGTCCCCTTAACTCTATGACTCGGCTGGCGCTAGGACTAGATAAAGTCCCTCAAGTTTTTGACTATGTGGCTTTCTGCACTCCCCTTTATCTTCGTGCCATAGAGGAGCTAGACTATCACACTTAGGATGGGTGACTACTTTACAGCCTCAAAGCTCCATCCATGCCATGATGGAAAGCAGCCTACATAGCACGCACTATCGAAAGTTGTGTTCTCAGATGCTCTGTCGATGTATATAAAACTGCCACTGATTAAGTATGTAGGTGGGTGCAGAATACGCACTGAAGAATCTTAGCCGTACTAGATTAGGTCAGGTCGATGAAGCCGGTTGTTACATCTCTTTACTTATTTACTTGGACGTTGCCACTGTTTGGAGTCAACCTGGACCTTAACTAAAATGCCTCTCCTATCGGCACGACTTTAGCTAGCTGAATCCAGAGGTCCCTTTCCACCAGTGTGCGCCACCTTAGAAACGGCCGTCCTCTGCTATGTCATCCCTCAGGGTTGGAGTCGAAGATGTTGGTTCCATAGATTTCTGACAAGCCATCGTATAATCTTCTAGTAAACTCTCCACCAATTTTTGAATTCGTTTTTGATAGGCTCCAAGCCTCTACACCATAGAAGCCGCCCGGGATTGTTATGGTAATGCAGAGGGTCACCTTGGTTGTCCGGAAAAGGTCTCTACTTCTAAATTGCTTATTGGCCCAATAAAAAACACAAAAACAGCAATTGGCAGGAACTATTCTATTCAGCGGCCTAAGTTTTCTGGCCTTAGTCAACATAAGTCTCTTATGATACCACTTGGAGCTAGTCTCCAGACTGATCACATTAAAAGTCGAGCGAATCTTCTCTTAAAGTGGCTGCTGTGAGCTATATTTATAAGGCTAGCTTCGTGATAAGTTTTTGAACGTATCAAACGGTTCACCGATTTTTTCTCTGCCTCGATAACGAAGCTTCTGCAGAGCCTTTCAGGATGTCTATGAAATTCATAACGACCACGCACGCTCGGTTTAGTCTACATTTATCTCGCAACTCGGCGAATAAAGCCTTCTGCCTACGAATATACTGCATGACAGAGGCATGAGGAGCGTCAGAGTTACTATGGAGTAGGCGGCTGACAATAGTCGAACCAAGTCTAGCGAGTTCTGTTCTTCACGAGTGATCCTCAGCTCCTTCCGGTGTAGATTGATTGTCCAGTACTTATGCGATTTATCGAAGAGAAATTTCGCCAAAATACCGTGGATGGATATTGTGTTCAACAGTACGTGCAAACGATAAAATTAGTTCATCAAGCCGGGTATTCTGTTCCGGCAACATTCCGCGTACTTTGCCAATTTTACGATCGTCATAATCGTCCTACCGAGAGGACTATTCGCAGACTGGTGGATAAATTGGAGTCCACTGGTTCAGAAAACGATAAACCATGAGGCGGACCCTAAGCGATGAGGCCCATTTCTGATGATTGGGTACGTCAACAATCAAAATTGTCGAATTTGGAACGATACCAATCCACATGAGATCCAAGAGCGTTCAATACATCCCGAAAATGTCACTGTTTAGTGTGGATTTTGGGATGGCAGCGTCATAGGTCCATATTTCTTTGAGAACGACGTTGCCCAGGCCATCACCGTCAACGGCGAGCATTATAGGTCGATGATTACCAACTTCTTAGCCTGAATTGGATGATATGGACACCAACGATATGTAGTTTCAATAGGACGGCAATACATGCCACACAGCGTTAGCCACATTGGAAATTCTAAAAAAACAATTCGGGGGCATGGTCATTTCAAGTGGAGGTGATGTGAATTGGCCACCGAGATCGTGCGATTTGACACCGTTAGACTTTTTCTTGTGGGGTTTTCTGAAGTCGCAGGTCTATGCGATAAAACCACAAACCACAGCGGTCCTCAAAGCCAACATAACACATGCCAGCCACATGACTGACCTATGTACTAGAGGGGCTAGTGCTAACAAATAGCATGAGGCACTGCACCCTGTATTGATCTATTGTGCCTGCTAGCCGATCAGACGAAGTTCATCCTCCATTTCCTTAATAAAGCTGAGAATGTCTCTCTTTAGGAGCTGAGATGATCCCCTCAAGAGTGATAAGTTCACTTAAAAAGAGACGCTTTTTAAGATGACAAAGAGCAGCACGCTCACATGGTATATGTCCTGCTGTGTCTTCGTCCTCAAGGCAGAGCCAGACACGTAGTTTCAGACGAGAGGTTGTTTTTATTGTGAAGATATCTCAGACCACAGTGTCCCGTAAGTAGCAGACTAGTCTTCTGATATTTACTCTATTTCCATTGGCGAAGTCCTTGAACGTTGCTCCAAAGGGACTGACAGGTGTTGCGATTTTTCCCACGTGTCTAAGAAAAAGTTAATTTTAGACTTGGGAATGCCACAGGCTTCGCTGAAACCTTTCCCAGCAATTTGATCAGCGTTTTCATTGCCCTTAATACCTTTGTGCCCTGGCACCCACTGGAGTTTGATCTTATTTCTTTTGCCTAGGTCTTGTAGGGCATCATGGCGTTTCTTAATGGGTTGCGAACTCAGCGCTGTAAACGCTGCTTAGCTATCAGAGAGTATATTTTGGTGTTTTCTCCTCTTATGCTAGTCTCTAAGTTTAGATTGACGCATATCAAGATGGCATATAATTCAGCTTGGAAGATACTAGGACTCGTTCCTAGTTAACATACTTACTTACTTACTTACTTTGATGGCGCTACAGTTCGGGGTGAACCAGGGCCTCAGCCAACAAGTCTCTGCATATATTTGGTCTTCCCCATTTACCCTTAGACCGCTTCTGCTTCAATCCTTGTGAACGCCTCATTGACGTCTCGCTTTGTTCGTCCAATAACATCAATGTCATCTGCGTAGGCAAGCAATTGTGTGGACTTGAAGTAGATCGTAGACCTCTTGTATTGGCCGCAGAGTCCCGCACGATATTTTCAAGAATAATGATGAAGAAATCACATGGCAGTGCGTCACCCTGTCTAAAACCTTTTTTAACATCAAAGGGGTCGGTTAGTTCACCTCCGACCTTAATGGAGCAGCGAGAGTTTTCCATAGTCATCCTGCATAGTCTGACGAGTTTGGCAGGAATGTTAAAACATGACATGGCTCTGTATAGCTCGTCTCTATAAACGCTGTCATAAGCGGCTTTAAAGTCGACGAAAAGATGGTGCGTGTCGACCTGGAATTCATGGGTCTTCTCCAAGATCTGCCGTAGTGTAAATATTTGGTCTATCGTGGATCTTCCTGGCCTGAAACCACACTGGTAGGAACCTATCAGATTGTCCACGAACGGTTTCAGGTTCTTACACAGTACGGCAGAGAGGATCTTGTACGCGATGTTCAGGAGGCTTATCCCTCTGTAATTGGCGCAGTCATGGGGGTCTCCTTTGTTATGGACCGGGCAAACGATACTGAGATTCCATTCATCGGGCATGCGTTCTTCCGACCATATCTTGCAGATGAGTTGGTGCATGTTCCTAACCAGCTCATCGCCAGCTGCTTTAAACAGCTCCGCGGGGAGTCCGTCTGCTCCAGCAGCTTTATAAGACTTAAGTTTCGATATCGCTATCTCAACATCGTTTAGGTCGGGTGGACGGGATTCTCCTTCGTCTTCGTCCATTGTGAATAGTTCGCTCTGCTTGACGGCGGCATTTTGACTATCATCGCCGTTATACAGTCTGCAGAAGAGGTCCTTCCACAATCTCAGCATCGACTGTGACTCCACTACTAGTTTTCCGTGCTCATCCCTGCAGGCTTCTGCTCTGGCTTTATAGCCTTGGCGTGTTCGTTATACTTTCTGGTAACATTTTCGAATGTCGTTCCTGCAGTAACATCTCTCCATCTCCTCGATCTCGCGATTCTCGTGCTCCTTCTTTTTCCTTCTCAGAAGTGCATGCCCCTCCCTCCTTTTCTGTTCATAGAGCTCGCGGGCAGCTCTCGTCCGTCGATGCAATGTGGCCATGTATGCATTCTGTTTCTCTACATGGGCCTGTCTGCACTCATCATCAAACCAGGGGTTTCTCGACGGTGGTGGCTCGAAACCGAGTATATCTGAGGCGGCCTCCCTAACGGCTTTCTTGGCTTTCCTAGTTAACATAGCCTTCGAAATCTTCCGATTTGGTCCTAAGATGCCGGTGCCAACGCCAGAAACCATCTTGAAGCCATCAGCGTACCACCTAGGGCCTTCGACGTTGCGCAAGGGATCATTGGTTTCCCAAGCTTGGCGGTTTGGGATCAGTATCTCAAATCGCTTGCCAAAAGTGAGCGTGTGTGGTAATGCGTCCGAAACCGTGGTAACCATGTCCAGTTCAGGAAGATGTTGCAGGATGGACATGTGACCCATAGGGCTACATGGCAAGCCTGTTCCCGAGCCAAGAATTCTGATCGCACTACGTAATGCAACCTTTTTAATATAAAGGTGCAGTGGAGTAACCCAATCAGTGCTTCTTGAGCTGCCTTAGGGCAGCTTGGCATAGCGTCTCTGATGGTGCTGAAGTTTAGCAATTATTGTTTTTTGTTCAACTTTTGTCCACCATACTGCAGACGCATAAGCGATGGTAGTTCTTACTGTATAATGGCTTTAACAGACCTTTCAAACGAATAAACAATTTCGATGATATCCTTCACACACTTTGTTGTATTTAAATTTACAAATAGGAAGCACTTAATGAAAGACCCTTCATTTCCAGCATACGCGTTATCTCTGCATTTCATTTAGTTTTGCCAACTCTTTCAACTGAACCGGTGTAAAGGAGCCTTGCTCCTGCACTCTGACCCATGAATTCCCATTTGCGATATGAATTAACAATTTTGCAATCGTTTACAGTAGTGTGCAGCTCATAAAAATAATTGCTCACACATCACCAGCAGACTAAACAACCCAGATAGCATGATGAGTAATGAATATCTAGGATAACATGTGACACTGATTCTAAGCAAAACATTCGCTCGCTTCCATGCGACTGACAATGGCGGGATTACAATAAACACACGAGCACGTGACCGGGTACAGAGTCCGTTGCAAACGATTAGACGCTCTCCCTCCTCCCAAATCGTCGAAATTAAGCACGATTTTCAGTTGCAATGAATGTCCTGCCGTAATAGCCGTACAAAGGAATAAGCAACACTTGCGCCAAGTTTACTGACCTAATTGCCGAATCGTGCTCACGTGTTCGCACGCCAAACAGACCATATCCTTGCGCTAAAGTTACACACGATGCGGCACCGACCGTCAGCTCTAATAACACCGATTCGGGGTGGCGTTCGAAATTTTGTGTTTTATTGAAGTGTAATTATCTCATTAGGTTTCATTCAAATTTCAAGATTCGGATGCAGTAAAAATTGCCATAAAGCTGCTGGTGTGATGTTATTGGGTCAATCGTTGAGCGTGAGCTTAACACTACGGCTATGGGGAATTGGGTTAATGTTTTTCTTTGCGCTCGATGCGGATGTCCTGCTAATAAATCACAAAGCACTGCTCTGCACTCTTTTTATGACACTGAAAATGTCCTTTTCGTGAGCGAGTATGGCTGCTGAGGGTAATTAATTAGAACCGACAGGGAGTGTGTATCTCTGAAATGCATTCGGAGCCAAGTTGTTGTCAATCTGTTCAATGTACATGGGTCGCGTCATCAAATTGCATTTTAATGGCATCTTTCACTGTATGCTACACTCTCGGTTATCTTCAGATGGTGGACAGTAATGCAGGACCTTAATAGTTTCAATCAATCACTTACCCATGCCGCTCCAATGCATGCGAATATTTAATTTATTTTTACTTTAACACACCAATGGATGCCATTGCCTTTCTGTTCCACTATGAACAAAAGTTCGAGTCAATTTAAGTCAAAATAATGGTGTCCCAGAGGCAGTGAGAGAATGCAGATAAACAGGAGACATGAACAATAGCAGGCGATAGCATGGAATAGTAAGTATGCTCTCATAAGCCTCGGGTTGGAGTATATTTTACGAGAGTGCGACGCAAACTTTTGCTTCGAGAGTAGTTCATTCCCTTCCTCTGCATTAATTCCAATAATTAAAGCTGGCAGTGTGGCATTGGAGACTGGCTGTATGTACATATGAAGGAATATACTACAATACAAGATTGTATTCGTATGGTGGTGCATCCTTGGGTAAGTTACCGTGATTATAAAACTAAGAACGCCGTTCTTATCCTGTTATCTACAAAACCCTTAACCTGTTATCTACAAAACCCTCTCTGAGCGTATTGGTTGGTTAAGAAATTCTTGCTTTTCATCACTTTTCCAGTTGGAATGAAAACATGTACATAGTTACAGAGGGCATGGACCAACATAGAGCAACTTAGCACCAGACACAGCCACCGCTTGTAATTGCGAAACATCAAGAAGTAGGTGCATTGTGGCTATCACCGGCTTCACTGTATAAGACTCTAAAAATGTCAAATTCAACAGTAATTGTCAGATTCTGCCATCACAGCACAGTTCAGATGAAATCCAGGTAGAACAAATTGGACACTATTTAGACCCGAGCTATAGAGGTCAAGTAATCGTCGAAAATTGAGTCTCATATGAAGTTCTGGGAGAGATCAGGTCATTGGCTAGGTCCTTTAGAAAGGCGTACCGACAACCACCATACAGAAATTATTCAATTATTCATTTATACTTCAGTCTTACATACACTGTCTCTCAGGGTTGAATTCGAAGCGAAGCTGTCCATACGCTCAACATGTCACAATCATCGTTAGATCCGTATGCATCAACTATGACGTCATATACTTACTTTTCAGGCCAGCAACCCGTGGAGGGCCTGGACCTGAGTTAATACAGCCTTCTACGCTTGGCGGTCAGATCACGCTTGGCACGCAGACCAAGTTGTCTTGCGTCCGCGATCACTATACCGGAGTTTTGGTCTCGCCCTTCTTTTCGAACCAGGAGGTTCAGATTCGAAGACCCTCTTAGCTGTAACGTTGGTGTCCATGCGCTCGATGTGGCTGAGCCATTGTAGTCGACGAATTTTTGCCTTCCGGATTTTTGTACAGCTCGTAGGGTTCGCGGCTATGTCCTTTTCCTCCATTCGCCTTCCTCGCAGACAAGACTGAATATCCGTCGGAGAATTCCTCTTTCGAAGGAGCCAAGGATCAGCGTTCGGCTCCATTCGGCTCCGTTCGGCAAGTGCCATTCATGGATAATGGCTGCGGGTTAGTTATACGACAGGAGACAGCATTGTGTTAAGTAGTGAACGAATATGAGAAGCTAGGGGTACTGTTGTCAGCCTTCGCTGAGTGGATTGGATCAGAAGTGGCAGACAAGAGATCATTTATAAAAATGAGAAAGAGTGTTGGAGACACGGCGGAGCCCTGGGGAACGCCAGCATTAAAAAAATGGATGTCAGAAGTGGATTGAACGATTCGATATTTTGCTTCCATCTGGTTGGTGAAGCGAGTAATTCCACTTTTCGGCGAGATATGCCATCAAAACACGGTAGTTGGAGGGAGAAGATGATCCGCCTTTTTTGGGTGTAGGCTGGACGAATGCTTCCATCTACTCGGAAAGTGCTCAGAGGAGTAAGAAAGATGAAAATGCTAACGTAGTGGTTTTGTCGCTAGGACCCGTAACAACTTTGCCTTCTGCGTTAAGAGTCTGTCTGTCATCACCACCACATTTTTCGGCGGCAGCGTAATCCCTAGCTGGATCCTGAATACTTTCGACCCTGTTATTTCGGGAGCTGATCACGCTCTTATTGGGTGGTTGAACCTTCCCAATAAGAGGAAGAGACTTAGAGGAGCATGCCGAAAGTGCTGGCATGCTTGTGCCTAACCGCCTACGCTTTCTGCGCTGCGCACCTCCGAGAGGGCAGGGGATCCAGATAAGAGTGTTGAATCGGTTTCGGTAGGAGATAATACTTTCTTTCCCAAAAATATGATGACAAGACCTAAGCTGTATAAAGGAGCAAATTAAATTCGCTTCCATGAAAGGTCTAGCCACAGGTTACGACCTACAGCCTCGGCGCAACCAAGAAAGACCTAATGTCCTTATTCTATCAAAGACTGTCCAAGTGAATGAGCAACTCCTTAAAACGGAATTATCTTTCCATCAATAATTCTTATCTTAAAATCCAACTTCAATCTGGCCACCTCGTCCAAGGTCATTCCCAAGCTACATATGTATCATCCAGGGGCAAATAGTCAATCCGTCGAAATCAATTTTCGAATAATTTCATCACCCCCCTCCGATGAATCTGAAGGGAAAAGACAAAAGCAAACTGAAAAATATCTTATCGAAAGGGAAACCTATCTGAAAAGTATCTCTTAAGGACGCACAAGAACGAACGCCTTTCAATCCGAGTCCGTGTGACAACTTCAATATTTAATTTCGTCCCATGACCAGGTCTACCTCCTTTCCATTCCATATCGCTTCCTCTGTCCTTTTTTCTCGCACATCCCATACGTTTCCATCCAATCGGTTCGACTTTCGTCTTCCTCGATCAAATTGAAGCAGTAAAATACGTTATCTCCTTGTCCTCTGTCAGTTCTCTTGAATTTATAAATTGGAATCAAAAGAAAAAAGAAAGGAAAATGAAATTGATTACATTGCAGGCAAACGTCCTTTGCGCCCCCACACATAGAAAGATGTGTGGATGTAGCGTGGCACAATGATGAGCATTTATTCCCGGAAAGTGGTCTACGAGCGGGTGAAAGGAAGCAACTTGCAGCCCTATGCAAATACAAACGGATGCATGGATATGGAGTGGGCCGGAGCGGGACAGGATAATGTAATGCGCTTATCAGCGGAAGAAGGATAAAGTTTTTTTTTTTTTTTTCATTTTTTCTTTGTGTTATTAGCATCACAATCGCAGACAAGGATCTACAAATTTCCTAAATTTAAATTCTCGCTCCTTTGCGCTTTTCTGCCATCGTCGTCGTCGTGTATCTTTGGTGTCACATTCAAAAATCTAATTTCACTGAAGGACTTATCAGCATAATCGTGAACGACAACACTTCTCAACTGCCGGCAGAGGTTATGCATTCCGCAAGAACAAGGCGTGAGTTGATCAAAAGCCACCGGCAGATGAAGTGCCACGAATTTGCATTGTAATTAGTTGGGAACTAGAAAATTAGCTGACTTAAGGTGTCGGGCAGCCGAAGGTTGTTAGCTCTCCCTTTTGAATCTAATTCCAAGGCTAACGAGTCCTTTGCGTCCGGAGAGTTATGTAATCATGATAATTGCTCACTTCATCAACACACCTGATGGTCAGATGTATAGATACGTATGTACGTCAGTGGTAAGCCTCACAAGCGTGGATAGATTTGTAAACCGATTTCGGTAATCAATCACGACACGCTGATCATGATGGAAGGCAACATCAGCATCAACCATCAGTCGTCTATCCACTGACTATCGCGTACAAAACAATTTGCAGAAGCGCTCATCCGTTAAAACAGAATGCGAAATGGTTTTCGGGCGAGAAGGATAAACTTTAATTAACGACTTGAACTTGAATGGATGAATATGTTGTTTTTTCAGTCCGTTCGAATACATCCGAATAGTTTTACTGCCAACCAAGCTGCGCCATGCCGTCAATCATCTTGGTACTTTACACCAAATGCACTTGGTGTTGGAGTTCACCACACCTCGTGGTTTGCGTACTCTCTATGGCCACGCTTTTCCAAAAAATCCACCACGTGAAACTTTGGAAAAGCCGGCAGTTGTTTTCCAACCCAAGTGACGTCTCTGACGATGTCCTTTACGTTCCATGCGTAGAGCTCACGAGCTTTCCGGCTATATACCTATGTGCCCGTCACTAAGACATCGGCGGGTGGATACAGTACATAGGGATGCCGGCAACCGGGTGAATGAAAATCGAAACTGTGTCATGCAAATGCGAACTGTGAACATAACCACACCCTCTCTGTAACCCAAAAATGTATATTTAGCGACGAAAGCTTTGGATACGGATGGACGAAGAACAAGCTTTTTGCGTCACATGGAGTAAACATTCCCTGATGCTGCTGGATGGACCGCATCATCACTCTGCTCTATGGCGATGCAGGCATTGTATCCAAGTGCGTTCATTTTAATTCGGTCCTCGTCCTGGTGGTATTGGTGTGCTTAGTGCAGCAGGAAGGCGCTGAACTTGGCGCCTCTGTCATCGAAGCTGCTGCTGCTGCTTATGAATAGCTCCTGTTGGCTACTTGGCTACTTGGGTGTCGAAACAATATAGGACGCAGCTGGGTAATACTGCTCCGACGGTGTGAAGAATACACTGGATGGGTGCACTGTACGATGGTTTCCAAGTTCTTTGTCGTTTTCTTTTTGTTTTTGTTTTTTGGGCGTTGGTACCCACCGAGTCGTTGGGGATAGCTAAAGTTCAAAAGTTGCACTGTACACACACACACACTGTGTTTGCATGTAACCATTGACGTAATTGCATTGCTGGTCGACGCAATATTTCTTGTAGAAGTTATGCTGTGTGGATGGACCAAGTAGTGACGTCAAGACGGGAGAGATGTCGTTTTCTCTTCGATTGAAGAAGCTTAGTTCCAGAGACCAATTTGCTTTCATGATAGGTGAGGCCGGGAGTGGATTTTTGAGCTCAATGCTTACATGAATCGTCACTTTTCATTTCGAAAGTCATTAAAGGATCGAGGGTTTGGCGCGTGCGTATACAAGTTGCTTGGGAAGTCCCGGTAGGGCGCGCATTTCTGTTCTTGGCGTGGCGATCACAGCTAAGATTTTGGAAGAATGACAGGGCGGTTTGGATAATATTCACCCGTAGCTACGGGTGTCTGTTTAAAATTGCATTAGGAGCATAGCATACCGTAACGTCAAGTCTTATTAAGCATGCTCATGTCTACATTTCTCACTACAAAATGATTCGTTTTGAGAATCATAGGTGTCATGAAATCTGGGAATCTCCCTAAACTTGCATTTCTGCAGCTGGAAGGCGGTAATGTTCAGTCGATGAATCAGTTGTCCGGAGAAATCCTTGCTCCAAATCCGCACCACGTTCGGGATCCGACGCCGCCAAATGTTGTCAGACCTCTAATTGCTCCATCTATCCCTTAAGCTTGCGCTTTGTAAAACACCTTGAAGGTTAGTGTTGTCAGAAGGTTGGACGTGGACAAATAAATATGTAGACAGAAGTAAGCTCGGCTCTTCTATTAAACTGAGCTGGCAGTCGTCGTTTATTGGTCAGAATCTCTTGTTTTGAGCTCTTACAGACTAAAATTGAGTGACAATGTTCCTGTTAAAGTGGACGAAAAATTGTATCGTCAATCAGGCACAACCATTTGCTATTGGGAATCACAACTCATCGATCTTGTGACGAGTAAAAGTGGAGCACGAATTTTTTATACATTAACATCCCTATAAGGACTCGGCGTCCAGGCGTTGAACGTCATCCCGGGTGCAGCTAGAGTCTTTAATGATCGCACCCACACATTTCCATCTTGGCGTGTTAACACATCCCTAATGCGTTTTGTTTCGGCTTTAATAAGCCGTGATTTAAGAGGCCTTCATGAAGCTCTGCTTTGACGATGATTATAAGACAGTACATGCGGATAATTTAAAGGATATAAAGCTGCACTGCAATCTTTAAGGGTTGAACAGACTAAAGTGCTAATGTTTACGGAATTGGAGGAATGCTAAAGTAAGAATAATACGGAATACTACGTGGAATAAAAACCAAAGCAAGCGTGACTGTAAAAACGAGGACAATGCAGACAGTTTATGTCAGGCATAAATAGACCAAATACTCCTTCGTCTTTACCAATTATAGAGGAGGGAACCTCTCGAACGCCGTCTGTAATACTGTTTGTAAGATCAGCTTCGTCTCAGACCTGAGAGGTCGACGGCTGTCATATAAGCACGCAACACATTAGTCCTCACCGCACACTTCTCAACTTCAAACTACATTGTGAACCTCTTCGGGCTCTCATTAAGACGGAGGTTAGTTTAGGTTAGGTTAACGTGGTTAGCATAAGCCACACGTAGGCCGAAGTCGGCCCATTTTGAAACCATATGGATCATATTACCCTGATCCGCTACCTGAGAACCAACCGGTGCTTCTGATGAAGCGATGGAGTTAAGCTATTTTTTGTTCTGCTAACTCCCTTAGATTATCATAGAAGGGCGCGCCGAAGTAGATCCTCCTGCGATTCGCAAAAGAGGGGCATGAGCAGAGAAGGTGATGTATTGATTCCTCTTCCTCCTCGTCCATGCAGCCGCGCCAGAAGTCATTGGAGGGTAGCCCTAGTCTGGCGGCGTATTTTCCAATGATGCAGTGACCTGTAAGAACACCCACTCGAGTACTTAAGGTTGCCCTTTTGGTTGCCACTAGGTCCCTGGTTCGTCCTAGGTTTAATTTAGACCAAATTTGTTTAGTGGTAAAGCCGATATTACTCTCATTCCATTGGAGGTTGGTCGGCTCTATGGTTTGAAGTTTTATCATGTGCTTTACCGTACTTATTGGTGTTTCCAGGTACCCGAGGGTAGGTAGGCTGAGTGTGTTTGACCCTAACTTGCGAGTTCGTCGGCCGCGCAGTTTCCTGGAATATTTCTATGCTCGGGAACCCACAGTACTTTAATGTTGAGCTGTTCAGCCATCTCGTCCAGAGATAGGCGGCAGTTAAGGGATGTTTTTGATTTGTGGGTTACCTCGGCCAGGGATTTTATCGCAGATTGGCTATCCGTGCAAATGATAATATCCTTAGCAGATATTAAGTTAATCCTATGCAAGGGTCTCCGTTATCGCTGTTATTTCTGCCTGATACACACTGCAGTAATTTGGGAGTCTAAAAGATAGGTTGAGGTTAAGTTCCTTGGAGAAAACTCCACTACGTACACCCGACTCCATCTTAGAGCCATCAGTATAGAGGGAAATCGAGTCAATTGGTATGACTTTCCCTTCAGCCCATTCCTCCCTGGATGGAAAGACAACTTCGAAGTTCCTAGTGAACACATTCTGCCGGCTGATGTAGTCTGTGTCCATGGGTACTTTGAAGTGTTTTAGAATGGTAGTATGGCCTTTTTGTGATGTACTCCTAATCCCTAGGGCCGCGCAGGCAGCAACCTGCTTGCTGAAAAGGTCCAATGGTGGAAGATGTAATAGGATACTTAAGGCCTCCGTGGGAGTTAATTTGATCACTCCACTTATGTATAAGCTGGCCGATCTTTGTACTTTCCCCAGAAGGTTTCGATTGACTGCCTTGTCCAGAGCAGTCCACCAGACTACGACGCCAAACAGAAGGATGGGCCTTATAACTGCTGTGTACAGCCAGTGCATAATGCTTGGTTGGAGACCCCACTTCTTGTCCAGCACTTTCTTGCAGCTGTAGAGGGCAACAGTTGCTTTCTTGACGCGATCAAGAATGTTGGGTTTCCAAGTCAGCCTCCTGTCAAGGACTAGGCCTAGATATTTAGCCTGCTCTTTGATTATTATTTGGGTTTCACCCAGCCTCGGTGGGTTGAGGGGCGGTTTGTTCGTAAACAGTGCTAGATCGGTCTTCTTAGGGCCTACCTTAAGTCCACAGTACTGTGTCCAGGTTTTTACTGTATGTAATGTGTGGTGAGAGCACCGTGGCGCAGTGGGTAGTGTGTTGGCCTCTGACGCCCGATGACACGGGATCAAATCCCGACACAGCCATGTCATCGAACGTGTTTTTCACGGTGTTTCTCCTCAGCGGGGTTCTGACAAAACCCCCTGTAGTAAAATTGTCATGAAAAGCTTCTCGAAATTCCCCGTTCGGAACCGGCAATAAACTGTAGGTCCCTTTCACCTATCGGAAAATTAAATCACACACAACATGGGTGATTGAGAGAAGCTCGGCTCAGGTTCTTCATGGACTGTAACGCCAACATACATACATACATACAATGTGTGGCGGCAATAGCATTGTTATCTGAAAAATAGTCACAGCGTACCCTTCCTGTTCAAGCAACAGCAGTAGTTCCATCGCCTTCTGATTTCCTCGTTTCTGAAAACTGCGACTTTCAACAACAGTCAGTCACGTTTCTTTGGGTCCCAGAGATAATTGACTAACAGAGATCGCTCCCGATTAACATTGATATCATGCTTAACTTTAATTACTTCATTGCGGTCATACTACAGTGTCCACAAAGTAGGGTGATATAGCATATACATATGTGTGTATTTGAAAAACCTTTTTTTATTCCTGCCTGATACAATGCACTTATGCCAACGGATTTTCCAATTCTCGAAACAGTTGGTAAAGTCGATTTCTGGATGGCCTTCAGATCTCTTTTCAATGCGGCTTGTGTCTCCTCTACAGACTCAAAACGTTGTCCCCGGAGCGGTCTCTTGGGCTTGTTGAATAGCCAGAAGTCGCATGGTGCTAAGTCAGGTGAATACGATGGTTGTGGAATGATATGGGCCGGGTTTTTGCAAAAGTTGTCATGAAGAATCAATGCAGTGCAAGAGTTCCGGTCAGGTAGGTCGAAACCATAAATCCATATCTCATGCGTGTCATCTTGTCTTGATATTCAGAAAGCTTTGTTTCGCGCACTACAACGCCATCATGTTTTTCCAAAAAATTCAGAGTTTTCGGTACCAATCGAGATTTGATGCATCTTAGGCACAAAACATCTTTTAAAATGGTATGCACTGATGCTTTTGAAATGCCAACATCCACGGCAGATCTCTAATCATTAATCGATAGTAAGTTTTGTCTGTTGGGGTTGATGATCGTCCGGGACGCTCTTCGTCTTTCACATGTGAATGAATATTTTGATGTGAACAGAGCTCGACTGTCCAATGTCAGAAAGCTGCACCAGCCCATCAGGAGGTGGTTCGATATTGGGCGCCTGATCACACCGGACGTTACCAGAGTCTACAGGGAGAAGCTGAGCGAAAGACTCTACGGTATGCCTACGTCGAACACAAATGCCAATAATGGCTGCATTGCCGCTCAGCCATTCAGGAAGTAGCCGAAACCACCTTAGGGTACCTACCACCCCCGACAAGAAACTCGTGGTATGATGGCGAGTGTGAGCAGAAAAAGGCACCAAAAGGCGCTGCAGAGGAAAACCAGGGCATCGCAAGAAGACTACCGAGCCAGAAGAAGGGAGGAGAAAAAACTACTGCGACAAAAGAAAAGAATCTTCGCAGCCTCCCAGCTCAAGGATATTGAGGTGTCTAGGGATAAACATAAAACAGGAGCCTTTTACAAGAAAGCCAAAGGCCTTGCAGGAGGCTCCAAAAAGGGCACCCATGCTCTTCGAAACTGCGAGGGTAATCTTGTCACCGACCCGCAGGGAATAGTGGATGTATTTAGGCAGCATTTCCAGCAGCTGCTTAACGAGCATGACCAAGAGGGAGTGGTAGGGACCGAGGAAATCCCAACTCCAGCCGCTGAAGTAGTCCTCCCACTCAGCATCAAAGAAGTCGGCACAGCTATTCAGAAGCTGAAGAACAACAAGGCCGCAGGCTCAGATGGCTTGCGATGTTCTGGTAGGGAGCATGCACCAGATCATCTGCAGAGTTTGGAAAGATTAAAGCGTGCCCGACGACTGGATTACCAGCTCTATTTGCCCCATCCACAAAAAAGGCGATCCTACCTCTTGCGAGAACTATAGAGATATATCCCTGCTCAATGTCGCATACAAGATCCTGTCCAGCGTATTGTGTGAACGTCTAAGGCCATTTTGCACCGCACTTATCGGCAGCTATCAGTGCGGCTTCCGGTCCGGCAAATCGACTATAGACCAAATGTTCACACTTCGACAAATCCTGGAAAAGACCAACGAGTTTCGAATCGATACACACCACCCTTTCATCGATTTCAAAGCCGCATACGACAGCATTCATCGCGATGAACTGTTTGGTGCGATGGCCGAATTCGGGATCCCGGGAAAACTGATCCAGTTGTGTCGCGCCACGCTAAAAAAAACACGCGATGCACCGTGCAACTCGGTTCTAGGACTTCGGGACCGTTTGAAACATGCACCGGATTTCGGCAAGGAGATGCGCTGTCTTCTGACTTCTTCAACCTGGTGCTGGAGCAGATAGTGCGACGGGCAGGCGTCAGAAGGAAAGGCACTATCTTTTACAATTCAATCCAGCTGCTAGGATACGCGGAAGATATCGACATCATCGCGTGTTCTCGCCGTGGCATTGTGGAAGCATTCACGGCAATTGAAGACCAGGCGAAATGGGTTGGTCTTGAGATCAATGAGGACAAAACGAAATACATGGTGTCAAGCAAAAACCAATCCGTCGCTCACTACCTGGGACAAAATATAACAATTGACTGCTACAATTTCGAGGTAGGTAGGTAGGTATACAGTCCTGCCCACCTAAAAATAAAGACTTTTCCTCAAATTCCATTGCACGTGCAGGTTAAGTTCAAATGTTATTTAATGAACGATCCAGATCCAGTAGGGCGACAGAGCAGACAACGATTACATTTAGACTGGCGCTTAAGTGTGACTTCAATCGACCAGGAGCTCAGTGGGAAAAAAGGTCTACAATTAATTAACTAGGTGGGTCGCAGGGCATCCAAGTTGGAGCGAAGCGATCCATTTTAAAACTCCGTTTATTATTTTATCAGTGCGCGTGAGCAATCATAGTCTAAGCAAAGTTGTATCTTCTGATACGAATACGGTGACAGTAATGCATTACAAAAACTTAGATGTTTAGCGGACCCTTAAAGTATGGTAACTGAGTTCTGAGTTCTATGTTAATTCTTCCATTGGGCCTACGCTAGCTGGTGGTCATCGAAAACAGACCATCGGCATATGTTTAACATTTTTCCCTGTATGCTGTCACTCAGGTATTGTGCAGGTGCGGAAGGACGATCGTATCAGTGAGTATTCATATGAATTTATGTTTGTGATACTTTAGTCTATATCCTTACGGTCCGCGGCTATTCCAATCAAATGGATAGCAGAGTTGATAGTGTTTAAAAAATGGCGCATGCAAAAACAGACTTCTACCACTTTCACCCCTAAATGGGCAAAAAAGTCGTCATTCTAAAAGACTAATTTTTATTGGAGCGAAGCGAGCGTAGCGAGCATCTTGATTAGAAGCATTTCTTTGTCTTGATGCCACCAGATATTGGACGTTAGCTGTTTGACGACTAAGGTTAGAACGTGCTTTCCGAGGCATGATTATTGAAGTCTAAAGGAAAAAATATATATTTTTATTTTCACAAACTTTTCTCTGAGTATTTGCTATCACCATGTCAAATTTGGTTAAAATCGCTTAAAGCCTTCTGCGTTGTTTTGTTATCAAAATGCGGATGCGCGTGATTTCTAATGTTAAGTCTATGGGACACGTTTACGGTGATTATTCCTCGATGGTATGTCCGATTTTTGAATTGATTTCAGACAGATCTAATTTGGTCAAAATCCGTCAAAGCGTTAAGGAGGAGTAGTCTGTTAAAGGAGCTTTGCTCCAATAAGCCGTCCAGGAAACAGGAGGTAGCTCTTACCAGAAGGTATGTATGGCGTATTACTGATTGATTGTTTTGTCAACAAACGAAATTGTCCCTTTGGTTTTGGTGCTTGGCCTTATGGTCCGTCCATATAGCCAGTGGAGAGAAATTGCGGACTTTTTTGATCCCCAATTGAATGATATTTACATTAAGGCTTGTCCAAGTGAGGTGAAGGGAAGTAAGCGTCAATTTGATAGAGACGCTGTACCTGTTTTCTCTCATCTGTACATTATTTCGAAAGCCTAATGTTTGCCATGTTGGTCGCCAATGCCGTACAAATGCGTCAACTACGTTTCGCCTAGTACGTAAATATAAGGTTAAGGGTTCTGTGGGACATATACCAAAGTTTGGAAGATTGTTCCCACACCACAGAATATTGTTGTTGTGAAAAAATCCACTCATGCTCAGTCTAACTAGGTGGTCGGACAGTGAGCCGCTGGCGTCTGTGTCTTTAACTCGGCCGATGTCAAAAATATTGCGGATGGATTTCCGCTGGTGCAGGTGACACCTGGAGTACTCAAATCATTTTGGTTGTTCATACATGGGGTCTTTAGGTCTAAAATCGTGGTCCATGCTCTCTTAAGCTCGTCGCTGCTTGAATGTCAAGAGCAGCCGGTGGATCCCGAAACGTGACTGTTTGTTGTGCTTTATGATCAAAAGACACTATCGGACCTTATTTGTGCTGAAATTAAGACGAAAGTGCTTTTACCGTCATTTCCAAGCAATACCATGCAATGATCGCATCGATCGGGATGATGTTTATTTGCAACTTGACACACTATGCGTGAGAATATCATGGAAACTCAAATATTGTTCGAAAATCGCTTAAGGCTGCGTCGCGGAAATGTGAAATGGCGCGGAAGATCATAGGACTCAACTTCACTTGGCTGACCCAAAAACAAAATTTACTGCCGAGATAAACGCCTTAGAATCGTTCATATTCAAGGTTGTCTTCAAAACTGTTGACCATCGGATCGACGATTGTAAAACCACGCGTGCTGAACGCGTTTTTATTTTTCATACGTAAATGGCATTAAACTAGAGTGGCCAGCATGATCCAGTAGTAGTTATTTGTAGTCTTAATTCGTGTTTACCTTCCTACGCCATAATTGTTCAACCCCATAGGAGAATAGCAGTTCAACTTAGATAGATTAATGAGTCTCGTAAAAGGATGTTGTTTTTAGAGGTTTGATTGTCAATTTGAGAGATGAAAATCGATTTGTGGTTAATACATGTTGCCATCTTACGAGGAATATATTAATGCCAGAACAACGAGTGCAACTTTTGAAAACTTGTTTTGAAAATCCTGATTCGGTTCGCCAAACTTATCGTACGATACATCTACTTTACGGTCGACATAGTCGCCCATCTAAGCAGGTTATATATAGTCGGCCTAGTAAGCCGTAACCGTATAAAAACCACAAACTCCGAAACAACCACAAGCCTCGGATATAACGGACCGGATTTATGTTGACGACGCTGAACAGCTTGCGGACGCCCCAGACATAACCGCCATCCAGGAAAAGCGATGGAATGGAGCGGGTATAAAGCGGATGAAAAACTGCGATATTTACTACGGCGATTGCTAAAGGGAGAGAGGGCAACGAAGGATTATTTGGATGCGGATTTGTTGTTCGAGGTGGACTAAGGCAAAAAGTGCTAAGTTTTCGGCATGTGAGCGAACTCCTCATAACAATCCGTATCAAGGCTACATTTTTTTAACATCAGCCTGATCTGCGTCCACGCCCCCACGGAAGACAAGGATGACTCCGCCAAAGATGAGTTCTACGACCTCCTAGAAAGAACGTATGCCCAATGTCCCAGCTATGACATCAAAATAATTGTACCAGGAGACTTCAATGATAAGCTGGGTAAGGAAAACATCTTTGAACGAGTCATCGGCAAACATATCCTACACGACACCACCTCCGATAACGGACACAGGCTGATTGATCTTGCTACGGGACGAAATCTCCTTCTAGCCAGTACGCGCTTCCCGCACCTCGATATACACAAAGGCACCTGGCGGTCTTTTGATCAATCGACTACCAACCAGATTGATCACATCGCGATCGACGTCAGACACTCCTCCACTGATCTTGACGTTCGAACTTTCCGAGGGGCTAACATCGACTCGGACCGCTATTTCGTAGTAACCAAGATGCGCTTACGCATATCACGAACGCAGCGGAGTAGAGTAAGAACACAAAGTTATGACATCGGAAAGCTACTATCGCCAGAAACCGCTCGTGCTTTTACCTATCGCGTCTCCCTTAAGCTCTTCAATACACCTCGATCCTCCACGCTATCAATAGAACAGCAGTGGAGCCTTTGCAAACAAGCCCTGAAAAGCTCTGCATCCGAAGTTTTGGGTTTCAAGGCTCCACCACGAAGAAACACCTGGTTCGATGACGAGTGCAGGAGGATTCACACAGCGAAGCAGGATGCATATAAGGCCTCGCTGCGTAAAAGAACAAGAGCAGCTCGTGAGCCCTACGAGTTAAAAAGAAGGGAGGAGCATAAGCTTCTTAGAAGAAAGAAGAAAGAGCACGGAAGCTCGCGATTGAGGATTTAGAGAGGTGTTACTGCAGGCGTGACGTTAGAAAGTTTTATCAACAGATAAAGCGAACATGCCAAGGTTATAAAGCCCGAACGGAAGCCTGCAGGGATGTAAATGGACACTGAGAATACGGAAAAACCACTTCTGCAGACTGTATAACGGCGATGTTGCTCAATATGCCGACCGCAGAGAATTCCGTCTTCCTGACCTCGACGAAGTTAGAATTGCCATATCGAAACTCATGTCGAATAAAGCTGCTGGCGCAGACGGACTGTCTGCTGAGCTCTTCAAAGCAGCTGGGGATGACCTGGTTAGGAGCATGCACCAGCTCATCTGTAAGATATGGTCAGAGGAAAGCATACTCGAGGAATGGAGTCTCAGCATCATATGCCCGATCCACAAGAAATGAGACCCCTCTAATTGCGCCAACTACAGAGGAACTAGTCTTCTTAATATCGCTTGGAAAATCTTCTTTGCCGTTTTGTGCGAACGCCTGAAGCCTTTTGTAAATTGGCTGATAGCTCCTTACCAGTGTGGATTCAGGCCAGGGAAGTCCACCATCGACCAAATCTTCACATTACGGCAGATCTTGGAAAAAACCAATGAATTTCAAGTCGACACTCACCACCTATTTGTCGACTTCAAAGCCGCATACGACAGCGTAATTGAAGACGAGCTTACTGCGCTATGTCTACCTTTGACATGCCTGCTAAACTTGTCAGACTATGCAGGGTGACTTTGCTCGCCGAATCGGTGAACACCTTACCGATAGTTTTGATGTCAAAAAAGGATTTAGGCATGGCGATGCGTTGTCGTGTGATTTCTTCAACATCATATTGGAAATGATTGTGCAAAAATCACTGGCCAACACAAGAGGCACAATCTATTTCAAATCCTCGCAACTCCTTGCATACGACGACGATATTGACATAATAGGTAGATCACAGCGAGATGTCAATGGGCCGTTTTCGAGTATTGAGATGGTGGCAGCGAAAATTGGTTTGGCGGTAAACGAGGGCAAGACTAATTATATGCTGTCATCAAAAAAGGACGCTCACCACTGACGTCTTGGCCAGAACGTTTGTATTGGCAAATCTAAGTTCGAGGTAGTTAAGGACTTCGTCTACCTTGGCACCGTAGTAACCTGGAACAACGACATCAGTTCCGAAATCAAACGCAGAGTCACTATTACCAATCGCTGTTTCTTTGATCTCAGGAGGCAATTGAGTAATAGAGCGCTCTCCCGAACGACAAAGTTGATTCTATATAAGACCCTTATCAACCCCCCACTATTAAAAGCGGATGAGGAGGCCCTTGGTCGGTTCGAGAGAAAGATTTTGCGCATGATTTTCGGGCCTATAAACGCAGACGGGGGATGGAGGAAAAGATTCAACCACGAAGTGTACGTGCTGTACAGCGACATGAGTCTAGTCAGGCGTCTACGGAATCAGCGCCTAAGATGGCAGGGCCATGTATAACAAATGGACACCCGGGCAGCCCGGAGAGTCTTTGAATCCAAACCCAAGGGACGAAGAAGCAAAGGACGGCCGCACTTAAGATGGCGCACACAGGTGGAACGGGACCTCAGCCAACTAGGAAAAGGCTAGCAAAAGATCGTGCTAGTTGGAGGGGCATTTTGTTTGAGACCCAGTTTCACCCCGAACTGTAGCGCCCGCTTAGAATAAGAAGAACATTAGCTTCAAGTGCTTTATTTCATATCGAATTTGTATACACATATCTAAAAAAACAAAAAAACACTTTTTAGAAGTTCTGCAACCATACCTAGTTGTGTGTCATTCCTTATAGATCAGAGTCCTGCTGCTCTGTCGTGGTCTCAGGTAGCATCCACATTAATCAATTTTCTCTAAAAAAACAAACCTGATTTACCAGTAAGCTCTCTGAGCATATTGGTAACAGCCACTATGTATCTAATATCCGTACCGTGCATCAAGCAGTCGCAGATTTATGTGCAGGAAATTTGGTTTGTTGATTTCAGCATCGCTGTTCCTCTTTAAGCAAAATGTAAACAAATTCCAACGGCATATAAAACACCAGGAGGACATCATCATCATCAACATCAGCAGCATCATCATTAACATTCCCTTCCACATCAATGGAACTACTTGTACCTCCACCCAACTCTTTATAGAAAATTAGGTCCATTCCAATGGTATCGAGAGCGCATGCAAGGAGATCAAAGAGAACAAAGATGCAAAAAACCAAAAACCATTCACACATAAGGTACAACTTAACGAACCATAAAATATTTATAGTAAACTTAAAAATCACACCGTCACGTATACCTACGTGCGTACGTTCATCCAGCTGCCAGAAATCACATTTGTTTTCAAGGGAGATACCCCCCAAATTCACCACAGATGGTATGCGAAACAAAGATTCATTCTCTCATCGTCGAGAGGATTCTGTCCGTTCCAGCGCATGGGTGGTCCTCGTGAAGGTGGATTTTTTCCTACCAACATACAATCTCCGTATGCAAAAATCTCACGAATTTCATCGTTGTCGGTTGTGTGGTCGTAGCTTTTTAGATACAAAATTTTAATAATATATACAAATTCTTATATTTTACATTCAAAAACCAAAATTTATCTCAAACGTTCTTTCGAAAGCCCTCTAAATCGAATTGCCCAAATAGATTATCAGTTTTTTTCTGTCAACGTTTTTTACCTCTTAATTTGCTCGTGAAAATCTATCTTCGGTTGGGTTGCTCTATCTGTCAAGTATACATAGTTGGATAAGTGTGATAATTGCTCGCGGTGTGCTTTTGACATTTGTAATTTCATTCTTTCTCCTGGATTTTGAAAGTGTTTTGTAGTTTCTCGAAAACTAGGTGTGGTGTTGGAGGTTGCTTTTTGTTCTAGATCAATTAAGTCCAAGGGGTGAGATACAAAAAAAATATATTCATCGTCCTGTAACCAACAAAAAAAAAAAAAAGGAATACGGGGGAAAAAAAGGAATCTACTCAAGTCCTTCTGATTGAAAACTTATTTTTCTCGATTTATATTTTTTTTGGTTTTTTTAATCACTCGTCAAGTATCGTTAACCTGGAAAAGGTTTCGAATGAATCGTTCAGTTCATCAGTTACCAGCTATCGGTGTATAGCTATTCCACCCTCAAACTCTCGTCTTGTTTACATTTTCAACAAAATTTATCGCATCCATACGTGTACTAGATGAACTTATCCACAAGAGATTGAGAAAATTAAAGAGAAAACCATCACCACTACGTTTACGTTTTAAGTTTTCCACCCACAATCGCACCCGTTGTCAGCGGCCGCCATTCCTGTCATCAACAAGGCTAAACCACACATCGTATTGCATATAGATAGGCGGGCGAGAGAGTGAGAGAGTAAAACAGGATACAAGTAAAACATTAACGTAGCATCGAATACTACTACTACTACCAAGGAGAAGAGCATCATCATCATTACCACCGCATCAACACCAGCATCAATTCATCTGTGCTATACGTGTGTATAGTAATCCGCCTATATCTCGCCTCTACTACTTTCTCGTCGGTATATCGATCCGTACACATCACCACCACCGTCATCATCGCCTACCTTGCCGTCATCGTCATCAGCAGGACTTTACTTTACTTTTCGGTCCTGTTTTGTACTCTATTTCTCTCTGCGACAGCGACAAAGATACTTTTTGCAATCAATCATTCAACTCTTGAAGGATAATAACAAACGGTGAACGCGAACATTTTTTTATTTTTATTTTTTTGAAAAGTGTTTGATCAAAAGTCAAAGGTCTCATTTGCTGTCCTCCTGGTAAAAGGCTCTTTAAGAAACAAAAAATATATATAAGACGAAACGACAAGTCTATCGGATCCTTGTGCAATTTCGGGTGTTGACAACTTCGTCAATCGTGTAATCGTGTGCGTTTGCTTGTGTGTGTGAAGAGATTAAAGAAAAATTGCATTTTCTAGATAAATGTACAAAAACAACAACAAAAAGGTTGACTCTTAATCTGGAATAGTGAAGTGGAATCTTTGGACAGGTCTCCACCTTAAATCGCTCGCCCTTTCAAAATAATCCTTATTGTTCCACACAAACAATCAGAAAACTAAAAATGCTATAAGTGGGTGTGTTGACGCATAGCTTAACAGGATCATCGGAGTGCAGCGGATATATACTAAGCAATACCATAGGGACGAGAGTGTAGTTCAGTTGTTTTTTTTTTTTGTTAAAAACCATAAATTTGAGGTTAACAGTCGAACAAAAAATATCAAGAAAAAACAACAAAAAAAAAAAAACGAACTTCATCATACATTTCCAGGCAGCTGTGTGAAGGCGATAAACTTAACGAAACCCAAGTGAGCCAGTAAAAACCAAAACCCAACTCAGTAGAAAACCTCTCATTGGAAGAGTGGCCCACAACAATTGAGTGTCTCTCAAGCAAATTCAAAATAAATCAGCAGCTTACCGCACAATATCTAGTACATACTATCTACATTAACCCGTATCCGTGGGGAGGATAACATTTTCAACCTACACACATTGATACAATCGGATTTAACGGTGTCGACAACTTCAAAAAACGACTAATCTAATCCTATGGTTAATGGGTTTCAAATGAATGACGCTAACGAAACTATTTGAATAGAAAACAAAAAAAATATCGAAAAAGGAAAAGTTAAAATAAAAAGAACTCATCTGTGTATCGTATCCGAACGTAGATACTTTTCCTCGTTTTGAAAGGAGAAGTGAATCAATCGAGAACCGGTCGAGGCTAGAGCATAAGGGCTCTGCGAGGTGAAAGTCTTCGTGTGGGAGAGTATTTCTTGAACATATCGTTAACAATTAAAAGGGTTTAAAGGTCAAGATGGGAGCTAAGGAAAGTGTTGAGGCTGCGGCCAAAATGAACGTGGACGGATGGGGACATGTTGAGGTTTGTACACCAAGTTTTTTTTTAATTAGATACTCGCATGCACTACACAGCAGGGAGATGGAAATATCTGATGAAAGATATGGTCAATATTTGGTTGCTCTTAGGTTTTCGCTGTCAGATAGCTTGTTTGTTGAAGGCTTCTGCTATCCGCTGGAGCACTCAGACGCAATCACTGGTCCATTGTACTCCAGAAAGTTGCAAGACTCCGTTTGAATGATTTAATTCTTTCCCAGCCATGGTGTTGATTCCAGACTACACTGGCTTGTACAATTTTGGCGACATCTGCGGTAGTTTCATGTTTTAAAAAGTGCGCTTTTTGCAAACTGAAACGTACGCTCGCTGGCCAGCTTTGAAGTCTTACTTCGGATTTCCACTTTGTGATAACGGTCTGGAACATACGTTTTTTTACTCTTGACGCATCATTTGTCCGGTTCATAAAAAAGGAGAGACCTATAACTGCGCCGACTATAGGGGAACAAATCTCCTTAACATCGCGTATAAGATCTCTTCTGCCGTCCTGTGTGAACGCCTGAAACCTTTTGTGGACAATTTGATAGGCTACTACCAATGTGGCTTCAGGCCGGAAAAATCCACGATACACCAAATACTTACATTGCGGTAGATCTTGGACAAGAACCGTGAATTTCGGGTCGACACACACCACCTTTTCGTCAATTTTGTACTCGCATATGACAGTGTCTATAGGGACGATCTATACGGAGCCATGACTAGTTTTGACATCCCTACCAAAATCGTCAGGTTGTACAAGATAATGGAGAATCGCTGCTCCATACGGTGTTAACCGAAAGCTTCGATGTCAAAAAAGGATTCAGACAGGGCGACGTACTGTCATGTGATTTTTTCAACATCAAGTTTGAAAAGATCGTGGGGGGATTCACTGGCCAATACAAGAGGTACGATTTACTTCAAATCTGCACAATTGCTTGCATACGCTGATGACGTTAACGTGATTGGTAGAACACAGTGAGAAGCTTTGTGAGTCTGAAGGTAAAGCTGTCGTCAAAGAAAAACGCACAACACCCGGAACTCTAGCGCCACCTTAGCAAGTAAGTTATCGGTATTCTAATGTGAGATATGTATGACCTTTAGTGAGCAGCTTCTTATAAAGGCAACACGAGGAGTAAGGAGTGGAGAAGAGCCGAAAGTAAAATCTCCATTATGAACGTGAGAAATCGCTCTTTAGAGATTGATGCGAATGGCTCTAAGGTGGTAGCCAGTTCCGCTAGTCTATAAATCATTCACGCCTTTTAAAGTGACGAGCCCATTCTTTTGCCAAATGTACCTCTACAACGTTAGAAGGAAGATAACGTTTTGGTCGTTTTTGGCCTTAAGTTGCTTGCTACAAGTATTCAATATTTACATAGCTACTTCTGAAAATGGATTTATGATGTCTTTAAGAAGCAGCGGAATCGCGCCTTATACCAAATATCATCATTTGCGATTGGAGTAGAGAATTAGAACGGAAAGTGGGGGTGGGCGTATCACACTGCCAAGAAGCCAGCATATCTTCAATCCACAATGCCAGCGTTCGTTAAAGGACGTTTCAGGTGAGATGGCTGTAAAAGCTATCCAACGCGTACTTCTTTGATATGAAGGGCACTAGCAACTAGCATCTCTAAATCCGCCAAGATAGTTAGAGTATAAGAATATCTTCTTTGCCTATTTTTGCCGTAAATAAGGTGGTATATTGAAGAGCGCTAGGTGACAATGAAAGTTTTTTTCAGTGCAGGAGCAGTTGCCTTACACCTTTCTGGCACTGTCAGGATGGAACAATTTTTTTTTTTGTCTGTTAGCGTATTCTGGCAGCTCTTTCTTGACTGCTTCGCTCAAGCACAGTAGAGGACCAAATTGACTACTACCCAAGGTTGCAGCAGATCATAATGGATAATTCCTTTAAAATACCACCAAAATGTCGATATCACCTTGTTTGCCGTCAATACAAGCTTTGAAGTCGTTTGTGGAGGATCACCGGCCTTTGACGTTGCGTTGGGTATTTTCGTATTTCGCCCGTTTCGCTTCCAAAATGGTTCGTTTTCGTTGTGTTTAAGCAGGGCGCCGTGGCGCATTAGTGTATTGGACTCTGGCGCACGATGAGCGAGTTCGGATCCCGATAACACTAACGCTATCGAATGTTTATTTCGCGACGTTCCTCCTCGGCGGGGTACTGGCAAAACCCCCGGAGTAAACTTGCCATGAAAAAGCTTCTCGACTCACGCCGTTCGGAATCGGCATTAAACTGTAGGTCCCTTTCACCTGTGTGAAAAATAAATCACACACAATATGGGTGATTGAGAGAAGCTTGGCTCTCGTCCTCCATGGGCTGTAACGCCAACAAAGAAGAAGAAGAAGCAGAGTCTCACTAATCGTAATTCGATTAGTGAGACGCCACTTATCGACTTTTTCAGTGATTGACCGATCAGAGCGAGGTGCAACTTTGGCACCGACATTTCCGTAGTGGAATCGAGAAGCCCACTCCTGGTTTCGACATTCATTCACATAGTTCTCATCGTAGACTTCACAGATTTTTAGACATGTTTTGCAGCGTTGCAGACTGTGGACACACAAAGTGTAGTCTGAAATATCAATGCGCGTTGTATATGGTCATCAACACCATTTAATGACGAAAAACCGCGGCGACCTGTGAATATGGTTGCAAGCGCTTACACTGTTAGCAGCATATTCAGTGCCTTTCATCAGACTAACGTGTTATATTAGTGGATTAGTAAGGTCCTCATCGCCAGTGTGTATTCTATCTTTGAGTGCCTTAGAAATAAAAGTTTTAGTGAACTCAATCAAATCATTCAAGGCATGCCACTCGGTTACTTGTTTGATGATATGGTATGTTTTGAAAGCGACAGTATTTGAATGTTGTGTTTAGACCAATAAAGCATTGACCTGGCGGGTCTCCCTCGTACGCATTGATTCCTCTCTTCCCCATGGAAATCGGAGATCAAACGGCGACTCTTACGTGCCATCTTAATGTCGAGTTATCAACTGATATTCCGGATTCGGCTTTCCTGGTGGTAAACTTAGCAAGCTGTTCATAAAGGCATTTCCTTGAACCAACGGAACTAAATCCCAGAGAGCTCTCTTCAGTTACCCATTCTTTAGAGGACAGCAACGCTGTATGCAGCCAACTCATCCCAACTCATTGGTAAGATGTTAATCTTTGATGAGATCACGTCCCAAACGACTGATCCAGGTTTCGTTTTTGAATAAAACCCAAACCGACCTAGGCATGAAGTAGTTTTTGTTTTTCTTTTTTCGAGACATACTTCTAAAATAGTTTCCAAGCATGGTAACGTGGGTTTGGGGATGAGCGAAGACCAATTATCACCCACAAATTGTCTTTTTGTTTTTTGTATTTTATTACCTACGTACGGTACGTGAATAAACAAACATAGAGATACAAGTTATTCAGAATATACGTACAGCAGATACGTGTGTGAAACATTGATGTGCCCCTGGCGATAAGTGCTTTCCATGCAAGCAATCTCCTTTGCCCCTTTTCAAGGTACTGTTATATGAGCTTCAGATGACGACGTGACACTATCGTGAAATTAATAATAAATTGTTTATTATAACTGTTAGGCGTTATGTGGTGAAGGATACAAGAAGACTGTGTGCAACTATGTGCTCATCTTAAAGTTTGCTCCAAAGGATAATGTGCGTAGGGGGACGGGGAGTGGGCAGGGTTTGATGCGAGGGAAGGATAATTAGAGGACTTTAAACGATATGTCGGGGGAGTGGTGAAAGATTGTTGCTAGTTATGCAGGGATATATGTAAATAGATGTCTTTTGTCGGATAAATCCAAGAGCCACAGGATAATGGATTGTTGTGTGGGTGACTCTGTTTAGTTTATACATGAGGTCAGAAAAACATACGTATAAGGGTATGGCACTACTTTTCGTAAAGTTGAACGTCCTGCTTATCCTTAAACACCTCACCCAATAAAATGGATACGTTTTTTCTGGTTAGAGTGCCACACAAAAGTTTTTTGAAGAAAGCCTTATACAATACCTTGTTGCTAGCAAACCACTGATAACGAAGTGTCATCAAGTTTAAATTTCCAACATGAGTGATATGGAAAAGGACTCACTATCTTAAGTAGTCTGAAAGAAAATAGGACACGGTCAAAAGGACCGTCAAACAAGGCTACCATTAAGAGCCCCATTATATTCAGAAAACCTCTGTTTTCTGAATATATAAACAGGGATGTCACTAGTAGATTGGAGAGAGTTCATTGTGAAGCACTGTGATATTCCTAGGATGGTATTTAGAACCGATATATACGATAGCCTAGCCTCGGCGATAATATTGAATTTTTTCTTGCTGAAGGACCTCTCTCTAAAATGTAGAAACGTACGAGGGCTCGAAATGTCCACAAAATTTCGTGTTCTTTTTGATATGCCAAGGGTGTAAATCGCCGCAGATATATGTAAATAGGCCGAAACAATCAGCGAACATGATACTCGTACCAAACCTTGTGTCTGTATATCAAGCTGCATTCTATCGTTTTCTAGTTTTACGCAAGTTGTAGAGCTTAGCCTTGGCCTTGATCTATAGAGCCTACGAGGTGCTATTAAAAAAAAGAAAAAAAGGGTTTTACAGGCAACTTGTTGTGGTCTAATTTTTAGTGAAATCTGGAGGAAAACCCCCGAAAATCCTCCGAAAATTGCAGGTGGTGTAAGAGGAAGTGAGCAAGCAGAGCGAAGAATTTGATCGCATATAACGTGGGGTGGCCGTGGTGCAGTGGTAAACATCACCGACCGTCAAGCGGAAGGTCTGTACTTCAAAGTCGGTCCACAGCCAAGAAAAAACAATTCCTATACGGAAAAATTATACAAATCAGATGTTGTGAATGAGAAGTGATCAAACATACTAATGAAACCATAACACTCAAAGTATATGGTCACTTTAAGTTCATGCTCTATGTGTGCAATTCTGATACAAGTCCATAAGTGCATGGAACAGTTGCTGAGAACTACAACCAACGTGAAAATTCGATCGGTTCCTCTCCTCCTATCAAGGACAACCACCCCTAGAGAGTAGTGAACGAACGTCTACGACCCAAACCACTCCACTCCGTTTAGGTTGTGTGATAAACATTATAAGAGTAAACTCTTGAACTTGCGCGAACTTTAAAACACAAAAAAAAAAAAAAAAAAATACATGGCAAACGCCAGCTTAGATCTCTCTCCCTGCCCATTTCAAATTGACACACAGCCTCCGCGTGGTCTCTCCTGGCGAACCCATGTGTGCAGCGAACCGACTCTCTTGTTCCTGGGGGAAGAGGAACCTGGCTCTCCAGGTTGGGGGTTGCGCTAAGGGGTAACATCTCTATCATGGAAGAAATAAAGTGTTGCGAAGCAACCACAATCCGGATGGCTACAAACGCCTAAGTGACTTGCAAGTCTGAACCTTGAATGTGAGGTCCCTTAACAGACCGCGTGCGGGCAAACCCTCAATTGCTATAAAGCAACTATAACCGCACTCCAAGAGGTGCGACGGAGTGGACCAGACAAATGACGGATGAACAACTGCGACATCTACTACGGGAATTACTGCAAGGAGAACAAAAAACGCCTATTCGGACGCGGATTCGTTATTCGAAGAAGACTGCGACAAAAAGTCCTAAGCTTTCGGGATGTTAGCGAACGCCTCATAATAATCCACATAAAAGCTAAATTTGAGAGCATTAGCTTAATATGCGTTCACGTCCTAACCAAAGAAAAGGTCGAAAGATAGCTTCTAAGATCTGCTAGGCAGAACCTATACTCAATGTCCACAAGGGAACCTGGCGATCACCTGATCATTCGACCACCAACCAGATTGATCATATTACGATCAACGCCAGACACTCCTCCAGCATCCTATATGTGAGAACCTTCCGAGGAGCCAACATCGACGCGGATCACTATCTTGTTGTATCAAAGGTACAAATGAAGACAAATGAAAATTGACATCGGAAATCTACAATCGCAGGGGACCGCTAGGATCTTTGCCGACCGAGTTTCCCTCAGCGTTTCACAAATTTCGATGACACCCGCACAATCCACAGAACAACAGGGGGAGCCTTGCCACGCTACGCTACCTCTGATGTGTTGGGTCTCAAGCCACCGCCAATTAGAAACTTCTGGTTTGATGAGCAATGCTGGAAAGCCCATGTAGCAAAGCAAGCCACCTACAAAACGATGCTACATAGGCGCACGGGAGCCGCTCATGATCATTACAAGCAAAAAAGGAGGGAGGGTCACATGCTTTTAAGGAAGAAAAAAATAGAGAGCATGAAAAGATCGAGGAGATGGAGAAATGCTACCACAAGAGTGACGCTCCCAAGTTTTACAAAAAAGTAAAACGAACATTCCAGGCCTATAAAGCCAGGACGGACAACTAGTATTAGAGCCACAGTCAATGCTGAGAATATGGAAGGAACACTTCTGTAGACTGTTCAACGGCGATGAAAGATCTAATACCGCTGTCAGGTAAAATGATACATTCGCATAGGACGAAGATGCAAGAGAGTTCCGTTCACCCGTTCTAGATGAAATTAAGCTGGTAGTTTCGAAGCTTAAGACTGGTAAAGCCACAGGCGCAGATGGCCTGTCTGCCGAGCTATTTAAGGCGGCAGGAGACTAGTTAGTAGAGCGCATGCACCAGCTCATCTGTAAAATATGGTCGGAGGAAAGGATGCCCGACGAATGGAATCTCATCATTGTTTGGCCGGTTCACAAGACAGGGGACCCCTATAACTGAGCCAACTATAGGGGAATAAGTCTCCTTAACTTCGCATATAAGATCTTCCCTGTGTGTGAATGCCTGAAACCCTTTAGGGGCAATCTTATCAGTGTGGTTTCAGATTGTACAGGATAACAATGGAGAATTTTCGGTGCTCCATTAAGGTCGGTAGTGAATTAACTGAGACCTTTGATGTAAAAAAAAAGGTTATAGACAAGGTGACGCTCTGTCGTGTAATTTTTCCAACATCGTACTTGAAAAGACCACACGAGATTTACTGGCCAACACAAGAGGTACGATCTATTTCAAGTCTGCGGAACTGCTGCGTACGCGGAGGACATTGACGTAATTAGACGAACACAGCGGGACGTCATCGAAACATTCGAAAGTAGTGAAGTAGAAGCGGCTAAAATGGCTCTTTCGGTTAATGAGGGTAAAACGAAATATATACTGCCAACCAAAAAAACACACAACGCCGACGTCTCGACCAGAGACGTTGGGTCCTAGAGAGAGAGCCCTTCGTTGGGCCCTCGAGAGCCCTCTCTCGAAAGACCAAAGTTTACGGATGGGAGTTCCTTTTAAACCGTAGGCCCGAAAACTTATCCATGAATAAATCGATCGAGCATCCAGTAAACATGCTGAGGCATATCATGATGATGGGGGTGGCCGTGGTGCAGTGGTAAACATCACCGACCGTCAAGCGGAAGGTCTGTATTTCAAAGTCGGTGCAAAGCCAAGAAATACTATGGGAAGTATATGGTCACTTCAAATTCATACTGTGTATGTGCAATTCTAATATAACTCCATGATGGCATGGAACATTTGCTGAGAACTACAACCAACGTGAAAATTCAATCAAGTTCCTCTCGAATCTTATCTAGGACAACCACCCCTAGATGGTAGTGAACGCACATCTACGATTCAAACCATCTTCACTCCGCCAAGATTATGTGACAAAAACTGCTAGCAATATAATCAGGTTGTGGTGCTTCCTCTAGACTCGATCTGCTTAGGACGACAGCCTTCATATATGTAGAGCTTTATTTGAAAATATGTCGAAGCGCCTTGTCATCTTTTTTTTCCCTGTGAGACGTTTTAGACAGAGCACTATAGTTGCCCTTCAATATCTTCGCTGCATAGGCGATCAAAGCACACACAGTTGTCATGAACTAAGTTCTTCTTCTATTAGCACAGGAAATCTGACGTCCAGCATTTTATGCTCGGAACTATTCTCTTGAGCCTCGATATTTTCTAAGCATGCTCACCGCATATATCGTTTGTTTGCTTAAGTGGCAGACGCAAATCTTCTTTTCTAGAATCTTATGGGGTTCACTTGCTATGTCCTAGTCCAGGCCACTCGCCTTCAAGCATTTTTCTCATGATATCTGGAACCTTAGTGGTAGTTTGTTGTTCTGGGCTTTCTTAGAGGTCTAGCATCGCGCTTTATCGACGTTGCTTGGAACATGTGTCCACTGTGCATGAAGTAGTCAGCGATTAAATGCAGGGTGATTGATTATCGCGGTGTACAGTGATACCTCTTGACGCCCGATGTGCTTTCTTTTCACCAATGTCCTTAACCTCATTAGCGATGTGGACATGCTAATTGAATCTTTATTCTCGATCGCTTTAGTTTTTATTTAACTGGAACAGGAGGTCACAATTCCTGATGCAGTTCTTCCAACCACCAGAATCTGGTCCGTTTCATAAACGAAACCAAATATACATATACAACCCCCCCTGGGGGAGAAAAGCATGGATTCCTTTCTCCGTGGAAAATTTGTTTACCCCAGAAATTGAAAAGCTAATTTTCACCCTACCTCTAGTCCGCAGAGAAAAGGGAAAAGTCCATTGGGTGACCATTTAAGCTTCATCTGCTAATTGCAAATATTCTCTAAGCACCAGCTCCAGAGGCTGTTAGACCATCAAACATTTTATTTCAATTGGACGAAATGGCTGTCGCGTCAATAAAACTGAATAGACTACCGCACTCGAGTCCTTGTATATGCACCTGAAACCTTAAACTTGGGTGGTAGGGGGAGGCTTATCCTCGCGAACCAAGATATAGAGAGAAAGAAAGAGAGAGAGAGAGAGGGAGGGAGGGAGTGTAACTGCTCGTTCAATTATTAAGCACCTTCTTCACAGTCAGTTGGTTATATAGGGTTTGCCCTCCTCCTTGGTCTATGCCGCCTCAGGTTGGACTGGAGTAAACTGAGGCTCCCATTCTACAGCTCGTTATACCTGTGTACATGTGTGTGTGTTCTATCGTAAGGAATTATTCATGGCATGTTTTCATTATCTATAATGGATGAGACATCTCGCTGAAATGACTATACTACACACGCCCCACACTTGGTATGGCATGGCGGTATCATCGCCACCATCGGTAGCTAGTAGAAGCGAGCAATTCCAATAGTCGGGCATCGGGAATCCTTGCATTCAGGGCCAACGTACCGAAGCTACCTGCTGTCAAATGAATCGTGTCATACTGGGTTAGTGCAGTTAAGGTCGAAGCTCTTTAGTAGTGGTCGTAATTCGTCTTCCGGTATGGAGCGTTTTTATTCGACTAGCCGGAAGGTGGAAAGGAAATGGTCGTCCGTTAGTAATCAACATCTCACCCCCACTGCTTTTTTTTTTTTTTCTCACTGTTATAGCGAGGACCTGATTTGCTTCTCTCGCTACGTGAAATGTGATTTTTGAATCCTTTGTTAGTGTTGCTCGGACGATACTCTAGCTGCAACGTGTGGCATGTCCCTTATTTTCGCCTTTTTTTCTGACTTCCTCATACTTAACATCGCAAGTCACTTCTCGTCCTTGTCACTACGACCACTTTGTCCGCCAACAGTAGTGCTCCTGGTGGTTAAGAGTGATTACATAAAATATTAAGTACTAATGGGGCGAGCTGACGTTATAGAGGGTTTCTATAACATTTGCCTGTAAGGTCGCCGCGTAGGAGGCACGAGGGCGTTTTGTTCTCTTTCCTGGAATTTTAAATTGTTTAATGGTGGACGGTTGAAGTGACGGTTAAAAGGTAAATTTGAACATTTTTCATGTGAGCATGTTTGCTGGTTGTTGGTTGGTGCACTTTAGTGTTTTCCTTTTTCTGTTTTTTTTTCCTTTTGTTTTTGGTCGACGTCGACGTTTTACCTTTTGCGGATTTGTGCGAATGAAAGGGCCTTTGGACTAGTGATTAAATTTTAAATTGGGTTAATGAGAGAAAATTGTATTCATCGTTTGATTGGTTGCCTTTTAATCGTCCCGGATCCCGGCCAGTTCACCTGGACATTATTGAGAAATGCAATTAAGGGTGGATAGGGAAAAAGACAGGTTTAAGCTGATTGTGATGCACACGCACAAGTGTATTGTGAAGGGATTAAATGTAATTTTTAATTCTTTTTGTAGGACCGTTGCTTAATATTTTATTACCGTAATACTACAGCGATGGATTTTTTTAATGGAAAGCGAAAACACCGAAAATCATTTTTTCTGTGCTTGAAGGCTGATGATTTGCCATAAATCAGAGGTGAAAATTCTTTACAAACAGCCGTGGCCACATTCGCATGAAACATTTCGTTAACCGTCATACACTTTTTTGTTCGCTTCGTCCACTGGTACACTCTCAGTTGGTTGGGGTACCTTTCTAATCATGTATATCTAGGCTCACATCTCAAGTTTGGGTTATTCGCCCCAAAGTCGTCCTTGGCTTTGGATTTGCAGACACCTAACTGGACAGAGTTTGCCTCTCCAGGAAAAGGCTTTTTCGTCAGCTTCTAGCTAGTTCGTTGTTTAAAGTCCTATAAAGTTCATCTGACATTATCACAAAATTTATCCGAATCGGCATGGCAAATTTTATTTCTAGCAAGTTTAAAAGCATCAGGCCACGTATTATGGCTTGAATTGAGCTGCAAAGAGGCTATTAGGCTCAGAGAGTTAAGCTTACGGGCCTATAGGGCAAACAGTTCTGAGGAACTGTACTAAAGTGCATTAATTCCACCGTGGGACTAGTCCACTTCCGCACTGGTTCAGTCGCAAGAGTTCTTAGAGCATCATTTGTCCAAGGCGAGTCATCTTCTCCCTCCAATTACCGACTCATTTCATCTATGGTCCCCTCTTGCCAAGGTTATGGAAACGCTGATTAATCGTCAGCTTAGGAAATATCTTGAATCATGGAAACTCCTCAATGACCGTCAGTACGGTTTCCGCAGCAATAGATCTACTGGTGATTTGAAGGCATTTTCGCCGAAAAGTGGAATCACTCGCTTCACCAAGCAGGGGGAAGCAAAATAGTTGTCGATGAGTCTCTTCTTCATTGGATTAGAAGCTACCTTTCGAATCGTTCAATTCAAGTCTGACATCCATTACTTAAATGCTGGTGTTCCCTTCTCTTCTCTTTTTAGTAATGGGATCAAAACAATAGAACGGAATTTGATGCATACAAAACACCATGGTGCTGCTGCATGGACAACTAGTAGTGAAGTCACAGTCGATGCTGAGATTGTGGAAGGACCACTTCTGCAGGCTGTATAACGGCGATGATAGTCAAAATGCCGCCGTCAGGCAGAGCCAACCATTCACAATGGACGAAGACGAAGGGGAATCCCGTCCACCCGACCTAGACGATGTTAAGATAGCGATATCGAAACTTAAGCCTTATAAAGCTGCTGGAGTAGATGGACTCCCCGCAGAACTGTTTAAAGCAGCTGGCGATGAGCTGGTCAGGAACATGCACCAACCCATCTCCAAGATATGGTCGGAAGAACGCATGCCCGATGAATGGAATCTCCGTATCGTTTGCCCGATCCATAAGAAATGAGAGCTCTATGATTGCGCCAATTACAGAGGGATAAGCCTCCTGAACATCGCGTAAAGGATCCTCTCTGCCGTACTGTGTAAATACCTGAAACTGTTCGTGAACAATCTGATAGGTTCCTACCAGTGTGGTTTCAGGCCAGGAAAATCCACGATGGACCAAATATTTACACTACGGCAGATCTTGGAGAAGACCCATGAATTCCAGGTCGACACGCACCATCTTTTCGTCGACTTTAAAGCCGCGTATGACAGTGTTTATAGAGACGAGTCATGTTTTAACATTCCTGCCAAACTCGTCAGACTGTGCAGGATGACTATGGAGAACTCTCGCTGCTCCATTAAGGTCGGAGGTGAACTAACCGACCGGTTTTAGACAGAGTGAGGCACTGTCATGTGATTTCTTCAACATTATTCTTGAAAATATCGTGCGGGACTCTGCGGCCAATACAAGAGGCACGATCTACTTCAAGTTCACACAATTGCTTGCCTACGCGGATATCATTGACGTTATTGGGCGAACAAAGCGAGACGTCAATGAGGTGTTCGCAAGCATTGAAGCAGAAGCGCCTAAAGTGGGTCTAAGGGTAAATGGGGACAGGACCAAATATATGCTGTCATCCAAGAAAGACGCGCCACACCGACGTCTTGGTCAGAACGTCACCTTCGGCATCTATATTTTTAAAGTAGTCAAGGACTTCGTCTACCTTGGCTCGATAGTGACAAGCAGCAATGGCACCAGCGCTGAGATAAAACGCAGAATAACTCTTGCCAATCGCTGCTTCTTCGGGCTCAAGAGGTCCTGAGTAGTAGAGCCCTCTCTCGAAAAACTAAGGTCTCCCTCTACAAAACCTTAATCATCCCGGTCCTCCTCTACGGCGCTGAGGCCTGGACGTTATCAAATGCGGATGAAGAGGCTCTTGGGCGTTTCGAGAGGAAAATTCTGCTTGCAATCGTTCGTCTCGTTTGTGTAAACGGAGAGTGGAGGAGGAGATTCAACTAGGAACTGTACGGGCTGTACAGCGACATCGGCCTAGTTAGACGTCTTCGGATCCAACGTCTAAAATGGCTGGGCCATGTAGAGCGACTGGACATCAACGCTCCGGCCCGAAGAGTCTTCGACTCCAACCCCGAGGAACGACGCAGCAGAGGACGACCGCATTTAAGGTGGCGGGCACAGGTGGAAAGGAACCTCAACCAACTGGGCGTGCGGCACTGGAAGCGGCTGGCCAGATATCGTGCCGGCTGGATACGTTTGTTGGTTGAGGCACTGGTTCACCCCGAACTGTAGCGCCATCAAAGTAAGTAAGTAAAACAGAATGGTGTCTCCAGTCGTTAAAACGTATAACTAACCGGCAGCCATTATCCATGAATGGCACTTGCATCTCAGAAACCGAAAAGTTTTCCATATTGAGTATGCGTGTCGCTCACAATCTTAATTGGAACGACCACATATTCAGTGTCGCTAAGAATGCTGCGAAATGCCTAGGCTTCTTATACAGATGCAAGAAATATTTCTCACTCTCAGATCTGGCTACAATCTATAAGGCGTTCATTCGTCCCAAATTAGAGTTTAACGCTCATGTCTGGTCCGATGCTTCCAAGACCTCGATGCACATAGAATAGATAGAATACAAATTCGCGCGATAAAACTGATAGGTGACTCCAGAATTAGCAAAACATTAGACTCGCTGGAGTATTGCAGGAATGTTTCCTGCCTTTCCATGTTTTTTCGTTACTTCCACAAAAAAATGTTCTGCTGAAATAGCCAAAAAATGTTGCCAAAATTGTTGCATTCGTTCATTTGTCTAACTCAAAACACCCAGTGGAAAACCTCGTTAATGCCCTTATTCCAGAATAGCTCTCTACGTGAGTGCAATCATAGCAGTGCCAGTCACCACAGCTACGCATGACTATCTAAACAGTATCCGAACATAGCTAAGTGAGCATTTTACTTTTAATTACCCCAGAGATTGACTGACAATTAATTATTTCGCACTGTATTCCAGCAACCTATTCCCAACATATGACTCGTTTCACAAACACGCTCGGTATCTCTTCCCCGCCAGACCATAAAGTAGCTCCGCGCAACTCGTTACACACCTCATCACTAATTGACTTATCTTAATTAGAAAGTGAGGAACTCTTTGGCATTCCGAAAATAAAACCCCCCGCTCAACTCTCTGTTTTTCAAGTCATCACAACCATCTCATAAGCTATGTACGTAACCCGTATGTACATACGTGTACCTATGTGCGGGTAAATAGCGTGTGGCTGCTAAGAGATTTATTTTTGGCTTGACACTGTAGGGTCCGTATCTACCCCTTTGGTATTCGTTTTCTGCAATTGCTTTGCGCTTTTCCGCCCTAAAACCCAGAGCAACAGAACGGGGCTGTGGTGGTCCACATGCAGCATTTCGTCATCGCCAGCTCAACATTCCATCATCGTACGTACGATAATCGTGGTCATCGCCATCGTCGTTGTCGTCATTTTTGTGAACTGCGCTCATCATCTCTATACCGGTGGGTGGTGATCGCGCATCTAACGTAATCGCGCTGCATTGGCAGTCGACAATCGGCTCGTATGGTCTTCACACTTCGATCATCAGTGTCTGTTTAAAGGTGATCGCTGTCAGTGGTGTTCGAAACGTTGCGCGCCGTCCGATTAGAATAGTCTACTCGTATAGACTAGACGCTCTAGTCGTGTGCCAAAAATAATAAAACGTTGCCTCCTTGCCTCTTTTTTCGGTCACGTGCCGCTTTTACGCGAAATTCGTGTAGCGCGTTGGTGCTTCCGTCATTTCTAGCACACACATGGTGACCACCGATTTGTTTATGAAATTTATTGCTTCAAACAATCTGACGCGTTAGATTGATTTCTTGCGTTCCGCTTCGTTCGAATAACAATTGAGCAAGAAGACGTTTTGTCAATATCGCAGCTAAGGTGGACGTGGGAGGTGAGCAGATCATATCTTTCTTTTGTTAACGTCTGTACGCTCTGCGGATCGGATCGCTTGTCGCGGGCGGGTGAAAGTGACGTTTCGTAGTTTGTTGCTTTTGATATTGCACTTGAGTAGGTTCGGCCAAGGTGTGATGAATCACGTGTGGGTGCTATGTAAAATAGATCGCGGGTTGTGATGATGAGAGTGATGCGGGTCTAGACCCAGTTATGTAGATGCTTCGTTTCAAGAGTTCTTAAATACATTCGTAACAATTTCGGTTTTTTTGATTTTTTTATGGAAATTCTTTTGAAATGTGTACGAAGCAGGAAAAATTTCGACTAATCTGAACGGACGCGGGTGATAGTTTATTAACGGCTGGGACTCCCGTTTTTATTGCATTTTAAAATTGCATGTTTGCTTTTGGAATACTCTCATCAAGGGAAGTGCTTAAAAACGAATAAATTGATGTCACATGTTGACGTTTTCCATACCATTTAGATAAATAGCATCGTCTGTTGTACATCGATTTAAATCTCTAAAGTCTCTTCTGAAGTACATACCAAACGCGATATGACGCAGAATTGTCGATTTGTTTTTAGGTCAAATTCATCACCTCGTTTTGGTTTACTCAAAAATTCGCTAAAATAGAATGGTGCATGTTACATACATTTGATGATATATGTATGTAAATGGTCTGCACGGTGTTTTTAGGGTTCCGTACCCAAAGGGTAAAGCGGGACCCTATTACTAAGACTTCGCTGTCCGTCCGTCCGTCTGTCACCAGGCTGTATCTCATGAACCGTGATAGGTAGACATTTGAAATGTTCACAATATGTTGCCGCTATAACAACAAGTACTTAAAACAGAACAAAATAAATATTTAAGGGGGGCTCCCATACAACAGATATGATTTCCATCCAAAAAATCCCCTTGGTCACATATTGACCTAACGTTATTCGACAATATCCCACAACCAGTAGCAAATTTCCGAACTTTGATCCATGTTTCCATGCTTCTGCGCCGTACAACAAGACCGGGATAATAAGGGTCTAATATAGAGTCAACTCTGTCGTTCGGGAGAGGGCTCTACTACTCAATTGCCTCCTGAGCCCAAAGAAACAGCGATTGACAAGAGTGATTCTACGTTTGATTTCGGAACTGATGTCGTTGTTCCAGGTCACTGTGGAGCTAAGGTAGACCAAGTCCTTAACTACCTCGAACTTATATCTGCCAATACAAACGTTCTGGCCAAGACGTCGGTGGTGAGCGTCCTTTTCTGATGACAGCATATATTTAGTTTTGCCCTCGTTTACCACCAAACCAATTTTCGTCGCATCCATCTCAATACTCGCAAACGCCTCATTGACTTCTCGCTGTGATCTACCTATTATGTCAATATCGTCGGCGTATGTAAGGAGTTGCGGGGATTTGAAATTGATTGTGCCTCTTGTGCTGCGATTCGGATGGAGTAGCGAGCATTCTCCAAAGTCATCTTGCATAGTCTGACGAGTGTAGCAGGTATGTCAAAGGTAGATATAGTGTGGTATAGCTCGTCTCTAATCACGCTGTCGCATGCGGCTTTGAAGTCGACAAATAGGTGGTGAGTGTCGACTTGAAATTCATTGGTTTTTTCCAGGATCTGCCGTAGTGTGAAGGTTTGGTCGATGGTGGACTTCCCTGGCCTGAATCCGCACTGATAAGGAACAAAAGGTTTCAGGCGTTCACACAAAACGGCAGAGAGGCTACAACGTGTTTGCGTGTTAGCCTGTTCCACCAAACAACCGATACATATGAGACATTGGGTCTTAACATTGCCGAGCAGATCCAGAGGACCTATGCCGGCGGTAAATCGCATATTTTGCCAAAGGCATCTTTGCATTGCCAGAACGCTGAGAGCGCTTTGATGGTTTTTGACTCAACCAGCAGGTACTTAGCTTCATGGATATCGGGATGGGAATACCTTTTAGCACCAGCTGATTCATGCCAGTATTTTTCCTCCTTCTCGTAAAGAGAACAACATTAGTCCTGAGAGGATTAACTGACCGTCCATTTCTCGTGCCCCACTCATTGATCACATTAAGCGCTACCTGTGCTTTGAGACAAACTGTCGTTGACATGAGCCGACAGAGAGAATAGCGATATCATCCGCATAGGCATTAAGAGCATCAACAGAGAGTCGACCACTATGCACCATAACCGCGGAGACAGGACGCCACCTTGCGGGCAGCATCTCGATTCCATTTTCCATTTCCATTTCCATTGCCGAATTATTATCATCATGTACTACTGTGTCCAAAAGTTCTGGAAACGGAATCAAACAAGCCATTTCTTGGTTCGGTGTTCACTTGCAACATTTTCACTGTACACTCCACACATTTTTCGGCATGTCATTGCGGCGTTCTTACTTAATTTATAGTAGAAAAGCATCACTTAGCGTATTTTTTCGGATATTTAAATCGTTTTTAAATCAATATTACTTTTTCGCAACAATAATGTTTTGAGAAAACTTGGATTATCATCATGTACTACTGTGTCCAAAAAGTAAGGTGACATTTTAAATTAAACTGCGCGCGCAAATGGCTTTGAGCAAATGCTTTTATTTTATTGTTTGAGATACTCGTACGCTTAATTTTGTGAGCTGTTGAAAGTGACATTTCAAAGGATCAATCAATACCATGTATTGGGACGCTTCAGACTTTAGAAGCCTCAAGCCTCAAGCCTCAATTGGTACTGAAAAGACTGAATTTTTTTGAAAAAAATCGTCACCTTGAAGTGTGTGACATAATGCTTCCTGAGCTACACGGCAAGATGAAACGTTTAATTACGGAGGATGGAATTTGGATTTATGCTCACGAATCGGAAACAAGCGATCAATTAAGTGAATATAGAGCTACATTTTGAGGCAAGACCAATAAAACCGCACCAGAGTCGCCCAAAAATCAAGGCCCTATTGACGGTTTTCTGCGATTATCGATGCCATCATGTATGGAATATAACATACATAGCTCAAATGTCAGTCGCAGCTTTCCTGGGTAGCACGCATCCGAAATTACCACTTTTCCATGATTCTGGCATGGTTTATGTTACCTCTGTGACTTATTCGCATAGCCCTGTGACTTCAGAAAACCCCAGAAGAAAAAGTCAAATCGCACGACTCTCGGTGGCCTCCACGCGAGATAACCATGCCCTCGAATCGCTAGTGCAGAATTTCCAATGTGGCGTGAGCTATGTTGAACGTAGCACCGTCCTTTTCAAACCACACATCGTTGGTTTTCGTATCATCCGATTCGGGTCAAAAGAAGTTGGTAGTTATCGACCTATAGCGCTCGACGTTGACGGTGATGGCCTGGCCAACGTCGTTTCCGAAGTAATATGGACCGATGACGCTGTCAGCCCAAAATCCGCACCAAACAGTGCCTTTTTCGGGATGCATTGGACGCTCTTGGATCCAATGTGGATTAGTATCGTTCCAAATTCGACAGTTTTGTTTGTTAACGTACATATTCATCAAGAAATGGGCCTCATGAGAATTAGGTTCAGTGGCCAACTGCTTCAGAGCCCATTCAACAACCACACGTCGTTGTCTATGGTCATTTACCTTCAACTCCGCTGTCAGTTGAATTAAGTACGGGTGCAGACCCAAGCCATGATGCAAAATTTGAAGATGTGGCCTGCGAAAGGCCTAGTTCTTGTGGGCGATGCAAAATTGACGATGTTTTCGACTTACGGGTGTTGGTTTATAGATTGCTGAACCAGTGGACTTAGTCCTTTCTACGAATAGTCGTCTCGGAAAGACTATTATGGTGATTATAAAGTGACCGAAGGGTGCGGAACATTGCCCGAACAGGATTGGATAAAACAAATTTTGATAAAACAATTTTATTATTTGTACGTGCTGTTGAACAGTATGTCAATCGAAGGTGATTTGGCAAAACAGATCAATTTGACAGATGTACCACCCCCGCTATGGCCGTCATCAACTGTCCAAATTGCAAAGCCCCTATTGGAATATCCATTACTGGCGATTTGCAGAGGCGTATCTCACCGACTATCCTGTGGTCTAAAAGGAAGCTTTGGACAACGAGATTGCCAATGAGATAGAACTGCTGCGTTCACATTATATTGGAAAGAATTATATAAATTGGTTGCGAAAGGAAAGTTGCATTTGGGAAGGTTATAAGCCATTGGCTTCGATCTACAAATACAGCTTACACTGTCTGCTTGCATTGTTCGTTAAGGAAAATGCGACTAAATATTTAAGTTGTGGGGCGAAAAAATCACAAATACGACGCGACCTCGTTGCATTTGCTTATGAGCAATCACTTTACTCAACTTGATCCTCCACAATCCGTTTCTGTTTACCTCATCACCGCTCCTGCTATATGCATAGTTCTCAAAGACCTTATTTTTCTTCTTCTTCTTTTGTGGCGTTACAGCCCATGAAGGACCAGAGCCAAGCTTCTCTCAATCACCCATGTTGTGTGTGATTTATTTTTGACACAGGTGAAAGGGACCTACAGTTTAATGCCGATTCCGAACGGCTTGAGTCGAGAAGCTTTTTCAAGGCAAATGTACTACGGAGGGTTTTGCCATTACCCCGCCGAGGAGGGACGCCGCGAAGTAAACATTTGATGGCGTTGGTGTTATCGGGATCCGAGCTCGCTCATCGTGCGCCAGAGTCCAACACACCAACCATTGCGCGACGGCGCCCTCCAAAGACCTTATTACCCAAACAATTAGTGAATCCATTTTGAAAATAGAAAATCAATTGCTTACAACACAATTTCGATTTACTCAGGAAATTATCCTTGTGGCCTTCTCTTTCAGGGAATGTTTTCGTAGATGGCTCAGATCATACAGCATACACCGGGCCCCCAAAAAAGAAAGAGAGTCGCATGGCCTTCGAGAAAATCCGGTCTTCTAAATGAATTTCCACCTTTATTCGCTTCGTTTTCATTTCGAAAATACGATTTACGGTAAGAGAGGAAAGCTGTCATATTGTGGAAACAGTTCGTGCAACCTGACCCACATACGAGCGTATCCTTATGATATTTGCTGCTTTCTTAATCATCTAAACCGCAGGGATTTAATATCATGTGGTCGTTGGTTTCCAGTACGTATTTGGCATTCATCCAGGATACAATTTTGCTTATCTATAGAATTGTGTTCACCTGGTCGTCATGTGTATGTGGGTATATGGGTAAACGACATACATTTCCTCCTTAAAAGATAGAGGACGAAAGGAGATGGGAGAGAAGATTTAATGAAATTGCATTTTTAGTTAGGACTCGCTGCATCATCAGTTGCAAACTCATCATTGTAAGTTGTCACGTGTCATTTACGGCCCATCTACCATCTAAACTGACAACAACGATCTAACAAAACATCTTCCTGCCTCTCCATCGACGATAAGGGAATCCTGATTAGAAGTTTAACAGCATTGCATGCAAATTGTGGATGAAATGAATCCCCTCCATGCCGAATGCTCTCGACACATTTGATGGGGTTTGGGGTTTATCTGACGCCGTGATCCACTCCTGGTAAGGATTTTCAACAATTTAATGAGAACTTTCTCCGCGAAGAAGCATCGAATATAGTATATTGTAGAAACGATAAGAATAATGCTTCTGGGTGGGTCCATGTATTCATTTTCATATCTCTCTACGCTCGTCTGAGCTCGAAGCAGCTGAGTTTTGAGAAGCATCCTGCAATCGTAGTCAGGTATGTCATATGACTCCGATACAGCGAGTGTGCTGGTTAAATATTTATTTAGTGCTGGTGTGTATGTTTTCTCCAAAAGAAGCACGGAACACGAAGCACGGAGCAAGGATAATAAGATCCCTGATGGTAGTTGTGAATATGCTATTGCTTTTGTACGAGTAGTTGCTTCACACCCGCTTAGCACTTTGTTTTCAAGGAAGTATATTGAGAAGTCATTTGAGAATCGTGTCACCGAGAGGGAGAGTGCTCGCGTTTCACACACTCATCATCATACTCGTACTTGTTCTCCTAGTTATGCATCCTTGAAAATCGTTTGTGTGGTTTCAAGACAAACCACACAGCTTTCGTTGGCTCGCTTTTTCCTGGATGACTCGTATTTTGAATTTGCAAAAATGGAATTGGAGCAGGAAATGGGTTATGAGGATTACGAGCAAACGAAGGCGTTGACTTGTTGAGGAGATTTGCACTTGCTATTTGTTCATACTTGCTCCTTTGGGCATAGAATATTTCGAGTTTAAGTTTCAGCTTTTTTCGACGTGATTTTCTTAGATGAATAATGAGTGGCTCTAGTGTGTTGTGCACTTTTCGTTTAATTGTGTTAATTAAAATCTTACTTGACCACAGGACACACAATTCAATCATCTGCCATTGCTTGTTAGTCGGAGCTATTGATTGACTTTTGTCGGGCACACAGTCTTGATGGTGGCAGTAATGACCACTTTGGTCTGTTTCGTATTGAAAGCTACCGACCGACGTGTGATAATCCTTTTCAATCTGCGAGAAACATGGTTTATGTTTTCTCTACTTACGCCATGCCTTTTCATTTACTACTTTCGGGAGTGATTCCACTTAATGGCTACCTTGCTCTGAGGTAGGAAATTTAATTAACACAATACAGTGTAGGGACGGAGGATCAAAAAGGAGACTTTGCACAGGATTTCCCCCTTTTTTTTCTACCTTTTTTCCTGCCTTCTCTTTTCTGTTGTCTGTCCTTCGCGTGCGTGTCCTTTTATTGGTAGTATTCCGAGCACAACGTTTAATTACTATCAATTGGCGTATTTTGTTGTCCTTTTACCTCCACTGTCTGCCAGTCAGATAGGGTAAAATTGGTAAAATTGGTTATGGAGGTAAATAACAATTGTGTAGAACGATAATAAATTAATTTGTTTTGTCGGGTCTGTTGCGAACCCTTGGAATCCAGCCGCTACCTTCTATTAGGCACTCAGAGGAAGTTTCCTCCTCGGGCGCATTATTTCTTCTTTTTCGCTAACTGATTGCTGACATGTAAGAGGAGATGTAAGGTGACGAACAGCAAGAACACAAGCTTGAATCCTTTTGTCTTTAAACTCAACCTACGTTCCAAAAAAAGCAAGAAAAGATGAATGGCAGGAAAATGTGAAACGTGTTGAGTACCATACACTTTTTGCTTTTTGCTTTTGTATTTCATTTTGCTTGAGTTGTATCTTAGAGTACATATGCCGCACTTACTTTATCTACTCCTATTACTCGTGACATTCTCCATGGGATGAAAGACGGATGTGCAGACAGCACAGGGCGAAAAAACAAAAACTAAAGGAAACAGAAAAAATCGATTAAAAACACTCAAAGTATGAGATACTTAGTTTGAAGGGTAGCCACTTGTATGAAAATTGTCCTTCCTAAGGGGAGAATATTGGGTTGTAAATGCTATCGGGAGAAAGGACTTGAAAAAGATACAATTTCCGGACCGAAATTAGCCATTCAAATTTAATCAATGGCCCTTGTTGGTGGTGGGTTTTGTAACTTGTGCGTTTCAGTTTTGCAAGTATGTCTACCTCATTGCCAGTTCAAGTGTTGTTTGCTGAGTACGCACATTTGAATGCGACAGACCTTAGCTTATTAGCTCTTTTTACGAAAAAAACGCTTTAGAAAATAAGGAAGCCAGAGTGGTTCAGATACAACCCAGCTTCATGGTATTTTTTTTAACTATTCTGACTTTTTGACAGAAGAATCTAGTTTTATAGGTCACATCGGTGCTTAGGCATCTTTTCTAGAGCATAGTTCCTTCGAGCTATAAATCAAGCCCTTCAATTAGCTAGGGCCGAATGGAATCTACCCCATCGAACTTGCATCAACTATGGAATGGCTAGGCGCCATCTTCAAAGGCTACCTGGTCTGGAGAGACATTCCAGTAAAGTGGAATTTGGCAAGGGTATTTTCACTCTAAGTGGGGAAGCCTAGAAACTACCAGAGTAGCTACCAAGGGAACCCCGCAAGGTGGGGTCCTCTCACCTCATCTCTGGAATGTAGTTGTAAACGAACTATTAATCACACTGGAGAAAGTAGGCCTGGACGTTGTTGCCTACGCCGATGACGTTGCCATCTCAATCTCAGGTAAATACCTATCCACACTGAATGACCGCATGCAAACGGCATTCTCATTTCTGTGCAAATGGGCGCATAGTAGCGGGCTCAGGATTAATCCCCAGAAAACGGAGCTCGTGCTATTCACCAAAAAGCACAAAATCCCGGAATACTGCCCTATCACCTGCTCGATACCAGGTTAACCTATTCCCCTAGTGCCAAATTCCTAGGCATTATACTCGATAGGAAATTAACTTGGAAGAGTAATACAACTGAGAGCAAAAAAAGCAACAATAGCTCTCTACACATGTAAAAAAGCTCTAGAAAAAAAATGGGGACTTAACCCCAAAATCACCCTATGGCTCTACATTACGGTCGTCAGACCCATATGTACTACTGTATGGAGTGATAGTCTGGTGGACTGCACTAGACAAGACAACATACCACAAACAACTCGAGAAGGTACAAAGGATGGCATGTATATGCACTACCGGGGCCCTCAGGTCCACACCAACGGCTGCGCTTAACATGATACTAGACCTTACACCACTCGATATTTTCGGTAAGCAAATTGCCACACACACGGCCATAAGACTAAAAGCCAACTCGAAATGGGCGAGCTATGTCACTGGCCATTCCTCCATCCTCCAAAACAGGATAACTATGGTAGAAAACTTGGACCACACAGAACCCACCATAGTCTTGGACAAAAAATTCACGACGATCTATCCAGACAGGAAGAACTGGACTCGCCAAACTCAACCCCGCAGAAACTGTGTGGATTTCTACACCGGCGGGCCTAAAACCAAAGACGGGGTTGGCAGTAGAGTTTTCTGCAAACAACTCAAGCTATATAAAGCTCTAAAATTATGAGATCAATGCAGCGTTTTCCAGGCAGAACTGTTGGCAATAGAAGAGGCTTTATCCTGGCTGAAGTGGAACGTAATATCCACCACGGATATTCGCATCTTCACAGACAGTCAAGCAGCCTTAAAGTCGTTGGAGTCCTATGTGTACTCATCAAAATCTAGTCTCGACCGTCGCAGATCTCTTAACGAGATGGCAGAACAGTTCAGTATACAGCTTATCTGGGTACCGGGACACAGCGGCATTACAGGTAATGAGAAGGCCGACACACTCGCCAAACAAGGAACGACGCTACAATCAATCGTGGTTTGTGAGGGAGTACCCCTTACAACCATTAAACATAATCTGACCAATCTCGGCAGGGCCGAGACGAACCTGAGATGGACCCAGGGATATACCTGCGTCATCACCAGGCAAATCTGGCCTCGACTTGACAGTCAACGCACAAGGAGTATAATCTCCCTAAAAAGAACTGACATCTACAAAGTCATCGGTGTCATCACAGGTCACTGCCTCATTGGCAGTCACGCACAAAGACTAGGTATAGTTCCGAATGATTTCTGCAGAAGCTGTCAGGACGAGGAGGAGCTCGAATCCATTCACCACCTTCTCTGTGCCTGTCCAGCTTTTTGCAATATAAGGAAGCGGTACCTAGGCTCTTACTTCCTTAACGATCTGACAGATGTTCAGAAAGTAGGGATACTTAATCTTCTTAACTTCTTAAGAAGCACTAGATGGTTCCACGAATAGGGGGGTAAAACCAACTCGTAGCTGCACAACGGGCCTCCCTGGCCTAAGTGCGTTCTTCTCAATTCTGGGAAGGCTACGACCCTACCTACCTACCTAAGGGTACTTTTCGTTCCGAAAGCTGGCAGAAGCTCCACACTACACCCAAGGATCTTAAGACTATCTGTTTATCATCCTTCTTACTAAAAATCATGGAAAGGTTGATAGACTTACATACACATGTATACGCCAAAATGTTGATCTATCACCAATTTCCAAGGCACAGCAAATCTGTTGAAACGGCCTTACATACACTGGCAAGAAAAACCGAAAGACCAATCCATCTCAAAGAATTACCTTAGCAGCCTTCCTAGATACAGAGGGCGCCTTCAACAATGTCACATCGAAAGCAATAAAAGAAGGGCTAGAAGATCTAAAAGTGGAGAGGACTCTAGTAGAGCTGATTGGCGAGTTACTTTTAGCACGCAAGATCTTCTCTAAATAGGGGGGGTCCTCTCTCCTCTTCTCTGGAGCCTAGTTGCAAACGAACTACTGACTAAACTGGAGCCCTAGTGTTTATTACCTACGCTGATGACGTCGCTATTGCCAATTCGGGCAAATATCTACTTACACTGAATGAAAATGTGCGTACGGCATTTTGTGCAAAATAATGGACTCGACACAAACCCCAAGAAAACGGAACTTGTGCTCTTCACTAGAAAACACAAGTTCCGGGACATAGACATGTCCAATCCCTCTACTCGGTATCAGGCTAACCTACTCTACTAGCGCCTAATATCCTGGCATTATACTAAATAGAAAAACAAAAGACAAGTAAATGTGCAGGTATACTACTAGCAGCCATTAAACTAAAACTAATGAATCAAGCCACGGCTGAGGCAAATTTGAGACGATAAGTGTAATTGAGTCTCCCTAAAGCGAACTGACATCAACAAAATTGTTGGCGTCATCATTGGTCCCTGTCTTATCGGCAGTCATGACTAGGTCAAGTTCCGAACGACTTTTGTAGGAGCTGTGACGACCAAGAGGAGGTTGAATCCATTCAACATCTGCTCTACACCTGTCCGGCCCTCTGCCAAAGCCGGAAACGATACCAACGATCCTACTTCTTTAACGACCTGACTGACGTTCAGCGGATAGGATTTTTTTTTTTTTTTTTTTGTTGAAGGCATCTGCTATCCGCAGGAGCACTTAGACGTAACCACTGGTCCATTGTACTCCAGACAGACACCTTACATTACTGTACTTTCCCCGTTTTCCGGAGAAAAATTTGAAGGAGTTTCAGTGATATAGGACTAAGGGATTAGGCACACACCACGTCGGCTCCAAGGGTGCGCCACCGTGCGCGAGAGTTGCATGCTGCAGCGCCTCGCCATACTTGTTGCTTTGCTGAGCACAACAAGTGTGGGAAGGCGCTGCAGCATGTAACTCGAGCAAAGACGGGACAATCACAGAGGAAATGCTCTGCAGTATCATCCTCTTCTTCGCAACATACAGCACAGGTAGGCGTCTCACGTAGAGATGCTTGGCATCAGTAGACCTAGAGCGGGTTCAGGTCCTGAGAAGCTCTCCTCTGAACCCATTCTGGCGGGTTCATCAGAGATCTCATTTCCTGGGATCCCAGAGTGGCCTGGAGCCCATACAAGCCTTAATGAATTTAGTCTGCCGACTCTGTTCAAGAGGGACTTGAGTTCAAGCACCAATTTGGAGCTAGATAAGGGGTTACACACAGCTTTTAGTGCAGCTTGGCTGTCACTCATACATATGCAGACACTTCACAACATAGTGCATGGCCATTAGGATTGCGTATATCTCTGATTGGAAGACAGACGCACATTTTCCTAAGGGAAGTGCAGTCGAATGTTTTCGCGCTCAAAGAAGACCCCAGCACCGGACCCCCGCCCAGACCTGGAGCCATCTGTGAAAATGCGAAGGCTATGTTTTCCAGGTTCAGTATCCAGCCATAGCCAATCCTGAAACTCGACTGTGAAATTACGGCGCACTAGGATAACGGGCGTCAGTGCGTCAGAAGGCATGTCCATGAAACAGGGGTCGCAGAACAATTCAGACGAGACATGGCTTTCAGAGCACACCCTCTGATAAATATGTATATCAAGAGGTGAAAGGTTCATCATAGCATCTAGAGCAGCACCCGGCGTGCTGGGGAAGGCCCGGGTGCAGCTGAGACAAACCGTTCTTTGGAGTTTGGTGAAAGAGGCTACGACGTGTTTGCATTTTAGTCTGTTCCACCAGACAACCGATGCATATGAGATTATAGGTATTATCATTGCCGTGTTGATCCAGAGGACCTTTGCCGACGATAAACCCCATGTTTTGCCAAAAGTTCCTTTGCATTGCCAGAAAGCTGACAGCGCTTTGATGGTTTTTGACTCAACATGCTTTGACCAGACAAGCTTGCTATCTAAAATGACTCCTAGATACTTAGTCTTCTTGGATGTCGGGATGGAAGTGCCTTTTAGTACCAGCTGAGTCATGTCGGTATTTTTCCTCCTTCTCGTAAAGAGAACGACATCGGTCTTATGAGGATTGACTTACAGCCCATTTCTGGTACACCAATCATCGATCACATTTAGCACCGCCTGTGCTTTGAGACAGACAGTCGCCAAACACGAACCGACAGAAAGAATGGCGACATCATCCGCATAGGCCTTGGCAGAGATTCCAGAGGCATTGAGAAGCAGAGAATCGACCACCATGCACCATAACAGGGGAGAAAGGACGCCACCTTGCGGGCAGCCCCTGTTTACGCCGGATTTGACATACTGGTCGAGGCCTGCATCAGCGGTCAATATCCTGTGCATGAGCATGGTTTTGATCCATAGGACCATTGCTTCACTACGCCATGATGTCTGGCAGCGTTGCACATGCTGTCAAAAGTTGCGTTACCAAAAGCTCCCTCAATGTCGATGAAAATGCCCAGCGCGTACTCTTTCCTTTCGATCACGCATTCAATTCTCCCAGTTAGGTTCGGGAGCGCAGTCTCTCAGGATTTTCCGCGCTGGTAAGTATGTTGCATCTCCGAAAGAGGGTGCATTCGAAGGACAACTTTGCGCACGTGCAACTCTACCAGTCTCTCCATGCTTTTCAGCAGGAAGGATGTTAGACTAATTGGTCTGAAGCTCTTGGCAAGTAGACTTTCACTGTGCGCCAGTATGTGAGCATGCGCTAGACTAGCAGTGAAAATTGTTTTCAACCTTTTTACCTTTTTGCAGCATATCAGGATATATCCCTTCGGTGCCCGGCGATTTAAAGCCATCTAGGGATGCCACAGCAAATTCAATGGCTTCAGTCGTAACCACGCGCGACGCAATATACTAGCCACGCCGAGTTGTTTTCATCGTTTCAGTTGCAGTTTCCCTTGAAGGAGTGTGCAACGAGCCGATGTCGATCTGATTTCCCGGGAAATGAGTCTCAAACAGTAAACTAAGAGTTTCCGCTCTAGACTCACTAAAGGTACCATCAGATTTTCTGAGTGCATCCAGCTTTGTCGGTTTTCCCCGTTTGAAGACTTTAACCAGTCGCACTCAGAGATATCTTCGCAGAAGGTCCTATAAGAATCGTTCTTCGATTTACGAATAAGTTTCTTATATTCTTTCTGCTTCGATCCATACCTCTTCCAGTCATCTTCCAAATTCGATTTGAGCGATCTATTCAAAAGACTTCTGGCTTCCTTGCGAAGAATTTGGAGCTCGGCATTCCACCAAGAGACCAATTTCCTGCAGGGAGGTTTGCTGACAGGACATGCGAGTTCAAAACAACTGGTGATGACGCTATTCAGGTTATTAACAGCGTTCTCTACCAATTGTTTCGCTCTAAGTTTAGGTAGGGCCTGAGTGAACTTCTAAAGCTCCTCTTTAAACCGTACCCAGCCCGTCCTTCTCGGATTCCGTCTAGGCTGCAAGGAAGAGATCCCACAACATAATCGGAACTCGATTTATTTATGGTCCGACAGCGACCAAGACTCGCCAGTTAGTGATATCCTTCACATATCTGTTGGATAGGGTCAGGTCAATCACCTTCTGTCGTCTTGTCGTAACAAACGTTGGTTGGCTCTCAACATTGTTGATGTCAAGGTCAGACGAGAGAACGAAGTCTTGTGTTACACTTGCTGCTGCCCCAATCAGTATTTTGGGCATTAGCATCGCAATACAAGATGAGAACAATCCTTCTGGCTTCACAGTACTTTACTAGTTCAGAGACTTCTTTCGGTGGTAGAGGTAGTAACGAATCGTGGGGAAAGTAGGCAGACGCAACTACGAAGTGTTTGCTCCGTGCGTTTTGTAGCTTACTCTAGCAGCCACCAGATCTTGTCCACAAAAGTGCCCAAGTTTGGTTTCCGTTAGTGAGTTCGATATGGTGAGGCCGACCCTAGGCCTTTCGGATCGCTCATCGTAAAGAATCGTAGCATGACGTATACCACCAAGGCCACATAGGCGTTTATTCCACACCCGCGGTTCATGAATGGATACGACGTGATGATGCAGTAGACTGCATGCAATTCTACTAAATCTCTTTAAAAGAGCAGTTGCAGCCTTGCAATGCTGTAGATTGATCTGGATAAAAACAATCCTGACCTTTTCAAAGGAGATGGCCGCCTCTTTACAAGAAAGCTGCTTCTCTCGACTCCTTACGATCATTTGGATCTCCTTCTCGGAGGAAGGGGTTTTGTTGTGTGATGTCCCCGCCTCCGAGGAGCGGTTTTTGGCTATCTTCGCCTTCTGGCCTATGCTTTGATCTTTCTGGGTCGCCACATCTGCCATTGGACTCCAATTTCCCACCGTCCCACCGGAGAGGAAGGCATCGCACACACTTTCCCCAGCGAGGCTATCCTTAGCGGCGATCTTCCGATTGCGGGAGCTCTTACCTTTTGCGGTTAAAGCTCTTGCTCCCTTCGGACGCCGGTTTGGGAGAGCCTTACCAGTTCGAGGACTGCTAGGACCCGTAACTGGTTTCAGCAACCTGGACACAAACCTACACCTACGTAAGTGGATCATAAAACAAAGAATCAGATTTGGAACAGCCAGGAGTGGCCGTGGTGCAGTGGTTAACATCATCGACCGCCAAGCGGAAAGTCTATAGTCCAAATTTGCTCATAGCCAAGAAAAAGTAATTCCTATACGGACAAAAAGTATGCAACGCAGTTGTGAATGGAAAGTGACCAGACGTACTGCTGCAGGCATAAAACTCGCAGTATGTATATGGTCAACTGAAATTCATCCCCTGCGTATGCAATATTAAAGTGCTTGAACGAATTACTACGGACTATAACAAACGCGGAATTTGGTTGGCTCTCGTCCTATCTAGGACAACCACCCCTGAGAGTTAGCGAACATCAACGACCCAAACCACTGTTCTCCGTTCAGGTCGTGTGTCTATAGCACATCATAAAAACTCTTGAACCTCCGCGAGTTTCTAAAAAAAAAAAAGCATGGAACAAAACTACAATCCAAAACTAGCTAAGGAAGCTCTAGTGCTCAACAAAGACCTAAGAGTGTTATGTGAAGCACTGAAGGACACGGACCCAGCACGGAAAACAGCACTTAAATCCTAGACCAAGAAAAGAGGGTACAATAGACCTTTTAGTCGCAGTTCTAGTGTCTTCATATGACACACCCCGATTTCTTCAATTCAATTCAAATATGTGGAACTCAAGACAAGTCAGGATGGGCTTTATTTCTCTACATGAAGCTATCTACCCATCTACCCACGTCATCAAACTACCAATGGTATCTCGCAACTGAGCAGATCAGAGGCGCTATCTCTGGTAGTGCATTGCGCACAAATCTGTTGAGCTTCTTTCGACTGTTTCAACATTCTGTTTGATGGTCTAACCTGACTTGTTGACGGCTAAGATATTCGTGTCAAGACCTTGGTAACGACGTGGTAATGATTCGAGTCTATTTTGGCTATATGACCTGAATCCAGGACGCTGGAGATTCCCTTCTAAGGGATATCTTGTATATCTTGCTTTCCTATGATTCGTAGAAAGATGCCTTCCTTAGGCAGGGTTGGCGAATCAAGGTTTTTGCCGACCCGAGGCGGTTGTTTGTCTATAAAGAATATGCCCCTAAGTTAGAGTTCGGAAAATTTACTTAGAAGTGCCTCATGCCGCTCTTTTTAAAAGACTCATACAGTCGATCGTATGCTTACATCCGTGATTCACCTACGGAATCGGAAAAAATAGTGTCAAAGACCCACCTCGTCTGGTCGGCTAATCACTGAAAAGTTGACAAAATGTTGCAGCTAGTAAACCAGGCAGCATGCAAGGGGAGGGAGATAGCGGCATTAGTGAACTCTGTTGCTGAGTGTTTTCAGGGTAGGTGGGGAATTGTTCTTTACGAGCTACTACAACCTGGCGAAACGTTAAATTCGGTCTTTTAGTGTGCACAACTCTGCCGTTCGAACGAAGCAATCAATGGAGAGCGTCCAACAGAAAAGGAGTTATCTTCATCCTGACAATGCCTTTTGCTATCTTTGCTGCCTCGTAATAATTTTAGGAAGCTTGGTTGGAAAGACGGTAAAAAACTAACCGGCCCAACATTACTTGGCCAAATTTTTCGACGACTCAGACTTCTTCTTCGTGCAGTTGGAAAAGTTGCTGTGTAACAAAACGAGCCACACAGAGGTGCAAGAGACACATCGACGTGAACTCCAACTCCGACAATTTTAAGTCGTTGATGGCATTCGAGAAGAGAGAAGCTTGGCTAAGCAAGCAAGATGGCAATCGAGTATGCTAATTGTACTCTGTACTCGTCTTACACTCTATTTGGAATCTTCATAGATACTAGGGGCCCATACCGCTAGTATGCACGATTCGCAGGCCCTGCCATTTGCATCGAGACTGGTCTACGTACTAAATCACGCCCTGCACTCTTCTGTTACTTCTGTTACAGTTTATGAGTCCCTCCTGCTTCTGCTACTCTTGCTATCTTTTCTGCTTTCCTTGTCGCTTCTACCCTTTTCAGCTCTGGCTGCACATTTTTGATTAGTGGGCAGATAGTCGGCCAGTATTTCTCCGACTCCACCATTCGCCGAATTATATTTCCAATATGACCAATCTGTGAAGCGCCTACATTCAAAGATTACGTGTCTCACGTCTTCCTCTTGGTTTGAACAGTCTGGGCAAAGAGGAGAAGTATCGTGTCCGAACCGATAAATGTAGGTGTTTATGGTAACCACTGTGAGCAGAGGAAATGCATAATATCAGTTGATGGAATCAGGGTATGAGTCCATCTGCCCTTTGTGGTGTTATTCCACTGAGATTGCCATTGGGCAATCGAGCGCGACCTCTCTTCCTCCTTGATTTTCCTTGCATCCTTGATGCCGGCATCGGTTGGTCTTAAGGGGCAAGGGACAGTTTTCGGCAAGTTTCCTTCTTCTTGAACGCTTCTGCCCAGACTGGTGCAGTATACAGCTTAACCGAGTTCACCATTCTGCTCAGCAGAATCCTCTTCTCATGTCCGGGCCCACCAACGTTTGGTAACATCCTGGAGAGAGCCGTTTGTAGAGAAAAGGCTTGTTTGCTCACATAGTCTGTGCGTACTTTAAACCACGGTATTTAGCCGCTTCCTTGGATCGTATATTCTGGTTGCCCACTCGAATATCGAAGTATTCTACGGCTTTGTTGTCTATTAAACGGACGGCCTCCGTTGTGTGGTCTGTCAGTCAGAGTCCTGCGCAACTGCTGCGTTCATGGCTGTTTCGACTTTATCTATATACTTTGCAACAACCACGACTATTATCTCCAAGTCCGATGATGTTTACTCCTTGGGGAAAATTTAGTCTCAGGACTCCGTCGTACATTAGGTTCCATAGGAGGGGGTCCAGCACCGATTCCTAAGGAACCCTGTATGTATGTATGTTGGCGTTACAGTCCATGAAGGACCTGAGCCGAGCTTCTCTCAATCACCCATGTTGTGTGTGATTTCATTTTCCCATAGGTGAAAGGGACCTACACTTTATTGCCGGTTCCGAACGGCGAATTTCGAGAAGCCTTTCATGACAATTTTACTACAGGGGGTTTTGTCAGAACCCCGCTGAGGAGAAACACCGTGAAAATCACGTCCGATGACATGGCTGTGTCGGGATTCGATCCCGTGTCATCGGCGTCAGAGGCCAACACACTACCCACTGCGCCACGGTGCTCTCCTAAGGAACCCTGGCGGAGATATAATATTTGGTTTCTCCTCCGTGACATACCTCAGTTTTCTGTCTTTAAGGTAATCGGACACTATCATTAGCAGGTAGTTGGGTGTTTCGATTCATGCTAATGACCAGGGGTAATTTTTGACATCTAGAGTCACCACTGCGCAGTACTTCTTTGACCCCCAACTCCATTAGTGTCCTACTATGGCTTTAGACGCAATATTGACTACTTTTTGGATTGCGTCAGCAGTAGAGCGTGCCTTTCTGAATCCATACTGGTGATTTAAAAAGGCTCCCTATCCGCTCTAGATTATTTTTCATTGTATCAAGCAGGCATATCGGGCGTTATGACGATGGTACTCTGGGTGGTTTGTTTCCAACTTACATGGTTTTGGGAACATTCCTCCATGTTCCTACTGATTTTCACTGCTATGAAAATCTCAGGCCTTGTTTGAATGGCAGCCTTCAATCCTTTGTTCGAAAATCCGACGAGTCCAGGCGTTTCCTTACACCCTATGTGTAGCTCTGTAATTGTATACTCAATGGCAAGAAATTAGTCGCAGGAGATTTGAAATGTGAAGCAAAATGAAGAGCTATATGTTGGCGACAGTCTATGCCATCTCACATCTCAAAGCAATAGAACAAAGTTCTCATCTTCATCAAGGATTCGGTTAGGACCGCTTATGCCACAAAATCCGTCATCCGTGATCTTTCCGAATCACTCACGTTCCACCCGACTTCGTCGGTGAATTTTCTTATTTTAAGCAAATCAACAATGGCAATGACTACGTACATACGTATGTACTCCTAATCAGATATCCCATCATAAAGCTAGACATGTTAGATGGTCGACGCTTGAGTGTGCCCCGTAAACAGGATCTATGTGTGTTACTTGCCGCTCCCATAAAGCTCGCATCATAGTTGTTAGTGTGCGAATGAGTGCGTGCTTCTCATTACAATGTATAAATCATTGTGTGTTGTCCTGCGGATGCATAAATGAATAATTATTTCGAAGATTTTGTTTACGTGAGCACATAACGATGATTCCTCCATCATCATTAGCATTAGCGACAGCACCAGCACCATTACCACTACCAGTACGTAGCGCACTAGCGTCAGCAGCCCCAGTCGACCCCATTCTTCTCACCCACGTCGTTTCGTATCCATCCTTTCTCACCATTTTCGTTTCGTTCTCATTAAAAGTTTTTCGCAAGCTTTGTGTGGGGTGGGCGCATATAGCCCCATACATACATATGTATAGTGTGAGTAGGGAGTCTGCTGAGACTTGACAGACCCTTGTCCATTGACACACTGTACGCACATAGGCATGTGTCCTCGATGTCTCACATAACAGGACGATACAGGCAATCGATCAGATTTAAGGAGATGGCTTAGATTACTATCCAGTTTAATATGTTTAATTGGAATATGAAGCCAAGCTTCGTCCTGGAAGCCATTTTAAACGTCACTACCTGAGGTAGTCATCATTTGATTGAGATAACCTGCCAACATTGAGTATCACTTAAGGACGATATAAAGATACACACAAACAAGCCTATGATCGTCACTTTCAAGAAGAGGAGCCATTCAGGAGGCAATTGCCAATGTACACACACACCAGCTTAAGTAGATTGCGCTGAAAGGCAAAGCAATAAATTGCCATTTAAAGAATTCACCGTCAACAAGGGCGGTATAAACGTGAATTTACGTTGCAATGGAATAGCTTTGCTCCAACTTCGGCTCCAACATCGTCACATCATACCGATTTCAATTCATTTAAGGGAATGGAAACACTCATACGCGTAGACAAAAGGCACGTACACGCGAGAACGAGCGGTCAAGATGACGATGCTGGTTGATGTTTACGATGATAATGTGATCCAGGGAATGACACACACCACATACAACTCCCGTGAGGGGCTTCAACTGCTGTAGAAATGTGGAAAAGCACGCAAAATCGTTCTATTCACAAGGATCTCGTACCTGGTAGCTTGGCGTGACATTGAAAGGATGCACACTGGTTCTGAGCTCATTATATCCTTTAATTTGCCTAAGTGGATGTGTACAGAGTCCTGTATGATGGGTTTTTGTTTTTCCCCTGGATTGAGTATGGTATATGTATGTACGTGATGGCGACACAAAAGTGCTGAATGAATAGCGACGAAAGGAAGAAAGTCACCATTGCAATTATCGCCGCCTCTAGTCATGTTTCGACAAACGGTCGAGGCAAAATCCCTTTTCGAAAAAACAGAAACAAAACACACGCACACAAATGCAAAGAAAAGCCTTCTTATCAGGTTTTTCTCGCACACTCTTCAGTTCCTACTTCACTCTGTGACCTCACATAAATCCTTTTGTTGCGACAATCCACCTCCACCTTCGGTTGGATTTTCTTTCCTGCTGTTTCGTCTTGAAGACGTTCTTGGATACCGCACAGCATCCTCAGTCAAGGAGTTATAATTATTACACAAAAACCGGTCTGTTGGCTCTTGCATGTGTGCGGTAGCAGGTTGCAAATCGTTGCAATTTGCAGGTGGTTAGTTGATTGTCCCCTAAAGTTCCTCTCAATTGTGCATACTTATGTATGTATGTGTGCGCGTTGATGAACCAACCAACATCCGTCGAGGGTTAAGGATGTATAAATATCGGCGACATAAGTCATAGATCTTTGTGCATGACTTTAGTCAGTTGCACGAGGAACACGATATTTACCGAGTTTCAGTTGCCCTAGCGACGTGGCGCATTGTACTCTCTACCCGTACGTGTCCTGCCTGGGACTTTTCGAGAAGCGGGAAGTGAACATGAAGCGGGATGTTCTTAATTAGCTTAGACTGAAAAACGAGCAAGACGATTATTTACATAGTTTGATGTGATTATGTCATAAAACGAATATGATGATGTTGATGATGACGATGATGATGGAAAAGATGTGCATGTCATTATGCTGTGAAACTCCTCTCTCCCTATCTGTATTTGATTTATCTTAATCTTTAATTGATTCAATTTAAAACGATTTTCTTTCCTTTACAGAGGGGTAGCAGATATCACGGACATCGACATAATCAACGTTCGCAGTCCTTAAACCGAGGTCAAACACTTTCCCAAGCAGACGTGAGCGGAATGTGGTGACATCGGGGTGCCTCAGGTATCATAGACTCAAAACCTATTGCTTAACTTAAAAAAAAAAACAAACAAACCCATAAACATAAATAAAAACTTATTTGAAAGCTTATATTTGTAAAACAGGAGGACAGGCTGGTTGTGCTAACTGCGCCATGGGTAATAAATTGAGCTGTTCCTGTGCGCCGCTCATGCGCAAAGCGTACCGATACGAGGATTCCCCATGGCAGACTTCTCGTCGACGGGACGGCCATCTCCTGAGGTGATAAACATTTTCATATCCCCCATCTATCTACATATCTCTACCTACGTTTAAATAGAACTCTTAATAATCGAATTGAGTTCGTTTAGGTTATGGGCTGAGGTGTTCCATGTATCTGCAGGCGGTGGTGGCACCGTTAAATGGCAACAAGTATCCGAAGATTTGGTTCCTGTCAACATTACCTGCATACAAGATTCACCTGAATGCGTATTTCACATAACAGCCTACAACAGTCAGGTGGATAAAATCCTCGATGTTCGACTTGTCCAACCAGGTATGGTCACACAAACTTATCAATCACCCCTTCCTCAAGCCATTAACCGTTTTACGTATTTATTTTTTTTTGATATCTTATGTCACTCGTCCTATTTCGCGTAGGTACTCGTATTGGGCAAGCATCCGAATGTTTCGTCTATTGGAAAGATCCGATGACAAATGATACGTGGGGCTTGAATTTCACATCCCCCATCGATGCTAAGCAATTCCGGGAATGTTGTGTAAGTATTCTATTCGGATCTAGGAGAGCAATACAAGGCTCTTGTTTATCACCGACAGCAAGGTTCAGTGCAAAAAATCTTTAAAAAACGATAAGAAAATACTGCTGAAAAGCAAGATTAATGAGATGTTAGAAAACGATCATTGGAATTCGAGAAAGGACATATCACATTGTCATACTATCATGCTCATTCGTATTGGGACACTGCATACACGTTCATTATCCACTCGGACACACTACATCGACGCAATGGTTTTCTTCTTTTTGGTTTTTCGCACAGAACATAATATTTTTTATTTTATTTCTTAGTTTATGCCAATGTCGTAGCTGACCCGCTGTTTTCCTACATTACATTTTGTTTTATTATACACCAAAGATACATTGGAAATAAGTCGAGTGAAAGCACCTAAGTACTCGTATGACTGGAAACCTAGTTGATTGTACCCCAATTCTCGTATGTGCTGTTGTTCTGTGCTATCCCTCAGATGTCCTTCATAATATAATGTAAGGCGATCGGTTCTAACCTCTCTTTGTGTATATGTGTTGGCGTTACAGTCCATGAAAGACCTAAGCCGAGCTTCTCTCAATCACCCATGTTGTGTGTGATTTCATTTTCCCATAGGTGAAAGGGACCTACAGTTTATTGCCGGTTCCGAACGGCGAATTTCGAGAAGCTTTTCATGACGATTTTACTACAGGGGGTTTAGTCAGAACCCCGCTGAGGAGAAACACCGTGAAAAACACGTTCGATAGCATGGCTGTGTCGGGATTCGATCCCGTGTCATCGGCGTCAGAGGCCAACAAACTACCCACTGCGCCACGGTGCTTTCAATGGTCTAAGCTCTCTTTAGACCATTTATATATATTTTATTTAAAAAAAAAAAAAAAAGAAAAAACACCGCATTAGAGACCTCTCCACGCCCCCCACAGAGGAGAAAGATGACAGACATAAAGACGACTTCAAAGATCTCCTAGGCAGAACGTACTTGCCCTTATGGATGCATGTATCTGCGTATGTCTGCCTGTCCGTTCATTTGCGTCGGTACATTTTGCTGTACAGCTGCGTAGTCGCTCGCTTCCACTCTGTTGGCGTTTTCTTCCCTTACTCTTCTTTCTCGCTCTAGTCTTCCTAACTCCTGGCAAATTTCTTTGGCATAAGCGCTCGCTGCGTTTCACTTGCTTTCTGTTTCTAGCATATGGTGTACTAAGTTCTCTGGGGTTGGTGTTTCACCCAGTGCTCCTTGTAATGCTTCTCTTTATAATTGGAAACGTGGGCAGTGGAAGTATACGTGCTACGGTATGACTTGAAGCAATCATGTCCCGTAAGCAGTTGGGTGAGGTAGAAGTTTACTTTACCATGTCTATGGTACATCCATGCCTCTATGCTCGGGATAAGGCGATAAGTCCAACGGCCCTTAGTTGAGAGGTTCCAGCGTTATTGCCACTCAGCTAGGTTTCTACTTCTTCCTTTTGTGTTTGCTTCAGCATGGGTTAGCCATTCCTCCTTTCTATTTGCTACAAACTTTTCCTGCAGTTCTTTCGCGAGTATATCAATAGGTAACATACCTGCCATGACGCAGGCCGCGTGTTCCGAGGTTGTGCGATAAGCACTGCTTACTCTAAACGCGCATAATCGGTTTACTGCTGAAATCCTTCTTTTGTATGAAGTCACCTTCACAGCTCCGGCCCAAACTGGCGATGCATAAAGCACTGCGGATGTGACTACATTGGTTAAAAGTAGTCTACGGCTGTACCTTGGCCCCCCTAAATTCGGCATGACCCGCTCAATGGAGGTACTCACACGAGAGGATTTGTTGCTAACATACTCCAGGTGTTCATTAAATGTAAGTCTTGAGTCTATCATAACGCCAAGATATTTGATAGCTGGCTTAAATGTAATTTCCTGCCCACCCACGTGGGCGTTTTTAACGTCCAGTGTTGTGACGCAACAGTACTGCTATGCGCCTCTCCTCCATCGTCTTCCTTCTATGGCATTTTTCACAGTGTCGACTACTTCCCTAATGGCATCCACCGTCTAGCGTGCCTTTCGAAAGCCATACTGGCGTGCTGATAATCCGCCTGCTTTTTCAATCACAGCTTCCAATCTGTTGCTGATGATGCGCTCCATAATTTGTCCGGCCGTGTCCAACAAACAAAGCGGGCGGTAAGCTGACGAATCGCCCCCAGCTTACCCCCTTCGGGTAGCAGCACGAGCCTCTGTTTCATCCACTGATCAGGAAAAACTGCCTCACTCAGGCAGGCGTTGTAGATGTCAACAAATAGATCCATTCTGGTTTCATTCGCCGCTTTCAGGGCGACATTGGGGATCCCATCTGGTCCAGAGGCTATTTTGTTTCCGAACCTTTTACATGCCTCAAGGATCTCTTGTGGAGTTATCCTAGGAACTTGCTGGGCGGCTGGAATTTCTGGCTGCCGTGGGAATAAACATTCGACTATTTGTTCCAACACATCTGTACGTAAAACTTTCAGTTTTTTTATTACCACTTGGTACGCTCTCCCCTAGGGATCTTCATCCAACCCGTTGCATAGCTCGGCGAAGCTCCGGCGTTTACTCACGACAATGGCCATTTTCAACTCTTTTCGCGCTGCTTTGTATCGATGGTGAAGTTCGGTGGTGCTGTCCCTTCCTCTGCTGCGCTGGTACTTTCTCCTTGTGTGGTAGCTGGGTAGGGAAGGCATCTTTGAACGGGTCTTTGGAAAGCACAGCCTACACAAGACCAGAAAACGGACTAAGGCTAGTGGACTTTATGGCGGGACATAATCTGGTAGAAGCAAGTACACGATTCCCACACCTCAACATCCATAAGGAGACCTAGCGGTCTTTCGATCAATTGGCAACCAACCAGATTGATCATATTGCGATCGACGGCAGACACTCCTCCGGACCTTTCGAGGAGCCAACATCGACTCGGATCATTACCTTGTTGCAGCCAAGGTACGGATGCGAATTTCTCGGAATCAACGGAGTCGAATAAGAATCGCAGAAGACCGCCAGGACCTTCGCCGTTCAAGTCTCCCTCAAGCTCTCTCAAGTCCCAATGCATTCTGCAGAAACCATAGAACAGCAATGGAGTCGTTGTCAGAACGCCATTAGAGAGGCCGCCTCAGATGTACTCGGTTTCAAACCACCACCGTCGAGAAACCCCTGGTTTGATGATAAGAGCAGACAGGTCCATGTGTATCGAGACAGAATGCATACATGGCCACATTGCATCGATGGACGGGAGCTGCCCGCGAGCTCTATGAACAGAAAAGGAGGGAGGGGCATTCGCTTCTGAGAAGGAAAAGGAAGGAGCACGAGAAGCGCAAGAGCGAGGAGATGGAGAGATGTTACTGCAAGAACAACGTTCGAAAATTTTACCAAGAAGTAAACCGAACATGCCAAGGCTATAAAACCAGAGCAGAAGCATGCAGAGATGAGCACGGATAACTAGTAGTGAAGTCACAGTCGATGCTGAGATTGTGGAAGGACCACTTCTGCAAACTGTATAACGGCGATGGTAGTCAAAATGCCGCCGTCAGGCAGAGCGTGGACGAAGACGAAGGAGAATCCCGTTCACCCGACCTAAATGATGTTAAGATAGCGATATCGAAACTTAAGTCTTATAAAGCTGCTGGAGCAGTCGGACTCCAAGCGGAACTGCTTAAAGCAGCTGAAGATGAGCTGGTCAGGAACATGCACCAACTCATCTGCAAAATATGGTCGGAAGAACGCATGCCCGATGAGTGGAATCTCAGTATCGTTTGCCCGGTCCATAAGAAAGGAGACTGCGCCAATTACAGAAGGATAAGCCTCCAGAACATCGCGTACAAGATCCTCTCTGCCGTACTGTGTAAGTGCCTGAAACCCTTTGTGGACAATCTGATAGGTTCCTACCAGTGTGGTTTCAAGCCAGGAAAATCAACGATAGACCAAATATTTACACTACGGTAGATCTTGGAGAAGACCCATGAATTCCAGGTCGACACGCACCATCTTTTCGTCGACTTTAAGGCCGCGTATGACAGTGTTTATAGAGACGAGTTATGTTTTAACATTCCTGCCAAACTCGTCAGACTATGCAGGATGACTATGGAGAACTCTCGATGCTCCATTAAGGTCGGAGGTGAACTAACCGACCCCTTTGATGTTAAAAAAGGTTTTAGACAGGGTGACGCACTGTCATGTGATTTCTTTAACATTATTCTTGAAAAGATCGTGCGGGACTCTGCTGCCAATACAAGAGGTGCGATCTACTTCAAGTCCACACAATTGCTTGCCTACGTAGATGACATTGACGTTATTGGACGGACAAAGCGAGACGTCGATGAGGCGTTCGCAAGCATTGAAGCAGAAGCGCCTTAAGTAGGCCTAAGGGTAAATGGGGACAAGAGCAAATACGTGCTGTCATCCAAGAAACACGCGCGCAACACCGACGTCTTGGTCAGAACCTCACCTTCGGCAGGTATATTTTTGAATTAGTCAAGGACTTCGTTTACCTTCGCTCGATAGTGACAAGCAGCAACGACACCAGCGCTGAGATAAAACGCAGAATAACTCTTGCCAACCGCTGTTTCTTCGGGCTCAATAGGCAATTGAGTAGTATAGCCCTCTATCGAAAAACTAAGGTATCCCTCTACAAAACCTTAATCATACCGGTCTTCCTCTACGGCGCTGATGCTTGGACTTTGTCAAAAGCGGATGAAGAGGCTCTTGGGCCTTTCGAGAGGAAAATTCTGCGTGCAATATTTGGTCCCGATGGTGTAAACGGAGAGTCGAGGAGGAGATTCAACCAAGAACTGTACCAACCTTGAGGGACGATGCAGCAGAGGACGACCGGATCTAATGTGGGGCGTAAGGTGGAAAGGGATCTCAACCAACTGGGCGTGAGGCACTGGAAGCCGCTGGCCAAAGATCGTGCTGGCCGAAGAGGCTTGTTTGTTAAGGCTTGTTTGTTGAGGCCTTGGTTCACCCCTAACTGTAGCGCCATCTAAGTAAGTATGCGACTGAGTAGTAGTAGTATGCGTAGTAGTAGACTGTATGCGACATTAAGGAGACTTATTCCTCTGTAGTTGGCGCAGTCAAAAGGGTCTCCTTTTGTGTGGATCGGGCAAACAATGCTGAGACTCCATTCCTCGGGCATGCTTTCCTCTGACCATATCTTACAGATGAACCGGTGCGTGCTCCTCATCAGCTCATCCCCAACTGCTTTAAAGAGCTCAGCAGACAATCCATCTGCGCTAGCAGCTTTGTTCGACTTGAGTTTCGACATGGCAATCTCAACTTCGTCGTGGTCATGGGGACGGAATTCTCTTCGATCTTCGTCGTTAAGAAATGCATCATTCTGCCTGACGGCGGTACGTTGGCTGTCATCGCCGTTATACAGTCTGCGGAACGTGGTTTTTCCAAGTTCTCAGCATTGACTGTGATTCTACTACTAGGTGTCAGTAATCATCCTTACAGGCCTCCGTTCGGGCTTTATAGCCTTGAGACATTCGTTTTATCCGTTGATAAAATCTTTAAACGTCGTGCCTACAGCACCACGTTTTCAATCGCCCGCATCTCGTACCCTTTCTTTTTTCACATCAGAAGCTTATGTTCCTCCCTTCTTTTAAGCTCGTAGAGCTCACGAGAAGCTCTTGTTTTTATCTTTCTACACTCGTCATCGAACCAGGTGTTTCGTCGTGGTGGAGCTTTAAGGCCGAGGACTTCCGTTGCTGTGCTCTTCAGGGCTTGTTTGCACAGGCTCCATTGTTGTCCTACTGACTGAGTGGAGGATTGAGGTGTATCGGAGAGCTTAAGGGAGACGCGGTTGGCAAAGGCACTGGCTATCCCCGGCGATAGTAGTTTTCCGACGTCATAGCTTGGTGTTCTAACTCTAGTCCGCGGTGTTCGTGTTATCCGTTGACGTATCTTGGCTACTACAAGATAGTGGTCGGAGTCGATGTTCGCTCCTCGGAAAGTACGAACATCAAGAATATTGGAGGAGTGTCTGACATCAATCGCGATGTGATCAATCTGGTTGTTGACTGCGGGAAAGTGTGTGCTGACTAAAAGAAGATTTCGCCCCGTGGCAAGGTCGATCAGCTTGTGTCCATTATCGGATGTGATGTCATGTAGGCTGTGTTTGCCCATGACCCGGTCAGCGTTAAAATTTCCTAGTATGATTTTGGTATCATAGCTGGGGCATTTGGTATATGTTCTGTCTAGGAGATCAAAGAAATCATCTTTGATGGAGTCATCATTGTCTTCCGTGGGGGCGTGGACACATGCCTTATATGTGATGTTACAAAAGTTTGCCTTGATGCGGATCGTTATGAGGCGTTGACTCACATACTGGAAACTAAGGACTTTGTGCCTTAGTCCAACTCCAACAACAAGTTCGCATTCAAATAGTCTTTGTCCCAATAGCAGTCACCGTAGTAAATGTCGCAGTTTTTCATCCGCTTTTTACCCGGTCCATTCCATCGCATTTCCTGGATGGCGGTTATGTCCGCCTTATAGCGGTCTAAGGCGTCCGCAAGCTGTTCGGCCGCACGTGATCTGCCCGAAGGTCCTTGTCTGTTTTTTGTTTTACTATAGGGTCGTCATCATAGGTCCGTTGCGTTTTTTTTTTTTTTTTTATCCGAGGCTGTTTTTTGCTTCTGAGCAATCATCGGTTTTACGGTTATGGTTTGCTAGACCATAGCCCCACCGACACTTATCCTGTTTGGTGGCGCAGGATACTCGCCGTTCAACCTCTTCCGTCAGTAATTTTCCTTGAGATGGAAGTAGGACCTGACTAGCAGAGCTGTAAGGTGTTCGGCTGCAGAGGCTCTTACTCGCTATTTGTCGGGCCAGCATCTGTCGGCAAATGCTGCCACTACGAGGCCTTTGCTAGTCCTTTACCATCCTTTTCGTAGCATCAAAGGGCATATCTGGCCTGCATCATTGGAAAATACGCCACCAGATTAGGGCTACCTTCCAATGACTTCTGTCGCGGCTGCATGGACGAGGAGGAGGAGGAATCAAAACGCCACCTCCTCTGCTCATGTCCCTCTTTTGCGAATCGCAGGAGGATCTACCTCGGCGCGCCCTTCTATGATAATCTAAGGAAGCTAGCAGACCAAAAAATAGCTTAACTCCACCGCTTTATTAGAAGCACCGGTCGGTTCCCAGGTAGCGGATCAGGGTAACCTGATCCAGGTGGTATCACAATGGGCCGGCTTCGGCCTAAGTGTGGCTTATGCCTACCACGTTAACCTAATCTAACCACGTTAACCTAACCTTCACTGAATTCGACAAGAATGTAAGAGTATTCCCTCTTTTTATAATGAAATGTGTCTTGTTATAAAAAGTAAGAAGAGAAAAAATGGGGATTGTGCGCCAAATAAGTCTTAGAGGCCTTTTAAGCTTAGACTAAAATACTGTACTGTAGCTTCTTAGGATATAAGTCTCTCCAACGCATTTGAACTCACGTCGTTCAAAAAAATGTTGGTTGTCTGTAAAGTCGGTTTACGGACGATTATTTTGCGTGATAACGTCATAAGAAAACATTGATGAAAAATGAACAGCACGCGGTATTCCCAAGCGGTCCACCATCTAAGTACTAACCGCACCCGACGCTGGTTGATTACGGTATTAGGATAACAGCCGATACATATGAGATTGCTCGGACAGTGTTGTGGATTGGTAAGGAAACGCAAACACTCATGAGCTGCTCGTGAGTGTGCGCTACCCAACGAGCATTTATTAAGCGCACGCGTCCATGAGTAATTGGCTGAGCAGTTTTTTCGATTTGGAAATAGGCACATACATATGTACATATGTATGTTTATATGTATGTATATCCAACGTACAAGCTCCAGACTTTTCCACAAGATTTCTTCTGAATCGTATTTGTCGTCTAAAAACAGAATTAGGGTGTATGCATGTACATATGTATGTATCACCTGGCTTACTGATTACACCTAAAAGTATGCCTACGTCATCGCAAATTTTTTTCATGCCCCCAGGTTAGGTTAGGTTAGGTTGACGTGGTGGGCATAAGCCACACTTAGGCCGAAGCCGGCTCATTGTGATACCACCTGGATCAGGTTACCCTGATCCGCTACCTGGAATCCAACCGGTGCTTCTAATAAAGCGGTGGAGTTGAGCTATTTTTTGGTTTGCTAGTTCACATAGGTTGTCGAAGAAGGGCGCGCCGAGGTAGGTCCTCCTGCGATTCCTAAAAGAGGGACATGAGCAGAGGAGGAGGTGTATTGATTCCTCCTCCTCCTCGTCCATGCAGCCGCGGCAGAAGTCATTGTAGGGTAGCCCCAGTCTGGCGGTGTGTTTTCCAATGGTGCAGTGACCTGTAACGACACTCACTAGAGTACTTAAGTTTGCCCTTTTGGTTGCCACCAGGTCCCAGGTTCGTCCTAAGTTTAACTTAGGCCACAATTGTTTGGTGATAAAGCCGATATTGCTCTTATTCCATTGGAGGTTGGTCTCCTCTATGGTTTGAAGCTTTATCATGTGCTTTACCGTACTTATTGGTGTTTCTAGGTACCCGAGGGTAGGTAGGCTGAGTGTGCTTTACCCTAACTTTGCGAGTTTCCTAGAATATCCATATGCCCAGGAACCCACAGTATTTTAATGTTGAACTGTTCAGCCATCTCATCTAGAGATAGGCGACAGTTAAGAGATGCATCATGCCCCCAAGTATGCAATCAAAATTCTATCCCATAGGCAAAATAAATGCCTCTCTATCGCTTGTTTCGCACTCTCGCTTGCACGCTGACCTCAGGCGGAACGTGACAATGAGTCATACTTCATCGTTTTACGTTTCACGTCAAAAACACAATGATGAACGAACAACACTATACATACGATTCCAATAAATCACACAATTTTAATTTCTTAACCTAAATTGTCTAGACTTACAATTTATTTTGCACAGCTACCCTACACCGTCTCGTATTTCAAATAAAAAAAAAGGGAATTCACTATCAAAAAAAAAAAAAAAAAAAATCAAACTCCAACCCGGCGATTCCAACACCCGTGCCCAAACTGCTCTGTTCAACGACTTAGCCCGCACCGCCAACAGTGACTTAATTGACGATTGTTTTAAATAGATGCCTCTCTATCGCTTGTTTCGCCCAGACGGAACGTGACAATGAGTCATATTTTTTCGTACGTGCGACCGGTTTTCATCGATTTATAAGACGTTATCACGTCAAAAAAAAGATAGAATTTCATTCGGTGAAATGGCTCTATTGTGCATGGCTTTTGAATTCTTGTGTCTCCTGCAAAGAGCTATAAGAAGATACGTACAATCCCGCACATTGAGCACACACAGATACTTCCCTTTTTGCATCTTTTTTTTTCCACTTTTTAGTTCGAAACACCAACATGTACACGTTCTTCTTTTTTAGTTTTAACAATTTTTGGTTATGTTCTTGGTTTAACCGACTATTGGCAAACCTCACCGGGCATCCATAGATTCATTTGTCTAATTTGTAGAATTAAACGCACATATGTATGTAAAAAAACAAAAAAAAAAAAAAAAAAAACAGAAGAGAATCGTGTACTCATGAAATTTTTTTAAACTTTGGGATCTAGATTTTCCGTTGGAAAAAGAGCTTAAAGGTATTTCCCGCAATGACCTAGCAATATCCGTGTCATGTCTTTCGTCTTTTCATACACGTACCGTATTTCTATGTATTTACATTTGGTTTAAATGGATTCACCTGATTCGTCTTTCTTCCTCAATCCTTCATTTCGATGTTTTTTTATTCATTTCTTTTCTTTGTTTTAACTTTTATACTCGCTCCTAGCAAAGCATGAGTCAGTATGCGTGTATATCTACGTCACAAGCCCCTACTCACCCACCACATCCACCAAAATCTTAGATGTGTATTTCAACTTAAAGCCCCTTTGTGTCCTCCTCTAAATAATATTTATTCATTTTTTTATTTAACTTTTTAGTTTTGTTTTGTATCTTTCATCGAACTCATTGTTAAGTTTCATTCGATACAATCGTGTGTCTGTGTCTGTGTTTCAACACACATAAGGCTTTCATTGTTTCTAATTGTTTATTGAATTTTTTCCACAACCGTTTCATTTAAATGAAAGCAAAAGTCATAAAGTTAACAAAAAGTAAAAAAAAGGAGAAAAAATCGGTGAAGAAAAAGAACAATTTTTTAAAATGTATCTCAATCGACGCGCTCATGACATTTTTTTTTTCCTTTGTTTTTCGTTTCCTCGTAGTTTTCGTTTCGTTCGATGACTCTGTGTCCACATCCTTTCGCTTCTCACAATCGATATGTATTTGTTTATCCTTTTGACCTTTTGTTTTTTTTTATTTTTATTTTACGAAATCGCATTTCATTGTATTCAATCTTTTAGCATACTGCCTGGTTTTTCCTATTTGTACTTTTATTAGCAGATCGGTGAACAATGACCGTGAAAGTGAATGTCAGCCATACCACGCCTGTACGAGATCTTAAATGTCATTACAGAGGCGGACCATGTGTGTTGCAGAGAAAAGTCTGTCACCGAAAGCACACGAGGTGTGGCAATTCAATTTCAGGAATTTGTAAACAAAAAAGAAGCAAATTGGACCAAAACTTTATCATTAACCTCTAATTCTACACAATGATTCCAAAGTTGCTCTCACGATTCGAAGCACACTTGATATTCTTCCGAAGCCAACTCGGTCAGAACTATGGTTATAGACTCCGTGACCTTATTCGGTAACGTTGGAATGCTTTCCTTCACCAAAAAACGCATTGCCTTGGTGTAAGATCTGCCCAACTTAGAATTGTCCAGTCACTAGGAACATATTCGCTATGAACAATGCCGCGGGTATCGAAACAATCGATCAACACTTCCTTCTGTCGCGATTTTGACATCGTCGCTTTCGTTGGCCACCACAACCCAGAGCTGGATTTGTCTGCTGGTCTGGAGATCATACTGAAATATTCAGATCTCAGCTTTAGAGACTATCCACTGCACCACGGCCACCCCGACTGTGGTTCGTTTCATCTGTGGGGAAATGAAATGAAACACAACATGGGGGATTGAGGGAAGCTTTGCTCAGGTCTTTCTAGGGCTTAGGGATAATTTTCTAATTTTCTAAAAGTCTTAATCACCTGCTTTGTGTGAGCCTCATTTGCTGTCTGGAAGGTACTCGTATAAGCATGCACACTGACACGTCACGCCCCATAGGTTAATTTATAACTACCGTTGTTTCATTTTTTTAAATACCAAAATGAGCTTAGAAGGTTCTTCTCTTCTTCTTATCGGGCGCTACAGTTTGGGGCGAATCTGGGCCTCAGCCAACATTACCGCACCCAGTTGGCTAAGGTCCCCTAAAAACGATATCTTAGGTGCAGCCGGCCTCTGTTTCTTCGTCCCCCGGTATTGGATTCACAGACTCTCCAGGATGAAGCAGTGGTGTCCATTCGCTCTACATGGCCTAGCCATCTTAGGCGTTGGATCCGTAGACTCATATCCCTTTACAGTCCGTAAAGCTCGTGGTTGAATCTTTTCCTCTATCCCTCCATCTCTTTCTCTCGAAACGACTAAGGACCTCCTCATTCGCTTTTGATTGTGCTCATGCTTCTGGCCGCACATTAGGACCAGGATGATAAGGGTCTTGTATAGAGTCAACTTTGTCATTCGGGAGAGAGCTCTGATATTCAATTGTCTTCTGAGTCCACAGAAACAGCGATGGGCAAGAGTGATTCTGCGTTTGATTTCGGAACTGATGTCGTTGTTCCAGATCACTGCGAAGCCAAAGTAAATGAACTCCTTAACTACATCAAACTTGTATATGCCAATACAAACGTTCTGGCCAAGAAGTCGGTTTTGAGCGTCCTTTCTTGATGTACATACTTAGCCTTGCCTTCATTTACTGCCAAACCAATTTTCGACGCCTCCTCCTCAATACTCGTACACGCCTGTGTTGATGTTGAAGAAATCACACGACAGCGCATCGCCCTGTCTAAATCCTTCTTTGACATCAAAGCTATCGGTCAAATCTTCATCGATTCGAAGGGAGCAGCAAGCATTCTTCAAAGTCATCCTGCATAGTCTGACGAGTATAGCAGGGATGTCAAAAGTAGACATGGCGTTGCTTAGCTCGTCTCTAATTATGCTGTTGTATGTGCGTCGACCTGAAATTCATTGGTTTTTCTCAGGATCTGCCGTAGTGTGAAAATTTGGTCGATGGTGGCCTTCCCTGGCCTGAAGCCGCACTGATAAGGACCTATCAATCAAAGGGCTCTCCTTTCTTGTGGGCAGACGATGCTGAGACTCCATTCCTTGGGCATGCTTTGCTCTGATCATATCTTACTGATAAGCTAGTGCATGCTCCTAACCAGGTTATCTCCTTCTGCTTTGAAGAGCTAAGCAGACAGCCCGTCTATGCCAGCAGCTTTATTCGACTCGAGTTTCGATATGGCGATCTTAACTTCGTCAAGGTAAGGGGGGCGGAAGATCACCGTTTTACAGCCTGCGGAAGTGGTTATTTCCATATTCACAGCACCGACTGCGATTCTACGACTATGTGTCCCTTCTCATCCCTCTATTTCCGTTCTGGTTTTATAACCTTGGCATGTGCGCTCTACCTGTTGGTAAAACTTTCGAACGTCAAGCCTGCGGTAACACCTCTCCAAATCCTCAATCGTATGCTTCTCGTGCCCTTTCTTATTTCTCCTGAGAAGCTTACGCTCCTCCCGTCTTTTTAACTCGTAGAGCTCACAAGCTGCTTCTATGCAACGAGGCCTTATATGTCTTCTGCTTCGCTTCCTGTACCGTCATCGAACCAGGTGTTTCTTCGTGGTGGAGTCTTGAAACCCACAACTTCAGATGCAATGCTTCTTAGGGCTTATTTACAAAGGTTCTACTGTTGTTCTATTGACTGCGTGGAAGGTTGAGGTGTATGAGAGAGCTTAAGGGAGACGCGATCGATAAAAGCAGGAGTGGTTTCTTTAGATAATAACTTTCCGACGTCATAACTTTGTACTCTTACTCTACTCGGCTACGCTCTTGATATCCGGAGGCGCATCTTAGATCGAACATCGAGAATAGTGGAGGAGTGTCTGACCTCGATCCCGATGTGATCAATCTCCGACACTCTTTCTGATTTTTATAAATGATCTCTTGTGTGTTACTTCTAATCAAATTCACTTCTTCGCTGACGAAGAACTTCACTTCTTACGACCCTGCACTTCGGCTGTAAATAGTGAGCGGCAGCGTATGTTAAGCTCATTAAATTCCGACATCGACAGCATCATCCAATGGGGTAAAAACAATAGAGTGGAATTTAATGCTTCCAAAAGACAATACTGTCTTCTGTCGTTAAAGCGTAACACTGACCCAATGCCATTATCCTAGAATGGCACTTGTATCTTGGAAACCGAAAAGCTTTCCATCCTGGGTATGTGCATCAGTGACAACCTTTGTTGGAACGATCACATATTTAGTGTCGCTAAGAATGTAGCGAAATGCCTAGATTTCCTATACAGATGCAAGAAATTCTTCACACCCACCGATCTGGCTATAATTTATAAGGCGTTCATTCGTCCTAAGTTGGAGTTCAACGCTTATGTCTGGTCTGGTGCATCTAAGACCTCATTGCACCTACTAGATAGAATACGAAATCGCGCGATACAACTGATAGGTGACCCCAGCATTACCAAAACACTAGAATCGCTGGAACGTCGTAGGAACGTATCCTGCCTTTCATTGTTTTATGGTTACTTTCATCATAAATGCTCTGACGAAATAGCCAGTTGCATTCCGCCCCTTCATAACTTCTCCCGCGATACACGCCTCTTTGAAGCCTGTTTTCGGTCGTACTGTCAAATATAGAAATTCTTTCCTCAACCGAAACACACGAATGTGGAACGCGCTACCTCGTTTGGTCTTCCCCCCTCAATACAATATGCAGATACTTAAGACCAATGTCAATAGGCAGCTCCTCTCCCTCTCCCTGTTACCTTCTGCTCGCACAACGTCCATCGTTATAAGGCCTTAGCATTGAGTCCGCGTGTGACTCTACAAAAAAAAACAAAAAAATCTGGTTAGTGATGGATTGATCTGGCGAGCGCCGGGTGCCGTTGTGTATATCGAGGTTCGGGAAGCACCTCACCCCGTAGCAAGATCAATCAGACTGTGCCCGTTATCGGATGGGGTGTCGTGTAGTCTGTGTTTGCCGACGACTCGTTCAAAGATGCTTTCCTTACCCAGCTTAGCATTGGAGTATCCTAGTACAATTTTGATGTCAAAGTTGGGACATTGGGCATACGTTCTGTCTAGGAGGTCGTAGAACTAATATTTGGTGGAGTCATCCTTGTCCTTCGTAAGGGCGTGGATGCAGATCAGGCTGATTTTAGAAAAACAATAGTTGTCCTTTCTCTTTATAGCAGTCGCCGTAGTAGATGACGCAGTTTTTCGTCCACTTTATACCTGGTCCATTACATTGCATTTCCTAGATGGCGGTTAAGTCGGCTTTATAGCGGTCAAGGGCGTCCGCAAGTTGTTCGGTTGCACGTGGTCTGATTAGGGACCTAACATTCCACTACAGAGCCGAAGATCGTAATCCTTTTTTCGTTTTTCGCAAGGGGCGTCAACATTACTCCGGTCCGTTTTACCCGAGGCTTGTGTTTTTTTTCTGAGCAGTTGCGGAATTTTCCGGTTATGGCTTACTAGACCATAGCCCAACCGACGTTAATTCTGTTTTCTGGCACAGGGTACTCGCCATTCCTCCTCGTCCATGGTCAGGAATTTCCCAGATGATACCACGAGAAGGTGGAAGTTGGACCTGGCTAACAGAGCTGCAAGATTTCCCGCTTCAGAGGCTCTTACTCGCTTTTTTTCAGCGGACCAGCATCCGTCGCCAGATGCTACTCCTACAAGGCCTTTGTTAGTCTGTTACCATCCAGCTTAGGAGGTTCGATCAGACAAATACCAAATGATTGTCAAGTGTATGAACAACTGCGAAAACAGCAGCTAGGGACAGTTTATCTTTCATTCTACGATTGGCCCCCGAATAATCTATACTAAAATTAGGTTTCGAGACACATGACTGTTTTTAAACTCGAGCCCGTAAGGATAATACCACCTATACTCCCATCCTTGTCCGGCAATCCCACACAAGAAAGCGGTTCTAAAAATACTTCTCTCACAGCTCAATTCTTTTAATTTGAATATACAAAACTATTTTATTTATTTTAATTGAGATATTCCTTAACAAAAATAATTAATATGACCAACTTCAAACGACACACTTCAAAAAATTTCAAAATATCTCTAAAAAATATAACAGTAGACCAAAAGTTCTAAACGCAAACACTAAAATTTTTGACAAACTTTTTTCCCAATTTCCAACTCTGTGTGTGTCGTAATTTTCATATGTATATATGTATCTATGTACGAAAAAAAAAAGTTTAAAACACTTTACAAGCAAGATGTTTTCTCTCTGAATTGTGAATTGTCTTGACGCAAAAAACCAAAGTAAAAGATAAAACGAAAAAGATAAAAAACGAACGCAATGAAAATGAGAACAAAAAAAAAAAAAAACAAAAATTCAATAAAAAATTTTACAAAAAAAGCCGCACAAACAGAACCTTGTGATTCCCAACCGACTAACCTAACATAGTGCGACGTTTTACAGTCGCCTTCTTTCAAATTTTCACGAAAGGCTTCATCGAGCTACTCCCTGAAATTGGATCCGCCGGGCAAGAGTAAGGTTAAGGCGAAGCGAAAGCCCCTGAGTACGCCAGCCAGTCCGTCGAGGGTACGTGAACCGCAATGCACATGCATGACGGCCGAGCAATATGCACGATTACGTGCACAGGATCCCAGATATCGAGGTGAGGGATTTGGATTCGCTTTTTCTATTTTATAAAAATAACGTTATTTTTTGTTGGATGGGTGTGTGTGTAGGCTCATCAACCTTACCTCGAACTGCTTCACGCGCGACAGATACTGAAGGACAGCAACAAAAAGTCGCCAATGCAACATCTAGCACTTCGCTGTACGACAATGTTGCCACAGGAACACAATCAATGCAATCAGGACAAGGTAAGCTTTCCGTAGTTCAAAGCTCGAATGAGGTTTGTGTCCTCGATAAGTGTGGTGAATTCAAGTGATTCATCTCGTTACAGGAGATACACTTTCGCGTCAGACTAAATCACAAGAAACCAATACCATGACGAGTGGTCAAGGCTTATCGGTTACCACAACTGGAGTGGGAGTTGGAGTTGTTAACGCATCCGTCGGCGGTATGGGCGTTGATGCTAGCTCACAAAATCACGTTGGATCACAGATTGGACAGGATGAAAGCATGGTTGGCGGTCAGCGGTTAGATATGGAGACTTGCAAATCGGAGGGCACCCAAGCGGGCGGCACTTTACAGCAAAATACAATTTCTTCGACTAAATCAACCGGCACCGGCACACGCAACAAGGACTACAACGATGAAATGGTAAGTGCACCGACAACGACGGCGGCGTCTAGTTAAAATCGTCAGCAAATGTTCTTTGGGGTTGCGGACTTGTGGAATGGACAGAAGAAGTGTATAAAAATCGATTTCGGATTTAATCAGCAGTGGCGGTGGCTATAGCGGATTACAGCGTTAGCGTGTTCCACTTGTCTTGCGACCTCTTGGACACCCAACTCTTCAAACTCTTTCCAATTCATTCTTGTTGTTCCTTTGTTTACGCAGACACGCGAGTCGCACGACATGCACCACAACATAATTAACAACAACACCAGACGCAAGACAAAGAGCACCGAAGACATGAACATGGCTACGGACACGAGCACATTGAAACGTATGCTTAAACCAATGCCCAGCACTGAAAGTCCAGTCACTTCTCCGGAGATGGGACGTCGTCGTTACAACTACTATAACGCAGCCAACGTGGCCAATACGCTTGGTCCGCAACATGCTATGCACCAACATGGAATGCATCACATAATGAACAACAATAACACTATGGGTAGGCCATCTAGTCAGGCGTCACGCTTCTCCGGATCCAGGTGGGTGTACACTACACTACACACTCTGTGTGATGTAAACAAACTCAAGTTGTTCTCGAAATATCTTAAAGGTCGTCGCATGAAATCGGACGTACCGGTTATCCGCAAAGAAATCTGTACTTGGAGCTTGAACGTGAACGTGGATGCTTGGAGGGTTCACCGCCATCCGATAACGTAATGTTCGATAATCAATGCTACGCGACTACACCGAGCTCGAGCAATGGGAATTCGGATCAGGATCAATCGTATGGACAGCGTAGTGCTCGCGGCCATCCGCATCATCATCTTAATCAACCGAATGTCACTCCTACTCCGGGTAGTCCGACATCGAGATTGTTGCTTGAGTATGAGATGCATTTACGCAACACCTTGGCCAAGGGAATGGACGCTGAATCCTATAGTTTGCACACATTTGAAGCTTTGCTATCGCAAAGCATGGAGAATCTCGGTGAGTAGTGTGTGATGTTTGGACTGGTGATTGAGTTATTTTTCCTATGATTTCGATCCCAAGTTTGCGTTACTTTTGCTGTCTGTCTTGCTTGCGAACCATGGCGAGTTCGTGCATATAGTGCCTTAGTGTGTATTCAACTTTTGCCCTTGTATACTCGCCGGACTACAGGTATTGTGGAAAGTGGTAGCAATATGTATCCCTAAGGCACTATTGCAATCGCGCACATGTATCTCGTCTTTAAAAAGAACTCTACTGCATTCAGAGCATATGAATGTCCTCAACCGAGCCTTGTCATATCTTCGCCATATTCTATCCTTGCCTTTTCTCTTCTGTTTAGTTTCCACTTATACCACCTTTCTTGTGTACTTTTATTGTAATGTATCTGCTAAATCATTGACTAAAACGAAATCCTGTATTTTCTTGCACTTAACTCCCTACCAAATGCTTAAATTCAAAAATCAAAACGAAAAACAAAAAATTGTTAAAAATCACCAGAATTTGCTGAGAGTTTACCAGGATCAACCCAGCGTAGCCCATATCCATTAAGACGTCGTAAGTAGAATGCTTTTTTAGTTTTTATTTCTCTTTTAAAGGAACATTTTCAAAACAAAAAATTCAAGAATCTTTTAGACTTTGTCCTAAAACGTTGCAAGTTTTTGAAGGAAACGATCTTGTCGTTTGCTCTACCGATCATTTTATTAAAAATTTTATTTTTCTTGTAACATTGGTATCTTATTCGTTGTTTGAATAGACACGCTCCATAGAGATACGTTCAACTAAAATCCGATCCGATTTGAAATATCTTTTCCAATTTTTGCTTAAGGATCTGTAGCTAGCGCCAAGTCATCAACTTTGCCATTGCCGCCACATCGTCCGCTTTCGACACGCGAAAAGGATCGCGATCGTGAACGTGATGGCTACTATAGTGATCGCAACGAATTGATCAGAGAACGTGAACGAGAACGTGAACGCGATCGCGGCTATCTGAGCGATCATAATTCGAGGTAAGTTTCGACTGAAATTACCTATTTTGAGTAGATAGTTCTGGGCGAGAGAGAGATGGGCTATGAGATGGTTGATTGAAAATTTCTCATTTTTGCGTTTTTCGAAGTTTTTCGAATTCCCGTTGCGCCTCTTGCATTGGGGAATCGGCTCGCGCTCAATGGTTTCGTCATTCTGATGGATGGCGTTCAGGAAGTTCCACTATGGGCTCTGGATCTGGTCAGGGTTTAATGCCAGCACAATCAACTGGAACCGGTCACAAGCGCTCACCGTGGGATTCTCTGCCGTCACTGCGACAGGACAGCAGTTTGAATGATTCGGGCTACAAGAGTGCACGTGCTGATTCCTTAGAGCAAAGGTTTTGTTTTTTCACTTTCCATTCATCTTACGTTTAAATTAACTGTTTTTTCTCTCTCCCTCTCTCTTTTTTTTTTCTTTCTCTTTCTTCTTCTCTTTCTCGTCGTTTTTGGGTTTGTAGAGCTGAATTTATACGACAAGATAGTTTACGTTCTGAATATTTAAGTGATCGTGAATCACGTTATGGCATCGTTCAGCAGGCATCGATCGATAGCACTGACTCCAGGTTATGCTACTTGACATCATCAGAGGTAAGTGGCGCTTAATTCATACGTTTTAGATCTAGTATCTTTTGAAACTGCGATTTTGAAAAACCTTTATTACATAGATACATATGTATGTACATTATCATGAAACAGATAGTGCTGCGGAATTTCTTTCTTTAGAAGGTTTATCCGATTATCCAATCAAATCATGTCAACTGTTTAGAGCCCAATGGTTTGGAAATGGTCTTTGTAAACATCCGTGAAGCCTCAGAGACCTTGTGTGTAGATTTTCCTAAGAATCGTATTTGTTCACCATCGGGTATAACGACTTTTCTGATGCACATTTTTGTATACGACCTATGTATATAGAAGGCTAAGTCTTTAGTCTTTTTGCCCGGTCCAACCAACTGAAACGCATTTCCTGGTAATCATGAAATGTTTAGTCTTTCATAAAACTACTACTGTTCGTGTTCGCTGTCGTCTTCTGCCACATGATTTTCAGGCCTTTCTTCTCGTTGTCTATTTAGAGCTAAAGAAGCTCGCACGAAGACTAAGCTTTACATCATACCATTTAGGTCTTTAGACTACATTGATTAAAGATAATATTCTTTTCATAGGTTTACTGGCAGGGAAACTGTCTATATGCTTTAAGTGTGAACCAGGACGCCATGAAAGAGCCTGCTTTATCGTCCTTCTTCTTTGGTGGCGTTACAGACCACGAAGGACCAGAGCCAACTTCTTTCGATCACCAGGTGAAAGGTACCTACAGTCCAATGCCGGCGTGAGTCGATGAGCATCTTCATGCCAATTATACTACGGGGGGCTTTGCCAGTACTCCGCCGAGGAGGGAAGTCGTGAGATAAACATTCGATGACGTTGGTGTTATCGGGATCCGAGCTCGCTCATCGTGCGTCAGAGTCCAATACACAAACCACTGCGGCGCGATGCCCTCATCGTCCTGGTTGTTTTAATTAAGTACCCTTTATCGTCCTAGTTCTTTTAGTTAACTGCTAAGTTCATTAAGGATGGCATGATCATTATTTTCTCAAGCTAATTTGTATCAAGCTTGTGCTATTTGGTATAAAATGCGCGTAGGCCGGAATCGGCCCATACTACCTAGATTCGTCACCTGAAGATCAAATAGTGCTTTTGATGAAGCGATGGAGTTGAGCTATTTTTATTTCTGCTAATTCACGTTAGGTATCTTAGAAGGGCGCGCCAAGGTAGAGGCAGCCTAGGCTGAAGTCATTGGCAAGTACCCTAGTTTGGCGGCATGTTTGCCAGTGGTGCAGTGACCTGCAGCCGATATTACTTTCACTCCATTGAATGTTGGTAGCTTCTATGATTTCAACTTTTATCATGGGCTTTACCGAGCTTGTGTGTGTTTTAAAATTCCTTAAGGTTGGAAGACTTAGTGTGCTTAACCCAAACTTTGCAAGTTCATTGGCCGGTTTCTCGAAACGTCCCTATGCCCGGGAACTCTTTGTATTTTATATTGAACTGTTCAGCCATCTCGCTTATAGATAGGCGTCAGTATAGAGCTGTCCTTGATTTGTGGGTTACCGCTGCCAGGGATTTTATCATAGAATGGCCATCCGAGCAATTGATAATAGCTTTTGCGGATATTACATTGATTCTAAGTGATACAATGGCCTCCGTTATCGCTGTTATTTCTGCTTTATACACATTGCAATGCGTGAATGTCTAAATAATAGGTTGAGGTTAAGTTCATAAGAGCAAACTCCTCTACCTACACCCGTCTCGGTGTGTAGAACCATCGGTATAGAGAGATATCCAGTCCTTTAGTATGAATTTTCCTTAAGCCGTTCCTCCCGGGATGGAACGAAGTTCATAGTGTACACGTTTTGCGGGACGGTGTAGTCCGTGTCCCTGGGTACTTCGAAATGGCTGAAAATGTTTGGTATGGCCTTTGTGTAGTGTAGGCCATTTACCTATGCTCCTGTTCCTTAGGGCCGCGCAAGCAGAAACTTATTTACTGACGAGGTTCAACGAAGGAGATGTAGTAGAATGTTTAGGGCCTCAGTGAGCGTCAATCTGATCGCACCACTAATGCAAATGCTGGCCGATCTTTGCACTCTCTCCAGAAGGTTGCGATAGACTGCCCTGTCAAGAGCAGTCCACCAAACTACGATGCCTTATAGAAGGATAGGTCTTATGACTGCTGTATAGAGCCAGGACATAATTCTAGGTTGGATACCCCACTTTTGGGGTATATTGGGCTTCCAATTTAGTTTTCTGTCAAGGATTGGGCTTCCCCCAAGCCTGGGTGGGTTCAAGGGTGGAATTTTATATTTATTAGTAAACAGTACTAGATCTGTCTTCTTGGGGTTCATCCCGAGTCCGCAGCTCCTCGTCCAGTTTATTAATGTTTGTAAGGCTTCCTGCATTGGGACACTTAGTGTGCTGGGAAACTTTCCCGAGACGGCTATAGCACCATCCTGTGGTGTACCTCTGCTGACCATTCTAGTTGAAACGGCGCTAGCGAAGTTAGCTTTGTTGATTCTTTGCGTTAGCAGTTATCGTACCAGTTCCATGACTGATCCCGTTACAACTAGATCAATCAACGCTTTGGTGACGGCCCATGGTTTAACATTGTTAAGGGCGCCCTCAATATCGAGAAAGGCCACTAGGATATACTCCTTGTATTCCAATGAGCTTTTTATGATGTTGACTGGTGAGTGGAGTGCTGTTTTCACCGAACTGCCTATATTGTAGGTTCTCCGACAGTCTTGCTAAGCTGTAACTGTGTCTAATGTGTGCATCTATAGTTTACCTCAGAGTTTTTAGAAGAAAAGGTGTGAGGCTAATAGGTCTCAAGTCCTTTGCTTACGCGTGGGAGCTTTTACCTGATTTAGGTACGAAAACGAATTTGGTTTCCTTCCACTTGCTTAGGATGTTGGCTAATTAGAGACAGTTATTAAAAATGACTTCAAGTCAAGGAAGAATCAGTCACCTGCTGGGGTGACTACGGCAGATCTTGGAGAAAACCCATGCATTTCAGGTCAACACACACCACCTTTTTGTGGCTTTTAAACACGCATATGACAGGGTCTATAGTGTTTATGTCGTGAAATCTCTGTCATGTGCAGGATGACAATGGCGAATTCTCGCTGCCATTATGGTCGGTAAGGAACTGACCGAGATCTTCGATGTCAAAAAATAATTCAGACAGGGCGGCGACGGTATGTCATGTGATTTTTTAAGTTTCAGGCTTAAAAAGATCGTGCGGGATTCACTGGCCAATACAAGTGGCACGATCTACTTCAAGTCTGCACAATTGCATGCATACGGTGATGACATTGACGTGATTGGGAGGACGCAGCGAGGCGAAGCAGAAGCGGTTAAAGTGAGTCTAAAGGTAAACAAGGCCAAAATCAAATACATGCTGTCGTCAAAGAAAGACGGAAAACACCAGTGTCTTAGCCAGAACGTCACTATTGGCAGCTTTTGCTTTGATGTAGTCAAGGATTTCGTCTGAGATTAGACGCAGGATAACTCTTGCCAACTGCTGTTTCTTCGGGCTCAAAAGGCAGTTGAGTAGTAGAGCCTTCTCTCGGAAAATTAAGGTGGCCCTCTATAAAACCTTAATCATTCTGGTCCTCCTCTACGGCGCAAAGGCTTGGACCTAATGAATCATGGATGAAGAGGCCCTTGGTTGTTTCGAGAGAAAAACACAATCTTCGGTCCCATTTGTGTTGACGGAGAGTGGAGGAGATTTAACCAAGAACTATACGGGCCGTACAGCGACACCGGTCTAGTACGACGTCTAGGGATCCAACGTCTAAGATAGCTAGGCCATGTGGAGCGAATGGATAGGAGAGCTCCGGCCCGTAGAGTCCTCGTTTCCAACCCTGAGGGACGACGTTGCAGAGGACTACCGCATCTGAGGTGGCACATAGGTGGAAAGATTATGCTAGCTGGAAAGCCTTGTTGGTTGAGGCCCAGGTTCACCCCGAGCTGTGGCGCCACCTAAGTAGATAAATAATCGGTCGTAGCTTGCTGTGAAGAGCTGTCCTAATAACCCTTTGTAGAGTGTATGGTCTTAACCCTTTAGTTATTCTGTGACTACGTGATAACGTTCAGATATGGCCGCGAAAGACAAAAGTATGTTTAGAAACTTGCAGTTTAGAGAGGTCTTTACCGAGCCGTAGGATGATAGTGAGTGCCCCAACCAGCAGGCCTTCCAGCTAGCATAAAATGTAGCTTCCAGTGTTGGGAGCCAATTACATAAGTGGTATTTCTTTCGATATGGGTGTCCTTATTGTATTATTCCTCGAGACTGCCGAAATTGTAGTATTATTCGTTCTATTAGTACAGCCTTTTTAGACGTCGTATTTATAGACTGCGGCTTTTGTAAGTTCCCTTACAAAAAACGTTCTTTATTGAAAACCAGTTTAATCAGGTACACATTAGCCATTATTGTCTATAGCCTTTTGCCATTGTTGGGGTAGCTTTATGATTCCATTAGTTTAGAGCTTCAGTGGTTTATTGCGAAAAACCTGGCTAAGTGATTTTCAGTGGCTGTTCGACCGGATAAACTTTTACAATCAAGGGAGTCACACGGTGCATTAAAGCTATCCATCCAGGTGCCGCCAACTTATTCCGAGACATCAAATATATACATATATGGCCAAGCGTTGTCCGCCGATTCTGGCCGCTATTTCTTGATTGCTTCGTTCAAACGGCCGAGTAGAGAATCAAATTGAGCGTTTCAGTTCTCCTCCACTCCCACCAAAAAGTCAGCATCACATGCCGTAAATCCAGGCTTTGAAGTCGTTTGGGGAGCGTCTCTAGTTTTGGCTATAATTTTCGTATTTAATCCATTTTTCATCGCTCGCTCCATTCGCTCCAAAATGATTCGAATTCGTCTCAGGAGCATTTCACTGAATCAATTTCCTTGCACTAATTCATGTGACACCCAAACGTCGAGCTTCTTTGAGTAGCCTGCTCTATTTAAATGATTCCAAACAATCACATGGTTGACGTTTAGTACCTCCGCTATATCCTGACTCCTGACAGCTTGCGTGCTGCTCCTGTAATACTAGCTGCAACATTTCATTGACTTTCTCGATGACTGGCCAACCAGAGTAAGGTACAACTTCGTCACCAAAATTTCCAGGACGTAATTGAGCAAACCACTCCTAGGTCCGGCGTTCACTCACAGCACTCTCATTCTGCACTTCACAATTTTTTTGGCATGTTTTTGCGGCGCATAAAGAGCTGTCATATTTCATCCGCGCGTTCGTTTGACAGAATCAGATTGCCAACCAATATACGTGCATCATCACCATCCCTAACCATCGACCATGAATGGACTATCGACCTTTGATATCGGACAAAAACTCATTCGGATAGAACAGCTTTGAAAGAATATCCTCTGTTAAGTTTTCACAACGTTCGCACTGGTGTTCTGTGGTCTGTGTGGATGGTAATGCGTCTTCAAAAAGTTTGACGAAGATACGAACGGACTAAGGAACAAGCGATCTTTCTTGACTCTGCCTTTTCGACGTTCAATGTATGTAAGTGGTCTTATTCGAATTCGGAATGGCCGCAATATTCATTTCTGGACTTTCATTCCAGCTCCTCGGGAGGCTTACATAATCAAAATTCTCGAGACATCATCCACTTGGTTGACGGCTAGGTATCCTAATGTACCCGAAAATATGGGAATCATACTGGCTACTAAAGCCTCGTTACAGAGTTCATTGTCCATTTTCAAATGTGGCGCTATCGATGGCTTGTTCAAAGATACGTTTTATACTAAGTCATAGCTGGAGGTTTAGGTTTCACACCTTACCGTCTCACATCTTTTTATAAACGCTTGTGAGATGTGCATTCGAGGTTCTTGAGCAATCTAGTTTTTTATGTGGCCCCAAAGCACAAGCCCATACTTGGAGGATCACGTCCTAAAAAGTGGTTACGGTGTGAATGTTTATTTATTTATTTATTTATTTATTTATTTCGTCAATCAAGTTACATGACTTTATGGAGACTACGAAATTAATATATATGTAAATTCAATAAAATTAGCTTAATATAATGAAATTTACAGCAATTTTAATAAATCTTTCTTAATATCTGACCTATTTTTATTAAAATCGATAGCAAAATTAAATTCATTGAAAGCAATAACGGAATCAGTGATTGGATTGTGTTTTGCATAATTTGTACTGTGAAAAGGAACATATAGAAAATTGCCATCTCTAGGCCGCAAGCCACGAGAAGGTACATAAATATTAAACATTGATAGCAAAGCTGAACAATCAATGTTAGAATTAAGAATATCAAAAGCAAAGAGTATCGAATATAGTTTTCTTCTTAACACCAAAGGTTTTAAATCAATTAAGATGCATCTGGTTTCATAAGATGGGATACACGAGTTCCTATAAATCTTTCTTAATGCAAATTTAGTAAATCTTTTCTGAACTTTTTCAATCCTATGGATATTTGATTGTGTAAAGGGATTCCATATAATACAACAATACTCTAGCAAGGGCCTAACAAGGGATAGATAAAGGGTTTTTAGAGTATAAGGATCTTCAAAAGTCTTAGAATTTCGAGAAATAAAACCTAACATCGAGTTAGCCCGAGAAATTACATGATCAATTTGAAGTGAAAAACTCATTTTAGAGTCAAAAATAACTCCAAGATCCTTTTGACTCATCAGCCTTTCCAAGGCAAGATTCTTTATTTTATAATCAAAACAAAATGCATTCAGTATTTTTGAAAATGTCACAATACTGCATTTTTTTATATTTAAATATAACCCATTTATATTGCACCAGTTAACTATTGAATTGATATCAGTTTGAATGTTACAGGCATCTACAAGAGATTTTACACAGCTAAAAATCTTAAGATCATCAGCATACAAAAGACACCTTGAATAAGAAATATGATTTGGCAGATCATTAATAAAAAGAATAAAAAGAAGTGGCCCAAGATGGCTGCCCTGAGGTACACCGGAAAAGTTCTTAATTTCGTTTGATACTACCTCGCCAATTTTGACATATTGCCTACGTCCAATTAAATAACTTTTGATCCAGTTAAGAAGAGCAGAATGGAAACCAAGCAGATAAAGTTTTTTTATAAGAATATTATGTTGTACTCGATCAAAAGCTTTTGAAAAATCGGTATAAATTACATCGACTTGCAAGCGATTATTTAAACATTCAAGGCAGTAATTTGTAAATATTGATAGATTAGTTGCCGTCGATCTTCCACTCATGAAGCCATGTTGATGCTGGGAAATATGATTTCGTACTAAACTATAAAGTTTATTTTTGACAATTGCTTCAAATACTTTAGGGATAAGCTGAAGTTTAGCAATAGGTCTATAGTTTTCCACAGATCCCTTGGATCCAGACTTATGCAGAGGAGTTATAAGAGAATATTTCCATGTATCCAAAAATATACCTTGTCGTAAAGACATATTGAAAATATAACAAAGTGGGGCTGCTAGATTGTATTTGCAAAATTTTAAAAGAAGTGGAGGAATATTATCCGGTGCAACAGAGAAACTGTTGTCCAGAGATGATAAAGCTGTCAAAACATCATCTACAGATAAACACAGGCTACCAGCGTTTATATTAGATCCGAAATTAATAAAATTTTGATCGTAATTTATTCTCAGGTCAGAGAAATTTGATTGGAAAAACAACGCAAAATTATTACAGATATCAACTGTATTCTCAGAAAAGATCCCATTATATGACACACTAGATGGAATCCCAATTGATTTTCTTTTAGTATTCAAAAATGACCAAAAACATTTAGAATTACTCTTGATTTTCGACTCGAGAGACCAAACATATTGCTTATAAGTAAATTTTCTTAAAAATTCGTACTCTACTCTAGTTCTATTAAATAACTCACGAAACGTGTCCGAACGTCTACTTTTTTTATGAAGTTTATTCATAATATTTTTGAGCCTGGATAAACTTTTATTAAACCAAATTGGTCTTTTTGAATTTCTTATAGTCTTTATGGGAACAAAATTTGAGATAGCACAATCAAGTATATTCCGAAACCTAGAAAAAGCAATCTCTAAGTTAGTACAATTTAAAATTGTTTGCCAATTCACTGATTCAAAATATTTATTCATGGAGACAAAGTCAGTATTTTTAAAATCGTATTTCTGAGCTACATTTGTAGATAATTGTGATTCTATTAAAACAGAAAAGTTGAATTTTACTTCAAGTGCTTTATGATGAATACTATTCTCTAATAACTTAAAACTAGCCTCCTCTATTCGAGCTTCAAGATTTTTATCAATAAAAACCAAATCTAAAATACGACCAATAGAATTGTAAACATCATTAATTTGATACATATTCAAAGCCATTAAACTATCAATTACATTATACACAAATTCTTTAGATACATTGTAAGGAAAAAGTTGTTGCTCATCATTTGAAAAAGACCATTTTACATTCGGTAAATTAAAATCACCAAGAATTACAATATAACAATTGTCATCTATATTCTTTGCAATATCTCTTATATTTTCTATGTGAGCTTCATAAACAGAATATTGAGAAGATGGAGGAATGTATGAAACAAAAAAATATATATGAATAGTTCTATGAGCAGGTAAAATAGTTAAATCTACACATACACATATTTGCTCAATACTAGTATCAGATAAAATAATTTCTTTACTTAAGTAACCAGTTCGAATGGCAAACAAAACACCACCTCCTCTATTTAAACTCGTCTGTATGCAGCAACGATCTTTTCGGAAAACATTGAAATCAGATGTGAAGAATTCAGTTGTAAGAAAACTATCATTTAACCATGTCTCGGTTAAGGTGATTATATCATAACAACAATCAGCAACAGAAATAAAAAAATCGTTTGATTTTGTTCTCATACCTCCAACATTATGGTAAAATATGGAAAAGCATTCATCTGATGCAGCAGTAAAAGAGGTTTTATTTACGTCAGCACATTTTGTTGTCTTGGGTGCACCTCGTTTTTTGGACGACTTATAAATTCCTTGATCTGGACGCCAACAGGCCAGATAGAAGTATTAAGGGCAGCATTAAATGATCCAGCTGGGACCCCCAGTTTAAAATTAATAAAATGAAGAGATGAAATGTCCGCATCACTTTTTACTAATTTAGAGCACACCAGACTTGACGTAGGCAAATTAAGCCGATGTGCGGTGTAATTTATAACACTCTCTTCGGTGACTGATTTATTCAAACGAGAGATATGAATAAATCGTCTCCTGGGTACGGATGGAAGAGCAGTAAGAGCTTCAGTACCAGTATCACTGCCAATCAGCTGTTTGTGTTTACGTCTCTTATGAACATACGAAAATGGAATTTGTCTATCCAACGCGTCATGTGGTTGGGAAACATTATCATTTTTGTTAGCAACAGCAGCAATCTCAACATTTTGGGCATCGTCAGCACCAAGAGATTCAACAGCAACATTATTAGGAACAGCAACAACGACATCAGTGGTGGTGTCATCAGCATTAGAAGGGACGACAGCAACAGCAGCTTTACTTGAAATCGCTCCAAAGGCGTCTCCGCATTGATCAGGCTCGAGTGAAGGAGAGACAGTATTCTCGATATTGGGAGCATTAGCAATAACATCGCCTGTGATTGAAAGAGACGATGATGTTTTTGTCTGTTTTGCAATGCCAACAGAATTTGCGGAAGAAAGACCATCAGTTAAGGAAACTCTTCTTTGCTTTAAAGAGGCACGATCATGAGGAGTTGATGAGGTCGAAGGGGCAGTTCTTCTGTCCACGGAAGAGGAAAGCCGTTTATTATTGATTTTCGGTATTCTCTGTGCACGAGTGGAACCACGAATGTTGCGACTTACATTTAATTTTGATGTATTAGTTTTAGATGTTTTTACAACTGTACTCTGAGAAACAGAATTCATTGGAGAGGAGAGGTTTAATAACGATGAAAGTTCTCTCATTTTTTTAACACAATTTTGCAGTGGAATATGTATGCACACTTCACATTTAAAAAATAAGTTCTTATAAGACTTTATAACTTTCATGTCTTTTTCGTTGACATTGGCACATTCAAGATGTAAATTAAGTCCACATATATCACACGATAGAAAAGACAATTCAGAAATTAATTTTAAGCATTTGTTACATTTGGTATTCTCCATTATCTGAGAGAAAAATAAAAACGCAGCCGTTTTGAAGGAACGCACTTGAGAGAATGGTTACCATGGGTTGTTCTAGCTTGGACCGAATGCTCTCAGTCTATATTAGCTCCAATTTGGACTTCAACCTTCTACTGCCTGCTAGCTTCAATAAGCCAGGCTTGATCAAACTACTTGTAATGAAACTCACGGTATAGCAATTTGAAGATAGAAGTAAAAGTGTCTATCCATACGAGTCCTTCGGCAGCCTACCCGTTGGTATCTCTTCTAGTCAAACGTTAAAAATAAACTCAAAATCCTTCTTCTTGTACTCAATTTGACTGTTTTTTATCCTTTCTGGTCCTTTGCTCCTTCTTTATTTGCCTGTAAGTCCAGATGGACCTGCCACAAGCACTATCCCATCGTCGTTTCTCCGCTTATAATTGCTGATGTCTTATCCATGCAATCGCAAAAATTATTTTCCAATTCGGTACTAAACTATCTGATGTACGAGTATATGGATACATATACACATACTCGTACCTTTCAGCACTAAGTGCTCCTTTCAGGCACTCGTTTGCAGTACTATTTGGCTGGCCATTTTCAACATGTCACAAGTGTTGACAACCATTAACTTACGGCAAACGAGATACTCCGGATTCCGCTCAACTAATCCAACTGTATCTCGGTATCTCTAGAAAATATCTATCCATAAATGAGTAGGCACTTAACTTGAACGTTTCCACACCATCGTGAAATCCATTTCAATGCAGAAATGCACTCTCGAAGTTAACAAATTCAACAATGCCACTTAATCCCAACGCCTTCCAAACTTACCCCATCGTCGCCATTCATTCACATCGATTCGCCTATTTTTAACTATATCTGTATCTAAAGTGAGGGGGCAGAATAAGGGATAACCAGCAAGTCGAATTCCATAGCAGCACATAGCACATAAACTGGAATCACTTTCGTCCAGTGGAGTATGAAAGCAAACGAACGACCTCGACCTGTATTTTAAATTGCATGCATTCATAAGGCAATTGTGTACGCTCTACGCTCAGGTACTGGCCCAATCCGGAGGTTGGAGCGCGAACCATTTGTGAATACGTTCCATCTACTTACATACATATGTGTCTACTCATGTTCGTATCTTATGGCTTAGAAGCGACAGTCTATCCTTTGTCCTCCTAATGATTCCAAGTACAATTAAAGCTCTCTCATTTGTCCATTGGAATTTCTGGAGCTTTCCTTTCCTTCAATCTCTATCTTTCGCGCTTTCTTTGATGGTTATGGTTGGGAATTGGGAAAAGATTGGGAAGTTTGGGAAAAGATAGCAAAAACGCTGTCTCGGAATTGAATCAAATCCTGTTGGTATGGGTCGGTGGTGGCGACATTGTTTTTTGGGTCTAAGAGAAGTAGGTGGAATGGGGTCATCCGTTCGTTTTCGTTTGATCATCAATTCATGAGTGACCGAGCATGCGGGTGGGATTAATAGTGAATATTACATACAATATTTGGTTACATATCCCATAGCACAACAAAACTGGGTTGAAATCAGGTTCTTGCCTAACCGAATAGGGAGGAAGAACTGGGAACAGGCTATGGGTCGAATGGCATTGGTAAGTGGGGTAATCAAACGATCCCAGGGAATGCTGCTCTCATTATATCCATTCTATCTGCCATGCCATGCCACGACGGCAGAGTATTAATAACTAGGCTGTGCATGCAACTAGGTCAGCAACCACATAACACTCACACATACACAAATGTATACCGAGCCACACAAACATACTATAACAAGGACTCGGAGCTGCTCAGAGGATGAAGTAAAAATTGTAAAAGCCATGGTGATGTGCTGCTCTTTGTCCTCCCCCTTTTCACAGTTGCTCCGTGTACGCGAGTACACATTGGTTTCTCCTCTTTATCAACATGCCGGGAGAAGAGGGATGCTGTGTGTGGGTCCCTTGCTTGTCCTACCTCAAAAGAAAAAAGTACCAAGGACTACGGCAGTATTTTTGAGTTAGGTGCAGATGCTTTTCTTTTTTTTTTTTTTTTTTTTTTTTATTACTTACTGTCCTATTACGAATGTTATTGTTGTCGTTGATAGAAGGTTGCATGTGGGATGGATGCGGCTAATGGGCGATGTGTGCTCAGAATGTCCTTTGCTATGTTCAAGATGAGATATGAACGAAAAACGAGGTATTTACTCGGATGCTGTCAGATTTTTGGGCACGACCATATGATCAGGAAAGGCTATACACACATATTTACCATCAGCGACGCTACTACTATCATCGTCGACCGTGTGGTCGACATCTTTTCGTTAACAGAATTTTAAATGAATCCAAAGTGAGTGGACCGCACTTGCTTGGATCGCTCGAATGATGTTACCGGTTGACCCATAATAAAATGAAACTTTATCGATGTGGTTTGGTGGGAGCTAAAGTGTTTTTTTTTTTATATACAACGAAAGGGGTGACCACATGTCTGGGAATGTAAGGAGGCAATTGACACAACTTTATGGCGAGGTTTTTGAGGGTTTCAACCAGATTGGTTCAATTCCGGCCGAATTTAGTTAGATGGAAAGTTATAATTGGCAATTTGAAGTTGAAGCAATTGCCCTTAATTTGTCAAAGTATGGAAAGGTTAGATATTAAGCTATTAAGGCCCATTGTGTGGTAAAAATTCTTCTGTCTTGCGGATGGAGCGGTACACACCCAATTTCATTCCCTCAGGGTCCACATGTGTGAGGTCGCCAAACTCAATAAAGCGGCAATGTAAAAACTATTTTTCGGGGAATCCCCTTACACGAGAATGTGTGACAAAAAGATGTAAGACCGACACATGGATACTTACATACATACATACAAATGTACGCCGACGTACCCATATCGCTGTAATGGGACTGAAGGTTCGTTGCACCATCCACTACTCCACACCTTAATTTGGAAAACGGATTCTAGCACATGGGCAACACTCATTGGAATGACAATCCGAAAATGTTGAAAGAAAAATTAAAAAAAAAAAAAATAAAATAAAATAAAAAAACCAAACGCTACTGGAATCGGTTTTCCAGCGTTACACTGACATACTCGCATGACACTTTGAGCGGAGGGATTCCAGCGCATGTGTGTTAGTCCTGCTTCATTTTTTGGATCCCAGTTTTTCCTCTTACAAAAATCTAGCAAAAATCGTTTTGTCGTTTAACAAAACAACACACCCCAAACCTCTGTGATGGGGTAAAGTAAGATTCCTAAGCATGTGGTATTCTCTCTCGACATTTTGCTCGCTCTCAGCTTTGATTTTCGACGAGATTTTCCCCCAACATACAACTAGACAACGACGGAAAAGCTTTCGCACAGTGTTTGCGTTCACATTCACGTTAACGTTCGCCTGGCTATCGTGTGCATTGCGGTTGGCTCATTCGGTTGCCAAACTGGAAAGCTTTCGATTGCTTGTTGTTGGAACTCCTCTCCTTTTTATTCGTTCCTCATTCTATCCTCGGTGATTTTGTGTGGAGCGAGGTGAATCGCCTGTAAAAGAAAAGAATTAACAAAAAAGTCAAAGAAAAACTATCTAATCCCATTCCTGCATTCGAAAATTCCTCTCTGCGGCATGCATCCTTTTAGAAAACACTAGTTCAGAAGCATCTAACTTTTGGTGTTTTTTTTTTTTGTTTCTTCTCTAATTCGCACATCACTCCTTTGGAGGGAGAGATACAAACCCACAGAGTTTCTCAGTTTGGTACGATACGGGGCCAAAGGATCCACTTGAACAAGTGGTCCATTTCAGGCAAACGATAACAAAACATTCACATGAGAAAGCTCCTCATAATCGTGTGTGCTACAAATCGAGAAAACGAGTGATATCCTTTCACGGAAATCCGCGAGTGTGATTTTCAAATAAATCAAAGTTGTGTGTATGTGCGTGTGTGTGATCTAAATGGTGTCCCTATTCAACGTACCTACCTCATATAAATTGAGATTGCACGAAGCAAGAAGCAAGAAGAGACGAACGAGGAGAAATTCAAAATTAAATTTTCAACCAAAATGCAATTAAATTGCGAATCCCTTTTGGACAATAGTTTAATTTATTCAACATATAGCGCGCTATAAACCGGTTTTTAAGTGAAAAGATACAAATCAAGAAAATCATCCACTCGTAGGATTTGTTCTCGTCATTGCCACGAGCTACACCATCAGCATCAACAGTAACAGCAGCAATAGTACTCGTATGTGGCAGAATATCCTGTAAGCGAATAAACATTGAAGAACACCACATGATGACAAATACGAATCCGGGACGAGGCGGGCGAGAATAAAACATAACAAATACACACACAAAAAAAAAAAAATTAAAAAAACAAAATTGCGCGCGTATATTGTGAGAAAAGGATATACACAGAGTGCAGTGTTGGGTGTATAGTGTACACGAGTTTATTACACTGAATTCATTAAAAGGAAAACCACAGGATGAGTGAGCGATCCCCTCATCACATACGAAAACTCTAGGTAACAATCGAAATCCGACGAAAAACAAAACCTTCGTATCATACATACTTGCCACTGCGGTCCTTTCATATACATAACATGAATTGATTACTCTGTGGATTACTCGTACTGTGAATGCTTCTAGTTCCAATATCGTTATCTCTCGAATGCGACGCCGATTATTTGCCAAAGCATGTGTGTGTATCGTATTGTATCCTTGCCGGCAGTGCACTTATGTAATTGAATAGAGCAATATCAATATCATTCCCGCTGTCAATAGATTCCTAAATTGAATGTTCCGGATAATTCATATCTAAGCAGTGCTCAATTGTTCGCTCTGGTTTTTGTAATTCATCAATTCATCAATAAAGCTTACACAACAATATTGGCACTATGAGATGATACGACATATGCAAGGATAAGCCGTTTATGAGGTTCGTACTTATGCGTTTTTAACCTTCTTTCTGTTCTCCATTTACTTCGTTTTTTGGTTTGTGTCGCCTGAAGGTCATGGGGTTGAAGGGAAATCAATTTTTTCCTTTTTTTTCTTCTTCAATTTCACGTCTTCCTATTATCCTTTATGTGCGAGGTCATTATGAGTGGTAATATAAATTGAAATCGGACATTGTCAATGTCTAATGGCATAATTCACGACTTTGATGACTTCTTCCGTGCCATTGCTATACAAAATTGTTTCACATACACCACAGGGAGTCGGACTTTATTTTTGCCCTCAATTTCGGGTGTTGATTATTATTGTAACCTAAATGCGGGGATATTGCTTTTCTTAAAAATGATGATGAAAAGCCAGGTAGCAATGTTCCATTTTGGACTGTAGCGTAATTTTTCATTTTTAGCTTTGTGTTGTGCTTAATTGTCGGCGGATATGAACGTGTGAGCGACTTCCGGATTTTATAGGAAGAGGATCGTTACATTTAATAATCTACCAATTCGGTTACTTGGGCAGAGACAGCAACAGGGAATATATGTACATATGATACAGTCATGTCGCATGGGTTGGTGAATGTTCAGAAAAGCATAAATAACTGATATATTGACACATCAGGATGGCTTTAAAGGGAAATCGTTCAAAAAGTTATTTGTTGAAGTCGTTAAGGGCGGATTTAATAAGCTGGAAGAGAGATATTACACATTCTTTGCACGAACGTGATTGCCCATATCATGAACTTGGCTGATTCATGGTTTTTGTTTTGATGTTGTTCTTGTAGATACTTCTTAACATTACTTTGTTACTTGTTTATCAGGCCAGCGATCCATGGGGGACCTGAGCCTGAGCTATAGATGTCTTCCATCCTTGACGGTTGCGGGCACGCTGCTTCCAGTTATCAAGACCCAGATGTCTTACATCCGCGATTACTTGGTCTTTATACCGGAGGCTCGGAGTCGAAGGCCCTCTTAGCTGGAGCGTTGCTGTCCACGCGCTCCTTCCGGACTTACTTACTTCCTTTGATGGCGCTACAGTTCGGGGTGAATCAGGCCCTCAACCAACAAGCCTCTCCAGCCGGCCCGATCTTTGGCCAGCCGCTTCCAGTGCCGCACGCCCAGTTGGTTGAGGTCCTTTTCTACCTGTGCGCGCCACCTTAAATGCGGTCGTCCTCTGCTGCGTCGTCCCTCGGGGTTGGAGTCAAAGACTATTCGGGCCGGAGCGGTGAGGTCCATACGCTCTACATGGCCCAACCATCTTAGACGTTGGATCCGAAGACGTCTAACTAGACCGATTTCGCCCGTACAGTTCTTGGTTGAATCTCCTTCTCCACTCTCCGTTTACATAAACGAGACCACAGATTGCACGCAGAATTTTTCTCTCGAAACGTCCAAGAGCCCCTTTGGGAGGTTTTGTATAGGAATACCTAGGTTTTTTGAGAGAACTCTTAGAGGCTTTACGACTCAGTTGCCTCTTGAGCCCAATGAAGCAGCGGTTGGCAGGAGTTATTCTGCGTTTTATCTCAACGCTGGTGTCGTTGCTGCTTGTCACTATCGGGCCAAGGTAGACGAAGTCCTTGACTATTTCAAAAATATTGCTGCCGAAGGTGACGTTCTGGCCAACACGTCGGTGTTGCGCGTCTTACCTGGATGACAGCATATATTTGGTCTTGCCCCCATTTACCCTTAGACCCACTTTAGCCGCTTCTGCTTTAATGCTTTCGAACGCCTCATTGACGTCTCGCTTTGGCAGCATCTGCATAGGCAAGCAATTTTGTAGACTTGAACTAGACCGTACCTCTTGTATTAGCCGCAGAGTCCCAGACAATTTTTTCAAGTACATATGTTGTCAAAGAAGTCACATGACAGAGCGTCACCCTGTCTAAACCTTTTTTAACATCGAAGGGAGAGAGAGAGAATTCTCTCCATAGTCATCCTGCACAGTCTGACGAGTTTGGCAGGAATGTTAAAACATGACGTAGCTCGTCTCTATAAACACTGTCATATGTCCTTTAAGGTCGACAAAAAAATGTTGCGCGTTGACCTGGAATTCATGAGTCTTCTCCAAGACGTGCCATAGTATTCGTATATGTGAATCTCGGTTTTTGAAATAAAGATAGGAAACCTCTTCGCATGTTAAACTTCTTAGCTGCTAGATGCTGTAACTTTGGTTCTGCGTGAGAGCTTTGAGCAAGGTTTTTTGATAAAAATAATAGTTTGCCCTTCAAGTAAGTTTTTCCTATGTCTATCATTTGACGCATTCGAATCATATTCCCCATTGAAATGACCTTCTGTTTACCCGTCCTGTACTTGTACATCAATTCGTATAATCTGACTAATAACAGGCCCCGTTTCTGGTTCTACAAACCGAATCAATCGATTAAGCGGTTGTATACTACCGATTACAAGGCACCACAACGCCGGTGACGACAGCTCACACTATAAAGTAATTCCCTTCAAAGGAATCTGTCTTGGACGAGTGCCAATCGAAAAATACCACTTTTCTATACACACAGATACTAGACCAATGCCTTCCGCCCAAGTCTCTTCTAAGGGATCAATAACTAATCCACGTATACAAACAGTCGCCTTTCAACACCATCCATCCCAAGAATGAGGGTCATACGCCTGTTTAGAAAACACCATTCGCAAAAGAGCCACATGTAAACATTATGTAAACCCGAAACCAGTAAATACACTCAATCATAAGCACCATCACTGTAAACGTCGTCAGCACCTTAAACCGCATAACGCCTTGTATCCCCACAGCAGGACCTTGCTATTCTTTAATCTAAATTATCGTAGCCTCCTGATCAAATTTAGCTGAATCCGTTTGTCTGTCCTCAGTCAATTGCAACTAACATCTAGTATGCCCTGTATCTTACGCCTTCCAAATTACAACCCACGCCACCTTCGTCAGCCTCAATATGCCGTGCTGTCTTCGTCAGATAAAAATGAAAAGTACGAGTTTGCTCATTAAATTGAGAGTTCCTTGCAGTCGAGAACATTGAATATTTCGTCTTTGACAATACAATATTTTGCCGACTTAGGGGAGACTTGCAGACTAGAGGACGGAACAAGGACATTAGCGCTAGCTAAAAGTTAGGCAGAGGATGTCGCTTGTTATTTTAATACCGGAGGTACGGGACACGACTATGACAGGTTATAACTTTGTCTGCCATGTTCATCAGTTTAAACGAAGATGGTGTGGTAAGCTGGGTGGCTGGCTTGGATTGAAAGGTTCTTGTGGAAACTGAATGAGTAATTAGAAAGGGGTAAGGCGTTCTTAATGCGATGGTAATCCAGCCTTATCGCTTCGGGAAATGGGCGGATATTTATCATTTTTTGACACCATATAGGGCGCCATATACCAGAGTTCGATTAATCAATAGACGACGGAATTTTAAAAATAGCTTGACATGCAACCTTCAATAACCATACTTATCTACGTACCTAGAGATACAAAGTCCTTTCCTACTTCCTGCTATGCGCTGTTATCACTTACAACACGTAGGTGGGAGTCGCGGTGTGATTTTTGTACCAATGTCCTTCTCCACGGGCGGCGATCCAGTAACTGGATGATGGCGAAACGGGTCTTGAAATTGAATTTGTATTCTTAGAGCCTTTCTTGGTCGTTTTTATCGCCGAGTTGTTCAGTTTTCTTTCCTTGTTTTATGTGTTGACGGCACTTTAGCATGCTGTGAATGTTTCAGAAATTACGGGGAGAAATGTTAGCATAACTCCCTTTCAGGTTTTGTGATTGATTTTTGAGTCAACATTTTTGGTCTGGGAATTATTTTCTTTAATTATACGGAATAAGCATCTACCAGACACATTTTCTTTAAAAAGGGGAGAACAATCCCTTCTTGGGCGCCATGCCCGATAAAAATCTAAAAGAGAAAATCGCTGAGAAATCTCATATGCGAAATCCTTTGAATAAAGGGTTTCTTGTGAGATTTTGTGAGTTCTTCTTATGTGGTGGCATTACAGCCCATGAAGGACCAGAGCTAAGCTTCTCTCAATCATCCATGTTGTGTGTGATTTATCTTTCACATAGGTGAAGAGTTCTACTGACCTTATTTCGTACTTTCCTATTTCATTGATTGAGAAGCATCTGATAATAAGGTGTATCGATTAGGCTTTTGACCACGGAGCTCACGGAATCACGTCGAATGGTAGTTTCGACCTCACAGGATTCGCAGCGGGACGAACCGAGACTGTGAATGCTGACTAAAGCCGCTACTAACGTAATAGGTTTCCAAAGATCACTCCTTAGCAACTTACAGCACGACGGCTGCAGTCTCAGTTCTTTTAGGAGCTCTACAATTAGCGGTAGCAACTTGAACATTGGCTTGTCAATTCGAAGTGTACGACAGGTGAAGCTCATATGGTGGGATTAAAAATAGTGAGTTTGATGACTTTCTTTTGTACGTACACCAGCTTATCCTAAATTTCTGTACAGAAGGACACCATGTTGGCCATTAAGGAACATCAGAATATTTGTTTAGTCTACGGAGTCACTCTTGCTGGGCCGTGACCCGACTAGACTTTTTTCTATGACAATTAAGACCGTGTTTCTTTTAAATGTTTATTGGATCCGTCTAAAAGTTCACTGTAGTACTGTCCTATGTTCGGTCTTTCGTCCTTCTCGGTAATTTTGATTGCTCAATGGCCCTTAGCTTATAGTTGCTGCTGATGAAAGTGATCATGGACGTCAAAACACATGCTGGTTTCGCTTCAAAGAAAGTCCAAACAACATTTTGGATACGGATATCTTTGAGTACACCATGGGGTTAGCTGCTCATCACCACAACAAACTCACTGTATATTTTTTTTTTTTTTTTTTTTTTAAACTCGCGCAGGTTCGAGAGTTTTTCATACTCTCTTATGATGTGCTATAGACACACAACCTGAACGGAGTGCAGTAGTTTGGGTCGGTAATGTTCGTTAACTCTCAGGGGTGGTTGTCGAGGACGAGAGCCGACCAAATTCCGCGTTGGTTATAGTCCGTAGTAATTCGTTCAAGCACTTTAATATTGCATACGCAGAGGATGAATTTCAGTTAACCATATGCTGTGAGTGTTATGCCTGCAGCAGTAAGTCTGGTCACTTTCCATTCACAACTGCGTTGCATACTTTTTGTCCATGTACGAATTACTTTCTCTGGGCTATGAAGCGATTTTGAATAGACCTCTCGCTCGGCGACTATCATAGAGTCCTACTGTCGGTTTGACGTATAAGTATAAGTAATGCACTCACCGTTGCCAATAGAGGCTACAAACTCACATTTATAAACCCTGTTAGAGAATAGGTGTTTGACCTCACCATCTCTGGCCAATTTATCTCAAATGTGATTGGGGACTGGCATGTCTCCAATAAAGCCTCACTGTCTGATCACCAGTATATCAGATTCAACATCTCCGGTGAGGTTAATGAAGCTGAGCCCGGATATCAGCCCAAACGAACGAACTGGGCTCGGTTCCAAGCTCAACTCGCCGCTAAAGATTTAAGTCGATTGAATCGACAGACGATATCGACGAAGCGGCTTACCAGCTCAACGCAGCACTCATCTCATCCTTTAGAGACAGCTATACACCCAGTTCAACTCCACACAAACGGTGTGGTGGAATACTCAGCTTGAGTCCTTATGGAAGCAGGTGAGCTCGATGTTTAACAGAGCTAAACGGTATAATAGTTGGACTGATTATAGATCTGCTCTAAATAACTACAACCTCGAATTGATGAAATCCGAGAGAACGTCTTGGAGGAAACATTGCGAGAAGATAGACTTGCTTCCAACAGCGGCCCGACTCCACAAAGCTCTATCTTGAGAGCACACAAATGGGCTCGGGCTGCTTCGCAAATCAGATGGCACCTTTACCGTCAATCGCAGGGAAACCCTGGAGACTTTGCTCGAGGCGCACTTCCCTGGTTCTACTCCTTACTCGATGTCCTCTGACGATCAAATTAACGCCATAGAAAACATGGACAGTAGAACAAATAGCCTCTCTGGTAGACTCTTTAGCCCTGATAGGATCAAATGGGCAATTGGTCATTCAAACCCTACATGGCTCCAGTCAAAGACGGTGTCTTTCCTGCGATCTTTCAGAAAGGTTTGAATACAATTCTACCACCACTGATAGTTATTTTAAGGTCTTGCTTCAAACTGGGATAAATACCCCAAATTTGGAGGGAGGTCAAACTTGTCTTCATCCCCAAGATTGGGAAGCCAAGTGAGCAACCTAAATCCTATCGCCATATCAGTCTGACTTCGTTCTTTCTAAAAACAATGGAGAAACTGATAGAGCTCCATATTAGAGGTATCTTGGAAAATCAAACACCTCTGCATCCCAACCAGTATGCATATCGCAAAGAGGGATCTACCGAGAATGCACTACACCACTTGGTGACGCGCATTGAAAATAGTTTCACACAAAAGGAGATCGCAATCTGCGCCTTCCTCGATATAGAGGGAGCCTTCGATAATACTGGCTATGATTCGATCACCACTGCACTATCCTGCAGGGGTGTGGACCATCCCACTAATAATTTAGGGCGATGCTGAATAACTGTATCATATCAGCCACATGCGGAGAGGTCTCAGTGACAGTATCGGTGGCTAGAGGATGCCCACAAGGGGGAGTCCTCTCACCACTGCTTTGGTCGAATGTCATCGGTGGTCTACTGCGCAAGCTAACCACTTGGGACTACGAGGTCATCGGATATGCTGATGACCTAGTAGTCATTGTTACGGGCAAGTGGGAGATCACTGCCTGTGAGCGCATGCAGCTTGCGCTCCAACTTGTCTCTGACTGCTGCGGCAGAGAGGGTTTATCTATTAACCCAAATAAGACAATCTTAGTCCCATTTACAAAAAGGAGTACAACCCTGCTCAATCTTACTAATTGGCACACGCAGAGGATTTTCAGAGGAAGTAAAGTATCTAGGTATTGACCTAGACCGTAGACTCAACTGGAACTCCAATATGAGAAATAAACTCATGAAAGCGACTAAGGCCATGTGGGCCTGTCGACGCACCAACGGTAAAACCTGGGGACTTAAACCTAAGGTAGCCCACTGGCTATACAGCGCGATAGTAAGACCTATCGTCACCTACGGGTCCACCGAATGGTGGACAAAAGTTGAGCAAAAAACTATAATTGTTAAGCTTCAACGCCTTCAGAGACTAGCGTGACTCAGCATCACAGGCGCTATGCCAACCTGCCCCACGGCAGCCCAAGAAGCACGCATTGGACTCATTCCACTGCATCTTTTTATCAAAAAGGTGGTATAACGCAGTGCAATCAGAATTCTCTGCTCGGGAACAAATATGCCATGTAGACACGCAGGCCACATGTTCACGTTACAACACCTTCCCGAGCTGGATATGATTACTACAGTCTCGGATTTATTGCCACACACCTTCACCTTTGACAAGAGATTTGGGATACTGATCCCAAACTGCTCAGCATGGGAAAACAGTGATCCCCGGCTAAATGTCAAAGGCCTTAGGTGGTTCACGGATGGCGCCAAGATGGCTTCCGGCGTTGGCGCCGGCATCCTTGGACCAAAACGCAACGATTTATAGGTCCTGGGAATAAGTCTCAGCAACTTCCAAGCAGAGCTGCATGCCATCCTAACATGCATCAATCTAAATCTCGAGACTGGCATCAGAGGAGTAACCATCAACATACTCTCTGATAGCCAAGCAGCGCTTAAAGCGCTGGGTTCGTACAGCACGAACTCAAAAACCGTCAAGGAATGCCATAACGCCCTACAAGACCTCGCCAAAAGAAAAAATGTTAAACTTTGGTGGGTGCCAGGACATTAAGGTATCAAGGGTAATGAAATTGCCGACCAACTTGCCAGGAAAGGTTCCAGCGACAAATATATAGGTCCGGAACCATTCTGCGGCATTCCCGGGTCTAAGATAAATTATTTCTTAGACAAGTGGGAAAAATTACAACACCTGTCCTTTTGGAATAGCGTTCGGGGACTCCGTCAATCTAAGCGACTTATACGACCCCTGAACAAGCACCCTATTGTCATACTCAAACTCAACCGGTTGGATATCAGAAGACTAGTCAGCTGTGTAATGGGACACTGCGGTCTGAGATATCATCTAAACAAAACTAGCCTCTCCTCTGAAACTGAGTGTCGGCTCTGACTTGAGGACGAGGAGACGGCAGAACACATACTGTGTGAGTGTGCTGCTCTCTGCCATCTTAGGAAGCATGTCCTTCTCAGTGAAGTTATGACTCCTGAGGGTATCACCCTGGCTCCTACGAGAAGCATTCTCAACTTCATTATAGAAGTGAAGAGGCTACTCGGCTAATCAGCTAGTAGGCACAATAAATCTTAACAACACCAATCATTTCTTTTAATAACTGGACAAGGCTTACTTACTTACTTAGATGGCGCTACAGTTTGCGGTGAACCTAGGCCTTAACCAACAAGCCGGCACGATCTTTGGCCAGCCGCTTCCAGTGCCGCACGCCCAGTTGGTTGAGGTCCCCTTCCACCTGTTTGCGGCACCTTAGATTCGGTCGTCCGCTGCTGCGTCGTCCATCGGGGTTGGATTCGACGACTAATCGGGCCAAAGCTGTGTTATCCATTCGCTCTACATTGCCTAGCCACCTTAGATGTTGGATCCTTACGATCGGCCGTACTAAGCCGATGTTGCTGTAGAGCCCCTCTTGGGTACGCGTCACCCTGTCTAAATCCTTTTTTAACATCAAATGTCTCGGTTAATTTTTTACCGACCTTAATGGAGCAGCGAGAATTCTCCATTGTTATCTTGCATAACCTGATGAGTTTAGCAGTGATGTTAAAACAAGATATCACTCCGAATAGCTCGTCCCTATGCACACTGTCGTACGCGGCTTTGAAATCGACGAAAAACTTGATGGGTGTCGACTTGATATTCTTAGCTCTTCTCCAATATCTGCCGCATTGTGAATATTTGGTCTATTGTCGATTTAACTGGCCTGGAGCCACACTGACAAGAACCTATAAGATTGTCCACAAAGGATTTTAAGCGCTCACACAGTACGACAAAGAAGATTTTATTTGCAATATTAAGGAGACTTATTCCCCTGTAGTTGGCGCAGTTATAGGGGTCTCCTCTCTTGTGCATTCAGCAAACGATGTTGAAATTCCATTCGTCGGGTATGCTTTCCTCCGATCATATTTTACAGATGAGCTGGTGCATACGCCCTACCAGCTCATCTCCAGCCGCTTTAAATAGCTCGGCAGACAGGCCGTCTGCGCCCCGGCTTTATTAGCCTTAAGCTTCGAAATTAGCAGCTTAATTTCATTCTCTCACATCTTCGTCCATTGTAAATGGATCACTCTGCCTGATAGCGGTATTAGACCTTTCATCGCCGTTAAACAGTTTGCAGAAGTGTTCCTTCTATATTCTCAGCATCGACTGTGGCTCTACTACTAGTTGTCCGTCTTCATCCCTACAGGCTTCCGTTCTAGTTTTATAGCCTTTGAATGATCGTTTTACTCGTTTTACTTGCAAGCGTCATTCCTGAGGTAGCACCTCTCCATCTCATCGATCCCACACTTTTTATGGTCTCTTTTTTGTCTTCTTTAAAAGCGTGTGTTCCTCCCACATTTTCTGCTCGTAATGTTTAAGAGAGGTTCTCTTCCGTCTATGTAGCATGGCTTTGAAGTCGGTTTGCTTTGCTACATGGGCTTGCCCGCATTGCTCATCAAACCAGGGGTTTCTAAATGCCGGTGGTTTAAAACCCAACACATCAGAAGTAGCGCTTCCGATGGCACGAGCAAATGGAACCGAACTGAGTTCCTCTTTTTTTAATCCTGGTATGTACCTATATGAGAGCACCGTGGCGCAGTGGGTAGTGTGTTGGCCTCTGACGCCGATGACACGGGATCGAATCCCGACACAGCCATGTCATCGAACGTGTTTTTCACGGTGTTTCTCCTCAGCGGGGTTCTGACAAAACCCCCTGTAGTAAAATTGTCATGACAAGCTTCTCGAAATTCGCCGTTCGGAACCGGCAATAAACTGTAGGTCCCTTTCACCTATGGGAAAATGAAATCACACACAACATGGGTGATTGAGAGAAGCTCGGCTCAGGTCCTTCATGGACTGTAACGCCAATATACATTCATGTACCTATACGTATGTTGTGAAAATGTTGTTACTGAGTCGTTTTAAACGTTTTGGATACGCTCTTTATACTGCTCATCGAAAACAGTTATACGACCACTTTCAAACTCGCTATATATTGTTTGACTATGATCCGCGACCAGCGCAGAGTCCACACAGACAGCGCCAATATGAAGCAGAAAAAAAGCGATTTACGGAACAAAACTGCTCTTTTCGCTAACGTGCCTGTATAAAATGTATGTTTGCTGGACAACAGTTAGCACTCGTTCGTTAAAAATTATTTTATTAACAAATTCCCTAAGCAGTGTTATATGTAATATATTTAGTGACCGACCTTGTATCTGTAACGCAGTCGCGCGAACTTTGTTTACAGCGAAGGAGAGTGAGAAAGATTCTATAATGGACTAGTGGATTTTTCTGCCTAGAAAATTAATATAGTGTGCATGCCCCGTCAGGAGGTGGTCTTGTCAAATGTTTGGCTAGGAAGTATTATAATCCAAACCGAAAAAGTCTGACAATGAAAAAGAAACTCGAGCCAAGTAGCGCAATCAAGTGAGACCTAGGCTCAGCCATCTTTAGTTCGATTGGCATACCTCTTTTAGAGGTAATTTTTAAAATGCACTTTAATTGATAGTCCAAAAGGGCAGTCTTAATTCATTGAATAAATTTGTTTAGCAGCTTCTCATCATATAAACAATAAAAGAAGAAAATAATTCGACCCTGTTGGTTAAATCATTGAATATCGATGCTCACATACATATGCATCTCTATCGACTCCAGTGAGATTCACCATAAACACCATATCGATTACGACATCTTCCTCACGCTGTCTTCACTTCTGTTGTACTCCTTATGAATTCAAGTCCCCGAAAAAACTTCAGTACCACACCAGATGTTGTGGGAAGTCCCCGCGTTCAACTTGAACTCGTAAAAAATTAATATTCGAGAACCGAAGGGGAATGCATAAAAAATGTAGCGACACATGCACCTTACCCGAAGGCTTATCGAGAATATCAAACGCGCTCCTTTCCACAGGTTTAGTATTTGTCTTTGTTTTTTCTGCTACCAGTCTGTCCCGGCTCATGTTAACTGGGCGAAAACTAGGCTATCCATCGCTAGAGTCAGTTGAGAGGATAACAAATTGCCACATACGAGTTACGACAAATTCATGCACAAATACCAGCAAACAGAGAACAGATTTGTGCAGCTATACGCGATGCTAGGACTAAAGATCTTTCAAGTGTAATGACTCTAGTAATAACAGTCACGACCAGTACGGCAACGGGCACGAGGACAACTAGCGATATGATAATGATGCAAAGCTATGTATATGCGGATGAGCTTTAAAATCTCTGTCCTGCACAGCGGACGTTAGTCCAGATGGTTTTTCTAATAAAAACTCAACGAGACATTATCCTGTCCAGCATGTATTGCATGCACGTACATAAGTATACGTACCTTCCTCACCATTGCTTCATTGCCCAACAATCCTTTCGTCGTATCCTTGTCGTTCATTTTCGTTTTGTTTTTTCCTTTCAACTGCGTTTGCAGGAACATAAAGTTTCTTGTTAGCTTTAAGGATATTCCCGTAAAGAGAAGGAAAACAAGATAAGAAAAACAGAAAAAAAAAATTGGAAAAGGATGAATCCAACAAATGGATAAAGAAAAACACTAGGTAGATTCCTTTCCACAACAAAAGGGGGAGAAAGTTGGATTTTCTGTTGTTCCTCGCCTTCTATTCACGTTTGCTGTGCACAGAAGGAGGAAAATGGTATACAATGCAAACGGACGAAGAATCCCGTGCATAGGTGTTCGTTCCAGATGGAGCCACTGTTGTTTACAAGCCCTGTCCTTCTACTGCTGCTGGTAGATCTACAAAACTACTGGTTCAGTCAACAATGGTTGTAGCTTGAAGGCATTTCGAGCTTCTTGTCTGCTATTTGTTTTCGGCTCTATTTCAATTCCGAACTGCAACCAACAAGTAAAATACGGACGAATTGTGAGAATTTTGGTCCTCGGATGCATAGGCTGTCGAGTAGTCCATGCCTCGTGTCGGGCGCCAGTCGTTTTCAATTTCTTTTCGCTTCACATTTTTGGTTTTTTTTTTGTTTTTGTTCGACACGTTTGTTCTTACGAATCAGTTGTTTTAAATTCTGACTATGATGTGAGGGTGGGTAAGAATGGATAAGCGTAAATAGAGGAATGTTTGCCGAGCTTGTCGTTCATTACTCTTTCGATGGGTTGAAATGGCTTTGAGGATGGATTTAAAGGAAATTTGAAAATCTGTCCCTCACTCTGTCGTCGATATCTCTCAATGATTACGTTTTGATACTAGGTCGAGCGAAAATGAAAGCAACCATCAAGGGATTTTGTTGATACTACGTAATTTGGGAAAGGAATGAAGGGCTTAATCATGATTTTCTGTGAATGAAAGTAAATGTGTTTCAATGGAACTGGTTTCTTGTCCTGATTCCAGTGGTTTCTGTCTCTTTGAATGTTGAACCTAGTCTCTTTGTCATTTTCGAATATACACTTGGATCAGTTACATTTTTCTATCGCTTAAGTTTGGCAACATGATTATTTGGTCTGTGCGCCTTTGGATATGGTCTTTATTGGGAACACTACCTTTTTACTGTTAATATAAAAGGGCTAAAAACCTCTTGCAGTTGCATGTTCTTGGTAGGAGAGCAGAGCCCAAGTATAGAACATTCACGGAGTCCGATACAATTGACAATAGTAGGTCACCGACCATCATGCTAGGAAACGTGAGGTTACAACCGAAGCCTCTAGGCCCAGAATTGAACGATGGCAAATTGAGAGCCTTCGTTGATGTCTTGCCAACGCTCCGAAAACTATCAAAGAGAAATAGAAATTCATTAGTAATTTCACTCCCGTTGGGCGACTCAATTTTCCTCCAAATTGGTGCAAGCAATTTCGGAAAGTAACCATGCCGAAATGGTGTTTCGACATCGCTCAGTTCCGACCAACACTTTGAGGGTGGCAGACTTCCAGTCATAGTTGGTACGAAAAACAATCCAACACGGGAGAAAGAGAGTAAAGTGTTAATAGTTGACAAATCGATAGGTCATGAGAGATGTCAAGTCTTGGAACGATATATGTACTGGCTGGGATTGTACCAATCTTTTAAAAACAACCAAGTAAGGTGACTAAATCAACTGTGGCGGCATACCTCTATTCAGTTATTCTTTTTAAATTAGCAGCCGCTCGGTCAAGTTCAATTTAGAGCACGAATAGCACGTCCAAGGTGTAGGAGCAATCGGGCTTTAAAAATAGTAATTGAGAAGGTTTTATTCATAAGACTCAGTTTGAGCATATTGGAATATGCTATTTCCAAAAGACAATAACTTTTAAGCAGAACCTAAGCATTGTTTTTGAGCTTCGACAAGGTTCTTTACTGTCGCATTTTCTTTTTATTATATGTGTAGATTGGATATAAAGATGAAGATATTTTTGTTTGTATATAAAATAAACACATACTTAAGGTTAATACTTTATTTTGTCGACGACATAGTGCGGGCCGAAGAGGAAGATGAATAGAGGAGCTAACGATGAACCTTGATCTTAAATCCTTGCAAAATACGGCAAGGATTTCCAGACTCGTGCGGTTCAGATAAGGAAAGATTCCTTGTAGTTGACGGAACTTCGGAAAGTGGCCTTCGGGGCCACTGACCTTACATACGCTGCCGCTCATTATTTACAGCCGAAGAGCAGAGTGGTAAGGTATGAGAAGACATTTAAATAGTAGATCTCGGACTTCAATCCGCCCAAAACTACTTGAAATGAACAATCCAAAAAGTGTATTCCAATCCGTTGAAGAAGAGGCGAACTTTCCCTGAAGCATGCATTTTCGACGAAAGAGCTTCATGCCAAACTCTGTCAAATGCTTTCGAAAAATCTGGTGCAACTATTTTGCTTTCACCTGCTTGGTGAAGAGAGCGATTCCACTTTTTAGCAAGATACGCCATCAAATCACCAGTGGATATTTTGCTGTGGAAACCTTACTGCCGATCATTGAGGAGTTCCGCAGTGGTTTTGTCAGCGTAGAAGAACGACTCCTAGAACCATTAAGGAAATGCAATCCGAACCAGCTGATTTGTCCTTGCAACTGTACGAGTACGAGAGTGGATTTGATCCATGGTGGATTTGATGCAGTCTGGCTTCTGACACCGACGACAAGAGATTGAATTCCGACAACATCGAACGTGTTTTTCACGGTGCTTCTCCTCAATGGGGTACTGACAAAACTCCTTGTAGTATAATTGCTTCTCGAAATTCGCCATTCTGTTCCGGCAATAAAATGTAGGTCCCTTTCACCTATTACTTATTTACTTACTTATCAGGCCAGCGATCCATGGAGGATCTGAGCCTGAGCTATAGCTGCCTTCCATCCTTGAGGGTCCCGGTCACGCTGCTTCCAGTTATCCGCGATTATTTGGTCTTTATACCGGAGGTTCGGTCTTCCTCTTCTTCTCGAACCAGGAGGCTCGGAGTCGAAGACCCTCTTAGCTGGAGCGTTAGTGTCCATGCGCTCGATGTGGCCGAGCCAGTGTAGTCGACGAATCTTTACCTTCCGGACTACAACCACATCTTTGTACAGCTCGTAGAGTTCGCGGTTGTGTCTTCTTCTCCATTCACCATCCTCACAGACAGGACCAAATATCCCGCGCGGAATTTTTCTTTCGAAAGAAAGAAGCTGCCTATCGTCCAGCTTGCGGCTCCGTACAGCAAGACTGGCAGTATGAGCGTTTTGTAAAGCATGACTTTGGTCTTTCGAGTGAAGAGTTTTGACCCCAGTTGTTTGGACAAATCGAAGTAGCAGCGGTTGCCAAGAGCGATTCTATGCCGGATCTCCACTGTGGTGTCATTTGGGGAATTTACATTTGCCCCGAGGTAGACAAACTCCTTAACTACCTCGAAATTGTAGCTCTCAATTGTGACATTTTGTCCCAGGTGGTGAGCGGTAGATTGGTTTTTGCTTGACAGCACGTACTTCGTTTTGTCCTCATTGACCTTAAGACCAACACCTTTCGCCTGCTCTTCAATCGCCGTGAATGCTTCCACAATGCCAGGGCGAAAACACGTGATGATGTCGATATCATCCGCGTTTCCTACCAGCTGGACGGACTTATAGAAGATAGTGCCTTCCCTGTTGACGCCTGCCCGTCGCACTATCTGCTCCAGCACCAGGTTGAAAAAGTCACATGACAGCGCATCTCCTTGCCGAAATCCGGTGCATGTTTCAAACGGTTCCGAAGTCCTAAAACCGTTGCACCGTGCAGGTGCATCGCGTATTTCTTACCGTGACGCGACACAACTGCATCAAATTTCCCGGGATCCCGAATTCGGCCATCGTCCCAAACAGTCCTTCACGATGAATGCTATCGTATGCGGCTTTGAAATCGTTGGTCTTTTCCAGGATTTGTCGCAGCGTGAACATTTGGTCTATAGTCGATTTGGCGGGCCGAAAGCCGCACTGGTAGCTGCCGATTAGTGCGGTGCAAAATGGCTTTAGACGCTGGACAGAATCTTGTATGCGACATTAAGCAGGGATATACTCTATAGTTCTTGCAAGAGGTAGGATCGCCTTTTTTGTGGATGGGGCAAACAGAGCTCGTATTCCAGTCGTTGGGCATGCTTTCATCTTCCCGAATTCTGCAGATGATCTGGTGCATGCTCCCTACCAGGACATCGCGGCCAGCCTTGAAGAGCTCTGATGGTAAGCCATCTGAGCCTGCGGCCTTGTTATTCTTCAGCTTCTGAATGGCTGTGCAGACTTCTTCGATGCTGGGTGTGAGGACTACTTCAGCGGCTGGAGTTGGGATTTTCTCGGTCCCTACCACTCTCTCTTGGTCATGCTCGTTAAGCAGCTGCTGGAAATGCTGCTTATATACATCCACTATTCCCTGGGGGTCGGTGACAAGATACCCTCGCAGTTTCAAAGAGCCTGGGTGCCCTTTTCGAAGCCTCCTGCAGGGCCTTTGGCTTTCTTGTAAAAGTCTCGTGTTTTAAGCTTATCCCTAGACTCCTCGATATCCTTGAGCTGGGAGGCTGCGAAGATTCTTTTCTTTTGTCGCAGTAGTTTTTTCTCCTCCCTTCTTCTGGCTCGGTACTCCTCTTGCGCTGCCCTGGTCTCCCTCTGCAGCGCCTTTTGGTACGCCTCGTCGGTTGCTGCCTTTTTCTGCTCACACTCGCCATCATACCACGGGTTTCTTGTCGGGAGTGGTAGGTATCCTAAGGTGGTTTCGGCTGCTTCCTGAATGGCTGAGAGGCAATGCAGCCACATATTTTTGACGAGTGCCTTTCGTCAATGAGCACATGATCGATTTGGTTGGCGGTTCGACCGTCTGGAGATCGCCAGGTTGCTTATCACCGCATTACGAGCTGTCGCAAAGTCCGTGAGACGGAAGCCGTTATCTGTTGTTGTATCGTGGAGGCTGTGCTTTCCGATCACTCCGCCAAGGATGTTCTCCTTACCGATTTTGGCGATTTTTACATCGTACTCCGGACAAGCTCCGTAGGCGATGTCCAGGAGGTCATGGAAGTCCTCCTTGATAGGGTCCTCTGCCTCGTCGGTAGGGGCGTGTGCACATATAAGGCTGATGTTAAAAAATCTGACTCTGATACGGATCACAGCCAGGCGATCACTTATAGGTTTAAAGTCGATGACCTTCGACCTTAACCGCTTTCCCATGACAAATCCGCATCCCAGTAAGTGCAACCTTTTGTGACAGCTGTAACAAATGTCGCAATTTTTCTTCCTCATCATACCCTTTCCTATCCAGCATATTACCTGGACCGCAGTAATATCCGCCTTGTACTGCGTGAGGATTCCTTCTAGTTTATGAGCAGTTTCGTGTTCCAAATCGTGTTCCTGTATCCGTGTATCCGAGGAATCTTGCTCATTCATAACTTTGTTTTTTTTACGTGGGCGGATTGTTAGCCCGCCGCACAATCGCCATTCCGGTCGGGGTTTTGTTGTTTCATATGTTTGTTCACCTCTCAACGGTTGTTGAAGAGTCTATCCAGAGGGCGCCGCGAGGAGGCCGTATATCAACTTAACCCGGGCATTTAAACAGGGATCGTTGCTGGCATCTCGCCAGGTTGAGAGCGATCAACAACTTTACCCTGTATGTCCGCACCCATGCCCTCTTCCCTTTCACCTATGGGAAAATAAAATCACAAATAACATAGGTGATTGAGAGAAGCTTGGATCTCGTCTTTCAAGGGCTGTAATGCCACCAAAGAGTATGGAGAAGAGCGTCAAAACACGTGTGTTTGAATGGGCAAAGCCATTCAAGAAGCTCCGTAAATCATTACCTCTCGTACAGATGTTTGCAATCTTTGGGATATTGGAGGATTGTACGCCTCAGTTTCTCAGTTTTTGGTCGAATTGGAATTTGGCTCGTTAAGTATATGTAGAGATTGCATTATTAGCGATAATACCGTCGGCGGCATTCGAGGGAACACAACGACCAGTTAAGTAATAATTTTCAAATAAGCCAGGGCGCACTCAAAAGAGCTGTGGTCGTCTGTGTCGATGATGCTGAAATGAAGGTTAGGATACGGAAATCTGAGAATATGAGAATCCCCCTAGCGGTTGTTCCTTGTTGAAAATCTTTTGAAAAGCATTTTGCTTCATGAGCTGTTGTGAGATTCTTGGTTCTCGGCTCATAAGCTGTGGCTCGTGCCCGGCGCCACGCGTTTGAATATGTGTTCTATTCTACTGTGACTGGGAAAGGCATCGTCTGGAGTGCCACATGTCTTTTTCACTTTCATCGCATTTAAGTTGGAATAAAAACGTTAATTCATATAAGCTATGTTGTACCCATGCCACATTGTAAAAAGGGTATTTTCGGATATTATGCGTCCAAGTGATAAGGGTTCGCAATCTTTTTGTTTTTTGTCACTTGTATCTTATTCGTGAAATTTCGTGATTATTCCGGATTTTTTTCGTTTTAATTGTATGCTTACAAATTGTTGCCCTACACTTTCTGTTTTGTTGGTGGCATGCAACATTTTCCTTGAGGCAAAGAAGTCTGTATTGCTTAAAGGTATTTTTATGGAATTTTAAAACCATTCATTCATTTTATTGGCAAGAAACCTATTATAAGCTTATCATATCCTTGGCTACATGTTGAGTCCCAATCACCACAAAGAAACGAATACCATGTTAAGCCTGATGATACCCGGGTGCAGAATTATAACATTAAGTAATACTAAGAGCCGTTTGTCAGTTAATAAGCAATATTCAATTTTAATGAGACAACTTGACGAGCCTGGTAGAGCAAATTATTGTCCTGCCGACCGCTATGCATTATTAATCTGCACAGAAAGCCATTTCGTGTCACTGTAAACACATCTTTCATCCTTTTTTTGGGGTTTTTTCCTTCTCGCTTTACAAACGCGTATGACCGCGTACCTTAATCATACTGTTGCCCTTGTCCTTTTTATCGCCACGTCTTTTGTAAATTTAATTAAATATTCTATGAACCATCGTAGAATATTCATGCGTCAATTGCTCACTTTTATTCTGGTAAAAGTAACTATAGTTGTTGTGAATGGACTGGGAAATGCGCGGTTTAAAGTAAGTGGGAGAAGAACGAGTGGCTTGAAAATTGGTTGTTAGTAGAGCACGGATTGCTGCTTCTTTCCGTTTTGTTTTCTTATTCACAACCTCCTTTTATCTGGTTGCCATCTAACAGACGTCACATCGACTTAGATAGCGTAATTTAATACAAATCCATCAGGGAGTACATACGTTTGTACATATGTATGCACATTCGCCTTGAACCTTAAATGCTTTATAAAAAAAAAAAACAAAAAAATCAAGTACTCCTACTGTATGAATTGTATAACCGAGGTGCCCCGTGGTTCCATGGCAACGTCTTACATTATTGCGATATGACAAAATTGTTTTGCAAAAAGGAACAAGATTCCTACGTACATCTGTCGTCCTTAGCGTGACTGGAGGACAGACCACTGAATGTGAGAATGTTATCGCATCGCATGCCTCTCGTACACACAAACTACTTGTGTATGCGCCTACCCAAGGATCTGTCATCTTAAAAAGGAAAGACGGGTACAAACTAGTGAGAACCGGGGGAGAACAGAACTCAATAGGTAGCACCACGCACATGTACACACACAAACAACTGTCACTCAGGACATACATAAGCTAACCTTATCACGTAATGGAAATCGTTAGATGCAAGGGTAATAATTCAGCCTCCCCGGGCTGCGTGCAGTGGCTCAGAGCTAAGAAATTAGAGGGCGAGGTCTGGGCTACTTAATCTCATAGAGATATTGTGTCTCAGGCAAATTTTGATATCGCAATCAAGTGGGTGTTGTCAACTATGAATGAGTGAATCATTATGCCTTAAGTTTGTTTAGTCCTCGTGACAGTTGACGTTGACATTATGGTCTCCAGATACATGCTGTGGCTCCTTTGAAATAAATGTTCATTTCTGCAAACTGAAATCTCTTCAGAGACTCAAAACTTGCCCCTTGACATCTGACGTGGCAAACATTAAATATCTCGAAAATTCTTGCTAAATAAATATCTAAAACAGATGTGTATCTTTCACACTTGGTGATAACACGCACACAACCTGACATACTTGAATTTCATCGCAGGTTGAATGGCACCTGAGCTTAGGGTTCGTTGAAACGATTTTCATTCCCTGTCAGCCAAGCTCGATCCTAGCACATCGTACACATCATCCAATTAAAACCTCATTCGGTCACATTTCGTTTGCCTGCAACTATCTACTACCCGTAATCCCAGTATCTGTGCACATGTTCGCTCGCCCCACTATACTATACTCGACTGTTGGCAGTAGCTTAGATGAAATTCAAAGCATTAATCCAGCTCTCGAGCTCTATTGCTTCGCAGAATGGAGACAATTCTCGAGCAATTAACAGAACAACAACTTTAGCACATATGCAGCAGTAGCAGCAGAAGCAATTTGCCTACTCATCCGATTTTTCTCTTTTCTTTACAATCGTCGTCTGCTATTTTCTGTTCTTTCTTTTTTGGATCCATTAGGTACACTACAATTGCACATGTACGGGTACACATGTTACCCATCACCAATCCCATCACCTATCCCATCACCCATAATGCTCTATGACTACCTACCTACATATGCACGACTATATTGTGTGCATTCTTTTCGAGGACGTCTATGCTCGGGGCGACTTTGTACGCCTCATGTGTGTTGCATTTTGTGTGGCGATTTCCGTCTCATACCCATCGCACGTCTAGTATAGTGTCCTCGTAAAGCATATTTAACCCAGTTAGTTGTCTTTTTTCGCCTCCTTTCTCTCCATGAAAAGATTAGCTTCGGCTTCGTTATAGGTAAGGCCGGGATAGAAAAACAGCAGAAACAGAGGTGGAAAAAAATAATAAATTGGCGCATGGTCACGTCGAGAGTGCTTTACTCTAATAACTCTGATTTTATGTAATTTCATGATTTTCCATTTTTTGTTTTGATTTTTCCATACTTCTTAAGGAACCGTCCTTTCTGTGCCAAGCGGAGGTTACGCTTGTAATTGTGGTAATAAACTGTTGACCGGCAGATTTATTGCAATTAACCCAGATGCTCCCCGTAAAACAGCGTTAGGTGAATATGAGATTAAGGGAAAGTTGTTCCATAGGTTATTGGATTAAAGTCTACAGAGTGGTGGAATGATTCGAATAAGGGCTACGACCGATGATGTTGTTATTGAGTTTTCTTTTCTCCAAGCTAGATTTAAGCTGAAGATCCTGCTTATCCTGGGAGCTAAGTAGGTTATAGTCGTCAGAGTAGATATTCTGAGGTTTCAAATCGTGTAGTTAACCCTCACAACTATTCTGGAAACAAGCAAATCCTATATCCGTAAATCCTCTCCAGGCTTCATTAACAGGCTCCGGTCTCCAGAAAACAAATAAGCATACAATAATGTAGGTTTGACCAAATAAGGTGCAGTACAGTAAGGTGCAGTAAAGTAAAGGCGATAGTGAGCAGAATTTTCCTCTCGAAACGACCAAGGGCATCTTCATCCGCTTTTGTTAAGGTCCAAGCCTCTGCGCCGTAAAGGAGGACTGGGATGATTAAGGTCTTATATAGTGTCACCTTGGTTTTCCGAGAGAGGGCTCTACTTCTCAATTGCCTCTTGAGCCCAAAGAAACAGCGGTTGGCAAGAGTAATTCTGCGTTTTATCTCAGCGCTGGTGTTGTTGTCGCTAGTCATCAGTGAGCCAAGGGTCTACCTTGTCTAATTCCTTGACCGTTATATTAGTTATATCCGTCCATGGTGACGTTCTGGCCAATACGTCGGTGTTGCCCGTCTCTTTTAGATGAAACCAGATATTTGGTTTTACTCTCATTAACCTTGAGACCTATCTTAGCCGCTTCTACCTCAATGCTTACAAAGGCCTCGACATCTCGCTGTGTCCGTTCAATTACGTCAATATCGTCGGCGTACGCAAGCAATTGCTTAGACTTGAATTAAATCGTATCTCTTGTGTTGGCCAGTGACTCTTGCACGATCCTTTCAAGCACGATGTTGAAATGGTTGCATGACAGCGCGTCACCTTGCCTAAATCCTTTCTTAACATCAAAGGTCTCGGTTTGGTCATTACTAACCTTAATAGAGCAGCGAGAATTCTCCATTGTCATCCTGCACAGTCGGACGATATTGGCAGGGATGTTAAAACTAGATATGACTTTGTATAGCTCTTCTCTATACACGATGTCATATGCAGCCTTGAAATTGACGAAGTTTTTCATGGACTGTAATGCCAACATACATGCATACACTTTGGTTATCAGGACAGGCAAGTAAATACAAAGAGAGTTGATCACAATTTTCTGCGTTTGATTTCGGCCCGTATATCGTCACTTTGTCACTAGTAAGCCAAGGCAATCCAAGTTCGTGATCATTACAAACTTTTAGATGCTCAAGGTAACGTTTCGTCTTTACGAAATATCTTGAATCAGCAGCAACAGATCCACTGACGATTTGATGGCATATCTCACCGAAAAGTGGAATCGCTCGTTTCACCAAGCAGATGGAAGCAAACTAATTGCACGGGATATTTCGAAAGCATTAGACAGGGTTTGACATGAAGCCCTTTTGTCGAAAATGCGTGCTTTCGGGAATGACGTGTCTCTTTCGAATCGTTAAATTCAAGTTGTTTTGAACGGATTCAAGACTGACATCCATTTCTTAAATGCTGGTGTTCCCCAGGGGTCCGTCTCATCTCCAACACTCAGAAGCCGATAAGCTGTCAATATCTGTGTTGCTCACAATTAGAACGACCTCATATTCAGTCTCGCCAAGAACGCTGCGAAATGCCTAAGCTTCTTTTACAGATGCAAGAAATATTTCTCAGCTTTTGATCTGGCTACAATCTATAAGGCGTTCATTCGTCCTAAATTAGAGTTGAATGCTTATGTCTGATCCGGTGCTTTCACTACCACATTGCACCTACTAGACAGAATACAAAATTGCGCCATAAAACTGATAGGTGACTCGAGCATTATCAAAATATTGAACCCGCAGGATGTTTCCTGTCATTCCCAGTTTTATCATCACTTCCATAAAAAATGCTCTGATAACATAGCTAGTTGCATTGCGCTCATTCAACATTTCTCCCGAAGCCCGCCTTTTGACGTATCGTCAAATATAGGGAATCTTTCTTTAACCGAACCACACGAATCTGGAATTTCCTGGCGGATTCGGTCTCCCCCCTCAATACAACATGCAAGCATTTAAGATCAATGTACATCGGCATCTCCACAATCCCTTTTCCTTTCTACCTTCTGCCCTCCCTGTCGCCAACATAATAAGGTCATTAAGCCTTGAGTGCGCGTATATTATATAAAAAAAAATGTGGTCTAGGTACGACCCGTAAGGCCCGCATGACTAACTTCCCAGTGGGAAAAATCAAAACACCCATTTCGTTGAATTTTTTTCCTTTTTAACCCCTGACGCAAAAATAGGGTTGTTATAAGTTTCAGGTGTCTGTGTGTCTGTCTGTGGCATCGTAACTCCTGAACGAATGGACCGATTATGATGCCTTTCTTATTTTTTTTGAAAGCCAACGTGATCGAAATGGTTCTTAGGTTCTTTTAAGGTGTTTCAAGGTCATAAGCTCTTTTCGTTAGCTGCGGATTTTTAGACGAATAATGGGCAATGTATCCGTTCTCGTCCGATCACCACAATCAACCAGCGTCGGGTGCGGTTCGCACTTAGATGGGGGACCGCTTGGGGACACCGCGTATTGTTCACTTTTTTACCTATTTTTTAGTTATTTAATTTCTAACAAAAAATGGCTAAGCCGAACTGAAAACTTACTTAGTTCTAAGTTGCGTTATTAGGCGTAGAATGAACCCAATCTTATGTCAATATCGTATTTGGTTCTCGAGATAATCGAGATACGCGCATGCGCACATACGTACATACACACAGATACATCTCTATAAAAACCTTAGATATAGATTCTGGTGACCTTGAAACTTCTGGCACTATCATAACTATCTTTAAAGTCGGTCCTGCATTATTTACTGATAAAACCCCATCTGACTATTGATGAGCATTTTCAAGTAATCATACCACAGCGGAGAGATGATCTTCGTTGAGCAAGTTTTCCTCCGAGCTGTGTCGAGAGGTAGAAAGGAGACACCACTGAGCATTGGTCTTGAACATACCTATGTATGTACAGCACAGATGAGCGGAGTCGTGAATTGTCGGTCTATCGCCGGTCTTGCAAAGAAACAAGCTACCGTTAGCGTTATGCCCTTTCGATAATTGGATTTGCTCCACCGACAAGAGCTACACCCACAAACTGTATGTAAGTTATGTTTGCACACGGTCAGTGCGACAATTGTTGATCACAATAAGCACGAGGGAAGAGATTTGCAACAAATGTATGTAAGTATACAAATCTCTTCCCTCGTGCGTCTTGTGCTCAACAGCTCAAAAACTCATCCAAAACTTATGAGCCCCGGAGATAACCTATCTCCGCGAGGACTTTATGTCAAATTTGCTGTCTTAACTTCTGTCACTGTCATGCAAAGTTAACAGATCGTTTTACTTAACAATAAGATTTTATCAGTCACAGCCTTTACAAGCACTACAAATGTTGGCATTGTGCCGCTGTCGCTATGGTATGTTTGGTTAGTTCTTTGATACATTTTTTTAACGTTGTTCTTCAGGGGAATTTTCACTGCTCTTTAATCGAACTTTCTTGTGGTACTTTTTCCCTTCTGAAAAAAATTCAAACAGTCTGAGGAATTTGAGAGAAGCGCATGTGGTCGACGGCAGTATGATCTTTTTGATGGTTAATTGATGTGATAATCTCCAGGTTGCAGGTTCCTCCATTGTAAATTTAGGGCACTCTCTTAAAGGCGGCAGCTTTTTCAACAATACTCATATTCTACACCAGAGATCATAGAACTTGTTCTGTCAGCCTTTTCGTCAATGAGTCTAGCTGAAACTGAAGGCTCTTACCTATGCCCGATAGTCAATACGTACTTTTTTGGCTTCTGTTTTTAGACTGGATCATTATTCCAAGCATTGTTCTTCAGATGATTTACTTTATTGCTGCAGATTTGAATAACCAAATCCAACAATTTCAGACGTGCGTGTGACGTACATATATAGACACTGAAGTCCTAGTGGTGCATGCTCGAATTGTGTCATTTGGATAGGAATAGAAAATGAGCCTGTCTCAATCGAAAGTACTGTCAGTTTCATGAATTCAAAGCGCACCCATGCAATCCATCATTGTTATTTCACAACCATACATTTCACTATCAGACAACCCACGAAACACTCGCATCCAATCCCATTAAGCGCCGCATCTTTAAATTCGCCGACATAGGAGTATCCCGCCCGACCAGCACGACACACGATGCACTAAAGGGATGACTTACCTGATCCCAGTTGAGCGATGCATACCGTATATCATCATTTAAACTTGTACTCATGTGGAAAATGGAGTTCTAACCTGGTAACTGCTGTTGCCTTCCACCTCCTCTTAGTATATGCATATCTCTCAGGTGCAGCCGTGTACACACAAATATGAATTAAGCGATACGCTTCACGTACAATTTGTTTGGGTTTGCTCTTTTTCTCTGTAGTCCTTCGCTGCACGTAAGTTTGCTTCGCGAAATGAAACGAACCACAACAGGCTAAGCTCCTGCCAGGATCCATGTGGCTATGTTCGATAGGATGTGAGTGTAATATTTATTTGACAATGCCGTCCCGACTCTATGTATGAAGTGTTCTTCGGTTTGTTGACTCTTATTTGTTGATCAATGTTGATAGAGAAAGGCACACGGTATTCATGGGATGGTTTTTGTTGTCCACTATTCCATACCGCAGTCAATTTACGGAATATCAAATTAATCTGGAATTTTTTGTTCCGCCTATCTTAGCATTTTTTTCTCTGACGCTAGAACTGAACAATCGCTGCTGGGTCATGCTAGCTTGCTACTTTATTTGCTTTTTTTTTTGTATTTCATCTAGATATTCTAGAAAACGTCAATTTCACATCGAAACGCACTGGACTACGAGTATAGTGAATTGTGGATTCCATTTGTTTCACTGGACTCTCAGCTTAAAGCTTTTCAGTGCCATTTTTTTTTTCGTTCGCAAAGTTGCCGTGAAAATGAATCGAACGAGCCTTCAAGCTCAGTCCAGATTTGCTCAAAGCATCAGCCGAATATAAATATTCCAAAATGAACAGTGGACTGTAAGCTAAATGTGCTTTTATAGCTTTGAAGGTCTAAAGTATTGGTGCTGTACTAAAAGTCTTTCGAAAAGCTTTAAGTTCCTATAAGACTGGTTTCATTTCGTACTTATCAACGACAGCAAGTAGGAAGGTTATGATCCACAATACAATGTTAGTCCCTTGGGCTAAGCACAGATTAATTGTTTTACAAAGAATTAAAAACGGAGCTATTCGGTGTAGGCATCTAAGGCGAATTGTGGAGCTATGCATCATGTTGACATCCACCCAAAAATTCACGTGAACACCAAACGAGATGCAGACACTCAAGCGACCATTTCACTCCCTTAACTTTACTACCGCGTTTTAAATTAAATAGCCTAACCCCTCGACCAATGGAGCTCATTAAATCCTTGTTCATTTCAAGGTTCATTTAACTTTACCTTCGAATTAGGACATCTTCTCGGAGATAAACTCTTGAACTCCCAACGTACTCGTACTCGTACTCTGTATGTGCTCACTCATCCCCACGCTTCCAATCAACATACAAAGGATGTTTTCGCTTAAGTCACCCCATCAATTCAGCAATGTCTATTCGTATTCTGTGGCATGTTCTGCTTAACTTATATATATTCAAAGCTATTGACCTCTACTTAGGATACGATTTTAAGTGAGTACCCGTCCCGGAGTACAATGGCACTGACGTTGTTTAGTTGATACTCAGGCTTGATTGGACTTGGGACTTTTAAGTTCTTTCGGAGATAAAACGTTCAATAATCTCAATTTAAAAGTGAGATTGGAAGTGGGAAGCAGCAGTCAGCCAGTTGAGTTTTAGTTGCCTTTCAACGAAATGTACATACATACATACTCGTGTCTGGTTCCTTGATAAGTGTTATTAGGATTTCAGGAGGACAATTTCATTTACACGCTTGAACGTTGCCGCCATCATTTCTGTCACTGTCGTCGCCACCATTGGTTGGTTGTCGTGCTTGAAATGGAAACCCTCCAGACGGTTGCCGTCACCAAAAATTTTATTCATATTCCTACCATTCCCATCGCTGCTCTGGGAGACGCACTTGGCGATATTTTGGAGAGGGGGAGTGTGCCGAACACATGTCTCTTTAGCACTACCGAGCGACCATGTAACAAGTTTCTCCTCAAAAGTTGTTCATCAAAAATTCAACGTTGACATCATTAAATCGTGTCGGCGACAACAACCACGAGTATGATTATGGGAACCAGTCCACCAGTACGTCGTCGTCATCAGTGGGTGGCGGCAGTGTAGTGACTATCTCATTTGTTTCATTCTCCTGAGCAACAAACTTGGAGTGCGATGCCCAACTACGACAACGACGACGACGACGATGACGACTGCTGCTGCTGGTGATGTTGATGATAGTTGATGCTCCATTAAGTGCGCGATGCGACCAACAAACCAGCACTTGATGGGAATGACATATTCTCATAATTATGTGGAATCCATAACATTATGAGAGAGAGAACGAATTGGGCAGCACACTGAATCCCCTCCGGCTACGGGACATTTTCCAATTATATTTCCGAAGGACACTGACGTTAAATTCACACTCTCGTGAGTTATAAAGTATCCGAACGGGCATGCCTCCACGTATGCCAAATTAATCCACGTATGTACATGTCTGTTTATTGGATTGCTAATTATGACATCACTCGTTGTGTGCTAATTGATGATTAGCGATCGAGAGAGTGGTGCTGGTGTTGATGGGGATGGTGACAACATTTTTCGTTCGCTTCGTGTCATATGAGCATTCTGAGGTGTTTTGTTGGGAAAGGAGGTGACAGTGACGTGAACGGTGCCAGTATTGATGTTTGAATCGCAAAATCATTGCAGATGCGAGCTACGTATTTTCCTAGCAACTTGACCTATTTATAGACTTGACACGCACTTCTTTCTTACCATGGGAGTGAGTGATTGCAAAAGCATAAAGTCCATTAAAACGCCATGTGGTAAGATCGATTTGTTTTGTTTCGAGTTAGTTTTTAGTTCGAAGCTCAACCCCGGAACGTTCTCATCAAGTTACGTACGCATTCAGTGACGTCTGTCCTGTTTTAAAGTGAGTTGCGGTTAGCCACGATTCGCGTCAGCGACCACGTGAAACCACGGTCGCGGTTAGAGTTGTAACGCACGTCAAATCTGATTTTGTGTCGCCTGTTGCGCTCTATTAATAGAGCTATTTTGCAACTAAAGCGAATTGGGATGGTCAATTGTCGAGTGTCACCCCACTGCTTGGTTTAAAAACATTTTGAGTTTAATTTTCCTAGCACTTAGAAAATTTGGGGACCAACAAATTGTACGTTGATATTGGAAATGTAAGAAGATTGGAACAGGTAGTCTACTTTTCATCCTGCCCTGTATATCCGAGACTAGCATTTAATGGAAGCGACAGTTGGCGGTTTGCAGTTGTCAACCATGGGGAATATCTTCGAAGAGTATACAGGACTAGCAGGACTAGCAAATTAGTTAAAGAACTCAAACGGGAAAAACTGACAAAGCTCGATGCACTCAGAAAATCTGATGGTACCTTTACTGAGTCTAAAGCGGAAACTCTTAGTTTACTGTTTAAGACTCATTTCCCGAGAAATCAGATCGACATCGGCTCGTTGCACACTCCTTCAAGGGAAACTGCAACTGAAACGATGAAAACAACTCGGCGTAGCTGGTATATTGCGTCGCGCGAGTAACATATGTGACTGCAACCCAGAAGGCGGTCAATTCCCCAACGGAAAATGCAACGCTACAAAACACGGCCGTTCCCCCCAAGCCAGCAAGAACTGGGTCATCGATGACGACAACAGCGAACTCAATCAATCCAGCTGATTCAACGGCACCAGCAGATGACCCCAAAAAACCAACAAACGACGCATCAAAAGAGAGGTATAAAAGTGAACCTCCCAACAGAAGCAGCAGACCAATTTTCCGCTTATAGTTACGTGAAATAAATAAGGTCTCCGTTGACCAGTAAACTTAAAAGTGCGTTTTATTTTTTAAGTCGGTTCAGCGTATAGTTCTTGATTGGCGCAGTCGGTGTTCCTCTATTCGTCGAAAAAGAGGAAAGTGATACAGTACGTTGTGATTTCTTTTAGAACTGAGTAAAAGTTCTTAAAGAACACGGTAAATAGTGAACAAAAAAAAAAAGAGAAGTTAATAAGGCAGTGAAACGAAGTGCTTTGAAAAACAAGTTACCAAGTGCACGCAGAAACAAGCCGGACACACAAAAAAAAAAAAAAAAGAAAATAAAAATAAAAATAATATTAAAAATGGCTCAACCACAAGCATCGCTCGAACAATGTCTAGTGACATTGACAGAAATTCTTGCGAGGCAGAATCATCCACAAAGTTGGAGATCGATAGTGGAAAAAGAAATCAAATACATTCAACCGTTTAGTGGTGAAGCAAAGACTTTACCATCGTTTATCGAGACAATCGAACAAGTGTTAACAGACTTTGGTGAACAAGCCCCACAAGTGTTTCGGGTAATATATAATGAAAAGATAATTGGTGCCGCGAAAAATTATCTATCAAGTAATGTGCCGACAACATGGGAGGAGTGTAAAGAAAAGCTGAAAATACACTACAAATCATCGAAGGACCAAACAGCAATCATCAAGGACATCCACAATATTAAGGTATTTACCGTAAGTCAATTATTAGATGCTATTCAAAACATTGTAAATAATATTACGGAGTGTGCCGCGTTTAGTGATCAGGGTTTAGAAATAGCGACGTGTTTAAATAGTTCGTTAATCTTAAAAATTAAAGAGGTTACAGCAGGCGCTTTGGCCGCTGAAATCTACGATAAATATTCCTTGTCACAAATTAGAGAAATCTTACGTAAATATGTTGGTCAAGACAGATATAACTTGAATATAGAAAAGGTTCATAAACAGCATAACACTCAACACAAAACACAAAACTTCAAGACACAAAACAACCACACACAAAATCACCCAATACAAAATAATCATAAACACTTCTACAATAACAGACCTCAACAATCAGGACAATTTAGACAAAATGAATCAGGGCAAGTAAAACAGAATCCTAATCATTACACACAATCAAATCAGTTTAGATTCCCAAATACTAATTATAGAAACTCTGGGCAATACAGATCAGGACAGCGTAGAATAGAACCAATGGATGTAGATGCCCTCAGTAAAAATGAAGAGGTTAATCAATTAGAGAATGAGTTTTTTATCAACTAGCCTCGGACAATAAAAAAATATTCATTCAAATAACCATAGAAAACAATAAGTTTGTAGCCTTGATTGATACAGGATCTACAATCAGCCTTCTAAACTCAAAAAGAGTACCACATGTATTATACAAAAAGATAGCAGAAAACTCTTTAAAAATCAACACCATTCAAGGTTTAGTAAATGAAAACACAGAACAGGTCAAAACAAAATGTCCAGAACAATTCAAAATGCCTGATAACGCTAGAATGAAATGGACGAAAATAGAATTGAACAAGCCATACGATTTTCTAATCGGGATGGATTGGATTCAACAGAACGCCAAATCAATAGATTTTCGAAAACAAGAAATTATATTAATAAATGAAGTGCGTCTTCCGTTTTTAGCTAAACTATTAGACGAAGTAAATGCGCTAGAAATAAGTGAGAATAACCAGATTCAGACGAATCATTTGAATGAAGCAGAAAAACAAAGTATAGATAAGTTGCTAAACAAATATAAAAAACTTATATTTAGAGAAGGTGATCAATTAACAAATACAAAAACAGTGGTTCACGAAATAAAAACCACAACAGATCAGCAAATAAATTCAAAATTATATAGATATCCACCAAAACACGAAGCAGAAGTACGCAAACAACTAGATGAAATGGAGAAACAAGGAATCATTAGAAAGAGCAATAGTCGATATAGCTCACCCATTATAGTTGTCCCCAAAAAAAGAGACAATTCAGGAGAACAAAAGTATAGGATTGTGGTCGATTATAGAAAGTTAAATCAGGTCACAATAGATGATAAATACCCACTTCCAAACATTGACAGCATTTTGGATAAATTAGGTAAAGCCCAATATTTTAGCACCTTAGATTTAGCTAAGGGTTACCATCAAATCCTGGTAGCAGACCAAGATATCCACAAAACTGCTTTCGTGACACCTTCAGGCTTATATGAATATGTCAGGATGCCGTTCGGACTTAAGAACGCCCCTGCCACATTTCAAAGGTTAATGAATAACATTTTACGTGACTATATAAACAAAATATGCGTTGTCTATCTAGACGACATATTAATTTTCTCAACAAGTCTCGAAGAACACATAGAATCACTAGAAAAAATATTTAGAAAACTGCAGGAACATAATTTGAAAATTCAAGCAGACAAATGTAGCTTCATGAAACACGATACCGAGTTCTTAGGACACGTACTAACAAAGGACGGGATAAAACCAAATCCAAACAAAATAAAAGATATTGAAAATCTAGATTTACCGAAAACAGAAAGACAGCTTAAGGGATTTTTAGGTATGACAGGCTACTATCGTAAGTTTATTAAAGACTACGCTAAAGTAGCATACCCAATGATAAAATATTTAAAAAAGGATGAAAAAATTAACGTTAACGACCCACAATATATCTCTGCGTTTGAAAATCTAAAAACTTTGATTACAGCACACCCTATCTTAAAATTTCCTGAATATGATAAACAATTTATCTTGACAACTGATGCAAGCAATTATGCCATTGGTGCCGTGTTATCACAAAGCGGTCACCCAGTTTGCTTTGTGTCTAGGACATTAAACGACCATGAAAAAAATTATAGTGTTACGGACAAAGAATTTTTGTCAATCGTATATGCAGTAAACTACTTCCGGCCATATCTTTATGGAAATAAATTTAAAATTATAACTGATCATGCACCCATTAAGTATTTGCATAGTAAATACAAAGGTAAAGAATTTTCGCAACGGAACCAGAGATGGTTGCTAAAGCTACAAGAATACAATTTCGAGATAGAATACCTAAAAGGAAAAGAGAATAAAGTAGCAGATTTCCTTAGTAGATTAGAAAATACACCGAAAATTGAAGAAAGCAATGATAATGAATCAAATATGGAATTAACGGAAACAGTGCACTCAGTAGAAGAACAGCAATTAGATCATATAGGTATTAAAGAAGAAATCGTCAACAAATACAGAACACAACTGATATTAACATACAATATTATAAATGAAATAGAGATACTGCATAAAAGAAGAATCATATACCTGAACCCAATGGAAGGAACAAATAAAATCAAAGATGTATTACTTAGATTTATAAAGAAAGGATTGACTGGAATATATTCAGAAGTTGAAGATCATCATTATAATATAATTCAACAAATTATCATAGAACTATTCTCACATGATAAAACTGTCAGATTCATTAGGTGTTCGCAGAGGGCTGCCGAAATCCAAACCGAGGAGGAGGCACACAAACAAATCTCCCTCTACCATACAAAAGAATCAATGCACAGTGGTGTTAATGAAACATACTATACACTTAAAGACAAAATATATTTTCCTAAACTTCATGAACAAATACAATTAATTATTAATAATTGTAAAAAGTGCCAGGAGATAAAGTACGACAGGAAACCAATAAAACCAAAGTTTCATATCACCGAAACCCCAACTCACAAAAATGAAATCATACACTTAGATATATTCCATATACAAAAGAAAGCGTTTGTTACAATTATTGACAAACTAACCAAATTTGCAGTAGCCTATACAATAACTGACAGAAATTGGAGAAGTAAAAAGGAAATATTAATTGAACACTTTGCTAAGTTTGGAAAACCTAAGAAAATTATTACAGATAACGAGTTCAAGTCAGAGCATATCATTCAATTCCTAGAGCAAAATAATGTTGAAGTTCATTGGACTAAGCCAAACAGTCATACAGGTAACTCAGATGTAGAAAGGCTCCATTCCACAATTTTGGAAAAAATAACAGGTATAGAAGAAAAAGATATTTCAGTTGAGATGAAAATACAATTAGTATTGGATAATTATAATAATCGGTTTCATTCGACAATTAGGACTACACCTAGAAAAGCGAAAGAAGAAGTAGACGAACAAATATTAAATAGCATAGTACAGGAAACTAAAATCAAAAAAATTGGTAAACTTAATGAGAAACGAGAGGATTATCGTGAACAAAGACAGGAAGGACCCATTAAAAACTATAAGCATGTTAGGCATAAGAATGAAACTAGATACCGAATTAAGAATTTAAACAACGTACACTTAACAAACATTAAAAGGCAACATAAATTTACAGGTCATTTTCCTAACAACACAACTCCTATTACCAACAGTACATGGAATACTACAGATCACACCAATTAACGAACAGTCAGGATATTTGAAGATTAAGATTGAAACTATTCAAATTACTAACAAAACAAATATCATTCTACACCTTATTAACCCAAAAGAAATATTAGATACAATCATTCTTCTTAGGACTAACATAAAGCATTTAGAAATAGAAAACAAAGAAGTAATAAATCAGCGGATAGAAACACTGATAGCTAAAATTAATTCAATAATGCCTAGAAAAATAAACAGAAAGAAACGAGGCCTATTGAATGTAGTAGGAAATGCAGAAAAATGGCTTTTCGGAACCATGGATGACAATGATAGAATGTTAATCTTCAATCATTTAGAACTTTTAAATGAAAACACACACAAAACAATTAACACCATAAACGATCAGATCAAAATTAACCAACATTTTAATGAAACAATACACTCTCTACAGACCGTAATATTAGATGACAGACGAAAAATTCGAGACAGTTTAAACAGAGTAGATAGTGTCATAAATAACATTTTAAAACAACAACTATTTCTAGATCAAATCACTAAATTAGGTTTTATAGAAAATAAGATAAATCGAATACAGGACAACATTGTATCAGCTAAACATAATATTGTTCATCCAAGTATCCTTACAATGGAAGAAATAAATGAATACGGAATTGATTTTTATAAACTAAAATTGTTAAAAGTAGGCATTACCGAATATCAAAACAACATCATTGTAATTGCAATTAAAGTTCCCAAAAATTATGTAACAGTCGAAAAAAGATTAATAACCCCATTACCAAATAAAGAACATTTTGAAATAGATAGTAAAAACGAATATATTGTAGAGATAGAAAATAAAACATATATGTACATATGAACCCGATGTAACTATTCATCAATTAAAACTAAGTAAACACTGTACTATAACCAGAAGTTGTAAACTAAAATATAATAATGAAACTCAAAAACTTCCCTTAGATGATACTACGATTATAATAAAAAATGCTAATAAAATTCTTGTAAAACAAAATTGTGATGAACGAGATGTTGTACTAAATAAAAATTATCTAATAAATTTTTATAATTGTCAAATTACTTTAATGAATGAAACATTCGAAAATCACCAAAAAACTTTCCAAGACAAATATTATTATCCCGATAACAGCATTAATTCTACCTTTGATAAAGCAATTACATTTGAGGATATAGTCTCTTTGAACTTTGAAAATATCAGAAAAATAAAAGAATTAAAATTACATAAAAATATAACGTATGGTCTAAGTTGTAGCATTGTAATAAGTCTAATTGTAGTAATATATGTATTTTCGCATTATTGTATTAAATCATATAAAGTAAGAGTTGTTGACAACAAAATTCAGGAGAATTCCTACTCAAACCGAGGAGGAGTAACATATGTGACTGCAACCCAGAAGGCGGTCAATTCCCCAACGGAAAATGCAACGCTACAAAACACGGCCGTTCCCCCCAAGCCAGCAAGAACTGGGTCATCGATGACGACAACAGCGAACTCAATCAATCCAGCTGATTCAACGGCACCAGCAGATGACCCCAAAAAACCAACAAACGACGCATCAAAAGAGAGGTATAAAAGTGAACCTCCCAACAGAAGCAGCAGACCAATTTTCCGCTTATAGTTACGTGAAATAAATAAGGTCTCCGTTGACCAGTAAACTTAAAAGTGCGTTTTATTTTTTAAGTCGGTTCAGCGTATAGTTCTTGATTCGCGTGGTTACGACTGAAGCCATTGAATTTGCTGTGGCATCCTTCGATGGCTTCAAATCGCCGGGCACCGACGGGATATATCCTGTTATGCTGCGAAAAGGTAGAGGCAGCTGCTTCCTACTCTGAAAAGAATTTTCACTGCTAGTCTAGCACTTGCTCACATACCCATTCATTGGCGCACAGTGAAAGTAGTCTTCATTCCCAAAAGAAGAAAAGAGGACTACTCACTTGCCAAGAGCTTCAGACCAATTAGTCTAACATCCTTCCTGCTGAAAAGCATGGAGAGACTGGTAGAGTTGCACGTGCGAAAAGTTGCCCTTCGAATGCACCCTCTTTCGGAGATGCAACATGCTTACCAGCGCGGAAAATCTTGCGAGACTGCGCTTCAGAACCTAGTTGGGCGAATTGAATGCGCCTTTGAAAGGAAGGAGTACGGGCTGGGCATTTTCATCGACATTGAGGGAGCTTTTGATAACGCAACTTTTGACAGCATATGCAACGCTGCCAGACATCATGGCGTAGATGAAGCACTGGTCCTTTGGATCAAAGCAATGTTCATGCACAGGACATTGACCACAGATGCAGGCCTCGACCAGTGTATCAAATCCGGCGTAAACAGGGGCTCCCCTCAAGGTGGCGTCCTGTCTCCGCTGTTATGGTGCATGGTGGTCGATTCTCTGCTTGATGCTCTCAGTGCCTCTGGAATCTATGCCCAGGCCTATGCGGATGAGAAGGAGGAAAAATACTGACATGACTCAGCTGGTACTAAAAGGCACTTCCATCCCAATATCCAAGGAGGCTTAGTATCTAGGAGTCATCTTAGATAGCAAGCTTCTTTGGTCAAAGCATGTTGAGTCAAAAACCACCAAAGCGTTGTCAGCTTTCTGGCAATGCAAGGGAGCTTTTGGCAAAACATGGGGTTTATCGCTGGCAAAGGTCCTCTGGATAAACACGGCAATGATAAGACCTGTAATCTCATATGCATCGGTTGTGTGGTGGAACAGACTAAAACGCAAACACGTCGTAGCGACTTTCACCAAACTTCAAAACACGGTTTGCCTCAGCTGCAAGGGGGCTTTCCCCAGCACGCCGGGCGCTGCTCTAGATGTTATGATGAACCTTCCACCTCTTAATATATTTATCAGAGGGTGTGTTCTGAAAGCCATGTTTCGTCTGAAGAGAAATGGCTTTTGGTACAACTCGCATAGGAGTAACGGTGTGCTTGCGCAGGAATTGTCCTGCGAACCCTGTCTCATGGACATGCCTCCAGACGCGCTGACGCCCGTTATCCTATTGCGTCGTAATTTCACAGTCGAGTTTCCATGGCGTCAGGATTGGCTATGGCTGGATACTGAACCTGGAAAGGATAGTCTTCGCATTTTCGCGGATCGCTACAGGTCTGGGCGGGGGTCCGGTGCTGCAGTCTTCTTTGGGCGCGAAAACATCCGACTTCTCGTTAGGAAAGTATGCGTCTGTCTTCCAATCAGAGCTATACGCAATCCTAATGGCCATGCACTATGTTGGGAAGCACAGATGGTAGGGGGAAAGCATATGCGTCGTATGCCCTGATGTCTGCAAAAAATCTGCAGCATTCCTCCTGTCTTTAAGGAGAATCGACTGCCACTCCAAATGGGCAATTCACGGTATTCATTAACACTGGTGAATGCAGCAGCAACAATTCCCTCTATACACACTCTACGCATACGGATAGGTGACTTGATGTCGAATAGCATAAAATAGCTCAGACCACTCTCAAATACTTGACAAAACTGGTAGTATAATTGCCATAACGTTTTTCGAATTTCGCCGTTCGGAATTGGGCATGAAAGATTGTCCATGCTGGCTCATTATGAGATGATGGCTTTTCTAGGGAAAATTTATTCCGAGTTTCCAGGGCAGGTCAGTCAAGAATAGGCAACTCATCGGCTTGTTGGTATGGGGACCTGTTTGAAGACTGGTGCACCAAGGTATCAAGTATCAAGCCAGTTAATCTCTATGTCATGGGACAGCTACTCGAATGCATAAAAGGACCGAGGGCCACGCGCTTTCACCTTTACCACCTCCAAAGCTGATCGAAGATATTTTATTTTTCAACCTCCTTCCCTGCTTTTCAGCCTACGCGTCCGCATTCAGGAATATTTTAATAATATTGTGTAAGATCATATGCACTAAATACACCTCATCCTTTGTGTCCCACCTTGAATCGTATGAGATTAGTCGAATTGATCTCGAGAATACGCTAAGGTGCATTCTTCTACGCCTTTCAAGTTACATCCACGAGCAAGGGAAATAGTATACTGTTCCCTCCTCCTCCTCGTCAACGCAGCTACAACAAAAATTATTGGTCCACAATCTAAGCCTTGAGGTACCCCATAGGCATTGAATGAAAGAGTCCTAGGTTGCTTGAGACTATTAGAGGCGGTTCGACTTCGTGCAGACTATTCATAGCCGTGGATTAGATATCTAAGTCAGAAAGAACCTCAGATTGCATCTACAGGCGATTTTCTTTCTTTCATGTGCCAGGACGGGATGCAAGCGAACGCCTCATAACAATTCGCATCAAAGCTAAATTTGGAATTTTTTTTTCTATTGATGGCGTTACAGCCCTTGAAGAACCAGAGCCAAGCTTCTCTCAGTCACCCATGTTGTGTGTGATTTATATTCCACATAGGTGAAAGGGACCTACAGTTTAAAGCCGATTCCGAACGGCGTGAGTTGAGAAGCTTTTTCATGGCAACTATACTACGGCGGGTTTTGCCAGTACCCCGGCGAGGAGGGACGCCCCGAAATAAGCATTCGATGGCGTTGGTGTTATCGGGATCCGAACTTGCTCATCGTGCGTCAGAGTCCAACACACTAACCACTGCGCACACGCCCCAACGGAAGAAAAGGACGATCGACTCAAAGAAGAATTCTGCAATCTCCTAGATAGAACCTATGCCCAGTGTCCCAGCTACGACACAAAAATAGTTCTAGGAGATTTTAATGCAAAACTGGGCAAAGAGGACATATTTGAGTCGATCATAGGAAAGCATAGCCTCCATAACACCACTTCCGACAACGAACTTAAGCTAATCGATTTCCTAACGGGGCATAACCTCCTTGTAGCAAGCACATGATTCCCCCATCTCAACATCCACAAGGGTACCTGGCGATCGACGCGAGACACTCCTCCAGTATTCTCGACGTACGAACCTTCCGAGGGGCTAACATCGAATCGGACCACTACCTCGTTGTAGCCAAGGTACGAATGAGAATATCACGGGTGGCCGTAATTGTAATTGTAATTTATTCATTGTGTATGATTGTACATTAAGATAGTGAGAATCTTATAAGCCAGTACAATATTTATCTTTAGTATTCGTACGACTTAGGACTGCTAAGATTAAAAAATTACATCGTTACGTAGGTGCTACTATATCAAAAAAAAAAGATTTGTAGGAGTATATGAATGAGAAAAAAAAACCGGCCAAGTGCGAGTCGGACTCGCGCACGAAGGGTTCCGTACCATCTGTATATATAAATATGAAAGAGACTATGTATGTTACCTCATCAAATGACAGATCTTGGTTGCAGGCAGGCTTTTTTGGATGAAAATCATGTCTGATGAGCCCCCCTTGAATATTCACTTTGTTCTGTTTTTAGTATTTGTCGTGGTAGCGGCAACAGAAATACATCATCTGTGATGTGATTTCAACTGTCTAACTATCACGGTTCATGAGATACAGCCTGGTGACAGACGGACGGACGGACAGCGAAGTCTTAGTAATAGGGTTTCGTTTTACCTTTGGGTACGGAACCCTAAAAAGAATGCTTAGGAGTCGAGTAGGATAACGTAAGTTTGACGTCGGAAAGCTACAATCGCAAGTGACTGCCAGAATCTTTGCTGATCGTGTCTCCTCCAAGCTCTCTCAAAATCCGCCCACCGCAGCACAAACAATAGAAACGACATTGATGTGATTGGACGGACACAGCCTTTGAGGCCTTTGTTAACATTGAGGTGGAAGCGGCTAAGATGGGTCTCAAGGTTAATGAGGGTAAAACCAAATATCTTACTTACTTACTTTGATGGCGCTACAGTTCGGGGTGAACCAGGGCCTCAACCAAAAAGCCTCTCCAGCTGGACCGATCTTTGGCCAGCCGCTTCCAGTGCCGCACGCCCAGTTGGTTGAAGTCCCTTTCTACCTGTGCGCGCCACCTTAAATTAGGTCGTCCTCTGTTGCGTCGTTCCTCAGGGTTGGAGTCGAAGACTCTTCGGGCCGGAGCGTTGATGTCCATTCGCTCTACATGGCCTAGCCATCTTAGATGTGGGATCCGAAGAGTCTCACCCGGCCGATTTCGCTGTACAGCGCGTGCAGTTCTTGGTTGAATCTCCTTCTCCACTCTAAGTTTACACAAACGGGACCAAAGATTGCACGCAGAATTTCCCTCTCGAAATGCCCAAGAGCCTCTTCATCCGCTTTTGATAACGTCGAAGCCTCAGCGCCATAGCGGAGGACCGGGATGATTAAGGTTTTGTAGAGAGATACCTTTTTCGAGAGAGGGCTCTACTACTCAATTGCCTCTTGTGCCCGAAGAAGCAGCGGTTGGCAAGAGTTATTCTGCGTTTTATCTCAGCGCTGGTGTCGTTGCTGCTTGTCACTATCGAGCCAAGGTAGACGAAGTCCTTGACTACTTCAAAAATATAGGTGCCGAAGGTGACGTTCTGACCAAAGACGTCGGTGTTGCGCGTCTTTCTTGGATGACAGCATATGTATATTTGGTCTTGTCCCCATTTACCCTTAGACCCAATTTAGCCGCTTCTGCTTCAATGCTTGCGAACGTCTCATTGACGTCTTGTTTTGTCCGTCCAATAACGTCAATGTCATCTGCGTAGTCAAGCAATTGTGCGGACTTGAAGTATATCGTACCTCTTGTATTGGCCGCAGAGTCCCGCACGATCTTTCAAGTATGATTTTAAAGAAATCACATGACAGTGCGTCACCCTTTCTAAAACCTTTTTTAACATCAAAGGGGTCGGTTAGTTCACCTCCGAATGTTAAAACATGACATGGCTCTGTATAGCTCGTCTCTATAAACACTGTCATACGCGGCTTTAAAGTCAACAAAAAGATGGTGCGTGTCGACCTGGAATTCATGGGTCTTCTCGAAGATCTGCCGTAGGGTAAATATTTGGTCTATCGTGGATTTTCCTGGCCTGAAACCACACTGGTAGGAATCTATCGGATTGTCTACGAACGGCTTCAGGCACTTACACATTACGGCAGAGAGGATATTGTAAGCGATGTTTAGGAGGCTTATCCCTCTGTTATTGGCACAATCATAGGGTCTCCTTTCTTATGGACCGGGCAAACGATACTGAGATTCCATTCATCGGGCATGCGTTCTTCCGACCATATCTTGCAGATGAGTTGGTGCATGTTCCTGACCAGCTCATGGCCAGTTGCTTTAAACAGTTCCGCGGGCAGTTCGTGTGCTCGAGCAGTCCAAATATCTGCTTTCATCTAAAAGTGACGGACAACACCGACGTATTGGCCAGAACGTCTCCATGGGCGGATATAACTTTGAAGTGGTCAAGGAATTCGTCTACCTTGGCTCACTGATGACCGGCGACAACAGCACCAGCGCTGAGATAAAACGCAGAATCACTCTTGCCAACAGCTATTGCTTTGGGCTCAGGAGGCAATTGAGAAGTAGAGTCCTCTCTCGGAAAACCAAGGTGATACTTTGTAAGACCTTGATCATCCCAGTCCTCCTTTACGGCGCAGAGGCTTGGACCTTAACAAAAGCGGATGAAGGTGCCCATGGTCGTTTCGAGCGGAAAATTCTGCGCACTATCTACGGTCCCGTTTGTTCAAACGGTATATGGAGGAGAAGATATAGCGAAGAAATGTACGGGTTGTACAGCGACATCGGCCTGGTGCGACGTCTACGGATACAGCGTCTAAGGTGGCTAGGCCATGTAGAGCGGATGGAAAATACAGCTCCGACCCGAAGAGTCTTCGAATCCACCCCGGAAGGAAGGCGCAGCAGAGGACGGCCGCATCTACGGTGGCGCACGCAGGTGGAAGGGGACCTTAACCAACTGGGCGTACGGCGCTGGAAACAGCTGGCCAAAGACCGTGCCAGCCGGAGACGCTTGGTGGTTGAGGCCCAGTAAGTAAGTAAGTAGGTATGTGCCAGGCCGACATTTCATATAGAAATGACTCCTAACAAAGACTGTGCACGCACTTATTGCAAACATCTGACTAGAACCCCTTTTTGGAGCGTACTCTGGGTACCCTATATACTCGTAGGTATGCTTTTCTCCTCTCATAGAGTACGATGTTTTAATTTTAAGCGCGACGCCTTGAGCGATCCTATAGACATTTATTGATTTTTACAACAAACCATTATTTTTAGCTCAACATTTTGTCTATGCTAGGCCTTTCAACTCTATTTAATGTTCAATTCACATAGAAAAGGCCAGAATTCTAGTTACCTTCAATTAGATTAGTGATTATACACAGCGATAGCACTGATGGTTCATCCCCGTCGCTACTGTCAAAGACCACATAAATCAATATATTTTGGAGCACAACGTCTCCTCCTAAAGGAGTCTTTGCCAACTATATTACAACTTCTTATCTCCTCCCAAAAAACAGAAAGAAGAAGGAAGACGATTTGAATAAATGTTAACTTCCCTATCAATTCCTTCACATAATCATTAAATGAAGTGTAAATGCAGAAAAGGAGCTTGCTCTCCCTCCGACTTAACAAGGAAGGACCTCATAAAACAAAAGTTAAATTCGACTGCTTTGCCCAAACAGGATGCAATAGTCAGTCAGTGGCCCACATTTCCATTTAACTTCCATTTCGTCCTAATTTTCAAATTATGACTAAAGAAAAAATTCAAAATTATTCACTTCCTTCCTCGAAACAACAGAAAACAACAAAAGGGACTGAATGACAAGAAAAAACTACGAACGAAATATCATCTTATAATTGTCATTTCCTTTTAAGAAGTAAAGGAAACACAAACACCGTTATTTTCAGGGTTGCCGCAGTGGTTAACGTTCAGTGTTCCCTTGCCCCTCTCCCTATGCTGCGTTCTGGTCGTGTTGTTGTAACAAAGCACTACATTTAGGTTGACATAAAGACAGTTAAAACTGTGTGCACTTGACACTTTCACTAAATTGAATTTGAAAGTGACATTGCGAAAAAAAAAGAAATGGCCTAAGTACACCGTGACACGGTTAGATGGTAAAAAAGGGGCTGCGAGCGGAAATTCAGAGATGACAATGATGACTATTCCTCTCGGCGCTCGGTGGGTCCTTCTTGAACTAGATGTCCTTCCGTGGTGCACGGTATGTAACGATAATGAAAGTGTTTTTTGCTCTTATTGAAATGAGAATCATTCGAATGAATTTCGGATGGACTTGGAATATTTTGTGGATTGTGCACGACAAGGACATAGTCTTAGTCCTTGTGTAGTGGGTACCTTTCGGGATATGAAGAAATTATTGACAACTCTGTCCATTCTTGGAGCGAGTTAACATTTTCCTTTTTTTTTTTTTTAATTTTGTTTTGAGCCGTGGAGGGACAGGATAATGGAAACTTATGTTTGTATTCATTTAAAATTGTAATGAACTTTGACATGGAAGGCCTAAGACTCACTTAAGTTGTTTGTGGTTTTTGTTATATATTTACCTTTTGGTCAAAGGGGATGAATAGAAATTCAGTACACTAACGTTTTATTGTTGCCAAAGTACTCTCACAGTCTTGTGTTTTTTCACAAAGCCTGAACGCCTCATACACTTTTGATGAGGCTTATGTCATAAAGTCTTCACAGTCCGAACAAGCAAAGTTTCGCGAACTCTTAATCAACCTGATAAGCTAGGTGGGTGTTGTTTATTATTTAAGGGAATGATGCCACAGTTTTATAGACCGGACATACATATGTATGTATTTCTTCACATATAATCTCAGGTTCATACCGAAAACAACGGAGCAGTTCGCATGTGTAGCTTTTGTGAAGGAAACTTACCTCATGGTCGAAGGAATCTCCAAATTATAAGATCAAAGATCAAAATGTGAGATCGTTTACAATGTACGCATGTATACTACTTATTTACTTACTTCTCAGGACAGCGATCCATTGAGGATCTGAGCCTAAGCTATAGCTGCTTTCCATCCTTGACGATCCCGGGCACGCTGCTTCCAGGTATCAAGACCAAGATGTCTCACATCCGCGATTACTTGGTCTTTATACCGGAGGATCGGTCTTCCTCTTCTTCTCGAACCAGGAGGCTCGGAGTCGAAGGCCCTCTTAGCTGGAGCGTTGATGTCCATGCGCTCGATGTGGCCGTGCCAGTGTAATCGACGGATCCTTGCCTTTCGGACTACATACTCATCTTGGTACAGCTCGTAGAGTTCGCGGTTGCGTCTTCTTCTCCATTCACCTTCCTCACAGACAGGATCAAATATCCGGCGCAGAATTTTTCTCTCGAGAGAACCCAAAATCAGCTCCGCTGTCTTGCTAATCGTCCAGCTTTCGGTTCCGTACAGCAAAACTGGCAGTATAAGCGTTTTGTAAAGCATGACTTTGGTCTTTCGAGTGAGGAGTTTTGACCCCAGTTGTTTGGACAAGCCGAAGTAGCAGCAAAGTCTAACACTGTGGTGTCATTTGTGGAATTTACGTTTGCTCCGAGGTAGACAAACTTCTTAACTACCTCGAAATTGTAGCTCTCAATTGTTATATTTTGTCCCAGGTGGTGGAGCGATGGATTGGTTTTTGCTTGACAGCATGTACTTCATTTTGTCCTCCTTGGCCTTAAGACCGACTCGTTTCGCCTGTTCTTCAATCGCCGTGAATGCTTCCACAATGCCACGGCAAGAACACGCGATGATGTCGATATCATCCGCATATCATAGCAGCTGGACGGACTTGTAGAAGATAGTGCCTTCCCTGTTGACGCCAGCCCGTCGCACTATCTGCTCCAGCACCAGGTTGAAGAAGTCACATGACAGCGCATCTCCTTGCCGAAATCCGGTGCATGTTTCAAAAGGTTTTGAAGTCCTGGAACCGAGTTTCACGTTGCATCGCGTATTTTTTAGCGTGGCGCGACACAACTGGATCAGTTTTCCCGGGATCCCGAATTCGGCCATCGCACCAAACCGTCCTTCACGATGAATGCTGTCGTATGCGGCTTTGAAATCGATGAAAAGATGGTGTGTATCGATTCGAAACTCGTTGGTCTTTTCCAGGTCTATAGTCGATTTGCCGGCCGGAAGCCGCACTGATACCTGCCGATTAATGCGGTGCAAAATGGCCTTAGACGTTCACACAATACGCTGGACAGGATCTTGTATGCGACATTGAGAAGGGATATACCTCTATAGTTCTTGGAAGAGGTAGGATCGCCTTTTTTGTGGATGGGGCAAATAGAGCTGGTATTCCGGTCGTCGGGCATGCTTTCGTGTTCCCAATTTCTGCAGATGATCTGGTGCATGCTTCCTACCAGAACATCGCCGCCAGCCCTGAAGAGCTCTGACGGCAAGCCATCTGAGCCTGCGGCTTTGTTATTCTTCAGCTTCTGAATAGCTGTGCCGACTTCTTCGATGCTGGGTGGGAGGACTACTTCAGCGGATGGAGTTGGGATTTCCTCGGTCCCTACCCTAAAAATACGCAGGCAATATATGTATAAGCAGCCTTATTGGAGTCCAAACAGGACACTGTGCTTTAGGAAAACATGCCACTAGATTAGGACTGCCATACAATGAGTGTTGCAGTAGGAGTCATGATGAGGAAGGGGAAAAACGTCAATCCCATCTGCTATGCAAATGCCCTGCCTATTTAAGAAGATGATTTCCTGGAGAACACCTTTTTGATGAACTAGCGGATCTATCCGAAACGGAGAAAATGATTCCAGGAGTAACGGTGACCAAGCCGATTCGAATGGCAAAATAATGGACCCATTTTGGTCTGAATGACCCCCATCGGTCATTTTGTGGAGGGAAGCCACCTAACCTGTTAGTGTCCTACCAGCACACACAGAGTTTAAGACATATGTAAACAGCCAGGAAAAGCTTATCAAAGTCTCTACCCTCCATCGCCTATCTCCATTGCTACCAACTGGCTTACTTTTCTAGCACCTTCGGATACCGCAGTCATGGAGGTAATTTAGTTCGGGGAATCAAACAATTTGTCTTTGGTTGTATCGTCTTTCTTAGACTAACAGACATAAGGCTTACAATCCTTTATCTAAATGCACATCGTTCGCTTACAGTATTCAACGTGAGACTCGATCCCTGCAAGGTTTCTTAAGTCTTCTGTCAGACTTGAATATCATCAATAAACAAGTAACTGCTGATTGTGTTAGAATGACTACTTATTGAACCTGCATTAATGCAAAACCTAAGGTTTCCTCTCTATCATGAAACGCACGTCAAAAAGGTATTTAAACAAAACCACTCGCATCGCATTCCATATTACCGATAGAGCTGACTGGAGTCAAGTCTCTTGGACTCCACCAACATTTCTTTACACCATTGTATGCGGCTACCACTACCGAAATTGACTACATAGCTTCCTTAAACTGACTGACCTCTCTACTGGTATCTTCGCATGTACTGAACAAGTTGAAGTTTAAAACAGATCACTTTAGGCTTATACACCACTCAACTTGTAGCGCGACCTCTAACAGCCATACGTGTCTCTTGTCACCAGCAACATTGTCAAAACTTTTACCTTACAATAGCGCAGTCCGAAATCCACAATAACATAGCTTTCGCTCCTAAAACAACATCAATGAAGACAATGCTGCAACTTTTGATTGCATTCCCGACGTACCACTGCACTGCGGTTCGAGATATTTCCCTCCATTAACACCCTGCAAACAAGAGGAATAGATTACGTACCCGATGTAACGACACGACGAGATGCTATTTACCTTTTGCGTTGAAACCTACTTCTCCGGTTTTCTCCGCAACACTGCAGAACCGAATGTCGGCCACAATCAACAGGACGATTACTTACCTACCACGTTCTGTTCCTTCGACCGTCTAAATTTCGAATATTTACAAATGCATCACATTACTTCGCATTGCTTTAGCACGGACATTGGCCGAATACCACAACCCTGAAAACGTTTAATCCGAAGCGAGTGACGCCGTACGGCACCTCGTCCAATTCGAATGCTACTTTTAGCCATTTTGGTTTCGGGTGCTTCGTGAGCCGCACCTCACTTGGTCCCAGATGAGGCGTGTGAAGTATACGTGTCCTACTATGTACCTTTCCCGAGAACAGAATGCATTTGCAATGTGTACGATGATGTTCTCATCTTGTCTGCTGCTCTACTGTTTGCGTTTGCGTTGATGTGGCTACTGTTGCTGCTACTTGGTTCAGGATATCAAATATTTACTTATTTATTCCGGTATTCCAAATGCGTTGCAATGAATTCGATTTGATTTGTTTCTGATACGGCGCTTATGCTGCAACCGAAATTACCCTATACGTGCATGCAGGTGCACTTACATGTGTGTAATCAGGTGGGTGGCGACACGGATGCATTTAGGATTGAAATAAAAATTCCAAGGTTTGTCACGATACGTGACAGAATATCAAAAATATGTGTAATTCCGCCCGCTAAACGAGGCGAGAGAAGCAAAAATAGATAGAATCGAGTACATAGATACAAACCTTCGTTCGCCTGAATCAAGCCCTATTCGGTCGACTTGAACACGCCAGTGCTGGCGGTGGTATTTGGTTTTGCACATCGATTTTTGCGTTTTTATTGTATCTTTTGCCCCAAATGGATGTAACACGAAACTAATTGTGTTTTTACCGGATTTTGTTGGGGTTTACTGTCGCGGTAGATTAGTTTTTCAATTGAGTTTTTTGCGCTGGTTTGCTTTAGAATGTCGTTATTATATCTGCGACTAATTTGTGTTGAACAAATTCTACTCATCGAAACTGAGATTAGGTCAATATTGATTTTCTTTTTAATCTGCACATGGTTTTCTGGGTTTATGTACGAGTATTGTAACCATGGTTGTGATGAAGGATATTTTTTTTTTTTTTTTTTGCGGATTTATTGTAAACAAGGATGTTACGAACAATCTCAGTTCTGACCACAAGGTATTTGCGAATATTTATAGATAGTTTTCCGTTTTTGGTTTTTATGTCATCTTTTATATCAACTCGGGAGTAAGTAGGATTGGTGGCGACAACATCGTCCCTGTGTTCTCTATTTGATGGCGAAGTGGGTTGGTTTGAATTGGTATAAATGGATGTCCAGAAAGTTAGGAGGGAACGTATGTTAGTCTAGATCTTTCGATAATTTTTATCAAAAAAATGATGATCTTCTTGGCTTATTCATTGTTAGATGTAATACGATGGATGCCTGCTAAAAAGCGAGAAGAACCACCGCAGTCGAACATCTTGCGACACTGTTAGAAATTGCAGACGGGGAAGGGCGAATCGCGAGCCTCCTGCGCCAAAAAAAGGGATTGGTCGGTTGGGCTACGGCCTAGTAAGCCGTGACCGTAAAAAAACCACAAACTCCAAAACAACCACAAGCCTCGGATATAACGGACCGGATTTATGTTGACGACCCTTGCAAACAACGAAAAAAGGACAATGATCTTCGACTTTGTACGTGGAATGTGAGGTCCCTAAACAGGCCACGTGTAGCTGAACAACATGCGGGTGCCCTAGACCTCTATAAAGCGGACATAACCGCCGTCCAGGAAATACGATGGAATGGACCGGGTAAACAGCGGATGAAAAACTGCGATATTTACTACGGCGACTGCTATAGGGAGAGAGGACAACGATTGGTCGGATGCGGATTTGTTGTTCGAGGTGGAGTAAGGCAAAAAGTCCCAAGCTTTCGGCATGTGAGCGAACGCCTCATAACATTCCGTATCAAGGCTAAATTTTTTAAGATCAGCCTGATCTGCGTCCACGCCCCCACGAAAGACAAGGACTACTCCGCCAAAGATGAGTTCTACGATATCCTAGACAGAACGTATGCCCAATGTCCCAGCTATGACATCAAAATTGTACTAGGAGACTTCAATGCTAAGCTGGGTAAGGAAAGCAGTTTTGACTGTGTCATCGGCAAACATAGCCTACACGACACCACATCCGATAACGGACACAGGCTGATTGATCTTGCTACGGGGCGAAATCTCCTTCTAGACAGTACGCGCGTCCGGCACCTCGATATGCACTATGGCACCTGGCGGCCTTTTGATCAATAGACTATCAACCAGATTGATCACATCGCGATCGACGTCAGACACTCCTCCACTATTCTTGATGTCCGAACTTTCCGAGGGGCTAACATCGACTCGGACCACTATCTTGTAGTAGCCAAGATGCGCTTACGGATATCACGAACGAAGTTATGACGTCGAAAAGCTACTATCGCCGGAAACCGCTCGTGCTTTTACTGATCGCGTCTCCCTTAAGCTCTCCAATATACCTCAATCCTCCACGCTATCAATAGAACAGCAGTGGAGCCTTTGCAAACAAGCCTTGAAAAGCTCTGCATCCGAAGTTTTGGGTTCCAAGGCTTCACCACGAAGAAACACCTGGTTCGATGACGAGTGCAGGAGGATTCACACAGCCAAGCAGGATACATATAATGCCTCGCTGCATAAAAGACCAAGAGCAGCCCGTGAGCTCTACGAGTTAAAAAGAAGGGAAGTGAGGTGTTACTGCAGGCGTGACGTTCGAAAGTTTTATCAACAGATAAAGCGAACATGCCAAGGTTATAAGCCAGAACGGAAGCCTGCAGGGATGAGAACAGACACCTGGTAGTAGAATCGCAGTCAATGCTGAGAATATGGAAAAACCACTTCGGCAGACCGTGTAACGGCGATGCTAGTCAATATACCGCTGTCAGGCAGAATGATCCATTTCTAATCGACGAACACCGCAGAGAATTCTGTACCCGTGACCTCGACGAAGTTAAGATTGCCATATCGAAGCTCAAGTCGAATAAAGCTGTTGGCACAGACGGACTGCCTGCTGAGCTCTTCAAGGCAGCTGGGGATGACCTGCTGTATGCCCGTATGTATAATGCATGTATAATAAGTTTGAGGTGTCTGCGTGTCTGTCTGTAGCATCGTAGCCCCTGAACGAATGGACCGATTATGATGCTTCCGTACCCAAAGGTAAAACGGAACCCTATTACTAAGACTTCGCTGTCCGTCCGTCCGTCTGTCACCAGGCTGTATCCCATGAACCGTGATAGCTAGACAGTTGAAACTTTCACAGATGATGTATTTCTGTTGCCGCTAACACGACAAATACTAAAAACGGAACAAAATTAATATTTAAGGGGGGCTCCCATACAACAGACATGATTTTCATCCAAAAAATCCTGCCTGCAACCAAGATCTTTCATTTGATGAGGTAACATACATAGTCTCTTTCATATTTACATATACAGATGGTACGGAACCCTTCGTGCGCGAGTCCGACTCGCACTTGGCCGGGTTTTCTTTTTTTAAAGCTAGCATGATCGAGATGGCTCTTAGTTACAATTTGTGACGATCAAACGATCGACGAATAATGATTAATGTATCGGTTCTCGTCCGATCACCGCAATCAACCAGCGCCCAATGTCGGGCGCGGTCAGTACTTAGATGCAAGACCGCTTGGGAACACCGCATGTTGTTGGCGTCAAGCTGCCTTTTTGCTGTCACTCCATGCAACCATAACACTGTCTGAGCAATCTCATAAGTATCGGTTCTCGTCCAATCACCACAATCAACCAGCGTCGGGCGCAGTCAGTACTTAGATGGGGGACTGTGTGTTGTTGGCATCAAGCTGCCTTTTGATTATTGGTCCATGCAACCACAACACTGTCCGAGCAATCTCAAACGTATTGGTTCTCGTCCGATCACCGCAATCCACCAGCGTCGGGTGCGGTCAGTACTTAGATGAGGAACCGCTTGGGAACACCGCGTGTCATTAATCTTGTTGCCTTTTCTTAGTTATTTAATTTGTAACAAAAAACGGCCGGGCCGATTTTGTTGAAAACTTAATCAGTTCCAAGTTACGTAATTGCGCATCGAATTGAATTAGTCCTAGTCTCGAGATGTATGTATGTATGTTGGCGTTACAGTCCATGGAGGACCTAAAGCCGAGCTCCTCTCAATCACCCTTGTTGTGTGTGATTTTATTTTCCCATAGGTGAAAGGGACCTACAGTTCCGGTTCCGAACGGCAAAATTCGAGAAGCTTTTCTTGACAATTGTACTACAGGGGGTTTTGTCAGTACCCCGCTGAGGAGAAGCACCGTGAAAAACACGTTCGATGTCATGGCTGTTGTCGGGATTCGGGAGATACATATGTTAAAATTTGGAATTCGCAAAATCGGTCCCATTACAATATCTTGCCACAGGGAAGTTAAATACAAGCAAATTAAGTCTGTCGCAAAATTTTACCATCGACTTTGACAATAGTCCCCCTCTAAATCTACACAACGATTCCAATGTTGCCCCCCATAAATAGAAGAACCCTTGATACTCCCTCGAAGTTAACTTGTTCAGATCCATGGCTACCTCATGGTTCCCATGGGGTTTGAGTCCATCTTGGGGTATGGTAATATGTCGCCGGAGGAGCTATAGGATGTATACGGCATCGTCGGATTGTTTTTTTTTTTTCGCCAAAAAATTGTACGCAAATAACAAGGAATAGCGCATTGTCGTGGTGCAAGATCAAGCCTTTCCTGGCGAGTTCGGGTGTTACATTGAAAACACGTGCACGCTACCTCTTCAGGATGCCAACATAAACCTGTCTAGTCACTCTCACAGTCCGATCAACATTTCCTTCAGTCGCGACTTTGACATCTTCGCTTTCGTTAGCCGCTCCCAACTATTTTCCACCCTCTGCTGACTTTCTCTATGGGTCTCGGTATCATATTCAAACATCTTGGTCTCCAGTGACTAGCCGACTCAACCAGTCTCTGCTGTCGTTCTGAATACGGAACACGAAACCATTCCAATTCACTTTTTACGACGCACAACTCACAAACAAACCATGCTGTCGAATTCAGGCTTACATAAAAACTGAAAGATACGGTCCCTCCTTTCTGGAAAAATGTTTGCTGAATGACGCAGTGTCACCAGTTCCCGAGTTATGACTAAACACTCGGAATTTAATTGCCGAACCTCGTGGATCTCTCGAAGTTGCAGTACTATTCTTTGCTCCTTGTAGCGCCTCAACTATTTATTATTTTTCCAATGATAGAAATAAACAAAGCATTGGCTTATGCCTTGGAGGGTAATCAGTGATTAATTGGCATTTTACAACGTTTGCTACCTGATCATTAAGTCTGCTATTTAAATCTTCTGATTATAAATGGAAATGATTTGCTTCTCTTGTGTGCGTTCTATCTAGCTATCCAGTAAGTCAATTTCATCGTCAATAAGTTGAGATATACTGGATTTCCTTTTTCAATGATACTGGTGCATTACTGGTGCACTTGTAACACAAAGTTTTCTTGCTGTCGATAAAACGGATCATCAATTATCCAGACATAAAGCACGATGCAAGGCAGTCAATAGTAACATTAAGTTATTACCCGTGAAGTGTACGCTTAACCCCAGTGTGATTGCCCAAATTACCAACATTAAATTGACTCCACAATAGCCCACTACAACAGAATGATTAATTAAGTATCTTTGCTGGAAATGCCAAACTCACATCCTCAATCATTAAGCTGCGTATCTTGAGGGACCTAGTAACATCATCTAAATGTGATTCATGTCATTGTTCACCTGAGTGCGTTGATGACATATCTGAAGATTTCACATTACCCCAGGGAGTGCATAAGTGAACTGGGTATGAGTTTAGTTGGCAATTGTCTGAAGGGATTTTTATCTACTTCGTTAATTTGCTCTGTGCATTTTCAGATGGTGATGTGTCTTTGAAGACATTTCTTATGGTGTGATGGATATGGAGATAATGAAGATTGATTTATGAGTTAATCAAAACTTTCTCGTCAGACAAGAGTATTCATTTGTAGCTTTCGTGAACTTCATTGGTTCACTTATACCCAAATTGATGTTTTCTCATCTCCAGAATCTACAAAATTTGTTTTAGTTATTTTCAAGTCATCCTACCTATTTCCTACACCTTATAAGGGAATATTTCGTCGAAAATCGATCACCTCAGTATTCCAATTTTACATAAATGTAATCCGTAATCCTTTTTCGATTATTCTGCTCCATAGAACGCCGAAATACGAATAGACGAACACCCACAAGAGGCCAAGTGAAAATCAGAATTTTAAATTGTTACCTTTCCATCATAGCATATAGCCAATAAGCAGGCGGGATTCATAGCCGCTAGCATGCAGAAGGAACGTTGTATGACATCGTTACTCGATTCGAATCCCAATAAAAAGCATATTTCTTCAAAATTTTCGATTTTTTTTTGGTGCACCCCCTCTTTCGGCATTCGTCTTCCCGCCATTATTGCCCTGTTGAGACGTGTGACTACAACGTCTTTGAATGCTATGCAAATTCCTAACATAAAATGGATTCACTCTTCTTTTTCTTTTTATATTTGTCTTTTTATTACGTTTTGTAGCAAGTATTCATGTCCTTTTATCGATAGCACTCGAGTGCTTCTTGAAAACTTTTCCCAGTTCAACTTGAACAATAATAGTAGCAAGTTGTTACCTAAACTGTATGGGGTGATGGGCGATTATTGCCTGGGAAGAGATATTTATTGTAAGCTGCGATGCAGGATGAAGACACTTGCTTTTGTTGACGTTTGACTAGGGTGAAAATGTGTTTCACAAAAAGGATTTGTATTAAAAAAAGAAAGGCGATAGAGTCAAGAAACTGGTTGCCCACGACGACATTTGATCTTTCTAATGGCCTGGCGTCTTCAAAGAGGGCTTTCGAAATTATGAAATCACTCACTAATACCGATAAGCCAGCGTTAATTCTGACCTGGGAAGGCAACATTACATGTGTTATTAGCGACATACTTGGTCCGTTTCTCACCCTATCCTGGCGAGTAACTGTCATAACAGCACGAAGAAATCTTAATTCGGCAGCTTGTATTCGCGATCCTATTCTTTCGGCCAATATCCAAATTTCATTACCATAGGTGAGAGTTGAAACCAATACTGAGTTAAAAACCGCTAACTTAGCTTTGACACCAGCTCACTGGTTACACTCATCTGATTACAGATCTTCCGAAATGTTACAAAATTGACCAAACTTGGCCAATTCTGCAGGAAAGCTCAGTACTACTCCTCATATCACTCATGAAGAAGACACCCGAGATACCTAAACTTCCCCACCTAGGACCACCTTCCACTTTCAACGGGATTCCATGCATTGGACAGGTGTTCTGGAATTAACCATAACCTCGGATTTGTCCACGTCAACCTTCATTCCACAAACCTATCTAGCGTGATGGAGTTCCATCTGGGAGGATATGAGAAGATCTAAGTCATCTTCAAAAAGAAGATGGCTTCCCTCAACTCTCCCAATATGAAACATTCCTTGCCTCGACTGCGCTGCAACACCCAGCCGATATACATATGTATGTATATAATGAAAAGGAGAGGTGACAAGACGCAACCTTGGCAAAGTGCACCGCCCACGGTGAAAGGTGTTGATTTACTACCTTAAACCGAACACAGCAGCTATAGTTTGTGTATAGAGGCTGAACGGCTCTCAACAGAGGACCATCAATCCCATACTCCTGCAGAACATGCCAGAGTTTAACTTGAGGAACTCGGTCATATGCTTTTTCCAAACATACAAAGCAACTGTAGGTCGGTTTGGCGTATCACCAGGTCTTTTCGAGTACCATTCTTAGAGTAAATAGCTGCTCGGTTATACTTCTGCCATCGCCAAAACCGCACTATTCGTCCCCTATCCTGGATTCCACCACAGCTCTAGAACGCGCCTCCAGCGCCTTAGCGTAAACTTTACCGGGGATACTTAAAAGAGATATACTCGTTGGAGCACATATTTTATCCCCCTTTTGAAAAACAGGGGCAATCACCCCAGTTTGCCATTCGCTAGGTGTCTCGCCGCGTTCCTAGGCCACCATAATGACACGAGAGAGCCATAATTCTCCCTGTTTACCCATTGTCTTAAGCATTTCTGGCCGAACTTCATCCACATCGGCGGGCTTGCCAACTTTTAGCGATTCAATTCCTAAAATGACTTCCTCCACCTGGACTATTCTCCGCCGCACTCAAGACTATAGATCTGTGCCCTGTTCGGGATTGAGTAGCTCCGAAAAGTGCTCGCTCAATCTGCGTAAGATGTTAAGGTGTCCATCTCATTGTCCTACTGTGCACAACTCCATTCAATTGAAGCAATCAAAGAAGAGCGACTAGAATTGGCCGACAGAGAAGAATTGGCCAAGCCAACGCAAGACCATACACGACTTTGATGTCTCGAAATAAACTGACGGAACCAGCTTAGGAATTTTTAATGCACCTACGGTATAGTCTGGTAAATAATTGCATCGTCTGATTACCATACATTTTAGTCTCTGCAAGACCTTTGTTGGTAAAAAATTGGCCGCCGGAACAGCCGCTTGGAATCACTGGGCCTAAGGATAATACGTGGTTTGACTCGAGCTGCTATTAGGCTCAGGGAGCTAAGTTTTCGGGCCTACAAGGCAAACAGTTCTGAGGAAAACCGAAAAAAGTACACACGGGCCAGAAATGACTGCAACACCCACATTCGACGGATTAAATTCCAATCCAATTTTTACGTTTGTAAAAAACGTAAAAAACTCAACTAAGTCGTCTATACCGACGCTCATCCACAATGACATTCCAGCTGTCACCCCCTTAGACAAAGCTAACGTACTTGCTGCCCATTTCGCAACCAATTCTCAGCTGCCAGCCTGTACTTTGTCTCCGCCTGTACTAGAGTGCGTCAATTCCACCATGGGACTAATCCACTTCCGCACTCGTACAGTCGCAAGGGTTCTTAAAGACCTCGACATACACAAATCCGCTGGTCCAGATGGTATTGCCCCAATAGTTCTGAAGAGGTGTTCTTCTACACTGGCAAAACCACTGCGTAAGCTTTTTCACCTTTCCTACACCTCTGGGCTCTTTCCGAGTAGGTGGAATACAGCATCTGCCCAGCCTATACCCAAAAAAGGCGAATCATCTTCTCCCTCCAACAACGACCCATTGCACTAACGTCCCTTCTTTCCGAGGTCATGGAAACGCTGATTAACCGTCAGCTTATGAAATATCTTGAATCACGGAAACTCCTCAATGACCGCCAATACGGTTTCCGCAGCAACAGATCCACTGGTGATATGATGGCATATCTCGCTGAAAAGTGGAATCACTCGCTTCACCAAGCAGGTGAAAGCAAAATTGTTGCACTGGATATTTCGAAAGCATTTGACAGGGCTTGGCATGGAGCCCTTTTGTCGAAAATGCGTGCTTTTGGGATCGATGAATCTCTCTTTCAATAGATTAGAAGCTACCTTTCGAATGGTTCAATTCAAGTTGTTTTGGATGGATTCAAGTCTGATACTCACTTTGTAAATGCCGGTGTTCCCCAGGGCTCCGATTTGTCTCCAACACTCTTTCTTATTTTTATAAATGATCTCTTGTCTGTTACTTCTAATCTAATTCACTTCTTCGCTGACGACAGTACCCTCAGCTTCTCATATTCGTTCACCAGTTTACGACCCTGCACTTCGGTTGTAGATAATGAGCGGCAGCGTATGTTAAGCTCATTAAATTCCGATATCGACAGCATCATCCAATGGGGTAAAAACAATAGAGTGGAATCTAATGCTTCCAAAACACAATGCTGTCTCTTGTCGTTAAAGCGTATAAATAACCCGCAGCCATTATCCATGAATGGCACTTGCATCTCAGAAACCGAAAAGCTTTCCATCCTGGGTATGTGTGTTGCTCACAATCTTAATTGGAGCGATCATGTATTCAGTGTCGCCAAGAATGCTGCGAAATGCCTAGGATTCTTATACAGATGCAAGAAATATTTCTCACCCTTAGATCTGGCTACAATCTATAAGGCGTTCATTCGCCCCAAATTAGAGTTTAACGCTCATGTCTGGTCCGGTGCTTCCAAGACCTCACTGCACCTACTAGACAGAATATATTGCTCACCAATATACTCTGAAGCCCGCTTTCGGACGTACTGTCAAATATAGAGAATCATTCATTAACCGAACCACACGAATCTGGAACTCCCTGCCGGATTCGGTTTTCCCCCCTCAATGCAACATGCAAGCATTTAAGATCAATGTCCATCGGCATCTCCTCTATTCCTCTTCCTCTCTACCTTCTGCCCGCACTGTGTCACCGACATAATAAGGTTATTAGACCTTGAGTGCGCGCAAATTTAAAAAAAAAAAAAACAAAAAAAAAAAAAAAAACTGGGCGGCGAACATTTACCAAAACCACCGCGAGCTTGATAGTCTATATGAATTTTTGACCAATTTGCCTACTTACAAATCAAGACTTGTTAGCGTACGTACGTATGTTGGCGTTACAGTCCATGAAGAACCTGAGCCGAGCTTTTTCTCAATCACCCATGTTGTGTGTGATTTCATTTTCCCATAGGTGAAAGGGACCTACAGGTTATAGTCGGTTCCGAACGGCGAATTTCGAGAAGCTTTTCATGACAATTTTACTACAGGGGGTTTCGTCAGAACCCCGCTGAGGAGAAACACCGTGAAAAACACGTTCGATGACATGGCTGTGTCGGGATTCGATCCCGTATCATCGGCGTCAGAGGCCAACAGACTTGTTAGCACAATAATAAAAAAAACCGGCCAAGTGCGAGTCGAACTCGCGCACGAAGGGTTCCGTACCATCTGTATATAGAAATATGAAAGAGGCGTTGTATGTTACCTCATCAGGGATCACATTAAAACGGCTAATCCGTTTGAAATGATTTTTTGTATGACAGATCTTGGTTGCAGGCAGGTTATAGGCATATTACTTTGATGATTAAAAATCTCCATGATGAGATAGTTGATCATCAAAGTGTCCATTGAATTGAAATCAATTATGTTACTTGACAGCAAATAGGTGAAAAAGTGAAGAGTTGTATGGGAGCCCCCCTTAAATATCCATTTTATTTTTTTAGTATTTTAGTATTTGTTGCCATAGCGGCAACAGAAATACATCATCTGTGAAAATTTCAACCGTCTAACTATCACGGTTCATGAGATACAGCCTGGTGACAGATGGACGGACGGACGGACAGCGACGTCTTAGAAATAGGGTCCTTTTTTACCCTTTGGGTACGGATCCCTAAAAACAGTCTTCGAAAAGTTTTAGGCCCAAGCTCTTAGTAATTCATTAAAAATGGTAAAATTATTACTGTGTAGAGCCTGTTCATTGGCATTGACATATTAGGTTGTATAGAGAAACAGGAGCTCGTCATCAGAATAACGAGGAAACTTGATATATTTCTTCAAGCATCAATAGAAAGGTGGCGCCACTAGAATGTGCTATTCTTGAAAATAAACTCCCGCTTATAATAGAATAACGTAACGTGCGGCGAAAATCTTCATTACCTATAAGTATATACTTCTTGAGGTATGGTGGTGCCTGTTCCTGATAAAGGTTTCGAAGGTAGACTGGTTTTGCCTTGGAATTGTGAAACTTTTGAAAAAGTGTAGTCGTTGTCAACAAATGTACATTACCACTCACTATCACTTCGCACTGACTGGCGAATTTTGCAGAAAATCACTTTAATACATACAAGAAAACTGAAAACTGTTTGCTTTATATTTAACATCACCGCCTGAGACGGGAAGAAGCGCATTCTATCCTCACTGCTGGTCTACTGTCTCTCTGTTTATTGGCAACTGATGACACAAAATTATTATCGATAAGTCATTGCGCAAGCAAATATTTTAAATCGTACCTCAGTGACATAAACCTAACTTACCCTTCATCCTGCGAAATAAAAATGTATGTTAATGGCTGATACTAAAAGGTTGACATGAATACAAGAGCTAATATGATGCACATTTGCTTACGCTGATTTGAAGGACATTATTCTCGTTTCACAACTGATTTATATAGAAATAAATAAAAGTTCGCTCTGTAAAGTTTTTATAACTCCTCTGTTATCTTGTCTACTGTGGATATTTCCTTTAGCAGAGTCAGTAATAAAAGTTTGATCGGTGTCCCCTCGTTTAGGGTTAAACCATAGAACTATGTATCTATATAAGCTTAGAAGAATTGTGACTGCCAAAAATTAGTCAGTACAATGAGTACCCCCTACTCAAAGCCCAATATTATTATCCTTAATTTGAATATAGACATTAAACAAGTTTACTATTCTTAGTCAACAAGCGTTACCCGCTCCCCCATTCTGGCTTTCTTGGATGAAACATTCCTTTAGCAACGTAACCGAAATGTGAATTTTAAATTTCGCTTAATAACGTTAGCGTGGCTACACACATAATCTCCTTTTCCACATCTCCTGTGCTCTGAGGTGAATATAAATAGAAAACCCGAGCAAAGACCCTATGGCCCGAAATCAACGCAATATGGGACGGGAACAACGACTGTGGTGGAAACTTCCCATGAGATGAAAAAAAAGAAAAATATGTATTTGAAGCTCATCTTTCGCGTACATGTTACGCGAAAGAAAGATACTTTTCATCCTTCCATACCACGTTCCGCAAAATTTGTCAACGCAATTAACAGACAGCGTGGAATGTATCTATCTCTGCGATGTCTACTTGCAGCTCGAATGTAAATAAACTACCTAACACTATGGAGTTTTCTTTTAGTTCCATTTGTGATTTTAGAATTTAAATGCGGAATAGTGAATGAACTTTAATCAACTGTGCACAGATGTGGTGCACACAACTTGTCGCGCTAGTCGTAGCTCGTTGTTAAGGGTTAACATACGTATAGCAGTGGTAGGGCATTTGGTACGTGAATGTTTGCACATCATTTGAAATGACTTTAATTTACGTGAAGTTACATCGTTATCGTTAGTTTGTGGGTTTTCATGGAATAATATAGGTAGGGCTGGAGGGAATAATATAAGAAAAGGATAAGGACTTTCTCAGGTTATCGTATTTACTGTTTCAGGGGTTGCTGAGTCTAATGTTTGCATATGGTAATTGGGCCGTATGATGTTTGTAGGAAAGTGTTTTCCTTAAAATCACCACAATCATAAAATTTAAGACTCGTTTTCAGGTGCACTCCTTAATCCTTCCTTGTTTATCTGTTGTGTTTTTTATGTTGCTACACTGAAGCTTTTAGCAAGAAATGGTAATCTAGAAATCATCGGATTATTTTCTGTTGCTTTTAATACAATATATTAGCTTCACATCACCTAAACTAGGCTTAAGCCTTCCTATTGATTTGGGTTAAAGGGCTTTAAATTTCTTTTATCTACTCATTTATTTTCCGATTAAAAAATGGCAAAAGACTAACAAAGGCCTCGTAGGGGTAGCATCTATCCGACGGATGCTGGCCTGCTTAAAAGCGAGAAGAGCCACCGCAGTCGAACATATTGTGGCACTGTTAGTAAGTCCCATCCCCACCTCCTCGTGATGCCATCTGGAGATTTCCTATGGAAATTGCAGACGGGGAGAGGCGAATGGCGAGCCTCCTGCGCCAAAAAAAAAAAAAAAAAACAGGATTAATCGGTTGGGCTACGGCCTAGTAAGCCGTGACCGTAAAAAAAACACAAACTCCGAAACAACCACAAGCCTCGGATATAACGGACCGGATTTATGTTGACGACCCTTGCAAACAACGAAAAAAGGACAATGATCATCGGCTCTGTACGTGGAATGTTAGGTCCCTAAACAGGCCACGTGCAGCGGAACAACTTGCGGACGCTCTAGACCGCTATAAAGTGGACATAACCGCCAGTAAATGCAGTAAAATGGACCGGGTATAAAGCGGATGAAAAACTGCGATATTTACTACGGCGACTGCTATAGGGAAAGAGGACAAGGATTGTTCGGATGCGGATTTGTTGTTCGAGGCGGACTAAGGCTAAGGACTAAGTCCTAAGCTTTCGGCATGTGAGCGAACGCCACATAACATTCCGTATCAAGGCTAACTTTTTTAACATCAGCCTGATCTGCGTCCACGCCCCTACGGAAGACAAGGATGACTCCGCCAAAGATGAGTTCTACGATCTCCTAGGCAGAACGTATGCTCAATGTCCCAGCTATGACATCAAAATTGTACTAGGAGACTTCAATGCTAAGCCGGGTAAGAAAAGCATCTTTGAACGTGTCATCGGCAAACATAGCCTACACGACACCACATCCGATAACGGACACAGGCTGATTGATCTTGCTACGGGGTGAAATCTCCTTCTAGCCAGTACGTGTTTCCCGCTCCTCGATATACAAAAAGGCACCTGGCGGTCTTTTGATCAATCGACTATCAACCAGATTGATCACGTCGCGATCGACGTCAGATACTGCTCCACTATTCTTGATGTCCGAACTATCCGAGGGGCTATCATCGACTCGAACCACTATCTTGTAGTAGCCAAGATGCGCCTACGGATACCACGAACGCAGAGAGTAGAGTTGGAATACATAGTTATGACGTCGGAAAGCTACCACCGCCAGAAACCCGCTCGTGCTTTTACCGATCGCGTCTCCCTTAAGCTCTCCAATACACCTCAATCCTCAACGCTATCAATAGAACAGCAGTGGAGCCTTTGCAGACAAGCCCTGAAAAGCTCTGCATCCGATGTCGAATAAAGCTGCTGGCGCAGACGGACTCTCTCCTAAGCTCTTCAAGGCAGCTGGAGATGACCTGGTTAGCAGCATGCACTAGCTCATCTGTAAGATATGGTCAGAGGAAAGCATGCCCGAGGAATGGGGTCTCACCATCGTATGCCCGATCCACATGAAATGAGACCCCTCTGATTGCGCCCACTATAGAGGAATTAGTCTCATTAACATCGCCTACAAAATCTTCTCTGCCGTTTTGTGTGAACGCCTGAAGCCTTTTGTAAATATGCTGATAGGTCCTTACCAGTGCGGATTCAGGCCAGGGAAGCCCACCATCGACCAAATCTTCACACTACGGCAGATCCTGGAAAAAACCAATGAATTTCATGTCAACACTGACCACCTATTTGTCGACTTCAAAGCCGCATACGACAGCGTAATAAGAGACGAGCTATTAAACGCTATGTCTACCTTTAAAATACCCGCTAAACTCATCAGACTATGCAGGATGACTTTGGAGAATGCTCGCTGCTCCATCCGAATCGGTGAACACATTACCGACAGTTTTGACGTCAAATAAGGATATAGGCAGGGCGATGCGCTGTCGTGTGATTTCTTCAACATCATAATAAAAATTATTGTGCAAAAATCACTGGCCAACACAAGAGGTACAATCTATTTCAAATCCTCGCACATCCTTGCATACGCCGACGATATTGACATAATAGGTAGATCACAGCGAGATGTCAATGAGACGTTTGCGTGGTTTGAGATGGAGGCGGCGAAAATTGGTTTGGCGGTAAACGAGGGCAAAACTAACTACATATATGCTGTCATCAAAAGGGACGCTCACCACCGACGTCTTGGCCAGAACGTTTGCATTGACAGATATAAGTTCGAGGTATTTAAGGACTTCGTCTACCTTGGCTCCGCAGTGACCTCAGTGACCTGGAACAACGACATCAGTTCCGAAATCAAACGCAGAATCATTCTTGCCAATCGCTGTTTCTTTGGGCTCAGGAGGCAGTTGAGTAATAGAGCCCTCTCCCGAACGACAAAGTTAACTCTATAAAAGACCCTTATCATCCCGGTCCTGTTGTATGGCGCAGAAGCGTGGACACGATCAAAAGCGGATGAGGAGGCCCTTGATCGGTTCGAGAGAAAGATTTCGCGCGTGATTTTCGGGCCTATAAATGCAGACGCGGGATGGAGGAAAAGATTCAACCACGAATTTTACGGGCTGTACAGCGACATGAGTCTAGTCGCTGATTCAACGCCTAAGATAGCTGGGCCATGTGGAGCGAATGGACACCACAGCTCCAGCTCGGAGAGTCTTTGAATCCAACCCCGAGGGACTAAAAAGCCCGGAAGACGGCCGCACTTTAGATGGCGCACACAGGTGGAAGGGGACCTCGGGCAACTGGGTGTGCGGCAATGGAAAAGGCTAGCAAAAGATCGTGCTATTTGGAGGGGGTTGTTGGTTGAGGTCCAGGTTCACCCGGAACTGTAGCGCCCCTTAAGAAGAAGAAGAATCCTCCTACCGATACCAGTCTTGTTGAATCATGGAACCTAAAATGTTAGAGTTTCGTTATGCGTGCCATTTGGTTTGGTTTTTTTCGCATTTTTCCTTACCAGGACTTTCACAAGATATTTTGCTGCACATGGCGCTTTTGGAATATCAGGGTTTTTATATTTCAAAATCGTAGATGTGTTTTTGTTTTCCCAACTACACAGGACATCGTCTATGTATGTTCGAGGATTTTTGTGCCTCGTGCCCTATTTTTTGTTTTTGCTTAACACGACTTCAAACTTGAGGAGTCTAGATCTTCCTAACACCAAGAAATAAAACAAACAAAGACTGGGTGAACGTCGTTTTTTATTAATTCTTGGTGTTAGTAAGGTCCATGCTCTTAACAACTTCGGAACAATAAACGTCCGTCATGTGCCATGTTCGTTCTAAATTTCCATAGCACTAGACTTAGACACACAAAGTCGCACGCAATTAAATCCACTTCATCGATATGGAACCATCAGCCGCAACATTGACGTATTTCTTCGTCCTGCGAACCACATTTGCCACATTCTATATTGTGCAGCATTCTGTCACACACTTCATCACTATCAATTTAGAATTCTCTTTAGCTTCGTTTTTTCGATTTGTATTTTTTGTCGTCGCCTCGTCGCCTTTTTATTATCATTCCGTTGTCCTCCATATTACTTGATTCCACACTCTGTGTCTATTGTTCGGCAAACAATAATCAACCAAAGAGGGACATATTCCCTCCTGGAAACGACAATTTCGTCCGCATTCGAACATAAGCACGAACAGCTCACACCCGTTCTATTGCAATGACAACAGGAAGTGTGCTGTGATTTGTATCCCATCGCACAGATGTCAAGGACTAAAACTTAAATATCAATCATGTCAAACAATTCAAAAGATTGAAGGAAGAAAATATGTAAAACGACGAATAAAAAAACAACAATGGATTGGGTACGAGTCCTTGTGGCAAGAGAGATTCGCCGCCGTGGCGGACGACAAAACGAAGAAAAAGAATAAGAAGCGCTTCTGGGCTGACATGCAATTTGTCGAATTATGCCAAGGAAAAGCAATCCTTTTACGGACTGAAGTATATGTACATAGTATGTATCTCAACTCAATTAGATATTGAGTGACATTGAAATGTATTCTTCCAGATTTAATTCGTCATTTCCGCTCAATTAGAATTCGCGCATTCACACAATTGTGTGCTTTCGACCGCCCGCACGCCAGTCGGTGTTTTGACGCGTTTGAACGTAAGTGAAGTTAATCCAAACCGGCAGGGGACGATCCTAACAGGGTTATAAAAACGGGTTGACACCTTTTGTCGAAAGAGTAAAGAAAAGTAAATTACATCATCCAACACTGGCGCTGTGTTGAAGGAACTTTTCGTCTTAATCAAACCCAGAGGCATACCTTAAAGACCCATTACCTTTTATTTGCTTCAATTTTCTATTTTCTGATGCGGCTGTGGCATCTTTTGAGTCCCAGGGGAACGAGAATTCTGGTGCTGTCGTTTCCTGTATTGTCCCTGGAACTTGCACTTTGATTACTTTCTTCAATGCTTTTGTTCGGTTCAGTTGGGTTGGGTTGGATTTTGTTTTTTGCTTTTTTCCTTCTCGTATCCTTACTGGTGTGGCTAAGAGTTACAAGTTTGGTTTTGGGGATATGTTACGTGTTAGCAAGAAGATAATTCTCAACAGTACGAGTATATGTATGTAGGCTCAATGGCATGGGAAAATGTAGGTAAACAAGACAGACGATGAGGATAGGAAAGATAATTTATTGAGCCCTTGTCGGAGAAATGATTAAGTTACGTGACGGTAGAGTATTAAATATACATATACCTTAAGAGACTGAAGCTAGGAATTTAATTTAACATACGAATCTGAGGTGGTGGGGGAGTGGGATTGATGTATTGCCACTTCACGCAAATCTCACACGATGTGTTACGATGTGATTGAACGTGATTAATGGGACGTGTGAGTTTTACTCACATATCTTTTAGTCGTCCCCATTTAAAACGGCCATGAAGTGGTTCTACTTTTACCTCTCTTTAATGTCTCGTAAAACCGATGATTCACCACCACGGCGCTCGTCCAGTTAGACAGCCACGTAAATCAGAGTTTTGATTGGACTCATTTGTTCGACCAAATAAAACTCGATAAAACCCGATTAACATTAATTTGCTTACTCACCCAAGCAGAGCTTAAACGCTCACCCTCATACCGCTCCTCATTATCCGTCTAGACGATTACAACGTCATATACTCGTATGTACATATTATAATATTCTAAACACCATCTATGGGAACATCCAACAATATCTATACATGCATATGTTCGTGCTCTTGCTTTGGCAATTAAATATACCTCGCACTCTTCGTCCTGGCCACTCTCACATGTCCTTATTTCGCTCATAAACGAGTCTGATAACTGCTCGCGAAAAGAGGTTATCTGGCAAGAAATATTTTATCACGTCGTTTGAGAGGTAAACTTTTTGTAATAGAATTTCGTTCGGTTTTATGGCTTTCTTATGGAAGCCAGACGAACCGACCCTAAGTACTTGCCAACAATTGGCAGGAGTGTCAGTTGTGTGTTGATGGGGACACACGTCTGTGTAATTTCTTAAGACAAATTTAAAACTTTGACTTAGATATAACTTCTTGTCATGTCGTGTGGTGTATGTAATTTAAAGGTAGAAAGACACCAACTAAAAATTCAGTGTTTTACTTGCAATGTTCTTTTGCAATCAAAGAGATTGATTATTTTGAAAAAATACGATCAAACATTTCGATGTAATAGCCGTGTCTCTTAGGAGGAAATCGTTTCTGTCAGAAGAGCCTATGACTCGATCTGCTGACAGTATCATGAAGAGTACAACTACCATCAGTACTCCACCAGTTCCTGGAACTATTTTAGACAATGGCTCTGCTAGCACTTCTCCAGCAAGTAAAAGAGCAACAACCTCAATTCCTTCGTTTGGTACCCATGACGTCAACAACCAGGGCGATACGGTAACAACCCAAATGTTACTTGCGGAGATTATCAAGCTCCAACAAATTCTTGCTGATGCTATGACGAAAATGAACTTTCTTGAGGAGTAAAATTTTTCCCTGAATAAGAAGGTTATGCTGTTGAAGTCTAGGCAGAATGTCTTCGAGCGGAGAGAACTACAATGCTCTGTTCACATAGTCGGGAACATAGATAAATACATAGAGATGGCAATCTGATGGCTTTGACAGGCACTTTGACAGATAGCCCCTACAAACGCGTTTCGGTTTGACGGCGTCTTGACTATGTCATTCTGCCTTGTTCCGACCTGGTACCGACGTCTTGACTCTACACATCGACGTCTTGAGACCATAATTGTGTAAGTCAGAACCGTCGTTTTTAAACGGAGAATAGCACGCATGGTATCGGTGTATTAAAAACAAAGAAAAAAACCGGCCAAGTGCGAGTCGGACTCGCGCACGAAGGGTTCCGTACCATCTGTATATATAAATATGGAGAGACTATGTATGTACTATCTTCATGATGAGATATAGTTGATCATCAAAGTGTCTATTGAATTCAAATCAATTATCTTACTTGACAGCAACGATGTGAAAAGGTGAATAACAACATTGCGAAATATGGGAAAAAGGTTTGCAGCTAGGATTAATTCATCAAAGACACAAACGAGATCAAAACTGGGAAGTTTGCTACTGATTGTGGGTTAGTCGACAGACTAACCTTAGTTCAGTATGTGACTAAGGGGTTTTTTTGGATGAAAATCATGTCTGCTGTATGGGAGCCCCCCTTAAATATTCATTTTGTTCTGTTTTTAGTATTTGTCGTGGTAGCGGCAACAGAAATACATCATCTGTGAACATTTCAACTGTCTAACTATCACGGTTCATGAGATACAGCCTGGTGACAGACGGACGGACGGACGGACAGCGAAGTCTTAGTAATAGGGTTCCGTTTTACCTTTGGGTACGGAACCCTAAAGAGACCAACCCCTGCGGGGATCACAGGGCAGACGTACGAAAGTTTTCCATCTTGTTCATTTATCTTGAATAACTTGGAAACTATTTATTTTAAAATTACAAAAAAAAAAAATGAAAATACATTTAAGATCTAAACAGTAAGACCTTCCATTTGATATATCACACGATGCTGTTTTTTATTTTTTTTATTTTCCGCCTTCCCCCCAAAAATGACCACCCGTATACCGATTTCATCTATTGACGTCACACCTCTGTCCTTGGGTCACAGAAATTGACATGTGTACCAAATTTAAACTTAATCGGTCCAGTAGATTCGGAGATAATTAACTGTGACCGGCGGACAGACGGACACACGAGTGATCCTATAAGGGTTCCGTTTTTTTTTTTCGGAACGAAACCCTAAAAATGTAGTAAGCTCAGATGTATCAAGCAGTGGATGACTATATAGGAAAATTAAAAAGAAAAAAACGCTGTATTCACGTATTCAGCATCCCAATAACACAAGGCTTAAAAAGCATTACAATAAACTGTGTATAGAATTGAAAAAAGATATACCAATTTGCAGGATTCTTACTTTAGGAACAAATTAACTAAGGATATTGGTAATGTGAAAAAGGAATGGGGAGTGGTAAACGAGATACTAAACAGAACAAATCTTGTTCTGATACAATCTTAAGAGTAAATAACGAAATTGTATCTTACCCTTTGTTAGTGTCCAACGTGTTTAATGACTTCTCAAATGTAAGTGTTCCTTCGTGTGAATATTCATTTAATACAGAGGCTCTACAAACACAAAGGTTTTTTTTTTTTTTTTTTCAAGAATTTACGGGATTTGAGGTTCATAAACTTATAATGTCGCTCTAATCAACAAGTTCGTCTCCTTTTGATTCAGTTTCCAGTTTCGTCCTGAAACAGATCTCATTTCATATCTCTGATATCCTGAACTTTATTTTTAATCCTAGTTTTAAGCAAGGTGTTCTTCCTGAATCACTGAAGACAGCTATAGTGGTGCCACTTCATAAGAAAGGCGATACTCTGACGGTCAACAACTATCGTCCTATTTCGCTATTATCTATTATACTCGAAAGAGGTATGAAACCCAGAATTCTTTCGTTTTTTAGTAGGACAAAGTTTTTTAATAACTGTCAATTTGGCTTCAGAAGTGGTAGGTCCACAGAAAGTGCCTTACATAAATTCACCGGGGAAATATATGATAGCTTAAATCTATCTCAAACATGTGCAACCCTATTTGTAGATATTACTAAAGCATTCAATACTGTGAATCATTCTCTGTTATTAGATAAGTTATTTCATGCAGGCATTAGAGGGTTTGACTGGTTTGCCTCCTACTTATCAAATCGTAAACAGATGGTTAAAATTAAAGATTCCATAAGCTCACCAAAATACATAAACATGGGGATTCCGCAGGGATCTGTTTTAGGACCTGTTCTGTTTTTAATTTATGTTAACTCTCTGTTCATCCAGCCTTTTTAAGGCAATATCACAGCATTTGCTGATGACACCGCTATTACATACTCCAATAATAACAATTTTAATATATTTCTGGATGTAAACCACGATCTTGAATTATTGAGATTATGGTTTAGTCATCATAAACTGCTAGTTAGTACTAAAATTCAGTTTATGTTTTTCAACATCAGGAGTAAGCAGTATCAAGACTTTTCCTTAATATACCATTCTCCGACTTTTTCACGTTTTAGTTTAGTCTGCTGCCCCAACAACTTAGTCACCTTTAATAGTAAGTCCAGTTGTTGTGAATCCTATTCCGAAATTGAGTGTGTTGAACACTTAAAATATTTGGGCATCATTTTAGACCCTAAGCTCACTTGGAAGGATCATAAATGCTACTTGAAACAATACATGAATAGAGTAGTAAAACAACTATATCATCTGAGTCTATACTGTAACACAACTATCTTGAAACTAGCTTACAATGGCTTATTAAAATCTAAGTTATAGTATGGATTATCTTGTTGGGGAGGAGCATATTACACTCATATCAAACCTTTAATAAATAAACAAAAACATGTAGTTAGAATCATCTGTAGAGTAAGTCGTACAACTCATAGTTTCGATCTTTTCAGAAATCTTGCATTTCTTCCATTGAGGCACTTATACTGCTTTAAAGTTCTCAAAATATTTTTTGAGAAATCTGGATACTACGCGGTTAGACTACTTGATAACTACAACTTGCGTATCAGCACCAGAAACTTTGTAACAGTGCCAGCAGTCCACAAATCGCAATATCTAGGTTGTAACAGGTGGTGTTGTTGTTGCGGGTGTGCAGCGTCCTTTTCCACCAGGAAAACCTTTCTCCATCGGTCAGGGAGCGGTTTGAGTCTTTATTAAGCTCTCAGCCTCGCTTATGCTGTCCTAGGACAGCTGTAAACGATGTGCTGGTAGCTTAATAAAGTACGCGATGTAAATTAACAACTACTCAGCAATGTTTTAAATTTAGGGTGAATCCAAGTTTATTCAAAAGAAAAAACAGTACAAAAGTAAAATTCAATAGAAAAATAAACGTAATCCAAAAATAAAAATCAAATGAAAAAATTCAATAGGGAAAAAATAAAATAAAAAAATAAACTAAATTCAAAATGAAGAAGAAAAAAAAAATAGCAAAAAATTAATAAAAGGTCGCACAAATTGGGTTGAGCATGCAGTCTGCTGACCACTTTAACCAAACAGAGCAAGGAGAACTTGTGTGGGATGCTTTTCACTTAATGGTTGGTGCAACCAGTGCAGTGCGAAGTACCATACACGAGTGAGTTCACACTGATCGCGTGTCCCCTTATATACTGTGTGGGCGTACGGTACTTTTCGCCAAATCGTTTACAATTTATTTCCTTTTTACATTTTTTTGTTGGAAACAATTCTTTTTATTTTCTTTTTTTTTATTTTTTTTTTTTTTTGACATTCTGTTGGGTTGTTACAAGGTTTTATTTTGTTACTGCACCTCGACTCTTCAACTCGCTTCCTGAAAACATCAGATGTGAAAGACTGAAAACTGTTTGTTAGTTGCATTTATAAAATGGCTTTTCTCTTTTAATCACACGGCTATTGATCGAACTTTTGTACCGTTAGTTTAACTGTAAATATGTTTGGATATTCTGCTTTTCATTTTGACCCCACATTGTCCTCGAAATTATATCATTTTGTTTCCCATTCAACATTGTATTGTATTTTATGTAATTCTATATTTGAATTGAAAGTACATTCGCCTATTGTATACCTGACAACTGAATGTACTTATAATAATTCCATTGTTAAATTTTTTTAATCATTTATTGTCCTAGTTTCACGTTTGCGATGAAATAAAAAGTTATAATTAAAAAAATTAGAGAATATGGCACTGCCTTAGAGCAGTATCTTTGGTATCATAAGACACAGGATACCATGCCACCAAATCTGTGTAAGTCATCTACATACACTCGAATGAATGAGTGAAAAAAGATTATGTAAATAAAATAACTGAAATTCATCTTAAAACTTCTGTTAAACGGATGTCTCGGTCCCTTCCGGTTGGTTGGCCTCTCACTCATATAATTGCACAGAAGCAGCTCTCCAAGCGAAACTTTTGGTCAACCGACAAAAAAACTTACACCAAAGACTAGGCTATTTGTTGGTTTCAAGATAACAATAAAACACCACTAAATGGACCTCAAGTTTCTCCGTCAAAATGTGTCTGTAAAAACAGCAAAAACAATAAACCATAGAAGAAGTAAAAGGACAAGAAGCAAAACAGACAAGGGCCAGGAAACAGAGTGAAATCGAGAAACTACGAGCAACACAAACCTTTGGCCTCTCTTCCACATAGATCGTTCTGACCTCTTTCTCTCTCGTCTATTGTTTACACACAAGACTTATCCGAGAGGACAATGTCTGGAATGGGACATATTTGCTTTTGTGCTATAAAAGTGTATTTGATGCAAGTAAAGAGTTAACACCGAACAATGGAAAGTGTAAATATAATTTATGCCAAAGCTAACCTCAGTTGACCTTTGCCAAACTTACTTTTGTCCTTTGGATGTTCTTGTTTTCTTTTTGATAGAGTTCCTATGACACTGGGCAAATTAGATATTTCATATTACAATGGATCCTTTTGTATTTGGTGGATAGCGAATCTAATTGTTTGTGTCATGCTGGAGGTGTGTTTCCGGGTTTGGGTGCCCGATTCCTTCATGGAAATGGCATTGTTTTGAGATAATGGGTTTATCTGTGCCTATGATCTATTGACTGGTGGTATTTTTGGGCGAGGTTCAATGTACTGAGAGATATTCTACGGGATATGGACACGAACAAGGGTGGCATTTTCACACGTTGACTTGTTTGTCGTATTGGGAACGGGTTTCTTCAAAACTGTCTACAAGCTCTTAAGCAGCAAATATGAGAGAGAAGTGTTATAGAATTGACAACATTTCCCTGTACTACAACTAGTTAACACTAACGAGTAGTTTACTTACTTACTTATCAGGCCAGCGATCCATGGAGGATCCGAGCCTGAGCTATAGCTGCCTTCCATCCTTGATGGTCCCGGGCACGCGGCTTCCAGTAATCAAGACCAAGATGTCTTGCATCCGCGATTACTTGGTCTTTATACCGGGGGTTCGGTCTTCCTCTTCTTCTCGAACCATGAGGCTCGGAGCCGAAGACCCTCTTAGCTGGAGCGTTTATGTCCATGCGCTCGATGTGGCCGAGCCAGTGTAGTCGACGGATTTTTGCCTTCCGGACTACATCCACATCTTTGTACAGCTCGTAGAGTTCGCGGTTGTGTCTTCTTCTCCATTCTGGTCTCTCTTCTTCTGGTCTATAGTCGATTTGCCGGGCCGGAAGCCGGACTGGTAGCTGCCGATCAGTGCGGTGCAAAATGGCTTTAAACGTTCACACGATCAGTATCTCAAATCTCTTGTCAAAGATGAAGGTGTGCGGCAATGCGTCCGAGACCGTATTAATAATGTCCACCTCGGGAAGGTGTTGTAATATGAACATGTGGCCTACGGGTCCTGAGCAGAGGACTCTGATTGCACTGCGTAATGCCACCTTTTTAATAAAAAGATGCAGTGGAGTGAGTCCAATGAGTGCTTCTTGGGCTGCCGTGGGGCAGGTTGGCATAGTGCCTGTGATGCCGAGACACACTAGAATCTGAAGGCGTTGACGCTTAACAATTGCAGTTTTTTGCTCAACTTTTGTCCACCTTATGGTGGACCCGTAGGTGACGATAGGTCTTGCTATTGCAGTGCATAACCAGTGGACTATCTTAGATTTAAGTCCCCATGTTTTACCGTAGGTGCGTCGACAAGCCCACATGGCCTTAGTCGCTTTCATGAGCTTATTTTTCATATTGGAGTTCCAATTGAGTCTGCGGTCTAGGTCAATACTAGAAACTTTACCTCCTCTAAAAGCCTAAGATTGAGCAGGGTTGTACCTTTCCCCCCTTTTAAATGGGACTAAAATTGTCTTATTAGGGTTAATAGATAAGCCCTCTCTGCCACACCAGTCAGAGATAAGTTGGAGCGCAAGCTGAATGCGCTCACAAGCAGTGATCTCGTACTTGCCCGTAACAATGACTACTAGGTCATCAGCATATCCGATAACCTCGTAGCCCCAAGTGGTTAGCTTGCGTAGTAGATCATCGATGACTATCGACCAAAGCAGTGGTGAGAGGACTGACTCCCCCTTGTGGGCATCCTCTAGCCGCCGATACTGTCACTGAGACCTCTCCGCATGTGGCTGATATGATACGGCTATTTAGCATCGCCCTAATCCAGTGATTAGTGGGATGGTCCACACCCCTGCAGGATAGTGCAGTGGTGATTGAATCATAGCCAGTATTATTGAAGGCTCCCTCGAGGAGCAGATTGCGATCTCCTTTTGTGTGAAACTATTTTCAATGCGCGTCACCAAGTGGTGTAGTGCATTCTCGGTAGATCGCTCTTTGCGATATGCATACTGGTTGGGATGCAGGGGTGTTTGATTTTCCAAGATACCTCTAATATGTAGCTCTATCAGTTTCTCCATTGTTTTTAGAAAGAACGAAGTCAGACTGATAGGACTGATAGTCCCAATCTTGGGAATGAAGACAAAATTGAACTCTCTCCAAATTTGGGGTATGTATCCCAGGTTGAAGCAAGACCTAAAAATAACTATCAGTGGTGATAGGATTGTATTCAAGCCTTTCTGTAAGATCGCAGGAAAGACACCGTCCTTGCCTGGGGCCTTATAGGGTTTAAATGAACCAATTGCCCATTTGACCCTGTCCGGGCTGAAGAGTCTACCAGAGAGGCTATTTGTTCTACTGTCGATGTTATCTATGACGTTAAATTGAACGTTAGAGGACATCGAGTAAGGAGTAGAACCAGGGAAGTGCACCTCGAGCAAAGTCTCTAGGGTTTCCCTGCGATTGACGGTAAAGGTGCCGTCTGGTTTGCGAAGCAGCCCGAACCCATTTGTGTGCGCTTGAGATAGCGCTTTGTGGAGTCGGGCCGCAGTCGGAAGCGAATCTATGTTCTCGCAATGTTTCCTCCAAGACGTTCTCTTGGATTTCCTCAGTTCGAGGTTGTATTTAGTTAATGCAGATCTATAATCAGTCCAACTATTATACCGATTAGCTTCGTTAAACAGCGATCTGATCTGTTTCCTTGGGGGCTCAAGCTGATTATTCCACAGGGCAACACCGTTCGTGTGTAATTGACCTGGGTGTACAGCAATCTCCTAAGGATGAGATGAGTGCTGCATTGAGCTGGTAAGCCGCTTCGTCGATATCGTCTGTCGATTCAATCGACTTGAGAAGCATATCCTCTTTGGCGGCGAGTTGAGCTTGGAACCGAGCCCAATTCGTTCGTTTGGGCTGATATCCGGGCTCGGCTTCTTTAACCTCACCGGAGATGTTGAATCTGATGTACTGGTGATCAGACAGTGAGGCTTCATTGGAGACATGCCAGTCCCCAATCGCATTTGAGATAAATGTGCTAGAGATGGTGAGGTCAAGCACCTCTTCTCCAACCGCATTTATGAATGTGGGCTTGTTGCCTCTATTGGCAATGGTGAGTTCGTTAATGATCAAAAATTCAAGGAGTGACTCACCTCGTCTATTGGTATTGCTGCTTCCCTATTCCATATGGTGCGCGTTGGCTTCGCATCCAATTACCAGGTGGGGTTTTTCTGGTTGCAAGACCTAACTGGACTTCAGTGGGAGGGATTTGTTGGTCGTCTCCAGGAAAGTAAGCGGAGGCGCATACAACCTCCCTTACTCCTCCATCGGTGGGGACTTCCACAATGACGGCTGCCAGGCCAGGTCCCTTGTGATGAATTCTGGAATGGGGAGAAAATTTAGATTAGTGCCGATCACGCATGCGGCCTTAGGAGGAGAAGCTTCTGTGGCGTAAATTAGTTTACGCGACCTGGTTTGCAGGCCCATAATCTTACATTTATGGACCCATGGTTCTTGATTAGCCCAATGCTGATCCTGTCGCGGTATAGTCGCAGGCTAAAGGTATCCGAGACACCTTTGGCATGGTGCAGGTTGCCCTGCAGCCCACGCAGCCCACCCATTATTTGCGACGGTAGGCCGGATCCTTCGTTCTGTAAGGCTTGTTGTTGCCACGGCTGACCTACTTCCCATCGAGGATTTCCCTTGTTCGGGTGGTGGACGTTTGTTTCTTTTATTTGGGTGACACTTAGTGGTCGCCGGCCCAAGTGTGGCAGCGGGTTTTGGCTCGTCACATCTGAGCGTGTCTACTACAGCAATGGGTGCAACCACCAGATTGCTGGCTGTAGGTTTTTCTACTACAGTAGTAGGTGCAACCACCATCTCCTTATTTGGCGTGCTCTGCATGACTCTCAAGTTCTGTGTGTGTAACCCGTCATAAGCCGGGTAAGCCGGTGCTTTGTGGGAAGTAGCCTCGTACGATATATGGCTTCGGGAAAGCTTCCTCTTCCACAAGCATAATATCAACTCCACTCTTGTCCTTGATTGCCGTAAAATTGGTTTTCATCCAACCGGCCGTAGCTGGGTTGTCACACACAAAGTATAACCACTCTGACTTGTAGGTCGATCCCCAGCAACTCGATTGAGGTGTCGACTACAGCCTCTTGAACGGCTGCCATCTGCGCTGTTGTAAGGGGGTTCGTTCCAAAGTTCCTGGGGACGATGCCGAGCCGGATCCTCCCAGCTACACTTACATATGTAGCTAATTTTATCGACCTGGTGGTTTCCGATTTTGCTGCGTTTAGCAGCCGGGTTTGGTGGAGTAGTGTCAGCGGAACGATCACGTTTTATTAGTTTTAAGCTTCCAAATGACTAGCTTAATTTCATCTAAGTCGGGTGGACAGAATTCTCTGACATCTTCGTCCGTTGCGAATGGATCATTCTGCCTGACAGCGGTATCGGTTCTATCATCGCCGTTAAACAGTCTACAAATGTGTTCCTTCCATGTTATCTTCACTACTGCCGACTATTGTTAATATTTTTATTCTCTTATATATAATAACAAAAGCTTTTAAATGTTTGAGGTTAAAATAAATTCATTTTTGTTTTTCTTTCCAGGTAAGAATTTCATATAATTTTTGAATCATATGGGTAAGTGCACCATAAATACTATCACGAAATTCCAGTTTTAATGTTATCCATAGAGCCTTCCGGGTTTTTTTTTTTAACCGTAAATACCCACCATATTTATAAAGACCTTAGTGAATGGTAAGATTTTTTTTTGGATTCGCAACCCTATTTAATATGGCATGTCCTCAAATAGTATTTAACTTTTTTACTGACAACCGACATTAGGTCAAAACCTCAACTGTCGACAAGCAAGCAGTAATCTCATTCCACTTTGTATTGCACCCGAGCAGTGCATTCCAATTTACATTGCAATCTACAAGTAACAACCGACCAAGTTGCTTCTAATATGACAACTGAAATCTATTTCACTTATGTCAGCCGCCCGACATATCTAGTAAGGAAAATTGATTTATATAAAGAATGAAAAAAGAAAAACAGGAAAATGAAAACGGGGTAATAAAGCCAAAAATGTAAACAAGAGCTTACAATAGCAACAAGAAGGACATGAAATAAGTATGAAGGGGAAGATCCTTCACAATCAATGGCAGTTTGCTGCTGCTCATTTATTTGGAATTTTCCCAGTGAATGAATACGAAAAGCCCTTATTTCAAGGACTCAATCCATCACACTTACTAGATCGTAGAATGTGTTGCTCGTTCTGCAATATGCAGCGAAGAAAGATGTGCACGAAAAACTTGGAGAGACCTCTTATCCATTACTTCAATATGTGAGGTATACCGTCAAAGTCTCGACGACGAGGACGATGACGATGACGAAGGAATGCACACACGGTACAGGAATCTCAGCCATAACATCACTCCAGATAGAAGCACACCACAAGTAATCTTTGTAAGAAGAGCAAGGAAAATTTATGTAAAACAAGGAACCCTATTCAAGGGGAGAAAGAAAAAAAAAAAACAAAATAGGATGAGCAAAAGGGCGGATGGATAGTGATTGCTATAGAAAGTACGAAGAAGAAACAATGCCGTTACATCATCTTTACATTCTGACAACTACGAGTACTAAGAATCAGGGAAAGCATACAAAATACACTTTCTGACGACTCCTCTTCCGTTCAGCGTTCCTTGCTATCGCAATCAATTTAGCTGCGAAACATCGCTTCCTTCTTCAGTATCTTGCCTATGCTCCACCATGTGTCGTAAATGAAATGCACTACGTACGAGTAAGATAGATTGTATATTGTAGCTCGTGGGATATGTGTGATGGAGCACTCTTGTATGTGCTTGGTTTATGAACGAGAGCATTCTAGCCTTGGAATGTTATAAAAAGAAAAATAAAAATAAAATTTGTGAGGCCTCCTCCCCATTGAGCGGGATGAGGGATATAACGTACAAGTACCATACAACGCGTATGCACATCTTGACTCTTGTCGGGCGCCACTTACAAAAGAACCGCGCAAAACAATATGCTCTTCCAATTTTTCCTTCTTCCTGACTACTGACATTGGCATCTTCTGCAAGTTCGTTTTATTGATTGCTTCGTATAAAAAAAAAATAAACATAACAGTTTCCACTGACGACCTGACAGATACATTCTATCACCGTGTCTTGCATGAGAAATTTTCTGACGAAAATTAAATTTTACGGTGGAATTACGTTCGCCATAGAGTAGGGTACAAGGACCAACGACATTATTGCAGTCTAGACGTGAAATCGAATTTGAAAAAGAAAAACTGCAGATTGCCAGCCGGGCAATGCGCCTAATTTAGGCACATTTTACGCGTTATGGTGTGAAACTTGAGGAGTAAATTCAAACAAACTTTCTTGAGTGTACGCAACAAAAGTTTTTATTTTAGTTTCGATGATGGTGCAGAACTTTCCCCGTACCTTGGTGAAGGGCATTACTCTGTTCACAATAGAGTCTCACTTATCCTCACATCGCGAATATCTTCTATCTAAAAACGGGAAAGTAAAAAATCATTTAATTTTGAAAAGGAGCTCAGAGTGAGGGCTGAAAAGAGAGAAACAATCGAAACAGAAACAAAGCCGCTCGTCCTATTTGGCCTTTTTTTTGCGCTAAAAATCCAAGTGACCTCACAAATATAAATGGTATTCTTTAAGCCCAAGGACACGGCATGTTTTTTTTTTCTCTTTTGTTCTTCGTTTTCTTGTTCTGCTATTTTCCTTTTCTATTTTCCGCATTCTGCATTTTCTCCTGGGCGAAGCTCCTCGAAACAATCGGTATGATGAAGCCTTTGCCTGATGCCTGGCTGTGTGACTTGCATTTGATGATGATGGGTTGTGGCGAATGTAACTGACTTTGGAGGTAATGTGTATACTACGCGGAGGAAGAGGTACTAGGTCGAGTGGTAGCATTGCATATGGATGGGAATGTGATAGCGATAGCGATAGTGATGATGGCTGAGGTGAGAGGTAGTTAGGGTGACGGTAATGCTTCCTGTGGTAGTGGTTTTTCGGTTTGGCAACCAAAACAGGCACGTACGGATGGAAAGATAAATCATACAATAACAAATCTTTGATTTTCATGCAACTGAATGCAGTGTAGTGTAGTGACGTCATTCGGTATAGCCTAATTGCTCATTGCATTGCATTCATTGGTGCATGTAAGCGGGCACGGCACACATGTTCATAGCCCAAGAACGTATTTGATGCACAAAGAAATGGCAGAACAATATCTACTCGTACTTGTTGTAGTCGCTGCATGCAAATAGAAGTACCTAAATAGGACGATAGAAAGAAGAAAGGCTTCTTTCAACAGAGCTGGCTGGCTGGCTGGCATCAAGTAGCATAATGCTGCCCTTGTACAGATACGAGTATGTATGCTCGGATTATTACCACTGTTAGTAGAGATATCCTTTCTAGCCCAACGAATTCAGCTATGATGATTCACATCTGGTATTCGTGACTATACTGTTGTTTGCCACCAGATGCAAGAATTTACATCCATCTAATGTGCATTTGTATCCTTCAAGGCCTTTGTACAAGAGAAAGAAGAAAACTCAGAATACAATACTTTCGAGGAGTACGCTCGTGTTATTGTTGAGAATACTACGATCTTGGTGCGGTTTCTATCGAAGAGAACAGATGCATCTCTCTTTAAAAAACCGTTATACACATCTACTAGTTCTTTAATCTCCCAGGGGCATTTAATGGATAACCTCCTTCAATCCGTAAATGTCATCACCACTTTCGCTTTATCTCTCCCACCAACATAAAAGCTTTCAGCCTCTTCTCTTGTATAACAGTTTCGTGTTGGCTTTCGTATTGCATTCCTAGTTGTAATGCAGAGACCTGACTCAATACTGCATCATCCGCCAACAAACACATTCTTAGATACATATACCGTAATTACAGTGCTCTTTCATACTGGTCTACTATTGCTGGTTGTATCTAACACTTAATCCAATCAACATTTGTTTAATTAATATTGACACCACCGTAAGTGGGGGTATTGATGCGAGAACGTACACCAAACGAAAAAGTATTAGAGCTTTGACCTACAAGGAGGTACACATCCACATCCAAAAGCTCGTGCTAAACTGAGTCAAATGCTTCATCACTGCCACAATGCCATCATCGTCATCATTCCGCACGGTGCATACGTACTCGAAACCATGCACCGAGATACAATTAAAAGAAAACGGATTTATGATATTCAAAGGCTGACGCTGACGGTAGTGTGAGATTAGGTTTCACACACCCAAGCCAGGCGGTCAAAGACAATAGGACAAGCTTTCCTTACAGCGTCGGTGTGTTCAACATTCTGACTTCCGCTGTTATTTCTTTTTTTGGATTTAAATGTCAAATGCATATGCATTGCGTTTTCGACATTCAGATTTGGAGAAAGGAGGAGAAAAAAATGTGCTTGCCCTCCAGCTATCGTCAGCACCTTTCCCTGCCCTTTTCCCTAGAGAAAATGCGAGCGAGAGAGAAAGGATTCGGATTCGTATTCAGATTTGAATTCAGATGCTGATGTTGATTATGATGATGATGATGATGATGATTGTTGGATGAAGGACGACGAAGGATTGGCAAATAATTGGCGAACTATTGGAGCTTTAGCCAATGCTCTTGCCACGTTGACGTCACTCTCGTGATTGTTGACGGCGTTTTGCCTTCAATCTATGTACATGTATGTACATACGTAGGTACTCTCACATAAATAAAATTACTCCTCAAAACGTTGCCATACCACAAAGGCAACCTCTCTATTGAGAAACAGATTTTCGTCGTCCTCTTCATGAGTAAAACTGATTATCCTTGAGCTGGAAAATATACCATAATTAAGTCTGTAGTTTATTCGTGGCTATTGCTGGTTTAAGAGCTAAAACCTGCGAGTAGCTACTACATCATCTTCTTGCAGCCATAGCCCATAGTCGTCTATCCTTCGTGGTTATTGTTATGACGGTTTCATTCTTCAAATTTCTCTGTTTGGCCTCGTTCTTCCACTCTCAAACTTTGTGCATGAGTTTGTGTGCCACTCACTGACGATAGATAGTAGGATGGAGGTGAACAGAAATGGATGTGAACTAAATTTTCAAGAGGCCACTTGGCCACTTTGTAGAAGCATCCTAATTTCGCTAAGAGCAATGGCATGGCCTAAGAAGACATTGATGCCTTCATGTGCTTGCTTGTCTGCCTGCCTGCCCACTGGGCCTTAATACTGCTACTGTCTGCTTCAATCGCAGCACTAATGGTCGACGAGGCGACACTCCCAGCAATATGGTATTAACATTTTGATTGATTATGTAACGAAAGGTTTTTTTTTTTTTTTGTTTCTACTTTTCCTTTCTTTTACTTGTGGCTTGGATTGGCTTGCGAAGCCCATCATGGAGAAGCCCAGCAAACTAATTTTCGCTCGCTAATTGTGTTGGATTTTTTTTTTTTTTTGAAAAGGACTAACCAGTAGCGATCGAGTATGGCCGGTTGTTATGTTGCAATGCCGCACCCTTTCCAGGCCGACAAAAATCGTACACATACCACACACTGAGTTGTATTCTCTTTCGACTTGTGTGGATGTTTTTATCTCGTTTTTCGCCAATTCGTTAGTTGGCAGTCGAACGAAGTTAGCCACCCTGCACCCGATTTCGTTTTCTTGCTCTCCTCCCACTGAACTGCTAAGCGGAAGGACGAGGACGGTATATAGTGGTCGGTGGTCCTATGTAGGTGATTGTGTTGCGAACAAGGCAAAGAAGCTCAGAAACAAGGCAAGAAACTCGTAGACAACCAAGAAAACAAATCAATTTTGCGGGAGAAATTTTTCGAATGATTGCGCTCGACTAGTAACAACAAGGAAACAACAAAAGGAAACAAGGATTGAAGCAAAAACACAAGATTGCTAAAGAAAGGAAGATGATGATTGTTATTTGAAGTGTTTCGTTTGGCGTTTTTTTAACTTTGCAAGGATATGCGGAGATGCTACTCAAGGTGATTATTTTGTTGCATGTTACCTTAGAGGGATTTTCGGTTGCCTATAGGTCCTATGGTGAATCGATTCAATTAAATTTGAGGTCGAAAGGAAAATCAATGGCCGGATTGTTGAATGTTTAGTTTGTTATCTTGGTAGATAGGGATCGTTTGGCGAAATGTGCACAGTGATAGATGTACTTGAGATAGGTATTGACTTGTAGATATTTTTTTTCTTTTTTTTTTTGAAGATAATATAAAATGAATGCCCGTCAACCGATTTTCATGAATCTTTAAGGATTTATTTATGGTATTATTCTGCTTTTTCTTCGTGGCGCTACGGACCGATGTAGTCTCAACCAACAAGCGACTCCAGCCAGGATGATCTCTTGCCAACCGCCTCCAGTAACGCACATCAAGTTGGTCCAAGAGGTTCTTCTGCACTTATGTGCGCCATTACAGTCGAGGGCATTCTGTTGCGTTGTCGTCTGGAGAACCTTTTTCTCCAGATGCCATCAACGCAAGCAGGACCAGAGATCGCACGCAAACCAAGAGCACCCTCATCCGCTTTCAATAGCGTCCATGCCTCTACGCTATAAAGCTTGCTTGCTTTGGTGGCGTTACAGCCCGTGAAGGACCAGAGCCAAGGTTCTCTCAATCACCCTGCTACAGTTTAATGACGATTCCGAACGGCTTGAGTGGAGAGGCTTTTTCATGGCAAGTATACTACGATTACTTAGTCTCTCCATGCTTGACAGTCTGTTTCTAGTTATCAAGACCGAGTTGTCTTACATCCGCGATTACTTACTTACTTACTTACTTAGATGACGCTACAGTTCGGAGTGAACCAGGTCCTCAACCAACAAGCCTCTCCAGCCGGCACGATCTTTTGCCTGCCGCTTCCAGTGCCAAATGCCCAGTTGGTTAAGGTCCCTTTCCACCTATCTGCGGCACCTTAGATGCGGTCGTAATCTGCTGCGTCGTCCCTCTGGGTTGGAGTCGAAGACTCTTCGGGCCGGAGCGGTGATGTCCATTCTCTCTACATGGCCCAGCCATTTTAGACGTTGTTTCCGAAGACGTCTAACTAGGCCGATGTCGCTGTATAGCCCGTACAGTTCCCGGTTGAATCTCCTCCTCCCCTCTCCGTTTACACAAACGGGACCCAAGATTGCACGCAAAATTTTCCTCTCGAAACGCCCAAGAGCCTTTTCATCCGCTTTTGATAAGGTCCCAGACTCAGCGCCGTAAAGGAGGACCGGGATGATTTAGGTTTTGTAGAGGGATACCTTAGTTTTTCGAGAGAGAGAGAGAGCTCTACTACTCAGTTGCTTCTTAAGCCCAAGGAAACAGGGGTTGGTAAGATTTATTCGGCGTTTTGTGTCAGCCCTGGTGTCTTTGCTGCTTGTCACTATCGAGCCAAGTCCTTGACTACTTCAAAAACATAGCTGCCGAAGGTGACGTTCTGACTAAGACGTAGGTGTTGCGCATCTTTCTTGGACAACCTGGTAGGTCATGTCCAAAATTCCCCTTAGACCCATTTTAGCCGCTTCTGCTTCAATGCTTACGAATGCCTCATTGACGTCTCGCTTTGTCCGTCAAATAACGTCAATGTCACCTGCGTAGGCAAGTATTTGTGTAGACTTGAAATAGATCTTACCTCTTGTATTGGTCGCTCGACCACGACGAAACACCTGGTTCGATGACGAGTGTAGAAGGATACATGCAGAAAAGCAGGCGGCATACAAAGCCTCACTACACAAAAAAAAGAGCGTCTCTTGAGCTCTACGAGCTTAAAAGAAGGGAGGAGCATAAGCTACCTCAAGAAAAAAAAAAGAAGGAGCACAAGAAACGTCAAACTTGGAGGGGTGCTACTGCAGGCACGACTGATTTTATCAACAGATAAAACGAACATTCCAAGGTTATAAAGCCAGAACGGAAGCCTGCAGGGATGAGAACGGACACCTAGTAGTAGAATCTTAATCGATGCTGAGAATATAGAAAAACCACTTCTGCAGACGTTATAACGGCGATGACAGCCAACATACCGCCGTCAGACAGAATGATCCATTTCTTAACGACGAAGATCGCAGAGAATTCCCTCCCCCTGACCGCGACGAAGTTGAGATTGCCATGTCGAAACTCAAGTCGAATAAAGCCGCTGGCGCAAATGGATTGCCTGCTGAGCTCTTCAAAGCAGCGGGGGGGGGGGGGGGGGGGGTGAGCTGGGTAGGAGCATGCACCGGCTCATCTGTAAGATATGGTTAGAGGAAAGCATGCCCGAGGAATGGAGTCTCAACATTGTTTGCCCGATCCACAAAAAAGGAGACCCCTTTGACTGCGCCAACTATAGAGGAATAAGTCTCCTTAACGTCGCCTACAAAATCTTCTCTGCCGTTTTGTGTGAACGCTTGAAGCCGTTCGTAAATAAGCTGGTAGGTCCTTATCAGTGTAGCTTCAGGCCAGGGAAGTCCACCATCGACCAAATCTTCACACTACGGCAGATCCTGGAGAAAACCAATAAATTTCAAGTCGACACTCACCACCTATTTGTCGACTTCAAGGCCGCATACGATAGCGTAATTAGAGACGAGCTATATAACACCACGTTTACTTTTGACATTCCTGCTCAGCTCGTCAAACTTTGCAGGATGACTCTGGAGAACGCTCGCTGCTCCATCCGAATCGGTGCAGAACTGACCGATAGTTTCGAAGTCAAGAAAGGATTTAGACAGGGCGATGCGCTGTCGTGTGATTTTGTTAACATCGTATTAGAAATGATTGTGCAAAAATCACAAGCCAATACAAGAGGCACAATCTATTTAAAATCCTCACAGCTCCTTGCATACGCCGACGACATTGACATAATAGGTAGATCACAGCGAGATGTCAATGAGGCGTTTGCGGGTATTGAGACGGAGGCGGCAAAAATTCGTGTGGTAGTTAATGAGGGCAAGACTAAATATCTGCTGTCATCGAAAAAGGACATTTACCACCGACGTCTCGGACAGGACGTGCGGATTGGTAGATATAAGTTTGAGGTAGTTAAGGACTTTATTTACCTCGGCTCCGCAGTGACCTGGAACAACGACACCAGTTTCGAAATCAAGCGCAGAATTACCCTTGCCAACCGCTGCTTCTTTGGGCTCAGGAGGCAATTGAGCAAGTTGACCAAGTCGACCTTATATAAGACCTTAATTATCCCTGTCCTGTTATATCGCGCAGAAACATGGACTTTATCTAAAGCGGATGAGGAAATCCTTGGTCGTTTCGAGAGAAAGATTGTGCGTGCGATTTTCGGTCCTATAAACACAGAGGGGGGAGAAGATTCAATCACGAACTGTACGGGTTGTGCAGCGACATGAGTCCAGTCAGGCGTTTACAGATCCAACGCCTAAGATGGCTAGGCCATGTAGAGCGAATGGACACCACAGCTCCAGCCCGTATGGTCCTTGAATCCAACCCCGAGGAACGAAGAAATAGAGGACGGCCGCTCTAAGGTGGCGCGCATAGGTGGAAAGGGACCTCAACACACTGGGTGTGCGGCTCTGGAAAAGACTAGCGAAAGATCGTGCTAGGTGGAGAGGCATGTTTATTGAGGCCCAGGTTCGCCCCGAACTGTAGCGAACGAATTCGTTTGAAAATAAATCGTCGATTGCTTTTAATTTCTATATAACGCAGAACATAGAAAATAAATCATTTTCGTTACAAGTTATACTTTTATTGGGTGTAGTTTCCTTTTATGTAATTTAACTATAGTAATGGGCATGTGCGATTCTTCGGCCACCACCTTCGACGTCATTCCCGCCATTGAAACTCGATGAAAGCTTAAGTTCAATGAAAGTGGCGAAATGTTGTTTTTGGTTTTTCTGTTTTTGTTTTTGTTCATCCTTCGGATAGAAAATATAGAACAGTGATGACGTATTTGTATCTCTCTTGAGTAAAGGCATCGTGAGTGAACTATACTCGAATGTTTATACTTGACGATTCTCTTAAATTAAAGTAATGTTATACCGAAGGGATTCTAATTCGTTGGTCTCTCTTCATTGTGTATTTTGAAATTAAATATTTTAGCATTTTGAAATGGAATATTTGAGATTTTTATTAAGTGCTGGGGGGAACTTCTAACACTCACAGAGAGGATGCGAAATTCGATTTTTAGGAAATCAAACCCAAAACGAAGGATGAAAAAAATACATTTTTCGAACGCTATCTCAATTAGTCGGATAAATTTCAAATTTGTATGTTTTTCAATCCCAACAACAAAAAAAAAAAAAACAAAAAAAAAAAAAACGGAAAAACAAAGTATCTACAAAAAACAAAATGCAACTCTTGAAAAGGACGTGTAATTCTGCTCCCTGTCGAGTGAATAGTTAACAAATTCCTCACACTTCTATACAAATATGCAATATTTTGCTACCACGTGTACATACATTTACATATACTACAGTAGGATATGCGAATATAGTATATCGCTGCAAGTGCTTACGGTATCGTACATATTGAATCAAAAAGTTTGTAATTGGGTTATCCTTTTCGACATCGGAAAGCATTTCGGTTATTATTTTCTCCACTCTCTTTTCCTTTTTTTATCAACGATGGTTGTGTATGTGTTTTTTTTTTATATATATATGTATGTGTTTGCACCAAGCAGGTTGTACGGGAAGTTTGAGTTCGATACTAAAGATATTATATCGTAGTTAGCGGATTTGTCTGATGGAAAGTTATGGAGGTGTTTACGTAATTGAAATGATGGGCTCCTTGATGCTCCTTATGTCATTAGAGATAGCTCAAGGGAAGGCGGCGTTTCATGTTTTCGACCCCTAATAAGAGGATTTGATTTTGTAAGGATTAAGTTTAAAATGGTAAGTAAACTGAGTGAAAACTTCGCTTTACATTCAATTGAAGACATCCTCAAAGCAAATTATTTTGATTTAAACTATCTCCATCATCCTTAGTTCGAAGGTATTTCCAAATGTTCTTAAACCCTTTCGAAAGACCATTACTCGTGCAGCAAAACATCATCGGATATCATCAAGTGTGCTAGCATTTAAGAAATCATGGGCCAACAATTTTTATATTTACCCTTTCCTCTCTGTAAGAGAATCGAACGGCGTGAAAGAGCGAAAGTCCCATATTACTCCGAAGCTCCGCTAAATTCACTTTCGCTTTTCGCCATTTTTCGATTTTTTTTTCTTCATACAATGAGCCTTCCATAAAGCAAAGTTGTACTTATTTGCCATCATAAACATATGGAAAGGAATTTTGAAGCTTTCGTATAACACCTATGATATACTCGAATCATAGTTTGAGCTTGGGTAAGTGACTTACAATGCGCAGGACATTTTCTTTGAGGCCCATTGTCGGCAAGGTAAACCAAAAAAAGCTCAAATTATGTAAAATGTGCTTTCAATCTCGCTTTCTCTGGATTCTTGGGATTCATTCTATAATTTGTTTGGTTTTTATTCCAATTTCTGTTTTTGGTTTTTTTTTTCTGTTGCTTTTTCTCAGAGTCGGTTTTTCCTATTTCACATGTCCCAGAATTACTCGTAGAACTGTTATACACATTCGATATGGGTGGGATCCTGTGAGCGGAACTATGCATACAAGTATCCCTGCCCTGCTCTGATGAATACCGTGAGCTTTGCAAGTATTATAAGGGAAAGAAGCAAACACAAAAAAAAAAAGTCAATTCCGGAAAAAAAAAAATGATTGTTTCGCTCTCAAAATGGAGGATTTTAAGAATAACGTTGCCAGAGTGCCTCAGTCATAGCGAGAACGTCGTCGGGTGTTGTGTGCGTCAATAGAAAAAATTCCCGTGAAACGCGCCACACACTTAAAAACAAAATAATTGTATATTACAGAGTGTATACAAAATCCTTATTTGATAGTTAAAGAAATATATTCGATTGTAGAGCAGCGGTTGCCACATGTCCTTTTTTTCCGTCGTTTTCGACCGTATTTTCTTCTGTTTTCGAAACATGAGTATGCGGATGTGTGTGTATGTTTGTGATATTTGAAAACGTTAAGAAAACGAAGGAAAAACGTAGTTGCTGTTCTTTAACTGTTTGTTTTTTTTTTTTTTTTTTTGCTAATTTTTTTGCTTCGATTTTCTCTTATTATTTGTGAATGTCCTTCACCGCCGTACTGTGACGTCGTCCGCCCGCAAACGTAGATATTGTATTCATCGGTGCTTTCTCTCTAGTCCGGGGTGCTGCTGCCGTGTTTCCGTTAACGTTACTTCCTTCTTATGTCGGTTGTGTGATGCACTAGTTAAATCCAGTTAAACAAGGATACATTACATCTAAATCTAGTTTACTCTATACTCGGTGCTCTTGCCTTATAAATATCCCTTTTTTTTTCAAGCCATTTTTCATTTTTAAAAAATGAAATGAGAATAGCATTCAAAACAAGTATGAAAATTCACTTCACTCTTAACCGTATTACACAGCGCCAACTGGCAGCTTCATTGTAAAGTCTAAAATAAAAAGGCTAAAAAGAAAATAAAAAAAAAAAGCAACACGAGAAGCAAAGAATAGAATAAATATGTGTTAAAAGCGCACTTAAATCAACATCCTTTCTACGTTACACTCGTACGTACACATAGAGAAAACAGGCATTATACTACTGGCCTGCCCGTTTCCCGGTCTCCACCGTTTCGAAATCACCCAGCATCCAGCACGCCACCCATCCCACTCGTCACCACCCGCAAATCGACACACTAAGGACACTAAACATAAACACACTCCGAGTAAATGACGATTTGTTTTTCGTATATCTTTTTTCGTTTGTTTACCTATGCAATAGGAGAAAAAGCAAATATGGCAGAATGTTGAGCAAAAATCGTATTGGCACGTGCATATTGGAATATAATCCATCGAGGGGGTAATATGAAGAATAAATAATAAAAAAACACGACGACGACGAGGGCAAACAAGATAGAAAAACAAAGCATATTGTAGAGCGGAGTGGAGTCCTGATAACGTATCTTCTATTTAATTTTCTGTTTTTAATAGAAATCATTAAATCATTTCCCGGCTATATGAATAAAACAAGAGCTTTACCATAATTTTAAACAAGAAAAAGAGTTTGAAAATAAATAAATAAATAAATAAAACAAAAAAAAAGAAGAAAAGTGAGTTTAGTGAAATTAAATTAATATTAGTTAATTACAAATAAAAAATATATATATAAATAAATTCCATGTAAATATAGATGAAGTTTAATTAAATCAAAACTACTATCTGTTGAGATGTACATACGAATAAATGAACAATTTCCATTCGAATGTAATTGAGCACTTGTGATTTGAATGTAAATAAAATGTTTGAATTTAAAACATTTCTAACAACTAATATGTAAAATAGTTTAATTAAAAATTAATTAGTGAAAAAACGAAAATGTATCCACTCATCTCCAAGGGGGAGAGAGAGAATTCAGATGAAACACAGTTTAGGTTAACAAAACGTAAATTTAGTCGCTAGAAGTTGCGTATTTTTTCGTGTGTAAATTTTAATCGAAATCGGCTCTTCTGCTTCTTAGTCTTAAATTTAAATAGTAAAAGATAAAATAGTTAATCTTAAATAAAATAGAAACTTAGGTTAAAGAGAAGTTAAAAAAATATTAAAATTAATAAATCAAAATTGTGATCAGACGTCGAACCGATGAAAAAAGTTGTGGAATGTATATGTGGCAACGGCCGGCTGCATCGTGGATAGCTGTTCATATAATTGATTTTGCATCACGCCCGTTGTCGGCAGGGAGCTTACAGAAATCAGCGACGGAGATTGCGGGTAGCTCATTCTGGCCGCCCCACAAAAGAGCAGTGAAGACAGTAGTGAAAACAATAATTCAGTTAGTGGTGCCGGTGATAAGAAGACCTTCTCGTTGCATTGCTGTTGCGTGATAGTCGATATAACGCCAGTCTGTCAGGGGAGGAACTATCTGACATCGGCAACAACGGCCTCGGGAAGGGATGTAGCGGGCGGCGTGGGCAGTGCCAATGCCGCCGGTACGGCGGGTGGTGGTGGTGGTGTTAGTGGACTAGCAAGTAGCCTGTTTCGTTTTGGAAGCAAACAACGCGGCGTATGCATATGTAATGCACAATGTCGATTGCAATCGCTTGGCGAAGGACCGTTGAGCCCGACGATAAAGACACATCACGGTTCTTTGGATCGGCTATTGCAACAACAATCGACCGATTCCATTACAGCGACTACAGTAAAACCAATTAGTTCGCTGACAGCAGGCAAAGATGGCTCAGATGGAGATGGAGGTGGCGGAAAGGAAGAGGGCACAACGAAACAGCCCTTAGTGCGAAAGGTCAGTCAAGCGAAGCAGGAATTTGACCGCGGCGTCGAAGTGGAAAAGTTCTATCATCAGATTAATGGAGACATCTTTGAAATAACACGACGAGTGAGAGCCCGCGATGAAGATACAATCGAGCAGAAGTGCATTAAGCGAAAAGGGTCCGTGCGTTTGCCACATCAACATTCGCATCCTCACATTCATCACACCCATGCCCATGCCCCGTCCGTCATACAACAGCAACAACCATTGCCTCCTCCGCCAGTGCCTCATCATAAGCATATCGAAGAGAAATCGCCACAACTGCCACCGCCACAGCTGCCTCCGCGACGGCAAAAAAGCGCCGAGGACGATACATCACATTCGCGAAAGAATTCAGCTGTGGCACCCCACGAGTCCGAGTGGTTCGATCGGAAGGCCCAGCAGAGGCATTCGGCACGATCGGCCGAAAGCGGGCCGGTACGAGAAGAAACTATCGAATGGTTAGATCGTCAACAAGCGCCAACCCGTACCTCGTCCGGTCCCAGCGAACTGACAACAACTGTGATGAAAGACGAAGTTCCCGAGTGGTTGCTTGAGCATTTGCCACGCAAACGAAGTATGATAGAGCGACAGGCATCCGAACTGAAACCATCGAGCTCGACATCATATGCCAAATCGCTGAAGGAAGAATTAACCGAATTGCTCAAGAAACCTTTACAACGACAGCATTCTGGTCCCGGGGAGTTTTCACTTCTCAAGAGCGACATTGTAGAATGGCTCACCAAACTACAGACCTCAAAGTCGAAGGAAGAGACGACGCCAGTTCCGAAACCTGCAGCCCGACATCATAGGCGAAACGGAAGTGGCGGTGAAGCGCCTCGTAGCCATTCACACGAAGAGGCACCGCCGGTACCGAAGAAACGTCACTCGTTGGGTCACTCCGATCGTGAAATGGAAGACGAAATCATTTCCGCCGCCGATTGGACCCCGTATCCCTTGCACAAGCTTCAATCGATGGGTAAATCGCAACCAGAACGAAAACCATCGCCTCCGAGGCACGTAGAACGCTCACGTGAACGAAAACTCCGCCACTCGGCGAGCGAGGTGGTTGCACCGAATCTCGAACGACTCTACGCTAAGCCCCATAAAGACCGATACCAATATGTGCCGAAAGACCAACAACAGGCGTCGTCGTCACAACCACCGCCAATCAAAGAACCACTACCAATAGCCGCACCAGCACAACAACAACAACAACTACCGGGCAAAGATCGTGAAGGGAAGCGTGAACGCTCTCGTCGCCATCAAACGCAACGCTCTGCAACAGTTTCCGACATGACAGGCTCACGTAGTACGGCCGCAACAGCTAAACGAAAATCATCATCGGCCGAACGGGCACCACGTACTCCCTCGCCACCATGTACAGATCCCTCCTGCCCACTGATGCCCGTCTGCACCGATCCGAATTGCTACTACAACGAATGTTACTCGTCGTCCACGGCTCGTCAACAGAACTCGGTATGCTCGAGCACATGCCGCGAGTGCCGACCGCAGCGTGTGTGTCACGATCAGAAATGTGCCAATGCCGCGAAATGCAACTCACTGCCACGATCTGCTGCGGATTTCCATCGACTGCGTCATCCTTCGCACGATGCAATCACCACCACTACGGTGGCCACTATCCATCATCAGTATCGCTCCAATTCGCAACCGAATACACTGACTCGCGGCGATTCGCGTGCTTCACTGCCGCGAACAACGAGCAAATTGAAGAAGCAAAGCGGCTCAACCGGTGGCCTAAATGGTAAAGGAAATGGTGCTGGCCACCATCATGGTGCTAAGCTGATGAAATCAGCATCAGCAGCGTCGCTTAATTCGCGTCGCAGACGTCATAAGACTGTGCATTTCGGCGAGAACCTTCTGCGGGAGGTGTGCCAGAATCGTAAACTCATTAAGCCACCATCCGCTGATACTCCGTCCGGTTCCGCTCCGATGCAATCTAATATTCAAATGTTGTACAATTTCGTTGAGGGTGTTCTCAGCGCGTGGGTGGACGATGACGACGATCATGTGCGGTCTGGTGCCGAATCGGAACCGGAGCACGGTACACAGATGCTTTTGAAACCGATTCATCGGTGCAATCGTTTGAGATATCAGACGATACGACGGGTGGTGTCTGAGGCGGCGCAACTACGTGGTACGCTCAAGTTGGGTAACTCACGATATCGTCATCGGCACTGGCGTGGCACGGCCAAGGAATGCAACGAACGATTTTTGCGCAAGGTGAGTGGAATGAGGAGTTTATTTTGTTTTTGGGTTTTTTTTTTTTTTTTCTTTTTCTAGTCACCAATCACAACGCGTGCGGGATGATGTAGTCCATGGAGATGTACGGATTCCCTTGGTTTGAGTATGATTTCCAAAATTGTTGACTCACTGTCTCGGATGATGATGAAGTGGTGGTCTATTGTATGTACGCGCGTGTCTGACTATCGCACTAAATCGGATTAGTCCTTGCAAATAAAAATGATAATCATACACAAAAAAAAAAAAACAGAAAATGCCCTCCAACTGGGTGGAGGGATTATGTTCCGGTCTTGTTGCTACATAGCCACAACAATGACGCCAACCGGGCAGAGGAGTTGACTGCTGCTGTACTTGTGGACCGACAGATCGCACAGACACTGAGGCGGTGACCCAGTGCTTATCTCGTCCTAAGCCAAAGTACATAGCGTATAATATGTACATTCAAGTGGGATTAATTTGTTGAACTGATGTAATCAGTGAAAGCATCTTAATTTCGTCGCAAACTGTTTGTTCCTTTCAATTATTATTTCCCATCATCGCTTCCGTCCTGCCCTCTCGCTTCGGTTGCGTATGCTTTTGATTTATGACTTTCACAAGTCGCTTGTGTTCGGTTTAAGGGCGTGTTGGGTATCTTTTTTTTTGTGTATCTATGCTATGCAAGTAATTTTTCACTGATGCCTTTAACGTTACAATCTTCAAATTGGCAGATGACTGGTGAGAAATAAATGGAAATAGACTTGAAAGTACCTACCTTAAATGACACCCATTCTCCCTCTTTGTCTCGGATTCCTCTTTGATTTCCAATCATCTTACACTTTCTTTGATATCTTCCGGGTCGACTCGTATGGACTTAAAACTACCTTAGCAACCACCTAATTGTCTCTTCCGACCATCATCACAGGCATCACACCAATTACGAGACGCCAATTTGAATGATGTGTCACCAGCACCACCACATATCATTTTTTCGATAACTTTGCAAACTCAGAAATTTGCAAATTTCCTAATGTACTTCTGCCTTACCATGCCCTATTCCATATGTTACGTATGTAGGTGGTAAGTGGGTGTAGATATGTTCCGGCACATACTCGGGTAGCTAATATGCTACGTTTTGAATTCAATGAATTTTATATTCGTTATTTGCCAATTTATTTGCTTTGTCAATCGAGTAAACAATTTTCGTATATTTATAAACCTCATACCTGCAAAGCATACATATGTACAATATCTGTGCGTAGATACAAGTAAAAATGCTCTTCGAATTAGATTGTGCGCTTAGATGTTAGCCGGGTTAGCTTTGACGGAGGTAGTAGATAGGAAAGATTTGTTTGCAGTTGTATTGGTTTCTTCCAAGACGATGCAGTGAACCGTGAGGGATTGGATCTTAGTCACATGGGTTTGGTAATAATTCTCTCGGATTAACTGTATTTGGATTTTTCAGGGGGGGGTTCTATGACTAATTCGAATGCTAGATAAAGCTATTTTCAACTTGTGATGGTAGAATGGTAGACATTCATACACTTGTATTGGGCTTTTATGTCAAATGGGGTTGGTTGAAGGAGGCAGGGCCCAGGGTGAATTTCCTTTGGATATGAATTGCAGCATAAAGTGATCCAATTTGCATTTCCTGACTTCTCTTTTTTATTTAAGGTCAAAACTTAATTATTTTTTTATTGGCCGAATACAGGAATTTATCCATTTGCTCTGGATCTACTATAGTAGTCCATTCTTTCGAGATCATTTTTGATGGTTTACTCGTAAATTTCGGCTTTATTTCGACAAATTTATTGACAGAAATGGTACTCAATCGGGTTGTAGGCACTACATGGGATTCTTTCGATTTATAGGCCGTAATATAAGAAAAAAAAAAAAAAATCGTTGCAAAAACTACAATCTGACCACAGGTTAGGTTAGGTTAATGTGGTCGGCATAAGCCACACGTAGGCCGACGTCGGACCATTGTGATACCACATGGATCGTGTTGCCCAGATCCGCCACCAGAGAACCAACCGGTGGTTCTGATGAAGCGATGGAGTTGAGCTATTTTTTGGTCTGCTAGCTCACTTAGATTATCATAGAAGGGCGCGCCGAGGTAGATCCTCCTGCGATTCTCAAAAGAGGGGCGTGCGCAGATGAGGTGATGTATTGATTCCTCTTCCTCCTCGTCCATGCAGCCGCGACAGAAGTCGTTGGAGGGTAGTCCTAGTTTGGCAGCGTATATCCCAATGATGCAGTGACCTGTAATGATACCCAACAGAGTACTTGAGGTTGCCCTTTTGCTTGCCACTAGGTCCCTAGTTTGTCCTAGATTTAGCTTAGGCCAGATTTGTTTGGTGATAAAGCCGATATTACTCTCATTCCATGGGAGGTTGGTCGCCTCAATGGTTTAGAGTTTTATCATGTGCTTTACCGTACTTATTGGTGTTTCTAGGTACCCGCGGGTAGGTAGGCTGAGTGTGCTAGACCCTAACTTTTCGAGTTCGTCGGCCGCGCAGTTTCCTGGAATATCCCTTTGCCCGGGAACCCACAATACTTTAATGTTGAACTGCTCAGCCATCTCATCTAGAGATAGGCGACAGTTAAGAGATGTCTTTGATTTGTGGGTTACCGCTGCCAGGGACCTTATCGCAGATTGGCTGGGGATCCTTTGGCGGATATTACATTGATCCTGAGCCATGCAAGAGCCTCCGTTATCGCTATTATTTCAGCCTGATACACACTGCAGTAATTTGGGAGTCTAAAGGATAGGCTGAGGTTAAGCTCCTTGCAGAAGACTCCAGTGCCTACCCGACTCCATCTTAGAGCCATTGGTATAGAGGGAGATCGAGGCCTTTGGTATGACTTTCCCTTCAGCCCATTCCTCCCTGGATGGAAAGACAACTTCGAAGTTCCTAGTGAACACATTTTGCGGGATGATGTAGCCTGTGTCCATGGGTACTTTGAAGTGTTTTAAAATGGTTGTGTGGCCTTTTTGTGATGTGGGCCATTTTATTATGATCCTCATCCTCAGGGCCGCCCAGGCAGCAATTTGTTTGCTCAAAAGGTTTAGTGGTGGAAGGTGTAACAGAATGTTTAGGGCCTCCGTGGGGTTGATCTGATCGTTCCGCTTATGTATAAGCTGGCCGATCTTTGTACTTTCCCCAGATAGTTTCGATTGACTGCCTTGTCCAGAGCAGTCCATCAGACCACGACGCCATACAGGAGGATGGGCCTTATGATCGCCGTGTAAAGCCAGTGCATAATGCTTAGTTGGAGACCCCACTTCTTGCCCACCATTTTTTGCAGCTGTAGAGGGCAACAGTTGCTTTCTTGACGCGGCCAAGAATGTTGGGTTTCCAATTCAGCCCCTTGTCAAGGACTATGCCTAGATATTTGGCCTGCTCTTTGATTATTAGTTGGGTTCCACCTAGCCTCGATGGGTTGAGGGGCGGAATTTTTATTTGTTAGTAAACAGTACTAGATCGGTTTTCTTAGGGTTCACCCCAAGTCCACAGTACTGCGTCCTACTTATTTAATGCACTCTGCATAAGGTCGCATAGCGTGCTGGGAAAATGTTCCTGTGGCAGCAAGAGCAATGTAATCTGCATGGGCGGTCACAGCGTACCCTTCTTGTTCAAGCAACAGCAGTAGCTCGTTGACCACCACGTTCCACAGAAGAGGGAAGAGTACCCCATCCTGTGGTGTACCTCTGCTAACCATTCTAGTTGAGACGGCACCAGCTTAGTTGGCTTTGACAACCCTTTGTGTTAGCAGTTGTCGTACCAGTTCTATCACTGACCCCGTAACACCCAGATCATTCAGCGCTTTGGTGACGGCCCATGGTTCAACATTGTTAAAGGCATCCTCAATGTCGAGAAAGGCGACTAGAGTATATTCCTTACGTTCCAGTGACCTTTCTATTTTGCTGTCCAGTGAGTGGAGTGCTATTTCCACCGATTTGCCTCTGTTGAATGTATGTATGTATGTTGGCGTTACAGCCCATGAAGGACCTGAGCCGAGCTTCTCTCTCAATCACCCATGTTGTGTGTGGTTTAATTTTCCCAAAGGTGAAAGGGACCTACAGTTTATTGCCGGTTCCGAAAGGCGAATTTCGAGAAGCTTTTCATGACAATTTTACTACGGGGGTTTTTTTCAGAGCTCCGCTGAGGAGAAACACCGTGAAAAACACGTTCGATGACATGGCTGTGTCGGGATTCGATCCCGTGTCATCGGCGTCAGAGGCCAACACACTAACCCACTGCACCGCGGTGCCTTTGTTGTAGGCATGTTGATTATCCGACGGCCTTCCTGAGAGGCAGCTGTAGGAAATGTGTGCGTCTACAATCTTCTCTAGAGTTTTTAATCGAAAAGAAGTAAGACTAATAGGCCTCAAGTCATTTGCATACGTGTGGGAGCTTTTGCCTGCCTTGGGTATGAAAATGACTTTGGTTACCATCCACTTGCTAGGGATGTATTATAGGGAGAAGCAACTTTTGTATATGACTACAAGCCAGGGGAGGATGATCTCTGCTACCTGCTGGAGCTCAGCTGGTATGATACCATCCGGTCCTGGGGAGTTGTAGGGTTCAAAGTTTTTTTATGGCCCATAGGATATTGTTAAAATTTGACGCCAAAGCTAAATCGTTATGAGTATTCTAATTTTGTAATGAAAAAGGGAGAAGAGAATGAGCACCTCTGGCGAAGCTCCATGCCCATATGGGGTATCTTCTTGAATTTTTCACAATGTTCTCAGTTTTAGGTCTATTCGAAATCTACCAAACGGAGCTAGATGGGCATCTTTTTATGTTAGGGCCTTGGTTCGACCATAGCTCTAGCATTCGCGTATACCATAATAGCATATGTTTTGCTAGGAAGATTTCTGGACTGGTCCAATCATCAGATGTACATACTCGTATGTATGTACGTATGTATATGAACACAGGTATACAGGTCAGTAGCCAGTTATTTGGCTTCCCTTATGCTACATTTTCGGCTAACTGAAAGCTCTTCTTTGCCATGGCTTATCGGTGAAAAAACTTAGCCAATTGATTTCCAGCCAACTTTTTTTTTTCCATCCATCAAAACCTCCCCCCATGACCTAGCATTACCATGATCGAACACAACCCCCTTTCTGTTGGTCAATTCTGGCTCAAACGATCGAGCTGTGTACTTACCGTTTCACCAGGATGTAAGAGATCATAATGGACGATTGCTTACCAATCCTACCAAACAATCAATGCTTTGAAGTCGTTTGTAGAGGGTCACCAGTCTTTGAGCCTGATCGCTTGCGTTAATATTTGGTTTGATGTTGTTACACTTCAGTAGCGTTTCACTGATGGTAATTCGGTCCATCTAATTTCTTTACATTAATTCATGTGACACACAAACATCAAGATTCTTGGAATAGCCTGCTTCTAGGTGAATACAAACTATCATGTGGTTGGTGTCTAGTTCCGTCGCTATTCCCTGAAAGGTTGCGTACCGCTCTTGCTCGACCATCCTCTGAATTTCATCAACTTTTTTCAGTGATTGGCCAATCAGAGCGACATCCTTAACACCAACATTTCCGGAATGGAACCGAGCATACTACAGCATCCTCACTGTACACTTCACACATCTTTTGCCACATTTTTGCATCGCTTTTACCTCTCTTTTAGTATAAAACTGTTACATAGTGTATTTCTTCAAATATTGACAAATCACAAAACCATGTCCATGAAAATACAATTCGGAATATCGCCTTCCAAATTCGAGCTCAATAGACAGAATCGGATTAGTGCTACGCAACATATGGGCATCAATACCATCGAGTGACAAAAAACCGTCGAGACTGTTTTTCTATGACTTCTATTAACTTAATTTAGTTTTAAGTTCTGAGTTGGAATTCAGTTTATCCAAGCAATTCATTTACAGATTGTAAGCTTGTCAACCATTTAGCTTGCTTGCAAGTGGTGTGCTATCCAATAGGACTCAACCGCCTGTTCACTGATGGCCGCCTGGATTGGTAATTGAAAAGCTCCTTTCCTCCCCTTGCATTTAAATGTACAAGTAACCTACATACACACTACATACTGCCACTCAGATTTAAGTAATTTACGAACAAAATACAGCCCACATAACGACAACCGCTTGTCGTTGAGTTGAAAGTTTAACAAAAACCAAATCAAACAGGGCGTTCAACTTTGTATGAAAAAACTTAATGACGAGTTCATCAGACCGATGAATTGCCAAAGTGTTCAAATAAGCATATACTTTTATACTTTTATCCAATGTTTTTCCGAATAAAGGCACTATTTGGCTTGAATGGGATGTATTACTTTGGATGAAAAACTCGAAGTTCCTTTCCGATCGAAATAATGTGTAGATATGTGAAATATTCAAATGTCTATGTCCTTCCTACGTATATACTCAATTGCTCTATAAATAAACACTCCGTCAGAAGAGGGGGAGTAATTCAAGCAGCATCTACTACCGGAACTTGCTGGAAACAGGATGTAGCATCCCCATGATTACAGATCAAAAGCGAATCCCTCAATACCTGTTCAAAGTTACTCCTATAAGTAGGCGTTATTTTAAAACCCCATTAAAAAGTTTTCACTCACCGGATGCTTTTTGTAGTCCTAATTAAATAATATGTATCCGGATCGGGCTGTAACCGTTAAGCACAAATTGATTTAACACCCCGAACCACTTACATACATAGATATGTACCCACACGCATGTAGGACACTTGTTGGTTGACACTTGTGCCATCTCAAGCGCCACTTGCATTGCCCACTCGAGGACGGCTCCTGACGTATTCGTAACAAATATTAATAGACTACCGCTAATAGAGCAAACATGCCCCGTACGTCGTTTCCACATATACATACAAGTACGCGAAGACCCGTCGTTTGCCTCCAGAGTCATTTATTTAAAAAGAAAGAACGAAAGGAAGGAAGACGGGAACTCCCACAAAATCGTTTTAAGTTGAAATCTAAATGTTCAAAAACAGCAACCTTTCTCGTTTCTATTGCATCACTTCGCACGCCGTCAAGTGATGAAAACGACTCTATCACCGGCATACCGAGGGAGGATACAAAAACTCAAAGAGACGAAGAAAATAAAGGAGAGGGAGAGAAAAAAAAACCTAAACAATCCTTGGTCGGCAAGTGTGTGAAGCAGAGAGGTGTAGGTCCTTCATCTGCCTTTCATTCGTCGTAAATCTTGTTAAATTAACTTCACTCCATTTAACTCCGCTTAGGGTCTAAGTTTGTCTTCTTTTTAAAAAGGAAACATCGAGGTGGGAATGATGAAAGACAAAAAAAAAAAAAAAAAACCAAAGGAGGAGGTAAGGACCTTTATACTTGAAGGCTCAATTCGTCGTCGTGTACTGGTGTCGTACGTATGTCATATCCTCAGTCCATTGAATCACCTAATGGCATTCCAAGTTGTTGAACGTCTTTGCCTTCCTTCCGAGTTTTCCTCATCACGACAATGCGAACAAGTGTAAGAAGTGCTACTAAGATGCTTTGCAACGCTTGCATAAAAGTTCCTTAATATACATTTAAGCACGCACTAATATACGGCACGAGGTTCAGAATAAGGGGGAGACCCTACCGGCAATGCAGAGGAGTGAAGAAAAAATCCTTAACAAAAAAGTTCACACAAAGGACTACCTTATGAAACCTGTCCCAAACGGAGGCACTTTTCCTTGAGTTTCCATAAATTTCCCTAGTCATCTTGGCTCCTTTTGTTCGTGAATCGGAGGATTTATCATTTATCTTTCGGCATTATGAATCTGTCTATGGCGTTTCCCGCGCGTCATATGACAACACAGATGTAAGAATGATTGAAGCAGTAAAGTACTCTTTTTGAGTTCGCCGTAATTTGAAAATAATAACAAAAACCGGTGGAAGAATGATTCCTAGTCGTTGTGTTCTTCGGGGTTATGTGGCATCTGATGATATTGGTCACAGGGGCTAAGGGCGCCGGTAGCAAATTGCAGTCAAATGGATGCCAGACTGTAGGAATTAAGCGCCTTAATTTAACAACCAAACTTTATATTGTACTTACTGTCACGTCGGGTTACCAGCGGTTCAACTGGAAAAGTATGATCTTATAATGAACCGAACTTCAAACTCAGGTCGTAAATCATACTCCTAAATGGCCGTAAAAATTTAACAAGTACACCGCTATATTCGTCAAATCTTGACCTACATAAAACCGGAATTAAATCCAAAAACCATAGACAATTCCATTGTAATTTTCCAGCAAAAACGAAAAATCCAATAATTATCTCGCACCCCCCACCCGGCTTACCCACCCACGCGTTCTAACACTTCAAGTCGAAGCTCAACGAACTCCGACTTAGTTTTCCCTCGAGTGTAATTACCGCAAATGGTGTATACACGAGATATTAACTTTTATTACATACCTGCAGGGTAATCTCTTATCTTCAGCCAGCCAACACCTTCCACTCGTATTCGCTTTCTATTTACTTTCGATCCGAAGGTCCTTAAGGGCTGTTGCTTGTGTATTTAGGATTTAACAGGCAAACACCAAACAAATGGATACGAATACCAACACATTTGATTAAATCTCACTGCAAATGAAATTCGCGAGCACAACAAGTTACGAACTTGAACTTTATCGGAACAACTTGTATCGGCTATGATCCTTGGGTGGCATGACCGGCTCTCTCTCAATTTTATGAGTTTGTTGTTGAGAAAAAAAGTCAAAAATAAAACGAAATCAGGAAAAAAGTCCCCACTGGCGCTAAGCAAATATGAAAGTGGGTTTTGGACATTTTAGAGGGTTCCTTTGAACTTTACAGACACGAGGTATGTCTACTAGGGGCTTGACGATAGGATATAATTAGTCAGACGTTTCATGAAATATTAATTTGGCTACGATTAAAGAAGCACGAATGTGTATCTGTATTTCACCTTTTCCGTATCTCATCGGTTTGTTTGCCTGTCTCTAACCTCTAGTTTATCTCTGGGACATTGGCTTTCAGAATGATTGCACCTCATGTCAGTACGGTCGTTGCCGTACTCGTATTCGTGTTGTTTGAATTATTCTTCATTATCATGATCAACATCCGAGGAGTGTACCGAAGAAACGCGGTCAAGAAACTTTGGCTTTACGGCTTAATTAAAATTTATGTCATCCCATTGGAATTTGTCTCATTTCTGGGGGATAACTTCACTTCCGGATCTCTGGCAATTTCTTGATTTTCGTCTGTCCTATTAGGACTAGAAATCAAATAGAAAAATTATGTTTTCTTTTGTAATAAAATTTTAAATTTATGAGTTCAGTGGTTTAGTCTTTTACCCACCCTGCGCCGCTTGCTTTGCATATTCGGATTATGTTTGGGGGACTTGTAGGGTAAACGACATACATTAGGAAAAACCTTTCATACAAATGTGCTCAATAAATATTAGGGGAACAATTGGCTATTTGGGTTTGATGCCCCCTTGTGCCGTATCGTACGCCAGAGGTCGTAAATAGTCGTTTTGGGAAGAATCCTGGTTGAGCACTTTTTGGGTTAAGCATTTGCTATTTACATCTGTGATTGTTTGGTTTTTATTTAATTTTATACTATCTTCGGAGTGTTCTCTTAAAATCGAATATTTTCTTCTTCTTTTTTCAGGTAAGTTTTCCATTAGAACAACGCGATATGGTTTGTAAACTTAGTTGCGGTAAGTATGTATTTTTTTTAAACCTTAGTACGCTTGATGACGGTGAACGATACTCGGTTTAAAATTTTGGGCGGCCTTAAAAGGAACCAAAATATAGGTTAAAGGCGTCACATGATACAGTGTCGCCTTGCCAAATTTCGAATGACATCATTGATTTCGGCAGAAAGCATTCTCCTTTGCCACCCTTCATAGCCCAGAATCGACAAATGGGTGAAAGGGATCGATTCGATACTAAGCAGCATTTTCCACGGTATTCCGTAATAGGGATATCTAAACATCCAATGCCGATGTCCCGGGATGACCATGGTAGGGAATAACAAGTCTTTCCACGAAGAGCCTTAAATGTTCACCAAGAACTACTTATGTGTACTCGATAGAGAAGCCCCTAACACTATTGTTGGCACAAAAATAAGTTTTTAGAAGACGGGGCAAATGATACTGGAATCGAAACGGATCATCGCCTTCAGCAGGGAGCCATCTCCAGCCAGTTGTATTCAGAGTAGGTTCTACATAGCCACTGTTAGTCTGACAGTGTGAATAGTGATTCATGAGGGCACGATGATGCAGTGGTTAGTGTGTGGGATTCTGACGCACGATGGGCGAATTCGGATTCCGTAAAACCAACGCCATCGAAGGTTTACTTTGCGACGCTCCTCCTCGGTGAGGTACTGGCAAAACCCCCCGTAGTACACTTGCATAGAAAATAAGCTTTTCAACTCACGCTTATAGGAATTGGTATTAAACTGTGCGTCACTTTCACCTATCTGAAAATAAATCACACAATATGGTTGATTGAGAGGAGCTTGGCTCTGGTCTTTCATGGGCTGTTACGCCACCAAGGAAAGGACAGTAATTCTTTAGTATTTTTAGCACTGATGCCCGCCTTCTAGTTAGCTAATAAGCATAGTGGGCTTTCTCGTTTAGGGCGGCTTGTCATATCTGACTAGGTAGTCAGCCTAACAATTACACCATTCACGTATTGCCTCTTGGCTCGTCCGAGTACTGCGTAATACCAGCCAAATTCTCGTACTCCGACCACCCAAGTAGAAAGAAAAGACCAATATAGCTTTACGAAGAAGCCGAATGATGTGAACTTAGCTTCTTTCGGAGCTTTAACTGGTCGTTCTGTTTCCTCTCAATTGTATGCATGTACATATGTATGTTAGTGTTACAGTCCATGAAAAACCAAAGCCGTGCTTCTCTCGGGAGAGAGATTTTATTTTCTCATAGGAAAAGGGGACCTACAGTTTTTTGCCAGTTCCGAACGACGAATTTTGAGAAACTTTTCTTGAGAATTATACTAGCACCGTGAAAAACGATGGCATGGCTGTTGTTTAGATTCGATCCCGTGTCATCTGCGTCAAAGGCCTACCCACTACCCACTGCGCCACGGCGTTCTTCTCCTCTGAATTAACATGGCCAATTTTATTCCTAGCAGGATTAAAAGCACCAAGTCAATGGATAATAAGTGGTCCGATATAAGCTGTAAATAGGCCATTAGGCTGAGGCAAGTACGTTTCCGGGCCTATACATAAAGCCCACATCCAACGAGCCAAGTTTCAATCCAACCAAAAACTGAGGCGTACGATTCTCCAATGTTCCAAGGATAACAAAAGTTTCTGGTCATTTGTCAAAAACATTAAAAACTTTTCCCTCCAACTACCGACTCATTGTAATAATGTCGTGGAAGCGATCATTAACCATCAGTTATTGAAATATCGTCAACCGCGGAAACTCCTCAGTTACCAACGGCGTAGTTTCCGTAGTAACACATTGGCTGTTGAATTGATGGCATATTTAACCGAAAAGTGGAATCACTCGCTTCACCAAGCATGTAGGTTGACAAGGTTTGGCAGGAAGTCTTTTTGTCGACCGTGCGTGCTTTTGAGATCGATGAGTCTCTTCTAAACTGTTTTTTTTAGGTATACAAATTCAATATAAAATAAAACACTTGAAATCAATGTTAACGTCTACGATATCAGCTTTATTTAAGGGACAATTATATGCCATTGGTGTTTGAATATGACTTTGTGCATATACTCGCCAGGGCTAGCTCGAATGAAACATAATGATGAAGTCCAATTTTCGACAACTTTATCGAGTAACCGGGGCCGTATGTCGGCAATAATACGCCGAATGTTGACTTCCAAATCATCCAACGTCTCTAATTTATCGGCATAGACTAGTGACTTTACATACCCCCAAAGAAAGTAGTTCACAGGTTCACAACTCCATTACGCGAATTTATGCGCTCAGCAAATATTTTCCGCAATAAATTGATGGTGTTGCCCGCCATGTGGTATGTATGTTGCGCCACCTTGTTGAAACCAAAGCTCTGTCACGTCAATGTTATTCAACTAAGGAACGAAAAAGTCAGAAATCACGTTTCTATAGCACTCTCCATCGACAGTAACATTCTGGCAGGCATCGTCCTTAAAGAAATATGGGCCGATGATTCTACCAGTTTTAATGGTTGTAAGGGCGCACCGTGGCGCAGTTGGTAGTATGCTGGCCTCTGACGCCGATGACACGTGATCGAATCCCGACACAGCCATGTCATCGAACGAGTTTTTCACGGTGTTTCTCCTCAGCGGGGTTCTGACAAAACCTTCTGTAGTAAAATTGTCATGAAAAGCTTTTCGCGATTCGCCGTTTGGAACACACACAACATGGGCGATTGAGAGAAGCTCGGCTCAGGTTCTTCATGGACTGTAACGCCAACATACATACATACAAGGGCGCCTCGGCAAAGACTTCTGGGTTTTCTCCACTCCAAATTCCATTTAACCGAAAAAGGCCCTCATGGAAGAAAGGAAAATGAGGATAGAGCTGAATCATGTTTTAAGCCCCTTCACCGAACCTACGACGTGTATAATTGTGTCGCGGTTTCAACTCTCGCACAAGCTGAATCTTAAAAACTGCGAAATGCCTAGGCTTCAAATATAGGTGCGAGAAATTTTTCTCATCTTTGGACCTAGTTACAATTTATAAGGCGTTCATTTGACCTAAATTAGAGTTGAACGGTCATGCCTGGTCCTATGCATCGAAGAGCTTATTAAACCTGCTAGATAAAATGAAAAACCGCGAAATAAAGAAGACCGCGGCATCACCAAATCATTACACTCGCTGGCATTCGTAGGAGTTTCCCTCTTTTATTAATACTTCCACAGAAAATGCTATGAAGTTGTAGCCAGTTAAGTCCACTTTCAGACATGCGGTAAAAGGTAAGGAATCTTTCTTTAACCGGACCGGTGCACCATCGATTATATCCAGTATACGAACAGTTGTTGGCTTGCCAGAAACTGATGCATGTTCTGGCACCTCCATGACCACGGAATTAAGTATCAAACGATCAGTGATTGTTTCTTTTGAGTGTTATAATACGTGAAAGGTGTTCCTTCCTTAGTTCTTTACAATTTTTGTAGCGCTCCTGAATTTGTCTAACGAAATATTGTATTGACGAATGAAAAAAAAAAAAAAAAAAATACAACGTCCTTGTCACATTTCACTTGGACAACCTTTACAATGAACTTTTAGGGCGAATGATCGCATAAAATGTTGTCTCAAGCAAGTGACCCTCCACCACCACCCTAAACTCCTTCGCAGGAGAGGTCGCTCTTTTATTTTCATAACAATCAATACATGAATGTGTCGACGGATTATTCTGTAGCCAGTGGGATTATGTAAGCCGACTCGACGACGACGTCAACATTTCCAACCAAATTTCCCGAGAATTTCTATATCCGCATCAGTGAACATAAATATTTGTCCACGTACACAATCCTCTATGTAAATAGTCATTCTGAAGATTCTACTCCTCCCGCTCGTTGTGTCCTATTTAGGTCAACAACACGTGTCCTTGCAGCATGACCTCGCAGCTGGGGCAGAGAAAGCCTGTCACTGCCAGCTCCGCGTACCGACATAGGTATATGAACAGGATACACTTACACACATCCCATTTCCATTTCGAGATTTATGGACATAGACTTCATATGTATGTTTATCTAACTCGTGTTTGCCCTATGCGGTCACCACGCAAAGTTAGTATCGCGCGAAAACTGCAATTTATCGCAGTCAAAATGTATCCGAAACAAAATGGCAATAGCTCATCATCCAAAGTGGTAGCGGTGGTGATGGCAAAACGCTGTTGTCCCAACCGACCTTAAAAGACAGTTATACGAAACGATTTTATGCGGTCTCATCAGTGCCATCTCCCGCCTGTGATGGCCCAAGCTTGCTCCCTAACCGCACTGCGTATAACACACATGCATAACCCATCCATCTGATGACACACATGTACCATACCACATAGGAGTGTCCTGGAAACGAAATACAATTTCTAATATCCTATATCTGGCTGGGCTGAAACTAAACTCTCTGACGCGAAATGTTACTAGGCCAAGAGGCAAATTGATATTTTCGTGGTTTTCCGTGGGACGTAGCGTCAGCCGGCTCGTCTACGGCTACATGAAATTGCTTTTCTAATTTCAGTCACAGAAAACAGAGAAGTCGACTTTGTTTTTGGGGATTCATTTGGCTTCATAATTTCCGCTTTCGGATGAGCAGTGATTTTCAGTAAGTATGGTCCTGTGACAATAAGGTAAGTCCGCCTCCTCTCACTTTTGGTCAAGTTTGTCGGTCGGGTAGAAAGATGAAATGAAGCAGGGAAGAAGAGGAAAACAATTGACCTGAAGGCAATTTTCATTAATAAAATTGACTATTGGGTTGGACACTTTATCCGATTACAGTCACTTCGCCGATTGCTTCATTAAATTGGACCGCAGAGAGGATGGTCGATGATGGGGAAAACCCAAAACGAACAACTGAGCAGGAGAGGAAGGAAAAAATCCGAAACCAAATCCTTGAACCGGTTTTCGTTCTTTTTCTCCATTTTTCCATTTTTTTGTTTTTTTTTTTTTTAATAAATCCTGCGGTGAGATGAATGCGGGAAAATTGTTTTCGTTTTTCTTTTTTTGAAGAATATCCCGAATGATTTGCATATTTTAATGAAAGCAATAGATACAGCCGTCAGCCAACGGGGGTGGCAAAGGTTTACCGCCTGATTTTATTTCAATTTTATGCGGCAAGGACGAGCGGTTCGGCCCGAGGCGAAGTAAGCGCGCACACCATCGAAATGCGCTGGCAAGTTATAATTCAGGGGAAAAATTATTTTCAAATCAATCGAGGGATAAATGGGATTGATCGATGTTTACGAGTGTTTGAGCTTTCATGTGATTAGGTGGGCCACGAAACTCAGCGTTCAGGGTATCTCAGTTGGGTATCACTTGAAGCGACGTAATTTGTATAGAAAAGCAAGTGAGTTGGGTTGCCATGGTACGAGTCGGAATTTTTCGTGATAAGGGTGCTGCGCTTTGGGATTTTCTTAAATATGACTACTGACGCGTGAATGAATTCGATAGCCCTGGCACATATAAGAGTGTACGATGTATTCAGAAAATTAAAAAAAAAAAAAAAAAAACTGTTGGCTGTGCACCTGACATTTTGACTGAGTTAGTGGATGATGAGACTCCGGAGCGAGGACAATCAATTTTAAAATGGATTTTGTTCAAAGTACCTTCGTGTCATGTGCAAACACACGTGATTGATAGTATTCCACTTCAATTTAATATTGTAAGACAATTCAGACAAGGGAAGAGCTGAATGATTAGGAATAAGGTCAGTACATGAATCGGTAACTATGAGCCGTAAACTAGGAAATGCGGTGGATTGGACCAGGCAAAAGACAAGCAAAAAAATTGTATTCAAAGGATAGAGCTAAGCAAACAGTCGAGCGAGTTTCCAGTCAGATATGCCCCTAAGTCTCTTCCTCCGCAAAATAGACAAGAGCAGATCACGATATATGTACATATGTACGTCTGGTATAACGTAGAGATACCGCTGTGTACTAACGTTTGAATGGCCTCAAATGGTACAAATATACGACTTTTAACTTACATTTGTCATTGAATGCATTTTGAGCTTTTGCTTAAACAGAAAAGGAGCAGTTTCGTCCTGTAATACGCCTTCTATTTTTGAACAAAAAAAAGTGCGAGTGGAAAAACAAAATCCGCCACCAACCTCAACTTCTCGTAGTCAGCAATCATCAGCACCTATATAACAGTGGCATATTTTTAAAAATTCGACAAATCAGATTTTTTGGAATAGGCTACAAAACCTGGACCGACCTTAAAGAAAAACTGTATGGGAAGTCGGATTATTTACGTAAAATACACAGTTGGGAAGGGTAGTCTTATAAGGTCACTACCTTAGCACTTAACCATCTTATAGCAAATTTACTATCAACCAAATGGATCATGCCTGCTTAACCGATATTCGAGCTATTAGGGCGGATCGTGTTGCCTTCTTTTTCTTTGGTGGCGTTACAGCCCATGAAGGACCAGAATCAAGCTTCTCTCTATCACCCATGTTGTGAGTGATTTGTTTTTTTACGCAGGTAACAGGGACCTACAGTTTAATACAGATTCCGAACGGCGTTAGTCGAAGGACACCGCGAAATGAACATTCGATGGTGTTGGTGTTATCGGTATCCGAACTCGTTCATCGTTCGTCAGAGTCCTGTGATCCTGTGGCCAAGTTTGGCAGTAATGCTGCAGTCGAAAAAATGTGTATGGTGCAGAAAGCCTTTGACGATGAAGCTTTGTCGAGAAAAAACGTCTACAAGTGCTAGAAATAGTTTCCAGAAAGCGAGAACGTGCCAAAGACAAACAGCGCCCTGGACGACGGTCAATCTCAACGGACGAAGTTCACGTCCAAAAAATCTAAGACTTGTTACTTGCAAGCCGACAACTAACAGTTTGTGATCTTGCTGATGATGTTGGCATTTCAAAAGCCCCCTCCAATATCATTTCAAAGAATTTTTTGGGCCTCAGACGCGTCAAATTTCGATTGGAAAAACATTGTCACGTAAAAGTGTGGGAGAAAAAAATATTTTGGTTGTCTGTAAGGTCGGTTTACAGACGACTATTTTACGTGATAACGTCATTAGAAAACACTGATGAAAAATTAACAAAACGCGGTGTTTCTAAGCGGTCCACCATCTAAGTACTAACCGCACCCTATGCTGGTTGATTACGGTGTTCGGACGACAGCCGATACATATGAGATTGCTCGGCCAGTGTTGTGGTTTTGGTAAGGAAACGCAAACACTCTTGAGCTGTTCGTGAGTGTGCGCCCCGTCCAAGTAAGAAGTTGCCCAAGTTTAAAGAACACAAACCCTCGCGCTAGTAGTCTGCTCTACTTCTAAGCCAGTAAGTACCAGATTCTGCCCTGTTTTTTTTTTGTCGAGTTTCAAAGAGTCTTCCTTAGCATGTAAAGCGTCTGGAGCAATTCAGATTTACCCACGAGAACCTCCTCATGGCCTTTTAGGGATGTGTCACCGCTATTTTTCGTTTATGGTCTGCGTCGAAGGATGTGGAATCTTCGGGAGATACTAGCAACCCGAATTACCAGCATGCACGATTCGCGGCTATTTATTCTTCCCCTTCTGCCAACCATTAGGTATTACTTCTCGAGGTTGGCTAGCGATTTACGCTAAATTTCGGGTCACAGCCTCTTGAGCTGTTCTTTCTGCTTAGGCCTGCCGTAGCCTCGAATGGACTAGCGCAATGTACGGCCATAGCTCATTCCATTTATCTACCAAGTCCATCATGTAAGGGACCAGGTTTCCGGGGCTTGATACGTTCACCATTTGTTTGTCTAACACAAAGCGTTAATTCTAGCCCGGCATTTACAAGCCAATCAATCACTTTGGAGATAGCTGTATTCGTAGCCACCCCTACTTTCTCTATGTGCTTGTCCACTGTGACTAGCAATGTCGTCGGCAAAACCGATGATTCGTACTCCTTCAGGATGCGGTAATCGTAAAACGCCATCGTACATAATATTCCACAGTAGAGGTCCGATAACTAACCCCTGCGGAACTCCTGCCATTATACTGTTCAGCCTGATGCCTTCATCGGTGTAGTACCTAAGCCTCCATGACTATCTTCAGCAAATATGGGGCAATTAGAACCCTCATATGTGCATTCAGCTCTCCGAGTTAAAAGCATTTTTAACGTCCAACCTAACCACTGCACAATATTTGATATAGAACAACTTGTATCTTCCCTAGCGTGTCCAATAGACAAATTGGGCGATATGAGAACGGTTCTCCAGGTGGTTCATTTCCTTTGGGCAATAGTACCAGTTGCTGCCATTCCGTCTGTGTGGGGAAGACCCCCTCTTGTAGGCGTTTTCGAAACTTTCGCTGGAAAGCGTCCGTCCTGGCTTTAATCGCCGCCTTGACCTCATTATTTGGAATCTAGGGTAATTAGTGCTAATCCTCGCCTTGATGCTACTATTGAGCGGTTGTCCTTTTCAGAAGAGGTGTTCCGCTATTTGTGTAAGCATTTCAGGATCGGTAATCGGCGGACCTCTATTACATTTCATTTCTTTGGTAACCACCCTTTATGCTTTATCCCAAGGTTCTATGTCGGCCACTTTTAATTAGTTGGCTGTGGCCTTCTTCACATTGCACTACATCATCTGGCCAAATTATTGGCACGACCTCCTTTCAGTTGATGTCTAGTAGTCCTCTCTGAATATTAAAAATCCTTAGACCAATTTCACAAATTTTTCAAAAGCAGAGAAATTTTTCATCCATGCGGACTTCAAGCCTAAATCAAGTGACTACGACAGCTTCTAACACACATAACCTGTTCCATCTGCGTTCAATTTCCACCAGATGAAACAACATTTTGCAATATAACCATCTCAAATCCTTTAAACAGGACCCGTAATACAATGCCGCCTCACTTCACTTACCTCCAAATGCTTTAATCTGCATGAATAATAGAATATGTGCACGAAGCCAGACGTCTAACATTAGTTGATGGTACTCAAAATCTTGCTCGTACGGTCACCCACTTCCCGTCGTGGTCGCATATAATTCCACAATGACGCCAGTTTGTTTTGGGCTGGTTTTTCATTAAAACAGCACAAGCACACCACAAGAATTGTTAAGGATCCCGGATCCAAGCAACCCTTTCTAAAATCAAATTGAAAAAGTCCCCACATCGAGACTTCTTCCCATCCCCATTTCGGCTCCCGGGTATTCCACGTACTACAACCTCACACGAAATGTATATATGCATGTGGCGAAAGGACTGACCAAAAAGGAGGCACATAATTGGAAAACCGTACGCCTGCCAATTTTGTTTCTTTTTGTTTTGTTATCGTGCTCCTCCTTTTTCCGCCCTGTGTTCTTGTTTTCCTTGTTTTTTTTTTTTTTTTGTTCAATTGTTATCCTTTCACGTTTTTCGTCCTGGGAATTAGTTAACGATTTTGTTGTGCTCGTTATGTTGGACGCTGATCTCTCGTTTGTGTGCTCTAACGAATCATATTTAGTTTCACTTGTTGTGTGTACTATGCCGAATGCCTATTGCACAACCGTTTCCAACTCGTTTGTCGCTCGGTCTAATTTCCTCTATCACCGAACCACAACGGGAAGAGGATAGTAGTCACCAAATCCTTCCTGAACATACAACACAGAGTTAGCGTATTCGTACGCAAACAGCCAAGCTTCTATCTAATACGCCACATATCCGTCCGACTGCTCTGGTGGTTACTCGTAGTACCCCTAAGCTCATCATTGCCAAAGGAAACTAATGAAAAACTTTTCACCGTTTTTTTGTCCGCATTTCCACTTGTCCGAAAATTGCTGGAAAATTTAGCCGCACATTTATCCATCCATCCTGAGCGCCTGGAGTGAGATGGGTTGGCAAAAAACATTGGAAGCGATAATGGTAACAGGAAAGGATAATATCAAGGACTAGGTCCTTCCGCTCGTCGAAAGCCAAAACTACAGTACTAAAAAAACAAAGTTTGATGAAAGTTCGGACATTGCCTGGCCTAAGTCTTGGCCTTCTGCCCATCAGTCAAACGTGACACCGAAACTAATTCCTCAACACGTCGTCATCGATAAACGAGAATCGAAGAGCCATGATGAGAACGAGAGGAGGGAGGGCTTTAAACTTTTGCTCGGGGTATCCTTGGCCAGATACTTGGGCATGTCGAATTCCACCTCGGAAATTCCTCTAAGCATTGGTGGTGTTGAAAAATGGCATGAAATTTATTAATTCTCGCTAGTGCGCTATCCGTAACTTTCTTTTTCTGCATACATACAGTATGTGGCCGAAGGTATCCTTTTTGACGAGATACAAGTTCGTATTACATTCCTCGATGAAGGGCGCAGATGGTTAGACGAACAGATGCCCAGATGGTTAGACATGTACGAGTAGTTGGAAGGACTGACGTTGGGTTATAATCGTTTTTGCTGGCCATTGTGCTGGGCGGACGTGATGATGTGAAATTGAAATCTTACTCTCTTCCCCACATATTTACTGTGATGATTGAAACTTTGTCGTTAGGTTGTCGCGTTTTTGTTTTTTTTTTTTGTTTTCTTATATTGATACCGTTTTGTTTTATGAAATTCATAAAGAGTAATGAGCTGAGGTGATTTGCAGCTGTAGATATTACTTGTCGGAACTTTTCCATTCCACAGATACTAGTATGTATCTAAAAGGTGTTTTCGTCCTTATTTTTATTTCATAAAGTTTTAATTTCAGAGGAAATTTTACTCGAAAAGTTATAGACCGAATCGTTTGATGTAAAAGATATCTTTTTCCAATTAAGGCTTTAACTTTGTTATGTAAGTTAAGTATCTGGGAGCAATTGGTCGATATAGAATCCCCTGTCAAGGGCATGGAAAGAGTATTATAGTTGAGATGTGGACCAACTAAACTCGTGTGGTTACCATCGTGAAGTACTTATGCGTGACTTTCGATACCAACTGATATTGGAAATGTTTGCATATTGACGTCCTGGTTTGCATAATTACATTAGATAGTATGAGTCATCAAATTTGATGACTGCTCTAAGAATGGATTTTGTTGCCAACTCACAATGAATTCAGAAGCGACAAAAAATGGTTCAGCACTCGTAATACGCACTAGTGTCCCTCAAGGTTGGGTCTTTACAACTCTCAGCTTTGTCTTGATGCCATATACTTCTATTGCTCGTTAAGAATAACAACTTTTCCTGTCAGCTGATATCATGTTTCCGGGTTGAAGTGAACTTTTTATATATTTTTATTATACTGTGGACTTGGTGTCCTTAAACAAACAGGTCCACACTAGATTCAAAAGTAGACAAGTATGTATTCTCCAAAAAAATTTACTTACAATTTTTCTTCAGGCTGCAAGAGCATTACAATTGTTTTTAAATCGAAATTAGAAGGAACAGGGGACATTATCAAGGCTCAAGATGGGTATAATACACGGGAGGGATATTGATCTTAGATGAGGTCAAAGATCAGATAGAGCAATCCAAAAACAAGCTTGTGCAAGGACAGTGATATTCCAACAGCCTTGATTGACACCGGTTAACCTAACTTGGATTAGCGCTCCATACATCTTTGATATTCTTCTCATCTCTGCTAGATAGATTATAAAGCGCAGAAAGCTCAATTATCGAAACTAAACTGGTTGACGTATTGTTTAGGGTGAACAAGATGTCACTCTTATAGAAGTTGAATGAACGAGAAAAAAGGAAGTCTATACATAACTTTCCAGGTCATCTGTTCACCTTAATGCAATCTTGTTCCAAACTCAGCTAGGACGAAAGCGAGCTTATGCCATATGTGATGTGAGGTGTGTGAATGTTTGATGTGTTTCAGTGTTAATTCTGATAATGCCGTCAGTCAAACTACTTTGCAATTATTTAAGTGACACCCAAAAATCGAGTTTCTTTATGTAGCCAGCGACCACGCCTATTAAACCAGCTGCAAAATTTCATTGACCTTCCAGTGATTGGCCGATCAGAGCGAGGTGCAACTTTGACACCGAAATTTCCGGACTATAATCGAGTAAACTACTTTTGAGTCCGGCGCTCACTCAAACATTCCTCACCGTACACTTCACAAATTTTCCAGCATGTTTTTTGTCACCTTTTTAATTTTTTTTTACAGTAAAATAGCGTTATATTGCGTATTTCTTTCAATCATTGTTAAATCAAAACTTTTATTCAAAATGTTACCTTTCAATTCGTTTGAAAGATTCGCATTAGTGCTTACCAATATATGGGCATCAACACCATCTAATGACAAAAAACCCCGCAGAAACTTATCAGCGGACTCAGTAGTTAGATCGAGGAAACAAGTAAACTTCTGAAGTATTATCAGTGGTTTCAGTAGAATGTTAAACGCCATCATATTGATAACGTGAACCGAAATGAGGGATGATCAAACTTTAGTCTTGAGAGGGCTCCAATGACTGTGAAAGTCGATATTGCAAATTTTGTTTTTGATGTCGACAATTGCTTAGTTGATGAAATACAGGCAAAAACGCTTAAAGCAATGTTCTCCAGCTCACTGGCATCGCTAAAGTTGACGAAACTTCTGGTAGCTGGTGACGGTCTGCTGGTTGTTCTGAAAACAAGATGGACTGTTTCGGCTTTATCGGCTTACCTCTATAAAGTCTGTTGGCAAAACCTATTCCCCTGTAGGATGCTAGGGTATAGGAACAGTCTATCATACACTTGGGTGACTAAATGTTTTTCGAACATAGGCAACTAAAAGTTCGTCATCTACTGTTTGCCTGGCTTCCAGCGCAATTTAAAAAGAAAGAGCTTTTACTGGTCAGTAAAAGCAAAGACTGCCGTCAGTATAAAACTCAAATTTACCTTACGAAACGCTACTCTTTTAGCAGGGTGCATAACGACACAACTTCCAAATTCCACAGATGATCTGATACATGCTCCCAGCAGAAAATCGCTTCCAAGTTTGAAGATCTCTGATGGTAATCCATCCGAGCCTGCGGCCTTGTTGTTGGCAGGGGGAGCAACTCCGTCGACTGTAGGCGGGATCTATTCATTCACTACCACTTGTTGCTGGAAAACATCCACTATTCCCTGCGGGTCGGGAACAAAATTGTTATCTCAAGAATCTGGGTGCCATCCGTGTACCACCTAATGCCTTTGACATTTAGCAGGGGATCACTGTTTTCCCATGTTGAGCGATTTGGGATCAGTATCTCAAATCACCGTGGCGCAGTGGGTAGTGTGTTGGCCTCTGACGCCGATGACACGGGATCGAATCCCGACACAGCCATGTCATCGAACGTGTTTTTCACGGTGTTTCTCCTCAGCGGGGCCCTGACAAAACCCCCTGTAGTAAAATTGTCATGAAAAACTCCTCGAAATTCGCCGTTAGGAACAGGCAATAAACTGTAGGTCCCTTTCACCTGTGGGAAAAGTGAAACCACACACAACATGGGTGATTGAGAGAGAAGCTCGGCTCAGGTCCTTCATGGACTGTAACGCCAACATACATACCTACATACATCTCAAATCTCTTGTCAAAGGTGAAGATGTGTGGCAATGCGTCCGAGACCGTAGTAATCATATCCAGCTCGGGAAGGTGTTGTAATATGGACATGTGGCTTACGGGTCTACATGGCATATTTGTTCCCGAGCAGAGCATTCTGATTGCACTGCTTAATGCCACCTTTTTGATAAAAAGGTGCAGTGGAGTGAGTCCAATGAGTGCTTCTTGGGCTTCTCGTTCATAACAAGTTTTTTTTTTACATGGGCGAGTTGTTAGCCCTCTTGCGTAGAGCAGTAGCTGCATACATATGTATATCAGTTCCCCTTCCAACGAATGTTGAGAAGGCTATCAAAGGGGCTTGAACTGAGCATTAGCAGGGATCGTTGCTAGCATCTCGCCATGTTAAGTATAGTCCGCAACTTTGCCCTACATGACCAGGCCCTACCCTCCATTTGGCCTTGCACCTTATCATAAATCAATAAGACTGTTGGTCAGCCCCGATGAAGGGAACAAATAGGTCATTCGAGCCTTTAGAAATTCAGTGGTTTACTCTCTAAACGTACATAAAAAACGAGAGAGTTTGTAGGGTGACTTTGTTTCTTCGTCTTCTTTTTGGTGTTACAGCCCATTAAGGACCACAGCCAAGCTTCTCTCAGTCACCCATGTTGTGTGTGGTTCATTTTTTACGCAGATGAAAGCGACCTACAGTTTAATGCCCATTTCGAACGACGTGAGTCGAGAAGCGTTTTCATGGTAAGGTTTCAGCGCCCTAATTCTTCGTTCGATCGCTCTCTGCCAATGCCCTATAAATTTCGGAACTCTTAACGGAATAACGTCCATTTGGTAAGGCCGTAATGATCAAGGAACCAAACCAAACCTGCAACTCAAATTTATATTAAGCCCGCAGGAGTTGCTCATAACTCTCCGTCAACTTGGTAGTTCCTTTGGGACAGAATTTACGAGCAGAGATATTCCCAAGCTTAGCGAGCTTTCCACCTGTACACCTTACTTATAATTAGATGTCATTCCAGGACATTTCGTCACTTCTAATACCATGTCATATTTTCTTCCAATCCAATTATCTCGTAGAATAGAAGAGAAAATGATTTAAATTAATCAATGCTCCCACTGGGCTTAACCTTTGACTTTTCGGTTTGTTGATGAAAGTGAAAAATGAGAAATACTTATTGGATCAAATTAATTTAGCCACTGTGCCACTGTCGCAAGGAGACAGGATATACCCGAAAGTACGATTGATTGATTAATTTAGTAATTCCGAGGCGTGTAGGCCTAATATAGTCGATGGCATTGTCGTCATCAGAAGTGGAAATGAAAGGAAGACTCAATTACACAGAGAACATGTCCCATTTCGAGGATTCCAAATTAATTTTATTGCCATCTATGGCAGAATAATGAAGTATTTTTTCGTTCCCCGCCGATTGACAATGACGACAAGTGCGAATATGATACGATGATGGGAACAATGATGATGGTTATGAGCATGCCGAAGGACACTTCAACACACATAAATTCGTAATCCCACTCACCACCTGTTCAGCGTTCATCACTTGAACATTGAAAGCTATTAAAAATCGTCCTATCATCCTGTGCTGGCTGAATGGGTCGGAAGAGAGGGAAATATCGTATTTGAAACACAAGATTAAGGATTCTCAGTAAAACATAATTTGAATGAGATAATCTTCCGATAAAGGATATCCTTGTTGTTTGTGTATGACTACATTAAATACGTATACGTATGTGTAGGTAGATAATGGAATGGTGGGGAGAAAACAGGATGACTAGGATGCGGATAAAGTAGGAAATTTGAATGTTTAATGCGGTTGTTTCGGCACAATCGTTCCGGAGTTATCATTTCCATCATCGGTGTCTGATACCCCCTGTCTCCGGGTAGTAGTCAGAGTTGTTTTTTTTTTTTTTTTTTGGAAACTTTGCATCCTTGTCATGAACTGTGATTTGTGGCTGGCTTGACAGGAGACGATGACGATGACAACGATGACGACGAGAAAGAGAACAATGGCAAATGTCTGCCTGTTTATCCATCGGATTCGGTAATAATTCGTGCTTTTGAGTCCTTGAGCAAGCAGAATATCCAAAACGACACGAGAGTGTTTGTCAATTTCCTATGTTGTTGACACAAATTACAACAATTTTTCGCAGAAACGAGTGCCAAAATCGTTATAGAAAGTAGATAGCGAGAGAATTGGATGAAAAGTTGAGAAAATAATCGAGGATCAACCAGGCGTGCTACTACCGAAGGCAAGAGGATAGGAGTTGGCAGCAATTACTCACCGCAACGACGATGTATATCCGAGTATAAAATAAACAATAAAATGGAAAAAACTCTCAGCCATGAGCAGAGGAGTATTGAGGACAGAGGTTTAAAATTAGATTGAATAATAAAATACCCTGTCCTGGGTAATTACCAGCTTCATCAGGCTCCAATGTCCTCAATAACCTTCCCATCACTTCTACATATACGAATTTGATTGAACACATCGTCCCTTCACTTTGTGACACTCATACACTAAAACTGGTTATGTATACCTGACGGTCTATTAGGTGAGATGACATGAAAATCCCCCTGGCCTCTCATCATCAATCAATCGATTTACTATTTAATTTTCTTCGTCCTTTTCCTATTGGCCCCATATTCTATCTATTTGATTCGTTTTCTCGACCTGTCGTTTTCCTCTCGACCGCCTATCTTCGATGTCCAATCATAATTCAGGAGATGGATCTACAGAGAAACTTTACTGATTGCCGCATCTCGTTCAATATGTTTTCTGTTTGCCTAACCTTTCTCGGTCGACCGACAACGGACGATGGACGACGGATGACATCCATTCGGTCAGAACGGAAATGATAGTTCAATGGAAAAAATATTACTGTACATATGTATACTGAGATAAGGACTAGATGGAGGACGAGGAATGAAAGAGAAATGTGAAAGTAGTTATCCGGTCGTTGACGATCGGAGGACGATGCTGAGTCTATTAACGCCCTCACACCTGGTCGACGAACTTGAAACTTGTGTGTCGGTTATATAGAATCAGGATGATTCTGTTGTTAATTTTGAATGTCCTGTGGCAAATGGGTAAATTGGAAATTTAAATTCTTCAAGAATGATTGTATACACAATTGGAATATCGTGAAAGGGTCAAACATCAATCAAATCCATGCTCCCGATGGGGGTAGCCGAAGTTACTTTCCTCTATTATACATGACCTGCCATGGCATATGTACATATTTGCCGAAGGCATGAAATTCATAACGCTTCTAATAGACGGAAGGCCCTTGAAAAATGGATTATATTCCGGAGGTACATACATATATGTATATATAATGGAAAATCACGAAAAAGGTGTTCAACTTTTCGACGTTATTACATATGTATCAGCTGTTCAATGCAGTCTTTGATCTCCTAGAAAAGCAATCCTCACGGGATCGCATATGTACGTGATGAATGCGATAAAATATCGTCTGTCATGACAGGGATAACGCTATGTGTTTCACATTTGACATTGGAGCTTATCTCATTTTACAACACAAGTACTTGTGCTGCATCTACATCTGCACCTGTAAACATCGTGTGTTTGGTATGTCGTGGACCCGGGCTATAACAACAGTAAACATGTATACAACCATATTGGACCACTGGGAGTGGGCAGAAGCTCTACCTCTACTATGTACGTAAATTCAATTTGACAGGACCAGCAACGAGCGTAGGGAAAGAGAAGAGCCCAGCACGTGTGTATGTGAAAAGAAAATGATGTTTTCATTAGAACGGATACTCTACAGACAGTTGACACACATTTATGTAGCTTTGCTCTCACACCACAACCGACGTGGTACATATCTGTAAGCCCGTACTTGCCTCCCTTTTAATTTCAATATTCATTGCGCTCTCCTTCTCCACCAGTCAAGGTGAGGTCGGTCGGACATGAGCATGTGAGCTGTAAATATTTTCCTTAAAAAGGACGTCATGGAAATATGTTAAGTGTATCCTTCTTTGTCGTCTTCTTCGTGCAATGCTTGCTTGTAAAGTGTTACAGTTCAGCTGAGATGGATTACTTAATCGTATTCATGGCCACCGCATCGGGAGTGGTTCCGGGCCCCAGATGTGCTGCCATCTCGCTTCAATGTGTGCGTGTGTGTGCCTCTGTTTCCGGTATATGTATACTTGTATCCTTGTAAACCATTGAATTTTCTTAGTCCCTTACGTGGCAGGATAGAACCACCGTCGCATGGAATTGGAAAACAAGAAAACACGTTCAATCAATACCAAAACACGAGACTAAGACTGTACATCTGGCTTTAAGCATTTCATTGGCTGAGCATGGTGTGTGGAGCCCAGTGGGGTCCTTTTAAATTGATGTAAATTTGCATCCTTGACTTGGATTTCTGTTTTTTTTTTTTTTTTTTTCTTGTACTTCGTCTCAACCGATTTATTGCTTGAAACGTGCTGGATGTGATGACTATGATGGAGGTAACAAACCATTGCCCGCAACGATGGGCGTTGGCTAGCTCTTTCCTTTTTTTCTGTTTTCGATTAGCAGGTGGAGTAGTTTAATTTCCCAGCATGGTAGGCAAGTAGGTGGTAGTAATTGATTTTTGCGGAAACGAAAAAGAATCGACTAAAGAGCTTGTTTTGAAGAACGAACAAAGTATTAAATATTCTAATTAAGGTCAACCGACATTTGCAATGGAATGAAGCCAAGTTGCACGGTGGCACGTGAAGGTGGAGTGATGGTTTAAGGATTGTTAAGTAATTAAACATCATCTTGTAGTTAGCGAATCATTGAGGTCAAGGTTTATTCGATTGAGTGCACCATTACTACTGAGCTTTAGGAACGTTAAGAAGGTCCATAAGAAAGGAGACCTCTAAACCTGCGCCAACTATAAGCACTTCTCTGCCGTATTGTGTGAACGCCTGAATTCGTTTATGGATGACCTGATCGGCTCTTATCAGTGTGGTTTCAGGCCAGGTAAATCCACAATAGATAAAATACTTACGCTACGGCAGATCTTGGAGAAGACCCAGGATTACCAAATCGACACTCACCACCCCTTCGTCGATTTCAAGGCTGCATATGACAGCGTGTATAGAGATGAGCTATACAAAGCCATGTCTAGTTTTAACATCCCTGCCAAACTCGTCCGACGGTGCAGGATAACAATGGAGAATTCTCGCTGCTCCATTAGGGTCGGTAATGAGAAAACCTTTTTAAGACCTTTGATCTTAAAGAAGGATTTAGGCATGGTGACGCGCTGTCATGCAACTTTTTCAATATCGTGCTTGAAAGGATCGTGCAAGAATCACTGGCCAACACAAGAGGTACGATTTATTTCAAACTGACTACATTGACGTGATTGGACGGACCCAGCGAGACGTCAATGAGGCCTTTGTAAAGTAGAAGCGGCTAAGATGGGTTTCAAGGTTAATGAGGGTAAAACCAAATATCTGCTTTCATCTAAAAGGAACGGTCAACATCGACGTATTAGCCAGAACGTCACCAAGGGCGAATATAACTTTGAAGTGGTCAAGGAATTCGTCTACCTGGGCTCACTGATGACTTGCGACAACAACACCAGCGCTGAGATAAAACGCAGAATCACTCTTGCCAACCGCTGTTGCTTTGGCTAGACCATGTAGAGCGCATGGAAAATACAGCTCCGACCCGAAGAGTCATCGAATCCACCCCGGAAGAAAGGCGCGGCAGAGGACGGCCGCATCTACGGTGGCGCACGCAGGTGGAAGGGAACCATAACCAACTGGGCGTGCGGCGCTGGAAACAGCTGGCCACTGTCCGTGCCAGCTGGAGACGCTTGTTGGTTGAGGCCCAGGTTCACCACGGACTGTAGCGCCACCTAAGTAAGTAAGTAATTTTAGGATCGTTAAGGATGTTGAGCAGCATTCTGACTCTTAAATAATGTTCTTCCTATCGTTGGATATCACTGAAGATTCAAGTTTTTTTTTTTGTAGAGATCGAGGCATTTATGGTCCTTTTGGTACAAGCATTAGATGTACGTCTGGTGCAGTACCATATCCAGCAATTAATTGCAAATACCTTAGGGTATTTGTTACTGCCTTCATGAGGTAACCCTGCTTGCATAGCAGAGCGCGAACACTGGTAAGTACATTACCTTGTGTCATCTTGCTTTGCTTCTTGTATTTCTACGCAGCTCAATAGGTCTGTATAACTAAGCAGGTACTTCTTGACCTCCTGCAGCTGCTGATCCTTTGATCTCTATGGAAGAATGTCAACTTGTCCCGCGGTCGGTTTTGTATATTTTTCAACAAACATTTTCTATCAAGAGAGTTTTGCAGAGACAGAAACAAATGGAATTCGGAATCATGTTTAAGGTCGAAGCTATACGAGTGATGCATCAAAACTTCCCAACCGTTTTTGAGTGCTTCGCTCAAACGGTGGAGCTTGGCACACAGAAGAGGATCGAGTTAGACATTTCGCCAGGTCGTTCATTTATGTGGTACCCAAACATCGGGCTTCTTTGAGTAACCTGATGCTTAGTACCTCCGCTTTCTGCTGATAACATGCATGCCACTCCTTCTCCACCAACAGTAAAATTCTTCGAACGAGGTGCAGTTTTGACACCGACATTTTCGGAACAAAATCAAACAAACCAGTCTCGGGTCCCACGCTCACTTTGAATATTCTCCCTGGACACTTCACAGATTGCTTGTCATATTTTTGGCAGCGTTTTCACTTTCGAATTACAAAAGCGTGTACACTGAAATGCCCACCGTTCGAACAAGCGTTCGTTTGACAGAGTTGGATTAATGCTACTCAATAAAGAGGCTCCAACACCAACTGGTGAGAACCACAGAGACTTGTGCTTGGGTAAACAAATCTGGGTAAAATCATTGTTGCCCATAGCGTTTTAACCCACACACGATATGATTTGTTGAATGAGTTCATCTACTGCATCATCGTTTGTGACGTTTATGTTTCCTCTACATTATAGTGCCATTCCCCAACGTCGAGAAACCCCTGGTTTGATGATGAGTGCAGACAGGCCCATGTAGAGAAATAGAATGCATACAAGGCCACATTGCATCGACGGACGAGGGCTGCCCGCGAGCGAGAAAGTAAAACGAACATGCCACGGCTATAAAGCCAGAGCAGGAGCCTGCAGGGATGAGCACGGACAACTAGTAGTGGAGTCACAGTCGATGCTGAGATTGTGGAAGGACCACTTCTGCAGACTGTATAACGGCGATGATAGTCAAAATGCCGCCGTCAGGCAGAGCGAACCATTCACAATGGACGAAGACGAATGAGAATCCCATCCACCCGACCGAGACGATGTTAAGATAGCGATATCGAAACTTAAGTCGATATCTGTTGCGGAACTGCTTATAGCAGCTGGCGATGAGCTGGTCAGGAACATGCACCAACTCATCTGCAAGATATGGATGGAAGAACGTATGCTAGAAAGGAATCTTGTGTGTGCGGTATATCGCGATTTGTAAAAGATACAGAAGGCGGCCAAGTTCCCTGGGGAACGCCAGCCGAAATCACTTTAAAGTCGGAGTACGCACTTTCGTATTTAACGCGAAATAATCTATTCGCAAGATATGTGCTTAAAATATTGGATAGCTTCTCTGCTAGGATTTGTCTTAGTATAGTCATCAAGCCTTTGTGCCCCACTTAGTCAAAGGCTTTTCCGTTACTTCAATGATCGGTTTTAGGCAATTAAGGAAAATTCGTTCGAAAATTTTTCAAAATATCGGCAACAGTGAAATCGGATGATACTGTTTCTTGTCTGCTTGTGCTTTCCCCAGCCTCGGAAGCATTATAAGTTTTGCGACTTTTCACTGACTCGGCACATATTCTAACTTAATTGCAGTATTAACAAGAAACAGGAGTTTTAATAGAGCCTTTCATGGTAGACCCTTCAGAACTTCTAATTAGATCATTGCCAGGAGCCTTGTTCGCCTAAAGCGACTCAACAATAGCCTTTTGTTCAGAGAACGTGGATCATGTTATTGTATATCCAGGTATATCGTCCGTCGGATGTGTAAATTCTGTATGCTGTTGACCTATAGAAGGCGAGATATCCAGCGAAGACTTCTATCTTTATCTTTATCTCCCTTTGACCACTTATTTAGACTTTCTCTTTTTGGTAGTGCTTGAATTTGGGGCTTTTTGAGACCGTTGACAGCTTACCATACAGAGTAATTTGATTCTCTTCCCGCTGCCAAATTTTCTTAATATATGCCGTTGTGCAGTGGTTAACATCACCAACCATCGAGCGGAAGGTCTGTCTGTCCAAGTCGTTCCATAGCCAAGAGGACAACTCCTATACGGAAAAAGATTGTGTAACTCAGCTGTTGTGAATGAAAAGTGATCAAACATATTGACGAAGGCATAACACTCACACTATATGGTCACTTTAAATTCATACTCCGTTTGTGAAATTCTAATATAACACCATAAGTGTATGGAACAGTTGCTAAGAACTACAACCAACGTGAAAATTCAGTCGGGTCCCCTCGAATTCTATCTAGGACAACCACCCCTGGAAAGTAGTGAACGAACATCTACGACCCAAACCACTGCTCTCCGTTCAGGTAGTGTTATAAACATTATAAGAGTCCACGGCAAATATACTACGGGGGGTTGTGTCAATACCTCGCCGGTGAGGAACACTGCGAAATAAACAATAAACATTCGATGGCATTAATGTCCAGAAGTCGCTCACTGTGCAGCAGAGCCTGACTGCGAATTATAAATTGAATCGAAGGAATTACCTACGATTCTCTACTCCGCCTTGACTTCAAACCTATTAAAATTGAAGAAACGTTGAACCTATTGTACATATGTCGGTAAAATAAACTAAAAGCTAAATTCACAAAGTAAAATTATGAAACTATGCCACAATTCAAACACAGCGGGGACCGGAAAGATCAGCAGATTTGTAACGAGTTTACTGCCTCGAGGTATGGCCCAGAACCCATTGAGGAAAGCTGGTGAAATAAGTAGCGTTCTTTAATTAGCTTTAATCTACTAAAATATATTGGCGCAAAAATTCAGCCCATAGCTTAAGTTAAAGTAGGATAAGGAGAAACACTTTGCCTTTCTCCCATGGTATGTTGTCTATGAGCATTTGTTAGCAGAATAACCGCGAATATCTGTTCCTGTTAACAAAAGATTTGACAAATCGCCTCCATAAATCATTGAGAAAAAAATCGCTTTCGTGTAAACACTTTGACACGTCTATTACAAGGCCTTAAATACAATTGTCAGCAGTATAGTGATAAGCCAACATGAGGTGCAATGCGAGTCGGGGGAGTTGTAAAGTTCACACTAACCGCCCACATCCTTACAACATCAAGGCTGCTTTCGTTACCATAAAAAAAAATCGACTAACTCCCACAAGCGCACATCTGAAATTAAAACAAACATCGTGAGGGAAATTTTCGTATAAAATACGTATTTTCCACCTGCCGAGAGCACGATTCTATTTCCATATACAATCGTCTAATTATAGATTCGGGATCCAATCAAAATTCCCATTCATATCCTCTCCCTCCTTCGGAATTATAAATAAATAAGTGAAACTCATTTCAAGACTATGGATGCCCCCAACTCGAGCAATATATTGTGAAAGTAAATCCCCATACCTTCACATGATAGGACTGCGCCCGTCTCCCACTCACGTGAAGAATTATTCGCAATTACTAATCTCATAAAGCTTCTAGTTCAGGCCTCGTCCCTATAACTTATCTCAGATAATCCCTATTTCACATGACCGTTGGTTTGGGAATGAAGAACTTTGCAACGAACATGTCTAAAAAGTAAAAAACAAACGACTGTCACTAGCTACTAGCGTATCTCTCGATTAAATTGATCTCCCTCGACATTGAATTAATTTATAATACTAGGGACTACGGCAAGCTGCATACGTGGTGTGGACTCTTCACAACCCCTACTGCGAGGACGATAGAGCTATGATGAGACACTACGCTACTCTGGTATCTAGCAGTAAGGATATCACCGAAATTCCTTTTTAAATTGAGCGATCATAAATTTTTATGAGGTTTGCGTGGAGCCGGTATTTAGACCTAATGGACCCGAAGCAAATTCCGTGAGCGGATTGGCCCCCATTTGAGGCGATTGTTGTTTTGTATTATTCGAGCTATGGTCTAGTGGGGATGTATCGACGGAGGTGGTTGACCTGGCTATTTACGGATGGCGGAGTTTTTGCCATCGGCCAATTATGTATTGTAATATTCTTCGTCAGGGGTTTAAGTCTGGCATCACATCGAGCGTGGGTTTAAAGTTGTGCGACTGGTGTTAGGTCAACTGCCTCGCCATGGTCTTCTGTGTCCTAGTGGACTCGAGCGACGAAAGGACGAGAAGAGAATCATCAGTCGACTGTGAATACTGGATTTTCCTTAATTACATTAAAATTCAAGCTTTTCTTCTCCCCCGTCCACTTCTCATTCATCGTCCTTTCACAGCAAATAATTTGACTTTATGTAAATAATTTAGGTAAAGGATCTCTAGAATATGCTGTCCCATAGTCGTCCAGTTAATCTTACCTTCGAATGGAAAACTTAATTTCGATTTGCTTAAATTCTTCAGACTTTTGTTGCAATTACTAAAGGGTTCGGAGGGACAGTAAACAGTTAGTCAGCGTTAAGAAAGGGTCAATAAATAATATTTTCGAATTCATATGTATGTATGTGTGTATATGCGCTGGTCCTGGAATAATTTATTAAAAGGGATATGTCGGCTCCACCGGAGGTGGGTGTTGTTTACAATGATTAGGCATAAAGCTAGAAAGGCCCATATATGTAAGTATCATTTGTTTGGGAAGACAAGGTCGAGCAGTGAAGGGACATGTTATTGTTCCATCGTTAAGTGATTAGAGGATTTTTCGGTAACCATAAGGAGATGCAAGAAGGTCGGTAGTTCATGAGATTGATGGGTACATTTGGGTATTTTGTCATATGCTTTGGTATCCTTCGCATATATCTTTAATTAAATTGATTTTGGTGAATGGGATAAAGGATAAAGACAAAAAAAGGTATAGACAATCAGGAGCTGATGGAAAGCGAATATCTTTCGGTAGAGTTATTTGTTATGTTGCTCCGAAAGAAAGAGTCATCCTGTTCCATGGACGAGGAATTTTTAAAAATTACTTTGCAATTTATGATTAAAAAAAAGTCAAAAGGATTAGGCCAATAAGTATGTGAAATCCTGAATATTGGGATTTTTTTTTTTTTAGAGTCACACGCGCACTCAAGGCTAAGGCCTTATAGAAGGTATCAGGGAGAGGGAGAGGTGCTGCCTATTGACATTGGTCTTAAATTGCCAATTGCGTTCCACATTCGTGTGATTCGGTTGAGGAAAGAATTTCTACATTTGACAGTACGACCGAAAACGGGCTTCAAAGTGAATTCATGAGCGTTCCGGGAGAGACGTGTATCGCGGGAGAAGTTTTGAAGGGGGGGAATGCAACTGGCCATTTTATCAGAGCATTTACGATGAAAGTAACGATAAAACAATGAAAGGCAGGATACATTCCTTCGATGTTCCAGCGAGTCTAGTGTTTTGGTAATGCTGGGGTCACCTATCAGTTTTATCGCGCGTTTTTGTATTCTATCTAGTAGGTGCAATGTGGTCTTAGATGCGCCAGACCAGACATGAGCATTGAATTCCAACTTAGGACGAATGAACGCCTTATAAATTGTAGCCAGATCGGTGGGTGTGAAGAATTTCTTGCATCTGTATAGAAAACCTAGGCCTTTCGCGGCATTCTTGGCGACACTAAATATGTGATCATTCCAACAAAGGTTGTCACTGATGCACATACTCAGGATAGGAAGCTTTTCGGTTTACGAGATACAAGTGCCATTCATTGATAATGGCATTGGGGCAGTGTTACGCTTTAGCGCCAGAAGACAGCATTGTGTTTTGGAAGCATTAAATTCCACTCTATTGTTTTTACCCCATTGGATGATGCTGTCGATATCGCAATTTAATGAGCTTGACATACGCTGTCGCTCACTATTTACAGCCGAAGTGCAGGGTCGTAAAGAAGTAAAGGAATATGAAAAGCTGAGGGTACTGTCTTCAGCGAAGGACTGGATTGGATTAGAAGTTACAGACAAGAGATCATTTATAACAATGAGAAAGAGTGTCGGAAACAAAACGGAGCCCTGGGAAACACCAGCATTTACAAAGTGAGTGTCAGACTTGAATCCGTCCAAGACAACTTGAATTGAACGATTCGATAGGCAGTTTCTAATCCATAAAAGAAGAGAGTCATCGTTCCCGAATGCACGCATTTTCGACAAAAGAGCTTCGTGCCATACTCTGTCAAATGCTTTCGAAATATCAAGTGCAACTACTTTGCTCTCACCCGCCTGGTGGAGCGAACTATTCCATTTCTCGGTGAGATATATGTATGTACCATCAAATCACCACTGGATCTGTTGCTGCGGAAACCATATTGCCGGTCATTGAGGAGTTTCTGCGACTCGAGATATTGCATTTGCTGACGATTTATCAGCGTTTCCATGACCTTGGAAAGAAGGGACGTAAGTGCAATGGATCTGTAATTGGAGGGAGAAGAAGATTCGTCTTTTTTGGGAATGGGCTGGACAAATGCTGTTTTCCACCTACTCGGGTAGAGCCCAGAAGAGTAGGAAAGGTGAGAAGGCAGTGGTTTTGCCAGCGTAGAAGAACACCTCTTCAGAATTATTGGGGCGATACCATCTGGACCAGCGGAGTTATGTATGTCAAGTTCTTTAAGAACCATTGCGACTGTACGACTACGGAAGTGGATTTGTCCCATGGTGGAATAAACCTACTCCAAAACAGGCGATGACAAAGATGATTTGGGGAGCTGCGAGTTTGCTGCGAAGTGGACAGCAAGCAGAATAGGGTTGTCTAAGGGTTTGACAGTTCTTGATGTTTTTAACGAAAGACCAAAAACTTCCGCTACCTTTGGGACATTGTAAGATTTTACGCCCCAGTTTTTGGTCGTGTAAAAATTTGGCTCGCCTATGTGGGAGTTACAGTCATTTCTGGCTTGTATATATCTTTTTCGGTTTTCCTCAGTGGTGTTAGCCTTATAATTCCGAAAACTTATCTCTCTCAGCCTGATAACCTCTTTGCAGCTCCAGTCAAACCACGCATTATCCACCGGATTTAGACTTTTCACCCTATTAGGGATAAAGTTACTTCTGTCATTGTTGATAATGTTTGTAATCATATCAGCCGCAGCGTCCACGTCGTTGTCGAGGAAGCACAACGACCAGTTAAAGCTCCGAAAGAAGTTGTTAAGGTCACACCAATTAGCTTTCTTATATTCCCATATTATTCCTTTGGGAGCTTTTTCTTTAAATGAGTGGAGTGAGTATGGGAATATAGCTGATATGACACAGTGATCGGACGAGCCTAGAGGAGATAAAACTTTCAAAGTGTATTTATCAGGTTGAGAGGTAAGAAACAAGTCCGAGCTGTTAGCGGTATGACTGGCAACATCTGGGATACGAGATGGCTCATTCACGAGCTGGGTTAATTGATTCTACTCAGCGAAAATTTCGACATACCTTTCTTCGGGTGTTGTCGTCTGTCCAGAATGTCGAAGCCACTGAGAATTGTGAACATTGAAACCGCCCGCTATAACGATTTCAGATGGAGGAAACAGGGAAACAATTCTTTGGATGGAGTCGGACAGTGCATCAAACCAGTCGAAGGTGACGTCTCTGTCCAGGTTTGGGCTTCTATAAAGAAAATAGTAGTGAATTGTGTGCTTACGAAGAGCGAATTTGAGCCATAAGAAATTAAATTCCGAGGTGGATGTTTGGCTATACTTCGGAAGCAGCTAGTAAGCGATATCACTACGGACATAGACGGCGAGACCGCGGTGTGAAACGAATAATGGCACTAAGCTATATCCAGGATGACTAAAATCCGAATGATCGGACTTTTCATCAACCTGTGTTTCACAAAGTGCCAAAACAGCCGGTTTGCAGCGAAAAAGATGGGCATACGTGGCAAAGAAATTCTTCCTTACCCACGAATGTTGCAGAACTGAACACTGAATTCCCCCATCAGTACAACGCGCAAGACATTGACGGACGCAACACCAACTAAGCGAAGCCCTGAAGTGAAGATCTGACGTTGGCAATGCAAAAACAGACTACCGTAGGTGTTATGCCCTTACAGTAGTAGGTTCCGCTTCACCAACAAGAATCAGCATTCACGACCTGCTATGTGTTAGTGGTGTTAGCACTCATGCATTTAGGGTGATGAGTGCCAACACCCGCCGAAGAGGGAAGGGGGTGGATGGACTGCCCGATATACACGTGACAATACACTGCCCTGAGTTGATTTGTATCTGCTTTTTTTTGGTATTTGGGATACCAAATTTGTGTTTCTTCTGGTTTCAAACTTAAATTGAATTCTGGCGTGTTATGCGTCCTTCCTCCTTACGATCTTTAGTCCTGCATAGACGTCCTTTTATTTTTGTTTTAAGAAACTACTCTACTTAATCCAACATCAGTTTCTTGTTGACAAATGAAATATGAAAAATAGATTTCTCACACATCCAGGTTGGTCCTTATGCCTTGGTTTCTCCACTATCACACTACAAGATTTTTAATAGAAAAAAAGATGCATTCTCGCCAGAACTACAAAATCTAGAGATTAACTTTCCAAGCAATATTTTATGCCCGAGGCGCCCGTTCTAAATCAGTCCGCCCAAACGTTCTCTATTCGATAGTTCCACCTATCCACCACGGAGAAATTTTACGACGCCCCTAGGCACATCCATTCGAGAGCAAAGCAACTATTCACCGATCCTTTCATAAATCTTTGCACATTGTCCAATGTAAAGAAGAAAGCAATTCAAGCTTCATCGCCTCACACAATGCACGTACAATTCACATCAGCTTCATGGCTTGGGTGTGTTTATCCAAACACCGAACAATTCTCGGTTAGAATTGTGTATGCTTTCCCCATCCGGCCTAAATATGTACTTGCAGCAGAATTATTTATCTATTCGAATGGATGACGATGGCTACATCCTGCGACAGCACACTCCCAAGTTAGCAGCAGAAGTCGAGGAAAAAACGGGACGAATAAAAACGACCGACGGAGACCTAGAAAAATTTAATTTTCCAATTTCCATTATTTTTTTTCCGGCCACTCGCCCCTTTCGGTTGTTTTAAAAACTTTATTCAATAAGTTTCTCTTCACCCGTCGGTCGTCGCCCTATGGAAATGCAAACACGACCATAATTCTTCATCGTTACGTGCAGGGACGATGAGAGAAGAAGGCAGCAGCAGAGTACCACGAGTAGGTAGGTACACACTACACAGGACACGATGTGCAAGATGTGCGAGTTGCGGACATCCTTTCCATACTTTCTACTCAGTTCAAATGCAATTGGTAAGCGATGGCGAACGATCTGGGAAATTCTTGCAAATACAATCATTTCTACCATTCTTGCTACTTGCTGGAAGCCTTGGGTCCATCGTGTCCTATTCTCGCCTTGTCGTAATGTAGAGGATTCGAGTATGTTTTGCTTGCAGTTGTTTTTTTTTTTTTTTTTGTCAAACGTCAAAACCATTCGTCAGCCTTTTGTGGTTTTAGGGCTCTGCAAAGACCATGCCATTGAGTATTGATGCCTTTGAGTAACCACTGCATGCTGGAGCAAAATATTCAATCGAATACGATGGACGACACTCTTATCCATTCGAATCGGTCAAACTATCGAAATAAATCCAAAGCGTCGTGGGAAGTTTCCTTTAATTATCAGCAAAGTTTTTGTTAAATCGAAAAAACAAAAATCGGAGAAAAAAAAATACCCAGGAGGGGCCGAATGTAGCGAACCAATCGCTCAGCTGCTCTTTAATTAATCAGCACTCGAACAGAGTGGGCGATGGTCGTGGCGCACTCTAAGCAAAACAAACAAAACACGAAAACTCGAAAAATAACGGTCGAGAATATTTAATTGGAAAATTGATTTTCGAAATGAGAAAAAATATGTAAAGAAACAAAAACAAGAACAAAGCCCAACTGGAAAACACAGAACTCGAGAGTCTCGAGTATGGCCTCCTTGTTCTAGCATGCTCGGGCCTTTTTTAATGCGAGCATCCCTCCTTGCAAATTAATTTAAGCTCGGGACATTGTATTGCGTCCAGTTTTTTTGTTTATATAGATCCTCGTATATGTACTTGTTTGAAGTACCATTAAAAAGGTATTTTATGTGCTGGTCTGGTGCGATTGTGGAACGCAATTAAAGTCAATTTCCAATGTAATCAGAAGGAATGATAAAGCCAACGATAAGGCAAAAGGTTCCTGTGCCTTTATAATATTTCATGTGGACAATTATGTGGATATTACTTTGGTGTATTCAGCGCCTTCCTTTTATTTGCTATAAAAAATGGAGTGAACGTAGGAGGAACCAGTGTGTTAAAATGGAACTACGGTTTTACAGGATCGTTTCCTATTAATTGCCTACCTCCAGAACACATTATTACTTTGGGTTGAAAAGACCCGAAGCTCTGAAATGAAGGCGGAGCACTGGTTTTAATATGTAAGAAAAAATAATTGAAAATGAACTTAAGTTTTTAAGTAGGCTGACCAATGAATACTCATGGTCGAAGGCATATACATTTAGCAAGCATTTACATCAGAAGTACTTTGAGTTTTTCTCCAACAGCAATATCGAAAAGGAGCAATTCGCGCCGCAAATCTTACTGGAATAAGGGCATAACACCTACGGTAGTCTGTTTTTTTGCAAAACTGGCGATAGGGTTTCACGGCTCTGCTTAGTCGGTATTCATTTATTAAATTCATTCTTGGACTTGTATTCCCTAACGTGAGTCATTACGGAAGAATTCCTTTGCCACGTATGTCCACGCTTCCCTCCGAAAACCGGCTGTTTTGGCACTACATGAAACACAGAACCATGAAAAATCCGTACCCCGGATTTCAGTTTTCCTGGATATACCTTAGTGCTATGATTCGCACTCCATCAAGGTCTCGTCGTTTACGTTTGCAGTGACATCGCTTACCAATTTCTACCACAACGTGGCCATTTGTCGACCCCGGGATTTAATGTCATGTGCCGGCGCCGTGGCACAGTGGTTAGTGTGTTGGACTCTGATGCGCGATGAGCGACTTCGGATCCCGATAACACCAGCACCATCGATTGGACGGGGGCAAAACCCCCCGTAGTATACTTGCCATGAAATAGCTTCTCGACTAATGCCGTTCACAATCGGCTTTAAACTGTAGGTCCCTTTCACCTGTTTAAAAAACAAATCACACACAATATGGGTGATTGAGAGAAGCTTGGCTCTGGCCCTTCACGGGCTGTAACGCCACCTAAACAGAGGCTAAAAAACTCCGTAAGCACTCTGTTCAGTAATGTTTTCTTTATAGTAACCCCAATCTAGACAGGACAACACTTGATGCGTTCGACACACTGTCTGATTGCATCCAAAAATCTTTTTCCCTGTTCCCTTGCACTAAAATCGTTTTAGCAGGCGATTTCAATGTACACAATTCTCGGTGGCTTCGACATTCTGGACAGACAACACCCGAAGGAAGGTATGTTGAAAGTTCTGCTGAGTAAAATCAAGTATCAAAACTTGTGAATGAGTCGTCGCGTATCCCCGATGTTGCTGGTCATACCGCTAACACACTGGAGTTGTTCCTTACCTCCCAGCCCAACTAATATACGATTGATATATTGTCACCTCCGGGCTTGACCGACCACTGCGTGATATCAGTCAAATTCTCGAACTCCCACCACCCAGTTAAAGAAAAATCTCCTTAGAGAATAATAAGGCTATACGGGAGGCCAACTAGTGCGAACTTAACAACTTCTTTCGGATCTTTAACCGATCGTTGGCTTTTGTCGACAACGACGTGGACGCCGCAGCTGATATTATCCTAAATTTTATCTGGATCGGCATGGCTAATTTTATTCCTAATAAGATTAAAAGCAGCGACTTGACCCACTTGTTCCTGGGGAAAGAGGAATTCCGGATTGGAGGTTATGCTTAGGAGTGACACCCCTATCACGGGAAAAATAAAACTTTTGGAAGCAACCGCAATGGACGGATACAAAGCTAAATAACTTACGAGTCCGCACCTGGAATGTGAGGTCCCTTAATAAACTGGGTGCAGGCAATCAATTGGAGCAAACTCTCAATTGCTATAAAGCAGATATAACTGCACTCCAAGAAGTATGATGGGATATGCCAGGCAAAAGGAGGATGAAAAACTGCGACATCTACCACGGGAATTACTACAAAGAGCACCAACAACGTCTATTCGGATGTAGATTCGTTAACCGATGTAAGAGAACACCTCATAACAGTTCACATCAAAGCTAATTTCGGGAACATTCGCTTGATATGCGTTCACACCCCATCCGAAGAAAATGGAGGTGGCCGTGGTGCAGTGGTTAACATCTTCGACCGTCGAGCGGAAGGTCCATAGTTCAAATTTGTTTCAAAGCCAAGAAAAAGCTAAAAAAGTATGCAACACAGTTGTGAATGGAAAACGACCAAACGTACTGCTGCATTATGCCTGCAGTATATGGTCAATTTAAATTCATCCTCTGTGTATGCAATATTAACACCAAAAATGCATGAACGAATTACTGTGAATTATAACCAACTCGAAATTTGGTCGACTCTCGTCCTATGTAGGACAAGCCACCCCTGAGAGTAGTGAACGAACATCTACGACCCAAAAACCACTGCACTCCATTCAGTTTGTGTGGAAAAACATCAACCTGGGCGAAACTCTTCCTCTCCCTGTTACCTTCGCTCGCACAACATTCAAAACGTTATAAGGCCTTGAGTACGAGTGTGACTATAAAAAAAAAACAGGACGATCGTCCCAGCTACGATATAAAAATAGCCTTGAGAAGATTTTGATGCGACATTGGGCAAAGATGACGTATTTGAGTCAATCACGGGGAAGTATAGCCTACACGACGTCACGCCCGAAATATGATTCCGGCATCTCAACAGCTACTAAGGAACCAGGCGTTCACAAGGTTAGTCCACCATCAGCCAGACTGATCACGTTGAAGAAAAAAAAAGAGTATGGATAGTATGAGACCGAGGAGATGGAGAAATGCTACCTTTCAGGAATAACGCGAGAGTTTTACGAAAAAGTAAAACAAATATGCAAGGGCTATAAAGCCAGAGCAGAAGCCTGTAGCGATGAAGACAGATGACCAGTAGTAGGGTCACAGGGGATGCCGAGAATCTGAAAAGAACACTTCTGTAGACTATTTAACGGCGATGATAGAACCAATACACCTGTCAGGCAGAATGATCCATAAACCATAAAACTTATAAAGCCGCGGGCGCGGACGCCCTTTCTGCTGATCTTTTTAAAGCGGCTGGAGATGAGCTTGTAAAACAGAGGAAAGCATGCCCGACGAATGGAATCTCAGCTTCGTTTGTCCGTTCCACATATAAGAAGTGCCCTGTAACCGCACCAACTACAGGGTAATAAGCCTCCTCAACATCGCATATAAAATCTTCTTTGTGGTACTGTGTGAAACTGTGTGTGGATAGCCAGACAGGTTCTTATCAGTATGGTTTCAGGCCAGGTAAATACTTACACTGCGGCAGATCTTGCAGAAGAACACCCAAGAATACCAAATCAACACCCTTCACCTTTTCGTAAATTTTTAAAGCCGCGCGCGACCACGTGCATAGGGACGAGCTAAACGGAGCCATATCTAGTTTTATTATTCCTGCTAAACTCGTCAGATTATGCAGGATGACAATGGAGATTTATCGCTGCGAATTAACCGATACCTTTGATGTTAAAAAAGGATTTAGACAAAGTGACGCGATGTCTTGCAATTTTTTCAACATCGTACTTGATAAGATCATACGAGTCTCACTGGCCAACAAAGGAGGTACGATCTATTTCAAGACTGTTCAACTGCTTCCGTACGCGGATGACATTGACATAATTGGACGAACAGAGCGGAACGTCAATGAAGCGATTTCAAACGCTTCAAACCAACGCTGAGATCAATCGCAGACTTACTTCTGCCGGCCGCTGCTTCTTTGGGCTCAAGAGGCAATTGAGAAGTAGAGCCCTCTCTCGAAAGACCAAGATTGCGCTATACAAAACCTTAGTCGTCCCGGTAGTCCTCTACGGCGCAGAGGTCTGGAATACGAAAGCGGAAGAGGAGGCCCTTGATCGTTTCGAGAGGAAAATTCTGCGTTCAATCTATGTTCCCGTTTGTATAAAGGGAGTGTGGAGGAGAAGATACAACGACACACCATACGGGCTGTACAATGGCGTCAGCCTAGTACTGCGTCTACAGATCCAACGTATGAGGTGGTTAGGCCATATAGATTGTAGAGCGGATGGACAGCACAGCTCCGATTCGAAGAGTCTTCGAGTCCAACCCCGAGGGACGACACAGGAGAGACGACCGAATTTTAATGTGGCGCCAACCGGATGTGCATCGCTGGAAGCAGCTGGCAAAAGGCCGTGCCAACTGGATAAGCCTGTTGGTTGAGGTCCAGGTTCACACCAGACTATAGCGCCATCTAAGTAAGTAAGCACATATTCCCTGATGTGCACCTACAGTACACATCTATGTGTGTATTGGTGCATGTGCCGAAATTCGTTTATATTTCAATAGAGGAGGAACAGAAGAGGTTCGTGAATCGCGTTTGAATACGTTGTTGTTAAGTTTGAAAAATGCCCGTAACAATATTTTCGCGATAAAGTAATTTGAAAATTGCAAAACATCCGAAAAAACGGTAATAAATTCCAACGAGCGTAGAACAATAATGAATATTTCCCAAAATGTTGTCCAGTTATGAAGTAACCCTCACCCTCTGAGGCCATGTACATCAGCTGAACATTTCGCCAAACTCAAATAAAACTTTGTATCCAAAAGGAAAAGGAAAAATGTGAAAAAGTTTGTGAATTGAATATACGAACTGCGAAATAGATAAACACATTCAGTGGACGAAAGTGTAAAGCACTTGTAGTATTCGTATGTTTATCAAGGGAGTCGGACCACTTGGTCGGAGTCCAGAGTATTGTTATCCGAAAATAGCCATAGTTGAACTCGGAACCAAAGTGAAGTGTAAATTTTCTCTCGGTGTGTCGATGCTTAGCACCGAAAACACGAAAATGGTTTTCACCAGACACAGCATAACAATTGTAGAAACTATCTGTTACTTTGTGTGTGATGGGGTATTGTTAACCTGTTTTAAACACCCTCAAGATGGATCTAAGCACCCTGAATGTTGTATCTCCTCTGGAATGCGAATCTAAACGAATTTCATGTTCGTGGCGTAGACCAACAAGAAGAAAAACTGGGAGGGCTTCCTACTGAGCAGTGACAGCTATGACTGTGTGCTCTGGAGAGGGTTCTCAAAAGTCAGTTAGGACAAAAGAGGAAGTGTGCACAAAGCACTTACACTGATTGGCGTCGGCTTCCGTCTGACCCACTTTCATTTCAAACCATCGGTGAATCGGTGAATGTACAGGGTTCTCTTTATACTTTCCTCCTTCCTTCTGTTTCCATATATCCTTGTTTTCTTCTCTAAAGGAATGAACTGGGGAATACCAGCAACGAATGCGCCTTGGTCTTGTTCGTGGTCTTGTGCAATCCCAAACTACTCGTACCTCCTGTACCCCATGCATTCAGTGAATGAGAAATCTTTGAAAACAATTTTCTCTCCCATTCTCCGTGGGATTGCTTTTAGTTTTCTGCAGTTTTTTCCATGGCTTCTCTGTCTGTCACCATTCAATTCGATCTCCGTCAAGGTGACATCTCCAAATTGTTAGATTTGCCACATTCCACCTAATGCTTACTGAAGGACCGAACTATTTCAATTTTCTGCAAAGATCTTAGTAGATGTCCGAAATGGTAAGCCTATTCTTTATTCCTGTGACATTGACCGGAAATAGTAATTCAGTTTGTGGATGAAAAGATTCCCAATATCTGACACCAAATTGATACAATCAGGCATCATTTGCGATGATATCTCTCCGCCGGGTGTCCTTATATACTCGTATTCACATGCTCATCAAATCTAAATTCTTCCATCTACACAATCATGATTATGTGCGATATTTGCGCAATGGACCCCCAAAACCTATTCCGAATAATATAAAATTCCAAATTCCAATTAAAGTCTCGTCCTTTCGCTATCCATCCGGTTAGTGCGATTTCACTTTACGGCAATAACAATAAAACGTAACGCAAGAAGGATAAAAAGAGGCAACGCAACGGAGATATTTTTAGATGCGGACCAGAGACAATGGCTCCAGCGTGTAATCCTTTTGATAATTGCCAACTAAAGGATTCTTTTGCCTGCTTGCTCAACATACTTTGAATTTGAATTTCCTTCAAGGAGTTGAAATGGAAACTGTTTTCCTTCCGTTTCGTAGTTGTTTTTCGTGTATTCTTATGACACCCATGGGGAGCTGAGCTCTGTTGGATTATGATCCTAATTTCCTTGTTTGGTTCGTTAGATTAGATCTCCTCGACGGAGAGGCAGCGAGAGCTTTCATAATTTGGCCTTTAAAGAGACTAATGAATCGAGGAAATTACCTCCTCTGTACGCCTCGCTCGGCCGCCTCGGTCGTGTGAAAACAGTTCTTAAATTGACAGAAATGAAGTGGAGCCTAGTAGTACTGGTATTTCAATGGGAGAAGGAAATATCATTTCACAGTCAAACTTTAATTAGAATTGCCCCTCAAAGCGTTTATTGTTTTATTATGTGATTTCTCTGTCTCTGATTCCCCTGTTGGGATGAAGTTGAAATAATCCTTCTGATACAATGCCCTCGAGCAAAACTCATCGTTCTAATCCAGATAGATGTTATTAAATATTACATTCGTCGCGTACTGTGAAACTTCTTGATTGAGTTATGGTCTCATATCAGTCAGACGCACATGCATCCTTGCTAACTCGCTCTGTCTATGCACTCAACCACTCTACGGGAAGAGATCCTTCAGTCGTATCATTTAATGGATTACGATTAGGACGAATTTCAATTGGCTTAAGTTGATTACGTTATCAGTTGAGTACTCAGATGCGTACATACCATCACCGACGCATAAATCCTTTCTGTAGATCATGCAGTTATATGGAAGGATTACCCTGAATAGAATTAAAAATAAGCAAATACCCAGTTACATATATCGCCTCAGTCGAGGCGAATGGAAGTTTCGAGACAAACAACCATATTCTACCTTCGCCCCATCGACACCCGCATCTGGATGCAATCAACAAAGATACAAACTTGGGAAAGCTCGTAAACATTCAAGTAACCAAATGTTTACACAACGATAAGCATTAAAATGCAATCACTTGAGCAAATCAGGTCAGGAAGCAAACGTATTCTAACCGCATCTCAACCGCAGACATGTGTATGTTTAGTATCTAAAGTGAATAACTGTACAATCTGACAAGTAAATCCAATTTTTGTGTCCCAATAAAACGGTCGTTAATTAAATTTTGAGTTGCTTTTGTTTATCTGCATCCATTCCCAACCTATTGTCATCGTCATCATTGTCATTATGAAGTGCACTGTGCACTAACACAACATCCGTGATGCCGTCATTCTGCGATTCACATCCGTTGCACTAGAATTCCAACGGGAGAAGGGCAAATGGATGCCATGCAGCACGATCTGACCTCGGGAGGATATCAAATGGAAATTTTGCAAAATTCATTTGCCAAACGCGGGATGTAAATCTATCGTGCCGCAGCAGTTACAGCGCCCTCAAATGCATGCTCCTGCTGTCACTGTGGCAGTAATGAGGAATGTCATACTAGCTGGCAGTTGTGCATTTATTAGAGAAACATTGTGCTGAGGTCTCTAGCCGGGCAGCGATATCTAATGAGGGGCATTTGTTAAATGCAGATGCACCGTACCATATTGCAGTTGCATCTCGGGAGATTTTGTTGAAATAAAAACAGAATTTAATTTGAATTCGGTCCGCAGAAAACCTCAATGGTCAAATCATTGATGTATTCAAACGGATTATGACCAGAATGAGGTTTTTCGCGTTGCAAATGGGCCAGCCATTTCAAGTCTACCGGAAGAATTAATGATCCTACTGCAATGTTGGCACACCTGGGAATCGGATTGTTTGCTTCATTTAGAATTTATGTTGAGTATGGTTGGTTGACTACAATCAAAACAGTCTTCGGATGGACGACAGTTAATCGGCTGAAATTCAACGCATCTGTGCTTATTTGATTATTTAAGGATAACTCAACGATAACTCTTTTACTGTTGGAGCAAAATGCGTGCATTTTTACTTTTCAATGGTCTTCGTATGAGGGCCGCTCACGTTACTAAAATACATTTTCTTTCCTTACTTTTGGTTGAGTCTAGTTCCCTACTAGAACACATAAACACAACTACTGACCTACTGTACCACCCATCGAATAACACCCTGAGGCATATGTCCATATGTATCTTCAAACAGATTATCAGATTAACAGTTTCTCTAAATCCAATAACGACGTCGTCGAACCAAATAACAACATCATTAACTTAACCAAACCAAATAACTACATCTTCAACTGAACAACTTGAACAACATTCTTACAAATATACCAGTAAACTCGAGAACAACTTCATCTGTTAGAATAACAACATCACCACCTCAACGGCAACTATGCCCAACCGAATAACTACGTAACTAACTAAATAGCTCCAAAACCATTCGTACATAAACAACATCAAACTGAATAACGACATAGCCAGTTTGAATAACAAGAGGGCCAACTTAACTAACACGACACATAGCCAACACTTGCCTTATTAACACAACATTAAGCTGGATAACAACATTGCCAGTCAGAATAATAACATCGCCGACATAACAACAATAATGCCTAACCGTATGCATTACTTCGGTAAAAGCGAACAATAATGCTTAACCGTGATTTTACCGATCGCGTCTCCCTTAAGCTCTCCAATACACCTCAATCCCCCACGCTATCAATAGAGCGACAGTGGAGCCTTTGCAAACAAGTCCTGAAAAGCTCTGCATCCGAAGTTTTGGGTTTCAATGCCCCACAACGAAGAAACACCTGGTTCGATGACGAGTACAGGAGGATTCACACAGCGAAGTAGGATGCATATAAGGCTTCGCTGCATAAAAGAACAAGAGCAGCTCGGGAGCTCTACGAGTTAAAAAGAAGGGAAGAGCATAAGCTTCTCAGGAGAAAGAAGAAAGAGCACGAGAAGCGCGCGATTGAGGATTTGGAGAGATGTTACTACAGGCGTGACGTTCGAAAATTTTATAAGCAGATAAAGCGAACATGCCAAAATTAAAAGCAAAATTAAAAGCACCAGGCCTAAGGATAATTCGTGGTTTGACTTGAGCTGCAAAGAGGCTATTAAGCTCAGGGAGCTAAGTTTTCGGGCCTACAAGGCAAACAGTTCTGAGGAAAACCGAAAAAAGTACATACGAGCCAGAAATGACTGCAACACCCACATTCGACGGGTTAAATTCCAATCCGACCAAAAATTAACGCGTAAAATCCTTCAATGTCCTAAAGGTAGCAAAAGTTTCTGGTCGTTTGTAAAAAACGTAAAATACTCAACTAAGTCGTCTATACCGACGCTCATCCACAATGACATTCCAGCCTTCACCCCCTTAGACAAAGCTAACCTACTTGCTGCCCATTTCGCAACCAGTTCTCAGCTGTCAGCTTGTACTTTGTCTCCGCCTGTACTAGAGTGCGTCAATTCCACCATGGGACTAATCCACTTCCGCACTCGTACAGTCGCAAGGGTTCTTAAAGACCTCGACATACACAAATCCGCTGGTCCAGATGGTATTGCCCCAATAGTTCTGAAGAGGTGTTCTTCTACGCTGGCAAAACTACTGCGTAAGCTTTTCACCTTTCCTACACCTCTGGGCTCTTTCCGAGTAGGTGGAAAACAGCATTTGTCCAGCCTATACCCAAAAAAAGGCGAATCATCTTCTCCCTCCAACTACCGACCCATTGCACTAACGTCCCTTCTTTCCAAGGTCATGGAAACGCTGATTAACCTTCAGCTTATGGAATACCTTGAATCACGGAAACTCCTCAATGACCGCCAATACGGTTTCCGCAGCAACAGATCCACTGGTGATTTGATGGCATATCTCGCTGAAAAGTGGAATCACTCGCTTCACCAAGCAGGTGAAAGCAAAATTGTTGCACTGGATATTTCGAAAGCATTTGACAGGGTTTGGCACGAAGCCCTATTGTCGAAAATGCGTGCTTTTGGGATCGATGAGTCTCTTTTTCAATGAATTAGAAGCTACCTTTTAAATCGTTTAATTCAAGTTGTTTTGGACGGATTCAAGTCGTATATCCACTTTGTAAATGCCGGTGTTCCCCAGGGCTCCGTTTTGTCTCCGACACTCTTTCTTATTTTTATAAATGATCTCTTGTCTGTTACTTCTAATCCAATTCACTCCTTCGCTGACGACAGTACCCTCAGCTTCTCATATTCGTTCACCAGTTTACAACCCTGCACTTCGGTTGTAGATAATGAGCGGCAGCGTATGTTAAGCTCATTAAATTCCAATATCGACAGCATCATCCAATGGGGTAAAAACAATAGAGTGGAATCTAATGCTTCCAAAACACAATGCTGTCTCTTGTCGTTAAAGCGTATAAATAACCCGCAGCCATTATCCATGAATGGCACTTGCATCTCAGAAACTGAAAAGCTTTCCATCCTGGGTATGGGTGTTGCTCACAATCTTAATTGGAGCGACCATATATTCAGTGTCGCCAAGAATGCTGCGAAATGCCTAGGATTCTTATACAGATGCAAGAAATATTTCTCACCCTTAGATCTGACTACAATCTATAAGGCGTTCATTCGCCCCAAATTAGAGTTTAACGCTCATGTCTGGTCCGGTGCTTCCAAGACCTCATTGCACCTACTAGACAGAATACAAAAACGAGCCATAAAACTGATAGGTAACTCCAGCATTACCAAAACATTAGACTGGTACACCGCAGGAATGTTACCTGCCTCTCCCTGTTTTATCGTTACTACCACCAAAAATGCTCTGATGAAATAGCCAGTTGCATTCCGTCCCTTCAACATTTCTCCCGCAACACACGTCTCTCTAGCAATGCTCACCAATATACTCTGAAGCCCGCTTTCGGACGTATCTTTTATTAACCGAACCACACGAATCTGGAACTCCCTGCCGGATTCGGTTTCCCCCCCCTCAATACAACATGCAAACATTTAAGATCAATGTCCATCGGCATCTCCTCCATTCCTCTTCCTTTCTACCTTCTGCCCGCACTGTGTCGCAGACATAATAAGGTTATTAGACCTTGAGTGCGCGCAAATTATTTAAAAAAAAAAAAAAAAAAAAAAAAATGCCCAGGTTTTAAAGCCAGAACGGAGGCCTGTAGGGATGAGAACGGACACCTAGTAGTAGAATCGCAGTCGATGCTGGGAATATGGAAAAACCACTTCTGCAGACTGTATAACGGCGATGTTAGTCAATATACCGCTGTCAGGCAGAATGATCCATTTCTAATTGAAGAAGACCACAGAGAATTCCGTCCCCCTGACCTCGACGAAGTTAAGATTGCCATATCGAAACTCAAGTCGAATAAAGCTGCTAGCGCAGACGGACTGTCTGCTGAGCTCTTTAAGGTAGCTGGGGATAACCGTTTGTGTAAGCGGAGAGTGGAGGAGGAGATTCAACCAAGAACTGTACGGATTGTACAGCGACATCGGCCTAGTTAGATGCCTTCGGATCCAACGTCTCTGATGACTGGATCATGTAGAGCGAATGGACATCACCGCTCCGGCCCGAAAAGACTTCGACACCAATCCCGAGGGACGACGCAGCAGAGGACGACCGCATTTAAGGTGGCGCGCACAGGTGGAAAGGGACCTCATTCAACTGGCGTGCGGCACTGGAAGAGGCTGGCCAAGGATCGTGCAGGCTGGAGAGGCTTGTTGGTTGAGGCCCTGGTTCACCCCGAACTGTAGCGCCATCTAAGTAAGTAAGTAAGTTTGGCAGCGAAAGGCACTTTCAGAGAGGCTTAATTTTTGGGCGCTGAATGAAAAAATGTGTTCTTCGCGGAAAGTTTTATCAAATCGTGAGAGATGCAGAAATCGAAGTACTGGAACAGTTTTGAGTGTTTCAGCCGCAGTGTAGTCGACTGCAGAACCAAAAATACGTTGGGATTTCCGAATAGAATGATTAGCATTTGGTTTTGCAGGCCGATCGTTGGTACTTTTAATGGCAACTCCTGTCGTCATTGTTGGCACTTGTGCATTGGCGGATAGAACAGAGTCAGAAGGAATCGCTCTCCCAGTTGAGACAAACTGTTTACATTTTTCATTGGCATATTCCAGAGAGAGAAACTAATCTTCCAGGTCGGTGACTCTCTTAGAAAGAATGTCATTGCTCTCCTCCAATGATTTTATTTTTGAGAGAGCATTACAGCTTAACTGTTGTAATTTAATGGTTTCATGGTATAATGATGCAAGAGTTATGACAGTTGAGGTTGATGGAACGTTTATTGATAACTGCTTAGTAGAAGAATTTGATGACGTGTCACTGGGAAAGACGTCCATACTGCACCTATCTGACAGCACACACAGCACACATACTGATCAATTTATGATTAAGCATGCATATGTATCTCACTTAACACACGTAATTAGAGACGGACACGTGCAGCATGCTCAAAGCTAATGATTAACAGGATATCCCAACTTCTGCGTCATGTACTTGCTACCAATTTCCGTTGGCGAAATCCTCCAGGCAAGAACAATCATTTTCAAAACTTATTCAGCTTTGAGATATCAAACCCCTCATCACCAGGTGGAAAGTAGTCGAGTCACAATATATTTGCATCCGCCTCTGGCACTTTTGAAAGGTGATTGCTGCTCACGAAATGTACTCTTACTCAGGTACCTCTATATGGATCTACGTGCTCAATTACGGGATCCAATTTCGGAGAATGGAAATTGACTTCTTTGGTTTTTTTCAAGTCAAAAATGTTTTCTGAAAAAAATTAATTAACATTCTACCTAAATGGAGAAAAAAACGAGCGAAAAACTTTTAGTTAATTATGACGCCTAGAGGGGTGGCGTCCCCTACGAGTATTTCTTCCGTTCCATCATCAACCGTTGTTTCGATGAAATTACGGTCACAAGACTCGATTTTGTGGGAAAGCCTTTGTTTTTTTTTTCTCCTTTTACTACCTCCACGCCCCCAGTATCAATTTGTTTTAATTATTCTTATTGTGGCCTGCTTGTTCCACCTTCCACTCACCGAAATGAATAGATTTTAGAGGAAAAACAAATTACATGAATAGCTGCTATTGTAAGAGACAACAATCGTTTTTTAATCAATTGATTAAAGTGAATAAAAACAATTCTAAAGAGTTGTGTACTCACCATAAAATCAAATCCAACCATTGCCGCTCCGGCTATGTATCTCTGGCTCTGTGCGATTCCGACGGATTCCATATTTTATAAATCATAAAACCGCGTCCTCCCGCTACAACAAGACAACAGAAATAGCGGTATAAAAATTTATATACAAAAATGGAAACGAGGCAAAAAAGCATTGCAAAAAATTAAACGCACAAGGATCCTTGGAACTGGATAACAAGGAGCCAAACCGAACAGGACAGAAGGAGGGAAAGAAAACAATCGAGGTGTCTGTCTGCTGCCAACGGCGAAAAATGATGCCAACAACATCGAAAACATAATAAAACGAGAATGAAGGAGTAGAACAAAAAGGAGAAATGGAATGGAAAGAGGAATCATAAAACGTTATGTAATGCGAGCGATGCTTTTTGTCACCGATTTCTGGGAATCCTTTCGCTCCGCAATTTGCAGCTTCACTCTCAGAAATGACAATTTAACTTCAAACAATTTTTTGTCTGTCACGACAGGATGCGGATTTAATTTGTCCTTTTCTCTTTCGTTCGTTTTATTTGTGCCACCTTTCAGTGCATTCCGAGTGAGATCCTTGTTTGATATCACCGAATCGAGAGATTGAGCGGGGTGGGCGTTAAACTACAGACGTCAAAGTTCTCCTCATGTTAGATAAGAAAGTTTTGATTTTCTTCTTCCAAGTCATTATCCTGACGATATGTGGCGCTAAAATTGAGTGAATCGAGATAAGGAAGTTTGTGACTTTACCAGAGATAGAGATTCGTTAACGAAGAGTTTTTTGAAGGAAATGGTAAACGAGCTGGTACCATCGGGCTTAGAATGAGCCTTGGGTAGATTATAGAATTAGTAACACGCGGAAGCATCAGCTCTTCGTCTTCCTTATCTCTAGGGTGATGGTGAACAATAGATATGTACATATATACATACATATGTATTTCATCACCAATTTAGAGTGAAATTATAGGTACCATTTCCGTGACATAACATTTTGTTTTACTAGGGCACGTTCGAGGCCCGGTCCATAAGTACCTGTCTTTGATATCAAGACATCCTTTCAAAATACGGGTATACGGTATTTCAACAGCTGACCTCCTCGCGGTGTGCGTATTCATTTTCGTACGGACCAAACCTGGCTAACGAAGTGCAAAACCCACCTGAATGATATGAAGGAGACCTGTCAGGGAAACTGTCTACCCTGGTGTGCCATGGCCCCATTCGGAGCCAGGCCTGATTGGTGGCAGTATGCAAGCGTCTGGTGGCCGGTCTGTCCCGCTCGGCAGCCGGTCGGTCGGGCTTAGCCGGAAGAAGTCACGAGCAACCTGGCAGTGGCCTAGTGAGCCATTACGGGGGTGAGAGGGTATGCACGCCATGCACTAACCAGTGCGTGCGGTGAGTAAAAGGCGACAGACAACGGCTTCGACTTAGGATGGGCACATGGACCGTCTCCTCGCTCACAGCAAAGTATCACGAGCTGGTCGAGGAAGCTGCCAGGTATCGGTTAGATATCGTAGGTACATATCTCTTCGACAAAGCAAAGGGGATATAGAACTGTGGACCTTTCGGACGGGTGGAAACTCTTCCTATCGGGAGTTGCGCCTCAAATGTCTGCGGAAGTGGGGATGCTCATAAGTCCCAGGCTGGCAGAGAGAGTATTGGAGTGGATACCATTAAGAGCAACAGTCGCAATCTTAAAACTCAGATTTGAAAGATCAACTTTGGCTCTGGTGTAGGTGAATGCACCAAATCTAGAATCAGAGTATGCGACTCTCCGGGACGAAGTTGACACTGCCCTTGATAGGGTGGTTGAGATGGATTCCTATATCCTGATGGGTGACTTCAGCGCCCACGTGGGTGTAGATGTAACGACACGGAGGAAAGTGATTGGGAGGAATGGTGATCCTCATTAAAACGCGAACGAAGAGAGGTTGTTGAATTTTTGCTGTGCAAATGGCATGTCCATTATGAACACCTTCTTCCCGCACAAAGACACTCGTAAATATGTATATGTGGTATCGTCGGGGTCTCCAACAGAAATCGTTGATAGATTTCTTTGTGGTGCCATCGTGGGTGAAACGGATGGTTTGTGTGTGGTGAGAGGGGTTGAACTCTATCTTACTGATGGAGTACCTCTACTGCCAAGGCGAAAACCAAGAATGTTTACACGCGTACGGCGGGAGAAACTACAGAGCAGTGAGGTGCGGCAACACTTTGCACGACACATATCCGAAAGGTTTGAACGAATTCCAACTGTTCCGTCGCATGTAGACGAAGAATGGCGACTATTTTCAACGACCGTCATTGCCTCTGCACGTGATGTTTGTGGAGAGAAGCGAAGTGTGGCGGTTCGTGGTGAGAAAAGAACTGCGTGGTTTAAAACACCCGGAGTTCAAGAAGCCATCAGAGAGAAGAAGAAGGCTTACAGGGACTGGATTCTCTTGGGAGGCTCTGCTTCCCCTGACCGGTGCACTGTGGCGCGAAGAATTTGCAAATTGGCTGTGCGAGCAGCTAAAGAGCAGTCCTGGAAGGAATTCGACGAGAAGTTGGAAGGCGACCATAGTGTTCTGGCAAACCATTCGCCGGCTCAGAGGAAACAAATTCAACACTATCGAAGGAGTTAAATCCAAAGATGGTGTATTGCTTTCCAATGAGATGGACATCTTACGCAGATGCAACGAACACTTTTCGGAGCTACTCAATCCCGAACAGGGCGCTGAGGGGGACAGACCTATAGTCTTGAGTGGGGCGGAGAATAGTCCTACGGTTGAGGAAGTCGTTTTAGCGATTGAATCGCTAAAAGTTGGCAAATCCGCCGGTGTGGATGAAGTTCGACCAAAAATGCTTAAGGCAATGGGTAAAGAGGGAGTATTATGGCTCTCTCGTGTCATTAAGGTGGCCTAGGGATGCGGTGAGACACCTAGCGATTGGCAGACCGAGGTGATTGTCCCTCTTTTTTAAAAAAGGGTGATTAAGAAGGATGCTCCAACTGTAGGGGCATATCTCATTAAGCTGTTCCCGGTAAAGTCTACGCTAAGGTGTTGGCGGCGCGTTCTAGAGCTACGGTCGAATCCAGGATAAGGGATGAATAGTGCGGTTTTCGTCACGGCAGAGGTACAACTGACCAGCTTTTCACTCTAGGAATGGTACTAGAGAGGGCTTGGGAGTACGCTAAACCGATCTACAGCTGCTTTGTAGATTTGGAAAAGGCGTATGACCAAGTTCCTCGAGGTAAACTCTGGAGTGTTCTGTAGAACAAGTAGTAATACTGAACTTTCCATGCAGGATTGGCCAAGATCTGTAATCAGGAAGACCGAGCTTCGTGGCAAAGCCAAGTTAGTGGTTTTTAACTCGGTGTTTATTCCAACTCTCACCTATACTCATGAAATTTGAGTATTGACAGAAAGAATAGGATCGCGAATACAAGCTGCCGAAATGAGATTTCTTCGTGCTGTTGTGGGAGTTACTCGCTGGAATAGGGTGAGAAACACGGCAGTGCTCGGGGAGCTCAATGTTGAGCAGCTGCTTCTCCGAACGGAAAGGGCTATACCTCGATAGTTTGGTCACGTGAGACGAAGCGTGCCTTGAATGCAATACCATCAAGTAGGCGACCGCTTGGCAGATCCAGGACGAGGTGGTTGAACCAAGTCCTAAAACTCGCCTGGATGCGCTTGGATATAGCGCCTGATAAGTTAGTGTCGATGACGAAGGATCGAGTGGCCTGGAGATCTCGCGTGGGGAACATGCGGGCTACTGAAAATTATGATTATGATCCTTTTTCAGCCGATTTGGACAAGTGAGCAAGACGTATTGAGGATGTTTTCTACTATTTATTTCACGTCAGTTTTTGAACAAAATGTCGATTAAATGTAGATTTTTCGGGTATTCACTGCATTAAATTTGCCGCCATTTCGGGGGCTATAGAACCTATTTCGGCTCGTATGTCACCTTTGAGTTCGTCAATGGTCTTCGGCTTGCTGGCGGCAACTTTACTTTACCTCAAAGAGGAGCCCACTCTAAATCACAATTTTTCAACAGAACGTGTCCAGGGAACTTGCGCTGCAAGTGGCAAGGAGCGCCGTCTTCAAGTTCATCAGACCTTTTTCACGCATTTGGGGACACAACAACTGCGCCAACATCCAACGATACCGCGCGCAGTCGACGATTTTCAAAACTTTGAAGAAAAATGGTCTAATGATGGTTTTTGAGAGAACTCCGACCCGACAGTGACATTCTGATCGTGCAGTGGTGTTTCGTTAATGACGTGTGGGTTTTCTGTTCCCCAAATTCGGCAGTTTTTTTTATTGACTCCGCCAGAGAAGGTTCTTCCACAAAATGTTGTCCCAAAAATCAGGCACGGCATCGATCATTCTTACGACAGTAATTCCACATTGCAAGCGACGCGGCTTGTCCGTTGGCAAGACTTTTTAAGCAAGTAGCCCTTTCTACAGGAAGAGATGATGATCCACTCACTCTTAATTCCTGAGATTTGCGGCGATAGGACACATTTGGATCATCGGCAGCACTCTCTCTTACCCCTCTCTTACCCGTCGTGGGCGCGTTCGATTGGGATACTGGCGAGTCGCTACAGACCCGTACTCAAAGAAATTCTTTACCAAAGTACGAATGGTGTAATCTGAAGGCGCCGAATTACTCCCATATTTTTAACGATACGCATGCACAGTTTTCACAATGAACGATTGTTTTCAATGTAAAGGGGTGCAGTATCAGCGCGTTATTTCGGTTTGTATTAACTCGTATCTAAAATGGTACTGAATGGCGTTTCAGAATCGTGAACATTTATCAAAATCGGTTGATCGATTTCAGAGTTATTCAGTGTTGAAATACCGAAGGTCTAGAGTCCTTTAGACTCTCCCTTAAGTCCATCACTAATTCCGTGACTTGATTCTTGCCTTTATAACGCTAACTCGCAATCACTTTGATCTAAAGTACATGTTCCCTCTAGCCTCACCAGTAAGATTACAAAAACTAACTTTAACTCAATTTTTTTGTTTTCTTCTTTCAGATATCCGATGATGACCGAATGAGCTTAACCACGGCTGTATCTGATGAAGATGATGGCGAGAGTGTCATGGCGTCACCATATAAAGCAAAAGCAACAGGAACAGCAGCATCTTCATTCAATTGCACTGGAGCTGTACGAAAAGCCGGGTAAGAGCATATCTCCTGCACTGAAAACTTTTGTCCCTATCCCTCCTCCTCTTATTCCTCCTTCTCCTCCTATTACCACTTATCGTCGTACTGAATCGTCTTTGACATTTACGTTCAAGGACATCTTATCTCTATCTTACCATTACGTTGCGAATTTTATAGATCACAAAAGCAAAGAGCAGGATAGGAAGACAGAAAGGACAAAATACGCACACGTGTATTGTGAGTACGTATACCACGCGTAAAACACTTATGTTTATCCTTGATTCCATCCGGAAATCAGAGTCAAATAAAGTTTGATTGGATGCGTGTTTTTTTCTTTGCCAAAGTGATAATAGGTTTTCTTCCTGTTCCTGTTGCAAGGATCATAGAATCAAGCTCTCATGCACACACCTCCGGACGACAGAGAAAGCAAAAGTTGGCTTTCTGCACACCACACCAGTGCGGGGGGTATGAGTAGAGAATTGAGGATTCAATTCTAGAAAATCCATGTGAAGTGTATGGGTCCTTATGATGTTAGCAAATAAGTAGAATAGTCGGGAATTCACACAGACAAATGGATATTTGAAGTTACAGCAAGACATGTTGAATTAGTTTCGATTTAACATCGATTGTAGTCCACGTTAAGAGGCGCCAGGATATTGTTTGCTTAGGCATTGGTTTCAGACACCATATACTGGAGCATTAAAGTATCCGTTTTCCTGGGCCTCGCACTGCTGACTCTAACTCTCCTTTGACCTAAAACGTCCTTAAAACGTCAATTTCGTTTCTAATCCCCTGATAGTCTCGGCAAATGTCGTCCAATTTCACATGCACGCAATATCCTTTGCGTCATGGTTTCCTTCGAGACACTATCCACCCTATCATCATGCGCGTATTGTAACTATACTAACATCTGTGTTTCTATTTATCTAGATTCCTATCGGTGAAGAAATGGCTGCTACGCAAAAAACATCAAATCGAATTGGCCCGCAAACGCGGCTGGAAAGGTTACTGGGTGTGCTTAAAGGGAACAACGTTACTCTTCTATCCGTGCGATTCGCGCGAAGGACGTTCTGTGGAGGCGGCACCAAAGCATTTAATTATCGTCGACGGAGCGATTATGCAGCCCATACCAGAGCACCCGAAACGTGATTACATATTCTGCCTGAGTACAGCATTTGGCGATGCTTACTTATTCCAAGCACCTTGTCAGGTAAGTTGACAGACAACCCATCACCAAATCGAAACAAAAAATAAGAAAATCCTCATGGAATAATAAATCGTAGGTATTTCCGGGTTATAAAACATAAAACATACACTCCACCCCTTCCGTGCAACCTGGGATCGGTTAATGTCATTCGAAATGGCAATTCGGTGCTCCCCTTGGCGTGCTCGCATGACTCGTGTGCTGTGTACATTTAAAGGATCCGAAAGAGATTTAGATTTGAAGAGCCAAAAAAGGATTATCTACCCAGGACACGAAAAAATGATTTTAATATTCCGCAAGTTCACTCATTTGAGTGGAACTGCTCCCGGCCGAATATGATGTTCAGGACACACGGCCTCTACTACATATCAGGAATCAGCATCTAAATGACAACAATACATATGTTGATTTTTTGCTCGGATGTTTTCTTGGTTTTCGATGTTATCATTCAGGGAAGATCTTCTTCCAGGCGCTAATGTTGGGCGATTTCATTTTTTTTTTGTTTTTTTCGATTCCGTGAGAAGTGTGATGTGATTGCTAACAGGATTTCAGTTTGAAGCCATCTGCATCTCTTTTGAGGTTTATTTTTTTCACTTAAACTAAGGGCTACATTGGGACCAGGTTAATGGATGTAGTGAACGTGATCAATACGAGCACAGGGGTCATGTGCTGAATGTCAGATTAATTCAGTGGAGATGCCCCCTTGGAGGCTATAAAAACAAACGCGTCAGTATTTCGTTTGTTTTTACTTTTTCGAGAAGTGGAATGCCTAGTTGCAGTATATCGATTCCTTGCGCTATTCATTCTGAGCAAACACTGCTCTCTTGCAGACTTCCTGAGGTATAATACGGAAGAAGCGACGTGACTTGGTTGTTCCCTTTTCCATATTGGTTAAGATGTTTCTCTTATGAATACAGCGATAAAAAATCAATGCACAAGGGTCCTTTAAATCCATGACTCAAACCCTTGTAGCGTATTTATCCCACTCAAATGTGCCGAAAAGAGCTAAACCTTGGCGGTAGGGTGATAGATAAGTTTCTCCGCGAATAACATTGATCTTACGAGTAGTGTCCAAAAAGCATAAGACAGTCTTGTTGAATGGAACGCTATACACGGATGCTGAGAGAGCACACTGAAAAGTATACAATGCGGCTGGTATATACTATATTGACTCAAAACGGTACCCGGAGCGGTCTTTTGCATTTATTGAAAGCTCTGACTCGAGTTTCTGGTGAAATTACCACAAAAAATCAATACAGTGTGAGGCGATGCATTATCGAGGTGCAAAAACCAAGAGCTGTCTCGTCACAATTCCGGCCTCTTTATTCGAATATCTTCTTTTGCCAGTTTGATCCGGCGGAAGGAACTCAACACAACGCAACACACGTTATTCGAAAACAGTCAACGTGACTTCGAATTGTGTGCGATTTTGGGCCGATTTTTTTGGTCTTGCCTCACCATTAGCCCGATAGCCATATGACTGATCTGTTGTTTTCAGATCGTAAGCGTATATCCGAGTCTTGTCTTCGGCAATTACGCGTTTCCTCTTGTCCTGATACTCAGAAAACAACGCGAATATGTTCAAAAGACCTAAACATCCTAATTATAAATCGGCGGTTTATAGGCACCGGGGTTGGACTCGAAGACTCTTCGGGCCGGAACTGTGCTATCCATTCGCTCTACATGGCCTAGCCATCTTAGACATTGGATCCGTAGACATCGTACTAGGTCGTGTGTTGGCCAGTGAGTCTCGTAAGATTTTTTCAAGCACGATGTTCAGAAAAGTACACGACGGCGCGTCACCTTGTCTAAATGCTTTTTTAACGACAAAGGTCTTGGTTAATTCGTTACCGGCCTTAATGGAGCAGCGAGAATTTTCTATTGTCATTCAGCATAATCTGACGAGTTTGGCAGGGATATCAAAACTGGACATGGCACTGTATAGCTCCTTTATATGCACAATGTCATACGCGGCTTTGAAATCGACGAAAAGGTAATGAGGGTCAATTTGGTATTCTTGGGTCTTCTCCAAGCTCTGCCGCAGTGTGAATACTTGATACATATATTGTGGATATACCTGGCTTGAAACCTCACTGATAGAAACCTAACCGTACGGCAGAGAAGATCTTATATGCAATGTTAAGGAGACTCATGCCCCTGTAGTTGGTGCAGTTATAGGGTCTCCTTTCTTGTGGACCGGGCAAACATTTCTGAGATTCTGTTCGTCGGGCGTGCTTTCCTCCGACCATATTTTACAGATGAGCTGGTTCATGCACCCCACCAGCTCATCTCCAGCCGCTTTAAATAGCTCGGCAGACCGGCCGTCTAAGACCACAGTTCTATTAGTATTAAGCTTCGAAATTGTGTGTAAGTATGTTGGCGTTACAGTCCTTGAAGGACCTGAGCCGAGCTTCTCTCAATCACCCATGTTGTATGTGATTTCATTTTCCCATAGGTGAAAGGGACCTACAGTTTATGTCCGGTTCCGAACGGCGAATTTCGAGAAACTTTTCATGACAATTTTACTACAGGGGGTTTTGTCAGAACCCCGCTCCACTGAGGAGTAGTACCGTGAAAACACGTTCGATGACATGGCTGTGTCGGGATCCGATCCCGTGTCATTGGCGGCAGAGGCCAAAACACTACCCACTGCGCCACGGTGCTCTCAATTCAGCTTCGAAATTACCAACTTATTTTCATCTAGGCCGGAATTCTCTTACATCTTCGTCCGCTGCGAATGAATCATTCTGCCTGACAGCGGTATTAGATCTTTTTCGCCGTTAAACACTCTACAGAAATGTTCCTTTCATATTCTCAGCCTCGACTGTGACTCTACTACTAGTTGTCCGTTTTCGTCCCTACAGGCTTCTGTTCTGTCTTTATAGCCCTTGCATGTTCGTTTTACTTTTTCGTAAAACTTTCGAGTGTCATTCCGGTGGTAGCATCTCTCCATCTCCTTGATCTCACGCTTTTCATGCTTCCTTTTTTTCTTCCTTAAAAGCGTCTGTTCCGCCCTCCTTTTCGTAGTGTTCGCGAGTGGCTCTCATCCGTCTGTGTAGCATGGCTTGGTTGGCGGCTTACTTTGCTACATGGGCTTGCCCGCATTGCTCATTAAACCAGGGGTCTAGCTGGCGGTGGCTTGAAACACAGCACATCAGAGGCAACGTATCTGTCGGCGTGCTGGCAATGATGCTACTGTTGTTCTACGGATTGTGTCACGGAATTTGATTGAGATTTGGGATCGAGGGAAACTCGGTCAGCCAAGATCTTAGCGGACTCCTGTCTTTCCTTTACAGCTTTTCGACATACTTACGTTGTCCCGTAATTCGTACCTTGGCAACAACAAGGTGGTGATGTAAGTCGGAGTTGGCTCCTCAGAAGGAGGAGTGTCTTGCGTTGATCGCAACGTGATCAATCTGGTTGATGGCCAACTGATCAGATAATTGTCGAGTTCCTCTGTGGATGTTGAGATTCTGCAACAGTTTGCTAGTTAGAAGGAGATTACGCCCCGCCAGGAAATCAAGTAACCGATGTCCGTTTTCGTACGTGGTGTCGTGTAGATTATAGTTCCCCATGATCGACTCAAATATGTACATATGTCCTCTTTGCTCAGTTCCGCATTAAAATCTCCTAGTACTGTTTTTATATCGCAACTGGGACATTGGGCACAGGTTCTGTCTGGGAGATCGTAGAAGTCGTCTTTGAGTCGATCGTCCTTTTCTTCGGCTGGGGCGTGAATATCAAAGGAATCTTCCCGAAATTGGCTTTAATGCGGACTATTATGACTGTTCGCTTACATTCCGGAGTCTTCCTCGATTAATGAATCTGCATCCGAATAAGCGTTGTTTGTTTTCTTTGTAGCAATTCCCGTGGTAGATTTCGTAGTTTTTCATCCTCCATTTGCATGGTCTATCCCATCTCACTTCTTGGAGTGATTGCGTGTACCCACTCTGTTACGGGACCTCATATTTCAAGTGCAGACTCGCAAGTCATTTAGTCGTTTACAGAGATCGTCAGATTTGTATCCGTCCGTATACGAGGCTGGTGATTGCTTCGCACCAATTTATGTTTTCCGTGATAGGGATGTGACTCCTAAGCACAACCCCAACCTAGAGGGCCAGTTTGCTTTTTCTCCAATAACAAGCAGGTCGAGACCCTGCACACATTGGTTCACTACCTGGTGGATGTCAAAGCAGCTATCCAGGGGGGCCACGCGAAGGATGTGTGAGTCTGGTGTTTGTCATGTTAAATGCGATCAGCTTCTTTGCTTTGTTAAGAAGTTAAGGGCGCCTTGGCTTTGATGGTGATATGGTCGTGCTCAAGGCCCAGCAAAACTAATATCTTCCAGCGTACTGTGCTTTTCTTAAGCGTTAAGCACAACACTCTCTAATATAGCATAATTTCATATCTAGTGGAGTTCCACAGGGGTCAGTATTAGTACCTAATTTTTTACAACATTATGTACCATGGAGCTTTAAGACTTTAAATCAGTGTGATGGTTGCTTACATATAACTTTGGATGAGCAACTGGAAAAAACTGCTCTTGTGAGTTGGAGAACTCTTTTCATTTTGCATTTTTCGGCAGAGCAGTAGCTAATTTCATTGTACCTAGTCGACGACTGATAATCACAGTTTTTGTGTAACCAAATTCAAGATCGTCCTATGCCTCGAGTTTTTAAATCACTGCTTGCCATTTACTTTTAAAATGTTCTTTCGTGTAAACGTCAACCCACATACAGTGCTTTTGTGTCATCTTTTTGAGCTTTAAAAGTTGTCCTAGGTAGGTAGGTAGGAACGTAGCTTTCCCAGAAATGAGAAGAACACACATAGGCCAGGGAGGGCCGTTGTGCAGCTACGAGGGAGTTTAACCCCCTATTCGTGGAACCATTTTGTGCTTCCTAAGGAATTAAGAAGATCAGATATCCCTACTTGCCGAACTTCAGTCAGATCGTTAAGAAAGTAAGATCCCAGGTATCGTTTCCTGATTGTGCAAAATGCCGGGCAGGCGCAGAGAAGGTGATGAATGGATTCGACCTCCTCCTCGTCTAGACAGCTTCTGCAAAAATCATTCGGAATTATACCTAGTTTTTGCGCGTGACTGCCAATAAGGCAGTGTCCAGTGATGACACCGATGACTTTGTTGATGTCAGTTCTTTTTAGGGAGATAATACTCCTAGTCCGTTGACTATCGAGCCGGGGCCAGATTTGCCTTGTGATGAGGCAGGTTTGTCCCTGAGTCCATCTCCGGTTCGTCTCGGCCCTGGCGAGATTTGTAAGATTAAGTTTAATGGTTGCAAAGGGTATTCCCTCACGATTGATTGTAGCATCGTTTCTTGTTTGGCGAGTGTGTCGGCTCTTCCATTTCCTGGAATGTCGCTGTGTCCCGGTACCCAGATAAGTTGAATGTTGAACTGTTCGGCCATCTCGTTAAGAGATAGGCGACAGTCGAGACTAGTTTTTGATGTGTACACATAGGACTCCAACGACTTTAAGGCTGCTTGACAACCCGTGAGAATGCGGATATCCGTGGTGGATATCACGTTCCACTTCAGCCAAGACAAGGCCTCTTTCATTGCCAACAGTTCCGCCTGGAAAACGCTGCAGTGATATGGTAATTTTAGAGCTTTGTTCAGCTTAAGTTGTTTGCAGAATACTCCACTACCCACCCCGTCTTTGGTTTTAGACCCGTCAGTGTAAAAATCTACGCAGTTTCTGCGGGGTTGAGTCTGGCGAGTCCAGTTTTGTCTGTCCGGGTAAACCGTTGTAAAGTTTTTTTCCATGATTGCGGTGGGATCTGTGAGGTCTAAGTTTTCTGCCATACTTGACCTGTTATTCAGGATGGAGGAGTGGCCAGTGACATAGCTCGTCCAGTTCGAGTTGGCTTTGAGTCTCATGGCCGTTTGTGTGGCAATTTGCTTGCCGAAAATATCGAGTGGTGTAAGGTTGAGTATCATGTTAAGCGCAGCCGTTGGGGTGGACCTGAGGGCCCCGGTAATACACATACACGCCAACCTTTGTACCTTCTCTAATTGCTTGAGGTATGTTGTCTTGTCCAGTGCTGTCCACCAGACTGTCACTCCATACATTAGTATGGGTCTGACGACCGTGATGTAGAGCCATAGATTGATCTTGGGGTTGAATCTCCATTTTTTCCCTAGGACTTTCTTGCATGTGTAGACAGCTATAGTTGCTTTTTTAACTCTTTCGATTGTGTTGCTCTTCCTGGTTAATTTCCTATCTAGTATAATGCCAAGGTATTTCGCATTGGAGGAATAGTTTAATTTGGTACAAGCAAAGTGATAGGGCAGTGTTCCGGGATTTTATGCTCTTTGGTGAATAGCACGAGCTCCGTTTTCTGGGGATTCACCCTGAACCCGTTGCTATGGGCCCACTTGCAAAGAATTGAGAATGCCGTTTGCATACGGTCATTCAGTGAGGATAGGTATTTACCTGAGATTGAAATGGCAACGTCATCAGCGTAGGCAATAACGTCCAGGCCTTCTTTCTCCAGTTTAATTAGGAGTTCGTTTACAACTACTACTACAATAGTGACGTCAAATGGAAGGTCGGCTATAGCAACCGTAAAATGGTAGAACTGCGTGAATTCCGATAACAAAATGTAACAATTTGTAAGCATTGTTGGGATAAAGGTCCTTATTTTCAAAAATGGCAATGCGCAGTCAGAATGCTTGACTTTGACACATGTCACAAATCCTGTGTGAGATCTCAGAAATAGAACACTAGAAAACCGAACAGCAAACAAGTCATCCATTATAACACTTGGTTGGTCCCTCAATTGAGTATATGCTAGTTTCTATGCAATCGAAATCCTACAAAGTCCTTTGAAAGGAAACATTTTCGCTAGTAACAGCAATTATAATGAAGAAGACTGTAAAATTGAAATTCAGGTTCTTGGTCAAAAAAAGCGTCCCTTTGAGTCATGGACCACAAATAACGCGCTTCGCAACAGAAGTCAATGCATCATGTAGTATAGGCAGTTACTCACACCCCAAGTCTTTGCTTCCAGTTTTCACGTTCTTCAAGATTTCCTTCCATCACTCCCAGTGACCGAAAGGGGTTTCCAGTTCCTTAGTAAACAGTTTCATGTAATGGCACCAAAACGTTTTCCGCTCGCTTTTTTGTGTTTGCATACTATCCAGTTGCCATTGGCTTTTAAAAAGCATTCACACCAATCTTCCAGATATGAGTCAGGGTTACACGTACAACATGTACACATGCATCTACATACTGCATTGACGCAGCTTATGAAACAAGCAAACATGCTTGAAAGTCCTTGAATATTTGAAAATGCATGCGCTCAAAGTGCCTGTGGAAAGTGGTGATTTGCTTGTTTTTCGCTTTTTTTTTTTTTTGTTTTTACGCTCCTGCGTTATTGAGAAGTCGTAACCGCAGACGTACTTACAAAAACACAAACCTGGGCATATACATATATATGTACATATAAGGCAATACACATGAGCGCGCGCATCAAGTTATCCTTTCAAACGTACCTATAGAGTACTTTTGAAAAAGGACGAAAGCAGCAGAACTGGAGGAGAAAAAAATGCTGCTCATTGGCAAGCGAAACTAGAACACACCCTGCGGTTATTTAATTGTTTTTTCCTCAATTTCGCTTTTTCCCATCCTTTTTTTGTTTTTGGTTTTGTCGTTTTGCATCCACTTGCGAAGGAAGCAGTATATTCCTAACTCGATGGGTGGAATCCTTATAGCCTAAGTCGTGGCACACAAAAGATTGTTTGGTCCCCCGAAGCGAAGATGACCGCGTTTGTTATTTGTGTTGTACTACTATATAAAAACAAATCCTAGGCTGCGCTCAAAATGAAGACAAGAAAAGGATAGTGAAAACCATATGAAATCAAGGATAACTTGCTTTTTATCGTGCGGGCTCGTTCTCGTATTTTACAATGTATTATCACACTATGGTAAATGAATTTTAATCCATGGCTATCAACGAAGGACGATGAAGTTTGGGACCCAATCCATATCTCAAGGATTCCCTGTTGTCTTTTCAGTGCCATCGAGTCAATACTCAGTGCAGGCGCCAGTTGAGTATATACAAGTCAACGCCTTGAGCCATGCGAGTCATACAGGACACGGGCTAAAAGGGGTCCATATTTGCATATAAATAATAAATTATATACATATGTACTCGTATGTATGTATCTGCACACCTTATTGTCCTAAAGTTGTAAACAGAAATTGAAAATAGGTTGTGGGACTGGAAACATCCATAGATGGGAAATGGGCTTATGAAAGGGCGCGTGGTGTAGAACTAAGCAGAAGTGAAAAGTCCTTGAAACCCTTGAGCAATGAACTTTATTGTGCAAAGAAAGTTGAAAATTGTTTTCTGGGTCATGAGTGTAATTCGAACGTATTTGTAAGCGTAAATACGATAAAACAGTTAGTTTTGAATCTCTTATCCAATTTTCTATAAAAGCTCCTTGGGCAACGTTCAGAACAATTTTTTACCGTCAGGACTTGATATAGCTGTTAATTAAATGTATGCTTTTTGGAGGCACCTTTCAGATGTTTTGTTTATCTTGAAAACCATTTTCCGACTTTTGACCGGAGAAAGCTGCCTGATAAAGGGCTTTCCATCACCGAAATGCTCCGCAAAATCTTTGTGCTTGTCCTTTTCAAATGATTCCCTTAGATGAAGACTAGTTCAATGTCAGTTGATGTTTCTCCCGAACACGGAACTCTCTCGATACTCTAATCGACAAAGCGCACAGCTGTCAGCCAGTGAAAATAGTGACGATTTGATTGCTGTAAATTTCCATCAAACAGATCCAATCGAGATTCAAAATTGTCAGCTCCATTCTCGATCTGGAAGCTGCTCATCGGAAACGAATGAATGAACAGGTTGAAAGTCGATGAGTCAATGTCAGATTTTGGTCAAGGATGGCGAAAAGTCATCAATATTTACGTGGTCCCTTATCTGCTCGCATGATTTCCCATTCAAAAATAAAAAGCGAAATACCGAACGAAACTGCTCTTTTTCCACCTTGACAAAATACGTCGAACGTTGGACGACCCTCGCTCAGTTCACCTGAATCGACTATAGCTTTCCAACAAGTCTTTTGAAATGAAAATATAGTTAAGACGCTTACCAATGACTCCTGTCCTTTTACTCTTATTTTGCTATGTGGACATGCTCCGCATTGTTTCTTTCGTTCACCTGTTTCAGCAGCAAACTTATCCATGGATAACACTCGTGTGATCTACAATCTCCGTTTTTTCAATGGTACAACCATTGCTCTACTAATGCTTGATCAAGGACACAAGAAAAGTTGGCTGATACAAAATTTCTCTGCAGGATGATGTTGGGTAGCACAAATCCGATTCTGTCAACGGAACCTGTGTTTGAAGAATGGCATTTCAGACTGTATTTTTCGTAGACACGATTGTCTCTTGGGTAAAAAGTTATATTGATTTGAAGATGAGCGACATATGTATCTAACGAAAAATATTCCAAAAACGTGCTGAAAAATGAGTGAGGTGTACGATAAGACCACTGGTCCAAACACGCATGACAGTTTTGAATCATCTGAAAAAAAAAAAACCACTCAAAGAAGCTCAATGCTTGGGTGCCACATGAATAGATCCAAAGAGCTTTGGCTGACGCCGTGGCGCGGTGGTTACTGTGTTGGACTTTGACGCACGATAAGCGAGTTCAGATCTCGATAACACCAACGCCATTGAATGTTTATTTCTCTCCTCGGCTTCTCGACTCACGCCATTCGGAATCGGCATTAAACTGAAGGTTGCTTTCGCCTATGCGAAAAATAAATCACACACAACATGGGTGATTGAGAGAGGCTTGGCTCTGGTCCTTAATGGGCTGTAGTGCCACCAAAGAAAGAAGGTTTGGCTGACCGGATTACCACCGGTGAAACGCTGCTGAAACCCAACGAAATCGAACCATACTTGAAGCGAGTTATTACGGCCGAATGATAAATGGATTATATATGAAGAGATCCAACGTAAACGACCATGGTTTGTGTTAAGACCAGTGCAGGAAAGTGCGGCCAGAATAGACCAATAGAAAAGAAGTTGTGTTCTATCACAACAATGTCAGCCCGCTTACATCTTTGATGTCTTGGAACAAATTGACGAAACCTGGTTGGGAAGGGTAGATGTCGAAACCTTGTACCACCTGACTACCATTTGTTTCAGTCAAAGCAAAACTTCCTCGATGCTTAAAAATTGGTCAGGCAAACAGCCGCTGAAAGCCAATGTTTAGATCTAAACATTTCCCAATCAAATTCAAGGAAATTGTAAACAAACCAATTAAGTTTGCCCCATTCTAATACTACACACCGATTCCAACGTTGCACCCACTATTCAATAAACCTCCCATGCCGCTTTGACCTTTTCTACATGGCCGTGATGGGGTGCCCTAAGGTCTGACTTCAAAAAAACTCTTGCACACTGAACCAATGAACGGAAATGGGCCAGCGCATTTACGAGGTGCAAGATCCAACCTTTCTTGGCGAATGGAAAACACGTGCTCGCAGCCCCGGCTGCACCCATCAACCACTCTTCCCGTGGAATTGCCGTTAGGTATTACTTCGCGGGGCTGGTTAGCAAGTTATGTTATGTGCTCCAAATCGGCTCCTCTTTTTTCTTTTCAGTCTTTTAAGCTCGTTATAAATGAATATATCTCCAGCCAGTAGTTCTCTAAGTTTGTCATTAGGCTTACTAGATGCTCTGCAGTGGAATATGGCGTGTTCCGCTTCTCCTTTTATCTCTGGACATTCTGGGCAGAAGGATAAGCCAACATGTTCAAATCCGCCGTGCCCTGACAGGAATTGCGTAAGGTGGTAATTGCAATCTCCATGTGTTCTTTTTCCCGTAGGGATCAGCTTGTAGGTCCATCAGCCTTTTGTCATGTTCTCCCACTTGGCTTACCATAATGCTACAGATATTGCCCTTTCTTCGGCTTCTATCGTCCGGATATCCCTGATCTCTTGACGATCTGTGGTTCGCCATCTTCTTCCGCGATCGTCCGCAAACATCGTATTATCCTTCTTGCCTCTTTCGTTGTAAGGGCTCCCGCCCAGACCAACTTACCACTCTGGAAACCAATATCACTCTCACGTTTCCTAGTCCACTGATGGTCGGCAGCAATCTGGAAGCGATGCCTGCGTTTGTGACGACTTTTTGCTGCAGTATTCGACATGGGCTCTAAAATTAAATGGGTTTCGCTACGGTAACTAAGGCGATGTCGTAAGCCAAACCGGTAATCTTAACTTCCTGTGGCAGTGTTAATCGTAAAATTACGTCATACATCATGTGCCACAGAAGAGGTACAAGTACTGAGCCCTGAGGGACACGATAAATGATGCCGCCGATAACGTAAAAAGTTATCCACATTTCCCTTAGTTGCGACTTTTCGCTTTCATTGGCCAATCCCCACGTTTTACCTCCACAATTACACTCATCTCCATACACCATCCGCAATTTTCGGAGGATTTACGAAGGGTATTTACCAGACTTTACTAAAAATTGGGTCACAACACGTTGTGATGTCACTAAAAAGTTTCCTTTTTTTGGAAAATTACACACAACGCACAAAAGAAACTTGCTGTCGACTTTAGCCCTGGACGAAAATTGAAAGAATGGGCCTCCGTTTTAGACAGATATTGAGGAACGACGTAGTGTTGCTAATTTCCGAGTTATGGTCAAATTCCCAGTACTTAATTGCCAGTCCCCGTACGGCAGTTATATTTCTACAGTGACTTACTTACTTTGGTGACTCTACAGTCCGTGGTGAACCTAGGCCTCAACCAACAAGTGTCTCCAGCTGGCACGGTCTTTGGCCAGCTGTTTCCAGCACCGCACGCCCAGTTGGTTAAGGTCCCCTTCCACCTGCGTGCGTCACCGTTGATGCGGCCGTCCTCACCCGCTCCTTCCTTCCGGGGTGGATTCGAAGACTCTTCAGGTCGGAGCTGTATTTTCCATGCGCTCTACATGGCCTAGCCACCTTAGATGCTGTATCCGTAGACGTCGTACCAGGTCGATATCGCTGTACAACCCGTACAGTTCTTCGTTATTCTTCTCCTCCATACACCGTATGAACAAACGGAACCGTAGACAGTGCCAGAATTTTCCTCTCGAAACGACCAAGGGCATCTTCATTCGCTTTTGTTAAGGTCCAAGCCTCTGCGCCGTAAAGGAGGACTGGGATGATTAAGGTCTTATATAGTGTCACCTTGGTTTTCCGAGAGAGGGCTCTACTCCTCATTTGCCTCTTGAGCCCAAAGAAACAGCGGTTGGCAAGAGTGATTCTGCGTTTTATCTCAGCGCTGGTGTTGTTGTTGCCGGTCATCAGTGAGCCAAGGTAGACGAATTCCTTGACCACTTCAAAGTTATATCCGCCCATAGTGACGTTCTGGCCAATACGGTGTTGGCCGTCTCTTTTCTATGAAAGCAGATATTTGGTTTTACCCTCATTAACCTTGAGGCCTCATTGACGTCTCGCTGTGTCTATCCTATCACGTCAATGTCGTCGGCGTACGCAAGCAATTGCGTAGACTTGAAATAAATCGTACCTCTTGTGTTGGCCAGTGACTCTTGCACGATCTTTTCAAGCACGATGTTAAAAAAGTTGCATGGCAGCGCGCCACCTTGCCTAAATCCTTTTTTAACATCAAAGGTCTCATTACCGACCTTAATGGAGCAGCAAGAATTCTCCATTGTCATCCTGCACAATCGGACGAGTTTGGCAGGGATGTTAAAATTAGACATGGCCTTGTATAGGTCATCTCTATACACGCTGTCATTTGCAGCCTTGAAATCGACGAAGAGGTGGTGAGTGTCGATTTGGTATTCCTGGGTCTTCTTCAAGATCTGCCGTAGCATAAATATTTGGTCTATTGTGGATTTACCTGGCCTGAAACCACACTGATAAGAGCCGATCAGGTTATCCACAAACGGTTTCAGGCATTCACACAATATATGCGATGTTAAGGGGACTTATTCCCCTATAGTTGGCGCAGTTATAGGGGTCTCCTTTCCGGGCAAACGATTCCATTCGTCGGGCATGCTTTCCTCTGACCATACCTTGCAAATGAGATGGTGCATGCACCTTACCAGCTCATCTCCAGCCGCCTTAAGAAGCTCAGCAGACAGGCTGTCTGCGCCCGCGGCTTTATCAGACCTATCGTCTAGGTCAAGTAGACGGAATTCTGTTACAACGTCGTCCATTACGAATGGCTCGTTCTGCCTGACAGCGGTATTTTGTCTATCACCGCCGTTATATAGTCTGCAGAAGTGGTCTTTCCGATTCCTCAGCGTCCACTGCGACTTTACTACCAGTTCTTCATTCTCATCCCTGCAGGCCGCCGCTCTGGCTTTGTTGCCATGGCATGTTCGCTTTACCTTATCGTAAAACTTACGGGCGCTATTCCTGCGGAAGCATCTCTCCATCTCCTCGATCTCACGCTTTCCGTGCTCTCTCTTCTTTCTTCTGAAAAGCGTGTATTCCTCTCTTCTCTTCTGCTTATAGATTTCACGAGCAGCTCTCGTCCGTCGTTGCAGCATGGGTTTATATGCCTCTTGTTTTGCTGCATGGGCGTGTTCTCATTGTTCATCGAGCCAGGGGTTTCTAGGAGGTGGCGGTTTGAAACCCAGCACCTCTGAAGCAGCATCTCTGACGGCGCTCTGGCAATGCGCCCATTCCTGCTCTATTGTTTGTGCTGCTGTGGGCGGATTTTGAGAGAGCTTGTAGGAGACACGATCGGCAAAGATTCTGGCAGTCCCCTGCGTTTGGAGCTTTCCGACGTCAAACTTACGTGGTCCTACTCGACTCCTAAGTATTCTTGATATCCTCATTCGTGCCTTGGCTACAACAAGGTAGTGGTCCGAGTCGATGTTGGCCCCTCGGAAGGTTCGTACGTCGAGAATACTGGAGGAGTATCTGGCGTCGATCGCAATGTGATCAATCTGGTTGATGGTCGATTGATCAGGAGACCGCCAGGTACCCTTGTGGATGTTGAGATGGGGGAATCGCGAGGTTACGCCCCGCTAGGAAATCGATTAGCCTGAGTCCGTTGTCGGACGTGGTGTTATGGAGGCTATGCTTTCGTATGATCGACTCAAATATGCCCTCTTTGCCCAGTTTTGCATTTAAATCTCCTAGGACTATTTTTGTATCGTAGCTGGGGCATTGGGCATATTTTCTGTCTAGGAGATTGTAGATTTCTTCTTTGAGTCGATCGTCCTTTTCTTCCGGTGGGTTGTGAGCGCATATTAAGCTAATGTGTCCAAATTTAGCTTTGATGTGGATTGTTATGAGGGGTTCGCTTATATCTCGGAAGCTCAAGACTTTTTGTCGGAGTCTTCCTCGAATAACGAATCCGTACACGAATAGGCGCTGTTTGTCCTCCTTGTAGCAGTTCCCGTAGTAGATTTCCTCTGTAACTAGAGTACGATATCCTCCTATCTTCTGAGCATTACCGACTACCTGGAGGCTATAAACGCCTTCGCAAAAATGTACCATGACGTTGACTTTTACGAATAAGTTCCCGTAACCCTGTTTTTCTATTACTCAGTCAGATACTATCACTTTTGAATTCGAGGTCCTTGCACTATAGGTACCTTACGTCGAAATTTTAATTTTAGTTCAACCACAATATGCAAACACACACACATTCACCTAATTTGATTTATTCTATTTCTGTAATTCAGGTGGAATTGGAAAACTGGGTAAACAGCATCCACAGTGCCTGTGCAGCGGCATTCGCTCGGCATCGTGGCAAAACTGGAACGTTGCATCTACTGCAAGAGGAAATTTTCCGCTTGGAAAAAGCCATCGAATCGGTAAGTCATGCGTTTCAATTTAATATTCAACTTTAACTCAAAATAACTGTAGAAATTAGCATTCAAAAATATCTGTGCGAGTGTGTTCACTGCAGCGTAAGCCTGTACCTTACGTATCGTACACATGTACGTTCCTTTCTGCGTGCGATTTTTCGTCTGTTCTGAATTTTTATTTTTTTATTTATCACAGAGAGAGAGGCAGCCCGGCTTCGAGCGTCTTTCAGCTAAATTTGGGCAAGTATGGGACGTTTAAAAGGATCAAACGAATCACGTACACATATACACACGCACTTGGGGATGTTTGCTGTATTCTATTTGTTATTTGATTTTTTTGAAGCAACATACGCCCAAATATTGAATTATTTCAATTTGGATTTATTTGCCTCTTCAGTCGGGTCGGGTGTCCTTTAGCTTACTCCTATGCTTGATCGATAAGCACACGTGTACGCTTTTGAGTCTTGACTTAAGGACCAGGGTGTGGAAATTAAAAACGGAATTCAGGTCAACAGTGCCTCTTTGATTCGAATTCGGGAATCGTTTTATTTTCTATGTCATCAGGAGGACGTGCATGTCCTTTTTTTCTGTCTAGACGGACGGATAGAATTTATTTTTTTTATTGTTCGTGTTTCGTTCGCGCACGTCGGAGTCTGAAACTGAATTTTCGCATGAACTAATACTTACTTACTTTGATGGCGCTACAGTTCGGGGAGAACCAGGGCCTCAACCAACAAGCCTCTCCAGCCGGCCCGATCTTTGGCCAGTCGCTTCCAGCGCCACACGCCCAGTTGGCTGAGGTCCCTTTCCACCTGTGCGCGCCACCTTAAATGCGGTCGTCCTCTGCTGCGTCGTCCCGCGGGGTTGGAGTCGAAGACTCTTCGGGCCGGAGCGTTGATGTCCATTCGCTCTACATGGCCTAGCCATCTAAGACGTATAGCCCGTACAGTTCTTGGTTGAATCTCCTCCTCCACCCTCCGTTTACACAAACGGGACCGAAGACTGCACGCGGAATTTTCCTCTCGAAACGCCCAAAGCCTCTTCATCCGCTTTTGATAACGTCCAAGCCTCTGCGCCGTAGAGGGATAACTTAGTTTTTCGAGAGAGGGCTCTATTACTCAACTGCCTCTTGAGCCCGAAGAAGCAGAGGTTGGCAAGAGTTATTCTGCGTTTTATCTCAGCGCTGGTGTCGTTGCTGCTTGTCACTATCGAGCCAAGGTAGACGAAGTCCTTGACTACTTCAAAAATATAGCTGCCGAAGGTGACGTTCTGACCAAGACGTCAGTGTCGCGCATATATTTGGTCTTGTCCCCATTTACCCTTAGACCCACTTTAGCCGCTTCTGTTTCAATCTTGCGAACACCTCATTGACGCCTCGGATTCTCCGTCCAATAACGTCAATGTCATCTGCGTAGGCAAGCAATTGTGTGGACTAAAACCCTGTCTATAACCTTTTTTAACATCAAAGGACTCGGTTAGTTCACCTCCGACCTCAATGGAGCAGCGAGAGTCCTCCATAGTCATCCTGCATAGTCTGACGGGCTTGGCAGGAATGTTAAAACATGGCATGGCTCTGTATAGCTCGTTTCTATAAACGCTATCATATGCGGCATTAAAGTCGACAAAAAGATGGTGCGTGTCGGAATTCATTGGTCTTCTCCAAGATCTGCCGTAGTGTAAATATTTGATCTATAGTGGATTTTCCTGGCCTCAAACCACACTGGTAGGAACCTATCAGATTGTCCACGAACGGTTTCAGGCGGCAGAGAGGATTTTGTACGCGACGTTCAGGAGGCTTATCCCTCTATAATTGGCGCAGTCATATGGGCCTCCTTTCTTATGGACCGGGCACACGATAGCGAGATTCCATTCATCGGGCATGCGTTCTTCCGACCATATCTTGCAGATGAGTTGGTGCATGTTCCTGACCAGCTCATCGCCAGCTACTTTAAACAGTTCCGCGGGGAGTCCGTCTGCTCCAGCAGCTTCATAAGACTTAAGTTTCGATATCGCTATCTTAACGTCGTCTAGGTCGGGTGGACGGGATTCTCTTTCGTCTTTGTCCATTGTGAATGGTTCTTTCTGCCTTACGGCGGCGGCATTTTGAGTATCATCGCCCTTATGCAGTCTGCAGAAGTGGTCCTTCCATAATCTCAGCATCGACTGGGACTCCAATACTAGTTGTCCGTGCTCATCCCTGCAGGCTTCTGCTCTGGCTTTATAGCCAGAAATAAAATGTTCGAACGTCGTTCCTGCAGTAACATCTCTCCATCTCCTCGATCTCGCGCTTCTCGTGCTCCTTCTTTTTCCTTCTCAGAAGCGCATGCTCCTCCCTCCTTTTCTGTTCATAGAGCTCGCAGGCAGCTCCCGTCCGTCGATGCAATGTGGCCATGTATGCATTCTGTTTCTCTACGTGGGCCTGTCTGCACTCATCATCAAACCAGGAGTTTTTCGACGGTGGTGGCTCGAAACCGAGTACATCTGAGTCGGCCTCTCTAATGGCGCTCTGACAACGACTCCATTGCTGTTCTATGGTTTCTGCAGATTGCATCGGGACTTGAGGGAGCTTGAGGGAGACTTGGTCTTGGCGGACTCCTGCGACTGCAGCTTTCCGACGTTCAATGATGGTGTTCTTACTCGACTTCGTTGATTCCCAGAAATTCCCATCCGTATCTTGGCTGCAACAAGGTAATGATCCGAATCGATGTTGGCTCCTCGCAAGGTTCGGCCATCTAGGATGCTGGAGGAGTGTCTGCCGTCGATCGCAATATGATCAATTTGGTTGGTTTCCGATTGATCGAAAGACCGCCAGGTCCCCTTATGGATGTTGAGGTGTGGGAATCGTATACTTGCTACTACCAGAATATGTCCCGCCATAAAGTCCACTAGCCTTTCCGTTTTCTGACGTGGTGTTGTGTAGGCTGTGCTTTCCAATGACCCGTTCAAAGATAACTTCCTTACCCAGCCTCGCATTGAAATCTCCTATAACGATTTTGGTGTCATAGCTGGGACATTGCGCATACGTTCTGCCTAGGAGATCATTGAAGTCATCTTTAAGTCGGTCATCTTTCTCCTCTGTGGGGGCGTGGACACATAATAAGCTTATATTGCCGAGATTGGTCTTGATGCGGATAGTTATGAGGCGTTCGCTTACATACTGAAAGCTTACGACTTTTTTTCCTGAGTCTGCCTCGAACAACAAATCCGCATCCGAATAAGCGTTGATTATTTTCTGTGTAGCAGTTTCCGTAGTAGATATCACAGTTTTTCATCCGCTTTTGGCCTGGTCCATCCTATCGCACTTCTTGGAGCGCGGTAATGTCTGCCTTATAGCAGTCCAAAGAGTTGACCAGTTGTCCGGCTCCACCTGTTTGAGGAACCTAACGTTCCAGATCCAGATCTGGAATTCGTTTACTTTTAGACGTTTTCGGAGATCGACAACATGTAATCCGTCCGTATCCGAGGCTGTTAGTTGTCTCTGAACAAGCTTTGGTTTTATGCGATAGGGATGTTGACCCTAAGCGCAACCCCAACCTGGAGGGCCAGGTCCCTCTTTCCCCAGGAACAAGGGGTCGGGTCGCTGCACACATTGGTTCACTACCTGGCTGGTGCCAGTATAGCTATCCAGGGGAGGCCACGCGGAGGCTGTGTGTCAACTTGGATTGAGCAGGGACAGAGATTGAAGCTGGCGTTTGCCAAGTTAAACGCGATCAACTTCTTTGCTCTGTTTGCTCGCTCCCTTCTCCCCTGAACTAATGCTACTGGTATTTTACGGGCTTTTACCCCGTTTATCGTAATGAAAATTCAGTCACCGGAAGCGTAACATGAGTCACTCAAACTCTGGTTTTATCGATAAAGATACCGTCCATAACCCTCTTGTCGACTTTTAATATTAGACAAATGCCCAACCATCAAATTTTATTGTTTTTCGCCTTTTATCGCAGCACATTTAAAAATGAGCTCGAAGCTCCACCACAATTTCAAGCCCTCTAAAAAACAGTTCCGTAAACATATTTTACACCCTTCTGCCTAGATGCACGTCGTTATATCTGTGCCATTCATATTGAAAATGACACTTCCACGGTACACATCCGTTTATATAGATGTGATGAGGAACGTTATTCTGCGTTCGATTTTCGGTCCCATAAACACAGAGGAGGGTTGGAGGAGAAGATTCAATCACGAGCTGTACGGGTTGTACGGCGACATGAGTCTGGTCAGGCGTTTACGGATCCAACGCCTAAGATGGCTAGGCCATGTAGAGCGAATGGACACCACAGCTCCAGCCCGTAGAGTCTTTGAATCCAACCCCGAGGGACGAAGAAATAGAGGATGGCCGCACCTAAGGTGGCGCGCACAGGTGGAAAGGGACCTCAATCAACTGGGCATGCGGCATTGGAAACGACTAGCGAAAGATCGTGCTAGGTGGAGAGGCATGTTGGTTGAGGCCCAGGTTCACCCCGAACTGTAGCGCCCGTTAAGTAAGTAAGAGGAACGTTTATCCATAAAGACCAAATCGGCCATAATTGCGTCTGGGTTTCACCGTAAAATTTATAGTTTTCCCCGGGAAAAAAGTTTCATTTTTATAGCTTAGCTGTCACTCGAAATGATTAAAATGGAACCGCTTGTGTTCGATGATACAATGGCCATAGGAGGGCAGGCAGAGCTGACAGAGATGATAGAAGACCGCCGGAAACAAATCACATAAATAATTCTTCATTTCTTTTTCTCGTCCTTTCATCTTTTGTAACCCTATTAATCCTATTAGGAGGGCAAAGTAATATTTGTGACAAGCGGAATCCCCGATTTATATAAGGGCTGGGTCGAAACGATTTCTCTCAGCGAGTCTTTTGTAGTATTCCCACCAAATTAAGGCAAAAGCTTTGGAAATACAGAAATACCCGCACAACTATCAGAGGATGGGATTATTCCTAATCACCATTTTCTTCTGTAGTGATGTTATTGTTTGATGGCAACAATGTCGGTATTTAGGTCCATTTTGGAAATTTCCAGAATGTACTGCCGGCGATATTGATGGTATTTGAAAGGTGACATAAATTGTAACGAATTGAGATAAATAATCTTTCAGTTGTTGGTTTGTTTGTTTTTTTAAATATTTTTTCCTTTGAGGACTGTGATCATATCCTTTAGATCGAATTGTTTTCGGTCTGAAAGCACCCGAATTGATGTAAGACCATATAGACAGATAATTCGGCTTTTATGCGAACATGATATTCAATCTGGATAATCGGATTAGTAACAGTAATAGGATTGATGCCACTTAACCTATGTATGCCTCGAGATGCTTATTTGGTTTGTGTCGAGACAGTAGATAGATACGTACTGGCTTATGTGGACAAAAACGACTGTTCTGTATTCGAGAATTTGTTCATACTTTCGCTTTTGTTTCGCAAGGCTTTTGACCTTTTATTGTATTATTGAGCTCGACAAATAAAATTCAGGCTCACCGCAAAGTTCATCCATTACGTAAACACCCTACTAATAGAGTGGGAGTCAGGGAGTAGCTAGAGTACAAGGTATGTAATTAAATATATAGAGTTGAGCAAAGTAAATACTTGTAGGCACTTGCCTACATACCTATTCCATGGCGCACGGTGAAGGTAGTCCTTATTCGTAAAATAGGGAAAGAGGATTACTCACTCACTAAGAGTCTTAGACCAATCAGTCTAACGTCCTTTTTGCTGAAAAGTATAGAGCGAATAGTAAAGCTGCACGTGCGCAAAGTTGCCCTTCGAATGCATCCTCTTTTGGAGATGCAACATGCTTATCAGCAAGAAAAATCCTGCGACACTGCGCATCAAAGTCTAGTTGGGAGAGTTGAATGCGCACCCGAAAGGAGAGAGTACGCGCTGGGCATCATCTTCGACGTTGAGGGAGCTTTTAATAACTCAATTTTTGATAGCATGTGTACCGCTGTTAGACGCTGTTAAAGCAATACTCTTGCACAGGACATTGTTCGCTGATGCAAGTCTCCGACATTGTGTCAAATCTGCCATAAACAGGGGCTCCCCGGAAGGTGGCGTCCTGTTTTCGCTGTTGTGGTGCGTGGTGTCCGACTGTCTGCTCGATGCTCTCAATTTCTCTGGAATCTATGTTAATGCCTCTCGCCGTTCTCTCTTTCGACTCATGTTTAGCGACTGTCTGTCGCAGAGCAGAGGCAGCGCTAAATGTGATCGATGAGTAGTGCACGAGAAATGGGCTGTCAGTTTATCCTCTCAAGACTGATGTCGTTCTCTTCAGGAGAAGGAGGTTAAATATTGGCATGACTCAGCTGGTGCTGAAAAGCATTCCCATTCCGATATCCAAGGAAGCTAAGTGCCTCGGAGTTATCTAAGACAGCAAGCTTCATGGTCAAAGCATGTATGTATGTATGTATGTATGTATGTTGGTGTTACCTTCCATGACGGACCCAAGTCGAGCTTTTCTCAATCACCTATGTTGCGTGTGGTTTCATTTTCCCATAGGTGAAAGGAACCGACAGTTTATTGCCGCTAGCGAGCGGCGAAATTCGAGAAGCTCTTCTTGACGATTGTACTACAGGGGGTTTTGTCAGTACCCCGCTGAAGGAGAAAAATACTTTCGATGCCAAAGCGCTGTCAGCGTGCTGTCAATACAAAAGTGCCTTTGGCAAAACACGGGGTGTATCCCCGGCAAAGGTCCTCTGGGCCTACATGGTAATGATAAGACCGATACTCTCATATGCATCGGTTGTCTAGTGAAACAGGTTAACACGCAAATACGTCGTAGCCTATTTCACCAAATTCCAAAGTACGGGGCCTTTTCCCAGCATGCCGGGCGCTGCTGCAGATACTATGATGTATTTATCAGAGTCATATCACATAATACTTAAAGCTGTGTTCAATCCTTTAACCAGCTCTAGGTTAGTGTATGAACTTTCACACATCAACGATTGGATCTTTAATGCACACAATCATAGACGGGGGGAATATTCAGTATGCAGGATGACTAAGTGTGTACACCGTAATGTCTGCAAGAAAAGCGCTGCATTCTTCGAATCCTTTAGGAGAATGGACAGCAGAAGACTTATGGGCATCATTACGGGCCATTACACTTTTGTCAAGCATCTCTGCAGGCTCGGCATCAGTGAGATGCCTACCTGTGCTGCATGCTGTGAAGAGGACGACACAGCAGAACAGTTTCTCTCTGATTGTCCCGTCACTGTGCGCGAGTGGCGCACCTTTAGGGCTGACGTGGTGTGTGTCGAAGCTCTTAACTATACATCAATGAAGCTCCTCATTTTTCTCCGGTAAACCGGGAAAATGGAGTGCAATGGACCAGTATTTTCCTCTGAGTCCTCCAACAGATAGAAGAAGCCTACAACAAAAAAAAAATAAAATAAAACCAAGTACTCTACTTTGAAGGCTCGGCGATACCATTTCTGCTGGAGAAACGTCATCACTCAAATAGTCGCCTCGGCTGTTTGACAGATGACGATCCAATGGTCAACAATTTTGATGACAACCACCAATAGAGGCATTTTTCCCGGAATTTTTTTTATAAAAAAAAAGGTCTGATGACCATAAAACTCTTAATATTCTCCTGAATTCTCGTTGCTCCAAATGCGACAGTTTTGCGTGCTTACCAACTCATCCAACGTGAATTACACTTCGTCGCTGAAAATCGATGAACACACGACGCGAATGATGCCCAGTTGGGTTGAGCTTGTATGCGTGTCCTTCAGAATATTTCACAACAAACTCAAGAAAATATTTATTTGAGGCCTCTAGGACGTTCTTCATTGCACTATGAGCAATCCTAAAATCTCAGTAAAATCTGGTCTGATAAAATGAGCTGGCATTAGCGGGAGGACTAACCCTTATTTGATGGTACCTAGCCGTCTAAAAGGTTCCTTGTATGAAGCTAATCTTCGGTACTATAGCTGGCGCGTGGTACTATAGGCCGCATTCAAGCCGAGCTAATAAGGGTTGGAAGTGAGGCAATATGTCTCTGTCGAAATAATCAGGCCTCTTCGACATCGGGGAAAAATCTTATTGAAAGAGCTTTTACTCTGTGAGTCGAATTGTTTGATCTTGTGCTTCCGTAACTACTTGACAGCGTAAAGTAAACTAAATCCCTATTACATCTCCGTAAGTTTGGTCAACCATGCATATCTACGTCGAAAAAGCCTCGCCAAAAGACAACTCAAAAGTGCCAAAGGTTTTTTAGCTTAACCTTAACGTTAACCTTTAACCTAAGACTTTTTTTTTTTTTTTTTCAGAGACTCGCTCAGGTTCAAGAGTTTTTATATTCTCTTATGATGAACGTGGTGCAGTGGTTGGGTTCGTTGATGTTCGTTCACTACTCTCAGGAGTGGTTGTCCTAGACCTAGATAGGACGAGAGCCGACCAAGTTCCGCGTTGGTTATAGTCCGTAGTAATTCGTTCGAGCACTTTAGTATTGCATACGCAGAGGATGAATTTGGGTTGACCATATACTGTGAGTGTTATGCCTGCAGCAGAACGTCTGGTTACTTTCCATTCACAACTACGTTGCATACTTTTTGTCCGTATAGGAATTACTTTTTCTTGGCTACGAAGCGAATTTGAAGCATAGACCTTTCGCTCGGCGGTCGATGATGTTAACCACTGCACCACGGCCACCCGAAAGCTTTGTAGCTATGAAGCTATGTATAAGCGCAGTTATACAATGTGGATAAAAAGTGGGTTCTGTTACTCAATTACTTTCCGATACCAAGGAAACAGCGACTGACAAGCGTAGTTTTTCACATGATTTCCGCGCTGGTAACGCTTGAGCTTATAACATGAGCAAGCGAAGTTCTTTACTACTCTAAGGGCACATAGGTATGCCTATACTTGCATTTTGTCCGGAACAGAATATGGCTCACTTAAAAGCATACCCAGTTAAGCCACAAGGCCCAAAAACACTTCAACAAACCTTGCTGAGTTAATCCGCTTATATCGGTATCATTTGAGTACGTGAACAAGGTTGTTTGGTTGTCTCTCTTCCCTTGTTAGTAGGATTTGCCCAGTGGATTTCAAAAAATCCTCAAATACCCCTTGTTTAGTTTAGATTTTCAAGGTCTTGAGTAGGTCACTTCATGGGCTGTGACCCAAAGAAAGATAAGGTCACTAATAACTTTGATAGACCAGCGAGAGTTCTCCGCTTACAGAATTTATGTGTAGAACCAAAGCAAATCTCCTCTGAATATTTCGACTTGGAAATGGGTATTCCAAAACATGCTCTTTGAGCCACAGTCTCTTTCTGTTTACATAGATACTCGTAAACGTGTCCACGACGTAGATATCTCCATCCGTTCTCCATCCAGTATGGGCACTGTGAGCTCGTAGGATTGGACTTACTTAAAGGTTGCTAAGCATTCGTTCTATGAAGTTCATTTAGGGACATGTTGGTAACTTTGTTTTATGGCGTTAAATCTATGGCAGGTCAGGTTAGATAAATGGGCACCCTATTGACGAGAGGTGAAGGCTCACTTAAACTACGAGTAGTCCATTGTGCCCAGTTAACGTTTAACCTATAAAAACCTAAAAGTTACGCTACAGATAGAAATCCCAGTAGACTGTTCAGCTCTATGTTACCTACCTCTATGAGTCCCGAAAGGAAGTGACTTCCAAGGAATATGCTCCTTTCCTCTTCTGCAGAAGTCATTGTGGGGCTGGACTAGTCTGGCTGCATGGTAGGATATCATAAAGTGCCCAGTGATGGTACGGACTGCCAATCGAATATTTCCACCACTGAACTTTAGCAAACTTTGTTGAGTTTGCGCCTGATCCTGATCTCGCTAGTTCGTTCGACTTCTCATTTCCGGAAATATTCATATAATCTAGTACCCAGCAGAGGGTCACCTTATTGACATTTGATATCTCCTCTAGCCTCCCCTTGGAGATTTTTACGAGCTTAGATCTTATGCACGTTGGCTGCAGAGCCTTGATAACTGCCTGGCTGTCAACATAGATAACAGCAACAAAGAAGACTGGTGATATATGTAGTCCGTTTTGGTTTTAAATCTCGAGATGGCCCATCGATTAAAGACTGATGCTTGGCCATGAGGACTCCTTGCCCAGAGACCGGATTATTGCATTTTTAGCGCAGTGGAAGGTTCAACATTGTCTCTAAACCCGCCGTTGGTGTGGATTTCATAGATCCGGTCACCGCCAGACAACCTGCCCTCTGGATCCTTGAACCACTGTGAAGATGGCATTTCTTCTCAAGTGCCTTCCACTAGACAATCGAACCATAGGCTTAAATAGGTCTTACCACCACAGTATACAACCACTATACCACTTTTGGTTTAAAGTCCAATGTCTTTCCAAAGGCTACTCTGCACGAATACAGTGCCACGTAGGCTTTTTAGGTTCTTTCATTAATGTTGTCCTTCCAGCTTGGAGTCTAAGATAATCCCAAGTATTTGGCTGATTTTTTGGGGACCAGATCGATACCATTCATACGGGGGAAAATGTATCTTTGTACAAATTTTCTCCTTATCAAGAGGACTACTTCGGTCCGCCGGATTTACTCCCAGGCCTCTCCCCTTGACCCAGTTATTAACCAGTAGCAGTGCATAACTTAGTCTTTCGCTGGTGACCTGAGAAAATTTCACAGATACCAGAATGGCAATGTCGTCGGCACAGGCTGTGACGTTAAAACCGTCTGCCTCTAGAAGTTCTACAATTCCGTCGACTACAAAGAGAACCATAGGAGGAGCGATAAAACACCACCTTGTGGTGTAACCACAATGGTAACTATGGATCACAATGGATGACTGTGTGCAACGGGAAAAGATCGTCCGGCACGCAGTATAAAAGTACGATTGCGAGTCTTAAAAAGGCCATTCTAGTTAGAGCCTTCCCTTTATAGTTTTTGGCCTAAAAATCTATGAGTGAGCACTTCCTATTTTTCTAATCTGTGACCATAACCAAATTAAATACCAATCGAATTCACTCGGTCCTGAACCCGAGCAATTCGTCTTTTCGTCGAAGATTGTATCTATGATTTACAAATGGCTTTAAATTGTAATTTTCTACAAACTCGATTACAGATAGATAGGACATTAGATCAACATTCTTTTTTCCGCGTGCTTAAAAACCCATTTTTCATTGATCTAAATTGGCCTAAAGCCTAAAGCTCTTTATCCAAGTACTTTGTAGTACTAAGTAGCTCAAGGAGTATGTGCGCTGCAGTAACGTCAAAGCCATCCGTTTTAAATTCCCTCCATAAGTTGGTTCAACTATTGGAAAACATCAAATGATTGGCTAATTATAATTCTTTTTTAATTAAAGTCCTCGAGCGCCTTCCTCCCTCTAAGTCTTCCGCATCATTCTACATTTTAAGCTGATGAAGGGTGGTGAATGGCAGGAACAAAACGGATTTTTTTTTTTTCTTCCTACTCTTCCCTTTCAGTTTGAGAATCAAAGGAATAAAAAAGAGAGAAGATAGAAAAAACTTCTAGCACGAAGCTGTGGAGCAAAAAACTATCATTTTCCGGTAGCGCAACGCAAAGGCTGAGGCGAAAGCCAGCAAACAAAAGTCCTTTTCCCGTTGATCGTTTAGCAAAAATGAATTACCATTTCTCTGACAGCAGTGACAACGACAATGGCCAGCGTTGCGAGGAGCTGGAATATATGTGTGTTACTATGCATCAGAAGGGTGACATGGCGGCACGGCGCGGCTCGGCGCTACCACCAGATAAATTTATTATGCCGCACTATAGTAGTAAATAAAAAAAAAAAAAAAACAAACGAAACGAAAAAAGTCGTCAAAAGATTTATTCTCTTCATCGGATGGGAAACGATAACACAACTCAGCGCGCCCGAACTGACGTTTGTGATGCGAACTTCGCAGTTCGTTGCCATTTCTACTCTACTACCGCTGTGGAACGCGACGAATGATGTAAAATGTTGCACAGCTTAAATACGGATGGTCCTGGTTCTGGTTCTGGTTCTAGATAGACTGCGGGTTGAATTGTGATGGAAGTTTATATGCGCGCCAATGATGGTGATGATAGAGTCCTTTAATTGTCCACACGTCTACGACGACGACGTTGTCATCGGTTGGGTGCAGGTTAAATGAAACTTCTAATGGTGACCCATTTCGTGAGGGAATCCGTGCGCAACATCAAGGTGAGTGCACCTTCTGTGTGATAGCTTTCGCTTGAAAATCACTGCTCACTTGTGATGGACAAGCATATTGTTCGTCGCAGTCATAAAATTCAATCTCGCGTTGTACATACATATGTGCATAAGTTCACCAGCGAACGCTCTTATCTTTGAGGAACAAAATCCTACTTAGCATGTGTCGTTGCGCACACAAAGCGCTGCCGTCAAGAGTGCAATCACTGACAGCAGTTGTCCTGAACTAGTCGTCTACGACAATCACATCACTGCCCCCCCGGCCCGCCAAAATTGTTCATCTACTCTGCAGTGTTGGGGCACGCTGGGGAGATTTATTTCAAGCTCCAATTTGCACTAGATGTCCATGACGTATAATGGTCATGTCCATGTGCACATCGGCAGACTTCCGGTTAATTTTTTATTCATTTCCTTAAGGACAGGTCGTTCTTCTGTTTGTTTTCCTGTTTTCATGTGTGTTTTGTTGCACGACTACCATTATCACGTAGTTGTGAATCCTGTGAATACCTGAGGTCAAGCATACATAGGTGAGTAAATCACCGCTCGCTTCAATGTATGATGTGGGCTTAGAGATGTTTACTTTTCAAGGATTTGTTGGAGAGAAATCAACAGCAGGAAACGACCCTTCCCTTTTGTCGTTGCTTTTCCGAAATGACACTCGGACACGTTGGGGTGTTACCCCTTTCAGTTGGTCCCTTTTGTAAAAGTATAAATATCAACATACGTGAGGGCAAGGAAAACAGGGAAAGTTTACTATCCCAGCTCGTCTGTAAACATCTTGACTTACTGTCACAATTGACAACTAGTTTTCGGTGCCAAAAAACTCTGTTTCGTGCAAAAATACAAGTCGTCATGACATTTATCAACTCATTCCCTATCCCAACGAGGATCGATTGCACTCGGTGGTAGGGCGTGGTGCGATGGTGTCCTCCTCGGTGTGACATACATACATATGTATGTTGGAACAAACGGATTAAAACAAAGCGAATCCTGTGGGTGGCAGTAGCGATAAAGTAGATGAGAAGACAAACATCAACCGTTGGCGTTGGCATTGGCTCCTATGGTCATAGGATCGGGTGATGGTGTGTGTGTTCATACTAAGCTATAATGACAGCTTGATTGACTGTTATTGAGAAGGAATAAACGTAATGAAACCGATACCGGAATTTTATGTTCGTGGAGCTATTCTGGCGTTGGATGGAATCGGTGGTAGGGAAAAGGTCGTGCTAGGTAAAATAAACTTTGTCAAGGACAATGGTATTTACTTAGTTCCTTCGGGAGCGGATGAATTTCGATTGATTTCGGATGATGTCTGTATAATAAGTGTTGGGTGGGAAAATGATAGTCTTGTGGGCTGTAGAGTGTGTCCGTTTGTGAGCGATCCTGCATATGTGCTGGAATTGAGAGAAAGCAATTTGAGACCCGTTGACAAGTGCCACAATACCTGTGAAATCAATTGATCTCGGGACAAAAAATAATGTGGAGACGGGAGGGTAGATATCAGGTATAACCACAAGGGAATAGAAAGTTATATTTGCTGATCCCAGGGTGAGTATTCCAGGGCGAACATGAGATACTTTTATTTAACTGACATATGCAAATAGTGTGAAGATCGTACGGATTGGAAAAAAAAAGTCGTACATGTTTGGTGTGGTGGTGTGGAAAAAGAAGGAGCGCGAGATCGAGGAGATGGAGAGATGTTACTGCAGGAATGACTTTCGAAAATTTTACCGGAAAGTAAAACGAACATGCCAAGGCTATAAAGCCAGAGCAGAAGCCTGCAGGGATGAGCACGGACAACTAGTAGTGGAGTCACAGTCGATGCTGAGATTGTTAAAGGACCACTTCTGCAGACTGTATAACTGCGATGATAATCAGAATGCCGCCGTCATGCAGAGCGTCACCATTCACAATGGACGAAGACGAAGGAGAATCCCGTCCACCCGACCTAGACGATGTTAAGATAGGTATATCGAAACTTAAGTCTTAAAAAGCTGCTGGAGCAGACGGACTCCCCGCAGAACTGTTGAAAGCAGCTGGCGATGAGCTGATCAGGAAAATGCACCAACTCATCTGCAGGATATGGTCGGAAGAACGCATGCCCGATGAATGGAATCTCAGTATCGTTTGCCCGGTCCATAAGAAAGGAGACCCCTATGACTGCGCCAATTACAGAGGGATAAGCCTCCTGAACATCGCGTACAAGATCCTCTCTGCGGTACTGTGTAAGTACCTGAAACCGTTCGTGGACAATCTGATAGGTTCCTACCAGTGTGGTTTCAGGCCAGTAAAATCCACGATTTGACATTCCTGCCAAACTCCTCAGACTGTGCAGGATGACTATGGAGAACTCTCGCTGCTCCATTAAGGTCGGAGGTGAACTAAACGACCCCTTTGATGTTAAAAAAGGTTTTAGACAGGTGATTTCTTCAACATTATTCTTGAAAAGATCGTGCGGGACTCTGTGGCCAATACAAGAGGTACGATCTACTTCAAGTCCACACAATTGCTTGCCTACGCAGATGACATTGACGTTATTGGACGAACAAAGCGAGACGTCAATGAGGCGTTCGCAAGCACTGAAGCAGAAGCGGCTAAAGTGGGTCTAAGGGTAAATGGGGACAAGACCAAATATATGCTGTCATCCAAGAAAGACGCGCAACATCGACGTCTTGGTCAGAACGTCACCTTCGGCAGCTTTATTTTTGAAGTAGTCAAGGACTTCGTCTACCTTGGCACTGAGATACAACGCAGAATAACTCCTGCCAATCGCTGCTTCTTCGGGCTCAAGAGACAATTGAGTAGTAGAGCCCTCTCCCGAAAAACCAAGGTATCCCTCTACAAAACCTTAATCATCCCGGTCCTCCTCTACGGCGCTGAGGCTTGGCCGTTATCAAAAGCGGATGAAGAGGCTCTTGGGCGTTTCGAGATGAAAATTCTGCGTGCAATCTTTGGTCCCGTTTGTGTAAACGGAGAATGGAGGAGGAGATTCAACCAGGAACTCTACGGGCTGTACAGCGACATCGGCCTAGTTAGACGTCTTCGGATCCAAAGTCTAAGATGGCTGGGCCATGTAGAGCGAATGGACAATCACGCTCCGGCCCGAGGAGTCTTCGACTTCAACCCCGAGGGACGACGCAGCAGAGGACGACCGCATTTAAGGTGGCGCGCACAGGTGAAAAGGGACCTCAACCAACTGGGGGTGCGGCACTGGAAGCGGCTGGCCAAAGATCTCACCGGCTGGAGAGGCTTGTTGGTTGAGGCCCTGGTTCACCCTGAACTGTAGCGCCATCATAGTAAGTAAGTACATGTTTTGTGTGCCAACCTGTCCTACAAGGTGGCCATAAGATTCTTGAAACTTTCCAAATAGCCTCACTCAACTGACTTCGAATGGTCCAGTTAGGTTACCCATAGCTTCCACAGGGAGTATAGAATTAGGTCAGAGAAGTCCCTTGTGTTGCCACAAGGGTGGTCGATTCCCTATTTGGAGAACCACTCTGTGCTTCTCACTTAGTTAAGAATGTCAGTTATCCTTATCTGTTCTAGGATCCTAAGTATTGTTTCCTGCTTTGGCAGAGGGCTGAACAGGCGCAGAGAAGGTGTTGAACGGATTCATCCTCTTCATCTTTGCAGCTTCTGCAGAAGTCATTCGAATCTGGCCCTAGACTTTGTGCCTGACAGCCAATAAGACCAGTGATGACAATTTTGTTGATTTCGGTTTATTTTAGGGGAATTAGTCCCATGGTTCGCTGATGAACAAGCCCTTGGGTCTATTTCAGGTTCGTGTCAGCCGTGGATTGATTCATTAATTTTAGTTGAATTGCAGCTGGTCGTATACATGCGCGTGCCATGTTTATTTATTGCGTCGCTCCCTGCCTGGCGAACATATCAGCTCTTTCATTTCCTAAAAAACCGCTGTGTCCTGGTACCCATAAGAGGTGTATGTTAAACTGTTCGGCCCTCTGGTTGAGAGATAGGCGGCAAGCGAGACTTGCTTTAGAAGTATAGATCAGTAGATATCACGTTCCACTTCAGCCAAGACAGGGCTTCCTTTATTGCCAACGGCTCCGCTTGAAAGACGGTACAATGGTTCGGCAGTTTCAGGGCCTGACTTAGGTTTAATTGTTTGCAGAATACTCCGCTACCCACTCCGTTCTTGGTTTTTGACCCATCAGTGTCAAAGTCCCCACAACCCTTGAGAAGTCGCACATATTAAGACCAATTTTACATATCAGGGTATGTTACTATAGATTTTTCTCAAAGACTGTGGTGGGATTAATGTGGTCAGAGTTTTCTGCCAAGTTATCCTGTTGTTCAGGATAGTAGAATGGCCAGTAATATAACTCGTCCATTTCGAGTTGACGTTTAAACTGGCTGCGGTGTATGTGGCTAGGAGCTTACTGAGTAGGTTTGAGTGGAGTAGCATTCTGAGTGTCGCCGATGAAGTAGACTTTAGTACCTGGGCTATGCATATACTTGCTAACCTCTGTACCTTCTTGATTTGTTTCTAGCATATTATGTTGTCCAGTGCAGTCAATCAGACTACCACACCATACATTAGAATAGATCCAATGACTGTTATGTACAAACATGGGATGCAAGTGTGGGGAGCTTTGGTTGCCTTTTTTACTCATTCGGTTGTATAGTCCTTCCAGATTCGTTTCCTATATGTATAGTAAAATGCCAAGACATGTGGCACTAGAAGAGTAGGATAGCCTGGTACCGATTAGAGTCATAGGACTCATTTTCGGGATCTTGTGCTTTCTAGTGAAAGGCAAAAGTTACGTTTTCTGGAGGTTAAGGTAAGATTAATTTATAGTGGTTGGCACACGCCACATGTAGGCCGGAATCGGCCCATTGTGATACCACATGGATCATACTACCTAAATCCGCCACCTGAAAACCAATCAGCGTATCTGATGAAGCGATGGAGTTGAGCTATTTCTATCTCTGCTAGCTCACTTAAGTTATCGTGCGCCAAAGTAGATGCTCCTACGGTCCACAAAAAAGGGACATGAGCAGAATTCCTCTTCATCCAAGCAGCCGCGGTAGATAGCCCTATTTTGGTGGCATGTTTATCAATGTTGCATTGACACCTATTAGTGCTTAAGGTTCCCCTTTTGGTTGCCACAAGGTCTATGGTCCGTCCTAAGTTTAGCTTAGGCCAGATTTGTTTTGTGATAAAACCAATGTTACTTTCGTTCCATTAAAGGTTAGTAGCCTCTATCGTTTTATCAGTTGCTTTAACGAGCTTACTGATGTTTCTAAATTCCACAGGGTTGGAAGAGTGAGTGTGTTTGACCTTAACGTTCCAAATTCATCGGCCGCGCACATTTCTGAAATATCCCTATGCTATGCTATGTTGTTGATTTGTGGGTTACCGGTGCCAGGGACTTGATCGAAGATTGCATTGATTCCAAGCCATGCACGGGCCTTCGGTATCGCTGTTATTTTTGCTTGGTACACACTGGAGTGGTTAGGGAAGCAGAAGGAGTAGACTCCACTTCCTACACTCAACTCCCTCTTAGAGCCATCGGTTTAGAGGGATATCGAGTCCGTCGGTATGACTTTTCCAATAGCCCATTCCTCCCTCTCGGGGAGGAAAGATAACTGCAGAGTTTTTGGTGAACAAGTTTTGCGGCCCTTGTGCAATGTTTGTCATTTTCCTAGGCTCCTGATCTGTAGTGCCGCTCAGATAGCAACCTATTTGCTGAAGAGGTGCAATGGTGGGATATGTAGTGGAATGTTTAGGTCCTCCGTGGGAGTCGATCTTATCGTAGTCCACCAAACTACGACGCCGTACAGAAGAATAGGTTTCATGACTGCGCTATAGAGCCAACGCATAATGGATAGGTTGGAGACCCTGTTTTTTGCCCACATTTCCTTGCAACAGTAGAGGGCAGTGGTTGCTTTCTTGATACAATCAAGAATGTTGGGATTCCAATTTAGTTTCCTGACATGGATTAGGCCGAGGTATTTGGTCTGAAGGACGGAATTTTATATATTAGATCTGTCTTCTCGGGGCTTATCCCAAGTCCGCAGCTCTTCGTCCTGTTTACTACTGTTGGTAGGGCTCCATGCATTAGGTCACTTAGTGTGCTGGGACACTTTCCGTCCTGTTCTAGCAAAAGTAGAAGTTCATTGACTACGACGTCCAAGAGGTGCATGACGTGCTGACTATTCTAGTTGACACGGCACCAGGGAGTTTAGCAGTTGTCGCCCAGATCTATCATGGTTCAACATTGCTAAAAGCATCCTCAATATCGAGAAAGCTATTGTCCTTGTGTTCCAATGACCTTACTATGAGCTGACTAGTGAGTGGAATGTTGTTTCTGTCAATCTGCCTTTATTGTAGGAATGTCGGTTTTCCAATAGCCGCAGCTGTATCTAATGTGTGCATTTATATTCTTCTCCCGAGTTTTTAGAAGAACACATGTAAGGCTAATAGGTCTCTGGTCCTTTGTCCGTCTCGACGCTTTTGCCTGCCTGGACAATATTATTTGTGACTACATTTCGTGTTCGCTCGTAGGATGACACTCTCGATTCTGGGGGCTTATCCCGAGTCCAATATTTTGTGCCCAATTGCACAGTATGGAGAATGCCGAACGCATACGCTCATTTAGTGTAGGTAGGTAGGAGATGGCAATAGCCGAGGTCTTCTTTCTCCAATTTAGTTACTAGTTCGTTTATAAATACGTTCCAGAGAAGAGGAGAGAGGATCCCCCTTGTGGGGATGACTCTGGCATCTGATCTAAAGGTTATTTGGCTTTCCCATTTAAAGTAGATTTTGCGTGTTGAAATTAACTCGCCAATCAGCTCTATCAGAGTCATCTCCACTTTTAGATTTTCTAGCCCTTCCGTTATTGCTTTTAAATCGTTGTTGAAGGCGCCCTCTATATCTAAGAAGGCTGTTAAGGCATATTCCTTAAGGTGGATTGATCTTTCGTTATTTTCCATCAGTAGACATGTTGTGCCTTGGAAATTGGGGATGGATCAAAATTGTGGCGTATACGTATGTAAATATGTTCATATGTAAGCCTTTCTTGGGTTTTTAGTACAAAGAATGATGGACAGATAAGCCCAAGATCCTTGGGTGTAGTGTGGGGACTTCTGCCAGCAGTGGGGATGAGAACTATTCTTGCGGACTTCCACTAGGCAGTCTTTGAAGATAACGTCTAGCCATGGTATTATCCACTCCATAGTTAGTGCTAATTCGATGGGATAGATTGCATCCCGCCCCGGCGATTTGAAGGGCTTGAAACTTTTTATCGCCCCAGTGATTTTATATTTAAGATTATATGATCGAGTTGTCACTCTGTTACAGGAGAGTTTTGAGTTCACCGTGTTTGCTCTGAGTCTTGCGTCTCCCAGCAACTTGGGATGCATGTCCATACTACTGGCAGCTATTAGCAGAAGGATCTTTTGAGGATTCTCAGATTTTTTTCAGACTACTGCGGAAAAGACTCCATAATTTCTCTTGCTTCATCCTCAGGAATTGGTTATAATCAATCTCTGAGTGATTCTTTGCACAGGCCTCAGTCCGAGTCGTTTCTGATTCTCTTCGCTTTGTTAGAGAGCCTGCGACAGACTTTGGGAAGTATGCTTAAGTCTGCGTTTCACCAGGGTGAATACGATTTCTTCCTGGACTTGTGTACGGCACAGCTGTTTGTTCGCGCGTTGCCCAGTATTTGTGCTAATGCCTCAAGGGCTATTTAAAAAGAATATAAAACAATCAAAACACCACTCACAGACAAAACTCCACAATTCTTCGAAACTTTGGGCCCTCTAAAATACTGTCCCCGTTCAATAGAGATGCCTGATACCGCTTTGGAAAAGCATTACGCTATGCGCTCCAGGACATTTACACTACGACGATACTCCGTTTGACCCGTCCGATAAGTAATAAATCCAAACTTTCTGCTCGTCCCTGCAGGACATTTAGACTTTATGCAAAAATCTCAATATAAACTTCCTCTGTCCGGAAGATAAATTTATCGAACATAATGAAAAGATTACCACAAACATGAGAACAAAAATATTTTTCATCAATTGCCTTGCAGCAATTTAAAACACAAGGATCCTTCCTGCCCAGCAAACTTGAATTCTTCTAACGCTTTCGATGAAGGAGCAAACTGAATGCGTCAATTTAAAATGTGCACAAGCATCCTGTTGAAAGCGAAGAAATGCGTCAAGAAAATTGCGTGAAATCCATTACCTTCGACTGAGATATCGAACATGATATTCGATTCCAAGAATGGGATTATTGGACGAAAAAAGGATTCCGTATCCCCGTGTCATTACAAGTAATTGATTTCAATAGTTTCCTCGTTGGTATTCCCCGTTCGCCATGTGCCTCGTACAATCAGAAGAATGTCCAAAAAGGACGAGAAATAGAAAATCAACGTTCCGTTCCCCGCACACGATTGCCATTTAGTTGGAAAGGACATTACGAAGGGACACAGGAGTGGACATAAAAAGAGAGGAAAAAGCAGAGATCATCCACCTCATCATTTATGCCACCGGAGACTAACATAAAGACAATTACTTTAATATCTCTGTGGGTACCATTCTTCGGCTTGTCCTTGTGGAATTACGAGAGTATAGGCAGAGCCATCGGAGAAAAAAAAAGCGAAGGCATCAACTTCTGTCTTCAAAAGGAAGTAATTAAGGATAAGAAAACAAAACACGCAAACTGATGTAGAAACTGAGAAAATACATACCGAGATGGACTCTATAGCAAGACAGCCCGTTTCCTAACAAGTTAGTTTGAAGACATAATACGAAAACTATGTATACAGCCAAGAGGATGATTGAAAGGAAGCAAGAAGTAAACTTCAGGAAGCCATTCCATGAAATGGGGCGCACAAAAAGACGGGAACCTATCGCGAGCACCCGAAAACGACTTAAGTTTTCACTGTCAAAAGCACTTTTTCCAGTTGTCCTCTATCCTCCCGGTATTGTTCCGTTGGAAAAGGAGATTAACCGCATTCGTTCTCAAGGATTGCCTCAAGTCTTACGCGACTGCCGATCAAACAAACAAAAAACCTGTCTGTTTTACATAATAAGCCGTCTAGCATTCACCAGCTCGCATCCTACCGTCTTTCAAAAATAAACGACTGGAAGAGCGTTATTTAGATTTCAATTTTCCATGTCGTTTTGTCCTTTTTTTCTGCTGTGATCCTAATTCCTAAACCCTTTCGTGAAACGGATATAGTACGTATAAAAGCGATGATGTAAATGATATGTTTGTGCAGCGTTTGCTGGTCTCGCTCTCAAACAGCGAACACAAACGATTATATTTCACATCTCGGAGGTATCCTATAGGGGAAAAACGAATTACATCCTTTTTTCGTCCTGTCCTCGCAATTCACGACAATCGATTTCGTGTGTTTATTGTTTTCCTTGATGATTTTCGTCCTTAAATCTGCTATAAAGGGACGTAAATAAAATGTTGACGGTCGAAAAAGGGTATCCTCGTCCTCGAAGAATCCATAAATCCGCCAAGGACTAATTGTAATTTGAATTTTGACCACGATTTGATTTGCTTGGCTTATGTCCAGTTAACACCCATGGCATTTGGTTTAAATTTTAAAACAATCAATCAAGTATCCACAAGGTCTTCTCTACTCATCCCCTATCTCTATCCCTACTAATTAGCTTTCGTTTCGGATAAATGTCCTTTAAATTGTAGAACAGCAATCGATATGCCTAAGGGACTTGCTGTCCTAATTAAACCGAAGAAAAAGCAGAAGAAAAAGGATAATATCAACAAAACTTTCACGTAGAGCCAAAGGCGTTTTTTCGCACCAATTTGGGCACACAAACGTTTCTACTATCTGGTCTGAAGAAGGACGAAAAGGATAAGGAAAACGATGAAAGCAAAGGCAAAGCCGAACAAAAGCAAACTTGTCCCGAAACTTCCTCAGAACAATGAGTGGAGTGGAACGAAAAATTTGGAAGAGTTTCTATCTCCATTAGTCGTGGATTGCATAGGATATTCAAGGATATTAAAAAGGACAATTGTACACGCATTTTAAGTGGCGCTTAATGCTACCACTATTGCTGCTGGCTTCCTCGTCTGCTTGGTATACCAAGCGCGTCGAAACATCCTCGTTCTTTTTTGCTCTCCTTTTTATTTGGTCCTTGGATTAGTGTCACTGTGTACTCCTTTTGTACCCGGGTGTTTTCTCAAGTTTTCGGGGATGGTGCAGTTAACATTCAGTATTCATGTGAATTTTAATGTCTTGTCCGTGATGCTGTCATCGTTGCTGTCCTGGCTATCATTCGTTCTGGTGACTTTTTATTTTTTTGCTTTTGAAAGGACACGATTGCGGGAGGATTGTACTGCGGTTAGCCGGTGTGACGAAAAATGGAAATCGTGTTGTAATTAATTTTAATTAGAGCCCGTGTTTACGCAGATAAGATCCTTAAATAGACCAGATGCTTGGATACGACGACATTCAGCTTGTTCGCGAGTTAAGTCGATCCACGTACCATCGTTTAAGTTGAGTTTAAAAAAAAAAAAAACCTTTCTTTCCCAATTTATCGTTTTTGGATGGGATAGGGAGTAGTTTTTCTGAAAGGAAAATATACAAAGAGGCACAATTCCATGTGTTGCTATTCTTGGCTCTGCTTAGAATGCAAAATACAAAGTTGACCAAATTAAGGCGCAGGTGAGTAATCGCAAATTTACACTTAAAATGCCTTATCCTTATTCAATTGGCTACTCTTCTTTGAAGGCTCATTGAAGCCATTGTTCTTGAATGGTGGCTGGACTGGCAACGTTCAGTTTGATTTCTGGAAACCCTCATAAAAAGAAGTCAAGCGGTATTAGGTGATTTAGTATGGTAAGCTATGTTGTAGAAAATAAACACCATCTAAGTCCATTCAATCAAACTGGGACCACAAATAGTCCGTCGTCATTGAATGGTATCGCGTAGAATTGACGTTAAATATCCGAAGAAAGATATAAAACTGGTAAAAATGATTCTAAACATGCTGAACATTTTGCGAAGTGTATATTGAGAAATTTGTGAGTGACGCAGGAGTGCTTTGCTCGAATTCGTTCCGAAAATTTCGGTGGCCAACCACGGAATAAGTGGATGAAATTTTGCAGATTGATCGATACAGGAGCGACACCCAAGTCGTTTGTCACAACAACCATGTGACAGCTCGGAGTAACTCAAAGAGAACGGTCTTCCCAAAGAAGATCGATGTTTGGGTGGCACTTGAATTAACTTGAATTCATGGTAAAAGGGCGGCGACCCTCCTTACGACTTAAAAACCTGGATTAATCGAAAACAAGGTGATACTGAGTAAATGGTGGCATTGGAGGAAAACTGCCCATTATGAGCTACTATGAGCCAAATGCTATGTTCTTCTTTCATTACTCAAAAATAATTGCGTTTCTCATCATTCTTTAACTTTTCGTCGATCTCATGTCTTCGACCGGGTCTGGCGGTAGGGGGGCTTCCACGTGCGGTGGTGGAAATGGGGTTTTACGTGGCATGCTAAATATCGTGAATGCACGACATAATAGACGCGCAAAGTCTCAAGCCTAAAATTGATGAATTTCGACGTTTGTTTGTGGGCTCCAATGTCGACATTACTTGTTTGTTAGAAACTTGGTTTTGTCCTAGTGATAGTGATAATTGTTATTCTTGTTTTCGCCTTTATTGCTCGGATCGTTCTCACTCTGTTGATGGCGGTGTTGCTGTCTATATTCGTAACTAAATAAAGTGTAAAGTTATATGCAATTCTGGTACTTCTAGGTACTGTCTATAGACCCAAACATGCTAGACCCATTTTTAAATGTCCTTCAACAACAATCTCATTCCACGCTACACATAGATATCAGTGGTGACATGATAATATCAATATCAACACATTTAATTAACCATATGAAGGCCCTTAACTTAAATGCGGTGAACACCATAACGCCTACCCACCACTCGGTCAATATTAGCACGTTGCTGGATCTATTCTTCATAAGTAACCTCGAAAAAATACTACTCTATACTCAGCTTGCAGCACCTGGTTTCTCGAAGCACGACTTATTATACCTTTCTCTTGATTTTGATTATCACCCTGAGACAAAAAAATTCCAGTATAGAGCCTTTACAAATGTTGATCCGGCAAACCTACTATTTGATCTGCAAAACACTAGCTGGACCAGAATCCTGCACACGTCTTCCGTAAATGATCAGATTGCTTTTCTTAATCATGATTTGAACCACGTCTTTGAGAAACATATAAAACTAAAAACCAAAATCACAAACGACACCTCTCCTTCTTGGATGAATGGTAAAATATTAGGGTTTATGAAGAACCGAGACACTATGTACAAACATTGTAAACGTTTTGAAATTCCATAACTCCACTACGAATACTGTCATATTCGAAACGAAGTTGTGCTAGAAATTCGCAAAGCAAAAATTCGATTCTACGCCAGCAAACCTAATCCATCGAGTTCGGGCAAAAAACGGTAAGCAAAACAAAAAACCGCCAGATGATCTTGACTTTGGAGGATGCTCGCTGCTCTATCCGAATCGGTGAACACCTTACCGCTAGTTTTGATGTCAAAAAAGGATTAGGCTGGGCGATGCGCTGTCGTGTGATTTCTTCAACATCATATTAGAAATGATTGTGCAAAAACCACTGGCAATACAAGAGGCACAATCTATTTCAAATCCTCGCAACTCCTTGCATACGCCGACGATAGGTTGATCACAGCGAGATGTCAATATATTGAGATGGAGGCGGCGAAAATTGGTTTGGCAGTAAATGAGGGCAAAACTAAATATATGCTATCATCAAAAAAGGACGCTCACCACCGACGTCTTGGCCAGAACGTTTGTATTGGCAGATACAAGTTCGAGGTAGTTAAGGACTTCGTCTACCTTGGCTCCGCAGTGACCTGGAACAACGACATCAGTTCCAAAATCAAACGCAGTATCACTCTTGCCAATCGCTGTTTCTTTGGGCTCAAGAGACAACTGAGTAATAGAGCCCTCTCCCGAACGACAAAGTTGACTCTATATAAGACCGCTATCATCCCGGTCCTGTTGTACGGCGCAGAAACATGGACACTATCAAAAGCGGATGAGGAGGCCCTTGGTCGGTTCGAGAGAGAGATTTTGCACATGATTGTCGGGCCTATAAACGCAGACGGGGGATGGAGGAAAAGATTCAACCACAAACTTTACGGGCTGTACAGCGACATGAGTCTAGTCAGGCGTCTACGGATTCAACGCCTAAGATGGCTGAGACATGTAGAGCGAATGGACACCACAGCTCCAGCCCGGAGAGTCTTTAAATCCAACCCCGACGAACAAAGAAGCAGAGGAAGGGTGCACTTAAGATGGCGCACACAGGTGGAAGGGGACCTTAACTGGGTGTGCGGCAATGGAAAAGACTAAAAAAGATCGTGCTAGTTGGAGGGACATGTTGATTGAGGCCCAGGTCCATCCCGAACTGTAGCGCCTGTTAAGAAGAAGAAGATTATACTATGGGGGCTTTCTCAGTACCCGGCTGAAAAGAAGAACCGTGAAAGATACATTCCATAACATGGCGGTTGTCGGGACTCGATCCCGTACCCACTGCGCCACGGCGCTCCTCATAAAAAAATCCTCTAAGGGCGTTAGCAGTAATGAAACATACTAGTTCCACTATTTTCGAGAACATAGTCCTTCATTGGCTAGTTTTTTTTTTTTTGTTTTTGTAATGGCGTGAGGTAATGGACTTCGTATCGTATTCATCTAACAATCTACACTTCTTAGTATATCTATTGGAACCTTTACTGGCCATGTTTAGAACAACAAGAAAAGCATGAATAGCCCCATCCCTGAACGGTGAGGGATGTGGTCTAATAGGTATCCTAAAAGTTAATAATATTTAATCAGTCTAAGTAAGTCTTAAGCTGGATGTCTCTTCGGCAATTAGAAGAAGGCCCAAGGATATGGACCTTCGGAATCAGGCTACCCTATATGTAGACGAACGGGGCACTTGGTTGCGTATATAACAAATCTACTCATTCAGATTCTGTTCAATTCTACTCTCAGCTGCAACTACACCAGAGTGCAAGTCCTTCATTCACGTTAAAATAATTTAACATCAGGATTTCTCCCTATGATACGCAATTACACTTGCCTTGAGGTTGTAGATGCCACGTCAAACCGAATTGCTCTTTAGTCTGATCAGATACGTAGTAACATTACAGATTTTGACTGAAGTCATCTTTTATTATTAGATAGCGATCAACGTTTCATTGCCGCCTTAAGTAATCGGCAACCATTCGACGATTCAATTAAGGCATCCCAAGAAAAAAAAAAAAAAAGATTTACGGCCAACGTTAAGTTTATTGATTTATAATTCACCAGCAATCTGGACGATTGCCTCGTTCACTGTTCCACGAAGTAAATAAGTGTCAGAAGTCAATTGCCACCCGGCGTCCATCCTCACCGCATACAAATAGCCTCATTTCAAACATAGTATCCCGAACCTATCGTGCCTTATCGCGATGCCATCAACGATTACAAATACGAATACTACAGGGCCACCGCGCCGCCAGCAAATAGCGCCTTACACTCGCAGGCATGCTTTCATCCACCTGTCATATCCAGCTAAAGAGTATTCCTTCTATTTATTCAGTGCTACGTGCCCGGTAGGTTAAGTTTTAATAACCCCCAAGGAACTGCTTAACCACTGGAGCACACTGGATGCCTGGCTCCTTCGAAATGAGGTAGATGGTCGGTGGGTAGTTTGAATTGATGTACAACTGCAGCATCGCAATTAGGTTCTGAATCACTTTTGATTCTCAAAAGAGAGGGAGATCGTTGAATGGAATTGGAAGTCAAGTCAACTCGGATGGGAGTGGATAACTCTGCCAACTGTGGTGCGAGTAGTTAGGTGTGCGGCGTGCAGTGTACACAACCGAACTCAGTTGCAGGACCTCAGGAGTGTGTTTTCTGCTTTTCTTATTTACGTGAAGGCATCTTATGCATGAGATAGATCTGACTACCTATCTTTGTGTATTGCATTGTAAGGAACTTAATAATGGTACCATAGAAGGTAAATTTGGTTTGCATAAATGCATGGAAATGTAGTCGTTAAGGCTTGTGGCAAAGAAGCTTTTGTCCGCGTTCCTTAGAGCAAGCTACCGTCAAAGGCAGTGCAGAGATAGGAGTTTAATCGAGAGGGAATTATTCAAAGGGAGTGGGAGAGAAAAAAGCAAGTTTTGATTTCCGTTTTTGGCAAATAGGGAAAATTCTTTTTATAAAATATCCTTTACTCTCCCTAACAATGTTGATCACTTGTTGAAGACAGAGAGTGAATGTCAAGAACAATTTGTCACTAACCTCAGGCACTGGGATACATATACGAGATCCCATGGTCAAGATATAGCATGATAACAGAACAGAAAAGAAAACGTCCCTCAACCGGAAACAGGAAATTAAACCAATTCCGTCTTGTTTGCTGCAAAATTTATCTCTCACATACGTTATTGCATTATTCGCTAAAAGGAGAAGACAGTCATCCCTGGTCGTCCGCAAAATATCCTCACAAGAGACTGTATGGTTACAACGGAGCACCTAGTCACTAGTACTTCCCTCATAGCCTATAAGGTTTACCTTACCCGATTGCTTCCTCCTTAAAAGTAAACTCATGTAGGCCACAGGACATACCCATACATGTACGTATGTACATATAGCTAAGGGCAAATTAAATTTGTAGCACTTTATTACCTTTTAGATACTGTGCTGAGCGCCCTGTTATGATACTTCCGCCTCGCCTTCTTACAGCAAGATAAGTGTGTTCGGAAGGAAGTTGATCCCGATACGTCAAAGGAAAAAAGACAGAGAAACCAGAAGACCTTATGGCAGGAAGGATGTGCTATTGGATCATAAGTTAATTGGATAATTTTCGGCTAGCAATGGTGTTACATTTCTTCAACTTTCTCGACTTGATTAGGTTTCCGGTAACACCGACTACGAGTGGTGAATACTAAATTTCAAGAGCAACTTTCCCGGATGACACCTAACTCCCAAAGACATTGTAGTCATGTGATTTATATGTATGCCGAAGCAAACTTACAACATTCGATAGGGTTTGTAGAAGAATTTCGGACAAATGCTACCCCTAAATGTCCCTTTAATGGCTTCACTGTTTACTCGCCTATTATTTTCCTTACCCCACTCTCCATCACTGCTTTTGTTAAATTAAATACGATGAATGGACGTTGCTTACAGGCTACAGGCATCCAAAGCCATTGCATTGCGTTCGAATGACAAGCCATATCCCTTGGTTGTATGGCACCAGAACAGAAATTACAAGCAAATCTCCTCCACACTCGCCCCCATTCGTCGTATATCACCCAACCGATGTTTACATTTTGGTCAGTTGCTTCGATGAGGTGATGACAGTCTCTGGGATTTTGAGAAATCCGTTGAAAAGCTATTGACGCATCCTGCCTGGGACGAAAATCGCTCGAGCGTTCGTCGCATGCGGCTATTCTCCATTCGAGACTGTATCCGAGTATGTGGATTTTAATGCCGGGTACTAAATTAAAACTTCCGGCATTCATCAGAGCCATTCTTCTTCCGTTTATGATACGACAACACAGAGAAAAAAAAAACCAATTTAGCTTCACATCACAGGCTCGCTACACCAAGTGAATTTAAGGACTTAACTTGCGACTCGGTTCATGTAAGATGTTCCAAAATCGTCCCCCACTTCTTTCTCTCAATTTGTATTCATCTCCATGTGTGTGCTCCATAAACGAAAAAATACAGAATAACAACAGAAATGTAAAGAATAAGCGAAAATGGAACACATGTCGCGCGGGAAAGGATGTTAATTAGGTTTCTTTCTAGTCTCCGTTTTACCACAACTCTGTGCTATGAATTTTAATTAAAAAAAAATACGGAATGAAAGAGATGTCTAAAGCGAAAGATACTGATGAATAAATGAAAAGCCACCAGCTAGCTACAACCAGGGGGAGGAGAAAGTACTCACATCTTTTGAGAGAATCTTAAACTTTTTCGATGCGAACGAGAACTACGAAGGCATGGTTCGTCCTATTATTTTAATTAAAATATTAAGTCACAAAGCTTTGAAAGGAAATGTATTTTTCCGAGAAAATATTTTCACTCATACGCCTACGTGGTGGGGCCATACTGAATCCCTGTCTCTAAATTTTCTTAAAGGATACTTCTTGGAGTCGTGTGCTTCTTTGCCATTGAATGGACTTAAATCATAGTTTATTAGATATACAGGATCACCTTAGATGATGGCGGCCTTTGGTGCCTGCATAGTCTTGGTAAAATACATATACATATATGACTTCCCCAAGACAAACTTTGCCTTCCACAGGCAGTTAAACTTAGAACGTGAGGAACGAAGCAAAACGAAAGTAAAAAAAAATCTCGAAGGAGTAAAATGCTGTTCATTTTTGGGCAAAGTAATTTGGGCGCAGTGGTTAGTGTGTTGGACTCTGGCGCACGATGAGCCAGTTCGGATCCCGATAACACCAACGCCATCGAATGTTTATTTCGCGACGTTCCTCCTCGCCTCGCCTCGGGGTACTGGCAAAACCCCCCGTAGTATACTTGCCATGAAAAAGCTTATCGACTCACGCCGTTCGGAATCGGCATTAAACTGTAGGTCCCTTTCACCGATGTGAAAAATAAATCACACACAACATGGGTGATTGAGAGAAGCTTGGCTCTGGTTCTTCATGGGCTGTAACGCCACCAAAGAAGAATTAATAAACAAACTAATCAGCAACCGTGAAAAGAGGGAATATTCACGTCTAAGCAAAAAGAGAACCGCAGCGCTTGTTCGAATGGTCGAGTACACCAGGCTATTCGTTGCGACATGCTCGACCCGAATGGCCTTGCACTCGCGTCAGCCATATGACATAATTCTGCGGAAGGACCAGCTGAGCCCTTTTTAGGTGTCAACTGCAAGGCGGGATTTTGTTCATATTTAAAAGTTTCCTGACGACTTCTTAGTCAGGGGTAGTCAAAAGGTGCAAAAAAAACTAAAAGTCTCGCAGCGGACCTTAAAAACGAAATAACGAAAACAATCTTATTAACGAACCACCGGGAATAGTGCATATTTTCAAGCAATGTTCCAAGCATTAAGAAGATCGCTCAGCTGTGATACGCATCCAAGGCAGATTCTACGACATCAGCCTAATCCTTGCACAGGCCTCTACCGATGAGGCTGATGGACCCAGCCAAGAGGATTTCTACGATCTCTTGGACGACGCCCACGGAGTTTGTCCAGGGTACAGCATCAAAATCGTACTCGGGGACTTCAACAATAAAATCGGTATGGAGAACACCTTTGGCGGAGTTGTCGATAGGACAATAGACAATGACTTCCGACTTATGGACTTTGCAGCAAGATTTTCTCACAAGAAGATCTGCACAGCAACCTGGTGGTCTCCAGATGGTCGAACTGCCAAAAAAATTGAACATGTGCTCATAGGCGCAAGACATGCGTCAAACATCCCGGATGTTAGAACATTTAGACAGACAAACGTCGGCTCTGACCATTTTTAAGTGGCAACTATACTCAGAGCCCGACTTTTCAAAGTTAGAAAGCTACATCAGCCGTGCGGATTGCGGACGACTCGCAAGTATGCCTAAATCGGACACAAACGCCAACAAAATGTGGATCCATTGCTGCTAAGCCTTCAAGGAACCAGCTGAAATTACACTATATTACGTGCCACCACCGACAAGGAATCCGTGGTATGATAGCGAGGGTGAGCATAAAAAGCAAGCGACCGATCAGGCAGCACTATACATATAAATCGGTCCAGTTGCTAGGCTACGCAGACGACCCTTGTGGTCCCAGCGTTATGAAAGTGTTCACGGCGATTGGAGATCAGGCAAAATGGGCTGATCTTCACATCAATGAGGATAGACCCTGTCAACAAAAAAGCGGTCCGTCATCCATCATCTAGGACAACACATAACGATCGACAGCTATAATTTCGAGGTGGCAAACATAAACACCATGAATGACATCATAGTGGAGATCTGGCGCTGAATCCCTCGGCAGCCGCTGTTGCTTCGACTTGTCAAAACAGTTAGTGTCCAAACTCCTGTCCCGAAGAACCAAGATTATGCCCTACAAGACTCTTATCCGAAAGCTGGAAAGCAGGACAGCAGAGCTGATCCTTGGTTCCTTCTAAAGAAGAATTGTGCGATGGATATTCGGTCCTGTCTCCGAGGAAGGCGAATGGAGGCGAAGGTTGTTGTGTGTGATTTAATTTTTTTTTTTTTACAAGGTGAAAGGGATCTACAACTTAATGCCAATTCCGAACGGCTTGAGTCGAGAAGCAAGTATACTAGGGGGGTCTACTAGTATACTAGAAGGGACGCCGCGAAATAAACATTCGATGGCATTGGCGTTATCGGGATCCGAACTCGCTCATCGTGCACCAGGGTCCAACATGCTAACCACTTCGCCACGACGCCCTCGGAGGAGAAGACACAACCGTGAAATGTATGAGCTGTACAAAGATTTGGATATACATAGTTCGGAAAGCAGAAATTCGTCGGCTACAATGGCTCGGCCGAATCGAGAGCATGGACACCAATACTCCAGCTAAGAGGGTCTTCGAATCCGAGCCTCCAGACTTGAGAAGAAGGGGGAGACCTATGGTATAAAGACCAAGTGATCGCGGACGTACATAAGACAACTTGGTCTTTCCGAGTGGAAGCAGCGTGCCCGGGACAATCGAGGATGGAAGGCTCTATTAACTCAGGCCAGAACCATATCCTCCGTAGGTTGCTGCCCTGATAATGAATGAATGAATGATAAGCTAGCGTCATTTGAAGACTTGTGGGATAACATTTTACGTGATGCTAGACATTACAAAATTTGACTCATCGTTATCTAAAAGTTTGTCGAAATAGTATTTGAAAAATGAATGGCGGGAATTGATTTATCATTTTAAATACGAATTAGTTACACTCTTGCAATTGTGTGACAATTACAAACCGAACGCTTAAAGGATCAAACTATAGTTCTGATATTGGGACAATCTGGCCTTATGGCTCTTAAGACGTTTGCTTATACGCGCATAATTATCGGCTTATTGAATAAATTCGTTCCTCTTTTGTTAATGTTGATCTTTTGCGTCGGTATTAGAAAGATGGCTATCTACCAGTTTTCTGAATACATCCTAGTTTGAATAGATTTGCCCATCCTCTTTTCGAACACAATCTCTCAAACGAACCTCCAATGTACCCCCAATATGGTAATATCACGAATAAGTCAAGGTTCGCCCGCCTATTATGAATTCAGTTGTTGGCTATCTGCAATTAGAGATACGCTATTCACCAAAATCACGGTAAGGACAATACCAGACTGCGACGAACTCAATTTGCCTTGGCTGAACAAACCCGCCTCATCAACTTCTACGAGTCCTTTAATCAAGTCTGACATCCCCGTTTCCACCTTAAATTGAATGAAAAAATAAATCAGATTTGAAACAATAGATGGAATCTTCCCCCGAAATCTGTGTCAACCTAATTCGGTCCATGTCCCCACTAGCCCGTCGAGAAGTGACAAAGAGCAGAAAAGAAATTCTCTTTCCTAAACTTTATATTTAGAACAAACTTCCCCCATATGTAGTTCCCTTTTTTTGGATCACAAAACCCTTCATAACCAAGTGCCGTATACATACATACCTTTGGACACACCCTGAAAGTAAATTCACATACGACAGGTATGGAGTATTTGGTGGATGGTAGTCGTCACCAACCAAAAAAAAAAAAGAGAAAAATTGTCGTCAAAGTGCAAAAAAGGACTTCACACTTAGAGACCAGCACAAAGCAAACAATTTCACAAAAAAAAAAAAAAATGAGGGGATCCTTGCAAAGAGGTAGAATTCAGATTTCAATAGTATTTCCCTCATTAAGCACTTGAGCCATCGCCGACATACAGACATAGCCGTCAGGATCTGCCTGTGTCGTTTACGTGGATACGTTTATGTACATATGTATGTATGAGTATTTGGTCATTGCTCATTTTTTCCACTCTACCGTCAACTATTTCGTGCTGCTACATACCGCGAATGCGCACAAAACAGCGGCAAGCGGGCTGCTCTATTTTACCCGCTAGTTAACACAGAAATTGAGGGTTTTTAACCCAAGGTACCATTACGTGTGAACTGTTGCCTCCAACCGGCAGTGATATTTCTATAATACATCCATGCTACATGCTACATGCTGCAAGTCAGGATAAATACACGAAAGATGATACACATATCGCATTGGGTTTGGCATAAAAGGCTGCATGGATGTGGAATTCCATAGGTAAGCTCGGCACGAGCTGGAATAGTAATTTGCAAAGCACATCCGTACGAAGTACGGGTGTGAGATGCTCAAGCGATAGGGTGTGAACAATACCCCAATGTAGCACCACATTTCTAGTTTTGTACATTTTCCTATTTTCTATCTGCGGGTGTGTGTTTTTGCGGACTTAAGTGTGTCATCTATTGTGTACTGTCGAGTTATGAGTAGTGTGTGACATGAGTTTATAACAAGTTATTAAAGAAGAACTTTAATGTTTTGTTTTTTGTTTTCAGGATCACAAGCTTAAGCACATGGCGGAGTTGCAGCAGAGTGTTGTGACAGATCAGGACACACGTCATCAGATTCAAACACAAATCCTACAATGGGAGGAGAATTTGGAACGCTTGCATTGCGAACAGTTTCGATTGCGTTGCTATATGGCATCGTTGCAAAGTGGCGAGCTTCCTAATCCGAAGGTAAGAGAACCCCACATTCCTTCTATCAATGATATACATAAATACTTGTAATAACTATCCGAATATGTAGTCCTCAGGATGCCATCGAACACACCAATTTCATTTGATATTCTTGTGGTTTCCTTCTCATCGAAGTACATTCTTATCGACATACTGATATCGAACATTCCCGGTATTCAGTATTACGAGTCAAATTGTTTGCCAGCTATGAAACGTACCCGCAAGCATCTTGCATCCTCATAGAGTACCGAAAATCTATTCAAAACTTAACTCGTGCTAGAGCAACAGATTTTTCCCTTCATTCTTCGTTCCATATACATACATACAACTTCCTTTAAATGTCCTTCATATGTATGTATGTACGTACGTACACTTGAAACAAGGATAGAGTTTAAGTCAAGATGAAGATTATCATCAGTAAAGAATGCCAAGAGCCCTCAAGGCATAAGTTGTAAATAATAAATCGCATCCTGAAACGAACATATTATGTTCCTTCGTGACGAAGGTCCTTCGTCTTTTAATATGAGCGCCAGCATATCTCAGAGGCAGTAATTTAAATTGCATTATGCATTGCTGATGCTCCTTTACAGTTCGCTCTGTCCTTCGACATCGCAATTGCGATTACTTAAAGTATTATAAAAAAGGAGCTGCGAAAGTTACTCTATGCATATTGACATGAACCCATGCCGGCGACGGACAAGGATGTGGCAATTAACCTGCGCCTACTTCTTCTCTATCTAAATTCATACCTCAAGCGACGGCGAGTACCTTGAATACGAAGCCGACATCTCAATTAAAACAACAACTTGAAAACAGTAATTTTTCAATTGCTCTGGTCTGGCCAGCCGCAAAGGAGTATCACGACTACTTGACTGGATGTCGCCATCTAACAAGCGACGAGTATACTCAATTCATGTGCATAAAAGAGTCCTTCAAGGGCCAAGATGGCAAAGGAAAAATGAATTCATTACACGTATAGGCACATGTACATACATATGTATGTATATAACGCATCGTCCTATCCTCGTCGAAAAGGAATTCATTTTCCCTCTGTGCACTTTGTAGGCTCTGTGATGAGTTATTTCATTTATGTACGGGGAAGCGTTTAGGTCCGTCCGGATGCTCAGTCAGGCCGCTTGTTGTTATGATGGCAGCGATACTCTGCGGTACCTTTATTTTTTACGCCAGGACCTTTGTACACGCGCTTGTTTGAAGTTTCCTTTCATTTTTGTAGGCAATTTAATGAAGCTGATGGGAGGGTGTTCTCTGTTTCATTTTGTTGTTTGCTTGTTTGTTTTTTTTTTTTTTTTTCATCTTTCTTTAGTGAATTTTTTTTCTTTTAATTACAGTCGCTTTTGACACATGTGTCGCGGCCCACAAAGAACACTTTGAACAAGTTGGGCGTTTTTACGGTTTCGTCGTTCCATGCATTCATTTGCGCCCGATCGCCGTCGTTGCTGAACAACTTGTTGGCCGGACGTGGTGCTACAAAGCGACGACCACCGTTGCTGTCACGATCGAATAGTGGTTCCAGCAGGCGTTCCATGCAGGTAAGTTTGATCACACCTTTAATATCTATGTATGTATCTGTATCTAAATATTGAATAACATATTAGTCCTTATTCGCACAATTATGGGTTAAAAATCCTCCGCGGCCCTTTTTAAACAAACAACGTTCCTTTATTAAAATCCATTTTAATCAAGTACACATTGGCCATTGCTATCTATGACCTTTCGCCGTCTTTGGGATAACTTCATAATTCCATCGATGATAGGAAACAACTCCTTTTCTGTTGGCTAATTCTGGTCGTTTCTTCTTGGCCGTACCCTCTTAGACTACTCTTGTTGAGTAAATGACACTCAGCATCACCTTGTTTGCCATCCAGGATTTTAGGTCGTTTGTGAAGGGTCGCCGTTGGATATTTTCATACTCCGTATTAAGAGGCTTGCAAATGGTTCGACTTCGTTGTGTGCCATCAGGGAATCATTCATGGTAATTCGATCAACCCTTCATTTAGTTGAGGTTCAGTCTTGGTGGTGCTACAGCTCGGATGTACCTGGGCCTCAACCAACAAGGCTTTCTAGCAAGCACGAAGACTCTGCGGCCAGAGCCGTGCTCTCTATTTGCTCTACATGGCCTAGCCATCTTAGACGTTGGATCCGTAAACGTCGTATTATGCCGATGTCACTGTACAGTCTGTACAGTTCTGGGTTGAAACTTCTTCTCTTCTCTCCGCCAACACAAACGGTACCGAAGTTGTACGCGAAATGTTCCGCTCAAAACTACCATGGACACCTTCATCCATTTTTGACAAAGTCCAACCCTCTACGCCGTAGAGGACGGCGGGGAAGATTAGGGTTTTATAGAGGGTCGCCTTAGTTTTCTGAGAGAGGGTTCTACTACAGCGGTTGCCAAGAGTTATTCTGCTTCTAATCTCAGCACTGGTGTCGTTGCCCCTTGCTACCAGTGAGCCAAGGTAGACGAAGTCCTAGTTCTGGCCGAGACGTCGGTGTTGTGCGTCTTTCCTTAACAACAGCATATATTTAGCCCTCGTTTACCTTCTGACCCACTTTAACCGCTTCTGTTTCAATATTGACAAAAGCTTCATTGACGTTTCACTGCGTTCTCCCAATCACGTCAATGTCATCAGCGTATGCAAGCAACCGTGCAAACTCTTGCATTGACCAGTGAATTCCGCACTATCTTTTCAAGAATAATGCTGAAAAAATCACATGGCAGTGCGCCGTCCTGTTAGAAATCTATTTTGACGTCAAGTTCTCGGTTGACTTCTTACCGACTTTAATGGAACAGCGAGAGTTATCCAATGTCATCCTGCATAACCTGACGGGTTTGTCAGGGATGTCAAAACACGACATGGCTCTGTATAGTTCGACATTGTCATATCTTCTTTGGTGGCGTTACAGCCCGTGAAGGAGCAGAGCCAAGCTTCTCTCATTGTCATATACGGCATTGAAATCGACGAAAAAGTGGTGTACGTCGAGTTGAAATGCATGGGTCTTCCCCAAGATCTGGCGCAGTGTAAATATTTGGTTAATTTTTCTTGATAGGAACCAATCAAATTGTTCACGAATGGTCTTAGACGTTTATACAGCACGACAGGGAAGATCTTATACGCGATGTTAGGGAAACGTGTTCCCCTATAGTAGGCGCGGCTATAGGGGTCTCCTTTTATATGAATTGGGCAAATGATGCTGAGATTCCATTCATTGGGCATGCTTTACATATGAGCTAGTGCATGTTCCCAACCAACGCTGTTTTAAATAGCTCAGCAGGCAGGGCGTCTGCGCCACCAGTTTTTTTTAGACTTCAGTTTTGCTCCCGCTATCTTAACCTCGTCTAATTCTGGTGGACGAAATTCCCTCTCATCTTCGTCCAGTGTGAATGTTGCGTTCTGACGCGTAGATTTAAGCGCGGACCAAATACCTCTCGTTAAGCCAAATAAAGCGCGAAGAATTTTATGTGCAATTATTACGTAGTTAAAAAGTAGTAGTAGCTTGGTGCCTATATAGTAAACCTTATCCGAAAGTGCATTTATTTAGTCAATTGGTCATGTAGACTTTAAAAATCTTGTCAACACACTGGTAAAACATGAAACGTATTCAAAAGCCTCATCAGGTAAACCTGATACAAGCTTGTAAAATACGAGTCTACTGAAACGCTGTGGTTCGAGGTAATATTCTAGGGAGGAGGTTTTGAGCTTTACTTTGGCCGTACGTTTCGGGAAACCAGTAACTCGATTTTCTTAAGCCACAACACTTCATAGGACATTATGTCGATTTTAGAACCTACGACACCTGCAAAGTGATCTGATAGATTCTACTTAACAGCTCGAATTAGGAGATATTAGTGGTCATAGAAGAACGCTGGGTATGCCTCTATAAACCTTAGTACTACCACTTACAATTTATTAAAAATGCTGTCGCCTATCTCTAAACGAGGTGGCCGAACAGTTTAATTTACAACTTCTATGGGTACCAGGACACAGCGACATCCCAGGAAACGAGAGAGCCGACACATTCACCCGACAAGGAACGACGCAACAATCAATGGTGGCATGTAAGGGAATACCCCTTGCAACCATTAAACATAATCTCGCAAATTTCGCCAAGGCTGATACGAACACGAGATGAACTCAGAGACAGACCTGCCTCATCACCAGGTAAATCTAGCCCCGGCTCGACGGTCAACGGACTAGGAGTATAATCTCCATAAAAAGAACTGATATCTATAAAAGCATTGGTGTAATCACAGGTCACTGCCTTATTGGCAGTCACGCGCAAAAACTAGGAATAGTTTCAAATGATTTCTGCAGAAGCTGCCTAGACGAAGAGGCATTCACCACCTTCTCTGCGCCTGTCCGGCATTCTGCACAATCAGGAAATGATACCAAGGATCTTACTTCCTTAACGACCTGACAGATATTCAGCAAGTAGGGATATCTGACCTTCATAACTTCTTAGGAAGCTCTAAGTGGTTCCATGAATAGGTTGGTAAACCCCCCTCGTAGCTGCACAACGGGTCTCTCTGGCCTATGTGTATTCTTCTCTATTCTGGGAAGGCCATGATCCTACCCACCTACCTACCTATACAGGGCCCTGAACAATCCATTTGCTTGCCCAACGTCTAACGTCGCCTTATTTTTTGGACACAGTAGTATGTACGTAGGGCGCCATGGCACAGTGGTTAGTGTGTTGGACTCTGACGCACGATGAGCGAGTTCGGATCCCGATAACACCAACGCGTGTTGTATTATTTGAAATTATTTGGAATACAAATAGACAGATCAATGCGTATATCATATGTCTTCTAACTTTTAAGAGTGAATCCATCTTCTAAAATTGAGTTTTTGTTTTTTTTTTTTATGTGTGGGGCTAGTGCAGATCTATTGTGCCTGCTAGCCGATTAGCCGAAGAGCTTCTCCACTTCCATAGTGAAGTTGAGAATGCTTCTCGTAGGAGCCTCGCCGAGGTGATCCCCTCAGGAGTCATAACTTCGCTGAGAAAGATACGCTTCCTAAGATGACAGAGAGCAGCACACTGGCACAGTATGTGTTCCGCCATCTCTACGTCCTCGAGACGGGGTCGACACTCAGTCTCAGACGAGAGGCTAATTTTGTTATGACGATATCTCAGACCGCAGTGTCCTGTCAGATACCCTATTAAGTTTGAGTAGGTCAATAGAGTGTTTGTTCAGGTGCCGTATAAGTCGTTTCGATTGACGGAGTCCCTGAACGCTGTTTCAAAAGGACAGGTGTTGCGATTTTTCCCACTTGTCTAAGAAAAAATTTATCTCAGACTTGCGGGAGTACCGCAGAATGGTTCTGGACCTGTATATTTATCGCTGGAACCTTTCCAGCTTATTTGGTGCCTTATTTTTTTTTTTTTTAATGAAGCATCGTTCACATAAAAAAATTCAAAGTAGGCGCTGCAGCATGACGGCTCTTTTAAAGATACCTGGAACGGGCATCTTCCTGACTACTCTCATATTCGAAAGTAACGCCTGTCTGCATCAAGAAAAGGTCTATTGGTTTGCGAATCTTCTTTATCAAGAAGCACCGGATCTTACCGGCAAAAATAGAGATAGCTAAATCAGTCACTAGTTCGCAATATGTACCTTGTACGGCCAAGAATTGTTCTTAGTTCTACTTGCTGAAGCCAAACAACTTACTTGAATAAACACTGTTTTGTCACTTGACCTTTTCTCAAAGTTTGTTTGCCAAATAAATACCTTTCAATTACTCTCGGGTTCCAATTTTGGAAAAGTTGAATTCTTGTACAAAGTTTAGCACCCCGTGCACCCTCCTAATGGTCGTATTTGCAAAACGTATAAACTCATATTCAAATGTTTGCTTCTTAGAAAATTTGAACAAAATTTCCCATTGATATGCTTATTTCCACATTATTTTCCATAGAAAGTTGAGCACCTCGTTCGCCTTATTGTACGCAATATTTGAAGCTCTGTAGACATATTAAGTGATTTACTTCGTGAAACGTTTACATAGCGCTTCATATCAACAGGTTCAATGCCAGGTCTACTTCCATATAAAGTCAAACGCCCTGTTTAAGTCAGTTAAAGTTCGAGCTCGACAAAACGCTATTTCAAACTCACAGGAGTATAAAATAGTCAATGCTGTTATCATTATGAGCTATTCTTTAAATGGAAGTCCATTAAAGCTCTTCACAGTTGGCACGTCTCTTCAACAAGGGACCATTATCTCTCAGCCCTTATGTGTATCCCTTGACCACTCGAATTAGGATGCAAGGCAACACAAAACGTCCAGGACATGTAGAATCCCATCACGTTCTTTCAAATTAGATGTTTATTATTTCATGAAGCTGACAGCAGTCAGTAATCAAACAAAATGTACGCATTACTTGGACACTGGAAATTAATTACCAAACTTCTACTAATTACCGCACCCAGCTTGTCTGTACGATCGATTTGCTGTCACACATGTACGATTCGTCGTCGTGGTGGTGGTGGTGGTGGTTAACCGAAAATCACCGTCGCCGAGTGGCAAATCCATTGTAGCTGTGTAACCCATGGGCACATCTCATGCTAATTAATGAGCCCATTGAATTGAACAATTTAACTTTGATTAGCAAGTGAATGCTGATTAGAATGCCAAGAGTTTAAATCATGTTCATTCAGTGGAAACAATTCCGATTAGCTGGCCAGCATCACGACCAACTAGCGTTGGTCAGTGCGACGAAGCGAGAATTTCCGCAACCAGTTCATATTCGATTTTGCTTTTTAATTAAAGATTCGCAGAACGTCGAACATCGAAAATCGAAAATCGAAAATCAAATGCATTCGCAGTTCTATTAACATCTGTCAGGACGTTGTGTAACCTCAATTCAACAAGGATATTCAATAGTACGGTTGCTCCTATGAGCACCACTGCTCGTCTGTATGCCATTTCCTCTCGAATAATTGGAAAACTTTAAATTCGGTTTGTACGGGCCACAAACTACGAAAAACAATTGTAAAACAAGAAGGCCCTTGGGTATACAGAGATTCGTTTTTCCGTGTGTGTATTTTTTTTTTGACTCCATTGTTGATAATCCTCGCCACCAATTTCGTTGTAATGGCGTGTAACCCACTTCCCCGAGACCCGCAGTTGTTCCCTGTACCTTGTGGAAAGCACACAAAAAAGGGCAAACTTTTTTGTTTAATTCATTTAAAGCGCGAGATAATGAGGTTTTAATGTCCTTCTCCGGAAGTACATACATATATACATTTGTGGCGTACTGATAGTAAAGAGTACGACAAAGCGGATTTAAGACAAAGCAACGATTTACATTATAGTTGCGTGTGTCCGAAATGATACAGAAAGATGCTCTTGCCATAATGTTTACAAGTGGACATTCGCTTCCTTCTATCTGCAGCTACATTTTTCATACATATGCAGTTCCCTCATATAGAGCCTACACAATCGTACAGAGTGCAATTCAGTGAGATATGAAATGACTCCTCCCATGCACAGTAACATAAATTAAATAGAAATATAGAAAAGGCTGTGAAAATTAAAAGCAACATTAATTAAAAGCAATTCATTCACATGTGTATCTAGATACACTACAAATACATGTAGGAGAGTCTCAGTGAATAATTTGCAACGAGCAACTGATTTCAATCCATGTAGCACTACAGTGCAGCAAAACGTACAATTTCTATTGAATTTAATTCAGATACGCTACATACTCCGTATAGTAGTTGCACAAATACTTTTCCATATCTAGCGGTGTAAACAGCCGAGTTGGACGCGAGTTGCCGCTCTCATATTTATATTTATCACAACGACCGGAAGTTAAGGCCGTTGGGAATGTAGTATACAATTGGCCAGAGTTCAACTCGACTTTCCACCGGATGGACAATGGCTGATGAAATTTAATTGTTGTTCTAAATAAGGGATCACAGGAATTAATTGAGATAAATTAAACAAAAGCGATTCTCGCAAACGAGAAGGCAAACGTTTTTTTGTTTTTTTCTTTTTTGTAGTAAAGTTAACGCTTGAAATGTCCTTCTTTGCTTTTTTTCTAATTAGCAGTTTGTTGGATTATATTTGCGAGTAGCCTGAGTGCGCGAGAGGTAAAGCAATAAGGAACAATACGTCCGGATCAGAAAGAGTTTTTGTTTTTCTTTTTGAATTATATGAGTCACAACTCAATATTGCCAGGATTTAAGAAAATGAATGAATGAATTCAGAGGCAACCAGCACTGAAGTTGTAACAGAAATCGAGCTGAAAGGCTTGAGAAATAAAGAACGTGAACTGCTCCTGGTTAATGCTTCAGAATTAGGTTCCTTGTTTGAACCTGATCAGCTTGGCTTGACTCGACCATATATGTACATTGAGCTTCTTCTTCTTATTTGGCGCTACAATCCACTTGTGTGTGCCATCTCGGTCGAGGACATCCTCTGTTGCGTTGTCTCAATTGCTTAAATACAAAGACCGGAAGACGGGACTGTGTTGTCCATACAATCTATATGGCCTAGTCATCTTAAGTGTTGTATTCGTAGACACTTGATTAGGTGCATGCCGCTGTACAACCCGTACAGTTTGTTGTGAAAACCAAATGCCATCAACGCTAGCAGGACCAAAGATTGCACGCACAACTTCTCTCTTGAAAAGACGAAGAGCTTTCTTATCCGCTTTCAATAGCGTCCATACGGTTGTACCATAGCATGGACATTATATAAAGCCAACTTGGTCTCTTGCCTCTCGAGCCCAAAGAAACCGCGTTTGGCAAGAATAATTATGCGTTTGATTGCGGTACTGATATTTTTGTCCCTATTTATTGCGGAAGTCCTTTACTACCTGTCCTTTGTGACGCTCTGTCTGAGACGTCATTGTTGAATGTCCTTCCTTGATGACAGCATATGAAAGGTGTTTTTTTACAGGTATAGGACTTTGAAATAGTATAAAACATAGACAATTTTTATAAATTGACATGAAGATTACTTTATTCGAAAGATAATCTTGTGGCATTATAAATAATTAAAATATGGTTTCTGGTATATGATCGCCACGGCTGGCTCGAACGTAGTCTAATCTGGAGGTCCAATTTTTTCCAACATTTGTGGCCGTATATTGGCATTAACGCGGCAAATGTTGTCCTCCAAGTGGTCAATCGTTTCGGGCTTATCGAATTAGACTAGCGACTATAGAAATCTCCATGAAACTATGCGGCTACCAAACGTTTCCTTCAATAAATCGATTGTGGCCCGAGCTGTGTGACATGTTGCGTCGTCTTGCTCAAACCACAGCTCCTGCACATCATGGTTGTTCAATTGATGAACGAAAAAGTAAGTAATCATGGCTCCGTAGCGGTCACCGTTGACTGTACCGTTCTGGCCAGCATCGTTCTTAAAGAAGTACGGACCGATTATTCCACCAACCCATAGAGCACACCAAACAGTCAGTTTTTGTGGATGTAACGGTGCCTCAACATACACTTGAGGATTATCATCACTCCAAATACGGAAGTTTTATTTATTGACGTATCCATTTAGCAAAAAGTGAGCTTCATACATACATACATTTTCAGTGGCCCACATGTTGCACTAAAAGAATCGCGGGGGCAATGCGCGCACGCGGGATCTCCAGGCCACTCGATCCCCCGTCATCGACTCTAACTCATCAGGAGCTATGCCCAAGCGCACCCAGGCGAGTTTTTGGACTTGGCCCAACCACCTCGTCCTGGGTCTGCCAAGCGGTCGCCTGCCTGATGGTATTGCATCCAAGGCCCGTTTCGGAAGTCGCCATGATGAACACATTCGTCTCACATGACCAAACCATCGAAGGGCTATCCGTTTGGAGAAGCAGCTACTCAACATTGAGCTCCCCGCGCACTGCTTTGTTTCTCACCCTATCCCGGCGAGTAACTCCCACAACAGCACGAAGAAACCTCATTTCGGCAGCTTGTATTCGCGATCTTATTCTTTCGGTCAATACCCACATTTCATGACCATAGGTGAGAGGTGGCTTTGACACCAAACTCGGTTTTCCTGATTACAGATCTTCCAAGCTGTTTCAAAATTGACCCAGCTTGGCCAATCCTGCAGGAAAGCTCAGTATTACTCCTCTGATCACTCGTGAAGAGATACTTAAACTTCTCCACCTGCTTCAATGGGACTCCACTAACATGTAGAGTGGATTGAACAGGTGTACTGGAAATAACGGTAACCTCTGATTTGTCCACGTTAATCATCATTCGAGCATCAGCACATATGTCCACAAACCTATCTAGCGCGCATTGGAGTTCCGTCTGGGAGGACAGGAGGACAACTAAGTCATCTGTAAAAAGAAGATGGCTTACCTTCAACTCTACCAATGTGAAACCCTCCTCTCCACCGGGCCTGTTACTTCCAGTCCACATAAATAATGAAAAGGAGTGGTGATAAGACGCCACACTAGGCGAAGTCCAACGCCGACGGTGAAAGGTGCTGATTTCCTACCGTTAACTCGAACGCAGCTGCTACAGTTTATGTATAGAGACTGAATGGCCCTCAACAGAGGACCATCAATCCCATACTCCTGCAGAACACTCCAGAGTTTACCTCAAGGAACTCGGTCATACGCCTTTTCCAAATCTACAAAGTAGCTATAGATCAGTGTGACATACTCCAAGCCTTCTCGAGTACCATTCTTAGAGTGACAAGCTGGTCGGTTGTACTTCTGCCGTGACGAAACCCGCACTGTTCATCTCCTATCATGGATTCAACCGTAGCTCTAGAACGAGCCTTCAACACCTTAGCGTAGACTTTGCCGGGGACACTTAAAAGAGATATGCCCCTATAGTTGGAGCACTCCTTTTTATCCCCCCTTTTTGAAAAGAGTAACAATCACCCCAGTTTGATCAATCGCTAGGTGTCTCACAGCATTCCCAGGCCACCTTAATGACACGAGAGAGCCATAATACTCCCTCTTTACCCATTGCCTTTAGCATTTCTGGCCGAACTTCATCCACACCGGCGGATTTGCCAACTTTTAGCGATTCAATCGCTAAAATTACTTCCTCCACCGTTGGACTATTCTCCGCCACACTCAAGACTATATGTCTGTCCCCGTCAGTGTCCTGTTCGGGATTGAGCAGGTCCGTAAAGTGCTCGCTCCATCTGCGTAAGATGTCCATATCATTGGAAGGCAACACACCATCTTTGGATTTAACTCCTTCGATTATGTTGAATTTCCTTCCTCTGAGCCCGCGAACGGTTTGCCAGAACACCTTTTTCGCAGATCTATGGTCGCCTTCCAACTTCTCGCCGAACTCCTTCCAGGACTGCTCTTTAGCTGCTCGCATAGCAAATTTGCAAGTTCTTCGCCACAGTGTACCGGTCACGAGAAGCAGAGTCTCCCAAGAGAATCCAGTCTCTGTAGGCCTTCTTCTTCTTGATGGCTGATGGCTTCTTGAACTCCGGGTGTTTTAAACCACGCAGTTCTTGTCTCTCCATCAGCGGCCACACCAAGCCGCTTCTCTCCATAAACATCACATGCAGAGGCAATGACAGCTGTTGAAAATGGTCGCCATTCTTCCTCTACATGCGGTGGAATAGTGAGCTTCATCGCTAAACAAAATTCGTTTATGAAAATTGGGATCAACGGCGATCTTTTTTTGAGCCCATTCACCGAATCTGCGCCTTGCTAGATGATCCTGCTTCAATTCTTGCACCAGTTGGATTCTGTAAGCACGAAAACTAAGATCTTTTAGCAAAATCTTCCATAAAGTGGATAAACACATATCCAATTCCCGTGCACGATGGCGGATAGACTGATTCCGGTCTTCCTCTACGCTACGCTCTACAGCAGCAATGAGTTCTTCTGGACGCCCTGTACGACGCCTCTGTGGATGCGTATTATCAGTTAGAGAAAACGTGGTGCGAAAACGTTCCACAGTTAATCGAATTGATTGTTCTGATGGACGATTATGTTGACCGTACATTAGATGTATTGCGCGATAGGTATTTCGAACAGAACCATGATTTTCAAAATAAATTTGCACAACTTGGAAGCGTTGTTCAGACGTCAGTCTATTCATGTTGAAATGCCAAGCCAAACTAAAAATAAATCACTTGACAGCTGACAAAATGGCCGCCAGTTAAAATAGTGTTGCCAACTTAAAATTCTATACCTCTAAAAAAAACACCCTTTACGTTGTTTGAGCCTCGCTTGTCGCCATACCCATTTTGGCCGCTTCCGTTTCATTGACAAGTAAGCAGTCAAGTTAAATGTTGAAAAATTCACATCAAAGCCCGTCGCCTTGCCTCGAAACTTTTTCGACATTAAAGGTCTCGGTGAGTTCGTAACCAACCTTGATGGAGCAGCGAGAGTTCTCCATCGTCATCCTACACAATCTGACGAGCTTGGTAGGAATGTCAGAACTAGGCATTGCACTGTGAAGCTCGGTTCTATGCACGCTGTCAAATGCGGCCTTGAAATCCACAAAAAGGGGGTTAGTATCGATTTGCATTTTTTTGGGTATGTTCCAGAATCTGCCGCAGTGTCTATCGTGATGGGCGTTTCTGGCCTGAAACCACACTCATTTTTGACGAACGGTTTCAAGCGTTCCCACAAAACGGCTGGGAGGATCTTGTACGCGAGGTTAAGGGGACTAATCCCCAGTAGTTGTCGTAGTTGAAGGGGTCTCCTTTCTTGTGGACCGGACAAGCGACATATCTTATAGGTGAGCTGCCTTAAACAGTTCTGTGGGCAATCCTTCCGATCCAGTAGTTTTGTTCGACTTCCGTCTCGATATTGCTGTCTTCACCTCGTCTAAGTTGGGTGGACGGAATTCTTGTCTATCGTCCTCCAAAGTGAGTGAACCGTTTTGCCTTACAGCGGTATTTGGGTCGTCATCGCCGTTTAATTGTGACTTTACTACAAGTTGTCCATTCTCCTCCCGGCAGGCTCCGGTCCGTAGTTTGTATCCACTGGATAGCTCTTTTACCTTTTGGTAAAACTTTCGAACTTTATTCCTGCCATAACACCTCTCCATCTCCTCGACCGCGCGCTTCTCATGCTCTCCTCCCCTCTTTTCTATTCGTACAGCTCACGAAATGCTCTCGTCGTTCAAATCAGCTTTGCCTTGTCCTCCTGTTTAGCTGCATGAGATTGCCTGCACTCGTCGTTAAACCATGGATTTTTCCCTGGTGGTGTCGTAAAATCCAGCACATCAACGGCAGCTTGTATAATGGCTTCTTGACAGCACTTTTCAATTCTTCGATTGTTATTACAGGCGGCGTCGAGGGAGCTACAGAAGGTTTTTTGTTTTTTTGAAGAAGTCGCTTTGAGGCGAGGCAATTAAAACTTCCTTTTGTTCTATTTGGTTTAGGAAACCCTTTGAAATGGTATTGGCAACCCCACTTCTTGCAAGCAACGCGGTGCTTGCTGAGTCCTTCGCCCACTAGTATGCGGCTTGAGAATCGCAGTGCCTGTTGAGGTCTAGTACCCAACAAGTCATCTTATAACTCCTGGCAGAAAGTGTGACGCTTTAACTTTAGTCAATAGACGGTAGTCAACCTCCGTTCTGCCAGAACCCGTCAAACCTCCGATCGATCAGAAGTCGAAGTGATTTCTGTAGTGTCGTGGAGCGCTTTTTATTCCTGATAGGGAGAGCTTTTACGGTATTGATCATTGAAATTACCCCGTGAATTACAACTCCACTTGTCAAGCATCTTTCGATTTTAGGGACACAGAATGCGTTTACTTGGATGTCAAACCCATAAACCCTTGTTGTGGACTTAACTAAATAGCTCCAGAGCAATTTTCATTCGCTATAATCCTAGAACCAAGTTTTTTTGCACTTAAGGTTTCCTAGCCAGAGGGGTCCGAACATTTTTTTAACATGAACCAGTTGACATTGAGAGCACCGTGGCGCAGTGGGTAGTGTATTGGCCTCTGACGCCTATGACACGGGATCGAATCCCGACAAAGCCATGTCATCGAACGTGTTTTCATGGTGTTTCTCCTCAGAGGGGTTCTGACAAAACCCCCTGTAGTAAAATTGACATGGAAAGCTTCTCGGAATTCGCCGTTCGGAACCGGCAATAAACTGTAGGTCCCTTTCACCTATGGGAAAATTAAATCACACACAACATGGGAGATTGAGAGAAGCTCGGCTCTGGTCGTTCATGGGCTGTAACGCCAACATACATACATACAGTTGACATTGGCGAAATTCCGTAAGCTCTCTAACAGCCCTTCTCGCCAGTAAGCACTGAAAAGTGTTTGTCCATGCTTAGCGGATTATCTGCTCTACGTACTCCACGCCATCAGTTTAGACTAACATGATTTTAAATCTGGGAAATCTATCGTTATATCGTCGTATACAGCAACTTGCTTAGATATCACAGCGGAATTTAGACAAGATGATGATGGGTCATGTGATCTCTTGAATATCCATCCGTCAACTGTTTTGTCCACACAGGACATACGTATGTATGTATGTATCTTAAACGAAGAATAACTCATAAATAACTTTTATCACAATTTAAATATAAAACTGTCCTACATAAGGGACGATGTTTGTTCAAAATATAAATTGACTTCGAATTTCGCGATTTTCGATTTTCTTATTTTTTCGCTATGTTGGTTCACATGTCTACTAATATATTTTGTTATTGTTAGTTGGATGCCATCACTGCAACTGCTAGTGTGTTAAACGAAACCCAGTAAGTGTGTCATTCGACACACTTTAAAATTAAGTGTGTCAATTAACACGTTGAGAATATGGAAAAACCACTTCTGCAGACTGTATAACGGCGATGTTAGTCAATATACCGCTGTCAGGCAGAATGATCCATTTCTAATCGACGGAGACCGCAGAGAATTCTTATATACTTAATGTAAACTTTAAGGCTTGCACAACTTATAAGATGGCATTATCTTACCGCTGTAAGCAATATTTGATCTAATAAATGAATGAATGAAAATAAATGAATGAGAATTCTGTCCCCCTGACCTCGACGTAGTTAAGATTGCCATATCGAAGCTCAAGTCGAATAAAGCTGCTGGCGCAGACGGACTGTCTGCTGAGCTCTTCAAGGTAGCTGGGGATGACCTGGTTGGGAGCATGCACCAGCTCATCCGTTAGATATGGTTAGAGGAAAGCATGCCCGAGGAATGGAGTCTCAGCATCGTATGCCCGATCCACAAGAAAGGAGACCCCTCTGATTGCGCCAACTATAGAGGAATAAGTCTCCTTAACATCGCCTACAAAATCTTCTCTGCCGTTTTGTGTGAACGCCTGAAGCCTGAAGCCTACCTGCTAAACTCGTCAGACTATGCAGGATGACTTTGGAGAATGCTCGCTACTCCATCTGAATCGGTGAACACCTTGCCAATAGTTTTGATGTCAAAAAATGATTTAGGCAGGGCGATGCGCTGTCGTGTGATTTCTTCAACATCATATTGGAAATGATTGTGCAAAAATCCTTGGCCAATACGAGAGGCACAATCTATTTAAAATCCTCGCAACTCCTTGCATACGACGACGATATTGACATAAGTAGATCACAGCGAGATGTCAATGAGGCGTTTGCGAGTATTGAGATGGAGGCGGCGAAAATTCGTTTGACGGTAAACGAGGACAAAGCTAAATATATTCTGTCATCAAAAAAGGACGTTCACCAACGACGTCTTGGCCAGAACGTTTGTATTGGCAGATATAACTTCGAGGTAGTTAAGGACTGCGTCCACCTTGGCTCCGCAGTGACCTGGAACAACGACATCAGTTCCGAAATCAAACGCAGAATCACTCTTGCCAATCGCTGTTTCTTTGGGCTCAGGAGGCAACTGAGTAGTAGAGCCCTCTCCCGAACGACAAAGTTGACTCTATATAAGACCCTTATCATCCCGGTCCTGTTGTACAGCGCAGAAGCATGAACACTATCAAAAGCAGATGAGGAGGCCCTTGGTCGGTTCGAGAGAAAGATTTTGGTCGTGATTTTTGGGCCTATAAACGCAGACGGGGGATGGAGGAGAAGATTCAACCACGAACTTTACGGGCTGTACAGCGACATGAGCCTAGTCAGGCGTCTACGGATTCAACGCCTATGGTGGCTGGGCCATGTAGAGCGAATGGACACCACAGCTCCAGCCCGGAGAGTCTTTGAATCCAACCCCGAGGGACGAAGAAGCAGAGGACGGCCGCCCTTAAGATGGCGCACGCAGGTGGAAGGGGACCTCAGCCAACTGGGTGTGCGGCAATGGAAAAGGCTAGCGAAAGATCGTGCTAGATAGAGGGGCATGTTGGTTGAGGCCCAGGTTCACCCCGAACTGTAGCGCCCACTAAGAAGAAGAAGAATTAACACGTTTGATCTTTTTAATTGCGACACTTATTTGTGTTAAAACTATAACACGTTATATTGCGTGTACAAAATAAAAAATGTGATGACACCTTAAGTATGTTGCAGTGATTATGAATTATTAAAATAAACTCACTTTGGATCAGCCCACCAAACAAAGGGGAATTTCCCAACTACATATATGCAACCTTGCTAGAAAGTAATTTGCGAGTCGGATACGTCGCGTAACACACTGGAGAGCGACGATAAGATGAATTTTTTTGGTGTTCTCTGCGAAAAATGTTCCCAGAAACCTTGAATTTTGAGCACGTTATCACTGGGTTGGGAGTCCAGTGCATTAACCGTTACACCATGAGTCTGGTCCACAATTTGAATTTCACTTTTGTGTTTGTAATTGGGATATATTCTTCTTTGTGTGTTTTCATAATAACACACTTAAAATTGCATTAGAAACGACTACGATGAAAACTCCTTTTGGTGTGTTGCAGTAACATGCTTACGATTTGCAGTGATGTTGGTGTGCCTGGTATTGAAAAAAATGGGTAATAAAATCTGTATCAAATTCTGTTTGAAAATGAATGTGAAAGGCTCCAACGGCTCGACATACTGACTGCAGTATTTCTCGAATTTACTCGGAGCTCTTCACAGAGGGCCAGAAATATTAGTGTATAGATGGAAAATCGGCGAACCATTATCGAATATGTTGCTGAGGATATTGATTTGGCCTCCTGTGAAAAGATCCATGAAAGATGTGGCTTTCAAGGCTATGTCGGAAGTGTAACCTACGTGATTCAGTGATCGCAATTTATTTGGCAAAACATCGACTCCGGCGACAGTTCATGGGCTGCGGCATAAAAACGTGAATCGTGAAAGCGAAATTCACGTGGCAGTGGAAGCACGATGGCAGAAGAGATGTATGCGTCTATCGCAAGCAAGCATTGCGTTTTCCGGAATAAGCTGATGGTTAAGCCTTTCGAGTTATGAAAGATTCAAGACTTTACAGTTGATCAGGAAGCAATGCGACTCCAAAGAGTAAAGGCCTTGAAGTATCACCTTGTTCGTAGATGGCAAGCATTGTTTCGTCATTCGAAGAAAACTTTCTCTAACTTTTGTAATTTTTCTATGTTTTTGTCTGCCATTTAAAAACCAAACGCTTAATAAATCACACGACATTTCAATTTAAATTCTTGCTCAAAAATGGGGCAAATTGGTACAGCTAGATAAATTCAGGACTCAACGACTCATTTAATATAGAAAACAAGCAGCTGTAGAGGGACAGAATTGAGAATTTTTCTCTATAAGAAAAAAGGAAAACAATTGGGTGATATCCAATCTATGCAGTTAGCTCCAATAAGGATTAGTATGTTTCCAGTACAGCATCACTTCTCTATTCTTCCGTCCTGTGCATTGGATTCTATTGATGATCGTCTCTACAACTATCATTAACACCAAATGTTCTGCACCGCAAAACACTCTAGTTGCCTTTAATGCTCGCGAATCCCTCTATCCTTTGTCCATATCGTCAATTTCAATGCAATATCCCCCTTACACGTGTACGTATACCTATAGTACGTCGCAAGGACGAAAACCGAACGAAAAACGATTCCCATTTACGACTGCATGCGTCCTTCTCTTTCTTTCAATCCAATTTAGGACTTTCAATATTTGACCGCACTCCATCGCGTGACCGACGATCGACTTCGTCGATCGGCAAACCCCTTCCACTTGGCTTAATAATTTCCTCACTTAATCGCTTTGTTTCACCACTTGTCCTTTTCCTTCTGTTTCTGAATCCATTCTCATGTCCTCGTAATAATATGTTTTTCAGGATAAAACAGGAACACAAATGACAAGGTACACAAAACCCGCAAAAGGATTTTATGCACATTAAAGCGTATGTGCCTTGGGTTTACCGCGCACATGGACTATACCCCGGCTATGGTCAGCTCTCGTTTTATTTTTCGCTTCTTTCGGACGGTGTAATACCTTTTGACACACTGTGCTGCATGGAATTAAGATAATATTACCGATTAAATGACACATGCAGCATTGACCGTGTTGTTGCATAGCGAACTCCTAGAACCGGTCGCACAGTGCTGCAGTAGGATATACATAAGGGGCGATTCCCTTGGTCTTGTATTCGATAGGGCTTTTGACATTATCTACGCTTCCGTGATTGTCGAAAGTTAATTTTGAACGCGATACAGTGGTGGGCGGAAATATGCGGGAAATTATCTGGCAGGAAGTGACGACGAGTGTGTAGTCGGTGTTTTTCGGTACCGGAAACAATAAGCACTTTGGCATTGACAGGTGAAGGCGGTTAATATGGGTCAATTGGTATAATGAATTGGTTAGTAAGCCTGTATGCTTCGAGGTGTTGAATTCAATGACTTTTTAGCGCTCATCATATGTACATAGTAAGCATTGTTTCTATTTTTGTTTGGCGTGCGTGTTGTTTTTATGGGACGTTTTTGTAAAGTGATAGAGTAGCCCGAGGTTATTGGTATTACACTGAAACATGAGATATAAGTTTGCTCATGAACGTAACGAAGCAAAAGTGTGAGCATGGGTGCTCCCATGGAGATCGCCGCATCATAAGGCTCAATCTGTTTGACCTCATTTCAGCTAATGGGTTTGAAGCATCAACATTTGATACGAGAATCCGAAGATTCGCTGGGAAGTCAGGACGAAAGAGTAAGGCACTATTGAGTTACTTATTTCTATGGAAATAAATCCTTTTTTAAATTAAAATGATTGTAAGATCGTAAGGCATGGTTTATATTGGACAGGTTTAAGCTGTCCTTTCGTCCTTGAAAGGATGGTGTAAAACTCACTGGTCAATACGAGGGGCACCATCTTTTTCAAGTCCATACAACTGCTCGCATATGCCGATGACATAATTGGACGAAGCCAGCGAGATGTCATTGAGGCCTTTACGAGTATTGAGACGGAAGCGGCTAAAATGGGACTGGCGGTAAATGAGGGAAAAACGAAATATATGCTGTCGTCGAAAAAGGACACGAACCACCGGCGTCTTGGCCAGGGTGCACATATTGGCAGGTATAATTTCGAGGTAGGTAAGGACTTCGTCTACCTAGGCTCCTCAGTGACATGCAGAAACGACATCAGTTCCGAAATCAAACGCAGATTAACTCTTGCCAACCGCTGTTTCTTTGGGCTCGGGAAGCAATTGAAAAGCAGAGCCCTCTCTCGAAAAACCAAGGTTTTTTTTTTTTTTTTTTTTTTTTTTTTAGAGACTCGCGCAGGTTCAAGAGTTTTTCATATTCTCTTATGATGTGCTGACACACACAACCTGAACGGAGTGCAGTGGTTGGGGTCGTTGATGTTCGTTCACTACTCTCAGGGGTGGTTGTCCTAGACCTAGATAGGACGAGAGCCGACCAAATTCCGCGTTGGTTATAGTCCGTAGTAATTCGTTCGAGCACTTTGGTATTGCGTACGCAGAGGATGAATATCGGTTGACCATATACTGTGAGTGTTATGCCTGCAGCAGTACGTCTGGTCACTTTAGATTCACAACTGCGTTGCATACTTTTTGTCCGTATAGGAATTACTTTTTCTTGGCTATGAAGCGAAATTGAACCATAAACCTTCCGCTCGGCGGTCGATGATGTTAACCACTGCACCACGGCCACCCCCTAAGATGAGCATATACAAGACCCTTATCATCCCGGTACTGCTCTATGGCGCAGAGACATAGACCTTATTGAAAGCGGATGAGGAGGCCCTTGGTCGTTTGGAGAGAAAAATTTTGCGTGCGATTTTCGGCCCGACCTGCATAAATGGGAAGTGGAGGAAAAGACTTAACAGTGAACTGTACGGGCTGTACAGCGACATGAACATAGCACGGCTTCTTCAGATCCAATGCCTAAGATGGCTAGGTCATATTGAGCGTATGGAAAACACAGCTCCGGCCCGGAAGGTCTACGAATCCAACCCCGAGGGGCGACGCGGTCGAGGACGGCCAAACTTAAGGTGGCGCAACCAATTGGAAGGGGACCTTAACCAACTAGGCGTGCGGCACTGGAGACTGCTGGCGAAAGACCGTGCCAGTTGGAGAGATTTTTTGAAGAAGACCCAGGTTCGCCATGAACTGTAGCGCCAAAGAAGAAGAAGAAGACATACTTAGATGCCAGGATAACGCATGTAAATTGTGAAAAGTTATTTTGAAACAATCCGACAAACTTATCGTGCGCCACGTCCATTTTACGGTTGACATAATCGTCCATCAAAGTAACTTATTCGGAACTGCGTGACTATTATACGCGTCGTAGGTTCGGTGAGTGGACCGAAAGCATGAGTCAGCTTGATCCTCAAGGCAAAATATTGTTCTCCCATGAGGCTCATTTTTGGCTAGAGCAAAATTGACGAATTTGGAGTGGAGAAAACCCAGAGGCCTTTCTAGAGACGCTCTTGCAACCATTCAAACTGGTGGAATCATCGACCCGCATTTTTTAAGAACATGCCGGCCGGATTGTTTCCGTCAATGTAAAGCTCTTTAGAAACATGATTTCTGATTTTTTCGTTCCCCTGTTGAATGGCATTAACGTGACAGAGCTTTGGTTTCAACATGATGGCGCGACATACCATAAGGCGCGCGACACGATCAATTTTTTCCGGAACACATTTGCTGGGCCCAAAATTTCGCTGTACGGACCTGTGAACTGGCCTCCATGATCCTGTGATTTTTAGACACCTTTAAACTACTCTATTTGGGGTTATGTGAAGTCACTAGTCTATGCCAATAAACAAGAGATTTGGACGATTTGAAAATCAATATACGCCATGTTATTGCTGATCTATGGCCCTAGTTGCTCGATAAAGTTGTCGAAAATTTGACTTAACGATTGTGCTATATTCGAGCTGGCCATGACGCGCTTATGCCAGAAGTCATATTGTAATGCCATACAATTATCTATTAAACGAAGTAGATTTCATATACATTAGCGTAAGCTTTAGTTATTTTATTTTATATTGAATTTCTATAGCTTTAAAAAAAAAACACCCCTATTAATTGAACTGTAGGGCATTGATAAGCTTAATGTGAAGACTCAAGCTTCGATAACTTACGGGAGCAACTAGGGCCCTATACTGATACTAATGGTGGGAATCTTCTCTCCTCTCTTTCGTCCAAATGCAGAAACACTGGGCTTATACCACAGAAAGGAGGAGATTCATGTTTCAGCAAATACATATGTTTCGTCTGCTAATCCTTAACCTATTCTACCCAACTGTATGAAACAAGTTGGTTAAGGTCCTATTAAGCTGAAATGTAAACGGAATATCAGAAACCTAATCTTTTTACACTTCTCTGGCCTGTCCCACCGGAACAGATCAACCAACTATGCAGAAAAGCCTTCATACTTGCTCAAGGAACAGCAGAAAATATTGCTCATCTTGTATTGAAGAGGATTGCGCACTTATTTAATAGTTAATGCTCCCTTCCCCGTGCGCCTACTCTAGAAGTTCTTTTACATATAAAATCCCTGTTAAGCTGATTTTACAACTTCATGCATCGGTGAACTACATATATTGTTCCTCATCATCTAAAAGTGGTTCCTTCATATTAAGATCATCAACTGCAATACCCCTCAGTAGAATGATGCCATTTCATCTATATAACTTCAGGCCGTTGAAGCCTTTGGATACGTTGACACAATTTACACAATTCTTCCTTCTAAGGATCAGGTCTTCACTATTGCGTTCCCAGATATACCATCTTATTTCGTCTTATTTCTTAGCATTCAGCATTGTACCAATCATTTTTGACCGAAGTTTAGTTTAAAGCTAGCACGACAGTGTTGCCTTTATTGACAGTGAAATAGCAGTGTCACCATTGGCTCTCGAGGTAGAGGGAAAATCCCTCTCTGTCTCTCGACTATACTGAATCTCGACTATACTATACAGTTTGTATCCTGCGACTTTTTAAGCGCATTGTAAGTGGAAATTAGTAGATCAAGCTCTGCACACTATAGTTGGAACCATTGAAAAATCACTTTCCAACAAAAAATTCACTATGATTGCCTTCAAAGGCATTGAAGGAGCTTTCAACAACATTAAACCACTAGCCATCACCGATGCATTAAGCATGCTACCTTAGATCAAACGAATGCTCTCAAGCAGGTTGACTCATTCGAAATTCGGCTGCTACCATACAAAAAGGATAGTAAAATGTGACACACAGGGAGGAGTACTATCGCCGCAATTATGGATGTTAGTTGTAAACGAGGTACTGCTATCCCTGGAGGCCAGCGGGTGCAAGGTCATTGTGTATGCAGACGATATTGCACTAGCAATTAACGTGAAACATTTCCCAACAATCCGAAATTTGATTGAAACAGGTCTAGGCAATCTTGCCGAATAGGCAGAGAATTGCGAGCTTGGAACAAATCCCTCCAAAATGGAGATAGTTTTATTCACAAGAAAACGGCAGCTATCTCAAATCGCTCCACCAAGACTAAATGGATCTTACCTTAGGTTCACAGATCACGCCAAATACAAATAGGTACAAGACGGTCTTGAGCACCCGATGGCTATATACCGCGGTTGTCAGGCCTTTACTAACGTACGACGGCTTAGTCTGGTGAACTGCACTATGCAGATCTAACTATGTCAAATTTCTAAGTAGAGTACAAAGGATGGCATTCATCGCTATAAGCGGGGCACTGCGAACAAACCCCACTGCAACCCTCGAAATTATGCTTCACCTACTTCTCTTTTGGTAAGGAAAAGGCAAAAAATCGGCTCTGCGACTTAAGTAATTAGCACATTGTAAGTTCTCCGAAATAGCCCACGCTGTTATTCTACGTCTAAGGAGTGATTTAAGTGAAGTCACGGACTACTTAATCCTGATCTTCAGAAAGACAAAACTGGTCCCGACTAGCGCGACCCCCAGGGGCTGCGTGAACTTTTACACAGTGGGGAAAAAAAACCAAGAACGGGACGGGTAGCGGAGACTTTTGCATACAACAAGAACTAAGTCGGACCTTAAAATTACCAGGCCATTCAGTGACAGCCAAGCTGCCCTGAAGACTTATTCCTACACATCCAATGCAAGCCTCGTTAGCCACCTATTTCTAAACAAGATGGCTGAACAATTCAACATACACATCTCATGGGTACCAGGACACCCCAATATTTCAGAAAATCAAAGAGCTGGCACGCTCGCCAAACAAGGAACGACGCCACGAAATGACACGGCGTACGCTGGTACACCACTAGCAGCCATTAAACTAGAGCTAACAAATCAAGCCATGGCTAACACGAACCTGAGATGGACCCGAAGGTATACCTGCCTAACTACCAACAAACTTGGCCACGACTTTATCCACAGCGAACCCAAGACTAACCACCCTAAAACGAACCGACATCAGCATAATGGCATATGTATAAGCATATAAGATCAATAGGGCGGACCGAATTCACCAGAGAATTCCAGATTCGTGGGGTTCTCTTTGTGAAAGAATCTCTGTATTAGACGGTACGTCCGACAGCGGGCTTCAGGTTATATTGGTGAGCATTCCTAGAGAGATGTGCGTTGCGGGCTATTTCATCAGAACATTTGTTGTGGAAGTAACTATAAAACAGGCAAAGACAGGAAACGTTCTTGTGATGTTCCAACGAGTCTAATGTTTTGGTAATGCTGGAGTCACCTATCAGTTCTATCGCGCGATTTTGTATTCTATCTAGTAGGTGCAATGATATATTGGAAGCACCAGACCAGACATGAGCGTTAAACTCTAATTTAGGGCGAATGAACACCTTATAGATTGTAGCCAAATCTGAGGGTGGGAAATATTTCTTGCATCTATATAAGAAGCCTAGACATTTCGCAGCATTCTTGACGGTCCAATTAGGATTCTGAGCAAGACACATAACCAGTATGGACAGCTTTTCGGTTTCTGAAATGGAAGTGCCATTCATGGATAATGGCTGCGTGTTAGTTATACGCTTTAACGACAGGAGACAGCATTGTGTTTCGGATGCATTCAATTCCACTCTGTTCTTTTTACTCCATGCAACGATGCTGTCGACATCGAATTTAATGAGCTTAACATACGCTGCCGGTTACTGTTTACAACCGAACAGCAGGGTCGTAAAGTAGTAACCGAATATGATAAGCTAAGGGTACTGTCGTCAGCGAAGGAGTGGATTGGATGAGAAGTAACAGCCAAGAGATAATTATTAAAAAAAAAAAAATGGGTTAATTCATCCACCAATGGAAACAATAAAATATAGAATCTCGAAACTGCAACTACGCGAGAAAAACCTGGCCCGCCCTAGCCTCGTTAAAAAGAACATATCTGGGAGAATACTTTTTTGCTGAACTAACGGATCTATCCAAAAAGGAGGTCAACAAACTTCTTCTTCTCCTTCTTCTTAGATGGCGCTACAGTCCAGTGTGAACATGGGCCCCAACCAACAAGCTTCTCCAGCTGACACGGTCTTTTGCTAGCTGTTTCTAGGGACGCATTCCCAGTTGGTTAGATTCGATCGTCCTCTGCTGCGTCGTCCCTCAGGGTTGGACCCGAAGTATCTTCGGGCCAGAGCAGAACAGCTAATCCACTAGTACTATTTTTATATCGTAGCTGGGACATTGGACATAGGTTCTTACTAGGAGATCGTAGAAGTCGTGATTGAGTCGATCATACTTTTATTCCTTATTGTTTCGAATAAGGGCTATTTGTTCTCCTTGTAGCAATTCCCGTAGTAGATGTGTCAGCTTTATATCCATACGTATCCGAAGCTTATGGTTGCTTAGCCACAAATTATTTTTTCCTTGATAGGGATGCTACCCCTAGCACAACCCCAACCTGGAGGCTCAGGTTCCTACTTCCCCATGAACAAGGGGGTCGGCTCGCTGCACACACTGGTTCTCTATATAGCGGATGCCAGGGCAGCTACCCAGAGAAGGCCACGTGGAGGCTGTGTGTCAACTTGGGCTGAGCAGGTACATACATAGATCGAAGCTGGCATTTGCCACGTTAAAGGCGATAAACTTCTTTACTCTGTTTACTCGCTCCCTCTCCCCTTGATCAGCAAATTGTCGAATTTTATTCAAAGCACAGAACAGTTCTAGGAGTAATAGTGACCAAGTCGACTCGAGTGGTAGCACAATGATCTTGGTCTAATTGGTCCCCCCTCACCGCTTTACGAAGGGAAGCCACCTAACCAACCAACCAACCAAGGATAGAACACTGCAAAACCAATCAGCCAAAAAATCACCTATTATAGCTTGGAAGAGCTATTTTGCTTCCTAATCAGCCTTCAGCCGCTGCAGCACGTTCTTTAAGCTTAAAACATCTTATTCCTTAAACTCTCACTCTTTTATAGATCATAACTCAACAGCGTCAGCTATCCAGCTTAAGCTGAATTACATAGCGAAGAAAATTTTACAATAAAACTAAGGGTCCAGAGCATATTGTACGTACGTGATCAACGTGACTTCAAATGGTCTATCTCCTACATCCTGTTCCTTCGCATATAAATCCCCAAATTTTGTTGATACCACACTTTTTTTCATATTGTTAATAGTCCAGAATAGGGTTCGACCACTGGGTTGCGATAAACTACAACTGTTTACATGTGTATTCAATACACACACTTTACTCTTCCAACTCTAATCAATTATCTGGGCGCTTCACCTTTATTACAACCTTTTATTGCACTTGCTTACACACTACTTTTGTACACACTCTGTCTCTACAGCTGTTAGATAATAGTCCACTAACTCGCTAGGTGGCTTGATTACTTTCACACTGTATTATCGACTGATCACTGATTATTGAATCACTGATGCTGAATACTGAATGCCCCCGAGGACCAGTGTTCCCGCTTACATAGCTCTCGATCAAATCTCTCAAATGTTCGCCGTCAGACGTTCCTATTCTTTACGTCAGAAGTCTCCAGAATGCTTCGTGCTCTGGCATTGACATTCAGCAGTCTCAGCTGCCTCAGAGATTTCCAAACTTTGACAACGAATTTCGAATATAACTGCCGTTTCGCGTCCGCAACAATATGATTACCAGCCTTTCCCCGTCTGTTTTAATGACGCGTTTCATTAGTTTATTCGCTGAAACGATCGATGATTGATCACGCTTTGAAATACGAACCTCGAAATAGGACTCCGTCGTCGTTCCAACGCAAGCTTCTTAATAGCGAAGTGTCAAGACTGTACTTTATCAAATGAATTGTCACTAAAAAAAAAGCCTTGTCAACGCGTAAAACAAACCTTGGACTTCAACACTTCCCTTTAACTAAGCTTTTCACACGAAGCACACGTAAATTGACTTTTAGTGCCTTACCAAACCGCTATTTCCAAAGCATTGAATGAAAACATTCCTGTCTCCAATTGATTTTCTAATAAAATATTTAAAACCGATATCCTTTATGTACACGCAAAAAGGACTTGAAAAAACGATTTTTGTATTGCTTCCACACGAAAGGCACGATAATGTAAGGGGACGGAATGGAGCTCTATAAATACCGGGAGAAACCCTTAAACTAAATTATATTTTCACTTCAAATTGGAACGAAAGCCAGCGGTAGGAGCGGTTAGAGTATCTTGTTTCATCTGATAAAGGAACTTAATTTCAGACAAATTTTCTAAGAAGGCAAACTCTTATAACCTTCCCATTCTAAATGAGACCGATCGAATACCCGAAGAAGATAAAAAATTGAATGGAAAACCAAAGCGATGAAAAAAATACCATCACCCATCCGGCCCTACCTTCGGATTGATCATAAGATCTGAAATCAAATTCCAAGCTCTTTTCATTGTCGAAGAAAAAGGACACGTACCTATATATACGTTTCTTAAAAGTGGTGACGGCGCGCGGACAGGAGTGCAAAAAAAAAAAACGTGCCGATAGAATAAGGCGGGGGAAAAAAGGAAAACATGTTCCCGATTTAAAACCAATTTACAATTTACAAAAAAGATGTCCTTTATTGCCGAGAGGCACAATGTACTACACAATTCATCCCTGAAGGGGACGAAAATAGAAATTCATTCCACGCCACCTGCCGCCCTCTTCTTTACACCTTCACCGCGCTACAAGCTATAGAATCGAACGACCCCTGTTAGGTATACATGGATAGAAAGCCATAAGAAAAACCGAAAATAAAATCGAAGACATTCCCCCTAATAAGCAACATTTGTGTATCCCTTTATCTTTCACTGGCATGTTGTGCCCGTACAAGTACTCGTAAGCACTGGCCCAAATCCTGTTCGAATCGCCTACTCTTTAAACACCTACTTACCACCTCCCAGATAATAACATTATCCCTTTCCCGGCCAGTGCACACACAAATGTCTCGGCAGTTAACATTCCCACAGGTTTTTATGTTTTATTTATACCTTTGATACCTTTGCAGTCTCTTACTGCCTCCCCTAGTATTGTGTTAGACGAAAAGATTCTCCATTTTCATCTCAAGGCACCGACCATGCAATAAATCTGTATTTTGGAAAACAAAATCTGCTTCCCTCTGGCTAGCTGGCTGCCTGATGATATCCTGTGTAAGGGAATGTGTCTAATAAAATATGCAGCAGTTAAGAGGCTATTATCTCTGTGACCATCGACGACTGGTTGGTTGGAGGGTTAGTTGTTCGTTCTTCTATCCTTTTGTGTATCCTTGTTTTGTGTCAAATTATCCCTCTAGCTGCATGGCGTCATTTGCCATATTGTTTGCGGTGGTCATTGGAAGATTTTTCGGTGTTTAGGCGAATTATTGGTCCCTTTGTGGGTGGCGAAGTGGATTATATTCCCGACAGATTGATTGAACGACGAAGACGACTGCCATCATTCGGATGGATTTGGGGGATTTTTCATCATCATTTGTTTTGTTGGACGAGGACAAGGACGAGTGGTTAGTGTTTCCCTCTTACTTCTGCGCCCAACAATGGTGTGCAATAAATATTGAAATTAATTTACTGATTTCCAAAAGTAAGTAAATTGCTCGCCACCAAAGTACATACGTCGACTCATTGTGAGTGTGGGTAAAGCCAAGCCCCAGTGGCTTCGCATGGGGTGCCCCAACGTTCCACAATAAATCTTAATACAGCTTCATGCCTGGATATGTGTGCGTGTGTGTGTGTGTGTGGTATTCGCATTACATTAATTCGAAGTATTGAATTGGATTGGGATTGTTTGTTCCATACCCTCCATATTTCAGCTTCAGTATGAGTGTGCCTATTTCATTATGGTCGATCTCGGTTCTGGAAAAAAAGATTAGAATTCATGGCGTGGATTGAAGAAGAAACATTCAAGCGATATGGACGTTCGTTACTGGTTTTATTCAACTACGAGCATCCGACTCAAGACAAATAGGTCATGCGGATAATATGAGTTATTTTATGAGCTGTCGTATGGTCGAACGTGTTGACCAATTACTTATGATTGGGAGGCAAATTCCATGGTTATTATGCCCACGGCCTTTCTGCTCATAAACCGAAATGGTCCCTTCCCAATAGTGCCGGTTGTTTATTGCAAATTGAGTTGGCCCTAACGCACCACATCTCGGTATTCCTTCAACTTACTCATTTCTGTGTATTTGCATGTGTCCTTGTTTGTGTGAATCGCACTCGAGACCGTGTCAAACATGATAACCACTGGCCACATGTAATCCATCACTTCTGTCAGGATATATTAAGGCCTGTTGCGTTCGTTGCCACGTCCTGACACCCATTCATTTTCAAGCAATAGGTTTTTGAATTATACTCTCGTTTAAGTGCTGAAATACATTACGTATCTTCTCTTACTGTCGGGTGGGAACAAAAAACGATCAACATTTGCAATTCCCGACTATAAATCAAGAGGGAAATGTTCGCGATACATATAAATCTACGTTCGAAATATTTATGGGCATTTATTAAAAAAAAAAAACAGAAAGATAGAATAGACCACCAAGATACTGTATCTGATTTAAAATGGAATTTGTTACTACAATTTTCTTGTTTAATTTAATTAGATTTCGAAATTTATAATTCGAGCGAAAAAACGCTTGTGGAAATGTTGGTGTAATGTTATGCGTTTCGATATGTATTCGTATCTGGATGCTGCCTCATATACAGTGTTATCTGTAGAATTTATTAGCATTTTAGTCAAAACAAATGTGGGGGGAGTGGAAAAATCGAACCTTTTTTTTACCATACTTTAATTAGCTTTTTTGCGTTTGCTATAATACACATATTGTAACGATGGCAACACTTCCTGAACATAAAGCGACGACGGGAGGTGAATATACGGTGATGACAGGAGACGTCAGATCACGCCAAGTTCTTCCAACATGCCTCAGAATCATCCAGAAGGACGATCCGCGGTATAAATATGAGTGTGCGGCAGTAGCAGGAAGCATTGTAATGGTGAAATAGAAACGTGTAATATAAGCGATGCAGAATGTATACTCTCGCTTGATCTCCTTTTGGCGAATCAGAGCTCGGAGGCCTTCTTCCCAGACGGCAATCTCTCACCATGTGCCCCTGCTGGTTGCAGATGTAGCATTTACCTGGGAACGAGCGACTTCTACTCGCTGTCGTTACTCTGGAATTACGCCGCAATTTGCTGGATGAACGCTTTCTCCGCAGATGGCAGTTTCTCGCAATGTGCCCTTGCTGGTCGCAGATGTAGCATCTACCCGGTAATGAACCACTCCTACTTGCCGTGGTTGTTCTGGGACTATCCTGGTCTTGAGATATGCGCCGTAGTTTGATGGAAGGTCGGCATATCAAGAACGATGTTTCACATGCGAGAGCGCTGACAACTGTCTCCCTAAAAGATGTCTTCGGCAGGAGAATCAGACTTCGTTGCGTATCGGGGTCTCTTAGCCCTTGGATGAAAGAATCCGTTTTCAGTTTTTCCACCACATCAACTGGAACATCCGCGTATGCTAGATGAGATAGCCTCTCGATGTCGGCAGCATACTGTTGGATGGTCTCGTTTCCACGCTGCTTGCGTCCTTTAAGTTCCAGCTTGTGTATCTCCTGCATGTTCTCACTGCCGTATCTTCGATGAAGAGCTTCCCATATGGCTGTGTAGTTCCTTCTCTGGGTCTCCGGGATGGTCTGTAGAACACCAGCTGCTTCGCCTTTAAGCGAAATTACTAGAGCGGCCACACGATCTTCTTCTCCCCATTGATTCCGTTCCGCTGTTGTCTCGAACTGGAGCTTAAAGATGTTAAATGCGCTCGTGCCGTCAAAGTTGGGAGCTGTAAATTTCAGTGCTGCAGTCGGTACAACGATTCTTTGATGCTGGACAGTTTTCTCGAGTTCCAGAACCTTCTTGTCGAACCTCGATTCCAGTGTCTCGATTATCTTTTCCTGATTATTTTCGAGATCTAGAACCTTCTTGTCGAACCTTGACTCCAGTGACTCGATTCTCTTTTCTTGATTATTCTCGAGATCTAGAATCTTCTTGTCGAATCTCGATTCTACTGTCTCGATTCTCTCTTCAACGTGCTGGAATCGATCGTTGACTGTCTGCTGGATATTTGTTAGGCTTTCTCAATTGTTCTCTAGCAACCCTTCTAACGTCTCCAGCTTCTGGCTCAGGGAAGTGGAATTTTCCTCCAACTTTTGATGTATGGTTGCTTCTAGTCTCTGGCTTATGGAACTGGAATTTTCCTCCAACTTCTGATCTAGTTTCTGGGATATGGAAGCACTCATAGCATTCATAGCTGCGAGAATTTGCTCCATATCGAATGCTGGCTCACTGGATGTCGACGGCTTCTCCACCCCGAACTCGTGATTCTCCCAGTCGAAACCTTCTTCCCGCAACGCTGATCGCAGTCTCTCCACCAGGTTGGCCTTACTTCCCATTGTGGATAGTTCTCGAGCATCCAGCTCTCTTTTCAATTTCACCATTTTTTCACTCTTTTAATAATTCACTTTTAATAGTCCAATTCACACTTTGAATAAACGTTTAACTCGTTTACTCGCAATCCCACTTCTGACACCAAATGTTACGAAATATTCGATCCCACACCGAATAGGGTTCGCACCACTGGATTGCGATAAACTACAATTGTCCTTTTTATCCGAATTGATAACACACACACTTTTCTTGTTTCACCACAGATCCATTATCTGTGTAGCTTCACCACTTTTATTTATTATCCAATACTATCCACTTTAAAGTTTATCACACAAACAAACCTTTATTGAAAGCTTTTATTTTCCCACTGTTTTATCGATTGACTTGTCACACCCCGTTCAATACCACAAACTGAATGCATGCCGATGGCGAGCGTTCGCGCTTAAATAGCTATCGGTCCACCCTCTCGAATGTTCGCCGTCGGAAGTTCCCCTTCGGAAATCTCTAGAATGCTCTGACAATTAGCGTTACGCCGTTGACAGTTGACATCATTCCAAGCTCCGCTTCAAGAGAGCTTTCGAATTTCGACAGCGAAATTCGAACTTAACCGTCGGTTTGTGTCTCCGCAACAATACTATCTTTACAATTTTTTAAAACCAGTGCTGGAGTTCTATCCACTCCTACACTTGCTGATGGTTTAAGGTTACTAAGAGCCAGACCAATGTCCTGTAGATTGAGACGGATGCAGCCAATATCCACTTTTTGATAATTTATAGAGGGTGGATCTAAATGCATCTGGGCGTCTTTTACATTTACCAATTCTAAAAAACGAGCGAATAATTCACAGGAGGTTTTGATATCATTGGATTCCAAGTTTTCGTAGAACAAGTTGCGAAGTTGAAACTGTTAATGATTGACAGATGCTCCAAGGGTCACTAGGTATCCAGGTTTAAACCCATCGGGAAGTAGCAGGTGGGACGTTTACGAGTTATTGGATATGGGTGAGCCGTAGCCATAGTCCTAGCCATTTAACTGCTACCAATGATGGAAAACTGCTCTTTTGTATTTGGTGATTTATTAGTATGGCATCTGCCCGGTAATAAAACAACGAAACAAAGCTCAATAAGAAAAGGATCAAATAGGGATAAAATCGAGATAATAGCCCATTGACGGATTAAGTTAAAAAACAACTTACAGCAAAGGAGCGTGAACAGCCTTAAGTGCTTGACATACTTCAGCAATTGTAAATTTTTAATGGCATTGCCTTGCCATTATATTCCCTGCACGTCGTGTCAATAAAGTAAATATTTTTTTTTTTGTGTATTTAATTTAAAATATCTCAGCTGCAAGGCCATTAATAACCGTTAAATGCCATGTGTGATCCCAGCTAAGAGCGCTTTTATTTACGACTCAAAACTACTTAACGGGCTAATGTCACATGAATAGGTCACGAAGTGACGCAGTTTCCCCACATCCTCCATCGACTTATTGAAAGAGAGTAATTGTAAAGGCAAACATCAACAAATGCATAAAGTGCCCGTCCTTTCGCACAGGGTGCATCTCCCCAATTTCAACTTATACGTACAAGCATTGCACGATTTTGTGTTTTTCTTTTTCGCAAGCAATAAGCATTATTGCTTTATCACCTGGTGTCTATCGTAATCGCAGTCACGACTTCAATCATGCCAGCACGTTCCAGCGAAAGGACGTGCGCACAAATCGACGCAGTCCTGCTTTAAGTTTGCTGCAACTAAAGTAATTTGCTTTAATGAATGCTGTGCACTTATGAGGATAGGGCATTGCGTAGATATTTGAACTGTTGCCGAGCAAAGCATAAAACCAACATTATAGGGTGGTCCTACATTTTTGCTAAACTCATTTTTTATTGATTACGTATGCAGATAGGCTGTAGATAATTGAAGTGGAAGTCTATCGAATGCGAGGATTTTTTTGGGAAAGGTTTTAAATATTTTCGGTTGGCTGAACGGGGAGAATTCAGCAATTGTGTATCGGAGGGGGCTGCTCGCCTTTATCATTCGCTAATTCGAAATGTTTTGCATTTCAGCGATATATCCTGCGTCTCGCTAGAGCAACCACTGAAATGGTTTCACGAGCCTGTACCTCAATAGCCATTAAAATGCTCTCGAAATAAGTACGCAAAAGTGAGCTTTTTTCCTGTTCCTTCTGCATGTGATTCCAAATTCGTGATTTCACAACAAGCTTTTCCAATAATGAGCCAATTTCCCATTCACATCATCCCTTCAACACGAACTGACAAAAAAAAAAAAGGAATAAGCTCATGTCGTAGATGAAAATGCTCATTCTAATTAGTAGTTCTTCAGCACGAGCAGCAATTCATTAGGTCGACGTGAAATCAGATCCAGTATGTGACATAAATGCTCTGTGCGGCACATGCATACGTTTGTTGCTCCAAGCACCGTAGATTCCGAAAGTCCTAATTTCAATAGGTAATGAGTGCCCGCCATCGGCAACGAATACACGTGTGAAACCTGCGATTTAGATGCAGATAAAAAAAAGTTAATTTATCGAACGATGAATAGCTCGCATTAGTTGCACTTACACCCGCACTAATATTGATTTACGTTCTCTCTTTGCTTTAGTGTGCGGTTCATATTATTTTTAGAACTAATCCTTAATCACTATTCAGGAGCGTCTGTTTCCTGCCATTTCCGGGATCTCTTTGTATCCTCACTCTATTGCATGTGATCGAGTGTAGATATTGTAAAAAGCAGGCTTTCCAGGGAAAACGAGTGGGTAGTTATCAGGGTTAGTGGAGCAAATAGAGAAAGGTAGGCAAATAACTCATGAGCTCTCATGCGGGGGAATGAGTTTGACAAGGATAGGAGGTTTTCAATAACATTATGTTTAATTCAGTTCAGTGCTCTTGAGTTGAACAAGAACCTTGTGTGTGAAAAAGGAGTTAAGGTTGTATAACTTCTTCTAGATAAAGTCAACCGCATGGAAAATTAGTGGAAATTTATCTTGCCTGCACGTCTCTTTGGCTGACTCTATATGGATAGTTTAGGTGTACATATGTGCATATATCGAAAGGTTTGAAAGCAGTTCATGTGAAAAGTGGATTTCTTAGTCTACCAGAAGGGAAAAGGGTTGTTGAAAGACCGTGCATCCTCCAAGTTAGTTCGTTTGTGTGGCAATATTGAGCTAGCATATTACTTATTCCTTATTCCTTTTTTAGCAACAAATACAAGCTAAAAATTAAGAGGGGTCCCTGCAGACGTACACCTAAAGGTGCAAAATTAATCTTACACTCCAAGAAAAGACCAAACGATAAAACGCTAATGCCAAGCTCTCTTCCTTTTTTATATATTTCGCGCAAGTTAAAGAGGTTATACTCTTATAATGTTTATCACACACCACTCCAGAGGTGGTTGTCCTAGATAGGAGGAGAGGAACCGATCGAATTTTCGCGTTGGTTGTAGTTCTCAGCAACTGTTCCATACACTTATGGAGTTGTATCAGAATTTCACACATAGAGCATGAATTTAAAGTGACCATATACTATGAGTGTTATGCCGTCATTAAAATGTTTGATCACTTCTCATTTACAACAGCTGTGTTGCATAACTTTTTTTTTCTGGTTCTTAAAGGAGGTTAGAGTCAGTTACACAATATCTCAGCAAATATTTACGTAATTAGTGTTACCGGTTCGAAGAGCTAGTCCTAGGCTACCGGTTAGTGTGTTGGACTCTGACACACGATGAGCAAGTTCGGACCCGATAACAGCAACGCCATCGAATGTTTATTTCGCGGTGTCCCTCTTCGACGGGGTACTGGCAAAACGCTCCGTAGTATGCTTGCCTTGAAAAGGCTTCTCGACTCATGCCGCTCGGAATCGGCATTAAACTGTAGGTCCCTTTCACCTGTGGCAAAAGATAAATCACACAAAACATGGGTGATTGAGAGATGCTTGGCTCTGGCTGTAACGCCACCAAGGAAGAAAGAAGAAGCGCTTAACGAAAGACTATGTAGAATACTAATGAGGCATCAAGAAGATGTCGATAACGCGATCGTTAACAGGAGTCTTTGGAGAGCTCTACAAAAACGAAAGACGTTAGCTCCTCAGAACAGAATGCACCAAACTTGGAAAATATGTGCTCGAAGAATTGATCGACAGGAAAATGACGCTCGAAAGTTGAATCAATGGGTTAAGAAAGTTTGCCATGTCTATAGCACGTTCCTGCAAAATCTTAGTATTGCTTGCTCAATTATCAATCAAAAAAGGCGACCTAACAACCACAGTGATTGAAGGTATACGCTTTTCATGCCTCGCCGAAAATGTCTCCTTGCTATAGCGAAAGCTTAAATTTGTTGGTTTTAAACTTATGTAAACGAGAAATTTGAACAAAAATATATAAATTTCAGTTCGACGCACACCATCTATTGCTCGAGGTCAAAGCTACATACATACATCTAGGTATGCCACATCTTGCATAAAGAGCACTCGTACATTGTCACATCTTGACGTTAACATCTTTGCCACACTTGGCCGATTGGGCGAAATGATTGAAGACATTTCCTGCTCATTTGCTGCTCTCTGAGCAACTGTACTGTTGTGTAATTTTTTTTTTCAAAGTCTTTCTTTATAATCGGACGATCTGAGTGAAATATGGAATTATGGTACGCATACATTTCAGACTTCTATAGTCACAATTTAAGACTACCTCGGCTCCGTAGCTATAACGCTCATCAGTTGCTGTTCTTTTGTTTCCCGATTGAATTAAAGTCCTCTCGCAACGAACTACATTGATTTTCGGCTCTATGGTATAGAGACATGGACCTTATCAAAAGCTTATGATGAAGTATTTTGTTTTCTCAAGGTAAGAGCTCATTGTACATTTTGTGATCTAGCAGTACTAGACTATCTAGTTAGTTGTGTACTGAATCTTCAAACCGAAAACCAACATCATGAAACTGGAAAACAACATTACCAAATCGGATAACAACAACACCATACACAAAACCGACGTCACCGAGCAAATAATCACATAATTGTTCTGAACAACAACACTACATAAAAGAATATCATCACTGGGCGAAATGGCGATAGCCTCAAACCATATAAATGTAACAATAAACTCAATAACAACATAATCGAACCGAATAACAACGCCATCAAAACGAACAACATCACCGAACCGAATAACTACACCACCAACACGAATAACATTACCAGGCCCAAGAACGATAACACCAACCCCAATAACAACGCACGACCAAAACAAGAAGCGACGCCAAAATGAATAACAACAACACCTAATCTAATAACAACGCTACCAAATCTAAAACAACAACGAAAGTCTCCACCAAATCCAGTAACTGCATAATGAAGCCGAACAACAACTGTTTCAGTTCAGAAAATCTTCAATGCCAAACCTGACAGACGGCACAGCAAAAGGCAGTCACATCTAGTCATTAGTATCGCTTTGGCGCCAAAAATAACTTGTCTGTTCGTATACTCATTGAATTTCAAAGTTTAAGGCGAGTACAATCCACTTCCGTTCCATCTTATCGCTCAGCGACAACTTTCCAAATAGACTATAATCTGTTTGTCTGTAATAATCCCGTCCAGATTTTAGTGATCTGTACTGCCAAAGCAATGGTACTTGATAGCATTCGTGGGACGTAATAATACCCTTCGTAGATATTCTCCACAATTCGCTACTTGTAAACATCTCAACCATCGTGAGCAAAATGTATCCGTTCATAATCTGTCTCTATGGTCATTCATCTCGAAGCAATTACGACCTCCCTTATCATCAATTCTTATTGCAATTCACTTCAATCTCAATCCCTAAAGAGCATTCTACCAACTAATTCGATGTAAAAGTAGAACGATAGGAAAGAAAATCCTTTAAAGGATACGCCTCCCCCGTAGACTGATGAAACCGCAAAATATAATACTTTATGGCATTCTGAACTATAATTACCATTAGTGGCTTGCATCTAAAATCTAAAATCGTCTGTATCTTAAATTATTAGAAAAGATTCTCCCGTACATAACTAACATTTTTTCGTTTCGTTTGTTCTCTTCCAGATGAATTCACGTGATGAACCGGAAAAAACCTTTAAAGTAGCAATGCCCGACAATGCTTACTCGACAGTATATCTACGTGAGGCTATGTCCGTGGAGGAATTCCTAGCCAGTGCATGTGCTCGACGGAATCTCAATCCGATGGAGCATTTCGTACGAGTGAAAAAGCGACGTGACATGGAGGACCACAATTATTTTGTGCCACACCGTAATGATTTGATTGAACATTATGTAAGTACTGAGTACGATTGTGCCAATAGATTATACCTACATATGTATGTGGATGCAAGTGTGTCTGTGGATAAAGGATAAAATAATATCCTGTGCTCATATAAGTTTTATGTTATCGTTCAATGCGGCTAAGGTAAACTTCTGCGGTTTACCTCATATGTATGTCTGTCGGTGAACGATGAATTCTTTCCATATACCCTGGCCTGATAACACACCGACCACGTCGTCGGACAAGTGTGTGTGTGTATGTTTTCGGAGGATAAATTAAGTCGTCCGGTGAGAGCTACGTCGACAGTTTTTACACCATTGCCATGGACTCGTCTCTATCTCATCCGGATGATTTATTTGAATTCAGCACGTTTGTGGTTCGTCGTTTGCCAGAATGTGGTTGATACCTGTGAGCCAAAACGAACCGAACCGTGGATAGGTGGCATTTCACACCATTTACCCTCACTTATCCAGCTTAACTCATAAAGAATTGTTCGAAAGGCAACCGAGTACGTTGGGTGGAGCAGAGAGTTTGTTAAGTTTTCCAGGCGGGAGTCATTTGGTGAAACCAGCAGCAAAATCCCTCAAGCGATTGCGGAACAAAAGGGAAAGAAAAGTTCATCACGTTCCCGGAAAACTTCGGATTTGCCGCTAGAGTTCTCTACTCATACCTTGCACTTTGGATGAGTTGCATTAATTTAATTAAAAATCTTATTAAATATCACTGGCTGATGCCGGAGTACCTTGCACGTTGCTTTCACGTGCAGCATTATCTACAGCCAATAAGTAGAATGTCATTTGCATCGGGTACATTTCCGAATTGATTCCAGTTGCCGCACTGAACTTAATCCTGTAATATTCCGGCACAATGCGGAGGATATTGACGCAGATGAAACAACGAGCCGAGAGAGGTTAATCTCTTCCGCGGTTGATATTCAAATGATTTAAGGAGCAATATTTCGGTTACAAGCTTCCAAGAAGGTAGAGAGCTCTCCCTTTGGCGCAACGTGATGCAATTTCGAAAGATGTTCGTCGGATGAGGCGATTCTGCTTATGTACCTACATATATGTCGATTGCTTCCTATTACGTGAGTTTGGTCGTAACTGTTTGGCTCATTGTTGTGTCGAGAAATTAATTAAACTTCTTTCTCTCGAGCAACAATGTAATTTGACACTTAGAAGTGAGGCAAGTGATATTAATACCATCCGGACATGGTTTCTTATCACGGGTGTATTGAGTTCCATGTAGCCTTATGTAAGACTAACTATACTCATTACTACACGAAAAGATTGTGCTGTCATACAGTGCTCTAAAACTAAGCGCGAAGTAGCTATTTTAGTAAAAATGCGTCTTCTAAAAAGTAATTTTCCTTCTTGGCGAACAAGTTCTCAAAGTGCAGTTTTGTAGCATCTGGGCTCTGGGCTTATGTAGCGATGAGTCAGCGATGAGCCGAACTTCAAAACTGATAACATGACCGTGCTGTGTGTAGTCTTGCAGTTTCATTGAGGTACATTCAAATCATTCGGTTCGAACTAGAGCTCTCGATTTCAAGCATGTATTTAATTACACGTGTACTCGTGCCACGTTCACACGTGTATTAAAAAAATATTTAAACGTGTACACGTGTACGCTCTTAATAAACGTGTAAATAAAAATGCACGTATAAATACAGAAAGAAATGCTCTTCTGAACATCTGAAGGGACGGAAGAAATCCATCAGGCATCCAACCAATTGCCTCTTTCATTCTGGGCTAGCAAAGGTTTTCTTGAATTTATGGCTGTGATACAACTATACGTTTTTTACTAAATACACGTGTAAAACTAAATACACGTGTAAAACTAAATACACGTCTAGAACTAAATACACGTGTTCCTATACGGACAATTCAGTTACACGTGTAACACGTGTACACGATTACACGTGCAATAGAGAGCTCTCATTCGAACGTATCAAAAATACAGTCGATTGATTCATCGCCTGTCAAGGTCTTATACAGGGTCTTTCATTAAGCGCTTCCTATCTTTAAAATTAAATTAAATAAAATTGAGTGTGAGATATCATCGAACGTTTTCATTCGTTTGAAAGGCCTATCGATGCCATTATATAACGTAGTTCAAATGTGCGTCACGACTTCTCGGGGTCGCTCGCACTCGAAATGTCAAATTTTTACTGGCACATAAATCAGGCTGAACTTGAGCGATGGCATGGGTTATGTTGTTGAGGTCCGGAATTTCAAATGTAGCTTGAGCTGTGTGGCATGTAGCACCCTCCTGTTGAAACCACATGTTGTTCAGGCCAAAAAAAATTGTTTGACATTGACCTGTAGCGCTCGCCGTTGATGGTGATGGCCTGCCCAACGTCGGTCTCAAAGAAATATAAACCGATTACACCGCCAGCCCACAACTCACACCAAACAGTGACTTTTTCGGGGTGCATTGGACGCTCCGGAGCGCCGTGACGAAGTGGGTAGTGTGTTGATCTCTGACGCCGACGTCAGCATGTCACGGTGTTTCTCCTCAGCCGGGTTCTCACAAAACCTCCTGTAGTATAATTGTCATGGAAAGCTTCTCGAAATCCGCCGTTCGGAATCGGCAATAAACTGTGATCCCTTTCACCTATTGGGAAATAAAAAGTCACACAACATGGGTAATTGCCAGGAGCTCGGCTTTGGTCCTTCATGGACTATAACGCCGACATACATTGGATGCTCTTGGATCTTATGTGACATACCCATTCATCCAGGAATGGGCCTCATCGATGAAGTTGATTTATCGGTGAAAATTAGAGTTAGTTTTCATCTGCGCCGGAACCCATTCGGCGAACATACGTCGTTTTCTATGATCGTTTACCCTTAGCTCCTGGGTCAGTTGAATTTTGTATGGTTCCAGGCCTAAGTCGCGACGCAAAATTCGCCATGTCGTGGTCTGTGAAAAGCCGAGTTCTTGTGAGCAGCGCGAAATCGACTGCCACCTTCACGGACAGCGGCGATGATTTCCGCAAATCTTGCGCTTAGTCGACGTACGGGCAGTGGTTTTTCGTTTACCATTGAACTCAAATTTGTCCATGGGCAAAGAGCGCGGAACGTTGTTTGAACAGAACACCCATTTTGATAAAATAATTTTATAATTTGCTGTAGTTGTTGGACACTATGTCTATTCAGGGTGATTTGGCAAAACAGGCTAAATAAATGGTAGCCAGTTTGACAGATATAACTTCACCAATGTGGCTGCTATCAACTGCAAATTGCAGTATCCAATGTTTAAGAAAATTGCATATACGTATGCAAGTGTAGCAAATACCCAATTATTCCTCATTCTCAGGGTATATCACAAGACGATCTTGCAATATCTGTCTGCACATAGCACCGATTTTTTCTGGCATGTCAACTAATTTTGGTCAACCTTCACCAACTTGTCGTTGAAGACTCACAAAGCTAGTGTACTTAAGAAAATCGGCCGATTATTCGGCCTTCCGTTCTTTATTTAATACCAGAAAAGCACAATGCAAGTGCTAGTGTGTTAAACAACACACAGAAATGTACTACATAACACACATAAGTATGTCACTTGACACATAATGAAATTAAATGAACGTTTGATTTTTGAAATTTATACACTTATGGTGTGTAAGCGAACTCTACACTTATGTAAGAGCGTTGCAGCGACACACGCACAACTTTCCTGGTGCGTTGATCGTCGATTTCATTGCCTTTAATACTTTTGTGCCCTGGCACCCACCAGAGTTTGAACTCGTTTCTTTTGGCGGTGTCTTGTAGGGCATCATGGCATTTCTTGACGGTTTTTGAGCTCGTGCTGTACGAACTCACCGCTTTAAGCGATGCTTGGCTATCGGAGAGTATGTTGATGGTTATTCCTCTTATGCCAGTCTCTAGGTTTAGATTGACGCATGTTAGGATGGCATGTCATTTTGCTTGGAAATTGCTAGGACTCAATCCCAGGGCCTTCGAGATTTTACGATTTGGTCCAAAGATGTCGGTGCCAACGCCAGAAACCATCTTGGAGTCATTAGTGTACCACCTAAGGCATTTGACATTAAGCAATCACTAGTTTCCCAAGCTGAGCGGTTTGGGATGGAGTCGGACCCATGGTGTAATGGCTATCATACTGGACTCTCAACCTAGTGATACGAGTTCAAATTTCAAAGTCCGCAGGCACCAAAAAACAAAGACATTCAACTACTTTCCGTTCCCAATTTACGTGTCCGTCGTTCCGAATGTCGGGATCATCATGATGTTGCTTCACCACAAGAAACAATCAATTCGATCAAAATTGATGAGCCTCGAAGCGGCGAATGTTCGAAAAGCGAGGACTAGATGAGTTTTTTTTTTTTTTTATTGTGTTCACATGAACTTTGATATTTGAAGACGGATCACTGGACTGGGAGTCCATTGTTTTAACATTTTGTTTGTGTAAGAATGATAACTGAGTATGAATTACTCAACACCAAAAATGGAATACTAAAAAGCCGAACTCCAATAAATCACCCTTTATCCCTATTTATCCCTATTTCAAGCAAAAAAGGGTAAGGCGTAGACTTCTTGTCCTTAAAACCGATTGATTACATAAGACCCATAGACATCACTTTGCACCATTTTTGTCATGAAGCATTAGTAAATGCTCATCTTTGCGGCATATATTCAAAAGGACGAGTGATGGTAGTCAGCAAGGTCTTATGCGTATCTGAACTCTACATCACTGAAACCTCACCTTCGTTTAAATCGGTCGTTTGGTAATAATTGTTACGACGCACTTACAATATTAGACGCGATTCACAAAGGAAATTTCCTTGCACTGCACAAGACCTTGAAAAGTGGATCTAAACACAATAACGTCCCAACACAAGGGAACTTCAAGCACTCCCCATGGGTTGCTATAGTTCTTCCAGTTCTCTACTGCAGCATTTCTGTTCTTCCGCTGCTTTATGCGCACTGCCAAGCGTTCGCGAAAAATTGCATAATATTGCCACTCTAGGGCGTATGCGTAATATTCATATCCCAATGGCACACGACGACAACTGCAATCAATCGATTCACCGTCCTGACGTGTCAATTACAATATCGCTCACCTTCGTTGCTTCGTTATTTCCCAGCTCGCAACAGCGAACAGATTCCGCTGAGTAACACAAAAGTCAAGTTTCTTGTTTGTCAGAGTTTTTGTCCACAAATCTCTCCTCACCTGCACCACCCGAGTGCGTTATTGTTTTTAGTTTATTGCTACTTTCGTTGATCAACTGGCAAATAGTCAGAAAGTTACGAAATATTTAGAAAGTTTCCGTTCAGCCCTTCACCCCATGACCATGCCCTGTGTCATTGGATTTAAAAGGACGACAGGAGAAAACAGATCGAACAAAGAACAAAATGACAACAAAGGACCTGCCATCTTCACAGCTAAATACACGCAACAAACATGCTCATCCTGGGATTCATAATTTGCCCCTCTTACTAGTTTACTATTATTCCAGCTTAGGCTTGACTTTAATTCGGACTTTAACTGCAGGTGGATTATTACCGACAAGTGGATCATTAAGCACAGCAATTTCGTGTTCCCCCAACCTAGTACTACAATACTTCCTCAATACACTTTGCAGAGAACATTAAAACCTATTTTCATCGTACCCTCGAGTACGAAGGAGTAAAAACAACTTTGTAACGCTATGACCCGAACTCATGCACTTGTGGGCAACACCTCGACAATATAGGATGCATATTGCAGTTCTTTCTTCGCCCCCAAAGCAATTACGTCCTTAACTACATAGTAGCAGTTGAATAGTGAAAAGCGTGCCACCGATTCGGGACCACAAATTCTCATCACATGACAGGGTGGTAAACATGCTCATATCATCCGAAGCACATGTGTATCGTGAGTGCGTTCCTGCTCCGGGGTTATTTTTTCCACACTTCCCAAGCAATTATGTGAGGATTCGTGTCCTGGGAAAACGCGACCGCACCAAACAATCTTTACCTCGTCGCGTAGATTAAAGCGATTTATCATTAATGCAGACCTTTCGTGGCCGTGGCACAGGAGTCGTGTAGCAAACAAAAATATCATCAATGAATTACGACTCTCGAGCGTTAAGTGTTGAGTCTTAATCTTAGCGTTCGTGCACAATGGTAAGGCCAAATGAAATTGCTTCTCACCGACATCGCCGTTTCCCCTCTATGCCAAAACCGGCAACGTTGTGTATCGTATCCAAGTATCACTTGTCATCCTGTAGTCCTGTAGGGTATCCGCAAACCCCGTTTCGCCGTTTAGCCATGTCGTCGATTCACGACGATTCGTTGGGTAATCATTCGCAATAAATTTCTGCACTATTCACTCGTTTCTTTCTTCTCCAGCTGCTACCGTAGCCAGCTCGTCATGGTTGTCCTTTCTTTATTCCATCGGATTTTGTATTTTTTTTTGTATTTTGTTGTTCCGGTTTGTTCAGCCAATCGCGTGTATTGAATACGACTGTACGTCATGGTACATGTAAGTTGTCGCTACTTCACATCCGGGTTTTGCTTCTTCATCTCCTCGAACGAAGAGGCGATAGTTCTGTTCTTATTGCTTACTTAGGAATTCATTTCGCTTCAAGTGAACAGGAAAACAACAGAACAATGCGAGAAACGTGGCAGTTGGAGGGCCGAGGGAATAACAATATATCGTAACAGAACAACATATCCTTGAGGCAGAAAGGTAGTGCGCGGAATGTGTCACCCACTGCCGGATGTTTATTGAAAAAGTTATGTTCGGCGTTGTGTTTCTGATTTTATGATGTTTCCAGGTAGAGGACTCATGCCATTTGTTGCTGATGGAGCGTGTCCTTAGTGGCTGGGCACCACCGTGTTGTTTTTATGCGGGGACATCTAATAAATTTCAATCTTCACCACACTCGATGGTGATAAATCAGATAATATGCATTGTCGTGAACAGTTATTCACCGATCGTCTATGTACAATATTCGAGGCCGTTTTTTTGTTTCTGTGCCATCATTCGTCCTGGGCAGGCTATAAACACACAAGTGCGTATACCCATCTGCATATAAATATTCGTGTACGTGTAGATAAAGCGTCTGGAGAGCGATGAATTCGACACCAGCGGACGATGCGTTACTGACGTAACCCAAGGGAATGTTTAATGGTTGATTCCACATAAATGATGGGCACGTAATTGTTTGTATGGTGGCTTGAGACGACTTGTGCGCCTGGGTCGCTACCCTACCCTCATTCTTAGCTTGACGCGAAGTATTCCGAAAGAAATTTTTGAGCCTTACATCGACGAGTAGTACTTATCGTTTCATCTTTAAGGCCTGATTAAGCGAAGGGGTGATGTGAGGCGTCGCGCTGAAGCGACCGACTTTCATACCCATCCTGAGGGCATATTAAAACTGTTATTGACGAACAGATTTTATGGACAGATTATTTAAAAGCAATCAGCCACGATTCATTTGCGGAATTACTCTGATTTTATGAGACGTAAAGGCGAGCCTGCACCCGAAGTACCATTTCCACTTGAGATATGTGTAAAGATGGATTACTGTAATTTAGCTCAAGTTGCCCATATCTTCCATGGTTAACGAGGTACATGTACATATGTTTGCTTGTCGCAAGCATTGTCTTTTTGTGCTTATTTTAAAAGCTTTGAGAGCACCGTGGCGCAGTGGGTAGTGTGTTGGCCTCTGACGCCGATGACACGGGATCGAATGCCGACACAGCCATGTCATCGCGGTGTTTCTCCTCAGCAGGGTTCTGACAAAACCCCCTGTTGTAAAATTGTCATGAAAAGCTTCTCGAAATTCGCCGTTCGGAACCGGCAATAAACTGTAGGTCCCTTTCACCTATGGGAAAATGAAATCACACACAACATGGGTGATTGAGAGAAGCTCGGCTCAGGTCCTCAGGACTGTAACGCCAATATACCGCATCCAATCCGCATCCTAAATATTTAGAAGTATTAATTACTTCAAAAGTTTGGGGGACTTTTTGGTCATGTTGAAGACATACCCCTGAATGAGTTTTTTACTTACGTCACGACTTTGTGTAGAATAATGAGGTTCAGTAGGTACAATTTGCAAAAGAAATCTATGGAACACTTGATCGTTCACCAACAGCTTATTCTAACATTTAATCCAACTGTCCCATCATAGGAGAATATAGCATTCAATGCCTTATCTTCTTCTTCGTCGAGCTAGAGACCGCTTTGGTCTAGGGCCTCAATCAGCAAGCGACTTCAGCCAGCACAATCTCTTGCCAGCCGTCTGTAGTCACGCACATCAAATTGGTTGAGGTCCTTCTCCGTTTGTGTGCGCAATTTAAATCGAGGGCGTCGAATCCAATGGCTCGGATTCGAAGATTCTTCGGGCCGGAGCTATGTTGTGCATACGCTCCGTAGACTCTTAATCGGGTAAACCAGTCGTACAGCGCCAAAACTGAAATGAAACGAACAGGTTTTTGATTAAATACACTGGTTTTATCTGACTTAACTTTACACTACGACGGTCGATCTAATAATGCCTCGATCGCTTAGACTTCATCTTCTCGACGACCCGCTCACAAGCATAAACAAATAAGGGAATAGGAGAATTGGGAAAAGACCCCACAGATAACAAAAGTGGTAAACAAATAGGGCAAGGCAAAATCACAAAAGGACGCCACTTATCACAAAAGGCGTAAACAAATAAGTTCAAAGAAAGATACAAGTGGAACGATAGTAACATAACACAGGTGGAAAAGGCACTTGATGCTGAGTGATCGGGTAGGGTTACGAACATGAAACTCCCGCCCAGGTCGCAATTGAATCTTCTCCTCCAGATGCCACCAAAGTAAAAAGGACCAAAAATCGCACGCAGAACTTTTCTCTCAAAAAGACCAAGCGCGTCCTCATCAGCTTTCAATAGCGTTCACGCTTCTGCACCGTGGTGTAGGACAGGGTTGATTAAAGTGTTATATAAAGCCAACATGGGCTCTATTAATCAGTTACCTCTTGAGCCCAAAAAATAGCGATTGGCAAGAGCTACTCTGCGTTTAATCCCGGTACTGATGTTGTATGTATTAGTTACTGCGAATCCGAGGTAGACGAAATCCTCCCTGCCCATTGTGACGCTCTGTCCGAGGCGTCGACGTTGTGCGTCCTTTTTTGATGACAGCATATACTTCCTTTTGCCTCCGCTTCAATGCCAGCTAACGCCTCATTGACGCGACCAATGACGTCAATATCATCCGTGTAAGTTAGCAGTCGAACGGACTTTTGGGACAACGTGCTCCTATCGCTGACTTGTGAGTTTCGCAGGATCTTTTCAAGTATATTGGCGCATCTTGCTTAAAACCTTACTTTAATATTGAAAGTCTTGGTAAGTTCGTTACCGACCTTGATGGAGCAGCGAGAACTTTCCATCGTCTTTTCAATATGACGATTTTGGTAGGGATGCCAAAAATAGACATGTCTGTATATAACTCGTCTCAATGCACGCTGTCATATGCGGCCAAATAGGCGGCGAGTGTCGATCTGCATTTCATGGGTATTTTCCAGGATCTGCCGTATTGTGTACATTTGGTTCATTATGAACTTCCCTGGTCTGAAACCACCCTGATAAGGACCTATCAGGGTGTTGACGAATGGTTTCAGATGTTCACACAAAACATCAGTGAGGATTTTGTATGCGATGTTAAGGAGACTGGTCCCTCTGTAATTGACGCAGTTAAAAGTGTCTTCTTTCTTGTGAATCTTGTGAAAGGACACTGGTATTCTACTCGTCGGGCATGCTTTCCTCCGACCATATCTTACAGATGAGCTGGTACATACGCCCTGCTAGATCATCCCCAGCTGCTTCAAACGGTTCCGCTCCAGCAGCTTTGTTTGTCTTCAGCCTTGATATTGCTATCTCGACCTTGTCAAAGTCGGGGGGACAGAATTCTTGTCCATCGTCCTTGTTCCTTTCCGTCAAGCGTTGGTGATTTTTCTCGCCTCGGTTGTTTTCTTGACATCCGTGCTCTTACCTTGGCCACAGCAAGGAAATGATCCAAATCGATGTTGGCTCCTCGGAAGTTTCGGACTTCGAGGAGGAGTGTCTGACGTCGATCGCAATGTGATCGATCTGGTTGATGGTTGATTGTTCAGGGGACCTGACGGTCTGTTGTTGAGGTTAGGCTAAATACTTTAGCGTGATGCTCCAGGGGAAGCTCAACAGGAGATTGAATGCGAAAAAACGTGTCAAAAAATCAAAACTGCGCTATACACCTGCAAGAAAACCTTAAGCACCAGATGGGGTATCAAATCCCGTATCAGACATTAGCTGTATACCGCGATTGTTAGGCCTATACTACTGGGTTCCCGGGCATAGAGATATTCCATGAAACTGCGCGGCCGACGAACTCGCAAATTTAGGGTCAAGCACACTCAGCCTACCTACCCTCGGGTACATACATACACATAGATACCATTGAGGAGACCAACCTCCAATGAAATGAGAGCAATATTGGCTTTATTATCAAACAATTGTAGCCTAAGTTAAGCCTAGGACGAACCAGTTACCTAGTGGCAACCAACAGGGCAAATTTAAGTACTCTATTGGGTGTCATTACAGGTAACTGCATCATCGGAAAACACGCTGCCAGTTTAGGGCTACCCTCCAATGACTTCTGTCGCGGGTGCATGGACAAGGAGGAGGAGGAATCTATACACCACCTCCTCTGCACCATACACCATACACCATGTCCCTCTTTTGCGAATCGCAGGAGGATCTATGTACCTCGGCGCGCCCTTCTTTGACAATCTAATTGAGCTAGCAAACCAAAAGATAGCTCAACTCCATCGCTTCATTAGAAGCACCGGTTAGTTCTCAGGTAGCGGATCAGGGTAGCTTGATCCAGGTGGTATCACAATGGGCCGACTTCGGCCTACGTGTGGCTTATGCCTACTACATTAACCTAACCTAACCTAGGCCTATACTAACCTACGACTTCTTAGTCTGGTGGACGGCACTGTGCAGATCTCACTATGTCGGACTTCTAAGTGGAGTACAAAGGATAGCATGCATCGTGTTAGTCGGGGCACTGCAACCAAACCCCACTGCAGCCCTCGAAACGATGTTTTGCATACTCCCATTAGATCTTTTTGGCAAGGAAAAGGCAATGAAATCGGCACTGCGACCTAAGGAATCAGCTCATGGGAAGTTCTCCAAAATAGGGCACGCTGGTATTATATGCCAAAACAGTGATTTAGGTCAAGTCACGGACTACTTAATCAATAAAACATAAAATAACAATTCCCAATCGACAACAATGGGAGGGGAATGAATTCCCAAGCAAAGCCACTGCACTGGAAATATATATGGACGGATCCAGGGCAGGCAATGTTGTGGGTACCGGTGTCCATGCACCGATCCTAAAAAACGGCCAATCCTTTAGACTACCGAAACACTGTAGTGTATACCAAGCTGAATTAATGGCTGCCGACTGGCTGTCCTTAAAATCGAAGGACTATAGTGACATTGCTATCTACATACGTATGTTTGTAGGCAGCCAAGCGGCAGTAAAAGCACTCGAATCAAAAATAATAAATTATTTATCGAGCAGCTGCACTTTTACATTGTGCTGATTACCTATGCATAGTGATATACCAAGTATCAGTAAAGCAAGCGAACTAGCCAAAATGGGCACCACACTGGAGACGTCGACTGTTAAAGGGGAAATCGATCAACGTAGAGCCACAAGCCTGCTCCAAATACTCATAAGCAAGTCAATTGGAGTCCTAACAGGACGCTGTGCTTTAGGAAAACATGCCGCTAGATTAGGACTGCCACATAATGACTATTGCAGTAGGTGTCACGATGAGGAAGAAGAAGAATCTCCATCCCATCTCCTGCCCTAGCCTCCTCAAGAGGACGGGAGAATACTTCGTTGATCTATCTGAGACAGGGTTCAACAAACTATCTAATTTTCTTGAAAGCACAAAATGGTTTCAGGAGTAATGGTGACCCAGCCGACTCCAGTGATATCACAATTAACCGATCTTGCTCTATGTGATCCCCACCGCTTTACGTAGGGAAGCCAATCAACCAAAGCCATGACTCCGTATAACCTAAATAGAGACAATCTAAAGCGCAAATAATAGCGGGGTAAGCTCAGCCATGCGTCAACTTCAAGGGCCAAACCAAATATTCACTGTAAGAAGCATCTAGGTGCGGCCGTGGTGCAGTGGTAAACATCACCGACCATCGAGCGGAAGGTCTGTCTGTCCAAGTCGTTCCATAGCCAAGAGAGGAAAACTCCTATAAGGAAAAAGATTATGTAACTCAGCTGTTGTGAATGAGAAGTGATCAAACATATTGACGAAGGCATAACACTCACACTATATGGTCACTTTAAATTCATACTCCGTGTGTGCAATTCTAATATAACACCATAAGTGCATGGAAGAGTTGCTAAGGACTACAACCAACATGAAAATTCGGTCGGTTCCTCTCGAAGCCTATCTAAGACAACCACCCCTGGTGAGTAGTGAACCAACATCTACAACCCAAGCCCTGCACTCTGTTCAAGTTATGTGACAAACATTATAAGAGTATAAGCTCTTGAACTTGCGTGAACTGTAAAAAAAAAGAAAAAAATATGGTGGGATCAGCGCGGAGTGATCTATCATGAGCTGCTGTATGTTGACGAAACTATCGCTACGGATTGTTACTAACAACAATCCGAATATGTCAAAAGACATGTGATCTTTAAGACGTCAATAATACTTTTGAGTCACTTAATCGATATATCCTACCCTGCCCGCCGTGTTCTCCAGTCACTGTTCTATGAGCAGCGTTTCAGTTCTTACGGAGAAGCCGAAAACTGGGTCGACTCTTGGATCGCCCCAAAAGATGAGAAATTTTTTAAGCGCGGTACCCGTGCGCTGCCTGAAAGATGGCCAAATTCTGTTGTAGTACCGCTTTCGTTACTGGAAGAGATATATTTTTTTAACTAATCTGATAACCTTTCCAGTTGCTTATTTAAAAGTTTGATCTCAATGGGTTTCCTTGTGCTAAACTTACAATTTATTTCTACGAGTACGAGTATAATTCACTTTGGAAGTTACTTTCTTAGTCAAGGCTTAGCAGCGAGTAATGACTTTTCTGAAAGCAATGAGGCATTTTAACGTTCGCCTCTACTACTCATGACCATGCTGCAAGTAGTAGTAGTGTCCAAACTGACATTAAACCATTTCATTTCGGGATAAGATTTAAATCATCACTAGTTGCAATGTAAAACTTAATCCAATGCTGAGAGCGCAATTTTTCCCAAACAGGTCTTCCACTCCATTCCACTTCCTTCAACTTTCTTATGCACTACATGGTATTCCGCTAATGAACCATGAATTTCCCACGATCCACAGTCTTATTGCACTACTTCTTGATTAAAAAATCCACCTATAGCGTTGGTGAAATTTCATTACAAACTACATGGACAAATTAATTTAACTACTTGACAAGCTCCTAAATTCCCAAGTAAGGCAACCTCACAACCTTAAAATAAAACATAAATCGCAGGCATATATAGTATACATGAGAGGGAAATAAAACGACAGCTTTCCTGCTGGCCAACAAACTTTAGCCGCACTCAACTGAAATCTCCCCCTTTTTCCAGTTAAAACTTTAGAAAATTAAAATTCCTCACCAGCCTGAACTCAGTGCACTTAAGAAGGACTTTCTCGTCCTGTTAGTCCTCCTACTGTTTCCGCAATATGGTGCGAAAATGCATGTACTACCGCGATTCAAAATACTCTTGGACCAAAAACAAAAAGCGAAAAATGAAACTCTAGTTTTGTGACTCCATCCTGCAGGCGTTGCGCCCATCAGAATTAAGAAAATTACGGTATTCTTAGCTATCAAGCTTACATCGTCGACTTTTTCGAGGTTAATTTTGCGGCCAAGTTAAAAGTTTTACATTTTCCAAATGATAGTCGAAAAAAAGAAAAACAAAAAACAGGGGCGGAGGGAAAATACGCCACAAAAAAGGAGAACTTTTCCACTTTAGAACCCCTTGGGATGGAGAGAAGCATCATACCAGCGTACCAATAAGCAGTAGTAGCAGCAACAGCAGTGTAGTAGCAATGGGAATGATAAATGAGTGATGCATCCACTGTGAATTGGAGCGTGAACTTTATGAACGTCGAAGGCGCAAGAGTTCCATTTCATACTTAACAGCTGCATGCGCCGCGCCATCCAGCTTGTAGACTTGTAAAGTGACCCAAGTGGTGATCTCTGTGTTACCATCAACCCGGAACGAAGAAAACAGACAACATTCAATCCGGGGGAAGGCGGTAGGATTATTCTGATGAACTCCTCTCGACCCCGAGTGCCGTTGAGCATACCGTGCCTCGCACGTTATAAAATAGCAATGTAATTTCGAAATTGACGGTAGGCAACAACACAACGTACAGGATATATGGCAGTGGCAGGGGGAATGATTCCCTAATGTTTTCCACTGTACATTGCTCCATTTTTATGGCACTTTACGAAAGAAGGAAGGTAGCAGCCCAAATAAAGAAAAAAAAACACATTTGAGGCTTGATGAGGTTTCATTTCCATTATGTATATCCTACTACTGTGATGCTCGTGGTTATGGTTATGGGAATTCATATTGGCGAAAACGGATGGCGAATTGAAAGGATTTAAATTGAACTTCGTTCGGGAAAATGATTCGAAACCCTACAAGGACCTGGTACTACTCACCATCACATAAGAGTTTCCAAAATCTCATTATACTCTAGAACATTCATACCATACTCATATGAAATGTCATGAATTTCAGTTTTGATGTGACAAGCAAATATTCCTTGCCGCCGCCATGCAGAGAACTATAATCGTCTCCGAGGAAGGAACACTAAACCCCAGTCGGGATTGTGTATCGTTCAGTTTATCACTTTTGCTTCTGCTCTTTAATGGCACACTGCACTTCAAAGCACAACGAAAATCTTGCTCTTACTCCTGATCCTAGGATCCTTTTGCTTCGACAGACCTCTTCAAAATGTTCCTTGTAATTAACTGCATGTCTTTCTGCTCATTTCAATTCAGACGAGTTTAATTAAAAACAGAAAGCCAGCACCGAGGACAATTTCATAAAGCGAGAGAACAAGAAACGAAAACTTGAAGGAAAATAGTTTTTGAAATTGTTTTGGGACATTATCCTCGTCATGCTCCTGGTTGTTGGCCGCCTTACAGGCACGTCGTTCAAATCCTCCCCCATCCAGTTACACGAGCCTTTGACCAGCCAATAAAATGCTAATTAATCTATTTATACACTTCTTCCTAATTGTGATGAAAACGTTGTCTGATAGCTATCTATTACCTCGCTATCCTGCACAGGATAATTTAGCACTTCTCCTTCTATGTCTTGTGTAAAAGCTAATTTGACGACCTAGGTAACCATTTCCAAGCAACATTCTTTCAAGTTACACTCACTTGCTTAAGAGACAACTAATTGATTACACAGATCGATTCCTTGAACCGAAACCACATCGAACGTAACAGCCGTCCATACCTCGGTTTTTGTGACTTTCAACGAGCCACTTGTAAGCATCTTCACATCATCTTCTATCAGAAATATTGATAATTTGCAAATAAAACTACACATGTACCGGCACATCTCAAGATAGATTCAAGTATCAAGTAGCACTGGTCTTTGTGGCCACTCGGTGTATTTCCAGTGGGGATGTGGCAATAAAACTCCAATTAACCTATCCCACATTGCCTTGAAGCACGTTACGAAACCATGGAATCTGAAATATTTAACTTTATTCCCCTCATGCCAATAGAAGTGAAGGAATTTCTTTGAAACGGACGACACCATCACTCGAAGAATCTTATGATCTCCTCGATCCTGTGTCCTCGCTCGTTTATTCGTCTTCGTTGGAATTCACTCTAAAATTAAATTAAACTCGCTCCGGTCATGGCACATTTTGCCCATGAAGGCGGGAGTGTTTCTCTATTACCTTTTTTGTTTTTTTAGGGTTCTTAGTTTTGATCCCTGATCTACCACCCTTCGCGTTTTATGTGCGGTCGAGCAAATGTATTTCCTTTCTTTCGCTGTACTCAGTGAAACTACTCACAAAAGCAGCCTTGTCCGTTATACGTACATATGTACAGAGTACTCCTTTGAAGATAGCTATCATGTGGGTAACTATTCCACATGTGCAGATGTGTGCTGATGGTCCCTCAACAGGCACTATTCCCTATCCTTTATCCATAAAGTGGTTGATGGCTATTTTGTTTTTGTTCAGATTTCTTAGAAGTGCGTTGGACCACCATCATCATTGTTGGATCCCATCGATGGAAACGAGTACCTACACATTTCTTTCCATGAAAAGTGAACACATTTGTTAGTTGCCCAACCCCTCCGAACGCAATGATTCACGAGGCGGAAAAAGGATGAAGGTCCTTTCTGTCAATGACTAATCTTTCCTGTTATTCAAAATCGTTGTGGTTCTCCAAGGAGTACATTTGTGTAGCCATTGTTGTGACCCAACTCCTTTCTTTCACCGCACAAAGACCTCACTCAAAGGGCGGACGAAAGAAGGGTAAAACTACTTGTACACATGGGAATATAGGTAAATTCACTTCGTCCAAGGACCAAGAAGGTTTATTGGTTACAAAAAGAAATCCAAACTTTCTTTGCTTTATGCTTATGCTTATGTACCAGAAACGGAACATACAGAAGAAACGAATCTCGATTAGATCCCAACTTGTGGGTAACACCTGCGAATCGATTTATCGCTACTGAAGGTATATTTTCAAACTTCCTAGTGACCATACTATGGCATTACAGGAAGGAAACTTTCTCACTCAACTATGCATTTAGTGGACCATCTGGTTTGAGAGCGTGAGTTTTTCTTTTCGCATAGGAAAGTTTGAACGGAGTTTGTTGGAATAGCTCTTGTCTAGTGAATTGGACAATAACGCTGAATGTTGCGATAGTTGCAATTGAGAATTCCTATAAAGCTTGGGCTTGTAAACAAGTTGAACTTTTCGGCATGAGGAAGGTGATATTCCTCAAAAGTGGGGTTAAAGATGTGCTGAGCCGTGCTTCTTTGTATTCCGTATGGAAAATGGAACACAACCGATACTGAAATCTTACAGAAATATGCTAAGTGATAGTCTCCACCGAAACTACGGTCATGGCACAACTTCACAAATGGAGGATTTCCTGGAATGGTAACAACGGAATTACTGGGAGAACGTTTTATTCTTCTGACCGTTTGTTCTTGAACTAATCATACATCTGGTATGGCAGCATGGCATTCCTTAACAGGCTTTGCATTCGGCCATACGAGCTCAACGCTTTGAGCGCTGTTTGACTATCAGAGAGTATATTGATGGTTACACCTCTTACGCCAGTCTCTAAGTTCAGGTTGATAGACGTAAGGATGGCGTACAATTCGGCTTGGAAGATTCTAAGGCTCATTCCCAGAGCCGTTCTGCGTGGCGCGCATCCGATGTGGCCAATTTCCCATGACCCTGGCGCACAAATCAAGCTGAAATTGACCAATGGCATGGATTATGTTTGCTTTGAGGGTCATTGTAGTTTGTGGCTTATTTGCGTAGACCCACAACTTTAGAAAACATCACAAGAATAAGTCTAGCGGGGTCAAACACGATCTCGGTGGTCAGCTCACATCACCTTCTCGTGAGATGACCATGCCCCCGAATCGCCCGTACAAAATTTCCAATGTGGCGCGAGCTGTGTGACACGTAGCGCCGTCCTGATGTAACCACATGTCGTTGGCGTCCATATCATCAAATTCAGTTCAAATGAAGTTGGTAATCATCGACCTATAGCGCTCGCCGTTGAGAGTGATAGCCTGGCCAACGTCTTTCCCAAAGAAATATGGACCCATGACGCCGCCAACGCAATATTCACACCAAACAGTGACTTTTTCGGGATACAATGGACGCTCTTGGATCTCATCTAGATTGGTATCGTCCCAAATTCGACAATTTTGTTTGTTGACGTACCCATTCATCCAGAAATGGGCCTCATCGCTAAAGATGACTTTACGAAGAAAATAAGGTCAGTTTCCAACTGTTCTACAATCTATTCAGCGAGCACACGTACTTGTCTACGGTCATTTCCCTGTAGCTCCTGGGTTAGTTGAATTTCATAGGGATACAGCCCCAAGTCACGACGCAAAATTCGCCAAGTTGTGGTCTGCGAAAGTTCGAGTTCTTTTGAGCGACTGCCTCGGAGTTTCCTGCACGCTCTCACGGACAGCGCCGATGTTTTCGGCAGATCTTGCATATCGTCGACGTACAGGTGTTGGTTTATCGTTTACTGTACCAGTGGACTCGAATTTATCCACCACACTGCGAATAGTCCTCTCGGTAGGACAATTATAGCGATCGTTATATGGGCGAAGCTCGCGGAACGTTGCCCGAACAGAGCACCTATTTCGATAAAACAATTGGACATAATGTTGAACGCTATGTCCTTACATGGTAACTTGGCGGAATAGACTGAATAAATCACAGCCTATTTGACAGACATGGCTTCAACAATATGAGGGCGTCGTGGCGCAGTGGTTAGTGTGTTGGACCCTGACGCACGATGAGCGAGTTCGGATCCCGAAAACACAACGCCATCGAATGTTTATTTCGTGGTGTCCCTCCTCGGCGGGGAACTGGCAAAACCCTCCGTAGTATACTTGACATGAAAAAGCTTCTCGATTGACGCCGTTCGGAATCGGCATTAAACTGTAGGTCCCTTTTACCTACGTGAAAAATAAATCACACACAACATGGGTGATTGAGAGAAGCTTGACTCTGGCCCTTCATGGATGTAACGCCACCAAAGAAGAAGAAGAAGCTCCAACAATATGGCCGCTATAACTGTCGAAATTCGGAAGTGCCTATTGGAAGAAGCATCGGTTTAAATCCCACATGACATGACAGAAAATAGCACGAATTCTTTAAATCTGGCTTTAAATTCATACCAGTCCATGAATGTGGAATTTCTGGTGAATGACAGCGCGATGTACATAGGTGTCAATGGTTTGTTTATGTGCTCGAAATTGTCAACTAGGTAAGGTCGCTGCGAACAGAGTTTACTCTCAATCGGTCAGCTCCGACATCGAACTTGTGAGGTTGACCCCCGCACAATGGAATTAATGAACATTAACAGCATATAGTCGGTGACAAAGTTTCTGCTCGGTGCAGCAGTTTAGTTCATGGAATTCATTAACTTTCCTTAATGGTGGGCGTTAGATAAACACTCATAGGAGGAATGCCGTTGATGACAAGGACGCAGTCCTTCATCCAAATTTACATCAATTTCCATTCTGTCAAGGACTTTTCTACAGACACTTTACACTACAAATAGAAATCAATACAAAACCATTTCGCGTTGGAACTGCGGTCTTAAATTGACCTTTTTATACTCAATGAAGTCCACATAATAACATTTTATTACAGATGTGATACATTAAGTCCTGCTGTTAACAAATTCACTACATTGAATGTTAAATTTTAATGTAGCATCGTCCCCCTTATCCCAGCATGGAGATTGGTTTGAGCGATGTGTGTTTTGTATGCTCGTATAAATCAAGACATAAACAGGTCCATATAAGGCCCTCCAAAAAGGGTTTATTGTACTATGCATTTGACTCTTGCGGAGGGACACTTATCCTGCTTGCAAGCAACCACTTACTTACTTATTTATCAGGCCAGCGATCCAAGGAGGATCTGAGCCTGAGCTATAGCTGCCTTCCATCCTTGACGGTCCCGGGCACGCTGCTTCCAGTTATCAAGACCAAGCTGTCTTACATCCGCAATTAACTGGTCTTTATACCGGAGGTTCGGTCTTCCTCTTGTTCTCGAACCAGGAGGCTCGGAGTCGAAGACCCTCTTAGCTGGAGCGTTGATGTCGATGCGCTCGATGTGTCGACGGATCTTTGCTTTCCGGACTACATCCACATCTTTGTACAGCTCGTAGAGTTCGCGGTTATATCTTCTTCTCCATTCACTTTCCTCAAAGACAGGACCAAATATCCGGTGCAGAATTTTCCTATCGAAAGAACCCAAAATCAGCTCCGCTGTCCTTCTTACCGTCCAGCTTTCGGCTCCGTACAGCAGGACGGGCAGTATGAGTGTTCTGTAAAGTACGACTTTTGTCTTTCGAGTGAGGAGTTTTGACCCCAGTTGTTTAAACAAGCCGAAGTAGCAGCGGTTGCCAGGGGCGATTTTATACCGGATATCCACTGTGGTGTGATTTGTGGAATTCACGTTTGCCCCGAGGTAGACAAACTCCTTAACAACCTCGAAATTGTAGCTGTCAACTGTTGTATTTTGTCCCAGGTGGTGAGCGACGGACTGGTTTTTGCTTGACAGCATGTACTTCGTCTTGTCCTCATTGACCTTAAGACCAACTCGTTTCGTCTGTTCTTCAATCGCAATGAATGCTTCCACAATGCCACGGCGAGAACACTTGATGATATCGATACCATCCGCGTATCCTAGCAGCTGGACGGACTTGTAGAAGATAGTGCCTTCCCTGTTGACGCCTGCCCGTCGCACTATCTGCTCCAGCACCAGGTTGAAGAAGTCACATGACAGCGCATCTCCTTGCCGAAATACGGTGCATGTTTCAAACGGTTCCGAAGTTTTCCGATCAGTTTTCCCGGGATCGGCCATCGCACCAAACAGTTCTTCACGATGAATCTGAGCCTGCGGTCTTGTTATTCTTCAGCTTCTGAATAGCTGTGCCGACTTCTTCGATGCTAGGTGGGAGGATTACTTCAACGGCTGGAGTTGGGATTTCCTCGCTCCCTACCACTCTCTCTTGGACATGCTCGTTAAGCAGCTGTTGGAAATGCTGCTTAAATACATCCACTATTCCCTGCGGGTCGGTGAGAAAATTACCCTCGCAGTTTCGAAGAACCTGGGTGCCCTTTTTGAAGCCTCCTGCAAGGCCTTTGGCTTTCTCGTAAAAAGCTCGTGTCTTATGCTTATCCCTAGACTACTCGATATCCTTGAGCTGGAAGGCTGCGAAGATTCTTTTCTTTTGTCGCAGTAGTTTTTTCTCCTCCCTTTTTCTGGTCCGGTACTCTTCTTGCGCTGCCCTGGTTTTCCTCTTTTTTTTTTTTTTTTTTTTTTAGGAACTTGCGTAGGTTCAAGAGTTTTTGATATTTTCTTATAATGTGTCATATACACACAACCTGAACGGAGTGCAGTGGTTTGGGTCGTTGATGTTCGTTAACTCTCAGGGGTGGTTGTCCTAGATAGGACGAGAGCTGACCGAATTCCGCGTTTTTGGTTGTAGTCCATACTAATTCGTTCAAGCACTTTTTAGTATTGCATACGCACAGGATGAATTCCAGTTGACCATATACTGTGAGTGTTATGCCTGCAGCAGTACATCTGGTAACTTTCCATTCACAACTGCGTTGCATACTTTTGTCCGTATAGGAATTACTTTTTTTCTTGGCTATGAAGCGAATTGAACTATAGACCTTCCGCTCGGCGTTCGATGATGTTAACCACTGCACCACGGCCACCCCCTCTGCAGCGCCTTTTGGTACAACTTGTCGGGGGTGGTAGGTATCCTTAGGTGGTTTCGGCTACTTCCTGAATGGCCGAGCGGCAATGCAGCCACATATTATTGGCATTTGTGTTCGACGTAGGCATACCGTAGAGCCTTTCGCTCAGCTGCTCCCTGTAGACTCTGGCAACCTCCGGCGTGCTCAGGCGCCCAATGTCGAACCTCCTCCTGATGGACTGGTGCAGCTTTCTGACATCGGACAGTCGAGCTCTGAATCTTGTTGCTACAAGGAAGTGGTCAGAGTCGACATTTGCCCCTCTGAATGTTCGCTCATCCAGGATGTTTGACGAGTACCTTCGTCAATGAGCACATGATCGATTTGGTTGGCGGTTCGACCGTCCGGAGATCGCCAGGTTGTCGTGTGGATTCGCTTACGAGGGAATCTTGTGCTACTTATCACCGCCTTACGAGCTGTCGCAAAGTTCGTGGGTCTGAAGCCGTTATCTGTTGTTGTATCGTGGAGGCTGTACTTTCCGATCACTCCGCCAAGATTGTTCTCCTTACCGATTTTGGCGTTGAAGTCCCCGAGCACGATTTTAACATCGTACTCCGGACAAGCTCCGTAGGCGTTGTCCAGGAGGTCATATAAGTCCTCCTTGATAGGGTCTTCAGCCTCGTCGGTAGGGGCGTGTGCACATATAAGGCTGATGTTATAAAATCTGCCTCTGATGCGGATCACAGCCAGGCGATCACTTATAGGTTTAAAGTCGATGACCTTCGACCTTAACCGCTTTCCCACGACAAATCCGCATCCCAGTAAGTGCAACCTTTTGTGACAGCTGTAATAAATGTCGCAAGTTTTCTTCCTCATCATACCGTTTCCTATCCAGCGTATTTCCTGGACCGCAGTAATATCCGCCTTGTACTGCGTGAAGATTCCTTCTAGTTTATGAGCAGCTCCGGGAGTGTACAGGGTTCTGACATTCCACGGAGTATCCGTTCTTGTTCGTTCATAACTTATAGGTTTGTTACGTTGGCGGATTGTTAGCCCGCCGCACAACCGCCACTCTGGTCGGGGTTTTGTCGCTGGATACGTTTGTTCACCTCCCAACGGTTTGTTGAAGAGGCTATCCAGAGGGCGCCGCGAGGAGGCCGTATGTCAACTTGACCCGGGAATTTAAACAGGGATCGTTGCTGACATCTCGCCAGGTTGAGAGCGATCAACAACTTTACCCTGTATTCCCGAGCCCATGCCCATGCAAGCAACCACACATGGTCATATGGTCTATACGTATCAAGTTTGATAAACAAAATATTACTAACCCCCGACACCACTTGATAGTTTAAGTAGAACACTTCACAGCTAGTCTACATAAGATAAAACCTAACTATGAAATAAAACTACAACTACTTGTCATAAGTAAACATCTCAATAAAGTAAGATACATCTGTATCCATACAGGGTAACTGCGAAAAAAAATAAAACAAAAACAGGTCTTGAAACTTTCACTCGGCAAAAAAGTTTTAAGAAACTGAAGAAAAAACAACAAAGAAAGTTAAAGTTTGTTTTGAAAAGAGCTTAAAGGTAAACTTAAAAAACTGTGCCCGTATCCGATCCTTGAAAAATACACAAATATCCACTCGTATCTCCTTGAAAACAAAAACCTTAAACGTATTGACTAAACTCGAATGCCAACACTTTGTTTACCATTTCAGTTGCATAATCATGAATTTGTTGAAGTCTGCATGAAGATCCTTTATCAAGTTGAATTGCAACGGACAACGCTCGAGCAGATGTGGGGCTTCTCGGTGGAAGCCGAACTCATCGAAAATGCAGAACGTCAGGACGAGTTGTGCTGCTATGTGAGTCGTGTTGAGGATAAGAGCGTCGCTATGCACAACGGTAAGTACGATTGAGCGACGAGAGGAAGAGAGGAAACGAATCAAGTAGATAGTCAGTTTTCTTTTATTTTTTTTTTTAATTTTGTTTTTTATTCACTTTTGTGTTTTATTTTCTGCACAGGTGTGGCGTAAAGTCGTTTCTGTTACACTGCACACTTTGACGTATTTAGCAGTGAATTGAAACACGAATTTACTGCAATTTAGTATGAATGTGCACAATTTAATCCTGTCCTTTGCCAAGTTCGAACCATTGCAGCGATCGATCCTTCGGGAAATGTTTTTTTTTGTTCTCCCCGGATAAACGACTAGGAGCTGATGTTTACGGCAGTCTGCCCACTTGCGGGAGAAATAAGGAACGAAGTGATGAATTCCGCTTGAAAAGAACGTTTACTATCAGCTCCATGTTGCATTTCAAAGGATTATCGAATGCATTTACGAGTATTATTCAATACATCCGACTTTAAGGACTTTCTTCTTGTTTTGTTTAAATGATACTCGTACACTTAAATCCTATTAGTGGTATCACTTGTTTTCTGTTCCAACTTGCACCAAGGCAAGACTCAAAACCATCAAAACCCTGCGGTCATAACCTGTGACCCGAGACCTAAACCTAAAACACACAACTTAAACAAAGCCACCCAAGTTCATTTCCCATCCAGAACTGCATGATGGTGGAGTGCGGAGTCGGTTCGGGTATCTTCTCATTTCGACTCCCGGACTCCACTAGTGTGTTCCAAGCGGAAGTACTAGCGATTAAAGAAGTTTGCCAGAAACTCACCCGTTATCCCATTACTCTTCTGGGTTCCTGGCCAAAGCAACATAGAGGGAAACGAAAAAGCTTATGCACTGGCAAGGCACGGCTTTACCCTTAATAGTTCCCTGGCGGAGGTAGTATTCCCTCCAATAGGACTGGTCAAGGGATAAATTTTTTAACACATCCTTTCAAGGGGGTGGTCGTGGTACAGTGGTAAACATCACCGACTGTCAAGCGGAAGGTCAATAGTTCAAAGTATGTCCATGGCCAAGAAATGCAACTCCTATGCGGGAAAATTGTGTAACACAGAGGGTGTGAATGGAAAGTAATCCAAAATACTGATAATAGCATAACTTCTTCTTAACGGGCGCTACAACATGCTCCTCCAACTAGCCTAGCCTTTTCCATTGCCGCACACCCAGTTGGCCGAGGTCCCCCTCCACCTGTGTGCGCCTTCTTAAGTGCGACCGTCCTCTGCTTCTTCGTCGCTCGGGATTGGATTCAAAGACCCTCCGAGCCGGAGCTGTGGTGTCCATTCGCTCTACATGGCCCAGCCATCTTAGGCGTTAAATCCGTAGACGCCTGACTAGGCTCATGTCGCTGTACAGCCCATAAAGTTCGTGGTTGAATCTTCTCCTCCATCCCCCGTCTGCGTTTATAGACCCAAAAGTTACGCGCAAAATCCTTCTCTCGAACCGACCAAGGGCCTCCTCATCCGCTTTCGATATTGTCCATGCTTCTGCGCCGTACAACAGAACCGGGATGATAAGGGTCTTATATAGAGTTAACTTTGTCGTTCGAGAGAGGGCTCTATTACTCAGTTGCCTCCTGAGCCCTAAGAAACAGCGATTGGCAAGAGTGTTTCTGCATTCGATTTCGGAACTGATGTCGTTGTTCCAGGCTGCGGAGCCAAGGTAGACGAAGTCCTTAACTACCTCGAACTTATATCTGGCAATACAAACGTCCTGGCCAAGACGTCGGTGGTTAGCGTCCTTTTTTGATGACAGCATATATTTAGTTTTGCTCTCGTTTACTGCCAAACCAGTTTTCGCCGCCTTCATCTCAATATATTGACATCTCGCTGTGATCAACCTATTATGTCAATATCGTCGGCGTATGCAAGGAGTTGCAAGGATTTGAAATAGATTGTGCCTCTTGTATTGGCCAGTGATTTTTGCACAATCATTTTCAATATGATGTTGAAGAAATCACACGACAGCGCATCGCCTAAATCCTTTGTTGACATCAAAACGATCGGTAAGGTGTTCACCGATTGGGATGGAGCAGCGAGCATTCTCTAAAGTCACCCTGCATAGTCTGACGAGCTTAGCAGGTAAGTCAAAGGTAGACATAGCGTTGTATAGCTCGTCTCTAATTACGCTGTCGTATGCGGCTTTGAAGTCGACAAATAGGTGGTGAGTGTCGACTTGAAATTCATTGGTTTTTTCCAGGTTCTGTAGTAGTGCGAAGATTTGGTCGATGGTGGACTTCCCTGGCCTGAATCCGCACTGATAAGGACCTATCAACTTATTTGCAAAATGCCTCAGGCGTTCACATAAAATGGCAGAGAAGATTTTGTAGGCGATGTTAAGGAGACTCATTCCTCTGTACTCGGCGCAGTCAGAGGGGTTTCCTTTCTTGTGGATCGGGCATACGATGCTGAGACTCCATTCCTCGGGCATGCTTTCCTCTGACCATATCTTACAGATGAGCTGGTGCATGCTCCTAACCAGGTCATCCCAAGCTGCCTTGAAGAGCTCAGCAGACAGTCCGTCTGCGCCAGCAGCTTTATTCGACTTGATTCTCGATATGGCAATCTTAACTTCGTCGAGGTCAGGAAGACGGAAATCTCTGCGGTCGTCGTCGATTAGAAATGCATCATTCTGCCTGACAACGGTATATTGAGCAACATCGCCGTTATACAGTCTGCAGAAGTGGTTTTTCCATTTTCTCAGTGTCCGATCTCATTCCTGCAGGCTTCCGTTCTGGCTTTCTAACCTTGGCATGTTCGCTTTAACTGTTGACAAAACTTTCGAACGTCACGCATGGAGTATCACCTCTCCAAATCCTCAATCGCGCGCTCTTTCTTTTTTCTTCTGAGAAGCTTATGCTCCTCCCTTCTTTTTAACTCGTAGAGCTCACGAGCTGCTCTTGTTCTTTTACGCAGCGATGCTTTATATGCGACCTGCTTCGCTGTGTGAATCCTTCTGCACTCGTCATCGAACCAGATGTTTCTTCGTGGTGGAGCCTTGAAGCCCAAAACTTTGGATGCAGTTGTTTTCAGGGCTTGTTTGCAAAGGTTCCGCTACTGTTCTATTGATAGCGTGGAGGGTTGAGGTGTATTGGAAAGCTTAACGGAGACGCGATCGGCAAAATCACGAGCGGTTTTTGGCAATAGTAGCTTTCCGACGTCAAAACTTTGTATTCTTACTCTACACCGCTGCATTCGTGATATCCGTGGGCTCATCTTGGCTAGTACAAGATGTACTAGATGTACGAGTCGATGTTTGCCCCTCGGAAAGTTCAAACATCAAGAATAGTGGTGGAGTGTCTGACGTCGATCGCGATGTGATCAATCTGGTTGGTAGTCGATTGATCAAAAGACCGCCAGGTGCCTTTGTGTATATCGAGGTGGGGGAGCGCGTACTGGCTAGAAGAAGATTTCGCCCCGTAGCAAGATCAATCAGCCTGTGTCCTTTATCGGATGTGGTGTCGTGTAGGCTATGCTTGCCAATGACTCGTTCAAAGATGCTTTTCTTACCCAGCTTGGCATTGAAGTATCCTAGTACAATTTTGATTTCATAGCTGGGACATCGAATCCACCCCGGAAGGAAGGCGCGGCAGAGGACGGCCGCATCATCGGTGGCGCACGCAGGTAGAAGGGGACCTTAATCAACTGGGCGTGCGGCGCTGGAAATAGCTGGCCATAGACCGTGCCAGCTGGAGACGCTTGTTAGTTGAGGCCCAGGTTCACCACGGACTTAGCGCCACCTAAGGAAGTAAGTAAGTAAGGTGCGACATTGGGCACACGTTCTGTCTAGGAGATCGTAGAACTCATTTTTGGCGGAGTCATCGTTGTCTTCCATGGGGGCGTGGACGCAGATCAGCTGATGTTAAAAAATGTAGCCTTGATACGGATCGTTATGAGGCGTTCGCTCACATGTCGAAAGCTTAGGACTTTTTGCCTTAGTCCACCTCGAACAGCAAATCCGCATCCGAACAATCGTTGTCCTTGCAGTGACCGTAGTAAATATCGCAGTTTTTCATTAGCTTTATACCCGGTCCATTCAATCGCATTATCTGGGTGGCGGTTATGTCCTCTTTATACATAGCGGTCTAGAGCGTCCGCAAGTTGTTCGGCTGCACGTGGCCTGTTTAGGGACGTGAAAATTCAGTCGATTTCCTCTCGAATCCTATCTAGGACAAACACCCCCGGAGAGTAGTGAACGAACATATACAACAACGACAAACGTAATTAGAATATGACTCTTAGGTTATGTTAGGTAAAAGTAGTTGGCATATGCCACACGTAGGCCGAAGTCGGCCCATTGCGATACCACTTAGATCATATTACCTTGATCCGCTACCTGAGAACCAACCGTTGTTTCTGATGAAGCGACGGACTTGAGATATTTTAAAATTTGCTAGCTCACTTAAGTTTTCATATAAGGGCGCGCCGAGGTAGATCCTGCTGCGATTCACAAAAGAAAGGCATGAGCAGAGGAGGTGATGTATAGATTCCTCTTCCTTCTCGTCCATGCAGCCGCGGCAGAAGTCATTGGAGGGTAGCCCTAGTCTGGCGACGTGTTTTCCAATGCTGCAGTGACCTGTAATGACACCCACTAGAGTGCTTAAGGTTGCCGTTTCGGTTGCCACTAGGTCCCTAGTTTGTCCCAGATTTAGCTTAGGCCAGATTTGTTTAGTGATAAGGCCGATATTACTTTCATTCCTCTATGGTTCGAAGTTTTGTCATGTGCCTTACCGTACTTATTGGTGTTTTTAGGTACCCGAGGGTAGGAAGACTGAGTGTGCTTGACCCTAACTTTGCGAGTTCGTCGGCTGCGCAGTTCCCTTGAATATCCCTATGCCCGGGAGCCCACAGTACTTTAATGTTGAACTGTTCAGCCATCTCGTCTAGAGATAGGCGGCAGTTAAGGGATGTTTTCGATTTGGGGGTTACCGCGGCCAGGGATTTTATCGGATTGGTTGTCCGTGCAAATGATAATATCCGGATATTACATTGATCCTGAGCCATGCAAGGGCCTCCGTTATCGCTGTTATTTCTACTTGATACACACTGCAGTGATTTGGGATTCTAAATGATAGGTTAAGTTCCTTGGAGAAGACTCCACTACCTACACCCGTCTCCATCTTGGAGCCATCGGTATAGAGGGAAATCGAGTCCTTCGGCCCATTCTCCCCTGGATGGATAGACAACTTCGAAGTTCCTAGTGAACACATTCTGCGGGGTGATGTAGTCTGCGTCCATGGGTACTTCGAAGTGATTTATGTAGAATGCTAGTATGGGCCATTTTCCTATGCCCCTGATCCGTAGGGCCGCACAGGCAGCAACTTGCTTGCTGAAGAGGTCCAACGGTGGAAAATGTAATAAGATATTTAGGACCTCCGTGGGGGTTGATCTGATCGCTCCGCTTATATATAAACAGGCCGATCTTGTACATTCCCCAGAAGGTTTCGGCAGACTGCCTTGTCCAGAGCAGTCCACCAGACGTACTGCTGGAGGCATAACACTCACAGTATATGGTCAACTGAAATTCATCCTCTGCGTATGCAATACTAAAGTGCTCGAACGAGTTACTACGGACTATAACCAACGCGGAATTTGGTCGGCTATCGTCCTATCTAGGACAATCACCCCTAGTAGTGAATGAACATCAAACGACCCAAGCCACTACACTCCGTTCAGGTTGTGGGCCAAACAACATAAAAGTATAACTCTTGAACCTGCGCGAATTATAAAAAAAAAAATCATACCGCGTGTTTCTTGTCGGGGGTCAAACGGTTGTTCAAACGGTATATGGAGGAGAAGATATAACGAAGAACTGTACGGGTTGTACAGCGATATCGGCTTGGTAGGACGTTTTCGGATACAGCGTCTAAGGTGGGTAGGCCATGTAGAACGCATGAAAAATACAGCTCCGATCCGAAGAGTCTTCGAATCCACCCCGGAAGGAAGGCGCGACAGAGGACGGCCGCAACAACGGTGGCGCACGCAGGTGGAAGGGGACCTTAACCAACTGGACGTGCAGCGCTGGAAACAGCTGGCCAAAGACCGTGCCAGCTTGTTGGTTGAGGCCCAGGTTCACCACGGACTGTAGCGCCACCTAAGTAAGTAAGTATTTCTTTGAGCACGAAGTTGGCTGTGCCATCATCGTTAAACATAGGTCGATGATTATCAACTTTTTTGGTCTGAATTGAATGACATAGACACCAATAATGGCATCGATAGGGCTTTCAAACGAATAAAAAATATCGATGACGTCTCACACACACTTTGTTTTATTTAAATATAAAGATAGGAATTGCTTAATGAAAGACCCTATATTTGGCGAAAAGACCCATTGTATACCCTTTTCTGTGGAATATCTTCACACGTCGTTTGACGGTTTTGTTGCCTTTTTATGAGACTCAGATAAAACGCAAAATGACCATACCGGAGCCATGAAAGACCGTCTGATAAATAGAACTGTATCCCTGCTAGGAAGCTTGAATGATCTGAAATTTGCTATATTTTGTCCTCTCTGGCTCCACCAAACTACAATATGAAGTACAATAACGTAATTTGGTGGAATCGGATTATGCTGAATCTAATCGTCCTAACGAGGGGCCATTGTTATTACTCGATTTAACCACTAAGCATCTCTAGCACATGAAATTCTTATCTTTCTATTAGCAAGCATTTAAGTCCAATGCATACATAATAAGAGAGTATCCCAACATTACTTACTTACTTATCAGGCCTGCGATCCATGGATGATCTGAGCCTGAGCTATAGCTGCCTTCCATCCTTGACGGTCCCGGGCACGCTGCTTCCAGTTGTCAAGACCAAGATGTCTTACATCCGCGATTACTTGGTCTTTATACCGGAGGTTCGGTCTTCCTCTTCTTCTCAAACCAGGAGGCTCGGAGTCGAAGACCCTCTTAGCTGGAGCGTTGATGTCCATGCGCTCGATGTGGCCGAGCCAGTGTAGTCGATGGATCCTTGCCTTCCGGACTACATCCACATCTTGGTACAGCTCGTAGAGTTCGCGGTTGTGCCTTCTTCTCCATTCACCTTCCTCACAGACAGGACCAAATATCCGGCGCAGAATTTTTCTTTCGAAAGGACCCAAAATCAGCTCCGCTGTCCTGCTTATCGTCCAGCTTTCGGCTCCGTACAGCAAGACTGGCAGAATGAGCGTTTTGTAAAGTATGACTTTGGTCTTTCGAGTGTGGAGTTTTGACCCCAGTTGTTTGGACAAGCCGAAGTAGCAGCGGTTGCCAAGGGCGATTCTACGCCGGATCCCCACTGTGGTGTCATTTGTGGAATTTACGTTTGCCCCGAGGTAGACAAACTCCTTAACTACCTCGAAACTGTAGCTGTCAATTGTTATATTTTGTCCCAGGTGGTGAGCGACGGATTGGTTTTTGCTTGACAGCATGTATTCCGTTTTATCCTCATTGATCTTAAGATCAACTCGTTTCGCCTGTTCTTCAATCGCCGTGAATGCTTCCACAATGCCACGGCGAGAACACGCGATGATGTCGATATCATCCGCGTATCCTAGCAGCTGGATGGACTTGTAAAAGATAGTGCCTTCCCTGTTGACGCCTGCCCGTCGCACTATCTGCTCCAGCACCAGGTTGAAGAAGTCACATGACAGCGCATCTCCTTGCCGAAATCCGGTGCATGTTTCGAATGGTTCCGAGGTCCTAGAACCGAGTTGCACGGTGCATCGCGTGTTTTTTAGCGTGGCGCGACACAACTGGATCAGTTTTACCGGGATCCCGAATTCGGCCATCGCCCCAAACAGTGCTTCACGATGAATGCTGTCGTATGCGGCGTTGAATTCGATGAAAAGATGGTGTGTATCGATTCGAAACTCGTTGGTCTTTTCCAGGATTTGTCGAAGTGTGAAAATTTGGTCTAGAGTCGATTTGCCTGGCTGGAAGCCGCACTGGTAGCTGCCGATTAGTGCGTTGCAAAATGGCTTTAGACGTTCACACAATACGCTGGACAGGATCTTGTATGCGACATTGAGCAGGGATATACCTCTATAGTTCTTGCAAGAGGTAGGATCGCCTTTTTTGTGGATGGGGCATATAGAGCTGGTATTCCAGTCGTCGGGCATGCTTTCATCTTCCCAAATTCTGCAGATGATCTGGTGCATGCTCCCTACCAGAACATCGCCGCGAGCCTTGAAGAGCTCTGATGGCAAGCCATCTGAGCCTGCAGCCTTGTTGTTCTTCAGCTTCTGAATAGCTGTGCCGACTTCTTCGATGCTGGGTGGGAGGACTACTTCAGCGGCTCGAGTTGGGATTTCCTCGGTCCCTACCACTCTCTCTTGGTCATGCTCGTTAAGCATCTGCTGGAAGTGCTGCTTAAATACATCCACTATTCCTTGCGGGTCGGTGACAAGATTACCCTCGCAGTTTCGAAGAGCCAGGGTGCCCTTTTTGAAGAATCCTGCAAGGCCTTTGGCTTCCTTGTAAAAGGCCCGTATTTTATGTTTATCCCTAGACTCCTTGATATCCTTGAGCTGGGAGGCTGCGAAGATTCTTTTCTTTTGTCGCAGTAGTTTTTTCTCGGTACTCGGTACTCTCCTTGCGCTGCCCTGGTTTTCCTCTGCAGCGCCTTTTGGTACGCCTCGTCGGTTGCTGCCTTTTTCTGCTCACATTCGCCATCATACCACGGGTTTCTTGTCGGGGGTGGTAGGTATCCTAAGGTGGTTTCGGCTACTTCCTGAATGGCTGAGCGGCAATGCAGCCACATATTATTGGCATTTGTGTTCGACGCAGGCATACCGTAGAGTCTTTCGCGCAGCTGCTCCTGTAGACTCTAGCAACCTCTGGTGTGCTCAGGCGCCCAATGTCGAACCTCCTCCTGATGGGCTGGTGCAGCTTTCTGAATTTTTAAATCCATCGTTTTTAAATACAGTTTATTTTGCCCGAAGCATGTAAACAGCCTCCAAGCAAAAAACACTTTTTATGATGCAAAAGCAAATCTGGACTTCATCAACCAGCTCATATAAACATGGCGTTATTGAAGTGATCTAATTAAGATTGGCGTTTTCACGTATACACGTGGACATTTTGACAAAAAAATAAACAGCAAATTGAAGATAATCGAAAAACGAGTGCTTAAGCTTCCTCTTAACCAAATTAGCGGTTTACATAAATTTATTTAAAAAAAAAATCCATAAAAGTGGCGAAAATAGGCGCAAATTGACACTGCAATCCCCTCCAGTTTCATCCGTCATTCCATGCTGGTGATCATCGTGACAATCAATACTAATTTGATTTCGCAACTGGGAATTAATGAAAAGGAAAAAAGCACCAAAACTGAAATTGTAAAACCAAAAAAAAAAAAAAAAAATTAAAAACAAAAATGAAAAATGCCTCTCCGCACAAAATGTCATACGAAAATCACATTATCATCCGCTTCATCTAGCATCGAACGTCGAATGTCAGCCAACGACAACAGCAACGGACAACGGACAACAGGCAATCGACGAACGAGCAATGAACGCGGCCGAGCTCGTTAAAAAACTGAAACGTAACGCAATTAGTTTACAGCCCGCTAACTAGATGGGTCGGCGACATTATAGGGTCAACATCATGCCACGCGGGCTTACCTGACAGCCCACAAGATATCATCATAAAAGTTGAGCGAGGACACGTGGTGGTGATTGCAGCGATACCCACCGTTATACTCGTACTGTCGACGTATAAATAAATATCTGCACCATGACTAAGCAGGGCTTTCGCTTCTCCTCGAGGCATCAAGCGGCCATAATTAAATTCTTTTCGAGAGCATCTCCCGCCGAAATAAATAAATAAATAATAAAAAAACGACGTATAACGAATTAACGTCGAATGTCCTGGAAATCCAATTAAATGTAGTAGTCGACGAGGATAAATGCAAGAAGATATCACGACCCGACCACTTTGTTGCTCGTGGTGGATAGGTAGAATTCCATCTAACTTTTTTACGCGTTGCTCAGAAGATGAAGTGAAGAATCTTTGGAGGAGTATCGTTGCATTAGACCTGGTGATATCCAGGATAATTGGAAAACGTTATTGCTACCGGGTAGCGGACAATGTCGGGCGGAACAACACCAACATTGAGCTTAATCCTGACTGCTGTGACATTATGTCACTGCACTTGATGTTGATGTGCTCGACGATGTTGAGTGTAAGTGGAATTAACATTTTCTGATTTCCTCGCGCAGAAAGGACTCGTTCTTCAATTTTTCCTCTTTCATCGAAGACCAAGTTAAAGATTGGATGCGTCAGGCATCCGTTCTCGTGTCATTGCCGGCATGCCTGCATTTATTTATGAAATTACGTCAAGTGACAAGACGGTCAACATCGTGCGAGCAGCGCTTTTACGTAGTATACCTCGTCCTCAGCGTCTCATTATGCTGACAATATATTCAGTTTGCTTTCACAGTGATTGCAATTATGTAAATGAAGTTTTCATCTTGACCAGCTGTCCCGCTGAAAGTCACTTTGTCAACTTGGGCTATCCGGAAAGTTGTATGACACAAAAAGCCTGTTGAGTGGATGTATTCATTTTTTAAATCAATTAATCACTTTGAAAGTAAGATGTGTACACCCGTTTCGTCAGATGTGCAATTTGGTTTGAACGATTAAAAACATCAGAGAAACCGCATTTCATTCACCCAAGGCATCAGAACCAGCCATCAGCCACACTTAACCACTTCCCTGTTGACATATGCTAAGATCTTCCACCAAGAGGCACCTGTCATTATCATAACACCAAATTAAACAAGGATTTTCATCCAACCTCATCGCCTTTCAGCCCGAGTTGCTAAGAAGCATTTGTTTCCGTTTCGTCGTCGCAGACTATGTGCTGATGTAATCAACCCAGTCTCATGCTCGTATGTGTAAACATCTTATGCGGGAGATACAAGTGATTCTGGCCCTCACTTGCCCTACCCATCCATCATCATCATCATCATCCGTCCCATCTAGTGAGGAGTTTAAGGATAATTTGCATTTTTCTTACCAAGGCGGGATATCCTTCTGCCTTATTCGTACCTCGTCCTCTAGATGATACAACCGCGCCAAGTGCGAGAGAGTTCCTTGCAGAACAGTGAAGACGTCCCGAGGAACAGGCTTAAGTTGACATTTGCATGCGACCTGAAGTGAAGAATGAGTAAGTAACCCTTCAACGAGTCGCACACACACAACAACGAACGAGGCGGGGTGTGGGGCAACAACACGGGGAAAGAAAAAATGCTGTTAACCCGCATTTCCTTGTTGTTGTTTTTTTTTTTTTTTTGGGTAAAGGTTTTCAATATTCTCCCGTAGACGAAAATTTCAAACAAACAAAAACGGAAAAGCTCCACCCGTACATGAGTGAAGGAGAATCCTCCTGAGAAAGAGCACTTACTGCACAATAGATGACAGAAAAGAAGTGAAAGATGGCAGCGATACTAGACTAGAGAAGAGCATCCAAGCATACAAGGAGGGTCTTCAATTTGCGTAAAGCTTTATTAAAAAGGATTTTGTTCACCTTGTGTCGGTTGCTTGACGCTAAGAGCCTTATCAATTGCGCTTTAAGCGCATTACAACATCTGGCACTTTGGCCTAGCCTCTCAAACGTGAATGTCCTTTTTTCCGCCACCTCTATCTACGAGTAGTAGAGCCATTGTTGACGAACCCCTCCATCAAACGATACAAAGATCCTTAACAATATCTCTCTCAATGACCCCAGAGTGATTTATTATTCCCAAGCCCATGCATCATAAGCTAGATTTTGAATGCTTCTAATTGAATTGAAGTAAAGGAGGAGCTCATACGAGTACCAACCAAGCTCTTCCGGCTGACCACTAACAAAGGTGCACACCTACTCTATTTTTTCCCCCCCCCCCCCCTTTTGATATCGACAGGAACACATAGGTGCATAAGCACTCGACTGTTGTCGTATTGTCCTGCATCATCCTGTAGTGTGCACATCATACACATGACTGCCCATAAAAGAAGTCTCTAAAATGTATCTTTCTTTATTTTTCAGGCATCATCAAGGGGGACGAAATAATTGTTATCAATGGAGCAATTGTATCCGACCTGGATATGATGTATCTTGAAAGTGTACTCCAGGAGGAACAGTCGCTGTGCATGATGATGAGGTAAGTGCGCATTCACGCTCAACGGCATTCAACTTTATTCATGTCGTTGTCGCTTTATACCTTGTCATTGTTATTTCGATGAATAAAACTGGAACAGTATCTATCTACACATAGACAGGCGCACAAGTATTCAAGATGATAGATGCACTTGCATCGGCAAGAAACAACGCATATGTAGATACAGATGAGAGGAATGCTTCTTTTCTCTTTTTTGATTTCTCTGAAAAGCAAATTTGGAAGGTTTTTAACTGCTCGGCAAGCAGTACAAGACGCACAGAAGGCAATGGTACACGTTATAACTGCTATTATGCAATCATCAACTGCCAAATGGAACACGGTTACTTGGAATTCGTATTATATTGTCTGAAACTACCTGGAAGCTGTGTCAAAGAAGACTTGAAAACCAATTGTTCTGACTGCTGTCTTTGGTTTTCTTTTCTGTTTTTTTGAAATCACTTTGAGCTTAATGTAAAACTTGTTCGAATGCGTACAGTTAAGTGAGCGCATTTTGGTCTAGGTCTTGTCGCGGATCCGTACCATTCCTCATTGCTGTACAGAGGGGTTTCAATAATTCTTTTCCCATCACCAATGCAACCAATTTCGTCAGAATATCAATTCCACTAAAATGTTTACTTCGACAGTAACATGGGTGGCGCCGTGGCGCAGTAGTTAGTGTGTTGGACTCTGTCGCACGATGAGCGAGTTCGGATCCCGATAACACCAACGCCATCCAATGTTTATTTCGCGGCGTCCCTCCTCGGCGGGGATATTGGCAAACCCCCCGTAGTATATCTTGCCTGGAAAAAGCTTCTCGACTCGCGCCGTTCGGAATCGGCATTAAACTGTAGGTCCCTTTCACCTGTGGGAGAATAAACAACACACACCGTTGGTGATTGAAGAGAAGCTTGGCTCTGGTCCTTCATGTGCTGTAACGCCACCAAAAGAAGAAAGAAGAAGTAACATGGGTGCAAAGGGCCATTTATTTAGGATGATGGCCGGAGTTAGAATTTTTTTTTTCAAAACCAAGCACGCGTTTTTGATCGGACGCAGGGTCTTTTTAGTAAATCCATTTGGCTGCCTAGGGTTTCCTACAACTTCTTGATAAACTCTGGCAAAGCGTCACGGACGCAGAGCAGAACGTTCCGACAACCAAACTCGATCGTTTTGTTTGTTTACGAATTGCTCCACAGTGAAAATCTCTTCAGTGAAAAAAATAATTGTTCAAGTCGCTACGCATGAGCCGCCGCCGTTTCAATGCCTTTCAATGCCGACCTTTCGCACTGCTTTTTGAGAGCAACTGTACGGTCTTGAACCTTTTATAATTTGAAAGGCTTGGCCACCTTATTCTGTAAAATGCACTGCTTGCTTGCGACAGGCACACCTAACGCTTTGGCCTGTATTTCGCTCCAATTTGCTTCTGACTTCCTTCACGTTCTCAGCTGATGTTGCAGTCGGTCGACGACCACCAACGGATTTTCGTTTATTGTAACCGTATCCCGATATCGTTTTATGGCCCGGCAAATGGTGATATGATAAACTTTTAAATGCCGCAATTCACCAACTATCACCGAATCGTGCTGCTTCTAAAAGGTGTTGCAATTAAGTTCTAGGAATTCGAGAATAAAAACTAAGTTGGTTAAGTTTGCCGCAAAATTTTATTATCGGCCTTCACAACAGTCCTTCCAGCTCTATCCAACGATTCAAACACTGCTCCCACAATTCGAAGCACCCTTGATTCAGTACCATGGTTACAGCCCTCTGACTTTCTCTACACCTTACTTACTTACCTAAGGGGCGCTACAGTTCGGAGTGAACCTGGGCCGCAACCAACAAACCTTTCAAGCTAGCACGATCTTTTGCTCGCCGTTTGCAGTGACGTATGCCCAGTTGGTTGAGGTCCCTTTTCACCTCTGCGTGCCATCTTAGATGTAGTCGTCATCCGCAACGTCGTGCCTCGGGGCTACAGTCGTACACTCTTTGTGCCGATCCTCCATTCGATCTACCAGGCTTAGCCGTCTTAGGCGGTGTATCCCTTAGAGTTGTTGGTTTAAATGTTCACTTCCACCTTTCGTTAACATAAACATAAGGGGTAGCCGTGGTGCAGTGGTTAACATCATCGACCGCCGAGCGGAAAGTCTATAGTTCAAATTTGCTTCATAGCCAAGAAAAAGTAATTCCTGTACGGACAAAAAGTATGCAACGCAGTTGTGAAGGGAAAGTGGCCAGACGTACTGCTGCAGGCATAACACTCACAGTGTATGGTCAACTGAAATTCATCCTCTGCGTATGCAATATTGAAGTGCTTGAACGAATTACTACGGACATTAACCAACGTGGAATTTGGTCGGCTCTCGTCCAACCACCCCTGAGAGTTAACGAACATAAACGACCCAGACCACTGTACTCCGTTCAGTTCCTCTCGAAGCAACCAAGGTCTTCATCCATTTTGGATAAGGTCCAAGCCTCTGCGCCATAAAGGAGGACCGGGATGATTGAGATTTTATACGAGTTGAGGGTCATCTTAATTTTCCGAGAAAGGGTCCTACTTCTCAATTGCCTCTTGAGCTCAAAGAAACAGCAGTTTCACCGCTGATATTGTTGCCGCTTGTTACCCGTAAGCCAAGGGAGACGAAATCCTTGACTATGTGGATGCGGCAAAGTTGGAAAGCTTTTTTTCGCCAAAAACTCTTGCACAATGTTCCGGTTCAGGAGCCGACGCATTGTCGTGGTGCAAGATCCAGCCCTTATTGGCGAGTTCGTGTGGCACATGAAAAACACGTGATCGGAGTTCACCAGAACGTAAACATAGAACTATTCAGTCACTGTCTGATCGGTAGGAACATATACAAAATTAGTAATGCTGCAGTATGAGAGTTGACGGGAGCTCTTAAATCGGCATACATTCGTCTCCATTAACAATAATTTTTGAAGGGTTTTCGAGGGTTTTTCACTTATGCCTGTGATGTGAGTAACTCATTTTTATGACGCCACTGAAAAGCGTTTTTTTTTTTTTTTTTCGAAAAATACGCACGACACATCAAGCAAGCTTGCTGTCGTCTTTAGCCTGGGATGAGAACTCGAAAAAAGGGGGACCCATTTTCCTCCATTATAGGCATACCTATGTTGGTGACGCAGTGTTACCCGTTCCCTAGTTATGACTACACCTCGTACACAATGGCGAAATTGTTTATTTTTTTCAAGTTCCCTGCCATAGGAAGTTTCTTTTGGAAAGTTCTGATCGCCCGCATTCATCAAAATTCCCTAATTTACTGCCAAAAATACAACTAACTAAACTGAAGACGATCACCATCCCTCTGTCGAAGGAACCCTTGCTTCGAGAAATCGCAACGGCTATACCAAATGTTGCATCAATGAAAGAAGAACATCCTAACGAACTGCCAGACTTATACTATCCAAAAATGCCGTAAACGTTGACTAGAAATCGGTCAAATCAGACGATGTTAGCGGCCAGTACAAAGCGCCAAAGTCATGCATTTAGCAGTCTAGAAACGAATCCGTAAAATTGTCTACTATCGCGCGAGTTTTGTATGTTATTACTCCGTCCTGTATTGAGCACTTTTGCTTCAGTCCTACTTCATCAATTTCTGGGAATACTTACTTACTTAGATGGCGTTACAATTCATGGTGAACCAAGGCCTCTTTGGCTAGCTGCAACTAGTGCCGCACGCCCAGTTGGTTGAGATCCCTTTCCACCTGTGTGCGCCATCTTGCGGTCGTCCTCTGCTGCGTCGTCCCTCGGGGTTGGAGTCAAAGACTCTTCGGGCCGGAGCGGTGATGTCCAGCAGCGGTTGGTAAGAGTTATTCCGCGTTTTATCTCAGCGCGTGTGTCATTGCTGCTTGTCACTATCGAGCCAAGGTAGACGAAGTCCTTGCCTACTTCAAAAATATAGCTGCCGAAGTAGACGTTCTGACCAAGACGTCGGTGTTGCGCGTCTTTCTTTGATGACAGCATATATTGGGTCTTGTCGACGTTTATTCTGCATCTGTATACTTCAAACAAATGTTAAAATAAAATTGACAAATGACGCTGGTTGCCAAAATTGTGTCATTTTTCGATAGAATGTAGCTATTTGGGGTCATCAAGACGAACAACAGGGAACCCAACGTAGGAAATCGAGCTTATCTGGACAGTGGGCGAACCAGGTAACGAGTAGGAGATGATAAAATGTTAAGCTGATCTAGTCCAACCGAAATTTTGACGTTATCAAAATTCGTCCTAGTTGGCAACACATTTTTTGACAGATGGCATACATATTAGCTGTTTCCTGAGAATCTTACTGAAGGTTGTGCTAAAAGCTATCGCCAGTCAAGCATGTGTCAAATTTTGGGAAAAATCGATATATTTTACAATTTTTGCTACTTGTGTACATCCTACTGTGTCCAAAAAGTAAGGTAACATTTGAATTCAAACTTGATGAAACTTGATGCGCAAAGAAATTGCGTTAAGTGTTGTTGCGGAATGAATTCATTGAGGATGGCACAGAAAGTATTTGCTGATGAGGTTTCAAGGAAGCCGAGAACGTGTCGAAGACGGAGAGCATCCCAGGCAACCATCAACAAGATAAAATGCATTATTATGGGAGAAGAGACTTGAAATGTTGCTTATACAGAAATAGCGGATCAACCAAGTGAATACTGTGCTAAAGATGAAGTAAGACCCAAAACTGCGCCCATGTCGTTCAAAAATCCTGGCCATGTTTTCTTAATTATTGTGGTGTTGTGCGTTTCAAGTTTCTTCCGCCGGGTCAAACCGTCAACAAGGAATACCATTTGAGCGCTATGCGTCGTTTGCGTGAACCTATTCGCTTGGAGGGACTGGCATTGTGGCACCGTTTCCCACCTCATGGATTCTTCGTGACACTTTCGCCAAGAACTCGACCCGTATCGATACACAACCACCGTCTTCACCTGATTTGCACCGTGCGACATCTGACTATTCAACAAACTGAAAAGCCCGCTTCGGGGATACTGTTTTGAGCCGATTAAGGAGACTTAAGCCTGAAGAAAAATCCTGGAAATTAACTTTAACATCTTTTTCGAAGATTGGGAAATCCCTTAGCATAAGTGGATTGTATCATAGGGAGATTACTCCGAAGGCGGTGAAATTGATTTGGAAGAATAAATAAAGATTTTTCAAAATAAATTCTGTCACCTTACTTTTTGGACACAGTAGTATATGAAGATAATATTTTGGATCAAACAAATGCTCTCAAGCAGGTTGATTCATTCGATTTTCGGCTACTACCAAACAAAAGTGGCAGTTAAACGTGGCACACGACAGGGCGGAGTACTATCGCCGCAATTATGGGTGTTAGTTGTAAACGAGGTACTGCTATCCCTGGCGGCCAGCAGGTGCACGGCCATTACTTTTGCAGACTATATTGCACCAGCAATTAGTGGGAAACACTTCAAAATAATCTAAAATAGGCAAACTTGGCAAATCGGCAGAGAACTGCGGGCTTGGAATAAATTCCTTCAAAACGGAGCTGGTTTTATTCACAAGTTTCTCCTCCAAAACCGTTATGCTCGACAGAAAGCTCAACTGAAGACTAAACAATACCCACTGCAACCTTCGAAACGATGATTCACCTACTCCCCATGGATTTTTTTGGCAAGGAAAAGGCAAAGAAACCGACGTTGCGACTTAAGAAATCAGCCTAGCTGAAGTTCTCCGAAATAGGGCACGCAGCCTAATTGGAAAACATGCCGTTAGATTATAGATTAGGACTGCCATGTAATGACTCTTGCAGTAGGTGTCTCGATGAAGAAGAAGAAGAATCTCCATCCAATCCCGTATGCAATTGCCCTGCCCTAGTCCTCTTAAAAAGACGATTTCTGGGACAATACTTCTTTGATGAACTGGCGGATCTATCCAAAACAGAGATCAGCAAACTATCGAATTTTATTCAAAGCATAAAATGGTTCCAGGAGTAATGGTGACCAAGCCGACTCGAGTGATAACCCAATGGACCGATCTTGATCTAAGTGATCACCACCGCTTTACGGAGGGAAGCCACCTAACCAACCATCCAAAGTCGTTGACATTCTTTACACTGTGAAAGAAGATCACTACATAGCCATCTATGTAATTGCTGACCGACTTTGACACACACGATAGTTAACTTCTAAAAGACGGTTGAGCTACAACCTTAAAGCTAAATTATAAATTCCAAGCTTTACTGTCAGCACCTTAAAAACCATATTTTACCAATGTACTGCTGCAGGCATAACACTCACAGTATATGGTCAATTGAAATTCATCCTCTGGGTATGCAATATTAACACCAAAAATGCATGAACGAATTACTGTGAATTATAACCAACGCGAAAATCTGGTCGGCTCTCGTCCTATCTAGGACTAACCACCCCTGAGAATAGTGAACGAACATCTACGACCCAAAACCACTGCACTCCGTTCAGGTTGTGTGTAAACCTGAGCGAAACTCTCCCTTTCCCTGTTACCTTCGCTCGCACAACGTTCAAACGTGATAAGGCCTTGGCCTTGAGTGCGAGTGCAACTATAAAAAAAAATAAAATTTACTATCCTTATCGCATATTTCTTCATGGACTCCTTAACAACTTCCTATCTTCGTTCGAGGCACTAAGGCCAGCTCTACATTTGTAATTCGGGTTTGACCCAGTATCAAATTCATCCGAAAATTTAAACGAAGTAAAACTAGGATTTCAACAGAACACAATACTCAACTACTCTCGTTCCAGTACATAAATGTCTCATGTTACATGCACCACATGACAAGATGCAATACATCATACCACTCTCATAAATTATTTCAACTCTTATTAAGCCCCCTCATTGATTTATCTGCACTCGCTGTACATTTTACTCTATCTGCCACTATTTAATTAAAAGAGCCTTGTAATCCTCTCAAAGGATTATTCAATCTTAATAATGTAAATTGAGTGAAATGAAGCGGAGGATGTTAGCCAGCTTGGCATAGCATATAGCGCCATAACTTTATTACTGTCACTGTCTCCATTCCAGTTATTTCCTTTTTTTAAGGCTCCTATTTCGAAGGGCAATTTGCATAAGATATCAGTATATGGCGTCTCCGTCCGGAAGGAGCTCCTTGGAATCATAATTAAGATATTAGTTGCTGGTAATTAGGCTAAGATCATTTCCAGTATCGCAGAAGATATAAAATGCGTCACATGTCGTTTGACCTCAGAAGACCTAGCCCCTAATGAAGAACACTCCATTTACATAAGTCAGTAGTTACAAAAAAAAAGAAACACCACCAAGATACGAACGAGTATAACCACACTTTCATAAAATCCATCCCTTCCCTCGGCTTTGTACCGAATTTAAGTGCCATAGGACAAGGATTATCAGTGATTTACATTGGAGGGGGCACTCCTTCGCTCTTTTCGCTCCTGCGTCCTCATTCTACCGCAGGACATAAAACTACTCGTACTTTCAGGGTAATTATTGTCGAACACTAAAGTGCCATATTTCTTGTCGACGCCTTAATATGTGACATAAAGTGCGGGACACATGTACATGCTCACATGACCTGGTCCTTTGAAATGAAAATTTATATTGTTGATAGCCGCCAGGAAGTGAAGAGGGAGCAACTATAGTACAATGACAATGGCTACGATGACAGCAAACCTATTCTCGTCCCGACCGATGTTTTATGGTGTAGAAGAGTGACGCTGTGTAATGGCATCGTGCACACTGTAGTGATTACTGAAATACATATGCTCCCATCGGCTGCATTGAAATATTGAGACAAAATCCTTTACCACAAGGAGAGAATGAGTACATTAAATACTTCGTTGTTAGTAGAAAAATAAACCGGACAGCAAATTGTGGTTAATAGGTGATCCTATTAAGCTTGTGGCATAAATCTGTTTTCCTGTCAATTATGGACAGGACCAATAATATATGAGGTGGATACGGACTTTGCTCGTTAATGGAATTCGAATCGTAATTGCCGGCTTTTATGGGCGCATTAGTGTCATTAAATGGAAGAAGCGCAGAAGTCGTTCCGTTGCTGTGAATGAGGATTATCTAGACGTGGGGTCGGTCCAAGATACTTCCGGTAAATCAGTCGCAATTATTATAGGGATCGTTGGATGTCATAGGAATCCAATTGGAACCTTGTTATGTTCTGCAATTTGTTTTATGTGCTCTTTTGTGACTCAGTCGTATTCAAGAGTTTTTCCTTTTTATTTTATTTCCATTTCTCTAGCTGAGAGCCACCTGGTGAAATGGTTCTTTTTCGGGTAGCGCACTAGAATATATTAGAGAATGGTCCTCATGACCAACTTGTTCCGTCATTCTAGGCGATTAAGTCACTCATTAGGCGGCAAGAGTCCATCTGAAATGGATCTCCAACAATATCCTCCAGTTTTATCGACTTAAGCTTCAGTATTATCACCTTAACTTCGCTAAGTTCATGGGGATTTAATTCTATATTAAGTCGCTATGGCGGCTTCCGTTAGGACGAGTTGTACTGCTGACTTTCATTCTGCCCATATGCTCGATGTAAGTTTGTCTCAAAATGTCGACCTTCGCAATAGTCCCTCTCTAAATCCACACAAGGATTCTGACGTTGCTCTCACAATTTGAAACACCCTTCATAATCCTATGAAGTTAACTCGTTCAGAACCCTGGTTACAGCCTCTTTGACAACTCTACACCGCCATGATAGCTTCCCATAAGGTATGACTTCATCTTGGTGAATGGAAAGTGACCAGACGTACTGGTGCAGGCATAACACTCACAGTATATGGTCAACTGAAAATTCATCCTCTGCGTATGCAATACTGAAGCTCTTGAACGAATTACTACGGACTATAACCAACGCGGAATTTGGTCGGCTCTCGTCCTATCTAGGACAACCACCCCTGAGAGTATTGAACAAACATCGACGCCCCAAACCACTGCACTCCGTTCAGGTTGTGTGTGCACGCTGTTCTTGAACCTGCGCGAGTCTAAAAAAAAAAAAAAGCAGATGTCCAGTCAATGGATGGACGCTTTCGGGAAAACATAGGGTTTGTCACTGAGAAAGGTCCTCATCTCATTTGCATCAGTTGTTTTGTGGGAAAAGTTTTGGCGTAAACACATGTATCCTCTCTCAGCAAATACCGAAGAAAGGTCGATCTCATATGCGTAATGCGTAGGGTCCTCCACCCTGGATGCTATGCTAAATCTCTCGTCCTTGTTACATATTTCATGTGGCAAGAATGCTTCTCAGAACCTGAACCCACTTTAGCCTTACTTGTATTTACGATCAAGTCCTGTATCAACGGCTCTGGGGCTCATCGTCGCAGATGGAGTGAACGGTCCAGGCTGTAGGTTGATGTCTGCAAGAAATCCGTGATTTTTAGAAGACTTGCAGCCATCATTACAGCTCACTACACTTCTACCAAGCACCTCAATGTTTTGGATATTAATAGGATGACGAACTATATTGTGGCAAGATGGACGACACAGCGGAATGCTTCCTTTGTAATTATTCTATCTATGTCGACATCAGGTGGCGCACTTTAGGCCGATGTGGTGTATACCGAAACTCCCAGCTCTACATCACTAAAAATATGTATAAGAGGGTAAGCTCTCTATTTGGTAGTACAATTGGCCAACAGTTGCATCTAAGTAAGTCAGTAGATAGTACCAGCCTCCAAAAGACAGGAAAACAAATACGTACGACGTAGACCGTAATCTTGCTTCCTGAAATGTATTACTCCATGGCAGTCAGCCAGCAATAGATCTTTCATAACTCGTCTCATCTCGTATTACCTTAATCTGCTTCCCTAAGCGTCCGAATTCAATTGCCATCACCCTTTCCATGGACTTCAACACTCAAATATTGTTTCAGCGCACCTTTTAAGCAAAATTTCCACAGCTGCCTCTGTGCCCCAACGCCCAAATTGTGTTGGATTGTAGCTCTCGGCAATGAGTCTTACCGTTCGCATTGAGGTAGAAATTGAATTGCTCCATTCTCCAGGGACCAAACGTGCATACAAGCGTACGCTAGAGACAAGTCGATTAAGAGCCAGGTCAGCAGCAATTCGATATATGAGTACAAGTGCTCATCCATTCTGCTCATGAGTGTGTACATGTGGGCAAGGGTTTCGTTCGTTATTGGATGAATGAGAGTTTTACGAAATCATATCCTTCGATCCATAATAAGAGTACGAAAACCACTACAAAATTGGTAGGTAGAACGATATCACAGCGGATTTCACCCTAAAACTCATGTGCACTTTAATCATCATCGTCAACATCACCATCGTCATCGTCCACGTTATTATGCTCGGCATGCTCGGCATCGACCTCGATTTCGTTTTATTACCGCCGAGAATGATAGATCAGTATCAGTGGCCGCCTAAAGGACATACTCGTATCACTGGTCAAATCGAAAATCAATGGCTTATTTGAGCCCACCACACCAGCTGCGGTAAGACTATATATCCACACGTCCATATGCCTTCGAATTGTCCTATTACTATGGAACACGAGTTATCTTTCTTCTGCCCTTCTCTGTGGCTCTTGTACGTAGGCTTTCGGTCGTCCTGTTTGGTTTTTATTCAATTTCCCTTGCATTCGAAGGGCTTTTGTACCTTTGATTGCAACAGGAATACAAACATCTTTTTTTCCCTCCAAGCCATGATGGTTGTCTGAAGCCAGGATCCTCACTCTTTCACCGGAAAGGACTTATTAATTGGGCGTTCAGGAAAGTCGAGCTTACACAGAGGTATCTAATGAAGTAACTTTGAGTGGCAGTTACTTTCGCGACTCGTGTAATTAAAATTCTCGATAAGCATGAGAGCAATCACGTTCTCAGGGCAAAGTGCTTTGAATTATCTGTGGTAAAAGAGAGAAAAAAAATGCAAAAGCGCGACCTACATCGAGAAAGGGTACATCTGCTAGAAGTCAGGCAAAAAACAAAAAAGTGCAAGTGTATACGAAAAAGGATGCTCAGGTTACTCAAACCCACCACCAGCTTCGACTGGATACATTATTTCCATTTCATTGGTCTCTAATTACGTCCTGAATGGGCCTATCTATGTACACCTACTGCCTGCTATGCTAACCGCGAGTCTCCGTTCTTGTTGGCACTTTCACACTACCAACGAGTGTTTTGTACATATTCGTACGTGAAGTAATTCCACCGCTAATTTACATGTTCGATTTTATGCTACCATTAATTTAAACACTAATTACTCAATAATTTTATTTGTTCTCTTCCGTTCAGGTCGTCCCGCACCGAGCCGCCAGATCTAGTTGGTATAATGCGAGTGACCGATGACATGATTGATTCATTGGTTTGTCCACCTCCACCATCGGATCCGCCGGTAATGAGCGAGGAAATGATTTCTGGCCTCATTGTCCCAGCACCAGGATGGAGTAAGTACTATTTAATGTACATTAGATAATTTGTTAGTTGCGCATGCATTAGATACACATGCGGTTTAACATGTGGTGGTGGTGGTTCTTTAGAATTTCCGGATGCACACAGTTCGGGCAATTGGCATACACTTGTCGGGCACACTGAGTGCATAAGTGATGTTGTTACCCTGCTGCCTAGTACAACCCTGTGTAATCATAGCCCGGTTTTATCGTATTAAGTCGTTGTTGTAAGAGCTAATCATCGCTACTCTGAATGAAGGTTCATGATTGCGAGCACACGAGAGCTAACGATACCAATTTGAGTCCTAATATTAGCCGTGCACTATGGCAACGCGGAAATGCTCCCGGGCATTCATGTTGCATATTTCATTTCAACACTGATGCTTTAAATTATATTTACAAAACGATTTTAGTTGATTTCGTAACACTCTCGAACGTAAGGGTTTCACACCATCCCATTCGGTCATTATTGCATTTTTCTGGGGTAGGCATGCCGCGGATAATGGGATTTGCAACCAAATTACGTAACAGCTGCCTACCACCTACAGCAGTGACCCAACAAACTGTATGAGTATCTCACACTCTGTCGTTCATTTCACGCAATCATCATCATTATTTTTCGTGCCACAAACTATTATATTCGGTCATTCATCCGGCCCGTCATGAATATGAGTACGAGTATGTGTCGACGTGAAATGAGCGCTTGTGTTCCAACTTAATGTAGTCCTTTATGTCGTCCACTAGTCGTCTACTGACGACGAAGCAGTCATGTGTGTTTCGCGTCGTCGGTCGTCGCCATGCCAAGCTTACTAAGGACTAAGTAGCTTTGCACAACTGCACTAATTACGCAGTAGTGCACTTAAGTTACATATATGCATACAGTAGAAGGTGAATATTCTTAAATGGACTCACCGTTGTCGACTTGCTCTCTTAAGAACAATACACACGGAACATATACACCCACTCGTTTGTATCTCAGAATGAACTGAAAACTGTAAAGTAGCTCTTCCGATAGGGAAGGCATGCCCTAAACAAATGGTTACTTACCACTCTTACGTCATCTATCACGAAAAACGAACGGTCGCCCACCCGCTTGGTTTGGCTGTAAGTGCAGAAAAGTGGAAGAATAATTTGCCAACTAACGAGCAACTGCCTGCTCGTACACCTTCCTTTCCAATAAATCAACCACCAAGTCTGTCGGACCAATTTTAAACCAACACTATTCCCCCTGAACCTATATGTACATACGAGTACTTCATTTTAATCGTTCCTTTTACTTTTCTTCTTTTTTTTCAAATTTCTCCAAACACTCTCTACTTGGCATCGACTTTCTATTTGGCCACAACACTACTGATGGTACAGGCGGCAAGGATTTGTACTCACCAGATGCCGAGAGCTCACCAGCACCATCGTCACTTGAACCACAGGTGACGGGTGTTCCAGGCACGAAACAAACTTCGAGGACCAGTAGCTTTGAAATAGAGAACCTTCTCAAAACCGCGGAACAGGTAAGCCCATACTCATGTGAGTATCTGTACGTATGTATATGCTCAAGTTAATGGCTTTTAGAGCATAGTCACCATAGTCACAAGGGTGTTTTATCGTGTCATAAGCATACATATGGAAATTCTATTATTCCACTGTAGGTTACTGGATTCTGTAGATCCCCACAGGAAACACGGAAATCAAGTCCGACCGGTTCGGTTACATCATCGGTTTCAAATGCAATGCTAACACCATCACGACAGCTGACTGATGCAGAGAAGTTACGGAAAGCCATTCTAGAACTGGTTGACACTGAACGTACTTATGTCAAGGTGAGTTCTTCTAAAAACAACTATACCATGTAGCCTCCACTCGGTTTGCTTTAAATATATCCTTGAAACGAGAACAAAAGTCAAATAAATTTATTTGTTCTTGAAGAAGTTCCCCTCCGTTGTCATCACTCGACCAGATGGATGGGATATACGGAGAGGAGACACTGAAGCGTATGCGGTTTCTTACCGTAGTGCACTTAGTTGACATTTCAACTCAAGTGACTGAAGCAAAATGCTTCTCCGTCTCTCTACGTTATCTTTTACTCTTATAGCCGACCACCGCTTAGATAGGTAGATACTGTACGGTACCGCTGAATTGTCTTTCTAGTATACGCTGAAGATGTATCCTTGTATCCTTGAGTGTTTTTTTTTTCCCCAACGTAAACGCTCATGTTTCCGGGAACAGTGATACGAATTATACATGTCCTTAATTGGGAATAGGAGCACGAAATGAGCAGCAAATTGTTCATTTAATTATTCAGTACCGTTTAGCAGAAATCAATTTACGCGTTAACAATTTACCAATTCCCATTTCCAGACATGATTTGTCCATCAAGCATGAAGTGGAGGGAATGTTAATGGCAATCTTACGGCTAAGTACCTTTCTTTCTTAGAAAGAAGAAATTAATTGCCACAACCGAGTTGATTCCTTACCCTCTAAACTTCAACTAACTTGCTTACTTAAGAATTGCTCTCCGATTTGGGCACCCTACAAGTGGGCATTATACTGCCTATGTTGACATCTTCCGGACTCTTTTCGAATATGTAGGTATGAAAAAGCGATTGTCCAGACTATCCCCAGAAAGCATCGATTGCTTTCCCTTTCACATTTCTTTTTGTTATAATAAGCACGCACTCACGGTTGAACCTAATAATGTCGGTGACACAGTCTGGATAGAATGTAAAGAGGGAGTGGAAGAAAGGAGACACCAATGGATAAAGGCCTTGAACAACACATGTGCAACGACACTGACGAGCACTGACACTGAAGATCAGTAAAGACTCAGAATGAAGGTCAGTCATCAGTTTCGCAAAAACACTAGCTACCTTAGGTGTTATGCCCTTACGATAGCGTGATTTGCTTTACTAACAAAAAGTAACACCCAACACCCGTCAAGTGCTGCACATGGAATGCATGTTATTTATTAATTTGTATTATTTTCTACATGCAATTCACACTCCCGGTGTTGTTGATTTTTTCATAGTCTTTATTTCCCCATCGGGCACTTGCGTCCGTGCTCGATGGCTGCCTTCCGACCCTTTAAACGAACGTCCCTTTTTCTCAACGTCGTCATGGATACGATGATTAACCGTCAGTTGTTGAAATTTAACAAAGTTTAGCACAAAATCCTTTTGTCGAAGTTTAGTGCTTTTGGGATCGATGAGTCTCTTCTTCAATGCACTGCAAATACTAGTGTGTTAAACAACACGTAGCAAGTGTGTTATACGAAACACTTTAAGATCAAGTGTGTCACATTACACGTTTGATCTTTAAAATTGAGACACTTATTCATGTTAAAACTATAACACGTTCTATTGTGTATGTATGTATGTTGGCGTTACAGTCCATGAAGAACCTGAGCCGAGCTTCTCTCAATCACCCATGTTGTGTGTGATTTCATTTTCCCATAGGTGAAAGGGACCTACAGTTTATTGCCGGTTCCGAACGGCGAATTTCGAGAAGCTTTTCATGACAATTTTACTGCAGGGGGTTTTGTCAGAACCCCGCTGAGGAGAAACACCGTGAAAAACACGTTCGATGACATGGTTGTGTCAGGATTCGATCCCGTGTCATCGGCGTCAGAGGCCAACACACTACCCACTGCGCCACGGTGCTCTCTATTGTGTGTCATAAATAAAAACTCTGATGACACTTTAAGTGTGTTACAGTGACACACTTATTAATAATTAACACACTTTGGATGAATCAATCAAACAATGCAATGCAATACCGACTCTCAGTGACTCAAGTTCAAATGGTAATGCCCTTAGCCACCAAAAAGCAAATACACTCAACCTCACCTTCCCATTCCAACTGTGTGCGCCAGCTAAGATGCAGTCATCCTTTGCAACATCGTCCCTCGACGTTGGAGTCGAAGGGTCTTCTATCCATTCGCTCTATATGGCCTAGCCATCTTAGACGTTAGATCGGAAGAATAGGCTGATGTCGCTGTACAGCCCGTACAGTTCTTGATTGAATCTTCTCCTCCACTCTCCATCAACACAAACGGGACTGAAGATTGTACGTAGAGCTTTCCTCTCGAAACGACCAAGGGCCTCTTCATCAATTTGTAATAAAGTCCAAGCCTCTGCGCCGTAAAGGAGGACCGGGATGATTGAGGTTTTATAGAGGGTCGCCTTCATTTTCCGAGAGAAGGTTCAACTACTCAGTTGTCTCTTGAGCCCGAAGAAATAGCGATTAGCAAGAGTTATTCTGCATCTTATCTAAGCGCTGGTGTCCTTGCCGCTTGTTACCAGTGAGGCCAAGATAGACGATATCCTTGGCTACTTCAAAATTATAGCTGCCAATAGTGACGTTCATTATGAGCAGAAGAGGAGGGAGAAGTATAAGCTTCTCAAAACCAAAAAAAGGGAGTATAAAAAGCTCACGATCGTAGAGATGGAGAGATGCTGTCGCAGGAATGACGTTCCGAGGTTTTATCAGCGAATAAAACAAACAGGAATGCTTATTCTAATCTTAAGTTCAACAAAGCTGCTGGAGTAGATGGACTACCTGACGAGCTCTTTAAGGCAGCTGGAGATGACCTGGTTGGGAGTATGCACCAGCTCATCTGTAAGATATGTTCAGAGGAAAGCATGCACGATGAATGGAATCTTATTATCGTTTGCCCGATCCACAAGAAATTAGACCCCTTTATCTGCGCCAACTACAAAGGTATGTCTTCTGAACATCGCTTATAAAATCTTCTCTGCTGTACTGTGTGAACGCCTAAAACCTTCCGTTAAGAAACCGATTGGTCCATATCAGTGTGGTTTCAGGCCCGGGAAGTCCACTATAGTCCACTATTATTCACACTGCGTAAGATCCTGGAAAAAACAAACGAGTTCCAGATCGACACCCATCACCTGTTTGTCGACTTTAAGGCTGCATACGATAGTATCAATAGAGACGAGCTATACAACGCCATGTCTGGTTTTGACATCCCTGCCAAACTTGTCAGATTGTGCAGGATGACATTGGAGAAGACTTAATAGTGAACTGTACGGGTTGTACAGCGACATGAACGTACCACAGCGTCTTCGGATCCAACGCCAAAGATGGCTAGGTCATGTTGAGCACATGGAAAACACAGTTCCGGCCCGGAACGTCTTTGAATCCAACCCCCAAGGGCAACGCGGTCGAGGAGGGCCAAATTTAAGGTGGCGCAACCAAGTGGAAGAGGACATTAACCAACTATGCGTGCGGCACTGGAGAGACCGTGCCAGCTGGAGAGGTATTTTAAAGGAGGCCCAGGTTCGCCATGAACTGTAGCACTAAAAAAGAAGATGAAGAATAGTGACCCTCTGGCCAAAACCTCGGTGTTGTACATATCTCTTTGATGACAACATATATTTTGTTTGGCCCTCATTTACGTTCAGACCCCCCCTAACCGGTTCTGCTTTAATGGTCACAAAAGCTTAGTTTAGGTCTCGTTGTGTTCTTTCAATCCCGTCAATGTCATCAGCGTATGCGAGCAATTTTACACACTTGAAGTAGATGGTGCCTCTTGTATTGACCAGTGAATTTCGCACAATGTTTTCAAGTATGACAGTCCGTCGCCCTGTTTGAATCGATTTTTGACATCGAAGGTCTCGGATATCCCCTTAACGACCTTCGTGAAGCAGCGAGAATTCTCCATTGTCATCCAGCACAACCTGGCGAGTGCAGGCTCTTTATAGCATGTCCCTATAGACACTGTCACATGCGGCTTTAAAATCGACGAAAAGGTGGTGTGTGTCGACCTGAAATTCGTTGGTCTTCCCCAAAATCTGCCGCGGAGTGAATATTTGTTCTATCGTGGAATTTCCCGGACTGAAGCCATATTTATAGGAACCTATCAAACTGCTGACGAATGGTTTGAGGCGTTTACGCAGCACAGCCGAGAAGATATTATACGCGATGTCAACGAGATTTATAGTTGGCGCAGTTTTTTATGGACTGAGCAAATGATGCTGAGATTCAATTTATCGGGCATGCTTTCTTCCGAACATATCATACATATGAGCTGGTGCATGTTCCCGACCATCTCATCTCCAGCTGCTTTAAATAGCTCACCAGGCAGGCCGTCTGGGCCGGCAGTTTTATTAGACTTTAGTTTTGATATCGCTATCTTAACCCCGTCTTAGTCGGGTGGACGGAATTCTCCTTCATCTTCTTCCAGTCTGAAAGGTGCGTTCTGCCTAACAGCGGTACCTTGACACCATTTTCGCCGGTATACAGTCCGCAGAAATAATCTTCCTATATGTATTCCCAGCATCGACTGTGATTCAGCTAAGAGGCGTCCGTGTTTATCCCTGCAGGCTTCCGCTCTGGCTTTATAACCTTGGCATGTTTGGTGTCATTACAGCACATGAAGGGCCAGAGTCAAGCTTCTCTCAATTACCCATGTTGTGTGTGATTTATTTTTTTTACGTAGGTGAAAGGGACCTACAGTTTAATGCCGATTCCGAACGGCGTTATTCGAGAAGCTTTTTCATGGCAAGTATACTACGGAGGGTTTTGCCAGTACCCCGCCGAGGAGGGACGCCGCAATATAAACATTCGATTGCGTTGGTGTTATCGGGTTCCGAACTCGCTCATCGTGCGTCAGAGTCCACCACACTTACATTGCGTAACGGCATGTTTGTTTTACTCTTTGGTAAAACTTTCGAATTTTCGACCTCTCGTTCATCGATGCAACGTGTCCATGTGTGCATTCTGTTTTTCTACATGTACCTTACTGCACTTGTAATCAAACCAAGGGTTTGGCCGTGGTGCAGTGGTTAACATCATCGACCGTCGAGCGGAAGGTCAATAGTTCAAATTCGTTTCATAGCTACGAAAAAGCAATTCCTATACGGAAAAAAGTATGCAACACAGTTGTGGATGGAAAGTGACCAAACGTACTGCTGCAGGCCTAAAACTCACAGTATGTGGTCAATTGAAGTTCATCATCTGCGTATGCAATATTAACACCAAAAGTGCATTAACGAATTACTGAGAATTATAACCAACGCGAAATTTGGTCGGCCCTCGTCCATCTACGAGAAACCACCCCTGAGAGTAGTGAACAAACATCTACGACCCAAAACCACTGCACTCCGTTCAGGTTGTGTGTCAAAACATCAACATCAACGCGAAACTCTCCCTCTCCCTGTTACCTTCGCTCGGGTGTGATTATAAAAAAAGAAAAAAAAAGGTGGTAGCTGGAAATCTAGTACATCAGAGTCAGCATCCCTGATGGCGCTTTGACAATATCTCCATAGGAGTTCTATGGTTTGTGTAGTTTGCATCGGCTTGAGGAAGACACGATCGGCGAAGGTCCTGGCATTCTATTGCGATTGCAAATTTTTCTGGTCCTTCTCGACTCCGTAGTGTTCGCGATATCTGCATACGTATCCGTGATGATCTGAGTCCTCGGAAGGTTCGGCCATCGAAGATACTGGAGAAGTGTCTGGCGTCGATCGCAATATGATCGATTTGATTAACAGATAATTAATCAGGACACCTCCAATTCCCCTTATGGATATTGAGATGTGGGAAGTCCGTGCTAGCTACTAGGAGAATACGCCCCATCACAAAGTCTCTTAGACTGAATCCGTTTCCATACGTGGTATAGTGGAGGCTGAGCTTTTCTACGACTCGTTCAAAGATGTCCTTACCCAGCTTCGCATTGAAATCTCCTAGAACAATCTTGGTATCATAGTTGGGACATTGAGCATATTCTCTATCTAAGAGATCATATAAGTCATTTTTGACTGAGTCGAGTCTTTGACTCTTCAGTTGGTGCGTGAACCCATGTCAAGCTGAAGTTCGCAAAGATAGCTTTGATGCCGTTTGTTATGAGGCGTTCGCTCTAATGCCGGAAGTCTAGGACTTTTTACCTAAGTCCACCTCGAACAACCTTGTTCTCTATTTGACCACTAATGGCATAAAATTGTTAATTAAATAAAGTCGATACCGTAAAGATTAACATTAGCTTTAGGTGCTTTATTTTATATAGAATTTGTGTACGTCTAAAAAAACATATCTTCATATTAATCGCATAGAGTATCTGCTCCAAGTTTCGGTCTAGGCCCATGTTTCCATATGAATTTAAACACCTTACTCGTCTAGATTAGGATTCAAATTCGCAAAATCTTATTTTAGTAGGACCTTGTCCGCTGACTTATCGCGCACATATTGATAATATTTAGACTTCTTATGGTTGGCGTAAATATGACCTAAAAAATAATGAAGTAGAGGAACAGTACGCGACATACATAGGTATAGAGACATGCGTACATTTTTTTTTTTGTATCTCTTCAAATGTTTTGTTTTAAAATCGATTGTAGTCAAAATTAAAAAAATCGTAGAATAATTGTGTCTTAAACCTAAAACCTTAAATATTAAATTTATAGAAAATCAAAAAATAGGAATGTGAATGGGAAGTGATCAAAATACTGATGAAGGCATAACACTCACAGCATATGGTCATTTCACCATAATGGCGTGGAACATTTGCTGGGAACTTCAACCAACGTGAAAATTCAGTCGAGTTCCTCTCGAATCCTATCTAGGACAACCAGCCCTGCAGAGTAGTGAACGAACATTTACGACCCAAACCACATGCACTCCATTCAGGTTGTGTTACAAACATAATAAGAGTATCAGTGAGGTATTCGCTATTGACAGGTTTCATAGAGCTTGATAGAGGCACATCGAAAAAGTCGAAAATGTAGTCATAAATTGCGTCTTTCAGAAGTATCCTTATTCGTTAAACAAAGAAAAAAATTAGCTTACCTAAGCATTTTCCCATCGAAATACACATGTCCGCTGCTGAGGAATATTCAAGCTCTGGGGACATATGGAATCATCGCTTCAGATAACTGCCAATTCAACTTTCCATTTTCTTTTTTCATTTTTTTATACAAAATTATGGCAAAATTGAAGATTTTAACTCGGCAAAGTGACCCCTTGAGCGAATTCGTTAGTTTTATAAATAAAAATCCGAAATGACTACAAGCAAGTGGGCATGATTGCCTTCATTTTCGTGGGTATTTACACTCTTACACTTTTCCTGTTCCACCCACAAGAAAATGAATCGAAAGGACGACGAAAAAAAAAATCAGTTTAAGGCTCAATTCATTTTTTGATTTCTTTGGAAGCACACTTCCGGTTTTCTGGTCTTAAATAACCACATTGATGCAAAAGGTGCAATTAATTGTCAGACAATCTCATATACGAACCCATTAGCATGAGGAGAATATGTATTGCCAAAAGACCCCAAACAGCCAACGAAACCCTTAACGACTACACTACTCTTAAAATAAAATTTCTTCCTAAATCCTCTTAAAAAACAAAATATCTCCTTCCTCTCAGTCGACAGCGAAATATTTCAGTTTTGCATTTTACCCGTGCTTAAGGTGCTTAAGTGCACAATGCAAAACTTTTTCCGGCACCCGAGAAAAAAGAAAAAGAAAGGATAATCGCCTTAAAATTAGTTACATCAACCGCGCTCACAGCAAGGACCTAAAACAAATTTTACTAAACCAAGACGTAACGGTGTGCAATTAATTGGAAGATGTTCCTCCTTTGAGATGTTCTTCTTCAAAATTGTTTTTTTATTTTTTTATGTGTTTTTTGAAAATTTCTCCTGCAAAGTGACACAAGATCTCAGGGAAGCAAAGCCACTTTATCATTATTTCCAGTTTCCGCACATTTTTCAATTCAATTTTCTAATTAAAGTCTTAAATTGGATTCAAGTTGGAAATAACTTACCCCTTATCCAAGCATAATGTAAATAAATGTGATTAATTTAAAAATACACACAACACTCTACCACCCCAAAATCAAGCCACAGATTATTTTCCCATGAATAAATCTCATCCTCTTTTCGTCCTTCATAACGTCCTTTTTTTAGCGATAATATAGTGTGATTTACGTTTATGTCCCTTTGTTTTATTTCAGCATCTCAACAATCTCCTAGAACACTATCTGGAACCAATGAAGCGCGAAACGTTCCTCTCCAATGCGGAAATCAATGCTCTGTTCGGCAATATTCATGAAATTGTTGCCTTTCAGCGTCAATTTTTGCAAAACCTCGAGGAAGCTCTAGAACTAGAGCCCGACTTTCATAAATTCGAACATCCTAGTCAGTTCCGGGTAAGTAAACGATTTAACGGTCGTCTTATACCATTATCTGCTTAAGATTATTGTAATTTCTTTCCATTTCCCCCCACACACCGTATCCTGACGACTAATGCCACGAACAAGGAATATGTGTTTAATGAAAATGTATTGTATCACAAGTTCGTTTCCTTTGTAATCAAAAATTTATAACCACTTCAGCACTCGGGGTGCAATAAAAAGATTGCACGGAACCATGAGAAATTGGTAGAGTGTGTTGCAGGGTTTGGGTGAAACGAAGCAAAAACAACCGGGCGGTGGACGAAATGAGCTTGAACGATAGTTATTAGATTTGGTCACGGAAGAGCGAAATAACGGTCGTAAAATATTTCCAATTTTAAAGCAATACAATATTGTAGTCGTACAATAGTTCCGGTACAGAGAGTCATTGGAATCGGAACAACGACGGAAGCGCGATTTTATTTGGGATAGGAAAGAATGTGTTTGTGCAACAACACAAAATTTGATTTTGAGAATAAAGCGAAACGCAGTGACCTATTGCGAGTACTCGTGTGAATGCTCAGAAAGTGTACACAATGCCAATGGTACTATGAATTATGGACTGCATGGCTTCGGTGGACGTACTGGAAACAATAGTGCCAATAAAGTTATGACTATCATTGGCCATCTCACTCTATTCTCTCCCAGAGGATTTGCAAGAATGACGATCTTTTGGAGTGTTGGGTGGTAATCAATGGAATACCCGCGTTAACCCTGACCTGCATACAGTTATGTATTGGCTTATGTTCGCCTTTAATTCAAAAAGGAAGATCAAGTCGGATCTTTACTTACTTTTCTTCTTCTTCTCCGGGGTCAACCTGGGACTCAACCAACATGCCCCTCCAACTAGCACGATCTTTTGCTAGCCTCTTCCATTACCGCACACCCAGTTGGCTGAGGTCCACTTCCACCTGTGTGCGCCATCTTAAGTGCGGCCGTCCTCTGCTTCATCGTCCCTCTGGGGTTGGATACAAAGACTCTCGCTGTACATGGCCCAGCTATCTTAGGCGTTGAATCCGTAGACGCCTGTCTAGACTCATGTCGCTGTACAGCCCGTAAAGTTCGTGGTTGAATCTTTTCCTCCATCCCCCGTCTGCGTTTATAGGCCCAAAAATCACGCGCAAAATCTTTCTCTCGAACCGACCAAGGGCCTCCTCATCCGCTTTTGATAGTGTCCATGCTTTTGCACCGTATAACAGGACCGGGATGATAAGGGTCTTATATAGAGTCAACTTTGCCGTTCGGGAGAGTACTCTATTACTCAGTTGTCTCCTGAGCCCAAGGAAACAGCGATTGGGAAGAGTGGTTCTGCGTTTGATTTTGGAACTGATGTCGTTGTTCCAGGTCACTGCGGAGCCAAGGTAGACGAAGTCCTTAACTACCTCGAACTTATATCTGCCAATACAAACGTCCTGGCCAAGACGTCGGTGGTTAGCGTCCTTTTTTGATGACAGCATATATTTAGTTTTGCCCTCGTTTACCGCCAAACCAATTTTCGCCGCCTCCATCCAATACTCGCAAATGCCTCATTGACATATCACTGTGATCTACCTGTTATGTCAATATCGTCGGCGTATGCAAGGAGTTGCGAGGATTTGAAGTAGATTGTGCCTCTTGTATTGGCCAAGGATTTTTGCACAATAATTTCCAATATGATGTTGAAGAAATCACACGACAGTGCATCGCCCTGCCTAAGTCCCTTTTTGACATCAAAACTATCGGTAAGGTGTTCACCGATTCGGATGATGGAGCAGCGAGTATTCTCCAAAGTCATCTTGCATAGTCTGACGAGTTTAGCAGGTATGTCAAAGGTACACATAGCGTTGTATGGCTCGTCTCTAATTACGCTGTCGTATGCGGCTTTGAAGTCGACAAATAGGTGGTGAGTGTCGACTTGAAATTCATTGGTTTTTTCCAAGATCTGCCGTAGTGTGAAGATTTGGTCGATGGTGGACTTCCCTGGCCTGAATCCGCACTGATAAGGACCTATCAGCTTATTTATAAAAGGCTTCAGGCGTTCACACAAAACGGCAGAGAAGATTTTGTAGGCGATGTTAAGGAGACTTATTCCTCTGTAGTTGGCGCAATCAGAGGGGTCTTCTTTCTTGTGGAGACCTTTTACTTTTAGTCCTTATAAAAGACCTCAAAATATCACTGGCAAGGATGGAGTGTCCGAACTTAGCCTCGGGGTGTTGGCTTTTTTATAAATATTTTGTAAAATTTTCTGTCACCCATCTCAAATCTCTGTCAAAATCGAAAGACTTTAAGACTGGGCTTAAATTGCCCAGATGTTTGAGCTCCCCGTCAACTCCGTCCCTGGATCTTGAATCCAGTCATTCTTGACTTGGTACTACTGTGTCTAAAAAGAAAGTTGTCATAGCATTTGGGGATTTCAATCCACCATTTCTGCAATGGAACCTATCAGAAGACAAGGAAAAACCCTCTTTACCGACCGTCTGGTAGAATCTAACCTATTTCAGATTGGCAGTGTCATTAACAATCTTGGTCGACCTCATATTTTCATACATAGGCATACTTCTGATGCCTATAACTCCATTGTTATTGCAAGCAAACATTTGCCATCTACTCTTAATCAATACCACCCCCCCTTATTTCTTAAGTTTTCTTATAAACAAGATCTAGCCTGCGTTTCTTCTCTTTCAACTGTCGAAAGGCTGACTTCGTTGCGCTTAACAACTTGGTTAACGATATATGTATGACGATACGCCTATTGCCGGTGCTCTAGAATTTTTCTGCACTGTTCTCTTTAATTGTATCGGAAAAATTGTTCCTCATCACCTCCTTGGTATAGTAAGGAACTACGCACTCCCTGTAATATAAAAAAACAAATTATGGAAAATGAACTTAATATCCAATTCTGCCTCCTGCGCCTTCTGCGAATCTCTTTATAACTTATATCTCGGAAGAATGCAAACATATCTAATTACTGATTCCAGATGCTTCTACCAATTCATCAATGTCAAAAACATAAGTCTGAAGGAATCCCTTCCACCCTTAAATTAAATAACATTTCTTACGACGACCCCAAATCCATTGCGAACTTTTCCCTTCATACTTTAGACAATGATTCAATGACTGTAGTCAAAAACCTGACCTTTGACATAAATGAAGACATGGTACATCACAATATGAACCATCTCAAAGACATCTCTCTCTCCGGGTCCCGACGGTCTCCCAGCCATATTCCTCAATAAATATTGAGCTCTTTCGCCTGTCATTTCGTCAAGCTTCTTACCCAACAATTTGGAAAAGCTCCTTCATCATCCCCACGCACAAAAAGGGCTCTAAGATTGATATTTCCAACTATAGACCGATTGCCAAATTGTCTTCTATTCCTAGACTCTTCGAGTCCATTGTTCACCACATCCAACCTTATCGAATTTGCCTCCAAAACGCATTTGGCTTTGGAGCAAATTAATGAAATAGATGTTATTACCACCAACTTCGGCAAAGCTTCCGATAAGATAAGCCATCCATTAATCTATTTAAAACTCGAGACTTTAGGCTTCCCGCCCTAATTCTCGCATAGCTTAAATCGTATCTCGACAATCGTTATTATAGAGTACTTTTCAAAAAGTTGAATTGCTTACCCCATCCTTGCTTTTTCCGGTGTCCCGCAAGGCAGTCATCTTGGTCCTATAATTTTTGTCATAACCGTTAACGATGTGAACTTTATCATTAAAGACTCCAGCTTATCCATTTATGCTGATATGAGGATTAGTCGGACAATATTTACTCCAGCTGACTCGGTGTGATAATAACTTCCTGGTTAACGCCAGTCTGTTACCTTTTCTCAAAAACGCTTCTCCTCAGCTCCCAGAACTTACTACCAAGCCCCTAATCCAAAGATCTTTCAGACGTGACCTGGGAATCATTTGTGATAGAGATATGATACAAAAAGTTAATTCTGCCCTTGGCTTTTGTTATCAAATCTCTCTACATCACCAGATCCAGACATCAGAAATCTGGTCTCCATACTACATCAACCATTCAGTATGAATTTAAGCTGTGCTACCCAGATTCTTGCGTTTTGCCTTAAGAGGTCTGATAGAATTGAATTACCACCCTACAAAGATCGTTTGCAGGTGATTGGCTTACAAACCTTGAAAGCAGATCGGCAAGTAGCTGACATCCTCGTGTACCAGTTGCTAGCTGGAACTATTGATTTTCCTGCTCTTTTGGGATTGATCTCACTTAACACTTAACACTGCTCTCTCTCTCCTTTATCAACTCAAAACAGTATCCCCAGAGCAGTCTTTTGAGTTTGTTGAATAGTCACACTGTGCCGAATCAGGTAAATTCGATGATTGTGGATTGATCTGGGACGAGTTTTCGGCGAAATGGTCATGACGAACCAATGCAGTGTAAGACAGGACAAAAGCCAAAGGTTGTCTCGTCACAATTCTGGCCTCTTTAGGCGAATAGCTTCGCGCAAACGACGCATAGCGCTCAAATAATATTCTTTGTTGACAGTTTGTCCCAGTGGAAGGAATTCGAAGTGTACTACACCACGATAATCGACGTAAACACTCAACACGACCTTGATTTTTGAGCGACTTTGGCGCAGTCTTTGGTCTTACCCAACCTTTAGCACAGTATTCACTTGATTTAGCGGTTGTTTCCGTGTGGTAAGCATAAGTCTATGTCTCATCTCCTGAAATAATGCGTCTAAGACGATGAACGCAGTGTTTTCGGTACAAATCGAAATTTGACTCGTCTGAGGTTCAAAACATATTTTGAAATCATCAGCAAGATCTCTAATTATTGACCGACGGTTTGCAAGCACCAAATCTTCAAGTTTTTGTATGTGAGCTTCGTCGATTGAGGTTGATGGTCGTCTGAGACACTCTCCGTCTTTGACACGTTTTTGGCCTTCTTAGAACTCGTCTCACTAAAGGCTTTCTGCACTATCCTCGACGAATTAGCAGCAGAAAATGCAAATTCAAAAGCTTCACTCAACGAACCGTATCTTAGACACTAATGAATATTTTGAGTGAAATTTTACGCGACTGTGCAATGTGTGTGTTTCGAACTGCTCGGAAGAGCTCGATGTCATTGCTTACGCAGATGCTGCTGCTATGGCCATCTCAGACAAATACCTGCCCCCACTCAGTGGCCGTATGCATACCACATTCTCCACATTGTGCAGATGGGCACAAAGTAATGGACTTGGGATAAACGCCCAGAAAATGGAACTTGCACTCTTCACTAGAAAGCACAAGATCTCGGACACGTGTCCAATCCTCCTACTCGGTACCAGGCTTACCTATTCCTCTAGTGTCGAATATCTTGGCGTTATATTAGATAGGAAATTAACCTGGAAAGAAAATACTACCGAACGAACAAGGAAGGCAACCATAGCTCTCTAAACTTGCAAGAGAGTCTTAGGGCAAAGATGGGATTTTATGGTTATACATCACAGTCATTAGACCTATTCTATTGTACGGTGTTTTAATCTGGTGGATTGCAATAGACAAAACCACATATTACAAACAAATTGAGAAAGTACGGAGGTTAACCGGCATGTGCCGAGGCCCTAAGGTCTACTCCAACGGCGGCGATCAACATGCTACTCCACCTGACCGGCAGCGGGATTAAAGGTCGGCTCAAAATGGATGGATCGCCGTCCACGGACAGATTTAATAGAGAACTCCGACTATATGGAGCCCACTATAGTCTTTGAGAAAAAGTTCAAAATAACATACCCGACAAGCGCAACCCAGCATGTTCTGCATGAACGTAAAATCTGTCACATATCTTCAATTCTTCAGTGACAGCAAAGCCGCCCTGAAATCTTACTTACTTATCAGGCCAGCGATCAATGGAGGATCTGAGCCTGTGCTATAGCTGCCTTCCATCCTTGACGGCCTCCAGTTATCAAGTCCAAGATGTCTTACATCCGCGATTATTGGTCTTTATAATGGAGGTTCGGTCTTCCTCTTTTTCTCGAACCAGGAGGCTCGGAGTCGAAGACCCTTTTGCGCTCGATGTGGCCGAGCCAGTGTAGTTGACGGATCTTTGCCTTCCGGACTACATCCACATCTCTGTACAGCTCGTAGAGTTCGCGGTTGTATCTTCTTCTCCATTCACCTTCCTCACAGACAGGACCAAATATCCGGCGCAGAATTTTTCTCTCGAAAGAACCCAGAATCAGCTCCACTGTCCTGCTTATCGTCCAGCTTTCGGCTCCGTACGGCAAGACTGGCAGTATGAGCGTTTTGTAAAGCATGACTTTGATCTTTCGAGTGAGGAGTTTTGACCCCAGTTGTTTGGACAAGCCGAAGTAGCAGCGGTTGCCAAGGGCGATTCTATGCCGGATCTCCACTGTGGTGTCAGGACACAGCGATATTTCTGGAAATGAAAGAGCTGACATGCGCGCCAGGCAAGGAACCCCGCAACAAACAAACACGGCACGCACAGGTATACCACAGGTATACCACTAGCAACCATTCAACTAAAATTAATGAATCAAGCCACGGCTGAGACGAACCTGAGGTGGACCCAATGGCATACCTACCTAACCACCAGGCAAATCTGGCCACGACTTGACCAACAGCGAACCATGGGACTAATCTCCCTAAACCGAACCGACATCAACAAAATCGTTGATATTATCACTGGTCTCGCTGCGTTATTGGTAGTTATGCACAAAGACTAGGGCAAGTTTTGAATGACTTCTGCAGGAGCTGTGAAGACGAAGAGGTGGTTGAGCCCATTCAACACCTGCTCTGCTCCTGTTCGGCCCTCTGTTGTATTAGGAAACGATACCTTGGATCCTACATTCTTAACGACCTTACTGATCTTCTTAATTTTTTAAGAAGCGCAAATGGTTCCATGAATAGGGGGTCATCGCCCTATTAGCAACACAATGGGCGTATCCGGCCCTGGTGTGTTCTCCCCCTCGAAGAGGCTACGAATTACCTACCAACTTTTTGGATATAGTATTTGTTCTAAATGGCCTAACATAGACATTGAATCCATAAGGGCCTGACCAGAGCCGTGTCGCTCTACAGCCAGTTTTTGAATCTGCGCTGTCTGGCTTACGTAAGTAGGGGATTTTTAGCAGAATTAAGGAAACAGGACTCAATTGCCTCCTGCAACTTAAAGAACGAAGAGTGGCAAGAGTCATTCTGCTACTGATTTAAGCCCTTCTCACTTGCAATGAAGAAAGTAGTGGTGAGTTATTACTGCCAACCGCAACGTTGTACATATACAAAGGAATTCGTGCTGCAAGACTTTCGTCGATGACTTAACGTGGATTGCACCTCATCTGTTATATTGTCCATAAGTGATCCAGGTAAGCGTTACAGAAGTTCGAACTCGATTATCGCTATTCAGGTAACACTAAGGAGGGCACACTTAGAAAGGCTGAGGCAGATGCTCTTCTCGAAAGCAGTCCACCAGTCAATGAACTTGGCTGATCCCCCAATAGAATAAGCACACAAGGTCTTCGAGAGACATCCGAAAGTACCGAAAATGACCGAATTCCTAGTACGTTATCGATCCTAGAATCCTATATCCTATTCCTTTCTGAAATAATTTGACAACGAAAAAAAAGTGTCAAGCCCTTGCACTAATTTAAATTAAGCAAAGGACCAAAGAGACACGTTTGCAAATATCCTCTAAGTTCAGTAGACCTTTGTATAACGAATTAATTGCCATTTTTTTATTTGCATTTTCTATTTCCAGAATGTCCTGTTTTCAATCGGTTCGGCTTTCCTGTACTATGTTAATCACTTCAAGTTGTATTCATCGTTTTGTGCCAGTCACAGCAAGGCCCAAAAAGTTCTACATCCAAGTAAGTATGCCTATAAGTCTCTCCAGATAGGTAGAAAGTAACGAAAGGAAAGGTGAAGGATAGACGAAATTGATTCACGACCAAATATTGAAAAGCAGCTCAAGAACTCATTTCTTACCCACCCACACTATGTACTAGTTGTATGGATAGGTTGTTTGTCAAACAAACAACATGAGAAGAAACTAAAAGAAAACGACAAGGAGAACGCCAGCAAATCCCAAACTAAAGATTCGATTTAATTTCCAAGACAGATGCAGTTTCTCTTTATCTGGTGCTACAGCTCTGGCATCCGCCGCCACATTCATCATGCCATGCAAGCGGGTAACTTAATTTACGGGCTTTTTCCTCATGTTCGAAATTCGTTTTTGCAAAACTTCCAAATCACTTTTCCTTCGATGCGCTCCTTGTTTGTCGTCGTCGTAGTCGTCAACTGACTGTTTCGTCTCCTTGCTGCTGTTTTTCGTTAACATCTGCAGATACTGTGCGAGCAGAGATTTGTGGAAGCGGAACACATAAATCCTTATTGTCACACATGCACCAGCACAAGGACTATGGCTGCGAAATAGTTTTTCAATGTCGCAAAAAAGGATTCAATTTATTCCGAATTATTCACACTGGCGTTTGGCTTGGTTAGTTTGTCTTGTCTCTACCACCACCTTTACAGCAGTACAGCAGCGTGTTTGTTCAGTCCTGGTTGGCATGACATGTGTCTGTCTAATCTCTCAGGGTTTCTCATGTATTATGCAACTCTCTATGCTACGTTGTGGGAAAGGATATTGGTGATAGTTTTAGCATTAGTCAAGTAAAAGAGAGCAATTAATTTAATTGAAAAACATTGGAGAGGAGGCCGTGTGCCTAGCAATCGGTAATCACGGTCGTTGATGAGGATATCCTATCCTTGCTGGAGCGATTTCTTGTGATCAAGGACTTTTCGATGTAAGTTTACGAGAAATCAATATGCATCAAGACGTATGTCTGCATCCTCCTTCTTGTTCTAAATAGTGGATGATGCGGCAGGGAAGTTTGAAAAGTTCAAATGCTTTCATGGAAATTGAAAACTTGAGTCGTTGGAACGTTTAATTGGAATGTGTATATATATATATGTATGTACATATGTATGTCTACGCAACCAGATAAGGGTATTTTTTTTCTACGGTGCTAGAAAGTAGTCTTAGTCGGTGAAACTAATGAAGTCGTAATGATTTTCAACATGAGTGATGATTCCAAGAGATAGTAATGGAGAGCTACTTAATGGCACAAGACCGAAAGACTTGCTTCTAGCCTTGCCCTGTTTCTCAATGTCAATAAAAAGAATATGCATGAGAAGCTATTCAGTATTCTTACGAAGTCCGTAAATAGAGGTACTCACAAAGGTGAAGTTATCTTACATCTTTTATGGCTGTTAGTCATGAGGGTCGTATCGCGTATGCGAACGACGTGGTCATTTTAGTATCAGGGACGTTCCCCTCTATAATTATTAAAATCACAAAGCGGGCTTTGGCTAGATTTTTCGCTTGAGCTACAGGCTGTGGCCTAAGCATAAACCCAAAGAAAAATGGTCTGCTGCTATTCACCACCAAAATCAAAATACCACCATTTAAACTCCCACGACTAAGCAGACCGACCCTATTTCTTTCCAGCAGCGCTAAGTATCTAGGCGTTATTCTAGATCCGAAATTGACTAGAAGTCCAATATGGAAAACTAGGTAAAGAAAGCTAGTGTAGCCTTCTACACCTGCAGCAAAACTTTCGGTGAAGGTGGGGACTTAGACCTAAGCTCACCATGTGGATGTACACAGCCGTTTTTCGTCCTAACCTCACTACTGGCTCCGTAATCTGGTGGCCAGCCCTAAGCAAAGCTGGCAAACTTAACAAGATCCAAATATCAGCAGGTTTCGGAATGACGGGAGCCACGAGAACATGCCCCTCCGAAGCCCTTAATACCCTGTTGCACCGCCCCCTTATTGCACCCTCACATCAAATACATGGCAGATCCTATGGCCACGGCAGAGTTCTGTTACTTCTGCCCACGAATCTGACCTTGCTTCCCGCGGACTTCATCACACATTCCCTCGACTTCAATAGTGTAGTGCACTCTCACGTTCCTTTGAGAAAAATGGAAAGCGTGCAACCCAGTCGCGAAATCCCAACTTCTTATTTTAGCTGGTAGCTCCAATCTGAATATCTCAAACTCCATCTCCCCGATCACTCGAACATCTTTCAAGCTGAAGGGCTACCGATCCTCAGTGCAGTCCGCCCCTATTACACGTCTATTTGTAGTGACAGTCGAGCCGCTTTTGAGGCTCTTTCGCCTGCTACCACCTTCCCTAAACTGGTGGATCAATGCACGAAACAAATTAAACGACCTGACGGCTGGACTTCGGGCTTCAGGACACAGCAACATGCAACACTTATAGCCAATCGCAGGTTGGCGAATTCAACTAGATATAGGATGTCAAGAAAAACCTAGACCTCATATTCAAAAAACAAACCAAACGGTCTCCTCAACATACGCCATTCCATTGTAGCTAGAATTGTGGCAGACAGTATGGGCCATTAGCTTATTGGAACTCCACGCTGCGAGAATAGGCATCCAGTCTGAAACCCACTGCAGCAGTTATCACAACACCCACGTAGAGGAAATTCTGCACCATTTTCTCTGCGAATGCCCAGCACTGACAAGTCGTAGGCTTTGTGCCCTTGGCAAGTACTTCCTCGATGACCTCTCAGAAGGGTCTAGCCTCAGTTTGTCCAACATAACCAGTTTTCTTAACTCCACAGGCTCGATTTAAATGAACATGCCCCTTCACAGGAGTTTCACGAGTTTTGTGACATCAAAACGGCGTCTATGCGCTCATAAAACTACAACCAGTCACTTTGAATTCAAGTCATATTTTCTGAAAACCTTACTGAAGTCATTACCGTTCATCGTATTGAAGCCACCAAAAGAAGAATTTTGTCAAAGCTATCTGCAATCAAAAGAGCAAAGCAAATTCTTTTCTTAACTTCAAATTCAATTAACAGCTTTAAGTGACATTAAAATTTTCAACGACCCCGATGACTTCAATGCACAAAAACTTCAATTCACATACAGAAACTTCTGGGCACATAACAACTTCAATGAATTGGATTCACTTTAATGATAAGGATGTTTTATGACCACAGGACTTTAATAACTTCGAGTGAATTCATTGAAATCCCAGACGAATGACTTCGGAGGACTTCAAAGCCTTCAAAGTTACAAAGATTCCAATGATTTCAAATTCTCTCAATGACTTCAGAAACTCCAGTAATTTGTTGGAATTTCTACGACTTTGGTGACCTTTGTCAAATGACTTCGAACAAGTGAGCGTTAACGACTTCCGAAAGCTTCAATGAGCTAATGGCTTCAATGTCCCCAACTGTTTCAATTACTTCAATAACTTCAAGTGTTTCAAAAAATTCAAGCAACTTCATTGGTTTCAGATAAATTCAATGAATTGAATGGACGTTGATGATCCACGGTTCAGTAAGACTGAAGGACTTTAATGACTTCGTATTTCAAAGAACGTGAAATCGTTCGACATTTTTATAATCTCTCTTAACTTGAGACACTTTGGATGAATTCGCTGACTTATGACTTCAGTGACTCCAAACACTTCAAAACTTCAGTACTTTTATGTATTCAAGTGACTTCAATGATGTCGCTTTGGATGTCGACGTTGATTATATGGGATATTAATGACGCTCACGATTTTAGTACGATTTTAGCACCGTGGCGCAGTGGGTAGTGTGTTGGCCTCTGACGCCGATGACTCGGGATCGAATCCCGACACAGCCATGTCATCGAACGTGTTTTTCACGGTGTTTCTCCTCAGCGGGGTTCTGACAAAACCCCCTGTAGTAAAATTGTCATGAAAAGCTTCTCGAAATTCGCCGTTCGGAACCGGCAATAAACTGTAGGTCCCTTTCACCTATGTGGAATATAAATCACACACAACATGGGTGATTGAGAGAAGCTCGGCTCAGGTTCTTCATGGACTGTAACGCCAACATACATACATACATACACGATTTTAGTAACTTCAAAAGATTTTCAAGATTTCAATTACTTATTTGCTTACTTAGGTGACGCTACAGCTCGAGATGAACCTGGTACTCAACTCAACCAACAAGCCATTCCAACTAGCACTATCTTTTACTAGCTCTTTTCAGTGTCGCACGCCCAGTTGGTTGAGGCCCCTTTCCACCTGTGTTCGCCACCTTAGATGCGTCCGTCCATTGCAACGTCGTCCCTCGGGGTTGGTGTCGAAGACTCTTCGGGCCGGCGCTGTGCTGTCCATTCACTCCACATGGCTTAGCCATCTCAGACTTTGGACCCGTAGATGTCGTGCAGCTCTTGCTAGAATCTTCTCCTCCACTCTCCGTCAACACAGACGGGCCGAAGATTGTACCCAGAATTTTTCTCTCGAAACGACTCATCTATTTTTGATAATGTCCAAGCCTTTGCGCCGTAAAGGAGAACCGGGATGGTTAAGGTTTTATAGAGGGTTAGCTTAGTTTTCCGAGAGAGGGCTGTACTACTCAATTGTTTCTTGAGCCCGAAGAAATAGCGGCTGGCAAGAGTTATCCTGCGTCTAATTTCAGCGTTGATGTCCTTGCCGCTTGTTACCAGTGAGCCAAGGCAGACATCCTTGACTGCATTCAAGTAATAGCTGCCAATAATAACGTTCTGGCCAAGACGTCGGTGTCGAGCGCCTTTCTTTGACGACAGCATGTATTTGTTTTTTGCCTCGTTTACCTCCAGATCCACTTTAGCCGCTTCTGCTCAATGCTCACAAAACCTCATTGACGCCTCGCTGCGTTGTCTCAGTAAAGTCAATGTCATCAGCGCATGCGAGCAATTGTGCGGACTTGAAGTAGATCGTGCCTCTTGTAAACGCCAGTGAATTCCGCACGATATTTTCAAAAAAAAAAAATCACATGACAGTGCGTCGCCCTGTCTGAATCCTTTTTTTGACATGGAAGATATCGGTTAACTCCTTACCGACCTTAATGGAGTAGCAAGAATTCTCCATTGTCATCGTGGACAATCTGTCGAGTTTGGCAGGAAATCATAACATAACATGACTATATAGCTTATCCCTATAGACACTGTCATAAGCGGCCTTAAAGTCGACGAAAAGGTGATGTGTGTCGACCTGAAATTCACGGGTCTTCTCCTCATGGATGATGGATCTGCCACAGTGTGAATATTTGGTCTATAGTGGATTTTTGTGACATGAAGCCATATTGATATGTACGTATCAAACTGCCCACGACTGGTTTCAGACGTTCACACAGCACGACAGAGAAGATCTTATCTGCAATATTAAGGCGACCTATTCCCCTATAGTTGGCGCACTTATAGTGGTCTCCTTTTTTATGGACCAGGCAAACGATGCTGAGATTCCATTCATCGGACATGCTTTCTTCCGACTATCTTACAGATGAGCTGGGGCTCATCAACTCATCTCCAGCTGCTTTAATTACATTAGCTCAGCAAGCAGACCGTCTATGACAGCAGCTTTATTAGACTTCAGTTTTGATATCGCTATCCTAACCTCGTCTTAGTCGGGTGAACGGAATTCACTCTCATCTACGTCCAGTGTAAATGGTGCGTTTTGTTAGACAGCAGTATCTTGACCGTTTTCGCCCTTATACCGTCTGCGGAAATAGTCTTTCCATATTTTCAGCATCGACTGTGTTTCAACTACTTCCGCTTTGGCTTTATAACCTTGGTATGTTCCTTTTACCGTTTTTAGTGTCTCCCTCTCGTCATCAAACCAAGGGTTTCTCCTAGGTGGTGGCTGGAAACCTAACACATCAAGGGCAGCATCCCAGGTGGCTGCAACAAGGTAATGATCCGAGTCAACATTGGCTTCTCGGAGGGTTCGGACATCCAAGATGCTAGAGTAGTGCCTGACGTCGTTCACAATATGTATGATTGGATGAAAAGATAATTGATCAGAAGACCGCCAGGTCCATTTATGGATATGAGTTACTAGGAAGTTACGCCTCGCCATAAAATCTATTAGCCTGAATCCGTTTTCGGACGTGATATCGTGTAGGCTGTACTTTTCTACGACTCATTCATAGATGTCCTCCGTACCCAGCTTCGCGTTAAAATCTCCTGGAACAATCTTAGTGTCATAGCTGGGACATTGAGCGGATGTTCTATCTAAGAGGTCACTGAAGTCATCTTTGACTCTGTCGCCTCTTTTTCTGTGGGGGTGTGAACGCATCTCAAGCTAATGTTCCGGGAGATTGCTTTGATATGGGTTGTTATGAGTCGTCCATTCACATGCCGAAAGCTTAGAACTTGTTGCCTAAGTACACCTCGGACAACAAATTCGCATCCAAACAGTCGTTGTTTGTTCTCTTTGTAACAGTTTCCGCAGTATATGTCACAGTTTTTTCATCCTCGTTTTACACTATGCTTTATAGGAGTTTAGGGCTTTCTTTAGCTGTTCAGCCGCACCCGGTCTGTTAAGGGATCTAAAATTCCAGACACAGAACCGGTACTCCTGTCCTTTTATACGTTTGCGGGGGTCATCAACATGTTGTCTCTCGGTTAAATCCGAGGCTTGTGGTTGTCTCCAAGTCAATGGTTTTTTTACGTAGCCTGACAAACTAACCCGGTTTTTGGCGCAGGAAACTCGCCATTCGCCCCTTCCCCGTCTGTGATTTCCTGAAAAAATCTCCAGATGGTCCGGGGAGGAGGTGGGGATGGAACTTACTAACTAACAGTGTCGCAAGGTGTCCGTCACAGACCTTTGATCCTCAAACCATTTCAGGTTTTTTAGCGCATTCGGGGACCTTGGTAACTTCTCTTCTGGCGACTTCATTGGCTTCAGGCGATCTCATGAATGAAATGCTATGTACCACACGAGTCACACTTCAATACTAGTTAAATCAAATACACAAATACGGGACTAGTCCTCAGTGCTATCAGCCAGACTGTAGGAGACTTCAGTTTTCTATTTAAAAAAGGAATCTGTAAAAAAGTGGGACAAAGTCGAGGAGGGTGATGTCAGAAAATCGCCTTAAGCTAAACGAAAAGCAAAGAAAAACGGATTTCAATTGGATTTAATGAAGGAACAGAACAGTTAAGTCAGCTTTCAAGGATCTTAGCTTCACGCTTACCTTGGATTTAATAAGACTGTCCTACACGCACTAGAATGGGCCTTAAAGCCGTCCCACTTAAAGGTGTTCCTGTGCACAGCTCAACACAGTCAAATTGGTAAATCACTTTGAACGCACTTTCACGCCCTAGATTCGAAGCTCTTTGTGCCGCATGGATCTCTTTCGCCATTCTCATCCGCAGTCCATGAAAAGTAGAAAAGATAAAAACAATTAATTTAATTGCAACATTTGCATTAAGCGTCTGTGGGCCAGATAAGATGATGACTGTCAGCTTGAGCAAGCATAGAAAGGATTCACGTACGTTACGTAGAAATTCAAATTATACTCGTATCTAATGGTCGTAGTAAAGTTATTCATTCCCTCAGTTGGCTTTTGATTCATGAGTAGGCTCTCAATAGAACGAAGGGGAGGCACACAAGGAGCACTTCCTCTATTTCGTTCTTGGCTTCCGTTTCGCAAAGACTGAATTACAAAATTATATTCATATTCATGGTGAGATGGTATGGCCGTGGCGTTGTGACAAGGATTACCCTGAGTTAGTTAAGAGTACTTGTGAGAGTAATTAATTTTTTTCTATCTTTATCTGTGTATCTATCTGTTGAGGAGGTTCTGAAGGAGCTTTGACTAAAGCCATTGCGCTTTTCTACAATATGCACGAGTATATATGTATTTAGTTTTGATTTCAAGTCGATTCGGGACTCGAATAGTATGAATTCGTCCTGTAATCGTATTCACTTCGAAGTTGAAGAGGAAATGCGTTAAGCCATAAGCCAGGGTGTTGACAACCCGATTGATGATTTTTATTTTAATGACGCAACGACTGGCATAGTCGTGATGAATGGATTTCTTTTATGAATACGAACACGTGAATGGACCTGATGAGTTTCTTTAATTAGATGCACATTTTGATGGTCTGAATGACTAATTATATATTTGAAAAGCAAACATATTTCCCATTCATCCGTTGACCAATAGATTTGATGACTGTCTTTGCAGATGAAGGCAACCATGCTCTGCAGGAATTCCTAGCTGCGAGAAATCCTAAACAACAGCATAGTAGTACGCTTGAGTCGTATCTAATTAAGCCCATCCAGCGTATCCTCAAGTATCCGTTGCTTTTGCAACAATTACGCAACTTGACCGATTCGCGTGCTGATGAACATCTTCATTTAGTCGGTACGTACTCAGAACGTTCCTACTTCTCGTAAGATATAACGAAATTTTTTTTTTGTACAGAGGCTCTCAAGGGTATGGAGAAGGTAGCCGAGCATATTAACGAAATGCAACGAATCCACGAAGAATATGGTGCTATATTCGATCATCTCTTTCGGCAGCATCAGAAATCCTGTAAGCAGCCAATCGATCTCAGTCCAGGTTAGTCTGAATATGTACGTGAGTACATCAATTGGTATACAGAAGTCTCTGTAATATTTCCAGGCGACCTCTTGTACTACGGAGGGGTTGAATGGCTAAACATTTCGGATTTCTTGGGCAAGATCAAGAAGGGTCTTGAACTGCATGCCATGTGCTTTGTATTTAAATCAGCGGTTGTGTTCCTTTGCAAAGAGCGTTTGCGACAAAAGAAGAAACTAATGGTAAGACCATCATCAATCATCATTCTTGCAATTTGCAAATATGTATTTTCCTTAGGGCGTTTCGAATAAAAACGCACCGAACGAGGTCGAAATCATTCGCTATCAAGTGCTCATACCCGTCACGGAGGTACAGGTACGCGCTTCGTCCGCGAAGGATATGGACTCGCATTTCTTATGGGAATTGATACATCTACGCTCACAATTACAACGTCGCTCCGAGAAAGTTTACGTACTTTCGAATAGTACTGCAGATTTTCGTAATGCATTCTTGAAAACGATCCGCCAAATCATACGCGAAAGCGTCCGAAACATGTCAATTCCGATGAAAGGTTTTGGAGGTAGTGCCAGCTCTGTATCCGGCATATCATCACAAGGTGGCTCAGGTAGTTCGCAGACTTTAGAAAGGCCTAAACAGCAGGTAAGCTCATAGGATTTATCCGATTATCCGATTAGCCATGCAAAGACTGAGTCTTTGATCTTTTTCTGTCAGATAACAATCATTCAAGGATCTCAGACTCTTGGAAAACCAAAGAAAAAATCAGGTGCTCAACGTCATTCGGCAGGAAATATTGATTATGATAATCTATCGGGTAGCCAAGAGGCTGATGATGTTCCCATGCAACAACAACAGCAACCAACCGGTTTCAGAAGTCGCAGTAAGACTGTCGGTGACGCCGCTGGTATGTCTACTATCTACGTAGAATTACACAAAATCTATCAAATGGTATTTATAGATCCGCCACCAAAACCACCACATCAGCAGCAATTACTAGGTGATCCAGGCATGGATCCAGGTACCAAGTCCGAAGGCGAGGAGGACTCGCAACAGGGCACAATTAAACCCAAAGCAACACTGGGTAAAACACCAAATCATCTTACTCTAAGGTAAATTTCGCCTTCCCATTATACGTTCCCATCTACTTCTGTTTGAATGCTAGAAGCTAACTCTTAATTTCCTATATTTGGTAACAAACCCCACAGCACAACATCAACCCTATCGGTCGGAAGCACAGGTAGTCAAGCGCGATTGATACAATCATCCCATCCCCCATCCAGCTATCAGCCAGTCCTTATGAAAGATCTAGGTAAGACCCAAAGCATAAATGAAATCTCATCACCGACAAGTGAAACTGCCGCCCAAACGGTGGCAACTAGTCTAAATTCTAGCAGTAGTTCTAGTTATAGTAGTGGCACATCGCCCAAACAAGATATCCAAATCATCGATTTGTTCGCGAACGAAACGGCCAAATCGGCATCGAAGCAACAACGGGAAGACGAACAATCGAACATACGTTTCATGGATAAACATTTAAGCGATTTAGAGCATGAAAATCTAACCGATACCTGTGACATTGCCACCTATATGGCAAACTTGAAGGAGAAAACGCTCGAGTCACAAACCGATCAGGTGAGTCAACAGCAACAGGGTCCGGATTCGAGTCTATCGCCGGAACCGCAAACTATTGTCGAGAATACGACAATTGTCGAGGCGGAAATAGCTACACCACCGCGAAATGATCGCGAGAGTGATAGTGGTGCAGGCACAGCGACGGCATCTGAGCGCTCCGAGGCCGAAGATGACTCGGAGGAGATGGCAAATGTCATTATAATCGACAAGAAAGTCGACAAAGTATTCAAATCAAAGTCAAAGAGCAGCAGCAGTGGCAGCAGTAACGGCAGCAAAGGCAAAGGGGCAAAATCCCCTCGTCAGAGTATCTATATATCGCCGGATCGTTCCAAGTCGCAGGGTAGTAGTCCAGTGCGTATAATCAAGGTAAAGTCACCGCGACAAAGTATCAGTGACCAGGGCAGCAAGCGGCTGAGTGTAAGTCTAAGCCGAGATAGTTCACAGGACAGGCTATCTGCGGGCCGAAGGACACCTAGTCCACGTCGTAGTTCTGAAGGAGGCGGTGGTATACTTAAACGATCAGTAAGTCCATGCAATAGCGGAGGTATTTTGAAACCCTCCTCGTCACCGTGTAAGGCTAAATCACCCGATCGAAGCTGTTTGAAGAAGCTTGCTCCCTCCCACAATTGCAGCGTTGAATCCCTGTCGCCACATCTATCACCACGTAGTAGTGTCGAACACCTCTCACCCGATCGCGGCAATTGTCGCAGACACTCTCCCCGTAGCAGTTTTGATAGCCGCTGCTCGGAACCAAACCTAGACATACCACGAGGGGTTCTCAAAAGCCCTCGCGATAGCTTCGATTCGCGCTCACCAGAACGAACAGGACGTAAACGTAGCATGAGTGCTCATGGCAGTTTTGAAACCGGACAGAAGGTACCAGAAGCTTACTACACTTACTACCCGATCTACGACAACCAGACTTGCAGCGATCACTATGTAACCGCTTCGAGCATTCGTAGGGACAGTGGACCGAGCTCGATAGTCAACAAGCGTTTAAGTAAATCCCTCGAGCGATCAACGTCTCGCGAAAGTAGCACAAGCACATCCTACCGATACGGTGTGTCACCCGAGAGAATCTATACGATCAACACAAGTGGCCCGGTACGATCGCAATCGGCTGAAAACGCTTTTGCTCGCTACGGAATGGGAATGGGTGATTTCGGAATTTATGAACCCTCATCATCGTCGTCGCAACATGGTCACTACGGGATGCTGCCCCAGCAAATGCACACTAGCGAAACAATAAGCCGAGCTTTGGAACATCCCACATGCGTCGATTGTATGTACCAAAAGAAACCCTCCTAGCATAAAGCCCGCGTGCGACAAAGTCGTACGCGGAAAAAGATGCCACGTGGCATGTCTAGCTCGTCGGGCGGTAGTTTTGAAAATGACATGCATGGTGCCGAAGTTGGAGGTTGTGTCGACTGTCACGATTACTACGAAATTCATGTTTAGACTATAGGACTATAAAACGGGGAAACGGAGTGAGATAGACTTGTAGATAGAAAACTTAACGTAACATTATTGCAATGCAAATTGACCTGTCGCAACTCAGACTTATTTTGAAAACTACTGAGAACTATAATGGCATTACGTGTAAATATGAAATTCGAGTGAATGTCTTATTAAAACGGTCGTTTTAAGGATTGTTTTTTTAATTTCCTTTTTTCAAACAATGAAAAACAGGTTGAGTGCAGGTTTCTTCTACAATAAGTGCATTCGATATACTACATAACAAATAACGGTTACAATACCCTCAATACCTTTAAGCCGAATAAACAACAGACAACTCAAATCTATTTCTAGATTCTCACACACATCTCCATCCATACAGTTAAAAATATAATTACGAGTAAACGTAGTCTTTAAAACGAATCAAACAGGGATTTTTGAAAATCTACAAATTCATACTTGATACCATCAATTTGTTTCTTTGGCCTTTCTCTCATTATGTTGAGCGCTTTTGCAGTTCCACGTATTGCTTCGTTCTTGTTGATGTAAGAAATCCATTTATTTTGATTTTAAGAACCCGCCTCATAGTGCCTTAACTTAATTGAATAAAATGCTTCGTAAAATGATCCCTTTACTCGATTAAACTGTATGTTCCGTCTAAACGACTTTCCCTCCTAAAGGAAACATTTTTTTTTTGTTTAATTTTTAAGGCATAAAATTGCATTTGCATTTACCAAAATACATATATATTTTCTCAAATAAGGCATGCCTTTTCCTCTTTCCCCCCTCTGTATTTGAAACGGATACTGCAAAAGAAATCCGATTTTCTTAAATCCAAGCAAATCATTTCTATCAAAACCGCTACTTCCTAAATAAGAAATGATTTCTTTTTTCAAACCTCAAATGTCTCGATAACTCATCAAAAATAGTGTTAGGTGTAGTTTAAGTAAAATGAAATTGAAATATACGATTATACAAGAAAACAAGAAATTATACGTAAAATTACAAATTTTATTGAAAAGAAGAAAACAAAATCAAATTGTAAAAAAATATTGCGCACTGAGTTTTTACAAAAGTTTAACATTTTTGTCTGTATATAGAAATACCTAGCTCTAGTATAAATCACCAAAACTTCGTATTTTAAAACTATGTAGTTACAAAATCTAGATTTAATACAACACAGAAAACTGAATTAAAAACGCTACGATCAGGAATTTCATAAAACATACGACAACAGCGTAATAAATATTCGTGAAGAAAAAAAACTTATAAAATACTACGGTGGACAAAAGTATTTTGACAAAGCTTCGCGGATCCTAACCTCGCTTATCATTATAAACTGAGAGAAGTAACGGTTTTGCATTGATTTTTAAAAGAAAGAAGCCATTTTTAGCTTTGAGAGCGCAAAAGGGAACGGCGATTACTTCACGCGTTTCTTTTCTGTGCAATTTAGCATGCGAGGTTATGCTTACTTGGCTGGACAAAAGTATTTTCTTCTTCTTCTTCTTCTTGACGGGCGCTACAGTTCGGGGTGAACCTGGGCCTCAACCAACATGCCCCTCCATCTAGCACGATCTTTGGCTAGCCTTTTCCATCGCCGTACACCCAGTTGGCTGAGATCCCCTTCCACCTGTGTGCGCCATCTTAAGTGCGGCCGTCCTCTGCTTTTTCGTCCCTCGGTATTGGATTCAAAGACTCTCGCTCCACATGGCCCCGCCATCTTAGGCGTTGAATTCGTAGATGCCTGACTAGGCGCCTGTCGCTGTAAAGTTCGTGGTTGGATCTTTTCCTCTATCCCCCGTCTGCGTTTATAGGCCCGAAAATCACGCGCAAAATCTTTCTCTCGAACCGACCAAGGGCCTCCTCATCCGCTTTTGAGAGTGTCCATGCTTCTGCACCGTACAGCAGGACCGGGATGATAAGGGTCTTATATAGAGTCAACTTTGTCGTTCGGGAGAGGGCTCTATTACTTAGTTGCCTCCTGAGCCCAAAGAAACAGCGATTGGCAAGAGTGATTCTGCGTTTGATTTCGGATCTGATGTCGTTGTTCCAGGTCACTGCGGAGCCTAGGCAGACGAAGTCCTTAACTACCTCGAACTTATATCTGCCAATACAAACGTCCTGGCCAAGACGTCGGTGGTTAGTGTCCTTTTTTGATGACAGCATATATTTAGTTTTGCCCTTGTTGAAAAACCCGATGCAAACAATAAAACAACGGCTTCCTTTAAAACGGATAAATTTATTCAATGTTGGTCATAAAAAAAGGACAAAATATTAATTGCACGACGTAACGAAGTTTGCTTCCGATTTCTTCTGAAGAGATAACGCGACTGAACGAGGAGACTGACTGACGAAAGAGAAGGAGACAGAAAATGACTGAAACAGAAGGTTAAGTATCCTTGTTTCTCCTTAATTTTCAACACCCTCCGCCGGGCCTAGTTCCAATGGGTATAGTAACTGGATTGGTCTTCGAAAAATTCTGCCGTCGCCACATCTAATTTCGCAGGATCGTATTCGCCCATCTCTTCCAGGAAACGTTTTCTGAATGATAGCTAACTGCCAGTGAATTCTAGGTTTTGCATTGTCGAACAACAGTACAACATCACCTTCGCTTAAGGTAGTTGCAGTTTTGGTAATATTTACGTGAAATAGCCGCAACGTCTGCAAATACTCAATACGCCAGCGTCGCCACAGTTTATTGATATACTTAAAACGATGTTTCCAAAGTTCTTGAACGTCAGTACTATTTTTCGCAGCTATATTATCGTTCTCCATTTTGCGAAAGGGAATAGACAGAAATTTGGATGGTGAAAGTGGAACTAAATCCAAAGGATCTCGAGAAACATAAGTGATTGGACGTTCATTGATGACTGCCTCGGCTTCCGCAAGAAAGGTCCTTAGTTGGTCGAAATTAAGGTTCGCTTTTCCGATTACCGTCTTGAGAGTATTTTTTATTGTACGAATTAATCTCTCCCAAAAGCCGCCCCACCATGGTGCCCTTTCAACAATGAAACGCCATCTTATTCGTCGTTGGGTGAAGAAATCTTGTAACAAACTGTCATCCGGAAGGTCTTTTAACTCCATCGCAACTCGACGGAACGTTTTAGCATTATCGGAATAGATCGCTGAGGGAACACCTCGCCGAGCAATAAAGCGCCGAATCGCCATCAGACATCCTTCGGTTGACATGCTAGGTACTAATTCAAGATGCACCGCTCGAACTGCCGCACAAGTAAAAATCATTAAATAGGACTTTTTCATAGATTTTTCCGAATCCATAGCGTAGAAGAGTGGGCCTGCAAAATCGACGCCAACGTTGTCAAATGCTCGGGTTAAAGTAATCCTTTCTCTCGGAAGCGGAGCAAACGGTTGAACAGCTGGTGTACCAAATAGCTTCCTACAAGTGAGACACTTCTTAATTATTCGTTTAATCAGTTGCCGACCTTTAAGGATCCAAAATGTCTCTCTTAACTTAGACAAGACCATGTTAACACCACCATGTAGTGTCCTTAAGTGGCAATCTTCAATAAGTAACGCAACGATTCGTGAATCAGATGGAAGGATCCTCGGGTGCTTTACATCAAATGTGTCCTCCAAAAGTTGCAGGCGACCTCCTAACCTTAGGAATCCATCCACATCCAGGAACGGACATAATTCAGCTATTGATGACTTGCTACGTACGCACTGATCTTTCTGCAGGATTCGAATCTCGTCAGCAAAGGCGTGGGTTTGAACGTACCTGATCCAATAATTTTCGGCTAATTCAAGCTCCTCTGTTGTTAACTGCATGCATTTTATTCCCGATTTCTTCTTGCAAGCCTTAACGAAACGTTGGATCCACGCTGTCGTTCTCAGTAACTTCTTCCAACTACTGAAGTTTTCAAAACTTACCACGGGTTCATTTGGCTTGGGGGTATCCGCATTATCCACCTCGGTCAGTAAGGTCGTTTGGAGAGAAACATTCAGGTCGTCGCTGTGGTTAGAATTATATTGATCATCAGGAAATTCATGTAGCCAGTCAGGTCCTTGAAGCCACATATGAGACTTTTGCAGCTTAGCACCCGATATACCTCGTGTAATTAAATCTGCGGGATTCTCCTTACCACTGCAATGTCCCCAATCGACCAGCCTGGTCATGCGTCTGATTTCTACCACTCGGCCTTGTATATATGGTTTCCAGCGTTGTGAATCTCCATAGATCCAATTAAGAGCTATCTTGGAATCTGACCATAGGAAAAATCTTTGCACGCTTACCTTAAGAATTCGCTTTAAATAATTGCAGAGCCTTGCTGCTATCAAGTTGGCAGTAAGTTCCAGTTTGGGCAGAGTCAATTCTCCATCATTGTTGTTTTTTAATGGTGCAACTCTATTTTTGGCGCAAAGAAATGACACTTGGACTTCACCTTGTTGATTGACACATTTGACGTAGGCTACGGCGCCATACGCCCGTAAGCTAGCGTCCGCAAAAATGTGTACGTAGATGGTGTTCGTACCTATCATTGGTAATGCCGACCTTGGTATGACCATATTTGCTAGTTGGAGAACCCCCCTGATCGTCTCGTTCCACTCCGATAAGAGATCTACTGGAATTATCTCATCCCAACCCAACTTCCTTTTCCAAATTGATTGAAATAAAATCTTTAGTCTTATGACTGTAGGTGAAACGATTCCTAAAGGATCGTATATCCTGGCAATGACTTGAAGCACGCTCCTTTTGGTAGCTGTCGTTGAATTTAGCTGAAGACTTTCCACCGATTGTAAAGGTACATGTAGTTCATCGGAGAGAATGTGCCATGTCAGACCCAAAACCTTCTGGCTACTCCTTGGCTCTCCATTTTCAAACTCGGTACGTACCTTCATGCAGTTCGACTGCCATTTTCTCAGAGGCATTGAAGCTTCACTCATGATTTCCATCGATTCGCGATAAAGTGCCATACCCTCCTCTTCCGTGTTGAAACTTAAGACTAAGTCGTCCATATAAAATGCCTTTAGTAGCGCCTTACTGGTACTTTGATATCTTTCTTTATATTGCCGCAGGTGGTGCTGAATGGTGGCAGAGAGCAAAAAGGGACTACAATTCACACCAAATGTAACGCGTGTCATTCGAAAATCTCGGTAGACACGATCTTTTATGGATGAAAACCATACAAAGCGATGGGAGTCTCGGTCCTTTTCCGCAAGTAAAATCTGAAGGAACGCCTTTTCTATGTCAGCCACAATCGCAAATGGTCCCATTCTGAAATTAAGTAAAATTTCATGCACATCAGCCATTAAGTTAGTTCCAGTTACCAAAAAACTATTTAAAGAAGGGTTGTCCTTTGTCTGGAACGAGGCATCAAAAACGATCCGTAACCGGGTAGTCTCACTAGATTCCTTGTAAATGGGATGATGTGGAAGGTAAAATGTCCTAGTTGACGGCGGACTACTAATGGGTTCTGCGATTCCGTCGCTAAGCAGCTTTTGAACAGCCGCATCGTATTCCGCTAACTTTTTCGGACACCTTAAAAGCCGCCGTACTAATGAATCAACGCGCTTGATGGCTTCTTTTCTGTCACCACTAAAACACAAACTGGCATCCTTCCAGGGCAACGATGCTTGGTAACGATCACCCACTTTACTAATGCACTGTTGTGTTAAACTTTCTGTCCATAAGGCCTTTTCGCTTTCTTCCCCTTGAATTCCAATTGCTTCCAGTGCCCACATTGACGCTAAATTGTTTTGCTCTCCCACTGATAATGTTCGTGAAACAAAAAATGTTGCTCCAACTCCAGGCTGCAGAGTGTCCAAGTGCTTATGGTGTCCCTGTATGGTCCACCCAAACACAGTTTCCACCGCTCTTAACCGTTTAGCAACTTTCCTTTGTTTACCAGTTACCACGTCCCAGTAATAATCAGCGCCAATCAATATACTTAATCCGTCTTCTGTGTCGATGTCCTCAATATAAATTGTATCTGCTAATCTAAAATCAGAAAAAGATGGGCATTTGGCATTTGGAGCGTCAAGAAGATCAATACAAATTTGGGGTACAACCAATGCTTCTATTTCCACGGCTACACGACAGTCGAATTGACTTCGCAAACGAATTTTCACTTTCCGCAACGTCTTCTGTGGTGGACTTGAGGTTACTCCAAAGGGGACGACGGTCATTTTGACTTCACCTTCATCCGGAAGTTTCAACTTTTTTGCAACACTCTCGCAAATGTATGAATTCTGACTGCCACCGTCGATGACAATTCGTAGCAGTAGATCGTTTGTCTTCCTCTGACCTTCTCCAACACACCGCGCCGTTTTCAAGAAAACGTTGTTATATGCACTCTTGGAATTACACATTAGGTTTGATGATACACCTTCGGTTGTCTCTTTTGCTTCGTGTCTGTCACTTACATTTTGCACAGCAAGAGTTGATGCCTTTTGAAACGTTGGGTCGCACATTGATGTAATGTGCTTCCCCTTACACTTATTACATTTTATCCATTTTGCACTTTTGCATTTTTTCGACGAATGACCCTTTTTCGCACATCGAAAGCAGCGACCGTTCTTAGCTAGGATGTCTCTTTTCTGCAACAAAGTCAAACTGGAGTCGCAATCTTTTGTGCAATGAGAAGAACAGTGACAAAATATACATTTATCGTTCTCGTTTAATGTAACTAAGCTCGCCGCTGTAGAGGATGTTGTCGGTTTTGCATGGCCATGTGCGATGGTACTAGTCAGCTTGCTCTTTTCCATTGCCTCGATCTCAGTTTTTAAGAATTCCATTATTCTGTGTATGTGTCCGTTGGCTGACATTATAGATGAGGTTGAACTAGTCCCTGCCCCCTCTCGTATTTCTTCTTCCTTTTCCTCGTCATTCCTATCTTTTAATTTGTGGTAGTTGATCCTCATTTCCGTTGGTAAACATCGTAGAAGTATCGACTTCAGCATGACATCATATTGATTGGGTGGTACGTTCAGAGCCGTTAATGATCTTCTACATGTGGTAACGGAATTATAAAAGTTTCGAAGAGCTTGAACATCTGTACAAGAATGCACTGGACGAAGGGAAACAAGTTGCTGAATATGATTGTCGTAGAAATTTTCAGAGGGAGTGAATCCTATTACAACCCTTTTTGCGGCGCCCACCAGACATGAATCTAAATAATTAAACTTTTCTGTACCCGAAAGAGATGCATTTTCATGAACAGACGAACGAAACTGTTCCCAGAACGGCAGCCAGTCTTTCACATTGCCATCAAATTTTTTGAGGGTGAGCTTGGGGAGACTAACGTTGCTGTGAATTTGCTTAGGAAGTGATGTTTCCTCTACTTCTTTTGCAAACGGTGCTGGATGAGATTTTGCAATTAATCTTTTTAATCGGCTCTCTAAGCGCGATAGCGTTGTTATTGCAGAATCTTCATATTCAGCGGTCTTTATCATCTCCTGCTCGAACTCTGATTTGATGAGATCCTGTTCTATAATTCTACGATTGATCGTGCCCAAACTGTCGTTTACTGCTCTTAGTCGCTGTTGATACATGTTCAGTTCCTCTTCAATTGCATCGAAGTCGGCGTTATCCTTTAATTGTGATTCAGGCGAACTTAAATAATCGGTTGCTGCTTTTACGACCTTTGTCAATTGGCCTCGATAGGCAGTACGTGTCGCCAATTCCATTGCGGTTACGTAATACAATGCGTTTTTTCTTTTTTTTTTTCTTAACACTGCCGATGAGCCGTCCCGGGTTTCGGCACCAAATGTTGAAAAACCCGATGCAAACAATAAAACAACGGCTTCCTTTAAAACGGATAAATTTATTCAATGTTGGTCATAAAAAAAGGACAAAATATTAATTGCACGACGTAACGAAGTTTGCTTCCGATTTCTTCTGAAGAGATAACGCGACTGAACGAGGAGACTGACTGACGAAAGAGAAGGAGACAGAAAATGACTGAAACAGAAGGTTAAGTATCCTTGTTTCTCCTTAATTTTCAACAGCCCTCGTTTACCGCCAAACCAATTTTCGCCGCCTCCATCCAATACTCGCAAATGCCTCATTGACATATCACTGTGATCTACCTGTTATGTCAATATCGTTGGCGTATGCAAGGAGTTGCGAGGATTTGAAATAGATTGTGCCTCTTGTATTGGCCAAGGATTTTTGCACAATAATTTCTAATATGATGTTTAAGAAATCACACGACAGCACATCGCCCTGCTTAAGTCCTTTTTTGACATCAAAATAATCGGTAAGGTGTTCACCGATTCGGATGGAGCAGCGAACATTCTCCAAAGTCATCCTACATAGTCCGACGAGTTTAGCAGGTATGTCAAAGGTAGACATAGCGTTGTGTAGCTCGTCTCTAATTACGCTGTCGTATGCGGCATTGAAGTCGAGAAATAGGTGGTGAGTGTCGACTTGAAATTTTTTGGTTTTTTTCCAGGATCTGTCGTAGTGTGAATATTTGGTCGATGGGGGACTTCCCTGGCCTGAATCCGCACTGATAAGGCCCTATCAGCTTATTTACAAAAGGCTTCAGGCGTTCACACAAAACGGCAGAGAAGATTTTGTAGGCGATGTTAAGGATGCTTCTTCGTCTGTAGTTGGCGCAATCAGAGGGGTCTCCTTTCTTGTGGATCGGGCATCTGATGCTGAGACTCCATTCCTGGTGCATGCTCCTAACCAGGTCATCCCCAGCTGCCTTGAAGAGCGGAGCAGACAGTCCGTCTGCGCCAGCAGCTTTATTCGACTTGAGCTTCGATATGGCAATCGTAACTTCGTCGAGTTCAGGGGGACGGAGTTCTCTGCGGTTTTCGTCGATTAGAAATGGATCATTCTGCCTGACAGCGGCATATTGACAGTTATACAGTCCGCAGAAGGGGTTTTTGCATATTCTCAGCATCGTCTGCGATTCTACAGGCGATTCTACTGCGATTCTGCAGGCTTCCTTTCTGGCTTTATAACCTTGGCATGTTCGCTTTATCTGTTGATAAAACTTTCGAACGTCACGCCTTCAGTAACCACTCTTCTTTCTTCTAAGAAGTTTATGCTCCTTCCTTCTTTTTAACTCGTAGAGCTCACGAGCTGCTCTTGTTCTTTTATGTAACGAGGCCTTATATGCATCCTGCTCGACTGTGTGAATCCTCCTGCACTCGTCATCGAACCAGGTGTTTCTTCGTGGTGGAGCCTTGAAACCCAAAACCTCGGACGCTGAGCTTTTCAGGGCTCATTTGCAAAGGCTCCACTGCTGTTCTATTGACAGCGTGGAGGATTGAGGTGTATTGGAGAGCTTAAGGGAGACGTGATCGGTAAAAGCAGAAGCGGTTCCTGGCGATAGTAGCTTTCCGACTTTGTATTCTTACTCTACTCCGCTGCGTTCGTGATATCCGTAACCGCATCTTGGCTACTACAAGATAGTGGTCCGAGTCGATGTTAGCCCCTTGGAAAGTTCAAACACCAAGAATAGTGGAGGAGTATCTGACGTCAATCGCGATGTGATCAATCTGGTTGGTAGTCGATTGATCAAAAGACCGCCAGGTACCTTTGTGTATATCGAGTTGCGGGAAGCGCGCCCTGGCTAGAAGGAGATTTCGCCCGGTAGCAAGATCAATCAGCCTGTGTCCGTTATCGGAGGTGGTGTTTTGTAGGCTATGTTTGCCGATGACTCGTTCAAAGATGCTTTCCTTACCCAGCTTAGCATTGAAGTCACCTAATACAATTTTGATGTCATAGGTGGGACATTGGGCATACGTTCTGTCTAGGAGATGGTAGAACTCATCCTTGGCGGAGCATTTTGACAAAAGATATTTTTAATACTAATATTCTATAAGTGCGATATACAACGCAAACTATCATAGCAACAGTTAACGAAAAATGTATCCTCCTTTAACGTTGATGACCTTTTGCAAGTGTCCAGGAATCGATCTTACCAAGTTTTGAATAGTATCTAGTGCAAAATTCTTCCAGAGACCTTCGACTTCGACAATAGTCTCGTCGCGCGTTCTGGTCAAGAACGAATCCCTTTTTTTTTTTTATAAATGCCCACAGATTTTCGATTACATTCAAATCAGGGCTCTGGGGTGGCCTATCTAAAGTATGCACCTCGATGTCTCTTAAGACATTGGTGATTATTCGGGCTTTATGACATGAGGCATTGTCCTGTTGCAATATAAAAGACGGCCCTATTAGTCCATCACCCGAAGTAAATGCGTGGTCATTCAGGACGGTCAAATATTTGCCTGAATTCATGGTCCCATCGATTGGTACCAAATCGCCTAAGCCATTGAAGCACATGCATCCCCAAAACATAACTGATCCTCCACCATGTGGTACGCGTTCACATACAGGCGCCACTTTTTTTCAAAGTTTCTTTGGTATTCTGCAGAGAATTTTCTTTTTTGATCCATGATATTCAAATGAACTTTCATCAATCCATAATATCTTTTCCCAAAACGATTGAGGCTTGCTTACAAATTGTTGGGCGAAGGCCAAACGCTTAAGCTTATTTTTTGGTGATATATGGGGTACTTGCCGGGCTACATAGGTTGCAAAATTTGCCTCTTTCAGACGTCTTTCAACGGTTTTTCTGCTGACAAATATTTTATATTCCTCATTCATCGAAATTGAGACAGCTTTAGAAGTAATTAATTTGGTAATAAATAGTCTGACGAGGCAGTTTGTATAATTTGTTGAGGTATGCTACCGAGATACCTGCATTATACTTAATAACCATCTCACTTCGTAGATCTTGGCTTAATTCACGTATTTTACCCATTATTCTAAGAAATCCGGCCTCAAAATTCAAATAAAAGTACAAATTATAAGCAAAAATAACTCTTTAAATTGCAAAGCGTTGTTTGTACCGTACGCGAAACAGAGAAAATTAAAATGAAATCAATGTCAGAATACTTTTGTCCAGCCAAGTAAGCATAATCTCGCAAGCTAAATTGCACAGAAAAGAAACGCGTGAAATAATCGCTGTTGCGTTTTGCGCTCTCAAAGCTAAAAAGGGCTTCTTTCTTTCAAAAATCAATATAAAACTGTTACTTCTCTCAGTTAATAATGGTAAGCGAGGTTAGGATCCGCGAAGCTTTGTCAAAATACTTTTGCCCACCATAGTATACTAGGATTGATGAGGCATAAAAAAATGTAATAACTTTACTATAAGGTTGGCGTGGAAGTTAAAAACACTGTACAACATACCGGGGGTAAAAAGAAAATATACGCGATACAAATGAAACGGCCTTACGAACCTAGAAAAACAAATTACAGAATTGCATATAAAAAGGAAACACTAAATTCAGAAAGAAAATCTCACGTAAACGGAAACACAAATTCTACAAAGACAAAAAACGAAACATGAAATACAAAATAGCCATCGGGCTCTTGACAGTATAACTAACAATAAACATTTACTGAATACAAAACTATTAATTCAAAAACTACGAGACACTCGTAAGCTAAGATTTGACGACGTGTTAAAAACACATAATTGTGTTCCCGTGACGTCGTGGTGCGAATATGGCGAACTACATAATGTGTGTGTTACACGATATGTGTACTGTGTAAAAAAAGCCGCATAAAAATATGTGCTCCAGGCGATCGCATAAAGTGCGGTACACCCCTTCGTGCAAAAGTGACGTCAGTTTTGAGTGAAGTGCCTCATGTACACACTGTAGATTTTGTTTGACACGCAAAACATCATTCAAGTAGATGATTTCACGCAGTCACCATGGACAGCAAATTTGTATTTTTTGTCCCGACTTACACATAACGTCCCAGAAACAAAGGTGAGACTCGTAAATATCCACTCTCATCCATGTCCAACGCTTGAATGACACAATTCATGTACACACTGTCGATCAAAACTAGCGTGGCCGCTTATCGTCATGCAACCACGAACATTATTGCAACTCGTCACTTATGATCGTCAAACCATCATTCACATGTACACACTATCAGTTTTGAGTGATGACCGCCAATACGGTTTCCGCAACAACAGATCCACTGGTGATATGATGGCATATCTCGCTGAAAAGTGGAATCACTCGCTTCACCAAGCAGGTGAAAGCAAAATTGTTGCACTGGATATTTCGAAAGCATTTGACAGGGTTTGGCATGAAGCCCTTTTGTCGAAAATGCGTGCTTTTGGGATCGATGAGTCACTCTTTCAATGGATTAGAAGCTACCTTTCGAATCGTTCAATTCAAGTTGTTTTGGACGGATTCAAGTCTGATACTCACTTTGTAAATGCCGGTGTTCCCCAGGGCTCCGTTTTGTCTCCGACACTCTTTCTTATTTTTATAAATGATCTCTTGTCTGTTACTTCTAATCCAATTCACTCCTTCGCTGACGACAGTACCCTCAGCTTCTCATATTCGTTCACCAGTTTACGACCCTGCACTTCGGTTGTAGATAATGAGCGGAAGCGTATGTTAAGCTCATTACATTCCGATATCGACAGCATCATCCAATGGGGTAAAAACAATAGAGTGGAATTGAATGCTTCCAAAACACAATGCTGTCTCTTGTCGTTAAAGCGTAAAAATAACCCGCAGCCATTATCCATGAATGGCACTTGCATCTCAGAAACTGAAAAGCTTTCCATCCTGGGTATGAGTGTTGCTCACAATCTTAATTGGAGCGACCATATATTCAGTGTCGCCAAGAATGCTGCGAAATGCCTAGGATTCTTATACAGATGCAAGAAATATTTCTCACGCTTAGATCTGGCTACAATCTATAAGGCGTTCATTCGCCCCATATTAGAGTTTAACGCTCATGTCTGGTCCGGTGATTCCAAGACCTCACCGCACCTACTAGACCGAATACAAAAACGAGCCATAAAACTGATAGGTGACTCCAGCATTACCAAAACATTAGACTCGCTGGAACACCGCAGGAATGTTACCTGACTCTCCCTGTTTTATCGTTACTACCACCAAAAATGCTCTGATGAAATAGCCAGTTGCATTCCGCCCCTTCAACATTTCTCCCGCAATACACGTCTCTCTAGGAATGCTCACCAATATACTCTGAAGCCCGCTTTCGGACGTACTGTCAAATATAGAGAATCTTTCATTAACCGAACCACACGAATCTGGAACTCCCTGCCGGATTCGGTTTTCCCCCCTCAATGCAACATGCAAGCATTTAAGATCAATGTCCATCGGCATCTCCTCTATTCCTCTTCCTCTCTATCTTCTGCTCGCACTGTGTCGCCGACATAATAAGGTTATTAGACCTTGAGTGCGCGCAAATTATTAAAAAAAAAATAATAATAAAAAAGTCACCATGGACAGCAAATCTATATTTTTTGTCCCGACGTACACATAATGTCCCAGAGACAACGGTGAGACTCGTAAATATTTATAAATTCCTTGAGAAATTGTCTGCTCCCGTCCACTCTCATCCATGTCCAACGCTTGAATGACACAATTCGTGTACACACTGTCGATCAAAACCAACATGGCCGCTTATCGTCATGCAACCACGAACATTTTTGCAACTCGTCACTTTTGATCGTCAAACCATCATTCACATGTACACACTATCAGTTTTGAGTGACACTCAACTAGAACGTCACTTTTGATCTAAGGTGTGTACCTCGCTTAAAATGTGGTTACATTTGCGTACACAAACTTTACTCCATATTTTTGTGTAGATTACACTTCAGCAACATTTACGTGGTCGGGAAGAAATCCTTCATTATAACCTAGAAAGTATGACCTCAACGTGTACTTGAATTCTTGTCGATCAGGGTGGCCGTGAAGGCCTCCCTTGCTACGAATCACGCCGAAGAAATTTTCCAACACATCTTGCATAAGGCGATGCAAGGAAAGGAAAAATGCTTTCCTTATTTCTGTGATACCACATGGATCATGCTTGGTTGGAGACCCCACTTTTTGCCCACCACTTTCTTACAACTGTAGAGTGGTTGCTTTCTTGACCCGATCATGTATGTTGGGTTTCCAGTTCAGCCATTTCAAGGACTAGGCCAAAGTATTTAGCCTGATCTTTGATTAATTAATTGGGTTTTACCCAGCCTCGGTGGGTTGAAGGGCGGGATATTATATTTATTTGTAAACAGTACTAGATCAGTCTTCTTGGGTCGACCCCAAGTCTACAGTACTGCGTCCATGCTACTACTGTATGTAATGTTGGGAAATTTTCTGAGACGGCTATAGCAGTGTCACAACTTACCCTTCCTGCTCTAGCAACAGTAGTAGTTCATTGGCTACCACGTTCCAGAGGAGAGGGGGGAGAGTACTCCACCTTGTGATCTACCTCTCCTGACCAGTCTAGTTGAAGCGGAACCAGCGAAGTTTGCTTTGACGACACTTTGTGTAAGCAGTTGTCGTACCAGTTCTAGCACTGATCCCATTACACCCAATCAGTCAGAGCTTTGGTGACAACCCGTGGTTCAACGTTGTTAAAGGTGCCCTCAATACCGAGAAAGGTTACTAGGGTGTATTCTTTGTGTTCCAGTGACCTTTCTATGGTACATACTTAACGTGTTATATACGGAATTAATTGATGATGAAACTAAGTTTTTTGAATATTTTCGGATGCACACTTGTCGGTATGCCAATACACAGATCACTTCACGACAGTATGCTGCCATCAAATATTCTCGTGAACTTTTCCTGATGGCGATGGTCGGTGATGTGATGTGTCCGCGCCGTATAAAGACCTATTCACACTATCCATCAGGCTACCGACAATCAAAATCACATCAAAATATTTTTCTTTGTGTTTTAAATGGCGTGATTCACATTATACGGGTGGATGACCTGCTACTTGTTTTCGGCCTTGTTTGCAAATATTGGCGCTTGCATCATTGACCCAGTACTTCAACACTAGGTGTTAAGGACTGAGGTGAATCAGCAAATCCATCGAAAATCGAGCGGTCGCTGACTACTCTTACACAACAGGTTGACAATATTATGTAAATTAAAACGAAATAACTATGTACTACCAATTCTGTGGATGATACGGATTCAGTTGATTGGTGCACATTATTGGCCTTCAGGAATGGCATTTGCTTGAAGTACCGCCAATTCACCGTCTGTTATTCAACTGCGCCTTGCCACGACTTGGCCAAGTTGGTTTTAAATGTGGCGTGAAGAGCCAATCACTTTGTTTTTACTTTATTAACGTAGACTCCTTCAATATGTAATTGATCCAAAACTTCGCGCCAGCCATCCAGTCTTGAATTTTTATATGTGTCTTTCCACTCGTGCTGTATTTTTCTTTTATCTGAAGTCGATTTTCGAGCGCGAGGTTTTTCTGTATTTGATATTAAACTCTGAGTTGCCTCCAAATCCGACATTTCAGTTATAGATGATTCAAAATTCATAATTGTCTCGACTTAAAATTCATTGGTTTTCTCCAGGATCTGCCGTAGTGTGAAGATTTGATCGATGGTGGACTTCCCTGGCCTGAAGCCACACTGATAGGGAACTATCAGCTTATTTACGAATGGCTTCAGGCGTTCACACAAAACGGCAGCGAAGATCTTGTATGCGACACTAAGGACTCTTATTTCTCTATAGTTGGCGCAGTCCAAGGGGTCTCCTTTTTTGTGGATCGGGCAAACAATGCTGAGACTCCATTCCTCGGGCATGCTTTCCTCTGACCATATCTTACAGATGAGCCGGTGCATGCTCCTAACCAGCTCACCCCCAGCCGCTTTGAAGAGCTCAGCAGACAGTCCATCTGCGCCAGCAGCTTTATTCGACTTGAGTTTCGACATGGCAATCTCAACTTCGTCGAGGTTAGGGAGAGGAATTCTCTGCGATTTTCGTCGTTAAGAAATGGATCATTCTGCCTGACGGCCTGTTGGCTGTCATCGCCGTTATACAGTCTGCAGAAGTGGTTTTTCTCATCCTTACAGGCCTCCGTTCGGGCTTTATAGCCTTGAGACATTCGTTTTATCCGTTGATAAGATCTTCGAACGTCGTGCCTGCAATAGCACCTCTCCAAGTTTTCAATCGTCCGCTTCTCGTGCTCTTTCTTTTTTCTCTTGAGAAGCTTATGTTCCTCCCATCTTTTAAGCTCGTAGAGCTCACGAGCCGCTCTTGTTTTTTTTTGTGCAGTGAGGCTTTGTATGCCTCCTGCTTTTCCGCATGTATCCTTCTACACTCGTCATCGAACCAGGTGTTTCGTCGTGGTGAAGCTTTAAGGCCCAGCACTTCCGTTGCTGTGCTCTTCAGGGCTTGTTTGCACAGGCTCCATTGTTGCTCTACTGACTGAGTGAAGGATTGAGATGTATCGTAGAGCTTAAGGGGTTGGCAAAGGCACTGGCGATCTCCGGCGATAGTAGTTTTCCGACGTCATAGCTTGGTGTTCTAACTCTACTCCGCGGTGTTCGTGTTATGCGTTGACGTATCTTGGCTACTACAAGATAGTGGTCTCAGTCGATGTTCGCTCCTCGGAAAGTGCGAACATCAAGAATAGTGGGGAGTGTCTGACGTCAATCGCGATGTGATCAATCTGGTTGGGGACTGATTGATCTGGCGACTGCCAGGTGCCTTTGTGTATATCGAGGTGGGGAAATCGTGTGCTGGCTCAAAGAAGATTTCGTCCCGTGGCAAGGTCGATCGGCCTGTGTCCGTTATCGGATGTGGTGTCATGTAGGCTGTGTTTGCCGATGACCCGTTCATGATGCTTTCTTTACCCAGCTTAGCGTTAAAATCTCCTAGTATGATTTTGGTATCACAGCTGGGGCATTTGGTATATGTTCTGTCTAGGAGATCAAAGAAGTCATCTTTGATGGAGTCATCCTTGTCTTCCGTGGGGGCATGGACGCATATGAGGCTGATGTTAACGAAATTTGCTTTGATGCGGATCGTTATGAGGCGTTCACTCACATACTGGAAACTTAGGACTTTATGTCTTAGTCCACCTCTAACAACAAATCCGCATCCAAATAGTCTCTGTCCTCTCTCCCTATAGCAGTCACCGTAGTAAATGTCGCAGTTTTTCATCCGCTTTTTACCCAGTCCATTCCATCGCATTTCCTGGATGGCCGCCTTTATAGCGGTCGAGGGCGTCCGCAAGTTGTTCGGCCGCACGTGGTCTGTTTAGGGACCTAACATTCCACGTACAGAACCGAAGGTCCTTGTTTGTTTTTTGTTTTCTTAAAGCGTCGTCAACATAGATCCGTCCCGTTTGATTATCCGGGGCTGTATTTTGTTTCTGAGCAATCAGTGGTTTTACGGTTATGGTTTGTTAGACGATAGCCGACACTAATCCTGTTTGGTGGCGCAGGATACTCGCCATTCGGCCTCTTCCGTCAGTAATTTCCCTTGTAAGGAAATTTGTAGATGGCACCACGAGGAGATAGAAGTAGGACCTGACTAGCAGAGCTGCAATATGTTCGGCTGCAGAGGCTCTTACTCGCTTTTTGTCGGGCCAGTATCCGTTGGCAGATGCTACCCCTACGAGGCCTTTACCATCCAATGGGTTCCACATACTGTCTACATAATTGTATGTGCTATATGTGACTGACATAATTATGTCTATTAGACGACCTGTAGCCATTAATGACAACATCTGACGTCAAAATTACGTCACGGGTACACAATTATGTGGTTTTCACAAGTCATCTAATCTTAGCTTTACACTTCGAAAAAGAAAAACCCAGAATACTCCAAACTCTCATCATAGAAATGCAGACGACCGACACACTATACTATACTAAAAACCACTCAAATTAAGTTTAAATATAAATATCAAAACCGAAAACTCAAAAGATAAATAAATAAATAATTATTAAACGTAACCAAATGCACTAAATCCAAGTGAAGGTAGGTAGGTAGGTAAGACCGTAGCCTTCCCAGAGATGGGAAGAACACACATAGGCCAAGGAGGCCCGTTGTGCAGCTACGAGGGGGCTTAGCCCCCTATTCGTGGAACCATTTTGTGCTTCTTAAGAATTTAAGAAGATTAGATGTCCCCACTTGCTGAACTTCGGTCAGATCGTTGAGGAGGTATGATCCTAGGTATCGTTTCCTGACTGTGCAGAATGCTGGGCAGGCGCAGAGAAGGTGATGAATGGATTCGACCTCCTCCTCGTCTAAACAGCTCCTACAAAAATCATTCGGAGTGATACCTAGTTTTTGCGCGTGACTGCCAATAAGGCAGTGTCCTGTGATGACACCTATGACTATATAGATGTCAGTTCTATTTAGGGAGATAATACTCCTAGTCCGTTGACTATCGAGCCGGGGCCAGATTTGCCTGGTGATGAGGCAGGTGTGTCCCTGAGTCCATCTCCGGTTCGTCTCGGCCCTGGCGAGGGTATTGAGATTGTATTTGATGGTTGCGAAGGGTATACCCTCGCAGACCACAGTTGTTTGTAGCGTCGTTCCTTTTTTGGCGAGTCTGTCGGCTCTTTCATTTCCGGTGATGTCGCTGTGTCCCGGTACCCATATAAGTTGTATGTTGAACTGTTCAGCCATCTCATTAAGAGATAGGCGACAGTCGAGGCTGGTTTTTGATGTGTACACATAGGACTCCAGCGACTTTAAGGCCGCTTGGCTATCCGTGAGAATGCGGATATCCGTGGTGGATATCACGTTCCACTTCAGCCAGGACAGAGCCTCTTTTATTGCCAACAGTTCCGCCTGGAAAACGCTGCAGTGATTAGGTAGTTTTATCGCTTTGTTTAGCTTAAGTTGTTTGCAGAATACCCCACTGCCCACCCCGTCCTTGGTTTTAGACCCGTCAGTATAGAAATCTATGCAGCCTTTACGAGGTTGAGTCTGACGAGTCCAGTTCTGTCTGTCCGGGAAATCCAAGTGAATAAATAAATCAAAAATAACAAACCGAAACCTTAAATTAATTGCAATTGTTATAAGTGTTAATTATAAACTAGGATATAAAATAAAATTATAAAAACAATAAATAAATATTTAACAATAAATAATTGAGTTATTCTAACAAGATACATTTGTTCACAATGAAAATTGTTTAAGTTGGGTTTGAGCTTAGTTTGGAAATTTAATTTCAAATCCGCAATGACCGTGTACTGTTTAAGGACCTTCAGACCATGTGTCTATTACATCAATATCCTAATTCTACTCGATCCCTCGCTATAGTCGCTGACTCATTGAGAGGAAAGTAGGGTCGTCGAAGTTGATTAAATTACCTCACACTAAGCTTGCCAAGAGATCGCTTACGTGATATGCTAGTACTGTATTGCTCACCCAATCATACAATGAAAGGAAAAGATGACAGTACGCAAGTCTAGCGGAGATCTTAGTCCCTTTGAGACCGACTCCTTGGTATTCGCAAATACATCGGTTGTAGTAACTTTCATTTCCTAATTTCTGGAAATTTTATTTAATTTTTGGATCAACTCGTCAAAACATATTTTTGAACAGGTCCACTGCTGCGGAGTCTACTTAATTTTGTTATATAATTGTTTTTTGTTATTTTTGTTTGTTATTTTCCCTTAAAAAAAATTGAATCAAATTTAATAATTAAAACTAACAGTTAAAAAATATTCAGAATACAGCAAAACCAAAACAACAAACGTTTAAATGCACCGTAGTTTAAGTGAATCAGAAATTAATCTCTCGTTACATGTACCTTAAAGGACAACATACATAAATGGCCAAAAACCAAAAACTTGAATTTTAAAATCAAAATCCGTATTAAGTCGATAGTATCCCGTAGGCAAAAACACACTAATGTTATACATAAAAGTAAGAAACAAGAAAACATGTTAATCAACCTCTCACCATAGGTAAATGGGCTTCATAGCAGTAAAATCAAAATTATATAAACAAAAATCAAACAAAAAAAAAAAAAACAAAAAACAAAACATTTAGAAAATCTAAACAATATTATATACGTATCCGAAAAATAAATAAAACAATCCATGACATTAAAAAATGCATAAAACAAAATTCTGAGTAGATTTTAAACTAAACCAATTCACGTAATACAAGTATCTAAAGCAAGGAAATAGGAAGGGAGGCAACAAGTGTCCTACATTTCATGCTCTAAAATTATGTTTATCCATAATCTCGTATTTCGATTGTTCGTGCACTTTCTGCCAGAATTATTATTGTTCATTTGTTGCTACCATGATAAAAGGTAAGTTTTAGTTCTAAGATATTTGGTAATTCTGTTTAGGCAATTCTTCACAAGGCAATCAAAATAGTATCTCTTGTTGTGATTTAAAATCAAAATATTCATATTTGAGTGAATGTATCGCAACATATTTGAACAATTAGCAAAATTGGTTAAATCTATTTATATAATTTATATAAATAAATAGAAAACATCTTTAATTGTATTATTGAATGGCTTTTGAAATTACATCGACGTTGACACGTATTGGTCGCTTAATAATGTGAATTCACATGTGTGATATGTAAAGTATTTATTATTGTGTTCAGATGGAGAGCATATAAGGAAATTGCATTAGAAAGCCAAAAATTTAATTATTAAAACCCCCCATTCCCTGAAGGTGTGTTCTTGGTTTGAAATTCCTTGTGAAAAAATATAAATAACGACGAATCATTGTATAATATTATCATTAACTATATAGAATACGAATAAGTTTATCATAGTTCCTTGGCAAACAAAAAGAAAAAACAGAAAAAAACAAAGTAATAGTAATTTCACAGAAAAGCAATCGTTGTTATACAAAATGGTTTAAATAAGGATTTAACTTTTGTGTTTCTTTGTCCTTTTTTTAAATTAAAATTTATCAAATGCATATAGTGTAGAAATAAGATTATATAAAATTGTTGTGATATTTATTTAAATGTTGTTCTTAAGCATACTATTATTAATATATATAAATGATTATTATTTTGGTATTTTTTATTTAATCTTACAAATCTAGTGAAAAATATGTATCAAAAGAAAAAAATGCTTGGCATCGCTTGAACATCCAAAATTTTAGAGAAAATAATAATTCAACCGCAACAACAAAAGTGCATAGTGTGACCCGCACTTTCATTCAACCAAATTTGTTATTTCTCTTTGTTTTTTCGCTCCTTGATTTTGTAGATCGTAGCTCTATATATTTACATATATACATAGTTTAAAAAGATTGTTTTACCTTTTATAGTAAATTTGCACGACGAAATAATATATATATATATGTATGTATATCCGTGCACGAATTTAGAATAAATTAAATTAGTTAATATGTATATATTTGAAAACGAAAAACAAAAATGATTGAAACGACTAATCAGGGCCGCTATGCACTATCGGTTAATGTGTATGTCTAATGGTTAACACACCCTATATCCAGATCTCTTTGTTTTTTCTTTTCTTTAATTCGAAAATATTTTTTTTTTTCATGCTAACAATTCTTTTGCTCGTAGTATTTCATTAGAATTTACCTCTCCAAAATACGCCACAAGAAAAACTTATAACATTTCCTTTCCTACTATGGCATTTCGCCTTATTTTTTTTTTTTACTATGCAAGTGATTTTTATTTAAGCACTTTTTGTACAATTTTCTTTCTTTACCTTTTTATTGGCATACGGGAAATGTTGGCATACATTTTATACTAAAAATTACATGACATTTTAGAATTGTGCATTGAATTACCTAAAAACCAAGCGATGTCAACATTTTAACCAAACATATAAGATCTATCAAAATTCTGTAGAAGCAATCAATAATAGGAGTTTGTTTTCTGTTTTCTTTACTATTAATTACTATTTTATTTGCAATATTTAATTTTTAATCACATTTTCATGCGAAAGAATTTGGCCAAAAAGACAATATACATTTGTGTTATATGTTTCACCTGTTTTCATTTTTTTTTAATTGTAGGGTCCCCGGTGTGGAAACCACGAGACATGATTAGTTTAGGCGATGCACAGCCAACATCACGCAAAGATGACTCGAAAAACTAATTTTAAAAATTATTAAACAAAATTGTAAAACAGAAAAAAGAATATTCTCTCTTATATATATATATATATACATGTAGTATGTATATATATATGAAATAAAAAATGGAAACGAATTATATATAAAAAAAAAGTATCATATTCGAAAAAAGAAAAAAAAAAACAATTTGTTTCTGAAAGGAACATTTCTTAATGACGATATTAAATGAATTAATTAATTTTAGTAATTAATTGAAAAAATGTAACACGATAGCAAAACAATTAAATGAAAGAAAAAATCAAGACATAACTAGAAACAAAAGTAATCATTGTATTTTTTAAGAACAAAAACAAACAGAGAAAATAGCAAAAGAATTTTTAGTTTCATCGTAATTGAACGTTTTTCATTAAAAATGAAGAATTATATATAAACATATAATAATAATGAGAAAAACTACATACAAATATAAAACTGAACAAAAATAAACAACTATAATAATATATTCCAATAGTGTTAAAACGAATATATAACTTATTTGAAAGGCAAACGATAGAAAATTAAATCAACCATAGTCTAGGCAAAAAGAATCCATACATCCATCAGGCCTATCAGTAATCAAGCCTGCGTAGTCATGGTGAACAATATCAGATTTTATTCGTTTGTTGAGTTAAATACAGCATTCCACATCCACTGTGTTTCGGGATGATAAAAACATCTGTCCCTTATCAGACTTTAGTTTTGATTAGTTTTTTTTTTACTCGCTCATGTTAAGGATTTGACTTCCATTAAATATACTATTCTGCCGGCTCATCCTTCATTTGGTCTTACATAATGAATTATAATAATTCAATTAAGCCAGCATTTTTCTTTTTCATTTCCTCTTTTCCGTCTCAGATAATTGAATTAATTAATAATTTTCCAAATAGTTAATAAGCAAATTCCACTCAACATCCAAACTTAACTTATTAAAATTACTATTAAAAAAAAACAAATTACACAAGTTTATATTAACACCGTAACAATAAATCAATACGAAACCAAAACATACGGCTCTAGGAAAAATTTTAGAACAATTATTATGAACCAAAAAAGAAAATAGAAATCAAATAATATTTAACAAAACAAAAAGGTTATAAAAGAAAACTAACGCAAAGAGAACAAATTATTTACAATACCGTAAGATAATTTCACTTAACTCACATAAACACTTCAATAATGAAAAAGAAAAAAGGAACACGCAAACTGCAAGTAATAAAAATATTCACGTTAACGAAAAGAGGTTAAAAAATAAATAAATAAAATTTTAAAAGAAAATTATAGAAAAAATGTTAAACAATACCGAAAAAAAAAAAAACAAAACCATAACATGAAACCTTACGACACGTGTGAATATTCAATTGCAGAACGAAAGAGAAAAGTTTCTTTTTTTGTAATAAGTTAATAGAAACAAGAAAAACAAGTTAATTAAAATTTAATAAACCAAAATGTTATTTATTATTAAACAAAAAAAAAAAACAAAAAAGAAACCGAAAAATCGTATAAAAACAATAACAAAAGAAGAAAGCCTAAGTAAAGTAAAAATTTATTAATAAAAAAATAAGAAGAATTATGAAGTAAGTTTAAGAATGAATTATTACACTTTAAGAAAATTTTTATAATTATTAACAAATTATATATTTACCAGTAAATTTGTTTATTTATATACGTGTATGACGCGATTATTTCGCGTCCAGCATGCTAGTTTCGATTTTTTTAAAATTCCTTCCTTTAATTCAACATTTCGTTTTTTTTTTTGTTTCCTCTAAAATCAGTAACAGCGATTTTAACCAAATAAATAAAGTAAGAAAACAGAAAAACTAAAATCCATAAATCCATCAGATATGTGAAAGAAAAAAAAGAACAGAAACCAAAATAAAATGTTAAAATAAATGTTAATTGTAAAAATAAAACAAAAAGTTACTCAAGCAAGAAAATAAATAAGAAAAAACCACTCACTCTAAGCAAAATACAACAAAATACAAAAAAACTTATAAATTTTAAAGTTCAAAGTTAAATTATTTAGATTTGAAAAAATCACGAAAACAATTTCAATTTATTTTCCAATATATTTCGCTTTGGATCATTAGATGAAATTATCACTTGTCGACGACAATTTGAAGTAAAATTATTGTAATTCCGAGCACCTAAAAAATTATCAACTAATAAATGGAATTTATTTATTTGTTTTATATTTTTCTCTTGTTTTCTTATTTTTCTATTATTTTTGTTCGATGAAATAATTTAGAAATATTTTATAATAGATTTTATTAAGATATTTTTTATTGTCAAAGGAAAAACCGAAAGAAATTATGAAATAAAAGAAATAGACAAATAGACTGAACGACTTGGTGTTTTATTTAGATATTGTTGCGCTACTAACGATATAATAAGGAATTACGTTGCATTCGATAGTAAAAATGATCACATCCTGGACTCAGGAGCATTTTGCTAACAAACAGCATGCGGTATTGCGACCTCTATAGATAACGGGTGGCCCAATTAAAGTGTTAGCATCAGGTAACCCAATCGGCCTTATTATGAACAAATTTTCCCCCGAACGTTTTCTCTTATCGGGAAACCCGGTATTGTGAACAATGTTCGAAAGGAAAAGGAGAACGTTCTCCCTATTGTGAATATAATTTTCCGATGGAAATTTTAACGAAATTTCCCTCGAACTTTTTCCCTGTAATTTTTCTAGGGAAAACAGAGAACAGAGGAAGGAAAAGCAAGAAAATGTAAGTTTCTCTGAAAAGGTCAGGATCATTTCTATCCAAATCAATCTACACCATTGAAAGGCTGCTACTGCTCTTTTCAGTAGTAGAATTGCATGCAGTAGTACAAATCACGTTGTATCCATTCAAGAACCGTGGGTGTGGAATAAATTATCCTACGATTCATATTGATGAACTATTCGAAAGGACTAGGGTCTGCCTCATCATATCGAACTCATTATTGGCAACCAAACTTGGACACTTTTGTGGACAAGATCTGGTGGCTGCTAGAGTAAGCTACAAAACGCCCGGAGCAATAGAACACATCATCGTTGCGTCTGCCTACTTTCCCTACGACTCGATACTACCTTCACCACCGAAGGAAGTTTTTGAACTCGTAAATTACTGTGAGGCTCGGACATACAGGGTAAAGTTGTTTATCGCCCTCAACCTGGCGAGATGCCACCAACGATCCCTGTTTAAATGCCCGGGTCAAGGTGACATACGGCCTCCTCGCGGCGCCCTCTGGATAACCTCTTCAACAACCGTTGGGAGGTGAACAAACGTATGCAGCGACAAAACCCCGACCAGAATGGCGGTTGTGCGGCGGGCTAACAATCCGCCCACGTAAAAAAAACACGAAGTTATGAATGAGCAGGATGCCTCGGATACACGGACGGATACTCGACGACGACAACGCACGAAAAAGGAACACGATTTGCGAGTATGCTCCTGGAATGTCAGAATCCTGTACACTCCTGGAGCTGCTCATAAACTAGAAGGAATCCTCACGCAGTACAAGGCGGATATTACTGCGGTCCAGGAAATACGCTGGATAGGAAACGGTATGATGAGGAAGAAAAATTGCGACATTTATTACATCTGTCACAAAAGATTGCACTTACTGGGATGCGGATTTGTCGTGGGAAAGCGGTTAAGGTCGAAGGTCGTCGACTTTAAACCTATAAGTGATCGCCTGGCTGTGATCCGCATCAGAGGCAGATTTTATAACATCAGTCTTATATGTGCACACGCCTCTACCGACGAGCCTGAAGACCCTATCAAGGAGGACTTCTATGATGTAAAACTCGTGCTCGGGGACTTCAACGCCAAAATCGGTAAGGAGAACACCCTTGGCGGAGTGATCGGAAAGCACAGCCTCCACGATACAACAATAGATAACGGCTTCCGACTCACGGACTTTGCGACAGCTCGTAATGCGGTGATAAGTAGCATAAGATTCCCTCGCAAGCGAATCCACACAGCAACCTGGCGATCTCCGGACGGTCGAACCGCCAACCAAATCGACCATGTGCTCATTGACGCAAGGCACTCGTCAAACATTCGGATGTGCGAACATTCAGAGGGGCAAATGTCGACTCTGACCACTTCCTCGTAGCAGCAAGATTCAGAGCTCGACTGTCCAATGTCAGAAAGCTGCACCAGCCCATCAGGCGGAGGTTCGACATTGAACGCCTGAGCACACCGAAGGTTACCAGAGTCTACAGGGAGCAGCTAAGCGAAAGACTCTACGGTATGCCTACGTCGAACACAAATGCTAATAGTATGTGGCTGCATTGCCGTTCAGCCATTCAGGAAGTAGCCGAAACCACCTTAGGATACCTACCACCCCCGACAAGAATACCACGGCAGCAACCGACGAGGCGTACCAAAAGGCGCTGCAGCGGAAAACCAGGGCAGCGCAAGAAGAGTACCGAGCCAGAAGAAGGGAGGAGAAAAAACTACTGCGACAAAAGAAAATAATCTCCGCAGCCTCCCGGCTCAAGGATATCGAGGAGTCTAGGGATAAGCATAAAACACGGGCCTTTTACGAGAAAGCCAATGGCCTTGCAGGAGGTTTCAAAAAGGTCACCCAGGCTCTTCGAAACTGTGAGGGTAATCTTGTCACCGACCCGCAGGGAATAGTGGATGTATTTAAGCAGCATTTCCAACAGCTGCTTAACGAGCATGTCCAAGAGAGAGCGGTAGGGACCGAGGAAATCCCAACTCCAGCCGCTGAAGTAGTCCTCCCACCCAGAATCGAAGACGTCGGCACAGCTATTCAGAAGCTGAAGAATAACAAGGCCGCAGATTCAGATGGCTTGCCATCAGACCTCTTCAAGGCTGGTGGCGATGTTCTGGTAGGAAACATGCACCAGATCATCTGCAGAAATTGGGAAGACGAAAGCATGCCCGACGACTGGAATACCAGCTCTGTTTGCCTCATCCACAAAAAAAGGTGATCCTACCTCTTGCAAGAACTATAGAGGTATATCCCTGCTCAATGTCGCATACAAGATCCTGTCCAGCGTATTGTGTGAACGTCTAAAACCATTTTGCACCACACTAATCGGCAGCTACCAGTGCGGCTTCCGGCCCGGCAAATCAACTATAGACCAAATTTTCACACTTCGACAAATCCTGGAAAAGACCAACGAGTTTCGAATCGAAACACACCATCTTTTCATCGATTTCAAAGCCGCATACGACAGCATTCATCGTGAAGCACTGTTTGGGGCGATGGCCGAATTCGGGATCCCGGTAAAACTGATCCAGTTGTGTCGCGCCACGCTAAAAAACACGCGATGCACCGTGCAACTCGGTTGCAGGACTTCGGAACCGTTTGAAACATGCACCGGATTTCAGCAAGGAGATGCGCTGTCATGTGACTTCTTCAACCTGGTGCTGGAGCAGATAGTGCGACGGGCAGGCGTCAACAGGGAAGGCACTATCTTCTACAAGTCCGTCCAGCTGCTAGGATACGGGGATGATATCGACATAATCGCGTGTTCTCGACGTGGCATTGTGGAAGCATTCACGGCGATTGAAGAACAGGTGAAACGAGTTGGTCTTAAGGTCAATGAGGACAAAACGAAATACATGCTGTCAAGCAAAAACCAGTCCGTCGCTCACCACCTGGGACAAAATATAACAATTGACAGCTGCAATTTCGAGGTAGTTAAGGAGTTTGTCTACCTCGGGGCAAACGTAAATTCCACAAATGACACTACAGTGGAGATCCGGCGTAGAATCGCCCTTGGCAACCGCTGCTACTTCGGCTTGTCCAAACAACTGGGGTCAAAACTCCTCACTCGAAAGACCAAAGCCATGCTTTACAAAACGCTCATTCTGCCAGTCTTGCTATACGGAGCCGAAAGCTGGACGATAAGCAGGACAGCGGAGCTGATTTTGGGTTCTTTCGAAAGAAAAATTCTGCGCCGGATATTTGGTCCTGATTGTGAGGAAGGTGAATGGAGAAAAAGACACAACCGCGAACTCTACGAGCTGTACCAAGATGTGGATGTAGTCTGGAAGGCAAGGATCGGTCGACTACACTGGCTCGGCCACATCGAGCGCATGGACATCAATGCTCCAGCTAAGAGGTCTTCGACTCCGAGCCTCCTGGTTCGAGAAGAAGAGGAAGACCGAACCTCCGGTACAAAGACCAAGTAATCGCGGATGTAAGACATCTTGGTCTTGACAACTGGAAGCAGCGTGCCCGGGACCGTCAAGGATGGAAGGCAGCTATAGCTCAGGCTCAGATCCTCCATAGATCGCTGGCCTGATAAGTAAGTAAGTAAATTACTGTGAATCCAGAAAGATTGCTCTCATCTTATGTTGCGATGCTAATGCCTAAAACACTGCTTGGGGCAGCAGCAAATGCAATACAAGAGGGGACTTTCTTTAAGACTTCATTCTCTCGTCTGACCTTACCATCAACAATGTTAGCTCTCAACCAACGTTTGTTACGACAAGACGAAAGGAGATGATTAAGCTGACCCTATCCAATGGATATGCGAAGGAGAGTCTTGCCTGATGCTACGCTATCGGACCATAAATCTATCAAATTCCGATTAAGTTGTGGGGTCTCTTCCTTGAAAACCAGACAGAATCCGAGAAAGGCGGACTGGGTAAGGTTTAGAGAGAAGCTTGAGAAATCCGCTCAGGCCCTACCTAAACTTAGAATGAAACGCTGAAAGGCATGAAAAGACTGACAGAGATGCACGTGCGCAAAGTTGTCCTTCGAATGCATCCTCTTTCGGAGATGCAACGTGCATATCAGCGCGCTTGAAAGGAAAGAGTACGCGCTGGGCTTTTTCGTCGATATTTAGGGAGCTTTTGATAACGTTACTTTCGACAGCATGTCAGACGGCACGGCGTAGATGAAGCACTGCTCTTTCGGATCAAAGCAATGCTTGTGCACGACTGCAGAGGACTTGTGGGAGTCATTACGGGCCATTACACTTTTGCTAAGCATCTCTGCGTGCTTGGAATAAGTAAGACGCCTATCTGTGCTGCATTTTGCGAGGAGGATGACCACGCTGAGCATTTTCTCTGAGAGTGTCCCGCCTTTGCTCGCGCACGGTGGCGCACCCTTTTGGGCCGACGTGGTGTGTGTGTGTGCCGAATCTCATAGCTCTACATCACTGAAGCTCCTTCTCATTTTTCTCCGGCAAACGGGAAAATACAATATTGTCTATAAGGTGTAAGGTGTCTGGAGTACAATGGACCAGTGTTGTCTGAGTGCTCCAACAGATAGCAGGAGCCTCCAACAAAACAGTCGTTAAAACTTTCGAATTTAATTTCGAATTCAGTCACTTTTTCCCTGGAAGGAAAAAAAATGGGGAAACAACAAGTTCCCTCGGAATTCATGATAAGCCTGAATAACTTTGAGACCAGTTGGCAGAACGGATTGTGACAGCCCGCATTCAAAGCATTAGTCTTTGCGAATCTTTGCTATGTGCATCTTTACATTCAAAAGACGCGCCTTCTCACAAGACCATTAGACGTTTGCACCAAAATTGTTCCGACACTGGTATTCTTGGCAACTCTTGGATTGCTATACGACAGACATCACCACGCTCCAAGGGGTGCGATGGGATGGCCCAGGCAAAAAGCGAATGAAAAACGCTCTGGCCCCCCAGAGGAGAAAGATGACCGACAGAAAGACGACTTCTCCTAGGCAGAACATACATATGCCCAATATCCCAGCTATGACACCAACATCGTTCAAGGAGATTTCAATACGAAGTAAGGAAGCTGTCTTTGAATGAGTCATAGAAAAGCACAGCTTACACAACACCACGTCAGAAAACGGACTAAGGCTAGTGGACTTTATGGCGGGACATAATCTCGTAGTAGCAAGTACACGATTCCCACACCTCAACATCCATAAAAGGAAAGGTCTTTCAATCAGTCAGAAATACGGCTACAAATTTTTGAGAATCAGCGGAGTCGAGTAAGAACACCAAAATTTAACGTCGGAATGCTGCAATCGCAGGAGACTGCCAACACCTTCGCTAATCAAGTCTCCCTCTAGCTCTCTCAAGTCCCGATGCAATGTGCGCAAACCATAGAACAGCAATGGAGTCGTTGTCAGAACGCCATCAGAGAGGCCGCCTCAGATGTACTCGGTTTCAAGCCACCACCTTCGAGAAACCCTTGGTTTGATGACGAATGCAGACAGTCCTATGTAGAGAAACAGAATGCATACATGGCTACACTGCATCGACGGACGAGAGCTGCCCGCGAGTTCTATGAACAGAAAAGAAGGGGGGAGCATGCACTTCTAAGAAAAAGAAAGAAGGAGCACGAGAAGCGCGAGATCGAGGAGATGAAGAGATGTTATTGCAGGAACGATGTTCCCTTTCCAGGCAGTAGTGACTCGGATATGACACCTCCTCGGGTCAATCAGCCAACGACACCCTCCCTCGAGCGTGCTCCTGACCTGGTCAACTACAACAATGTCCTTTGGGCCGGCTATTAAGAGCTTTGAACCCTACAAGTCTCCGGGACCGGATGGTATCATACCAGCTGAGCTGCAGCAGGTAGCAGATATCATCCTCCCCTGGCTCGCTCGTGCCTTCGAAGTTGATAGCTGCAAATTTCGATGCTGTAGCCGGTACGATACTTCCTTGATGTTGTACGTTCTGGATAGTTTTCTCGAGTTCCAGAACCTTCTTGTCGAACCTCGACTCTAGTATCTCGATTCTCTTTTCCCGATTATTCTCGAGATCTAAGACCTTCTTGTCGAACTTCGACCCCACTGTCTCGATTCTCTTATGGACGTTCTGAAATCGATCGTTGACAGCCTGCCGGATGTTTCTTAAGCTTTCTCGATTGTTCTCTAGCATCCTTTCTGGCTCAGGGAATTGGAATTTTCCTCCAGCTTCTGATGTATGGTCGCCTCTAGTTTCTAACCAATGGAAGTGGAATTTCCTTCCAACTTTCTACTTACGGCAGCGGAATTTTCCTCCAATTTCTGGCCCATAGCATTCATAGCCGCATGAATTTCCTGCATATCGAATGCTGGCTCAGTGGATGTCGACGGTTTCTCCACTCCGAATTCATGATCCTCCCAGTCGACACCTTCTTCCTCCAACGCTGATCGCAGTCTCTCCACTTTCTCGAATGTTCTCCGTCGGAAGTTCCCCTTCGGAAATCTCTAGAATGCTCTGGCATTCGGCATTACGCCGTTGAAAGTTTCGATCATTTCAATTCCGCTTCACCAGAGCATTCGAACTTCGACAGCGAAATTCGAACTTAGACGTCGGTTCGTGTCTCCATAAAAATAGGGAAAGAAGATGACCCACCAAGATTTTTAGACGACTCAGTCTAACACTGAGCTGCACATGCGCGAAGTTATCCTTCGAATGCATCCTCTTTCGGAGCTGCAACGAGTATGCGCTAAGAATTTTTGTCGACATTGAAGGAGCTTTTGATGACGCAACTTGCGACAGCTTGTGTAACGCTGCTAGACGGCGGCGTGGCGTAGATGAAGCACTGTTTTGTGGATCAAACCAATGCTCGTGCACATAACATTGATCGTTGGTGAAGGTCTCGAACATTGTGTCAAATCTAGCTTAAACAAGGGCCACCCGCAAGGTGGAGTACTGTACTGTCTCCGCTATTATGGTGCATGGTCGACTATCTACTCGATGCAGTCAATTTGTCTGGAATCTATGCCCAGGCCTATGTGGATGATGTCGCTATTCTCTATGTCGGCTCATGTTAAGCTACTGTCTGTCTCAAAGCTCAGGTGGCGCTTAATGTGGTCGATGACTGGTGCTCGAGAAATGCTCTGTCGATCAATCCACTTAAGACTGATGTCGTTCTCTTCACGAGAAGGAGGAAGTACGTATACTGGCATTACTCCGCTAGTACCAAAAGGCATTTCCATCCCGGTATCCAAGAAAGCGAAGGACATGGGTGTCATCTTAGATAGCAAACTTGTTGTTGAGTCAAAAACCACAAAAGCGTTGTTAGCTGTTTGGCAATGCAAACGTGCTTTTGGTAAAATAGGGGCTTATCGCCATTAAGTGTCATCTAGATTTGCATGGTAATGATTGGTTAACGGGCGCTACAGTTCGGGGTGAACCTGGGCCTCAACCAACATGCCTCTCCACCTAGCACGATCTTTCGCTAGTCTTTTCCAATGGCGCACGCCCAGTTGGTTGAGGTCCCCTTCCACCTGTGCGCGCCACCTTAGGTGCGGCCGTCCTCTATTTCTTCGTCCCTCCGGGTTGGATTCAAAGACTCTACGGGCTGGAGCTGTGGTGTCCATTCGCTCTACATGGCCTAGCCATCTTAGGCGTTGGATCCGTAGACGCCTGACCAGACTCATGTCGCTGTACAACCCGTACAGTTCGTGATTGAATCTTCTCCTCCAACCCTCCTCTGTGTTTATGGGACCGAAAATCGAACGCAGAATCTTTCTCTCGAAACGACCAAGGATTTCCTCATCCGCTTTAGATAAAGTCCATGTTTCTGCGCCGTATAACAGGACCGGGATAATTAAGGTCTTATATAAGGTCAACTTGGTCGTACGAGAGAGGGCTCTACTTCTCAGTTGCCTCTTGAGCCCAAAGAAGCAGCGGTTGGCAAGAGTAATTCTGCGCTTGATTTCGAAACTGGTGTCGTTGTTCCAAGTCACCGCGGAGCCGAGGTATATGAAGTCCTTAACTACCTCGAACTTATATCTGCCAATATGCACGTTCTGTCCAAGACGTCGGTGGTAAATGTCCTTTTTCGATGACAGCAGATATTTACTCTTGCCCTCATTAACTGCCAAACCAATTTTTGCCGCCTCCATCTCAATACTCGCAAACGCCTCATTGACATCTCGCTGCGATCTACCTATTATGTCAATGTGTTCGGCGTATGCAAGGACTTGCGAGGATTTGAAATAGATTGTGCCTCTTGTATTGGCCAGTGATTTTTGCACAATCATTTCCAATACGATGTTGAAGAAATCACACGACAGCGCATCGCCCTGCATAAATCCTTTTTTGACATCAAAACTATCGGTGAGGTGCTCACCGATTCGGATGGAGCAGCGAGCATTTTCCAAGGTCATCCTGCATAGTCTGACGAGCTTCGCAGGGATGTCAAAAGTAAACATGGCGTTATATAGCTCGTCTCTAATTACGCTGTCGTATGCGGCCTTGAAGTCGACGAATAGATGGTGCGTATCGACTTGAAACTCATTGGTTTTCTCCAGGATCTGCCGTAGTGTGAAGATTTGATCGATGGTGGACTTCCCTGGCCTGAAGCCACACTGATAAGGACCTATCAGCTTATTTACGAATGGCTTCAGGCGTTCACACAAAACGGCAGCGAAGATCTTGTATGCGACATTAAGGAGACTTATTCCTCTATAGTTGGCGCAGTCAAAGGGATCTCCTTTTTTGTGGATCGGGCAAACAATGCTGAGACTCCATTCCTCGGGCATGCTTTCCTCTGACCATATCTTACAGATGAGCCGGTGCATGCTCCTAACCAGCTCACCCCCAGCCGCTTTGAAGAGCTCAGCAGACAGTCCATCTGCGCCAGCAGCTTTATTCGACTTGAGTTTCGACATGGCAATCTCAACTTCGTCGAGGTCAGGGAGACGGAATTCTCTGCGATCTTCGTCGTTAAAAAATGGATCATTCTGCCTGACGGCGGTATGTTGGTTGTCATCGCCGTTATACAGTCTGCAGAAGTGGTTTTTCCAAATTCTCATATCATGGTAATGATATGACCGATAATCTCGTATACAGCGGTTGTCTGGTTGAACAAACACGTGGTAGCCTCTTTCAATAAACTCCAAAGAACGGTTTGTCTCAGCTGTACGGGGGCTTTCCTCAGCACGCCGGGCGCTACTCTAGATGCTATGGTAAACCTTACACCCCTTGATATACAATATTTATCCAAGGGGCGCACTGAAAACCATGTCTCGTCTCGAGAGATGTGATTTTTAGTACAACTTCCCAGTCAGATTTCCATGGCGTCAGGATTGGCTCTGGCCACATACTGAATCTGTAAAGGATTGTCTTCGCATTTTCACAGATGGCTCCAAGTCTGGACTGGGACCCGGCGCTGGGATTTTCTTTGAATGCGAAAACGTCCGACTGTACTTTTTGTTAGGAAAATATGCGTCTGTCTTTCAGTCAGAGATATACGCAATCCAAATGGCCATGTTGTGAAGTATAGGTTTAAGGGTAAGGACATATGCGTTGGGAGTGATAGCCAAGCTACACTCTAAGGTATGCGCAACCCTTTAACTAGCTCCAAGTCAGGGTATAAGCTTAAAGCCTTCCTGAACAAAGTCGGTAGACTTAACTCACTAAAAGGTGATCTCTGATGAACTCGCCAGAATGGGCTCAGAGGAAAGCTTCTCAGGACCCGAACCCGGCTTGGGTCTACCTGTTTCCATGGTCAATACCCACATCAATGCACACTATCGTGGATGGAGAAAACATCCAGGATGCAGGACGACAAAGCGCGTACAACCTGATGTCTGCAAGAAAAGCGCTGCGTTCTTCTTATCATTAAGGGGAATCGACTGCAGGCAACTTGCAAACGTCATTACCGGCCATTACACTTTTGCCAAGCATCCCTACACGCAGACGCCTAACTGGGCTGCATGTCGTGGAGAGGATGACACAGCAGAACACAATCTCTGCAACTGTTCGGCCCGAAGACTCTTCGACTCCGACTTGCAGAGGACGACCGCATCTAAGGTGGCGTAGACAGGTAAAAGGGGACCTCAACCAACTGGACATGTGCCACTGGAATATCGGCTGTTACTAAAACGTACCATGCAGGGGTTGGAGTACAGGGAGGATAGTTCGAATTCGTCGTGGTGAATTGGGTAGGTGTTGTAAATTTGATTAATCGAGTATTGGACTATGCCGACACGACTGCAATCGTTCTCAAAGCGTTCTAGACTCAAAGCCTTCTAGAGTCTAGAACAAGTCAGTTCCAGTAGTTTTACCTTCAGTGCTGTCCTAGGAAACTATGGCCAGAGATAAATATAACTATGACGTACCAAACAGCCACCCAAGCCACATCGATCAATATATGCTGTCAGCCCTTATCGCAAATAAACAACCCAACAATCTGCCCCAGAAAATGAAAACAAAAAAAAGTAAAAAACAATTCGTTTCCTTAATAAAACGTTTTATTTTACAATCGATTTCTACAGACTCTGATTCGTAGACCCTAGGTGTAGGTGTAGCCAATTAACTATTAACTAAAACCTTAGATTACAGTACATATCATCGGTTACATATAAATACACAAGCGGCGTACTAAAACGTACATCTCATTCATAAAAGATCGCCACACGACGTCAGGATACTATCTATCTTCCTACCGACAACAAGATAACAATCTGCTTCGTAAATAATATCAGGAAACATGTAACTTGTAAAACTACATCCACTCTGGCTGCTGTACAACATCGCTTCTAGAAGATTCGACGATTGTTTTCTCCCTTTGACTACACTCTACGTCAGAATTGTTGCTCTTGAACCAGTGGCGGCGACCTTGTGTTATGTCCAACTTATTAGCTAATCGAGTGTATGTGTATAAATGTAGAAGTGCCGCGCCAACTATCCTGACGCCGCCTCACTCAGTCGGTAGTAGTTTTACTTGCCAGAAGTCAGAATAATGCATCTTCTTCCATCTCCCCTGCCTTTTGTTATAAACATTCTATTTCTGTATATATACGACACGAAAATTGCTCTAGTTTGGTAGGATTTCGGTAAGCAACTCTTTCGTACCGCTCAGCAGCGAATCGGGGAATCTGATGTCGAACGCGACCAGCAGATCACCTCGTCTCGACGGCTCTTTGGGGAAGGGCAGACCGCGACCAGGTATCCGTTTCACTGTGTTCGGCTTGATGATCTCGCCGTTTGTGCTCAACGTAATCTGTTCGCCCGACAGTGTTGGCACCAAAACTATTGTCCCGCATAGCGCCTGCTTGAGTGTGATCCTTGCCGAGTACTTAAGGTCGGTGCCTTCGCGTCTGAATTGCGGATGCGGTTTGTCCTGAATGATGAAGACAATGTCGGCGGGAATCTTTCCGGGCGCTTGGTCTCCTTCCTTCTGGAATGTAATCTTGGTGCCGGCCTTCCAGCCCGGCTTCACGGTGATGTTCAGAACTTTCTCCTCTTTCTGTGGCCTTCCCGTAGCCATCGACATGCGCGAGATCTTCATTTTTTTCACACAACCTTTGTCCACTTCCTCGAGCGTCACGTACAGATCGTGTTCGATGGGCGGATCCTGTACTTGTCGTCTTTTGTTCGGTGTCGAATTGAACGACTGTGAACGGAATGCGCCTGCATTACCGCCGTATCCCATCTGATACATGTCATCGTCGCCGCCCATAAACATTGTCTGCGTCTCGAATATGCGACCCGGATCCGAACTGAAGAATATATCGAAGGGATTCGATGAACCGAAGAACTGTGCAAATGTGGCCCGTGGATCGCCATGGAAGTACTCGCCACCAGTGCCAGGCATGCCGCCCTTCAGTCCTTCCTCGCCAGCATTGTCATAGATGTCACGTTTCTTCTTATCCGACAGAACTTCGTATGCTTCGGCGATCTCCTTGAAACGTTCTTCAGCCTGCGGTGACTTGTTCTTGTCCGGGTGATACTTTAACGCCAGCTTTCTGTACGCTTTCTTGATCTCATCGTCGGAGGCACCTTTCGAGATGCCAAGGATTTTGTAGAAATCTTTTCCCATTTTATCGACTGTTGTTCCTGTAAATACAATAGAACAAATGGAAAACTACGGCATCAGTATTGTGTTTTGCAAAAACAGAAATTTCTAGAAGTAGCACTTCTCTCTCCCTCTTTCGCTCATGTGCTGTTTGCTGTTACACGTTTGCACGGGCGGGTGCAGCCGACCCGTCATCAAACCACACACGCACGGGAGAGCAAAGTGATTTCATCGACAATTGGACAATTGTATAACGAACTTCCTACGGGCACTTACCTCTTCACAAGACTGATTGTGGTATGTCCTAGATGATGGAAAGATCCTTTTTCCGTTTTATGTATAAATCGATTCTACACTAAAAAAACTAAGCTCTCTGCAGTCTTCTTAACGTGTTTTTTTCTCTCTTCTACTTTACAACTAAAGTAATTTCACTTGAAAGTTGGATTTTTCGATTTCAATCGATCAATATTTCACTTCACGACTATTGAACGCGTATGAAAACAACGTTTGGTTCCAATAAATAGTTGAAAACACAGGAAAATAGAGTTTTGTAATAAATTGCTTGGAATAGGTTTCGCTTCTTAGTATTTTTCGTTTTTGAATGACTTACGTCGCGGACGCCGCACTTGTATTTATAAACGTATTTTCGTTCTAGATTTTTCCAGGACTTTCTGTGGACGAACAGTTGACCGTGCGTTTAGTGGTTTGACATTGATCAGCTGATGGACGGTGGTTTCGTTCAGTCCGATGCAGGGTGTTGAAGAAGTGAAAATTCTTTTACGGCTTTCGTTAAATTTCGATTTACTCGTTCGTGCGATACAATTTTGTTTCTAAATACAAATGAAAACAAAACTGAAATGTTCGGGGATTGATGTGGGTTCGACAGTGTCATTTTGTTCGTTTTTTATTTACTTGTACTCTCGTCGTGCAAAGTAAAAAATGTTTTTCGTTACAAAACATTTCGACTTGTGGGTTGGTTATCATATCGATCGAAAGTCCTCAACCTGTGCGGCGTAGTTTTTTAAATTCAACACTAAGTCGGTTATTACACGGCGCGTGTTAAGTAAAGAATGAAATAAGTGCGAAAGAGATGGTCACTGAAACAGAAAAAGACCGGCACAGTAACGCGCGGTTAGGCTACGTTTGGGTTCCATTCTTACTTTTCAAACTTCACCACAGGCTGACGACAGTGAAATGTCAAAAAAACGCGGAACGAAGAAAAGCTCCATGTAATAACCGTTGCAAGTCGGAATGTCAGTCCAAAAGGAAATCACCGAGACTTCCACGTCAAAAAACGCGCCATGTAATACTCGACTAAGCAGGGACATCAAGACTTCAACATTTCAAGCCGGCGGGAGCCCACTTGTTTGCGGGCGGAGCCATTCGGTACGACGCATACATCAGCTTCTATGCCGAATATGGTCAAAAGCAAACATGTCCAACGACTGGAACCTAAGTGTGCTCAATCCACAAGCAGGGGGATCCTGTAAGCTGCGCCAGCTACCGCGGGATCTTCTTTTTCGTGGCGCTCCAGACCGAAGTGGTCTTGGACCTCAACCAAGGTTGAGGTACTTCTCCACTTGTGTACGCCATTTGAGTCAAGCGCGTCCTATGTTCCGTAGTCCCTATGGCTCGGATTCGAAGATTCTTCTATCCGGAGATATGTTGTCCAAACGCTCTACATGACCTAGCCATTTTAACCGTTGTATCCGTAGACGCTTCACCAGGCAAATGCCGCCGTACAGTTCGTAGTTGAATATTCTCCTCCAGATGGCATCAACGCAAATAGTACCAAAGACCGCACGCATAACTTTTCTTTGGAAAAGACTAAGGGCCTCCTCATCCGCTTTCGATAAGCTCCAAGTCTCTGTATCATAAAGCAGGACCGGGATGATAAGAGTATTGTTATGTTCACCTTGGTTTTTCGAAAGATGACTCTGTTACTCAATTGAGCTTTGAGCCCAAAAGAAACAGCGATTGGCAAGAGTTATTCTGCGTTTAATCTTGGCAATGGGATTATTCGTATTAGTTACTGCGGATCCGAGGTAGGCAAAGTCCTTGACTACCTCAAAGTTTTTGCTGCGCATTGTGATGCTCTGTCCGAGACGTTGATGTGACGCGTCCTTTCTTAATGACAGCATAGACGTACTTCGTTTTGCTCTTGTTTGCTGCCAGACCCATTTTTAGCGCCTCCGTTTCAATGCCAGTAAACGCCTCATTGGCGTCCCTCTGCGTTCGAGTAATAACGTCAATATCATCCGCGTAAGCTAGCAGTTGCACGGTCTTTTGGCAGATGTGCTCCTAGTGTTAACCTGTGAGTTTCGCACGATCTTCTCAAGTAAAATGTTGAAAAAGTCACAAGACAGCGCGCTGCCTTGCCTAAAACCTTTTTTGACATTGACCTTGATGGAGCAGTTTTCCATCGGCATCCTACCCAATTTGAAGAGTTTGGTAGGGATGCCAACACTAGACATGGCTATCATGTGTGGCCTTGAAATCGACAAAAAGGTGGTGAGTGTCGATCTGCATTCCTCAGGTCTTTTTCCAGGATCGGCCGCAGTGTGAAAATTTGGTCTATTGTGGGCTTCCCTGGCCTGAAACTACACTGATAAGAATCTCTCAGGGTGTTAACGAACGGTCTCAGGCGTTCACACAAAACAGAGAGGATTTTGTATGCGATGTTAAAGAGACTGATCCTTCTGTAAAGGGGTCTCCTTTCTTGTGGATCGAGCAAACGACACTGAGATTCCACTCGTCGGGCATGTATTCCTCCGACCATATCTTACAGATAAGTTGGTGCACGCGCCCTGTCAGATCATCTCCAGCTGCTTTAGACAGTCCGCCCGCTCCAGCAGCTTTGTTTGACTACAGCCTTGATATTGCTATCTTGACCTCGTCAACGTCGGGTGGACGGAATTCTTGTCTATCGTCGTACAAGTTGAGTGGAACATTCTGCCTGACAGCGGTATTTGAGGCTTCCTCGCCGTTTAACAATGCAGAAATGATTCTTCCAAAATCTTAGTATCAACTGCGGCTCTACCACAAGTTGTCTATTTTCGCCCCGGCAGGCTTCGATCCGGAGTTTGTATCCACTGGATATCTGTTTTACTTTCTGTAAAAACTTCTAGACTTTATGCCTGCTGTAACACCTCTCTATCTCCTCGACAGCGCGTTCCTTATGCTCCTCTTTTTCTTCCTGAGAAGCTGGTTCTCTTCTCTCCTATTATATTAGTAGAGCTCATGAACCGCTCTCGTCTTTCGATGCAGCATTGCGGGGCCGGTCGTCGTGGGCACTCGTCGTCAAACCACGTATTTTTCCTGGGCGGTGGTGTCGTAAAACCCAGAACATCATTGGTAGCTTCTTTCATAGCTTTTCCGTCGAACTTTCAGAGAGTTTTTGGGAGACTCGGTCGGCAAAATTCCTAGCCGTCGGTTGCGATTGTAGCTTTCCAAACTTGGAGTTCTTTCTCCCCTCCGTTGTTTTTTTACATCGGTGCTCTTACCTTGGCCTTAACAAGGAAGTGATCCGAATCGATGGCTCCTCGGAGGAGTGTCTGACGCCGATCGCAATGTAATGAATCTGGTCCCTTTATGGATGCTGATGTGTGGGAGCCACGCACTCACTATAGAGAGGTTTCGCCCCAAGACGAAATCCATCAGCTTTAGTCCGATCCCGGATATGATGTCGTGAAGGCTGTGTTTTCTGATGACTCTGGTAAACACTTCTTCCTTTCCCACCTGTGCATTGAAGTCTCCTAAAACGATCTTGGTGGGGCATTGATCGTATGTCCTTTCTAGGAGATCATAGAAGTCATCGTTGCTGTTGTCATCATTGTTCTCTGTCGGGGCGTAGGTGCAAATCAGGCTAATGTTAATGAATTCAGCCTTGATGCGGACTTAATGCTTAGGACTTTTCGCCTTAGTCTTCCTCGAACAACAAACCCACATCGAAATAATCGCTGCCGTCTCTCCCTATGGCAATCGCCGTAGCAAAAATCTCAGTTTCTCATCCTCTTTTTCTCCGACCCATCCCACTGCACTTCCTGGATTACGTGGTAATGTCTGTCTTGTAGCAGTGCAGGTCCTCCGCAAGTTCATCGGCTGCACGTGGTCTGTTAAGGGACCTTCCATTCCACATGCAGAAACGAAATTCAATTTGTTTTTTCCGTTTGCTGAGGTTGGCAACAGTGCATCCAGTATATCCGTCCATATCCGAGGCTTGTGGTTGCACCGTAGCCGCACGCTACCAACCTCCAACTGGGAGGTCAGACCCATCTTTTTTACACTCAGGCGGAGGGCGACCTCTGAGTATATTTGTTCGCTTCTCAACGGTTGTTATGATGGCTATCAAGGTGGCGCCGCGAGGAGCGTGTATGTCAACTTGACTTGCATACGTTGGGGGCAATCAACCACTTTGCGCTGTGTGCGGAAATGGGTCCTCAGATTTTAAGTAATAAACCTTGAAATGATAAGCATTTAGAGAGGAGCGTGACTTATGGCACTTAGTGTATGCTGGTACGAGGCTTGAATTCCTCAACTTGAGGTCGCAGCTCTTGAACTATTTACTTTCGACGAGGAGCATTGGAATAACGCCTTTTTAGGAATAACGCGTTTTTAGTTTCTTTCCGCTCTTGAGGTACATGAACGAGAAGAAACTTGCCGTTGACTCCTACTCCTTCAATGGGGACTTTTGACCTAGGCGTAAAGAAACTACTTCTATTGGAGGACACTTCACTTCATGACGCTATGATACATTTGATATGGCTCTTGGTATATCTGGCTATGTCTGTGGCTCTTGTTTTTTTTTTTTTTTATTTACCATTTCGTTAGCAAGAGCTGGTTGGCTAGGTGTAGCATCTGCCGCCGAGTGCTGGTCCGCTAAAAACAGCGAGGCTCTGCAATCGAACACCTTGCAGCTCTGTTAGTCAAGATCTACTTCCACCTCCTCGTGGTACCATCTGAAAATGTCCTGACCGTGGAAATTACTAACGATCGGATTAATGTTGACGACCCTTGCAAGAAACGAAAAAAGGACAACGACCTCGGCTCTGTACGTGTACGTGAAATGTTAGATCCGGACAGCTTGCGGACACTCTAGACCGCTATAAAGCGGACTTAACATCTACTACGGCTACTGCTACAGGGAGAGAGGACAACTATTGTTCGGATGCGGATTTGTTGTTCGAGATGGACTAAGGAAAAGCTTTCGGCATGTGAGCGAACGCCTTATAACGATCCGTACATTTTCTAACATCAGTCTGATCTGCGTCCACGCCCCCACGAAAGATAAGGATAACTCAACCAAAAATAAGTTAAACGATCTCCTAGACAGAACGTATGCCCAATGACCCAGCTATGACATCAAAATTGTACCAGGAGACTTCAATGCTAAGCTAGGTAAAGAAAGCGTCTTTGAATGAGTCATTGGCAAACACAGCCTACACGCCACAACGTCCGATAACGGATAGAGGCTGATTGATCTTGCTACTGGGCGAAATCTCCTTCTAGCCAGTACGCCCTTCACCCACCTCGATATACACAAAGGCACCTGATGGTCGCAAGATCAATCAATCACTAACCAGATTGATCACATCGCAATTGACGTTAGACACTCCTCCACTATTCTTGATTTTCCGAGGAGCTAACATCGACTCGGGTGATTTGTAGTAGCCAAGATGCGCCTATGGATATCACAAACGCAGCGGAGTAGAGTAAGAGTAGAATAGAGTAAGAATGCAAAGTTTTGGATTGAAGTTTTGGGCTTCAAGGCTCCACCACGAAGAAACACTTGGTTCAATGGCAGGTGTAGGATGGTTCACACAGCGAAGAAGGAGGCATACAAAGGTTCGCTGCATAAAATAATAAGAGCAGCTCGTGAGCTCTACGAGTTAAAAAGAAGGGAGGAGCATAAGCTTCTCAGGAGAAAGAAGAAAGAGCACCACGAGAAGCACGCGATTGAGGACATGGAGAGGTGTTACTGCAGGCATGATGTTCGAAAGTTTTATGAACAGATAAAACGAACATGCTAAGGTTATAGAGCCAAAACAGAAGCCTGTAGGGATGAGAACGGACACCTAGTAGGAGATGGCGATGTTAGTCAATATACCGCTGTCAGGCAAAATGATCCAATTCTTAAGGACGAAGATCGCAGAGAATTCCGTCTCCCTGACCTCGACGGGGTTAAGATAGCCATATCGAAACTAAAATCGAACAAAGCTGCTGGCGCAGACTGACTGTCTGCTGAGCTCTTCAAAGCAGTTGGAGATGACCTGGTTAGGAGCATGCACCAGTTTATCTGTAAGATATGGTCAGGGGAAATCATGCCCGAGATCGTTTGCCTGATCCACAAGAAATGAGACCCCTCTGATTGCGCCAACTACAGAGGAATAAGTGTCCTTAACATCGCCTACAAAAACTTAACTGCCGTTTTGTGTGAAGCCTGAAGCCTTTTGTAAATAAGCAGATAGGTCCTTATCAGTGTGGTTTCAGGCCAGGGAAGTCCATCAACGACCAAATCTTCACACTACGGCAGATCCGTGAAAAAAACTAATGAATTTCAAGTTAAAACTCACCATCACTCTTGCCAATCGCTTTTTCTTTGAGCTCAGGAGACAATTGAGCGATAAGAGCTCTCTCCCATACGACAAAGTTGACTCCATACAAGACCCTTGTCATTCCGGTCCTGCTGAGGAGGTCCTCGGTTGTTTCGAGAGAAACGCAGACGGGGACGGAGGAAATGATTCAACCACGGGCTTTAGTACAGCGACATGAGACAGGCGTCTAGGATGGCTAGGTCATGTAGAACGAATGGAGACCACAGCTCCAGCCCGGAAAGTATTTGAATTCAGCTCCGAGGGACGAAGAAACCGAGGGAACCTAAGCCAACTGGGTGTGCGGCAATGGAAAAGGCTAGCAGAAGATAGTGCTAGTTGGAGGGGCATGTTGGTTGATGCCCAGGTTCACCCCGAACATTAGCGCCCGATGAGAATCAGAGCTGGTGAGTCGAGCCTAATGTTCATCGACTGTGCAGGAAAAGATATTGCAGCAGGGTTTACTCAGTAAGAGGTCCTTAATTCTGGGGCTTATAATCTGCCTCTGTTGCTGGAGTAACTCGTCCATGCTTCAATCTGCAAATTCACAACCGAAGCGCAGATGGACTGACGGCTTATTAGATTTATTCTTGGATTTTCACTCGCCAAAATTGGTTAACTCTTCAGCGAAAAAGTTTCATTAGACTCCAGTAAATGAAATGTCATCTGCCGCCATCTACCGCTTCGCATCGAAAAACCACATTCAACGCCCTCGAACGCACCCATTTGCCGTGACCAGCACACCACCGAATACCATTTGACATTTCAATGGCTCCATCGCAGCCTGTCGCACTCGACCGTAGACGATATTAAACTTTTTCTTTTTTCTGTTTTTTCTTCTCATTATGGCGGATAAACTGAAGACCGTGCCTGTCGCCTGAATTAGTTTTATTGAAAGTTTCTGTGAAAACCTTCCATCGAGTAAATCGCCATTGAACTTTAACGCAAAACATTGACAATTGAGTCGCATTCGATTAAGTGTATACAGTGATTCGACCGCAGATGCGGTCAAGAAAGTGTCCCATTCGATTGGATTCCTGGTTACTGGCGAGAGTGTAGAAAAGGAAAATTGAATTCGGGATTGATTGCCACTATACATATTCGAGAAGGGAATTGGCCCTTTGATGCACTGGCGCTGTGCTGAACCAACTTAATTCTGCCATGGCCGCCGAACCTATGCGTAAGTGAAAATTAATTGTTAAGCAATGTGCAATGCCTGCAGTACGTGCCTGTCCTATATGTACCTCCAAATTATGCGACATCGATTACTCACATGCGGGAGTGGTGAGTGGTGGCCGAGCCGGTTTGGTAATGTGCCATAAAAGTGCGACAGGAGGTAGGCAAAAGGGCTGGTCGGTCGGTCAAAGTTTTGATAGATTTCTAAGTAACAATCGGTGGAATTGCATCCGGGGTAGGTCAAATGTGTTGGATTGTGTTCCGAGTTGTGTTATTTATAGTTACTTGGTGCGAGTATCTGCATTGTTTTGAAGGTTTCATTGTGTAATAGAAGTCCGACTGCACCAAATTGGACGTGCTGTAGTGGGTTGGAGTGGTCTCTTGCAACCGATTAGTTTAGTGATTACGGAAAGGAATAGTGACGTACGTAAGGCAGTTTACTCGAGAATAGTGGTTTCACTTCCGTGTACTATCGACGTTCGTTCAGATATGATTTTATTGCAATCGACGCATTTTGTGTCTGTTGCTTGGGGAGCGTGTGCACACTGATAAGATGTTCTGACATCAGAATACGTGATTCCAATGCTGTTATTGTTTATCACGCATTGTTTTGGATTGTTCGGGTCATTTCCAGAATACTCACTGCTGGTGGTGGTAATGGAAAGAATGTGGAAAAGTTGGATTTGGTGGAATATCTGTGTACCTATCTAAGTCGTAGCTTTTGCTATTGAGTTATGCTTTTATTTCAAGTAGCAATGATTCGGTGGACAGTATGTTGATTGCTCATTCGGATAACTTGAACTTCACAAGGGGAATGTCATTAAATGGCACAATTTCTCAATTCTTCGGTCGTAGTCTTGCTTATATCGAAGCAAGTGGCTTCGATAGTGGCCTGCCTAAGCAAATTAGTCCATTCGCACTTTTATTATTGATCTGCAACAGCCAGCCACGTAGCGTTCACTGGTGATTGGGTTATCTTTCAAAATCAATATCACATTGATTCGTTCGCGTCTCATCGGATTGCTTTCCTAACGCAACAATGTTTGCGGAAGTCGCAGTTTACATAGCCGTTTGTGGACGCTATCGATTGGCGAAGAGGAACTATCAGATCGCTAAAGTAAATGCTGGAAAGGATCGGCGAGTTCACTTTCACGTTGGGCATTTTCACAACGTACTTTCTACTTACGTCCAACTGTTTGAGTTTGTAGTAAAGTGCTTCTAACCATATGATAGCAATCAAGCAGGCACCCGTACCATAGGTAGTGAGATTCGACACGGCAAGTAGGTATAGTATAATGCCTTGCCCTGAAACCGAATTATGTTCTTGTCCTCAACCCATTTAAACAGGGCTCTGTGGATCACCTTCTCGAAGACCTTGCTGATACTCGCAAGGAGACTTATCGACCGGAGATTTGCCAGGGTAGAGGTGTCTTTGCATCACTGCCGTTTTAGCCACTGGTGGAAGGTGCTTAATTGGAAATCCTCCGTCGAAATGAATAGTGGGTTAGCCCCTTCATCAGTGAATGCATTGTTTGCCATAAAGTCATCCCTGTACCCGGTGAAACCAAGGCTCTCGGATCGCCATTGCTCGATATCATTTCGAAGTAGAAGTAGTGAAGCATTCACCATGTACACTTCCTCGGGGACAGCTCCCACTCACCACTTTCTCTTGAGGATCCTCGATCGCAAAGAATTCGTCTAGGACGGTGCTCTCTGCTCGATATAATTTCGAAGGTAGAAGTAGTGAAGCATTCACTTTGTACATTTCCTCGAGGACATCTCTCACTGTCACTACTTTCCCTTGCGGATCCTCGATCGCAAAGAACTCGTCGTCTAGGATGGTGATCTCTTGATCAATGCTGACTGTACATAGAAGACATTCGTTGCCTGACGTTCTGGGAAGTTTCAGGTCCTGAATGTTCTGATTTTTTTTTATTTGCGGGAATATATTCGCCTCATTGAATCTTACAGCGGGAATTTTGCTGTTTCAATGCAAACTTACAGATATTCCGTAATTTTCTCTGATCAACTGTTGAGGATTCTTAATCAGTCCTGTCCATAAACTGGTTGTACAAGAGTTTGAGTCCTGACATGACTCTACCTTTCTGTCTTTGAAGTGCGTCCGTTGTCGGATCTCGGTATACGTTAGTGGTATAGTGGTGCCGTTGGTGTGTCATCGTTTTGTCCATAGTCTCTTTAATCAATTCGTCCATTTGTATAAAGTTGCTGTCAATCTTTATTCTTTTAAATTATGGCACTCAGTCCTCAGTGGTCACTGTCGTATTCAATGGTCCGTAAACAGTTAGTAGCAGGCAGCTAGTCGTGAGTCAAGCCGCACAAGATCCAGATAGGAGGCGCTTCTAAGAAACGACGGACTATCTGTTGCGAGCAACTTGATTTTGTACTTTGGCGTAGTATGCTCCCTCTGGTGTTAAGTACATTATTTCCACCATTACCATGTTGGGGATTCAGATCTCCGACCAAAACGTCTTCCAAGTTCAAGCGCAGAAATCGAAAGAGTGTCTCAAGCTCTGCAACGAAGATATTGAGCTGAGGTGCGCTAGTTGTATGTTAGCGTTACAGTTCATCAAGGACCAAAGCCTAGCTTCTCTGAATCAACCATGTTGTGTGTGATTTTATTTTCCCATGCCGGTTCCTAACGGCGAAATTCGAGAAGTTTTTCCTGACAATTGTACTACAGGGTGTTTGTCAGTACCCGACTGAGGAGAAGTACCGTGAAAAACACGTTCGATGACATCGCTGTTTTCGGGATTCGATCCGGTGTCAGAGGCTAGCACATTACCCACGGCGCTCTCAAGAGCTGCGCTCGTTAAAGGTTCTTGATTTCTGTGGGCACTGCGAAATCGAATGTTTTTTGTTTTTTGCAGTTGCCGTAGAGCGGACACACCAACACGGGAAACAGATAAAACACGTTCGTACACTTTCGCGTATGCGACCGACGATGTCGCTGTGTCCTTTTAGCGCTGTGTATTGATATTTGCTTTGTTTGTTTCCGCCTAGTTCGGCAAGTATTGTCACAGTGCGGCATTCCTATTTGTTCGAGATTTCTTTCATCATTCGCGCGTCGCCTTAAATCCAGTCGTTCTTCAGGACAGTGAGTTTTACATGACGTTGTCAATGACCATATTGAAACACTTAAATGACGGTGTCTTGTCTAGGCATTCAATACCACTGAATCCTGCATTGTCGTCTCCCATAACCTGGCAAGTTCGGCAGCAGGATTAAGGCTGAATAATGTCCGATAAATGTCTAAATGGTAGGAGTATTGCTAGCCCAAAGGTATTTGAAGTCAATGAACTGCAATTGGTCGTTTCAGATCGGGCGAATCGTTGATCGGAAGAGGAATAGGAGGCACGTATTAAAATATTTCGACGCGTATACGGGTAGCTGTAGACCCAGGAGAGGATATTCAAAAAACGCCTATTTTTCAACCAACCAACTTTCGAGTAGGATAGGATAAAGATGTTGGCAAAACTGAATCATCTAATGGGCAGTCCTTTTGTGCCAGAAACTTTGTTCCGATTAAACGGTGACATTGCATCTTTCTTTTCCAATAGTTTACGCTCTCTTGCATCATATTCCATAGTGAGTTTTGTATGCGAAATGCTTATACAGATCCAAGAAATTTTTCAGATCCTTGGATCTAGTTACAATCTGTAAGGCGTTTATTCGCCATGTCTGGTCCTGTGAATGTAAGACCTCATTGTACCTGCTAGAAAGGATTCAAAGCCGCGCGATACAACTTTAATTAAACTCCAGCGTCACCAAACGATTAGATTTGGTAGAACATCGCAGGAATGTCTCTTGTCATTTCTTGTTTTATAGATACCTGCAGTCCACCCTTTCGACAATTTTCCCGCAACACAAGCTTTTTCTTAACGTGGGCCTTCCATTTTAATTTCGCGACGGAATTCGCGCTTCGTTAACAAAAAACGGAAAGCCTATCCGCTTTCTGTATGTACAATTAACATGGACAGATTTAGTGTCGTTAAGTACTACTCGCCAAGTCTTTGTCCAGTCATTTATACGTACTAGTCCGTTGCAGTTTCATAGTTCATTCTTCAACCGACTCACCCGTTGCGAGAATAGCTGTATCTTCGACGAACGTGGCTATAACGTAATATTGCGTTTGTGATTTATCGCAAGTGTAAAGTAAATACTGAATTGGGCCGAGTACACTTCCCTGAGAAACGCCAACCGAAATCACTACAGTCGGAGTACGCTCTTCCGTATTAAACGCGAAATAATCTATTCGCATGATATGTTCTTAAAATATTGGATAGCTTCTCTGGTAAGATTTAGCTTAGACACTAAGCCTTCGTGCCACATTTTGTCAAAGGTTTGAAACATGTCAAGGAATACATTCAAACATACCAGTTTGTATTCGAGGCGACACTGAATGTGATCGTTCCTTGTACGACAGAAGGCAGCACTGTGTTTTGGAAGCATTCAATTCCATTCTATTCTCTTTCCCCCATACAACGATGCTGTCGATATCGACTTAGCATATCGTCGGTTCGTTTCCGCTTAACATACTGTTGCGGACACGTACCGACGATTGTGTTCGAATTTCGCTGTCAAAGTTTGGAATGCTGTGATGCAGCTGAAAAGGAAATGATGGTAACTTTCAGCGGCATACTGCTGAATGTCAATGCCAGAGCATTCTAGAGACTTCTGTAGGCAAACGTTTGACGGCGAACATTCGAGAGATTGGACCGAGGGCTATGTATATAAGAGAGAACACTCGCCCTGGGGGCTTTCAGTATTCAGTATTCGTTCAGTGTATTCAGTATCAGTGACTCAGTGATCAGTCGGTAATCCACTAATCAAGTAATCAAACCATCTAGTGGACCAATATCTAACAGTTGTACAGACGAAATGTGTATTGAATAACCAAGTCAATAAAGCGTTAAGTGTTATAAAAGTTTCTAATAAAGGTGAAGCGCCCAGATAATTGATCTGAGGTTGAATCATAAAGTTTGTGTATTGTATGAACAAGGAAACATTTGTAGTTCATCGCCATCAAGTAGTCGAACCCTATTCTGGACAATTAACATTTCGTAACAATACTTTGCCGCTATTTACAATCGAAGACCAGGGTGGTATGGTAGTGAACGAATATGAGAAACTAAGTGTACTGCCGTCAGCAAAGGAATGAATTGGATTAGAAATGACAGACAGTATCGGACAGTATCGGAGACAAATCGAAATTCTGTGGAACACCAGCTTCAAAAACGGTGCGATTACGTTGTGTTTCAGTAGCGTTTCACTGACGGTAATTCAGTCATTCAGAATGGTCTGCGTTCATTTATGAGGCACCCAAGCATCGGGCTTCTTTAAATAGGTTGAGTGTCATGTGGTGGATGTTTAGTACCTTCACTATCACCTAAAAGTTTGCGTGTCGTTTCTGCTCCAGCTACCGATCAGGGCGAGGCGCATTTTTGACACCGACATTTCCGGAACGGAATTGAGCAAGCCACTCCTGGGTCCGGCGTTCACTCACACCATCCTTACCATAAACTACACAGATTTTTCAGCATGTTTTGGCAGTTTTTTACCTTTTTGTTTATAGTAAAGAGGTGTCACAGCATATTTTCACTCATTTTCAAATCAAAATAACTTCTTACGTAAAGAGTGAATTGTAAAACTGTGTACACACGGTATGTAGGCTAAAATGTCACCTTCTAAACGTATGCTTGACAGAACCGGGTTAGGGTTACCCAATATAAGGGCGCCAACATCATCCACTGACCAAACACAGTGGAGACTTAACCACGGATCCAGTGCAACCAATTTTTCGATGGCGCCTCTCCGATGCTTGCTCTTTTCTTGTTTTAAGAAGTGAATAGTGAATCTGTAGAACTTGCCGAGCTAACAAGTAGATTCCCCTGTGACTTCCAGTTGCACACTGGCGATATTCACATTGATTTTCTATGGTGTCGGTAAGTAGACGACGTCTAACATGTTTGAAGAAGACGTGGTCACAAAGACTAAGATGGCATGTTGAGGTAAATGTGTCTCATTCAAGGGTTGTTCTAACATCCAAAGAGATGAGAAATTTCTTAAGTCGATGATAGTCTTCTTCTTTGGTAGCGTTACAGCCCATGGAGGGGCTTCTCTCGACCACTAAAGTCGATAGTAGTGCGATTAATTTAGCTTGCTTTGGTGGATTCTATGAACCTTCAAGGACGTGCGTCGTTGCTTACGGACGCCTGACCTTGTCAACTACCTTGAACTTTCAGATCTTTCTCTGTCATGGTACGTAAGAGCATTTCGATTCGGAGCATTACTTCTCCGTCATATACTAACCCAAGATCAACCAAGAGGCCATGTCACCCACTGTTCTCTCTTCCAATCATGACCCCTTTCACTCTATTTCAGTAATCGAATTTCTATTATGCAATGAATCCGCAGCCATCCATTATATAATTCATTTTGCATCAGATTTGGAATGCGATCAAAGGAATCTCGTCAAAGTGCCAACACTTCATTCAAACAATTATTCACGCCTTCTAAGCCCTAAGCCGCAAGCCGAACGGTCCGCCCGCTCGCCAATCTGTATAGGTCAATCGGGGAAAAATAGAATTTTTTGGACGAGGCCAAGAACTCATCGGTCGATAATCGTATCTCTATGTGTAAAACGACAAACGACAAATCGAAACACATCCGGGCAGTTGCCAAATTGACTAATGGACACGCTTTACTCAGAAGGAAATTGCAAAAATACCAAAAATACACTCATTCACAAGTTGCAATTGAAGGCACTTATTTAGCATCTTAATGTACGCGAACATACGTGTGTATATTTGTGGTTTTAATTAGTGGGGCTCGGTTGATTCGTCTTAAATTTCATAATTCATTTAATCGACACCGAGCTGAGGAGCGTGAAGGAGCAAAAGTACCGAGTAAACAAGTAGGTACTTGTGGCATTAAAAGTCTGTTTGTCGTTCTCAATTAGTGGGTAGAGCGCCAGCCGCACGTCCGTCGCTCCTCCGCTGAGAATGCGGAATTTACGTGTACTATGTATGGTCTTTAAATAAAATTGGCAAACACAAATTTAGCTACAGATACTCATTGCTTTTCTCTCTACAGCCCGTCGGCTCTCTCTTGGTATTTTCCACCTTGACGTCGTCTGTCTGTGTACATATATAGTCGTGGGTTTTCGCATGTCTTTTTGTTGTTTTGACTTAAATTTTGATTGAATTGGAAATATGTGCGCTGCGCCTTACACCACCTCATCTATACAGACTAGTGGGCCAGAAGTCGAGGAGAGATCGTTCAGGAATTCCAAAAAAGGCGAATCAGTTGTTTTTTTTTTTTTTGTTCGATATTCTATTGTGTGATGGGACGTATGAGTGACATATTCGATTGGAATGCATTCCCTAACGCAAGTACACGTTCCACACGTCTAGTACTAATGCACTGGCACCCGGTGTTGTTTCTCACACACATCCTTATTCAATCCGATGCGATGAGTAGCAATTGTTTCTCTGTGTCTTAAGTATCTGAAAATATCTAATGTATCCATGCGAAAGAAAAAACGGTCTCTGCCTTGACAAACGTCGTGCTGGTAAGAGCTTTCTCAACATGCCATCACCGTCGTCGTCAGTATGCTATGCGATACCAACGAATCGATTACGCCGCCGCGCAACTCTAGAGCCGGACGTCGTGTTGTTGCCGCATCGACCGAGATCATTGGAAAATCATTGCAATTCAATAACTCTCATTTTCGGATAGTGTTATTGCTATAACCAACGTGAAAGTGCGATTTGTTTCAAAGTTGTTTTTTGAAAAAGTTTTTTTTTTTAATTTTTTTTTTTTTTTTTGTTTCACAAAATGACCGACCGTATCAGGATCAATTCTTTGTACCTGTGCTTGCCCTGTACATAGTGTGTTTTCCAAAAAAACAAAAATTGAACATCAATTACTTGGCGATTTGATTTTGGAAAAAAAAAATTTAATCGACATCGATCGGCAAGAGCAACAGCTACCCGAAGAGCCGACAGTGAGTGCGCGTAATTATTTTTAGAACAACATATATGTACACATGCTGCCTGTCTCTATAGATCTCTTGTGTGCCGTTTCTATTCAGTGTGTGTTCCACAATGTGCAAACTATTCGAACGATATCTAAAAATACTCGGTGGTAGCCGTAGATCTAGCCGTGACGGTGCGGTCTTCTCTAACTCTAACTCGTACGATTATCAAGGATTTCGTTTTTTAGCTTTTATTTCTCTTTTTATTCTGTGGTTTCTATAAATGTATTGTATAAGGCCCCTCAGGTCCACCTTCTGCTCGCTTCCATTTCCGCTTTGTTTTCTCTCCTTTTCCCCGTGAATTGACAATTTTGTTTGATTTTTTAAAAGGCAATTTATAGACCCGAGTTGTGTTCGGTCGGCCAGTCTACCACCCCCGCCCGTGGTGGCCTAGTTATTTACACATTTCGTTTCATTTGAAATGTGAATGTTTATTTGTGTGTTTCTCCTTTCTTGATACTCAGTTATACAACGTGTCCAAGAAGTGTCACACACCACCGAAACGAATACGTATACCGTGGGGCTGTGCCAGATTTGGCGTTGGATTGAAACGAGGAAAGGAATTTGAATTTTCAGCTGAAAATGTCTTAAAATACGCTTTTGAGGGCATGTCCATTTCTCATGCTCCCTCTCTATCTAAGCACGTGGACGGCGTCATCATGTCACGCAAAAGCAATGCAAAACAACACAAGACTTCAAACATCTAAATACAAGTCATCGTTGTATGTAAACCAGCTTAACGCCGTTGGCTGGTTCCTGTCAGAGACGTTTTGCTGTGATATTGACCATACTTACATGGCGCTACAATCCTGCTGAGAGCACCGTGGCGATGATACGGCAATACCGTCAACAGCCATGTCATCGAACGTGTTTTCACGGTGCTTCTCCTCAGCAGGGTACTGATAAAATCGCCAGTAATTGCCATGAAACGCTTCTCGAAATTCGCCGTTCGGAGTCGGCAATAAACTGTAAGCCCTTTTCATCTATTGGGAAACAAAATCGCACACAACATCGCTGATTTAGAGAAGCTAGGCTTAGCTAGGCACGCATACATACATGCGTGCTTCGCTCGACAACAAATCGATTTTTAAGTTCCGACTCGGCTTCTTCGCCTCTTGTGGTGAAAATTATAGGCCACAACTATCGCAGTTGTATCCGCAAATGCTTGACAATGTCTAAGTCTTTGTACATCCACTGTTGTCAGGGTCATACGAGGTGTGCCAAATGAGTTCCGGGAATTTGAAAACAAGCAAATTAACAACGAATCCAACGTTGCTTCCGCGATTCGAAGCACCCTTGATAATCATCCGAAGTTAACTCGCTCTGAATCATGGTTATAGCCTCTTTGAACTTCTCTACACCGCCATGATGGGTTCCCTTAAGTGTGACTTCATTTTGGGCAACATCGGGGTTATAGGCGGGATGCGACAACGTTGTTAGGCTTTTTCTTTGCTTTTTCCAAAAACTCCTGCACAATCAACAAGGAATGGGTCGGTGTATTGTCCTAACGCAATATCCGGCCCTTGACATTGCTATTGCCGCCACAGGAAAATTTCCCAGCAGTCTATGCGACCTTATACAGAGTGCATTACATACAGTAGAAACCTGGAAGCAGTACTGTGGACTTGGGGTGAACCCTAAGAAGACCGATCTAGTACTGTTTACTAACAAATATAAAATTCTGCCTCTCAACCCACCGTGGTTGGGTGGAACCCAACTAATAATCAAAGAGCAGGCCAAATATCTAGGCCTAGTCCTGGACAAGAAGCGGAATTGGAAACCCAACATTCTTGACCGCGTCAAGAAAGCAACTGTTGCCCTCTACAGTTGCAAAAATGTGGTGGGCAAGAAGTGGGGTCTCCAACCAAGCATTATGCACTGGCTCTACACGGCGGTCATAAGGCCCATCCTCCTGTATGGCGTCGTAGTCTGGTGGACTGCTCTGGACAAGGCAGTCAATCGAAACCTTCTGGGGAAAGTACAAAGATCGGCCAGCTTATACATAAGCGGAGCGATCAGATCAACCCCCACGGAGGCCCTAATCATTCTGCTACACCTTCCACCACTGAATCTTTTCAGCAAACAAATTGCTGCCTGCGCGGCCCTGAGGATGAGGAGCATAATAAAATGGCCCACATCACAAAAAGGACACACAACCATTCTAAAACACTTCGAGGTACCCATGGACACAGACTATGTCATCCCGCAAAACGTGTTCACTAGGAACTTCGAAGTTGTTTTTCCATCCAGGGAGGAATGGGCTGAAGGGAAAGTCATACCAAAGGACTCGATCTCCCTGTATACCGATGGCTCTAAGATGGAGTCGGGTGTAGGCAGTGGAGTCTTCTCCAAGGAGCTTAACCTCAGCCTATCCTTCAGAATCCCAAATTACTGCTGTGTGTATCAGGCTGAAATAACAGCGATAACAGAGGCCCTTGCATGGCTCAGGATCAATGTAATATCCGCCAAGGATATTATCATTTGCACGGATAGCCAATCTGCGATAAAATCCCTGGCAGCGGTAACCCACAAATCAAAGACATCTCTCAACTGTCGCCTATCTCTAGATGAGATGGCTGAGCAGTTCAACATTAAAGTATTGTGGGTTCCCGGGCATAGGGATATTCCAGGAAACTGCGCGGCCGACGAACTCGCAAAGTTAGGGTCTAGCACATTCAGCCTACCTACCCTCGGGTACCTAGAAACACCAATAAGTACGGCAAAGCATATGATAAAACTCTAAACCACTAAGGCGGCCAACCTCCAATGGAATGAGAGTAATATCGGCTTTATCACCAAACAACTCTGGCCTAAATTAAACCTAGGACGAAGTAGGGACCTAATGGCAACCAAAAGGGCAACCTTAAGTACTCTGGTGGGTGTCATTACAGGTCACTGCATCATTGGGAAACACGCCGCCAGACTGGGAATACCCTCCAACGACTTCTGTCGCGGCTGCATGGACGAGGAGGAGGAGGAATCAATACATCACCTCCTCTGCTCATGCCCCTCTTTTGCGAATCGCAGAAGGATCCACCTCGGCGCACCCTTCTATGATAATTTAAGTGAGCTTCCTCTTCTTTGGTGGCGTTACAGCCCATGAAGGACCAGAGCCAAGCTTCCCTTCAATCACCCATGTTGTGTGTGATTCTATTTTTCACACAGGTGAAAGGGACCTACAGTTTAATGCCGATTCCGAACGGCGTGAGTCGAGAAGCTTTTTCTAGGCAAGTTATACTACGGCGGGTTTCGCCAGTACCCCGCGGAGGAGGGACGCCGCGAAATAAACATTCGATGGCGTTGGTGTTAACATAGATCCGTTCCGTTTTATTATCCGAGGCTGTTTTGTGTTTCTGAGCAATTAGTGGTTTTACGGTTATGGTTCGCTAGACCATAGCCCAACCGACACTATTCCTGTTTGGTGGCGCAGGATACTCGCCATTCGGCCTCTTCCGTCAGTAATTTCCCTTTTAAGGAAATTTCCAGATGGCACCACGAGGAGGTGGAAGTAGGACCTGACTAGCAGAGCTGCAAGATGTTCGGCTGCAGAGGCTCTTACTCGCTTTTTGTCGGGCCAGCATCCGTCGGCAGATGCTACCCCTATGAGGCCTTTGCTAGTCCTTCACCATCCCATAAACACAGAGCTCGCTCATCGTGCGTCAGAGTCCAACACACTAACTACTTCGCCACGGCGCCCTCTTAGGTGAGCTAGCAGACCATAAAATAGCTCAACTCCATCGCTTCATCAGAAGCACCGGTTGGTTCTCTGGTAGCGGATCTGGGTAACACGATCCATGTGGTATCACAATGGGCCGACTTCGGCCTATGTGTGGCTTATGCCGACCACAATAACCTAACCTAACCTAATATCCGGCCCTTCTGGGCGAGTTCGAGTCGCACATGGAAAACACGTGCTCGCAGCCTCTTCAGGACGCCATCATTGATGAACGATGCCGCGGATATCGAAAAAAGACCGATCAACATTTCCTTAAATCTCGACGTTGGCCGCTCCCTAAATTTTTCCATACGCAGCTTACCTTCTGCTGACTGTTGACTATTTAGAACTATCGGACTATTCAAGTTCCTGCCAATGTTCTGAATGCGGAACAAGAAATCCTTACAGATCGATTTTCACTAATTTTTCGCGATGTCACTAAAAAAAGTTTTGTTTTGGAAAACCACGCACATCACACGAACAAAAGGTGCTATCGGCTTCAGTATTGTATGAAAGCTGAAAGAAAGGACCCCGCGTTTGAGGAGCGGCGCAGTGTTCCCACCGAATAAGGCTTAGATGATGAACTTCTACATTTACTCGTAAGATCTTGCTACCCGCCACAGAATCGATGAATACGTAGAAAATATGAGCACTGCAATGTAGAGACTGATCTGCTGTAGACAGGATGGTGACACTAATTTGTAGGCTTCAATAAGAGAACGTCTCCTTTCTTATGGCATATATTCGCCTAACAATTAAGTCATCATTCGGTGCTTTATAGATTTGTTTATAGGTCTTGATCCAATAGGTCCAAGTTTGTATGACCGATGGATGTAGTTTCGGGGAAAATTAGTCCAAAGGCACTTTCATATTTCTTCTGGAAGTAACTCTGATGTAATGACCGATGTATAGTCGTTTGGTCCGTCTTGTTGAAAGTACATATTGCTCAAGTCCATGTCATCCAATGGAGGCCATAAAAGGTTCGACCCGATATCGTTCGCCATTGACAGTCAGCGTTTGACCATTTTCGTTTCGGAAGGTATATAATCTAAATGCACCGCCTGACGAAAATCAACGCCAAATAGTAGGTTTCTTCAGATGCAATGGGGGCTCTTGTGCTTCTGTGGAGTAATTTCTTCCTAAATGTAGCAATTTTGCTTGTTCACCAAGTCGCATCCGTTTCCAAGATATTTATTGTACGCACCTATGCAGCACTAATTATCCAACATTTCTTGACGTCTTCTATGTACGAAGTCCTTTACCTGGTTCAACTATAAATGCATAAAGTGTGTCCTTAAAGCCCTTAATACTTTCTACATTTCTTAACTGTTAACATTGAATTTCTTCGATTTTTATGTCTAAATTTGTTGGCGGAATGAATTTTTTGCTAATGATTCATAGAGCATGATGCTGAAAGTCTTTGGTGATGAGGCTTTGTCGAAATAGAATTCCAAGAAGGCCGAGAACGTGTCGAAAACGAAGAGCATCCCGGACGACCATCAACCTTAATCGACGAAGCTTACATCCAAAAAAATTAAAAGTTTGGTGCTTGCAAACCGTCGTACAACAATTCGAGATTTTGCTGATGATGTTGGCATTTTAAAAGTGCCAAAAATCAGGGACGTGTTGGCGGTCTTCTTGGATTATCGTGGTATTGTGCATTTTGAGTTCTGTCCGCCGGGTCAAACTCTGAAGGAGGAATATTATTTGAGCGTTTGCGTGAAGCTGTTCGCCTAAAAAAAGCCGGAGTTGTGGTGAGACAACTCTTGATTTTTGCACCGCCTTACGCTGCATTGATTCTTCGTGACCATTTGGTCAAAAATTCGATCTATAACAACTGTATTCACCTGACTTGGCATCATGCGACTTTTGGCTATTTTAATAAACTCAAAACACCGCTCCGGGGTCAACATTTTGAGTCGATGGAGGTGATACAAGCTGCATTGAAGAGAGAGCTGAAGTATATCCAGGAAAACAACTTTAACTTCAACTTTGGCATAAGTGCATTATGTCAGTGGGGGGTTATTTTGAAGGCGACGGAATTGATTTGGAAGAATAAACAAAGATTTTTCAAAATAAATGATATGTCACCTTACTTTTTGAACACAGTAGTATATACATATGTATTTCATGAGTTCCTCGTGATTTTAAGATGTCGCCTTCTACTTAATACATTTTTCTCGTGTTCTTTTATGGATTTCTTGTCCATATTCATCGGATTTGAACAGAAATCAGGGCAAGCGGGGTGCTAAACTTTGTATGTAAAAAAAAAACAAAAATAAAACTATCGGCATGGAAGCTTGATCAAAATTACTACCATCCAGTTACATTATTTATTAAGTAAACAGCAAACATGTTTGGTCAAAGTTGCATACTTGCATCGTCCAAATGTGAAACGGGGTGTTCAACATTTTATGGGAAAAAATATTCTGACCGAATTGACCCGAAGCTTTTTAAAAACATTCTACGGGGCAAACATTGGGTTTGTATTTCCCTAATTTTCTAAATTACAGCTTTCTCTGGCTTAATGGGGTGTTCAACTTTGTATGTAAAACAGAAGTCTCGCCAGCCGTAACTACGGATGACCAATTCCCCACATCTCACACCTACGGGAATAATTCATGAGATTTAAGCGCGCCCATTACACCGCCCACACGCCCCTTATCCGCAGTTAATATTTTAATAAACACATCCACAAGCACAACAACGTTCCGAATTCGAAATCCGAATCCGAAGCATTTCATAAATAAACACGATTGTAAATTGTGTCAAGAATTTCAGAAGAAAAATAAATATTTCCAATTGCCCGTTCCTTTCGTTTTTGATACTTTTATTAGACGTAGAGCAGAGCATGCATTTGCTCGGTATACGAGCAGTTTTGTACGTACACCGGCCGGTCATGTTTCGAGATGTGTGTATTTAGAAAGACAACTGAATAACACGGACTACATATGATCCATCCAAGCGTGGGCCATGAGAATGATTTATGATTTCGCTGCGAAAATTCTTATTCGATGCCAAGCTAAAACTAAAACCGCCAGCAATTAAAAATATCTTTCGGCTAAAATCTAAAAACAACTCTTCTTCACCGCCGGTTATGATTAAATTTGAGTCGCCTAAGGATAAGAGTCTTGTGCTGAGGTCGATCGGTAACCATCGCAAGATAACTAAAACGCAGCTCTGCCTTCAAGATATTGGAATTAGTGATATTGGTGCTAACAAAAACAGTAAACACTCACCTGTTTACGTTCACGAAAGCTTAACGGCTCGAAATCGATCTCTGCTCCAACATGCACTTAAATTAAAGCGAGAGCAAAAACTTCAATCAGCATTTACCTTCCGTGGTCTCGTTTATATCAAGGTAACCAAAGAAGAGGATGCAAAATTAATTGAGACTGCTGATGACCTTACCGTCTATGCCACAACGTCACGAACAACAACAAGAACAGCTCTAACAGATGACAACAAAACATAAGTACTTTAGTTTAGAAATTTCTATCATAGCATTTTTATTTGAATTTGAAAGCTTGCTTAATTTTTGTTTATACTCTTATATTATAAATACCTATTATCATCACACCTTTTGTCTTCTTGTCTATTGCTTATACATTCTTCTTGAACGGTGGTTGATTTGAAATCTTCCTTTCTTAATCTTTGAGAATGGTTGATTCCAATAGACCATACAGAAACTCCACAGACGCTTCTAGTCAAAATCATACAAAGCGTGCAATGGTTAATGTTTTATGTAGTCAGCGCACGGGTTTACAGATTGCTCATATTAATGCACAAAGTATTTTACCAAAATTCGATGAATTCAGATTCATATTTGAAGGCTCAAAGGTTGACGTGGTTTGTGTTTCAGAGACTTGGCTGTCAAGTAATGTTACAGATGCTGTATGTTCCTTAAATGGATTTCATAAGCCTTTTCGCTCTGATAGGGTTGGAAGATGTGGGGGAGGTGCTGCCATTTTCGTCCGCAGAGAAATAAATTGCAAATTCGTAAGGAAGGCGCCAATTGGAAGCGAGATTGATTATGTATTTGTAGAAATATTATGTAATGAAAACAAAATCTTACTGGGCTCAGTGTACAGGCCTAAAAACAATATAGACACAACAATGATTATAAGAGTCATAGATGATTTATCTTTTATATCACCCTTTGTTATCGTTGTAGGCGACTTTAACAGCAACATACTTAATGATTCATCTCTGGTCTACAATATGAGCTCCTTAAATCTTTTTCCAGTAAATACATCATCACCCACACATTTCACCAGCTATAGCAGTACTCTTCTCGATGTATTTTTTGTCAGCCATCTGTACAAAGTTCTAAATTTTAATCAAATCTCAGTTCCTGTCTTCTCGCATCACGATTTAATCCATATGACTTTCCAATGTGATCCTTTGATTTTAAGTAGAACCATACGCTTTCGCGATTTCAGACATATAAATCTGCGTCTGTTGGAAGAAGACTTAAAGAGAATAGAGTGGTTTCGGGTTTATGTAATGCCTGCTGTTGATGATCAAGTCTCGTTCATTCAAGAAAACTTAAAAAACTTATTTGAATCACACGTCCCATTAGTTACAAAGAATGTTACAAGAAAAAACGTTCCATGGTTCAACACTCATATAAAAAAACTGATTTTCGATCGCGACCAGGCTTATAAATGTTGGAAACGTTTTCGATTAAATTTGTTGTACAATGTATTTAAAAGGCTGAGAAATAAGGTAACAACTGAGATACGCGAAGCAAAGAAACGTTATTTTGCCCCACGATTGGACCCCTCTCAAGCTGGACACACACTTTGGAAAAACCTACGGGACATTGGTGTTGGCAAACAAAAGAATAGTACATATGATAATATTGACTGCAATGAACTCAATAGGAAATTTTTATCTCTTCCAAGCCCAGAAGTCATCGATGATACAATGGCCTTATCATATGAGAACAACCTCTTTTCATTTCCATGTTTTAGTTACTCACCAGTAGATGAAGCAGACGTCTTAGAAAGCTGCATTCGTGTAAAATCAAATTCAATTGGGCTTGATGAAATTCACCCGGTTTTCGTTAAAGTTATACTTCCGTATATTCTTAAATATATAACACACCTTTTTAATACAATTTTTTCGTCGAATGTCTTTCCTTCTGCTTGGAAACAAGCAAAGATTATACCAATTCCAAAAAATCAAAATGAGTTTAGACCTATTGCCATTCTACCATTTTTTTCCAAGGTCCTGGAAAGGATAATGAGTACCCAGATAAGAAAATATTTAACTGACAACAACTTGTTATGCATAAATCAGTCTGGATTCCGTCCGAAACACAGCTGTACTACAACTCTTATAAACGTTGTTGAAGACATAAGACAAGCTGTTGACCGTGACAATGTTACCTTCCTCATTCTCTTGGATTTTTCTAAGGCGTTTGACACGGTCAGCCATAAGGTCCTGTGTAGCAAGCTTGTTAACCAGTTTAATTTCTCTTTCCCTTCGGCAATGTTAATACAGTCATATTTGAGTTTCAGATCTCAGGCAGTTGTGGCAAATCGCTCCGTGTCTGAATTTCTCATGTTGAGCAGAGGGGTTCCACAGGGTTCAATACTGGGTCCGTTATTGTTCTCCATGTACATTAATGATCTGCCTCTTTGCCTGCAAAACTGTGAAGTCGATATGTACGCTGATGATGTTCAGATACGGAAAAGTTTTCCCCCTGGTTTGGTCGAAAACGCAGCAGTTGAAGTAAATGAGGATTTAATTAATGTTCATAGTTGGTCACAGAAAAATGGACTCTGCGTAAACCCACTTAAATCCAAATGTTTGGTAATTTCAAGAAAGTCCATTGACACGTCTGACTTCCCCAAAATATACTTAAATAACAAGCAAATTGAGTTTGTTGAATCTGTCAAAAACTTAGGTATAACCTTTACAAAGACACTTTCTTGGAATTACCACATTAGATTGACAATTGGGAGGATCTATGGAGGGCTTCGTTTACTGTGGAGCAATTATAAAATAACACCCTTTAAAACACGTATTATCTTGGCCAAAACATTACTCATCCCTATCATGCTTTATGGCTGTGAACTGTTTTACAATTGTGATTATGAGCACAAGCATAAACTTAATGTTGCTTACAATAGTATAGCTAGGTATATCTATGGATTAAGAAAATACGACCACATTTCCCAATTTTCTAAATCAATATATGGCGTTACCCTTGAAAACCTGTTCAAGTTTAGAACGTTAATTTTGCTGAATAATGTTTTGCAAACCCGTCAACCACCTTACCTTTATAACAAGATACGTCAGTTGCGATCTCTTAGATCTTTGGATCTTGTACCATATCGCTATGTGTTTTTAATATCTGAGCGCCAATTTTTTATAAACGCGATACGTCTGTGGAACTCTCTACCCCGATCCTTAAGGATGATAAGCTGTACTAGGCTATTTCGGATCACACTCAAGGAGTATTTGGAAACATTAAGGTAGTGATTTTTTTTTTTTTTTTTTTTCTTTTTCTTTTTTCTCTTCTTTTCACAACTTATTTTCTTTAACTGTAATTTTCAAAACTAAAATTATACATATTGTATATTTTTTTGTTGTCATTTTTTTTTTTTTTTTTTCTTTTCCTTCTTTATTTTTATTTTTTTTTTTTTTTATTTTCTCTTTTTAATTTGCTGTTGTTGTTTATTGAAACTCATTCCTTACAACACATCATGTATATTAAAAACTTAAATAATTAAGCTTATACTATCTAAGAAGATATTGTATCTTATTGTATAAGTCTAGACCAATAAATATATGAATATGAATATGCCAAGCAGATTGAAAACCTTGACTCCGCTTCTAGCCTAATACGAGAGTAGATATGTAGAACCATAGGATCGTCTTAGACGACCATCTTCATCGTAGTCATCAAGGCCAATTGATTGTAATACATATACTTGCACTATACGCGGTGAGAGTCAATGACAAGCGATTGCGACAGTACACAGTTCCACATGCCATCCACTCGTTGGGCTATTGTAAATTTACAAACCTTGCCGAAGGGGTAGCTGGAAAATACTTAAGTGCGTAGCAGGCGGAAGGGCTATTCATTTTTTTCGTTTTTTCGATTCCAGACAAAAGAACGAGAACACGAGCTTCCGCATAGTGTTCTATGTACTATCTCGATGCACACGCTGTTGTTGGCCATCGGATGCTGTTTTTCTATCATCGAACGAACAAAAATGAATCGGTGACTGCTGGACTTATTTTTAGGCGCAAGTATGTGTAAATATGAATCAAGAGCGAAAGCGAAATTTCAAATTTGAATTCATGTGTGTTGATGCACGAGCTTAGCAGATCGTTTATCTAGAATAACGCGTGAGAAACTGGATTTCTACAATGTACATAGTAAACAAGAGCAAGTGGCCGTTTTGTGAGTGTGTTTTTTTCCGTGACATTTCGGATCGAGTACTTTGCGTGTGAGTCATTATCATGAAGACGCAGCCAGAGTTGCTGATGATATTCGAGAACGTAAACATGTTGTTCGCAAATCTAATCAGAGATTAGACTTTTTTCGCTGTTTTTTGTTGGTATCGAGCGAATGCGGGGTTAACATAAAATGCATATGGAATCGATGTTATGTGAGCGTGTCACCTTGGGCATTGTTCCCCCTAGGGCGTGTTTATGTATATAATGTTGACTTGTTAGCCAGCTGAAGGTTAGAAGTTTCTATTCTTGCTCGCCCTCTTTCTGTTCATATATGACGCGTTCTTTGTTAATATGAAGGTGTTTCTATCGGAGCCTACTGACAGGCAGTCTTTTGTAGATTGTCGACCGAAAAGGGAGGTCCAAACCCTTTTAACCTTTACGGATTTTAATCGAGCAATGAGTTGAGTACAGGTTTCCGCTATTTATCGACTTCGTGAAGGCTGTCGACAGCTTGAACCGAGATGCTTGAGCTTGAACATTTATTGCTATTATCAAGGCTACCTATGAGGGCGGTAAGTATCAGGTCTTGCATAATGATCAGGTGTCAGAGGAATTCGATGTCCAAAGTGAAGTACGTCATAGATGCCGTGGTGGTTATCAGTGATGTACTTCGTGCAGCATTGACGGTAGCCAATTGTGGAATTCGTTGGACTATGACTTACCTTAAACACCTAGATTATGCTGACCGATGTCTGCCTACTTTCACATAGGATAATGGACCTTCATCTGATGACTCGCAACCTAAAGGGTCTTTCATTAAGCGTTTCCTATCTTTAAATTTAAATAAAACAAAATGTGTGTGAGATATCATCACACATTCGTTTGAAAGCCCTATCGATGCCATTATGTATGGAATAAAACATCGTTCAAATGTGCATCGTGGCTTCTTTGGGTGGCACGCATCCGAAGTGTCCAATTTTTCATGACTCTGGCGAATAAATCAAGCCGAATTTGACCGATAGCATGGGTTATGATGGCTTTAAGGGACGCTATGGTTTGTGGCTTATTCGCATAGACCTGCGACTTCAGGAAACCTCACAAGAAAAAGTATAACGGGATCAAATCGCACGATCTCGGTTTCCAGTTCACATCACCTCCATGAGATGACCATGCCCTAAAATCGCTCGTGCAGAATTTCTAATGTGATGTGAGCTGTGTGGCACATAGCGTCGTCCTGTCGAAACCACATGTCGTTGGTGTCCATATACTCCAATTCAGACCAAAAGAAGTTGGTAATCATTGACCTACATACATATGTATATCGCTCGCCGTTGACGGCGATGGCCTGGCCAACATCGTTCTCAACGAAATATGGACCGAATTGGACACCAAACAGTGACTTTTCCGGGATGCATTGGACGCTTTTGGATCTTATGTGGATTGGTACGTCCCAAATTCGACAATTTTATTTGTTGACGTACTTATTCATCCAGAAGTGGGCCTCATCTCTGAAGATGATTTTTCGATGAATTAGGGCTCCAGTGCCCACTCATACACACGTCGTTGTCTATGGTCGTTTACCTTTAACTCCGTGCTTAGTTGAATTTTGTATGGGTGCAGACACAAGTCACGACGCAAAATTCGCCAAGTTGCGGTCTGCGAAAGGCCGAGTTCTTGTGAGCGATGCGAAATCCATTGCCTCGGATTCTCCTGCACACGAACGGCGAATTTTAAGAAGTTTTTTGCGACAATGACAATACAAGAGGGTTTTCTTAGTGTCCCGCTAAGGAGAAGCAACGTGAAAACACATTCGATAACATGGCTGTTGTCGGGGGTCGGTCCCGTCTTATCGGCGAAAGAGGCCAATACACTACCCAATGAGCCATGGCGCCACGCTCAACACCGTCTAGTAACAAAAAAAAAAAACAAAAAAACAAAACGCTGAGGCTTTTTAGTACCACTAACACTGGGATGAGAAGTCGAGAAGGTTGACAACTTTCCATACCTTAGAAGTATGTTTAGTTTCGTGTTCATGTCTAAATCCATGAATCGTGACTTGTCACGATCTTACAGACTCGAAGAATCGCGATTGAATTTTTTCAACATTTCGTTGCACCCATCAGCACGAACCTGCGGTATCCAACGCGAACAAATGTTCAAGCAATATTGAATGTATGCAAGTGGAACTAATGCCCAAGCATGCCTTAATCACACGGTATATCACATGATGATCGCCGATCATGCGGTGACGATTTTGACAATCATCGTTTTTTCGGTACAACAACCGATTGTGGGCGACCTTTACGAAATATGCTGGCTCGGAATGGAACTTTATTACCTAAGTCGAAGAGAGTTCATCGGCTCAATGTGGTTAGTTTAGATCACGTCGAAAGTTATAGAAAGTCATCGCACGTTCACGATTTAGTGCCATTTTTGATCAAGAAAATTACCATGAAAATTGGTAATGGTGACACTGTGTGTCAAACTCACACTGTCACATCTCAAGACTTAGCTAGCAAGCTATGTAACGGAGAGCTGAGATGCTCACAAGCTGAAGTCTTCGAATCTTAAAGGTTTACCTTCAAAAGTCCACTTAGGTGCCCGTGTTTACGTTCATACCGTCCTGGAAAGGGTATACCCTTGTTCTTGTTTTTTTAAAAAGTCGATATTTCTTCTAGTCTAGTCTGGAAATCATTTACTTCATAATAAATATAGAAAATGATTTACGTTCAGCGATCCAGGATTAAAAAAGGACTTTCTGTCTATATGGACCAGCAATCGGGTACGATGAGGGTTAACAAATGGTCTGCGAACGTTTTTCCTTTGTCGTTTGGAATCATGAACAGTGAATGAAAGGGGAAGAGAAATCCTAGAAAAAGTTGCCCTACTATTTGCCTTACCGATCGTTTGATCGCAAGATCTTTGGAGAATTTTCTAAATGAGTTTGTGAGAAATTAGGTTGTCCAGCAACTTTTCGACTGCAGCCAGTGGTCAGGCAAAAGTATGATAGCTGAGAGTTCAGGAGAATTATCATTCACTGTTGAGCATTACTCTTTGTTCTTCCAAATCAATTTATTCACTTTCAAAGTAGTTCGACCCCAAAAGAATGCACTTATGCCAATGGATTTTCCAATCTTCGAAACAGTCGATTTCCGGAATGGCCTTCAGCTCTCCCTTCTATGGAATCAAAACGGTGTCCCCGGAGTGGTCTGAGTTTGTTGAATAGACACAAGTCTTATGGTGTCAAATCACCCGAATACGGGGTTCGCGGAACGATATGAGTCGAGTTTTTGGCGAAATTGTCAATGCGGTGTGAGACTGTGCATGATCGTGGTTCGAAAACCAAAAGTTGTCTCACGACTATACGTCTCCCCAGAAAGCATTGTTTCACACACTTCAACGTGACGATGTTTGTCCAACAAATTCAGTGTGTTTGGTACCAATCAAGAGATTTGATGCGTCTGGGGCCAAAACGTCCTTTAAAATTATATGTTATGCTTCACCCTTATTGCATCCTTTGTCTCTACAACTCGCTGGATGGCTTGATTATTTTCACTCTGGATTATCGACGGATCACTCGTTAGTGAATTCCGAAAACTGAATGTCCTCGAGGGCTAATGCTCCCGCTTATGTAGCCCTCGGTCCACTTTCTCGAGTGTTCGTCGTAAGAGGTTCCCCTTCAGAAGTCCCTAGAATGCTCCGGCACTTACATACAGCAGTATGCCGCTGAACAATGCGAACAAGCTCATGCAGCAAAACAAGAGGCATATAAAGCCACGCTGCAACGACGGACGAGAGCTGCTCGCGAAATCTATGAGCAGAAGAGAAGAGAGGAACACACGCTTCTCAGAAGAAAGAAGAGAGAAAACGGAAAGCGTGAGATCGAGGAGATGGAGAAATGTTTCCGTAGGAATGACGCCCGGAAGTTTTACAATAAGGTAAAACGAACATGCCATGGCTACAAAGCCAGAGCGGCGGCCTGCAGGGATGAAAATGGAGAACTAGTAGTAGAGTCACAGTCGATGCTGAGGATTTGGAAAGACCACTTCTGCAGACTGTATAACGGCGATGACAGACAAGATACCGCTGTCAGGCAGAACGATTCGTTCGTAATGGACGACGATGTAAGAGAATTCCGTCCACCCGACCTAGACGAAGTCAAAATGGCGATATCAAGACTTAAGTCTAATAAAGCCTTTTAAGGCGGCTGGAGTCGAGCTGGTAAGGTGCATGCACTATCTCATTTGCAAGGTATGGTCGGAGGAAAGCATGCCCGACGAATGGAATCTCAGCATCGTTTGCCCGGTCCATAAGAAAGGAGACCCCTATAACTGCGCCAACTATAGAATAAGCCGTTTGAAACCGTTTGTGGATAACCTGATCGGCTCTTATCAGTGTGGTTTCAGGCCAGCTAAATCCATATTATACCAAATATTTACGCTGCGGCAGATCTTGGAATACCAAATCGACACTCACCACCTTTTCGTCGACTTCAAGGTCGCGTATGACAGCGTGTATAGACATGAGCTATACAACGCCATGTCTAGTTTTAACATCCCTGCCAAACTCGTCCGACTGTGCAGGATGACAACTTTTTCAACATTGTGCTTGAAAAGATCGTGCAAGAGTCACTGGCCAACACAAGAGGTACGATTTATTTCAAGTCTACTCAGTTGCTTGCGTACGCCGACGACATTGACGTAATTGGACGGACACAGCGAGACGTCAAGGAGGCCTTTGTAAGCATTGAGGTAGAAGCGGCTAAGATGGGTCTCAAGGTTAATGAGGGTAAAACCAAATATCTGCTTTCATCTAAAAGAGACGGTCAACACCGACGTATTGGCCAGAACGTCATCATGGACGGATATAACTTTAAAGTGGTCAAGGAATCCGTCTACCTTGCCCCACTGATGACCAGCGACAACAACACCAGCGCTGAGATAAAACGCAGAATCACTCTTGCCAACTGCTGTTTCTTTGGTCTCAAGAGGCAATTAAGAAGTAGAGCCCTCTCTCGGAAAACCATGGTGACACTATATAAGACCTTGATCATCCCAGTCCTCCTTTACGGCGCAGAGGCTTGGACCTTAACAAAAGCATGGTGGTCGATTCTTTGCTTGATGCTCTCAATGCCCCTGGAATCTATGTCCAGGCCTATGCGGATGATGTCGCCATTCTTTCGGTCGGCTCATGACGGACAGTCGTCTCAAAGCACAGGCGGCGCTAAATGAGATCGATGATTGGTGTACCAGAAATGGGCTGTCAGTCAATCCTCTTAAAACCGATGTCGTTCTTTTTACGAGAAGGAGGAGAAATACTGACATGACTCAGCTGGTACTAAAAGGCACTTCCATCCCGATATCCAAGGAGGCTAAGTATCTAGGAGTCATCTTAGATAGTAAGCTTCTCTGGTCAAAGCATATTGAGTCAAAAACTACCAAAGCGATTTCAACTTTCTGGCAATGCAAAGGAGGTTTTGGCAAAACATGAGGTTTATCGCTGGCAAAGGTCGATGATAAGACCTGCATATGCATCGGTTGTCTGGTGGAACAGACTAAAACGCAAACACGTCGTAGCCTCTCACCAAACTTCAAAGAACGGTTTGTCTCAGCTGCACGGGGCTTTCCCCAGCACGCCGGGAGCTGCTCTAGATGTTATGATGAACCTTCCACCTCTTGATATATGTATTTATCAGAGGGTGTGCTCTGAAAGCCATGTCTCGTCTGAAGAGAAATGGCTGTTGGTACAACTCGCATAGGAATAACGGTAAGCTTGCGCAAGAATTGTCCTGCGACCCCTGTCTCATGGACATGCCTTCTGACGCACTGACGCCCGTTATCCTATTGCGTCGTAATTTCACAGTCGAGTTTCCATGGCGACAGGATTGGTTATGGCTGGATACTGAACCTGGAAAGGATAGTCTTCGCATTTTCACGGATGGCTCCAGATTTGGGCGGGGGTCCAGTGCTGGAGTCTTCTTTGAGCGCGAAAACATCCGACTGCACTTCTCGTTAGGAAAGTATGCGTCTGTCTTCCAATCAGAGATACATATACGCAATCCTAATGGCCAAGCACTATGTTGTGAAGCACGGGTGGAAGGGGGAAAGCATATGCGTCTCTAGTGACAGCCAAGCTGCACTAAAAGCTGTGTGTAACCCTTTAACTAGCTCCAAATTAGTGCTTGAACTCAAGTCCTTCTTGAACAGAGTCGGTCGACTAAATTCATTAAGGCTTGTATGGGTTCCAGGCCACTCTGAGATCCCAGGAAATGAGATCTCTGATGAACTCGCCAGAATGGGTTCAGAAGAGAGCTTCTCAGGACCTGGACCAGCGTCCACGGTAAATTCCTACATTAACGATTGTGTATTTAATACACACAACCGTAGACGGATTGTCCAGGTTGCAGGATGACTAAGCGCGTATGCCCTGATGTCTGCAAAAAATCTGCAGCATTCCTCCTGTCTTTAAGGAGAATCGACTGCAGAAGACTTATGGGAGTTATTACGGGCCTACCTGTGCTGCATGTTGCGAGGAGGAGGATGACACTGCAGAGCATTTCCTCTGTGATTGTCCCGCCTTTGCTCGCGCATGGTGACGCACCCTTGGAGCCGACGTGGTGTGTGCCGAATCCCTTAGCTCTACATCACTGAAGCTCCTTCAAAATTTTCTGCGGAAAACGGGGAAAATACAGTAATGTAAGGTGTCTGTCTGGAGTACAATGGACCAGTGTTTGCGTCTGAGTGCTCCAGCGGATAGCAGAAGCCTTTAACAACAAAAAAAAAAAAAAAAAACAATATTTGGTGCGATAGGTCAACACTTAACACTTAACTCCAGCAATTTGCAAATAAAATTGAGTTTTGTCCATGGTCATGACCCGAAGCACACTGCTAAGTCTATGCAAATGTGGTCTCGGAACAACCCAATTAAGAACCTTTAGAACGATGTGAAAAAAAATTTTAAAAATTTAGGCGAATCATGGTATCCATTTAAGGGGGACGGTATTCTATACCACAGGTCCATTGCTAAAAGCGTTTGGGGAAAGCTTACCCCGCCGATTGAATGAAGTCTTGCCTAACAAGGGTTGTCTGTCCTACGAAATGGTAGAGGTAATATCGGGTTTTCTAATACGGACTTGATATCTTTTTTAAATTAAATTTTTACAATTTGCAGACGTTGCTCGTTCGTGTACTTTACCATGATGAAAATGTTGAGCAGGGATAAAGAATGAGATACCAATCTTTTGGCTTTGACAGGCATTTTGACAACTAGCCCCTACAAACGCGTTGTGTTTGACGGCGTCTTGACTATGTCATTCTGCCTTGTTCCGACGTCTTGACTCTTAAGTCAAAAGCGTCGTTTTTAAAGCGGCCTGTAGACGCTCAATATTATTGTGCAAAATATTGCACAATTTTAGTGGCTTGCTACCCCAGACGGTTCAATATTTTTCCTAATAATTTAGTTGACCGCTCATATTTGTATTAAAAGTCGAAAGCGTTTTGATTTTCTGCAATATATCGCACAATCTTGCAATATTATCTACAGACGAACAATAATATTGTGCAATATCAAATATTGCACAATATTATTAGGCGTCTAGGGGCCGCTTTAATTACAAAAGCAACAACCAACCCCTGCGGGGATCAACGGGCAGACGTACGAAAGTTTGGTATCTCATTCTTTATCCCTGCTTTTGGCTTCGACAGGCATTTTGACAGCTAGCCCATACAAACGCGTTGCGGTTTGACGGCGTCTTGACTATGTCATTCTGCCTTGTTCCGACGTCTTGACTCTTAAGTCAAAAGCGTCGTTTTTAAAGCGGCCTCTAGACACTCAATATTATTGTGCAAAATATTGCACAATTTTATTGGCTTGCTGCCCCAGACGGTTCAATATTTTTCCCATTAATTTAGTTGACCGCTCATATTTGTATTAAAAGTCAAAAGCGTTATTGTGCAATATCAAATATTGCACAATATTATTAGGCGTCTAGGGGCCGCTTTAATTACAAAAGCAAAAACCAACCCCTGCGGGGATCAACGGGCAGACGTACGAAAGTTTGGTATCTCATTCTTTATCCCTGATGTTGAGTTTACTGAATAAATTGACAATGACAGTTCGATGATTAGTGAAAGGGCGCGTTCAAAAAGTTGTCAATTCCCTATTGGAAAACCCTATAGAAATCAATTCAGTTTGGACAAAACCCATTTATCTTCGCTATTACCTTTGATGATGTTGACACTTCCAGTCTTTTCCCAATTTTTTTTTTTTTTTTTTTATTAAAATTTTTTATTTTCTCAAAAAATGTGTCTTTTCCACCAAAGCTACATTTTGGGAAATATTTTACGTCCGACCACTAAGTCCCTGCCTTGTAGCTGATACTGTTTTGGTGTTTACATGATCCCAACAGTCATTCGTGCGTGACCATCGCTTTAGTTTCCAAACACTGTCATCATATCTGATCTGATCATACACTGTCCAGCATTATGTCCATCCCTGTACCATTCATCTTGCTTTGCACTCACCAAACAAATAATCAAAAAAACCACTGTTTGTCACAGCAGCTGACTTCCTCATTAAATACTCATTTTCCCGAAATGAAAAGCACCCACACGTACCTATTTTCGAACGATAAAAAGCCGAAAAAAAAAAAGTAAACGACCATAACAGGAAACTTTGCTCCACAGCGCTTGCCTTATAGAATCCCCCACATGTTTGGCATCGGGCCAAAGATTTCTTTCTCTTATTTCTCCTTTCTTCAAAGATATTAATAAAGTGCGAGTGCAGAACTCATAAACAACCCATTTCGCAGGGGTGGGAGCCAATCAGTAATATTGGCTCGCTCGCAATCATGATTTTTGGGGCTGAATGACTAAGCCCGCGAACGCAAATGCAAACACATTCGGTCTGGAATGAGGGTTTACTTACGTGATACACTGGTGTAAATTTGTTTCGGAAAATAGTCGATGTGTTGTTGTTTTACACCGAAAAAAAGAAGTGGTCAGCGGATGGATAAGGTTTACCTGTGCATGTTCAGTGTGTCTGTTTTGGAATTGTTCCTCCCGATCGGTCGGCTAAGGTGAACGAATTGTAAAGACACGTATCTAGGACGGACAGTAGTGTACGTATATCGAAAACTCAGTGATCATGTTCGCCATTTCGCTTGACTCGAGGCAGTAACTTTGTCATTCCTCACTATTCCCCCACTTATTGCAGTTGTCCTTTATCGTTGCGCATTTACCTCGCTCTAATAACATTACACATTCATTTCCCGTTTACTCATCGAGAAACAAAATGACTTTACTTCCACAGTTATGTTTGAGTCTTATTGGGCACAATTTGTCGTTTACGATAAAACACCTTCTTCGCAGCAAAAGAAAATTAATCTCGTCGTGTATCCGGACTATACGGTTGAGAAGGTTTTCCGTGATGTGTCGACACAATATCGCTACGAGTCGTACGATTTGATCCTGCAACCGGTCAACGAGAGCGAGGAACCAGTACGTAGTCATAATAGGGCCCTTGGATGGCTTTTCTTATTAACGATTCCTCTTCCGTTTCTAGGTGTATCTGAATAATTTAAAGTCAAAGGCACTCTTTGATATACCTGGTTTCGTGCCGCAAGCTAAAAACTTTCTTATTCTTCTACCGGCCGGCGAGTGGGCGAAGGGTTCGAAGAAGCGATACGACATATCACTCGGTCCAGTGCATCAGCACAAACAACCGCAGCAGCAGTTGCAATCACCAATTGCTCAACAACCTAAACAGAAAAAGAAACAACAACAGCAGCAACCAGTTGAACAAAAACAAACGCAACCACTAAAGAAACAACCAAAACAGAAGCAGAAGCAGCAACAACAGCAGGAGGTACAGCAACAACCACCAGCACCGCCACCACCACCACCACCACAACAACAAAAACAACAACCGCCAGAACAACTTGATCAAACCGAACAACAACAGCGTAAATACTCTCTGGACATAGCAATGACGGCCGATTCGTTAAATCTTAGCCCAATAACTCCAGACCTATCGGACGATGATCTGGCACTGGGTGCCTCAGCCAGCCCCACAGAACACGATCCGTTCGCCAATACATCAATGGTACTTCCGCGTATACCCAGTCCGAATGCCCGACCGACCATTGGTCCCATGACTGAGGAATGTTACGAGCAATCGTCCTTATCCTCCGAGATTTGCAGCAAATTGAAATCGTTCCCACGTCAAAACTCGTCGACTTCGGGTTTCGTGGGTCTAGTCAATCAGGCGATGACTTGCTACCTAAACAGCTTGCTGCAGGCGCTCTTCATGACGCCCGAATTCCGGAATGCACTCTATCGTTGGGAATTTGACAATGACAACGAAGCGAAAAGTATTCCGTATCAACTGCAGAAACTCTTCCTCAACCTGCAGGTACGTACATACATATGACGATGTTGCCTCCTTTCTCTTCTCATTTCCATTTTGCTTCTACCCTTTTTTCGATTATAGACCTCCAAGAAAGCTGCAGTAGAGACGACAGATCTGACCCGTAGCTTCGGTTGGGATTCAACGGAAGCATGGCAACAGCATGATATCCAAGAATTGTGTCGCGTCATGTTCGATGCCCTCGAACACAAGTTCAAAAACACAAAGCAAGCCAATCTAATCAGCAATCTGTACGAGGGAAAGATGATCGATTATGTCAAGTGCTTGGAGTGTAATACAGAGAAGACACGTGCGGACACTTTTCTCGACATCCCGTTGCCGGTGCGACCGTTCGGCAGCACAATAGCTTATGGCAGCATTGAAGAAGCACTTCGGGCGTTCGTTTTGCCCGAGACACTTAACGGAAACAATCAATATTTCTGCGAGAAGTGCGACAAGAAATGCGACGCACACAAGGGCCTGAAGTTCAAAAACTTCCCCTACATCTTGACACTTCACCTGAAGCGTTTTGACTTTGATTACCAAACAATGCATCGCATCAAGTTGAACGACAAGTGAGTACACTCCATGTAGCATGCACTTTTACTGATTTTCTTTTGCCTTACAGAGTCACCTTCCCGCAGACGCTCAACCTGAACACATTTATAAGCTCAACGGACAGTCAGGCATTTAGCGGTTACTCTAACGTTCACATGAATGGTTTCTCAAGCAACACAGTGACTACAGACGACTGCAGCACGACCGACAGCGGTTCGGCTATGGAGGAGGACAACTGTAGTGGTATCGCAACAACAGCTAGCTCTAGTCAGCACGAGAATGATATGCCCGAAGACGATGAAGGTATCGATATGAGCACGAGCACAGATAATAGAACGACCGCGTCGTCTGTGTCGAAAGTCGAGAGTGGACCATTCTTATACGAGCTATTCGCCATAATGATCCACTCGGGCAGTGCGTCCGGCGGTCATTACTACGTATACATCAAGGAGTTTGAGAGCAATGAATGGTTTTGCTTCAACGACCAGACTGTTACACCTGTACGCACTGCTACACCTCTACCTCGAATCCTTACCTAACATTCTCTTCCTTTCTAGATTACACAAGAAGATATACAGAAATCATTTGGCGGTGTCACGACAAAAGCCTACTATTCGAGCGTCTACAGCTCCAGCACGAATGCCTATATGCTGATGTATCGACAGATCGATGCGAAACGCAACGAGAGATTCATCAAAACCGAAGAGTTTCCCGAGTACATCAAAACGCTATTGCCAAAGCTCAGCAACGAGGAAGAGACACGTCGCGCCCGACACTCGGAAAGCGTCTTGGACAGCATAGCAAAGCCTCGCATCTATTTCTACAATCCCAAACTGAAGAAACTGAAAGTAACTCGTCTATACGTGTCGCGTCCATATGATCTTAAGTTTGTCCTCGAGTCGGCGTATCAAATGCTGATGGTCGAGCAGTTTGCACCCATCTCACGGTGTAGGATTGTAGCATACGATGGCGAGATCCTACGAAGCTTTGAGGACGAAAACGATTCGTTCCTATGTTCGCCAATCGATTTCCTATTGGAATGTCGCGGCGAGAATGAGGAATTCGAAAAGTACGAACCCGATGGTGTGACTCTACAAACCCACATGGTAGATCCGGATACAATGGAAGTGGATGGACCACATTTGGTCTACACATCCACTGTAGAGAATCCCGATACGTTGAAGAAATCAATTGCCATACGTATGGGCTTGAAACAGAGTGAATTGTTAGTCGCGACCGAAACCCGTTGCCGAGTGTTTGTCGCGACGGATCCGAATGCCTGCATCGAGGCCGAAGATAACTTTAAGAATTTGGTGCAGAAGACGTTCCGAAATTTGACATATTTCTTCATAACGGTACCTAATACAGATCCCGATTCGTTGGAAGTACTTAGTATTCCATCATATGAAGCAACATCTTCCAGCACAGCTATACAGCAGCATAATGTCGACGTGGTCGATGCCGTCCTTATGAACGAGGATGCATCCTCCGAATATCAACGTCGTGAACTTTGCCTGCCACAAGTCAACACAACCGCCACCACCGAGAGTAATAGTGAGGATAGTAGTTTAAGCGATGGTGATCGTACCTTAGTGGACACATGGAACGGTGGTGGTATGTCGAGTGCGGGTCACTCACCACAAATGTCCAGTCCGGAAAAATCGAAATCTCACGACTTTTACAACAAAGTAAATCCACTTCCCGTGGACGATAGCAATGGACAGAATCTGTATTTCTTTGCGACAAAAATCGATGCGGATCCACCGCCTTCTGCCACCTCAGCATTGAATGGCAATCAAACGGACGATTCTGATGATTGTAATCGCAAACCGCCTATGATGTACAAGATCTACGCGGACTCCTTAATGAAAATGTCACAGCTGAAGAAGCATATAGAAGCATTGATTCGAGTACCGGAGAATTACTTTAAAGTCCTGCGAAGATATGAAACCTCCGAGCCCATTTACCCGGCACATAATCTTCTCTTCCTCAGCGAGGGTGAAATGTTAATTGTAGAACTCGGTAAGATCCTGCAAAGTGGCGAACACAAGGCGAAAGTTTCATATATGAAGCTGAGTGAATTGGATAACAATTCGGGCAAATTGCCATGCGTGTGTGAGTGGATATTCAAGCAAGGACTGCCGGTGCGGGAGGCAAAAGAACAGTTGGTTGCCCAGTTGCATCGCATCGATTCGAAGTATAAAACGTTGACTGTGGACAATTGTCGGCTGTGGGTTAAGGGCGGCCGGAATCCGGTGTACTTTCTGGACGATGACGACCAATTGGGTGTTGATGGCAAAGTAGCACTACAATCGGAGGTATGATCCTTGTGGTTGATGATGTCATGGTTGTTTTTCCATTGTGATTTTGTTTCAGTTTTTGATTCAAGAGTGTGAAGACGGTATCTCACCGCATACGGGGGAGGACAATTTGACGATATTCGTACGGCGGTGGCATCCGGACACGTTGGAGCTGGACAAATTCCAAGAAATCACACTGGAGAGTAAGATCGATTGTAGAATGATCGAATGAATAGAGATTTACTTGTGATTTTTAACAGAGACTACTGAAATAAGGCAAATGTTGTCGTCGGTGTCTGGTATTCCAGAGGAAAATATCGCATATAGCAAGGTAAACACCCTCGATCGTGGTATGAAACGATAAGATATCAATGTGCTTCGGTGTTTTGGTTTCAGATCAACAGTTCCTTCCCGTGTACGAACGTCTCCCTGCTCAATATCAACACTTCGATGAATTGGTTCACGAATCCAGCCACGATGAATAAATTCCCACTTACCGGGGTGCTGAACGGAAACGTTGTCTTTTACAAGTAATTGGTTTTGGTGGTTTTTGTATGTATGAGCACTGTCACGATATCTATTTGCATTACAGGGATAATACTGATCAACCCAAAGAACTTACGATGGAAGAGCGACGTGAGCTAAATTTGAAAGAGAAACACCGACTTGATCGCTTAGGCTGTGCATCGACTACCATCTATTCACCGCGACGAGAACGTGCACTTAAAATCTATCTAGACTCATCGCCAAAATCTAGTGGAACGAGTCTTTCATCCACTATTTCTACCACTGCTCCATTCATAACGTCCAACGTTGCTGAGGTAGCCCCATCAGCCAGTCAACTTTCACACTCAAGACCCTCGTCCGATACTAATGCAAAAATGATAGACGTGACCCATAACTAAGGGAATAATGTTATTCAAAACACCTGCTGCCAGGCGTACTGCTGCAGACACACAATCATCACACTACTGACCGATATCGTTTGCATAGCAATACCACCATTACGACCTCCGCAAACAACATCACGAAATTAACACAAAACGCACCGCGCAATTTAGGGCATTAGTTACTAAACACGCTCAAGCCTTGTCTACTCTTCAAAGTACATGCGAGCGGCGAGCGAGCGAGTGAGTGATACCAGCCGGCAAAGTTTCTGGTTAACTTTTAATATTGAGATAAAACAAAAAACAAAACAACAACTCGTAGCTTAAATAATGAGACTGTTAAAGTTATTATTAAAATATTCTTATTCTATTCGTGTTCTCTGTTTCCTTCTTCTTTAACGTTCAAAGGAATTCGATTTAATAAAAGAAAAACAAAATTTGTTTTCTGTTACTGGCGAGGAAGCATACCTAAATGAAAGTCCGTGTCTCTCTCTGTTCTGTTTTTAGTTCGTCTTGTTTTTCTTCCCTTATTTTCTGTTTTCTTTTTTTATTACAATTATCGAATAATACATGTTTCGTCTAGAACAGGCTGGCATTTTCGGCCCTTTGATCAAGATTATATAATAAATAATTAAATAAACTAAAACCAAATAGTATTTAGAGAAAAAAGAAAAACAAATAAATGTACTAACACAATTGAAAGATGAATGAAAGAAGAAAGCGTACATTTAAGAAATATAAATAATATTAAAGAAAAAAACACAACGATTGTGAGAAGTTTGTTTTTCGGTTTGTGTCGAGTGCCCAGGAGCACAAGATCGAGGAGATGGAGAGATGCTATGGCAGGAACGATGTTCGAAAGTTCTACCAAAAAGTAATGCCTGGGGTGGAATCGGCTAAGGTGTTTTGTGACAGTCACATTCTCGGTTTCGGTATCGAGTAAGGTGATAGTCACTGTGGTTGTCACATTTTTGTGACAGTTTTCTGGTGACAGCTATTTAGCTATCACTTTCCTATGTTCTGTGCGTTTGATATGGCTGTTTGTGCTTTTGTGTGTTTTATAAAATATGTATTGTTGCGGAGATACAAACCGACGGTTTAGTTCGAATTTCGCTGTCGAAGTTCGAAAGCTCTCTGGAAGCGGGGATTGGAATGATGTCAACTTCCAATGGCGTAATGCTAATTGTCAGTGCATTCTAGAGATTTCCGAAGGGGAACTTCCAGCGGCGAACATTCGAGAAGGTGGACCGAGAGCTATATAAACGCGAACACTCGCCCTCGGCAGACATTCAGTTTGTGGTATTAAACAGCGTGTGACAAGTCGGTGTCATCAAACAGTGTGAAAAGAAAAGCTTTCAATAAAGGGTTGTTTGTGTAATAGAGTTTAAAGTGGATAGTGTTGGATAATAAAGAAAAGTGGTGAAGCTACACAGATTTGATCTGTGGTGAAAGAAATAAAAGTGTGTGTTTGTTTTATTCGGATAAAAAGACAATTGTAGTTTATCGCAATCCAGTGGTGCGAACCCTATTCGGTGTGGGATCGAATAATTCGTAACAGTATGTTTCCGTGGTTGGAACTATTTTTAAACTAAGATAAAGAGCTCAATGAGACATTGATGGAAGTTAGAATTCTGAGGAAGAATTTGAGAAATCGGTCTAAATCGGTTTCCTATCCCTGTACGCCGACAAAATGTATAATTGGCCAATAAATGAATTGAATGCAATAACAGCATTTCTAATATGTACATTATCTACTTTTCCCAGTATTTGTGCAAAACAATCGGTGAACACGGTCCTGATTTTAATTTCAAAATTTCTTGTTAACTATCTAACAGCTGTCTTAAGGCAGCCCTACACGGCGAACATGTTCGACCATTTTGTTCGTGAATTTGCTGTGAATGTCGCCGAGTAAACATAAATAAATAACCATAAGCCACCAATAACCACTTGCGCTTATTTATCGTACATGTTTACTCTCTGAAGAATCAGCACGAAATGAATGTTCTCCAAATGTGTTCGCCATGTAGAGAGTAACGCAAACGAACGGATTCGGCGAACATGTTCGCCGTTTAGGGCTATCTTTATCTATCAGTAACTCCGAAAAGCAAGTGTTGCTCCTTTTCTAAACTTTTTTTGTGACAATCTTACCCGATACCAAAAGATGATGATAGTCACATATGACTGTCACCAAAGTGACTATCACCTATCACCTTAGCCGATTCCAGCCCTGATGTATTTCTATGTTGCGTTAAATGAAACACACGAGTAACGTTAACAATATTCTTTATTATTTGACCGATTACGACTGACTCCCCGAGAGGCCATCCAAAGAGTGATGCCTGTTTCACAATGCTACTACAAGGCGACGCGACAGCGCAACTACAAACGCTGCCGTTTGCTGTGGTTGTAAAGTCGTTCAGTCAATACACAATGGAGCTACTTTCATCGGCGTTTTTTTGACAGCGCGGTTATATCTGTGAGTGAAGTTGGAGGTGAAAACTATAGAGTGAAGTTGGCATCAGTAAAAAATTCGAAGATTGAAACTGAAATTAGTTCATAAATGCATAAAAACAATTTGAAAAAAACATTATTGCTAACATGTGCGGCTGCTTTAGCCCATAAAAAGTTAAAAGCGAAAACAAAAGTCAGAAGAAGGTGGTGGGATAGACCATGTTATCAAACGTATTCCTCCAATGTCGAATTCGAAATGGCACAACGCCGTGTAGTAGCGACAGTTCTTCAAATTTTCGAAATTACAGCGCTGCGACACGACTATATACGTGCCTATGTGACTCACTCCATATAATTCCATTGAGTGAATATGGATTTGAAAGCTACGGCGTTTGTAGTTGCGCTGTCGCGTCGCCGTGTAGTAGCATTGTGAAACAGGCATGAGAGACCACCACGCTAGGTTGGTGCGTTAGATAATAGGAGTAATGTATGCATGTGTTAGAGTGTGCGTGATATGATCATTAGGAATCGTAACCAGACAATTATACTTCAATGCCCGTATTACCGTTCGCGTTCGAACGAAAAATGAGTCGAACTTCACAAATTCCTTTTGCCGTTCGCGAATCGCGCAGACGGCATTCGACTCAAACGACACAATTTCGGCAAACTGTGATTTCACCGTATTACCGTTGGCGAACGTTCGACTGGATTGCTGTTTCTTATGTCAAATTCAGTCGAACACAAAAAGTTGGTGACTGGGAAGCGAACGCTTGCTATATTCAAAAGCAACACTTGTAGCAATGACAGAAAATGTAAGTAATCACAAATAAAATGCATGAATTTTAAAATAATTGGCATTTCTAACACTACATATATTTCTACTCTAACACTACATATGTTATTATTATAACATTACACATATTTTTATTCCGAACTATGTTTATTTTTATTGAATTTCATTCATTTTTAATATTTTTATGAAATCGTTTCTAGTAAGTTTATTTTGTAATATCCACATGGCAACCCTAGACATAAAAAAATACAAACAGTAACGGAATGCGGTCGAAATTGTCAACACCGGCAGACTGTATAAAAGCCGAGCTTATGCCAGTGCAAAACACTCAGGTTTAGTACTTGGCCGAGATAAGTCGGGTCTCTTCCACTAATCCGGAAAAGTGTTAGGCTTGGATTTCATTATGCGCAGTGAGCAACATTTTTTTTCCTAGTTTAAAATGGTCTAAAAACACAAATATAATAATTTTTTTTTATCAACATTTTTACATTTTTTTTTATTTCAATCTGTTAAACACCTATAAATACTTCATATACCTATTGTCATCGAGCCGCGGAGATGAGAAATTATTTTATCTTTATTACCTAATGTATATTTGAATAATTTTATGAAGTTCTCGTTTACGCATTTAATTTAAACTCAATCCTTTCTTTGGTTTCGGGAGGGTTTTACCAGGATGTTTCACCACACTAAATTTACACCGCTGGCAACTCCGTTTATTGGCCAAGTTTCAGGCTAGAGGCTGAAAATAGTTTTACCTCTCTCTGTGGAGAAAGTCCAAATGGAGCGAATTTAACTGGGGTATCGCCCGGCTCTGACAGCTCGTGCGAGGAATTGAGGTTAAGTGGTCTGGTGGAATCATTTGAATTGGACGAAGTGGACAGTTGCTGCCGACATTGGTGAAACACCTTGGTTTAACCTTTCCGAAACCAATGTAAGTACCACAGCGAGTAATAAGCAAGTTATTTGTCATATTCTCTCTTGTTAGAAAATAAAATCGGATTTCGAAGAAGATTCAGCTTGGGTTTTATTGCCTATATTTATTTGGAACAGGAAAGTCGTCGCAGTCGTCGCTACACCTATAAATAATTAAATAAGACGCCTGCGTGACAGATGTTGACATACCCTTAGCGGAGCGACGAAGTCGCGTGAGCGGCTAAACCCTACGGAAAAAAGGGTTAAAATCCTGTTAGCGAGTGAAGCGAGCCACCCACCCCAAACTTTAGATACACCAGACTTTCTTACAGGCCTGCCTGACAGTATTTCTTCTTCTTCTTCTTTGGCGCTACAGTTCATGGCGAACCTGGGCCTCCTTCAAAAAATCTCTCCAACTGGCACGGTCTTTCGCCAGCAGTCTCCAGTGCCGCACGCCCAGTTGGTTAAGGTCCTCTTCCAATTGGTTGCGCCACCTTAAGTTTGGCCGTCCTCGACCGCGTCGCCCCTCGGGGTTGGATTCATAGACCTTCGGGCTGGAGCTGTGTTTTCCATACGCTCAACATGACCTAGCCATCTTAGGCGTTGGATCCAAAGACGCCGTGCTATGTTCATGTCGCTGTACAGCCCGTACAGTTCACTGTTAAGCCTTCTCCTCCACTCCCCATTTATGCAGGTCGGGCCGAAAATCGCACGCAACATTTTTTTCTCAAAACGACCAAGGGCTTCCTCATCCGCTTTCAATAAGGTCCATGTCTCTGCGCCATAGACAAGGACCGGGATGATAAGGGTCTTGTATATGCTCACCTTGGTTTTTCGAGATAAGGCCCTGCTTTTCAATTGCCTCCCTTGTCTTGCGGTTGACAAGAGTTATTCTGCGTTTGATTTCGGCACTGATGTCGTTTCTGCATGTCACTGCGGAGCCTAGGTAGACGAAGTCCTTGACTACCTCGAAATTATACCTGCCAATATGTGCACCCTAGGGGGGAGGAAGCGAGCAAACAGAGCAAAGAAATTGATCGCGTTTAACATGGCAAACGCCAGCTTCGATCTCTGTCCTTGCTCAATCCAAGTTGACACACAGCCTCCGCGTGGCCCCCCCTGGATAGCTACCCTGGCACCCGCCAGGTAGTGAACCAATGTGTGCAGCAACCCAACCCCTTGTTCCTGGAGAAAGAGGAACCTGGCCCTCCAGGTTGGGGGTTGTGCTTAGGGGTAACATCCCTATCACGTAAAAACCTACTTGTTCCGAAACAACAACAAGCCTCGGATACGGACGGATACAATGCTGACGACCCCTGCAAACGACTAACGGTCTTGAGAGTCTGCACCTGGAATGTTAGGTCCCTTAACAGACCGGGTGCAGACGATTGGAGCAAACCCTCAACTGCTATAAAGCAGATATAACCGCACTCCAAGAAGTGCGATGGGATGGACCAGGCAAAAAACGGATGAAAAACTGCGGCATCTACTACGGGAACTGCTACAAGGAGAACAAACAGCGCCTATTCGGGTGCGGATTCGTTATTCGAGGAAGACTCCGACAAAAAGTCTTAAGCTTCCGAGAGATAAGCGAACGCCTCATAACAATCCGCATCAAAGTTAAATTTGGAAACATTAGCTTAATATGCGCTCCCGCCCCAACGGAAGAAAAGGACGTTCGACTCAAAGAAGAATTCTACGATCTCCTAGACAGAACATATGCCCAATGCCCCAGCTACTACACAAAAATAGTCCTAGGAGATTTTAATGCAAAGCTGGCCAAAGAGGACATATTTGAGTCGATCATAGGAAAGCATAGCCTCCATAACACCACATCCGACAAGCAAGCACGCGATTCCCCCATCTCAACATCCACAAGGGTACCTGGCGGTCTTTTGATCAATCGACCACCAACCAGATTGATCACATTGCGATCGACGCCAGACACTCCTCCTGTATTCTCGACGTACGAACCTTCCGAGGGGCCAACATCGACTCGGACCACTACCTTGTTGTAGCCAAGGTACGAATGAGGATATCAAGAATGCTTAGGAGTCCAGTAGCACAACGTAAGTTTGACGTCGGAAAGCTACAATCGCAAGAGACTGCCAGCATCTTTGCCGATCGTGTCTCCTCCAAGCTCTTTCAAAATCCGTCCACAGCAGCACAAACAATAGAGCAGGAATGGGCGCATTGCTAGAGCGCCGTCAGAGACGCTGCCTCAGAGGTGCTGGGTTTCAAACCGCCACGACCTAGAAACCCCTGGTTCGATGAACAATGCGAACAAGCCCATGCAGCAAAACAAGAGGCATACAAAGCCTTGCTGCAACGACGGACGAGAGCTGCTCGCGAAATCTATGAGCAGAAGAGAAGAGAGGAACACACGCTTCTCAGAAGAAAGAAGAGAGAACACGGAAAGCGTGAGATCGAGGAGATGGAGAGATGCTTCCGCAGGAATGACGCCCTTAAGTTTTACAATAAGGTAAAATGAACATGCCACGGCTACAAAGCCAGAGCGGCGGCCTGCAGGGACGAAAATGGAGAACTGGTAGTAGAGTCACAGTCGATGCTGAGTATTTGGAAAGACCACTTCTGCAGACTGTATAACGGCGATGACAGACAAGATACCGCTGTCAGGTAGAACGATTCGTTCGTAATGGACGAAGATGTAAGAGAATTCCGTCCACCCGACCTGGACGAAGTCAAAATAGCGATATCGAGACTTAGGTATAATAAAGCCACGGGCGCAGACGGCCTGTCTGCTGAGCTTCTTAAGGCGGCTGGAGATGAGCTGGTAAGGTGCATGCACCATCTCATTTGCAAGGTATGGTCGGAGGAAAGCATGCCCGACGAATGGAATCTCAGCATCGTTTGCCCGGTCCATAAGAAAGGAGACCCCTATAACTGCGCCAACTAAAGGGGAATAAGTCTCCTTAACATCGCATATAAGATCTTCTCTGCCGTATTTTGTGAACGCCTGAAACCGTTTGTGGATAACCTGATCGGCTCTTATCAGTGTGGTTCAGGCCAGGTAAATCCACAATAGACCAAACATTTACGCTACGGCAGATCTTGGAGAAGACCCAGGAATACCAAATCGACACTCACCACCTTTTCGTCGACTTCAAGGCCGCGTATGACAGCGTGTATAGAGATGAGCTATACAAAGCCATGTCTAGTTTTAACATCCCTGCCAAACTCGTCCGACTGTGCAGGATAACAATGGAGAATTCTCGCTGCTCCATTAAGGTTGGTAATGAGCAAACCGAGACCTTTGATGTTAAAAAAGGATTTATTCAAGGTGACGCGCTGTCATGCAACTTTTTCAACATCGTGCTTGAAAAGATCGTGCAAGAGTCACTGGCCAACACAAGAGGTACGATTTATTTCAAGTCACAAATTCTTTCTTTGCCGATCGCGAATCGCGGGGTGCACACCATGCGATTTGTCTGTACGATTTGCTTGATGACCTTGCTTGATGGGCCAAATCGTGAGTGTGAACTGTCGTACGACATGTCAAATTTGTCGTCTGGAAGTTCAAATATTTTAACTTTTTGACTTGCTTGATCGACTTGTCGTAAGGTGTGAACAGTTGTCGTTCAACTTTAGAGCATTTTTTCACTTTTGCTTGTGCGTTCAGAGAGTCAGCACCAGCTTTGAGCGGAATGAACGATATAAATGACATGATTTCAAACAAAGAAAAATTATTTTCGTTTGATTGTTTCATATGAGGAATTATTTTTCTCTGTTGTGCGGCGCAGAAGCATGGACACTATCAAAAGCGGATGAGGAGGCCCTTGGTCGGTTCGAGAGAAAGATTTTGCGCGTGGTTTTTGGGCCTATAAACGCAGACGGATGATGGAGGAGAAGATTCAACCACGAACTTTACGGGCTGAGCTTAGTCAGGCGTCTACGGATTCAACGCCTAAGATGGCTGGGCCATGTAGAGCGAATGGACACCACAGCTCCAGCCCGGAGAGTCTTTGAATCCAACCTCGAGGGACGAATGGCGCACACAGGTGGAAGGGGACCTCAGCCAACTGGGTGTGCGGCATTGGAAAAGGGCATGTTGGTTGAGGCCCAGGTTCACCCCGAACTGTAGCGCCCACTAAGAAGAAGAAGAAGAACTCATCATACGTGAATCAGCCACCACGTATCTCCGATGTTGCTGGTCATACCGCCAACACACTGGACTTGTTTCTTACCTCTCAGCCTGACAAATACAAGATCGATGTATTGTCGCCCTTAGGCTTGTCTGACCACTGCGTGATATCAGCAAAATTCTCGAACTCCCACTATCCAGTTAAAGAAAAACTCCTAAGAGAACACTATGGCTATACGAGAAAGCCAACTGGTGCGGCCTTAACAACTTCTTTCGGACCTTTAACTGGTCGTTTTGCTTCCTCGACAACGACATGGACGCCGCAACTGTTATTACCGCAAATATTATCCGAATCGGCATTACAAATTATATTCCCAGCAAGATTAAAAGCACCAGGCCTAAGGATAATACGTGGTTTGACTTGAGCTGCAAAGAGGCTATTAGGCTCAGGGAGCTAAGTTTTCGGGCCTAAAAGGCAAACAGTTCTGACGAAAACCGAAAAAAGTACATACCAGCCAGAAATGACTGCAACACCCACATTCGATGGGTTAAATTCCCATCCGACCAAAAATTAAGGCGTAAGATCCTTCAATGTCCCAAAGGTAGCAAAAGTTTCTGGTCGTTTGTAAAAAACTCAACTAAGTCGTCTATACCGACGTTCATCCACAATGACATTCCAGCTGTCTCCCCCTCAGACAAAGCTAACCTACTTGCTGCCCATTTCGCAACCAGTTCTCAGCTCCCAGCTTGTACTTTGTCTCTGCCTGTACTAGAGTGCGTCAATTCCACCATGAAACTAATCCATTTCCGCACTCGTACAGTCGCAAGGGTTCTTAAGGACCTCGACATAAACAAATCCGCTGGCCCAGGTGGTATTGCCCCAATAGTTCTGAAGAGGTGTTCTTCTACGCTGGCAAAACCACTGCGTAAGCTTTTTCATCTTTCCTACTCCTCTGGGCTCTTTCCGAGTAGGTGGAAAACAGCATTTGTCCAGCCCATATCTAAAAAAGGCGAATCATTTTCTCCCTCCAACTACCGACCTATTGCACTTACGTCCCTTCTTTTCAAGATCATGGAAATGCTGATTAACCGTCAGCTTATGAAATATCTTGAATCACGGAAACTCCTCAATGACCGTCAATATGGTTTCCGTAGCAACAGATTCACTGGTGATTAAATGGCATATCTCGCCGAAAAGTGGAATCACTCGCTTCACCAAGCAGGTGAAAGCAAAATTGTTGCACTGGATATTTCGAAAGCATTTGACAGGGTTTGGCAAGAAATTTTTCTCACCCTTAGATCCGGCTACAATCTATAAGGCGTTAATCCGCCCCAAATTAGAGTCTAACGCTCATGTCTGGTCCGGTGCTTCCAAGACCTCACTGCACCTACTAGACAGAATACAAAAGCGCGCTATAAAACTGATAGGTGACTCCAGCGTAACCAAAAGATTAGACTCGCTGGAACACCGCAGGAATGTTACCTGCCTCTCCCTGTTTTATCGTTACTACCACCAAAAATGCTCTGATGAAATAGCTAGTTGCATTCCGCCCCTTCAACATTTCTCCCGCAATACACGTCTCTCTAGGAATGCTCACCAATATACCCTGAAGCCCGCTTTCGGACGTACTGTCAAATATCGAGAATCTTTCATTAACCGAACCACACGAATCTGGAACTCCCTGCCGGATTCGGTTTTCCCCCCTCAATGCAACATGCAAACATTTAAGATCAATGTCCATCGGTATCTCCTCTATTCCTCTTCCTTTCTACCTTCTGCCCGCACTGTGTCACCCACATAATAAGGTTATTAGACCTTGCACTCTCCATGCTGGTGGAGTCCCATTGAAGCAGGTGGAGAAGTAATGCTAAGCGTTCCTGCAGAATTGGCCAAGCTGGGTAATTTTTGAAACAGCTTGGAAGATCTGTAACCAGGAAGGCCGAGCTTGGTGTCAAAGCAAAGTTAGCGGTTTTTAACTCAGTATTTATTCCAACACACATCTATGGTCATGAAAGTTGGGTATTGACCAAAAGAATAGGATCGCGAATACAAGCTGCTGAGATGAGATTTCTTCGTGCTGTTGTGGGAGTTATACTCCGGGATAGGGTGAGAAACACTGCAGTGCGCAGTTCGATAGTTTGGTCACGTGAGACGAATGCCCCCATGATCACGTCTTGAATGCAATACTATTAGGTAGGCGACCGGTTGGCAGGCCCAGGACGAGGTGGTTGGACCAAGTCCAAAAACTCGCCTGGTTGCTTTTGAGCATAGCTCCTGATGAATCAGAGCCGATGACGGAGCATCGAGTGACCTGAAGATCCTTTAGTGGAACATGTGGGCCACTGAAAATGATGATGATGAAGTTTTTGATAAATGAATTGTGGAAATGACATAGGCTAATTAAACACCAACCTTCTTTGCGTAGCCTGCTCTTTTTAGATGAATCCAAACTGTCCTGTGGTTGATGTTTTGTGCTTCTGCGAACTCTTGACAGCTTGCATGTCGTTCTTGCGCCACCAGCTGCAAAATTTCATTGATTTTTTCAATGATTGGCTGATCAAAACGATCAAAATTCCCGGAACAAAATCGAGCAACTCAGTCTTGAATACAACGTTCCCTCGTCGTACACTTCCCAATTTTTTCCCCATTTCCGCAAGAGTAGAGTAAGTGATCAATAAAAAACACATTTAGCATATATCGGTTGAATTCTTTTTCGTCTTTATTCAGATTACTATATACACATTTATGTATTGAACGTAACTAAGTTGGAAAACAATATCTATTTCATACAGTGATTTCGACATACTTTAGTAATATTTTTAAAATATCACTAAGACTTACAAAAAAATAAAAATAAAAAAGACCAGACACAAGTCTACTTATAAACGAAACAAAAAAAAAAACTAAAAGAATCACAATTACTCGTAATCGGAAAATAAACGCTAACATGCCTAGCGTAAAAACCCAGATACTTTACAAAACCACTCCACTTCAACTGGTGTTTCCTGTATTGGCAGATTGAATTGCAGTCTATCTCAATTCGCACCAAGAGCAAGAACTGTTCTATCGCTGTAATAATCGCTGTTTTTGTAAATATAACTTTTTATTTTTATTTTTACACATCTCAATTTAAATAAATGCTAGAAATACATTTGTATCTTCTTGTATACATAGATATATAATATATATATATTTGCTTCTCGTTTGTGTATATATATATATGTGTGTAATAAAAATTACCTTTATTTCTTAACAATAACGTCGTAATAGCTTTTGTTTAATATTTCCATGCTTGCGATTCGCTGTACCTATGTTAATGTATTTCTTTTTTAAAGAATACCCTAATGATAGCTATTCGTTTAATTAGATAGAATATTTCACTTTCAGTACGGTTACAATGATACGAATTTTATAATTTATGTATATAAATATCACCAACGATTTTATCGTTATATTTTACTCATAAGTTCAAACTTATTACAATACGTTACGTGTGTATGACATCTCGGTGATCCTCGAGCTCTTCCTTACATCCTTACTACTATCGTACTCGTATATTAGATTGTATGTTACAAAGAAATTGTACAAAAAAAAAAAGAAGAAGATGCGTATACTTAGGGGCAGAAGGAAGGGTGTTAAAATGAAGGCAAAGGCAAAGATCAATTGATTAAACATAATCCGAGGGCACTGTGGTCGTACTTTCATTGATGGCAGCCAGTCGAGGTATACGTCGCGCTGACGCTAATCCACCACTACTGCCGCCGCTAGAATCACCCGCCGCGTCCCAATTGGGTAGCGGTTGTGACATAACAGTCAGTCCGACTACTTCGTACGCACGATCGTTACCGCCGGGCATTGCTGTCACCGATAGATCCGAGTAGTAGGCACTGCTTGGTGCTGACGACACAACCATTGGAATGTCTTGATCATGCGCTTGGAAGTTATACTTCTGAAAGCAAACGAACTTTTTTATTTCCAAATTCTAACCTAAATATCAACAATTAGTATTCCTACCTCACCGCACTGACTATAGGCGGTATTTTGATACGACGGATTCGCCGATCGTACCGATTCGCGATCCAATTCGGCATACAGTGCTTCACCAACACCAACCGGACTGTATGCATCGTCCATGTGTGTATAGTGATTTTCGGCCGGCGACGAGGAAGGTGGTCCAATTTGATCGGGCCCAGCCGACGATCTTCGATTACTGAGCCATGTCCAAACGCCGGAATTGCTAGTCGGCCGTCGTATACTATCTGCTGGATGTTTTGCTGACATTGATGACCGGCCATTTGTGCCGGTTCGACTGTTTCTGCACCACCATGGCAGCGGACGACCGCCTGAAAAATTAAAAATAAAAAAAAAATAAAAACCTCATTAACGACAAAATGCACGGAAAGTATTTTGCATTTATTCTGATTGATTTGAATACTATTTAACATTCCTTGCTTGATCACCTCGGGGTGAATGCGCCGCGAATTCAATGCTTTTCGTCTCACCTTTCAACCCGGGAATCGGCACATCGAGGCTGGAAACGATTTTCCCCATTTGAATGAGCTGATAAATAATGGACCACCAAGGTGGTCATAAATTCAATATGCAAATGTTGCTGCAGCAAGTAGAAAGAAAGAGCTTGTCCGTCACTAAACGACTGAGACAAATGGATATCTTTCATAAAATAGTTGTCACCATAAACTAGGTTGTAACTAGAATCAGAGCAAGTATGTATGACCATTTGAAGCTACACCAACCAGAAATCACATTCGACAGAAGGAGAAACAAGCAATCTTTATCTATTGGCTGGCAGGCAACCAGCCACTCGTGTCACGATATAGCGGTAGCTACAAGTCCGACCGTTTTATCAGTGCCTTCTTATCATTTAAACTAATAGCCAGCAAGTCTCTTTTACTGTCGGAGAACACAAAATACACCAGCTACGACGACCATCCAAGTGGAAATACTTGTCCGTGTGAAATTGAAACGACCTTTAAGCCAGTTATATGCATTGCAAGCACTGCATTTCTGCGCATGCGCAGCACATATGTATACGAAAAACACGCCAAGTTAGTCGGGAATCGATGGCCGAGGCGAGTTAATTGCCTAGACAAACATTTATCTATTGGCTAAACTGTCCGCGGGTTCGTGCTTTGCGACTGCGCACTCCGTTTTTAAGTGGAGCATTCGTTAGACGGCGATTATGTTGTCGATTGTGTCAGTTTTAATAAAAGTTTTTCTTGTTTTTGGGCTGCCTTTGGTATTGTATGCAATTGCGACGGCGAAGGTCTTTCGTGGACGAATATTAATTCGTTTAATCGGTGGTCATTAGTTAATGACCGCTTGTGACCGTTGGTAACAATGTAAAATGATTTTCGTATTGAATCGGGACGGGACATGAGCATAGGTTGAAGTGCAATCGAATTGATCTTGTTTGAATTTTAAGACAATTCGGACATACGGGGAATTGTTGGTTCGTTGTTTAATTAAAACAAAAATAATTGGTTTAGGTAATAAAAACGAAATCGATTGAAATAAATGAGTTTTATTACCAACACAGTAGCGACAGACTAGCGGATATTGAACGTTGATCGGTTGGCATTTACTACGTTTCTCGCTTAATTTTTAGCTAAGCACTTGAAACGAGAGCACCGTGGCGCAGTGGGTAGTGTGTTGGCCTCTGACGCCGATGCCACGGGATCGAATCCCGACACAGCCATGTCATCGAACGTGTTTTTCACGGTGTTTCTCCTCAGCGGGGTTCTGACAAAACCCCCTGTAGTAAAATTGTTATGAAAAGCTTCTCGAAATTTGCCGTTCGGAACCGGCAATAAACTGTAGGTCCCTTTCACCTATGGGAAAATGAAATCACACACAACATGGGTGATTGAGAGAAGCTCGGCTCAGGTTCTTCATGGACTGTAACGCTAACATACATACATACTTGAAACGCATGGCTTGAGATAGTCTCTGATGATGACTCTCTTTACCCGACTATCAAACGAGGGTGATGTTATTATGTATCTATTTCTTTGTCACGCTCTGCAGTGTAAACGGTTTGACGAATTTTGATGAATGATGTGTCACTAGATTCGCTTTAATAGTGGAAGTGACATAGGCTAGTTAAACACCTGCTCTGCTGTAGACTGCTCTTTTTATATGATTCCAAACTGTCCTGTGGTTGACGTTTTGTGCCCCTGCGATCTCTTGACAACTTGCATGCCGCTCTTGCTCTACCATATGCAAAATTTCATGGTGATTTCGGTTTCAGGTTTTAGCTCTTCTTCGGGAGGGAGGCGGACGAGCTAATCAAACGATCAGTCAACGGCGACGTCTACAGATCCACTTAGTGGGAGCAACCTGGACGATGTCGGGACGATGAACTCGCAGAGGTCATTGACTGCTACAAAGCAGACCTTATCGCAATCCAGGAAGTGCGGTGGGATGGGCCGGACAAAAAGGGGATAAAAAACTGCGACCTCTACTATGGCGATTGCTGCAGAGGGGGATTAGTTGTTCGAGGCAGACTAAGGGAAAAAGTCTTAAGCTTTAGATATATAAGCGAGCGCCTCATATCAATCCGCACTAAGGCTAAATTCATCATTGCCGATCAAAATCGTTCAAGGAGAAAGGGAGTCTTTGCCAGACTCTTTGCTTTACTCACGCTGGTGGATTTCGCCTCGGGGTGGAACCATCCTTTAGTGAGTTCGCGGTTCCCACACCTCAACATCCATAAAGGAATCCGGCGGTCCCCTGATCAATCAACCGTCAACCAGATCGATCACTTTGAGATCGACATCAAACACTCCCTCGGTATTCTCGATGTCCGAATCATTCGAGGAGCCAACATCGTATATATGTTGGCGTTACAGTCCATGAAGGACCAAAGCCGAGCTTCTGTCAAGCACCCATGTTGTGTGTGATTTTATTTGCCCATAAGTGAAAGAGACCTACAGTTTATTGCCGGTTTTGAACGGCGAATTTCGAGAAGCTTTTCATGATAATTATACTACAGGGCGTTTTGTCAGTGCCCCGCTGAGGAGAAGGACCGTGAAAAACATGTTCGATGACATGGCTGTTGTCGGGATTAGATCCCGTGTCATCGGCGTCAGAGGCCAACACACTACCCAATGCGCCGCGGCGCTCTCTGCCAACATCGACTCGGAATCATTTCCTTGTTGTAGCCAAGGTAAGAGCACGGATATAAAAAAATAAAACAACGAAGGCGACAAAGAACACTAATGTTTAACATCGGAAAGCTACAATTGCAACCGACCGCTAGGAACCAAAAACTCTCTGAAAGTTCGACGCCTGTACTAACGAAGCTGCCACTGATGTGCTGGATTGTACGACACCACCGCCCAGGAAAAACCTGTGGTTTGACGACGAGGGCAAGCAGGCTCACGCAGCTAAGCAAGACGCCTACAAGACAAAGAGGCATCGAAAGACGGGAGCTGTTCGTGAGCTCTACGAACAGAAAAGGAGAGAAGAGAACCGGCTTCTCAGAAAGAAAAATAAGGAAGATTAAAAGCGCGTGGTCGAGGAGATGGAGAGGTAGTTACAGCAGGAATGAAGTCCGGAAGTTTTACTAGAAAGTAAAACAGCTATCCAGTGGACAAAAATTCCGGACCGAAGTGTCTGCTGGAACGAGAATGGACGACTTGTAGTAGAGCCACAGTCGATGCTGAGAATGTGGAAAAATCATTTCTGCAGACTATTAAACGGCGAGAAAGACTCAAATACCGCTGTCAGGCAGAATGTTCAATCAACTTGGACGACGATAGACAAGAATTCCGTCCCTCCGACTTTGACTGAAGGCTGAAGTCAAATAAAGCTGCTGGAGCGGACGGACTGTCCGGGGAAGATATGGTCGGAGCAAAGCATGCCCGACGAGTGAATTCCCAGTGTCGTTTGCCCGATCCGCAAGAAAGAAGACCCCTTTGACTGCGCCAAGGAATTAGCCTCCTTAACATCGCATACAAAATCCACTCTGCTGTTTTGTGTGAACGCCTGGAAACGTTGAAACACCCTGATAGGTCCTTATCAGTGTGGTTCAGGCCAGAGAACAAATCTTAACCCTGCGGCAGATCCTGGCAAAGACCACTTATTTGCTGATTCTAAGGGCGCATATGATAGCGTGCATAGAGACGAGCTATACAGAGCCATGTCTAGTTTTAGCATTCCTACCAAACTGGTCAGATTGTGTAGGATGACGATGGAAAATGCTCGCTGCTACATCAAAGTCAGTAACGAACTTAACGAGGTCTTCAATATCAAAAAAGGTTTTAGGCAAGGTGACGCGCTATCATGTGCCTTTTTTAACATCATACTTGAGAAGATCGTGCGGAACTCACCAGTCAGCACTAGGGGGCGCGATCTTCCAAAAGTCCGTTCAACTACTAGCTTAAGCGGGTGATACAATTGAGTAACAGAACCATCTCTCGAAAAACCAAGGTGAACATATACAAGACCCTTATCATCCCGGTGCTGCTTTATGGTGCAGAGACATGGACCTTATCGAAAGCGGATAAAAGTTCTGCGTGCGGTTTTTGATCCAGTTTGCTTTGATGGCATCTGGAGGAGAAGATTAAAATACAAACTGTGCGGGCTACACGGCGGCATGTGCCTGGTTAAGCGTGTACGGATACAACGCTTAAGATGTCAAGGCCATGTAGAGCGTATAGACAACATAGTTCCGGCCCGAAGAATCTTCAGATGCGAGCCATTGAGACAACGCAACAGAGGACGCCCTCGACTCAAATGGCGCACACATGTGCACAAGTGGAGTAAGACCTCAACCAACTTGGTATGCGTGACTGGAGACTGCTGGCAAGAGATTGTGCTGGCTGAAGTCGCTTGATGGTTGAGGCCCAAGACCACACTGGTCTGTAGCGCCACAAAGAAGGCTGATCAGAGTGAGGTGCACTTTTAACACCGACATTTCCGGAGCGAAATCGAGCAAATTACCCCTGGATCCGACGGTCACTAATCGTACACTTCCCAAAAATTTTTCGGCGTGTTTTTACAACACTTTTTGCTTTCCTTCTCCGGATGATGAATAACAAAACTATGTACATAGGAAATATGGGCTGAAATGCCAGCCGGGTTCGTTTCACATAATCGAATTAGTGCTATCACACCATTTAGTGACAAAAACAGCGAACGCTTCTTATAAGGCCCAATAAAAATCGTTCTTGTAGGCGTCGTGGTCTCAAAATCCATCGACAGATGAGACGAATCGACTTGGTTTTTTTTTTACGGAATCGCAGTTTATTTAGTTAGAAGGACGTATACGCAGTCTTTCTAACTAAATATTTGTATGCAGCCGACCAAGTTATTGCCGCCGTTATACATACATATGCATACAGCAGCACACAGGTCTTTTGTAAAATGTTTGAATATGTTCGATCATCTCTTCTTAGAAGCCGGTACTGAACCCGTCTTATTTCGTCCCGTGAGTTGTCTTATTTTGAGCGACCTTCTTGACACGTCACTTTTTACACGTACCTTTCTTCATTATCTAATAGTCGAACCATATTTTGAGATGGTGGACGTTGAAGACTTATCGATAGTGATTCCGAGGGTTATGGCGTTGACAGTCTCACCCAACGTTAAGTTTTTTTTTTTCGGTTTTTAGGGGGTTCAAAAGGAGAGTCCAATTTTAAGTGACATATTCGAACATATTGGCTGGTGGTTGTTGTCTTTCAAGGCAGTAATTAAAGTTGTCTTATCGTCATAGACCTAGGATTGACGTATCCCCATAAAAAAATAGCCCGTAGGCGTCAAATTGTACAATGAATTATGGCTTGAATTGCTTGTTTATTAAGTCAAATACGATTGCCGTTAAATGGTCGAAAAACATTTTACATAGAGCACAAAAGTGAGAATAAAATTCAAAAATTCAACGAGCATCGTTTACAAGTGAGCCTTTACGTAATGAAATGGCGAGGCCATCTGAGTATGCTTTACTCTAACGCATGTCATGAATCACGCGTGAACTGTCAAAAATAGAACACTGAGAAACCAAGCAGCAAAAAAATCACCCATTAAAAGGCACGTTTGGTTCACCAAAGTTTCTAAATGGAATCTAGATACCAATAAGTCATACTTTTGTTTCTATATAATATATACATAATACCAGAAAGGATTCTGATTGAGTCCTTATACCTTTGGCCATGTGTTCATTTTCTTATTACATGACCAACATCAAAATTTGGTTCCAAAAATCAAAGCCCAAACAGACAAACTAGCCTTCTCTTGTTACTTCCTTAGTCGACCTTAGGAACTCCCTTTAACAAATTTTCACCACAAGCAATATGGGCTACTCAGGTGGACGAATGTGAAGTTTAGCTTGATTCACTAGCTCCCAACTACTTCATTTCGCAGTTTGTCGTCCGATCACAGTCCATTTAAATCAGCTTTTCAACCTCCCGTTTAAGGCTTGCTCATAGGTAGCTGGGATTAAAACATTTTCGAAATAACATATTGTATCTGCTCACAATCATACAATTGCCGCACTCCACAGAATTGGTGTTCAAAAGACCATTACCATTACGTGGTACACGAAATGCTAAACACCTAATGTGTGCTCCATAACATCTACGCCAGTTAAAAGTCTCAAAGTTGCATGGATAAAATCTTATCCACACTTTTAGCCTATTTATGTCGCACATAGCTTTGCGCTATCTTGTTCTCAAATTACCTTATGCCATGTGCTGGAATCGTATCAACAGCTGCCACTTTGCCACTTTGATCCAAATACAGCACGCCAACAAGCAAACCGAGCAATGGTATGCATGCGAATAGTGGAGGAAATGTATCGGTCTAATGTATCTAAGGTTCCTTCCCACAGTTGTATACTATAATCCACGAAAAAGGAACAAAACTTATCTTGTTTTTGACACATTGCTACGAATTGGCTGTTTTCAATGATCGTAAATTTACAGTGTCCAGGGTCCATTTTGCAGTGTTGGACAGAAACAAGTCGGGTCTTGGAGGTGTTGCCAAATACGGAATGACGTGGTGGGCACTTAGGAATGGTTTGTTAGATTGAAGTCTTGTTAAGCAGATAATTGCTTTGTTGCATATTTTTATTTGGCGGTGTTGATGGCAATTGCCTGGGCCATCGACAAGAATTCTCTGGTTTTCGTGATTCTGTTGATCCAGTTTTTGCTTGTGTCCAGAAACAACACGTCACAAGTCACACGGGTCATATGGGACGAAAATCGATTGTCTTACTGTCGCCAAACGCGTTACACTTAAGGAAGCACAAGCATCAACAGAAAGAAAGTAGTAACCGGGTATTGTGGCAATAGGATCTAGAGAAGTCAAAGAAGAAAACCATTTCAATTACGACACTTCCTTGAGTCGCTGCGTGTTTCCGTGATGTCATGCCGATAGTCTTTAGGGGGAAAAACGCAGCAGCAAACTGCATCATTATAATCAATTGGCCATGAGCGCGCGCATGTCGATCCAAACGACGGATGAACTATTATCGCCCTCTTGAATGACCATTGAACTGTTCGCCCGCCAAAACAAGATACGAGAACGTACTCGACGTACTTTCAAGGCAGCTTTTAGTGCTTAATTGCCGGGACCCGAATGCGAATGCGAACGGCTGACTGCTCTGCAGGAACAAACGTCTTTTGTGTAAATTGGAATTTTCTCTTCGTGTTCGCAATGGGCACTTTCCGGTTTCATGGCGGGATGGGGAAAATACAAAAGAACAACAACTTTTACCACGAACTTTCGATGGAGAGTGGGTTCGAAGAGTTTTGTTCCTTCTCGTTGGCCATGTCGTCGATTTGTTGTTACTTAGTTAGTAGTAGGAGTAGGGAAACAAGTAATGCCGTTGTTACCTTGGCGCAGTGTTGTTCCTTCACATGAGGAATGTTTGACGAGAGAAAGAGAGAGTTGACGACATGACTAATAGGATTAGTAGGAGGAAATCGAGACATTGTCGATTGTGTATTGTGACCTTTACTGGCGCACAACATTCGGAAACAAAGTGTGCGCGCACATCCGTCCGACATCCCTGACAGATTTCCTTGATGCCTGCACACTGATTTTAGTTAAGTTTCCGTGACAGACATAAACACTAAGCCAATTAGACCACACCACAAAGCTTCGACCAGTCGGTGGATGATGACTGTATCGCGTCTAATTAACGACACTGAGTCTAGGGGTCTAGAAGTGTCGCGATTCGTTCGTTGCAATTAGGGTTCGCGGTGGTTTTGTAGGCGTTCTCGACCAGCAACACACGCATTCACGACTTTGCTTTTATGGTAATTTGTCGCCGGCATCATGGGATTATCTGCCAATTAGTCTTGGTGTAACAATCTGCTTTGCATAAATCAAATTGAGGACAAATTAAAATGTCTCTCTGTGGAGCTAGCTAGACCCGGATACCGGGAAAAAGTAAGTGAATAGAGGTGAAATTCTCCGAGCAGATGCACGAAATGCATGGAACCACAACAACGGAACGGACTTTTTGCTTTTTTTTTTTGTTGTCTGTTTCCATGAACATGAGCACGCCATGTGTTTTAGGTGATCACATGAATCTCCTTTAACCGTGATCCACTCGAATAAGTAGAAGCGGTGTAGGAGGATAGCTCCTGCATGCGGGTACGGTCTCAGGTGCGCGCTAGTGAGATGATTTCTAATTGCTGGCCTACAAAACTACAAAACTATTCTCCAAGGCTCAATAGGCAATGAGGTCTATCTGCTGCTGCATGTAGTCGTACGTGTACAGCGTCTTCACTTGGAGTAGCTGAAAAGAAGAAGAATGCCCACCTATATAAGCCGTATTAGAATCAAGACCTCTGTGTGGCTTTTTTTCCATCCCATTTGGCACGTTCGTTATAGCTTCGTTACCGATTGTCCTGATTTTAAGTGCAGATTAAGTTCAAGTTAAATTACGCTACAAAAGATGCGGCGGCTATGGCTGGATTGAACTGAGTGAGAAGCATCTGTTACGTCTTATTGGCTTGATTGAGTACATGTGCCACTGGTGCGCATGGTGCAGGTATTACATTAACACATCCGTCCATATATATGTACATATAAAGGCGAACAATCCGAGCTGATTTAATGATCTTCCGCCTTCGTATACCCCAACTAGATAGATACATCACGTATCCAGTCAGCCAATACGTTTCGCAAATAAACTACTTTCCACGGTCCATTTGATTAAATTGTTAATCGAACAGTCGTACTCTACACTCATTTTACGTCTTGATTGCGGGAAGGAATTTATTGCCCTGTCGGGACGTACTCGTAGAAGCACCACCAAGACCACACGATAAACTCTTCAATGGCCCACATGTGCGAAGGAGTCGTGGCATCGTTTACAGCAGCTATTTTCGCTAAATTATGACTTTCTTTCCGCCAAAAACGGACCGTTGTGCATTCTATTCTTCGGCTGCTGCACGCTCTTACCTTCCAAATTGCGGCAGACCATAGTTCTGTGTGCTCACGCCATATTTCTGGGTTAAGGAGTGTATTGTGTTCGAATGGAATATATGAGAATCGATCTCCACCCACTGGCGACGGGTGTGAATTCAATATGGAGCGGGTAGATCTTTGACATGGCGTTACACCCTACTTGACCGTACTGTCACAAGTTTAATGTAATAATCGCTTCTTCTACTTACCGTTGCCATTTGCTGATTTTATTCTGAAAAGAGAAAGTAAAAAGAACAAATTAGTGAAGTGAATGAATGCACCACTCGCAGAGAGAGAGAGGGAGGTTTCCTGGCATATTCGCATGTTAAGTATCTCACTTAAAACTGATCACCTTTTAGCTGAAAACACAGCATGACCCTGAGCTCGCAGATGCAAAATAAATGATTGAACATTGCTCGAACAACAACTGGAGACAAGTTAATCGTTTAGGCCTAAACGATACGCTTTGCGACCCATGACGAACGACGCGCTTAACAACGACAACAACTTGATTAAATTGATCAAATTGATCCTCGTATCCCTTGCCCAAGCGTCCCTCGAGACTCGGTCGGATGAAAGGAATTTGGGGAATTAGTATGCAGAGACGTGTGTCCACCTCTGTCTGGAGGGAACATTGACTAATCGATTGCCACTAACTGCGCGAACGAATGAACTTTTCATCTTTTATTAATTAATTGTAATAAATTAATGACATTTGTTTAATTAATGACCGCTGAGCCGCAGGGGTACACTGTCGTACGTTTGTCGGGCTTTGATTGTTACATAAGGTTTGGGTAAATTGCGTGTTCAAAGGGAGGCGCTGTTTCGGGTGACTGACGGAGGATGATATGTCGGTGAATGAGGATGGCCAGATCAGGATCGGGAATTTACAGGGAACAAAAATCCACTGACAATGGTGAGATGTGGCACTTTTAGAACACAAGAGCTTTGGGCAACTGGATGAGGTCGTTTAAGCGCAACCACGAAAGCAGTGTAGTGTGCTGACGTTTTTTGTGTGAAGTTGTACTCTGCATGTCTGTAGTGCCTCTACTGTCCACAATCCAGAAGAAAATGCCAAGCAATCAAAAGAAAACGGCTCGAATAGCCTAACAGCAACACACACATTTTTGATGGCCCGACAAAAACTTTGGTTAATACGTCAAATGTATTTAGCACGTTTTCACTATTCCCAGTCCCTGTTTTTGTATAACTGCCTTAGTCGTATGCAGCTGGCGTCAAGATATGTCCGTGAAAACCATAACGACAGAAGTTCTTCGTGGATGGTATCATCCACCCCTCTAGATATGTATTTGCCACTAACATTGGTATGGTATGGTGGCTCCGCCATCGACCCTAACTCATCAGGAGCTATGCTCAAACGCAACCAGGCAAGTTTTTGGACTTGGTCCAAGCACCTCGTCCTGGGTCTGCCAAACGGTCGCCTACCTGATGGTATCGCATTCATGATACGCTTCTTCATGATGGGGGTATTCGTCTAACGTGACTAAACCATCGAAGCATAGCCCTCACCGTTCGGCGAAGCAGCTGCTCAGCATTGAGCTTCTTGCGCACTGCAGTGTTTCTCACCCTATCCGGCCGTGTAACTCCCACAACAGCAGGAAGAAATCCTATTCTTTCGGTCAAAACGTACATTTCATGAACATATGTAGGTGAGAGTTGGAACAAATGTTGGGTTAAAAGCCCGCTAGCTTAAGCTGTGACACCCAGCTGGGCTTTCCTGATTACAGATCTTCTAAGCTGATTCCAAATTTACCCAGCGTGGCCAATCCTGCAGGAAAGGTCAGCATTGCGCCTCCCATCACTCGTGAAGAAGACCCCGAGCTTCCTAAACTTCTCTGCCTGCTTCAATGGGACTTCACTAGCATGTAGGGTACATTTACATTGGACAGGCGTCCTGGAAATAGCCATAACCTCGGATTTATCATCGACACTAACCTCCACAAACTTATATAGCGCGCGCAGGAGTTCCGTCTGGGAGGATGTGACTAACTAAGTCATCTGCAAAAAGAAGACAGCTCACCCTCAAATCTCCTAATGTGAAACATTCCTCGCCTCGACTGCGCTGCAACATCCAGTCCTTATGAATAACGAAAAGGAGAGGTGACACCGCCTTTGGCGAAATCCTACGCCCACGGTGAAAGGTGTTGACTTACTACCGTTATCCCCGAACACAGATGCCGCAGTTTGTGTATAGAGACTGAACGACCCTCACCAAAGGACCATCAATCCCATCCTCCATCGGTCATACTCGTACTCACAAGCCTTTTCGAGTACCATTCTAAGAGTGATCGATTTTACTGCTACCGTGACGAAATCCTCACTGACCATAGCTCTAGAACGCTCCTCCGACACCTTCGCGTCGAATTTATCAAGGAGACTGAAAAGAGATATGCCCCTGTAGTTGCAGCACCGTCTTTTATTCCCCTTTTTGAAAACAGAGACAATCACCCCAGTCTGCCAATAGCTAGGTGTCTCACCGCGTTCCCAGGTCACATAAGACTCCCTCTTTACCCATTGCCCTAAGCATTTCTGGCCGGATTTCATACAGACCGGCCGATTTGCTAACTTTAAGCGATTGAATCGCTAAAATTACTTTCTCGACTGTTGCACTATTCTCCACCCCACTCAAGACTACAGGTCTGACTCCTTCAGGGCCCTGTTATTGAGCAGCTCCGAAAAGTGCTCGCTCCATCTGTGCAAGATGTCCATCTCATTGGAAAAAAGCACATCGTTTTTGGGATTGACTCCTTCCATTATGTTGAATTTCCTTCCTCTGAGCCGGCGAATGGTTTGCCAGAACACCTATTTCGCAGATCTATTGTTGCTTTCCAACTTCTTGCCAAACTCCTTCCAGGACTGCTCTTTAATTGCTCGCAAAGCCAATTTGCAAGTACTTCGCGCCACAGTGTACCGGTCACGGGAAGCAGAGTCCCCTAAGAGAATCCAGTCCCTATAGGTCTTCTTCTTCTCTCTAATGGCTTCTTGAACTCCGGGTGCTTTAAACCACGCAGTTGTTTTCTCATCAGCCCCCAAAATAAGCCGATGCACTCCACAAACATAACGAGCAGAGGCAATGACAGCTCTGAAAATAATCGCCATTCTTCCTCCACATGCGATGGAACAGTTGGAATTTGCTCAAAACTTTCGGATATGTGCCGTGCATAATATTGCCGCACCTAACTGCTTTGTAGTTCCTCGCACCGTATGAGTGTAACCACCACTCTTGGTTTCCGCCTTGGCAAAAGAGGTACTTTTTCAGTAACATACAGTCTACACAACACCAGGTGATGATCAGTTGACAGTTCAGCCCCTCTCAACACACGAGCGTTACAAACCATTTGTTTTACACACGTTGGTGTACCACAAAGCAAGCTACATATGTATCAACGATTTCTGGAGAAGACACCACGTGTATTTATCAATGTCATTGTGCGAGAAGAAGGTGTTGATAATGGACATGCCATTTGCACAACGGCAATTTGATGAGGATCACCGTTCCTCATAATCGAACTCCCCCATGAGAAGAAGAGAGATCTCAACCACTCTATCAAGGGCAGCATCATCCTCATCCAGGAAAGCCGCATACTCTGTCACTAGATTCGGTGCATACATCTGCACCAGATCCAAAGTTGACTTTTCAAACTTGAGCTTTAAGATCCCGACTCTCCTTCCTAACGGTATCCACTCCAATACCCTGTCTGCCAGTCTGGCACTTGTGAGTATCCCCACTCCAGCGCCTATGCAGACATTTGAGGTTCAACTCCCGACAGAAAGAGTTTCCACCCGTCCGAAAGGTCCATAGTTCCATATTCTCTTTGCTTCGTCGAAGAGATAGCTACGATATCTAATTGACAGCTGGCAGCTTCCTCAACCAGCTCGAGATACTTTCTTGTGAGTGATCAGACGTTCCATGTGCCCTTTTACCCTCGCACGCACTGGTTAGTACATGGCGTGACGGGGCCACTGCCGGATTGCTCGAAATTTCTTCTTCTAAGGAGCGGCCACCAGACGCTCGCATACTGCCACCATCTAGGCCTGGCTCCAAATGGGGCCTTCGTTAGCCGGGTTTGAGCCGTACGAAAATTAACTCGCACACCCCAAGGATGTCAGCTGCCGGAACAATTTTGATGATAAAATTCAATAATTTGTGAGCGTTGTTCGGGCATGAGCCTTTTCATGATGAAATGGCAACTGCTAACTGAGACGCATGATGTTGACACATGTTACGAATCGATATAAACGAAAGAGGTGAGTGGCTTATTGAATTCATTCTTACCTCTAACCTTAACATATGTAAATCGAAGGGAGGTATTAGACTTAACTCTAGCATCCCCTATCTCGCTAATAGAAAAAGAGAATGGAAGGTCTCTGAGGAATACTCCATCTCTGATCATCGATACCTGGTTTTCAATATAGCTGTTACGGTCCCAACCCAAATTGACTCATCATGCAACCCAAGAAGAATTGATTGGGAGCGCTATAGAGCCTTCGTTGGCGAAATTCGAAAACCGAAAGATCAACATGACATGATTGACATAGAGGGCGCCATTAACAGCGTCACTCCGAAAGCAATAATAGAAGGGCTAATAGAAAAGCTAAAGGTGGAGAGGACTCTGATAGAGCTGATCAGCGAGTTATTATTAACACGCAAGATTGTCTCCAAATGGGGAAGCCAAGTAACCACTAGAGTGGTTACCAGGGGAACCCCGCAAGGAGGGGTTCTCTCACCTCTTCTCTGGAATATAGTTATAAACGAACTACTAATTAGACTGGAGAAAGAAGCCTGGACGTTATTGCCTACGCTGATGACGTTGCCATTTCAATCTCAGATAAATACCTATCCACATTGAATGACCGTATGTAAATGACATTCTCAATCATTTGCAAATGGGCGCATAGCAACCGGCTCAGGGCGAATCCCCAGAAAACGGAGCTCGTGCTATTCACCAAAAGGCATAAAATCCCGGAACACTGCACTATCACTTTGCTTGGTACCAGATTAAACTATTCCTCCAATGCGAAATTCCTTGACATTATACTAGACAAGAAATTAACATGGAAGAGCAACACAATCGAAAGAGCTAAAAAAGCAACAATAGCTCTCTACTCTCTACACATGCAAGAAAGCCATAGGGAAAAAATGGGATTCAACCCCAAGATCACCCTATGGCTCTACATCACGGTCGTTAGACCCATACTAATGTATGGAGTGATACATAGTCTGGTGGACTGCACTGGACAAGACAACATACCACAAACAACTCGAGAAGGTACAAAGGTTGGCGTGTATGTGCATTACCGGGGCCCTCAGGTCCACCCCAACGACTGTGCTTAACACGATACTCGACCTTACATCACTCGATATTTTCGGCAAGCAAATTGCCACACACACGGCCATTAGACTAAAAGCCAACTCGTAGCGTAGACTTTTATACTGACGGGTCTAAAACCAAGGACGGGGTGGGTAGTGGCGTCTTCTGAACAAAGCTCTAAAATTACCAAATCACTGCAGCGTTTTCCAGGCGGAACTGTTGGCAATAAAAGAGGCCTTGTCCTGGATGAAGTTGAACGTAATATCCACTACGAATATCCGCATTCTCATGGATAGCCAAGCAGCCTTAAAGTCGTTGGAGTCCTATGTGTACACATCAAAAACTAGTCTCGACTGTCGCCTATCTCTTAACGAGATGGCCGAGCAGTTCAACATACAACTTACCTGGGTACCAGGGCTCAGCGACATTCCGGGGAATGAAAGAGCCGACCCACTCGCCAAACAGGGAACGACGCTACAATCCATCGCGGCTTGTGAGGGAATACCCTTTGCAACCATTAAACTTAATCTTACTAATCTCGCCAGGGCTGAGACAAAGCGGAAATGGACTTAGGGACATACCTGCGTCATCACCAAGCAAATCTGGCCCCGGCTCGACAGTCAACGGACAAGGAGTATGATCTCCCCAAAAAGAACTGACATCTACAAAGTTATAGGTGTTATCACCGGACACTGCCTATCGGCAGTCACGCGCAAAAACTAGGTATAGTTTCGAATGATTTCTGCAGAAGCTGCCTAGATGAGGAGGAGGTCGAATCCATTCACCACCTTCTCTGCACTTTCCCGGCATTCTGCACAATCAGGAAACGATACCTAGGCTCTTACTTCCTTAACAAACTGACAGAGGTTCAGCAAGTAGGGATACCTGATCTTCTTAACTTCTTAAGAAGGACAAAATGGTTCCACGAATAGGGGGGCTATGCCCCCTCGTAGCAGCACAACGGGCCTCCCTGGCCTATGTGTGTTCTTCTCATTTCTGGGAAGGCTACGATCCTACCTACCTACCTACCTACCTACGAATCATGCGTGAGCTGTCAAAAATATAATATAGAAAAACCAAAGAGGAAAAAGATCACATATAGGAAGAAAACCTCCATTAAAAAGTTCACTCTTAACCGGAAGGCAGTGTAAGAAACTAAAAGGCAGTCAAGAAAGTAAGAAACTCGCTGCGAACGTGAATATCTAGCAGGAGGAGCAAAAATCGTTCGACGCTGAATAGGCACTGAAGACGTTGGTGGCGAGTAGTCGCTCTGGTTGCTGAAGCTCTGGATTGCGTCAGCAATTTTGAGTTCTTGAGGGTTGGAAAAACGTTGGAAACGGATTTAGAGCTAAGGACGACTCCAGAATAGATGATGATCAGGATGGGCTCGCGAGCTTGGGAACGACCTAAACCTAACGACGCTTGCTTAACAGATCAGGGGGCAGATACTCGTAAGCCCTGAAATATTTAGCACGGAAATGAAAACCATCGTCCCTATTCGGTAGCCAATCGGGTACTACAAGTGTTTCCCATTTGGGTTCTGTATTGCTACCTCCTTTTACTACGAATAAAGTTAATTCCTATAAATAGGTGACTGCGATTTTTCTTTGTATCTTAGGGAACCACTTACAATACAAGCTGTTTAGTTTGTCCACACATCAAAACCCACAATAGATAGAAGTCCTCTTAACTTCATTGAATTCCCCATCGGGCACCACCTCCAAGCATCTATTTATTATACATAAGCGACAGAACAAATTGTGGTCAGATATGAAAATTATGAGAAATTCATCAAATATTCTCCTTTGTTGCCTTTACAATATTCATAGGCAAAAATGATTTATAGCTCAGATATAAGTAAGCATAAGGATGTACATACGTAGTTACGAAGAAACCCGCCTACGTGAGGCAATCGTGGTAGAGTGAAACCTGTTTGCGGTTTGAAGGCGCCAACAATCGCCGATGATTTGTTAAAGATACTCAATCTATCGGATTTATCTTTTATTGATTAATTGCGTCAAGAAGTTTGTTCTAAGATGCAGATAGTAGTGGTGATTGCTTAAATTGAATGAAGCTCTTTCGCAACGACTGGTGGTGACTCTGTCGATTAATATTCTTGATTCAGACGTTGGTGACAAATATCATCTGTCGGATGGAACAGGCGTAACAACCGTAGCTGAAATAAAATCCCAAACCCCGTCACCATCACTCACCTGGGCAATAACTTACTGCAACTAAATATAATTCTTAGCCGCAGCAGCACCTCTCAACCTAATCTGCACACTTTCCATAAGACATAGAGACATGGCTGAGTGGAAACGCTGTTTACAGTCCTGAAACAGTGAACATTACCCGGTACAGCATTTTCGTGGCATATCATTAGCATTCTACGCGCAGCAGTCGCTGTTTATTGCGAAAATCAAGTTTTTCCCTTGTTTTTCGAACAATTTATTTTCATCACACCAACGAGACCGTGTGACAACCGATGCGCGACAGGAAGGCCGTAATTGCACCTCGCAAAAGAGTTTCTTCTACCATATCCAGCGACGCCTAATCGCGTTAATCGAGTGCGCACATTCAATAATTCACATGCCAATGTGGCAGCTTACTAATTTCTTGTTGTTTGCAGCAAGCTATCGATGACAATGGCGACATGATATTCGGAATACTATTATCAATTTACTGCACGAGCACACCGTACGACGAGGCTGAGCTCGATCTACCCACGTAGCCACACGTTTGACACGCTTTTCTCCTATCACTTCTTCTTCTTGATCGACAGTGACATGCAGCATGTACCATAGATTGTGGAATGTTGAAATATGGACCGAAGTGATTAATAGTGTCAGGGGCGTAATTGCATCTCTATCCGGGAACGCAAGCACCAAGAAATAGGTCGTCTGATGCCCTAACAGCAGGCCGGGACTACTTAATTTATTGAAATGCAAACATTGATCCATGAAGATACGGAAATTCCATATTTAATTATAATACAACTGTAGCTCTATCGCTACTTAAGATGCCACTACACTCGTAATTTACACATGCCACACCGCGTCCAGATTCTGCTTCAATTTGTGATGATATTCCCCTAATAGCCACCGATCTCTATCTCACGTCCAACAAACCTCGTTTTCCTCCGCCCTATTGTGGTCATGTGCAAGAGTCACTGCCAGAAAAAAGAGCGAATAGTGAAAACAAGCGCAGATAACCAGATCGAGATCGATTATTGGAATTTATGTTAACGAGTTTTTTTGCCTGCTCGGCATCTAGCTTCTTGCTGCAAGTGCACTGTAGAAAAGAAACATACACCTGACCACATCTAATTACGTACGTACGTATCTACTAGCACGTAGCAGAGCGTTAGGCTTGAAGTCTTAATTTTCTCGCACCACGTACTGTTATTAGCAGTGTCGGCTAAAGTGCTACTCCGTTGAGCAGCAAAAAGCACCGGTGAATGCAAGACTGCAATCAATATGGTGTCAGATCTCACACGAATGCCATTGATTGAATCGTTCCGAATCCGCTCGAATCGCTCGAATCCCATTTCCCAATTACCCGTGAGGATTGTTAATTAAATCGAATATAACTCGGACTCTCACACACCGGATTATATACATTCCGATCGTAGTCAAGATAAAGAAAAGTTGCGTGCTCATGGGTTTTTGCGTCTACTAAACACGTTTAGATCAATTCGCAGATAGTATACCTTAAATGCCTAATTATGGCGGCATTATGAATATTCTATTGCCTATTTGTGTCAGATTTTGAGCTTTCTGATGCTAAGTAAGGCTTGTAAATTGATGTAAATCGAGGTTAGGCCTTTTGTTTGTTATTTGCTTCCTTGCGAAAGTCTTGATTTTGTGATTAACAGAATAAGAGATGCCATAAATCAAGAATGTGGCTTGAAATGGCTACTTGGCTACTTGTGGATACCTAACACATTAAAATAGTTTTATGGTTAATTAAATCTGACGGTATTATTAGCATATTCCGCTTAATTGTATCATGTGAAAAGCAATTTTACGCTGGCCTAAAGCTGTAACTTTAATCGTTTTTAACTACTTACTGCTTGTTTTTTGCTACAATCAGGTACCTACCTAGGCCTTGAATACCACGGTTTTCTTGACTTGATTCGACTTCGACTTCGTCTATTCATTCTCGTGACAGCAAGTGTAACAGCTTGCCGAACAGAATAGGCAACTAACCTGCGCAACCATCTGCTACAATTCTCATTTTTGTGTTCGCGTTCATAATTCACTTTATTTTTAAAATAAAGTTCTGTGCGTATTAGTGCTTTGGATAGTGAATCATATGTCAACCACGAACCCCGTCGGACGTATACGAGCCACGATGTTGTAAGGCCATAACACGTACTCTAGCTATTTACTTGCGAAGTCGGCGATGGGTCTTTACTTCACGACCCTTCTTAACGGTGTTCGCTTTGCAAGACCAATGCCCATTGGTGTCTCCTTCCTTCCTCTCCTATATTACCTTGCGATGGCAGTGTGTCACTAGCATTACAAGGTTCAGTTATGAGTTCACGCTTAATATAAAAAGAAAAAGGGGGGATATGCATATGCATATGGCTTCGTAGGGGGTAGCATCTATCCGACGGGTGTTATTTACTTACTTATCAGGCCGGCGATCCATGGAGGATCCGACCCTGAGCTATACCTGCCTTCCATCCTTGACGGTCCCGGGCACGCTGCTTCCAATTATCAAGACCAAGTTGTCTTACATCAGCGAATACTTGGTCTTTATACCGGGGGTTCGGTCTTCCTCTTCTTCTCGAACCAGGGGGCTCGGAGTCGAAGACTCTCTTAGCTGGAGCGTTGGTGTTCATGCGCTCGATGTGGCCGAGCCAACGGATCTTTGCCTTCCGGACTATATCCACATCTTTGTACAGCTCTGTCTTCTCCTCCATTGACCTTCCTCACAGACAGGACCAAATATCCGGCTTGCCATCAGAGCTCTTCAAGGCTGGCGGCGATGTTCTAGTAGGGAGCATGCACCAGATCATCAGCAGAATTTGGGAAGACGAAAGCATGCCCAACGACTGGAATACCAGCTCTATTTGCCCCATCCACAAAAAAGGCCATAGTACCTCTTGCAAGAACTATAGAGGTATATCCCTGCTCAATGTCGCATATAAAATCCTGTCCAGCGTATTGTGTGAACGTCTAAAGCCATTTTGCACCGCACTAATCGGCAGCTACCATTGCGGCTTCCAGCCCGGCAAATCGACTATAGACCAAATTTTCACACTTCGACAAATCCTGGAAAAGACCAACGAGTTTCGAATCGATAGACACCATCTTTTCATTGATTTCAAAACCGCATACGACAGCATTCATCGTGAAGGACTGTTTGGTGCGATGGCCGAATTCGGGATCCCGAATAAACTGATCCAGTTGTGTCGCGCCACGCTAAAAAATACGCGAGGCACCGTGCAACTCGGTTCCAGGACTTCGGAACCGTTTGAAACATGCACCGGATTTCGGCAAGGAGACGCGCTGTCATGTGACTTCTTCAACCTAGTGCTGGAAAAGATAGTGCAACGGGCAGGCGTCAACAGGGAAGGCACTATCTTCTACAAGTCCGTCCAGCTGCTAGGATACGCAGATGATATCGATATGATATGATATGATATCTACGAGCTGTACAAAGATGTGGATGTAGTCCAGAAGTCAAAGATCCGTCGACTACACTGGCACGGCCACATCGAGCGCATGGGCATCAACGCTCCAGCTAAGAGGGTCTACGACTCCGAGCCCCCTGGTTCGAGAAGAAGAGGAAGACCGAACCTCCGGTATAAAGACCAAGTAATCGCGGAAGTAAGACACTTTGGTCTTGATAACTGGAAGCAGCGTGCCCGGGACCGTCAAACATTGAAGGCAGCTATACCTCAGGCTCAGATCCTCCATGGATCGCTGGCCTGATAAGTAAGTAAGTAAGCAGCGTTACACATGTTGTCAAAAGTTGCGTTATCAAAAGCTCCTTCAATGTCGGCGAAAATGCCTAGCGCCTACTCTTTCCTTTCGAGTACGCATTCTATCCTCCCAACTAGGTTTTGAAGCGAAGAATGTTGCATCGCCGAAAAAGGATGCATTCAAAGGGCAACTTGCCCTATTCTCTCTCTCTCTTTCCACGCTTTTCAACAAGAGGGATGTTAAAGTGATTGGTCTTGAACTCTTGGCGAGTGAGTAATCCTTTATTACCTATTTTGGAAATAAAGACTACTTTCACCATGCGCCATGGAATGGGTATGCAGCCAAGTGCCATGTTAGCAGGGATAATTTTTTTCAAGGCAGGAAGCAGCTGCCTTATACCTTTTTGCTGCATAATAGTGTATAGCCCGTCGGTGACTGACGATTTAAAGCCATCAAAAGATGTTGTAAGCTGCTATGTCTTAAGAGACATGCACTGGATTCAACTTTATTAAAGGAAATATGTAAAGTCTGCGTGTGCCACATCGTTTTCAGAGATTTGGATAGGAATCAGGATTTTACACTTGGCATAGAAAAACTGAGTCTTAAGCTTCCGAGACATAAGCGAACGCCTCACAACAATCCGCATCAAAGCTAAATTTGGAAACATTAGCTTAATATGCGCTCACGCTCCAACGGAAGAAAAGGACGATCGACTCAAAGAAGAATTCTACGATCTCCTAAACAGAACATATGCCCAATGCCCTAGCTACGACACAAAAATAGTCCTAGGAGATTTTAATGCAAAACTGGGCAAAGAGGATATATTTGAGTCGATCATAGGAAAGCATAGCCTCCATAACACCACATCCGACAACGGACTAAGGCTAATTGATTTCCTAGCGGGGTGTAACCTCCTTGTAGCAAGCACGCGATTCCCCCATCTCAACATCCACAAGGGTACCTGGCGGTCACATTGATCACATTGCGATCGACGCCAGACACTCCTCCTGTATTCTCGACGTACGAACCTTCCGAGGGGCCAACATCGACTCGGACCACTACCTTGTTGTAGTCAAGGTACGAATGAGGATATCAAGAATGCTTAGGTGTCGAGTAGCACAACGTAAGTTTGACGTCGGAAAGCTACAATCGCAAGAGACTGCCAGAAACTTTGCCGATCGTGTCTCCTCCAAGCTCTCTCAAAATACGCCCACCGCCGCAGCACAAACAATAGAGCAGGAATGGGCGCATTGCCAGAGCGCCGTCAGAGACGCTGCCTCAGAGGTACTGGGTTTCAAACCGCCACCACCTAGAAACCCTGGTTCGATGAACAATGCGAACAAGCCCATGCAGCAAAACAAGAGGCATATAAAGCCTTGCTGCAATGACGGACGAGAGCTGCTCGCGAAGTCTATGAGCAAAAGAGAAGAGAGGAACACACGCTTTTCAGAAGAAAGAAGAGAGAGCACGGAAAGCGTGAGATCGAGGAGATGGAGAGATGCTTCCGCGGAATGACGCCCGTAAGTTTTACAATAAGGTAAAACGAACATGCCATGGCTACAAAGCCAGAGCGGCGGCCTGCAGGGATGAAAATGGAGAACTGGTAGTAGAGTCGCAGTCGATGCTGAGGATTTGGAAAGACCACTTCTGCAGACTGTATGACGGCGATGATAGACAAGATGCCGCTGTCAGGCAGAACGAGCCATTCGTAATGGACGACAATGAAACAGAATTCAGTCCACCCGACCTAGACGAACTCAAAATAGCAATATCAACACTTAAGTCTAATAAAGCCGCGGGAGCAGACGGCCTGTCTGGTGAGCATCTTAAGGCGGCTGGAGATGAGCTGGTAAGGTGCATGCACCATCTCATTTGCAAGGTATGGTCGGAGGAAAGCATGCCCGACGAATGGAATCTCAGCATCGTTTGCCCGGTCCATAAGAAAGGAGATCCCTATAACTGCGCCAACTATAGGGGAATAAGTCTCCTTAACATCGCATATAAGACCTTCTCTGCCGTATTGTGCGAACGCCTGAAACCGTTTGTGGTGGTTTCAGGCCAGGTAAATCCACAATAGACCAAATATTTACGCTACGGCAGATCTTGGAGAAGACCCAGGAATACCAAATCGACACTCACCACCTCCTCGTCGATTTCAAGGCTGCATATGACAGCGTGTATAGAGATGAGCTATACAAAGCCATGTATAGTTTCAACATCCCTGCCAAACTCATCCGATTGTGCAGGATGACAATGGAGAATTCTCGCTGCTCCATTAAGGTCGGTAATGAGCAAACCGAGACCTTTGATGTTAAAAAAGGATTTAGGCAAGGTGACGCGCTGTCAACCTTTTCAACATCGTGCTTGAAAAGATCGTGCAAGAATCACTGGCCGACACAAGAGGTACGATTTATTTCAAGTCTACGCTATTGGTTGCGTATGCCGACGACATTGATGTGATTGGACGGACACAGCGAGACGTCAATGAGGCTTTTGTAAGCATTGAGGTAGAAGCGGCTAAGATGGGTCTCAAGGTTAATGAGGGTAAAACCAAATATCTGCTTTCATCTAAAAGAGACGGACAGCACCGACGTATTGGCCAGAACGTCACCATGGGCGGATATAACTTTAAAGTGGTCAAGGAATTCGTCTACCTTGGCTCACTGATGACCAGCGATAACAACACCAGCGCTAGATAAAACGCAGAATCACTCTTACCAACCGCTGTTTCTTTGGGCTCAAGAAGTAGAGCCCTCTCTCGGAAAATCAAGGTGACACTATATAAGACCTTAATCATCCCAGTCCTCCTTTACGGCGCAGAGGTTTGGACCTTAACAAAAGCGGATGAAGATGCCCTTGGTCGTTTCGAGAGGAAAATTCTGCGTACTATATACGGTCCCGTTTGTTCAAACGGTTTATGGAGGAGAAGATATAACGAAGAACTGTACGGGTTGTGCAGCGACATCGGCCTGGTACGACGTCTACGGATACAGCGTCTAAGGTGGCTAGGCCATGTAGAGCGCATGGAAAATACAGCTCCGACCCGAAGAGTCTTCGAATCCACTCCGGAAGGAAGACGCGGCAGAGGACGGCCGCATCATCGGTGGCGCAGGCAGGTGGAAGGGCTCCGCACGCCCTTAACCAACTGGGCTCGCGCAGCTGGAAATAGCTGGCCAAAGACCGTGCCAGCTCGAGACGCTTGTTGGTTGAGGCCTGGTTCACCACGGACTGTAGCGCCACCTAAGTAAGTAAATATAGAAAAACTGAGGCCGTCAAACTCTTTAACATAATCAAATGGAAAATGTACGAAAACCATTTTATTCCCCTTCCCGATCTGAACTAATTATTTCGCATCTTTAGTATATAAATGCGCGCTTGTCTCTGATTTCATTTTTAAATTATTCATTGGAAACAAATACACAAAACACCATTTAACTGCAATGTACCACTTCCTCAGATAATAATGTTAAATTATCTGTGTAATTCCTTCTGGTGAAAATGTTTAATTTTAAATTATCCTTCGCACTATCCCACTTTTTTGTTACACTCCAATGCAGACAGTCGGCGCTAAAATCCTCGCATAAATTTTCATTGAAATTGTATTTTAATGCCCCGAAAAGGGCAACAAAATTACAAAAAACAGAACAGGGAAGACTAAAGAAATGGGTTAAACAGCCTAGTATGCATGCTAAAATGTGTAAAATGTGTTTCCCGGGAACACATATCGTCGGCTGTGAAACACTTTTTTCCACTTCACCCTCGAAAGCCCATTCATATGTATCCGTAGGTATATTCGATTTAAAGTTTGTTGGTTTCAGTGGACTGCATACAAATCCACTGAGCGAGTTTTTGTCCTCGTTCGGTTGTCCATTTGTGGCTACCACACAGCTCCCGACCCTTAATTATGTTAAATAAGCTGTTTCGAGCATATAGACTGGTTGCTTTAAAAACGCGTTTGTTTTTTTTTTTTTTTATTAACAAAGTCATATACAATACATAGCTGCCTCTCCCTATCCTACATCCCCAGCAAGTGGAAGGTAACCAAAGTCATTTTCATTGCCAAGGCGGGCAAAAGCTCCCACACGCACGCAAATGACTTGAGGCCTTTCAGTCTTTCAGCCTTTCAGAATGTGTGCAGTCGCACACAGTCGGTACAGCTGCATCTCAGGAAGGCTGTCGGATAACCAACATGCCTACAACAAAGGCAAATCGGTGGAAACATCACTCCACTCACTGGTCAGTAAGACAGCAAGGTCATTAGAATGCAAGGAATATACTCTAGTCGCCTTTCTCGACATTGAGGGCGCCTTTAACAATATTGAAACATGGGCTGTCATCAAAGCGCTGTCTGATCTGGGTGTAACGGGATCAGTGATAGAGCTGGTACGACAACTGCTAACATAAAGATGCGTCAAAGCCAACTTCGCTGGTGCCGTCTCAACCAGAATGGTCAGCAGAGGTACAGCACAGGGTGGAGTACGCTCCCCTCTCCCCTCCCCTCTCCTCCCCGCTCCTCCCCGTGGTTGTCAACGAACTACTGCGGTTGCTTGAACAGGAAGGGTACGCTGTGACGGCTTATGCAGACGACATTGCTATTGCCGTCACAGGTAAGTTTCCCAACATTACATACAGTAGAAACCTGGACGCAGTACTGTGGACTTGGGGTGAACCCTAAGAAGACCGATCCAGTAGTGTTTACTAACAAATACAAAATTCCGCCCCTCAACCCACCGAGGTTGGGTGGACCCCAACTAACAATCAAAGAGCAGGCTAAATATCTAGGCCTAGTCCTTGACAGGAGGCTGAATTGGAAACCCAATATTCTTAATCGCGTCCAGAAAGCAACTACTGCCCTATACAGCTGTAAGAAAGTGGCGGGCAGGAAGTGGGGTCTCCAGCCAAGCATTATGCACTAGCTCTATACAGCAGTCATAAGGCCCATGGCTCTAAGATGGAATCGGGTGTAGGCAGTGGAGTCTTCTGCAAGGAGCTTAACCTCAGCCTATCTTTCAGACTCCCAAATCAGGCAGAATTGACAGCGATAACAGAGGCCCTTGCATTGCTCATTATCATTTGCACGGACAGCCAAGCTGCGATAAGGTCCCTGGCAGCGGTAACCCACAAATCAAAGACATATCTTAACTGTCGCCTATCTCTAGATGAGATAGCTGAACAGTTCAATATTAAAATACTGTGGGTTCCCGGGCATAGGGATATTCCAGGAAACTGCTCGGCCGATGCGCAAAGTTAGGATCAAGCACACTCAGCCTACCTACCCTCGGGTACATAGATACACCATTAAGTACCGTAAAGCACATGATAAAACTTTAAACCATAGAGGATACCAACCTCCAATGGAATGAGAGCAATATTGGCTTTATCACCAAACAATTGTGGCCTAAATTAAGCCTAGGACGAACCAGGGACCTAATGGCAACCAAAAGGGCAACTTTAAGTACTCTACTGGGTGTCATTACAGGCCACTGCATCATCGGAAAAGACGCCGCCAGATTAGGGCCACCCTCCAATGACTACTGTCGCGGCTGCATGGACGAGGAGGAGGTGGAATCAATACACCACCTCCTCTGCTCACGTCCCTCTTTTTCGAATCGCAGGAGGATCTACCTCGGCGCGCCCTTCTTTGACAATCTAAGTGAGCTAGCAAACCAAAAGATAGCTCAACCCCATCGCTTCATCAGAAGCACCGGTGGGTTCTCAGGTAGCGGATCAGGGTAACTTGATCCAGATGGTATCACAATGGGCCGACTTCGGCCTACGTGTGACTTATGCCTACCACATTATCCTAACCTAACCTTTATTACCAAAATGTGTTTGAATTAAATACAATTAAAATCTCAATACCGAGCAACAAGGACGAGATTTCTTCACCGTAGCAGCAGGTGACACCTTTCATTAGTGTCAAGTCTCGAATGTTGGCTTAGCACCATTTGATTTAGTGTCGATTTAACGGTAATCAAATATAAATCACGATCAATGCGACGGAATTAATGAATACCCCTCAAAAATTGCTTCCGTGTTTGATGGCACGTTGTTGTCCTCACAAGCACCATTGCAACGCGCTGCGCTGTGGTTACAGACGCTCGTTTGCACACAGTACAGGCAGGCAATCATAACAAAATTATGATAATGCCCATCACTTTTAATTGGAAGTGAAAACCTCAAATGCATAATCAAGACATTATACTATACGACGAGGATGCGGAATTTATAAATCTCTACGTTTCATCCTCTCTCGCCCTCGTGTATGCTGTATGTTTACTTACCTTCTACATCTAAGGACTACGACCATTACTATAGCACCTATAAGAGCTGATATGATTGAAACTATGATTAACGTAAACGCCCATCCCAGTTCGCCGGCGGGATCTGTAAAAGAAAAAAGAAAAGGCGAATAATAAATAATCGAAACTGGAAGATACAAGTAGAATAGAAGGGAAAAAAGTGATTCAGGATGCAGAGGACTAAAGGCAATGTAAGTGTGAATTGCGGTTGCAGCAATTAATTCGCTGCAGGGAACGCTATGATGAATGGGTGGACCGGGGATTGTGAGGGAACGGATAATAAATACTGGATGGAGCTTCAATTGATAGTTGTGTGACGTGCTTGACGGTAATAAAACAAACGACAATGACAGTGATGTTATTTCCAATCGTCGACGGGGATAATTGTCCTTTGTTTGCACAGGTTACCTTGGTTTCAATGCTTTTGTGACAGCAATGGGGAAGTGTAAATAGCTGATTTCTGTAGTCACTGGGGATGTTTGTTCTAGTGTAGCAGTTACATCGGAAATGGAAAGGAAAATGCAATTATCGGATTTGTTATGATATTGAATGGGGAAGATTGTCCAGTTGGTCACGAGTCGTTTTGTGTCAACTTCTGTTTGAATGTAGGTGGTGGATGTCCCTTGGACATTTTTTTTTGAGGCAAACTAGGTGATCACTTACCTATAATTTGAAGAGTTAATTTAGCCCCTCTTTGCTTTCTATTTTAGGCGCTTCTGCGATGAGTGGTGATATACGCTACAGACCGGTGTAGTGTTGGGCCTCAACCAACAAGCGACTCCAGCCAGCACGATCTCTTGCCAGTCGTCTCCAGTCGACCAAGTTGGTTGAGGTCCTTCTGCACTTTTGTGCGCCCTTTGAGTCGATGGTGTCCTCTGTTGCGTTGTCGCAATGGCTCGGATTCGAATATTTTTCGGGCCGGAGCTATGTTGTCCATGGCCTTGCTATCTTAAGCGTTGTATCCGTAGACCCTTAACCAGTCACATGCCGCCGTACAGTTCGTAATTGAACCTTCTCCTCTAGATGCCATCAACGCAAACAGGACCAAAGATCGCACGCAGAACTTTTCTCTTTAAAAGACCACGGGGTGGCCGTGGTGCAGTGGTTAACATCATCGGTCGCCGAGCTGAAGGTCTATAGTTCAAATTCGCTACATAGCCAAGAAAAAGTAATTCCTATACGGACAAGAAGTATGCAACGCAGTTGTGAATGGAAAGTGACCAGACGTACTGCTGCAGGCATAACACTCACAGTATAAGGTCAACTGAAATTCATCCTCTGCGTATGCAATATTAAAAAGTGCTTGAACAAATTACTACGGGCTACAACCAACGCGGAATTTGGTCGGCTCTCATCCTATCTAGGGACAACCACCCCTGAGAGTTAACGAACATCAACGACCCAAACCACTTCACTCCGTTCAGGTTGAACCTGGCGAGTTCTTTGTATGATGACAGATCTTGGTTGCAGGCAGGTTATCGGCATATTACTTTGATAATCAAAAATCTTCATGATGAGATGTTGATGTTGATCATTAAAGTGTCCATTGAATTCAAATCAATAATCTTACTTGACAGCAACGATGTAAAAAGGTGAATAACAATAATGGGAAATATGGGAAAAAGGTTTGCAGCTAGGATTAATTCATCAAAGACACAAAAGAGATCAGAACTGGGAAGTCTGCTACTGGTTGTGGGATATTGTCGACTAACCTTAGTTCAGTATGTGACCAACGGGATTTTTTGAATGAAAATCATTTCTGTTGTATGGGAACCCCCTTTAAATATTCATTTCTGTTCTGTTTTTAGCATTTGTCGTGGTAGCGGCAACAGAAATACATCATCTGTGAAAATTTCAACTCTCTAACTATCACGGTTCATGAGATACAGCCTGGTGACAGACGGACTGACGGACAGCGAAGTCTTAGTAATAGGGTTCCGTTTTACCTTTGGGTACGGAACCCTAAAAAGAGCTTTCTCATTCGCTCTCAAAAGCGTCCATACCTATGCACCGTAAGGCAGGACTAGGATAATTAGGGGGTAATATATAAAGCCAGCTTATTATCTCGAAAGAGGGCTCTATAACTAAACTTTTTTTATAATTCGCGCAGATTCAAGAGTCACATTCTTATTATGTTTGTCACACAACCTAGGCGGAGTGCAGATGGTTTGGGTCGTAAATGTTCGATCACTACTCTCCAGGGGTGGTTGTCCTAGATAGGATTCGAGAGGAACTCGACTGAATTTTCACGTTGGTTGTAGTTCTCAGCAAACGTTCCATGCCATTATGGTGTTATATTAGAGCTGCACACACAGAGTATGAATTTGAAGGTGCCATATACTGCAAGTGTTATTATATGTACCTTCATCAGTATTTTGATCCCTTACCATTCACGACAGCTGTGTTGACCAGTTTTTCCGTACAGGAATTGTATTTCTTGGTTGTGGACGGACTTTAGACTATAGACCTTCCGCTCGGTAGTCGGTGATGTTTTCTACTGCACCACGGCCACCCGTTTGAGCCTCTTGAGCCCAAAACAAAAAAAGCGATTAGCAAAAGTTATTCTGCGCTTAATCTCGGAAGTAGACGAAGTCCATGACTACATCGAAGTTCTTGCTGCCCATTGTGACACTCTGTCCGAGGTGTCGATGTTGTGCGCATATCCTTCGTTTTGCCCTCGTTTACCGCTAGATCCGCTTTAGCCAAACACAGCGAACGCCTCATTGCCGGCCCTCTTCCAATCACGTCAAGATCGTGACTCTAATATTAACCTATGAGCTTCGTACGATCTTCTCAAGTAAAATGTGGAAAAATCATCTGACAGTGCGTCGCCTAGCCGAAAACCTTTCTTAAAGGTTTCGGCGAGTTCTTTATCGACCTTGATAGAACACCGAACATTTTCCATCGTCATCCTACACAATCTAACGAGTTTGGTAGGTATGCCAAAACTAGACATGGGTCTGTATAGCTCGTCTCTATGCACGCTACCATATGTGGCTTTAAAATCGGTAAATAGGTGATGAGTGTCGATCTGCATTTCTTGGGTCTTTTCCAGGGTCTACCGCAGTGTGAAGAATTGGTCTATTGTTGACTTCCCTGGCCTAAAACCACACTGATAAGGACCTATCAGGGTGTTGACGAACGGTTTCAGGCGTTCACACAAAACAACAGAAAGGATTTTGTATGCGATGTTAAGGATACTGAACCCTCCATAATTGATGCAGTCAAAGGGGTATCCTTTCTTGTGGATCGGGCAAACGAAACTGAGGATCCACTTGTCGGGCATGCTTTCTTCCGGCCATATCTTACAGATGAACTGGTGCATGCGCCCTACCAGATCCTCCCCAGCGGCTATAAACACCTAGGACAGTCCATCCGCTCCAACAGCTTTGTTGAACTTCAGCCTTGATATTGCTATCTTGACCTCGTCATAGTCGGGGGGACGGAATTCTTGAGTGGAACATTCTACCTGACAGTGGTATTTGAATCTTTCGGCAGGCTTCAGTCCGAAGTTTGAATCCACTGGATAGCTGTTTTACCTTTTGGTAAAACTTCTTGAATTCATCCCTGTTGTAACACCTCTCTATCTCTTCGACCGCGCACTTTTTATGCTCCCTCTTTTACTTTGTGAACAGCCGGTTCTCTTCTCTCCTTTTCTGTTTGTAGAACTCACGAACAGCTCTCGTCTTTCGATGCAGCATTGTCTTGTAGGCGTCTTGCTTAACTGGGTGGCCCCTGCACTCGTCGTCAAACCACGGGGTTTTCCTTATTTTAAAACTCAGTACATCAGTGGCAAACTTTTTTAATAGCTTTTTGACGACACTTCCATTCTTTTTCTACTGTTAGTGCAGGCGGCGTCCAACTTTCAGAGGGTTTTTGGGAGACTCGGTCGGCAAAGTTTTTTACCAACGTCAAACCTGCGCTGATTTTTGATATCCGTGCTCTTGCCTTGGCCACAACAAGGAAATGATCCGAATCGATGTTGGCTCCTCAGAAGGATTGGACATCAAGAATACTGGAGGAGTGTCTGCAATGTGATGAATCTGATGGACGGTGGACCGCGAGGTCCCTTTATGGATGTTGATGTGTGGGAACCGCGGACTCGCGCAAAATAAAATACTGAGTGGTCAATCCACCCTCAGCTAAAGTAGACAAGTGAAATATTAATGCGAACTCAAATCAAAAATGGGACTTTTGATTTATCTTCGATTCATCTAGCATTTATAACGTAGGAATTCAACACACCACACCTTTAAAGAGCGATGGTCATTGGATAAAATTTGCTGATGGCCTACACTTGGAAAATACTTCATTATTCACGCAAATTTTACTGCGGGTTCACGGTATTGTTATGTAAATGAATCGAAAATCCATATCATGGTTGGTTTAACCTTACGGCCAAAATGGTCATGGTCGTTTTCGTGTACAGTGCGGGCGGAAAAATAGAAATAGAAAAAGGAAATATCGGTTAGTGGAGGCAACATCAATGCAAACACAATTAGGTCATAAGGTGGTGAACGGTCATGTGTCAGAAAAAAATGTACCATTTTGCTAAAATGTACCATTTTGCTCGACACCACTGTACACCCGCCTAAAGCCCACGATCTTTGTGACAAGCGTTTCACTCAATTTAAATAATTTCCATTCGATACGCACAGAAGATCAGTCGTGCCACAATAGCGTTTCAAAGTCCCCTATTAAAATCTGTTATCTCTTTATCCAATATCTCATCCAAAAACCACCGGAACGAGGTGCGAATATCTAAGAAGCATTATTCAAATCAAAAGCGTTATTCATTGAACGACTTTACCTAAGCCGCCGTTGATGAAGAGCGATAAAGATCACTGAAAGCTCAGTGGAATCTGATATTAAATGAAACCTTCCGTCGAATTAGTAAGTCAATTATCGAAGAAGACCTATAAGTTATCACGTTTATCTCTTAATTCTATCGCCAGCACAATTCATTTTGCATAGCGGTGATGAGTGTCTGCTGACCCAGTTAGTTAATAGAAACATGGTTTTTCAATGGCAGTTCACCGCAGCCAACCTATGGTGTGAGAAGTCATAAAATCGGTGGTGGTTCTATTTAAAGAGCTTTGTCCAGTCTTTCTGGCACTGATCCGCCTCCATCGACATAGGGTTGTAACAAAAGAAAAAGGGAGGAGGCCGCTTTACACGACGCGGATTGATGATTAACGGAGGCTTGTGGGGACGGTAATAGATCGGAGTCGCAGACACAATCGAGTGACTAATTAAGATTTTATGTGGCGATAAAAATCGTCAACAAAAGATACGCACTATGGCTGGATTTAAGTCGCTTTCTTGGCGGCCAAACAAGCATACGATAAAAATGACTCGTTGTCATGAATGACACAAAGAAGTGAGTCGTTGGAGGGTTCCTCCATGATTTCGTCACAATTAATTATGACCTTCCACGCCCACTTGATGACTCGGTGGGTGCGTGCTTTTTCATGGTTTTCTGATCGTAACTCACGTCGAATGAATGCGCAATACAAATTTTGCGTTTAACTGGCCGACAATCAAGTGCGGTCGTAAATTACATTCTGGACAAATGGTGGATACCTCACGGGATCATCGAGCATTGAATGGTCGGTACGAGAATATAGAATGCGTTTAATGGCGACGTTAAGTTGGTTGAATTTGATTGTTTGCTATTAGACATTGAAAGACCTCCATAGTGCTTTCACGATATTTCAACCTCCACAAGCCATATTCAGGGCGGCATTTTTTCGAAAAGGTTATCTCGTTCCTAGCTACGAGCCGAGATAGTGTCAAAATTACATTCTACATTCATTATGTATGCAAAAACCGACCACGGACGTAACGCCCATGTTGGAAAATGATTTTTTCTGTCCCTCAGTCGTCTATGCATCGGTAAGCATTGATCACAAGCTACAGATATACTGGGGCACTGATGCTACGACCAGATAGTGAGGTGCGCCTTACACAGCACGGCACATGTTTTGTGTATCTATGGTATGAGTACAACAATTACCAGATATTCTAGTAAATTAAGTAATTTCACCCGAGGATGACATTTTGTCGTACTCCCCGGCACCGAGACAACGTAATCAACTATAGTCGCCGTACAACAGGCTGCTGCACACCTTGAACACGACAAACCTGCTCTTGATGGGTGTCACCGTTTTGTATACATTTATCCAGGCTTTTCTGTGTCATAGAGCTGTGAATAAATGGCCCTAATTAAATCCATTATTACTGTTTATGGCAGCAGTAGGAACAGCAACGATACCTATACCTAAATAGCCGTAAGGTGATCTAGGATTTATTGCCCCGGCGAACATGAAAATAAAATTAATCTAATTGCAGGAACTACCACAAAACACAATGCACCGCGCCATTGACGGCAAACAGGCTTGAGAACGCTTTTGGGCACGTAATTACCACAGCTGCCGAACTACGCCGCTTTGGATTGTACCCAATTGCCATTTGCATCCATGTGGGCGACTTAAAATCTGCGAATTCGTATACGAGTTCGAAAAAAGGCCACACAAAGCCTATCACACCACACGCTGATTGCTGTTCAGGTGTTTTGCGTTCGCCAAACATCAACAACGACAACAGTCGATGAACTCAAATTCGATTTCTAAAACTGGCTATGGCTACGAATAATGAATATTCATCTCGAGTATGTGGACTTGTAGAATACTAGGAATGTCATTTAATCGTGGGCGACTTTTGCTCCACGGGACGTTGTTTAACCAATCTCGAACGTCTTCGGGTTCTATGCCAGCTTCCTTGGTATCGAATACATGTATCCGAACAACCTGTACTCGACCATTCATATGCAAAGTACCTTTAACCACAAACACATACACTAAACCTCCGGCCAGCAGGCGGTCTGCGATCATCGTAAAACATAAAATCTGATTTGTCTGACAAATTTATGGGCGAAAAAAGCGGGTTCAATAGCTACGACATGTTAACAACCTCACACCATTAACTCATAAAGCCAAAAGACGCTTCGTACTGTCAAAAATTGTTCTGCAATATTGGAAGACTCGATCACTTCATAAAAAAAAAAAAAAAAAAAAAGGAATAAAAGCTCGTTGATGCCGGGTGAAACGAAATCGGAGAGAAATACACGCTTGACGCACCTAGAACACCCAATCCGACGATGATGAATGTGACAGCGGCGATGCGAGATATTGAAATAAAATCATAGAAGGCTTTTTGGGACAGATATTGGTGTGGTAATTTATAGCCCAATTGTGTAACGCTGGGCTGAGACGGAGCTGGTGACGGTGGTGGTGGGCGCTCGGTCGTAGATCGTCAAGGAGCGATGAATGAGAAACCATTCATACTCGAGAACAACGATTGACGGTTTGACACGTGGTATCGTTGTCAAATCAAATATTTCAGATGGTAAACGAGCTGTTGGCATGATATGACATAAGGGTATTAAGAGAACTGACTGAATATCCACAGCAGGTGATTAGTTTTGGCGGTGGAAAGTAATCGACAGGGTCTTTCATTAAGCGCAAAGTGCGTGTCATATGTCATCGACATTTTATATTCGTTTGAAAGGCCTATGGGTGCCATTATTATAACATCGTTCAAATGTCCGCCGCGGCCCTCATGCCTTCGAATCGCTCGTGCAGAATTTCCAATGTAGCACTAGCTGTGTGGCCTGACCTGACCTTATCCAATAGATATGTGAAGGACACCACTAACTGGCGAGTCTTGCCTGTTGCTACGCTGTCGGACCATAAATATATCGAATTCTTCCTTGCAATCTAGACGGAATCCGAGAAAGACGGACTGGGTACGGTTTAGGGAGGAGCTTGAGAAATCCACTCAGGCCCTACCTAAACTTAGAACGAAACAATTGGTACAGAACGCTGTTCATAACCTGAATAGCGTCATCACCAGTTGTTTTGAAATCGCATGTCCTGTCAGCAAACCCCCCTGCAGGAAATTGGTCCTCTGGTGGAATGCTGAGCTCCAAAGACTTCGCAGGGAAGCCAGAAGTCTTCTGAATAGATCGCTCAAACCGAATTCGGAAGATGACTGGAACAAGTATCGGTCGAAGCAGAAAGAATATAAGAAACTTATTCGTAAATCGAAGAACGATTCTTATAGGACCTTCTGTGAAGAGATCAAGCCTCTAAGTGCGACTAGCAAGTTGGTTAAAGTCCTCAAACGGGGAAAACCGACAAAGCTGGATGAACTCAGAAAATCTGATGGTACCTTTACTGAGTCTAAAGCGGAAACTCTTAGAGACTAATTTCCCGGGAAATCAGATCGATATCTGCTCGTTGCACACTCCTTCAAGGGAACTGCAACTGAAACGATGAAAACAACTCGGCGTAACTGGTATATTGCGTCGCGCGTGGTTACGACTGAAGCTATTGAATTTGCTGTGGCATCCTTTGATGGCTTCAAATCGCCGGGCACCGACGGGATATATCCTGTTATGCTGCAAAAAGGTATAAGGCAGCTGCTTCCTACTCTGAAAGGAATTTTCACTGCTAGTCTAGCACTTGCTAGACCCATTCCTCGGCGCACAGTGAAAGTCGTCTTCATTCCCAAAATGGGAAAAGAGGACTACTCACTTGCCAAGAGCTTCAGACCAATTAGTCTAACATCCTTCCATGTGAAAAGCATGGAGAGATTGGTAGAGTTCCACGTGCGCAAAGTTGCCCTTCGAATGCACCCTCTTTCGGAGATGCAACATGCTTACCAGCGCGGAAAATCCTGCGAGACTGCGCTTTAAGACCTAGTTGGAGGGATTGAATGCGCGCTCGAAAGTAAAGGGTACGCGCTGGGCATTTTCATCGACATTGAGGGAGCTTTTGATAACGCAACTTTTGATAGCATGTGAAACGCTGCCAGACATCATGGCGTAGATGAAGCAATGCTCCTATGGATCGAGGCAATGCTTATGCACAGGACATTGACCTCTGATGCAGGCCTCGACCAGTATGTCAAATCCGGCGTAAACAGGGGCTGCCCACAAGGTGGCGTCCTATCTCCGCTGTTATGGTGCATGGTGGTCGATTCTCTGCTTGATGCTCTCAATGCCTTTGGAATCTATGCCCAGGCCTATGCGGATGATATCGCCATTCTTTCTGTCGGCTCATGTTTAGCGATTGTCCGTCTCAAAGCACAGGCGGCGCTAAATGTGATCGATGATTGGTGTACTAGAAATGGACTGTCAGTCAATCCTCTTAAGACCGATGTCGTTCTCTTTACGAGAAGGAGGAAAAATACTGATATGATTCAGCTGGTACTAAAGGGCACTTCCATCCCGATATCCAAGGAGGCTTAGTATCTAGGAGTCATCTTAGATAGCAAGCTTCTTTGGTCAAAGCATGTTGAGTCAAAAACCACCAAAGCGTTGTCAGCTTTCTGGCAATACAAGGGAGCTTTTGGCAAAACATGGGGTTTATCACCGGCAAAGTTCTTCTGGATCTACACGGCAACGATAAGACCCATAATCTCATATGCATCGGTTGTTTGGTGGAACAGACTAAAACGCAAACACGTCGTAGTCTCTTTCACCAAACTTCAAAGAACGGTTTGTCTCAGCTGCACGGGGGCCTTGCCCAGCACGCCGGATGCTGCTCTAGATGCGATGATGAGCCTTCCACCTCTTGATATATTTATCAGAGGGTGTGCTCTGAAAGCCATGTCTCGTCTGAAGAGAAATGGCTTTTGGTATAACTCGCATAGGAATAACGGCGTGCTTTGGCAAGAATTGTCCTGCGACTCTTGTCTCATGGACATGCCTTCTGACGCACTGACGCCCGTCATCCTACTGCGCCATAATTTCACAGTCGAGATAGTGAACCTGGAAAGGATAGTCATTGCATTTTCATGGATGGCTCCAGATCTGGGCGGGGGTACGGTGCTGGGGTCTCCTTAGGAAAATATGCGTCTATCTTCCAATCAGAGTTATACGCAATCCTAATGGCAATGCACTATGTTGTGAAGCACAGGTGGAAGGGGGAAAGCATATGCGTCTGTAGTAAGCCGAGCCGAGCTGCACTAAAAGCTGTGTGTAACCCTTTAACTAGCTCCAAATTAGTGCTTGAACTCAAGTCCTTCCTGAACAAAGTCGGCAGACTAAATTCATTAAGGCTTGTATGGGTTCCAGGCCACTCTGGGATCCCAGGAAATGAGATCTCTGATGAACTCGCCAGAATGGGTTCAGAGGAGAGCTTCTCAGGACCTGAACTCGCTCTAGGTCTACCTGCGTCCACAGTAAATTCCTACATTAACGATTGTGTATTTAATACACACAACCGTAGATGGAGGGATTGTACAGGTTGCAGGATGACTAAGCGCGTATGCCCTGATGTCTGCAAAAAATTTGCAGCATTCCTCCTATCTTTAAGGAGAGCCGACTGCAGAAGGCTTGTGGGAGTTATCAAGGGCCATTACACTTTTGCCAAGGATCTCTACGTGCTCGGCATGAGTGAGACGCCTATCTGTGCTGCATGTGGCAAAGAGGAGCATGACACTGCAGAGCATTTCCTCTGTGATTGTCCCGCCTTTGCTCGCGATCGGTGGCGCACCCTTGAAGCCGACGTGGTGTGTGCCGAATCCCTTAGCTCTACATCACTGAAGCTCCTTCAATTTTTTTCTCCGGAAAACGGGGAAAATACAGTAATATAAGGAGTATGTCTGGAGTACAATGGATCAGTGTTTGCGTCTGAGTGCTCCAGCGGATTGCAGAAGCCTTCAAAAAAAAAAAAAAAAAAGCTGTGTGGCACTCGCACCGACGCGTCGTCCTGTTGAGCCCACATATCGTTGGTGTTCATATCATCAAATTCAACCTAGAGTGCTTGCCGTTAACGGTGATGGCTTGGCGAACGTCGCTCCCAAAGAAATAAGGACCGATGACAACGTCAGTCCAAAACCCACACCAAACAGTGACTTTTTCGGGATGCATTACCTGCTCTCGGATCCCATGTGGATTGATATGGTCCCCAATTCGACAATTTTGTTTGTTGAAGTACCCCTTCATCCAGAAATGGGCCTCATCGCTGCAGATGATTTTTCGCCCAATCAGCGAACACACGTCATTGTTTATGGTAGTTTACCTTCAGTCAGTTGAATTTTGTAGGGTAATGGCGCCATGGCGCATTAGTTAGTATGTTGGATTCTGATCCCGATAACAACAATGCCATCGAATGTTTATTTCTCGTCCCTCCTCGGCCGGATACTGGTAAACCGACCCGTAGTATACTTGCCTTGAAAAAGCTTCTCGACCCCTTCGGAATCTATAAACTGGAGCTCTCTTTCACCTGTATAAAAAATAAATCACACACAACATGGGTGATTGAACAAGCTTGGTTCTGACTCTTCATGGGCTGTAAAGCCATAAAAAGAAATAGACACAAGCCACGACGCAAAATTCAAAGGACGCGAAATCGACTGCCTTGGATTCACCTGCACACTCTCACGGACAGCGGCGATATTTTCGGCGTATCGTTTACTGAACCAGGGGACACTGCGAATAGTCCTCTTTGTAGGACGATTATAACGCCCGTAATAAAGGCGAAACGCGCGAAACGTTGCCCGAACAGAATACACCTTTGGAATTCTCTTGCACACTCTTCCACAATCAACGAGGAATGGGCCAGCGCATTGTCGTGGTGCAAACTACGGACCTTCTCGGCAGGTTCGGGTCGCACACAGATATGATTTGCTCGCAGCCTCTTCAGGACGCTAACATAGAACTGTCCAGTCTGATCTGGTCCGGTCAGGAACATATTCATAATGAATGATGTCGCGGGTATTGGAAAAAATTATCAACAGTTCTTTCGTTCGCGACTTTGACATATCCGCTTCCGTTGGCCGCTCCTCACCTTTTTCCACCCACTGCTGACTTTGTCTGCAGGTCCGAATAGCCAGGTCTCATGTCCAGTCTTTTTTCGCACAAGACACAAATAAAACGTGCTGTCGACTTCAATCTTGGATGAAAACTGAAAGAAAAGACCTCCTTGATAGACGGATATTGACGAACGACCCAGTGTTACCAATTCCCTTACTTACTTACTTAAATGGCGCTACAGTCCGGTGTGAACCTGGGCCTCAACCAACAAGCTTCTCAGGCTGACACGGTCTTTTACCAGCTGTTTCCAGCGACGCACTTCCAGTTGGTTAAGTTCCCCTTCCACCTGTGTGCGCCGCCTAAGATTCGGTCATCCTCTGCTGCGTCGTCCCTCGGAGTTGGATTCGAAGACTCTTTGGGAGCTGTGTTATCCATTCGCTCTACATGACCTAGCCACCTTAGACGTTGGATCTGTAGACGTCGTACTAGGCCGATGTCGCTCTACAGCTCGTATAGTTCGTTATTGTACCTTCTCCTACACACTCCGTTTATACAAATGGGACCATAGATAGAACGCATCATTTTCCTCTCGAAACGACCAAGGGCCTCCTCATCGGCTGTCATTAAAGTCCAGGCCTCTGCGCCATAGTAGAGGACCGGAGTGATTAAAGTTTTGTATAGGGCAACCTTGGTACTTTTCAAATGCCTCTTAAGCCCGTTGATCTCAGCGCTGGTGTTGTTGTCGTAGTCGTAGTCCTTGACCACTTCGAATTTGTAGCTGCCAACTGTGACGTTCTGGACGAGACGTCGGTGTTATGCGTCTTTTTTGGATGACAGCATATATTTCGTTACCCGAAAGTTAGCAGAAGCGGCTAACTTCTGCTTCAATGCTTTCAAGTGTTCTCCATTGTCATCCTGCACAATCTGACGAGTTTGGCAGGGATGTCAAAACTAGACATGGCGCTGTATAGCTCGTCTCTATGCACACTGTCACACGCGGTCTTGAAATCGACGGAAAGGTGATGGTTGTCGATTTGGTATTCATGGTCTATTGAGGATTTACCTGGCCTGAAACCACACTGATAAGAACCTATCACATTATCCACAAAGGGTTTCAAACATTCACACAGTACGGCAGAGAAGATCATATATGCAATGTTAAGGAGACTTATTCCCCTGTAGTTGGCGCAGTTTTAGGGGTCTGCTTTCCTCCAACCACATTCCACGGATGAGCTGGTGCATGCGTCCTACTAGATCATCTCCAGCCGCTTTAAACAGCTCGGCATACAGGCCGTCGCAGTGGTTAGTGTGTTGGACTCTGGACCAACTCGAATATTTATTTCGCGGCGTTCCTCCTCGGCGGGGTTCTGACAAAACCTCCCGTAGTATAACTTGCCTTGAAAAAGCTTCTCGACTCACGCCGTTCTAAATCGGCATTTAACTGTAGGTCCCTTTCACCTGTGTGAAAAATAAATCGCACACAAGACGGGTGATTGAAGAGAAGCTTGGCTCTGGCCCTTCATGGGCTGTAACGCCAGAAATGATGAGACAGTCCGTATGCGCTCGCGGCTTTATTAGCCCTAAGCTTCGAAATTATCAGCTTTATTTCATCCAGGTCGGGTGGACGCAATTCTCTTACATCTTTGTCCGTTGTGAATGGATCATTCTGCCTGACACCGGTATTAGATCTTTCATCGCCGTTAAACAATCTACAGAAGTGGTCATATTCTCAGCATCCACTGGGACTCTACTATGTACTATAGTTGTCCGTGTTCATTCCGCTATGACTAAATTCCCGGAATTGCCAAACCTTGTGCAACCTATTCAATTTTGTATCATCTCTCGAAAAGGTTAATTGTTCCTCCATTCGGTTCCAATAAATCTCAAGCTTCCGCGCTAGTATGTTCTTATCTCATTCAAATGTCCAATGGGACCTCTTTTATTTATAGTGGACTTTACAGACTTTGTGACAGTAGAAACTGTCAACGTCGTTTCTCCGTCGTGTCTCTGTGGTGCCGACTGTTAGTTCTGCCGTTGAAGTTGGAGGAAGCTCATCTGCTATGTACTTACTCAGCCCTGGTTACTACCGATTGTCTTGGGGTAATGTTTTTAACTCCTACGCCGCTGCGGATGGGCTACAATCGATAAGCCTTCGGCTATGAACTTAGCAATTACACCGCTAGGCTTGGCCAAGACAGATTACCATTCCGTACGACGATTGACTAGAATTACTGTGCAACAGTTTCCAAATCACCTTAACCTTGCTGACACTTCTTGTATCACCTTATATGTCGCAATTGGAATTGGCAACAGATTCACCTCCATCACCTCAGCACTGTTCACGCCAACCATTTGTCGAAGGAGCAGCAACCAAACCAACAAAACAAACAGAAAAAAAAGAGCAAATTCAACGCAAACATAAATAAATTGACCCCGAAGCCACGTTGGTGTCTCACCCAAAATGTGCAATCTCCCCAGGGGGTCCTTATGGGTTGGTTGCTGCGAATTTACTACCTTTTACCTGGAAATTGGTTTCAAATGATTTTGGTTTTTCTTTTGATTTTTTTTTTTTGGCAAATTATTCGGCGTTTGCGCTGCGGGCATTCGCGCGTATACTGCATCATGTCGTCGCGGCGCAACACTTAATTTTTCAAAAATTTCCTTTTCAGAAAATACATTTTGGCAGGTTACCTCTTTTCGTTTTTTTTTTTTTTTTTTCGATTTTGTCGACTTTTATTTGATTGCACAAGATTTCGCAAAAGAATTTCGGCCGCTTGTTGTCACATGGGAGCAAGAGGATATTTTTCAAAGTGTCATGCTGCAGCAGCATGGGGTCAAGCTATGGCCACCAATCAGGTATACCTGTATGTGCAACAATTGTGTAGATTCCTTTTTGGCTTTTTCGGGAATACAAAAGAAGTAGCTTGTGTCGATATGACCCCCCAAAAAAACTCTGAGAAGAAAGAGAAAAAGAAGAGCCAGGCTCAAAGGGCATTATGGGAGGCATTAAGGCGAATATGCGGAACTACCGCAGGCAAGAGGATTTTAATTGGCATTCCATACACGCCGGTGAGTTCGTAACCCTTTAATTGGTCGTTCGTCTTCGAGCGATAGGCAGAAAGTTGGATAATAAAAATGTCCGACACAAAGTCCGACCAGAGGACCAAGTGTAGCGCTTCCGCTTAAAGAAAGGAAGGAAGGCAGTAAATCGCCAAGTGATTATCATCTACGTTCTCTTTGTGGATTTTACATTTATCGCTGATTTTATCGTCGTGCCGGCCGGCTGTTGGCGATATTTTATTAAATTGGAATTTAATTTAGAGCGATGGGGTATTAATGCAAGAGGCATGTTGTCAGGTTGTTATTGAAGCCCATTACATTGGCGAGTGACTGAGAGTTTAATGTGTCATTGTTTCTTGTATGTCAACGAATTCGGAGGCTTTCGATCCAACAATGAAGTTGCTGCGAGCCGTGAAACAACACCCAGACCACCACATTCGACTTCCCGTGTAAAGTAGTAAATCATCGTGCTACTGATTACTTCTGCTGTCTTACGACTTTGTCTGGGCAAATAAATATCGCCATAAATTTAGCCAATCATCATTCCAATTGGACCATGAGATATATACGATCGCCTGCCTAACCGCCCCACCTGTCCGAATTTTCGATCTGCTTGACCCATTTACAAACACCGAAAACCCTCTGTCGTGAGTAACACATTTAATCTGTCCATCCTCCAGCCGTACGTACAGTAAGTAATAAAGAAACACTCTCAGAATTTATTAGCTAACGCCACAGGGTCCATGTCAGGGCGGCGGCGCGGACTGGAACGCCGCCATCCACCGATGAGGTGGCACATCCTCACTCGGCACATACCCATTCGCATATCAACCTACACGCTGATTTATGAATCGCCAATAGTGGTGATGTAGGAATGTGGTCCTCAAACGAGAAGTCCCAATTTACAATTAAGTACATATATAAGACGTTGTTGGTGTTCTTTTTTTGGCAACATTTTTCACTCTTCACCAGTGTCCGCCTTGAGCTTGTGAATCCGATTCGAATGCTTTTTTTTTTGTAATAATTCCTCATAATTTCCGAGGAAATGCAAACACAAAAACACACTGCCGTGCGAGTGCTCGTACATATCCATAAAGCTACAAGATACAACCGCCGGAGAAAGAGCGAAACATGAATTTATGATGATACCTGCGAAGAAATCCCGCCAGGAATTGTTTCATCGAATCTTTATTATTTTCCCCCGGACCCAGAGGTAGACATACAGTCGAAGTTAACATCACCATTGCAGCGCGTAGCCGAGGTGTCAGATTACAACGTCGTGATTATGGGTCTCAAATATTAAGCCCCATTTTCTGTGTTTTGCTTTTTTTTTTTTATTCAAAATTAATATTTTTGGAATTATTCGTGTTTTGTTTGTATCTGGAGATTGGCGTTTCTCACTGTCAAACGCTGATTGTGATTCCTGATATTCTCTCTTGTTTCGAGGTGACCCGTGATCGGCTTAGCGGAATTATAAATTCCATTTGGTGTCGTGTAATTAATTGGAGGCATATTTGTCGAAATATTATACGAGGTGGTTGGTGGACGCGCGGTGTTCGGGATGTCTTCGGGCGAGTATTGAGTCATAAGAGTGTCAAAAAGCCCCATGGATGTAGATTTATCTCTTATTGAGTGTCAAACTTTATGCAAATAAGTTGCCAAGATATTTTAATTCCCATTGTCTGGGGAGATTAAGTTGTGTAAATGACTTCAACCTCCTTCGAGCTGTCGGTGAAGGCTGCATGTGCGGTTCAGATTGGTCCAGATTGTATTTCAATTTTGTTTTTAGGTTAATATTCATCATCATCATCAGCGTTTTCAGTGGTCCTCGTGTTCCTCTAAAGGGGTCGCGGGGGCAATTCGCACGCGCGGGATCTCCAGGCCACTCAATCCTTCGCTATCGACTCGTAACTCGTCAGGAGCTATGCCCAAGCCCAACCAGGCGAGTTTTTGGACTTGGTCCAACCACCTCGCCCTACCTGAATATAAAACTACTGTAGGTTCCCGGGCGTAGGGATATTCCAGGAAACTGCGCAAGGCTAGGATCAAGCACACCTTCGGGAATTTAAATACACTAATAAGCTCGTTAAATCACATGATAAATCTTCGGACCATAGAGGCTACCAACCTTCAATGGAACGAAAGTAACATCGGCTTTATCACTAAACTAATCTGGCCTATGCTAGACTTAGGAGGAACCAGGAATCTTGTGGCAACCAAAAGGGGAATCTTCAGCACTTTAATGGGTGTCGTTATAGGTCACTGCACCATTGGAAAACAAGCCGTCAAACTAGGACTACCTTCCAATGACTTCTGCTGCCTGGATGAGGAAGAGGAATCAATTCACCACCTTCCTGCTCATGTCCCTCTTTTGCGAATCGCAGGAGGATCTATCTCGGTGTGCCCTTTTACGATAACAAACATAAGTGAGCCTTTGCTTTGGTGGCGTTACAGCCCATGAAGGAGCAAAGCTTCTCTCAATCACCCATGTTGTGTGGGATTTATTTTTTACACAGGTGAAAGGAACCTACGATTTAGTACCGATTTCGAACGGCGTGAGTCGAGAAGCTTTTTCAAGCATACTACGGGGGGTTTTGCCAACACCCGGCCAGTACTTAAGTGAGCTTTCTTTCTTTTGGTGGCGTAACAGCCCATGAAGGACCAGAGCCAAGCTTCTCTCAATCACCCATGTTGTGTGTGATTTATATTTCACATACATAGGTGAAAGGGACTTACAGTTTAATCCCGATTCCGAACGGCGTAAGGTAGAGAAGCTTTTTCATGGCAACTATACTACGGGGGGTTTTGCCAGTACCCCACCGAGGAGGGACGCAGCGAAATAAACATTCGATGGCGTTGGTGTTATCGAACTCGCTCATCGTGCGTCAGAGTCCAACACACTAACCACTGCGCCACGGCGCCCTCTAGCAGATATAAGAATTGCTCAAAATTATCGCTTCATCAGAAGCACTGATTGGTTTTCAGGTGGCGGATCTAGGTAATAAGATTCATGGCGTGTCACAATGGGCCGATTTCGATCTACGTGTAGCGTATGCCAATCACTACAATCTAACCTAACCTAACCACCTCGTCTTGGGTCTGCCAGCGGTCGCCTTCTTGAAGGTATCGTATTCAATGCACGCTTCGGAAGTTGTGATGACCATCGAAGCATATCCCTTTCGGTTGGAAGAAGCTGCTGCCCAACATTAAGCTCCTCGCGCACTGTAGTGATTCCTTATCCCGGCGAGTAACTCCCGCAACAGCACGAAAAAATCTCATCTCGGCAGCTTGTATTCTTTCAGTCAAAACCCAAGTTTCATGACCATGGGTGAGAGTTGAAACAAATACTGAGTTAAAAACCGGTCACTTAGCTGTGACACCAAGCTCGGCCTTCCTGATCACAAATCTTCCAAGCTGTTCCAAAATTGACCCATCTTGGCCAATCCTGCAAGATCGCTCAGCATTACCCCTCCCAATACTCGTGAAGAGGACCATTAACCCTAATTTTCATCGGAAAATCATCTTCAGCGAAAGGGCCTATTTCTGGATGAATGGGTACGTCAACAAACAAAATTGTCGAATTTGGGACGTACCAATTCACATGAGATCCAAGAGCGTCCAATGCATCTCGGAAAAGTCACTGTTTGGTGTCCAAATCGGTCCATATTTCGTTGACAACAATGTTGGCTAGTCCATCACCGTCGCCGAGCGCTATAAGTCGATTATCACTAACTTCTTTTGGCCTGAATTGGATGATATGGTCACTAACGACATGTGGTTTCAACAGAACGGCGCTACGTGCTACACAGCTCACGCGGCATTGGAAATTCTCCACGAGCGATTCGAGGACATGGTCATCTAACGTGAAGGTGGTATGAACTGACCATAGAAATCGTGCGATTTGACCTGGTTAAACTTTTTCTTGTTGGGTTTTCTGAAGTCGCAGGTCTTTGCAAATAAGCCCCAAATCACAACGGCCCTCAAAGCCAACATTACCCATGCCATCGGTCTGATTTATGCGCCAGAATCATGGAAAATGACTTTTCTCGGTTGGGCGCCACCCAGAGAAGCCGCGGCGGACCAACTATAAGGCCCACGCCAACTGGGAGTACCGCAATAAAAAGAATCGTCACAACAGATGAGGCTGAATGTAAGTAATAAAATAGAAGATGGACAGTCAGCGGTTAAGGCGTCAGGATGGCAAAGAAAATAGCTTAATTGAAGCAGCCTCCTAGAGCCCATTTACTAAGTTGGTCATTTTTTAAATGACCACTCTTAAGGCATTATAGCCTCGCAGCTTTTCCCAAACCATTTTTTTAAAAATCACGAACAAGTTAGCACCACTAGTGCGATAGTTTCTCATAATAAACTCGTAACGAGTAATTTAAAAAACCACGAGTAGTTCTTAGTACTAATGAATCTAACGGTCGCCGGCTAACGACGACTGCGTGAATGATCTAATGATGGTTGCACACATAAATGGAGAAATCACCCATCACCAGTAATTAAAAAAAAAAAAAAGATCCACAAACGTAAGTAAATCAAGTGAACAGAGATCTCGCATCGAATTAAGATGCATCCGATACATCTACTTGTTGACTTAAATTATCTACACCTGTGCTCGTTACATGCACCAAGCACACGACCAATCACAATTCTACATCAACGAGTCTTGATTTCTACGTACAAATTAACTCGGACGCACATAAGACACTACTTAGTCCGAGATGTGCTCAGAAATAGGATCTAAGATGTGATTACGGGTCCGTTGCTGTTGGTCGTCGTCACTCAGAATGATTAATGGGAGCAGAGACTGAGCTGAGGCTGAAATTGTGCCATGAATGCATCCAATCTACGGTATCGAATAATATGTTATTAATACTGCTGCAGAGTGATATTAGGTTCGAAAGCATTTTCTTTCTAACTGGACTGGCATATCTTGCACGACGTGTCCGTGACGCACGTATAATCAAAGATACGAATAATAATCACCTGTGTCAGTGGTGCAAATTGAGCTGTGCGAATTTGCACACCATCGCTGACTGCCTGTGGATCAATGAGGTGCTGTCTGGCCAAGCTTGGAATAAGGCTTGAGAGCCATAAAATGCAGTTGTATCTGAACACGTATGCATATAGAAGTTGTGCGCAAATACGAGTTAGATATACGTTAATATTTACTCTAGATCGGATTCCATTTGTGACTACTCACAATCGATACATCCGTGCGTCCCGGGGAATAGGAATAAATACTTATCAACTACGAATACGTGAGTTTCTTCTTTTCTTCTCCTTATCGCAAGCAAACACAACCATTCCTACCCGTATAGGTAGTAAAGGTGTGTTTCGAAAGACTTTCGACACTCCGTATCCGAAGTGCTGGGACACAACGACAGCAGGTAGAATAATTCCCCAGGCAACAAAGCCAATCAACTTCATTTGCACAGAGAGAGAGAGAAAGACAGTCGAATACGCTTCCCGATAAGAAAAAATCAAGAAAAAGGCAATAAAATCCAAATGACAAACAACCCAAGGAATTGGATTGGTGTGGATTGGCCACTTTCAATGTTTATTGAGTTCATGTTCTATCACTGTGGACAGGATTATTCCCTTTTGCTTCAATCGATTGATAACGCTGATGGTCACTTAAGGGAGTCATGCACAGAGTTCTATGGGAAACTTGCTTATGCTGAAATGAAATGATTTCTGGTACGTCTCTGAGGCACATTAGTCACGTCGACGGACTGTCAAAATCGATTTATTGCAGATAGAAGCCTGTTTCCTCGAGGAATATGTTCGATATTACCACAATGGCATGTAGGCGTTACTACGAACGCCGAACGGGAAAATGTTGCCCGGAACTGCAAGAAATATCGCTCAACAGACAGAGTATGAATACGAGTAATTGCTTGCCATAAATCAGGATCATAATCGAATTTAATCTGTCGCTGTCACCATGTTTTAAAATCCATAACATCCACCTCCAGCGGCAGCCGACTGGCAACTAATCAAAGTCAGACTTGAGTCGAAAAATTTCAATCCGTTTGCACGGACGCACTATACGTACTATGTATGGTAACCCCCACTGACACTGACCTATCATCGTCGTGGTGCACATTGCGCAGCAGTAAGTCAGACCATCACCACCACGATTACCAACAATCGAACATGTTTTTGGCGATCATCGTTGCAACAAACAATCAATCATCATCATCCTCATCATCATCGTCGTCGTCGTCGTCGTCCTGATCTCAAGTCGCACAACATCGATTACTCCACTTGCTGATAGTTCAGCCATTTGTCTTGAGCCGTCTGTCGAATTCAAGAATTCATAAGACCCGTGAGCGCCTCGCACACAGACATCCCCCTCTTTGTCTTTGCCCATCACTCTCTGACGCTTCTCGTGGATTAGCCAAATCAGCGCGCACATTCTAGTATGGGCATACTCGTGGCGTACACGTATGTGAACATAGACTGTCCTCGCTTCGCTCGGATAACAAACAAAAAGAATTTATTGCACATAATGGTCCAATAAATAATACGAGCGTGTCTAGGAGTTGCCATTAAAACAATGAGAAGTGTGCAAGCACAGGGCCGAGCACCTCCTTGCTCTGCTCCTACATACTATTCCAGGCGATGGCTGTGCACAGTCTCTGCTGCCAATTCTACGTATCCACCGAAAGGTTTTTCATTGTTTTCTTCTATTTTCCATTTTCGTTTTAGTTTTACACCTTCACTTGGCATTTGGGAAAATTTGTGGGAGCCCCATGCTGCCGTTCTTCGCGTCGCCTTTTGCGCGCTTCCAGCGCACTTGTGCACCCGAGAGCGAGCGGTGTCAGATCTGTGGTTTTACGATGACTACAAAAAACAAAACTTGTAAACCAAGAAAGTGAAACAAGACTGAATGAAAGCGAACGGAAATCCAGTTTGATATTAGTTTTTGCCCCGTTCGAAGGGATGGGAGGATGGATGATTTTGATTTACAGAGACAATTATGAGACGGCGGCAATGGAGATTCTTTATTCGCCATATGGTCGTACGCGGCCGTCTTCGGATTTTATGACCCAAAAGACAAGATGTTTATATGTATGTCTTTGCTCCTAACTTCCTTGTCCACTTGGATCTACTTACGAGTACGCCCCATTATGCAAAGACGAAACTTGGGATAAGAAAGGGGTTTAGGTGTCGTTTTAATTGCTCATTGGAAAACGGGGTTAATTGACTTTCATTCTGTCCAGCCTGAAATGAAGGAAAGTTTTGTAGTAATCCTATATTACCTATGGCCTCCAAAGTGACTTGTAATTTTATTAGCTTTCGAGTCGAGGTAATTAAGTTCGAATCATTATCGGTTAACCTATGCACTAACTAAGGTGTGGCTGATGATAGATTTTGTCTATTAGTCTATCTACGAGGAGGTATATCGTAAAGGGTGTACCTAATGAACTTTATGGCTACTGTGTCACGAGTTTTTGGGTCATCGACGTCATTTATCCATCAACCAAGCCCAATAACTTTCTTTTATAAAACTCTTTGTTTGGGGAGTACATTTTATCGTCATCATTATTGGTAGCAAGACACTGGAATCGTGACTGACCATCGACTTAGGCATGTTCAAGAAGTTCGATTTGATTTAGAGATAACTTTAAGCCGAAAAAAAAACTGAGTTCAATGGTGATCTTTGATCAGATGACGATATTTCAGAGTTATTACTTCGACATTCCGTCAATTTGAGTCTCAAATGAACCTCCACGAGAAGTTTTTTTTGAAAATACCGAGGTTGTCTTACTTGACGGTGTTTGGTAGAAAAGACGCATAAGAAGGAGCTTAGAGTCAAATATTGTAATTAAAATGAGATTATATCTGGCGAAGAAAGGGAAGAGTGGAACTTATGCGCACCATCTCCTACAACACTATTTTTCATTTTTTATTTTAGAGCCACACGCGCACTCAAGGCTAAGGCCTTATAACGATAGACGTTGTGCGAGCAGAAGGTAACAGGGAGAGGGAGAGGAGCTGCCTATTGACATTGGTCTTAAATGTCTGCATATTGTATTGAGGGGGGGGGGGGGGGGGGGGAAGACCGAACGAGGTAGCGCGTTCCACATTCGTGTGGTTCGGTTGAGGAAAGAATTTCTATATTTGACAGTACGACCGAAAACGGGCTTCAAAGTGAATTCATGAGCATTCCGGGAGAGACGTGTATCGCGGGAGAAGTTTTGAAGGGGCGGAATGCAACTGGCCATTGCATCAGAGCATTTACGGCTCAGGTTCTTCATGGACTGTAACGCCAACATACATATATACATTTACGATGAAAGTAACGATAAAACAGTGAAAGGCAGGATACATTCCTACGATGTTCCAGCGAGTCTAGTGTTTTGGTAATGCTGGGGTCACCTATCAGTTTTATCGCGTGTTTTTGTATTCCATCTAGTAGGTGCAATGTGGTCTTAGATGCGTCAGAGCAGACATGAGCGTTGAACTCCAACTTAGGATGAATGACCGTCTTATAAATTGTAGCCACATTGGTGGGTGTGAAGAATTTCTTGCACCTGTATAGGAAACCTAGGCATTTCGATGCATTCTTGGCGACACTAAATATGTGATCATTCCAACAAAGGTTGTCACTGATGCACATACCCAGGATAGAAAGCTTTTCGTGGTCCGAGGTACAAGTGCCATTCATGGATAATGGCGTTGGGACAGTGTTCCGCTTTAGTGACAGAAGACAGCATTGTGTTTTGGAAGCATTAAATTCCACTCTATTGTTTTTACCCCATTGGATGATGCTGTCGATATCAGAATTTAATGAGCCTAACATACGCTGCCGCTCACTATTTACAGCCGAAGTGCAGGGTCGTAAAGAAGTGAACGAATATGAAAAGCTGAGGGTACTGTTGTCAGCGAAGGAGTGAATTGGATTAGAAGTAAGTAAAAGACAAGAGATCATTTATAAAAATGAGAAAGAGTGTCGGAGACAAAACGGAGCCCTGGGGAACACCAGCATTTACAAAGTGAGTGTCAGACTTGAATCCATCCAAGACAACTTGAATTGAACGATTCGAAAGGTAGTTTCTAATCTATAGAAGAAGAGAGTCGTCGATCTCGAATGCACGCATTTTCGACAAAAGAGCTTCGTGCCAAACTCTGTCAAATGCTTTCGAAATATCAAGTGCAACTACTTTGCTCTCACCCGTCTGGTGGAGCGAACGATTCCACTTCTCGGTGAGATATGTATACCATCAACTCACCAGTGGATCTGTTGCTGCGGGAACCATACTGCCGGTCATTGAGGAGTTTCTGCGACGCGAGATATTTCATTAGCTGACGATTTATCAGCGTTTCAATGACATTGGAAAGAAGGGACGTAAGTGCAATGGGTCGGTAATTGGAGAGAGAGGAAGATTCGCCTTTTTTGGGAATGGGCTGGACAAATACTGTTTTCCACCTACTCGGGTAGAGCCCCGAAGAGTAGGAAAGGTGAAAAAGCAGTGGTTTTGCCAAGATGGCAAAGGACCAACAAAGGCCTCGTAGGGGTAGCATCTACCCGACGGATGCTGGCCTGCTAAAAACCGAGAAGAACCGGCACTGTTAGTAAGTCCTATCCCCACCTCCTCGTGGTGCCATCTGGAGATTTCCTATGGAATTGCAGACGGGGATAGGTGAATGGCGAGCCTTCTGCGCCAAAAAAACAGGATTAGTCGGTTGGGCTAGGGCCTAGTAAGCCGTAACCGTAAAGAACCACAAACTCCGAAACAACCACAAGCTTCGGATATAACGGACCGGATTTATGTTGACGATCCTTGCAAAAAACGAAAAAAGGACAATGATCTTCGGCTTTGTACGTGGAATGTTAGGTCCCTAAACAGGCCACGTGCAGCCGAACAACTTGCGGACGCTCTAGACCGCTAGAAAGCGGACATAACCGTCATCCAGGAAAGGCGATGGAATGGACCGGGTATAAAGTGGATGAAAAACTGCGATATTTACTACGGCGACTGCTATAGGGAGAGAGGGCAACGATTGTTTGGATGCGGATTTGTTGTTCGAGGTGGACTAAGGCAAAAAGTCCTAAGCTTTCGGCACGTGAGCGAACGCCTCATAACAATCCGTACCATGGCTAAATTTTCTAACATCACCCTGATCTGCGTCCACGCCCCCACGGAAGACAAGGATGACTCCGCCAAAGATGAGTTCTACGATCTCCTACACAGGACGCATGCCCAATGTCCCAGCTATTACATCAAAATTGTACTAGGAGACTTCAACGCTAAGCTGGGTAAGGAAAGCATCTTTGAACGAGTGATCGGCAAACATAACCTACACGACACCACCTCCGATAACGGACACAGGCTGATTGATCTTGCTACGGGGCGAAATCTCCTTCTAGCCAGTACGCGCTTCCCACACCTCGATATACACAAAGGCACCTGGCCGTCTTTTGATCAATCGACTACCAACCAGATTTATCACATCGCGATCGACGTCAGACGCTCCTCCACTATTCTTGATGTTCGAACTTTCCGAGGTGCCAACATCGACTCGGACCACTATCTTGTAGTAGCCAAGATGCGCTTACGGATATCACGAACGCAACGGAGTAGAGTAAGAATACAAAGTTATGACGTCGGAAAGCTACTATCGCCAGAAACCGCTCGTGCTTTTATCGATCGCGTCTCCCTTAAGCTCTCCAATACACCTGAATCCTCCACACTATCAATAGAACAGCAGTGAAGCCTTTGCGAACAAGCCCTAAGCCCTGAAAAGCTCTGCATCCGAAGGAGGATTCATACAGCGAAGTAGGATGCATATAAGGCCTCGCTGCATAAAAGAACAAGAGCAGCTCATGAGCTCTACGAGGAAGGAGCATAAGCTTCTTAGAAGAAAGAAGAAAGAGCACGAGAAGCGCGCGATTGAGGATTTGGAGAGGTGTTACTGCAGGCGTGACGTTCGAAAAATTTATCAACAGATAAAGCGAACATGCCAGAACTGAAACCTGCAGGGATGAGAACGGACACCTAGTAGTAGAACCGTGGTCAATGCTGAGAATATGGAAAAACCACTTCTGCAGACTGTATAACGGCGATGTTAGTCAATATACCGCTGTCAGGCAGAATGATCTATTTCTAATCGACGGAGACCGCAGAGAATTCTATCCCCCTGACCTCGACGAAGTTTAGATTGCCATATCGAAGCCCAAGTCGAATAAAGCTGCTGGCGCAGACGGACTATCTGCTGAGCTCTTCAAGGCAGCTCGGGATGACCTGGTTGGGAGCATGCACCAGCTCATCCGTAAGATATGGTTAGAGGAATGGAGTCTCAGCATCGTATGCCCGATCCACAAGAAAGGAGACCCCTCTGATTGCGCCAACTATAGAGGAATAAGTCTCCTTAACATCGCCTACAAAATCCCCTCTGCCGTTTTGTGTGAACGGCCGAAGCCTTTTGTAAATAAGCTGATAGGTCCTTATCAGTGCGGATTCAGGCCAGGGAAGTCCACCATCGACCAAATCTTCACACTACAGCAGATCCTGGAAAAAACCAATGAATTTCAAGTCGACACTCACCACCTATTTGTCGACTTCAAAGCCGCATATGACAGCGTAATTAGAGACGAGCTATACAACGCTATGTCTACCTTTGACATACCTGACTTTGGAGAATGCTCGCTGCTCCATCCGAATCGGTGAACAACCTTTTTTAATAAATCAAAAAAGGATTTAGGCAGCGCGATGCGCTGTCGTGTGATTTCTTCAACATCATATTGGAAATGATTGTGCAAAAATCACTGGCCAATACAAGAGGCACAATCTATTTCAAATCCTCGCAACTCCTTGCATACGCCGACGATATTGACATAATAGGTAGATCACAACGAGATGTCAATGAGGCGTTTGCGAATATTGAGAGGGAGGCGGCGAAAATTGGTTTGGTGGTAAACGAGGGCAAAACTAAATATATGCTGTCATCAAAAAAAGATGCTCAACACCGACGTCTCGGCCAGAACGTTTATATAGGCAGATATAAGTTCGAGGTAGTTAAGGACTTTGTCTACCTTGGCTCCGCAGTGACTTGGAACAACGACATCAGTTCCGAAATCAAACGCAGAATCACTCTTGTCAATCGCTGTTTCTTTGGGCTCAGGAGGCAACTGAGTAATAGAGCCTTCTCCCGAACGACAAAGTTGACTCTATATAAGACCCTTATCATCCCGGTTCTGTTGTACGGCGCAGAAGCATGGACACTATCGAAAGCGGATGAGGAGGCCCTTGGTCGGTTCGAGAGAAAGATTTTGCGCGTAACTTTTGGGCCTATAAACGCAGACGGGGGATGGAGGAGAAGATTCAACCACGAACTTTATGGGCTGTACAGCGACATGAGCCTAGTCAGGCGTCTACGGATTCAACGCCTAAGATAGCTGGGCCATGTAGAGCGAATGGACACCACAGCTCCAGCCCGGAGAGTCTTTGAATCCAATCCCGAGGGACGAAGAAGCAGAGGACGGCCGCACTTAAGATGGCGCACACAGGTGGAAGGGGACCTCAGCCAACTGGGTGTGCGGCAATGAAAAGGGCAAGATCGTGCTAGATGGAGGGGCATGCTGGTTGAGGCCCAGGTTCACCCCGAACTCTAGCGCCCACTAAGAAGAAGAAGAAGTGGTTTTGCCAGCGTAGAAGAACACCTCTTCAGAATTATTGGGGAGATACCATCTGGACCAGCGGATTTGTGTATGTCAAGTTCTCTAAGAACCCCTGCGACTGTAAGAGTACGGAAGTGGATTAGTCCCATGGTGGAATTTACGTACTCCAAAACAGGCGGTGACAAAGATGATTTGGGGAGCTGCGAGTTTGCTGTGAAGTTGGCAGCAAGCAGATTAGCTTTGTCTACGGGTTTGACAGCTGGAATGTCATTGTGAATGAGCGTGGGTATAGACGACGAGACGGAGTTCTTGATGTTTTTAACGAAAGACCAAAAACTCATGCTACCTTTGGGACATTGTAGGATTTTACGCCTCAGTTTTTGGTTGTGTAAAAATTTGGCTCGTCTTATGTGGGAGTTACAGTCATTTCTGGCTTGTATATATCTTTTTCGGTTTTCCTCAGTGGTGTTGGAGGTTAGGAACGACTACATAAAAGCGATTTGGAGGAAGTTGAAAAACTTATTTTTTTTGTTATCAATTTTAAAGACCATACAATTAAAGTCATATAAAAGTCAACAAATATGTACGCATGTGAAGAATGTATACGGAAAATTAAAGGTGACGTGCGAAGCCCACGGCCCATGGCAAAAATTCATGATTTTGGCCTACAAAGCAAACATAGCCCGTGTAGCACCTCAATAACTTACAAGAGACGATCGTCGCAATCTCTGCAGAGATTGTGGTGAAAATAGCTTCACAGGCAAGGAGATTGCAATTTGCGTCTTCCTCGATATTGAGCGGGCTTTTGATAATCCTGGCTACAACACAATCATACTGCACTATCCGGCAGAGGTATAGACTATCCTACAGTATTGGCAGCTATGGGGTGTCGACAAGCAGGAGTTCTTTCACCCCCTCTCTGGTCGGTGAATATCGACGGCCTATTTTATGAGCTAACGAATCTCGGCTACGAAGTCATCGGATACGCAAATGACCTATGTAGTAGCTATTGTTACGGACAGATGCGAAATCTCTCCCAGTGAACGCATCCAACTTGCGCTTCAGTCTATCACTTATTGGTGTGGGATAGAGTGATAAGACAATCTTAGTCCCGCTTACAATGAAGAGGAAGGTACAGCCTTGTTTCGTCTCTCTAAATGGTATAAACATATGATTCTCATCAAAACATCAAAAACAAACCCACAAAGGCGACTAAGGCACTGTGGGCCTCTCGATGCACTTACGGTAAAACATGGGGATTAAAACCTAGGGTGACCCACTGGTTATATACCGCGATAGTAAGACCTATCATCACTTATGCGTCTGCAGTATGGTGGGCAAAAGTTGAACAAAAAACAATAATCGTTAAACATCAACCCCTTCCGTTGTGCGAGCGAAGGTAACAGGGAGAGGGAACGTTTCGCGCAGGTTGATGTTTTGACACACAACCTGAACGGAGTGCAGTGGTTTTTGGGTCGTAGATGTTCGTTGACTACTCTCAGGGGTGGTTTGTCCTAGATAGGACGAGAACCTACCAAATTTCGCGTTGGTTATAATTCTCAGTAATTCGTTCATGCCACCCTTCCCCTTGGCACCTCAAGAAGCACCGATCAGACTTATTCCACTGCACCTTTATATTAAAAAGATTGCAATAGGCAGAATTCTTCGCTCAGAAACATGCCTACTATGTAGAGATTTGAGTTACATGAGCTGGATACTCGTATGATTACCACGATCTCGGACGCATTACCAAACGCGCTCACTTTTGACAAGAGATTCCAAGAGGTTGCTGCCTGCGCGACTCTACGGATCATGTGCACACGAAAATAGCCCATACTACACAAAGGCCATACCACCATTTTCAACCAGTTCGAAGTACCCAAGGACACGGACAACACCATCCCGCAAAATGTGTTCACCAAGAACTTTGGAGTCATCTTTCCATCCAAGGAGGAATGGGCTGAAAAAAAGTCATACTGATGGCTCCAAGATAGAGACAGGTGTGGGTATCGGAGTCTACTCCAACAAACATAACCTCTACCTATTATTTAGACTTCCAAAGCACTACAGTGTGTACCAAGCGGAAATACGAGCGATAATGGAGGCCCTTGCATGGTTTAGTACCAATGGATATTATCATTTACACGGATAGGCAATCTGCGATAAAATCCCTGGCAGCAGTAACCCACAAATCAAAGACATTTCTCGACTGCCGCCCGTCTCTAGACGAGATGGCTGAACAGTTCAATACAAAACTATTGTGGGTTCTCGGGCATAGGTATATTCCAGAAAACTGCGCGGCCGCTGAACGCGAAAGGTTAGGGTCAAGCACACTCAGTCTTCCAACACACAGGAATTTAAGAACACCAATAAGCTCGGTAAAACTTCGAACCATAGAGGCCAACCTTAAATGGAGCGAGAGTAACATTCGCTTTATCACTAAACAAATCTGGCCTAAGCTAAACTTAGGACGGACCAGGGACTTTGTGGCAACAGAGGGGAATCTTAAGCACTTTAATGGGTGTCACTACAGGTCAATGCACCATTGGCAAACATGCCGTCAAAGCTAGGGCTACCTGCCAATAACTTCTGTCGCGGGTGCATGGATGAGGAGGAAGAGGAATCAATTCACCATCTTCTCTGCTCATGTTCCTCTTTTACGATTCGTAGGAGGATCTGCCCCGGCGCGCCCTTTTACGATAACTTAAGTGAGCTAACAGATATAAAAATAGCTCAAATCCATCGCTTCATCAGAAGCACTGATTGGTTCTCAGGTGACAGATCTAGGTAATATGGTGGCGCACTAGCCTAACCTATATGCTATCAGCTAACACTGATCCGACAAGAGGGTTCCAATAGTGGTTTCTAGTGGGATATGAGAGTGATCACTTAAATTAATGTCTTCTGAAACAGCACATCCAAATTAAAACTGATGAATAGCAAGAAGAGAAGAAGGAACACAAAATACAAAACTGCTTATCGAATAAATCAATTGAACTCGTCCATTTGTTGGGTTTTCCTCGTAATTGCACATGACCTCCATTCCAATCCTTTTTAAGCCAATAACTCATAACAAGCAACCTAAGTAGAAGCATGCATGCATGCATGCAGAGATAATGAGTTCACAATACACCCAAGAGCGCGAGAAGTGCTCATTTAACTCCCTGAATCTAATGAGCACCTTTCGAACAAGAACGACTGACTGACCGACCGACGCGTCCCACCAACAAACTAATCTTCCAACAAATTCCTGACACCGACACTACGTGAGTGCAGGTGGAAAAAGGGTAATTTATACCAATTTGAGCGAAAACGAACGAAAAATTAAAAAAAGAAAAACGCTCACAAGATAATAATCATGGACATCGGCATAATAGTCCTCCATCTCCAGGGTCATGAGTCGTTCATACCTTGTCGCCTTGTGGAATCCGTCAAATGGACAACTCACACACAATCAGCGGCCATTGACAAGAATGAGTTTTGAATTTCGATTGAGTGCTCGAGCAACTGACATCTGCATGCGTTCAACCAAAAACAGCAAAAAACTTCATTTCCAACGCGCCAACCAGCTTGGAGGAAGGACTTCATTTCCATTACCCCTAATCTTCTGCGTGCGTTTTGCGTCTTCGTGCGCGTCCACTTGATACCATCACATCACTCCGACCGAGCCGCACGGATAAACCGGTATTCATCATATCACCATTTGCCAGTATGTGCATTTGTTGTTGCCGCCAACTTGTGATTAATTGGCACATACAAGCTAATTGCGTTTAAATTAAACGTTTCACTCGTAAATGCACAGCACATCAACGGGGAAAACCTGCCGCAGGCTTCCTTACAGGAAACAGACGCCACAGAGCAGGACAAAAAACAGCAGTCCTTCAGTTAAGGGGTAAATTGCGCGGATACAGTTGTTTTGTTCTGTGCCATTTTGCATTCTCGTTTTGATTCGATTTTTATTATCTTTTATGTGACCGAACACAGGCCCATTGTCGGGCGAAATTAAGACATTAAGCTTGCTCTGCCATAAAGTGTAATCATATCAATGCATCGTGATCGGCAGCGCCACCAATAGTACGAAGAACGCGCGTCGTGCACTGCCGCTGCCGCTGCCTCCTGCCAATTATGTATTATCGAAATGAAATTTTATTTTGAATTGTGCCCGCTCATATGCTGACATATAGCACGAATGGGTCTATCAGGAGAATGGAGTGACTATGGAGCTCTGTGGTCTGGGACAGGATTTACCCGAGGCCTCGAGAATGCACGCAATAATCATAACCCACACAACGAGCATGACACGATTGGCTTGGGTATTGTTTATCTGCTTGCTGGTGGGGGTATTAATTGCTGGCGAATTTCACAAGGACGACAAGTGCCCGTGGGCGCCTGTTACTTATAGACTAGACGCCAACTCGATCGATATAAAACCAAACGTTTTCTTTCTAACATTCTCCGACCGCCAATATAGTTTCAGGAAATCGCGCTCCACCGTCGATAATATAAAAGAGGTAGTAGACACAGAAGTTGAAGTAGGTGCGGTAGTGACACTGGACGTAAGAAAACGTCTTTAACTCCGCAAACTGGTCTTGTATTAGAAGGCCTCTGACCAGAATGGACGCATCACACTACCTTGTGAAGATAATGCTTAGCTACTTCACTAACAGTAAACTGAGGTATCTGAGGGACGATGGCCTTAAGTATTACAATGTTTCTGCGGGAGTTCCTCAGGTCTCAGTAGTTGGACCTCTTCTGTGAAACATAATGTATGACGGAATTTTGCGGCTAGCGCAGCCACAGGGAGTTAAGATTATCGATTTCGGTGACGACATCGCCGTAGTTACTATAGCGAATCACAGGTAGAGTCTGCCACAAATGACGCGGTCATCAGGATCGAAAATTGGCTAGACTCTGCCGACCATAAAACAAAGGCTGTCTTAATAATCAGCCGAAATGCCGTGGAATACGCAAACTACTATGTTGGCAGCCAGCCAATTAAGTCTAAAGAGGCCTTAAAATACTTGGGGGTAATGCTAGACAACCGACTTAATTATAAAGCCCTTGTCGAATTCTTCTTCTTTGATGGCGTTACAGCCCATGAGGGACCAGAGCTAAGCTTCTCTCAATAACCCATGTTGTGTGTGATTTATTTTTCACATAGGTGAAAGGGACCTACAGTTTAAAGCCGATGCCGAACGGCGTGAGTCGAGAATCTTTTTCACGGCAAGTATACTACCGGGGGTTTTGCCAGTACCCCGCCGGGGAGGAACGCCGCGAAATAAACATTCGATGGCGTCGGTGTTATCGGGATCCGAACTCGCTCATCGTGCGTCAGAGTCCAACACACTAACCACTGCGTCCCGGCGTCCTCGCAGGCATGGCTTTCCGGAACGCTGCTGAACATCGCTCTAGCAGGATACGCGAGGAAGATTCTGCTTTCCAGAGTGGTAAACTCAATACTCCCTCTCATACACTGCGCTGGTCTGGACGGGAGCTCTTACAACGAAGGAGACAAGAAGAAAGCTCTCGTCTGCATACAGGCGCTGCGCGTTAAGGACAATATGAGATTTCCGGACAATCTCGGATGGAACAGCCTGCGTCATAGCGGTTATGGTACCCATCGACATCCTCGCCAAGAGACCAGTATTATCCGGAGAATAAAAGCCGAAGAAAGGGCAAGCCGGGTGGGACAGCAGACAGAAGGTAAGGACCTTCAAACTGATCTCTACGATCGAGGTTTGGGGAAAGAGAACACATGGGGATTGCAATTACCACCTTATGCAATCTCTGTCAAGTCACGGTGGCTATTGAAAACATCTCCACAGATTTGGACACGTTAGGTGGCTCTTCTGCCCAGAATGTCCAGAGGAAGAAGAAGACGGGGAGCACGCCATATTCCACTGCAGACGCTTTGCAGAGGCAAGAATGGACCTGCTGGTTCAGAGGACTACTGGTTAGAGATCTGCTTATTTATAGCGAGCGTGCAAAGCGAGCTAAGAAGACTGGAAAGAATAAGAAGAAGCTGGATCGGTCGATTTAGAGCACATAGCATAAGTTGCTAACCAGCCCCGGGATGTAATACCTAATGGCAGTACCGCGGGCAGAGTGGTTGATGCAGGATGTGGTTTAGTACGTAGGCTCATTGAGTATTCGGGTTTGCGAATCGTACATGTCAGAGAGCACCGTGGCGCTGTGGGTAGTGTGTTGGCCTCTGACGCCGATTACACGGGATCGAATACCGCCACAGCCATGTCATCGAACGTGTTTTCACGGCGTTTCTCCTCAGCGGGGTTCAGACAAAACTCCCTGTAGTAAAATTGTCATGAAAAGCTTCTCGCAATTCGCCGTTCGGAACCGGCAATAAACTGTAGGTCCCTTTCACCTATGGGAAAATGAAATCACACACAACATGGGTGATTGAGAGAAGCTCGGCTCAGGTTCTTCATGGACTCTAACGCCAACATACATACATACATACATCAAAAAAGGACGCTCACCATCGACGTCTTGGCCAGAACGTTTGTATTGGCAGATATAAGTTCGAGGTAGTTAAGGACTTCGTCTACCTTGGCTCCGCAGTGACCTAGAACAACGACATCAGTTCCGAAATCAAACGCAGAATCACTCTTGCCAATGGCTGTTTCTTTTTGCTCAGGAGGCAACTGAGTAATAGAGCCCTCTCCCGAACGACAATGTTGACTCTATATAAAACCCTTATCATCCTGGTCCTGTTGTACGGCGCAGAAGCACGGACACTATCAAAAGCGGATGAGGAGGCCCTTGGTCGGTTCGAGAGAAAGATTTTGCTCGTGATTTTTGGGCCTATAAGCGCAAACGGGGGATGGAGGAGAAGATTCAACCACGAACTTTATGGGCTGTACAGCGACATGAGCCTAGTCAGGCGTCTACGGATTCAACGCCTAAGATGGCTGGGCCATGTAGAGCGAATGGACACCAGAGCTCCAGCCCGGAGCTGTGGCGCACACAGGTGGAAGGGGACCTCAGCCAACTGGGTGTGCGGCAATGGAAAAGGCTAGCAAAAAATCGTGCTAGATGGAGGGGCATGTTGGTTGAGGCCCAGGTTCACCCCGAACTGTAGCGCCCGCTAAGAAGAAGGAGATACTGATGACAGCTGACTGTCATGTCAGTCCATATGGGTCGTTTCTTCGCGAATTGGCCTTCCAAAAACGGCCAACATTCACTTTGAGCTTGCACGTCAGCGACAGCGAGTAATAAATCATGGACCCAAAGAACAACTTATTGCAATTAAACGTTCAACTGCCTATCGCACAGCAAAAATGTCCCCACCCACTGCCCAGCTGTCACACTATCTCCATTTTCCGCGACAATGCTAACCAGACGAGGGACAACGTCACGCCTCATTAGAAACGACCAAAAACTCTGAAATTCCTCATCACAACCACGCATGCATGCATTCCACAATTGAATATTACTCAACTCCGATGTGACAGTGCTCGACGACACCAGAAAACGCTTGGCATCTGGCCCACAAATGAAACTTCTATTCTCCACACAATTTGCCGTCATAACCATACACAGAAAATTTTAATTTCATCCTTAATGAGGCGACCACCGATCTAGCATACCAGTGTCATTCTCTGTGCTCTGTGCATCTGAGAATCATTTGGCACGTATTCGCTCGTTAGGCTGCCACATAAACTCACGCTTCTTTTGAGTATTGCACATGACACAGAATCTTTGCTCTGATCCAATCTAAACCGATGAAGTGTGGTGGTAGTGTCTCGCCTTGATGATGCCACGCTGGTAAATGTCATGAATTGAATCCAGAAGGCGAAAGATAGAAAAACAGAAAAAAGAATCGGCAGAAGCCTTTGATCTCCCGGCATAGACCCACCCGATCCTTTGATCTTAGCAATGTCTTTGCTCCTTGTTTGATTCCCAGGAAAACTCACTAGCATAGGGCACCGGCTGTGACTAAGCCCGCACCAGACCACAGTGTATTACTTGGCGAAACCATCCATCTAATGAACTGTGGGGCTAATGAATTGATTGAAGATACATTCGTTTCGGAAAACCGATTAGGAACTGATTTTTGTTATTATTTGTCCATCCGTCAGATTCGATGGCAACTGGCATGGCATGGCATACGCCAAACCTCGTCATGTGGGTGTGCGGAATGGAAAAGTTTGTGCCAAGCGCGCAACATCCTGCTGGACTCGTTCGAATCTATTGTTTAGTACACAATCGATGAAGATGGGGGCAGCATCTACGCTGGTGGTCTGATGTGCCGCACTCTCTGCGCGCAGCAAAAGATTACGTTTCACCATCGCGCTGATGGACGTAGCCAAGCTGTGCGGCAGCAAACGGCAGCGTGTGTGTGAGTGCTCTGTGCTGTATGCGAGCACAATGTTTACATTTTTGATCTTTTGTTTACTCATTGCACGAATGGAAGATGTTCAGTGAGCTGCCTCAGCTATGATGGACGGCGGGCATTCATCAACTTGTCGGTGGTGTGAGGAAAACCACTTCCGTGTTCCGTTGATGTGAATACGACACTCATTAAGAAAAAAAATTCGCTCAAAGGGTTTCAGGTCAGGATAACGTCACTGATCGACACTACATTCCTTAGCTGTTCCGGCATGATTTCCGCCACCTATTTACACGACGCACGATCGCCTTCAGTTCAAATTTACACTTTCGATTAATTTTTAATTACAGGAACACATGTTCCACCAATTGAAGCTCGTTGCATTGCTTTTACCCCGCTTCAACCAGACACTCTAGAGTTATGTTTACTCTCTTGCTGTATACCATTGGGGGCGTGCACCTAAAGTCTTTCCCGATCTTCTGCTCCAGAGGAGTATGACGGCCAATAAAGACAACGACGACGACGACGATGAAGAGGACCTCCTTGTCATAATTTATTTTCATGTACAGAGGAGTGGGATGATGAATCGACATCTAATATCGATTCGATAAATTATATTCTCGAGATATATGTACTATGCCTTCTTGAAGGTACCAGCACACCACACCACACCATCGCGAGTGGGCTGACGCTTAATTTGTTTGGAAAAATCGCTGGCAATTAAAAATTACCCAAGAAGAAGGAGAAGAGGGTGTTCAAGGAAGGGGGACAATAACAAAAACTAAGGATGCGTGACAAATAGGTTTTTAGGGGAGGGGGCAAACTTACCCATCGAGCCATCCGCTGAGTAGGCATTCCTCTGCCATGCCCACGTGCATAAATCACAGGTGGTAAGACCATCGGCCGAAACACTCTCGTCCAAGAATGGTGGCCGTGGAGGCGGCGGGACAAATCTACCATTCCACAGGCCATTTTCGCTCGCATCGAACGCCAACGGCGAATCGAAGGTATCCTCCTCGATAGCGTTCGACCACCAGTCTTCGTCATCCGGGAAAATATTACTAATTGAACTACTACTGCTATCGGAGGTGATTGTAGCTGAATCTTGTGCGACGGGCGATAAGCCAGCATTGCCGTCATTATTGAAAGCTATTGATCCTGGTGCTGCATAGCCATTGTAGCCACCTCGGCCGCCATCGCCACCGCCACCTCCGCTATCATCACCATCACCGTTTGCTCCGTCTGCCGATGACGATACTGATGAGTGGGTTAATGATGCTAGCCGACTATTGGGAAACACTGGATGCACAGTTGTGGTGGCACCTGAGAACATGTCCGGTCCGGACAGTCGGGGAAACATTGCGTGACCCGTTGATGGTTTCGATGTTTTTAACGATTACAGCAACGGTACACAAAAATGATGATGTCGATGACGTTTGACAAGCTGCCGTTTTAATCTGCAAAGGAAACAACAACAATAAAGCATTAGGTTCGGATTGATGTTTGGCTATTTGATAGGCTGACTGTCATGCAACGTGATAACTGTTTCTCCACTATTCTTCTAAGATTGAGAGATACGGATGAGTTCTACGAAATACTTGTGCCACTTTTAAGGGGAACGAATAGATTTGCAGCACGCCATTAGCTTAATGTGTAAAAGGTGCTTACAGAGTATACATTCTGGGGGAGGGGGGGAATTTGGAATGTCAAGGATCATAGGAATTTAGTAGGATATTAGAAACAACTACATATACAGATATTCAAAGCGTGTCTTAAGCTTTTGTATGATGGTTAAAGGACAAGAGAACAATGAAGATAGAAGGGGTAACCAAAGACACTTGGCAGTTTGCTTCAACGTTGAACTGTCGACTGTTCGAAATTTTGAAACATCTCATCGCTCACAAGAAAGTATCTCGAGCTGATTGAGGAAGTTACCTGCGTGGTTTAAAACATCTGCAGTTCAAGAAGCCATCAGAGAGAAGAAGACGGCCTATAGGGACTGGATTCTCTTGGAGGACTCTGCTTCCAGTGATCGGTACACTGTGGCGCGAAGAACTTACATAGTGGCAGTGCGAGCGGCTAAAGACAAGTTCTGGAAGGAGTTCAGCGGGAAGTTGGAAGGCGACCATAGATCTGCGAAAAAGGTGTTCTGACAAACCATTCGCCGGCTTAGAGGAAGGAAATTCAATATAATCGAAGGAGTCAAATCCAATGACGTTGTGCTGATTTCCAATGAGATGGACATCTTGCGCAGATGGAGCGAGCACTTTGCAAAGCTGCTCAATCCTGCACACGGCACTGTGGGGGACAGATGTGTAGTCTTGAGGGGAATAGTCTAACGGTTGACGAAGTCGTTTTATGGATTGAATCGCTAAAAGTTGGCAAATCCGTCGGTGTGGATGAAATCCGACCAGAAATGCTTAAGGCAATGGGTAAAGAGGGAGTCTTATGGCACCTAGCGATTGGCAGACTGGCGTGATTGTCCCTCTTTTCAAAAAGAGGGATAAAAGAGAGTGGAGTACACACCTAGGCAATATAGGCCCTTTGTGTTGCCACGAGGGAACTACCATCTCTTCATGGAACTATTTTGTACTTTTTACAAAATTAAGAAGATCAGTTATCTCCTAGATATTGTTTCCTACTATGACAGAGGGCCGGACAGACGCAGAGCAGGTATTAGATGGATTCATCCTCCTCTTCGTCTTCACAGTCCTGCAGAAGTCATTAAAAACTTGGCCTAGTCTTTGTGCATGACTGCCAATAAGACAGTGACCAGTGATGACACCAACGACTTTGCTGACCGATCGGTTCGTTTTAGGGAGATCAGTCCCTTGGTTCGCTGTTGGTCGAGTCGTGGCCAGATTTGTCTGGTGGTTAGGCAGGTATGTCCTTGGGTCCATCTCAGGTTCGTCTCGGCCATGGCTTGATTCGTTAGCTCTAGTTAGCTACAGCCTATGCCATATTTGTTCGTTGCGTCATTCCTTGTTTGGCGAACAAGTCAGCTCTTTCATTTCCTGGAATATCGATGTGTCCTGGTACCCATGAGATGTGTATGTTAAATTGTTTATTGTAAATTGTATTGTTGTCATTTCGTTGAGAGATAGAAGGCAGTCGAGGCTTGCCGTGGATGCGTAGGCAGAAGACTCCAGCGATTTTAGGGCAGCTCGGCTGTCAGTGAAGATTCGAATATTTGTGACAGATATCGCGTTCCACCTTAGCCAGGACAGGACATTCTTTATTGCTAGCAGCTCCGCCTGGAAGACGCTGCAATGGTCTGGTAGTTTTAAGGTCTGAATTAGTTTTAATTGTTTGCAAAAGACTCTGCTAACCACCCCATCCTAGGTTTTTGACCCATATCTGTGTAAAAGTCCACGCAGGCTCTGCGGGATCGCGCTTGTCCAGACAATTTTTTTCTTTCTGGATGTGTTCTTTTGAACTTTCTGTCAAAGACCGCGGTGAGCTCTATGTAGTCGGAGTTCTATGCCAAAGTTGTCTTGTCAGGATAGAAGCTTGGCCGACAATACAGCTCGTCCATTTTGAGCCGGCTTTTAATCCCTCTAGGTTTTTACCGTGGATATCGAGTGGGGTTGGAGTGAAGTTGCATGATGATCGTCTTAGACCTTAGGGCCCTGGTGATGCACATGCCTGCTAACCTCTGTACTTTCCCGTTTTGCTTGTGGTATGTTGTATTGTCTAGTGCAGTCCACCAGACTAAAACGCCGTACAAAAGAATATGTCTCACAGGGTTATTTTGAGCTGAAGTCCCATTTTTTCTCTAAGGCTTTCGTGCAAGTGTAGAGCTCATTCGGTGGTATTTTCTTTATTTCCTGTCCAGTATGGCGCCGGGTATTTGGCACTAGAAGAAGAGGTCAGCCTGGTACCGAGTAGAGTGATTGGACACGTGTCCGGAATATTGTGCTTTCTAGTGAAGAGTACAAGTGCCGTTTTCTGGGGGTATATCCCGAGTCCATCATTTTGTGCCCACCTGCACAATGTAGAGAATGCTGTACGCATACTGTCATCCAGTGTAGGCAGGTATTTGCCTGAGATGGCAACAGCAACGTCATCGGCGTAGGCAATAACATCGAAGCCTTCTTTCTCCAGTTTAGTTAGTAGATCGTTTGCGATTACGTTCCGGAGAAAAGGAGAGAGGACCACTCCCTTGTGGAGTGCCGCTGGTAACCGATCTAGTGTTACCAGAGGCACTCTGGTAAGAAGGGTGTATTTTTTGAGGTGAATCAATCTTTCAATTTCCCCCCCGAAGGTGTGTAAGGCCGTTCCGACCGGCTTACCTTTGCAATAGGCATTCTGTGCTGTGGATCAAGGTTGTGTCGTATGTGTACGTCTATCAGCCCTTCCAGGGTCTTTAGTACAAAGGAAGATAGACAGATAGGCCTAAGGTCCTTCGATGTAATGTGAGATTTGCGGATTTACCCTTTCCTGGTATGTGTCTCCAGACTAGACATCCTTTGAATATGATTTCCAGCCATGGTATTATCCGCTTCATAGTTTATGCAAGTTCGATGGGGTGAATTCCATCCGGCCCCGGCGATTTCAAGGGCTTAAAGCGCCGTGGCGCAGTGGTTAGTGTGTTGGACTCTGGCGCACGATGAGCGAGTTCGGATCCCGATAACACCAACGCCATCGAATGTTTATTTCGCGGCGTCCCTCCTCGGCGGGGTACTGGCAAAACCCCCCGTAGTATAACTTGCCTGGAAAAAGCTTCTCGACTCACGCCGTTCGGAATCGGCATTAAACTGTAGGTCCCTTTCACCTGTGGGAAAAATAAATCACACACAACATGGGTGATTGAGAGAAGCTTGGCTCTGGTCCTTCATGGGCTGTAACGCCACCAAAGAAGAAGAAGAAAGCATTTTATAGCCCGACTGATTTTGTCTTTGGATTTCCCTCTGTAACTGGAGAACTCTGAGTTCTCCGTGTATGCTCTGAATTTCAGAGCAACCTGGGAATTACTATAAATCTAGACAAGAGCGTTAAGCGCAGTTAGTTTCCTCTTCCCAATGTGATTAACAATTGGACGCGAGACTTTATTTGCTTCCACCAAGAAAAAAAAGAGGTTTGGCACCTGGTTCAAAAGACCTCTTCAAGCTGCACGACTAATTCCGCACTTTGGAATGAGTGATGATGACTATCATATATTACATAAAAAATGCTAGGAATTCACGAACTACAATTCCCTGCACAGCCGTATACTCACAATATTCCTTTGCTCATACCGCTCCATGACAATATCTGTGATTTCCAGATGCCTACGAGGCATAACTTTCAGCTCGTATCGCACAACCATCATAATATCTCCTTCTACGAGCTGCAATTTCTACCACTTCTACCTCGTTCTTTTAAATCACCGAACATTAAGAGCATCCCCTTCATTATTTTCGAGTATCCTTCTCGCAAAAAAAACACAACACCTCGCCGTCCAACGCTCACTCTGACGACGTGGCCAAGAGAGTGTTTGCTCAAGTGATGCTGCGCATCTACCACCACCACTTGTCCACCACTTGAATACTTTTCGAATCATCTTGTCCGCGATACTACCGTCGAGCAATGGTCTACAAATTCGCCACACAGCAAGCCACAGATAATAGAGTTATTATGGCGTCATCGTGGGTTAACCTCCAACTTGAACCCTGTTTGCGGTAGGTGCCATAATCTTGTCTTTAAGATCTTCACTGAATTTTCATTTCTTTATTCGCTCATCTTTAATTTGGCCGAAACAGTGAATACAAGAGTTCGAGAAACAAAAAAAGAAAATCCCACAATCACGCTTGGGTGGTAAAGTGGTCCTTTCGCCGGCCGAGTATGCGGCCTCCATTCGGACAAGTGACTGCGACTGTTGCCGCGGCATAGAAGACACGACTTTCGATTTCCATCCACGGGGAAAATATTGTATCTTTTGCTGCCTTGCTCTTGTCCAACAAAACGAACCAGTACACCGTATCTTTCCCCCTCAAGAAATCAGCAATAAAATGCAAAAAAACGCGAAAGTTGGTAGAGTATCTACTTATTGTACAATAGATACAACGCGGCGCGCCATCCGATTTCTGTTTATTTTGTTTTCGATTTTTCGATTCGTGATCAAATTCTTGTTTCGATTTCTTCAATTCCTGCTGTAAAAGTACGAGTAAGAACGAAATTAATATCAGATACTTTGATCACTTGCCCTTTGTTTCCATGGAAGCCACCCCCGGGACGTAATCGATAGACGTTAGTTCCACGACAGATTATGCGCGCATCTGGCTAACAGGATGGGAATCAAAAAAAAAAAATATTCAAAACCCACTTAAGGCATAAGAACTCGAGATTAAAGCGTTTAAATTGGTACTCCCCCATGTCAAATGACCGGCGCCATGCGGCAGCAAACGCCACTATTTGGTCAGAGCTCCATTCCGTCCACTGTCGATCGTAAACTGCCCGAGGTCAAGTGATTTTATTACACTCCAAAGCTCATAGTACACCTTACGCGGCAGCTGGCGGGCAATAAAATCATGTAACTCCACCGCAGCACAACCGTCACAGCCACCCACAGAGCATTCGTATAAAATATTCTCCGTAATAAACGTAGCAATAATTAAACGAATTTAAGTCCAAATGACCGTAATACCAAGAATTTTGGACTCCTCTCCCTCCCGCCAGCGGCATCTGACATAATATCTTTTCCCATCAGACATCCGCGCGGGCGTTCATTAAACCAAAAACAAAAGTTATATCTTAGAACATCGGTTACCGTTTTTGCCCATTCCGAATTTGGATCTGGTTCTCGACAAGAGGCTCCCCATAAAAGCCTGCATTCTAATTCTAATGCAAATTTTACACTTAAGCTCTGGTACTATAGTGCGTCTAAGCGGCTTGGCCTGTCGCGGAGAAATCGAGTATAGTGTCGCACGTATTAAATCCTCACCTACATCCACACGTGGCGGATGTATCGGTTTGCCTTTTGTTTTATGGCCATCCGGATAGTGTTTCAATTTATTTGTCACCAGAGATTAGGGAACTGCTGACTCAGTTTTGGGAGTTGAAAACTTGTACACACATATATCAAGATGGGGGGATGGCGGGATGGAAAAACTTGTCCGGACATAATATATGAGACATTTGGAGTTGTTTCTGGTGTTGGACAATGTCTGACATGGATTCTGGGAGTTAACAGAGTGCTGTTTATCGTGCTTGAAAAACACTACTAGGACAAGCATTGTAATTAAGTTATTGTAGGGATTTAATGGGGAGGTTAGGTGGCTTGTTCCATCCCTGGTATCGATATTCGGTAATTAAATGGAAATTAATGCGATAAGGCGATAAGAAGTTGGAGTCAAGCCCTAAAAAGCGGAACTTGTCAGATATACTGTGAGAAGTAAGGAATTTACAGCATGTACCTGAGGCTGGGAAATACCTTTTCTTATCTCGTAACTTTGGAATATTCAGTGTGTAATGGAGAAAAGTTAATGGGCAATATATGGTGGAAAGCTTGTCCAAGTGAGGTGCAGGAAGGTAAGCGTCAATTTGACAAGGACGCGATGTCTGTTCTTCTGTCTATATATAACTTGGTTAGACGAAGGTCTGGTATTTATCTGTATAGAGTCGTATTCAGCTGAAGACGGAAATAAACTCAATCGACTTACTTACCTTTCAGGCAGTCAACCCATGGAGGGGGTCTGGGCCTGAGTTAATACAGCCTTCCATCCTTGCCGGTCCGGGCACGTTGTTTCCAGTCGGGAAGACCACGTTTCTTACGTCCGCGATCACTTGGCCTTTATACCGGAAGTTCGGTCTTCCCCTTCTTCCCCCGAACCAGGGGCTCGGGTTCGAGGACCCTCTTAGCTGGAGCGTTGGTGTCTATTATGTTTTTTTTTTTTTTTTAGAAACTCGCCCAGGTTCAAGAGTTTTTTTTTTTAATATTCTCTTATGATGTGTTCTATACACACAACCTGAACGGAGTGCAGTGGTTTGGGTCATTGATGTTCGTTAACTCTCAGGGGTGGTTGTCCTAGATAGGACGAGAGCCGACCGGATTCCGCGTTGGTTATAGCCCGTAGTAGTTCGTTCAAGCACTTTAATATTGCATACGCAGAGGATGAATGTCAGTTGACCATATGTATACCGTTAGTGATATGCCTGCAGCAGTACGTTTGGCCACTTTCCATTCACAACTGCGTTGCATACTTTTTGTCCGTATAGGAATTACTTTTTCTTGGCTATAAAGTGAACTTGAACCGTAGACTTTCCGCTCGGCGGTCGATGATGTTAACCACTGCACCATGGCCACCCCCTACGTCTATGCACTCGATGTGGCCGAACCATTGTAGTTACACAGCTCATAGAGTTCGCGGTTATGTCTTTTCCTCCATTCGCCTTGCTCGCAGACAGGGCCGAATATCCTTTCTTTCGAAGGAGTCAAGGATCAGTTCTGCTGTCCTGTTTATCGTCCCACTTTCGGCTCCATAAAGCAGGACTGGCAGGACAAGGATAAGAGTCTTGTAGAGCATAATCTTGGATCTTTGGGACAGGAGTTTGAACCCTAGCCGAACTAGCAGCGGTTGCCGAGTGTGATTCTGCGCCGGACCTCCACTATGATGCCATTCGTGAAGTTTATGTTTGCCCCGAGGTATGTGAATTCCTTCACCATGTTATGTTTTGTCGTAGGTGATGGGTAACGGAGCGCTTTTTTATTGACAGCATATATTTCGTCTTCTACTCATTGATGTGAAGGCCAGCTCATTTCACCCGATCTTCAATCGCCGTGAGCGCTTCTACAATGGTGCGCTGAGAACTTGCGACAATATCAATATCGTCTGCGTAGCCCAGCAACTGGACTGTGGAAGATAGGCCGGTTTTGAAAGACTGGGAGGTTCTGGAGCCGAAATGCGTGGCTCGACACATCCGGATCAGATTTCACGGGATCCCGAATTTGGCCATTTGTCTGGCTGGAAGCCGCACTGGTATTTGCCGATTAGTGCGGTGTAATCGGCTTTAGACGTTTAGACGTTCCCATATACACTGTATAGGATCTTGTAAGCGACATTGAGCAAGGGCATACCTTTGTGGTTTTTGCAAGATCGCTTTTTTTATGGATGGGGCATATAGATCATGTATTCCAGTCGTCGGGCATGCAATCATCCCCCCAAATTTTATTCGCCTTCAGCTTTGAAGAGCTGTGATGGTAATCCATCCGAGCCTACGGCTCTGTTGTTCTTCAGCTTTTTGATAGCTATGCCCAAGATAACAAGATTGCTTCTCGCAAAGCCCGCTGCAAGGCTTTTGGCTTTTATGTAAAAGGTTCGTATAGCATTTTCGTCCCTGGACCATACGATATCCTTGAGCTGGGAGGCTGTGAAATTGTCTTCTTTCGTCTTTTTTTTCTCCCTCCTTCTGGCTCGGTATTCCTCGCGTGCTGCACGTGTTCTCATTTGCAGCATATTTCAGTATACCTCGTCCGTCGCTTGCTTTTTATGCTCACACTCGCGCGTAACCCATTGTAATTTCAGCTGCATCCTTGATGGCTGAACGGCAATGGAGTCACATATTGTTGGCGTTTATGTCCGACGTAGGCATACGTGCGAGTAGTCCGCTCAGTTGCTCTCTATTTTCTCAGGCGATATCTGAAAAGGTCAGCAGGGATCAGGGTGTTCAGGCTTCCAATGTCGAACCTGCTCTTGGTGGGCTCATGTAGCTTTCCCACACTAGGAAATAGTCAGAGCCGACGTTTGCCACTCTGAACCTTCTAACACCCAGGATGTTTGACGCATGTCTTGCGTCGATAAGCACATGGTCAATTTGGTTGGCAGCCTGTGAAAGACATCCTGAATCCCAAAATTCGTGTTCGGCGTTAAGGTCACCATCTCGGTGCTGACGATATTAGATACACCCTCAATATCTAGAAATGCATCTAAAGTAAATTCTTTGAAATTAAGTGCATTGTCTATTGTATAGACTACCCCTGTGAAGAGCAATATCTGATCGTGATAGTTGCCACCAGCATCCACTATGAACACTCATTTCGCCGACAGTTTTTCTATGTCCGATTTTTAAATTCTTATGGAAAAACAGACGAGAACTTTGCTATAACCATATGAAGCCAAACCATATGATGTCAAACTCAAGCAGATTTCAGAGTCATACTCTTATTATGTTTGCCCCACATCCTGGGCGGAGCGCAGATGGTTTGGATCGTAGATGTTCGTTCACTACTGTCTAGGGGTGGTTGTCCAAGAACTTCAGACTTACGACTTTACCACCACGTTGTGGATTTAGGTAATATTCTTGTAACCTTGTCCACGAATAGTGTCCACTCAACGAAAATCTTCCTCAGATGAGTAAGATATCAACAGACTTGCAAATGTCTGTTTAAGTAAATTCCTTCTTGCATTTGAATAGAAAATTACTTTATGATTAGATCCAATCTAAATTCATGGTCGTAAAAATTACAATGTATCGTCTTCGCAGTACACATTTGTGTGGGCTCCGATCCACTTCGTATCCTGTACAAGTACTACACGCATTTGTTTCATATAATGAACCGCTCTAAAGCCGAACCTACTTGCAGATTTTATGCTTTCAACACTCTAACTAACCCGTTTCCCGCCTCACCTATCCAGTCTTTTAAAATATTTATAATAGAACGAAACCCGAGGAAAATCCTCAACACCTAAGCGTCATCACAAGCCCAAAAGAACCCGCCTCCAACCACAGCGAAAAGAGTGTGTAAGCAGTCAGACAGCGACGAGTAAAAACAAAAACGAACTAAGCCTATTAAGGCCGCGCGTATTGGGCAAATTGAATTAGTATATCACAGAATGATCTGAGACGTTGCGACGCGCATAAATTTCATATTTACATGCAAATTTAATTAAAACTGATACACAGCTCTGTCCATAGCTGTCAAACTGGCAAGCGGGCGTTCCCAATTGGTGGTTGTGGCTTGATTGGACGTGGCCAGATAGCAATGTTACACGCCTCTTCTTTCATCGCTTTAGGATATTTGCTTAAAATTGTATAATAACTCTGAGGCTTCACGGACTGTATGTAATCGTATAATGAAGCAAGTCGATTCCGGATTTAGGACATAGCCGGCGGAGTTGGAGTTGAAGGTCATCCGCCAGGTATGCGGGTGACCATAAATTTAATGAATAGGCTGCACCCGACACCTGCGTCATAATATACCTATACAAGTCCCATTGCGCATTCCATTGCGTGCGGCCGTGGTAACAAATCTCTTAGATTCCAAATTTATTACGGTCATAAATAAGTGCTCAAATGATGCGATAAACCTTAACGGTCATATTGGCAATTACGAGGTACCGCTCAAGTGCTCATCGCTTCGGTTCATAGTAATTGCTTTATTGGCTTGAATTTATAGTGTATGTCGAGTGAATTTTGAGCAAGTTAATGTGCAATTATTCTTCAAGCACCATTTGGCGCTAACACGAGAGTTTAAAGGCTGTCTCTATCAAGGACGGAAAAGGGTGGCGAAGGCCTAGCAAATAAGCGGTGGGGAACCAGCATGTTATTGAATTCCCCAAATACATATATCCACTGATGAAGATAAACATAAAAAAGCTCATAAATGGCCATTAACATCAAGTCAGAACTATGAGTAAAAGACAAATGCACTTTTTAGGGTGACATGTTCGGTTCGATGCCAACGGTCGTGATTGCCTCTGTTTGCGCTCTCATTTAATGATTGGCATCCATTAGGAGAGGGTTTGTTAATAAAATAAATTAAGGAATTCAATTCCATTCCTTTTTTATTTATTCATTAGCAGTCATTTAAATTCTGTCAACATTGGTCGCTTGGTGTCGGGCGCCACATTTCTGCCCTGATCACGGTCTTCGTGCCACTATATGCCACCGAATATTGAAAGCAACCTTTCCTTATTTCTTTTTGTTGTTCTCAGCAATTCATTGATAATTGCTCATGGAGATAATCGCGTTTTTTTTTTTTTTTTGTGGATGATTACCATCATCAGTAGCAGTGAATGCGGCCGCAGAGGGATTTTGCTCGGTCGTTGCTTATGTCTCAGAGCACAACAAACCCTGATGTTGGTGTTGAATTTTAATGAATTATTGCGGCAAATCCAATTAATGAATGAAGTTTTATAAACACCCCTTGTGCACACGAATGCTTGGTTTATTTTCGTCTTCCGAAAAAGCACTGCTCATTGTCGGCGACTCGTGCACAACATCTGTTCTGCTGATGTTCCTTTGATATTCGCTTGTTTATATGAATGGGGTAAACCAACATCTCTCCGATTTTATGTTTACTCAACTTTTCCAATTTTGATGTCAATCTGGTAAAGTATTGTTCATCGAGTGCATGCTGGCAAACTATGAAAAATTAGCTGGTCGTAAACAATGATGGCCCACATTACGCACCCAGTGGTACTCCATCACAAGAGAGTGTTCTTTCCCCACCACTGGTGTTCTGTTGTCCGATGTTTTCCGTCTGTCTCAAACCACAATTCCATAGAGTTAATATATTGTCATGCAGAGTTATATTACTTCCCCTTATTCCTGGTCCAACGACAACACAGAGCAACTTGAAAGTACACCGCGCTTTGACCATTTACTCGCAGACTTCATCAAGTGGTCATAAATAATCCAACATGCCACGGCAGCTGTACAAATATTCATCTCTCGTATTCCATATAGAAAATGCATGCAAGTTCGGTGCCATGACGACGCATGATCAGCCCAATCACACGCGTGATAAATTGCAATTGCTTCCCGAAATTGTGTCCCCGGCTGATGCGATGCGTCCTCACTAATTAATTAAAATGCATTTATTTGGAAAATCCGTACATTGTGCGGCAAGTGGCAGCCAGAAATGCAACTTGGAACGATTCCTTTTGTGATTTGTTTGATGTTTTTTGTCCGCCACTAATGGATAGTCATGTGTGCTCAAAAAAAATACAAGAAATTCCTGTGTTTTAATGCGATTTCGGGTTTTACTGGACGGGTTCCACGAGTGAACAAGGCGCAAGACCCTTGAATGGACGACGGCATTGAAGTGGAGGCAACGAAGCGCTCATGTAATAGTATGATGATGTATGGAGGTGATGTTGGAAAAACGTTGAGTCCGCTTCTTTGAGTTGCATGAATTGAGTAATTGCCTAATGAGATGTACAGTATGTAGGGTGACGGCAATTATCTTAAGTGGCTTACGTAAAGCAACGCGGTGTCGTTGCATGCGCGGGAAAATATTACTTTGAAATTGTCACCTGTCTGTAGGCACTCATCCAAGACGTTTTCTGTGGCCAATCTGTAGTGTAGCAATTTGTACAAACGTCTAGATAAGTCATTGAAAAAGTGTCAAATCTGTTGAGTAATTTTTTTAATCCAGTGCCTAGATGTGTCTGATTGAGCATAGAAAGTCGGTATCTTTGGTCACATTTTGCTGTATATTCAGGAAAGGTTTGGAGTCTCAATTCACCTCCCTAGTTTAATTTGACAAAGTGAAAGACTCTCAGAACTTGGCTCTCTTCTAGATACAACTTCGTCTCTGGTAAGGCCGTCTATTAGTTAATCAATCGTTCAAGCACACAATCGTAGATGTGGCGATTTACCCAAGATTTTATGTGTCCTCGAATCCTTGTTGCAGAGGACAAACATCCGCTATTTCTGGTAATAACAGGTTTCTTTTTTATACAACTCAGTCTTATGAACGTTAATGAGATTCATATCTTTACAGGCCCTCTACATCACCAACAAGTGATTGCCATGAAGTACAATGTTAGAGATGACAAAAGTCACCCCATCATCAATTGCAAGAAATACAACATCCTAGCAACGTTTTCCTAAAAGAGTGCAACGTGAGACTGGATAAGGAGGACATCTTCGCACGAGGCACTTGAAAACATAGCTGAAACAACCATAGCCACTTCCTCAGTAATTTGGATTTCCGAACATTCTCAGAATCATCATTGACCCGGACTATAATCACATTATAGTCATGGTACGAAGGCGGATATCCCGGACACTACGATGTCGAGCAGGATCACATAGCATTTTCGTCAAAAAAATTCAGTCGCAAATGCCTTTGCCTAGGTTTTCAAAATTCGATAACATCTGCATAAACTCCAGACCAACAATAGAGACGTTCTCAATGCCTCTCGTGCATCTGATAAACTGGTGTTCTAAAGCAACACTCTCGAGAAAATCCTACTTTGACGACGCTCTGTCTGTAGGGCAATGTTGAGCCTAGACCGATGAGAGCTGCTCAGAAAAAAAAAAGGAAGAAGCATGCGATATTTGGAAGACGAAATTAGGAGCATGCGAAGCGTAAGATCGATAAGATAGAGAGATACTGTCATAAAGATGACGCGAGCATATTCCTCCAAAAAGCGAGACAAGCATGTCATGGTCAAGCACGGGTGGCCGTGGTGCAGTTGTAAACATCACCGACTGTCGAGTGGAAGGTCTGTACTTCAAAGTCTGTCCATAGCCAAGAAATACAATTCCTATACGGAAGTGTGCAACATCAACAATACTGATGAAGGCATAACACTCACAGTATATCACCACTTCAAATTCATACTCTGTGTGTGCAGTTCTAAAATAACACCATAATGGTATGGAACATTTTCTGAAAACTACAACCAACGTGAAAATTCAGTCGAGTTCCTCTCGAATCCTATCTAGGACAACCACCCCTGGAGAATAGTGAACGAACATCTACAACCCAAGCCATCTGCACTCGCCCAGGTTGTGTGACAAAACATAATAAGCGTACGGCTCTTGAACCTGCGCGAATTAGAAAAAAAAAGGCGTAAGCCTGGAGGAACAGAAACGTAACACTGGATGCTATGAAGACAGAAAGATGTCAGACTATCATTTCTTGTCATCACATGCAAGATCTTTGCTGATGTTCTATGCCAGCTCCTGAAATTCTTCGTAAACAGTTTGCCAGGTTCCCATAAGTGCGGTACAGACAAAAAACTATATTCGACTCTACGGCAAGTCGGCACAATGGCACGAGTATACTAATGACATTGACGCGACTGAAAGTCGAGATGTCAATTAAGCCATGATAAGCACTATAGAGGCTTGGACCTTAACAACAGCGGATGAAGATGCCCTTGGTCGTTTCGAGAGGAAAATTCTGCGCACTATCTACGGTCCCGTTTGTTCAAATGGTGTATGGAGCAGAAGATTTAACGAAGAACTGTACGGGTTGTACAGCGACATCGGCCTGGTACAACGTCTACGGACACAGCGTCTAAGGTGGCTAGGCCATGCAAAGCGCATGGAAAATACAGCTCCGACCTGAAGAGTCTTCGAATCCACCCCGGAAGGAAAGCGCGGCAAAGGACGGCCGCATCAACGGTGGCGCACGCAGGTGGAAGGGAACCTTAACCAACTAGGCGTGCGGCGCTGGAAACAGCTGGCCAAAGACCGTGCCAGTTGGAGACGCTTGTTGGTTGAGGCCCAGGTTCACCACGGACTGTAGCGCCGCCTAAGTAAGTAAGTAAGTAAGCACTATAGCCGAAACTGCATAGTGCAAAGCAAAATGCATGCAGCAACTTTAAAGCCAAACATTTTGTACATATATGCGAGATCAGAGGCAGTTCGCGCAGGTCAAGAGTCATATTCTTATGTTGTTTGTCACACAAACTGGACGGAGTACGGATGGTTTGGTCGTACATGTTCGTTCACTATTCTCCAGGGGTGGTTGTCCTGGGTAGGACTGGTGAAGAACTCGACTAAATTTTCACGTTGGGGTTGTAGATCCCAGCAAATGTTCCATGCCTTTATGGTGTTATACATATTAGAATTATACTGTGTGTTATGCCTTCATCAGTATTTTTGATTATTTCCCATTCACAACAGCTGTGTTACACAATTTTTCCATATAGGAGTTGCATTTCTTGGCCACAGAGCTGCCACTCGACAGTCAGTGATGTTTACCACTTCACTACGGCTCAAAACTGCTGTTTTTGGACAGATGGGCTAGATGTTGGGCAGATGGGCTAGATACTGGACAGATGGGCTAGATGTTGGACAGATGAGTTACATGTTGGGCAGATAGTTTAGATTTTAGCCAGATCAGCTAGATGTTGGACAGATGGGCTGGATATTCTAGATATTGGACAGATTGGTTAGATGTAGGACAGATGGGCTAGATATTGGACAGAAGGGCTAGATGTTGCACAGATGGGCTAGATGTTAGACAGATGGGCTTGATGTTGGACAGATGGGTTAGATATTCGAGATATTGGGCAAATGGGTTAGATGTTGCACAGATGAGCTACATGTTGGATAGATGAGCTAGATGTTCTAGATATTGGACAAATTAATTAGATGTAGGACAGATGGGCTAGATATTGGACAGATGGGCTAGATGTTGCACAGATGGGCTAGATGTTAGACAGATGGGTTTGATGTTGGACAGATGGGTTAGATATTCGAGATATTGGGCAAATGGGTTAGATGTTGCACAGATGAGCTACATGTTGGACAGATGAGCTAGATGTTGGACAGATGGGCTAGATATTCTAGATATTGGATAAAGGGGTTAGGTGTTGGACAGATGGGCTAGATGTTGGAGAGATAGGCTATATGTTAAATAGATGGGCTAGATATTGGACAGATGAGCTAACTGTTGGACAGATGAGCTAGATGATGGATAGATGGGTTAGATTTTGTACAGATGGGCTGGTTGTTGAACAACAGGGCTAGAAAGGCTCTAATTTTCAGCTCTATATTATGACGTCGTAGAAAACGAAGTACCTGACGCAGTGGTTAGTGTGTTGGACTCTGACGCACGATGAGTGAGTTCGGATCCCGATAACACCACCGCCATTGAATGTCTATTTCGCGGCGTACCTACTCAGCAGGGTACTGGCAAAACCTCCCGTAGCATACTTGCTATAAAAAAGCTTCTCGAAGCACGTCGTTCGGCATTAAACTGTAGGTCCCTTTCACCTGTGTGAAATCACAGATAACATGGGTGTTTGGGTGGTCCTCCATGGGCTGTAACGCCACCAAAGAAATAGAAGGGAGGCACACAGATGAGAAGAGACCTCACGCATTGTGATAAGCAATACTGGAAGCACCGACCTAAAGATGATGTTAATAGTTGAGGCTCAAGTAAACTTCGAACCCTGTCGTCAGCTATGTGTACGTAAGTAAGTATAGAAACGAAAGAGTTATTATTTGTTTTGAAGCTTGACAATTAGCCTTTAAAAGCCCTTAAGTCTAGAACTAGTCGCGAATAGTAGATACTTACATACATATACACACATATATACCCACAAACGGGCACAATGAGGGCGTCGTGACGCAAGGGTAGTGTGTTGGCCTCTGGCGAATCCCGACAACAGCCATGTCATTGAACGTGTTTTCACTGTGCTTCTCCTCAGCGGGGTTGTGACAGAGCCCGCTGTAGTATAATTGTCATAAAAAAGCCTCTCGAAATTCGCCATTCGGAATCGGCAACAAACTGTAGGCCCCTTTCACCTATGGGAAAACTAAATCACAGACAGCATTCCTGAATGAGAGAAGCTAGGCCTAGGTTCTCTATGAACATATGTACCTACAGTTTATTGTCGATTCCGAACGGCGAATAAATTCGAACATTATTCAGCGACCACAGAGCACCACAGCTTCATCACTAGTGCATTATCGAAATGAGTATGTTGTAAAGCCAAAATTGGCTACCAGCACATGCAGAAAACTTCGCGATTGCTAAGTAGCACTATTATATAAACATAATTTAATGAATTCATCCAGTGGCTACATGAAGTTGTATCCGCACATGTATGTATCTTTATCTCCAGCCAAGCAATCACTCATAAAATTGGAAAGAAAAAAAAATGAAAATTCGCACTAACGAGCGCGTGTTTGCATTGCATTTATGCAACATCCATGCATCCACGGCACTTGCAGCCACACGGGCCGAGGGCTCTATTTAGCATAAATACCGACTAACAATCAAACCAAACCCCGAAATCCCCACTTCGTTACCCGCCACCGCAACAATCATCTATTTAAAGTCTATTTGCCATGGGTTAGCCATTTGGGAAAAAGTGAAAAGCAATAATCGCCTGGAAATGCACCATCGAGGCCGAAGGCGGCTATCCATTGCATAATGACGCTTCACCCGCGCACAATAGATCCCATCCACACCGACTGTGTTACAATATGCAAGTATCAAATAGATACAACAAGTCGCTGTGTAATTTTATCAATCCATCTCTTGTAGCTATTGACTCTTCCGTCTGTCCCAATGTGTCTGTCTCCTAGTCGAGCGCGTTGGCATGTCCATTTGGCTGCCTTCATACTTTGCCAAGGAGCAAGTAAAGACAATAGGGACAGTGAAGTGAAAAGAAAAGACAAAAGAAAAAAAAAACTTAAGGAAAACATTGGCCGCAATTACCCAGGACCTACCTGTGACCGAAGCGAATGCCACCCTCACCAAGAGCGTTGGACACGTAGGTACTAGTTGAGGAAAACGCCGGTTACCACGTACAAATCGCAGACTTGCCATGACACAGCAAATTACCGATTTCGTTGCAATTTTTCCCGAATAGGCACGACTTGCATGTCCCACACACCAACATCCACATCGTCGTCTTGGTGTGCGATGTGGGCAATAGATCAATGGTGGAGTGTAGTTTTGGCAATTGCCAAAGACATTCCGTGTTGATTTGTTGCTGATTTGGTCAGAAGCGAGATGGTGTGGAAAAACAGCAAGATATGGCAAGTATCTGGAAATTAGATACTATTGCCAGATGCTTGTCCATCGTCTGCGATCACGTTTCCGCCGCCACCGCTTCATCTACATCATTTTGAATGAAGATGCGATTGCAAGATTGAGTAATTACGGTAACTGGTGTCTGTATTTCAGATACTCGTTTCTTGACCAGTTGATTTGTGTGATTCATCTTGCGAGTATTGCCACCGATCGCTTTCACTATGTTTTCACATTTTAGTGTGGAGTCTTTAAAGAATACTCTGTCGGATTCGATTGGATGTGGTCGTTTGGCGTTGCTGAATTTTCGGTCGGGGTTTGGCACGACGAATTTCTGATGGCGTTTCATACTACATGATACATCAATGACTGACAATTCTTTCGAAGGAATCGAAATTGAAGTTCCGCTTACTCGACGTACTCAATTTATTCGAAATCGAATTGTTCGAATACGCCTTCAGACAATTGAGAAAGAGAATTCAATTTGCATTCAAAACTTCTGTACCAATCACAGTTGCAAATGAAGCACTTAATCAACTCGGAAAACAATGGAAACTTCCCGTTTACACTCGACTCGAAAACTTTTTACATCAACAATACACAACCCACCATCCGAATCGAACGAACCCGAACCCGTACCTATCGTCGTCGCTTCGATTAACTTTCAGTTCCTCCACTTCGTCGCAAGCGAATGACTCCTCCAAAGTTGGCAGGGCGGAAAAGTAGTAGAAACGAGGTGGCGTACATTGCGTTCGTTGTACAAAAAGCTCCGGAAAACAATTGAGAATTTTTAACCGAACTGAAGTGAACAGTGCGACGACGACGGCTGCTCAAATGGCACGGTTGTGATGTAACAAATTAAAAACTTCCGACCTTACCACCATCATGCACTCGCCTGGATCTGGTTCTCTTCAATTGAAAAGAAGAGCACATCATCCCCCAAGTCATGCTGAAATGAGCAGAAACTTTTTAGAGTTTCCATCGCATAATTCGACTGCAATCATTGCCCAGCACTCACTTCACTTTATGGGACACCCGTCGACGAGCGACTGATGTAGCCCTACACCATCCATATGTCTGTGCCTATGCTCCAGCCCTTCCCAGCACTTGAAATGTTTACATTTGACTTAAACTTTTCCCGAAATCTGTTTGGATAAATTTCAAAAAACGAATGAAAATCCGCCAAGCCAACGTCTTGTGCAATTAGGAACTGGAGAAACCATCATCCCAGCAGCAGCAGCAGTAGTAGAAGCAGAATGTCAACATCGGTGGTGCACTCAAAAAAGTACACTTGAGATAATAGAACTTCGTTAGATGGCAAATGGATTTATCTTGGTCGCCCTGTACGTATGTCTTTCCATTTCCTGCTGCTGCTGCTCTTGTCGGCTGTCATTCATTCAGTTAAAGCTCTTCGACGGTTTTCTCAGAACACTGCCAGAAGCGCCATCTGTAATCGCATATAGGCACGTGTATGGGTCGAGAGATATTAGTTGAAATGTTAATCGAATTGAAGTGCACACGATTTGTGTTTGTTGTTATTCTTGGAGCAGTCATCAAGCACTTGTGCTGCTTTGAGGCTAGGGCGTTGCATTGAAAATGGATTGGGGTTAATGGGACGACTTTTGGGAATTTCGAGAAGGCCAATCCCTTCTTCGGGCTATGATGTGCATTATATGGAATAGGGAAGACCCGGTTGTGTCTCCTATTGTATAGTTTAGATGGTAGTGGTCTGGCTCTTGGGCGTCGAGTGTTGAGTTAAGAAACTGGTACGAAACTCGATGGTAGTCTTAAGCAAGTGAATAATAGATTTGGAAGCGATTGCTCCTAATGGTGACATGATTAAAGGGAATTTAGTACTTCGATGGAAAGTTTGTGTTGCTGATCATTTGGACGCCAGCGATGCATGGTTACTGTTGTCAAGTCATGAAAATCTCATTTATCATATATGCCTCTTACTGATACGAATGTTTACAAAGCAAGAACTTGACCTGGACGAATCAAACAAAAGGCGGCACATCGCTCCAAGTATTGTGGCAGCCGATCGATCATTCTTGGACAACATCTCCTGAGGAGAACGTACTGGATGCGTATGGTAGTTGAGGACATCCATGTCAGTGGTGTTAGATTCTCATCAATGGAGGATTATAACCTAAAGCAAGAAATATGCAATTTATTCAAGCGATCGTTGGCGAGAACTCTCCGAAGTCAACAAGAGCCCTTAAGAGGGACCGTAAAGTTTCGGACGACCTTATCTGTCTATTCATCTATTAAGATCTTCGCTAAAAATCTTAAGTTATGCGCAAAGGACAGTTTCTGCCGGCACAAACATGGAACAAAGAAATGCCTGTGCAAAGGGCCTTTTGAACAAACTTAAGTTTTCCTCTGACGAAAAAAATGTTGATCAAGACCGAAAAACCAAACGCAAAACTAATAGATGGCTATGTTCCGATCCTAAAGAGGTCCCCCATGTTACGCACACGACATCTCCAACTACTGTCATGGTTTCAGGAGTTGTGAGCAACGAATGATATGCTATGCCACCTCATTTCTTTCCTGGAGAATTTCGAATTAATACTGCCAACCACAATAAGGTTCCGAAACTTGAGATTGACAGCGTACACGGTGTAGAAGGGAGAGTTTTGCAGAGAATGGAGCAAGTACTATTCAAAAGGTGCATGGTCCGGGCTATACGTTAAGGTATACAAAACTCTCAACCAAACTCCGCCAAATTGTTTCCAGACTTTACAAAGACCTAGCATTGTCATGACGGAGTACAACTTATTCTCCGTTGGCCAATTCTGGTCACTCTTTCTTGATTGCTTCATTCAAACGCTCGAATTGTGTATAGCAGACGACCGAACTGGAGGCTTCACCAGGTTGTAGAAGCTCATAATAGACAATTCCCCTCCAATTCCACTATACTCTCTACATCACCTTGTTTGCCGTGTATCCAAGCTCTAAGTTGTTTGTGGAGGGTTTGCACTGTGCTTCTAATACAGCTACTGGAAATGAAAAATATCGTTAACGCAGAAGTCTTCGAATTCGAGCCTCCTGATTCGAGAAGAAGGGGGAGGCTGAACCTCCTGTATAAAGACCAAGTGATCGCTGATGTAAGACAACTTTATCTTTCCGACTGGAAGTAGCGCGCCCGGGACCGCCAAGCATCTATTAACGCAGGCCCAGACCCCCATGGGTTGGTGGCCTGAAAAGTAAGTAAGTAAGCATAACCTTGCCCTGATATATTTAGGAAAGAAAATGGTGCATCCGCCCTATTCTCTAGATTAAGCACCTTCACCCCTCAACATGCTCCGAAGTCCGCAGAACTTCTTCGATGGAAAAATGTCTTCATTTGCTAGTGCAATGCAGTGTGTTAAAAAACACGCAGCAAGTGTGTGTTGGACACACGTTAGGAATAAGAGTGTCACTTACCACGTTTGATCTGTGAAATTGAGACACTTATTCGTCTTAAAACTATAACATGTTCTACTGCGTGTCATGAATAAAAACTCTAATGACACTTTTATTAATTATTAACACACATTTATTAATTATTAACACACTTTGGATCAATCAATCAATCAAAAGGGAAATTTTCCAACTAAATGCAATCTTGCCAGAAAGTAATTTCCGAATCGTCCGTAATGGTTAACACACTGTACTCTCAACCCAGTGATCCCATTTTCAAATCTCAATGTCCGCATCCACCAAAAAGCAAAGACACTCAACGCCTCCTTTTCCATTCTACATTGGTCCTTCGATCCGGACGGCATGATCATCATGATGTTACTGCACAACAAAAAGAATTAAATCAAACAGAAAACAAAGGGCTTGATGAGCATCGAAGTGAAAAATGCTCGGAGAGCGTGGACTGGATAAGTTTTTCTTTTACGTTCGCTGCGAAAAATGGAAACAGGAACGTTGAAATTTGAACACAGGATCACTGGGTTGGGACTCCAGTGTGTTGACCATTACATTATGGGTCTGGGTCGCGATTTACTTTCTGGCAAGGTTGCATATGAGGGCGTCGTAGCGCAGGTGGTTAGTGTGTTGCACTCTGACGCACAACGGGAGAGTTTGGATCCCGAACACACCGAAGCTATCGATGTGTAAAATAAACATGGGTGATCGAGAGAAGCATGGCTCTGACTCTTCATGGGCTGTAACACCGCCAAAGAAAGCAGAAGGTTGCATATACATACATAGTTGGGAAAATTCCATTTTTGTGTGTTTTCATAATAAAACATTTTAAATTGCATTAACACATCTTTTGGTGTGTTGCAGTAACACACCATTTTCAGTGCTCTTGGGATATATGTATTTTACCGTCGAGGCCTAAAAGAGAAGTGTTATCCAATGAAGTAATTACATTGATAAGGGAATTTAAAAATGACTCAGTTCTTGTGTTATAACCTGATATTAGACGGATAGTTCCCAATTATCGGCTGTTCTCTATGGCGCATGCAAGTCTACACGACGCCGATCCTAAGAAGGTCCACCTAATATCTCTTCGCATTTCCAGAATACAGTCCACAGCTATGGGCACTATACCTCTCTCAACTACTTTAAACACCTTTAACATTCCTGAAAAATTCGCAGCAGCTCTATAATGACTGTTCTAAGCCGGACTCAGGAGACCCAAAGTCGCTTGAGACCTACATACATATTTGACCACTGACCACTGGCTCGAACATGGTCCATTTGGACGTAGCCGCTGAGATGCCAGAGTCTACCTCTAATCTGGCGGGGCCTGCCGATAAAGCCGCGCATTAAGTTTGATTTTTATTTCCAACTCAAATCTGCAAAAACTGTTTGAAGATATTGCTTTTAACAAGTCCTGGGGAAGCTACAGACCAGTAAAGACTTGGGCTAACGACTTGAATTCTAAGACCAGTGCTGTAAATGTAGTGTCTCCAACTTCTATAGATATGTAACAGTTTGACGTAATCCTTTTTCGCATTATTGAAATGTTCTCGGACAAGTTTCAAGACCCATTTTAATGCATCAATAGTACATATAAACAAATTTTGTTGATTTCGTTTGAAAACTGATTACTGATTGCGCCAGAGATCGACCTAAAACCAAATAAGTTCAGCGAAACGCCCTTTGATCCAGTGATACATATATTATAAAGGAAGGCGCCAGTCATATCCCTGTCGGCCTCTTAAAACAATATCAACCACGCGGGCGCAACAAAACCAATTCCGCTCGCAAGTACCCCAGCGTATTCGAATCAGCTCCGTTCGCATGAATTATATAGGGCCGCTCCCATCTGATTGGATTATAACTCAATTTCATTTCCAATTTAAGGTCTGCGATAATAACTCGCTCATTTTAGCTGCATCAATCAGACCAACGTCACATAAATTGAGTTAGCAACGCGCTCCATCTCCTCGTCGATCTCGTTCTGGAAAGTCCGTGGAGACCACAAGCCTGCACAAGTCGAGCACAATCTAGGGAAATCTATCAACTGTCCTAGGTAATTGTCAAAAGACTATGAAGATGAATAAGAAGAACGTTTAGACGACGAATCGTCGTTTCATAAATCTCATTTGCGGAAATAGTTTTCGGTTGAAATGAAAAACAATAGAAAAGAAGAAATGAGTAAAGGGACAACACTGTGGTATTGAAGGAGCTTCGAAGGATACGACTGAAGAGAACCTATGATTTAGTGAGCATGCATGTTTGACATGAGAACGTAGGCATGGAGAACACACACGTATTGTCGATGGGGACGCATCACCAATCGATGCACCATCATCATCATCGTCGTTGTTGTCTTCGCCATCATGATGATGGTGATGGTGGTGCAGGAGATACCTATTACAACACATTTAGCCGAGGTAATTTCGCTTTATCTCTGTCAATCGGACAACCACCAGGTGGATGGAAGGAAAGCTGGCTCTTTCCTGTTGCACTGGATGTGTTGGAATTTTTTTGCAAGTCAGAAGGAAAGAGCAGAGTGCCGCCGCCAAACAGCCATTCAATGATTTACAGATCAATTTCTGTTGTTTATGTGACAGTCGGGTCATGATAATCGCATTCGCGCTCGCGCACACACATGTCTATGTGTGTGATACGGATTTGGAATAGGGATTCCTGGATTGCCGTTTTTTGTTTTTGTTCAAAGCTTAATGGTGTAAAAGCGAGTCAGACACAAATATGCATATGAGACGAACGGACGTATGTAGTTGATGCATGAATGAAGGGAAATTCGTCGCGGTCTATTTCGCGGTCTACATCCAAGCGACGAAAGATAGATATCTCCATTGGCATGAACGATGGAACCACGGAACGATGCTGGCACACCACCACCTCGAGCTGGTGCTCTTGCGTTATTTACGATCCAACCATGAACGCAGTGATTTATTTCATAGAATTTGTGCGATGCACCAGGGACATCCAGAGAGATTCGCACACTTGACGCCATCAAATACGATGCAACTGACTAACCCAATTTGGTCGTTCCATTGCTGTTACCGAAATTCTGTGATAGGATATTCGTTATCTTACAAATTCAATGGCACGCTCGTTATTGTAGCTCATTTCTCCAGGGTGCATGGCTAACAAGCTCTCCAACGGACCAAAATAAACCCAAATTAAATCACTGCTGCTCCTTCGTTCTATTGCAACGCGCTCAGAGTAGGTACTACTCTCGAGAGCAATCGCAATTGAAAAAACTCCCAAGGTGAGGACATAAAGTGGTTTCACAACTTCAGCGAACGAACGAACGGTTGCATGCGAGACAAAAGAGTCATCGATTTGTTAAGTTCTCTTCACTCTTGTTTCTTAACTGTTTTTTGTTTTCTTTTCCAACGTTTGCAAAGCCCTAATGGGATGCATCCTCCTTGGCTTACACTCCGCACAAACTAGTGCATTGTTGAATGTCATACTGCTGTATACCTACCTAGAGGTATTGTAAGGAGTAGAAAGGAACGCGAACGACTTTAATCACTTCGAGTTGTGCAATACGAAGACACACAAGACACACCAGCCAGCCAAGCGACATCAAAGGATTTCGTCGTGGAGGACCTGATTGCGAAACTGTTTAGAACCTACGAGCCAAAATTGTTGAACAGCAGCATCAGAAGACAAATATAAAAAGATGTGATGCAGCTGATGCCAAATGCAGCACAAATGATGCAACTGCTCCATCGTCGGGATTCGGGACCTCCACATCCCCATTGTTTTGTTATTATTATTTCGTATTTGCTTTTCTTCCCAGCATCCTTCTTTCTGCCACTGCGGGGCGCATTTATTTACCTTGGCTCTTAGTATTTGCATTTGGATATGGCTGCCGAGGCAGAGGAGCTCTGCGATGGCTTCTGCACAATCACCAGTCACCCAGCTAGTCTTCTCTCTCTCTTCTTGTTGTTTTGTGAAATTTGAATTTTTTGTATTACGTATTTGCACGTTCTTCGTTGGTCTTCATCATCTGCGTCCTTATGTGCCGCTCCCGTTCGCATCTTACTTGTCGAAAACATGTTTAACATTCGGTTTTCAGTTTTCAGTTTTCGCTTTTCATTTTTTACTCTCTTGCTTTCCGTTCGGATGGATCGAACAGGTTGTGAACATTTTAATATCTGGAATGCCATTTAAGCAATTCGGCATAGGGATTGGTTGGTTGGGACTGGTTGGCACTGCCAGCGGGCCACACTTTTAGAATAATTTCACTCAGAGCTCGTATGGTATGGGCATAAAAGAGGGCTTGTGGTATGTTTGAAATTTAATTTCATGCTAAAATCGGACTAGAGTCAGAATTTTCATTAGAAATAGTCACGTGGCCGAGGATAAACATATATTTATGTGTATCTAATGGTCCATTGGTGATTCCGAGGATGGGCTTAACAAATTGCCAGCATCCTTGACCCGATCGATGGCGGGAAACAGATATTTATCGTGAACTGCAACGCAAGCCGGCGGGAGCAATTTATTTCAATTTTCACGCTCCCCGGGGACCTATCAACACCCGTCAATGGGGTGCAATTTTTATTTCATCATTCTTGCAGGATTAATAGTTTCAGATTTTTTTTCTTTTTCTGTGAAGAAAAAGCCTTCTCGTCTCATGACACTTTAGGATACTCCTTCTTGCCCGGTTGCTGTAGATTATTGCAGTACAGAGTCGATTTCTGGCAATCAATTTCTGATCGAACGACCGGACATGCATGTTACGATTACGTTGAGCTCCCGATGTAGAGGAGCTCGTTCGCAGCAAAGATGCAATTTTTTCTTTTAATGGCATGAGAGTTCAAAAGGCACTCATGCAAGCCATAAGATGATACCAGTTCCAAAAAAATGTGTTACACTACCGTAGATGCCAGTTTATGACTGCAAATCAACCAATTACTGACGGGAGTCGCACTGTCATTTGTAAGAGGACGCTTGTGGTATTTCACTGATATTTGCTTTCCTACGCCTTATTTGGTCAACCCTCTGTAGGCAGACCTGTGGAACCGCAGCTCATGTAAAATGGGCTCAGTTGAACAACCCCACAAACAATTTGGAAAAAAATAAAAATTCAAAAACAGTAACAAGCCAGTTTCCTATTTTTGCTGAAATTGAAAAAGAGCAGAATCGTTCGGTGATTCGCCTTTTAGTTATAACTAGTACCGTCGTGCACTGCCATTTTGTTGGACGACGTAATGCTAAATTTCGTACAAATTTAGCCAAAAATATGCACTTAAAAGGCGATTGCATTAGAAGTTTCTGTGGCTTCAACATCCTAGAGCCGAAGGGAGCTACGTATCTTCAACTATTCGCCGAGTTAAATCAACTAACTCAACTTGTGGATAAGCCGATGCGTATTCCCGATATTGCTACCGCCAATACATTGGATTTGTTCCTTGCCTCCCAGCCTCATAAATAGACCATTGATGATGTATTATCGCCCCTTGGTTCGTTCGACCACTGCATGACATCGGCCAAATTTTCGTAGGAAAAGAGCTCTGAAAAGAGCAAAGTGGCTTTACCGGAAAGCCGACATCGCTGTGTTTCCGCGACAACGACGTGGACGCCGTCGTTGATATTATTGCAATTATTATCTGAACTGTCGTAGGCAAATGTGTTACCAGTAGGATTAAAAGCGCCAAGGATAATGAGCGGTTTGACATAAGCTGTAACGTGGCTATTTGGTTAAGGGAGGAAAGGTTTCTGAGGAGAATCGGAAAAAATATATACGAGTCAGAAATGACTGCAATATCCACATTCGACGAGTTAAAATCTGATCCGACCAAACACTGAGGCATAAAATCATTCAATGCCCCAAGGGAAGCAAAAGTGTCTGGTCATTTGCCAAATTTTTAAAAACTCGACCTCGTCGTCTATTACTTACTTACTTATCGGGCCAGCGATCCATGGAGGATCTGAGCCTGAGCACGCTGCTTCCAGTTATCAAGACCAATATGTCTTCCACCCGCGATTACTTGGTCTTTATACCGGAGGTTCGGTCTTCCTCTTCTTCTCGAACCAGGAGGCTCGGAGTCGAAGACCCTCTTAGCTGGAGCGTTGGTGTCCATGCGCTCGATGTGGCCGAGCCAGTGTAGTCGACGGATCTTTGCCTTCCGGACTACATCCACATCATTGTACAGCTCGTAGAGTTCGCGGTTGTGTCTTCTTGCCCATTCACCTTCTTCACAGACAGGACCAAATATCCGGCGCAGAATTTTTCTCTCGAAAGAACCCAAAATCAGCTCCGCTGTCCTGCTTATCGTCCAGCTTTCGGCTCCGTACAGCAAGACTGGCAGTATGAGCGTTTTGTAAGGCATGACTGTGGTCTTTCGAGTGAGGAGTTTTGACCCCAGTTGTTTGGACAAGCCGAAGTAGCAGCGGTTACCAAGGGCAATTCTATGCCGGATCTCCCCTGTAGTGTCATTTGTGGAATTTACGTTTGCCCCGAGGTAGACAAACTCCTTAACTACCTCGAAATTGTAGCTGTCAATTGTTATGTTTTGTCCCAGGTGGTGAGCGACGGATTGGTTTTTGCTTCACAGCATGTACTTCGTTTTGTCCTCATTAACCTTAAGACCAACTCGTTTCGCCTGTTCTTCAATCGCCGTGAATGCTTCCACAATGCAACGGCGAGAACACGCGATGATGTCGATATCATCCGCGTATCCTAGCAGCTGGACGGACTTGTAGAAGATAGTGCCTGCCCTATTGACGCCTGCCCGTCGCACTATCTGCACCAGCACCAGGTTGAAGAAGCCACATGACAGCGCATCTCCTTGCCGAAATTCGGTGAATGTTTCAAACGGTTCCGAAGTCCTGGAACCGATTTGCACCGTGCATCGCGTATTTTTTGGCGTGGCGCGACACAACTGGACAAGTTTTTCCGGGATCCCGAATTCGGCCATCGCACCAAACAGTCCTTCACGATGAATGCTGTCGTATGCGGCTTTTAAATCGATGAAAAGATGGTGTGTATCGATTCGAAACTCGTTGGTCTTTTCCAGGATTTGTCGAAGTGTGAAAATTTGGTTTATATTCGATTTGCCGGGTCGGAAGCCGCACTGGTAGCTGCCGCTTAGTGCGGTGCAAACTGGCTTTAGACGTTCCTGGACAGGATCTTGTATGCGACATTGAGCAGGGATATATGTACCTCTATAGTTCTTGCAAGAGGCAGGATCGCCTTTTTTGTGGATGGGGCAAATAGAGCTGGTATTCCAGTCGTCGGGCATGCTTTCGTCTTCCCAAATTCTGCAGATGATCTGGTGCATGCTCCTTACCAAAACATCGCCGCCAGCCTTGAAGAGCTCTGATGGCAAGCCATCTGAGCCTGCGGCCTTGTTATTCTTCAGCTTCTGAATAGCTGTGCCGACTTCTTCAATGCTGGGTGGGAGGACTACTTCAGCGGCTGGAGTTGGGATTTCCTCGGTCCCTACCACTCTCTCTTGGTCATGCTCGTTAAGCAGTTGCTGGAAATGCTACTTAAATACATCCACTATTCCCTGCGGGTCGGTGACAAGATTACCATCGCAGTTTCGAAGAGCCTGGGCGCCCTTTTTGAAGCCTCCTGCAAGGCCTTTGGCTTTCTTGTAAAAGGCTCGTGTTTTATGCTAATCCCTAGACTCCTCGATATCCTTGAGCTGGGAGGCTGCGAGGATTCTTTTCTTTTGTCGCAGTCGTTTTTTCTCCTCTCTTCTTCTGGCTCGGTACTCTTCCTTTTGGTACGCCTCTTCGGTTGCTGCCTTTTTCTGCTCCCACTCGCCATCATACCACGGGTTTCTTGTCGGGGGTGGTAGGTACCCTAAGGTGGTTTCGGCTACTTCCTGAATGGCTGAGCGGCAATGCAGCCACATATTATTGGCATTTGTGTTCGACGTAGGCACACTGTAGAGTCCTTCGCCCAGCTGCTCCCTGTAGACTCTGGTAACTTCCGGTGTGCTCAGGCGCCCAATGTCGAACCTCCTCCTGGTGGGCTGGTGCAGCTTTCTGACATTGGACAGTCGAGCTCTGAATCTTGCTGCTACGAGGAAGTGATCAGAGTCGACATTTGCCCCTCTGAATGTCCGTATTCGCACATCTAGGATGTTTAAAGAGTGCCTTGCGTCAATGAGCACATGGTCGATTTGGTTGGCGGTTCGACCGTCCGGAGATCACCATGTTGCTGTGTGGAATCGCTTACGAGGGAATCTTGTGCTACTTAGCACCGCATTACGAGCTGTCGTAAAGTCCGTGAGTCGGAAGCCGTTATCTGTTGTTGTATCGTGGAGGCTGTGCTTTCCGATCACTCCGCCAAGGGTGTTCTCCTTACCGATTTTGGCGTTGAAGTCCCCGAGCACGATTTTAACATCGTACTCCGGACAAGCTCCGTAGGCGTTGTCCAGGAGGTCATAGAAGTCCTCCTTGATAGGGTCTTCAGCCTCGTCGGTAGGGGCGTGTGCACATATAAGGCTGATGGTTATAAAATCTGCCTCCGATGCGGATCACAGCCAGGCGATCACTTATAGGTTTGAAGTCGATGACCTTCGAGCTTAACCGCTTTCCCACGACAAATCCGCATCCCAGTAAGTGCAATCTTTTGTGACAGCTGTAATAAATGTCGTATAGACCTCGTCGTCTATACCGACACTTATCCACAACGACATTCCAACTGTCACTCCCTTAGACAAAGCTAACATTTTTGCTGCCCATTTCGCAGCCAGCTCGCAACTACCAGATTGCACTTTGTCTCCGTCTGTATTAAAGCGCATCAATTTCACCATCGGACAAATCCACCTTCGTACTCGTACAGTACTTTTGCACCATCCCTACCCTCCGCGAAAACTTTTCTATGACCGACAGTATGGTTTCTGCGGCAACAAACTAACTGGTGATTTGATGGCATATCTTACCGAAAAGTGGAATCGCTTGCTCCACCAGTGGGTGCACTGGACATTTCAAAAACAGTTGACAGGGCTGCCACGAAGCCCTTATGACCAGAATGCAAGCCTATGGAATGAATGAGCCTCTTCCTTATTGGATCAGAAATAACCTTACAAATCCTTATATGCAAGTTGTTTTGGACGGATTCAAGCCCGACGTCCATTTTTTAAATTCTGGTGTTCCCCAGGGCTCAGTTATGTGTCCGACACTCTGTTCTATGTTTTATGAATGACCTTTGCCTATCACTTCTAATCCAATCCACTCCTTCGCTAACGATACTACCATGCGACCCTGATCTTCGCCTGTAAATAGTGAGCGGCATCGCATGTTAAGCTCATTGAATTCTGACACAGACAGCAATATAGTGTGGGAAAAAAATAGAGTAGAATTGAATGGTTTCAAAAGTGCTGTCTTCTGTCGTCCAAGCATAGCACCATCTCGCAGCCATTATCCTTGAACGGCACTTGCATCTCAAAAACCGAAAAGATTCCCATCAGTGGCAATCTTAGTTTGAACGACCACATGTTCGGGGACGGCAAAAATGCTGCGAATTGGTTAGGTTTCTTCTATCTTCTTTGGTGGTGTTACAGACCATGAAAGGCCAAAGCCAAGCTTCTCTCACAATTACCCAAGCTTGTGTGATTTATTTTTTACACAGGTGAAAGGGATTCGATTCCATACGTTGGCGTGAGTCGGAAAGCGTTTCCATGGCAAGTATACTACTGTGGATTTTGCCAGTACCCCGCCGAGGAGTTCGGGGTCCGAACTCATTCATCGTGAGTGAGCTTTTGATCTAGCTACAATCTATAAGGCGTTTGTTTGTCCTCAATTAGAGTTTAACGCTCACGTCAGGTCTAGTGCATCCAAGACCTGATTGTACCCTGCTAGACAGAATTCAAGGGCGCACGAAAAAACTGATAGGAGACCCCAGCATCATCAAATCATTAGACTCGCTGGGACATCGCAAAAATATCTCTTGCCTCTCCTGGCTTCATCGATACTTCTACAGAAACTAATCTGAGGAAACAGCCAGTTGCAGTCCGGCTCTTCAACAATTTTCCCCCAACCCACATCTCTCATCGTTGCGTCCTCTATTCTTCTTCCGCTTTGCATTCGGTACGCACTATTTTGCCGACATGATATGGTGACAAACCTTGAGTGTGCGCTTAATACATACAAAAGTAAAAAAATGTTGATCGGCAAAGAGCAGAATTATTCGAGGATTCACTTTTTTATTTCTAATTGGTATCGTCATATACTGTAACATGTGAGATAACGCAATGGTTAAATTCCTTCATTACTGTACATTTGGACGGTAATTTCGTCAGATGTGTTAAAATAGAAAAAGAGCAGTATCGTAGGACAATTCGCTTCTTATTTTTTAAGAGGAAAATGTGCGAACAAAGGCAATGAATCTGGACTCATAATCATACACCAAAAGAACAAGAATCAGTCAAAACTAAGGGTTTCTCTGAGATAGGCCTGTTCCGAAGAGATACACTGTTCAATCAGCGGGCAAGGCGGCAATTCTCATGGAATTTTGAAAGAAATAAAGAACAGTCACTCGGAAGTACTTCAGTGAGTTATCAGAGACACCGACCTATTTGGTGAAGAGAAGAACTTCTGATTCAATAAAAGCGCTTTTTGCAGAAGAACATGGAGGCGTTACAAAAGCAGCAGGGACGTCCGCAGTCGTGCACAATACGTACATAAAGCAAAAATATATTCAAAAGTAAAAAACAAAGAATTAAAATGCTCTGTAACAAGATTTTCTCATCAAGCGCGGATGCGTTTTGGCCTGCAAACTATTTAACTTCGTCAGCTGAACACTAGAAATTACTTGATAATGAACCAGTAATGAGAAGGAGGGAGAACAACAGTGACAGTCTAGTGTGGAAGTTTTTTCGGATATGTTTCATTGGAAGACATATGATGATAGACAGAAATACTTTTGCATGTTTTCCGCCTTCCTTTGATTAATCATATTAATCATTAATCGAGCCGTCCTATTTGTCGACTGGTAGTCCAATGCATAATCCATTTACAAGCTCTTGGAACCTTCCAGTACTCAATCATAAAATGTCATATTACCAGACCGCCTGCAAAGAGCCTAATTACATACGTATACACCAATGACTCGTTCATGTTAATTAATTTGGTCAAGCACGATGGAGATATAAAGAGTGAATCAAGTCGAATAACCAAATCGTGCGCCCACATGCCCATAGTCGTCTCACCACCTTGCATACCGAATGCGCTAACAAGACACCAAAAGTAAGCCTCAGCCACCTCCAAAAAAGAGCCTGAGCCAGAAGCTTGAAAGTGGTTTGTTCATATTCATTCACCTGCGTGCCTTTAGCCATTAGGCGCACTTCAGACTTGATTGATGGCGACAGAGACGCGTTGACTAAGTATTTAGCGTACGTACGTAACATGCTGCAACGCCACCACACGCACTGGTATACACTCGAAACCAAAAACAGAATCATCCGAACGAAAGAGAGTGAAGGAGGACCTTTCCAAATGCATATTTGTGTGTGAGAAATTGATTGAAGTACAATCGTCTCGTCATTATCATTTCGGGTAAAACAAAACAAGTGCACGCGGCCATGGGTGATGACACGCAGTAGGTCGTACGGTCCACATTGCTCGTCGGTGCCGTCTCCTCTCGTGGCGACCACCCAAAAGGCTACAATTTTCAATTCTCAAGTACTTGACGCTTTTCAACTCGTTCGTTGATCGAGAGGTAGCAGAGGAACTGGAGGATTCGAACGAATCTCACACACACTTGACGCGTTAAGAGACAGCCACAAAAAAAAAAAAAAAAAAACACAGAGACTGAAAAAGAAACTTTATCTCATCACTGTGAGAGTTGTCTGGTGCTGCCGCTGCCGCGGCCGCCAACAATGAGTGATAAGGGTTCTCGGTATGTGGATGACACTTTAGGTTTTTTTGTTTCTTGCTCGTTTCCCGGACCACTTTCGATGACGCTTAATTTGAGAAATTCATTGGAAATGAATTAATATGTTGAGTAACGCAGCACCGTGTCCATGTCCGGGTGAGATACAAGATGTAGGTACAATGATACATTTTTAAATCGAGAGATTCGATCTTCAAATCACTTGTAATGATCGTTTTGACGACGTGCGATAGTCAATCATATGCATGAGCACCAACTTGTGGGCCGTTAAGTATCGAATAGGGTCATGTTTAGCCGCGGGAAACCTTATCGTAGTTATTCAAAAACGAAACTATTGGAAATCTACAAACATTTCCGACTCATAAGTCATGATCGAGCAATGACCTCATGTGCGCTAATTACCCGATGACAAGTGTTCATGAACTCATGCGTCGTCTCCCGTTTAGACCTACATCTACACCTTAATTCCTTCTGCTCATAAAACACGCAAAACCTCGTGACAATCGCTCTTGCAGAGATGAATTCAGTCATTTCATTAGCACCTCCTCCACCAGCTCGAATTTGCCTACTAGCCGCCACCACATTCACGACCACGACCAGGGCCAGGCTCGAATGATAAATGCAAACAATGATTCAGAGAATACGCGTAAATATTACTGACCGCAGTGCAGTCGGCAAAACCATCATCATCAATCACACTCGGCGCATTGCTACCAGCGCAACATCAACAACAACATTCCAACTCATCCGTAGCTCCTAGTTTTTGCACCCAAACCCAAACTCAAAGCGGGAGAACATCCTCTTCAAATATTTTCCTTTACTCCCTACGGTAGGTCTTATAAATCGACAACGATGACGACTCTGTATGCGCGGCCTTATCCTCGACACTTACAACTTACAATTCGATTCGTCCACAATCCACACACTAAACACTGAAACCCGTACATATGTAGGTATAGTTGTCGTCGTTCACACTCATCGTCGACGACGACTAGGAGCATCATCGTGGCCATTTGCCCGGAATAACCCTTTTTGAAAGAAATATCGGCGAATCGAAGTATTCGATATTCCAATTATGTTTATGGCACCATAAACCAAGCGAAAAACATTCCAATGCAATTATCGCCCTCTGTAGCGCGCTAAGCGCTCCAGTCAAGCCCTCAGGTGTTTATGCGGTTTTTAATTCACTTGCAAGATGATGTCTGTCGCCCTTCTTCCTTGCCCTCGTCGACTTGAGAAAAGTCGTTAAAAGTCCTAAAGCCAATAATAGTTTTCGAATACGCTTCTTCCACTGGATTGTTATGTGGAACCGAAGACCCTGAAGTTCAGGAGGTGGTGGCCGAACCAATATTCTCATCTTGTTTTAGACTTTATCTTTTACTTTTTATTTTTTTATAAGAATTCTCTTCGTATCTGTATTATGAATGCAATTTGCAATGAAATTCAATTTACAGTCGAAGATACGAGTATGTACATTCGTATGTCGTTTCATCTTCGTCATATTCGCACTGTGTTGTTCGTAGTGAATGTTTTCGCACCCGGGAATTGATTTCGTTAACTCAGGCAATTGGATAATGTGATTTAATTAATTGGAGGAAGGACAGAGGACATTTAATAGGCTAAAGGAGGATGAAAAACTGCGACATGTACATATAACGGCGATTGCTACAGAGGCGACAGAGGCAAAAAGTCTTAAGCATTAAATATATAAGCGAGCGCCTCATAACAATCCACATCAGGGCTGAATTCGGCAACATTAGCCTGATTTGCGCAAACGCCCCGGCTTAGGATAAGGATGACAACAGCAAGGAAGACTTCTATGATCTTCTAGAAGGGACATGCGATCGATGCCCCAGCTACATACGACACCAAGATCGTTCTAGGAGAATTCAATGCACAGCTGGCGAAGGAGGGAGTCTTTGCCAGAGTCATCGGAATACACAGCCTCATACACAGACTAAGGCTAATGGATGTCGCCTCGATGTGGCATTTCTCTGTAGTGAGTACGCGGTTGCCACTCCTGGCGGTCAACCCGATTGATTACATTGCAATCGACGTCAGACACTCCTCCAGTATTTTCAATGTCCGAACCTTCCGAATAGTCAACATCGACTGGGATCATTTCAATGTTGTGGCCAAGGTAATAGCAAGGATATAAAAAAAAGAACGCAGCCGAGAAAGAACACCACACAGCTAAGCAAGGCGCCTACAAGGCAATGCTGCAGAAAAGAAGAGAATAAAACCGGCTTCTCAGAAAGAAAAAGGACGAGCATGAGAAGCGCGCGATCGAGGAGACAGAGAGGTATTACAGCAGGAACGAAGTCCGGAAGTTTTAACACAAAGTAAAACAGATATTCAGCGGATACAAACTCCGGACCGAACCTTGTCGGAACGAGAATGTAGTAGACTCGATACTGAGAATTTGGAGGAATAATTTTTGCAGACTGTTAAACGGCTAAGAAGACTCAAATATCGCTGTCAGACAGAATGTTCCACTCAACTTGGACGACGATAAATAAGAATTCTGTCCCCCCGACTATGACGACTACAAGATAGCACTATGTATCAGGGCTGCAGTTAAACATAGCTGCTGGAGCGGACGGAATGTTCGGGGAACTGTTTAAAGCAGCTGGACATGATCTGGCAGGGCGCATGCACCAGCTCATCTATGTATAAGATATAAAAGTATGTCCGACGAGTGGAATCTCGTCAGAATCTCCCCCAGAAAGGAAACTCCTTTGACTGCGCCAATTATAGGGGGATCAGCCCCCTTAACTTTGGTGGCGTTATAGCCGATGAAGGACCAGAGCCAAGCTTCTCTCAATCACCCAGGTTGTATGGGATTTATTTTTCACACAGGTTGCCTTTCACCTACAGTTTAAGGCGTGGGCCGAGAAGCTTTTTCATGGCAAGTATACTACGGAGTGTTTTGCCAGTACCCCGCCGAGGAGGGACGCCGCGAAATAAACATTCGATGGCGTTGGTGTTAACGGGATCCGAACTCGCTCATCCTGCGTCAGAGTCCAAGACACTGACCACTGCGCCCTCTAGTCTCCTTAATATCGCATACAAAATCCGCTCTGCTGGTTTGTGTAGACGGTGATCGACCATCAATATACCCTTAGACAGTCCAGCAGCGCTCAAAGCGATAAGCTCGTATAACACTAACTCAAAGTCCGCTGAGGAATGCCATGATGTTCTGCAGGACCTAGCCAAATGAAATAAGGTCAAACCCTGGTGGGTGCCAGGGTACAAGCGCATTAAGTGCAATGAAATCGACGACCAACTCGCTGGAAAAGGTTTCAGCGAAAAGTTCATCGGTGCGGAACTTTTCTGCGGCATTCCCAAGTCTAAGATTAATTTTTTCCTAGACAAGTGGGAAAAAATCGCTACCTTACGCTACCATACAGGTCAGCTACGTTACAGGACATTGTGGTCTGAGATACCATCTCAACAAAATTAACCTCTCGTCTGAAACTGAGTGTCAACTCTGTCTTGAGGACGAAGAAATTACAGAGCACATACTACATATGTGAGTGTGCTGCCCTTTGGCATCTTAGGAAGTGTACCTTCTCAGCTCCTGAGGGGATCACTTCGGCTCCTACGAGAGACATTCTCAATTAAGAAAGTGGAGAAGTTCCTGGTCTGATCGGCTAGCAGGCACAATAGATCTACACATGTCGCAGTGCCTCATGCTATGTTAGCACTAGCCAATCAAAAAAACAAAAGAACGAAAACTACAAAAAGCTGAGAACCAACTAGTTGTTTTCACTATTAAAACCATGATATCAGCCAATCGGACAGTGAGTGACAGAATCCTCTTAGACAACAGTAACTGATACCAGACTCTAATCATCACAGTCATGCTGTATGATCATGTAACTAACTTAAGGGGTATACAAGCTGCGTTCCAAAGTAAACAGGAGTTTTTCAAAATAATGGCGCTAACAACTGATGCCTAGTTGGGGAGGTACATCCTTCATCAATATTCTGTCAAAATTTCATGACCGACGGACGTTTAGAAGCCAACATTTGGGAAAACTGAAGATGCCTGGCCTCAACCAACATGCCCCTCCAACTTGCACGATTTTTTTGCTAGCCTTTTCCATTGTTGCACACCTATTGGCTGAGGTCCTGTGGTGCGCCATCATAGGTGCGTCTTCTGTTTCTTCGTCTTTCGTAGTTGGATTCAAAAACTTTCCGGGATGGAGCTGCCGTGTCCACTCAATCTACATGGCCTAGCTGTCTTAGGCGTTTAATCCGTAGAGGCCTGACTAAACTAATGTCGCTGTATAACCCGTAAAGTCCTTGGTATAATTTTTCCCACCATCCCCCGTCGGCGACTCAAAATCTTTCTCTCGAAACCGCCAAGGACTTCCTCCTCATCCGCTTTTGATAGTGTTCACGCCGTTCAGCAGGACCGGGATAGTAAGCGTATTGTATAGAGTCAACTTTGTCGTTCGGGAGAGGGCTATGTTACTCAATTGCCTCCTGAGCCCAAAGAAACAGCAATTGGCAAGAATGATTCTGTGTTTGATTTCGGAACTGATGTCGTAGTTCCAATTCACTCCGGAGCCAAGGTAGACGAAGTCCTTAACTACTTCAAACTTATATATGCCAATACAAACGTTCTGGCAAAGACGTCGGTGGTGAGCAATCTCCGCCTCATTGACATCTCGCTGGGTTCTTCCGATTATGTCAATGTCATCCGCGTATGCGAGTTGTGAGGATTTGAAATAAATTGTGCCTCTTGTGTCAGTCATTTCAAATACGATGTTAAAGAAATCACACGCAGCATCAGCATCACATTGCTTAAATCCTTTTTTGACATGAAAACCATCGGTCAGGTCTTCACCCATTCGGACGGAGTAGCGGTCATTCTCCAAAGTCATCCTGCATAGTCTGACGAGTTTAGCGGGGATGTCAAAGGTAGACATGGCTCGTCTCTAATTACGCTGTCGTATGGGGCATTGAAGTCGACCAATAGATGGTGAGTGTCGACTTGAAATTCATTGTTTTTATCCAGGATCTGGCGTAGTGTGAAGATTTGGTCGGTGGTTGATTTCCCTGGCCTGAAGCCACACTGATAAGGACCTATCGACTTATTTCCAAAACGGCAGAGAACATTTTGTAGTGTAATCGACCAAATATCATAAAAAGCATTTCTCACACATAATTCCTATTTACGTGACCATAACCAACCAATTGCCAACGCCCTGCCACTGATTCCTAACGAACCTTCTCTATGACTAATGGCCGTTTTTCCTGTTCTTTCCATTACTCCAATCAGGTCTTGTTTAGCTCTTTTCTACGAGTATTAACTCTGACATAAATGATTTCATATCCAAATCACCCCTCAAGCAAATTTCAAATATTCCGAAACAGGCCAACAACTCAAAAACAATACGGGACACCCTCAAGCCGTTTCTACATAGTTTGGCCGGAACCAAGTGGCCAACAAACCGACCGCTGCCACAATCGACAAACCCCTCAAATCGATCAATCGGCAAATTAAAGAGAAAAAAAAAAAAAAAAATGTCACCGATACCGCCTGTGCGTCAGCCCATATTGAACGACATGTGGTAGTCAAACAGTATCCCAAATCTGTCAAGTCCTTTCACCGATTAAGTTGCCAAAAAGCTCACCTTGAGCACATTGTTCTACTTACGAATGAAATCACTTGAATGAAGCATGACAGTATGCCAAGTTGGAAACAATTTCAAGCAGTTCCGGCGGCACTTCTTACCGTTGCGTTGCTCTGAAACGAAACCCAGACAAGACAACAAGGTAAGATTGATTAAACAAACAAACAAAAGTGGTTGTTCTTTTGCTTATTTTTGGACCACGTGTTGTTGGCCAGAGATGAATAATTGGCCACCATTGATTGGGGGGAATAAAAATAAAAATTAAAAAAGACTTGGATAGATCGACAGATTTTCTATCTTTTTTTTAATGCTTTTGCTAAACAATCAAATAATAAACGGCGACGGGCGGCCGTGGCTCGCTTTGATTAACTCCATTTCTCTGGTATCTAAGCATAAAAAATGTGTGAAAAATAGGAGAAAGGAGGAGATACAAGAATACCCCTGTCCGAGCTATGTATACATATATACATAATTAAAAATAGGTGTCGGGAGAGCTTTGTGAGCGGAAGTCATAAATTAGATACACTTGGGAACTGCCACCGGCCATAGCCCCGAATTGATGAGGTAAGCCGTAAGGAGCCTTAAATCGAATGAAATAAATTTGGAATTCAAATGTGTAGTTGCGCGGCAACGAATGTCCTCAAAGCACTTGAAAATGAATGAAATAGGAATGTGATGTCCTGCAAAGTCAAAAAAATATGCACACGGATACGAGCGCATAACAATTATCCTCTCCTATCCGTGCTTCAGAGTCTCAGTTGGCGGCAGACGCGACACATACTTATGCACAGAAGTATGTATGCACATCTTTTGTGTGTTTAGAGCAGTAGACGTTATCCACGCCAGGCTGCTTAGCATCAAGTCCTTTCTCTTAATGTTCGTTTTTATTTATCCTTTTTTCCGAGTTTGCTGTTTTCTAAATTTTTATTTTTCATTTTTAGTCTTCACGCTCCAGACGATAGCGCAGTTAACATGGTTACAGAAGGATAAGTCTTGCAAACGATATGCCTCGGAAGGATAACGCCATGACTAGGCTACTTCCTTCTTTTTGGTTTTTGCTCCTGTTTTAGTCAACTCAAATAATTGAGGAAAGAAACAGAGAGGAAGGAAAAAAAACGGCAGAATGCAGCCGAGTTGAATGGATTCAGAGAGTGCACTCACAAAGGAGAACTTAATTTTTCGCAGAGCAACAGCGAGCGAGCGAGAGAGAAAGAGAGAGAGAGAGAGCGAGTTCAAACTTCGGTCTTTTTTTTTTTTTTTTTGTTATTTATTCATTCATTATTCGCTGTAGGGAACATCGAAAGGACATTGACTGCTTTAAGAGATGAAAGATTCAGCAGCAGTTTAAAAAGTGTGGTTAAAAGTTTCGGGCTGAAGAATGCAAAATGAACGATGAAGTGACGAAGGATGAAGGCCGCTTGGGGCAATGTACTTTTTCTGTTAAGCTTTGCCGATTGTTGTTTTGATTAAAAGGACTCACTTTGGCTAGGCCGTAATCGATTTTGCCGCTTTCGTTGATTGGCTAGTGGTTTTGTTTGGGACTTTGTTAAGTGCACTTTTAGCATGAAGCTTATGCCCGTTTAAATCGGACAATAACCTTGGACATTTTAAGTGGAATGGCCAGCTTTCTGTTTTGGTAGTTGCTATTGTTTGCCAGAGTCGAAACGTGCCTGATTTTCATATTAAGATCCACTGCGTTAAGCTGCAACTGATAGACGAATTCGGGGATTAATACCAGCATGCACAACGAGCAACTTATAGAGTCAATACTTTCTTGGCCAGCATTTTCCCACAAAATTCATCATATCCAATCCGCAAGGTCTCAAATCCTCTTCACAGGAAGTAGAAACTGAAATGATTCTGAAGTCTAGGATAGATATGCCGAAAAATGAGCTTCCATGGATCGTACTTAGTATCTCAACTGAAGACCGAGCAGACATTTTTGTCAGGTTACTGGGAATAGAAGTAGAAGAGTATTCGGGCTCTGAAGCAGAGGCTTCGATAAGAAGCAGTCAAACTTTTGTAATTATTCTTTGCCTCCTAGGTTAGAGGTTGCAACCACAAAAGTTCTGGGTTTGATACAGAGACGGCGTTCCAGTCAGCAACAAAGTATATTTCTTACGTGGATGCACGTGTCATTAGTTCGTGTGACGAGTTTCAAATTCTCAAGTAGTTTGTTTACATGAATTTTTGCAGTAGACATCTTGTGTGCTTTTCTTCGTTTTGGATGAATTAACCTAAGATGATTTATCTCAAAATGACAAGAGTTTACGAGGACTCTGCTCCTTCGATGTCAACCCTTAAAAAGTGTAAGTTGATATAAAACGTGGTCAAACATCCGTCGAAGGTGACCCATGTGAAGGACGACCAAGAACCGCATCGAAAAAGTGCATTGTGTTGGACGATGGACGAGTGAAGGTGATTGACAACGCTGCGGCTTTGGGGATATCGAAAGAAAGGGTGCGAAACAAACACCTAGCACAAACAATTAAGGATGACGAAGCTCTATACAAGATGAGCTGCACATTTGCTGAAAGCCCATTAAAAACAAATGTGTAAACGATTGTTGCAGAAATCTTTAAACCGATTCAATAGGGATCCGACCGAGAGCGCCGTGGCGCAATTGTAAGTGTAGAAAATTGAGCCCATCTAAAGTTTTCATAGGTCATTCTACTACAATAATCAAAGAAGAAAATGTATATAAAGATTGACGTCAGATTGAATCACTTCTCTTTTGCTTGTGTACCTAACTGACACTTGAATAAAAGTAAATTTTGAATACCGGGCTCTTTTATTTTTTCGTTTTCTTTCATGGTGCCGAAACCCGGGACTTTTCAAAGTTTAAGTATAACGATCAAGTGGTGAAATTTCTCGTATCGAAATGGAAAATGTAAATCGGTCCGCGTACAGAGGACAAGTAACGCGCATTGCAAATGGTGCTAATGACTATTTAAAATCTCCTCAATCTCAACCAAGTACCGAGAATGAAGATAATTGGTATAGTATCGAAGAGGAATTGTCAGTTTTATTACATCGGTTAAAGACAGCTTATGACGGGTTAATTAAAGCTAACAGTGAATACGTTCATACTGGCAAAGTTGAAGAACAATTAAAGGACAGTGAAATGTCAATTGACTATGAAGACAAAGCCGTTTCCGTTATAGCGCGGTTAAATCAACGCCTCGAACGGTTACAACGTATGCGGAAAAAGGATAGCGCAGTATCGAGTGCCCCAACGCAATCGCGAGAAAATTCGAACGGTATAAGGTTACCGAAACTCGATCTCAAAACCTTCTCAGGCGACTATAGAGAATGGCTTCCATTTTGGGAGCAGTTTAAAACCGCCGTGCACGAGAATTCTTTGCTATCGGGAGCAGATAAATTCAACTATTTACAGTCATCTTTAAAGGGATCAGCCGCAGATGTTATCGCCGGTTTTACTCCGAGTGGAAATTGCTATGATGGTGCTTTGGCATTGCTACAAGAGGAATTCGGTAACAATGACAAATTAATTGATAAAAACATGAATGAAATGATGTCTATATCATCTCTGAGTTCCAGGACAGATCTACGGGGTCTTCGTCACATGTATAATACAGTAACGTCATCGATAAGATCGCTTGCAGCATTAGGTATTGCCTCCAGTAGTTATTCAATTATGCTCAAGTCAAAATTGATACGATGTTTGCCGAGTGAACTTCGAGCTAATTATTTTCGAACTCTAGCTGAAATAACTATTGAAAGCGATTCATCCACAGTTGACGCCGCGAAGTCATCGGAAAGCGAACGTTCCATTAATCTAAGCGGTGACAAACAAATCCAGAACATTCTTAAGTTCATAAAAAGGGAAATCGTGGCACTCGAGAATTCATTAGAAGAAAGGGACAACAGACGTCAGCAAAAAACTCATTTAACGGCAGCCGGGTTGTTGTCAACATCCCACACTCAAAAGTCATGTTACTTCTGTAAGTCATCATCACATGTCACCAGGGATTGCGATGGGCTGTCAACATTAATGCAGCGAAAGAACATGCTAAAAAGAGATGGAAGGTGTTTTCGTTGTACTTCTCGTGGTCATTCAGCCAAAAGGTGCACGTTGAAATACTTACGGTGCTCTATATGCAAAGGATGGCATGCAAAAGCTATGTGTGACCCAGACTACCGTAGGCAATTGAAGGAATCAGTGGAAAGTCATCATCTAGCACAGTCTGTCAACTTGTACACCGCCAATATGAGAAAAAATTCGCCAAACGTTCTTCTGCAAACGGCTTCAGTGTTCATATCAAATACTGCAGGAAATATTAGTGCATATGTGCGGATAATTCTGGATGGTGGCAGTCAAATGACATTTGTCAAAGAATCCATGGTTGAAAAGTTAGCATTAGAGGTTGTCGGTTCGCGAAACATAAGTGTTATACCATTCGGAAGCGAAGAAAAACATTTGTCAGAAAAAAAATATAATATAGTTCGATTAAAATTGACAAGCCAATACGGCAAAAATGCAATTGAACTGGAAGCGGTAGTGGTTCCCACAATTTGCGCAGATGTGCTTGAAGTTTCGACAGAACAATATTCGAGTTTTCGCAAAATTGCTCTAGCTGACACACGCCTACTTAATTGTCATCGCGAAGAAGGTATTTCGATTTTAATCGGTGCTGATAACTATTGGCGTATAGCTACCGGACATGTTAAGCGAATTGATGAAGGACTGATGGCCATTGATACGATATTTGGGTGGACACTTCAAGGACCGATTTTAGATTACAGCGCAACGGATCGTTTTCGCATGGCAAGTGTTTTGCAAGTTGGAGTGTTCGACGAAAAGGCAATGTGGGATCTGGAAATAATCGGCATCAAATCGACGACTGATGAAAGCAACTCATTTACATACAAATTCATGGATAGCTGTATCACAAAACGGAATGATAGATACGAAGTATGCTTACCATGGAAAAATGATGCTAGTATCCTAGATGACAACAAGGTAGGTGCCCTTTCACGTTTCAATACATTAATAAGAAAACTATCGAGATCACCTGCGGAACTAATAAGGTATGACAAAGCAATGTGGGACCTTATTCACAGTGGAGTCGCAGAAAGAGTTACTCGAGATGAAAATGTGCGAAAATATTATATGCCGCATCGAGGTGTCTATAGGGAGGACAAGTCGACATCAAAGCTCCGCATCGTATTTGATGCATCCGCACATGCAGAGCATTGTTTATCGTTGAATGAAAATTTACTTTCGGGTGCTAATTTATTGCCCGATATATTCAAAATCTTGTTAAATTTTCGTCTGGGTTCTATTGGGCTTGTTGCCGATATAGAAAAGGCCTTTCTGCAAATATCTGTAAGCGAAAGAGACCGTGACGCCCTTCGATTTTTTTGGTTCTCGACATGTATCGATTCTTATTGCTCCCTCCCTGAGATTCAAACCTTCAGAATGACTCGTGTAACTTTTGGGGTGACATCGAGCCCCTTTCTGTTAGCGGCCACATTGAAACATCACTTAAGAACGGAATGTGAAAGGTATCCGGAGACATGCGCTATTCTGAATGACAGCTTTTATGTTGATGATGTTGTATGCAGTGTAGATGATGAAGAGTCTGCGCTCCAATTTTACCACCAGTCAATTAATGTTTTAAGTGGAGCTGCAATGAACCTAAGAAAGTGGAACAGCAATCATCCTTCAATACGACAATCTCTTACGACAGTTCCACCTGATATTCAAAAGGTCCTAGGTATGGTGTGGTACGTTCAGACTGATGAGTTGGTGATCGATTTGGATATTGTTCTAAATGCACTCAGTTCTATCCAAATGTACCCTACAAAACGATTGGTGCTTCAGATTATATCTCGTTTCTATGATCCATTGGGATTTTTCGGACCCTTCCGTATCAATTTTAAAATATTATTTCAAACGATTTGGAGAAGGAAGTTAGAATGGGATGATCTGTTGCCAGATGACTTGATGAGGATTTGGAAGACAACTTGCGCCGGTATAGTGGATTTAAAAAAGATTTCAATGCCACGTTGTGCATTTGATAATACGTATGGTGCTGTTCTATCGAAAGATCTTCATGTATTTGCTGACGCTAGCCAAAGTGGGTATGGTGCAGTGGCATATCTTAGATCTACACATACCGATGGTAAAATAACAGTGCGCTTCCTCTGCGCCAAGAATAGAGTTGCCCCGCTTAAAACCATCGATGCACTGGACAATTTGACCCTCCCTAAACTAGAGCTTACAGCAGCGTTGATTGCGGCAAGGTTATGTTCATATTTGGTAGACAATTTGAAGGTAGTCTTTAATCACGTCTGTCTCTGGACGGATTCTAAAATCTCACTTTGCTGGATAAAAAACGAGACTAAGAAGAGGTGGAAGCCGTATGTCGCGAACAGGGTACATGAGATTCAAAGTTTAACCGCAAGTTTCGAATGGAGTCATTGTCCTGGTAAACAAAACCCCGCAGATTTGTTAACACGAGGGGTAACAGCAAGGTTTTTGGTTTCATCTGATAGCTGGAGATATGGACCTACATGGTTAAGACGTAGTAGGGATAATTGGCCGAATTACGAAAACCCAGTAGATTTAAGTCAAATCAATTCATTACCTACATTTATCTCTTTGCAGTTAACAGTTGCAGAAACTAGTAAAACGTCTTTCAAGGAGGCTATTCTACGAACAGAAGATTACAGTTCTTGGAAAAGAATGTTACGAGTAACCGCTTACGTGATGCGCTTTGTAATGGTATTAAAAGGAAAATGTGTTGAACATCGAGATCAAGTAATTACGGCTGAGGAACTTCAAATGGCTGAACGATACTGGCTGAAGAATGTTCAGTGGTTAGCTTTTGAAGATGAAATTAAGGCATTACAAAGGGGTATTGGAGTTAATAAGTCTTCGACCTTGTATTCATTAAATCCATTCTTGGATGGGCATGGCTTACTGCGAGTTAACAGTCGGCTTGGGGATGCTGAACGAAGAACTTTAGAAGCTTTTCCAATTATACTACCAAAACACTCACATGTCAGTAAGCTTATCGCTTTGCACACTCATCAACAATTGCTGCATTGTGGAACGAATGCTACACTTGCTCAGTTGAGAAACAAATTTTGGATTGTCAAGGGCCGACAGCTTGTTAAAGGGGTCATCTCTCGATGTTTCGTTTGCAAGCGCTTGTTAGCTCTTCCTGGATCGCAACCATTTGCCCCCCTTCCTCTTGAACGCATGATGATGTCAAGACCATTTGATATGACAGGCATTGATTACGCTGGCCCCTTATATATCCAGAGAGATGCTGTTGATAGATCATCGGAAAAGGTATATATTTTACTGTTTACTTGCGGGTCAACACGAGCAGTTCACTTAGAACTCGTAACGGACCTTACAACTGAATGTTGCTTACTGGCTTTAAGAAGGTTTTTCGCAAGAAGGGGAAAACCAAGCATAATTTATTCCGATAATGCCAAAACATTCAAGAGTGCATCTAGGGAACTGAAGACCTTGAACGACATTACTGGAAGTGGAACAGTAAAAGAATTTGTAAATAACGAAGGCATTCGGTGGAAATTTATCGTTGAAAGAGCTGCCTGGTGGGGTGGCTTCTGGGAGCGACTCATCAGGAGCATCAAGGTTGTTCTTAAGGTAGCTATTGGCCGATCAGTGTTAAAAATTGAAGAGCTTCGAACATTCTTGGTTGAAGTAGAAAGTGTAATTAACGCCAGACCGTTAACATATATAACTGACGATCCTAAGGACCTAAATCCCCTTACTCCATCGCATTTTCTAACTGGTATGGTAGCGTCACCGGATGCAGTCCAACTCGATGAACCGTTAACTGGCAACCACCTCCGAGTTAACTGGAATTCTAGGATGAAAGCCTTGAAATTGTTTTGGAAACGATGGAAGCTCGAGTACTTGCAAGAATTACGCACGCTGCACCATTCTAAAAAAGGACGCCCTTCTTCGGATATTCGACCTGGTGACGTTGTTATCATACATGATCCATCTCTTCCGAAAACGCTTTGGAAACTGGCTTTAGTTGAACAAGTTTTTCCTGGACGAGACAATCGAGTTCGAGCATGTCAAGTTAGATTAGCAAATGGGACAAGCTTACGAAGACCCGTTCAATTGCTTTATTCACTTGAAGTACGTTAATGCCATCGTTGCGGGGCGGAGGATGTAGAAAATTGAGCCCATCTAAAGTTTTCATAGGTCATTCTACTACAATAATCAAAGAAGAAAATGTATATAAAGATTGACGTCAGATTGAATCACTTCTCTTTTGCTTGTGTACCTAACTGACACTTGAATAAAAGTAAATTTTGAATACCGGGCTCTTTTATTTTTTCGTTTTCTTTCAGTAAGTGTTGTTAGTATATCGAGTTCGACTCCCGATAACACCAACGCCATCAGATGTTTATCACGCGGTGTCCTTTCTCCGGCAGGGTACTGGCAAGACCCCGCGTAGTATACTTGCCTTGAAAAAGCTTCTCGACTAACTCTTGCCGGAATCGGCATTAAACTGTGGGTCCCTTTCATTTGTCGGAAAAATAAATCACACACAACATGAGTGACTGAGAGAATCTTGGTTCTGGTCCTTCATGGGCTGTAACGCCACCAAAAGAAGAAGAAGAATAGGGATCCGACCGACCTTGTGGGGCCATTGTCACCATGGATGAGACATGAGTCCACCACTTTTCTCTTATGACGTGTTGACACACACAACCTGAACGGAGTGCAGTGGTTGGGGTCGTTGATGTTCGTTCACTACTCTCAGGGGTGGTTGCGTACTAAAGTGCTTGAACGAATTACTACGGACTATAACCAACGCGGAATTTGGTCGGCTCTCGTCCTATCTAGGCCTAGGACAACCACCCCTGAGAGTAGTGAACGAGCATCAACGACCCCAACCACTGCACTCCTTTCAGGTTGTGAGTGTCAACACATCTTAAGAGAATATGAAAAACTCTTGAACCTGCGCGAGTCTCTAAAAAAAAAACAAAAAAAAAAAACACAAACGGAACTAAAGATTGCACGCAGAATTTTCCTCTCGAAACGTCCAAGAGTCTCTTCATCCACTTTGATAACGTTCAAGCCTAAGCGCCATAGAGGAAGACCGGGATGATTAAGGTTTTGTACAGGGATACCTCAGTTTTTCGAGGGAAGGCTCTACTACTCAGTTGCCTCTTGAGCTCAAAGAAGCAGCGGTTGGCAAGAGTTATTCTGCGTTTTATCTCAGCGCTGGTATCATTACTGCTTGTCACTATCGAGCTAAGGTAGACGAAGTCATTAACTACTTCAAAAATATACATATGTATGTAGCTGCCGAAGGTGACGTCCTGACCAAGACGTCTGTGTTGCGTGTCTTTCTTTGATGACAGCATATATTTGGCCTTGTCCCCATTTACCCTTAGACCCACTTTAGCCGCTTGTGCTTCAATGCTTGCAAAAGCCTCATAGACGTCTCGCTTTGTCCGTTCAATAACGTCAATGTCATCTCCCATCTGACATTGATGAACCTGAAGGTACGAGTATTTAATTTCCGGACAGGAATATTGATGTTCGAGAAACGCTAGTTCAAGAGTGACCAAGTCAAGGGAGCTTATGTTGGAAAATAAAATAATTTTTTTTTACTAAAAATCGCAGTCTTAGGGGGTCAGTTCAAAATTGGTGTATTGATGGAGCGCAACACCCGATGTAAACGGGGAAGAGGAAAAAAAAAAGAGATCTAGTAGTGCTTTTAAACAATTTTTGAATTTAGGCCTACATTTTGCATAGCAAGAATTTCACAAAAAGGAAGCGAGCACAAGATATGCACGAGCCCTACATCGTGGCCCTAAAAATGTTGCGAATAACCAAAGATATCTCACGAGATTACTGGCAGAAATGTTAGTATGACCCCACGGATAGTGCTCAACCACGACCTACATGAAGGAATAAATGTTCAGCAGATGTAAAAATTCTAATTCCAAATCCCTTATGATTGCTCCTACATTCTACAATCTACAACCAGCATTGTTAACAAAGCCACCTGCACTAGTTCCCTAATCCCTGTAATAACCAGTAATGAAGACATACATTTTTCCTTCCGCTCGGAAGCGAAAAAACCCCACCACAATCCCACATGTTGTAACAAAACCCAGTCATCCGTAATGTCCTTTAGTTTCCACTGCATCCAGCCCAGCCCCACTGCTTCCACGCACCACCGCCACAAATGTTAAGTAATTTTTACTACAAAGCTCGTGTAAACAATCTCGTCTGCAAATTCTCGGACTGTTTCGTATTATATTTTGTTTACACGCTATCCCTCTGCACACCGAGGAGCCGGGGGATTATGCTTTTCACTTTTTAAATCTACAAACGATTCAAGGGATTTACTCAGAAACGCTGAGCAGAGAAACACAAACCGAAAACCTCCTTTGTCAGAGATAAATAATGAGAGGGAGTGACGGCAGTTTCTCAAGTCATACCTATTAAGATCCATGCTGGCATGCACTCTGTGTACACGACCCCGAATCCTTTTGGTAAAGTACTTCAAATGCAGTTGTAAGTAAAAGCGTTGCTGCGTTGAAACAAAAAGTCTAAAAACAAGAGCTTAAGGACGTGAGAAAAAAAAAATCCTTGCGAATAGAAGAAGGTGTTGGAAACATAATACGCGCATCTCCTGCCGCCACCTCTTTCGCATTGTGATCCATCATCTCCGTGTTGTCTGACAAGGAACAAATAAAAAGGGGAAACAAAAAATCTAAGGTTTCCCACACGAAAAAGGAGAGAAATTCGGTTCGTTGCATGCGTTCTATGCTTTTTTTTTTCGGTTAAAGACAAAGCTTAATCCTTGGCACGGTCGATACGCTGCAGTAGCAGACAGACAAAAATACAAAAGATACACAACACCACCGCATCGTAGACAAGCGACTCCGATAGCAATACCTTCACAATGACAACGACTTCCTCATACCAGCACCAGTAGCATGTATGCACGACTACCGAATGCACTTACCCTGTCTGAGCCTTAAAAAACCATGACCCGGGCAAAATATGAAGAGTGCCACTTGAAACAGAGACACATACATGGTGGAAGTATGTATGCTGGTGTCGTCGGTGGTAGCGACCAGAATGATGAATGACATGATATAATCCCTTTTAGGAGCGCTCTTCTAATTGATAACAAGTGCAATGCTGTCGTTGTTGTGATACTACATATACTCCTACTACGTACGTGTACCGAGCATATTTGTGAAATCTCTTCAGAGAATTCAACCATCCAGACATGTAGTGAATGGATTGGAAGAGCATAGAGCATCATGTAGTCCTTTGTTATTGCTCAATGTGCTTTAGACGAAAGCTTGGCCAAGTGTGAAATTTTATGGAACAATGCGTCCATTTTCATCATAATTTATCGTCGAATAACTCCTACTCGCTGACATTCGTCAGCATCAGCGGTAAGTCCTTACCAAAATCCAGTTTCCAAATGTCAAATACCAGAATTCCCGGTCGCACAACAACGACAAAAAAACTCAATTAAGATGGCCAATGACGCAGAAAGGTTGAAAATTAATTTCGGCTACCGGTGACTTAAGGCCAACCCAAGACTTACCCTGAACACACAGCACAGGTAGTCGACGTTAACTCGTTCCGCACCGTTAAATGTTCGTTTCCAGGAAAACAAATAATTGGATTTATTGGCAGCATATTTATGCGAATGAAATACGCGAGACGTTCAATATTGCCTGTTCACCGACGTCTTCATTAGTTGCCGACTCGTCTCACAGCGTGGCTCGTGCTCTATCATACCGATGGGATACATTTTTTTGTGTATGATATTGAAATCCTTTCGCTTTTGGTCTACAGAGCACTGACAGAGCGTGAAATCGCCAACTGCTATAGAATTTCGATCTTAATCGTCCCCGCGTGTCGCCCACGAACTGACTACTGACAAAGCCCCGAAAACACCTCGTTACCAATGAGTTATTTGAATATTCATATGAAGTCATGTTGTCAATAGACGGTTTTAAGTTTGGCTGCCTTCGAGAGCAGGAGCTGCTGTCAATTGAATGCAATTGACAGAGAAATTCGATCCTTTGCTGTACGATCCTTGCATATAGCAGGCTGTATGCTGCTTGTGGCATCGGTAACGCCAACCACAACGGACATCGACCACTAACAACTGGGAACTGTGGTCTAGAAACCACGCAATTCGAACGAAATGGTTTCTAGGTAGCGTCGTCATCACCACACACCACCACCGTCATCGTTCGGAATTCGCTTGGAAGCCAGAGCGACTAACGAACAAAAAAAAAATATTTGTAAGGCTTCGCGGTGTGGTGTCACCCCGGCAGGATGCAATGAAGTGCATCGTATTGGTATCCCATACGACAGTAGTCGAGTGTTATAGTGGTTAAAAGATTAATTACTAACAACTTTCACTGCACCACGCTCCGCGCCATGACCATTGCTGACGATGGGGCATGAACGAGTCATGGATACGTGCAGAGATCAGGGCATACTCAATACGCTCCGGCACTACCTGGTGTCAATGAATCATCATCGAAAGGTTTAAGTTTCTATCTGGATTCGGTTTTCATTCAACAACTTGAAGAACCTGAGTAATTGCAGAATGAGTAATTGAAAGCTCAATCGACAAAGTTCTAGGGATAAGTCGTCGCCTGACAGTGTGGTACGGGCACAGCTGTTCACACTTCAGTGCAGCACCGTGGTGGAGTAGAGGTGTCAATTACAACAGCTAGTTGCTGTACAGATGTGTGTCTGATAGTTGTTGTCGTCGTTGTCGTCATTGCTGGTTGAAGGACAGACAGTTGGATCTTGAATTTTTCTGTGGTTACGACTGCATGGAGGATTAAGGGGTCCCGGCAGATGTGGGAATCACACGTGAGGTGTAGGTTTACACTCTGCCGTCAAGAACAAGGTTTCTGGACACATGGAACGATTAAGAGATGTATGCATGTGCACCCTTTTGTTTTAAGTGGATTCATTGCACGGGTATGAATGTCTCGAAAAAGTGACTCCGAATCACATGCTTCTAGCGGACGCTTTGGAGTATAGCTTCATTAAGTGATGCAGTTTACTCGAACTAATAGTGTATTAGCCAGAAAGCGAGGATGATTGCTTTGGTTCAATTTTTTGTCTTGTTGAGGAACTATAGCGTCTGTAAATGTGACTGATTGAGAACGAACGAATGGAGCAACAACAAAAAGGAATAAGGAAACAACTATAACTCGAATCAATATAATATGTACAATTTATTTTGGCTGAATAGATCAATGACCGGATACTTCAGTGTCTATCGTACAAGTGTTCTATTTATCAACCGTCGAATTTCACTCAGCCCTTACGATCCACCGATTACCTTCATTCCACTGGCTGTGGATCAGCGATTTAGACCAATATGTACGTGAGTGCGTGAATGCGTAAGTGCGTGAGTGCGTGTATGTGGGTGTTTGCTCAGAGTGGATGGTAAACCCATGATCGCCCGCTGTGTGGGATATGGCGTGATGAACATCTGGTTGGGTGGTGTGGTTTGCAGATCGTCGACTGTTCAGCGATGGACTTTAGCTCCGATGGTGTGATGTGCGTACGGTAACATCGATGGATCCTGAGGCTCAAATTCGAACCACTGGACAGGGACTCACAGATTTAGTCATGGTTAAGTTTCAATCATCCCGCCGCCCCTGGACCCGGGTAGGTTCAGCACGATGAAGGCAACTTGGCGAGTTTCGTAATGGGACGAACAAGTGATCCTCGAGCTGTTCTGACGGTAGCAACGCGAGTGCGGTTGTCGACACCTGGATGAACCTTCTCTATTTGGCCGAGCAGCCATTTTGCGGTGGGAAGATTTGGCTCGCGTATGACAACGACATCACCTACCGTAAGATTTGCCTTCGGGCTCTGCCACTTAGGTCGTTCTTGAAGTGTTGTTATATACTCCGCATGCCACCTTCGCCAAAAACCTTGAACCATACTCTGGAGAAACTTCCAATGGGATAGGCGGTTGGGAGGTACGTCGTCCCAGCTGGGTTCTGGAACAGCAGTGTAAGGTTCACCGATAAGAAAGTGAGCAGGTGTGAGGGGATTTAAGTCTTCGTCCGAGATTACACAAAGGGGACGAGAATTGAGTACAGCTTCAATTTGACTAATTACTGTGTACATCTCTTCGAAGGTTAATATTGTAGAGCCAATCACCCTGCGTAGATGGAGTTTGACAGATTTCACCCCTGCCTCCCATAACCCACCAAAGTGTGGGGCGGAAGGGGGGATGAAGTGCCATGAGATCCCATCCTTGGCAAGCGCAGCGACTACATCGTCGGTTTGAGTGTTCAACAGTACGATTCGTTGCATCTCATCTAAACACCGTCGTGCTCCATGGAAGGTTGTTCCGTTATCGCTATAGAGATTCGATGGCTTACCCCGTCGAGCAACAAATCGCCTGAAAGCAGCTAGAAACGCATCTGTTGTTAAGTCACTTACCATCTCCAAATGAAGAGCTTTGGTTGACAAACAAACAAAAAGTGCGATGTATCCCTTTGATGTTTTTGCATTGCGTGTTCGAGACAACTTTATGGAAAAAGGCCCAGCATAGTCACACCCAGTGTTGGTAAAGGGTCGAGAAGGCGTAACGCGTGGACGTGGTAAATCCCCCATCAGCTGTGATGTTGTAGCTTTGCGCTGCAAAAAACATGGCTTACATCTGTGAACTACCTTGCGTACTAAGTTTCTGCTGCCCAATATCCAAAATTGTTGACGGATGATGGCAAATGTGTCCGAGACCCCTGGATGTAAATTGACGTTATGCATATGTGTCGCTATAATGAATGAAAGATGTTTATTAGGAAGAATTATTGGGTGTTTTCTATTAAATCCAATATTGGCATGTCGGATACGCCCTCCTACTCTCAAAATCCCATTTGAATCTAAAAATGGTGTATACCGTAACAGTTTTGATTTGTTTGGTAACGATCGATTATTTTCAAGCAACTTAAGTTCACTCCCGAACGCGATTGTTTGTTCATATTTCAAAATCCTTTGCTGCGCCGACCGAATTTCTGGGTACGTTAAGACCCCTTTTAGTCTGTCAGGAGATTTAACGCGACAATTAGCGATAAAGCGATAACAATGTGCGACTACCCTTTGTAACCGATACCACGACGAATGTTTATTGATTAGGTTAGACAGGACGTCCGTGTTAGGGCCAATTTGAAAAACGAATCTAGCTGGTCGCTTCTCCTCTATTAATATCACTCTCTCGTCTGGCGGGGCCACTGAGAACTTTGATTCTGGCCAAAGCTCTTGTGGCAACGAGAGCCAGGCGGGTCCGTTCCACCACAGGGGATGCTCATGCAGGAGTGATGGAAGTATACCGCGCGATGCACAATCCGCTGGATTTAATTCCGAAGCGATATAGTTCCAAGCATATCGTGGAATTGTTTCGAGGATTGTCGACGTACGGTTCGCGACAAACGATGTCCAACGACGCGGTGGAGAAGATAGCCAATGAAGCACTATTTCCGAGTCACACCAAGCAACGATTTTGCAGTTTAATTTCATCGACGAAGTTATTAACTTTATTAACCGACAGAGTAATAGGGCACCGCACAATTCTAGTCGGGGAATAGAAACCGGCTTAAGTGGGGCTACTTTGGTCCTAGCTGCTACCAGAATGGTTTTAAATTGATTTGTCGCGATTTTCGACCGAATGTAGACTACAGCACTATAGGCAACAGCACTAGCATCAGAAAACCCGTGTACTTCAATATCTTCGTCTGACGCTAGCACATTTCGAGGAACCCGAACGCGATCAAGGTATTGAACTTCATTTTGGTACTTTGTCCACTTGTTCGCTAGTGTTGGGGGTAACGGATCATCCCATCCGAGCTTGAGTTCTGATGACCAGAGTTCTTGGAATAAAAGTTTAAACAGAATCACACAAGGGGCTAGAAACCCAAGAGGGTCATAAATTCGCGAGATTTCCGATAATAGAGTACGTCGAGTAGGCAACGGATTCAAACGCGACCCCGATATGCGAAACAAAAACTCATCGGTTGTAGGATTCCAGTGCAGACCTAACACTTTGATGACCGGATTCAAGCGCTCTGTATCAACCATGGAAAATTGACAATCTTCCTTCTTCAACCGCGATAGGAGAGGCCAGCAATTCGAACTCCATTTTCGCAACTCAAGCTTGGCGTTGGATAGCAGGGACACGACTTCGGATTGCAATTTGATTAGTTCATCGATGGAGTTCGCCCCAGTCATGATGTCGTCAACATAGACATCATTACTAAGGACTCGGGCACCGTTAGGGTACTGAGCCTTGTAGTCTTCCGCGATCTGCTTCAAAACCCGAACGGCTAAGAATGGAGCCGATGCCGTGCCGTATGTTACTGTGCGAAGCCGAAAGTGTTCGATTTTGTCCGTAGAATTTTCCCGCCAAACAATGCGCTGATAATCACAATGTTTATCGTCCATCCAGATTTGTCGAAACATTTTTACAATATCTGCCGAGAAAACATATTTATGCTGTCTAAAACGCAAACAAACGTCTACTAAATCTCTTTGAATAGGTGGTCCTACAAACAGCTGGCTATTGAGAGATTTTCCGGATGAATCTCGAGCTGAACCATCGAATACGACGCGCAACTTTGTTGTGGAGCTCTCTGGTTTGAGGATGGCATGGTGAGGTAGATAGAATTGCTCCCCAGCCTTGGTGTTTATCTCCTCCGGTGTTATCCGAACCATATGACCCATACGTTGGTACTCCTGCATGAAACGAGTATATAAAGTATGCAGGGTTTTATCCTTTTGGAACCGTCGTTCCAGAACAAACAATCGGTGAAGAGCGGATTTCAGCGAATCACCAAACGAAGGGGGAAACGTTTTGAAAGGCAGCTCAACGACATACTTCCCATCTGCGGAACGTGAAAATGTTTTAACGAAGTGTTTCTCTGCCTCATCATCTCGAAATGCCTCCTCCGGGAGTGGTTTTACTTCGTCTAACTCCCAGAATCGTTGTAACAATACATCGACGTCGATGATGGTACACAGCGATGAAACAGGAGAGTGGTCTATAGATGTTGGATTTAGCAACTCAACTGTTACAACCCAACCGAATATGGTACCTTGGACAACTGGATTCGTCTCTTCTGCTCGAATTTGCTCACCTTCAACAACAGACCACATCTTGTCAGCTCCGATCAAAACATCGACTGGACTTGCAACATTAAAGAATGGGTCAGCCAATTCCAAACCGCGAACGTGTGGCAACATTGAAACATCGAAAGATTGAGGTGGCAGATTTGAAGTTAATTTAGTTAATACGAATGCGTGCATGGACAAGCAGCTTTGATTTACACGAGAGTATAAATTGATTGATACACATCCCCTAGTGTGGCCGGCTGCAATTGACGAAACACCACAAATTGGAATGCGAGCATGTTTACGTTGTAGACCCAGTCTCTGAACCAACGACTCTGACACAAATGATACCTGTGACCCAGAATCTAGAAGCGCCCTGCAACTAATAAAACTCCCGTCCTTATCGCGAACCTTGGCCAGTATTGTTGGAAGAATTGTTTGTTTCGCCAAACCCATTTCGACAGAGTGATTATTGACGATTGTCGAAATAGGCATTGAATGATTAAGTCCAGCAACTGAAGGATTGGAGACCGTGCTGACTTTCGAGGAGGATGGAGTGCTACCCTGTTCTGGAGGATGAACAAGCGAATGATGTCTGGATTTGCACTGCCGACAACGAAACATTGAACGACATTTACTTGCGGAGTGACCTACACGAAGACAATTGAAGCACAGCGAATGACTCTTTACAAAGGTACGACGTGAATCAACATCAAGGGATATAAACTTCGCGCACTGTGGTAAGATATGTTGTTCTTTGCATTTTGGACACTGAACGTCTGATTGATTAGCCTCGGCGACGTGAGCCCGAATTTGTGCAGTAATCTTCGATCGCGAAGCACCTGTCTGACCGACCGATTGACAGGATTCTAGTGCATCACACCTCTGCTCTAAAAACTCTATAAGTTCTTCGATTTTCACATCATCGCGCGAACCGACGAACTCAGCCCATGCCTGCTTTGTACAATAGTCAAGTTTATTTTGCAATAAATATATCACCCACGGGTCACGGTCTGTGGATTTCAGTGCCTTTAGTCCTCGAATGACTTCGTCCGCGCCATCTGTTAATTTACGCAACGTTCTTACATTACCGGAGGAAGCCGCGGGAAGGGACAAAAACGACTGTATAAACGATTGAACGATTAAATGAGCACGATCAAAGCGACGTTCCAAACGATCCCAGGCTTCTAGATAATTGGCTTCGGACACGGTTATGTGTTTGATCAAATTGGCAGCATCGTCACGTAGAAAGGACTTTAGATAATAGAATTTTTGTGTGCCCGTAAGCTGTTTTTTATTATCAATCGTTCCCATGAACGAATCACGGAATGACGGCCAGTCTTTATAGTCACCAGAGAAAATAGGCACAGTAAATTTGGGCAACTGAAGAGGCGACTCCTCCGATGCAGTGGTCAGCTTTTGCAACAAGGTGGTTTGTTGGCTTGCAAGCTGTTCGGACAATGAACTAGAACACTTTTCACTTACCGATTGCAGCTTGCGGATATGTGTGTTTAAGTTTGCATGGGCCTCAAAAAAACGCGTTTCATACTCGGCGAATTCCGCTTCACACGTTTCCGTTTCTTCGGTAGATAGGCAAGTCTCTAGGATTTCCAGATGCACATTAGAAAACTCCGACCACGTATCATTGAGATTCTTCAGCCGTATCTCTAGCATCTCTAAACTGGTTGTTTCGGAAATGGAATTGACAAAATCGCGCGCACGGGTTAACCGACCCTTTATATTTCCGTACCTTTGCTTTAAAGTAGACATTATCGAATATAGTAACACACGATCCGGCTCGAAGGACCACAAAATATGATTGAGAACGAACGAATGGAGCAACAACAAAAAGGAATAAGGAAACAACTATAACTCGAATCAATATAATATGTACAATTTATTTTGGCTGAATAGATCAATGACCGGATACTTCAGTGTCTATCGTACAAGTGTTCTATTTATCAACCGTCGAATTTCACTCAGCCCTTACGATCCACCGATTACCTTCATTCCACTGGCTGTGGATCAGCGATTTAGACCAATATGTACGTGAGTGCGTGAATGCGTAAGTGCGTGAGTGCGTGTATGTGGGTGTTTGCTCAGAGTGGATGGTAAACCCATGATCGCCCGCTGTGTGGGATATGGCGTGATGAACATCTGGTTGGGTGGTGTGGTTTGCAGATCGTCGACTGTTCAGCGATGGACTTTAGCTCCGATGGTGTGATGTGCGTACGGTAACATCGATGGATCCTGAGGCTCAAATTCGAACCACTGGACAGGGACTCACAGATTTAGTCATGGTTAAGTTTCAATCAGTGACGGTCATTCCTCGTCAGTACTCAATTGGCTTTAGTTACTTCGAAGTTATGACACTACATCGAAGAAGACACGGGACAAGAAATCGAAGGCTTCGGCTAGTAAGTTACCAACTTAAATTCTTGACGTCAATACTGGTAATGCAGCTAAAAAGTCGTCAAATATGTGGTACACGATGATGCACTGCATCCAATCGATGGAACCGCCCGGCTTTATTCCTTTTGTTTCGTGGTTTTGCAGCGTAAGCTGACAAGCATGCAAACACCTTCTATTACTCTGTACGGCTTCAGTACACGCCTTAAAAGTGCGTCCCGTGACACTTAAGCCGTCTAGCTATTGCCTAGCATGCTGAGATTCCAATTATATTTAGAGATTAACTGAATGCTATGGATACACGTGGGTTTCTGCTATCTTCGTTCGATTTTAATGCATTAAATCTAATCAGAAGCCATCCCCTCTCAGCTCACTGGAGACCTGAGCCGCAGTAACTCAATTTCCCGATGATTTTTGATGGTTTTTTTAGAAAAATCTTTGGTTTATGCACCAATGTGGAAGCGGTTTGTCACGACTTTGAACACAACTTGGCTGTCGGTGGAAGGTTTATAGGGCAAGAGGAATTCTACTAGGCTCAGGTGAAGATATGCACGCATTTCCCTTCGCAGAGGAACTTGATGTTACTACAGAAAGCTTAGTGGCAATAAATTGGTTGCCAAGGAATTATTCACTTTTTTTATTAAACGCGCCGTGGCGCATTGGGTAGTGTATAGGCCTCTGACGCCGATGACACTGAATCAAATCCCGACAACAGCGATGTCATCGAATGTGCCTTTCGATGTCAGAAACCTTGCTCTGGTGGGCTCACTGAAAAAGTCTATTCAATTTTGCAGGAGCGACATGCAAGCTCTCAGGAGATAGCGGAGGCATTAAGCATCAATCACATGAGAGCTTGGAATTTTCCAAAAATGTCATGCTACTTAAAGAAGCTCAATATTTGGGTGTCACATAAATTACATAAAACACAAGCGATAATGACCAAAGGCCGATGGGCCTCAACAAATGACCTCAAAGCCTTGGTTAACGGCAAACGAGGTCATGCTAAGTGTTTGGCGGGATCGGAGAGGTATGGACCATTATGAGCTGCTATAACCTGGTGAAACGGCCAATTCGGTCTTCTAGGGTGCACAACGCGATCACTTGAACGAAGCAAATGAAGAAAAAGCGACGAAAATTGGTCAATTGGCTTTAGATGTCTCGGAACAAATTGACTGAACTTGGTTGGGAATTTTCGAGGCATCCACCGTATAGCCCGGACTTTGCACTTTCAGAATATTATTTATTTCGAGCTCTGCAAAACTCTCTTGATGGTTAAAAAACTAGCTGGCCAAAGAGGCGCTAAAAATCAACTGGCCACGATTTTCGCCGATAAACCGCAGAAGGTCTACAGACACCAATGGAATTATATAGCTACCCGGTATTAATAGCTAATATGCTTACTAATCAGGCCTGCGATCCATGGAGGATCTGAGCCTGAGCTATAGCTGCCTTCCATCCTTGACGGTCCCGGGCACGCTGCTTGCAGTTGTCAAGACCAAGATGTCTTACATCCGCGATTACTTCGTCTTTATACCGGAGGTTCGGTCTTCCTCTTCTTCTCGAACCAGGAGGCTCGGAGTCGAAGACCCTCTTAGCTGGAGCATTGATGTTCATGCGCTCGATGTGGCCGAGCCAGTGTAATCGACGGATCCTTGCCTTCCGGACTACATCCACATCTTGGTACAGCTCGTAGAGTTCGCGGTTGTGTCTTCTTCTCCATTCACCTTCCTCACAGACAGGACCAAATATCCGGCGCAGAATTTTTCTTTCGAAAGAACCCAAAATCAGCTCCGCTGTCCTGCTTATCGTCCAGCTTTCGGCTTCGTACAGCAAGACTGGCAGAATGAGCGTTTTGTAAAGCATGACTTTGGTCTTTCGAGTGAGGAGTTTTGACCCCAGTTATTTGGACAAGCCGAAGTAGCAGCGGTTGCCAAGGGCGATTCTACGCCGGATCTCCACTGTGGTGTCATTTGTGGAATTTACGTTTGCCCCGAGGCAGACAAACTCCTTAACTACCTCGAAATTGTAGCTGTCAATTGTTATGTTTTGTCCCAGGTGGTGAGCGACGGATTGGTTTTTGCTTGACAGCATGTATTTCGTTTTGTCCTCATTGATCTTAAGACCAATTCGTTTCGCCTGTTCTTCAATCGCCGTGAATGCTTCCACAATGCCACGGCGAGAACACGCGATGATGTCGATATCATCCGCGTATCCTAGCAGCTGGATGGACTTGTATTAGCTAATATGAAGTTGATTAAATTAGAGAGATAGAGAGGGTACGGGGGTGGGACAAAGTCGCCTGATCACTGCGGCCACGAGTGGGCCTATTGTGATGTCCCCCACTTACAGTTCACTCAAGAATCTTGAGTTAGTGATAAAACTTAGTATGCTTTTGAGTGAGCTAGCAGCGATTTCTTCCGCTTCAAGATAACACTTGCCTAAGTGACGATGACGTGTACTAACAAGGCAGTTACAGTGGCACAGTATGTGCTCTGCTGTTTCTTCGTCTTCAGTACACATTCTGCAAGTGTCATCTTGTATAATGCCCATCGTTTTGAGGTGTTTGTTGACTGGGCAGTGTCCAGTAAGGAAACCTGTGATTAAGCGAATCAGACTCCTCAAAGCATGAGGAGTTGTTTCGTTCTACTGAGAGATGCAGTTGGGAGGAACAACTTGGCTTTTCTGCTACCTTTCGTTTGTAACCAGTAGTGATCCGTCGTGTTCTTTAACCATTTGTTTATGCAGCATTTGGTGGTGCTGATAGGTATGCCGCAGAAATGGCATCATAAATGGTGACGCAGAGCCTTTCCTTGCTAGTAGATCCGCCTTTTCGTTGCCTGTATGGCCGCTGTGTCCAGGTATCCAAATGAGATGAACTCTGTTTGTGCTGGACAGCTGGTGAAGTAGCTGTAGGCAGTCCCGTACCAGTTTGGAGGTGATTTCATAGCCCTTTAGGGCCAGAAATGCAGCCTTGCTGCATTGCTGAGAGAATGTAAATGTTTTTGTTGAGTATATTTCTGTTTATATTTTCTCTGAGGTAGAGTTCTATAGCAAATATCTCTGCTTGAAGAACGGAGTTGTATCTGTCCATGCTGACGTAGATGCATGTGCCTGTAGTTGCTCCGTATACTCCAGCCCAAACGCCTTCGTTTGTTTTGGAGCCATCTGATTAAATTAGGTAAATGTCCGAAATAAGCCGCAGAAAGTGTTCATATTGAAAAAACTCAGGAGTACGTTAAGCGCAATAATGTTTGCTTTGTAGGTTTTAAAGTAGTTTGTAAGGTAGGACACGGCTTCGTCCGAATTAATGAGTTTTACTAGCTTTAAATCCACTATATGGGGAGCACAAGCTGCCAAAATCGTTGCCGAGGAATAGTTGTCTTGAAAATAAGGTGTCCCATTGTCCAATTTAGAAAAAAATAATAATAATGAACCTTCTTCTTCTTTTTCGGTGCTGCAGTTCATGGCGAACCTGGGCCTTCTTTAAAAAACCTCTCCAACTTGCATGGTCTTTCGCCAGCAGTCCCCAGTGCCGCACGCCTAGTTGGTTAAGGTCCTCTTCCACTTGGTTGCGCCACCTTAAATTTGGCCGTCCTCAACCGCGCCGCCCCCGGGGTTGGATTCAAAGAACTTTCGGGCCGAAGCTGTGTTTTCCATGCGCTCAACATGACCTATCCATCTAAGGCGTTGGATCCGAAGACGCCGTCCTACGTTCATGTCGCTGTACAGTTCACTATTAAGTCTTCTCCTCCGCCCCCCATTTATACAGGTTGAGCCGAAAATCGTAAGAAGAATTTATCTCTCAAAACGACCAAGAGCCTCCTCATCCGCTTTCGATAAGGTCCATGTCTCTGCGCCATAAAGCTGGACCGGGATGATAAGGGTCTTGTATGTACATATATGGTGACTTTGGTTTTTCGACAGAGCGCTCTGCTTCTCAATTGCCTCCCGAGCCCAAAGAAACAGCGGTTGCCCAGTGTTTGATTTCCGCACTGATATCATTGCTGCATGTCACTGCGGAACCTAGGCAGATGAAGTCCTTGACTACCCCGAAAATATACCTGTCAATATATGCAAACTGACCAAGACGCCGGTGGTTGGTGTCCTTTTTCGACAACAACATATATTTCGTCTTGCCCTCATTTACCGCCAGTCCCATTTAAGCCGCTTCCGTCTCAAAGCTCGTAAAGGTCTCAATGACATCTCGCTGACTTCGTCTAATTATGTCAATGTTATCGGCATATTCGAGCAGTTGTGCGGACTTGAAAAAGATGGTGTCCCTCGTATTGACCAGTGAGTTTTACACGATCCTTTCAAGGACGATATTGAAAAAGTCACACGATAGCGTGTCGCCCTGTCTAAAACCTTTTATGACATATAAGGTATCGGTTAAGTCGCCTTAACCCTGATCGAGCGGCGAGAGTTCTCCAACGTCATTCTGCACAATCTGACGAGTTTGGCAGGGATTTCGAAACTGGAGATGGCGTTGTATAGCTCGTCTCTATTTATACTATCGTATGCAGATTTAAAGTCGACAAACAGATGGTGGGTATCGATCTGGAACTCGTTTGTTTTCCCGGGTCTGAAACCCGGACCCGGTCACTGAAATGGATCAGTTTATTAATGAACGGTTTCTGGCGTTCAATAGTACAGCAGAAAAGATTTTATAAGTGATGTTCAGAAGACTTACATATATCTCTGTAGTTGGTGCAGACAAAGGGGTCTCCTCTCTTGTGGATCGGGCAAACGATACTAAAATTCCATTCATCGGGCATGCATTCCTCTAACAATATTTTACAGATGAGTTGGTGCATACTCCCAACCAGGTCATTTCCAGCAGCCTTAAAGAGCTCGGCAAGTAGTCCGTCTACTTCAGCAGTTTTCTTGGACTGAAGTTTAGAAAAAGCATTCCTAACTTCGTCCAGGTCATGGGGACGGAATTATCTGCTATCATCGTCCGCTGTGAAAGGGTCATTCTGCCTGACAGCGGGATCTGTTTCGTCATCGCCGTTATACAGTCTGTAGAAGTAGTCTTGCATCCACTACTAGGTATTCATTTTCGTCCCTGCAGGCGTTCTGGCCTTTTATCCCTGGCATGTTTATTTTATTCGTTGATAAAACCTCCGAACGTCATACCTGCATCTCTCCGTCTCTACGAAGTCTCGCGAGTTTCTCATGCTCTCTTTTTTTTGTTTTGAGAAGCCTATGTTCCTCCTTCCTCTTCTGCTCTTAATGCTCACGAGCAACTCTCGTCCTTTTGTAGCATCTTCCTGTCCTTGTCGGTAGGGGCGTGAGCGCAAATGACGGAAGCTCAAGACTTTTGCCTAAGTCTACCTCTAATAACAAATCCGCATCCGAATAAGCGTTGTCTTCTCTCCTTGTAGCAGTCGTCGTAATAGATATCATAGTTTCTCATCCTCTTTTTGCCCGGTTCATCCAATCGCACTTCTTGGATTGCGGTAACATCTGCCTTATAACAGTCTAGGGCCTCCGCAAGTTGTTCGGCTGCACGTGGTCTGTTGAGGGACCTTACATTCCACGTACAAAACCGAACATAATTTTTTTTTCTGGATCGTCATCAGTGTCCGTCCGTTTTTTTTTACATCGGACCTTTTTTCAGTTTTTTTTGGCTTGTTGGTTTTTTTTTCAGGTATGGCTTGCCGGGCCATAGCCTAACCGACATTATCCTGTTTTGTGCTGCAGGAAACTCGCCATTCGCCCTTTTCCGTTCGCGATTCCAAATAGAAATCTCCAGGTGGCACCACAAGGAGGTGGAAATAGGACTTACTAACTTACCATTTTACGGGTCAGCGAAAGTCGGATACGCTACCCCTACGAGGCCTTTGATAGTCATTAATGAACTTAGAGGAGGTTAATTCTTACAATTATTAAAATTATATCAAAGACGTGTCCCAACATAGATCGATATGTTTTCGGAAAAGTGGGGAATCCCCAAATTTATAATTACCAAGGAGACAATCCTCTCGATAAAATGTAGATTACACAAGATGACTAAAAAAGACAAAACAGAAAAGCTGTTCAAAGATGTTGCGTAATGGCGACGCTAGATATTTGCCACCAGCACGGCATATAGAACAAGCTTGCAAAAGCTCATGTGACTGGTCCAAATATTGTTTACGGTGTGGTAAAAATGAGCGTATAGGTGAGCGTGAAGGAAGGTGATTCCGAATTTCATCAAGGAGAGCAAACAAATTAGGGTGGAAGACAAATACATACAGACACACATATGTACATTAAACAAGGGAGCTGAAAGCGGCAGTAAATAGAAGCAAACTTCGGAGGTTCGCCGAGCTCTGCAATGGAGTAGATGAAAATCCCTGGGGGAGAGCATACCAAGTGGTGATTAAAAAACTAAAAGCATTTCGAGCACCTTCCCCCAAACGCATGGGAGGACGCGTCTTTTACAGCAACCCAACAATTTTCTACGATAACTCCACAAGAGTTCCTTGAGGCATGCAGAAGGTTTGGAAATAAAGAAATCCCTGGAACGAATGGCATCACCAATGTACCTCTGAAAGCGGCGATTAATACTTATTTAGACCTGTTTATTGATATTTATAACGCCTGCTTGAGTGAGGGAGTTTTTCCTGATCAATGGAAGAAACATGGGCTTGTGCTGCTACCCAAACGCGGTAAACCGGCGGGAGACCCATCAACCTACCGTCCGCTTTGTATGTTGGACACTGCGGGGAAAATTCTAGAGCGCATCATCGGCAACAGATTGGAAGCTGCGATTGAAGTAGCAGGCTGATTATCAGCACACCAGTATGGTTTTCGAAAAGCACACTCGACTGAGCCAAAAAGGGCCATGGAAGGAATACGATGGAGAAGAGGCGCAAAACAGTAACACCGGACGTTAACAACGCAATTAACACGGCGATCTGGAAACATATCTTGGAGGCGCTTCGAAATATGAGAGTACCAACTTGCATCAGCGGAATTTTGAAAAACTATTTCCAGAACACGAGGGCGCCGTGGCGCAGTGTTAGTGTGTTGGACTCTGGCGTTCGGATCCCGATAACACCAAAGCCATCGAATGTTTATTTCACGACGTTCCTCCTAGGCGGGTATTGGCAAAACCCCCGGTAGTAAACTTGTCATGAAAAGCCTCTCGACTGACGCCGTTCGAAATCGGCATTAAACAGTAGGTCCCTTTCACTTGTGTCAAAAATATATCACACACAACATTGAGAAAAGCTTGGCTCTGGTCCTTCGTGGGCTGTAACGCCACCAAATAAAGAAAGAGATTTCCAGAATACGCAGTAGCTGGAGGAGTCTCCCAGTTGTATGGCCAATACTGATGAACCTCATCTACGATGGCGTCCTCTTGAAACACCAGCCAAAGCTAAAATTGTGAGATTCGCGGACGACAAAGCGATAGTTGTAACCGCAAAACTACTAGAAGAGGTTGTTCAAATTAAAGAAGGCATTTTGGCTGTTTGAAAGTAGCATCCAAAATACCTTGGCCTTATGATCGACTCAAGGCTTACATTTAAAAACATCTGGAGTATATAAGCAATAAATTCTCTCAAGTGGGTACCTCCATTGCGCGAATTATGCCGAATTTAGAAGGACCAGAAACGGTCGTAGACTATTTTTAGCTAAGGTAGTCACATCCGTAGTATTTTATGTTGAGTTTGGGCCCGAGCTATAAAGGTGACTTTCTACAGAAGGAAAATCAAAAAATCGACTATATGCGCTAAGGGAGAATCGCACAACCTCGGAGCACGCTTCCTGCGTCATCGAAAGTATGTTACCCATTGATATACTGGCGCAAGAACTACAGAAAAAGTTCGTAGAGAGCAGACAGAAAGGACGGCTAACACACAGTGAAGCGGACATAAGAGAAAGAAGCAGAAGCCTAAATGAGTGACAACAACGCTGAAGCATTTTATCTAAGTACCGTTGGACTTACCGCCTTATGTTGGTAGGTGTAGGTAGTTATGTAGATCCATTTGGAATATACAAGAAATGGGCTGTCGGAGAAAAAATACTGACATGACTCAGCTAATACTAAAAGGCACTCTTATCCCAGTGTCCAAGGAAGCTAAGTACCTGCGAGTCATCTTAAATAGCAAGTTTCGTTGGTCAAAGTATGTTGAGTCAAAAACCACCAAAGCGCTGTCAGCTTTCTGGCAATGCAAAGGAGCTTTTGGCAAAACATGTGCCTGACAGCGGTATCTTGCCTATCATCGCCGTTATACAGTCTGCAGAAGTGGTCTTTCCAAATCCTCAGCATCGACTGCGACTCTACTACCAGTTCTGCATTTTCATCCCTGCAGGCCGCCGCTCTGGCTTTGTAGCCATGGCATGTTCGTTTTACCTTATTGTAAAACTTACGGACGTCATTCCTGCAGAAGCATCTCTCCATCTCCCCGATCTCACGCTTTCCGTTTTCTCTCTTCTTTCTTCTGAGAAGGGTGTGTTCCTCTCTTCTCTTCTGCTCATAGATTTCGCGAGTAACTCTCGTCCGTCGTTGCAGCATGGCTTTATATGCCTCTTGTTTTGCTGAATGGGCTTGTTCGCATTGTTCATGGGTTTCTAGGTGGTGGCGGTTTGAAACCCAGCACCTCTGAGGCAGCGTCTCTGACGGCGCTCTGGCAATGCGCCCATTCCTGCTCTATTGTTTGTGCTGTTGTGGGCGGATTTTGAGAGAGCTTGGAGGAGACACGATCGGCAAAGATTCTGGAAGTCTCTTGCGATTGTAGCTTTCCGACGTCAAACTTACGTAGTCCTACTCGCTCCTAAGCATTCTTGATATCTTCATTCGTACCTTGGTTACAACAAGATAGTGGTCCGAGTCGATGTTGGCCCCTCGGAAGGTTCGTACGTCGAGAATACAGGAGGAGTGTCTGGCGTCGATCGCAATGTGATCAATTTGGTTGGTGGTCGATTGATCAAAAGACCGCCAGGTATCCTTGTGGATGTTGAGATGGGAGAATTGCGTGCTTGCTACAAGGAGGTTACGCCCCACTAGGAAATCGATTAGCCTAAGTCCGTTGTCGGATGTGGTGTTAAGGAGGCTATGCTTTTCTATGATCGAGTCGATCGTCCTTTTCTTCCATTGGGGCGTGAGCGCATATTAAGCTAATGTTTCCAAATTTGGCTTTGATGCCAAATTGTTATGAGGCGTGTTCGCATATGTCTCGGAAGCTTAAGACTTTTTGTCGGAATCTTCCTCGAATAACGAATCCGCACCCAAATAGGCGCTGTTTGTTGAGGAGGATGAGACGGTAGAGCATTTTCTCAGCGGCTATTCCGCATTTGCTCGCGCATGGTAGTGCACCCTTGGGGCCGATGTGGTGTGTGCCGAATCTAAGCCTAAGACAAAAAAAAAAGAGACAAATTTGGATAAGTGTTATAAGACCGCCTGGAACAGAACAGAAAATTTCGAGTCGAAAAAGGCAGGCGATTATTCGAGCTTACCGTATCGTTGTGGTCGAATGTCCTAGGGAACATCAATTTCTAAAGCTTTGAACTCAGAACTGTGCCTCTTAATTAGCAAAGCTTACAGCAAAGCATTAGGTTCCGGAGAAAAGTACACTATTCCCTTGACTTGGTTTGATGTCTTTTTCAGCTTACATATATTCAATGAGCTGTTCCTCCCCAGTGGGTCACTAATTTATACATCACATCTGCTGCGAATAAAAAACAACAACAAAACTGACAGACTGCCAACAAACTAGTTCGTCACTTACTCTGTGTCAAGTTCCATTTGACACAACCCGATGCCAAGCCGCCTGTAGCACTTTATTCTACACACCCGATGACAGCTGTTAAATTAGCCGATAAGGTTTGTCAAAACTGATAGCGAAACAAAAAGGACAAACAAAATTAAAACACATTTCTTAGGAAGCAGGAAAGTCAACAAAACGACGTTAAGAATGAAAACCTGTCAACAGGAAGGTCAGCGCAAACTGCAACATGAGGAGGTAGCACATCACATTCGCACAGGTACAGAAGGGTTCGAGCTGTCAACTAATGCGCTGCTAAGCATGTTGATTGACATTTGACGACTTTTGATGGGCACGATATGTTATGCATGTCAGTTGTAACATCATCCTGACTGACTTGAGTTTATGTTTTTTTTTGCTTTGTGTTGTTTTTCTCTCGGTAGTTTTCGCCTTTTGCTAAAAATACAAGCACCGAGAGTACTATGTATGCATGGCAAGAACTTCTCTGAATGGAAGGGATTGTAACAGAGAAATAAAAAACAAAAGCAATAAAAACGCACAAGTAAATGCGAGGTAAAAATAGTCGTGGAACTCGCAATGTTGCGTGGAGTACAATTTAATTAGCAGCAGGAGATATGAAGATTGACATATTAACAAGGGAAGTCGCTACTCCTCAAGCCTTCCAGATTGCTGTGCGTCTAAACAAAAAAAAAAAATAAATAAAAATACATGGAGTATACCATCTACACATGCATATGTACGTGCAAGGCGAGCCGAGAATTATTGACGCTTGCTATACAACGAGCGGGGGTCACTAACCTCACGGGTTTGTTGTCTGAAAACATGATGTCCTCGTAAGGGAATGACAACTTTAAACGGATTACAAACAGTGAAATCATAATTTCATTAATCTAAATGAGGCGTTACAGTCCCAGTCCCAACCGTCTGGATCGGCTAGACTTAAGCTTGTTAAATTTAAGTTGTCATTAGCACCCACCTCGGGCGTGTATCCTTAATACGCAGTCATGCAAATTTCTTCCTCGGATGCACATCGAATGCACGAACGTGTTAGAGTATCATTCTGTCTTTAGAAGAAGCAGTGCCATGTGTGAACGATGATTGAAGCTGAAATACTCGACAGTCGGAATAAAGCGTTCCCTTGCTTCCTTGCAAATGTGTTTCTTTTTTTTTTTTGTTTTTAACAGCAGTCGTAACTGAATCCTTGAACACTTGTGCACCAGGTACATACCTTGCTACCTTGCTCTATAGGGGACGAGTGGTGATGGGAAACGTTAAATGTAATTTGTTTTATGAACATTCTCCGAAACAGGATCGGAGGGGTAGGAGTAGGTGGTAACCTGTTTTATAAGTTTCCTCAATGAATTTGAATTTCTCTGCTCAAACTCTCTTGCCAAAGAGCAAATTGGAGCTTAAAACTGTAGGAGTTCGGTTCGCCCCACATGTTACACTTCATCCCGAGAACCATTCTGCTCATACCTCATCGTCGTTGTTGTTTTAATTGCATAAAGGCGTCCATAAGTTCTTTAATTTGTGATCACTTAATGTGACGGTGATTAAACGACACCGAGACCAAGTACAGCGCCAGCCTTAAGGTCGTTCTCTATGTACACCATAATTTCCTCAAATTAAATTCTACTTGAATCTGCATTGGCCCCCAGCCCGAAAACCACTCAAAACCAAAAAACCAAATAGAAAACACCGTAAACAAGAAGACGAATGAAAAGAGTCAGGTCCATAAAATTTTATAGGAGTTAATCGAAGTCGCATGGGTAGACGCTGATGTGTATGCGCTGTGTGTGCTCGGTCGCCGTGTGCACCACGGAGTTATATTCTCTTTCCTTTTACGACAGTTCGTAAAAGAATATACGACCCCAAGTTCAGTTTCATGATCGTCATTATGCCACCATATTTCGAAGGCATTTAAAGGTTAAAGCCTTGAGTCGAACTGTCCCCGGTCCCATATACGAGTAGTCTAATCATCGTAAAAATTGACAAAAAAAAAAAAAAGAAAAATGCTTGGTCGTATGCCATCGCGCATGAGAGGCTTAAAACCTTAATTGCGAACTAAACTTCATTTATAGCTGGGTATCGATGATAACGATGATGACGGTTCGAGTGAAGCCCATCAAGGGCGTGCTAATTAAACGGATACGTTGATTGGAGTGATAAGTGTCCTCACACCGGATTTATTGTGACATTTATCAAGCTTAAGTAATCATCCATGCCGGGTGGCCACGTGAGAATTGGGTTAATACAGTGTCACCTCTTATCTTGTATCGAATCTGTCGAGACGATGTTGATGTTTTATTGCTCGTCGGAATCATCGGAATGCGGCCACGATGTCAGCATATTTGGCTTGGTCAGCGAGTAATGGTACTCAACTTCAATGTTATATGTGCCGGATATGTTTGTCGCCACAAACTGTGCGAACGCACTACATACACATATCGTCACTCCATTTTGCCACATGAATGCTTTGCTTTACGACGCATTTAATATGATTTGATGTCTTCATTGCGAATAATTTTATGCCGAGTGCCTTTCATTGCCAACATGGTCTCTTTCTCCTCTAATGAGATGTAAATTTAATTATTCGCAGCCACGCGGTTTTCTAGTTAAATTTATTCAAATCCTTGGTTCGTCGGCACCGAACGGTACTGGCACACCATCATCCAAGCTAACAATGGCTCACTGGACATCATTGACTCAACAATAATAGTGGCGGGATTGTGTGGTGTTTTCCATTTTCGTTTGTCCCGACCAGGATTTGCTTTCATCCCGCTTTACTGGCTCTCCGTATTCCATTGTATGTACCTGTAGCAAATATGGCAGACCTGGTGTATGCATCTCGCGCTTGACCACACGACGACGGAGTCGATGGTACATATTCAAATCGGGCGATTGCTGTCGACTTGAGCTGATTCTTAGATTTCATTTCGTGATACAAATGATCTGTTTTCTTGTAATCCAAGTGGATTTCCCTTAAACGGATTGGATTGGGTGAGTGTAAGCGGTAAATGTAGTCCTGGTATCCCGTGAATAGAGACATGATTGGGGAATTCTTTTGTTACGGTCGATATTCTGATTTTGGCATGCGAAATAACGGTCAGGCTGCGATTGCCAACCATAGGGTCATGTGAATTTCAATTTTCTAATTCAATTTCACCGTTACGTGTGCTTCATTAAACTTTGTTTAAGGTAAAGGATATCGTGAAATATTCAAATAAGTCTGTGACTTGGCGAGGCAAACGCAATGGCACAGAAGTCAGGAATAGTTTAAAAGCTGGGAGCTAGAAAAATGTAATTTCAGTGGAAAGGAGTAGATTCCTGTAGGATATGCTGACAGGAGGAATATTTTCAAGTATTAGGCCATATATGTTCAATCTTCAAGAGTTGTCCCAAAAGTATCCGATCTATTGCTGACGGTTTCCGTTAAACAAAATACATATGTGGGCTAGGTGCGACCTGCAAGGCCCACACGACCAACTTCCCTGTGGGGAAAATGAAAACGCCTATGTACATACTTACATAATTCCGTATTTTTTAATTGTTAGCCCCCGACGCAAAAAGAAGGGTGTTATGTTTGAGGTGTCTGTATGTCTGTCTGTGGCATCGTAGCTCCTGAACGAATGGACCGATTATGATGCCTTTCTTTTTTTGTGAAAGCTAACGTGATCGAAATGGTTCTTAGCTACAATTTGTGAGGATCTGTTCAGGTGTTTCAAGGTCATTCGCTCTATTTTTTAACTGCGATAGGATAATAGGTAATGTACCACCGCAATCAACCGCCATCGGGCGAGGTCAGTACTTAGATGAGGAACTACTTGGGAACACCGCGTGTTGTTGGCATCAAGCCGCGATTTTCCTACCCCTACATGTAATCCAGGGTAAGGAAACGCACATCCATGTGCGCACATTAAACAATCTATTGCTCATAAACAGCTTACGTTCGTGTGCAATTTCGATTGCCGACATTTTCTAATTTAGACTTTATAGAAAATGAAGCCATCTTGGACTAAAATATTATAAAAGTGGAAAATAAAACAAAAATGTTCAAGTTAAATGTTCCGTGTTTTATCATTCTGCAAACACCTCCCGAGCAGTAAATCCACTTATTTTGGCTTACGAGCGTGAGTGTGTGTATTTATAGAAAGTCACCCTATGTGCGCACTCCTCATGTGCGTTAAACAGAACCCACCCTACAGAGTGCGACTAGGCCAGAAATTGCGAAAAAGTATACCGAAATTGTATAGGTAACTAAGAGATGGTAAGCAATTCAAAAGGAACCGGACGGTCTTCATTTGACAGACTGAAAATGTTGACAGGAAAGAGGCTATTGTAATTAGTAAGAATAATGTTCTTCCTTCCTCTTAAAAAGGTTGAGATCATGGTACCCCAGTGTCGTCTAAGCGCAAGGAAAAGCCTTGCCAAGGGTGATTATTCGTTTGATGTTTCGTTGAAGCCACTGAGGATGCTCACTTCAGTTTTCCTCTCGGAAGGATACCACTTGTGAAAGGAGTAGGAAGGAACAGTACTGAGCTCGAGCTCATCTTTCCTTTTAGTATGTCTTTGCTACCTTTGCTTCGATACTTACAAACGCTTGCTTTTCATCTTATTATCATCGCGTCATTCAGTTGCATGACAAAGTTTCGTAATTTTGCATAGTCGAGCGTACCGTCTTTCCTATAGACTGAGTAGACAATGAACAGCGAGATTTAACACCTTGCTTCGCAAAGCAAGGCTAAGTAAGGCGTGAGAAAATGCTTAGATTTGAGCTAAGCTTGAAATCTATTGTAGACGTCTCTACCGATCATATAAGCTCCGAGCAGCGCTAATCTTACTTATGGGTCTTATACTAAGTATTTGTTTCCTTCCTCAACGTCGATATCCAACATGTGAGTATCACGTTTCCTTCCATCCTTTTAGTCGTTTGACATTCTGCGCTGACTGAAAACAACATCAGTAGTGTAAGCGCAAGTCGCGATGATTTTTCGATCTCGCTCGTCCCCATCATGCTATTGAGATCTTTTTGGATCTTCTGGGGTTTATCGGTGGTAAACTTGGACAAGCGAATCTAAGCAGCTGTTGGGCCATCTATTTCTTTACCATCGAGGGAGCTTTAGTAGTCAGCCGGTGCTAGGTCCGGGCTTTACGCTAGAAGCATAAACACTTTCTGAGTAATCAAAGATGTGTGTGACCTGGAATTTTTACAATGGAACACACTTTCTGTTCTGTTGGTGAATATAGGTCACTTTTTCTTGATTGCCTGGGAAGTTGTGCACGGCAGAGGACCAAATTGACCGCTTCGCGAGGTTATTCTTTCTTTGGTGGCGTGAAGCATCATGAAGCACCAGAGCCAAGCTTCTCTCAATCACCCATTTCGTAGGCGATTTATTTCTGACACAGGGGAAAGGGACCTAAAGTTTATTGCTGATTTCGAACGGCGTGAGGCGAGAAGCTTTTTCATGGTAAGCATACCAGGGAATTAGTCAGTATCCCGCCGAGGCGGGACGCTGCGAAATAAACATTTGTTGTTGTTGGTGTTATTGGGATCCGAACTCGCTCATCGTGCGTCAGAGTCCAACACACTAGCCACTGCGCCACGGTGTCCAACACACTAACCAGGTTATAGCAGCTAATAATGGACCGTTCCCCTTCAACACCCCCAATAATCGACATCACTTTGTTTACAGTCAATCCAGGCTTGGAAATCGTTTGTGTAGGGCCACCAACCGAAACGCCTAATTGATTGAGGTCCCTTTCCATCTGCGTGCGCGGCTTGGATGCAACTCTGCTGCGTTGTCCTTCAGGGTTGGATTCGAATATTCTTCGGGTTGGAGCTGTGGTAGTCATTCTTTTTACATGGCCCAGTCATCTTAGACGTTGTATCCGTCGACGTTTGACCAGACCGATGTCGTGGTACAGCCCATAGAATGGGACCGAGAGAATTTTCTTCTCGAAGCGTTCAAGTGCCTCCTCCTCCATTTTTGATAGGGTACAAGCCTCTATGAAATAAAGGAGGACCAGGATGATCACCTTGGTTTTTCGAGAAAGGACTCTACTTCGCAATTATCTCTTGAGGCCGAAGAAACAGCGGTTGGCAAGAGTTGTTTTGCGTGTAATATCAGCACTGGTGTCATTGCCGTTTGTATTTAGTAAGCCCTTTCTCTGATGACAGCATATATGTATTTGGTTTTGCTCTTGTGCACTTTCAGGCCCAGTTTAGCCGCTCCTGCTTCAATGCTCACAAAAGCTTCGCTGACGTCTCGCTGTACTCACCCAATTACGTTAATGTCATAAGCATATGCAAGCAGAATTGAAGTAGATCGTGCCTCGATCTCTGTTAATCTTTTCAAGAATGATGTTGAAAAAGTCACACGACAATGCGTCGCCCTGGCTGAATCCTTTTTTGACGTCAAAGGTTTCGGATAATTCGTAGATTTTATTGAGACCTTAACTGCCAGTAGATTCTATGGTCGATGTGTTAAAAAGTTTGAAAGGATGAGGATAGGTTACGTCAAAGCTTCGAAAATATATTTGCAAATATTACAATGAATGGTAGACCAAAATATTTCGCCATATCAGTTGAATAACTGCCATCCTTTTACATTTCCCTGGAATACATTAGCGATATAGCTCTGCGACCAACATAAGCAAGCCGACTCTCTGCCACTAGTCAAAGCAGTCAATATCCTAATATCCTAAGCATTAGTTTGTCCGTAACGAGTTTCGGCATCTCCAATTTATATGTAAATACAATGGGGCCATGTTTCCAACTTAAACTATGATGGTGGATCCACCACCTCCCAGTCAAAGGAACTTCCGTTCAGTCTGTAATAAGCATTTATTTCAGCGAATCAAATTCATCGCAAATCCTCCACAAAGCCGGAAGCTAAAACCACTAAAGTCTCATTATCTATCCACCGCGCCCCAAAGACCTAAATATCAAATTGATCCACTAAAACCTACTAGCCGACAATTGAGTTCTACTTAGAATACAAAAGTACAACCGTTCAACCGCTAACACTGCCCGTAGGGCGAATTTTCCAGTCTTCAGCACTTCAGATACTTGAAATGTACGATGGTGTTTGCCCCGAAAGTATGTTTCTGCTTCCCTAGCTCCCATCCATCCAGCAATAAATAGTGCTAATGAGAAGACGATAAGTAGAATCAAAAACGAAAACCAAAACAAAAAAAAACAAAAACCAATGAAGCCAAAGTGGAAAGAAAAACAACAAACCTTCCCCCCACTGGAGGAAGAGGACTCAGCAGAGAATGCGAAATTCCCATTTCACAGATGGATAACTTCTCATCTAACAGCAAGAAAGCTGGAAATTCCTCAACGCCATCACCTTCATCTCTGTGGCTTGCCTGACGACTTTGTACCATTCTTTTTGTCCTGTTCATTCTGTTTTTCTTTCTCGCCGTGCGTCGGGTCGTGTCTCCTCCAGCCATTTTCCACTTCCATTCAAATTCAATCTCTACTTCATTTCCTCATTTACCGAGTGCTCAGCGAAAAAAGCAAGGAATCGGCCGAAGACAACCGAATAATGGCTAAAGTAAATTGAGTTCTTAAGTTTAGATTTGCATTTCCTTTTGGTTTTGTATCTCTTTCGGCGTTCTTGGACGGTCGATGCATAAGCAATTCTTTAGGTTTTCACTTCTCCGAAGTGCGCGAGAAGATGTTTCGTCTTTATCCTGGACGGATGATTGGATGGGTATATTACGTGTGCCTCTTTCTGTTCTCTTTCTGGATTATGACACAATTTTGGTGATTGGCAGCATTGGCATCAGTTGGTCATTATTTAAGACTTTATTGTGTGACCCAGATAAAAGTGATAATACGGATGATCCGGCGCTTATTCTTCTGTATTGGACCGAGGCATCCTTTATGCATATTTGTGTGTCAATTCAAGGATTAATGAATGCAGCAGAAGGGAAAACAACAACGACAGTCCCCTGTCAATCGATAAATGAAATCAGGCCGATTCCATTCGATGCATATGCCATTTGATTCGACGTCACACAATTGAACTACCAGGTTCGATGGTTCATCTGAATCGAAGATCTACATATTAAACACTCGTACGCCTGACTCATGACCAATATCATACATATTAGGTTACACACAAGTACCTCACATGCACCACTGTCTCTCTCAAATTTGATTATGCAACTTATGGATTCAGATAGCAACACATGATCCAATTCTCATCTGTTGAAGCCATCCAAGCATTGCAGGATTTCAATATCATCGAATGCACCATTCAATGCAATATCAGTTCGTAAAGCGTACAAAGCAAGTTTCCCTTTTTTGATTTGCAATTTTGCCTTTTGTTTCGAGGCATCTCCTCACAGGCAATTGGGGGAGATTTCGAACAAGAACGAAACCACATTATAACTAACAAGGAAAGAGGAGAATATTATGATGTTAGGTCGAGCGATAAATTTCTACAATGGAGTTCTGGTTATAGTTCTTCGAAGGCAATAAATGGACTAAGCGACAAAGGACGGACGTGTTCCCTATAACTTCCCTCCTCTCACTCGATTGAAAGGTTTTCTTGTTTCATTTTATTAAAGGGATACTGATTGGTCAATGCAATCTCTGTTTGGCACAATGTTCTCTGGTCCTTTGAAACTGCACATATGATCCAAGGATTCGTCTGGCTGATTACACGTTAGTGGTCTCAATTGTTAGTTTTATCGGACAAAGGAGATGGATTGACTGAGGCAGAAGTCCATTAATGTGGCTGAGTGCAGTTAAAGTATGGTCTACATAAGAAGCACTTAAGATGCAAAAGACTTTTGGGAAGAAAGAGTTTAAGCTTCGAGCTGAGCACTTTGTTCTTCTCTATTTCGAAAGCATTTGGCAGGGCTTGCCACGTATTCCATTAATCGGAAATGCAAGCTTATCGGATCGATGAGTCTCTTCTATACAATTGTTCAATGCAAAGCAAGTCGTTTTGGAGGGACTAAAGTTCGACATCCAATTTTTAATGCTGTCATTTTTGTAAACGACATCACTCGCTGAAGACAGTACCCTCAGCTTCACATATTCGTTCACTAGCTTACGTGCCTGACCTTTGGCTGTAAGTAAGTGTAAGTGGCAGCGTTTGTTAAGCTTATTCAATTCCAATATCGACACAATTATTATGTGAAGAGAAAGGAATTACCGACTCGTAGCAATTTTTTTTTTTTTTCAAATCTTTCTATCCTGGATATGTGTGTCACTGACAATCTTAGTTAAAACAACCAAATATTCAGGATCGCTAAAAATGTTGACATATACTTAAGACGCTCATTCACCCTAAATTTAAGGTGAACGGTCATGTCTGCTCGGATGGCATAGGACGAACAAATGCCTCGTAGGGGTAGCGTCTATCCGACGGATGCCGGCCTGCTAAAAAGCGAGAAGAGCCACCGCAGACGAACACCTTGCGGCACTGTTAGAAAGTCCCATCCCCATCTCCTCGTGGTGTCATCTATAGACTTTCTCAGGAAATTACAGACGGGGAAGACGAATGGTGAGTTTCCTGCGCCCAAAACAGGTTTAGTCGGTTGAGCTACGGCCCAGTAAGCCGTAACAGTAAAAGAATCATAAACTCAGAAACAACCACAAGCCTCGGATTTAACGGACAGACTACTTATTGCGACCCCCGCAAAGGATAAAAGGACAGGTTTATGGGTTCTGTACCTGAAATGTTAGGTCCCCTAACAGACCAGGTGCCACCACTGTGTAAAGAGGTAATCTTTGAACTAGTCGCAGGAAAGCACGGCCTACACGATACCATGTCCGAAAACGGATGCAGGCTAATAGAGTTTTGTGATGTGACGTAATCTCCTAGTAGCTAGCACACAATTTCCACATCTAAATATCCATAAGGGGACCTGGCAGTCTCCAAATAGATCATATCGCGATCGACGTCAGACACTCCTCCAGCATCTTGGATGTCCGAACTTCCCGAGGAGCTAACGTTTGTACGGATCATTATCTTGTTGCAGCTAAGGTACGTATGGGGACATCGCGAACACCACTCCGGAATCAAGTAGGACCAGCAGAATTTAAAGTCAAGAAGCTGCAATCGCAAGAGACCGGCAGGACCTTCTCCGATCGTGTCTCCCTCAAGCTCTCAAAAGAGCCGATGCAAACTCCACAAACCATAGAACAGCGGTGGAGAGGGTATCAAAGCTCCATCAGGAATGCTTCCTCTGATATATTAGGTTTCCAGCCACCACCTAGGAGAGACCCTTGGTTTGAGAACGAGTGCAGACAGGCACATGTAGAAAAACAGAATGCATATGTACATGGTCACTTTGTATCAACCAACGAGAGCTGCTAGTGAGCTCTATGAGCGGAAAAGAAGGGAAGAGCATGAGCTTTTGAGACGGATAAGATAAGATATAGTCGGAAGAAAGCCTGCCCGATGATTGGAATCTCAGCATCGTTCGCCCTGCTCATAAACAAGGAGACCCCTATAACCGCGTCAACTGTAGGGGAATAAGTCTCCTTAACATCGAGTCTGCTATTCAAACCCCGAGGAACGACGTTGCAGAGGACGGCCGCATCTTTGGTGGCGCACACAGGTGGAAGGGGACCTTAACCAGCTATGGGTGCACCGCTGGAAAAAGCTGGCAAAAGATCGTGCCAGCTGAAGAAGTTAGTTGGGGCCCAGGTTTACACCATACTGTAGCGCCATCAAAGTAAATTTTATGATGACAGTGTCAGATTCGACAGATTTATACTGGTGTCATCTCAACTCCCACCAGGATGGTGGCTATGCGGAGGGCTAACAATGTAAAAAGAAAACTTGTTATGAATGAGAATGTAGCCTCGGATACAAGGACAGATACCCAGCGACGAAACGGAAAGAAAAAGGACCACGATTGGCGAGTATGCTCCTGAAATATGAGAACTCTCTACATCCCTGAAGCTACTCATCAAGTAGAAAAGGCTCTCATGCAATATAAGGCGGATATAACTGCGATCCAGGAATTACGCTGAATAGGACAAGGAATGGTAAGGAGGAAGGATTCGTCGCGCCTAGGTGTGATCCGCATCCAAAGCAGAATTTATAACCTCACCCTTATCTGTGCAAATGCCATAACGGCAAGGCCGAAGAACCCAGTAAAGACGATTTCTACGAGCTTTCGTACGACATCAAAATCGTACTCGGGGACTTCAGCGTCAAAATCGGTAAGCAGAACATCTTTGGCGGAGTAGCCGGAAACACAGCTTCCACGATACGACAACAGACAACGGCTTCCGACTTACGGACTTTGCGGCAATTCGTACTACGGTAATAAGTAGCACTAGATTTCCTAACAAAAGATCCACCCAGTAAACTGGCAGTCTCCAGATTTCGAACTGCCAACCAAATTGACCATGTCCATGTGCTCATAGACGTAAGATATGCGTCGAAAATCCTGGATATTAGAACACTCAGAGGCCCAAACGTCGGCTCTGACCATTCTCTAGTGGCAGCAAGACTCAGAGTCCGACTTTCCAATGTTAGAAAGCTACATTAGCCCACCAAGAGGAGGCTCAACATTGGAAGCCTTTACACCTCACTATAGGCTACGCGCCACCACCGACTAGATACCCGTGCATGGTATGATGGCGAGCGTGAGCATAAAAAGCGAGCGACCGATGAAGTATACCAAAATATGCTGCAAAGGAGAACGTGAACAGCGCGCGAGGAAAACCGAGTCAGCAGGAGGCAGAATAAAAAAAAGAAAAGACGATGTGGCGGTATATCCTTGCTCAATGTCGCTTACAAGATACGAATGTCTAAAGCTGTTTCGCACCGCACCAATCGATATACATATATCAATGCGGCCTTCGGCCGAGAAGATCGACTATAGACCAACTATTCACGCTGCGACAAGTCCTGGAGAAGACCAGCGATTTTCAAATCGATACCCCCCTCTTTATCGATTTTAAGGCCGCATATGACAGCATTCATCTCAAATTCTTATTTAACGCCATCACCGAATTCGGGAACCGGGGAAACTGATCCGAATATGTTGAGTCACGCTAACAAGCACCCAATATTCGGCAAGGAGATAAGCTTACTTGCACCTTCTTCAATCTCGTTTTGGAACAAATAGCGCGGCGGGCCAACGTCAACACGGAAGGCACTATCTTCCACAAATCGGTCCAGTTGTTGAGCTACGCAGACGATATTGATATTGATTCCCAGCGCACCATTGTGGAAGCTTTCACGACGATTGCAAATCAGGCGAAACGAGCTATGTAGTCTTCACATCACGAAATATATGCTGTCAACAAAAAAGTGGTCCGTCACCCATCACCTAGGATAAAACCTAACGATCGGCAGCTATAATTTCGAGGTGGTGAAGGAATTTACATATACAGGGTGCCCACGAGCAGTGTGCCAGAAGGCTAGAGCGTGTAGGTCTGGTCAAGAGAAGAAAAAAATCGTATGGGAGGGAGGGCAATTTTCTAAAAAAATTGACTTAATTTGAAAAAAAAAAATATTTAAAAACAACGGTTACATCCACAATGCCGCGATATACTTTTTTGTAAAGCCAGAAACCTCTTCTTTCATCTTGCTTAAGGAACAGTTTTTGAGAAATTAATTTTCAAACTCAAAATTTTGACAAAAAAAAAAAAAAAAAAAAAATTAAAAAAAAAGTTTCGATCTAATTTTTTTTCCAAAATTTTACGTAATTAAGTACTAATTTTTTTTTCAAGAATTCTTTTCTCTTATTAATTTTTAGTTATAAACAGCAAACCGGATGCAAAAATATCTTGTAGTTTTTAAGAAATTAAAAAAAAAAAAAACCCAAACAACTTTTTTCTAAGAAAAGCCTTTTTTTTTGGTTTTAACGCGGCTGGACTTGTAGGCAAATTAATGTATGAAACATTGACCTCCTTTTTATTAGTTTTGAAAAATTCGGAGTTTTATGAGGATGCAATAAAGTGACACAGTATTGGCGTAGTCCTGGATTAATCCTTTTTTTTTTTGTTCATTGATAACGCCTGAAAACTGACCTGCTGACCTTTCGTCTGGGTCCGCCCACCGTCGTTGGGTTCTACCCGTTAGGACCTTAAGGCAATAAAACCGCAACTTTTCTATTCTGAATGAAACATTTGGGCACTCCAGCATAATTGCTATCCTCCTTGTACTAAGGGAGGGATTATGTCTGACCAAATCCTCGATGCTCTAGCACTCCGTGCTCTTGCAGAAATGGGTTTTTATTAAAAATGCGATGCCTTTTATTTACATTTGGGTTGCAAATATTTTATTTTTCAATAAAGAAAAATTGCGGTTTTATTATCTTAAGGTCCTAACGGGAAGAACCCAACAACGGTGGGCGGACCCAGACGAAAGGTCAGCAGGTCAGTTTTCAGGCGTTATCAATGAAAAAAAAAAAAAAAGGATTAATCCAGGACTACGCCAATGCTGTGTCACGTTATTGCATCCTCATAAGACTCCGAATTTTTCAAAACTAATAAAAAGGAGGTCAATGTTTCATACATTAATTTGCCTACAAGCCCAGCCGCGTTAAAACCAAAAAAAAAGGTTTTTCTTAGAAAAAAGTGGTTTGGGTTTTTTTTTTAGTTTCTCAAAAACTACCAGATATTTTTGCATCCGGTTTTTTGTTTTTAACTAAAAACTAATAAGAGAAAAGAATTCTTGAAAAAAAACTATTCCCTAAGACTGCTTCGCTTGAAAACAAGATGAAAGAAGAGGTTTCTGGCTTTACAAAAAAGTATATCGTGGCATTGTGGATGTAACCGCTGATTTTTATTATTCATTTTTCCAAATTAAGTCAATTTTTTTTAGAAAATTGCCCCCCTCACCCCCTCCCATACGATTTTTTTCTTGTCTTGACTAGACCTACAGGCTCTAGCTTTGGCACACTGCTCATGGGGCACCCTGTATATATATGTACGTACCTCGGGGCAAACAAGAACTTCACGAATTACATCATAGTGAATATATGGCGCAAAATCACCCTCGGCAACCGGTGTACCGAAGAACCAAGATTATGCTCTACAGAACTTCTATCCTGCCAGTCCTTCGAGAGAAGAATTCTGTAACGGATATTCGGCCCTGAGAAGTCATAACCGTCAACTCTGTGAGCTGTACACAGATGTGGATATAGCCCGGAAGGCTAAAATCCGTTGACTGCATTGGCTCGGCGACATCGAGCTCATGGACACCAACGCTCCAGGTAAGAGGGTCTTCGAATCCGAGCCTTCTGGTTCGAAAAGAAGGGGGAGACCGAACCTCCGGTATAAAGAGCAAGTGATCGCGGACGCAAGACAACTTGGTCTCTCCGACTCGAGGCAGCGTGCCCGGGATCGCCAAGGATGGAAAGTAAGTAAGTACGTAAAACAAAAAATCAGCGCCATAAAAAGAATTAGTTCAACAGATTGTATGTTGGCGTTACAGTCCATGAAGAACCTGAGCCGAGCTTCTCTCAATCACCCATGTTGTGTGTGATTTCATTTTCCCATAGGTGAAAGGGACCTACAGTTTATTGCCGGTTCCGAACGGCGAATTTCGAGAAGCTTTTCATGACAATTTTACTACAGGGAGTTTTGTCAGAACCCCGCTGAGGAGAAACACCGTGAAAAACACGTTCGATTACATGGCTGTGTCGGGATTCGATCCCGTGTCATCGGCGTCAGAGGCCAACACACTACCCACTGCGCCACGGTGCTCTCAACAGATAGCGCTTATGAAAGATATGATACAACGTGATGTACAATGTACATTAGTGCATGACTGTTTAAAACCGTAATAATGACTAACATTCGTGTAAAGGGACCAGTTGAATCCTATTGTTATATCTACTCTAACAAAATAGGTGTAAGGACTAACCAACGTCCGTTTTGGACATAAAACAAAACAATATTTTCAAACGAAACCACAATAAAGGAGATGCTATTTCAAAACAAAGGACCTAATTGTCTGCGAGTGCACCGAAAATGCCTGTGTTTTCCAAGTGCTCACGCTGGAGCGTTTCTAAATATACATTTTTTTTAACTACTACTTTCATTACCGTAAACGCTATACGATAGCATTTCCTGCAGGTGCAGTGCCATAAAGAGCCGCAAAACTTAAAAAAAAAAAAACAAAATTGCAACATTCCGTCCGGAACCTTTTCCGCTTTTTTATTATTGCATTCATTGCTTCGAAAACAATGTAAAGTGTGCATTTCGTCTGACCGATGCAGGGAATTAAAAAATGCTAAAAATCCATTCAGCAAAGTATCCCCTTCAATACGTTTACATGCGAGTACTCAACTCAGGGCAGTAATTAACAGGCCAAGCGCACAAATAAATTAGCAGCACTTTGAACATTGTAAGCGCCGCTGCGAGGCTATGGGAAGGATAACGATGATGTTCTGACGGTATAGTGTATGGGGGAGTAGAATACGACGAACACTATCATACTTTGTCGAGTTAATTAAGAGTAACGCTGAATTTGCTTTTAAGCAGATTAAAGAGGAATATTGTAGAGAATTGTATCTCGTCGTTGTAGTCTTCGGGCTTAGATAATTATAATTACATTTAAGTCCCCACTTAGTGTCCTTTATAGTGAAAAGGAATTCTATACAACTTACCTTACTCCCGGTCACTTCCTCCACTTGGTTATTCTATTCCTTTGAGAGATATGTATGTTTGAAATAAAAAACCGAAAAAACAATCACAATATTTACATCTCCGACTTTACACAAACTTCCTGTATAGGCACTTAGTTCCTCGATAGTATCTCGACCGATCTAGCCACGTATACCAACGAAACGATAACGACGATGATTTCTTTTTTATTTATTTATTTATCGAGCAATATCTGAAGAATCGCTGCAAACACGCGACGAGCACGCACGTCGCTCTTTTAGTGCAATTCCAATAAACATAAAATTCGCATTTAATGCATTTGCGAGTTGTTATATTTGTCACATAAATTGCTGATGGCGGCTTTCAGAATTTTAATTACGCGCAAGTATACCGCTTGTGGTTGTACGATCACGAGCGGATTTTATGACCGACGGCGACGCGCACTAATCCCGGGATTAGACAGAGTTATGTTAATAAACGTGTGCAGATAATGCAGATAATTGCTCATCTTAGGATGTAGCTCTGTACGTTGTTTTTTTCGAACATTTGCAGTTGGGATTTTATGTCATAATTAGGTTTGACGGAATGATAATTGACGGAACACTGTTGATTTGTCGGCCGCTAATCCATATATACGGATGCTCTGTGGGTATAAGTATCTGAAATGGGAAAAAGAAAATTGAACGGATTTAATTTACATTTTTAATAATCTCTTAATAGGTATAGTCGACTCTAACAGAGGACCTTTGGACAATTTAATTTCAATACAAAGTTGAGCACCCCGTTACGTTATCACGTATCCATGTAACGTCTGGTTCCTGTCTGTCATAACAAATGAAATCGGAAAAACAAGAAAACAACCCACCAGGCAACTGTCTGTGGTCATCATACCCTCTCCTGCTTGGTCATTGGCAACTTCGAAGCAAAAAAAAGACAACTCACGAGATGCTCCCTTCATTAATTGGATGTTTATCAACAGCCAGACGCTATTTACAACCAAATTCAATTCATCAAAGGTCTCCGTACAACCATGCATTCAAATGAATAACTAAGACCACCTCCTCCGCACAATTCCGCAATGTAAGACCTAGTCGACATTCTGTGCACTTAAATTAGTCCCATAATTGCATGCACGCTCCCGAAACTATGGTAGCTGCTAGCAGTCCTCCACGCAACACAACTCGTGTGGCATAAGTCAATTGTGGATTCCACTCTTGAGTCTCGAAATACATATGTATGTACATATGTACATATGCGCTCAACCACGCATTAAAACAAAAGATTTGCGCGGCCTGTTTGTCGTTACTTACTCGTACGTACTCGTACGTATTGTCGGCTTCGCGCGAACCTGCTCATATGCAACAGTTCGACTGTGCCAAGAGCCATCCATGTCCATGCAGCACATGCATCATGCTCCATGCTTATGGTCGGATTCTTTGTTTTATTCATTTCTCTTCATTTAATTGTTTGCTGTCATAGCATTTCATAGTTCTCCTGCACCGCATGTGCACCATCACTCCTTACATGGAATATGTACATTTCCATTCGTGTCACTGGAGGATCTCATTAATGGAAACTATTTCCTGGTGCGCTTAGTCATCACGTGGAATATACCACCACAGGAGGCGCCAAAAATTATTTCCACTTGTCACGAGGCAATCTCCCAATCATGTCGACGTCAGAATTCCTTCTCGAATACAAGTCAACATTTGATCGGTGAGCTGACGCGCATATCCTTGTGGTAAGTATCTAAAATTAATAGCATTTCCTTCACTTTTTGTTTGTCGTTGTTGTTTTACGTTTCATTCCATTTAAATATTCGTCTAGCCCTTGGGAAGCTTCACACAGAGTAGCTCCGCAATTGTGGCGTGGCATATTTACGTGTGTAACCAAGTCAGACAGGATATTCCTGACACATACCCGCTCATGGAAGTATTTGCTCGAGCTACATCGAATCCTATGAGCACGAATTCGTATAAGAATTTGTCAGAATGTTGGATGAGTTCGCGGGCATTGATTCTGTACATATAACAGGAAATGAGATCCATCAACCATTAGTGCTAGTCATTTATTTAAACTTCATTTTGACTAATGTAGTTGTATGGTGAACCGTTGAGCGGTGACATGAAATAGGGACCGATGGACTGTTTTCTGGTCGCACTCGACATCGTGGTTTTTGGTGGGAAATTAATTAGCTTGTCTGCGTCGTGTTTAGTTAGTTGTCGCGAATCGATTCTAGATCACTTTATTTGGATAGCTTTGTGAACGAGGATATCGTAGAAGAATTTCTGACAGGAAGACAGATTGGGTAATGAGTGTGATTAGGGCTGGAGTTGGGAGTTGATTAATGGATGAGCGATTCCGTGGACATTCTTTGAGGATGCTGGGGAATAGTAGTGGTATTTAAAAGAAACAGAGTCCTCAACTTAAAGGGTGTATCTAAAAATGATCCCAAATTCGAACATGCAAGTGGGATGAGAGCACCGTGGCACAGTGGGCCGATGACACGGGATCGAATCCCGACACAGCCATGTCATCGAACGTGTTTTCACGGTGTTTCTCCTCAGCGGGGTTCTGACAAAACCCCCTGTAGTAAAATTGTCATAAAAAGCTTCTCGAAATTCGCCGAAACTGTAGGTCCCTTTCACCTATGGGAAAATTAAATCACACACAACATGGGTGATTGAGAGAAGCTCGGCTCTGGTCCTTCGTGGACTATAACGCATAGAAGTGCGATTGAACTTGAAATTCCTTTTTTTGCGATAAGACCAATGACGAATATGGAATCATGCACCGCCCTGGTGGTTTTCGTTCGAGCCCTAAAAGGGAGTCAAACAGGCTGTTCAACATTATATGGAAAAAAATATAAATTCATTTACACACCTAAAATAAAGTATGTACGATCTACCTAATAAGCATTTAAAGCCGGTTTTTAGCTATTTTTTCCCATTTAAAGCAAATCCGCGTCAAAAGGGGTGTTCAACTTTGTATGGAAAAAATAAAAATGAGCGTATTGATGTGAAAATCTACTCAAATATTACTCACAAGCTTGCTTAAAAATTAAACAGCTTAAAAGAACCACGCGGAACGCATTCGTTCATATTAACGGCGAGCGATTCCAACAAAAACTTAGTGCAATACAAATCGAAGAGAATGAAAGTAGAAAAAGACTTCTGAAAAGATTTTAGGAATTTAGTAAGATAGTGTTAATTAAAGATTATTATTGTAGTGCAAGGGAATAATGCCGCAGTTAAACGCTGACGAGGCGGAATATGTTAATTTTGAAAATAGGTGTCAAAATTAGAATGTTTCTCAGAGGCGTCACTTTTTTCTTTCAGTCAATTGACTGTTATTACCAGCACATAAGAAACGATATATCTTACTAATGGGTAGGAGGAAAGCATGCCCGACGAATGGAATCTCACCATCGTTTCCCTAAAGTCCACAAGAAAGGAGGCCCCTATAACCGAATGTAACATCTTCTCTGACGTATAGTGCGAACGCCTGAAACCCTTTCGGGATAATCTGGTAAGCCCCTACTCCTATCAGTGTGGTTTCAGCCCTGGTAAATCTACAATAGACCAAATATTCACACTGTGGCAGATCCTTTAGAAAACCCAGGAATACCAAATACACCCCCACCACCTTTTCGTCGCCATGTTTAATTTTGATATCCCTGCCAAACACGTTAGATTGTGCAGGATGACAATGGAAATTCTCACTGCTCCATTAATATCGGTAGCGAATTAACTTGGACCTTTGCTGTTAAAAAAGGATTTAGACAAGGTGACGTGCTGTCATATAACTTTTTCAACATCATTCTTGAAAAGATCAGACGAGACTCACTGGCCAACACAAGAGGTACGATCTATTTCAAGTCTGCGCGATGACATTGACGTAATTGGACAAATACAGCGGGACGTTAATGAAGCGTTTGATAGCATTGAAGCAGAAGCAGTTGAAATAGGTCTTTTGGTTAATGAGTCAACCAGAAAAGACGCACAACACCGACATCTCGGCCAGAACGTCACAATTGCTACAATTTCAAAGTGGTCAAGGACTTCGTCTACCTTGGCTCACAAGTGACCAGCAACAATAACACAAGCGCTGAGATCAAACGCAGAATTACTCTTGCCAACCACTGCTTCCTTGGGCTCAAGAGGTGACATAGAAGTAGAGCCCTCTCTCGAAAGACCAACAAAACCTTAATCATTCCGGTCCTCCTCTATGGCGCAGAGGCCTGGAATTTAACGAAAGTGGATGAGGAAGCCCTTGGTCGTTTTGAGAGGAAAATTCTGGGAGAAGAAGTCACAACGACGAACTTAACGGGCTATAAAGCATTATTGGCCTAGTACGACGTCTTCGGAAAGTCTAAGATGACTAGGCCGATAACACAGCTCCGGCCCAAAGCGTCGTCGAGTCTAACCGGGAAGGACCGAATCTAAGGTGGTGCACACAGGTTTAAGGGGACTTTAACCAACTGGGAGTGCGTTGCTGGAAGCAGCTGGCAAAAGACCGTGTCAGGTGAAGAGGCTTGTTGGTTGAGGCCCATGTTCACACTGGACTGTAGCGCCAACTAAGAAGAAGAATGCTAGGGCCTGCACTCTTGCAAAATTACACTGACCCAGAAGCTGAAGGGAAACCACCTTAGACAATGGGCTCTGGAGCTCATCTCTAACGAAGGGGCCCATTTTTGGGTGAATGGGTAAGTCAACAAACAAAATTGTCGAATTTGGGATAAAACCAATCCACATGAGAGCTAAGAGCGTCCAATGTATCACGAAAAAGTCACTGTGTGGCGTGGATTTTGGGCTGGCGGTGCGCGTCATCGGCTCATATTTCTTTGAGAACGACATTGGTCGATGATTACCAACTTCTTTTGGACTGAATTGGATGATATGAACACCAACGACATGTGGTTTCAACAGGACGGCGCTACGTGCCACACAGCTCAGGCCACATTGGAATTTCTGGACGAGCGCTTTGAGGGCATGGTCATCTCCCGTGAAGGTGCTGTGAACCGGCCACCGGGATCGTACGGGTTTTTCTGAAGTTGCAGGCATAAGAGAATGAGCCACAAGCCACAGCGGCCTTCAAAGCCAACATAAGATTTATGCGCATGAGTCATGTAAAATTGGATATTTAGGATGCGCTCCACCCAGAGAAGCCACAGCGGACGTTGGAATGATGTTATATTCCATATATAATGGTATCGATAGGCCTTTCAAACGAATAAAAAACTTCGATGATATCTAACACACACTTTTTTTTATTTAAATTTAAAGATACGAAGCGCTTAATGAAAGACCCTGTATAAGCATAAGAAAAATGCCACAGGACTTGAAGAATATACACAAATCACAAAAACGCTTTACTCAATTCGTTTTTAAAAGCCCCCTTAATAGACTTATCCATTCGCCCTCAGCATTCTCTGGAACGCTCCTCTAACAACCACATCGAATCATCCAATCACTCATTCGAATTTCAAAATAGGTGGGTGGTTGAATGGTGACATTACTCGTTGAAACATTAATTGTCATCCGACAGTCCCCCCCCCCCCCCAAAATCCCGAAAACCACTCAATCAGCTTTCATTAATTTTTCATATAAATCGCTACCGACAATAAAGCAACAAAAAAAAAAAAAAAATCATAACGAAAAAGATAGAAAAGAATCGAGTACTAATTTATGAACGAGCCCAGAAGTAAGACCGAAACTAATGAGGCACTCTGGCTCCTCGGGAGCGCTCCTCCTCACTCCTATGCTAATCAAATTGCAGAAATTTGTTAATTTCCTACAATCTCATCTCCTAAAATCCAAAAACAAAAGAAGACCAAACTAAAACACTCGAATGCCTACAACCGTCGAATGTAAATATTTATTAATGGATTAGCATTCGAGAACGTGAGGTGAATGAAGTTGAGGAACCTCTATCCGTCGACGGGGTATCTTTGGTGGAGTCTTTGATGTTGGATGAATTTTAGGTGGCGTCATAAATTTTCAATTCGTTTGCATGGGTATGCGGCATAAATTCGTCTTCGAGATGTTTTTTTTGTCATTAGAAGTATCGGGAGGAGACAAATTCCATGTTGGCAGCATTGGTGACCTGAGTGTACGTGGATTTGAATTTATGATTTTTAATTCGTCGTTCTTACTTTCTCGGTTAACTCGTCTAACAAGTGAACGGTGATGGATGTTATCGCTTCAAGTGGCAGTAATCATGTAGATAACGTGGCGGTGAAATACTTGGACGGAGAATAAAAATTCAAATCGTGTGATAGGGAGCAACGTTATTAGGTGGCCTGCTTGCATTAGCAAGGATTTGGTGTCAATTATGTTATAGATACCTGTTGTGTGTGTTAACAAAATGAATTGGCGATATGTGAGAGACCTCTCTGCTTCACGTCTTAGCACACTATCAGATGGAAGTGATTATAACGATCGCTTGCCGGTAATGGAAGAACATTAGGGGTATAGAGAGAGGTAAGGAAGCTCAAATTTGATTGCTTTTTAAATATAACTAAATGAATAAAGATATTCTATATAAATCAATATTCTATATAGATCGAATAAATTAAAAAAAGATTTTTAAGTGGCCCTAATCTACTCGATCGTCTGCCATTAACTTGAATCATCGCGCATCAGCGGTTAAGCCTGACATTCCTGATGCTGGCCTCTTCGGACTGTTTTTAAATGAAACGGGTTGGCCAATCTTTCCAATATTTATGCCAAAACTTCTTCACCTGTGTCAATGTACCCAACTAAACTGGTAAGTAAATTTGTTAATGGAGAGCACGGGCTCGGACATATAGGGTAAAGTTGTTGAATGCTCTCAATCTGGCGAGATATCAGCAACGATCCCCTGTTTCAATGCCCCCTCGCGGCGTCCACAGGATAGCCTCTATAACAACCATTGAGAGGTGAACAAATGTATGGCAGCTGTCGCCTTAGGTAAGAGGGCGCTAGAATACCCCGACCGGACTGCGGTTGTACGGCGGGCCAGCAACCCGCCCACGTAAAAAAAAAAAAAAATTATGAATAAGCAAAATGCATCGGATAAACGGACGGATTCTCGAAGACGACATGGCGAGAAAAAGCATAGATTTCTCCGCAAGCTAATCCACACAGCAACCTGCCGAACCGCCAACCAAATGGACTCTGACCATTTACTCGTAGCAGCAAGATTCAGACTTCGACTGCGTAATGTTAGAAAGCTGCACCAGCCCTACCAAGAGAAGGTTCGCCATTGGACGCCTGATCACACCGTAGGTTACCAGAGTCTACAGGGAGCAACCGAGTGAAAGGCTCTCCGGTATGCCTACGTCGAGTACAAATGTCAGCAATATGTGGCTGCTGAGAACACCTTAGGCTACCTACCAATTCCGACAAGTAACTCGTTGTTCTCTGGCGAGTGTGAGCAGAATATGGCAGTAACCGACGAGGCGCACCAAAAGGCGCTGCAGCGAAAAACCAGGGCAGCGCGAGAAGGGGAAAGGAGGAAAAAAAATTGCTACGACTACAGAAAACAATCTTCAGGGCCTCCATACGGGCCTTTTATAAGAAAGCTAAAGGCCTTGCAGGAAGCTTCAAGAAAGGCACCCAGGCTCTTCGAAATTTCTAGGGTAATGTTGTCAACGACCCGCAGGGTATAGTGTATGTACTTAAGCAGCATTTCCAGCAGCTGCTTAACGAGCATGACTAAGAGAGGGTGGTAGGAACTGAGGAGATCCCAAGTCCAGCCGCTGAAGTAATCCTCCCACCTAGCTTCGAAGAAGTCGGCACACCTATTCAAAAGCTGAAGAACAACAAAGTCGCAGTCTCTTCGAGGCTGGTAGCGATGTTCTGGTAGGAAGCATGCACCAGATCATCTTTAGAATTTGAGAGGACGTATGCATGTCCGACGGCTAAAATATCAGCTCTAATTGCCCCATCCACAAAAAAGGCGATCTACCTCTTGCAAGAACTATAGAGGTATATCCCTGCTCAATGTCGCATACAAGATCCTGTCCAGCATATTGTGTAAACGTCTAAAGCCCTTTTGCACCGCACTTATCCGGCCTGGAAAATCGACTATAGACCAAATATTCACGCTTGGTCTTAAAGTCAAAGAGGATAAGACAAGGTACAGGTTGTCAAGCAAAAACCGATCCGTCGCTCACCACCTGGGACAAATTATAACGGTTGACAGCTATAATTTCGAGGTGGTTAAGGAGTTCGTCTACCTCGAGGCAAACGTAAACTCCGCAAACGACAACACAGTGGAGATCCGGCATAGGATCGCTGGCCTGATTAGTAAGTAATAAATTTCGTAAATACTTTCGAAATAGGGTTAGAGCATAGATCCTACCCTGGACTTAAGGTCCAACTACAACTTTAATGAACTTAGGCCAGTTTAGATAGATAGGCAGGTAGGACTGGCCGCCTGGTATCAGAGAGACCAATTAGCGCATGTGCGCTGTTTTGATGCCACCTGTGTGTCGATTTGTGTTTCAAATCCATCCTGTGGAGTTAAGAACCTTAATGTTACTGAATTCTGATAGGTCGTCAAAGAAGGCTTTGCCGAGTGTACGCTGGCTGGTTCTAGCTAGAGCCGAGCATTCGCATAGGAAATGGTTAGGTTAGGTTAGGTTGTAATGGTTGGCATACGATATCTGTAGGCCGAAATCGGCCCATTGTGATACCACATGGATCATATAAACTAGATCCGCCACCTGAAAACCAATCAGTGCTTCTGATGAAGCGATTGATTTGAGCCATTTCTATATCTGCTAGCTCACTTACGTTATCGCAGAAGGGCGCGCCGAGGTAGACCCTCCTGCGATTCGCAAAAGAGGGAGCAGAGGAGGTGGTGAATTGATTCCTCCTTCTTCCAATGCACGCGGCCGCGGCAGAAGTCATTGGCAGGTAACCCTAGTTTGACGGCAAGTTTTCCAATGGTGCAGTGACATGTAGTGACGCCCATTAAAGTGCTTAAGGTTCTCGTTTGGGTTGCCACAAGATCCCTAGTCCGTTTAGCTAAGGCCAGATTTGTTTAGTGATAAAGCCGATGTTACTTTGGTTCCATAGCCTCTATGGTTCGAAGTTTTATCATGCTCTTTACCGAGCTTATTGGTGTTTTTAAATTCCCGAGGGTTGGAAGACTGAGTGTGCCTGACCCTAACCTTGCGAATTTATCGGCCGCGCAGTTTCGTGGAATATTCTTATGCCCGGCAACCCTCAGTAGTTTTGTATTGAACTACTCAGCCGCCTCGTGTAGAGATAGGCGGCAGTTTAGAGATGTCTTTGATTTGTGGGTTCCGCTGCCAGGGATTTTATCCTCCCGGGATGAATAACTTAAGTTCTTAATGAACAAGTTGTGCGGTATGGTGTAGTCCATGTACTTCGAAGTAGTTGAAAATGTTAGTATACCCTTTGTGTAGTGTGGGCCATTTGCCTATGCTCCTGATCCGTACGACCGCGCAGGCAGCAACTTGTTTGCTGAAGAGGTCCAATGGTAGGAAATGTAGTAGAATGTTTAAGGCATCCCCGTAAGGGTCGATCTAATCGCTCCACTGATGCAAATGCTGGCCGATCTTTCAGTTTCCCCAGAAGATTTCGATACACTGCCTTGTCCAGAGCAGTCCACAGAACTACGATCCCGTAAGGAAGGATAGGTCTTATGAGTCAGTGACAAAATGCTGGGTTGGAAACCCTACTTTTTGCCCAGAACTTTCTTGCAACTGTAGAGGGCAGTGGTTGCTTTCTTGACTTAGTTTCCCGTCAAGGATTAGGTCGAGGTATTTGGCATAATCTTTGTTTGCTGATTTGGTTTCTGCTAGCCTCGGTGGGTTGAAGGGCGGAATTTCATATTTACTAGTAAACAGTACTAGATCAGTCTCCTTGGGGTTTACCCAAGAAAGATATTGGTGTCGTAGCTGGGACATTTTATCGTATGTCCTTTCTAGAAGATCGTAGAACTCATCATTGTCCTTTGTCAGGGCGTGGGCGCATATCAGCCAATGTTGCTGAATTTAGCTTTGACGCGAATTGTTATGAGGCCCGCGCTTATGTACTTAAAGCTTAAGACTTTTTCCCTTTGTCTACCTCGAACAACAAACGCACATCCAAATAAGCGCTTCCTTCCTTCCTGTAATAAGTCGCAGTTTTCCATCCTCTTTTTGGCCGGCCCATCCCTCCGTACTTCCTGGTATACGGTAATGTCTTACTTACTTACTTACTTATCAGGCCTGCGATCCATGGAGGATCTGAGCCTGAGCTATAGCTGCCTTCCATCCTTGACGGTCCCGGGCACGCTGCTTCCAGTTGTCAAGACCAAGATGTCTTACATCCGCGATTACTTGGTCTTTATACCGGAGGTTCGGTCTTCCTCTTCTTCTCGAACCAGGAGGCTCGGAGTCGAAGACCCTCTTAGCTGGAGCGTTGATGTCCATGCGCTCGATGTGGCCGAGCCAGTGTAGTCGACGGGTCCTTGCTTTCCGGACTACATCCACATCTTGGTACAGCTCGTAGAGTTCGCGGTTGTGTCTTCTTCTCCATTCACCTTCCTCACAGACAGGACCAAATATCCGGCGCAGAATTTTTCTTTCGAAAGAACCCAAAATCAGCTCCGCTGTCCTGCTTATCGTCCAGCTTTCGGCTCCGTACAGCAAGACTGGCAGAATGAGCGTTTTGTAAAGCATGACTTTGGTCTTTCGAGTGAGGAGTTTTGACCCCAGTTGTTTGGACAAGCCGAAGTAGCAGCGGTTGCCAAGGGCGATTCTACGCCGGATCTCCACTGTGGTGTCATTTGTGGAATTTACGTTTGCCCCGAGGTAGACAAACTCCTTAACTACCTCGAAATTGTAGCTGTCAATTGTTATGTTTTGTCCCAGGTGGTGAGCGACGGATTGGTTTTTGCTTGACAGCATGTATTTCGTTTTGTCCTCATTGATCTTAAGGCCAATTCGTTTCGCCTGTTCTTCAATCGCCGTGAATGCTTCCACAATGCCACGGCGAGAACACGCGATGATGTCGATATCATCCGCGTATCCTAGCAGCTGGATGGACTTGTAAAAGATAGTGCCTTCCCTGTTGACGCCTGCCCGTCGCACTATCTGCTCCAGCACCAGGTTGAAGAAGTCACATGACAGCGCATCTCCTTGCCGAAATCCGGTGCATGTTTCGAATGGTTCCGAGGTCCTAGAACCGAGTTGCACGGTGCATCGCGTGTTTTTTAGCGTGGCGCGACACAACTGGATCAGTTTTACCGGAATCCCGAATTCGGCCATCGCCCCAAACAGTGCTTCACGATGAATGCTGTCGTATGCGGCTTTGAAATCGATGAAAAGATGGTGTGTATCGATTTGAAACTCGTTGGTCTTTTCCAGGATTTGTCGAAGTGTGAAAATTTGGTCTATAGTTGATTTGCCGGGCCGGAAGCCGCACTGGTAGCTGCCGATTAGTGCGGTGCAAAATGGTTTTAGACGTTCACACAATACGCTGGACAGGATCTTGTATGCGACATTGAGCAGGGATATACCTCTATAGTTCTTACAAGAGGTAGGATCGCCTTTTTTGTGGATGGGGCATATAGAGCTGGTATTCCAGTCGTCGGGCATGCTCTCATCTTCCCAAATTCTGCAGATGATCTGGTGCATGCTCCCTACCAGAACATCGCCGCCAGCCTTGAAGAGCTCTGATGGCAAGCCATCTGAGCCTGCGGCCTTGTTGTTCTTCAGCTTCTGAATAGCTGTGCCGACTTCTTCTATGCTGGGTGGGAGGACTACTTCAGCGGCTGGAGTTGGGATTTCCTCAGTCCCTACCACTCTCTCTTGGTCATGCTCGTTAAGCAGCTGCTGGAAGTGCTGCTTAAATACATCCACTATTCCCTGCGGGTCGGTGACAAGATTACCCTCGCAGTTTCGAAGAGCCAGGGTGCCCTTTTTGAAGCCTCCTGCAAGGCCTTTGGCTTTCTTGTAAAAGGCTCGTATTTTATGTCTATCCCTAGACTCCTCGATATCCTTGAGCTGGGAGGCTGCGAAGATTCTTTTCTTTTGTCGCAGTAGTTTCTTCTCCTCCCTTCTTCTGGCTCGGTACTCTTCTCGCGCTGCCCTGGTTTTCCTCTGCAGCGCCTTTTGGTACGCCTCGTCGGTTGCTGCCTTTTTCTGCTCACACTCGCCATCATACCACGGGTTTCTTGTCGGGGGTGGTAGGTATCCTAAGGTGGTTTCGGCTACTTCCTGAATGGCTGAGCGGCAATGCAGCCACATATTATTGGCATTTGTGTTCGACGTAGGCATACCGTAGAGTCTTTCGCTCAGCTGCTCCCTGTAGACTCTGGCAACCTCCGGTGTGCTCAGGCGCCCAATGTCGAACCTCCTCCTGATGGGCTGGTGCAGCTTTCTGACATTGGACAGTCGAGCTCTGAATCTTGCTGCTACGAGGAAGTGGTCAGAGTCGACATTTGCCCCTCTGAATGTTCGCACATCCAGGATGTTTGACGCGTGCCTTGCGTCAATGAGCACATGGTCGATTTGGTTGGCGGTTCGACCGTCCGGAGATCGCCAGGTTGCTGTGTGGATTCGCTTGCGAGGGAATCTTGTGCTACTTATCACCGCATTACGAGCTGTCGCAAAGTCAGCGAGTCGGAAGCCGTTATCTGTTGTTGTATCGTGGAGGCTGTGCTTTCCGATCACTCCGCCAAGGGTGTTTTCCTTTCCGATTTTGGCGTTGAAGTCCCCGAGCACGATTTTTACATCGTACTCCGGACAAGCTCCGTAGGCGTTGTCCAGGAGGTCATAGAAGTCCTCCTTGATAGGGTCTTCAGCCTCGTCGGTAGGGGCGTGTGCACATATAAGGCTGATGTTATAAAATCTGCCTCTGATGCGGATCACAGCCAGGCGATCACTTATAGGTTTAAAGTCGATGACCTTCGACCTTAACCGCTTTCCCACGACGAATCCGCATCCCAGTAAGTGCAACCTTTTGTGACAGCTGTAATAAATGTCGCAATTTTTCTTCCTAATCATACCGTTTCCTATCCAGCGTATTTCCTGGACCGCAGTAATATCCGCCTTGTACTGCGTGAGGATTCCTTCTAGTTTATGAGCAGCTCCGGGAGTGTACAGGGTTCTGACATTCCAGGAGCATACTCGCAAATCGTGTTCCTTTTTCGTGCGTTGTCGTCGTCGAGTATCCGTCCGTATATCCGAGGCATCTTGCTCATTCATAACTTTGGGTTTTTTTACGTGGGCGGATTGTTAGCCCGCCGCACAACCGCCATTCTGGTCGGGGTTTTCTTCGCTGCATACGTTTGTTCACCTCCCAACGGTTGTTGAAGAGGCTATCCAGAGGGCGCCGCGAGGAGGCCGTATGTCAACTTGACCCGGGCATTTAAACAGGGATCGTTGCTGGCATCTCGCCAGGTTGAGAGCAATCAACAACTTTACCCTGTATGTCCGAGCCCATGCCCTCCATACGGTAATGTCTGCTTTGTAGTAATCAAGGGCCTCTGCGAGTTCGTCGGGTCATTTTCCACGTGCTGTGATCGCCAACAGTAAGTCCGTCCTTGTTCGAAGCTTGTGGTTGTCTCGGAACCATTCTTTTTTTACGTGGTAAAGGACAGGCCCTTTTTTCGCATTCGGGCAGAGGGTTCGTGTGGATCCAGTGCCGGTAATCTCGCTGAGGTTGTGAGCGCCGCCGTTGGCTCTACAACGTAGGGCTCATTTGCCGCCGTCTCTTTTCCGAGGTTCCGACTCGACCTTAGAGATCTCCTTTTGCAGATCCCACAAGCCGGAGCTGTTGACGTCGCCGTTGACCAACCGATTGATTAGCACATTTGCCGCCATCCTGAAGAAGAATTAAGCCCTGGAACAAAATTACTCTTACACTTCCGCCTTTCTCAGTAGCAGCCACCAACGACTTCCCACGGGGGTCGGCCTTATCTTCGGTGTAAGGTACTAGGCTCCCAAGTTTCAACAAGTGGAGGTTAGAGTAGGAACTCGTTGACAGAGGTAAGGTGCAAACGCTTGTGTCCTTGTGAGTCGCTTGTCGACGCTTAGAAACTTATTCAAGCCAGTTCCACACGTCTTTTTTTTGTAAATCGTGAGAATCGTTTAAAGAATTCCTGTTGTTTGAAACAAATAACCAAGCAAAACAGGGTGTTGAAAATTGCATAAAAATGAAAACAAATCGACCAACCTGGAAATTGGCGTAAGTATTCGATATAAGAAATTAACACACATGTTGATCGTAGTTTCGGAGAAGCTACTCCGGAGAATGGAGATGGTTTGGGTCATAGATTTTCGTTCAGTACCCTCCGGGGGTGGTTGTCCTAGATAGGAACTCGACTGAATTTTCACGTTGGTTGTAGTTCTCAGCAGATGTTCAATGCTAATAAGGTGAAAGCAGTTTGGCGGGAACCAAAATGTTATTACCGTCATTTACAATACAGATCAGTCCACATTTTAACGACAATTAATTTAGAATTCAACAATTTTACAAAACCAAGAAGGGAACACATCCAATAGCTTGTCGTACATTCGAAAGATCTGTAAATAGAGCTAAAAACATGTCGCGCTTTAATTATTCCTCGAGTCGGCCTTAATCAAAACATGTTCGATGCTAAATTCTCAATTCAAATTCTAATCAGGACAGAAACAAGCTCGCATTTCATAGTCCGTAGATTGGAACAAAACTATCTGAGGTAACAAATATCTCGTGTTACACGACCGAATAAATTGATGTTTAGTTAACATGTAACACGTCAATGTACGATCGTGTCCTAAACAATGCAGGTTCCTTCACACGTGTTGCGTGACACATGTTCCTTTCTATACTCTCACAGCTTAACATCATGATGTGTTGGGCATAATTTGAATAAACAATTTGATTACGAAATGGTAACCAATGCTGGGAATGCTTCTCGGTGTACTCCATGATTTCTACTTACGTCACGACGCAGCTTGGTTAGTAAACGAACAATCAGTAAGCTCCATATTTGCAAAGTGCTGTTTACGATTACCTCCGACGATTGATTGATTCGAGAAATTTGAATTCATTACCATAAGCTTGTGTGTACGTATGTCCACAGGCGGACGATAGACATTCTGTCGCTTGGCCATCGCCAACTCAGGCTTGACTTGTGTCCGGGAATTCGTGTAAAGACTGCTGTCTGTTGGCGAATAGACCAGACAATCCATCCGCCCAGAAACTGATTTTTTCTCTCTCCCTCTTAACAGCTCCGATGCATATCGCTAGCTCATTTGAGTAATTGACTGCAAAAGTGGCTACAAGCATGATTAATTATTAAATATCTCACTTGACCGTATACCGAAGGCAGGAAGAGCAATGATGCTATCTGACTAATTGAATTCCGCGATTATATTCGTTGCATTCGGTTCGGCATACATCCGCCAAGTACCTACGAGCATCGTTCATAGTGAATCTTTTCACATCTCTGACTACTGTGCAGTCTGCAGCAAAAGATATGCGCGGCAATTTCCAACCGTTACGGGCATTAATCAAACCGAAAGTGACAATTATTCCCTTGTACACCACTGTGCACGACAAGCGCACAGGTGCGACTGTTGCAAATCGACTTGAGCCTTTTGTACCCTACCGTGTTCCGTAAAAGGTTCGTCTTCATCTCTTTGTCGTCGCATTCACGTTTCCTCTACTACTGTCGATCCGGTCGACTAAGTGTAATTGAAATTTATCGCATTTACATTTTTAATTTATTATTTCTTGTCAAATAGTTGTGCATTCAGGATCCGAAATAGTCAGTTACCTACTTGAGACACCTCAAAACATTTCCATTGAACTGCAGATACACATAGTAGATACAGGTATCTTTAAGCTCAATTGGAGTCTGATTTTTATCGGTTTACCTTTTGCGACAATTATGTGTAGATATACGGACGTACAGTATGTTGTGGCCGAAAACCAGCTTGGCCTGAGAAACACTCGGTATACGACTTAGCTCATAGGGGCATAGCCCCTACTTGGAACTGGAAAATTTGTTCGGAAATCATTTCTTATAGAAATCAACCATAAATCTTGGCTTTCCATGCACCGCTCTAGTTAGGGGCTGGTGGAGTCAACACCATGCAGTGTATTATTATAAGTTTTGACGACGGCGGGCAGTTGCTGCAGACAAACGGACGTTGAGTATTTAGGGCACTCCTTGTTAAGTTTCCAAACGTCGAGGCGAGTAAGTACCTGAATTATAGCAAATTAATTCGGAAAGTAATGGGAAAATTGTATGCTTTGTGGAGGCATGAAATCGACCCGACTGGTGGTGGAGTCTGGGGAGTGGGAGATGGAGGGCAATATGGGAAGCTTGTACGATAGAAGCCTTTATGAAGATCTTTCTTTGGTTTAATTTTAGTAGAGGCACAGGATATTGAAGCCATGACTCCTGACTACCTTCAATAAAAATTCTTTAAATAAAGAAGACGCATCGACAAAGGACTAGCAGAGGCCTCGTTAGGGTAGCATCTATACGAAGGATGCTGACCTGCTAAAAAGCAAGGACCGGGTAAAAAAAGGATGAAAATCTGCGACATATACTACGGAAACTGCAAGAAGGAGAACAAACAACGCCTATTTGGATGCGGATTTGCTGTTCTAGGTGGACTTGGGCAAAAAGACCTAAGCTTCCGGCATGTGAGCGAACAACTCATAACAATCCACATCAAAGCTATCTTCGGGAACATCAGCTTGATATGCGTTCATGCCTCCACAGAAGAAAAAGACGACAGAGTCAAAGATGACTTCTCTGACCTCCTAGAAAGAACACACGCTCACTGTCCCAGCTATGATACCAAGATTGTTCTAGGAGATTTCAACGCGGAGCTGGATAAAGACACCATGCCCGAAAACGAGCTCAGAATTTCGAAGGGGCGTAATCTCCAGTAGCTAGCACACGATTCTCATATCTCAATATCAAATCGATCATATATATTGCCAGACACTTCTCCAGCATCTTGGATGTCCGAACCTTCCGAGGAGCCTTGTTGCAGCGAAGGAACGTATGCGGACACCGCGAACACTGCAGAGTCGAGAAGGACCAGCAAAATTTGACTTCGGAAAGCTGCAATAACAAGAGACCACCAGGATCTTCGCCGATCGTGTCTCCACCAAGCTCTCTCAAGAGCCGATGTAAATCGCACAACCGGTGGAACAGCAACAGAGACGTTGTCAAAGAGCGTGAGGGATGCTGGTTCTGATGTATTAGGTTTCCAGCCACCGCCTAGGAGAATAGGAGAAACCCTTGTTTTGATGACGAGTGCAGACAGGCACATGTAGAAAAACAGAATGCATACATGGCCAATTTGAATCGACGAACGAGGGCTGCTCGTGAGCTCTATAAGCAGGAAATAGGACAGGAGCATGCGCTTTTCAGAAGGAAAAAGAAAGGGAACGAACGCCTCGAAAGCGCGCGATCGAGGCGATGGAGAGATGTTATCGCGGGAACGACGTTCGGAAATTTTACCAAAGAGCAAAACGAACATGCCAAGGGTATAAAGCCACAGCGGAAACCTGCAAGGATGAACACAGTCGATGCTGAGAATATGGAAAGACTATTTCTGCGGACTGTATAACGGCAAGGATGGTCAGGATACCGCTGTCAAGCAGAACGCACAATTCATATTGGACAAAAATGAGAGAGAACGCCGTCGACCCGACTTAGACGAGGTTAAGATAGCGATATCAAAACTGAAATCTAATAAAGCTGGTGGCGCAGACGGCCTGTCTGCTGAGCTGATTAAAGCAACTGGAGATTAGTTGGTTGGGAACATGTAGCAGCTTATCTGTAAGATATGGTCGGAAGAAAGCATGTCCGATGAATGTAACCTCAGCATCGTTTGCCCGGTCCATAAGAAAGGAGACCCCTATAACTGTGCCAACCATAGGGGAATAAGTCTCCTTAAAATCGCGTAAAACGCATGAAATTATTTGTGGACAATTTGATAGGTTTCTATCAATGGCTTCAGGCCATTGGGAGAACGCAGCTAGACGTCAATGAAGCTTTTGTGAACACTGAAGTAGATGCGGCTAAAGTGGGTCTGAAGGTAACCGAGGGCAAAACTACTGGCAGCTAACATTTTGATGTAGTCAAGGATTTCGTCTATCTTGGCTCATTCGTAACAAGCGGTAATGACACCGACCCTGAGATTAGACGCAGAATAACGCTTGCCAACAGCTGTTTCTCCGGGCTCAAGAGGCAATTGAGAGTCCTCTCTCGGAAAACTAAGATGACACTATATATACCATTAATCACCCCTGTCCTCCTCTACGGCGCAGAGGCTTGGACCCAATCAAAAGTGGATGAAGAGGCCCTCGGTCATTTCGAGAGGAAAATTTTGCGTACAATCTTCGGTCCCGTTTGTATTGACGGTGAGTGGAGGAGAAGATTCAACCAAGAACTGTACGGGCTGTACAGCGATATCGGTCTAGTACAACGTCTACGGATCCAACGTTTAAGACAGCTCCGGCCAGAAGGGTTTTGGACTTCAACCCCGGGGGACAACGTTCCAAAGGAGGGCCGTATCTAAGGTGGCGCACAGAGGTGGAAAGGGAGCTTAACCATTTAGGCGTGCGACACTGAAAACAGCTAGCAAAAGATCGTGCTAACTGGAAAGACTTGCTTCATCTGAGCCTATTTTCACAAGCTCATTGTATGACTCATTTTCTGGGATCCCAAAGTTACGTGAGAACCTAATAAGACTTTCCCAGAAGGACTTCAAGTTCGACTCTTTTGGAAGCGATAATAGGGTTCCGTCCGGCTTGAGCATAATCTGTTTGTCGGTGTACACATAAGAAACTTTCCTCGTCAGACAAAAGCTATTATGGCGCTACGGAAATTTTTCGATGTCATGACGATATAGTAGATGTGAATCGATAATCGCGAAGTCGTCAAAATTCTGGTGCAAATTCAACTGTCACTTTTCTTAAGATAAGAAATGGCTTTCAGGGCAAATAATAAAGGTGTCAGGGAGGAAGAGTCGACCGCGATTGTTCGCTTGTATTCCTCCAGGCAACACTTTTTGCTTGACATCGAGGTTCCATAGAAAAGATCTGCACTAGTTATTCATTTTCATCTTTTTTGATTTTAACTTTTGCGCTTTTAATGTGTTGCGCCTGAATGGTGTTTGACTCTCGACCTGTCATTTCCATTTCCATGCCCATATTGTCTGATATTGTCAGACGAACTCGCGTTCAAAAGGCGACATATCCGACTACATGTTTTGTTCACACAGTTTTGTAATTCTTATTTTGAATGGAATACGCAATGTGATACTTTGTAAAAATAAAAGGTGAAAACGTTGCAAAAATATGCCGAAAAATTTGAGGAGTGTATGGTTAGAATGCTGTGAGTGAACGCCGGGCTTAGGAGTGGTTTACTCGATTTCATTTCGAAAATTTCGATGCCAAAGATGCAACCATGGTCGGCCACTCTGTCAAGCTTTTCGTCGATAAGCCACTGAAGAATATGCAACAGCCTTAGCATCTCCAGCAGTCAGGAAAGCGGAAGTGGTTTTATGAAAGATTTTTTCATATTCTAGTCGTCACTAGCCGTCGATGCTTCCTTCTTTGAGTGCCTAAGAGGAGGAAGCAAAAAATGTGTGTTTATGGTCCTGTTACTGTAACAACCATTTACGTGCACCCGGTCGGACTTGGTCGATTACGTTCCAGTAATTTCGATGCCAAAAATGCTACCTAATCTGGAAGGCCAATTGTCGAAAATAATGATAAAGATCATGGAAATCGTCAACTCTGGCCGTCAAGTAAACACTGTTTCGGTTTGGAAGCATTTAAATACGATTGTATACAGAAAGACCTTCCATGTTCCGCAAAAATTAATCCAAAAAAATCTCTTGGGCTGAAGGGTTGAATTCCCTTATGCGGATCGCAAGAAAATTCGAGAGAGGGGAAACGGACAATATCACCCGGCTTCCTTGTAGTTAGAGGAGATTCTCTATCAGAATTCGTTCCAGGGAGGAATGAACCAGTGGTAAGGTACGTACGGGAAATGAACTGGCAATCTATACTTATAGGTATAGGTAAAGAAGTTGGGGTTCATTTTGAATCTCGTGAAATAAATCGCTTCAATATACTTGGTGGTGGCTGTAATGTTTTCCAAGCTGGGGTCTCCGCAATCAAACAGGCTGCGGACCTGACTCTTAGAGAAAACCACTCAGGAAAAAGGATCAAAATCAATATACGTAGTCAGCAAGCCATTAAAGCTCTGCAGGCAACATGGATAAGATCCAAGCTCGTCGAACTCTGCAAAGAGAGGCTGGAGTAGATATCAGATGTCAATAAGGTGATACTCTGCCGGGTACCAAGTCATATGTAAATTTCCGTTAATGAGACGGCGGACTAGCTAGCTGGGTAAGGATCAGGTGTAAAACGCCGTGCAGATCATAATTGAGGCTAAAATTCCGCTTAGTATACTTTTCAAAAAATTAGAAGCGAAACTAATAGTGAAAGCCAATAAGCGATGGTATCAATTAGATAGCCATTCAGTCGTGTTAATATTCGATTAGTAGTCGTCGCCCTCACTGGGCGCTGTATGACGTTCTACCATGCAGCCAGACTAGACCAGCCCCACAATGACTTCTGCAAAAGCTGCAGGGACAAAGAGGAAATCGAATCCATTCATCACTGTGCGAATGCCCAGCACTAGCCAAAAAAAGGAACATATTCCTTGTCAGTCACTTCACTTCAGCATTGGGCTTAACAGACTGCTAGGATTTTTATCTGCATCTATGTCTATGGTTCAGCTTAACGGAAAATGTTTAGGTTTCTACGGGTTAAACATTAACTGGGGACAATGGATTCCTCGTAGTCTAAGTGAGCCCTGACCTTTCGTCAATAGGGCATCCCACTCACCTAACCTAACCTTGTTGTCTGTTTTGGCTTGATTAGCAGAGGATAATTTACTATGCTCTCCCTACGACAAAGCTCTTATGTAATTCGGACCTGTACGGTCAACAATTGGACCGTTTGAAAAAAATAATTGCCCAAAAGCGGCCCACTTTAGCCCATAGAAAAGGAATTGTGCTCTATCAGGGCAATGCCAAGCCACTCAGGTCGATAATAACTTACCAGAAGCATAGAAGTAATCACTTGGTACCAGCGCTAGACTACTACTACATTACTTGTTTCTAACCATGACGAACGATTTTACGGGTGAAAAATTCGGCTTTTGAAAGATAATAGTCTCAGTTATCTCCATAAGGGCAAGGGCCCCAATGAGAGAGACCTAATAGACTTCCCTTCCAAATGGCAAAAGATTATCGAACCAAGCGCCGCATATTTTACCTAAATCGAATCATTCTAAATTGAATAAAGCTTTTAATTTCATGCAAAAAAAATTAATTTATATCTACAACACCTCAAGGCGTAAGACTTGACTGTTCAAGTCACATATATGCAAGTCACATAACAAATGAAAAGTAAAAGGCTTTTTACTCTCGCGAAATAAAGGCTTCAGCAAAACTCTCGCCTAATTGTCGAAAAAGGACATGTATGTAAATCAAAGCCGCCATGCCATTATTAAAATTATCTTCAATGCCGATTAAGAAACTTTACTGTACTAGGACACTATCCAATTATGAATGCACAACAAATCGATCAACAACAATCTTTTTCGTTTCCCATCTCCAACTAAAGCGTGCGAAGAAAAACCACACTTAAAACGCAATCTAACGACTTTTAATCTCCCAAAGTGTATCTCTTGATTGATATGGATACACTTTCACTACACCACACACCATATTCGGTTGGTTGGCCAACATACTCAGTCCGAACAGTAAAGGACACACAATTAATTGCGTATTGACAAGTTGCCATTCGCAGTCAGTTGTCGTCTACGGAGACGCCGGGAATTTGTCTATACCATTCGGCCGCTCAATATGTGTAGTTTGACGCGTTACCTACGAGTACGAGTAGTCGTCGTCGTACGTACGACGAATTGGTATCTTGTTAACGCTGCCGTTTACATGAAAACTAACTTATCTTGCATCAGTGATTTCTACGGCTCGCAGACGCAGAGAAATTGAATTTGATCTTGACGTCGCGTCGGGATAAACGCAATGACTACGACGAATCCGTCAGGAGTGTGTGGAAATAAAATCACTCCTTACCGTCGCGGCGGCACACTGGATCACCCCTCACGTAATTATGATTTTTATCTCTCACAAAATAAAGCAAAATGGAATGGTTAATGGCAAGTACTAAGAGCCTAGTGCTCCATGCATGCTTACACATGGATATGGTTTTGCAGAATTTTAATTTCACTATATCTTGTGGCGTTCGATAAGGATCTTAACTACTTCTAGTCGACTTTTATTAGATTCTAAATTGAAGTGGAATATAAGTGATTACAGGTACCACCCTACAGATTTTGCTGCATGCAGCAGCCTTTGCCAGTCCGAATCCCACGTTCGGGTTGAGGAAAGAGGTCACTCTTAGTTCAAAACACGACCCAGAGACACACCGAAAGTACCTCATCGATCGCTGCTAATGCCCTACCTATGTTCGTTTACACCTGCCGCGCATAATCACAGAAATTGGATCATAGCCCCGTAGAATACACGCTCTTAAAACCGACCCATCGACTCCAATGGATTCGAGAACAAGAATAACAAAACAACGACACGTACTCCTAGTCGTCGTACTCGTCGATTAAAATTCAAAACAACAGTCGAACAAGACTATCCCGTGTGTTTGTCCATTTCACTGATTCACTACGTTGCCACGGTAGTGGCTGTACACGGTTAATGCCATTTCCCGGATCGCGTCTTTAAATGTAGAACGCAAACTTAAAGTTAAATGTTCTGCCTAACGGAGCCTGGCCGACAAGGCTTATCTGTTTGTTTGTAATTTAATTAGATGAGTTTATTAATTACAGGTTGCGAATGGAATGGTGTGCATGATAGCGTACGACTACAAGTCCGTACATGGCATTCACCATACACCCGAATGGGATGAAGGAATTCGCACAGCGAACAGCGACTGGAACTATCCGCGCATCCAGCTGTGCGAGAACGTACACACATTATACATTCAATATCAAGCTGACGATGGCGTTTCAGTATCCTGGCATTGGCATGATCGAACAAATTTATTGTGACTGAATAACATTATCAATAAAATTGTTCGGCCACCCACGGAGTGATGTGTGGTTGCAGGAGTACGATTAAGGTACTTTGTGTGTAGAAATCAAACGTTTACGTCGTCGTTTAGGGCCGCATACCTATGTACATACATATGTAGTTACCGGGATGCCATGTTGGACTGTTTTATTTTAATTGTTTTATAAATGCGGACATTGCGCGCGCAGGAGGTCTACATGACTGGCAGTGGGAAAAAAATTATTTCAAAAAAAATCAAGTAAAAGTATGGGTCTAAAGGCACTGCCTTGTGGGATCTCTAACACTTTTCTTATCGTTGAATTGCATAAAATACGGGTGTGTCTTGCATTCCTCTACCGTTGTATCTGCTTGAATAGATCTTCATCCAACACACGGTCCAGTCGTCCAAACAGCATTCATAATACAAGACCGTATGGCCCCCTGGCCAACCGACACCGACCCGACGACTGCCGTTGAAATAGCTTGAGGCGATATGTTGCGCGAAAGCTAGTTTCCGTCAAGGCAACTCGGATGCATACGCATTTTATCCGCAGCGCTCCTTCTTGCTTTTCATTTTCCTCGACCAATTCAGGATTTTTATCTTGACGCAACAAATGGGCTTATCGCAAAGTCGCATCTTTGCCGAATGTGTAAACATACGCCGAGCACTATACATATGTATGTACTATGTACAGAAGAGGAATGCTCATAGTCGGACGCATATCCCTTTTGCGGGAATCTCGATTTCTCCTTTCTTAACGTCTCCATCCCACATACTAGTTGAAAACAATTAAATGGCCAGGGTACCGGGAATAGTTCGTTTCCTTGTGGTGCCGTAAGGAATTGATGGACATTAAGATAGACATGTATGTATGTACATATGTACGTTCATACGAGTATGACCGCGAGGCAGTTTTCAAGTAGCACACACCGCATGTCCTTTGACGTTACTGCACCAGGAAATAACAATGTGCAATTAGTACAAGAGGTACAGTCAACTTTTCACACCACACCCATCGTAGGTGCACAAAACAGAACTCATTTCATGACAGACTGTCATGTGCATAACACTCGTCGCTGTCCACAGACGGCCCATTGTGAACAACGTTGCACGACGACATTTCGTTTCACAACGGCAGTAGTCATGTCATCACATCGCCCCATGAACGACACTAAACCAGTCAGAAGCGAAGCAACAGCATAACTCCATGAGCGACCCCTAGCTTCTATGTAGGTCTCCAGCCAGGCGTGTGACTCGCCAAAAGCCAACAAGATACCCAATAGTCATCGTGTACACCGTGTCTGTCGCACATCCACCAAATTTGGTAGCCAATCAAATTTAAACTATACCAGAGCATAGAGAGCTACGTGAGGAAGCTCCATGTTACTAGAGCTGGCCTCTGTCTCAGCGGCATTCCTTCATAAATGGGAACATGCTCTGTTAGGCGACCGTGCCGTCCATCCTATCCCATTGGGATGTATGAATGAAAACCAGGAAAACGATAGAATAGAATCGGATGGAAATTTTTGAATACACCAACGATGACGATGCCAGCACTGGGAACATGGCCAAAGTCAAACGTTGTCGATCGAATGAAATCTCATAACCTTATACGGCGACTTGGGCTACGGAGAATCGCCAATTTCGATTGAGTGGTGACAGTGGAGCAAAGTGGTATTCAGTGTGCGACTGTCAAACTGTCCAATTAAATAAAATGCAATTTGACAAAAAACCAACAAAAGCCAAAGAAGCGAAATGTCTCCTCCGCGCTCGAGATGAGACACCTGGTACGCCACTGATACATAGTAGCTACTGAAGATACCTGATCCACGAGGTTTTATGTTACCCTACCGCGTTCGGAGGTTGGAATTTAATTATGAGTACTCCACCCTTGACCGAAACATATATTCGAGTCTATCGGGTGACAGAGTATGACTATCTTCTACTCGTACCAGGTCTAGGTCACACAATTGAAATGCGATCGAGATTCCATTGCACTCGGACTATATTACACGTACATGTGCTCTCGCTTGATCATTGCTCATTGCGCCAGTACCTTGTGGGGAGGGGGGAGTGACCGTGGTGCGCTAGTAGTGGCTTCTTGTCCAACGGACATTGGAGACCGAGCCTATGTACGAGTCGATGATGCAGAGGTACGCACAAACCACGAATCGAAATTGCCCACTAATGGCCATGCCGATGCCGATGCTGAATGCTGAATCGTGAAGTTCATTGTAACTGTAATTAAAGATCTCTTACTGTGCAGATTTCTATGTTTGCATTTTCTGTTTTCTTTGCTCTCCCGCCCGTTTCTGTTCGCTATTTGTTGTTATTTGAGGTTAGGACAAGAAAGGAGGTTATTGTGCGTTGTTACTGGCTCGCGTTTTTCCCGTACGTACGGCCATTTCGCACATTCGGAAACTATTTTATTGCTGAACATTGAATTGGCATTTATTCCGGGCTGGTGGCGGTGGCCCGATCGGGTTACGATTGGATAAGCGAAAATTATTCAATTGGCACTGGTCGCGGGGCAGGAGATTTTGGGAAACGGGCCGTTCGTTCGGTGGCTTTCGTTGTTGTGGACGGCGTTGGTGTCAAATTGCTTCATTCATGCTCTGTGGAGGTGATAGGAACAAGAAATATTGCGCTACATGGTATTGGCTAATGCGTAAGAGGTGTATACTTGATAACGGTGTAGATGGTCGTATCAAAGGTCGTTCGGACACTTTTCAGTTGACAGGGAAACAAGTGTGTGGCTCATAAACAAACGCATGGGATCTGATTTGTACATGGACGTCGTACAAGTTTTTGTAACACAAAAAGCATTTGCGTCGCTTATCGACATCATATCTGGGCGCTGACCCTCTTTAAAATATAGCCTGTGTGTGGCCGTAGCTTGTCTACACTGATTTCTTGTTGTTCATTTGAACTAGGTGCGTGCATTATAACGATATTTTTCTTAGGCCGCTATCTAACATCTCTCTGCTGAGGTAGATGCGCGAAAGAGACTCATTAAAGGTAGTCCAAGTTCTAGCGATAGTGTCGAGTTTTGAGCAAGAAAAAGCGGTCCATATGTACATAAGTTCGTTAATTATAGCTCTTGTTGGTATGCAAAAACAAAATAAAAATAGAAATACGGAGGCGCTTGAGATATAACGGATATAAGGGACAATTTTGTGTTTTCATAGTTAATAAAGGACAACCAAAAAAGAGATACATATATCTTAAGCCATGTTAAGATCTTATCGATTTTGATCTCATCGGCGTCAGAGGCCAACATGCTACCCTGTCAAAGAAGTTTAAGAGACTTTTCACGAGAACTAGCCACCTCTCATAAATACAAAGATTTGCATTAGACGTTTCGCAGCACGGTTTGCTTCAATTTCCCATCACTCGAAAAAAGCTCTAAGAGAATTATTGAAGGCGCCTCCAGAATATGCCCATAAAAATTGTATGAATGATTGAAATGTTCGTTGGAATAAATAGATTTCAATAGAAGACCCTGTTTTGAAGGAGGCAACATAAGTGTTGACCTAGTCGCGGTTAAATTTTGTCAAAAAGTAATGCAGTGCTTAACGTCTTGACCAGCTAGCTCGATCTGTTGCCGCACACACAGTTCGCTGAGCTCCTCTTTCACCTGTCTTTCACCATTTAAGGTGCGGCCGTCTTCTGTTTCTCCGTCCCTCCCTGTTGGATTCAAAGACTCTCCTGGCTGGAGCTGTGGTTTCCATTCCATTCTACTACTAGGTGTCCGCTCTCATCCGTTTTACGTAAGTTTTACGAAAAAGCAAAACGAATATACCAGTGCTATAAAATTAAAACTAATAAAGCCGCGAGGGCGGACAGCCTGTCTGCTGAACTACATATTTAAAGTGGCTGCAGGTGAGCTGGTAGTGCGCATGTGTCAGCTCATCTGTAAAACATGATCGCAGGAAAGCATGCCCGACGAATTGAATCTCAGCATCATTTGCCCAGTCCACAAGAAAGGAGACCCTATAACTGCGCCAACTACAGGAGAATATCTCTCCTTACCATCGCATACAAGATCTTCTCTACCGTACTGTGTGAACGCCTGAAACCCTTAGTGGACAGTCTGATAGGTTCTCATCAGTGTGGTTTCAGGCCAGGTAAATCTACAATAGACCAAATATTCCAATATGGCCAATATGGCAGATCATACCAGCATGACACCCATCACATTTTCGTCAATTTCAAGGTCGCGTATGACAGTATGCTAGAGACGAGCTATATGGTGCCATGTCTAGTTTTCACATCCCTGCCAAACTCGTCACATTGTGCAGGATGACAATGCTCCATTAAGGTCGGTAAGGAGTTAAACGACACCTTTGATGTTAAAAAAGGATTTAGACAAGGTGACGCATTCTCATGTAGCCTTTTCAACATCGTACTTTAAAATATCATACGAGACCCATTGGTCAACGCAAGAGGTACGATCTATTTCAAGTCTGCGCAATTGCTTGCGTACGCGGAGGACACGGATGTAATTGGCCGAACACAGCGGGACGTCAATGAAGCGTTCGAAAGCATTGAAGCAAAAGCGGCTAAAGGGGTCTTTCGGTTAACGAGGGTAAAACCAAATACATAAGTATATGCTGTCATCTAAAAAAGAAACCCACAACACCGACGTCTCGGCCAGAAAGTCACAAATGGCAGCTACAAATTCGAAGTGATAAAGGACTTCGTCTACCTTGGCTCGCTAGTGAGCGCGACAGCAGCACCAGCGCTCAGATAAAACGCAGAATTACTCTTGCTAACCGGCCCAAGAAGCAATTGAGAATTAGAGCCCTTTTTCGAAAGAGTAAGGTTGCGCATTACGAAACCTTAATCATCCCGTTCTTCCTCTATGACGCAGAGGTTTGGACTTTAACGAAAGCGGATGAGGAAGCCATTGGTTGAATCGAGAGGAAAATTCTGCGTTCAATTTATGGTCCCGTTTGTTTAAACGGAGAGTGAAGTATAAGACACAACGACGAACTTTACGGGCTGTACAGCGACATCGGCCTTGTACGACGTTTTCGGATCCAACGTGTAATATGGCTAGGCCTTGTAGAGCGAATGGATAATACAGCTGCGGCTCGAAGAGTCTTCGAGTCCAATCAGGAGGGACGACGGAGCAGAGGACAACCGAATCTAAGGTGGCGCACCTTTGTGCGGAAGGGGATCTTAATCAAAGACCGTGCCAGCTGGAGAAGCTTTTTGGTTGAGTAAGTAACTTAATCAAGGTCTGAGTCAATATTTTCAAGCAATTCGCAGTCTCCACTGTAATGTTGGAGATGCGTTCTTGAGCTGATATGCACCTTAGTCAAAAAGGCAATAGACCAAGACCAAGGCCATAATAAACTGAATTAAAATCATGTCCCTCTCTAGGTGATCTGATTCATCAAAGTGATCAAGTCATTCGCATTTGTTCCCAACAAATTCCAACGCTGATGGTTACCCAGTAAGACCACAAAACAAGAAAACCCCCAATTACTCGGAGTACTACAACCATTATGCTCAAATCAAATTTGATCGACTTAATTTGATTTAAGAGACACAAGTCGTACGAAAACGAGTACAAATGTTACATTGCCATCACCGCATTCAAATCGACAAAGTTCTCCAGCAACAGAGACCAACTTCCGGACATGTGTAGCTAACACCTTCAGTAATTTAATTTCATTCAAACTCGAACGTAACAATGAGCATGCATTGTACAATCAACAGTATTAAATAGAAAACAAAAAACCAAAGTTCAGTCTTCGGTAGAGTGTCATGTTCGGCTGCTAATTAGGCCTTTAAAGTTTCAGGCTAAATTAGTGTGGTACATACTATGGACTCAACTCGGTAGCACAGTGTAATCAAAATCAACAAGTGGGCGTAGAGGTCGTCTCATCAGAAGAGTACCAAACGAAGGATGAAAGAAGCAAACTAAAAACAAAAAAAACTTGGTTAGTTCTCTTTCAATTCACGATCCGTCTACATCGAGACGCAGGTGTCGAAAGGGCCTTCCAACTTTAATTACCAGTACAACCTACATAAACGGCTGTTGGCTCACAAGAGGTAAGTTTTATGAAAACAATTTGTAGCCACAGCAACGTTGATGGCTGCTCGTATTAATTGCCCGACATCAGTTCCACCACCACTAACAGTCAGTGGGTCCGGAGTCAATTTGAACATCATCCGTTAGATACAAACTAAAAACAAAATAGATAGAAATATGTATGTGTATCTTCCGAGAAAAACCATTTAAATAAATACGTGCGACAAGCGCTCATTAATTTCCATCTGTCCCCGCCAAAGACACCAAGATGTCCCCAAAGATACTCAATAAATTTCAGCATTTATCGATGGTCGCGCGTAGTAGAAAGGGCCACAAGGGGTATCCCTGCGTTCATCCGTGGAAATTTGCCTAAAAATGCGTTTTCTTTCCACCTCCGCCCATCGATTCCAAAATCAATTAGCATCCAACGGCCGGCGGCGGCAGTGATGCAGCAGTTCTTCTATAAAAATTAATTCATAGCCACATAATGAATGTGAGACACATGTTTGGCCATACAGCCGAGATTATAATGCAAATGACCTCGAGATCGAAGCTGATTGGAGTGATTTAATGACACCACATAGTTGTCGGTCGATCGTTGACTTCTCTATGATGCTAATTAAGTTTCTTAATTAATTTTTCTATTTCGTATCCAGAATGCATGGTTCTTTGGCCCTTTGCGGCCGGCCACCACATGGTCGATGCAATTGCTCATTTTGGCAGCAAACGCTGCACCTGGCCCTGGTCCAGGCTGGGTACACCTGCACATAGAACACCTGATCCTGGTCCAAGATGCCACTCTTCCGGCTCGCCGTTGCATTCGGTGAGTAATCGCTGACTCAGGTCTAAGTTCATTGGAAAGATTTATCATATTTCGCAGATGGCATACGTCGTCGTTGTCGGTGCTAGCAGATTCCAGCTACTAATCTCTACATCATCGTCGTGTCTTATTTATGACGCTTTGTACTCGCGTAATGGTGATCTGCGATTACGAAATTCACAAATGTCTTCCTGGCCACACATAGTTTGCATGTTCTTGGGGCTGGCACATTTGTTATCGTTTTGTAGCTACCTGGGAGCGATAATGACTTCATTTTCGAATTTGCTTTGTTGCTGTGCCATTCATAAAGCTTGAATGTCGCCTAATCGGATTACAATTTATAATGCAGAGCCTTGTGCGCGTACCTTGATTCACTTCGATCACTTCCCACATTTTCCTCGATCTGTTGATCTTCTGATCACTGATACAATAGAGCCATTGAAAGGTGTTCATGTTCAGTGATTTTTTTATTTTTGTTTTCTTGATTCCTCGCCTTTATTGTTTGCTTTCCAAACTAGGCGTATGAGCCAGAGAGTGTCTTGGGCGGAAAGTCTTATGAAAATGATTATTTCAAAACCTCTTCTATCACGACTTTTATTGGGGGGAATTAAGGAAGGTGTCGAGTGCCTTAGACCGTACGTCGTGCTTATAACGTTGGAGGTGTTAATGAGCCGCAGTTAGACGATGATGGCGGAATGAGAATTACTGCTGCAATGACTTAATTAGCAGACAAGTGCTAATTGCCAATGAAGGTAGTAAATTGGTAAGTAAGCTGAAGCCGATTTTTATTGGACTAATGGTAAATTATAGAAATTATACTTTTTGGTGGAATTTGTCGGTGGAAAAAGTGACCGATTCGTCTACTCAGTGGTTAGTTGGAATTGGAGAATTGGGATTGCTTCAGCGGAAGTGAAATGGGAACTTAAATTCCACAATTACTTACACAGGTCAAATAGGCCATGTGAGCGGGTTATTGTAACGCCAATAAGTCAAATTGTCTTTTACGTCAGGTTTACCGCAGGATGGATAATGGACGTCAAAACAGTTCGTCATCATGTTTATAAAAAGTTGTTTGCCGACACAGGCTTTGGATTTAGGTCCTCTGACGTCGGTTTTACACTCCCTCTCCTATGCCAACAAATAGTTTGTCTAAACAAGCTCCGGACAGCTAGGAGCCTGTTTGGACCAGCGCCAAAGCATTATAACATTGACTCCCAGTGAGAATTGAAGTTTTTTTTAATTCACAGGCGTTTGAAATGAGTGCGTTGAAAAGGCCTTAAGCTCTATCTATCTAAGAAAATGGATTTGTTAGTACTTAATGTGTTATTACTTAGTGGCCATATGGTCTTTCAAGAATTGGTCTTACCAGTGCCGCCTGAAATCTTCACACTACTGCATATCCTGAAAATAGCATTCCAACAGCTTTTATAAAAACGAACTTTATAAAATATTTCTTGCTTCAGTGACTCAATAAGTAGGTAGGTAGGTAATTCGTAGCCTCCACGAGGAGGATTACACACATAGGCCAGATAGGCCCTTTATGTTGCTACGAGGAGGACGACCTCCTATTCATTGAACCATTTTGAACTCCAGTCACGTCGTTAAGGAAGTAGGATCCTAGGTATCGGACTCAACCCCCTCCTCATCTTCACATCTCCTGCAGATGTCATTCAAAATTTGCCCTAGTCTTTGTGCATGACTGCCAATAAAGCAAAGACCAGTGATTACACCAACGATTTTGTTGATGTCGGTTCATTTTGGGGAGATTAGTCGCATGGTTCGCTGTCGGCCAAACCGTGGCCAGATTTGCCAGGTGGTTAGATAGGTATGCCCCTGGGTCCATCTCAGCTTCGATTCAGCTATAGCTTGCTTCGTTAGCTCTTACTTAATGGCTGCTAGTGGTGTACCAGCGTATGTCATGTTTGTTCGTTGCGTCGTTCCTTGCCTGGCGAGCATGTCGGTTCTTCAATTTCCTGAAATATCCCTGTATTCTGGTACCCATGAGAGGTGTATGTTATTCTGTTCAGTCATCTCGTTAAGAAATAGGCGGCTTTCCAGGCCTACCTTGGATGTGTAGGCAGAAGGCTCCAGCTATTTCAGGCAGCTTGACTCCGCTACCCACCCCGTCCTTGGTTTTTGACCACACAGCCGCTGCGGGCCCGCACTTGTCGGAACCATTTTTGGTTTTCTGGATTTGTTATTTTGAACTTTTTCTCAAAGACTATGATGGGTTCACTGTAGTCGAAGTTCTCTGCCAAAGTCCTGTCGTTCAGAATGGAGCGTGGCCGGCGATATAACTCGTCCAATTTGAGCCGGCCTTTAATCTCGAAGATGTGTATGTTGCTAGCTGTTTACCGCGGATATCGAGTGGGTTAGGAGGAATAGCCGCCGTTGGAGTAGACCTTAGGATCCCGGTGATGCACATACCTGCTAACCTCTGTACCTTCTCGATTATTTGCGGTATGTTGTTTTGTCTCGTGCAGTTCACCAGACTAAACCACCGTACAGTAGAATAGGTCTAACGACTGTGATGTACAGCCATAAGGTTATTTTGGGTCCGAAGCCCCATTTTTTCCCTAAGGCTCTCTTGCAAGTAAAGAGAGCTATGGTTACCTCCTTGCTTCGTTCAGTAGTATTTTCTTTCCAGGTTAATTTCCTATCCAGTAGGACGCCAAAATATTTAGCATTAGAAGAATAGGTTAGCCCGGTACCGAGTAGAGTGATTGGACACGTGTCCGGGGTCTTGCGGTTTCTAGTGGAGGGTACAAGTTCCGTTTTCTGGGGGTTTATCCCGAGTCCATTATTTTGTGCTCACCTGCACAATGGGAATAATACCGTACGCATACGCCCATTCAGTGTAGGCAGGTAATAGCAAGGTTTTCAGCGTAGGCAATAACCTCGAGGCTTTCTTTCTTCAGTTTCACTGACTCAACTAAAACCGGCAATGTCAGCTGAAAGGAATGTACGAAACACCGGCGGCTAAATGTTGAACACAGCAAGAAAGCTATCGATGAAACGCTTCCAGGTATTCCAACAGTAGAGCCAAAGAATGTCTAAAAGTGGGCGAGGGCAAGATAAAAAATGAATAACTCTATCGACGTATTGTCGCAATCGATACGATACAAATATACAAGTTTGAGGCAGGTAAAGACCTTGTCTATCCCGGTTAGGAAATAAACAACATCGATGAGGAGCCCTCTCTTGAAAGAGATCGTCCTTATCCCCATGACAGGACAGGCATATAGGGCATGGATTGATATTGATCATACCTCCAATGATGTACGACAGCGTCGACATTAAAGGTAAATGATCAAAGAGCTTCAGCTTCAGCCACACTGCGACGTACTAGGTGGGGTAATTAAGTTCCGGGAATTTAGTCATAACTCACTCGTCCACATCTGTTTAGAAGAGGGGTCCTTTCTTTCAGTTTTTATCTAAGGCTGAAATCGATAGCACGTTTTGTTTGTATGTTGCGTCGTAAACATTTGTGACTCACATTACAAGCAACGTGCTGTGAATCAGCTTTTAGCGAAACCTGGCGAAAACCCTTCAGAAATCCTCCTCGTATGGAGACGAGTGTATGTTGAAAACACGTGTGTTTGAATGGGCACAGCGGTCCAAGAAGGACCGACACGCTATCGTGTGACTTTTTCAACATCGTCCTTGAAAGGATCATGCAAAACTCAATGTTCAATACGTGAGGCACCATCTTTTATAAGTCCAAGGTGACCAAGGTGACCATATACAAGACCGATATCATCCCGGTCCTGCTTTATGGTTCGGAGACAATGACCTTATAGAAAGCGGATGAGGAGGCTCTTGGTCGTTTTGAGAGAAAAATTCCGACCTGCATAAATGGGGAGTGGATCAGAAGACTTAAGAGTGAATTGTACGGGCTGTACAGCAACGTGATCGTAGCACGGCGTCTGCGGATTCAATGCCTAGGTCATGTACAGCGCTTGGAAACCACAGCTCCAGCCCGGAAGGTATTTTAATCCAACCCTGAGGGGCAACGCGATCGAGGGCGGCCAAATTAAAGGTGGCGCATGCCTTTACCAACTAGGGGTGCGGCACTGGAGACTGCTGGCGAAAGACCGTGCCAGTTGGAGCGGTTTTTTTAAAGGAGGCTCAGGTTCGCCATGAGTTGTAGTGCCGAAGAAAAAGTACATTACAGTAGACAGCCGAATTTAGTAGGCTCTGAAAGAGAATACTCAACAAGAGTAAAACGTATCGTTCAAAAATCTCGCCGAAACGTATAACACCGTTGTAAAAAGGGTCCAAATGGTCATCACCAGTTCCGGCGGCCACTTGACCGATATCATCTCAAAGAAGTTATAAAAAAAAATAAAAATCTTAATAAAAATTAAAAAAAAAAAATTGATTTAAAAAATGATAGCAAAACAACGCCAGTTTACTACACCTAACCATCTCTTACAGATAAGCCGTCAAACTTAACCGTATTTCCAACGGTGGTGCTCCGAGATGCGATACAGGTATGTGGACGTTTTATCATTAAAGAAAACTATGAAAAGGAAAATTCGCCATCCAAACGGGGGCTTCCGATAATCAACCTATGTGATGAGAAATTAGTTTGTTATCTTTTCTAAAAATCCTTTCTTGTCAAAGAAATAAAATCTTGGTGTATTGTCTTGGAAACATCTAACTGAGCCGATTGACATCAACTTGTTTTTCCTATTGGAAGGCTTCTTGGGTCGGCATGGTGCTCATACCTAGACTACGGTGGAACTTTAAGACAATTGTCTTATACCTTAATAGTACCTTACCTTACCTTACCTTAACAGCAAATTAAACCCGATGCTTGCAATCATTTTTTTTATAGCAATTCCAAACCAGACCAAAATTCACCACAAGACCCGAAGGTGTGCCATATCGACACTTGAGTACTTGAGTATTTGTGATTGCCGTCCTCCAAAGATTTGCTCAGAGCTTCGGGCTGCTTGATAGAATTTATAGTTTAAGGGCAACTGACAAATGACATCCTTTTCACCAGCGATGTGTTGGTATTAAGCGGCCTACACACGCGCTACGGATCGAATGGATCGGTTGCGATTCAAACAGATCGTCCTGTGTGTGGGCTAGTTTGCTACAGATCGCAAGTTTTCAAATGAGTTTGATATTCTTGCATTCGGTAGTGTGTGTGTGGCGCGGTTGAAAATGTTGCGATTCAAACAGATCGTCGTGTGTGTGGCACAGTCTGCTACAGATCGCAAGTTTTCAAATGAGTTTGATATTCCTGCGATCGGTAGCGTGTCTAGGAAACGTCCACCCGAAGTTGTTAGAGTGCATCTATGCAGCCTGTTTATATGTTTATGATTGTATTTATGATTCGTATGTGCACAAATGTATGTTATAAAACTGTGAACATCGAATCATAAAATGAAAAAAGGCCATAAAATGAAACAAGCAATAAACACTCGCAGGCAATAGGCAATAGAATTATGAGAGCCTCATTCACATATTTGTGAATGCATGTATCTATATATGAATAAGTTGTTAGGATCAGAAACCACTCCTGCATCCACAGTGAACGTTTCTCTTTCATTATCCTTTCTTTCCTTTTTTCACACACTATATACACCACACAACAAAATTATTTTTTCTCCGCGATCCATCCTTACTCGACGGCGAACAGCGTGAAATGAAGAACGTATACCGATCCACAAGTGTGTGGCGAAATGACTTCAAACAGATCCATTCGATCCGTAGCGCGTGTGTAGGCCGCTTTAGGTTGGTTTGATACCAAGTAAAGATCAGAAAAAGGCTACCCATAGCATCCCTACAGGTACGTATATAAAAATAAACTTTTTGTTATGCCAAATACTCGTCTCCATTCCTGGAAACTTCCCACAACCAGCGTTCTGCTTCGTCAGTTTGCAATATCTCCCCACAATTAACATTGTTAGTCCACTTTTATTCTATCTAGAATACAAAGTGCATCCAAACAGCAAAATAGTTCCGAACAATTTCCATTGTACGAGCATGTTTTGAAAAACTTTCTGTGCCAAGAAGCGCACTATCGTACTGCAAGGCAAGGTAAGGCTTTTTTCCAAGACTTCCATCAAAGAGCGACTTGTTTTTTGTTTTGCTATTGGAATGCTTGCTCGCTCGCTCGCTTGTTCCGTTTTTAAGGACCAGAAAAACAAGAAAATAATATTAAAGGCAACGGCAGTCGAAGCTGGAGGCACTAACAACAAGAGGATTGCCGTCTGCAAATGATAACAACCGTTTCTCCTCTATGGACTGACTAGCAACTCGTTTTTATTTCTTTAGCCATTTCCTCGAATGGATTCTATTCTGTATCTGTAACTTTAACTACACTCTCTCCTTCACTGGTTTATTCTTCAACTGTAAGCATTAATTCTCTATGCACCTGTGCTACACATAGACTGGAGCAAACTATGTAGTATGACTGCTCGGTGCCCAGCTTCCTCAGTTGCCCTGCCTTGTCTTGTCTGTTTCTTTTGTCTGTCTATAGTTCTTTACGATTCAATTGACATAAACGAATCTCTTTCTCGCTCTTGCTCTTGCCACGCAAATGTATATAGATAAAGAGCCTATTTGCTTCATCAAGAAGACGAAGCCGTAGTTACAGACTACTAGTATATGGTGTCCTGTACATGTAACTCCTGTTCAGCTGTAAGTTTTTCACATGGAAGAATGCAAAACATTAGAAGATGTAAGCCGGAGCAATGAGAAGAAAGAGAGACAACGAGAACGACAAACGAATCTAGATTTCATGTTTTCCCTCTATGGAATCAGTCAACTTTTCTTCTGTTGTGCATCGGTTGAAATGGAAGCTTGGGCATGGGCACGAGCACGAGCATGGGCAACAGCACTGACAGTGGCACCTATTCTGAAATAAAGTAAACCATCTGCAAAAGGAGAAGGAACATGGCTTTGATTTCAGTTCCAGTTTTGCTATACTGCTATGCCACCGGTGGTCCGCTTAGGTAATATTACCAAGGAATCGAACCAATTCTCATTATCATCATTCGACTGTTCGACATCGATGATGTGATGTGCAATTTTCACAATCCAAGATCTTTGCGTCCATTAAATCACACACAGTGGCAGGGGCAAAGTAGTAGCGGCGACAGCTATCACTCTATCACTCCCAGATAGAGTGATGAGGAAGAGAAGATAATCCTTGTTGGAACGCGCGAGATTCCAAAGCAAATGGTTGCGAGCAAAAAACAGAAAAAAAAAAAAACAGTCTGACAGAATACACGTTGGCGGAAAGAAAGAACATAGAACTCGTGGTCATCCCGGATAGTGGACAGGAGCAAGATGATATTAATGGCATCAGTAGTAGGAAACAGCTTTTGTGTCACTCATTGACGACAACTAACATGCTGCATCCTGGTAAGTGACAGTCATGACTTTGTGCGCGATGACTTTGTTTCGATTAGGTGACATTTAGGTAAATGCTTGTACGTGTACGTGTGGTAAGGTGATTCATTGGATATCGATAGAAATGGAAATGGAATGTCACCCACGGAGGTAGTCGGCTAATAAGCAATTAATATTCTGCGATGGATGCTCGTATTTAAAAAGAAACCGTCAGAGGTGCGTCCATTCGCCAATTGATTGGTATCGCTAAGCTCCGCCACCTATCCACTACTGCTCCATCGTGTCGAATATGCAAATGAATTAATACGGCGGTGGTGCCTGTGGGAAAAGCACGAACAACTTTAGGTAAAACAAGATCAAACCGAACCGATGAGACCGCCTTCCTATGGGTAATACAGCATCACAGAGACGAACCGCCCATGAGTCCTGCTGACTACAAACAAAAAACTTCAATCTAAACGACAAATCGCTGAATGTCATTTATTCGAATGCATTATAATCAAATAAAGTACAGATGGATCCATGGAACCGCAGCAGTGGTCACCGAGCAACAAGCGCTGCGCTCGTCTCAATCGCCTCTTTCGCATCCTTGGTCGTTACTTTTCAGCTGCATCATCGTCAGCATCATTAAGGTTATTATTATTATTTTTATTCGACAGTTGAATTGCGTACTTAAGTTATCTTTATGGATGTGGTTTTTAATTAATTAATTATTCTCTCATTAATAAAAATGCTGCCTGCTTGCCGCGACTCTTCTTGTAGGGATGAATGGCGACGAACGAAGCAGTGGTAGAATTGTTTTGGAAGAAGGAAAAGAATAATAACAACAGCAACAGGGGCGCAGGCACGACGCACGGTGGCGAGGACAATGGATTGTGTGCGCCTCCATGAAAGTGGGAGCTGCCAGTGATGGTACGAAGCACTCGTTTCTCTGTTGCATGAGATACAATACTTTGGATCGTGTGTACGTTCACTGCATGCGGTCGGTCGGTTTCAGTTGCTCGCAATCACGTCTACACATTGCTGTTGGTGATGGCGGCAGGTTACGACCAACCGTTTATGGAATGTATTTTGTCCTTTTTTTGTTTTGAACATTTTTCCTTCTCCCAATGCCACTGTGTTGCAGTTGCAAATCAAATGCAAAGGAGAGCAATGAGGGACTACTTTCCTTTCCTTGTGTGTGGTTCCTGTTAAAGGTCCTCTTTCTGTTTTTTTTTTTTTTTTAATTTTCATAAATAATCAAAACAACAGTTGACAACGACGAGGATGATGATGGCAATGACGATGACGCTGGCGACAAAGCAACCGTCGTCATCATCATACTCTCGGTACTCAGTCACCACCAGCCACTAGTGCATTAACTTTGCATTGCCCATCGTGTATGGTGTGTGTATCTACTTCTCTTTGACTGAATGGCAACCCCCTCGACTGCACGGTGTCTGATGCAGAAATAAGTTTTCTCATGTGCAAACCAAGCCGGCAGTGGCAGAGGACCACCTTGTTGGTCGAGGCTGCGCCGTGCCGTGCCATGCCACGCCGGTGAATGCCAAAGTAGCTAAGAGCTGGTGGCGGCCAGCAGCGGCACCATCGATGAGACAGGTGATGCTGTGTTTAGCTGATGTACTACTTCATGTTGCGATTTCGTGATAATTAACGATTTTCTTTCGTTTTTGGTTTTTATTTATCATAGGGTCCTAGTGTATATAGTATGAGGATAAGACAAAGGAGGTCTCTGTGATTAGTTGGTATGTGGTTAATACTTCGTAATTATCAGATCGTGAGTGATGTTTTTATTAAGAGAAAGTTTAATCGACAGATGCCAAGATAGGACAGGTCAAGGGTAAAACAAAAACAAAAAAAGAAATTGATGTGCCCGCTTTGCTCGAAGAGAAGTCGAGTCGAGAACGCCAATTTGGCATATTCTGGCAATCCATTAATTAATAGGGATTACAATGACAGTGTCAGTTTATCAACAAACAACCTCAAAGTCTTCATCACCTCGGATCGGGTAAGACAACTTTTCTACAAAAAACCTATCACCAACACCTACTCTAACCATAAATCAAGCAATTAATCCCCGACCACAAATTCGAAATTCGCGTTAATTTTCAACCACACCAATACACCTCCAAACTTGTTCGTTGTCAACAGTTGAGATTTTTGAGAAAAAAGGTCTTAATTAGCGGTTGTAAGGCAGGCAAGAACACAAAAATCTAAATAAGGTTCCCAAAAGCGAAATACCAAATTAAGCCATGCATCATCGTCCTTTTTGTTTGTTTTAATAAATAAATAAAAAAACAAAAGACATTCCCTGCGGTTTTGAGTCGGAACCACACGAAAGACACCACCACCACCAGCATCACCACCATCAACAGTATGATGAGAGCGGCAGGAAAACAAAAGCTAGAGGTCTTAACACAAGCGCCTGTCAGCGCCTCGAAAATTTATTTGAAACCAACTCGCCACAAGGGGAAACACGAAAATGAACATCCTGTCTTCCTGCCCGACCAGAAACGGGTCAAAATCCAAAATGGCAAACAAACAAAAAAACAAAACCGAAACGAACACAAGAAAGATACGCGGCGATGCTGGATGTACGTATTATGCTTTGTGTACTTTGCTTGGTCTGATTTATGCCTGCAGATAAATTTGAAATTCCGATTTTTGGATATTCGTTTTATCGACTGTTTCACTGTTAACATGTTAATTTCCTGCTCGATTTCCTCATTTCATTCTTATTTATTTTATCGCCACTTTATCATGCAACATGCGGCTAATGATGATGGACGATGATTAGCAATCGAAAGGAATGTCATCATGTGAGTAAGATGATTCTCACGCAAGCCACCGTACCGCAAATCAATCAATCAAATTATTCGCGAAACGCCTTATTGATAGATAGTCCCGATAGACTGACAAAGCACTATCTATTAGGTCACCTAAGACACCTTCCCTCCACTCCTTTCGGTTCTCGACTTTCATAATTCACAATCATCATTAGGTCGCATGTCAACATTTTCTCTTTCAGTTTTTGGTTTTGGTTCGTTGCTGTTTCTTGGACAAGATCAAATATCTTTGGAGGCAAAGATAAATGATTTGCTTAACAACTTAACGCACTCATCTCGTGGTGGCAGCGTTGAGGAAAAGACTTGTTTGACAAGCGCTAGAACAAGTCACACACCTTACTCGACGGCACATTGGTGTAGCGGCGCGTACCTGCAGACGTTAATGACCGTTTCTGTCCGTCTTCATTTGATTTTCGTTTTCTGTCTCTGATTCTCTTCTTTCTCCTGTCGGTCTTGTTATGCCATAAATTTCGAATTTTTATGAAACGTTGTTCTTAATTTTTTGACAAATGATGGCCACCGCAATGGACGGAGCTAACACTTCTCGAGAAAAACATTTTTTTGTTTTACAAAAAACAACAGTGACAGTTAGGCAAAGTTTTGACGAACCTATCATCAGCGGTATTCATCCAAACAAGTGACATTCGTTCCGAGAAACACACATCCGTCAAAAAACATCAATAGTCGGTGGATACTGTTCCAAGCATAGGGGTATTTGCTTGCAATTTTCAAGTATTTGTTTACGTTCGGATGGTATCTTTCATCCTCGTTCAGTCATCGTCGTCGAAGCATCTCTATACTGTGCATCTGTGTCATCAGTTCAGTTGCGTTGATTTGTTTACTGTCCCCTACGTCAGCATTTTGGAGAAGAATAACAATTCCACTGTGCTATGACGAGAAGAGCATTTGACTAACTTCTTCAGGATCCCGAATTAAATCATTCAGATTGAGTTACAACCGAGAATGCTTTGCATGCAAATCAATTTCACCGAAAGAAACGAAGACATGCCACCATGCTACCATGCCGGAGCGGACCGATACTCCAAATGCGTGTGATTGAAGGGTTGCTTTCTGGGTAAACAAACGAACGAATGACGAGAGCACACATATGCACATACTTGTATTTTGGAATATAAATAATTAGGGATTGATACGGTCGTGTCGACAAGCTCGAATTGAAACTGTAACAGCTTCTGATGTTATTGCGGACGAGTGTGGAATCTATGAGTAGGCGGACGAAAACCCTTCGTCCATTTTAATTTGAAAGCCAAATGGAGTCGGTTTTATGGGTGTAACTGATACAGACTGGAGTACAACCGGTGGCTAGGTTTTCTACGTGTGTAGTCGAAAATCTTGTCCAGGGAACGGTGTTGCTCTATGTTTTATGACTCAAATCATTTTTTTATTAGATACGTCTGATAACGCAGGTTCTAAGTCAGGTCCGAGCGTTGATGTTAGATATCGAGGTGAATACGTTTGGAGTTCTTGGATTTTGATGCACCCACACGGGTCATAGAACCGGACTATACCTGATAGCATGCCTGTGAACGACTTGAGTTTTCTTCAATGAACACAACACCCCTCTCTACGAAGCCAAGATTACATGGACCTCCGGTGGCGTCTGACCAACCGGAAAACTACAGAATAAAGTACATATTTTAAAGAACAAGCTTTCCTACCACAGTTTTTCGTGTCGCAGCGAACTTAATTTCTAGCCTGATACATATATCGCGTGTTAAACTTAAAATTGAACACCTCGTCTGTCTATTGACAAATCTTCAGGGAACAAGTAGAATAAAATCCGCGGTATGTAATTTGCATTTTGCATATAACTAAGGCCATTCGCTTAATTTAAATTTTTCTTTTGCGTACAAAGTTAAACACCCTCCTTGCAGGACTCCTAAGTTTAGCGGTGCCCGGACTACAGAGCGAACCAAATTTAGGTTTAACCCCAACCATAATAAGGTATGGCAAAGAGAGGAGTAGACTTGACTTAATCAAAGCTGTACAGATCCAAATTGGTCATTAATGATTCATTTTCTGTGAGACGGAATACTTATCTATACATCATTCTACTTAAACATGGGATGTAATGATTACAAAAAATTTTAATTACTCATTACTTGTAATTGTAATTGAAAGAATTCAATTACTCATTACATGTAATTGTAATTGAAGATGTTCAATTACACATTACAAGTAATTGAAAATCTGAATTACTTCCAATTCACTTATATTCATGTAACTGACTCAGGAAATGTTATGGTCAAAATGATTACATTTATTCGCATTCATTATATAAAATGTAATTAAATACTTATTTTTCAAATGCAATTCTGAAGATAAAACACCAAAACCGATGAGATTACATTAGGTCGTATGAACATACATTCCGTTCACGCAATAAGCTAAACAAATATAAACTTATATGATAATTTTCGGTCGTATAAACATATAAGTTTATATTTATTTAGCTTATTGCGTGAACAGAACGAATCCGAGGGGCGCGGGAGAAATGTCAATCTGTAGCCTGGCTCTTGGGAATTTCGTAGCTATGGAGCGTTTCTCGGGTGCAGACCGCGCATTGTGCGTGCGAGAGTTTTACAAAAACGTGGATTCGGCGACTGTGGCGCGTAGAAAATTCTGCAAGAGTCGAAATGTACGCTATTTAAATGATGCGCTAAGCATTCCTCGTTGTCTAAATCTTGTTAAGTGCAGACGCCGGGTTAGTGTTCACAGTGCTCGTGTTTATAATTATAAGAAAATACAGTAATAACGAACGATCAAAATGATGAAAATTTAGAAGTGCAGTGCGACCGTGATCAATGTCATTGCAATAAGAGGAATTCAGCAGATATTTCTCCGCCCGAAGTTCCCGTAAAAATAAGGAAGAATGTTGAACAAGTCATGATGACGTATATTTGTAAGAAACGAGTAGGTATTTTTTTGAAATGCCTTCGAAACGTACATACACATATCACAGTTGTAAATAAAGTAGAATTTTAAAAGTACATATTATTGCACATCGTGCAACTTCACGGCGACACCCTCGATCAATTACCCCCCTCTTACCATCATACCTCCTCCACTTTTCCGCACATATCCATCCCACCCCTAAAATCAATTTAAGCCATGCACCATGCAGCTAAAACCCACATTCCTTACAACAGTGGACTTCTTCATGCCATTAGACTTGTTGCATGGAATGAAACTATGTACATATGTATGCTCCCTAAAAACACGTAACTTATATTTAGGATACCGAGCTCTATAAAACAGAAATGAGAAAAAGTAAATATTTTTGTACAACAGGCGATATCTGGTCAACCAAGCACAAAAGTTGTTTGGGTTACACCAGCCATTGGTTAGATAGTGATTTCAAGCGGAGATGGGCTGCTCTAGCTTGTAAACGATTCGCTGGTTCGCATACATATGATCGAACTGCAGAAATGATTTGTTTTATAAACTAAAAATATGACTTGAATCCGTTAAATAACATCTCAACGATAACCGATCATGGCTCAAATTTTGTAAAGGCATTTCAAGAATATGGGCTAGAGGTAGAGAGCGATTCCTTTATAGAAAATGAAGACAGTCAAAGCGGTGTCGATGAATCTTCTGACACTGACAGTGACGAAAATGCAAACAACATCGCTAATAATATAGAAGAAATAGAGTTAACAGAATTTCGAAAGCCGGCTGCTGTAATTTTGACATTGAATTAAGTCACCACAACTGATTTTATGTCCGCTTTAAAATCAAAAATTTACATTTTGAACATCCATTCTGGGGTAAATTCGCCGGCACACAATTCAATTTTTCAAGTTCAAGTAATTTTTCATTTAGGCATTTTCCAAATGTAGCGCGATATGGAAAAAATCAAACAGACCAAAATCATCTGAAATAATAAAACGTGTTTCAAAAAGATCTTTAAAGAGCCCAGTGGTTACTAGTTGGAATTTTTGTTTATTATTATCCTTTAGTGTCAAGCCGTCAAGAGTATTTGCTCGATCAAATACTCCGTTGACATCTTCAGCGTCAGTAGAGAGATTGTTCTCGCTTGGTGGCTTAATTTCAAGTCCTAGGAGACAAAATCTCTATGTAATTTGTTACCAGTTTCAATTTATCATATAATGAATATATATATAATGAATTAAATCCTGCGTAATTCATTACATAAAAAGTAATGGACGATGCGTTTTTCCTCAATTCCTTTGAAAATCAATTACTTGTAATTTGTAATTGAAAATTTTCAATTACAATTACATGTAATGAGTAATTGAACTCTTACAATTACAATTACTTGTAATTGTAATTGGAATGCGTTCAATTACTAATTACTTATAGTTGTAATTAACCTTGTAATCAATTACACAAAGTAATCATTACTTCTCAACTCTGATTCTACTTGGCAGACAACTCATGTATAAACATCTTTCTTGTTTAAAAGCTATTTCACAAGCCTTGGATGCTAGACATTTATCTTTTGAGCGCTTTTAAAGATGATCGAAAAATACTTGGTTTTGCAAAATCTCTTTCTGCGCCTCTGCCTGCCCGAATACACCACGAAGCTGTGTTAAAGGGTTGTACAAGGTTATACGCACGATTATCACTAGGTTCGTGAAATGTAGTTTTTATTTAATTCCAAAATCTCGATCCTGTTGCTCTATTAACCTAAAGCTTCCTTTCTCAGACTCAAAAATACCTTTGTATTGCAGTCTCTTTTACTACTGTGCCCAAGAAGTAAGGTGACATTTGAATTTAAACTTCGGTTCTAAATGGATCTGAGGAAATGCTTTTATTTTTAGGTTGGCAGAACTGTCTTCACGTTAAAATACGCTTCGTTTAGTGTTCTGCTCAAGTGAATAGTTCGATTTATATGTCTAAATTTGTTGACCAAAGAAGCTGCATTCAATTTTGTTTACGAGATGCATTTTCTGCTTCTGATTCATTGAGGAAGATGGAGAAAGCCTTTGGCAACGAGTTTTTGTCGAAAAAGGGTTCCAATAAGGCCGAGAACGTGTTGAAGACGAAGAGCATCCCGGATGACTATTAACCTCCACCCACAAAGCTCACGTCCATAAACTCAAATATTTGCTGCTTACAAACCATCGATTAATAATTAGACTGATGATGTTGGCACTTCAAAAGGAAGAGTCAATTCCATTTACAATGATGTTTTGGACCTCAGACGCGTCAAATCTCAATTGGTACCGAAAACACTGATTTTTTTTTTGAAAAATATCGTTGCGTTGGAATGTAAGAAACAATGTTCTTTATCAGGACAAGATGAAACGCATTATTACAGGAGATGAGACTTGGGTTACCGCTTACGACCTGGAAACAACCAATCAATAAAATGTATATCGTGCTAAAGGTGAGGCAAGTTCAAAAAACCCACGCCAAAGTCGCTCAAAAATCAAGGTCATGTTGATTGTTTTCTTCGTCTAACGTGGTGTTGTGTATTTTGAGTTCCTTCCGTCAGGTCAAACTGTCGACAAAGAATATTATGTATTTGAGGTCTATGCGTCCTTTGCGTTAAGTAATTCATCTAAAGAGGGTGGAACTGTGGCGAGACCACTCTTGGTTTTTGCACCACCATAATCCACCACCTCACATAGCATTGATTCTTCGTGACGATGTCGCCAAAAACTCGATCTGGCACGGTGCGACTTCCGGCTTTTCAACAAGCTCAAAGGACCGCTCCGAGGACACCGTTTTGAGTAGAGAGGAGAGACACAAGCCACATCGAAGAGAGAGCTGAGTTCCATTCCGGAAACCGACAACGGTTTCGAAGACTGGAAAATTCGTTAGCATAAGTGCATTGTATCAGGAGGAGATTACTTTGAAGGCGATGAAATTAATTTGGAAAAGTAAATAAGGATTTCTCAAGGGGGTGTTCTTTTTGGAGGTACGTATACAAATTCAATATGAAATAAAACATTTGTCTGTCACTTGTCACTCCACGGTGTTAGGTTTTTTTAACAGATAATTGTATGCCATTTGATATGAATAAATATGATTTCGGGCATATACGCCCCACGGCTAGTCCAATTTTCGACAACTTTGCCGACCAACTGGGGCCGTATGTCAGAAATAACACGGCAAATGTTGACCTCCAAATCGTCCAACGTCTCTGGTTTATCGGCATAGACTAGTGACTTCACATACCCCCAAAGAAAATTATCTAAAGGTGAGAGATCACAGGATCGTGGAAGCCAGTTCACATGTTGCGCCTGAAACTAAAGCTCTGTCGCGTCAATGCCGAAGAACGTAGAAGTCAGAAATCATGTTTCTGTAGCGCTGTCCATTGATGGTAACATTCTGGCTGGCATCGTCCTTAAAGAAATGATTCCACCAGCCCATAAAGCACGCTAAACAGTGAATTTAAATGGTTGTAAGAGCGTCTCGACAAAGGCTTCTGGGTTTTCTCTACTCCACATTTGGCAATTTTGCTTGTATACATATCCATTTAACCAAAAAGGAGCTAAACGGAGAACAAATTTGGGTTAAAAATGAGGAGGATCAAGCTAAACCATGTTTTCGGTCCATTTATTGAACCTACGACGCGTATAATGGTCCTGCGGTTTCAATCCTTGCACAAGCTGGATATTCTAACCTCTTAAGCCAAGATATTTCTCATTAAATTCTCTGGACTTAGCTCCAATTGCTGTGTACGATGGCAAATCGATTCATTCGGATCCTCCTCAGCGCTGCGCTCCACAACACAATAATTCTTCTGTTCGCACTGTTTGCCGTCTTGGGGTGTACGTGGTGCGAAGATGATGCATCGTGTTGCATATAACTTGCTCAAACGGGCGATTACGTCGACGGTAAAGTGGACGTAGCGCACGATAAGTTTGACGAACCGAACCATGGTCTTTCAAAATAAGTTTTCACAACTTGCATGCTTTGTTCTGGCGTAAGTAGTATAACCACAAACCAATTGTCAACTGTCAAATTGACAATCTGTAGAAACAGTGTTGCCAGTTTTAAAACTAAGCCACCTAAAAAACACCCGTTAAATGCTACATATGTCACCTCACTTTTTGGACACAGTAATTTAGGGTGGAATCCGCCGACCTACAAAATACATACATACATACGTCGAGGGTAAGATGAAAAGTTATCGGCCTGACACAGAGATGGCGCAAAAAATATGTTTCCTGCCTGAGTGCACGTGCCAACTTTCCACTTGTGATCTCAGATAGTAGATGTCTTGCGTTTTTCGTTAAAACGGATAAGTTTGAATTCGTCGGATAAGAAGATTCATCTGAAGTTGACGACAGCTTACGGAGGCTCTACTCCTTCGATGTCATCGGTTTGAAATTGGGTAACACATACCTCGAAGATGACCCACGTGAGGGACGGCCGAAAACCGCAACTACATCGGAAACTAACGAGCAAGTGATTGATATCGTGTTGTTCGTTAGGCGATTAAAAGTAAGTGAGATAGCTGAGGTTGTGGAGATATTGAAAGAAAGGACTTCAAAAATCTTGCACTAAGAATGTGGCATGCGTAAGCTGGGCGCAATGCCGATCATAAGCAAACGATTTTCACAGTTATCACTGAACTGACTTTTGAAATATGAGTCCGCAACTACACAAACGAAACGAAACAGCAGCCCAAGCAATGGGTGGAAGCCCGTGACTCAGCGCCAAAGAAAGCAAAGTCGATCGCATTTGCCAGAAAGGTCATGGCCAGCGCCGTTGCGGCGAACATTACTCCAACCCTCTTGACCAGATGACAAAATTCGCGAGAAGAGGCCTGGCTTTAAGAAGAATAAAACCATCTTTCACCACGGGAACGTACATATATGTGAAGAAGAGTACGTTGGCAATGGAAAATTGCGGGATCTGATTCTGGTCCCAAGCTTGAAGTAATTTAGATACGCTTAGTATCCAATGAATAAGTTGAGAGAGCAGTAGAAGAACGTTTTCACAGCTTTCCAGACTCTCACTTCTGGGAAGGAATACTGATATTGGAGAAATTGCGTTCCAGATGCGTTATGGTCAATTCTAGTAAAGCCATCTGATATGCTGACGATACAACCATAATCGTTAAAGGCGAAGATGAAGAAATCATAGGAAATCGAATGCAAAAAGGCTTAGAAATAGCTTGGAACTGGTGCGAAGGAGAAAGACTCTCCATCAGCCCCAGTAAATCAAACATATTCCGATTCACAAAGACAGGAACAACCAAACTCCAGACTTTCAAAATCAAACAAAAACCTGCATTGCATTTAAGGAAGAGGTAAAGTTCCTGGGGGATAGTACACATAAATAATATGTACTCAAAGGTCATCAAGACCCTCTGGTCCTCAAAAACAACTGGTAGGCAAAACATGGGGACTAAACCCAAAAATGAGTCCGTGGATCTACAATCAAAGGATTAAACAACCATACTGTAAAGGCACAAAAAAGCCCATAAACAAACGCAATACACAACTGAAGCTATGAGAACGACTGCGACTGGAGGGATGGAGGCAAAAGTAAACATTCCAGAATTTTACAATGCCATACAGGCTGAAGCTGCAAAACAAACCTTGATTATACAGACAACCCATAAATACAAAGGAGACCTTGCTGGACATCTTTCTTTTCTTCTTTGGTGGCGCTACAGCCCATGAAAGGCCAGAGCCAAACTCGTCTTAATCACCCATGTTGTGTGTGATTTATTTTTCACACAGGTCAAAGGGACCTACGGTTTAATGCCGATTCCGAATGGCGTGAGTCTAGAAGCTTTTTCAAGGCAAGTATACTAAGGGGGTTTTGCCAGTACCCCACCGAGGAGCGATGCCGCGAAATAAACATTCGATGGCTGTGGTGTCATCGGAATCCGTACTCGTTCATCGTGCGTCGCAGTCATTGCGGGACATCTACAGATTCTTAAAAGAGTGGACAACGTTTTGAAGCTGACCCGAGTGAGTGACCTGATGTCCCCTGAGTTGAACTTTAAAGTACACTACGAAGTACTTATACCGAGCAGAGAAGAATGGAACAACAACCCCTCGTGGATGAATGATGGTGCCAGAAATGGTACTCTGATGGGTTGAAATCCGGAAACAAAGAGTTACACATTTAACTCTATGGCTGTCTGGGTATGTCACAAGACACTAAATAAGCTGGCAGAAAATAGCAGGTTAAAGCTGATTTAGGTGTCAGGCAATGAAAACCATGAAGGCAATGGAAAGGCCGATATACAAGGTAAGACAGGTGCTTAGGTACGTTTCACAGGGCCTTCCCGTCCCTTTACGGTTTCAACAACTTGGACATAAACCTACACCTACACAAAGGAATCAGTTTTGGAATAGCCAGGAGGGTATTAAACACTCAAAAAAATGTATGGAACAAAACTACATTCCAAAAGGAACCAAAGAGGCTCCAGAACTCAACAAAACCGACTTAAGAGTGCTATGTGAAGCACTAACACGGGCCATGCAATTACATATCACCTTCACAAATTAGGTCTCAACAGTATGGATATCTGCAGGCGGTGCTGATATGTATTCACTGTCTGCCCAAGCCTTTCCCAAAAAAGATTCAGAATGACAAAGAAAGCAACAATTTAACGGAAAAGTCTTTAAAAAAAAAATCCGTCTAGAGAAGTTGCCAAATGTTTGAAGACAGCACTAAAATCCTAGACCAAAGAAGGGGGTATAATAGACCTTTATGGCCGCAATGGTAGGGACTGAGGAAATCCCAACTCCAGCCGCTGAAGTAGTCCTCCCACCCAGCATAGAAGAAGTCGGCGCAGCTATTCAGAAGCTGAAGAACAACAAGGCCGCAGGCTCAGATGGCTTGCCATCAGAGCTCTTCAAGGCTGGCGGCGATGTTCTGGTAGGGAGCATGCACCAGATCATCTGCAGAATTTGGGAAGATGAGGGCATGCCCGACGACTGGAATACCAGCTCTATATGCCCCATCCACAAAAAAGGCGATCCTGCCTCTTGTAAGAACTATAGAGGTATATCCCTGCTCAATGTCGCATACAAGATCCTGTCCAGCGTATTGTGTGAACGTCTAAAACCATTTTGCACCGCACTAATCGGCAGCTACCAGTGCGGCTTCCGGCCCGGCAAATCAACTATAGACCAAATTTTCACACTTCGACAAATCCTGGAAAAGACCAACGAGTTTCAAATCGATACACACCATCTTTTCATCGATTTCAAAGCCGCATACGACAGCATTCATCGTGAAGCACTGTTTGGGGCGATGGCCGAATTCGGGATCCCGGTAAAACTGATCCAGTTGTGTCGCGCCACGCTAAAAAACACGCGATGCACCGTGCAACTCGGTTCTAGGACCTCGGAACCATTCGAAACATGCACCGGATTTCGGCAAGGAGATGCGCTGTCATGTGACTTCTTCAACCTGGTGCTGGAGCAGATAGTGCGACGGGCAGGCGTCAACAGGGAAGACACTATCTTTTACAAGTCCATCCAGCTGCTAGGATACGCGGATGATATCGACATCATCGCGTGTTCTCGCCGTGGCATTGTGGAAGCATTCACGGCAATTGAAGAACAGGCGAAACGAATTGGCCTTAAGATCAATGAGGACAAAACGAAATACATGCTGTCAAGCAAAAACCAATCTGTCGCTCACCACCTGGGACAAAACATAACAATTGACAGCTACACACCACAGTGGAGATCCGGCGTAGAATCGCCCTTGGCAACCGCTGCTACTTCGGCTTGTCCAAACAACTGGGGTCAAAACTCCTCACTCGAAAGACCAAAGTCATGCTTTACAAAACGCTCATTCTGCCAGTCTTGCTGTACGGAGCCGAAAGCTGGACGATAAGCAGGACAGCGGAGCTGATTTTGGGTTCTTTCGAAAGAAAAATTCTGCGCCGGATATTTGGTCCTGTCTGTGAGGAAGGTGAATGGAGAAGAAGACACAACCGCGAACTCTACGAGCTGTACCAAGATGTGGATGTAGTCCGGAAGGCAAGGAGCCGTCGACTACACTGGCTCGGCCACATCGAGCGCATGGACATCAACGCTCCAGCTAAGAGGGTCTTCGACTCCGAGCCTCCTGGTTCGAGAAGAAGAGGAAGACCGAACCTCCGGTATAAAGACCAAGTTATCGCGGATGTAGGACATCTTGGTCTTGGCAACTGGAAGCAGCGTGCCCGGGACCGTCAAGGATGGAAGGCAGCTATAGCTCAGGCTTAGATCCTCCATGGATCGCAGGCCTGATAAGTAAGCAAGTATGGCCGCAATACTAGTGTCTTTAGGTAACAAACTCCGATTTCTTCAATTCAATTCAAAATTGATTTCAGGGCTTTGTCAAAATTTCACAGTGATGGCCATGTTTACAGAACATATTTTTGTTTGATAAATACGGGAGGTGTTTACTTTAACCGAGAAGAATTATGTTTTTTAGAACAAAATGAGCATCCGTGATCAAAAGTATCAACTATTTTTGACATAGAGTTAGAAAAAGGCTTATAGTGGCATGAATAAAACAAAATGTTAGCAAACAACCTCCTTCTAAACCACAGCTATATTGCCAGTCCTATTTTTCAGTTAATAATCCGCTTTTTACTGTGTACTTTTTGTCGGACCTTCACTGTATAGGTACACAGTGAAATATTCGAATAACACAGCTACACTGTGTACACACAATCAGTACCAAGGTGTGATTGCAATTTTGTATATATTTCTGGCATTTTCCTACCACTTGAGGCCTGTTGCAGTCGAAATTATGTCGGAACTAATTACATCGCCGTGTACGTTGCTCTCAACACTTTACAATTGCAAACGTGATGTTGATACACATACATATGTACCTATGTATCCACATGTATGTGTATCATTTAATGATTTCAGCAGTTATTCGCACGTCCTAAAAAAAGAAACAGAAAGCGTTTACGCGGTTCATTACCACCGTCCATACCCCAGTAAGCAAACAGCAGCCTATGAACTACCGACTGTCGAACTTGCGCACATTTACACATCTACAACGTAGCAAGTGATGCGACTTATGTATGTATCTGACGAACTGTTTACACGCAAAAACAGTATATTCCCACCGTAATTCGAAAAGCAAAGTTCGAACAAACAGACACGTCAAGTGACTTATGGGCAAATATTGGCATTGATTGAAAACTACCTACATGTCTTTATGTAGCTTAACCTTAAGAGTTATGAAGAGCTCTATTCATGACGGAGTTAAATAAAAATTTTAAGGAAGATGACTAAGGGCCGGGTATCATGATCGGCACTTCACAGACCTTCGGAAAAAGTCAAACTCTGACCAACAGTTGCTTCAACAATTGAATACATTGTCTATCGTCTATCGGCGAATGGACTGAGTTATTGCTACTCGAACACAATTCCGATAGACTCACCGAATCATGCAACATTTCTAGTCAGCGTGTGTGTGTGTCACATTTTTCCTAGTCGCCAATGTCACTTGCCATCACCCGAGACGTCTGTCGGATTCATTAAGCTTGAGGACACGTGGGCTATACGTGAATGTCGTCATTATTTGTATGTACGTTGTACCCCAACATGCCGTTTGCATTATGAAAAGATGAAAGATACTCCTCGGCATATGCACGCTCGTGTAAACGTATGGCAACTCCATAGCACAACCCTTCGTCTGGATTGTCGCGCACTGTGCTAAAACCCTATGGGGATACGTACAATCAGACGACAAGACAGAACACTTTTTCCCATTCACCTCAAAAACGGAGGGGAAGATATGGTACTCTACGAGAAAAAAAGCAATAACAGGGGACGGCATCGACGTACCCCCAAGAGAACTTATATGTCTAGACAGTGGTGTAGACAGATCTACACTTACCTCGCCATAAATTATATCCGGCCTGTCGCAAAAACTTGCAAATCCTTACAATTAATCCTTATAACTCGTTGCTACGAGACGACCGCCCACAAATCACAACTTTTGCCCGCCAAATTATTCACACAACAACGGTCAAACACAACCCCACAAGCCGGATATCCGGTAACAAAACAAAACAATACACACTCCGAACCGCCACCCACTTGCCGGGCCTCGTATCCTTTTCGTCTCGAACAACGTAACAAGACACGAAAGCAAACGAACCACACTGACAAGGGCCACTCTCTGTCGGCGGCGACTTGTCTATTTTGGCAAGTATCCGTCACCGTTTCCGTCACGCTGTCAGTAGCACGGCCTCATATTCCTTTTTTTTTTTTTTAATTAATTTTCTTTTTCCTGTCAGAAGAAGTGTAGATTCCACGACCCATTCAGCACAGGACCCGACGAACAAGTGCAATTCACACGAAAACGACTACTCTATAACGATACAATAGACGACGTCTCAACATGAACGTCGACGGCTTTTCAAACACGCACGCTTTTCCGCCCAGCGTTGACACTTCCGTTCGTTTCTGTGGCTTCCTCCACTGCAGTTCGAACAACAGAAAGCGCTCAACTTCAACTGAACCAGAAGCCCGGCTACGGAAAACGCGACGTGCGAACACGACCACGGCGACGACAACGGGAACGGATCCCAGCCGTCGTCGTCAACGAGTTGAGTTTTCGTCTTTTCGGGTTTATCTGTGTGTGTCTCGCTCTTCAGCTGTTTAATGAGAAAGCGGATAGCGAACTGGTTTGAGTGAGTGACGTGAGGTTGAGTGTTGTGTGCGTGGGATTGTTTGGCTCGAGAAATGCCGGCTCTTGGGCTGTCGCACAGCTACTTACTTGCTCACGGACACAGAGGCGGTAACCTGTTTGTTTACATTTTCTTATTTTCGCTTGGAAATTTGAGTGACTCACTCAATGAAACGCCGAGTGGCATCTCTTTCTCACACTTCACGGAGTGGTTGTTCCTGCCTCAACTTAGTTCTTGGAATACCTGTTTTTCAACTCAAATGCGGTTGTGAAGTTTTAATTGGAATGGCCGATTCCAGTGAATGCAGTTTTCTCAACAGGCACTGGGCAAGAGATTCTACTCGAGAGATGAGTGCTAAGGCTGAGTGCGATGTTTCATTCCGTTCTGTTTCGTTGGGCGACGTGAAAGCACTCAAGAGATGCTTAGGGATTTTTTAAGGGAACAGTCAGTGGTTTTTATCTCAGGAAGGGTCCATGTACATAGTTACTTTCATTTTGCGTTTAATGAATTCCAGAAAGCAAGAAGCAATTTATAGACCTCCATTCCGTTCTAGAAATGTTTTACTCAGAACGTATGATATTTTGTAAGTTTTTAGGGTGTATACGCTCTTTTTGAAACCTGCTTCTTAAATTATTGTCTACTTATTTACTTAACGACTTTTCTGCAATACTGTGCTTCTATCTAAACTTCTGTCTAAAACTTTCTGCAGACAGTTCGATAAACCAAGCTATCCGCATTGATTGGATTCCAAACAAGACCTGCTACCTAGAACATAAGTGAAGGCTCTTTTGAATGAATCTGCACAGCAATATCCGCAAGGGTACCTGGCGGTCTTTTGATCATTCGACCACCAACCAGATTGATCACATTGCGATCGACGCCAGACACTCCTCCTGTATTCTCGACGTACGAACCTTCCGAGGGGCCAACATCGACTCGGACTACTACCTTGTTGTAGCTAAGGTACGAATGAGGATATCAAGAATGCTTAGGAGTCGAGTAGGACAAGTTTGACGTCGGAGAGCTACAATCGCAAGAGACTGCCAGAATCTTTGCCGATCGTCTCTCCTCCAAGCTCTTTCAAAATCCGCCCACAGCAGCACAAACAATAGAGCAGGAATGGGCGCATTGCCAGAGCGCCGTCACAGACGTTGCCACAGAGGTGCTGGGTTTCAAACCGCCACCACCTAGAAACCCCTGGTTCGATGAACAATGCGAACAAGCCCATGCAGCAAAACAAGAGGCATATGAAGCCATGCTGCAACGGCGGACGAGAGGTGCTCGCGAAATCTATGAGCAGAAGAGAAGAGAGGAACACACGCTGATCAGAAGAAAGAAGAGAGAGAGCACGGAAAGCGTGAGATCGAGGAGATGGAGAGATGCTTCCGCAGGAATGACGCCCGTAAGTTTTACAACAGGGTAAAACGAACATGCCATGGCTACCAAGCCAGAGCGGCGACCTGCAGGGATGAAAATGGAGAACTGATAGTAGAGTCGCAGTCGATGCTGAGGATTTGGAAAGACCACTTCTGTAGACTGTATAACGGCGATGATAGGCAAGAAACGCTGTCAGACAGAACGAGCCATTCGTAATGGACGACAATGAAACAGAATTCAGTTCACCCGACCTAGACGAAGTCAAAATAGCGATATCAAGACTCAAGTCTAATAAAGCCGCGGGCGCAGACGGCCTGTCTGCTGAGCTTCTTAAGGCGGCTGGAGATGAGCTGGTAAGGTGCATGCACCATCTCATTTCCAAGGTATGGTCGGAGGAAAGCATGCCCGACGAATGGAATCTCAGCATCGTTTGCCCGGTCCATAAGAAAGGAGACCCCTATAACTGCGCCAACTATAGGGGAATAAGTCTCCTTAACATCGCATATAAGATCTTCTCTGACGTATTGTGTGAACGCCTGAAACCGTTTGTGGATAACCGGATCGGCTCTTGTCAGTGTGGTTTCAGGCCAGGTAAATCCACAATAGACCAAATATTTACGCTACGGCAGATCTTGGAGAAGACCCAGGAATACCAAATCTTCACTCACCACCTCTTCGTCGATTTCAAGGCTGCATATGACAGCGTGTATAAAGATGAGCTATACAAAGCCATGTCTAGTTTTAACATCCCTGCCAAACTCGTCCGACTGTGCAGGATGACAATGGAGAATTCTCGCTGCTCCATTAAGATCGGTAATGAGCAAACCGAGACCTTTGATGTTAAAAAAGGATTTAGGCAAGGTGACGCGCTGTCATGCAACTTTTTCAACATCGTGCTTGAAAAGATCGTGCAAGAGTCACTGGCCAAGACAAGAGGTACCATTTATTTCAAGTCTACGCAATTGCTTGCGTACGCCGACGACATTGACGTGATTGGACGGACACAGCGAGAGGTCAATGAGGCCTTTGTAAGCATTGAGGTAGAAGCAGCTAAGATGGGTTAAAACCAAATATCTGCTTTCATCTAAAAGAGACGGGCGACACCGACGTATTGGCCAGAACGTCACCATGGGCGGATATAACTTTGCAGTGGTCAAGGAATTCGTCTACCTTGGCTAACTGATGACCAGCGATAACAACACCAGCGCTGAGATAAAACGCAGAATCACTCTTGCCAACCGCTGTTTCTTTAGGCTCAAGAGGCAGTGGAGAAGTAGAGCCCTCTTTCGGAAAACCAAAGTGACACTACTTAAGACCTTGATCATCCCAGTCCTCCTTTACGGCGCAGAGGCTTGGACCTTAACAAAAGTGGATAAAGATGCCCTTGGTCGTTTTGAGAGGAAAATTCTGCGCACTATCTACGGTCCCGTTTGTTCAAACGGTGTATGGAGGAGAAGATATAACGAAGAACTGTACGGGTTGTACAGCGACATCGGCCTGGTACGACGTCTACGGATACAACGTCTAAGGTGGCTAGGCCATGCAGAGAACATGGAAAATACAGCTCCGACCCGAAGAGTCTTCGAATCCACTCCGGAAGGAAGGCGCGGCAGAGGACGGCCGCATCATCGGTGGCGCTCGCAGGTGGAAGGGGACCTTAACCAAATTGGCGTACGGCGCTGGAAACAGCTGGCCAAAGACCGTGCCAGCTGGAGACGCTTGTTGGTTGAGGCCCAGGTTTACCACGGACTGTAGCGCCACCTAAGTAAGTAAGTAAGTTCCAATCTGGATATGGTTGCATGTACTTATGGAACACATTTTGTGGCTATGAGGTGGGGAAATCATGAAGTACTGGGGTTTTACAAGGCGCCGTCACCTGAAGAATTGCTTTAGTTGCTAACAGGCGCCGCATGCTTTGAGGCGTTGGTGTATATATTTCAGACATTGAGTCTTCACCGACTTGACTCGTGTATGTTCGAAGTCCGAGTATGTTACCAATCAACATTTTAGTAGGACTACTATTCCTACAGTAGAGAGAGAGAGAGGACGCGTGAGAGAAAGAGAGAGCTCTCTCTCTCCCTTTGGGTAATGACCCAAATGGCAACGACGACAGAGGAGCAAATGAGCAAGTGAGGATGACCTGCAGATGCAATAAAGAATTATCGGTCATGGTTGGAATATGAAAGCTGTCAAACATGCATCGAGATTTCTTAGAGGTATTGGAAGTTATATCCGACACCAGACACCGCCATCTTCACCAAACAGCATTCTCTAGTGGAATTTCAAGAAGTATTCACACCATTCCACTGAAAATAAATGTCTCGTAAGCCCAAAGAGACGCTCTTCGTTCTACTAGGTTCGTCCTTTTGTTTTTTTCAAAGCTTTGCATAGCCCTTGCTAAAACTACTGGCATGTAGACTGTATTGTGATCCATCACCATCGACAGCTGTCAAAAGACCTGTCTTTGGTCACCGTCAGCATGGAATTTAAGGAGGCTTTGCGACTGCGGAAAACCGTGACCTTAATTCGAAGAGGAAGCTTAAATTCCATTAGAGCTTGCGGCCAGTATCAAGGCTTTGCTGCTGGCATGGTTTCATGGGCTTTACATGCCCCGACTGCTATACTTACAAGATTAACCGAAACGCGTCAATTAGAAACACATTTTCCGATGGAGGACTTAATGCCTTACGTATAGTTCTCGACCTAAGTGAACAAGTCTTAGTTAAGGAACGCCTTGAAGACCCGATTAAAGCCACAATGAATTTTCAAACAGCAATCAAGATTACACAAAACAACGTGCATCGGGTCACGGCATGCATCGACCCCAACTGCCAGCAGTATTTCTTACGCACGTCCTCGTTCGCAGTAACCAACCGGCCACCATAAAACTTGGTGGCTGCTTGTTAAATATTAATTGAATCCAAACCGCTACGTCAAGGAAACCATTTCCCCGAAACCCACACTGGTCAGGCAAACTCATAGATCAACTGTAAACGGGTGAATCCTTTGTCAGGGCAGGTATGTATGTGCAAATGCGGCTTATCGTTGTCCATCTAAAGCCCACAGTACCAGTAGACACATACAGATATGCCACCCGTTTTCGATTGTGTTAGCTTAGAGAATACCATGAATTCACGCGGCACTAGAAGGTAATTAAATGTGCAGATGTGATTCAGGTGTGGCTGCTGTTTCGGTATGAGTAAGAATGAAAACCAAGACGAGATGCGACGGAGCAAAAAAGAAAAAACCACGACGTAATCATTGGTGTCACCATTCCTCAGCTTTATAGGAATTCTCAACGACCCTTGCCGCTAGTCGTTGTCGCATGCAGCCAGTAATAATGACAGTGAAATTCCTTTCATTCCCATCCATCGTTCCGGTCGTGGTAATGCTGCTGCTGCTGCTGCTCATTCACCTTGCAAAAGTGGAAAGTCCATGAAGTGAGAAAACGATTTACGCGCTCAATTCCTAGACCAATTGAAGTGGTCATGGCCATCACAGTAACCACAATCCAGCGAAACTGATCATAAATTAACGAGGCGTTACTGCGAATAATGTGTTCTGGCACGAATATCCCTGAAGGGGGTGTTACTCCCAGACACATAGGGACACCGTAACAGCTTGCCCGTCAACACTACTCGTAACCAATGCCAAAGACAACGATGATGTTGTTGTTGTTGATGATGATAATGATGATGATGATGATGACGACCATGCCTTGGTAGTGCCAATTTTGATGAGAAGCTGTCTGCTGAGGTTTATTTTCGATTTTTTAATTGCCCTCTGGGGCCAGTGATTCCCTTCGCACCGAACGATATCCTCAAATATTTACAATGCCTGAGTGGATTCTTAACCTGAGCGATTGCACATTGTATAGGTACACCGAAGCACAGCCTTCGTCGAAAGTCAGTCGCTTAAGCTTCATACGAAGGTGGTAATAAAAATCATTTCACAGATACCCTCTAGGGGTTGTAAAAGGCTTCGGACGCCTACAAATCACCACTCGAATAATTGAAGAGAAACACCAGAAACGCGAATGCTCACCTCACAGTGCCATATAATCACTTTAAAGACCACTAAATGTCGAAGCCATGGTTATCCGTGATGGGTTCCTTCAACGGCGTCGTTTTTATTGTGAGGCGGCTGCGCACGGTAACGAGCCCTGATGAAACCACTCTGCATTGGTTGGTTGGTTAGTTGCTTTGGAAAGCATTAAGCATTTGTTTTGGGGCGGCTTAGTCGGAATCTTGTCTTTGTCTGCTTAAGCTATCTCATTAAAAGCAAGAAAACTGAGTTTTATTAGCACTTGTGGCTTAAAAATTTGCCGACAAGTTGCACAAATAATTGATCGAGGTATAGTGGACGCAGACAACTGGCCTGGCCAATGGACTGCAGTAAAACTGTCAGCGTTCACTTTCCAGCTCATAAAGCTCACGGATTTAATTCGAGACGATAGTAATGCAATTCGTATCACAGAACCAGAGCAATGGAATGCTTGTACTACTACGTACCGTGCAAGTCAAAGTGTCATTTCCAATGATAATCAGCACTGGCTGGTGGATAATCTCCATTCCAGCATGCGACCGCATCAATGTAAATTACCTGTTCTCGCTATTTGCTACTCGAGACTCGAGTCTCGGGACTACTAGCAAAGAAAACAAATTGATTGCTCTACTCGGGATCAGGATATACTGGTAAGTGGCTACGACCGGCCCATAGGGGAGGCGGTGGTCAGCATTCAAAAATAATTTCATCGTCCATCTCTCATCGTTCGCGTTTGCATCGTTCAGGCAGCTGAATACACTTACGGACAGGTCTTCAGATGCCTAGATTTGCATGCTAGCACTTAAAACACGTTCTTGTACTAGTACTAGTACAGCTACCGCCCAGCGTTATGCGTTCGGAATATTAATTACGATTTCCGAATAAATGATATTTTAATTAATTTCTCGCCGGCTTCTTGGGACGTTACAGTCTGCATCTCTCACCTGAAACTCCGGTCGGTTACATTGTGTTTTATGTCGCGATGGGTTTAAGGTGGCCGTTGATGTATAGTACAACAACGGGTGCGCCCGCGCGATTTATTAATGATTTCATTACGAATTAGCATTTGACGAGGTTCACCGGGTGGACGGCGGCGATGACTCTTCGAGCAACAGTTCATTACTCAATTTGTCACGTTCGATTGCCGAGTAAATACATATGTATGTCTTCGATAAGGAACGTATGTATGTAGGGATGTATGTAGGTATGTGAATTGGATGAATTGTCAGGACCTGTTCATTTGGATACGAACAAACAAAAAAAAAAAAAAACACAAAATCAAGGTGTGGAGGTGAGAGACTCCTCGACGGATTGGTATGGCGATAATTCTTATTCGGGCTTGACAAGTAAATTGCAGATACACCACTCGCATCTACGAGTACGTTACGTTGCGTCGGTCGGTTAGTTGGCTGGCTTCCTTCTCTAGACGCGGAAGATGCAAAAAGCAAACGGAAAAGAAATAGCATACCGAGCGCGATGACGACGAGACGCTCCAGCACACATACTCATACACACAGTATGCGAAGAGGGAAATTCCAATGAAACAACTCTCGAGGAGCTCATGATTTACTGGTAAATCATCGGTTTGGTTTGGACGCTTGCCTTTCGACGGCAGGCTTATAGCGAGTTGGGCGAGAAGGTTTTGCGAAAATTTCCTTCATTTTTGGAATTCGGTAATTGCTACAATATTGTGTGACTCGCAGTGGCGGAGGTGCTGGCAGTTCTACTTCCCCCCATTCTTATTGCCATACGTAAAGTCTCACCCGGTGTAGCATGGTGTGGTGCAATTTCCATCGCAACAAGTTGAAGGCATAATTTCGGATTAAGTCACCGTTTTTTGTTCGCGCCTTACCTTGATCGTTGGCGTAGTGGTCAACGCATATTATGTGGCCGAAACAAATTGACTTTTATGGAGCACGAGAATGTGTCAAAACAGCAACAAAGTGGTCCTTAGTGGCCAGGATGATGTGGGATAAAAACATTATCCAAAATTCATACTGAGGTTAATGGTCTGTGTGTACACGGTGGAGGTGGAAAGTTTAAATGACTTTGGCGTGAGTCCAAAAATGGAATGCTGTCCTGGATAGCGGGTGATTTTCGGATATTAAAGTGGAACATGTAGTTAGAGTTTCAATTGCCAGGAAGTGCATTCGATGAGTCTGCATTTCTGGTTGGTTGTAAACCAAAGGTTCAAGTCAGCTCAATTGATGGATGCATTGGGATTTCCCATTACCCTTGTTACCATAAGTGATATGGGATAAGGGGCAATGTCCTGGTGCTTCGATAATCCAAGCTTAAGCGATTCTTCTTTCGGTTAGTTAGGCTTTAGTTTGAATCCTGGATGCTTGCCAAATGAGTGACTCTCTTTTAGGTTTCAGGTGTTCCTACAAAAAATATATGGGCTATCAATGGAGACTATTACAGTCGAAAGGGTCCTCTATTCGTGGACCGGACAAATTATGCTTATTGAGCGTTTGTATGCTCACAGCCAGTTTTTGTCCAACTTTTTTGAGGAATCCGATATATAGCTCACGAGGACGAGATTCTTTGTTTGTCATTGTCTGAGTGGGTCATTCTCAATGACGGAGAGATTCCATTATCACGTCCGTTTACATGGCGGAACATTTAGGATCTTTACCTTTGCTTCGTAGCTGAGTCTATTCGAAAACCTAGAATTTCGGAAATATCGTGATTGGGGACTATCACTGAGTGTGGCTGTGTTAAGCCAAGCGCTATTAGGCTTTTTTTAGGGCAGTGGAAACGCGCTGTTCACCTTTACTAGTCAGAATTTTTAAAAGCTCGCCAGGAATCAACAGGAAGACTTACTAACAGATTGGCTAGCGTTCGTCTGGGGCGAATCGGGATGGGCACATGGAACGTCTCATTGCTCACAGGAAAGAATCTCGAGCTGGTTGAGGAAACGCCAGATATTGGTTATATGTATATAGTAGGTATCTCATCGAAGAAGCAAAGTGGATATATTTAGAACTGTGGACCTTTCGGACGGGTAGAAACTCTTTCTGTCAGAAGTTGCACCACAAATGTCTGGAGAGGCGGGAGTGAGGCTACCCACAAGTTTCAGGCTGGCAGACAGGGTATTGGAGTGGATACTGTTAAGAAGGAAAGTCGGAATCTTAAAGTTCAAGCTTAAAAGATCAACCTTGGCTCTGGTGCTGGTGTATGCATCGAATCTAGAGTCAGAATATGCGGCTTTCCTGGATGAAGTTGATGCTGCCCCTGATAGGGTGGTTGAGAGTGATTCCTATATCCTGATGGGTGACTTCAACGCCTACGTGTGTGTGTTGATGTAGCGACTTGGGGTGTGTGATTGGGGGGAACGGTGATCCTCATCAAAACTCGAACGGAGAGAGGTTGTTGAATTTTTGCTGTGCAAATGGCATGTCGAGAGCGGCATGGCGCAGTGGGTTGAGTGTTGGCCTCTGACACCGATGACACGGTATCGAATCCCGACAACAGTCATGTCATCGAACGTGGTTTTTCACGATGCTTCTCCTCAGCGGCGGTACTGACAAAAGCCCCTGTAGTACAATTGTCATGAAAAGCTTCTCGAAATTCGCCGTTCGGAACCGGCAATAAACTGTATGTCCCTTTCACCTATGGGAAAATAAAATCACACACAACAGGGGTGATTGAGAGAAGCTCGGCTTTGGTCCTTCATGGACGGTTACGCCAACATACATACGTACAAATGGCAGGTCCATTATGAATATCTTCCTTCCGCACCAAGGCATTCATGAATATACCTGGTGCCTTCGGAGTCTTCAACAGACATCGTTGATAGATTTCCTTGTGCTACCATCATGTGTGAAACGGAAGGCTTGTGACGCTCGTGTGTTGAGAGGGGCTGAACTGTCAACTGATCATCACCTGGTGTTGTGTAAGCTGTATCTTACTGATAAAGTACCTTTTCTGCCAAGGCGAAACTCAAAGGTAGTTGCACGCAAACGGTGGTAGAAACCACAGAGCAGTGAAATGCTGCAACACTTTGCACGGCACATATCCGAAAGGTTTGAACACATTCCAACTATTCCATCACTGTTTTCAACAGCTGTCATTGTCTCTGCACTTGATGTTTGTTAATTGAAGCGGCTAGGAGTGCCGGCTGCTAGTGAGAAAAGAACTGCATGGTTTTAAACACCCGAACTTCTAGAAGCCATCAGAGAGAAGAAGAAGATCTACAGGGACTGGATTCTCTTCTCTTAGGGGAAGAACTTGCAAATTGGCTTTGCGAGCAGCTAAAGAACAGTCTTGGCTGGAATTCGGCGAGAAGTTGGAAAGCGACCATAGATCTGTCAAAAAGTTGTTCTGATAAACTATCCGCCGACTCAGAGGAAGGAAATTCAACTTAGTTGAAGGAGTCAAATCCAAAGATGGTGTGTTCCTTTCCAATTAGGTGGACATCTTGCGCGGATATGGAGCAAGTACTTTTCGAAGCTGCTCAATCCCGAACGGGGCACTGGGGGCGACAGACCTGTAGTCTTCAGTGGGGTGGAGAATAATCCAATGACTGAGGAAGTAATATTAGCGATTAAATCGCTAAAAGTTGGCAAATCCGTCAGTGTGGATGAAATTCGGTCAGAAATGCTTAAGGCAATGGGTAAAGAGAGAGTCTAGCGATTGGCAGACTGTGGAGATTATTTTCTTTTCAAAAAGGGGGGTAAAAGACAGTGCTCGAACTCTCCCCCATAAAGTCTACGCTAAGGTGTTGGAGGTGCCAGCTTTCCACTCTAAGATTGGTACTCGAGAAGGCTTGGCAGTATGGAAAAGTATACTAGCGAGTTCCCTGAGGTAAACTTTAGGTGTTCTGCAGGAGTATGGGATTGATAGTTGTCTGGCGAGGGCCATTCAGTATCTATACGCAAACTGTAGCAGCTGTGTTCGGGTTAATGGTAGTTAATGAACACCTTTCAACGTAGGCGTTGGACTTCGCCAAGAGTGCGTTTTGTCACCCCTCTTTTTCACTATACATATATATGAATTGGATGTTGCAGCGCAGTCGAAGCGAAGAAGTTTCACATTGGGAGAGTTGTGGACAAGCCATCTTCGTTTTGCAGGTGGCTTATGTAGTTGTCCTCACATCCCCCCAGACGAAACTCCAGCGCGCACTGGATAGGCATGTGGTATGTGCTGATGATGGAAGTTAACGTGGACTAATCCGAGGTTATGGTTATTTCCAGAACGCCTGTCCAATTCACACTACATGTTAGTGGAGTGCTATTGAAGCAGGTGGAGAAGTTTAAGTATCTCAGGGTCTTCTTCACGAGTGATGAAGGCCGAGCTTAGTGTCAAAGCCAATCTAGTGCTTTTTAACTCAGTATTTGTTCCAACTCTCATCTATGGTCTTGAATTTTGGGTATTGACCGAAAGAATAAGATCACAAATACAAGTTGCCGAAATGGGATTTCTTCGTCCCGTTGTGGGAGTTACTCGTCGGGATAGTGTGAAAAACACGACAGTGCGCGAGAAGCTCAATGTTGAGCAGCTCCTTGTTCAATCGGAAAGGGCTATGCATCAATGATTTGGTCACGTAAGATGAATATTCCCATCAACCCGACTTCCGAAGCGTGCGTCTTAACAGACTCAGGACGAGGTGGTTAGACCAAGTCCAAAAACTCGCCTCGCTGCGTTTGGACACAGCTCCTGTTGAGTGAGAGTCGATGGCGGAGGATCAAGTCCTGGAGATTCCGCGTGTGCACAGTGCTCCCGCGTTCCCCTTAGTGGAACATGCGGGCCACTGAAAAGTATGATGATGATAGCAGGCGAGAAAGTCTTATAACAAGGCCTATGTTTCTTTACCATTCTTCCACCAGCACTACTGTACTGTGCTGTACTAGGTTTCTTTTACTCTTGGTGAGAGGTCTCAACAATGTTGCCAGTCTCTTGTCACTTCATATTGGCTCCAAATCTGTGTATAGGCGAAAGTTCAGTTTATTACTCAGCTTTCCCTCGTTATATCGGACTATTCCACACCAAATTACCCAACAAGTGTACCTGGTAAAAAATACACTCTTATCTGATCCTATCCAAGTTTGTTTCCATCGACCATGTCACCCTGCAGATCCCAAATTGCATTCATTCCAACAAGTGCATGCCTTCGTCAACACAAACCTTACTCGTCTGCTCCTGCTCGCTCGATGAGAGAATTAATCCGAATACCATGTTAAACGACACCTTAATGGTCACTTTATCTCAATTAATTCAAATTTGTGACCATAAAATATATTTCACCAAAGCCATCACATTAATGGCGACAATAAAAATGGGCCACGCACATCAGAAGGAACCCAGGAAGACTGCATCCTTGTCGCATTCTCGTATGTATGTCCAGCATCACATGGACATAGGTACCAACATTCGAGTACTTTGTCAATGTAAGCAACAAGAATGCATTTTTTCTAGACAATTTTAAACGAAGATGTCCGGGAAGCTGGACGCAACGCATAAAGCGCCATACTCACTCGTCGAAATGGCCAAATGCACTTATCGCAGTTGACAGTTCTGTGCGATTAAAGAAGGCGAGTTCCAATGGCCAACAACCTCGAAAACGAGTAGTTTTCTTTTTGTTCTGCTTTACTAATTCATTTGGATTCCCGCTGGTGATGAGTTCCATCACCTGGACCCTGGCCATGCAATCGGCTGCAACCGATATTGAAAATACTAAAGCTGATTGAATCTACTGATAGTTATGCAGATTGCCAGCGAAGGGGAAGATCGAGGTCATAAAATAAAACAACAAATCCTCACCGATATTACCAGGTCGAATGATGTTAGCGCACAGCGGGTGGTGGATTAGGAGAGGATGTGGTCCGGAGCAAGTCGCTGTGTTGGCCGCAGCCAAATTTGGAACGCGATCGGTCCGATCGCGAGATATTTGCATTTTGTCAACATTTCTAACGTCCGGTGATTGTCACTCTAGCAGTGTGATGATCAAGGTGTGGAGGCGTACGGGTGGCGCTTGGTGTTGGCTGAGGAAATACTATCTTACTGGTACGGTGCAAATGATCCGTTGGTGGGTCGGATGCGTGACGAGGTCGTTTTATGGCAGGAAGTTATTTTTATGGACCATCGGTGAAGGCTTCTGATTGGGACTGGACTGAGATAATCAGTGATATTTGTATCTTGGGGTAAATGGCATTCGGAAGCTTATGAGTCTAGATTACCGAGAGCTAGCTTTCGATGTTTTTCTTAATTTCTTTTACCAATGGACGCTTAAAGCATTTGATTTCAGTAATTAACGTTTAGCGGATATAGTCGCCCAGCTCGTTCAATATTCGCTGGAGGGAACTTCCAAGAAACTAGTTATACACCACGAGATTTGCATTCTGCTAAAGTCGGTACACCATGTATTAATGAATTGCATCGCCATGTCCTTCAGTTCCGAAACCATAAGCCCAGAATTTATTCTCTTTTTTATGGTTCGATAGTAAAGCTGCAATGCGGATTAAGCCACACCACCTGCGCAGCCATAGCTATAGGCAACCTGACTACGTAAACAAAATTCCCTTTCAGATTTAATTCAATTTTCATTAGACGCTTCTAAATCCGTTTCTAAGGGAAACTTGATACTTTCACCGCCATTCCTCGGTCTGCGGTTAACTCTTGCCACGATCCGGCATAAAGATGTTTATTCATATCATACTCGTACCTAGGTCCCGCGCCATTGCCTTATCCAGAAGTCAAAATCTTTACTTCTCGCCGTATCATTAGAGATTTCGGCTGTGGCATATGACTTGCTGTCAAGCGTAAAGTTTTGCGGTAACCAATCAAGCAAAACTAATGAATTGAGATTCTGAAATCCTGCGGTTTGTGTTTCAATTCGCTCGAGGTGAGTATCGGATCGGTTGGACGAGTCTGGCGACTGTGGGCTGTTGAAAAAGGTCTTGATTTAAGTCCGATGCCAATTTAATGCCAATTATGTGGACTAATCGTGTCGGACAGATACCGAGAATTGGGAGAATCGAGCGTGTTCAAATCCAGAAGCTCCTACGGACGTGTCTGTGGAGAATAAACCTCAAATAAGTAAAAATAAAAAAAGCTCGACCATCAGCGGCACAATCGCGCTTCAAGGAGTTCCAAAAGCACAATTTACCGAGATTGAATCACATTTAAATCGAATTAGTTATCGTCTTGTCAAGATATCAGAAGGCTCCATTCGTCGCCATCGCACTGAGCCTCGGGGACTTCCGCCAACGACAATAACCCAACAAAGACATAATCAATTCATGATGAAATTCAGCCATTTTGAAATTTATCATTTCACTCAAATGAAGCAGAAGCAGGTACGCGGCACGAGGCATGCGGCACAAGGAACGCGATGCTTTTATGCTTTTATGTGTACTCCCAGACGAGAGTGAGAGAAAGTGAGTTTCGGAAACACAATGCTTGACATGGCGCGCTTCAATACTGCGAAAGGTTCTCATGGTTCCGTAGTGTTAGCATTGTGCGGGGATTCGCAACCAAATAGTAGGATGGTGGTTGCTTCCACAGGCTTGACAGTGATTGGAACTTATCGCCGCTAAACCATCTTCCATTTGCTCGGCTCTGTTTCCTTCTGGGCCACGAGCTGCGACGAACATCTAATGGAATTATACTCATAGGTACTACGAGTACTTCAATTGAATTAAACGCCGCACACCGCACTCTCGTACATGGTGTTGAGACAATCGTCTTTGCCAATCCCTTGGTTCCATACAGCTCGACAGCAGCAGTTCCATTATTGATTTTCCCCGTTGGTGTTGCTTTCCGAACACTGATGGAAGACTGTTTGTTTGCTTTGTATCCCGCGCCAAAGGTCACATATTTTTCGATTGTTGAATCACGTTTTGTGTGTCAGTTTTGGTTACGATGCCTTGGCCATCATAATCGGAAAGTAAAGAATGTGTTTTAGTGTCCAAAGTTAGAACTTGTGTAATCGTGGATCGAAATCTAGCGCCAGCTGATAGATAAAGAATTTATGGGGTTCCCTACGAGGTGGAGATGATATCGATGAGGTGACGCAGCCCAACCCGCCTACAAACGTCGAGCATCGATGCTGTGATTGTGACCTAGTTGAACCACTTTTTGACGTTTTTTTTGTTTTTCTTGTTGATGAAGATGGTGTTAAGGTTGTGCGCGATGGTTGGTGTGGGCACTTGTTGGCATTTGACTTTAGGGATTGTCATGTGAGTGTGAAGGCTTAGGATGTGCTGCATGAATTTTAAATAAATTAAGCACCACGTGCTGAGTGGGTAGTCGTATGATGGTATAGTCGTATTTACTATAGTTATTCATGAGGTTCAAGGAAGTAAATCGCAAAAAAGAAGTCGCAAGTGCTGACGCTAATGTAACGAATCTCGAGTTACTGAGCAAATTCACAGATTGAGTCTTTCTGCGAAATTTAATGTGCCAATCGAGCAAACTACTTCTCGGCTCGGCGTTCACTCATCGCATTCTCACCGTACACCGCACATTTTTTTCGGTACGTTTTTGTTTGTTGTCTTTTTTTATGGTAAAAACTTCGCATGGCGTATTTCAGTATTCACGTTTGACTGAACCCGCTTTTCTTACTAGGCGCCACAGTTTGAAAGAGGAAAATTCTGCTAATATCGAACACACTCTGGGACTAAAAGTAGAGATCGAGACGGTACAAATCAGTACAGTGCGCGTTAAGAATAAAAATTATTCATTTAATGTATCTTCAGTGAATTGGCAACCGGGCTGTCCGTTGGAGGCGGCCTGGTCCATCAATTTTTTAATGACCTTGGACCGAATTTTCCTATTGGTGGTGACTTAAACACCAAACACAAAGCGGGTATGGACACTACGAAAACATCTGACCTTATCGATTTTTTTGGTGCAAAAGGCATATCTGATCGCTACATTAAAGTCGAAGAGAACTTTAATATCTCATCAGACTATTCCCCAGCTATATTGCTGATGAAACTTTTATTAAGAAGCCTGAATCACCTAGGCTTACGAATAGGACAAATTGGGAAGGCTTCAGGAATGGAACTCAAGAAGATATTAGTCTCAGAATGTCCTAAGTGGCATTCGGACTAGAATTCGAAGACGACTGATTCGTTGAAGCTAATCAGCATGCAGCGTGGTATAATACGCCTTTCCGAAAAAAAAAAAAAATGCCGAGAAATTTTTCCATAAATTATCCACCAGAAATTAGAGAGGTGGTAAAGGAGAAACGAAAGGCCCATAAACAATGGCAACAAAGTCGAGCGCCGCAGCATAAAACATATTTAAACCGACTATGCAACTTACTGACTACTGTAACTTCATCATAATTTGTGGCGTTACAGCCCATGCAGGACCAGAGCCAAGCTTCTCTCAATCCCCTATATTGTGTATGACTTATTTTCCACATGGGTTTAAGGGACCTACAATTTAATGCCGATTCGGAACGGCATGAGCCGAGAAACTTCTTCATGGCAAGTATACTACGGGGGGTTTGCCACTATCCCGCCGAGGAGGGACGCCGCGAAATAAACATTCGATGGCGTTGTGTTTTCTACTGTAACTTACTGGATGGTAAAAGACTAGTAAAGGCCTTGTAGGCGTATCATTAGCCGACCGGTGCTGGTCCGCTAAAAACAAGCGACTAAAAGTCTCTGCAGTCGAACAGCTTGCAGCTCTGTTAGCCGGGTCTTACTTCCACCTCCTTGTGGCACCATCTGTAAGTTTCCTGACCACAGAAATTACTAACGGAAGAGAACGAATAGCGAGTATCCTCCGCCCCAAAACAGGATAATGTCGGTTGGGCTATGGTCTGGCAAACCGTAACCGGAAAACCCCACAATTGCTCAGAAACGGCTACAAGCCTCGGATACAACGGACCGGATTAATATTGACGAACCTTGCAAAAAAGCGAAAAATGACAATGGTCTTCGGCTCTATTAGTGAATGTTAGGTACCTAAACAAACCACGTGCAGGAGAACAACTCGCGAACATCCTGGACCGCTATAAAACGGACCTGGACGCCATCCAGGAAATGCGATGGAATGGACCGGGTAAGAAGTGGATGAAAAATTGCGAGATCTAAAGCGGCGACTGCTGTAGGGAGAGGAAAGCTATTATCGACAGTAACCGCCCTTAAGCTCTGTCATACACCCCAACCCTCCACGCAGTCAGAGAAACAGCAGAGAAACCTTTGCAAACAAGTCTTTAAAAGCGCTGCATTTGACATTTTGGAATTCAATGTTCCTGCAAGGGGATTAACAGTGCGGGGCAGGAGGCATATAAAGCCTCGCTGCATAGAAGGAAAAGAGCAGCTCGTGAACTCTACGAGTTAAACAGAAGCTTCTCAGGAGAAGGAAGAAAGAGCACGAGGAGCGTGCGATGGAGGGTTTGGAGAGGTGTTACTGCAGGAATGACGTTCGAAAGTTTAATCAACGGATAAAGCGAACATGCCAAGGTTACAAAGCCAGAACGGAAGCCTGTAGAGACGAGAACGGACACCTAGTAGGAGAATCGCAGTCGATGCTGAGAATATGAAAAAAAAAAACACTTCTGTAGGCTGTATAACGATATTAGACAATATACCGCTTTCAGGACCAGCCCTGGAGAGTAGTGAACGAACATCTACGACCCAAACCATATGCACTCCGTCCAGGTCGTGTGACAAACATCATAAGAGTATAACTCTTGAATCTGTGCGAACTAAAAAAAAAAAGGTCAATTTCTTACCGACGAAGATCGCAGAGAATTCCGTTCCCCTGATCTCGACTAAGTCAAGATCACCATATCGAAATTCTAGCCGAATAAAGCCGCTGGTACAGACCTGTCTGATCTGTCTAGGAACATGCATCAACCCGTCTGTAAGATATGGTCGGAGGAAAGCATGGAGCTCGAATGGAGTTCCAGCATCGTTTGCCCGATCGACAAGAAAGGAGCCCCTTTGACTACGCCAGCTACAGAGGAATAAGTCTCCTTAACATCGCCTACAAAATGTTCTCTGCCAAATACTCACACTGCGGCAGATCCTGGAAAAAACCAATGAATTTCAAGTTGACGCCCTGTCTACCTTTGGCATCCCTGCTAAACTCGTCAGACTATGCAGGTTTCGGAGAATGCTCGCTGCTCCATCCGAATCGATGAAGACCTGATCGAACGTTTTGATGTCAAAAAAGGATCTAGGATTTCTTCAACATTGAACTAGAAATGGTTGTGCAAAGTCACTGGCCAACACAAGAGGCACAATTTATTGCGTGTGATTTTCGGACCTATAAATGCAGACGGGCGATGGCTGTACAGCGGCGTAGTCTAGTCAGGCGTCTATTGATTTAACGCCTAATATGGCTAGGCCATGTAAAGCGAATGGACATCACGGCTCCAGCCCGGAAAGCCTTTGAATCCAGCCCCGAAGGATAAAGAAATAGACGACGGCCGTACCTAAGATGGCGCACATATGTAGGTGGAAGGGGGCCTCAGCGAACTGGGTGTGCGACAATGCAAAAGGCAAGCAAGAGGGGCTTGTTGGTTGAGGCCCAGGTTCCCCCCGAAATGTAGCGCCCGATAAGAAGAAGAATCTCTCAGAAAATTCAAAAATCATGGGGTTCATTCGTACTTAGAAAGCCTATCCGCTGACAAGGACCCAAATTACTCCATAAACTGCAGGCACCACCAGTAAGGAAAAATCAAATTGAATGCGCGAAAGGCGATGAAGAAAAGGCCTTCGACGGCGGTTATGCGGACGGCTAACAACTCTTCACAGCCTCCACGATACGACAACAGACAATGGCTTCCGACTTACGGACTTTGCGGCAACGCGTATTACGGTAATAAATAGAACATGATTTCCTCACAAGAAGAGAACTTGGCGGTCTCCAGACATGCGTCAAACATCCTAGATATTAGAATGTTCAGAGGGGCAAACGCCTTTTCTGACATCATGACTTAGAGTCCCACTTGCCAATGTTAGAAAGCTACATCAGCCTACCAAGAAGAAGTTCAACATTGGAAGCCTGAGCATCCTGACATCGCCAGAGACTACAGAGAACAACTGAGCCGACGACCATTGATTCTGAGCCATCAAGGAAGCAATATGCTACGCGCCACCATCGACAAGAAACCCATGGTATGATGACGAGTGTGAGCATAAAAAGCGAGTGACCGACGCGACGAGGCGACAAGGGATGCCAGAAGATGCTGCAAAAGAGAACACGAGCAGCGCGATGAGTACCGAGCCAGAAGGAGGGGTGGATTACCACTATAGCTCTTCAAAGCTGGGGGCGATGTTCTGGTAGGGAGCATGCATAAGATCATCTGTAGAATTTGGGAGGACGAAGTTACAGAGATAAATCTTTGCTCAATGTCGCTTACAAGTCCTATCCAGTGTACTTTGTGAACGTCTAAAGCTGTTTTGCACCGCCCCAATCGGCACGTACCAGTGTGGCATCCAGCCAGGCAGATCGCCTATAGAGCAAATATTCACGCTGCGACAAGACCAGCTAGTTTCAGATCGATACCCACCACCTCTTTGTTGATTTTAAAGCCGAATATGACAGCATCCATCGAAAAGTCTTATTTAATTCATGGGCCGAATTCAAGATCCCGGAAAAACTGATCCGGATGTGTCGATCCACGCTTACATTCGATGCCGCATCCAGTTCGGTTTCAGAAGGTCCAGGCCTTTTGGAACCTGCACCGGATTTCGGCAAGTATATGCGCTGTCTTCAATCTCGTGTTGGAACAACACCAGGTGGCCGTGGTGCAGTGATTAACATCATCGACCGCCGAGCGGAAGGTCTGTAGTTCAAATTCGCTTCATAGCCAAGTAAAAGTAATTCCTATACGGACAAAAAGTATGCAACGCAGTTGTGAATGGAAAGTGACCAGACGTACTGCCTGCAGGCATAAATAACACTCACAGTATATGGTCAACTGAAATTCATCCTCTGCAATATTAAAGTGCTCGGGCGAATTAGTACGGACTATAACCAACTAGGAATTTGGTCAGCTCTCAGCTCTCGTCCTATCTAGGACAACCACCCCTGAGAGTTAACGAACATCAACGACCCAAACCACTGCACTCCGTTCAGGTTGTGTGTATACATATAACACATCATAAGAGAATATAAAAAAAAAAAACTCTTGAACCTGCGCGAGTTTCTAAAAAAAAAAAAAAAATGGTGCGGCTGGCCAACGTCAACACTGAGGGCAATATCTTACACAAATAGGTCCAGTTGCTGGTATATTTCTTCACGTAACCCAAGCCTTTGAGAAAGTGTGGTATGAAGGCTTGGGAGCTAAACTGAGACAAGTATTCCCCGAACAACGTTCTGGCAAACTACTTACCTGATAGACTCTTTCGTGTTAAACACGGGAGCGAATACACAAATTTTAGAGCAATTACGACTGGCGTTCCGCAGGGAAGCATACTTGGTCCGGTGCTTAACCTACTGTATACCATACCAAAAATGGATGGCACTATGTTGGCTACACTCGCCGATGACACTGCAATTTTGTACACAGGAAAATCAGTCGAAGAATCAACAACTAAATTGAAATATGCCCTGAACCGTATAAGCGACTGGACAAAGATTTGGCGGATCGCATTTACCGAAACCAAATCTGTCCACGTAAATTTTACTTATAGAAAAGTAAGTGCACTACCTCTCTTTGTAAATGAAGTTCGGATTCCATTTGCAAACGAGTCAAACACCTAGGCATGACTCTCGGCGCGAAACTCAAATGAAAAGAGCATGTAAAGAAAAAAACGCTAAGAACTTGAACTGAAATATAGGGAAATGTGCTGGCTACTCGGATAACATTCCCAGCTTAGTACTTAAAACAAAAAGCTTCTCTACAAGCAAGTTCTTAAAGCGACGATATTCATCGCGGCAATGAAAATGTCGAAAATGAAGCTAAACTTTTCATCTGAAAACAGATCGACCAAAAGGTCATGTCAATTATGCGGCTGTTGAAATAATAGAGGAACGAAACCTGTTGCGCCCGTCTTCAAAGGATAAAGCCACACACAAGGGATAAGCGCGCACGCACTCTGTTTATTGCAGGAACTCTCACTGGAAATCTCGAGAACGGAGCGAGAAACATAATTGTTAAATTGCCTAGAATGATGGACCCTAAGCACCCTCAAATCCGTTAGCAATCAGAACTTGAATTGATTTAAGGTGAACATGGATACGACTTCTTATCAAGTCATCAGCCATACCCCCAACAGCAAATACGTATCGACTACTTCTATTGATTTTGTTCTCTGTGGAAGTTGTCGTCGCACTGCGAAGGTATCTAGTTTCAGTCTAGAGCTTCCGGAAGCTGGTTTGTCACTTGCAAATAACCACTATGCGAGACACTTTTTAAGTAAACTAAGAAATAACTTAAAACAAAATACTTCAGGTGTTGACTGACAGTTCCCTCACTCCAACCCCAAAGCACCATAACAAGAAATAAGCAGAAATGATAAGTGTCCAATTGGTCGTAGTCCACTTCCATTTGCTCCGCTTTGAAAGCAATTTACATGCAAAAATAATATCTACATCGCCGTAAATGAATTTTCCATCGGCGATAAGTACCAACTTGCTCGAAACTGGTTCCATAGCAAGTTTTACACGCGCACTTTTCCCTTCTTACACGTATTCTGTATGCAAAATTAGCTCGTAACATACGAACCTGGTACGACGATGATTTCCGCAGCAAAACAAACAAAGGTGCAGTGAAACCCATGACCCAATTGGTCCACTTTCGTTGACGTACCTTTGTATATCTTTCACTTGACTCCGTCGTATTGCTCGTGATCAACCTTGCACATCTACCTCGGCATCATCGTCAACCATCTGACATCAAATTGATCACGATCACCAATTACTTAAACAGCACAGTCTTAATCATCTTTCACAACAGCTACAATGCCATTCCACTGTCACGGTAATCCACTCTAATGTCCAAAACTGTCGCCGGCGAAAATTCTCCCACACCGAGCAACAGATCAACGGGCAATGAAGATCAGTGAATAGGCAACGAGCAACGATCAAGCCGAAGCCATCTTCATAAATTTGTACTGTTACACTGATCCCACCAGAGATCCTGACCCACGCCGTACTCTACGGTGAAACCACGCCGTGGATCATAAATTTGACTTTCGTTCGTGCTTCGATGTCGCTTCTCTCTAAGCACGGCAAGTTTGAAATCAAAAGTGGTAGGTTTGGGCCATGCAATGATCGACAACATGCTCGATTGACATATCGGATCAATCGATTGAATTCAGAGACTCTAAGGTCACTCCAGATGCCCTTTAATTGGATAATGCAAGAAATCTGCATGCGTGTCACCATGAATAGATTAAATCTTGAAGTTGATTCAGGTGGAACGTACGAACGAAAGGACAAACCGAAGGCATGGCGATGTCTCAGGACCTACATTAACATCGCAACAACTCCGCCGTTACACAGTACGAGCACCAACAGCTGCCGGTTTGCGAGTAGCATCAGTCAGAAGCCTTTATCTTCACTTCACTTCCCATCGAACTCGCATTGTTGACCTTCATTCATCGATGCATCCTCGGCGGGTGTCCCCACGCAAAAATCAACGACGACGACGACGGCCGCACCAATGCGGCATCTTTAAAGTCGCACGCAAAGTTTTTAACAAACATCCTCTTGACAAAGCTGTGTGTACTTGTGGAATTACAGGTTTTTGTACCTCCCTACAGGCATGTGGTGTTGTACCTTTTCACGTGCACACCCTCCCTCGCGTGAGTAAGAACACGAAGGGCGGACTATCGGATAGACGACAGACAGGCACATCCCAACCTTATCAGACTCGACTTGCGAGTATATACGAGTGCCAGTGCCAGTACGAGTATATTCAAGCGAAACGTCACACCGCTGCTCGAGATATAAAGATCACGAGAGCTAAATGTGAAGTGAGTTTAATTGAAGAGCGGATGCGTTTTATGTCGTCGATGCACCATCGTTGTCGTAAAGAAGATTCACTTTGACTTTTATTAAAATGTCGACAGATGGATGTGCGGACCGTGCTATGCAGCGATTACTTTCAGCCGCCGACAGACCGATCACCGATGATCGCACAGATGCCAGTGGATCTATGGATTTGTAATTGCGTTTAATACGAGTATCTGTCTTCTGTAGAGAGTGAGCACAAACACGAATACATGCTCTTCGGCGAGATGAAGATGTTGCTCTGACATTTCTGCTTCTCACCTTTCAGGTCGCGCTACGAGCAGCACTGTACCGACGAAGCCTGTGGAGCCAAACTGGTACTGGTGCGTTTGGGACACCATAAATCCCATCGACAAGTGGTCGAGAGTAACTCATTTTAATTAAGACTTAAACGATCGTTCCGCTTTCGGATGGAACGCGTTTGGCATTCGTGCGACCGGGGTCAGTTCGACTCAGAATTAATGACCCATCAACAGATTATCGGAATTTTGGTTGCATGTTTCGATTCGGCAAGGGGCTGTTGGAGTTTTTTGGGCGATGAAATATACCGGCATGCTACGAGTGAGTTATGGCATAGTTTAAATTAAATGTAGGACGAAGGCCGCATGGGGGCTTGTGGGCGGTTGATTCGTGGGCTGTGGGAAGTTTTGGAGTAGAGGTGTTAAAGAAATTTAACAATAAGTCAAAGCATTGGAAAATTATTTATTTCCTTTAATGACTCTGAAGTGTAGTCACGCTGATCGGAGTGTATTGAAAAATGTGTTTAGGTGGGTTGTCTTGTTCCAGCCAGGGATACAGTGTAACCTATTGTATGGCGGATATAAATAGATTCTCAGTGGAGTCTATAAATAATTTTTTTTTGTGGATGTTTGAAATAAATTCTGTTGTCACTGTAGCACCGTTGACCTTATTCTACGATTCCGCAGATGCTGGAAAACGCACTCGTTTGATTACAGGATCATTTCCTGTATAAAAGCTACTCAATATCACACTTTGCTCACTTCGTGCTTAGATTTTTCCATCTAATTTCAGTATAGAGGTTAGGGCCTGGACACTCAATATGGCGAGACGCTAACGATCCTACTGCTCAGGTCAAGTTGACATACAGCTTCCTCGCGACACCCGCTGGATAGCCTCCTCAACACCCGTTGAGAGGTGAATTGATGTAGACAGCTACCGCCCTAGGAAAGAGGGCCCAACCCGACCGGGATGGCGATTATGCGGAGGGCTAACGACCCTCTACAGCCTCCACGATACGACAACAGACAATGGCTTCCGACTTACGAACTTTGCGGCAAAAGATTTCCTTACAAGAAGATCCAAACAGCAACTTGGCGGTCTCCAGGTTGTCAAACTAGCAAACATCCTGGATGTTAGAATGTTCAGAGGGGCACACGCCTTTTCTGACAATTTCCTAGTGGCTTCAAGGATCAGAGTCCGACTTGCCAATGCAAGAAAGCAACATCAGCCCACCAAGAGGAGGTTCAACATTGGAACCCTGAGCACCTCATATATCGCCAGAGACTACAGAGAACAACTGAGCGGACGACTTGGAAGTATAGCTACATACGTCGAACACAAACGCCAACAATATGTGGCACCATTGGCGCATAGCCATCATGGAAGCAGTAGGCTATCCGCCACCACCGATAAGAAAACTATGGTATGATGACGAGTGTGAGCATAAAAAGCGAGCGACCGACGAGGCGACATGGGGTGCCAAAAAATGCTGCAAAGGAGAAAACGAGCAGCACGAGGAATACCGAACCAGAAGGAGGGATGGACTACCATCATAGCTCTTCAAAGCTGGGGGCGATGTCCTGGTAGGGAGCATGCATAAGATCATCTGTAAAATTTGGGAGGTACAATGCATGAGAATATCAGCTCTATATGCCCCATCCACAAAAAAGGCAATCCTAGCTCTTGCAAAAATTACAGAGGTATATCCCTGCTCAATGTCGCTTACAAGATCCTATCCAGTGTACTTTGTGAACGTCTAAAGCCGATTCGCACCGCCCTAATCGGCACGTACCAGTGCGGCTTCCAGCCAGGCAGATCTATTATAGACCAAATATTCATGCTGTGACAAGACCAGCGAGTTTCAAATCGGTACCCACCACATCTTTATCCCGGGAAAACTGATCCGGAAGTGTCGATTCACGCTTACAAACACTCGATGCCCCATGCAGTTCGGCTTCAGAAGCTTCAAGCCTTTTGAAACCTGCACCGAACTTCGGCAATTATATGCGCTGTCATGCGACTTCTTCAATCTCGTGTTGGAACAAATAGTGCGGCTGGCCAACGTCAACACAGAAGGCACTATCTTCCAAAAATAGGTCCAGTTGCTGGGTTACGCAAACGATAATGATATTGTCGTAAGTTCTTAGCGCACCATTGTATAAGCGCTCACGGAGATTTATGATCAGACGAAACGAGGCGGTCTTCACATCAATGAGAAGAAGACGAAATATATGCTGTCAACAAAAAAGCGGCCCGTCATCCATCACTTAGGACAAAACATAACGATCGGCAGCTACAATTTCGAGATGGTGAAGGAGTTCACATACATATCACGGGGCAAACACAAACTCCACGAATGACATCATAGTGGAGATTCGGCGCAGAATCACACTCGGTAACCGCTGCTTCATTAGCTTAATATGCGCTCACGCCCCAACGGAAGAAACGGACGATCGACTCAAAGAAGAATTCTACGATCTCCTAGACAGAACCTATGCCCAATGTCCCAGCTACGACACAAAAATAGTTTAAGGAGATTTTAATGCAAAACTGGGCAAAGAGGACATATTTGAGTCGATCATAGGAAAGCATAGCCTCCATAGCACCACATCCGACAACGGATTAAGGCTAATCGATTTCCTAGCGGGGCGCAAACTCCCCCATCTCAATATCCACAAGGGTACCTGGCGGTCTTTTGATCAATCGACCACCAACCAGATTGATCACATTGCGATCGACGCCAGACACTCCTCCAGTATTCTCGACGTACGAACCTTCCGAACTACCCTGTTGTAACCAAGTTACACATGAGGACATCAAGAATGCTTAGGAGTCGAGTAGAACTACGTAAGTTTGACATCGGAAAGCTACAATCACAAGAGACTGCCAGAATCTTTGTCGATCGTGTCTCCTCCAAGCTCTCTCAAAATCCGCCTACAGCACAAACAATAGAGCAGGAATGGGCGCATTGCCAGAGCGTCATCAGAGACGCTGCCTCAGAGGTACTGGGTTTCAGACCGCCACCACTTAGAAGCCCCTGGTACGATGAACAACGCGAACCAGCCCATGCAGCAAAACAAGAGACATATAAAGCCACGCTGCAACGACAGACGAGAGCTGCTCGCGAAAACTATGAGCAGAAGAGAAGAGAGGACCACACGCTTCTCAGAAGAAAGAAGAGAGAACACGGAAGGCGTGAGATCAAGGAGATGGAGAGATGCTTCCGCAGGAATGACACCCGAAAGTTTTACAATAAGGTAAAACGAACATGCCATGGCTACAAAGTCAGAGCGGCGGCCTACAGGGATGAAAATGGAGAACTGGTAGCAAAGTCGCAGCCGATGCTGAGGCTTTGGAAAGACCACTTCTGCAGAATTCCGTCCACCCGACCTAGACGAAATCAAAATAGCGATATCAAGACTTAAGTCCAATAAAGCCGCGGGAGCAGACGGCCTGTCTGCTGAGCATCTTAAGGCGGCTGGAGATGAGCTGGTAAGGTGCATGCTCCATCTCATTTGCAAGGTATGGTTGGAGGAAAGCATGCCCGACGAATGGAATCTCAGCATCGTTTGCCCGGCCCATAAGAAGGGAGACCCTTATAACTGCGCCAACTATAGGGGAATTAGTCTCCTTAACATCGCATATAAGTACTTCTCTGCCGTATTCTGTGAACGCCTGAAACCGTTTGTGGATAACCTGGTAGCCAGGTAAATCCACAATAGACCAAATATTTACGCTACGGCAGATCTTGGAGATCACCGATTTCAAGGCTGCATATGACAGCGTGTATAGAGATGAGCTTTACACAGCCATTTATAGTTTCAACATCCCTGCCAAACTCGTCCGATTGTGCAGGATGACAATGGAGATTTCTCGCTTCTCCATTAAGGTCGGTAATGAGCGAACCGAGATCTTTGATGTTAAAAGAGAATTTAGGCAAGGTGACGTGCTGTCATGCAACTTTTTCAACATCGTGCTTGAAAAGATCGTGCAAGAGTCACTGGCCAACACAAGAGGTACCATTTATTTCAAGTCTTCGCAATTGCTTGCGTACGCCGACGACATTGACGTGATTGGACGGACACAGCGAGACGTCAATGAGGCCCTTTTTAACATTGAGGTAGAAGCAGTTAAGATGGGTCTCAAGGTTAATGAGGGTAAGACCAAATATCTGCTTTCATCTAAAAGAGGCGGGCGACGCCGACGTATTGGCGAGAACGTTACCATGGGCGGATATAACTTTGAAGTGGTCAAGGAATTCGTCAGTGAGCCAAGGTAACTGATGACCGGCGACAACAACACCAGCGCTGAGATAAAACGCAGAATCCCTCTTGCTAACCGCTGTTTCTTTGGGCTCAAGAGGCAACTGGGCCTATGATAGTCCCAGTCCTCCTTAACGGCCCAGAGGCTTAGACCTTAACAAAAGCGGATTGAGACGCCCTTGGTCGTTTCGAGAGGAAAATCTACAGTCCCGTTTGTTTAAACGGTGTATGCAGGAGAGGATATAATGAAGAACTGTAGGGGTTGTACAGCGACATCGGCCTGGTACGATGTCTACGGATACAGCGTCTAAGGTGGCTAGACCATGTTGAGTGCATAGAAAATACAGCTCCGACCCGAAGAGTCTTTGAATCCACCCCGGAAGGAAGGCGCGGTAGAGGACGGTGGCGAACGCAGGTGGAAGGGGACCTTAACCAACTAGGCGTGCGGTGCTGGAAACAACTGGCCAAAGACCGTGCCAGGTGGAGACGCTTGTTGGTTGAGGCCCAAGTTCACCACGGACTGTAGCGCCACCTAAGTAAGTAAGTAAGTAACCGCTGCTACTTCCGCTTGTCAAAACAGCCAGGTTCAAACTTCTGTTCCGAAGAACCAAGGTTATACAAGACTCTTAACTTGCCAGTCCTGCTGTATGGAGCCCAAGGCTGAACGATAAGCAGGACAGCAGAGATGATCCTTGGCTCCTACAAAAGAATAATTCTGAGACAGATTTTCGGTCCTGTCTGTGAGGAACGCAGATGGAGGAGAAGACATAACCGCGAACTCTATGAGCTATACAAGGATGTTTATCTAGTATGAAAGGCAAGAACCGGTCGATTACAATGGCTCGGCCGCATCGGGCACATGGACACCAACGCTCCAGCTAAGAGAGTCTTCCAATCCAAGCCTCCTGATTCGAGAAAAAGGGGGAGACCGAACCTCCGGTATAATTACCAAGTGATCGCGGAGGTAAGACAACTTGGTCTTTCTGACTGGAAGCAGCGCTGAGGATGGGATGCTGTATTAACTCAGGCCCAGACCCTCTATAGGTTGTTGGCCTGAAAAGTAAGTAAGTAGTGTCAGTCTGCGCTCTAATTTTAGGTGACTGCGAATCAGAAGTGAAAAGCCTCTTCATAAGGTACGATATTGAGGCAGCTGCTTTCCTGTGGCAAAGACTAGGTCTAATTGAAATCTTTTCCATGGGGCTCGATGGAGCCTTCGCAACAGCCTATGTTACCCAAACGTACCAGGCAGCTAGAAATTGTTACTCCAATATTATCGTCGAGTGTGACACAACTGCGAAGTGTCTGTATTCATCTCTACGAGCTTAAAATCTGTGTTTATAACCTTGGTACATTCGCTTGATCTGTTAGTAAAACTTTGGGATGGTATTCCTGCATGGATTTCTTTCGACCTTTCGCACATGTCCCTCTCTTGTACACTGTTCGTAGAGCTCTCGGAGGCTCTCGGTGCCTGTAATTAAACTGACGATGTTTCGTAGATGTTGGCTTGAGCCCGACCACGTGCCACTGAAGGATACTAGAACTTAGTAAATAAGTCTGGCAATCGTACGCGACTGTACAAGTTATACTGATGAGCCGATTGATTTGGAAAGCTATTCATTTGAGTCTAGGAGATGAGGTTATTTTTCATATATCTTCTTCTTCTTTTTTTGGCGCTACAGTTGATGGCGAACCTGGACCTCCTTCAAAAAACCTCTCCAACTGGCATGGTCTTTCGCCAGCAGTCTCCAGTGCAGCACGTCTAGTTGGTTAAGGTCCTCATCCACTTGATTGCGCCACCTTAAATTTGGCCGTCCTCGACCGCGTTGCCCCTCGGGGATGGATTGAAAGACCTTCCGAGCCGGAGCTGTGTTTTCTATGTGCTCAACATGACCTAGCTATCTTAGGCGTTGGATCTGAAGTCGCCGTGCTATGTTCATGTCGCTGTACAGCCCGTACAGTTCACTAGTCTTCTCCTCCATTCCCCATTTATGCAGGTCGGGCCGAAAATCGTACGCAGAATTTTTCTCCCAAAACGACCAAGGGCCTCCTCATCCGCTTTCGATAAGGTCCATGTCTCTGCGCCATAAAGCAGGACCGGGATGACAAGGGTCTTGTATATAGTCCCTTGGTTTTTCGAGAGAGGGCTCTGTTTCTCGATTACCCCCCGAGCCCAAAGAAATAGCGGTTGGCAAGAGTTATTCTGCGTTTGATTTCGGCACTGATGTCATTTCTGCATGTCACTGCGGAGCCTAGGTAGACGAAGTCCTTGACTACCTCGAAATTATAAATGTCAATATGTGCACCCTGGCCAAGACGCCGGTGGCTCTTGTCCTTTTTCGACGACAGCATATATTTCGTTTTGCCCTCGTTTACCGCCAGTCCCATTTTAGCCGCTTCCGTCTCAATGCTCGTAAAGGCCTCAATGACATCTCCCTGACTTCGTCCAATTATGTCAATATCATCGGCATATGCGAGCAGTTGTACGGACTTGAAAAAGATGGTGCCCCTCATATTGACCAGTGAGCTTTGCACAATCCCTTCAAGGACGATGTTGAAAAAGTCATACGACAGCGTGTCGCCCTGTCTAAATCCTTTTTTGACATAAAAGGTGTCGGTCAGGTCGCTTCCGACCCTGATGGAGCAGCGAGCGTTCTCCAATGTCATCCTGCATAATCTGACGAGTTTGGCAGGGATGTCAAAAGTAGACATGGCTTTGTATAGCTCGTCTCTATTTATACTATCGTATGCAGACTTAAAGTCGACAAACAGGTGGTGGGTGTCGATCTGAAACTCGTTTGTCTGCCGTAGTGTGAATAATTGATCTATAGTGGACTTCCCGGACTTGAAATCACACTGATATGGACCAATCAGTTTCTTAACGAACAGTTTCAAGCGTTCACACAGAACAGCAGAGAAGATTTTATAAGCGATGTTCAGAAGATTTTTTCCTCTGTAGTTGGCTCAGACAAAGAGGTCTCCTTTCTTGTGGATCGGGCAAACGGTACTAAGATTCCATTCATGGGGCATGCATTCCTCTGACCATATCTTACAGATGAGCTGGTGCATACTCCCAACAAGGTCATCTCCAGCTGCCTTAAAGGGCTCGGCAGATAGTCCGTCTATTCCAGCAGCTTTGCTGGACCTAAGCTTAGAAAAAGGAATCCTAGCTTCGTAAAGGTCCGGGGAAGGGGGGGGGGGGGGGGGGGGGGGTAGTGTGAATCCACTGCTAGGCTTCCATTTTCGTCCTTGCAGGCTTACGTTCTGGTCTTATATCCCTGGCATGTTTGTTTCATTCGTTGATAAAACCTCCGAACGTCATTCCTGCGATAGCATCCCTCCATCTCTACGATCGCCAGCTTCTTATGCTCCTTTTTTTATGTTTTGAGAAGCTTATGTTCCTCCCTCCTCTTCTGCTCATAATGCTCACGAGCAACTCTCGTCCTTCTATGCAGCGCCTCTTGGTAGGTTTGCTGCTTGGCTGCGTGTGCCCTCATACACTCGTCGTCAAACCTTGGCTTTCTTGTTGATGGCGGTTTGAAACCCAGTACCTCAGAAGCAGCACTTTCTAAGGTTTGTTGACAACGGGTCTATTGGTGTTGTTGAGAGTTTGAGGAAGACGCGATTGGCATAGGCTCTGGCGGTCTCTTGCGATTGTAGCACTGCGACGTTGTATGCCGCTGGACTTACTCGATTTTTCGATTTCCGATTCGTAGTCGCAACCTGGCTGCCACAAGATAGTGGTCCGAGCCGATGTTGGCTCCTCTAAAAGTTCGTACATCGAGAATGTCGGATGCGTACCTGCCATCAATCGCAATGTGGTCAATCTGGTTGGCGGTTGATTGCCGGGCCATAGCCTAACCGACACTTATCCTGTTTTGTGGCGCAGGAAATTCGCCATTCGCCCATTTCCGTTCGCGATTTCAAATAGAAATCCCCAGGTGGCACCACGAGGAGGTGGAAATAGGGCTTACTAACAGAGTTGCTAGAAGTTCGGCTGCAGTGGCTTCTGCTCGCTATTTTACGGGCCAGCGCCCGTCGGATACGCTACCCCTACGAGGCTGTAGGTCGCTTACCACCCATTTTTCGTATATACAAGGCTGAAATAATGTCATCACGCGTGTAAATTGTTTTCCGTTTTGTGAGACAACGAAGCAATTGTGCTATATTTTGTATTGCATCTCCAAGATTAGTGTTCAATGTTGGCTTTCAAGAGTTGTGAGATGTGTGGTTTGTTGTGGTAAAAGTAATATTTCAAAAAGCCTCAGAGAGAAACTTCTGGCCGTATTAGATCTGGTGATCTGGCCAGTAGGTGTATGTAAGTCGCTAACACGGGAGATCACTCGGCTCGGAGATTACAGATGCCTTGGTCAAGGTTTTCGCTGATAAACAAAAGAAGATCTACATTTGAATCTAAAATTTTGAATTTTGAACGAAAGTAATAAATCAGTTTGTCGCATACGCTAAAAGAACCCTCCAGGCAAAGCTCACGCAAAATTCGCGAAAAATATCCCAATGAATAAACTGGTTAATCTCTATAGGTGGAAGTTCAGATTTCTCTGATCTACAGTTGATTAGATCTTCACACTAGGCTGTTCTCGGAAAACACCTTTTATGTTTCTCATTTATTCACATTAACGACTGCGTACGATAAAGTGCTTAATACTTAGTCAAGGCGAAACGCTATTATGCGATTTTTTAAACACCATTTTAAAAAAAATTAAACGTTCGCTCTAGCGCTATAACTTGTACTTCCACCACATGTTACTTTAATTACTTGTATATGCAGACGGCATTGATATTATCGGATGAACCCAGTAAGCTGTCATGAAAGCCTTTCCAGACGATATTCTATGTGCGCATATCGTCTGGGCGTAACAAGCTGCTCTCTATCGACAACTGTCCGCACCATCTTGACATAGAGCTACAGTCACATACTTTTTGATCGGGGTTGGCAGACCTTTACCAATCTCTGTTTCTTTGAGATGCCGATTGAGTCGCATGGTCCTTTCTCGTAAGGCTTGGGTGATATTTTATTAGTACTCACCATCCCAACCATGGTCTATCGTGCAGAAGCATGCGCTGTGTTTAAAGCTAGTCAGTCATTTTGCAAAGGTAACTTTTAGGCATGATTTCCGGCTCCATAAGGTTCAGTCCGGAAAATGTTTAAATCCTATGAAGAAAGTTGAGCACAGTCAACTTGCTGCGTTCGTACGAGGGCGGGTCAATAAGCCCGTGACTTTCTTAATTTCCCGCCTCTTAACTGAAAAGGCAACACCGCCGTTATCACCTTTGAGCTCTATACACTTTGTCCAACGTTTCTCCAATTTTGTTATCCCTAAGCTTTTTCAAGGTCATCAAAATAGGTACTTGTTTTTGAGATGATTTCATCGTTGGTGTCAAATCTCTTTCCAGGCAAGCCATTTCTTCAGGTTTGAGAACAAGAAATAGTCGATCCAGGCTAAATCCGGAGAATAGGGCGGATGAAGGAGCAATTCGTAGCCCTATTGAAACTGCACATGTATGCACCCTTGCATTGTTCTGATGGAAAACAACTTTTTTCCTGGCCAAATGCGGTCGTTTTTTTTTCAAATCCACATTAAATCTGCCCCATAAGTTGGCATAATATTCGCCATTTATTGTTCTACCCTTTTGAAGGTAGTAAATGTTGATTACACCGCGTGCATCCCAAAAAACGGTCGCCGTGACTTTATTGGCTGACGAACCTACTTTGGCCTTCTTTGGCGCCGATTCACCCCGAGAAACCCACTGTTTTGACTGCTGTTTGGTCTCTGGTGTGTTGTGGTGGATCCACGTTTCGTCCACGGTTACGAAACGGCGCAAAAATTCTTCCATATTGCGGTTCAACATCGCCAAACACTCCTGCGAAGTTGTCACTAGATTGCGTTTATATTCGATTGTGAACAAACGCGGCACCCATGTTGCGGAAAGCTTCCTCATACCGAAGTGATCATTCAAAATTGTAACCACTGAGCCATGTGAGATACCTATGGCTTCCAATTTCCGATCGGCCAATACCATATCGTGAATTTTTTCATTTGCTTCGGGTGTAGAGAAACGTCAACTGGCCCCAACAAAATTCAATGAACCACTTATTTGCTATTAAAATTTATGGTGCAGAGTCCCCATAGTATTTATCAAGCTTAGCCTTTGTTTGAGTGATGGTTTTTTTCTGCAAAAAATAATGCTTAATGAGCACACGAAATTCACTTTTTCCCATTTTCTTCTCAAAACACTCGGTAGTCTGCTATCAATGGCTGTCAAACACAAACTAAACGACGACGATGCAGCTTGTTGAATTTTTGACAAGGTTCAACTGACAGTTATCTGTTGACAAGAGCAGTGTTGCCCTTTCGGCTAAGAGGCTGGAAATTAAAAAGTCACCGACTTATTGACCTGCCCTCGTAAAGCTCTTTGGTTGAGGTTAATGTTCCTTCTAGACTGCATCGCCACAACATATCGTAATGTTAGAGCCAGGACTTAGCCCCATTTTTAAATCCGAGGTACATGTTACCATCCAGGACAATACAAAGCTAGCGTGCAAGAAAGCCTTAATTTTTTAGGTGGGTGTTTACGTCTTTTTGCCCGCCAAGAGCCAAGAAGCCCGCGTTTCATGACACATTTTGTCAAGCACACATTCTGTCGAGACAATGAAACCGCCATTTGATGAAGACAAAGTGACAAAGTGACTCAACCAAACGAATATTGCAATTTCAACCTTTACCCTCCTTTCTCAGAAGTTTCAACTTAGTGAAGTGATTCGTGTCTTATGAATTTCAAATCAGACTAAAAACTTTTTGCGGCAGTTTTTATCCGATTCCATTTCAAATGAGCTACAGATATAAAGCTGCCTGCCAAGTCAGACTAAACCTCATTCTCTTCGTTTCCGGGAGGAACCCAAAGAGGAACAATTTCACTTAATAATATTCTTCTTCGCTTGTATTTATCCAGAGATGCATGAGCTGTGTGCACAGTTCTGCGAGTTTTAGCTGCACTTTGCCTTCTCGTCTCCTTTATCGTTTCCGAGCACTAAACCAACAGTAAAAAGCAAAAACTTGAGAGCAAAGAACAAATATGAAACTTTCTTGCCTCGGATTTATGACTGCTCAGTCAAAATTCCAACAACTCAGAATGATGCAAATGAAGATTTATGATGCCGTGCTCGTCTAGCACACGCTTCCAAGGCATGAATGCTTCTTAATAAAGTCGTCAGTAAGTAGATATCTATTTCAAATAAGGAAATGACTGACTGCTATACGAGTAATTACGTCACACAACCCCTCGTTACGACTCGATTCAGGCAGTAGAAGAGGAGAAGAGGTGGAGAAGAAATCCATTTTGGCCGGAAGTTGTGCATAACACGAGAAGGCGCCGCCGTTGCCACACTAACGTCTATACCTGCATGGGAATTTGTCTTTCCGTGCAATTGCTTAACGCAACAAATTGCTTAAATGTCCGCTCGTATGTACATACGTGTGTGTGCACCACACTCCTTCGTGCTCGTTTCGCCTTCGAGCAATGACATAACGCAATGTCCAGCGACAGCCCCTCGCAACATTCGAATGCGTTCCACCTTTAACCAGTGCTGGCTGTAATGTATTTTTAATTGAAGACGCTATTGCATGCATATGGAGGTCTTCTGGTTAATTCCAAAATTCCCTTGGATGATTATAATACATAGCCGCGAAGGACTCGGCTCCGGTACTGCTTAATCATCTTCAAGGTGGAGACTGAGAAATGAGAGGACAAATTGACACGAAGCGAAGAGATACTTACTTGCGAGCTGCCGTCGCGTCGTCGCCTGGTCTGGTGTTAGGGACAGGTGCCTGAAAAGACGTTCGCATTGACGTGGTCCAATCAATTTGCACCGAGTATACGAGTACACGAGTTTATCTGGGATACTTGGTCGTGTGTTGAATGGGAAAGAGAGCGAACACACATTGGCCAGGCGCATAATTGTATGGTGCATTCACGACGTGCTGGGACGCTTTAATGTCCACCTTCATTTGGTCGCGCTTGTGGTTTTTTGTTTAATTCGATTTATGTACATTCTACACGCCCTAATCATTTTATAATGGAAATGTTGGCACGGAAGTAGTTAGTCAATTCGCGGAATTGACTTGGCAGCATTGCCACTCGTAACGCAAATATGTCTTTAGGGTGGACGGGTAGGACTTACACTCGATAAGCTGGACACGATACGGGAAGTCAACCTTCTCTACTTAGGCAAATGATGCAAATACAAATTTGTTTTCGGTCATTGTGACCGATTTCGAGCAAATTTGAAGCTTACTTCGGAAAGCGGACGGGACAGGCCTTTGTTGTCGCCTTCCACTATATTTCATAGGCTTTGGTGGCTTTACTCTTTGGTACTGTTCGCAATAGAGACAGATGAGTCAGATAGGCAGCATCTTCCTCATTCATATGTATGTATGTCCCACTTTAATGCTCACACTGCACTGGTCAAAGGGACATTATCAATCTTTAGGAGATCCAAGGGCTTAGCGATCGCCTTAAGTTCGTGCCAAATTTGATGGTTCGCTCGACAGTGGCAAAGGCTTGGTGCGATCATCGTCAGCATACTAAACATACAGAGTTCGGCGAACAGCTGTTCGGCCGGCCATCAATGGAGCTTTGCAAAGATCAAAACTAATGCAATGTTAGTGCTAATATATAGCATGAGGCACTGCGGCCTTTGTAGATCTATTGTGCCTACTAGCCGATTAGACGAGGAGCTTCGCCACTTCCTTAATAAAGTTGAGAATGTCTCTCGGAGGAGCTGAGATGATCCCCTCAGGAGTCATAATTTTACTGAGAAGGATACGCTTCTTAAGATGGAAAGTGCCCTGCAGTTCCATCATCCTCTAAAAGTAGAGACGACTCTAACATAGTTGATCAGCGAGTTGTTCCCAACACGAAAAATCCACTCAAAATGAGAAAGCCAAGCAACCACCAGAGCGGTTACCAGGGGCACTCCACAAGGGAGGGTCCTCTCACCCCTTCTCTAGAACGTAGTTCCAAATGAACTACTGATCAAACTGGAGAAAAAGGCCTCGACGTTTTTGCCTGCGCTGATGACGTTGCCATTACCATCTCGGGCAAATACCTACCTACATTGAATGACAGTATGCAAACGGCATTCTCCATACTATGCAAATGAGCACAAAACAATGGGCTTAGGGTAACTGCCCAGAAGACGGAGCTTGTGCTATTCACCAGAAACCACAAAATTCCGGAATCCTGCCCAAACACTTAACTTGGCACCAGGTTAACCTACTCCGCCAGTGCCAAATACCTTGGCGTTGTACTAGACGGGAAACTAACCTGGAAGAACAACATAACCGAGAGAGCAAAAAAGCAACTATAGCTCTCCTGAACAACAGGATAACCATGGCAGAAAACTCGGACCACATAGAGCCCACCACAGTCTTTGAGAAGAAGTTCGAGAGAACTTACCCGGACAGACAGAATTGGACCCGCCAAACGCAGCCTCGCAAGAGCTGCGTGGATTTCTACCCTGACGGGTCAAAAACCAAAGGGTGGGTAGTGGAGTATTCTGAAAACAACTAAACCTGAGCCAAGCTCTAAAACCACCAGATTATTGCAGCGTTTTTCAGGCGGAGTTGTTGGCTGAAACGTAATATCTACTATAGGTATCCGAATTCTCACGGACAGTCAAGCAGCCTTGAAATCGGTGGAGTCCTATGTGTACACCTCAAAAACAAGCATCGACTGTCGCCTCTCTTTAAACGAAATGGCTGAACAGTTTAACATACAACTCCTATGGGTACCAGGACACAGCGATATCTTAGGCAACGAAAGGGCCGACACACTCGCCAGACAAGGAACGACTCAACAATCAATCATGGCATGCGAGGGAATACCCCTTGTAACCATTAAACTCAAACTCACATATCACGCCAGGGCTGAGACGAACTTGAGATGGGCCCAGGGACGTACCTGCAAAATCTGGCCTCGGCTCCCTAGCCAACGGACTAGGAGAATAATCTCCCTAAAAAGAACTGACATCTACAAAATCATTGGTGTCATCCGATGAAGATTTCTGCAGAAGCTGCCTAGACGAAGAGGAGGTCGAATCCATCCAACACTTGCTCTGCGCCTGCCCGGCCTTCTGCGCGATCAGGAAACGCTGACAGAATCCTATGTACTCACTAAACGACCTGGCAGATGTTCAGCAAGTAAGGATAATTGAGCTTCTTAATTTTTTAAGAAGCACAAAGTGGTTCCATGAATAGGGGGATAAGCAACATAGCGGGTCTCTCTGGCCTATGTGTACTCTTACCATTTTGGGGAGGCTACGAACCTAACTATCTACCTACCTTCTTCATCCTCAAGACAGAGTCGACACTCAGTTTCAGACTAGAGGTTGATTTTATTGAGACGATATATCAGACCACAGTTTCCTGTAAGGTAGAAAACTAGTCTTCTGATATCTACTCAGGGGCCGACTTCGATTGGCGAAGTCCTTGAACGCTGGTCTATAAGGACAGGTGTTGCGATTTTTTCCACTTGTCTAAGAAGAAGTTAGTCTTAGACTTGTGAATGCCGCGGAAGATTCGGCACTTATGTACCTTTCGCCGGAAACTTTTCTAACGAGTTGATCGGCGATTTCATCGCCCTTGGTGCCTTTGTGCTTTGGCAACCACCAGCGTTTGACCTTATTTCTTTTGGCTAGGTCCTGTAGGGCATCATGGTATTCCTAAGTGGATCTTGAGTTCGTGCTACACGAACTCAGCGCTTTGAGCGCTGCTTGAAGAGCTTGAAGGGAGTATATTGATGGTTACTCCTCTTATGCCAGTCCCAAAGCTGAGGAAAACCAATGGTAGTCAGATGGTGCGGAGTCTGAGCTATACGGCGGACAATACATCAATACTTCCCAACCAAATATCATCAAGTTTCTTCCTTCATTGCTTCGGTCGGGTCCTGAACAGTTCCGATTTAACCGTTCCACCGGTTGCAATATTTCTTCGACTTTTTCAGTGATTGTCTGAGCAGACTGAGGTACCTCTTTGACACCGAAATTTCCGGAACGAATTGAGTAAATCACTTCTGGGTCGTCGTGTACAGCATTCTGAGCATGCACTGCACACATTTTTCGACATGTTTTTGTAGCGTTTGTTTGTTTTTTTTTTTTTTTTTTTTTTTATAGTAAAAATGCATCACATAGCGTATTTCTTCAGGAATGTCATTAAAATCAAATGAATGTCATTAAAAGCAAATTAACCACAAACCTGTACACTAAAGAATTGGGTCTGAAATGTCACGCATTTGCTTGAGAGAAGTGGATTAGTACCACAAAATAATATGGGCATCAACGCCATCTAGTAACAAAAGCGACTGAAACTTTTCAAATGACTCATTATTTGGCGAACCGTTGGTTGGAAGAAGAATTGTTGGGAGTGGAGCTTGTGCGTTCAACCTTTCCGAATATCGTAAGAAAATGTCAAGGTGTGAGGAAGTTGGATGAAGCCCAGGAGAAAAAGATGAAAAAGCGAGTACTCGTTGACTAAATTAATATGTGGTAAAGGAATAGATGTTTTCCGCTTAAGGTTAGTGACAGCGCATTTAAAACTTGCGTCTCCCCTCCTTTCTCCTCCCTTCATTCTTATTCGAGCGGTGGGTCTATCATCTAGGGCCTCAGCAATGCCGTTTTTGGTTTATATGTGACTCAAGCCTGTAACTTCATCATAATTTAGCTCGTTGTGTTTGACACCTGAGCCATGGCAACCTACTTAATTGCTCCTAATTTCGGCTCGAAGCGATTCAGTTGTCTTAGGAAGGCTAAAACGTTCCGTTGTTCAATTTCATCTGCACTCGAACGAAGTCTTCAGACACTTTCCATTCCACCCGGGAAATGCAATGTCCTTAAAGATGATTCAGTCCTGCAGTTGTTTGGCTCTGAGTGGTGGACCTTCATGTTGCGTATGGTATTTAAAAAATTGAAATGTACACAACGTTGTGTGACTACTTGATTATAAAATTATCCAATAAAATATCCGTTACTGGCAATAACCTGCTCTACTCTAGGCCTGGGACGATGGCATTCCCGAATGAAATGCTCTTTATTCCAAGGGATCAAGGTCTGTCGAGCTAAAAGCCTATAAGTTCGGGGTCGTGAACGTTTCCGATCATCCAATTCTGTGTCGCCATCGCATTTTGTGATGGAGTAGAGTATTGCTGTAATATGGTATAGTTTGCCCCACAAACGCTATCAATCCAGGGTTTCACAATGTTTTCCAAAACCTTTGCAGCATAAGACCAAAGTCCTTGAGGAAAGGAATGTGGTGACATAATAGGTTGTTTGTTGCTCACAACTCCTAACACCATGATAGTGGCTGAAGATTTATTGTGCATAACCTAGGGAACATCTATATGACCTGTACGTATTTATCTATCATCTTTGTAGGAGAAAAACCACAACATTCTCTGGGTTTCAGGGTGCTCTATGTATAACGCCATATTTTTAGCGAAAGTCTTCGTGGACGACTCCTCAAATTAGATCATCCAAAACTAATGCATTAAAGTGCCCTAGGCTCGCCTTCTTATACGAAGTCCAGTAGAGTCCACGTCAATAAATCATATTATGCAATTCTTGCATTTACCATAGTGTATGCCCATTAAATAGGAAATAACCTGTTGTTACAACCTTAACACATCCAATTGGAAAACAATAATTTTTGAGAACCGACAAACTGGTTTCAAAAACTTTCCAAAAACGAGTACCGCACTCCGTAAGCGTGCAGCTCCAAAACCGAAGAAACTATATCCGCTTTAAGTGCTGATTATGAATCAAAAAAAAAAATCTTGGTCCGAACGGCCTAAAGTAGGAAAGGAGCCTATTGCGAAAAAAAGTACAAATGCTCGTCTAGACAATTAGCTTTACAATCACCTCCGTCCGCGGGTCACCAGTACTTAACCATTTAAACGCTCGGTGGGAAAATTGGCGCATTAGCACATCATCTTATCGTGTGATAGTACAATCCATCTCCACGTCCACTCTGCTGCCAACAAAACCAAGTAGCACGATTGCGTAATTAATGTCGTCAGTCCATTGGTGCTTCTGGAAATGCACCGCACGGCAACGTCTATCCCATCTCTTAGCGTTCGATTCAATCTGTAGAGTGTACGCGTCGTATCGTAGATGGTAGCAGACAGTAGTAATCAATGCACTCAGCCGTAATACCCTCGAATCCGAGTGTAATAGATGGCTATTTTCCACGATTTCATGTCCTCTTTGTGCACATGATAAATAATCTAGCTGCGACAGGTGCTAACTGCTGCATCGCATCTCGGCTGCTGCAATCTCCCCATTCGAACACAGATAAATAAGGCAAAATTCGCACAGTAGTCGTTGATCACTCGAACACTCAAGTGTAGGTAGAAAGATACGAGAGAGTGAGTGTCTAACATCCTTACCACTATCGGAAACTCTGTTCACGGTAGCTCACCGTAGCTACCGCCTCGCAGCTTGAACACAAGAACACACTCAGCCGTAGTACACCTCCAGGACTTCGCGTACAACATTGAATTTTCATAACGTTATAAATCATCGAAATGCCATGCGCAAATCACTGATCAGGGAGCACTAAGCAGTGAGTAGTGAGCGCATTGCTAATGCAGACAGGATAGAAAGATGCGTCCCAGGCGTTGGTAATTAAAGGCCTGTACAACCAGACTCGACCGACTGAGATTAGCAAACAAGTAACGTCCAAATGCATTGTAGGACATTGTTGCAGCGGCACTTGGTGTGTTGTTAATTAGCACTGTGACCAGTGGACGTCATATCTGCGAGTTGTGCAGTGGGAAGTGCAGTCCTTTCGTGATAGATGAAGTTGAGTCTTCGCAGCACCACACCTACATACGTGCTTGCTACAAGTCTGGGGCAATAACAAGAACCATTTGTTTAATAGCGCATAACAAAATGGGAGTGTTTCGATGGCACCATGGAGCAGGAGAATGGAATCAGCGAGTGAATAGTGATGTCCGCTGACCTTGCGGGTGAAGTTGGTCATCTATTGTGCGTGCTCTTAACGAATGTAGTCGTGATGATGGCTGAACACAACCGAAACGGAAACAAAGAACGAAGAAGGCAATTGGCATAGTTTTCGAACTGGTATCTAGTTTCTATTGACCTTCTATGCTCGTCTGTCGAATGGAAATCACCTCCATTAAGACGTTACCACTGATGTCTGGCGGACATGTAACATGAACAAAATCGCAATGTAAATTTCTGCCATTCGCGACTACTACGACGAGGGCATCTGACAGATATAGAAAGGAACGATCATGGATCGTTCGCATAGTAGTCGTGATTGGTTTCATCTAATAGCAGTTCCGTGTGAAGTGATTTGCGCAAAGGATCGCGTGTTGCATCGCAAATGAATAAATCATTTGCTGGATCGATCGCAATCGAGTAGACTAGCAACCGGAGCGACTTCTTCAATGCGTGAAGACTATTAGAAACGACTTTTTCCCCCCGTTAGTAGCAACAAAAAAAAAAAACAATTTAGATTTGAGTCCCAAGAGATCGTGTCTCTAGGTTGTAGGCTGTGGAGCAGGACATGCTGCCGATACTGTTTAGCGTTTAGCTTCTAACGTGTACTGCTACTGTACTACCGTGCTGGCACAACTACTTCATGACTTCCTGTACAAATTTGTTGAACAAAAAAGGGCCATCAACGGACCACACTAAACCGCATCGAGCATGTCACATTTTTTGTTCACGCTTCAATGTTCCCGAATTTTTTACTTCTTTTATCCATCCACTCTTCCTAATTTTCAGGCCTTTAGTCGGTGGGATGCGGTGTTAGGCAATGGACATGTATGCAAATCCTCGTGAATTCCTTCCGAAAATGTACACCGCTGCGAAAAATGGTAATGAGTGGTTGGCTGGTGTATCGGCAAGCACGCGTTTCCACGCGAGTAGGTGTACAACGTAGCCTAACATCATCAGCTTCCTAAATCTCTAAGCAAAGAGACTACCGCTCCCCTGTCCGTCGCGCAATCGGTGTGTTGAGGAAGCACATTTTTGTTGTATATCTCTTGTGACATTTAGCATTGCCTCATGTTTGCTTCTCTCCCCAACACAGTCAATGCGATGCGCGATAGTGATCGGTATCCTTTACGACTTCCGTATTATACCATGGCGACTGGAGGATGGCGAGAGGGACGCGCGCGCCCGCGCTGTTAACTACTAACTACAGACTCTGTAGAGCCGTAAGTGAAATCTGTTGCATACTCGTTGTCGCGATTAGAACTTGCTCTTTTTGGGTGATTGTGTCGTCGTCGTGCCACCGCTGCTGGACCACGGCCACCAACCAGTTAGTGGTGGTGCGCATTAGCTTTGTGTTCCAAAGTACAAATCAAAATCAGATAATCACAGATGCTGCAAATACTTTGATCACGTTTGCGATGCAATTAAGTGACAATTTTTGTCGTTTTTCATTTGCCTGAGTTTGGTGGCCGCTAGCCGTACTCGCAAGTTGTTCTTCGGCTACGTGCTTCGAAGGAAGCCTTTATGCTATTTACGACATCTATGGAGTGAGGGGCTAGTGTACGTTTGTGATGTCGGCGCTCACTTGGGAGTTGCATATGGGACTGTGGAAATTGTTCAAATATCGCAAATGTATCGAATACGCGTTTACTTTACGGAAGATGCAAATACGAGTAATTGAGTTTTTCAAATACCTTGGGTTTGTGCCTATACATTTTACTACACTACACGAAGGTAATTAATGGGAAGTTCCATATCTATCCTTGGATTTGAGTACCCTCACAACACTTTGACTTATTAATTTAGAAATCAAAATCGTTCATTACAAGATATCGGAACTAAAGTGGGAAATAAAAAATGTTCACACGTTCACAGCCAAACGAATATCGCAGAAAAGTGTGAAAAGAGTGGAAAACCGAATCTAATCGGATACACTTCCTATCTGGCAGCTGATCATGAAGTTGTTTTCAGTTATAAGGGTTCAAAAGTATGTCAGTTGTTCTTCCATCACCGTCTCTTTCACAAATTTCTATCGCGGCAGTATGTGCTAGTACGTACGGACGGAACAGCAAGCCTGCCTACAGTGTGACCAATGCGTGGTTCATAAATCAACTCAAGCGTTTGTGTATCATATTGCCTCTGGGTGTTACCACCTTAATCCAAACCATGCATACGGCATACATGCTATTGAATGGGTTATTTATTGAGGCAGAGCTGTTTTTTTGTGTTTAGGTACACACATCTGAGGAGCGGTAGTGTCAAGGTTGAAATTGGATTTCATAAAGAAAGGATTTGATTTATTGCCAATCATTTACTGGCAGTTATTTTACAAGAGTGTGGAAAATCTGAGATTTGTCTTAAATGAATTTGCGTAATGTCGAGGTGTATCTATCGATTTATTATCTCTAATGAAGGTTGAATCACAATGAAACGAATCTTTTATGCTGGATCAATGAAAAATTTGATGAAATTAAAAGAAGGAACGGCTTGTTGAGGTAATGGGAAGAACAATTGCCTAATTGGAGCGCTAAAAATCGACTTCAATATCGGTTGATGTTCAAATTTACTTTAAATGTATCTAATGATTGGAATTATATTGGAGTAAACAAAGCAAAACACAATTAAAACAGGCAGTAATCGATCGACAGCTGTTCACAAATCGCTAACGGTCTTCTTGTTATCGGCGAATAACTACGTAACTAATGACCTCGAACGGCGAGCGCGCCTGCTTATATAGTAATTGCCCGAATTTCTCCTTCAACATTCCCCATCGAGAATTCCCCTCTTTTCTGTCATACGTTTTCAGAGTGTCTTAAACACTGGTGTGGACATTTGTACTTAGTACAGAGCCTCTTAAGCTGTGACATATTCTTCGGCTGAATTTTTCGCAAAACAGCCTTCCCCCTAAACCAGCGTTTTCCAAACTGGGAGGCGCGCCTCCCTAGGGAGGCGTGGACTAGTCTAAGGGGAGGCGCGAATATTAGCCAGAATTGACTTGACAAAAAAAAAACAGTTCACGTGCAAGTAATACAATACGTAACATATCGGTACATATAGAGCTGTTTGAAATAATAGGGAAAAGAATAGTCGGAGAATTTTTAAGCATTTTCCAAAGTTTTGTAACCAAGTAGCTACATAATATAATAGTATTTAATAATTAATATGGATCGTTTTATTTTTATTTATTTTTTTTTTTTAATTTTTAGAACTTGAAGCGAAATCTTTCCTTGCTTTTTTGTTCCTCTTTCTAAGCAGTGAAACTTTCGGAGCAAATCTTCCGGACATATCATTTTGTAAAAACCTTCTCCGGACAGTTGGAGTACTGACTAAAATTATCCAGTTCTGCGCCAATTGCCCTTGATGATGGGTTCTTTTTTGCTGGTAGCACAATATGGGAATCATTGGTGGGAGCAGTTTTTTTTTTTTTGGTCTACCTCTTTTTTCTTGCGATTGATTGACCTTCCTTTGCACACTTGTCAAAGACCGAGGACAATATAATAATTCGATAAAAATGTTCGATTATCCTGATTAGGTTCGCCAGGATTCATGAATTTCTTTTGGGATCCTTTGCATGAGAGTAAGAGAGATAGAGCTAATGCGCGAGTTACGATCCCACTCACACACATAGCCCGACATAGATAAAGCATTATCAACCCGCAGACGACTACACATAATAAAATAATTAAACGTTATTGTACAGATGACCCAAAGGACCAATTAATGAGCGTCTAGCTCGCATCCGGCCTCTGTGTCTGCAGTGCAATAAAACCCAACAATGTATAAAAACAATAGAAATAAATTATAGCTTAAAAAAACTAAAAAACACGCACTAATTAGTTCTCGAAAAAACAATTAAAAGAGTTCAAAATACACAAGCGTATTGCTTATCAGTGGCTGATGCTATCCTTACCCCGTAGTAAACATTACGGTTCAGAAATATACATATATACCTGTATGGTAGGGATTGTATCGTCTATGCGCATACGCGAAAAGATTCAGGCGCGTTGTAGGACTTCTCACTTTCTTTCCAACGATATCCACTCATTGCAAAGATAAACCACCAGCGGTATGATCCGTAACTTCGCCGACCAGTAGCTCTCCAAAAATCCAGATAATACCGACTTCAGTTTAGCTTAGCAGTGTTAGATTGTGTTTATTATTTTATTTTGACGTACCTAATTACTCACTGATCACAATAGTAAGTAATTTAATTAAGTTAAATTTTAAGAACAATATATTAATTGTCCTAGTATTTATAGAGAAATTGATAAGTTCTTGACTGATTACAAGAGAAAATCCTCAAATAATGAAGAATCTGATGTTGGTACAAGTAGTAGGAATCAAGAAGGAAGAACTCCTAAGACAAGAAAATACGATTCATCTTATTTATTACTCGGATTTACAAGTGTTACTAAGGATAATGTGGAAAAACCAATGTGTTTGTTATGTTCGAAAGTTTTGGCTGCTGATATTATGAGACCCGGAAAATAAAACGCCACATTGAAACTATGCATTCTCAATACGTTGGCAAGTCCCAAGAATTTTTTCAAAGAAAATTCGATGAGTTCACTAAACAAAAGCAAACGTTAGAAAAAAAAAATTCATATTCCATCAAATGCGTTACTAGCATCGTACTTAGTATCTTACAGAAGTGTAAAAAACCACACACAATAGGAGAAACATTCGTTTTCCCAGCAGCTATTGACATGGTCAAAACAGTGTTTGGCGAATCATATGCAAAACAGTTGGGACAAATACCACTTGCCGATAACACTGTTGGCAGAAGAACCGATGATATAGCTGACGATCTTTGCGATCAATTAGCTTGTCAGATGCGCACTTCAAAATTCGCCTTACAAGTAGATGAAGCAACCGAGGTAGCTAAAGAGCATATGTTCGATATGTTGAAGAGAAGAATATAATTGAAGATATATTATTTTGCAAACCCATTCCTGGCAAAGCCACATCCAGTGAAATTTTTAATATAATCGACAAGTTTTTTTGATGAGAACGGCATATTTTGGAATAATTGCATTTGGCTATGTACAGACGGTGCACAGTCATTGTCAGGACGAGAAATTGGCCTTCAAGCACTAATTAAAAAGAAAACACCCGATGTTATCTGGACGCACTGTATGCTCCACAGAGCAGCTCTCGTATCAAAAAATATGAGTGAGGAACTTAACTACGTTTTTACAAAAGTATCGAAAGCTGTAAACTATATAAAAAACAGTCCATTAAAGGTTAGGTTATTTGCAAAGCTGTGTGAAGATATGGGAGCTGCCTACACCTCACTTTTGTACTATTGTGAAGTACGCTGGCTATCTCGTGCAAAAGTGATACAGAGGGTGCTTGAACTCAAGGAAGAAATTGCAATTTTTCTCGAAGAAAATCATAATGAGGATGAAAATATGTTTAGGGATGATAATTTTATTATTAAACTTACCTATTTGGTGGACATTTTTGGAAAATTGAGTGTTTTGAATAAATCGATGCAAGAGCCACAAATGCATTTATTGATTCAAAAAGATAAAGTGAAAGCATTCATAAAAAAAATGGAGATATGGAAGATAAATTTGGAAAAAAAAATAGGTTTGACATGTTTCCACTTTTGAATGTTTGCGCCCAAGTTAATATAGAAAGCAAACAAAAATTTATTTGTTGAACACTTGGATGGTTTGTTAACTCATTTTTCGAAATATTTTAATGATCTTGATTTTACAAAATATGCATGGATACAGAATCCATTTATCGACGAAGAAAGGGACGAATTTGAATTAACAAGTATTGAGAAAGAAAACTTTATTGAATTATCTTGTGATATTTCTTTAAAACAAAAATGTCAGAATGTATCTCTGATTCAATTTTGGCTAGATATTAAGAGTGAATATAATATTTTGTCAAATAAAGCTTTAAAAGTATTGCTGCCGTTTGCAACATCTTGTTTATGCAAAACTGGATTTTCTGCCTTAGCTGCAATAAAATCGAAATATCGTGCTCGTCTGGTTGTAGAAAAGGAGCTTCGTGTAGCTATCTCATCAATGACACCGAGATTTGATAAACTTTGCGCTAATATGCAAGGACATCCTTCTCATTAAGCGACAATAATAAAATATTGTTATTCGTTTTTTCTTGTGTATTATATAACAGTTTATCTTAATAAATTTTTTACTACTAAAAATTTTTGTGTTTGTAGTATTTTATAAAATGGAAGGGAGGCGCCATATGATCAAATATTTTTAAGGGAGCCGTGGTAAAATTAAGTTTGGAAACCACTGCCCTAAACTATGTTTGGCTTGGCCATTCTGCTTTCTTTTTATTTCTTTCAGCAGTACTACTGTGTCCAATAAGACGGCGTCTCCGGAACGGTCTTTTGAGTTTGTTGAATAGCCAGAAGTCGCACAGTGCCAAATCAGGCGAACGCGGTAATTGTGAAGCGACATGGGCCGAGATGTTGGCGAAATAGTCACGAAGAATGAATCAAAGTGTAAGACGGTGCATTAAATTGGTGCAAAAAATAAGAGTTGTCTTGCCACAATTTCGGCACCTTTAGGCGAATAGCTTCACACAAACGACGTAAAATGCTCAAATATTATTCTTTGTTGACACTTTGACTCGTCGCGACGATCATCAAAGAAAACAGTCAACACAATCTTGATTGTGGAGCGACTTTGGCGATACGATATTCGCTTGATTGATCGATTGTTTCCAGGTCGTAAGCATAAATCCAAGTCTTACCACCCGAAACTCAGAAACCATTGTTTCACACACTTCCACGCGGCGGTCCCCCGCCCGATTATCTACCTTGACGTGGTGTGGGGGCTTCCCACCAAAGGATAATCGACCCCGTCATTACCTTTCACCAACCCAAATCACATCCCATTTCATTTCTCCCAACACACTCCCACCCACCTATCCACTCCCCATCCCCTGGGCTGGACATAAGGTGTCAACCGTACCGTGCCGAGATGTCAACCAGGCTGCGAGCAGAGACCAAAAATAGCTCAGTGACAAACGGTGTATCTGGATACCTGCCCCCCTCCGGATCAACTCGCCTTCCCTGGGTATTGCGGATCTCTGTCCAGGCGGACATGTATCTCTCCGTTTCTCGTGGGAACCATATGAATAACAAAAATAAACCCGACAGTAAGTCCGGATCTTATAAAAAACCGGAAGGGGATGAAACCCCTTCTACTTCCAAGGCGGTAAAGACTCCGGCAGGAGAATCGACAAACCGCTCCAAAAAGCTGTCAGAAGACAAATTTGACAACAAGAGAAACAACCCATCGACCAAGGCCTACAGAGACCGTAAGGCGTATTGAATCGATGGGGCCATAAGAACGCCTTACCAGAAAAAAACAAAAGAGTCGGTCGCCTGGGCGACAGGAATCCTGGCCCAGGATAAAGAAAAAGCCCAGAGGCCCAGATCTTCCCCCGAGGAACCAAACCCGGAGGCTAAGAAAGCTAGGCTGGGAGCACCGGCCAAGCTATTAAAGCCATTCGGTGAGGTTGCGAGGGAGTGCCTGACGGTTGCAATCATAGATGAAAGCAACGCTGACGCAAACTGACGACCGAAAAATGGAAGGATGTCGATCAAGCACTATCGGCAAACTTCCTAAAAATTGCTAGGAAGAGCCCTGGACAACCGCCCATCTTCGACGACGATTGATGGTACCAAGGCAGGGTCAAATTACTAAGCTGTGCCAACGAAAGATCCGTGGATCTTCTAAAGGCTACAGTTGCCGAAATAGGGGAAATATGGGAGGGAGCTAGACTCAAGGTCGTAACTAAGGACCAGATCCCGAAACGACCGCGAGCTAGATGTTGTCTCCCTCTGGTACCAGACAACCCCCTCGAAATAGTTGAAACAGTCAACTATTGTAACCCCAATCTCCCAACAAGTGAGTGGAGAATCGCGAAGCTGGAGGAAAAAAAAAGGCCGATCAAGACATGCAATTATTATACTGAACTGTGAGGCCCTGGAACCTCTGGCCCACTGTGACTACCAAATCAGGTTTGGCTTTAAGAAGGTCAAACTCAATATATATAAAAAGGATGAGGAAGTGCCACCATCCGGCAACGAAGAGACGGTTAACACCGAGGTCAAGTGTGAAAGCTCGACAGAGTTGGAACCCCCAATCCCCTCGGGGAGCAAGGGCCCTGCGACGGTAGAAGCTGAAGCTGAACACATAATTAATTTTACCAGCAACATCCGTGGTCAATAAACACCAGGAGTCATTGCTCGACTCCGGAAGCGGGAACTATTCCACTAGCTCGCCAATGGAAGACGATCTTCTGGACTTGAATCTGGAAGACCTCAATACCACCGTGGTGGAGGCTAATCGGATTGATAACAGCTATGATGCTGAGATCAATTCAGATTAACCTCCATCACTCGAAAGCGGCAACCGCAAATCTTCTTCTCAGGCTGGCCAAAGGGGAAGAAGACATAGCCTTAATCCAAGAACCTTGGGTACATGAACACAAAGTTCGTGGATTAAGAACCCTAGCCTACAACTTAAGAGTGGAATAAGAGAGTGGAGGGTTTCTGAGGAACACTCCTTCTCAGATCATCGCAATCTAGTTTTCAACCTAGCCTTCATGGTCCCAATCCCAATTGACTCCTCTTGCAACCCAAGAAGAATTGTTTGGGAGCGCTGTAGAGCTTTCATTGGTAATTCTATAGTAAACAAGACCACCGACACCCCGCGGTCTACGTTAGATATTGACCATATAGTCGACATCTTAACGATTACATTGCGCAATCCACAAATCAAGGAAAAGCTCCTACCCTTCTTGGTGGAACGCAGCACCAAACAAGCTTCGCAAGGACTGTCGAAAACTCTTTAATAAAGCAACGAGTATAAGAAACGACAGGGACTGGGGCTTATACAAAGATTCACTCAGAGTGTACAAACAAACCCTGAGGAAAGAACAAAGGTTGTCTTGGAAGCTCTTCTGCAATAACATGGAGAACATTTCAGACGCCTACAGATTGCAGAAAATACTTTCGAAAGATCCACAATCTCCGTACTGCCTCCTAGCAAAAGGAGTTTGGACAACGTCTGAGGATGAAACTCTAAAACTTCTTTTCAACACGCACTTCCCAGGTTGCTTTAAATCGCATGACTCAGTGCACTCGCGAGGAGCTCACTTCTCCTCCGCGATAGAGGGACAGTATGATCAAATTATCTCTAGAGAGAAAATCATATGGGCGTTAAAAAGCCTCAAGCCCTACAAATCGCCACGTCCGAACTCGAACTCACACAAACTATAGAATGGACTAAACCATGGCTAGAGATAATCTTTAAAGGATGCCAGGCTTTAAGTTAGATTCCAGAAAAGTGGAAGTTCGCAAAGGTAATTTTCATCCCCAAGGCCGGCAGGAACTCTTACACTTCCCCCAAGGATCTAAGGCCTATCTGTCTATCATCCTTTGCACTAAAAACTTTGGAAAGGCTGATAGACTTACATATACGCCACAGTTTGGATCCCTTCCTAATCTCTAAGGCACAGCACGCCTACTGTAAGGGTAGATCTGTCGAAACAGCCTTGCATACGCTAGTGAGGAAAATCGAAAGATCAGTCCATCTTAAAGAATATACCCTAACAGCCTTCCTAGACACAGAGGGCGCCTTTAACCACGTCACTCCGAAAGCAGTAGTAGAAGGGCTAGAAAAGCTGAAGGTAGAGAGGACTCTGATAAAGCTGATCAGCGAGCTACTACTAACGCGCAAAATTCACTCCAAGTGGGGAAGCCAAGCAACCACCAGAGTGGTTACCAGGGGAACTCCACAAGGAGGGGTCCTCTCACCTCTTCTCTGGATTGTAGTTATAAACGAACTACTAATTAAACTGGAGAAAGAAGGCCTGGACCTTATTGCATACTCTGATGACGTTGCCATTTCAATCTCGGGTAAATTACTATCCACACTGAATGACCGTATGCAAACGGCCTTCCCAATTCTTTGCAAATGGGCGTATAGCAACGGATTCAGTGTAAATCCCCAGAAAACGGAGCTTATGCTATTCAACAAAAAGCATACAATTTCGGAACACTGCCCGATCACTTTGCTTGGTACCAGGTTAACCTATTCTTCTATAATGGGGATTCAACCCCAAGATCACCCTACGGCTCTACAGCACGGTCGTTATGTTGTGATGGTCTGGTGGACTGCACTGGACAAGACCACATGTATGTGCATTACCGGGGCCCTCAGATCCACCCCAACGGCTGCGCTTAACATGATACTCGATCTTACACCATTTGATATTTTCGGCAAGCAAATTGCCACACAAACGGCCATAAGACTAAAAGCCAACTCGAAATGGACGAGCTATGTTACTGGCCACTCCTCCATCCTGGAAAAAAAGGATAACTATGCCAGGAAACTTGGATCACACAGAACCCACCACAGTCTTGGAGAAACATTTTACGACGATATACCCGGACAAGCAAAACTGGACCCGCCGGACACAACCCCGCAGAAACCGCGTGGATTTTTACACTGACGGGTCCAAAACCAAGGACGGGGTGGGTAGTGGAGTAGTCTGCAAATAAGTAAAGCTGAGTAAAGCTTAAAATTACCAGATCACTGGAGCGTCATCCAGACAGAACTGTTGGCAAAAAAGGAGGCCTTGTCTTGGCTGAAGTGGAACGTGATATCCGCTACGGATATCCGTATTCTCACGGATAGTCAAGCAACCTTAAAGTCGTTGGAGTCCTATGTGTACACATCAAAAACTAGCCTCGACCGTCGCCTATCTCTTAACGAGATGGCCGAACAGTTTAACATACAACTTATATGGGTACCGGGACACAGCGACATTCCAGGGAGAGAGCCGACACACTCGCCAGACAAGGAACGATGCTACATTAAATCGTGGCTTGTTAGGGAATATCCCTTGCAACCATCAAACCAAATCTTGCAACTTTTGCCACGGCCGAGACGAACCTTAGATGCACCCAGGGACAGTCAACGAACTAAGAGTATAATCTCCCTAAAAAGAACTGACATCTACAAAATCATCAGTGTCATCACAGGCACTGCTTTATTGGCAGTCACCCGCAAAAACTAGGAATAGTTTCGAATGATGTCTGCAGAAGCTGTCTAGGCGAGGAGGAGGTTGAGTCCATTCACCACCTTCTCTGCGCTTGCCCAGCATTCTGCACAATCAGGAAACGATAAAGATCCTTCCTTAACGACCTGACAGATGTTCAGCAAGTACGGATATCCGACCTTCTTAACTTTTTAAGAAGTACAAAATGGGTCCACGAATAGGGGGATAAGCCCCCCTCGTAGTTGCACAACGGACCTCCCTGGCCTATGTGTATTCTTCTCAATTCTGGGAAGGCTACGAACTTACCTATCTGCCTACCTCAACGCGGCGATGTTTTTCCAAAAAATTCAGCACTTTCGGTACCAATCAAGATTTGAAGCATCTAGGCCCAAAACATCGAGGGTTTGCATGCACCAAATTTTTGATATCTTGGACGTGAGCTTCGTCGGTTGAGGTTGATGGTCGTCCGAGACGCTCTTCGTTAATATAAACATCACGTCAACTGCATCAAAAAATTAATTCCGCAAACAAAATTTAATGCTAATTCCTTGCTCAACAAATATAGCACACTTTTCAGCGGACATGTCCTTAGCAGCTCACAAAATGAATGGAACTTGGCACGGATGTCAAGGACAGTCCTACTAACCTAAAAATTAATTTGCGCACCCAGTTTACTTTTTTTTATGTACAAAGTCGTAGACGCTACACGTACTCAAGGCTAAAGCCTTACAACTTTAGTGACGTCAGCGAGAGAGAAGGTACCTATTAACATTGGTCTTAACTTAAATATTTACATGTTAAATTGAGGGGGGAAGACCGAGCGAGGTAGGGCGTTTGTTTGCAAAAAGAATCTCTATATTTGATAGTACGAGCGAAAAATTGCTTAAAAGTGGATACGCATACCGGGAGAGACGTGAATTGCGGGGGCCGGAATGCAACCGGCTATTACATCAGAGCACTTATTATGAAAGTAATGTTAAAACAAAGAAAAGCAAGAGACATTGGTGCGATGATCCAGCGAGTGCAAGGAATTTGTGATGCAAGAACCCTTATGAGTTTTATCACGCGATTTTGTATTCTGTCCAGTAAGTGCAGTGAGGTCTTAGATGCGCCAGGCCAGGTATGAGCGTTAGGATGAATGAACGCCTTATGAATTGTAGCGAGATCGGTGGGTGCGAAAAATGTCTTGCATCTGTATAGGAAACCTAAGTAGGCATTCTTCGCGACACTAAATACGTGATCGTTCCAACAAAGGTTGTCACTGGTGCACATAACCAGGATAAAAACCTTGGCAGACGACAGTATTGTGTTTTTCATGCATTAAATTCCACTCTATTGTTTTTACCCCATCTTGATGAGGGTATTGTCGTCAGCGAAGGAGTGAATTGGATTAGATGTAACAGACAAGAGGTAATTTACAAAAATGAGAAAGAGTGGGGAGACGAAACGGAGCCCTGGGGAATACCAGCATTTACGAAGCGAGTATCAGACATGAATCCGTCCAAGACAACTTGAATTGCTTTGAAGGGAGTCATCGATCCTGAATGCACGCATTTTTGACAAAAAAGCTTTCTCAGAGCATTATCAAATGCTTTCGAAACATGAACTATCTCGGTCTCACCCGCCTGGTGAAGCGAACGATTTCACTTCTCGGTGAGATATGTCATCAAATCACCAGTGGATCTGTTGCTGCGGAAACCACACCACTGGTCAGTGAGGAGATTTTGCGACTCGAGATACATATTTCATTGGCTGACGATATATCAGCCTATGACCTTGGTAAGAAGGGACGTTAGTGCAATGGATCGGTAGTTAGAGAGGGAAGAAGATTCGCTTTTTTTTGGGAATGGGCTGGACAAATACTGTTTTCCACCTACTCGGATAGAGCCCAGAAGAGTAGGAAAGGTGGAAAAACTTACGCAGTGGTTTTTCCAGTGTAGAAGACCACCTCTTCAGAATATAATTAATTATTTATATGGAAGTTGCAGTTAATTCTTGCTTGTGTTTCGTAAACTCATCCCTCTCAACCTTATAACCTCTTCGCAGCTCAAGTCAAGCCACGCATTATCCTCCGGTTTAAGACTTTTTATCCTGTTGGGGATCAAATTGGTTATAATGCTTGTGATCATATCAGCTGCGGCGTCCACGTCGTCGTCGAGGAAGCACAAAGACCAGTTAAAGCTTCGAAAGGAGTTGTTAAGGTCGCACCAATTAGCTTTCTTTTAAACCCATATTAATATTTTGGGACTTTTAAATTTCATCTCACTTTTTGGACACAATAGTAGTTTCCGCAGTTAAGCTCAGCGGACCACGTTTTAAGATGGCTAAATAGAGACAGACATTTACCAATGAAAAGTTTGGATGGTGGCTATAAAACACAGTTTTAAAAGGCGCTGAATAAGGAATGGACCACTACGCGGGAATAGAACGTTGTAGATTACCAACTTGTGCTTCTTAGATTCTTAAGATTATAGCCTAGTCACACCTTCTTGCCTTTAGAAATTTACTTACTCATATATGCGGCGCAACACTCCGGGGTTAACTGAGGATTCAACTGCCCTTCCAGATAGTTTGATCTTACACTAGCCATCTACAGTGTCGCACGAGAAATTGGCTAATGTCCTTATTTACCTGTGGGTACCACCTTATACTAAATATTTCTCTTCCGCGCTGTTCTTCATTGTTGGATCCTATATGTGATTAATCAACACAATCGAAAGAGCCAAAAAAGCAACAATAGCTCTCTATTCATACAAGAAAGCCATAGGGAAAAAATGGGGGTTCAATCCCAAGATTACTCTATGGCTCTATACCACGGTCGTTAGACCCACATTAATGTATGGAGCGACTGTCTGGTGGACAGCACTGGACAAGACAACATACCTCAAACAATTCGAGAAGGTACAAAGGCTGGCGTGTTTATGCATTACCGGGGCCCTCAGGTCCACCCCAACGGCTGCACTTAACATGATACTCGACCTTACACCACTCGATATTTTCGGCAAGCAAATTGCCACACAAACGGCCATTAGACTTAAAGCCAACTCGAACTGGAAGAGCTACGTCTTTGGCCACTCCTCGATCCTGATTAACAGGTCAACCATGGCAGAAAACCTAGACCTCACAAAGCCTACCACAGTCAATTTCAATTCAATTTCAATTTCAATTTATTTATTTAAGTAAGGATGTACAAGTAAGACTTAGTCTTTTATAGTACTTAATTACATTTTCGTTTTACAGGATTTAAGTTTAATAATTATTTAATTCAACGTATGATTAATTAATTATTTAATTTAAAAATGAAGTGTTTTGATTGAGGATAGGATAGGAGGGGAGGGGAAACGGGAAGGGCGATACATTTGTTGTTGCATTTTTAAGAAAAATACTCTAAGGCGGCTTTTTTAAATTTGGTGGCTCCAATTATTTGTTTTATAGGTGTAGGCAGAGAGTTCCAGAGTCTGGCGACAAAGACGAAAAACAGACGAGAAGAGTTCAAGTAATTTGAGGAAGGAGTTATAAGGTTAAGAGTCCTGGTTGAACGGGCAAATTGAAGTTTTTCGAATAGGTATGGTGGCGACCTTTTCTGTATTATTTTGTGCATGAAGACACAGCACCTAATGTGCAGGAACTGCTGCAGTGTGCACCCAAGGATATTTTTGTTGTAATTAGATATGTGGTCTCTACGTCGGAGCCCATATACATATCTGATCATATCATTGAAAGCAACAGTTAATTTATACTGAGATAAGGAATCAAGTTTGCAGTACACAACTGATGCATAATCAATATAAGGAATGAGTAAGGTCTTGACAAGTCTCAGCCTCGTAGTTACAGGAGTAAGACTTGAGAACAACCAAAGCTTACGTAGACCAGCATAAATTCGTCCAACAGTGGAGTTAATGTGGCTTACCGGCGAGAGAGAACGGTTAATTTTAAACCCCAAGTTGGTTACGGTCTCCACAAACTGCAATTGTGTATTGTTGAGGTAAATTGGTGATAGAAGTTCTTTATTATACATTTTTTTAGAAATCAAGATCAGCTGAGATTTTGTTGGGTTGAGAGTTAAGTAATTGCGGAGCGACCATTGGTAGATTGCAGATAGATCCTCGTTCAGCCTGCAGACGAGATCCTGAACTAAGTTTATAGGTCTAGATAAATATAATTGCGCATCATCCGCATAAAAGTGAATGCTAGCATTTGAACAAACTTCCGGCAGGTCATTAATGAACATGCAAAACAAAATAGGACCCAGAATCGAGCCCTGAGGTACTCCTTCAATAATATTCCTAACATGAGAGGATTTATCACCAACCACAACCCTTTGACAGCGATTACTTAAATAATTACTGATGAGGCGCACCGAACTCTCACTAAATCCATAATATCTTCTCAATTTCTCAAGAAGAATTGAGTGGTTAACAGTATCAAAAGCTTTTGAAAAGTCAAGGAGGCAGAGTATTGTCAGGTAGTCCAAGTCGTAGTTGATCCTAATGTCATCGAGAATTTTAACCATAGCTGTAGAGCAACTATGGTTGGCTCGAAAACCAGACTGGACCGAAGCAAGTAGGTTATGCCGATCTAGGTGATCTGAAATCTGCTTAGCCATGACTTTTTCAATGACTTTTGACAGGCAAGGTAAGATACTAATGGGGCGAAAATCAGTAGCCAGGGATGGTAAAGGTTTTTTTGGGACCGGAATAACTTTAGCCAGCTTCCAGCTAGATGGAAATGAGGATGAAGTTATGGAAAAATTAATTACGTGTGTAATTGCGCTAAGCAGGTGTATCAAGATCATTTTAATAAACCGAATGGGAATTCCATCCTCGCCAATAGCGTCAGACTTGAGAGCCCGAATGATGTCAATGATGTCAGTTTCCGATACGACTTCGAATTCAAAAGCTGTTTGCGGTTCAGGAAAATGTTGTAAGTTGGGTAGAGGGGTATTTACTAAAGAATTGGATAAAAATGTATTATTGAGATCATCAAGATCGGGGATGACGTCAGTAATGTCTTTTTTTCCGATACCAATCGAACGCAAGTTGCTCCAAAGCTTTTTGGCATTTTGATTTGTTCCCAGCTTAGAAAGGAAATATCTTTTCTTAGAAGACCTCGTAACGGAAGTTGAGATATTGCGCGCTCGACAGAAATTTGCCCAATTCAAGGTAGTTGGATTTCGCTTCCACTTCGAGTACAGTTTCCTGCGAACTTTAATGGCATGATGAACCTCAGATGTAAACCATGGACAATTTCTATTGCGCACCATCACTGTTTTTAAGGGCACGTGATTATTGAACAGATTAAGTATCAACGATTGCAGTAAGTCAACCTTATCACAAACATCTGAGACGAGATAACAACTATGCCATGGGATTAAACTCGCCTCCGCCTGTAAGGCGTAGTTATCCACAGATGCAAAATCCCTAAATTGAAAAGTCGAGGGTGATGAAGAATGCGATAAGTCAATGTTATACGTGCAGAATAACAGATCGTGATCTGTGACACCATCCAGTGATAACTGGTCCTGTAGTAACACATTTGACCTATCAGATACCAGCAGAAGGTCAAGGAGACTCGGAGAGCAGTTAGGCGCGAAGCGGGTGGCAAAAGTGTTAACAATAACTAGCGCAGATGTTGCGACTAAGTCTACAAGTTGGTTAGATCTTCTGTCATATCTGAGTAGGTCAGCATTAAAATCGCCGCATATAATTATGTGTTCGTAACATGGGGAAATCTCACGGAGAGTAGAGAACATGGGATCAAGAGAACAACTACGGTTGGGGCTATAGACAACCCCTATAATGCATTTCGTGTTACCATCCGTAACTTCCATAATAAGATATTCAGTAGCACTTTCCCAATTAGATTTCCCAATTACCTGGCAATTCAAGGAAATATTGCAATAAAGAGCTACTCCACCACCTGTTGTACTTGTGATCCTATCGTTCCGAACAATTCTGTACCCTGGAATATTGTATAGCTTATCTTCCCAGTCAGATTTCAGCCAGGTCTCAGTGACACAGATTACATCGACTCCCGAACCACTAAATATGTAACGTAAGTAATCTATTTTAGAAATGTTTAAACTACGAGCATTAATATAGCATACTTTGAACCCTTGGCACGAATTAGACAAAATGTTAATCATTGATCGCACTGTAATTTCAGTAGTGCCGCCAGACATAGAACGATTGTTACGATCCATCATTATTAGAAAAAACAAATACAGATTCTACATTTAAAAAGCAACTTAAAGAAGAAAATAGTGTAAAGTAGAGAATAAATGCGAATGGGAAAGATAGGGAATAGGAAGGTAGAAAGCGAGAGAAATTTTTGAGGGAAGGAAATATAATTATATTCTTAGTTTAAAAGTTAATGTGAAAATTGTTAAAATTTTTGCTACAATTATCTCAATACGTACTCAATTAGGAAAAATTGTGAAAGACATACATATTTCAAATTCGCTCTAGATGATTGGGATATTGAATATTCGGATGGATTGAACATTTTCAAGGTAGTGACGTTGTTGATGAGATTTTTGTTTCGATGTCATTTGTACTCTTTTTCACATAAACAAAACCATTACGAGTTCTTACAGAGAAAAGTAAACCCTCTTTGCGAAGCCGAAGAGCACGTTTTAATAGAGAGCTATTCACAGGAGTAAGACTTTCGTTCATGAATATACGGGAGCTGTTGGCTTTGTTGATGGAGCTGGAACCGCTGCTGCTGGTGGAGTTGTTGTTGATCAGCATACTCTCTTCCTGCAGTTGCGAAAGTGTAAGGCCGTTGTTTTTGCGAAAAGCAGTAAGTAGTGCTCTTTGCTCAGCATGAGAAGAGAGCCGAATTAGTAACGGCCGAACGTTGCCGGTGGTTTGATTTCCCAAGCGAAAAGCATCAATGTACGGAGACGGGTGATGACGTACCTTAGCAGCAATGCTCTTCGCCAGGTCAACAGCGTTTTCTTTTGCTCTTTGTGGAATGCCATATACAACTACATCACAGAGACGCGCTTTACATTGTAAGTTAGCTAGTTCCTCTCTTACTTTTTTATTGTCTTCCTGGAGTGCTGCAATTTCTTTCTCGCACTCTTGCAGCTTACTATTAAGAGTAGATATAACTTCGTTTATCTTTTTGTTGATTTCCGTTTTGGTTTTGGTTATCATTAATGATATTTTTTCCAACATATTTACTTCCATATCCCGTAGCTGCTCAGATAAAGATGGTTTTTTATCAGCTTTTTTGTCGGATGAGAGTGGTAAATTAGCTGAGTCTTTGAGTGAGTTAGATGGAGATGACACTGCACTTTTCTCTTTAAGGGCTTGCTGGCGAGTGGTTGACATGATGATTAGATTTTTTTTTTTTTTTTTTTTTTTTTTAGTTTTTCTGGTGTTTATGCGATAACACTTTACTATGTGTACTTATTTGGCGAGGAAACACTTGGCTTGAAAAATGTATAACTAGTTAGGTACTTTTAGCTTCAATAACCGGTTAAAAAGGCTATAACGTCAGGAGCGAATAATGAACACGACTATCCAGTTGACACTCTCATGTCAGACCAGTCTTGGATAAAAACTTTACAACGTTATACCCGGCCAGACAAAACTGGACTCGCCAGACTCAACCTCGCAAAGGCTGCATAGATTTCTATACTGACGGGTCTAAAACCAAAGACGGGATGGGCAGTGGGGTATTCTGCAAACAACTTAAGCTAAACAAAGCGCTAAAACTACCTAATCACTGCAGCGTTTTCCAGGCGGAACTGTTGGCAATAAAAGAGGCTCTGTCCTGGCTGAAGTGGAACGTGATATCCACCACGGATATCCGCATTCTCACGGATAGCCAAGCGGCCTTCAAGTCGCTGGAGTCCTATGTGTACACATCAAAAACTAGCCTCGACTGTCGCCTATCTCTTAATGAGACGGCTGAATAGTTCAACATACAACTTATATGGGTACCGGGACACAGCGACATCACCGGAAATGAAAGAGCCGACAGACTCGCCAAAAAAGGAACGACGCTACAAACAACTGTGGTCTGCGACCCTTCGCAACCATCAAACACAATCACACTACCCTCGCCAGGGCCGAGACGAACCGGAGATGGACTCAGGGACACACCTGCCTCATCACCAGGCAAATTTGGCCCCGGCTCGATAGTCAACGGACTAGGAGTATTATCTCCCTAAATAGAACTGACATCTATAAAGTCATAGGTGTCATCACAGGACACTGCCTTATTGGCAGTCACGCGCAAAAACTAGGTATCACTCCGAATGACTTTTGTAGGAGCTGTCTAGACGAGGAGGAGGTCGAATCCATTCATCACCTTCTCTGCGCCTGCCCGGCATTCTGCACAGTCAGGATCGATACCTAGGATCATACCTCCTCAACGATCTGACCGAAGTTCAGCAAGTGGGGATATCTGATCTTCCTAAATTTTTAAGAAGCACAAAATGGTTCCACGAATAGGGGGCTAAACCCCCTCGTAGCTGCACAACGGACCTCCTTGGCCTATGTGTGTTCTTCCCATCTCTGGGAAGGCTACGGTCTTACCTACCTACCTACCTATATGTGATTAGTCGGACCTAATCAAGGATCTAAAATGTTATTCACTGATTAGCTCATACTATTTTACTGTCATTTTGTCAAACAAGAGAGATGTGCCAGTGAGTCAGTAAGTACACTTCAAATGGTAAGTTTATTACTATCACACACCAAAAGGTGTGTTATCACTGTAGTAATTTTTACTGCAATTTTAAGTGTGTTAATATTAAAACACAAAAAAAAAGGGAAATGTCCCAACTATACACACAGAAGGCGAAATTCCCAACTATATGTAACCTTGCCAGAAAGCAAATTGCAACACGGGCCCATGGTGTAATGGTTAACACACTGGGCTCGGAACCCACTGATCGCGTGTTCAAATCTCAAGGTTCCTTTCCGCTACTCCTCGTTCTCGGAGTATTTACCGCTTCGAGGCTCATCAATAAACACTGTTCTTTTTTTGATTGAATTGATTGTTTCTTTTTGTTGTGAAGCAACATCATGATGATTATGGACCAACCAATGAAGAATAGGAAGGGGAGTAGTTGAGAGTTTTTATTTTTTGGTGGCTGCGGACCTCGAAATTTGCATTCGGATCGCCGGGTTGAGAGTCCAGTGTGTTAACCATTACCCCATGGATCAGACACGCAAATTACTTTCTGGCAATGTTGTATATGGTTGAGAAATTACCCTGATTGTTTGATTGACTGATCCAAAGTCTGTTAATTATTAATAAGTGTGTCGCTGCAACACACTTAAGGTGTCATGAGAGTTTTGTTCATGACACGCAATAGAACGTGTTATAGTTTTAGCACGAAACAGTGACTTAATTCGAAGGATCAAGCGTGTTAAGTGACACACTTTATCTTAAAATGTGTCAAAAACCGCACATATATGCGTCATTTAACACACTTCTGTGTGTTGTTTAAGACACTAGGATTTGCAGTGTAGTACCGGTTATTATAACCCCAAAAATGATGGACAAGTGAATATAGTCAATACAGGATCATTGGGCCATGTCTGAAAACTTCAGCCGGAAACAATTTTAGAGCCAGAATATTAAAAAACAGTCGAGTCCTCAATTTAAGGCTTAATTTTAGGTTTCTCCGTGTACTGTGAACCTTACACCTTTTTCTTTTTCACGACATTAATTAAGTTGATCCAAGTCACACGGTCTACCGCACCTCTACTGCGACCGTGTGAATCCATAAATGTCACCTCAACCTCTATCGCCCACAAAGCCACACCATTTCATAAATAACGTGCCAAGAAATTAATTTTGCTACTGGAAATTATACGTCAGATGACAACTATCCATCAAACGACTTTCCTTCATATTCCAAACTAGCTTAACAGCCAGAAGAATGCACTTCAAAAACACCTCACATCAGGGGTATATTACATCAATTAGAACTGTCAACAGATAACTCCAATACCCGATTCCCATCCCGATTTGGCTAACGAATCTTCTCCAAACTGCCCACATTCATGGGACCCTACCATAAATCATTTTGACATAAACCCGTCAACATACTCAACGCCGAATACCGCCTCATTCTCAGCCCGACACACTCGAAGAACAAACGAGCGAACGTAAATGAAAAAGTTGGATTGTTGGTTTTTGAATGCGTTTCATTTATAAAACGTCACCGACCCACTCATGCATGGGACTTATGGGTTGCGAGTTACGAGTGTCCTACATGGAAATGAAATTCAGGACTCAATACTTGGAGCGATTGACTAGAGTTCCAACTCTTGAATCCAATTAAAAGTAAATTAAATGACTTAAGTTACATACCTCTCCTACGCGAAGCACATATACTCGGCTATCTACACCAGGCAACATGAGGTAGCCGGAATCAACAGAGACTTGCATAGATCGTTAATTACTCGTATCTCATCTGATGCAGGTGCTTCTCTCCTTTTTCTGTATTTTTCAGAGATTTTCTTTGATTTTTTCTTTAATTAGGAAAAGCATTTACACATGTATATTCCCACAAACAATGAGAGGGAGGGAAGGAGAGGAAAGGATCCGTAAAAGGTACCGGCAACTATGCCATTCCGATAATTCACGATTTATAGAATTCCACTTTCAAATACCAGTCGATGAGAATAGGATTCGGTTTCGGAACGGATGACATTCCATCGCCAGTAGAGCACTTACCAACTTGCTTAATTAGAACTCGACGAATGCTAAGTATCTATTCCCTCAATCCTTTCGTGATTTTCTCTTCAAATTCCTAGAATCAACGTACATTGTACATATGTATGTGGAACCGTGTTTCCTGGGCGGCCGGTGTAATTGCTTCCACTTCGCCGAGTCCAAGTTGCAATTTACCATGAAAAATTGCACGCAATATTCAAATGACAAGTGTACAGAGTACGTTCGTAGACTATGGTGGATTGTTTCTAAGAATTTTCACCCTTCAAGTTGCATTTGAATTCGGTGCTTCGAACACTTTAGGGCTTCACACTTTGCCATCGATACCGCCGGCGTCTGTTGTCGCCTTTTGGCTTAATTGCATGCTGTTTGTGGCGTCGTCCTTACCTCATACACGGACGGCAACAATAATAATTCCAAGTATCCGCATGAAAGAAAGGGTTGCAACTACCCTTCTGGCACATGTAGAGTTGTGTACAAAAATCGCGACATTCATTCGCCTCGTCAGCAGCGGCGGAAGTGTCGAGTGAAGATGGAATTATAAAATGAAAGAAGAATCTTTCAAGTCTTTAAGTAGGTTATGTCCTGGCAAAGGAGTGGCTGTAATTAATTGAGACACGATAAGTGGTAAGGACGAAAGTAAAGCAGAAGGAACTTCTCGATAAAAGGGATGAAACAGATGCAAGTTTGTAAGTGCTATTAATTGATTCATGTCGGCTGAGGAATCCTTCCCTGTTGGAGGAGGAGATCTGCTCGAAAAGAGTTATGCCCGTGATGCTTCATTTCAAACAATCTTATATGCAGGTCTTATAAGGATGTAAACGTCGGGATTGAAATTAATGAAAATTGTGTTCGTTTATGAGAGAAGTGGAGCAGACCTGTCGTAGCCTGGCTTAAAATTAATAAAGTTAACTTGACGTTCAGAGGGAGCGGATTTCCAGGTCACTGGCTCTCTTTGTAATTACTATTATATGTTAGTTGTCCTTACTTTACTCAAAACTACTTTTGATTTTACCAAAACATCGTGGGATGATATTGGTAACAACAAGGGACATAAGTTGCCGAAAAGGTGCAGCGCCAAAAACTAGGCTTGGGTATTCAGTTGGCGCCAAATCGGTGAAAGGGAAATTTTCAATACCAGCCAAGGAAGTTTGTGCAAACCATGGCACTCTAGTTCCAGTATCTCACCGTATCACTTGTGTTGAACGCAATTAAAGGGAAAACAAATATATTTTAACAATAAGTCCTCTGCCGATCTATAACTCACGCCCAGTTGATTGAGGTGCGCCACCTAAGATGTGGCAATCCTCTGCAATGTCGTCCCTCAGGTTTGGAGTTGAAGACTCTTGGGGCCGGAGCTGTGCTGTCCATTCTCCCTACATGGCCTAGCCATTTTAGACGTGGAATCCGTAGAGGTCGTACTATGCCGCTGTCGTTGTATTGTAAAGCCCGTACAGTTCTTGGTTGAATCTTCTGTTCCACTCTCCATCAACACAAACGGGACCGAAAATTGTACGCAGAGTTTTCCTCTCGAAACGACCAAGGGCCTCTTCATCCATTTTTGATAAGGTCCAAGCCTGTGCGCCGAAGAAGAGCACCTTGGTTTTCCGAGAGAGTGCTCTACAACAGTTGGCAACAGTTATTCTTCGTCGAATCTCAGCGCTGGTGTCATTGCCGCTGGTTACAAATGAGCCAAGGTAGACGAAATCCTTGACTACATAAAAGCTATTACTGCCAATAGTTCTGGCCAAGACGTGGGTGTTGTGCGTCTTTCTTTGACGACACCATATATTGGTTTGGTTTCAGACCCATTTTAGCCGCTTCTCAATGCTCACAAAAGCTTCATTGACGTCTTGCTGCGTTCTTCCAATCACGTCAATGCCATCAGCGTATGCGAGCAATTGTGCAGATTTGAAGTAAGTCGTACCATTTGTCTTGGCCTACACGAAAAGTTGGTTTGTGTTGACCTCCAGTGTGAATATCTGGTCCATTATGGATCTTCCTGGCCTGAAGCCATATTGATAGGAACCTATCAAATTGTCTACGAATAGTTTCAGGTATTCACACAGCACTTATGAGACTTATGCTCCTATAGTTGGCGCAGTTATAGGGGCCTCGTTTTTTACGAACCGGTCAAACAATGCTGAGATTCCATTCATCGGGCAGGCTTTCTTCCGACCGTATCTTACAGATCAGATGGTGCATGTTCCCAACCAACTCATCTTCAGCTACTTTCAATAGCTCAGCAGGCAAATAAAAGTGGCCGGCAGCTCGACAGCTTTTTCCACGTCGCCTTTGATGGCTAGTAGCCCAAAAGTGTGGCAGGCCACCATAGGTGGGCGGCAGCTCAATAACCTCCCAGATTACCATATGTGCCAGCAGCTCGACAGCTTACCAAGTCACCATAAGTGGCCGGCAGCTCGACAGTTTACCAGGCCGCCATAGGTGACAGGCAGCTCGACAGCTTACCAGGGCACTATAAATGGCAGGCAGCTGGACAGTTTACCAGGCCGCCATATGTGAACAAGCAGCTCGACAGCTTACCAGGTCACAATAGATGGGCGGTAGCTCAGTACCTTGCCAGGCCACAATAGGTGGTCGGGCGCTCGACAGCTTACCAGGCCAAAATAGGTGTCCGGCAGCTCGACAGCTTACCAGGTCACCATAGGTGGACGGAAGCTCGACAGGTTACCAGGCAAACATAGGTGGCCGGCAGCCCGACAGCTCACCAGGCCACAATAGTTGGCTGGCAGCTCGACACCTTACCAGGTCTCCATAGATGGACGGCAGCTCAATAACATGCCAGGCCACAATAGGTGGTCGGCCGCTCGACAGCTTACCAGGTCACCATAAGTGGACGGCAGCTCGAGAGCTTACCAGGGAACCATAGGTGTCCGGCAGATTGAAAGCTTACCAGGCCACAATTGGTGGCGGGCAGCTCGACAGCTTACCAGGCCACCAAATGTGGACCGCAGCTCGACACCTTACCAGGTCACCATAGATGGGCGGCAGCTCAATAACTTGCCAGGCCACAATAGGTGGTCTGCCGCTCGACACCTTACCAGGTCTCCATAGATGGGCGGCAGCTCAATAACATGCCAGGCCACAATAGGTGGTCGGCCGCTCGACAGCTTACCAGGTCACCATAGGTGGTCGGCCGCTCCACAGCTTCCCAGGCCGCAATAGGTGGCAGCTCGGCAGCTTATCAGGCTACCATAGGTGTCCGGCAGCTCGACAGCTTACCGGGCCGCCAAATGTGGACCGCAGCTCGACACCTTACCAGGTCACCATAAATGGGCGGCAGCTCAATAACTTGCCAGGCCACAATAGGTGGTCGGCCGTTCCACAGCTTACCAGGCCGCCATAGGTGTCCGGCAGCTCGACAGCTTACCAGGTCACCATAGGTGGATGGCAGCTCGACAGGTTACCAGGCAAACATAGGTGGCCGGCAGCTCGACAGCTTACCAGGTCACCATATGTGGCCGGCAGCTCGACAGCTTACCAGGCCGCCATAGGTGACAGGCAGCTCGACAGCTTACGAGGGCACCATAAGTGGCCGGCAGCTGGACAGATTACCAGGCCGCCAAAGGTGAACAAGTAGCTCGACAGCTTACCAGGTCACCATAGATGGGCGATAGCTCTGTACCTTCCACAAGGTACTGGTGACAGCTTACCAGGCCACAATAGGTGTCCAGCAGCTCGACAGCTTACCAGGTCACCATAGGTGGACGGCAGCTCGACAGGTTACCAGGCAAACATAGGTGGCCGGTAGCTTGACAGCTCACCAGGCCACAATAGTTGGCTGGCAGCTCGACACCTTACCAGGTCTCCATAGATGGGCGGCAGCTCAATAACATGCCAGGCCACAATAGGTGGTCGGCCGCTCGACAGCCTACCAGGTCACCATAAGTGGCCGGCAGCTCGAGAGCTTACCAGGCAACCATAGGTGTCCGGCAGTTCGACAGCTTACTAGACCGCCATAGGTGGGCGGCAGCTCGGCAGCTTATCAGGCCACCATATGTGTCCGGCAGCTCGATACCTTACTGGATCACCATAGGTGGGCGGCAGCTCGACAGGTTACCAGGCAAACATAGGTGGCCGGCAACTCGACAGCTTACCAGGTCACCATAAGTGGCCGGCAGCTCGACAGTTTACCCGGCCGCCATAGGTGAACAAGCAGCTCGACAGCTTACCAGGTCACCATAGGTGGATGGCAGCTCGACAGGTTACCAGGCAAACATAGGTGGCCGGCAGCTCGACAGCTTACCAGGTCACCATAAGTGGCCGGTAGCTCGACAGTTTACCCGGCCGCCATAGGTGAACAAGCAGCTCGACAGCTTACCAGGTCACCATAGGTGGATGGCAGCTCGACAGGTTACCAGGCAAACATAGGTGGCCGGCAGCTCGACAGCTTACCAGGTCACCATAAGTGGCCGGCAGCTCGACATAGTTTACCAAGCCGCCATAGGTGACAGGCAGCTCGACAGCTTACCAGGGCACCATAAGTGGCCGGCAGCTGGACAGTTTACCAGGCCGCCAAAGGTGAACAAGTAGCTCGACAGCTTACCAGGTCACCATAGAAGGGCGATAGCTCGGTACCTTCCACAATAGGTGGTTGGGCGCCCGACAGCTTACCAGGCCACAATAGGTGTCCGGCAGCTCGACAGCTTACCAGGTCACCATAGGTAGACGGCAGCTCGACAGGTTACCAGGCAAACATAGGTGGCCGGCAGCTCGACAGCTTACCAGGTCACCATAAGTGGCCGGCAGCTCGACAGTTTACCAAGCCGCCATAGGTGACAGGAAGCTCGACAGCTTACCAGGGCACCATAAGTGGCCGGCAGCTCGACAGTTTACCAAGCCGCCATATGTGGCCGGCAGCTCGACAGCTCACCAAGGCACCATAACTGGCCGGCAGCTCCGCAGTTTACCAGGCCGCCATAGGCGACAGGCAGCTTGAAAGCTTACCAGGACACCGTAGGTAGATGGCAGTGCAACAGCTTAAAAGGCAACCATATGTGGCCGGCTGCTCGACAGTTTACCAAGCCGCCATAGGTGACAGGAAGCTCGACAGCTTACCAGGGCACCATAAGTGGCCGGCAGCTCGACAGTTTACCAAGCCGCCATATGTGGCCGGCAGCTCGACAGCTCACCAAGGCACCATAACTGGCCGGCAGCTCCGCAGTTTACCAGGCCGCCATAGGCGACAGGCAGCTTGAAAGCTTACCAGGACACCGTAGGTAGATGGCAGTGCAACAGCTTAAAAGGCAACCATATGTGGCTGGCTGCTCGACAGTTTACCAGGTCGCCATAGGTGACAGGCAGCTCGACAGCTTACCAGGGCACCATAAGTGGCCGGCAGCTGGACAGTTTACCAGGCCGCCAAAGGTGAACAAGTAGCTCGACAGCTTACCAGGTCACCATAGATGGGCGATAGCTCAGTACCTTGCCTTCCACAATAGGTGGTCGGGAGCTCGACAGCTTACCAGGCAAACATATGTAGGTGGCCGGCAGCTCGACAGCTTACCAGGTCACCATAGATGAACGGTAGCTCGACAACTTACCAGGCCACCACAAGTGGCCGGCAGCTCGACAGCTTTTTCGACGCCGCCTTTGATGGCTAGCAGCCCATCAGCTTAGTAGGCCACCGTAGTTGGCCGGCAGCTCCACAGCTTACCAGGTCGCCGGCAGCTTACAGGGCCACCATAGTTTGCTAGCAGCTCGACATCTTACCAGGCCACCACAGGTGACCGGCAGCTCGACAGCTTACCAGGCCACCATAGTTAGCTGGTAGCCCGACACCTTACCAGGTCACCATAGGTGGGCAGCAGCTCGACAGCTTATCAGGCCACCATAGGTGTCCGGCAGATCGACAGCTTACCAGGTCACCATAGGTGGGCGGCAGCCCGACAGCTTACCAGGCAACCATAGAGTGCCGGCAGCTCGACAGCTTACCAGGACAGCATATGTGGACGGCAGCTCGACAGCTTACCAGGTCGCCATAGGTGTCCGGTAGCTCGACAGCTTACCTGGTCACCATAGTTGGGCGACAGCCGGTAGTACCTTATTTTGAAACTTCTGTATGACGTTCGAATTACTTTTCTTGGTGCGACCCCAGAGTTGTATAGCATAAGTCCAAAACGGTTATGTTAGCTCTTGCTTGTATAGAAGCAGCTTGATTTCAATACTGAGTTTAGAATACTTTCCTAGTAAAGAGTACATTTTCTTGTACTTACATTCAAGCTCGTCGCGTTTTTTCTTAACATGAGCCTTCCATTTTAATTTCGCGTCGGGAGTCATCCCGAGATACATAGCCTTATTCGCGAACGGAATTCTTACTTCGTTAACATTTCTATCCGCTTTTCTGTATGAAGAATTAACATGGACAGATTTACTGTCGCCAAGTGCAATTCGCCGGGTCTTTACACGGCCAAGGTCACGTTGCAGTTTCATAGTTGAATCCTCCACCGATTTACCCGTTGGAAGAATAACTGTATTGTTGGCGAACGTAGCTAGAATTGAATCTTGCGCGTTTGCGGTATATCGCGAATGTAAAGTAGATATAGGAGTGGGCCGAGTACTCTTCCCTGAGGAACGTCAGCCGAAATAAATTTCAAGTCGGAGTACGCACGTATTTAACGCAGGTGGTTTGGATCGTAGATGTTCGGTCACTACTCTCCAGGGGTGGTTGTCCTAGATAGGATTCGAGAGGAACTCGACTGAATTTTCACGTTGGATGTAGTGTTTGAAGTGACCAAATACTGTGAGTGTTATGTCTTCATCAGTACTTTTGATCACTTCCCATTCACACCAGCTGTGTTGCATCATTTTTTCTTGTAGGCATGATCGCTGATGCAGATCTCGGACATTGTGTCAAATCCGGCATAAATAGAGGCTGCCCGCAAGGTGGCATCCTGTCTCCGCTCTTATGGTGCATAATAGTCGACTCTCCAATGTCACGGGTATCTATGTCTGTCCAGGCTAACGCAGATAATGTCGCCGCTCTCTCTGTCGACTCATGTTTGGCGGCTGTCAGTCTCAAAGCACAGGCAGCGCTAAATGTGATCTGTCCGTTAATCCTCTCAAGACTGACGTTGCTTCCTTCACGAGAAGGAGGAAATATACTGGCATGACTTTGCAGGTGGTAAAAGGCATTCCCATTCCGATATCCAAGGAAGCCAAGTAACTGGGAGTTATTTTAGACAGCACGCTTCTTTGGTCAAAGCACGCTGAGTCAAAAACCACCAAAGTGCTGTCAGCGTTTCGGCAATGCAAAGGTGCCTCTGGCAAAACATGGGGTTAATTGCCTGCAAAGGTCCTCTGGATCTAAACGGCAATGTTAATATCTATAATCTCATATGCATCGATTGTCCGGTGGAACAGGCTAACACGCTAACACGTCGTTAGCTTTTTCACCAAACTCCAAAGAACGGTTTGTCTTAGATATACGGAAGCTTTCTCCAGCATAGTGGGCGGCGCTCTAGATGCTATGATGAACACATTTATCAAAGGGTGTGCACTGAAAGCCATGTCTCGTCTCAAGAGAAATGGTCTTTGGCACAACTCGCATTAGATAGACAGTGGGCTTGCGAAGGAAATTTTCTATGACCCGAGTCTGATGGATATGCCCTCTGACGCAATGACACCTGACATGACATCCTGTTTTTTTTTTTTTTTTTTTTTTTTTTGTTTTCTTCTTTTGATGGCGTTACAGCCCTTGAAGGTCCAGAGCCAAGCTTCTGTCAATCACCCATGTTGTGTGTGATTTATAAAGGGACATACAGTTTTATGCTTTTTCATGGCAATCGTACTACGGGGGGGGGGGGGGGGGGGGGGGGAGGAGGGACCCCGCGAAATAATTTGAACTCGCTTATCGTGCGTCAGAGTCCAAAACACTAACCACTGCACCACGGCACCTGTCATCCTATTGCGCTAGAATTTCACAGTCGAATTTCCATGGCGTCAGGGTTGCTCTGGTCACATACTGAGCCTGGAAACGATTGTCTTCGCATTTTCACAGATGTCTCCAAATCTGGACTAGGGTCCGGCGCAGGGATTTTCTTTGAATACGAAAACGACCGACTGCAGTTTTCCTTAGGAAAATATGCGTCTGCCTTTCAAACAGAGATATACGGCATCCTGATGACCATGCACTAGGTTGTGAAACATACTTGGAACGGTAAAAACATGTGCATTGTGTGTGTGACAGCTAAGCTGCATTCAGAGCTGTGTCCAACCTTTTAACCAGGTCCAAGTCAATGTATGAACTTAAGGCTGCATGAACAAAGTCGGTAGACTTAACTCGCTGAGGCTTGTTTGGGTCTCAATTCATTCTGTGATCCCAGGAAATGAAATCTCTGATGAACTCGCAGGAATGGGCTCAGGGGAGAGTTTCTCAGGACTTGAACCTGCTTTGGGTCCACCTGCTTCCATGGTCAATACCCACACCAACGATTGGGTTGTTAATGCAGATGGAGGGAATATCCAGAATATAGGATGACTAAGCGCGGACGACCTAATGTCTGCAAGAAATCCGCAACATTTTTATTATCCTTAAGGAGAATTGACTGCAGAAGACTTACGGGCGTCATTACGGCCCATTACACGCCTACCGGTGCTGCATGTTGCGAAGAAGACGACACAGCAGAACACTTTCTATGTGACTGTTCCGCATTTGCGTGGTGTGTGTCGTATCTTTTAGCTCTACATCACTGAAGCTCCTTCTCATTTTTTTCCAGAAGACGTGGAAAATACAGCAAAGTTAGGCGTCTGACAGTAAGATGAACCAGTATTCGCGTCTGAGTGCTCGGACGAAAAAAAGCAAAAAACAAAAAGGTAGACTACATCTATTCCTACGAAAGCTAGAATTGTTTAAATTTAAGTACAGCTGTCAAGGATAACCGCGATTAGACCATCTATGTTGATCAGAACTTTGACCCCGTGGCACTGTAATCGATTCCCGTCATCATTGTCATCGGATTTTCTTATTCGTGGTGTCCTGTTAATCGGGATGTCTGATTGCCAGCACAGTGGGAGAGTTGTTCTGTCCATCAGCAGGTGTAATGAACACAGAGAAGCTCGCTGAATGTCCACTCATGCAATCATCAGACAGGTGTCAGATCGGTTATCCTGCCATTCTGAAAACCTCCTCACAGTGAATCATGACTTGAGGTAATTAGCTCAAGCCCGACACCAAATGCAATCACATCCATTTCGTCTACTTAAATTACAGCGTCGGGCAGGATTCAATCTTGCAATCGTCATCACAACTGCTCTGACTCGGCCACTTGTTTACAATCATGCTAATAGCATTTGTCCCCACTTTGCGCGGTAATTGTAAGAAGTCTCATACAAGAAACCATTATCCATATGATAATCGTCGGAATGGAACTAACCAGGCAGCCTCTGCCTCTTCGCGCGGTTAAAAAGACAAAATTGTCACTTAATTTTCGATGACATCTCGGTCCAGCAATCACACTGATGATGATGATGACATTTTCACAGTCAACTGTCCGTCAAGACCGCAGTCATTTCCATTTGCAGTGGTAATTACACACTGGCTAACCGGGGATGGGGACGGGTATACTGGACAGTGGACTGCTCCTGTCTGCAATTTATTTTTGCGTGGAAAAATTCAATTAACCGGGAAAGAGGATGGGTAGCGCCCGGACGCTGCCATGAAAAACAATTTCGTGTCAGAACTCTTAGAATGGTCATCTAATTGATATGATTGAGCACCTGACCACACGGGATTGCATGACGACAATCTGGCTTCTGAATTTCTACAAGTCGTATGGTGGTATGGTGAGCTAATTTCGAACGGGCGCTGTCGCTGTTAGAATTAGTGTAATTATCTTAAAACTATTTTTGGTTTTTTCTAGCGATTTTCATTCATCCTCCTGTGCTTGGTCATTCGTCAACAGGATTCCCGAGAGAGTATAACTGAATTGCAAAAATCCACGTGCATTTAATGAGCTCGGTTGAGGAGAAATGAATGAATGAAAGGATTTCGACTGCTTGGCGTCTGTGAAGGTAGGTATTTGGCATAAGTCATTTACATTCTCGGTGGTAGGAAACGACACGATTGCATAAAACCCATCAGTCATCGATTGTTGATGGCTAATTAAGCAAAACAAGTGATTAATGGTTGTTGCCGATGTCTTAATCGATTGTGATTGTGAATTAATCACGATCGCTGGACAGATCACGGGGAAGTTTGCCTAACTGGGTTTGATCGTTTCATCCTCGAGAAAGTATCGGACGAATTTTATAGCAGATTGCCTGTAATCCGTGTCATTTGTCTTGTTGTCTTGTCTTGTCATTTGTCGTTTATAAGTGCTCATGATCAAGACTACTTTTGTTGGGATAATCGATCTCACATGCAACACGAGACAGAGAAGGTGTACAGAGCAATGTCACTAGTTTGACGGCTAGATGTCAGCAGAGATTTTTTGCCTACACCGAAGCTAACAATATAATCCGAAAAACGAAATCTCTTCCAGGAATCCAGTGTCGTCGCAATACCTGTATTCAATGAATTTTTTTTAACGTTCATCCCCACCCAGTCCCATGTCTTTTCCCTCATCATACTCTCCTCCACGGAACTTTTCACTGCACAGGTTGTCTTAACAATTTTCTGCCACTGCATTGAACCAGGTGGCGGGCGGTGCTATATAATCGGATTAGGCAACTGCACTTCAAAGCTAATTCAATTCTTTCTGACAAGCTACGTGAGCTGGTTGATTCTACTTGGGAGTAAAAATAATTACATGTCAAGTCGGTGACAGTCAATTGACAGTTGCCTGACATATTCGGTCTTTTGTCCGTAATCAGGTGGGCTGCTGATTGCGAGGGAGATTAGTCCGCGTCATAAGCCATCACAACATTATTTAAATATAAATCACATCAAAGGGGATTACTTGCAGCAGGAATCAGGAAACAACAGATACAGATGAGAAAAACAACAAAGAGTTAAAGAAATACCGACATTCACTAGATAATGCCGATGCATGTTTGCCCTAATCAGCTTCCTAGTATGCTCCTTTCTCAATTAATCAAACGCAACGCAGGCTGATAACTTCTTTAAGTCCCTAAATGCGTCTATTAGTTACATTTCCGTCGACATGCAACCGTCCACCATAGAACCAACCGCAGATGCAATATGTTTTTGGTGAAACCCTAATTCTCGCATTGTCCCCATTCGTGTAATCCACTCCGAGCACCGAGCACACCTGCACAACTCGGTCAATGTCATTGTTATCAATATCCGACGGCACGCAATATACCTACCCAAGGAGTCCGTCCCTTCGACCGACCTGTATCTCGCACGCATCTATGCCTTCGACTCGCACGAACGGAATTAAGTTGTTTCGAGGCCGAAAATCAACATCTTCGCTGCATTCCAGAAGCCCGCATGGAACCGAACCCGGTCACATGAAAAAATATGCTCAACGTGTTTAATTAGTCTAATTAAGGATATCTCAGCGGTGTTGCCGGCCAGAGTGATTTCCATTTTGCGCGACATGCTCGTAAATCGTCGTCTCTCCAAGCACGGGCCCACATCATTTCCATTTGTGGCCCTCACCACTCGTACTGCATCCGAATGAGACACCGAAATAATAAAACATTTTAATGAGGTGTAATATGTTGTTCGGCGGGCGGTACCGACTCAGACGGACATATGTACGCGCAGTAGTACTCAAGGAAACATCTTAATTCCATGGGCCCTTATTAAATTGTCAAAAATTTTGCGGTTTGATGGCGATGGCTTTCGTTCGAACCGGAAGGGACGGTGAATTTCCATAATTTTCTTCACGGATACCTTGAGGTTAATTGAAAAATATTCTTTTGAATAAGTACAGCGTTTGCATAATTTTCGGGAGATACTCGCACTTAGTCACCGTGTGGATAGAGTTCTTTGTGTAAAACCATGACGAGCGGTTGGCGGTAAGCAAGGTGTGGGGGCACCTACTACCGAGACACAGTTTCTACAAATGACTTAATGGAAAAAGGTTGTAAGAAGAACGATGGAATTATTAGATACAATGGTAGTCATGAATATATTTTCTTTCTTTTCCTCTCTTCCTTTCTTAATAACGAGTGACAAGATGTTTTACTTATACGATCGGGGGAGTGCAAATGAACCAGGCGGACGGATTTAATGAGCAATAGAATAGGCGAGAGTAGCGATATCATGTTGGCGCTGGTGCAGCCAGGCATCAGTCGTCGTTGTAATTTCTTCTTCCCACCAACACAGATGCGTACCTCTCAGGTAACATTTAAATTACTTACTTACTTAAATGGCGCAATAGTTCGGGGTGAACCTGGTCCTCAATCAATAAGATGTTCCCAGTGTTGCACGCCCATTTGGTTGAGATCCCTTTCCACCTGTGTGCGCCACCTTAGATGCGGCCGTCCTCTGCAACGTCGTCCCTTGGGGTTGGATTCGACGACTCTTCGGGCGGGAGCTGTGCTGTCCATTCGCTGAACTTGGTCTAGCCATCTTAGAAGTTGGATCCGTAGACGTCGTACTAGGTCGATATCGCTGTACGGCCCGAACAGTTCTTGGTTGAATTTTCTCCACCACTCTCCATCAACACAAGCGGGACCGAAGATTGTAAGTAGAGTTTTCCTCTCGAAACGACGAAGAGCCTCTTCATAAATTTTTTATAAGGTCCAAGCTTCTGCGCCGTAGAGGAGGACTGGGATGATTAAGGTTTTATAGAGATTCACCTTAGTTTTCCGAGAGAGAGCACTACTACTCAATAGCCTCTGGAGACCAAAGAACCAGCAGATGGCAAGAGTTTCTTTTTCATAGTTCGCACAGGTTTACGAATCATAGGTTAGGTTAGGTTAGGTACAAGTGGTTGGCGTAAGCCACACGTAGGCCGAGGTCGGCCCATTGTGATACCACATGGACCATTACCCTGATCCGCTACCTGAGAACCAACCGGTGCTGATGAAGCGATAGAGTTGAGCTATTTTTTAGCTCACTTAGATTTTCATAGAAGGGCGCGCCGAGGTAGATCCTCCTGCGGTTCGCAAAAGAGGGACATGAGCAGAGAAGGTTATGTTATCCTCGTCCATGCAGCCGCGGCAAAAGTCATTGGAGGGCAGCCCTAGTCTGGCGGCGTGTTTTCCAATGATGCAGTGACCTGTAATGACACCCACTAGAGTGCTCAAAGCAGCCCTTTTGGTTGCTACTAGGTCCTTTGTTCGTCCTAGGTTTAGCTTGGGCCAAATCTGTTTAGTGATAAAGCCGATATTACTTTCATTCCATTGGAGGTTGGTCGCCTTTATGGTTCGAAGTTTTTTAATGTGCTTTACCGTACTTATTGGTGTTTCAAGGTACCCGAGGGTAGGAAGACTGAGTGTGCTTGACCCTAACTTTGCGAGTTCGTCGACCGCGCAGTTTCCTGGAATATCCCTCTGCCCGGGAACCCACAATACTTTCATGTTGAACTATTCAGCCATCTCGTCTAGAGATAGGCGACAGTTAAGGGATGTTTTTGATTTGTGGGCTACCGCGGCCAAGGATTTTATCGCAGATTGGCTATCCGTGCAAATGGTAATATCCTTAGCGGATATTACTTTGATCCTGAGCCATGCGAGGGCCTCCGTTATCGCTGTTAATTCACTGCAGGGATTTGGGAGTCTGAATGATAGGTTAAGTTCCTTGGAGAAGACTCCACTACCTACACCCGAAATCGAGTTCTTTGGTATAACTTTTCCTTCAGCCCATTCCTTTCTGGATGGATGATTAAGTCTGTGTCCATGGGTACTTTGAAGTGCTTAAGAATGGTAGTCCTTTTTGTAATGAGGGCCATTTTCCTATGTCCTTAATTCGTAGGACCGCGCAGGCAGCAACTTGCTTGCTGAAGAGGTCCAACGGTGGAAAATGTAATAAGATATTTAGGGGGTTGATCTGATCGCTCCGCTTATATATAAACAGGCCGATCTTTGTACCTTCCCCAGAAGGTTTCGAAAGACTGCCTTGTCCAGAGCAGTCCACCAAACTACGATGCCATATAGGAGGATGGGCCTTATGACTGCTGTGTATAGCAAGTGCTTAATGCTTGGTTGGAAACCCCACCTTCTGCCCACCACTTTCTTACAGAGGAAAGTGGTTGCTTTCCTGACACGATCAAGAATGTTAGGTTTCCAATTCAGCCTCCTGTCAAGGACTAGGCCTAGGTATCTGGCTTGATCTTTGATTATTAGGTGGGTTCCATCCAACCTCGGTGGGTTGTAGGGCGGAATTTTTTATTTATTGGTAAACAGTACTATGTCGGTCTTCTTAGGACTGACCCCAAGTCCACAGTACTGCGTCCAGGTTTCTACTGTACGTAATGCACCCTGCATTAGGTCGCTTAGAGTGCTGGGAAATTTTCCTGTGGCGGCAATAGCAATGTCATCTGCATAGGCGGTCACAGCGTACCTTTTCTCTTCTAGCAACAGTAGTAGTTCGTTGACCACCACGTTCCAGAGAAAAGGGGAGAGTACTCCACCCTGTGGTGTACCTCTGCCGACCGTTCTAGTTGAGGCGACACCAGCGAAGTTGGCTTTGACTACGAATCATACTCTTATGACGTTTGTCACACAACCTGGGTGGAGTGCAGATGTTTTGTTGATAGTTGATGGTTTGATGGCTAGTGAATCCCGACCGACCTTTTCAAGTATGACGTGAAAAAAGTCCCATAACAGTGCGTCGCCCTGACTGAAACATTTTTTGACATCGAAGATCTCGATTAACTTCCTGGACAGGGAAACCGATGCTGAGATTCCATTCATCGGGCATATTTTGCATGTTCCAAGCCAACTTATCTTCAACTTTAAATAACTCGGCACGCAGGCGATCTGAGCCAGCTTCAGTTTTGATATCGGTATCTCTCGGGTGGACGGAATTCCATCTCGCCACAGTCCGCAGAAATAGTCTTCCCAATGTCAGCATCGACTTTGCTTCAACTACGAGGTGTCCCTGCTCAGGGAAGCAGGCTTCCACACTGGCTTCATAACATTGGCATGTTCGCTTTACTCTATGGTAAGACTTTCGAAAGTCGTTCCTGTAGTAACATCTCTCCATCTGCTCTATCGCGAGCTTCCCGTACTCTCGTACGTCGTGCAGCGTGGTCATGTATGCATTCTATTTTTATGCATGTATCTGTCTGCATTCGTCATCAAGGCAAGCCAAGTGTTTCTTCTAGGTGGTGGCTGAAAACCTAATACATCAGAGGCGGAATTCCTGACAACGTCTCCATTGCTGTTCTATGGTTTGTGCAGTTTGCATCTGCTCTTGAGAGAGCTTAAGGGTGAAACGGTCGGTGAAGTTCCTGGCGGTCCCTGCCATTATAGCTTCCCGACGTCAAATTTTATTGGTCGTACTCTACTCCGCATGGGAGCACTGTGGCGCTGTGGGTAGTGTGCTGGCCTCTGACGCCGATGACGAATCCCGACACAGCCATGTCATCGAACGTGTTTTTCACGGTGTTTCTCCTCAGCGGGGCTCTGACAAAGCCCCCTGTAGTAAAATTATCATGAAAAGCTTCTCGAAATTCGCCGTTCGGAACCGACAATAAACAGTAGGTCCCTTTCACCTATGGGAAAATTAAACCATACACAACATGTGTGATTGAAAGAGAAGCTCGGCTCAGGTCCTTCATGGACTGTAACGCCAACATACATACATACTCTACTCCGCAGTGTTCGCGTTATCCGCATACGTACCTTGTCTGCAACAAGGTCAACATTGGTTCCTCGGAAGGTTCGGACATCCAAGATGCTGGGGGAATGTTTGGCGTCGATCGCAATATGATCGGTTGGATTAACAGGTAATTGATCAGGAGACAGCCAGGTCTCCATATGAACCCATAGTGCCGTCACTAAAAATCTTGTTTGAATTTGAAGAAAAAAGTACCCCAAATCCTCCTGGAAATCAATGATGGTGCACAATCTGGAGAATAAGGCGGATTAACCACTTTTTCCCAACCAAACTCCTGTAACATCGTACGGGTGGTCCTAGCTGTCTGAGAATGAGTGTTATCCTGATGGAATTGAACACCTTTTCGATCAATTCACTTCAGGAGTTCGTTGTCTAACTCACTGATCTACCCAAACGAGGTCTATCCTTTTGGTCAAAATGACCAATTCTAAAGTTTGGAAGCCGATGACGAATGACACTTAAACAAGCGGATAACACCCTCTCCTTATACATTTTAGATTTCACTAGTGGTTCCACTTCCATTCCGAGTTTTCCGGAGCAAAGACAGTAAAATATGTCGAATATGCTCTTCTGATACTTCCGTTTCAAAATTCAGTTAAAAACAATGAACTTGTAGACTGAATGAGCGCTATATTCCAATTGATAATCTTAATAACGACATCAGGACTAAATTGTTTTTGTGCAATTTTTGGTAATTGGAAAATGGTTTGTGGCTTATCGCATAGACCTGCGACTTCCGAAAACCCCACATGAAAAAAGTTTAACGAGGTCTAGAAGACGATTTCGGATCCATCCGAAATTGAGAACAGCAAATTATCGAATTGTATTTTAAGCATAAAATGGTTCCAGGAGCAACGATGACCAATCGTGGTCTAAGTGATCCCCACCGCTTTACGGAAAGTAGCCACCTAACCAACCAACGGGGTCAAGTCGCAGGATCTCGGTAGCCAGTTCACATCACCTCCACGTGAGATGATCATGGCCTCGAATCGCTTGTGCAGAATTTTCAATATAGCGTGAGCTGTGTGGCATATAGCGCAGTCCTTTTAAAACCAGATGTCGTTGGTGTCGTTGGTGGCATTGTTTATTACAAATACTTCAAACGGTGCCAACCTGAGGTCAATTGGGACATCTGACAATGATGACATCTTTTGGACCCTACCAAGTCAAAACTCTGTGGGGCTTTTTGCTTAAATTTGGTCTCATCTAACGATTCGACTTTTCCGGAACACTTATTAGAACTCCTTGAACAATCCCTACAACAGTCAGCCGTTAAATCCCTGTTGTGCGAATTTAAGGAATTTAAGGAGGAGCCAACGTGGACTTGGGTCATTACCTTGTTGCAGCCAAGGTACGTATGCGGATATCGCGAACACTGCGGAGTCGAGTAGGACCATCAAAACTTGACATCAGGAATCTGTAATCGCAAGAGATCGCCAGGAATTTCGGCGATCGTGTCTCCCTCCAGCTCTCTTAAAAGACGGTGCAAACTGCACAAACCATAGAACAGCAATAGACCCGTTGTCAAAGCGCCATTAGGGATGCTGCCTCTGATGTATTAGGTTTCCACCAGCCATCAACTAGGAGAAATCTAGTTGGTGACGAGTGCAGACAGGTGCCACGCTGCATCGACTAACGAGAGCTGCTCATGAGCTCTATGAGCTCAAAAGCATGAGATTTTCAGAAGGAAAAGATAGAGCACGAGAAGCGCGCGAGCGAGCAGATAGAGAGATGTTATCGCAGAAAACGACGTTTGAAAGTTTTACCAAAGTGTAAAACGAACAAAGCCAGAGCGGAAGCCCGCAGGGATGAACAGGGACACCTGGTAGTTGAATCACAGTCGATGCTGTGAATGTGGAAGGAACACTTCTGTAGACTATTTCTGCTGACTATATAACGACGAAGAAGGCCAAGATGCCACTGTCAGGCAGATCGCACCATTCACACTGGACTAAGATGAGAGGGAATTCCGTCCACCCGACGTAGACGAGGTTAAGATAGTGATATAAAAACAGAAGTCTAATAAGCATGCGGGGCCTGCCTGCTGAGCTTTTTCAAGCAGCTGGAGATGGGTTGGTTGGAAACATGCACAAGCTCATCTGTAAAATATGGTCGGAAGAACGGATGCCTGATGAATGGAATCTCGGCACTGTGTGGCCGGTTCGTAAAAAACCGGCCAAGTGCGAATCGGACTCGCGCACGAAGGGTTCCGTACCATCTGTATATATAGATATGAAGGAGACTATGTATGTTACCTCATCAGTCATCACATTAAATCACATTTTTTGTATGATGACAGACCTTGGTTGCAGGCAGGTTATCGGCATATTACTTTGATAATCAAAAATCTTTATGATGAGATACATACATATGTATAGTTGATCATCAAAGAGTCCTTTGAATTCAAATCAATTATCTTACTTGACAGCAACGATGTGAAAAGGTGAATAACAATAATGGGAAACATCGGAAAAAGGTCTGCAGCTAGGATTAATTCATCAAAGACACAAAAGAGATCAAAACTGGGAAGTTTGCTACTGGTTGTGGGATATTGTCGACTAACCTTAGTTCAGTATGTGACCAAGGGGATTTTTTGGATGAAAATCATGTCTGTTGTATGGGAGCCCCCCTTAAATATTCATTGTGAAAATTTCAACTGTCTAACTCTCATGGTTCATGAGATACAGCCTGGTGACAGACGGACGGACGGACGGACAGCGAAGTCTTAGTAATAGGGTTCCGTTTTACCTTTAGGTACGGCACCCTAAAAGGAGACCCCTATAACTGCGCCAACTATAGGGGAATAAGTCTCCTTAACATCGTATATAAGATGTATGTATGTATGTTGGCGTTACAGTCCATGAAGGACCTGAGCCGAGCTTCTCTCAATCACCCATGTTGTGTGTGATTTCATTTTCCCATAGGTGAAAGGGACCTACAGTTTTAATGCCGGTTCCGAACGGTGAAATTCGAGAAGCTTTTCATGACAATTTTACTACAGGGGGTTTTGTCAGAACCCCGCTGAGGAGAAATACCTTGAAAACATGTTCGATGACATGGCTGTGTCGGGATTCGATCCCGTGTCATCGGCGTCAGAGGCCAACACACTACCCACGGTGCTCTCTGCCGATGTTCTGCCGTATTATATGAACGCCTGAAACCCTTCGTGGATCATCTGATAGGTTCTTTTAGTATGACTTTAGGCCAGGAAAATCCACGATAGATCAGATATTCACACTGCGCTAGATTTTGCGAAGACCCATGACACATATACCTTTTCGTCGATTTTAAAGCCGCATATGACAGTGTCTATGGGGATGAGCCATGCTATGTTTTGCCATCCCTACCAAATTCGTTAGGTTGAGCAGGATGACATTGGAGTATTTTCGCTGCTCAATTAAGGTCGGTCAGGAGTTAACTGAGACCTTCGATGCCAAAAAAGGGCGACGCACCGTCATGTGATTTTTTCAACATAATCCTTGAAAAGGTCGTGTGGGATTCCCTGGCCAATGCAAGAGGCACGATCTACTTCATATCTGCACAATTGCTCGCATACGTCGATGACATTGAAATAAGTGGGAGAACGCAGCGAGACGTCAGTGAAGCTTATGAGGGGTAAAACCAAATACATATTTGCTGTCGCCAAAGGAAGAGGCACAACAACGACGTTTTATTCAAAACATCACTATTGGCAGCTATAACTTTGATGTCAAGGATTTCGTCTACCTTGACTCACTGGTAACAAGGGGCAATGACACAAGCACTGAGATTAGACTCAGAATAACTCTTGCCAACCGTTGTTTCTTGGGGATCAAGAGGCAATTGAATAGTAGAGCACTCTCTCGGAAAACTAAGGTGATCCTCTATAAAGTCTTAATCGTCCTGGCTCTCCTCTACGGCGCAAAAGGTTGGACCTTATCAAAACTGGATGAAGAGCCCTTGGTGGTTTCGAGAGGAAAACGCTGCGTACAATCTTCTGTCCCGTTTGTGTTGACGGGAGGAGAAGTTTCAACCAAGAACTGTACGTTCTGTACAGCCACATTGGCCTAGTACGGATCCAACGTCTAAGATGGCTATGCAGAGCGAATGGACAGCACAGTTCTGGCCGGAAGAGTGTTCGACTCTAACCCCGAGGGACGACGCTGCAGAGGACGGTCGCGTCTAAGGTGGCGCACAGAGGTGGAAGGGCGTGTGTCAATGGAAATGACTAGCAAAAGATCGTGCTAGGTGGGGCCGAATCGCAGCGCCACCTAAGTAAGTAAGTATTTTTTCAATACCATGTGAACCTCGAGAGAAGCAAAGACTTTCGTCATTTGAAGTCAAATGATCTCAGCTTAATCCTCATGTAAACATTTTACTCATCAATCATCAACCTGAATAAAGGACACACCTGCCCTATTAAAGCTCATAAACTAACGAGAGTTTATTTTTTAGTACTTACTTTTGGCTTTTATACTATTAATTAGCACCTGAGATAGTATAAGGTCTAACTGATTAGTAGCGCCGTCTATTTACGCTTGCTTCCCGTGTAATATAAAACTAACACTTGTCAGGTGAGTGTAAGCATCATTTCTTCAGGTTGGGTGTTCGTTTTCGAAAGAAATGTGACATTTGATGACATTCACGTAAATTTGAGGTATTATTAACGACCGATAATCGCATTTATGACGTTGTATACCTTGCCTCTTGTTTATTCAATATGTATCAAGTTTCAAATTTTTATTATAAAAGTTTACTACCAATTGAGGGTTTTTACACTTCTCAAATTTTTACCTGATTTTCATAAAACTTTTATTAAACCAATTACTTTTTATAGAGCCTAGCAAAGGGTCACTTAACGAAAAGCCAACGGTTACGATTTTGTTTATGATAAAATTGGATACTTGAAAAAGAAAGTCACACCTTTTCCATAAAATTAGGTATGCCAATCAGCTGGGTTCTATTGCCCACATGTGTATGCGTTTTATTGCATTACCCATCCTTAAACTCGATCGCAAGCTATATAGAAGCCCACAGCCAACGTGTGCATATGTACGTCACCCTCATATCCTTGACGTATACGCGTACATAATGCAATTGCGATAATTGCATCAAAGTAATGAGTTGCTTCAATCGATTTAAATTGAATTGTTTGGCTAATGAACCTGCTGGCGGACTCACAGGCATACATTCAAATAGCGTCGCTTCAATTGTGGTTTTTTGGTTTTTTTTTTTTTATTTTGATTTGCAAAAACAATTAAATGACCCCGCAAAGCTGTGTACCGACGGAATTATAACATTCAAAATGACAACGCGCCGGACCACCACCACCGCCACGAACTGCTAAATTGTGTACACTCTAGATACAAACAAAGCAAATTGGCGGAAATCAGGGTATAGTTTCGCCGGAAGGGAGGTTTCAAATCTGGTCTTTGGTATCGCAAATATTTGGTCGGGGCTGAAATTTATTTGCTCAATTTTCTCTAAACATTCTGTTTGCTTTCAAGCTTAGTTATTAGACCTTTATCTGGTTCCGATTTCGATTACGATTTGGAGGACGAAATCGTCCTTTAACGGGGGCGAATTGCGAATAATTTCGAGTGGCTTTAGGGAGTAGCTAGTTTTGATTTGTGAAGAGACCTAATTGGATGTGGAAATATTTGCCAATGACTTTCCCATTTTCTGAGCCTGGAAGGGGAGTTTAATGGACGCAAGGGGTATGGCACAAGTTTTATGGGTTGTCGTGGATTCCTTGTAACAGTACCAAATTGTGTTCGTGTAATGGACTTTTATTCTGGGTGACACAGTTTCCTTCTGCAACTATAGATCCTTCTTCTTATTCTTTTTTGGTGCTACAGTTCAAGGCGAACCTGGGACTCCTTTAAAAAACCTCTCAAACTGGCACGGTTTTTCGCCAGCAGTCTCCAGTGCCGCACGCCTAGTTGGTTAAGGTCCTCTTCTACTTAGTTGCGCCACCTTAAATTTGGCCGTCCTCGACCGCGTCGCCCCTCTGGGTTGTATTCAAATACCTTCCGGGCCAGAGCTACGTTTTCCCTGCGCTCAACATGACCTATTCATCTTAGGTGTTGGATCCGAAGACGCCGTGCTATGTTCATGTCGCTGTACAGCCCGGACAGTTCACTATTAAGTCATCTCCTCCACTTCCCATTTATGCAGGTCGGGCCGAAAATCCGCTTCTGATAAGGTCCATGTCTCTGCGCCGTAAGGCCGGACCGAGATGATAAGGGTCTTATGCTGTTCGGGCCGAAAATCCGCTTCTGATAAGGTCCATGCCTCTGCGCCGTAAAGCCGGACCGAGATGATAAGGACCTTGGTTTTCCGAGAGAGGGCTCTTTTTCTTTTTTTTAGAAACTCGCGCAGGTTCAAGAGTTTTTGTTTTTTTTTTATTTATATATTCTCTTATGATGTGCTATTGTGCTATAGACACAACCTGCACGGAGTGCAGTGGTTTGGGTCGTTGATGTTCGTTAACTCTCAGGGGTGGTTGTCCTAGATAGGACGAGAGCTGAGAGCTGACCAAATTCCTAGTTGGTTATAGTCCGTACTAATTCGCCCGAGCACTTTAATATTGCATACGCAGAGGATTAATTTCAGTTGACCATATACTGTGAGTGTTATTTATGCCTGCAGGTAGTACGTCTGGTCACTTTCCATTCACAACTGCGTTGCATACTTTTTGTCCATATAGGAATTACTTTTACTTGGCTATGAAGCGAATTTGAACTATAGACCTTCCGATCGGCGGCCGATGATGTCAACCACTTCACCACTTCACCACTTCCACAACGGCTTCTCAATTGCCTCTCGAACTGCGGTTGGCAAGAGTTATTCTGCGTTTGATTTCGGCACTGATGTCATTGCTGCGTGTCACCTAGGTGGACGAAGTCCTTAACTACCTCGAAATTATACCTGCCAATATTCGCGCCTGGCCAAGACCCCGGGGGTTCGTGTCCTATTTCGACGACAGCATATATTTAGTTTTGCCCTTATTTACCGACAGTCCCATTTTAGCCGATGATGGCTGACTTCGTCCAATTATGTCAATGTCATTGGCATATGCGAGCAGTTGTACGGACTTGACAAAGATGACGCCCCTCGTATTGACCAGTGAGTTTTGCACGATCCTTTCAAGAATGATGTTGAAAAGTTCACACGATAGCGTGTCGCCCAGTCTAAAACATTTTTTGACATAAATGGTATCGGTCAGGCCGCTTCCGACCCTGATGGAGCAGTGAGAGTTCTCCAATGTCATCCTGAACAACCTGACGAGTTTGGCAGGGATGTCAAATCTAGACATGGCTTTGTATAGCTCGTCTCTATTTATACTATCGTACGCAGCCTTAAAGTCGACCAACAGGTGGTGGGTGTCGATCTGGAACTCGCTTGTCTGCCGTAGTGTGAATAATTGATCTATAGTGGACCTCCCGGTCCTCTAGACATGGCTTTGTATAGCTCGTCTCTATTTATACTATCGTACGCAGCCTTAAAGTCGACCAACAGGTGGTGGGTGTCGATCTGGAACTCGCTTGTCTGCCGTAGTGTGAATAATTGATCTATAGTGGACCTCCCGGACCCGAAACCACACTGATATGAACCAATCAGTTTATTAATGAACGGTTTCAAGCGTTCACACAGAACAGCAGAGAAGATTTTATAAGCGACGTTCAGAAGACTTTTACCTCTGTAGTTGGCTCAGACAAAGAGATCTCCTTTCTTGTGGATCGGGCAAACGGTAATAAGATTCCATTCATCTTCATATCTTACAGATGAGCTGGTGCATACTCCCAACCAGGTCATCTCCAGCTGCCTTAAAGAGCTCGGCAGGAAGTCCGTCTACTCTAGCAGCTTTGCTGGACTTAAGCTTAGAAAAAGCATTCCTAGCTTCGTCCAGGTCAGGGGGACGGAATTCTTTGCTGTCATCGTCCGCTGTAAAAAGGTTATTCTGCCTGACAGCGGGATCTGTTTCGTCATCGCCATTATACAGTCTGCAGAAGTAGTCTTTCCAGATTCTTAGTACCGACTGTTAATCCACTACGAGGTTTCCATTTTCGTCCCTGCAAACTTCCGTTCTGGTCTTATATCCCTGGCATGTTTGTTTTATTCGTTGATAAAACCTCCGAACGTCGTTCCTGCGATAGCGTCTCTCCATCTCTACGATCGCGAGCTTCTCATGCTCCTTTTTTTTTATGTTTTGAGAAGCTTATGCTCCTCCCTTCTCTTCTGCGCATAATGCTCACGAGCAGCTCTCGTCCTTCTATGCAGCGCCTCTTGATAGGTTTGGTCCTTGGCTGCGTGTGCCCTCTTACACTCGTCGTCAAACCATGGGTTTCTTGTTGGTGGCAGTTTGAAATCCAGTACTTCAGAGGCAGCACTCTCTAAGGCTTGTTGACAACGGGTCCAATGGTGTTGTACGGTCTGAGCAGGTGTTGGAGGATTTTCCGAGAGTTTGAGGGAGACGCGATTGGCATAGGCTCTGGCGATCTCTTGCGATTGTAGCATTGCGACCTTGTATGCCGCTGGCCTTACTCGATTTTTCTGGGCCAGGCATATTCGCAATCTCAATAGTGGTCCGAGTCGATGTTAGCTCCTCTAAAAGTTCGTACATCCAGAATGTCGGATGCCTGCCTGCCATCAATCACAATGTGGTCAATCTGGTTGACGGTTGATTGATCCGAAGTTCGCCAAGTACCTTTGCGGATGTTGAGATGTGGGAAACGCGTGCTAGCAACTAGAAGATTTCGCCCCGTCCCAGATGTGGTGTTGTGTAGGCTGTGCTTGCCAATGACCCTATCAAAAGCGATTTCCTTGCCCAGTTTCGCGTTAAAGTCTCCCTGTACAATTTTAACATCGTAACTGATACATTGGGCATATGTCCTATCTAGGAGGTCATAGAAGTCGTCTTTTATAGCGTCATCCTTGTCCTCCATAGGGGCGTGAGCGCAAATTAGGCCGATGTTTGCGAATTTAGCCTTGGTGTGGATTGTCATTAGACTTTTTGCCAAAGTCTACCTCTAAGAACTAATTCTCTTCCAAATAAGCGTTGTCTTCTCTCCTTGTAGCAATCGCCGTAGTAGATATCACAGTTTCTCATCCTCCCCGGTCCATCCCATCGCTCTTCCCGGATTGCGGTAATATCCGCTTATAACAGTCTAGGGCATCCGCAAGTTGTTCGGCTGCGCGTGATCTGTTGAAGGACCTTACATTCCACGGTACAAAGCCGAATGAGGCTTTTTTCGGGTTTTTTGACTTGTTGGTTTTCTTTTCCATGTATGGCCTGTCAGGCCATAGCCTAACCGACACTTATCCTGTTTTGTGGCACAGGAGACTCGCCATTCCCTTTTTCCGTTCGCTTTTTCAAACAGAAATCCCCAGGTGGCACCGCGAGGAGGTGGAAATAGGACTAACAGAGCTGCTAGATGTTCGCCTGCAGTGGCTTCTGCTCGCTATTTTACGGGCCAGCGCATGGCGGATACGCTACCCCTACCAGGCCTTTGTTAGTCGTTTACCACCCACTATAGGTCCTTGCCGAGCTCAATTTCGTCGCACTTTCGAATACAATGATCAAAAAACCAAAAACCCTTCAGAAATCACCTCGTTCTCGTGCTCACATAAATCATAATTTGAGTCAATTTAATGTCCATCATCATCCGGCGATGATTGCCATAAAAACAGATCAACCTTATCAGCATCGATGACGTTGCAGAACCAGCAAGCACCAAGCACCTCAAATGAAAAACAACTCAATCAAAGTGGTCTAGACTTTAGTCTTGGACCTAGTGAAAGTGGTCATGTCAAATGCCGAGCGATGAATCAATAATCATTTTCCCATCATAGACCATAAGCAGTCGCTTGCGGCTGACCACGTAGTATTTAAGACGAGCGACTTTAATGTCTCTATTACACGAGATCCCTTCAGGGCATCCCGAAGTACAGGCATGCGGGAGAGACGCTCTCGCTGTACTCGTAGTCGTACTCGTACCCTTACTAAATTAGATTCGGTCACGATTTTACTTTTCCACTTTTGTTTTTCATTATCTCTGACGTCGTCGCCGCCGTAGACTTCGTCGTGCTACCTCTGGGTACCTACCATGGATTGAAATAGGTACTCCTAACACGTTATGTCGATTGTTGAGCGGTGTATGGCGATCGGTGAGCGGCGAATTAATGCGTCAATACAGACGTTAGGAGTGGTAGATAACGTAGAAAGCCGTCGATCATTTGATCGGTCTATTGGAAGCAATCTGTGACCGCAAAGCAATTAGATGTGCTGCTGCTCGAATCAAAGTGAACCAATAAAATCATTATGTTTAGAATTTTTGGCTTCCGCTTCGAAAGGAGTTATGTATATTGATGGCCCCTGAGATACTCACTCACCTAATCTCGGAGGAACGCTCCTCGAAGTAACGGTCGTTCGAAACACTTCCTCAATGGGACTCCATCGAGCAGAACAATCGATCTAACACTGTAATTCATACTAGATTAGTGAGATTACATACACGTCAAGAATGAGCTGAACACCATTCAGCCCTACCCACATATCGTCGTTGTCCTCCAGATACTATACAATAGATTCTCAACAGAGATTATCACAGTTCTGCTGGTGATGCCCAGTGTTCCACCTTCCACCTGCCACAAAGGCATTCATCACACGGAACAAGCCAGATCGACAATGTTCTACGTTTTTTTCAATCTCTCATCATCCCTCCGGTGGGCATAGAACAGATATGGATACCGATACAGATGAAGGAGGAGGAGGAAGAGGAGGAAGAAGAAAATAAAAGAAAATCTCCAACAGACTACGGACAATTTGCGACAAAAGCACGCATGCAAATCGGCATAGCTGGGCACTAGGCTCGTATAAACGCTTCAGTTTATGGCCAAGCATTAAGGAGGAAATTCGTTCCGTTTTTTCCAGGCACACAAAAGCCGAAGAAGGGCTTTAACGTTGCGTAAAATTTTAAGGAGTTGCCATGCAAAAGGTTAAAAGTTAATGTCTTCATTTAGACGGTGTGTACGAGAGTACGTTGAAGGCGGAATTTTAATGGGGCGTTTACCCGCGACTGGTATGGTCACATGGTGGCGTGGTATGATATACTACATGGATTCGCCCAAATAGCGTACAGATGTTCAGTCATGTAACCAGATATCCTGGTATATACATGCATACATGGACTTATACATGGCAGGATAATAGACCTGCGGCAGTGTAGTAAAAGCATTTGGTTTACGACAGCAAGGCTTGTGCGTCCCGTTTATTTCGGTTACGTCTTTTTAATTGGAATAAAGACGAGCGAAATAAAAGAAAAATTACTTGGGCAATATGCAAGTGAACATGTACCCAACACCTAGCACCTAGCTGGCGTTGTAAATTTCGCACAGATGGCGCCATCGATACACTCGTCCGTCGTATGCAGTAGGCGAAATGACAGATTGTGCTCTCAGTAAAAGTGGACTTTTGTCTTCGAAAAAATAAGTAAAGGGACAACGAAGGCGCTACGGTCTAAATGTCCGTAATGGACGTCTCGAATTTCCCTTTTTGGTAGTAAAATACTTTACTACCGGCTCTTGAGTCCCGATGACGAATTAGGAGATAGCTTTTGAGTGCTTTCGCTCGTAGAGGGTTTGATTCCCCTATTCACAACCAAGCACTGATGATAGATAATAACGTTGAGCTCGTTTCATTGTCATCTGGCTTAACTGCTTAGATATTAATCTTAAGTAATCGTAAGGGGCTGCTTGGTGGTACAGCTCATTCAAAGCCTTTCGTATGTGCATGTGTCTAGTTAGCTTTAAGCCTGTCTAAAAAGGTTATGATCCATTTCCAATTCAATAGCTGAAGACAACGTGACAAATATTTTGCTGACGTTATTAGTTTCCATTTGTCGCCCTTTTTTGCGCTGAAATATGTATTAGAAGGGATCGTCTTCTTTACAGGTCTAATTATCGCGTGTAAGCTGTTTTGATGCCGGCACTCAAGTGGCAATGCCGGCAGATCTCTGTACTAGGTTAAGTTTGGTGATGTTGTATGCTTTGCTTGGCTCCAGGTCTGGGCGAGGGTCCGGTGCTGGGGTCTTCTTTGAGCGCGAAAACATCCGACTGCACTTCTCCTTAAGAAAATATGCGTCTGTCTTCCAATCAGAGATATACGCAATCCTAAGGGCCAAGCACTATGTTGTGAAGCACAGGTGGAAGGGGCAAAGCATATGTGTCCGTAGTGACTGCCAAGCTGCACTAAAAGCTATGTGTAACCCCTTAACTTGCTCCAAATTAGTGCTTGAAGTCAAGTCCTTCCTGAACAAAGTCGGCAGACTAAATTCATTAAGGCTTGTATGGGTTCCAGGCCACCCTGGGATCCCAGGGAATGAGATCTCTGATGAACTCGCCAGAATGGGTTCAGAGGGGAGCTTCTCAGGACCTGGACCAGCTTTAGGTCTACCTGCGACCACGGCAAATTCCTACATTAACGATTGTGTATTTAATACACACAACCGTAGATGGAGGGATTGTCCAGGTTGCAGGATGACTAAGCGCGTATGCCCTGATGTCTGCAAAAAAAACTGCAGCATTCCTCCTGTCTTTAAGGAGAGTCGACTGCAGAAGGCTTGTGGGAGTTATCACGGGCCATTACACTTTTGCCAAGCATCTCTACGTGCTCGGCATCAGTGAGACGCCTACCTATGCTGCATGTGGCGAAAAGGAGGATGACACTGCAGAGCATTTCCGCCTTTGCTCGCGCACGGTGGCGCACCCTTGGAGCCGACGTGGTGTGTGCCGAATCCCTTAGCTCTACATCACTGAAGCTCCTTCAAGTTTTTCTCCGGAAAACGCGGAAAATACAGTAATGTAAGGTGTCTGTCTGGAGTACAATGGACCAGTATTTGCGTCTGAGTGCTCCAGCGGATAGCAGAAGTCTTCAAAAAAAAAAAAAAAAATGCTTTGCTTAATGCAGGCCGCCACATAAGTGATCCGTAGGTGAGGATGGGGCGTATTACGGCTGTAGAGTCCCCACAAGAGTTCTACTACAGGCGTAGAATGCGACACATGCTTTCGATACTCCATGTAATATGTTTAGCTTCTGATTGAGCCTTGGATCGAGTACAACTCCTAGACATCTAGCCTCGGAAGAGAGAGAGAGAGAGTGTGTCTGGTTGTTGAGGCGAGGGAAATTAAGGGTCAATATCATATACTTAAGGAGAGCGCCGTGGCACAGTGGGTAGTGTCTTGGTCTCTGACGCCAATGTTACGGGATCGAATCCCGACACCAGCCATGTCGTCACACGTATTTTCACGGCTTTTTGACTAACTCCCCTCTAGAATAGTTGTCACGAAAAGCTTCTGTAGGCCTGTAGGTCTGTACGTCTTTTTCACATATAGGAAACTGTAATCACACACAAGAGAGAAGCTCGGCTTTGGTCCTTCATGGACTGTAACGCCAACAGTTCCGTTTTACTCGGATGTAGGCTAAGCTTAATCAGAGCCGTGGCTATGATTTCTCTAATTACCGAGGGCAACATCCCCGATACCAAAATAACCAACGACCTGAACTCCTCTCCAGGTCTGGGGAATGTAACTGAGTCCAAGCCAGCTTCGGTAGATCACGGTTAGCCAGGGTATAACCCAATCCAAATGTTGTTTAGAGCATTGTCGGTAACATCCCTTCGAAACCTGGTGACTTATATGGAAAGAAGCTGCAAATGGCCCAAGAGATATTTTCGTTTGGGATGATTGAATTATTGTCGGCCCGTAGTGTAAGTTGCGTTTGATGTGGGACTTGCACATTTGCGCCGCAGTCTTTACATCCAGGGGAGTGAGTGTTCATGAGGAGTTCCAAGGATTCTTTTGTGGAAACTGCCCATACACCGTCATTTTGTTTAATAAAGGATGGGTTGGAGTGTTGTTTAGACAGGGTTTTGGTAAGCAGCATCCCTTAGGGTTTAAATAGACTTGCAGTACTCTGCCCACCCCTGTGATTTGGCCTTTTTGTAAAGTTTAAGGCAGTCCTCATAGGGTTTCCAGAATTTGTGTTTGCGGCAGATATTGAAAAGTCTATGGTAATTTTCCCTAGATCAGAGAGATCTTCATTCCACTACGGTGGGATCGTTTGCTAGCTGTGTTTGACTGGGCTCGGAACTTTTAAGAATATTTCCATTACCCTTTCAAAGGTCCCTACTTTCGCGTCCAGCACTTCTATCGAATCGATTCTTGGAACGGTAGGTTGCTAAGCTTAGAGTTAATGATCTGGTTGAATTTCTCTCAGTCATCTCACTTGGGGTTTTTGAAGGGAATAGCGAAGTTAATCTACACTGAGATTGAAGAGTATTCATCTGTGATCCGCAAATGATCTTAGCTGGGATACTCTTCAATTGTCGACCATATAGTCAGAAGAGTTAGTAATTGAAGTAATGTGCTTCTGCACTCGGGAACAAAAAACTGGGGGCGTTAGCTACATTACAAATACTGATGTTTGAGGTTGTGAGGAAATCAAATAAAGACTCATCCCTTGGGCTGATTTCCGTGCTGCCCCATAGAGAGTGTCTAGCATTGGCATCGCATCCCAGGAGTAGGGTATCTTTACCCTCTTGGAGGCATCTAGCCAGGTGCTGGACGTCAGCCGATGGAAATGGCTTATCATGGGATATGTAAGCTGATGTAATATATAAATCTGGCTGGCCTGTATCTTCTCGTTGAACCACTGTTAAACCGTCCATACTATGAGGACGACGTTTAAAGGCTTTGATATGTTTCTTTGCAGGTCTAGGCTTACCGCATTGTTTTTTGTGAAAAATGTAGTAACTGGTGTCAATTAGCCCACGAATGATCGATCCGTTAACCCAGGGCTCCTGCAAAATGCCAATATCAAAGCTTTCCTCTCGTAGGAAAACTAACAAGTTCTCCGATGCACGTTTCGAATGCTGGCGATTAACTGTATGACATTAAGCATGACATTGTTACTATTGTTGTTTTGTTGATGTTGCTGTTCTTTGTGTTGTTGGGGTGTGTCTTCCGTTTCTATAGATAGGCCCTCCCAAAACTTGTCGGCTATGTCGATCCGAACTAGATCGTCTTCTAGGCCTGTCGAGCGGAAGGTTTTGAGTTTGGCATGCCTTACGCCAAACCTCATTTTTAAGTCTGCTTCCTTCAATGCTTTAAGGCACTTTCGTTGATAGAGAGCAGAAAGGTTTGGGTGTTGTTTTGAGGTTTTTCGACCTTGATGATGGACCACTCGTCCGTGGGGGTGTTGGGGTTCGGCAACCTAAAACATTGGAGAACCTTTCCGCTTTCTATAGTCGTCCGGGGAAGCCCGGCTGCGGGGATGATCTTAATCTTAAGTCCATCAGTCTTCGCTAAGCTTAGCGATGCACGCACTAAGCAAATCCTTGGAGAACTGGTCAGTCTAACAATCTCCTCAGAGTCGAAGCCAAGCATCTTATGGCTGAGGTTGTTCAGTATTTGCTCCACCACATCTCTGTGACCTTAGCTTCGTTGCTCGGTCACTTGCTTTCGCCACTCAGCGCGACCTGCAGATGATTCCTCACTACTTCCGCGTTGGTTGTGAACTTACTGGGAGTCTTTCACGAAGTAGACGTAGTGGCTGCTGCTACTGCGACCTTACTTCTTTTGGGAGCGATTGACGTCTGGTCTTGAAACCTGTTCCTTTTCACTCCGTCGTCACTCGTCGCGATTTCTTGTTTGCATGAACTGGTCTTTGTGGCGGATGTACTCATCCACCACTTCTTGATATTTACGCCGATCCTCTGAGTTCTTCTCATGAGGCGTACCGGCCGCATCATTTTTAGCAATCTTGTTAAGAATGAAAACGGCCTCAAGGTACTTCGCTTTCATGATCCAGCCAGGGGTTATCGGCTTTTCCCGCCGCTGATTCAGATGAAGATTGACTAGACGTGGTTTGTTGACTTGGAGTACTACGGCTGGTACCCCATTCCATAGATGGATTGACTACTGTTTCATGGCAGGAGGCCAGTAGGCGACTTACTCTCTTTTTTACCTTTTGTTTTTCTTTACACATTTTTTTCATTTTTCTCATACTGGTTATTTTGGTCTCACGAGCATGTCCGACAATATTGTTTCATTCCGGCAGAGCCGACATACTGGGAGAAGACACTTCATACAACCGACCTTGCCTAAGCGTCGGAGGGGATCATTAGCAGCCAGTTTTCTTTAAGCACTAACTGGCACAACACCTTGGCTTAAAAGTGGATGATGGACTTTAGTCGCTTCTTACGACAGGTATGCCTTACCTAGGGTGTATTCTGACTCCAACCCGAAGGGGTGGCACTAGATGCTACATATATACATATGTGTCATAGGAATTGCAAACAAGTGAAATGTATGAAAATGAGCCTAACAAACTCCCTCTTTTGAAGATTCTTACAATAACTTTCTACAGAGTTCTAAAAGTCTAAGTCTATGGAAGGTTAGTTACAAATCAAGGAAAACAGGAACAAGATAACATTAAAATCCTAGGCGTCAACCTCAAATCGAGAGCTGAGTAGTTTTGGCACTCGGTTCAATGTTCGCCAATGTCAGGAGTATAATCTCAATCTCAATCATGCCAGCCAACGGAAGATAAGTCAACCCATAATGGTGATAAGCCCATAAATTCATCTTAAGGATGTCATCAGATTTCGTCTGCTTCATGGCTGCATCGATCTTGTCTAATCGGGGACACAAGATCCTCATGAGTTGCACCGCGGTCTAATATCCATTTGCTGAGGTTTGTAGTCGGGGTGAATGAGTTCGAGATCATGTAGTTGTCTGAGTTCCGACCACTGATGATCAAGTTCGGCAACCAAAATACCGTTTCCAGAGAAGGTTAGAGTGGTAACTCTAGTCAGTACCGAAAAAATCCAACTGAGTCCCACCCATCAATCTTGAGTTATTGCCCGCTTCGGAATGCTATCGGTTAATGCCTTCCCGTACTGGTTCAATAGTGCCCTCTCACAAGCATATGAAGTTTCTTGATCAATCCGCGTTGGTAGGACCTAAGAACTACAAACGTAGATTTTAGGCATCAACGTCTTACATGGTGATCAGTCATGTCTTGTCAATGCAAAGAATTTGTGACGCTTCGACCAAGTAGCTTGAGCCTTTGTGGAGTATAGGCACTGTTATTAAATAAAATAATTAGAAATCTGACTGTCAGTCAATGGTAAGAGAACTTTGAATACGATGGATTCGTTAAAACCTAGATCTTTCACCGAGCTCACTTTTCACTTTGGTAAGCTAAGTTTTGGAATCGGCCATCACAATCACGTGGATCATACTACCTAGATCCGCCACATGAAAATTAATCAGTGCTGTTAAGTTATCGTAGATGGGTGCGCTGAGGTAGATCTTCCTACGGCTCGCAAAAGAGGGAAATGAGCAGAGGAGGTGGTGAATTGATTCCTCTTCCTATTCATCCATTGAAGGTTCTTAGCTTCTATGGTTCGAAGTTTTGTCATGTGCTTAACCGAGCTCATTGGTGTTTTTAAATTCCTAAGGGTTGCAAGATCAAGCGTGCTTGACCCTAACCTTGAGAGTTCATTGGCCGCGCAGTTTCCTAGAATATTTCTATGCCCGGGAACCCACAATAGTTCTATATTGAACTGTTCAGCCATCTTGTCTAGAAATAGGCGGCAGTTATGAGCTGTCTTTGATTTGTGGGTTACCGCTGCCAGGGATTTTATCGCAGATTGGCTATCCGTGTATGTAAATGATAATATCCTTTACAAGTATTACATTGATACTAAGCCATGCAAGGGCCTCCATTATTGCTGTTATTTCTGCTTGGTGCATACAGTGGTTTGGGAGTCTAAATGATACCTTACGGTTAAGCTCTTTGAAGTAGACTTAACTCTCTACACCCGTCTTCATCTTAGAGTCGTCGGTATTGCCCGTCATAACTTTCCTTCAGCAGATTCCTCTCGGGATGGAAAGATAACTCCGAAGTTCTTGATGAACACGTTTTCCGGGATGGTGTAATCCGTGTCCTTGGGTACTTCGAAATGGTTGAAAATATTGGTATGGCCTTTACGCAGTGAAGGCCATTTTCCTACGCTCCTGATCCGTAGGGCCGTGCACGTGGCAACCTGTTTGCTGAAGAGGTCCAATGGTGTGAGATGCAGTAGGGTCTCCGTGAGGGTCGACCTAATCGCAGTGGTTGCCTTCTTGATTCGATCAGGAATGTTGGATTTCCAATTGATTTTGATGTCAAGGATTAGGCCAAGATTTTTGGCCTGATCTTTGATTACTATTTGTGTTCCTCTCAGCCTCGGTGGTTTGAAGGCCGGAATTTTATATTTATTGGTAAACAGTACTAAATCTGTACTGTTCTGGGGTTCACCCTAAATCCACAGCTCTTCTTCCAGTTTATTACTGTTTGTAAGACTCCCTCCATTAGGTCCCTTAATATGCTGGGCAACTTTCTCGAGACGTTCCAGAGAAGAGGGGAAAGTACGTCACTGTGTGGTGTGCCTCTATTGACCAATTTAGTTGAAACGGCACCAGCGATGCTTTGATTACTCTTTGTGTTAGCAGTTGTCATACCAGTATCCCGATACACCTAGATCAATTAGCGATTTGGTGACGCCCCATGGTTCGGCATTGCTAAAGGCGCCCTCAATATCGAGAAAGTCCGCTAGGGTATATTCCTTGTGTTCCAATCACCTTTTTATGGTACTGACTAGCGATTGGAGTGCTTTTTCCACCGATTTGGCTTTCTGTATGTAAGCTGGTTCTTCGACAGCCTTCCTAAGCTAGAGCTGTGTACATCCATAATCTTCTCCAGAGTTTTAGAAGAAAAGATGAAATGCAAATAGGTCTTAAGTCCATTGCCTACGTGTCGGAGCTTTTGCCTGACTCAGGTATGAAAATGACTTTTGTTTCCTTCCACTTGCTTGCGATAATGATTTAAAAATTACTAGAGGACAGGGAAGGATGAGATTGCTGGGCTTGGAGACTTGTATGATTCAAAGCTTTTTACAGCCCAAAGGACAATATTATTTGTGAGGGCGCCGTGGCGCAGTGTTTAGTGTGTTGGCCTCTGACGTACGATGAGCGAGTTCGGATTCCGATATCACCAACGTCTTCGAATTCTTCTTTCGCGGCGTTCCTCATCGGCGGGGTACTGGCAAGCCCCCCGTAGTATACTTGCGTCGACTCACGCCATTCGGAATCGGCATTAACCCTTAACTACCCAGTATGCTTTTTTAACGTAACTGCCCAGTAGTGTCCAGCGGACTCGTTACATAAATCAAAATCATTTAGAAGAAAAGAAAACAAATTGTGAATTTCAAAAAGTTTTATTTGTTTCATTTTACATAAATATGTATATATACATACTTTACATTAGTATTTAAACTTCTGTTATGTACTTATTTTTCAGAACAGATAATGCATACAACTTTTTTTTTGAGAGTGTTCAGCCCAGACATTGCGATTGCATATGTCGCAACATTGTTTAGATGTTCTGGATATTTTTGAAGGACAAATATGACTACGCTTCTTTCTTTTCGCAGCAGGATCAGATTGAGCAACTCGTTGATCTGTGGTAGGATCTGATGATCTTACCACGTCTTGGATGGCTGCTAAGTGATAACTCGTTAGCCCTTTCTTGTTTCGTCTCCGTATATGAGGCGTCACCAACTCAGCTGCTACCTCTCGTAAAAAAAGTTTTCTGTGCGTATTGTTTTTACGTTGGCTCCAAGTAGGATACAATGTTTGGATTTTGCAACTTCAATGCTTGAAAAATAATTGTCAAAAGTAACGTTTCTGTTACTGTGAAAGTACGGCTCACATAATTGATGGACTATATTGAACGCCAAATTTTCCGCACTGTTTGGTCCTTCTTTTCCAAGATATGGTATACCAAATAGAGGGTAACTGTTTTTGCTGTCACAGATCCACCATATTTTCATATCCTATTTGTCAGGTTTGCTAGGCAGATATTGTTTGAATGATACCCGTCCTCGAAAAAGTACCAGCTGTTCATCAATCGTGAGATTTTCTCCAGGCAAATAAAACTTTTTTTAGATTAAGGTTCACATACTCCTAGGTGCAAGTTTATCTCTAGACTTTCTGAGATTTCTTGTATTTTTATCATCGAATCTCAAGAAGCGCAGTAAAAAAGCAAATCTATTCTTCCCCATGGTAGCACGAAATATCGGATTTCCAAATATCGGATCCCAGTATTCTCTAAAATCGACACCCCCCTGTTTATTGACACCTATAGTCAATAAAAGACCTATGAGTGCTTCCATTTCGATTCTATCTGTTGGTTTCCATCGAGTTTGTAACACTGTATGTGCTTCCGAATTGGTATGTTTCACGATCATTTCTAACTAACGTTCATTGAAAAATAGCTTGAAACTGTCTATCGGATCCATTATATGTTGCCTCGGAAGAAGAACCACCTTATGGATACCACCGCGAATTATGTTGTGTCGACGAATTCGACTTTGTTTCTCAGGTTCAGTTTTCCATATTGTTCCATCTCTGCCTTCATAAGTTTGGATTGACACGTATTCTTGGAGCGGGACATCATCATCCTCACTCTATAATTGCTCATCGTCACCTTCAGATGCTGATTCTGTCGCATTGTTTTCACTTTCAGAACAGCTGTCCACAGCAAAATTTTCATCGTCGCTAGCGATCTTCACTCAAATTTCTTCACTGTCACTTGCATCAAGGGCATTCAACGTGTTTATTTTTTTTTAGCCATTTCTTAGAGCATTAATTAGCACAACCGGCTTATAACAATGATATGAAAGCACTGAAACCCAAGTAATCAAAATTACAAGTACAAAACTGTTACTGAAACAAACACTGCCCTGCGAGTCTTTGAACTGATATACTAAGATATGTATGTAGGTCTAATTCGCAAAAACAGAAAAGTGAAAAACAAACGGAAAAACCTCAGGCGACGAGAGAGTTACGACGCGTCGTCGCGACGGTCACGGCCTCAGCCCGTCGCCGACTTACCAACCAACAAACCAACTATCCTGCTGCCATATCGTAAACATTTACAAGCAGATGCCTAAATAAATAGAAAACAGGCAAACTGCAAGATTGTAATAGATAAGACACTTACCCTTACTTGTAAGTACATGCGATAGCCTAAGAAAAATTGTATGTGTCCATTGGACACTTGTGGGTTGATAAGGTACTATTGTGGTTTATGGCTAATAACTACTAAACTATTCACGTTACAAATATTTTTATTGTAAATCTGGATTCACGAAACCCTGTGGGTAGATTAGATAAAACGGTTTGTCATTAAAATAAGTACTTTAGGTTTTATGAGTAACAGAACTAAAAATAGTGTCCGCGAGACACTTGTGGGTTGTTAAGGGTTAAACTGTAGGTCCCTTTCACTTGTGTCAAATATAAATCACACACAACATGGTTGATTGAGAGAAGCTTGGCTCTAAAAACAGTAACAGTAAAATTCGTTGGAGGACACACTCGGTTAAATATCTCAAGGAATTGTCGTAGCCGATACACCACTGCCCGGAACGTGTGGCTCCAGGGCTTCAGGAAGTCGTCCAGGAACCGTAATTTCACATTAAGTGGCTTGAATTATAAGGGGCCGTAGCCAGAACTTTCTTTGTTTTTAAGGCCTCAGAGACCACTTTGAGATTGCCGAGATTGCATTTTGGCTTTTCTGGTCGTTGCTTTGAAGGATTTGAGCGCTTCTTTACAGGAGTCCCAGTACTCTTGCAAGCGTGTAAATTTCGCTTTATTAAAGAGCTTTCTTCTCCCTTTCCTAAGGGAGACTATCTCTTTACTCTACCAGGAAGTTTTGGGCTTTGCTCTGGGGTGCTGATTGCACATGATTTTGATAGTGCTCTGTTACTATCAGTTCATCAATTGAGTTGTCTAATTCCGCAGAGTTATGCGTATTTTTTGCTTGGCCCCTAAGCGGGGCTCAGGGGGGATTTCGCTAGCAGTCATATTTGTTCCAAGATCTTCTTATGGTACGAACGCATCCAAAATCTTCAAAATACATGCCCGTGGTATCATCAAGCGGCTCACAGTTTCAAAGTCTTCATTCCAGACTGGAGATGTGATTGCGATATCAAAACTTTCTATTGGATTTTGATACACCGTTTTTGTGTCAACTCTAAACTAAGCCATTCAGAAGGTACATGCTATTTTATGACACACTTTGCAGCACTTCACGTTCACAGTCGTCTGGGTCTGCAATTTCAGTTGTCACGACTCACGGCAGTCATGGCATTATGTCATCGACATCCTGTAACCGGAATATATTACATAAATCTTCCGATCAATCCGCCGGTCAGTTCAGTCTCGAGAAATTCTCAATTCGACTGTGACATACTTCAATCCTTCAATCAACCCTCCACTGACTGCTGTCAGTTAACGCCTTCACCGACTTCTTGCTTCCCTTTTTGTTTTGAACGTTCCGTATTGTTTTACTTACCGCTGTTCACTGTCATTTCATAACACCAATCGCGACCGAATGAAAATATTCGAAGCAAGGAATAAGAGGTAAACAGATTGGACATATTGTCAAGCTGAATAAAGAGCCTTTAACGTACTCCACAGATGTGGTGACAGTGTTTGAAAGATTGACCACTGCACTGGAATTTGTGGAGCACACATTGCATTGGCCGTACAGCCGTGCATTGACAAGTGAACAGCTCACAATGCACCAGTAGCCGAACCAATGACGTTGTATCTATCTGCAGTGTATGTTGCTTTGCATGAAGTTTTATTGACATCGCTGTGGATCTGACCTAAAATCGAAGGCGAAAACCATATGTCCTTGTGTCTCCTTTGACAACCACGAAATGCCGACGACGAGAAATGACCACCAATGCGTACGGACGATAAGATTCATACGATCCATACTATATGCATCAGGGATGATAAATGAAGACCCATACGGAACATGTCCCCGTCAGAGTTCACTTAATTGATACTCGAGTATCATTTAATCGTTTCCGAGCTTGGAGACTTTCACCACTTTCGACACAATCATGAGCAACCGCCGAAGAGAATTGCTTGACAAATCGTCGTAATTAGAGAATTGATGATTGTCCAATGCCGGACAACTAAATGAATTGTTGTGATAATGGATTTTAAATGGACTAGCATCGATCCCTTCACAAGCGCGAGATCGAGATAGAATGGCATTTAATAAGCCTCAATCTAAACCATCTGCTCTGAATCGGAGTAATAGTGATAGAGTAAGACTGGATCAAGCTGTGAATTTAAATCGTTTTCAGGATTACGTGCATACGTTTCCGGTCTTTGGGTGACTCTAATCTAAATAGACAGGAGCAAATTGCGAAAATGTATCTGCCAAGCCAGGTGACATCTGCATATGAGTGGATGTATGGAGACAAACCGGACTGACAGTGGGCATCTAACACGACGGCAAGTAGGCGTTAGAATTGCTCTCGTAACGAATCAAGTGTTGTTGAGTTTCTAGAAATCAAAAACAAATCAAAAAACAAAGCGTAGAACGACAACGAGCTCACCAGTTCTCTTGAACCAATTATATGGACCTCAATCAATCCACTCGCCATGTCTTCGTCCACACGTTCGTCTTTGAGATCCTCTTTCGTCGTCGCCATCCAACCCGAACTAAAACGAATCGAATCGAAGCGAATAGAAGGTGATTATACCGCCGCGTGCATGAGTGTTTGTATAGACTCACTCATCATATCCTGTACGGGTAGGCTAGCCAATATCATCCAGTTGATGGTAGCCGAAAGCAATTTACTGCGACTCCATTGAGCGAATGCTTATTTCATTTCATTTATTGCTCGTTTTAACTGGCTTATCCCATAAATCGATTGGGGAATATCAAGTTCCTAGTCGTCGACCCCATACAGGCCGGTATAAATCCTTTTGAATGACTTTCGATGCAATTATCTTGAACTCCAGGATTCAGGACGCAGGCTCTTCACCGTGCTTGTCATAAATAACAATCATCACACGAGGGCGCGTACAGAGGTGAGCGTGAGCGGAAAGCCTTCATATTATAAAATGAAAGCAAATCACTACTCGCATGCTGTGCTAAATTGAGGTATTAGTTTTGTCCGAACTCCGATTGGAATTTCTATGCGTAAGTCATCGAAATTGGCTGTTGCGTTGCATCCATGACAACTTCATTAAATTCGCACATTTGCGAATCGGCGAAGTACTCGTGAAATACTCGATGAAAAGTATTCGTATCTCAACTCGGATCACTGCTGACAATTTTCGAATTCTTATTATTGTCGAATCTCCATGTTGGGCTTGATTCTCGATGGTCGATTGTAGTGAAATACCATTCACTCAGAATAGAGTCGAGTTTGCCTTGCCATAGGTACCTCGTTGGCCATCACTTCGACGAAACAAACGCGGACCGCCAACTTGTTTGTCTTCAAAGGGGATGGGGGGGAGGGATTACACAACACTTGTCCTCCACCTTTTCCTGTCTACCCAGCGGGTAAAACTAGCTAGCTAGCCTGTATTGAGAAGGTGGAATCTCACTTCAATTACGTTCCGAGACGTTGAAGAATTTGCGGAACGATTTCTAGAATTTGTTGAACTAAAGACAAACAGCGCGACGGATAATGAGACGAACTGAACGTGTGTGTGTGGGAAATTCCATGGCGAAATTCAACTTGCCATGGTAGATCTGGAATGAGCGCAGAGACGCGCAGTACGCGCATATACTCGATAAAATAGTGCAACTGTGATTTGATTACTAAGCGAGCAACTGACTCAGACACCGACTCATCCTTAGCGTGACTGTGTCGTATCTATGGACTTCAGAAAATCGTCACTTAATTACATTCAGAACGTGATCAAGGTATTTATTAAAACTCCGATTGGCGCTTGTTTTGATTTGTAGTGCACTCGTAGATGTGTAGATACCTACTAGAGCAGAACTCATTAGCTGTGGAGTAATTAAAAATACCTTAAGAGCTACATACCGACAAGCTCCTCCTTTGAGAAACCGACATCATTGCGAGCGAGCAAATAAAACAAAACTTGTTTAACCACACACTCATTCCCGGCAGGTCCGAAATTAAGAGATTACCACATGTACTGCAGCAACACGTTCTCATTCATCATTCATGTCAGTTGTAAATGTACTTCGCGTACTCCATCGAACAGCGGAACATGCAATTTTCGGCAAACGCGACAGCAGCAGCACCCAGTGATTTACTCCGAAAGATCCACAACCACCGCATTGGTCTCATGGCGTTGGTGTTGGCATTGGACGATGTCTTTGCGTACGGCGTTGGACAACGTTAGCTGTGCTGCGACTTCTGCACAGTTGCTGGGGGCAACTTATGACGCGGATTGTAGCGTGCATAGTAATTAAATTCCTTAGTGCAGTGGCGAGGTTACATACCTCGGTGGTATCTTGTTAGAAATTTGCAGAAATTATTTGACAGCAGCACCGCACAACTGACAGTGGAATCTTCGTCCTTTTCATGCAGCAAATTGCGTGCCTCATGAACACACTATGTATAGTATCCTGACTGGGGATGTTTCGTGGTGGCCTACCGATAGAATGGCAAGCGACAGCCTAACTAGTTGTGGTCTGTTCGCAGTTGTGTGTTGTTCCGAAAGCGATTCTTGGACATGGTATGCATGACTAATTTCTCGTTTGATGATTAGTTGCAAAATTTGTCAAGGCATCCCTATCCCTATAAGCCATCGTCACTGCATTCGGTCTTGTGTAGCGTACATATATCACTTCAACTGAACAAACAATATTCTGTGTCAACTCGAAAATCTATCCGTTTGACAACCATCCCATCATGTCATGTTTCATGGTCAAATATTTACAAGTACTTGTCTCGATAGCCGATGAACTTCTTAGAACACAACGACAATGACAAGATGCGACACCATCACTCGAAAGGCATCTTCAAATTCCATGGACGTTTGAATGTAAATTGTCACTAATCTAAGGTTTGCGCATGCGCGGCCTCTAACAACACCGCACGAAATGTTTGAGAACTCGGGTAACGCTCTCTAAACCGTCATGCAAGAGGTCCCATGCTCAAATGCATACAATATTTACTCACCCTGCGGCGACTGTCTTTTCCACTTGTTTGTGCCTTTCTTCAGTTTACCTTTTCCTGTTCGTCTGCTGTGCTGTACGAGATCGGGCATGACATAAAGTATAATAAAGTCCAGTAGCACTGATGGTAATAAGCTGGTATTTGCGGTCATAATAAATGGCATTGATGTATCGATCCAGCTGCGTCTTATGTTACAAATTAAATTCAATAACTAGGCGGTGCTAATTGTAGCTTAGGTTCCATTGCGAAAAATCTACAATGCATCGGTTACTGCTGCTTTCAATTCGCCCCCTTTGGCTTGGTTATGTTCTTTTTTTGGATGGGAGACTAGTTAAAATATAGGGGCTACTCTGCGATAAAGTAGACAATTTTATTACAATTTAATTCACAGTGATTGTCGGTTGCCCAACGCGAATTGTTGTGCGTGTGGGCACCGGCTGTGCCGTGCGGCATGATTTAGATTACGCTCGCGGAGCACGACGAAGAGCAGACGAACAATCACAATAGGCTGTAAAGCGACAATACGAGTAATAACAATAAAGTGGCAACAGGGCAGGTCTTGTTGTAGTCTAGCTAAGTAAGTGATGGTATAGAACACGTCAATATGAAGTGGAATTGAAATGAACTGTGAGAGATAAGAACGGTGGTAAGGATCCCATGGCTTATCGTTGTTCATGGTAATGGAATGACTAAATTAAAGAGGTGATGATTTACAGTGGACTGCCTCAGGCAGTCAATGATCCTGTGCTCACTTGTGCGTTTGCAAATAAAGTCTGTGCAACTGAGTCCTGGAAGGGCGGCTATATACTGTTTTATTTCACTAAAGATCTACAAAATTATTATATTGCATATTGGATAAATACAGAAACTTAGATCCCACGCCCAGAGTTTTCCTAATTTAAGAATTTGATATTTTCTTACAAGGGAGCTATGTAGTTTTGAACTCGCCGATATCAGCGACGACTTTATTGGAATATATGAATTACAGTGGACCCTAACGACAAAAACATTTGGGATTTACTTGGATTACTTGACAATCTTGACTGTGGATCTAAACATTACTAACTCGTTTTAATCGTGTTGCATTTTAACACATGGCAACTGTTGGACACGATGTAAAATATATAGGGCTCTTGAAGATGGCCCAAAGCTCTTAGATTCACAAGTAATCACTATAGAGGGTGCGCTGCAAAATAGATGCAACTCGTTGTTCAGAATGTTTTTCAGGCATCTCACGTGGTAAGTTTTTGCTTTTATGCTCTGTGAATTTCCCGGACAGTTATAATACCAGCGTCTATGAGACTTACCTTATTTGGGCTAATCATTCTTAACTTATCATACATAACATATTATTGGCTCGGGTCCTAGTGCTGTCTCGTGCGGAACTCCACTAATTATTTGTTTTACATTATTAGATGGCAGAGGACTAACAAAGGCCTCGTAAGGGTAGCATCTATCCGACGGATGCTGCTAAAAAGCGAGAAAAGCGACTGCAGACGAACACCTTGCGGCACTGTTAGTGAGTCCTCCACCTCCTCGTGGTGCCATCTGAAAAAATGGGTTTAGGTTTAGCCCGAAACCGTATAAAAAATTTAAAACAAGCCTCAGATTTAAAAGACGGACTACATGTTGACAACCCCCCGCAAGCGTGTAAAAAAACAGAAGTATCGGTTCTGTACTTGTAATGTCAGGAAACTGCTACAACGAGAACAAACAACGCCTATTTGAATGCAGATTTGTTTTTCGATGTCGACTTAGGCACAAAGTTCTAAGTTTTCGGAATGTGAGCGAACGACTTATAACTTACTTACTTACTTACTTATCAGGCCAGCGATCCATGGAGGATCTGAGCCTGAGCTATAGCTGCTTTCCATCCTTGACGGTCCGGGCACGCTGCTTCCAGTTATCAAGACCATTATGTCTTACACCCGCGATTACTTGGTCTTTATACCAGTGGTTCGGTATTCCTGTTCTTCTCGAACCAGGAGGCTCGGAGTTGAAGACCCTCTTAGCTGGAGTGTTGGTGTCCATGTGCTCGATGTGGCCGAGCCAGTGTAGTCGACGGATCTTTGCCTTCCGGACTACATCCACATCATTGTACAGCTCGCAGAGTTCGCGGTTGTGTCTTCTTCTCCATTCACCTTCCTCACAGACAGGACCAAATATCCGGCGCAAAATTTTTCTCTCGAGAGAACCCAAAATCAGCTCCGCTGTCCTGCTTATCGTCCAGCTTTCGGCTCCATACAGCAAGGCAGTATGAGCGTTTATAAAGCATGACTTTGGTCTTTCGAGTGAGGAGTTTTAACCCCAGTTGTTTGGACAAGCCGAAGTAGCAGCCGTTGCCAAGGGCGATACTATGCCGTTTGCGTTTGCCCCGAGGTAGCAAAATTCCTTAACTGCCTTGAAATTGTAGCTGTCAATTGTTATATTTTGTCCCAGGTGGTAAGCGACGGATTGGTTTATGCTTGACAGCATGTACTTCGTCTTGTCCTCATTGACCTTAAGACCAACTCGTTTCGCCTGTTCTTCAATCGCCGTAAATGCTTCCACAATGCCATGGCGAGAACACGCGATGATATCGATATCATCCGCGTATCCCAGCAGCTAGACGGACTTGTAGAAGATAGTGCCTTCCGTGTTGACGCCTGCCCGTCGCACTATCTGCTCCAGCACCAGGTTGAAGAAGTCACAAAACAGCGCATCTCCTTGCCGAAATCCGGTGCATGCTTCAAACGGTTCCGAAGTCCTCGAACCTAGTTGCACGGTGCATCGCGTATTTTTTTAGCGTGGCGCCAAACAGCACTTCCCGATGAATGCTGTCGTATGCGGCTTTGAAATCGATGAAAAGATGGTGTGTATCGATTCGAAACTCGTTGGTCTTTTCCAGGATTTTCCGAAGTGTGAAAATTTGGTCTATAGTCGATTTGCCGGGCCAAAAGCCGCACTGGTTGCTGCCGATTCGTGCGGTGCAAAATGGCTTTAGACGTTCAAACAGTACGCTGGACAGGATCTTGTATGCGACATTGAGCAGGTATATACCTCTATAGTTCTTGCAAGAGGTAGGATCGCCTTTTTTGTGGATGGGGAAAATAGAGCTGGTATTCCAGTCGTCGGGCATGCTTTCATCTTCCCAAATTCTGCAGATGATCTGGTGCATACTCCCTACCAAAACATCACCGCCAGCCTTGAAGAGCTCTGAAGACAAGCCATCTGAGCCTGCGGCCTTGTTATTCTTCAGCTTCTGAATAGCTGTGCCGACTTTTTCGATGCTGGGTGGGAGGACTACTTCAGCGTCTGGAGTCGGGATTTCCGCGGTCCCTACCACTCTCTCTTGGTCATGCTCGTTAAGCAGCTGCTGGAAATGCTGCTTAAATACATCCACTATTCCCTGCAGGCCGGTGACAAGATTACCCTCGTAGTTTCGAAGAGCCTCGGTACCCTTTTTGAAGCCTCCTGCAAGGCCTTTGGCTTTCTTGTAAAAGGCTCGAGTTTTATGTTTATCCCAAGACTCCTCGATATCCTTGAGCTGGGAGGCTGCGAAGATCCCATTCCTCTGTCGCAGTAGTTTTTTCTCCTCCCTTCTTCTGTACTCTTCTTGCGCTACCCTGGTTTTCCTCTGCAGCGCCCATTGGTACGCCTCGTCGGTTGCTGCCTTTTTCTGCTCACACTCGCCATCATATCATGGGTTTCTTCTAGGGGATGGTAGGTACCCTAAGGTGGTTTCGGCTACTTCCTGAGTGGCTGAGCGGCAATGCAGCCACATATAATTGGCATTTGTTTTCGACGTAGGCTTACCGTAGAGTCTTTCGCTCAGCTGCTCCCTGTAGACTCTGGTAACCTCCGGTGTGCCGAGACACCCAATGTCGAACCTGTTCCTGATGGGCTGGTGCAGCCTTCTGACATTGGACAGTCGAGCTCTGAATCTTGCTGCTACGAGGAAGTTGTCAGAGTCGACATTTGCCCCTCTGAATGTTCGCACATCCAGCATGTTTGACGAGTGCCTTGCGTCAATGAGCACATGGTCGATTTGGTTGGCGGTTCGACCGTCCGGAGATCGCCAGGTTATTGTGTGGATTCGCTTACGAGGGAATCTTGTGCTACTTATCACCGCATTGCGAGCTGTCGCAAAGTCCGTGAGTCGGAAGCCGTTATCTGTTGTTGCATCGTGGAGGCTGTGCTTTCCGATCACTCCGCCAAGGGTGTTCTCCTTACCGATTTTGGCGTTGTAGTCCCCGAGCACGATTTTTACATCCCTTGTCCAGAAGGTCATAGAAGTCCTCCTTGATAGGGTCTTCAGCCTCGGCGGTAGGGGCGTGTGCACGTATAAGGCTGATGTATAAAATCTGCCTCTGATGCGGATCACAGTCACCTATAGGTTTAAAGTCGATGACCTTCGACCTTAAGGTCATCCCAGTAAATGCAATCTTTTGTGACAACTGTAATAAATGTCGCAATTTTTCTTCCTTATCATACTGTATTTCCTCGACCGCAGTAATATGCGCCTTGTACTGCGTGAGAATTCCTTCTAGTTTATGACCAGCTCCGGGAGTGTACAGGGTTTTTCGTGCGCTGTCGTCGTCGAGTATCCATCCGTGTATCCGAGGCATCTTGCTCATTCATAACTTTGTTTTTTTTTACGTGGGCGGATTGTTAGCCCGCCGCACAACCGCCATTCTGGTCGGGGTCTTGTCGCTGCATACGTTTGTTCACCTCCCAGCGGTTGTTGAAGAGGCTATCCAGAGGGCGCCGCAAGGAGGCCGTATGTCAACTTGACCCGGGCATTTAAACAGGGATCGTTGCTGGCATCTCGCCAGGTTGAGAGCGATAAACAACTTAACCCTGTACGTCCGAGCCCTTGCCCTCTGAACGACTCATAACAATCCGCAAAGTCAAAGACGATTTCTATGACCTCCTAGATAGAACATACGCTCAATATTCCAACTAGGACACTAAGATTGTTCGAGGAGATTTCAATGAGAAGCTGGGTAAGGAGGACATCTTTCAACGAGTTAGAACGCGATTCCCACATCTCAATATCCATAAGGGGACCTGACGGTCTTCTGATCAGTTATCTGTTAATTAAATCGATCATATTGCGATTGATGTCAGACACGCCTCCAGCATACCTATTGGATGTCCGAACCTTCTGAGGAGCCAATGTTGACCAGGATCATTACTTCGTTGCAGCCAAAGTACGTATGCGGATATCGCGAACACTGCGGAGTCGAGTAGGACCATCAAAACTTGACATCGGGAACCTGCAATCGCAAGAGATCGCCAGGACCATCGGCGATCGTGTCTCCTTCAAGCTCTTTCAAGGGCGGATGCAAACTGCATAAACAATAGAACGTTGAAAAACGGGCCATTAGGGATGTTTCCTTGATGTATTAAGTTTCCAGCCACCACCTAGGGGAAACCATTGGTTTGATAAAAAGTGCAGACAAGTACATGCACACTCGAGAACTACTCGTGAGCTCTATGAGCGCGAAAGAAGGGAGGAGCATGTGCTTTTAAGAAGGAAAAATGAAACGACCTTCGAAAGTTTTACCAACGAGTAAAACGAGCATACACGAGCCAGAGTAGAGGCCTGCAGGGATGAACACGGACACCTCGTAGTTGAATCACAGTCGATGCTGAGAATATGGAAAGACGGTTTCTGCGGACTCTATGACGGCAAACATAAAGCTGCTGGCGCAGACGGCCTGCCTACTAATTTACTTGAAGCAGCTACATATGAGTATGTTGGTACAAGCACCAGCTCTTCTGTGACATATGGTCCGAAGAAAGGATGCTTGATGAATGGAATCTCAGCATCGTTTGCGCTGTTCATAAAAAAGCAGATCCCAACAGCTGCACGAACGACAGGAGAATAAGCAGAACTTTCAGGTCGAGACACAGCATCTTTTCCTCGGTTTTAAGGCCGCATATGACAGTGAGGGTGCCGTGGCGCAGTAGTTAGTGTGTTGGACTCTGACGCACGATGAGCGAGTTCGGATCCCGATAGAATCAACGCCATCGAATGTTTATTTCGCGGCGTCCCTCCTCGGCGGGGAGGCAAAACCCCCCGTAGTATAACTTGCCTAGAAAAAGCTTCTCAACTAACGCCGTTCGGAATCGGCATTAAGCTGTAGGTCCCTTTCACCTGTGTGTAAAATAGAATCACACACAACATGGGTGGTTGAAGAGAAGCTTGGCTCTGGTCCTTCATGGGCTGTAACGCCACCAAAGAAGACATGACAGCGTCAATAGGGACAAGCTATAAAGCCATGTGACGTTTCGACATCCCTGCCAAACTGATCAGGTTGTGCAGGATAATAATGAACGCTGCTCCATTAAGGTCGGTACGGAGTTAGCCGAGACCAATGATGCCTTAAAAGGATTCAGACAGGGCGATGCACTGTCATGTGACGTTTTCAACACTATGCTTGAAAAGATCGTGGATGATTCACTGACCAATACAAGAGGCACGATCTACTTTAAACCTGCAACATTGCTCGCATATGCTGATGACATTGACGTTATTGGGAGAACGAAGTGTGACTTCAATGAAGCTTTGGTAGCACTGAGCACTGAAGCAAAAGCGGCTAAAGTGGGTGTGAAGGCAAACGAGGGCAAAACCAAATACATATATATAGGGAAGAATATAAAAATACGTTAATTAAACATGTGTTAATTTATTTCAACAAATATCTTTCCTCGTCGAAGGATGGAATGGAAGAGACAAAAGTCTACGATGCGCGCTCGCGCGTGCAGGCTGAGTGGAATGGAATGAAAAAAAGGAAGGTGGGAAGATTGGAAGTATTGGAATGGTTGGATTGGTTGGCTAAGGGTGACTTCGCACCCTACATATATTCTGTCGTCAAAGAAAGATGTTACCATTGGCAGCTAAAACTATGATGTAGTCAAGGATTTCTTATACCTTGGCTCACTGGTAACATGCGGCAATGACACCAGCGCTGAGATAAGACGCAAAATAACTCGTACCAACCGCTGTTTCTTCGAGCTCAGGAGACAATTGAGTAGTAGAGCCCTCGGAAAACTAAAACGACCCTCAAAAGAACCTTAATCATCCCGGTTATCCTCTACGGCGCAGAGGTTTGGACCTTATCAAAAATGGATGAGAAGGCCCATTGTAATTTCGAGAGGAAAATTCTTCATACAATCTTCGGTCCCGGTTAGTTGACGGAGAGTGGAGGAGAAGACTCAAACAAGAACTCTATGGGCTGTACAGCGACATCGGTCTAGTACGATGTCTGCGGATTGAACGTCTAAGAACAGCTCCGACCTGAAGAGTCTTCGACTGTAACCCTGTCGGATGACGTTTGAGAGGACGCCCTTATCTTAGGTGGCGTACACAGGTGGAAAAGGACCTTTGCGTGCGACAATGGAAACAGCTATCAAAATATCGTGCTAGCAGCAAAGGCTTGTTGGTTGAGGCCCAGGTTTACCCTGAACTTTAGCGCTACCTAAGTTAGTGAGCGCAGACCAATTTTCTCATTTTAATTTAAATATAAATTTTTTGATTCATTCTTTTGACAGTCGCTCCCTCGTCTTTAAACGCAGTATATTTTTCGATATCCTCCGGTACGTAAAGTCCTTGTATGTATGTACGTATGTTGGTATTACAGTCCATGACGTCCTTACCATCCTTAATAAGCAAATATCTAAATGTCTGTCAAGGTGATTTGCGGTAGCACCTGGTGCATTATTTCAAACACAACCCCCTTCGCACACTACGAGATCCGCGATAACTTCTCTTATCAACCACCAGCTCAATAAACAAACGAGAATTGTTTACAATTTGATCCAAATACGATGTTAAATGCCACACTTATGGTCAGTTTGTCTCAATTAGTAAATAAAATTTGCAAATTTGCGAGCGCAGAACATATAATTCGCCAAAGGCCATCACTGTGTTAATGACGGCAATAAAATCAGATTAAAATGGGACGCATATGATGTGTCGCGTTCCATACTCCCTATAGCAAACAAAAAACAATCCGAATGGAACGTAACGAAGCGAAAAACAACATCTTACATGGGTACCATTGAAAATGGCAAAAAGCACTTACCAGAACGCATCGCATCTTGCCGGTGACAATTTGTGCGTCCGCAAATACTCGTGTGTGAATCTCATTCTTCTGTCGTCGTTGTCGTCATCATCGACGATACGTACTTGCATTATCCGGTTTTTGGTTTTTGTGTGGTGGCCCCGTACCGCCACGTAATAACAATAAAATAGATCGAATCCTTGATAGTAGGGTTACAGGGCGAAGGAGCCATCGCCACTGACGGCTCGAATCCATTTGCGCTTCAGTCCACTTTAGGTATTTCATCTGATGGTGCTGAAGATAAACATATAGAGATAAAGCGCTGCGATGTCTGTCGCTCGCCAAGCCGATATCGGTCTCGTTAAAAAGAGGACCTACGAAGGGAGTTAGTGTTTTTAAACACTGAGCGGCTATTAATCGAGGCTAAGTGAAACAAGGTCCAACGATTTCATTAGTTCTATCGATTCGTAGCGATAGTAGGTGGATAGCGAACAGTGGGTGTTTATGAAGCAATATTGATAACAGAAATCAATGTCAAACGGCATGGATACGTACGACGAACGACGACAGAATTCAACGAACGAACAACGTGCGGCATTGTAGAGCCATTAATACAACGGCAAGCGGACTTAAGAGCTTACCATAAACTCGAACGAGTTGAGCTATTATTCTTATCACAAACTGCGGTCGTGCACAAGTATCTCATAGATCATGTTGACGTTGATTGGTGCCGTATTTTAAGGGACCAACCCAGATAAAGAGGTTACGGCCACGTTTTTTGTGTGCTCTATTCGAACGTGCAACTCAAAATCACTCACTACCACCACCCGGGACATGCGAGTATTGTACGCTGTGTCCAGTTTCAGTTCGATGACCCAGATTAAGCATCAAATGAATTGTCCGTGAATAATTCGATTATCGACTGTATCCTGTTCACTCGCAAACGCTTCCATTATTAAATGGCCCAGCGCACTTGTGGCTCCACACTCACGTAGTAAGTAGCGCCCATTATGTGATATTTCAAACGCTTACTTTGATTGCCCGAAACCATTTTTCATGTACCGGACCGCGATCGACCGCAGACGATCTATCATGAGACACCACCTCATGGCAGAGGGAATGTTAATTAATCATCCGCGCTTAGCTCCCATGTCCCTTATGCAATACAAACGACTTTTACAGCCCAATTCAAGCGAGATCGGACGTGATGAGCCGATCGATGGAACGCGGCGACCACGTTGGGTTGGACTAGAATTGGTTCCAGAGTGAGACTCGCGTTGCGTTGTACGAGTATTCATCTCGGTGATCTTCGCGAAAAATGCTCAAGTGCCACTGAAAGCGTTGTAATCAATCAGATACTCGTACACTCCGATGATCTTTCCCGGATAATGTGAACTATATGTATACAAGTTTGATGGCTATCCATTTAGGCTTACGTTTTTGTTTTCGTTTTCATTCGGCACATGTATATCGTGACGTGACAAAAAATCGTAGCAACGATTTATCTTTCGTCTGACAGCGCGTAAACCTTTCGAACGCTTCCACGGATGAATGGATAGGGGAACATAAAGCGGTATTGCCCAAGGATATAAGACGCCTAACCAGTATCTCTGTTCTCCCGCCCGCTCTGGTCCACGAACAATATTAATTAATTGTTGTAATTGCTTTGTCGATGTCGAAGATAATGATCTCAAGCAGCCGGTAAGCAGGCAACAGTGAGAGATCCCTTCCCAACTACGAGTGGAACTAGTTTGACTTGCTCCTGATAGATAACTGGATGTACATACTCGATCGTACTTCAAAAATGTTATTCTTACCTCTCGGGAGACGTTGTTAACTTCATCAAAATCTTGTAGTCTTGTACGAGTAGTAGTCTTGACGATGTAACAACGGATGGCGATGTCATCTGAAATCACGATCAATTGGGCATATTTAAGCCCGAAACCATATGGACACCTCAACCTGTCGTGCAGAGATTCCGATCAAGCGATCGCTAATGCATGTGCACCGTGGATCGTATTGTTGTCATCGTCAGGGGTCAATGATCGAAGTATCATTTTGGAATTTCAGTAGGTATTCATCGAGCTATAGTTGGTGTTAAAGGTCATTTGGTGATTGCTTCATTTGATAGAGATTCCTCTATTTCCATTCTAATTTGAATGGCATAGCCGGAAGCATACTTCTCCATACACATTCCTCTCGAGTGGGTGTTGGTGGCATTGCCACATAAGGTCGCAAGGTTAATTAACCCGCGCCTCGAGAAAGGAGATCATCGAAGATTTGACACCAAAGCGACACAATCGCGTTTCTTATTGCCACTGACTAACTGCCTGCAATGGCCGTGTATGTATGTATGAGTGTGGGTGAGGTATACTCCAATTCTTCTTAGAAGACACATTGCCCTCAACGTGGCCGTGTGAAGAAACTCGTGGTCGTATGTGCCCGCACTCGTACTACAGCGCAGCACAGCGATCTGAACTGAACTAATCACGTGGACAATGCACATCCGTTTTGCTATAAGTGATTCGATGTCGGCGTGAATGAGAACCAGAGACCTGGAGTTGGATTTAATCGGCCAAGAGGAATATCACAGCTAATGATGCACTCAACCCACTTTCCATTCAGAGCGAGTTGAAAGAATGGTTTGTGTCCGATTGATTGGGCCACTGCATGACTCGGTGTGAAAAGTAATTGGTTTGATTGGAAAAAGGAAATAAAAATGAAGTGGAGGCCGTGGAAGATGGGAACAGATCGCGCGAGCTATGGGACATAGTCTGATTTAGTATAAGCTTTAACGTTCTCGTCTTAATTACCGTTCGTCGGCTACAAAGCAAATGAATGGCACATCATTCTTCCTCGAACACACGACCTTAAGGTAAAGGCTGGCTGAGCTGTCTTGAGCTTAAGTACTGAACCATCATCTCTTATGCCAGGCACTTAATTCCAGGGATCAGCTTCATAAATAATGATCGCCTGTCAGGGTGCAAAATTGAGATGTGGTCTCGGCCCTGTAATTGCTTGCCGAAATGTTCGCAGAGCTTTAAGGATTCACTTCTTATTTCTTGTTATTTGTGCTCTTTGGCATATTCGTTTGGCAGCGGTGGCCGCATTTCTTAAGTTCGCAAATTGCTTCAGAGAATCTCGATTAATTTGTTACTATCTGTGTTTTTTTCCGTATCGCAGATGTGATATGTGGTGAATGAAGATGCATCGGACTTAAATGGGATGATTGATTTGAGCCTGAAGCATGGTGATCTGCGGGAGACAGGCATAATGTTGGTTGTTTATGTACGGATGGATGCGATAACCTGTTCGAGCTGACGGACTATTGAGATTAGAATATGTAAAGTAGCAAGAGCAGTACCAGAACATGGAAATTGTGGACCGACTTTACATCCTGTTTGGCAATACAGCTTGTTCAATGTTGCTGACAGAGACGGACGAGTTTTTCATCGCGCTTATTGCCTTGTCCGCTTTGAAATAAGGTTCATCATCGTGTGTTAAGTCTCCGTTCACATTTGATTGGAGGCATTTTTGGTGGCAAATTGTATCGAGGGGCATGTTGATAGTCTCCATGATCAACTTCATCGACCGGGCAGTTTTCTATGTCCTAGCTTTGGCATCAGGCTAGAGACGCCATATTGAATTTCAGTCTTTGCATACTATAGGATAGGGTGATTCGGTCACCTAAAGGAGAAATTTCTTACAAAATTAGTTAAAGACCTGTCGATGTAGAATGTAGGGTTCACTGAATTTTCCTCTGTTACTCCACCGCATTAGGGCTCAAAGTGAAGACAGCCTCTGGGCAAAAGGCAGAAGTACTGCCTCTCTTTCATAAAGTTTAGAACGATTATATCGGACTTAATCGTAAACGGTGAGAGGATGAGCAAGATGCTCAGGCTCACCAAAAGTCTAGGCTTAAGTGTATCCCCGTGCCCAAGGCGTCGCGATAGATCCTGTTGTTAAAGCAGTTTGCCAAATGACCAAACCCTCGACCTTGGTGTATCATTACAGATCGACCAAAAAGAGGAGCTTTCGCCCCAAGCAAACGGATTGCAATTATCCGGGATTCTTAGAGTCGCAAGTCTTTGACGCAGACATAAGGTCAGGCATGAGCATTCAGTATGTAAACCTGTTGGTCCCTACGTGTCGGGGATGGACTCTTGCTTTGTTCAGTGAACTAAGTTGGGAATGCGAGGGGAGCGCAACCGAGTTTGTACCATAGACATTGTCTAGCAACCACCTATCACTTTTACATTGCAATGACCTAGGGGTTAGATAGGTAGGTAGGTTCGTAGTCTTCCCAGAATAGAGAAGAATATACATAGGCCAGAGAGACCCGTTGTACAGCTACGAGGGGGGTTTATCCCCCTATTCATTGAACCACTTAGTACTTCTTAAGAAGTTAAGAAGACAGATATCCCTACTTGCTGAACATCTGTCAAGTCGTTAAGGAAGTGTAGAAGAAGATTTTCGGAGATAAGAAAAACGAACAGTACGTACTGACTGATAACTTTTATTTCTCGTTGTTCAACTGCTCCACTGTCTGTGGCGGTTAGGCTATTTATACATTGTTAATACATATATAATGCATTGGAGACTTCGGATCATCCATTTGAATAGATGAATTGGTTCCAAGACATAGATGCAGCTACCAAACCCAATTGAATTTTTAGCGCAGACACAGTGTGTTATGCAAGAAACATATTACGTATTACTTATTCTTCTACAGAAGTAAGATCCTAGGTATCGTTTCCTGATTGTGCAGAATGCCGGACAGGCGCAGAGAAGGTGATGAATGAATCAGACCTCCTCATCGTCAAGTCAGCTTCTGCAGAATTCATTCGGAACTGTTCCTAGTTTTTGCGCTTGACTGCCAATAAGGCAGTGACCTGTGATGACACCAATGATTTTATAGATGTCAGTTCTTTTTAGGGATATTACACTCCTAGTGCGTTTGTGATTAGGCAGGTGTGTCCTTGGGTCCATCTTAGGTTCGTCTCAGCTCTGGCGAAATTTGTGAAATTACGTTTAATGGTTGTAAGGGAAATTCCCTCACATACCGTCTGGCGAGTGTGTCGGCTCTCTCGTTTCCTGGGATGTCGCTGGGTCCTGGTACCCAGAGAAGTTGTATGTTAAACTGTTCGGCCATTTCGTTAAGAGATAGGCGACAGTCGAGACTAGTTTTTGAGGTGTACACATAAGACTCCAGCGACATTAAGGCTGCTTGACTATCCGTGAGAATACGGATATCCGTAGTGGATTGTCAGCCAGGACAATTGAGAGCACCGTGCACCGTGGCGCAGTGGGTAGTGTGTTGGCCTCTGACGCCGATGACTCGGGATCGAATCCCGACACAGCCATGTCATCGAACGTGTTTTTCACGGTGTTTCTCCTCAGCGGGGTTCTGACAAAACCCCCTGCAGTAAAATTGTCATGAAAAGCTTCTCGAAATTCGCCGTTCGGAACCGGCAATAAAACTGTAGGTCCCTTTCACCTATGTGAAAATGAAATCACACACAACATGGGTGATTGAGAGAAGCTCGGCTCAGGTTCTTCATGGACTGTAACGCCAACATACATACATATATACATTGTCAGCCAAGACAAAGCCTCCTTTATTGCCAACAGCTTCGCTTGGAAGACGCTGCAGTGATCTAGTAATTTTAGAGCTTTGTTCAGCTCCACTAGCTCCAATACTCCACTACCCACCCCGGAAATGTTTGCAACTTTGAAACAAATTCGCTGGTTCGATCTTGAAACGTTTTATTGTCACACGAATGAAAAAGCGAGAGTGCGTTTGAGAGAAAATTTTCTCGCATAGGAGTTCTTCATTAGTGTGGTGCTTGCATTCTGGAAGTTCTCCTAGACTTCAGAATCGGATCACTACTTTAGACAAAGCAGCGTCTCTAAAGGGGATGATTGTAGTAAGTGTGTAGGCAGGTTCTGGTGCGACTGCTTTTCCAAACAGTACCCAACCGAGTGATGTTTTCTGTGCCATTGGGGTGTCCTTTGGGCCGTGGATTAATCCATCAAGAAGGAAGCTCCCTAACTGATCGCAGCCTAGCAAGATATCGACTGGTGTAGGTATGTTGAATTTCGGGTCGGCCAGATGTAGTTCATCGATGTGTTGCCAGGATTCCCTGTGGATGAGGGTGACAATATGTTTGCGTGGACGACTTCAGTGAATGTATTGTCGAATGACGGTAACGTAAGCTGCGCAAACCCTTTGGAAGTACCAGCCGCTAGACAACCTATACCTTCGAGTGTGATAGTGTCTAACGAAAGTCTTTCGGCGCATCGTTTAGTAACAAATGTCAAATGCGAAGCGTTGTCGGATAAGATTCGTTCTGTTTGAGATAGCCCGGAGCTGTCAGTCGCTTTGGCTAGAGCAGTGCCAAGTAGGATACTCGTATGTTGGCTTGAAGTGACAGAGTTGAACGAAGACGAATTTAACGTTGATGACTTTTCTTGGTGTAGCAATGTATGATGACGAGCTTGGCAAATCCGGCATGTGTTTATACTACTACATGCTTCTTGACTATGTGCGTTGGAGAGGCAGTTGCTACATACACATTTTTCCTTTGCGGTGGTATCTCTACGTTGTGGATTTAGGGCTCGAAATTCCTCACAACTGAAAAGCTTGTGTTGCCCGTCACAAAAATAGCACCGGTCGATCTACCTGGGTATGGCAAGCGCTGTTGTGATCTTAGATTTAGGCTTCGCAGATGCAGTTGATTGAGCATTGTGTAACTCAACGGAATCTAAGGAACGGCATCTTGCTTCCAAAAAATCGATTAGTTTATTGAAGGTGGGAACTTTGTCGTCCGTTTGTGAGAGTTCCCATTGCCGATGCGTCTCCTGGCCCAATTTGTTGACAGTCAGATGCACCAGCCAATCGTTCCAATTATCGGCAGGTCTGCCTAGGGTCTTCAATGAACGATAGTTCTCCTGTACCTCGTCTAACAACGCTCTTATACCAGTGGTTGACCCCGACGATAGTTTCTGTATGGAAAACAAGGCACGAAAATGAGCATCAACAATTAGAGGTTCAACGTAATTAACGTTAGTGATAGGGAACGCCTTAATGACCTTGAGAGCCTCTCCATGTAAGCTGCATTGCAAGTAATGAAGTTTCTGCGAGCCCGTCAAGGAAGTTTCTTCGTGGATCAAGGATGTAAATGCGTCGTGGAACTGCTTCCACTCCAATGGACTTCCACTGAACTTTGGCAAGTCCATACGCGGCAGTTTCACGTCTGCATACTGCTGATGTTCCTTTGACTGCCTACTGGAAGAACTGGCTTTACGTTGAATTTGTGCCCTTGTGAAATTGGAGAGCGCTTTCCTGTACCACTCTTCCCCTTGTTCACGTTGGATGTCCTCGGTTGCTAAACTGGTTTCATCGAATTTACTCCACTGGAAATCCAACATCTTCAAGAAAGACTGAATGTCCGCCTCGTCGTAGTTCTCCGCTTTCTTACTCATGTTCATCACGCAGTTCCTGCGGGGTTGCGTTTAGCGGGTCCAGTTTTGTCTGTCCGGGTAGATTGTCGTAAAGTTCTTCTCTAAGACTGTGGTGGGTTCTATGTGGCCCAAGTTGTCTGCCATAGTTTTCCTGTTGTTCAGGATGGAGGAGTGGCCAATGACATAGCTCGTCCATTTTAAGTTCGCTTTTAGTCTTATAGACGTTTGTGTGGCAATTTACTTGCCGAAAATATCGAGTGGTGTAAGGTAGAGTATCATGTTGAGCGCAGCCGTTGGATGGACCTAAGGGTCCCGGTGATGCACATACATACATGCTAGCCTTTGTATCTTCTTGAGTTGTTTCTGGTATGTTGTCTTGTGCAGTGCAGTCCACCAGACTATCACTCCATATGGGTCTAACGACCGTAATGTAGAACCATAGGGTGATCTTGGGGTTGAATCCCCATTTTTTCCCCAAGGCTTTCTTGCGCGTGTAGAAAGCTATAGTTGCTTTTTTTGCTCTCTCGGTTGTATTGTTCTTCCAGGTTAATATCCTGTCTAGCACAATGCCAAGGTATTTGGCACTGGAGGAATAGGTTGACCTAGTGCCAAGCAAAGTGACTGGGCAGTATTCCGGAATTTTGTGCTTTCTGGTGAATAGCACAAGCTCCGTTTTCTGGGGATTTACCCTGAGCCCATTGCTTTGCAGCCATTTGCAAAGAATGGAGAATGCCGTTTGAATACGGTCATTCAGTGTGGATAGGTATTTGCCTTAATCGAAGTGACAACGTCATCAGCGTAGGCAATAACGTCTTAACTAAAAGTGTTTTCATGAATCTTGAAGCTTATGAGGCCTTACCATGGTTTTCCTGTGGCAATATTGTTAAACTACAAGTCAGAATACGCACAAATCATCAGGGCACATCTGAAAGCATGCGGTTTGATCGTTGTAATTGTAGACGTAAGCTTCCGGCTTATCTGATTTTTTTCCGCTTTTAATTGTGTTCATGAGGGCGCCGTGGCGCAGTGGTTTGTGTCTTGAACTCTGGTGCACGATGAGCGAGTTCAGATCTCGATATCACCAACGCCATCGAACGTTTATTTCGCGGCGTTCCTCCTCGGCGGTGTACTGGCGAAACTTGCCATGAAAAAGCTTCTCGACTCACGCCGTTCGGAATCGGCATTAAACTGTAGGACCCTTTCACCTGTGTGAAAAATAAGTCACACACAACATGGGTGATTGAGAGAAGCTTGGCTCTGGTCCTTCATGGGCTGTAACGCCACCAAAGAAGAAGAAGAATTGTGTTCATACACAAGTTCATTGATGGCTTTTGAAGCAGAATATCCGTAGGAGAAGGGCGTCCAGGTCCTTAAAGGATTTACAGCATCCCGTCCGTTACAGTGACGTTAACTTATTTTGCGTCGAAAGCGAATCATAAGCTCGAGAGCTAGTTGTTGCCATCGCCCTCGAGAAGGACACAAGGGCTGTTCTGCTGTGGATTTTCTCTAATTTTACCATTGCCTCCAGTAAAGCTGCTCAGGCAGTGCCAACCAGTATCAGTAAGTCTATCGAAAGAGGATCGGTAGCTGTTCTAAGCAGTTCTGCCCCTTCTGTTTTGTATACTTTGAAAGAAATGAATCCCGTCAGAAGTAACAGAGAGTTTAGGTTGGCGGCTAATATGATCTTAGCCAGCTTGGCAGTCTTCCAATTGTGAAGTGAGTTACCACTTAGACCTCAACAATTCTCATCACGGGTCACAAGACCTCTTGCACCACACGAAACAAAATTGTGGGTAAAGAACATTTACTCTCCTTAATCACTCAAGTAGTCAAACACGACGCTCGAGCAACGCCCATTCAAAGCGGGCAAAAACCGTTTGCTTACTTTTTACTATGCCCTCGTCAAGATTTATTACCAGTTCCCGATTCCAGCAAAACACAGTCACAAACTGCACTTGACTCCGTTTGGCAATCTTTCAAATGAGACTGTCATCTTATCGGGACCTATGTGTGACTGCTGTTCCTGCTATCTTCACTCTCGGTTGAATTGTCGCTATCATTTTACTACTACTATGCATACATTAGATCTCCTTCAATTTCCTCGCTGCCACTGAAACTGCCACCGATACGAACACCGCCACCGCCGCCGATGCCATCACTATCCAAACATAGGGGATCCTGTGAACATAAATCATCTTGGCATTGCTGCAGCTATTTCCTTTCTTCTAATCTCTGCCTCAACTTTCGCTCTATACCAGTAGTATAGAGTACGAGTGCCCGTCAGGCGTTTGTACATGAACATGTACACGTTCCTCCAGCTTGTACATCCTTTCGCTGCCCCCTCTGTATCCGTCTATCTAGCTGTGCTCATTCCATGTAAAATGCAATTTATTTAGCGAAATGGCAAGGTTGGAGCAATTGTCAGCCGACGTACTACCATTAAACAAAAATTCAGACAAAAAAAAAGAGCGACAGGCCCATGCTGTGTGCTCAGTCTGCACTGGGCGTATTGAAAATTCTTCTTCAGTCATTTTATTGAGGACAATTCCAAATTTATCGTTAATTAATTGAAGAGCTGACCAAAGTGAATTCTGTGCTCAATTAAAATGCGAATAAGATTGCTGCGACCGCAGTGGTATTGTGGAGTTTACGACTCTTCGATCGGTGCCATTGATAAGATAGTGCAGCAATCGGAACTGAATCCGAATTCAAAGTCCAAAGTAGCGTCACCATCATCATTGTCATCATCATTATCATTATTGTGATGGCGTTCATCTCCTTCGTTGTCGCTGTCGTCATCAGCATCAATGGAATAATTTCATTTTGGATCTTAACTTCAATATGCACTTAAAAATCTCTCATTGGTACGAGGCATTTTTAACCCAACTCCACCCGCTGTGACAATAAACTTGCCAGTGAATGTGCACTCAAGTGGCATCGGCCCGGAGGTGCGTTTTGCTCGTAAAATTATCGTGTGGATGAGAATGCTGAAGATGTTAATCATCAGTATGCAGATTGTGAAGATAGCGAGGAGGGGCCACATGCGATAAGGGCTTCAAGTCATAACCAAACATGAACATAACATCAAGTGGACTTGGTCTATTTTTATGACTGGACGCAAGTTGGATAGGTGGGTTTTCATGACAGTCATAGAAAGCAGTGAAAAGTTGGTCGTACGCTGTTATGACTGGATGAGAAATGGACGGTTGGTTTCTAAAGGATGAAAAAGTCCTATTCGCAGAGGAGTATGGCGCATAATGGCATGAGGGTGCTTAACGATAATGGTTTCAATAAAGAGAATGCCGAAACGATTCGAATATATGCCATCGCATGCAGAGTGGTCTTTAAAGTCATTTATTTTATATTAATTTGGATCAAATAAAATGCCTTCGTAGGAAGGTGCTTTAACTCTATGTATAAGGAATATGCGTCTTTTGATTTAGATCGACCTAGCCTTTTTGCGTTTGCAAAACCTGCTTGAATTCAGGTCTATTTTGAGCAAAGTTTGACACCTAGTTGGCCCTGTTAAAGGCAGCATTTGGAGCTGGCAAAATTATTTGCCAAAAATTTCGTGGTATATACATATTTATCGGGTTTTCCAATAAGAAAATGACAACTTTTGTTTTATATAAAATTTTTATAATTTGCAGACCTTGCTCGTTCGTGTACTTTACCATGATGAAAATGTTGAGCTTACTGATTAAATTGGCAATAACAGTTCGATTATTAATGAAAGGGTGCGTTCACAAATTGAATTCAAAGTTGTCAATTCCCTATGGGAACACCCTATATTTTCATTTTGATTCGTTCGATATAAAGTTGAGCACACTGTTTGGGCCGGGTAATATCCGAAGAAAAAACCGGTTTAGATCATGAGTTCTTTTGTCAAAAAATGTTATTTCTTCGGATATTTCGTTGAAGCAGATTGAACGATTTCAATTTTGTGACGGCAAATCAGCAGTCAGCTACTTTTGTTAGATTAAGCTCAGGGCGTTTATCAAGTGAAACATACAGTCTTAGTTGGTGGTCTTATTCTTCTCTGCCATGTACTTAAAATGGTTTTCGACTTGCCCCGTCCGTTTGTATGTATGTATGTTGGCGTTACAGTCCATGAAGGACCTGAGCCGAGCTTCTCTCAATCACCCATGTTGTGTGTGATTTCATTTTCCCATAGGTGAAAGGGACCTACAGTTTATTGCCGGTTCCGAACGGCGAATTTCGAGAAGCTTTTCATGACAATTTTACTACAGGGGGTTTTGTCAGAACCCCGCTGAGGAGAAACACCGTGAAAAACACGTTCGATGACATGGCTTGTGCGGGATTCGATCCCGAGTCATCGGCGTCAGAGGCCAACACACTACCCACTGCGCCACGGTTCCCCGTCCGTTTATCCAAACAAAATGTCTCGGATATACCGACAGATTCTCGAAAAAGGAACACGATTTGCGAGTATGCTCCTAGAATGCCAGAACTCTATACACTGTTGTTCATAAACTGAAAAGAATCGTCACGCAGCACAAGGCGGATATTACTGCGATCCAGGAAATACGGTGGATAGGAAACGGTATGAAGAGGAAAAAAGATTGCGACATCTATTACAGCTGTAACAAAAGATTGCAAATGCTGGAGTGCGGATTTGTGGACGGTCATCGAATTTAAGCCTGGCTGTGATCAGCATCAAAGGCCGATCTTACAACATCAGCCTCATATGTGCAGACGCCCCTACTAAAGAGGCTGAAGATCCTATCAAAGAGGACTTCTATGATCTCTTGGACAACGCCTACGGAGCTTGTCCGGAGTATGAAGTCAAAATCGTACTCGGGGACTTCAATTTTATATTTTTTTTTGTTTTTTTTAGATCGCGCAGGTTCAAGAGTTATACTCTTATGATGTTTGGCACACAACCTAAACGAAGTGCAGTGGTTTGGGTCGTTGATGTTCGTTCACTACTCTCAGGGGTGGTTGTCCTAGATAGGACGAGAGCCGATCAAATTCCGCGTTGATTATAGTCCGTAGTAATTCGTTCGACCACTTTAGTATTGCATACGCAGATGATGAATTTCAGTTGACCATATACTGTGAGTGTTATGCCTGCAGCGGTACGTCTGGTCACTTTTCATTCACAACTACGTTCTTACTTTTTGTCCGTATAGGAATTACTTTTTCTTGGCTGTGAAGCGAATTTGAACTATAGACCTTCCGCTCGGCGGTCGATGATGTTCACAACTCCGTAAAGAGAACACCTTTGGCGAAGTGATCGGAAAGCAGTGCTTCCACGATACAACAACGGATAACGGCTTCCGAATTACGGACTACGATAGCTCGTAATGCGGTGATGAGTAGCACAAAATTTCCCCCCAAGCGAAACCACACAGCAAGCTGGCGATCTCGGAATGGTCAACGCACCAACCAAATCGACCATGTGCTCACTGACGCAAGACACTCGTCAAACATCCTGGATGTGCGAACATTCAGGGGGCAAACGTCGACTCGGACCATTTCCTTGAAGCAGCCAGATTCAGAGCTCTACTGTCTAATGTTAGAAAGCTGACCCAGAGTCTACAGGGAGCAACTGAGCGAAAGACTCTCCGGTATGCCTACGTCGAGCACAAATGTCAACAATATGTGGCTGCATTGCCGTTCAGCCATTCGGGAAGAAGCTGAGACCATCTTAGGCTATCTGTCACCCCCGACAAAATACCCGTGGTATGACGGCGAGTGTGAGCAAAAAATGGAAGCAACCAATGAGGCGTACCAAAAAGGGCGCTGCAGCGAAAAACCAGAGTGGCGTGAGATGAGTACCTATTCAGAAGAAGGGAGGAGTTATTAGACCGTAGGCTAGATAAGTAGAGTATACTGTTAGATCACATCTTAAGACGTAATGTCATGTTGTAACTGAAGACTCAAGCCGCCGCAGCTACTTCTGATTGTGTTCCGTTGTGTTCATAATGGTTCCAAACTTCTGGATAACGCTCATTGCTCCGAGTTGGATTAATGCTGTTTACTCAAAATAGAAGGCATCCAAGTCCCAATGAATGTACACCTTTCTTACTATAGTCCGTCACTTTACCACGGTGAATTGGCGCAATTTATGCGCCCGCAATGCGAGCAAAGAAGTTGATCGCGTTTAACTTGGCAAACGCCAGCTTCGATCTCTGTCCCTGCTCAATCCAAGTTGACACACAGCCTCCGCGTGGGCTCCCCTGGATAGCTATACTGGCACCCACCAGGTAGTGAACCAATGTGTGCAGCGACCCGACCCTTGTTCCTGGGGAAAGAGGAACCTGGTCCTCCAGGTTGGGGGTTGCGCTTAGGATAAACATCCCTATCGTGTAAAACAAATCTTGTTCAGAAACAACCAATAGCCTCGGATACGGACGGATCACATGTTGACGACCCCCGCAAACGTCAAAAAGGAAACGAATTTGGGATCTGCACCTGAACCGTTAGGTCCCTCTACAGACCAGGTGCAGCCGAACAACTGGTCAACTCTTTGGACTTCTATAAGGCAGACATTACAGCGGTCCAAGAAGTGCGATGGGATGGGCCAGGCAAAAGGCGGATGACAAACTGTGATATCTACTACGGAAATTGCTACAGAAAAAATAAACAACGCTTATTCGGATGCGGATTTGTTATTCGAGGCAGACTCAGGATAAACTACGTCGTAGGTCATGAAAAGTCATTAGTCATTCAGAGCGTTAACCCACATTAGCACAGGTTCTGTTTGGTTTGCGGGTAAAGCGGATCTGAAATATTGGTTAGGGTGCGGATCTAAGTGAGACGAGTCATCCTTGTGGAAAACCTTTATAGGTTCGTTCGTAGCATCCTTTCCAATTCAAATATCTTTCCAGGCATGTATGCTCAGTACCCCACATCATGTGTAGGTCTCGAAATAACAAACACTTAATGAAAGGTATAAGCAACCATGCTGGCCATCGAAACCGGTCCACACTTATCCTGACCATACTTAACCATTAACGAAAACTTATTTGCCTTAGTTAGCAGAAACTCTAAAAATCTTAGGCCTTCCGGACCCTCGACTGTTTTAACAACCTAAGCCTGTGTAGAAGTGATTTGCATTCTCTGCTGCTTAAAGACCATTCTAAGTGGCACACAACTGCAGGTGTTTTTTGCATTGGCTTGTAATTCACGGTAATCAATGCCTTTGGGTTCTTATGTTATCATATGGCGTACTGTTGCGTTTATACCTATCATGTACGTCATAAGCAAGTTTTTGGCGGCGCAAGCTAATGCACTACTTACTACGCTACGGCATATCTTTGGTATGCTATAAACCTGTTCACAGCAGGAGTCTTGACCTATGTAGCTTAAAATTTCATCTCTGAGCATTAGTGAATTGAAGATATTCCGAAGAGCCGATAGCGTATCGTAAAATGATTCGTCTTAAGTACCACGAATATTGAAATTCGTTAAATTCAAAGTCATTCCAAATCCATACTAAATGGTAATCCGCTTCCATACTCCTGTCCTCGAGCAATATTTTCAATGTTCGTTTGGTCAGGTCGTAAAACGTGAAAAAGACCTGCCGTTGGCATTAAGAATCAATCACAATGGCATTCGTCGCGTCAACGGGAAGTAAGCTGGCCATTTAAAGATCAATATTCCAAGCATTAGCCAATAATAGGCAAAAATTTATAGCACAAATCCGTGCATAAGCGTGTCCAATAGTATTTTGAACCTTTCAAACGACGCCTCCTAGCTACATATCAGACTTCATTAGCATTGCATCCCATTCAGATGTTTACTGCTCCGCAAAGTTGTTTAATTAAAGAAGAGCCTAACGAGAAAGCTGTAAATCACTGCCACGTACTCGAAATGAAAACGGATTACCCAAAACCGAAATGTAAAATCAAATCAATCATGGGATTAGGAACGCTTCCAGGTGGACAGGAACCGCCACACAAACTTAATGCTCTCACGCTTTGCTTTTGTTTTATAAATGTTTGCTTTGGAATGTTTTCATTTGACTTTTCGATGCGTGAAAAGTGGAAGCAAGTCGATTCCTTGATCTTGAAGATCTTTATTAATTGATGCCCATCATTTGTGGTGTCTTTCGGGATGAATGGTGGGGAAGCCCGACGATAATGAAGACTAACCGTTGACTTTGGGTAGAGTAGAGGATTAGTTGAGTGCTTTGCTTATGGATGCATTTAAACAATCGGTGATAGAATGGGTTTTATTCGACGATTGGTCACGCAGGTGCAAGGGTATCTAATAGTAGATTCGGTAAGGGATCAATAGGAAATGAGGTAACTGGAGTTTTGATGGTGAGTGAAATTAATCGGAGGTAGTTAGCTTTGGTGAGAAATTTTGACTTGAGCAATCAGTGATTAGTATATTGCATTCCCGTCGGAGAAAGTACTAAAGAAAAGCTTTACAAAACCTGGGAACGGAAAAACCTTAAATTGTAAGCAAAATGTCGATTGCCTTGAAAATGTCTGAATCTGATTTGGCCAAAGTAGGGATTTTAAAAATAAGATCAAAAGTGCATGGAGATGCATAGATGGAGGAAATACAGATGTCTTGATTTACTGATCAGCTACAGGGCGGCATGAAATACCTTAACATCTCTTATTCGTAGAAACAAACGGCAATGTTATGCAAGAACGTTTTCCACGAACAATTCGAGCTCTACATTTTGGAATAATATTCGCAAAATGGGCATCTGTCCGAACAAACCTACTATCCCTTCCCATCTTGATCTCGGAGCACTTCATGGTAATTTTAATCAGTCATCATCGTATGGAGAAAGTGATTTCACCCGTATTCCTCTTAAATTCAGAGGGTGCTCAGAACTCCTTCTCCTTCGCATGCGTTTTTTTAGCAGTCCAGCATCCATCGGATAGATGCACACCACAATGACATGGAACATTTGCTAGGAACTACAGCGAACGTAAAAATTCAGTCAAGTTCCTCCCGAATCCTATCTAGGACAACCACCCCTGGAGAGTAGTGACAAACATCTACGACTCAGGTTGTGGGACAACAATTAGTGATCTTGCTGACGGTGTTGGCACTTCAAAAGATCAATCAATACTATTTTAAAAGATATTTTCGGCCTCAGACTTGGTGTCAAATCTCGATTGTAACCGAAAACACTCAAGTTTTTTGGGAGAACGTCACGTTGAAATATGTAAAACAACGTTTTCTGGGTATCACGTTCATGCTGACGAATATCATGTTAAAGTAAGGCAGGATCAAAAAACCCTAGCCAAAGTCGCTCAAAGATCGAGGATCGCCGGGTCCAACTGTCGACAAAAAATATTATTATTTGAGTATTATATGCCGTTTGCGTGAAGCGTGTTTTTTGCACCACGATAATGCACCGTCTTACAGTGAATTAATTCTTTATGACCATTTCGCCAACAACTGGACCTATATCGTCCCACAATTAACGTATTGTCTTAACTATTTGGCAGATTTGGGGAAGGCTTGCCGCACTGTCCGACAGACTGATCTATTATGTTATATGCATGAGGCATGCGCATGAGGCATCGGATTCATGCCTCTCTCCACTGCTGGATTTGAGTTTCGTCAAACAAGGATACGAGGCTGTTTTGCTTAAGATATACAGTAGCTTACTATTCTTAACTTTAATAAGGCATAATATGTACATGTGAGGAGCGGGAGTGCTCGTACAAGTGTTAAATTAAAATTTCTCTTACACAAATCAAAATGACTGGACAAAAGGAAGAAATTTTTCACGGCAAGTCGATAAATCATGAAGAGTGACTCAGTACTCCGTCGCAGTTGTTCAAGACCAACTTTTTTGTTGATTTAATCCACCACCGGTCCTGTAATATTATCCAGCTTTGCACCGTTTGATGGATGACTTGCAAGCTGCAAGTAGCGGCATGATCAACTCCATGGCATTTCCGTCATACATACAATGTGTACGAATAGAATGACGGTCAACCATTAAAAATCATAAAAATTCCCCCCAAAAAGACAGATTAAAAGTCAAGCTCAAGCAAGAATTGAACTCGTCGGCAGGTGTCAGTTGCAAGTTCTTCAACATGTCTACTCACAGTGAAGCTACTTTACGAACATTCCACGCGAATGGACACTGTGCAGTGGCACGTGGATCAAAGGGCACAAGGGTCATTTCAAATTCCATTACACCTTCCTAAATATTTAATGATGATGGGCGTCTCCAATGACTGCATCTCATTTAGGACCATTCGCTTGCTGCTTTCCAAATCTTTTGCTCTCCCAATTAAGTAGGAAAATGGAGTACATGTGTGTGTGTGGACCGAAAAATTCAAATTGACCACTTAGTAAGAAAACTCATCTGTCGCAAGACTCCTCCTGCAGGCAGGCATGCATCATTGCAATAGCTTTGCGTGTCGTACTTGTACATACCTCTTGGAATGAGTGGAGTAACCTCCTCATAAACACATGGATGCGAACGTGGAGCGAAATACCTCGATACAAGTCACAATGGGACAGAATCTCAAGGGTCACTCGAGACTCTCAGGAGGCCACTACCTATTGAATGGACCCCGGATTACAGTGGCGAGAGCAACAATGACGCAGAAACCCATGTTTACATTTTTACGTTTATGAATTTTGAAAGGCAACGAACGACAACGTAGCGGGTGGTACAGGATGAGGCATGGGCGAAAGGAAGTAACAAGACCAGGCGCATGCAGTTGATTTCCCATCGTCCTAATAAGCACGGCATGTTCGGCTGCGTGTGTATAAATATCACGCATAATCATTGGTTTTAGCCAATTTGAGGTTGGGAAATGTAGCCAACTATCTTAGGTTGAGAAGGCATCTTCGTGCTCATGGATGGGATATGATAACTAGGCGCTAGAATCAGAAGACGCACGACAGCGGCACATACTTTTCCCGCGTTTGTTGTTATTTTGCTTGGTTGGCGGCAGAGGTTCCTTGTCCTCGTACGAAACAATGGGACCAGGGACGAGCATTTACAAGGAATCCAAAACAACAATGGATATTGGTACGAGTAGAGCGGAACTTTGATTGTGTTTTGTGTTGTGTAATGCGGACATGAGAAGTGTATGTACAATGAGATCTAAGGTCGATGGATGGGCATACCGAAAGCCACATTGAACGATACAACCGCGAGAAGCATAGAGCAACTTTCCATTACACTTCAAGAGCATTCGGATCAATTGCAATGTGACAAGCTTTGCTAAACAAAAGACTTGTCGTGCGAACTGCAATTGCGCCACGGTACCCCTGCGCTCTGCGGGAGACTACAATATTTAAGCACCGGGCATGTTCAATCGACAAGCCCTTTAGTCCGTTTACATAATCCCAACACGCACCATTATTGAACCACATAATTTCGTATTCGCATCCTAAAAGACTTTTGCTAGTTTACCGGTCACACAAGAGACGTATCAAGACACATCCACGTCGTACACATCGCTTCGTACATCCTTGTTGTTTAGTCGCTCATGTCCCCAATGGCATATGGTCGTAGAACAACCACCGCTCGGCGGGGACATTCTTTCATGCGACCTGATAAGCCTTCACCCAGGAACCATGTACTATGTACCACGTCTTCGCATATTGCATTTCGCTGTTCGCCATGTTCGATGCCTAGCACAGTGCCGCTATGCTGTAGATGTGAAGCGAAATCGCAGCATTAATGAGAATGCTGGACATGTTCACAAATATTATTATTATTATAACCATAAAGGTTGTATGGAAAATTGTAGTCGGCGTAGGACAATGTCTTTCCCGGATGATTTCAATCTCGTTGGTTTTTTTTCGCCAAAGGTGGTAAGAATTTGCAGGCAAGCGAGTCGTTATCCTAGGTCCATAATCAGTGCTGGTCATGCGGATGCGAACGGCATCGGTGGTGCGTTATTGGGACACGACGCACACATCACAGTGTGTCTGCGCGGTCGCAATCTTAGATTTTCCAATTCGGTAAGGGGGACGCATACAACAGCATGTAGGTGCGCGAATTGTCCATTAGAGATTGTCGCTGCCAGATACAATTTTCTCTCTTCTCAGACACACATCTACACTTAAATCCGTATGTGTGCTTTGACAATTTTTCTGCTTCTGCTGGGGATCCGCGTGCGGGAGACCTCACCGCATTCGGAATAATGTGTTTATTTATTATCGAGGAAGTGTTCTATTGTTCGCGGTCGCTTACCCACATGTATATTGGAGCTGCAACCAACCAATATAGTTCACTTTGGTGGTGTTGTCGCGCCGCTCGTCTTCGCTGGTTGGAGGTCAGCATAATGGAGGCTTGTTAATACAATATGGCTTTAGTCCCGTATCCAGGCAATACCATAAGTTAGACCTGCACGTCTTTGACATTTTAATGCATGTGCGCGTGCAGATTTAATCTGAATCTGAACCATCTGAAGGCAGCCAACAGCTGGAGAGGTCGCTCCCACAGTTGTGCATATTGTACATACATATGTACACGTATGTGCGAGTGGGAAACTTGTATTAAAGATTGAGTGGAGGAATCATAATTATAAGCCCCAATCGGTTTCGCTTAATGTGGACCGACACATTTTTAATTGCTGCTCGCACAGAATTTAGCACGTTATAAAGGCGAGTTGCCTTCTTAATGGTATCGTGCCGATATCAACAGGAGTGATAAACGTGTCCATGAGGCGGGGATGACATGCAAATTATCGTGGGCACTGCACAGTATCAGTATCGCTTACAACCGCTTACCAAGATCATAGGAGCATGCAGCTTGAGGTTCTATGCGTGTAGTTCAGTTGACAGCGACTAATAAATCATCACCTTCGGGCGCGGCTCATAGTGAGTAGGTTTGCGCGAGCTCCATCCTAGCTACCGTTGTGCCAACGATCAACAAGTTGATTGCATCACATTTTGCGTGAGCTCAGGCAGCTTGATAAGAGGCAACTACGAATGTAACCATTTACGGAGCCAATCAGCGTTGTTCGCATCAAAGGAATGTTGTTCCAGAGCGCTTCCGTTTCCTGTCGTTAATACGTATACCAAAGATACTTTCGAGTCCCACAACTTGTTCTCCGAGTTATTGATACTCATAGGCTTGTAGGTACACTATGGAACAGCATTTCAAGATGGACATACTCCCCTACTGGGCTCACATAAATTTATGCTAAGTTATGGATGCATTCTCCTTTCATGCTGTTTTCCTTTTATTTTTCGCAAAGGACTCTGCACTATGAGTGACAGCTGAGCCGGAGAGCACCAGCTGCAGAAGAAATGAGAATGAAAATGTGAAACGATGACAGTGACATGAGTCGCAGGAGAATTACCCTCGAAGAATGGCAAGAATCTTGAACGATGTACCTACTGAGTGGGGAGCAAATAACAAATTGTGGATTTCCAACTTTACATACATACATAGTTCAATGAATTTGGTGGAATCTTTTATGCTCCATAATCAATTGTTTTATTTATGAATTTTAAGAAGGTGCGGCGACCAGCTTTCTGAAGGATACAAAAGGGAAGTCGGTTGACCGGATACCTAATGGTTGGCATGCATATGAAATATGATATGTTGACCTGTCACTTTCCTCTGCCTGACTATTCAGGAGTACAAAGCACGTAGCCAATATATCCTTTAGCGCCTATCCCTCATTACCCAGGAAGCCAGTCGTAAGAGAACGACAATAATTGCTTGTTTTCGTTGCTCAATTACCGAGGGCGCATCCCCGAGCTCATATCGTGTTTTCTAAACATGTCATGGGAACCTCAACACTCGCCACTCAATAGACAATCGTTATCCTCTCGCTCAGACGCTCAGACGATATTCCCAGAATTGTTGTTAATAAAGACATTAATTTTTCAAAGATTCCCCACCTCTCGTGGCCCGACGAAAGGGTCGTTCCATCAAAGTAAAGAAGGAAGAAACGAACAACGAGGAATCCTAAAAACCTGAATACCTACAACTCCTCACCCTTTGTGTTCCGTGTATACTATACATACATATGTACAGCGGCACGGCGAAGATTTCCCTTTGTACTTTCATAAATCAATTCCTTCCAAAAAGTTCAAATACAGCTTTAATATAATATTCAACGCTGGACTGTGCTGTGGAACAACAACGTCGACGATGATGATGACGATGTCGAGCTCAATACACTTATTGTTCCCCCTATCATCCATACGTTCGCTTATGTGTTACCGTAAAGGAAACGAGCGCAAAATGGGCTCAGAGAAGAGGTAAAGAAAAATTATGAATGCAAACACGACTGAGAAATGTTAATTTCCTCCAAAGGCAGCCAGCTAGAGACTTGGCGCGATGGATCACTACCAACCGAGCTCAGGATCGCGTTATGGGCTGTGGATTGATGTTGTGCTCCCACCACGATAGATTCTTAATTTTCCACAACACACTCAGCAATGTGAACATACGCACGAGGAGTGATGATTGCTAGAGAGAGATCACTTTTTGGAACGAAAGGTGCTCCGCAATTTACTGCCAATAAGTGGCCAACTCACTATGCCATAATATCATCCATTGTTTGCCAATATTTCATGGTTTCTTCTCATTCTTTTTTCGTTTCTTGTTTTCCAATGCGATCACTGCGTCAAAGTGGTCGTGCCAGAGGCAAACAAGAACGAAGGGTGCTCCGAGCAGGTAAACAATCAAACACTCATTTACTCTCACCTCTGTTTGCCCTTTTTATTCCGAGGTTTTCCTGGATCTTCAAGGACCTAGTGTGCTGTTACCTAATACATACCATTGTTGATGATGATGTTGATACCTGCCTTGTTCTGCTCCGTTGATCGCTATTTGTTTTTGTCCGGCTGAGCAAAGCTGGTTAGGCTAAGCCATTCAGATGCAAATGGTCGCACCCAACAACAAGAAGGGAACCTAAACTCGTATCTCTGGTCCTCGCGCATGGTAGATGGGGAAATATAAAGATATTTCCTTTTGATGATGCGTAATCCTTGTGTGATGTTGACAGGTTTTGTGTACAGTGACCGGTTTTCGTTTTATCCTTGGGATTTTCGGTTTTTAGTGTAAGTAAGCCGTAAATTTCGGTAAGGGCCTACAAAGGCTTCGGCTGGTCGGTAAGGTATTTAAATTAAATTTGATGAGTGATCGGGTGCTTCCTTCTATCAGGCTCTTGTTAATTGTATGGTTTCGTAAGTTGAAGAGAATTGAGTCACAAAACAGTGACAACAGCACTTGAGTTTATGGTGGATTAGCCGATGTGGTTGTAAAGTGAAGTGACAGACTCCCTGTGTTTCGGTGTCGTCTTTTCGTCTCCTATGGATGCGATTCAGTTTTATTGGGTGATGAAAAGAGGCACTGAATGACGTGTTAGAGTGTGAAGAGTTTATGGTCTGCACAAGGCTGAGTGGTAAAAGGACTTTGAAGGCAGTGAATTGGTCGTTAATTGCTCTTCACAGATTTCGCCGTGAATAACCAATCGTTATTGCGCAAGGCGTTTGAAGGGTCATTTTATCAGTCTGACCATTTTTTTAATGAAATCGAAAATGTTAATGGAAACAAGAATTCAAAACATAGGCAGTTGGTGTGCTCCCCCCTACTACAATAGTATTTTTAGATCTCACTGATTAAACTTGTTTGACATCGATTCCAATGTATTGTATTATGATCAATGATTTGGGATTAATACTTAATCGATGTCTTCGAAAAAATGTTCGAATGTGTTCATTGCCTATCAAAAGAGAAATGATCGGCCCCAGATCCCATCTAATGTGGTACCAACGAACAAGACTAAAACGCATGTCCACAACTATGATGGCAATGCGCAAGGAAAACATGACTCTGTAATGTACTTGTATATATGTAGGTATACTCATTTCCAGAGGATGGTGAATAAGGAATATGAATAGTAGACTCTTATCGAGACTCAAACTCTCGTAAGGGCAGCTTACCAACATATAAAACTCAGAGGTTGGGGGCACTAAAGTCACATATTAAAAATCTTAAAGTTTGAATTGGAACAACAGAATTCGTGCTATAAAATCCAGCAATGCAAATATGTAAATAAAATGATATACATATGTATGTATGTAGGGCTAATAAATCAGAACGATACTCAGGATCTGAACTCGGGTTAAGAGTCTAGTGTGTAAACTATTACACCATGGATCTGGCTCGCAAATTACTTCCTGGTAGGGCTGCATATATGTAGATAGTTGGAAATTTACCCTTTTGTTTGATTGATTGCTCCATAATGTTTTAATTATTAATAAGTGTGTCGCTGCAACACACTTAAGGCGTCGAGTTTTATTCATGACACACAATACAACGTATTACAGTCTCATATCGAATAAGTGTCTTAATTTCAAAGATTAAACCTGTTAAGTGACACACCTAATCTTAACGTGTGTCCAATGACACACTTGTTGCGTGTTGTTTAACACACTAGCATTTGCAGTGCACGAATGTCTTGTTTGGTTTAATGCGACCGCAAGAGGAATGGAAAAGGTTCAGGTGTTTGAGAGGCAATGTCTTAGAACTTGCTTTGGATTACACAGAACATCAGAGTGGGAGTGCATGAAATTGTATATGGAGGGTGTCGTGGCGCAGTGGTTAGTGTGTTGGGCTCTGACGCACGATAAGCGAGTTCGGACACTAACGCCAACGAATATTTATTTTGAAGCTTCCCTCCTCGGCGAGGTACTGGCCAAACCTCTCGTAGTATACGTGCCATGAAAAAGTTTCTCGTCTTACGCCCTTCAGAATCGGCATTAAACTGTAGGTCCTTGAATCACACACAACATGGGTGATTGAGAGTGGCTTGGTTCTGGTTCTTCATGGACTGTAACACATGTTATTTTTTTTTCTAAATAATTTGCGCGCACTCAAGGTCATATTGCAGGCAGAAGGTGGAAAGGTATAGGGATAGACGAGATGCCGATGAAGGGGAAAGAACGAAACCGGCAGGGAGTTCCAGATTCGTGTGGTTCGGTTAATGAAAGATTCTCTATATTTGACGGTATGTCCGAAAGCGGGCTTCAGGGTATATTGGTGAGCATTCCTAGAGAGACGTGTGTTGCGGGAGAAATGTTGAAGGGGCGGAATGCAACTAGCTATTTCATCAGAGCATTTTTGGTGGAAGTAATGATAAAACAGGAAGAAGCAGGTAACATCCCTGCGATGTTCCACCGAGTCTAATGTTTTGGTAATGCTGGAGTCACCGATCAGTTTTATCGCTCGTTTTTTATTCTGTCTATTAGGTGCAATGAGGTCTTGGAAGCACCGGACCAGACAAGCGTTAAACTCTAATTTATAGATTGTAGCCAGATCTAAGGGTGAGAAATATTTCTTGCATCTGTTATAAGCCTAGGCATTTCGCAGCATTCCTGGCGACACTGAATATGTGGCGCTCCAATTAGGATTGTGAGCAACACTCATACCCAGAATGGAAAGCTTTTCGGATTCAGAGATGCAAGTGGCATTCATGGATAATGGCTGCGAGTTAGTTATACGCTTTAACGACAAGAGACACCATTGTGTTTTCTTCTTTGGTGGTGTTACAGCCCATGAAGGACCAGAGCCAAGCTTCTCTCAATCACCCATGTTGTGTGCGATTTATTTTTCACAAAGGTGAAAGGGACCTATTCATGGCAGCTTATTCATGGCAAGCTTACTATTTGGGGTTTTGCCAGTACCCCGCCGAGAATGAACGTCGTGAAAGAAACATTCGATGGCGTTGGTGATATCGGGATCCGAACTCGCTCATCGTGCGCCAGAGTGCAACACACTAACCACTGCGCCACGACGCCCAAACACGACCCTTGTGTTTTGGATGCATTGAATTCTACTCTATTGTTTTTACCCCATTGAATGAAGCTGTCGATATCGGAATTTAATGAGCTTAACATACGCTGCCGCTCACTACGTACAACCGAAGTGCAAGGTCGTAAACTAGTGAACGAATATGAGAAGCTGAGGGTACTGTCGTCGGCGAAGGAGTGAATTGGATTAGAAGTAACATTAAAAGTGAGAAAGAGTGTCGGAGACAAAACGGAGCCCTGGGGAACACCAGCATTTACAAAGTGATACTCACTTGGATCCGTCCAAAACAACTTGAATTGAACGATTCGAAAGATAGCTTCTAATCCATTGAAGAAGAGACTAATCGATCCGGAAAGCACAGAGAGGGAGAAGATGATTCGCCTTTTTTGGGCATAGGCTGGACAAATGCTGTTTTCCATCTACTCGGAAAGAAGCCAGAGGAGTAAAAGCTTACCCAAACATGAAAAAGCTTACGCAGTGGTTTTGCCAGCGTAGAAGAACACCTCTTCAAAACTATTAGGGCCATACCATCTGGACCAGCATATTTCTATATCTCGAGGTCCTTAAGAACCCTTGCGACTGTACAAGTGCGGAAGTGGATTAGTCCCATGGTGGAATTGACGCACTCTAGTACAGGCGGAAAGAATACGCGATGTACCGTACAAATCGATTCTATGACTTTCGAACTTTTTGAAACATGCACCGGATTTCGGCAAGGAGATGCGCTGTCATGTGACTTCTTCAACCTGGTGCTGGAACAATTAGTGCAACGGGCAGGCGTCAACAAGGAAGGCACTATCTTCTACAAGACAGCTGCTAGGATACGCGGAAAATATCGACATCATCGCGCGTTCTCGCCGTGACATTGTGGAAGCATTCACAGCGATTGAAGAACAGGCGAAACGATTTGGCTTTAAGGTCAATAAGGACAAAACGAAGTACATGATGTCAAGCAAAAACCAATCCGTCGCTCACCACCTGGGACAAAATATAACAAATGACAGCTACGATTTCGACGATTTCGAGGTTGTTAAGGAGCTTGTCTACCTCGGGGCACACGTAAATTCCACAAATGACACCACAGTGCAGATCCGGCATTGAATCGACCTTGGCATTCAATGAAACTCCTCACTCGAAAGACCAAAGTCATGCTTTACAAAACGCTCATACTGCCAGTCTTGCTGTACGGAGCCAAAAGCTGGACGATAGCAGGACAGCGGAGCTGATTTTGGGTTCTTTCTAAAGAAAAATTCTGCGCCGGATATTTGGTCCTGTCTGTGAGGAAGGTGAATGGAGAAGAAGACATAACCGCGAACTCTACGAGCTGTACAAAAATGTGGATGTAGTCCGGAAGGCAGAGATACGTCGACTAAACTGGCTCGGCCACATCGAGCGCATGGACAACAACGCTCCAGCTAAGAGGGTCTTCGATTCCGAGCCTCCTGGTTCGAGAAGAAGAAGGCTCAGATCCTCCATGGATCGCTGACCTGATAAGTAAGTAAGTACAGGCGGAGACAAGATACAAGCTGGGAGCTTGGAACTGGTTGCGAAGTGGGCAGCAAGTAGGTTAGCTTTGTCTACTTTTTCTCCACAGCGACCTGGAACAACGACATCAGTTCCAAAATCGAACGCAGAATCACTCTTGCCAATCGCTGTTTCTTTGGGCTCAGGAGGCAACTGAATAGTAGAGCGCTATCCCGTACGATCAAGTTGACTCTATACAGGAGTCATCATCTCGGTCCTGCTGTATGGCCCAGAAGCATGGACACTATCAAAAGCGGATAAGAAAGTCTTTGACCGTTTTAAGAGAAAGATTTTGCGGGTGATTATCAGACTTGTAAACGCAGACGGGGATGAAGGAAAGATTCAACCACGAATTTACGGGTTGATTCAAAGTCTAGGATAGCTAGGCCATATTGGGCGAGTGGTCACCGCAGCTCCTTCCCGGAATGTTCGAAGGACGAAGAAACACAAGACAGCCGCACCTAAGGTGGCGCACACAGGTGGAAGGGGATTTCAGCCAATTGGGTGTGCGGCAATTGAGAAATTCTAGTAAAAGGTCGTGCTAGCCGGGGAGTAATCTTGATTGAGGCCCAGGATCACCCCGAGCTGTAGCGCCCGAGAAGAAGAAGAAATCTTATATACATAATACGGCAAGGATTTTACGGATCAACAACTTTCTGATAAAGCTAATTCGAAGTCACGTTGCTGGATCTGTGGGTCGTACTACCCCAACAATACGTACCATAAGAGACTGCGACTTAACTGCTATGTCCCCCGAGAAGCATTCCTTTGTTTGGACCACTATAGGCTGATACAGGATAAACTACCCGGTCTGCTAATCGTCCATGTGGCTCGTAATTCCGTGGAGCGGCTACTCCTTTACAAACCTGACGTCGTGGTTTGTGAGCCCAAGCGTATAATGGTCTTAGTGTCAAGGAGTGGCATTAGGCAACAGATCGACGTTATTGATGCTTGACAAAGGAACCAACGCTTCAGAAAATTGGTTCGACCGCATACAGTGTCTCTTCTGGAGGGAAATTATAGGAATACTTTGGTTCGGAAGGAAAACCCTGACATCAGGCTCTTCATACTGTACTCCATTGCCTTACTTTTTTTTTTTTTTTTGTGTTGTATTTTCCCACTTGTCTAAGCTGAACATTTTTCTTAGACCCGGGAGTGCGGCAGAATGGTTCCGGACTTATATATTTATCGCTGGAGCCTTTCCTGCCACGTTGGTCGGCAATTTCATTGCCCTTGATACCTTTATGTCCTGGCACCGACCAAAGTTTAACATTGTTTCTTTTGGCGAGGTCTTGTGGGGCGTCATGTCATTCCTGAACGGTTTTTGAGTTCGTGCTGTACGAACCCAGCGTTTTAAGCGCTGCTTGGCTATAAGGGAGTTTGTTGATGGTTACTCCTCTAATGCCAGTCTCAAGATTTAAATTCCCAGGGCCTTCGAGATCTTGCGATTTGGTCCAAAGATGCCGGCGCCAACGCCAGAAGCCATCGTGGAGCCATCCGTGTACCACCTACGGCCTTTGACATTTAGCAGGGGATCACTGTTTTCCCATGCTGAGTGATTTGGGATCAATATCTCAAATCTCTCGTCAAAGGTGAAGGTTTACGATTGCCTTACTTAATCGGTTGCCTACTATTATTTTACATCTTTTTCCCATTCTGGTGAGCCTGTAAGGTGGGAATCTATTCAGAGATCTGTTCTGAAAGCAAAAAAACTTCTACGAAACTCTCCGCCAATATACCTACCGCCATTTTTCGCCTCTTCCTCCCTGTTTTCGTGGCTATAAAACAAGGATTAGCTACAAGCCCTGATATGGAATATGTATTGTGAGCTTAGAAGTTTTTTGTTTTTTTTTTTTAAATTTCGGACAGGTTCTAGAGTTCATATCCTTAAAATGTTTATCACACAACCTGAACGGAGTGTAGTGGTTTGGGTTGTAGATGTCCGTTCACTACTCTCCAGGGGTGGTTGTCCTGGATAGGAGGAGAGGAACCGACTGAATTTTCACGTTGGTTATAGTTTATAGCAAATGTTCCATGCCACTATGATGTTATATTAGAACTGCACACACATAGTATGAGTTTAAAGTGACCATAAGTATTATCCCTTCATCAGGATGTTTGATCAGTTCTCATGCACAGCAGTTGTGTTGCACAATTTTTTTTCCGTATAGGAAGTGTTTTTTCTTGGCTATGGAATGACTTTGAACTACAGACTTTCCGCTCGACAGTCGGTGATGTTAACCATTGCACCACGGCCAAAAACTAGGATGTTGTCCCCTGATTGCATGGCCATCAATGAAGAGTGCACGTCCATTTGGATTGGCAGCGTTAGTGAACACTCTTGTGATATTTTTTTGGGATCGACATGAGCCAGATAGGAAACAATGGACCGCTGAGCTTTCCACCTACCATACAGCCTTAAAGTCTAATTTGGTTGTTTTTTTCTAGGAAACTCCTTGCTGATCTGCATTATCTAAGGCGTCTTATCAGTGAAAGCCTCTACCGACTGTTCCTCATATCTTGATCAATCCAAACAAAAGCTCAAAGGATTTTGCGACACTCCGTGCTGGGCTAAAGTCTTCATTTATCTCTGCTGCTCACTTTGACTTGTCACTGACTTGGTAAACACCTGTCACGAGCAAACTGTTACGAACTATTGTGTCACATTTCCATTTTAATTGCCGTCACCGAGTCAAGAGAAAAGCCCCCTCGCCTATCGAAGAGGACAGAAGACAGACAGTAAATCCAGCTCAATCAATGCTGTCGCTGTATGGTAGTCGAGCGAAATTATCTGATCAATTACCAACTGAAAACAATCGATCCGATTTCACAACTCTATCGCGTTGGCTAATGCAGTTGTAGAACATCCGCTCTCTCTCTCGCTTTTATTCCTACAATGGATGAGTTAGGAAAACTGGCAGTGTCTTCAGTGCTCACTGTTTACTGTTCATCTTTGTCCCAGTTAGTTTGAAGCAGATGTACTCTCCGGGAGACATACATGCTAATTTATTTTCCTTTCGCCCCCCATCTTGGTGACCGGCGGTAGAATGGTCCAATAAATTAACTTGACTTATGTCCCAGGACCATGGCTTTTCGCCTTCATATACTGCTGAAGATAGAGTGGAAAAGGAATGAATCTGAATCCCTGCAGCATGTCGATTCCTTGAACTGTCATCTGCCATCGCTAACATTGCTACTACTTACCTACGATTCGGTACATCTAACTATAATAGAGCGGAGAGGAGGTAGACCGTGCCACAATTCTATTTTTAATTGAATGCAAACGTAAATTGCTTGATATTGCTTTAGTTGCTCGTACGACATAGTGCAGCGCTCGGGTATGTTGTGTTGTAGCAGCGGTGCTGCTGGTTTCCGCGAGATGCGACTTATACATACGAGAATGGGTCCCTAAAATGAGACCATTTCATCCCAAATGAGCAAAATGTGGCGATCTGACCAGTATCCACGAAATCCTCAACCGGGGATAAAAGCCCTATCGACTGGACACGACAGTTGTTTGTCATTTCGTACGTAAAATTTCTAGAATTACTAGACATCATCCACACAGTACTCCAGGTGAGATGCAGATACAGAATGTGTACATATGTGCAATCCTAACATGGCGAAGTGGCGGATGGAAATGAGATATTCCCAGTGGATTTGTTCTATGTTTGACGACCGTCGCTCTTGGGTGATATCTTCATTTAGTGGAACCGAATTGAAGGTGGTAGCCATGCGATGGCGGGGTGGTCTTCATCGGTTCAGTTTTCATTCGAGTGGAAATCGTGACTTCATCAACATTCGTTTAGCTACGAGTACTCGTAGTCACTCGAATGAGGCGAAAAAAACGAGCCAAAAAAAAAAAAAAACCAAAAACCAACAAATGAATTGTGGCAAACGGGCGAGTATGTGCCTCGAAGGGGGTGCGGGCATTCGATGATTTTCTTCACGCTTTCTACTGACTTTTTGGTGCCGACATATAGCCGGGCTATTGGTTCTGAAAAAAACAACACACAAACATGAACCTACCCAAAGTCACCGATGAACCCGAGAAGTACAAATTCACAATCGAGCTCCATATGAGATACAACAATGGAATGCAAAGCATTGTCCTCCTTTGGATTCAGATTCTCGATTCTCGATTCTCATTTATTCGTATCTTCATCCAAACGAGCGAAAACGAGAAAGAAAGTCAAGGTACCGCTGGTGTCTCTGGGTTATCTCTGGATATGAAGAAGCATAGTTGCCTCTACCTTAGCTCTGGCTCGTCGTGGTAATTCCAAGTTGAACCGGGTATCGGGCATGGGCAACACCAAACAAACTGATATCTGTGTTTTGTTAGTTTTTGTGAAGCAGGAGGTGGATACGATGTACGATTGCTTGAGATTTCTGTTTTCATTTCGCGCACTGGAGGCCGAGAATGGTGTGCTAATTAAATGGAGAAGGCATACGAATGAATGGATTGCATGGATTCGAAATAAGAAGGAAACGTGGAGTATCCCAATCTGATAATCCGTTAGTTATGGTGACGGTTGGGTTGATGAAGTGCAGGCCATCTACTCAGAATCATTGTAACCAAATCGGTGAACTAATTGAATTGTTGAGCGGTAGTCAACTGCACCTAGAGCGGGCATTCATCATCGTCAGCGAGACCAAACGAGGACATTCTTAGTACCATTATCATGAGACTCGAACAAGCACAGCACAGCCATCTTTCGGTCGATCGCCGAAACATGATTCCTTGCTTCCTAGCTTCATGCCTTCTGCCACCTCTCACATGATGATAAATGTACTGAATTACTATGATAAATGCAGTAAATTGCTGAAAGGTATAAATCAATAATAAAATAATGTGAACGTGGTATGGTTCAAAAGGAGTGAGACATAGTATCTGAGGTTGACTGTAGGCTTGTCGGCTTGTCGACTTGTCAGTTGAATTACACTCTCGAACAAGAACAGTAGCAATAGCCGTGATATAGAATCATTTGTGTCTCGAGATACAGGCAAAAGATGAAGCAAATCGAATCGAATCCGTACCGTGAAATGTCATTTATTGTCGGTGGGATAGGCTAGCATCCAGCTAGCACCTATGTAGGTGATGATTAGTTATAGGAGTCGCCGACTGCGTCAGAGACGGTAGGACGGAGATTGATGTGACAATAAGACGGCAATTGAACTCGATTTGCTTGCACCTTCGTTTGCTTGTTAAGCAACAGTACAGCAGAATGGATGATAGCGGACGTGTGGTTATAAATTGCTCCCGTCACCTGGTATGACTGCCATCATAAGAGAAGATAAGGTTACCGGCCAACTTCAGCTACAGTCGTTGAGCGATTCGTTTCGCTTGCGAATTTAAATTTTAAAATACTACGTATGTATGGGTACGAAAGGGCTATCTATCGGATAGCCATCTTGACCTCTGTTATAATGTACCGAGTACCGCGCAGTGCCGAGCTCAAATTGCCAAAGAGATTAGAACAATACCGCGGTGCTTTATTGTTGGCCGGGTATCTTGCTGTATCCAACATGTGACAGGATAAGTAGTCGACTGCAGTCCTAGACACGAAATGAATGCTTCGGATGGGTGAGTAAATTAGTCCAGACCACACGGACCAGACACTATGCAGATAACCGGCTTTAGTCGGACTGCGTTGCACGATCGCATATCCTAACCGACTGACAACCATGACGTTCAGATACAAACGTCTTTTTTGTTTTGCGCTAGGAGTTTCTCACTCTTATCCATGCATAAGTACACACTCTCTTCAGATGGAGTGCAATTCACAAATCGCGTCACTATGCAACGGACGCATGAATGCTGCATCGCGCTTAAGGAGTCGATATGAAAAGTGAGTGCACAGTAAGACGACGAGCGAAGACACAGATTTACCGTATTCATAAAGAATGGATTTTTATGTGCGCCGGTACGGAGCATCGGGCGCAGGCGCAGCCACAAGCACAGGCCGAGAGAGTTTTTAAAAGTGTTCTCGTGTTGCGATAGGCTGTTATCAACTGGCCCAAGAAATGAATGTGGCCCAGAGAGATTAGTGCGCCAGCGTCCAAAATAAAGAGTGCCTCGAGTACATACTTTGACTTTTCTCGTTTCCCCATCATTCTGCTGTTTTTGTGCCATTGCATCTCTGAAGGAATTCCATGGGACTTTGATTTGGTTGCAAGTTGGCCGGTGGCCGGAAGATTTACAATGACCTATTGAAGGCTCGCCTTTAAAGAAGGACTATAATCATGGAGCTATCTAATAAAATCAGAACGAATCCCTTTCAATTAGAGGATTTATGTATGTGCGGACCTCGCTAAATGGCAATCGGTAAAGGAAGACAAGGCGAATGAGTCTGAATCATGGACTACCCACGCCGTTGGGCATGCAACCTACACGCCGTTTGGGTTCAGTCCATCAATGAATAAGGGAAGAAGTACCTTACCTAATTAGAGTAGTGGAGGGACCATGGCCATTGTGATGCCATACCTTTCGAAGCATAGGAAAGACCTATGTATGTCAAAACCGAGTTCCCATTCCACAGTGACTTGCATAACTTCACACTTCGTGCAACACTACTTAATTAACCACTTTGCCTTCCGCATGACATCCGATCCCCGAGATCACGAGCTCAGGTACGAGTGACTCCGAGCTGACAGTTAAGCACCGACGAGAAGATCACAAAAGCAAATATCATTCCGCGGCAATTACCACGACTTCGGGATTATGACAAATGACGAAAGAATGATTCACCAGCCCGCATTGCTTATTACGTTCATCTTTTTATAAGTATTCCCTTGGGGATGTGAGCCGATGCTACATGGACAGGACACCCTCCTGCTAAGCACCCGCACTACATTTCCACGAATTAAGGAATAATTGTCATAGTGACCGTTCGCCGGTTTGTTCCCACATTGCGGTTGCTGCCCTCGTTAGAACAAGCGTCGTTTCACTGTTGTTCAGGAGCGAATAAACGGAATCAGAATGCAAAGCACATCGGTGGGCAGCGTAGACTGACAGCAGGTTCCAGCGAAAGTCTTCACCTCACCTTTAGTGAAATCGAAATCTAGTGGCGGTGAAGGATGTGGGCAGTGTATGACTGTTGACTGATGACTGCCCGGTGCGCGATTGCGCCGGGCTAATGTCACTTTGATTAACTATTGTCATTCGGTAGACATGTCGGAAAATTAATTGCATCTGACGTCCGTGTTTACTGATAGGTATACTCGTACCGCCGCACGAATCGTGTTGTCTTATTTGTAACGTGGAATGCATCATCACGTTCAAAAGGGAGAAGTGATGTGCCTTTTTGCCGCGCTTCTACAAATACGTCTACGCATTCCTTCGATGGAATAGGAAGAGAAACAGGAATAAGGATTAAATCATCCAATCAGGCGATCAATTACTTGTTGATTCCCAATTATCTTTCGCCATACGGAGTGAAGGCGATTTGTTCGATTGCTATCTCAATCGGGTTGCACGATGATGGTTTGTTTCAGTTGTTGTCTGTCGATTGTTGGCCACTTGTTTGAGCGGTTATGATCTAGTAGCACGCAATAGTAACTTCTATTCTGTTAGCACTCATGATGGGAACGAGTGCGATTATGGCTATAATTACTACTAGTTATCGATTGCAGACTCTTTTTTTATGATCGATAATTAGGCAATAATCCCTTCCATGTTGCCTGAACAGCTCCCAAGTCCTCGTGCCAGGTTGTGAAATAAATGACTTCACAGTTACAGGCACTCACGTCGAGGCATTCGTCTTCGATGAATTTCACTTTCGTGCTCAACAGTTGTTGGTCCAAAACACGATCTTCCACTTTCCATTGTGTGGCACCTCTACCGATGTCCCTGAGCCCCAATTGACAGTTTGCAAGCGTCAAAAGAGGCAAAAAGCCCACTTTATCCCCGATTGTGCAGATACATAAATGTGACACTTCTGGACTTAGAATGAAACTTAAACCGATATCAAGAGCCCTAACGAGTTCCCGATAGTACACCACCCAGTGCCTATGTACGTCCGTACCGATGCAGTGTCGGAAAAGACGACCTCAACCAACTCCGCGTCCATGGCCGGCACTGGCAATAATGCTAAACAACAGTAAAAAGGTAGACAAATAAATCACACCCGGGAATTTCTATTGTCCTTCGTCGTTTTTGCCTTATTCTCCCCGCACTCTTTTGCCTTTTTTACCAACATCTTCTGTCCGTGTTGTGGTGTTATGTTATTTTGTTCGTGGATCGATGTCGATTGTTAACATAACACTGACTCACCGTTGTTTCGTTCTGGTGGCAAAAGTTACCGACACAAGTTGACGGTAAGGAAAGCTAAAGGCGCGCGCGACTTCTTCTCCTTACAAAAAAAAAAAAAAAAAACAAAAACATGAGAACACTTTGCTAAAAGGCATGTTTTACACAATACTCCCTGCACAGGGAAGGCAGCTATTCGGATCTGTCTACCAATAGGCGGCACCGGTGGCGGTGGGAATTGAGGCTGACAAGCGACAGTGGTGGTGGCGCGTTATCGCCGATGACGATCTCGGCCACGAATCCCAAATTGAATACAAAACAGCCACGAGGCGACGACGGCGGTGGCGAATGCCCATATTTTTCTGAATCAATTCCATAATTTTTCTTTAACCTCCGTTTCCAATTCAGTGAGCGAAGCAGAGCCGCCTGCCTTTATTGTGATAGTTGCTTATACTAGGATTCCCTTTCTAAGATTTTGGGTAAGAATTGAAGCCTTCCTGGAAGAGCAAGACCACTTCTGCAAATAGTTTTTTTCATTTATTTTTTTTTCCGGTTAATATTAACCTTATGTCGACGTTCTTTTAACGCTTCTTCTTCTTAGCGGGCGCTACAGTTCGGAGTCAACCTGGGCCTCAACCAACATGCCCCTCCAACTAGCACGATCTTTTGCTAGCCTTTTCCATTGCCGCACACCCAGTTGGCTGAAGTCCCCTTCCACCTGTGTGCGCCATCTTAAGTGCGACCGTCCTCTGCTTCTTCGTCCCTCGGGGTTGGATTCAAAGACTCTCGGGGCTGGAGCTGTGGTGTCCATTCGCTCTACATGGCCCAGCCCAGACTTTGAATACGTAGACGCCTGACTAGACTCATGTCGCTGTACAGTCCGTAAAGTTCGTGGTTGAATCTTTTCCTTTTCCACAAGCGCAAAATCGTTCTTTCGCACCGACCAAGGGCCTCCTCATCCGCTTTTGACAGTGTCCATGCTTCTGCGCCGTACAGCAGGACCGGGATGACAGGGGTCTTATATAGAGTCAACTTTGTCGTTCGGGAGAGGGCTATATTACTCAATTGCCTCCTGAGCCCAAAGGAACAGCGATTGGCAAGAGTGATTCTGCGTTTGATTTCGGAACTGATGTCGTTGTTCCAGGTCACTGCGGAGCCAAGGTAGACGAAGTCCTTAAGTACCTCGGACTTATATCTGCCAATACAAACGTTCTGGCCAAGACGTCGGTGGTGAGCTTCCTTTTTTGATGATAGCATATATATATTTAGGGGAGGGAGGGAGCGAGCAAACAGAGCAAAGAAGTTGATCGCGTTTAACATGGCAAACGCCAGCTTCGATCTCTGTCCCTGTTCAATCCAAGTTGACACACAGCCTCCGCGTGGCCCCCCTGGATAGCTACCCTGGCACCCGCCAGGTAGTGAACCAATGTGTGCAGCGACCCAACCCTTGTTCCTGGGGAAAGAGGAACCTGGCCCTCCAGGTTGGGGGTTGTGCTTAGGGGTAACATCCCTATCACGTAAAAACCCACTTGTTCCGAAGCGACAACAAGCCTCGGATACGGACGGATACAAAGCTGACGACCCCTGCAAACGACTAACGGACTTGAGAGTCTGCACCTGGAATGTGAGGTCCCTTAACAGACCGGGTGCAGGCGATCAATTGGAGCAAACCCTCAACTGCTATAAAGCAGATATAACCGCACTCCAAGAAGTGCGATGGGATGGACCAGGCAAAAAACGGATGAAAAACTGCGACATCTACTACGGGAACTGCTACAAGGAGAACAAACAGCGCCTATTCGGGTGCGGATTCGTTATTAGAGGAAGACTCCGACAAAAAGTCTTAAGCTTCCGAGATGTAAGCGAACGCCTCATAACAATCCGCATCAAAGCTAAATTTGGAAACATTAGCTTAATATGCGCTCACGCCCCAACGGAAGAAAAGGACGATCGACTCAAAGAAGAATTCTACGATCTCCTAGACAGAACATATGCCCAATGTCCTAGCTACGACACAAAAATAGTCCTAGGAGATTTTAATGCAAAACTGGGCAAGGAGGACATATTTGAGTCGATCATAGGAAAGCATAGCCTCCATAACACCACATCCGACAACGGATTAAGGCTAATCGATTTCCTAGCGGGGCGTAACCTCCTTGTAGCAAGCACGCGATTCCCCCATCTCAACATCCACAAGGGTACCTGGCGGTCTTGTGATCAATCGACCACCAACCAGATTGATCATATTGCGATCGACGCCAGACACTCCTCCTGTATTCTCGATGTACGAACCTTCCGAGGGGCCAACATCGACTCGGACCACTACCTTGTTGTAGCCAAGGTACGAATGAGAATATCAAGAATGCTTAGGAGTCGAGTAGGACAACGTAAGTTTGACGTTGGAAAGCTACAATCGCAAGAGACTGCCAGAATCTTTGCCGATCGTGTCTCCTCAAAGCTCTCTCAAAATCCGCCCAGAGCAGCACAAACAATAGAGCAGGAATGGGCTCATTGCCAGAGCGCCGTCAGAGATGCTGCCTCAGAGGTGCTGGGTTTCAAACAGCCACCACCTAGAAACCCCTGGTTCGATGAACAATGCGAACAAGCCCATGCAGCAAAACAAGAGGCATATAAGGTCGTGCTGCAACGACGGACGAGAGCTGCTCGCGAAATCTATGAGCAGAAGAGAAGAGAGGAACACACGCTTTTCAGAAGAAAGAAGAGAGAGCACGGAAAGCGTGAGATCGAGGAGATGGAGAGATGCTTCCGCAGGAATGACGCCCGTAAATTTTACAAGAAGGTAAAACGAACATGCCATGGCTACAAAGCCAGAGTGGCGGCCTGCAGGGATGAAAATGGAGAACTGGTAGTAGAGTCGCAGTCGATGCTGAGGATTTGGAAAGACCACTTCTGCAGACTGTATAACGGCGATGATAGACAAGATACCGCTGTCAGGCAGAACGAGCCATTCGCAATGGACCACGAAGTAACAGAATTCGGTCCACCCGACCTAGACGAAGTCAAAATAGCGATATCAAGACTTAAGTCTAATAAAGCCGCTGGCGCAGACGGCCTGTCTGCTGAGCTTTTTAAGGCGGCTGGAGATGAGCTGGTAAGGTGCATGCACCATCTCATCTGCAAGGTATGGTCGGAGGAAAGCATGCCCGACGAATGGAATCTCAGCATCGTTTGCCCGGTCCATAAGAAAGGAGACCCCTATAACTGCGCCAACTATAGGGGAATAAGTCTCCTTAACATCGCATATAAGATCTTCTCTGCCGTATTGTGTGAACGCCTGAAACCGTTTGTGGATAACCTGATCGGCTCTTATCAGTGTGGTTTCAGGCCAGGTAAATCCACAATAGACCAAATATTTACGCTACGGCAGATCTTGGAGAAGACCCAGGAATACCAAATCGACACTCACCACCTCTTCGTCGATTTCAAGGCCGCGTATGACAGCGTATATAGAGACGAGCTGTACAAAGCCATGTCTAGTTTTAACATCCCTGTCAAACTCGTCCGACTGTGCAGGATGACAATGGAGAATTCTCGTTGCTCCATTAAGGTCGGTAATGAGCATACCGAGACCTTTGATGTTAAAAAAGGATTTAGGCAGGGCGACGCGCTGTCGTGCAACTTTTTCAACATCGTGCTTGAAAAGATTGTGCAAGAGTCACTGGCCAACACAAGAGGTACGATCTATTTCAAGTCTACGCAATTGCTTGCGTACGCCGACGATATTGACGTAATTGGACGAAAACAGCAAGACGTCAATGAGGCTTTTGTGAGCATTGAGGTAGAAGCGGCTAAGATGGGTCTCAAGGTTAATGAGGGTAAAACCAAATATCTGCTCTCATCTAAAAGAGACGGACAACACCGACGTATTGGCCAGAACGTCACCATGGGCGGATATAACTTTGAAGTGGTCAAGGAATTCGTCTACCTTGGCTCACTGATTACCAGCGACAACAACACCAGCGCTGAGATAAAACGCAGAATCACTCTTGCCAACCGCTGTTTCTTTGGGCTCAAGAGGCAATTGAGAAGTAGAGCCCTCTCTCGGAAAACCAAGGTGACACTATATAAGACCTTGATCATCCCAGTCCTCCTTTACGGCGCAGAGGCTTGGACCTTAACAAAAGCGGATGAAGATGCCCTTGGTCGTTTCGAGAGGAAAATTCTGCGCACTATCTACGGTCCCGTTTGTTCAAACGGTGTATGGAGGAGAAGATATAACGAAGAACTGTACGGGTTGTACAGCGACATCGGCCTGGTACGACGTCTACGGATACAGCGTTTAAGGTGGCTAGGCCATGTAGAGCGCATGGAAGATACAGCTCCGACCCGAAAAGTCTTCAAATCCACTCCGGAAGGAAGGCGCGGCAGAGGACGGCCGCCTCAGCGGTGGTGCACGCAGGTGGAAAGGGACCTCAACCAACTGGGCGTGCGGCACTGGAAACAGCTGGCCAAAGACCGTGCCGGCTGGAGACGCTTGTTGGTTGAGGCCCAGGTTCACCACGGACTGTAGCGCCACCTAAGAAGAAGATATATATATTTAGTTTTGCCCCCGTATACTGCCAAACCAATCTTCGCTGCGTCCATCTCAATACTCGTAAACGCCTCATTGACATCTCGCTGTGATCTACCTATTATGTCAATATCGTCGGCGTATGCAAGGAGTTGCGGGGATTTGAAATAGACCGTGCCTCTTGTATTGGTCAGTGATTTTTGTACAATCATTTCTATTATGATGTTGAAGAAATCACACGAAATCTCACTGGTAAGGTGTTGACCGATTTGGATGGAGCAGCGAGTATTCTCCAAAGTCATCCTGCATAGTCTGAAGAGTTTAGCAGGTATGTCAAAAGTAGACATAGCGTTGTACAGCTCGTCTCTAATTACGCTGTCGTATGCGGCTTTGAAGTCGTAGTGTGAAGATTTGGTCGATGGTGGACTTCCCTGACCTGAATCCGCACTGATAAGGACCTATCAGCTTATTTACAAAAGGCTTCAGGCGCTCACACAAAACGGCAGAGAAGATTTTGTAGGCGATATTAAGAAGACTTATTCTTCTGTAGTAGTCAGAGGGGTCTCCTTTCTTGTGGATCGGGCATCGAAACTTGACTTTCGATAAGCCTGTTTTAACTTCGTCGAGGTCAGGGGACGGCATTCTCTGCCGTCTTCGTCGATTAGAAATGGATCATTCTGCCTGACAGCGGTATATACAGTCTGCAGAAGTGGTTTTTCCATATTCTGGGCATCGACTGCGATTCTACTACTAAGTGTCCGTTCTCATACCTGCAGGCTTCCGTTCTGGCATGTTCGCTTTATCTGTTGATAAAACTTTCGAACGTCACGCCTGCAGTAACACCTCTCCAAATCCTCAATCGCGCGCTTCTCGTGCTCTTTCTCCTTTCTTCTGAGGCTTATGCTCTTCCTTCCTTTCTAACTCGTAGAGCTCACGAGCTGCTCTTGTTCTTTTATGCAGCGAGGCTTTATGTGCATCCTGCTTCGCTGTGTGAATCCTCCTGCACTCATCATCGAACCAGGTGTTTCTTCGTGGTGGAGCCTTCAAGCCCAAAACTTTGGATGCAGAGCTTTTCAAAGCTTGTTTGCAAAGGTTCCACTGCTGTTCTATTGATAGCGTGGAGGGTTGAGGTGTATTGGAGAGTTTAAGGGAGACGCGATCGGTAAAAGCACGACCGGTTTCTGACGATAGTAGCTTTCCGACGTCATAACTTTGTATTCTTACTCTACTCCGCTGCATTCGTGATAACCGTAGGCGCATCTTGGTTACTACAAGATAGTGGTCCGAGTTGATGTTAGCCCCTCGAAAAGTTCGAACATCAAGAATAGTGGAGGAGTGTCTGACGTCGATCGCGATGTGATCAATCTAGTTGGTGGTCAAATGATCAAAAGACCGCTAGGTGCTATGTTATATATCGAGGTGCGGGAAGGGCGTACTGGCTAGAAGGAGATTTCGCCCCGTAGCGAGATCAATCAGCCTGTGTCCGTTATCGGATTTGGTGTCGTGTAGGCTATGTTTGCCAATGACTTGTTCAAAGATGCTTTCCTTAGCCAGCTTAGCATTGAAGTCTCCTAGTACAACTTTGATGTCATAGCTGGGACATTGGGCATACGTTCTGTCTAGGAGATCGGAGAGCTCATCTTTGGCGGAGTCGTCCTTGTCTCCCGTGGGGGCGTAGACGTAGATCAGCTGATGTTAACAAATTTAGCCTTGATACGGATCGTTATAAGGCGTTCGCTGCCATGCCGAAAGCATAGGACTTTTTGCCGTAGTCCACCTCGAACAGCAAATCCGCATCCGAACAATCGCTGTCCTCTCTCCCTATAGCAGTCGCCGTAGTAAATGGCGTAGTTTTTCATCCTCTTTATACCCGGTGCATTCCATCGCATTTCCTGGATGGCGGTTATGTCCGCTCTATGGCGGTCTAGGGCGTCCGCAAGTTGTTCGGCTGCACGTGGCCTGTTTAGGGACCTAACATTCCACGTACAGAGCCGAAGATCACTGTCCTTTTTTCGTTTTTTGCAAGGGTCGTCAACATTAATACGGTCTGTTATATCCGAGGGCGCCGTGGCGCAGTAGTTAGTGTGTTGGACTCTGACGCACGATGAGCGAGTTCGGATCCCGATAACACCAACGCCTCGAACGATTATTTCGCGGCGTCCCTCCTCGGCAGGGTACTGGCAGATGTGCAGGTGAGCCTATAAAAAAAAACAGTTGTGTAGATGCGACCCGCAAGGCCACACTAACTTCCTAGTGGGAAAAATGAAAACACCCATTTAATTTCATATTTTTTCATTTTTAACGCCCGATGCAAAAACAGGGGTGTTATAAGTTTGAGGTGTCTGTGTGTCTGTCTGTGGCGTCGTAACTCCTGAACGAATGGACCGATTATGATGTCTTTTTGTTTTTTTGAAAGTTAACGTGATCGATATGGTTCTTAGCTACAATTTGTGAAGATCTGTCCAGGTATTTCAAGGTCATTAGCTTTTTTTGCTAGCTGCGGTAGGATTCTTAGACGAATATTGGGTAATATATCGGTTCTCGTCCGATCACCGCACTCAACCAGCATCGGGTGCGGTGGGAAACCGCTTGGAAACACCGCGTGTTGTTGGCATCAGGCATCCTGTTTGCTGTCGCTCCATGTAATCCAGGATAATAAACTTACACTTATGTGGGCACATTAAGCAACCTATTGCGCACTCACGTGCGTGTGCAATTTGGATTCCTAAAAGTTTCTATTTTAGACTTTATGGGAAATGAAGCCATCTCTGACTAAAATATTATGAAAGCGGTAAATAAAAAAAAAAGTTCATGTGAAAGGTTTCCATGTTTTATCATTATGCGAACAACTCCCAAGCATTAAATCAACTCATTTTAACTCACGAACAGGAGTGTGTGCATTTATGAAAACTCACCCAATGTGCGCACTTCACATGTTCGTTAATCAGAACTCACCCTACAGAGTGCACATAAGTGTGCGTTCTCTTTGACGAACATACGAATTGCACACAGGGGTGAATTTCCATAAATGCACACACACTCGTGTTCGTGAGCGAAAATAAAAATTCTCACAGCCAATTACTCATGAGCGCGTGCGGTTAATAATTGCTCGTTGGATAGTGCACACTCAGGAGCAGCTCATGAGTTTCCCTACCCAACCACAACACTGTCCGAGCAATCTCATATGTATCAATTGTCGTCCGATCACCGCAATCAACCAGCGTCGAATGCGGTTAGTACTAATGGACATATATATGTACATAGTTGCTTGATGGCTACTTTTCAGTTATTCAATTTCTAACAAAAAACGGCTCGACCGATTTTGATGAAAGCTTACTCAGTTCTAAGTTGCGTAATTACACGTGGAATGAACCCAATCTTATGCCAATAATCAAAGCCAAAATTCCAGTACGCACATGCGCACACACATACATATATACATCTCCATAAAAACCTTCGATGTGGATTCTGGTGACCTTGAAACGTGGAGATATGTCGAAATTTGGAATTCGCAAATTACAATAACTTCCCACTGAGAAGTAAAAATGAACGAACCTACTAGAATAGAATAGAAATTCTCTGAGCGAGTGATCAAGGTTTTCAAGATCTACGATTTAACGAAAAACTATATAAAAGCTTCTAAGGTTTTAGTGGAGGAAGCGCCGGCACCTTAAGCCATACAAGTCCCTAGATTCCGAGCGGAATAATACTTACTTATCTCCAGTACCTACATGATCGACGGAGGCTATATTTACCTCATTTAATTCCCTGAACTCCCATTGTGAATTAGCGTGTAAGACTTCCTGTGTTAACGGAGGTCTGCTTGATGTTGATATTTTTTTTGTGCAGATTTTAGAGAAATCTGGAAGTGCTCTGAAAAGTTTCCGACCGTGACATGAAGGTGGCAGTACTTGTTAAATCTGGGAAAAAATGTTCACCAACATTTCAGTCAGTTAGGACGCACGCCAAATCGGGTACAGAACTTTCATTAACAGACTGAGTTGACTCTTTTGTTGGAAAGGTAATGGCGACTTTTTTTTTGTTTTTGGTATTGTCATGGAGTTATCTTGGTCGATTATCCCAAAACTGCAAGAAAAATCTTTACAGAAGCACACTTCGCACCATTGCTTGATAGGCTGAACACTGGAATTTCGTAAAACCGCTCATATTTGCGGTAGCAAAATTCGAAGTCCACAAATTTCGGTTTCAACTGTTTGACCAAGCTTCTTCGCATCCAGACCTGTCCATGAGCGTCATCAACTTCGTTAGCAATTATTTTGCAGAGAAAGATGTCGAGAGAAAGAAGACAAGTAATGTGCCTTTCTTAGGTCGGAACCTTTTAGGACCACCATTGCAATATTCTTAGAAGTACCTCACTACGGCTTTAAGCATGTACATCTTGCACAATATTCTTGCGAAGCCTTTTGGGCTCTTTGGAACTTGAGAACTTCCTTTTATATTGATCTAGTGGCCAGAGGATTTTTTGAATCGCAAGTCATCGTAGTTGGCAAGTACGACATCACAACACACTAAATTTGATCTTATCTTATCGTATCTTAATTTGGATTCAATTAAGGTGTAGTGTCGTAAGTAGGCAATTGTAAAAAAGACGCCCTTTGTATCGGAGATGGATGGGCTATATATTGTGGCTTTAAGGTATTTATACGATTCGACGAATTCGATTAGTCGACTGCGTGTCGAAGGACATGCACCATTTTTTAAAAGCATCTGGTGTTATGTAATTGCATGATGCGGGCTTAGAATATGCATCTACCTGGTTTTGGTCATTTGTCGTGACACCACGTTGTGGTCTTGTTTATCACTTCTTACATTACTTTTCCAGACACCGCAGCACTATTGCTATGCAGTCGGTATATGCAAAATACGTACTTTTCTTAAGAGCCTACAGGATCTCATTTCTGTACGATATAAGGAGAATCGGTTCTAGTCTGGAGCCATGTGGCACCCCTTTGGACATGGCTCGGTCATGATTATCCTTGTTTTTCCTCTGTCCAATACAGACCACGCAGAAAATTACATTCAAAAGTTCTTCCTCAAAAAAGCCTAACGGATTATTTGTCTCCTTTTTATAAGAATAAGACCGAGACTGTAACTGTAACTTGTCATTATACAATAATGGACCAACAGTTTGATTCAAGTGCTTCATTATATACCATAACATCACTACGATCAATACCTTACAAAAGGATGCAGAACTAGCTACTGAGAAGAGCAATTCTAATTTTGATATATTTGCAGATCGTAGCTGGATAGCATGTTAGACGCAATCCTTGATTCCACATGGCCAAACTATTCCAGTCTACTACAAAGCAGGACATACGGCACTCTAAGTAGTATAAACAACGCACAACCATTTTTTTTTGTTTTTGTTTTCTTATTTTTACGAGGGCAGGTGAATATTTTCAAAACACACTACGATGTTCGTAAATGCGTGCTCATAGGACCTATAGTGCTAGATTTCTACTCAATACAAATACCTCGAGACGAGCTTTTGAAACCAAGTTTACACTGCAACAATTCATTCCACTTATCTAGCAATATTCCCCTCTCGAAGTGTTCGCATTTGGCAGGGGACATTGCAACGAAGGTTCTGCGGATGATTCCTCTCTGTTTGTGCTCAGCGATCAACATGCTACTCCACCTAACCCCACTCGATATCCCCGGTTAGTAGCTAGTCACATATACGGCTGCAAAATTAAAGGCCGGCTCTAAATGGACGAGCTATATTGCCGGCCACGCTTCTATCCTGTACGACGGGATAACTTTGGCAGAGAACTCTGACTACATTGAGCCCACTACAGTTTTTGAGAAAAAGTTTAAAATAACGTACCCAGAAAGATAAAAATGGTCCCGACAAGCCCGCTAGGGCTGCGTGAACTTTTACACATGTGGATGAAAAACCAAGGACGAGATGGGTAGCGGAGTCTTTTGCAATCAACTAAAACTGAATCAGGCCTTAAAGCTACCAGATCACTGCAGCGTCTTCCAGGAGGAGCTTCCACATGAACGACCTTACTGACGTTCAGTGAATAATAGCTGTATAAGGTAAATACAGAAGTGGGCCGCCGAGTTCACCGCCCTGAGGAACGCCAGCCGAAATCGTAAGGTTTGTCTTCGTTTAGACATCAAGCTTCGTGCCACACTTTGTCAAAGGCTTGACACGCGTCAAGGAATACACTCGAACTTTTTCTATTATGTACATCAGTTATACGATGTACTTGGTCAATACCAGTAGTTGAATGCTTGCATAAAAAAATTGAGATCTACTTACTCGTTAGTAATTTCGAGTTATATCAATCAGGAAAGTCAAGGTTTCAGAAAGAATGGAGGCGGAGAGAAATACCGACATTCAAAACAGATATCAACTGCTATAGGCCTTCCACAAAGCCTATTTAAAGCTCTAAAATCTAAAGTCGTCCAAAAAACCACAAGAGCATTTTACAAATCACCTCCACCTCAGTTCATTGCACGAATACACACCATCACGCCTCCTGTGTTATTTATGGCAACAATAATTGAATCGAAAAACTGGGCGACCACTGTAATCTGTCCACTGCACGAGCTCGCAAGTATCCATTTCTATGTATAGAAAAATTTGAATATTGCCGGTTGATCATTTACATTGAGGCCACAAGTCCGCCCCGTGCCTATCATAACGATGACGATGATGAAGGTCTTGCCGCTGTTTATCCCATCCCGAGGACTTCCGTCCTTCGCATGGCCAATTAAATCTTACTCGCGAGAACGTAGTTATAGTTGACATATCTACACTGTATAGCCATATGCCATGAAGAAACGGTCGAGCTACAGAAACCTGATCCTAGCGAGGAATTTAATTCTATTTAACTCAATGAACCGCAATGCATTCATTCGATCGGTATAGCTAGCCAGTTGCTGGCATAGAAGTTGCCACCGTTCCCTACATGTGTAGATACATTCCGGCAACCCTCAGCGATCGATGATGATCTATAATGATAGATGTATGTATGTGTATCAACAAGATGGCCACGCCATCGTCTATACCATCTTCACCATCATTGTCGTGGTCGTCGTCAACAACATTGTCGTCTTGGTTTGGTATGGCTGTGGTCACAATCCGATTCGTCCACGTCCACGTTCACGTCATCGTTGTTTAGCGCTTGTGGCTGAATGTAAGTCTGTAGCTGCTGCTTAATTATTGAAAATGCTTAAGGAACGAAGGATCACCAGGAACATGACAGCTCACCGTGCCGTACATCATCATGCACCAAGTCGACCAGTTGCCTTGAGCATCTAGTATCGAGCACTAAGTTCTCCGCCATACCTCGGGAAATTGTAATTTTTCTCTCTCCACTCTACACCTACCACCTTCGGTTGCATTCGCGTTTTCCCTCCATCTATTCATTTTGCCCTCGACGTAGTCCTGCGTGTGTATCAAGAAATGTGGAGCAAAAAAAATGGTCTATGAAAGGAAAAATTAGTTACTGTCGATTCGTACATGACGGGCGGGGAGTTTTTTTCTCAACCAACCAACTTGGGTACTGACAATGCCACTCCAATGGACCACATGCTGGAGACAAGGCGAATGGAAGCCTTGTAATTAGCCTGGTCGCGGAAGAATCGCAAATAACATTTTATGCCTATTTGGGTGTTAATATAAGTATGTATCTATGTATGTACATATTACATGTATGCATGTGTGTGTGTGAAAGGATACCACTGGATCTTATGACGCGACTCGTCATGTCAGGTTGCATAGAATCCTAATTAAAAATTCACATCATTAATGCGGGATTGAAGTAGCGAGAGATTACTTAACGTGTTGTACGGGTAGCCCTTGGTGGCAGGCGGAGCGCATGTAATTGATATCCGATTTTCCCACGGAACTGAAATTCCACGCCATGGTGCGGCAGCACTGAGTGATGTTTAGGCGGTGGGGAGAAATAATAGCCATCGCTACCACCACTTATGTGAATATAGGTATGGTTGTGTCGAACGGATTGAGAGACCACTGACGGATGTATGATGAAACATAAAACGGATTCCATTTGCGGCTAGATGAAGTTTACTTAATTAACTTGGATGAGTATGCATACAACTTTCCGTAAACAGCAGGGTTAGGTGCGAAAGGATTCGTTTTTTGTTAATTCGTGGGGCGTTGAAGTCAAAAGCTCTTGATTCGGATACGCCACTGTCTCCAGTTTAATTAGCATTCATAACTGCCTCGAAGGAAGAACACATTCAGAGTCCAAACAATAACAAACCACATGCAACCTATCATCGGCTGTCAAGAGTCGTCACGTTCACCTCGTCGTCGTGTCAGCCAATGGACCGACCATCCTGTCCTGTACCTTTCCACTTCAGTCTGTCATCGTCATCACATCTCGTTCAGGACGAACACTACACCACAGTCGAGTGACGCAGAATGTTTTAATTAAAATATCAAACTCGAACCAAAGGACATGGACACATTGTACAAGTGCTCGCATTCGTACACTGCCAAGAGCTACCGACAACACACGATACGACACACACGGACACGGTACGGATCGATCGATTCTGCTTTTTGAAAAGGCTGACCTAACCACAGCAGGTAAGAAAATATTTGTTGTTAAGTTGGTAAGTTGGCAAGATGGTCGGCCATACAGACACACAGGACAGGAGAGCAGGATCTGCTCTCTTCAATGTAATTTCATGGGCAAATGACAGTGAGGAGTAGGTGTAGATTACACCATTCATTCTTCTCAAGTGTCCGGTTCTGCTTGTCACAATATCTGGCCCGCTTGGCCAGACCGGGCGAGCGACGACGTATCCATGACAGGCTCAAGACATCGGGTTCGTGCGATGAAATCCACACCGAAATCATCGGTTCTTTCTGTTCGTTCGTATTTTAGTTGTACTCAGATGTAAATGAGTTGCATATGGCTCTCCACAGACGTACGTACGTTACGTATCACACCGTCGTCAGGCACCTAGCTTCAAAGCGAGAGGTGAACGGACGAAAAGTGGTTGTCGGTGTCCTGCACTTGTAGTTTTTATTTTTATTTCTATGTATTCACGTCTCCCTCGTGACGTTTTCCTTTTTCTCAAATTATAATTAGCTCTCGGGTGTAATTTGCAAATTAAGTCGTTAAAGGAAAAACTCACTCCGTCCGATGGACGAATGAAGCAACGCGAGATACACAGCCATGGATGAACACCACATGCGCTCGGATCAGCGCACAGAAGGAACGACAACATTTGAGTCTCACTCCTATGCAGACGTACGTACTTGTGTACATATGGATGATGGGTGAGGTGCAATAACATCTCCTGCACACACACATCCCGTGGATTTTAACTGATTCTTGCATGGTAACGTCTGTATACATGTGCTGCAAAGCGTGCATTGATTCCACCTACGTATAATGACTAGGACTAACTTTCGAACACTCACTCCAGTACTCACATGTGCAAGGATTGATTAGCTAAGTGCTTAAGAGCTACGAGCACGATATCGATAACCAATTCCACTCAAGCGACGTATAGTGAGCAAAGCTACTCGAACATAATTACGCTTAATAAAATGATAAGAGCTATTTTCCAATTAGTCACACGCATAGCTGAACTCTGCTCCCGCACTGCCACACTGCCGCATCGAACGTGTAAACTGATTAGCTGCGAGCCAAAAGAACACTGTCGAGCGTCTCGAACTAAACTAATTGATATGCTGATAGCCAATGGTTGATGGCAGGAAAAATCCCTAAACGCCCCGCTTATTGGCGTCCAGGACATTTTGTTTTCCATCCTAGAGGCCGAGAAGATGATAGAGCAACATACGTACGACACGAAATGGCCTAACACATGTTTCTTGGCTACAATAAATGTGTGTTAGGTGGACTGGTTTTTTGCGGCACAGGACGGTGGCTATTTGTGGTGCTCGTGTTTAATCAAAAACTCATTAAGCCCATGTAGAGATGGAACTGAAAGCGAAAGGCACGCATTGTGATCGGGAGCTGATGCTGTTTTGTGTGGTTGCTTCGGGAACGTCTTCTCCATTGTGGTTTTGTAAATGTTGGTGTGCGGTTTGTTTAACGAGGATCAATCACTGAGCGAAGGTGGTATGTTGATGGATTTTATGGAGTTGATAGTAATTAGCACCTTGTTGCTGGAGTTGTGGAGGCAATTAGGAGTCTACTATTGTTGTGGCAAGTCACAACTTGGTCTGTGGGCGTTTAATCGTTGTCTGTCTTTCGTTGACTAATGTGATCTTGACGGCTTGAGAGTTAAACAAAAAAGTAACTATTCAATTCTCAGGAGAAGTTGATGATGACTTTTTATGACCGCTGGCATAGTATAGTGAGCAGGTGCTCCATGCGATCGATTCGGTTTTGCCTGCCAACGCGGTTTTAGTCTCTGAATTGTATAAGCTTTCGCTGGGATGGAATACAACGTCCCACATAATTGTATGGTTCAATCTTGCATGCTTACTTCCTTACTTACTTATCAAGCTAGCAATCCATGGAGGATCTGAGCCTGGGCTATAGCTTCCAGTTATGCTTCCGGTTATCCAGACTTAGTTGTCTTACATACGCGATTACTTGGTCTTTATACTGGAGGTTCGGTCTTCCTGTTCTTCTCGAACCAGAAGGCTCAGATTTGAAGATCCTCTTAGCTGGATCATTGGTGTTCATGCGCTCGATGTGGCCGAACCACTGTAGTCGACGGATCTTTGCCTTCCGAACTATATCCACATCTTTGTACAGCTCTTAGAGTTCGCGGTTAGACTTTCTTCTCCATACACCTTTTTTATGGATGAGGCAAATAAAACTTCGAAGAGCTCTGATGGCAAGCCAACTGAGCCTGCAGCCTTGTTGTTCTTCAGCTTTTGAATAGAAGTGTTGCTTAAGTACATCCCCTACTCCCTGCGCGGCGGTAACAAGATTATCATCGAAATTTCGAATGGTCTGGGTGCCTTTTTTGAAGTCTTTCGCAAGGCTTCTACCTTTTTTTTTACCAATGTTTTGTTTCTTCCTAGACTCCTCGATATCCTTGGGCTGGGAGGCCGCGAAGATTCTTTTTTTCGCCTCCCTTCTTCTGAATCGGTACTCATCTTGGGCTGTCCTGATTTTTCGCTGCAGCGCCTTTTGCTACGTCTCGTCGGTTGTTGACTTTTTCTGCTCACATTCGCCATCATACCCCGGGTTTCTCATCGGGGGTGGTAGGCACTTCCTGAATGGTTGAACGGCAATGCAGCCACATATTGTTGACATTTGTGTTCAACTTTAGCATACCGCAGAGTCTTTCGCTTAGTTGCTCCCTGTAAACTCCGGTGTGCTCAGGCATCCAATATCGAACTTCCTCATGGTGGGCTGGTGCAACTTTCTGACATTGAACAGTCGAGCTCTGAATGTTGCTGCTACGAGGAAATGGTCAGAGTCGACGTTTGACCCCCTGAATGTTCGCACATTCAGGATGTTTGACGAGTGTCTTGCGTTAATGGCAGTTCGACCATCCGAGGATCGCCAGGTTGCTATGTGGATACGATTGCGAGGAATTCCTGTGCTACTTATCACGGCGTCGTGAGTCGGACGCTGTTGTCCGTTGCTGAGGCTTTGCATCACTCCGCTAAAGGTGTTTTCCTTACCGAATTTGGCATTGAAGTCCCCGAGTACAATTTAAACGTAATCTTTCCAGATAATGTTATGAAACAGTTTACTGAAAAAGTGCTCATTATTAAGACATTTGATTCGGAAGTCGATGAATCAATCATATTTTTACAAAGCATGCGGTCCCCTAATCAATTAACCGTCAAAAGATTGATAACACTCCTCCGAGGGATCAGTCTCCTTAACATCGTGTAGAGCATCTTCCCTAGCCTATTGTGTGAACGCCGAAACCCTTTGTGGATAACCTTATCAGTGTGGTTTCAGGCCAGGTAAATACAATATAAACTAAATATTCACACTGCGACAGATCTTGGTGTAGAGCTAAGGATAGCAAATCGACATTCGCCGCCTTTTCGTCCATCTTAAGGCCGCGTATGACAGTGTGCATAGAGACGATCTATACAGTGCCATGTCCAGTTTTGACTTCCCTGCCAAACTCGTCAGATTGTGCAGGAGTTAACCGAGACTTTTGATGTTAAAAAAGGATTTAGAAAAGGTGACGCACTCTCATGTAACTTTCTCAATATCGTACATGAAAATATCATACGAGACTCACTGGCCAGGAGAAGACGTACGATCTATGTCAAGCCTATGGAATTGCTTGCATATGCAGATGACATTGACGTAATTGAACGAGCACAGCGAGACGTCAATAAATAATTAATTTTTTGTCGCGTAAGTTCAAGAGCCTTATTATTGTTGCGGACACGAACAGGGGTATGTTCGAATTTTGCTGTCAAAGTTTGGAATGCTCTGGAGCAGCTGAAAAGGAAATGATGGTAACTTTCAGCGGCATAGTGCGGAATGTCAATGCCAGCACACGGAGCATTCTAGAGACTTCTAAATTGGAACGTCTGACGGCGAGATTGGACCGAGGGCTATATATAAGCGGGAACACTCGTCCTCGGGGGCATTCAGTGTCAGTGACTCAATGATCAGTCGGTAATCCAAAGTGAAAGTAATCAAACCCTCCAATGAGTTAGTGAAAATTTATCTAACAGTTGTCGAGACAAAGTGTATACAAAAGGTGTGTAAGCAATGAAGCATTAATTGCTTTAAGAGGTTGTAATAAAGGTGAGGTACCGAGATATTTGATCTGAGGTGGAGTAATAAAGTGTGTATTGAATAAACAAGGAAACGGTTTTTCGCAATCCAGTGGTCGAACCCTATTCTGGAATATTCATTTTCGTAACATTATATTTGTCACCCAACCTGGGCGGAGTGCAGATAGTTTGGGTCGTAGATATTCGTTCACTGCCCTCCAGTGGTGGTTGTCCTAAATTTTCACGTTGGTTACAGTTCTCAGCAAATGTCCCTGCGCCTTATTTAGAAAACCTTATACAATTCAATTATGCCAGAACCAACTTCTGTGAAGCCGTTTGAACTAATTGGATTCGCTTAATGGTAACTGACTAAGCTCAATATCTACAAAATTATTAAAGTCACCTCGAGTCTAGGAAGTTGTTTAGTTTTTTCAGGTCTTTTAAGTTTTGAAATCTAGAAGGCCAGGGAATTTTGCCTGCCTTTTTTGAAGTCATTTTGACTATTTTCATTTGGAGTCATCTGGAGCGCCGAAAATCCTTGAGTCCATTAAAATCGTCAACTTCGTTTTTTTTGTCTTGAAATTATTACAGTCAATTAAAGTCTAATCAAATCTTTTGAATTGTTTGGATTTCTTTAAAGGGTTTGAAAACACTTTAGTTTAACCAATTTATAGGCACTGATGCTAGCTAAATTGATTGAACTTTTTGCTTGAAGATCAATTCTTAACAGTTCCTTTGCCTTTCAAATTAGTTCTTTCAACTTGATTTTCTGAAAATCATTGTGACTTCAAATTGATTAAGGATTTTGTTATTTAGTCTGAAGTCTTTCGGAAGTCCAATGAAATAAATGCGAATATGAACAACATCTATAGACAGCTCTTAAAATTTTCGTGTCGGAACTATTTAATTGCGAAGACCGATGGTTGACGCACGTATTTATTTGGGTAGCGTTTCAGACCCCGGTGACCATAGACTTCAACGAGATACCCCTTCACTTTGTACATGGTATTTCTAGAGGGGAGAAAGCGAGCAAACAGAGCAAAGAAGTTGATCGTGTTTAACATGGCAAACGCCAGCTTCGATCTCTGTCCCTGCTCAATCCAAGTTGACACACAGCCTCCGCGTGCCCCCCCCCCCCCCCCCCCTGGATAGCTACCCTGGCACCCGCCAGGTAGTGAACCAATGTGTGCAGCGATCCAACCCCTTATTCCTGTTGAAAGAGGAACCTGGCCCTCCAGGTTGGGGGTTGTGTTTAGGGGTAACATCCCCATCACGTAAAAACTTACTTGTTCCGAAACGACAACAAGCAACGGATACGGACGGTTAAATGCTGATGACCCCTGCAAACAACTAACGGACTTGAGAGTCTGCACCTGGAATGTGAGGTCCCTTAACAGACCGGGTGCAGGCGATCAATTGGAGCAAACCCTCAACGGCTATAAAGCAGATATAACCGCACTCCAAGAAGTGCGATGGGATGGACCAGGCAAAAGACGGATGAAAAACTGCGACATCTACTACGTGAACTGCTACAAGGAGAACGAACAGGGCCTATTCGGGTGCGGATTCGTTATTCGAGGAAGATTCCGACAAAAAGTCTGAAGCTTCCGGGATATAAGCGAACGCCTCATAACAATCCGCATCAAAGCTAAATTTGGAAACATTAGCTTAATATGCGCTCATGCCCCAACGGAACAAAAGGACGATCGACTCAATGAAGAATTCTACGATCTCCTAGACAGAACATATGCCCAATGTCCCAGCTGCGACACAAAAATAGTCCTAGGAGACGATCATAGGAAAGCATAGCCTCCATAACACCACATCCGACAACGGACTTAGGCTAATCGATTTCCTAGCGGGGTGTAACCTCCTTGTAGCAAGCATCTCAACATCCGCAAGGGTACCTGGCGGTCCTTTGATCAATCGACCACCAACCAGATTGATCACATTGCGATCGATGCCAGACAATCGCGAGATCGAGGAGATGGAGAGATGCTTCCGCAGGAATAACGCCCGTAAGTTTTACAATAAAGTAAAACAAACATGCCATGACAACATGGCTGCAAAGCCAGAGCGGCGGCGGCCTGCAGGGATGAAAATGGAGAACTGGTAGTGGAGTCGCAGTCGATGCTGAGGATTTGGAAAGACCACTTCCGCAGACTGTATAACGGCGATGATAGACAAGATACCGCTGTCAGGCAGAACGAGCCATTCGTAATAGACGACAATGTAACAGAATTCAGTCAAAATAGCGATATCAAGACTAATAAAGCCGCGGGCGCAGACGGCATGTCTGCTGAGCTTCTTAAGGCGGCTGGAGATGAGCTGGTAAGGTGCATGCACCATCTCATTTGCAAGGTATGGTCGGAGGAAAGCATGCCCGACGAATGGAATCGTTTGCCCGGTCCATAAGAAAGGAGACCCCTATAACTGCGCCAACTATAGGGGAATAAGTCTCCTTAACATCGCATATAAGATCTTCTCTGCCGTATTGTGTGAACGCCTGAAACCGCTGATGGATAACCTGATCGGCTCTTATCAGTGTGGTTTCAGGCCAGGTAAATCCACAATAGATCAAATATTTACGCTACGGCAGATCTTGGAGAAGACCCATGAATACCAAACCGACACTCACCACGTCTTCGTCGATTTCAAGGCTGCATATGGCAGCGTGTATAGAGATTAGCTATACAAAGCCATGTCTAGTTTTAACATCCCTGCCAAACTCGTCCGACTGTGCAGGATGACAATGGAGGATTCTCGCTGCTCCATTAAGGTCGGTAATGAGGAAACCGAGACCTTTGATGTTAAAAAAGGATTTAGGCAAGGTGACGCGCTGTTATGCAACTTTTTCAACATCGTGCTTGAAAAGATCGTGCAAGAGTCACTGGCCACCACAAGAGGTACGATTTATTTAAAGTCTACTCAATTGCTTGCGTACGCCGACGACATTGACGTGATTGGACGGACACAGCGAGACGTCAATGAGGCCTTTGTAAGCATTGAGGTAGAAGCGGCTAGGATGGGTCTCAAGGTTAATGAGGGTAAAACCAAATATCTGCTTTCATCTAAAAGAGACGGACAACACCGACGTATTGGCCAGAACGTCACCATGGGCGGATATAGCTTTGAAGTGGTCAAGGAATTCGTCTACCTTGGCTCACTAATGACCAGCGACAATAAGCGACACAAGCGCTGAGATAAAACGCAGAATCACTCTTGCCAACCGCTGTTCCTTTGGGCTCAAGAGGCAATTGAGAAGTAGAGCCCTCTTTCGGAAAACCAAAGTGACACTATATAAGACCATAATCTTGGACCTTTTGTTAAGGTCCAATAACTTGCATTTCATCGACGTACACTTTCGGACTCGAATTTATCCACAACACTATGAATAGTCCTCTCGGAAGGCCGAAGCACGGGGAACGTTGCCGGAACAGAACACTCATTTTAATAAAACAATTTCATCATTTGCGCGCGTGTTGTTGAATGCTAGGTGCATCCATGGTGATTTGCCAAAACATACTGAATAAATAGCCAATTCGGCAGATGTACAGTGGAAATGCTTGTGTGTTAAAGAACACGCAGCAAGTGTGTCATTCGACACACTTTAATATTAAGTGTGTCACTTAACACGCGTGTTCTTTGGAATTGAGATAACTATTCGTGTTAAAACATTATAACACGTTCTATTGCTTGCGTGTCATGAGTACACCTTAAGTGTGTTGCAGCGACACACTTATTAATAACTAACACATTTTGGATTATTCAATCAAACACAAGTGAAGAATGCTAGGTGCATCCATGGTGATTTGCCAAAACATACTGAATAAATAGCCAATTCGACTGATGTACAGTGGAAATGCTAGTGTGTTAAAGAACACGCAGCAAGTGTGTCATTCGACACACTTTAAGATTAAGTGTGTCACTTAACACGCGTGTTCTTTGGAATTGTAATAACTATTCGTGTTAAATCATTATAACGCGTTCTATTGCTTGCGTGTGTACTCATACACCTTAAGTGTGTTGCAGCGACACACTATTAATAACTAACACATTTTGGATTATTCAATCAAACACAAGGGAAGATTTAACCTTGCCAGGAAGTAATTTGCAAGTTGCGTAATGGTTAACAAGCTTGACTCTCAACCCAGTGATCCTAGTTCAAATCTCAATATCCGCAGCCACCAGAAAGCAACGACACTTAACCTCGACCTCAGCTCTGAAGCAACAAATGGTTCGGAGAGCGGGGGACTAGATGAGTAAGTTTTTGTTCGCTGCGAAAAATGTTTACAGGAACCTTGAGATTTGAACACAGAATCCCTGTGTTGGGGGTCCAGTGTGTTAGCCATTACACAATGGGTCCGGGTCGCAATTTGCTTTCTGGCAAGGTTGCATATACATAGTCGAGAATTTCCCTTTTGCTTTCATAACAACACACTTGAAATTGCATAAAAAAAGACTACAACGAAAATACACGCTTTTGTGTGTTGCAGTAACACACTTACCATTTGTAGTGTATTGAAATACCCATTATAACCTCTGGTCCAAATTGAGTGATACCCCTCTAACTTGTGTATCTAATAGTAGATTTGGTAGCATTTTGCTGCATCATCTCGGAGATGGCTTTCTGGCATTCTTTGTCTTGAAATGTAGGACGAATCTGTTGAATAAATAGACGGCAGACCAGATAGATAATGCTATATAGATCTTATTTCGTAGTAATGAATGAAGGTCATACAACGACGCTTTTGATAATATCACCATAATGAGAACCAGAATAACAAGGGTGTTGTACTAAGAAAGATTGTACTAAGATTGTTAGCAAACATTTTTGCTTTTCGTAAATTAATCTTTTGTCTTGAGGTCTAGTCTGGGACAATGAACACATTTTTTTCAGAGAATATCACCGAACTTGGTAGAGTACCAAAAGTTCTGACGAACTGAACAGGACTTTCACAACTTTGTTTTATGTTTTAAGGATCTGCCTTTGAGCCGAATATTTTTCCAATATCGAACTTTCCTAGCCTTGCTGCCCTAACCCCGTCTAAGTATGGTAAGCAGAACTAAAAGCCTTTCGAAAAAACGGTTAGAATTGCCAACGACATAAGATAAAATCTTGCGAATGGACAACTTAGCACTAGAATCGGATACTATTCTCAGACATTTGTAAATGTGTAAAAAAAAAAAATAGTAGAAATAGACAAAATCTTTCTTCCTTAACAACAAGCCATTGAAAATACCAAAGATTTTCAGCGACTTTACGCATCTGATTCGAGTCTTATTTCTTCCAATCATCTTTCAATCTAATCTACTTTTCCACCTGACTAAATGTCAAGTAACTCCGATAAGTAATTAAGAAAATCTTCACTCAGTCTAGGATCTCAATTAGAGTCTTGATACAGACAATCAAAACTAATGAATTTACGAGAGTCGATGTACCAGCCGCAGTCCTCTCACAATCGACTCTCTTACAGCATCACGCGACCATAAATTAATTGGCTCTTACGCTTATCTCAACTCAGCATTTATTACTGCAAACGAAACGTCTTTACTCTACCTATGTGGAGGTGTCGAAGATGCCTGTAATTGGAAGTTGCTCTTGAGTGTAAATTCAGAAGAGGCACTCCAATTGGAATAGTGGGAAATCCGAAGGTACAGCTTCCAATAGCTACCTGGAGGCTTAAGATACACCAGTACAGGTGAGATTGAGTGGAACTGAGTGAAAACTCTATGCCAATCAGCCAGGTACCAGGCACGTCTTTGGCACACCTATACCCCATCGGGATGTATACTAAGCCAGTTCGGTCGGTTGAGCCATTGAGTGGTTACCAATGTTCTGCATTCCATTCGTTCCTACCACTCAACCACATGCGGATGGTTAGCAGCAGTTACCACTGTTTGAGAATATCTTGTATCTAGAACGCATGCCTGAGTTTGTTTACTTCTTCTTCTTCTTCCATTTTCCATTCGTTTCGATATTACTTTGCAGGTCGTCGTTTAATCGGCTGGAGCTTTCCATTCGATTGAGTAAACGACTATAGGAGTGTAATGGTCACTGCCCAAGTCCAGCTCGATTCATCCAGTCTGGAGTCTGTAGGCCCCCTGTGCTGGTTTGGCCGTTGAGTGTGATTCAGTGCTTGAGACCGGTTCAAGTTGTACGAGCCGATTGTGAAGTATTAACGGAAAGCGCTACAATAACTCTCGGATCTGCGTAGGAGCTCTCCTCTAATATTTCGTTTGTTGTTTTGCTTTTAGTTTTTTCTTCGGGTGGTAGACAAGTAAAAAAAGTGTTTTTTGGTGATAAATTTGAAAGAAAAAAGATTTGGAATCTATCCATAGGAAAAAAGTATATTTTTTTGTCATCTTGCCTGTAAAATAAAGTGCGGCTGAGATATCAGGATACCCTGCCCGGAGGCGTATACTGGTACAATCGGAGTTATCCTGTTGGTTTATCTCAACGAGTGTTTGGTGCGTGCTTCGCTCGATTTCTTGTGCATAAATACACTGATAGGATCGATGTAGTAACATAGGTGTGTTCTGTTCTATTCTGTGCTCTCGGGAATTGAGGATTACCGACGACCGAGGATTTTGTAACTTTTCCTGAAAAGAAAAGATGTAAAGGTAGGTGGAATGGATGTCTTTTTTTCGTTAATATTTAATCGACAAATTTCTTACGGCTATGTCTATGTTTCTGTTTGCGTCATTAATTACGATATTTACCTGATTGGCGCCTATTGAATAGACCTGTGTCTTGAGATATACATCAATTTCGCCGCAGGTAGCTGTGAGAAAGTGCTGAGCCACAGTACAGAAGTGATGGGCCTAACGTCTCTTAATCAATTTTCTTCTTTTTTGTTCCAAAAAACAGGGTATTGTCTTCGAATAGTGTTGAATAGAAACCCGAAGAAAAATGATTAGATCTAAAGTGTCGAAGGTTTTTACGACATTTCATTGTATTGGAATGTGTTTAAGGAGCCACTCGATGAGGTGAGGTAATGGCAATCAAAAGACAATAAAAGAACAACACTAAGACTATGGGCAAAAGTTGGCGTATCTAATTGTTAACTACTGCATTTCATGCATCTGCAAGCAGCATACGGCTGGCCCACTCACAGTACAATAACGTTTGCGCAACAGAGATTGAGGTCGATTTTCTGGATTCAATTCCGAGGCCCAATCAACTTTTATTTTCTTTTCTTTGATTTTGCACTTTCCAAGCGTTTTTTTCTGTTTTCTCGACAAAGCGTGCTCGAAAGACAACATTAGAGAAACCACAAAATGACTGAAGCGTAAATGCTTCGTCAACCGACAATATAAATGACCTAACTGCATGGACTTGATCACTACCATCTTGTCTCTGTTCCTAAGAAATAAAAGGGAAAAAACAAAAAAAAACGATCTAGTCGGGGACATGAGAAGCAAACTCCCTCCGATGAAGCAATTTTTTGTCGAGAGCTAATTAGTCTTAGATAAAAGCTTTTTCGTGTCATCGTCGATATATTGTACACAATAACGAGCTACCAGATGCCAGATGAAAAGGAACAGAAAAAAAAAAAAAAAAAAAAACGAAAAAACCTTCCACATGCCCCTTAAATGCGTGTTGATTAAGTCATCAAGTCACCGAGGCTAGACAACCTCCACTAAGATAACTACAATTCGTTTCGTTGTAGTAGTAGTTATCCCGAAACATAGCAGGTAGCATCGCGCTACCGATACATCTTCTTCCATCGCCCATGCGACCGGGTGCTACAATTATGATTAGAGTGTCTGGCAGCGACCAGCTTATAAATGAAACTTAATGACTGGATATAAGATTTCGTAAAATTTTTATTACCTTTTCTCATTTAAGTCAGGTTGTCGGCTCTCTGTTACTCGTAAACCTGATCGGGGGCCAATTTGTCACGCAGAGAAATTAGGATGAATCTCGGCGAGATGATACATCGAAAGTGGCACTAAGTAGTTTGAGGGCTTTCCATACATCCATCTCTGTGTAACTCATGATTTATGACACACTCTTTTGTGATTATCAATCACTATGGCTCCGCGGGAGCAAATCAAAGTCCAACGATTGCTGCCTTAAGGCTCCGAAATTTTGTCATAGTCAGGATAACCATCATCCCACTCGTTGAGCGTGCTCGACAACTAGTTCGAGTGGAAAACAATCTAATTTTGTTTTCGTTTCGTTGGCAGTTTAATAATGACATGAGGGATGAAGTCAGGCTATAAGCCTGCTCGTTCTGCCCACAAAGGATTTTCGGAATTATGATAGTAAAAAGTGTAAGACGAAAATAACTAGATCCCAAGAGAAAAAACAAAAAACAAACGCAGGACCACAAAAGGACCATTCGAAGGAGTGGATACAAAATTTACGATTATTACACACATAATACGAGTACTCTGGTACGTACAGGATGCTCGTCGTCTCGTAAAAACCAAAATACGGCTAGATAACCGGAATTACAATGTCACTTTCCCACCCCCACCACGCCACGTTATCGGTTCTATCGGGTGGAGAAACTTAATTTTTGGTCCTTCCAAGAAGACTCGATATCATCTTTGTCTTCCACTTTATTTCCCGGATATTGGTGATAAGCCAATGGATGGTGTCTTATCCCTTTCCCTATGCCATTTTGGGTTAGATGGCGTACACAAAGTATCTATCACTCCCATGGGAGACATCATGAAATGATGAACGAGTAAAGACAATTTTTCTGATTATTCGACTCACAAGGATACATGTAATCGAATATGACGAACTGGCTATGAAACATTCAATCTTACCTCTTAGACTCCCTACATAGGCCAAAGCAAACAAAAAAGGACATATCAATGGGATTTGAATAGGGCGCTGATGAAAGCCATTCCGCTCATAATTCATCATCGATCCGCGCAATGCTGGCATAGTGTATTGTCCTCAAATTCCCTAGGGAGGATCCATGTCCTGAACTTTTCACCCCTTGATTCCACAGTTTAAGCAAGACTAAGCAAATCGCATTAAAGTCAGAACGACTTGGAAGTTGGGAAAAATAATAAAATCAATCAATCATCCTTGTGGCCCTTCTCACTGAGCCTCGAACAGCCGTTTGGAGAATTTAGATACACTTTCCATTCTTGCGGTAATTTTTTCTCTGTTTTGTGTGTTGCTTTTGAATGATGAGATTTTTGGGGCGGATACTAGACGACGGTAATGGTATATCGGCCGCACGCTTTTCCTATGAATTTTTCATTAGCATTTTGGGAAAGTGCGATATTAGTTCTGGGAGGTTTTCAATATCGTCGATGTTGTTGTTCTGTTTTTGAATTAATTAACTTTAATGAGTGGACGGTTGGTCCAGGCTGTGCGCGTAAAAGTAATTTCTCACCCTCGGGCTGTATTGATAAGTCATGCAGTCTGAATGGTGTGGAAAATGATAGGCTTATGGACGGAATTTTTCAGATGAGCTTTGGTAATAGCTTTCGGGAAGATTTTCCCTAATTTATTTGATTTTTGTGATACAAGCTGGCTTTCAATTGTGGACGTTTTCTTGTAACATACGGAATTTAAACGGTGGTGAACGGCAATCTTTAGGGAAATTTTTCTTGACGAAATTCACATTTAATGACTGACATCACCGTATACCATGTGGTACTCTAAAGTAAGGTTAGGTAAGGTAAATGGGTGCCCTATTGACGAGAGATCAAGGGTCACTTAGAATATGAGGAGTTCATTGTGGCTAGTTAACGTTTAACCCCGAAGAAACTTAAAAGTTGCCCTTTGAGCTGAACCACTTAGATGAAGATAGAAATCCCAGTAGTCTGTTCCGCCCAATGTTACTTAACTCTTCTAGTCCCGAAAGGAAGTGGCCTCCAAAGAAATATGTTCCTTTTTTTGGGCTAGTGCCGGGCAGATGACCAATGGATTCGATTTCCTCTTCATCCCTGTAGCTTCTGCAGAAATCATTGTGCGGCGGGTCTAGTGTGGCTACATGGTAGTATATCATGCAGCGCCCAGTGAAGGCACCGATTGCCAATCGAATATTCCCACGACTGAACTTTAGCAAACATTGTGAAGTTTGCGCCTGATCTTATTTAGCTAGCTCGTTTGCTTTCCCTATTACGAAAATGTTCATATAACACAGTACTCAGCAGAGGGCCACCTTGTTGACATCTCCCCTAGCCTCTCTTTGCAGAGTTTTACAAAAATGGATCTTATCCATGTTGTTTGTAGAGCCTTGATAACTGCCTGGCTGTCAACATAGATGTTGACCCTCTTACCTGAGAAGTTTTCTCTTAGAATCAGGCCTGCAGCCTGTTTAATTGCGAAGACCTCAGCTTGGAAAACGTTACAACCATCATCAAATCTATAGGAGTGATTTGCTTTACGATCCAAGACTGATGCCTGGCCCTGAGGACTCCTTGCCCAGAGACTGGATTCTTGCATTCTTTGCGCAGTCCCGGCTGCGATGCTTTCGCAGTATTGGACATATATTGGAAGGTGGTAGGTTCAGAATTGTTTCAAAAGCGGTCATTGGTGTAGATTTCATAGATCCAGTCGTCGCCAGACAACTTGCCCTCTGAATCCTTCAAACACCTTGAATATGGCATTTATTCTGAAGTGCCTTCCACTAAGTAATCGAACCATCGACTAAAATAAGTCCTACCACCACCTACCAGTGTACAACCAATATACCACTTTTGATTTGAAGTCCCATATCTTTTCAAAGGCTACTCTGCACGAATGCAGTGCCACGTAGGCTTTTTTGGTTCTTTTAATAATGTGGTACCCTAAAGGGTGAATATTTCCCTTGTATCACCTGTATGTCATTTTGTCGATATTTTCTTATTCACTTAAAAAGCACTGCCTGGGCTTCAAATAACATATCCCGTAGATCGGCTTGCTCTAGCTATCCTCCATTCCTTAGAGAAGGTTCATTTTCGTCTGTTTTCTAAAACCCGTCTACACAATTTACGCCTTTTGTACCCTTGGTACACAATTCAAGCCAACAATAGTCCATAGCCATGATAACCAGAGACTTTAACTGCCTTGAAATGGGCAAATCTACACGCCGTTTTGGCCAGTTCATTGAAGGAGTTCGTCCTCTTTCAGCTTTAACCTAAAGCGACTTCATTATTTTAGTTTCCCTCCAAATGTCAGATAGAAATATAAACGAGACTGAGTCAACAACATGTAGTAAGTCTATTAACCATCATCATGTGCACTTTTTTCCACCAAAAACACTAGTCATCATGGAGTTCGCCTTCAGTTCTCTCGTCGAGTTTTATGCCTTGTCCAAATATGGGAAACTGATTCCTGATAGATAGATAACTCCTGTGAAATTGGCCAAACTACAATGACGAATTTCGAGTCCATGTTTTTCTGTCAACCATCGTTCCTGATCTATCGTTCAAGCCACCGCCAAGTAGAAACTCCTGGTTTAATCAGCAATGTGAACTAGTCCATGCAGCAAAGCAAAACTACGAGCAGAAAAGGAGAGAGGAGCACACGCTTAAAAAAAAAAAAAAAGAGAGAGAATGGAAAGCGCAGGAGATCGAGCAGATGGAGAGATACTACCTCAGGAATGACGCTTGCAAGTTTTATGAAAAAAAAAAATAAAAAATATCATGCCAGGGCTATAAAGCCAGAGCAGAAGCCTAGCCTGTAGGGATGAATACAGACAGCTAGTAGTAGGGTCACAGTCGATGCTGAGAATATGCAAAGAACACTTCTGTAATTTATTTATAATGCCGATGTCAGGCAGAATGATTCATTTGCAACGAGACGAAGATGCAAGAAAATTCCGTCCATCGGACCTAGACCTAGCTGACAATTTCGAAGTTTAAAATAAATAAATACGCCGGCGCTGACGGCCTGTCTGCCGAGCTATTAAAAGCGGCTAGAGGTGAGTTAGTCGGAGGGAAAGCATGCCCGACAAATGGAATCTCTGCATAGTTTGCTCGGTCCACAAGAAAAGAGATCACTATAACTGTGCCAACTAGAGCGCAATAAGTCTCTTTTACATTGCACTGTTAAGGAACGCCACCGTGTGAAGACCTGAAAGGTTCTTATCAGTATTGTTTCAGGCCAGGTAAATCCACAATAGGCCAAATATTCACACTGCGACAGATCTTGGAGAAGACGCAAAAATACCAAGTCGACACCCATCACCTCTTCGTCGGTTTCAAAGCCTGGTATGACGATGTGCATAGGGACGAGCTATACGAAGCCATGTCTAGTTTTAACATCCCTGCCGAACTCGTCAGAGTGTGCAGGATGACAATGGAGAACTCTGGCTTCTCCATCAAGGTCGGCAGCGAATTAACCGATACTTTTGATATTAATAAAGGATTTAGGCAAAGTGCCGCGCTGTATGTAATTTTTTAAACATCGTACTTGAAAAGATCATACGAGACTCACTGGCCAACACAAGAGGTACGATATATTTCAAGTCTGCGCAACTGCTTGCGTACGCGGATGATATTGACGTAATTAGAAGAACACAACGTCAATGAAGCATTCGAAACCATTGAAGCAAAAGCGGCTAAAATGGGTCTTTCGGTTAACGTGGGTAAAATGAAATACATGCTGTCAACCAAAGAAGACGCACAACACCGACGTCTTGGCCAGAACGTCACAGTTCTTTCTTTGGTGGCGTCAAAGCCCATGAAGAGCCAGAGCCAAGCTTCCCTTAATCACACAATTGACAGCTACAAATTCGAAGTAGTCAAGGACTTCGTCTACCTTGGGTCACTGGTGACCAGCGACAACAATACCAGCGCTGAGATCAAACGCAAAATTACCTTTGCCAACCGCTACTTTGGGCTCAAAAGCCAATTGAGAAGTAGAGCCTCCCTCGAAAGACCAAGGTTGCGCTATGCAAAACCTTAATCATCCCGGTCGTCCTCCATGGCGTAGAGGCCTGGACTTTAAATAAAGCGGATGAGGAGGCCCTTGGTCGTTTCAAGAGGGAAAATTCTGCATTCAATCTACGGCCCTGTGTGTATAAACGGAGAGTGGAGGAGAAGACACAACGCCGAACTTTACGGGCTGTACAGCCATATCGGCCTGGTACGACGTCTTCGGATCCAACGTCTAAGATGGCTAGGCCATATAGAGCGAATGGATAAGACAGCTCTGGCCCGAAGAGTATTAGAGTCTTACTCCGGGGAACGACGCAGCAGAGGCCCACCGAATCTAAGGTAGCACATACAGGTGGAAGGGGATCTTAACCAACTAGGAGTGCGTCGCTGAAAATAGCTTGCAAAAGACCGTTCCAGCTGGAGAAGCTTGTTTGGTGAGGCCCAGATTCCCACCGGACTGTACCGCTACCTAACAAGAAGAAAAAGATCGTTCCTGTTCACCTCGGATTAGGCAATAGCTTTTCAGCCCCGTACCACTTAAATGCCCATGTTCTCACTATTATTGAGTCTTTGTAGCCTTCTTCCAATATGCGTTTTCGACAATACAACACTCGTTCGCAACACAAATTTTCACATAAAACCTTTGCTTAATGTTTTTTTCGGCAAGAAAGATCGCCTTTAGCATTTGAGTTAAACCAATGCCTTTAGTACACCAATCGAGTTGAGAGGTCACGTCCCAAATCGACGACAAAATAGGTGATTTTTCTGCCATTTAGAAGTCATCACTAACGTTGGATTCGATCGTGCACTTCTCGTGTTCGGGTATTTTTTGGAGCATATAGCCCTGGCAGTTGAAAGCACAACACATCATTGCCAGCTACATATTTTAATAGCTTTGACATTCATCTACATCGCTCAGATCAGGCGCTGGAAAGAGAGGTAGACGAAACATTGACAGTTTCAATCGACTGAAGTTTTTCTGCGTCAAACTCATTCATTATGCTGATAACCGAGTTCGAGGACAACAAATTTACTGCTTGTAGAGAAATCAGTCAATATAACGTCAATGTCTTCCAACTATAGAGGCGCTATAAGTATCCATCTTTGGTGCTTTCATCATTGTCCTCAGTTGTCCGCGAACTGGTTTTGTATCTAGCTCAAGATGCCTTGCTTAAGCAACTTGAAGCGGATAGTCCCAAATAGTTGCTCAATGGTTAGATACTTCTAGCAATCTCCATGGAAGATAACGCAGTCATGTATCTGCCTTTTGTCTTACGCAACTAATTAGGTCTCTTCTACTGAACATGCAGCTGCTCTATGTGAGGCATATCACGGGGTGGCCGTGGTGCAGTGGTTAACATCATCGACCACCGAGCGGAAGGTCTATAGTTCAATTCGCTTCATAGCCAAGAAAAAAGTAATTCCTATACGGACAAAAGTATGCAACGCAGTTGTGAATGGAAGGTTACCAGATGTACTGCTGCAGGCATAACACTCACAGTATATGGTCAACTGGAGTTCATCCTGTGCGTATGCAATACTAAAAAGTGCTTGAACGAATTAGTACGGACTACAACCAAAAAAAAACGCGGAATTCGGTCGGCTCTCGTCCTATCTCGGACAACCACCCCTGAGAGTTAACGAACATCAACGACCCAAACCACTGCAATCCGTTCAGGTTGTGTGTATATGACACGTTATAAGAAAACATAAAAACTCTTGAACCTGCGCGAGTTTCTAAAAAAAAAAAAAAAAAAAATATCAGCTCTCTGCAAGCTTGTTAAAGAAGCACATATTCCAAGGCATGAATCGCTGTTTTATTTTCGTCTTTTAAAGTATGGTGCCGAACTTCACCTTAAAGTTGCTTCTTACACTTCTTACACTTTATCTTACCGTTCTGACTCCAAAATATGATGTCGTAACCCGAAGAAGGAGTTACTAGTTATGCCAATACGAGCCGTAAGTCTCGTTGTCGACTACGTCTTGGGATTATTTCGGCCATCGCATTAGAAAAAGAATTATGACGTCGGGTTTTTCTAGTCAAATATAATTGGAGTTATCAAAAGCTGTCGCGTCCAGATGAGGCTCGAAGGGAAGACTATTGTCCAGGATTTTTTTTTTAAACCACATTCGATGGTCTGAACTAAAATTGAAATATATAAAGGAAGTGAAGGTCTTTCGTTTCTCTGTTTTGCTCGCAGACTACTCGTTTTATCCTTGGAATGCCAAGTTCATAGCTTTCTCTGTGTTATCCTATCAGTCCGGTGCTTTAGGAAGTGCCTAAGCCAAACAAATCAATAGCGAATAGCAGATGATTACTGATGTTGGCTTGTTACAAAAAAGAGGTATAAATTCTGTCTTGGCTATGACAAGACTATAACTAGGTTATGGACCTGCCGACAAATTTACCATCATACTGATCTGATGTGTTGTTGTCCCTTTAAGTACAAAGTACAAAAGGAATAAGTCTTCTCCTTCGCCACAGCTGAAGGAATTCGCTTCTCCGCATTTATTACGAACCATAGACAAATGCCAAGTATTTCACTTATCCCCTTAGTGGTTTTTGCTCTAGAAATGTACTTTCGGAATTCAATTCCTTGTCCTTTCGCGAGAATCTTTGCCAAGTGTCACACGCCCACGATCAACCATTAATATGCACAACAGCAGACGGCCGAGGTAATAGATTTCCACAGTGATGAGGAATTGTTTTGTTATTGCCAACTGGGCCAAGCAAATGCCAACGTCATTGTGCTCAAAGTTTGTTCATTGTCTCAAGAAGTCCTTTCCTTTACATATACTCGTATACCACCATTTGGTTGGTCGGTGAAAGGAGTTCCTGAAATGCTTTCGGATAATGCAAATGTACGTTGTATATCATTTGTATTTCATTCTGTGCAAACAATTGACATGATCGTAAAGGATGATGGTGGGTGGGTGGAGAAGGTGGCATAGTGGCATGTGCGTTAAAGCATCCTTGTGATGGTGGATGGATGCTCCATTAAATTCATACCATTCTGGGTTAGTTATGAATAAATTCTTTGGTAAGAGCTGTAATCCAGTTTTGATGAGAGTTTTAAGGAGAATTCATTTCAAGATTTCGCACGCACAACCATTGTTAGTGTTCGAGTCCTCTGGAACGACTATGAATATGGACGAGAATAGGAGAATAGGATAGGATGACTTTAGCTTTCCAGGGGAATTGATGTCACTGGAAATGGGACCCCTTAAATTGTCAAAAATGCACAATTCCCAGTCGTTGATTCCTTGGCCACTGCTGGACAACGAACAGAAAAATGGTATAGAAGCGAGAGAAACTCCAACTGCACCGAGTATGACTGTGTGTGCATTACATAACAATATCAAGGGTGGTCCTTGGCAAGCCTCTTGCTTGAAGACAAAAGTCCCATACTGCGTTGTAGCGTGAGGAATCGCAAGCATGGAATTCAATTCAGCTCAATTGGCAAAGCGTGAAATTCGATATCATACCGACTGTTCACCACGTCAGGATATTATATCATTCGTTCTGCTTACACACATACTCGTATGTGTTCTAGTCTTATATGCATATGCTCGTTTTCACGCTTTTATTAAGTCTTTTTCCCTCAGTGATATCATTCATTCAATTCCAGGACGACGGAATTTCGTAATTTCGCGCGTCATACCAAAACAAAAAAAAAAAAAAAAACATTGGCATTTGTCTTCGTCCCCTTTTTTAGAGGATTGTTTTCTACCTTTTTTGGGGCATTATTGTGCTCTCAAGTGCGAAAACGAGGTGCGAGAGGCAGAAAGGCGAAAATCCCAAATTCACACTGCACACAGACTACATATATACATAAGACAACGAACAGGACGTGAGACAGGACAATACGTAGGACAGGAGCAATGCTTCACGGGTGATTACGTTCAAATGTTGGCAACTACCGAGGGATTACTATGAATATGGACCATTTTCCTGGGGTGTCCTCGACGATGCCTGCTTATTTTGGACCAATATACGTACATAAGTTGTATATTGTCCTTTGTCCTCGTTTATTGTTTAATTTTTGATAAGTTCACACCTCTATCGTTATGAATACAAACAAGAAGAGAATGGAAAGGCAAAAAAGAGAAGAAAAACTTTGTCCTTTCGAAACACAGCATCAGAACTAAGTTGGCTACGAACGGGCATTCCCATGAACGACACGGACGAAACGTTTAATTATTTTCCTCCACCACTTCTCGAACGACGGACAGACTATGAATGCTGTGTGTGTCAGTGTAGTGTGTGGAACTTAGCCAGCGTTGTATCAAATGATACAACCTAATCTTATGATCCCTAAGGACTTCCTCGAGAGAGAAGTTCTTCAGTTCTGCTCATAAGATGAATATCGTCCTGTCGAAAAGTGGAAACCCAGTATAGAGGACGAAACTTCAGAAAAGTCGTTTTCTGTTTATTTTTTCTTTCCCCTAAACTGGGTGCGGTGTGTGTGCTTCGTTGTAGTAGGTATTCTATTCCATTGGGAAGCCCCACCAAAACGTTGTTGCGACTCAATTCGACTTTAGGATATAAAATGAACGAAAATGGAATAGACAAAAGGCACCAAATGGTGTATCAACCGAATGAAGGGGGGACAACAACGATGATGGCGATGAAAACATTTCTCAAGATTTCGAGAGGTTACTTCACCATAGATACTGATGTTCATAGGTACATACATACGTACGTTCGTTTGTTTGTGGCTTTTTTCAAAGCAGAAGCTGGAGTTGGCAAAGTGTGGAAAATTGGTTGGGGACCTGGCAAAGGTCTAGTCTTGTTTTCCCTTTTCACACCATTCAAATGTTGGGGTTACACTGATAAAAGTATTTAAGTTTTTTGTTTTCCCTTATCGTCTGTTTTGCCCTAAAGCGAACAATTGTTGTTCGACACACCCTGTGGGCATATTAAGACCAGAGTCCGTGTGTAAGGGCACGCATAATTTGCATGGAAACAATACGAGTGGGGTGGTGTAAACAGGTTTCTGTTGATTTACGATATTTATCGGTCATTGAGCAATATGCGTTCGGACAACATTTCCGCTTGACGAAAGGACCTTTACGGACATGGCAATATGGGTTACAATAAATCGTGCCGTTCAATCTTTATGATGACGGCCTGTTGGTGATGTGTAAATTGCTTGTTTTCGTGGTTTAATAGCAAGCATAAAGGTCAGAGTTTGAATGAACGGCATGAATCGAAGGACGATTAGGTTGAAGGAGATGTGCGTGTATGTACATCTCGTATGTGGAGGAAGTTTTCACTTCCCGAAAATTAATTATAAGAACCCAAAAAGCAAGATTAATGTCTAACCATCCCTCGCACTAGGCAAACAAATCAAAAATCCAATTAAAAGCTGACAGTTTAGCTGGAAACACTATGTGTTGTATAAACCCCCGACAGCTCCACACCTCTGGTGGTGCTTCATCCGGGAGCTTTCTGAACAGCAAATTTAAGAAAATCCTCTTAAAACGATTTACTACCAGATATACAACATTTACTAGTCCTTTCCAACGCCAAAGTCGCAAAAATCGTCAAATCGATCCCATGGTTCGCAGGATGGCTTAAATAGGTGTTTGTTGTTCTTACGAAAACATTGACTTCCATGACGTAGGCACGGATGCTCGGATGTTCGGTTACTGTCGTTTCTCGTGCGGTTTTTGCAGTTCCCACAACTTCCGCCCATCGGCTGGGTATTATGTTGGCAATCGGAAGGGGAAATGGGAAACACGATAACATAAATACTCCTCAAGGATCCCAATACGACCTTAATCGGAGAGAAGTTGTGTTGTGTGGAAATCGGTTTTTGGAAGAAACAACACACAGTCTCATTGCGAGGAAATTCGATTTTCTTATCTTCCCCGGAGCTTCTTTGCAAACATCCCACTCTCGAAATGGTCCTTCGCTTTGTATAGGTTGAGGTATACCATGGTTTCTTGGATTTCACATACGTAGAAATTAATTTCCAGATCGTAATTTGTGATTGCGTTGAAGCTCTCCCTCTCCTAGCAATCCTAGATACGAGAGACACTAGGGCGATGATGCTAGTATACCGTAGGAAATGTAGGAAATTTATTCAGTAGACAATAAACCGGAAAACAAATCAGTAGGAGGAAATCCTTTTTCGGGCGGTGTGGAAACAGACAGAATCGGGTATCTCGAAGCACCTGGAGGCACTCAGAGATGTATTCATGGAAACGCCTCGATTTCATACCACCACGCTTCGTTCGGTATCGATTTTGGCTTGGAGTGATTAGGAAGTCGGCAACTTTGCCAACACTGTGCTAAGACATTGCTATTGCAGCATGAATTGCGTCCATCCTTCCAAGTGTTTTTGCTATCATCATACGAGTACGAGTACCGACAACCACTCCCTGGCCTGTCACTAATTCTAAACGCATTCAAATCGAAGATATTTATTTAATTCACAACAGAGATATGTACGTACGACTTATGTATGTACGCAGTACATATGTATGTGTAGCTATGGAGCATCCACGACTATCGAGATTGATATTGACTCGGCGCACGTAGAAATAATTTGCGGATGGTGCATCTGATAAGCTCATGTTACCGAGGGGAGCCATAGAAGTATACGCATACTATCGACTTACAGGTGTATTGGGTCATCTACTCGATGGATGCGAATACGTGCGCAATCTGTTTTAGGGGAGATTTGCAATCTCGTTCAACCCACATACACACGGAGCTACATCACTCGTTCAATGTGATAAGAGCGCGCATTTCTTGCACGACACGAACTAAATTAATTCCGGAAATTATCCAAAGCCCACACTTGGCGTAATTGCGAGCAATTTGCGCGGACTCGAGTCTCGAGCAAACTTCTTAGTGACAGCGGGGATATAAATCGTTTGATCGTGGTCTAGGAGACCATAAAAGCGATAAATAAGCTAGATGCCCCATTAGCTAGCTGGTATGTGAGGCGGCTACTGCCGTACCTGCACACGAAACTTCTGCCCTAGTTAATCGAATTTCCCCTATTCATCCATCCGCCAAAGACGCTCTTAATTAGACAGATAGCGAATATCCTAATCTTAACGCTCTTAATTCACACCAGAGACCTCCCACGCGGCCGCAACCACTTATGCATATTGTCAATCTATCCATGCGATACTAATTTATTTTACAAATTTCCTGTCGTCTATTCCGAAGGGAAATAATTACAGGCATTTGCAGAACACTCACTTGTACAATCAAAAAAAGACTCCTCATGGCCACCAGGAAGATTGTTATTAAAAGGTTCCTCCTTTTCGTGTCTTAAAAGCTCCCGACGAACATTTATTCACATCACGTTACCCCTCAGAGGTGTGCTACAACTAACCGATACTCTCTGTCTAGTTGTAAGTACTATCTGAACGTATGTAGGTATTAAGCAGATACCCTGCACGCACATGTCGACAATCCTAGTCGCATATGCATATGCAAAAAAGAGGCTTCTGCCATCGACCATACAACAGAAGCCATGATGAATGAAGATATTCCCGAGGACGGTCCGTCGGCTCTCAGTCAGTCCGCTCGTTTGGTGGTGTCGTAGTGCGGTATGTAGTGTGGTGATCCATCCAACTGTTTTCATGCATTTCTTGATGGTTATTTCCATCCGTTATATCACACTTGGGTGGTGGCGTTTATAGGTGGCTTATCGGGGGCTTCCTTGTAATCACCATTAAGTGGAACGTGACAATGAGCTGGAATGTTGCTTTTGAATATAAAAGAGGAAACGTCCTACGGTCGATGGGTAATTATTTAAAAAAAAAATTCACTGGAATTTTAATTAATCTTTTTATTTTTATTTTTCGTTTCCTTCTGTTTTGTTTTTTTAATACTTGATGCATTGGATTTGGTTTGGGCTGAGGGTTGAGGTGTGAAGCGATGTGTCTGATTTGTAAGACATAACCTTCGTCTGGCAAACACTTTGGATGGGAATCTTCTGCGGTCTGGCAAAGGAATGTGTTTAGTGATGGTATGCAAATGATGGGAATTTTAATCGGAAGTTAGGGTTTGAGGCAGAATGTGAAGTGTAGAAGCGATGGACATCTCAAAGAAAAATGATCGACTGAGTGTCACAACTCAAAAAACTCTTCGAGTTTATATACATTACATACGTCATACTACTTGTAGGTACAATACCAGAGGACGAGAAAACGCCTACGACCACGAAATTTATTTGTGAGACCATTGAACCATGTTTTAATAAAGTGATAAAACGAAGTCAAAATTGTGCCAACTCGTATTACATTATTCTGCCATTAACGTTTAAAGTTGCAAACGCCAGCTTCGATCTCCGTCCCTACTCAATTCAGCTTGACACACAGTCTTCACATGACCTCCACCGGATAGCTGCCGTGGCATCCGCCAGGGACTGAACCTATGTGTGCAGCGTCCTTACCCCCTTGTTCTTGGCAAAGAGGAACCTGGCCCTTTAGGTTGGAAGTTGTGCTTAGTATATGCTCACCGAAGCACGTACTAGATATGGATGGATTCACGACCCCTGACGACCCCTGCAAACAACTACATAAATGACTTGCGAGTCTGCACGTGGAATGTGAAGTCCCTTAACAGACCGGGTGGAGGCAATCAATTGGAGCAAATCCTCAACTGCTATAATGCGGACATTACCGCACTCCAAAAAGTGCGGTGGGATGGACCAGGCAAAAGACGAATGAAAAACTGCGACATCTGCTACGGGAATTGCTACAAGGAGAACAAGCAACGCATATTCGGACTCGGATTCGTTACTTGAGGAAGACTCCAATAAAAAGTCTTAAGGTATCGGCAAGTAAACTTATTTCGGGAACATTAGCTTAATATGCGTTCATGTCCCAACCGAAGAAAAAGACGACCGACTCAAGGACGACCTCTTAGACAGAAATTATGCGCAGTGTCCCACTAGGAGATTTTAATGCGAAACTGAGTAAAGAGGACATATTTGAGTCGATCAAGGGACACGACCCCACGTCCGAAGCTACACAAGCTACTTGACTTCCTGGCGGGGCCACAAAGGAACCGGCCTATCACCTGATCAGTCGACCATCAATCAGATTGATCATGTTGCGATCGACACCAGACACTCCTCCAGCATTCTAGATGTACGAACCTTCCGAGAAGCCAACGTCGACTACCTTGTTGTAGCCTAGGTACGAATGAGACCCAAGAATACCAAATGGACGCCCATCACCTTTTAGTACCATTTCAAGGCCGCATATGAGAGTGTGCCTACAGACGAGTTATACGGGGTCATGTTTACTTTTAACATCGCTGCCACACTCGGCAGATTATGCAGGATGACTATGGAGAATTCTCGGTGGCGAATTAACCGATACCTTTGATGTTAAAAAAGGATTTAGATAAAATGACGCGCTTTCATGTACGATCTATATCAAGTGTGCGAAACTGCTTGCGTACGCGGATGACATTGACGAAATTGGAAACCCAGCGGGACGTCAATGAAGCAGCCGAAAGCATTGAAGCAGATGCGGCTAAAATAGGTCGTTTGGTTAATGAGTCAACCAAAAAAAAACGCACAACAGCGTCGTCTAGGACAAAACGTCACAAATGGTAGTTACAAATTCGAAGTGGTCAAGGACTACCGTCTACCTGGGCTCACTCGTGACTTGCGATAAAAACACAAACGCTGAAATCAAATGGACAATTACTCTTGCCAACTGCTGCTTCTTTGAGGTCAAGAGGCAATTGAGAACTTGAGCCCTCTCTGGAAGGACCAGGGTTGCGCTATATAAAACCTCAATCATCCCGGTCCTCCCCTAAGGCGCAGAGGCCTGGACTTTAATGAATGCGGATGAGGTCGTCTGGTCGTTTCGAGAGGAAAATTCTGCGTTCAGTTTATGGTCCCGTTTGTATAAGTGGAGAGCTATATGGGCTGTATAGCGACATCGGCCTAAAATGACGTCTTCAGCTCTAACGTCTAAGATGGCTACGCTATGTAGAGCGAATGGACAACATAGCTCCGGCCCGATGAGTCTTCGAGTCCTTCCCCGGGGGACGGCGCAGCAGAGGACGACCGGATCTGTAGTGGCTCACCTTAACTAACTGGGATTACGCCGCTGGAACGTTGTTTCATATTAATCCGCCTAGGACCTTAGGTCTCTTACCACATCGTGTAATTTGTTGTTCAAATAGTGTTTCGTGTAAGTTTTAACATGACTACGTTTAAAGTGGTCTATACGAAGACTCAAATTTTGTGCAACTGCAAAAGACTGATAAGCACAGACGATGGATTTGACATATTTCCACAAAAAATAGTCGGAAGGCGTTAAACGCAACCAGCAAATTTACCGGCCCAAAACGAAAGACAAATTACTCATCGAACTCATCTCTCAATTGGTCCCTCGATTTGCGTACTGTATGACATAATGCACCGTGTTGCTAGAACCACATGTCGACCAGTTCTAGCTCGTGCATTTTGGGCACAAAAAGTTCGAACGATAGTGCACGCCATAGACGGAAACGTAGTCATGTTTGAGAAAATATGGACCCAACACTGCATTCTTTCGAGTGCATTGGCAGCTTTATGGTAGCTCATCGGACCAAAAATGGCATGTTGAGTTTACCAATATGCCACGACAATTTTTCGGTAAAGAAACAAATCTTTCTCTAGCTTTTCTAAGGCTCATTCTTCATAAATTCGACAAGTTGGCAAATCGTTCCTTGTCAGGTTTTGAGTTTATTTTAAAAGGTTTTAGACCAAGACCCTTACATAAAGTCTACGAACGGCAACAAGTGTACCAATAACGGCTTCATTTTTACAAAACCTGGTCACTATGGTTTGAATTGCTTGCACAGTACGTCAATTATGTGCCCGTAAGATAGTCGAAGTGCACTTAAGGTATTTTTTTTTAGAGAGTACGAATTTTAAAATTTAAATGAAATACTCCGTAAATGTCATTTGAATGGAAGTCTTTCCATGATAAAACGGCAGTTACAACAGAGTACGATAGATGTTGACACATGCCACAGGGTCGACATGGGCTGTTAGAAACTTCCACATCTGTTTCAGCCTAACTCGGCTTTTCCAGAGCACCAGATTTATCCGAAGTGATGTGATTATAGATCTGCTAAACAAGCTTGAATAGGCATGACTCACTCACATGCGTTTTTCAATACCACCTATCCTAACCAGTCAGATATATTTCTAAATTATTCTATTACGAAAACTTCACTTTTAAAAATACCAGAGTTAACCTAAGTCTGCGGAAGACCTCTTAGTACAGGCTTTACTGTTAACAATCTTCTGAAGATCGGGACAAACTTCTAGAGGTACCAAAAACGACAAGTCGGGTCATATTTTCAAGTGACTCTAAAGACATCTCTCCTTTGGTATCTATCAGAAGACCATTTTATTCACGATAGTACCGATATCATGGACGGACATATCTTACCTATGGTAATATCAAAGCCACGTACTTCACTCATATAATTAAAAAAAATATAAAAATCAGTTCATCCACCCACACCTCTCTGTAGAGTCCCTCTACGTAATAGTCAGCTGAGGAGATAGCTTTCGAAGGAACTTATAATAAAAACTGGTTTTAAGGATCTCAGAACTCGCTCGTTGGATTTCTAACATCCTACCTCGAATTCGGTTCCTAAACCCTCTTCTAAAGACAGTGTTGTCGTCAATATTCACCACAAATATTTGATAGATTGGCGGCATTATAGCATATGACACCAACCGAGTGTTCTGAAGGTTATGACCAAGTTCCTTACGGGGCGACACTGATCATGAAGATTCGAATTTCTTTATTCTTAAGAAGTATGATCAGTCGTCAATATTCACCACAAATATTTGATAGATTGGCGTCATTATAGCATATGACACCAACCGAGTGTTCTGAAGGTTATGACCAAGTTTCTTACGGGGCGACACTGATCATGAAGATTCGAATTTCTTTATTCTTAAGAAGTATGATCAGTGGTACATTTAGCATCTGAACTTTATCGATATCGAGTTAGAGGATTTGCTCGCTCTTGAGCAAAGCCATTGAGCAGAAAGTGAGGACGAGAGGACGAGAAAAGGGTGTACAAGTACGAGTAACACCGGCATCCTTCTCCATATTACAGTGTACGCTCGAAAATACCTAGGTTACTGCGAACTATAACCAAATTCAAGAAATGCTTGAAACTGCTTCTTCGCAATCGCGGTACGCAACCTATAAAGAGCCCCTTAAGCTCGTATTGCATTCGTAATTCACCTAATTTGAGTTCACTAAGAAATATTAGTTTCTTGAGAGTTCATTGTCTTCAGAACGATAGTCTAATCAACCGATCATCCCACACTCATGGCCTATCATGAGACGATGTGCAGACCTATTGTAAAAGTGTACACCGACTTTATAGGAAGCTCCACAAGACGCTCGAAAAAAAAACAAAAATGTTGTTGTACGCTATCAAAGGCGCCATAAATTTCAAACATTTACGGGCACATGCCTCCTCTCACCGAGACCCCTTTTATCGGAATTAAGCCATTAGCTTTCATATTTTTTATAATTAATATCCAGCGGTGGCTATCGCTCCATCTTTTCCCATAGCCCCCGTACTCTCTCAACAGTCTCGTAAAACATTCTACGTTCATTTTGTATTTCTTCTTGTAATCACATGCGGCTAACTGAGAGGTCAACCTCTGTAGTATCTATCTGTCTTAGGTTGAGGAAATCAATTTCTTTCATACCGGAGGTCCGTGCATCACCATGTCATGTGTGTGTGCTTATGTTACCTACATCTGTACCGCTTTACTAATTATACTTTATTGCACCTGATCGACTAGAAACGTTTTGTTCATTAAAACCAACAAAAAAAAAAGGAAAAAGTTAAAAGTCGAGTTAGGAGTCGTAAAATAATGCCCCCTCGACTAACGAACTCGAATTGCAGCGCTTCCAGCATCCAGCTGGGCACCATCCCCGGTGAACTGGAATATTATCTATTTTGCGTATGATTGACCACAGTCAGATGCATGAGACGCGAGAAAGAAAGGAATGCCGAGAACGAGGCGAGAGGAATCAAAGTCAAAGTTAAAGAAACTGGGAATAAGATCCGTTCGAGAAGCTGTTTGGAGGCCATTAAAGGCCGCGGACGGTGCCTGATTAATGATCACACTCACCGGGAGGGGAAAGCGCTCCATTGTGGGTTTTTTTTTTTTTTTGTTTCATTTAGAATATGGCGTTGAAGAAAACTGTAGAAAAAAAACTAAAATGAAAAAAGGAAAATCCCAAGTGCAGTAGTAGCCAGTGTTGCAATTGCGACAACTCAACCGATCGATAATCGTCATGACTGACAGATCATACATCACTTTTTTTTTGTAACTGCCGCTGCTGCTACCTCTGTTGTCATTCCCGTTGTTTTGAGTCCCTCCGTCGGGTGCATGCCATGGATCTACCTTCGCCGAGCATGCACTTGGCAGAAGCAGTCGGCTCCGTGGGCTGCGCATTGCGCAAATTTGTATCAATTAAGCTATTAACTCGGTAAGCAGGACGGAAGCTGGTTACTGATGCCATGTTGGAGTCTAGTTTTACGATCGTGTTTTGCCCATATAGGGATCGCATGGAACAGGAATTGCTCTGGTGTGGTTTGCTGGTAATCAACATTGTTGCGTTGTAAACTATCGTGTACTAGTTGGTGGGAATCGAGATCTCTTCTCTTGCCTCGGGTCAAGTTGTTGTCTGTATGACCCGTATCAATGTCATGTACACAGTTGTGGAAACTTAATCCAAATGCAGACAGAAAAATTGATACTCTTCTACTTCTGTCACATAATGTCGTTATCCGGGATCATATTCTCTTTCGAATCGTGGTTCCCTTTTCAGAATCGCCAGCTGTTTGGCTGTCAAATCGTCTTCCCGCGTCCGTCCAACTGTGTTCACTTGTTCGATATCAAAGTCGATGACATTCATCCCCTAACTCTTTTTTACTCTTACACAAGTTGTTATGCTTGTGATGTGTGGGTATGTTTGCACCCACGATAGGCTTCATCCATAATCGGATTAGATGGATTCCGAACACACCAAGGAGTGGTTTCCAGTCGTTTTTTGTTTTGTTTTTTTTTTTTGCTATTTAACACACAAAAAGTGTGTGCCAATCATAATTACCTGTCGAGCAGTGATACGACTCTTGACACGCAGCTGACAATTTTCGTGAGTTGGGAGAACAATCGACAGACGGTTATATGGAGCGTAGCTAATTCAGCAGTAGCGTGAATTAAGAATGAAATGTAGGTACTCAGCCAGTTCTAGTTGCAGATTTTGAAAGTTATTCGATACGATCGGGGTGTGTTTGCATGCATAAAACATCTGAGTCAAATGTCGGTTAGTCGTCGGTTAGGCCTAGAAGCCACCTCCGTACATTGGAATGTTACAACACGACTTAGTGAAGTAGGTACCCCTGTGTGTACTCAAATTATAATACTTGTTTTCGGTTTTTTTTTTATATCTTTAACAGACTGAACCTGACCAGGATGAAAACATAAGGAAAGAGCACATTTAGTCACGAAACAATTTCAAAACAATTACGCTCACAGCCGGCAAGTCATTTGGAGTTTTAATGAAAAATGCCATCACTCGTGACTGTACTGACAAGTCCGTCAAACTACACAAACTCGTTGAGTATTAAGGCCGACATCTCGTTCAATAGTAGTGATGGTGGTGGCGTCGGTGACAGAGATGGTGTCAGTGATGGCAGCATCAGTGTCGGAGGCGAAGAATCAATTATGCCAAACTTCCTGCCAGAAACATTTGATTTACCCGCATCGTTTAGTCCACCCGACGTGGCCAATTTGCTGGCATCAACATCAAATGCCGTCTACTATGAGGAGAAATCGTTTGAGTTATTTGAGGACGCTGCCGAGTTTTTCAATTCACCTTTGCCATTCGATGCTAGTGAAAATGGCCTATTTAATGGGCGGTTTGTTCCACCTCCACCGAGGCCACCATTCCTCGATGAGCCAGTGTTAACCGATGGACTGACCACATGTGACTTGTGTTCATGGGCGATGCCGACCAAGAGTACGTTCATCTTCGAAGGGACGATAGGTAGGATAGAAACCACTAGAAACTTGGATGCAATTAAAAATGTTATTTCGATAGAAAAAGCATCCGAACTTGGATGGCCACTCACACTTATCATAGTCTCAATACTATCTGCAATATTGGGTGCAATAATCATGATCACAGTCGTAAGGTGTAAGAGGTAAGTGCTTTACTTGTTGAACCCATTTTGTTCTGCAAAGTGTTGATTTTATCGTCTATTGACTGTATCGTTTGTGGTTGAATTTGTTACAGAAAAAAATCATCGAACAATCGAAACGGTAAGTGCACGAAACCCCAACAACATCCTTCACTTCCATCAATTTATCGGCTTCCCATTTACTATAATCACAATCCGAATCACAATATCACCACCTCTGCTAGTACTACTACTACTACTTGTATCTCCACTACCAATCATATAACCACACGACCTCTACCACCACCACCACCACTATCATCACAACCATCACAACCTCCAATGAGGAAGACATGAACATAATAGTAACAAAATAAAACCAAACCAACCAAACCAAACCCAACATTTTTATAGAAACACATGTTCAATGGTGGTCAAGAAACAAACGGCCAAATAACAACAACCATCTACGACGGAGTAATATTTACACTGCACATCCAGCAGATAGTATTCGAGGATTGCACGGCGGACAACAGCAGCAATCAGTGCAACAGCAGCAACACCAGCAACCGGCAACCCATCAGCCGCAGGAGTCACAACTCTATCCGCAACAGCAGCACAATTCTCATAATCATAATCATTACCCATATCCCCATCAACAGCAGCAGCAACAGCAACAGCATCATCATCACCACCACCACCATCAGTACCACCAGGAGCATCAACCACATCTACAACTTCAGCAACAGCATCATCACCTGCAACACCACAACACTGCACCAGCACCAGCTACGGCACCCATGGACGCGGGCAACTGGCAGAACATCACAACAACCCTTGTCGTGCCCAGCTGAAATAGTGCCGCGACCTTACACCGACACGACAGACTGACACGCCATGGGATCATCAGATACGAGCACACACCCTAACCAACTTAATCTTGTTTTTCTACAGCACATCCATGTGCCATGAGCTCAATTGACTGATTCATCATTTTACTCTAATTCACTTCCTTGCTTCATGGCTGCCGCCCCGGTGCCATCATCGTCTCCTTCAATGCCCCGGAAACAACTCCGGCATGGATGACCCAATTAGAGAGGTGCATTTTCACAGAAGTGGTCTCGGGCAAGTGCTGTTCGCTCAACTGAAAACGAAAAAAAAAAAAAAAAAAAAAAAAAATTAATTTCAAAGAATCTCTCGCGCTCCAAGGGTGGTTCAACAAAGTTTATTTGCACCAACCTTGGAGCATTAACTACTTGTTCATACACCCTTTCGTTGGTAGCCAATCTAGGGACATTGTTACATTCCTATGTTCAAATTAATCGTAAGATATTCATATCATGCTTTTGTGAGAAAAGAACACTCGATTCATCCTAAAGCCTAATAGCCAGGCTTAAATTGTTAAATATCCTAAACTCTCTCTCTCTCTTTCTCTATATAGATATATCCTATTTCGCCAAGTGCATTTATTTTTGTAAATATCTAAATCCTTAATAAATACATGTATGTACACAAATAAGTACATTGTACTTGTAAATTTGTTTGTAAATACTACTGAATCCCATAGCTTGAAAGCATCTTTCTACTTTATTTATAAATAAATACCTTTAAAACAAAACCTTCAAAGACTTAAAAAAAAGAATAAATTCTATACGAACTATTAAAATTATTGTTAAAACTAAACTATAAAAATTGCATTCCTCTCTAGACCGTAAGTTCCACAAGTTCTTAGAAACATGAACAGAAAAAGAAAAACGAACGCAAAACCAAGCCAAAGATTAGCTACTTAAGTTTACCTAAAAACCTTTAAGAACACACTCACTACTTGCAATAAAGATTAAATATAAATATTCAAAAAGTAAAAATATGCAAAATTGAAAAAGTTTTAAGAAACGTGAATGGCTTAGATACAGATGTAAGGAGAAAATTGAATAGAAAATCTATCAAGGAATGGAAATAAAAAGGACGATTTTAATGAAACCCGTGTTGTGGCGAATTTATTTTTCTAAAAGGCAGTATCTGTCGCCAAGAAGCGAAAATATGGTTTTGAAGAAGTTTGGTAAAGTATCGGGCCACGAATGTGGTAAGTATGAAGAGAGCGTCAGTACCCCATCTTCTTCTTCTTCGGCGCTACAGTTCATGGCGAACCTGGACTTCCTTTAGCAAACCTCCCCAACTGGAACGGTCTTTAGCCAGCAGTACTGGCGCCTAGTTGGTTGAAGTCCTCTTCCACTGGCATGCGCCATCTGAAATTTGGCGTCCTCGACCGCGTCGCCCCACGGGGTTGGATTCAAAGACCTTCCGGGTCGGAGCTGTGGCTTTCATGCGCTGTACATGTCCTAGCCGTTTTAGGCGTTAGATCCGCAGACGCCGTGCTACTTTCATGTCGCTGTACAGCCCCTACAATTCACTAGTGAGTTTTCTCATCCACTCACCATTTATGCAGGTCGGAAAAACCTAGGCAGAATTTTTTTCTTAAAACGGCCAAGGGCCTCCTCATCCGTTTCCGATAAGGTCCATGTCTCTGCGCCATAAAGCAGGACCGGGATGTGGGGGTCCTTGGTTTTCCGAGAGAGGGCTCTGCCTCTCAGTTACCTCCCGGACCCAAAAAAAGGCGGTTGGCAAGAGTTATTCTGCGTTTGATTTCGGCACTGATGTCATTATTGCGTGTCACTACGAGCCTAGGTAGATGAAGCCCTTGACTACCTCGATATTATACCTGCCAATGTGTACGCCCATAGGAAAGGAGACCCCTCTAACTGCGCCAAATATAGGGGAATAAGTCTCCTTAACATCGCATATAAGATCTTCTCTGCCGTATTGTGCGATCTGTGATGTTAAAAAAAGATTTAGGCAAGGTGACGCACTGTCATGCAACTTTTTCAACATCGTGCTTGAAAAGATCGTGCAAGAGTCACTGGCCAACACAAGAGGTACGCAATTGCTTGCGTACGCCGACGACATTGACGTGATTGGACGGACACAGCGAGACGTTAAGGAGGCCTTTGTAAGCATTGAGGTAGAGCGGCTAAGATGGGTCTCAAGGTTAATGAGGGTAAAGCCAAATATCTGCTTCATCTAAAAGAGACGGGCAACACCGACGTATTGGTCAGAACGTCCCCATGGGCGGATATAACTTTGAAGAGGTCAAGGAATTCTACTACCTTGGCTCACTGAAGACCAGCGACAATAACACCAGCTCTGAGATAAAACGCAGAATCACTCATGCCAACCGCCCTCTCTCGGAAAACCAAGGTGACACTATATAAGACCTTGATCATCCCAGTCCTCCTTTACGGCGCAGAGGCCTTGACCTTAACAAAAGCGAATGAAGATGCCCTTGGTCGTTTTGAGAGGAAAATTCTGCGCACTATCTACGGTCCCGTTTGTTCAGTACAGCGACATCGGCCTGGCACGACGTCTACGCATACAACGTCTAAGGTGGCTAGGCCATGTAGAACGCATGGAAAGTACGGCTCCGACCCGAAGAGTCTTCGAATCCACCCGGGAAGGAAGGCGTGGCAGAGGACGGCCGCATCAACGGTGGCGCACGCAGGTGGAAGGGGACCTTAACCAACTAGGCGTGCGGGGCTGGAAATAGCTGGCCAAAGACCGTGCCAGCTGGAGACGCTTGTTGGTTGAGGCCCAAACTCACCACGGACTGTAGCGCCACCTAAGTAAGTAAGTAATTTGTGCGCCCTGGACAAGACCTCGGTGTCTTGTCGTGTTCATTATGTCAATGTCATCGGCATATGCGAGCAGTTGTACGTACTTCAAAAAGATGGGGCCGCTCCTATTGACCAGTGAGTTTTGCACGATCCCTTCAAGAACGATGTTGAAAAAGGTACACGATAGCGTGTCGCCCTGTCTAAAACCTTTATTGACATAAAAGGTATGGGTCAAGTCGCTTCCGACCCTGATGGAGCAGCGAGAGTCCTTCAATGTCATCCTGCGTAATCTGACGAGTTTGAAAGGGATGTCAAAACTAGACATGGCGATGTATAGCTCGTTTCTATGTATGTTATCGTATGCGGCGTTAAACTTGACAAACAGATGGTGGTTGTCGATCTGGAACTCATTGGTTTTATCCAGTATCTGCCGCAGTGTGTATAATCGGTCGATAGAGGACTTCCCGGCCCTGAAACCCGGATATGGACCAATCAGTTTATTAACGAAGATAAGCGATGTTCAGGAAACTTACACCTCTGTAATTGGCGCGGACAAAGGGGTGTCATTTTTTTTGGATCGGGCAAACGATGCTAAGATTCCATTCATCGGGCATGCATTCCTCTGACCATATCTTATAGACGAGCTGGTGCATGCTCCCAACCGGGTCATCTGCAGCTTCCTTAAAGAGCTGGGCAGGTACTCCGTTTGCTGGAGCAGCTTTGTTGGACTCAGTCTTAGAAAAAGCATTCCTTACTTCGTCCAAGTCACGGAGACGGAGTTCTCTGCTACCATCGTCCGTTGGGAATAGGTCATTCTGCTTGACATTCTAGCTTCCCTCCATCCCTTCGATCGCGAGCTTCTCATGCTCTCTTTTTTCAGTTTTTATAATCTTGCTCTTCCTCGTCTTCTGCTCATAATGTTCACGAGCAGCTCTCGTCCTTCTGTGCAGCCCCTCTTCATAGGCTTACTGCTTGGCTGCGTGGCTTGGTTTGGCTCCTAGACTTGTCGTCAAACCATGAGTTACTTGTTGGTGGCGTTTTGAAACCCAATATCACAGAAGCTGCACTCTCTAAGGGTCCATTGTTGTTGTACGGTATGAATAGGTGTTGGAGGGTTTTCCGAGAGCTTGACTGAGACGCGATTGGCATAGCTTTGCGACGTTGTGTGCTACTGGCCTTACTCGATTTTTCTGGCCTAGATATGTATATTCGTAATCGTAACCTGGCTGCCACAAGAGTTAGTACATTCAGAATATCGGATGCGTGCCTGTCATCAATCGCAATGTGGTCAATCTGGTTGATGGATTGATCCGGAAATCGCCAAGTCCCTTTGTGGATGTTGAGATGTGGGAAACGCGTGCTAGCAACTAGAAGATTTAGCCCGGTTGCGAAGCCTCTCAGCCTAAGTCCACTTTTAGATGTGGTGTTGTGTAGACTGTGCTTGCCAATGACCCTATCAAAAGTGACTTCCTTACACTGTTTCGCCTTAAAGTCTCCCAGTACGATATTAACATCGTTATTGGGCATATGTTCTTTCTAGGAGGTCGTAGAAGTCGTCTTTTGTAGCGTCATCCTTGTCCTCGGTAGGGGCGAGAGACATAACATTCCACGTAGAAAGCCGAATATAATTTTTTCCTTTGTTTTTGTTTTTTGAGTCGTCATCGGTTAATCCATCCATTTGTTTTTAATTCGGCGTTTTTCTCGGTTTTTTCCAGGTATGGCTTGCCGGGCCGTAGCCTAACCGACACTTATCCTGCTTTGTGGCGCAGGTAACTCGCCATTCGCCCTCTTCCGTTCGCGATTTCATACAGAAATCCTCAGGTGGCACCACGAGAAGGTGAAAACAGGACTAACACAGCTATTGCAGTGGGTTCTACTCGCTATTTTCCGGGCCGGCGCATGTCGGAGACGCTACCCCTACGAAGCCTTTGTTAGTCGCTTACTACTCTCCGCTTAACTTAAATTATGTCCTTTTACTGTATCCATTCAGGAACCATGTGTGTGGAATAAGCGCCTGTGTGGTCTTGGGGTATACGTGATGCTGTGTTTTTTTATTTTTTTATGAGCAATCGGAAAGGCCCAGGGTCTGATTCATCATATCGAACTCATTATCGGCAACCAAACTTGGACAACGTTGTGGACAATTTTGTGCCTGCCAGAGTAGGCTACGAAGCGCATGGAGATTGCGTCTGCTTACTTCCCCTACAACTCGATACTACCTCGACCACCGAAGGCAGTCTCTGAACTGGTAGAGTACTGTGAAGCCAGAAGGACTGGTCTCATCTTATGTTGTGATAGTAAGGCTCAAACACTGCGTGGGAAATACAATTTAAGAGGGGACCGTCATTTAGACTTCGCTCTTTTGTCTGACCTTACCATTAACAATGTTGGCTCTCAACCAACCCTATCTAACAGATATGAAAACGGACTGGGTACGGTTTAGAGAGGAGCTTAAGAAACCCACTCCAGAGGGTGCTGTTCACAATCTAAGTAGCATCATCACCAATAGTGTTGAACTCCCTGCAGGAAATTGGTTCCCTGGTGGAATGCCGAGCTCCAAACTATTCCCAGGAAAGTCTCCTCACTAGATCGCTCAAATCGAATTCGGAATATGACTGGAACAATTATCGGCAGAAAGAATATAAGAAGCTTATTCGTAAATCGAAAAATTATTCTTATAAGAGATCTGCGGGTAAAATCGACAAAGCTGGATGGACTCAGAAAATCTGATGGTGCCTTTGCTGAGTCTAAAGCGGAAACCCTTAGCTTACTACTTCAGATCCATTTCCCGGGACATCCGACTGTCATCGGGCTCGTTGCATAAACGACGAAATTAACTCCTGGCAACGACTGCACCGATGGGATCTGTTATGCTGCAAAAAGGTATAAGGCAGCTGCTTTCTACCTTGAAAAGATTTTTTACTGATAGCCTGGCACTTGACTATATACCTATTCCCAAAATAGGAAAGGATTATTATTCACTCGCCAAGAGTTTCAGACCATTTAGTCTGACGTCTTTCTTACTGAAAATCATAGAGAGAATGGTAGAGCTGCAAGTGTGCAAAGATGCCCTTCGATTGCATCCTGAAAATCCTTCAAAACTGCGCCGCAATGCTAGTTGGGAGAATAGAATGCACACTCGAAAGGAAGAGTACATGCTGGGCATTTTCGTCGACATTGAGAGAGCTTTTCATAAGGCAACTGTAATGCCGCTCGATGACATGGCGTACATAAAGGACTGGTTTTGTGGATCAAAGCAATGCTTGTGTACAGGCCATCGACCGCTGATGCAGATCTCGGCCATTGTGGCAGATCGATACAAAGATGCCTTTGGCAAAACAAGGAGCTTATCGCCGGCAAAGGTCCTCTGGATCTACACGGCAATGATTAGACCGATAATCCCATATCCATCGGTTGTCTGGTGGAACATGCTAACACGCAGACACATCGTATACCCTTTCAGCAAACTCCAAAGAACGGTTTGTCTTAGCTGTACGGAGGCTTTTCCCAGCACGCCAGGCGCTGCTCTAGATGCTATGATGAAACTTCCACCCCTCGACATATTTATCAGAATGTGTGTGTATCTCAAGAGAAATGGTTTTTGGTAAAACTCGCATTTGAATGACAGTGCGCTTGCGAGGGAACTATCCTACGATCCGTGTCTCATGGATATGCCCTCTGACGAATTTCCAATTTCCATGGCATCAGGTCACATACTGAACCTGGAAAGGATCCTCTTCGCATTTTCACAGATGGTTCCAAGTCTGCGCAGGGGTCCGGTGCTGGGATTTTCTTTGTATGCGAAAACGTCCGACTGCACTTTTCGTTAGGAAAATATACGTCTGTCTTTACGCAATTCTAATGACCATGCACTACGTTGTGAGGCATAGGTGTGTCCAACCCTTTAACCAGCTCCATATTAGTGTATGAACTTAAGGCTTTCCTGAACAAAGTCAGTAAACTGAACTCACTAAGGTTTTTTTGGGTCTCCGGTCATTTTGGGATCCTAGGAAATGGCACACCTGATAAACGCGGCAGATGGGGCTCAAAGGAGAATTTCTCAGGACTATACCTGCTCCCACGGTCAATACTCACCTCAACGATTGGGTCTTTAATACACAAAATCGTAGATGGAGCAAATATCCAAGATGCAAGATGACTATGCGCGTACGCATAGTCTGATGTCAGCAAGAAATCCCCAGCATTCTTCTTAAGGAGAATTACCACACTGGGCCATTACACTTTTGTCAAGCATCGCTGCATGATCGGCATCAGTGAGACGCCTACCTGTTGTGCAAGTTGCGAAGACGACGCCACATCGAACAACACGAATCGGGAATTTTCCTGTCAGATTCGGTACCGTACAACATGCTAGCATTTAAGGTCAATGTCCATCCACATGTCCTCTATCCCTGTGCCTTTATACCTTTTCTCCTCTATGTGTCTACGATATAATAAGGTTATTAAGCCTTGAGTGCGCGCATATCAAGGGAAAAAAAAACCTTTGAGCGAATGATGATAGCTGCAAAAAATCTGCTTTCCGTCCGGCTGCAATGGCGGTAAAGGATACCGATACCGCCATGCTGCGTTTTCTTGAGCTGGGACGTCTTCTTGAGGAATAAAAAAGTCACAGGAGATGACAATGTCGGGGATATAGGGTGTATACGGCAACATTGGAGTGTTTTTTTTTTCGCCAAAAACTCCTGTACATTGCCGTGGTGCAAGATCCAGCCCTTGCGCTCGCACTCTCTTCAGGACACCAACATAGTGACTGTCTGGTTGGTAGAAATATATTAACGATGAACGATACCTAGGATATTGAAAAAAAAAAAAAAAAAAACAGAATCAACATGTCCTCGCTGGCCGCTCCAGAGCTTTTTCTACCCGCTCCTGATTTTACCTCCATACTTACTTATTACTTAGGTGGCGCTACAGTCCGTGGTGAACCTGGGCCTCAACCAACAAGCGTCTCCAGCCGGCACGGTCTTTGGGCAGCTGTTTCCAGTGCCGCACGCCCAGTTGGTTGAGGTCCCTTTCCACCTGCGTGCACCACCGCTGAGGCGGCCGTCCTCTGCCGCGCCTTCCTTCCGGAGTGGATTCGAAGACTTTTCGGGTCGGAGCTGTATCTTCCATGCGCTCTACATGGCCTAGCCACCTTAGACGCTGTATCCGTAGACGTCGTACCAGGCCGATGTCGCTGTACAACCCGTACAGTTCTTCGTTATATCTTCTCCTCCATACACCGTTTGAACAAACGGGACCGTAGATAGTGCGCAGAATTTTCCTCTCGAAACGACCAAGGGCATCTTCATCCGCTTTTGTTAAGGTCCAAGCCTCTGCGCCGTAAAGGAGGACTGGGATGATCAAGGTCTTATATAGTGTCACCTTGGTTTTCCGAGAGAGGGCTCTACTTCTCAATTGCCTCTTGAGCCCAAAGAAACAGCGGTTGGCAAGAGTGATTCTGCGTTTTATCTCAGCGCTGGTGTTGTTGTCGCTGGTAATCAGTGAGCCAAGGTAGACGAATTCCTTGACCACTTCAAAGTTATATCCGCCCATGGTGACGTTCTGGCCAATACGTCGGTGTTGTCCGTCTCTTTTAGATGAGAGCAGATATTTGGTTTTACCCTCATTAACCTTGAGACCCATCTTAGCCGCTTCTACCTCAATGCTCACAAAAGCCTCATTGACGTCTTGTTGTTTTCGTCCAATTACGTCAATATCGTCGGCGTACGCAAGCAATTGCGTAGACTTGAAATAAATCGTACCTCTTGTGTTGGCCAGTGACTCTTGCACAATCTTTTCAAGCACGATGTTGAAAAAGTTGCACGACAGCGCGTCGCCCTGCCTAAATCCTTTTTTAACATCAAAGGTCTCGGTATGTTCATTACCGACCTTAATGGAGCAACGAGAATTCTCCATTGTCATCCTGCACAGTCGGACGAGTTTAACAGGGATGTTAAAACTAGACATGGCTTTGTACAGCTCGTCTCTATATACGCTGTCATACGCGGCCTTGAAATCGACGAAGAGGCGATGAGTGTCGATTTGGTATTCCTGGGTCTTCTCCAAGATCTGCCGTAGCGTAAATATTTGGTCTATTGTGGATTTACCTGGCCTGAAACCACACTGATAAGAGCCGATCAGGTTATCCACAAACGGTTTCAGGCGTTCACACAATATGGCAGAGAAAATCTTATATGCGATGTTAAGGAGACTTATTCCCCTATAGTTGGCGCAGCTATAGGGGTCTCCTTTCTTATGGACCGGGCAAACGATGCTGAGATTCCATTCGTCGGGCATGCTTTCCTCCGACCATACCTTGCAGATGAGATGGTGCATGCACCTTACCAGCTCATCTCCAGCCGCCTTAAAAAGCCAGCAGACAGGCCGTCTGCGCCAGCGGCTTTATTAGACTTAAGTCTTGATATCGCTATTTTGACTTCGTCTAGGTCGGGTGGACCGAATTCTGTTACTTCGTGGTCCATTGCGAATGGCTCGTTCTGCCTGACAGCGGTATCTTGTCTATCATCGCCGTTATACAGTCTGCAGAAGTGGTCTTTCCAAATCCTCAGCATCGACTGCGACTCTACTACCAGTTCTCCATTTTCATCCCTGCAGGCCGCCACTCTGGCTTTGTAGCCATGGCATGTTCGTTTTACCTTGTTGTAAAATTTACGGGCGTCATTCCTGCGGAAGCATCTCTCCATCTCCTCGATCTCACGCTTTCCGTGCTCTCTCTTCTTTCTTCTGAAAAGCGTGTGTTCCTCTCTTCTCTTCTGCTCATAGATTTCGCGAGCAGCTCTCGTCCGTCGTTGCAGCACGGCCTTATATGCCTCTTGTTTTGCTGCATGGGCTTGTTCGCATTGTTCATCGAACCAGGGGTTTCTAGGTGGTGGCTGTTTGAAACCCAGCACCTCTGAGGCAGCATCTCTGACGGCGCTCTGGCAATGAGCCCATTCCTGCTCTATTGTTTGTGCTGCTCTGGGCGGATTTTGAGAGAGCTTTGAGGAGACACGATCGGCAAAGATTCTGGCAGTCTCTTGCGATTGTAGCTTTCCAACGTCAAACTTACGTTGTCCTACTCGACTCCTAAGCATTCTTGATATCCTCATTCGTACCTTGGCTACAACAAGGTAGTGGTCCGAGTCGATGTTGGCCCCTCGGAAGGTTCGTACGTCGAGAATACAGGAGGAGTGTCTGGCGTCGATCGCAATATGATCAATCTGGTTGGTGGTCGATTGATGACAAGACCGCCAGGTACCCTTGTGGATGTTGAGATGGGGGAATCGCGTGCTTTTCCTCCATACACCACTTGCAATTTTCGGAGGATTTCCGAAAGCTTTTCACTATGTTTTACTAGAAATTGAATCACAACACGTTGCTTGTAACTTGAGTCACTAATTTTCAAGAAGTCACTAAGAAGACACATAAATACATACATCGATACAAACAAAACATGCTGTCGACTTCAGCCTTCGATAGGAACTGAGAGAAAGGGCCGCCTTCCTAGACTGATGTTAACGGATGACACAGGATTGCCAGCTCCCGGGTTATGACTAAATTCCCGGAACCGAGTCGCCACATCACGCATATACTAACTTTGCTAGTCTCATCATAGTCGCCTCGGTTGTGATGTCAGTGCCTCTCTATTAATGGCTTCTCAAGTAGCTCTTAATAGTTCATCCTAGCCGAATTTGTTCAAAGTACTCAGAGTAGTGGATTTATGGTTTTGCACGTCATAGAATTCTGTTTGCTTATGTTCACCAAGCTTCTCTCCGAAAAAGGCGCTGCCAAGATTGTACATGACGTGTCAGTAATCTCCTTTGAACATCAGGTGTTGACAATCTTGTCAACGTTGCCAGGCTCGTTGAATGTTTGCCTTAGCAGGCGAGTCGCATTGTTGCTGCCAAATAACATTGCCCAAAATTGATCCCGAGTTGAAGTAGTACAATTCCTTTTACGTCTTTCACGTTAGTAACGAATTGCAAGTTGTTACCAATTTTACAACTCCAGAGTTCATTACTCACCATCGTATCGTGACCAATTTAAAGGCTTCGAACTACGAGCTTCTTTCCAGCAACAAATTTGCTTATCATCACCCAACCATGTCGACAACTGTTCGATGTTCCACGTTCGCGGCTAAACAACCCATGACCCCATGCAGAGATCTATACAATAAACAATCCTGTCATTCATTGCAACGTGTAGAACACTCCAAACCATTATTGGCTACCAAATTTGGCCAAACTAATAACTTTGCTCTACACATCGCACCGCGACACAGCTGCATCACAGTACAGAGCGGAATCCTCGGCATTCGATGGAGAACAACAAATAAACCTAAATATTGCATTCGTGCTCTGTGCTCAACCTTCTGCCCTGGGTACGAGGGGCATGTACAAAAGTAAACAAAACCATCATCACTACCACACCGTCGCGCGTCGTGGTCGTCGTCTCCATCGCCATCGCCATCATCATCATCATCGTCATCAACATCATCTGGTCTGTTGCGCTCCTTTGAGCTTATCTTGAGCGAACGATCGAAAAAGGAGTTCACTTTGGCGTTCCACTTGGTTTCTTACTGGACTGACCGACCGACCGTATGGCATCGTATGGTGTGGTGGCGGGCCCCCAACTCGTTGAGATCGTAACACAAAGCCTAAGCCTTAGAAATGCCCAAAAATGGTAATATACAGCAGACGATTGTGATAAGGAATCAGTAGTGGTGAATAAATTCACATGATTCAGGGCGAGCGGCTTTCGCAAAAAGGATGCGAATCTGTGAATTTATGTTAGATAACCACTGCCGCGGCTAAGTGATGCAGTGGCTGCTGCTGCCGCTGCAGATTTCAGTGTTTCGCGAACGATGATGGCCTCATAAAGATCCCGGCCGATTTGTGCCACAGAGCGTGGAGGAAGCGACTAAAAGATGAGGTTTGTGTCCGCGTCCTGAAATATTGTTCTGAAAAGATTTCGATAGCCAAAACGAAACGAAATGGCGGCAGCAAGCAGGCAACAGGGAGAAGAAGGAGGATGCGGTCGGTGGATAAAGGGCAAACAGGAAGAGGAAGCACAACAGCGGAATGTGTACAGCGAATCATCGGTGTGGCAGTCATCCGTGTCGGGGAAGATCTTAATGCACATTGAAAATCGGGCGCTTACGTATGGCAGTGATGTGCTGAGACGTCTGATCGGAGAGATTTTTAGATAATTATTCATGAGATGTTCAGTTCCAATCAATTGCGTAATCCGTCAATTCTTCAGAGATTTCCGGGAGGAATGTCGACGGATAGAACGATACTTGTGCTAGCAAATTGACAAATCGGCAGCATCGTTTCCATCACAAAGCGTCAGATACATCCGAACAATCGATATTAATCACACACGTAATAGGCTCATAGATACTCGTATGCAGGGAGCAGCGATGTGAAAAAAAAGGAAACAAAGCTCGAAAGAATTGAACCTCACACAACCCCCAACGACCCCGAGGTGGGATGCATACTCCGCGTCGAGATGGTAGCCACTATGGTTCGTCTACCGAATCGGCGGCAGCGACGACGTGCCTAGCAAATTTATTTATGGACACCATGAATCCATTATTATTGTTATTATTACCAAGTTGCAGAATGCTCCGACCATTCATTGCTGAAATCCCCTTTGAGAGTGCAACATAGAATCGTTATCGATCGTTTCTCGGTTTCGTTTTCTATGTACGAACCGCCAGGCCAGGCCATCGCCACCAGTTGAAAGTGCTATCTCCAAGTTGGATGGAACGGATGGAATGTTTTACGTTTTCACCTTTCATTATTTATAGTTAGCGTATGGTGTGCTGGTAAGTAAATACAATAATATTGCATTATGGCCGTGGATAGGGATGAGAATCGAGCATTGAGAGCCATTGTGTGGGGACACAGTCGTGAGGTTTCCCTTTTTTCTACGACTTGCCGGGGCAAGTGATTCCAAATTGTTTACAATTGAAATGGAATTTTTTTGTTTTCTTACAACGAATGTCCTTTAGATGGGATTTTTAATAAATCATTGGATGTCGGTAAGTTGAAAAGGGTCACAGGAAATGGGACAAGAAGGACGGAATCCGTCCATAGAAAGTATCCAAGTGGTAGACCGAGTGAACGATGAAGGATTATAACAAATACTAATGTTATGGTGCCAATCAATCGACCGTCAGTCAGAGAATATACAAAATTCATATGTCATTTATCCACTGCAAGTGTATTTGGATGGATACACGTCGCTCATGAAACAGTCAGCTACTCAAGTATCCATGCAATGAAATTCAATTTAAAACTATCAGCAACTGCAACAATTCATGCACTCACTACACCACACACATCATTTTACCGATCAGGAAGACACAACTTTGACTACGAGGATGTTGACAGAACGACCTGCTCCTCGCCGGAGAGGACAGTTTAAGAGCTAAGCACTCATGTATACATGGCACAGTATGGAGCATGAACCTTTGCCATACAATTCAATTACTGTCATTGCATTGGAAGGTAGTCTCCTCCACTCGTTTGATTCAAAGCCACATGACTATGGGAAAGGAATAGCAACCAGGAAACTTGTGCTCGTCGACTATGTCGACAGTGTCCTGTGAACGGGGAAGGATTATACGTTTAATGGGTGGTGGCAAAAGCAGCAACGACGGATAATCCGATTTGCAAATTTTAGCTTTTGTATCGTATTTGTACTACGCCAGCATGAGCACTCGGATTTCCAGACTGTAGCCAAACACAACACAATTGTGTGACGTAGCAGCTCCTCCTTTCTTCGCCTGAACGGAATTATCTTAATTGGTGCCAACTGGAGCGTCCGGCATTATCTGCAACAATGTCTTGCCAGATGTTGGCGATGCGGCCAAAAGCTAAATGACGATAAGAGCAATGATACGAGCACTTAACGTCGAATTAGTCTCCCGGCAGTAATTGGGTCAAAGTCTGATTGGAGTTAGCTTAAATCAGTTGTCCGGGCAAGTGTGCATGACTCCCACTGTTGAAATGAAATTCCGAGCAACTAATAAAATTCGAGACACGTTACTGGTGCTGCCCTCACGTCTGCGAGTAGGACAGATGACATTCAGGTTTTTATGACAAAATTTTACGATTTTAGTGTCGTCAGTTCATGGGTGAACGATACGCGCTTTTCGATGGTAATCTATCTATTATCGTCCATCGCATTGTCCATCGATAGGCTGACCCAATCAAAACGTCAGACACAGGCGATCATAAATCTTTCGTGTGCCTTTTAATTGTTCCTGTTTTCTGGGCTGGTTTTGGGTTTATTGATTTGTTTTCTATGAAAGATGGGGGATGTAGGTATGCTGGCACGCAGTAGTCTTTTCGGTTTACGAGTTCCATGGAATCTCATACTGTCGCAACGTGCGACTCAGTCATGCTGAAAACGTTATCATATCCGGAATCGTCGACGCCCAAGACTCCAGTAATTCAGTCTAGCATTAGTCACCTATGTATGAACATGGGGCATGAGAAGATTATTCTAATTTCGCTCCACTCTAACTACTTAATTTCCTTTATTCCATCCCGAACCACTTGCTGGTGTTGTAAAAATTATTTCTTATTTATCTAACTCAAGACCCCTGAGCCCCTGGCGTAAATGGAACCTTAGGGTTAGGTCATAAAGATGTCACTGCAACGACCGACACAATTAAGAAGCAATCTTCAAAAGTACGAGTGTAGCACGTCGGTTTCCAGATTACCACCTTTATTAGGTGTACAACGGCAAGACTTACCACCGCATGTGGCACTATAAAAATTAGTGCAGCAATTATGAATATTCAAACGGACAAGACATCATAATGAAGTTGATCTCTGGGATTTAGTCCGACACCCAATCCCGCTTGAGATACAGTGGTCTTTCGGGTTTCATTAGTCAAATGACAGACGACAACGTTGACATTAGTTGTCACATAAAAATAACAAATGACCCAACTAGTCTTGGTCGAACTTTGCTTTTGTCCACTGCTGGCGACATGGTATCGACTTTAATTAGTTGTTGTTATTGTGTGTTACAAGCATTCATCCCTTTTCGTATAAATCATTGGAGCAACGAAGCATTTACCAACTGCTGGTCGCATCATAAATATTGATTCTCCAGCAGCTGACTATTGGCTTATCTGTGTTTACATCTTTTGGGTAGAGGCCACGTTGCTGTGAATGCTCTTCTTCCGGACGGTGATAGCCATTTGGTAAAGGTTTTCAATTTGTGAAATAATAAATTCCAATTATGTTAAAAATGCAAAATGAAATGAAAATATGACGGCGAACGGTGAAAGGTGAATGGTGGATGGATGGCGTTAAGGGGGACAATGTTATGCAGATGGCGTGGGATGGTGTGGACGGAAGCCGGAGTGAATTCATTGAAATGCAATTTGGGTGCCCTGGAAATCGAAACACATATTTCTGGAGTGTATTATCATGGATTTTCAGATAGATACTTGTCGTATTAGTTTCGTTCCTGGAGCTGGTTACAATGTTTCCCGGACTATTGTGGAAAATGGAAAATGTCTGGCTACTTCGACAGATGTTGGGCCAATACTCCAGCCACAGCTGTTGGTAAAGTAGGGAGTTTTAAAAAATCTGAAAATTCCTTCAGTGTAGTCTTAACACGAATAAGTATCTCAATATTAAAGATCAAATGTGTTGAATGATGCACATAATCTCAAAGTGTGTCGAATGACACATTTGCTGGGTGTAGTTTGACCTACTAGAATTTGCAGTGTAGTGTGTGTGTAAAAAACTATGAAAATGGTACTTCAGTGTATCCGGGGGTACATTTTGTAGATTAAAAAAAAAAAAAAAAAAACAACGTATTACTGAGTCCTTTGACGGAGACAACGATGGCAAGGCAGCTTGACAGACATGTACTTGATTGAGCTGAACCATCCAGACATGGATAAGAATCCCAGTATTCTGTTCATCCCAATATTACCTATCTCTTCTAGTCCCGAAAGGAAGTATCCTCCTAGGAATGTATTCCTTTTTTGAGCTAGCGTCGGACATTCGCACAGCAGGTGACGAATGCGTTCAATTTCCTCTTCGTCCCTGCAGCTTCTGCAGAAGTCATTCCCAACTTCAGCAGATTATCCGTCCTTTTCTTATCATAGACGGGCCAAGTCGATCTCGCCCTTGCGCACGTATCTAAGCGACACCATCGCTTATTGGTTTTCACTAATAGCTCCGTCTGTATCTCCCTGTAGAGCGCACTGAGTGGTGCTTTGGCCTCAGCTGTGATCTGCGCAAATTTTGCACTTGATCCCAGCCTAGCCAGCTCGTCCGCCCTCTCTTTTTCAGAGATATTCACATGACCAGGTACCCAGCAAAGGGTCACCTCGTTTAGATTCGATATCTCTTCTAACTTCTCTTTGCAGAGTTTGACGAGTTTGGATCTTATCCATCCTGCCTGCAAAGCCATTATGGCTACCTGGCTGTCAACATAGATGCTGATCCTTTTTCCTGAGACACTCTCTCTGCTGATCAGGTCCGCCGCCTGCTTGATCCTTACTTCATAGGTTTGTGGAGTGATAATCCTTTTCACGTTTTAAAAAGTGTGGTTTGAGAAGCGACGACTTGAGAAGCCCATATTGTCGAATAAGCTGGAGACTCATGAGACTGAAGATGATCATGCCATGGCTAGATCCAGTTGGGCGTCGGGTATAGAGAGATACCGCGAATCACGTATTTGTTGGGAACACCGCGTGTTGTTCATTTTAGGGTTCCGTAGCCAAAGGTAAAACGGAACCCTATTACTAAGACTTCGCTCCCCGTCCGTCCGTCCGTCTGTCACCAGGCTGTATCTCATGAACCGTGATATTTAGACAGTCGAAATTTTCACAGATCATGTATTTCTGTTGCCGCTATCATGACAAATACTAAAAACAGAACAAAATGAATATATAAGGGTGGCTCCCATACAACAGACATGATTTTCATCCAAAAAGTCCCCTTGGTCACATACTGAACTAAGGTTAGTCGACAATATCCCACAACCAGTAGAAAACTTCCCAGTTTTGATCTCTTTTGTGTCTTTGATGAATTAATCCTAGCTGTAAACCTTTTTCCCATATTTCCCATTATTGTTATTAACTTTTTCACATCTTTGCTGTCAAGTAAGATAATTGATTTGAATTCAATGGACACTTTGATGATCAACTATATCTCATCATGAAGATTTTTGACTATCAATGTGCCTGCAACCAAGATCATCATACAAAAAATGTTATTTAATGTGATGACTGATGAGGTATCATACATAGTCTCTTTCATTTTTATATATACAGATGGTACGGAACCCTTTGTGGGCTAGTCCGACTCGCACTTGGCCGGTTTTTTTGCTTATTTTTTAGTTATGTAATTTCTAACAAAAAACGGCTGTATCGATTTTGCTGAACACTTACTCAGTTCTAACCTGCGCAATTACACGTGAAATTAGCCCTATCTTCTTTGGTTCTCGAGATAATCGAAAGTTCCGGTACGCACATACGCACGTACGTACATACAGACACACAGACGTCTCCATAACAACCTTGGACTTGGATTCTGGTGACTTTCAAACAATAACTTCCCACTGGGGAGTTAGCAACTCCGATAACACGAGTACATCCATGAAAAAGTCATGTATTGTCTCTTTTTGATGACGATTTAAGTCTGTTAATAGGTTCGTTTCGAGCTAGTTGCCCTGCTGGAGACTCATTCTAAATTCATTTACTACGCGCCTAGCTTTAGGTAGATTTTGGGCATTAAACTGTCCATCACTAGCGTCATTTGGGTATAAGATTTTAGGAACAAAAGAGTAATCGTTACAGCTGCCCTTCTCGGTTCCTAGAAGTGAAGAGAAGCAAGTTCCTGAAAACAATTTTTCCTACTTACAATCCATCAATTTTAAGAGCAAAAGCGCAAAAAAAAAAAAACAAGATAATCTGCCAAAGCAATAACAACACCAATAAATTGCAGGCATAATCCCAGACTCGAAAACGTCTATTCATCACATCTTTCAGACGACCATTTAGCTGACAATTCTGCCCTCCGCACACGCCAGCCGCGACCATAAATGGCATCAATGTAAATTCCACACTCTGCTGCCGAAACTTATAAAATATCGCAGAGCAATGATTTATCATCAAGTGTCCTTTAATGGTGCGAAGACCATCTGCTCACTGACACAATTCTATACAGTGCGTCTCGTGGGACAAGAGGTAGCGATTTAATGTCGCGAACAACGAAAATATTTTCATCCTCATTGCCTGACAGTATGCTTCAGGCTTTCTCGTAAAATGATGACTTTCGTCATAACAGAGACGATAAACCCCGAGAGCTCAAACATCAAACGTGTGCTTCTAAATTATTAAGCAGCTATCTCGTGGTGGGAGGTGTGAGTGGTTGCCTGCTGACGCGCACCTAACAACCCCTGACAGAGGAGCATACATATCAGGAACATATCATACCACATTCAAGAAGAAATCGCTGTTGCGAATTAATGTCGGATGTAATGTGGAAGTCAAGGAACAAGGAATCTCGTTCGGTGAACAACGTACCGGGAAGGATGTACGAGCATGTGTGACAGGATGTGGGATACGATTTTTTTTTCGATGGTATAGGCGAAGATTGATGGATGAGTGAATGGATGGTTAACTGGTGAAAGCCACATTTTTCTCTTCGTTTACGAGTTAATCTAGAGGAAAAGGTTACCTTCGAGCGAGTGACTTTTAATTAGATTTCCAATTTTGAAATGACGAATAATACGTCGTCGTCGAGTGGCGGAAGTTTGACTTTATGATCTTGTGTTTGTTGATTCCATTCTAGTAAATACATACGTACATATTACATTCCATGTACAGTGAAGGGTAGCTAGTAGTCACCGATACTGGAACGGTAGTGTGGTTTGGATTTATTGGTTTAGTTTCGATGGCTTTAACCACGGGACACGGGCAAACTCGACAAACTACTGTTGCTGTACGGGGCTTGTTAAAGAACCTCCGGCTACCACGAGGATACATTAAATTGCGGACGCATGTCAGCGATTAGCCTCCTTTTTTTTAATGAAGTCGTTATGGTAACCGCGTAGATTTAGATATAAATAAAATTCCGTGGCTTGAGTGAAGGGGTAAGGAAAAGGGTTATAAGAATGTGTACATCAGGCACGAGGTAGACTAGTTTCCGACAGCAGCGGGTATGGATAAGTGTAGGTGATCCCGAACAATTATTTCGAATTGTTCTTTCACGGGTAATTACTCGGAATGGGTCATTAGCAAAGTGGAAAATATACGGTCAAGTAACAGACGAAGAGAATGTCTTGTCGTAAACTGAGAAAACGACAGCGTGTGCCAAAGACGGAGTATGTCTGACGACATGGAAGTAAGTATCTACTTACTACCTACCGGTATCCTTCGACAATGTTTCATTATTTTTATGGTTCGAGCAGATATTAAGTTCATCCGATTGAAACCCATTCAGCTGAGTTATTGGGCGGGATGCAAATATAGCGGTCATGATTGTTGGAAAATTCATCGTCAAATCGGAGTCCACTGGATTGAAAAATGATTATCGATATAAGAAAGGAAATATGTACATCGTTCCTCTTTGCGGTGAGTAAACAATATTGAGCTATTTAAATGCACTTCGCATGGGGAGAGCCTGCGAGCAAACAGAGCAAAGAAATGTATCGCATTTATCGTGGCAAACGCCAGCTTCAATCTCTGTCGCTGCTCAATTCTAGTTGACACAGAGCCTACGCGTGTCCTCCCAAGGATAGCTGCCATGGCATCCGACAGGTAGTGAACCAACGTGTGAAGCGATCTGACCCACTTGTTACTGGGAAAAGAGGAACTTCGCCCTTCAGGTTCGGGGTTGCGCTTAGGCGTAACATCATACTCACGCCAAAAATGGTATGTTTCGAAGCAACTAGAAGCCTCGAATACACACGGATACAAAGCTGACGAACCCTATAAACAACTAATTACTTGCGAGTAATTGGAGGAAACTCTCAACTGCTATAAAACGGACATTACCGCACTCCAAAAAGTGCAGTAGGATGGACCAGGAAGAAAAAACGAGTGAAAAACTGGGACATCTACTACGGGAATTGCTACAAAGAGAACAAACAACGCTTATTCGAAAGCGGATTCGTTATTCGAGCAAGACTCCGACAAAAAGTCGAAGCAGCCCGCATCAAAGCCGATTTCGGGAACTTTAACTATGCATTTACGCGCCAAACGAAGAAAAGAACGATCGACTCAAAGATCACTTCTAAAATCTCCTATACAGAACCAACGCCCAATATCTCAGCTACGATACACAAATAGTACTAGGAGATTTTAATGCGAAACTGGACAAAGAGGACATATTTGAACCTGGCGATCACCTCATCAGTCGACCATCAACCAGATCAATCACGACGCGATCGACGCCAGACATTCCTCCAGCATCCTAGATGTACGAACCTTACGAGGAGCCAACATCGACTCGGATCACTACCTTGTTAAAGCGAATATTTGACATCGGAAAGTTACTATCGCTGCTGCTAGGATCATTGCCGATCGAATTTCTCTCAACCTATCGCAAATTCCGATGACATCGACTCAATCCACAAGAACAACAGTGCGAGTATTGCCAGCGTGCCATCAGAGGGCATGTGATGTACTGGGTTTCAAACCACCGCCGGCTAGAAACCCCTGGTTTGATGAGCATAAAGGCTATAAAGCCGGAGCAGAAGTCTGAAAGCAGAATGATTCATTCGCAACTGACGAAGGTGCAATAGAATTCCGTCGACCGGACCTAGATGAAATTAAGCTGGTAATTTCAAAGCTTAAGACTAATAAAGCCGCAGACGCAGGCGACCTATCTGCCGAGCTATATAAAGCGGTTGAGTGCATGCACCAGTATTTGAAAAGATCATACGAGATTCAAGTCTGCGCAGTTGCTTACGTAGACGAATGACATTGACGTAATTGGACGAACACAGCGAGATGTCAATAAGGCATTAAGAGTGGAAGCAGAAGCGGCTAAATATATGCCGTCATCCAAAAAGGACGCACGACCTACAAATTCGAAGTGATTAAGGACTTCGTCTACCTTGGCTCACTAGTAACCAGCGCTGAGATCAAACCCAGAATTACTCCTGTCAACCTCTGCTTTTTGGGCTCAAAAGGCTGTTGAGAACTAGAGCCATCTCTCGAAAGACCAAGGTTGTGCTATACAAAACCTTAATCATCCCAGTCCTCATCTATGGTGTAGAGACCTAGACTGTAACGAAAACGGATGAGGGGCGCTTGGTCGTTTCGAGAAGAAAATTCTGCGTTCTGTTGATGTTCCTATTTGTATATACGAAGAGTAGAGGTGAAATTGCACCGTGGCGCAGTGTTTAGTGCGTTGGACTCTGGCGCACGATGAGCGAGTTCGGGTCCCGATAACACCTACGCCATTGAATGTTTATTTGGCGGCGTCCCTCCTGTTTATACTGGCAAAACCCCCCGTAGTATATTTGCCATGAAAAATCTTCCCGACTCACGCAGTTGAAAAATAAATTACACACAACATGGGTGATTGAGGGTTTGTAACGCCACCAAAGGGAAAGAAGTGCCTTCCGTGTTGACGTTAGCCCGCCGCACTATTTGTTCCAACACGAGATTGACGGATTCGAATGACAGCGCGTCTCCTTGCCGAAATCTGGTGCAGGTTTCAAAAGCTCGGAGGTTCTGAATCCGAACTGCACAGTTCATCGAGAATTTATTAGCTTGTCTCGACGCATCCGGATCAGTTTTTTCGGGACCCCGAAATCGGCCACCGCGTTAAATAAGACTTTGCGATGAATACTGTTATATGGGGCAGCATCGGTGGTTATCGATTTGGAACTCGCTGGTCTTCTCCAGGATTTGATGCAGTGTGAATATTTGGTCCATAACCGATCTGCCTGGCCGGAAGCTGCACTGGTATGTATCGATTAGTGCGGTGCAAAACGGTTTTAGACGTTCAGACAATACACTCGATAGGATCCTGTAAGCGACATTGAATAAGGATATACCCCTATAGTTTTTACAAGAGCATAAAGAGCTGGTATTTCAGTCGTTGGGCATGCATTTGTCTTCCCAAAATCTGAAGATAACCCGATGCATGTTCCCTGCCAGAACATCACCTGCAGATTTGAAAAGCTCTGCCGGTAACCCATCCGAGCCTGTGGCGTTGTTGTTCTTCAGCTTTTTAATAGCTAGTCCTACTTCTTCAATGCTGGGAAGGAGGACAACTTTATCGACTGCAGGCAGGATCTCTTCGTCCACTACCATACTCTCTTCTCCATGTTCGTTAAGCAGCCACTGGAAACGCTGCTTGAAAACATCCACTATTCTACTGAGCCTGGCTGCCGTTTTTACAGGCCGTTGCGAGGCTTTTGGTTTTTTTGAAAAATGTTCTTATCGCGTTTTTGCCCCTGAACTCTGACCTGGGAGGCTACGAAGATTCTCTTCTTTCGCCCAAGCGTCTTTTTTTCCTCCCTCCTTCTGCCTGGGTATTCCGGACGCGCTGCTCGTGTCCTCCTTTGCAGTGTCTTTTCTGCTTACACTCACCATCATACCACGGGTTTTTTGTCGGTTGTGGCGCGTAGCCTATGCTAATTTCAGCTGCTCTTTGATGACTGAGCGGCAATTAAGCCACACATTGTTGGCGTTTGTGTCCGATTTTTCGTTTTCTGGTTATAGTTACACCCGCACTCAAGGCTAAGGCAATATAACGTTGGATGTAGGCATACTTGCGAGTCGTCTGCTCAGTTGCTCTGTGTATTCTTTGGCGATCTCTGAGATGCTCAGGGTCAGATGCTCTGGTGTTGAGCCTCCTTTTTGAGAGCTGATGCAGCTTTCAAACATTGCAAAGTCGCGTTATGATTCTGGCTGTCACTAGGAAATGGTCAGGGATTACGATTGCCCCTCTGAACGTTCTAACATTCAGGATGTTTGACTCATGTCTTGCGTCTATGAGACCTTGGTCAATTTGGTTGGCAGTTTGACCATCTGGAGCCCGCCAGTTTGCTGTTTGGATCTTCTTGTGAAGAAATCTTGTGCTTCTTATTACCGTATTACGAGTTGTCACAAAGCCGTTGTCTGTTGTCTTATGGGGGAGGCTGTCCTTTCCGACTATTCCGTCAGAGATGTTCTCCATATCGATTTTGCTGTCCTCCTGATTCCATTTGAACCATCACAATGGCTGGTAAAGGCTAAAGGAGTAGTATCTGCCGAAGGGCCTTTGCAGCTGAACACCTTGCAGTTCTGTTAGCAAGGGCCTACTTTCACCTCCTCGTGGTACCATCTGGGAATTTTCTGAGCATGGAAATCACTAATGGAAGAGGACGAATGGCGAGTATCCTGCGCCACAAGACAAGACTAATGTCGGTTGGGCTATGGTCTACAAAACCGTAACCGGAAACCACACAATGCTCAGAGACAACAACAAGCTTGGAATAAAACGGGCCGGATTAATGTTGACGATCCGTGCAAGAAACGAAAAAAGGACAACGATCTTCGACTCTGTACGTGGAATGTTAGGGCACTAAACAGACCACATGCAGCCGAACCACTTGCGGGCACCCTAGACAGCTGTAAAGCAGAATTAACTGCCACCCAGTAAATGCGATGGACTGGACTGGGTACAAATCGGGTGAAAAACTGCGATATCTACTACGCGACTGCAATAGGGAGAGACGACAATGATTATCCGAATGCAGATTTGTTGTTCGAGATGGACTAAGGCTTAAGCTTGCGGCACTACGCGCTTCCTGCACCGCGATAGACACAAAGGCACCTGGCGGTCACCAGATCAATCAATCGCTGACCAGATTGATCACATCGCGCGATCAACGACAGACGCATCTCCACTATTATTGATGTTCGAGCTTTCCGAGGAGATAACATCGAGTTGACCACCATCTTGTAGTAGCCAAGATACGCCTACGGATTTTACGAACGCAGCGGAGTAGAGTAGAATACAAAGTTAGGACGTTGGAAAGCTATTATCGCCAGAAACCGCTCGTGCTCTTGCCGATCGCGTTTCCCTTAAGCTCTCTCATAAAAACCTAACCATCCACGCAGTTAATAAAAACAGTGGAACCTTTTCATCTGCAGTTTTGGACTTTAAGACTCCACGACGAACCACCTGGTTCGATGAGGAGTGCAGGAGGATTCACAAAGCGAAGAATATAAAGCCTCCGTGCATAGAAGAAAAAGAGCAGCTCGTGAGCTCTATGGGTTTAAAGCTTCTCAGGAGAAGGAAGAAAAAGCATGAGAAGCGCGCGATTGAGGACTTGGAGAAGTGTTGCGGCAGGCATGACGTTCGAGAGTTTTACCAACACATAAAGCGAACATGCCAAGGTTATATAGCCAGAATGGAAGTTTGTAGGGATGAGAACGGACACCTAGTGTGAGAATCGCAGTCGATGCTGAGAACGCAGACTGTATAAAGGCGATGTTAGTCAACATATCGCTGTCAGGTAAAATTATTCATTTCTTAATGACGAAGATCGCAGAGCATTCCGTCCCCTGACCTCGACAAAGTTAAGGTCGCAATAACGAAACTCAAGTCTGAGCTCTTCAAAGCAGCTGGGGATAGCCTGGTTAGGAACATGCACCAACTCCAGGAATAAGTGGCCTTAAAATCGCCCACAAATCTTCTCTGCTGTTTTGTGTGAACGCCTGAAGCCGTTTGTAAATAAGCTGACGCTATGTCTACCTTTGAGAGCGCCGTGGCGCAGTGAGTAGTGTGTTGGCCTCTGACGCCAATGACACGAGATCGATTCCCGGTGTGCGGCAATTGAAAAGACTAGTAAAAGGTCGCGCTAGCTGGAGGGGCATGTTGGTTGAGGCCCAGGTTCATCCCGAACTGTAGATCTCGATAAGAAGAGAAGATCCAATACATGCTTTGTCTTTAATTTTTAGGGAAACCTTCCCCTGATAGGGAAACTTTCAAACTTCGCTGCTCGAAATAAACTTGGGAGAATCTGGTCTCTTGTTCTAGTCATATCTATCAATGCCTTAATTATAATGAACTGAGGAAAGCCACATCAATTTTCTTCAAAGTCAAAGGGAATCCATAAAGCTTTCCTATTGTCCTCCTGTCGAGTATACCTAACGTTTTATGACCTACATCAAACGTGTGTATCTGTTCACCATTGCTCATCAATGTTGACTATCTTTTATGAAGCATATGAAAGTACAATCAAGGTATCCAAGGATTCATAAAAGATTAAGAAAATCAACAGTATTAGCACTGCTGCTAGCAGCTGAGTCAACAACAACCAGCTCTATACCGCACCACCTTCCCGATTCAAACTCATGTACATTCGTAATCGTTTAGGTTACCAAAGCTCACCGAATCCCTCTGGTCGCCCAGTCGACTTTAGCAAATAGAACGATGTATCTCTTCCGAATTCAAGTGAATTGTGTTCGCAGTTACCTCGTAAATCTTCACCAAATCAGTTAATCTCATTTCAATACACAGATATGCAAATTTCTTGCCACCTTTCGCCAAAAGGGTTCCTCCATTGCTCCATTCAACTCTCCATTTGCCCCTTTCAGATACCAAAACAGAGGCAATGAAAGTAACAAGAAGTAAACGTAACGTAAAGCCTGGCCGAACTTCAGCTTCAATATCTATTGTTGTTATTTCGTTTGGTGAGCCTTTTATGCAAAGTTTTAGATACAAAAGCGTCGGGAATTTGTCTCAAGTGTCACGTGGAGTATCTGTATCGCATAACTCTTCTATGCACGAGCCGAGGGTGAACAGAGCAGGCCAGGGACTAGTACAGTAGCTACGGTGTACAGGGACCGTACTAGCCTTTTGGTAATTTATATGACTCCGATCGAGATCAGCGTATGATTGTGCGGTAGGACATCTGTCAAACGGGCTGGAAGAAGGAAATATTCATTCCCTTTTTCGGTACGGATGTGTTGTTAAAAGTGCTGTTCGTGGTCGAACGGCGCTCTGTGATTAGATTCCCTCGTAAAAGGATCAAACAAGCGGCCACTTCATATGGGGCACCTTCATGCAATCTACACTTGGATGGCTGCACAATCACGAGATGACACCATGTACATTAGCGAAAAGCGAGCGCAGGCAATCGGCCTGTATTGCTCGGGCGACATTGTCGCCTCAGTGCATCTGCGGATGGCGGTGGCTGGGGCAGCCTTGTTGAAATGCACAGCATTCGCTGTAATAATGCAAATTTTATTGCAATTTCACATAATACCTCCGCCATAAATCTGCGCGAAAAATGGTGTGTGTTATTCACACACGACACGAGAGCAGCAGCTAAAGCGAGGCAAAGAAGACAGCGCATCGGCAGAGAGCGATCGAACATACTTGTAGACGTGTGGATGCACGAGTACATGGGGATGATGGTAGTCATTCGTTGCACTACATAGAGTCGTCCTCGCTCTATCCTAGGTGCTGTCGTTGTCGCCGGTAACAGTTGCTTGCGCCGTCGTTGTTGTCGCAAGGATTTTCGCATATAAAACACTTCCTTTGGCGTGGTATGGTGGCCGGGCAGAATGGTTTCATGTCATGATACGAGTACGAGTACGAATATTCTGCCGTTCTGCACTGCCTGGGCATTTTGGTGTTTAGCGTTTGGCGTTTGGCCCGAGCAACATTCCTCAAATTGGTGACATTAGATGCAACATGCAAATAATTAATAGCATTATAAGATGCACTCACGAAATCTGTAGATTCTCGCCGCCATTCGTCTCGGTGTTTGCCCAAACGATGTCGAATTGTAGCAGCTAAGGTGTCCTGCTATGGCTTTTATTTTTTTCGCGCCTCTTTCGTGCCAGTTCTTAGTCAACGAGCTGTTACAACGAACTATACTTTCCCAACTAGCATCCTCCGGCGCTGGGCTCATAAATATCCCACCGACATTGAGACCATTGCACGGTTGTACGAGTGTGTCGTTTGCAACGAAAGTGTATCTACAGATAGATACATGATTTAGGTGGCGAAATATTGCTGTGCATCCGTGGGTACGTTGACAGTTGCTTGCACGTTGTAAATGCATTTAAAGAGGTTATCGGACATACGCAGTCACACGGCCCGTAGGTCGGGGCAGGTTTAATGGGCTGAGATCGATCATTTGAATGGCTCTCGTTCATTGCTACTAGGATCTTGTGCGGTCGCTTTGAATTCTAGATTCAGCAACCATATCCCTTCGAGAAGCAACAAAGGACGTTATTGACTTCCACTTGCAGTTAAATGCGAAACTTAACCTCGAATCCGCATTGGGGCAACATCTGTCACAAGTGTACCTACGCTCCACCCTCGTTGTAATTACCATGGTCGTTCGGAATTTTAATTTCTTCGATGGAGGAGTTTGTGCACACGTTGGACTGGCAGCAACCAGTCCATTGACAATCACTTCGGATATGCCTGTCCTTCGGTGGGTATGACTTAAGTTCGAAGGACCTTTGCCTTGTAATGAATATGTGCTTCGTGACCAGAGTACACAAACAGCTTTGGTGTCCCATAAAGGGGAGATTTGTCGCTCCACATCTCCACACCTATCATCCACCGAATGCCGCCTGTTTCGATTCGCTGTCATGCGGTTCTCATCAGTAATCATTGTCATTTCGTCAGTGACAGAATCGCAGAGGATACTGGATACCGAAATTGGATTTACATCATCACCGCCACATCGCGGTATTCGAGGGGAGCTTATCTCAACAGCGTGGCTTCAATTAAAAGGAACAGGTGTCGAAACTGCAGCATATTGCATAAGGCCGTGACACAATCAATTTTCATGCAAATTAGGATCTAGGATTTCGCGGTACAACCGAGGCACCCCGGAACCAACCCAAATCCATCACAGTGTTACAAATTACTATGTACAATATTTGCTGCTGGTGCGGAGGCGTCTGCGAAGGAGTGCGACTCGGGCACGACTCTATATTGTATTGTACAGATGGCAGTAGTTCTTGTTGTGTCTGGGCGCAATTGAACTGCGCGCACGTCTTTGGCTCCGGGTTAGGTAGCGATGATGCGAAACTAAATGGGAAAAGTGAAAGGCAGCTACTACTCGCGGGCGCACTCTCATACACCCGCACATCAGGGCGCTGAGCCTTAATGTAATTGTGTAATTCAACTCGCTTCTGTTCGTCGTAGACTCACTGCCGCGACCTCATCGAACGCAAGCAACGCAGTGTATGCTGCTAATGGGTTCACTGTGGGCTGGCGCGCATCTAACCGCAGCGTTGAAGTGCGATTGATGTTTCCAAGCATTAAATTAACAGTTAATTAATTGTTTTACCGTCAGTACGTAGTTGGCTTGTGAAAGCCCTTTTCGAGATCAGAGATCGGTTCATAGATCATCCCTTGAACGAATCACGCAGTTTTATGTAACTCGAGAACGAATACTTTCTAAAAATGCATTTGTTACTCGTACTGTATCCACTGCACAATTAATTAAAGTCCATACAGAAAGACGATTCGATTCCACATACCTACTGGGCCTGACCTCCCCACAAATAACACGCAAGAAGCACAAGATTACCGATCGAGCATGGTTGCCGATCAAAAAAAAAAAAAATTGTCGCCAAATTCCGTAGCTCGAACATGCCGCCAAAATCGCCCACAGAGAACTCGGCTGGTAACTGACGAGGACGACTAATCGTTTGGGAAGTTCCTTCGTAATTATCGTACGAACAGAGCAAGGTTCACAGGTGGATATCACGACTGTCATCACTCGTTGCCAGTAACAATCGAGATGCTTCGTTTTCGGCAGCACAGGTATTCGGGGAATTTCGTGCGGAATTAACCGAACTAAGCAATTCCAGAAATAAGGACCTTTTCCGGACGACTAAAGCGCCACCAAAAATGACTTGATCAAGCAAAATCAGTCCCATGGTCACGCAACCCGATATCGATTACCGAGTCGAGCATCAACCATTCACCATTGCTGTACCCTCTCTTCAGCTCGGCTTTAGCAATTATCCTCTTCTTCTCTTGGGTTAGTTGGGACAGCGAGAACGACGACGATCAGGGAAGATCATTGTCGTGGAATCCAGTAGCAGGAGTTTCGTGAAAATTCTCCCTTTCTTGTGCGCACGATTGGAATTCCTTACAGTCGTACGCAGAAGAGATACGAACCGATTGGATTGTGTAGTTTCTTTTGCAGTCATTCTTTTTTTGTTCCTGGTAGAATCCTCGAGACCACCGATCGACATGTGGAATTACCCACTCTACCTGGAAATTGCTTAGAGTCGAGGGCAATTAACTCGAACTGCTGAGCGGGCGGTCTCTCTCTTCAGATCTTTTTGGCAAACAAATTAAATGGGCTCACGCCTTTTCCATGTCCCGAAAAATCTATCCAAATATTAACGTGGTCCTATCGAGCAAAAAAATATAACTCAAACCATGACGGACGGGTGATACTATGTCCCTCTGCGTATGTAAATCGTATTCCCATTCGCTGAATGCGCTGCGCTGGCAGCGATATTCTATCCGAAAATAGTTCAAGCCGGTTGGTCCGGCACTGACGCTTCTGCAAAATGCAAATGAAGACGTGAACGCGTGCGTTTTGTATTTTCTTTTTTTGTGCTGCCCGTTGATCATGGGGAGCCTTTGCTGTGTAATTAAGATGATACTTCATGGACTACACGGACTCGTCTTGCAGGTGCCAATATGCATAGTCGATATTTCGTCTACGAGTAGATTAAGGCGAGGATAACACCTTGTCCGCGTCAGGTAGGAGTGTGTGTGTGGCGTGGTAATTTGTGGTTGAAGACGGACTGCTGTAGGATGGGTTGCGAGATCGATGATCTCATTCTTCTTCTTTATCTACTAGTGGGACCTGTGGTTCGTTCAGCAATTAAAAGGTAATGGATTAGGCGCATTGAGCTATCATATATTGAGCTGTATGGTGGTAAAAGAAGGTCTGCAAGGTTGCGGAGGTTAGACCGTTGGCTAAAATATAGGTAAAGATGCATGTCAGCCTTACTCAGCATAGACGTTAAAGACATTAGATCAAGTTTGTTCGTTTTTTTAGTTTAACGGGCGTCCTCTAGAAACTTAATGCTTAGACAGTACCAGCAACTTATACGATGGGGAATTGTAAATATGACGTATCAGCGGCTTCTCTCAACAGCTTCTTCATGTGAAAGTGACTCCGGACGATAGAGAGTTACAAGTTACAATAACCGAGAGGCAAATCTATATCCGGAAGAGATAAACTACTGAGAACATACTGTAAACATTGGGAGTAGTTCGCCTTTCCATACCGCCTCCACTCTCATTCCGTTCATTCCCATGTGTGGTGTACCAGTTTGATTCCATGTGACCATATTCTCCTTTTAATCCATTGCTGTATCTATTTGAAACACTACAGCGACTATTGTATGTATGTATGTATGTTGGCGTTACAGTCCATGAAGGACCAGAGCCGAGCTTTTCTCAATCACCCATGTTGTGTGTGATTTAATTTTCCCATAGGTGAAAGGGACCTACAGTTTATTGCCGGTTCCGAACGGCGAATTTCGAGAAGCTTTTCATGACACTTTTACTACAGTGGGTTTTGTCAGAACCCCGCTGAGGAGAAACACCGTGAAAACACGTTCGATGACATGGCTGTGTCGGGATTCGATTCCGTGTCAGAATCGACTCGGCGTCAGAGGCCAACACACTACCCACTGCGCCACGGTGCTCTCATTTGCATTGAAATCTCGAGAATTTTGTCATAACCTGGGAACTGACGTCGTTCGTCCCTATCTATCTTGAAAGGGTGGCCCTTTCTGTCAGTTTCCATCCAGGGCTGAAGTTCACAACACATTTTGTTTCTGTGTCCTGCGGAAATCGTCCGAAAATTGCAGGTGGTGTATTGACACATTTGCCTATCGAAAACACTTGCATTTGAATGGGTACAAAGGTTAAAAAAAGGGTCGTGAATGAGAAGAAGGCGATTCACATGAAGAAGCTCGTTTTTTCCTCTGTTCGTGGTGAATATGATCCTACCGAACAGACAGTAGCTGGGCAGTTCACGGCGAGCACGTGTTTTCCGTGTGCGAACTTATCCAGAAGGGCTGGATTCTTGTCAGTGTGGTTTCAGGCCAGGTAAATCCACAATAGACCAAATGTTCACACTGCGGCAGATCTTGGAGAAGACCCAAGAATACCAAATCGACACCACCACCTTTTCGTCCACCGCCAAACTTGTCAGATTTTACAGGATGACAATGAAGAATTCTCGCTGCTCCATTAAGATCGCTAGCGAGTTAACCGAGACCCTTGATGTTAAAAACGGATTTAGACAACGTGGCGCACTGCCATGTAATTTTTTCAACATCGTGCTTGAAAAGATCATACGAGACTTACTGGCCGACACAAGAGGCCAACTGTATGCGTATGCGGATGGCATTGACGAAATGTGATGAACACAGCGGGACGTCTATGAAGCGTTCGAAATGGGTTTTTTGGTTAACGTCACGGCTAGAACGCCACAATTGGCAGCTACAAATTCAAAGTGGCCAAAGACTTCGTTTATTATGGCTCAAAAGTGACCAGCGACAACAACACCAGCCCTGAGATCAAACGCAGAATTACTCTTGCTAACCGCTGTTTCTTTGGGCTCAAGAGGCAATCGAGAAGCAGAGCCCTTTTTCGAAAGATCAAGGCTGCGCTATACAAAACCTTACACATTCCGGTCCTCCTCTACGGCGCAGAGACCGGAACTTCAACGAAGGCGGATGAGGAAGCCCTTGGTCGTTTCGAGAGGAAAATTCTGCTTTCAGTCTATAGTCCCGTTTTTATAAACGGAAAGTTGAGGAGAAGACACAATGGCGAACTTTACGGGCTGTACAGCGACATCAGCCTAGTATGACGTCTTCAGATCCAACGTCTAAGATGGCTGCGACAGGTAGAGCGAATGGATAACACAGCTCCGGTCCGAAGAGTCTTCGAGTCCAGCCCCAAAGGACGTCGGGACCTTATCCAAATGGGATTGCTTCGCTGGAGACACCTGGCAAAAGACCGCACCAGCTAGAGAAGCTTGTTGGTTAAGGCCTAGTTTCATGCCGGACTGCAGCGCCACCTAAGTATGTATGTAGGTCAATTACTCACCTTGGCGTAATCTCTTAAGTTAGTCACAGTAAAATTGCGAATTAATTTTCTGACCACTGGAAGCACTTCATGGCGGACGTCATCATTTGATCCTGCGCTATTAAACCTGGCTTCGCAGACGATTCGACGATTCTTCAATCTTCGGAGAATTCTGATTCTTTGCGAAGACTATCTAATTATTTGGATGTAACGCCATCTATCGTTTCCAGCAATCCACAATTTTCAATCTATGGTAAGACCATTCAGGCACAGAAACGTAGATGACAAAACGGTCCTCATATCGGTGAGGAAAATTAGACTGCAAATCAGTCACAACTTTTCATTTAACCTACTCACTAAATAATCTAGTATGCTACACCTAGAGATAACGGAACATTTAGGAACTTGGTGAGCCGGCAGTATGGAAGCGTTTCAGTAACAATACTGGTTGGAATCTTGAAGGCGTTAAGCAGAAAGGTTGTGAAAGCAAGAAGGTTATCTGTAGAGAGATAGGTGAAGTAAGCCTTTCGTGGGACTTCAAATGTTATTCTTCCACTAGCCTGACGTAAGTATTCAGCATCCATATTTATGGAGACGATTGCAATGCATGGACAGAGTTGGGTTTGATAACCTACGAAGTTAACGTTGGTCCACCAAGAGCTATAAGCATTCGACCATACGACCGAAAGTTTTGGGTGACGACCTCCAGTCTGCCTATTCAGATCTATTAATATTCTGGGATGCCATCACCTGGTCGCCTTCCATCATATGAATTGTCATTAAATATTCCCCTGTCACCTGTCGCTAGACTATTGACGGAATTTTTTAGCTCGAGATAGATGGCCATTTAGCTCGATGTAGATCTTACGAATCAATAGTAAGACAAATTCTTTGTTGCATGTGTCGACCAAAAGTGATACTGAATGTAATGTCTGATCCCAGATCGTTCCTTGTACAGCATATACTTTTCTGACAAAGCACAAATGAACTTCAACTTACTTAAAGGACCTTATTATCTGTTCAGTTGGTCTCATCGTATTCAAACAAATTTACACGCCCATGGAATGATTCCACTCCATTCCAATCGTATTTACCACAAAAGGTCAAGGCATAATTTATTCAGGACGTCGCTCATCCAGCTAGAGCTCGTACATGCGTTTAAGGTTGTTCACATTCTCATTTCGCCGAGAACGCTGTCTTTGCCCTGACATCACCAACTCACCAGTACGTGCTCATCCACAACCGTCAAGGTGGGTCTTGCAATCACCTTAGCCTGTCGCCAGTGAGTCCATGCATCCATGAATCCATGCTTTCGTGAATCATACGCTCTAACTCGAGACGGGGTCGAGCGAACCACATTCGTTCGCCATTTCACCGGTGTCACTTGCCGTTCTTACATGAAACCAAGGTAATTAATCCCGCGAAGAAAAGGAAAGTCCACACAAATTGGTGTCCACATCACGTCCCACTTAACGAACATCAACACCACAAAAAAGCACGGAAAAAATAAAAAATAAAAACGCGCAGGAGTGAAGCAAATTTGCATTCTAAATGAGGCAACACTATGCCAAGCAACGTAATCGGCCAAGTGGATATTTTATTTATTCACTTGTCCGTATTTTCTTTTATTTTTGTTTTATTTTTGCTTCACACCACATGCTCGTGCACCATTTTCTAATGTTTTCAACACCCAACAACCAACGTGTATTGGGCAGGGAAAAGGACCACGAGTCACACACTACGCCGATTCGAGGTGCAGATATCCGAGTCGCCGTGTAAATTAGCAGCCCGTATTTACATAGTACGTACATGAGAGAAGGCGTGCATTTTTGTGCGACTGTTGCGGCGGGAAGGAAAACTGTCAAAAAAATGCTTCACCGCTAAGTAAACAAAAAACAAGGGAATCAGAGGTAAGAAGCATTTTACTGCGGCTCCTGTGGAGGACAACACGAGGACCGGTTGCTTCGCATCCGCGCAGAGGCAAGTTAACATATCACCAAGTGCTGAAAATCTCATAAATTGCATGCATGATTGCAGCGCAATGCAACGCGGACCCAAACTCTAGACAAACATGAATTGTGAAAACGGCGTAAAATTGGTCCTTGTGTAGGTTTTTATGTGGCTCTGCTTCGACACTGGACAGCACGCTACGGTGACAATTAATTAGTCTAAACATGCAATTAACATTGGATATTTATGTGCGTCGAGTGTAGCAGCTGAAGATGTACATGGTTCTCATGGACATGGTCCGGTCCGAGAACAGGAAACCTTTTCGGTCATTAATGGCTTTTTGGTGTCTGGTGGAATTCAGCCGGGTCGGAGGCATGTTTAGACGCCCCTTATCGCAGACAACGTGCCGTCGTGTGTGGTTATCAATCTCGTGGCGCGGTCTGTGATCGAGTTACGATCATAAAATCAATCTTATGTCACACAGTTCGGTAGCTTGGGACACATTGATCGTCCATCAAGCGGATTATTTCGAGGAAATTGTGCCTGCGACCTTAACCGATATCAATCGAACCCTTGTTGGGAATTGTGTGTTTTTTTACGCTCTTGTAACCGCTCATGCAGGCTGTTATGGCATTTCAAATGCCCCACATCGCATAACGATTGTATCTGATTTATGCTGTACAACGGCTGACTGATCACACGCACTCCCTCTCCCTGGGATTCCATCGAACCAGATCGATCAGTTGTCAGATTGATCTATTGTTTCCATGTAACAAATTAACACGTGATCGCCGCTCCCACTAACTACGGAAGAGGGAGAAAAAGAGTTTTGAGATAAGCATTCACGTCTCTATCCTCGACGAGCAAAACTGTGCCTTATCACAGCGTCAGTCCGTAGCTCAACATATTCATTTATTCCTGGTGTCGTCGTCTCAACGACATATCCATATCATGCAACCATACATCCCTGAATAGAATGTCCCGGGCTCGCATAAGCGATCAGTGACATGCATTCTGGCACCATTGTTGCCCGGGAACACGCATAAATTTCAATACAGAAACCAACAAGAGCAATACGACAAGCACTTTCGACGGATGCTGATAATTTATTGTGAGAAATGTCACACAACTCGCCAGCTCGCCAACTTACCAACTACCCATTTCGCGACACCACTCTCCTGCATGCGTACTAGATTCCATATGTGTCCTGGTCCCGGTCCTAGTCCTCGAGCTGCTTCACCGTGATTTCCACTTAACATGTCCATTCTAATACCCATTCATAGATCAAAATAAATTAAATTCAAAGCGAGTGTACTGGAGTTTTGTGCGAAATTTATGCGCATGTAATAAACTTCAAGTTCCAAGGGATAATAAATGGCATTGCAATCTCACCGCGGACGCGCCAGCCAGTCAACCAGCCAGTCAGTATCGCCTTGGTCACCGTCAATATCAACATTGCATCACTGCCGACCGTTCGTTTGATGCATCTCCCTACGATCTCTAGGCTCCTCATATGGCGAGCGAGACAGAGATTGTTGGTATAATTTTGCATAGTCGGGTCGCGCCCTTCTCGCCCGTTTAGAGCGGCTTCTAATTTATATTCGAGCCGCGGCATGTGACCCTTTGAGCTGCCATCTATTGGTAATGGATTTCTCGAGGAGGCAAGGCAACATTACATTCCCATTACGGGTAGGGTACGAGTAGTACATGCCATTTTCGAGGGATGTAATGGTGGCATGTAAGGCCAGGAAGCCAAACGACGAGGAGGCATCGTATCGCCTTGTCGACTGTGCGACCATTCAAAAGCGCGATGACAATAAATTTTCCTGCAGACACGAATGTTTAACTGGCGCGACCAAAATCGGAAAAGCGTGCGTGTTTGGCCTTTAGTGCGGCGGTGTATAATTCAAACCGACACAAAGAGTGTCCTGTGTCCTTGTTGCCTTCGCGATGGATAAGTGATATCTTTCAACGGCGATGGTGCAACTCGAGGTTGTCTTTTTGTCGACGGAGTAGGGTGGTTATGCAAAATAGTGCAAGAAAAATGTGTGGGAGAATCTAATGTTAACTAAATTGTTGTTGTGACACAGGCACATTTACTAAAGCCTAGGGGATGCTACTCTTGTCTGTTACCTGGACCTATGCACTCCCTTAAGATCACACGGCCAGTTTTAAACAAGAGTGGCTTTCCATCCTTCTCTTCTTCTTAATGGGCGCTACAGTTCGGGATGAACCTGGGCCTCAACCAACATGCCTCTCCAACTAGCACGATCTTTCGCTAGCTTTTTCTATTGCCGCACACCCAGTTGGCTGAGGTCTCCTTCCACCTGTGTGCGCCATCTTAAGTGCAGCCGTCCTCTGCTTCTTCGTCCCTCGGGGTTGGATTCAAAGACACTCCGGGCCGGAGCTGTGGTGTCCATTCGCTCTACATGGCCCAGCCATCTTAGGCGTTGAATCCGTAGACGCCTGACTAGACTCATGTCGCTGTACAGTCCGTACATCCCCCGCCTGCGTTAATAGAAGATTCAACCAGAACTATAGATCCAACGTCTAAGATGCCTAGGCCATGTAGAACGAATGGACAGTAGAGCTCCGGCCCGAAGAAGACGGCCGCATCTAAGGTGGCGCACACAGGTGGAAAGATACCTTAACCAACTGGGCGTGCGACACTGAAACTGATTGTGCTAGCTGGAAAGGCTTTTTGGTTGAATAAGTAAATAAAAGTAGAGTACGAAGGTGAAAATCTTCCAAAGACACTATGAGAATCGCAAGTGCGTGGGTTTTCTACTTACTAAAAACACCCCAAACGAGTTTATACTGCAACTAAGTCATTCTACTTATCTAGCAATACTCTGGTATCGATGTGTTCGCCTTTGGCAGGCTAAGTCTTAATGCCCTATTTTGAAACGTCAACAACTCCTAGGACCCTATTTCGAAACGTCTATGACGTTAGAATTACTTTTCTCAGTGCAATCCCACAGTTACAAATTAGCCTGTAGCAATGCCCGTTCCAACCTGATTCTCCCACGAATTCCAGACATTTTTGAGTCACCAGTTCAGAATAAGAGCCTTAAGCTATACTATTATGGCTGCGTGAGTTCATATCGAAACTGCCCTCGAACAAAAAAAGAAACATTTCCTGATCCAATGAGAAACTAAAGAAGATCGAGTCGATCATATTGGCGGTCATCATTCAGAACCTCCCGCACCATCAGTAGTTGATCATCAAGATATTCCCCCCAACGAGCCCATAATCCATTATGTCATCCAACATACCAATGCGAGCCATTGATTTACATCATCAATTAATATTAGCATGTCAATTCTACTCATTCTCTACAGCACAAGGTACATCCAAGCAGTTGAACGCAAATTGGACGACAACATCGGTAGTTTCCATATCCTGCGCTGTACCACTCACACCGACCGTACTCGACCAATCGATCCAAAACATATTTTATGACAGCGTTTAATTGACCGCAAGGAGGCAACGTTTAGTCATAAAATCGAAGCCGTGTGTCCTTAAGAATGCCACCCCAAAACAAATTAATCAACATTTCGAATCAAGTTATTCGGCCGTCTTGCATCCAAGCATTCCGACGCATTGGTTTCCCATTCGATTTAACTATGCGCCATCATGCCAGTGCCAGCATCGCTCGCGTTCGCCGAGCCCAAAGTCTGTTGGGAGCCGAGAGTCTGAGTATGAGACGACCGATGCTGGGGCATCATCACAGCACTTATGTATATGCAAGTAACTTCAATTTAATCAATAGGTAATTACATCCAAGCGATTAGGTTCGCTAAGCTAACAGTAGTAAATGAATGAGAAACATCGCGTTCAACAATTCCAATTGAACGATCGACAAGGTTCGATGCCGGCAGTATGCCGGCGATGATGACCACAATGACGACGGTGAAGACGACAAGGAAGACAAGAACGATGATGAAGACCAAGATGGGATGGGATGGTGGTGGTGGTGCTGGTGGAAAGAGGTGGAAGTGATGCAAACGCGCGGTTATGCAACATTATTTAAGTCATGTAGCGCATCCTAAACCAGTCACGCACCCTATCAACTCTTCGATTTTTCATGCGGCGCGTCTATCCATGTCCATTGCATGAACGAGCTCTACATTTGGTCCTCGCATAAATCTTCCATCGGTTCAATGGCTCAGCTAGTTAGATTATCTCAAAGTGAGCGGTCAAGTGAGATGAGATGGAAGTTCACATGAAATGTTGCCATTCACCACTTGTGCTGCTAATCTAGAATATCATACTCTATCCGGTTCACCTTGAAATCGGTTTCCTCGAACATGACCTTTGTAATTCTATCCATTGCCAGTGTCCTGTCTCTGTTCCCAGGCGACCAGTCTTTGTCGTTAATTTGTAACCACCGCCACTGTACTGTCATACCGCCATATATCTACATATCTCTGCGGCTTGTAGCATGTACCGTGTTGCGGCAACACGGCTATTCTTTAAGATAAAAATCTATCATCGATTGCAAAGAGCTTCGTCGTCGTCGTCGATGGGTGAATGTCCTCGTTACGAGTGTAACCCAAGACGAATGACAGACCTTTCCAAATACCATTTATCCCATCCCAACGAGTAACCACAACCAAGCAAGCGGGCATTCCAACTTGCAACAACCATGAGAACTAGAGGACGCCGCCGATGATGGTATTTCTATTCTCATCCCATCCCATCCCATCCATCCCGTCCATTCCATTCCATGGGTTGTGTCCCTCTCAGGCGGCAGCTATCCACCTCATACAAACCTTCGATCACAAGTAATTCAATGCAAAAATTAACAATTAAAAGCTGTAAATTGATATTTTCGCTTTTGTTGTTGTCGCTTGGCCGCTTAGCCGCCGTCGAGCTCGCTGCCACACTGCCTCTGGCATGGTATGGCCATTGTAAACATTGGTATTTTCATTACACGGCTATAAAGCGCCGCAATGCTACGCCATTTAACGTTCAATACTTAGCATTCACCTTTGCAGATTTGCGGCTTCGCTCTTCGTTGATGGGAAGATGTTTGTTCTCTGGTTGCGAGCAACATACCGCCACTGAAGAACGTTTCGTTTGAATGTCTGAATGCCGGTATGACAAACAAAACATAGAACACCATTAGACGTGAGCGGTGAGCATACGCGGGGGTAGTAGCGCTCCTAAACAAAATTGTCGTTCCTCCTCCCGTGCTTTGGTTTTTGATTCGAACAGATGCACCTATTGGAATTGCAATTGACGGGAGACATGATTCCTTTCCATCGACGAGCGACAGACTAACCACTAGCGTCATCATTGTCAGATGTTCACATCTAGCAGATGCGACCAACGATGACAATGACAATGACTATGAACGACGACGAATAGACGGATTATCGTAAATTGCCAGATTAGATGTTGCTATAAAGCGACAATTTCATGTGACAAGCGTGTCACAGTAAATAAGTGAATCTTGGCCAACCGGACTGCCCACAGGCAGTACTCCTATCCATCGCGACTGACGTTCGCATTGTCTTTTGGTAACGTGCCGGTGTTGTCGTCCACCGCTTCACTCTGGACAGGTATTAAAGGGGCAATCAAATCAATTGCCAGGCGCGTTGACTGTCGCGCGGTTGACTATGGAATAGTTGAAGGCAATGTCACTTGTTGACAAGGCCGCAAATTGTGGGACGATATCGATGACGGTGGTGGTGGCGTGTGATGGCTGATGGGATCCTTGAGGTGGCACAAATGTTTGTATTGTTCCGTCTCGAATGGGACATGATTGCTGGTCGCGTAGTATGTTTGTGTGCAATTAAGGTATGGTACGCTTGTAATGTGACGTGCTACAAGGAGACAATGTCATGTCGTTGGGTGGGGTGGGGCGGTGCGGATAACTCAAAGTGAAAGCTGGACACATGGAAGTTCAATGGGAAGTTTCTTAGCGTTATTTGACGGAATATGAGTCTTGCAGTTACACTGCGTGAATCAAATAAGCATTTTTACTACAAGAGTCTTGGAGCTCGTTGGAGCTCAACTGGAGCTCTATTACTGATTCACTCTCGATGCCACTCTGACAGTTTCCTACCGGATGTGGGCTTTATCAGTTGCCGAATCCTTTGGTGTAACCCCTAGGTTGTGTCCGTCAAAAGAAGAGGAGATAAATGTGGAAGAAATTTGTATATAACTTTGGCTCCAGAGATCCCCAGTTTATTCGAGGTATAAGTTATGTAGAGAGGCAACAGCATAACGCAGATTCAACATGACTTTTTCCTACATGAAAAAATTTTGCAACACAGCTGTTGTGAATAGTAAGTGATCAAAATACTGATGAAGGCCCATGAAGAGCCCATGAAGGGCCAGAGCTAAGCTTCTCACAATCAATCATGTTGTGTGTGATTTATTTTTTTTTTTTTTTACACAAAGGGACCTACAGTTTAATGCCAATTCCGAACAGCTTGAATCGAGAAGCTTTTTCTTGGCAAGTATACTGCGGGGGGTTTTGTCAGTACCCCGCCGAGGGGAGACGTCGCGAAATAAACATTCGATGGCGTTGGTGTTATCGGAATCCGAACTCGCTCATCGTGCGCCAGTACATAGTCACTCTAATTTGATACCCTGTGTGTGCAGTTCTAATATAATACCATAATGGCATGGAACATTAGCTGGGAACTACGGCCAACGTGAAAATTCAGTCGAGTTCCTCTCGGATCCCATTTAGGACATCCACCCTTGGAGAGTAGTGACCATCTCGACTCTGTCCAGGTTGTATGACAAACATCATAAGAGTATGATTCTTGAACCTGCGCGAACTATAACAAAAAAAAAGGAGAGGAGAATAAAGAAAATTAGTTCTGTGTGCCTGGGGAGAAGGGAGCGAGCAAACAGAGCAAGGAAGTTGATCGCGTTTAACTTGGCAAGCGCCAGCTTCGATCTCTGTCATTGCTAAATCCAAGTTGACACACAGCCTCCGCGTTGGCCTCCCCTGGATAGCTATACTGGCACCCGCCAGGTAGTGAACCAATGTGTGCAGCGACCCGACCCCTTGTTCCTGGGGAAAGAGGAACCTCCTCCAGGTTGGGAGTTGCGCTTAGGGTTAACATCCCTATGGCGTAAAACAAAAACTTGTTCAGAAACAACCAATAGCCTCGGATATGGATGGATTACATGTTGACGACCCCCGCAAACCTAAAAAAAAGAATTTCGGATCTGCACCTGGAACGTTAGGTCCCACAACAGACCAGGTGCAGCCGAAGAACTGGTCAACTCTTTGGACTGCTATGTATAAGGCAGACATTACCGCGCTCCAAGAAGTGCGATGGGATGGGCCAGGCAAAAAGCGGATGAAAATGATATATACTACGGAAACTACTACAGAAAAAATAAACAACGCTTATTTGGATGTGGATTTGTTATTCGAGGCCAAGGTAAGAGCACAGAAATAAAAAAAAAAACAACAACGGTGGCGAGAAAGAACACCAACGTTTGACGTTGGAAAGCTACAATCGTAACCGACCGCTAGGAACATTGCCGACCGAGTCTCCCAAAAACTCTCTAATAGTTCGACGCCGCCTGCACTAACGGTAGAAGAATAATGGAAGCGTTGTCAAAAAGCTATTAAAGAAGCTGCCACAGATGTGCGGAGTCTTACACCACCGCTCAGGAAAATCCCGTAGCTTGATGATGAGTTCAAGGCAATGCTGCACCGAAAGACGAGAGCTGCTCGTGAACTCTACTAACAGAAAAAGAGGGAAAAGAAACGGCTTTTCAAAAAGAAAAAGAAGGAGCATGAGAAGCAAGCGCGCGGTCGAGGAGATGGAGAGGTGTCACAGCAGGTATGATGTCCGAAAGTTTTACTAAAAGGTAAAACAGCTATCCAGTGGATACAAACTCCGGACCGAAGCCTGCTGGGACGAGAATGGACAACTGGTAGTAGAGTCGCAATCGATACTGAGAATTTGATAGTATCAGACTGTTGAACAGCGAGGAAGACTCAAATACCACATTCAGGCAGAATGTTCCACTTAACTTGGACGACGCTAGACAAGAATTCCGTCCCTCCGAATTCGATGAGGTCAAGATAGCAATATCAAGGCTGAACTCAAACAAAGCTGCTCGATTCGGACTGTTCGCGGCAATGTTTAAAGCAGCTGGGGATGATCTGGCAGGGGACATGCACCAGTTCATCTTTAAGATATGATCGGAGGAAACCATGCCCGACGAGTGCAATCTCAGTGTCGTTTGCCCGATCCACAAGAAAGGAGACCCTTTGACTGCGCTAATTATAGAGGAATCAGTCTCCTTAATATCGCAAACAAAATCGCCTGAAACCTGAACCTGAAACCGTTCGTCACCACCCGGATAGGTCCTTATCAGTGTGGTTTCAGGCCAGGGAAGCCAATCGATCAGAAAAAACCCAAGAAATGCAGATCACCACTCACCACCTATTTGTCGATTTCAATGACGCATATGATAGCGTGCATAGAGACGAGCTACACAGAGCCATGTCTAGTTTTGGCATCCCTAACAAACTCGTCACATTGTATAGGGTGACGATGGAAAATTCTCGCTGCTTCATCAAGGTCGGTAACGAACTTACCAAGACCTTCAATGTCGAATGTTTTAGGCAAGGCACGCGCTATCATGTGACTTTTTTAACATCATACTTGAGAGGAACGTGCGAAACTCACAAGTCAACACTAGGTTCACGATGATATTGGTGTGATTGGTCGAACGCAGGGACCGTTAATGAGGCGTTTGCTGGCATTTAAGCAGAAGCGGCTAAAATGGGTATGGCGGTAAATGAGCGCAATACAAAATATATGCTGTCATCTAGAAAGGACGCACAACAACGAAGCCTCGAACAGGCACAACATCGACGCCTCTAACAGAGTGTCACAGTGGGCAATAAGAACTTCGAGGTAGTCAAGGACTTCGTCTACCTCGGATATGCATTAATTAATAGGAACAACAACAGTACCGAATTTAAACGCTGAAAAATCTTGCCAATCGCTGTTCTTTTGGTCTCAAAAGGCAGTTGAGTAACAGAGCCATCTCTCGAAAAACCAGGCTGGCTTTATATAATACCCTAATTATCCCTGTCCTGCTTTCTGGTGCAGAGGTATGAACGCTATTGAAAGCGGATGAGAAAGATATTGGTATTTTCGAGAGAAAAGTTCTGCGTGCGATCTTTGGTCCTCTTTGCATTGATGGCATCTGGAGGAGAAGTTTCAATCACGAACTGTATGGGCTACATGGCGGCATGTGCTTGGTTAAGCGTCTATGGATACAACGCTTAAGATGGCTAGGTCATGTAGAGCGTATGGACAACATAGCTCCGGTCCGAAGAATCTTCGAATACGAGCCGCTGGGACAGAGCAATAGAGAATGCCCTCGAATCAAATGAAGCACACAGATGGAGAAGGACCTCAACCAACTTGGTGTGCGTCAGGTCAGGCACCAACATTGAAACGACTATCAGACTCAACTCCAAATGTAAAGCTTAATTTCCTTTTTGTTCCATACCTATCCACACTTTAATACATATACTGACTAAATCCGAATTCGGTCACAAAAGTACATCCCTGGTGGTAGGCCAACTGTCACAAAACCCCTGTTTAGATCTATGCTTTGTTATAGATGCCGCTTTAGTTCTCCTTGTACTGGACCATGTATTGTAACGTTAACGTCGTGTATATACTCGTATAACTGTTTTGCCCCGAACACTTCCCTGACGTGTCCAATTGGTTTTGGATCAATTTTGTAAGGTAAGAATCTAAAAGAAATAGAATAATCCTGTCCCTGGTTAGCTATCAACTCTAAAACGTCTATCAAGACAAATCCGTTTGATTGAGTATTCTATCCGCGCGACAGAGTGTGCATGTCAGCGCAGCAGTAAATCAAGAAATCCACTGGCGTTGGCGCACCATTCAGCGCGACTTAACAAACGTTTACCACCGGGTAAACACTAATTACAATGCACTTGGCAATCAACGTCGAATTTGCACTCCTCACTTGTCAACATGTGCGTTTCCTGTTATCTTTGATGCACACCACCCCGACGCGCTGACAACAATGCGTCAATTTAAAATAGACCCAACTGACCGTGGCTTAACGCGTTCCTACACCTTCCGATTGTTCGGCAACGGAGACATTGTTGCTCACGAATTAGTATTCCAATCAGTCTCGAAGGGACTCATGTGGGAATTGACAATGATTTCGGGGGCTCTCGACTGTCGTCGATGTGCCACACCAATCCATTGATGTGTGTAATGGCATGGTCACACGTGGAAGTGCTGAGGAATTTTTCGTGTTGATGAAGATTCGTCTGACGATATGAACCGAACCAATCTATTCGGATCATATTTCGGTGATTCGATGGTTATATGGGGCTCAACATCAAGCATGTCATGTCGAAGAGTGACATCATTATCGTCCACAGCCACTTCATGGCATATTTTACGCATTGATACGTCGCACGTCGAGCATTGAGGAGTTCCCTTACGGCCCTGATAACGATCCGAACTTTATATTCAGGTTCTTGTCGTCTTCATGAAGACATCAAACAACAGAGAGGGTTTTATCTGTGTGACATGTGATATACATGTAAATTGGTTTCTTTGATTCACGAGAAACGAGAAGTGCTTTTTGTGGGATTAGGCTGGTAGGCGAGGTGAGTAATGGAGTTCGGGTGATATGGAGTGGAAGAGCTATGTTTCCGAGGTTTTTCTTCTCGAATATTTAAGCTTTGTAGGTGCGAATTGTATACATCTGCGCCAAGGTGGGCTCCAGGGTAACATCGTGCGACAGTGAATAACTGGGTTATCGCTATCAGATCTACCTACATACCTTATAGGGGATGAGAGAGGCTAATGTAGTGTACATATCTAAAAGCGACCTTCGATGATAAGAATTGAATTGAGTGATGTTGTACTTGAACCCGATGACCCGAGCGTATCGCTCAAACCGGTTTAATCCACTCCCATCCAGTGAGCTATGAGCCAATTTCTTTCGAGTTCATTTCGTATGCCCGTATAACGGACGCATCTCTATCGAACAACATCGGATTCCGGAATTCCACGGCACATAGACAAACCACCTGCACAACATAGCGATGGTGACATCATGTGTGGGTCGACACGTACAATCCGCACACAATGGCATTCCATAATTGAAGCACCTAAGCACAAGGAGGACATCCTACGGTAGCAACATGGCCAATAATCATAATAATAATTTCCTTGTGCACACTGGGCAAATGCAACTCGTATTTGCAGTTATTTCGATTCACCCAAAGACCATTTGTAGCGATTTAAATTGCTCGAGGAGGCCGGGATACCACTACCAAGTGTCATTGCTGCGGAGTGTGGTCAATGGCTAGAGGCCATGGTTACAATGAAAACGATTCTATCGCACCATAGCTGGATAACAAAGGACAAGTGCGGGCATTAACAGTTAAATGCAATCGATAGGAATCTTTACAGCTTCGTTGTACGGTTGTACGGATGTACCTACTGTTCAACATCCCCAAGATAGAGGAGTGAGTGTGCAGTGAAATTTGCATAGCGAACGAATGACAATGTATGTTCGGGCTAGATTAGACAATAGTCACTTAGGCGTTGTAGCGGTGAGAAGGTAACAAGGCCGAGGGAGCACAATTGCGAAGGCGAGAAGCTATGCCAAGAAACGCTACTTCTAGTTGCTTCTGACCCGATCAGGCGAAGATTAAAGAGCCTACAAAATGCTACCATTTACCATCTGGCAGCTACAAAGGTAGAAATAGCCAGAGTGGGTAGACAGCGAGGATGATGCGATGACGACAAACGCAAATCATACTGATCAATCGGGATATGCAGGATGTGCTCACTGACCGGGCCGTCGTCGTCGTTTCGCTAGAATAAATTGCTGTTTACGTAACTGTCTTCGCAATTCCTCCAGCCTTGATTAACATGTGTAGATCGAAACGTCCACGCTGACAGCTTAATCCACTGACGTAGCTCTTGAATGTTTTTTGGTTTTTTTATGCGACGATTTATTGCTCCTGTTCCTGCTATTGCTTCTATTCGTACTCGTGCTCGCGCCCGTACACTTTCTGCCCCGCTTAGCTCGAGGGGTCTTCGATCTCGTCCACTTGATATGGTTACTCTTGGCATGTATGTCCTGTCGCCGAACTGGTTTGTGTAACTGATATGCAGATAGAACTGCGTACGCGTAGTTTGGCAGAAGCATTACTCTTATCTTGGTCAACCGATCGGATTGTTCTTATTACCTTTTGCCGTAGCTGTAGCTGAAGGTATATTACTCGGAACGTGTCATTATTTTAACATGACCGCTTGATGAAGGGATACGACAGGAAGTTATAATTAACGTATGCAATCGATGATGAACGACGGTTGTTGGTGTGAAATCTTCTCTCAAATCTTAAATCCTTTCATCCACTCCCTCGTTCTTTTCGTTTCAGGTCTGGGTTAGAAACTATCGCAGCGAACGTTATCAAGTAAACAACACGTATTTTTCGAGCTATGTACCATAGGTCCAATCCGCTACATGAGTACGCTTATCAACTGGAAGTGTTTCATCCAACATTAGCGGAACTTCGAGCTAAAGATCAAGAGCTACCAAATCCGTCACCTTGGCCTTATGTGCCTATGTTTCCAGGACACCCGGTCAATCTGCACATGGTTACGTCAAACAAGACGCATCAGACAGGATATCAGGCTAAGTTAAAAGAATTAGCGGATAGCGTAAAAGCATCAGCTGAGCAAGAAGCTACATTAAATAGCAGTGACAGGGACGTAGACGTAGTAACAAGCGAAGAAGATCCATCTGCCGGAACACCTGCATCGGATGAGAAAGAAGATACTCCACATAAATCACCAGCGATCACAATTCCGCACTCGATGTCTGACTCTCCCCATAGCAGGCCATCGTCTTTAAATTCAATGGAGTTCCAAGGCCAAGTTCTGTTCCCGTCTCCACTGAATACTGCGACAACCGTTCCGCCAGTATCGGACTGCGATTTGTCTGGATACAACAACATTTTAAATTCATCATTAAATTCTGTTGGGAATGTGGGACAAGGCTACTCGACCATGGGTTCGGACCCAGTTGCAGTTTGTGCGTTACAAACCTCGCAAATATACTCAAATACTGTGATATCGAATTACTTCAACATGGGCTTGACAGGGAACCCTAGCTCATTAACACCCAATACGCAATACTATCCAAACTCAGTGATGCCTAAACACCCAAATCTACGGGGATATGAGGCATCAAACGCCCAAATAACCGGTTATTCCCCAAGTCCTAGCACTCCTACAATGTCGACTTATCCTTCGTGGTTAGATCAACCAACCTGGAACGAACGGCCGACATACACGAATCAATTTCGGGCACCCACAGCTAACGTTGTTGCAAGTCCAGCAACAAGCCATCCACCATCACCAAGATCTCCCAGAGGCTACCACTATCCGATGCCGAACCTCAACTTTTACCGGTATCCCCATCAATTCCCGACACCGCCCCTCGACGCCAATCAGCAAATGATGGACCATTTTCTTAACAACACTATGCAAGCTCATAATGTTGTACAAGAACCCCCATTTAAACAGGGTCGCACTCATCATGCCACTATTGTACCCAATACACAGGCGGAACCACCTGCCGAACCTGATAATCCTAGAAAACGCAAGAAAGTCGCAAAAGCATCCGAAACGCCCGATTCCAAGCCGGAAGAAGATCCACCTAAGACCGGATTCTTCCCTAGACCTGTATCGCCGACCGGCAGCCATCTCTATCTCGGAAAGAATCGCACCATCATACCGACCAAAGTCTACGACTCAGTTTACTGGAAACCAGCCCCAAAATCACTACAATCATTGGAGATCATCTTGGTCTACTACTTCACTAACTGCGAATTAAAGTCGACAAATGAGGGAAAACGTTGGCTGCCCCACTTAATCATTGAGGACATAGTCAATCTGTTGGCTATGAAGCTCGATATAACGAAGGAAAAAGCCATGGAAATCATCCTTGGCCTTGGCTATGACTCGCTCAAGAACTACCCACATCACTCACCGTTCTTAACGGCTTGTTCCTAAACACTCGTACTGCCTTTTAGATTTTTGTATCTATGTATAGAACTGTACTGTTTGTAGGTATGCGTTAATAAAAGTTTCTGTTTATCTGTATCTGTTACAAACTTTGAGGATTTATTTTCTGCACTCGCAGTTTAGGATAGATGCAACATTCAGGGTGTGGTTAGGGTCAGGCGGTTACCGGCCGGCCAGTGACATTCAACCCGGTTGATGTTAGACCGCGAACACACCATCAGCACAAAGCAAAGCTGCTACGAGAACACGATGTTTACCCGTACAACCCGACGTCGAGGGCCAAAGCTTAGTCGGAAACTTGCACTACAGCATCCGGCCAGAGTTTAGTCGGAAACTTGCACTACAGCATCCATTCACCTTTGCTGCTCTCAACAACTGCAATTGCCTAGCACTCGTAGTATAAGTTTGCCCACAGGACAACGACGAACGGCAAGCAGTGGCACCACAAAACCAAAGCCGTACATGGAATGAACAATACAACCGGGTAGGTAGAGAGGTAGTGAGGTACTCGTATCTTCAACGAAATCATTTAAGCCCACCACCTGGACAAAGATGAAAACGAATTGTGGGTAGGGAGAAATGTTCTCCGTTAGCTGCTCTTATCCTGCGGGTGTCGTTCTTCTACGTTTGTTGTTGCTGGCCTATCTGGGTGCGGCCCGAGTTGGCGGGAATCGATTCTCGTCGACCTAAAAAATAGTTTTCGGAGTTTCAGTGGGTTTCGGGATGCACTCTCTTACATATGCAGTAAAACGAGTTTGCGGGAAATATGCTCGTTAGTTAAGGTGGAGCTTTGTCCAACAAAGTTATGGAAGGTGGGTCTTAAAGCCACCACAAGTTTGGTAATCATATTCATTTCCGCACACTCATTTTAAAAGCAAATTTGATATCCAGGTGTCCTTCGTTAATCGGCTCTTAAGAACAAGGCACAAAATCATAGCTCCTCAAATGGAAGCGACCTAGGCTTAGGCTAAGTGTGTGCTAATGTTGTAACTTCAGCTCGGTTCTGGAGCCTATTAGCCGTGATTGCAGTGCATCTGCGGTCCAGATAATATTGAGCCATTTTAAGCGCTTGCCCTATTTTGTGCTGTTTCGCCATAAAGATACATACATCATACGAAAAGGGGGTGTCTGTCTTCTTAATTGCATATGGTGTTGAGAATACAAAAGAACGAAAGTCACCGACTTTAAGCCAATGAGCAACCGCCTAGCTGTGATCCACATTCAAGGTAGATTCTACAACGTCGGCCTCATCTGTGCACATGCCCATACCGACGAGGCTAACGATCGCATCGAAGAGTATTTCTGCGACCTCTTGGACGACTCCTACGGAGCTTGTCCAGAGCAACTGAGCGGACGACACGCAAGTATGCATACGTCGGACACAAACGCCAACGCCATTACCGCTCAGCCGACTGCGCCGTGGCGCAGTAGTTAGTGTGTTGGACTCTGACGCACGATGAGCGAGTTCAGATCCCGATAACACCAACGCCATCGAATGTTTATTTCGCGGCGTCCCTCCTCGGCGGGGTTCTGGCAAAACCCCCCGTAGTATAACTAGCTTGGAAAAAGCTTCTCGACTCACGCCGTTCGGAATCGGCATTAAACTGTAGGTCCCTTTCACCTGTGGGAAAAATAAATCACACACACTATGGGTGATTGAAGAGAAGCTTGGCTCTGGTCCTTCATGGGCTGTAATGCCACCATAAGAAAGGAGAAGATTACCGCTCAGCCATCAAAGGAAGCAGCTGCAACTCTAATAAGTTACGCGTCACCACCGATAAGCAACTCGGTGGTATGATGGCGGGTGTGAGCAGAAAAAGCGAGCGACTGAGGGGGCATACCAAAAGGCGCTGCAAAGGAGAACACGAGCAGCACTTGAGGATTTCGAAGAGCCCAAGGATTTCGAAGAGCCCAAGGCTTTAAAAACGGCACGCATGCTGCTTCGAAACGAGCATGGAGAATAGAGAGTGTTAGTGGACGAAGGGATCCCACTTCCAGTCGACTAAGTTATCCCCCCTCCCAGCATTAAAGATTCGAAGAGTAGGCATAGCTATTAAGAAGCTGAACAACAACAAGGCCGCAGGCTTGAATGGATAACCATCAGAGCTCTTCAAACTTATGGCGATGTTCTGGTAGGGAGCATGCACCAGATCATCTGGAATACCAGTTTTATATGCCGCATCCACAGAAAAGGCGAGCCTACCTCTTGCAGAAACTGCAGAGGTACATATATCCTTTGCTCAATGTCACTTACAAGATCCTACCCTGTGTATTGTGTGAACGTCAAAGACGTTTTGCACCGCACTAATCGACACAAACCAGTGCGGCTTCCGGCCAGGCAAATCGACTATAGACCAAATCTTTACGCTGCGACAAATCCTGGAGAAGACCAGCGAGTTCCACATCGATACCCAGCACCTCTTTATCGATTTTAAAGCCGCTTATGACAGCATTCACCTGAGTGAAAATATAAACAACATGGGTGATTTTAGAAAAGCTTGGCTCTGGTCCTTCATGGGCTGTAACGCCACCAACGCCGGTCCGGATGTGTCGGACCACGCTAACAAACACTCACAGTTCGGCCGTGGGGTTTATTAGCAGGACTCAGCTCCTGGTCAAAAAGTCAGGTCAACACATTCCTTATCCAAGATGCCGCGAGATGCGAGGCGAGAGCGATGTTGGCGTTACAGCCCATAAAGGATCAAAACCGAGCTTTTTTCTGTCATCCATGTTATGTGTGATTTTATTGCCGATTCCGAGTGGCGAATTTTGAGAAACTTTTCTGCATTACTGTACTACGGGGGTTATGTCAGAACCCCGCTGAGGAGAAGCACTGTGAAATACGTGTTCGATAATATGTCTGTTGTCGGGATTGAATTCCGTGATCGATCAGCATCGGAGGCCAAGACATTACCCATTGCACCACAGCGCTCAAGGGGGTGGTGGATAAGGACAAGTTAATTTTAAAGGCAACTAGACCCTCGTGAGAGCACCGTGGCGCAGTGGGTAGTGTGTTGGCCTCTGACGCCGATGACTCGGGATCGAATCCCGACACAGCCATGTCATCGAACGTGTTTTTCACGGTGTTTCTCCTCAGCGGGGTTCTGACAAAACCCCCTGTAGTAAAATTGTCATGAAAAGCTTCTCGAAATTCGCCGTTCGGAACCGGCAATAAAACTGTAGGTCCCTTTCACCTATGTGAAAATGAAATCACACACAACATGGGTGATTGAGAGAAGCTCGGCTCAGGTTCTTCATGGACTGTAACGCCAACATACATACATACAGACCCTCGTCCTCACCCGGCAACCACCAGACTCACATTACAAGCCACGTGTTGTGAAAAATCTGCGGAAATTGCAGGTGGTGTGTGGAGACGAGTGTATGTCGAAAACACGTGTGTTTAAATAAGAAACGCAGTTCATGAAGGAGCTCACGTCATCTCTCGTGCCGCGGCATCGTTCATTGTGAATATATTCCCACCGACCAGACAGTGACTGGACAGTTCCATGTTGGCGTTCTGATGGGGCTGCGAGCACGTGTTTCCGTGTGGGATCCAAAATGGGCGCTGGCCCATTCGTCCTTGATTGTGGGAGGGTTTTTGGTAAAAAAGCATTTAAACGTTACCGCATCTACCCTTTTACAACGCCATTATCCATTGCGTCTTTTTTTTATTCACACCTCAAGGGAACTCGTTACGGTGTTTAAATGGCTAAAGAGGCCGTAACCATAGTTCTGATTGAGTTAACGGAGGATTATCAAGGATACTTCAAATCCTGAGAGTGACGTTGTAATCATTGTGTGGAGTCGGAGGGAGACTATAAAGGTCAATAATAAAATGTTGAGACAAACTTAAGTTGCCACTTTTGGTAGGGTTTGGAGGGAATTGGGTTGGAAAACCTGGTTACCATGACTTCGTATTATTTGTCGAATTGATCTACCCAATTAACAGAGTTGAATGGAAGAACAAAAGCAGCTCGTGAGCTCTACGAGTTAAAGAGAAGGGCGGAGCATAAGCATAAGCTTTCAGGTCGACTCACATCACATTTTCGTCGAATTTAAAGCCGCATATGAGAGTGTCTATGGGGATGAGCTATGTATATAGAGCCATGCTATGTTTTGACATCCATGCCCAATTCGTCAGGCTGTGCAGGATGCTAATGGGGTATTCTCGCTGCTCCGTTAAGTTCGGTAAAGAGTTAACCGAGACCTTCGATGTCAAAAAAGGATTCAGACAGGGCGACTCACTGTCATGTGATTTTTACAATATTATCGTCGAAAGATCGTGTGGGATTCACTGACCAATACAAGAGGCCTGATCTACTTCAGGCTTGCTTGTTCGGGCTCAATGAACAATTGAGTAGTAGAGCCTCTCTCGGAAAACTGGGTTGACCCTCTATAAAACCTTAAACGTCCCGGTCCTTTTCTACGGCGCAGAGGCTTGAACCTTATTATAAATGGATGAAGAGGTCCTTGGTCGTTTCGAGAGGAAAATTCTGCGTGCAACCTTGGGTCCCATTTGTGTTGGCGGAAAGTGGAGGAGAGGATTCAACCAAGAACTTCCCGGGCCGTATAGCGACATCCCACTACTACGACGTCTACGGATCTAACGTCTAAGACGGCTAGGCCATGTAGAGCGAATGGATACCACAGCTCCGCCCCGAAGAGCTTTCGACAGGGGAGGGAGGGAGGGAGGGAGGGGAGACGTTGCAGAGAGCGGCCACCTTAGATGTAGCTGTATGGCCAGAAATTGACATCGTCCGTGCCTGTGACATTATCTAAAAATGCTGCCGGCTGAATGGTTCCAATCCGTGAACACTGCAAAAAAAAAAAACAGAACCGGCCAAGTGTGGGTCGAACTTACGCTCGAAGGGTTCCATACCATCTGTATATGTATATCAAAATGAAAGAGACGTTGTATGTTACCTCATCAGTCATCACATCAAAACGGCTAATCCTTTTGAAATGATTTTTTGCGTGATGACAGATCTTGGTTGCAGGCAGGTTATTGGCATATTACTCAAGCATCTCCATGATGAGATAGTTGATCATCAAAGTGTCCATTGAATTAAAATTACTTATCTTACTTGACAGCAAGGAGGTGAAAAGGTGAATAACAATAGTTACAGAAAAAAGGTTTGCGGCTAAGATTAATACAACAAAGACACAATAGGGATCAAGCTCGGAAGTTTGCTACTGGTTGTGGGATAATGCTACTAACCTTAGGTCAGTATGTCACCAAGGGGATATTTTGAAAATGCAAATCATATCTGTTGTACGGAAGCCCCCTTAAATATTTATTTTATTCTGTTTTTAAATTTCAACTGTCTAACTATCACGGTTCATGAGGTACAGCCTGGTGACAGTCGGACAGACGGACGGACGGACAGCGAAGTCTTAGTAGGCTCCCGTTTTACCCTTGGGGCACGGAATCCTAAGAACACATCGAGCAACCCTCTGAGTCTGTTAAGGTTTCTGAGTCTGATAAGGTTTCTTTTAAGTTTTGTTTTCAGAAACCTTCTTCTTGGATGGCGTTACAGCCCATGAAGGACCAGAGCCAGGCTTCTCTCAATCACCCATCTTGTGTGATTAATTTTTTTTTTTTTTTACACAGGCGAAAGGGACCTACAGTTTATAGCCGATTCCGAACGGTTTGAGTTGAGAACGGGGGGTTATTGCCAGTACCCCGCCGAGGAGGAACGCGCGAAATTAACATTCGATGGCGTCGGTTTTATCGGGATCCGAACTCGCTCGCCGTGCGTCAGAGTCCAACACACTAACCACTGCGCCACGGCGTCCTGTTTCAGAAACCTAGTATCTTCCAATTATGTGTGCAAGTGGCCCACAATGTCATTTACACATACAGCACAGTTGTGTAGTCTAGCACTTAACTATCAACACTTGTGTCCTCATATGGTTTTCCATCCTTCAGCATCCTAATAATCTGAAATACTGAAACACAAAATGCACAAATCAGCCACTTGGTTATTAGTGATTGTATTTCGTCAGTATACCGTCAGTTCAAAAGCTGTCACCTGTCACACAACGAAACAAAAGGCTGTCAAAAAGCGTAAATGTCACATCATACATCCGATATCCTCAATTTATTCTTCGAAAAAATGAAGTTTTCCGTGGTTCGACTCAACAAATTAATACCTACACTGACAGAGCTCCGCATTGATCCCTATCAGGCGTCCAAGGACGCTAGGTAAATTCGTCACAAGCACTAATTTCTCAATTTCATAATGCTGCGCATGTCTTTTGTGGCAGGGATTTTGTGCGAAATATCTACACCCAATTGATGAACGATAATTCGCCATTGGCGATACCTATTCGCAAATCCGAAAGTGTTCAAATGCGTCTATGGACCAGATATGGTAAGTAGAAATTCGAATTTTTTTTTTAATGAATTTCATGGAATTTTTCCTAAATTTCTTATTCGTTGCTCTTGTAAATAAAAGTCGAAATTGCTTCATTTAATTCAAGTGTGTATTCCACTCCAGAGCCAAGCTTCTCTCAATCACCCATCTTGTGTATGATTTATTTGTTTTTTTACACAGGTGAAAGGGACCTACAGTTTATAGCCGATTCCGAACGGCTTGAGTTGAGAACGGGGGGTTATTGCCAGTACCCCACCGAGGAGGACGCCGCGAAATAAACATTCGATGGCATTGGCGTTATCGGAATCCGAACTCGCTCATCGTGCGCCTGAGTCCAACACACTAACCACTGCGCCACGATTCCCCTCCAATAGCATGTGGTTTTCTTGTCGCGTTCCTTTTCAATGCCCAACTTTGTTGACTTGCAGTCAAACCCTGCCTCGAGCGTAAGCCAGTTTTAAGCACACACGTTCATCTTCAGCTTGCCAGTGCTTGTCGTTGTCGGAAAGAGGTTTATAAAGCACACGGAATTCAATTCAATAAAGTATGCATGCGGGAGCACTGAAGCGGTTGATATGAAAGTTCCAAAACAAATTGGAATTGCTAAACAGTATTCTCGGGATGCATGCACATTCGTTGCAGCGGGAGTAACATACCTGCTGTTAATGACTGTGCTCCATCCCGTGCTCCATGTTCAATATTCATCGTTCGGTTGTTGCCGAGCCGGAGTAAAAACTCATCAAGCAGTCATCAGCAATGGAAGTAATGAAATTCATTTTTACCCAACCCATCGAAGTACTCTCGGTCTCTCGGTCCGTGGGCCAGTCATTTCAGAGTTGTCACATTAGGACAATTAAGTTTTATGCACTATCTGTTGATGACCGGCAATTCCTGTCGTCGTATGGCTATAGATTGGTTCATTCCGTTTACTGCCAAAGGAATTGCAGAATCGACCGGCGTTCGAATCAAAAATTCAAATTTGCGCACATAAAAGTGTTCGACGAAGTTTTGACGTTCTGCTAAAGAGAGAGAGAGGATGTGGAACTGACGCTGAAGGCACCAGCGATTGGGAATCAAATTGTTTTTATTGGTCTTCGGTAGCCACCGTCGACCGGACGACGGATGGTGGAATAATTAAGCCTCGGGGCTATTGAATTAATTTTTGTTTTATGTGCTGAACTTGTAGCAACATTGTAGGTAATGAACCTAGTGGGCCAAGGACCTTCTACATAAACAATTCCTAAATGCGAAGAAAGTCAGCTATCATCCTGTTGGATACCATTTATTAAGTTTACAGCGAAATTCGACGAAAATAACACTAGAAGTCCCACAAAGCCTATCGGATTGACTGAGCGTGTCGTCGAAGGCAGTACTGACAGCATTCGATTCGTTGAAACATTGCTATCCACCCCTTGAATGACCGCGATCGCTAACCATTAACCGTCATTGTTTCAAATTAATTGATGACAACGCCGGAAACAAAATTTGAATTTTCCGTATCCGCAGCCCATCGTGGCCGAGTATCCAGTACCAGGCTGATGATGGTGCTACGATAAATAAACCCGCCACTGATTGGTCGTAAATCTTTTCTAAGCGACACTGTTCATTCTTGGTAATGCGGCACAAAGCATTTAAACACGGACCTGGATGGGGTGCGCTCCGTAGATATTAATCACAGTCCAGTCGATTATTTACGTTCGTCAGAGATGTTTTCTTGGGAAACTGAAAGACTTGGATATTGCGGCACACCCATGGTCGTGATACTATTCAAAGTTTTTGGGTCGTGGCATGGAAGCACACTAAACGAGACACTTTCACTTAGTTCACCTATTACATTACCAGGAAGTATCAACGATAAAGGAAAAGGAAGGAAATACGAATTTGCAGCGACATGCAGGCAACGATCATCGGCGACCGTTGACTGACTGAATAGTCTCATAAAAAGCCAAAATGTCCTACAGTGCCCACTACCACAAGGGGTCTGTAAAACCGCAAGTGATAAATAATATTGCGCTTCCGTCTCTATGTAGATGCATACCTACCGTGATTGGTTGCAACAAATTCAATCAGTTTTCTCATCATTGGGTTAGGTGGTTGCATTTATGCTCCTGTGGGAATAATGTGAACGACAGGTGAGCCAGGAGGAGGAATTAGGGTTAGATGTACGGATACAAGTGGTATCGAGAGAGAAAGGCATTGAAGATTTATTAAGCTCAACGGACAGGGTATCGTAATTGATCTACGATTAGATACATGCTGACGTTTAATTAAGCTGAGATGTCGTGATCTATTCATTTCACAAGTGAGTTCGGGTGGTTGAAGGAGCAAAAAGCATATTATGTCACTCTTGCTGATGCTGACAGAGAATGGGAATGCGTTGACTTCAATCGATGGCATCTTTTCTGTGTCAACGTACCTTCGGAAACTGCTATACACGATCTACTTCACCTCGTTGGGAAAACAAAATCAATAGAGTAGTATGCCGTACGCTCATACCCGATACATAGTACACTCTCTCACCATCACTTCTATATCAGCCACCCACCAACAGCGGCGCATAGTAGCGTTCGCCATCAACTGTGGCATCAGGCTAACCCAGCTGCAGAAGGTAACATATCTCAATTGTGAATTCATATATGCACACATCCGGCATAGATAGGCAATAGATAAGGCCACAAAGAGACATACACCCTGTGGATCATACTATCTGATTTTGAAGAACTCAAAAGCAGGAGACGTCTGGTCTGGTACAAAGCAACTGAGCAGTCTCAACCGTCTCAACAGCAACGTCTACGAATAACGAATAATGAGGCCAAACAGCCATTAACGTGTGAAGTCAAAGTCCTAAATTGCTTCCTTTAAAGTGCAAAGTTGAGATCTGATTACGGAAAGGGAGTGTGTGAATGCAATACTCGTAAAAGGACTCTTGGGCATCCGTGTCTGTATCTTTGTCTCTCTGTGCCAGACCATCGAGCTAATTCGAAGGGAAATTATAATCTCGCGAATGGAAGCAAAGTCTGTCAAGAAATAGTTTTCGAACTACCCATGGACGCAGTTCTTTTAACCAAACACCAGGTGTTGAATGAATGTAGCCCAGCAATCAGCCATAATGCGGTGAACTAAATGCGTCGCATAAGAGAGGAAATTGCCTCTAAAGTCAGCATTGATTTTCAGTGATGATAAGCCAACTACATACGTGGGATCATTCTGTCTCAACGTCAGTCCTCGCCACCCTCTTCATGCTACCGGCTCGTTTCTTTCACGACCAACTACTGCGGGTGTTATTGGTGATAATGGGACGTGGAAACACGGGATGAGATGCATGCAGAGTGCAAAAAAAATGCAGATTAAATCGATTTCATTGTTATTAGGTGACAGTAATGGGACAGCGATATCTGAGGTGAGCCACGTGTGGATGGATGGACGTTTTTGTTTACATGGGCACGGCCAAATGGCTGTCTGCCAAATTCGTGCCCGTGCTTTGTTAAAGGGATGATCTAGTGCCGTATATGGGAAACGTCATACACTCAGACCTATGAATGAGCATCGGTTGTCTTTCAACGTTAAAGGACGCTGGAACAAATTTTGAGCCAATACGCCAGTGCTTGTTGTGCTTTGGTGGCACTACAGCCCATGAAGGGCCAGAGCCAAACTTCTCTTAATCAACCATGTTGTGTGGGATTTTTTTTTTACACAGGTGAAAGGGACCTACAGTGTAATGCCTATTCCACACGGCGTGAGTAGAGAAGCTTTTTCCTCCCTCCGCCGAAGAGGGACATTGGGATATAAACACTCGATGGCGTTGGTGTTATCGAAATTCGAACTGGCTCTGCGCCACGGGACCCTCCTCGGTGCAATGGAGCAAAATTCTCAAAATTTGGTGAAAAATGTAAGCCATTGCGACGTTTGTTTTTTGATGTTTTGAGTAAATGTTGACCACAACTACGTTTTAAGTGATCCAAATGGCGAGCCAACTTTTGAGTAACCTTTCGAGGACATTGTCTGTCTAGACGAGTCAAAAGTCTAAAGATGTCAAATCGCACAATCCTGCTGCAGATCGATTATACCAACCGTAAATTGCTATTTCACAAAGTGCCACCTCCGATAGCTCACGGTAGCTGCGCTATTCACATTCGTCACAAGTTCTTGTCCCTCGTGCGTGCGGAGAAATCAAACTATCGTAAGGGCATGACACCAACGGGAGCTTGTGTTTTTGAAAAATTGGCGATAGACCTTCACTTCACAACTCTGCTCGTCGGTGCTGTACATATTGTTACGAAAATCAATCCCACTGCAAATAGGGTTCGTATCACTACAATGGCTACTTTTTATTCGAAATCTGTATACAATCACCCACACACTTTTGTTATTTCACCTCAAATCACTTACATGAGGTCTTCACCTTTATTTCTTATTACAGCCTTTTACACATTACATTTACATTTACATTTTTTTACACACACTTTACTATTCCACCACAGATCAATTATCAGTGCGCTTCACATCTTGCTAGACGACTTGATTACCGTCCGATCACTCGTTACCGAATCCCGAAAACTGAACGCTCCCGAGGGCGAGCGCTCGCGTTTATATAGCTCCCGGTCCACTTTCTCGAATGTTCGCCGTCAGACGTTCCCCTTCGGAAATCTCTAGAATGCTCTGGCATTCAGCAATATGCCGCTGACCATCATTTGCATATCAGCTTCACCAGAGCATTCGAACTTCGACAGCGAAATTCGAACATAACCGTTGGTTCAATATGTACAGGACCTATGCTCGCTGGTGTCGCCCTCCTACCTCCCTTTCTTCACCTCCTGCGCGCTTAGTATAAAAGAAAGCACGGATTTTGATTAGAAAATTGGGTAGTTAGGTAGAAAGGTAGTAGCGGCAGCCTGGTATCAGAGAGACCAAGGCCCAATTAGCGCGTGTGTGCCGTTTCGATGCCACCACTCAAGTGACCTAGTGTGTCGATTTGTGTTTCAAATCCATCATGGGGAGTTGAGAAATATGTTACCGAATTCTGATAGGTCGTCTGCAACTTCGGCGGTATGTCAGAGTCTATACGAGGGCTGTTTGACGAAGGCTGAAATAAGTGCAAAAGAGAGGGTAAGTGAAACAGAAATACATTGGCACAGTCACGCGCGCGTAGCTATTTCGTGGGTTTTTTTGACATTTCCTTATCTCCCTTTCTTTGTTTTGCGATGTCGCTTCACTCCTGTTTCTGACTTGGAAGTGTACGATTGGATACCATTCTTACTTTTCAAACATCACCACAGGCGAACGAAAATAAAATTTGAAGCGAAATGTCAAAAAACAGGCACGCGCGGAAAAGCTCCGTGTGGACTCATCTTCAAATTGGAACGAAGGTTCAAAAGAAACAGGCGCCAAAAAAAAAACAGACTCTGACTATGTGTTAAATGAGATGCCTAACTTGTCAACGTGAGTGCCGACAAACCAATGGCCAGTACTGTACTGTGAATGGTAAGGGTGTTGCGGGAACACACCAAAATGTGTTCATTGTTGTAATTTTGTATGCAATTTAAAGTGTGTTGTTATGAAAGCACACAAAGAGAGAAATTTCCCATCTACAGAGCGCGACAAAAAGATAGCACAATCATAATATTTCTGGAAAATACAATAACCAATAAGTATCGCTTTTTCTTTTTTTCTTCTGTTTTAAGTATCTCTTGAGTGCATTTTATCTGAGTATGAAAAGGTAAAAACACTCAAAGATATTTACCGTTATGCGAAAAAGAACAAAATTGTGCGCGACAAAATGATAGCACAATACGATGAGCTTCGATTCATTCGGTTGTGAGTGTTCGCTTAAGCGTTTGTATTTTGCTTTTTTTAGCAAAATAGTAGTTTGTTTTTTATTCTAAGAATATATACAGTTTTTTTTCGATAAAAATGGGTAGAGGTAAACAGTTAAGTAGTAGTGAAGTTCAAGTTGCTATTAATCTTAAGAAAGAAAACATGAAAGTTGGTGAGATTGCTAAATATTTAAAAAGAAGTCGAAAAAACATTATGAATTTATTAAAAGACCCTGGAAATTATGGAAAATCAAAAAGGAGTGGTCGACCAAAAGCCGTATCGGCTAGGGAAAAACGAGCCATCTTACGCATGGCTTCCAATAGCGATCTCACTGCAAGAAAAATTGCAGAAAAAGCAGGAGTTAAGACCAATGTCCGTAATGTACAGAGGATCTTAAAAAATTCAGACAATTTAAAACGGAAAAAGTTACAGAGGAAGCCTCCACTTACTAAAACACATAAGGAGGAAAGGTTAAAATTTGCTGAAAGACATGTTAAATGGACAAAACAATGGCGCCAGGTCCTGTTTTCAGACGAGAAGAAATTTAATTTGGATGGCCTTATTATTATCATGGTTGGTCTTATTATTATCATGACTTAAGAAAACACCAGAAAGTCCTTAGTCGCCGGCTACATGGAGGGGGAAGCGTGATGATATGGGCCGGTATTGGGTACAATGGAAAAACCGAAATAAAATACGTCCCAACAAGAATGAACAGCCAAGGGTACCTAAATTTGATTGGGGATATTGTAACTAATTCCGGGCAAGAATTAACAAAGCCCCCGATGATTTTTCAGCACGATAATGCCGCCGTTCACACTGCGAAAGTTGTAAAAAATTTTTTTCACGAAAACCAAATTAAAATTTTAGAATGGCCAGCACGCTCCCCTTACCTTAACATCATTGAAAACTGTTGGGGATACCTTGCCAGAGAAGTATACGCAGAAAACAGGCAGTACGACACAACGGATGATCTCAAAAGGAGCATTAAAGAGAAATGGGAAGCAATACCCCGAAAATATATTACAAAATTATTTAAATCGCTTCCAAAACGTATGACGGAGGTTCTAAAATTTCAAGGAGGATCAACGCATTATTGAAAAATTGAATGTTTAAATTTACTTTGATCTTATTATTCAAAAATTTTCTTTTTTCATAAATGTGCTATCTTTTTGTCGTACCATTTGAAGTGCTTAAGAGTTGTACTTTTTGTTTAAATGGAATTGTTTGGGTTATTTTTCTTGCTATTTTTGTATTTTATTATATTATTTCCTAAATATACAATATCTGAAAACAAAATAACATTTTATTTGGTATAAGCAATAACAACAGAAAAAATATTTTGTGTGCTATCTTTTTGTCGCGCTCTGTACATACACACAAAAACCCATTGCTAAATGGTTTACACACTGGACTCCCAACCCAGTGATTCCGTGCTCAAATCATAAGGTTCCTGTGAACATTTTTCACAGCAAACAAAAAAAAAGGACTCAACTAGTCCTCACTCTCGAAGCTCCATGTATTTTGTTTGATTGAATTGGTTGTTTCTTTTTGTTGCGAAACAATAGCATGATGATCATTCCAAATGGCTCGAAGGATCAATGTAGAATGGGAAAGGAGAAGTTGATGGCTTTTTTCCTTTTTGGTCTTAACTATTACACCATGGATTCGACTCGCAAATCATTTTCTGGCAAGGTTGCATATAGTTGGATAGTTTCCCTTTTGTTTGGTTGTTTGATCCAAAGTGTGTTAATTATTAATAAGTGTGTCGCTGCAACACACATTAGGGGTCATTAGAATTTTTATTCATGATACTCAGTGGAGCGTGTTATATGTAGTTTTAATACGAATAAGTGTTCAAAGATCAAGCGCGTTAAGTGACACACTCAGAAGTGTAAACATTTTTTCGTGCTTACAGTATGCCCCCTTCTGGTTATCGAATAACCGAAAGAAAACATGTTGAGATTTATGTAGAATCAAGCATTGATTACAAAACTTGAACTAAGGACCAAGGGAAAGCTCATGAACTGAGACGTTCCTGAAACGAGTCATAACTTACTTACCTACTTAAGGACACACTCGCCAGACATGGAACGACGCAACAGTCAAAGCGAGGGTATACCTCTTGCAGCCATTAAATTTAAACTCACAAACGTCGCCATAACTGCCTCATCACCAGGCAAATTTGGCCTCGGCTCGGCAGTCAACGGACCATGTTAATGAGACTTATTCCCCTACAGTTGTTGCAGTTACTACAGTTGTCTTCTTTTTATTTACCGGGCAAATGATGCTGAGATTTCATTCATCGGATTTTCTTTCTTCCGATGAGCTAGTGTATACTCCCAACCAACTCATCTCCAGTTGCTTTAAATGGCCCAGCAGGCAAGCCCTCTGCGCCAACAGTTTTATTAGACTTCAGTTTTGATATCGCTATCTTAACCGCGTCTAAGTCGGGTGGATGGTATTCCCTCTCATCTTCGCCAAGTGTGAATGGTGCGTTCTGGCTGACAGCGGCATCTTGACGGCACCTTCGCCGTTATATAGACCGTAGAAATAGTCTTTCCATATTCTCAGCATCGGCTTTGGTTCAACTACGAGGTGTCCGTGTTCATCCTTTCAAGCTTTCCCTCTGGGTTTATAACTCTCGAACGTTGTTCCTGAGATAACATCTCTCCACTTCCTCGATCGCACGCTTCAGGTTCCCTTTCATTTTCCTTCTGAAAAGCGAAGCTCCTCCCTTCATTTTCGTTCGTCGAAGCAACGTGGCCACGTATACATTCTGTTTTTCTGCATGTACCTGTCCGCGCTTGTCATCAAATCAAGGGTGGCTAGAAACTTAATAGGTACATCAGAGGCAGCATCCCTGATGGTGTTTTTTACAACGTCTCCATTGCTGTTCTATGGTTTGTGCAGTTTGCATTGGGTCTTGACTTAGCTTCAGAGAGACTCGACCGGAAAAGGTCCTGGCGGTCCCTTGCGAATGCAGCTTCCCGGCGTCACATATTGCTGGTCTTACTCGACTCCGCAGTGTTCGCGATATCCGTATACGTACCTGGGCTTCAACAAGGTAATGTACGAGCCAAGATTGGCTCCTCGGAAAGTTCAGACTTCCAAGATGCTGGGAGAGTGTCTGGCGTCGATCGCAATATGACCGATCTGATTAACTGATACTTAATCAAGATAATTATGGATTTAGAGGTGTGGAAATCGTGTGCAACCTACTAGGAGATGACGCGCCGTCACTATTAGCATAACTCCGTTCTCGGGAATGGTCGTGTAGGCTGTGTCCTATTACCCATCATCGCGTTGAAAGCTTCTAGACCAATATTGTTGTATTAGCTGGATTAGCTTATCGAGCTCCTATGCAATCGTCGCTCAGTAGACAGGAGGAAATTGTTTAAAAATTCCGTCTACTGAACTAAGCTTCGCGAAGTTAAAGAGATCGAAAGGTACCTATGAACACAGAGAAAAGTGGCATAGGAAGTAAGAGATAAGAAAGCTGTCATCGCGTTGAGTGCCGCGTTTGCTCACAATGGACATCCAGTAGACGCGAACTTTGCTAAGTTGGAACTGCTCCAATTAACCACTTGACAGTTTTGCCCGAACAGCACTCGGGTAAGACATTTTCCCGTACACTGACGAACCCGAGTCTCGTTCGGGCAAGTTTGGTTTTAACTTGTTGGTGGTGATTTGCCCGAGTATTTCGTCGCGTGTTCTCAATAGCGGAAAAAACAGTTATATTTATATATATATATGATATATCATTGAACAAAAAAAAAAAAGCGACAATTTTTCTACCCCTTCTTTCTCAAAAATCCGACTGTTAAGTGGTTAAGGCAAAATAGATGACGACGTCTGAAAGGATTGCGGCCATTATATTTCGGGAGAAAAACTGAAGTAGAGATTTAAAGGCGGAGTGCCTCAATATGGTGAAGAAAAAATTCTGTTCCATCGGCGCCATAACCGACCGCCACATTCTCTGCCATCGCTGACACACTACGACTTCCTTTTTGACTAAAAGGTTAGATCGTCAGAACAAAAATCAGCGCCAAAAGGGAAATCATCGACAGGACGAAAGTGTCTATTAGTCAATTCAAAAGTTGTAAAAAGGGGCGGCGAGCATGGGAGAGGTGGTGCATAAAGCTAGAATATGTTGACTCTAGAAACCTAATACCCACCAGTAGAACCAAAAACACAAGCACCAAAGAGCAGAAGTCACCCCTCCAACCGAATATCACAACCAACTCAAAACTGCACCTGGTTACTTGGCGGTGCATGAGTAGATTCCCCCCAGGCACTAACAAGACCCGCTTCGAATCTGTGCTCGTTTGCCAAATGCCAAGTAGCTAGCGAGGCATAAACCAATCCGCCCCCCATCTACTCGAAAATGCAATTTTCAGATACTAATAGAAACTTAATTACCTTCGGTAAATGGCTTGATAAACTTTGAGGTCAGCCCTGAGCACTCGCATACCTCATACCACGGCCATAAGTCAGGCGGAGTAGTCCGCCGCAAAGTAAGATTTGCTACCCGATAAGCAGCAAATTTCATCGATTCAACTAAACAGTATATACGAGTCGACACTAATCCTTGTTGCCTGCTGATTATGATTTATTGTCGTGTTAGATAACATCGCCCGAGCTGCACGACCCCTCGGACAGACGGACTGAATGATGACAAGATGGATAACAATGAAAAAATGTCATCTCATCTGAACAATCATATTTATCAAGCTGTCAGAACAAGATTATCCAGGTAATAACTTACAATAAAAGTCATTAATCCAATTGTGGATGCCGTCGGACTGTGTCGATCCCCCGCGCACACACGCATCGTGTATCCGCCGACTACACACTTTGGTTTGGATGAATTAATCATCGAAGATGAAATGTAACAGACCTTCATCGAGGATGCGGAGGGAGTGAAAAATCGATAACTAGATAACCGGGGCACTTTCGGCAGGAGCACACACACAAACAGACACACTTCACACTCGGCAGTCGACACTCCACAGAGCTGATTCCTATCTCTGACGCCATCAAGTTGAAACGAGGCATATTGAGCAGTCCTTTTTCCTTTTGTTTTTGTTGCTGGTGCGGTTTGTGTTTTTGTTTTTCGTCCGCGTGTTTCTTGGGCTTTGTCAGATTCCGAAGGGTACATGGCAAGGTAGCGCCATAACGCCTTGGGTGGTCCCGAAATTGTGTTATAAAATAAGAAACGATGCATTTGATGTAGTAATCATCATCATCATCGTCCTCGTCCTCGTCCTCCTATTGTCGTTGCTGCACTAGCTCATCATCAGGGTCGTTGTTGTCGTCCAAAGTGTACGCCTGTCGATATAAAACAAATTAAGGACTCGACGGGTGGTCTTGGGGCATTGATTGAGATTAAGAATCAGCGAGGAGGACTCTCACTCTCATCTATGCTTCTATGAGGGCGGCAGTGAATTAAAGCATTGATACCTATACCATATTGTTACTTTTCAGGCGTCATCTAAATGCCAGGAATAATCATTTTCATTGGTACGATGTATTGTTTATCTCAATTGTTTGTTGTTCTTTTGGATGTACGATGCCGTCGAGCGGGGTGTGATTTATGACATAGTTTCGGTGGGAAAAGAGTCTGCTTTTCCTCTTTTCTCTCTTGGCTTAACCTTTTGGACGACTCCATTAAGCAAGAATTTATACCAGTGACTTCGTTTCGTTCTTTTTTCATAAGTGATATGAAAAGTCGAGGGCGCCGTGGCACAGTGGTTAGTGTGTTGGACTCTGATGCTCGATAGGCGAGTTCGGATCCCGATAACGCCACCGAATGTTTATCTCACGACGTCCCTCATCGGCGGAGTACTGCCAAAACCCCCCGTAGTATACTTCATGAGCTTCTCGACTCACGCCGTTGGGAATCCGCATAAAACTGTAGGTCCCTTTCTTTTTCTTTTTCTTCTTTGGCGCTACAGTTCATGGCGAACCTGGGCCTCTTTCAAAAAATCTCTCCAAATGGCACGGTCCTTCGCCAGCAGTCTCCAGTGCCGCACGCCTAGTTGGTTAAGGTCCTCTTCCAATTGGTTGCGCCACCTTAAATTTGGCCGTCCTCGACCGCGTCGCCCCTCGGAGTTGGATTCATAGACCTTCCGAGCCGGAGCTGTGTTTTCCATGCCCTCAACATGACCTAGCCATTTTAGGCGTTGGACCCGAAGAAAGGATTATTCTGCCTGACAACGGGATCTGTTTCGTCATCGCCGTTATACAGTCTGCAGAAGCAGTCTTTCCGGATTCTTAATACCGACTGTGAATCCACTACTAGGTTTCCATTTTCGTCCCTGCAAGCTTCCGTTCTGGTCGTATATCCCTGGCATGTTTGTTTTACTCGTTGATAAAACCTTCGAACGTCATTCCTGCGACAGCATCCCTCCCTCTCTACGATCGCGAGGTTCTCATGCTCCTTTGTTTTTGTTTTGGGAAGCTTATGCTCCTCCCTCCTCTACTGCTCATAATGCTCACGAGCAGCTCTCGTCCTTCTATGCAGCGCCCGTTGATACGCTTGCTGCATGTGCCCTCCCACACTCGTCGTCAAACCATGGGTTTCTTGTAGGTGGCGGTTTGAAACCCAGTACCTCAGAAGCAGCACTCTCTAAGGCTTGTTGATAACGGGTCCATTGGTGTTGTACGGTCTGAGCAGGTGTTGGAGAGTTTTCCGAGAGCTTAAGGGAGATGCGATTGGCATAGGCTCTGGCAGTCTCTTGCAATTGTAGCATTCCGACGTTGTATGCCGATGGCCTTACTCGATTTTTCTGGGCCAGGCATATTCGAAGACGCAACCTGGCTGCCACAAGATAGTGGTCCGAGTCGATGTTGGCTCCTCTTAAAGTTCGCACATCCAGAATGTCGGACGCGTGTCTGCCATCAATCGCAATGTGGTCAATCTGGTTGACGGTTGATTGATCCGGAGATCGCCAAGTCCCTTTGTGGATGCTGAGATGTGGGAAACGCGTGCTAGCAACTAGAAGATTTCACCCCGTTGTGAAGTCTATCAGCCTAAATCCATTTTCGGATGTGGTGTTGTGTAGGCTGTGCTAGCCAATAACTCTATCAAAGGCCTTGCCCAGTTTTGCGTTACTTGGTTGTCGGACCTTGTTTATGACCTGCCAGTGTGAAACATTAAAATTTGGCCAAAAAATCTAGATAAAACGCAAAAGATGTGAACAAAACTTGCGGTGATTTATAAAAAGAGAAGGAGACAAAAATCGCTGAGCAACTGTTAAATTTTCGTCAGAAGACTAAACGACATACATAACCTAGAAATTTAATGGTCTTAGTCCGACTATCCATTTTTAAGCGGCAAGTAAGGAGAAGCTTCTGAGTCATAAAGCTCAGGTTCCCATTATTCGTCACCTGATGTACACATTCAATGAAACTCGTTCTCATCCCCCACTCACCGCCAGAGCATACTCTCTTCTTCTTCTTTGGTGGCGTTACAGCCCATGAAGGACCAGAGCCAAGCTTCTCTTAACCACCCATGTTGTGTGGGACTTATTTTTCACACAGGTGGCTGTAGGTCCCAGTTTAATGCCGATTCCGAACGGCGTGAGTCGAGAAGCTTTTTCATGGCAAGTATACTAGGGGGGGTTTTGCCAGTACCTCGCCGAGGAGGGACACCGCGAAATAAAGATTCGATGGCATTGGTGTTATCGGGATCCGAACTCGCTCATCGTGCGTCAGAGTCCAACACACTAACCACTGCGCCACGGCGCATACTCTACTAACATTAAAATATTTGACAAAATTTCCTAAGTATACTCGCTGACAGCCTCAAATATCCAGTCTTGTCTGATTAACGTTCAGGTGATGTTCTAATGCTTGGTAGGAACACGACTCTCTAATGTACAATCGGACTTCGGATTCCGTGGACTGTCTGCTGAGCTGTCTAAAGCAACTGGAGATGTTAACATATAGGGAGCATGCACCAACTCATCTGTAGAATATGGTCGGTATCGTTTACCCGGTCCATAAGAAAGGAGGTCCGTATAATTGCGACAATTATTGGGGAATAAGTCGCCTTAACATTGGCTATAAGATCTTCTGTGCCGTAATGTATGAACGCCTGGAACCATTCGTGAGCAATCTGATAGCTTCCTATCCAGATACTCACACTGCGGCAGATCCTAGGGAAGGTCCGTGAATTCCAAGTCGATATGCATCACCTCTTCCTGCCAAACTTGTCAGGTTGTGCAGGAAGACAATCGGGAATTCTCGCCGCTCTATAAGGCTCGGCGGTAAATTACCCGAGACCTTTATTGTCAAAAAAGGATTCAGGCAGGGCGACGCCAGTAATGTGACTTTTTCAACATCATTCTTGAAAGGGTTGTGCGAACCCCACTGAGGCACGATCAATTTCAAGTCTGCACAACTGATCGCATATGCTGATGATATTGACGTAATTGTGAGAGCACAGTGAGACGTCAGTGAAATTTTTAGAGTATTGAAAGAGAAGCGCTAAAGTGGGTCGGAAGGTAAGCGGAGGCAAGAACAAATACATGCTGTCATCGAAGACAAATGCTCTACACCGACCTCTTGTCCAGAACGTCACTATTGGCGGCTGTACAATTGGAGTGGTCAAGGATTTCGTCTACCTTGGCTCACTAATGATAAACGGCTACAACACCAGCGCTGAGATCAGGAGACCATTGAGAAGTAGAGCCTTCTCTCTAAAGACTAATGTGTCCCTCTACAAAACCTCAATCATCCCGATCCTCCTTTATGGCGCAGAGTCTTGGATCCTTTCAAAACCAGATGAGGAGGCACTTGGATGCTTCGAGAGAAAAATTCTGAGTGTAATTTTCGGTCCCGTTCGTGTCAACGGAGAGTGAAGGAGAAGTTTCAACCTCGAACTCTATGCGCTATTCAGCGACATCGGCCTGGTCAGACGTCTACGGATACAACGTCTAAAATGGTTGGACCATATAAAGCGAATGGACACGACAGTTCCAGCCCGAAAGGTTTCCAAATCCAATCCCGAGGGATGACGTAGCAAAGGACGGCCGCATCTCACCCTGGACTGTAGCAACTCCTCAAGGGCTACTCCTCAAAATTTTGCAGCTTTTTGAAGATTATCTGCCGTTGTTGTACATAAATGTAAAAGTTATGCTCCAAGAAATTCCACTTATTCCACTGATTGAGTTTCACCTCAATACTGTCACTGGGAGACAGATATTTCCGTAGCTTATTGGACACAATCCAACCGACTGGTCCTGTTTATTAACGCTGCTATAAGTAAAGAGACTAAGCAACGCCTCTCAAGCTTCCCAACACATCTGCTAAATATGCGTTCACGCCCGCACATTAAAAAAAAGGGCGAGATACTTAGGGCCAACTTCTACGGCCTCCTATATAGAAACATACGCTCAATTGCCCAGCTAGCGATGGACGCCAATATCTTTCTTCAAGACTTCAATGCGAAGTTGGACAAGGAAGCCATCTTTGATTGAGTCATTGGGAAGCATAGTCTACACCACGAAACGGATGGCCCAAATCTGAAATCGTCATTCAGGGAAACATTACTATTTAATGCCAGCTTTAACCAAAGCCATACTTGACGTTTCGGAAATTTAACTGAAGCATTGCAGGCTTTTCTTGGCTCTCTTGTTGGTTGCTCAAAAGCCTGCATTTGCAGGAGGTAGCTCCGCTTTAGCCGATTACTTCCAGGTATTGGGTTTCCTTGAACGATAACGCTTAATCAACAATTGCTGTTTGAGGAGAAAGTTCAGCGTTCGCCAATCACCGATAAAATTGTATGTTTCCTGAATTCATCTGCGTAGGTCTTGGCATAGATTCAAAAGCTCTTGAAAGCTCAGGAAAAATACTGTGAACGTATCAAATAAGCTTCAAGTGGAATTTTCTACCATTTGTCGCATAAGTGTAACACTGCTGGTACCGAAGTTAAAACGTTAATAACTTGGAACACTCACATTATTACAAGGAGCCCAGCTTTGATCCCTTTTGTGTCTTTGATGTATTAATCCTAACTGCAACCCGTTTTTCTATAATTACGAACAACCAATAATAAATACCCTTTAAGCTCTGATGATCCCTATTGTGTCACTGGTAAGTTAATCCTTGCTGCAAACCCTTTCGTACAATTGCTATTCCCCTCCTTTTCCATCCTGATAGGTCAAGATATCAAATATTGCAACAAATTCAATTGTTGTGAAATTAACTTTCGATCATATCCCACAACCAATAAAACACTTCCAAGCATTGATCCCTATTGTGTCCTTGATATATTAATTTCAGCTGCAAACCTTTTTCCCATAATTATTGTTATTCACTTTTTCACCCACTTGCTGTCAAGTAAGATAATTGATTTGAATTCAATGGACACTTTGATTTATAAACTATCTCATCATGGAGATTGTTGATCATCAAAGTAATAGGCCTATAACCTGCCTGCAACCAAGATCTGCCGTCACGCAAAAAATCATTTCATGTGATCACTGATGAGGTAACATACAACGCCTCTTTCATATTTTCATATACAGATGATACGGAACCCTTCGTGAGCGAGTCCGACTCGCACTTGGCCGGTTTTTTTCCTTTTCAGATCAAGAAGTCCTTGATGGCTTAACTAGGCTGGATTTAGATATTAAGGCTGGTGTTGATTCGATTCCACTTCTCCTATTACCTAAATGCGCTATTTCACTTTTTAAAGCGTTAAATATAATTTTTCTGGAATTTTGATAGAGGAGTGGAAAGTATCGTCTATAAGTCCTATATAAAGGCGGCTTCAAGCACTTAATTAAGAATTACGGGCCAGTCTCTAAACTTTCAGCAATTCCAAAGCTACTTGAACAACTGATTTTCAATAGGCTCAATTTTGCGGTGAAAGGAATTTTGAGTCCTCATCAGCATGGATTTATCAGTGGTCGTTCCACAACAACAAATTTATGTCTTTTCACTCACTTGACTATTCCTGCTCTAGAAAAAGGATTGCAGGTTGATGTCTTGTGTATACATAGATTTCGTAAAAGGTTTTGATAGAGTTCATCATGGGCTTTTAATAAATAAGCTTAAAAGAATGGGAATCGAGTTCCGTTTTCTTGAATGGTTAAAATCGTATTTGTCAACTCGGAAACAGGTATAATCGAAAGTTTTAAATTTTTTTTTTATAGAGGTTCAATCGGGTCTGCCTCAAGGCAGTCATTTGGGACCTCTACTTATTAATCTCTTCGTTAACGGCCGGACTGTTTTCAGTTCTCTAATTGTTTAATGATTGAGAGCGCCGTAGCGCAGTGGTTAGTGTGTTGGACTCTGGCGCACGATGAGCGAGTTCGGATCCCGATAACACCAACCCCATCGAATGTTTATTTCGCGACGTTCCTCCTCGGCGGGGTAGTGGCAAAACCCCCCGTAGGAAACTTGCCATGAAAAAGCTTCTCGACTCACGCCGTTCGGAATCGGCATAAAACTGTATGTCTCTTTATAAATCATACACAACATGGGTGATTGACAGAACCTTGGCTCTGGTCCTTCATGGGCTGTAACGCCACCAAAGAAGAAGAAGAATTGTTTAATGTTTGCAGATGATGTCAAATCATTTTCATCTATTTCTAAAATTGATGATTGCTTTAACTTTCTAAGAAAGATGTAAATACATTTTTCGAATGGTGTGTACATATATTTTTTTTTTTTAGAGACTTGCGCAGGTTCAAGAGCTTTTTTTTATATTCTCTTATGCAGTGGTTGGCGTCGTTGATGTTCGTTCACTACTCTCAGGGGTGGTTGTCCTAGATCTAGATAGGACGAGAGCCGACCAAATTCCGCGTTGGTCATAGTCCGAAGTAATTCGTTCAAGCACTTTAGTATTGCATACGCAGAGGATGAATTTGGGTTGTGAGTGTTATGCCTGCAAGCAGTACGTCTGGTCACTTTCCATTCACAACTGCGTTGCATACTTTTTGTCCGTATAGGAATTTCATTTTCTTGGCTAAGAAGCGAATTTGAACTATTGACCTTCCACTCGGCGGTCGATGATCTTAACCACTGCACCACGGCCACCCACGGCCACCCCCAATAACCAACTTTTAAACCTTTAAAAGCCCCTTACTTTCTTTTTAAATAATTTGCGCGCACTCAAGGTCTAATAACCTTATTATGTCGGCGACACAGTGTGGGCAGAAGGTAGAAAGGAAGAGGGATAGAGGAGATGCCGATGGACATTGATCTTAAATGCTTGCATGTTGCATTGAAGGGGGAAAACCGAATCCGGCAGGGAGTTCCAGATTCGTGTGGTTCGGTTAATGAAAGATTCTCTATATTTGACAGTACGTCCGAAAGCGGGCTTCAGAGTATATTGGTGAGCATTCCTAGAGAGACGTGTATTGCGGGAGAAATGTTGAAGGGGCGGAATGCAACTGGCTATTTCATCAGAGCATTTTTGTGGTAGTAACGATAAAACAGGGAGAGGCAGGTAACATTCCTGCGGGGTTCCAGCGAGTCTAATGTTTTGGTAATGCTGGAGTCACCTATCAGTTTTATGGCTCGTTTTTGTATTCTGTCTAGTAGGTGCAGTGAGGTCTTGGAAGCACCGGACCAGACATGAGCGTTGAACTCTAATTTGGGGCGAATGAACGCCTTATAGATTGTAGCCAGATCTAAGGGTGAGAAATATTTCTCGCATCTGTATAAGAAGCCTAGGCATTTCGCAGCATATGGTCGTTCCAATTAAAATTGTGAGCAACACTCATATACAGGATGGAAATCTTTTCAGTTTCTGAGATGCAAGTGCCATTCATGGATAATAGCTGCGGATTAGTTATACGCATTAACGACAAGAGACAGCACTGTGTTTTGGATGCATTCAATTCCACTCTATTGTTTTTACGCAATTGGATGATGCTGTCGATATCAGTATTTAATGAGCGTAACATAAGCTGCCGCTCATTATCTACAACCGAAGTGCAGGGTCGTAAACTAGTGAACGAATATGAGAAGCTAAGGGTACTGTCGTCAGCGAAGGAGTGAATTGGATAAGAAGTAACAGACAAGAAATCATTTATAAAAATAAAGAAAGAGCGTCGGAGACAAAACGGAGCCCTGGGGAACACCAGCATTTACAAAGTGAGTATCAGACTTGAATCCGTCCAAAACAACTTGAATTGAACTATTCGAAAGGTAGCTTCTAATCCATTGAAAAAGAGACTCATCGATCCCAAAAGCACGCATTTTCGACAAAAGGGATTCATACCAAACCCTGTCAAATGCTTTCGAAATATCCAGTGCAACAATTTTGCTTTCACCTGCTTGGTGAAGCGAGTCATTCCACTTTTCAGCGAGATATGCCATCGAATCACCAGTGGATCTGTTGTTGCGGAAACCGTATTGACGATCATTGAGGAGACGTTATTGCAATGGGTCGGTAGTTGGAGGGAGAAGATGATTCGCCTTTTTTGGGTATAGGCTGGACAAATGCTGTTTTCCACATAGTCGGAAAGAGCCCAGAGGAGTAGGAAAGGTGAAAAACTTATGCAGTGGTTTTGCCCGCATAGAAGAACACCGCTTCAGAACTATTGGGGCAAAACCATCTGGATTTGTGTATGACGATGTCCTTAAGAACCCTTGCGACTGTACGAGTGCGGAAGTGGATTAGTCCCATGGTGGAATTGACGCACTCTAGTACAGGCGGAGACAAAGTACAAGCTGGCAGCTGAGAACTGGTTGCGAAATGGGCAGCAAGTAGGTTAGCTTTGTCTGAGGGGGAGACAGCTGGAATGTCATTGTGGATGAATGTCGGTACAGACGACTTAGTTGAGTTTTTTCAAAACGACCAGAAACTTTTGCTACCTTTGGGACATTGAAGGATTTTACGCCTTAATTTTTGGTCGGATTGGAATTTAACCCGTCGAATGTGGGTGTTGCAGTCATTTCTGGCTCGTATGTACTTTTTTCGGTTTTTCTCAGAACAGTTTGCTTTGTAGGCCCGAAAACTTAGCTCTCTGAGCCTAATAGCCTCCTTGCAGCTCAAGTCAAACCACGTATTATCCTTAGGCCTGGTGCTTTTAATCTTGCTGGGAATAAAATTTGCCATGCCGATTCGGATAATATTAGTTGCGGCGTCCACGTCGTTGTCGAGGAAGCACAACGACCAGTTAAAGATCCGGAAGAAGTTGTTAAGGCTGCACCAATTGGCTTTCTCGCGTAGCCGTAGTGTTCTCTTAGGAGCTTTTTCAACTGGATGGTGGGAGTTCGAGAATTTTGCTGATATCACGCAGGGGTCAGACGAGCCTAGGGGCGCCAATACATCAATCGTGTATTTGTCAGGCTGAAAGGTAAGAAACACGTCCAGTGTGTTGGCGGTATGACCAGCAACATCGGGGATACGTGATGGCTCATTCACAAGTTGAGTTAATTGATTTAACTCAGCAAACATTTCAACATACATTCCTTCGGGTGTTGTCTGCCCAGAATGTCGAAGCCACTGAGAATTGTGTACATTGAAATCGCCCGCTAAAACGATAACAGTGCGAGGGAACAGGGAAACAATTCTTTGGATGGAATCAGACAGTGCGTCGAATGCATCAAATATAGTTACACCCGCACTCAAGGCTAAGACCTTATCACGTTTTTGAACGTTGTGCGAGCGAAGGTAACAGGGAGAGGGAGAGTTTCGCTGAGGTTTACACACAACCTGAACGGAGTGCAATGGTTTTAGATCGCAGATGTTCGTACACTACTCTCGGGGGTGGTTTGTCCCAGATAGAACGAGAGCCGATCATATTTTCGTGTTGGTTATAATTCACAGTAATTCGTTTATGCACTTTTGGTGTTAATATTGCATACGCAGAGGATGAGTTTCAATTGACCGTGTACTGTGAGTGTTATGCCTGCAGCAGTACGTTTGGTCGCTTTCCATTCACAACAGTGTTGCATGCTTTTTTCTTGGCTATGAAACGAATTTGAACTATAGACCTTTCGCTCGGCGGCCGATTATGTTAACCACTGTACCACGGCCACCCCGTGGTAACCTTAGTAATACCCATCTTGGAATATTGCTGCGTTATCTGGTCTCCTTTTTACCAAAATTCCTCTGATAGGATCGAAAGCATTCAGAAAAGATTCACTCGATATGCCGTAAGAAATTTAAGGTGGTTTGATGGTCTACCTAGTAATAGTTCTAGATGCGCATTAATTGATTTACAATATTCAAAAAATCGTAGACAAACTGTGAGTGTCCTTTTATTAAGGATATGCTCGATGGCAGAATTAATTCTCCGGATTTAATTGCTCTTATGCCTCTTTATGTGCCTGAGAGAAAGCTAATAAACAGGAACGTTCTCTTTTTTATTCCTAGTTACAGGACAAATTATGGACTAAACGAACCTGTGACCCGTTCCATATTATTATTTAATCAAATTTATCGTGAAGTCGACCTTTAAATGAATAGAATAGAAAAAGAATTGCACTGAATCTTTTTAAAAATGTTATTTCTAATTAGCTATAGTCAGCAGATTGTACATATATCCATTGATGATGAATAAATAAATAAATAAGTAAATAATGAAGTTCTAAATTCAATTGTTCTGTGGTCTCGAAGTAACAAATTAATGCTTAACTCTAGCAAAGGTCAGGCAGTAGCTATTACCCGGTCACAAGATGACACCAGCACCTTAACTCAACTTTTTATCGATGGGTCACTTCCACCATATATCTCCAGCGCTAAAAACCTGGGAAGACCACATTGTGAATGTAATTGCTAAGATCTACAGTTCGCTAAGAGCCCTGTATCAAATAGGAAACTGTCAGCTCTTCAATACCAAAGAAATGTTAGTTAAATCAATGTTGTTACCGATTCTCTTCTTTGCTTAATCAGTTTTCTGTGATCTTGATAGCCACAGTAATCGCAAATTTAAATTAGCTGTCAATGGTACAATACGATTCGCATACAACTTGAGTCGAAGAAACCACATTTCCAGTTCTTCTTCTTCTTCTTCTTCTTCTTCTTCTTCTTCTTAACGGGCGCTACAGTTTGGCAGTTAGCCGTCTGCGTTTATAGGCCCTCCTCTCGAACCGGCCAAGGGCCTCCTCATCCGCTTCTGTCCATGCTTCTGCACCGTACAACAGGACCGCGATGATAAGGGTCTTATATAGAATCAATTTTGTCGTTCGGAAGAGGGCTCTATTAATCAATTGCCTCCTGAGCCCACAGAAACAGCGATTGGCAAGAGTGATTCTAATGTCGTTATTCCAGGTCCAGCCAAGGTAGACGAAGTCCTTAACTACCTCAAACTCATATCTGCCAATACAAACGTTCTGGCCAAGATGTGGGTGAAGAGCGCCCTTTTTTGATGATAGCATATATTAAGTTTTGCGCTCGTTTACTGCCAAACCAATTTTCACCGCCTCCATCTCGATACTCGCAAATGCCTCATTGACAATTCGCTGTGATCTACCTATTACGTCAATGTCCTCAGCGTACGCAAGGAGTTGCGAGGATTTGAAATATTGGCCAATGATTTTTGCACAATCGTTTCTAATATGATGTTGAAAAAATCACACGACAGCGCATCACCCTGCCTAAATCCTTTTTTGACATCAAAACTTTTGGTAAGGTATTCACCGATTCGGATGGAGCAGCGAGCATTCTCCAAAGTCATCCTGCATAGTCTGACGAGCTTAGCAGGTATGGCAAAGGTAGACATAGCGTTGTATAGCTCGTCTCTAATTACGCTGACGTATGCGGCTTTAAAGTCGACAAATAGGTGGTGGGTGTCGACTTGAAATTCAATGGTTTTTTCCAGGATCTGCCGTGAAGATTTGGTCGATGGTGGACTTCCCTGGCCTGAATCAGCACTGATAAAGAGCTATCAGCCTATTTACAAAAGGCTTCAGGCGTTCACAGAAAACAGCAGAGAGGATTTTGTAGGCGATGTTAAGAAGACTTATTCCTCTGTAGTTGGCTCCGTCACAGGGGCTCCTTTCTTGTAGATCGGGCATACGATGCTGAGACTCCATTCCTCGGACATGCTCCTAACCAGGTCATCCTCAGCTGCCTTGAAGAGCTCAACAGGTAGTCTGTCTGCGCCTGGATATGGCATTCTTAACTTCGTCGAGGTCAGAGGGACGGACTTCTCTGCGGTCTTCGTCGTTAAGAAATGGATCATTCTGCCTGACAGCGGCATATTGACTAACGTCGCCATTATGCAGTCTGCAGATGTGGTCTTTCCATATTCTCAGCATCGACTGCGATTCTACTACTAGTTGTCCGTTCTCATCCCTGCAGGCTTCCATTCTGGCTTTATAACTTTGCCATCTTCGTTTTATTTGTTGATAAAACTTTCGAACTTCACGCCTGCAGTAACGACTCTCCAAATCCCCAATCGCGCGCTTCTTGTGCTCTTTCTTCTTTCTTCTGAGAACCTTATGCCCCACCCTTCTTTTCAATTCGTAGAGCTGACGAGCTGCTTTTGTTCTTCTATGCAGCGAGGCTTTATATGCATCCTGCTTCAGGGCTTGTTTGCAAAGGATCCGCTGCTGTTCTATTGATAGCATGGAGGGTTGAGGTGTATTGGAGAGCTTAAGGGAGACGCAAACGGTAAAAGAATGAACGGTTTCTGGCGATAGTAGCTTTCTGACGTCATAACTTTGTATTCTAACTCTACTCTGCTGCGTTCGTGGTATCCGTAGGCGCAGCTTGGCTACTACAAGATAGTGATCCGAGTCGATGTCAGCTCCTCGGAAAGTTCGAACATCAATAACAGTGGAGGAGTGTCTGACATCGATCGCGATGTGATCAATCCGGTTAGTGATTGATTGATCTAGCGACCGCCAGATGCCTTTGTGTATATCGTGGTGCGGGAAGCGCGTACTGGCAAGAAGAAGATTTCCGTTATCGGCTGTGGTGTCGTGTAGGCTATGTTACCCAGCTTAGCATTGAAGTCTCCTAGTACAATTTTGATGTCATAGCTGGGACATTGGTCATACGTTCTGTCTAGGAGATCGTAGTACTCATCCTTGGTGGAGTCATCCTTGTTGCCTAGATAGAGGTCGTTATGAGGCGTTCGCTCACATGCCGAAAGCTTAGGACTTTTTGCCTTAGTCCACTTCGAACAGGAAATCCGCATCCGAACAATCGTTGTCCTCTCTCCCTATAGCATTCACTGTACTAAAAGTCGCAGTTTTTCATCCGCTTTATACCCGGTCCTTACCATCGCATTTCCTGGATGGCGGTTATGTCCGCTTTAAAGCCGTCTAGGGCATCCACAAGTTGTTCGGCTGCACGTGGCCTGTTTAGGGACCTAACATTCCAGCCGAAGATTATCGTCCTTTTTTCGTTTTTTGCAAGGGTCGTCAACATTAATCCGGTCCGTTATATCCGAGGCTTGTGGTTGTTTCGGGGTTTGTTTGTTTTTTTACGGTTACGGCTTACTAGGCCGTGGTCCAACCGACTAATCCTGTTTTTTGGCGCAGGAGGCTCGCCATTCGCCCTTCCCTGTCTGCAATGTCCATAGGAAACTTCCAGATGGCACCACGAGGAGGTGGGGATGGGACTTACTAACTATAAATTATAAATTTGATTTTAAATCCCTATGGCTGTATTCATACTGTATTTAATTTAATAATTGTATAATCTATGATAACTGTTACACAACTTACAAATTTTGTATCTACGTGGAAACACCGATTCAAATAAATAAATAAAGCAGTCTATTCACTAACTAATCTTCTTCTGATAGTGCTTATAAAACCCCAAAGCAAACTACAAGATGGTTAGGGTGCTTAGAGGTCAATATTTTAAGCTGACGTCAAGTCGAAAGAGACTCAACTGAGTCGTTGACAGTAGATTCGAAGAACACAGGTCCAATTCGGTGGCCATGGAATTCTTTTATTGAATACTGAACTATACCCAACATTTTAGGAGACCCTCTTCCGCTTTTCCTATTCGTCAGTGAACTATTCGTATTCTATGCTACAAGCGGACAAGAGTTTATTGAAATCCATCCGGCAGGCAAACACAACATTCAAGTGCAAGCATTACGCATCGATTGTCATTTCGAGTTCCTTTTGGGATTATGGATTGGTTCGTTGCTGTCGTTGTCGTTGTGGAGTCTTCTTCATCTCCACAGGCGAACAGCTCTTGGTTAAAGAAGCACATATCATAGGTAGAGTACCTAAGAGAGAGAAATAGAGGGAAAAAGTGCATGGAATGTGAAGCGTTGCCTCTGGCAAATATGTTAAAAAGAATGTAGGTACTCTGCATGCCTAAGCTCTTGGAGGCTTTGGCATCGCATCGCTCGCAGAGCATCCTTTCGAGCACCAGCAATATGGTTATGTGTATGCTACCGCATCGTAGCTCGTTAAAGGTTTATTATTCTGTCCGTATCACCCCATTCAGTCTTATGGCCTGGTTTGGTGTCTGTGATTGTCAGCCGGCAACAGCAGGAGCAGCGACATCCACTGACCGTGTGCCGTTCTGTAGTCATTATTCCCTTTCAATTGCAATAATTTGCTCAATGTCCACTCCAGATTAAAGGTAAATCGATGCAAACGACGACAACATCGAACTGGTACACGACGTCCGGTCGACAGGAACGACATCCACCGAGCGATTGTGTGTATCCCTTCCAGAGCAGAGAACGCGAGTCGGTGAAATGAAATACGATGTGTTACTGTTGGTGGTCGGGCGTCTGTAGCCATGAACTCTAGCACTAACATCCCGCGCCGCCATCGAACGTGTTGTCAAGCGACTTTTGTTACCAGAGCCCAATTGAACAAATAATCATTTAAGGATGTGTCAGGATGAGATGCTTACACTCGCACGCAAACTCATGCATTTAGGACAGTCCGGGGCAGATGTCAAAGGCATTTATTGTAAACCTATCCGAATGGGGATTAGGAATTCAAAATATGATGAGGTAAAGCCGATCTTGTCTTGTTCAGGAATTACGTAAATGAGTTCGATGCCGATCGTCATAACGAGACCGGGCGATGCCTCGCTAAGAAGGGCCATCTGTTTGGATATGCTCATAATTGGCATCACACTTGTCTGCGACTCTGGACCTATTGCGAGCGTGTGCTTACAATTTATGGAGTGTTAAGGAGTGTGCTTGGACATAAGAGCGACTTAAGAGCGGGATTTGGTTTTTTACGTTTTGATCTAGTTAGCGCATTGTGATTGTCCCGCCTGTGAACCGTGATTCGCACACAGTCTGTAGCACAAGTACGGACAGTTGTTTCTGCTTCAATTCTTCTGCCCGCATGTGAGGTTCATGACATGAGTAACTAATCTGTGGCAATTGGGACGCGGTGTTACACAAACTTCGTGCAGTATGCCGATTCCTAATCGCTGCATTCTACTCGAACGGATGAGCCTTTTCGATTTGTTGTTTACTTTTTGTTTCGTTCTCTTTCGGGAGCTGTCTCTATGCTGTGCACACTCACTCAGACACAGTGGGTTTCCAATAGTGACGCCAGCGATGTGATTCTGGCAGAATTAATCACGATTTTTTGCGAAAGTTCCACCCTAACTAGGTAAAAAGTCAATTTCTCAAAATTTATCGCTCCGGCGAACTGCACTCACTGCAACGAGGCTGAGAAACACACGTCCGACATGTGAACTACACGGATGCGACTGGAGGCGGAGGCAGCAAGGTCCTAGAGTGGTACCACTCCAAGCTACTCTTGTTCTTGCAAATTGGAGGAATTGGTTTCCTTAATAAATTCGGAAGGTTGGTGGATAGATGTATATATGTACATATATAGAGAGACGGTAGAGATGCTATCTGGATTTGTCGGTACGTACCGGTTATAGGATTTGTATTGATAACCGTGCTCATTATGCATGATATGGTAGCTCTCGGATTAACAAGAATCGTCTCCACACTTTTAAGGATTTTTTTTTAATTTCGAGCGGTAATTGCCACCTCATGGCAAAATGCCAATAGTGAAGCTACAACGCTACCAGTAATACCTACACTGTTTCATAAGAAGCCGCTAATTTTGGGGAAACAATACACCGTAAATGGTACATACGTATGTGTGTTGCCGGAACACACCAAAGTATGTCTGTATTCATTGTAGTAATTTGTTATGCAATTTAAAGTGTGTTTTTATGGAAGCATGCAAAAGAAGTCCACACTATATGCAACCTTGCCAGAAGGAAAATTTGTGACCCAAACCAATGACGTCATGGTTGACACACTGGAATCCCAACCCAATAATTCCGTGTTCAAATTCTAAATTCCTCCGACTCGTCTAGTCCTCGCCTTTCGAGCATGTGTCGCTTCGGGGCTCATCAAATGCAAAACATTGTTCTTCGTTTTTTCTTTCATTGAATTGATTGTTTCTTCTTATTGGGAAGCAACATCATGATGATTTTGCCATCCGACTCGAAGGACCAATGTGGAATGGCGAAGAAGCGGATGAGTGTCTTTGCTTTTTGGTGGCTGCGCACATTGACATTTGAGCTGGGATCACTGGGTTGAGAGTCCAGTGTGTCAACCATTGCGCCATGGATTCGACTCGCAAATTACTTCCTGGCAATGTTGCATATATGTAGTTGGGTCATTTTCCTTTTGTTTGGTTGATTGATCTAAAGTGTGTTAAATATTAATAAGTGTGTCGATGCTACACGCTTAAGGTGTCGTTAGAGTTTTTATTCATGACACACAATAGAACGTGTTATAGTGTTAACACGAACAAGTGTCAAAGGCCAAACGTGTTAGGTGACACACTTAATTTTTGAGTGTGTCGAATGACATACTTGCTGCGTGTTTTTTAAAACATTAGCATTTGCAGTGTACCGCTTTTGGATTTAGCTCTGAAGATTTACAGAGTGTAAGTCGCTGGAGCTGAGCTGAGAGCACCGTGGCGCAGTGGGTAGTGTGTTGGCCTCTGACGCCGATGACACGGGATCGAATCCCGACACAGCCATGTCATCGAACGTGTTTTTCACGGTGTTTCTCCTCAGCGGGGTTCTGACAAAACCCCCTGTAGTAAAGTTGTCATGAAAAGCTTCACGAAATTCGCCGTTCGGAACCGGCAATAAACTGTAGATCCCTTTCACCTATGGGAAAATTGAATCACACACAACATGGGTGATGGGAGAAGCTCGGCTCAGGTTCTTCATGGACTGTAACACCAACATACATACATACATACAAGTCGCTGGAGCTCGAGACTAGGCAAAACACCGAAGACCACTTAGATCAAGATAGGTCCATTGTGCTACCAATGGAGTCGGCTTGGTCAGCATCGCTGTTTTCTTAGCCCTTTTCTTGCCAAAAAAATTCAAGAGGAGTAGGTGAAGCATCGCTTCGAGTAGAGGTTGTTCGCAGTGCCCCGATGCGATGCATGCCACCCTTTGTAAGTATGGTATAGGCTTAACAACCGCAGTATACAGCCAATGCTTGATATGGGGTTTGATATCCCATCTAGTCTTTGCTGCGGCAGTATAGCGCAGTTGTGCTTCCTGTCGAGTATCACGCCAAGGTAGTACTTATCTCTGAGGGTGCCGTGGCGCAGTGGTTAGTGTGTTGAACTCTAATGTACGTTGAGCGAGTTCGCCATCGAATGTTTGTTTCGCGGTGTCCCTCCTCGGCGGGATATTGGCAAACCATCGTTGTATACTTGCCATGAAAAAGCTTCTCGACTAACGCCGTTTGATTTTGCCATTAAACTGTAGGTCCCTTTCACTTAAGAGCAGCTTGGCTCCGGTCTTTCATGGGCTGTAATGCCATAAAAGAAGATGAAGTACTCCTCCCTGTGGTCTGCCACGTTTAACTGCCCGTCATGAAAGCGCTGATAAATCGTAAGCTAATGAAATTTCGCGCCACACTAAAAAACACGCGATGCACCGTGCAACTCGGTTCTAGGACCTCGGAACCATTCGAAACATGCACCGGATTTCGGCAAGGAGATGCGCTGTCATGTGACCTCTTCAACCTGGTGCTGGAGCAGATAATGCGACGGGCAGGCGTCAACAGGGAAGGCACTATCTTTTACAAGTCCATCCAGCTGCTAGGATACGCGGATGATATCGACATCATCGCGTGTTCTCGCCGTGGCATTGTGGAAGCATTCACGGCGATTGAAGAACATGCGAAACGAGTTGGTCTTAAGATCAATGAGGACAAAACGAAATACATGCTGTCAAGCAAAAACCAATCCGTCGCTCACCACCTGGAACAAAATATAACAATTGCCAGCTACAATTATGAGGTAGTCTACCTTGGGGCAAACGTAAATTCCACAAATGACACCACAGTGGAGATCCGGCGTAGAATCGCCCTTGGCAACCGCTGCGACTTCGGCTTGTCCAAACAACTGGGGTCAAAACTCCTCACTCGAAAGACCAAAGTCATGCTTTACAATACGCTCATTCTGCCAGTCTTCCTGTACGGAGCCGAAAGCTGGACGATAAGCAGGACAGCGGAGCTGATTTTGGGTTCTTTCGAAAGAAAAATTCTGCGCCGGATATTTGGTCCTGTCTGTGAGGAAGGTGAATGGAGAAGAAGACACAACCGCGAACTCTACGAGCTGTACCAAGATGTGGATGTAGTCCGGAAGGCAAGGATCCGTCGACTACACTGGCTCGGCCACATCGAGTGCATGGACATCAACGCTCCAGCTAAGAGGGTCTTCGACTCCGAGCCTCCTGGTTCGAGAAGAAGAGGAAGACCGAACCTCCGGTATAAAGACCAAGTAATCGCGGATGTAAGACATCTTGGTCTTGACAACTGGAAGCAGCGTGCCCGGGACCGTCAAGGATGGAAGGCAGCTATAGCTCAGGCTCAGATCCTCCATGGATCGCAGGCCTGATAAGTAAGTAAGTAATGAAATTTCTCGAGTCGTCGAAACTTCTTACTGAGCGGCAGTATGGTTTCCACATTTGATAGAGTTTGTCGAAAACGCGTGAATTCGGGATCGATGTAGATTCTTCTTCTATGGATTAGAATCTACCTTTCGAATCGTTCAATTCAAGTACTCACTTACTCATACTTTATAATGCCGGTTTACTTTGTAAATGCCGGTGTTCCCCAGGGCTCCGCTTTGTCTCCGACACTCTTTCTCATTTTCATAAATGATTTCTTATCTGTTACTTCTAATCCGATTCACTCTATCGCTGACAACAGTACCCTCAACTTCTCATACTCTCTCTGCTTTACGACCTTGCTCATCGGCTGTAGATAATAAACAGCAGCGTATGTTAAGCCCACTAAAAGCCGATATGGACAATATCATCAAATGAGATAAAAACAATAGAGTGGAATTGAATGCATCCAAAACCCAGTGCTGTCTTCTGTCGTTAAAGCGTAACACTGACCAAATGCCATTATCCATGAATGGCACTTGCATCTCTGAAACCGACAAGCTCTCTATCCTAGGTGACAACTTTTGTTAGAACGATATTTAGTGTGGCCAAGAATGCCCCGAAATGCCTAAGTTTCTAAAACAGATGCAAGAATTCTTTCGACTCACCGATGTGGCTACAATTTATAAGGCATTCATTCGTCCTAAGTTGGAGTTCAACGCTCATGTCTGGTACGGCGCATCTATGTAAGATCTCAGTGCACTTATGGAACGGAATACAAAATCGCGCGATAAAACTCATCGCTTGTCTCCATTGTCTTATCGTTACCTTCACCATAAGTGTTCCAATGAAATAGCCAGCTGCATTTCGTCCCTTCAAAATGTCTCTCGAGATTCACGTCTCTCCCGGAATATTCCGGAATTCACTTTGAAACCCGTTTTCGGTCGTACTGTCAAATATGGAGATATGTATGGACACTAAGGACGCGCTACCTTGTTCGGTCTTCCCCCCTCAATACAACATGCTGGTATTTAAGACCAATGTCAATAGGCACCTCTTTTTTTTCTTCCTTAAAAGCGTGTGTTCCTCTCTCTTTTCTGCTCGTAGTGTTCGCGAGCGGCTCTCGTCTGTCTATGTAGCATGGCTTTGTAGGCGCTTTGCTTTGCTACATGGGCTAGTTCGCATTGCTCGTTACAACAGGGGTTTCCAGTTGGCGGTGGCTTGAAACCCAACATATCAAGGCAGCGTTTCTGATGTTCTGTGAATCGTGCCGGTATCATTGGATCTTGCGAGAGATTGAGGGAAACTCGATCGGCAAATGTCCTAGCGGTCTCCTGTAGTTGTAGCATGTCCAGCTCGACTCCGTGGCATCCTTGATATCTTCATTCGTACCTTGGCTCGAACGAGGTAGTGATACGAGTCGATGTTGGCTCCTTGGAAGGTTCGTACATCTAGCATGCTGGAGGAGTGTCTGGCGTCGTTCGCAACTTGATCAATCTGGTTGGTGGCCGACTGATCAGGTGCCCGCCACTTTTCTTTGTGGATGTTGAGATGCGTTCCGTTTTCGAACGTGGTGTCGTGTCTCTTTGCCCAGTTCCGCATTTAAAATGTCCTAGTACTATTTTTGTATCGTAACTGGGACATTGGGCATAGGTTCTGTCTAGGAGGTCATAGAAGTCATCTTTGAATGGATCGTCCTTTTCTTCGGTTGGGGCGTGACTGCATATCAAGGTAATGTGAAATTAGCTGACATTGCTTACATCCCGAAATCTTAAGATTTTTTGTCGGAGTCTTCCTCGAATAACGAATCCGCATCCGAATAAGGGTTGTTTGTCCTCTTCGTAGCAATTCCCATTTTTCATCCGTCTTTTGCGTGATCCATCCCATCGCACTTCTTGGAGTGCGGTTATATCTGCTTTATAGCAGTTGAAGGTCTGCTCCAGTTGGTTGCCTGCACACGATCTGTTAAGGGACCTCACATTCCAGGTGCAAACCCGCAAGTCATTTAATCGTTTGCAGAGGTCGTCAGCTTTGTATCCGCCTGTATCCGAGGCTTGTGGATGCTTTGCCACAATTTACTTTTTCCGTGATAGAGATGTTAACACTAAGCACAGCCCCCAACCTGGAGGGCCTGGTTCCTTTTTCCCCAGGAACAAGGCAGTCGGGTCGCTGCACACATTGGTTCATTGGATAAGCCACGCGGAGGCTGTCTGTCAACTCGAATGGAACAGGGATAGAGATAGAGGCTGGTGTTTGCCATATTAAACGCGATCAGCTTCTTTGCTCTGCTTGCTTGCTCCCTCTCCCCCAGATAAGTGATAAAAAAGCTGCACCTCTGTCTCGTAATAGAAATCGTCACATGAGCAAGGGTGTGACTCTTTTCCAACGTCTGTCGATCAAGACTAGGGTAACGGAACGAAGAAGATGAGTAGCAAGTTTGGCATGTGTCTTCAAGCGGGTTAAAGAAGAAAATGCATTTTACTGCTCAATGCCTTGTTATAGCAACACAATCATCTTGTGGCGGCGACCTCTAAAAGAGTGAAGATTTTGATCCCTAAGCAACAAATGAAGTCGATAGCCATTGGGTCAGCTAAAGTACATCTTATCCAAAACCGCATCCCATGAATCCCATTTGCCGAATAGCCACTGGAAGTTTTCACACATACATTTGTACCTACATACATATGTATACGAACGACCTGTCGACCGGGCTTAAGCTAACAGAGGCACTTGTGAACACTGTCCCGAATAGAGTCCCAAACGAATTCTACAACCCCCCACCCCCCCTTCCCTGTGATGAATTGGTTGCGATATAATCGGAGAAAATTTATTCCATCGTTTCTTTTATCATTTTTTTTTTATTTTCTTTAAATTTCCCTCTAAGCCCGGCCGACAACGTAGAGATGTCCGCCGCCGCCGTCGCAGTAACGGCGACATGATTAATAGCCAATTCACACAGTCGGACAGAAGATGCTTGTTCATCGTCAGCGTTTTGGATTTCATTTCGGTTTCATTGCGACTGCCGACACAGCTTCCACTTTTCCCCTCCGCGATAGGTGATAACTAGCCCTTCGAAAGTTGTACATTGAGGTTATGGCACACGAGAGTTCGATCGGAATGTTGTACGAGCAAATGATCTTGAATGTTGTGCATTTGTATTGGATTTTAGTGTTTTTGTGTGTTGCCAAATTTATGGAACGATGTAGTGGATGTCCAAAATTGGCGGATAGCGAGCTGCGTCGGAAAGCGGTTTAATTGAAACTGTTGCGGCGCTGTGTCGTGCTGCGTTTTATGCTAATGTTTGGTGATTGGGTTATGCAGTGGGGGAGCTGCACTGTAGCTTTGTTGTTTTGAGCGTAAAGCCTGACAAGTGAGTGCAAACACGACAGTTAGTAGCTTAGGGTGTCGCCATAAGATCTTTTGTCATCGAATGATTTGATGACATTGTGACACGACAACGCGTAATATTTCGTTTTTCTTTTCTTCGGAAATTTGCCATTTTTCTTCCTTTTTTTTACAACGAACAAACGAGATTTAAGCCAAATACCCACATTGTTACAGAACATTTCCTGTTCATGTTCGAGCAATGAGCGCACTAACAAGTATCGTCGTCGAGTCATGAATATTTAAACTCTTCCACAATCAAATCGAGCCGCCCGGCAATGGTTCCTCTCTTGAGACGATTTTTCAATTAATTAAAATGCCACGTTTATGAAATTCTGATATTCCCTCCGGCCCGTACGCCCCACGCGGCATTCCAAATTATCCTGCAATGGCATCGAGAATCCGCTCCAAAATTCGATACACTACCCATTTGTGCCAAGAATAACAGTCACCAGCCATCGGCCATCAGCATCGTCATCGCCCTTGTTCTTATCGGTGCTCATCGTTACAAATTTAACCACCAAAAATGTCCGTTCGCTGTCTAATTAATATTTAATAACAAGGCAAGTGACACAGGTCCCGGCCGGTCCATTGCCGCCGCAGATGGAATTTCTCCCATCGAACCCTTAAAAAGACACGATTTTCGCATTTCTTCGGCGAATTTAATAAATTTGAGCATTTTTAATCTGCACCTTCCCAAACGTTGCGTCGCCATCCTGACGATTGGATGGATGCGGATGGATGGATGGATGGATGGATGCATTGGATGCATTGGATGGTAAACCAGGAGAAAAAAAACCAAAAACAAACAGTTGAAGAACCTAAAAGGAGGAACGCCTCCAGCACAGAATGGGATTCCACGTCGAGCGTCACCGAAATATGTTTGTTGGAGTTAATAAATCACGAGTTGACATCTCCCGAAATCGAGTATGTGCGTCACGTTGCACAGAATTTAGTAAACGCTCCAACACACAAGATACAAGGTGACAAAAAGCATATTGCGTCCTTCTCTCCGTGTATACCACAATACATGAGTAGCGCATCAACATCATCATGGGGCATCATGGAGAGCATTATCAACGTCGTCATTGTGTCACAGGACAGACAGTCAACATGTGCCGTGCCCGAGATGTGTGTGAGTGTGACATGATTTCCTATTTGTGTCCTTCATTTCTGTAATACCTCCATGGAAACGGCTTATGTAAAGGACACCTGCAACAGTCGTGAATCACTCAAGCGAGCGGCGGCCATAAAATGTACTATGTGTTCAAACCACGACCAGTGGTCTGCGTTGAACCGCTGTGAACCGCTTCCGCGAGATAAATCACTTTGTGGTAAACCCTGATGATCAACTGTCAATAGATTACAAGCAATTTCAGTCAACCGGGTGTGATGGGAACGAACAAATTCGTAATTAAATGAAAAGTCAACGGAAAACCGTTGTAGTCGTTCTCATACATATCCCGGCACATCCTGGATAATCTGCAATGTGAAATAAAACGATCAACGATCTCGCCCAACACGTGTACATGCAGTAGTTTGACGTGCCATGCAATCAATACCACATACTTGGCCGTATCTAAGCCTGAAGTTTTACTCATAGTTGCATACGTTCTCGCTCGACGTTGCAGCATCACAACGTCGCATCGCCGCGCCGTACACACAGACTCAGCACGTAAATTATGTTTACCCATCGGCAGTGAATATTAATTGCATTAGTTAGTAGGAGAATTCCAAAGGCCAGTGGTCTAGGTTCGGATGTTTGAGGAGAAATCTAAGTGTGCCTCGTCTCGCTAGAGGTTCGATACCTCGTGCCTCACAGATGAATGGAAGTTAAACCAAAAATGCGTACATACTCAGCATAACTGTTTAGATAGATTACGAGCACGCCTGGCCTGGCCATACCGGATAGCCAGTGTGTAAGACCGTGCACACTCTGCCGCCAGCTTGTCGTTAATATCTTCCAAGTACAAATTGAGTATGTGGCTAACAAGTGAGGTTACAGGACTTCTGAATGCCAGACGGCGGCCGTAGAATCAGTGTTGCAGGTGACAAGCTCCAGTTGGGGGGTAACTTAAGAATGCGAAATGATCATTTCATGGCTGAACTTAAATGTTGTTGATGTTTGGTTGAACTTTCGGGTGGAACAAGCAGGTGGCAGCACACTATCGCGCCATTAAAACCCAATCAACTTGCACGTAAATGAGAGCCAGAAAAGCCTCATTAAAGTCCAACTAACCATGAAGCAGTGTCGCCAGCATGATGCCCTCTACCCTCGTTCGATTAGACCTGGCATGTCTGTCAATTAAGTGCTCCTAATGACACATAATTTCCCCCATGCTAAGCGCATAAATAGAGTGCCATTAGGAAAAAGCTGCTGCCGCCATCACCTACGCACCATAGCAATGCAATCCGATTCGGATCGAGCGACACATTCTCGTGCTCGTGTCCATGGGGAATTTAATTTAATTTCACCACAGCACAGATAATATTTTATCCTTAATTACAAATCTGCTCCTAACTATCCATACATACGGCGAGTTGACCAGCTCGTCAGCCAGCTAAAAAGCCCTTTGTATCAATGCGATAGCGTGAACATAGGCGCTCGTTCGTACGTATTATACGTGTACATAGTTAAGATATCACTGCTGCCGGTCTACCTGGGCGTGAAATTCATCGCCGAATCCGGGGCGAGAATTATTATTGTGCTCCTATGCAAATTTCTGCCGCTAATAGAAGCCACGCGTTGGCGTGCTGGCATGCTGGCGTGCCAACTCCTAATACGCCATACGCATTGGGTGTGAGTTATTGTTGGTATGAACAGTGCTGCGTAACTACTCGTACAATTGTGATTTACCAGCAACGTGTCTGCAATCCGGCGAAATTCTTTCCGTAACACTCAACCAAAGAACGGATACGGGGTCAACGTTGATGAACATGGCGGCGGCGTATGGGTAGGGACTACTCAAATAACAAATTGAGTCGATTGCAGAACATTTGGGAAACACGAAACGCCCGTGTAAGCATACGTTTTCTGTTGTTTTGTGGATCCTTTTTGGCATTCGATTTTTGGCTTTTGGTTTTTCTTCTGTTTAATGTGTACTTAAGCATTATCATTCTTCCTTCTCGTAGTATGGATACTGTTACAGAGAGACGCTTCCTTTTATTTGTGGTCCTCGATGTTGTTTCGGTCGCTGATTTACGAAATCGTATAAATAACAAAAGTCGGCCGACAGTCTAACATGGAGGTACACACTTGCGCGCAACGCGCTTGTTGATGGTGACGCAGAACCAGGAGGAAGCATATTTTGGCACTACGCGTACACTGTTTTTTTTATTTATTTATTTATTTGTTTATTTACAATTCTTGTTCATATAAGAAACATACATCTTCTAAATTGGAACAAGCTTCAAACTCGTGTTATTAAGTTATGTAAAGTTACTAATAATAAAAACTAATAATTAGAAACAAAAAAAAACAAAAGAGAGGTGAGAGTTGACTTAATTTACAATCAATTACAATTAAATTTAACTATTTAAGAAAGTTTTAGATAGTAGAAGGAAGGGATAGAAATAAAGGATAGATAGTGGGGAAGAGAGGAAGGATGGACATAGCTTTACATTAATTATTGATTAAAAATTCAAAAAGTTTTTCAATAAATACATTTGTATTCGTAGTACTTATTCGCCTTATGCTTAGGGGCAAACGATTCCATAGTTGAATTGCATTAGCGAAAAATTTACGAGACGTTATTTTGTATTTACACCTAGGTGGAATGAGTGTCAGAGATCGGTCGTTTACAGGGAAACGTATACTTTCGTATAGATATCCTGGTTGTTTCAGAGTTATAATCTTATACAAAAGTAATATTGTTCTGAAATTTAGTAGGGTTGGTAATGAACAGCCGGCTGTTTGTTTGGCATAATCAGAGATGTGTTCGTTTCTCTTTATATTAAAAATATACCTTGCACAACTATTAAACGCGACAGTAAGTTTGTGTTTAGATTCGGAGTCCATATAAGAATATATTTCACAACCGTACAGAATAATGGGTAGGATGTAGGACTTGACCAATTTAAGTTTCACCCTAGTTGGAAGATAATGTGCTGTGGGACTTAAAGCACGAAGTACGCCGTATATTTTTGACACTGTCTTATTAATATGTGTATTCCAACTAAAGTTTTCATTAAAGTAAATACCAAGGTTTTTAAAATTGCACACAAATTCCACAGGCATTTGATTTAGGTGGATGGCGGGAGGTGGAACCTTAGTTTTACCACAATTTATAAATAGAGCTTTGGTCTTTGCGGGGTTTAGATTCAGTTTGTTTTGAACTTACCATTCATTTACCCTTATAAGTTGTTGGTTCATAATGTTTGCAGCGCTGAGAATGTTTGACTTAGGGAAGGCGAGATAGACTTGAACGTCATCTGCGTATATGTGATGATGACAATTCGAAAAACATTTAGAAATATCATTTATGAAACACATAAATAAGAGCGGACCTAGCACCGAACCTTGTGGAACACCTGCCGGAACTGGCAGGCAAGAAGAACACTCATCTTTATTACATACATATTGTGAACGGCTGGTAAGATACGACGATATTAGCCGACAAAGACTTATATCAAACAGGAATTGCATCATAAGCTTTTTAACTAAAATACTGTGATCTACACTATCAAAGGCCTTCGAAAAATCCAAAAATACCATTAAACCCAAATTCTCAGAACGTGTATCTAAGCCTTGACGAAGATCTTCTATAACTTTCAATAAAGCCGTGACACAGCTGTGTTTAGCGCGAAAGCCTGATTGGTATTTACTGACTAAATTGTTATTATGGAGATGCAACTTAATTTGCTGGCTTATAATTATTTCGAAGACCTTACTCAGAAAAGGCAGAATTGCGATTGGTCTATATTCAGAATTGTGTGCAGGACCCTTTGGAAGAGGTAGTATCTTAGCTATTTTCCACGATTTGGGGAAAACTGATGTAGTTAAAACAGTGTTCACAATGTGTGTTATTTGGTGTATTATACCAGGAAGAAGCATTTTTATGAACCTAGGATTTATATTGTCCGAACCTACTGCATTGGATTTTATTTTCAAAATCGTGCTAGCAACGAGGGTTTCATCAATACAGTGGAGTGAGAATGGACTCATACTTTGATTAATATTGGGTGCAGTCAAGAAGGTCATTGAAGCGGAGCCACTGGTTTGGCTAGCGGATACAAATTTCTTGTTGAGAGTATTCAAATCTACATTAATTGGTGTTAAATTTTTTGATTTAATTTGAATATGCCGAACTTTTTTCCAGAATTCTGTGTTGGGACAGTTAGAGCTGAATTGCCTCTCATAAAAGTGCTGTTTATTTTTACGTATACGAGAAGTAACGGCGTTACGGGTTTTCTTAAATTGCTCACGTAAGGCTAAGCATCGAAAACGCTTCCACCTAGCATATAATGCATTGCGCAATTCAATAAGTTTACAGACTTCCGGAGTAATCCACGGGGTGTTATTCTGTTTTTTTTAACTGTTTTATAAGGAACATATTTATCAAAAAGATATCTAACTTTCGCAGTGAGAAACTCAACTTGAAATATCGTATCATTTGTGCTGTAGATTGGCAGCCAGTTAATTTTTCGACAGTCCTCAAAGACTGACTCCATGTTGGTATCTTTGAACTGGTATGATTTGAAAGTCGTCTCCACAACAGTTGGTAAGGTTGAGTTTATTTTGAGGAAAATCATATCATGATGGGAAAAACCTGGTGCAAGGATCTGATCGTAGTGTGAAATTAGCGATAGGTGTGAAGTCAAGGCAATATCGAGCAATGAGCTCGTACCATTTGCTGAGAAATGTGTGGGTTGTGTGCTATTCACGAAAGAAAAGCCAAAAGTTTCTGCCATAGATTTTAATGACGTATTATGGTTATGTAAAATGTTGAGATTTAAATCACCACAAACAACAATCCTAGGATAATACGGTGCAAGTTCTACAAAAATTTCCATTAATATATTTACATTAGCTATATCGGGAGCCATGTACACACAACCAAGAACGAACTTTTCACAAGTGCCAGAAAGTTCTACAAAGACGAATTCGGCCAGATCATTTGGTCCAGATCTCAACAATATCTTAAAATTGTAACAATTTTTAATATATATAGCAGCGCCGCCACCCCCTTTACGAACTCTATCAGCCCTGACGACCCTCATATTTTTCACCTCAAACATGTTGGAACACATCTCCGGTTTTAGCCAAGTTTCAGTAAGACAGAGGAGATCAACCATGCTATCATCGAAAGTATACTTAAGCTCATCAATTTTTTTAACTATACTTTGGGCGTTCAGATGACATAAATTGAGTCCCTTTTTGTAATTACATAATATGTTTAATAATACTTTTGTTTTGCCCATGAAATCACCCCTTCTCATGGTATTCATTTTGAGGAAAATACCATCAACAGCGACAAGTAGAACGAATACTTTTTTATGTAAATATTAATAAATAAATTATGTAGCATAGTTATTGGCGAAATAAATAATTTATGTAATAAGCTTAAACGAAGAAAAATCTTGGGGATGACAAGTACAAGAGAGAAATAACATTGGAAATGGAGAAAATAAGTAGGTACGGTAGTGGGATTAAAGAAAAACAATGAAAAGAAGATAAAAAAGACAGGAAGAATGAAGAGAAATGAGAGAGAAGAGAAAAGAGAGAGTGAGGGACGTACAAGGAAATGTGGATTAAGGTGAAAATAAACATAAGAATAAATATAAAAGTAAATATAGAAAGAGATGGAATCACAATGTTAGGGATGCTGTATGTGTCCATCATCGATGTGTGGCTGTTCTCCCCCCTGCCGTCTCGTGCTAAAGGCATTTAGGACTTCTTCGTTCTCGATCAGTATCGGCTTCCCGTTCCGGCTCTCTTTTACCATTACAGAACCAAATTTTGTTGAAACGGAGAACAACTGTCCACGATGTTCGGTTGTGACATTTATGGATTTTGGATCGAAGATTCATTGACTTTGAAATGCGACCGAATAGTGGAAGTATGGGACTCGCAACAATGTCTTTGTCGCTATTTATTCCCCACGAACTGTGACAAATGTACATACTTAAGTACATAGTACATCGCTGTAAAGCTCGTCGTCCAGTCTTCATGTCAACACTGGATTATCACGATGGCACAGCCTAACAGAGGTTCCTAAAGTTGCCATTCTTCTTCTTTGATGGCGTTACAGCCCATGAAGGACCAAAGCCAAGCTTCTCTCAATCACCCATGTTGTGTGTGATTTATTTTTCACATAGGTGAAAGGGACCTACAGTTTAATGCCGATTCCGAACGGCGTGAGTCCAGAAGCTTTTTCACGGCAAGTATACTACGGGGGGTTTTGCCAGTACCCCGCCGAGGAGGAATGCCGCGAAATAAACATTCGATGGCGTTGGTGTTATCGGGATCCGAACTCGCTCATCGTGCGTCAGAGTCCAACACACTAACCACTGCGCCACGGCGTCCTAAAGTTGCCATTACATTGGGTAAATTGGCTGCAATGAAATAGTCATCTTGTCGGAGCGGCAGCGCTCCGGGCTCTTTCCAGAGCGGCGTCCACATTCTTGTTAAAATAATCTATAGGTAGTATCTAACTAATCCTGCCATCTGACTACACCTTTATTTGCTGGTAGATGCCCGTTCGGTCCAATGATTAAGGAATTTCGTCAGCGCTTTCTAGGGTTCCAAGAGGCCGTAGGCAGAGGTGTTGTTGATTTTTATCTTCCAGTCTTGACAGCGCTGCTGAATCCTGTCGAGGTCACGCTGCAGTAGGGTAAAAATGACATCCATCGTCGGACCCCATCTGTACGCGATTAAGTCGTCTGAACGATCGACGAGTTAACCGTGCGCTGTTGCACGGTTGTACTTCATCTATTCTACAATTTGACGTTGAGCATATCTAAGCAACATTTGGGTGTCTTTCTATCAAGCTCGACTTTCTTTCAAAAGAGCTAACTTAGGTAGCTCTACAGATCGGGGTGAATCTGAGCCTTAACCAACAAGCCCCTCAAGCTAGCACGACCATTTGGTAGCTGTTTCCACTGTTTCCAGTGTCGCGCAGTTGATTGAGGTTCCTTTCCAAGGGTGGCCGTGGTGCAGTGGTAAGCATCACCGACTGTCGAGCGGAACGTCTGTAGTTTGTCCATAGCCAAGAAATACAATTCCTATACAACACAGCTCTTATGAATGGGAACTAATCAAAATACTGATGAAGGCATAACACTCACAGTATATTCTTCTTTCTTTTGGTGGCGTTATAGCCCATGAAGGAGCAGAGACAAACTTCTCTCATCACCCATGTTGTGCGTGATTTATTTTTCAAACAGGAGCAAGAGACCTAGGTTCAGTTTAATGCCGATTCGGCCGAGGAGAGACACCGCGAAATAAACATTCCATGGCGTTGTTTTTTATCGGCATCCGAACTCGCTGATTCTGCGTCAGAGTCCAACACACTAATCTCTGCGCCACGGCGCCCTTTTTATAAGTCGCCCGGTGCCAAATATGTATGTATGACACGTCGAGTCTCAGGCATTCATATATGTATTCTCACTGGGAAGGTATGGCTCCTCTACTACTCAATTTAACGAACATGCTTCTCCAGCTAACACAAGCTGTGTTCAATGAGTAAAACACAGAACAGCACACATTTGTGAGAAATGTCAGATCATGTTAAAACAGAAAAGTACAGCCATAGGTACATCAAAACCAAATCAAAACATGTCATATGTCAGATATAGCAGGAATCAAGTCAAATTTTCAAGTAAAACTGCTTCTGACTCTTTTAATAAATCCATTCTACCCTCATTGAACATGAAGCAGAACACTTTCGGACAGGCAATTTTCCCAATGGACATAATACAGTAACATTGAAGACCAAAACAATTTTTTGTCGGCTGACTCCAGTTTCAATTGGACAAGGTTCCCTTTTTCAAGTTAGTGTCATCTTAAACGAAGTCGTCTTCTATCGTGTCCATCATCGGAAATGGGCTTCAAAACTTACCTACGTACATACTAGTTGTTATTCTTTTCCTACCAAATGACAACGGGTGCAGACAAAGAAGATAAACAACTCAAGAACGAGGCTCAACAAAGAATATGACAGCGGTGAGACCACTGACAGTATCCACAACGGTCAACACTCAGAATTTGACAATACGCCGGAATACGAACAAGACACAGACGCAAAGGAAAAACAAAGAGCACACGCCTCCAAGCACTGAAAATGGCATATTCCATTAAATCATGTCACTAGATATGAATGACAAAGAATTAGTAAATGCGTCAAAGTGGGAAAAGAATATCGCCAACAGGAGGAAATACTCAGCAGACGAGCACAAGTTATTTGACAGCGACGTCTCAACGAGTTTTAGTTGTTCGGGGCTAAGTGCCAGCGACTTGCAGAGAGGAGCAGCAATAAGGCCAGCGATTAATACCGACTAAAGGCTCCATTGAGTATATCCATGCCTCTGAAGTTCTTTCCAATCGTATGACTAACATGTTCGATGGCTTGATGTATCACCAAATCATGTTACCTCCCGAGATGTTGTGGTCTTCAAGAATGGATTTTCGATCAACAACATAATATTTTTAAGAAGTAGATCAAGATCAAGTAGAGGGCGCCGTGGTGCAGTGGTTAGTGTGTGGGACTCTGGCGCACGATGAGCGGATCCCGATAACACCAACGCCATCGAATGTTTATTTCGCGACGTTCCTCCTCGGCGGGGTACTGGCAAAACCCCCCGTAGTAAACTTGCCATGAAAAAGCTTCTCGACTCACGCCGTTCGGAATCGGCATTAAACTGTAGGTCCCTTTCACGTGTGTGGAAAATAAATCCCACACAACATGGGTGATTGAAGAGAAGCTTGGCTCTGGTCCTTCATGGGTTGTAACGCCACCAAAGAAGAAGAAGATCAAGACGCTTAGAACTTTTTGTTTGACAAGAATTAGACATTTGTCAAGCTGGACAACCATTTATGTATAGAGTAATATACCTACTTACTTAGGTGGCGCTAGAGTCCGTGGTGAACCTGGGCCTCAACCAACAAGCGCCTCCAGCTGGCATGGTCTTTGGCCAGCTATTTCCAGCGCCGCACGCCCAGTTGGTTAAGGTCCTCTTCCACCTGCGTGCGCCACCGTAGATGCGGCCGTCTTCTGCCGCGCTTTCCTTCCGGGGTGGATTCGAAGATTCTTCGGGTCGGAGCTGTATTTTCCATGCGTTTTACATGGCCATAGACGTCGTACCAGGCCGATGCCGCTGTATAACCCATACAATTCTTCACTAAATCTTCTCCTCCATACACCGTTTGAACAAACGGGACCGTAGATAGTGCGCAGAATTTTCCTCTCGAAACGACCAAGGTCATCTTCATCCGCTTTTGTTACGGTCCAAGCCTCTGCGCCGTAAAGGAGGACTGGATCAATGTCCTATACAGTGTCACCTTGGTTTTCCGAGAGAGGACTCTACTTCTCAATTACCTCTTGAGCCGAAAGAAACAGCGGTTGGCAAGAGTGATTCTGCGTTTAATCTCAGCGCTGGTGTTGTTATCGCCGGTCGTCAGTGAGCCAAGGTAGACGAATTCCTTGGTCACTTCAAAGTTATATCCGCCCATGACGACTTCCTGGCCAATATGTCGATGTTGACCGTCTCTTTTAGATGAAAGCAGATATTTTGTTTTACCCTCATTAACCTTGAGGCCCATCTTAGCCGCTTCTACCTCAATGCTTACAAAGGCCTCATTGACGTCTCGCTGTATCCGTCCAATCACGTCAATGTCGTCGGCGTACTTGAGTGAGTGTCGATTTGGTATTGGGTCTTCACCAAGATCTGCCGTTGCGTAAATATTTGGCCTATTGTGGATTTACCTTTCCTGAAGCCACATTGATAAGAATCGATCAGGTTATCCACAAACGGTTTCAGACGTTAACACAATACGGCAGAGAAGATCTTATGTGCGATGTTAAGGATGTTATACCCCTATAGTTGGCGCAGTTATGGGGGTCTCATTTCTTACGGACTGGGCAAACGATGCTGAGATCACATTCGTCGGGCATGCTTTCCTCCGACCATACCTTGCAAATGAGATGGTGCATGCACCTTACCAGCTCATCTCCAGCCGCCTTAAGAAGCTCAGCAGACAGGCCGTCTGCGCCCGCGGCTTTATTAGACTTAAGTCTTGATATCGCTATTTGGACTTCGTCCAGGTCGGGTAGACGGAATTCTCTTAAGTCGTCGTCCATTACGAATCTTTTCTGTCATCGCCGTTATACAGTCTGCGGAAGTAGTCCTTCGACTGCGACTTTACTACCAGTTCTCCATTTTCATCCCTGCAGGCCGCCGCTCTGATTTTGTAGCCATGGCATGTTCGTTTTACCTTATTGTAAAACTTTCGGACGTCATTCCTGCGGAAGCATCTCTCCATCTCCTCGCTCTCACGCTTTCCGTGCTCTCTCTTCTTTGTTCTGAAAAGTGTGTGTTGCTCCCACCTTTTCTGCTCATAGATTTTGCGAGTAGCTCTCGTCCCTCGTTGCAACGTGGCTTTATATGCCTCTTGTTTTGCTGCATGGGCGTGCTCGCATTGTTCATCGAACCAGGGGTTTCTAGGTGGTGACGGTTTGAAACCCAGCACCTCTGAGGCAGCGTCTCTGACGGCGCTCTGGCAATGCACCCATTCCTGCTCTATTGTTTGTACTGCTGTCGGCGGATTTTGAGAGAGCTTGGAGGAGACACGATCGGCAAAGATTCTGACAGTCTCTTGCGATTGTTGCTTTCCGACGTCAAACTTACGTTGTCCTACTCGACTCCTAAGCATTCTTGATATCCTCATTCGTACCTTGGCTACGACAAGGTAGTGGTCCGAATCGATGTTGGTCCCTCGGAAGGTTCGTACGTCGAGAACCACCAGGTACCCTTGTGGATGTTGAGATGGGGAAATCGTGTGCTTGGTACAAGGAGGGTACGCCCCGTAATCAATTAGCCTAAGTCCGTTGTCGGATGTGGTGTTATGGAGGCTATGCTTTCCTATGATCGACTCAAATATGTCCTCTTTGCCCAGTTTTGCATTAAAATCTCCTAGAACCATTTTTTTGTCGCACCTGGGGCATTGGGCATATGTTCCATCTAGGTGATCGTAGATTTCTTCTTTGAGTCGATCGCCCTTATCTTCGGTTGGGGCGTAACTGCTTATGTTCCCGAAATTAGCTTACATCGCTTACATCCCGAAAGCTTAAGACTTTTTGTCGGAGTCTTCCTCGAATAACGAATCCGCACCCGAATAGGCGCTGTTTGTTCTCCTTGTAGCAATTCCCGTAGTAAATGTCGCAGTTTTTCATCCGTCTTCTGCATGGTCCATCCCATCGCACTTCTTAGAGTGCTGTTATATCTGCTTTATAGCAGTTGAGGGTTTGCTCCATTTAAATGCCTGCGCACGGTCTCTTAAGGGACCTCGCATTCCAGGTGCAGGCTCTCAAGTCGCTTGCAGGGGTCGTCAGCTTTGTATCCGTCCGTATCCGAGGCATGGGATGTTAATCCTAAGCACAAGTCCCAACCTGGAGGGCCAGATTTCCTTTTCCCCAGGAACAAGGGGGTCGGGTCGTTGAACACATTGGTTCACGACCTGGTAAATACCAGGCAGCTATTCAGGTCCCGCTGGGGCTGTGTGTCAAATTGAATTGAGCAGGGACAGAGATCGAGGCTGACGCTTGCCATGTTAAACGCGATCAACTTCTTTGCTCTGTTTGCTCGCACCCTTTCCCCTAAAAACACACGCTTAAAGCTATACCACCAGAAAGCGCTACTTTGTTTCTGAGCTACTAAAATATTAGCTGTTCATTAGGAGAAAAAAAAGCGTCCCTTCAAGCCCTTAAGCTCTCCGTAATGATTGGCGAACCCAACCAATTGCACTATGCTATAAAACGTCGTCCCAACACCATCGACTTATTCTCAAGAATAGAAAAGTGCATTGTGGTATGTAATATGTAGAAAACAACAGAAACAAAAACAACAACTTCCCTTGGCTGCAGGGACCTGATCCGCCCATTAAAAAAAAAACAAAAAAAAACGACGTCCATCTATCCCCCGTCCGTGGCAAGGCCCCAGCGACTAGTATTTAACTCGTACGTTGTGCAGCCACGTTCGCCTGCCATTCATCTTGATTGTCCGAATATGTTTTTAAAAGAACCCCAACCATTGCAAATTGGTCCGATATTCCGAAAAGACCCTCAAGCGCTAGTCAGGATTTGTTTGGTTACTTGCCGTTCGGTTGTTCACTTTAATATCTGCTTCGATTCCCTCCCTCTCAGATGCGGCTTTGTTGTTTCGTAGAATAGCGCTTTTCTCTAGCTTCTGATATTATGGATGACCGATGATTACCGCCAATGAATAATAAAGCGATACATTGCGGGAGTGCAGAATGGAATGGCGGACAGTAGATGTCGAGCACGACGGAAAGGACTAGAATATGTGGACCACCAGAGGCAAAAGCCGCCAAGCGTCGAGAGGACGACAACGACGACGACGACGATGATGATGATGATGGAGTTTCTGTTGCTGATGCCCATGATGGTACAGCCCAATGTGTGTCTTTACATACGGCAAAGCGTCAAAGCAGGTTATTTGCAGCCAGAGCTTGTATCTCTCTTGTCTGTGGCAGTAATAGTGCGGGAATTAAGACATTTACTCCCTGCCAACCGAGCAAAAGAACTACAGCATGATTGGCCGTGGTGGTGGCGGCTGCATGCGATTCTTCATGGGTGCACAGAGACAAGACGGTGTTAGATTCTTACCTACTTGTGAGCCTCGTTTTGTTTTCCATCTCCACGGTTATTGTGGTGGTTTTGCTTGTTTTGTTCGCACTTGTTCCATTCGATTCATGAGAACACACAATAGCGCGGCCGCGTGTGAGATGAAGATGGAAATGATGACGCTGACGACGACGATGATGATGATGGTCATCATACACAGTTTGCTGGTGTATCGGCTGAAGATCTGCTGTCCTGATGCGCAGTATCTTTCATCCGGCATACATATCTCAGGAGGAAGAAGAAAACTGAAGGAAAGCGTACGTATAAACACAAATAAAAAATAACAAAGCAGGAATCACTCCCTCCCAATTTGAATGGCCTCACCTCACGTAGGTTATTTTCTCAATAACGAAGGAGGAACACAAAAACAAGCAAGAAACTGTACATCCATCGGACATAAATAAGGAACCACAGAGTATGGTATGGTCTGGCATAGAGACTGGCGACGACGGCGGTGCTGACGGTGACGATGGCGGCTCACAAGTGTCTTGTAATAAGCTCCGAGTGAATCTTGGCACAACGACGACCGGCGAGAAGGTGTTGTGCAGATTGTTGCCTGGCATTGTTAGAGGTGCAATTTTCATTTCACATCACGCTGTTGGGTACCTACTCCGTCCGTCGGCAATTGGCCTGTGTATATGTACGTATGCGAAGTGCTTCAATTATTTTCGGCTATCTCATGACATGGGGTGGAACAGCAAGGGAGTGCCAGTACAGATGAGATACGAAAGAGAGAAATGCTTCCTCCAGCCTGTCGTCCAATATTCTTCGATTCTGGCCACAGATAAATTGGTATTGTGCGTTTCGAGGACGGACGGGTTCGCGCGATAACCTCTGCGGATATCCTCGTAACCCGAAAAATTCTCGACGAGTGCGCCCGTGTCTGCATACGGTAAATGCGCATGAACGCGATATCTGATTGATCCGCTTTCAGATTTTTTGGTAAAAATTAATAATAAATCGTGATGCGCAGTCGAGTGCTATGCACCTCATGACTTTGATGTCCGATTTAGACGGTGGTAGGTGGGACACGGTACAAATCTAGATCGATAATTGGTTCTTGAGCTTATGAAGGCACTAAAGAGCGACCATTATCGACTGTGCGAGAGATTATAATTGGTCGCAGTTATCGCGGGAAGTTATCGGGAATCTATCAATGCCGCAGATGCATCGCGGACAATCAATTACTTGAAATTAGCAGATCATTCCGGTTTCAGAGAAACAGGCTGTTCCCGGAGAGATATGATTTCAATTCAGCATTTTCTGAGAATCTCCATCTCCGTCTCGTCCCACGAGATTGATTTCCTTTTATTCAAGTGACTGTCAACATTGTCTCAACGACCAATAAGGATATGGTCCCACTGCAACTGCTTAGAATATTACAGCCGTTAAAATTTGAATATGTCTCCTAGCTAGATCGGATTCGTATCTAAAATTACGCGCGCGCCCAGATTTCATTGCAATATTTTCTTTCGATCGTCCATTCCCCAATGATGCATCATCGCCGGTGCCCCACGGTCGGGTCGAGTCGAGTATTGGAATGATTTTCTATTTGCTGAATTAATCACCGATGCATTTTAAATATGGAAAAATATTCATTGGACACCGGGTGCATAGCAGGAAGACGAATGTTAGGCAGCGCATGCTCCTTGTTTTCGGTTTTGTCCTCTTCGTCCATTTATGCGATTCACAGTCAGTGGTCTAGAATGAATGACGATTGAGCTGCAGCTGTACTGATGTACTGATTCTGCTCCTGCAGTTGCAATTGCTGGTTTCGCTGCTCCCGGGGGCCGGGTGAGCCAATCTTATTAACCCCTTCCAGTAAATCAAATGAAATTACATTTCTCAGGTTCATATGGAGCCATAAAGCTTGATGGCATTCGAATAGGATAGGAATAGGATAATGTCCTTTCTACAATCGCAATCGGTTCCAGCTACCACCGTAAGATGGAACCAACATGGCCGTGATTCTTTCCATCTTTCCATTTGTTTTGAACAAATTGCTAAAGCAATTCGTACGACATTATGATCGATGACAATCGATTCGGTACGGCGAATAGGAATTCCCAATGTACTATGTATGTACCATCGGGAGGATTTATGTATGTTACTGTCGTGCACCATTGGACGACTTTATGTCGTAGGCAAACCAGGGTGGAGCAAGGTGTAATGAACGACAAACATTTCTCCGTTGACTTATCCATCATGTGTGTCCCTTTCCTTGATGTGGAACCTGAGAAGAAGCCATTGGCAAGGCTAAAGGCCTGCATTAGAAAACATTGAGCAACGGCCACCACTAGGTCTATCGATCCGGATCGGATGACAACGACAACAGCGTGGTATCCAGTCGACTCGAATTCGTGAAGGCGTCTACGCCTGAGTAATTGAAAACTGCCATTCAGAGTTGAAATCAATTTCGTATCGATTAATCGATTTCTCTTTCTCCTACGCATGGTGATTTATAACAAAGTTTTCCATCTTCATCTTCTGGATGAGTTATGAGACCAGACGACTAGCAGCCAGCCATCATTCGGTATTCAGTCAGAAAATGGGAAAGAGCAGCTCATTAACAAAATGAAATTAAACTCAACCACAGCAAGAACGTGATTATGTATACATTCTGTCAGGAATGTATAACGACTGATATGTATACACCTCGGGACCATCCGTTCGTACCTAACCGTTCGCAGAACTAAAGGTAAAAGAACAAAAATCCTCGAGATAATTCCAGCCTGCATTCCACAGTATGCCCACACAGTGCAAGCCCATTTCGGAATTAATTCCGGCCAGCAACCTCATTTGGCACCAAAATCCACGAGCACTAAAGGCCCCTCTTACGCTAGTCGCACAGACGACCACTAAGGCACTGTGATGTAGTTACTTAAGGGCAAGCGAAAATTATGCTCCTTCGAGTCCATTTAAAGTGAAACTTTTTAAGATAACAAATTTATTGTAGCCGAGCGGAGTTAGATGCGGTCTGGCATCGGCGACAGGCGTCGCTATGCTCCCGTATCTCGAGTTTCCATTTAATTTTGTCGACAATAGTTTCGCGACTGATTGCAGAAGTTACACGAGCTGGTATGTGTGTACATGATCCGTGGCTTCCTGTGCCTGTGTGTCGTTAGTCAGACTATTAAGAAGACTTGCGGTACGGTAAGAGTCCGACCAAATGCGAATGGTCCATCCATCCTGGAGAGGAATTGAAATTCAGTGTCCAGTTTATTGAATGCGGTAAAAATGTCGTAAATATGAATCGACGCTCTGTCTGTATTGGACTCATTTGTACTTTCAGGTCTTTATTTTTGGGCTACTGTTGGCTAGGGATAAACAAATTGCACAGCATGACTCCTCATTTTGCCGCCGTTCAATAGAGTCGTACACATCGATTGAATGATATTGAATTTCTGGAAAATTGACCGCGGACCCAAGAGTGTCATCGAATAGATGACCCCATGGCGTTGACAGCTGGCGGAGGCACAGAATGACATCCCTCGCTAATTCAAGCCACTGGAAATAAGCAGAAGATACTTTGATGGCATGATTACACTAAGTGAAGAGTAGGCGACATAAAAAGACTCTGCGGCTTTGTGTCACTATACTGGGCAGTATTAATCAGATTCTAGCAAACGAACGCCTTTGAAAGTTGACTCTTTAGACTATACTTCGTTAGCGTATAAGAAAATTAATGAAATATTTAGAGAAATACACCAGCTGCAGAAACATGTCGAATAATATGTGAAATATCGGGTGGCAACGTTATTGAACTCCGGAGCCAGAAGTGGTTTACTCGATTCCGTTCCGTTCCAGACACTGAATAAGTCGGTGAAAGTTTGCAGTTGTTGCAGGATAGATGTCACGTTTGCTGTCAGGACATAGCGAAGGCTCTAAACATCAACCACATGAAAGTTTGGAATAATCTAAAAAGAGCAGGCTACGCAAACAAGCCCTATATTTGGGAGCCGCATGAAACGAACAGAACAGAAGTTTAACGGACCGAATTATCATCCGTGAAAGGCTGCTGAACCCCAACGAAATTTAACCATTTTATTATGAGTGATGGAAATTGGATTAAATACGAAAATATACAGTGCAGGTGATCACGGTCAAACGCCTCTATAAACAACTTGAAAGCTGGATTGATAGCATCCATCCATCATCACAAAGCCAAGCCACACATCTTTGATGCCTTGAAATAAAACTGACGGAAAATGTTTGGGAAGTTTTGATATATCCACCTTATAGCCCTGAACTTGGACTCTTTGTCTCAGTCTCAGAAAAACTCTGACTTCCCTTCCAACCCTTCCTAAATTCAAGGTATCAGTTCATTTGACGGAGAAGACACTAACCAACTAACTCAAGAGGTTAAGAGCCCGCGAGGACCGATTTACCTTGTGCCTTGTCTCTTGAAATGTGACTGCGCCTTAACATAGTTGAGGTCTTAATTGTATGAACGATGTTAAAAGCGACTGTTCTCAGTATTGGAGCTGCATACTGTTAATGTCAAATGCGCGAGCAAAAGCGGGGCAGTGGCAGAGATAATGCTCTGCTGTGTCACTCCCCTCTGAACATGTAGCACAAGTAACCGTCTCACTCATGCCAAACACGCAAAGATGCTTAGCAAAAGTGTAATGGCCCGTAATGACTCCCACAAGTTCTCTGCAGTCAATTCTCCTTAAAAACAGGAAGAATACTGCGGATTCATTACAAACATCAAACGCGCTTAGTCATCCTGAACCCTGGATAATCCCTGCATCTACGGTTGTGGGTTTTAAACACCCAGCTCCGGACCCCCGCCTAGACCTAGAGCCATCCGTGAGAATGCGGAGACTATTTTTTCCAGGTTCAGTATCCAGCCAGAGCCAGTCCCGGCCATGGAAACTCGACTGTGAAATTACAGCGCAATAGGATAACGGGTGTCAATGGGCCAGAAGGCATGTGCATGAGGCAGGGGTCGCAGGACAATTTTTGGGCAAACACACTGTTATTCCTGTGCGAATAACCAAAAGCCATTTCTCTCGAGACCGGACATGGTTTTCAGAGCACACCCTCAGATGAATGTAGCAAGGGGTGAAAGGTTCATCATAGCATCTAGAGCAGCGCCCGGTGTGCTGGGGAAAGCCCCTATACAACTGAGACAAACCGTTTATTGGAGTTTGGTGAAATAAGCTACGACGTGTTTGCGTGTAAGCCCGTTCCACCAGATAACCGATGCATATGAGATTATATGTCTTATCATTGCCACGTAAATCCAGAAGACCTTTGCCGGTAATAAGCCCCATGCCAAAAGCTCCTTTGCATTGCCAGAAGGTTACAGGCTTTGGTGATTCTTGACTCAATATGCTTTGACCGAAGAAACTTGCTGTCTAAGACGACTCCCGGGTACTTAGCTTCTGCGTATACCGGGATCGGAGTGCCTTTTAGTACCAGCTGAGTCCTGTCAGTATTTTTCCTCCTCGTGAAGAGAACTACGCCGGTCTTAAAAGGATTAACCGACAGCCCATTTCTTATACATCAATCATCGATCACATTTAGCGCCGCCAGTGCTTTGAGACGGACAGTAGCTAAGCGTGAGCCGACAGAAAGAACGTCAAAATCATCCACATAGGCCCGGGAATATATTCCAGAGGCATTGAGATTAAGGAGGCAACATGGATTAATGTTATTGCGCAGCATATAAAGCTCGTTTTTTCGCATTTTCACCTTCCTCGACAACATTTAGGCACCTCGGGCCCTAGGGAATAACAATTGGTTCACGTGATACCGCGCCTGACCAATTTCGTTGAGTTGAGAACAAGGGTTGTTACTTAAGTTTCGAGATAGACAAATGGAAATGAAGGATGATTTCTTGACCTAATTTTCAGGTTCCTATAAGCAACATAAATAGCACGCATATGACAATGATTACCATTGAAAATGGCAGACATTACGATGACAATGTTAGATTAGACCAGTCCTGCATAACTACGGAGCCAAAATGGATTATATTCTTATCTTGTCGCAGTTTTTTGTTGACTCCCTCTTCGACCACACTTCAGATATCACCGCAATATTATTCCTACTTGACGACCCTAGCAAAAAACGAAAAAAGGACAATGATCTTCGGCTCTGTACGTGGAATGTTAGGTCCCTAAACAGGCCACGTGCAGCCGAACAACTCGCGGACGCCCTAGACCGCTATAAAGCGGACGTAACCGCCATCCCGGAAATGCGATGGAATGGACCGGGTATAAAGCGGATGAAAAACTGCGGATGGTATTTACTACGGCGACTGCTATAGGGAGAGAGGACAACGATTGTTCGGATGCGGATTTGTTGTTCGAGGTGGACTAAGGCAAAAAGTCCTAAGGTTCCGGGATGTGAGCGAACGCCTCATAACAATCCGTATCAAGGCTTAATTGTTTAACATCAGCCTGATCTGCGTGCACGCCCCCATGGAAGACAAGGATGACTCCGCCAAAGATGAGTTATACGATCTCCTAGACAGAACGTATGCCCAATGTCTCAGCTTTCTTTGAACGAGTCATCGGCAAACATAGCCTACACGACACCACCTCCGATAACGGACACGGGCTGATTGATTTTGCTACGGGGCGAAACATCCTAGCCAGTACGCGCTTCCCGCACCTCGATATACACAAAGGCACCTGGCGGTCTTTTGATCAATCGACTACCAACCAAATTGATCACATCGCGATCGACGTCAGACACTCCTCCACTATTCTTGAAGTTCGAACCTTCCGAGGGGCTAACATCGACTCGGACCACTATCTTCTAGTAGCCAAGATGCGCTTACGGATATCACGAACGCAGCGGAGTAGAGTAAGAATACAAAGTTATGACGTCGGAAAGCTACTATCGCCAGAAACCGCTTGTGCTTATACCGATCGCGTCTCCCTTAAGCTCTCCAATACACCTCAATCCTCCACGCTATCAATAGAACAGCAGTGGAGCATTTGCAAACAAGCCCTGAAAAGCTATGCATTCAAGGCCCCACCACCAAGAAACACCTGGTTCGATGACGAGTGCAGGAGGATTCACACAGCGAAGCAGGATGCACATAAGGCCTCGCTGCATAAAAGAACAAGAGCAGCTCGTGAGCTCTACGAATTAAAAAGAAGGGAGGAGCACAAGCTTCTTAGAAGAAGGAAGAAATAGCACGAGAAGCGCGCGATTGAGCATTTGGAGAGGTGTTACTGCAGGCGTGACGTTCGAAAGTTTTATCAACAGATAAAGCTAACATGCCAAGGTTATAAAGCCAGAACGGAAGCCTGCAAGGATGAGAACGGACACCTAGTAGTAGAATCGCAGTCGATGCTGAGAATATGGAAAAACCACTTCTGCACCGCTGTCAGGCAGAATGATCCATTTCTAATCGACGAAGACCGCAGAGAATTCTGTCCTCGTGACCTCGACGAAGTTAAGATTGCCATATCGAAGCTCAAGTCGAATAAAGCTGCTGGCGTAGACGGACTGGCCGCAGAAGTCTTCAAGGCAGCTGGGTATGACCTGGTTAGGAGCATGCACCAGCTCACCTGTAAGATATGGTCAGAGGAACGCATGCCCGAGGGATGGAGTCTCAGCATCGTATGCCCGATCCACAAGAAAGGAGACCCTCTGATTGTGCCAACTATAGAGGAATAAGTCTCCTTAACATCGCCTACAAAATCTTCTCTGTCATTTTGTGTGAACGCCTGAAGCCTTTTGTAAATAATCTGATAGTTCCTTATCAGTGCGGATTCAGGCCAGGGAAGTCCACCATCGACCAAACCTTCACACTACAGCAGATCCTGGAAAAAACCAATGAATTTCAAGTCGACACTCACCACCTGTTTGTCGACTTCTAAGCCGCATACGACAGCGTAATTAGAGACGAGCTATACAACGCTATGTCTACCATTGACATACCTGCTAAACTCGTCAGACTATGCAGGATGACTTTGGAGAATGCTCGCTGCTCCATCCTTACCGATAGTTTTGATGTCAAAAAAGGATTTAGGCAGGGCGATGCGCTGTCGTGTGATTTCTTCAATATCACATTAGAAATGATTGTGCAAAAATCACTGGCCAATGCAAGAGGCACAATCTATTTCAAATCTTCGCAACTCCTTGCATACGCCGACGATATTGACATAATAGGTAGATCAGAGCGAGATGTCAATTAGGCGTTTGCGAGTACATATTGAGGTGGAGGCGGCGAAAATTGGTTTGGCGGTAAACGAGGGCAAAACTAAATATATGCTGTCAACAAAAAAGGACGCTCACCACCGACGTCTTGGCCAGAACGTTCGTATTGGCATTTATAAGTTCGAGGTAGTTAAGGACTTCGTCTACCTTGGCTCAGCAGTGACCTGGAACAACGAGATCAGTTCCGAAAGCAAACGCAGAATCACACTTGCTAATCGCTGTTTCGTTGGGCATAGGAGGCAACTGAGTAATAGAGCCCTCTCCCGAACGACAAAGTTGACTCTATATAAGACCCTTATCATCCCGGTCCTGTTGTACGGCGCAGAAGCATGGACACTATCAAAAACGGATATGAAGGCCCTTGGTCGGTTCGAGAGAAAGATTTTGCGCGTGATTTTCGGGCCTTCAAACGCAGCCGGGGGATGGAGGATAAGATTCAACCACGAACATTACGGGCTGTACAGCGACATGAGTCTAGTCAGGCGTCTATGGATTCAACGCCTAAGATGGCTGGGCCATGTAAAGCAAATGGACACCACAGCTCCAGCCCGGAGAGTCTTTGAATCAAACCCCGAGGGACGAAGAAGCAGAGGACGGCCGCACTTAAGATGGCGCACACGGGTGGAAGGAAACCGCAGCCAACTGGGTGTGCGGCAATGGAAAAGGCCAGCAAAATATCGTGCTAGTTAGAGGGGCATGTTGGTTGAGACCCAGGTTCAACCCGAACTGTAGCGCACGTTAAGAAGAAGATTATTCTTACTTCGTAGCAGTCAAGGGCCTCTGGTCCACATGACATGGTCTTTTCAGGAATCGCAATTCAAGGTGCGAGCCTGTTTTCGTTCGCATAAGCCACAACGTTTCAATACTCAGGTGACAACTAAATTGACCAATGCCGTGCGATGCATTTCACATCCCACTACCACACCCACTAGCCCAGCGAACTCAATTTTCCACCGTCCGCCAGGGCGATATATTCGTCTATCCAAGCCCACCACAAGTCCAATCCAATGAGCAATTACAACCGCATTTCAATTTGTCCCCATCAAGTGAATTTTGCAAATTGCCATGTAGCTTTCAACACAAATCAAAATACCGAAACAGCGAATATGACAGAACATTTAAAACGTGGTTGGTGTCGATTTTAGGGAGTGTAGGGGCGGCCTTCAAAGTGGTAGACAAAAACAAGTCTCCAGCTATTTGGCAAAAACCTGCGGGATACCAAGAAAAAAAAAACAAAAGCTCGCTCTTATAGCGCGCCAGCATTCCAACGATCAAGAAATCCAATGAGACTAGGACCAGAAACAATGAATAGTAGCGGCTGACTGGCATGATGGAAACAGTGAAAAGGTCAGATGACTGTCGATTGCCTTAGAAGTCAGTCGACTGTGCCTCCGAGATGTCGGATGAGAATGATTTGTGGCCTAATGTCACCGTTTGTGACTTCTTTCTCATTAAGTGCAACTGTCGAGGATGGAAATAAATTTCAAATGAAATTTATAAACAGCTTGTGTGTCGCCCCGAACGAGCTGCAAATCAAACTCTGCCCAATTAGCAAATCTGATCTCAGCCATAAGTCAGGACCACTACGGAGCTAAGCTGTACGTGGTGCAACATGGGGCACGGACACAGCACCGGGCCAACAACGGTCTCTAATAATTTCCGTTGTTGGCTTAATTAAGATGACACGTACCCAAGCAGAGTGTCACAAGAGAATGTCGCCGTTCTATGCCCCTGCTCTATTACGAAAAATCCAAACAGAAACCGCACATATGGGTACACGAGTGGGATACGAGTACGCAACGAACGAATGAATCGTCCTTATCTACTTAAGGCGATTTATTGGTCACTATTAAGAGTGGATAAGGGCGATAAATAATTTACGCTCGTAAAGCGCGCATTCTTCACATGTTCCTTTCTAGTTTAAAATTTTTTTTTTTTTTTTTTTGACTGTCTTAGCAGTCGGAGAGCGCGTTTAAGTGCATGTGGTCGACTGGACGAGAGCATAGCCGTTGGGTTGTTTTCAGACAAGAAACCTGTCCTACGCCCTGAGTATACGATGCGGCCGACTCTGCGTTTTGCCTCAATTTACGCTCGTACTGGAATAAATTTGATATGCCGCCGCGCACTCACTTGAAGTGGTGGATTTTGATTACAGGGACAAGCGTGCGCGCCCTTGACTATCATCCCGAGTTATTATTATTGCGTTCAGCTGGGACGTTGCGACTACAGAGAAGAGAATATGCGAGCGCTGATTAAGAGACCTTTTGTGGTGGATCGCACATTCACGAGACAATCAATTGACGATGGTGACGGACGCAGACAATTGAGTCATTTTCATAATTTTTAGTGGAATCCGTGTTGTTCGATAGGTAATGATGATGATTAAAATAGCGAAGAGGCACTAATGAGACATCATCGTTGTGTTAGTGCATGCGCGTTACCGTGTTGCCACATCCACTAAACTGGATTCAGTCAACAAATTATGGTTGAGACTCAAGGAAGAATACCATTTCTGGTCCGTTGTTTTATGATCCACTTGCACACGGTTTTTATGTGCGATTTCCTGGCACATAATGGCCATTAAGGACTATTGTTTACACTCAGGCTTCTCAACCTACTTTCCGATCGGCCAATGTTGAAATTTCTTCCAAATCGTACGAGCACATCTCCTCAAAATTGCTCGAATAAATCACTGCACCACGAACGGAATCTTTGGATCTCGGCGCGCTCGTATTTCCTTTAACCAATCCTCATTGGATGGATGAATGGCTTTCGTCGGCTGAACAGGGAAACACGATTGCTATCGAAAGCATCCAAGGTACATTGGTTATTAATTTCAGTTTTACATGAATCGATAAAAAGTGGAAAATCATCTTTCGTAATCGGGCTAATGTCCAAATCACACGCGATTCAAGGGCCCCTGGAATAGTGTCTGAAATGTGGACAGAGAAAGAGAGAGAGAGAGAGAAAAAAAAAAAAAAAAAAAAGCTCCAGACGCTAGTCCGGCAGTGGCTTTGGGATCATTTTGGCGTTAATTCCATTCAACCGTCGATTGATTCTCCCTTTTCGCTGTTTCAATGCCAATCGGCAGTGCTAAGCTTCATCCCCACATAGCTTCTGGGGATTATGTTGTCTTAAGGACTTAATCACCGTAAAGGCTGACAAGTGCCTTCGTTCGTAGTCAATCAGGTGAAAATAATTAATGAGGAGGGATTACTCTTCCGAATGACTTTTTATTTCGGATTGGATTTGCCTCTTTAATATTGATTAAGGCGCGCTAAAATGGATTGACATATTCCTTCCGCCTTCCACCATTCGATTCAGGTGTCCGAGCAAACTGTGAACCAATCTCCCGTCAGTCAATACCATACACCACAGCAAAGAAACAAGTATCTCACGGCTTAAAGAAAACACACGATATAATCAATTGCAGCACTGTCACATCATCGACTCAGCACCGAACAGCATAGCAAGCCAACCGCCATCGAGCACTATTCATGACCGTGACGACAAACTCAATCTTCCATATGCAAATTTGCACGAACAGCACAATACCCACAATTTGACATAATTCCCATCAAATTGAAATGTTTACACTCGCGGTTCTTCGTCGACGACATTATTCCAAGCTAAGAGGCAAGAGTCTGCTTACTGTGACCATCTCATTGACAGCTCTTAAACCCAGTCATACAAATGATGCATCTGGAATCCGATGAACCGATCGTACTCGTACGAACTACTCACACGTCCTCAATGACAATGAAACCAATTACTAGGAAATTTGCTTAAGCAAAGGAAAGACTATGGTATATAAAACCTTAAGAGAGTACAGCATCGGCATCGGTGTGCTCTGGTTTCGAGCCTGATGCCATCAGAGTCAGACATAAGCTGGGAAGCAATCTGACAGGAGATCAACGTAGAAAGCTGCTCAGTAACGTGACAGCGCGGGAGGAGGCTCTTTCGCTATCATTGCCGTCGTCGTCGTCATAATTGTCATTCATGTTTTGCTCCTTCGTGCTAATCTCAGCCGTTTGCATGAGTGTTCGCGGTGACAACGAGAACGAATAGCTCAACGCCTTCGCGAAAATGGCACACATCCTTCGTATCCTATGACGAAGACCGATAACAACAACAACAACGACAACGGCTACGACTGGGACAGAGCTAATTGAATTATACGATTTTTGTTGTTGCCCTACAAATACACGACACAGTTCACATGCTGTGCGAATCTGTATTTGCACATCCTCACATCGAACGACCAGATACCGTGCAATTTATTCAAAGGGCTGCAAAATTGGCATTTGTTGCGAAACAGTATCAGCAGTAACAACCGTCGGCAGCCTGGCTAATAAGGCAGGACATGGGGATTAGGTTCACAGTAGGCGGCAGCGGCGACTTAAGGGGCAGAAGCCTTGCATGGAATGTCATGCCATCGAGGCATCGAATGCGCTAAAAATTATTTGTAGATTTGTTTTGTCACCGCGTTTCGCGTTCCGTTCGTAGTCATTGACCGATCGCCGTTGTGTTTGGCGGTGGTGGCGGACAAAGGACACGATTGTCGTGATGATGATTATTCTTGAATCAGCAGCAGCAGAAAATAGGCAAAATTCGATGCTGAAATCCATCGAATACGTCCTTCATACGGCGGTGAACAATGATTATTTTCGAGCTTCTAGCCATGGATTGGATTCGGCACTGCTCTGGACGTTTGGATGTTTGTTTAATTCACTAATCAAATAAACATTTGGCAGAAAGAGGAAAAAGAAGGAAAAAGTCCGTAAATAAGAACAGCACCATCCGTCAATTGACACATGTGTACCACGGATGGATGTAGATATGTACATATGGTGTCGGGACGAGAATAACGTGGGTTAGATCTGGGATTAGGGAGTCACGCTATTTTAATAAGTCATGTCATGGAGCATGACAGCGCATGGAACACGAGAAGTGGATCGGATACAGCAAGGAGACAGGAGGAGCAAGCTCCAAAGTTGGGTAGTTTGCAAAAATATTTTGGGAATGTCTATATGGATGACTAGAGGAGTGATGGGATATTAAATTAGGCGACCAATATGGCAGCGCCAGATATCCGCCATAAACTAATTTCACAGTGTTTCAAAAGAGGACATAGTTTTAGCTGCTTTTTGAGAATCAGATAATGAAATTCTAGTATGACGTTTACTCGACATGCATTTGACAATAAGTTCAGCTGTAGTTTCTATTCGTAGGTGTAGTGGCCGGGCGTCATTCATATTTGGTACAGCACAGCTGAAACTAATACAAAGTCGAAAACCGATGTCATTGCTTTTATGGTATGAATGGATTTGGATTTATCTGGAAATAGATTTCTTGCCTGAAGATTTACTAATTCGCTCTTTACATTTTTGACGAACTTGCATCCTCTGATTACTCAAAATGAAATAATGAAGCAACAGAGAAATGTTCACCTGGTGAACATTCCCTTCGTGAAGTGATAAAGAATATTGCTACGCGAAATTCGAATCGAGTCCGCATAGGGTTCGCACCACTGGATTGCGATAAACTCTAATGTCTACACATTATCCGAATTAAATACACACACACTTTTATTCAATTCGGTCTCAGATCAATTAACTGAGTAACTTCATCTTTATTTATTATCCAACCTATTGAACACTTTACATTTTATTACACACACACACCTTTATTAAAAGCTTTATTTTCAGACTGGTCAATCGGCCGAACACACTGTATACCGACTTTATCGTTGATAAATCCCATAATCGGAATGAATCCCGAGGGCGAGCGTTCGCGCTTATATGTATAGCTCCCGGTCCACTGTCTCGAGTGTTCGCCGTCGGAAGTTCCCCTTCGGAAATCTCTAGAACGCTCTGGCATTCCGCAGTATGCCGCTGAAAGTTACCATAATTTCAATTTCCGCTTCACCAGAGCATTCGAACTTCGACAGCGAAATTCGAACATAACCGTTGGTTCGTGTCCGCAACACCGCCCTCCTCCTAAACTTGTTCGTCCTCGAACAAGCGATTTGATCCTTCTCCGTGGTATGACGCTAGCCTCTCTAAGGAGACAATCGTATACTTCGCCCGTCTGCTTCCTGTCTGCTGTATCCGATATACCACGTCGTTAAGTTTCTTGATGACTTCATATGGTCCGTCCCAGGCTGATTGCAATTTGACGTACAAGCCTTTTTTCGTTCTAGGTTGTACAGCAATACCAATTGTCCCGTCTCGAATCCGGAAGTGTTCGCCCTTAAGTTATATCTCGCCTTCATTTTATCACTGACCAAGTTCAGTTCAGTCGAAAACCTCGTTCTTGGTACTCGATGAGAACTGCCAGATCGGCATCTTCTCGTTGCTTTCTTCCGACCTTGTTGATAGTCCAGAAATCTTAAGGCAGCACATGGAAATGACGGATGTTGGTGACCTGTTACTTGATTTCCGCACGTGAACAATGCTTACATTCAACGTCGCGAGGTCGCCTCGACAAGACACGCACATTTCCATGACTACTTCCCTTCCGGTATTCGCTAGCTCTCGCTTGATCTCTTTTTGGCGAACTAGACCTCGAACGTTTTCTTCACAGGCTGCAATTTCTCGCAATATGTCTCTGCTAGTCGTAGATGTAGCATCTACCCGAGAATGAACCACTCTTACTCGTCGTTGATGTTCTGTTATTGGGGTGACCGTGGTGCAGTGGTTAACATCATCGACCGCCGAACGGAAGATCTATAGTTCAAATTCGCTTCATAGCCAAGAAAAAGTAATTCCTACACGGACAAAAAGTATGCAACGCAGTTGTGAATGGAAGGTGACCAGACGTACTGCTGCAGGCATAACACTCACAGTATATGGGCAACTGAAATTCATCCTCTGCGTATGCAATACTAAAGTGCTCGAACGAATTACTGCGGACTATAACCAATGCGGAATTTTGTCGGCTCTCGTCCTATCTAGGACAACCACCCCTGAGAGTAAGTAAACGTCAACATCAACGACGCAAACCACTGCACTCCGTTCAGGTTGTGTGTGTAAACACATCATAAGCGAATATAAAATCTCTTGAACCTGCGCGAGTCTCTAAAAAAAAAAACAAAAAGCTATCCTGGTCTTCAGATATGCACCGCAATTTGATGAAGGGTCCACATATGTTGCACGAGAGCGCATGTGCCTCCTTAAAAGATGTCTTCGGCAGGAGAATTAGGCTCCGTTTTAAGTTTTTCCAGCACATCAATTGGAACATCTGTGTAGGCTAGATGACACAGCCCCTCGATTTCGGCAGCATACTGCTGGATGGTCTTGTTTCCACGCTACTTGCGTCCTTTAAGCTCCAGCTTGTGCATCTCCTGCACGTGCTCACTGCCGTATCTTCGATGAAGAGAGTCCCATGTGGCTGTGTAGTTCCTTCTCTGGGTCTCCGGAGATGGTCTGTAGTACATCAGCTGCTCCTTCTTCCCATTAATTCCATTCCGCTGTTTTTTCGAATTGCAGCTTAAAGATGTTAAACGCGCTAGTGTCGTCGAAGTTGGGAGCTGTGAATTTCCTTGATGCTGAACATTCTGGATAGTTTTCTCGAGTTCCAGAACCTTCTCGTCCAGTGTCTTGATTCTTCTTTTCTGATTATTAGCGAGATCCACAACCTTCTTGTCCATTGTCTCGATTCTCTCTTCGACGTCCTGGAATCGATCGTTGACGGCCTGCTGGATGTTTCTTAGGCTTTCTCGATTATTCTCTCCCATCCCTTCGAATGTCTTCAGCTTTTGATCTAGTTTCTCACTCAGGGAAGTGGAATTTTTCGCCAACTTTCTACTCACAGCAGCGGAATTTTCCTCCAGCGTTTGATATATGGTCGCCTCCAGTTTCTGGCTTATGGAACCACTCATAGCATTCATAGCCGCGAGAATTTGCTGCATATCGAATGCTGGCTCACTGGATGTCGACGGCTTCTCCACCGAACTCGTGATTCTCCCAGTCAACACCTTCTTCCTCCAACGCTGATCGTAGTCCCTCCACCAGGTTGGCTTTATTTCCCACTGTGGATAGTTCCTGAGCATCCAGCTCGCTTTTCAACTGTTCGATGGTCAGTTCCTCTAATTTCACCATTTTCTTGCACTCTTTCAATAATTAACTTCACAATTCGAACAAACTTTTCGCTCGTTTACTCGCAATTCCACTACTGACACCAAATGTTACGAAAAATTCAAATCGAGTCCGAAATGGACTCTACTTTTTATTCGAATTCAATCCACACAAACTATTGTTATTTCACCTCAGATCAATTATCTGAGCACTTCACCTTAATTTCTTAATACAACCTTTTACACACATGTTACATTTTCTTGCACACACTTTACTATTCCACCCTGAATAATTATCTGTGCGCTTCGAATCTCGCTAGATAACTTGATTACCGTCCGATCACTCGTTACTGAATTCCGGAAACTGAACGCTCCCGAGGGCGAGCGCTCACGCTTATATAGCTCCCGGTCCACTTTCTCGATTGTTCGCCGTCGGAAGTTCCCCTTCGAAAATCTCTAGAATGCTCTGGCATTCAGCAGTATGCCGCTGAAAGTTACCATCATTTCAATTTCCGCTTCACCAGAGCATTCGAACTTCGACAGCGAAATTCGAACATAGACGTCGGTTCGTGTCTCCGTAACAATATTGTTACGTAATTTAATCCCACTTGTAATAGGGTTCGTATCACTGGATTGCAATATACTACAATTGTCCACGTTTTATTCAAATTAAAACACACACTTTCCTTATTTCTCCTCAGATCAACTATCTGATTACTTCACCACTTTTATTTATTGCTACATTTTATTAGACACGCAACCCTTTACCCAAAAGCTTATATTTTCACTCTGGTTTATCGACAGAACACACTGTATATCGACTTCTCACACGCTATTCACTTCCGTAAAGGCTCTTCGGTATGCCTACGTCGAGCACAAATGTCAACAATTGCATTGCCGCTCAGCCAATCGGAAAGTATCCGAGAGCACCTTAGGCTACCTGTCAGCCCGACGAGAAACCCGTGGTATGATGGTAAGTGTGAGCAGAAAAAGGCAGCAACCCACGAGACGCACCAAAAGCCGCTGCTGCTAAAAACCAGGGCACAGCGAGCGGAGTGCCGAGACAGAAAAAGCGACCAGAAAAAACTGTTGAGACTAAAGAAAAGAGTCTTCCCGGCCTCCCAGATCAAGGGTATCGTGGAGTCTAGGGCTCTTACCTTCGAAATTTCAAAGGTAATCTTCTCACTGACCCACAGGGAATAGTCATAGTCTCTTTAAGCAGCCTTAACGTACATAACCAAGCGAGAGTGGTAGGGACTGAGGAAATCCCAACTCTAGCCGCTGAAGTTGTCCTCCCACCTAGAATCGAAGAAGTCGGCACAGCTATTCAAGTGCTGAGAAACAACAAGGCCGCGGGCTTGCGGCAATGTTTTGGTAGGGAGCATGCAACAGATTATCAACTCAAATGTATACAGCCTTTTACACCGCACTAATCGGCAGCTACCAATGCGGCGACAAATTCTGGAAAAGACCAGCAAGTTTTAAGTCGATGCACACCAACGACGGCATTCATCGCAAAGAATTGCTTGATATGATGGTCGGATTCGGGATCCCAGAAAAACTGATCCGGCTGTGACGCGCCACCCTAAAACATAAGCGATGCACCGTGCAGTTCGGTTCAAGGGCTTCTGAACCGTTTGAAACATGCACCGTGTGATTTCAATTTGGAGCTAGAGCAGATAGCGCGACGAACAGACTCCAACAGTGACTTCAACACTGTCTTCTACAAGTCTGTGAAACTGCTAGGATACGCGGATGATATTGACGTCATCGCGTGGTCTCAGCGTGAAGTTGTAGAAGCTTTCACGGCGAGTAAAAAACAGACGAAACGAGTTCGTCTTAATCTCAACGAGGATAACACAAAATACATGCCGTCAAGCAGAAACCGATCCGTCGTTCACCACCTGGGACAAAATATAACGGTTGACAGCTACAATTTCGAGGTAGTTAAGGAGTTTGTCTACCTCGGGGCAAACGTAAACTTCAAAAACGACACCACAGAGGAGATCCGGTATAGAATCGCACTTGGCAACTATGTTATGTGTGATTTATTTTTCACACAGGTGGAAGGGACTTTCAGTTGAATGCCGATTCCGAGCGGCATGCGTCGTCGAGGAGCATTCTCGTAGCGACCCGTACTCCGCCGAGGAGGAAGGTCGTGCAATAAACATTCGATGGAGTTTGGTGTCATCGGGATCCGAACTCACTCATCACACTCAACACACCAGCCACTGCGCCACGGCGTCCTTATGGTCATGAAGTCATGATTTACAAAACGCTTATACGGCTGTTTTCCTGTACAGAGCCGAAAACTGTATGACGAGCAGGACAAAAGAGCTGATTCTTTCGAAAGAAAAATTCTGCGCCGGATATTTGGTCATGTGTGTAAGGAATCTGAATGGAGAAGAAGACACAACCGCGAATAGTCTGGAAGGCAAAGATCCGTCGACTACATTGGCTCGGCCACATCGAGCGCATGAACACCAACGCTCCAGCTAAGAGGGTCTTCGATCCGAGCCTCCTGGTTCGAGAAGAAGGGGAAGACCGATATAGTTATCAACTTGGTATTGATAAGTGGAAACAGCATGCACGGGACCCTCATTGACGGACGACAGATATAGGTCAGGCTCAGATCCAACAACTTTCACCCACTGCTTGGACTGCTGTTTGTTTTCTGGCATATAATGGTGGTCCCATGTCTTATGCTCTGTGCGCTGACCTCAAAAAATCTATCGACTCCCACGTGCCTACTATAAACGACTGCCTGAAATCCCTCCGATCCGACCTGGAGATCCATTTCCAGAACTCTAGTAATGACTTCCGCTTCATGGATCTAACGCAAAAGCTTGATGATCTTCGAAATGATGTCGCTGCTAATCGCGTATTATTAAGCGATTTAGTTGAAGAATTGAAGCCACAGCCTTACGATACATCGATCATGGATGAACTAAATGTAACTACACGGACCCCCCCACCCTTGCTCCGAGCCCCTGCCCTATCAAGAACTCTATTGGCAGCGTTACCACCTCTGGAAAATATGACACCTCAACCAGCTCAGCTGCCTACCATTCAACGTTTTGGTACCTCTTGGACTCAATCTGAGTGGAACAACAGGCTCCAAAAAATTTGCGACAACAACTCCGCCCAACTCACCATCGTTGGAACTCCCGAAAACAATGATGCTGCTTGGTTAACTAACTGTTTTAAGAAAAAGTATAATATAATTATAAGTAAATGTAAAATAATACCCAATAAGCCTAACTCTTTCCAATTTGATATTCCCCTCAAATACAAATGGCTTTTCCTCACCCCCTCTGGTAAAACTTTACATTTCCACAAAATCTTTCCTAAAATAAAACCCAAAGCACCAAAAAAGCAAGCTTCCATACGTCCAAAACCTAACAATTTTCAACCCAAGTTTAGCGAGCATCCCGAAATTCCACCTAATTCACACCAAAACTGGAGTTTTAAAACCAACCTCTTTCCAAATTGTATACATCCACCGATATCTCATCTATCTAGCAAAATTCAGCCAAAACCCCAACGTCAACGCGTCTCATTTAAATCGAATCCAGCAACTATTAACATCCCTCCTTCCCAATCACCTGTCCCGAATCCATTTCCAAATTTTGACCTCACGTCAGGAGCCAAGTATCCTAACTTCCGTAGCTCTCATATCCTTAACCCCTCCCAACCATCCGCCTCCAATATCTCCACACAAAATCCCACCCCTTCGCCCGACTCTTCATCAATTCCTGCCCCCTCACCCATTCTTCTGTCGCAACTCAATCTTTCGTTGATCGCCTTATGCATCCTACAGTTAAACTTACTCAGCTTACTACTGACCCTACCCAAAATCGCTACGCTCTCTCTCGGCTAAGAGATGGGAAGACATATGAGAACATTCGTCTCTTTATGGCTTACCTTCATGATGAATCCGACTCGGTTTGCTATGAAGGTAATACAAACACAAGCGTCATGGTTTCCATTAAACAGGAAGGTCTCCCTACGGACTTCGCTAGCCTCAAGAAACTCTTCATCAAATACAACGAACTCCTTAATATTCCGCCCCAAAAAGTGTCAAATGATCTTGATACCTATCGCCAATACATTCATTCTAGACGAATATCCCACCTTCAACGTAGCAGAGCTGATCACGATAAGTTTTTTCGTCCCTAAATCTCTCCCCCTTCCGGCTATACCATCACTCCGTCAAAATCTTCCTCTTACCTTCTATTATCAGAACGTAAGAGGTCTCCGCTCAAAAACCCAAACTGTCTTCCAACAATCACATGCTCTACCCATTGAAATCCTTGCTCTGACCGAAACGAACCTGGTCCCCGGCATAAATAACTCCGTACTGTTCCCATCAAATTTCAATGTTTATCGCGATGACGAACTCGGCCGACCCATTGAGGGTTGCCCCTGTCGAGGCGTCCTTCTAGCCGTCCTTAATTCAATTGACTCTTCCCTCATTGCAGTATCATCCTCCCCACATCTCGACTTTATTTCAATCAAGATTGTGCTACCTCAGAGGTCACTTTACATCACTTGTTTCTACATCTTGCCCTCACAACCCATAGAATCTTATCAACTCGCCATCAACACACTTGACCAAATAATTGATTTAAGAGACCCTCAGGATGAAATCTTTCTCTTCGGCGATTTCAACCTTCCTCATATTAAATGGTCTCAATCAGACGAAGAATCGTTTTATATTGCTACCTACCCCACTACTACCAAAGAATGTCTCTTCTTGGATCGCCTTGCAGATTCAAACCTTAGCCAAGTTAGTGGCACCTCCAACTACATGGGTTGACAACTAGACCTTATATTCACAACCGATCCCTTCAATTCTTCTGTCTCTCTTTGTCCACTTTCTCTTTCTACCATCGATAACTTCCATCCCCCCCCTCCTTCTTTCCTTCTTTCATAATCCTCCATCACAGAATACTCCTCCTACAGTTCTGCCTTTTTACGATTTCCACAAAGCGAAATTTCATCAAATTAACGAATACCTCAATTTTGATAATCTAACTTTAAATGATGCTGTATCCATATTCTACAGGGAAATATTTAATTCTATCTCTCTTTTCGTCCCATTTTCCCAACGCATAACTTTGTCCTCCTCCCCACCTGGGTATAATCGTAAGCTCCGTTCCCTAAGAAACAAAAGAAATAAACAGTGGTCAACATTCCTTCGTACTCAATCCCCTAAGGACTTCCCTAACTACATGGGTAGCCATCTTCACTTTACCGCCCTTCACAACTCTCTCTATCAACGCTATATAGCTGAAACGCAAGCCAATCTTATAAGCGATCCAAAATCCTTCTTTAAGTTTGTTAACTAAAGAAGAAAATCGGATGGGTATCCCACTCCTTTCTCCTTCAATGATCAAACCTCAAATGACCCTAACATTATCGCCAATTTTTTTGCCACCTATTTCAAACAATCTTTCGCTGACGACTCCTTTGTTCCGGATCCCGCTTACTTCGATTATTCACCGAATTTTTCCTTTGGACCTTTTCTTCCTCGAACAGTCGACCCCTATGTCATTGAAAACAAATTAAATCAACTTAAAGATGAATTCACTCCTACACCTGACGGTCTCCCTGCAATATTCCTAAAAAATGCTCCTCAACCCTCTCTTTCCCTCTCTCGAAAATCTTCACTTTATCCCTATGTTTGGGCAAATTCCCCCAGTTATGGAAAACCTCATACACAAAAAAGGGCCAAAGAACGATATCAACAATTATCGTCCCATTGCCAAACTGTCACATATACCCAAACTCTTCGAGAACATTTTGTACGAAATCTTAAGTTTTCGCTGCAAGTCTTTAATCTCCTCTAGACAACACGGTTTCATCAAATGCAGATCTACAACCACAAATCTTGTTGAGTTCGTGTCCTTTACCCTCTCGGCCTTAGAGGATGGCAATGAAGTCGACGTTATTTCTACCGATTTCAGTAAAGCTTTTGATAAAATTTCCCACAGACTAATACTCTTCAAACTGTCTTCCCTTGGTTTCGATCCCATTTCCGTGAAGTGGATATCTTCTTACTTGAACAATCGCTATTTTAGTGTTCGCTTCAGATCTGCCTTTTCTAAACCTTTTCCAGCTTCCTCCGGTGTCCCCCAAGGGAGCCACTTAGGTCCACTTCTTTTCGTTCTTAGCATTTACGATATTGAAATGGTGATCAAACATTCCCATGTCTCACTATATGCCGATGATACCAAGTTCTTCAGGAGTATTTTCTCCAGTCAGGACCCTTCCCTAATCCAATTAGTTCTCAATAGTTTTTCCACCTGGTGTTCCAAAAACTGCTTGGAACTCAACATTCCCAAATGCCAATCCATTACTTTTTCACGTAAACGAATCAAACCCCATCCCCGTCTCTACTTTCTTAATAATCAGCCCATGGACACCGTTCAGGCTATCCGGGATCTTGGCATATTATGTGACCAGGAGTTAAATTTTCGGACACATATCGACGAGATAATCCTTAAAGCTAATTCAGCACTCGGCTTCGTAAAGCGATGGTCTAAAGACTTCTCCAACCCCTACGTTACCCGATCTCTCTACACAACCTTCGTCCGGCCCCATCTTGAATACGCCTCTCAAGTATGGTCTCCTTACCAACAAACCCACATTTCTAGAATCGAGAGCATCCAACGCCGATTCCTACGTTTTGCACTTCGAGGTCCCACCTGGAATAATCCTTTGCTCCTACCACCCTATCAAGACCGTCTTAAATTAATCAACATGAACACGTGGGAGGAAAGAAGAACTGTATCTGACATTCTCTTCATCCATCGACTCCTTTCATTCCATTGATTGCGCGACCCTCTATGACATTGTCTCTATCAACACTAACCCTCGCAACGTACGTAATCCCCGTCTCTTCTATCTAGCCACCCCCCGCACCGCCTATGGCTCCAATGAACCCATTTCTCGTATGCTGGGAAGTGTCAACTCAAATCCTTACTTCGACTTCAACCTCAGCACTCCATGCTTAAAAAATCGTCTTCTTAATTACGCCCCCCTCCCCCACCATCGTTAGCTATTAAGTTAGATTAAGTCAGATTAAGTTGGCTTGAACTAAGCCCAATAAATGGGGGTGTTTGCCCCCACCAAAAATTAAATTAAAATTAAAATTCAAACCTGGTGCCATATCACCATAGTAACATTGTGACTTATTAGTTAGCTCCATCATTTCTCTCATTTCCGACAAGCTCGGTCAGCATGTTGGCCTTTATACATGCTACATGAGCGAGGACAAGGAAGAACTATCAGAAAACGAGTAACTCATGAAACTTGAAACCATTTTCGACAATTTGAACGAGTTGTGAACATCAGCCCTGCTCACCTAATAGGCCCTATTAAAAATATGATAGTCAAAGCTGAAAGTTGTAACACCATTTCGTAGTCAAAGTGAGAACACAAGATGCGGTAGTAACGCATCTCTTCTTTTATAGATCCAGTCAACGTGACTTGCCTGCAAGCTCGGTCAGGCTCCTTTGTGGGCAAGAAAATTAGCACCCGTCTTGACTGGCCATAATAATCTTCTGACAGTTTTAGTTATCCTCTTCCATTTATTTCGACTGCGTGCGTTAATTTGTCTCCACCTGAAAACAATTACAGAAACTGGATTCCACCGTTTGGACACACATCAGTAGATGAAAAATGTCGATGTCGCCATCTGCCCCGCTGTGATTATTATTGTCCTGATAATTTACACACACACACGTTCCTGTAACGATAAAGAAAAGGAAGAAATGGACAAACAAATTCTTTGCCGATTTTCAATACGCAAGGCGATTTGGTATGGCAGCAATGACTCCTATGAAAGCACCTGACAATGACCGATGGGATCCCTTTCATTCGGTGCACTTTTAAGCAGCTCCACTATAACTACATACAGTATGTAGCCGAGGACACACTACGGAAATTCTGTGGTACCGAATGCGAATGCGGCAATAGGCGTGTAGGTCGACTGGAATACAGATCTACAACGTTCGAGCTCGGTGAATCAGCGGACCGAGAGTCCGAATCCGAGTTCGAGTCCGAGACCACGAGATTATTGATGAGGTTATTAAGTTTCCAAAAGGATGTTAATTTCAAATCGAGTCAGTGAACAGAGGAGAAGAAATAACCACCGAGATGATTATCGAACATACATGCGCTTTGGAATCAGTTAGCACTTGCGATATGATGTCGGGAGCTGGCACTCGGGTGTGCTGTGCCATAGTGGACTGAATTGTTGCAGGCATCTGCAACGACTACGCATTTTGCCATATCGGCCGCACTCTTGACTCGCCCGATCTTCTATCTATGCCAGAAATGAATACGAATTCCGCAAAACGGTCATAGATAGATAGATTTTTGTCAGGCCACACAACAGTTCCGTGACAGATTTATGCTAATATCAAATGAGATCCAAACCTACACACACGACACACTTACAAATGGCAAATTATTATCTAAGCGATGTACGCATAAACTTCAGCTATCTGAACGGACAGGCGAACAACCACGAACACCGAATGCGATATAAATATAATCGCGGAGATTTGAAGGGATGGCATCTGGTAGCTGCTGGAAATTTGCTGAATGGTCAGCCGTGTAAGTTGTCAAATGAAACAGGCTGCAAAATAGCCACACAGCACAGCTAGCTTGTTTGTGTCGTCGAGACGTTTCCAGTAGTCAATGGGAGACGTAATCAGAAGGGCGTTTACATGCACCGCCTGCGTGCGGTGCAAATAGTTAGGCGCGTTGTGGCGGTCACCCCGTAGGTGTTGGACAAGTTGTATGTATGGCGAAATTGTAATTTATTGTCAGAGGTTGGATGCAACAATGCAATCGCATACGTATTGCAGTGAGGTATAACAATGCAAGAGCAACGCTGCAATTAAAATTGAAGTTTTTATGATGACCGATCTTTTTTTCGTGTTGGACTAGAAACTCATTAAAGTATCGAAGGTCCGGAATACCATCACCACCCAGTGAGTCGCACAGGAAACAATCAACAGGAGAAGAAGATGATCAGAAAAAGCAATCAAGATACTGACAACTAGCGAATGAGAGAGCCAGATCACAATAAAAAGACTTAAGCCGCCTCCTGCTGCCGCGGGACAATGAAGGATCATAGTGTACCATAGACTCTAATCTGCCTGCGCACGAATGACACACACATATCGCGTCTGACGAGTGTGGGTTTTCTCCATTAACTCACTCCTCGAGATCATGCACGATGTACTCGGCATATACATATGAAACCCAATCCGACATATCTATTTTACCTTCTATCAGGAAACTCCATCACTCTTGCTGACTCCTTGCTTAAAAAAGAGAACACGATTCGTCTAAAGATGTCGAAATGTTTCCAGAAAACGATCATCAAGACACGAGACAAGTCTTTAAGGGCGAAGCAGCCTGTAAAATGATTCTCTTCAGTTTGTCAAGTAGATGTCATCTCGGCGTCTATCCCATCTGTAGGTTTGCCTAGAAATCTGTGTACGTCGCACGATGAGTTATTAATCCGTTGAACGAACGCATAGCCCGCGTGTTGTATGCAACGATGACGCAGCGATAGGGATCTTGACCTACACGATGATGGAAAAACACTTTGACTTTGGCGAGATGATTTGTTGAGAGCTCTAACGATGTGTGATCGATAGTGGAGCAGAAAATGTGTGGCTATTGCATAACTAGCAACATTTCAGGAAACCGCATTGAGCTTAATGTCTGCGATTTAATTTCAGATACCCGCTGATGAAGAGTTCACCTAAGGTCATTGGCACAGCTGTGATCGAGTGAATTAGTGCAACACACAAAGCCTCCATTTCGATTGCTCACACATGCGATGTGAATCTAAATCGCTTCATGATTCTGCGCTCTTAGCTGCACCCGATAGACAAGAAAACCGTTCAGGATCATCAATTTACTCTATATGCACGAGCGCGATAGATGCCACTTCCCGCTTAGTACAACGGAGTCAAGGTGAGGCCAGAGATGCTCTGATGCTGTACATTGTTCCCACACAAGTGAACTGTAGTTTGGCGGTTTGAGCAATTTAACAATCACCTGGCACAATGACAGGTGAGTAAGTATTTAAATGGATTTCCAAATGATAATGGAAACAATGGCCAACGTCGTTTGGCGTCCGTCGCTCGGTCCTTTTTCTCGGCCAGATGTAGTGCTAGATTGCGACGGAATGCCGGACTACACGAGATATTTTTGCCATCAACAAAGGAGATTTGAGAAATGGTATTTGTAAGAGCCCTTTCTCGCCCAACCAAGTGTGACTTGCTCCCAGGTGAGAGGTTTTCCTAAGTACCTGGACATCCATGCACCCAAGGATCTAATGGTTTTCTATTATTGAATCATCAAAGTTCTTTATAATCTCCTCTAATAATATATTAGATTTAATTACCCGCAGCATTGCATTAGAATATACGAGTACTTATATGTTATTAGTGTACTTAGCGCGCTCCACTCCGTAGGTAGCGTCAATCAATTCAAACATCTCTTCAGCTAAAGTGCAAATGATGAGCGGTCGTATGAGTGCACCTGGATAGAATCAAGCCATCATTTAATTAAACTATTATTCTCGAGCATTCGGGTGCCACTTTGTAGGCTGCGATTGTCCGAATCTCTTGAAGAGTCATCGAATCAGGGAATGGAAAGTTGGGCAGTGACCACAACAACCAATGTTGCATAGACGTTCTCGTAAGCCTTCTTTGTATCTCGGTATCTCGTTGATATCAGAAACGCTTCTGCTTCTGTGGTAAGCATTTCATTTATCAATGCAGACAGAAAATGGACGGGGACGCGAGACGTTGGACGCGAAAACAACAAGTAACAGCGCAATTGCAAATGTTTGCTCCGTCTGTCTCGTTGCAGCATCTCACCTTGCCGCCGAGTGGATGGAGCCTAGAAGTCTGATTCACGAGCACATCGGACATCGTACGCACGGGCATACAAAAGCTCCATTGCTCTTGTACTCTCTCTTCTGCTTGTTTTTTGTTTTTCGTTTACTCCAAAAGGGAATGTTGATTAATTGACTTTCAAAATTGCTGAGATTTTTAATTTATTATCCACACCGGGGTGATTAATCAAATTGCTGTACTGTGTCCGTTGTTGTTAACGGTGGCCAAGTAACAAGCTATCTAAGAGGCACTTTGATGCGACGGACGCTTGTATGTAAGTGTCTTCTGATGGCTTCCAGGGAGCACTCAGTGGCTCTTTAGTGAATTTTCTACGTAGTCGGTAGTTCATAATTGTAAATGTAGATACAAGGTTGCCAAAACGGCACAAGGCACGTGTCCACGTTGAGCGGAGGATATCTTTCATAAAATCCGGATGAGCAATAGTAGTGTATTTAGGAGTTCATCGGTCTTTGACGTCCGGATAATTAATACCCAATACAACCCTTAAGGTACAAGAAGGAGATAATCGCCCCTTGTCCACCGGTTGTTGGCCCTTCAGCTTGCTCCTTACGCTCGTTGCGATTACACAGGATGCGGGTATTAATTTCAGGTTCAAAGTGGTTACTCCAATTTGTCTCCAAAACGTAACCGAAGGCACAATTAATGAACTCGCAACCTCCTTGTGCAGCCTGTGAGGAAGGAGAAACAAAATGTACTACAAGCAGGAACAGGCTTTCAATAAATCTCTAGCGTCGTAGCCAATAATCGGTAGGTGGACCAATAAAAATTTCAAACATCGAACAGCATATATAGCGGGACGGATACACATTCATCTACTCGCATGCCATACCACGGGACATGGTAAACATTCTAGCGCACCTAGCGCAAACATATAATTACGAAACATACTCGTATCTACTAGGTGGACACCGGTGCGCAACATTGCGCCTCATTGTTTCGCAGTCGATGCACAAGAACCACCAGAAGGCTTGAGTGCTGCACAAGGAGTATTTACGTCTATCGTATCTACGAGTATGTGTGTATTTACGGATGGAGATACATCGTCTTGACCGGGTTTGTGGGGAATCTGCTTAGTCAGAGGGGCTGTGGCTGACTGCGGCGATAAGATCAGATTGCTGGGAACGATAAATTTCTCAAGTCACATCCAAAATGGAGCGTTAACTCGACTGGGTTGCGGTTGTGTCACAAGTGTGCTCTGACTGGGATGAATGATGTGATATCATCCCCTTGAAGTGATGTCAAGAAAATATGCGCGAATTGTTGGGATAAAATATTCGTTGGGATCCTCCAAAGATAGAGAAGTTTGTCGATAGAGTAGTAAGTGGATAAGATGAAGGCCAAGAATGAAGTTCGAGATGGGAAAAGACGGCAAGTCCTGTAGGTATGTTCTTAAAAATCAAGTCTGATATTATCTAATTCAGGTTAAGTAGTAACTCGTCCATTAATTACTTAGTGACAGATGTTCTTAAGTTAATTGGAAATATTCTGACCTGTAAGTGCGATGTGTCAGAACCGTGTCACCGTGTCTTCTTGGGATGAGCGCTTAAAAAATCCTGAAGATGAAATCCCTTGTCTTACCTGAATTAGCATACACATTTGGCTACAAAAACAAGGGAAACAGTCACCAAAACTGAGAGATTTATATGCCCTACTTTACTGATGACAGTGACTATTTTCTGAAATAGATAACAGCCGGATAAAGCACTGACCAATAAGTGCCACGATCGTAGAAAAATTAATCGATCTGTTGGTGCTTGTTCTTTAAAACACATGCTCTAATGACACTCATCACAATGTTTCACAAAAGCAGCTGCAAAATTGAGCAGGGCTAGGTCCTCAATGTCTAAAACTAGGTTCGGTTCTCGTTTCTAGCGTTCTTCTTCTTTGGTGGCGTTACAGCCTATGAAGGGTCAGAGCCAAGCTTCTCTTAATCACCCATGTTGTGTGTGATTTTTTATTTTTGACACGGGTGAAATTGACCTACAGTTGAATGCCGATTCTGAACGGCGTGCTTCGAGAGGCTTTTTCAGGGCAAGTAAACTACGGGGGGTTTTGTCAGTACCCCGCCGTTGTACGTTGGTGTTATCGGGATCGGAACTCGCTCATTGTGTGCCAGAGTCCAACACACCGTGCGTGAGATCAAGTCCAATCATTGCTCGATGGCTCGTCCTGATCACTAGCGTCCACACCCGAATACTCAATACTTCTTTGAAGCATCGCTGTCATCAAACATTTTGTGCTTTCACCAGTGCGGTCACTTACGCTTAACCTCGAGCGGGTTGAACCTATCTAAGACGTTTCTGCCAATAGACGTCTTGTCTTTTTGATTCGTCACACCAACCGCGTACACTCTGATTTACGTCCATGTTTGACTTACCACCCTTTCATGCTCATCACTTACGTATACTTCGTCGTTTCGCACATACATACATACATATGTACATAGAGTTCTCACGCACTGACTTTCGAGTATAAAGAAAACGCAAGAAAACGCAAGTGATGGAAACAAGTTTCTGTTAAATAAAAATTCTGTTGCCACACGTATTATAGAAGAGTTGATACATGAGTCATATACGGGAAAATTAGCACGACAAACATCATGAATGACCGGCCTAAAAGGTGTGGTAGATTAACCCCATGATAGGGTTGTTTCGTGTTTGAGATTATATTTGACGTTAGCGAACGATTCAAGGCCACAACCACACCTAGGTTGTACTCACACTTTTGCGAGGAGGTACGAGTGATAAAGTCAAATTTGTCACTGAATTTTTGCAAGGCGAGGGTGCGAGAGACTAGAATACGGCTGCGCCCTTTTCAGATGAGAGACGATAGAGAAAAGTTGAATTGCAAGTGAAAATTTCACAAATCACAAATAGAATGTAGTACCGAACGAAAAAATAATTTACAGCAAGCGTGAGCGCAGCCAATATCAGCGATCGTTAATAGCACTTTCGTTCAGTGAACGGAACTACGAGTCTCGAAAAGGGGACCTTCAAATGATATACCACACCGAGATCGGACTTCTTTTTTTTTTTCGTTGTTGTGTTTTTGGATTGATACAAGTTAAGCGTTTTTGCGTGATCGTGTTTTTAAATCGTTGAAATAACAGTCTTATCCGTAAAGTTTTAAAATCGACTTGTTACTAAAGCTCAGGTGTGGTGTACCAGCGGATGAGTTTTTCTGTTTTTTTTTTTTTTAGAGACTCGCGCGGGTTCAAGAGTTTTTTTTGTATTCTTGTATGATGTGTTGTTACACACACAACGTGAACGGAGTGCAGTGGTTTGGGTCGTTGATGTTCGTTCACTACTCTTAGGGGTGGTTGTCCTAGATAGGACGAGAGCCGATCAAATTCCGCTTTGGTTATAGTCCATAATAATTCGTTCGAGCACTTTTAATATTGCATACGCAGAGGATGAATTTCAGTTGATCATATACTGTGAGTGTTATGCCTGCAGCAGTACGTTCCATTCACAATACTTTTGTCCGTATAGGAATTACTTTTTCTTGGCTATGAAGCGAATTTGAACTGTAGACCTTCCGCTCGGCGGTCGATGATGTTAACCACTGCACCACGGCCCACCCCACTCCTGCCAAGAGGGCACAGCCGATGGCTGGTTCTACCCGAACTGTCGAGGAGGAGGAGCGAGAACTGCAGAGACAGAAACAGAATGCGATTCTCAATAGGGAACTGGCCTTAAAGTGCAGCGACCAAGATCAATATTTGTTTGCCAGGCGGTTACTCACGGGCACCGCCAAATTACTGCTCCGAACAGTTCATGCTGAGGGCTGGAACGAACTCAAACAGGTCTTCCTCGAAGAATTCGACCGTAAGATGAGTCGCCACGAGGTATAACAGGAGCTGAGGCTCAGGTCAAGAAAGAGAGGCAAACTCGTCCTGCAACGCGTCCTTATTATGCAGAAGCCTCACAATAGGACATTGACGCAAGCTAGGTTATCGAGTTCATCATCAACGGGCTCAACGACGACTCCCCATCAAAGCTCTCCATCCTGTACCCCGCCAGAACATTAGCGGAAGTGAAGAATCTTCTGCCCAGGTACGAGAAAAGAAGAATCGCCAACCCACATCCAACAACTGGGTCATGCCACGATCCAGCGAAGAGATCCGGTCGTCGTCAACTTTAGTGAGAAGTCCAGCCACCTCCTCACTTCAAGCACCAACCTCTGAGAAAATGCGTGCTTTAATTGCTCGGGATACGGGCACCCCTCCGTTAGATGCCCGCAGTAGAGACACCTTGATGGGTAATGCTTCCGCTGTAGGTACCGCACTCCCGCATACAACAGAACTGGATGCTATCCAAATGGTGAGTAATATTGACTTAGGGTTCAGTATTGTATGCATGTTGGCGTTACAGTCCATGAAGAACCTGAGCCGAGCTTCTCTCAATCACCCATGTTGTGTGTGATTTCATTTTTCCCATAGGTGAAAGGGACCTACAGTTTATTGCCGATTCCGAACGGCGAATTTCGAGAAGCTTTTCATGACAATTTTACTACAGGGGGTTTTGTCAGAACCCCACTGAGGAGAAACACCGTGAAAAACACGTTCGATGACATGGCTGTGTCGGGATTCGATCCCGTGTCATCGGCGTCAGAGGCCAACATACTACTCACTGCGCCACGGTGCTCTCTAAGGTTCAGTATTGCTTCCGAAAATAGAAAGTTGTTGAATGATGGTCCAATCTCCGATGCTAAGCCTGATAGAGCTGAAAGCACTGATTTATGTTCGGATCTCGATCCGCGAGACTTCAGGAGCTTTTAACCGAAAACTATTTGGGTTTAGACAAGACAATTCGAGATGCACATCCATCTCCGCACAGATGTTCCGTTCGTTTACCGAGTGATTCCTCTTATGCATCTCCGATAATCTTAGTAAAAACAAGGCCAAGTGCGAATCGGACTCGCGCACGAAGGGTTCCGTACCACTGTATATATAAAAATGAAAGAGACGTTGTATGTTAGCTCATCACATTAAAATAGCCGATCCGTTTGAAATGATTTTTTGCATGATGACAGATTTCGGTTGCAGGCAGGTTGTAGGCATACTACTTGTTGATCATCAAAGCGGCCATTGAATTGAAATCAATTATCTTACTTGACAGCAAGGAGGTGAAAAGGTGAATAACTATAATTATGGAAAAAAGGTTTGCAGCTGAGATGAATACAACAAAGACACAATAGGGATCAAAGTTCGGAAGTTTGCTACTGGTTATGGGATATTGTCGACTAAACTTAGGTCAGTATGTGACCAAGGGAATTTTTTGAAAATGAAAATCTAGTATGTTGAATGGGAGCCCCCTTAAATATTTGTTTTATTCTGTTTTCGGTATTTGTTATTCTAGTGGCAACAGAAATACATCATCTGTGAAAATTTCAACCGTGTAACTATCACAGTTCATGAGATACAGCCTGGTGACAGACCGACAGACGGACGGACGAACAGCGAAGTGTTAGTCCAGTTAGTCCAGTCCAGTCGGTCCATAAGAATCGAGACCTCTATATCTGCGCCAACTATAGGGGAATAAGTCTCCTTAACATCGCATATAAGATCTTCTCTGGCGTATTGTGTGAACGCCTGAAACCGTTTGTGGATAACCTGATCGGCTCTTATCAGTGTGGTTTCAGGCCAGGTAAATCCACAATAGACTAGATATTTACGCTGCGGCAGATCTTGGAGAAGACGATCGTCGATTTCAAGGCTGCATATGACAGCGTGTATAGAGATGAGCTATACAAAGCCATATCTGGTTTTAACATCCCCGCCAAACTCGTCCGACTGTGCAGAATGACAATGGAGAATTCTCGCTGCTCCATTAAGGTCGGTAATGAACAAACCAAGACCTTTGATGTTGAAAAAGGATTTAGGCAAGGTGACGCGCTGTTATGCAGCTTTTTCAACATCGTGCTTGAAAAGACCATGCAAGGGTCACTGGCCAACACAAGAGGTACGATTTATTTCAAGCCTACGCAATTGCTTGCGTACGCCAATGACATTGACGTGATTGGACAGACACAGCGAGACGTCAATGAGGCCTTTGTAAGCATTGAGGTAGAAGCGGCTAAGATGGGTCCCAAGGTTAATGAGGGTAAAACCAAATATCTGCTTTCATCTAAAAGAGATGGACAACACCGACGTATTGGCCAGAACGTCGCCATGGGCGGATATGACTTTGAAGTGGTCAAGGAATTCGTCTACCTTGGCTCACTGATGACCAGCGACAACATCACCAGCGCTGAGATAAAACGCAGAATCACTCTTGCCAACCGCTGTTCCTTTGGGCTCAAGAGGCAATTGAGAAGTAGAGCCCTCTCTCGGAAAGCCAAGGTGACACTATATAAGACCTTAATCATCCCAGTCCTCCTTTACGGCGCAGAGGCTTGGACCTTAACAGAAGCGGATGAAGATGCCCTTGGTCGTTTCGAGAGGAAAATTCTGCGCAATATCTACGGTCCCGTTTGTTCAAATGGTGTATGGAGGAGAAGATATAACGAAGAACTGTACCGGTTGTACAGCGACATCGGCCTGGTACGACGGATTCAGCGTCTAAGGTGGCTAGGATATGTAGAGCGCAGGGAAAATAAAGCTCCGACTCGAACAGTCATCGAATCCACCCCGGAAGGAAGGCGCGGTAGAGGACGGCCGCATCAACAGTGGCGCACGCAGGTGGAAGGCGACCTTAACCAAATGGGCGTGCGGCGCTGGAAACAGCTGGCCAAAGAGCGTGCCGGCTGGAGACGCTTGTTGGTTGAGGCTCAGGTTCACCACGGACTGTAGCGCCACCTAAATAAGTTAGTAAGTAAGTGTGCGTCTCTCTTACGAAATACTTCGAGTATTACAGTCGGCCGTCTCGAACAATTTCCGATCGGAGAACTTGCTTCACTTCCCTAATCTAATTCATGTCAAGGTAGTGGTCTATCCTCCCCAAGGCAGCGGCATGATCGGCAAGTTAAGTGAGTCACTGGAACACGCCAATTGGAGTATGTTCTTAACAATACGGCCAACAGATCGATAGGCACTACTCCTACATAGTAAGTTTTTATTTGGCGTTAATCAGAAAAAATGGATTTAGATCAGCTCCGGAAAACGGCTTGCGATTCGTAGCTAAAGCACAGGAGAGTAATAGTCGTCGCTTTGCGGAGTACCATCATCCAGCTAAAACTTAGGAGCAAGGAGTTTATGTGCTGATACCACCCCCGGTACTAGTAAAAACTGGTCCCTAAGTTCAGAGAATCTTACGTCGTTCACAAGGTGTTGCCACACGACAGATGTGTTATACGTGACATCGAGAATTGCCAGATTACAAACTCCCACACGATGGAGTAGTACAGTCGAGTAACATTTGTGAATACGTGGAGACTTCAGCTGATGCTTGAAGAGGTGGTCGTACAGGCAGCACTCACCATGGCTTAGTATTTGTGTTATCCAGTAGTATTCCGTAGTACCGCCGTCGCACTTATGGTAATGTGGCCTGTTAATTGAAGGAAAGATACTGCTCATGTTCCTTTAGCTACTCGGTTGATCGGGGACGATCCTAAGGATCTGAGGATTGGTTGGCCGAGTTGTAGTACCAAAAAAATCGTTATTACCGCTTAAGTTCATTTAACGAAGCTACGAGTCTCGAAAAAGGACCCTACAAATGATATACCACACTGAGATCAGTAATTTTTTTCGTTGTTCTGTTTTTTGACCGGCACGAGTTAAGCGTTGTTGCGTGATCGTGCTTTTGAATCGTTTAAAACTTGGTACCAAAGACAGTAGCCAAAATTGTGAAAACCACTCGTGATTACAGCGTAAGCGACAGTTTCTTATCTTAATTGAATGTAAAACGGTAGCAATTGAAAGAAGAGCGAAAGAGAGGCTCTGGGTCCAGAAATCGGCAGGAGCACGATCGAACTGATTGTGGTGACCCAGTGGAAAATGTTAGAACAGCTGCCAATTTGAAGACGGGACTAAAATCCCTATAAGACTCGTTTGCAAGGAATTAATTCGGATATTCGTTGCGAAAGGCTTTTTTGCAAATAAAAAGTTACCAAGTCCCTTGACCTCGATTTATAAATGCGTCCAGCTTGCAAGATTTTGAATGGTCTATTAGGGGAATGCGCACAGGATAACTGAGATTTGCATCTCAGCACCATAGGCCCACAGCACTGCACTTAACTCACTAATTTCACATGAGACCTCGACTCCAATGATCACACGGCATAATCATATAGGCCTTCCGTCTCACCTTCAATTTATTTCCAGTTTCAACGACCCAAATTACCTCACTACGAGTCCTTCCCTCGAGCATCCGCCGATCGCTGCTCTCGAATCATATTTTAAGACTAAATGTGCAGCCAGGAAGCTGCATTTTTTTAAGTGGATTAAGACATTTATTCAATTATGTATTCGCATTTTGCTCGCTTCTTTGGTTGTTTCGTTCCGGGTCGGTCGCATGGACAGGCCCACTACTGGTCAAGTCAAGTCGTCGCCCGGCATAACAGCAGAAATACCAATACCAAATAACAGTTGTTGTCGGGCCACTGAATAATAATGAAATAATATCCATGATTGTGGAGCTCTGTGCTCGACTGCAGCTACTGTTGCTCCTTCAAGTGGTGCGCAGCGCGTAGGGAAGACCAAAGGCTTACAACTTATTCCCATAAATGGAAATTTTGAATTTATTCACTTCAGTTTATTTATTTTCATTTTGCACCGTTGTTTGTTGGTACGGTTGCTGTTTAGTTTTGAATCATCATTCGCTCGTCCATCTAACCGCGATCCCGGTTGCGCGGATTATCCCTGCGCCTTTGAGTGGCTGCACTGAACCTTTGTCGCGCAGGTTACAGTCAACCATTTCATATGCAAACGAAATTCAATTTATTTTCTTTGCGATGACAAAAGTATGGCAATGGCGAACGACAGGGTATCTAAGTGCACGGTGTAGCAACGACGAGAATGACGTGGAATGTGGAAGTACTTGAGAGCTATGTATGTATGTACGTAGTACGAGTAAGTGGTTTTTGTGCTTTCTCAACGATGACGTCCTTTGTCATTGTGAGGGCAAAAATAGGTTACACGCTTACCGCCTATATTACATTGTAACTTAGTCGCAAGGCCTGAGCATCAATGAAACATTTGTTCCTGTCAGTGGACCATGATGTTGGTTTTGCTTTACACCCTGCACGGCGGCGGCGGTGGGTACACGTCAATTGTTGTCGAAGCCCTTCATACAAAAATGAAGAAATTCGTCAAAAAAACAATCCGACTGATGATGATGGGATGTCCGTAGTGCGCCCGTGCAGTAGAGTTATTATAATTTCTTCTTTAAAGGGACACAACCGGAGCGGGTCTCCAACGAGCAGAAAGTTTAATTGGAGAAACGTAGAACGAAGCCCTTTGCAAATTGTATGCTAAACGTCACGGTAATAAAATTCCGAGCCCAACGGATGACATTTTCTCTGGCGCTGGTACTGGCCCTTTGAAGAATTCTGATTTGGCTTTGTCTGCCCGAACACGCGAGCTGTTTTGAGGTGAATTAGCATCGAAGTCATAACGATGAGGCAGCTATAGGGAGCTGAGTCGCTTCAATTTGGAGTTTTTTGTAAATTAGGATTTTTCGATTGACGTACAAGTACTGTGAAGGAAGTCGAGTCATAAGGGTTGAGTTATGGTAAGGAATTTACATCGTCAACCTTCCTATGGCGTATACTTAATACATTTGCATGCGGCAAATCAACTGCAAATAGACTGTTCCCAAAAAGGAGTCACCGAAGAGAGCATATCAATTTCCTAGTAAACAAACCAGCCAATACAATCCAGCTGGTCACTTCCATCCTCGTGAAATCGATTCAAAATTGAAAACGACATCGAGCAAGTAACGTTTACAGGCGAACCATGCAGCAGGAACGGTCAAATGGTCGTAAAAATTATCGAAATACTTTCAAATGCCGCCCAGAGTGGTGCTACAACTCTTCGAGCAATTGGTTTGTATTTTGCTATGAGTCGTCGACAGGTCGCGCCAAATAGCGCTCGCGTCGCAGTGTGCAGGGTGTGTGGAGCTAGACAATTTCTAGCCAATTCGTGAAGCCATAAATCTCCAGTCCCAAATGGTTGACAATGACAACTGTCATATACTTAATGCCTGGTGGCTGTGACCGTGTGGCAACGAGCCCAAGGAATGGTGCACACTGAAACAGCAGCCACTTCACAGTAGTGACGGCACGGCGGTACTTACGAGAAGACATGTGACATTTTTCCCAAAAGGAATTCACTTTTAGGATTTTTCATTCGATTTCCGTGAGCTCGGTCGCCGTCGTACGTAAACACACACCCGACGAAGAATCGACAAGGCACGAGAAACCTACCAGCCGAACGTAAGAGCAACAATCGGCCTCGTGGTGAGTGCGGGGTCACCTACGGCCACAACACTCTGCATGTGGTGCTGCTCCTCGATGACTCGGTGCTCTGCACTCCGTGCTCCGGGGCTTCTTTTTCGATTCATTTGTCGTTTAATTGAAAGTTATTGTATGTCAGCGCGACAACAACGCGAAAACAACAATCGCCGTCGAATGAAAAGGAAAGCTCACCGCGCAAACGAAAGGAAACTCAAACTCAAATGGGATAGTTTCGCTGCTTGAGATGACTGAGCTAAGTGTACGAGTATCTAGGATGAAATCACGGCGGCTGGCGCTGTCATGCTGCTTTGGCAATTTATGAAGATGATGATTGCCATTACTAGTCGTACATCTGATGCACTCAACGTTCGCACACCAGACGAAGAGTCGAACAAACCTATTCATTGTGCAATGGATATATTGAGCTAATAAGTATCGAAACCCTACCGGTGTTTCTCAGCAAAACGGTTGACGTGCAAATTGTTGTCATTCGATTGGAACAATCAGTTTACGTTGCATGTTGATGCTTGATGCCTTTCACGACCTATTGACTGCTCTGGAGTTATGAGATTGCTTCTTGAAATCTGATTGTTCGATATTTATTTAAATGCTGCCGATGCCTGACGAAGGCCAGTTTCGGGCTGGTTTAACGATCCGCTCGATGACGGCTCGTTGGCGTTGCATAATCACATTCCTTTCCTTCAATATTAATTGTAAAATTAATTCAATTTAAACGCGCGAAGCATCTTATCTTAATTATCCATTGCGAGAGGCGCCAACATATCGCAGCTGTGCACATAGCACCAGCGATCCAATTTACAAAACTTTACCAACACTTGACACATTAGACAGTGCACAAGCACAGGGCCAATGCAGCATCGCATGTGCCTAACTACTACCCGCCTGTGTTCGCTCTTGCGAGTGAAAACAAATTCGCAGGAATCGACTGTGCTCTAACGAACCTGCTTCCGTAAAATGACTTCTCGCATGTCAACGTGACGTGTCGTGGGTATTACGCTATGTATTCGTACACTCACTGTAACTAGGCTTACACCGTTTGCTCATAGACAACGAACAACTCAATTAAGTCCAGATCGCGAGGCATTAAACTGTCTTCTTGCACTAGTCTTCCTCGTGCTGCAGCAGCAGCACCAAGCTGTTGCCTTGTATTAATTACCAATCGTTAGTTGGGATCCTACTGTGCCTTTATTGGGCGCAGATCTCCTCTTCTCCAGCACTCTACTGATCCATCGAGGACGTAGCACGTTCCGCAAATTATTAAGCAGCGCAATTAATTTGAATAATTAGCGCGTAAGCAGGATCCCACCATGATCATGTATCAGTCTAAATGCTAATATTAACCGATGGACCCTTGCCGGCCATACTGGTGAATACATTCTTGATGGTCATACGGGATTATTCGCCTTATGTGGTAGTCGTATTCCGGTAGGAAATGGAAATGGCAATGGAAAATGGCTCAGTGCTCAGCGCTCAGTGGCTGTGCAACTGCCCTGTGGCACTTTGAAAGCTGAGACCAGTTAATTGAGATGTTCAGCCTTTTGTTACATGTGGTTAGTTTACACGTCGTGGCAGCGAATAATGCACATGCTGAATCTAGTTATAACTCGGAGGGCATAAAGGACGCACGGGCATGTCGGTGTCGATGCTTACACCGGTGTCGGTGCCTGAGCCTGTGCTTGCCCTGCTCCTTTAGTCTCAATTGTTGAATTTCGTAGATGCAGGGCTATGGGTTGATCTCACAAAGGCTTACTTGCGAAATGTGCTTTTTTGTATATAAATTCGCAACATGAATACATGAATGCGCGATCGCGATCAAAGAGTGTTCATGTTTCATTGCGTATGCTGATGTATTCTAGGTGGCGGAATGGTGGGAAAAGTGGCAGAAAACTCCTATCTATCGGTCGACGGTTGGGATACACTGAGAGAAAACTTCCATTGGACCGTGATGAGTGATTTTAAATTGCTGGGTCGTTTACAGGCGGACCCAGCTCCAGAATGATACTGTAGTACTCCCTCAACCCTACCTGTCCTTATAGCCAGGGTTTATGAATGAGATGGCACTCCGATTGCTTTGGCAGACATTTTGACAGATTGCACCTACAAATACTTTGCGGTTTGACTGCGTCTTGACTATGTCATTCAGCCTTGTTCCGACGTCTTAACTCTACACATCGACGTCTTGAGACTAACCCAATGATATGTCAAAAGCGTCGTTTTTAAACGAGAATAACACGTATAGTATCGGTGTATTACAAAAGCAACAACCAACCCCTGCGGGATCACAGGGCAGACGTACGAAGGTTTTCCATTTTTAGGGTTCCGTACCCAAAGGTAAAACGGAACCCTATTACTAAGACTTCGCTGTCCATCCGTCCGTCAGTCCGTCTGTCACCAGGCTGTATCTCATGAACCGTGATAGTTAGACAGTTGAAATTTTCACAGATGATGTATTTCTGTTGCCGCTACAACGACAAATACTAAAAACAGAACAAAATGAATATTTAAGGGGGGCTCCCATACAACAGACATGATTTTCATCCAAAAAATCCCCTTGCTCACATACTGAACATACATAGTCGACCATATGTTTGTGTCTTTGATGAATTAATCCTAGCTGCAAACCTTTTCCCCATATTAATTGTTATTCACCTTTTCACATCGTTGCTGTCAAGTAAGATAATTGACTTGAACACTTTAGGTTCTTCTTCGAATTTGATTTTTGATTATCAAAATAATATGCCGATAACCTGCCTGCAACCAAGATCTGTCATCATACGAAAAATGTGATTTAATGTGATGACTAATGAGGTAACATACATAGTCTCTTTCATATTTATATATACAGATGGTACGGAACCCTTCGTGCGCGAGTCCGACTCGCACTTGGTCGGTTTTATCTTTATTTATCTCTACTTATAGCTGTGGTCTCGACATGGACCGAACGGACTATTTATAGCAGAATTGGGTTGTTGTCCTAAAATTAAGCCAGAGACAATTTCTTCATTCCTAAAATTTAAATTTTAAGAAGGACCTGACATAACAGTTCGATAAAACCGCCAATGTGATTCTAAACCAATTGGACACTGCACAACTAAGTTGCAGTCATCCCTCCAGACGCGTGGTAAGTAGGAGATTGAATGAAAAATACCCATGCTGCCAAAACGCCCTTGTCAACGAACACAGAGCATAACGTAAATCAAGACGATCAACATAAAAAACGAAGACTTAAGATCATATTGGAATACGGCTAATGTGGACAGACATAGAGAGTATGAGTGTAGGGCAGTGGTTGAGTACGACAGCGTTTAACTGTCACCACTAACATTAAAGAAAAATCATGTCATTGGAAGTGGCAACCTGATCACACGAGGCAAAGTACCATCATGGCAAGCACAATACTTTCAGATCAACAGACATCATCAATCCGTCAACAGATGTTCCAGGCTGACGATGAAATGCTCTCGCGTTCTATCAAGCTCAGTAATAAAATAATCGAAGCCTTTGTGTAAAATACTCCTTCCAATTCGCTTAGAATGCCTTCGCCCTCTCTTCACTCCCGTATACATATCCCACCTCGGCCTTCGGCATCCGTACGGCACCACCGCTTTCTTTTCCTGTCAAGTATCTTGACAACGTGGAATGTCCTAAACCTAGTTTACACGCAGCATATTGATGACCGCAGTGTCTATGGACTACCAATATTCTTCTTCTTTGGTGCCGTCACAGTCTATGAAGGACCAGAGCCAAGTTTTACTAAAGCTTTGTGATTTAAAGGGACTTACAGTTTTATGCCGACTGCGAATGGCGTGAGCCGGAAAGCTTTTTCATGGCAAGTATATTATAGGGGGTTTTGCCAGTACCCCGCCGGGGGGGACGTCGCGAAATAAACATTCGACGACGTTGGTGTTATCGGGATCCAAACTCGCTTCTCGTGCGTCAGAGTCCAACACACTAACCAGTGCACCACGGCGCCCACGACTACCAATATTGCAATGTGGTATTTGGATGGACGGCGGATATTACGCTTTGATAGAAAAAAAAAAAAGGTTTTAGACGAGAAGATCATGTGAAACTCTCTAGCAAACTACACGCGAACGTCAACGACATGGAGGTGCTTGGGTGAACATAACGATCTGTCAGTGAAGCGTTCCCGAGTTCATAACTGAGATAGGACCGGCGGTAGATAATGGCAACACAAGTTACATAAGGTACACAAGGCATAATCAGCGAAGGAAGCTCAACACCGATGTCTTGGCCATATGTCATAAAGGATTTCATCTATCTTAGCAGCGTAGTTATATGGGAACACGACATTAGTGCTGATATCAAACGCAGAGTAACGATTGTCATCCGCAACAGGCAACTGAGTAGTAGAGTCCTCTCTCGGAAAACCATGGTTCCATTTGTACAATATTTAGATTACCTCGGTCCTGCTTTATGGAGCAGAATCTTGGACTTTATAAAAAGCGGGTAACGGAACTCTTAATCAACCCCGAGGATTAGGAAATAATCAGCTGGAGAGGCTTGATATTTGATGCGCAAGTTCACCCCAGATGAATCTAACGAAGTTCCATCGACCACCATAGTGGAGTGATCGTTTTTCTCGATGACACATGTAGCGCGAAGAGCAGGAGAAATTTCCTTAAGCCCGCTTTGGCACACTCGTCGAAGTTTTTTCGGGATCGCGGAGCTTTCATGGAACTCAAATGAGGCTCACTTCGGAGGGATCTAAAGTAAAAGTTTGATGATGACTGCAAATAGATGGTAGCTGTCATTGTGTCAAATGACATGGAGAAAACGGAGTCGTTGGACAATTCTCTTGCTTGATCGCTAAAATTTTAGGACGCAGAATATTAACTCATTGGAATACGTACTGCAGTTTTGCTTTGGGTTCTTTTTTCTTAGTGTAATTGGCTAGAAATTCATTTAGCTGCGTCCCGCAGCACGAACGACTCTTTGACAACACTCCCGCACCGTACAAACCGGCCACTCGCAGACCCTCCGAAATCGCTTTTCTTCTTCTCCAGAGACCGACCCATTCCATTATCTCTGCGAAACAAAGTAAAAGCAGGTATGTGCTCGTTCGTATCCTAAACAATACCGTGAAGAAGTAAAATAACTTCACAGGGAATGCCGCCCCTCGTAGACTGCAAGTCTGAGCGGCTAAACGATCTAATACCATATTCAACCTTAAAAGCATATGCAACAAGCGCGTCTAGCATGAAGCCTTAACAAGTGAATAATAAATAATTGCGCATACATTCCACTAGAGAGATGCGAGCATACAAACTGGGCAGTTTATCTGTCCGATTGGGTTGTGCGCGTCTGCTCGCGCGTATGGTTTCACCGTTCAAAAATTACCCAAACAGTCTCCTTCTTCTGTACTCGAATACACTGGAATAGAATGTATTTTGAGGATGACTACACGGTCGACAATAACGAGAACGACGAACGACGATGCTCTAATGTAATGATGAAAATGATGATGACGACAACGATGACGATGCAAAAGTCTTAACCCAGAGTCAGGCGGGCAGCCTGCTCCAAGCTTCCACAGCACTTTAACATCCGTTGTACGAGTGTAAGATTGTATGTACACATCCAACCCAATGATGGTAGTCGGTTTGGCCTTTTAATGGATGCAACGACGCGTGTGTGAGGACGTACACCCAGCCGTACAGGATGGCTTTGGAAAGAAAAAATCCGTAGATGGTCATTGTTATCCTCTTGAAGAAAATTGCGTACACAATAATTGGGATAGCGATACACGAAGCCAACGACAACGAACGAGAGGACAGAGGACGTCCGGCAAGAGCTCCGGATTATCCTTTATGCCAATGATGGCTCCCCTACATCTGCATCTGCATCACACTCCTTTCAATGAGCGTGAGTTAATTTCGAAATCAACCGGTTGCATTGTACTCTCGTTATAGGACCTCATCTACTCATCGCATGGATATCGTCGTGGTCCGACTCTCAAGGTCCATCGGGACGCATGCAGAGGTCAGGAGATTCAATTTCAAGCGCAGTCCGTTTTGATCGGATTCTGGATTTGGATTTTTTGCATAGGACGGCTGCTTGAGTAATAATCTGCGAATCTGTGATGATTGCTTGACTAGTTCCCCACTCGGTGTTTGTCGACGATGGTGCCTCGTATTTGCCTTCATCTGGATCGTTTTTTTTTTTGTTATTTCTGCTCTTATTTCTGGGCATATTTTCGTATAATCACGATCGCTTTCGAGCATGCATGCGTGAAGATGATGAGGTAGCCGAGAAGGAGCGAAGATTTATCAAGTTGCCGAGGAAACAAATGCGAGTGGCAATTATTTCGAATTTTTTCATGCGTCCGCTCTTCCGTCAGAATGGATGGATCTTTTTATTGCTCTTGCAGCACCATTTGCTGACGGTAGCTAAATGGTGAATCGTAGCAATGCCAGTATGGAGTTTCGAGTTGGAAGGTGTTTAATTTGGTTTGAGATTCTTGCTCGTTTATGATACCCCTTGTTAAGCTAGTTATCCTTTTAATGACCAGGCAGGAGTATGGCTTGATAGTCAATGGACGTTGCATCTACACCGTAGAGTATTCAGTAGAAGTTGAATCAAGTCTCCGACATAGACTTACGGCTTCCATTTCTCCGACACTAAAATAAAATCACTCCTCGCTCCAAGTCCCTTTCAGTTGTATACAAAGGACATGACCGTGTAAGGCAAGGACACTTCAAGGCCGCTTGACTTCCTCACCCGACCATCCTGTGATAGTATCTATTTTCACAAGAAGGCCGAAATTAATTGTCTCTGTCCTTGTAGAGAAATGAGTACGTCCTCACACAACAGTTAGGTTAAACATCCATCCAGCTTGGTGGTGATTTATGTACTTGACCTCGTCCTTGCTCTGAAGGACCCAACATGAACATAACACAATCACACAAATGAGTTTTGTTGAACGAGAATGGCAATTGGCCACCCACTTTACCTCACCGACGAGAAAGTTCCCTTCCATCTGTGAGTCGTGATCCCAGGTCGAGCGAAATGCAGACGTGTGGCACGACTTTCGTGTTATGTAGATCTATTTGCTACAGTTTAATTATGATCTTTGCAGCGGCAACAGCAGCGTGGTAAGCCGGTAAATATTCGTGCATAAGATGCGGTACAGCAAGGTCTTCGTGTAAATCTGGCCGGCACGTCATGTGAGGCGTAGATTGCATAGCTGAACGCCTGGCAATCACTCAGCCGACATCGTTTGCATATATCGTGCCGTGGCCACTGACTCACTGACTTGAGATGTGTGAAAGACAATCACTAGTAACACCGAGCGCGGTGAAAGCGTTTCGCTTTCAGGAGCATTTTGGTCCTCTCCGAGTGCCGGTGGATTAGAAGTATCATCCAGCTCGTGTATTGTGGAATAGGGAATAGTGGCGATGCATTTTGAACACATGGTGTACTCAGCACGGTCACTGGTGACCTTATTTTGAAGGCAACAGGAGATGGTATGGCGGACAATAGACATGAGTGGTGTGTAGCACGTGAATCATGGCTTGACTAATAGGACTGCATGTTGACATTTAGCGAACAGTATTAGCATGCCTTGGAGTGCTTCTTTGCTCGTTCGCTGCTCGTCGTACCGTTGGGAATATGCTAATGAATGGAAATCGCTAACGAATGCGAAAAAGTAAGCCATGCATGGCGATGGAGAATTGGAGGTGCAGACGACGCTTACTTCATGGATTTCAGTGAAGGGACGTCGATTAAGGTGGGAAAAAATAAATTGAGTCCAAGAGGGCTCCACACTCTTTCATGCCAAACTGGGTCTTGGTGAATTAAATAGTTGACGTTCATGCAGTTCAGTTCACTCGGTGATGATGACAAGTACATGCATACTTACGGGACAGGGCCACCAGCTGTCAACTGGTTATTTTAAAAAAGCACGCTAACTTTGTCGCAAATGACGTGGGTTCACATCACGCAAATTGTCAAATGTGTGACGCAGTAATCATTGAGAGGAGTCGAAAGGTTTAATGATTTCATGTCGCCTTCGTAAGTTTTGCAGGGCTACGGTAGGCATTTTTCTCCGATCAAACGAACTCTGAGTTTGTTTGTGAAAAATCCATCCAAATCCGAATTAGATGGAAACTACATAAGAGAAAATCCCATGAGCACAGAAAGCATCGATCACACCAGGTAGCTTATTTTGTTATATGTTTTACAAAAGTCTGAATAACTTTAAGCCTCTAGTAAACGCTCAAGCACATATCCCACAAATAGAAACGTGAACGTTTGATATTCTGTAAGCAATATGACAGAGCAGATCGACTCCGATACCAACTGGGTGGCAGTCGGTCGATGTTGCTTAAATTTTTCTTTTCATTATTGATAGCTTCTGCAGCATCTGGCCCGAGGATTACTATTAATTCAGCTCAACATGTTCCTTATTTCAGGTTATAAAAACAAAAATCTTCTGCGAACCACTGCCGCTCGGAATACTTATCATCAAATATGGGTCGATTACATTACCCCAAGAGTTAATATCAGATAAACATAGTCATCACAAAGCACTCGAGAGCCATTCAACTTCATAAGTAGCTCTCATTTCCATTCACCATCCACCATTCTATTCATTTCAGAACTACATGCCATAAGTCATCGTTCGGTCTTATTAAAACGACCGCTCACTCATCAACCAACTACCAAGTCATCGAGTAATCCAAGTTACAGGCCTGAATCATCGTCATTCACCTTAACTACTTCAACTAATTTCCAATGCGCTTAGTTATGACTCATTGAATTCCACAGGCGATGCCTGCCTGTGCGTGCCGACTGTCGGCCGACCAACATTGTATAGCCTCCTTGTGCTCTACCCCAACTTGTGTGCTAGCACTGTATTACCAGGGTCTGGAATTACAGCTGAACCACAGTCATCTCATGCAATAAATTAATAAACTTTTATCGAAATGAGTTTTCCACAAGTACGAGTGGATATGAGCGTCGTCGCTAGGAATCCCATCTAGTGCTCGACTCATTCACAATCAATTTGTTTCACCATTACTCGAGCATACAATGTCTCTTATGGTGCTCTGGCAGAGTCTATTCTTTTGGCCGGTGGAATACGATTTCAAGTCATTCTCAAGTCAATCGCCGGTAAGATTTCGATATTCGCTAGAAAGCGAATAAACGCCCGCGATGTCGTGACCAATTAGCCTACAGCGCACTTGCTCGCTGGTATTGCCTTCTCCACGGCTACTTGGCTAGTTGGCCGGTCCATTATCCCATTGGGCTTCTAAATTATCTATTGTTAGAAAAACCAATATCTCGTTGCTCCGTGCGTTTGGCATTGGACAATTGGTAGTGAGCGTTGTTGTCATAATTACCCGTACTGAGTCCTAGTGGGTGGAGGTATGTATCAGATTTGACGGGATACCAATCCAACAGCAGCTACCACGTGTTTGCCTATCCGATGGATTGTTTTAATTGTTTCACGCAATGCTTCACGAGTGCAAGTGATCGTGTAGTCGGTCAGTCGATAGTTGGCACAGCAAGTCGTCCTGCGTCGTGCATGTGACACCGTTCGAACTCCATGCTCCTGCGCCACCTAATACCACCATACCAGCTGGCTGGTCTGTCTACGTTTGCGTCCGCGAATGTTTGCAATTCCCTTTCAGTCGGAATAATGTAAATTGATTTATTGCCAACAATCAGGTTCGGTTATCAGAGATATTTGGTTTAATTAAGTGGTACGCGCGCGGTCACAGATTGCGTGCTACCCTAGTGGCTGACTTGGCTCTCTTGTGCCCCTGCATCAGTGCTCCATGTTGCATGAAATCGTTTATTACTACATATGTATATGAAATACCTCGACTGGGGTTTCTAAATAAGAGATTCGCACTCAACGCCACTTCAGCACCTTCGACCGGCCGGCCGGCTTACTGGCTTTGGTCAACGTTGTCGGGTCGGTTTTTGTATTTTTGCTAGACTCGTCGGCTTTTGGGAACTCGTGGCTGAGCGGCATGAGCGCGCGTTATGCTCACGTTTTAAACCAACATTAATGTCTGAGAGGTAAAAGTGATTTTTGATTTAGTGTTATTTGAATTGTGTCGTTCTTTGATTTGTTGCCACGGCCTCGAGCTCCTCTATGTGCTGTCTGTGGCACGGCTGTACGGGTATGCTGGCATATACATATCTTATGAAGGAAGAGAATGGAGCGAGTGTTTAAGGAGACTTTGAGTGGTGTTTTTCACTTGTAATGAAGTTTCCTTTGCAACTAATTCTTATTTAATTTTCTTGCCGGTTTGGTTGGTTACATCTGATCGATGCTGTTGGCAGTCGGCAGTTGGTTTGGTTTGAAATGTCATTAGTTCGCATGCGAAGCAACAAGTGTTTATGTTCGGCAGTAACGAATTCAGCTACTAATGTTGCCTGTCCGCTGTCTGTTGTGGGTGCTGCTGCACAGACTGATTTGATCTTAACGTTTGCGTTTCTTGTTATTTACGGATTTACGGATTCGTGCACTTACTGTTTTGGTCTGGGCTCTTTGTTACCATTGGAGCTTTTTTTGATTTTGTTCAGCGGTAATTTCATGTAGGGAGTCAAAAGAAGTGTAAAATTGGTGTAGTCCGTTTCCGTAACGGTGTTTAAAACACCACCTTATGTTAAGAAAACACATAACTACTCTTCAACAACTGACAGTAAGCACAATAGTCAACTCCCTTACACTGCAAATGGTAAGTGTGTTACTGCAACACACTAAAAGGTGTGTTTTCATTGTAGTTATTTTTAATGTAATTTAAAGTGTGTTATTGTGAAAACACACAAAATGGGAAATTTCCTAACTATACACACAAAGGGGAGTATCCCAACTACATATGTATATGCTACCTTGCTAGAAAGCAAATTGCGACCTGAAACATTGTTCCTTGTTTTTTGTTTGATTGAATTGATGTTTTCTTTTTGTTTTTGAAGCAACATCATGATGATCATGCGCCGCCGGCTCCAAGGACCAATGTAGAGTGGGCAGCTTTTTGGTGGCTGCGGATATTGAGATTTGAGCTCGGATCACTGGGTTGAGAGTCCATTGCTGTAACCATTACGCCATAGATCCGACTCCCAAATTACTTTCTGGCGAGATTGCAGATAGTTAGGAAATTTCGCTTTTGTTTGATTAATTGATCCAAAGTGTGTTATTATTAATAAATGTGTCGCTTCAACACACTTTACGTGTCATTAGAGTTTTTATTCATGACACGCAATAAAACATTTTATAGTTTTAACATGAATAAGTGTCTCAATTCCAAATATCAAACGTGTTAAGTGACAGTTAATCTTAAAGGTGTTGGTTGATACACTTCTCGCGTGTTGTTAAGACACACTAGCATTTGCAGTGTAATTCTTGCAATATTCGATTTCTACTTTTCCGCGCCTTTCTGTCATAAAAGAAACTAATTTCAAATTTTAACTAAAAGATGAGCGTATCCAACTGAACACGTTTAACTTTGACACATCCAAAAATAGCACACCGAATAACCAAGGGCGCAGTGGTTAGTGTGTTGGACTCTGGCGCACGATGAGCGAGCTCGGATCCCGATAACACCAACGCCATCGAATGTTTATTTCGCGGTGTCCCTCCTCGGCGGGGTACTGGCAAAACCCCCTGTAGTATAAGCTTGACTTGAAAAAGCTCCTCGACTCACGCCGTTCGGAATCGGCAATAAACTGTAGGTCCCTTTCACCTGAAAAAATAAATCACATACAACATGGGTGATTGAGAGAAGCTTAGCTCTGGCCCTTCATGGGCTGTAACGCCAACTTAAATACAGAATAACCAAGCAGCAAGAAATCAGTCATAATTTCTGAAGAAGGCTGAGCTTGTGGACTTATGGGATGATATCGCCGCTTAGGTTAGGTTAGGTTATCCGTAGTCTCCACAGGGAGTATACATTTAGGCCAGAGAGACCCTTTATGTTGCTACAAGGTGGGTCGACCTCCTATTCATGGAACCACTTTGCGCTTCTTTTTAGTTAAGAAGGTCAGCCATCCTTATCCTCTGAATGTCAGTCAGGTCGTTAATGAAAGAGGGATCCAAGGTTCGTTTCCTGCTATGGCAGAGGGCCGGACAACTGTAGAGCAAGTATTGAATGGATTCATCCTCCTCTTCGTCTTAGCAGCTTTTACAGAAGTCATTCGAAACTTGCCCTAGTTTTTGTGCATGACTGCCAATAAGACAGTGACCAGTGATGACGCCAACAATTTGGTTAATGTCGGTTCGTTTTAGGGAGATTAGTCGGGGTCAGTTTTGCATAGTGGTTACCCAGGTATGCCCTCTGATCCATCTTACGTTCATCTCAGCCATGGCTTGATTTGTTATTTTTAGTTGGATGGCTGCTAGTGGTATACCTGCGCGTGTCATATTTGTTTGTTGCGTCGTTCTTTTCTGGCGAGCATGTCCGCTCTTTCTTTTCCTGAAATATCGCTGTGTCCTGGTTTCCCATAAGAAATGTATGTTAAACTGTTCGACTTTCTCGTTAAGAGATAGGCGGCAGTCGAGGCTTGCTTTAGAAGTGTACATATAAGACTCCAGCGAATTTAGGGCAGCTTGGCTGTCAGTGAAGATTCGAGTATCTATAGTAGATATCTCGTTCCTCTTCAACCAAGACAGGGCTTTCTTAATTGCGAACGACTTCGCCTGAAAGCCGCTGCAATGGTCCGATAGTTTTAGGGCCTGGCTTAGATTTAATTGTTTGCAGAATACTCCGCTACCCATTCCGTCATTGGTTTTTGACCCGTAAGTGTAAAAGTCCACCGAAGCCTTGCGAGGTTGCGCTTCCGGCTTATTCTAGGGAGAAGTTCCACAGCACAACGCAAAATTCTCGATTAGTAAACTTAGGGTATAATCTCTTAGCACAATCCCACGATTCTTGTCAGCACATAGGTATAGAGAAGTACAATCAAGGCAACATCTCTTGAGAAGTAAAAGAGCTTATAAACCTTGGGGTCTAGCACTTAAACTGAACTTTAGTTGTCAGGGACATTGAAAAAATTCTTGATTTAAGTCAAGACTCAATTAATTGAGGTAAGAAGTTGATATGAACCGCGATGAGCTCTTTTCGAGCCTTGAAAAATGAGTATGAGTGGTTGAAGAAAGCTACTTCTAAACTGCCTTAAACATTGATAAGTAAGGTTTAAAGTCGAATCATATCAGAGGAAGAACCGATCCAGCAAACAATTGCTTACCCATCCTTTTAGCCTATGGTGAGTCTCGAAGCAAGATCCACTACTGAAAAGAGAGGTATTAGTAATCGATCGAAGACAATGAGTAAATGTGGTGTGGACAATAAGACGTTTCCTAGCAGCAAACAATCCTGAAACGAAGACCAAGCTTGGCGAAGCAAACCAAGGCTAATGAACATTTCTTGTCAGAATTGTATTGTGAGAGAGATGCAAATAGGTATTTCGATAGCGTGCTTTCAAAATACCGAATTTCCATTTAGAATCATGTATGGAGTATTGGGCAAAGGAGTCAACCTTGAGGAACGCCAATATTCATAAGGCAAATGTCAAATTTGAAATCGCCGAAAAGTAAATTTTAATCCGCTTAAGGAAAGAAATGAAGAGAGAATGGTAGCGATGCTATTTTTTTGTTTTTTTTTTATTGAAGGCTTCTGCTATCTGTTGGAGCACGCAGACACATATACTGGTCCATTATACTCCAGTAGCGATGCTATACGGACGTATTTTCAATTTCAGCTGCTAAAGTTTACCATAATTCGGTTAGACTCGTTAATTTGGTTTTTGAATGTTGATATTTAAGAAACAAAGTGTCTTGACCCTATGGGCAAGCTAGTATTGTTCACGCCTCGGTAGCAAACTCAACAATTGACTGAAACCATACAGTAGGCTATACAAGCGCGATTTCAAATGAAATCTCGATGCTCCTTTCTTCACGGAATTTTTAATACGACATGAAAATTCTTTGCTAATTGACTTGGTTCTCCCGCATCTTACCCATCCTTATCACTGCCATTTGCTTTATTCCAGACACCCGGTGGAAGAACTCCTTCATGCCCTTAATCAATATGTGGGAGCTCTGTACGTGTTCTGGCTATTTATAAAGTCGCAGCGACAATAGAATATTCCCAGAGAAAATAACTACGGAGTTTCAACACCTTCTTTGGGGCTAAATACGGCGAACGCGACTCAATCCAACATTGGAGATAAATGTCAGGTCAGAAATAATTTGTCAACTAGCATTATTGCTTCAACAGCGTTTTGTAATCAAAAACCGCCTATGGCTCGACCGTGTAACTCATTATGTGAATGTCTATTGACATTACCAAAAATCCACGTTCATACTTAAGCCACTCAATTATATAAGCTTGGCCGTTCACACGACTGACTTCAGCGGCCAATCAATCGACACATTCATGCCTTCCAAAGCTTGTCTAACACAAAGCACAAACCTGTCTCGAAAAAGTCCCACTCGAAAAGCCATTAATTAAAGTAAATTATGCGATAAATGTCAGACCAATGGCGATTTATGATCTTTCAGTCGCGTATCTGTCTCCGAATGAACGGCAATGTCTGTGCTGTTCGGTCGCATTTCTCTTGACTTTGACTACTTTAATTAAAAGGCAGGTTCTATGGAGCTTGTGATATCGATAACAGTCTTCCATTTTTTGTTAGCTTTTTGTGTTTTTTTTTAGGTAGAATTAAGGAGCATGTTTGTGGAACGCCCTCCGTCCGCCATGTTAAGAAACTAACAAGCCCCACAAAGGAACGAAACGACACTCACTCAGAGCAACACTGTACGACGAGTATACTGGCACAGTACGCATGCACAATGCTCGTTATCCAATTGAACATATCCGACACGACCAGGGGGCAATTGAGTAATCTAGCCCGACATCTTCGATATAAATTACCAGATCGCATTAAGATCCCAAATAAGATACGATCAATGATGGTATTGCTTCCTATACATACGACGACCATGCGAATGCGACAAGCGAAATTTTTAAGGGCGACTTTCTATAGCATTTCCCACTACAAGCCGCACTCGCTATCGGTATCGGTGGTATTTGTCGCATGTCGCTGGCAAATAAGGCGAAACCTGCAATTCTTCCTCAAGGGTGGAAACAACACACTCCCGTACTAGATGTATACTCGTGCAATCGAGCGACAGAGTGATCGTGTGGTAGGCGCTACATTTAAACAATACGAGTATGTTGCGATCGTCGCAAGATACGATCGTGATCGCACGCCTCTCCGACGAGTGAGAGAAACAGACATATGAATAGTGATATATCTAAGTACGGGTAGTCCTCAGGACGCTGGTAATCTGCATAAACATGGCCATCGCAGTTTGGTAGAATGTGTCTACCGATTTGATAGCGATCTACGGTAGTGGTGACTGGTGCTAGTCCTTGTCGCGCGTTAAAAAAGCATAAAAACAAAAACTTGTACGAAAAAAAGTTGCAACAATTTAGCTAGAACAAGCGGAACGACATCGAAGGATGGGAGGAAGTGGCAAGCCGGGAGGCTGTGGTTGCTGGGATTAAATCGAATGAAGATGTTTTCTCGGATTGTAATATTCTAATGTTTTCCTGATTATCATTATGAATATCAATGAGAATACAACTTAATATGGTGTTCGGGTTAGCCCGTAATCTTTGGCCATCGGATCGGTACGATTCAATACGGTAGCGATGGGTGAGATGGGTCGCGTTATGTCCTGAAATGGTGGGTTCCTTATGGACCATCTTAAGAGCGTGATGAAAAGTAACGATCTTTTTATTGATGCGCTTACCCCTTGTGGGGTTTTGGTGATATTCGATGGTAATTACAAGGACGACAAAGTTGGTATAAACGGGTCTGAATGGAGACACGGAGCTACGGGAAATGTGTATTTTTTGAGAAGTGTGTCCTCGACCTGCAATGCAGACTCAATATTTCTCCTTCGTTTGATGGTTCTTTTTTGCTTCTCCCTTGGGACTTTCTCTTCTGGCGTTAGAGCTCCAGAAAGACTGGGGTCTAAGACCTCCTTTCGGCATTTTTCACCTTCTGTTTTTCTCTACCATCATTTTTTAGAAGGTTTTTAGAACGGAAACACGACATAGCTATTGACCTACCAGACAGACACTGTTTACTAAAAATCTCGGGTCTAAGCAGACCACATAAGCCTCCTCTACCAAAGCAGTAAGAGCACACAGCTGATGCAATGTGGTGCTTTAATCAATTTAATCACGAGACACGAAATCCCAAACCAATATGCTCCATTTGAAGCACTTTTTCCATTCATCCATGCATTTTTTGTAACCCTATTTCGGAGTATGCATCCGATTTTATTTTATGCCTTGAATATGTAGACCTGATGCATATCCCACAAAGTGGTAATTCGAATTTCGAAAATAGAAAACAGACACTGGGTTCCGTGTCTGGAGAATACGCTGTTTGATGGGTCTTGTTGATAGCAATTTCGGTGAAAATGTCAATCATAAGGGTGGAGTGTGAAATGGTTATTTGTCGTGATTTTCCTTCATTTTTTATCAGATTCAAGCCACAGACGAGGCTATAAGATCCTCTCGAATGTGGCAAGTTTAAATCACTTGTTTGACTTTGACGTTTACATCAGTAGACGACAGTGGCAAATCAGCGAATTTCTCATGAGGAACATCGAGCAAAAGCTGCCTTTTCCTGAAATCCCCTATCCCTCAGTTAAAAATGTCTCCTAAAAGGGGCTTATACCTAGTTACTAGACGTTTATTTGGAAGATATGATTAGCGAGCAACTGAGATGGGCCAGTTCGCTTGTTAGATATTATCAAACAACGTCTTACAGTCCAAAGTGAACCTTAGCCTCAACCAGCTAGCCTCATGTTTCTAGGGCCGCGCTTGAAGTTGAGTTTGAGTTTGTCACTTCCCACTGGCGTGCGTCACTTTAAATACAGTTTTGGGGTCGATCATTTTTGGACCAGAGGTGAACTGTCCATTCGGTCCTCATTGCCCTAGCTATCTTAGACATCTGATTAAGCTAATATCTCTCTACAGTTGAATCTCCTCTACTATTCCTCACCAATACAAACAGGACCAAAGACCGAACGTAGCATTTTTCTCTCGGTGCATTCAAAAGGTCCTCCATCTGCTTTTGATAAGGTTCAATCCCCTGTACCTTAAAGAAGGACCAGGATGACGGCCAGTCTGGTTGTCCGAAAGAGGGCTTTGATAGACAATTGGCTCTTTTGCGTTTGGACTTTGCACAGGTGTCGTTATTCCATGTCGTTGTTATAGCTGCAAGTGGTGATGTTTTGACCGGGACACTGGTGTTACGCGTCCCTTTTCGATTACAGCATATATCACACTTTGTTTTGCTCTCATTACTGCCAGGCCCATCTTAGTCGCCTACGCTTCAATGCTCATGAGCGCTTTGTTGAGGACCCCCCGTTTTTCGTTTAATTGCCTCAATGTCTGCGGCATACCCGAGCAGAAATTACACGGCATCAAAGGTCTCGATTAATTTATTACTGACCTTAATGGCGTCGTGAGAACTGATTAAGTTTGGAAGAGATGCTAAGACTAGTCATGACATTACAAGGCTCGGGTCTATGCATTGTGTTGTATGCGGCCTCAAGTCGGCGAATTCGTAGGTGGATTCTTTGGCTTCTTCAAAATCTGCGTTGTGGTTCACTGGTCTAAAACCGCATTCATGGAATTTAGTTTCAGCCAGAGAGCATCTTATAGACGATGTTGAGGATACCTATTCCTCTATTACTGATCCAGTCTTGGAGTCTCTTTGGGCTAGGTCCAAGATGACATAGAATTGCTCCTTGACGAAGTCACCTGTTTTGTCAGCATAAGCAAGTAGACGTATCATGCTGATGTTGTATATTTTGGTCCTGATGCAGATCGCACTTAAAGGGCATACCCACATTTCGGCTTCGTTACCTGAAATTGATAGTTCAATTGCTGAGGTTTGATAACAACACCTTTTTTATATTGTAGACCGCAAGCCTTGAGCTTGGAGCGCTAGATGATCTTACTCAATAGAACCCATATGGTCAGTTTCCATTCCAAAATTCGTACACAGTCTTTCCCTCTTATCATTTCGGTTATAATGACACGCTACACGGAAGGCAGCTGATCAGATATTGATTGTACAGGCACGAGAAGCCTAAGTAAGTAATCACGTTTAAGTCCAGTATGCTTTTGCAGCTTTCGGCTTGTTTTATCTTCCTACACTAAAACCGCCGTTTCAGCTTTTAATTACTATCAATGGGCCATTGAGTAAATAATTACGATCATAGTAAAGTCGTAACATGCACGCTTCCGCGGTAATTCTATCCAATTTACTATTGGATTGCTTCCGCCAATGTAAGGGAAAGGTGCCGGCACTGTCAGACAGCTTCGTTTAAGCGAAGCTGTTCCAGCGCGCCATTAAATTTGATTAAGCCACGAAACTATTACCTCTTCGATCTGTATTTCAATATAGAAGATTTGTGCAAAGATATTGACCTACTTCATTACCGGAGTGGAGCGATGACATCTAGCAATAGCCGGTGCAATAGGTCAAGATCACTTTTAGGGGCGTGACAGAGAGTGCAGCAAACTCCACCTTCACAGAAGCCATCTTATCTCATCAGTGCTCATCCCCTTCTACCCATTTCAACTTTTTCTCTTTCATACCCTCTGCTTAAGAGTGCATGTTCGTAAACAGCCACATGTTCCAACTGAACATGGCGGTCCACATTTCACATCTCCCCATGGAGCAGATGTCTTAAAGCCATGTCGAGTGTCAGAGTCCAAAACAAAAAAACAAAAAACACAATGGGAATGGCGACCCAATTGCCATCCCTTTAAAACAGTGCACACCAGAACGCCAGCTCCCTTTCAATCAACTGATCCAATTGGCATGCATTCAAAGGGGGTTAACTCCTATTATGCAAAACAGTTTCCACCCCAAGTGCGATGAAAATAAAACCGAAAGCGGAACAGACGCAAAAAAAAATTGTGGAACACTAAGCCGCACACAAAGAATACCAGGAAGCCAAAAAGAAAACCAACATTGAAGCCCAAGTTTCGATGGGTATCTTTCGAAATGGTTTCTCGGTATCCTGCATCGCACCGTACAACACACATCCGCCAGATGAGAATGCACCGACCGCCGCCAACAAAAGCAACAGCATGATGAACACTAACGCCCGAGGGATTTCGTTTTGATTGCATTCGGACATTGACTGCAATTAGAGAAAACATACGTGTGCAACGTGGTACACGGCCAGGACTAGCGCTCTACAAGTGGACGACGGCGAGGAACGATGTGCTGGATTAAAATGGAATCCAGAGCGACAGATACGGCCGATGGAGGGGCGGGCGGTAGTGAAAGGACGCGGAAAGGATGAAAACGATAGGAAGGACGAAAAGGATTCGATTGCCAAATGGCCTTCGTGCCGTATTCACAATGAAAATCGACCACATGTACTACATAAGACTTCCGGATAAAGAGGACCTGTACTGCAATCGATGCCAGCTAGCTCCGACTACCATATCACATATTCAGAGCAGAGCACCTCCAATCGATCAACTGTGCGGAATCCAACAGATATTCCGAAGTGCAATAATGCGTGCCAAGTACCCATTCATCCAATCGATTGCTATGTTTGTTCAGAATCAAAGAAAGCGTTCATCACAACCGCACTATGTAGTACCAATGCCAGTTCAATGGGGCCTCCTGTGAAAAGGTGTGTCCCGATGAGGTTCTACCTGTCGACTTCAATTTGGCGAACCGCGACCAAGGAAGAAAAAAAGTAAAAACTCATTTTTCACGGTCGTTCATGAGTTGCGTTGCGGTTTGATTTTATCCGCTTCCATAGAATAATCCCATTGCGCAAGGAATAACAAAGGATGACGGCCTCCAAAAATCGTGGCATTCAATTCAAATTGGTCGCTGATCAAACAAGCGTACACTGATGCCAAATGACACCGACGGACAAACGGAGAGCGAAAAAAAAAAACCAAAAGACGCACAAGAAATGAACGAGCAACGTCCAGAAAAATTTGTTAGTAGCCAAGAGAGGAACCTCAGAAACCAGATCGGTTGCGTCGTGTCGTCAAGTGAATGAGAGCTAAATTCCAATTCTGTGTCGTTATGAAAGCATGTGAAACCAATTGAAATCCTTGGATGATTCAGTGCTAGGTGTTTGCTGTTTGGTGTCGTTCCGTGCATGCTTTTCAGTTTCTTGGGAATCGGAATCGGAGCAACAAGTCGCGGTGTCAAATTTTTGATATCGCCGTGGTTGTGCACCTGAATGGAATCGCAGCATGCAAGGGGATATGCTGGCATGGTCTGTCGGTAATCATTAGAATCACTGAAGAATTCGTTGCGTCATGGGAATCGAGTGGATCTCGAGGAACTCTGATTGCTTTACACTACAGGTGAGCTTTATAAAGATTGTGAGCTTGCTCGGCAGTTTTCTTTATCTTTTCAGTTATTTATCTCTGAAAAACTTGGCCAAGTGGTTTTCAGCGGCCGTTTCGCATGCCATTTTCTTACCATCAAGAGAGTTTCGCAGAGGCTGAAACAAATGGCAAGTTCCGGGCTATACGGTAGACGCATCAAAACGTCCCGATTGCGTTCTATCAATTTGTTCGAAGACATCAACGATATATGTGGCCTGGCATTGTCATGATGGAACATAACTCCTGTTTGGCTAATACTGGTAGCTCTTTCATGATTGCTTCATTCAAACGGTCGAGTTGTGCACAGTAGAGGACCGAATTGACCGTTTCGCAAAGTGAGTAGCAGCTCATAATGTACAATTCCTTCCATTAATTTTTTTGTCGTAAATTCAGAAGAGAGAGCACGGAAAGCGTGAGATCGAGGAGATGGAGAGATGCATCCACAGGAATGACGCCCGTAAGTTTTACAACAAGGTAAAACGAACATGCCATGGCTACAAAGCCAGAGTGGCGACCTGCAGGGATGAAAATGGAGAACTGGTAGTAGAGTCGCAGTCGATGCTGTGGATTTGGAAAGACCACTTCTGCAGACTGTATAACGGCGATGATAGACAAGATACCCCTGTCAGGCAGAATGAGCCATTCGCAATGGACCACGGGAAAGCATGCCCGACGAATGGAATCTCAGCATCGTTTGCCCGGTCCATAAGAAAGGAGACCCCTATAACTGCGCCAACTATAGGGGAATAAGTCTCCTTAACATCGCATATAAGATCTTCTCTGCCGTATTGTGTGAACGCCTGAAACCGTTTGTGGATAACCTGATCGGCTCTTATCAGTGTGGTTTCAGGCCAGGTAAATCCACAATAGACCAAATATTTACGCTACGGCAGATCTTGGAGAAGACCCAGGAATACCAAATCGACACTCACCACCTTTTCGTCGATTTCAAGGCCGCGTATGACAGCGTATATAGAGACGAGCTGTACAAAGCCATGTCTAGTTTTAACATCCCTGTCAAACTCGTCCGACTGTGCAGGATGACAATGGAGAATTCTCGTTGCTCCATTAAGGTCGGTAATGAGCAAACCGAGACCTTTGATGTTAAAAAAGGATTTAGGCAGGGCGACGCGCTGTCGTGCAACTTTTTCAACATCGTGCTTGAAAAGATCGTGCAAGAGTCACTGGCCAACACAAGAGGTACGATTTATTTCAAGTCTACGCAATTGCTTGCGTACGCCGACGATATTGACGTAATTGGACGAAAACAGCAAGACGTCAATGAGGCCTTCGTGAGCATTGAGGTAGAAGCGGCTAAGATGGGTCTCAAGGTTAATGAGGGTAAAACCAAATATCTGCTTTCATCTAAAAGAGACGGACAACACCGACGTATTGGCCAGAACATCACCGTGGGCGGATATAACTTTGAAGTGGTCAAGGAATTCGTCTACCTTGGCTCACTGATTACCAGCGACAACAACACCAGCGCTGAGATAAAACGCAGAATCACTCTTGCCAACCGCTGTTTCTTTGGGCTCAAGAGGCAATTGAGAAGTAGAGCCCTCTCTCAGAAGGCCAAGGTGACACTATATAAGACCTTAATAATCCCAGTCCTCCTTTACGGCGCAGAGGCTTGGACCTTAACAGAAGCGGATGAAGATGCCCTTGGTCGTTTCGAAAGGAAAATTCTGCGCAACTTTGTTCAAACGGTGTATGGAGGAGAAGATATAACGAAAAACTGCACGGGTTGTACAGCGACATCGGCCTGGTACGACGTCTACGGATACAGCGTCTAAGGTGGCTAGGCCATGTAGAGCGCATGGAAGATATAGCTCCGACCCGAAAAGTCTTCGAATCCACTCCGGAAGGAAGGCGCGGTAGAGGACGGCCGCCTCAGCGGTGGCGCACGCAGGTGGAAAGGGACCTCAACCAACTGGGCGTGCGGCACTGGAAACAGCTGGCCAAAGACCGTGCCGGCTGGAGACGCTTGTTGGTTGAGGCCCAGGTTCATCACGGACTGTAGCGCCACCTAAGTAAGTAAGTAAGTAAATTCAGGCTTTGAAGTTGTTTGTGGAGGGTCACCGGCCTTTGGCTATGTTTTCTTACATTGGATATTTTCGTTTCGTTTTAGCAGCGTTTTACTGATGGTAAATTGATAAATTTCCGTTGCAAATTTCTTTGCATTAATTTATATGGCATCCAAACATCGAGCTTCCTTGAGTAGGCAAACTGTCATGTGAAGTTGTAGCTCCACCAGCTGCATCCTTTCGTCGACTTTTTCAGTGATTGGCCGATCAGAACGAGACGCATCTTTGACACCAAAACTTCCGGAACAGAATCCAGCAAAGCACTCCTGGGTGCGGCGTTTATTTATAGTATTCTCACCATACACTTCACACATTTTTCGGTATGTTCTTGCCGCATTTTTACTTTTTGTAGTAAAGGAGCACACATAACGTATTTCTTCAAATTACTTAGTCAAAAATGTCACCTTTCAAACTGAGGCTTTATTTCTGAGCCAATACTGGTTAACGTCAAGTAACAAACGACAAAGAACTAATACCAAAGGTCAGATGACAATGGGGATGTCAAAAATGTGCGTGTATGTGGGTCATATTTCACAGTCGCTACCAGCATTGAGCAACAGTTGTAGTTTGTAAAGCACATTAATAGTCATTTTCCGTCTTCACCGTGGCACAGTGAGTGGTGTGTTGGCCTCTGATCTCGGTGCTTCTCCTCAACGATGTATTGACAAAACCCCCTGTAGTATAATTGTCATGAAAAACTTATCGAAATTCGCCGTTCGATGATTCTGATTTGTTTGAACGCGCGTCAAAGATGGACATCAGCAATGAGGACATTGGCAGATAGGGCAAAGCTCTTAATTGTATTATCTGAAGAAAGCAATCGCCCAGAAGCGCGCAGCTTTGTCCAATAAAAGAGGAAATGTGTTCCGTCAGGACTATGCCAGGCCACACACATCCATAGTGACTCGCCAGGAACTCCGAGAGCCTGGCTGGGAGATCCTTATACAGCCACCTCATAGACCGGGCATGACACCAAGTGATTTCCAGTCGGAGGCTTCTACTACGCAAACACTGGTCCATTTTACTCCAGGCAGACACCTAACATTAGTGTATTTTCCCCGTTTTTCGGAGAAAAATGAGAAAGAGCTACGGTGACGTAAAGCTAGGAGATTCGGCACACACCACGTCGGCCCCAAGGGTGCTCCACCGTGCGCGAGCAAAGGTGGGACAGTCGCAGAGAAAATGCTCTGCTGCGTTATCCTTCTCGCAACATGCAGCACAAGTAGGCGTCTCACTGAGGCCCGTTTAGCAAACGGGTTATGGTCCTTAATGACTCCAACAAGTCTTCTGCAGTCAATTCTCCTTAAGGACTGGATTTCTCGCAGACATCAGACGCGCTTAGTCATCCTGAATCCTGGATAATCCCTCCATCTACGGTTGCGTGTGTTAAACACGCAATCGTTAATGTAGGAATTTACCGTGGACGCAGCTAGAGTTCATCAGAGATCTGATTTCCTGGGATCTCAGAGTGACATGGAGCCCATACAAGCCTTAATGAATTTCGTCTACCGACTCTATTCAAGAAGGTCTTGAGTTCATGTACTAATTTAGAGCTAGCTGAAGGGTTGGACACAGCTTTTAGGTCAGCATGGCTATCACTGCAGACGCATATGCTTTTTCCCATTCACCTGTGCTCCACAACACGCATGGCCATTAGGATTGCATATAGCTCCGATTGAAAGACAGACGCATATTTTCCTAACGAGAAGTTTTCGCGCTCAATAAAGACCCCAGCTCCAGACGCCCTCCCAGACCTGGAGCCAACCGTGAAAATGCGAAGATTCAGATCCAGATTCAGTATCCAGATAGAGTCGACTGTGAAATTACTGCGCAGTAGGATGACCGGTGTGAATGCGTCAGAAAACATGTCCATGAGACAGGAGTCGCAGGACATTTCTTGCGCAAATACACTGTTATTCCTGTGCGAGTTGTGCCAAAAGCCATATCCCAAGAGACGAGACATGACTTTAAGAGCACACCCTCTGATGAATATATCAAGGGGTGAAAGGCACATCATAGCATCTAGAGCGGTGCCCGGCGTGCTGGGGAAAGCCCCTGTAGAGTTGAAACAAACCGTTCTTTGGAGCTTGGTGAAAAAAGCCGATGGAACATGCTAACCTGCATGTTAGCATGGAGATGGGGTGCCTTTTAGTACCAGCTGAGTAATGTCAGTCTTTTTCCTCCTTCTCGTGAAGAGAACGACATCGGTCTTAAGAGGATTAACCGACAGCCCATTTATTGACTTGCTTTGAGACGGACATTCGCTAAGTATGAGTCGACAGAAATAACGGCAAGCTGAGAGTCGATCACTATGCACCATAACAGCGGAGGCAGGAAGCCGCCATACGGGCAGCTCCTGTTTACGTCGGATTTGACACATTGATCAAGACCTGCATCAGCGGTTAATGTCCTGTGCATCACATTGCTTAGATCCATAAGACAAGTGCTTCCTCTACGCCATGCCGTCGGGCCTGGCGAAAGTTGCGTTATTAAAAGCTCCCTCAATATCGACGAAAATGTCCAGCGCGTACTCTTTCCTTTTGAGCGCGCATTCAATTCCTCCAACTAGGTTTTAAAGCGCAGTCTCGCAGGATTTTCCGCGTTGATAAGCATATTGCAGCTCCGAAAGAGGATGCATCCGAAGGGCAACTTTGCGAAAGTGCATCTTTACCAGTCCCTCCATGCTTTCCAGCAGAAAGGATGTTGGACTAATTGCTCTAAAACTCTTGGCAAGTGAGTAATCCTTTTTTCCTATTTTGGGAATAAAGACTACTTTGACCATGCGCCAAGGAATAGGTATGTAGGCAATTGCCAGAATATCAGTGAAAATTATTTTCAAAATAGGAAACAGCTGCCTTATACCTTTTTGCAGCATAACAGGTCGGTGCCTGGCGATTTAAAGCCATCGAATTTGCCACAGCAAATATGCCTGTCAGCACCGCCACCTTTTTCGGTCGCAGCACCGGCCATAACAGGATCCTGAACGCATTTGGGGAACTGATCACGCTCTTATTGGGAGGTTCAACCTTCCCAATAAGAGGAAGAGAGTAAGAGGCGCATGCCGAAAGTGCTGGAATGCTTGTGCTTCCTGCAGCAGCCTTTCCTTACCGCCGACGTTGTCTGCACTGTGCTGCCGGAGAGTTCGAAATAAATGGTGGGGCCTCCAGAATCCTTGCCCCCCCCGCGGTTAAAAAAGTCGAGGGTGGATTTACGATGTTGCCTGTTGCGGGTGCCACCTGAAGTACTAAAATCATTTAGGTTGTCCATTCATTTTTGGGTCTTCGAGTCTTAGTTCGAGGTCTATGACCTCTTAAGCCTCCCACCACAACAAGGCGCCCGAAGAAGCAAGGAGTCGACCACCGTGTTTAGAGTTGAAGGATGGCCTCCTCACAAATCTTGGGCCACTTTCCTTCTTGTTAAATTTCTTTAGTTGTCTCCTCCATTAACAATTAAGAGCGCCTTTTTAAATTCTAAAAGCTAGCCTTGGACCCAATTAGCTACTGAGCACAAAATACTGTCCAGCGTCAGAATGCGAAGTTGTATGTCAGTTGCAGATAACATCGTTAGTAAATTGTCTTTATTCGTTGTATTAATTTGCCTACTTCTAGGAATAAATTATGTTTTACAGAAGAGGTTCAAATCCGCATCTCTGTGGTACTCCAACCATTACCTTGTTTTTGTTACTATTTGAGGAGCAGAGGTTAATAAGTAACAGTTTCACTAAATCAAACGTTCGTCACCACGTTTGCTTGCAAATCTTGTAACTTGTATCTTGTAACTTGTATCTTCTGGACCACCGGTTTCCCTGCACTGTATACTACATGCTGAAGCCCATAGATTATAACCAAATTTTGAATTTTGGTTATGACATTGCTTCGTATGTAGATCCGCAAAGTGAAGGTCCGTACTTCGAATTAAATTATTTCTGCCCGAACTGCGTGTGATCTTCACTTCCTTTCAGTGCCTTTCATCGCGCAAGAGGATTACGAACAGCAGGGAATATTCAGACTTCCAAAAGAACAAAAAAAAAACCGGAGGGGCAGGGCGAATTCTGAAATTAAAAACAAAAACCAACCGAATTCATGTCAAAATTTGAATAAAGTGTGAAAAGCAGCTGCAACTGCAACTATAATACACAAGACTCGAGAAGAACGTCGTCGCGTCGACTACATATGTATGAACCATCAACAATTTCACCCGGAACCACGACTAAAGGAAATCATTAAGCGGCAAGTGTTCTAACTTCAATTAGCAGCTTAAGTCGATGAGAGCAAAAATGCAAAGCCACGAACGTATTTGCATTTTGCTAATCACGTAAGCTTAGTACTGCCAACGAGACTTAATCGATTTGACATTGCAGCGCACAGTCGCCGAGCTCATTGAATTCCATTTCCTATTCTTATACAATCAATCTTTCCTTAGACTCATTATACGAGTCCATATGTACAACTGCATATAGTACCGATCAGTAGCTGCTGTTGAAATTTCACCTAGTCGTGCGCTATCTCATCGCATCGATCAAATGCTGATTGGACACGCACGCGTATGGCGTCCCAGTGCTCTCGTATTTGTGCTAATATTTCGAAAATTGCGTTTTTATGGTAATTTTCTTTGATATTTTCTCTGCGATAAATGCAACGATTGCCAGATCGATTGGAATCTGAAAGTACCAAGTGACATAGAGGAAGACGGGCGAGGCGGGAGAACGGTGAAAATTGCAAGGCAGCGCGGCGGCACAAAATTTCCCGCGGCGTTGTGTAGTGGAAATTTTATCACTTATTCCATTCCCCTGACAGCGGTCCAAATAATAATTAAGTTGTAAGAGGCACGAGATGCAAAATATGCTCTGTATTCTCGGTATTCCAAAGACCAGAACAGAGGAGCGAACGCATCTCCATTCAGATCTCTTGCTGTGCGCCAAAGCACGGTAGGGCCGCGTGTCAGATGGCCCCGGAGCCTTTTCGAGGAGAGAATGTTATTAGGAAAAATGTTTTAATATGTGTATCTAGGGGAATTTATTACCAAGAGAATCCTGATCCTTATCAGGACACGATTTGTGCTGTTATTAATGAAAACATGTAAGCTGTAAGCTGTGAGCTCTAAGCTATGTATAAGCAACACGATCGCAATGATCTATGGCAGCGCATAGAATAAAATTGAAATACTTGAGTTTAACAGGAAAAATGCGAAATGAAGTTGTCTTTCCAGGTTCCAGGATCAGGCAGTCGGTCGTTTTAATAAAGTTGAAGTTAAGCTTTAAAGTGAATCAAACACGCGTCACGATAAATTAACTGTGGCAGCCAGGAGACAACGGGAAGACAGATGTGCTTGCACATCACAGCATTCTACCCCGAAGTCATCGCGTTTAATTGTTAGTCAGAAACGAGATGTGCCTGCTTGACGCGTAAATCAGGCTACGCTTGCCTTTCGCTAGTAATCCATCCATCCATAAATTTTCCCTTACGTTCCTTCTACTAAGGCTCTATAAGACCATGCATGCCCGCAGCACCATGTTTACTATGGTAGTTGTCAACGTAAAGCATTAATATTCATGTTCGAGGTGAGTTTTAATTTAAATTAGTTGGAAGAAGGCACCGAACGTACAGGAGCACGATGGAAGCGACGAGCGGCATGGATAGGTTGGAAAGATCTGTGCGAGTGCAAAGTCATAAATCTTACAAAAGGACAACGCACTGCCAGTGGTTGAGCGACTAAGCTCCTAAATGCTCTGCATGGACGTTTTGCTCCTCGGTGCGGGAAAATACTGAGGCGACAACAGGAGGTGCTCAGGCACTGGCAGCATCACGATCTGCATATATGCGTACGAGTATATCCTTGACTGAATTTCAAATCGCGTTGAATTTATTTGCAAGGATTCTCCGTTCTTCGTTCGCCGTTCGTCGATAAGGATCTGTTTGGGGTGAAGCACGTGCATTCAAATAACTCGAATTTCCCAAAGGATATTTCCAATTTGAAAGTTTCTCATCGTTGCTCCTAAACGTTTTCACTTTTCAAACTCCATCTCATCCTCGTTTCGGTTGCTGTGTATTCTTCGTCGTATCATACGGTGTAGATCAGGAAATGCATTCGTACTCATATCCATACGTATGAACATTCGATGCATTCTTCTCTGAATTCGAATTCAGTTTTTAACGAATGGAATATTTGCATTTGAATGGAATATGACACGAATGGTGACCCAGATACATATGAAGCACATACGATTCGATGTGTGCTCCGTTCCATTTGGTGAATCTTTTGTTTTCGCCACGTTTCAAGGAGAATTTGCAATTTGTTTGTAGAAGATTTGTTGGGTGTTAACGGAGCGAGTTTTTCTGTTTAAGAAATTCTCTATTATGTACGTGTTATGATATAAAGTTTAATGTTGATTTGTCCGAGGGCTAAACAGAAGTATTGAGCAATGGCAATCAACGCACGAAGGTCTGTCAATACCGAAAGGCTTACATTGATTCGTTGCCACATTTCCTTTTTTGTATGATTTTCAATCGCTACCCTCGTACCGTCGATTATTGACAAACGCGAAGGTTACTCGTATGTATAGTGAGATCGAAACTCAAATGAAATTGTGGTTTTGGCAGTTAGACTTTTTTTTTAGAAAGGCATGGAGCCCATGGACGGCCGGAGCCTTTCAATAGCCCGTACAAATTTAGGTTTTCTATTGTCTACCGCCGGCTCCAAAAGAAGTTCCGAGAAGTTTGTCCTTATAACTACACGACAAGACATCTTGTTCAGAACTCAACTGAGGAAGAGAGACACTCCCATAACCTGGCTCACTTTTGTACTTTACAGAAGCACAGTGAGTAACTACGTTTCCACTCAAGTCATATTCAAACAATGTCTCACCGCACAGGGAAAATAGCATCGATCTGATCAAGTATAGTTCGCGGGTATACCTCCAGTGAAGCTAAAGGACTTGGAACTCAGCTTCTCTGTCCTTTACAAGTATTTTTGGCGAGTATCTGTTACGAACTTTTGAGACTGAGGTCGGTCCAGAGATCCTTGCGATTCTGCACGATTCGCGTGACCCCGCCCCTTTGCGTCGAGTCTGCGCCTATGTACTAAACCACACCCTGCATTCTTCTGCCACTCTTCCGGCGGGACTGCGACTAGGTATTACTTCGCGGGATTGGCAAGCAATTCATGCTACTCCTGTCCTTGCCGCTTCTACCTTCCTCGGCTCTGTCCGTCCATTCGCTGAATTATATTTTCAGGTCTTGGTAGAGTGCCCCTCCAATCTGTAAAGCGTCTGCATTCAAAAATTACCTGTCTGACGTTGTCCTCTTGGTTTGGACAATCTGGGCAAAGAGGAGAAGTACCGTGTTCAAACCGTGTCACCGACCAGACCGTGACCAGAGAGAAACTGCGTAAGATGGTAGTTGCAGTTTCCTTGTGTTTGGCTTAGCCATATATCTATAGATGGAATTAGGGTATGAGTCCATCTGCCCTTTGTGGTGTTATTCCACCGAGTTCGCAATTGAGCAATCGAGCACGACCTCTCTTTTTTTTTTTTTTTTTATAGTCGTAGCTATGAAACGAATTTGAACTATGGTCCTTCCGCTCGACGGTCGATGATGTTAACCACTGCACCACGGCCACCCCCTCTTGCTCCTTGCAGGTGAATTCCTCTCATCTCCTCAGCGAGAATGTCAATGGGACTCATCTCAGCAATGACAAATGCGGTTTCGTCAGAAATCGTCCGGTAGCCGCTGATTATTCTCAGTGCATAGAGCCAGTACACCGGTGACAGTTTTCGGCAAGTTTCCTTCCTCTGGAGCGCTTCTGCCCAGACTGATGCAGGATACAGCATAACTGAGCTCACGACACTGCTCAGCAGAATCCTCTTCGCTTATCCGAGCCCACGAATCATTGGTAGTATCCTGGAGAGAGCCGTTTGTAGAGCTTTTTGCTCATAGTCTGCATGTACTTACTTTGAACCGCAGCCTGTTGTCAAGCATCACAACGAGGTATTTAACCGCTTCCTTGGATCGGATATTCTGGATACTCACTCGTCTTATGGTCTGCCAGTTCGGGGATTGCAGATTGGAGCCATTACTTAATCTGGGCGACTGCTGGCGTTTATGGCTGATTCGGCTTCGTGTGTGTGCTTTGCAACAACAACGATAACTATGCAATCTGAAAATCCAACTATGTTCACTTCTTGGGGAATCCTTGGTCTTAGGACTCCGTCGTATATTAGGCTCCAAAGAAGAAGGTCCAGCACCAATCCCTCAGGAACCCCGGCGGCGATGTCGTTCCTCCGTGACATAGCTTAGTGTTCTGTCTTTAAGGTAGTCAGACACTATCCGTAGCAGTTAGTACGGTATTTCCATTCCAAAAGAAGACCTTCTTATCTTCTCGTCGATGTCTTCAAAGGCTTGGCTTCCGCATATCCATAGCTGCTATCGAGGCTTTTACATGGTTAGTTTATCGAAACCACGTCTGCTTTTTCGTCCTTCGTTGTCTGCCACAGGATATCCTGAGCTACTCCGCAATGGTTCAGGTTTATTTGTATAACTTTCATCATTGTTTACTGGCAATAGCTTTCGTAAAAACTGGGCGTCTTCCACTCCCGGCTACATGCTTTGCGTTCTCTGGGTCGTTTTTCCGACAGAGCATGCATGATGGCTCCTTGCTGGAGTTCTTTGCTATGTGGCCTTCCGTTCCCCATATTCTACAGAGTATTGAGCGATCTTCTGCACCTTCGCATCCAGTAGCTAAGTGCCCGATTTCGAGGAATTTGAGTAGGATTTCTTGCCGAATTCCGCAGTTTACCCGTCCTATATTTAGTCTTCCCGCTTGGAGCATTTTTTTGGCTACCTCTGCTGGAAGGCTAATTATTGCACTTTGGGTGCGTCCATACGTCTGCCGACATGACGTACGTAAGCGATATCCTGTCGAATCGGAATTGCACTCTACGAGTAATTGCATCGCAGACTTCTTCCTTTGAGCTCACCTCTTCTATGCTTTTATATTCGATAGTGATACGGTGCGTGAGGACCGTTTGGTCAAGGGTTTCGCATATCGTAGTTTACTCTCGATGTCCTTGAGCTATATTAGCGGTTCTCCTTTAAGTGTTCTCCTGATTCTTAAAACTTCTTTGCCAACTTGTTCTAATTTGGGGGTCTGTTTTTATGTTGCCGGGTATCTCTGCATACGAGGTTTCCTCTTTGGCCTCGATGACAATTGCTTCGGGCTTGGCCTTTTTTACAGATATTTTTCCAACAGGGGGTATGGTATCCTACTCTAATTCATATCCCTGGAAGGAGACAGAAATTAACCTCATGATGTGGTTACACTACAGGAAATATCATTGGCCTCTGATGTGTTTATGGATATTTTTAATGAGTCAGATAAGCATTCGGCCTATTCGTGAAAAGACAGAGCGGCACCTTAATACGCAAGTGAGTTGTCAAGGGATTATTCAAATATAAGTTCAAGTATCCGTACTTGATAAGTGGGACCTCGAACATTTTCGTGAAGGCTGAGAGTAGAGCGTAAGGACACTCGTACGTGGAAGGGAATGTCTAAAAGAAAATGCAGAAGATCGCTATCTGTTGCGAGTACTAATCTAAGGGGTCGGGTATTATGTAGCAACATATGCCACTAACATACGCAGGCCGCCGTGGCGCAGTGGTTAGTGTCTTGGGCTCTGGCGCACGATGAGCGAGTTCGGATCCCGATAACACCAACGCCATCGAATGTTTATTTCGCGACGTTCCTCCTCGGCGGAGTACTGGCAAAACCCCCCGTAGTAAACTTGCCATGAAAAAGCTTCTCGACTCACGCCGTTCGAAATCGGCATTAAACTGTAGGTCCCTTACACCAGTGTGAGAAATAAATCACACACAACATGGTGATTGAGAGAAGCTTGGCTCTGGCCCTTCATGGGCTGTAAAGGCACCAAATAAGGCGTAACAAACATATACAGAGTCTGAAAACGACATTTTAAATAGGTTTCAATACGAAATAGGTGTCACAGGCCGCGCGAATGACCAAGATAAGTCAACCATTGACATTGACGTCCCGAATAGGTACTAATCATATAGAGCCAAGCTCACCCATCGAATAGCGATTATATCTAACTAAACAGTGGTACAAATAAGACCTACAACCTGAATCAGCTACGCTGACAATCGGCCAGAAGCCAACTGCGAAAAACAGGCCAGTTAGAGCCATCGACCAAGATTACCAAATGATTACTGGAGCGATCGTAACCACAAATCAAGCAAAGTGATATAAAGAGTTTCAAGATGACCTTGAAAGCGCCGTGGCGCAGTAGGTAGGGTGTTGGCCTCCGGCGCCGATGACACGGGATCGAATCCCAACAACAGCCATGTCATCGAACGTGTTTTTCACAGTGCTTCTCCTCAGCGGGGTACTGACAAAACCCCTGTAGTATAATTGTCAAGAAAAGCTTCTCGAATCTCGCCGTTTGGAACCGGCAATAAACTGTACGTCCCTTTTACCTATGGGGAAATAAAATCACACACAACAGGGCAAGATGAAACGCATTATCGCAGGAGATGAGACTTGGGTTTATAGTTACGACTTGGAAACAACCGATCAATAAATGAATATCGTGCTAAAGGTGAGGCATGTCCAAAAAAAAAATGGCGCCAAAGTCGTTCGTTTGCGTGTAGCTATGCGCTTAAAGAGGACGCAGTTTTGGTGAGAAAACTGTTGGTTTTTGCACCACGATAATGCACCGTGTCACACTGCATATAGTTCCGATATAGTTCCACAATCACTGACTTGGCACCGTGGCTATTTGACAAACTCAAAACACCGCTGCGGGTTGCCGTTTTGAGTCGATAGCGCAGATTCAAGCCGTTGGCATAAGTTCATTGTATCAGGTGTTGATTAATGCTTAGTTTTTGGGCTCAGTAGTATAAATGGAGGCTAACCCTTTAGAATATACTACAACTGACTTTATGTAGGAACTCAAGGTCTGGCCTAAGAAATTCGTTACAATATCGCTCTCAAAAGAGATATTGACGTCTTTAATGGTGTTGCTTTCCTACAAGGAGGACGAGCGCTCTTTGACACGCCTTTTATAGGTCAAGGGCCAACGAGATCTCTTTCTATTTATCAATCCAGATATGTCAATTTTCCAGATTATGGACACTTATTAGTTGTTCTTCGTATGTGCCTTTGCACACTCCCCCATTTTTAGACGTGGTTACGTGCCTAGTTAGGCTTAGCAAGTCTTCTTCTTCTTTGATGGCGCTACAGGTTTTTTTTTTTTTTTGTTTGTTTATAGTCACACTCGTACTCAAGGCCATGGCCTTATAACGTTTTGAACGTTGTACGAGCGAAGGTAACAGGGATAGGGAGAGCTTCGCGCAGGTTGATGTTTTTCCACACAACCTGAACGGAGTGCAGTGGTTTTTGGGTCGTAGATGTTCGTTTACTACTCTCAGGGGTGGTTTCTCCTACATAGGACGAGAGCCGACCAAATTTCGAGTTGGTTATAATTCACAGTGATTCGTTCATGCACCTTTTGGTGTTGATATTGCATACACAGAGGATGAATTTAAATTGACCATATACTGTGGTCGCTTTCCATTCACAACTGTATTGCATACTTTTTTCCGTATAGGAATTGCTTTTTCTTGGCTATGAAATGAATTTGAACTATGGACCTTCGGCTCGACGGTCGATGATGTTAACCACAGTTAACCAAAGTTCGGGGTGAACCAGGGCCTCAACCAACAAGCCTCTTCAGCCGGCCCGATCTTTGGCCAGCTGCTTCCAGTGCCGCATGCCCAGTTGGTTGAGGTCCCTTTCCACCTGAGCGCGCCACCTTAGATGCGGTCGTCCTCTGCTTCGTCGTCCCTCGGGGTTGGAATCGAAGACTTTTCGGGCCGGAGCCGTGATGTCCATTCGCTCTACATGGCCTAGCCATCTTAGGCGTTGGATCCAAAGACGTCTAATTAGGCTGATGTCGCTGTACAGCCCGTAGAGTTCTTGGTTTACACAAACGGAACCAAAGATTGCACGCAGAATTTTCCTCTCAGAACGCCCAAGAGCCTCTTCATCCACTTTTGATGAAGTCCAAGCCTCAGCGCCGTAGAGGAGGACCGGGATGATTATGGTTTTGTAGAGGGATTCCTTAGTTTTTCGAGAGAGGGCTCTACTACTCAATTGCCTCTTGAGCCCAAGCTTTTGCTTTTTACCTCAGCGCTGGTGTCGTTGGTGTCGTTGCTGCTTGTCACTATCGAGCCAAGGTAGATGAAGTCCTTGACTACTTCAAAAATATAGCTGCCGAAGGTGACGTACTGACCAAGACGTCGGTGTTGTGTGTCTTTCTTTGATGACAACATATTTTGGTCTTGTCCCACCCTTAGACTCACCTTAGCCGCTTCTGCTTCAGTACTTGCGAACGCCTTATTGACGTCTCGCTCTGTCCGTCCAATAACGTCAATGTCATCTGCGTAGGCAAACAATTGTGTGGACTTGAAGTAGATCGTACCTCTTGTATTGGCCGCAGAGTCGATCTTTTCGAGAATAATGTTAAAGAAATCACATGACAGCGCGTCGCCCTGTCTGAAACCTTTTTTAACGTCAAAGGGGTCGGTTAGTTCACCTCCAACCTTAATGGAGCAGCGAGAATTGTTAAAACATGACATTTCTCTGTATAACTCGTCTCTATAAACACTGTCACATGCGGCTCTAAGGTCGACAAAAAGATGGTGCGTGTCGACCTGGAAATGATGGGTCTTCTCCAAGATCTGCCGTAGTGTAAATATTTGGTCTATCGTGGATTTTCCTGGCCTGAAACCACACTGGTAGGAACCTATCAGATTTTCCACGAATGGTTTCAGGCGCTTACACAGTACGGCAGAGAGGATCTTGTACGCAATGTTCAGGAGGCTTATCCCTCTGTAATTGGCGCAGTCATAGGGGTCTCCTTTCTCAATTTTTCCACTAGCTTACTAGCCGCGCGACGTTGTTTGTAGCTTGTTTTGAGGGCACTCAGGGTTGGGTCGCAACCCTGAGGGTGCAACACCTGAGGGTGCTGGACCAGGCTTTTGTTTGTCAGCCACTGTCCTGGCACGTTGCCTTTCATTCGTATTGTGACTGCTCCTTGAAGGTGCTAGATCAGGCTTTTGTACGAGAGCCGATGTCGTAGCACCTTGTCGGATAGCGGCATCTCTGCTGCTTCCTGAGGGTGTTGGACCGGGCTTTTGTACATATGCCAGTGTCTTAGCTCCTTGTAGAGCGACTGTCACGGTACCACTATCAGAGGATGCTGGACCAGGCTTTGTGGGGGCCCCTGTCACAGCACCTCGCCGAGACTCGGCAGTTGTACTTGTTTCTGTACATTCTCCCGGTTTCTTGTTTCCTTTTTTGTTGTTATCGTCGTTGTTTTTGTCATTATTATTGTTATTGTTTTTGTCATTGTTTTTGTTCATATTAGTCCCACCAGTAGCGGAGAAAGGGAATACCACCCCTGCGCAAAGATCCGCATTACGCAGGGGGGCTAAGTAATCCTGAGTGCGCCTGGTGCTCAGGATACTCCGTTAGCGACTGGGTTATTTTTGGGATGGGCCCCCAGCCAGGCTGATCATCGGCACGGGTCGTATAACACCTTGATCCGGCCAATTTGACAACATCTTAGCTTCATGTCTCCTCTGGGGTTGCCCCGAGAGTCATTGACCTTTACTAGGCCCTTGACCCGCGTCGAGGTGTGTAGTCACACAAGAGTTTTTTTTTTTTTACGACCCGACTTTCGCCAGGTTCTACCAAAAATTCTGTTTAGACTCATTAGAGTGCCCCTCTCCACGGAAATCTTTAGTAAAAGGCGAAAGATTTATTCGACGCTGAAGAGAAGCCAGAGTTTCCCTTACTCTTTCTTCTTTTCCCTAAGAAGCTTATGCTCCTCCCTTCTTTTTAACTCGAAGAGCTCGCGTGCTGCCCTTGTTATTCTATTCAGCAAGGTTTTATATGCCTTCTGTGGGAATCCTCCTGCACTTGTCATCGAACCAGGTTTTTCCTTGTGGTGGAGCTTTGAAGCTGAAAACGTCAGATGCAGTTCTTTTCAGGGCTTATTTGTAAAGATTCCACTGTTGCTCTATTGACTGCGCGGATGGTCGAGGTGTATGAGAGAGCTTAAGGGAGGCGCCAGCGGCAAAACCCCCAGCGGTTACGGGCGATAGTAGCTTTCCCATGTCTTACTCTACTCCGCTGTGTGATATTCGTAGGCGAATATTGACCACTATGATGTTAGCTCCTCGGCAAATTCGCACATTAAGAATATCTTATCGAATTGACGCTTAATATCATGCACCTCACACGGGCAACCGCTTAGATTCCAAAAAAAAGTTCTGCGCCATCTATGTAACGCTAGGACAGGAATTTACTATATAATTCAGTTCATCACCGTCTTATGGCGCCACCTTTTGGGAAATTTCCATTCCGACCAGCGAATGCACACACCATCGGAAAGTTTTTCTTGGATACATCCAATCAATTACTACACCTGCCAGTTTACAGAGAAGCTTTAACACTTTAGAGACTCAAATTAGTCATCACAGCGCGAAAGCTTTGAGGTTCCGCAATTAGGTCATCAATGAACGGCACTTGAGGACAGTGCCCTTTACATTCCATTACGAGCATGTCGGCGTATCACACCCTTGGGTAGTCAGCCGGTGTACTGAATTCGTACATGTACGCGATTTCGTCATCTCCTGGCCGAGACCATCAGACACCGAATACTCGCTCGATCATCGGCATTCGTCTGGGGAAACTGACTCACACAGTGGTTATCTTCATTTTCACGTACGAATAGAAGAACGACCGGTTTTACAATTGCCTGGTATGTATTTCATCAGGCAATCTCTACGTGTCGTGCTTCTCGTCGCTGCACTGTGATGAAGTGCAGAAGCGGCGTCATCGCAAGCTGAATTGTTTAATAAGGAAGGTGTGCGTTCTCGACAGGAAATTGAATATGTACTAGATACACAATGAGATGTTGATATACGATATTGTTTCGGAGTCGTAGCACGTTCAGTGTTGAGCGGTACACGTGAGTCAGGGTCGCGCCGCTACACACTTGCGTTTCGGTGATGTGTGCAAAGTGAGTGCGTAAGTGTGTGAACGAATCTAAGAATGGGCTAGTGACATTGAATTGCCATCTACAGACGTCATGGAAATCGGTCTCGAGACAATATCGTCTGCAATTTGGTGGAATAGAGTGACCTTTGCCCAATCCATTAGATACACACAATTGTGGCCACAATTGAAATTAAGGAACACGAGGCTCCCGCGATACGACCCCCACCAAACACAGACACAATAGGGGGTCAACGGCATGTGCGAAACCATAACAATAGTAGGCCACTTTGTCTACCTCTAGTATCAGAATCGGTTAAGTGGACGACAGTGTACCTACTTGTGTGTAGGTACGTTCTGTCCCTTATTAAATTCAATCATTTCAATTGGAGAATAAGCGCCGCGCGTGTCCTAACTCAACCGAAACCTTATTCAGCCCAATTGACTGTTGAGGGACAATAAACGTGGATCCACGCTACACTGTGTCCCGGTCTGCTGCGCCATCTACGTGTTGTTAATTAACCAATTTACACTTATGGACATATGTATGTATGTACTACCAGTATGTCGTTCAAGTTCATGGATTGTTCAATAGTACCGCTGCTAACCAGCTGACTTCACGTGTTTCCCATCGCCTGTGAATCTAATTCACATTACGCGGAAAGCAATGTCTGCGATTTCGAAATTTCCTGGAACATTACAATTGCTGAGCTTTATCACGCACACGTCGCCAAACTCCCGCGCTTGTAGCCAGTAGATACATACATACGTACATACATACGTATGTATCTAAGGGCAAGCGGCATTTAGCTTCCAGAAGAAGAGAGTACCTCCAATATCCAAACAAAACCAAAGGTCACCTTGAGAACAACAAAGCTCTGGCCAAACACACTTCGTCATCACTGTGCGCAAGAGAGACCGACCCCCCGTCAATGCCTATGTGGCTCCTTCCAAAAGTATCGAGGAGAACGATACCAAAACGACCGACCGACCGCTTACATACATATAATACTCCTATTCCTCCATTCATCAGTCGAGTGTGTAACATTAAAACATTCAGTTCGCTCAGAGACCGCATAGTGTGTGGACGATACAAGTTTAACGATAACGATATTGAAACTAACTCTACCTATCAGGTACTCCAGTTCAGTGATTTAATTTGTTTGAGATTGAGAATGAAAATTTATTTTGTTTTGTGCATTATCTGGAGGAAATTGGCTAGTGGATTTGATTCTCTGATTTCTGTGTACCTTGCTGTATCTGTATATCCATTGTGTACGTGATGTCATCGGATTTCACCGAAATCGCATTCGATTGCACTCGTGCCGGAGCATACAAATCTACTCGACTCGAATGCCCCAGTAGTGTGTGCCTATTTTTATCTGAATCTATTTATGTACATACCTATATGAGTCTAGATAGATGTAGGGTATTCCCTGGAGGTGATGTTGTGCTCCGTGTTCGGCGGCTGGTAGGTACTACGGTTTGCATGACCTTCAAAGCCGTCGATGGTGTTAAATAGTGCAACAACCCTTACAGCCGGGTACTTGCACTTTTCATCGAGACATGCGTTTCACCAGGGTTTGGATTGCATTCTTTTTCGTTTCATGTTTTTCTTCGTCTCTCTCTTTCTCCTCCTGGTCGGGTTTTTGATGTCTAACATAGAAAGCTCTAACACAATAAAGCTTTGCCATATCCTTCCGTTTGACTTTGAAACGATGTTGTGAAGGACGAAAAACTCGAATTTCTTTTTTGAAATTCTATGCCAGTACCAATAAGGTGATGGTTCTTGTATCTCCCCAGATGGATGGTGGCTTTTCTCATAGGTTGAACGTGGTATTTGAGTTTGTGATTTTTTCGTGATAGGTGCATCCGATCGTTTTTTTTTTTTTTCCTTTCTATAAGGGCAACTAACCGTGAAGAGATCTATCTGTAAGTACAGTGGCAAAACTATTTCCGATTTAATGCTTTTTATTAACTTTATTAAGTTTCGAAAATAGAAGATTTTTACATAAATATTTGCCGGCAATATGTTAGTGTTTTTTATTGGACCATGACGGTCATGTATACATAGGCTCAAGTCATAAATAATTCTGTAGTCGTAAAACTAAAATATTTCGATTGGCGGCTAGGCCTTATAAATATTTTGTCTATGGAGGAGTAAATGAAAATTAATTTTTACCATTTTTTTCGTAATTTTCCATTTAACAGTGAACTCTCAATAAAGTGAACAATTTGTAACTTGGCCAGTCCGCGTTTATATTGTAGCATAAATTGTTCAAATGTTCAAATAGTGGAGAACTCGGACTTTTTTCTATGTTCAGTAAGCTAATTTCCTCTTAATCGGTAAGATGTTAGAATATTTGTGTTAATTGCGATCGTTAATTCCGGCTTCACTGTCCCTGCCTCCTTTTAACAATACCGCCCTTTACTGATGGCTTCACGTGTTGAGGCCTCGTCCAGTTGATGGTGACACTTCCAATATTTGGACTTCTGTCCATTTTAGATGCGATGGTCCTCATGGTTCATGGTTTTTGTCTCAACTTTTATATCAGATGTCTATGCGTCCAGTGATAAGTTTGGTTTCCATGTCAAACAGGTTACAGCCCTCTAATAAGCTTTCACCCCTCTCGGCTTCGGCTGTTTTAAATAAAACATTCGGCCTAGAAACAGAATTTCATGGATCACCGCCAAACAATCATTAAAAATAAATATTCCATGCGATACATCGGCCATAAAACAGCTGCCTGCTAAGTGCGGACGAAAGTTTCCCTCTACAATCCATATTGAACATATGCATGTGCGTCGAATCGATAAAACGAACCCAATAAACATCGAATTTTTCAAATATGTACTCTTCCTGATAAGCATGCTACAAGTATATTTTGGAAAATGATGCATTCGGTGACTCTATTTGTTGTCGGAATACGAGTCTGCGTCAGAGGGCAATAAAGTAATCCCAGAGTCACGGCGCTAAGTGGGATTCCACTTATCGTTTGGACTTTTTATACTCAAATGAATTAGTGAATGTTTTGGTTTTTTTTGACCAAGTTTGGCATATGATTGCAATAAAGCGCTCAAGTTTTTTCGGCGACAGTCTTGCCTTGAGTCATCACTGTCAGGTGGGATTATTTCGTGCTTTCCTGTGTGCTTTTTCTCCTCTTTTTTTTTTAGCAGTGGGTAGTGTGTTGGCCTCTGGCGCCGATGACACAGGATCGAATCCCGACACAGCCATGTCATCGATCATGTTTTCACGGTGTTTCTCCTCAGCGGGGTTCTGACAAAACCCCCTATAGTAAAATTGTCCTGAAAAGCTTCTCGAAATTCGCCGTTCGGAACCGGCAATAAACTGTTGGTCGCTTTCACCTATGGGGAAATGAAATCTCACACAACATGGGTGATTGAGAGAAGCTCTGCTTTGGTCCTTCATGGACTGTAACGCCAACATACATACATACATACAAGGAGGGTTCCAAAGTAAACAGGACCATTTCAAAACCTCTTTTATTTGTACTCAGAAAAGACAGTATAGAATCTAAGGCACGGTTAAGCCTTGTGGGTTACATGAGCCACACTGTCATTTTCAAAACCATAACTCAGCTGCTGACCATCCGTTGTTAATGAAATTTTGGCGGAACTTTAGTGAAGGATATAGTTCCCAACTCAGACAGCCATTAATATGGTGCGCTTCTAGCTTAGCTTAGATGTTTAGTTTCGTGTGATTTTTTAAGCGTTTGGTTTTTAATTGTCAAAAATGAAAATATTGAAAAATGCAAAGGTGGGAAAGGTATATTCGGCTTAACAAACTCGTTTTCGCCATTTTTTTGAGTTGTTTTGTATAAATGTTCACATAGGGAGTACAATTTTAAGTAATTTTTTGCGAGCATTTTGGCTGATATCTCCCTGCTTAACGTCATCTAAGACTGGCAGTTGGTGCTTTCTTGTCGGCTTGAATTATGCTCGCTCAGTTGGTCGATTATAACGACCGTGAAATTATCGAAGTGTACGAACAACATTGAAAGCATGATTTAGGTATAGGTCTTTCTATAATAAAATGGCAATACTGTCTAAGCACGCTTGATATTAATGTATATCAAGAATCACGTGCAAACTTTCAGCAATCTTCTTCTTCTTAATGGGCGCTAGAGTTCGGGATGAACCTGGGCCTCAACCAACATGCCCCTCCAACTAGCACGATCTTTTGCTAGCCTTTTCCATTGCTGCACACCCATTTGGCTGAGGTCCCCTTCCGCCTGTGTGCGACATCTTAAGTGCGGCCGTCATCTGCTTCTTCGGCCCTCGGGGTTGGATTCAAAGACTCTCCGGGCTGGAGCTGTGGTGTTCATACATGGCCCAGCCATCTTAGGCGTTGAATCCGTAGACGCCTGACTAGACTCATGACGCTGTACAGCCCGTAAAGTTCGTGGTCAAATCTTTTCCTCCATCCCCCGTTTGCGTTTATAGGCCCAAAAATTACCCGCAAAATCTTTCTCTCGAACCGACCAAGGGATTCCTCGTCCGCTTTTGATAGTGCCCATGCTTCTGCGCCGTACAACAGGACCGGGATGATAAGGGTCTTATATAGAGTCAACTTTGTCGATCGGGAGAGGGCTCTATTACTCAGTTGCCTCCTGAGCCCAAAGGAACAGCGATTGGCAAGAGTGATTCTGCTTTGGATTTCGGAAGTAATGTCGTCGTAGTTCCAGGTCACTGCGGAGCAAAGGTAGACGAAGTCCTTAACTACCTCGAACTTATATCTGCCAATACAAACGTTCTGGCCAAGACGTTGGTGGTGAGCGTCCTTTTTCGATGACAGCATATATTTATCTTTGCCCTCGTTTACCGCCAAACCAATTTTCGACGCCTTGATCTCAATACTCGCAAACGCCTCATTGACATCTCGCTGTGATAGTACCTATTATGTCAATATCATCGGCGTATGCAAGGAGTTCCGTTGTGCTTCTTGTGTTGGTCAGTGATTTCTGCACAATCATTTCTAATGTGATGTTTGAAGAAATCACTCAACAGCGCATCGCCCTGCCTAAATCCTTTTTTGACATCAAAACTATCGGTAAAGTGTTCACCGATTCGGATGGAGCAGCGAGCATTCTCCAAAGTCATCCTGCATAGTCTGACGAGTTTAGCAGGTATGTCAAAGGTAGACATAGCGTTGTATAACTCGTCTCTAATTACGCTGACGTACAGGATCTGCCGTAGTGTGAAGATCTGGTCGATGGTCGACTTCCCTGGCCTGAATCCGCACTGATAAGGATCTATCAGCTTACTTACAAGGGCTTCAGAGGCGTTGACACAAACGGCAGAGGCGATGTTAAGGAGACTTAATCCTCTATAGCTGGCGCAATTAGAGATCGGACATACGGACATACGATGCTGAGACTCCATTCCTCGGGCATGCTTTCTTCTGACTATATCTTACAGATGAGCTGGTGCATGCTTCTAACCACGTCATCCCCAGCTGTCTTGAAGAGCTTAGCAGACAGTCCGTCTGCGCCAGCAGCTTTATTCGACTTGAGCTTCGATATGGCAATCTTAACTTCGTCGAGGTCAGGGGGACAGAATTCTCTGCGGTCTTCGTCGATTAGAAATGGATCATTCTGCCTGACAGCGGTGCAGAAGTGGTTTTTCCATATTCTCAGCATTGCTGCGATTCTACTACTAGGTGTCCGTTCTCATCCCTGCAGGCTTCCCTTCTGGCTTTATAACCTTGTCATGTTAGCTTTATCTGTTGATAAAACTTTCGATCGTCACGTCTGCAGTAGCACCCCTCCAAACGCTCAATCGCGCGCTTCTCGTGCTCTTTCTTCTTTCTTCTAAGACGCTTGTGCTCCTCCCTTCTTTTTAATTCGTAGAGCTCACGAGCTGCTCTTGTTCTTTTATGTAGCGAGGCCTTATATGCATCCTGCTTCGCTGTGTGAATCCTCCTGCACTCGTCATCGAACCAGGTGTTTCGATGAATGTAGAGCTTTTCAGGGCTTGTTTGCAAAGGCTCCACTGCTGTTCTATTGATAGCGTGGAGGATTGAGGTGATTGAGACGCGATCGGTAAAAGCACGAGCGGCTTCTGGCGATAGTAGCTTTCCGACGTCATAACTTTGTATTCTTACTCTACTCTACTCTACTCTACTCCGCTGCGTTCGTGATATCCGTAAGCGCATCTTAGTGGTCCGAGTCTTAGTGGCCCCTCGGAAAGTTCGAACGTCAAGAATAGTGGAATAGTGTCTGACGTCGATCGCGATGTGATCAATCTGGTTGGTAGTCGATTGATCAAAAGACCGTCAAGTGCCTTTGTGTATATCGAGGTGCGGGAAGCGCGTACTGGCTAGGAGATTTTGCCCCGTAGCAAGATCAATCACCCCGTGTCCGTTATCGGAAGTGGTGTCGTGTAGGTTATGTTTGCCGATGACTTTGCGCTTTTGTGAGAGAAGCTATAATGTCCTGGCAACAACTCATATTTCACGGTCAAACTACGCATTTAAGATTCCTGGTCTTATATTTGCCCAAAGTATTTTGTGATCTCACTTAATTTTCAATACGGTTAAGCAAGCCGCAACCGAGAGAGGCCACGTGTAGACCTACCAGGCCTTTCGATCTAGTCGTCTCACTTATTATAAACGAAGCCAAGCTAATACATAGCAAGACCTCAGCGAGTCTTTATACTTTGCACGTACATGAAAGTTTTTTTGTATACATTCCATCGTCTCTACGTTCGTGCAGAGCTGTGTCATCATTCAAAGACTCACAGATCACTCATCCAAGTCTGGGACATGACTGCTGGACATGAGGGATGGGAAACAGTCATTTTGTTTACCACAACACTTTAAAACAGTTTCCAATTACTTTGGACTAAACAGTGTTTTGCATTCCTATCATGTTCAGAATGCCGACAGCCTTAATCGTGTTATTGGCTATATGGATATGGATTTCATCATACATAGATTCAGTGAACGCAATATTGTATGGGGTCCCCTCCTACCTGGGAGAAGCTTATCTTGTTTGACTTGTAACCCACCGTACAAACATATGTTGCTCTTCCGGCAAATCACCCTCACTGAACAAAAAAATCGCCGTGAGATAATTGCGCGTTTTTGTCGCATACGTGAATAGCAAAAATGTGCGGTAACAAGCTATTTGCAGCTAATTCGCTAAAGATATAAACAAAGTAGCTTATACTACCATCGGCCTCGTAGAGTGAATCATTTGCTTATGGATCAACGAGCTTAGGGAAATGTTTGTCTAATCTAACTGGGAAGACTTTAAACCCAAGTAAGACGTCTCTTATCATTATTTAGAGACGCTATCTCGATCGGGGATGCCTGCAGTTCTGGGAACGTGATTACTAGTCACCTTTGTATAATGACGGATTAATTGTCTCCACCATGTGTACTGCACATCATACGGATTTATGAATCGTGTCTATGCAGCTTATAGTGTGGCGATAAAAGGAAAACAGCGACAATTAGTACTACTCGCTGTTAGTTCCATTTTTATCTATCCAATTCGCAAGCACTTGACATAGCTGATAGTACACGAGTGGAGGACAATAGCGATTTCATTAAAGTTGTTCAATGCTGTGCAATCAACATTGACAGCGCTAATGACGTATCGTGTGGTACTCGTGGAAAGCTAAGTTCACGCGTTATTAACTTCAGTATTTCCCGCTTCCACTCGACAATTCCAGAAATAGCTCGTTTGGATATGTAGATTCCACCCCTTCATGTGTATATACATAGATAGATATTCTCCACGCGTGCTTGTCACTATATTCAACTAGAATACTTCAACTTGTTGATTGACCTTAGCAGAGGTCGAACGATTTCACTACAAGCTCTCTTCTATGACGAATGAAAAGCTCCGACTAAACTGGAATTTACTTTTAATTACAGAACATCAATTAACAGAAGTTATGGCATCAATTAAGGACAATCTCATGTCGCAAGTCGCCGAGACTTTGCCATCATCCGGCAACAAGGTCACCATTGTGGGCATTGGTCAAGTCGGCATGGCTTGTGCATTCAGTATCCTCACGCAGAATGTGTCGAACGAAATCTGCCTCATTGATGTGTGCAAGGACAAATTGACTGGCGAAATGATGGACTTGCAACATGGTTCGAATTTCTTGAAGAACCCCAAGATCACGGCCAGCACTGATTATGCCGCCTCGGCTGGATCCCGATTGTGCGTTGTTACGGCTGGCGTGCGTCAAAAGGAGGGCGAGTCTCGTCTCTCATTGGTCCAGCGCAACACGGACATTCTGAAGAACATCATTCCAAAGTTGGTACAAAGCAGTCCCGATACCATCTTGCTGATGGTATCGAATCCCGTTGATATCATGACCTATGTCGCATGGAGATTGTCGGGCTTGCCGAAGAACCGAGTTATTGGAAGTGGAACCAATTTAGATTCGTCGCGTTTCCGTTTCTTGATGTCACAACGTTTGAATGTCGCTCCAACTTCTTGCCACGGCTGGATCATTGGCGAGCACGGTGATAGCAGTGTCCCCGTGTGGTCTGGCGTCAACATTGCCGGTGTGAGATTGAGGGAATTGAACCCAACTATTGGCACAGCTGAAGATCCAGAGAAATGGAACGAATTGCACGAGCAAGTAGTGAATAGTGCTTATGAGGTGATCAAACTAAAGGGATACACCTCATGGGCTATTGGCCTGAGTGTTGCTTCGCTTGCCTCTGCCATCTTGAAGAACTACAGCAGCGTCGTGGCTGTCTCTACATCGGTTATGGTAAGTCTAACTAATTCTTTTGCATCTTGCAAATCATTTACATTTACCTTCTATGTTTAGTGTGAACACGGAATCGATAAAGATGTATTCTTGTCCTTGCCATGCGTACTCAATGCGAACGGCGTCACATCGATCGTCAAACAGATCCTGACTGAAACCGAAATCGATCAACTTCAAAAATCAGCTGACCTCATGGCCCAAGTACAGGATGGACTTGTTTTCTAAGCACCTAAGAGCACTTTCGAAAAAAAACAAAACAGAAAAGTATTTGCGTGCGATTTTTTCATTTTTCCTTTGATTTATGTTGTAACTTTCAAGTATTCGTAACCGAATCCTTGTAATTTCGTTTAAGTCTCGTCGTACATAGTGGAATCAAATATAAATTATTATTTTTTCGTAAAAAAAACCAAACATTTTTGAGTTTAATTTTGTGAATTTTGCTGTTTGTTTTTTATATACGAGTAAGACAAGTACAAAAAATTGTGAAAAAAGACACGAAGACATACTATAAGTCAACCGAATCTACCTCATTAGCAAAGGGTTCGATGAGAATTGTATGAAGCTGGCAAACGGATACGTTGGACGGGATATTGAATTGGAAATCGTAGTAGAAATATTCATTTAGATAAAAGAAAATTTAGATAAATTTAATGAACAGTAAGGAAATATCGAGATTTTTATGCACAACTAATGTAAGCGGTCGATGTTGCACTCTTTTTAGCTACTGTATTATTGTATGTTAGGTATCCTTGATCTTCTTCGTAGCGAAACGCATAAATAAAATAAAGCGACAGCGTCTACAAAGTTTTTAAGCATTTTTTTGAGTTTTTCATTTTCAAATAGTAACGGCCACAAGCGTATGCCTAGGGTCAATTGCCTAGTTTTAGGCGTAAATGTCTTGTCGCTTTAACGTTATCGAACGCAGTTCCCACACAACCAGTTGCTATCGGACAATTCCAAATGAAACAACACAAATTGTTAGTTAAATAGAAAAATAATTTATTCGCTTATAGCCGGAGTTTATTGGGCAACTTTCACGTCTCATTTCACATAGCGCCTCTTGTATCGTAAGCCCTCCTCGTCCAGTCCGTATGGCTGACTCGCTTGAGTGAGGCAATAGTACTTGCCATTCGTGGCGTTTCTGAAATCGAAGTCCAACGACACCAAGGACGAATAATCACATTTGCCACGTCGGAAACTCGTCCAAGACTCACATTTCACCGCCGTGATTAATGTCCTCTCGATTACCGAGTCCAGAAACAAGAGAAATGGGAAGACGTGGTTGCAAATCTTCGTACTGCAGCCCGGTTGGTACTTGAGTCCATTCCCATTCGGGTATATATCGATCGTTCCAAGTGGCTCGGCCACGCTGAAGATATCGTTTTCTCCGTGAAGGACTATCACCTGTTGACTCACATTGCGATTCACGTAGATCTCATCCTTCTGGCACATTACTGCTGGATCGATGGCGATCAGAGTGGACACCTTTTGGTTGTCCGCCTCTTGGCTGAATAGAATCGCGCCCAATGCCGCAATATTAGCTCCGACCGAGTGACCGATTAACGTTATCTTCGACGGTTTCACACCGCTCATTACCAAGGTCGATATTAGTTTCGAGATGAAGTACCCCTCCACGAAGATGTTCTGTTTAATCGTGTTGTACATCTGCAGAATGTCCTGCGCAAAGTCGACAATAATTATGTTGTAATCCCTTCTTGTTTCCTGTAGGTACTTGAGGTTCTCACGGATGTTGTAAATACGATCAGTAAGGAAGGCGTTCACATAGACAATCGTGCTCTCTTCTAGATTCATGCCGAATTCAGAGATCTTCGAGAGGTATCTAATCGATAGAGTGATCGTCTCGTTGTTCGGCGTGATCAAGTAAATAACTCCATCGGATGGATTGATGCCGGGGAAGAACGACATCACAGCTTCGTCGACATCTGCTTCGCCTGAAAGTGAAAAAATGCTTTCCAGTTAAGAAACTGTGGAAACACGTCCAGTTACTTACAGAAGTTTTTCCATCCCAATGGCAGCGCAGCATTTAGAGTCTTCACATTATACTTCTGAATTTGCTCGATTGTAGGAATGGCGTCACCCAATACCTCAGGGTACTGCCCTTGTGCAAGGAATGCAAGTAAACACACAATTAGCTGGGTATATGCCATTCCCTTAGATGAAGGCTTGATGCAACTCTAGTTCAGTAACCGGAGATGCATTTCAATTTATATGAAAAATTGCAAAACTGTGTCAGCACCAAACCGACTTGGAGTCACGTTCGATAGCGCGCTATCGATAGCATTTGGCGTGCATTTAGCCGAAAAGCTTCCGTGTGAATTTTTATCTGGCAGCGTATGCTACTGATTAGATCTGTATCATAAGCTGTGATCTAAGCAAAAAGATCGGTGATGGGTTTGATCGGCGTTTTTTGTCACTTGAATTGTAGTTGGCCGTAAATACTAGCATTTGGAGCAGGAGCGGCAGTTTTGAACAGAATTCTATCTATTTGTGAAAGCACGGCATAGTGGTTTTTCATCATAAATAGCAGCAGGGTGAACACCTACTGTAAAGTGGCCTGGGATCTACATTCAGGATAATTTGTCTGTAAGGTAGGCACCGACGAAAACGGGCTACGGACAACGCTTACTTACTTTGGTGCCGCTACAATCCGGAGTGAACCTGGGCCTCAATCAGCAAGCTTCTCCAGCTGACATGATCTTTGCCAGCTGCTACCAGCGCCGCACACTCAGTTGGTTAAGCTTTCCTTTCACCCATATGCGCCACCTCAGAATCGGTCGTCCTCGGTGTGGATTCGAAGATTCTTCGGGCTGAAGACATCGTATTAGACAGATATCGCTGTACCGCTCGTACAGTATGTCGTTAAATCTTCTCTTCTATTCACCGTTTATATAAAGGGAACCATCAATTGAACGCAGGATTTTCCTCTCTTCCGCTTTCGTTAAAGTTCAGGTATCTGCGCCATAGAGGACCGCGACGATAAGGTGTTTGTACAACGCAACCTTGGTCTTTCGAAAGAGGACTCTACTCCTCAATTGCCTCTTAAGCCCAAAGAAGCAGCGGTTGGCGAAAAAAATTCTGCATTTGACTTCAGTGCCAGTGTTGTTGTCTCTGGCCACTGGTGAGCTAAGGTAGACGAAGTCCTTGGCCACTTCGAAATCGTAGCTGCCAATTGTGGCGTTTTGCCCAAACATCGGTATTGTGCGTCCTTTTTGTTTTACCCTCATTTATCGAAAGACCCATTTTAGTCACTTTTGCTTCTATGCTTTCGAACACCTCAGTGACGTCTCGCTGTGTTTGTCCAGTTACGTCACTGTCGTCCGCGTAGACTTGAAAAATATCGTACCTTTTGCGCTGGCCAGTGAGTCTCGTATGATCTTTTCAAGTACGATATTGGAAAAGTTACATGACATTGCGTCCCCTGGTCTAAATCCTTTTTTAACATCAGAGTTCTCGGATAATTCGCCACCGACCATTGTCATCCTGCATAATCTGACGGTTTGGCAGAGGTGTTAAAACTAGACGTGGCTCCGTACAGCTCGTCCCTTTGTACACTGTCATATGCGGCTTTGAAATCGACGAAAAGGTGATGGCTGCCGATTTGGTATTCTTGGATCTTCTCCAAGATTTGATCTATTGTGGATTTTCCTGGCCTGAAACCACGCTGATAAGAACCTGATAAGATTACTCACAAAGAGTTTCAAGCGTTCACACACTACGGCAGAAAAGACCTTATATGCAATATTAAGGAGACTTATTCCCTTGTAGTTTGCGCAGTTATAGGGGTCTCCTTTCTTGTGGACTGGGCAAACGATGCTGAGATTCCATTCGCCAGGCATGCATTCTAACGTCCATCGGCATCTCCTCTATCCCTTTTCCTTTCTACCTTCTGTCCGCACTGTCTCACCGACATAATAAGCTTATTAAACCTTGAGTGCGCGCAAATTATTTAAAAAAAAATATGCTTCATCCACAAAAAGGCGATGCTACCAATGTCGCTTACAAGATCCTATCCAGTGTACTATGTGAATGCCTAAAGCCGTTTTGCACCGCACTTATCGGTTTTCGGCCAGGCAAATCAATTATAGACCAAATCTTTACGCTGCAACAAGTCCTGAAGAAGACCAGCGAGTTCCAAGCCGATACCCACTACTTCTTTATCGATTTTAATGTGACAGCATTCATCGCAAAATCTTATTTGACGCGATGGCCGTATTTGGGATCCCAGGAAAACTCGTCCGGATGTGTCGAGCCACGCTAACAAACACTCGATGCACCTTGTAGTTCGGCTCCAGAACCTCCAAGGCTTTTGAAACTTGCACCTGATTTCGGCAAGAAGATGCGCTGTCATTCGACTCCTTCAATAGTTGGAACAAATAGTTCGGAGGGGAGCCAACGCCAACATGGAAGGCACTATCTTCCACAAATCGGTCCAATTGCTCGGCTACGTAGATAATGTTGATATTATCGCAAGTTCCCAGCGTACCCAACATAGAAGTGATTGTCAGGGGCAAACATAAACTCCACTAATGACATCGGCTCAGAATCACCCTCGGCAACCGCTGCTACCTTGGGCTTGTCAAAATAGCTAGGGTCCTGTCCTGAAGAACCAAGGTTATGCTCTACAAGACTCATCGTGACTTATCCTGCCAGTCCTGCTTTATGGAACCGAGAGCTGGACGATAAACAGGACAGCAGAGCTGATCCTTGGCTCTATCGAAAGAAGAATTCCGCGACGAATATTCGGTTCTGTCCGCGAGGAAGGCGAATGGAGGAGAAGACATAACCGCAAACCCTATTAGCTGTAGAAAGATCCGTCTAGGAGTTATCCTAGATCTAAAGCTCAATTGGAAGCCAAACTAAACCGAGTCCAGAAATCGGCCGGCATTGCTGTAATAGGTGTAAATTAGGCTCAGAGAATCTGGGTTCTGTCTATCAAAACCCTAAGGTCATAGCAAGGAGCTGGACCCGAAGACCTGGCTACGACTCAATCGACTTCATGACACCCAATCACAACCTAAACTATGGTATGGGAAAATGCTCTCCGCTAATGTGTTCCAAGTTCCAGTTTGGGCCAGAGCTATGAGGGTGACTTCATACAGAAGGAAGATTATAGCTGAAGCGCTTACCGCACAACCTCGGAACTTCGGCTAACTCACAGTAAAGGGGACATACGTAAGAGAAAGAAGCAGAGGCCCAAATGAGCGGCAGCAATGCTGGAGTCTTTCATCTAAGGGCTTACCGCCTTCCATCTAAGGACTTACCGCCTTATTCCGACAATAGAGACTTGGATAAACCTCGGGCATGGGGATGTTTACTTCTACCTCACGCAACTGCTTACGAGGCATGACGCACAGGTAGGCAGACATAAGCAGATATGTATACACGTTTAAAGAATAGGAAAAGCTACGGCTGACGTAGCATGACGAAATGCTTACGGTGGCCCCGGAGTGTCCAGGGACCAGGAGCATGAGGTTGTTTTAGTGGGACGTTTAGCGACGTTGCCATTTGTATTGACAGCCAATCAACCATAAAAGCTGTCGATTCATACACCATATCATCCAAACTAGTCCTTATAGTGTAAAGATGAAATTACTTGTGTATACGATTACTTCAACATCACTCTCTTCTGGATTATTGGTCATAGCAACATAGGGGGAAACGAACAAGCTGATGCGTTGGCGTTGGCAAGGCACGGCTCTACCCTCAATAGTTCCCTGGCGGAGGCAGTATCCCCTCCCATAGGACAGGTCAAGGGACACATTTTTCAACAATTCCTGTCAAGGGCTGTGTAATTGTGTCATATCAAGCAAGACACAACACAAAAAGAACTCACGACCTAGCTAACAGGACAGGAGATTGCTGGAATTGTAGCTATCAGCACTGGCCATTGGCCTGTCGACACTCACGCTGCCAAGTTATGCATGCATACGCGCTGGAAAAGGGATCCCTTAACTATTTCGTATGCGAATGCCCGGCTCTAGCTAGAACCAGACATAGAATTCTGCAATATCACGAAATTTCTCAAGTCCACAGGATGGATTTGAAATAAAAATCGACACACTAGGTCGCTTGACTGGTGGCATCAAAGTGGCGCACACGCACTAATTGGGCCTTGGTCTGTCTGATATTAGGCGGTCACTCCCACCTTACCCTAGCTGTCGATATCGTAGTATTTTAATATTTACGTAATAACTCAACGGACTCATGCTAATAGTATGTATGCTAAGGATAACACTATCAAGTTCACCGAAAATAAACAATTCTGCGGCGTACACTCTTTATTAACGTCTGGTCCCTCGGTCTCGGCTCGCTCGAATGACCCTCAGGACATTCGCAGATTTGATTGTGGTCGACTTCCATTCAAACATACTTACACTCTTGCATGCTTGCACTCTAACATGGCCATCCTACACCTTTTCATCGCTCTCGATGAAACAAACATTATTTTGATACTAAACAGTTTATTTTAGACAAAAACAAGTTTTTTTTTTTTTTTTGAAAAACAAATCAAACTTGAACAAGACCCACTAAAAGAAAATGTAATAAGCGGCGTCCTTGGTTTTTTTTTTTTTTTGTTTCCATCTATCGTCCCTTCGATTTGAATATGGTATGGTCCAACATTTCTGTAATAGTTCAAAATGTAATACAAGAACAACAGTTATGATCCAATATCGTGTCGTTGTGCCAGTGGGTTAGTTTTCTGAAACAGTCCTTAGCCTAAATATAACTAAATTCAACTAAATAGGTACATAGCTCAGAGCAATCTTAAGCTTGTCTATAACCGAGTAACTTACTAATGCCGGACGAGTTCATAGCTCAGAGGCAATCTTAAGCTTGTCTATGGCCAAAATTCATGACAGAATTAAACAAGTAGGTACATAGCTCAGAGGCGATCTTAAGCATGTCTATGACCGAGTAACTTACTAATACCGAACGGGTTCATAGCTCAGAGGTAATCTTTAGCTTGTCTATGGCCAAAATTCGTGACAGAATTAAACAAGTAGGTACATAGCTCAGAGGCGATCTTAAGCATGTCTATGACCGAGTAACTTACTAATACCGGACGGGTTCATAGCTCAGAGGCAATCTTTAGCTTGTCTATGGCCAAAATTCGTGACAGAATTAAACAAGTAGGTACATAGCTCAGAGGCGATCTTAAGCATGTCTATGACCGAGTAACTTACTAATACCGGACGGGTTCATAGCTCAGAGGCAATCTTTAGCTTGTCTATGACCAAAATTCATGACAGAATTAAACAAGTAGGTACATAGCTCAGAGGCGATCTTAAGCATGTCTATGACCGAGTAACTTACTAATACCGGACGGGTTCATAGCTCAGAGGCAATCTTTAGCTTGTCTATGGCCAAAATTCGTGACAGAATTAAACAAGTAGGTACATAGCTCAGAGGCGATCTTAAGCATGTCTATGACCGAGTAACTTACTAATACCGGACGGGTTCATAGCTCAGAGGCAATCTTTAGCTTGTCTATGACCAAAATTCATGACAGAATTAAACAAGTAGGTACATAGCTCAGAGGCGATCTTAAGCATGTTTATGACCGAGTAACTTACTAATACTACTAAAAGCTTTGGACGGTCTCTGGCATAACAAATGTTAACGAGTTTCGCAAGCCGACCTCCGAAATGTTTCCAACTACGACACGAACAAACATATTCTCCGGAATTTCAAACGGCAGCCGGTTTATCTGGGAAACTTTCTCCATTAGGAACTCAGTGTATGTTTCGAATTCCTTGCTGAGTTTGCGACCTTTTGGAGATGTTGGACGACATCAGCACCACTAGAAAAGGTGTGGATAATAGATGCCTTTAAGTCTACCCAGCTATAGTGTTGGTACCCAAATTGTTTGTACCAAGTTTTTTCCCTCCCTAGTAGCGCGTTTTCTACCCGAGGTATGACGTCGAAACTCTGCAGCTGGTCTCTATTTACTCTAGTGTCCACATCGGCACACCACTTTTGTACGTCAACACGGGAGTGGTCAGGATCAAAACTAGGAAACCCGACCGTAGCGATTTTATCGCGCTGGTGCATAACAGAGTTAAACATCTGGTTTATGGCCTCCGTCGTAATGATGTGAGTGCTGTGGGTTGCCTCTTCACCCTCACCTTCTAGAGTATGATGAGAATTCGTGGAGCCTTCGCTTGGCCCTTTTTGGGTTCCCCTTCTCCTCGACATTCGAAGGCACAAACAAAACCAAAAAAAAAACAAAATACCTTACCAACGTCCTCGATACGTCCTCGCAATCGGACGAAAAGCTGAACAGAATCGTTTTATTTTATTTTTATTTTTTTTTTTTCTTGCGCGCACAAATCGTGTGCAGGATGAAACGTTACTCAAAGAATGGAAAACTTCACTCTAGCCGTAGCCGTTTTGCCTGAACACGACCGCACACAAACATAGAAACCGATCTTCGTTTCGTTTCACTTTTTATCGCGCGCCCAGGTCGTTTTTAGTTGCAAAAGGACAAACACAACAAGGAAAGAAAAAATTTATTTCACTAGCTGTTCTGCCCGATTACAAGTACCAAGTACAGGAACCGATTTTCGCTTTTGTTTTCTTTTTTTGTTTTTTTTTTTTTTTCACACGCACAATCAACTCTAATTGTTAACACCGCCACCAATGTGCCAATTTTGCTCGCGATGGAGTGGGAGCTATGTGGATGAATTCCACTTCTGATGCTAAGGATAACACTATCAAGTGTACGACACAATTCTGCGGCGTACACTCTTTATTAACGTCTGGTCCCTCGGTCTCGGCTCGCTCGAATGACCCTCAGGACACTCGCAGATTTGATTGTGGTCGACTTCCATTCAAACATACTTACACTCTTGCATGCTTGCACTCTAACATGTATGTATATTGGCGTTACAGTCCATGAAGGAGCTGAGCTGAGCTTCTCTCAATCACCCATGTTGTGTGTGATTTCATTTTCCCATAGGTGAAAGGGACCTACAGTTTATTGCCGGTTCCGAACGGCGAATTTCGAGGAGCTTTTCATGACAATTTTACTACAGAGGGTTTTGTGAGAACCCCGCTGAGGAGAAACACCGTGAAAAACCCGTTCGATGACCTGGCTGTGTCGGGATTCGATCCCGTGTCATCCGCGTCAGAGGCCAACACACTACCCACTGCGCCACGGTGCTCTCATGCTAATAGTACCTAGCTAATAATCCTGACCAACAGTAGTAGCTTTAAAGATGTTTTGGTAGACGAAAGTGGCCGATTTTCGGAACGTGAATAACAATATTCCTATAATTTTGATGAGCATGGACGCAAATAACTAAATTGCTTTGAATTATACCTTAATATAAAAAAACGCCGTCAATTCTCCATCTTATCTTGGGCACATGGAGAGAAACCAAAGCTACATTACACGAGAAGGCTCATAAAATGTAATGATCGCTTCGAAGAACTATTGTTTCGGACAGAAATTGACATTGCTGTAGGTAGGCATTATGCTGCTTGAATGAGATCATTTTTTAATCCATCGAAACTACTTGGTGTTTCAACTCTGAATTAACCAACGCTGACGGTAAAAGATACCATTACTACACACCGACCTCAATGCGCACATTTTTTACGATCGCGACACAATTTTGCTCGACTGTTCAGCATCCCTCTGCAGTCTGCACGCGATCGTTGTCTACATTTAGGAGAACACTCAACACCAATCCGAAAGAAAGCTCACGCGAAACAGGTTCTGGTTTCAGTACTCAGCAATAAAACAAAAGTTTGGATCAGTGGCTGAATTACGATCAGCTCACCTGCAGCAATTGGTTAGATACACTATCAGGTAGAGACCAAGTTTAAGCTGAGATCTCAACGGAGTGCAATTCAGTCTTTCCATAGTTTCACCAGCGGTCGGTTGTGTTTTGAACCTACAATCCGCGTATGTGAAACAATTTGTGTCAGTGTCGGATGTTTTCATAATAATTTTCTTTTCATTCGAGAAACTTACTGTGGTTCCATCACATTTCGTTCGATCGTGATCGCTGGAAAAAGAAATACTAATTCATAGTGATTGTGTGCACCCATCCGTCCAATAAATCACACAAAAGATATAGTAAATAGATGGATAGATCAATTGAAAAGCTTGCGAACGGGGAGAAAGAAACGCGCGGAATGCATTCGTGGAAAGAATAGATTGTTTTCGCTTGAAATCACTTCCATCCTAGATAGATTTTTTTCTTGGTTGTCGTTATGGTTGTTTTCGATCGAATGGTGTTTTGTGAATGAAACAAAAGTTGATTTTTCAATAGTTACAAAGAAAAGATACATTTCATTCGGCCGAATATAACTACATATGTACAATATATATGTATGTAGGTACGTATCGTATCCCGAGACGGTATAGTGGGGCTCTCTCTCTTTGGTAATGAGAGCTTGCTCGCTAGATTCGACAGACCAATGTAGTTGGATTGTATCTAAACATTTGTTGCTGCACTCGGAGATCTCTTGAATTCCTCTTTTGGTTTTTCGTCCCAGAGCTGTGTGGGTCAATAAGTAGTAAGTGCTTAACTACCATATTCGTATAGTCAATATATGTATGTACAGCAATCCAATCGGGGGTAGTGGGTGGGTAAATAGATCAAACTCGAACCGTGGCGTTATTGATCAGCTGACAGTTACATACGTCCAAAGTTGATGGCGCACCATTGTGATGATGTGGACGACATTCAAGATTCACCTCTCTTGGACTCGCAATCACTTTGTTGTTAAATAACAAAGTTCGGAGATGACTGGGCGCATGGTAACACGAGTGAAATACGTACACGCGAGTGTCAGGCGAGAGCTGCATCAGTGACAAATCAGGCTTTCGACATGAGTGTGTGAGGTTTTTGGAAAATCCCGTGCGTCCTTGTGGCCAATTGGTACAATAACCATTTTTCACTTTTTCCTTACTTCCATTGGCATTGTGTAACTGAAGGTGATTTTTTCTGGTTTTTTGTGAGTTATTTTTAGACATTTCGCAGACAGATCACGTTTAATTACCCGTTCGGGTCGTCTCCGAATCATTCTTGTTTTGTACTTCTAAAACCATGAATTTTTAAGATCGACGTAGTACATATCTGTAGCATGCTCGGCGGTATCTGAAAAGAATGTGAACACATTTCCATAAACTTGTTTTCCCTGAACATGCGCGGAATCGAAAATATCAACACTGGATTGGATCAAACCATCAAACAGCGATTACACGACAAATAATGGCACAATGTAGGTAATGAGGACTTAAATCTCGACTGGGATGCAAATTTGATTGCGTTTTAAAACGCAAATAACCTGTCAGATTGACCAAACCAATCGGCGAGGAGGATAAGGTACATTTCGATATTTATCGATTACATCATAGTATCTTTCACCGACTATCGCGTTAATCATCAATCCACTGCCGACGGCAGCAAGGCTACTCGTACGTATCTTGCGAATTCCAAGAGAGGTGGCAGAGTGTGTTCAAGTTGTTCGAAAATAAGCTTTATAGGCAAATAACGAACCTTTTAACGCGTTATTGATATCTCCGTCGTTGTTCAAACGCAGCACCTTGGGTAAGCCCGTCTGGCGGCCGATCCACGCCTCACCACAACGTACTTATGTACATTAGACACTCAAATAGAACTGGTTCTTAATCGAATTGTTTTATTTAAGAATATGCTCGAAGGGGATTTTCTTATTTGTTCACTATGAGTATGGTAATCACTTCTTGGTAGCATGACACTACCAATGATCTTGGTAAGTCCCTTGTGTGCCAGCGATCAATTCTTTCACTCTTATCTGGGTAGCGGGGAGTGAAGGCCACGCCGACCGATTGCAGGTAGGCAAGTGCTAAATACTCTTGCAAATACATATCGCCAAGTCAATGGAAATCACATTTTGATTCATTGAGTTCGAGATTTCGTTTTCTTTTCCATTTCATTTCCTGCATGACTAAGTGCTGTATTAAAGGGAAAGTCTTTAATCGCAAAGGCGCATAACCGCCACGCCATCATTAAAGGAATTAATGAAGCTAACCTATGCATATACGTAGATATGTCGGATATATGTATGTGAGTATTTTAAACATCTGTAGATACTTGGAGAAAAAAGCGAAAAGTAGGATAGAAAATTGCCACCATAAGGGAAAATACCCACAATTGCTTAATTGCAATATTGTTTGCATAACTTTTGCTTCTTTTTTGCATGCTCCTCGCTTTTTAATTGTTTTGTTTGATTGGAAGTGACAGTATAGTAATTAAGGGAATGTCATGCGTCAGGTGTTAGTTTGAACACGTCAAAGGTGTGGGAATGCACTTCCTCCTAATGCAATGTGTGTTCTTATTTGCTGTCATGTCGATATTTGGTCCCAAAATAACCTTATGTTGAACGGGGTTTTAGTCTGGTGGAATGCACTAGACAAAACAACATACCACAAACAAATCGAAAAAGTACAGAGGTTAGCATGTACATATGTATGTACATGCGCTAGTGTTTACTCCAACGGCGGCGTTCAACAAGCTGCTCGAGCTAACCCCACTCGACATCCATGCTGAGCAGCTAGCTATAGGTACATACGCGACAAAATGGACGAGCTACATCGCCGGCCACGCTTCTATCCAGAGCGACAGGACAAATTTGGCAGAGAACTCCGACTACATCGAATCCACCCCAATCTTTAAGAAACTACTGCAGTGTCTTCCTGGCGGAGCTGCTGGCAATAAAGGAAGACCTGTCTTGGCTAAAGTGGAACGTGATATCTGTCACAGACATTCGAATCTTCACTGACAGCCATGCTGCCCTGAAAACGTTGGAGTCTTATGCCTACACATCCAAGGCAATCCTCGACTGCCGCCTATCTCTTAACGAGATGGCTGAACACTGTAATATATACCCCTGATCGTCTGATGGGTGCCAGGATACATCAATATTTCAGGAAATGAAAGAGCTGACATGCAACGAACAAGATGGCATACGCTGGTGCACTACTAGCAGCCATCAAACTAAAGCTAACGAATAAAGCCATGGCTGAGACGAACCTGGGATCGACCCAAGGGCATATCTGCATATCTGCCTAACCACCAGGCAAATCTGGCCACAACTTGACCGATAGTGAACCATAGGACTAATCTCCCTAAAACGAACCGACATTAACAAAATCATTGTTGTCATCACTGGCGTTTCGAATGATTTCTGCAGGAGTTGTGAAAACGAAGAGGAAGGTGAGTCCATTCAACACCTGTTCTGCGCCTGTCCGGCCCTCTGTCATAGTAAAAAGCTGACTGACTGATTTTGTAAGAAGGGTAAAATGGTTCTATGAATAGGGGGTCGTCCCCCTCGTAGAAACACAAAGGGCCTATCTGGCCTAGGTGTGTACTCCATCTCGTGGAGGGGCGAATTACCTTCCTTAGTCTCGTTGGAGTTCTTAATTTCTTTCTAAATTCGGAATGAATCTGGGTCTCAACCAACGTGTCTGTCCATCTGAGACAAGATTTTTAGCCAACTGTTTCGAGTACCGCACATCAAGTTGAATGAGGTCCCTTTCCACCTGTGGGGGCGCTCTCTGCTGTAGCGTCTCTCAAATTTAAAATCGAAGGCTAATCGGGCCAGAGCTATGGTGTCCGTTTGCTCTATATGGTCCAGGCACCTTAGACGTTGAACCCGTAATAGTCTGATCAAGCCAATGTCGATATACAGCCCGTAGAGGTCACGGTTGAATCTTTTTCTTCATTCTTCGACAAAACAAGCGGAACTGAAGCTTCTACGAAGGCTGCTCGTTTATTATTGATAGGATCCAAGCCTCCCTGAGGAAGACTGGGATGATTAAAAGTTTGTAGAGGTTGTCCTTGGCTTACCGAAGGAGAGCTCTACTTCTCAATTGCCTTTCGAGTTCAAAGAAATTGCGGATGGCAAGCGGTCTTCTGCGTCTAATTTCAGCGCTGGTGTTGCCTCTTGACCACTTCAAAGTTATAGCTGTCAATAGTGAGGATGTGCGTCTTCCCTTGATGACACACAAGGATATGGCAATTACGTTCCGAGAATTTAGTCATAACTCAAGAATTGGCAAGAATACGCCGTCCGTCAACATCTGTCTAGAAAGGGGGCCCTTTCTTCTGTTTTCGTCCAACGGACAAGTCGACAGCACGTTCTGTTTGTATGCTGTGCGTATTTTTCGTCAAAAAGGTTTTTTAGTGACGATGGCGTCATAAAAATTAGTGACATTACAGGCAACATGTGATTAAATTTTTAGTGAAACCAGGTTTGGAATGATTCGAAATGATTCGAAAATTGCCGAAGGAAATGTTGGTCTGAATCGTTGATTGTGCAGCAGTTTTTGTGTAAGAGGTCAAAGAGGTTGTAACCATGGTTCTGAACAAGTTAAATTTTGAAGATTATTAAAGGTGCTTCGAATTGTAGGAACAACGTTTGAATCGTTTTGTAGAGTTAGAAGGGGGCTATTGTGAAGGTCGATAGTAAAATTTTGTCACAGAATTAATTTGCTTGTTTTATGGTTACAAATTCCCGTAAATTAATTGCCACACTTGGCTTCATTTACCTCCAGACCCATTTTAGGTCTTTTTGCTTCAATGTTCACAAAAGCTTCGTTTTTGCTATGCTGTTCTAATCACGTCTATATCATCAGCCTGTTGTGTTGACCAGTGAGTCGCGAATTCTTCTTCTTCTTAGTGGGCGCTACAGTTCGGAGTGAACCTGGGCCTCAACCAACTTACTTACTTACTTATCAGGCCTGCGATCCATGGAGGATCTGAGCCTGAGCTATAGCTGCCTTCCATCCTTGACGGTCCCGGGCACGCTGCTTCCAGTTGTCAAGACCAAGACGTCTTACATCCGCGATTACTTGGTCTTTATACCGGAGGTTCGGTCTTCCTCTTCTTCTCGAACCAGGAGGCTCGGAGTCGAAGACCCTCTTAGCTGGAGCGTTGATGTCCATGCGCTCGATGTGGCCGAGCCAGTGTAGTCGACGGGTCCTTGCTTTCCGGACTACATCCACATCTTGGTACAGCTCGTAGAGTTCGCGGTTGTGTCTTCTTCTCCATTCACCTTCCTCACAGACAGGACCAAATATCCGGCGCAGAATTTTTCTTTCGAAAGAACCCAAAATCAGCTCCGCTGTCCTGCTTATCGTCCAGCTTTCGGCTCCGTACAGCAAGACTGGCAGAATGAGCGTTTTGTAAAGCATGACTTTGGTCTTTCGAGTGAGGAGTTTTGACCCCAGTTGTTTGGACAAACCGAAGTAGCAGCGGTTGCCAAGGGCGATTCTACGCCGGATCTCCACTGTGGTGTCATTTGTGGAATTTACGTTTGCCCCGAGGTAGACAAACTCCTTAACTACCTCGAAATTGTAGCTGTCAATTGTTATGTTTTGTCCCAGGTGGTGAGCGACGGATTGGTTTTTGCTTGACAGCATGTATTTCGTTTTGTCCTCATTGATCTTAAGGCCAATTCGTTTCGCCTGTTCTTCAATCGCCGTGAATGCTTCCACAATGCCACGGCGAGAACACGCGATGATGTCGATATCATCCGCGTATCCTAGCAGCTGGATGGACTTGTAAAAGATAGTGCCTTCCCTGTTGACGCCTGCCCGTCGCACTATCTGCTCCAGCACCAGGTTGAAGAAGTCACATGACAGCGCATCTCCTTGCCGAAATCCGGTGCATGTTTCGAATGGTTCCGAGGTCCTAGAACCGAGTTGCACGGTGCATCGCGTGTTTTTTAGCGTGGCGCGACACAACTGGATCAGTTTTACCGGGATCCCGAATTCGGCCATCGCCCCAAACAGTGCTTCACGATGAATGCTGTCGTATGCGGCTTTGAAATCGATGAAAAGATGGTGTGTATCGATTTGAAACTCGTTGGTCTTTTCCAGGATTTGTCGAAGTGTGAAAATTTGGTCTATAGTTGATTTGCCGGGCCGGAAGCCGCACTGGTAGCTGCCGATTAGTGCGGTGCAAAATGGTTTTAGACGTTCACACAATACGCTGGACAGGATCTTGTATGCGACATTGAGCAGGGATATACCTCTATAGTTCTTACAAGAGGTAGGATCGCCTTTTTTGTGGATGGGGCATATAGAGCTGGTATTCCAGTCGTCGGGCATGCTCTCATCTTCCCAAATTCTGCAGATGATCTGGTGCATGCTCCCTACCAGAACATCGCCGCCAGCCTTGAAGAGCTCTGATGGCAAGCCATCTGAGCCTGCGGCCTTGTTGTTCTTCAGCTTCTGAATAGCTGTGCCGACTTCTTCTATGCTGGGTGGGAGGACTACTTCAGCGGCTGGAGTTGGGATTTCCTCAGTCCCTACCACTCTCTCTTGGTCATGCTCGTTAAGCAGCTGCTGGAAGTGCTGCCTAAATACATCCACTATTCCCTGCGGGTCGGTGACAAGATTACCCTCGCAGTTTCGAAGAGCCAGGGTGCCCTTTTTGAAGCCTCCTGCAAGGCCTTTGGCTTTCTTGTAAAAGGCTCGTATTTTATGTCTATCCCTAGACTCCTCGATATCCTTGAGCTGGGAGGCTGCGAAGATTCTTTTCTTTTGTCGCAGTAGTTTCTTCTCCTCCCTTCTTCTGGCTCGGTACTCTTCTCGCGCTGCCCTGGTTTTCCTCTGCAGCGCCTTTTGGTACGCCTCGTCGGTTGCTGCCTTTTTCTGCTCACACTCGCCATCATACCACGGGTTTCTTGTCGGGGGTGGTAGGTATCCTAAGGTGGTTTCGGCTACTTCCTGAATGGCTGAGCGGCAATGCAGCCACATATTATTGGCATTTGTGTTCGACGTAGGCATACCGTAGAGTCTTTCGCTCAGCTGCTCCCTGTAGACTCTGGCAACCTCCGGTGTGCTCAGGCGCCCAATGTCGAACCTCCTCCTGATGGGCTGGTGCAGCTTTCTGACATTGGACAGTCGAGCTCTGAATCTTGCTGCTACGAGGAAGTGGTCAGAGTCGACATTTGCCCCTCTGAATGTTCGCACATCCAGGATGTTTGACGCGTGCCTTGCGTCAATGAGCACATGGTCGATTTGGTTGGCGGTTCGACCGTCCGGAGATCGCCAGGTTGCTGTGTGGATTCGCTTGCGGGGGAATCTTGTGCTACTTATCACCGCATTACGAGCTGTCGCAAAGTCAGCGAGTCGGAAGCCGTTATCTGTTGTTGTATCGTGGAGGCTGTGCTTTCCGATCACTCCGCCAAGGGTGTTTTCCTTTCCGATTTTGGCGTTGAAGTCCCCGAGCACGATTTTTACATCGTACTCCGGACAAGCTCCGTAGGCGTTGTCCAGGAGGTCATAGAAGTCCTCCTTGATAGGGTCTTCAGCCTCGTCGGTAGGGGCGTGTGCACATATAAGGCTGATGTTATAAAATCTGCCTTTGATGCGGATCACAGCCAGGCGATCACTTATAGGTTTAAAGTCGATGACCTTCGACCTTAACCGCTTTCCCACGACGAATCCGCATCCCAGTAAGTGCAACCTTTTGTGACAGCTGTAATAAATGTCGCAATTTTTCTTCCTAATCATACCGTTTCCTATCCAGCGTATTTCCTGGACCGCAGTAATATCCGCCTTGTACTGCGTGAGGATTCCTTCTAGTTTATGAGCAGCTCCGGGAGTGTACAGGGTTCTGACATTCCAGGAGCATACTCGCAAATCGTGTTCCTTTTTCGTGCGTTGTCGTCGTCGAGTATCCGTCCGTATATCCGAGGCATCTTGCTCATTCATAACTTTGGGTTTTTTTACGTGGGCGGATTGTTAGCCCGCCGCACAACCGCCATTCTGGTCGGGGTTTTCTTCGCTGCATACGTTTGTTCACCTCCCAACGGTTGTTGAAGAGGCTATCCAGAGGGCGCCGCGAGGGGGCCTCAACCAACATGCCCCTCCAACTAGCACGATCTTTCGTTAGCTTTTTCTATTGCCGCACACCCAGTTGGCTGAGGTCTCCTTCCACCTGTGTGCGCCATCTGAAGTGCGACCGTCCTCTGCTTCTTCGTCCCTCGGGGTTGGATTCAAAGACTCTCCGGGCTGGAGCTATGGTGTCCATTCGCTCTACATGGCCCAGCCATCTTAGACTTTGAATACGTAGACGCCGGACTAGACTCATGTCGCTGTACAGTCCGTAAAGTTCGTGGTTGAATCTTTTCCTCAGTCCCCCGTCTGAGTTTATTGGCCCGAAAATCAAGTGCAAAATCCCCATCCGCTTTTGATAGTATCCATGCTTCTGCGCCGTACAGCAGGACCGGGATGATGAGGGTCTTATATAGAGTCAACTTCGTCGTTCGGGGGAGGGCTATATTACTCAATTGCCTCCTGAGCCCAAAGGAACAGCGATTGGCAAGAGTGATTCTGCGTTTGATTTCGGAACTGATGTCGTTGTTCCAGGTCACTGCGGAGCCAAGGTAGACGAAGTCCTTAACTACCTCGAACTTATATCTGCCTATACAAACGTTCTGGCCAAGACGTCGGTGTTGAGCGTCCTTTTTTGATGACAGCATATATTTAGTTTTGCCCTCGTTTACCGTCAGACCAACTTTCGCCGCCTCCACCTCAATACTCGCAAACGCCTCATTGACATCTCGCTGTGATCTACTTATTATGTCAATATCGTCGGCGTATGCAAGGAGTTGCGAGGATTTGAAATAGATTGTGCCTCTTCTATTGGCCAGTGATTTTTGCACAATCATTTCCAATATGATGTTGAAGAAATCACACGACAGCGCATCGCCCTGCCTAAATCCTTTTTTGACATCAAAACTATCGGTAAGGTGTTCACCGATTCGGATGGAGCAGCGAGCGTTCTCCAAAGTCATCCTGCATAGTCTGACGAGTTTAGCAGGTATGTCAAAGGTAGACTTAGCGTTGTATAGCTCGTCTCTAATTACGCTGTCGTATGCGGCTTTGAAGTCGACAAATAGGTGGTGAGTGTCGACTTGAAATTCATTGGTTTTCTCCAGTATCTGCCGTAGTGTGAAGATTTGGTCGATGGTGGACTTCCCTGGCCTGAATCCGCACTGATAAGGACCTATCAGCTTATTTACAAAAGGCTTCAGGCGTTCACACAAAACGGCAGAGAAGATTTTGTAGGCGATGTTAAGGAGACTTATTCCTCTATAGTTGGCGCAATCAGAGGGGTCTTCTTTCTTGTGTATCGGGCATACGATGCTGAGACTCCATTCCTCGGGCATGCTTTCCTCTAACCATATCTTACGGATGAGCTGGTGCATGCTCCCAACCAGGTCATCCCCAGAAGCCTTGAAGAGCTCAGCAAACAGTCCGTCTGCGCCAGCAGCTTTATTCGACTTGAGCTTCGATATGGCAATCTTAACTTCGTCGAGGTCAGGGGGACAGAGTTCTCTGCGGTCTCCGTCGATTAGAAATGGATCATTCTGCCTGACAGCGGTATATTGACTAACATCGCCGTTATACAGTCTGCAGAAGTGGTTTTTCCATATTCTCAGCATCGACTGCGGTTCTACTACTAGGTGTCCGTTCTCATCCCTGCAGGCTTCCGTTCTGGCTTTATAACCTTGGCATGTTCGCTTTATCTGTTGATAAAACTTTCGAACGTCACGCCTGCAGTAACACCTCTCCAAATCCTCAATCGCGCGCTTCTCATGCTCTTTCTTCTTTCTTCTAAGAAGCTTATGCTCCTCCCTTCTTTTTAACTTGTAGAGCTCACGAGCTGCTCTTGTTCTTTTATGCAGCGAGGCCTTATATGCATCCTGCTTCGCTGTATGAATCCTCCTGCACTCGTCATCGAACCAGGTGTTTCTTCGTGGTGGAGCCTTGAAACCCAATACTTCGGATGCAGAGCTTTTCAGGGCTTGTTTGCAAAGGCTCCACTGCTGTTCTATTGATAGCATGGAGGATTGAGGTGTATTGGAGAGCTTAAGGGAGACGCGATCGGTAAAAGCACGAGCGGTTTCTGGCGATAGTAGCTTTCCGACGTCATAACTTTGTATTCTTACTCTACTCCGTTGCGTTCGTGATATCCGTAAGCGCATCTTGGCTACTACAAGATAGTGGTCCGAGTCGATGTTAGCCCCTCGGAAAGTTCGAACATCAAGAATAGTGGAGGAGTGTCTGACGTCGATCGCGATGTGATCAATCTGGTTGGTAGTCGATTGATCAAAAGACCGCCAGGTGCCTTTGTGTATATCGAGGTGCGGGAAGCGCGTGCTGGCTAGAAGGAGATTTCGTCCCGTAGCAAGATCAATCAGCCTGTGTCCGTTATCGGAGGTGGTGTCGTGTAGGCTATGTTTGCCGATGACTCGTTCAAATATGCTTTCCTTACCCAGCTTAGCATTGAAGTCTCCTAGTACAATTTTGATGTCATAGCTGGGACATTGGGCATACGTTCTGTCTAGGAGATCGTAGAACTCATCTTTGGCTGAGTCATCCTTGTCTTCCGTGGGGGCGTGGACGCAGATCAGGCTGATGTTAAAAAATTTTGCCTTGATACGGATTGTTATGAGGCGTTCGCTCACATGCCGAAAGCTTATGACTTTTTGCCTTAGTCCACCTCGAACAACAAATCCGCATTCAAACAATCGTTGCCCTCTCTCCCTATAGCAGTCGCCGTAGTAAATATCGCAGTTTTTCATCCGCTTTATGCCCGGTCCATTCCATCGCATTTCCTGGATGGCGGTGATGTCCGCTTTATAGCGGTCTAGGGCGTCCGCAAGTTGTGCGGCTGCACGTGGCCTGTTTAGGGACCTAACATTCCACGTACAAAGCCGAAGATCATTGTCCTTTTTTCGTTTTTTGCAAGGGTCGTCAACATAAATCCGGTCCGTTATATCCGAGGCTTGTGGTTGTTTCGGAGTTTGTGTTTTTTTTTACGGTTACGGCTTACTAGGCCGTAGCCCAACCGACTAATCCTGTTTTTTGGCGCAGGAGGCTCGCCATTCGCCCTTCCCCGTCCATAGGAAATCTCCAGATGGCACCACGAGGAGGTGGGGATAGGACTTACTAACAGTGCCGCAAGATGTTCGACTGCGGTGACTCTTCTCGCTTTTTAGCAGGCCAGCATCCGTCGGATAGATGCTACCCCTACGAGGCCTTTGTTAGTCCTTTGCCATCCAGTGAGTCGCGAATAATCTCTGCAAATATGAGGCTAAAAAATCACATGAAAATGCTTGACCCTGTCTGAATGCTTTGATGTCATCAAAGATCCCGATTAGTTCGGAACCGACCTGGATGGAGGAGCAATAATTCTTCATTGATGAGTTTGGCAATAATATTAAAACAAAATCATGGTTTTATACATAAAGCTCGGTTTTATACCTAGATTCGTTGCTGAGGCTCACTAGGTTCGCTACTGGGGCTCACTAGGTTCGCTACTGGGGCTCACTAGGTTCGCTGCCGGTGCTTACCAGGTTTTCTACTGGGGCTCAAAAGCTTCGCTGCTGGGGCTCAGTAGATTCGCTGCTGGGGCTCACTAGGTTTGTACTGGGCCTCACTAGGTTCGCTGCTGGGGCTCACTAGATTCGCTACTGGGGCTCACTAGGTTCGCTACTCGGGCTCACTAGAATAGCTACTGGGGTTCACTAGCTTCGCTGCTGGGGCTCAGTAGATTCGCTGCTGGGGCTCACTAGGTTTGTACTGGGCCTCACTAGGTTAGCTGCTGGGGCTCACTAGTTTCGCGGCTGAGGCTCACTATATTCGCTGCTGGGGCTCACTAGGTTCGCTACTGTGGCTCACTAGGTTTGCTGTTGGGGCTTACTAGATTCGCTGCTATGGCTCACTAGATTCTATATTGGGGCTCACTAGCTTCGCTGCTTGGGCCCACTAGATTCGTTGCTAGATTCGGCTTTATTAAAACAGTTTAATGATTGGTGGGGTGGTTCTTAAACAATAATACATTTAACTTACGCATTGAAAGAAAAGATGATATTAATACATTTCAACAGTTACAATTCAAGTTAGATGCAATTATATACAGAATGAATGGTTTAAGTTACACCAGAATGTTAGAAAGAATTGATTCTAAATTCATTTTATCAAATTGAAACAGCCAACGTTTTACACATTTCTCAAACTTTCCACGAGTAGTTAGGGATCTGATTGATTGGGGTAGTTTATTAAAAAGGCGGCACGATGTAACGAAATAAAAATTACGAAAGGCGGCGGTGCGGGAAAACGGTACGGACACAACATTCGAAAAATTTGCTCGTAAACTATAACCAGAAATTAATCTAAAATTCCGATTTCCCGACCTGATAAAAAAAAATTTAATACCTTGAAACAATACAGGTGACGGACTGGGAGAATTTTCATACTACAGAACAATGGAAAACTAGGTTGTCGACGGTGTTTTCGGCAGATTTTCCTCAAAATATTTTTTTGTAGAATTAAAAGAGGCTGAATTTTGTTTCGATATGCCCCACCCCAGCAAGCAATACCATATTGGAGCTTAGAGTGAAATATTCCGTAATAGATCGTTCTTAGCAGTTTTTCAGAGCAAACACTTTTTAGGTAAAAAAAGTGATAAAGTGTACAACGAAAACATTTTTTCAAAGATTGCGTATGGTTTGCAAAGGTCATTTTAGAGTCAATGGTGAGTCCCAAGTATTTGAATTCTTCTACCTTCTCTACTAAAAAACAGTCATCATTGCAATGTATGGTGTTATTAAGAGAGGGGCAAGATGAAGCTAGGACACAGGAGCAGCCTACTAGTTTGAACTTTTGGCAATCCGTAGAATGGAAGTAAAACTCTGCATTAACGTCGACTTTGGTCGTTAAGTTGAAAAACATTATTTTAGTTTTAGAGCTAATCCTCAATTTATGTTCAGCGAACCAATCCCTAAGTAAGTTTAAATCCCAGTTAATGTCACAAACCAAATTCAAGGCACTATCTGAGCCGTAGGAGCAGCCCAAATCATCTGCAAAAGCAGTGAGAGTGCATTTTAAGTCAAGCTCGAGGAGTGAATTAATGTATATAAGGTAAGGTAAGGTATATACAGTATAGGTCCCAACACAGAGCCTTGAGGTACTCCCAATTTCAAAAGCTGTGCATCACTTCTGGTTTCGCCGTTTTTAACTCTTTGCGATCTGTTTGAGAGATAAGATCTGAACCAATCGATCATAAAACCACGAATCCCCGCTTTTTCTAGTTTTCTCAGCAAGATAAAGTGGTCAACCATATCAAAGGCTTTCGTAATATCAAAAAATAAGCCTGCGGTGAACTTTTTTGCATCAAGGTTAGAGAACACACTGGAACAGAAATTAAGTAGGGCATCCTCAGTTGATTTCCCCTGCTGAAAACCATGTTGCTTAGGGCTGAAAAACTTATTCTTGTTTAAATAAGATAATAATCTTATCTTAACAACTTTTTCGAAGACTTTACTAAAGACAGGAAGAAGTGAAATTGGCCTGTAATTGCTCATATCTTCTGCTGAACCTTTTTTAAATACGGGCACTACGTCTGCACATTTGAGAGCACCAGGGAAAATTCCAGAAAAAAATTCTTTGGTTAAAAATAACTGCTAGTACATCTACCAAGAAACATCCGATGCGTTTTAAAAATTTATGGGAAATGCCATCATACCCGCTAGCATTAGAACCCTTTAGGGACCCAATGACTTTTACAAGTTCATACGCAGATATAGGTTCGAAGGAAAAACTATTACTTTGAGAATGCTCCGCACAGATACCATGAGAGGAACAACTTAGTTGACCTGTTTGTTTACTAAGACAATTCAGAAATACCGAATACGCTACAGAGACATCACGTTCCGCGTAGAGATCAACCCAAAACTCATAATAAAGGTTTCTTTTTAGTTTTACAAAATCAATTTTTTTTTTTACTATTTTTGGGGCATTGGGACAAATGTGTGCTCTTTCGATTGTACTAGTGTTAACCAAGAGCACTGTCATAGAATGATCTGTGATATTAAGATCAAATATTCCTTTTTCACAGGAGCTCAAAGAGATATTTGTCAATCGCCCATAAAAGTGATCTAAACATCTTCCCGATACCATTCTCGTAGGTTCATTTATAAAACTAGCAAGACCATGCGACGCCAGAATAGTCAAGTAATTAGAAACCATCATCGATTGAGGTTAAGATCCCCAGAAATAATAGGTTTGCTGTTGGGGCTTACTAGATTCGCTGCTATGGCTCACTAGGTTCTATATTGGGGCTCACTAGCTTCGCGGTTTGGGCCCACTAGATTCGTTGCTGGGGCTCACCAGATTTGTACTGGGGCTCACTAGGCTCGCTACTGGGGCTCACTAGCTTTGCTGCTGGGGCTCACTAGATTCGCTGCTGGGGCTCACAAGGTTCGCTACTGGGGCTCACTACTTGATTACTTGATTTTTGATTATCTAATAAACGGGAAAATTCTTCTATGAATGCCACAACATTAAACATGTGCAACCTGTGCACACGCCCCTGCCGACGAGGCTGAAGACCCTATCAAGGAGGACTTCTATGACCTCCTGGACAACGCCTACGGAGCTTGTCCGGAGTACGATGTAAAAATCGTGCTCGGCGGAGTGATCGGAAAGCACAGCCTTCACGATACAACAACAGATAATGGCTTCCGACTCGCTGACTGCGACAGCTCGTAATGCGGTGATAAGTAGCACAAGATTCCCTCGCAAGCGAATCCACACAGCAACCTGGCGATCTCCGGACGGTCGAAACGCCAACCAAATCGACCATGTGCTCATTGACGCAACGCACTCGTCAAACATCCTGGATGTGCGAACATTCAGAGGGGCAAATGTCGACTCTGACCACTTCCTCGTAGGAGCAAGATTCAGAGCTCGACTGTCCAATGTCAGAAAGCTGCACCAGCCCATCAGGAGGAGGTTCGACACTGGGCGCCTGAGCACACCGGAGGCTGCCAGAGTCTACAGGGAGCAGCTGAGCGAAAGACTCTACGGTATGCCTACGTCGAACACAAATGCCAATAATATGTGGCTACATTGCCGCTCAGCCATTCAGGAAGTAGCCGAAACCACCTTAGGATACCTACCACCCCCGACAAGAAACCCGTGGTATGATGGCGAGTGTGAGCAGAAAAAGGGAGCAACCGACGAGGCGTACCAAAAGGCGCTGCAGAGGAAAACCAGGGCAGCGCAAGAAGAGTACCGAGCCAGAAGAAGGGAGGAGAAAAAACTACTGCGACAAAAGAAAAGAATCTTCACAGCCTCCCAGCTCAAGGATATCGAGGAGTCTAGGCATAAACATAAAATACGAGCCTTTTACAAGAAAGCCAAAGGCCTTGCAGGAGGCTTCAAAAAGGGCACCCTGGCTCTTCGAAACTGCGAGGGTAATCTTGTCACCGACCCGCAGGGAATAGTGGATGTATTTAAGTGGCACTTCCAGCAGCTGCTTAACGAGCCAGACCAAGAGAGAGTGGTAGGGACCGAGGAAATCCCAACTCCAGCCGCTGAAGTAGTCCTCCCATCCAGCATCGAAGAAGTCGGCACAGCTATTCAGAAGCTGAAGAACAACAAGGCCGCAGGCTCAGATGGCTTGCCGACGACTGGAATACCAGCTCTATATGCCCCATCCACAAAAAAGGCGATCCCACCTCTTGCAAGAACTATAGAGGTATATCCCTGCTCAATGTCGCATACAAGATCCTGTCCAGCGTATTGTGTGAACGTCTAAAACCATTTTGTACCGCACTAATCGGCAGCTACCAGTGCGACTTCCGGCCCGGCAAATCAACTATAGACCAAATTTTCACACTTCGACAAATCCTGGAAAAGACCAACGAGTTTCGAATCGATACACACCATCTTTACATCGATTCCAAAGCCGCATACGACAGCATTCATCGTGAAGCACTGTTTGGGGCGATGGCCGAATTCGGGATCTCGGTAAAACTGATCCAGTTGTGTCGCGCCACGCTAAAAAACACGCGATGCACCGTGCAACTCGGTTCTAGGACCTCGGAACCATTCGAAACATGCACCGGATTTCGGTAAGGAGATGCGCTGTCATGTGACTTCTTCAACCTGGTGCTGGAGCAGATAGTGCGACGGGCAGGCGTCAACAGGGAAGGCACTATCTTTTACAAGTCCATCCAGCTGCTAGGATACGCGGATGATATCGACATCATCTCGCCTTGGCATTGTGGAAGCATTCACGGCGATTGAAGAACCGGCGAAACGAGTTGGTCTTAGGATCAATGAGGACAAAACGAAATACATGCTGTCAAGCAAAAACCAATCCGTCGCTCAACACCTGGGACAAAACATAACAATTGACAGCTACAATTTCGAGGTAGTTAAGGAGTTTGTCTACCTCGGGGCAAACGTAAATTCCACAAATGACACCACAGTGGAGATCCGGCGTAGAATCGCCCTTGGCAACCGCTGCTACTTCGGCTTGTCCAAACAACTGGGGTCAAAACTCCTCTCTCGAAAGACCAAAGTCATGCTTTACAAAACGCTCATTCTGCCAGTCTTGCTGTACGGAGCCGAAAGCTGGACAATAAGCAGGACAGCGGAGCTGATTTTGGCTTCTTTCGAAAGAAAAATTCTGCGCCGGATATTTGGTCCTGTCTGTGAGGAAGGTTAATGGAGATGAAGACACAACCGCGAACTATACGAGCTGTACCAAGATGTGGATGTAGTCCGGAAGGCAAGGATCCGTCGACTACACTGGCTCGGCCACATCGAGCGCATGGACATTAACGCTCCAGCTAAGAGGGTCTTCTTCGACTCTGAGCCTCCTGGTTCGAGAAGAAGAGGAAGACCGAACCTCCGGTATAAAGACCAAGTAATCGCTGATGCAAGACATCTTGGTTTTGACAACTGGAAGCAGCGTGCCCGGGACCGTCAAGGATGGAAGGCAGCTATAGCTCAGGCTCAGATCCTCCATGGAACGCTGGCCTGATAAGTAAGTAAGTTACTAACTTAGTAGATAATATGTATAGGGTGTGCATGAGTTTATATAACAATATGCACCAGCAGCTTTGTTGGACTACCTTTACCTCATCTAGTTCGGGTGGACGAAATTCTCACAACTTCGTCCAGGATAAATGGTTAGTTTTGTCCGGAAATGTATTCTTTTCATATTCTCAACGTTGACTGTGATTTAACAACGACATGCCCGTTTTAATCCCTGTGGGCTTCCGTTTTGGCTTTGTATCCTTGTCCTGTTCATTGTTATAAAACTCTTAAGAGGCATCCCTGAGAACTGGGTATGCTCCTTCCTTCTTTTTTGTCCGTAGAGCTAACGAGTAGCTCTGTTTGTAGATTTGGAAATCTGGGCACCCCGTTCGAGTTGCTGGTCGAGCATACTGTTTCAGGACATGCTTCTGTCACAAAATATTTTAAAAATTTCGGATCGACCATATAAAAGTAATGAGGATGGAAGGAGAGAGAACATTTTTATAAGCTTTAGATGTAGATTTTTGAGCCTCAAACTTTGTGCTCTGTCATCAGCCATGGGTCTTTTGGGATACCTTTCATAAGTCCTTTTTTGACGAGCTTATTTGGCATGTTCATGATCTTCATTTGTTCCCTTGTCCATATTTTCTCGCCGCCATTAAATGGTCGACTATTGACGACAAACACCTCGAAAGTAAAGAGAAATCTTTTTTTAGATAAGTTCAGTTCAGATATTCAATAACAATACTGAAAAAATCTTTGTTATATAAAAGCGAACGTTGCATCATGAATTGCTAAATATTTTTTTGCGTTCTCCGTTCCGAAGATTCTCTATAATTGATAGTAGCCACGGTGAACAATAATTCATTATTTGGTTGGCAACTGGGTTTTTACGTCTGTTCCCAACTATCATTAATGAATGATTAGCAAACAATATGTGGTACGTCTTAACTAATTGCTACAGGCGCAGTCGTAAGTGAATTTCCTACGATAGCATTCCATCATTAGCCAAAAGACAAAATGCTGATTAAGTCATTTGGGTAAGCAGTCTCATTAGACACACTTGGGCACGATCTTAAATGAGAATGGCGACAGCGTCCGGGTTAATTTTGCAACATGACGGGCGCAGTCGGTGGCGTCTAATCAGGGGGTAATGGATTTTTAATGGAATTTGACAGTGAATATCAAGACGGGATTACTGGTGTTCACTTCATAGAAAGACTAACTGTCGACTTAAAATCACTCCAGTTTTCGAGTGGTTTGATCGTATCCCCATTTCGATTTCCATCGCACCCAACCACAATGACTAATCATCACCTGGCGTTCATTGTTTAAATGTCGAAGTTCAGTCGGTTCCGCATGTGGGTAAATCCCAAAAAAACAGCCTTTAAGTGCCACCTTCAACTGTATTTCTGGCCAACTTCAAGATCAGACGGTGCCTGTTGTAAACACTTGTTCACACTTGAGGAAGACAATAAAACTAATAAATCGGATGGTGTTGCTGTGGCAACACTTTAGCAACGAATAATGGACACAATTTTATTTGTTGCCTTCTTTTTGATTACAGTCGATTTAAAATCCATTACTATGGAACAGCATTCGTAAAAGTAATGTAAGGAATGGAATCAACAACTCTATACCGTTAAGTCAACAACACGCGAAAAGGGGATCGGAAACCTGTTCAAATGTCGAAAGACACCTTGAAAAATATCGCGTTTTTAGTTTATCTTTTCTTCTTACCTACAATTTGACATCATAAATCGAAAAGACTTGTATTGTGTTGGTCAAGGGCTCGAGGCTTCAGGTGTTTGGTAGTGGTGATCAGGTGTTAGTAATAAACACAATCATTTTTCGAAAGGAAGTGAATTAATGTTTAATCCAATTCGCTTCAGGCGAAATTGATTTCTTCAATCAAATTACTTCGGAGTAGTGGATGCGATTTTTGTATTTTTGACTTGAGTTTGGTGTCGCTCCTTTGTACGGTGGCTGTGATTTCATTTTAAAGAAACGATACGTCCATGAAGACAGTTTTCAAGTTTTTTTCCTCCGACATGAATGAAATCGCTGTGGAGGTTATGTGTTCACGAGACTGCTTGTATGATAACCTGAATTACTGATTTGCGCCAACTTACAACTCTGCCTTAGCCATGAACATCGAGAAGGTTGTTAGTGATTTTGAGTTTTTGTTTATTCGTCATAATTTCTACTCAAATTCGAATATATTACTGTGTCCAAAAAGTAAGGTGACATATCATTTATTTTGAAAAACCTTAAGTTATCCTGCCGAGTCATTTTCATCGCCTTCAAAGTAATCTCTTCTGATACAATAAAATACAATAAACTTACGCCAACGGCCGGGATGGCCTTCAGCTTTCTCTTCGATGCGGCTTGTATCTCCTCTATGAACTTTAAATGGTGTCTCTGGAGCGCGAAGTTGGGTGAATACGGTGGTTGTGAAACGATAAGGATCGAGTTTTCGGCAAAATGGTCACGGAGAATTACAGTGTGAGGCGGTGCAAAAATAGAGAGCTGTCTCGCTAAAATTTCGACATCTTTAGGCGCGTAACGCTCAAATAATATTTTTTGTTGACAGTGACATAACTCCACGAAGAAAACAGTCTACATGACCTTTATTTTTGAGCGTCTTTGGCGCGGTTTCTTCGGTCTTGCCTAACCTTTAGCACGATATTCAATTGATTGATCCGTTGCTTCCAGATCATAGGTATAAGTCCAAGGCTCATCTCCCGTAATAATGTCGTATTATTAGACAGCAACACGACGATGTTCTTTTTTTTTTACATAATCAGTATTTTCGATGCCAATCTAGATTTGAAGCCCCAAAATCTATAAATGTTAATCGATGGTTTGCAAGAACCAAACATTTAATTTTGAAGGTGAGCTTTGTCGGTTTAAGTTTATAGTCGTCCGGGACGCTCTTCGTCTTCGACACGTTCTCGGCCTTCTTGGAAGTCTTTATAACACTTTCAGACACTTTGTTTCGACAAAGCCTTATCACCAAAGACTTTTGAAAAGTTCACTTTTTGCAACTCACAAAACGAATGTGAAAGACAATCCTACCAACCTAAAAATAAGAGCATTTCCCCAAATCCATTTAAATTCCTACCTTTTGGACACAGTAGCAAAAGGTGTTTTTTTCCCAGAGGTTTGGTTTTTAAACAACACTTTTTCTACACATTGTCAATTTGACAGATGAAAATTGATGTGTGGTTAGTACATTTTCATTTCGGTCAGAATAACCGAACGCATGGTTCGGTTATTCAAACTTATCACGCGCTATGTCCATATTACGGTCGACATAATCGTCTATCTAAGCAAGTTATCCGGAACACGATGACTCATTTTTGCACCATATACACTCTAGTGGATAATATGCATCTCCAAAGACGGGACAAAAAGGCGATCCTAACTCTTGCAAGAACTATAGAGGTATATCCCTGCTCAATGTCGCATATAAGATCCTGTCCAGCGTATTGTGTGAACGTCTAAAGCAATTTTGCACCGCACTTATCGACAGCTACCAGTGCGGCTTCGGGCCCGGCAAATCGACTATAGACCAAATTTTCATACTTCGACAAATTCTGGAAAAGACCAACGAGTTTCGAATCGATACACACCATCTTTTCATCGATTTCAACGCCACATACGACAGCATTCATCGTGAAGAACCGTTTGGTGCGATGGCCGAATTCGGGATCCCGGGAAAACTGATCCAAATACGCGATGCACCGTGCAACTCGGTTCTAGCACTTCGGAGCCGTTTGAAACATGCACCGGATTTCGGAAAGGAGATGCGCTGTTATGTGACTTCTTCAACCTGGTATTGGAGCAGATAGTGCGACAGGCAGGCGTCAACAGGGAAGGCACTATCTTCTACAATTTCGTCCAGCTGCTAGGATACGCGGATGATATCGACATCATCGCGTGTTCTCGCCGTGACATTGTGGAAGCATGTCACGGCGATTGAAGAACAGGCGAAACGAGTTGGTCTTAAGGCCAATGAGGGCGAAACGAAGTACATGATGTCCAACCAATCCGTCGCTCACCACCTGGGACAAAATATAACAATTGACAGCTACCTCGGGGCACATGTAAATTCCAGAAATGACATCAGAGTGGAGATCCGGCATAGAATTGCCCTTGGTAACCGCTGCTTCTTCGGCCTGTTCAAACAGCTGGGCTCAAAACTCCTCACTCGAAAGACAAAAGTCATGCTTTACAAAAAGCTCATGCTGCCAATCTTACTGTACGGAGCCGAAAGCTGTACGATAAGCAGGACAGCGGAGTTGATTTTGGGTTCTTTCGAAAGAAAATTCTGCGCCGGATATTTGTTCCTGTCTGTGAGAAAGGCGAATGGAGAAGAAAATATGACCGCGAACTCTACGAGCTGTCCGGAAGGCAAAGATCCGTCGACTACACTGGTTCGGCCACATCGAGCGCATGGACATCAACGCTCCAGCTAAGAGGGTCTTCGACTCCGAGCCTCCTGGTTCGAGAAGAAGAGGAAGACCGAACCTCCGGTATAAAGACCAAGTAATCGCGGATGTAAGACATCTTGGTCTTGATAACTGGAAGCAGCGTGTTCGGGACCTTCAAGGATTGAAGGCAGCTATAGTAAACCCGAAAAACAATGCTAACAGGAGAATTTATTGCCGTTGTGGAGCGCGGTGTTGAAGAGAATCCAAATGAGTCGATTCGCCATTGTGCACAGTAATTGGAATTATGCCCAAGATCTTGTCTTAAAAGCTTATAAGATCCTGCGCGTGCAAGACCGCATGACCATTATACGCCTCGCAGGTTCGGTGAATGGGCCGAAAACATAATCCAGCTTGATCCTCATTCCAAAGATCCAATTTTGCTCTCCGTTGATGCCCAGTTTTGGTTAAATTGGTATGTAAGCCAGCAAAATTGCCGAGCTTGGAGTGTAGAAAACTCAGAAGCCTTTGTCGGGACGTCCTTACAACCAAACTTAACTTTGGTTAAAACTTATTGTTTGAGGTTCTTTATTGGATGGTGGAACCATGGGCCCATATTTCTTTAAGGACTTTGCCGGTCACAATGTTATCGTCAGCTATAGAAGCATGATTTCTGACTACTTCGTTCCTCAGTTGAATGGCACAGTTGTGGGAATTTTTTTGGTCGCTATAACCATCCAAGAGCAACCACCATATGTAGGTCGTTTTAGTCGTCATGTTCCAAAATCTGGTGGACCCAAAACTGTGGAAAAGTGGCTGTTGGCGTGCTTTGTATTCGATTGGCTTCATCGGATTCTATTTTTTCGAAAATGAGGACGGAAACACCATTACCGTCAATTCCACGCAAAACTTTGTAATGATGATGGACTATTTTTTACCCGAGCTTATTGGATTCCACTTGGATGATATTCATTTTCAATAAAAGGTGCATTTCCTCACGCTACGCCTGAGAATAAAAACGAGTTGCAATGGTTCTTCGCGGAAATGTGAATTAGATTTCTGAAAAACAAAATGTACGTTAATAGCTCAGCCACATTAAGCCCTAAAAAGAGCATACTGCTGAGATAAAAGGCATAGATGCTTCTTTATTTGAAAATGTCACGACCATCAGATTGATGTCTGTAAACCAGCCGTGGTGAACACTTGTGTGACATAATTTTTTACACATAAATGGCATCGGCGAGCCTTCAAAACTAAGAACCCAATTTGATTCAAAAATAGATATCAGTGATCTTAATTTGCGCTTACTTTCCCGCAACTTATTTGGTCAATCCTAAATAATATTCAGCTTAATTGAATACCTATCCATTTATCTAGGTATATGCAGAAGTCTCCACTAAAGTTCTGTAGTCTTGCCACATTAAAAAACTTTTAACATCAGTTATACGGAAGAACTGGTGCTCTTCCGTTTTTCATGTCATAGAGCTCACAAGTGACGCTCGTCTCTCAATTTTCTACGCCTTCGATCGAGAGAAAAAGGTTTCCAAAATAGACTCAGTTGTCTAAGACATTGGCGGTTCCTTGTTAACTCCTTTTATAGCAATCGCAGTTTTTCATGCACTTTGTGCCCGCCCCATACTGGCTTCTTCAAGAAGAATCCGGCTTGGGTATATGTACCTGCTTCCACGGTCAATACCCACATCAAGATTTAGGAAATATACAGGATGCAGGATGACTAAGCTGTGCACCCTGATGTCTGCAAGAAATCCGCAGCATTCTCCTTATCCTTAATTCATTACTGGCCGTTACACTTTGGGCAAGCATCTGTGCATGGTCGACATCAGTAAGTCGGCGAACTGTGCTACATGTTGCGAAGAGGACGACACAGCACAACACTTTGTAACTGTCCTGCCTTTGCTCCCACCCTCTTGGGACCGACGTGGTGTGCGTCGAATTTCTCAGCTCTACATCACTGAAGTTCCTTCTCATTTTTCTCCGAAAAACGGGGTAAATACAGTAAAGGTGGGTGTCTGTCTGGCAGTACAATGGACCAGTATTTGCGTCTGAGTGCTGCAACATATAGCAGAGGCCTACAACGACAAAGAAAAATCCGTTTTCGTTTCTCACATAGCTTCCAAGAAAATTCCCCGTTGAAACCGTGAAACCTTTTCTCCATCAGTAGGTATATAAACGCCCACACACTGCTTTCAAAAGAACCACACCAAGCTTTCTACCTTAAGAAAGAAACCATTTAACTTGAACAATATTGGCTGTTAACACTTGAAAAAGTTGTTCATCCTTTCCAGTCAAACGCGTGAGTCGCTGTACGTTCATAACATGAGTTCATGATTTTTCACTTTTTTCAACTTGCTTCAAGGCAAGGTTCTGTCAGCGCGCTTAATTAGATAAAGATCTAAGGCTGTCGCAGAGTCTGAAATTGGACGCCTGTTTGCAAATGAAATGAAACTTGTTCGCAGCCGCGTCAAATTTCAAAAAGCAAATGCAGATTGTTCGGTGACTGACAGCCGGCAACCTTGAACACCGTCCAAAAGCGAATTGCAAATGCCAATAGCTGCCTTGAAGAATTAATTTTAAAAAAGTTATCTGGAACTGTATCTAAAGCATCTTTAGTGTGCGCACGTTGCCTATATCTAGCGCTTGTTAGTCATGCCACTGTCGTTTTGATAAACAACAACATGCCCACCAGGTGGGTTTGAAGATAACAAATTTATTAAAAGCCAACGAAACCCATAGAGATACTAAAAATATCTCGCGGGTAATATATCGCCGTTGATGGACGTCAAACTCATTTAACGTCCTCTTCAACACGTTGGTTGTAAAACTAATTAGACCGCGTTAAATCGCATCGCGATATCGATATCGATTAGCACCCAATCACAACAATAAACGTGCGTTTTAGTGCCAAATGTGAACAATTACGACTCAAAGCCTGCGGATATGTAAAAAAATTTAAAAACGACGATAAATCAAAAGCTTGCATTCAAATTCCGTCATAGTCTAAGGTTAGAGGTCGTCGTTCGTTGGATAATCGCACTTTGTCAGATGAGCTAGCGCCACGTTTTCAGCTGTCAACTATTTATTGCCGACTCAGGCGCAAAAACAACATCAGCATGACAGTGTCAAGCAAGACTTATTGGTTAATTCATCAGCCAAGTCATATGGGTAACTATATGGCGATCATCGGTTTTGTCGTCCACATTGGAATCGAGGCACAGAGTCCGAGTCGCATCTTCTGAATGGATTGGTGTTTGTCAGCAGACAAGTAATTTGCGATTGAGTAAGAAAAACAAATCGTGTCTTCTGTACAATCCCGCGGCGTGTGTTAAACAACATGGACAATTGAAGCTTGGAGTGTTGGGTTAGTCCCATCAGAGTCACGACGTTTCGCATGGCTAATGCGACTCTAGAAATTATCGGATGTTTACAACATTCAATTATTTTACATTATGGAATGGAATGAACCTGTCTTAACTATCCATAAATCTACTAACCTTGTTCGGCTCCAAAGACCTATACTTGATTTATAGCATTTCCACCTTAAGTACAATAGTTTGCTTTGAGGCTTAATCGAAACAACTGTAGAGCATTGTATGTATGTATGTTGGCGTTACAGTCCATGAAGGACCAAAGCCGAGCTTCTCTCAATCACCCATGTTGTGTGATTTCATTTTCCCATAGGTGAAAGGGCCCTACAGTTTATTGCCGGCTCCGACTACAGGAGGTTTTGTCAGGACCCCGCTGAGGAGAAGCACCGTAAAAACACGTTCGATTACATGACTGTTGTCGGGATTCGATCTCGTGTCATTAGCGTCAGAGGCCAACACACTACCCACTTCGCCACGGCGCTCTCAGCATTTATACTCATAAAATCAGTTATATTTCTTAATTGATTGATCATGATACTTTTCAGATTAGGAAAGTACAGACAGAGCCACTAAATGGCTAAGAGACCAAGTGGCCAATTTGCGCAACCAAAGTTCTTTTCGGAAATGCCTCCTAAAGTGTAATAGCCCAGTTTTATGCATCTCTTTGCTTCAATGTAAATAGGCTACGCGCCACCACCGACAAGCAACCCGTGGTATGATGACGAGTGTGAGCAGAAAGAGGCGAGCGACCAACGAGGCGTACCAAAAGGTGCTGCAAAGGAGAACACGAGCAGCGTGCGAGGAATACCGAGCCAGAAGGAGGGAGGAAAAAAAGGAGAGAATCTTCGCAGCCTCCCAGCTCAAGGATATCGAACAGTCCAGGGACAAAAACGCTATAAGAACATTCTATAAGAATGCCAAAAGCCTCGCAGCGGGCTTTAAACTCGGCACCCAGACTCTTCGAAATCGCGAGAACCGACCCACAGGGAATAGTGAATGTCTTCAAGCAACATTTCGAGCGGCTGCTTAACGGGCATAGAGAAGAGCGAGTGGTAGTAGACGAAGAGATCTCGCCGCCAGTCGATGAAGTTATAGCCTCTCCCATCATTGAAGAAGTAGGTATAACTGTTAAAGAGCTGAAGAACGAAAAGGCCGCAGCTTCGTATGGATTACCATCAGAGCTCTTCAAAGTTAAAGGGGATGATCTCCTATAAGAGCATGCATCAGATAATCTGTAGAATTTAAGAGGACGAATGCAAGCCTGACAACTGGAATACTAGCTCTATAGGCCCGATCCACAAAAAAGACGATTCTACCTCTTGCAAAAACTATAGAGGTATATCCTTGCTCAATGTCGCTTACAAGATTCTATCCTGTGTATTGTGTAAACATCTAAGGCTGTTTTGTACCGTACATACCAGTGCGGCTTTCGGCCAGGCAGATCGACTATAAACCAAATATTCACGCTGCAACAAATCCTGGAGAAGACCTTACTTACATATGTAATCTGTTTCCAATGACGCATCCCCAGTTGGTCACGGTTCACCTAACTTAGACCCGAAGACTCTTCGGGCCGGAGCTGTGTTATTCATTCACTCTACATGGCCTAGCCATTCTAAACGTTGGATCCGTAGATGTCGTACGAAGCCGATATCGCTGTATAGCCCGTATAGTTTGTCGTTGTATTTTCTCCTCTACTCCCCGTTTATAAAAACGCAGAATTTTCCCCTAGAGACGAGCAAGGACTTCCTCATCCGCTTTCGTTAAAGTCCAGGCCTCTGCGACTAAGAGGAGGACCGGGATAGTTAAGTTTTTCTAAGACGCAACAGTAATTTTTGATCTCAGCGCTGGTGTTGTTGTGACTGCTTACTAGTGAGCCCAAGTAGACAAAGTCTTTAACCACTTCGAAACTGTAGCTGCCAATTGTGGCGTTCTGGCCAAGACGTTGGTGTTGTTGGTCTTTTTTGTTTTACCTTCATTTACCGAAAGACATATTTTAGCCGTCTCTGCTACAATGCTTTCGAACGCTTCATTGACGTCCTGCTATGCTATGCGAACAGTTCCGCAGAATTGAAATAGATCGTACCTCTTGTGTTGGCCAGTGAGTCTCGTGTGATCTTTTCAAGCACGATATTGAAAAAATTACATGACAGCGCGTCACCTTGTCTTAATCCATTTTTAACATCAAAGGTCTCGGTTGATACGCTACCGACCTTAATGGAGGGATGGTAAAGGACTGGCAAAGGCCTCGTAGGGGTAGCATCTGCCGACGGATGCTGGTTCGACAAAAGGCAAGTAAGAGCCTCTGCAGCCGAACACCTTGTAGCTCTGCTAGTCAGGTCCTACTTCCACTTCCTTGTTGTTTGAATTGAAGTTGAAATTTTCTCACAAGGGAATGGTCTAGCAAACCATAATTATAAAAGCACAAATTGCTCAAAAGCGAAAGACAGCCTCGGATGGGCAAACGGAACGGACCTATGTTGACGACCTTTTTATAAAACAAAAAATTGACAAAGACCTTCGGTTCTGTACGTGCAATGTTAGGTCCCTAAAGAGACCACGTGCGGCCGAAGAACTAGCGGACGCCCTAGACCGCTATAAAGCGGACATAACCGCCATACAGCAAATGCGATCGATTTTTTTTTTTTTTTTGTGGCGTTACGGTCCATGAAGGACCAGAGCCAAGCTTCTCTCAATCACCCATATTGTGTGTTATTTATTTTTCACATAGGTGATAGGGCCCTACAGTTTAATGTCGATTCCGAACGGCGTGAGTCGAGAAGCTTTTTCAAGGCAAGTTATATTACGGTGCGTTTTGCCAGTACCCCGCCGAGGAGGAATGCCACGAAATAAACGTTCTATGGCGTTGATGTTATCAGGATCCGAACTCGCTCATCGTGCGTCAGAGTCCAACACACAAACCACGGCGCCCTCAAAATGCGATGGAATGGACCGCGTAAAAAGCGGATGAAAAACTGTGACATGTACTACGGTGACTTCTATAGTCATTGGAAAGAGGACAGAGACTGTTTGGTTCGGACTTGTTTTTATAGGTGGACTAAGACATAAAGTCCTAAGCTTTCAGTGTGTGAGTGAACGCCTCCTAACAATCCGCATCAAGGCAAAAATGTGTAACATCAGCCCCATATGTGTCCAAGCTCCCACGGAGAAAAGGATGACTCCATCAAAGATGATTTCTCCTAGACAGAAAATATGCCAAATGCCCAACCTATGACACCAAAATTATACTAGGAGATTTTAACGCGAAGGTGGGTAAAGAAAACATTTTTGAACGGGTCATCGGCAAACACAGCCTACAAGACACTAAATCCGATAACGAACACAGGCTGATCGACCTTGCAATGGGGCAAATTCTCCTTTTAGCTAGCCCACGCTTTCCGCACCTGGCGGTCGTCAGATCAATCAGTCACCAACCAGATTGATCACATCGCGATTGACGTCAGGCACTCCTCCACTATTCCTCCTCCACATCGACTTAGACCACTATCTTGTAGTAGCCAAGTTATGACATCGGAAAGCTACTATCGCCGGAAGTCGCCAGCGTCTTTGCCAACCGCGTCTCTCTTAAACTCTCCGATACACCTCAATTCTCCACTCAGTCAGTAGAGCAACAATCGAGCCTGTGCAAACAAGCCCCGAAGAGCAAAGCAACAGAAGTGCTGGGTCCTCAAGCTCCACCACGATGAAACACCTGGTTCGATGACGAGTGTAGAGTGTAGAAGGATTCATGCAGAAAATGCATACAAAGCCTCACTACACAAAAAAACAAGAGCGGCTCGTGAGCGCTACGTGCTTAAGAGAAGGGAGGAACGTAAGCTTCTCAAGAGGAAAAAGAAAGAGCAAAGAGGGGTGCTACTGCAGGCACGACGTTCGAAGATCTTATCAACAGATAAAACGAATGTCTCAAGGCTATAAAGCCCGAACGGAGGCATGTAAGGATGAGAACGGACATCTAGTAGTAGAATCGCAGTCAATGCTAAGAATTTTGAAAAACCACTTCAGCAGACTTTATAACGGCGATGACAGCCAACATACCGCCGTCAGGCAGAATGATCCATTTCTTAATGACGAGGATCCCAGAGAATTCCGTCCCCCCGGACCTCGACGAAGCATGCCCGAGGAATGGAGTCTCAGCATTGTGTGCCCGATCCACAAAAAAGGAGACCCCTTTGACTGCGCCAACTACAGAGTCTCCTTAATGTCGCATACAAGATCTTCGCTGCCGTTTCGTGTGAACGTCTGAAGCCTTATTAGTGTGGCTTCAGGTCAGGGAAGTCCACCATCGACCAAATCTTCACACTAAGGCAGATCCTGGAGAAAACTAATGAAGTTCAAGCCGACACTCCCCATCTATTCGTCAATTTCAAGGCCGCTTACGAGAGCGTAGTTAGAGACGAGCTATATAACGCCATGTTTGACACTCCTGCTAAGCTCGTCAGCTGTGCGATTTATTTTTCACACAGGTGAAAGGGGCCTACAGTTTGATGCCGACTCCGAACGGCGTGAGTCGAGAAGCTCTTTCAAGGCAAGTTATATTACGGGGCGTTTTGCCAATACCCCGCCGAGGAGGAATGCCACGAAAAAAACATTCGATGGCGTTGGTGTTATCGGGATCCAAACTGAAACCACACTGATAAGAACTTAACAGACTATCCACAAAGGGTTTCAAGCGCACAACAGAGGAGATCTTATATGCAATGATAGGGAGACTTATTTCCCTGTAGTTAGCGCAGATATGGGGATCTCCTTTATTGTGGACTGGGCAAACGATGCTGAGATTCCATTCATCGGGCATGCTGGTGCATACGCCCTACCAGCTCATCTTCAGCCGCTTTAAATATCTCAGCAGAAAGACCGTTTTTGTTAGTCTTAGGCTTCGAAATTATCAGCTTAATTTCATCTAGGTCGGGTGGACGGAACTCTCTTACAACTTCGTCAGTATACAAAAGTGTTCCTTCTCTACTCTCTATCTCTACTCTACTACTAGTTATCCGTCTTCATCCCTACAGGCTTCCGCTCTGGTTTTATAGCCCTGGCATGTTCGTTTTACTTTTTCGTAAAACTTGCGACCGTCATTCCTGTGGTAAAATCTCTTTATCTCTTCGATCTCACGGTTTTCATAGTCTCTTTTTTTTTTCCTTAAAAGCGTGTGCTCTCGTCTGTCTACATAGCATGGCTTCGTAGACGGTTTGCTTCGCTACATGGGCTTGCCCGCATTGCTCCTCAAACCAGGGGTTTATAGTTGGCGGTTGTTTGAAACCTAAGACATCAGAGGCCGAGTTTCTGATGGCACGCTGCCAATGCTCCCAATCTTGTTCTGTGGATTGTGCCGGTCTTAAGGGAGACTCAATCGGCAAAGATCCTAGCGTTCCTTTGCGATTGTAGCTTCCCGACGTCAAACTTTCGTTCTACAGCTCGACTCCAACGCATCCTTGATATCTTCATTCGTACCTTGACTACAAGAAGGTAGTGATCAGAGTCGATGTTGGCTGCTCGGAATGTTCGTACATCTAGGATGCTAGAGGAGTGTCTGGTATCGATCGCAACGTGATCAATCTGATTGATGGTCGACTGATCGCAGGATCGCCAGGTTCCTTTGTGGATGTTGAGATGCGGGAATCGTGTGCTAGCTATCTCCCATCTGTTAGGGGATCTTACATTCCAGGTACATACTCTCAAGTCATTAAGGCGATTTGCGGGGTCGTCAGCTTTGTATCCATCCGTATCCGAGGCTTGTGGTTGCTTCGCAATATTTTATTTTTTCCGTGATAGCATAACCCCCAACTTGGACAGCCAGGTTCTTTTTTCCCCAGGAACAAGGGGGTCGCATCGCTGCATATATTGGGGCACTAGCTGGCGAATGCCAAGTAACTATTCAGGGGAGGCCACACGCTGGGGCTGTGTGTCAACTTGAATTGGGCAGGGACATAGATCGAAGCTGGCGTTTGTCATGTTAAACATCTTCAGCTACTTTGCTCCGTTTGCTCCTTCTCTCACCCCCCAAGAGTATCACTTATCGTTAATATTAAAGGTGAGTGGTCTGACGAAAGATCAAAGCTTTCGTCGACTATGATGTAGCTATCAGAAATACCCTTAGCAATAAAGAAATCCATAAGATCAGGTATTTTTGCGAGATCCGTCGGGAACTACTTCGGCTTTCCAGAGGAATAAAAGTTGCAAACTTATTCCATACAAGCTTCGTTAAGCATTTTGCCTCTCTTTGAAATACATCTTGAACCCCAAAACGTGTGTTTAGCGTTGAAGTCGCCATCGATAAGAATTTCGGTACCAAGGGAAGTAAATTGGCTGATAAGTTCATTCTTTTCGAATATGCAGTGCGGCGTGCAGTATGCTGATGAGATACTGAAACAGCAATTTTTGTTTTTAACACGTACTGTACTTACTTGCATTGTCTCGAGCTCTACCTTTATTTTCGGAGAGTGTTCTCTAATGAATTGCGATGATGCTCCTCGTACATGCGAATGACGCATAATTGCTAATTCCAGAATTATGACTAAATTCCTGGAACTTAATTGCCACATCTCGCACATCTCGTTTCTGTTTAAAAAAAAAATTTTTTTTTTGCAAATGTTCAAGACCACGAGCGCTTTGAAAGTAGGTACTAGTTCCTCTGACAATCTTTCCGTTCAAAATACCGACCGGATACATATCTTAAGTTTGATTCGATCCGGCGCTATCGGCGTCAAAGTGCATCGTACGACCCAATCAGCACTCAACTGCGGGGCTTTGCTCTTAATTTTAAAATACGGTCACGAGTAAATAGCTTGAACAGTAACTGGATTAGTTTCAGTAGTTTACGTAACGGTCGTAAAAGTTGATTTTCAATCACTAATGCCCCCAGCGGATGTTTTAATACTTCCTTTCCACGTACTTCTGTCCCATAACCCCTACTCGTACACATTTTACAACTAAATTGCAATAAGCTAAAATTAAAATTCACCGCAGAAAGTCAAAGTAACAATTTTTCTGTTTTCTCATTTCAGATTAATTCAGGATTCAGAGTGAACCTTTCGATTTGACCCACAATCGGGACGAGTGAAAGGAAAGGCTGTGTAAATCCAGTGCCACATAAAAGATACAAGTCGAATCAAGTGTTTTATATTTTTGTTTTTTGTTTTTTAATTGTCTATCCCCCTTTTCTCATCTCTTCGTTTGCGCTAATAAAAATCCTTTTTTATCGCTTGGCCTTTTATGCTTTTAAGTAAACAAGTGTGACCGAAATGAATTCAGAAGCAACGAAATCACTGTGAATACCGTCTTTAAAAAAATAACGAAAAAAAGTTAAGAACAACATGACACCGATGACGGATTAACAAATAACGTGTTTGCATTTTAAGTGTTTGAAACCAATTGGCGCCTTACGAATTGCCAACAATAAAATAAAAATAAAAATCTCGTCGTACGTTTCAATGATCGACCGTGTAAAGGACCTACAATTGGAAGCGGTACTAGCGACAAGCAGCAAGACACCTTGAATTCAAACGTCAATCAAAGATGACAATTTCCTACACAGGCGAGGTTCCGAACGGAAGCAGTTTCGGATGCTTCTGGAAAATCCTATGGAAGTAAGTTGTAAAAATCACTTGTTTGCCTTTTACTATTTTTAATGAACCGCACAAAATTGCTCAATGCCTTTTTTAGTAACTGAAACAAATAGCTGTCGGTACGATTTGAGATATTGTAGTTCGTAGATGAATTTCAGGGTGATGTATTGCAGTACAAAAGGCAATGACTGCGAACGCATAGGGCGACTGTGTCATTACATAATAACACCGTTACCAATAAAGAATGAAACAAGCAGTGAATGATGTCCATGATCGAGAAGCACAACGAGCTTGGTGACGAATACGAGAGCTCAGTGAAATTGGAATTGAAATTCCTATGGCGTCCGCGCACTTGCTGCTGCGATTGGAATAAAAAAAAACATTACTCGTTTGTTCGTTCTTAGTGCCAGCAGCTATTAAATTGCAGCAGATGGACGATGAAGCTTTGAAAATCCGCCTTAGTAGCCCCGTCTAGAGTCAAAGTATGTTACTTTTCTAGAGCAAGCTGATGGTGTATAGTGTAGTTGATATTGACTATTTTGGGATTGAGGAGCCACCACTCAAATTGACTGTGCGACCCAGAAACCAAGCTTGGCGAGCATATGAAAAAGGATAGAAAACACGGTTATATTAGGTAGAATTCTTGGGCACTATGCGTTCTTCCAAGTATTTGTTCAACATTTTTGAGTGATCCTTAAAATAGGCATCTGTTCGGGAAACGATCTCCTTGTTCGACGGGAACTGTTGTCTATCGAGACACTTTCTAAAACCTGGAATAAAAAAAGGTCAAATACGGTGAAATAAATAGGACGTTTTCAAAAGAGCATATTCTAGTGGAACCATCTTTAGATGGAACCTGAGTTCACTGACGTTCTGTCAAAATTTCACGACCAAAGGACGATTAGAAGTCGAGTTATTGTTTTGTAAGTGAAAATGTGTTTGTTACATCAGTCCAGAGACGAGCAAAAATTTAATTTTAATTTTCATTTTTCGTGGGGGCCAATACCCCCATTTATTAAGCTTAGTTCAAGCCAACATTCTTAATTCTAACTTAATTAACTAACATTCTTAATTAGTCTAACTTAACTGTCTAACAAGAACGGGAGAGGGGGCGCAATTAGGGATCTATGGAAGGGAGAAGGGGGGCCACCGGGAAGATGAAGTTTTAGACATGGAGTGCTGAGGTTGAAATCGAAGTTAGTGTTCGAATTAACACTTCCCAGCATACGGGAAATGGGTTCATTGGAGCCGTACGGTAGATAGAAGAGACGAGGATTGCGAGTATTACAAGGGTTAGTGTCAACGGATATAGAGTTGTAGAGGTTGGCGCAGTCAATGGTACCTATTAGGAGTTTATGAATGAAGAGGATGTTAGCTACCCTTCTTCTTTCCTCCAACGTACTCAGATTTATTAGTTTGAGTCGGTCTTGATAGGGCGGTAAGAACAGAGGATTTTGCCAGTGCAGACCTCGAAGAGCGAAGCGTAGGAATCGACGCTGGATGTTCTCGGATTCTAGAAATGTGGGTTTGTTGATAAGGGGACCACGCTTGAGATGTGTATTCAAGAAGGGGGCGAACGAAAGCAAAAAGCCCATATTAACTGGATAAAACCTCTACCGAAACGCTTGTACACGAGCTTTAAATATGGTCGCGAAGACGATCTAATGACCAACCTGTTGGCCAATCGATGTGATAGCCGAAGGTGCCGTCAAAACTGCGCGTGAGATCATCAAAGATTGTCAAAAATTCAACAATTTGTAACTGTTTTTTTGACCAAAATAAGATTATCACCTCTAAGCACCCGCCTCATCTACCGGAGTGTAATTTCTACCTATTCGGAAAAATGCATTTGCCGACGAAAGGAAAGTGTTATGCCAACGTGGAGACGATTCAAAATACTTCTCAAGGACATCTCTACAGTTGACCTAAACTACTCGTTTGACATGATTTTCGACCACTTAAACCACTGTATAGAGTCTATGCCCTGTTCATTTGGGAACACACGTTGTTATACCAACTTTGATTCTGTGATTTTGATTATCAAAATTGTAGCTGTGAGCCGACTATTGATAGCAAATGTAGCACTGATCTTGCAACGCAATTATTAGTACGAAACTGAAAACATTTAACCTTTCGACAGCTTGTGGTCTAAGCGGCTGTTCGGCCTGCCAATTTTTTATCATCAAGAGAGTTTTGCCGACGGTGCAGGGTATAGGCTATAAGAATTAGAACCTCCAAACCCAGTTCCGTCAATTTGTTCCGAGACAACAGTTGATGACCCAGGTTCGTCTCCTTTAAGAAACCTCTCCAACTGGCACGGTCTTTCACCAGCCGTCCCCAGTGCCGCACGCCTAGTTGGTTGAGTTCCTCTATCACTTGTGTGCGCCATCTTAAATTTGGCTTTACTCGACCGCGTCGCCCCTCAGGGTTGGATTCAAAGACCTTCCGGGCCGGAGCTGCGGTTTCCATGCACTCTACATAATCTAGCCTTAGGCGTTATATCGGGCTGAAAATCGTACGCAGGATTTTTCTCTCAAAACGACCAAGGTCATCCACATCCGCTTTCTATAAAGTCCAAGTCTATGCGCCATTAAGCAGGACGGGAATTATAAGGGTCTTGTATATGGTCACCTTGGTTTTCCGAGGGAGGGCTCTGCTCCGCAATTGGCTCCCGAGCCCACAGAAACAGCGATTGGCATGAGTTATTCTGCGTTTGATTTTGGCACTGATGTCATTGCTGGATGTCCAGTTTCAGTTCCATTTTAGCCGCTTCCGCCTCAATGCTCGAAAAGGCCCCAATTACATATCTCTGAGTTCGTCCAATTATGTTAATGTCATCAACATATGCGAGCAGTTATACGGACTTGGAAGAGGTAATTCTCACGAGGAGCTCTCGTTCTACTGTGCAGCGCCGCTTGATAGGCCTGCTGCTTGGCTGCGTGTGCCCTTTTACACTCGGGGTCAAACCATGGGTTTCTTGTTGGTGGCGTTTTGAAACCCAGTTCTTTAGAAGCAGTACTCTCTTAGGCTTGTTAACAACGGGTCCATTGGTGTTGTACGGTTTGAGCAGGTGTTAGAGGATTTTTTGAGAGCTTGAGAGAGACGCGATTGCGATTGGCATGGGCTTTGGTGGTTTCCTGCGATTGTAGTATTGCGACGTTGTATGCCGCTGGCCTTACACGAACTTTCGGGACTGAAATATCCCCGCTTGTACGTTTGAGAGAATCGGATTAATATTACACGATATATGGGCACCAGCTCCAACTAATGACAATCAAAATTTTCTTTTCCCAGTGTCTATACACCGCTCGAAAGTTACTTTACTCTCGTTTATCTAAATAACTAAAGTTTCTTGCTTCACCAGCAAGCTACAGTTTCCTAGATTTTCTGCAAACTTGCGAGTATTGAACCACCTTTGTGCTGATAAGAAGTGGGCAACTGTCGGCCATCGGATGAATGAGTTTCAAAGGTGTCTAATTGATGATAATCATGCTGGTAGTGGTGAAAGTTATTATGGCGATTTCTGGTTTATGCTTTGATATTCGTGGATTGCCGCATCTGCCGCATCTCCAAAGCGCGGCTGTCCTTGGCGACCGTCTTTCGTTTGCGGGAGCTCTTAACTTTTTCAGTCCGAGCTCCTGTTCCCTTCGGACACTGCTGTCCCAGTGCAGTGCTTTGCCTTCTGCGTTAAGAGACTGCCTGTCAGCATCACCACCTTTTTCGGCGGTAGCGCAAACCATAGCAGGTTCTTCAACAGACCTCGGCCAGTTCTGGAATCTATCGCGCTCTTTTTGGGGAGTTGGTCCTCCCCAATAAGAGGAAGTGCTTGTGCCGCCTACAGCTGTCTTCACCAGCTGCCGATGTTTACTGCGCTGCGCACGGCCGAGAAGGAGTGCGCGACCTCGGATGAGAGGGTCGGATTGACTTCTATAGGGAATACCTCCAGTGGCTTAAACTCGCCCCTTTGCACAATTTCCGGGCGCGCCTCTTTTCCCTTTTTTTTACCTAGCAGCACACTCAACAGTACGACCCAGCCTGGGGCACGTTCAATCTTATCGGTTTCCCGTGCCACGCCATCATCGGTATCGCGTCTGCTGGATGGGACTACTCAAGCTCAGTCTAACCAGGTGGTCGGATAGTGAGCAGCAGGAATCAATGTTGTTCCGAGCTGCCGATGAGTTGACAATGAATGGTGGGGCATTCAGAATTCTTGCCCCGACCGCGGTCAAAGATATCGCGGGTGGATTTCCGTAATTGCGAGTAAAACCTGGAGTAGTACTACGCTTAGCGTTGTCCATTCATTTAGGTCTTCGGGACTTAATTCGAGGTCCAATACCTCTTAAGCCTTCCGCCACGACAAGGCGCTCGAAAAACTATAGGGCCACATAACTTTTCGTTCCAATATGTACTTTTTACCTTAGAAAACTACGACACTGCACCGACCGCTAGTGAGTGTTTTGATAGATCTAAAGCCACCAGGCACTAATCAATTCACTAATGTCAACTTACACAAGGGAAATTACCGAAACAGTCTTGGTTGGGGATCAAAAAACCAACAGTTCTGACCTCCTCACATGTAAAGCGATAAGCACGTGAAATACTGCTGCTTTCGCAAGACGAGCTTATATAGCTCATTACTCACCTCAGCCAGACAACATAATACGGGCTTAGGCATCAGCATTCCCTAATCCGGCATTCAATAAATATTTACACACATTTCGAGCAAACAGAAAGTCAAATATTGGCATAATACACATTGCGTGCTGCTACCGAGATAAAAAGTGATGACGGTGCCAGGAAACTGATTTCATCGTCTCCTCATGCAAAACTCAAATACAATATTTGCATAGCATCACAGGCTAGTGAGTTACCGGAATACATATTCATGTATCTTATGTCTAATAAGTACGGTGGCCATGCGGATTCGGTTGACTGCCACCATGGTAATGGTTACAGTTCAATAGACTGATGAGGTCGGCCCTTGCCAAAGACCCCGGAAGTCGACTAAAGTCCGACCAAATGGAATCGGTGATAAACAAAAATTTGTTTATTCAAATTTAAATCTGACACTTGAACCTCGATGTGATCGATGGTTTTATTGAACCAAATCACTAAGATCGCCTCAAGTCAGCGGCAATCGATGCAGCCAAACGACTTATAAATCAATCCAGTATCACTGCTCTACGAGTAACACAATGATCATGTCGCGTAACTGGCTCACCTAGAATCTCGGCAACCTCCATGCCTCGAGGGGGTTTCGAGTCTCCCTCTCTCTCGCAACACCGATTTAATGAGGGAAATTATTTAACGAATCAATTTTCGACTAACAAGAATGTAATTAAGAATACAACTCATCACAGCCCGATGCAAATACGAGTACAATGGGTTTGTCTAATTGGCACGTTGGATCAGAGGAAAATGATACCTGTTCGCTGGCGTTCGCTTGCGTTACGTCTTCAATTTGCGGGTTAAGGTCATAGTGGAAGAATGAAAAGGTGTGCAGCAGTACGTGTGCATTGTATGCAAATTAGTTTGCAATTCACTTGAAGCACAAGTGCATCATAAAATGGATTTCAGCAGGAGATGCTATTTTATTTTTCGAGGTTACTCAGCAGCTTTCTGCTTGATTCGACTGTTGCTCCCCGTGCTTGCAACTGCCTGAGAGAGGACATCTAGTGCGTTAGTCTGCATAAATATTCAGACACATTGCCATATCAACGGCGAACGAACGCGTGTCTCCTGAATACAAAATCACCTCGATACCGTATATGACGCATGATAAGAATGAAAGTAAAAAACATTTCGAGGAATTCGCGCATAAGTATGCGGATAAGCATATCGTACACACTTTTTCACCCTGCGCCCCTTATATGGAGCTGGGCGTCATGTGTACACGAGAAACAGGTGGAGCAACGCATAAGGTAAACGAACGCCAGCCGGTCATGTTGATTGCTCTCTTTCTCCAAATTCGAAAACCACAAATGAGCTCCGAAAACTTGGACTGCTCCTACTCGTACACCCACTCGCTATTTATTGGCGCTGACAACGACACCGCGCCGGTCGTGGGTCATTACTCATTCGGCACACGCCAAAGCCGCTTAGCCATTCTCGGACATTTGTGTCGGTCGAATCCCAGCTCCCGTATGTGGATTTGATGAGAATTTTCGTTTGGTTTTCACTCCTACCCATCCCATATACTCGCATGTTAGTTGCCATCATTTGCATTGTCGCTTCGGATCCAATGTCGTATCAGATGGCTTCTGCGGTTTGTTGTTTACCACTCATTCGCTGAGGCTTTGGATTTTCGGTTGCCCCTTTTTATTGTTTCATGACTTTGGTCAAGTCACTTTTTGGGAACGTTTTGCAACCTATGAACACGGGTGTATGCATTCGCACACTGTTGCCGGAAGCGCGGTCGTTTAAGGTGACATAATTTCAACTTTCCATGTTGACGTGCTTTTGTTTTTTGATTCGTCTTTTTTGGGTCAGGCACTAATTGCTCGTATGAAAATGTGACAACGACGAAATGGGCATAGCTCAAGGACGTCGTCGACTGTTTATAGCGTCGAAATACGATGCAGGCATGAGATGAGAGTGATTTTGCGAACTGCTGTGAAGGAGTTTTGTTGTCATAAACTAACTCAACCGCAAAATATTGGTTCCATCATAACGACAATGATATAACAATGACAATGACGGTCTCCCTGCAACACTTTGCCATTTTTGAATTAGAATGACTGGATCAACGAAACTGATTTGATAGCGCCATGACCTGTTATGGAGAAAATTCGTGATGAAAATTGTTTCTATTGATCGAAAATGATAATAATCGTATGACATGGCGAATCAGCCCACTCGCTATAGCGTGATGATGCAACATGTCACTGTTAGGTTAGGTTAGGTTAATGTGCTTGGCATAAGCCACACATAGGCCCGAATGTGATAGCACATGCATCGCGTTACCCAGATATTTTGGTCTGCTAGCTCACTTAGATTATCATAGAAGGGCGCGCCGAGGTAGATGCTCCTGCGATTCGCAAAAGAGGGGCATGAGCAGAGGAGGTGATGTATTGATTCCTCTTCCTCCTCGTCCATGCAGCCGCGACAGAAGTCGTTGGAGGGTAATCCTAGTCTGGCGGCGTGTTTCCCAATGATGCAGTGACCTGTAATGACACCCACCAGAGTACTTAAGGTTGCCCTTTTGGTTGCCACTAGGTCCCTGGTTCGTCTTAGGTTTAATTTAGGCCGATAAATGTTTGGTGATAAAGCCGATATTACTTTCATTCCATTGGAGTTTGGAGTTTTATCATGTGCTTTACCGTACTTATTGGTGTTTCTAGGTACCCGAGGGTTGGTAGGGTTAGTGTGCTAGACCCTAACTTTGCGAGTTCGCCGGCCGCGCAGTTTCCTGGAATATCTCTATGCCCGGGAACCCACAATACTTTAATGTTGAATTGCTCAGCCATCTCATCTAGAGATAGGCGACAGTTAAGAGATGTCTTTGATTTGTGGGTTACCGCTGGCAGGGACTTTATCGCAGATTGGCTGTCCGTGCAAATGATAATATCCTTGGCGGATATTACATTGATCCTGAGCCATGCAAGGGTCTCCGTTATCGCTGTTATTTCTGCCTGATACACACTAATTTGGGAGCTTAAAGGATAGGCTGAGGTTAAGCTCCTTGGAGAAGACTCCACTGCCTACACCCGACTCCATCTTAGCGCCATCGGTATAGAGGGAGATCAACTTCTTTGGTATGACTTTTCCTTCAGCCCATTCCTCCCTGGATGGAAAGACAATTTCGCAGTTCCTAGTGAACACGTTCTGCGAGATGATATAGTCTGTGTCCATGGGTACTTTGAAGTATTTTAGAATGGCTGTGTGGCCTTTTTGTGATGTGAGCCATTTTATTATGCTCCTCATCCTCAGGGCCGCGCAGGCAGCAATTTGTTTGCTGAAAAGGTTCAATGGTGGAAGGTGTAACAGAATGTTTAGGGCCTCCGTGGGGGTTGATCTGATCGCTCCGCTTATGTATAAGCTGGCCGATCTTTGTACTTTCCCCAGAAGGTTTCGTTTGACTGCCTTGTCCAGAGCAGTCCACCAGACTACGACGCCATACAGGAGGATAGACCTTATGACCACCGTGTAGAGCCAGTGCATAATGCTTAGTTGGAGACTCCACTTTCTGCTCATCACTTTTTTGCAGCTGTAGAGGGTAACAGTTGCTTTCTTGACGCGGTCAAGAATGTTGGGTTTCCAATCCAGCCTCTTGTCAAGGACTAGGCCTAGATATTTGGCCTGCTCATTGATTATTAGTTGGGTTCCACCCAGCCTCGGTGGGTTGAGGGGCGGAATTTTATATTTGTTAGTAAGCAGTACAGCGATGCACCGTGCAACTCGGTTCTAAAACTTCGGAACCGTATGAAACATGCACCGGATTTCGGCAAGGAGATGCGCTGCCATGTGACTTCTTCAACCTGGTGCTGGAGCAGATAGTGCGACGGGCAGGCGTCGACAGGGAAGGCACTATCTTCTACAAGTCCGTCCAGCTGCTAGGATACGCTGATGATATCGATATCATCGCGTGTTCTCGCCGTGGCATTGTGGAAGCATTCACGGCGATTGAAGAACAGGCGAAACGAGTTGGTCTTAAGGTCAATGAGGACAAGACGAAGTACATGCTGTCAAGCGAAAACCAATCCGTCGCTCACCACCTGGGACAAAACATAGCAATTGACAGCTAAAATTTCGAGGTAGTTAAGAAGTTTGTCTACCTCGGGGCAAACGTAAATTCCACAAATAACACCACAGTGGAGATGCGGCATAGAATCGCCCCTGGCGACCGCTGCTACTTCGGCTTGTCCAAACAACTGGGGTCAAAACTCCTCACTCGAAAGACCAAAGTTATGCTTTACAAAACGCTCATACTGCCAGTCTTGCTGTACGGAGTCGAAAGCTGGATGATAAGCAGGACAGCGGAGCTGATTTTGGGATCTTTCGAGAGAAAAATTCTGCGCCGGATATTTGGTCCTGTCTGTGAGGAAGGTGAATGGAAAAGAAGACACAACCGCGAACTCTACGAGCTGTACAATGATGTGGATGTAGTCCGGAAGGCAAAGATCCTGGCTCGGCCACATCGAGCGCATGGACATCAACGCTCCAGCTAAGAGGGTCTTCGACTCCGAGCCTCCTGGTTCGAGAAGAAGAGGAAGACCGAACCTCCGGTATAAAGACCAAGTAATCGCGGATATAAGACATCTTGGTTTTGATAACTGGAAGCAGCGTGCCCGGCACCGTCAAAGATGGAAGGCAGCTATAGCTCAGGCTCAGATCCTCCATGGATCACTAGCCTGATAAGTAAGTCAGTAAGTAAGTCTGTCTGGCAGTACAATGGACCCGTATTTCCGTTTGAGTTAGCGAAAGCTTGAAAAAAATAAAAAAATTAGAGAAGCAGTTAAAAATGCTCCAAGTATTGCTAACACTCAGGCACGTGTTGTAACATCTTTCTCATGGGTGTCTACTTCCACAGGTGGCCTAGTTAGTACCACTAATTTGCAATTATCTATGGCCCAATAAAAATTTCCCAAGTGGATCAATTTCAAATTGACCTTATCACCATAATTTGGACTTTTGGAATTTACCTTAATTAAACATTTTGGTAATGATACCCTCGCGCCATGTGACTAGCTGGAGGAATGGGGAGTCTCATTGGGTCAGATGCTATCACTTTCAATGTATGTATGTATGTTGGCGTTACAGTCCATGAAGAACCTGAGCCGAGCTTCTCTCAATCACCCATGTTGTGTGTGATTTCATTTTCCTATAGGTGAAAGGGACCTACAGTTTATTGCCGGTTCCGAACGGCGAATTTCGAGAAGCTTTTCATGACAATTTTACTACAGGGGGTTTTGTCGGAACCCAGCTGAGGAGAAACACCGTGAAAAACACGTTCGGTGACATGGCTGTTTCGGGATTCGATCCCGTGTCATCGGCGTCAGAGGCCAACACACTACCCACTGCGCCACGGTGCTCTCAATAGTCATTGGAAAAGTATTGAATATCGAAGTTATGGTTCAATTAGACAAAGACTGTGACGTCTTTTCTTCCATTTGCAATTAGGTGGGTAGGTAGGTAGGGTCGCAGCCTTCCCAGAGTTGAGAAGAATGCACATAGGCCAGGGAGGCCCGTTGTGCAGCTACGAGGGGGTTTTACCCCCCTATTCGTGGAACCATTTTGTGCTTCTGAAGAAGTTAAGAAGATCAAGTATCCCTACTTTCTGAACATCTGTCAGACCGTTAAGGAAGTAAGAGCCTAGGTAACGTTTCCTGAAATTGCAGAGAGCTGGACAGGCGCAGAGAAGGTGGTGAATGGATTCGACCTCCTCCTCGTCCTGACAGCTTCTGCAGAAGTCATTCGGAACTATTCCTAGTTTTTGTGCGTGACTGCCAATGAGGCAGTGTCCTGTGATGACACCGATGACTTTGTAGATGTCAGTTCTTTTTAGGGAGATTATACTCCTTGTGCGTTGACTATCAAGCCTAGGCCAGATTTGCCTGGTGATGACGCAGGTATGTCCCTGTGTCCATCTCAGGTTCGTCTCGGCCCTGGCGAGATTGGTCAGATTATGTTTAATGGTTGTAAGGGGTACTCCCTCACAAGCCACGATTGATTGTAGCGTCGTTCCTAGTTTGGCGAGTGTGTCGGCTTTTTCATTACCTGTAATGTCGCTGTCCCGGTACCCAGATAAGCTGTATGTTGAACTGTTCTGCCATCTCGTAAAGAGATCTGCGACAGTCGAGACTAGATTTTGATGTGTACACATAGGACTCCAGCGACTTTAAGGCTGCTTGACTGTCTGTGAGAATGCGAATATCCGTGGTGGATATTACGTTCCATTTCAGCCAAGACAAAGCCTCTTTTATTGCCAACAGTTCCGCCTGGAAAACGCTGCAGTGATCTGGTAATTTTAGAGCTTAATGTAGCTTGAGTTGTTTGCAGAAAACTCCACTGCCCACCTCGTCTTTGGTTTTAGACCCGTCAGTGTAGAAATCCACACAGTTTCTGCGCGGTTGAGTTTGGCGGGTCCAGTTCTTCCTGTCCGGATAGAGCATCGTAAAGTTTCCATTTGCAATTAGATGTTATAAAGTCAATTTGTTACATTCCCACCAGTAATTACTACTCAAATGCATTCCGCCATTGTTGTTTTATAACCCAAATACACTTTAATGATCCATTTATCCAACTCGCCGACTTGTGCAGGTATTCGGTTGCAGATTAAACGAAAACCGACACTCTTAACTCATATTGCTCCAATTACCCACCATCACAGCCTTACGTAAGAATTGCTCATAAGCATCATGGCAAGACTCGTGCACACTCACCTTGATCTTGGACACATTTCGAATCGACTTTAGTCATCCACTCGCATACACACAGTCGTCATTCCGAGATCGTCAACCGAGTTCGCTCATTGGACGCGCCATAACATGCGTAGTAATTAAAATCGATCGACTCGATCGGGACCAATAAGAGTCATATGCGTGCCCTCCCCATGGTTCGTGCGCGCTCCGCTGTCACTTGTGTCGTTGATACGATGTGTCATATGTTTATGGAGTAGGTGTGCGCCAGCTGCTGGCTACAGTTTGTTTTTTTTTGCGCTCGTTGATCATTATTTATTGAATTGCTTTGGACATTCATGCACGGCTCATTTGGTCAGGTAGTTGTCGATAACGTAAATCGTGGAATCCACCGTAGATTTTTTTGTGTTTAATTCCAATAAACATCGATCGATAGCTGCTGTGGGAGAAGGGCAGGAATTTTCAATATGAGCACGTAGTTGGGGTATTGAGTCGGAAATTCGTAAAACGACACAAAGGTAGTTTGCAATGTAAGATTTTTACACGATCATTTTTCATTTGAATGCGCATGCGACTGAATACTATAAATATTTATTTGTAGTTTTAGAACATTGACACTAAAATACAAGTGGGTGGATGTAGAAATTAGAACATATTTGTGACGAACGGAAAATAATTATGTACGTCCAGAACCCGAGAGTCCATCTGTCCAAAGGCTTCGAGAAGCCCATATAGTATACATACATCCACTGCGTCTACGGACATCCCAAAACTTTCTCTTCCCTATCTAACAGGTCTTTTGAATTTTTTGAATAGCCAGAAGTCGCAAGGGGCTAAATCAGGTGCAATCTGGTCACGAAGAATCAATGCAGACGATGCATTATCGTGATGCAAAAACAGCGGTCTGTCTCGCCACAATGAGTTTTGAGCGACATTGGCGCGGTTTTCTTGGTCTTGCCTCACCTTTAGTATGATATTCACCTGATTGATCGGTTGTTTCCAGGTCGTAAGCATAAGTCCAAGTATCATCTCCCGTGATTATGCCGTTCATCTTAATCTGATACTCAGAAAGCATAGTTTTACATACTTCAACGCGACCGCGTATTTTCAAAAAATTCTGTGTTTTCGGTAACAATCGAGATTTAATGTGTCTGAGGCCCAAAATATCCTTTAAGCCCCTTTTACACGATCAGTTGTCAGTTCAGTTCAGTTGTCAGTTTAGTTAAAAAGAAGTGTATTTAGACGTCAGTCTGGTGTTTAGTTGAGCTTTCATATTACTTGTGAGCAGTCGAAAGTCAGAAAAAATACATTGCGTAATGGACGATGAAAGCCTTATTGCAATAGCTATAGTTTTGTCGCTTAATAAATCGAAAAGAAAAAGAGAGAAATGGAGCAAAGATTTGTACTTAAAAAGACGAACCCTATAGCGGGGTTCACACTGTACGATTTATCTATACGATATTCTTGACAACCAAAAGTAAGTAGCGTTCACACCATACTGCATGTTTGATAGACTTCATTTGTGTTGTGAATATCAATACCCCTGGTTGTGACCATGGCGGCGCGTGCTCTGGTTGCGGTTTTTTTTTAATATACATACGAGTTGTTACAAAATGAGGAGAATGAAAGAAAATGTTGGTAAAGATCTTCCTTTTGTATTTGTGGCGCACCCTCTTCGGGTAGGGGTCAAAATATACCCGAGGTAAGGCATGCCTGTCGTAAGAGGCGAGGCGGTGGAGTTCTGCCTTGCTCCAAAGTTGGGAGTTTTCTAGCGTGAGGTGCCAGACCTCGAGCTTTGTGGGGCTCATCTGGAAGTAGCCGTACAGTCGCGAAGCTCCACCGGTAGTTATAATCTGGTACCACGGGACACAGGAGCCCCCGCAACTGGCGGTCGGTACCTCGGTGCCTGACGTCGGTCCCGGCCCATAATGGGAGTATCGTGATGGCGTGTAGTGGAAAATATTTTTGGAATTATATCCACAAGATTTAGAGTTTTGCTGACCACTGAAAGATGAGGGATCTTGTTCTAGCAGTAACGTTTACAATTTTTTAAGGAAGGGAAACCCAGCTACATATATCCGGAGCTCGGAAGTAGACACCAATCCCTCCAATTATGGTCCATTATTACATCTACAAGCTTGGTAATGCCATAACTTGTCACTAACAAAGTGTAAAACATACGGAAGTAAAATGTCAAACGTTCCCACATACACCGCCACCCACATAAGCAAGGCAAAAAGTCGAAAATTCTGAACCTCATACTACAAATCGTATAGGCTTGCAGTATGGAGCGTTCACATTGACGATTGGCAGTTCAAACACTAGTCATCAAGCAAATCGTACAGTGTGAACCCCGCTTATCGCATGCAAATTTAATGAGGGAATTGAGGTTTGAATATGGTGATTGGTTAAACTATTTACGTATGAGTGAACGCGTATATTTGGAGCTACTGCAACTAGTGACTCCATATTATCACTCCGTTTCGGAGTTCTGAAAAAGAAAACAGGAACTCGAAAACGTTGATTCACTGCCAACTGCAATAATTGAAATGACGATTGAACTGACTATTGAATTGAAACGTATTTACACATCAGTTTAACAGATAACTGAACTGCCAACTTACGGGAATTCCATCAGTTTCAGTTTCAGTTAAACGCTTCAGTTTTTGCATTTAGACATCAGTTTACCTGAAGGCTTAACTGATAGCTCAACTGAACTGAAACTGAAATGATCGTCTAAATGGGCCCTTAAAAGGGTATTAATCGACAGCTTTCGAGCATTAAGTCCTTGATTTTTTTGAACGTGAGCTTCCTCGGTCGAGGTTGATAGTCGTCCAGGGCACTCCACCCTTTCGACACATTTCGGACATTCTTGGAACTCTTTATAGCATTCGTAAACATTTTTCTCGACGAAATTTCTTTACCAAGGGTTTTCTGCACCATCTTCACTCCGCAAACAATATTTTATGCAAATTCTTTGCTCCACAAATGTAGACATTATAAAAATCGAAAAATTCGCTTTATAGGGTCTTCCAATAGGGACTTCTGAAGTGCTCGAACGAATTACTACATACGGACTATAACTAACGAGGAATTTGGTCGGCTCTCGTCCTATCTAGGACAACCATCCCTCAGAGTAGTGAACGGACATCAACGACCCAAACCACTGCACTCGGTTCAGGTTGTGTGTGTAGCACAGCATAAGACAATATAAAAAACTCTTGAACCGAATCTCTAAAAAAAAAAAAATGCAAAAAGCCACATCCGTCCAAAAAAAAGAAAAAATGTTCCGCGCGCTTGCCCATTTTACGGTCGCCATAATCCTCATACCGAGAGGGCTATACCTAGTAGGCTATAGTGGTGGATAAATTTGAATCCACTGGTTCAGTAGATGATAAGCCACCACACGAGATCTGTCGAAAATACCCCCGCGATCAGTGAGAGTGTGCAGGTGAATCCGTGACAGTCGATTTGACGTCGCTCACAAGAACTCGGGCTTTTGCAGACCATAACTTGGCGAATTTTGCGTCGTGACTTGGGCCTGCATCCGAATTATAAGCAACGATGTGTGTTCGCTGAATGGGCTGAGCAGTTGGAAATCGACCCTAATTTCCATCGAAAAATTATCTGCCATTTCTGGATGAATGGGTACGTCAACAAACAAAATTGTCGAATTTGGGACGGTACCAATCCACATGAGAACCAAGAGCATCCAGTGAAAAAGTCACTGTTTCGTGTGGAATTTGAGCTGGTGGCGTCATCGGTCCTTATTCCTTTGAGAACGACGTTGGCCAGGCCACCACCGTCATCGCCGAGCGCTACACTGCAAATGGTAGTGAGTTAAACAACACGCAGCCAGTATGTAATTCGACACACTTTAAGATTAAATGTATCACTTAATACGATTAATCTTTGAAATTGAGACACTTATTCGTGTTAAAACAATAACACGTTTTATTGCGTGTCTTGAATATAAACTCTAATGACACCTTAAGTCTGTTGCAATGACACACTTATTAATAGTTAACACACTTTGGATCAAACAATAGAGAACTTTCCTAACTATATGCAACCTTGCCAGAAATTAATTTGCGAATCGGATCCATGGCGTAATGGTTAATACACTGGACACTCAATAGTAGTTTTTCATTCTACATTGGTCCTTCGAGCCAGATGGCATGATCATGTTGCTTCACAACAAAAAGAATCAATTCAATCAAACAAAAAACAGAGCGCAGACTAGATGAGACTTTTTTTGTTCACTGCGGAGAATGTTCACAAGAACTCTGAGATTTGAACACGGGATCACTGGGTTGGGAGTCCAGTGTGTTAACCATTACACCATGGGTCCGGGTCACTTTAATGAGGATCTAGGCACTTGTGCGCTTCCGAATTGAAAGATCCTGATCGTCAGGAATAGGCTGATTAACCCTGTTTATTTTTTCTATCCTTTTTGATGACCCTTAGTCACACGAATTTCGGAGTGCTTGGTGTGTCACTTAAGTGGCAAAAACCTTACATTCCCCAATCAACATTTTTGTAGAACTCTCCCATGCACATCGTCCGCTTCTGAGAAAAGCTTGCAAGCTACTGAATTCCCAAGAGCAAGACTACCGATTGATATATCCCCCGCACCCCTCGGATTCCTTATAATCACGCTGTATGCTAAATAAATAAAACTCTCTGTTAAGACACCCTGTATAATACAAGATAGTGCTGCAAAGGGCGAGGGATGAGAGTCTGACGGTGTTTTTGTTTTTTTTTTTTTTTTTTCTGTAGTTCGCACAGGTACAAGAGTTATACTCTTATGATGTTTGTCACACAACCTGGGCGGAGTGCATATGGTTTGGGTCGCAGATCTTCGTTCATTACTCTCCAGGGGTGGTTGTCCTAGATAGGATTCAAGACTGAATTTTCACGTTTGTTGTAGTTTCCAGCAAATGTTCCATGCCATTATGATGTTATATTTGAACCAGGGATAAACAATGAGATACCAATCTTTCGTACGTCTGCCCGTTGATCCCCGCAGGGGTTGGTTGTTGCTTTTGTAATACACACCGATACTATACGTGTTATTCTCAGTTTAAAAACGACGCTTTTGACTAACACAATGATAGTCTCAAGACATCGATGTGTAGAGTCAAGACGTGGCAAAATGGTCGCAACAAGGCAGAATGACATAGTCAAGACGCTGCCAAGCCGCAACGCTTTTGTAGGTGCAAACTGTCAAAGTGCCTGTCAAAGCCAATAGATTGGTATCTCATTCCTTGTCCCTGATTTGAACAAAAGACGTTGCAGTACTGAACAGTCACGTTTACTTCTTGTCTGTCATCTCGGACGATCAAAGCAAATGTGTTCCAATATGCATTTTCATTCCCAACATTTCTAGTGTAATCCTATTTCCAATTTATTTTTTCAAATTTATCTTAATTTCAGCCATTTTTTATCGTTATCTCGCAACGGTCGCTAACGGCAGAGCTAGTTGCACAACTCATAAATTAAAATGTTAAGTCGTATACGTATGTACGAAGAAATAAATCACTGTTGTTGCATAAATTTGCGTAAAACCACGCTGGACATAAACGCAACATCAACCTGCAGGCACCAGCTTGTCTCACTAGCTCCAGACGGACTCGAGATCTAGCCTAGGTCAGCGATAAACATTTCTGTCTCAGGAAAATCTGTGTTCACGTAGACTTTTACGACTCAGTCGACTGCACGACTTAGACCATAGTGTATCTTAACGCTATTTTTTATCGAGTGACACTTTTGCAAGGTTATGTAAACAGCTTGCCACGTAATTAGCCAATAGTCAGTCGAAATGTCCACAGTCGATAGTTTTGCGTGTTGGAAGCACTTCAAAGTCTATTTGCAATAACTATTTTCACATAGCGTAAAAGTAAACATGAGCCAATTCACTCATGCAACGAAGATACGGATACACTATGGAGTAAGGTTCATTAAATTTTACTGGTAGGTATCAGGGCCTTCGACACCCCGAGCCCCTGGACCTAGTTAGGCAAACCTCAAATGATGTGACACGCTAATGATATGGTATTAAGTGTATATATATGAAGATATTATTGATAGAAAAATGAGCACCTACGCCTGATGGAATCTGACGCGCAATGGACGAAACGGGGATAAGATTTCAAGTCGAGATTGAGAATTTCCGGTTCGGTGAAGTCAATACGAGTGTGTGAATCCGACGGCAATATTGTTCTCTGGAGAGAACAACATCCCATTTGATATTTCGAAAATCTTTCAATTGACTGGTAATGTCAAGATACAAAGATGAGAATTCATACATATCATGACGTTATTTACTTAGCGATGCATTGATGCAAACGATCATTCTCGTGATGTATGTGCGACTACAATGTGTTGTCGATCAATTTACGTTGTGTCGGATTGATTTGTGATTTATCTGTCATCATTTGTTTATTGTCATTCTAAGTAGATGTTAATGCTGTAAAGATAGAACGTACGATAGTTTATGTCTGGACATACATAGATATTGTAATGAATCAGTTTCAGTCCTCTAATGAATCTGGCGATAGCTCACGGGTATGAGAAAGTTATCACGTATGAATTGGTTTTTAATGGGCGCACTTAACGATACGTGATTTCCGAACGGAGCCCAAACTCAGACTCTCCTAAAGCTCTGGATCACGTTTTGAACACACCCTAGGCATCTTTATGGTCCGTGGTGGCATTGGAGATTTAGGACCCCAACGCAGTAATTTTGAAGGGCACTACTCATTAGTAGTTTTGTTTTTTCGACTTTGCTGTTTCCAGTTTTCAGACATTCAGATACTACTCGTAAGACGTTTCTATATCGTCTTTGCTTAGACCTTCAGCGTCCCTCTCATGACAGAGATTATCAGAAGGGTGCGCTGGGAAACATTTCTGTGTACATAGCAGAATGGGTCATGTGCTCACATATGCAATTTGTGTAAAACAGCAGCTAAACGCAAATTAAGCTAATACCATCCACAAAATCTCGACCATGGACGTTGGAGACAGCACTGACCATAGAGCAAAGAATCACAACATCCACGGACCATAATAGCTAGAATATAATGTCACCTTCTGGGCAAATTGGCTCTAGATGTCAATAAAATGGGGAAGAAAGACTCTTTCCTGTCTACCAACAATGCACAATCTCACAATTAGCATACTGCGAGGTGCGTTCTAAGGACTGAGTTCATCTATAGGTCACAGCCAGTCGGTCTCTCACGAGCTTAAAGACTATTTATTGTAAAGCTTATTACAATCTACTTATATTCTAAGCTTTAACAGTCTAAGAGTAAAAACTAGCTAAGCTGGGTGAAATCAATTCCACAAAGGGCAGGAGAGTCGACTTTTTTTTTTTTTTTTTTTTTGTTGAGGGGCTAGTGCTAACAAATAGCATGAGGCACTGCGACTTGTGTAGATCTATTGTGTCTGCTAGCAGATCAGACGAGGAGTTTCTCCACTTCCTTAATAAAGTTGAGAATGTCTCTCGTAAGAGCTGAGATGATCCCCTCAGAAGTCATAATTTCACTGAGAAGGACACGCTTCCTAAGTTGGCACAGGGCAGCACACTCACATGTTATGTGCTCTGCAGTTTCTTCGCTCTCAAGATAGAGGCAACACTCAGTTTCAGACGAGAGGTTAATTTTGTTGAGATGATATCTCAGACCGTAAGGTAGCTGACCAGTCTTCTGATATCTTAATAGAGCAGTAATAGTTTAAGGATATTATTACTGTTTGTTCAAAGCCGTATAAATATTTTCGTTTGGCTGAGTCCTTGAACCCTGTACCAAAAGGACAGGTGTTATGACTTTTCCCAGTTGTCTAGGAAAAAGTTAATCTTAGACTTGGGAGTGCCGCAGAAAGGTTCATCACCTATGTATGTACCTTTCGTCGGAACCTTTCCTAGCGTATTGATCGGCGATTTCATTGCCCGAAATGCTCTTATGCCCTGGCACCCACTAGGGCTTGACCTTATTTCTTTTGGTTACGTTCTGTAGGGTACCATGGCATTCCTTAACGGACTTTGAATTCGTGCTGTACGAGCTCAACGCATTGATTGTTGCTTGACTGCTAGAGAGTATATTGATGGTTACACCTCTTATGCCAGTCTCTAAGATTAGGTTGACGCACTTCAGGTTGGAAGATACTGGGACTCATTCCAATCAGTGGAGTAAGTCCAATCAGTCTTTTTTGGGCTGCCGTGAGGCAGGTTGGCATAACGCCTGTGATGCCCCGACACGGTAGTCTCTGAAGGCGTTGAAGTTTAAAGATTATTGTTTTTTGTTCAACTTTTGTCCACCATACTGCAGCCGCATAGGTGATGATAGGTCTTAATATCGCGGTATATAACCTGTGGATCACCTTAGGTTTTAATACTCAGGTTTTACCGTAAATGCGTCGACAGGCCCACAGGGCCCACGGCTCAGTTTGCGATCAAGGTCAATACCTAGATACTTAACATCTTCTAAAAATCCTGTGTTTGTACCATTTAGAGAGACGGAGCAAGACTATCTCCTTCTCTTCTTTATAAACGGGACTAGGATTGTCTTATATGTTTTTATCGATAAACCCTATCTGCCACACCAGTCAAAGATAGACTGAAGCGCAAGTTGCATGTGCAGGCAGAGATTTCGCTTCTGCCTGTAACAATACCTACTAGGACAACGGCGTATCCGATAGAGAGTCGATAGATCCAACTCAAGAGGATGTCGACTACTTCCCGACGTGTTTTCAGGGTTTGTGAGCCGATCAACTACAGTAGATCTTCGTAAGGAGGTAATTCAATTTTATCATCAGACCATGGGAGGCCCTTTAGGGCAAAACGCAAAAGTCTGCGTTGCACAACTTCAATTTGTGCAAGATTCGGTAACGTAGAGGTCCGAGAGATTTTTAGACCATCGTTTTATGAAGCCGAGGGAATAATTTGCTTTGTGTATGATGTGGTTGAATCACATTTGATTCCTAGGTCTCGTATGAAAGAGACATGAAGAAAGTATTTAGTTCTGGGACCTAAGGGGTAGCGTTTTCTCAGTCCACAACAGACTGGCATTTACCGACGTTGAGCCTCAGGAAGTTATTATCACGCCAAGTACCGAAGGAATGGTCATTTTGGAGTGCGAGCGCGTCAGCCGGAGCTGATATTGTCTTGCTGGTTTTCATATCGTCTGTGTAGAGTGGAGTAGAGTAACACTTAAGACAGAAATTAGAGGACCGAAATGACTGCCTTGCGGAACACCGGAAGAGGAAATAATGTTTAGAATTCAATTTGTGACGGGATACCCCAGTGATGATGACACTATTCAAATTCACAATTTGTCTCATTACAAGCTTGGCAGGGGCAGGGCCTTTTCTGCCCTGTGGCCTCGTTTCACCACTACCAGAAATATAAAGGAATCAACGTTTGACTCAACGTCAAATGCAGACTTCATGCTTTCCTTTTCCAGTTCAAGAGGTTTCGCGAGTCCGACGGTCAACCTTTTTTATGAAGTCATCAAACTGGGACGCTTCTATGGGATGTGATGTTGTTCTTAAGGATTTGATGTGTAACTTGTCTATCAACGTACACTTCGCTTTTCAATAATCTAATTCACAAAGATTTCTTGTCGCGTATTCGTGGCAACAGCAGAGACTGGATGGGTTGGATGCGTTGGTAATGAGACATGGATATTTGAATGTTATCACGAAGTCCGCAGAAGTCCGCATTGGGTGAAAAAAGGGGGAGAGCGGGCAACTAAAGCGAGGATGTCATAGTTGATCGGTTTTTTTTTTTTTTGTTCATTTTAATGGATCTTGCACCACGACAGTGCACCGGCCAATCCCTTATTGACTGTGCAAGAGCTTTTGGTGAAAATAGAATGCATTCCAACGTTGCTGAATCTACCCTATGGCCCCGAAAATGCCCCTTTTTTATTGCCAAGGATGAAGTTAAACCTCAAGGACACTCATCATGGCGGTGTAGAGATTCAAAGATGGGTCTAAGCTAGTAAAATTTGAAGGATTACGAAGGGTGCTTCAAATCGTGGGAGCAACGTTGGAATCATTGAAGACCGACAGCCTGTGCTCATAGTAGTGTGAAATTTGCCTCATTACAAACACCACCCTTCGAGTTAATTATTTTTTACTACAACTAAGTCAATTGAGAGCACCGTGGCGCAGTGGGTAGTGTATTGGCCTCTGACGCCGATGACATGGGATCGAATCCCGACACAGCCATGTCATCGAACGTGTTTTCACGGTGTTTCTCCTCAGCGGAGTTCTGACAAAACCCCCTGTAGTAAAATTGTCATGAAAAGCTTCTCAAAAATCGCCATTCGGAACCGGCAATAAACTGTAGGTCCCTTTCACATATGATGAGACAAGCTCGGCTTTGGTCCTTCATGGACTGTAACGCCAACATACATACATACAAGTCAATTGACTAATCTAGCAGTTTTCCATTCTCGAGTTAATCACATTTAACAGCCAGCCTGCCAGTGAGAGTTTCTGTAATCCGCAGAGTACGTGTAGTTTAGGTTCGTCGCGCTAAATCAAGTGGTTTTGTCCCTTAAAGACGGCGCAACAGGTTTCGTTCCTCGATTATTTCAAGAGCCGCATTATTGGTATAAAATTCTAGTCAATCTCTATGTTTTTGGCCGAAAGTTTAGTTTCATTTTCGACATTTTCAATGTCTAAATCACGATGAATATCGTCGTTTTGGATAAAAGAAGAATTACTCTTCTTTGCACAACCCCAGCGTTGTATATCGTAGGCCCAAATAGGTTCAGCACTTGCTTGTAGAGAAGCAACTTGTTTTCAGTACTAAGCTGGGAATGTTTTCCTAGCAACCAGTACATTTCCTTATATATCAAGCTCCTTACGTTTTCGCTTTACCGGCGCTTTCCACTTGAGTTTCGCGTCGATCATGCTTAGGTATTTTGTTTCGTTTGCAATTGAGCAGTAAGAGCACTTACTTTTCCATAAGTAAAATGTACGTGGTCATATTTGGTTTCGTTAAACGCGATCCGCCAAATTTTTGTCCAGTCGCTTATACGGTACAGGACATATTGCAATTTAGTCGTTGATTCTTTGACTTTTCCTGTGGCCAAAATTGCAGTGCCATTCGATTGTAGTATGTCTCTAGTATACAGCAGGTAAAGTACGCTTCCCTGCGGAACACCAGCCGTAATTGCTCTAAAATTTGGATATTCGCTTCGGTGCTTAACACGAAAGAGTCGATTCTTCTTTTTAACGGGCGCTTAAGTTCGGGGTAAACCTGGGCCTCAACCAACATGCCCCTCCAACTAGCACTATTTTTTTTGCTAGCGTTTTCCATTGCCGCACACCCAGTTGGCTGAGGTCCCGTTCCACCTGTGTGCGGCATCTTAAGTGCGGCCGTCCTCTGTTTTTTCGTCCCTCGGGATTGGATCCGAAGACTCTCTGGGTTGGAGCTGTGGTATCCATTCGCTCTACATGGCCTAGCAATCTTAGGCGTTGAATCCATAGACGCGTGACTAGACTCATGCCGCTGTACAGTCCGTAAAGTTCGTGGTTGAATCTTTTCCTCCATCCCCCGCCTGCGTTTATAGTCCCGAAAATCACGCGCAAAATCTTTTTCTCGAACCGACGAAGGGCCTCGTCATCCGCTTTTGATAGTGTCTTATGTAGAGTAAATTTTGTCGTTCGGGAGAGAGCTCTATTACTCAATTGCCTCCTGAGCCCAAAGAAACAGTGATTGGCAAGAGTGATTCTGCGTTTGATTTCGGAACTGATGTCGTTGTTCCAGGTCACTGCGGAGCCAAGGTAGACGAAGTCCTTAACTACCTCAAACTTATATCTGCCAATACAAACGTTCGAGCGTTCTTTTTTGATGATAGCATATATTTAGTTTTGCCCCCGTTTACTGCCAAACGAATTTTCGCCGCCTCCATCTCAATACTCGCAAACGCCTCATTGACATCTCGCTGTGATCTACCTATTATGTCAATGTCGTAGGCGTATGCAAGGAGTTGCGAGGATTTGAAGAGCTTAGCAGACAGTCTGTCTGCGCCAGCAGCTCTATACGACTTGAGTTGGCGGTCTTAACTTCGTCGAGGCCAAGGGGATGGAATTCTCTTCGTCGATTAGAAATGGATCATTCTGCCTGACAGCGGCATATTGACAAACATCGCAGAAGTGGTTTTTCCATATTCTCAGCATCGACTGCGATTCTACTACTATGTGTCCGTTCTGATCCCTGCAGGCTTCCGTTCTGGCTATATAACCTTGGCATGTTCGCTTTATCTGTTGATGAAACTTTCGGTCTGACTGGGTGGTCTGGCTTCGTGGTCTGGCAGTTGGTCTGACTGGGTCGTCGACTGGACGTTCTACCTGGCTGGGCGGTCTGGCTGGGTGGTCTGGAAGGTGGTCTGACTGGGTGGTCTGGCTGGGTGGTCTGGCAAGTGGTCGGAACGGGTGGTCTGGCTGGGTGGTCTGGCAAGCGGTCTGAACTAGTGGTCTGGCTGGGTGGTCGGAATGGGTGGTCGGACTGGGTGGTCTGGCTGGGTGGTCTGGCTGGGTGGTCTGGCTGGGTGGTCTGGCTGGCTGGTCGGACTGGGCATTCTACCTGGCTGGGCGGTCTGGCTGGGTGGTCTGGCAGGTGGTCTGACTGGGTGATCTGGCTGAGTGGTCTGGCAAATTGGTCTGAACGGGTGGTCTGGCTGGGTGGTCTGGCAAGCGGTCTGAACTAGTGGTCTGGCTGGGTGGTCGGACTGGGTGGTCTGGCTGGGTGGTCTGGCTGGCTGGTCGGACTGGGTGGTCTGGTAGGTGGTCTGGCTGGGTGGTCTGGCAGTTGGCCTGACTGGGTGGTCTGGCAGGTGGTCTAACTGGGTGGTCTGGATAGTTTGGCTGTGTGGTCTGGCTGGGTTGTCTCCCTGCGCGATCTGAGTGGACGGTCTGGCTGGGCGGTCTGACTGGGTGGTCTGGCTGGGTGGTCGACTGGGTGGTCTGGCTGGTTGGTCGGACTGGGCATTCTACCTGGCTGGGCGGTCTGGCTGGGTGGTCTGGCAGGTGGTCTGACTGGGTGATCTGGCTGAGTGGTCTGGCAAGTGGTCTGAACGGGTGGTCTGGCTGGGTAATCTGGCAAGCGGTCTGAACTAGTGGTCGGACTGGGTGGTCTGGCTGGGTGGTCTGGCTGGGTGGTCTGGCTGGCTGGTCGGACTGGGTGGTCTGGCAGGTGGTCTGGCTGGGTGGTCTGGCAGTTGGCTTGACTGGGTGGTCTGGCAGGTGGTCTGACTGGGTGGTCTGGATGGTCTGGCAGGTGGTCTGACTGGGTGGTCTGGATGGTCTGGCTGTGTGGTCTGGCTGGGTTGTCTCCCTGCGCGATCTGAGTGGGCGGTCTGGCTGGGTGGTCTGGCTTCGTGGTCTGGCAGTTGGTCTGACTGGGAGGTCTGACTGGGTGGTCTGGCTGGGTGGTCGACTGGGTGGTCTGGCTGGTTGGTCGGACTGCTGGGCGTTCTGGCTGGGTGGTCTGGCAGGTGGTCTGACTGGGTGGTCTGGCAGGTGCTCTGACTGGGTGGTCTGACTGGGTTGTCGGAATGGGTGGTTGGACTGGGTGGTCTGGCTGGCTGGTCGGACTGGGTGGTCTGGCAGGTGGTCTGGCTGTGTGGTCTGGCAGGTGGTCTAACTGTGTGGTCTGGCTGGTAATTTTAAGTAATTTTTTCTTAAATTGCCTCTACTTCCTAAACGGGGCGAGATAGACCCCCTCCTCCCGTAGTAAAAAATGTTTGTTTTTGACCCCTCTACAAAAACCCGTTATCGATTTTTGGCGCCGAAGTTATCGTACCCGTGCCCGGTTGGGTGGGCCAACCTCTTTCAGAGATTTCAAAAAGCTCAATTATCAAGAATTTTCGACATTTCGAGAGGCATGTGAGGCATTGATGAGAGAGATGTTATGTTATGTATGTTGGCGTTACAGGACCTGAGCCGAGCTTCTCTCAATCACCCATGATGTGTGTGATTTAATTTTCCCATAGGTGAAAGGGACCTACAGTTTATTGCCGGTTCCGAACGGCGAATTTCGAGAAGCTTTTCATGACAATTTTACTACAGGGGGTTTTGTCAGAACCCCGCTGAGGAGAAACACCGTGAAAAATACGTTCGATGACATGGCTGTGTCGGGACTCGATCCCGTATCATCGGCGTCAGAGGCCAACACACTACCCACTGCGCCACGGTGCTCTCAGATATCTCTGAGAGAGTTAGAGAATGATAATCAGTAGGATACTACTCTGGAAGAGGCTGCACAATGCAAATCGGCGCATAAGGTGAGGGAGCTTTTCGCTATATTAATAACAACATGTGGACTTTCAAAACCTCAAGAATTGTGCCAGCAGTAAAACCTCTCCAAATCCTCAATCGCGCGCTTCTTGTGCTCTTTCTTTTTACTCTTGAGAAGCGTATGCTCCTCCCTTCTTTTTAACTCATGGAGCTCACGAGCGGCTCTTGTTCTCCTATGCAGCGAGGCTTTATATGCATCCTGCTTCACTGTGGGAATCCTCCTGCAAGTTGTTTTCCAGAAGGTTCGATAGTTGTTCGGAAAGAACTTGTTCCGGCTTATGTCCCAAACCCTCGTATTAGCATATTAGCTTATGTTCCAGTGCCTTTTCGACCACATCAGTTATTCGATGCACTTGTTCTAAAGTGAAATTTGCTTCTGAAACCAAATCGATGATCTGGCAAAAGACGCTTTTCTTCAACAATCGGCTTTAAGCGTTTGATTATAAATCTTTCAAAGACTTTCGAAATTATCGGTAACAGCGATCTTGGGTGGTAAGATTTTTTATCCGTCGGTGGCTTTTCGGACTTTAAAACGTGTTTTAATCTAAGAACGAACGAACCCCGTGATTTTTTAATTCTCTAAGAGAGAATTGGTGGAATGATATACAGATGATAGCTACCGTAAAAACACTCTTTATCAAATTGACGTTTACTTTACTGCTCCTTATTCGGACCACCTTTTATAAAGGGTCCGCCAAATAACTTTTTTGTTTTTGAAAACGCTATAAAAAAAACTGCTGAATATTTTTTCAAATTTCTTTTTTTATTTGAAAGTACAATCCTTCCGGTTAATAATGGAAAATAATTTCGTTCAAATGGCTGCCTCGGCTGGCCATGCAGTAGCCTACACGATCGGTCCAATTTTTAAGCACACTATCGATTGTGTGCAGCTATATTTCACCAATGGCTTCACGAATAGTGTCCTTTAAAGCGTCAATTGTCTCTGGCTTGTCGGCGTAACACTAATCTTTGACGGCACCCCACAAATAATAGTCCAACGGTGTCAAATCGCAGCTCCGAGGTGGCCAAACGACATCAGCTCTGCGGCTGATAATGCGATCTTCAAAAACAGGGCGCAAAACATCGAGTGTAGCTTCGGCTGTGTGGCACGTAGCGCCGTCCTGTTGAAACCAAATGCTGCCAATATCCTCCTCTTCAATTTTTGTGAACAAAAATTCGTTCAACATGGCCCGATAACGATCGCCCTTGACTGTAACGGCCACTCCTTGCTCATTTTCGAAGAAAAATGGCCCAATTATGACTCTGGACCAAAATCCGCACCAAACAGTGGCTCGTTTTGGGTGCACCGGCTTTTCAATGTATGCATGAATGCGTGCGGGTTTTCTGTGCTCCAAATGCTTGTTTACATACCCGCCAAGATCAAAATGAGCTTCATCTGAAAAGATGATTTTTATGGCAAAATCGGCATCTTCTGTAAGTCGATCGCAGGCCCACTTAGCGAAGCGAAAACGCATTGGATGGTCAGTTGGCTTCAACTCCTGAACCAATTGGACTTTGTATGACGCAAAATTCGTCTCAATGATGTCTCCGAAATGTTCAATTGTTGAGAACGACGGTGAATTGATGTTGATGGCGCTTCACGCACACTTTCTGTCGCAGCAGCAATATTCTCGGGTGTACGCACTATTTTTGGCTTTTCACGCTTTGGTTTATCGATGAGGATGCCTGTTTCTTTCACTTTTTTCACAAGATAACGAACATACGGGGCTGACGGTGCTTCTCTTCTTCCAGAATTCGTACGCAATTTTCGCACACGTTCTGCAACATTACCATGATTCTCAAAGTAATGTCGCAATATTTCCCAGCGTTGTTCAAGCGTATACACAACCATATTCGTTCAGCGGTAGGATAAAACTAATTATCTGTCAAATCGGACATGAGCTAAGTGTTGCCATTGACGAAATAAGCACTACTTGAAAAAAAAAGTTATATGGCGGACCCTTTATTTCACAGTGATCCACAGTGACGGTCATATTTATAGGGACAGTACACACTTCCTATTTTTAAGGAAAAATGCTAATTAATGTTTGCCTATAGCTAAAATGAAGGTTTATTTTTAAAATGGGAAGAAGGAAAACATTTTTATGATCGCCAGCGCTCAATTAATAAAATTAGACCGAATGACTAGTCCGTTAAAAAAATGGTTGACTTATTAGACTCCGAATGATTTAAAAGCACGGAAACAAAAGCACGAAACGGGCTCGAAGCAAAAATAATTGTCCAAATCGATAGCCGTATTGTCTAAAACCTTTAATAAGACCCCACTTTATTCCTCGCGTGACACTATAAATATCTAGCCCGGAAGGAGATCCACTTTAAAAGTTCCGTAATCAAACAAAAAAGAAGCACAAGATGCCACGTTTGAATTTTAAAAAAACAACTTGAGAGTTGGACAGGGAAACAAGGAACCCAAAAAGTGGCAAGACTTTTTATGGGGGGATGAGACGTTATTCGAGGATATGGATACCAAATGCGTAAACCTTGTTAGGAATTGTTTGTCGTGGTATAGTATGTGGCCGTTTTTTGGTTTCCAGGAAATAATGACTGTGAATTCCTACATTTATGTAGGACGCATTTTGCAAGCTACTTTTGTTGGAGGCAATAGTATAGTCCTCGGATCTCCAGTCTAAAGAGAACCCTTTAAAAATCGTTAAAGAGCTTCGGAATAGAATCCAAGAAGTATGGCGTGGCCTTAATACTTACTTACTTATTTACTCTTCAGGCCAGTAATCCATGGAGGGTCTGAGCCTGAGTTAATACAGCCTTTCATCCTTGGCCGTCTCGGGCACGCTGCTTCCAGTCGGGAGACCAAGTTGCATACGCTTGCGATCACTTGGTCTTTATACCGGACGTTCGGTCTCCCCCTTTTTCTCGAACCAGGAAGAAAACCTTCTTATCTGGAGCGTTGGTGTCCATCCTCTCGATGTGGCCGGGCCACTGTAGTCGAGAGATGTTTGCCTTCTGGACTATATTAACATCTTTGTACAGCTCAGAGAGTTCACGGTTATGTATTATGCTCCATTCGCCTTCCTCGCAGATAGGACCGAATATCCGTCGCAGAATTCTTCTTTCGAAAAATCCAACGATCAGCACTGCTGTCCTGCTTATCATCCAGCTTTCGGTTTCATATAGCAGGACTGGCAGGATAAGAGTCTTGTGGAGCATAACCTTGGTTCTTCGGGACAGGAGCTTGGACCCTAGCTGTTTTGACAAGCCAAAGTAACAGCTGTTGCCGATGGTGATTTTGCGCCGGATATCCATTATGATGTCACTCGTAGAGTTTATATTTGCCCCAAGGTATGTGAACTCCTTCACCACCTCGAAATTATTGCCGATCGTTATATTTTGTCCTAGATGATGGGTGACGGGCCGCTTTTTTGGTGACGGCATACATACATTTCGTTTTCTCCTTATTGATGTGAAGACCAGCTCGACCAGCTTCGCCTGATTTTCACAATGGTGCGCTGGGAACTAGCGACAATATCAATGTCATCTGCGTACCTCAGCAACTGGACCGATTTGTAATCGACAATTCTGCATTCCGTGTTGACGTTAGCCCGCCGCACTGTTTGTTCCAACACAAGATTGAAGAAGTCGCATGACAACCCATATCCTTGCCAAAATCCGGTGTAGGCTCGGGGAACCTGGAGTCGAAATGCATGACTCTGGACTCTTCGATATACTTGAGCCGGGTGTCTGCGAATATTTTCTTCCTTCGCCGCAGTGTCTTTTTTTTTTTTTTTTTTCTCCTTCCTTCTGGCTCGATAATCCTCGCACGCTGCTCTCGTGTTCTCCTTTGTAGGATCTTCTGGTACGCCTCGTCGGTCGCTCGCTTTTTCTGCTGACACTCGCCATATACCATGGGTTTCTTGTCGGTGGTGGCGCGTAGTCTATTGTAGTTTCAGCTGCTTTCTTGATGGCTGAGGGGCAGTGGAGCCACATATTGTTGGCGTTTGTGCCCAACGTACATAGGTCGTCGTCCTCGTCCGCTCAGTTGGTGTCTTTAATCTCTGGCGATCTCTGAGCTGCTCAGGCTCATGCAGCTTTCTAACATTGGAAAGTCGGGCTCTGAGTCTTGCTGCCAGGAGGAAATGGTCAGAGCCGACGTTATAGCAGACCGCCAATCTGCTGTGTGGATCGTCATGTGAGGAAAACTCATGCTACTCATTATCGTATTACGACATTTCGAGTTGCCGCAAAGTCCGTTAGTCTAAAGCCCTTGTGAATACTCCGCCAGAGATGTTCTCTTTATCGATTTTGGCGTTGAAGTTCCCGTGTACGATTTTGATGTTATACTCTGCATAAGCTCGGTAGGCGTCGTCCAAGAGATCGTAGAAGTCATCTTTGATGGGTTCTTCAGCCTCGTGATTAGCGGCGTGTACACAGATGAGGCTGATGTTGTAGAATCTGCCTTGGATGCGGATCACAGTTAGGCAATCACTTATTGGCTTACAATCGATGACTTTCATCCTTAGCCTTTTTCCCACAATGAATCCGCATCCCTATAAGTGGAGACTATTGTGGCAACTGTAATAACTGTCGCATTCCTCTTCTTTACCAATCCTTGCCCTATCCAACGTACTTCCTACTTCCTAAATCGCACTAATATTCGCCTTATACTGCTTGAGGGTATTTTTTAATTCATGAGTAGCTCCAGGAGTGTAGAGAGTTTTCACATTCAAAGAGCATATTCGCAAATCGTGGTCCATCCTTGCATCCGAGCACATACTCTCGTTCATATCAAGTTTTCTTTTTACATGGGCGGATTGTTAGCCCTTCGCATAACCGCCACTCTGATCGAATTGGGGTCTCTTGCCTAGGGTGCTACCTGCATACTTTACGGGTGTTGAGGAGGCTATCCAGAGGGTGCCGTGTGGAGGCTGTATGTCAACTTGACCTGAGCATTAGCCAGGATCGTTGTTGGTGTCTCGCCATGTTGAGCTCAATTAGCAACTTTGCCCTACATGCCTAGGCCCTACCCTTCAATGTGGTCTTAATGCAAATGAAAATCTCCAAAGCCGGTGTCCTTTACCGAGACTAAAAATTTCAGCTCAAATCTCATTTTGATTAACACTGTATCCAGGTTCGGAGTGTAGGAAGTTTCTTTTGTTAGATAGCAGCTTCCTAGGTTATTGGCTGATTTTTTTTTTAGCTTAAATCTTAGGTCTAGATCGGTTATCTAATTGACCATGATGTTACTGGAAGCCTTTGATAGTTGAAAGTTCTTCAACACTCAAACACTTTATATAATGAAAAAAACGCTCTTGTCTACTTCCAGGTGGCGTGGCAGCGTATACAAACTAGTGTGGCGTGAACTGATCGCATATGTGTGTTTATACTATTCCATTAACTTAGTCTATAGATATGTACTTAATGAGCAACAACAGAAGTAAGTAGATTGCGCTTTCAGCCTTAACTCCTTTCGTAACATGTGCTATATATACATAAACGCAAAGACTTTCGCACTTTGCAATGCAAATGATAACGTCAAAGCGTTTTGATTGGTGATTTACCTTGCCAGAACGTGTTTGGCTTTATCATACTGCTACTGTTGTATAGTTGCTGTGTGATCGGTCAAGTCCTTGCAAAAGCCGCTTAAACTGGTTGCTGACAAATGAAAACAAAACAAAAATGCTAATGAGAATCTTGAAATTCCAGAATATTTGCCAAAATCCGAGTTTACTTCGGCGATCAGGGCGAGTCGATACCGATGTCCTTTGTGCTCGGGTTCTATGTAAGTCTGGTGGTGAAGCGATGGTGGGAGCAATACAGACTGCTACCGTGGCCTGACACTCTTGCCCTTTTCATATCTGCAGCCATTCCAAACTCCAACGGGGGGGTAAGTTTACTTGAAACTACTCATCATCATCACCTTACCGGTAGAATGCTTCGGTTCGTTCGCAGAATGAGACGGGACGTTTGATGCGCCGCAATATCATGCGATACATGGTGTTGGCGTATGTCATAACGCTGCAGCGAATATCATTGCGAGTGAAGAGACGTTTCCCCACGACACAGCACCTTGTCGACGCGGGGCTCATGCACGAAAGCGAGATGAAAATCTTCGAGACCATGAACGCGAAAAGTCCCATGTCCAAGTACTGGATGCCATTGGTGTGGGCGACGAATATTATTAACCGCGCACGCAAGGATGGGCTGATCTCATCCGATCATATCGTACAGACGATTCTCATGGAATTGTCTGACATTCGACGTCGCCTGGGCGGCCTGATTGGCTACGATACGGTTTGCGTGCCACTAGTATATACACAGGTATGTTTTAGTCTTTCTGGGATGCAAGTCAAACAAATTGTCATTCGTCTCGTTTCAGGTGGTCACGCTGGTATTGTACATATACTTTATGGCTGCCCTTCTCGGTAAACAGATGCTCCCAAACATGCCAAATAAAAATGGCAAAGAAGATGTGGATCTCTTCTTTCCACTGTTCACTTTCCTTCAGGTGAGTACTCAATTTATTATTCGAATTCCTCAATTCCGCACTAAGTGAAAGGCATGACTGACGTCAAGGTCAGCTGACTTGATACAACATTCCTAATTATACCCTTAAACTGCAATAAACATAGCTACGGATCAGTATCAAACTGCTTCGTGTGTCGTACGAGCGTTTTGGACCTCTCTTGCTAATCAATCTGTCAGGATTCGTTATTTTTTTAGAATATGCTGTTTCAACGTGTTGAACAGTTTATCAGTTTGACGTATTGATTTACCGTCAAACACGACATGGTCCGGACATAAGTTTGGATTTGAACCACAAATAGACTTGGCCAGAGTGACTGTACGATCATGTTGGCCAGTGGCAGTGCATGTTGCCTTTTGCCGCACGTTAACTATCAAGTCATTTCGCTCATTATCAGATGAAGAGATTTAATGCTTGTTCGCCTCCGATAAGCGGCAACAAGCAAAAGTGATACATATGTCTCCTGTCATTCGACCTACAACCCAACATGTCACTTTAGTTTGATAACTGCGACAAGTAAATTGTGACAGTTGCAAAAACTCACCGTACTGACCGTGTTCAAGAATCTGCTCTAATTTCACTTTATGCAGATGTGGAAGTACAGCCGCCATTGTCGGCGTATGTCCGGTAGTACCTACTCATCGGGATATTGTTGTACGATTAACTCAACAAAAGCCACCTCAAAACAATAAGCAATCAAATAGAAAACGTGACCACAAACGATTCGAATTAAGCACAATACCGCGCACAGATACGGGTGCGATACTTGAAGAAACCGCTAAATTTAAAAACAACTCATCTTAAAAGCACAACACGAATGAGTGCTGCAACTTTGTTGTAGCTTACTGCCACGTTTGACCAATTGATGCTCGTCACTAACCGCAAATAATAAACAATTTGCAGAGAAAAAATTATAAACAAATTGCGACTAAATATGAGCAAACACTTTTTTGAAGCGTACTTGGACCTGTAGATCGGTAGAGTTGCGGTTAAGCGCTTAGTTAGCGGTAAGCTATGCAGAATTCGGTTTCAGTTGTTGCAGGTGAAAATTCTCGTCTGTGGGAGTCAAGAAGTAAGTAAGTAATGAGCCGGGGAGATTTAATTTCGATTGCGATTAGTGTTGGCAAATAACTGACTAATGACGAAATACGAGTAAAAGCAATTTGTCTGAATCGTCAATGAGGATCGGCATTTACGCCTTGAGACCCTCGAGATTGCTTTTCAATTACCTTTTTCTGGTATATCCCCACGAGTGCATGAACATGGCTTAACTATTTAGAAAGCGTCCTAGTCTGTCGTGAGCATAGACATCAATCAATGCGGTGATCGTTGGGGTTCCCTTGCACTATTTTTCGCCTGACGTTGTATCCATGATAACGAGAGAAGCTCCTTTGAACGTTTAGATGAAACCAGTTTAGCCGCTTCAGAGTCAATACTCACAAACACTTCATTTGCGAACCTAAAACAGAAAATGTCTCTTGTGTTGACTAGTCTCGCAAGGTGAGCCGCCTCGGTCAGATGAGCAACAACTCATGCTGTCAAAGCTGACGAGCTGGGCATGGTTAGCAAGGCTAGACATACAAGGTATGGCAACTACAAAATTCAAACAAATTAAATTTGCCGCGCAATTTTACTATCGACATTCGCAACAGTCCGCCGGCAACTCTACACAACGACAACAACGATTCGAAGCGCCCCTGATTATCGTCCGAAGTTGAATCGTTTAGAACCCTGATTACAGTCTCTAGGTGAATATAAAAAAGTCGAAGGAGGCAATTTTGGGGCTATAGTATGGATACGGCAACGTTGGAATGCTTTTATTCGCCAAAAGCTCTTGCACAATCAACAAGAAATAAGCCGCCGCTTTCCGGCGGCTTCGGGTCGCCCTTTACGTGCTCGCAACCTCTCTAGGACACCACAAGTTCCAGTCCGGTCACTGTCTGATGGGTAGAAACGATCAACATTTCTTTCAGTCGCGACTTTGACATGCTCACTTTCGTTGGACGCTTCCCTACGGATCTACACCACCTGCAACTTTCGGATGATTTCGGAGGATATTTCATCAGATTTCAGAAAACTGAAAGAAGTGTCACCTTTCTTACGAAGGATTTCAGAGGATACGCACTTTATCGTCTCTGCGACGATTGGGAGACTTGTGCTTTCATAATTGATGTGGTAGAAGCGGTCTCCTGAAGCTCCATTCAATGGGAATTGCTTTACTTACTGCACTTAATCCAAACGACAGTACTTAATCCAAGACGAAATGTTAAGCATAGAGTGCTGAAGTTCATTGAATCAATCACTTAATGAAACACTCTCCAGCTCACGTAATATAGGAACACTGAATTCATAGGAGGTTCATGAGATGTCTAGATAGAAGAGACGAGGATTTCGGATATTACGAGGTTTAGTGTTGATGGAGATAGAGTTACAGAGGTTGTGTTATTAACTGTACTAGAGGACTTTTCAAACGCGTTAATGTTGTTTCGGCACAGACCACGAAAAGCAAAACGTAGGAACCGGCCTTGGAAATGTGTTGGCCAGAAGATCCTACTTGAGAGGTTATACACGAGATTGGGTCACGTAGGTTTAGAAAACTCCTAAGGATTTTGAAAACCGTATAACCGATATGAGTGTAGAAATAGAGCTCCCGGTCACATGGTGTTTTTTCTTTTTCGTTTTTTTTTTTTATATTAAGCACGCACTCAAGGCTGAACCTTATAATATCGGTGACACAGTGGGGGAAAAGAGTGAAGAGAAGGAGACATCAATGAGCAAAGGTCTTGGACGTGTAGCACCATCAAGCAGAGTCGTGAAGTGAAGACATGAAGACATGTCGCCGTGTTTGCAAAAACCCTAACTGCCGGGTAGGTGTTATGCCCTTATGATACCATGATTTGCCAAGCATATAATCTGGCTGAGGGTTGATTACTAAGTTCATTTGCTACTATTACGGAGGTGAAAGAAATCCCCTTTTACAAATTCATCCTTGGCCATAGAAGGATTATGAGAGTAAATCACCCGGACCTTTTTGTATTTCGTTGGCTGACATACATGATGCTTAAGGCGTTTGCGCTTAAACTTCGAAGTACAAGGCTGCAGTGGATGAGTGTAAATCAAATAGCTAGCTGACTGGGCTGCAGGTAGTAGATACTACTTACTTACTTAGGTGGCGCTACAGTCCGTGGTGAACCTGGGCCTCAACCAACAAGCGTCTCCAGCTGGCACGGTCCTTGGCCAGCTGTTTCTAGTGCTGCACGCCGAGTTGGTTAAGGTCCCCTTCCACCTGCGTGCGCCACCGTTGATGCGACCGTCCTCTACCACGCCTTCCTTCCGAGGTGGATTCGAAGACTCTTCGGGTCGGAGCTGTATTTTCCATGCGCTCTACATGGCCTAGCCACCTTAGTCGTACCAGGCTGATGTCGATGTACAACCCGTACAGTTCTTCGTTATATCTTCCTCCATACACCGTTTGAACACACGGCACCGTAGATAGTGCGCAGAATTTTCCTCTCGAAACGACCAAGGGCATCTTCATCCGCTTCTGTTAAGGTCCAAGCCTCTGCGTCGTAAAGGCGGACTGGGATGATCAAGGTCTTATATAGTGTCACCTTGGTTTTCCGAGAGAGAGTTCTACTTCTCAATTGCCTTCTGAGCCCAAAGGAACAGCGGTTGGCAAGAGTGATTCTGCGTTTCATCTCAGCGCAGGTAGACGAACTTCTTGACCACTTCAAAATTATATCCGTCCATGGTACGTTCTGGCCAATATGTCGGTGTTGCCCGTTTCTATTAGATGATAGCAGATATTTGGTTTTACCCTCATTAACCATGAGACCCATCATAGCCGCTTCTACCTCAGTGCTTACAAAGGCATCATTAACGTCTCGCTGTGTTCGTCCAATCACGTCAATGTCGTCGGCGTACGCAAGCAATTGCGTAGACTTGAAATAGATCGTACCTCTTGTGTTGGCCAGTGACTCTTGCACGATCTTTTCAAGCACGATGTTGAAAAAGCTGCACGACAGCGCGTCTTCTTGTCTAAATCCTTTTTTAACATAAAAAGTAAAAGATGCTTAAAAAGCTCAGCAGACAAGCCGTCAGCGCCCGCGGCTTTATTAGACTTAAGTCTTGATATCGCTATTTTGAATTCGTCTAGGTCGGGTGGACGGAATTCTCTTACTTCGTCGTCCATTACGAATGGCCCGTTTTGCCTGACAGCGGTATCTTGTCTATCATCGCCGTTATACCGTCTGCAGAAGTGGTCTTTCCAAATCCTCAGCATCGACTGCGACTCTACTGCCAGTTCTCCATTTTCATCCCTGCAGGCCGCCGCTCTGGCTTTGTAGCCATGGCATGTTCGTTTTACCTTATTGTAAAACTTACAGGCGTCATTCCTGCAAAAGCATCTCTCCATATCCTCGATCTCACGCTTTCCATGCTCTCTCTTCTTTCTTCTAAAAAGCGTGCGTTCCTCTCTTCTTTTCTGCTCATAGATTTCGAGAGCAGCTCTCGTCCGTCGTTACAGTATGGCTTTATATGCCTCTTGTTTTGCCTCATGGGCTTGTTCGCATTGTTCATTGAACCAGGGGTTTCTAGGGGATGGCGGTTTGAAAGCCAGCACCTCTGAGGCAGCGTCTCTGACGGCGCTCTGGCAATGCGCCCATTCCTCCTCTATTGTTTCTGCTGCTGTGGGCGGATTTTGAGAGAGTTTGGAGGAGACACGATCGGCAAAGATTCTGGCAGTCTCTTGCGATTGTAGCTTTCCGACGTCAAACTTACGTAGTTCTACTCGACTCCTAAGCATTCTTGATATCCTCATGCGTACCTTGGCTACAACAAGGTAGTGGTCCGAGTCGATGTTGGCCCCTCGGAAGGTTCGTACGTCGAGAATACTGGAAAAGTGTCTGGCGTCGATCGCAATGTGATACCACCAGGTGTCCTTATGGATGTTGAGATGGGGAATCTTGTGCTTGCTACAAGGAGGTTACGCCCCGTTAGCAAATCGATTAGCCTAAGTCCGTTGTGGAATATGGTGTTATGGAGGCTACGCTTTGCTATGATCGATTCAAATATGTCCTCTTTGCCCAGTTTTGCATTAAAATCTCCTAGAACTATTTTTGTGTCGTAGCTGGGACATTGGGCATAGGTTTTGTCTAGGAGATCGTAGAATTCTTCTTTGAGTCGATCATCCTTTTCTTCCGTTGGAGCGTGAGCGCATATTAAGCTAATGTTTCCAAATTTAGCTTTGATGCGGATTGTTATGAGGCGTTCGCTTACATCTCGGAAGCTTAAGACTTTTTGTCGGAGTCTTCCTCTAATAACGAATCCGCACCCGAATAGGCGCTGTTTGTTCTCCTTGTAGCAGTTCCCGTAGTAGATGTCGCAGTTTTTCATCCGTTTTTTGCCTGGTCCATCCCATCGCACTTCTTGGAGTGCGGTTATATCTGCTTTATAGCAGTTGAGAGTTTGCTCCAATTGATCGCCTGCACCCGGTCTGTTAAGGGACCTCACATTCCAGGTGCAGACTCTCAAGTTCGTTAGTCGTTTGCAAGGGTCGTCAGCTTTGTATCCGTCCGTATCCGAGGCTTGTTGTCGTTTCGGAACAAGTGGGTTTTTACGTGATAGGGATGTTACCCCTAAACACAACCCCCAACCTGGAGGGCCAGGTTCCTCTTTCCCCAGGAACAAGGGTTGGGTCGCTGCACACATTGGTTCACTACCTGGCGGGTGCCAGGGTAGCTATCCAGGGGGGGGGGCACGCGTAGGCTGTGTGTCAACTTGGATTGAGCAGGGACAGAGATCGAAGCTGGCGTTTGCCATGTTAAACGCGAATAACTTCTTTGCTCTGTTTGCTCGCTCGTATGTAGTAGATACTACGATTAATTGTGCTACAAGCGATTCCAATCACCCTCCGAGGGCAAGTGCCAACAATATCAGTAAACTTCTTCACATTTTATAAAATATTCATGATGCGTAGCCATTATGTAATTTGTATTCACTCTTATTGCAAAAATAGCGCCCAGTGTGACCGGAAGAATGCGCAAAATCAGCCAAACCCGATCGATCACGTGGCGTGCACCTGAATCACGAAATGCCAGGGGTTGCTGGACTTCTACCTTCAAATCGCCTAAAAACCACCTAATTAAACCATAGAATTGAGGTTGCACTGGTTTTTCTCATTTTGTAGCCATCCATGATCGGGGTTAACGTTCCGTAATGCACTTTCGTCACGCCGAAAGTAGTCTGTCAAATGTAAATGATCCATCCTTTTTGCTATCTAAGAATAACAACAATTGACCCAAATATCGCAGAGAATCAAATACTTATTTGTCCCATATCCACAGTATTCAGCACGTCTTCTATCATCACTAAAATAAGCAACAATTTGTCTTACGAGTATTTTCATTTTTTGTCATTTCACAGTTTGTATTCTATGTCGGATGGCTGAAAGTTGCCGAGGTGCTAATCAATCCGTTTGGCGAAGACGACGATGACATCGAATTGAACTGGCTGATAGACCGGCACATGAAGGTGAGTAATTGAACAACAAATTAAATACAAATTTTCTATCCAACCCACGAACTGGTCACACATTTGCAACAAATGTAGGCCACGTACCCGTATTCCCTGCACACGAGTCGAAATCTAATGAATCATTCTACGAGTACGTAGAGCATTGGGACAAAGGCATTTCTTGGAAGAGCCCTACCCATGCAAATCGTTCAAGTTGTCTTTTATATTCTATTTTATTGACGTCTTACACAACTTGCCTCGAAACTTGTTCTCATCAATTTCCAGTTTTCTTTTGCCGTAACACTTGTCTTGCTTTCGTCCGACTACATAGTTGTGCTGGCTGGCATTCGGCGTGAGGGCCTGCACATGGCACTGAGTCTTGGCAGGCTATTGAACTTAATTTTAACGGAAGGGCACAACTGATAAACAAAATCTCATTGTATGCCTGGCAATGGGGTCGAAGTAAAAGTGCGGAGATCCATCGCCAGCGGCTTTATTTACAAAGGGAATATGTATGATTCGTAAAGGGAAGCACAAAGTGATCGCACAGCACACACAGCTGCTTTCTGTGGTAAAGTCACTCTGTCACAAAAAAAAAAAAAAAAAAATCAAAAACCTGTATCCGTAGCTGACCAGCGCAGTATAAATAAAAGTGGATTTAAAAATACCTTCACCCATACGTGCGGGTACGTACATACGAGTCATTTCGCGTCAAACCTATAACTCTGTTATGGCCTTCAGGACCAGCAGTTTTTCGCTGTACATAAAAAAGTTATTGCAACTTGGCGGGTGCATTGTTACTTTCAAACTACTCCGAGCTTCCTTGTTGTTATGAAATCCCATTACAATTGTCAACGATCGCTGCTTCGAAGTGCCCTTCAACTACCTACCTACTTTTGTGTAATTCTCGCACTGGATTTCTGGCCAGACTCTGAGGTTTCTAGGTCAGAGTTTTACGATGCGGCTCGGAATGTTTGATTTAGTAGTATTCCAAGGATATGCAATCAAGGTTTAGGAACTACTCATAGAAACTCTGATGCAGGGGCTAATCGCCAACACCTCGACAGCCCTTTGGAGCGCCCTAAGCAGTTCCCTGGCCTTAAAAGGCAGTCGACCACTTTCTTCGTTACCATAACACGCTCTTATCGTTCGTTGTTTCCTTTTATTGTTCTGTCGAACGTGACAACAAATCAAACCATCTGTCGTCTCGTTATACAATCCCATCTAATCCCACACGTGTGTTTTCACCTCTCGTCCATTATCAAGAAATCAACAAAATTCACTGAGCATTCCAACCATCACTAAACGTGACATAATTACGATGCAATGATACATGATTTTAACACACCGAGTATCTAAGCATAAACTTTTAGACACGTGCCTGTGCTCGAACAGCTGACTGTTGCCAAAAAGCGACAGATGTAGCTCGCCACAGGGCGGTACGGAAAACGAAAAATGAAATGGAAAGTTGGACGAGCATTTTTCAGCCAATTTCAATGCGTTTTCTTAACTTTACTTTCAGGCTTCCTACATGATTGTTGACGAAATGCACGAGGAGCATCCTGAGTTGCTGCGGGATCAGTATTGGGAATGCGTTGTGCCAAAAGATTTACCATACACTGTGGCTTCGGAGCACTATCGGCGCAATGAACCAAAAGGTTCAGCAGAAAAATACAAAGTAAAGGCATCGGACGCGATGTATGCCAACATCATACCCACTAAGCGCACCATGACCGATGATGTCTACGCCGATTACGTGAGTAACCATCAACTACTTTCGTTTCGTCTATTTTAATTTTTTTTTTTTTGTTTTGTTTTAGGAAAGCGTCGATACGCCCATGGTCGAGCGTCGTAAGAATGCTAATTGGCTCAGTCGACAACTGTCACGCATGGGATCGATGCGTAGTCAATCGACAGCTTATTCGTCCGGTGGCACGGCGTTCAATCGACATCGTCTCAATTCCGTTTACTCAAGTCCGGAATCTGGATTGCCGCTCACTATACTGCAGCAACAACAGCAACAACAACAGCTGCAATCAAAGCCAAGTCTCTATGAAAAGTTCGTTCATCGAAAGTCTCTCCGAGCTCAGAAGCAGCTTATTAAACAAAGTAAAGTCATACTGACCTGCGTCTTTTCGAAATATGATAGAATTTGTTCTAAATTCTTTCAGACACCAAGTTGAATGTCAATGGTCTCAACGTATCGGTGACGAAGAATAGACCGCGCATTCCCACGCCCGATGTTACAAAAGAAGGCATTGAGAAAGAGAATAAACTCATCTTTGCTCCAGCGTCAGCGACGACGAGTACGTCGAGTCCAACTGTTACTTCCGGAGTAGCACTGATGGCTTCGCAACTTGGACCGTCTGTCTACCCCTACGCTAGTGGGCATGATGGTCAAGTCCTAGGCACCCTTCTTCTTTCGCCAATCAAAGAGATGGACAGCTGTTCGTCAAATAACACACTAGTGCCCGGGCACCCAGCCACCACTGCGCTTGCTCAAGCCGTTCTACCGAAGAATCTGCAGGATGTTAACTTTGCAACCGTTTCAGTTAGCCCTACAAGTAAGTTTAGGCCCTTCGGATCGAGAAAGAATAGCTAAACGTATTTTTCTGCATTTCTTACAGGCCTTCCGGGGACTACCCTATCATTCCCGATAACAGTCACTACGTCCACGTCTGATACAATACCAACGGGAACACTAAATATAGTTCCAATACCTCAGATTACCACCACTACGAGTGGATTCGACACCACAGACATGATATCAAGCATTCCTGTGTCGCTCTCCGTCCAGCGGTCCATATCCGCAGTTTCAATTCCCGATGTTGCCAACGATCGCAATACCAAGACACTTAACGTCAGGAATGAAAATCATGCACCTATCTCTCGAACAAGTAGCTTTAACGATAACTACGCAAAAGAATCGTACCTCCTGGAGAGAAAATTCTCTCAGCGATCACTGAATCAATCAACCGAATCGCGCAACAATCCATCAATACCCCAAACGTCACCCATCGACAACAATGTGACAGCGAACAGTAACAAACTGAAACCGATAGTCAAGAATGAAAATTCGATTTCAGCCCCCTCGACTCTAACAAAACGTAATCCGGAACCAAAAACTGGCGAAGTCTACGTGTAAAAGATGTATTTCCCGGCCTACGAAATGAGCTCCTCAAACATCTCGAATTGTTTCCAGCTACGAGTTAAAATGAAATATAAAAAATTCACTTTGTGATATTGAGAAAACCTATCGATAAGTTGTACCTAAGTAACGTACTTAATATCTATCTCGAATTATAAATAATTTAAAAAATACATATCCAATCCGTACGAGTGCTAGCGCGATCATGCACAATTAGCCATACTTTGCTTTTGTATGAAACGTTTGTAAGATGAATGTGAATTGTATATTTTATTCGTTGTCTTCGAATAGCCATTAGCGAAATAACGGTATAAAACAATAAATTCGAACAACTTCTAATCAGACGTTTTTTTATATGTGTTCATGGTGGCTCGATTTTTGTGTCGCTGACTGTATGATGGGTGAATATGCTCAATATCTCGTAGTTCCATTACACCAGACCCATCAGGATCAACGCTTATGGTCTTACTGATCGTTGCACGGCTCACCAAACTAAACTTCGGTCATCGGCACATAACGGATTGGTGGGCTTAATGGTAGCAATCTTTATAGACCTACTTACTTATCAGGCCAGCAAGCCATCGAGGATCCGAGCCTAAGCTTTAGCCGCCTTCTATCCTTCACGATTATCAAGACCGAGTTGCCTTACATCCACGATTACTTGGTCTTTATACCGGAGGTTTGGTCTTCCTCTTCTTCTCGGACCAAGAGCCAATGTAGTCGATGGCTCTTTGCCTCCGGTTCGTAGAATTTGAGGTTATGTCTTCCCTTCCATTCACCTTCCTCAAAGAGAGGACCAAGATTTTTTCGAAAGAACCCACCGCCGTCCTGCTTATCGTCCAGCTCTCAGCCCCGTACAGCAAGACTGGCGGTTTGAGCTTTCTGTAAAGCATGACTTTGGTTCTTCAAATGAGGGGTTTTGAACCAAGTTGTTTGGACAAACCGAAGTAGCAGTGACTACCAAGGGCGATTCTATGCCGGATCTGCACTCTGGTGTCATTTGTGGAGCTTACGTTTGCCCCGAGGTAGATAAACCTCCTTCATCACCTCGAAGTTATAGCTGTCCATCGTTATATTTGATCCCAGATGGTGAGCGACGGATTGATTTTTCCTGACAGCATGTACTCTGTTTTATCCTCGTTGAGTTAAAGATCAACTCATTTCGCCCGTTCTTCAATCGCCGTTAAAGCTTCTACAAAGTCATACTGAGACCTCGCGATGATGTCAATATCATCCGCGTATCCTAGCAGCTGGGCAGGCTTATAGAAGATTGTGCCTTCTCTTCTGACGCCTGCCAGCACCAAATTGAAGAAGTCACACTACAGTACATCTCTTTACCGAAACCCGGTGCATATGGCAAGCCATCCAAGCCTGCGGCCTTGTTGTTCTCCAGCTTTTGAATAGCTGTACCTATGTCTTCGATGCTGTTTGGGAGGACTATTTCAGCTGCTGACGTTGGGATTTTGTCAGTCGCTACCACTCTCTCTTGGTCATGCTCGTTAAGTAGCTGCTGGAAATGCTGCTTAAGTACATCCACTATTCCCTACAGGGAATCTTCGAAATCCAAGATTATCCTCGAAATTTCGAAGAGCATGTGTCTTTCTTGAAACCTCCTGCAAGGCTTTTAGTTTTCTTATAAAAGGCCCGTACTTTTGTTTGTCCCTAGCTGAGAGCTGGGAGGCTCCGAGTCGCAGCAGTTTTTTATCCTCCCTTCTTTTTCGCCTTAGCGCCATTTGGTACCCCTCATCAGCTCGTCGGTTGCTACCTTTTTCAGCTCACACTTGCCGTCATACCGCGGGTTTCTTGTCGGAGGTGGCAGTTAGCCTAAGGTGGTCTCGGCTACTTCCTGAATGGCTGTGCGGCTGTGCAGCCACATATTGTTGACATTTGTGCTCGACGTAGGCATACCGGAGAGCCTTAAGCTCAGTTGCTCCCTGTAACCTCTTCATGGTGGGCTGGTGCAGCCTTTTGATATTGGAGAGTCGAGCTCTGAATCTTGCTGCTACGAGGAAATGTTCGCACATCCAGGATGTTTGACGAGTGTCTTGCGCGAATGAGCACATGTTCGATTTGGTTGGCGGTTCGACCGTTCGGAGATCGCCAGGTTGCTATGTGGATTCGCTGGCGGGAAAGTCTTGTGCTACTTATTACCACATTACGAGCTGTCGCAGTCCGTGAGCCGGAAGCCGTTATCCGTTGTTGTTTCATGAAGGCTGTGATTTCCGATCACTCCGCCAAAAGTGTTTTCCTTACTGATTTTGGCATTGAAGTCCCCGAGTAGGAATTTAACATCGGACAAGCTCCGTAGGCATTGTCCAAGAGATCATAGAAGTCCTTGATGGGATCTTCAGCCTCTTCGGTAGGGGCATGTGCTCATATGAGGCTAATGTTGTAAGATCTGCTTTGAAGGGGATCACAGCCATGCGATTGTACCGCTTTCCCACGACAAATCCGCACCTTAACATGTGTAATCTTTTGTGACAGTTGTAATAGATGCCGCAAATGTACAGAATTCAAAACGTGTTCCTTTTTCGTGCTATGTCGTCTTCGAGTATCCGTCCCTGTATCCGAGGCATTTTGCTCTTTTATAACTTGTCTTTTTTCACATGGGCGTGTTGTTGGCCCGCCGCACAGCCGCCAGTCTGGTCGGGATATTGTAGCGCCCTCTTGCCTAGGGCAATGGCTGCATACATTTGCCCGCTTCTCAACGGTTGTTATAGGGGCTATTCAGAGGGCGCCACGAGGAGGTTGTATGTCAACTTTGACCCGGGCATTGAAAAAGGGATAGTTGCTGGCATCTCGGCAGGTTAAGAGCAATCAACAACTTTACCCTCCACGTTCGAGCCCTTGCCCTTCAAAGACAGTTTGGTTTATTCACCAGAAATGTTAAGCCATACGTTGGACACAAGCCTAGATAACTTTTCGGCCACGCAATTTGATGCAATATCCCTTCAAACATAGCACCGACATATGCAAGTTTAACATGCAATTGCTCTGCTATTGTGTGGATCATGACAGAGTTTCCTTGAACGCTCTTATTTCGGTATGAAGGATCTGACATACAAACGTACTAGGTAGAGCAGATCAAAGCAATACTCGTGCCCAGGACATTGATCGCTGATGCAGGTCTCGGACATCGTGTTGAATCTGGCGTAAAGAGTGGTTTCCCGCAAAGTGGCTTCTTGTCTCCGCTGTTATGGTGCATGATGGCCGACTCTCTGCTCGATTCTCTCAATGTCTCTGGAATCTATGCCCAAGCCTATGCGGATGATGTCGCCATTCTCTCTATCGATTCGTGTTTAGCGACTGTCTGTCTCAAAGCACAGGCAGCTCTAAATGTGGTCGATGAGTGGTGCATAAGAAATGGGCTGTACGTTAATCCTATCAAGACTGATGTCGTTTTCTTCACGAGAAGGAGGAAAAAAACTGACATGACTCAGCTGAAGCTAAAAGGCATTCCCATCCCCATATCCAAGGAAGCTAAGTACCTGGGAATTGTCTTAGACAGCAAGCTTCTTTGGTCAAAGCATGTTGAGTCATCCGACTGCAGTTCTCGTTAGTCTTTCAATTAGAGATATACGCAATCCTAATGGCCATGCACTATGTTGTGAAGTACAGGTGGAGGGGAAAGAGCATATACGTCTGCAGTGACAACCAAGCTGCACTCAAAACTGTGTTCAACCCTTTAACTAGGTCCAAATTAGTGCATGAACTCAAGACCTTCTTGAACATAGTCGGTAGACTAAATTCAATAAGGCTTGTACCATTTCCAGGTCGCACTGGGATCCCAGGAAATTAGCTCTCTGATGAACCCGCCAGAATGGGTTCAGAGGAGAGTTTTTTGGACCTGAACCCGCTCTAGGTCTACATGTATCTACGGTAAATTCCTACATTAACGATTGGGTGTTTGACATACACAACCGTAGATGGAGGGATTATTTAGGATGCAGGATGACAAAGCGCATATGCCCTGATGTCCGCAAAAAATCCGCAGCATTCCTCCTGTCCTTAAGACGAATTGTCTGTTTTTTTTTTCTTTTAATAAGGACCTAGAGCTAACAAATAGCACTAGGCACTGCGACCTTTAAAGATCTATTGTGCCTACTGCAGAAGAGTTACGGATGTTATTATGGGCCATTACATTTTTGTCAGGCTTCTCTGCATGTTCGGCATCGGTGAGACGCCTACCTGAGACGCATGTTATGAAGAGGACGATACAACAGAACACTTTCTCTGTGACTGTCCCGCCTATGCTCGCGCACGAATCTCTGCCGAATCTCTGAGCTCTCACTAAAGTTCCTTCTCGTCTTTCTCCGGAAGACGGAAATAGAGCAAAGGTAGGTGTTTGTCTGGCGCTTCAACAGATAGCAAAAGCCTACAACAGAAAAAAAAAAAGAAAAAAGGTTAGAGCAGGCTCTTTAGGGCGAAGCTGATCTTTGTACAAGCTCCGTAGCCCAAATAGTAATTTCAGTGAAGGGACCGCAGGTTGCCCGTGATGCTTATGTTTTTCAAAATATTCTCCATGAAGATCAGTTGAGCCAATTTTCGGCGGACTTTGCTGGTGAGCTTCGTTGGTTTAGGTTGATGATCGTCTGGAATGCTCTTCCTCTTCGACACGTTCTCACCCCTCTTGGAAGTCTTTATACCACTTGCAGACGTCTTTTTTCGACAAATCCTTATCACAAAAGATTTTCTGCATCATCCTCTACGAATCCGCATCAGAAAATTCATCCTGCAAACAACATTTAATGCAAATTCGTTGCTCAACAAATTTAGACATAAAAATCGAAAAACTCACTTACCTGCTCACAAAACGATCACCATTGAATTTTTGGAGGTGATTCTTGGCACGAATGTCAAAGAGAGCCCTACCGACCTAAAAATAAAAGCATTTCCCGCGCATTGGGCACGCAGCTTACATTCACCTCAATTTTTCGACACAATAGTATGTGAGCAATCCTCAACTGCTATAAAGCAGATATAACCGGGCAACAAGGATATATTTGAGTCGATCACGGGGAAATATAACCCACACGACAACACGTCCGAAAATGGACATCTTTGACTTTCTGGCGGGGCATAATCTCCTTCTAGCTAGCACACGATATCCGCGTCTCAACGTCTACAAAGGACCCTCGCGATCACCTGATCAGTGGATCACAAACCAGGATGCTCACGTTGCGATCGACGCCAGCCACATCTCCAGCATCCTAGATGTGAGAACCTTCCGAGGAGCCAACATCGACTCCGGATCACTACCACGCCAGCTAGAAACCCCTGGTTTGATGAGCAATGCGGGCAAGGCCATGTAGCAAAACAGAACGCCTACAAAACCATGCTACATAGACGGACATACGCTTTTATGGAAGAAAAATGAGAGCTTGAAAAGCGTGAGATCGAGGAGATGGAGAAATGCTACCACAGGAATGACGCTCGCAAAAGTTAAACGAACATGCCAGGGCTATAAAGCCAAAGCAGAATTCTGTAGGGATGAAGACGGACAACTAGTAGTAGAGTCACACTCGCTGGGAATATGGAAGGAAAGATCTAATACCGCTGTCAGGCAGAATGATCCATTCTCAACGGATCAAGATGAAAGAGAATTCCATCCACCCGAACTAAATGATATTAAGCTTTCGAAGCTTAAAACAAATAAGGCCGCCGGCCTAGGTGGCCTGTCTGCCGAGCTATTTAAACTGACTGGAGATAACTGGTAGGCCGCATGCACCAGCTCATCTGTAAAGTATGGTCGGAGGAAAGCATACGCGACGAATGGAATATCAGCATCGTTTGCCCGGTCCACATCGTGTTCCTATCAGTGTGGTTTCAGGCCAGAGTATACCAAATACATATTTACACTGCGGGAAATCTTGGAGAAGACCCAAGAATACCATCTCAACACTCATCACCTTTTCGTCAATTTCAAGGCCGCGTATAACAGTGTGCATAGAGCGGTGCTTCTTAAGGCTCAAGAGACAATTGAGAAGTAGAGTCCTCTCTCGAATAACCAAGGTTGTACTATACAAAATCTTAATCGTCCCGGTCTATGACACAGAGACCTGGACTTCAACGAAAGCGGATGAGGAAGCCCTTGGTCGTCTCGAGAGGAAAATTCTACATTCAACCTACGGCCCAACCAGACGTGGTTGAGGCCCGGGTTCATACCGGACAGTAGCGCCACCTATGAAGAAGGAGAAGTATGTGATTTCAACGCGTCAACCGCTGTTTTAGGCTCCGGTTTCATACCCGTATACACCGTGGCGCAGTGGGTAGTGTGTTGGCCTCTGACGCCGATGACACGGGATCGAATCCCGACTCAGCCATGTCATCGAACGTGTTTTCACGGTGTTTCTCTTCAGCGGGGTTCTGACAAAACCCCCTGTAGTAAAATTGTCATGAAAAGCTTCTCGAAATTCGCCGTTCGGAACCGGCAATAAACTGTAGGTCCCTTTCACCTATGGGAAAATTAAATCACGCACAACATGGGTGATTGAGAGAACCTCGGCTCAGGTCCTTCATGGACTGTAACGCCAACATACATACATACATACATACACAGATTTATGATTCGTCAGCTGTCACAGATAGCAACTCATAGCAAATAGCAACTCACGTATAAACGGCTACAGATATGCTTAGAGAGTGTCAGACGAAATGTTGTACTCGACGTGCTCTTGTACTCTTATGCTCTTGTGCTCCCACGCTTAATTATGCTGTTTTTCCTTTTTTTGTTTTTTGCTCATCGAGCACTCCACGAATTCTCCCTGGACGGGGCTGTCCAGTAAAACCTTGTACCATTCTGCACTCGATGTTTAAACATGAGCTTTTACGTTAAGGCCTTTTGAATCTTAGTAGGACAGAAGACTGTCGTCCGAGGTTAAGGGGTATTTTTGAATTCATGGGCTCTTTTTGTTTTTGCCTCTTTCTTTTGCACTTAGCGTGATCTTCTCTTTTCATCGTTTTTCTTTTTCTAATGACCCGATCTTTTCCATTTTTGACTTACAGTATGTCATCCACAGTCTGTGGCCACCATCGCGATCGTAGTCCTTGTCAGAAACATACTATACTAGTTAAGAAGTAGGCTCTTGAAATGAATCTTTCCATGCTTTCCATGCCCAATTAACACTACATAAACACGTCCGTAAGCTTGGACAATTTCGGTGTAAACGTACTTTGCTAATTCGACGGATCATATGTTTGGACAAGTTTTTTGAGCTGATTAAGATCTAAATATTTTTGAACATATGCTATACGTAAAGTGTTTCGGTTTATATTCACTTTTACACTCTTCTTCTTCTTTTTTGGTGGCGTTACAGCTCATGAAGGACCAGAGCCAGGCTTCTCTTCAATTACCCATGTTGCGTGTGATTTATTTTTCACACAAGTGAAAGGGACCTACAGTTTAATGCCGATTCCGAATGGCGTGAGTCGAGAAGCTTTTTCAAGGCAAGTTATACTGCGGGGGGTTTTGCCAGTTCTGCGCCGAGGAGAAACATTCGATGGCGGGGTGGTTATCGGGATCCGAACTCGTTCATCCAACAAGCTCTGCGAGTCGGAATACTAGCGCACGCGAAGAAAAATAATCGCACCTGATAAGAACAATAACAATTGCTGTGTGACACGGACACCCCTCAAACTCCACATTATTGACGTTAATAAAAACGGATAGGCAGAAGGCGTTATCTATTTTATAACCACACATATGTATCTGCCAAAAGAGTTCAAACAAGTCCTCAAGCCAATAGAAATTTAGTCATTAAGCTCACCATGTAGTTTTATGTCGTCTAAATTGTCAATTTGCATAATTTAGGCTTTATTTGATCAAAATAGATTAGATGTGACGCGCGGTTGGGCCGTCTTTAATTACATAACAGGCATTTACGATATTTGATGAAAAACGAATCTACAATCTTAAGGCGCCGTTGAAAGAACGTCTACGACACACGTGACAGTGCGTCACAACACCATTTGCCAATCAATCAATGAAATTAGGGACTAATCAAATGAGTAACCAATGGAAAAAGCCAAAATTTTGCTCGAAGGTCTGACCCTTTGATTGCCGTTCTGCACAAACGATCACGTGCAGTGATCTCATGAATCTTCTACGCATATTCGGCCTTATCTACGATCATATACTACCTAGCCACGTCGTCAAATGTTATATCTTTCCTCAATGCGGTTATTGAGTGGAATATCCATTCTACAGTGATCATTTGGTTACGACTTACAGTGTCGCCCGTGAATAGTGCTAGAGAAGAGAGAAAACGATCGCAATTGATGAATACCAGCAAATTCATCAAAGTCAATTCTGAAGATCGGTTCGATCTTATTTAAGAGGCTTCGGGGCTGACGGTATTCTCAGTTTTCGCGAGATTCTAGATTGGGTCGAAACTATTTCAATTAAGCGTACATCGATGTGAGATCGTAAGATACGGACAGTAAATATTTTGCAGCGGAATATTTAGAAGAAGATAGTTTTGCGTGGCCGGTTGAAGGATAACAACGGCAGGACGAACACGATAAATTTGTTAAAATGTGAGTGACAAGTGAAAATTGAGGAAAAACCGTAGTAGAAAGCAAGAACAATTCAATTCAGGATTTTTGCTTATCGATCTCAAGTAAAACAAGTCAGTGGCGAATAGATTTGTGTATGATTGATGGCGCCACTTACCTGATATCTCTTGTGCAGCATTAGAATCAAGTACTTTTCGGAATACTCCAAAATTTGTCACCATCACACGATAAGTTCGAGTGCCGCCTATCATAAAACACATTTAGCACTCATGACGTCCGTCTGCTAGTCGACGTCGCGATCCGATCGCGGTTCTTTATTCCTCAATTGCGAATTGAACTCTTAATTAACTCCGCTGACCTGAGCGTTGACATCTACGCCACTGATGAAGCTCTAGCAGAGACTTTTTGACGAATTGTAAATTAATTGCCATCCGCGATTGATGATTCTTCTCACATCTCGAGACTTCTTCTCCCTCCAAGGACACATGTTCTTCAATTAATCAATTTCTATCACTTATTCGGTACTACTGTTTGTAGGTCGTCAATTGACGAAGACACCTCGTCGGGGAAATGCGAAGAGGAGCACGAGGTCACGGAAAAGCAGAAAACAATTGGATACTTTAAATTGTTTCGCTTCTCGACGCCATGTGAGATTTTCCTGCTATTCATTGGATTCGTGATGTCGGCCATCAAAGCGCTGACACTACCTGCAGTGGTCATCATCTACAGTGAGTTCACGGCCATGTTGGTCGATCGCACGCTGGCAATTGGGACAAGCTCGAAGACTTACTTCCTACCGCTACTGGGAGGTGGCAAGACACTGTAAGTGGTCATCCTTAACTTAGATATAAAACAAGTTACTGGTAATCGTCGGTAATGATTTGTTTAGGACCAATGCTACCACAGAAGAAAACAATCGTGAACTCTACAATGACTCGATTTCGTATGGGGTTCTGCTAACTATCACTTCCGTCATACTGCTGATCTCAGGAATTTTCTCGGTTGACATCTTCAACTTGGTCGCACTTAGGCAAGTCACACGAATGCGAATAAAACTCTTCCAGAGCATCATGAGGCAGGACATTAGTTGGCATGACACCACGGTGCAACAGAACTTCGCCCAGAGTCTGACAGAGTAAGTAAGGCCTTTACTAGAACCAACTTTAGTCACTTGGCAATATTTCTCCAAGTGATGTAGAAAAAATCCGTGATGGAATATCTGAGAAAGTTGCACACTTCCTGTACCTGATCATCGGATTTATCATCACGGTGGCAATCTCCTTTGCATACGGCTGGAAACTGACCCTGGCGGTCAGTGTTTACATTCCAATTGTGATTGTCTTGAACTACTTCGTTCAAAAGGTGAGTGACTAAATTGGCTTCGGGTCACGCTTTGTTTACACGTTCAGTCTCCATTTAGTTTCAAACTCGATTGACGACCAAAGAGCAAGAGTCGTACGCAGGTGCCGGAAACTTAGCTGAGGAAATTCTGAGTTCTATCCGTACAGTGATCTCGTTTGCCGGTGAAAAAAAGGAGGCAGAGCGGTACGATAACTTTTTGGTGCCCGCGAGAAAGGCAAGTCAAAGGAAGGGAGCATTTTCGGGCTTCACTGACGGCGTACTCAAGTCCATGCTCTTCTTATCCTGTTCCGGTGCATTCTGGTATGGAGTTAATCTGATCCTAGCCGATCGGGACAAAGAAGATAAAGAGTATACTCCTGCGATTTTAATGATAGTAAGATTCACCTTATACCCAAATGTCCATTCCATTTAATCTCGCTCTTTTTAGGCATTTTTCGGTATCATTGTCGGTGCTGATAACATAGCTCGTACGTCTCCATTTCTCGAGGCATTTGCAACTGCCAGGGGCTGTGCGACAAATATATTCAAAATGATTGACTCTAAGACGAAAATCGATCCCCTGTCCACAGACGGCAAGATTATAAACTATGGTTTAAGGGGAGATATCGAGTTTCAGGACGTCTTTTTTCGATACCCATCTCGACAAGACGTGATCGTTCACAGAGGCTTAAACTTTAAAGTCAAGGAAGGTCAAACAGTTGCCTTGGTTGGGCCGTCCGGCTGCGGAAAGTCAACTTGTATCCAGTTGCTACAGAGATTTTACGATCCTGTCTTCGGTCAAGTACTGCTCGATGACTTTGACATCAAGAAGTACAACATTGGTTGGCTTAGGTCGAATATTGCGTGCGTCGGTCAGGAACCGGTCTTGTTTCAAGGAACCATTCGAGAGAATATAGGTTTTGGAAAACCATCAGCTAGTCAGAAGGAAATCGAAGCTGCGGCAAAATCGGCAGGAGTTCATGACTTTATCATTAATCTTCCAGAGGTAGGTCTTTAGAAGTCATAGAGGGACGCCGTAAAGACGTTTGTTTCCTTTCAGAGCTATCAAACTTTAATCGGGGAGAAAGGTGCTCAATTATCCGGCGGTCAAAAGCAGCGCATCGCCATCGCCCGCGCTCTTGTGCAGAATCCCAAGGTTCTTCTATTGGATGAAGCCACCTCCGCCTTGGACTATCAATCTGAGAAACTTGTTCAAGAAGCACTTGACGTAGCGAGCAAGGGTAGAACAACAATCGTGGTGTCCCATCGTTTATCCGCCATAAAGACAGCTGACCGGATCTTCTATCTGGATCAGGGCAAAGTTGTGGAGGAAGGAACGCACAATGAATTGATAAAATTGCAAGGAATGTACTTCCGCATGGTCAGCGCGGGTAGCTTAAAAACCCTCGAAGGAAACGAGGTAGATGACGATGAGAAAAGTGAGTGCAGCCTGCTTTAAATGTTTTAGAATTTCAAAGTTAAAATCCCAAACCATTTAGAGAAAGGACTTGAGATATACGAGAAATCTTTCGAACTGGACACCAACAATCTGGACAAAAACCAGAAGGAAGCCGTGAACCTGGACACTCCTGCCCTTAAGAAATACAGGACAGAATCGAACGAAGAAGAAGTTAAAGCGAGTTTTTCCCAAATCTTTCTCAGAATCGTGCGATTGTCTCGTCCAGAGTGGTGCTACCTCATTTTTGGCATTTTGTCTGCCGCGGCCTATGGCTTCACATATCCTGCATTCGCACTGGTCTTCGGTGAGTTCTACGCCGCTTTATCGGAAGTTAACGAAAATGAAGCCAGGCACAAGACAGCTATACTGTCAATCAGTTGTTTGGTCATTGGAATCGTAACCGGTGTCATTTGTTTCCTGCAAACTTATCTGTTCAACCTTGCCGGAATATGGCTTACCACAAGGATCAGGTTAGTGTCCCATATCTCGATCAAGAACAATTAGACAATTTGTGTTCTTAGGTCTTCGTCGTTTAAGTCAATAATGCAACAGGAAGTGGCCTGGTTCGATGAGGATAAGAACAGTGTTGGAGCACTTTCGGCCCGTTTAGCTGGTGATGCAGCCACTGTTCAAGGCGCCATCGGCCTACCTCTCAGTGGTATAATCCAAGCAATATCGAATTTCATTTGCAGCACTGCTTTCGCCTTCTACTATTCCTGGAAGCTAGCTTTGCTCTGCTTGAGCACTTTTCCATTTATCGTCGGTTCTATTGTGTATGAGGCAATCTCAATGGGAGCCGCGATGACACGTGAGAAGGAGATTCTCGAGGAAGCTAGTCGAATCGCAACAGAGTCCATTGCGAACATCCGGACAGTTGCCAGTCTCCGGCGCGAGACACAGGTGATTGAAAACTATAACAAGGAGATTCATAAGGTCGAAATAATGATCAGAAAAAAGCTCCGTCTAAGAGGTATTGTCAATTCTTCGGGCATGTCCTTCATGTTCTTTGCTTACGCGATTGGACTTATGTACGGGGGAGTGCTCGTTTCAGAGGGAAGCGTTCCATTCCAGGATATCATCAAGTAAGAGTTAGCTTGAATGGGAAACAGAGTCGTATACTTAAACGTTCCTTTTAGAGTTTCCGAAACGTTGCTGTATGGATCGATGATGCTTGCACAATCGCTTTCATTTGCTCCGGCATTTACGGCCGCCTTAGTCTCCGGACAGCGGATCTTCCAGGTCATCGATAGGAAGCCTAAGATACAATCCCTGACGAATAAGTGCAAAAGTCTTAGTAAATTGAATCACTTGGAAGGTGTCCACTTCACTGATGTCGAGTTCCGATATCCTACTCGACCTGATGTGCAGGTCCTGAACGGCATCAATCTTGAAGTGCTACGAGGGAAAACTGTAGCTCTGGTCGGCCACTCGGGTTGTGGTAAGTCGACCTGCATTCAACTCTTACAACGGTACTACGACCCGGATGACGGTACTATAGTAAGACACATGACACACCTATTTAGTGAAACGTATTATTAGCAATTCAATTCACAGCACATTAACCACGATGATATTAAGACCGACCTGTCCTTAGAAGCGTTGCGTTCCAAGCTCGGTATGGTGTCACAGGAGCCATCACTTTTCGAGCGTACAATAGCGGAAAATATCGCGTATGGAGACAATTCCCGCGACGTTTCGATGGCCGAGGTCATGGACGCAGCTAAGCATGCTAACGCTCATTCATTCATAATTTCCCTGCCTATGGGCTACGAAACGCGGTTGGGATCGCGCGGTACGCAATTATCCGGCGGGCAGAAGCAAAGAATCGCTATCGCCAGGGCTCTGGTGAGGAATCCTCAGATATTGCTTCTCGACGAAGCAACTTCTGCGCTAGACTTGCAAAGCGAAAAGGTTTTTCTTTGATTCGATATTCAACAATGTTATAGGCTAACTAATCTCATTGTATTTTTAAGGTTGTTCAAGATGCTCTAGATATGGCATGTTCTGGCCGAACTTGCATTGTTATCGCACACCGATTGTCAACAATCCACAATGCCGACGTGATTTTCGTTCTACAGAGTGGAAAGATAGTCGAGCAAGGCAATCATCATCAACTGATGGCTAGAGATGGACTTTATGCCAAATTGCACAATACACAGAGTCATGATTGATGCCTGCCGAGTGATGTCGTTTCACCTGCATAATAGTATCTAGACTTCCAAGAATTCTGTCCATATGTTTAGAATTAGTTCTTTAAAGTAATGAATATTGTTCGTTGTAATCAAGAGAATGATGGTGTTTGAATTAAATGAAGGGTGATCAGTACATCAGGAATCTTCATACGCAAGCGAAATTAGGTTCTAGGAACTTGCACTTGCACTTACAACAAACACGTCTGTCTCTTTTTAAAGCTTTAGATTATAAAGGGGTCTCGAACAGCAGCACCACATACATTAGAATCAAACTCATAAAGAGCAACCAACCCAGTCGATGAGCTGTCACAGGCGCCTAAGAAATCAGTATTGATAGAAAAGATAGAAAAGATAGATACTGTCCATCGTGAAGTCCTCCCAATGCTCAAACAACTACTTCTCAACAATACAGTGAACTAATCGTGAGATTAATCCAGACAGCTGAAAAAAAACATACCAAATCGGTTTCTTTCATCTCTATGTGGCCACCGTGTAGTTTAGGCATAGCACCTTCTGACTGTCACTAGAAAAACTTTATTTCAGTTCCAAACTTAATATTCTGATCTGCAGGTGAGACTCCACAATTTGAGTGAAAAATGTCTGAAGGAATTCGCCATAGAAGAAATTAGAAAACGCTGCAAAGATATGCCGAAAAATGTGTGAAGTGTAAGCTGAGAACACTGTGAGTGAATGCCGTCATATGGAGTGGTTTGCTTGATTCCACTCCGAAAACTTCGATGTCAAAGATACATACATTCCGCTCTGATCGATCAATCACTGTAAAAATCGATGAATTTTCGGAACTGGTGGAGCAGGAGAACGGCGCAAAGGCTTTCAAGAGATAGCGGATGAATAGGTTTCTCAATGCCTGAGTGAGTCTGGGTGAATTAAGGCAACGAAATTTGATTGACCCAACACCATTAGTGAAACGCAACAAAAATATCCAAGGCAAGCGGTCAAACCCCGGTGACGTTCCAGAAACGACTTGAAATGAATGAATTTTTCACCATGGATTTCTAAGCGTCAACAAGCGACTCGCCTACCCTCTGTCAACGAACTCCTACTCTTACCTCCACGTGGTGAAACTCGGGAGCCTAGTACTTTCGTCCGAAGATGAGGCCGACCCCCGTTGGAAGTCGTTGGGAGCTGCTAACGAGAGAGGTGAAAGTGTAGTAGTAAGTCGGCTCCAGGACTTAACCCTTCTTCAGGACGGCGGCGGCGGACGAGCCAATCAATCAATCCACCATCGGTCAACGGCGGCGTCCACAGCTCCGGTTAGTGGGAGCCACCTGGACAACACCACTTTTGGAGCTGCTCGAACATATTTCGATGGCCAGTTCCAAAACGGCATCTCTAAGGCGGCGAATGAGCCCTACATAGTAGGGCCCTCGCTATATAAAAAAAAACTGCAGTTTAGAAACAACCACAAGCCTCGGACAAGGACGGATTTACTGTTGACTACCCCATCAAACGAAAAAAGGACAATGAATTTTGGCTCTGCACGTGGAATGTGAGGTCCCACAACAGACCACGTGCAGCCAATGAACTCGCGGACGCACTTGACTGCTACAAAGCAGACATTACCGCATTCCAGGAATCGCGGTGGGATGGGCCAAGCAAAAAGGGGATGAAAAAGGCAGCGCTTATTTGGATGTGGATTTAATGTTCGAGGCGGACTAGGGCAAAAAGTCTTAAGCTTTAAATATATAAGCGAGCGCCTTATAACGATCCGCATTGAGGCTAAATTCGTTAACATTAGCCTGAATTGCGCCCACGCCCCGACAGAGGACAAGGATGACTTCTATGATTTCCCAGAAAGGACATACGATAAATGCCCCAGCTACGACGATAAGATCGCTCTAGGATCAATGCAGAGGTGGGAAAGGAAAGAGTCTTTGCCAGAGCCATCGTAAAACAGAGCCTACACGACAACACATCCGGAAGTGGATTCAGGTTGGTGGATTTCGCCTTGGGCGGAACCTCTCTATAGTGAGTACATGCTTCTCATACCTGAATTTCCATAAAGGGATCTGGCGGTAATATGATCAATTAACAGTCAGCCAGATTGATCACATTGACGTCAGGCACTCTTCCAGAAAATACTGGAAGTATACTGGAAATTAAGTAGCCAACATCGTCTCGGATCATTTCTTTGTTGTAGCCAAGGCGAGAAGGAACACAAAGGTTTGATGTCGGAAAGCTACAAACGTATCCGACCGCTGCGAACTTTGCCGACCGAGTCTTTCGAAAACTCACTGAAAGTTCGACGCCGCCTGCATTAACGGTGGAATAAGAGTGGAAGCGTTGTAAGCAAGACGCTTACAAGGCAATGCTGCATCGAAAGACGGGAGCTGTTCGTGAGCTCTACAAATAGAAAAGGGGGAAGAGATCCGGCTTCTCAAAAGGAAAAAGAAGGAACATTAGGAGCGCGCTGTCGACGAGATAGAGAGGTGTTACAGCAGGAATGAGGTCCGGAAGTTTTACCAAAAGGTAAAACAACTATCCAGTGGATACAAACTCCGGACTGAAGGCTGCCGGGATGAGAAAAGACAACTTGTAGTAGAGTCGCAGTCGTTACTAAGAATTTAGAAGAATCATTTCCGCAAACTGTTAGAGGGCGAGGAAGACTCAAATATCGCTGCCAGGCAGAATGTTCAACTCAACTTGAACGACGATAGATAAGAATTCCGTCCCCGCGACTTTTACGCGATCAAGAAAGCAAAATCAAGGCTGAAGTCAAACAAAGCTGCTGGAGCGGAACTGCTTAAAGCAGCTGAGGATGATCTGGTAAGGCACATGCACCTGCTCATCTGTCAGATATGGCCGGAGGAAAGAGTTCCCGATGAGTGGAATTTTAGTTTCGTTTGCCCGATCCACAAGAAACGAGACCTCTTTGACTGTGCCAATTACAGAGGGATCAGCCTCCTTAGCATCGCATACGAAATGTTCTCTGCTGTTTTGTGAGAACGTCTGAAACCGTTCGTCAACACCCGGATAGATTCTTATCAGTGTAGTTTGAGGTCAGAGAAAACCACAATAAACCAAAGACCCTGGAAAAGACCCGAGAAATGCAGATCTACACCCACCACCTATTTTTCGATTTCAAGGCCGCATATGATAACGTGCATAGAGACGAGCTATACAGAGCCATATCTAGTTTTGGCACCCCTACCAAACTCGTCAGATTGCGTAGGATGACGATGGAAAATTCTCGCTGCTCCATTAAGGTCGGTAACGAACTTACCGAGGCCTACAATGTCAAAAAGGTTTTATACAAGGCGACGCGCTATCATGTAACTTTTTCAAGATCATACATGGGAAGATCGTGCAAAACTTACAAGTCAGCACTAAGGGCACGATTTTCCAAAAGTCCGTTCAAGTTGATTGGTCGAACGCAGCGTGCCGTCAATGAGGCGTTTGCGGGCATTGAAGCGAAGGCGGCTAAAATATGCCGTCTACCGTCTACCTTGAATCCACAGTAACAAATAAGGACAACATCAGTACGGAGATTAAACGCAGGCAAATGCAATTAAGTAAAAACGCCATCTCTGAAACGCTATTGAAAGCGGATGAGGAAGCTCTTGGTCTTTTCGAGAGAAAAGTTCGATCTTTGGTCTTGTTTGCATTGATGGCATCTGGAGGAGAAGATTTAACCACAAACTGTATGGGCTGTATGGCGGCATGTACCTGATTAAGCGCCTAGGGATACAACGCTTAAGATGGCTAGGCCATGCAGAGCGTATGAATACCATAGCTCCAGCCCGAAGAATCTTCGAATCCGAGCCATTGGGACAACGCAACAGAGGACGCATTCGACTTAAATGGTGCAAACAAGTGGAGAAGGACCTCAACCAACTTGTGCGTGTGCGTACCTGGAAGCGGCTGGCAAGAGATCTTGCTGGCTGGAGTCGCTTGTTGGTTGAGGCCCAAGACCACACCGGTCTGTAGTGCTACGAAGACGAAGAAGAGTTGCTATAACTAAGCGTAAGGGAAACTAGTCCTCTACTGTGCACAACTCGACCGTTTGAAACGAAACGATCAATAAAGAGCGATCAGAATTAGCTAGACAGAAAAGGATTTGTGCTCCATCATGAAAATGTCAGGCTACACCTAACTTTAATGTCTACAAGCAAGTTGACGAAACTTGGTTGAGAAGTTGAGAAGGCCGGACCTTACATCATCTGAGTACCATTTAATTTTAATTAAGCTACCTGATCCAAGGAGCAGGCACCAGGGAGCTCTGACATGTTGACAGTAATAATGTCCAATGAATTTTAATTGTATGTCCACTACAAAAAACACTTTTATTTAGACGGCTTGGATTTCTCCTTCGCGCTAACTTGCAGGTGGCCTTATGTAAATTGTCGCCGTTGCCAGTTCCTTGGAAAATTCCGCAATTTGTTTAGGCATGTAAAAGAGTTTGTTAATTACTGAAACAATTTATCTCGCTTCCGGGCAGTGTATACATTTCCTTCACAAGTAGTTAGTCACCTACTGATTTAAATGCTTTTTGCCCGAACTTAAATCACGTTGCCTAAGGAAACCTACCTTAGACCCACGTAGATAGATAGCTAAATAGCACGCCAGCTAACTATTAAAAAAGGAATTATTTCTAATTCGATGAACGCTTACATTACTTTACATCGGAAGCTTTCCATTCACACGAATCGTGTATAAAATTAAACAAAATCATAACCCCAGCCCTAACCTCAAAGCTTAAGTTAATGTTTCCTTGTGTTACGTCCATTGAGTTGCATCTATTGCGCGGGTGCATACAGCTCAACAAGTATCTAGTCGACATATTCTACGAGTTCTAGTTGAGTTGTTTCTGTCCGACCTGTGAGGTGTCCAATCTATCTGGCCAACAGATTAGTTCTGAAAGTGACCGCGGACTAGCAAGACGTAGATTTCGTCTAGCTCTTGGTCGTCTTTTAGTTGTTTACATATTTAAGTTCAAGCACGATGTTGTCCAATCTACTAGCCAGGCTGAGGAAGGTGATCGCACCGACGGGCGCCCAAACGTGAGTACATACAGTGAGACACTCGTCAGCCTAACGCTCATATTAGTGATTGAATTATAATTAAGATCTAGGAATTAGACTAACAAAGACCTAATTTGAGATAGATATTCGATATTTATGCAAATTTCTACGCCAGCAGTTCTTGTTTGTTTATGTATGTACTTCCTACTAACTCGGGTAGCATTTCAGTATGATTAGTGAAAGAATATTTAATTGAAGTAAATTTGCGTGATGCAAGTTGAGGCAGACACGTGCACATAAGATTGATTCCTTCCAATCAAAACAATTAGGAATCGATTCGATCGATTCATGACGCAAATAGTAAGAATCCACAACCAGTGACACAGCAGGAAGAGATTCCTTACAGTCGAGTACAGACTGTTGCAGATAGAGCGTGTCAGTCTGATGTGAAGTGATAAGTGATTTTGCTGTTCAAAATGAGCAGTCCCACCACGAAATTGCCCGAATAAAGGCAGTTAATCCACAAATAATATGTAGGTGCCGTGCTTAATCGATAACCTTGAACTTATACCTACAAGTGAGTGTGTAGCTCACTCATCAACACTCGTGATCATTAAGGAGTATCATGTATGCACGCCGATCATTTGACATCGGGGAAAGTTTAGAGCCTTAGACCCGGTGTTGGGTAGTGCGTATAACATTGTTATATAACATCCTACTCAGTCACAAAGATAGATGAGGTATCTAATCCATACACCTACGCAATTAATAGATTTTCATCAAGGCCTACTTCTCACGCGTGTATCGCAATAAATTAATTAATAATTTGTTTTCCTCATGACAAAGGGAACTGATGAACGCTCTTAGGCGACTTAAAGGGGATTTGCTTATAAACTGGTTACAGTGCATGCAACTTATCAAGTCAAATCAAGTGCTCGTATTTGCCAATTCTTAAATTAATTTCATCAGACTTGCAATGACAAATATTTTAATATCCATGCATCTCTTTGCATATTGTTATGATAATGATGGGAAAAATATAATCATCAACAGATGCACGCGGATAATATCGCTTTCCATGCGGCGGTGCAGCTTAAATGTTGTTTGCTGGCTCCTGAATCGGGTATGCCTTTCATTGAAGAGTTTTCTAACACTGGTAGCCCGGACTTGGTATGTAAGATAAATAGTCTTCCAAGGGATTAAGATACTTAAATTATTTTTGCTGCTCGTCTTAAGAGAAATAGATGGTTTGTGATCGACTAGCACGGACATTCATCTCAACTCATGTTTCTCGATGTCTTTCTTACGACAATATACACATTTCTGTTAGACAAATATGGTTATATCTGATTTCTTTCATCCTTTTAAGCGGAATACTGCAATGTCACATGAGAGCCAATTGCTTTGTGTAACACCCTTTTTTGACATCGAGAGAATCGACTAAATCGACGGGTTTGATGGAGAAGCGAGCATCATCCGGGGCCATTCCTCACAGTTTGTAAGGCATTAGCAGTTTTTATTCAGAGCTTTTAAGACGTCGAACTTATAGTTACTTTCGGTCTCTTGTCTCCGGCAGTGCCCTTGACGAACGCTCTCGACCGGTAACCATTTTCATATGACGAAACATGTTAAGAGGGAGTTCCTTATGCGCTTACTGCCAGAGTGTTGGGAGGAAGTATTTGTTAAAAGTGATCCATCTTCATCCTATGACGCTTTTATCGAAATTCTTTCGAGGCATATATCTAGCTGCTCATTCGAAACTCATCATAAGAAGTCAAACTTACGTTTGAAACCCTGGATAACGAAGGATCTACTAAATAAAATAAAGACGAAGAACGAATTAAGAGTCAAATGTTTGAAGCATCCTAACAATTTACACCCGAAACGGATATACATATAAGCTTCTGTGTTCTAATTTGAAAAAGAAGTTCCTGTTTGTCGAGATAACTATTACTGCAATAGACTTAATGCAGCCCAAGGTAATTTAAGGATTGAATGGCAGCTGGTTAATAACATCCTTAATAGAACTCAAGCTGCTAAAAACATAGTTGCAGTACGTGATAATGATGTTGTTATCACTGACAAACGTGAGACTGCCAACAGATTTAATAATTATTTCTCGAAAATATCCCACAGTGTAAACCGGAGTCCCATTCATAATGATTGTTCGGTCTGTAATCTTTCCTGTAACCCTTGTGAACAAACTTTTGTCTTTATCCCTGTTAAGGGCTTAGAAGTATTGAAAACAATTAATTCACTAAAATGTTCCAACTCCACTGGGTTGGGCGGGGTTTCAAATCGCTTGCTAAAAAAAACCGGTCAAGTGCGAGTCGGACTTGCGCTCGAAGGGTTCCGTACCATCTGTATATATAAATATGAAAGAGACTATGTATGTACTATCTTCATGATGAGATATAGTTGATCATAAAAGTGTCCATTGAATTCAAATCGATTATCTTACTTGACAGCAACTTGAAGGTTTGCAGCTAGGATTAATTCATCAAAGCCACAAACGAGATCAAAACTGGGAAGTTTGCTACTGGTTGTGGGATATTGTCGACTAACCTTAGTTCAGTATGTGACCAAGGGGATTTTTTGGATGAAAATCATGTCTGTTATATGGGAGCCCCCTTTAAATATTCATTTTGTTCTGTTTTTAGTATTTGTCGTGGTAGCGGCAACAGAAATACATCATCTGTGAAAATTTCAACTTCAAAACTATCACGGTTCATGAGATACGGCCTGGTGACAGACGGACGGACGGACAGCGAAGTCTTAGTAATAGGGTTCCGTTTTACCTTTAAGTACGGACCCCTTAAAATATTGCATGTTTCGTGGTAGATGTTCTATCTCATATTTTTAATAATAGTATATTTTCCGATGTTTTCCCGAACGCACTTAAAAGTGCTGATATTTTTCCACTCTACAAGAAAGGTGCAACTGATGAGGTAGGCAACTATAGGCCTATTTCCCTTTTACCTTACATTAGCAAAGTGTTTGAAAAACTAATTAAAAGCAGAGTAGTTAGTTTCTTAAATAAAACATAGTATTTCAGTGCATGTCAGTTTGGCTTTCGTGAAGGTAGATCTACCGAAGATGCTCTGTATAATTTCTGTTTTCAGATTTATAGCGACGTTGATAGTAAAAAATGTACAGCAGGATTGTTTGTGGATAAAACCAAAGCTTTTGATATGGTTTGATTCGGGTTTTAGAGTTTTTACGCTTAACTGGTTTAAGTCCTATTTAAGAAAACAGGAACCATAGGATTAAAATTGGTACAGTTAGGACTAATCTAAAGTTGTTGGATATTTGTGTACCTCAGGGTTCCGCTCTTGGGCCCATACTTTTCTTAATATACATATATTAACTCCCTCTTTAGTTGCCCTTTCAAGGGTCTGGTGACAGCTTTCGCTGATGACGTTGGCTTTAGCTATGGTTCCAATAATGACCTGGACCTTATCTCCGACTTAAATTGGGATCTATTTTTATTGAGAGTCTGGTTTGCCAAACATCATTTGTTAATTAGTTCGAAAACAAAGATTATGTCTTTCGGTCTTTCTACACGTATCGTTACAGATCCTGTAGTACTTTTTTGTCATTCGCCTGATTGCCGTAGGTATCCACTGTCAACTTGTTTCTGCGATGCAGGATCATTATCTTCTACTTTTAGGACTGATATTCCTTGTGACAATAAATGTTTTCAAATTGAATTCGTTAATGAATTTAAGTATTTAGGGCTAGTCATTGATGCAAAACCGAATTTCAACACGCATTTAGGAGTTTTAAGAAACTACTTTCGCGGCACTGTGAGAAGTTTCTACTTTCTGAGGAAAGTATGCTCAAACCAACTGCTATTAAAAATCTATTATGGCCTCTTTCACTCAAGATTGCAGTATGGGATCAGCTGTTGGGGAGGAGCTTACTTTTGTAAAATGCAGCCCCTACTAACGCTACAAAAGCATGTTTTAAAAATTATTTGTCAGAACTCTCGTAGTCATCCTAGTTTCCCTTTGTTCCTTAATCTGAAAATTCTACCACTTCAACATTTATATTGTTATAAGGTTTTAAAAATTTTCTTTTTGAGATCAGACAGGTTAACAGGTTAACTCTTATCCTTTACGGGGCAATTTCTTACATCAAGTCTCCTTACCCAATTTCCGTACAACCGCGTTTCGCAACTTCTATATTATTGTCTCGTGTCGGCTATTCAATAAATTATCAATTTTGATCAGAATGATCTTATCTTTTTGCAAAATGTGTTGAGGCTTGGCTTTTCTCGTTTGACTTCGATAACATTTCATCTCTCTTTACGGTCCTTCATTGATATTTTGGTTAAACATATCTTTATTCCTCTGTTTAAAAATGCAATACTTAGTATCTTCTATTGGAGGATTGACGATAAAATCCATTGCAATTCCGCTATTACAAAGACTGTATTTACCTATTACATTATATCTTCTTCTTATCGGGCGCTACAATTCGGGTTGAACCTGGGCCTCGACCAATATGCCCCATCGCCGCACACCCAGTTGGCTGAGGTCCCCTTCAACTGTGGGCGCCATCTTAGGTGCGGCCATCCTCTGTCTCTTCGTCCCTCAGGATTGGATTCAAAGACACTCCGGGCTGAAGCTGCGGTGTCCATTCGCTCTATATGGCCAAGCAATCTTGGGTGTTGAATCCGTAGACGCGTTACTAGATTCATGTCGCTGTAAAGCCCGTAAAGCTCGTGCTTGAATCATTTTCTCCATCCCCGGTCTATTTCTCTCGAAACGGCCAAGGACTTTCTCATCCGCTTTTGATAGTGTTCATGCCTCTGCGCCGTATAGCAGGACAGGGATGATAAGGGTCTTGTATAGAGGCAACTTGGTCGTTCAGGAGTGGGATCTATTACTCAATTGCCTCCTGAGCCCAAAGAAACAGAGTGGCGTTTGATTTCCAAACTGATGTGGTTTTTTTTTTTTTTTTTTATAGTTACACTCGCACTCAAGGCTAAGGCCTTATACCGTTTTGAACGTTGTGCGAGCGAAGGTAACAGGGAGGGGGAGAGTTTCGCGCAGGTTGAGGTTTTCCACACAACCTGAACGGAGTGCAGTGGTTTTTGGGTCGTAGATGTTCGTTCACTACTCTCAGGGGTGGTTTGTCCTACATAGGACGAGAGCCGACCAAATTTCGCGTTGGTTATAATTCACAGTAATTCGTTCGTGCACTTTTGGTGTTTATATTGCATACACAGAGGATGAATTAAAATTGACCATATACTGTGAGTGTTATGCCTGCAGCAGTACGTTTGGTCGTTTTCCATTCACAACTGTGTTGTATACTTTTTTCCGTATAGGAATTGCTTTTTCTTGGCTATGAAAAGAATTTGAGCTATGGACCTTCGGCTCGACGGTCGATGATGTTAACCACTGCACCACGGCCACTGCGTAGTTAAGGTAAACGAAGTCCTTAACTACCTCAAACTTATATCTACGTTCTGGCCAAGACATGGGTGGTGAGCGTCCGTTTTCAATGGCAGTATATATTTAAACCAATTTTCGCTGCCTCCGTCTCAATACTAGTAAACGCCTCATTGACATCTCGTTGTGCTCTTCCGATTATGTCAATGTCATCCGCATATGCGTGGAGTTGTAAGGATTTGCAACAAATTGTGCCTCTTGTGTTGACCAGTGATGTTGACGAAATCACTCGACAACACATCGCCCTGCCTAAATCCTTTTTTGACTTCAAAACTATAGGTCAGGTCTGCACCGATTTGAATGGAGCACGAGCTCTAATTACACTGTCGTAGGCAGCTTTGAAATCGACAAATAGATGAGTGTCGACCTGAAATTCATTGATTTTTTCCAAGATCTGCCGCAGTGTGAAGATTTGGTCGATGGTGGACTTCGCTGGCGTGAAGCCACATGCTAACTGATAAGGACCTATCAGTTTATTCACAAAATGCTTCAAACGTTCACACCAAACGGCAGAGAAGATTTTGTAGGCGATATTAGGAAGCCTTATTCCCCTATAGTTGGCGCAGGCAAAGTGGTCTCCTTTCTTGTGGATCGCGTAAAGGATGCTGAGACTCCATTCCTCGGGCATGCTTGCCTCTGACCAAATCTTATAGATAAGCTGGTGCATATTACTAGCCAGATCATCTCCAGTTGTTTTGAAGAGCTCAGCCGACAGTCAGAAGACTTGATTTTCGATATGGCGATCTTATCTTCGTCGAGATCAGGGAGACGGAATTCTCCAAAGTGCTCCGGACCATCCAACCAAAAGTGGCTGGAAAAAAGCGTATAAAAAAGATCTTGCTCTCTCCAACCACATATCTGGAGACAAAACTTTTAATGATCCTTATCCTTCTTCTTTGGTGGTGTTACAGCAATGAAGGACCAAAGCCAAGCTTCTCTTCAATCACCCATTAGAGTAAGAGTTAGAGAGGGTACGGGGGTGGGACAAAGTCACCTGATCACTGCGGCCACGAGTGGGCCTATTGTGATGTCCCCCACTTACAGTTCACTCAAGAATCCTGAGTTAGTGATAAAACTTAGTATGCCATTGAGTGAGCTAGCAGCGATTTCTTCCGCTTCAAGATAATACTTGCCTAAGTGACGATGACGTGTACTGACGAGGCAGTTACAGTGGCATAGTATGTGCACTGCTGTTTCTTCATCTTCATTACACATTCTGCAAGTGTCATCTTGTATGATGCCCATCGTTTTGAGGTGTTTATTGACTGGGCAGTATCCAGTAAGGAAACCTGTGATTAAGCGAATCTGACTCCTCGAAAGCATGAGGAGTTATTTCGTTTTACTGAGAGATGTAGTTGGGAGGAACAACTTGGCTTGTCTGCTACCTTTCGTTTGTAACCAGTAGTGATCCATCATGTTCCTTAACCAATTTTTTAGGCAGCATTTGGTTGTGCTGATGGGTATGCTGCAGAAAGGCCGTGGCATCATAAATGGTGATGCAGAGCCTTTCCTTGCTAGTGATCCGCCTTTTCGTTGCGTGTATGGCCGCTGTGTCCAGGTATCCAAATGAGATGACTCTGTTTATGCTGGCCAGCTGGTGAAGTAGATGTAGGCAGTCCCATACCAGTTTGGAGGTGATTTCATAGCTCTTTAGGGCAGCCTTGCTGTCGGAGAGAATGTAAATGTTTTTTGTCTGAGGCAGGCTCTACAGCAAATATCTCCGCTTGAAAAACGGAGTTATATCTGTCCATGCTGACGTAGATGCATGTGCCTGTATTTGCTCCGTATACTCCAGCCCCAACGCCTTCGTTCGTTTTCAAGCCATCTGTGTACCACACGTAGGATCCACGATTGAAGGAGGGTCTATCCTGTTCCCAGTTTTGTCGGTTGGGGATTGTGACCTTGTAGTTTTGGCTGAAGTTATATCAGGGGAGGCAGTTGTCTGTGAGAGATATCTTTAGGATTTCATGCCTGTTTATTTCGGTAAGGATATCAGGGTGAAAGAGCCTACGGTTAGAGTCATCCTCCACGATTAGTCCTTGGGCGAAAACCATTGCTTCCTTCTTCAGTTGGAGATGACGAGGTGGCAGGTCTGTGATGACTTCTAGTGCTGCTGTGGGGGTTGTTCTTATGGCCCCGGTGTTACAGATGCAAGCTAGTCTTTGCAATTTGTTGAGCTTGGCTTGCACTGATACTTGTTTTGTTTCGTGCCACCAGACGGGCGCAGCATAGGTGAGAATTGGTCTGGTGATTGCTGTATATAGCTAACGGGACATTTTGGGGTTTGTGCCCCAGTTTTTGCCAGTGAGACTTTTGCTGGTCCATAAAGAGATCCTGGCTTTCTCAATGGTCTTTGTAATGTGAGAGTTCCAAGTGAGCTTTTCGTCTAGAGTTATCCCTAAATATTTGACTTCTTTTGAGACCTCTATCGCTTCACCAAAGAGGGTAGGTTTGGTAAGTTTGTGCCTATTCCTCCTTTTGGTGAAGGCGACTATTGTGCCTTTCCTAGGGTTGACCTTTAGTGCAACCTTTATGCACTAGTTTGCAACAAGGTTTAGTGCCCGTTCCGAGACTTTGTTTTCGGATTTGTCTCTAACCAGGATCACTATGTCGTCAGCATAGCCTTGGACATAGAAACCCTTTTTGCTGAGTATGTTAATCAGTTCATTTACTACGATGGACCACAGGAGAGGTGAGAGAACCCCACTTTGAGTGCATTCTTTCGCGGCATTTACACTGATTTTATCATTGCCTAGTGAGCTTTTTATTTTCCTATTGCTAAGCAGGTATTGGATCCAATTGAATGTGGTGTTATCCGCCCCTGTGCTAAGGATGCAACGTTTTATTTGGGTGTTGTCGGAGGACGCCGTGGCGCACGATGAGCGAGTTCGGATCCCGATAACACCGACGCCATCGAATGTTTATTTCGCGGCGTTCCTCCTCGGCGGGGTACTTGCGAAACCCCCCGTAGTATACTTGCCGTGAAAAAAGCTTCTAGACTCACGCCTTTCGGAATCGGCATTGAACTGTAGGTCCCTTTCACCTATGTGAAAAATAAATTACACACAACATGGGTGATTGAGAGAAGCTTGGATCTGGTCCTTCATGGGCTGTAACGCCATCAAAGAAGAAGAAGTTGTCGAAAGAACCCTCAATATCGAGAAAGCAACCTATCGCAATTTCTTTGCCGCTCAGGATTTGTTGATCCGGGCTGTTAGCACCGTCCCTGATATGCCTATCCAGAATTTTTTCCATTGTTTTTAGGATGAAAGAGGTAAGGCTTATCGGTCTGTAGGACTTAGGCAGGTCTGTGGGTCTATGGCCTACTTTGGGAATGAATTTTACCGTTACCTCTGTCCAGCTCGTTGGTATGTATCCCCATGCATAGCTAGTTCTAAAGATGTTGATAAGCATGGGGCTAATTAGCGCACTTCCTTTCTGAAGTAGGGCTGGGAAGATGCCATCCTCCCCCGGTGATTTGTACGGGTCAAAAGAATTAATGGCCCATTTTATTCTTCCCTCGTGGAAAATTTTACGTGCTCTCTTCCAGACCTCCCTGTTGGGTCTAGTTGCCCTGATCTGCGGAGGTATGTTAGAGAGATTAGAGGAATGATGTTGGAGTCTGGGAAGTTCGTACTGGTTAGAATAATGAGTACTTCTGTACCATTCTCCGCGTAAGTGCCATCTGCTCTCCTCAACAGCCCAATTTGGTTAGTGTGCTCTTTGGCGAGAACTCTGTGGATGCGAGCGCTGCTCTGTATGTCTGATAGACTACTGCTACTACTACTGGGTGAGGTATGGTACCTCTTCTCTAATTCTATTCATAAAGGTGGGACTATTTCCCCGGTTTATGATATTGAGGTTGTTCTTGCAAATAAATTCTAACAAGTACCCACCTCTTTTGTTAATGCCCGAGCTTCCCCATGCTGTGTGGTGGGCGTTGGCGTCACAGCATATGATGATTTGTGAGCCTCTTCTTCCACAGTAGTCTAGGAGATCCTCCAGTGGTGTGAAGCTGAGATCGGTGGAGTCGCCCGCTCAATCACCCATGTTGTGTGTGGTTTATTTTTCAGACAGGTGAAAGGGACCTACAATCTTAAAGCCAATTCCGAACGGCGTGAGTCGAGAAGCTTTTTCGAGGCAAGTTATACTACGGGGGGTTTTGCCAGTACCCCGCCGAGGAGCGTCGCCGCTATATAAACATTCGATGGCGTTGGTGTTATTGGTATCCGAACTCACTCATCGTGCGTCAAAGCCCAACGCACTAACAACTGCGCCATGGCGCCCTCGCTCTTTACAGCGACTACGTTTGCTTAATGTGAAATTTTCTTCTTTCTCCTCTTCTTTGCTCCTTAACTAGACTACAGTATACAGTATACGAGGTGTGGCAATTAAGTTTCGGGAATTTGTCACAACATTTTATTATCAACCTTAATAGTCCCCCTGCAACTCTACAAAATGATTCCAACGTTACTGCCACGATTCGGAGCATCCTTAATTGGCCTTCACTACACCGCCGTAACGAGTTCCCTTGAGGTGTGACTTCATCCTGGGGAATTATCAGTTTTAAAGGGTGAACTCGACAACGTTGGTTTTTGTTTTTTTTTTTTTTTGCTAAAAACCCTCGCACAATCAAGGAGGAATGGGCCAACGCATTGTCGTGGTGCAAGATCCAGTCCTTCTTGACGAGTTCGGGTCGCACTCGTAGCCTCTTCAGGACGCCAACATGGAACTGTCCAGTCACCATCTGGTCGGTATGCACGATGAACGATGCCGCGGTACGGGAGGTGACGTGAGCTCCTTCTTGAAATGCTTTGCTCATTCAAACACCTGTGTTTTCGACATACACTCGTCTCCACACCACCTGCAATTTCCGGAGAATTTTCGAGAGCTTTTCATAGCACGTTGCTTGTAATGTGGGTCTGGTTAAGGCCGGATGAGGACGGAGGCCAACTTGCTTGGTCTAATCCGCCATCTCTTAGAGCGCTGTGGCGCAGTGGGTGGTGTGTTGGCCTCTGACGTCGATCGATCACGGGATCGAATACCGACAACAGCCATGCTATCGAACGTGTTTTCCACGGTGCTTCTCCTCAGCGGGGTTCTGACAAGACCCACTGTAGTATAATTGTCAAGAAAAGCTTCTCGAAATTCACCGTTTAGAATCGAAAAAAACTGTAGGTCCCATTCACCTATAAGTAATTGAGAGAGGCTCGTCTTTGAGCTTACCTACCTGGAGCCAACAAGCTTATCCAGCTGACACGATCCCCTGCCAGCTGCTTCAAGCGCCGCACGCCCAGTTGGTTAAGGGCGTGCGTTACCTTAGATTCGATCGTGCACTGCAACGTCACCCCTTGAGGTTAGACTCGAAGACCCTTTAGGCAGAAGCTGTGTTATCCATTCGCTAATATGTCCTAGCCAGGGGGGTCTACTTTCTTATGGACCGAGCAACCGATGCAAAGATTCCATTCGTCGAGCACGCTTTCTTCCGACCATATTTTAGTCAGCAGTCCGCGCCCGCAGCTCTATTAGATTTGAGCTTCGAAATCATCAGCATCATTTCATCTAGGCCGGGTGAACGGAATTATCTTGCATCTTCGAATGGATCAATCTGCCTGACAGCGGTATCGGATCTATCATCGCCGTTAAATTGGATACAGAAGTGTTTTTTCCATATTCTCAGCATCGACTGGGACTCTACCACTAGTTGCCCGTCATCATCCCTGCGATTGTAGCTTTCCGACGTCAAACGACGTCGACTGATCGGGTTATCGCCAGGTTCCTTTGTGGGTGTTGAGATGCGGAATCGTATGCTAGCAGTCTCCGATCTATTAAGGGACCTCACATTCCAGGTGCATACTCCCAAGTCATTTAGACGTTTTGCGGGGTCGTCAGCTTTCTATCCATCGATATCCGAGGCTTGTGGTTGCTTCGCAACATTTTGTTTTTTCGTAGTAGGGATGTTACCCCTAAGCACAACTTCCAACCTGGAGGGCTAGGTTCATTTATCCCCAAGGACAAGAGGCCAGGTCGCCGCACACTGTTTCACTTCCCGCCATATGTCGGCGCAGCCATCCAGAGAAGGCCACGCGGCGGCTGTGTGTCAACTTTGATTGTGCAGGAACAGAGATCGAAGCTGGCGTTTGCCATGTTAAACGCGATCAGCTTCTCTGCTCTGTTTGCATCCTGCCATACAATGCCTAGTTCATCATATGAATGATCTGTAATTTAAAAACTGTCCACACCTACATTAGAGTTTTACATATCTGTCTACTTTTACAGGAAAGCTGGTTCCAAACCAAGAACAGAGAAAAGGAAGTCTGTCAGCTATTTGAGCCTCTTCCGCTATGCCACCAAAATGGACATTTTCCTTGTATTCGTATCATTTCTCTTCTGTGTCATCAGAGCCGCAAATTTGATACTCAGCGTTATCGTATACGGCGACATGCTTGCTTTGTTAATAGATCGCCTACGAGGTGTTGGCACTACTTCGAAGACGACTTTCATGCATTATTTTGGCGGCGGAAAAATCCTGTAAGTACCATCCAACTCATTAATGCTAACTACTACAAGGTCAGTTTTAAGGACAAATGCTACGAGAGAAGAAAACTTGACCGAGCTTCGTAACGACACATGGTCATATGCATTGCAATTGGTAATTGTCACTGTCGTAACGATGATATCAGCAACGATATCGGTGGATCTATTCAACTTGGTTGGCCTAAGAATTATCGTAAGGTTAAGGCGAATGTTTTTCAGTGCCGTCATCCGACAGGACATTAGCTGGCATGACGCAGCTGAAAAGCTTAACTTCACAGTCCTCATGACAGAGTCAGTCGACTGCCACTAATCAAGATCCCTTTATACTGATTTAAGACTACTTCCAGCAACATGGAGAAAATTCGCGATGGTATATCGGAGAAACTGGCATTTTTCATCTACCACATCATGTCGCTGGTTATAGCTCTGATGGTTTCGTTATTTTACGGCTGGAAGCTGACTTTGGCTATGAGCTTTTACATTCCCTTTGTCGTAGCTGCGAACTGTTATGTGGCAAAGGTACCCTCGACTATTCAGTAGAAATGCGCTCAACTCATATTCTTTGTTTCAGTATCAGGCCAAGTTAACATTGCATGAGCAGGACGCTTACGGAAATGCCGGAGGTCTAGTAGAGGAGACAATTGGGGCGATTCGTACAGTTGTGGCATTCGCGGGAGAGGAGTTGGTAATCAAACGCTATAACAAACTTTTGACACCCGCGCAGAGTGCTGGCAAAAGGAAAGGATACTTTGTGGGCTTTTCCGAAGGAATTTCAAAGGTTATAATGTTCCTTTCGACTGCAATCACATTCTGGTACGGAACGCAATTGATTGTGGCAGGTCACGGCAGTCCAAATCCAGAATACACCCCAGCTATAGTCATGATAGTAAGGATAAATAAAAGAAAAAGCGAAGACTCACTCATTGTTTGTTATGTAAAAGGTCCTTATCGGAGTTATCGTCGGAGCCGCTCAGGTATCCAAGGCCATGGATTTCATAGACAGTTTTGCTTCTGCTATGGGCTCGGCTGTTCCCATCTACGAGGTGATCGAAGCTGCGTCGAAAATCGATCCAATGTCGTCGGATGGCATAATGCCCAATTACGACATTAAAGGTGATGTCGAGTTCCAGGACGTCTTTTTCAAGTATCCAAACCGGGAGGATTCGATCGTTCTAAGGGGTCTAAACCTGAGTGTGAGAGCCGGCGAAACAATAGCATTAGTTGGTCATACGGGCTGTGGAAAATCGACATGTCTGCAGCTTATACATCGATTCTATGATCCTGCGTTTGGAAATGTCCTCTTGGACGGTGTGGATATTCGAAAGTATAATGTCTCTTGGCTGCGATCGAAAATTGCGACTGTCGGACAGGAGCCGGTCCTGTTTCAAGGCACAATAGGTAAAGTAAAGAAGTGTGTGCTCCACGTCTAAGAAGTCTCATGTGAAAGTTTTCTTTTAGGTGAGAATATCAGGCATGGTGCACCCGAAGCTACACAAAAGGAAGTCGAATCTGCCGCAAGGGCAGCTGGTGCACATGTTTTCATCAGTCAGCTACCAGAGGTTAGTTTTTTTTCCGATTCACACATGTCTATACATCGCACTATATTCCAGGGATATGACACATTTCTTAGCGAGAATGGCGTGCAACTGTCTGGCGGGCAGAAGCAACGAATCGCTATCGCACGGGCCTTAATTAAGAACCCAAGGATCCTACTTCTTGACGAAGCCACTTCTGCATTGGACTACAACTCGGAAAAATTAGTGCAGAAAGCTCTTAAGGAAGCGAGCATGGGACGTACCACGATTGTTGTGTCGCATCGTTTCTCTGCCATTCAAGACGCCGATAGGATTGCTTACATCCATGAAGGTAAAGTGGTCGAAGTGGGCACTCACGATGAGTTGATGGAGTTAAAGAGCAAATACTTTGCCATGGTTGCGGCACATGAAGGGAAAAATAATGACAGTGCCACCGACAATCTTAAGAAAGGTGATTGAAAGGTTCCTGAGTGCTTTTTCTATTCTCTATGGATTTTTATAAACCCATAGGTATACCCATTGCGGAATCAAACGGTCACATGAACCTAAATCGCTTCGATAAGACTCGTTTCTCAACTGGCTCTCTAAAGCTCGGTAGACTTGACAAGAACCTAGACAGTACCAATAAGGCAAATACTGATCAACGTCAGTTTTTCAAGACCTTTCTACGGATCATCAAAGTCGCTAGAAAGCAATGGATATATCTGATCATTGGGACACTAACTGCAGTCGCCTATGGCATCTCACAACCTCTCTTCGCAATTTTATTCGCACAATTCAATGTACTTTTGACAGAGACCGATGACAATATTGTCCTCCAACGCTCAGTAGGCATATCAATCATCTCTCTGATCATTGCTATCATGCTGGGAATAACCGGCTTCATTCAGTCGTACCTCTTCAACCTAGCCGGTGTATCATTAACCACGGGATTGAGGTTTGTACGAGCAACTTAAGGAAATGTTAATGCACAAAGGACCTATCCTTCCCAGGTCACTAACATTCCGTACAATTATCCAGCAAGAAATCGGATGGTTTGACGAGGAGGAGAATAGCGTCGGAGTGCTATCGGCTCGTTTGTCAGGCGATACAGCCAATCTGCGCGGTGCAATTGGCCTCCCGTTGAGTAATCTTATACAAGCTGCAGCTAACTTTATATGCTGTGTCGCAATTGGTTTCTATTATTCTTGGCAATTAGCCTTGGTTTGTCTATGCATCACGCCATTCATGGTCCTGTCTGTGGTCTACGAAGCACGGTACAGTACGTCTCTCATTGTGAGTTCGTTTTATTTTCAATTTCTTCCCCTAGATTCATAAACGTCGCAATACGTTTTGAGAAACGCATTCTCGAAGAGACCAGTCGAATAGCGACAGAAGCTCTTGCCAATATCCGGACCGTTGCGGCCCTTCGTCGCGAACCACAGCTGATAATCGAGTACGATAACGAGGTTGCAAAGTACAGAAAACAACTGAAAAAGCGCCTGCGAATACGCGGAGTTCTACATGCTAGCTCTTGGGCCATGATGTACGTTGGTTACGCTGCTTCTGTGACATATGGCGCTGTCCTTTGTATAAATGGCGTAATCGGATTGGAGGCAATCATCATGTAATTTGGAAGTAGGATTTGGGAAGTATTTTAGTTTAAGTTTCGGTTTTTGTAGGGTTTCCGAGTCGTTGCTCTTTGGTTTGATGGTCCTAGCCATGGCCTTGGCCTTTATGCCAGCCTTCGTAGCAGCTGTTGTATCCGGTCAGAGATTATTCGAAATAATAGACAGAGAACCGCAAATATACTCAAATCCGGATGCCGAGAAAAGCCTATCGGTGGAGAATCCATCGGAGGGAATAGTTTATCGTGACATTTCGTTCCGTTATCCTACCCGTCCGAATGTCAAGGTGTTGAATGGCTTCAATCTGAGCATAATGCAAGGCAAAACAGTGGCACTAGTGGGCCCATCAGGCAGTGGGAAATCTACATGTATTCAACTGCTAATGAGATACTATGACCCCAGTCACGGGGGCATCGTAAGATGATTTTTCAGCACGCTCCAGAGTGGCAGTCTCTAATGTAATATTGATTTCCTTTTTGTTTTAGAAAGTAGACGATCAAGACATTCGGCGGGACATTACGTTGAAATCGCTTCGCAGTCGCATTGGAATTGTTTCACAAGAGCCGGTACTCTTCGAGCGGACAATCGCAGAGAACATAGCGTTCGGTGATAATTCACGGGCCGTGCCCATGTCGGAGATTATGGAAGCGGCCAAAATGGCAAATGCCCATTCGTTTATAATTGCCTTGCCCAATGGCTACGAGACAAAGCTAGGCGCCAGGGGTACAGAATTATCTGGCGGGCAGAAACAGAGGATAGCCATCGCTCGATCGATCGTGAGAAATCCGCGATTTTTGCTGTTGGATGAAGCCACGTCAGCACTTGATGTGCAAAGTGAAAAGGTGACATTCTCTCTAGTCGGGCTCTGGTGTGACTACGACTTACTTCTTTCTTATTTTACAGATTGTCCAATCGGCATTAGACTGCGCCTGTTCGGGACGAACGTGTATCATAGTCGCTCACCGTCTGACGACCATTCAAAATGCTGACTTGATTTGCGTCCTACAAAACGGCCAGATTGTCGAGCACGGAAATCACTCTCAGTTACTCGCAGCAAATGGTATTTATGCAGAACTACATCGAAATCAACCTAATATCTGCGAATCCAATTAGACATAATGTATACAAATAAATTTATATCTGTCGCCTTTGAATTATGTAGAATACAAACAATTGTTCGTTGCGTGTGAACACTTTACTTCTAATTGTTTTCATTTTAAAAATATAAAAAACAACCAAATACAACTCCACCTTAAGCAATCTACTACATTTCTTCCAAACACAAACGTCAAATGAGAATTGTCTGGCTGTCACGGCAGATGAAAAACGAAGAAGAAGACAACTTATCCCCCGCCTGTCAGTTGACGTGTTTAGATTTTTCTCATTGCCTGCGAGTCAAATCAATTTTTTTTTCAATTTCAGATTTCCACGCAGTAAAATGCAAAAAGCATAAACCCGCTAAGCTACTACTATTTATCACAATAAGACAATTCAATTCCCGAACGTATCCTGCGAGTGAAAATGCTTTTTGCACACGTTTTTTTCATTTGTTTATGCATACTTGGCGTGACAGCCGACGAGCACAATCACATTGTAAGTTGTGAGGGAAAAAATGTTATTTTTACCGTCGAAATCGAATGGCTTTAGTAATGATTTACATTTGCAGTACAATGACCGAGAGGAGGTGGTACTATGGATGAACACAGTCGGGCCATATCACAACCGGCAAGAGACTTATGCATACTTTTCGTTGCCATTCTGTTCGGGTTCGAAACAGAGCATCAGTCATTACCATGAGACGTTGAGCGAAGCCCTTCAGGGTGTGGAACTGGAATTTAGTGGCTATGAAATGGATTTCAAAGGTAAGAAAGTTGGTAGCGTGGACGTGGATGTGAATGTATTGCTTTTGGTTTCGAATAGCTGACGTACCGACAACCGTCATTTGTATGGTCGAGCTCACCGAGGACAAGGTTAAAGCGTTCACGTATGCGGTGAAGAACGAATACTGGTACCAGATGTACATTGATGGACTTCCAATCTGGGGTAAAGTGGGCGAGCGGTCCGATCGCGAGAACAAGTACTACATATTCACGCACAAGAAGTTCGACATTGGCTACAATGGCAAACAGATTGTCGACATTAATCTATCGACCGAGAAGAAGGAGCTGCTTGTGCCCGGTGCTAAAATCAAGTTTTCGTACGAAGTAAACTGGCTGCCGAGTACCGTGAAGTTCGAGAATCGTTTCGACAAGTACTTGGACCCGAATTTCTTCCAACATCGGGTATTTATTCGATAGGGGTGTTGTGAGAGTGTTCTACAATTTACGTTCCGTTTGCAGATCCATTGGTTCAGTATATTCAATAGCTTCATGATGGTTATCTTCCTGGTGGGTCTCGTGTCGATGATTCTCATGCGGACGTTACGCAAAGATTACGCGCGGTATAGTAAAGACGAGGAAATGGATGACATGGTAAGTACATTCCCTTGCTGCTTGTACTTGCTTTTTGGAGAAGTTGTTTATCGTGTTCGCGAGATAAGATGTGCGAGTGGTGTGTGCCGATAAAGCTAAAATTAGCGTGGATGTAAGCATAGGGTGAAGACGAAGGAGTGTCTGTCCGCCAAACGTGTGTAAGGGCTGCACGTTTGAGTTTGATTCGAATAGTTTTTGTATTTCATTAGAATTCGTGATCGCGATTTTTGCACTGTTGCCAACGTGACGTTTTCATGCTGGAAACTATAAAAACAAACGAGCTCTCAGTCTAAACATCCCTTGTAAGTTCCGTAATGAACGAAGCTCTAAATTGCTTTAATGCCCTTCCGATAGTAGGAAGCTCTTGCTAATAAACTGTGTTCACTCACGATCTGCTTGCGACTATAATCATAACGAAACCAGTGATGCGTCCAGAAACTAATTAGCTTATTACTGACCATGTGGACAGTAGTAAATAGTCAGAAGCAAGTTGCTCGTAAACTGTCCACTCAGTGCGCAGACACCTGGACTCTTATCGCGAGTGTCGCGTATGAAATCAGCTTTTTCGTTCTCCCACTGAATTTTCGCTATCGAACAACTTCTAAGAATCAATGAGAACCAGTCACTCTAGTCATATCAGTCCTCTTTAGTCACTAAGCAGAGTCGATGACTTGGTGTCAATGCCTCTTTATTAGCTCAATGCCTTACGGAATATCTTGATGGCGTATCAGTGATCTTCACGAAGGTTGCGCGCCTACACAAGAGATAATAAGGACTTGAACGCTTTCTCAGGTAACATACAGTCGAAAAGAAGCCACAAGCATAAGAGGCTCGTAAGGACTTTCTATGTCGGCAGCCTGGTCACATCCTCAAAGAGCTGCACTCAATGCTGGCGACAGGAAAATATGAGTTTTCGCTCTGGTCTTCTCTCCGAGGAGATGATCAACTGGAAATGGATGATGTTACTCTTATGAATGCAACTTTAGTTGCCAATTCGCGGTTTGATGAAAAGAGCTCTTTCGACTACGCCATTTCTAGGAACCCCTTGACACCTCTCGTACTTTTGTCTTCTGAGCTGTATAGTGTGAACGCCTGAGAATGTAAACTGGTCAGTCTATGCAAGAATGGTTGCTGACCCGAGATGTTTAGCATCAATCGCCATCGACTGGTTTTATGCTAGATTTAAAAAAAATCACTTACGTGTACATCACTTATTTACTGACATTAATACCGCATACGCTGGTGAGCATGGAGACCAGCTGTACAGTGTTATTTCTAACTTCGATCTCTCTGCCATACTCATCAGAAGACTTACAGGAAGTTATTGCTCATCCGTCGGTAGCCCCCTAAGCAAAATATGGGCACTGTGATGCGCTGTTCTGTGATTTGTTCAACATTGCCGTGGGAAGGTCCCGTGAAATTAATTGGCCAATACCAGAGGCACGATCTACTTTAACACCATTGCTCGCATTCGCATATGATATGGGCATAATCAGACAAACGGGGCGAGGTGTTGTTAGAGCGTCTATGGCTTTTAAGCTTTTAAGCGAGGTCAGAAGGAGGTTGCAAATAAGTTCCGCGAATTTGCCGCGACATTTTATCGACCATCAAAATAGTCCCCCTTTAACTCCACACAACCATTCCGATGTTACTGCTACGATTCGAGGCACCCTTGACAATCCTCTGAGGTTAACTCGTTCAGAACCATGGTTACAGCCTCTTTGACCTTCTCTACATCGCCATGATGAGTTCCCTTGACGAGTGACTTCATCATGAGTAAAAAAAAAAAAGTCGTAGTGGGCATCATCGGAGCTATAGGGTGGATGTGGCAACGTTGGAATGGATATCAAGGATGAATGGGCCGGCGCATTGTCGTGGTGCAGGATCCAGTCCTTCTTGACGATTTCGGATTGCACACGAAAAACACGTGCTCGCAGACTCTTCAGGACGACAGCATGGAACTGGCAGGTCACTGTCTAGTTTGTAGGAACATATTCACAATGAACGACGCTGCGTATATCGGAAAAAACGATCAACATTCCCTTCAGTCGCGACTTGGGCACCCTTGCTTTCATTGCTGACTATGTCTGCATACACTAGCTGTAATTTAAGGAGGATTTCCAGGGGTTTTCATCTGAATCACGACACGTTGCTTGTAATGTGAGTCACTCATTTCAAGGAGGCCACTAAATTAGTTTTTGTTCGCACAACACACAAACAAAACGTGCTGTCGACTTCAGCCTTGCACGAAAACTGAAAGAAACCTCCCCCTTTCGCTTTATGACTAAATTCTCGGAACTAAGGTGCCACATCTCATCGTATAAGCCGTTGTCAAAAAAAGACGTACACATGCCACCGTTTGCCAGACGAACAGTTGCCTTTGTGCAAGATTAATTACTTCACGCGAATAAAGCGGTATTCGGCCCTTATGGTATGAGCGGGTAATGGAAGGAGAGATTCAGTCTCCAACTACACAATCTACACAGCGATCTGATACCTCAAATGGCTGGGCTGTGTTCAAAGAAGGAAAATCATAATTTCGTCCTGAAAAATGTTCCATTCCGAGTCCGAAAATCGGTGTACCATCGATATTCGTTTTAAAAAGCTTCCCATGCTATCAAAAAGACATAAACTGAACTCGGACTCAGTGCTGCTTTCTGTGGGATACATTTTGCGGATATATAAAACGAATTGGTCTTCTCCACGCTATTTTTGGTCTTTTGGGTCGAGAGTGTAAACAATGGAATTCCAGATAAGATTATCAAACTCATTCAACCTCTGTATGATGATGCGACCATTTTGTGATTACCAATGGTAATCATTCAACATTCAACAAGTTGCTTGACGCAGTGCTAGCCGCAATGAACGATCTTGCACCGGCGGGAATACAATAGAGTCCTTTTCGTAAACTAAACGATACCGATTACGCTGACGATATTTGTCGGTTGTAACTCACACTGCCGCATGCGAAAGCCAAGTTGGAGCCACTTAGTTTGACAAACGCAGTCGGACTTAAAATCAATGCATCCAAAATTAAAATCATGCGAATCGGGAGCACCAATCAAGACCCTCATACCATCAACATCGATGGTAAGCCAACTACAATTGAAGAAGTGAACCAGTTCTGCTACCTGCGGGCTATAGTTGCCAAAGATGGTGGCTCTATTAACGCGAGAACAGCATTCTATGTATAAACTCGGCAAAGTACGAGCATGGCGTTTCAAAATGATTTCGCAAAAAAACGAAGACGAAGACCTGGAAGTGTCAGACAGCACATCTCGCAAGTTACAAGTATTTATTGCCTACGTCTAGTGTGTCAACTATTCTGGCCAAATATAATTACCAATGGGGAACTCCTAAACACCATCAATTGCCCACCAATAAACGCAGAAATCAAAAAGAAAAAGGCGGCGTGGGAATAGAATCCACAAGGCAGCAGACGCATAGGAAGGACAAACAATATCTGGACTAGAACGGTCCGCAACAGAAGGTACTACATTCGGCTACTGGCGACGAATCAGACACCTAGTAATCAACAAAAACAATGGAGAGGCCGGACTGCTGCCCTACGCTCCCATTAGTAGCAGTGCGGGGTAATCACCGAGGTTTCAATGCCAAAATCATTCAAGAAAACTTATAAACAAAAATTCCATAACTCGATAAGATAACGAGCAGTCAGGCAACACAGGTAACCTCCTTATATTGTTTTAAAAGAATATATGGCCGCTATATATCACAGCGATAAGAGGATTAGTGCACGCTTCGTGAACTGCCAACTGCCTCTAGATAACTTATAGGAACCTAGAACGCATGCTCTATGTGACGGGCTTCATCATACCAACGTATCACTCGTTCAGAAAACTAGACGAGATCTATGGGACACGAATATTCTTCGAAAAGTCTGATGGACAAGACCAATGGGCGATAGTGACAATACGTCACGGTAGTTTACTGTTTGCAGATCTATTGAAACTGACAGACTAATAGGCCTAACACAGTTCGAAGTCGTTTCTCCCCTTACTTAGTAGGTGCGTGGTTCGTGGTTAGATCTTTTCTTCCACTCTCTCTCCGTTTACATAAACGGGACCGAAAATTACGCGCAGAATTTTCCTCTCGAAGCGTTCAAGTGCCTTCTCATCCATTCTTCCATTTTTTATAGGCTCCAAGCCTCTGCGTCATAAAGGTGGAATGGGGTGATTAAGGTTTTGTAGACAGTCACCTTTATCTTTCGAGAGAGGACTCTACTTCTCCAACGGTTGGCAAGAGTTATTCTGCGCCTAATCTCAGCACTGGTGCCGTTACCACTTGCTACTATAGTAACGTCTTGGCCAGGACGCCGGTGTTGTACGTCTTTCTTTGACGATAGCATATATTTGGTTTTGCCCCCGTTTACGTTCAGACCCACTTTAGCCACTTCTGCTTAAATGCTCACAAAAGCTTCACTGACGTGTCGCTGTGCTCTCCAATTACGTTAATGTCGACTGCGTACGCAAGCAAATGCACAGACTTTAAGGAGATCGTGCCTCTTCGATTGTCGAGTGAGCTCTGCACAATCTTCTCAAGAATGGTGTTGAAAGTTGAAAATTCGGCGCCGACCCTGATGGATCAGCAAAATTTCCATTGGCATCCTGCACAACCCTACGAGTTTGGCAGGAATGTCAAAGCACGGCATGGCTTTGTATAGCTCGTCCCTATAAACACGGACATTTGCGGCCTTCAAGTTGACGAGGAGGTGGTGAGTATCGACTTGAAATTCACGGGTCTTCTCTAAGACCTATCGCAGTGTGCATATCCGATCTATCGTGGATTTACCTGGCCTGAAACCACATTGATGGGAATCTATCTGACTGCTCACAACCATTCGTGAGGCGCTTACACAGCACGGCAGAGATAGCCGATGTTAAGAAGCCTTATAGCCGATGTAAGGAAGACAGTCGTTTCCCCTCTAGTTTATAGAATTCCTTGCCATAAGATATATAGGTTCTTAGCGCAGAGCCTATAAATGTCTCCCGAACGTTGTAAAGTGCATAAGCGCTAGTGCATGATCGTTTTATTCACATTTCTTTTCAGGAACGAGATCTCGGTGACGAGTACGGCTGGAAGCAGGTGCATGGCGACGTGTTCCGAACACCACAGCATGGACTACTCTTCTCCGCCTTAATCGGTGCTGGCTATCAACTGATTTCGGTCGTGTTTTGTGTGATTATCTTTGCCATCGTTGGCGAACTCTACACAGAGTAAGTACCACAATACCTTACCTGTACCATCAAATAACTTCTACTCCCCCAGGCGAGGCTCCCTCTTATCGACGGCAATATTCGTCTACGCTGCCACGTCCCCGATCAATGGCTACTTTGGTGGCTCGTTGTACGCTCGTCTCGGCGGCCGCATGTGGATCCGCCAAATGTTAATTTCTGCCTTCCTGGTCCCCGTGTTCGTATGCGGCACCGCTTTCTTCATCAACTTTATCGCCATCTACTACCACGCATCGAGAGCAATTCCATTCGGCACAATGGTCGCCGTCACCTGCATCTGTTTCTTTGTCATTCTTCCACTCACGCTTGTCGGAACCGTAGTCGGTCGCAACCTCGACGGCCAGCCAGACCACCCGTGCCGCGTGAATGCCGTCCCACGACCCATTCCCGAAAAGAAATGGTTCATGGAGCCAGCTATCATCATCCTGCTCGGAGGAGTCTTACCCTTCGGATCGATTTTCATTGAAATGTAAGCCATACCCGCCGTCCCCCGTACCCCAGTAGCCCCGACTATTTATTTTCTTTCTCAAAATGACATTCAAAATTTCAGGTACTTCATATTCACATCGTTCTGGGCCTACAAAATATACTACGTGTACGGGTTTATGCTTCTAGTGTTCACTATTCTTACGATAGTAACCGTATGTGTAACGATTGTATGCACATATTTCCTTTTGAACGCCGAGGACTACCGGTGGCAGTGGACAAGTTTTCTGTCGGCCGCGTCAACATCAATCTACGTCTATGCGTATTCATTCTATTATTTCTTCTTTAAAACAAAGTAAGTTGTTGTTGTTGATCATATTTTGAGCGATGATACATGTTTCGAATCCCATTTAGGATGTTTGGACTCTTCCAGACGGCTTTCTACTTTGGCTACATGGCGCTATTCAGTGGCGCATTGGGCCTGATCTGCGGCACCGTGGGCTACGCCGGTACCAGTATTTTTGTGCGAAAAATCTATTCGAACGTGAAGATCGATTAAATTGTCGACGGGCGCCAAATACATTATGAAAAACAACAACCACAAAACCACAACCGACCACTGATGTTCTCTCTTCTAATCGATGATGCAATTATTGTGATGACGATTAATTCTCCTCGTGCACCTTCATAACGCATGGCCCGTTCGTTTCTTCGTTTTCAATTTCTGTTCTTTTGTTTTTTTTTTTTTTTTTGCTATCATTTTACAATATGCAAATGTACACTGGTACCGTTAGTTATAGTTACATGTATTCTATATCACATTTGTTCTGGTTCGAACAAATCAGTTCAATGTAGCAGCAGTCGCGGAGGTATTTGTCTTAAACACCGATGCGAGGCACGATTCACACGTACGTGTGTGGCTAATTGTCAGCAACACACTCGATTCTATCTACTATCACTTGTTCAAAAACAACAGTCAATATTAGGACATCCTGTTCCTTATGAGCAAAATAATATTTAAAGAAAAAAAAAAATGTAAACAAATAAAACGCTGGGACGATTGTAATTAAACGAAATACAGAAAACAACACAAAATTACAATTACGTACGGATAAGAACTATGATTAACAGAAAATAAATGACTAGGTTTAATAAAAAATAGTAAAGAAGGACGTTTTCGATTCTAGGTGAGCGGTTGTACATGGGCGATGAGTTGTCAGTGAGATTCTGTTAGAGTATTTAGGCAATCAGCCTCCAGCTCCTCTCTTATGAGCGAATGTCGGACAGTCATGCCGAGTCGACAGCAACATCTGCAGTCCAACATCATCTGTAGACCAAAAACATCGACAATCCAACAACATCTGCAGTTCAACAATATACGCAGTTCTACAATATCTACAGTCCAACAACTTCTGCAGTCCAATAACATCTACAGTCCAATAACATCTGCCGTCCAACAACATCTGCAGTTCAACAACATCTGCAGTCCAACAACATCTACAGTCGAATAACATCTGCAGTCCAACAACATCTACAGTCGAATAACATCTGCAGTCCAACAACATCTGTGGTCCAACAACATCTGCAGTCCAACATCAGCTACAGTCCAACCGCATCTGCAGTCCAACAAGGTCTGCAGTCCAACAAGATCTGCAATCCAACAACATCTGCAGTCCAACAACGTCTACGGTCCAATAACATCTGCAGTCCAACATCATCTGTAGTCCAACAACATCTGCAGTCCAACAACAGCGGCAGTCCAACAGCCTATTTTTTTTTTTTTTTTTTTAGAGACTCGCGCAGGTTCAAGAGTTTTTTATAGTCTCTTATGATGTGTTTACACACACAACCTGAACGGAGTGCAATGGTTTGGGTCGTTGATGTTCGTTCACTACTCTCAGGGGTGGTTGTCCTAGATAGGACGAGAGCCGACCAAATTTCCCGTTGGTTATAGTCCGTAGTAATTCGTTCGCGCACTTTAGTATTGCATACACAGAGGATTAATTTCAGTTGATCATTTTCTGTGAGTGTTATGCCTGCAGCACTACGTCTGGTCACTTTACATTCACAACTGCGTTGCATACTTTTGTCCGTATAGGAATTACTTTTTCTTGGCTATGAAGCGAATTTGAACTATAGACCTTCCGCTCGGCGATCGATGATGTTAACCACTGCACCACGTCCACGGCCTATGACTAATTCCACTCTTCAACACCAATGAAATTCGAATTTATCCCGGCGAATCAAGTTCCAAAGGCTCAAGTCACTTTGCAAGCATCTCAGTCCGAGGAATCGACATCGACTCGGTCGTTTACAGGCCACAGTAGTATACAAGCGTGGATAGTATAAAGTGTATCACAGCAGTTTAAGCGGTCAGTTTAGCGACTATCTCGTGGAGGCAGAGTGCTCGGTCGTGTGGAAGCAGAGTGCTCGGTCGTGTGGAGGCAGAATGCTCGTTCGTGTGGCGGCGAAGTACACGGTGGTGTGGAGACAGTGCTCGGTCGTGTGAAGGCAGAATGCTCGGTCGTGGGGCCGAGTGCTCAGTCGTGTGGAGGCAGAGTGCTCATTCGTTGGAGACAGAGTGCTCAGTCGTGTGGAGACAGTGCTCGGTCGTGTGAAGGCAGAATGCTTGGTCATGTAGAGGCAGAGTGCTCGGTCGTGTGGGGGCAGAGTGCCCGGTCGTTTGGAGGCAGAGTGCTCAGTGGTATGGAGACAGAGTGCTCAGTCGTATGGAGGCAGAGTGCTCGGTCGAAGAAGACGAAGAACCTTTTGTGAGCGAGGATCCTCACGAGAAAGTGGGGCTGTCTTCGAGGAAGTCTACTGAATCGGAACAGTGCCCAGCATCACCACTTCTATCTTCGAAATGATATCAAACACTGGTGATCCGAGAGCCTTAGTTTCGTCGGGTTCGATGACGAGTTTACGGAAAACAATGCCATCGCCAAAGAGAATGCGGACACGGAGCACGACGTCATGTTCGTAAAGGAGTCGCAATTCCATAGAATTAGGGACCACATGGAGGATTAGTAGTACCGCCAATCTATCCACAATTATCAAAATAAAGAAATGCTTCCGGAGGCACAAAGCCATTCAGATGCACTTTTCCATAATACATTGAGTTGGGTAGTACGTAAGCCCCAAAGATCAAGTTATTGGTCGAAGTCATTGCAGTTGCAGCGTGACCTCGAATCAGTTTAATCAGCAAGTTGTCTATCCGTAAAGTTCCTGCCCTGTCGTGTAGGACCCCGTTGGGATAGAACTCTGTACTCAGACTCTGGTGTTCTGTGCAATCCAAGACAAGTCCTCAGGCATTGTCTCTCAAACACCCGAAACATTTCCATTAAGCTTGCGCTCACATTGAACCAGACGGGACATCCATAGGCAATCATAAGCCTGATTAAGGCCATGTAGTTGATTACCTTCACCCTAGAAACAAGTTGCAGTGAAACCGCCCTCTTGTCAGGTCAAAAGCGCCCCGGGCTCTTTCCAGAGCAGCATCTACACTTTTATCAAAATATAGATACTGATCTAGCCAGATCCCGAGGTATGCCCGTCCGGTCCAATAATTGCGAACTTTCGCCAATGTTTTGTAGTGTCCCTAGAGGCCCTAGACAAAGGCGTTCTGAATAAAATAGTCTCTGATGTCTGGAAGTTGATTTTCAACTTATTCCATTGGATATCCGAGACGAGTTTAGACGCGGCATGTATGGTATCATGCCCCGCCCTGAAACCGAATTGGTTATCTGGAATTATGTTTTTGTCCTCAGCCCATTTGGACAGGGCTCTATGGATTACCTTCTCGAATACCTTGCTGATAGATAGATAGATAGGGCTTGGGGGGTGGGACAGAGTCGCCTGATCACTGCGGCCACGATTGGGCCTATTGTGATGTCCCCCACTTACAGTTCACTCAGAAAACCTGAGTCCGTAATAAAACTTAGTATGCTTTTGAGTGAACTGGCAGCAATTTCTTCTGCTTCAAGATAATGCTTGCCTAGGTGACGAAGACGTGTACTGACCAGGCAGTTACAGTGGCATAGTATGTGCTCTGCTGCTTCTTCGTCTTCATTACACATACGGCAAGTGTCATCTTGTATGATGCCTATTGTTTTGAGGTGTTTATTAACTGGGCAGTGTCCAGTAAGGAAACCTGTGATTAAACGAATCTGACTCCTCGAAAGCATGAGAAGTTGTTTCGTTCTTTTGAGGGATGTAGTTGGGAGGAACAGCTTGGCTTGTCTGCTACCTTTCGTTTGTGACCAGTAGTGATCCGTCGTGTTCCTTAACCAATTTTTTATGCAGCATTTGGTGGTGCTAGTGGTGGACCTTGCTGATACTCGGAAGAAGACATCGACCGGAGATTTGCCGGCTTAGAGGAGTCTTTGCCCCTCTTAGGGATTGGTTGGACCACCGCCGTTTTCCAATGCACCGGATAATATGCATTATTCAGTGCAGTGAACAGGATGGTGTATCTCTCAATAGCTTCTGGTGGAAGGTGCCTGAGCACAACATTGGATATACCATCAGTATCCGCGGATTTTTTATATTTTAGTGACATGAAGATTAACTGGAGATCCTCCGTCGGAATGAACAGTGCATTAGCACCTTCATTAGCGATGGCATTGTTTGCCGTAAGGTCGTCATTGAACCTGGTGAAACCATGGTTCTCGATTCGCCAATGTTCGATATCATTTCAAAGGTAGAAGTGGTGAAGCAGGGCTCTTTTCTCCAGGTCGTGGTTTCGACGAATGTTTTCATTCACCTTGTACACTTCCTGGAAGGCAGCCCCCACTTTCTCCTAAGGATCCTCAATCACAAAAAAGTCGTCATCCAGGACGGCGCTCTCTGCGGGAACATATTCGCGCTGTTGGATTTTACAGCGCGAATTTTGTTGCTCCAGCGCAGACTTGTGGCTATTTTACAGTTTTCTTTAATTAGGGTCCTGACCTCGGAGTTTTGTCTGTCGGTAAACCGCTTGTACGAGAGTTTGAGTCTCGATATGAGTCTACTTTTCTGTCTGTGCGTTTCGGTATACGTTCGTGGTATCGTAATGCCGTTGGCGTGATATCAATTTTGTCATTTGATAGGTTCCTATTATTCGGTGGGGAAGAGGCACTCGAAGTGAGTGCTCTCGGCAGGCATTGCGTGCCCTACTATAATCGTAGCGATACGTGTGGACATACTCTCCCATTTCTGCGACTTCGTCCAGTATTTTAAGTACGGCACTAAGTCCGCAGCGGTCACTGTCACGTAAACAGTTCGTAGACCATTCGTTCGTGTCAGCCAGTCTCAGTCGTGAGCCAAGCAACATTAGGTCCAGATAGGCGCCGCTTCTAAGAAACGACGGACTGTTTATACTTAATATTATGCAGGGTCCACCCATGGCTTAGTAGGCTCCTTCTAGTGTTGGAAGCATTATTGCCCCAATCACTATGTTTGGCATTTAAATCTCAAGGCGCAGAAATCAACGAGTATTTCGAGCTCTGCAATGAAGATATTGGGCTGAGGAGCTTTAGGTGCATCTGCCTCATCGGGGACATCTGCTGTTTGTTGTTGTTGTAGTTGCTGCAGAGCGGCTATGGATGTTGATAGCACTCCTTCCTTCGCTTCGAGCCGCAGCTTATCTGCCGAAGTAGAAAGGGAGGGACGCTTCACTAGGTTTGGGGTGGGGTTTAACCTCCTCCTAGCGAAATCGTATGATTTGGTGGAATCATCCGATTCTGACGCCGTACGATGTACGGGCTTCTGCCGGTCGCCTGACGATCAAGTGAAACACTTGATCGACTCACGACAGCCGATACATATGAGATTGCTCGGACAGTGTTGTGGTTGGGCAAGGAAACGCACACTCATAAGCTGCTCGTGAGTGTACACTACCCAACCCAGTTATTACTGCTGGAACACAACGAGGTCGCAGTCGCATGTCAAATGCTGAATATACCTAGATCCCATCAATGATGTCTCGGTCGCAGGGTGTGTCGCGAGAGTTGGCTAACTTTTTACTCGGTAGTACGACATTGTGACAGCTGTGTAGAAAAAAAAAAAACAAAGCACAAGGAAATTTTCAAATCAGCGGTTGACACTTCGTCGTCGTTGTAAGTATATGGACACAACGAAACCACGATTTGAATTAAAACAGCTGTTAAGATTTGACATAACAAAGCGACCTCATTGTGGGCGAAATTTTGCCAATCCTAACGACTGCAATACCGACCGCGACCGAGAATGCGACGGAGACAGAGACCGCAACCTCATTGTGTTCTAGCAGTTAAACGCAAGCGCTCATGAGTAATTGTCTGTGAGCATTTTTATTTTCGCTCACGAGCACGAGTGTGTGTGCATTTATGGAAACACACCCCTGTGCGCATGTTCGTTAAAGAGAACGCACACTTATGTGCATTCTGTAGGGTGGGTTCAGTTTAATGCACATGCGGAGTGCGCACATGGAGTAAGTTTCCATAAATGCACACACTAGCGTTCGTGAGCTAAAATGTGTTTATTTACTGTTCGGGACTTGTTTGCAGAATAATAAAACACTTGAACATTTGAACACTTTTTTTTATATTCCACTTTTACAATATTTTAGTCTAAGATGACTTAATTTTCTGTAAAGTCTAAATTAGAAAATTTCAGCAAACGAAATTGCACACGCACGTGAGTAGTTTATGAGCAATAGGTTGTTTAATGTGCGCATATGACTGTGCGTTTCCTTACCCCTGGGTAACATAGAGCGACAGCAAAAAAGCGGCTTGATGCCAACAACACGCGGTGTTCCCAAGCGGTTTGCCATCTAAGTAATGATCGCGCCCGATGCTGGTTCATTGCGATGATCGGACGAGAACCGAAACATTACCCATTATTCGTCTAAGAATCCGACTGCAGCTACCAAAAGGAGCTAATGACCTTGAAACACCTAAACAGATCTTCACAAAGTGAAGCTAAAAAGCATCTCGATCACGTTAGCTTAAAAAAAAAAAAACAACAAAAAACGTCATAATCGGTCCTCGTTCAGAAGCTATGATGCCACAGATAGACACACAGACACCTCAAACTTATAACACCCCTCTTTTTGCGCCGGGGGTTAAAGATGAAAAAATATGAAAATAAATGGGTGTTTTCATTTTTCCTGGGCCTTGCGGGTCGAACCTAAACCACGTTTTTTGTGAAGAAATGGCAATATTATCTACGTAAGGTCGACTTTGACCCATGTCACAAAAAATGGCAAACAAATCACGCAACGTAAATTCACAGCCCTATTCTGGCTGTGATGTGGTCACAACTCACAAACCTCAGTGATGCTAAAATTGTCACGTCTCTCTTGTGAGGTTTCTTGTGAGTAATCAGCTGTTTGGTATTCTGGCAAACACATCACAAGAAAACACAGAATAATAGTCACCACACTGTGGTGAATGTATTAACATGCATGAAAATTACTTTTTTTGACAGCTATCACTTTCAATCAATCGAGCGGTCAGTAGAAAACAAACAAAAAAAAAAAAAAGAAAACGGAAAAATAATGGCAAATAACTTTTTATAACAAGTATCTGAAGCAAGATTTCGAAACGAAAAAATTTTCTGAAACAGCTATCATGAAAATTGGTTATTTCTTTCCCGCACATTCCCTTAAATTCGTCTACGTTGTATGTTTATAAATTTGTATACTGTCCAACGAGACATAAATATATATTTTTACCTTTTTCCTCATTTTTGTTTATTTCATTTACAAGAAGCAAGAACAAAAATTCTTCCGCCATCTTATGTCTTATGTGAGCTGCTCAATCGGACATCACAATTTTGACAGTTACTGTGATGCTCACAACTTGTGAGGTTTTGGTTAGAATACGAAAACCTCACAAATTGTGACCCACCACACTCTTGTGAGGTTGTTGTGACTTATGAGGCATCACTGAGGTATGCCAGAATACGGGCGTCAATTGCGAACAATTATTTTACCACAAAAAATGCTCGAAAATATTCTGCATCATTTTTGGAGCACAAAAAATTATCACCACCAGAGGTGAAATTCAATTAGCACCATAAACTCTCTCCATTCAATCACTCAGCACTTTGTTTGAATGCCTAGGGGTGGGCAGGGATAATGATTGTTTATCACTGGTGGTGAGCTTAGCTTTGACACATACTGCAGTTTTCTTTCCGTCAATTCAACTCAGTCACTCCCGGGACTCAGTGGAAGTCAAGCGGTTCGCGCATTGGTATCTCGATCTTTAGTCCATTTTATCGGTTAGAAAGTTTTCAAAATTTGAAATTCAAATGTGCTGTGCCGTTAAATTTTTGCGTTTTCAATCGTTTAAGTGCAATATTGAAAATTGATGCAAAAATGGCTATTTAAGCGAATCATGCTTAGAAGTTCAAGCAATTTGTGTTTTTTTTTTTTTTGTATTTTGTGCGAAGATGAAGAAAAATTAAGAAAAAAGTGTTTGTCTTCTCGTTTCCCTCAAAGCGATGACGGTATTCTTTGTTTTTCGCGAATTTCGGTCCGGTTCGGTTCAATGTTTGAAATTGCTGTTTGCTGTGTCGTGCAAAAAAGGCAATCATGCTCAGTTGCTCAGTAGCATTTTGTAAAGAAAAGAAAAAAGTGCTCTTCGCTCGACGTTTGGTCCGTTTTTTCATGATTTTCGACTCGGTTTGGTGTGGTTCAGTTCGATGATATTTCAAATAAGATATACTGAAAGATTGCTTGGTCTTTTACCCAGGTAAGTGCTCTTTTGAATATGAAAAAAATGTTTTTACTAAGCAAAAACCGTAAATTGCACTTTACTTTGTACATAAAACCCAAAAGGAAATATAATGTATTTTGTAATCTGTAATTGTTACAAATTTTAGTTGTCGATAGTAGATACATACTTAGTGGTTAACAGTTTCATTTAGTGGATTTGGTTGAGGGTGCTGAAGGCGGGGTCTCTCTTGTCGATCTCGTCAAAGGTAGTCTCCAATGTAGTTGATGCATCCTTCGGGCGAATAGTAGGAGCAATAAATGAGTCGGTTTCTGGGCATCTAGGTTCGGTTTATCATGTACGTCTTGAAGAGGATGAAGTTACAAAATAGGCATTGAATGATATTACGCTCGATAAATATCAATACCACCTATGGGGGCCTGGTAAGATGTAGAGCTGCCGGATACCTATGATGGCCTGGCAAGCTGTCGAGCTGCCTACCATCTACGGTGGCCTGGAAAGCTGTCGAGCTGACGGCCCCCTATGGTGGCCTGGTAAGCAGCAGAGCTGCCGGCTACCTATTGTGGGCTGGTAAGCTGTCCTTGATTGGGGTAAACAATATCCACATAACCGCGCTCAACAGCCGGAAACCCGAGCTTATGAAGTGGTGGATACTGGTTAATTTTCCGTTTTCTTGTTGAGCGGTTTCAGACATTCATACTATGGTAAGTTTTCTAACGTTTCCACACATTTTTTACGTTAACATACAACCGTGATGCGATTCAGTGAATAATTGAGATGATTATGCGTCAATGATGTAGGAGTTTCGGGGATAGGTTATAGGATTACGATGTAGCTTTTGATTATCTCTTTACGATGAAATGAAGGAAAGTAGCCATAGTTCGCAATAAGAAGCTCTCGAGTAAGCTTTGTAGCGCAGGACATTGCCTTTTTAGCTTGCCAGAGGGAAATTATTGTAATGGGGCCAATTTTGCGAATTCCAGAATTTGAGATATATACATACATATATCCACGTTTCAAGGTCACCATGATCCAAATCCAAGGTTTTTATAAATGCCTGTGTGTGTGTGTGTGTGTGTATGTACGTATGTGCGGTCGGAATGTTGGTCTCGATTATCTCGAGAACCAAAGAATTGTCTGACTTAGACTTAGAACTGTCCAGCCGTTTTTTGCTGGAGATTTCTTGGAAAGTGTTGTGGTTGTATGGAGCGACAGCAAGAAGGCAACTTGATGCCAATAACACGCGGTATTCCCAAGCGGTCCCCAACCTAAGTACTGACTGCGCCCGACGCTGGTTGATTGCGGTGATCGGAAGAGAACAGATACATTACCCATTATTCGTCTAAGAACCCTACTGCAGCTAAAAAAAAAGAGCTGATGACCTTGAAACACCTGTACAGATCTTCACAAATTGTAGCTAAGAACCATCTCGATCACGTTAGCTTAAAAAAAAAAAAAACGATCATAATCGGTCCATTCGTTCAGGAGATTTGATGCCACAGACAGGCACAGAGACACCTTCAACTTATAACACCCCTCTTTTTGCGCCGGGGGTTAAAAATGGAAAGTTAGTCGTCTGATCCATTTCTAACCGACGAAGACCGCAGAGAATTCCGTCCCCCTGACCTCGACGAAGTTAAGATTGCCATATCGAAACTCAAGTCGAATAAAGATGCTGGCGCAGACGGACTGTCTGCTGAGCTCTTCAAGGCAACTGGGGATGACCTGGTTAGGAGTATGCTCCAGCTCTTCTGTAAGATATGGTTAGAGGAAAGCATGCCCGAGGAATGGGGTCTCAGCATCGTATGCCCGATCCACAAGAAAGGAGACCCCTCTGATTGCGCCAACTATAGAGGAATAAGTCTCCTTAACATCGCCTACAAAGTCTTCTCTGCCGTTTTGTGTGAACGCCTGAAGCCTTTGGTAAATAAGCTGGTAAGTCCTTGCCAGAGCGGATTCAGGCCAAGGCCATCGACCAAATCTTCACACTACGGCATATCCTGGAAAAAACCAAAGAATTTCAAGTCGACACTCATCACCTATTTGTAGATCACAGCGAGATGTCAATGAGGCGTTTGCGAGTATTGAGATGGAGACGGCGAAGATTGGCTCCGCAGTGACCTGAAACAACGACATCAGTTCCGAAATCAAACGCAGAATCATCCTTGCCAATCGGTGTTTCTTTGGGCTCAGGAGGCAATTGAGTAATAGAGCCCTCCCCCGAACGACAAAGTTGACTCTATATAAAACCCCTATCATTCCGGTCCTGCTGTACGGCGCAGAAGCGTAAACACTATCAAAAGCGGATGAGGAGGCCCTTGGTCGATTCGGGAGAAAGATTTTGCGCGGGATTTTCGGGCCTATAAGCGCAGACGGGGGATGGAGGAAAAGATTCAACCGCGGACTTTACGGGCTGCACAGCGACATGAGTCTAGATGGCTGGGCCATGTAGAGCGAATGGACACCACAGCTCTAGCCCGGAGAGTCTCTGAATCCAACCCCGAGGGACGAAGCATAGGACGGCCGCACTTAAGATGGCGCACACAGGTGGAAGGGGACCTCAGCCAACTGGGTGTGCGGCAATGGAAAAGGCTAGCAAAAGATCGTGCTTGTTGGAAGGGCATGTTGGTTGAGGCCCAGGTTCACCTCGAAGCGCCCGTTAAGAAGAAGAAGAAGTCGTGTGGACCTTGCGGGTGGCCCCTAGAACCAATTTTCTACTTTGTGCCGGAGTGATGAATTTGCAGCTACTTTACTTTACGAAGAAGTTCCAGCTTAAGTATAGAAGAAAGTTTCAACCGCGATGTTGCGGAGAGCTTTGCCCCCAGTTGATTCTATGTTCAAAATACCATTTGAAGCTAATCATATGGAAAATCCAGTTTGTAGTGTATCCAAAAATAATCGCAAAGCCAAGGACTATGTGCTCATAGAATGAGATGAATAACAATGGCAAACAAAGTATCTATTGAAGCTGTGAATAGAACAATGAAGGGTTAGAGGAATAATAACCAATATTCGGTGGAGTAACATTACACAAGTACACGATGACACAATATCCAGCCGCACGATTGCACTTCGTTTAGTTGGGGCTGGACGTCATGGCCGAATTTCGCGCAAGAAGCCTTTTGTAACAAAAAGGCAAAGAAAACGACGAGTCGAATTCGCCAAAGCACATGCCTCATGGACAACGAACAACTGGAATTACATACTTTGATCTGACGAAACAAAGATTAATCGTATAGGTCCGGATGGTAGAAAGTATGTACGACGTCCAAAAAATGCTGCTACTGATCCGAATCATGTTTTGAGGGTTGTCAGGCACGGCGGAGGATCGATTAATGTGTGGGGATGTTTTTCTTGGAGAGGAGTTGGGCCGATTCCCCGTAACGGTGTGCTAACCAAAGAAAAGTTTGTCGGCATTTTGCAAAATGTTATGCTACGTTGGGCAGAAGAAAATGTACCGGTTGTTTGGAGGTTTCAACAAGATAATGACCCCAAACATACCGCGAAGCTAACAAAAAAGTTTTTCGAAGACGACTCAATTACAGACCTGAATCCGATCGAGCATTTGTGGGCCGATGTTTAAAAGGCTCTTAGCGCGCAAAATGTTGCCAAAATGTTGGAATCCATCCCAGTCGAAAGATGCCAAAGTTTAATCAGCTCAATGACTAAGCGATGTCTAACAGTGTTGAAGCAGAAAGGTTTAGCTACGAAATAAGGTAAAGGTAAGGCCTTCATCAAACCTATGATTGCCTTTGGGTGTCCAGTTTGGTTTAGCTGTTTAAAAACAATATCCACCACGGGGTGTCCGTGGTGCAGTGGTTAACATCATCGACCGCCGAGCGGAAGGTTTATGGTTCAAATTCGCTTCATAGCCAAGAAAAAGTAGTTCCTATACGGACAAAAAGTATGCAACGCTGTTGAGAATGGAAAGTGACCAGACGTACTGCTGCAGGCATAACACTCACAGTATAAGGTCAACCGAAATTCATCCTTTGCGTATGCAATACTAAAGTGCTTGAACGAATTACTACGGACTATAACCAACGCGGAATTTGGTCGGCTCTCGTCCTATCTAGGTCTAGGACAACCACCCCTGAGAGTAGTGAACGAACATCAACGACCCCAACCACTGTACTCCGTTCAGGTTGTGTGTGTCAACAGATCATAAGAGAATTAAAAAAAACTCTTGAACCTGCGCGAGTCTCTCTAAAAAAAAAAAAAAAAAAAAAATATGTCTAAAGACACACTAACCACTGCGCCGTGGTTAGTGTGTTGGACTCTGGCGCACGATGAGCGAGTTCGGACCCCGATAACACCAACGCAATCGAGTGTTTATTTCGCGACGTTCCTCCTCGGCGGGGTACTGGCAAAACCCCCCGTAGTAAACTTGCCATGAAAAAGCTTCCCGACTCACGCCGTTCGGAATCGGCATTAAACTGTAGGTCCCTTTGACCTGTGCGAAAAATAAATCACACACAACATGGGCTGTGACGCCACCAAAGAAAAAGAAGAAGGACTTGCCTCGCATGATTCTGAACCGAGTTCTATAACAGCAATGCTCAGCTCAGCTTACTCAGTTGGACGTTGTCCGACAGCATGAACGCTTTTGGTTGCTGGAACGGAATGGAATCAAACAACCTCTTCAAGGCAAAGCCCATCGATAACGGATGACAGACTTACGTAGGATAGGCTGTTAGGCTAGGGCAACACCGATTTCGATCATTGCCTTGGTTCCTGGGTATGGATGCGAATAACGCTAGTGAAACTACCGAATTCGACGTCAGAAAGTTTAATTGATCGACAAGTCTTCCTTAAACTCTGAAGACCTGAACCAGAGAACAGCGATAGCGTTTGTCGTAAGGGATGGCGCCTTAGAGCTCTAAAGCGACACAGTCGATGCTGGAATTATGGAATGATCACTTAAAAACGCCGCTTTCAGGCAAAAAGAACCTGACTTAATCGAACTGCGGTTGGGAAGGTTTTTTTTTTGGTTGCGCCCAAGGATATGGAATCTTCAAAAGATACTGGTAACTCGTGTTGCCAGCATGCACGATTCGCGGGATATTATTCTCCTTTTTCCACGCGCCTACGTACTAAACCACACCTCTGCACACTTCAACCACTCTCCCCGCGGGACTGCCGTTAGGTATTACTTCGCGGGGCTGGTTAGCGATTAACGCTGTATCTCGAGTAGAAGCCTCTTGGGTTCTTCTTTCTGCTTCGGCTTGCCGCAGCGTTATTTGTACTGATGCAATGTACGAGCGTGTTTGGTTCCAATTTTCCACCGAGTTCATCATATAGGGGACCAAGTTTTCAGGACTCGGTACACTTAGCCTTTGCCTGTCCTGCATAAAGCGACTACAATAGAAAACTGTGTGTTCTGCGTCCTCCTCGGAATTTGGGCATTGTGGACAAAAGGGCGAGCTATCATATCTAAATCTATGCAGATACTTTCGATAGCCACCATGTCCAGACAAAAAACTGCGAAAGATGATAATTGCAGTCTCCTGCCGGTCTTGATGTCCATGTTTCGATGACGGGAATGAGCCTGTGCGTCCTTCTTCCTTTTGTGGAAGTGTCCCATCTGACTTGCCACATTGCCATGGATTTTGCCCGTTCTTCTGCTTTTATAAGCCTGGTCTGTTGCCGGTCTGGTGTTCGTCTGCGGTATACCCTTTTGAGCTCGTCTGCCAATATATCGATGGGTAGCATTCCTACGAACGCTGCGTCATCTGATATGGTTCTGAACCCGCAGATTACTTTTATTGCGCACAGTCGATAGACTGAATCCAATTTCCGCTTTAGTCCTTTTACTGCAAGGGCTTCCGCCCAAATTGGGGCAGCGTAGAGTAGGACTGAGCTGACTACCCGTGAGAGTAGCACTCTGCGTGCATATCCGGGACCGCCTATATTCGGAAGCATTCGCTAAAGAGCTCGTTGTGCGTGTGATGCCTTCTCGCTGGCATACAGTATGTGTTCCCTGAAAGAAAGCCTGTTGTCTAGGATGACTCCTAGCTACTTGACTGCTTTCTTGGACCTTATCGCCTGATCTCCGACTAAGAAGCTCGCATATTCCACCTTTTTACGGCTGGTTATAAGCACAGCCTCCGTTTTTTGGGCTGCTAGTTCCAGACCGGCAATCTTTCACTTTAGCGATAGCTGCGTTCGCAGTAGCCTCTACTTCTTCTATATGCTTAGCCACTGTGACGATGGCAATATCGTCGGCGAAGCCGATGATTCGTACTCCTTCGGGAAGCGCTAGTCGTAGAACGCCATCGTACATGATGTTCCACAGGAGGGGTCCAAGGACTGATCCTTGAGGGACACCCGCCGTTACTTGGTAGAATTTTACGCCTTCATCGGTATTGTACCTTAGCCTCCTGTTGTTAAAGTGTACGAACGTACGAACTCATTCGCACGGTCGAAGAAAGTTATGTCCAATAAGCTGAATCTCAACATTGTTTGCCGGTCCATAAGAAACAAAACAAGTTTTTATCGTCCATCTTCGCCGTGCTATGTAGACGCCCGGAAGCTTTCATATAAAGCTTGATAGGACTACGGTTTAAGGCCAGAAAAATCCACAATAGAACAGGGATGCACGCATGATTTACACAACCTTGGTTATGCTGGTCCTTGTAAGTAGGAATTTCAGCGGACACACAATCTTGATGGTCTCCGGTGCCAACGTCAAGACGTCTGAACCATATAAAGCGAATTAACTTCCCGAAAAGTGCTCGATTACAACCCTAAGGAACGTTGCAACAAATGATGACCGGAGGCAGCTGGTTAAAGATCGTGGAGTTTTGTAAGCTAAGAGTAAGCTCACTCCGCCCCAGCGGGACTATCCACCTTGCCGTGGTGCTGGGGCTTACACTGGCCAGGGAAGCCTTGTCAACGACATGGGTTCCGGGCCGGGAACCAAGAGATAGTCAACCCTACTCCAGTGGTGGTGTGAGCTTCTTAAAACCGTGCCGAAGGATGAAAGGTTGGAGGGTTTATTTCCAACCGCTAACGAGCTCCCTTAGGTGCACAGGCGGGGCCTAAGGTATTCAAATGCCTTACTCCGATATTCGGCGGCTCTGTCGGAGTGTACCCATATTTCCGGCCGTACTCGTGGGTACAAAATTTCAAATTTAAACAAAACAAAAACACAAAAAGAAAGTAAAGAGGAAGAGCTCTCTCTCGAGTCGGTGGCAGACGCACTACTTGCTGTGGTCAGTGACAGAGAGGAAGAAGCCAAACCTAGGGGATCCAGCGTGTTAGACGAGGTCATCTCCAAGGAATTAGAGGAGGAATTACTCGCTGATTCTGAAGAGACATCCCAAGAAGGTTTAACACGGAGAAAGGATGCCAAGAAACCTAAGAAATTAACCCAAGGAAAGCTGAGGCTTAAGGAGTACAAAAAAGCTGTACACCTTAAGCGCTTGCTTGAGGAAAAGGGCAGACCCCTGCTCTCCGATATGGAGAAGGGGAAGCTCGCTTGGGCAGAAGAGGTGATTGCCAAGGATGTCCTAACGAGACCAAGGGCTGACAAGGGCACATCCGGCAAAAAAGCCAGAGAAGGCAAGGGGGATAAAAAGACCATAAATCCCCCCAAGAAAAGGGAGCGGAGGGCTGGGCCAGGTGGAACCGAAGCCGATAAGGCGGGTTCTAGCTGCACCCAGACCCTAGGCGAAGGTGAGAACCTGAAAACCAAGGGCACGGGAAGGACTGTAGCCGCTAAGGCAGGTTCTACTAAGGTGGCCCCTAACGCGGTCGATAAGACTGGTAAGGGCAAACCAGAAAACGTGCCAGCTCCCAAGAAAAGAGAGGATTTCAAGGCGAAGAGGGTAAGATCCCAAGAGGAAGCCGGAAATCCATCAAAAAGAGTGAAGGTCAACACGGCAGTGCAGTTCGGAGGGGCTGCTCGGAATGCTTTACAGCTAGCTGTGATAGATTCCGGCAGGCCGAGTGGCCAGTATACCTTCGAACAGGGGAAGATGATCGAGAAGGCTTTGGCTAGAGCGATCTTCGACCACATTCGAGGGAATGCTGGGAAAACTGCGCCAACGTTTGGTCTCACTAACTGGAGGCGAGGTGTGAGTAGGCTGGACTGCAAGGACCAGCTATCACATGACTTTGCGAAGAAGGTTGTACCCACCTTCAAGCTGTGGGAGGGGGCTGCACTAAAGGCAGTCCCCTTGGACGAGGTACCAGAGAGGCCTAAAGCCAAGATGAGCGTACCGGAAATGGAATTCGAGAAAAGCGAGATCCTCGGCTTTCTAAAGGCACAAAACCCAGCGGTCCCTATGGATGACTGGGAAGTAGTAGCAATTGAGAGCAACGAAGACGGCACAAAAAGCATAATCTTTGTTATCGAGGATCCGCCGGAAGCGATGAAAAAAGAGAGGCATATGCGCCTATTCTTCGGGGCTGGTGAGTTTCCTGTGAGACTCATGAAGAAGGCGCAGCCTGGCGGTACGGCAGCTGTGGTGAAGGAAAGTGCTACTAAAAATGAAAGTAGTGCAAATAAACCTGCATCACAGTAAGGCCGCATCAGCCAATCTTATGCTGCTCATGAACAAGGAGCAGCTTGATGTGGCCCTGATCCAAGAACCATGGATCCTCCATAATCGGGTTAAGGGATTAGGGTCATCGAAATACAGCCTCTTTTATAACAGCAGCGAAGGCAAGGTTAGAACTTGTATCGTTGCTAGCAAAGATCTCCACGTACTAATGTTAACTAATTTCAGCTCGGGTGACCAGACGGTGGTGGAGGTTACGGGAAAGGAGGGTGAACTAACGATGGCTTCGGTTTACCTACCGTACGACGAAGGCACGGACGTCCCCTCTAGAGAAACAAGGTCATTGATCGCAATGGCCGAACAAGGTAAGAAGAACTTAGTCGTAGGGTGCGATGCTAACGCCCATCACACTACTTGGGGTAGCTCTAATACCAATAGTAGGGATGAGGCTTTGTTCAGTTTTGTCCTTAGTACTAACCTAGTTATATGTAATAGGGGTGATTCACCAACATTTATTACTAGTAACAGAAGGGAAGTCTTAGACATAACGCTTATAAATGATAATGGTACTGCGGAGATCTCGAACTGGAGAGTATCTGACAAAGCATCACTTTCTGATCACTGTTGGATCCTCTTCGACTTGAATGTCCGTAGGCCGGATAGGAGAGTGTTTCGGAATCCACGGAAGGCGAACTGGCAGAGGTTTAACGCGGAGCTGGGTGGGACCCTCAACGGCTTCCGGATGGGAACCCCGACTCCACGGAAGACATCGATGAGATGGTACTGAACCTTACCAGCAAGCTAAATCGGTCATTTGAGAAGGCATGTCCTACCAGACGACCCAGTAAAAGAAACCACCCACCATGGTGGAATGCTAAAATAGCAGAGCGGCTTCGTATCTCTAGGCTCAGTTGGAACCTGGCAAAGGAGGGGGCCATTGAATGGTCAACCTATAGAGATAATGTTAAGCGACTCAAAAAAGAAATTAGATTCGCCAAGAAGGACTCTTGGAGAAGCTTCTGCGGCTCTATTGAATCATGTACGGGTGCAGCTCGTCTGAGGAAGGTCCTTGCAAAAGCTCCCACACAGATGTCCTCTATAAAGAGATCTGATGGTAGCTGGACAGACTCAAACGAGAGCGTGCTTGATTCACTATTGAAAGGTCATTTCCCTGGCTGCGAGGATGCAGGAATCTTCAATTCAGCGGACACGTTGCCAAGGGAATGTATTGAGCATGAGACAGTCGATAAGATTGTTACGGGGAATAAGATCCTGTGGGCAATCAAATCTTTTGACCCCTACAAGGCACCGGGAATGGATGGGATCTTTCCGATCATGTTGCAGGAGTCATGCGAAGTCATTCTTCCATGGCTGGAGCGCATCTACTCCTGGTGTCTCAGGATGGGTTATGTTCCTCAAGCGTGGAGGGAAGTTAGGGTGGTTTTCATACCCAAATCGGGTAAAGTCAGCCACACTACTGCAAAGGACTTCAGGCCTATTAGTCTGTCGTCCTTCCTGATGAAAACGCTGGAGCGAATAATAGATTTGTACGTAAGAGAAGAGATTGGGGACGGTTATCTGTCACAAGCTCATAATGCGTACATAAGGGGAAAGTCGGTGGATACTGCTCTGCATAGGGTAGTCTCTGCGATAGAAAAATCGCTCAGTATCAAGGAATTCACTCTAGGTGCTTTCCTGGACATTGAGGGTGCCTTTAACAACGTGAGTACCGAGGCAATAGTGTCCAGCCTTCATATGGCCCAAATAAACCCGGGTGTATGCAGGTGGATTGGGCAAATGCTGGGTACTCGTATAGTAAATTCGACGATAGGGGGAGCATGCGGAAGGGTGAGGGTAAATAAAGGCACACCACAAGGTGGCGTTCTGTCACCCCTCCTATGGCTCCTTGTGGTCGACGGAATGGTCAAGATTCTGGAGACGGAGGGTTTTAATGTTACGGCCTACGCCGATGACATTGCCATTTTAGTCTCTGGAAAATTTACGCAGGTCCTCAGCGATAGACTAAGCTATGCACTGATGTTAGTGGATAGCTGGGTCAAGGGGCGAGGCCTGGGAGTAAATCCGACGAAAACAGAGGTAGTACTCTTTACAAGGAGAAGATCTGTACCAAGATACACCTACCCCCGTATGAATGGTATAGATCTGATCCCTGGACAATCTGCGAAATATCTGGGCACAATCCTGGACTCCAAACTTAGTTGGAGAGAAAATATTGAGGAAAGAATCAAAAAGGCCTATGTGGCACTATATTCGTGCAAGGTAGCCTTTGGAAAGACATGGGGCTTCAAACCGAGGTTAGTACATTGGTTATACACTGCGGTAGTAAGACCTATCCTAGTCTATGGCTCGGTTGTCTGGTGGAAAGCGCTTGAGAAAAAGTGTCATCTTCAGAGTGTGTCAAAGGTTCAAAGGGCGGGCTGTCTGGCGGTGACGGGATCTATGAAGTCCACACCAACGGCGGCCCTTGAAGTCATGCTGAGCCTCCCACCCCTGGACTTGTACTGCGAGAGCGTCGCAACCAGAACTGCGCTAAGATTACAGGAATTAGGTCTCTGGAAAAAGAGTCCTCATGGACATGCATCAGTCTTGGATCGATGGGCCGTCTCGAGATTCAGAACCGTAACGGACTATGTCACCCGACTTCCTTCCTGGGAGAGGAGATTCTCTATTAGAATTCCCTCCAGGGAGGAATGGACCGGTGACATGGTACGCACGGAAAGTGAACTGGCACTCTACACCGACGGATCCAAAATGGATGTTGGCACAGGTGCCGGAGTCTACTTTGAGTCTCGGGATATGCATCGCTCCTACAGGCTCGATGATGGATGCAGTGTCTTCCAAGCTGAGGTCTTCGCTATCAAGCAAGCGGCGGACCTGATCAGCAAAGAGAATATCACAGGAAAAAGGATCAGCATCTATGTTGACAGCCAGGCAGCCATTAAGGCTCTGCAGGCAGCATGGATAAGATCCAAACTCGTCAAAATCTGTAAGGAGAAGTTAGAAGAGATATCCAATGTAAATGAGGTGACCCTTTGCTGGGTACCTGGTCATATGAATATCTCCGGAAACGAGAGGGCGGACGAGTTGGCTAGGGTGGGATCAGGTGCTAATATTGCGCAGATCTCAGCTGATGCCAAAACACCACTCAGTGCGCTCTACAGGGAGATACAGACGGAGCTATTGGCGAAAGCCAATAAGCGATGGTGTCGCTTAGATACATGCGCAACGGCGAAATTGACCTGGCCCGTCTATGATAAGAAAAGAACGGAAAATCTGCTGAAGTTCAATCGTGGGAATATTCGACTGGCAGTCGGTGCCCTCACCGGGCATTGCATGCTATCTTATCATGCAGCTCGACTAGGCCAGCCCTACAATGACTTCTGTAGAAGCTGCAGGGACGAAGAGGAAATTGAGTCCGTTCGTCACCTGCTGTGCGAATGCCCGGCGCTAGCCCAAAAAAGGAATATTTTCCTGGGAAGATACTTCCTTTCGGGACTAGAAGAGGTAGGTAATATCGGGCTGAACAGAATACTGGGATTTTTATCCTCGTCTGGCTGGTTCAGCGCGACAGTAAATGTATAGGTATCAACGGGTTAAACAAAACAGGTGGGCACAATGGACTCAACGTAGTCTACGTGAGCCTTGACTTTACGTCAATAGGGCACCCATATACCTAACCTAACCTAAGCTCACTCCGAATTGTAGCGGCCGTACCCTGCTTGAAAGGGAGTGCGTGTACCAAATGCAACTCGCAAAGACTACCTAACCGGAGGATCGAGTAGGATGTACGCACCGTGATGCACTTTATCTCCGAAGATGGCTGCTTGTCGTCAAATTCAACACGAAACCGTTTCCGCAAAACAAAAGAACCAACACGCTTAGAGACGACTTTCAAGTTTTATTCAATTCGATCCCACTCGCTGGTGCAGACACGCCTCTTTGTCAGAAACTACTCTACATCTTAACAAACTAAACATTTACTTCATCAAACGAAAAGGGGGAGAAAAAACAGGATCAGGGGTCGCGTCCCGACACATCAATGCTGTCTGGCGATATCCTATTTTCTCTGGATGTTGAACGGAGCCACCATGGCCTGTGGATGCGGCGGGTGCTGCATGTGTGGATGTTGTGAATGATGCATGACCGGCGGAGGAATTTGATGACCATGCGGATGATGCTGAGGCGGAGGACCAGACAGCAGGTGTGTCGGCGGCGGTAGGATGTTCCGCATCGGTGGCGGTATGTTGCGTATGCTATGTATGTCGGGTGGTGGTGGACCGCGCATGAAGAACTGTGGTGCCGGACCATTGGCACCGTGCACCATTTTAAGCGGCCGCGGTGGTAGGCTTGAGACGATATTCGGCGGTGGTATGTTGAATTGATGAGGTATAGCAGGCGGAGGACCAGCTCGAGTCAGCGGTGATGGTGGAAGATGGACAAAACCTGTTGGCCGGATGCCGGGGAATCCGATGGGTGATTGTCGTGCCGTGGTGTTCACAGTGACAAAACCGCTGGCGAATTTGGGCGAAGGTACTTGAGGTGGAGAGATGCGGGGTGACATTTTCGGTGAAGGAGGTCGTTGAGCAGTGGTTGGTGGCGTTTCTACAACTGGTTTAAGTGAGGGACTCTCGCGCCTGGCGAGCGGTGATACCTTATTGAGTTTCGGAGACAAATACTCGCGATTTGGTTCCTTTTTGGCGTTGTTTGTTGTCGGTGAGGCGACATTGGTTGGAGCTTCCGCCGGTGGAACGGCTGGAGCCGAAGCGGGAGCGGGTACAGGAGCAGGAGTCACTGCTGGCGCTGGTGTCGACGCAGTGGATGTTGGTGGCACGGCATTTGGTGGAACTAATTTGGGATTGAGAAGCCGTGGCGGAATCGGATTTTCCATTTGAGAGACGTACATGGAGTGAACGACAGCGTCGAAGTGAAAGTAGAAAAGTGGCGTGGGTGTTGGCGGTCTCAGATATACCGGTTGCTCCAAGTATGATGGTGGCGAACCCGGGGGCGGAGGTGGTGCTGGCAAACTATCCAATTCGGGGTCAATTTTGAAATCTGATTCAGCCATTGCGGACGATTCGTCCAACTTGGCTTCGGCCTTCTCTAGTTCGGCGTCGTTGTCGGTCTTCAAACCGTGCTTTTTGCGCAGTGCCTTCAGTTTCCGTCGGATTTTGGTGTCGACAGCCCTGCGGTCCTCCTCGCCACTGTCGCGATTCGGGAAAATGCCATCCTCGAAGTACACTTTCTTCTTTATGGCCTTCCTGTAGAGGGAAAGTAAAAAAAAAAATAAAAATAATTAATAAAACGCATTGGGCGTGACAACTACTTGACTTACTCTTCCTCTGCGGATTTTTTTAGAATTCCCTTCGAGGATCCGTCGCTCTCTTTGCCCAATCTCAATACTGCCGACGCAATGTGCCTGTTGCTGACCTCCTCCTTCCACGATATCGCTGATATCTTCTTCACTTTAGCCTTTTGCTTGTCCTGCGTCACAGCAGGCTCTGTCTTCACCGTTACATCTGGCGGATCCTTTTTCTCCTCCGGTTGTTTCACGGTCGGAACATCAAGACTTGGAACAATCTCGAGGTTGTTTCCTTTTTGTACTATAGTAGGCGCTTTCGGCAGCTCTTTGAGCAGCAGGGATGGCTGCGATTGGGGGTACGGCTGTTCCTCGTAGAATAGACTGGAATTGTTCGTTCCCGTGCTGATCGTCGGTATATTTGAGTAGATCTGGTGGTCAGCTGAGTTGACGTACTGATTTGTGTAGTTCATGTGATTGTAGTTGGTGGGCGGAAGGCCCGGCTGCGGTGGCAACGACATGTAGCCATAAGTGCTGTAGTTGTATCCGCCGTAGGGGTTGTGGTCAACATTTTCCTGCGAGGAGCTACTCAGCACAATGTTGATTCTAGCGTCTAGGGAGATGCGATTGGCCGGATCGGGGTAGTAGTAGGTGTCCGGGGGGAAATAGGAGCAAGCAGGACGCTGCGAACTGTAGCGGTATGGAGGTGATATAGAATGCGAGAGCCGACGAGTGGGCGAAACGCTTCGACTGTGGGATGAACTTCTTCGCATTGGCGGAGAGGGCGGCTTGAAGGGAAGCGGTGATCGGGAAAATGGGCGATCGTAGGAGCTACTGCGCGATCGACGACGACCTGATGGGCATGGCGACATAGATCGCGAGCGAGAGTGAGTGCGTGCTTTCCGAGAAAATGGTTCGAGGCGTCGTCGACGACGCAACGGTGATCGGCTACGACTACGGCTGCGACTGCGACGTCCTCGGTAGCGTACTGTAAATGAGACAAGAGCACATATAGAAAACGATTACAAGCGTACAATTGCGAAATACTTACGAGCTGGATTGCGGCGCGGCTGTGGCGACGAGAACCGACTTCTTCGACGAGGGCTTACGGACAGCGATCGAACTCTTGGCCTCGTGTCCCTTGATCGCGATGAAGATCTGCTGTCACGTCGTCGGTACCTATCGCTGGAGCGTCGATCTTCGCTTGCCCGTGAGTTCTGGGCATCGACCATTGGCTTTACAATCGCAACCTCTTTGGTTGGCTTAGCCAGCAATTTTTCGGTGAAGTCGGTGTCTTCTTCTTGGCGCAGTGGCTCGATGACTGCCGTCGCGATAGTTGCAGCAACCGCAGCCTTTGGCCGCTTCATAGGAGAGATGGTCAGCTTTATAGCTTCTCGATTGGCGTCAAAGATCTTAACATCCTCTGTTACTTCTGTTACAGGCGGCTTTTTCGACTCATCGGTCGTCGCTTCCTTCATGGTGGGCACGAATTGCGGTTGAGTTGAGAGGTTCTCACAACTGTTTGTCGACTCGATGCCCGAATCAGGTGTGGTTGCTATATCCTTGGCGTACTTTTGGAGGATCAGGTTCTTCTCTTGGAGCAGCAGGTTTTCCATTTTGAGTAGTTCTTCGACGATTTCATCGCCAGAATCATAGTTCGCGCGCATACTCTGTATGTTTGCCAGGTTTTCCTCAAGTTGTTGAATCTTCTTGAAATCATTTGCAACCCGGTTGCTGTGTTTGCCCTTTTTGTTCGACGTGGAGGCGTCTGAATCGTCAACTACTTCGTCGTTACTATCGTCTGAGGACGAGGACGATGATGACGAGCTTGAGCTTGAGGACGACGATGAGGACGTCGGCGATGGCGTGGACGTTGTTGAAGTCGACGAACTGTTACTGTCCTTGTGGTCGTTGTTCTCTGACTCGACGAGACACAGATCGGTCTCGGGCGTTTTGTTCTTGACTTTCGTTTTCGATATATCAACGCCAGAGTTCTCCACGCTGCGGATGAACTGGTCGTATATCTCTTGCATCTCAAAGAGGATGTTGCCGTGACCACGAGTTTTGTTTTCGATCTTAGGAGTTGCTAACATCGATGCACTGACATCTGCCTTTGTTGCTTGTTCGTGCGCGGTGCGAAAACGTTCTCCGGCCTTTGACATAAGAACATTTTCTATGTCAATCAGGCGATCGACTTTTGCTGCCTCCTGGTTCTCTGCGGGAGGACTTGGATTGACCAAAAGTGGTTTCTCGAATCCATCTTCCTCGGACAGGGGTGAACTGTTCTTCGCTTTGGGAACTTTAATGATCGGCGAATGCCTCTTCGTGGGCGTGGAAGTGTCCTGATTCGCCATGTAGTCAACATCATTCTCCCAGTTGTCCATATAGTCATCGGTATCAGGGCTATTGTCCCTCGTGCCTGACTTAGACCTACCCTTTATCTCGGCAGGTTTGGCTTTGGGTTGTTCTTCCTCGAATTCCTCATCTTCGAATTCGTTGGCGAACGAGAGTCGCTCGGTCTTGATTGATTTGGCTTTCGACTTAGTCGACGTTTTTGATGTTTTGTTTTTGGTTACAGACTGATCCTTGTTCTTTGATTTTGCCTTGAACGGTTCTGGTGGGGGAGAATCATTCCGTCGAGATGATGGTTCGGGACTTTTCGAATGCCCCGATTGTTTTCTGGACAAAAATTTGTGCGATTTCTTCGCGCCCTGGGGCGATGCAGTGCTGTCTTGGAGTATGTTAAGATGCTTCTTTGCATTTTCATCTAGTTCTTCGGCAAACATGTCGAAGATATCGTCGGTCTGTGGACGTTTTCTTGCCTTGTCCTTATCGCCCTGCTCTTCGGAGTTTTCTTTGGACTCATTGGAGGTCGTTTCTGTGAGAACGTCGTCATTGGACACCGAGTGGTTTCGTGATCGAGAATGCCTTTTTCGGTCACTGTCCTTTTGTGTCCGCGATTTGCTTTCTGTCCGCTTTTCCTTTATGGCTGCTGCCTGGCGGCTGTTTGATGGAGAGTGATTCGTCGAACTATCCTCTGACCACTTGCTTGATCGTGATTTGGGATCATCCGGTGGAAGTTTTGGAAAATTCCTCTCGCGAGAGGGGTCCTCAAGCTTTCTTGACCGCAGTTGACCACTGTTTGCCTTGCTAAACTCGGCAACTGAAGGCATTGGCAGCTCGGGAGTAGTAGTCCGTTTATGGGACCGAGAACGAGATCGTCTTTGTGCAGATTTTCGATCACTCAACGACGAATGACCGCCAAAATGCAGTTTTTCTTTTGAAGTCAACTGAGTCCGGGTGGGAGATGGCTCAGTAGGCGGCTTAACTTGCGCTGCCGTAGGCTTCTCAATGGGTCCGTATTTTTCAATTGGAATAGGCGGCGTCGAACCACTTTCAGAGTCGTCAGTCGTCGTATTCTCATACATGTTCTCTTCCGCTGCTGTTGTTACACGATTTGTCGGACATGTTTTCTCAGTTTTGATCGCGACAAGTTTGCTCGATTTGGAAGCCTTCGACCTCCCCTCTGAGGTTTGTAAATCAAAGTTTATGATCGTCTTCAGGTCTGATCTTCTAACTGGCGTGTCACTGGAATTGCGTAGTTTCTGCAGTAAGTCCATGGCATGTGGACTAAGCGACGGATTCTTCGCGTCACTCGACGAAGCGTGGCGATGTTTGCGATGTGATTTATGGCTGCCCGGTGGTGTAAAGTCCTCATTACCCTCTGTTGACGTTATTTCGTGGCTATTCATTTGGTTATAGCTCTTTGGCGGGGTTGTCGATCGAGTTTTCAGCGGGTTGTCGCCCTTGTCTTTCTCAGCTTCTTGCTTCACCTGCACGCCGAGAAGATTAATTTCCTTTTCGACTTTCACTGCCACTTTGACGGGTTTCTCCTCATCCGCCTCCGTGTCCGAGCTCGGCGAAGAGTCCTCGGGTTCACGTTTCTTCGCAGATTTCTTCTTTGCCTTTTTCTTCGACTTTGACTTCGACTTGTGCGACTTCTTTTTGCTGGATTTGCCGTGCGCCTTGCGCTTCTTACTCTTACCCTCTTTTCCTTTCTTCTTCTTTTTCGACGATTTGCGGAGCTTTTCAATCCCTTTCTCGATACCCAAGCTAACAGTCGAAATGTTATAAGCATACGAGATCGATGGTTCGGTCTTTGTCCACCTGATTGGAGGGAGGTGAGATAGGTTTTTAGTGGAGTTCGAGGCTAATGTCCGGTACTTACTTGAGTGCCGATTTGTCCACCTGGTGTTGTACCACTGTGCTATGCAGTTTGCTTACAGGGTTATCGGCTTGGTGATTCTGGAACGAGCTAAAACATAAAAAAAAAATAAAAAATTAGATAGAACTGTCGACAAAAAATTGTAATGATTACCCTCTGAATGGTGGTGGAAATCGATGTTTCTGGACCGGCCCCATTCCACCGAAGGTCATGTGTGGTCGAAAGGGAAAACCTCGCATGCCGCCACGCATACCACCACGTCCATCGAACCTCGGCCGGAAATATGGCCGCATTTGATGAAAGTCCCCCCGATGACGCATAAAATGCGGCATCATCGAACCGGAGGGACGAAAGCGTTTGTACGATTCATTCGGATACGACACTGGATAGCTAATTGGTGATTTATTGCTCTTATGATCGTCGCTGCTTGCTTCTTGACTACAACGTTCCTCGTCCATATCATCTTCTCGGTATTTTGACATCTTTTCTGTTGATTTCACGTCCGTATGCCGCTTTTTCGGTGCTTCCTTGTCGCTATTGTCACTATCACTACTCCTAGACTTTTCAGCTGTAACAGAAGAAACTATAAGACAACCAAATGGATTAGAAATCACTCCCACATCGGATCACCTTTCTCCTTGGTCTTATCCTTCTTTTTCTTCTTCTCATGCGACCGTCGTCGCTTTTCCGGTTTCTGCTCATCAACTTTCTTTTTCCGTTCGGCCTCGCTCTTCTCCCTAATCGCATCAAGCTCTAGTATTGTGCGAACCTTATCCTCACACAATGCAGCTTCCAGCTGCGATGCAGACTTTAACTTCTCGCGCTTCTTAAAAGTCTCGAAATCCATTTGCACCAACGGTGATTGCGATAATTTCGCTTTCATCACCGGACTCGATGGTGGAGTTTTAACCTCTCCCGGTTCCAAGCTACTATCGCCGTGATCATCCAGGAAACTGAAATTCAATTTCGCCACACCGTCTGCCGACACTACAATGTCCGACTTAGACACACCCGCCATAAACTCTGTGCTCTGTGACATCGTAACTTAAAACTACACGCGAAATTGACTTAATTCACGCGACATTTCATTGATTGCTCACCGTATAATGGTGGACAGTTCTATTACCTCGACTTTTATTAGGACCTCAGATGTATGTATGTAAACGTAAAGTGAAAATTGACACCGATGGTGGGTTTATTTCGGCAAATGTCGTGAAATGTTTGCAATTAACACGGTAAGAATGTTATCATCTGCACGACGGTTGGGTAAAATGCGATGAGTAGTGTTTATTTAGGAAATTCGCTTTGTTAAATTTATAAAAACACAAATTTCTAATCTCACTGCTGCACCACCGAAAACAAGAAATATTTGACAGGTAAAAGGCAGATGCAGTCCCGCAGAATTGGCGCAATGCTGCCAAGAAGAGTAAATAATAAATAAATTGTGAAATAATTAATGTCACATTAAAGACGAAACATTTGGAATGTAAGACTCGTACATCACAGTGCTTGTGAAAGGGACAATAGCATTTAGGGATTGCGTACACAGAAAAAGAAAAAGTTTTAACTTATAAACCACTAGCTGACCCTCGCGTTTCGCCCGCCTATCTATGTATTATCTATACGTCGCCGAGGAGCAGTGAATTGTGAAAAAATCCAACTTTGAACTCTGAATCGTGGAAATTTGTTAAAATGTTGAAATCGGAAAACCGGGTCAATTACAATAACTTTCAAATGGGTAGTTAAATATGAATCGGGAAGTAAATAAATGTATTAATAGTAATAAACGAATAATTCAATATGTTCGTCGGAAACTTATGAGGTAGGTTGGTCCAAAGAGGCGAAATTTACTATGGGAATCCCCATAGAACCGAAATTGCATTGTTGCGCAGGCGCGCGCTTTCTTCCATTGAATTCAATGGGCATTTTGATGATCAACTATCTCATCATAGAGATTTTTGATAATCAAAGTAATATGCCTATAACCTGTCATCATGCAAAAAATCATTTCAAACAGATTAGCCGTTTTAATGTGATGATAACGTGTCTTTCATTTTTATGTACACAGATTGCAACAATGTTACCCTATCACAATACGGTGTTTGTCGGTTATTACACGCGCGAATCTTTTAAACATGCAAGTCTCGATGATTTCCTTTTGGACTGACATTCCGAATTGCAAGGGTTATTACATGGAGCTTTTCTTCATTTCGCGTTTTTTTGAAATTTCGTTTTAGATTTCATCGTCGTTAGCCTGTGGTGAAGTTTGGAAGGTATGAATGAAATCCAAACGTACACTTTCTAATCAGAAACGTGAGTGAAGCAACATCGCAAAACAAAGGAAAGGAAATAAGGAAATGTCAAAAAGACGCATGGATTAGCCTACCAGCGCATTAACGTGCCAGTGTATTTCCGCCGCGCCGTGTAATAACCGACTTAGTGCTACGGTCGAGTGAAGTTCGACATTCAACACAAGCAATTTAATGGGGCACTTTACAATACTGCGTTGGTGCTGGCACTGGCTTCCTTACGATTGTCAAAAAATAAGAGAAAAGTGACAGCGAGAGAAAACGTAACTCACGTAACCAAAGCATACACAAGCAAACATATTAGGAAATTCTGTGCGTTGGAAAGCTGTTCGTTAATTTCTGAGAGTTTTGACTCGAAAACAGCTAATAAATTCAAAATGTCACTTCAACGCTTGTTTGAAGTATTCACTCGTAACGCAACATGGAAGTATAGTGATTTTTGATACGGGCACTTATGCAACAGTTACAGTGCACGAAGTTTCAGCTTTATGTGATAAAAAAAACTCTATGCCAGATGGAAGTAAATGTGCATTCATTTCCATCTTACAATACGAAAAGCAATTTGTTAAGATCATATGTATATTTTCATCTTCATATTTTTCACAAAGCAATGCAATACCACCTTGAGGTAGAAAATTGACATGTATGACATTTTAATCTAGTACTTTCGTAGGCGGAAGAGGATGTGACGGAAATTACTAGTCGAAGTGGCGTCGATTCAAATAGATTTGAATGGCTACGGGTTAAACGCGAAAGTATTGCTTATTTATCAATAATCTTTGTTTCCCGAAGTATGCACGAACTTTACCCGTCAGTAAATTGAATTAACTCTGTAATAGACAATTTTCCTGCTTAGATTATACGTGTAAAAAAAACAACACAAAAAATGCTCGTCAAACAAGGGAGATAAGAAACAAAATCCTGGTGTCAAATGCCTCGTAGGGGTAGCATCTGCCGACGGATGCTGGCCCAACAAAAAGCGAGTAAGAGCCTCTGTAACCGAACATCTTGCAGCTCTGCTAGTCAGGTCCTACTTACACCTCCTCGTTGTGCCATCTGGAAGTTTACCTACAAAGGAAATTACTGACGGAAGAGGCCGAATGGCGAGTATCCTGCACCACCAAACAGGATTAGTGTCGGTTGGGTTATGGTCTAGCAAACCATAACCGTAAAACCACTGATTGCTCAGAAACAAAAAACAGCCTCGGATAATCAAACGAAATGGATCTATGTTGAGAACCCTTTAAGAAAACAAAAAACAAACAAGGACCTTCGGTTCTGTACGTGGAATGTTAGATCCCTAAACAGACTACGTGCGGCCGAACAACTTGCGGACGTCCTAGGCCAGGTAAAAAGCGGATGAAAAACTGCGACATTTACTACGGTGACTGCTATAGGGAGAGAGGACAGAGACTATTTGGATGCGGATTTGTTGTTAGAGATGGACTAAGACATAAAGTCGTAAGTTTCCAGTATGTGAGTGAACGCCTCATAACGATCTGCATCAAGGCGAATTTCTGTAATATCAGCCTCATATGCGTCTATGCCCCTACGGAAGAAAGGGATGACTCAATCAAAGATGATTTCTTTGTTCTCCTAGACAGAACATATACCAAATGCCCCAGCTATGATACCAAAATCATACTAGGAGATTTTAACGCTAAGCTGGGTAAAGAAAGCATCTTTGAACGGATCATCGGCAAACACAGCCTACATGACATCACATCCGATAACGGACACAGGCTGATCGACCTTGCCACAGGGCGAAATCTTCTTTTAGCCAGCACACGATTTCCCCACCTCGATATACATAAAGCCACCTGGCGGTCGCTAGATCAATCAGTCACCAACCAGATTGATCACATCGCGATTGACGTGAGACACTCCTCTACTATTCTTGATGTTCGCACTTTCCGAGGAGCGAACATCGATTCAGACCACTATCTTGTAATAGCCGAGATATGTCAACGCATAACACGAACACCGCGGAGTAGAATTAGAACACCAAGCTATGACGTCGGAAAGCTACCATCGCCGGAGATCGCCAGTCCCTTTGCCATCCGCGTCTCCCTTAAGCTCTCCGATACACCTCAATCCTCCACTTAGTCAGTAGAGCAACAATGGAGCCTGTGCAAACAAGCCCTGAAGAGCACAGCAACGGAAGTGCTGGGCCTTAAAACTCCACCACGACGAAACACCTGGTTCGATGACGAGTGTAGAAGGATTCATGCGGAAAAGCAGGAGGCATGCAAAGCCTCTTACTTATTTACTTACTTATCAGGCCTGCGATCCATGGAGGATCTGAGCCTGAGCTATAGCTGCCTTCCATCCTTGACGGTCCCGGGCACGCTGCTTCCAGTTGTCAAGACCAAGACGTCTTTCATCCACGATTACTTGGTCTTTATACCGGAGGTTCGGCCTTCCTCTTCTTCTCGAACCAGGAGGCTCGGAGTCGAAGACCCTCTTAGCTGGAGCGTTGATGTCCATGCGCTCGATGTGGCCGAGCCCGTGTAGTCGACGCATCCTTGCCTTCCGGACTACATCCACATCTTGGTACAGCTCGTAGAGTTCGCGGTTGTGTCTTCTTCTCCATTCACCTTCCTCACAGACAGGACCAAATATCCGGCGCAGAATTTTTCTTTCGAAAGAACCCAAAATCAGCTCCGTTGTCCTGCTTATCGTCCAGCTTTCGGCTCCGTACAGCAAGACTGGTAGAATGAGCGTTTCGTAAAGAATGACTTTGGTCTTTCGGGTGAGGAGTCTTGACCCCAGTTGTTTGGACAAGACGAAGTAGCAGCGGTTGCCAAAGGCGATTCTATGCCGGATCTCCACTGTGGTGTCATTTGTGGAACTTACGTTTGCCCCGAGGTAGACAAACTCCTTAACTACCTCGAAATTGTAGCTGTCAATTGTTATATTTTGTTCCAGGTGGTGAGCGACGGATTGGTTTTTGCTTGACAGCATGTATTTCGTTTTGTCCTCATTGATCTTAAGACCAACTCGTTTCGCCTGTTCTTCAATCGCCGTGAATGCTTCCACAATGCCACGGCGAGAATACGCGATGATGTCGATATCATCCGCGTATCCTAGCAGCTGGATGGACTTGTAAAAGATAGTGCCTTCCCTGTTGACGCCTGCCCGTCGCACTATCTGCTCCAGCACCGGGTTGAAGAAGTCACATGACAGCGCATCTCGCCGAAATCCGGTGCATGTTTCGAATGGTTCCGAGGTCCCAGAACCGAGTTGCACGGTGCATCGCGTGTTTTTTAGCGTGGTGCGACACAACTGGATCAGTTTTACCGGGGTACAAAGCCTCACTACACAAAAAAAAAAAAAACACTCGTCTTCATCGATGAGGCTGAGGAGTCCATCAAAGAGGAATTCTATGACCTCTTGGGCGGAGCCCACAAAGCATGTCCGGAGTACGACATCAAAATCGTACTCGGAAGCTTCAATGCCAAAATCGGCAGGAAAAACATCTTTGGTGGCGCGATCGAAAAGCACAGTCTCCACCACACGACAACAGATAACAGAAAGTAGCCCAAGATCCGCTCACAAATAGATTCCTACAGCAACCAGACTGTTTCCAGATGGTCGAACCGCCAACCAGATCGATTATGTGCTGATGATGCTGATGCTGATGTGCAAACATTCAGGGGCGTAAACGTCGACTCTGACCATAACCACAGAGAGCGGCTGAGCGAAAGACTCTCTAATATGTCTCAAGCTCACACAAGCGTCAACAACATGTGGCTGCGCTGCCGAACTGCCACCCAAGAAGTAACTGAAACCACCTTAGCCTACCCACCACGCCCGACCAGAAACCCGTCTTGGCATGTTCGTTTTACTTTTTGGTAGAACTTTCGAACATCGTTCCTGCAATAGCATCTCTCCATCTCCTCGACCTCGCGCTTCTCGTGCTCCTTCTTTTTCCTTCTCAGAAGCGCATGCTCTTCCCTCCTTTTCTGTTCATAGAGCTCGTGGGCAGCTCTCGTCCGTCGATGCAGTGTAGCCATGTATGCATTCTGTTTCTCTACATTCGTCAGCAAACCAGGGGCTTATCGAAGGTGGTGGCTTGAAACCGAGTACATCTGAGGCGACCTCTCTGATGGCGTTCTGACAACGACTCCATTGCTCTTCCATGATTTCTATAGATTGGCCTTGATGCAGATAGTTATGAGGCGTTCGCTTACATGTTGGAAGCCTAAGACGTTTTTCCTGAGTCTGCCCCGAATAACAAATCCGCATCCGAATAAGCGTTGTTTATTTTCTCTGTAGCTGTTTCCGTAGTAGATATAACAGTTTCCCATCGCACTTTTTGGAGCGCGATAATGTCTGCCTTTTAGCAGTCCAAAGAGTTGATCGGCTGCGCCTGGTCTGTTGAGGGGACCTAACGTTCCAGGTGCAGATCCGGAATTCGTTTCTTTTTAGACGTTTACGGGGGTCGTCAACGTGTAATCCGTCCGTATCCGAGGCTGTTAGTTGTCTCTGAACAAGCTTTGGTTTTATGCGATAGAGATGTTAGCCCTAAGCGCGACCCCCAACCTGGAGGGACAGGTTCCTCTTTCCCCAGGAACAAGGGGTCGGCTCGCTGCACACATTGGTTCACTACCTAGCGGGTGCCAGTATAGCTATCCAGGGGGGCCACGCGGAGGCTGTGTGTCAACTTGGATTGAGCAGGGACAGAGATCGAAGCTGGCGTTTGCCATGTTAAACGCGATCAACTTCTTTGCTCTGTTTGCTCGCTCCCCCCCCACCAAAACTCCAAACAACGAAGTCCATAGTTATTCTCTACGGAACACTGTTCTTGCCAGTCCTGCTTTACGGAGCCGAATGCGCAGATGATTTTGGGCTCATTTGAAAGAAAAGTTTTCCGTCGAATAAGTTGTCCTCTCTGCGAGGACGGCGAATGGAGAAGAAGACACAACCGCGAACTCTGCGAGCTGTTTAATGATATAGACGTAGTCCGGAAGGCAAAAATACGTCGACTACATTGGCTCGGCCACATCGAGCGCAGGGACAGGCGTGTTCCAGGAAGGTAAGGGAGATTGCAGCTTGCCCGGGACCGGTATAAGTGGAAGCAGTTCGTCTGGTGAATTTTTTTTACCATCAAGAGAGTTTCGCAGAGACCGAATCAAATAGTATTTAGATCGTTCAACGGTCCGGGCTTTACCTTGGATATGGAAAATTCCGTTAATTTGTTCCGAGACATCAAAAATGTGTTTGGCCCGGAATTTTCACGATGGGATTCGGTACTTTGTTCAATCAAATTTCTTTGCGTTAATTCATGTAGCACCTAGACATCGAGCTTCTTTGAGCAGCCTGTTCCCCCGCTATACTTTGGCAGCTCGCAAAAGCGGCACGCTTCTGTTCCATAAGTTTTAGCTCTTTTTCAGATATTTCACACATTTATATTATAACCCTTTTAACTTACGTACTTATCAGGCCAGCGATCCATGGAGGATCTGAGCCTGAGCTATAGCTGCCTTCCATCCTTGACGGTCCCGGGCACGCTGCTTCCAGTTGTCAAGACCAAAATGTTTTACATCCGCGATTACTTGGTCTTTATACCGGAGGTTCGGTCTTCCTCTTCTTCTCGAACCAGGAGGCTCGGAGTCGAAGACCCTCTTAGCTGGAGCGTTGATGTCCATGCGTTCGATGTGGCCGAGCCAGTGTAGTCGACGGATCCTTGCCTTCCGGACTACATCCACATCTTGGTATAGCTCGTAGAGTTCGCGGTTGTGTCTTCTTCTCCATTCACCTTCCTCACAGACAGGACCAAATATCCGGCGCAGAATTTTTCTTTCGAAAGAATCCAAAATCAGCTCCGCTGTCCTGCTTATCGTCCGGCTTTCGGCTCTATACAGAAAGACTGGCAATATGAGCGTTTTGTAAAGCATGACTTTGGTCCTTCGAGTGAGGAGTTTTGACACCAGTTGTTTGGACAAGCCGAAGTAGCAGCGGTTGCCAAGGGCGATTCTATGTCGGATCTCCACTGTGGTGTCACTTGTGGAATTTACGTTTGCCCCGAAGTAGACAAACTCCTTAACTACCTCGAAATTGTAGCTGTCAATTGTTATATTTTGTCCCAGGTGGTGAGCGACGGATTGGTTTTTGCTTGACAGCATGTATTTCGTTTCGTCCTCATTGATCCTAAGACCAACTCGTTTCGCCTGTTCTTCAATCGCCGTGAATACTTCCACAATGCCACGGCGAGAACACGAGATGATGTCGATATCATCCGCGTATCCTAGCAGCTGGATGGACTTGTAAAAGATAGTGCCTTCCCTGTTGACGCCTGCCCGTCGCACTATCTGCTCCAGCACCAGGTTGAAGAAGTCACATGACAGCGCATCTCCTTGCCGAAATCCGGTGCATGTTTCGAATGGTTCCGAGGTCCTAGAACCGAGTTGCACGGTGCATCGCGTGTTTTTTAGCGTGGCGCGACACAATTGGATCAGTTTTATCGGGATCCCGAATTCGGCCATCGCCCCAATCAGTTCTTCACGATGAATGCTGTCGGATGCGGCTTTGAAATCGATGAAAAGATGGTGTGTATCGATTCGAAACTCGTTGGTCTTTTCCAGAATTTGTCGAACTGTGAGGTTTTAGACGTTCACACAATACGCTGGACAGGATCTTGTATGCGACATTGAGCAGGGATATACCTCTTTAGTTCTTGCAAGAGGTAGGATCGCCTTTTTTCTGGATGGGGCATATAGAGCTGGTATTCCAGTCGTCGGGCGTGCTTTCATCTTCCCAAATTCTGAAGATGATCTGGTGCATGCTCCCTACCAGAACATCGCCGCCAGCCTTGAATAGCTCTGATGGCAAGCCATCTGAGCCTGCGGTCTTGTTGTTCTTCATCTTCTGAATAGCTATGCCAACTTCTTCGATGCTGGGTGGGAGGACTACTTCAGTGGCTGGAGTTGGGATTTCCTCGGTCCCTACCACTCTCCCTTGGTCATGCTCGTGAAGCAGCTGCTGGAAGTGCTGCTTAAATACATCCACTATTTCCTGCGGGTCGGTGACAAGATTACCCTCGCAGTTTCGAAGAGCCTGGGTGCCCTTTTTGAAGCCTCCTGCAAGGCCTTTGGCTTCCTTGTAAAAGGCTCGTATTTTATGTTTATCCCTAGACTCATCGATATCCTTGAGCTGGGAGGCTGCGAAGATTCTTTTCTTTTGTCGCAGTAGTTTTTTTCTCCTCCCCCCCTCTGGCTCGGTACTAACCCTTATAAGTAAATAAAGAATTAGCTTTCAAACGCGCGCTCGTTTGAATCGGATTCGTGCTACCCAATATAGGAGTGCCAACACCATCAAACGAAAAAACCGCGGAGACTTAGCCGCAGACCCAACTTCAAAAAACTATTTTGTGTAAAAATCTTTGGTCCGATATGTATACACCGGAACTCTGAAGTTCGATGCAACTCGTGCCGAAGTAATAGACTCAAAAGAAGCCAACTACGGTCAACGAACAGAAACGATTTCGCGCATGAACCCTAATAAAAAGCGAAGGACTAACAATGACCCTAGAAACTAATTTTTTCATAGACGAGGGAGTGTATAAAGGGGAGATGGAATAACTGCAGATGGATTTCGGACATGAGTAACGATCCTCGGCTCTCCAAGTAAAATGTATGAAAACTTCGAGTGCAGCCCGCGGACATCTTACTATTGTGATTCAGGAAAAGTAGTCGTCCTCAAGCAGAAAGCGGATAAAAGAATACAATAGTTACCATCACCATTGCCGTTGGATACAAGATATATCAGTGCCCAGTAGCTCCTTGCTGTACATCCACAGTGTTGGTCCGCCGGTCAAGCGCGTTCGAAAGTCTCGTCGCCGTTTGTATTAACGTTGTAATGGAGCTCAAATGGACAAATTTTAAACAAATTCAAAATTTCATTGCTGCCTGTGAGACTTTTTGTCCACCAATTCCATATTAGAGCCAAAATACCGGCTTTTGACTCGGTATTACGATCCAACCTCGATTACCACTCGCTCATGAAAAAGTGGATTTCACCGGCAAAAAGTTGCAGAAATGTCAAGCTTTTCAATATTCCCCAATTTACCTGTTTACCGACCTCGAACAAAGAGGAACGTTGACCTGTTAATGGTGATCTTCAAAACGAAACTGTCTGCCGTGGATATAAAGCAAGTTCCATTTATCGTCGTTAATTCCAAACGGCTTCCACCATGCTCGAGCTTAGATTTAGGTATGCAGATATGTATAGTAATCGTATATCTGCCCAACAAAAGTTTTTTACGATTCCCATTCGTCTTATTTTCTGACATTACACAAACAACTCCCAGGCCATTCTATCAGAAAAAAACTCTACCCTTGCAAGCTGCTTAAACCTCAGCTACCACTAACTTCATTAATTTTCCCCTAAAACCCACCTAGACAAGACTGCGAAATACCTCTGCTCTGGCAGATACTCATATATATCTTCATACAATGAGCATCTGATATGTGTATTTCCCGTTACCAGCATTTCGCACACGTCCTCGTCGGACGAGTTCTTCAATAAATCTTTGCTCTTACATCTGCAAAAAGGACGCAAATAAACGGAAACCACTTCTACGAGTGACATGACGACGATGACTATGACGATGATGATGCGGATGACGATCAAGGCGACCTTCTGCGAATGTACTTCTCGTAATGCGGAAGGTCTCAACTTCGATAATAAATTATACAGTAGGGCCGCGTCTAGCTTTTTCATACCTGTGAATTCTCAAATGTGCTCAGTATAATTACAAAGGTGTTTGTGACCATTACATACCACGTCCTGGCCACAACATCTGCATACCCATCTCATATGGCCACATGCTCCCGGGTAATATAAACGACACTTTGACCCAAGAACTAGGATTTCCAGATTTAATAATGGGAACACTAAGACGGCAGCTTTAGATCGTATAACATAGTACGAGTACGTTACGAAGGTTGTGTGATGTGGGAATTAAATGCTTAGATTCTACCCCATTTAATAGGGTTGGGCTACAAGACTATTGATAATAGGAGACTCATGCGCCTGATATTGACGGACCGAACAATGAGCGATTTTACTTGAGTACGGTCGATAGAGACCAACAGGGATTTCATCCTTCCGCCTTTCAATCGTCGGTTGTTATTTTAAGACAATTGGAATACTGCAGGCGTTTTTGTGGCATTGGTGCCTAGTGGAATCCGTTGTGGTACGGGTGAGGTGTATTATCGCAGTGATTATTCAAGGGTTGGCAGTGGCGGGGATTGTGTGTTTGAGATACTTGTAGACGATTATTAATCAGTACTTGACGTGGTTGCTTAAGTAATTACACTCCGGGGAAGCGGAAATGGAATTAGGAAAGCAGATCCTTGCGTGTTTGGGTTATGTGTATTGATTATTGTTTATTGATGTTTTAGGTGGGTGAATAGAGTCTTTAAGTGGGTTAGATGGCCTATTGTATAGACCCCAATTACAGTGAGTAATTGTACTGGTGGCATATTGTCTTTACCGGGAATACAATGCTTTGTTTGAAGTCAGTAGCCTTAGCAGCAATCTAATTATCGTCTAATTATGTGACTTTAAGATGTACACAACCCACAATTGTAGAAAAATGTCATGGTCTAACTCTAAAAAACGTTACTTACTTACTTAGGTGGCGCTGCAGTCCGTGGTGAACCTGGGCCAACAAGCGTCCCCAGCTGGCATGTCTTTGGCCAGCTGTTTCCAGCGCCGCACGTCCAGTTGGTTAAGGTCCCCTTCCACCTGCGTGCGCCACCGATGATGCGGCCGTCCTCTGGCGCGCCTTCCTTCCGGAGTGGATTCGAAGATTTTTCGGGTCGGAGCTGTATTTTCCATGCGCTCTACATGGCCTAGCCACCTTAGACGCTGTATCCGTAGACGTCGTACCAGGCTGATACACCGTTTGAACAAACGGGACCGTAGATAGTGCTCAGAATTTTCCTCTCGAAACGACCAAGGGCATCTTCATCCGCTTTTGTTAAGGTCCAAGCCTCTGCGCCGTAAAGGAGGACTGGGATGATTAAGGTCTTATATAGTGTCACCTCGGTTTTCCGAGAGAGGGTTCTACTTCTCAATTGCCTCTTGAGCCCAAAGAAACAGCGGTTATCAAGAGTGATTCTGCGTTTTATCTCCGCGCTGGTGTTGTTGTCGCTGGTCATCAGTGAGCCAAGGTAGACGAATTCCTTGACCACTTCAAAGTTATATCCGCCCATGGTGACGTTCTGGCCAATACGTCGGTGTTGTCCGTCCCTTTTAGATGAAAGCAGATATTTGGTTTTACCCTCATTAACCTTGAGACCGATCCTAGGCGCTTCTACCTCAATGCTTACAAAGGCCTCATTGACGTCTCGCTGTGTTCGTCCAATCACGTCAATGTCGTTGGCGTACGCAAGCAATTGAGTAGACTTGAAATAAATCGTACCTCTTGTGTTGGCCAGTGACTCTTGCACGATCTTTTCAAGCACGATGTTGAAAAAGTTGCATAACAGCGCGTCACCTTGCCTAAATCCTTTTTCAAAATCAAAGGTCTCGGTTTGCTCATTACCGACCTTAATGGGGCAGCGAGAATTCTCCATTAACATCCTGCACAGTCGGACGAGTTTGGCAGGGATGTTAAAATTAGACATGGCTTTGTATAGCTAATCTCTATACACGCTGTCATATGCAACCTTGAAATCGACGAAGAGGTGGTGAGTGTCGGTTTGGTATTCATGGGTCTTCTCCAAGATCTGCCGTAGCGTAAACATTTGATCTATTGTGGATTTACCTGGCCTGAAACCACACTGATAAGAGCCGATCAGGTTATCCATCAACGGTTTCAGGCGTTTACACAATACGGCAAGAGAGAAGATCTTATATGCGATGTTAAGGAGACTTATTCCCCTATAGTTGGCGCAGTAATAGGGGTCTCCTTTCTTATGGACCGGGCAAACGATGCTGAGATTCCAATCGTCGGGCATGCTTTTCTCCGACCATACCTTGCAAATGAGATGGTGCATGCACCTTACCAGCTCATCTCCAGCTGCCTTAAGAAGCTCAGAAGACAGGCCGTCTGCGCCCTCGGCTTTATTAGACCGTAGTCTTGATATCGCTATTTTGACTTCGTCTAGGTCGGGTGGACTGAATTCTGTTTCATCGTCGTCCATTACGAATGGCTCGTTCTGCCTGACAGCGGTATCTTGTCTATCATCGCCGTTATACAGTCTGCAGAAGTGATATTTCCAAATCCTCAACATCGACTGCGACTCTACTACCAGTTCTCCTTTTTTATCCCTGCAGGCCGCCGCTCTGGCTTTGTAGCCATGGCATGTTCGTTTTACCTTATTGTACAACTTACGGGCGTCATTCCTGCGGAAGCATTTCTCCATCTCCTCGATCTCACAATTTCCGTGCTCTCTCTTCTTTCTTCTGAAAAGCGTGTGTTCCTCTCTTCTCTTCTGCTCATAGATTTCGCGAGCAGCTCTCGTCCGTCGTTACAGCATGGCTTTATATGCCTCTTGTTTTCTTGCATGGGCTTATTCGCATTGTTCATCGAACCAGGGGTTTCTAGGTGATGGCGGTTTGAAACCCAGCACCTCTGAGGCAGCGTCTCTGACGGCGCTCTGGCAATGCGCCCATTCCTGTTCTATTATTTATGCTGCTGTGTGCGGATATTTATAGAGAGCGGAGGAGACACGATCGGCAAAGATTCTGGTAGTCTCTTGCGCTTGTAGCTTTCCGACGTCAAACTTACGTTGTCCTACTCGACTCCTAAGCATTCCTGATATCCTCATTCGTACCTTGGCTACAATAAGGTAGTGGTCCGAGTCAATGTTGGCCCCTCGGAAGGAAGGGGGAATCGCGTGCTCGCTACAAGGAGGTTACGCCCCGCAACCTAAGGGGATTTAAGTGGAAGTGTTGTAAAGCTGCCTACAAAGGCTTTGTTCTGTAGTGAAAAGAACCCCTTGCCTGATACTTCGTTAGATATAGACATAGACACGCTTGTCCGTATTCGTAACACAAACACTGGCCAACGAACGAACAAACAGCTGTGCCATACACAAGCTCATGAAGAAATCGCATCCACCCTGGTGGAACGCAGACCTAAGCAAGCTCCGCAAAGTCTGTCGCAAGCTCTTTAAAAAAAACCAAGAAAACTACAAACGGTACGGACTGGAGCCTGTACAAAGAATCACCGAGAAATTGCAAGCAATCCCTGAGGAAAGAGCAAAGGAAATCATGGTGGCTTTTCTGCAGCACTCTGGAAAAAATCTCAGTCGCCTTTAGACTAAGCATAGTTCTCTCAAAAGATCTTTCTACTTCTAGCTGCCTTTTCTCCAATGGAGTATGGGCAACGTCAGAAAAAGAAACACTTAATCTTGTCCTCAACGCGCACTCTCCAGATTGCTCGGAGATGCAAACTCAGAGCAAACACGGAGAACTCAAAACTCTCCTGTAACAGAGGGACAGTACGATCATATATTCTCTAAAGGTAAAATCACTTGGGCGATAAAAATCACCAGGGCTGGATGGAATCTAACCCATCAAACTTGCACTAACTATGGAGTGTATAATCACCTTCAAAGGGTGTCTAGTCCGGAGACATATTTTGGAAAATTGGAAGTTCGCAAGGGTACTTTTCATCCCCAAGGCTGGCAAGACCTTCGGACTATCTGTTTATCATTCTTCATACTAAAAACTCTAGAAAGGTTGACAGACTTAGATATACATGCGCCAAGACGTTGATCTATTTCTAATCTCCAAGTCAAAACATGGTTACTGCAAATATAAATCTGATGAAACGGCCTTACTGAGGAGGAAAATCGAAAGATCAATCCACATCAAAGAATATACCTTAGCAGCCTTCCTAGATACAGACGGCGCCTTCAACAACGTCACATCGAAAGCAATAGTTAGGAAATCTAAAAGTGAAGAGGACCCTAAGAGAGCCGATTGGCAAGTTACTTTCAACACACAAATACTTCTCTAAATTGGGAAGTGACGTAACCCTTAGATCGGTTACCAGAGGTAACCCACAAGGACGGGTCTTATCTCCTCTTCTCTAGAACGTAGTTGCAAACGAACTACTGACTAAACTGGAGAAAGAAGGACTCGAAGTTATTGCCTTCGCTGATGAAGTTGCTATTGCCATCTCGGGCAAATGTCTATGAATCTAAACTGAATGACCGTAAGCGTACATCATTCTCCATACTGTGCAAATGGGCACAAAATAACGGACTCGGAATAAATGTCCAAAACGGAACTTGTGCTCTTCACTGGAACGCACAAAATCCTCAAATATGCTCAATCACTCTACTCGCTACCTGGCTAACCTGCTCTTCTAGTGCCAGATTACTTGGCATTGTACTAGATAGGAAACTAACCAAGAAAGACAACCTAACCGAATGAGCAAAGAAGGCAACGGTAGCTCTCTACACTTGCAAGAGTGTATTAGGGAAAAAATGGGAATTCAACCCCGCACTAACCGTATGGTGGTACATCACATTCTCTAGCCCTATTCCAATGTATGGTATGGTAGTCTGGTGGACTGCACTGGGCAAAACAACATACCACAAACAAATCGAGAAGGTACAGAAGTAAGCTTGTACGTACTTCACCGGGGCCCTAAAGTGTCTACTCCAACGGCGGCAGTCAACATGCTTACTTATTACTTAGATGGCGCTACAGTTCGGGATAAGCCTGGGCCTCAACCAACAAGCCTCTCCTGCTAGCACGATCTCTTTCTAGCTGTTTCCAGTATCGCACGCCCAGTTGGTTAAGGTCCCTTTCCAAATTAGTGCGCCACCTTAGATATGGCCATCCTCTGCAACGTCCTCCTTTCGGGTTGGAATCAAAGACTCTTCAGGACGGAGTTGTGCTGTCCATCCGCTCTACATGGCCTAGACATCTAAGACGTTGGATCCGTAGACGTCGCACTAGGCCGATGTCGCTGTACAGCCCGTTCCATTCGTGATTGAATGTTCTCCTCCACTCTCTCCCTCAACATAAATGGAACCGAAGATGGCATGCAGAACTTTTCTCTCTTTATGTTTATGTATTTTCCTCTAAATACATACATACATACATAATAGTTATAGCTACCAATACTGACGTTCTGGCCCAGTTATAGGGGTCTACTTTTCTATGGACCCGACAAACGATGCTGATATTCCATTCATCGGACATGCTTTCTTCCGACCATATCTTACAGATGAGCTGGTGCATGCTCCCAACCAACTCATCTCCAGCCGTTTTAAAAAGCTCGGCAGGCAGTGCTGTCAATCTTTACGTATTTACGTATTCTATGTTCTGGCTGACATTTAAATTCAAGGCATAAATAAGAGCCGCACCACGATCTTACATTTCAAATTAATTTATTCGCGAAATTTCAGAAAAAAATCAATTCCAACGAATCCGCCCGATAAAAGGCCAATGATACCTCTCATAACCCATCTTACCACACAGTCATCCCTCTGTACTACTCGCGTGTACAGACCATAACACCTCACTCGATTCGGCCAATGTTCCAGGTTGGATTACCTACATTCACAAAATGCAATTAATTTGCATTTTCTGCATTATCAGCCGCCACAGAACGAAATAATAATAATTGAGCCGATGGCATGGCGTAGTGGTGGCGGATCGGCAGCAGACAAGAACAGAGACAGAAGGAAGTGGCCGAATTCGAAGCCAGAATTCTATCGAATTCTGATTAAAACACCATTCGTGCTCCTGCAGGCGCTTTTCAGTGGATTTGCATTCATATTCACTACCGACCGACGACGATGACGACAACAACGACGACAACGACGACTACAATAGTAGCAATAATTGCTGTCGTAAGAGCACCGGTATACAGGCGTCCCACCTGGGTCACGAACACCAGGCACCTATTAGGCTACCTGGTAAAGATCCATTGCACAATAGACATTCGTTAATTAAATTCCATTATTTATCCTATGACGTGTTGGATTTATCGAATCGGATATCCCGATCCGGTGATTCTAGAAATTCCGAGATTTTAAGTTTTGTGGTTGAAGGAAATGATCTTGGTTACAAGCGTGCCAGCATCCGTGTATTTCATTTCTATCGTTATCACCCGTGTCCGTGTATGAGCAAAAAGGAAGGAAGAAACGTTGGGGTTTCGATTGTAAATCCAAGTGACTGTTCCGCAATCTCTTCTGGAGGAACGTGCCGCGTGTTCGCATAATGATGATGTCCTTCCCTCAACTGTCCACTTGATTTCAAACTTTGAACTTTATTTGTTTTTTGATTATTTTTGTCCTTGTTTGTTAGTCACTTTAGCTGCAAGATTGCTACAGTAGAAGTAACATCGTAACGTCAACCATTGGAAGCTTGGGTAGTTCCTCTGTGGGCAGCAGTGACGTGGGATGAAACCCATCCATCCATTATTACAATGAATCTCCGAACAGATGCTCCTCCTTCTATTCCATCGTCCCAGCGAGCTTGATGTACGAGCACTATGTATACGTTGAACCAACAGCCAGAGCGCCAGAGATCCCTTTCGACCAAAACGTGACTGCATTACGAAATTGTTTCTGTAAAATGAAATTATAAATAAAATGGAGAGGGAAAGAAACAGGACAAGACAGCGAAACCAGGAGGCAAGATTGCTATGGAGGCCGTCTATCGGTCGCAAGTCTTATAGCGACTTTTCGATTACCACAACATTTATGCAAAATTTAATTACCCTTTGATCAAGTTTTAAATTCCTAACGTCCCAGGCTACCGACCCTCCATGACCTTGTTTTCGACAGCAATCCGCATCTGGACATGAGCCTAACTCTCCGTCCCCGCTGGACGCAATAGTCCAGCACAATTCGGATGAATGTATTTAATCTTGTTTTCTTTGACATCATTACGAGCACATTCCGTCGTTTCCTGGGAAACGGCTTGCAGATTGTATCCAGTCCCGGTTGACTCGGAGAAGTGATGCTATTGCAAGGACCACTCCAATGTGCATGATGCATGTGATTCCGGAGTATGGTGTGTGAGGATATTCTGCTTCGTCACTTGTTGTACATTCTTTGCTTCTTGCCAATGTCTCCTTGAGTTCTTGGAACTATGTTAGTGATGTATCGGGGGAAATTGAGATTTTCATTCGACGGCTGCAGGGGTCGGTATTGTTGATAGTTGAAGCAGGACATGGCTATTAGAGATGAATGCGTCGTATTTGTTGTTTCAATTAGTTATGGAAACGGACATATTTCTCGACATCATTTTAAATGAAGAAAATGGAAATTTGTTAAGAGCATTATGACTCTTTAGAATTGCAACAGGAAACCGACAGAACATGAACAAGTGGATTAGGTTCAAATGAAATCTGGTCTCTGACCCGATTTTTACAGATGTTGCCATTGCGACTCGGGACTTTGTGAGTTCATTTCCTGACCGCTTATGATGCTGTGGAAGGATGTGAGGTGGTGTACTCGTCTTCGGATTTTCAAGTCAACGCATAGATGTTTGCTAAAGAACTGCAGACAATAACGTTGCTAGGAGTAGAAATACTTGCAAGTACTTTTATATGAGCTTATGTCCGTATTTCTTCGATCTTTTAGGTCCATCTTGATAGTTATTGGAAATGGTGACACAATTCCATTAGAGATTTTCTCTTCATTGATAGACAAATCCGTTCCAGGAATGGATTTAAGCTCCCTTAATAAACCTCCACGTCAGAGGAATGTGTCCTATTTGCTCAGTTTGATCTGTTGTCTAAATTAACACAAGACTTTCAGAACTTCATGAATGAACCTTTTGCCATTGTTCTGTCGATCGAATCTGGTGCTTCATAATGAAAGCCAGATGATGAGGATTCTATCTTCAAAGTCATAGGTGTCATTTAAAATGCCATGATTAAGACGTCGATGATGATGTGTGTCCTTTTTTGATGACATTAAGTTCGAGTCGACTTTTTTAGCCGTGAGCGCCAAGGCAAACCTGCACCGATTGAGGGTGGTCTTTGATCCACTAAGTCGAAGACAGTTGCAGGAACTATCTTGGAGAATACATGATCAGCGTTGGTATTCATTGATCTAGTAGTTGAACAGTAACTTTGGTCATAAAATAATATTAAGTGGCGTGGTTCACTTCACGTTTTCTTCTTTTTCTTCATGTCGCTACAGACCGGTTGGGCCTCAACCAACAAGGGACTCCTGCCAGCACAATCTCTTGCCAGCCGTCTCCAGTCACGCACACCAAGTTGGTTGAGAAGCACTTTTCCACTTGTGTGTGCGCGCCATTTGATTCGAGGGCTTCCTCTGTTGTGTTATCCCAATGGCTCGGATTCAAAGATTTTTCGGGCCGGAGCTATATTGTCCATACGCTCTACATGTCCTAGCTATCTGAAGTGTTGCTTCCGCAGACGCTTAACTAGACACATGCCGCCGTACAACCGGTACAGTTCGTGGTTGAATCTTCTCCTCCAGATCCGATCAACGTAAACAGGACCAAAGATCATACGCAGAACTTTTCTCTCGAAAATTTTCCCATCCGCTTGCATTAGCGTACATGCCTCTGCACCATAAAGCAGGATTGGGATAATTAGGGTATTATATAAGGCCCGCTTGGTTTTCCGAGAGATGGCTCTGTTACTCAATTGCCTTTGGATCCCAAAAAAACAGCGATTGGCAAGAAATCTTCTGCGTTTTCTTCCGGGTGCTGTTGTTGTTCGTATTAGTTAATGCGGACGAAGTCCTGCTGCCCATTGAGACGCTCTGTCCGAGGCGTCGATGTTGTGCTTAATTTCTTGGTAATAACATATACTTCGTTTTAAATTAAATCACACACAACATGGGTGATTGAGAGAAGCTCGGCTTAGGTCCTTCATGGGCTGTAACGCCAACATACATACATACATACATATACTTCGTTTTGCCCTCTTGTACCACCAGACCCATTTTTGCCAGTGCCAGAAAACGCCTCATTGCTGGCCCGTTGCATTCGACTAACCATGTCAATATCATAGGCGTAAGCTATCGTTGAATAGACTTTTGAAAGATCGTGCCCCTAGTGCTAACTTGTGAGTTTCGCACGATTTTCTCAAGTCTTCTTCTCTTCTTTGTTAAAAAAGTCACCGACCTTGATGGAGCAGGGAGCATTTTCCATCGTCTTCCTACACAATCTGACGAGCTTGGCAGGGATGCCAAAACTAGACATGGCTCAGTACACTGTAAATTGTAAGGGTGTTACTGCAATACACCAAAAGGTGTGTTTCCATTGTATTAATTTTTTTATGCAATTTAAAGTGTGTTATTATGAAAATACACAAAAGGAATTTTCAAAATTATATGCAACCTTGCCAGAAAGGATATTGCGACCAAGACCAATGGTTAAATCACTGGACTCCAAACCCAGTGATCCGTGTTTGAATCTCAAGGTTCGTGTGAACAGTCCACGCTCTCCGAGCATTTATCGTTTCGAGGCTTATCAAGGCCGAAATATTGTGCTTTGTTTTTTGTTTGATTGAATTGATTGTTGTCTTTTGTTGCGAAGACACGTCATTGAGGGTCATGCCATCCGGCTCGTAGGGACCAATGTAGAATGGGAAACGAGAGGTTGAGTGTCCTTACTTTTTTGGTGGCTGAAGACACTGAGATTTGAATTCAGATACTGAGTTGGGAGTCCAGTGTATCAACCATTGCGCCATGAAGATGGCTTGCAAATTACTTTCTGATAAGGTTGCATATAGTTGACTGATTGATCCAAAGCGTGTTAATTATTAATAAGTGTATCGCTGCAACACACTCGATGCGTTTAGAGTTTTTATTCTTAACACGCAATAGAACGTGTTATAGTTTTAACGTGAATAGATGTCTCGATTTCAAAGATCTAATGTGTTAATTGACACACTTAATCTTAAAGTGCGTCTAGTTACACACTTGTTGCGTGTTGTTTAACACACTTGCATTTGCAGTGTATACCTCGTCTCTATGCACGCTATCATATGCGGCCTTGAAATCGACATATAGGTGGTGAGTGTCGATCTGCATTTCTTGGGTCTTTTCCTGGATCTGCCGCAGTCTGAAAAGTTGGTCTATTGTGGACCTCCCTGGTCTGAAACCACATTGATAAGGACCTATCAGGGTGTTAATGAACGGTTTCAGGCGTTCACACAAAACAGCAGAGAGGATTTTGTATGCGATGTTAAGGAGACCGAGCCCTCTGTAATTGGCGCAGTCAAAGGCGTCTCCTTTCTTGTGGATCGGACAAACGACACTGAGATTGCACTCGTCGGGAATGCTCCAACCATATTTAACAGATTAGCTACTGCACGCGCCCTGTCAGGTCATACCGAGCTGTTTTAAACAGTTCCACGGACAGTCAGTGCGATCCAGCAGCTTTGTCTGACGTCAGCCTTGATATTGGTCTCTTAACTTGTCGAGAGGACGGAAATACTGTCTATCGTCATCCAAGTTGTGTGGAGCATTCTGCCTGATAGCGGTATTTGAGTTTTCCTCGCCGTTTATCCGTCTGCAGAAATGATTCTTCCATGTTCTCAGTATCGACTGCGACTCTATTACAAGTTTTCCACATTCCAGTTCCGCAGGCTTCGGACCGGAATTAGTATTCACTGGATAGCTGTTTCACCTTTTGGTAAAACTTCCGGACTTCATTCCTGCTGTAACACCTCGCCATTTCCTCGACCGCGCGCTTCTCATGTTCCTTCTTTTTCTTTTTGAGAAGCCGGTTCTCCTCTTTTTTTTTCTGTTTGTCGACTTCACGAAAAGAGGGCGTCGTGGCGCAGTGGTTAGTGTGTTGGACTCTGGCGCACGATCAGCGAGTTCGGATCCCGATAGCACCAACGCCATCGAATGTTTATTTCGCGGCATCCCTCCTCGGCGGGGTACTGGGAAAACCCCCCGTAGTATACTTGCCTAGAAAAAGCTTCTCGACTCAAGCCGTTCGGAACCGGCGTTAAACTGTAGGTCCCTTTCACCTGTGTAAAAAAAAAAAATCACACACAACATGGGTGATTGAGAGAAGCTTGGCTCTGGCCCTTTACGGGCTGTAACGCCACCAAAGCAAGCAAGCAAGACTTCACGAACAGCGTGAAGGCGAATTGCTTAGCTGCGTGGCGTCATTCCACATAAAACCGCGTAGATCTTTTGTGATGCAACTTACTTACCCACATTGTCGCCATACGGAACTTCCAGCGAGGCTTATTTGTCAAAGCATATTGATGTTCGCGAGCTCGTTCAAGTCATTAATGGGGCCAAGAAGGACATTTATACATGTAATTAATGGGCTGTCCTTTTGTCCTTTTCCTTTTCCTTTTCCTTGCAGAAGCTGAATATTCTGCAAAAGGCGTTTGCGTTTCTGCTGAATTGAAAATTCACTGACACTGAAAGTGTCTATTCATAAGCTGATTGGCAATCTGGCTGTCATAATGAAGTGTCGTGCTAACATTGAGCTTTGCCCAAATGTACTTTGGTTGAGCCCTCAGACAACCTACGGTTTGTGGCAGTAACAAAGTTTTTAAGATTCTAAACGACCGGCGAGCTCATCCGCCGGACAGAATCAAGATAGATAGATAGAAATCAAGAGTTCAAACTAATTTCCAAAATCCATTTTGCCCTTTATTGCTCCGAAATTAGTTGCAAACTGAATATATTGTCAACCTAATAAATCCACTAATATTGCAAATGCTCCCTTCTGGCGCACATGCTCGAAGCAACCCAAACGCTACCCTATTGACATGCATCCGTTGTAGTCCGTTTCGATATTAAATCTTTTGTTATTTAGAAATCAATTTAATCTGCACGAATCCTTGCCAAATAAAATAAAATACGATTCGGATACATCCTCATGCACTACCTATAGTTGTTGAGAAGGAGTAAGGAGTAGAGGAGCAAAAAAAAAAGGATAACTCAAAACAGAGAACAAAGCGGAACAATCAAAGATCAATCGGGCACGTATCCTTCCACGTCTGTTACACATGTGATGCAGGGATACTACAGCAACTTACACCGCCCACACCCATTCTATCCTTCGTCTTCTTCGTCGAGTGTATCCTAATAAATCTTCTAAGTTTTCATTTTTATTCCACAACACTCGTACCCTGTGTGGGAGGAGGATGGATTTCTGGCCCAGCTGCCTGCGCCACTTCAATATATAGATGTGTGTGCTGCTGATACAAAATTGGTATAATGCCATATGATGGGAGGAACATGAGCGTGCCTGACTCTATTTAGATTCTGCTACCAAGAGGCCATTCATATCCCACTCTTTATCTCACTCTCTCATGAATTCACTTGCTCAAAAGTATCTAGAATTGAAGAAATTCACAAGCAGTTAAAAGTAGATGTAAACCAACGTCCTCAAGAACAGTTCAACATACCAATATCGAAGGCAGAATGGAGAACACAGATGAAGTGAACAAAGCAATAACCAAGCTAGTTTGGAAATAGATTTGTCGTCCTTTCATTTCCGATCAAACGAACATCTGTTAGGCCTTCCTTTGCAATATTGCTCTCTGTTACAACAAACCGATACGATACTTGGACGACACACAAACAAGTGACCTGAATAAATTGTTAAGATCATCGGAGAAAAGGCAGCTTAGGAAGGGATTGTCTATGCCAAAAGTTGGTATTAGGATGTTTTTCAAACATACACTTGTACAATGTGTTCCCTGTCACGTTCTCCGGGCTATGTCCTGCAACCACCGGTAAACTACCCGTTTTTCATATTCGAATGTGATCAACCGGAAAAGTGGCATACGTAATTTTGGTTTCTTTCCCAGCTTTCGCCCCCCATTCGTTTGGGTAACCCCTGGGATATACTCATGCCATATATTCGATACGTACAAGCCCCTTAGCATAATGGGATTCAAATAAAAAGGTTCAAAGTGGTTGTTGGTTGGCTGGATGAGTGGTTGTGTACCCCACTGACGAAATGCGTATGCGATGGCAGCGGCTGTGCTCTATGGACTTATCTAACATCGAACGAAATCCTTTAAAGCTGATCGAACGGGCTTCGATTTTGTTCTCTTCTCGAAATGGGCGATAGATGGATGGAGGAGGGATTCCTTTGAGAAAGGAAAATTATCAAGGATATCGAACGGAGCAGGAGCACAAAAGGGTTCGACGAATAAATTTGAATTGGATAAATAATTTATAAAGCTTATAACATAAAATGACTCTTTTATTCATAAATACATGATACCTTTGAGCAGTTTGTTGGATTTGCGCCCGCCTGTCTGCCTTCAAATGAAATTGGCTGCTTTACGAGAAGTCCGTGTATTGATATGGTGCCCGGGGTGGTGGTGGACATCTGCCGCCCATATTCCTGTATTTTATGAGTTTTTCCTTCACACTCCTCTCAAGTGTGGTTTTATTCGTTTGAATGCAGATGTCGTTCGATGGGCATTACATAATTACTTTCGTGTCGAAAGCGATATTAAAGAGAAATGTTTTTGGTAACTACACCGTTTTCAGGGAAGGGGAAGCGAGCAAACAGAGAAAGGAAGTTGATCGCGCTTAACGTGGCAAACTCCTGCTTCGATCTCTGTCCCTGTTGAGTTCAAGTTGACACACTGCCTTCGCAGCCAGGTAGTGAACCAATTTTTGCAGACACCCGACTCCCTTTTTTCTGTGGAAAGAGGAACCTGGTCCTCCAGATTGGGGGTTGTGCTTAGGTGTGATGTGACTATCACGGAAAAAATAGATTGTTGCGAAGCAACCACAAGCCTCGGATACTGACGGATACAAGGCTGACGACCCCTGTGAACGACTAAATGACTTGCAGACCGGGTACAGTATATCAACTGTAGCAAACCTTCAACTGCTATAAAGTATTTTTATTTTATTTATTTATTTATTTATTAGGATATTAATACAATTACTAAAAATTGCAATTAATACAGAGGTAAGAGCAACTAGCAGCATAGGCTTTCGGCTCTGGGACTTAGAATTAAATTAGATTACAACATTTTCGAATATTGTTTTAATTTTTAGGATATGGTTTGGGTTAGGTTCTTTGAGGAGACTTAATAGGTTAATGTTTGTACCATAATCGTTAAGAAGTGTTGACTGCGATGATAAAAAGCATAAACTTAGGAGATGAGTAACGGTGATCATGTTGTGGCAGTTTTGGCAGGATGGTGGAGGATTTCTTTTGAGCAGGTGTTGGTGCGTATATGTTGTGTGGCTGAGTCGGAGCCGGATAAACCTTCTTAGATCCAGTTTGGGAATGTTTGTTGGGAATTTCGGCTGGATTTTATTTGGGTTGATGCTTTTGTAGTGGTGACTGTAGTGTTCCCATTCGAGTAGTTGTTGTTTGCGGCACTCTTGGATGATTTGTCTTTTCATGTCAAGGCGTGAAAAAGTGTCAAAGGTGTAAGTAGGGGCCATTAATGTAGAGTTTGCAGCAGCGTCTGCGAGTTCATTCCCTTCGATACCAACATGACCTGGTGTCCATATCAGTTTTAACTTAGAATTTGTTTTGATTAGTATATCACGGATTTTGACTATGATGTTGTGGTCGTTTTTAGGATTAACAATGCCTTGCAGTACTGACAGGCTATCGGAGCAAATGGCCCATTTCCCTACTGTTTTTTAGCTTCTTTTTGCAGCTTCAAAAATAGCTAAAGCCTCGGCGGTGAAGATGGAGGAAATGTTTGGTAGGACGCCTTATATGATTACAGAGCCGCATTGGGTTACGACCGCAAAAGCTGTATTTGTATCTGTTTTAGAGCTGTCTGTGTATACAAAGTTCCAGCCTTGGGATTTGAGGTCATTCCATATTTCGAGAAAAAGAGCCTTGTAAGTCGAGTTATTCGTACGATCTTTACGAAAATCTTGCAGATTCAGTAGCACTGAGTCTTTATGAAGTAGCTACGGTGGTTGGGTCGGTGAAAATGTTGGCGTTCTTGTGCAAGAAAGACTAAGATTTTTACCGCGTTCGAGAATGCTGTGAATGGCGGAAGGGATCCTTCGGCTACGTTTATGGTTGATGGCATTGTTCAGTTATAGAAATATCGTTTTCGATACGATTAGCTGCTGCGTTTTTTTGTCGGTAGGGGGGATAAATTGAGACTCTCAAGTATAAAGTAGATATAACCGCACTCTAAGAAGTGCGATGGCAAAGACGGATGAAGAACTGCGACATCTACTACGGGAATTGCTACAAGGAAAACAAACAACGCCAATTCGAATGCGGATTGGTTATTCGAGGAAAACTTCGACAAATATTCTTGAGCTTTCGGCTTTTGGCGAATGCCTCATAACAATCCGCATCATGGCTAATTTCGGGAACATTAGCTTAATAAGAAAAGGACGATCGATTCAAAGATGACATCTACGATCTTTTAGACAGAAACTATGCTCAATGTCCTAGCTACGATACAAAAATAATACTAGGAGACTACGGTGAAGTATAGCTTAGACGACACCACGTCCGAAAACGGAGACCGGCTGCTTGATTTCCTGGCCGGGCGTAATCTCCTTCTACGTGATTCCTGCATCTCAACATCTACAAAGGAACCAGATAGATAGACGATCAACGGCACACACTGCTCTAGCATCCTAAATGTACGAACCTTCCGAGCAGCCAACATCGACTCGGATGATTACCTTGTTGTAGCCAAGGTACCATTCCTCGCAGTCGAGCTGGGCCACGAACATTTGACGTCGGAAAGCTACAATCGCAGGAGACCGCTAGGATCGTTGTCGATCGAGTTCCTCCCAATCTCCCGCAACATCCGATGATACAGACTCAATACACAGAACAACATTGGGAGCATTGCCAGCGTTTGAAGAAGCATTTGATGTGCTGGCTTTCAAGCCGTCGCCTGCTAGAAATCCCAGGTTTGATGAGCAATATGAGCAAGCCCATGCAGCAAAGCAAACTGTTTACAAGCCCATGCTGCATATACGGACGAGAGCCGCTCGTGAATACTACGAGCAGAAAAGGAGAGAGGAACACTCGCTTTTAAGGTAGAAAAAAGGGAACATGGAATGCCTGAGATCAAGGAGATGGAGAGATGCTACCACAGGAATAACGCTCGCAAGTTTTATGAAAAAGTAAAACGAGCGGAAGCCTGTAGGGATGAAAATGGACAATTAGTAGTAGAGTCACAGTCGTTGCTGAGAATAAAAAAGGCGGATAAAGATCTAATACCGCTGTAAGCAGAATGATCCATTCGCAACGGACGAAGATGCGGGTGAATTTCGTCAATTATGTAGATGAAATTAAGCTCGTAATTTCGAAGATTCAAACTAATACAGCCGCGCGAAAGGATTGTCTGCTGAGCTATCTGTAAAATATAGTCGGAGGAAAGCATGCCCGACGTCCATCGTTTGCCGTTCCACGAGAAAGGAGACTCCTATTACTGTGCCCATGACAGCCTTTTTAACATTGTATATAAGATCTTGTCTGCCGTATTGCATGAACGCCTTATTGTGTGAACGCCTGTTCGAAGGCGAATTAACCGAGACCTTTGATGTTAAAAAGGGATTTATAAAAGGTGACGCACTGCCATGTAACTTTTCAACCTCGTCATGAAAATATCATATGAGACTCACTGCTTTCCAAAGAGTCTTCGAGGAGTCCAGCCCCGAGGGACGACGCAGTAGAGGACGACCGATTGTAAGGTGGTGCACACAGGTGGAAAGGGACCATTACCAACTGGGTGTGCGTCGCTGGAAACAGCTGGCAAAAGACCATGCCAGCTGGAGGAGCTTGTTGGTTGAGGCCCAGGTTCACACCGGACTGCATTGCCACCTAAGAAGAGAAGAACAAGCTACAGCGTTTTCAATCGCACAAAAACGCCGCCATTTGATGTAAGAAGTAAGTATTTCTACATCGCCTTATTAGGGTTCCAATTTGGCAAGTCGACTGCCTGTCAACAACACATAATCATACATCCGAGCGATTAATTTTCAGTACAATAATGTCCTAATCACCGGATTCACACCTCCGCACTTTAGTCATTCATTATTTCCGCCAAGAAGCAGCAGGGAATCCCCATCAGCATGATTGCACCCAAAGGACATTCCAAAAGATTTGTAATTAATTTCACTATAGTTACTCGAACGTACGAGTATACGGATGTCTGTGCATAATTGTGAAAGGCCTCATTAGGGATAACCATCTTACAATAAGCACACTAGGTATACTCGCACGTCAGAACGCTCTCTCCGAGTATGACATGACGTACGCTCATATGTGTAGGTGTTTCCGTTTCATTAAAACTTTTAATAAATACGAAATGACATTTGCACGTCACCTACTTGAAGCCACCCCAGAATTACACTTGACTTTGCTCTCATCCGGTGAGTCGCCGCATGCCGTCGTCGCCATTCGTGCTGCTTGTGCCTTCGACTCAACCGCTTCCTCGACTCTAGCAGTTTAACCGCTATACAAAGCGCGAGCATTGTGTGTGTAATGAATTAATTACACGTCTGGCACGAGCGAGTTTTCCTTTTCAGTAGGTTGTGCCTGTAGCAGCCTATTCGGGATAATGCAGAAGGGAGACTAATTGAAATAACCTCAATCATTTGACGTGGGAGTCGACGTGCTTCGAAGGGTTAATTTGTTAGCTCTGTGGTAATCGTCTTGAAAAGTGGTTTAGCTGCTGCGCAAGTGAATTGTTTTTTAATTAATTCCAATCCGATAATGCTGTCATAATGATACATTTAAAATGATGTTGGTATAATGGAATTTGAGCTTTGTGAACGACATGAGTATCGATTGTAATTGTAACTTTAAACTGTCAGTCAGTCAGTAAATGACACAATGATGGCTCGGGAAGGTTTAAATGGTCAGTAGCGTTGTGTGGAAAAGTGAATTGATTTTTTTTACAAGTCATAGGTCGAATGCCGATGACACAATGTCATATAGCCTATGCTGTACAAGGCAACTCGTTATTGCGTCGACATGCTATATCGGCTTGGCTTTTACTGTCTATTTTTCGCTGTATTATTTCGGCCGATTAGTGTCAAGTAGTTTACGGAGCACCGTGGTGTTGGCCTCTGACACCGATGACACGGGATCGAATCCCGACACAGCCATGTCATCGAACGTGTTTTCACGGTGCTTCTCCTCAGCGGGGTTCTGACAAAACCCCCTGTAGTATATAATTGTCTTGAAAAGCTCTTCGAAATTCGCCGTTCGGAACCGGCAATAAGACTGTAGGTCCCTTTCAGCTATGGGAAAATGGGAAAATGAAATCACACACAACATGGGTGATTGACAGAAGCTCGGCTTAGGTCCTTCATGAACTGTAACGCCAACATATGTACATACACACATACAGTTTACAGATGTTGGTTTTTTTATAGCTTATTTTGTTAGGACTTGCGTCGAGAGTTAGAGCAGAAGGAAAATGACACATTGCGACATCTCTAGATAAGTTAATAAATAAAACGATTTGATTTGCATTACTACACATCACGGAGACGTCAACTGGCCCTTCTTTCTAAGGTCACGGAAACGCTTACAAATTATCAGCTAAGGAAATATCTCGAGTCATAGAAACTCCTCAATGACCGGTAGTATGGCTTCCGCAGCAACAGATCCACTGGTGATTTGTTGGCATATCTCACCGAGAAGTGGAATCGTTCACTCCACCAGGCGGGTGAGAGCAAAATAATTTCACTTGATATTTCGAAAGCATTTGACAGAATTTTGTACGAAGCTTTTTGTCGAAAATGTGTGCATTCGGGATCGATGACTCCCTTCTGCTATCGATTAGAAGCTACATTTCGAATCGTTCAATTCAAGTTGTTTTGGACAGATTCAAGTCCGACATCTATTTCTTATTTGCTGGTATTCCCCAGGGCTCCATCTTGTCTCCGATACCCTTTCTCATTTTTATAAATTATCTTTGTCTGCCACTTATAATCCAATCCACTCCTTTGCTGACGGCAGTACGCATACCTTCTCCTATTCGTTCACTACTTTACGACCGCAGCGTATGCTGTATGTTGGCGTTACAGTCCATGAAGGACCAAAGCCGAGCTTCTCTCAATCACCCATGTTGTGTGTGATTGCCGGTTTATTACCGGTTCCGAACGGCGAATTTCGAAGAGCTTTTCAAGGCAAGTATATACTACAGGGGGTTTTGTCAGAACCCCGCTGAGGAGAAGCACCGTGAAAACACGTTCGATGACATGGCTGTTGTCGGGATTCGATCCCGTGTCATCGGCATTAGAGGCCAACACACAACCCAGTGCGCCACGGCGCCCGATATCGACAGCATCGTTGCATGGGGTAAAGAATAGAGTGGAATTGAAGGCGTCCAAAACATAATACTGTCGTTAAAGCGTATAGCTAACCCACAGCAATTATCCATGAATGGCCTTGCATCTCAGAAACCGGAAAGCTTTCCATACTGGGTATGTGTGTTGCTCACAAGTTTAATTGGAACGACCACATATTCAGTGTCGCCAAGAATGCTGTAAAATGCCTAGGCTTCTTATATGGATGCAAGAAATATTTCTAACCTTTAGATCTGACTCCAATCTATAAGGCATTCCTAATAGACCGAAGACAAAATTGCGCGATAAAACTGATAGGTGACTCCAGCTTTACCAAAACATTGGACTCGCTGGAACATCGCAGGAACATTTCCTGCCTTTCCTTGTTTTATCGTTCTTTTCTCTGGTGGCGTTATAGCCAATGAAGGATCAGACCAAAATTCTCTCAATCACCCATGTTGTGTGTGAGCTCACGCTCTTTAGAATCAGCAATAAACTAGGTCCCTTTCACCTATGGAAAAGTAAAATCACATACAACATGGATGATTGAGGGAAGCTAGGCTTAGTTTCCCCATGAGCTGTAACGCCACATGCAACAATATATACCGTGCTATCGAAAATAAATAGTAAAACGCAAACGTGATGACCTATTCATGTGGTTCAAGTTCCTTCCACATAATGGGTGAGTGAAGAGCAAGTCCTTATAATTGTGAGGAGTTACGCAAGCACGTGTGTACATATCTGTATTGTACACTGCGATTGTCATTGTTTCTTTCACGTATCATGAAAAAAATAACAAATTTACTTTGCATTTGTCAGGTAATAAGGAGCATAGACACAAGGATAACTTCATAAACATAAACATATCAGTTACAGAGGAAATGTTACGACTTCTTAGTGAATCGGAAGTCAAGGTGAGTAAGAGTGATTCGATGAACAATACTGGTTAGTGTGATAGCCCGTCTTACTCCATATTTCCTAGAATATCAATTATGACCGACTAACTAGTAGATCAGATCACTGTTCGTAGCCACCGCGACGAATACCTACAATGACGTAGGAACCCAACCAGTGACCAGCGTCAGCCATGAAGCCGGAAACCGACGTCATTTAGCTTACATATGTCGTTCATATTCTTCAACGGTTCGCTTGAGTTTGCAAATTTCGATCGGCATCCAGCAATAGCCGCCAATTCGTCATGTCATAAATTCCATACCCAGTTATTCGCCATCGCCATAATTATTTATTGCACCAAATTTGCTTACACTCGTCCATTCTTCGATCCTCTTTTTCAGTTTAATGCGAGCATAAGTTATGACACCCTTGAGATACACGTCGGCTACATGCACTGCAAGGCTACAAAGTTCATTTCGAAAGTTGTAACAAGGCCGTGCCTATATGCGCGCACATTCGAATATGGTAACATCCAACATGCGCTATGTGATGTATCGTCGCACTTACGAAATTTGTAAATGTTTAACATGCAGATATGTACTTACACGCCGTACCTTTTATGATGATTAAATGCTACCGATGATAGAGCATCCCGTACTCTTTGCTAACCATGCACCATCTCTCTAGGGCTACGTAAAATATCTGATATTAAAATTTTACATGTCCGTGATGTGCAAGTTTCCGGCGAAGTTTCGATGTCCTTGCACCGAAAGTTTGCTCTTTGGTTACCGCACAGTTGAAAAGGGCCGGCGAACATACCGATACTGTGACACCGAGCAACACGACACGCATACAATAGTCAATGTGAGCTTACATCTTAATTTGAAACTTTGCACAAGGACTCTTTGAGGACTCGAACATACCAACGCCATAGTTGCCATCTTTTATGGTTTAACGATATGGGAATGCATTCGTATGACCTTAAATGAGTGGTGCTTCATAAACACCACTGTCCGGGAAGTTTCTTGTCGGCAAGAAGCACTAGAGCACGAAGGTACAGAGGTCTTCCCCTATGAAGCGCCCGTTATATAATCAACCCTTAAGACGTCAGCAAGAAATTGAAATAGTTTATTAATTTTGTGAAACAAACATCCTACACGACAACGCCCACTTACGAGACTGTTAGATCAAATGCACACACCCCTGCAATAACTCGATGTCGTCCTATCGAGCAAAACATCGAAGGCGTTGGCGTTGCCATTGTCATTGGCTTCGAACCAGAAAACGACCGCCAAACGAACGGGGGGAAACGGGCCTTCCTACACAGTGTTTGATTCTTCATAAAAAACCAGGATATGAGAGCGGCATGATGGGCGGTCGAAACCGTAATGTTCACAATGAAACAGTGGAAATGGGACAAGTTGCGAAGAGAAGAAAAATAGGCTGTGGTTCAGTGGCCGGCTGTGAGAAATATAATCTTCCGGCTCTTTAAGGACAATTCCTAATTTGCATCCGCTAAAGTGATTTTATGGAGCAGTAAAGCAGGTCGAATACTATGAGGCCTGAGGTTTTTATAGTGTGCCAAGGAATTTCTTGGGAGAATACAAAGCAACTGAATGACTTTGTAGGCATTCAAGGAGTAGATATTGCGTTGGTTGTCGTAAATCAATTACTACGAAGTTAATCCTACGCTTGATTGGCATAGGCAGGAAGGTTCGAGACTGATGAGTATTTAAAATTGTTTCAGACCAACTTCCGGTCAATACCCCCATATGTCTCTGTCCCTAGCATCTGCATCGAGCTTACTTACACACATAATTAATAGTTTTACTTGTCTGCTTCATTCGCTCGTTCGTCAAGCTAGCTACTTAAAATGATCCCTCCACAATTTGCATAAATCGAGAGTGCAAGTGACGGCAATAACATTTGCATGGCGAATGAAGTTCCTGCCAAAGGCTAAGTTGTGGTCATCAGTGCCGTCATCATCAGTGTCGTCATTCTCGAGATAAATTTCATTAATTCAGCAATGCAACGGTTACCACTACACCGACCTAGAGAACTTCCATATTTTCAAAAAAAAAAAAAAGAAAACAAAAAACTCGAACCTATTGTTCTCCGAAGTCAAAATAAGCGCATAAATTCATCTCTAACCCTTACAATGGGCTTTGAGTTGAGGTCGGTTGCGAGGGAGACGATGAGAATACTTGTAAGAAAGCAGAAGGAAAAAAAACTTGAACTCTTTTGTGTGAAAAAAAGGCATGAAATCCTGAAATCCGGACGGGAAAGTGGTCATCATGCTTTTGTTTTAGTTTCATTACCAGCCGAGGCAGACTATGGCACTCTTTGGTCTGCGTGGCCGACGAACGGAGGATGCTTATTTGCAAATAATTTGAATAACTCCCTTTAATTAAAAGTGCAAACGGCACTTCCTTGACTCGAAGAAGGCTTTGTCATTCTTCGTATTTTAAAATAGGAAAATTGTGTATTGGATCCGAGCGTTAAGCCCGACCTTGTAACCATAGGCATTTCCCGTTGATTATCTATATTGCAGACTAAATTCACAACGACCTGATGCTTTGAACTAAAGAAGACCGACAATCTTCTTAGATCCACTTACCATATGCTTTGCATTCTACTCCGTACTTTGCCACAACAAAGTCGTCCGTGGCTTCGTGTGTGCCTGTGTGTGCCCCTGACGTGTTGAACGGACGCACGTTCAGCAAGCTTGTTATGCTTCATACTTCCGTTTTAAACCGAAGTAAAAACAACCAGAAAAAGGATAATGAGAGTAATGAGTGCACTTGGCAAGCATAACATAACCAAAGTAAAAAATTCTAAACGTTGCCACAGGTCAGGGAGCTTGTCAAGACATCAAATTCTGCACAGCGAGTCGCACGGTTTTGACACGACAAAGCAGAAACAAGTCAGTCATGTTTTTAATTTCTTTTGAAACGCTTTGCTCACTATACGAAGATTGATTATTCGTACATCAATTCTAACCCCTACCCGTCATCTCCACAGTATATAACAGCTGCACAGCCGAGCGTTTGAAAATGAATCAATCAATTAAAACGCGTGCCGCCTCAGCATTTTTTATAAAGCCGTTCCGACTCGAATCTCATTGTTCTCGGTTGCGTCGTGTCCACGTTCCACGTCCTGCCAGTGACAATCATAATAAATTTCCTCCGGGAAATCTCTTTTGGCATATGAATTTGTCTGAGGTTTTCATGACCATACTCCCCGAGCTTGATTGTGCTGATGCGGGACCAAAGAGGTGATGCCATTTGACTTGAACAGCGTTTTTCTGTATTTCGTTTCCACTTCCTTTCCATCTCTACATTCGGGCCAATGAATGAAATTTATTAGCAATACGCAATGAAATAAATCACCGTAATGGAAAGATATCCGCTATAAATACACATAACAATCAAATTTATCAAGTCCTTTGGCTTACTGACATCTCTCTTTTTTCTAGGCCTCCGGCCACGTTAGACATGGCAAGTACAGGGCCAAGAGTGTTTTCTTAATTTGTCCGTTTTTTCTGCTTTTGTTTTGAGATCGAGTCGATGGAGTAGAAAAAGGGACTATTTCATCCGCTCAATTTTGGTGGTAGACTTTAGTATTTGATTTATAAGCACAAGAGTGTCGGAAAACAAGCGTTTTACTGTGTTTATGATGACAACGGTCTAGACCCTTTTCCATTCATAACTCATTTACTCTCTATCTACGTATGACCTTTTCCTCTTACTTAATATAAAGCTCCGTTTGGGGATTTGTTTTTATTTATACTCACCTTTGGGTGTACACTGACAGTTCTAATACCTGTCACATTTGAATTTGAAGAGGTGTCATTAATTCGTCTAATCCTGTGTTATTAAGTTTCTCTGGGTACGTTTAGCATATTCAAAGAACGATAGTAGTTATCCTTACGTATTCTAAATAAGTGGAAAGTATAATGTACTCTCCAGTTGGACTGGCCCATTAGTCATTACATTTGTCGCGATGTCTAATTGCTTACTTACTGTTCTTTGTCGCTTGACATTGCAAAATAGGGCTTTAATTACACCTTTGGTTTCGGGTAACCCATGTGTGAACGCAGAAACGATATCCACCGCCAGTGATTGGGATGTCTGATACGTGGTTCTCGTACACGGGAAAGCACTTCAACGACAGACATCACTGTTATATAATACCTGACACAATGAGAAAACATTAAAGTGTCAAAGCCAATTTTTGGCATCTTACTTACTTACTCATCAGGCCAGCAATCCATCGAGGATCTGAGCCTAAGCTATAAACACCTTCCATTCTTTACGAATCCAGGCACGCTGCTTAAAGTTTTCATGACCAAGTCCGCGATTATTTGGTCTTTATACTGGAGGTTGGTCTTCCTCTTCTTCTGGAACCAGGAGGCTCGGAGTCAAAGACCCTTTTGGCTGAAAGGTTGGTGTTCATGCGCGCGATGTGACCGAGCCAATGTAGTCGACAGATCTTTTGCCTTGCGGACTATCTCAACATCTTTGTACTGCTCGTAGAGTTCGCGGTTATGTCTTCTCCTCCATTCAGCTTCCTAACAGACAGGATCAAATATCTAAATATCTTTCGAAAGAACCCAAAATCAGCTCCGCCGTGCTTATCATCCAGCTGTCGGCTCCGTAGAGCAAGACTAGCAGTAGAAGGGTTTTGTAAAGCATGACTTTAGTTTTAAGAGTGAGGAGTTTTGACCCAAGTTGTTTATACAAGCTAAAGTAGCAGCGGTTTCCAAGGACGAATCTATGCCGAATCTCCACTGTGGTTCATTTGTGGAGTTTACGTTTGCACCGAGGTAGACAAACTCCTTAACTACCTTGAAAATATAGCTGTCAGTCGTTATATTTTATACCAAGTGGTGAGTGACGGATCGGTTTTTGCTTGACGGCATGTATTAAGTCTTATTCGCGTTGACTTTAAGACCAACTCGTTTTGTCTGTTCTTCAATCGCCCTGTTGACGGCTGCCCGTCGCACTATCGGCTCCAGCACCGATTCGAAGAAGTCACACGACATTGCATCTCATTGCCGAAATCCGGTGCATGTTTCAAACGATTCAGATGTCGTAGAACCGAACTGCACGTTGCAGTTAGCGTGACCTGACACAGCCGAATCACTTTTCCTGGGATACAGAATTCGGCCATCGCATCTAACAATACTTTGCGATGACTGCTGTCGTATGCGGCCTTAAAATTGATAGAGAGATGGTGTATCTCAACTTGAAACTCCCTGTCTTTTCCGGGATTTGTCGCAGAGTGAATATTTGGCCTACAGTCGATTTGCCGAGCGGGAAGCTGCTATGGTAGCTGCCGATCAGTGCGGTGCAAAAGGGCTTTAGACGTTCACACAGTACGCTGCACAGGATCTGGTATGCGACATTGAGCAGGTATATACCTCTATATAATTCTCGCAAGAGGTAGGATCGCCTTTTTGTGGATGGGGCAAATAAAGCTGATATTTCAGTCGCTGGGCATGGTTTCATTTTCCAAAGATCTACAGATGATCTGGTGCATGCTCCCTGCTCCCATCTGAACCTTGTTCTCTTCAGCTTTTGAATAGATGTGCCGACTTGTTTGATGCTAGGTGACAGGACTACTTCAGTGGCTGGAGTTGGGATTTCTCCGGTGCCTACCACTCACTCTTGTTCATGCTCCTTAAGCAGTAGCTGGAATTGCTGCTTAAACACATCCACTATTCCTTGTGGGTCGGTGACAAGACCACAATCGAAATTTCGAAATTTGAAGCCTTCTGCATGGCTTTTAGCTTTCTTATAAAATGCCCCTATTTTATGCTTGTCCCTACACTCCTGAATATCCTTGGCTTGAAGGCCGCGAAGATTCTTTTTTTTTTTTAGTCACAGCAGGTTTTTCTCCTCCCTTCTTCAGGTTCGGTACTCCTCTTGCACTTCCTATTGCAGCGCCTTTTGATACGCCTCGTCGGTTGTTGCCCTTTTTCTGCTTACACGCCCCATCATACAACGGGTTTCTAGTCGGGGGTTGTACATAGGTACCCTGAGGCGTTCTTGGCTACTTTCTGAATGGCTGAGCGACAATGCAGCCACATATTGTTGACATTTGTGCTCGACGTAGGCATACGGTAGAGCCTTTCGCTCAGTTGCACCATTTAAACTCTGGTAACCTCCGGTGTGCTCAGGCGTCCAATGTCGAACCTCCTCATGGTGGGCTGGTGCAGCTTTCTGACAGTGGACATTGGACCGTCGAGGTCGACGTTTGCCCCTCTGAATGTTCGCACATCCAGGATGTTTGACGGATGTTTTGCGTCAATGAGCATGGTCGATTTAGTTGGCGGTTCGACCATCCCAATATCGCCAAGTTGTTGAGTGAATTCGCTTGCGGGAATATCTCGAGCAAGGTCGCAAAGTCCGTGAGTCGGGAGCCGTTATCCGTTGTTGTATCGTGCAGGCTGTGCTTTCCGATCACTCCGTCAAAGGTGCTCTTCTTACTTATTTTGGCATTGAACTCCCTGAGAGCGTCTTAAACATCGTACAAGCCCGTAGGCATTGACCAAGAGATCATTGGTGTCCTCTTTGATGGGGTTTTCAGCCTCTTCGGTAGAGACTGATGTTGTAAGATCTGTCTTTGATTCGGATCACAGCCAGGCGATCAATTATATGCTTAAAGTCGATGACCTTCGACCCCCGGTAAATAAGCACCCCAACATGTGCAATCTTTTGTAACAGCTGTAATAGATGTTGCAATCCAGCGTATTTCCTGGATCGCAGTAATACCCACCTTGTACTGTGGGAGGGTTCTTTCCAGTTTAGGAGCAGCTCCAGCAGTGTACAGAGTTCTGATATTCCAGGAGCATACTCGGAAATCGTATTCCTTCTTCGCGCCATGTCGTCTTCGAGAATCCGTCCGTTTATCCGAGGCATCTTGCTCTTCCATAACTTGTTTTGTTTTATATGGGCGGGTTGTCGGCCCGCCGCACAACAGCGACAGGGATCGTTGCTGGCACCTCACCAGGTTGAGAGCAATCAACGACTTTAGCCTCTATATTCGAGCCCATGCATCGCTTCCCTTTGTGAATCACTGAACGTCGCGTAACGGTTGTGATGTAATTAAACCAATTTGGCCACTGCTTCAAATCATCGGGTCGCCAGTTATGAGTTGGTTTTGCATACGAAAAGTCTGTCTGCAAGAGTATTATTTGCTCTGTCATCACTGATAGACTAAAATAATAAGCAAACAGGAACGGAATTCGAATCGAGGGCAATAGTTTTCCCAACCAATCGTCCCACTGCGCGAGTTACAAACATGAAGTCGGTTTCCTGTCCGTAATACATACTTGTATGGATTAGATAATATCGGCTTTCATTGCCGCTTAAATCACTTTCAAAGCCCGTCACTTTGCAGTAGACTGGCGTCACATCACAGCATTTATTTTATACTTTTCACATCCGATGGATGTCGATAAATAATTCAAATTTGAAGCACTCCTCCGGCTCACTAGCGAATGTGTGACGATAAGTCGCGGTATCGGAAAGTATGAGAGAGCACGAGTACAGCATAACATTCATCTCCGTAATTCTATGGTTTATTGTAATTTCCGATTAATCTGCTTGCACGCGTCATTTGCGTCATCGGCTTTGCTGAAGCTACCACTGAGGTTCCGCAAACAATGCACCAAACCGTAGCTGCTGTCTGTGAATCGTGAATTCGGTATACTAACTGTACTGGTAGTCCTTTACACATATGACCATGGTACGGTGGGTGGTGTAAACGAACAAACATTTATATCTACTCTTCGCCAACTCCTATGGGATGAGACGTCATCGTCAGTAACGGCGACAGTAACAGCAGTCGTAGTACATAGCTAGTTGAAGGAGGGCAATGCCGGCAATACGATCGCAGCCAGCTCTTCCGTGTGTATCATTATGGATGAAGAGAACACAATGCCACCACCATGCGAATTTTGCCATATGTCATTGTAAACAAGTCGCATTGTGACATGGCATAAGGCAGCAGGTAGTAGTAGAAGATGGGTACTCAGGGACCAAGAGAATTTCGGGTAGAAAGCGTTTGGCCTCGCACCATAACCACCAATAACGCCACTAGCAATAGCTCGACAAAGCATCATCAGTATCTGCTGTAGTCCTTCCATGCTCTACAGGCACAGTGTACCACACTCGTACGTGTTTCCGAATGTGGTGAAAATAAGGTGTGCACATTGTTCACCAAATGGTTGCTTGCTCTATGCCATCATATTGCTTCTATACTGGCTGACTGGCTGGGTGGTTGACTAGCAGGCTGGTGGATGCATCGAACAATAGAAGGCCTTTGCTGGAAAGTGATTGAATTTGCTTGAAAAAGGACACATAGTCTGAGACTGATGCGTCCACAGACGTTGTGTCTTCAGTAAACGATATGTGTGCCGGTGAAGATAAGCGTTATTCCCATTTGCTCCTGTTGTTCTCGTAGAGTATAAATGGGTTTGAGTATGACACAGGAAGCTAGATAATCACCTTCATGTACAGACAATAGTTTCGTCCTTTAACGAAATGAGTTTATTTATTTAATGCCTTCATTCAATGATAAAATCGCTTGTGGATGGATCCAGGTACGGGTTGAAGCTACTGTATCCTACTTTTACCCGTACTTGACAGACGGAACCTGACCCAGATGACTAAACCGAAGGGTGTGCCTTTGAGCAACCAGAAGATTTATAACCTGTCTCTCCACTTCAATGAGGTGACAATCTTTGTACACTTCGTTTACTCTGCTTTATCCCTCACACAACCAATCGGGCTTTTAGAGACCCATCCAACATATATACATATGTGTAGGCATACAATGCATCACAGATGTCCGTATGAGCTGCTCTTCTCTGCTGAACGAATATTTAGGATTAAAACCGATGAAAAGTTCTAAATGGTAGTAATTAAGATGATGGTTCATGGTCTACTAAATGTCAAAATTTGCGACAGTGACTGTCAAGCCTTTATCGTTATATATGGTCATATGTATGTAACAGCAGCAGTCTCCTCCTAAACGCCAGATGATTGCATACACATTTAGGTACTTATTATGCAATGAATTTTCCACACACTGTATCCACTCATCAAATTTAATTTATTTGATTTTTAATTGAATTTAATTAAAATAATCGTTACCCGTCCACCTGACAGGCCTAAGCGTCCAAGTGACAGGGTAGAGTATTTATTTTGTCGTCTATATCGCCCAGCCTACATCGGTACTATACGACTGTCAGATAAAAATTTGAAAAATTGCCTAAAGTAAAACCCTTTGAAGGTAAAAACGAATTTCGTATCCTTCTTCGCTTGTGTGTTTCGTCTACATCCGGACCGCTGTAAATTACAGTGACAATTTCAACAATAGCGACTTAATTAAAAGCCTTCTTCTACCTTTTCTGCCAGTTCCGGGAAGTCGGGTGAACACAAAAAATTAGCATAACTTCCAGAAATTAAAGAAGACTTCCTTCCAGCTATAGACTGCCTTTTTTTAACTACTTTCCTTTTTTTTGCCTTTTTTGGTTGAATACAAACACTTACTCGCTACGAAGCAGAACAGAATTGTTCAATAGTGCTTGACCCGTGGGTGGTGCAGTGCAAGCAATTGAAAATAAATTACTTTTGGGCTTAATCGGGTCATGGATACATGCGTTTTGCAATACGCACAAGTATTCCAGCCTGAACCGGTGAGCCCGGTAAGTTCGGTGAGTAGTGTGCAAACAGAGTTTAATTAAATCTAATCTACTTGGTTGCGTGAAATCTGGCCTCTTATATGCTTCGACTCATACCACAAATACTATCTCTTGACCTGCTGGCAGTAGGAACTGCAAGTCGTGAGCCCATCCTGCTGCCTCTTTGTGGGTCCTGCGTGAGTACGTACATCCCAGATAATTAATGAAATTGAATAACATAAGCCAACAGTAGTAATTGAGGTTTAAATGTGCGGGTAATTATTTAGGTTTTGGATCGGTTCAAGTTCGTTTTTGACCCTGTGCCCATAAATCTGACGACTATCATTGGGCTACGGTTAAATCAAAAGTACAAAGCGGACATTGAGCTCGGAGGATGTGGGCCATATGGTGTATGTAGATCAAGGAATTATTTATAGCTGCAACGTGAATTTTATTCCATCACGCCTACAAGGAGATGAGAAATGAAATCATTTATACAAGAAACGTGGACTCCGACTGCAATGTACTAGCACATATGTACGTGCACATCATACGCGGACGCCAACTGATGGAGATATGTCAGGTGGTGATTTTTTATTCTTTTATTAATTTCTGTGGAAACGGTCAGTTAAACGATTGATTTGCCTTTTTCCACGCAACGAATTCTTTGAATCGCAAAAAAGCAATCAAATGCAGAGAACGCCGAAATAGTTTTGGTGGCTTTCATTTTTCTGTAGAGATTTCGTCCTTTTTTTCCACAGAAAGCTCGTGATTAATTCAACGCAAGTGACAATTACATTCGCCTATGCGACCGTGTTTCTCGTTGTTTTACGTGGTCCTCTGGAATTGTATTTTAATTATTAAATATTGAAAGAATGCACTTCCTGCCTGATATTAGTTGAATATTTAAGTATGAAAAAACAATTTGTGGAAGATTAGTATTTTTACGTTATGCGGGACACTGATTGAATAAATAATAAGAGATCATTGCATTCCGTGTACATATACAATATGGATGGTACTCTGTATTTGCAGCTCTAATATAACCCCATAATGGCATGAAACATTTGCTGAGAACTACAACCAAACATGGAAATGCAGTCGAGTTCCTCTCGAATCTTATCTAGGACAACCAGCCCTGAAGAGTAGTAAAATAATATCTACGACCCAAACTATCTGCACTCCGCCCAGGTGTGTGAAAAACATAATAAAGTATGACACTTGAACCTGAGCTAATTATATATAAAAAAAAATTAAATAAAGCGAATCCCCTAAAATACACTTGGACCGACGCTGTTTCCAATCCCGAAGTACACCTGAACACTATCAACGATAAAATCTATATGTGCTCAATCGTGACAAGTCTCTGTATTTTATCGGCGAAAAGCGTTTTAACGACCTTGATACAAAGGGCTGTATCAAAACTGTCCAATCAACTTCAGTCAGTTTGTTACGAGATATCAAAAAAGTGCGCGGCCTGGCATTGTCATGATGGAGCACAACTCAATTTCGGTTGTCCATTTCTGATTACATTTTCCTCATTGGTTCATTATAACAGCTCGTAATGGACAATTTCCTTCCAATCTCGTCAAACAATCAGTATCAGCTCTTTTAGTGTCAATCCAGATTTTGAAGTCGCTCGTTACCCATGATTGGTTGCATTGGGTTTCGTCGCCCGCAATAATACACTTCAAAAATGGTCGATAATTCAGTCAAACAAATTTTTTTGCGTTTATTTTTGTGGCTCTTTTTAGATAATTCATGTTGTTGTTGTTTAGTGCCTCTCGCTGTCCCAATGGTTGCTAAAGTTTTTGGTCTTTCGTCAAAAACATCAAGAACTTCGTCTCATCGTCTATACCCACGCTCATTCACGATGACATTCCAGCTGTCAAACCTTCAGACAAAGCCAATATGCTTACCGCCTATTTCCCAGGAAACTAGCAGCTCTCAAAATCATCTTTGACACCGCCTATTCTAGAGTACATTAGTTCCACCATGGGATAAATTTACTTCCGTATTCGTACAGTTGCGGGGGTTCTTAAAGAACTTGACATTAATACATACACAAATTCACTGGTCCAGATGGTATTTCTCTAGTAATTCGTAAGTTTTTTTCCTTACCTACTCTTCTGGACTCTATCCGAGTGAGTGAAAAACAGCATTTGTCCAGCCCATTCCCAAAAAAGGCGAATCTTCTCCTCTCTCCAATTACCGACCCATTGCACTAATGTCCCTTCTTTCTAAGGTCATGGAAACGCTTACAAATTATCAGCTAATGAAATATCTCGAGTCATAGAAACTCCTCAATGACCGGCAGTATGGCTTGCGCAGCAACAGATCCACTGGTGATTTGTTGGCATATCTCACCGAGAAGTGGAATCGTTCACTCAACCAGGCGGATGAGAGCAAAATAGTTGCACTTGATTTTTCGAAAGCATTTGACAGAATTTTGTACGAAGCTTTTTGTCGAAAATGTGTGCACTCGGGATCGATGACTCCCTTTTTCTATGGATTAGAAGCTACCATTCGAATCGTTCAATTCAAGTTGCCTTGGATCGATTCAAGTCTGGTACTCACTTTGTAAATGCTAGTGTTCCCCAGGGCTCCGTTTTGTCTTCGACACTCTTTCTCATTTTTATGAATGATCTCTTGTCTGTTACTTCTAATCCAATTCACTACTTCGCTGACGACAGTACCCTCAGCTTCTCATAATCGTTCACTTCTTTACGACCCTGCACTTCAACTGTAGACAGTGAGTGGCAGCGTATATTAAGCTCATTAAATTCTGATTTCGAAAGCTGTACCCAATGGGGTAAAAACAGTAGAGCGGAATCGAATGCATCCAAAACAGAATATTGTCTCCTGGCTTTAAAGCGTAACACTGATCCGATACCATTATCCTGGGTATGTGCATCAATGACAACCTCTGTTGGGTTTCCCCGGGTTTCCTATACAGATGCAAAAAATTCTTCACACCCACTGATGTAGCTACAATTTATATTTGGAGTTCAACGCTCATGTCTAGTCTGGCGCGTCCAACTGCACTTACTGGACAGAACACAAAATAGCGCAATGAAACTCATAAGAGATTCCAGTATCACAAATTCATTACACTTGCTGGATCATTGCAGGAATGTCCCCTGTCTTTCATTTATGATACTTTATCATATCTGCTCTGATGAAATAGCTAGTTGCATTCCGCCCCTTCAAAACTTTCCCCACGATACACGTCTCTCCCGGAATGCTCATAATTTCACTTTGACGCCCGTTTTCTGTCGTACTGTCAAATCTAGAGATTCTTTCTTTAACCGAACCACACTAGTGTGAAACGCGCTACCTCGTTCGGTCTTCCCCCACAGTACAACATGCAGATATTTAAGACCAATGTTAATAGGCACCTACTCTCCCTCTCCCTGTTACCTTCTGCTCGCACAACGTCTCGCTGACGTTACAAGGCCCGAGCCTTGAGTGTGCGTATAACTATAAAAAAATCTTCTAGCAGCTTGTGGGCCGCTCCTGTTCGTCAGCTTCAAAATTTCGTCGGCTTCTTCAGTGATTGACCAATCAGAGCGAGATGCATTTTAAACACCGAAATTTCGGTCCGTCACTCACAAATTTTTCAGGGGCTAATGCTAATATATAGCACAGGGCACTGAAACCTGTAGAGATCTGATGTGCCTTCTAGCCGACCAGACGAGGAGTTTCTCCACTTTCTTAATAAAGTTGAAAATGTATCTCGTAGGAGCTGAGATAATCCCTTCTTTCCTCTTCTTTGGTGGCGTTACAGCCCATGAAGGACCAGAGCAAGCTTTTCTCAATCACCCATGTTGTGTATTTTAAGACCTCTTTAGACTTGATTGGCTGGCTCCATACTTGGAAGTTTGCGTATTCCACGGACTTTCGGCTGGTTATTAAGACAGTCTCCGTCTAGGTCCGTAGACTCTGGCCAATTTTTGATCCGGTTCATTTGTGGCAGACTCTACATTATGTAGATAAGTGCTTCGATACGGCAACTACGGCGATGTCTTCAACGAAACCGATAATCTTAAATTCCTGTGACAGTGTTAACTGCACAATTCTGTCATACGATATGTTGCGCAGAAGAGGTCCAAGTACTGAGCCCTGAGAGACTCCCGCAGAAACATTGTAATACTTAAAGCCTTCGTCGGTCAGATACCTCGGCTTCCTGTTTGTGAAGTAGCTAAGTATTATCTTCACAAGGTAATGTGATGCGTCAATTCCGGCCAAAGACCTCCTACTACAAAAACAATTTACGGAGTTAAATGCGTGTTTTACGTGCAGCGTTACTACCGCATGCCCGACGACTGGAATACCATATAGAGATATGCCCCATCCACAAAAAAGGCGATCCTACTTCTTGCAAAAACTATAGAGGCATATCACTGCTCAATGTCGCATACAAGATCCTGTCCAGCGTATTGTGTGAACGTCTTAAACCATTTTGCACCGCACCAATCGGCAGCTACCAATGCGGCTTCCGGCCCGGCAAATCAACTATAGACCAAATTTTCACACTTCGACAGATTCTGGAAAAGACCAGCGAGTTTCGAATCGATACACACCATCTTTTTATCGATTTCAAAGCTGCATACGACAGCATTCATCGTGAAGAACTGTTTGGTGTGATGGCCGAATTCGGGATCCCGAGAAAACTGATCCTGTTGTGTCGCGCCACGCTACAAAAGCACGCGATGCACCGTGCAACTCGGTTCTAGGACCTCGGAACCATTCGAAACATGCACCGGATTTCGGCAAGGAGATGCGCTGTCATGTGACTTCTTCAACCTGGTGCTGGAGCAGATAGTGCGACGGGCAGGCGTCAACAGGGAAGGCGCTATCTTTTACAAGTCCATCCAGCTGCTAGGATACGCGGATGATAACGACATCATCGCGTGTTCTCGCCGTGGCATTGTGGAAGCATTCCCGGCGATTGAAGAACAGGCGAAACGAGTTGGTCTTAAGATCAATGAGGACAAAACGAAATACATGCTGTCAAGCAAAAACCAATCCGTCGCTCACCACCTGGGACAAAACATAACAATTGACAGCTACAATTTCGAGGTAGTTAAGGAGTTTGTCTACCTCGGGGCAAACGTAAATTCCACAAATGACACCACAGTGGAGATCCGGCGTAGAATCGCCCTTGGCAACCGCTGCTACTTCGGCTTGTCCAAACAACTGGGGTCAAAACTCCTCACTTGAAAGACCAAAGTCATGCTTTACAAAACGCTCATTCTGCCAGTCTTGCTGTACGGAGCCGAAAGCTGGACGATAAGCAGGACAGCGGAGCTGTTTTTGGGTTCTTTCGAAAGAAAAATTCTGCGCCGGATATTTGGTCCTGTCTGTGAGGAAGGTGAATGGAGAAGAAGACACAACCGCGAACTCTACGAGCCGTACCAAGATGTGGATGTAGTCCGGAAGGTAAGGATCCGTCGACTACACTGGCTCGGCCACATCGAGCGCATGGACATCAACGCTCCAGCTAAGAGGGTCTTCTACTCCGAGCCTCCTGGTTCGAGAAGAAGGGGAAGACCGAACCTCCGGTATAAAGACCAAGTAATCGCGGATGAAAGACATCTTGGTCTTGACAACTGGAAGCAGCGTGTCCGGGACCGTCAAGGATGGAAGGCAGCTATAGATCAGGCTCAGATCCTCCATGGATCGCTGGCCTGATAAGTAAGTAAGTTACTATCGCACAGTATTTCTGCGTACCTCCTCGCCATTTTTCCCCCGTATTACTGTCCCTTAGCTTCTTTGTTACTATCCTGTATGCTATCCCCCATAGATCTGGATCTGCTTCGTTACAAAGTTGATTAAAGCATCTCTGGTCTGTGATCTGCGTCGGGCCTGGAGTCATTTTGCCCTGAGCGTTTTGATCTCATTGTTCCAATAGTAGCAAGGATCTCCACTTTCGCTCATTGATCTTCTGGGCATCGCTGCATCGTACGCTCTCGCGATTGCTTGAGTTAGTTGGTACGATAGGTCGTCCGCTAATCTGTTACTGACTAAGAAGTCAACATTTAATATTTCCTCGAACGCCTCTTTGTCGAAGAATGCACCTTCCCACTTTGGTTCAGGTTACTTGGGGCACTACCTGGTTTTCTCTTTGCCAATGACTGCGCCAGAGGTCACTGTCAATATTTGTCTCTTTTGTCTGGTCTCTTAAATCATGACGCAAATCTATAAGTATATACATATGTCTATATCATGACTTAATCAAGTTTGGATATTTTAAATCCATGCCTGCCAACAAAATTTGTTGCGGCAAATAGTTCTCATCGCACAGAGCATGAGTTTGAAGTAAAGAGATTATTCGGTAGGAATACTTGCAAATCAAAAATGCCGCCTAGACCTAGGACCTACTTCAAAATGATAAAAATGATACCAAATCCAAATTTAAAAAGCTTCACATTTCCGACAACGGGTTTTCCTAAGCAAGTCATTGTCTTGTAAAACTTTCTGTAAAATACTCACCTACTCTGTTCTATTATGGGAGAAGGAAAACCTGAAATCAATTTAAATCAGAGAGAAACTGCTCGCAACAACCAACCAAAAACCTCATTAAAATATTTGATTATTTTTATTATTCAATTGTGTTTTGACAACTTGAAATTGCAGAAAGGAATCCAACGAATAGGAAAAGACAAAAATGATGCCAAGCATCTCAATGTCGTCGACATTGTCATCATCGTCAACTGCAGTTGGCCATGTGGTTTGAAGCAAAAGGTGTCCAAGCAAAAAACTGCAGCGCAACCACAAAAATATCATTCCATCACTGCTACACTACTATTTGCCATCCGCCTCGCTACCATCATACTAATCTGGAGCACTGCTCCGTCTGCTTATGTTGCAAAATGTTGCCATAAATTATTATGAACCTTCTCCATAGCCAGGGCGACTATGCTAGCTGCAAATCCAAAGATAAGTACGGAAACTGCTGATGTGAATGTCTGCATATCAACCTGGCCACCGAAAAAGGGAAGGGAATAGTACAGAAAAGGGTACGAAAACGAAGCAAAAAAAAGTGAAAACGAAAACTATAAAGTGGAGATGAACAGTGAGTGAGGTGCTACAATTCATAGAAAACAAAATACACACATATACTGGGAGCGAATGAAATGAGAAGCGATGATGTCGTCTTCTATTTTCGTTGGAATCCTACCCTTTATGCGGTCGATGATGCTAGGAGGGCGGATGATGGGTGGGAAGAAATGAGGAATTTTTATTTTCACCTCTGGAAGGCGACGACCACAACATCAAGCAAAAGAGCAATTCACTCCACTTGTACCTATAGTCATGCTTGTGCCCCTGTTGCAGTATGGGGAATGAAAACTCATTTTTACCGGATAAAGGAACATTCAAGCACCCACGGAGGGTTGGAATTGTAGCGCTACCTCTACACAAGCCAAAAATAATATAGTTTGGCAGCACATTGTCAGGAGACAGCAGTAGAGAGCTGTACTCGTACACGAATCCGGAATTCTGCAGGGATAGCACTCATTTTTCAACGAACGTGCGTCGTCGTAGTGCAACAAGAGTACATGCTTAGGTGACGCGGCATGGGAGAAGGAAAAGTCAGTGCCGCGTCAGATAGATAGATGCACAAGGCGACGGAATGACGGACCATAAAACAATGTGCGTTGTACCCGCTTCCTTCTGTGCCATGGGCTACAGTAAGTGTTGAAAAAAAGAAGAGCAAACGGAGTTAGAAATTTGGGAATGAATGCATCAACTGTGCTTCCACTCCATGACTACATGCTGCTGTTGCTTGTGTAAAGCGCTCGTAACTGAGAGAGATATTTATCGTTCTGCTTTGTTGGCGTCTGCTCATTTGAGTGCTATGAACCGAGAAAATCCATTAGCTGTCTCCTACGAGTTGTACTCTATTCTAATTCTGAAATCCTGGAATCTTGTGCATGCTACTCCTCACTTACCCTTAAATCATCGGTATGAATTTGCTTAACGCATCGCGGCTTCGCCGAATGCCATACCTTCCGTTGGTAATCCATTAGGCCGGCCTCCCACGTTCGTCGAAGTCTGTGGAAATTGGAAAACGATGTAATTAGAAATTGCAAAAGTTATGCTACAGTCACGGGTGAAGAGTATAATGTTGTACTTCTATCCGACTGCAAGCTCGTAATTTACGACAGTAAGTAAGAGCAACACTGTGCGGGCACATGTGATACTCATATTGAAAGTTGTAAGTCTTATTATGCAACACGAAGGAAGTAAGTTTATGTAATACTTGCCGCTTGTTGGTCGAATTAACTTACATTACTACCCCTACATACATATATGGAAATTATGTAAAACCCTTCAATCTATGCAAAGAGAAGTCAACAAGCAAGCTCATTGTCATCGCACTCAAACTATGATTTCCAAATTTGCCATTTACCATTTTCCATAAATTCCAAAACGTAACGCAATGTATTCGCAATGCAAGAAAGTTCCCAACAGCTTGGACCGATGTAATTATTCAAAGCACATATGGTAGATGAGGTTTGAAATCACAGTCGTGTAGACTCGTATCTTGTGTCCTTTGTCATGCAACGAAAGGACAAACTTCTGGTCCACAATATTTACTCCTCAACCGCTTCCCTCTACCGAAAATGATGCGATACGCTTCTTGCGCATTTAGCAAACAATTCTCGGCATTATTACTTCCAGTGCAACACCTTGAACCCCCAGTGTGCTGCCTCCTCTCTACGGGAATTTCATGAATATGTAAAAATATTCCACATACGCTAGAGTGACACCCCTCTCCACTATATTTTAGATAAAATGTGCATTCCTCTTTAGACCGGTTACAACAGCTGCCAGTCATCGGGATATAGAGCACAGAGCGAACGGTATTCATGAAGAGCGGACAAGGGTCCAGATACATTTTAATTCAAAATCATTCGAAAGCAGCTCTCCGAGTTTCCTTTCCCATATCATATAATTTTATTCATTTCAAGGATTTCCTCCATACCCAGTGTACATTCTCCGATTACTTCAAACAGTGAAGGATGAAAACGCTTTCGGGTTGAAAGCAAGCTTCGCCATACATACATATATATTCTCGAGAGTATATGCGCGCCTATCACGTACCTACAGATAAAACCTTCACGGATGTGTGTAAACAACTTCTCGTCCCAACATTTGAATGTGCCGCAATAAATTTCATATTTCCATTAATGTGTTCAACAATGGACAATAAAATCATAACGAATGGTCAGAAGTACGATAGGAAGTTAGGGGTAAGTAGGTAGAGCGAAAAGACGGAACTGTCCTGTATGCTTGGCCACTGGAAATTAGCAGTTCGAGACACGAGTGGCGGGACTTTAGGAGTCAGAAAGTACGAATATTTCAATGTGGCTTTCATGAATTGCATTATTCATTTCGGAACAGTTGCTCTCTAATCCATTTCTCGAACTACTAATATAAGACCGTGAGCTTAACGTCCGACTATGCAAATAACAATGGTCCTCAGGATGTTACGTAACGAATTAAATAAATGGACGTAATACAGTCCCGGGGCTACGAAAATGGTAATGGCAGCTCAGGCGTTTCTTCAATGGTCTTGTTCTTGTCATTCTTCTTAATAGACACAGTGGATGATTTGATTTGTTTGGTATTCAGTTGATGGAGGAAATAAAATGCTTGTGGCATTTGAGGACATTGTGTAAATGTCTTGGCGAATTTGAGTTGTCATTGTGACAAAAGTTGTCATTGAGTACACATTTAGGATGTGGAGTCCTTCAATGATAATGGCTACTGGTTACAGTTACTTTCAATACATTACTTACCTCAATTTGAAGATAAGGTCAAGGTGGGTTTTCATGGGGCCATTTTCATATTATACGGACACACCTGATGTTGGCTATTACGTGATATAACCTTATACAAAGAATTTTGCGTCAAAACGTCATTGGTATGACTAGAATCTTGTGACACATCCTAGAGCACGGATATCAAAAAAACAAGGGAGACGCGGAGGAACACCAAGGTTTGACGTCGATAAGCTAAAATCGCATCCGACCGCTAGGAACTTTGCCGACCAAGACCACTGATGTGTTGATTTGACGACGAATGCAGGAACGATGGACGATAATATAAAATATTTCCGTGCCCCCGACTTTGAGGAGGTCAAGATAGCAACGTCACGGCTGAAATCAAACAAAGCTACTGGAGCGGACGGACTGTCCGCGGAACTATTTAAAGCAGCTGGGATGGTCTGGCAGGGCGCATGCACCTGCTCATCTATAATGGTCATCGGAATCTCAGTGTCGCTTGCCCGATCCACAAGAAAGGAGACGCCTTTGACTGGGCTAATTACAGAGGGATCAAAATCCTCTCTGCTGTTTTGTGTGAAGGCTTGAAACCGTTCGTCAACACCCTGGTTGGTCCTTGTAGGTGTGGTTTCAGGTCAGGGAAGCAAATTTTCACACTGCGGCAGATCTTGAAAAAGACCTAAGAAATGCGGATCGACACGCACCTCCTATTTGTTGATTTCCAGGTCGCATATGACAGCGTGCATAGAGACCTGCTATATAGAGCTAGGTCTAGTTCTGGCATCCCTACCAAAGTCGTCAGATTGTGTAGGATGACGATGGAAAATGTTCGCTGCTCCATTAACATCGTTAACGAACTAACCGAGACCTTCAATGTCAAAAAAGGTTTTAGACAAGGCGACGCGCTATCATGAGACTTTTTTAACAACATACTTGAAAAGATCGTGCAAAACTCACAAGTCAGTCCTAGGGGCACAAACTTCCAAAAGTCCGTTCAACTACTAACTTGCGCCGATGGTTTTGACGTCGAACGCGACGAGCCGACAATGGGCAGCAAGAACTTTGAGGTAGTCAAGGACTTCGTCTACCTTCGATGCGCAGTAACAAATACAAACAACATCAGTAACGAGACTAAACCCAGAACAACTCTTGCCAATAGCTGTTTTTTGTGCTCAAAAGGCAATTGACTAACAAAACCGTCTCTCGAAAAACCAAGCTGGCTTTATATACATATAGTACCATAATTATCCCAGTCCCAGTGCAGAGGCATGGATGCTCTTGAAAGCGGTTCAGGAAGCTCTTGTTCTTTTCGAGAGAAAAGTGCATGCGATCTTTGGTCCTGTTTGCGTTGATGGCATCTGGAGGAGAAGATTTAACCACTAATTCTACAGGCTGTACGGCGGCATGTGCCTGGTTAAGCGCCTACGGATACAACGCTTAAGATGGCTAGGCCATGTAGAGCGTATGGACAACAAGAATTTTTGCATTCGAGTCATTGGGACAACGCAACTTGTGTGCGCCCTCGACTTAGATGGCGCACACAAGCGGAGTAGGACCTCAACCACTTTAGTGTGTGTGACTGGAGGCGGCTGGCAAGAAATTGTGCTGGCTGGAGTCGCTTGTTGGTTAAGGCGCAAGACCACACCGGTTTGTAGCGCCACGAAGAAGAGGAAGGAAAAGATTTACATAAAGAGTTACACATTTCGATGTACCTTCACTTGACATTTAGACGCAAAAGAGGAATTGAACTGCAGTACATAATACATGCTTACATACATACATAAGTCCATACTTACCCGTAGGTTATGACCTTCCGCAATGGTGATCCCTTCTGAACGATGCTGACCGTATTCTGCGGTGCAAAAAGCTGGATTTCACTCAGATCACATACTTCCTTCTCCGTAAAGGTATCTGCGATTATTTTGTATGCCGTAGCCACATCCACATGAAAGGCAAATCCTTGCCACAAAAACGAACCGAAACAGAGCATAACATTTATTTAATAACGGTATTCATTCTTGTTGTCATGCAACATAAAACCAAAAAAACATTTTGCAACTACAAATGCGCTGTGCAGAAAACAATGCAGTCACCATACAATGGTTACCGTTCAACATTAGCATTATCCCTATGTTGATTATGGTTTGCTACGGTTCCAGTGATCCCTTCCCAAGATTCAATTACACACTCCAGCGGTAACGGCAACGGCAGCAGCAGTGGGCGGCAATAGAAAACATTATTTCCATAATCAGGGATCCTCATTTAGCGGTGAATATTATTCATTCCATTCAGTCAAATGCACCGCAATGTACAGTGCATACTCGCTCTATGTAATACCATCAGCTTATCCATCTCTGAGCCATCCCAAGTACAAAAGCACATTAAGAAGGATAAAAATGGAAACATGTACGAGTGCATGGGGAAGCTCGGTGCGAGCAGAGATGCAGCAGCGAAGCTCATTTGGAGAACTTGTTGTGTTTTGACTTACCTCCCTGTTTAATTTTTGCAACACCATACTCCGGATCGTACCAGTTCGATGCTTCGGTTGCTTTAGAATGTGCTCCCATCTCGGGGCTGTGTATGGTTGCCGTGTAATTCGTGGAGGGTTGGGAAGTCGGATAAAGTGTGGTAGCGGTTACTTTCTTCGCATACAATTCGATGGCATCGGGATCGCGGGTACGCTTTCGGGGAAATCGAGTATTTTTTTCAGGATTTCATGAGGTTTTTGAAGCTACGAGCACACTAACTTACCAGGAAATACTCTCGGTTGTAGATAATATCTTCGATTCCAATTTCCAGTGAGCTGTGAATCAAATCTCGGAGGGTCTTGATTGTTTTCGGTTTTTCCATTAGTAGCGTTCCGACAATGCTGGCGGAGTAGAATTGATAGATGCAGAAGGAGAAGAGCAAACTTGTGAGGACAATGCATCGCCCCGAGAGGAAACTTGTTGAGAATGCCAAACCTACGAGTATAGTATAGGGACATGTATGTATTTTGTCTCGATTTTCGATGATGATACATACCTTGTTGGCACATGGAGCCAACGTAAAAGAGCAACGACTCGAGAGTCATCTCCAGTCTTTGTTTTAAGGAAATGCCTCTGGCCGCGACACACAATACGTTCAGAATTTTCTTGAAAGTCTTTTTCGTCCTCGAGTCATTGTCATTGTTTGCCAGAAAGAGTCTGTAGGTTGGGTCGTTGATTCCAACGCCACCGTCATCAATACAATCAATTGCATTTCGTTCATGCGAATCATAACTCGGCGGGACGCTTCCTCCCTTGCGGACCGATTCAACTCCGTTATCATGGCTAACTTTCGCCATAGTAGTTGCATTCGTATCAGTGTCCACGATAAATCCTTGAATCGAAAGTTTTGATTTATGATTTCTGAACGCATTACTTCGAACAGTTCAGGAATTCTGTGGAAAAACGAGAAACGTAGAAGAACTTACTTGGACCGATGTCCCGCAGGATATCATCTCGAACCAAGGACAATGCACCTCTCCTGGGAAGGAAACTTAATTCACTATCTATTTGTCTCCTCCTTTTCCTATTGCGGTCACCCATTGCTCCCAGTTGATTACTCTTACTCCCACCACCCGTGACTTCGTGATCCAATGATTTGTTGGAAACTATGATTGCATGAAATCGAGCTGAATCTCAAATTACAGATAATGCAAAGTGACTCTTGTATACTTTCGTTAAGTTTCCGCTCGATGATGGTCAACACGGCCAGCAGGAAAATGGTCAGTCCAGCACAAATGGCCACCAGCACCCACACGTCATTGGTAAAGGGTTGCAGAAACACAATCTGGTTTGTTCGAATCGTCCGGGGGTGTCGAAATATAAAACATGGTCTGTCGAAATGCGAACCAAATAGTATCACCTTACGTATCCTCGTTTAAATAAGCACCAAAAGGAAGACAAATCCGGCTAATTTGCGGTCTCCAAGAAGATTTGTTTAGCCATGCGGCGGAGCACCCATCACTCATACCCCCGACTTGGCAAACATGAAATTATTTTCGGTATACCATTGTTTGGCTTTTGTGTAGCATCTGCGAACATGAGTTCTTGTAGCGTCGGCGGTTGACAAATAGCCACAGAGTGCCACCCCCCTCTAGACCAGCCAGTGGCCAAACAATGCCAGTAATGCGATATTATAGTCCTCGTGAACATAATCGTCTGGAAATCAAGGGGAGAGGGGCGATGGTGGTGGTATCTTTGGGTTTTCGGTAATCTATTGAAATGTCACAAGAAGTCGTGCGGCATATCTTGTCAACGCAAAGGTACATACATACAGGCAATGCGGGGCGAAGTTGTCAACGCACTGCCATGTGACATGAAAGCGCACTAATTGCTGTCAGTACCTTCGAATCGCTGTCAGGTGGTTTGAGAATTTAGTTACGAGCGGCGGAATGGGATACTAATCAATATTCAAAGCTATTCAATTGGCCGAGCTTCCCTTCCCGTTTAGTTACATAAAGAAGACAGCAATTTAACGTTGCCCTGAATGCAGTAGACGTTCATAAATCCTGACCAAACGTAGCAGCAATTCTTGTAATATTTCACCGTAAACATGGCAGTAGTACAAGCGCCCCCACACACACGTACACGCATAAGAAGACGTAGTAGCTGCTTGTGGCATCCGTCACCTCAGACAATCCATCTTCACAATTTCAATACAAGTACCTAAGCTGCACTTAACTTGTAAAATGAGAATTTATCTCCCATCTGTGGCGAAGGATTTATATTCAATTAACGTCCTATCTGTATTCTCCCGTCCGCCCACCTGGCCCTATGTCAACACCAATGCCACTAGGAATGCTTGCTTAGCCCAGCATTACATGGCCACTGCCTGCTGCCTGCCTATCAACACTAAACAAGAAAAATGACAATCTAATCGCTGTGCAAGCACACGCCATCGAGGCCATCATTTTTCATCCGATTGACAGGCAACAATATGCCAAATTAAAAACCCACCGCAACGCTTACTCACTCACTTGTTCGCATTTCCCGTGTGCCCGCAAGACAACAGCAAACAGCCAACTGCCTTCCGATCATTGCCTACTCACACTTACCTGGATACCCAAGTCCTCGTAGTGTAATCAATCACCTTCGCACGTTCTATCCGGAAGAAAATCGGTGATCCACTGATATCAGCCTGACGGCGTACAAGTGCTCCTATCATCCCATCGAATTTGCCATTTTTCAGATAGCCCCATGAGGTGGTTCGCGACAATATCATGCTTTTAAAAGAGTAATAACAATTTTAAGTCATGCCATAGTGTGCTTTTCCATAAGCACACGACCAGCTCACCTGAAATTTAATAAATCCCGGACGTGCGAAATCAGGGCGAAATTGAAACGATTCATCGAATCCAGGTGAGTGTCAATATGATGCGTCAAGTAACCCTCTAAGCTGCCCGTGAAATTCTTGTTGGTAACCTAGTGAAACATAACGCAACCGCATGAGTATGTACTCGGTACACTCGTCTAATGTGTGTAAAACAAACATCTAACAACACATCTAATATCTAAAGTCTAAAATGACAGAATTAAGAGTTTAACCCCAAAGGGGTCAACGAAGGGATGAATAGCAGACGTATAAATGTCCACCGCATACTCCACCAATTTGACACCACCCATCTGCTTATGTTGTTGTCGTTGCTTTGGGCCAGGCTGTATTCGAAAGGCACCAAATGGTCTCGGATTCCGGATGCTCGGTTGGATGTTGACAAAATGGCAAATGGGTATACCCTCGGGAATGTGGTGTCGTATTCGTCCTCTATTTTCCTCAGTCTAGCATTCGTAGTTCGTCCTTCTTCATTTCATTTCTTTTCTACATCAGTATTAGAAGCAACAACTGGCAATTTTGCCAACAATAGTGGTTGCTAAACCGTATGCTGTCTTGCGGGGATAATTTAAAATGTTAAAGGAGCCAAAAAACAAACGATACAAGAAAAAAAAAAAACAGAATGTAAATCCACAATGCTGTCCAACCCATCAGCCGGGTATAGTAGTGACAATGGCACATGGGAAATCAGATCACATCCCCACCCCAAGACTACAGGGTCGGCTAGAGATAACTACACACATCAGAAAAGGATTGGTAGGAGAGGGAGAAAAAAATAAGCAACAAAGAGAAAATGGACTACAATCAGAATCAACACTTACCACAACCATACAACGGATACGAGCCCTTCTCATGTCCATCCGTCGGACAATTGTGGTCGTTTGACGATACCACTTATACAACTGTAGGCCGGCGTCTTTGGAGAATTTCCCGATTTCTGTGATATTCAACTCACCGCCGTACTGCAGACCCGGGCTCCTGTTCAATAAATATGCGTAAAAAGGGTGTAAGCGAGGCGTTGTTCTGATTTTGATTAAAGAAAAGGATGACAGGAGGAGGTGCAAATTGGATCATTGGGTTCAGATTGGACAGACTTGCATATTCTAGGACGGTCTTAGCATAGAGGTGAGAGCAAATAGGCGAAGCTGGTTTAGTGATTGATATCGTTGGTAGGGCTCAGCAGATTTAGATTACATTCTCCATGTGGTACACATTTAAGATAACGTGAACATCCATCACCATGATTTCCATGAGCATCCGAATATTTATTTGACGGTCTTCGGAAAAACCATGCTACTCCTTATAAAGGATTGTATGCATCTGGACCAATATCTTACGTCCAAGAGTGAATATCAGACGAGTAACAAATGTGACTGACGGAAAGTATATCTGAAGCAATGAAAAATTAGACTAGGCAGTTTATTGAATTGAATTTATCACCTCTTGCTTCAATTTGGATATCATCTATCGTTCAAAAGAAATCGTTTATGGATACTTTACTTATCATAAGGGAATGTCAGTCATAAAAGGAGAATCTTTATAAACGGACGTTTAAAGTAAAAAAAATGCTCGTAAACATTAACCCTGAAATTACAAAAATCAAAGCCATTACAAGTCTTTGATCTACATATGTTGGACATCTACCATAATCCAACATTCCTAATGTCACCTTCCCAAAATGTAGACGCATCATTATGTCGCTTAAAATATTACTTAACCATACAGAGAAAGTCGTCCAATTACGCATTCGTGATATTATCGAATGGCGGTTGTGTGGCGGGCTAACAATCCGCCCACGTAAAAAAAAACATAAAGTTATGAATGAGCAAGATGCCTCAGATACACATACGGATACTCGACGACGACAACGCACGAAAAAGGAACACGATTTGCGAGTATGCTCCTGGAATGTCAGAACCCTGTACACTGCCGGAGCTACTCATAAACTAGAAGGAATCCTTACGCAGTACAAGGCGAATATTACTGCGGTCCAGGAAATACGCTGGATAGGAAACGGTATCATGAGGAAGAAAAATCGCGACATTTATTACAGCTGTCACAAAAGATTGCACTTACTGGGATGCGGATTTGTCGTGAGAAAGCGGTTAAGGTCGAAGGTCATCGACTTTAGATCTATAAGTGATCGCCTGGCTGTGATCCGCATCAGAAGCAGATTCTAAGACATCAGCCTTATATGTGCACACGCCCCTACCGACGAGGCTGAAGACCCTATCAAGGAGGACTTCTATGACCTCCTGGACAACGCCTACGGAGCTTGTCCGGAGTACGATGTAAAAATCGTGCTCGGGGACTTCCGCTGAAGAAGTCGGCACTATCAGAAGCTGAAGAATAACAAGACCGCAGGCTCAGATGGCTTGCCATCAGATCTCTCCAAGGGTAGCGGCGATGTTCTGATAGGGAGCATGCACCAGATCATCTGCAGAATTTGGGAAGATGAAAGCATGCCCTACGACTGGAATACCAGCTCTATTCGCCCCATCCACAAAAAAGGCGATCCTTAGGCGATCTTGGAAGAACTGTAGAGGTATATTCCTGCTCAATTCTGTCCAGCGAACTGTGTGAACGTCTAAAGCCATTTTGCACCGCACTAATCGGCAGCTACCAGTGCGGCTTCCGGCCCGGCAAATCGACTATAGACCAAATTTTTACACTTTGACAAATCCTGGAAAAGACCAACGAGTTTCGAATCGATACACACCATCTTTTCATCGATTTCAAAGCCGCATACGACAACATTCATCGTGAAGGACTGTTTGGTGCGATGGCCGAATTCGGGATCCCGGTAAAACTGATCCAGTTGTGTCGCGCCACGCTAAAAAATACACTATGCACCGTGCAACTCGGTTCTACGACTTCGGAACCGTTTGAAACATGCACGGGATTTCGGCAAGGAGATGCGCTGTCATGTGACTTCTTCAACCTGGTGCTGGAGGAGATAGTGCGACGGGCAGGCGGCAACAGGGAAGGCACTATCTTCTACAAGTCCGTCCAGCTGCTAGGATACGCGGATGATATCGACATCATCGCGTGTTCTCGCCGTGGCATTGTGGAAGCCTTCACGGCGATTGAAGAACAGGCGAAACGAGTTGGTTTTAAGGGCAATGAGGACAAAACGAGGTAGTTAAGGAGTTTGTCTACCTCGGGGCAAACGTAAATTCCACAAGTGACACCACAGTGTTGATCCGGCTTGCCCTTGGCAACCGCTGCTACTTCGGCTTGTCCAAACAACTGGTGTCAAAACTCCTCACTCGAAGGACCAAAGCCATGCTTTACAAAACGCTTATATTGCCAGTCTTTCTGTATAGAGCCGACAGCGGGACGATAAGCAGGACAGCGGAGCTGATTTCGGGTTCTTTCGACAGAAAAAATCTGCGCCGGATATTTGGTCCTGTCTGTGAGGAAGGTGAATGGAGAAGGAGACACAACCGCGAACTCTACGAGCTGTACAAAGATGTGGATGTAGTCCGGCAGGCAAAGATCCGTCGACTACACTGGGTCGGCCACATCGAGCGCATGGACATCAACTCTCCAGTTAAGAGGGTCTTTGACTTCGAGCTTCCTGGTTCGAGAAGGAGAGAAAGACCAAACCTCCCGTATAAAGACCAAGTAATCGCGGATGTAAGACATCTTGGTCTTGATAACTGGAAGCAGCGTGCCCGGGACCATCAAGGATGGAAGGCAGCTATAGCTCAGGCTCAGATCCTCCATGGATCGCTGGCCTGATAAGTAAGTAAATAAGATATTATCGTGGGATTCCTTTAGCCAGCTGTTAAGAGAAAAAACAGGAACATGGTAGGTTAAGTAAATATTGACCACGAGTACTTCCCATACGGAGAGTTCAGTTTTCTTCCAAAGCTGTAATCGACAGTGTAGACGAGGGATTTGACGTGTCCCCATAAAAATAGTCTATAAGCGTCAAATCACGGGATCTAGGAAGCCGATTTACTGGCCCAAAGCGAGAGATAAATTGCTCACCGAACTTGTTTCGTAATTTGTCCATCGACTCTCATGCAATATGATATGTAGCGGCGTCCTGTTGGAACAACATGTCGATCAGGTTCAGCTCGTGCATTTTGAGCAAAAATAATTCGAAATCATTGAACGATATCAGGCTCCATAGGCGCTAACGGTGTTCTCACGGTCATCTAAATGATACCGCCGGACACCGTCCTTGCGGCGTCGCCTCTCAGGGTTGGATTCAAAGACCTTCCGAGTCGGAGCTGTAGTTTCAATGCGCTCTTTATGACCTAGCCATCTTAGGCGTTGGATTCGCATGCATTGGCTTATGCAGATCGGGCCGAAATTCGTACGCAGAATTTTTCTCTCAGAACGGCCAAGAGCTTCCCCATTCGTTTTCGATAAAGTCCATATCTCTACTCCAAAAAGCCATAATTGCTCTCAATTTTCTCCCCAGCCCATAGAAACAGCGGTTGGCAAGAGATATTCCGCGTTTGGTTTCGGCACTAATGTCATTGCTGTATGTCACTCCCGGATAAAACCAAAAGGCCGGTAGTTCTTGTCCTTTTTCGAAGACATCATATATGTATTTCGTCTTGCCCTCATTCACCGCCGGTCCCATTTTAGCCGCTTCTGCCTCAATGCTCTTAAAGGCCTCAATGTCATCGCCATATCCGGGCAGTTGTACGGACTTGAAAAAGATCGCGCCCCTCGTATTGCCAGTAAGTTTGGCACCATACTTTCAAGGACGATGTTGAAAAATGTCACATTATAGCGTGTCGCCTTGTCTAAAACCGTTTTTGAGATTAAAGGTCTCGGTCAAGTCGCTTCCGACCCGGATTGTTCTGTATAGCTCGTCTCTAAGTACGCTATCGTATGTGGCCTTAAGATAGACTAACAGACGGTGGAGTTCGATCTGGAACTCGTTGGATCTGCCGTAGTGTGAGTACTTGATCGATAGTGGACTCCCCGGGCCTGAAACCACACTCATATGGACCAATCAGTTTATTGACGAACGGTTTCAGGTGTTCACTCAGTGCAGCAGAGAAGGCCTTATAAGCGATATTCAGGAGACTTATACCTCTGTACCATGGCTAGAGATAATCTTCAAAGGATGCCTAGCTTGGAGTCACATTCCAGACAAGTGGAAGTGCGCAAAGGTGTTTTTCATTCCCAAGGCCGGCAGAAACTCTCACACTACCCCCAAGGATCTAAGGCCTATATGTCTATCATCCTTTGCACTAAGAACCTTGGAAAGGATGGTAGTCCTATATATACGCCATAACTTGGATCCGCTCCTAATTTCTAAGGCACAGCATGCCTACGTTAAGGGTAGATCTATCGAAACAGCCTTGCACACCCTAGTGAGGAAAATCGAAAGATCAATCCATCTTAAAGAATACACTTTAACAGCCTTCCTGGATATAGAGGGCGCCTTTAACAACGTCACTCCGGAAGCAATAACGGTAGGGTTGGAAAAGCTAAAGGTGGAGAAGACTCTCGTAGAGTGGATCAGCGAACTACTATCAACACGCAAGATTCACTCGAAATGGGGAAGCCAGGCAATCACCAGAGTGGTTACCAGGGGAACCCCGCAAGGAGGGGTTCTCTCACCTCTCCTCTGGAATGTAGTTATAAATGAGCTACTAATTAAACTGGAGGAAGAAGGCCTGGACGTTACTGCCTACGCTGATGACGTTGCCATTTCAATCTCAGGTAAATACCTATCGACACTGAATGACCGTATGCAAACGGCATTCTCAATTCTTTGCAAATGGGCGCATAGCAAAGGGCTCAGGGTTAATCCCCAGAAAACGGAGCTCGTGCTATTCACCAAAAAGCATAAAATGCCGGAACACTGCCCTATCACTTTGCTTGATACCAGATTAAACTACTCCTCCAGTGCCAAATTCCTTGGCATCATACTGGACAGGAAATTAACCTGGAAAATCAACACAATCGAAAGAGCCAAAAAAGCAACAATAGCTCTCTATTCATGCAAGAAAGCCATAAGGAAAAAATGGGGGTTCAATCCCAAGATTACTCTATGGCTCTATACCACGGTCGTTAGACCCACATTAATGTATGGAGCGACTGTCTGGTGGACAGCACTGGACAAGACAACATACCTCAAACAATTCGAGAAGGTACAAAGGCTGGCGTGTTTATGCATTACCGGGGCCCTCAGGCCCACCCCGACGGCTGCACTTAACATGATACTCGACCTTACACCACTCGATATTTTCGGCAAGCAAATTGCCACACAAACGGCCATTAGACTTAAGGCCAACTCGAACTGGAAGAGCTACGTCTTTGGCCTCTCCTCGATCCTGATTAACAGGTCAACCATGGCAGAAAACCTAGACCTCACAAAGCCCACCACAGTCTTGGATAAAAACTTTACAACGTTATACCCGGACAGACAGAACTGGACTCGCCAGACTCAACCTCGCAAAGGCTGCATAGATTTCTATACTGACGGGTCTAAAACCAAACACGGGGTGGGCAGTGGGGTATTCTGCAAACAACTTAAGCTAAACAAAGCGCTAAAACTACCTAATCACTGCTGCGTTTTCCAGGCGGAACTGTTGGCAATAAAAGAGGCTCTGTCCTGGCTGAAGTGGAACGTGATATCCACCACGGATATCCGCATTCTCACGGATAGCCAAGCGGCCTTAAAGTCGCTGGAGTCCTATGTGTACACATCAAAAACTAGCCTCGACTGTCGCCTATCTCTTAATGAGATGGCTGAACAGTTCAACATACAACTTATATGGGTACCGGGACACAGCGACATCACCGGAAATGAAAGAGCCGACAGACTCGCCAAAAAAGGAACGACGCTACAAACAACTGTGGTCTGCGAGGGTATACCCTTCGCAACCATCAAACACAATCTCACTACCCTCGCCAGGGCCGAGACGAACCGGAGATGGACTCAGGGACACACCTGCCTCATCACCAGGCAAATCTGGCCCCGGCTCGATAGTCAACGGACTAGGAGTATTATCTCCCTAAATAGAACTGACATCTATAAAGTCATAGGTGTCATCACAGGACACTGCCTTATTGGCAGTCACGCGCAAAAACTAGGTATCACTCCGAATGATTTTTGTAGGAGCTGTCTAGACGAGGAGGAGGTTGAATCCATTCATCACCTTCTCTGCGCCTGCCCGGCATTCTGCACAGTCAGGAAACGATACCTAGGATCATACCTCCTCAACGATCTGACCGAAGTTCAGCAAGTGGGGATATCTGATCTTCTTAAATTTTTAAGAAGCACAAAATGGTTCCACGAATAGGGGGCTAAACCCCCTCGTAGCTGCACAACGGGCCTCCTTGGCCTATGTGTGTTCTTCCCATCTCTGGGAAGGCTACGGTCTTACCTACCTACCTATACCTCTGTAAATGGCCCAGACAGAGGAGTCTCAGTTTTTGTGGATCGGGCATGCATTCCTCTGACCATATCTTACAGATGGGCCTGTCTGTTTCGTCATCGCCGTTATACAGTCTGCAGAAGTAGTCTTTCCAGATTCTTAGTACCGACTGTGAATCTACTATGTACTGGCATTATATCCCGGGCATGTTTGTTTTATTCGTTCATAAAACCACCGAAAATCGTTCCCGCGATAGCATCTCTCGATCTATTCGGTCGGGAGCTTCTAATGCACCTTGTTTTTTTGTTTTGAGAAGTTTATGTTCCTCCCTCCTCTTCTGCTCAAAATGCTTACGAGCAGACCTCGTCCTTCTGTGCAACGTCGCTTGATAGACTTGCAGCTTGGCTGCGTTTGTGCTCCTATATTCGTCGTCAAACCATGGGTTCCTTGTTGGTGGCGTTTTGAAACCCAGTATCTCAGAAGCAGCACTCTCTAAGGCTTGTTGACAACGGGTCCAGACGCGATTAGCATAGGCTCTGACGGTCTCTTGTGATTGTAGCATTCCGACGTTGTATGCCGCTAGCCTTACCCGATATTCTGGGCCAGGCATATTCGTAGTTGTAACCTGGCACCTCATAAGAAGAAGATGGAGAAGTAGGGTGAAATTGGTGCGAAATTGGATCACCATGGTTCAGTAGGTCGATTATGACAGCACGCATTTTGGCCTAAGTTTTTCCATGATGGAATGTCACGAATCACGCGTTCGTTTTCAAAAAAGAGAACACTAAGGAACCAAAAAGCAAGAAATGCCCATTGGACCTTTTTGCTAAGTTCAGTTCTGAGTATAATATTGACAATTGCCACGTGTCTTGGCTTAAATATACTAACAGTTTTCAAATAAAATTATGAGCAAATTTGTTATAATATTCACACCGGCCGTCAGCTTTAAACAGAATCTTTACAAAAGTACGGAACGGGATGAAAATCCAGCAGCCCCCGGAGTTTAATTAATTCTCAAGTCCATACAAGCATTCTTGTGTTTCCCTTGAATCATCAATTCATGAAAAAATCCCCACGACCAGCAAGTATCCTGTCGTAATCGAAACACAATATGTTACAACCCCTAACATGCCTCTTATCAACATTGCAATCGTTCAACAAGTTCTACAAGAATCGAAAACTATCATTCTATCATCCATATACATACTCGCGATTGTTCGATCTAATGAAATACCGCCCGTGGCTTAAAGTCCCCACGTTCCCACATCTAACCCATTTCCTCGCTTAAATGATGTGCAATCGGAACTCCTTACGAAAATGATATATAGCTCCTTATGGCTCCCTATACAAGCAGTAGATTGGCACAGATAGCAAGGGGATAGATAAACGCTAAAACTTACCAGACGTCATACAGTAGGTAGTAATCCTCTTTCGAATCCTGATCCCCATTGATTCGCTTCGCCAATATTAGCTCAGTATTTATATTGATGTTGATTTTTTCCAGAAACTTCTCAATAAGCAAACTATTCCCGTCAGTATAGTCATGGCTGTTGCTTCTATCATCGTCTCGACTCTTATTGACTTTATTGTCCACGGGCTTCGAGTTAGAGCTAGCAACACCGACATGCTTTGCCAGATGGAAATCATTTTCGACGTCATCATCATAGTCATCTTCTGGTTGCCGATTAAAAGTATAATCCTCAATCAAAAGCCAATGATACGACGAGTTGAAAAGTCCTTTGTTCGAAGCCTGCACAATGTGTACACATGTACGTGCGCCGTGTCCCGATTGTGTATACGATGTGCACGTATGAAAACGTCAAGCGACAAATGTCGGAAAGATGAGGCAGCAGAAAGGAAGAACAAGAGAAGGGATGTTAAGTAAGGCGGGAAAACAAACTGATTACATATTTATTCCATTGCTTCATCTTACTTCCGGCGCCAGGGCCCGGACAAAGGAGAGCATATTCATTTGTTAGTTCAATTGCAGGATATGGGAAGCGAATAAAGGAGGAGGAATGAATTCGGGATAATTGTGGATTACTGAGCATCTCTCGACAACTGATTTTTATCGTGCCAATGGATTATGGTAATTGCGGGATGGGTCAATGAACATACTGGTGATGGCATGACATTTTACATACTTTCATGTACATGTTCATATGAAAGTCATTAGATGTGGTATATGTATGTTTCTCTTACACCGAACACTAGTGTCGCTCACTTCTGTTCAGTAGACATCCATCCACACTTGACACACAATTACTCACCATTTCAATAACTTTGCGACTGGCTAGGCCACAGGATAAATCCAACACTACAAATTGACGTAACACCTCACTCCGAAGGAGTGCTTCAAGCGTCACAAGTCCTGCGCTGCCAAAACGCCCTCTATATGCAGCACTCTCGTTACGAGTAGCCCGACTATTGATTAATAGATCGATTCGTAAAACTTTAATTAAAACACTCCTCGACGCTGCTACTCGTAGATCGACTTGTTGGCCGAAGCGATGACGGTCATTCGAGCTGAAGCCGTTCGTCGATGTTGAGCTGACACCGTCAGTGCCAGTATCAGGTCTAGCATTAGAAGCGTTATTGCTATAGCCCTTACTCGAGTAGCGACGACGATTATCCTTGCCGGTGAATAACGTCCTCAATACTGTCAGCATGTCAATATTAATCGATGTCCTTGTTTGCTGTCGCATTCGTCGTCTGGTCGGTGACCCATGCTGACATGTCAGCAAACTTAATCTCGGGATATGCTTGTGCTCTACGGCAAGTTCATAAATTAACTGATGAAGTAGCATCGTAGCTCCTGCAGCTGTTTCCACTGGTTCTCGCTGCGTGATACCATCATTGTCGCCCTCTCGGTTAACAGCGTAGCTAATGTCGCTCCGTGGGCGTGTAGATGGTAATGGTTGCTGCTGCTGCTGGTGTAATAGCCCCGGAGCCTCGATTTTATCTGCGTTCAGTGTTGTCAACAAGAGAGCCGACAGACGTGGGATTAATGACCACAATATTGCAAACAGAGGAATAGCTAACCGAACTTTCAAAATAATCATTTCCAAATTACTGATTGTAATAGTCGCACTTGTTGCTATTGACCACGACCGATAAACTCTGACGCCTCAACTGATAACCGTTCTCCAGTGGTTCTGTATTTTATAGCCCTCTGGGGTTTGGTATTATGTATTTACTCACTATCGCCTTGACGTGAAGGTCAGAAAATGGAATGACAGTTTTTTGTAAGTAGGTCATGCAATTACTTCCTCTCTAGCACACTGGACAAATGTCATGATTCAGTCTGGTTTGAATTCTGTCCTCAATTTTAGCTCTCTCTTATAGGTTCATATATAGTTCCTCAAATCCTTCCACTCAATCCAAAAATCCAAGACTAAAAGGGAATTGAAATCAATTATCTGATCCAAGAGCATGCCCGTCATATGGCACTAATGATTGTTGAATATTTCAGCGATATCATCGAGACTGACAGGGCCACATACGAAACCGGACGCCGCACATACTGTCTGTAATCAATTTTGTTTTGTCGACCAGTGTGACAAGTAAGATTCTCCTTAGTTTTCAATGGATCAAGCGATTAATGCTAGTTATATACAAACGCTGGACATTGTAAGTACATATGTGCTTTGCAGAAAAGCACAAGTCATTCAAATGCATAAGTTAGCTAGCAGCTAATTGACGCACTTAAAAGAAACCGCCTGTTTCCTGAAATGCCATCCTTAAGCTACACATAAGCTCACCATATCGTATAGTATGTAAAAGGAGAATAAACGGGTTTACATACACATATTCATTTTCACAAGGAGCCATTTTTCATCCTGACAGATTGGATTGATGTGTGTAATATCGTATGTAAATTGTTTTATTTCTGCCGTACGGTGCGTCAAGGCTTAAGTGTATGGGGATCGACAGAGGAATGGATGGAAGGGGATTGTGGAAAAATATGTCACATAGTTGAGAAAATCATTTTTCATTTTTCATAATTCCGGGAAGGGCAACGACAAGGCCATAAGACGAAGGACTAAGAAAGCGGACACATATGATTAGTGGCAAGGACGATATTGATATGCTATGTATATGCGGGACATTGTTGACTTAGGGCTGAACTACTTAAATTGCTTTTATTAATTGAAATTAATAGTACGCTCTTGGAATCTATTATTGTTATAAGGATACACGCATAAACACATATTCTTACATTTAATACATACATAACTAGTACAACAGTATTGGAGGTGTGTTCCCTAAGGTTTTTGCTGCGCATTTCTCGTCCCAATTTTTTTTGTTGTTTCAGATGATGAACCTATATAGCATGGATAAGCGTGTACATATTTGGACGTAAACCAAGTCTATATCAATAACAACATGAAAATGCAAATGAATGATTACTTTATTCAACTACTCGTTAGTCAGTGTGAATCGTAAATCATGTGATGGTCGAGGTCGGACATAGCAACTGTCTATGTCCAGCAAGTGTTATTGGCTGAAAACTGGATGACAAAATTTGACTTTTTGTATATTAAATTGATCTGAATGGCTGCGTCTTAGGGTATTTCTTGTCCTGATTTCAAATCTGCATACCACTTGTTTGTAACGTGCAGAGTTTTTTAGTAATGAAAAATTAAAGAAAAATGAGAAGGAGCTTCAGTGACGTAGGGCTAAGAGATTCGGCACACACCATTTCGGCCCTAAGGGTGGGCCACCGTGCGCAAGCAAAGGCGTCTCACCCTCCTCGCAACATGGGGCACAATTAGGCGTCTCACTGATGCCAAGCACGCATGGATGCTTAACAAAAATGTAATAGCCCGTAATAACTCCCACAAGTCTTTCGCAGTCAATTCTCCTTATGTGCAGAAAGAATGCTGCAGAATTCTTTCAAATATCACGGTATACGCGCTTTGTCATCCTGCATTCAGGATAATTCCTCCATATAGGGTGGTGTGTAGATGGCAAAGGACTAACAAAGGCCTCGTAGGGGATGCTAGCCTGCTAGCAAGCGAGAAGAGCCACCGCAGGTGAACATCTTGCGGCACTGTTAGTAAGTCCCATCCCCACCTCCTCGTGGTGCCATCTGGAGATTTCCTATGGGAATTACATACGAGGAACGGCGAATGGCGAGCCTCCTGTGCCAGAAAACAGGATTAGTCAGTTGGGCTACGGCCTAGTAAGCCATAACCGTAAAAAAACCACAAACTCCGAAACAACCACAAGCCTCGGATGTAACGGACCGGACTTATGTTGACCACCCTTGCAGAAAACGAAAAAAGGACAATGATCTTCGACTTTGTACGTGGAATGTTAGATCCCTAAACAGGTCACGTGCAGCCGAACAACTTGCGGACGCCCTAGACCGCTATAAAGCGGACATCACCGCCATCCAGGAAATGCGATGGAATGGACCGGGTATAAAGCGGATGAAAAACTGCGATATTTACTACGGCGACTGCTATAGGGAGAGAGGACAACGATTGTTCGGATGCGGATTTGCTGTTCGAGGTGGACTGAGGCAAAAAGTCCTAAGCTTTCGGCATGTGAGCGAACGCCTCATAATAATCCGTATCAGGGCTACATTTTTTAACACCAGCCTGATCTGCGTCCACGCCCCCATGGAAGACGAGGATGACACCGCCAAAGATGAGTTTAACGATCTCCTAGACAGAATGTATGCCCAATGTCCCAGCTATGACATCAACATTGTACTAGGAGACTTCAATGCTAAGATGGGTAAAGAAAACATCTTTGAACGAGTCATCGGCAAACATAGCCTACACGACACCACCTCCGGTAACGGACACAGGCTGATTGATCTTGCTAAGGGGCGAAATCACCTTCTAGCCAGTACGCGCTTCCCCCGCCTCGATATACACAAAGGCGCCTGGCGGTCTTTTGATCAATCGACTACCAACCAGATTGATCACATCGCGATCGACGTCACGACGACACTCCTCCACTATTCTTGATGTTCGAACTTTATGAGGGGCTAACATCGACTCCGACCACTATCTTGTAGTAGCCAAGATACGCTTACGGATATCATGAACGCAGCGGAGTAGAGTAAGAATACAAAGTAATGACTTCGGAAAGCTGCTTTCGCCAGAAACCGCTCGTGCTTTTACTGATCGCGCCTCCCTTGAGCTCTCCAATATACCTCAATCCCCTACGCTATCAATAGAATAGCAGTGGAGCCTTTGCAAACAAGCCCTGAAAAGCTCTGCATCCGAAGTCTTGGGTTTCAAGGCTCCACCACGAAGAAACACCTGGTTCGATGACGAGTGCAGGTGGATTCATACAGCGAAGCAGGATGCATATAAGGCCTCGCTTCATAAAGGAATAAGAGCAGGTCGTAAGCCCTAGGATTTTAAAAAGAGAGGAGGATAAGCTTCTCAGAAGAAAGAGCACGAGAAGCTCGCGATTGAGGATTTGGTGAGGTGATGAGAACGGACACCTAGTAGTAGAATCGCAGTCGATCCTGACAATATGGAAAAACCACTTCTGCAGACTGTATAACGGCGATGTTAGTCAATATACCGCTGTGAGGCAGAATGATCCATTTCTAATAGACGACGACCCCAAAGAAGTCTGTCCCACTGACCTCATAGAAGTTAAGATTGCCATATCGAAGCTCAAGTCGAATAAAGCTGCTGGCGCAGACGGACTGACTGCTGAGCTCTTCAAGGCAGCTGGGGATGACCTGGTTAGTGGCATGCACCAGCTCATCTGTAAGATATGGTCAGAGGAAAGCATTCCCGAGGAATGGAGTCTCAGCATCGTATGCCCGATCCACAAGAAAGGAAACCCCTCTGATTGCGCCAACTATAGAGGAATAAGTCTCCTTAACATCGCCTACAAAATCTTCTCTGCCGTTTTGTGTGAACGCCTGAAGCCTTTTGTGAATAAGCTGATAGGTCCTTATCAGTGCGGATTCAGGCCAGGGAAGTCCACCATTGACCAAATCTTCACACTACGGCAGATCCTGGAAAAAAACAATGAATATTTTTCGACTTCAAAGCCGCATAGACAGCGTAATTAGAGACGAGCTATACAACGCTATGTCTACCTTTGACATACCTGCTAAACTCGTCAGACTATGCAGGATGACTTTGGAGAATGCTCGCTGCTCCATCCGAATCGGTGAACACCGATAGTTTTGATGTCGAAAAAGGATTTAGGCAGGGCGATGCGCTGTCGTGTGATTTCTTCAACATCATATCGGAAATGACTGTGCAAAAATCACTGGCCAATACAAGAGGCATAATCTTTTTCAAATCCTCGCAACTCTTTGCATAAGCCGACGATATTGACATAATAGGTAGGTCACAGCGAGGTGTCAATGAGGCGTTTGCGATTTGCGAGTATTGAGATGGAGGCGCGAAAATTGGTTTGGCAGTAAACGAAGGCAAAACTTAATATATCCTGATATCAAAATAGGACTCTTACCATCGACGATTTGGCCAGAACTTTTGTATTGGCAGATATGAGTTCGAGGTAGTTAAGGACCTCGTCTACCTTGACTCCGCAGTAACCTGAAACAACGACATCAGTTCCGAAATCAAACGCAGAATCACTTTTGCCAATCGCTGTTTCCTTGGGCTCAGGAGGCAACTGAGTAATAGAGCCCTCTCCCGACGACAAAGTAGACTCTATATAAGACCCTTACTATCAAAAGCGGATGAGGAAGCCCTTGGTCGATTCGAAAGAAAGATTTTGCGCGTGATTTTCGGGCCTATCAACGCAGACGGGGGATGGGGGAAAAGACTCAACCACGAACTTTACGGGCTGTACAGCGACGTGAGTCTAGTCAGGCGTCAACGGATTCAACGCCTAAGATGGCTGTGCCATGTAGAGTGAATGGACACCACAACTCCAGCCTGGAGAGTCTTTGAATCCAACCCCGAGGGACGAAGAAGCAGAGGACGGCCGCACTTAAGATGGCGCACACAGGTGGAAGGGGACCTCAGCCAACTGGGTCTGCGGCAATGGAAAAGGCTAGCAAAAGATCGTGCTAGTTGGAGGGCCATGTTGGTTGAGGCCCAGGTTCACCCCGAACTGTAGCGCCCATTAAGAAGAAGAAGAAGGGTGGTGTGTATTATATACTCAATTGCTAATGTAGGAATTTACCGTGGACGCACCCTCCTCTGGACCCATTCTGGCGAGTTCATAAGAGATCTTATTTCCTGAGATCCCAGAGTGACCTGGAATCCATGCAAGCTTTGGGGAATTTAGTCTACTGACTCTGTTCAAGAAAGTCTTGAGTTCACGCACTATGTAATTTGGAGCTAGTTGAAGTGCTGGGCACAGCTCTGACTGCAGCTTGGCTGTGAATGCAGACGCATATGCTTTTTCCCCTCCACGTGTACTTCACAACCATTCTTCCTCTCCTTAACGGGCGCTATAATTCGGGGTGAACCTGGGCCTCAACCAACATGCCCCTACAACTAGCACGATCTTTTGCTAGCCTTTTCCATTGCCTTACACCCAGTTGGCTGAGGTCCCCTTCCACCTGTGTGCGCCATCTTAAGTGCGACCGTCCTCTGCTTCTTCGTCCTCGGGGTCCCTTTCGGTTGACCTAACGACATGATCACTACTGTTAAGCTCCAGTTCGAGACAACAGCGGAACGGAATCAATGGGGAGAGGAAGATCGTGTGGCTGCCCTAGTAATTTCCCTTAAAGGTGAAGCAGCTGACGTTCTACAGACCATCCCGGAAACCCAGAGAAGGAACTACACAGCCATATGGGACTGGCCGGGTCCGGGCGTTTTTTAGTGGCCAGAGGCTACTTGTTTAACTTCGTTACAAAGAAATTATGCAATACTTGGGGTATTAATACCAGACCATGCAGATACGGATAAGATGTGTCTTATCCATTTGACTAATTGTTTGTAGCCAGCTATACACTCTTCTTTCTTGGTGCGACAACTTGTCTGTTGCCTTGTTTGAGACGTTGATAGATTTATGTCATTTTACCGATTCGAACATTTGACTTTCAGTTTTTTTTTTTAGAGTTCGCGAAGGTTTACAAAACCTGGATGGAGTGCAGTGGTTTGCATCGTAGATGTTCGTTCACTACTCTCCAGGGGTGGCTGTCCTAGGTAGGAAGAGATGAACCGACCGAATTTTCACGTTGGCTGTACTTCTCAGAAACCTTTTCCATGCACTTATGGTGTCATATTAGAATTGCACACACAGAGTAGGTATGAATTTAAAGTGACCATATACTGTGTCGGGAGCACCGTGGCGCAGTGGGTAGTGTGTTGGCCTCTGACGCCGATGACTCGGGATCGAATCCCGACACAGCCATGTCATCGAACGTGTTTTTCACGGTGTTTCTCCTCAGCGGGGTTCTGACAAAACCCCCTGTAGTAAAATTGTCATGAAAAGCTTCTCGAAATTCGCCGTTCGGAACCGGCAATAAGACTGTAGGTCCCTTTCACCTATGTGAAAATGAAATCACACACAACATGGGTGATTGAGAGAAGCTCGGCTCAGGTTCTTCATGGACTGTAACGCCAACATACATACATATACTGTGAGTGTTATGTCTCCATCAGTATGTTTGATCACTTCTCATTCATAACAGCTGTGTTGCATAATTTTTTTTCCGTATGGGAATTGTTTTTTCTTGGTTATGAAACGGCTTTGAACTTCAGACCTTCGGTGATGTTTACCACAGCACCACGGTCACCGATTTTTGCGATTGAATTTGCTTACTATCCTCATCTATTCTATGCACGTTCTAAGTAATCCAACTCTTAACGTTTCTGATAAAACGCTCTACTCTCGCCGTTCGCTAGTACTCAATTTGATTGTAATCGTGCTACCGTTTGAGTTTTTACTTTACAATATGTAAGCATACAGCAATATTTATTTCCACAGAGACGTTACAACCATCATATCGCATGAAAATATTTTCAGTCCCCCATCTATCTGTCCATCTTCATGTTTCACTATCGAAATATGTGTATATCTCAAAATACATTTAATTCCAATACGTGCAAATCTCCCGGTCACATCAACTAGTTGGCAAGAGACTGATACAAAAGCATCAGTCCGGAGACTCGAGAAGTAACTACATCCCGACCCACCATCTCATCAAATAATAAAACACTCAGATACCATTTCAACTAGTCGATTGCAGAATGGATGCCAGTTGTGCAGCACGTCCGTTACAAACCCAACGAATAAATTTAAAATATCAAACGATAATTGATTCGGGGATAAGGATAAGCATTTGTAAATTGAAACCATAACTCCACAACCCGTTTAATAACTCAGCTGTAGTCTTCCACCGACCTATCTACATCGTACAACATGTTTTTCAGCTCTGAACACTTTAATCAATTTTATCGACTTGAGATATTCCTGTACACACATAAATACATAAGATATCCATAAACCGAAGGCTTTTAACGAAATTAAACTCGAATGTTATGCAACAACATTTGAATAAAAAGAGCACAAGTAACATTTTCCACTCCACTGACATTTGCGACATTTGCTGCTATGATGTCTAAGGGACACTCGCGCTTTATAGCCTCTTGAGCTGGTGCAAGCCCGTCGAAGATGAGAGGATCCATGACCAAATTAACTACGGAGCGCCATAGAAAACAAAATAAATAAATGTCATCGTTAAAAAGTTTCCTTTAGTCTTTCGTCCAGTGTGACAGGGGCAGGTTATGTATCTACGGGCAAGGTGCTCGGTTAGATAACGAAAATGAGTCGGAGTTCGCCATGCGTCAAATTGAACTCGGTTAATTTTCTGCATATTTAAGCGTCATTAATTTCTATGTCTTATTTACACATTAATCAATATTTGAATGGTCGGGGGTCGCCTTCCGAAATGGGCTACCATATTTCCCAGTCGGTCCTGGATACTCTGTACTCTGGACGCTGGAGTAATCTTTAAATAGTTTCAATTGGAATGAGGGCCGTAGACCGATTGTAGGATAAAGGAGAACACGAGAAATTGCAGTGCGTTGTCAAAGTCAAGTTTATGGCTAGAGGATGGCCAGGTTATTACGTTCTCGTGTTCGTTTTGAGTTTGCCAGCAACCCCTGTGGCATGCACTTGAAACGTATTTCATAGAGAAAATACCAAGGGTAAAATGGTTTATCGCTGGCAGACGGTAATGGATACAGATACAGCACAGCAGGATAGCATGGAAGCTGTTTAGAGGACCTGCTCTTTCGGATTATTATCAAATATGGGTTTCTTTGTGCTGCGAAATTAATGACTTTTTCATGAGACCAAATAGTTGTGTATTCATCGTACGATAGCGACGGTAAATCTTCAAAACAACTGAATTATTGCAACGAGCAATGGAAACTAATTAAATATCGTAAGTCTGAAGCTGAAGCAATTCGAAAGGATTCATGCTGTGATATCACGGAAAGTGTGTCGAATTCCGAATTTCTGGATCTGTTTTAGTATATAAGAAAATCGAGAGATACTTTAGGCTCGAAATCGATTTTCGAAATAGAGTTAAACTGCTCGCCCGCCACAGATGCTCGTAAACAGCGACAAGCACTTTTAAATTTTACAACCGCAGCACATGTTACGGCCATTCACCATGATCGTCGCCGTCAGCCGTGATGCCCACAAACATTGATTTCATTTTCCCGAAAGTGGCAACAAAAATTTTAAAATCTCATTTTCTGTTACAAGGATTATTATGATGGACAACCGTGCATTTAAAGTGGATAAGCCGGTGTCGTCGTTTTATCATGAGCCGCGAAACAGCAATGGCTATAAACAGGCACAGAGGGCCGCCAAAGTGTGTCGAGCTGCCAGGCCGCGCGCCGTGCCGCATCGCATCATACCACACGCTGCCATCAATATTGAATGAAAACCGACACCCAAACATCCATTCTTCGGCACAATGGTGGTGGCAATGGCGGTTAATCTGGTTCCCCTCGATGACAGACTGCTTTGCGGGTTATTTCAAAAATGTATCGCTTTTAAGTTTCCTTAAAACACTGCACGGACGACCAGTGTCGTGATGGTGATAGCAACGAGTACATAACGCATGAAGCGTTAATATTTTGCAATAAAGATTACAAACGGCCGAAACGTGCGAGGTATTCCAATTGGGGCACTGTTCCGACGTCCCCTTTCCCACTTGTGCGTCCCTTAACATAACGTACAATCATTCTTAAGCACATGAGCGGGACTTTTGCACTTGAAAGCCGTCAAAGGCCTCCACATAACCGGCTGGACTTAAAATTCGAACAAAAAAGGAAATAGCAAACGCGTCCTTATCGTTTCACATCACGTCGTCAACCTGGATGGATGGATATGCTTCGCTTTGACTGTGTATTGAGCTGAATATAGCGACAGCAGTGGTGCAGATAAAATAAATTACACGGGTTAAATCATCCCCATCAGGGCCGTGAACCGCCGCAGGAGACGGGTGTACCGTGACGCTGTATCGCGTTCTTGTCATCGCGCCCAAACCCCCCATACTCTCGTGCCATGGGGCGGCAAATGTTTGGCTCTTCAATTCCATTACCACCCGGCACCGAGCAAAAGGTGTAACGTGTAGGTAAAAGTAAAGTGTCACAGCAAATTGTTTTAATGCAATGAAAGGAGCATTCTGTGATTTTTCCGAGGCTATTGTTTAATTTTTAATTTCCGCAAACCTTTATCTCGTATGAACGGCACGTACGAGTACCAGCCCTATCCACTCGTACCATCGGCTTAAGCATTTAATATGCTTGATGATATTTAAGTTGTTGAATTTTGACTGCTCAAGTAGGCTATGATGCAAGCGAGTAGTGCCCAGCACGAGCATCCGACGGATTCTATTGAGATAATACAATTACTTCCACACGAGGAAACTGCGAGGAGACAGCAAGTGGAAGAGGGAGATAGTCCTGGTTTTTGATTTGCGGACTAAGGACTACTAAGGACGACTGGACACACAGAGGCAGCAAAAACAAACGAGAATATGAAAATGCAATCTCATGACGTCCATCCTGTTTTGTTTCTTTTTTTAAGTTCCTGTTTGTTGCATACTTGCCTTACAGAGAGGACATACAATTAAAATTTTCGCTTCGAGTTTGTTTTTGTACGGCTTTTCCTTGTTTTTCTGAAGTAGCAGAACAGTTGAAGGTGCTCGAGATGGCAAAGAGCTTAAAGTAGTTTAAGAATGACAAGAAATAGTTCAGTCAAGGGAAATAAATAAACTATACCGCGAACTAAAGCCTTATTGGTTAGGTTGAAAATGGCGACCTCTCAGACCACGTAATCCAGAAAGTATGGCTTCCTAACTCCCTAGACCTTTATCAAAGCATTATAATCCATGGGCCATAGTTGAAATTGAGAAAAATGAACATTCCCATAGCACAATTTTTCACCGCCAGCTTGGTCAATATGAATAAAGAGCAATTGGTCCGGGCAGTCAGTAGTTCCTGGCCCAGAATTGAGCAGATTTTGTCGAATAATTTAATAATCGAGTAGTGCCATACTTAGAAGACTCTTCGGGTCGGAGCTGTCCTGCCCATTCGCATTACATGGCCTGGCCTACTAAGACGTTGGATCCGTATACGTCATACTAGGCCGATGGGGTTGCCGTGGTGCAGTGGTTAACATCATCGACCGCCGATCGGAAGGTCTATAGTTCAAATTCGCTTCATAGCCAAGAAAAAGTAATTCCTAAATGGATGATAAAAAGTATGCAACGCAGTTATGAATGGGAAGTGACCAGACGTACTGCCTGCAGGCATAACACTCACAGTATAGGGTCAACCGAAATTGATCCTCTGCGTATGAAATACTACAGTGCTTGAACGAATTACTACGGACTATAACCAACGCGGAACTTGGTCAGCTCTCGTCCTATCTAGGCCTAGGACAACCACCCCTGAGAGTAGTGAACGAACATCAACGACCCCAACCACTGCACTCCGTTCAGGTTGTATGTGTCAACACATCTTAAGAGAATATGAAAAACTCTTGAACCTGCGCGAGTCTTTAAAAAAAAAAAAAAAAAAATGTCGCTATATAGCCCGTACAGTTTTAGGATGTATCTTCTCCTCCGCCCTTCGTCAATACAAACGGAACTGAAGGTTGCATTCAGAATTTTCCCTGCGAAACGACCAAGGGCCTCTTCATCCATTTTCGATCGGGTCCAAACCTCTGCGCCATAGAGGAGGACCGGGACGATTATGGTTTTATAGAAGCTCACCTTAGTTTTCCGAAAGAGGGCTCTACTACTCCTGAGCACGAAGTAACAGCAGTTGGCAAGAGCTTTTCTGCGTCTAATCTCAGCGCTAGTGTCGTTGCCGCTTGTTAATAGTGAGCCAAGGTAGACGAAATCCTTGACTACATCAAAGTTAAAGCTGCCAATAGCGACGATCTGGCCAAGACATCGGTGTTGTACGTCTTTCTTTGACGACAGCATATATTTGGTTTTGCCCTCGTTTACCTTCAGACCCACTTTAGCCGCTTCTGCTTCAATGCTCACAAAAGCTTCGTATTCGTATTCCCCTACAGTTGCCGCAGTTATAAGAGCCACCTTTTTTTATGGACCGGGAAAACGATGTTGAAATTCCATTTATCAGGCATGCTTCCTTCCGACCATATCTTACAGATGAGCTAGTGCATGTTCCCAACCAACTCATCTCCAGCTGCTTTAAATACCGCGGGAGGCGGGCCGTCTGCGCCAGAAGCTTTATTAGACTTCAGTTTTGATATCGCTATCTTAGCCTCGGCCAAGTCGGGTGAGCGAAATTCGCTCACATCTTCGCTGCCTGACAGGAGTATCTCGAACATCTACGCCGTAATACTGTCCGCAGAAATCATCTTTCTTTATTCTCAGGCGTTGACTGTGATTCAACTACTAGGAGCCATGTTCACTACTACTGCCAGGATTCCGCCTCTAATTTTATAACCTTGGCATGTTCGTTTTACTCCCTGGAAACACTTTCGAACCTCGTACCTGCGATTACATCTCCTCATCTCCTCGATCATGTGCTTCTCCTGTTCTTTTGTTTTTCTTCTGAAAAACGCATGCTCCTCTCTCCTTTTCTGCTCATAGAGCTCATGAGCAGCCCTCGCTTGTCGATGCAAAGTGACAATATATGCATTCTGTTTTTCTGCATGTACCTGATTCTCCTAGGTGGTGACTGAAAATCTAATATATCAAAGGCAGTATTCCTGATGGTGCTTTGACAACGTCTCCATTGCTTTTTTTATGTTTGTGGCATACGAGGTCATAGCCCATAGCCCAACCGAATAAACCTGTTTCTTGGTTCAGGAGTCTCGACATTTGCCCTTTCCCGTCTGTAATTTCCAGAGGAAATCTCCTGATGGCACCGCGAGGAGGTGGGGATGGGACTTACTAAAGTACGGCAGGGTGTTCGTTAGCGGTGGCTCTTCTCGCTTTTTAGCAGGTCAGCATCCGTCGGATAGATGCCTTTGTTAGTCCTTTGGCATCCGTAGTCACCATACTTTCTTTGGTGGCGTTACAGTCCATGAAGAACCAGAGCGATGCTTCTCTCAATCACCCATGTTGTGTGTGATTTATTTTTCACACAGGTGAAAGAGACCTACAGTTTAATGTCGATTTCAAACTGCGTGAGTCGAGAAGCTTTTTCATGGCAAGTATTCTACCGGGGGTCTTACCAGTACTCCGCCAAAGGGGGAATGCCGCGAAAAGGGTCAGTCACATAGAACGCGTCCGTGCGTGCGTGCGCTGATTTCCATTGACAGCCAACGTGCGCGAGGCAAGCATCGTCACATACATAGAATCCGTCCACTCGTGCGTCTGTCAGAAATGAATGTCAAATAATTCAATGACATTCATTAATTGGTGTTGTGCGTTCAACTGGAAAACATTACTAATTGTTAAATAAAACATAAAAATATGGACGACCTTATTTCGACAATCATACATATTTATACGTATTTTGTCGCAAGCATTTTGTATTTGTATTGTATTTGTATTTTGTCGCAAGTATATTGTGGGTGCCGTGGCGCAGTGGTTAGGGTGTTGGGCTCTGGCGCACGATGAGCGAGTTCGGATCCCGATAACACCAACGCCATCGAATGCTTATTTCGCGACGTTCCTTCTCGGCGGGGTACTGGCGAAACCCCCCGTAGTAAACTTGCCATGAAAAAGCTTCTCAACTCACGCCGTTCAGAATCGGCATTAAACTGTAGGTCCCTTTCAACTGTGTGAAAAATAAATCACACACAACATGGGTGATTGAGAGAAGCTTGGCTCTGGTCCTTCATGGGCTGTATCGCCATCAAAGTAGAATAAGATATTGTGGGCGAAACCTGCGATATTCTCTGGAATAACCTCGGCCATATATATTTGTTAGTCCCGAATGAAACTAATTGCCAGTGACTAATCACCAACTAAACACCCGTTCTTGTGACATCAAATTGAATAGCACTTTGAAATGTCAACCGAATTTGAAGTTGCTCTCATTGCGAGAGAGTTCCTAAACATTCTCTCAATGCATCCACCAATAAACATGCTTACTCCCAATTTGTCTATATGTGAACTTCAAATTGCTGACAGTTCATACATTCCAATATGTGAATGTATGAACTGTCAGCGCGTCAAAAAGTAGAAGAGTAGCTCTACTCGGCGCGTCGAAGCGCGTGCGTGCGTCAGCTATGTGCCCTTTCCCATAAAGAACGTGTGTATTCTACTTGGCTGTCAAAGCACGCACGCACGGACGCGTTCTATGTGACTGGCCCTAAATAAACATTCGATGGCGTTGATGTTATCGGGATGCGAGCTCGCTCATCGTGTGTCCGAGCCCAACACACTAACCATTGGGTCCTCTGTAACAAATTTTCTCTTCTGAAAATCGTGTGTCCTCCTTATTGCAGAGCTCTGAGTTTTTTTAACTCTATTCGGAAAGCACTGCTACGACTTATAGCTCTGTGTAGTGCAGGTTGCTGTGTCTCTAGCAACCTACGACTCAGCACTTATCATGGTACTCACCTAAGTTGTGTACTAACATCACAAACTAAATTCCCAACAAATCTTCGATGCGCATGATCATCAAAATGAGACAATACACGCACAAACAGTAAGGTGGTCATTTCAGTCTAGTTTTAATTGCCCCAACTGAAGCTGTCCATCAGTTAATAGTTCTCACTTGATTATTTATCTATCTACATATCTATCCTTCGCCGATTTAAAGTATGGTCATATAGAGTCATGTTGAGGAATTCCTATTCGCTCCATAAGTTTTATTCAGATACAACCGCAAAGGACCACACCGAGCTCGAACGTTCACTACGGACATCAAACGCCAACACAACTTTATAGTTTTATGGTGAAAGTTTTTCACTTATCGTGCACATAAATTGATTTTCTTGATGACAGCACATTTTCAATTTTCCCTACTTTAGATGGTAGACAGAAGCAACCAAAGAGACCAAGACCAAGATGAAGACGAGGATGAAAGTCCCAAAGTCGGTCGTCGGTTAAAGAGGCTGAACTTTCGAAAAAAGCCCGTGCAGGTGTGCATCTGCTCGCTATGATATTTCACTTCATTTATAATAGATGATAAATGAATACACACGGCTACACATCCGACCGACAGTTTGCGCGTCGTGCACACATACACACATGTACGAAAGCATGTATGAAGGAAGTATGCATTCCATCTGGGGAATCCGTTCCTCATCCATTCTTTCAACCTTACTCGCAAAACTTTTCTATAGCAAGCGGCGGTACGGTTGCCTTTCACCACCCGGCAGGCAGACATCTAACCGAATCAAGCTAAACCAGACGGTTACCAGATATTATGGCAGCAAAGGGACACATTAGTGTGGGGGAGGACGTTCCAACGTCCAACGTTAAACAATGAAAAAATGATGAAAGTATTAATTTTGAATTTTGACATGTTATCCTCGTGGTGCTGGGACATGTTGATTGATAAGTATATTTAAAGTGGCAGAGGTTGGTTCTGGAGCGAGCACCATTGATTGATTACGATGCTGTGAGTGGTGGTAACTTTTAGTATATGTATCTGTCCCTATCATCGCTTTCAGTGGAGGTGTTTTGTAAATTAGATGGTTCGTGTCTATTGTTGATGATAGTTTGACAGCTATTTTGTGAATCGGCAATCTATAGTGTTTAGGATTACGGCGCAATCCCTAGGAGACATGACATGTTCCGAGGTACACAAAAGTTGAACTTAACAGGGATTATGACAAGCAACCAAATATGTACATACGAATGAGAAATAAAAAAATACCAAGTAACAGGTCCCCCGGCTAGGTGGCCATGCTACCGATACAACATTAATTTGAATCTATGGCATTACCTTCCTCTACATTGCATCCTAATAGCCAATTACCATTTTAATGGCACGGATCGAGTTACTGTAGTGTACAATAATGAGAGGATGTCCTGTGCGCGTACGGTGTTGTTTGTCAAACTAATTTCAATTGACGTTGTTATTTGATACCGTCAGCCGTGCCATGTCGGGAAGCATCTAGTGGTTCGATATATCCGCTACACAAATTTCGTGCCACTTCCGGTGACCATGTTAATGACCTGCCTTGCGAATGAGCGCACACGGCCCTACACACATTCGCATTAACGTGACATCAATTTAATTCGCTGTCAAGGCCAATTCAAAATCCAAATGAAAAATGCACGAGCCATCTATTCGGAGTGCTTCAATTACTTGAAAGCCTTCTGTTTCGAAATTCCCTTTTCGAAGTTAATATAGCAGAAGCCTTTCATCCGGGACGCAACAGCCTTAGATGACATCTCATCTCTATCATGTTTGTTCTGTTAGAGTGGACGGCAAGTGACGACGACAACGAAAGAACACACAGGGAATCATGGAGTTTGCAATAATTGTGCCAAAAAATCCTTTTGCCATGGTCAAACGAAGTTTGAGTTTCCTTTATTTTCCGACTCGAAATTGAGACAAAAGGGCGGGAAGCAGATCAGTCCGTTCGGCAGTTTGGCTGTGTAAAAATTCAGCAGGAAAGCGAGCATCTATAGTGTTCCATTGCAAGCATGTACTGCTGCAAGGCAAGCTGCAAGCAGCAAAAGCCAAAGTAGGAGCAGTGGTAACGGCTGCACAACAAGTCCCATAATTAAACAGGGAGTCTAGTGTTGAAATTAAAGTTTTAATTACATATGGGAATATTTTTCGTCGTTATTATTTTTCTTGTGTGTGCTGGCGGTCCTTTTCTCCTTGCTGCCTTGGTGGCTTTCTGCTTCTTATTTCTCGTTATTCCTCCATCTTGTTGGGAAATTTAGATTAATGAGGAACCGAGTTGGTCGCTTCTGGGACTAGTGAGCGGGGTTGTCAGTTTATTCTGCTCTGCTTCTGGTGTTCGGGGAGGCGATGATGTTGTACCGCATGCGATGTCATTTCAGGGGATGATTATGAAAAATATCCACTTTGGGATCTCTGCCCGAATGGGGGCACGGATATCTGTCGTTATTGGGAGCGAAATGTTGTACAATGACCGAGTATCTGCGATTTTTCATCGGAAAGACAAGTTTTAAATTTACAGTGCCATTGACTGGTATTCGAAGGTTCAATAAGAGCAAGTGACACAAGTCTTTTACTTATGTTCACACTCTGTCCCTCCAATTCTTAAATAAACTCGAGAAACAATACCAGTTTAGTAAATTGCTCAAAGTCCACCCATGTCGTTCTTGCAGTTTTCTAAATTTTTCAGAGATTACGAACGAATTTCGAATTTCATTCCACAATTCTCATTGCTGCGTGAGCGATTAGTAAAGTTTTGAAGCCCTCCAGGTCGCCATACTTATTTAATATGCAAATTCATATAGAACACCGTTGACCCGACACCCGAACACCTTATGTCCTTTGAAATGACCTGTGAACACTCACATAAAAGCTGCACCTCTATCCATCCGTACATTGGGCTATCGAGCAACGGTTTTGTTACCGCCCAAAGCTCGTACAAAATGCATGTGAAACTGAAAAGCGAAAAATTAAAGTGTGCTCGTTGCCACATCGGCAAAAACACACGAAACAACTCCATACAAGCTTCCAGCACCACCTAGCTGCCTTCAGTTCGTTTTCACCTTCCTTTTTTTCAATATCCTTTGTGTAGAGGAACGAACTCGTAGAAAGTGCCACTATAACAACATTCCAGCAATAGCAAACAATTTTAACATAAAACACCTCACGACCGTTAGCTAAAGTTTATTAAACGTTGTCCACGTCGGGGTCTGAAAGTCATCTGAAAATTGAAACAAATGCTTATAGTCGTATCCCTCCCTCGAACATGCATACAAGTACTATGTATGCACATCCTGCACAATCCTGGCGGGAGTATACTGGACGGATACGTGAGGGCGGCGATCCCAGTGGTAATGCACACGTATGCGAACTACTAAACAAACGTCAAACGAAAAAGAAAAGCTACGGGAAAGAGGGACAAAAAAAAAACAACAACATGTAATGGACGGAAACTTTTGTCGTTCACACTTGCACAAGGATAATTTTCGAAAATTGCCGAAAATTGTATCCGTTTCGTGGAACTCCGGAGCTCGGAATGGTATGGTGCAGTTGGACACATCATGATGGGGGGTGCACTTTCGAGGAGAATATTGCTCGTAGTGTCCTGGCGCATAGGATATGCATGTGCATTTGCCATGAATGGGTATGTTTGCTTGTCATTCCGAGGCGGTTATTGCGTTTTCTGAAATGGAATAGGAAATTCGCGACAGAAATGGTAACATTTTTTCCGCTCTGCGCTTGAGAACATAGGGAATATACAACGTCCTGACTAATTTGCTGGTTCACTAGGATATAAGCGCGTTGAATCAAACAAGAAAAAAAGTTTTGCAATCAAATCCGCAGTATTCGGACTATTTTTACAAGGTTCCACTCAAGGTTTGAGTGGTTCGGATGAGTGTTTTTTGGATGGACGTCAATTTTTTTGAAAGTTTTCTTAAACGCAGCAAATTAATTTTTCCAAAATATAAAAAGAACGTTCCATTGACCTTGCGAGAACTAAAATATTTGCTCTTGAGTTACAAACCCATTCTTCAAGGTTGTCGGTTGAATATACTTCTTAATAGGCAGCGATTTTCTCTTCTTAATAACCGATCATCTAGTTACAAACAAATTGTAACCTTCTATTGAATCTTAAGCCATTAAGGATGCTTACTGGGCCGTCAGGTATACGGACGACCGAAAAAAATTAAAAATTGATCGTCAAATGTATGTGTTGATCTTAGGGTTCTACCAGTCACCTTGCCAAGCTTTAACACCATCTTCAGAAAGCTAAGAATGGTAATGGAGAATGTTCTCTCTATGGGGCACATGGACATTACCCAAAGTGGATGAGCAAGAACTGTAGGTACTGAAAAGCAACATTGCGACCAGGAGGCCATATAGGGCAAATAGACAAAGAATGTCTCGCACAGAAAATCTTCGATCCTAAACTCGAAGGACGACACAATAGCAAACTAAAGGTCCTAAGTAAAGTAACGCCGTTTAAACACGTGTCTTACATAAGTCGCCCGGAGCTTACGAGACCATTATGGACTGAAATCTGCCTCTTCACAGAAAGCAGGCCAGAAAGGAGTTTGACGAGAGGTAAAGGGCTTCAAGATTTTCAAATAAAAATTTTTGACTCAGAGAAAGTAGAATGTCTTTCTAAGGATTGGTGAAACGCCTCAGTCCACAATTAATGGGTTTGGACTGACACTTTTTGGCTTCCTTAAAATTAATCGTGGCGTTACAGTCCATGAAGGACCAAAGCCGAGCTTCTCTCAATCACCCATGTTGTGTGTGTTTTATTGTCCCATAGGTGAAAGGGTTTACAGTTTATTGCCGTTTCCGAACGGCGAATCTCGAAAAGCTTTTCTAGACAGTTATACTACAGGGGGTATTGTTAGTACCCTGCTGAGGAGAAGCACCGTGAAAAACAAGTTCGCTGACATGGCTGTTGTCGGGATTCAATCCCGTGTCATCGGCGTCAGAAGCCAACACACTACCCACTGCGTCACCGGCGCTCTCAGATTGGATGTAGTCCGTCCGTTAAATACGAGGATTGTGATTGTCTCTGAGTTCTTAAATTTTTTTTACGGTTTCGGCTTACTATGCCGTAGCCCAACCGGCTGAATTTGTTTTTTGGCGCAGGAAACTCGCCATTTTCGCACTTCCCAATCTGTAATATACAGAAGAAATCTCGAGATGGCACCACGAATAGGTAGAGTGGGACTTACTAACAGTGGCGCAAGGTGAGCACCCGACGGATAGATGCCACCCCTACGAGCCCTTTGTTAGTCCTTTGCGAATAAGTCTCCTCAACATCGCGTAAAAGACTTCTCCGCGGGCTGTGTGAACGGCTGAAACTACTCGTAGACAATTTGGTAAGTTCTTATCGATGGGACTTTCTTCTTTGTTTTGGTGGCGTTACAGCCCATGAAAGTCCAGAGCCAAGCTTCTCTCAATCACCCACGTTGTGTGTAATTTATTTTTCACATAGGTGATAGGGACCTACAGTTTAATGCCGATTCCGAACGGCGTGAGTCGAGAAGCTTTTTCAAGGCAAGTATACTACGGGAGGTTTTTGCCAGTACCCCGCCGAGGAGGGGCGCCGCGAAATAAACATTCGATGGCGTTGGTGTTATCGGGATCTAAACTCGCTCATTGTGCGTCCAACACACTAACCACTGCGCCACGGCGCCCTCGATGTGACTTTATGTCAGGAAAATTCACCATAGACCAAATATTCACACTGCGGCAGATCTTGAAGAAGATCGACACACACCAACTTTTCGTCGATTTTAAGGCCGCATATAACAGTGTCTACAGTGTCTATAGGGGTGAACAATATACAACCATATCAAGTTTTGACATGCAAACTCGGCAGGTTGTGCAGGATGACAATGAAGAATTCTCGCTGCTCCATTAAGGTCGGTAGAATGTTAACCGAGACCTTCGATATCAAAAAAGAATTCAAACAGGGCGACGCACTGTCATGTGATTTTTTCAACCTCATCCTTGAAAATATCGTACGGAATTCACTGGCCATTACAAGAGGCACGATCTACTTTAAGTCTGCACAGTTATTCGCATACGCTGATTACATTGACGTGATTGGGAGAACGCAGCGAGATGTCAATGAAGCTTTTGTAAGCATTGAAGCAGACGAGGCTGAAGTGGGTCGGAGGGTAAACGAGGGCAAAACCAATTATATGCTGTCGTCAAAGAAAGACGCACAAACCGACGCCTTGGTCAGAACGTCACTATTGGCAGCTATAACTTTGATGTAGTCAAGGATTTCGTCTATCTTGGCTCACTGGTATCAAATGGCAACGACGCAGTATAACTCTTGTCAACCGCTGTTTCTTCGGGCTTCAGAGGCAATTGAGTAGTAGTGCCCTTTCTCGGAAAACTAGAGCCCTCTATAAAACCTCAATCTTCCCGGTCTTCCTCTACGGCGCAGAGGTTTGGGCCTTTTCCAAAGTGGATGAAGAGGCCCTTGGTCGTTTCGTGAGGAAAATCCTGGTACAATCTTCGGTCCCGTTTGTGTTGATGGAGAGTGGAAGATAAGATTCAACCACGAACTCTATGGGCTGCACAGCGACTAAGATGGCTAGTCCGTGTAGAGTGAATAGACAGCACAACTCCGACCCAAAAAGTCTGCGACTCCAACCCGAAAGGACGAGGTTGCAGAGAACGGCCCCATCTAAGGTGGCGCCAACAGGACGTGCGACACTGTAAGCAGCTAGCAAAAAATCGTACCAGCCGGAAAGGCTTGTTGGTTCAGGCTCAGGTTCACTCCAAACTCTATCGTCACCTAAGTATGTAAGTAAGTACAGAGATTGGACGGTTTTCCTATTCACCCAAAGAAAGAATTAAAAAATACGGGTCAATGCCGGTGTGCACATGGTTCCTATAAGGTTCAGTCGATCAGTGACGTTCATATCTCCTATTTAGCCCAATAGTTTAGTGCGCTCTGTGTTACCATTCCATCTTTGTAGCGCTCTTCAATTCGAACTACCCTTGCTTTAAAGAGAAAAGCATCTCTCCTCGTATTAAGGACGACAAATCAAAGATCAATTTCGAGAACCCAACAGACGTTCACCCTTATGTATAGGTACATCAAAGTGAAGAGCGCATCTGACTAATGAAAATAATGAACTCGACAGTGTGACTTGTTTGGCGCCCTTTGGAACCCATGATTCACTGAGTTGTCTTTGCACTTACATTTTTCATTTCAATTCTGCTTCGCATCATCCCTCTTCCGAATAGACTAGTTCTTCGACTTTGGAATGAAAGCAACTTGCAATTTCGAGGAACCCGTCCAATTCGTACTACATACATATGTACATATGTATAGTACGTATGCTGGTGTCTTCATTCCGACACTAACAACAATTCTGACTCTGCTCTAGCCTGTCCCGAAAAAGTGCTGCACATTTTGTAACGAGAAAACGTATTCCAATTCATGAAACATGCATGCGAGTGCAATGCATTTTCGCCATCTTCATTCATATTACATACATTGCTACATACAGCAATTCTCTTGTACACTCCTGGTGTTGTTCAGGATAGCTACCAGTGACAACAGCAGCTGCAGTAACAGCGATAGAAGCGGTGGTAGCAGCCAGCAATATTATCACAGTGTCGTAACCGGGTCACGTTCCGCTGGAAATAAATGTTTTCATTGCTGGTATCCATTGTACTTTACAGGAATTTCCACCCATTGCCACGCCCCATGTCACATCTAACTCGAACACTATACTCTCCACAACGCTAGCCCCGAACTACTACATAGTCTACATATTGTATCCATTTTGAAAGCGGTACGAAATTTCCTATGTGAATGGCTTGTCGTTTGTCCTTTAGTTGATTCCTTGGTGAGGGCAACTACAGTGTGCATAGAGTGAATCGCTGTTCAGTTCGTATGGAGATAGGTATGCACGCATCAAAAGGACGAACTTATTCAAAAAACAATATCTCAGTCGTCGCTCTCCAAGCGAGCGAACGTTGCGTCGTCGACGAGGGGAAGGGAATCAATTGGTGTTTAATAAAAATCGAAATCGATTAGCTTTCGGATTGAAGAGGTCCACCAAGTTTTTATTAAATGTTCTTTTGAATAGAATTTTAAATAGTATTGCCACACTACCAGGTAATTGTCAATGAGTAGTTTACTGGATAAGATGACAAATGACCTACTGTAGGTAGGAAAACTGTCAATCTGGAATAATGCAACCAACAGGCAAAAACAAAAAGCACCTTTTGGCCGCTAAACAGCCAGCTTAATATAGCGTCTTTCATTAAGCAATTCTCATCGCTAAATCTGGAGGCAGCCGCGACGCAGTGGTTAGTGTGTTGGAGTCTGACGCACGATGAGCGGGTCCGAAACCCGATAACATCAACGCCATCGAATCACTATTTTGCTGCGTCTTTCCTCGGCGGAGTACTGGCAAAACCCTCCGTAGTATACCTATACTTACCATTAAAGAGCTTCCCGACTTATGCCATTCGGAATCGGCATTATACTGTAGGTCCCTTTTACCTGTGTGAAAAAGAAATCACACACAACATGGATGGTTGAGAGAAGCTTGGCTCTGTCCCTTCGCGGACAGTTACGCCACCAAAGCAAAAGCAAAGTATCTTTGAGTTTAAATAAAACAAAGCTATCGAAATTTTTTATTCGTTTGAGAGGCCTATCGATGGCGTTACGTATGGAATATAACATCGTTCAAACGTCCGTCGCGGCTTCTGAAATGTCCAATTTTCTATGACTCTAGCACGTAAATCAAGCTGAATTTGACCGCTGGTTATCTTATGTTGGCTTTGAGGGCCGTTGTGCGTAGTAGCTTATTCGCATAGACCTGCTACTTCTGAAAACCCCACAAGAAAAAGTCTAACGAGATCAAATTGCACGAATCTGTGTTCCCAATTCACATCACTTCTACGTGAAATCATGCTATCGAATTGCTCGTGCAGAATTTTCAATGTGGCGTTAGCTGTGTGACACGTAGCGCCGTTCTGTTGAAACCACATGCCGTTGGTAACGTTGGCAACACTTCCTGAATATAAAGCTATGGAGGTGAATATAGGATGATGACAGAGGGCATGGGCTCCGACATACAGATAAAGTTGTTGATCGCTCTCAACTTGGCGAGATGCCAACAACGATCCCTGTTTAAATGCCCGAGTCAAGTTGACGTACGGCCTCCTCGCGGCGCACTCTGGATAGCCTCTTCAACAACAGTTGGGAGGTGAACAAACGTATGCAGCGACAAAACCCCTACCAGAATGGCGGTTGTGCTGCGGGCTATCAATCCGCCCACGTAAAAAAAACATAAAGTTATGAATGAGCAAGATGCCTCGGATATACGGACGGATACTCGACGACGATAACGCACGAAAAAGGAACACGATTTGCGAGTGTCAGAACCCTGTACACTCCCGGAGCTGCTCATAAACTAGAAAGAATCCTCACGCAGTACAAGGCGGATATTACTGCGGAAATACGCTGGATAGGAAACGGAATGATGAGGAAGAAAAATTGCGAGATTTATTACAGCTGTCACAAAAGGTTGCACTTACTGGGATGCGGATTTGTCGTGGGAAAGCGGTTAAGGTCGAAGGTCATCGACTTTAAACCTATAAGTGATCGCCGACAATGCTGAAGACCCTATCAAGGAGAACTTCTATGACCTCCTGGACAACGCCTACGGAGCTTGTCCGGAGTACGATGTTAAAATCGTGCTCGGGGACTGCAACGCCAAAATTGGTAAGGAGAACACCCTTGGCGAAGTGATCGGAAAGCACAGCCTCCACGATACAACAAAAGATAACGGCTTCCGACTCACGGACTTTGCGACAGCTCGTAATGCGGTGATAAGTAGCACACGATTCCCTCGCAAGCGAATCCACACAGCAACCTGGCGATCTCCGGTCGAACCGCCAACCAAATCGACCATGCGCTCATTGACGCAAGGCACTCGTCAAACATCCTGGATGTGCGAACATTCAGAGAGGCAATGTCGACTCCGACCACTTCCTCGTAGTAGCAAGATTCAGAGGTCGACTGTCCATTGTCAGAAAGCTGCACCAGCCCATCAGGAGGAGGTTCGACATTGGGCGCCTGAACACACCGGAGGTGTCTACAGGGAGCAGCTGAGCGAAAGACCCTACGGTGTGCCTACGTCAACCACAAATGCCAATAATATGTGGCTGCATTGCCGCTCAGCCATTTAGGAAGTAGCCAAAAGCACCTTAGGGTACCAACCACCCCCGACAAGAATCCCGTGGTATGATGGCGAGTGTGAGCAGAAAAAGGCAACAGCCGACCAGGCGTACCAAAAGGCGCTGCAGAGGAAAACCAGGGCAGCGCAAGAAGAGTACCGAGCCAGAAGGAGGGAGGAGAAAAAACTACTGCGACAAAAGAAAAGAATCCTCGCAGCCTCCCAGCTCAAGGATATCGAGGAGTCTAGGGATACGCATAAAACACGAGCCTTTTACAAGAAAGCCAAAGGCCTTGCAGGAGGCTTCAAAAGGGCACCGACCCGCAAGGAATAGTGGATGTATTTAAGCAGCATTTCCAACAGCTGCTTGACGAGCATGATCAAGAGAGAGTGGAAGGGACCGAGGAAATCCCAACTGAAGTAGTCCTCCCACCCAACATCGAAAAAGTCGGCACAGCTATTCAGAAACTGAAGAATAACAAGGCCGCAGGCTCAGATGGCTTGCCATTAGAGCACTTCAAGGCTGGCGGCGATGTTCTGGTAGGGAGAGTGCACCAGATCATCTGCAGAATTTGGGAAGACGAATGCATGCCCGACGACTGGAATACCAGCTCTATTTGCCCCATCCAGAAAAAAGACGATCCTACCTCTTGGAAGAACTATAGAGGTATATCCCTGCTCAATGTCGCATACAAGATCCTGTCCAGCGTATTGTGTGAACGTCTTAAGCCATTTTGCACCGCACTAATCGGCACCAGTGCGGCTTCCGGCCCGGTAAATCGACTATAGACCAAATTTTCACACTTCGACAAATCCTGCAAAAGTCCAACGGGTTTCGAATCGATACACACCATCTTTTCATCGATTTCAAAGACTGTTTGGTGCGATGGCCGAATTCGGGATCCCGGGAAAACTGATCCAGTTGTGTCGCGCCACGCTAAAAAATACGCGATGCACCGTGCAACTCGGTTCCAGGATTTCGGAACCGTTTGAAACATGCACCGTATTTCGGCAAGGAGATGCGCTGTCATGTGACTTCTTCAACCTGGTGCTGGAGCAGATAGTGCGACGGGCAGGCGTCAACAGGGAAGGCTCTATCTTCTACAAGTCCGTCCAGCTGCTAGGATACGCGGATGATATCTACATCATCGCGTGCTCTCGCCATGCTATTGTGGAAGCATTCACGGCGATTGAAGAACAGGCGAAACGAGTTGGTCTTAAGGTCAATGAGGACAAAACGAAGTACATGCTGTCAAGCTAAAACTAATCCGTCGCTCACCACTTGGGACAAAATATAACAACTGACAGCTACAATTTCGAGGTAGTTAAGGAGTTTGTCTACCTCGGAGCAAACGTAAATTCCACAACTGACACCAAAATGGAGATCCGGCATAGAATCGCCATTGGCAACCGCTGCTACTTCAGCTTGTCCAAACAACTGGGGTCAAAACTCCTCACTCGAAAGACCAAAGTCATGCTCACGCTCATACTGCCAGTCTTGCTGTACGGAGCCGAAAGCTGGACGATAAGCACGACAGCGGAGCTGAGTTTGGGTTCTTTCGAGATAAAAATTCTGCGCCGGATATTTGGTCATGTCTGTGAGGAAGGTGAATGGAGAAGAAGACCCAACCGCGAACTCTACGAGCTGAACAAAGATATGGATGTAGTCCGGAAGGCACAGATCCGTCGACTACACTGGCTCAGCCACATCGAGCGCATGGAAATCAACGCTCCAGCTAATGGGGTCTTCGATTTCGAGCCTCCTGGTTCGAGAAGAAGAGGAAGACCGAACCTCCGGTATAAAGACCAAGTAATCGCAGATGTAAGACATCTTGGTCTCGATAACTGGAAACAGCGTGCCCGGGACCGTCAAGGATGGAAGGCAGCTATAGCTCAGGCTCAGATCCTCCATGGATCGCTGGCCTGATAAGTAAGTAAGTAAGACGGATGACGTCAGATGTCACTAGGGTGTTCCAGCTCGCCCCAGAACCATCCAGATGGAGGATCAGGAGTATCTATAAATAGGACTGCGCGGCAGCAAAAGTATTGTAGTGTGAAATAGAAACGTGTGAGGTAACCGATTTTTGTGCAGCGAGATACTGTATAGTGTGAGTTAAGTAAAAGTGATAAAGGTTATCGAGACAACAGAAAGAAGTTTTTTTTTTCAGAACAACTAATTTATAAACAACACACGCAACAATTGGTGTCAGAAGTGGCATAAAACTTCTGCAATTAACCGAAAACTGAGAAAGGTAATTCTGAAGTTAAAATGGGCCGGACATAACAAACCTAACATTAGTCCAGTTAAGGAGTGAAATAAATAAGGGAAATCTTCAGACTTCTGTCTTGAAGAAGGAGCTGATTCTGTGGTTAGAGAGCGCCATCGTAGAAGAGGGAGGGAACCCAGAAACTTTTCTGTTTGATGTCGAGGAGGAAGAACATGTGAGTACGACTACCGACATGATGGCATTAATGAAGCTGCTCACAGACAAGTTCAACGGGCAGAGCAAAAAGCTCGGTGAACAAAAGAAGTCTCTAGACGCCAAGTTCGACAAACAGAGTAAGAGACTAGATGCAAAATTCGATGACCACAAAAGCCTTCTTGATAACAAATTTCAAGAAAATCGACAAACATCACTGAAAAGAGAGTAGAAGCCGTTGAAGGAAGGGTTCAGCAGAAGTTGAAGGAGTTTGCAAAAGAACTAGAACATGTGAATAAAGTTCGAGTAGGTACCACTGAGAGTTCGAAAAGAAAGGACACGCAGCCTTCAGCCTTTGATGGCCAAACATCATGGCCAATATTCAAGAAACAATTCGAAGCTGCTGCTTTACCGAATGATTGGAACGATGAGGATAAGGCAGTTGCACTAACATTTGCGCTTAGACTGTCAGCTCCGAAAATGCTACAAGCTCTTCCAGACAATGACCAGCGTGACTATGGGTGTCTCGTAAAGGCTCTGGAGATGTGATTTGGGGACGATCATATGCGGCAAATACATAGGGTCCAGTTACGTCGAAGAACACAAATGAGAGACACTTGAGCAGTTACAAGCGGATGTGAAGCATTTGGTACATCTCTCATACCCGAACACGGACAAGGAGATTACCGACGAAATTGCAACCGAAGCCTTTATTCAAGCCGTTACCAACGGTAAAGTTCAAATGGCAGTGCGGATGGCTGAAAATAAAACAGTTGCTTGGCTTTTGCCCTGGGAGTGGAAGAAACAGACTAAGCTTCCCAAGGTATTAATCGTGTAAGGAAAATATCAACGGCGGAATGTTGTTATTTAAGAATAAATGCTAAGCGCCGACAAAATACTGCAGAAAGATAGGTACGCTGCTGGAAATGCAATAAAGCCGGACATCTAAAACGCAAATGCAGGGCACCATCGAGAACCAGAAGTTGTCCACATTGCGCAAACAGGAAGCGCAACGACGAGGCGTTCGACAGGGGCAAGACCCATCCTGTCGACTGCGCTCCTCAAGCACAGCAAACGGCAATTGACCCCCCAGAATCACCATCCAAGCAATAAGAGCCGAACCAAGCTTCGGCAGGAGCACAGAAGGAATCCAAAATAGCCAGAAGGAAGACCCGGATATCGAGCCCATACTGACGTGGAAGAAACAAATTGAAAAATCAGGCGGCCGAGATATAGTCGACAAAAGCCCGACTCTGAAAGTATATTGGGCACAATGGGACTCACTCTATGTCGAAGACGGCGTCTTGAAACGAAAATGGGAAATGCCAGACGGGAAAACATTCAGGATGCAGCTCCTTGTACCACGCTCAAGGGTACAGGACGTACTCTGGGAGATGCACGACGGCATGTCAGGTGGTCATTTGGGAGTAAACAAGACCTTGGAGAAGATAAGTGAACGATTCTATTAGCTCGGTGCAAGAAATGACGTCGTGAACTGATGCCAATGCGTCATGTGTGCAGCCAGCAAATGTCCTAGTGTGAAAACTACAGGGAAGACGCGCCAGTACGGTGTAGGTGCGCCCTTCGGACGAATAGTCGTTGAGATCGCAGGCCCGTTCCCGGAAACTGGCAATGGCAATCGATATATCCTAGTCGTCATGGAATACTTCAGTAAGTGGCCTGAAGCATTCGTCATCCCTAACCGAGAAGCGAAGGCGGTTATAGAGCAAATCGTCAACAATTGGGTGAGCAGGTTTGGCGTCCCCATGGAGCTACACTCGGACCAGGGAAGGAACTTCGAACCCAAATTATCCCAGGAGGTATGCCAGGGATCGGGATCAAAAAACCAAGGACGACACCCCTCCACCCGCAGTCGGATGTGGTGGTAGAGCGTTTCAACAGGACGCTAAAGGAACATCTTTGCAAAGTGGTGGACGATTACCGACGGGTTCGGGATCGGCACCTCCCCCTCTACCTACTGGCCAACCGAAATGCAGTCCATAGTTCGACGGACATACCCCAGCGGAAATTATTTTGGTGACACTGTGCGGTTGCCTGGCAAAGTAAAAAAAAACACAAAGTTTGGTTCCGCATCTACTGACCCGGAATTCGTCGAAGATTACGTGACGGACCTTAAAAAAAGTATTTTAGACATCCATCAAAGAACTCTAGCAAAAATCAAGATAGCAAGCAATCGGATGGAATACGGACCGATGAAAATGATGCTCAGTTCACAGCTGCTCCAGAGCCCATTCGGCGAAGACACGTCGTTGTCTATGGTGGTTCACATTCAGCTCCTGTATCAATTGAATTTTGTACGGGTGCAGGCCCCAGTCGCGACGCAAAATTCGCCAAGTTGTTGCCTGCGAAAAGGCTGAGTTCTTATAAGCTACTTGAAATCAACTGCCTCGCACTCTCCTACACACTCTCACGGACAGTGGCGATATTTTCGGCAAATATTACGTTTCGTCGACGTACGGGTGTTGGTTTATCAATTATGCCCGTATCACAATACTGCCTTAGCGCATGCGTTTAACATCCAACACAGACAATTCAATGGGGCTCTCTACAATACTGCGTTTGCATTGGCGAGCTTACGTTTGTTTTGTTTGAGAGAAAATAGGAAAAAAATGAGAGCGGTGAGAGTACGTAACCTCACGTAACAACGCATACAAAAGTCCAATACGCTGATAATTTCGTGCGTTTTGATGACAGTTCTCGTTATTTGAATATGAAGACCAAAAGACGTTTTGAATTGTCACTTCAACGCATGTTTAAAGCATTTCTCTCATAATGTAAAAACGCAATTCACTAACGCAGTATTATGATTTAGCTTTTACTGAATCAGTAGACTCACACTTATCCACCACACTGCGAATAGCCCTCTCTTTAAGACGATTATGCCCATATCACAATACTGCGTTGGTGCGCGCTTCGAGTGACGTTTAACATCCAACACAAGCAATTCAATGGGGCAGCCTAAAATACTGCGTTGGTGCGAGGCTCCTTACGATTGTCACATAATAAGAGAAAAATGAGAGCGAAAGAACACGTAACTCACGTAACCAAAGCAGATAAGAAGTCAAACACGTTGGAAATTTCTGTGCGTTTGAACAGGTGTTAATGTGTTTGCTGTGTATTGATGTGTATGCTGTATCTGTGCATTTTGTGGTTTGGGTTTGTGTTGATAAAATTTAATTGTCATTTTCATTGCATGCGTCGAAGCATTTCTCGTAACACGTAAGGAGGGTCAGTATTGTGATATTGGCAGTATGGCGACCGAAAAATGCGCGAACCGCGCGGAACGTTGCCCGAACAGAACATACATTTTGATAAAAGAGTCTTATCATTTGCATGTGTTGTTGAATACTATGTCCATCCATGATGATTTGGCTGATTTGACAGATGTAGCTTTAACAATATGGCCGCTATCAACTGTCAAAGTTCAGAAGACCCTACTGAAAGACACCTTATTATAGATCCTCACTTTCATTTTCGTTTTTGTGTTCTGCTACGTCGTTTGTATCATATGATCACATCGTCGAATTGCCAAGGTTTACCGCAAGTGATGTGATTGGATGATGACATTCTACCCCTGGGCAATCATATGTACGCGTAAGGTGACCTAAATCTCTTCATATCCACTGATTTGTAACATCAAGGACCACATTCTATTTATCTACCATAATAGCAACATCCCAATCCATTACGATGTCCCGGGTGTGTCAACGAATTCTCGACTTTGTTTTCCCTTTCAAAAGATTAGATCCTCCATTCCTCAATACCTCGATCAGACATAAACAATTTTAACTCTCATTCTCACCTTTCTACCGAAATAAATTCGAAAATCCAACAATTCCATCACAAGCTGCCAATGTCGTCATTATCAAACCAACGTACTGACGTGCCAAGGGAAAAACCCAAAAAATCCATCTCGTCAAACAATGAAATGTGTACACGCTGAAGTACTTACTACCTATTCCTGCCGACTCATTCTGCATTGAATCCCTCGTGTACCCGAAAGCCACTTAAGAGCCTAACGTCACACCAAAAGGATAATGGTATTGACAGCTACACCACGAATAAATCCACTTTAACTCGGGGATTCAAAAACGAATCTGACATAAAAACGACTTATACCGTGCAAGGCAGAATGGTGTGTACGACACCTTGAACGACTTTGAATAAGGGGCACGCCAAGAAACAAAAGGAAAGGAAAATGTGGAGAAAGAAAGGAAGGAAACAAGATGTAATCATTTTCGCTTTGTTATGCAAAAAACTGAACGGGAACGGAGGCGCGTAAGGGAGTGTGAGCTTTCGCCACGCACTTGCGGATACGCTACCACCATGCAGGCGCCTGACACCCCTATCTCAATACCATGCTCCAGATTGAATCAATTTTTTTTTTTTTCGTTTTCTCCTTTTTGCATTTATCTAAACCCATAAAACGTTATGGGCCCTCGAGGACAACTTTCTCTTCTACAAAGGAATATCACTCTGCGTGTAGCTCATTCTTTTGTCCTGTTCAACTCATTAGTCGTTCAATATGAATGCTAAACAAAGAACACGGAACAAACGCCCAGCGGCAGTTTTTCCGCCTAATCCAATGACAGCAATAGCAATAACAGGTGTAAAACATACAAAAGCGCCTAAAGCACCCGTGTCGCCAATGAATTTCAAAGCAACAACCAAAATTGATTACATTTCGACACCATGAATCAACAGACCCGTCGCGGTACGTACCATCCGTCGATGTGCAACCGCCCGAGGTGAGAGTATTTATGGTAGGCAGGAAAATTGCCGTCATAATTTGACATTTCCCATTCTCGTCAAAATAATTTTAGCATTTTTTCGAGTGCTCCTCCGATCCACCACCAGGCGTCGAGCACTTAAGCCACATCCAGTGTCCTGACAGGATACAGAGGTTATTAAAATCAATTTTTTTTTTTTATGGATGCTTTGTTGACTCGGAGCATGGGGTGCAAAGTATCGGTTTCGGACACTTGGTGCTTGGCGGCAGCCTCACGAGGCTAATACCGGCGCAGTCGAAAGTCCGAAACTCACTCCGGTCATTATGCAAATACGAGTCCTCGTATCCTAAACGTACCTACATATACAGGGGTGTGGAGGGCTGTTTGGAGCGTTTAATGGCGTTTTTATTGTGAAATGGTTTTCCGTTTAAAGATAAACACACACCAGGGCGGACGTTACAGCGGCGATGGTGAAAACATGAAATATGCAAAAGCAGTCAACGTCGTCGTCACTTTTGTAACAGCAACAGGAGTCACTATTAAGAAGGAAACTGTAGCATAGCAATAAATTGTCTTTTAAAGAAAGCAAACCACCAAGAGCAAGAACACAAAGAGGAAGGAAGAAAAAAACAACGGAAAGGAGGGTAATAAGCGAGCGTGAGGCAAAACGCGTTCATCGCCTTAAAGCATCGCCGAGCAAGTCGACTAAAAAGTCATTTAACTCAGCGCCTATTATGATGTCCTCATTAAATTATCCTTTTGTTAATCCTCACGGATTACGGGAGTGGCGGTGATTTTATGTTATAGTATCATCTCTGTCGTAAATTCGAGTGTTCTTTTCTGGAACTCGAGGTCCTCGTCGAGTGTCTATTTCTTGCATCGCATAAGGATAACTTTGAAGCTTTAAAAAAGATACGCACATTTGGTGGAAGTTGCGCTGCTGTGTGTTTTTTATTACTCCAAAAAAGGAGTTACTGAGCCCTTTGATTAGTCAATTTCCCTGTTTTACGATGTTAAGTTGTCTAGCCCTCGTAAAAGGCTTGCTTCTGATGAAGCCATAGTATGAATTACTCCTGATTCACAGCACAAAAGCGTTTATGAAAGCGCTATGCTAAATTAACTCGCAATATCGAGTGACAACCTCATAATCCTTTAACCACGGACTTACCGTGCTGCCTACACGTGCTTCTCACAAAATGCAAACGAAAAGCAGACCCTTGTAATCCGATATCCCTTATGAAATCCATCAAATTCCAAGCTACCCACAGCCGTCAACCGAGCCGATAAGCAGAAACGATTTGATCCCAACACCACCAATCGCATACTGTCATTACACTAACCGACTTGTCAATCTTGTCATGTTTAAGTGGTTAGCTGCGACACTTCAAGTGAAATGGAAACCAGCCCGATCGCACACCGAACAATTACCCCACGGAATGTACTCGCAGATGTAAGACCACAAAACCACTAGACCGCAGTTGGTCCGCCACACGGGCAGGCGGCAGGCAGCGTTAAAAGTCACTCATACTATATCGGAACAGAACGATCCGAAAACGTTTGACGTAATCGGATCAAATTAGTCGCATTACGAAGCCATGGAAATGATGTTATTATTAACGGCAACAACGCATTACTACGGCTTTGAACAATAGTTGCGATTAAGGTGTTTATCGGGATGGGAATACACTTTGCATACCCGTCACGGACGAGCACACCTACATAATCCATTGTCAAAGGGAATTGGTAATTTATATCCAAGCAATCAATGCCGAAGAAGGGCTGATAGAGCCTTTGCATGTGACCGATGATGGTGACACAGAACGCTTTCAATCGGACAGACGTACATATGCATATGTGGGAACATCGAAACCCTCCATCTCGGCCCACTAGGTTAACTTGAATTTCATTGATCTACCACCAGAATTTATTGTTTACGCTTCAACCCCAAGATACCGGTTAAACTATGTGGAACCATTCATTGTGCTCTGGTCTTTGTGCGATGAGGAGTTTTTGTAGGCGGGATGAGTGACTGATTCAGTGGCTGAATGGTAAGCAAACCCCTTTGCAACACCCACAAGCTACAGCGCATAGGTTTTGAAATTTAATATAAGCCTGCTTTCAAAGTGTTCCGTGTCCTCTACCCCCCACGGGCTGCTCTCTTCACTCTTCTCATCTTCATTTGTTGTTCGTCCACCCCTATTCCATCTCGACCGATTTCTTTCCGTTGGCATTGTGAGTAAATCTTAACCGGAATTGATTTTCCGCAAAAGTGTTTCCCTTCCGTTTATTCCATCCCGAGACACAGTGCCTTCCTCCGTCAGCTCGTAGATTTTTATTGAGTGGAAATGTAACAAGTGTATCGCATTACGAAATCATTATTGACAGACAATTTATTGCACACTTGTTGAGATTCAGCTCTGAGGGGTTGTTTTGGTGTTTTGTTGTTTGCCGCCTCTTCTGCCTCCTTGCTCGGGTAGGTCCTTATTTCTCTTGGATCTGGCTGTGCGGTGGTTGTCATGTCATATGAGCATGTGGGCGACGTTGTGGGTATTGTTGGGCTTGGTGTTATGGTGCTTTTTGCCTTTCACTTTTTGTTTTGCCTTTTCCGTTGCCATCACGCAGAGTTTCCGAATAAACCTATGTTCGCTCTAATTTATTTGATTTTGTATAAGTGCGGTGTTAGCTGTAAGTCTCACACTTCACACGAGAATGCTCATGTGCTATGCCATATAATAGGCTGTGTATGCTCTTAGGATTCCGCAAATAACTTAAGTAAAAGCCGCCCGAGCTACTGTTGCTGTCGCTATTAGGTACATTCCGTCGCGTCTCATTTGGGATTTACGGTTGCGTAGGGACTTTTGTGAGAAATGAGTTAATTGAGCGCCGCATAGTGCGTCGCAAGTAAGTGACCAGGATTATGAAATCGCTTTTGTGCGCAGATTATGCATTTTCTATTACTTAGAACTTAGTTTTACTTAATCAATCTGATGTATTGTCGACGTATTGTATTGTCTGATGTATTGTGTCCATCTTTGCTCTGCTTTATTCATTTTACACTTGTTTATCCACCACAAGAGAAACTGAAGTACAGAAACGATTCAATTTTTAAATGTATCCTGCCACTACTGGCCTGTTTACCTTTAACCTGTTATGCACAAATGTGACTTCATAGTCCTCGTATATTGACTTTCTCCGTTTCTCTTTAAATTACAACAGAACCAGAAAAAAATAAAACAACTGCTCCAACAGAAAATACAAAAACGTGTCGGAACCCTCCGGTATACAAATCCTTAAATCCCTACCCTTGCGATAAAAAGGAGTAAAATCTCGAATTGCTTCATGTTAAGCCTTAATTAATTAATTGCGTTAGCACATCGCGCTTGTACTGTTCCTCCCGACCTATGTAGGTATGTAAATCTCAGACTAGGGAATTGAAAAATGTTTGTTGTTTACGTTACTTGTTTTCGTCCTTGCCCGAGCGGCGGGCTTGTGCGAGTACCTCTGTACGTACACTGGAGACACAAACAAATGTGGCTAATTATGATATTTTAAAGGCGGAAATCGAGTGTCTACTTTTGTTGGGATTTAATTATTTTTTTAACTGTAGGAAATAGTTATATTGTTGTCAAGATTTTCCTTTGTGGACTGGTGAAAATCTTCAATAGACACTATGAGGACCGACAGCGCCTGTTCATAGTAGTGTGAGATTTGACCCACTTTAAACACCCCCCTTCGAGTTGATTATTTTTTTTTCTATCACAAATGAATCAATGACCTACATATCTAGCAGTTTTCCGTTCTCGAGGTTATCCCATTTAGCAAGAGGTTTTCCAGTGAGAATTCCTACAATCCGCATAGTGCGTGTGGTTTAGGTCCGTCGCGCTAAATCAATTTGCTTTGACCTTTGAAGACAGCGCAACAGGTTTCGTTTCTTTATTTTTTCAAGAGCCACGTTATCGATATGACCTTCCAGTCGATATCTATGTTTTCGGCTGAAAAGCTTAGCTTCATTCTCGACATTTTCATTGTTTAAATCACGATGAATACACTGCAAATGCTAGTGTCACTCGACACATCTTAAGATTAAGCTTGTCACTTAACACGTGTTATCCTTGAAATTGAGACACCTATTCGTGTTAAAACTATAACACGTTCTGAATGAATAAAAAACTCTAATGATACCTTAAGTGTGTTGCAGCGACACGCTTGTTAATAATTAACACAGTTTGGATTAATCAATCAAACAAAGTTCCCCAACTAATGCAACTTTTCCAGAAAGTACTTTGCGAGTTGGATCTATGGCGCAGTTGCTTATTTTGAAACGTCTGTATAATAGAAGAATTACTCTTCTTGGTGCAACCCCAGAGTTGTATACCGTAACACCAAATATGTTTGAGCACTTGCTTATATAGAAGCAAGTACTTGAGTTTCGCGTCGAGAGTCAGACCTAGGTATTTTGCCTCGTTTGCATATGGGATCTGAACTTGGGTAGTGCACTTACTTTTCAAGAAGTAAAATTTACGTGGAGAGATTTGGTTTCGTTAAGCGCAATCCGACAAATCTTTGTCTGGATTGCAATTTAGTCGTTGATTCTTTAAATGATTTTCCTGTGCCATCCGTTTGTGCTATGGCTCTGGTATACAGCAGGTAAAGCATCAGACCAAGTACGCTCCCCTGGGGAACGCCAGCCGTAACTACTCTTAAATTTGAGTATTGGCTTCCGTCATTACCACGAAAGAGTCTATTAGGTAAGCAGTTTTCCAGAACTCAGTTTATATCCCAAACCTTCGTGCCACACTATGTCAAAGTCTTGGGAGACGTCAAGGAATTCACTCGAACATATTAGCTCATGTTCGCGTGTTTTTCCGACCACATCGATTATTCGAAGCACTTGGACTAAGGTGGAATGCTTTGTAATGAAACCAAACTGATGATCCAGCAAAAGACTCATTTCTTCAACAATCGCTTTTAAGAGATTGATTATAATTCTTTCGAAGACTTTTGAAATGATCAGCAACAATGATATTGCTCGATAAGATTTTTTATCCGTCGATGGGTTTCCGGGCTTTAGATCCATAATAACTTCGGCGACCTTCAATTGGCTGGGTACGTATTCTAACCTAAGCGCTAGGGTAACATGATATGAAAGTTTGAGCAGAGCGTTTCTCAGCAAATTTTTAAGGATATCACCTGTAATTAAGTCGTAGCCGGGTGCCTTATTTGGTTTGAGGGATTTTATGACATTTTCCAGTGCGAAAAGCGTAGCTTGCGTCATTATTTATTCCCCGGTCATTTCCAGAGTATTGCTACTGTGGTTATCCTTTAAAGGTTCCATCAAGCTATTCAGTAAAACTTCAGCCTTTTCTTCTTCGCCTTTCGACCATTCATTTTGATTTTATTGGTGGTGCCTGCAGTTTTGGCTCTTTAGTGTCTTGGCTACTGTTGCAGCGTGTAATACCGGACTATTTAAACTTAAGCATCTGTGACGAGAATTTTCCTAATTTCTATTGAAAATGATATAAACAATAAAAAAATGCAACATCTAGTCAACACACTCTCTGCCAAGTGACAAAGAACGAAAACTAAATGAACAGGTCACCTAGACTACATGTCAAATAGAACACAAAAACAAATACCCAGGACAAATTGATCAACAGTACTAAAGCGCGCCGTCAACTTTGTTGTCCTCTCAGTCGGTTGTATCACAAGTCAAACAGTACACAAAGGACCAAAGCTGAGCTTCTCTCTCTCATCCATGTTACGTGTGATTTTATTTTTCCCATAGGTATAAGGGACCTACAGTTTATTGCCGGTTCGGAGCGGCGAATTTCGAGAAGCTTTTCTTGACAAAATCAAATCGACCATATTGCTATCGACGCCAGTCACTCCTCTGGCATCTTGGATGTCCGACCCTTCCGAGGTGCCAATATTGACTCGGATCATAATCTTGTTGCAGCCGAAGTACGTATGCGGATATCACGAACACTGCAGAATCGAGTAGGACTATCAAAATATGACGTCGGGAAGCTGAAATCGCAAGAGACCGCCAGGATCAGGGATAAACAATGAGATACCAATCTTTCGTACGTCTGCCCGTTGATCCCTGCAGGGGTTGGTTGTTGCTTTTGTAATACACACCGATACTATACGTGTTATTCTCCGTTTATAAACGACACTTTTGACTAACACAATGATAGTCTCAAGACGTCGATGTGTAGAGTCAAGGCGTGGCAAAATTGTCGCATCAAGGCAGAATGACATAGTCAACACGCCGTCAAACCGCAACGCGTTTGTAGGTGCAAACTGTCAAAGTGCCTGTCAAAGCCAATGGACTGGTATCTCATTCTTTATCCCTGGCCAGGACCTTCCCCGATTGTGTCTCCTTCAACCATAGAACAGCAATGGAGACGTTGACAAAGCGCCAGCAGGGATGCTGCCTCTGATGTATTATGTTTCTGGCCACCGTCACCGTGTATTATGTTTCCGTTGGATCAGGGTCGATGCTGAGAATATTGAAAGTCTATGTATGGGGACTGTATAACGGCGAAGATGGTCAAGATACCGCTGTCAAGCAGAACGCACCATTCACACTGGACGAAGAAGAGAGAGAATTCCGTCCGCCCGACTGCTTGCTGGACTATTTAAAGCGGTTGAAGATAAGTTGGTTGAGAACATGCACCAGCTCATCTGTATGATATGTATGGTTGGAAGAAAGCATGCCCAATGAAGAGAATTTTATGTCTCCTTAGCATAAGGATATAAGATCTTCTCTACCATGCTGTGTGAACGCCTGAAACCACCCGTGGGCAATTTGATAGGTTCGTATCAATGTGGCTTCAGGCCAGGAAAATCCATGATAGACCAAATATACACTGCGACAGATCTTAAAGAAAACCCATGAATTTCAGGTCGACAAACACCACCTTTTCGTCGATTTTAAAGCCGCATATGACAGTGTCTATAGGGACGAGCTATATAGAGCCATGTTTCGTGGTGACATCCCTGCCAAGCTCATCTGGTTCTGCAGGATGGTAATAAAGAATTCTCGCTGCTCCATTAAGGTCGGTAAGGAGTTAACCGAGACCTTCGATGTGAAAATGTACCTATTCAAACAGGGCGACGCATTGTCATGTGGTTTTTTCAACATCCTCCTTGAAAAGATCATGCGGGGTTTATTGGCCAACACAAGGGGCGCGATCAACTTCAAGTCTGCACGAAACTCTTGTGAGTATTGAAGCAGAAGCGGTAAAAGTGAATCTGAAGGTAAACAAGGGCAAAATCAAGTATATGCTGTCGTCAAAGAAAGACGTACAACACCGACGTCTTGGCCAGAACGTCACTATTGGCAGCTAAAACTTTGATGTAGTCAATGGCTTTGCCTACCTTGGCTCAGTGGTAACAAGCGGCAACGACACCAGCGCTGAAACCAGACGTAGAACAGCTTTTGCCAATCACTGTTTCTTCGGGCTCAAGAGGCAATTGAGTAGAAGAGACACCTCTCGGAAAACAAAGGTGAAATGGATGGTCATTTTTAGGGGAAAATTCTGAGTACAATCATCGGTCTTATTTGTGTTGACGGAGAGTGGTGGAGAAGACTTAACTAAGAACTGTACCGGCTCTAGAGCGACATCCATTTAGTACGACATTTATGGATCCAACCATGTATGTGTAGAGTGAAAGTACAGCACAGCTCTGGCCAGAGGAGTCTTCGACTTCAACCCCGAGGGACGACATTGCAAAGGACGGCCGCATCGGAGGTGGCGCATACAGGTGGCGGTTTTGTCGGAACACCTAGCGGTGAAGCACCGTGAAAAACACGTTCGATAACATGACCGTTGTCTAGATTCGATCCGCGTAATCGGCGTCAAAGGCCAACGCACTACCCACTGCGCCACGGTGTTGACGCTAAGTTGATGAACAATCAAAAGATGTTAATTTTGCAAAGTGGATTGGGCAAGTTTTTCGACTCAACTGAATAGTGTGAGGGTGAGTCCATTGGCAAGCTTTTAAGTTAAGGTGTTTTCGGTAAATATTCATTGCCCAATAATTAGCATATGCGCGTACCATTTTCTTTTTTCAGTGATGAAGATGGCGTAGGGAAAGTACTAGAGGCATTTTAGGAGATCGAGCCTGATGCGAATGTAAACGGATAATGAACATAGAAACTTGCTCTCGCTGAAAGTTCGAAAAAATGTTGGACTAAATAAAATCAGACGCTGAGGGGTCTAAGTGTATGTACGGACCCTAGCGCATTTCAATAGATTAGAGTTACTTAGCGTAAAAAAGTTAATCCACGCAGGAGTTTTTACTACAAGCCTACAAGCCTTGTTTACTACAAGCCTGGGCACATTCTTTTCGGAAAACATATATCGAGCAACGAAGGACATTTTTATGCGAGAATGTGAAGAGCATTTTCTACGCGAACTCCTGCAATACTCGACCATTTTTTTTAAATTCAACTCCCTTGGAGACATTCAGGAGCCTGATAAGGCTTCAGTAGGAAAGCGTCACCACCGTGGATACAGGTAGACCTAGAGCAATTTCGGGTCCTGAGAAACTCTCCTCTGAACCCGTTCTGGATAGTTCATTAGAGATCTCATTTCCTGGAATCCCAGAGTGACCTGGAACCTGGCCTTGGTGATTTTAGTCTTCCGACTCTGTTCAAGAAGGTCAAATTCATGCATTAATTTAGAGCTAGTTGAAGATTTGGGCACAGCTTTGAGTGCAGCTTGGCTGTCAGTGCAGACACATTTGCTCTTTCCCATCCACCTGCGCTTCACAACATAGTGCATGGCCTGTAGGATTGCGTATATCTCTGATTGAAAGCCCGACGCATATTTTCTTAAGAAAAACCCAACTCTGGACCCCCGCACAGAACTGGAGCCATCCGTGTAAATGCGAAGACTATTCTTTCCAGGTTTAGTATCCAACCAGAGCCAGTACTGCCGCCATGGAAACTCGACTGTGAAATTACAACGTAGTAGGATAACGGGTTTCAATGCGTCAGAAGGCATGTCCTCGAGACAGGGGTCGCAGCACATTTTTTGCGCAAGCACACTGTTATTCCTGTGCGAGTTGTACCAAAAGCCCTTTCTCTTGAAACGAGACATAACTTTCACTCTCTGATGAGGCGTGCTGGAGTAGGCCCCTGTACAGCTGAGAGAAACCGTTTTTTTAAAGTTTGGTGATAGAGGTTCGACGTGTTTGCGTGTTAGCCTGTTCCACCAGACAACCTATGCATATGAGATTATGGGTCTTATCATTGCCATGCAGATCCCGAAAGCTCCTTTGCATCGCCAGAAAGCTGACCGCGCTTTGGTGGTTTTTGAGTCAACATGCCTTGACCAAAGAGGTTGGTATCTGAGATTCATCGGTCTTAAGAGGATTAACCAACAGCCTATTTCTTGTCCGTTTTAGCATTAAGCATTCAGGACAAAAAGTCAAAATAACCAATTTATTCATTTTAAGGTCCATCTACGTTATCATCTAAATCATAGAAAAGAAAATATTAGTCAGCCCAAGCGGGTCGAGGTGCGTACTCATTAGGTGTATTTTGTGACTCTTAATGGGTTTTCAGAACAAACGTTTACTTTACTTCATGAAGAATAGAAGAATAGAGCTCAAAGTAAGTAACCTCTCCTTTCCATCCAATCCACCTATATCCATTCGTATTTCCCTTCACTGTCTAAAATTAAACTCACTTCTTCTCCTTTTAATTTCACTGTAATTAACCTTAACGTACATATTTACATGCTTCCTATTTTGATCGTCACAGACTCCTTTTCAAAGAATCTGACAAGGTAGAGGCCACAACCTCCATGCAGTTGGCACCTCGAGGTTAGTGCTCGTATGGGTATTTTCAGCAAATTCCACAGGAACTGAGACATGTCCCATATGGAACTATACTTCAGCAATCACTTGTTAGGTGGGGGTATGATTTACTTTCATACAAATAAATACTTCGAATGACCATGCTGGTTAATGACGCCAGTGATGGAACCACTCGATATTGTACTACTTTTCTTGCTTCATCATGGCATTTTCTCTCTGTTTTTAGCGAAAAAAAAAATAAATTTCCATCGGACTTAGATGGGGGGATACAAGGAATAAGTTTGCAAGACTAATGGCGCGCTCCTTGGATGGAATAAATCATGCAAAGTTGCATCTTTGTAAAGCTCTAAGTGGACTAAGTCCCGCTCTTTCGTACAACAGTTGGAATTGGCTCATTAACCTATTGTGAAGAATGTTGGAAGTTTGTTTTCCGTTTGGGCAGATAAACGGAAGGTAATTTCTTTATCATGCAACTGTGAAGGATAAATGGATGTAGACATTAGTTTACGTCATATCTGCAAGGTCGGTAAAGATACAGTGAATAATTGGATAGCGTAGATTGAACCTTTCAAGTGCTTTCTGGTCAACAAATTTTTACTCACTCGTTATAGAGATGACTACAAAAGCAAGGACTACATCTCAATTAAATAACAACACGGTCTTCCTTAATCGTTTGGGTTGTCTCATCAATCCACTTCCAATTAAGCTTGCCCGAAGGGGAAGCATAGCCTTTTGAACACCCATTTTAAGGACTAGAATTCAAATTTCGCTGATCCTTGTCTTCTAAATTAACTCAAAAGCACGATGAGTAACAACAAAAAGCATTACGAATCCACAGCCGGGGAAATTGTAATAAAAAGTAGAAAACACACAACGAAGCTGTGCGGCAAGGTTTCAGAATACAAGCTGTCATTACCCTAGATCAGGACATGGAGCTTATACCTTCTATTCCTAGCTACATATTACACAGAGGTTGTCACACCCTATATATGTATGTATGGTATGGCCATCGGAAATCCCCAACAATTTCCCGAAAACAAAATACGAATAGAAGAAGCGAAAACATCACCACCAGAAACGTGTTCATTCACTCCTTCCGCCCACTGACACACACTGCCATAAAACGAATCCACCCATCAAGATTACAATACCCATCCGCAATGACCGGCGACGCGGTATCAACAGCATTACTGACTTTTAAAAGAGGCGCTACGGCAGCGTGTGAATAGGTCGCTCGGCCGATGTCTCTGCTCGTTAGTCTTGTATGCTCTGTCGCTGTCCACTGCGTCGCTTCTATACGAGTACGACCATCCGCGCACAAAATACGAAATCACCCGGACGAGTGTGAGATTGTGAAATAGAGACGAGAACATTCCCCGGAATGACAGTACGAGGAGTATCTCGTCCGTTTATTTGCACTTTCCATTTCGTCAACTCAACGCTTTTTGCGTTTACGCTTACGTTTGTGATTGTCGTTTTGATTTTTATCACAGAAAGGATACCTCTTACACAGAGCAGGGATTTAATGTCGTACTAAGGCATGTAGATATACGACAATGATAGGGCGGGCATTTAAATGTGCAAAAAAACACAAATCTCAAGCGAAAAATACTCAAGGAAGAATTGCTCCGAGAATGAATTACTCCACAGAGGCATAGGCAGACTAATCGCTTGCAACAATGGTGGCTTAATGACAGACAACAAGAGCAGTATCGAATGCTTCAGTTGTTTCGGCATAGTCTACAAATAGGTCAAAGCTCCTGTTGATCAGATTATTATTAAATTAATGACCCGCTAAGAATTCGATGGCAAAAGTACTCGTTCATTCATACTCGTAGAGCGAACAGCATAGAACCGTGCGTCCGACCCAGAATTGGGTTAGCCATAATTAATTGCTGTGGAGAGTTTAGCTTTAGTTGCGGCTGTGGTAGAGGACAAGGTTATTGTTTTTGGCCGATTGTTGCTCTTTTTTTGTTTAGTTTGATTGAGTGCTTGTGTTTACACGTTAAATGGTAGCGATGTGATTACATCGATGCCAAAAACAATGATGTCGATGCCAATGGCAGTGGGTAATGACAGCTGGGTGATTAAGTTGTTTGGGAGTATAATGACAGAGTTGATTGGTTGTAAACGAAATGGCGGGATAACGAGTGTTTTTCTTTTACAATGCTCTGCTTAAACGACGACGCCGGCAATAGGATGATACAAGTGTAAAAGCTCAGGGAGAGAGGACTCTTAGGATTTTATAGGTGTACATATCGTCTATTTACGAAGGCAACCAAACAAGCCATTATACTCCTGACTGCGAGTAGTATTAACAATTTCACGGTGTAGTATACTTGTATGTACCTACGCGTAATTCAGAAACTCTACGGATACAGAACAAAATAGCGAAATTGATTGCTTTTTTTCGGAACGAGTTTATTTCATTCCTAACTGGTTGTTGCCCACGCAAAGGTAATCCTTTTTCAGTAATTCTAAAAAGCATTTTCCAACGAATGCCATATAGACGTGTGGTGGACGAGAGTTAGGAAAAAATTCACCCGAATTCGTGCACGGAGGTGGCTGTTACACAAATTATTTCTGGCTACATGTCCATTTGGAGGAAATTATTATTGGCCATAAATTCGGTGGGAAAGCGAATGGCTGGAGTGTTGTGCAACTCGCAGAATGTTTCGATTTGTTTACTCAACTAGCGTGCTCGCGTACCTAATCCTAGATTTGTTTTTGTGGTTTGTTTTGTGTTTTTTTTTTGAGTTTTAGAATGGAATCGAATGGAATGTAAAGGGAAGCAAACTCAATTTATTTGACCAGTTTGTCGGAGCACCAAACAACTTTTCCTGATGACGAGGCGTATTGGTAGTATTTTTATTTATTTATTCACTTATTAGTTTTTTTTTATTTTTTTTTTTGCTCAAAATTCGGTATTGAATTCGCGAAATCGAAAATGTAATTTATCTACGCCGCCAGATAGGTTTGATTTAAGGATTTAGAGGCACGTATGTTCATAGATACATTTGAAGGATTTTGTTTGGAAGGGAAAATTGCGAACGGAATTACACGGCTTCAAAAAGTCTATTTTCGTAACTCGTTTTGGCTGACTGAATTATTAACAACGACCTTTTACACTACGGTACTCGGCGTATATTTTCTTTTACGACACACGCGGGTATAAATGTTGTAATGATAATATGTAGTATTGTGATGTGAGGTTGATGTAAGCAATGCGTCATCTGGAGTTGAGCGCTGATGCGGACGAAAATCGGATCACACTTCACAGGATATGAGCGACGGTCACGAGAAAAGAAACACGAGCGAGAGAGGAAAACGGCCGGCTTCCGATCACATCTGAACGTGTTATTGAAAATAATTATTATTGCATCTCAGGTGTGGAGTACAGCAGCGGAAAACAGGAATAAAGAATATTAGCTGAATTTAACTGCATCTCAGACGCCAAACTCGAGTGAAATGTCACATAAGCAATACACAACGGAAGGCGGGACACAAGTAGTCCCAGCCGCAGTTGGAGTTGGAGCAGAATCCGCAGTTCAAATGATAAAACAGCAGTCCGCAGTAAGAAGAAACCAATGCACAGTAAAGCAGTCCGACAAAAGCCATGCAACTCGGCAGTTAGATAAACGTCAAACAACAAGTTCTCCAAGATACGAAGAAGAGGTCGGCTGGGAATCGGGGCTACGAACGCTAAGGTTCAATTCAATTCTATTTCAATTCAATTCAATTCTATTTTATTTAGACATAGTACAAATAAGACTTAGTCTTTTATAGGTTGAGACGGGAAATATTAAGACTTTCGAAGAGGTCCAGATTTTGAAGGGTCGTCAGCCAGTGCCCATACTCGCTGTCCAGTGAACTGTGGCTTACTGGGTTTCAGGTCAGGGAAGTCCATCATCCAAAAAATCTTCACACTACAGCAGATCCTGGAAAAAACCAATGAATAACTGGTGGAACATAATGAGGTCGCAGTCGCTGTCTCTTCAAATCTTCAAATCGGCAGTTGACGGTTCGTTGTAAGTATAAGGTGTACAAGTTTGTATTTAGTGGATCGATTGAAAACGAAGTAAACATTCTATCGAAAACTATTTTATTTATCATTAAAGTTTACAACTTCGGAATTTATTTCTTAAAAAGAACGTCATCTAAATGTAGGCCCACGCGTTCGCGACAACCATTTAATCGAACAGCAGAATTTCTCATTACAGCTCTGCGCGCTTCCGAATCAAAAGGTCCGGATCACTGCGAACAGACTAATTAACATTCTTTACGTTCTCGCTGACCTTGGTGGTCCAGATTTTGGTCTTTCTAGTGTTGATCCAGTCTCTTCAAACTCTTTTTTTTACCCATTTTCGAATGAGAGGAATGATTGGCGCATCCTTTATATGGCGTCAAATTCGAATATTGCAGAATTTTCTACGCGGCACAGTCGCCTTGTTGTTCTTTGAATCGAATCGGACGGTTTTTTTTTTTTTAAGAGAAAAATCAACGAAAGGCCATCGTGACACGCCTTGTATATGGGCAAAGGTGAAAACAACTGTTAGAATTTGACATAACAAAACGACCTCATTGTGGGCGAAATTTTGCCAATCTTTGGGACTGCAATGCCGACCGAGACCGCGACGGCGACCTCATTGTGTTCCAGCAGTTAAGTCGACAGTCATCTCATCACCTATTCGTGGACCTCAAAGCCGCATACGACAGCGTAATTCTTCTTCTTTGGTGGCGTTACAGCCCATGAAGTAACAAAGCCAAACTTCTCTCAATCATCCATGTTGCGTGTGATTTATTTTCCACACGGGTGATAGGGACCTACGGTTTAATGCCGATTCCGAACGGCGGCGTGAGTCGAGAAGCTTTTTCATGGCAAGTAGTTTTGCCAGTACCCCGCCGAGGGGCGCCGCGAAGTAAACAATCGATACTCGTTAGTGTTGTCGGGATCCGAACTCGCTCATCGTGCGTCAGAATTCAACACACTAATCACTATTTCCAGACGAATTATACAACGCCATAGAGCTTGACTTGACCAACAGTTTTGATGCCATAAAAGGATTCCTTCAACATCGTATTAGAAATGATTGTGCAAAATCACTGGCCAACACAAGAGGCACAATTTATTTCAAATTCCCATTGCTCTTCGCATATGCGGATGACATTGACATAATCGAAAGAACACAGCTAGATGTCAATGAGACGATTTCGAGTATTGAGGCGGAGGCGGTGAGAATAGGTTTGACAGTAAGTAAGAGCAAAACAGCATACATATGTATGTGTATGCTGTCATCAAATAAAGACGCTCACCACCGACGTCTTGGCGCTTGTATTGGCAGATATGAGTTTAAGGTAGTTAAGGATTTCATCCACCTTGGCTCCGCAGTGACCTGGAACAACGGCATCAGTTTCGAAATCAAACGCAGAATCACTCTTGCCAATCGCTGTTTCTTTGGGCTCAGCAGGTAATTGAGTAAAAAAGCCCTCTCCCGAACGACAAAGACCCTATACAACACCCTTATCATCCCGTTCCTGCTGAACGGCGCAGAAGCATGGAAACTATCAAAAGCGGATGAGGAGGTCCTTGGTCAAATCAAAGGAAAGATTTTGCCTGTGACGGATTCAACGCCTAAGATGACTAGGCAATATAGAGCGAATAGACCCCAGAGCTCCAGCTCGGAGAGCTTTTTAATCCAACTCCGAGGGAGAACCTGTACCTAAGATGGCGCACACAGATGGAAGGGACCTCTGCCAACTGTGTGTGCGGCAATAGAAAAGGCTAGCAAAAGATCGTGCAAGTTGGAGGGGCATGTTGGTTAAGGCCCAGGTTCACCCCGAACAGTAGCGCCCGATTAGAGGAAGGGTGATGGTCCGAGCTCGCAACTTACCTGTTCGTGTGTTTCGCTCAAATTCGACATGAAATTATGCGAAATCCGTGTAAATCCGTAAGAAAAATTGCGGCCTCTACCTGAATGAAATAATCAACTGTGCACGTTATTTTGAAAAAAAAAAAATTAATATCCACCCATACAAAATCCAAAGGAAAGTGACTATACCTTGCGAGAAAGCTTTACAAGAACAATGCTCGAAGGTTTTCGAATAGCATGAACACTTGGCAACATATTGTTTAGTGATGAAGCAAATGTTCATATCGACGGCTACGTAAATAAACAAAACTAGCGTTACTGGTGCCCAAACGACCCTAGAGAACGCCACAAAAAATGTATATATTGCGACGGTATGGTGTGCCATTTCTGGCCCTTATTTTTCTAATCAACAAGAGACATTCACTGCTAAACTCTATTGCCGATCGACGCCGCAACGCCTCTGTTTCAGTAAAACGGTGCTACACAACACACCCTAGGATCTCGATGGAGAAGCTGAGGGCTGCTTTCCCGAACAAATTGATCAGCAGGTACGGAGATATGCCCTGGCTACCTCGCTCTGTGGACTTCACAATCCTCGAACAATCCTCGTAAAATGGTTAAAGTGCATGAAAAATATTCTTCTAAAATCTCGAAGGCTCGGAGAATGAGTCCTGGTATCTTCCAGCCGAATTATACGCCATCCAGACGTGCGTCAACCTTGACGTAGAGACTGGCATAAGAGGTGTAACCATCAACCTAAGCTCAGACAGTTAAGCAGCGCTCGAGCGTTGAGCTCGTATATGTATGTATGTATGTTGGCGTTACAGTTCATGAAGAACCTGAGCCGAGCTTCTCTCAATCACCCATGTTGTGTGTGAATTCATTTTCCCATAGGTGAAGGGGACCTACAGTTTATTGCTGGTTCCGAACGGCGAATTCCGAGAAGCTTTTCATGACAATTTTACTACAGGGGGTTTTGTCAGAACCCCGCTGAGGAGAAACACCGTGAAAAACACGTTCGATGACATGGCTGTGTATAGCTCGTATAGCACGAATTCAAAGTACGTTAGGGATTGCCATGATGCACTACAAAGGACCTAGCCAAAAGAAACATGGTCAAATTCTGGCGGGTGCCAGAGCACAAAGGTATTTAGGGCGCCTGAATAAACACCACTCTGTTAATATTCTGAAACTTAATACAGCCGATATCAAAAGACTGATCAGGTATCTTACAGGGTTTGAGATATAATTTCAACAAAATGAACCCCTGGTCTGAAACTGAGTGTCGCCACTGTCTTGAGGACCAAGAAACTGCGGACCACATACCATGTGAGCGTGCTGCCTTTGCCATCTTAGAAAGCGGATCCTTCTCAGTGAAAATATGATTCCCAGCTAGAGAAACTCATCGTGTGATCGGCTAGCAGGCACAATGGATTTACACAGATCGCAGTGTCCCACCCTATATGTATGTATGCTAGCACTTACTTACTTACTCAGGTGGCGGCGGCGGCTTACCAACAAGCCTTTCCAGCTAGCACCATCTTTTGCTAGCTGTTTCCAGGGTCGCACGTCCGATCGACTGGAGTGCTTTTCCACCTGTGTGTGCCACCTTATATGCGGCCTTCCTCTGCAACGTCGTCATAGACTAGCTATCTGTACAGCCCGTAGAGTTCTTGGTTGCATATTTTCCTCCACTCTCCGTAAAAAAAAAACGGGACCAAAGAATGTACGTAGTATTTTCCCCTTGAAACGACCAAGGGTCTCTCCATCCATTTTTGATAAGGCCCAAGGGACGACTAAGGTTTTATAGACGGTAACCTTAGTTTTCTGAGAGAGAGCTCTACTACTCAATTGCCTCTTGAGTCCGAAGAAACAGCGATTGGCAACAGTTATTCTGCATCTAATCTCAGAGCTGGTGTCGTGGCCGCTTGTTCCAATGAGCCAAGGTAGACGAAATCCTTGACTCCATCAAAGTTATAGCTGCCAACAGTCACGTTCTGGCCAAGACGTCGGTATTGTGCATCTTTCTTTGACATCAGCATATACATATTTGGTTTTGCTCTCGTTTACCTTTAGACCCCACTCTAGCCGTGTCTGCTTCAATGCCCACAACAACTTCATTGACGTCTCGCTGCGTTCTTCCAGTCACGTCAATGTCATCATCGTATGCGAGCAATTGTGCAGATTTAAAGTAGAAGGCTTGAAGTAGACCTATATTATTGGCCAGTAAACCCACACTATCTTTTCAAGGACGATGTTGAAAAAATCATGGGACTGTGCATCGCCCTGTCGAATTCCTCTTTTGACATCGAAGATCTCGGTTAACTCCTGGCCGACCCTAATGGAGCAACGACAATCCTCCATTGTCATCCTGCACAACCTGACGAGTTAAGCACGGATGTCAAGTAATAACATTGTCTTAACATTGTATAGGTAGACACTGTCATATGCGGCTTTAATATTGACGAAAAGGTGGTGTGTGTCGAACTAGAATTCATGGGTCTTCTCTAAGATATTTAATCTATTGTGGATTATCCACATTGATAGGAACCTATCAAATTGTTCACGAATGGTTTTAGGCGTTCGAACAGCACGGAAGATCTTAAACGCAATGTTAAGGAGACCTATTCCCCTATAGTTGGCGCAGTTATAGAAGTCTTCTTTTTAGGGACTGGGCAAACTATGTAAAACTTTTGAACGCCGTTCCTGCGATAACATCTCTGCATCTCCTCGATCGCGCGCTTCTCGTGCTTTCTCTTTTTCTTTCTAAAAAGCGCACGCCCTTCCCTTCTTTACCGCTCAAAAAGTTTACGAGTAGCTCTTGCTCGTCGATGTACTGCATGTTCCTGTCTGCAATCATCGTCAAATCAAGGGCTTCTCCTAGGTGGCGGCTGAAGCCCTAATACATAAGTCGAAGCACCCCTACTGGTGCTTTGACAACGTCTCCATTGCTTTTCTATGGTTTGTGCAGTTTGCATGGGCTCTTGAGAGAGCTTGAGCGAGCCGCGATCGGCGAAGCTTCTGGCGGTTTCTTGCGATTGCAGCTTCGTGATATCAAATTTTGCTGGTCCTACTCGACTCCGCAGTATTCACGATATCCGCATACGTAACTTAGCGGCAATAAGGTCATGATCCCAGTCAATTTGGCTCCTCTGAAGGTTCGGACATCCAAAATGCTGGAGGAGTGTCTGGCGTCGATTGCAGTATGATCAATTTGATTGACGGTTGATTAATCAGGAGATCGCCAAGTGCTCTTATGTACATTGAGATGTGGGAGTCTTGTGGTAGCCACTAGGAGATTACGTTCCGTCACAAAGTCTATTAGCCTGAAACCGATTAAGGACGTGGTGTCGTGGAGGCTGTGCTTCCCTACGACTCGTTTAAGGATATCATCTAGCTGATTTTCCCGAAGATAGCTTTGATGCGGTGTTCGCTCACCTCCCGGAAGCTTAGGACTTTTTGCCTAAGTCCCCCTCGAACGACAAATTCGCATCCAAATAGGAATTGTTTTTTCTCCATGTAGTAGTTTCCGTAGTACGAGTTTACAAGTATGTCGCAGGTTTTCATCTTTTTTTTTTTGCCCAGTCCCTCCCATTACACTTCTTGGAATGCGGTACTGTCTACTTTATAGCAGCTTAGGGCTTCTTCTAACTGTTCGGCCGCACGCGGTCTGTTGAGGGACCTAACATTCCAAGTGCAGAAACGATATTTCTGTCTTTTATAGGTTTGTGGAGTTTTTCGATTTGTAGACCGTCTGTCAAATCCGAGGTTTTTGGTTGTCTCTGAGTATGTACTTTTCTTACGGTTACGGTTTACTAGGCCGTAGCCCAATTTACTAAACCTATTTGGCGCAGGAAAGGGACATTCGCCCTTCTCTGTCTGAAATATCCAGAGGAAACCTCCAGATGGCACCACGAGGAGGTGGGGATGGGACTTACTAACAGTGCCGCAAGGAGTTCGCCTGCGGTGGCTCTTCTCGCATTTTTGCAGGCCAGCATCTGTCGAATAGATGCTACCCCTATGAGGCTTTCGTTAGTCCTCTGCCTTTGTATGTTAGCACTAGGCCCTCAAAAAAACAAAAGAAGCTCTTTCCATTATATGGCAATGGCAGCTGAGTTTGCTAGACTTTGATATGTGTCACGAGTCACGAATAGAGGACGAAAAAACTTAACAGCAAAAAACTTGCCCGTTACAATCATAATCGGACTACAGTGATGAATGGCTTAAGATCTCGGTGGGTGTGCGAATCACCAATATATCTGGATAATGAATCCAAATAAAAAATTTGACATTTTATTGTTCAAGAAATTATGGAACATCAGAGCAATTTCTAAAACCTTTCAATATAGAATCCGTGTAATAGAGTACAATTTTTGGTTAGATGATCCAGCAGAGGACCAGAATATCGAACCGAAAAACAGTGTCGTTACCTACTTCCAGATCCCTAATGAGTGAAGGACATAAGGAACAATGACGTGGCGACTGTTGAATCTTAATGGTAAGAGTCGTCGTTAAGAACGCTAGTCATTACAAGCGTATTAAATTAAATTGCATCTTATCTCTCCCACTATCCCACTAGTACGTGTTTCCAAGTTTTCACGACACATTACCTCGATGAGGTCAAAAGCGCAAACCTACGATTCCAAATTGGAGTGTCATTCAAAATTATACAAGCACACACTTTGTTGATGCTTACAATGCAAATTCTTGTACATAGCTTTAAAGATCCTTGAAATTTGTCATCCAAATTGTTTTGCATCACATCCACTTGGCTTCGAATAGAACCACACCAGAAAGTACCTTTACTTGTTTGAATAACCAACATTTTAATCAGTCACTTAACACATTGCCCTAACATAATTTAAAGTCCTAACCAACCAAAGTCCGTCATTCATCTTGCCAGCACGTGTGTTAGTATAAAGAATGACATGACTGCTTTGCCCGTATGCTCAAGGGTACGATTCGCATTCAGCCACTACATGGAGTACAACGACCATACATAGCTGCAAAGGCGCTTGTCAAAATAATTATTTTACACTAAATCCCAATGCGAAAGTTTAAGCTGCTGAAGGATCCTTCGTCTTTGTCGCATCATCAGCGTCATCAGCACACTCCTCGAATGTGAATGTGTCTTATCCAAATGCACACGAGACACGAACTTGCTCGTACAATACATTCTTACTCAGACTCTTCCCCGGTTAACCCCTTCATATCTGAATGTCATAATTAATTTCAGGACACTATTCACTGTATGTATGAATGCATGGCAGTGCGTACTCTACAAGTGTACTCGAACAGTGAGGACACGACAAACATGCCGGGAGATCGTTTGGCAGAGCGACGACCACCAAGGAGCCTGGTTAAGCACTCATACGACCATGTGCGATAGCAATCCTGGCCTGAGTGAATGGAATCGTTGCACTTGATGCTCGTTATTTGATTTTATTCATGTCTCATTAAAAGTTACAATACGAGTACGTGTGCAATATCTAGGTACATACATGGAAGTCGTGAGTTCGAGTTCGGTGTACTGGACACGTCGAGGAATGATGCTCTATATTTCCATTAAAGGTGAACCATTCGAGTGGAATTTAAGCGTGGGCATATGTTCGTGCATGTCTGGTGGCATCATCCTTTGTAAAAACTTTCTTACGTAACGAATGTCAACGACATTTTATTGTTATCCGCAGCCAGGCACAGATACATCCCTTCAATTAATTTATTGAAACGTCCATTCGTCTATCGCTCGCTACCAGACCTGTTCAAGTCCATTAGGCGAATTGGAATATGCTCGCTTACATTTTGTCCTTCTTCTCTTTTTTTCAAAATTTTCTACATCAACAAGTCCCTTCGTCCATAGGTACATATACAGAGATAATTCTTGTATCTATCATAGTAAAATCGGAGACGGGGGACCGCGTGGTTGCCTTCCCGAAGGAAGAGCCTCTTATACATAGGCCTCGGTCGTGTGCCAAGCAGGCTCTTGCTTTGATTAGCCCGTCAGAGATGCTATCCAGGCAAATGTCATTTTCATTGTTGGAAAAGTGTCACACATTTCTGGAGTTTTCAATGCGACGGGGACGTAAGTAATGTGTTGCTGCTGGTGTGTTGGCATTGTACACGCAGAGATGAATGGTAGTACTGTAGGCAGACTGACGCCGCCACCGCCAGCGCTGTGGCACAGTTGGTAGATTCGGTTTTTTTTTTTTTTTTTTCGTTTTATTGACTCTTGAACAATTGGCTATTGATGGGCTTGGAACGGTAAACGTAGTAAATGTAGAAAGCTCTGTCCTGCTATTGTTGCGACGTTTGCTCGTTGTATGGTTGCGTTGTGTCATTGTAGGGTATTTTATCTCTCCGGCGCCTCGTTTGAGAAGGAAATTGAATTTTTGAACGGCTCTGCGGAACACGGTGGTGTAGGGTAAAACACAGAGTGAATGGAAGTCGTGAAATGGAAGATGATTTCCGAGCATTTGCTTCAATTGTTTTAGTAGTATCCGCCGGTCGGACGTTTCTCGGGAAGATCGCGCAATATGCGACTGGGGCAGGAGTATCATCCTTCTAAAAGAAATCGGATAATCAATGCTAAATAGACTGATTGTTTTGGCTAAACAGGTGGAAGATGGATAGGTGGTCAGATATTCGAGGGTAAAAACAAGACATTGCCGTCAAGGTGGCTAAGAAGCACGGATATTTTTTAATTAATTCCTACCTACTATATACATAATTGTTCTAGCAGAAGAAACAAAGAAGTACTTCAACAAGTGTAACAGATATACCCAATTCCACTTCCAATAAACTTGTAGTTACGACTCAAGAGTATGTACATGCTCGTAGAGCATACTTACTGTACATATATTTACATACATACGTACATATATGACAATCCACCCGAAGAAAGTGGAAAAACCAAAGAAACCGGAGACAATAGCATACGATAAGCTACAAACAAACACTCAGAATATATTACAATTTAATAGTTTAAACAACTGAGCCATGGCGGATAAGAAAATCCATATCATTGTCGAAGGCGAACAACGGCGGCAGATAAAACGACGACCGGGAAAATATTTAATAATACATCCTCGAGATGCAGTCACGTTCAGTGGCAAGAAATATCGAGCTTAACCAACATTACCCAGGAGGGCCACTAAGAGAAAAGGGAAACAATTGAAGAAAAAAAAAGCGTAAACAAACGCCCGTCAACCAGTGGAATCTACCCCAACATCGACGACCCATTGGAAGAGAGCATCGTACGACTGTTTGGTGCATTTGCTATGATAAATAATTCTTTACAACTCAAGTGCAATATTCTGTTGAGTGTTTTTCGTTTTTCCTTCATCCTTTTTTCTCTATCTCTTTCTCTTTGACTCCTGTTTTACCGCTTTTTGTTCTTATTCAATCTGGTCTGGACCGAGGCTATGCTCTGGACCAGCGACACCAATATACCAACGCTTTTTGGTATATTCTAGTGATTTGGTTTCCTAGTTTGGTCTGTGCTAGCTCTCGTACGTTAGTGCATTAAGATGTCAACTGAGCGAAGGCGAAAAGGACAATTGCAATATGTTGCACCACAAGGATTGTGTGCTGGATGGTGTGCGCCAGTGGCACTGGCGTCAGCAGCTTGTTTGCCGGAAGTATGACATTCGCATGGAATAAAACAAATATGTACGTAGGGTGTACGGATGTTTGTGTGTTGCAAGCATCGATTGTGTGTCAAAAGCAAATTCGAGTGACCATGCGATACTTGAAGTGTCAGTGTATGAGATGGTTTGCACAGGACACTCACTTAAAAGATGTGGAATGTGTCAAAACAATCGAATTCTACTTCAATGCTTAATGATGTTTGATGACAGGGAAAAACAGATTAAAGCATCACTTAATGAGCTACTTTACCCGATAATTTGAGAGAATCAATATCACATACTGTGCACTGATTGCTTTATTTGTATGTCATATTTCTGTCTATATATGAACATACTTGTTGATTTATCCCATTTTGCCAGTTGCTGGGTTAATAAAGTCAACGTCTTTCGACATCGTAGTATTATCGGCCGTCGTGAATGCAAACCACACGTCGCAGCTATCTTGCGTACAATGTCAGAATGCCCATAGGACGCTTACACCAACTTCAGGTAAAATTCAAGCTTCTACTCCATAGTGTAAGATTAAAATGATAATCAACTTACCGCTGTATCCTTTCGAGGGGAAGCCCCTGCTAAAGGTGTTCAGACGTTTGCACAGGTTAAGAAAGAAGATTTCACCGATCGGAGGACCTACATATGTACATACGTTATTCTGACGTATTATTTTTAAGCTTATGTTAAGCAAGCCTTACTACGTAGTCCGATGTACGGTATAGCATGTCTTTACCCTGCTCGAAAGTCAAATTCCGCTTGGCTGCGCAATGATGTTTGTCATAAATATAAACTGTGGTTTCACCTTTATATTGAACGTTTCATCCTTGTATGTTTTCGTCAAGCGAGTACCTACCAATACGGCAACTATTGTGTTCATGCATTTGTTCGCGCATGGTGTTAGCCAATGGTTAGTGTGGAAACTGAAGAAAAAACTCCCCCTTTCTAGGCAGATGTTGACAAATGACGTAGTGTTGCAAGTTCCCGAGTTATGACTAAATTCTCGGAACCTTATTGTAATACCTCGTATGTTGTGAACTTTTCATGACTTTGGATTAAGCCAACAACAGCTAATCTTTTGCATGATGTATTGGTGTCGAAATTACGCATATAATTTTGCAATATTCGGGAATTAAGAAAGAATTTCATTGCCACGTATGCCCATGTCTCTTTCCACAAGCCAGTGTGGCACACAGGTTAATGAAAAATCTGATCCTTCGGATTTGAGTCTTCCGGGATATAGCTTAATGCCACTATTCATGTCTCACCGCGGTCTCGTCATCTATGTACGTTTGTAGTGATATTCCTTACTAGCTGATTCCGCAGTATAGCCAAACATTCACCTCGAAATTTAATTTTGTATGGCTTAAATACACCCTTCCTAATCACCCGTGGCGCAGTGGCTCAGTGGTTATTATGTTGGACTGCGACGCACGATAAGCGATTTCGGGTCCGGCGTCCTCATCGGCAGGGTATTGTCAAAACCCCCACTTGGTATACTTGCCTTGAAAAAGCTTCTCGGCTCATGTCGTTCGGAATCGGCATTAAACTGTAGGTCTCTTTCACCTGTGTGAAAAATGAATCACACACAACATGGGTGATTGAGAGTAGCTTGGCTTTGGTCCTTCATTGGTTGTAACGACACCAAAAGAAGAAGCACACAATTCACTACTGTTTTCTGTATAGAAGCCCAAACCTGGACAGAGACGTCACGTACGACGCGTTTGATGCATTGTCCGACTCCATCCAAAGAATCACTTCCCTATTTCTTGGCACTGAAATCTTTATAGCGGGCGATTTCAATGACCACAGTTCTCAATGGCTTCAACATTCTGGACAGACAACACCCGAAGGAAGGTATGTCGAAATTTTCGCTGAGCTGAACCAACTAACTCGGCTTTTGAATGAGACATCCCATATCCCGGATGTTGTCAGTCATACCGCCAACACCCTGAACTTTTTCTTAACTCCCAACCTGATAAACATACTTTGAATATATTATCTTCCCTAGGCTCGTCTGATCACTGTGTCATATCAGCTAAATTCCTATATCCAGTCCAGTCAGCTAAAGAAAAAGCTCCCAAAATAATAATATGAGTATGTATAATAGAAAACTAATTGGTGCGGCCTTAACAACTTCTTTCGGAAACTTAACTGGTCGTTGTGCTTCTTCGACAACCACGTGAACACCGCATCTGAGATTATCACAAACATTTTCCACACTGTTTGGCATCACCAATTTTATCCCCAAAAGGGTAAAAGGTCTTAAGCCAGAGGATAATGCGGGGTTTGATTTAAGCTGCAATTAGGTTATCAGGTTTAGAGAGATAAGTTGTCAGAATTAAAAGGCAAACACCACTGAGTAAAACCGAACAAGATATATAAAAGACAGAAATGACTGCAACTTCCACACATTTGACGAAACCAAATGTTCATACGACCATCAACTGAGGCGTAAAATCCTACAATGTCCCAAAGGTAGCAGATTATTTTAGTGGTTCATCAAAAACATTGAGAACTCTGTCGCACTGGCAAAACTACTGCGTAAGCTTTTTCACCTTCACTACTTGTCTAGGCTTTCAGAGTAGGTGGAAATAGCATTTGTGCAGTCCATTCCCAAAAAAGCGAATCTTCTTCCCTCTCCAATTACCAGCCCATTGTACTAACGTCCCTTCTTTCCAAGGTCATGGAAACGCTGATAGATTAATTGTCAGCTAATGAAACACCTCGAGTCGCAAAAACTCCTCAATGACGGGCAGTATGGTTTCCGCAAGAACAGATCCACTGGCCATTTGATGGTATATCTCACCGAGAAATGGAATCTTTCGCTCCCCCAGGCGGGTGAGAGCAAAATTGTTGCACATGATATTTCGAAAGCATTTGACAGAGTTTGGCTAAAGCTCTTTTGTCGAAATTGCGTGCGTTTTCTTCTATGGATTAGAAGCTACCTTTCGAACCAAGTTGTCTTGGTACTCACTCTGTAAATCCAGGACTCCGTTTTGTCTCCGGCTCTTTCGGTCTTCCCCCCTCAATAAAACAAGCAGATATTTAAGACCAATGTCAATAGGCACTCCTCACCCTCTCCCTGATACCTTCTGCTCGCACAATGTCTGACGTTATAAGGCATTAGCCTTGAGTGAGCGAAAAAAACAGTGTGCCGGTCAACTTGCCTCGACTTTTGGTAATGAAGTACCATCTCGAGTCACCTTGTTTTGCTGGGTTTTCGTATTCAATTTTGGTCGCACTTCGTAGACAGATTTCGAAAATCGATTGTTGTGCTAGAAAAATTCAATGCTGTGCATGAACTGATATTGCAAAATCGTCATCTGACATAATATGAGATTGAGGCATATTTGAGCATTCGCTCCACCTGCATACATTCAATATTGCATGAGCATTTACCTCTCAAAAATATCTGTTTGTATGGATATTGGATACTATGTACATCATTTGACAATGGCAAGATCGCTCGTGTCCATTGGTGCAAAGAAACGTCGAAAAAATTAAATCGCAGTGTGGGAATTGTTGTGACTCTATTATTATAACTCAGGAAGAAGATGGATGACGGAGTCACACGTCAAAATTCACGTAATAAATAATAGTGAATAATTGTACAAAGAATTGATGTTGATGACTTTATACGATGTGGACGCTACTTATGTTGATGATGCTGTACTTCAAGACAATGCCACCGATGACGGTTATGGTGGCCCGAGATCTGTACTAAATCACATAAATTCCAAATGAATGGTGAAGCCGATGACGCCAAATGAATGGTGAAGCCGATGACGCCAGATTACCTTCCTTCGTTTGGATTAATCTCTTCACGCTGCTCACTTTAACACGCTTCCAATCAGGTACAAGATAGCCGGTCTACCCAGGAGCAAGCCAAGCTTCCGCTCCAAGCCGGAGAGTGGCGATGCAGTAGTAACCAGGGATGTAAGTGAGGTGATAAAATACTCAACATTCAAAAGGCGTAGGGTTATGGCAGGTATAAAACAATCGACTGTGCGGGTCTATCAAGTGGCTCCTCTTGTTCGCACACAAAGCACTTCGAAGCAATTGGTCGTCTATTTTTTTCGAAGAGTAACATAGAATAGTAAATTCCCTTTGCTTGTCAGAATTGTCTTGAAAAATTATGGAAGCCAATAGTAGAAGACGAACCATTCTACACAACAACCATGCAAGCTCTCACACATTGGCTCAATTAAATAAAATGTTGAGCCTGCAAAACATCGAATTCATGGGTCATCCATCGTGTGGCCCTGATTTAGCTGCCAATGATTTCTTCTTATTTTCTGCACTGCAAATGCTAGTGTGTTATTCGACACACTTTAAAAATAAATGTGGCACTTAACACGTGTTATCCTTGAAATTGGGACACTTCTTCTTCTTCTTTAGTGGTGTTACAGCCCATGAAAGACCAGAGCCAAGCTTCTCTTCAATCACCCATGTCATCCAATCAAACAATATGCAAGGAGCCATGCTTCAGGCCTGGTGGGCCTCGAAGCGACAAATGCCCGGAGAGAGCGAAGACTAGATGAGTCTTTTTTTTTCTGTTCGCTTAGAAAAATGTTCATATGAACCCTGAAATTTAAACACGGGATCATTGGGTTGGGAGTTTAGTGTTCCAATGTGTTAACCATTACACCATGGGTCCGGGTCGCAAATTACTTTCTGGCAAGGTTACATATAGTTGGGAAATTTCCTTTTGTGTGCTTTCATAATATATATGTATGTATGTATGTTGGCGTTACAGTCCATGAAGGACCTGAGCCGCGCTTCTCTCAATCACCCATGTTGTGAAAGGGACCTACAGTTTATTGCCGGTTCCGAACGGCGAATTTTGTCAGAACCCCGCTGAGGAGAAACACCGTGAAAACACGTTCGATGACATAATAACATGCTTTCATAATAACACACTTTAATTTGCATTAAAAATGACTACAATGAAAACACACCTCTTAATGTGTTGCACTAACACGTTTACTATTTGCTGTGTGATGAAGCGATGGATGCGATAAAATCACATATTCTGGAGATGCCTCAATCGGAATGTAAAAGTGTTTAGATACCTTAGCTAAAAAGTTACTGGAAATGTCCCTGCTATGCATTGAGTTATAACACCGAAGCTCATGTAGAATTCCCCGAGCGCATTCAGTGAAAAGTCAGATACTAAACAGGGCTGCTTGGGAGTTGTTTTTTCTGTTAAAAGAGCCGAAAGTGCTGGAACCATATGAAATTACGTTGAAAAGAAAATCAGGACACAACTGACAACAATGAGCCAGATGTATGCTGTCTACAGTGATTCCCCTGCATTACAAGGAGTCAATTAGGCCATTGTATTTCTGAACTACTTGACTTGATTGCATCTACCAATTGTGCAAGTACAAACAAAAACAAGTACCTGTTTTCCAAGTGTAGTACTTAATCCAATTTACATTCTTCCCCCCGACATCAAAGGAATCAATAATCACCTGAACTTCATTGCCTTACTTCCAGCAAGGATCCGTGTATTTCTTCGTCAAAGGAATACCAACCGGAAACAGGAATTTGCATCTGTTAAGCGATGAGTTCTATCCTCAACTTTTGCTTTTCTATAGTACAAAAAAAAATATTTTTTCCAGTTCTGTTGTCTGTATTTTTAATATTTTTTTCTGTAGCTTCGGTCATCCTTTAAACCTGGCCATGGGGGTGAAAGATACGAATTACAATGTGGCATGTTGATCTCTTTCCTCTCTCACTTCACCGTTTTCGGCTTAAGGTAAACAAGAAAGTTTTAATATGCCCTGCTATTACCAAATAGGAAAGGAACAGAGTGCAGATACACAAACCTAGTGAGTCCAACAAAGCGGTGTAGTCGTGCATTATTGCATTTCAAGCTGTTTTCTTATGACCTCATCGCATATGTACATATATAGGTGGGCTAGGCCGTACACCAATGAAAAAGTATGCTTCCGAAAGCAGTTCAAGGATTGTCCATAGGTCCACGTAGAGAGCGGGTCAATTAGTTCGATATTAAAAATGTTTTGCCCCAAGTAGTGCGGAATAGTGGTCGTTTGGGAAATGTATTTACATATTCCGCGAAAATCATGTCATGGAACTACACGGAGAAGCTACATTTTGCGGACAATTTAAGTTGATGGTATTAACACCGTGAAAGATACAATTTCAAGATCCTACGAACCGTGAAACCCTTATACACACTTCGCTGAGCTAAGGATACCGGTATGAGGTATTGAGGTATGATAGAGGCGAAAAAAAGAAAAAAACAGAAATCCACCGACTTGTAATAGGCTCTAAGGCACGAAGAGATTTGCTCACTTTTCGAGAAATAAACACTTCTGTAGCTTTTTGCGCTCTTTAACACTCTCAGATTAACGTGAAGTGCACTCTAGTGCCGCTTACTTGAAGCACGATGACGACGATGACGACGTCTGGAGGGCACTCTTGGGTTTAAAAGGAAAACAAAATCCCAAGTGTATGTTCGTACAAAACGAAGTTATGAGAGATTTGCGGAAAGGTGTTTTTGATGAAGACTCAGAGATGAGAAGATGAAACATGTCGGAAGTGGAAAGAGACGGATGATGGAGTGGCACGGTGACTAGCAAGTAATATTTTCGGAGCGTTGTAATGTGCCTTGTATTGGCGTTGGCTTTAGAGGAAACTAAGTTAGTGTCATACAATTATGAAACCAGTAGGATTTCAGCTCTGTTTGAACCTTAGAGTATTTGCGGTATGCAGTACTGTGGGTACAGACAAGTAGTTCGATGACACATAGCTCCACTGGGAATCCTCGGTACGTTTTCTGTGAGTTGCGGTCGATAAAATATCGTGACAATAGTCAGCAATTCTAATATGTACGTACAAGGGTAGAAGTTGTAATTTATAATTGGTATCTGCGAAGGGAAAGTTGATGCCAATGGTGACACCCGTGATTGCAGTAATCTATCTGGCAATGCTCAGGCGGTTAAGGTGAGCTCAGGCTTATTGGATTGCATTCTGCATGTCCCAAGGGGTGGTTGTAGTATTTCTCCAACCTATATCGTACATAGTTACGATAGCTGGGGGGCTGTGGGTATTAGTGGATCCTGTGCTTCCCTTACGAGCTTCAGATGCTTCACGACTTCCTTTTCCTTTTTTGATCTTGCCATGACCAATATTATTCTATGATCCATGGCCTGTATACCTTGATCCGCGTGATATACTATGTGTGTACCGTCCCTTCTGCCGACTTTCTAAAATTGGCAGCAAGACCACACTATCTTGAACCCTGCTCTCATAAGTACCTATAGTTCGCTATAACGCGTTCTATCAGTATTCCCTCCAGTGTTAAAGCTTTAATTCCGTGACAATGCTTGCGCGTGGAAATTGGAAAAACGGAAATGCTAAATTAGAATATTACTCCAATTTTCACTTAGTTAGTATAATATCCTTCCATCCAGTTCATTATGTCTCGAGGAGTCGTCGACGGGCAGAAGAATGGAATGAATGAAGAAAAATATTAAAAACAGGTCTCTGCTCCCAGTGCTCTTCGTAGTGTGGTCTCGTCTACCAAGTCGCTGTTCTTCTCCTTCTTTTTGCCAGCTTTCCCTCCATCGTCCTGTTACTAGTGATTCTTTCACTATGCCACGTTGTTACTACTTATTCTTCACGGTAGCGATACCACCTTAACGCCGTTCTTTATTACAATAAAGGTATGCGTTATATGCCTTTATATAAGAATAAAAGGAAAAGGGACGATGAAAAAAGAAAAATGGGAAAGATCTCGAGGAGTAAAAGCAACACAAACCATCGTCGAAGGATTCTTATTTCATCTGTTTCGGAGGTATACATTTCGTTCGTTATTTTCCATTACGACCCGTCACAAAGGATAACAATAGTATCAAAAAAAGCAGAAAGGACGAAAAGGAAAAACTCGCGTACACAATTCACTCATTTTACCATTTCTTCGTTCTTACCTAGCTCGCTCGCTTTTCTTACTTGAAGAAAAAAAATCAAAAACACAAACTCGAACGATGGAACCATCAGCTGCTACTACTCCTATTTTCAAGTCTCTATTCCTCTCATACATGCTGCTGCCTTGTCGGACGTATCCTCCACATCTTGGCACCAAAAAAAAGTGTTTTCACTCTTGTGCCTTTTCGTTTTGCTTCATTTTTGGTTTAGTTTAGACTATGCCACTGGTTTGGTATCGGAATAAAAACATTTCTTTGTGCAGCGTTTTTCCCTTCCCTTACCTTACTATCGTGTTTTCTTAGACGTGTTTTTCGCCCGTCCTGCTGCAGACTGCTGCAGAATCGGGAATACTTTCGCGCACTGTGGGAGGACTCGTCTCGTGTGATTGTGGAAACATTTATATACAGGGCTTCAATATGATTCAGGAACAACCCATTACGGAACTGTTTATTCTGCATGTTTTTGTGCATTCGGCACGAACGTAGAAACAGGGTTATGCTGGGTGTCATGCCAGCTTCCAAGAATGCAATTCGAACAGGAAGAATGTTGGAGTTGAAATTTGAATAATGATTGATTGACTTTTCCTTTAAGCGGCATAATAAAATTCATTGAGTAGAAAGCAGAAAAGGGAATGAAGATTTACTGCTTGGATTCGGATTCGGGGTCAGAGCCGGAGCTGGAATCGGCGTGAGGTACTCGTATTCGTGCGAATTGTGCGGGAAAGAGAATTCATTTTTCGAGTGCTTGGTTTCGGAAGGAGATTGCCGTAGAAGTTGAAATCATTCGTTGCGATTGTCAACGAATGATAATTACTGGATGTAAAAGCTGGATATGAGGATTTTGGAATTGTTTTTGAATTATTTCTCTGAATTTCTTAGAACTCCTGCTGACAGACGTACATATATATGAGTACATATATTCAAAGAAAGAATTGAAAGACCAAGTCTTATACATATACCAGTTATGCCTGATTGCTTTGCTTAGGCATATCAGAAGTGGCTAACCCAGGGTAGGGAAGCTAGGCGAAGGCGGCTATTTAAGAGGCAATCAATTAACCAAGCTTCTCTACAGTCATGTATTCTATATATCTTCAAAATTCTCTTAAGGTACAACGTCCCAGGGGTGAACAAGGTTTTGTGAGGGATTTTCTATTAGGGAAGGTGCAATTCGAAAGTGATTTGCTGCTTATTTTACCGATTTTTTGGGTTCCGTTCCCCAAGGGTTAAACGGGACCCTATTACTAAGACTTCGCTGTTCGTCCGTCCGTCGGTCACCAATCCGTATCTCATAGTTAGACAGTTGAAATTTTCACAGATGATGTATTGCTGTTGCCGCTATAATAACAAATACAAAATAAAATAAATATTTAAGGGGGGCTCCCATACAACTGACATGATTTTCATCCAAAAAATTCCCTTGGTCACATACTGGCCTATGGTTAGTCGACAATATCCCACAACTATTAGCAAACTTCCGAGCTTTGATCCCCATTGTGTCTTTGTTGTATTAATCTTAGCTGCAAACCTTTTCTCTGTAACTATTGTTATTCACTTTTCACCTCCTTGCTGTCGAGATTTTTGATCATCAAAGTAATATGCCTATAACCTGCCTGCAACCAAGATCTGTCATCATGCAAAAAATCATTTCAAACGGAATAGCCGTTTTAATGTGATGAGTGTGAGGTAGCATCAGAATTCTATGCTCGGGAAAACAATATGCCATGTAGACCCGTAGGCCTCAAGTCCATAATACAACACCTTCCCGAGCTGGATATGATTACTACGGTCTCGGACGCATTGCCGCACACCGTCACCTTTGACAAGAGATTTGAGATACTGATCCCAAATCGCTCAGCATGGGAAAACAGTCTCAAAGGCCTTAGATGGTACACGGATGGCTCCAAGATGGCTTCCGGCGTTGACGCCGGCATCTTTGGACCGAAACGCAAGATCTCGAAGACCATGGGAAAAAGTCCCAGCTTCTTCCAAGCAGAGCTGCATGCCATCCTAACATGCGTCAATCTAAATCTCGAGACTGGCATTAGAGGGGTGACCATCAACATACTCTCTGATAGCCAAGCAGCGCTTAAAGCGCTGGGTTTGTACAGTACGAACTCAAAAACCGTCAAGGGATGCCATGACGCCCTACAAGACCTCGCCAAAAGAAACGATGTTAAACTTTGATGATTGCCAGGACATTAAGGTATCAAGGGCAATGAAATTGCCGACCAACTTGCCAGGAAAGGTTCCAGCGATAAATATACATATATGTAAGTCCGGAACCAATCTTAGACAAGTGAACAAACGCTCTAGTGACATACTCAAACTCAATAGGGGGGATATCAGAAGTCTAGTCAGCTACATAACAGGACACTGCGGTCCGAGATATCATCTAAACAAAATTAGCCTCTCGTCCGAAACTGAGTGTCGGCTCTGTCTCGAGGACGAAGAGACGGCGGAACACATACTAGTGAGTGGGCTGCTCTCTGCCATCTTAGGAAGCGTATCCTTCTCAGTGAAGTTATGACTCCTGAGGGGAACACTTTGGCTCCTACGAGAAGCATTCTCAACTTCATTATAGACGTGAAGGCACAATAGATCTACAAAAGTCGCAGTGCCGTAGTGCTAATGGTAGCACTAGCCTCATATAAGAAAAAAAAGTGAGGTAGCATACAACGTTTCTTTCATTTTTATCCATATAGATGGTACGGAACCCTTCGTGCGCGAGTCCGACTCGCACTTGGTCGGTTTTTTTTTTTTTTTTTTTTTTTATTCACACCAAATCCATTAACCTCCCGATTTCAGCACAACGGATGTAGAGATCAGTTTTCATTTTCATTTTATTAAATCAGTTGTAATGCAAAGGTGATTCGCGAAATTCGCAATACTTCCAGCAAGCTCAGAGGACTCTAGTGGAGGATTTAGTTTTGAATGTGTCCAGTCAATTGATGTCCATGATGCAATTCGTAGTATTAAATCGAACGCTACGGGTCCTGATTGTGTGTCGCCTAAGTTTATAAAAGTTAGTCCTGCCCATAATACTTACGTATAGGTTGAATATTTGTAACTTTTGTATATAAAGCTGTCGATTTCCAGAGAAGTAGAAAGAAGCCACCATTGTTCCTATCCCGAAAATATCCAACCCGTCAGTTCCTTCAGATTTCAGGCCAATCAGTTTACTCTGTTTTTCAGCTAAGGTGCTTGAAAAGATGATGGCTAACCAAATATAAAAGTACTTAGAAGCGGGTAACTATCTATCCAAGTGGCAATCAGGTTTTCGCCCTTTACATAGCTGCGAATCTGCGGTTATCGAAGTTACTTCAGATTTGCGTAAAGAACTGGACACAAACAAAATCGTTCGTTCATGGTTCTTCTCGACTTTGATTCTCGTCCTTTGACGAGATTGTATTAACCACTCGATCCTACTGTCTAAATTGAAAAATAATTGCTGCTTTAATAATACGTCTCTCAGGCTTCTTGCGCAATATCTATGTAACCGCGTTCAGATAGTTAAAACGGAACCAGGAACTTCAAGTCCTACTTCCAAACTCAATTAAAATCTGTCAGGAGCATATGTACGCGGATGATGTCCCTATTTATCTATGTCAGTCTGTTGGTTTAATAGAAAATTGTGTAGCCCGTATAAACGGAGTCTCGTAAATGTACATCGGTACGTTTAATTGTTCCGTGTATTCTACCTTGTTTGCTCTGAGGTAGACATATTCCTTAACCACCTCGAAATTCTAGCTGTCAATTGTTATATTTTGTTCCAGGTGGTGAGCGACGGATGTTTTTTTTTTTTTTTTTTTTTTAATAATTTGCGCGCACTCAAGGTCTAATAACCTTATTATGTCGGCGACACAGTGCGGGCAGAAGGTAGAGAGGAAGAGGAATAGAGGAGATGCCGATGGACATTGATCTTAAATGCTTGCATGTTGCATTGAGGGGGGAAAACCGAATCCGGCAGGGAGTTCCAGATTCGTGTGGTTCGGTTAATGAAAGATTCTCTATATTTGACAGTACGTCTGAAAGCGGGCTTCAGAGTATATTGGTGAGCATTCCTAGAGAGACGTGTATTGCGGGAGAAATGTTGAAGGGACGGAATGCAACTGGCTATTTCATCAGAGCATTTTTGGTGGTAGTAACGATAAAACAGGGAGAGGCCGGTAACATTCCTGCGGTGTTCCAGCGAGTCTAATGTTTTGGTAATGCTGGAGTCACCTATCAGTTTTATGGCTCGTTTTTGTATTCTGTCTAGTAGGTGAAGTGAGGTCTTGGAAGCACCGGACCAGACATGAGCGTTAAACTCTAATTTGGGGCAAATGAACGCCTTATAGATTGTAGCCAGATCTAAGGGTGAGAAATATTTCTTGCATCTGTATAAGAATCCTAGGCATTTCGCAGCATTCTTGGCGACACTGAATATATGGTCGCTCCAATTAAGATTGTGAGCAACACTCATACCCAGGATAGAAAGCTTTTCAGTTTCTGAGATGCAAGTGCCATTCATGGATAATGGCTGCGGGTTATTTATACGCTTTAACGACAAGAGACAGCATTGTGTTTTGGAAGCATTAAATTCCACTCTATTGTTTTTACCCCATTGGATGACGCTGTCGATATCGGAATTTAATGAGCTTAACATACGCTTCCGCTCCTTATCTACAACCGAAGTGCAGGGTCGTAAACTGGTGAACGAATATGAGAAGCTGAGGGTACTGTCGTCAGCGAAGGAGTGAATTGGATTAGAAGTAACAGACAAGAGATCATTTTTAAAAATAAGAAAGAGTGTCGGAGACAAAACGGAGCCCTGGGGAACACCGGCATTTACAAAGTGAGTATCAGACTTTAATCCGTCCAAAACAACTTGAATTGAACGATTCGAAAGGTAGCTTCTAATCCATTGAAAGAGAGACTCATCGATCCCAAAAGCACGCATTTTCGACAAAAGGGCTTCATGCCAAACCCTGTCAAATGCTTTCGAAATATCCAGTGCAACAATTTTGCTTTCACCTGCTTGGTGAAGCGAGTGATTCCACTTTTCAGCGAGATATCCCATCATATCACCAGTGGATCTGTTGCTGCGGAAACCGTATTGGCGGTCATTGAGGAGTTTCCGTGATTCAAGATATTTCATAAGCTGACGGTTAATCAGCGTTTCCATGACCTTGGAAAGAAGGGACGTTAGTGCAATGGGTCGGTAGTTGGAGGGAGAAGATGATTCGCCTTTTTTTGGTGTAGGCTGGACAAATGCTGTTTTCCACCTACTCGGAAAGAGCCCAGAGGTGTAGGAAAGGTGAAAAAGCTTACGCAGTGGTTTTGCCAGCGTAGAAGAACACCTCTTCAGAACTATTGGGGCAATACCATCTGGACCAGCGGATTTGTGTATGTCGAGGTCTTTAAGAACCCTTGCGACTATACGAGTGCGGAAGTGGATTAGTCCCATTGTGGAATTGACGCACTCTAGTACAGGCGGAGACAAAGTACAAGCTGGCAGCTGAGAACTGATTGCGAAATGGGCAGCAAGTAGGTTAGCTTTGTCTAAGGGGGTGACAGCTGGAATGTCATTGTGGATGAGCGTCGGTATAGACGACTTAGTTGAGTTTTTTACTTTTTTACAAACGACCAGAAACTTTTGCTACCTTTGGGACATTGAAGGATTTTACGCCTTAATTTTTGGTCGGATTGGAATTTAGTCCGTCGAATGTGGATGTTGCAGTCATTTCTGGCTCGTATATACTTTTTTCGGTTTTCTCAGAACTGTTTGCCTTGTAGGCCCGAATACTTAGCTCCCTGAGCCTAATAGCCTCTTTGCAGCTCGAGTCAAACCACGTATTATCCTTAGGCCTGGTGCTTTTAATCTTGCTGGGAATAAAATTTACCATGCCGATTCTGATAGTGTTTACGATAATATCAGTTGCGGCGTCCACGTCGTTGTCGAGGAAGCACAACGACCAGTTAAAGATCCGAAAGAAGTTGTTAAGGCCGCACCAGTTGGCTTTGTCGTATAGCCAAAGTGTTCTCTTAGGGGCTTTTTCTTTAACTGGATGGTGGGAGTTTGAGAATTTCGCTGATATCATGCAGTGGTCAGACAAGCCTAGGGGTTCCAATACATCGATCGTGTATTTGTCAGGCTGAGAGGTAAGAAACAAGTCCAGTGTGTTGGCGGTATGACCAGCAACATCGGGGATACGTGATGGCTCATTCACAAGTTGAGTTAAGTGATTTAACTCAGCAAAAATTTCAACATACCTTCCTTCGGGTGTTGTCTGTCCAGAATGTCGAAGCCACTGAGAATTGTGTACATTGAAATCGCCCGCTGAAACGATTTCAGTGCGAGGGAACAGGGAAACAATTCTTTGGATGGAATCAGACAGTGCGTCGAATGCATCAAATGTTGCATCCCTGTCTAGATTGGGGCTTCTATAAAGAAAACAGTAGTGGATGGAGTGCTTACGGAATATGAATTTAAGCCATATGTAATTAAATTCCGGGGTGGATGTTTGGCAATACTGTGGAAGTAACTGGTAAGCAATATCACTACGGACATAGATGGCGAGACCACGGCGAGAAACGAATAATGGCACTAAGCTATATCCAGGAAGACTGAAATCCGAAGGATCAGACTTTTCATCGACCTGTGTTTCACAAAGTGCCAAAACAGCCGGTTTGTGGCGAGAGAGATGGATATACGTGGCAAAGAAATTCTTCCGTAATCCGAGAATATTGCAGAACTGCACACAGAAATCCCTCATCAATGCAAACTACAAAACATGTATAGACACAAAACCGTTAAAGCAGAGACGCGTAAGTGAAGTTCTATCGCCGGATTTGCAAAAACAAACTACCGTAGGTGTTATGCCCTTACGACAGTAAGATTTGCTCCACCAACAAAGAATAACACACGCGACCCGCTACGCGTCGGTTGCGTTAGCACTCAATAAGTGTGTGTGCTGAGTGCGAACACTGTCACGAGAGGGGAAGAGGGACCGGCAGGAGTACGGCCCAGCGCTGTTGCCGACCAGGTGTTCGGTTGGGGCACCTTCACGTGGTTTTTTTTTTTTTTTTGCCCGCACTACGCTGCACTACGGTATTTTTTTTTTTTGTTTGTTTTGTTCGTTCTTTTCTATTTTCCTTCCGCGTGCGACTCGTGACCGCGCACGACGACTGTCAATGGCAAACTGAAGTTGTTCTTTGTCTTATCGTCGTTGGCTTTAAGACCAACTCGTTTCGCCTGTTCCTCGATCGCCGTGAAAGCTTCTACATGTCACGCTGAGACCCCGCGATGATGTCAAAATCATCCCCATATCCTAGGAGCTGGACAAATTTGTATTAGATAGTGCCTCCCCTGTTGACGCTTGTTGAAGAAGTCACACGACAACGCTTCTTCTTGCTGAAATTCGGTACATATTGTCAATGGCTCAGACGTCCTAGAACCGAACTGCACTGGGCGCCGAGTATTTTTTAGCGTAGCGTGACACAACTGGATCGGTTTTCCTGGGATCCCGGCTTCAAAACCGATAAAGAAATGGTGTGTTTCGATTTGAAATTCGCTGGACTTTTCCAGGATTTGTGGAAGTGTGAATATTAGGTCCAGGGTCGATTTGCCGGGCCGGAAGCCGCACAGGTAGCTGCCGATTAGTGCGGTGCAAAAGGGCTATAGACGTTCACAGAGTAACTCCCGATGTGCTCAGGCGTCCAATGTCGAACTTCTTCATGCTGCTGGTGCAGCTTTCTGACATTGGATACTCGATCTGTAAATCTTGCTGCTACAGCAAATGGTCAGAGGCGACGTTGTTTTATTGTGAAAGTTGTGCTTTCCGATCACTCCGCCAAAGGTTACCGATTTTGACATTGAAGCCCCCGAGTACGATTTTAACATCGTACTTCGGATAAGCTCCGTAGACCAAGAGATCATAGAAGTCCTCTTTGATGGGGTCTTCAGCCCATTCGGTAGAGACGTGTGCACATATTGAACTGATGTTGTAAACTCTGCCTTTGATTCGGATCACAGCCAGGCGATCACTTATAGGCTTAAAGTCGATTATCTTCGACTTTAACCACTTTCCCACTACAAACCCGTACCCCAGCATGTGTAAGCTGTAATAGATGTCGCAATCTTTCCTCGTCATACCGTTTCCAGCGTATTTCCTGGATGGCAGTAATATCCGCCTTGTACTGCGTGAGCATTCTTTCCAGTTTATGATCAGCTCCAGGAGTGTATAGAGTTCTGACATTCCAGGAGCATACGTGCAAATTGTGTTCCTTATTTTTGCTATGTCGTCTTCGAATATCCGTCCGTGTGGCATTTTACTCCTTCATACCTTTTCTTTATTTGCATGGGCGTGTTTTATCCCGCCGCACAACCGCCAGTCTGGTCGGGGTATTGTAGCGCCCTCTTGCCTAGGGCGACAGCTTTGTTCACCTCTCAACGGTTGTTGTAGAGACTATCCAGAGGGCGACGCGAGGAGATTATGTCAACTTAACCCGGGCATTGAAACAGGGATCGTTGCTTGTTTCTCGCCATGTTGAGATCAATCAATATGGGCCTTTTGCTATAAAAAATCCAAACTGAACCGCAAGCTGAGGGAAAAAGACAGTGGCGTTTGTTTGCTGACTGGATACTTTAGCAATTGGAAGTTTACCCTGATTTTAGCAAAAAAAAAATCGTCTTCAGTGATGAGGCCCATTTTTGGATGAATGGATAAGTCAGCAAGCAAAATTAGTGTATTTAGAGCGATTCCAATCCATACTAGGTCACCGTTTGATGCCGACTGTGGACTGGTGGCATCAGCGGTCCACATCCCTTTTGAAATCGACTATGGAATGACTATACTATTACTATCAACACAGAGTACTATTTAGTTCTGAGTCTTTTGGTCCAAAATGAGTGATATCGTTGTGAACGACATGCAAAGCTGGCGCAACAGTGGACATTCTGCACGAGAGAATTAAAGGCATGTCTACCTCACGCAATTGTGACATGAATTGGTCACGGAGATCGTGCGTGCTTAGATTTTATTAAGGCGATAGCCTTCCAACATCGACTTGGGTCACTACCTTGTTGTAGCCAAGGTACGAATGAGGATATCAAGAATCCCACTGAGTCGGAAAGCTACAATCGCAACTACTATCTTTGCCGATCTGGTTTACCTCAAGCTCTCGCAAATTCCGATGACACCGGTACAATCTATAGAGCCACAGTGGGTGCATTGCTAGCGCCCCATCAGAGATGATGCTTCCGATGTGTTGGATTTCAAACCATCGCCAGCTAGAAACCACTGGTTTGATGAGCAGTGTGGGCAAGCCCATGTGTCAAAGCAAGCCGTCTACAAAACATGTTACGGAGACGGACGAGAGGCGCTCGTGAACATTACAAACAGAAAAGGCAGGGGAACCACACGCTTTAAGCAAGAAAAAAAAGAATGAAAAGCGTGAGATCGAGGAGAGTTGCTACCACAGAAATGACACTCGCAAGTAATATGAAAAAGTAAAACGAACATGCCAGGGCTATAAGACCAGAGCGGAAGCCTCTAGGGATGAAGGCGGACAATTAGTAGCAGAGTCACAATCGATGCTGAGGCTATGGTAAGAACACTTCTTTAGACAGTTTAACGGCGATGAAAGATCTAATACCGCTATCAGGCAGAATAATCCATTCGCTACGGACGAAGATGCAAGAGAATTTCTTCCACCCGACCTAGATGAAATTAAGCTGGTTATTTCGAAGCTTAAAACTAATAAAGCCGCATGCGCAGACGGCCTATCTGCCAAGCTATTTAAAGCGGCAGGTCGACGTATAGAACCTCAGCATCGTTTGCACAGTCCACAAGAAAGGAGACCCCCATAACTGCGCCAACTACAGGGAAATGAGTCTCTATAACATTGCATATAAGATCTTTTCTGCCGTACTGTGTTAATGTCTGAAACCCTTTGTGTCTAATCCGATAGATCCTTATCAGTGTGGTTTCACAATAAACCAAATATTCACACTGCGGCGAGAATACCAAGCCGACACCCATCATCGTCGATTTCAAAGCCGCATTCATTGTGCCAAACTTGTCAGATTATGCAGGATGATAATGGAGAATTTTCGCTGCTCCATTAAGGTTGGTAGCGAATATACCAATACCTTTGATGTTGAAAAAAGCATTTAACCAAAGTGATGCGCTTCACTTTGTCTTGAAAAGATCCTACGAGTCGCGCTGGCCAACACAAAAGGTACGCAATTGCTCAATTGCATGCGTACGCGAATGATATTGACTTAATTGAACGAACACAGGGGGCGTTAATAAAGCGTTCGAAAGCATTGAAGCAGAAGCGGCTAAAATTGGTCATTCCGTTAACGAGGGTAAAACGAAATATATACATACGTATATATGAAAAAGACAACACCGACGTCTCGGTTAGAACGCCACAATGGGCAGCCACAAGTTCGAAGTGGTTAAGGACTTCGTCTACCTTTTTTCTTTTTTTGTTTTTCTTTTTTTTTTTTTTTTGTAGTGTCGCAGGTTCAAGAGTTTTTTTCTTATATTCTCTTATGATGTGTTGTTACACACACAACCTGAACAGAGAGCAGTGGTTTGGGTCGTTGATGTTCGTTCACTACTCTCAGGGGTGGTTGTCCAAGATAGAAAGAAAGCCGACCAAATTCCGCGTTGGTTGTAGTCCGTAATAATTCGTTTTAGCACTTAAATATTGCATACGCAGAGTATACATTTCAGGTGACCATATACTGTGAGTGTTATGCCTGCAGCAGAATGTCTTGTCACTTTCCATTCACAACTGCGTTGCATACTTTTTGTCCGTATAGGAATTATTTTTTTCTTGGCTATGAGGCGAACTAGAACTATAGACCTTCCGCTCGGCGGCCGACGATGTTAACCACTGCACCACGGCCACCCCCATGGCTCATTAGGGACCAGCGACAACAACACCAACCCTGAGATCAAACACAGAATTACTCCTGCCAATCCTTGCTTCTTTGGGCTTAAGAGGCAATTGAGAAGTAGAGCCCTCTCTCGAAAGACTAAGGAAAGTGGATGAGAAGATACAACGACGATGAGATGGTTAGGCCATGTAGAGCGAATGGATAACACAGCTCCAGCCCGACGAGTCTTCGAGTCCAACCCCGAGGGTTGACGCATCAGAGGATGACCGTTTCTATGGTGGCGCACACAGGTGGAAGGGGATCTTAGCCAAGTGGGTATGCGTCCTGGAAACAGCTGGCAAAAGCTTGTTGGTTGAGGCCCAGGTTCACACCAGGTCACCAGTTGGCTATACATATTTTACGGTAAGGTCGTTTATGTTTCCAATCAGTGTATCAGAGTCTATTTGAGTTGACCGCTTACTTTTGGTATGTTCGCCTCTTCCTCTCGGGTGTCATTTCGGTAGTAGCATCTCCAGAATTCTTCCATATACCTTACCGTAGATCTGGATCCACCTTTGTGTGTTCCATGTTGCGAATATGAAAGGATCGGCTACAGACTGGGTCATGTAAAACGTCTCTGTGTCTTTTTATAGTTAGATGATGTTGATGCCCATATGTATATGTATTTAGTAGCACTAATTCAATTCTGTCAAAGGTGACATTTCAGACTGCATTTTTTGTGAACGCGGTTTTGTAATCCCTGTTTTGTCTAAAAAATTATATTGATTTGGAATTGAGTGAAATATCTAAGGATCCCATGAAGTAAAAATGCTGCAGAAACATACAGAAAAATGTGTGAAGTTTACAATTAGAATGATATGAGTGAGTATCGCACCTAAGATTGGTTTGCTTGGTTCCGTTTAGAAAAAGTCGATGAAAAAACATCAACCACATGATAGCTTGGAGTCATCTAAAGAGAGCTGGTTAAAGAAGCTCGAAATTTGACCACTGAAACGCTACTAAAAGCAACGAAATCGAAGAATATTTGTAGCGAGCTATTACGGGCGATGAAAATTTGAATAAACACGGATATATTCAACGCAGGCGAACATGGTCAAAGGCCGGTGACGACTTCATATCCTGAATCGACCGCAAACAGGTGTTTGATGAGATTCGAGGAGAATTGTCCATGATGATGCCATGATTTGCTACAACCTGGCGAAATGGTCAATTCGGTCGCCTCAACCTTGCACAATTCGACTATTTGAATGAAGCAATCAAAATAAGTAACCAGAATTGGTCAGCAGAAAGGGCTGTACTATATGTGAGTATCTATTCTATCGAAAGTAATACCCTTTTTGGCGGAGCAACCGAAAATCCAATTGGTTTGTCTTGAAGTCGCAGTTTCCGAAACGTAAAGACATTGCGAAGGCACTAACTGACTGTAAGTCTTAACCATCAGTGGCGCCAATTAAATCCTGAATACAAAATTGTAATTCGAGCAAAACCAAGAAGTTCGAAAATACACGTTTCAATACTTATTCAGCTCTTAGTAAAATGAAACAAAAAACACTCGTAACTATCCGGCACAGATTCACGAATCAATTGAAGCAGTATCTGTCGACTTAACCCCAACGACAAACTTTCAATTCTGCACATTTACAAACTCGTTGCACTTACCGGAACATCCAATCTATAGTGAATCGAAATTAAAAACTTTTTAACATAATTATTTCCCAATACAATCCAACTGATTGGAAGAGACCGACTAGCTCGACGATAACGTCAGCAACAGTGGCAGTCATTTCGAAAAGAGCTGCTGTGAGATATAGCCCCGGATGTACATATACAGTACTTTATCGTTGCTTACATCAGTCTCGCATGAATATTGTAAAAGAAATAAATCTCAATACAGATACGAGATCTCCAGCGTACGAGACTGCAGATGCGATTGTACCGGAGTAGAAGATTCATCATTTGTATCATTGTAAATTGCTGTCGCAGCGGATTAACGTACCATACGCATCCAAGTCACCATCATCATCATCACGGCCCCATTTTTTGGGCAATACCCAATACATGCTCCAGCGTATGCAAAGACTTCGTTTTGATTATTTCTTTTGCTGTCATTTCGTAATTTTTTTTTTTTTTTTTTTTTTCTTTTCATTTGACATCTGCACGTAGGTAGTCGTAGAACATATTTCATCTGGTGAATGACGAAAAGTTTCTCTTGAAGAACTGTTACTGTTATGGCAAAAAGCGATTTGATGTCACACTCGCTACTACGTCTCCCATGATCTACAAGCATCCATCGAACTGCGTGGCACCTTTGGAGTCGTGTGCTTAATTTGAAAAGTTCCTTCTTTCGTTTCCCATTCACATGCCAAGGACTACAGCGATTTCTGACAAATTTCAATACGAAAATGGAAAATCTACCGAATGGAAAGGATGAAGAAATAAGCACAAAGAAAAACGTTGAAAAAACCTTCAAATTGAAATTATTTGCTCAATACGGTGTAGGTGCCCTCGCGAGCACCATGCCACCCGGAGCGCATTGACAATATTCTGAATACATTCGGTTGATTGATTGACTGCTGTCGAGATTTCGACATTCTACCATACCACATACTTGTCCGTATTGTATGTAAACATTTAATTTAGGTAAAAACTTCATAGTTGCGTTGGCCCGGTTCCAACAAACTACCTATGGATTTATCAGGTCCTGTAACAATACTAGATACTACAACGACAACGGAGGTGAATGCTCACTTTCATAAGTCGGTCGGTCGACCGTCATCAAATCAAGGGGATCACATCGTCGAGATGTGAACTGTGAACTTAATTCGATTGACTTTTACCTTCTCACCTTGCCGCCAAGTCATCGCGCGGAGCAAAGGAGCACAGTGAGATAAAGTATGTAAAGGCAAAAGCATCCAATAGCAAAGCAGTGGCAGGGATTGAAAATTAATGAACTGAATTATAGCGTTTTGAAACAATTTCCGTCTACGTGCTCGGTACAGCATTCAATGATGGAGCATTCTCCATCGTCGTATCGCGCCGTTCTCAGCGTAAGCATTATGTCGAGAGCGACGACAAGGTTTTGCCCCGCACTCGGATTCCTCAAAGAAGAAGAATTTATGGAACAACAATGAGAACGTCAACGAGACAGGAAGTGCGGACGAGTCTATCGGTATCATCGTGTTCTGCGTGCTGGGGCTTATAGGAGGCAGGGTGGCTTTGCGACTTCATTCTTCGCAGTGAATGCGTTTAATTACAAACAGATTTCTTTCGAAGTCTTTACGACGTACTGGTACCTAGAAGATGTCCATTAATTTCGTCCTTATTGTTTGGTCATTAATCAGAGGGTTGGCAGTTGCTCAAAGAGGCCTAGTCTCGGCAGACTGCTACGCTTTCAAATCAAATTAACTGTTTTGCCAAGTTTATCTGTCAGTTCGGCCTTACCCAGCCACAGAATGCGGCACGTCGACCGCAATAATTCCCCCGTTCTGCCGCGTTCTCGCGTTTTTTTGGTTAATTTTTCTCCATTCCGTACAAGTTTACAACCTTTTTAGATGAGGGTGCTCTGTGTAATACTTCAAGCGCAGAGTGGATAAGTGGATAAGTCGGGTACTAGGGTGCTAGGGTGCCTGATGATGGTGGCTTTTAATGTGTTAATAAAGGGTAAGCGGAAAGAAACATTCGTTATGTTGGTGGTGATTTTGTGAACTGAAACTTGAGATAATCATTCTATGCCTTAATGCTCCCGCTTTCACACTCATGACTCGACTTTTTCCGCCCACGTTACGTGTGTACCTAGGTACGTAGATATTCCAAATGAATGAGGCGACGAGGCGTGATATGACTTTGGACCAACCGTGTCTGACTTAGCGAAGCATGCGGGCGGGTGGTATGTTTAATTTTTTTTTCTGCTCTGTTTTGCTTTTCGTCCTTCCGTCTTCCAATCTCTGTGAGACACGAGCTAAAGCCTGGCGTCATCGGTGCCGGGTCGATTGGAATTCTCGTAATGATTTAATTTTTCCTAACCCTCATTTTGGTTAATTACGAAAAATTATTTTGGCTTATTTACGTGCTTTGTTAATTTTTCATTTCCCGGAAATAATTGCCTGCTGTCGTTCGAGAAGCTAAGGAGCACGGAAGACTTCTCCGGATTTTTGATACGGCATTCGGGGTCGGTTTTCCATCTTTGTTTATTACACTGATGCGGTGTGTACTTATGTATTTATTTATTTTTATTTATAAATGATGCCCGCCGCGAGGCGATAAAACAAGGAACGGAATCTGATGTTATTTAGGGGCCGTTATCACAACATGGCTGGGAAGTTTACAAAGGCTTAACGGAAATTAAAAAAGATTATTTGAGCCTAAAAGTTGCTTCTTTGGAGAAGGCATGGTGCCGGGTTTGACGTCAGGTCAATTAAAGTCAACAGAAAGGTTTGAGAGGACGCCGTGGTGGTTAGTGTGTTGGAATTTGATGCACGTTGAGCGAGTAGTATACTTGCCATGAAAAAGCTTTTCAACTCAAGCCGTTCGGAATCGGAGTTAAATTGACACACAACATGGGTGATTGAAAGTAGCTTAGCTCTGGTCCTTCATGGGCTATAACGCCACCAAAGAAGAAGAAGAAGAAGAATTGTCTTGTTGAGCTAAACACTGCCCGTTTTTTACAATGTTATGGAAAATTAAAAATTAAGATCTAAAGGCCGGTGCTAGACGAATTCAGTTTGGAAATACATCAATACATAATCCATATATGAACTACCAGACTTAGAGACTGATAGTATGACTTAAACATTTTTGGTGGAGAAGCCGAATAGGCAGAGCCAGAAGGGAGTTAGTTAAAAGACCGAGTATTTGGAGGCCACTTGTGGAGATGGCTTAGGACTTTCTGCCTAAGTCTACCTCGAACAACAATTCCGTATCCAAATAGGCGTTGTTTGTTCTCGTTGTAGCAGTTTCCATAGTATGTGCCACAGGTTTTCATTCTCTTTTCACCCGGTCCATCGCAGCGGCTGTGTCTGCTTTGTCATTTGTTCGGTTGCACGCGGTCTGTTAAGGAACCTAACGTTCCAGGTGCGGAAACGATACTCCTGTCCTTTTATAGGCTTGCATGGGTCGTCGACGAGGCATACTGCTTACTAGGCCATAGCCCAGGAAACTCACTATTCGCCCTTCCCGAATCGTAATTTCCAGAGGACGGTGTTCGTCTGCGGTAGTTCTTCTCGCTTTTTAGCAGGTTGGCATCCGTGGAATAGGTGCTACGAGGCCTTTGCTAGTCCTTTGCCTTCCTACCGAGACCACCGAGATGTCAGATATGATTAATAAGTCAGTTTCTGTTGAAACATTAAGATGACTTTTACGATCCCATCATTTTCATGGCAGAGTTGTACGGCGCAATCCCTTCATATCGGAAGTAATTCGAACGCCGTTCCGAACCGGCAATAAACTTTAGGTCCCTTTCACCTATGGGAAAATGAAATCACACACAACATGGGTGATTGAGAGAAGCTAGGCTTAGGTCCTTCATGGACATACATGCATTCATACAACGCCATATCTACCCTTGACATCCCTACTAAGCTCGTCAGACTACGCAGGATTACGATAATTTGTTTGCCAGTAAATGAGGGCAAAACTAAATACAGGCTGTCATCAGAGTTGACTCTATACAAGACCCTTATTATTCCGGTCGTGCTTAACGACACAAAAGCACGGACACCATCAAAAGCGGTTGAGGAAGGTCCTGAGAAAGATTTTGCATGTGATTTTTGGTCCTATTAACGCAGAAAGCGGATGAAAGCGACAAGAGTCTATTCAGGCGTCTATGAACGCGGAAGCCTTTTAGAATCAAATGTATGTATGTTGGCGTTACAGCCCATGAAGGACCAGAGCCAAGCTTCTCTCAATCACCCATGTTGTGTGTGATTTATTTTTCACACAGGTGAAAGGGACCTACAGTTTAATGCCGATTCCGAACGGCATGAGTCGAGAAGCTTTTGAATGGCGAGTATACTACGGGGGGTTTGCCAGTACCCCGCCGAGGAGGAACGCCGTGAAATCGTGCGTCATCGTGCGTCAGAGTCCAACACACAAACCACTGCGCCACGGCGCCCTTTAGAATCAAGTAGTTTACAAAATATGTAATGGGTTTTGTTTTGACCCCGGGGAAAAGAACTCGCCAAATTTTGTAATATGTACATACATACATTCATACACGTGTCTCGTTGCAAATTAAACACAGCTGTTTGACACACAAGATTAAGGGCACCCTCTGTGATAGTACCTATGTACATATATCAATTTGGTCACACATCTTCAAACAATAGAATCGAATTGATTGGAATTTGCTGTTGACATTTAAATCAATCTCAATCTTAGTTCATTGTTACTAGTTATTGATCGTAACCGGCTTTTGTCCCCTACGGCATTTAATGGAGACTCTTTAACAGGTTCCTGCATGTGCTTTAAGGGATTAATAAGATTATAGATTGAATCATCGACCTTCGTTAACGCTACCCTATTCCTTATCCCATTTTCCTATCAACAAACAAATCCATTGCAATTTACATGCTCCGAACGACTGGGATACTAACCTACCTCCGCATCAGATAGTAAATTGTTTCTTAACGGCTCCATCATGCACATCGTTCTACGTATCCGTATTGAACGCCGCTCCTTGAGAGCGGTTTATCTTAAGAAGCCTTTACTACAAGACACTGTACACTCGACATTCTCATTTTTGTTATGAGTATTGTCATCTTGGAGATTGTATACCATGATATGAAGCCCCACCACTCTCTGATGTTACTGTGACGGCACGAGGAAAAAAAATTAATAAATGAGGCACGCTCACCCCTAGTATGGGAACAATTGATTTGTGGTAGTAAATGCTTCTTGGTTCTTCCACCAACCGACAACGGTCTTCAATTTGTATGTACTTGCACTGATGTTTTTCTCCTATTTTTTCACTATTAGTTTGTCGTTCATTTTTTCGTTAGTAGCTAGTATGTCTCTCGAACGTGACTGCATCAGCGGAAAGACGTATATTTTATAAAATACTCGGGGAGCTTTTACATACATGGGATGGGGCTCCGTCGAGCATATTTCCGTTTTTGTTCTTTTTTGATGAGCTTATATTCTAGGGGCAAAGGATTCCTTCCATTAAATTTCAATATATCGTAAGGAAAACCCATCTCATGCTAAGATACTCTGTCCACAAATTCTTGTTCGGAAGATGAGCGATTGGATAGATAGATGGATGACTTGGGTTACGAGCTCACTGTTTGCTGCTTGATGGGACAAGATTCAAACGTTACCGTTTGGAAAACCAGCAAATGCTTCTTCCCTTGTTTTTCCTGCTCTCTATGCATCTAGTTAGGGTGAGTGGAAATGCAAATCTAGTAATAGAGACAGTACAAAACAAAAAAAAAAAAACCTACGAAGTACGAGTACAACTTTGTAGATGCGATTCCACTAAATTGCATTTTCGTTCTAGTTTTTCTTTTTTTGTCTCAATTGAAAAGTTTTCTTTGTGCTCCTGAATGGAGAAACAACAAGAAATCAGAGTCGAGTCGACAAAGAATGTCTGTTGGTCTAGGATTCATTTGGATGTGGGTTAACTATATCGCAACATTTTCCCCGGAAAATCAATTACTCTGCGGAGGTAGAAAAAGCTAAATGAAAATGAGGGGAACAAATAGGGAACATTAAGAGATTTTTCGTAACCTTTATATTGATTGTAGCGGTTTACCCGTAAATATTTCCGACTTTTATAGGTCAGAGGATTTGAAAGTGCTACGAATGATTTTCCACTCAAATGCTATGTACAGGATACTAACTACTAAGTCCATTGAGAGATTACTATGAATTATTATTCCGGGCCGTTGAAAGCTATCTGCAATAGAGACTTGGAGTCTCATTAGGGATGACATTTTCATTACATCTGTAATATTCCGCAAGAGCAAACACATGTTCATGTAAAAAACCATAAATTCGGAGTACTTTGATATTATGGCGGAAAAACATTTTTGTTTAGGATTTTTTGATAGTACTAATAACCTGAGAAATATTCCATAACGACCAGACGAGCGTCACAAATAACATCGATAGTAGAACAAACCGCCTCTCTCATAGACTTTTCAGCCCGATAGAGTTAAATGGGCAATTGGTTAATTTAAATCCTATAAGGCTCTAGGCAAAGATAGTGCCCTTCCCGCTATAGTACAGAAAGGCCTCAACATTATTCTATCACCACTGATAGTTCTTTTTAGGTCAACTTGGGCTACATCCCTCAAATCTGGAGAGAAGTCAACCTTCTCTTCATTCGCACGATTGGAAAACCAAGTGAACAACCTAAACTCTATCGCCTAATATCCCTCCTACTAAAAACAATAGAAGAGCTGATAGAGCTCTATATTAGAGTTATCCTAGAGATTAAAATCAAGATGCATATCGAAAAAAACTGTCTACTGAGAATCCGCTATATCACTTGGTGGCGCGTGTTTCACACGCAAGGAGATCACAATTTGCGCCTTCCTCGATATTGAGGGGGCCTTCTGTTATACTGGCTCGATCACCACTGCACCATCCTGCCGAGGTGTAGACCAGCCCACTAATTACTGGATTAGGCCGATGCTAGACCGCACAGCTTGGGAAACCGGTGATCCCTTGCTCAACGTCAAAGGCCTTAGGTGTTACACCGATGGCTCCAAGACGGCTTATGGCGTTGGCGCCGGCATCTTTGAACCAAATCAGAAAATCAGCAATGAATCCTAGTACCTATTCATTTTCAGTAGTATTATCATTTTCAGTAGCCCGCATATTCCAATAAAAGGGTCACGGGGGTAATGCACGCACACGAGATCTCCAGGCCACGCGATTCTCCGCCACCGACTCTAACTCATCAGGCGCTATGCCCAAGCGCACGAGTTTTTGGACTTGGTCCAACCACCTCGTCCTGGGTCTGCCAAGCGATCGCCTGCCTGATGGTATTGCATTCAAGGTACGCTTCGAAAGTAGTGATGGTGGCGATATTCGTCTCACGTGATCAAGGCATCGAAGCCTAACCCTTTCCGTAAAGGGCGAGTAATTCCTACAACAGCACGAAGAAATCTCATTTCGGCAGCTTGTATTCGCGATCTCACTCTTTCGGTCAATATCCGAATTTCATGACCATAGGTGAAAGCTGGAACAAATACCGAGTTAAAAACCACTAACTTGGCTTTGACACCAAATTGACCCAGCTTGGCCAACGGGCACAGGCATTTGAAGTTTTGGGCTTTAAGGCCCCACCACGAAGAAACACCTGGTCCGATGATGAGTGCAGGAGAATTCACACAGCGAAGCAGGATGCACATAATGCCCCGTTCCATAGAAAAACAAGAGCAGCTCGTGAGCTATACGATATAAAAAGAAGAGGGGAGTATAAGCTTCTCAGAAGAAAGTAGAGAGAGCACGAGAAGCGCATGATTAAGGATTTGGAGAGGTGTTACTGCAGGCGTGACGTTCGAAAGCTTTATCAACAGATAAAGCGAACATGCCAAGTTATACAGCTAGAATAGAAGCCTGAAGGGATGAGAACGGACACCTAGTAGTAGAATCGCAGTTGATGCTGAGAATATGGAAAAACCACTTCTGCAGACTGTATAACGGCGATGTTAGTCACTATGCCGCTGTCAGGCAGAATGGCCATTCCTAAACGACGAAGACCGGAGAGAATTTCGTCCCCCTGACCTCGAATAAAGCTGCTGGCGCTGGCGGACTGTCTGCTGAGCTTTTCAAGGCAGCTGGGGAGGACCTAGTTAGGAGCATGCACCAGCTCGTCTGTAATAATGGTCAGAAGAAACCATGCCCGGGGAATGGAATCTTAGCATCTTATGCCAGATCCTCAGGAAAGGAGACCCCTCTGACTGCGCCAATTATAGATCTTCCCTGCCGCTTTGTGGGAACGCCTGAAGCCTTTTGTAAATACGGGAGATCGTGGCAAAAACTAAAGAATTTCAAGTCGGTACTAACCACCGATTTGTCGATTTCAAAGCCGCATACGACAGTGTAATTAGAGGCGAGCTATACAACGCTATGTCTACCTTTGACATCCCTGCTAAACTCGTCAGACTATTCAGGATGACTTTGGAAAATGCTCGGTGCTCCATCCGAATCGGTGAACACCTTACCGATAGTTCTGATGTCAAGAAAGGATTTAGGCAGGGCGAAGCGCTGTGATTTCTTCAACATCATATTAGAAATGATTGTGCAAAAATCACTGCCCAATGCAAGAGGCACAGTTTATTTCATATGCTCGCAACTCCTTGTATACGACGACGACATTTACATAATAGGTAGATCACAGCGAAATGTCAATGAGGCGTTTGTCGTAAACGGGGGCAAAACTAAATATATGCTATCATCAAGAAAGGACGCTCACCACCGCCGTCTTGACCAGAACGATTGTATTGGCAGATATAAGTTTGAGGTGGTTAAGAACTTCGTCTACCTTGGCTCTGCAGTGACCTGGAACAACGGTATCAGTTTCGAAATCAAACGCAGAATCACTCTTGCCAATCGCTGTTTCCTTGGGCTCAGGAGGCAATCTCCCGAACGGCAAAGTTGACTCTATAGTATATCACCCCTCTGATCCCGGTCCTGCAGTACGGCGCAGAAGCATGGACACTATCAAAAGCGTATGAGGAGGAGACGACCCATGTCCCACATCGCACACCATGGAACGTCTGTCAATCGTGCTGGATGATATGTATGTGAGTAAAGGTGAGTGAGAGAGCCGGGGCTGTGGAGATATCAGAAAAAAAGTTGCGAAACATTTTGCACAGGGAAATAGGGATACGAAGACTTCGTGCAAGATAAGCGCCAAATTTGCTGAATGCCGATCAAGAAGCAAGCAATTTTTGCAACACTCTGTGGATGGATTTAGCAGGGATCTCACCGACTTACCACTAAGAATACGATATTGGCCCACCACTACAAGCAATGGGTGGAAGCTGGTGGTTAAGCATCAAAAAAGCGAAATCTATCGAAAAAGGCAGACCTATTAGAGGCGAATATTACTTCTGTCTTCTTGACCAGCTGGATGCCAAAGATCGTGAAAAGAGGCCTGGCTTGAAACACAGAAAAATAATCCTTCTGTAGCACAACGCACTCCGTCATGGGACGATTGTGGGATTTGGAGTACGATTTTCTCAGCTGTCCCCTTACTCATCTGATTTGTCATCCTCAAACTTCCATCTGTTTCCAAACTGGAAGTCATTTGTTTTGGAGAAACCCTTCACATCCGATGAAGAATTCAAGAGGGCCAAAATTACTGAAATTAACGTTGCCATCACCTCTGCTCATGCCCCTCTTTTGCGATTCGCAGTAGGGTCTACCTCGGCGCACCCTTCTATGAAAATCTAAGTGACTAGCAGATCTGAAAATAGCTGAACTCCATCGCTTCATCAGAAGCACCGGTTGATTGTCAGGTAGCGGATCAAGGTAATATGCTCCATGTGCTATCACAATGGGCCGACTTCGGCCTACGTGTGGCTTATACCAACCACTTGTACCTAACCTATCCTAACGTTGCAGCCTATCATAAAGCTAAAAAGATATACTCGTATGTATGTATGTATGTACGTATTGGAGGAGGGCATTAAGATAAGCAAGACTTCGCGCGACTTGTCTTAGCCTATGGCTCCTTGAAGCTCAATGATTTTGTTTTAAATGACAAATAAGGCCATAAGGCCCTATTGAAGGACACAATTTTAGGGACAAGCTTCCATCTCCTCTCACCAAGTCACATGCAAGGTCCACTCCGTTGGACAACCAGCTATGAACTTCCTATTAACTTATGCGTTTCGGGATTTCTGGCAAAAAGTTTACGAAACTAGATTGAATGCAAAATATTGCAGAAATTGAATTGACTTCTAAGCTCCAAGGCTCATGTTGTACAATAAATGTAATTCATTTGAATACGACTTATAAGATCCTTAAATCTGCTCAGCATCTGTCCGAATGTCTGTTAGACTGATGAAATGGAAATGATTGATGCTTACTATTTGGAAGCAATTCCTAAAACTTAAGGTTGAATTACGTATGCGCAATGGAGAAAAGAAAATCTTCTTTAGGCAGATATCTACTAACGTGTGTCCAGGGTGTATTTGGAAATGACCAACATCAATTCATTAAATTGCACTTGCCCTTATGCTTCCTAAAATCAATTGACAAAATCAAAGAGATTAATTTTTTTGGAAGCAAACACACGAGCATCGATACTCAACTGAATACATGCTTGTCACATAAATTCAATCTACATTACATTGTTCGACTGTGTGATGCGAATGTGCTTCTCCAATTCAACGTAAATCAAATCAATTTCAAAGCATTCGCATAAATCTCTTGAAAACACTCCCTCAATCGAAATCAACTCCAGACATCCGCATACTCGTACCAACTACTTAAGTGCACTATACTCGTACAGCACTGTGCTGCAAATTCATTACGAGCAGCATGTGCATGCAAATGACTCAAGGACACTCTATGCCTGATCGGGAAATGCTGAAAATTTTGTTGTTGAAAAAGTTATACTATCCGCGACAGCCACAGTGCACTCTGAATGTCTGGCTTACCATAAATAATAAAATAAAATAATGTTATGAAGATGGAATTGCTATCTGCTAACACAAGTACCAGTATGTAAACATGATGAATACACCAATGTCCTTATGCTCACAAATATACATCTCTACATCACAAACTTAACGTAAGTGAATCGAACTAATGCATTGGGATTAGGATTGCTTTCTGTTTTCTTATGCGTCTGGAAAGTAGCGAACTGAGTCAGTAACCAGAAATGAAAACTGACAAGCTGCAACCAACAGCCAACAACCACTCATTCCTTCAATCACACTACCATTTTCATCTCATTTCGAATTCCTTCATGCCGACTGCAGTCTAGCAGTATGTGTTCGATCCGACATTACTCCGTTGCCTCTTTATTTTAAGGTTAGACCCACACCCCCAATTTGCCCATCGTCTTGGCTTTCGTTCTCGTCATCGTTCTTTCCTAAGCAGTCACTGAATTTTACACCACCTAATACCTAAAATGGAAGCCAGAGAAAGAGAAAACGAACGGAAACAGCAAACTCCTTTAACTCCCCCACTCGAAACGATAAGTATCTTTTTCTTACACGGATACATATCTCAATTTATGTGTTACGTGACCTCATATTCATACAGGATTTTGATCCTTGTAAGTGTTACGAAATTTAAAGAACCAAGAACGCCTAACGAACGGATACGCTGTTTAAACAGCAACCGGCCACCCTTTAAACGGAGAAACCTTAAAGCCTTCCCTATTTCATAGCATACACATGTGTATTTTGGTCCCGGGAGGCAATGTGATGGTAAGCGCTTATACTATACATATATGTACTACTCCAAACAACCATGACATTTTTCGTCTGCAGAACATGTGTATGCACAGGTCCACCCAAGACGTTTGAGCTGCGTTCTCCATTTACTGCTGCGAAAATGAGTATAACATGGATCATAAATAAAAATGTGACAAAGCGCGACATAAAAAGCTGAAAAACGAAAAATTTATTGCCATTTTTCGGCAGGGAGGACTGTAAACGTATTTTGATAGCACCCACTATATATGTACATCTGTACGTTGGGTATTTCTACACAACGGACGACCGGAATGGGGGGAAGAAAGAAAAGGATCACACGAGGGTCATGTGGGTTATGTTCAAGCTATTTGCTTGGCATCTAGCCTTACTGCCATCATATGACACGGAATACAACGTCACAATGGAGAAAAGGAATCGAAAGGCAGGCAAAAGGAGAAGAAAGCGTCTTCGTATTCGAAATAAGAACTTGGAACTTGACGTATTTAAGTGCAAACGTTCCGTCGTGACACGCCGACAGTTAGCGTCGCGTTACAATTTCCATCTCAGGCGCGCGAAAGGAAAAGTACAAAACTTTTCCACACTTTTATACATTTGAGACGCACGTAAACGTATGACCGCGCCCGAAAATTTATAGCTGAGCGTTAATTTAAACTGACATACGTAGGCGAGAAGCGACAACATTGCGTTAGTAGAGCTAATAGTAGAGCTTGAAGGGGGCGGACGCCTTGCACACGTATTACTCGCTATATGTTCATACTACCATACGACCTGCGATTGGATTAACTTAAAATTCATGACCTACCGAAAAACCGAACAAGTAAAAAAGCGTGTTTCTGAAATTTTAATTTATTTCCAACCGCCTCGTTTATTAGATTATGGAAATAAAAATGAGCGCGCACGGAGTACACTGCTCTTACACATGTCACCAGGCTACGATAAGAACGCTTGAGGTGGTCCATAAAATATTGTGACGACGTATCGCATGTGGCAAGTGCGAGTTAATTTGAGATCACCGACGCAGCATCAATGGAGTTGCCATCAACTTTAAATTATCCGACAGAATACGAGCATAGCCATTACGTGTACCTGGCCGACAGCTTTAACGTCCACCCGCACATTAGCAGAGCATGCACTACCAGTCTGGTTTCAACTGCACCACTAACAATGTCACCTGGACACTGTTGTGGTTAAGATATATAAACTGCCCTCTACTGTCAGCATGGCCATAGTTATAGACGACAAATGTTCCTGACGTTAACTGCAGCCGTATGCCTGCATACTGCAAATTTGCAGATACACGCGCTAGTACATGCTCGTACAGTCGTCAGCTCACCTCTTTTGAGGTTAATTGTGCAATTAAGATCGATATCATCGTATAGGTGCATGGGTGGAAGTCCGGATGCCTTTCAATGGCAGTGGTGACGGTGATGGCGATGATGGCAGTGCCTGCTGGTTGGTCATCAGTGGTTTCGGTGCCATGCCATCCGTCGGAAGTTGGACTGCTCCACTTAGAATAGCTGCCCGAATATAGTCTCTTATGAGACGAAATTGCTTTATTATTTGTCACTTTGTGTGGATACTAGCATGGCATTTGCTTGACTAATGAGGTTTTCTCAGCTCCGTGTGAGTGGAGACATGCTCACATCCGATCGTCCGGCATCCTGCCCTAAGCATTCTTCCGAATAATTGTCCTGTACAACGTGAGACGTTAATGAAATCATCTGATTGCCTTGGTATTCGGACAGGTGCCACTCCAATAGATCTGGAAATTGATTTATCATACAGGCACGCCTCCTTCCATCACTTGCTGAGCTGATTATTGTTTTCAGGCAATTTTTCTGCGTGTGTAGGCGCCCGCGCCGCATACTCGCACGTTAAGCGTTGCCATCAATTTTTTTTTTACACAAAAAATCCTGGCCAACGTGTGCAGGATACGGAATGAAAGTGGACGCTTGGGTTACGTGTTTCGGTGAAACATTCCGCGCACATCCGATTGCAATTCGGGATTGCCGTAAGTACAAAATTCTTGTTAAAGTAAAAATAAAATGCTCCGTGCTGCTCTGCAGGCTACTGGGCATAAAATGCAAGGGTGTTTTCTCTGCCCTTTTCTAGGATCATTTTATTTTTACATTCCAATGGTTGATTGGAATTCAACATGAATTGAAATCCAGGTGCTGGTTTTTACTTTTTTGTGTTTCTGATGGCCACTTCTATTGGAGGTTTGGCAGCAATTTGAGTCCACTTGTTCAATCAACTAGGTGTTGTGGTGGCTCGTTACCATTGAGAGGTGAACAGTTCTACCTTAGAGCTCTTTAGGCTACTATTGATGTTGGAGAACGCATAGAGCTCTCGGAAGGACTCGAATAAGATCTTGTGGTTTTGACAGGACTTGGATTGATTCAAAAGAGGAAGGAAGTGAAGAAATAGTATTGGCGAAAAGCTTTCATTGACCAGTCCCCTTTGATGGGTGAATTGAAGTTTGTCTAGAAACATTGATATACGTACTTTAGTCCGATAAGCAAAGAAGACATTGACTAAGGCTACCCCGTCGCAACTTGTATGTGTTGCACTTTGTTTTCCGCGATAAATTCTTTGAATTCGTTGGAAGTGAACGAACTCCCTCTGTCAGATATTACCCTATTTGGGTTGGCTGTAAGGCCTGGACGACTTCCTTTGTACTCGTGGTCTTAGTTGGATATAGTCTCACAAATTTAGTAAACGCGTCGACTTCCACCAAGATGTGCTTTTCTGATGTCCTTGATTAATCTACTATCTACATGCGAGAAAGTGGACCGGGAGCTATATAAGCGCGAGCGCTCGCCCTCGGGAGCATTCACTTCTCGGGATTCAATAACGACTGATCGGTCGGTTATCAAATCATCTAGCGAGCTGTGAAGCACACAGATAATTGATCCGTGGTGGAAAGTGTAACGTGTATGTAAGAGGTTGTAACCATAAATAAAGGTGAAGTGCTCAGATAAATGATCTGAGGTGAAATAACAAAAGTGTGTGTGAATTCGAATAAAAAGATGACAGGTGTAGTATTTCGCCGTCCAGTGATATGAACCCTGTTCGAAGTGGGATTCATTTTCGTAACAATATCAACAACCAGTCGCGACATTAAGTTCTTTCATTCCGTCAATATTCCTTAGCGGTCAATGCCCTGGTTTTCAGTTTCAATATTTCTTGCGTGATTTTTTTTTTATTTATTTATTTATTTATTTAGCGATTGATTCACTACTTAAGTTGGTATTTATAAAACATTACATTACATTACAAACTTAAATAAATAAGATTGACATTATATACATATCAATTAACACAATTACAAAGTTACAAAATTATAAAATTATAGGGACGGCTATGTATTATAAGAATAGTTGCATCTGACGTGGTAAATGGCTTTTCTTTTAAACGCGATAATACTTGGTTCATTTTTTATGTCATTCGGCAGAGAGTTATATAGTTGAAATCCTCTATAGATAATACTGTTTTGTAATAAACTCGATCGGTAGTTTGGGAGTCTTAAATCTCCACCATTTCTTAATTGATAAGGCTGGCAATCAGAAATATATCTAACGTATTTTTTTCAGGTATTTTGGAGCTAGGTCATTTTTAATCTTATATATAAAGTTTAATACATTAAGAATGATCCTTTGTCTAACACTCAACCATTGTAGCATATTCAACATATTAATACTTGGCATGTATCTATTGCACTTGATGATGATTCTCATCGCCCTGTTTTGGATACGTTGTAGACTGAGTATCATAGTAGAATTACACAAGAATAAAATTGACGAACAATATTCAAAATGGGGTTTTATCATCACATTATAAATGTTAATTGCACTAATTAAAGATACCCTGTTCCTTATTCTGCTTAAAAAGAACACTTTTTTAGACACTTTTTTTATTACATATTCAACATGGTGGTTAAATTTTAGTCTTGAATCAACTATGACACCTAAATATTTTACGCGGTCAACTTGCTCGAGCACTTGGCTATCCACTACAAGATTAACTCTCCAATTGCAGTTAAATGCCATTCATTTTGTTTTGGATATGTTCAGTTTTAATTTGTTTGATTTTAGCCAAATGCTTAGGTTGCTGAGATCATCTTGAATTCGTTGTTCACATTCGAAAATATCTTTACCAGAAATGAATAGCAGTGCATCATTTTATTATTTTATTTATTTTATTTATTAATGTAAGAAATACTAATATCACAATCTGGGAGAATTGTATAATGTTCTTGATGTCATTAATATAGATGATGAACAGTAAGGCCCCTAGTATTGATCCTTGAGGGACACCTAAGGTTGTTTCTTTGCTGCTTGACAAGATTCCATTTACGGTTGTTCGTTGGGATCTTCCCGTTAGGAAGGACTGGAACCATTTTTGCTCTTTATGTCGTACTCCGTATCTGCTTAACTTATTAAGAAGGATGCTCCTATCTATAGTCTCGAAGGCTCTCTGAAAGTCTAGAAATATCGCTTAGACACTGTTTTTTTTGGTAATTTCCTCTTTCCATATTTTTCCATATTATTATAACGCTATTAAGGGCTGATTCACATGAGTGTCTTCTTCTAAATCCTGATTGATTTTCGAGAAATAGGTTATTCGACTCAAAATATGTTTCAAGTTGAATCTGAACCACCTTTTCCAAAATTTTTTCGTATTGGGGAAGTCCATTAATCGGGCGAAAATTTTCACATAAATCTGTATTTTTTACTTTTTCGACAGGTGTTACGACTGATTCTTTCCAAGTTTCTGGAAATTGTCCACTACACATTGATTTATTTATTAATGATACTAGTATGTTTCCGATTATTGGCAACGCGTCACTCAGCATTTTAGCACTAATATAATTAATTTTTTGTTTCATTGATCTTATAATTCCTTTAATTTGGTACAGATTGACATTTTCAAATTTAAATATTGCTTCAGTAAAGTTATACTGTTCCGAGTACGGTATTATTGGAATAGAATTATTTATTTCAGTAACGCTGTTTATGAAAAATTCATTAAATTTGTTGGCCAAAGTTTCGCTGTCTTTAACGTACTGACCTTCAAACTTAATGCATTTTAAGGCATTCATTTTTTTATTAAGAACACATGACTTTATTAACTTCCACATCGTTTTTTGATCACTAGCCCCTGATATTTGTCGTCTTATGTTATCGTTTTTGACTTTGACTGGTTCTGCCTTGTACTGATTTCTTATTGCACAATAATTTTTCCAACTTATTTCATTGTTGTAGAATTTAAATGCCTGGTACTTATTAATTTTTTCCTGTTTTAGAGATCGTAGCTCTTCATTGTACTAATTATTTATTTTTCATTTTCAATATTTCTTGCGTGATCAAGCCACGCGCTCGCGAAAATAATATTCCCTCTGCAATCACTAGTTGATCGCTGTGGTTACTGTCATTATGACGTTTATGGATAACTTTGGTTTAATTGTTTGTCTCTCATTTCTCAGGTGCTCAGTTTCTCAGTTTCGTTCTGTTTTTTTTTTTTTTAATAATTTGGGCGCACTCAAGGCCTAATAACCTTATTATGTCGTATGGCGACACAGTGGGGGCAGAAGGTAGAAAGGAAGAGGGATAGAGGAGATGCCGAGGAAATTGATCTTAAATGCTTGCATGTTGCATTGAGGGGGGAAAACCGAAGCCGGCAGGGAGTTCCAGATTCGCGTGGTTCGGTAAATGAAAGATTCTCTATATTTGACGGTATGTCAGAAAGCGGGCTTCAAGGTATATTGGTGAGCATTCCTAGAGAGACGTGTACTGCGGGAGAAATGTTGAAGGGGCGGAATGCAACTGGCTATTTCATCAGAGCATTTTTGGTGGAAGTAACGATAAAACAGGGAGAGGCTGGTAACATTCCTGCGGTGTTTCAGCGAGTCTAATGTTTTGGTAATGCTGGAGTCACCTATCAGTTTTATCGCTCGTTTTTGTATTCTGTCTAGTAGGTGCAGGTAGGACCAGACATGAGCGTTAAACTCTAATTTGGGGCGAATGAACGCCGCATAGATTGTAGCCAGATCTAAAGGTGAGAACAATTTCTTGCATCTGTATAAGACGCCTAGGCATTTCGCAGCATTCTTGGCGACACTGAATATATGGTCGCTCCAATTAAAATTGTAAGCAACACACATACCCAGGATAGAAAGCTTTTCGGTTTCTGAGATGCAAGTGCTATTCATGGATAATGGCTGCGGGTTAGTTATACGCTTTAACGACAAGAGACAGCATTGTGTTTTCGATGCTTTAAATTCCACTCTATTGTTTTTACCTCATTGCATGATGCTGTCGATATCGGAATTTAATGAGTTCATCATACGCTGTCGCTCACTATCTACAACCGAAGCGCAGGGTCGTAAACTAGTGAACGAATATGAAAAGCTGAGGGTACTGTCGTCAGGAGTGAATTGGATTAGAAGTAACAGACAAGATACCATTTATAAAAATAAGAAAGAGTGTCGGAGGCAAAACGGAGCCCTGGGGAACATCAGCATTTACGAAGTGAGCATCAGACTTGAATCCGTCCAAAACAACTTGAATTGAACGATTCGAAAGGTAGCTTCTAATCCACTGAAAAAGAGACTCATTGATCCCAAAAGCACGCATTTTCGACAAAAGGGCTTTATGCCAAAGTCTGTCAAATGCTTTCGAAATATCCAGTGCAGCAATTTTGCTTTCACCTGCTTGGTGAAGCGAGTGATTCCACTTTTCAGCGAGATATGCCATCATATCACCAGTAGATCTGTTGCTGCGGAAACCGTATTGGCGGTCATTGAGGGGTTTCTGGGATTCAAGATATTTCATAAGCTGACGGTTAATCAGCGTTTCCATGACCTTGGAAAGAAGGGACGTTAGGGCAATGGGTCGGTAGTTTGAGGGAGACGATGATTCGCCTTTTTTGGGTATAGGCTGGACAAACGCTGTTTTCCACCTACTCGGTAAGAGCCCAGAGGTGTAGGAAAGATGAAAAAGCTTACGCAGTGGTTTTGCCAGCGTAGAAGAACACCTCTTCAGAACTATTGGGGCGATACCACCTGGACCAGCGGATTTGAGTATGTCGAGATCTTTAAGAACCCTTGCGACTGTACGAGTGCGGAAGAGGATTAGTTCCATGGTGGAACTGACGCACTCTAGTACAGGCATAGACAAAGTACAAGCTGGGAGCTGAGAACTGGTTGCGAAATGGGCAGCAAGTAGGTTAGCTTTGTCAAAGGGGGTGACAACTGGAATGTCATTGTGGATGAGCGTCGGTATAGACGACGTAGTTGAGTTTTTTTTACAAACGACCAGAAACTTTTGCTACCTTTGGGACACTGAAGAATTTTATGCCCTAATTTTTGGTTGGATTGGAATTTAACCCGCCGAATGTGGGTGTTGCAGTCATTTCTGGCTCGTATGTACTTTTTTCGGTTTTCCTCAGAACTGTTTGCCTTGTAGGCCCGAGAACTTAGCTCCCTGATCCTAATAGCCTCTTTGCAGCTCAAGTCCTTAGGCCTGGTGCTTTTAATCTTGCTGGGAATAAAATTTGCCATGCCGATTCGGTTAATGTTTGCAATAATATCAGTACGTCGTTGTCGAGGAAGCACAACGACCAGTTAAAGATCCGAAAGAAGTTGTTAAGGCCGCACCAGTTGGCTTTGTCGTATAGCCATAGTGTTCTCTTAGGAGCTTTTTCTTTAACTGGATGGTGGGAGTTCGAGAATTTTGCTGATATCACACAGTGGTCAGACGAGCCTAGGGGCGACAATACATCGATCATGTATTTGTCAGGCTGAGAGGTAAGAAACAAGTCCAGTGTGTTGGCGGTATGACCAGCAACATCGGGGATACGTGATGGCTCATTCACAAATTGAGTTAATTGATGTAACTCAGCAAAAATTTCAGCATACCTTCCTTCGGGTGTTGTCTGTCCAGAATGTGAAGCCACTGAGAATTGTGTACATTGAAATCGTCCGCTAAAACGATTTGAGTGCTAGGGAACAGGGAAACAATTCTTTGGAAGGAATCGTCAGAAAATGCTGGTTTGAATAATGTGATGTAAGGAATAATGATAAAATAACAGCAATAATGAAAATGGGTTTGTTAGAGAAACACTTGTCAGAGGTTGAACGCACTTGCTAAGATTTCCATAAGAATTTAGGCTGTCTTCCGAGAAGCAATTAAACTTGTTTATTAGCTTCCCATTGGAAATTATGAATGAAAGATGTTGATATGATCCTACGTTTTGAGATATCTAGACCCAACATGGCAAAGCGAGTAGAGCCACAGCAGATGAACACTTTGCGACACTGCTAGTAAGTCCCATCTCCGCCTTCTCGTGGCATCCAATGGGGAAGGGCGAATGGCGAGTTTTCCTCGAACCGTAAAATAAGTGCATATCTGCTCAGAGACAACTACCAGCCTTGGAATTACGGACGGACTACACCATGACGACCCTCGCATACCCCTTAAAAGCCAGGAGTATCGGTTCTGCACTTGGAATATTAGGTCCCTTAACCAACCAGGTGCAGCCGAACAGTAAAAATAAGACGCTAAGCTGCTATAAAGCAGACATTGTCGCACTCCAAGAAGCGCGATGGTATTTAAAGGGTAAAAAGAGTGTGGAAAATGTGACATACATATGTATACTACAGAAACTGATACAAGGAGAACAAACAACACCTGTTTGGATACGGATTTGTTTTTCGAGGTGGACTAAGGCAAAAGTCGTAAGCTTCCGGTATGTGAGCGAAAGCCGCATCAAAGCTCTTCTTCTTCTTAACGGGCGCTACAGTTCGGGGTGAACCTGGGCCTCAACCAACATGCGCCTCCAACTAGCACGATCTTCTGCTAGCATTTTCCATTGCCGCACACCCAGTTGGCTGACGTCCCCTTCCACCTACATATGTATGTGCGAAATCTTAATTGTGGCCGTCCCCTGTTTCTTCGTCCCTCGGGGTTGGATTCAATGACTCTCCGGGCTGAAGCTGTGGTCTCCATTCCCTCTACATGGCCTAGCCATCTTAGGCGTTGGAGCCGTAGACCCCTGACTAGAATCATGTCGCTGTACAGCCCGTAAAGTTCGTGGTTGAATCTTTTGCTCCATCCCCCGTCTGCGTTTATAGGCTCGAACGTCACGAGCAAAATCTTTCTCCCTAACCGACCAAGGGCCTCCTCATCCGCTTTTGGTAGTGTCCATGCTTCTGCGCCGTACAGCAGGACCGGGATGATAAGGGTGTTATATAGAGTCAACTTTGCCTTCGGGAGAGGGCTGTATTTCTCAATAGCCTCCTGAGCCCAAAGAACCAGCGATTGGCAAAAGTATTTTGCGTTCGATTTCGGAACTGATGTCGTTGTTCCAGGCCACTGCGGAGCCAAGTCCTTAACTACCTGAAACTTATATCTGATGATAGCACACATATATTTAGTTTTGCCCTCGTTTACTGCCAAACCAATTTTCGCCGCCTCCATCTCAATACTCGCAAACGCCTCGTTGACATCCCGCTGTGATCTACCTATAATGTCAATGTCGTATGCAAGGAGTTGCGAGGATTTGAAATAAACTGTGCCTCTTGTACTGACTAGTGATTTTTGCACAATCATTTCTAATATGATGTTGAAAAAATCACACGACAGTGCATCGTTGTGCTTAAATCCTTTTTTGACTTCAAAACTATCGGTAAGGTGTTCACCGATTCGGATAGAGCAGCGAGCAGTCTCCAGAGTCCAAGATGGCTTATGTCCAGATTATTCCAGAAAGCCCTCAAGCTCTCTCAAGGGCCGAAGCAAACTGCACAAACCGTAGAACAGCAATAGAGACGTTGTCAAATGCTGCCTCTGATGTATAAAGTTTCCAGCCACCATCTAGGAAAAGCCTTTGATTTGAAGAACGAGAGCTGCTCTACGAGCGGAAAAGAACGGAAGTGCATTAGCTTTCAGAAGGAAAAGATAGAGCCGGAGAAGTACGCGGTCATAACCTTGAACAATTCAAGGTTATAAAGCCAGAGCGGAAGCCTGCAGGGATGAACGCGGACACCTCGTAGTTGAATTACGAAAGAATATTTCAGCGGACCATATAATGGCGAAGAATGTCAAGATACTGCAGTAAGGCCGCGAAAATGAAAGAGAACTTTGTCCATCTGACTTACACGAGGTTAAGATAGCGATATCGAAACTGAAGTCAAATAAAGCTGTTGGCGCGGACGACCTTTCTGCTGGGATAAGTTGCTTGGTAATATGCACCAGATCATCTGTAGGATATGGTCAGAGGAAAGCATGTCCGATGATTAGAATCTTAGCATCGTTTGCCCAGTCCACAAGAAAGGAGGCCCCATAACTGCGCCAACTATATAAGGTCTTCTCTGCCGTGTTGTATGAATGCCTGAAACTATTCGTTGACAATTTATTAAGTTCCTATCAATGTGGCTTCAGGCCGGGAAACTTCACAATAGACCAAATATTTACCCTGCAGCAGATCTGGGAGAAGACCCATGAATTTCAGGTGGACACACACCACCTCTTTATTAAAGCCACTATCATATGCAAAGTCTTATTAACGCGATGATCGAATGCGGGAGCCCAGGAATACTGGCCCGGATGTGTCGAATCAGCCGGACAAACACTAGATGCACCGTGCAGTTCGGCTCCAGAACCTCCTAGCCTTTTGAAGCCTGCACCGGATTTTGGCAAGGAGATGCGCTGTCATTCGACTTCTTCAATCTCCGATTGGAACAAATAGTGCGGCAGGCCAACGTCAACACAGAACGCACTATTTTCCACAAATCGGTCCAGTTGCTGGTCTGCGCAGATGATGTTTATATTGTCGCAAGTTCCCAGCGCACGATTCACGGCTATTGAAAATCAAGCGAAACGAGCTGATGTTCACATCAATGAAGAGAAGACGAAATACATGCTGTTAACAAAAAACGGTCCGGTTCATCCATACATAACAATTGGCTGCTACAATTCCGAGGAGGTGAAGGAGGTTGCCTCGGGGCGAACGTAAATTCCACGAATGACATCATAATGGATAACAGGCTGTATTAACTCAGACCCAGACCCTCCATGGTTTCTGGCCCGAAAAGTAAGTAAGACGGGTTCTCAGGCACTGTCTTTTGAACATTCGAACTTTTTTACATCAGGCTTGTACTCACATTGAACCAAATGGGAGATTCATAGGCGACCATGGGCCTGATTAAGCCATGCAGACCTCTTGTCAAATTGGCTACTGTGTAACAGCCACCTTATCAGAGCGAAAGCTCTCCGAAAGCAGTTTTAATATGTTTATTGAAATTCCGATATTGATCCAACCAGATTCCAAGGTATCTGACTACATTTTGGTTCCCAGTGGATGCCCATCCGGCCCAATAATGGACAATTTTCGACAGTTTTCCTGGTATCCCTATAGGCCCCAAACAATGGCGATCGGAATAAAGTAGGTTCCGATTTTTGGAAGTTAATATATAACTTCCAGTTATTACAGAACAAGAGAGTTGCTACGACATCAATAGTTGGACCCGTAATTAAGGTCGTATGCGTATGCTATTAAGTGGCGAAGAGAAGCCTCAGACTTTGCTGGTGCTCGGAAGAAGACTTATAGACCGAAAATTTTCCGGATTAGAGGTACGTTTGCCTCTTTTAGGGATTGGTTGAACTACCTCCGTTTTCCAGTGCACCGGATAATATGCATTATTTAGAGCATTGTTTAAAAGGATGGTGAAATGGTGAATGCCTCTATAACCATCGGTGGAAGGCACATAAGTACAATACTAAATATTCCGTTAGCGCTCGCGGATTTTTTCTTCCTTAGAGATTCGAAAATCGCTTGGATCTCTACCGATACAAAGGCGGTATTAAGCCAATTATTGGCGACGATATTGTTAGGCGTGAAATCGTCACTGAACTTGGTGAAACTATGGTTCTCGGATTGTCAATATTCGATATCATTTCGAAGGTAGAAGTGGTGAAGCAAGGCCCTGTTTGCCAGGTCGGGGTTCTCACGGTTCGTAAAATTCGTTCATTGTCCCCTGTGGAATGGCGCCGCACCAAATTCTAAGACTAGTCCTACCATGCGCAGAAGCATGAACACGGATGAGGAGGTCCTTGGTCGGTTCGAGATAAGGATTTTGCACGTTATTTTCGGGCCTATAAACGTAGACAGGGGAAGGAGGAAAAGATTCAACCCCGAACTTTACGGGCTGTACAGCGACATGAGTCTAGTCAGGCGCTCACAGATTCAACGCCTAAGATGGCTAGGCCATGTAGAGCGAATGGACACCACAGCTTCAACCCGGAGAGCCTTTGAATCCAACCCAGAGGGACGAAGAATCATAGAACGGCCGCACTTAAGATGTCGCACGCAGGTAGAAGGGGACCTCAGATAACTTGGTGTGCGGCAATGAAAAAGGCTAGCAAAAGATCGTGCTAGTTGGTTGAGGCCCAGGTTCACCCCGAACTGTAGCGCCCGTTAAGAAAAAGAAATCCTACCTGCGACCTTCCAGAATGACATGTAAGCAAGGCTGAATTCGAGTACAAAATGATCATAAATCCTAATTCCATTTGTTACTTATTGTCCTCATTAAACTCTGTCGTCAATAACATCCTCATGTTGATGCGATTTCAATGAAGCGAATGAAATCAACTACAGACACACAGAGAGACGTTTGATTACACGAGCCCTGTTACCTTAAAATCTCTACTCTGCATGTATCTACATATGTACGTACGCATCCATTGAAAATGTCAATTATGGAAGGCAAACACATTAACTTATTTGACTTTCATATAAAGTTGATTGGAAAAAGCAAATCGAATTAAAAGGATTTCAATTTACAAACACCTCCTACGGGCATCGAGATCTATTTGCTCAAGTGCAGTTCGCAAAAGCGCCAAGTACTGGCACAAAATTAAAACAAACACGAAAAAGCAATTGCAACAAAGCACTAAATAAGCACTTTTTCCAATCACTGCCGGACAGAGATGTTAATATTCCATCGAAGCACATGTACAGACACATACCGTCCGTATCTATGTACATGCGATTTTTCACTTTTACCCTGTTTTCTTGACATACGATATTCCACTATTCATCTGTTGGCTGTTGGGCTCACTCTCGATAGTTTACTGTTTGCATTTGTACCTATGGAGTAAAGAAAAAATGACGCTAACGAAGTCCGTTCGGTTGTTCGACATGGGGATGCCACCGAAAGTGTTGTGCACCTCATATTGGAACTCCCTGCATAAAAAACTAATTCCGTAGCAAATATTTACAACAAACATCGAGTGAGTAGGAATAAGAGCTGAAGCTTGGAGGCTTCTAAGCTTCTGTGAGAAGGGGATCCAGAAACAAAGGAAAATGGAAAAATCCTCTTAGGTGGGGAGATACATATGTATGTACTTCATCTGTTTCAGTCTTTGAAAATAATCCATCTCCTCTTGAGGCAACTGCTATCCCCCAGCGCCGACATACGGCTCTCACAAAACACTTTCATTATTGTAATCAATCAAGCGCATGCTTTACATGTGATATGTCATCGTCCGCATGAATACAGATACGGATACGGATACACTGGTATTCGTACACGTCATCATTCTTTTAATTAAACGCGATAAGGAAAAAAACTGAATTCGTTCGCTCGTCACAGCGCTCGTTCAGCGATCAGGCAAAGTGCATGCATGAAAACTGCATCAACCCCCCGAATTGATTTTCGGAATTACTTTTGTTGCCGCTGCGATGCCTTTTGCTAACGAATACCATCGCCAGCAACAGTCATCGTCACTCGCCTCCGCTGCCGCCAAGTGACAAACGACAAACGCTACAACCGGAAGTGGGCCGTATCTCCTGAAGCGGTGCGAATTAAGCCTCTGCTGCAGTTCAATATGCATAACCACGCCAAGTATGACGAAAAAGATGGTGATGACGCTGATGAATTACACTCGGCGAAAACTCCCTATGCATGCATAACTGAATGAAATAAAGGGAAACATTTCGCCTTCTGCTTAGCTGGACAAAGGAAAAGCGGAAGAGGCTAAATCTGGGAAAAATGTGCTTCGAGAAAATATAAAACAAGGAGCGGCAAAAAACAGGAAAATTGTTCAAAGGCAAAAAGAAGATTAATTTTCCATCCTTTGCCAGTGATTAAGGAAAATCTTTGTACGAACGAGCTGCAAAAACGATGAAGGCAGGAATCGCGAGTCGGGGGGATACGACGGCTGCAGGATATTTTAATTTTTTCTCACTCCCTTAACTAAGTTGTTGCTCGTAAGGCGATATGCTTGTACATTCATATATGCGTCTGTGTATGCGTAGCTCAGTCAATCGCTACAATCCTCGTACAGCCGTAAGAACAACATCGTCGTAATTTTATATCCCTCATCGTCCATGGTATATATGTACATAGATTATAAAATAAGGAAGCATATCCTTTTGATTGGGTTAAGAAACTGTTTTAATTGAAGACTGGTCATCGCCGTTGGCAAAATCTAGCGACAATTTATAACGAGCATAACAGAAAGCGACTGGAGCCATGCCAATCTTACGAATAGTTAATAAGTAAATGACATTCTTTTCTGTGGAAGCTAGCAAGCTATGTACTTTCTTACATACTTAGACGGCACCCATGTTCGACTTTAACAACCAAGGCTTTCTAGGGAGCACAAGTTTTGTGTGCCTCCAGTGATGCACGCCCTAGTTGAGGTAATTTTCTACCGTGTTACGCTAATTTAGATGTAGAAGTCCGTTGCTGTGTCCTCACCCGGAGTCGGTCATGTTTTATTATCGTCGTACTTCTCGTAGAGTGCGAGGTTGAATCTGCTACTCCACTCTCCATAAATTCAAACACATAGAATAGAGGAATAGAGGGCAGCTCATATGATCAAGGTCTGTCACATAAATGCTTGTAGGCGGTATTTTAACCTTAGGATGCCGGAGCCAGCATATAGATCATTAAGCTTAAGCTCCCGTGTGTTGTAAATGTTGTCAATAATTTACTTGATCAGGATCTTCCTCTTACTCAGTCGCGCTTTGAAGTCTCTTAGAATTGCTTAATCGTGACATCTCTGTCACTGAGCTCACGTGACGTTATTCACTATGTTATACGAATAGGCATGTTCTACTTCAGTCCAGTGCAAATTTCGATAGCGCTTCTTGTTTGTCATTGCGGGAATTGAAGGGATTTCAATCAACTTGAACTTCATCGCTGGTGAATTGTAAGCTCCGATTAGGTCAATCCGGCTGCATATCTGTTTTCTCTTTGAGAAGGAACTTAAATTCCAAAAGGAGACTCGGAATGCCATTTGACAAAGAGTATAAGAAAAAGGAGGAGGAAATGAAAGGCAAAACCTAATGCGACACTTAGATAGCCGCAAATTTTTCTTAAGAAATGGTAATAGATGGTCCCTACCCAATCCACAATTTTGAAATACCTTGTTTGTCGTTGCGTCAAAGGTTTTGTAACTAGTGGGCGGTACTTTCTCGATCGTAGATTACCACCCACTGCAACATACCTCTTTCTGCTCTCTATTGGAAAAATCATACTACATACCCCGTTTATATGCAAAGTCGAAACTGCTTGAAATGCTTGTAAACGAGGATTAATTGAAACAAGGTTGAGTCGACTCGACTCAGCTAACAGAGCGTCTGGGTAACTTGTTAGTTCCTCGGCTCGGTTTTTTCTCGTATTTCAAAATAATTGCATGTTGGATAGCAGCCTTGTCACCTAACATAAAATCTGCCGCTATAGAAACCAATATATGTATGAACCTGTGGCCGTGGTGCAGTGGTTAACATCACCGACCGCCGAGCTGAAGGTCTATAGTTCAAATTCGCTTCATAGCCAGTAATTCCTATGCGGACAAAAAGTATGCAGCGCAGTTGTGAATGGAAAGTGACTAGACGTACTGCTGCATGCATAACACTCACAGTATATGGTCAACACAAATTCATCCTCTGCGTATGCAATATTCAAGTGCTCGAACGAATTACTACAGACTATAGCCAAACGCGGAATTTGGTCGGCTCTCGTCGTACATTACATGTACATTAGAACTGACCTTTCGAATCGTTCAATTCACGCTGTTTTAGACATATTAAAGTATGACATTCACAATGCTGTCTCTTGTCGTTAAAGCGTATAAATAACCCCCAACCATTATCCATGAATGGCACTTTCATCTCAGAAACTAAAAAGCTTTCCATCCTGGGTATGAGTGTTGCTCACAATCTTAATTGGAGCGACCATATATTCAGTGTCGCCAAGAATGCTGCGAAATGCCTAGGCGTCTTATACAGATGCAAGAAATATTTCTCACCCTTAGATCTGGCTACAATCTATAAGGCGTTCATTCGCCCCAAATTAGAGTTTAACGCCCATGTCTGGTCCGGTGCTTCCAAGACCTCACTGCACCTACTAAACAGAATACAAAAACGAGCCATAAAACTGATAGGTGACTCCAGCATTACCAAAACATTAGACTCACTGGAACACCGCAGGAATGTTACCTGCCTCTCCCTGTTTTATCGTTACTACCACCAAAAATGCTCTGATGAAATAGCCAGTTGCTTTCCGCCCCTTCAACATTTCTCCCGCAATACACGTCTCTCTAGGAATGTTCACCAATATACTCTGAAGCCCGCTTTCGGACGTACTGTCAAATATAGAGAATCTTTCATTAACCGAACCACACGAATCTGGAACTCCCTGCCGGATTCGGTTTTCCCCCCTCAATGCAACATGCAAGCATTTAAGATCAATGTCCATCGGCATCTCCTCTATTCCTCTTCCTGTCTACCTTCTGCCCGCACTGTGTTGCCCCAAGGTTATTAGACCTTGAGTGCGCGCAAATTTAAAAAAAAAAAAAAAATGTTAATCCTGGCGTTCGTCAGGGCTTAGCTTTGTCTCTTTTTCGTTTTTATAACTGACATCTGGTCTGTCACTCCTAATCTTATTCACTCCTTTGCTGATAACAGTACCCTCAGCTTCACATTCATTCACTACCTTACGACACTGCTTTTTGGCTGTAAATAGTGAGCGGCAGGGATGGCAAAGGACTAACAAAGGCTTCGTAGGGGTGGCATCTATCCGAGGGATACAGTCCTGCTAAAAGGCGAGGAGAGCCACCGCAGACGAACATCTTGCGGCAATGATAATAAATCCCATCTCCACCTCCTCGTGGTACCATCTGGAGATTTCCTGAGGAAATTTCAGACGGGGACGTGCGAATGGCGAGCCTCCTGCGCCAAAAAACAGGACTAGTCGGTTGGACTAAGACCTAGTAAACCGCAACCGTGAAAAGACACAAACTCCGTAACAACCACAAGCCTCGGATAAAACGGATCGGATTAGTGTTGACGACCGGCTGTTTTCGGCTCTGTACGTGGAATGTTAGGTCCCTAAACAGGCCACTTGCAGCCGAACAACTTGCGGACGCCCTAGAGCGCTACAAAGCGGACATAGCCGCAATTCAGGACATGCGATATGGAATGGACCGGGTATAAAGCGTATGAAAAACTGCTACATTTACTACGGCGACTGCTATAGGGAGAGAGGACAACGATTGTTCGGATGCGGATTTGTTGTTCGAGGTGGACTATGGCAAAAAGTCCTAAGCTTTCGGCATGTGATCGAACGCCTCATAACGATCGCTATCAAGGCTACATTTTTTAACATCGGCTGATCTGCGTCCACGCCCCCACGGAAGACAAGGATGACTCCACCAAAGATGAGTCTTACGATCTCCTAGACGGAACGTATGTCCAATGTCGCGGCTATGACATCAAAATTGTACTAGGAGACTTCAATGCTATGCTGGGTAAGGAAAGCATCTTTGAACGAGTCATCGGCAAACATAACCTACACGACACCACATTCGATAACGGACACAGGCTGATTGATCTTGCTACGGGGCGAAATCTCCTTCTAGCCAGTATGTGCTTCCCTCACCTCGATATAGACAAAGGCACCTGGCGGTCGCCAGATCAATCAATCACTGACCAGATTGATCATACCGCGATCGACGTTAGACACTACTCCACTATTCTTGAAGTTCGATCTTTCCGAAGAGTTAAAATCCCCTTGAGCTGCACTCCAAGCAGTGGAACCTTTGTAAACAAGTCCCGAAAGGCACTTCATATGAAGTTTTGGGCTTCAAGGCACCACCACGAAGAAACACCTAGTTCGATGGCGAGTGCAGGAGTATTCACAGCGAAGCAGGATGCATGATTTAGTCTCGGTGCATAGAAGAACAAGAGCAGCTAGTGATCTCTACGAGTTAAGAAGATGGAAGGAGCATAAGCTTCCCAGAAGAAGAATGAAGAAAGGGCACCAGAAGCGCGCGATCGAGGAGAGGTGTTACTGCAGGCGTGACGTTCGAAAGCTTTATCAACAGATTAAGCAAACGTGCCAAGGTTATAAAGGCAGTATCGAAGCCTGAAGGGATGAGAATGGATACCTAGTAGCAGAATCGCAGTCGATGCTGGGAATATGGAGAAACCACTTCTGCAGACTGTATAACGGCGATGTTAGTCAATATGCCGCTATCAGGCAGAATGATCCATTTCTCGACGACGAAGACCGCAGAGAATTCCGTCCCCCTGACCACGACGAAGTTAAGATCGCCATAGCGAAACTTAAGTTGAATAAAGCTGCTGGCGCAGACGGGGGATGGAGGAAAAGATTCAATCACGAACTTTACGGACTGTACAGCGACATGAGTCTAGTCAGGGGTCCACGGATTCAACGCCTAATATAGCTAGGCCATGTAGAGCAAATGGACACCACAGCTCCGGCCCGGAGAGTCTTTGAACCCAACTTCGAGGAACGAAGAAACAGAGGACGGCCGCACTTAAGATGGCGCACACGAGTGGAAGGGGACCTTAGCCAACTGGGTGTGCGGCGGCGTACGAATGGCACTTGCATCTTCAAAACCGAAAAGAACTCCATCCTGGGTATGTGTGTCACTTTCTCTGCGTGCTTGGCATCAGTGGCGGTCTCGCGCTTGTCGCGCACGGTGCTGCACCCTTTTGCCCGACGTGTTGTGTGCCGAATCTCTTAACTCTACATAACTGAAGCTCCTGTTTATTTTTCTCCTCCAAAAAGGGGGAATATATCTTAATGTAAAGTGTCTGTCTGGCAGCACAACAAACTAGTACTTGCGTCTGAGTGCTCCAACAAAAAAAATACGTCTGTCATTCACAGTCTTCGTCGGAACGACCATATATTTGGTGTCGCCAAGGATGCTTAGCCATATTTAGACTTTCTATACAGATGCAAAAAAAAATGTGTTCACCCTTGGATCTGGCTGCAATCTGTAGCGCCCATGCCCGGTCCGGTGTATCTAAGACTTCATAGCAGCCGCTAGACAAATTCTAAAGCCACGTGGTAAAACTGGTGGAAGACCCCAGCATTACCAATTCGGCTGGAACATCGCAGGAATGTCCCTTCCCTTCCCTTTTTTATCGATACTTTTACATACATTAGCCCGCACTATGTAGTCGACAGAATAAAGTGGTAAACCATGAATGTGCGCATATGACTAGCTGATAAGCAGTATTTTTCTCAAGATTTATTTGTCGTCATCTGTTTCAGTACACAAGGGTGTGATCACAAGAATACTGAGGACCAATGAACCTTCCCTAAATTTGTACCGTGATAAGCAAGCTATTGTTGAGTTCTTGCGATTTCAGGAGTAAAAAGGTTACAATCCCTTCACTACACAGACTATTTCGACAATCAGTCAACTATCACAACTGTCATGAGAAGCCACAATGGACGTGTCAAAGATGACAGCCTCACAAGCTTGACCTTCTTGCTCTCCTGCCTCCACTTTGAAAAACAAAAACCATATTTTTGCACAACATCTCGGATTCAGTTTACAAAGTGTCAATTCATTTCAAAATTTTCAGTGAACAGTACGCCATTTCGTAAAAAAAAATACAAAAAACAAAAATAAAAAACAAAAAAAAAGAAAATAGTTCTTGAAGACAACCTGAATTTGAGATTCCTAGTTTCAAAATGTGCAATCTAAGCGATATGCTGTCATGCAAGTTCGCTGACGTGCCGCAGATGGGCTGCAACAAGATCACGATAGTCGGCGCAGGACGAGTTGGCATGGCCTGTGCTGTTTGCATACTGACTAAAGGCCTCACCAACGAGATTTGTTTGATAGATATTGATGAGAAAAAAGTCAGAGGTGAAGTGTTGGACCTTCAACACTCAGCAAGGTTTATACAAAATGCCCGCATCACTGGCGGCTCAGAATACTTGCTCGCAACACAATCACGTATTGTGATAATAACAGCGGGCTATAGGGGCCAACCCACTGAACCGCCTCTCGATCTACTTGATGAAAATGCTCCAATCATAAAGTCAATTATTCCGGCATTAGTTCAATACTGTCCGCGCAGCATTTTGATTATCGCAACGAATCCTGTTGATGTGTTGACTTATTATGCTTGGAAATTGTCAGGCTTTCCGAAGAATCGTGTCATCGGTATCGGTACCATTGCGGATTCAGCACGTTTTTGTAAGACCATAGCGGATAAGCTTTCCGTCGGTCCAAATGTTTGTGAGGCATTAGTGATCGGCGAACAGGGACCTAGCAGTGTTCCCGTTTGGTCTTCTGTTACGGTGTCCGGGATTAACTTAAGAGATATTCACCCATGCATTGGTGTGAGCGACGACGATCAGGACGGTTGGTCTCGAGTTCACACCGATATTAAAGTGGAAGCTTCTCAAGTAATAGAAATGAAGGGCTACGCAAATTGGGCTACAGCGTTCGCTTGTACTGCAATAGTCGAAGCAATTTTCAATAACACCGGAACCGTTCTACCACTTTCAACACTTGTCAAGGTATGTACATAGGTTAGGGATTCAGTGGATTTCAGTTCGAATAATTTTCTATCACCTCTGGTTCTAGGGAATGTACCGCATTGATAAGGACGTTTTTCTTTCATTACCATGCAGTTTGAACGTAAACGGTATTACGTCCATTATTAAATTGAATTTGACGCAATTTGAAGCGGAACAATTGAAGATGTCCGCAGATATATTATACCGAGCTCAGTGTAAATTAGACCTGTGATTATTGAACTTAGTATTGGAAAATAAAAACGACAAAGGCACATGTGAAGCTGATAAACGAGCAACTTTCTATGCTCCTCAAGGTATGTAGAAGGATTAAGAGTCGGTGAATTTCACTTCGATTGGTCTTTTATCAATTATAGGGTATGCACAGCACCAATAAGAAGGTTTCCTTTTATTACCATGCATATTGAACGTAAACTATATGACGTCCATTATAAATTTAAATTTGACACTATTTGAAGTGGAAGAAGTGGAGAAGTCCGCAGATATGTACATATGTATATACGAGGCCCAGAATAGATTAAAAATGTGATTAAATAACAAACTTTGGAGAGATGTAGAGAGCTCGGTAAAAGGGAAACTTTGAAATAGTTATGTATGTGTAAAGCGGTCATAGGTGGCTAACTAGGGTCGCTAAAAGGATATATGTAGTACCCATATCAAATGACGTACATACATACATATTTATGTACATATCAAAGACTGTTCCATGCCCTTTTATCTTCCACTTCATTTCATTGGCCCCAAAAGTCATCTGAGACTGATTGAACGCTCAAGGATATCAAGGCAAAAAACGATAAGATCAAAATCTGCCAACTCCAGTAGGATTTGCACAAATCATCCCTACCAACCAGTAAGCAGATACAGCTTCATCACAATATCATTGATCTCCTATTTATGCGTGTGCGGTAGCATGTGGCATCCGTTTCAAAGGATCAGCTGCCAACAAACAAATGTAAATGTTTAGATAACATTCTGTCATCCCCTATATTTTATTTTACGGATACTCGAATATTTTATCCACATCGGAAGAGATAAAAATAAACATCCTCATGTTTACAGGTGTTCTCTTCCCAATACCCTTGTCCCCACCTTTAATTTTTCGAAACGAATTCGGCACGTTAACGCCAAAGTAGTGCGTACGGCAGTGTGTACGCGTGGTTTGGGTATGCGTCAGCGTTTGTCATCGTTGTGCTTGCCAGGCTTGATATTAACATAAGGTAATCCTAACAAATTATGGAAATGAGACTTTGGGGGGAGATATGTCGAGAATTACGCCCATTTCATTCACAATTTAAGGTTGGCAATAAAATGACGATGAAAACATTTTCAGGACACCCATCAGAGGTTGTTCACAGTGGGCGAGAAGGATGAGAAGAGGCAATCTTACTGTTCGACATCATACTCGAACTATGTATGGAAATCAGATGTCGACCTCAGCCGCAGCCTCAGCTCATGTCATGTCTATACAATGCGTCCCCGTTGCCCCCATTCGCCACTCAGTCATAGTCGTCGTCGACGCAACAGTAACTGCGACAACGATGTCCTTTGAAGTTGGAAAAAAAAATTAAAACTTTCCTTTAGATTTTCAGGTCCTTTTGTGTGCGTTTTTAAGGCGCGCAGCGCATATTGCGGTAAAATATAATGTTAATGGATTTATTATCCTGTCCCTGACTGCCACCCTGACTTCGGCATACGGACGCACGACGACCGTACCGGCGTGTGTGTGCATAGGTATAGTATTGTTCGTTACACTCTGTGTGCGTGTGTGTTGTTAAACGGCCGTATTGTGTGGCTTGTTGGAAATGGCGATAGAAGGGTTTTATTTCCTTGTTGTGGCGCCTCAGTGAGTGGATAGGTGGGTGGGTGGGCGTATTGCTGTGTTGCTTTCACCAAGCAGGGCGATGTGTTAAAGATCAACTTTTATGGAGCACACAAGTGGTGGGTGTGTCAGTCAGTTGGCAGAGGGGTGATTTTATTCCTGGCATTGTAAGGACGACTTCATCTGGAATGCGATGGGTTACAATAATTGTTGTGATTTTGTTCGTCGATGCATTGTGGTGTGCATAGTCAATTAAATGCGAGCATTTCGCTCGATTGTTGGTTGTTATTTATGATGGTTTCTTCCTTGTTTTTTTTTTTTTTTTGCTCCGTACATCCGTACCGTTCGTGCCACTTGCCAGCTGGCGCTTACCGCCAGACCACTACTCCTGGTATCGGTATGTGTTCATAGTAATGTGGCATGGAATTAGTGGTCCGTAATTGAGAAAAATGGACTTTCGTTAATTACTGATTGTCAGAGTTGTAGCACGGCGGTATCGTGGTGCTATGAATCGGATATGTTGGCACCATTTAAGGGTCATGACAACGGGCGTGCTGTAGGCTTGATTTAATTGGTAAAATGGAACTTTTTTCTTGTTCTGTTTTTTACCTATTTTTATTTTTTATTTGACATGTAATGCTTTTAGCGTGACATTAATATGATAGTAAATCATTGGAAGAGCAATTGCTGGAACATTGTCATAGTGCTTGTGTAATTAACTGGATTTAAATCGATTGTTGAATTCGGGTAAAGATAATGAAATGGAATGCAGGAGGATAAAAGAAAATACCTGATGAAAAGGAGTTTTAAAGTTAGAGCGCAAGAAATTGTTATTTTCTGTCTCATTTCTTATTTGCTTTGCGAAACCTAGTTCGACGCATGAATTTATCACGTTATTTTAGAAGTTACATACATGCATATGTACATATGTTTGCCATACCACGCCTATCTAGCACTTAGCCGTAATCACTTAATTTATCAATTAATACGGAATTTAAATACATACATAGTTGAATATGGGGACAACTAAAAATGAATTAAATTTTCCAGCCGGAGAATAGATTGACCATCCTCTGGCTAGGTCTGCATGTGAACAAGTGAATTGACTGACGTCGTGGTTTCATGTATGGGAAGTCCTCTAGTGACCAAATGTTCGCACAATATTATGGATTATGCAAACACCCATCTAGATATTTGTCGAATTTCGAAGCCACATCCGTACATTTTTGGTTTTGACATCCTCAAAAACTAAGCGAATTAGTGTGACATGTCTGCAATAAATTCGATGGTGATCTTATCAATGTCGACGTGAGATTGTAGTTGGACGATGCGCGATCGTGGAGCTTCTTGATATTTTTTTTTTTTTTTTTTTTTCTTGTAGAGTCACAAGGCTAAGGCCTTATAACGCATTGAACGTTGTGCGAGCAAAGATAACACGGACAGGGAAAGTTTCGCGCAGGTTGATGTTTTGACACACAACCTGAACGGAGTGCAGTGGTTTTTGGGTCTTAGATGTTCGTTGGCTACTCTCAGGGGTGGTTTGTCCTACATAGGACGAGAGCCGACCAAATTTCGCTTTGGTTATAATTCTCAGTAATTCGTTCATGCACTTTTGGTGTTAGTATTGCGAACGCAGAGGATGAATTTCAATTGACCACAGTGAGGCTGTATACACGAGATCATATCATCCGAAAAAAACCGGTTTTGTGGGAGAGGGAGCTGAAGGTTGCGGTACGAAACGGAATACAATTTTCTTTCGCAAATTTAGTGGTTGAACAGAAGTGGAAAACTAATACATATACAACTCTTCAGTTTTCGAGTCCGCGCTTTTTTTGCCTGGTGTTGCGCTTCAATCGTCATTGGTTTTTCAAGCAGTGAACATCGGAAAAAAACAAAGGGACATTTTAGTGCCTTTAGTGTCTTTCAAATGAAATGTCAAAAAGACAGAAACACTAACACAATTGAACAAGGTTCACATATACAATTTTTTCATCTAGAAAAATGAATCCCGTGTATGCTTCAGTGTAAAGCGTCAAACCGGTCTTCCTGCTGCTAGCGATATTCTCGTGTATACAGGCCCAGTGAGTGTTATGCCTGCAGCAGTCACTTTCCATTCACAACTGTGTTGCATACTTTTTTCCGTATAGGAATTACTTTTTCCGGGCTATGAAACGAATTTGAACTATAAACCTTCCGCTCGACGGCCGATGATGTTAACCACTTCACCTTCGTCATCACTTTTCGTCTTCTCCGCCTCCATACTCGTAAACGCCTCATTGACACCTCGCTGTGTTCTTCCGATTATGTCAATGTTATCCGCGTATGCGAAGAGCTGTGAGGATTTGAAATAAATTGTGCCTCTTGTGATGGCCAGTGATTTTTGCACAAACATTTCTAATGTAATTCCGATATGGACAAAAAGTATGCAACGCAGTTGTGAATGGAAAGTGACCAGACGTACTACTGCAGGCATAACACTCACAGTATACGGTCAACCCAAGTTCATCATCTGCGTTTGCAATACTAAAGTGCTCGAACGAATTACTACAGACTATACCAACGCGGAATTTGGTCGGCTCTCGTCCTATCTAGGTCTAGGACAACCACCCCTGAGAGATGGCTAGGCCATGTAGAGCGAATGAACATCACCGCTCCGGCCCTAATAGTCTTCAACTCCAACCCGGAGGGACAACGCAGCAGAGGACGACCGCATCTAAGGTGGCGCACAGGTGGAAAGGGACCTCAACCAACTGGGCGTGCGGCACTGGAAGCGGCTGGCCAGAGATCGTGCCGGCTGGAGAGGCCCTGCTTCACCGCGAACTGTAGCGCCATCAAAGTAAGTAAGTAAGAACCATGCCTTTGTTCTATTTTCAAAACCTTTATAATTATCAGTCTCGACAGCCAGTCGATACTAATTGACAAACTTTCATCCAGAAGTGCTTTCAGTAAAAATCAAAAGGCAAACAGCAGCATCTACAGCTCCCATGTTGAAGTGGTACTCCATATCTTTTCTGGATTTCGAAACAAAAACAGCTTCTTGGCAACGAACACCTATTTAGGCGAAACTGAAATCCCTTTTTAATAGCACTGCCCTAAAAGAGTGCTCGCAAGAAGGGACTCGAAATGCAAAAATATGAAGCACACCAAGAGCACCGCAGCAAGCACACAACAATCATGTACTCCTATAGCGCCAGCAACCAAATACGAAAGCCTACCAGCTCAATAAATGTAAATATGGTGATTCCAAAACAATTTTCCAAAAACTCCACCATCGACCGTTGCCAAGAACAAGGAGTAGGTATTTCGACCAGCTAAGCGCGTACAGAAGCATTCATTCACTAAAGCACATCCATGAAATATACATTCAATATAGAAGACAGCGAGGTCGTGCAGTATACCTAATGCTTCTGATTTAGCCAGCCACAGAGTGTCCCTCGTTGCTTGCCTGCCGCCACGTTGACTACCGCGCAACTAAGCGCAAAGTCCCTCCTGGAAAAGCCTAAGGAAAAAGTTGTTGGCACCATTCCAGATCAAATACAGGATGCTTGTGTCGCCACCCCCGTTTGAATGGATGATTGGGTGAATGGATGCTATTGAGAAAAAAGCCAGCGGTGGTACAGGTGCCGGTGGTGTTAGCGGTAGCACTCATACTTCTTTTGCAGCAGTCAAAAGAGCATTAAGCGAGCATAAAAACCTACTTGAAGATTGTTTTTTTTTTTTTTTTTTCGTTTTGTTTTGCAAACATCCTCGTGCTCCCTTCTTTCGACCTTAATTCCCCGACCAAAGAGCGAGAGAAGCCACCACCGAAACCGCCTACTTGTTGTAAATAACATCGTCATAATTTTGTCAGTTTGCATTATCTTCCACTTAAACTTTGAAAGTTATTAAATTACGACCGTGGCCGTGGCGGAGTGGAAGGCGGTTTTAAATAGATTTCCAGTTGATTCAGCGGCACCAAAAGAGATGACTACGACGCGATAGTGACGATGATGCTGAACTATTATCCGGTGAAATCGAGGTGGAAATTGTAAATTTAATGGCACGGTACCGAACCGACAAACAGAGAGTGGAAACAAGATATAAAACTAACTTCAGATATCCGCGTTAAATCAGCTTTCCGTTTCCGGATGATGAGGATGACAGGGTGCAAGTTGGGTGGATGGGCGACCAAGGATGCCGCCGCAGTATCTTGTGGACTAGCTTTAGAATATTCGCCTTAGAACGATGACAAGTAAATATTTTAATTCTGCGTTAATGGAGTCTTCAGTAAACTGTGAGTGAATAGCAATTATGATGGACCTCCTTTGATAGCGAACGACTTTACCTTGGAAATATTGTGCTTTCATATGACAGGACGCTTTCATTGCTTTACTTGATTTATTTAATTTCTTTGTTGTTTGTTTTGTGCGTGGTGTTTCAGTTCGTTTCAAAGTATGAATTACAATTTGTGGAAGGAAATTCGTTTGGACAACTTGTCGGAATCCGTGACGCTTGGGGCGACAGTCATTTTAATTAAGCAATTCAAGTAAAGGAGTTGACGGGATAGGATACTAATTGGATTTGACTTGACGTTATTTAAAAGCTAAGCTGAGTTGCCGTCAGAATCTGATTGAAATGAATGTCATGGCCACATGGGCATAAGGAGGTGTGCCAAAATCATTGATTGATTCCATGTCAGAATGTTGAATTTCGAGTGAATCCAAAAACATACTCATCTTCATTGCTCAAATAGGTATATTACACAATAAAGTACTGGAAATGCTTTGGATCCATTGACTATAAAGCATCTTCATTGCTCAAATAAGTATATTACACAATAAAGTTCTGGAAATGCTTGAATATAAAGCTCCCTCGTTTTAGCATACACATGAAACTGTATCCAATGACGCCTCATTAGCACATAAAACATGCAAACACCCAATTACGTAGTCCAGTCATTTAAAATGCTACCTCGGTTTTATTTTCCAGCTTGACTAGCAGAACGATATTGACAGCAACACGCAAAATCGTAAGCCCGGCATTCGTATGCGGACGTCAATTAAGTTAAGACACTCCTGACACAAATGTCATGCCGGAAACAACAAATCAATTTGAAATAATTACTGCTGATCACAGCACGGAAAACATTAAGTTTCCTCGAATACTTTAATACCAATTGACGGCCAAAAGCAATCAATGGATGCTGCACTGAGCTGAGAAACCCTTCGAAGAGTGCTTATTGAATGAAACGTTAATTACACCCGGACTGCATGTCCTTTCTTATAGTAACAGTTTTCCGAATAATCCAAAATTGCCTTAAGCAATGTCCTAGAGAGTCTCTTAAAAGCGTTCAATTGGATTTCGACTCGGATGCGTACGAGTTGCATTCCCGTATCAATTCAATATACACGAGAATCAAGATACTCGTTTCGTCACTATTCGCTTTGTGTATCTTTTAAGTATCATCCTCGTCCTTGTGGAATCGATTGATTTCCGAAACGAATAAAACGTAAACGGGGAAACACAAAAAATTACGACTCGGTCATCTGCTTATTCCATAGGTCCGTGGTACGGTAGCTTATGTGCTGTACACGGGAAAGAGCGTAAGGGATATTAGAAAACGTTTTACTACAATCGTTTAAGCTTATCCTTGGGATCAGGCGAAGAGAACAAATAGGTGTGGATAGAAAAACAAAAATCGATTTTTTACCACTATTTCCCGCTCCTGTATTCGTGCCCATGACGCGCACTGCTCCACGGTAGCGTGTCTGATGTGCTGCAGCTTTACGAAGTTTGCGAGTGTTTCTCGGAAGCACACACCTTCACCCTGAAGCATAATAATTAATTGACAATATGTGCGATGTACTGGATGTAGGTGGCTGTCACGGGGACAGAAGCATTTCCGTGCTCGGATATTATGTGTCGCCAACAGGAAGGAAGGACCATGGGAAAGGGTGCAGTTTTTGGGTGATTGTAAAGCAATTTAGGTAGCTGACTGTACGCTAACGGGCAGAAGCCCTCGTGAGCATGACAGTACAACAATATCCTGTCTTTGTTGTGCTACTATGCCACAACCGTGACGCTGGTATGGGGGTGACTTCTTGGGTAAAGTTTCGTGTAAGACTTTTTACTAATTTTGCATTCAGCTTGAGAATTTCGGTCTTTTTGTTTGCAAAGGAAATTGTCAACATTCAACTATACTCGTACTAGCACTGTGCATGCAAATGCTCGACTTCCGAATTCATTATCAGGTGTTAAAACGAATGTTCAAAGAGCATTTCAATTGAAATGCAGTCTCGAAAGAATAATACTTTACCCAAGCTACACATTTGCATACTGCTGCAACAATTAAAAGCGTCTAGTCAACGCTTGGAAATCATATATGTACATATACGAGAAATAGCAATTAAATTCCGGGAATTCGTAAACAAAGCCAAGCAAATTAAGTTTCTCGCAAAATTTAAAACACAACGACTTCAACGTTGCTCCTACGATTCGAAGCACCTTGGTAATCACCCGAATTGAACCCATATTTACGTGGGCGTCGTGGCGCAGTGGTTAGTGTGTTGGACTCTGCATCACGATGAGCGAGTTCGGATCCCGATATCACCAACGCCATCGAATGTTTATTTTGCGGCGTTCCTCCTCGTCGGGGTACTGGCGAAACCCCCCGTAGTATAATTGCCTTGAAAAAGCTTCTCGACTCACGCCGTTCGGTATCGGTATTAAACTGTAGATCCCTTTCACCTATGCGAAAAATAAATCACACACAACATGGGTGATTGAGAGAAGCTTGGCTCTGGTCCTTTATGGGCTGTAACGCCACCAAAAAGAAAAAGAAAGAAAAAATTTGAAAGGATTACCAAACCATTGCTATTATGAGAAAGGTTATTTAAAGGTTAAATGTTTGACGAGAGTAAGTTAAAGGTTTTTTCTCCTTTCCTTATTGGTAATGTAAAAAGAACAACATTTTGTGGGTTCACATGATTAGATGCATAGGTGAATTTAGGTAGTTAGTAATTATCTGTTACGCGGATTTGACCCAATTATGAACATTAAGCTGTAACAGTAGCTGTTTCTTATTTCAAGCAAAAAATGCGTAAAAAAAAGCAGTAGAAAGGGGAAAAATTGGCGCTTACCAATCGGATGGCTTTTTAATGCGAAGTATAGCGAGGGAAATAGGAAGAAGTGAGCATACAGTCACAACACGTTGCCTGTAATGTGAGTCACTCATTTTTACGACGCCACTTAAAGCTTTTATTCCTAAAAACATATACAAAACACAAATAAAACGTGTTGTCGACTTCAGCCTTGGATGAAAGGGCCCCCTTTCTAAAGAGATGTTGGCGAATGACGTAGTGTTACCAGTTCTTGAGTTATGATCAAAATCCCGAATTCTAATTTCCCCATCTCGTATTGTAGTTGGACATTTCTAATATCTTCTTAGCCGCTTATAAGAAGAAAAGCACAGAAGATGGATGTAATCGAAAGTTATGAACACTAATGGCGCCCAATCAAAGATTTTAAGGAAAAACAACAAAAACTCCAACAAGAAATTAGAACAAAAAAATTAAAAAGGCGTGACACCATCGTCTTGCATCTTGCATCCCATTGAAAGGAGAAAGGTTTTTTGTATCATAGAATTGGACGCACAGAACAGTTTATTGGTGTTTTAAGGTTGGCAAAATCGTTGTTGTTGACTATATTTCACCAACAATCTTAAAGGCACTGGATAAAGGCGTAGTGCTTTGGATGTCATGTGATGCTATGAAACGGCAAGACGGCAAAGAAGATAAAATATTCTGTCCTAAGTAAAGATACGTTTTAGATATTTGCTGGTTTCAACAATGGCCTAACGACAAATTTGTCCAAGGTAGGTAGGTTATTAAACAATTAAGGAAATCTTGAGATTTTCGATTACTATGTTTTGTTATGTTGGTACACCTGTCCCTGGCATATGTTGGCATTATCAGTTCTTTTGGGTAATTAGTTTGCTCTTAATATAAAATTGGAGTACCCTCCCCTCTCCTCTGGAACGTGGCGGTCAACGAACTCCAACCGTTGCTAGAACAGGAAGGATACGCTGTCACCGCCTATGCAGATAACATTGCTATTGCCGTCACAGGAAAATTTCCCAGCACTCTAAGCGACCTAATGCAGGGTGCATTACGTACAGTAGAAACCTGGACGCAGTACTGATGATTTGTTGTTAATCCTAAGAAGACCGACCTAGTACTGTTAACGAATAAATATAAAATTCCGCCCTTCAACCTACGGAGGTTGGATGGAACCGAACTAATAATCAAAGATCAGGCTAGATACCTAGGCCTAGTCCCTGACAGGAGGCTGAATTGGAAACCTAACATTCTTGATCGTGTCAAGAAAGCAACCACTGCCACCTACAGCTGTAAGAAACGGGAGCAGAGGGTGGGGTTTCTAACTAAGCATTATGCACTGGCTCTACACAGCAGTCATAAGGCTCATCCTCCTATATGGCATCGTAGTCTGGTGGACTGCTCTGGACAAGGCAATCTACCGAAACCTTTTGGGGAAGGTACAAAGATCGGTCTGCTTACATATAAGCGGAGCGAACAGATCAACCCCCACGGAGGCCCTAAATATCTTATTACATTTTCCACCGTTGGACCTCTTCAGCAAGCAAGTTTCTGCCTGCGCGGCTCTACGAATTAGGGGCATAGGAAAATGGCCCACACTACAAAAAGGACATACTACCATTCTTAAGCACGTAAAAGTAGCCATGGACACAGACCACATCATCCTGCTGAGTGTGTTCACTAGGAACTTCGAAGTTGCCTTTCCATCCAGGGAGGGATGGGCTGAAGGAAAAGTTATACCACAGAACTCGATCTCCCTCTTCACCGATGGCTCCAAGATGGAGTCGGGTGTAGGTAGTGGAGTCTTCTCCAAGGAACTTAACCTCAACCTATCATTCAGACTCCCAAATCACTGCAGTGTGTATCAGGCAGAATTAACAGCGATAACGGAGGCCGATAACGTACTATCCGCTAAGGATATTATCATTTGCACGGATAGCCAATCTGCGATAAAAACCCTGGCCGCGGTAACCCACAAATCAAAAACATCCTTAAACTGTCGCCTATCTCTAGACGAGATGGCTGAACAGTTCAACATTAAAGTATTGTGAGTTCCAGGGCATAGGAATATTCCAGGAAACTGCGCGGACGACGAACTCGTAAAGTTAGGGTCAAGCACACTCCGTTTTCCCTCGGGTGACTTGAATCACCAATAAGTACGGTAAAGCACATGACAAAACTTCGAACCATAGAGGCGACCAACCTCCAATGGAATGAAAGTAATATTGACTCTATCACTAAACAAATCTGGCCTAAGCTAAACCTAGGACGGACAAAGGACCTAGTAGCAACCAAAAGGGCGACTTTGAGCACTCTAGTGGGTGTCATTACAGGTCAATGTATTATTGGAAAACACGCCGCCAGACTAGGGCTGCCTTCAATGACTTTTGCCGCGGCTGCATGGACGAGGAGGAAGAGGAATCAATCCATCACCTTCTCTGCTTATGCCCCTCTTTTGCGAACCGCAGGAGGATTTACATCGGAGCGCCCTTCTATGAAAAGCTAAGTGAGCTGGTAAACCTAAAAATAGCTCAACTCCATCGCTTCATCAGAAGCACTGTTTGGTTCTCAGGTAGCGGATCACGGTAATAATCCTTGTGGTATCACAATGGGCCGACCTCGGCCTACGTGTGGCTTATGCCAACCACTTGAACCGAACCTAACCTTAATATAAAAGTCAGACGTATTTTGGTGCGTTTGAGGATTTCTTGCTATTGAGGTCAAAGGTCAAAAATACTTTGTCCAAAAAACAATAACGTAACCATGCCTCAGCCACTATACTCACCGCACCTAGCCCGTTGACTTGTTTCTCTCAAAACTGAAAACAGTTGATGAGATAAAAACTATATACATAGCTGGAAGTGCTCAAGACCATACTAAGAAGCGCGTATCAAATCTACTTGGAGAAGTGTGAAGAGGACAAAATAGACTGATGAATAAATAAATATTTTCCGCGAAAAAAGCCACTTTATTTTTTGAACAGTCCACGTGCATCCTACTAACATTTCACTTTAGAAAGCCTGCGTGTTTGTTGATGTATTTAAGCCACTACAGAAAAACGACAACCAGGATTACGGGCGCAGCTAAGGTCCATTCAAGTGGAGACATGACTACCCTCCGGTTTTTATTTTAACAGCTAAGCGATTCTATAGGATCAGTTTTGAAATAGCTTAAGAGATCAGGCGGAGCTGTGCTGTCCTTTCGCTCTGCATGGCCTAGCCATCTTAGACGTTGGATCCTAAGACGTCGTACTAGGTCGATGTCGTTATACAGTCCGTTCAATTCTTGGTTGAATATTCTCCTCCACTCTCTGTCGATACAGACGAGACCGAAGATTTTACGCATAACTTTCCTCTGGAAACGACCAAGGGCTTCTTTATCCATTTCTGACAAAGTCCAAGCCTCTGCGCCGGAATGATTAAGATTATATAAAGGGTCACCTTAGTTTTCCGAAAGAGGGCTCTACAATTAAATTACCTCTTGAACCCGAAGAAACGGCGGTTGGCAAAAGTTGCCGTTTATTACCAGTGAGCCAAGCTAGACTACAACAAATCTATAGCTGCTAATAGTGACGTTCTGGTCTTGGATTTGCCCTCATTTACTTTAGCCGCTTCTGCTTCAATGCTCACAAAAGCTTCATTGACGTCTCGCTGCGTTCTCCCAGTCACGTCAAATGTCATCAGCGTATGCGAGCAATTGTGCAGACTTGAAGTAGATCGTACCTCCTGTATTGGCCAGTGAATCCCGCACGATCTTTTCAAGGATGGTGTTGAAAAAATCGCATGACAATGCGTCGCCCCGTCTGAATCCTTTTTTGCATCGAAGGTCTCGGTTAACTCCTTACCGACCTTAATATAGCACCGAGAATTATGCATTGTCATTATGCACAACCTGACGAGTTTGGTAGGGGTGTAAAACTATAACATGGCTCTATATGGCTGGTTTCTATAGACACTGTTATATGCCGCTTTAAGATTGACGAAAAGATGGTGTGTGTCGTCCTGAAATTCTAGGGTTTTTTCAAGATCTGCCGCAGTGTGAATATGTAGTATATCGTGGATTTTTCTTGGCTTGAAGCTAGATTGATAGGGATCCATAAAATTGTCCACGAATGATTTCAGGCGTTCTCCTAATACGGAAGATCTTATACAAATATCTGGTATATACAGGGTGCCCCACAAGCAGTGTGCCAAAAAGCTAGAGCAAGAGACAAGAAAAAAATCGTTTTGGAGGGGGGGGGGGGGGGGGTATATTCCCCCCGTTTGGGCGGGTGGGGCAATATTCTAAAAAATGTACCTAATTTGGAAATAAAAATATTAAAAGATGTTATTAAAATATTACATCCACAATGCCGTGATACCCCCCTTCCCATACGATTTTTTTCTTGTCCTGACCAGACCTACACGCTCTAGCTTTTTGGCACACTGCTCGTGGGGCACCCTGTATATCTGGTGCATTTGACAGCCATTGTGCGCGGACGTATACGTTTACTTTGCCAAAAACCAAGAAAAGAAAAACAAAAAAAAAACAAACAAAACAATTAAAAAAAAACGTTGTATCGGGCAGTCCCTCCACCTCCTTCCTCACTACACAAACTGTGTGAGTGCCAATACTACTGACGTATAGCTGGTCGTGAGTGTTGATTCGTGTCGGTGAAGCGGAACATACTACTGTAAGTACTACTGTGGATCTTCACTTCACGGCTCTGCTTAGTTGGTGTTGCGTCCGTCAATGTTTTGCGTGTTGTGTTGATGGGGGAATTCGATTTACAATTCTTGAACACTCGTGGGTTAAGAAAGAATTTCTTTGCACGAATGTCCATTTCTCTCTCTACAAACCGACTGTTTTAGCACTTTGTGAAACACAGGTTGATGAAAAGTCCGATCCCCCGGATTTTAGTCTTCCCGGATATAGCTTAGGAGGGCGCCGTGGCGCAGTAGTTAGTGTGTTGGACTCTGACGCACGATGAGCGAGTTCGAATCCCGATAACACCAACGCCATCGAATGTTTATTTCCCTCCTCGGCGGGGTACTGGCAAAACCCACCGTAGTATAACTTGCCTAAAAAAGCTTCTCGACTCACACCGTTCGGAATCGGCATTGAACTGCAGGTCCCTTTCACCTGTGTGAAAAGGGAAGCTTGGCTCTGGTCCTTCATGGGCTGTAACGCCACCAAAGAAGAAGGAGGATATAGCTTAGTGCCATTATTCGTTTCTCACCGCGGTCTCGCCATCTATGTCCGTAGTGATATCGCTTACCAGCTGCTTCCGCAGTATAGCCAAACACACCTCGGAATTTAATTTCTAATGGCTCAAATTCACTCTTCGTAAGCACACAATTCACTACTGTTTTCTTTACAGAAGCCCAAACCGGGACAGAGACATCACGTTCGACTCGTTTGATGCACTGTCCGACTCCATCCAAAGAATTGTTACCCTGTTTCCTCGCACTGAAATCGATTTCAATGTTCTCAATTCTCAGTGGCTTCGACATTCTGGATAGACAACACCCGTAGGAAGGTATGTCGAAATTTTCGCTGAGTTGAATCAATTAACCCAGCTTGTGAATGAGCCACCTCGTGTTCCGGATGTTGCCAGTCATATCGCCAATACCCTGAATTTGTTTCTTACCTCTCAACCTGATAAATACACTTTGAAAGTATTATCTCCCCTAGGCTTGTCCGATCATTGTGTCATATCAGCTAAATTCCCATATTCATTCAATACAGTTAAAGAAAAAGCTCCAAAAAGAATAGTATGGATATATAAGAAAGCCAATTGATGTGGCCTTAACAACTTCATTCGGAGCTATGACTGGTCGTTGTGCTTCCTCGACAACGAAGTGGACGCCGCAGCAGATATGGTCACAAACATTATCCATACTGGCATAACCACTTTCATCCCCAACAAGATAAAAAGTGTTAAGCCAGAGGATAATGCGTGGTTTGACTTGAGCTGTAAAGAGGTTATTAGGTTGAGAGAGACAAGCTTTCGGAATTATAAGGCAAACACTATTGAGGAAAACCGAAAAAGATATATGTATGTATGTATGTATATTGGCGTTACAGCCCATGAAGGACCTAAGCCGAGCTTCTCTCAATCACCCATGTTGTGTGTGATTAAATTTTCCCTACAGTTTATTGCCGGATCCGAACGGCGAATTTCGAGAAGCTTTTCATGACAATTTTACTACAGGGGGTTTTGTCAGAACCCCGCTGAGAGGAACACCGCGAAAAACACGTTCGATGACATGGCTGTGTCGGGATTCGATCCCGTGTCATCGGCGTCAGAGGCCAACACACTACCCACTGCGCCACGGTGCTCTCACCCCTCAGAGGTCGTTTTATCCATATCTTTACGGTTTATGGAAAAAGACATATACAAGCCAGAAATGACTGCAACTCCCACATCCGACGAGCTAAATTTTTACACGACCAAAAACTGAGGCGTAAGATCCTACAATGTCACAAAGGTAGCAGAAGTGTTTGGCCTTTCTTCAAAAACATCAAGAACTCCTTCTCGTCGTCTATACCCACGCTCATCCACAGTGACATTCCAGCTCTCAAACCCTTGAACAGAGCCAATCTGCTTGCTGCCCATTTCGCAGCAAACTCGCAGCTTCCCAGATCATCTTTGTCTCCGCCTGTTCTGGAGTACGTTAATTCCACCATGGGACAAATTTACTTCCGTACTCGTACAGTTGCAAGGGTTCCTAAAGAACTTGACCTACACAAATCCGCTGGTCCAGATGGTATTTCCCCAATAATTCTGAAGAGGTGTTCTTCTACGCTGGCAAAACCACTGCGTAGGCTTTTTCACCTTTCCTACTCTTCTGGACTCTACCCGAGTAGGTGGAAAACAACATTTGTCCAGCCCATTCCCAAAAAAGGCGAATCTTCTTCTCTCTCCAATTACCAACCCATTGCACTAACGTCCCTTTTTTCCAAGGTCATGGAAACGCTGATAAATCGTCAGCTTATGAAATATGTATCTCGAGTCGCAGAAACTCCTCAATGACCGGCAGTATGGTTTCCGCAGCAACAGATCCACTGTTGATTTGATGGTATATCTCACCGAGAAGTGGAATCGTTCACTCAACCAGGCGGGTAAGAGCAAAATAGTTGCACTTGATATTTCGAAAGCATTTGACAGAATTTTGTAGGAAGCTTTTTGTCGAAAATGTGTGCATTCGGGATCGACGACTCTCATCTTCTATGGATTAGAAGCTACCTTTCGAATCGATCAATTCAAGTTGTCTTGGATCGATTCAAGTCTGGTACTCACTTTGTAAATGCTAGTGTTCTCCAGGGCTCCTCTTTCTCATTTTTATAAATGATCTCTTGTCTTTTACTTCTAATCCAATCCACTCCTTCGCTGACGACAGTACCCTCAGCTTTTCATATTCGTTCACTTCTTTACGACCCTGCATTTCGGCTGTAAATAGTGAGCGGCAGCGTATGTTAAGCTCATTAAATTCCGATATTGACAGCATCATCAAATGGGGTAAAAACAATATAGTGGAATCTAATGCTTCCAAAACACAAGGCTATCTTCTGTCGCTAAAGCGTAACACTGACCCATTGCCATTATCCATGAATGACATTTGTATCTCTGAAACCGACAAGCTTTCCATCCTTGGTATGTGCATCAGTGACAACCTTTGTTGGAACGATCAAGGCGTTCATTCGTCCTAAATTGGAGTTCAACACTCATGTCTGGTCTGGCGCATCTAAGACCTCACTGCACTTGACAGAATACAAAATCGTGCGATAAAACTCATAGGAGTCGCTGGGTCACCGTATAAACGTCTCCTGTCTTTCATTGTTTTATCGTTATTTTCACCATAAATGCTCTGATGAAATAGCCAGTTGCATTCCGCCCCTTTAAAACTTCGCCCGCGATACACGTCTCTCCCGGAATGCACATGAATTCACTCTGAAGCTCGTTTTCGGTCGTACTCTCAAATACAGAGATCCCTTCTTCAACCGAACCACATGAATGTGGAACGCGCTACCTCGTTCGGTTTTCCCCCCTCAATACAGTATGCAGACATTTAAGATCAATGTCAATAGGCACCTCCTCTCCCCTTCCCTATTTCCTTCTGCTCGCACAACGTTTAACCTTATAAGGCCTTAGCCCCTTGAGTGCACGTGTGTCCATAAAAAAAAAATTAATTATACTCTCCGCTAATATACTATTCTCAGCATTGACTGCGATTCTACTACTAGGTATCCGTGTTCATCTATGCGGGCTTCCGCTCTGGCTTTGTAACCTTGTCATGTTCATCTACTCGATTGCGTGCTCCTTCTGCTCTTTCTTTTTCCTTCTGAAAGCTCGTGCTCTTCCCTTCTTTTCCGCTCGTAGAGAGGCCGCTTCACGATCCAACGTGGCCATGTATGCATTCTGATTTTCTGCATGTACCTGCTTGCACTCTTCAACGAATCAAGAGTTTCTCCTATATGGTGGCTGGAATCCTAATACATCAGAGGCAGCATCCTTGAGGCCCTTTGACATCGTCTTCATTGCTGCTTTATGGTTCGCGCAGTTTACTTCGGCTCTTGAGAGAGCACAAGGGCTTCCCTAGCACTCGTTCAAAGATGTTCGCGTTGAAATCTCCTAGAACCTTGGTGTCATAGTTGGGACATTGAGCGTATGTTCTATCTCAGAGGTCATAGAAGTCATCTTTTCTTCTATGGGGGTAATGGGACTACTTACTACCCCTAGGAGGCCGGTCATTGACGTGACTGACAACAAATTGAACAACTGAATGGGAAGAAGACAGTTCGCATACATATTGTACTTACCTGTCATAAAGTTAGTTGTTTTAAGTAAAAATTAAGGTTAGGTTAGGTTAGGTTGACGTGGTAGGCATAAGCCACACTTAGGCCGAAGCCGGCCCATTCTGATACCACCTAATCCGCTACCTGGGAACCAACCGGTGCTTCTAATAAAGCGGTGGATTTGAGCCATTTTTTGGTATGCTAGCTCACTTAGATTTTCGAAGAAGGGCGCGCCGAGGTAAATCCTCCTGCGATTCACAAAAGAGGGACATGAGCAGAGGAGGTGGTATATTGATTCCTCCACCTCCTCGTCCATGCAGCTGCGACAGAAGTCATTGTAGGGTAGCCCCAGTCTGGCGGCATGTTTTCCAATGGTGCAGTGACCTGTAATGACACCCACTAGAGTACTTAAGGTTGCCCTTTTGGGTGCAACCAGGTCCCTGGTTCGTCCTAAGTTTAACTTTGTCCACAATTGTTTGGTGATAAAGCCGATATTGCTCTCATTCCATTGGAGGTTGGTCTCCCCTATGGTTTGTAGCTTTATCATGTGCTTTACCGTACTTATTGGTGTTTCTAGGTATCCGAGGGTAGGTAGGCTGAGTGTGCTTGACCCTAACTTTGCGAGTTCGTCGGCCGCGCAGTTTCCTGGAATAACCCTATGCCCGGGAACCCACAGTATTTTAATGTTGAACTGTTCAGCCATTTCATCTAGAGATAGGCGACAGTTAAGAGATGCCTTTGGTTTGTGGGTTACCGCTGCCAGGGATTTTATCGCGGATTGGCTATCCGTGCAAATGATAATATCCTTTGTGAATATTACATTGATCCTGAGCTATGCCAGGGCCTCTGTTATCGCTGTTATTTCTGCCTGATACACACTACAGTAATTTGGGAGTCTAAATGATAGGTTGAGGTTAAGTTCCTAAGTAAAAATGAAAGAATAAACCATTTTTCAATTAGCATATTAAATATATATTTTCATGTATATATAATTCACTATGTTTGAGATATTTTCATTTTTTGTCCAGTTTATCTAATTTACAATTGAATTCCTCAACATTTTCTTAACATATTCGATTCGTTAATTTTATTTTATATTTCTGCTCTTAAATAAAATTCCCTCTTCACCTCCATCATAGTATATTGTAATTTTTCTCTTTAACTTTTTTTCACAATTTTGATAGTAAATAGTTCATTTTGAATACAAAAAAAAAAAAAAAAAGACGAACATTTTTTCTTTACAAACTTATCAGGAACTGTGTAATTTCAACGAAAATTTCAAGTAATTTTTGCTAAAAATGGTCTTGCTTATGTAACCTTTAATTTTTTAATTCATGGATATTCATTTCCAGGCAACATTACGAGTCTGTCTGTATTTACAAGTATTACAAGTATGTTTTTAGGTATCTGTCGCTAGGTATTAAACTTAAGGATTATCTTTACAGCATATAATAGTTTTTAATTAATTCCACTTCCTTTAACGAGTCCCCCTATAGTACATTCAATTATTTTTACTTAGTGCCATCCCATTACCGAACCCATGCATAATGCTTAAAATTATTTATTACTGTCTGCTTACTTCTCAACAACGAAAAAGGACAACAAAAATCATTTGGCATTCGTATCCTGACTTGAGTATTATATTCAATTTATTTATTTTTTTAATTTTTATACTTCCGGATGGGTTAATGGAAGAATGCAGCGTCTCGAATGATAAATATAGAAATGTGAATTCATTGCGAAGGACTGTTAAATTAATTTTCGGATCATTATGGATTACATTTTCGGCCTACATACTTGTCGCCATTTGGTTGTCCTGTGGAAAGCCGCCTCTACCGTTGTTGATTCGATGTTCGGAGAATAAAAATCAACACGCAACCAATTATATTACGTGCATGCATGTATACTCAGTATTTACGTATTACCATTTCTTTTTTTGTTTTTTGTTAATTATTTATATTCAGTTTTTACGGATAGTGAAACTGAATTCATTAATGTTTTCGTATTGCACTATAGTAGCGTACAGCTGTCTGCAGTGCGTTGGCAGGATACGCGTATGTTTTACTCGTACACATTGTGATGAATGACGGCAAGGGAAGTGGGTTGTATCGGCGCTGGTTATAGAGCGGTGTTACCAACGATGTTAATCGCATGTGTTGTTCGACAACCGTAAATAGATTTTTACATCATTTACAACATTTTCAATTTTTTTTTTTAATAAGATGTTAAGAAAAGTATATGAGTACTTGGAAGGATATGTAGGTGGGAATCGAATGGATATGTAGGTAGATATGTATGTGTGATATGTTTATGCAGAGGTATATGGAGAGTAGCTTTATTATCGTGAAGATGAGCAAGACTGTACAGGCAGTTCATGAGAGTATAATACATTTTGGATTGGATAAAAAAGTGTAAGTTAATGCAGAATAAAAGGTACTTCCCTCGAATTATGAAGGACACCGATTTCGACACAGGGCCATTTTACCTGGTTGAAGCAAATATCAAGGCCGTAGAACTCACCGAATGGGAGAACGGAATATTAATTTTTTTAAAGGTCAATATTTGTGCTATGCTAGTTTTTCATATAAAGTGAGTTTTCTATGGAGAATTTTTTTGGAGAAGTGTTACATTCGAAAGTTTTATCAACAGATAAAGCGAACATGCCAAGGTTATAAAGCCAGAACGGAAGTCTACAGGGAAGAGAACGGACACCTAGAAGTAGAATCGCAGTCGTTGCTGAGAATATGGAAAAACCACTTCTGCAGACTGTTTAACGGCGATGTTAGTCAATATACCGCTGTCAGGCAGAATGATCCATTTCTAATCGACGAAGACCGCAGAGAATCCTGTCCCCCTGACCTCGACGAAGTTAAGATTGCCATATCGAAGCTCAAGTTGAATGAAGCTGCTGGCGCAGACTGACTGTCGACTGAGCTCTTCAAAGCAGCTGGGGATGACCTGGTTAGGAGCATGCACCAGCTCACCTGTAAGATATGGTCAAAGGAAAGCATGCCCGAGGAATGGAGTCTCAGCATCGTATGCCCGATCCACAAGAAAGGAGACCCCTGTGATTGCGCCAACTACAGAGGAATAAGTCTCCTTAACATCGCCTACAAAATCTTCTCTGTCGTTTTGTGTGAACGCTTGAAGCCTTTTGTAAATAAGCTGATAGGTCCTTATCAGTGCGGATTCAGGCCAGGTAAGTCCACCATCGACCAAATCTTCACACAACGGCAGATCCTGGAAAAAAACAATGAATTTCAAGTCGACACTCACCACCTATTTGTCGACTTCAAAGCCGCATACGACAGCGTAATTAGAGATGAGCCATACAACGCTATGTCTACCTTTGACATACCTGCTTAACTCGTCAGACTACGCAGGATGACATTGGAGAATACTCGCTGCTCCATCCGAATCGGTGAATACCTTACCGATAGTTTTGATGTGAAAAAAGGATTTAGGCAGGGCGATGCGCTGTCGTGTGATTTCTTCAACATCATATTGGAAATGATTATGCAAAAATCACTGGCCAATACAAGAGGCACAATCTATTTCAAATCCTCGCAACTCCTTGCATACGCCGACGATATTGACATAATAGGTAGATCACAGCGAGATGTCAATGAGGCGTTTGCGATTATTGAGATGGAGGCGGCGAAAATTGGTTTGGCGGTAAACGCGGGCAAAACTAAATATACGCTGTCATCAAAAAAGGACGCTCACCACCGACGTCTTGGCCAGAACGTTTGTATTGGCAAATATAAGTTCGAGGTAGTTAATGAGTTCGTCTACCTTGGCTCCGCAGTGACCTGGAACAACGACATCAGTTCCGAAATCAAACGCAAAATTACTCTTGCCAAACGCTGTTTCTTTGGGCTCAGGAGGCAATTGAGTAATAGAGCCCTCTCCCGAACGACAAAGTTGACTCTATATAAGAACCTTATCATCCCGGTCCTGATGTACGGCGCAGAAGCAGGGACACTATCAAAAGCGGATGAGTAGGGGCTTGGTCGGTTCGAGAGAAAGATTTTGCGCGTGATTTTCGGACCTATAAACGCAGACGGGGGATGGAGGAAAATACTCAACACCGAATTTTACGGGCTGTACAGCGCTGGGTCATGTAGAGCGAATGGACACCACAGCTCCAGCTCGGAGAGTCTTTGAATCCAACCCCGAGGGACGAAGAAGCAGAGGACGGCCGCACTTAAGATGGCGCATACAGGTGGAAGGGGACCTCAGCCAACTGGATGTGCGGCAATGGAAAAGGCTAGCAAAATATCGCATGTTGGTTGAGGCCCAGGTTCACCCCGAACTGTAGCGCCCATTAAGAAGAATAAGAATTTTCTAGGCAAACAAAGCTAGTTGTTCGTGTTTATCTGAATTCGATTATAAATAAAGGTCATGTCAGAGTCAGAAAATTAAATTAACTTTTGCGTAGCGCTTTACATGTATACATATATCTGTATAACCTGCTGCAATCGGGCGATTCTAGAACTAAGTGATTTACGTTTCGCACAGAGCAAAGAGCAAAGCACTAAGATTGTGCTTTACTTGCTTTTTTTGCAACTGTTGACCAGGTACGTTCAATAGAGGTCGACACTTAGGATTTTTTGTGTCTATGCTATTGCTGTTATAGTAAAGGGAATGTTGCCAGGACCGGGCCGAGAAGGGACGCCGCGAAATAAACATTCGATGGCGTTGGAACTACCGTAGTATAATTGCAATGAAAAAGCTTCTCGACTCACGCCGTTCGGTATCGGCATAGAGCTATAAGTCCTTTTTTTCTTTCTTTTGGATGCGTTATGGCCTATGAAGGACCAGATCCCAGCTTCTCTTCAATCACCCATATTGCATGTGATTTATTTTTCCACACAATAATGCCGAGTCCGAACGGCATGCGAGAAGCTTTTTCAAGGCAAGTTATACTATGCGGGGTTTTGCCAGAGTCCAACATACTAACCCATGCGCCCACGGCACTTAAACTTTTACATCTTGTTAACGCAGCGCTTAGGTTAGTGCTAATGTACGGTCACCGAAGTTGTTATGGTTTTAAAGCCCAGAAAGTCACAGACGGATAAAAAACCTTACCGCCCAATATCACTTGTTGCTGATAATTTCGATAGTCTTCGAAAGAATTATATCCATCGCTTAAAGCCAATTGTCGAGGAAAAGCGTTTTTTACCGGATTATCAGTTTGCTTTGAGAGGCAAAGCACTCGATTGAGCGCGACGAATGTAAATCGCACGCACTCTGCGCGTTGCAGGAACTCTCAATGGAAAGCTGCCTGCTAAATGTGATTACCTCGAGAACGGAAAACTGTTACATAAGTTATCTGACTTAGTTGTAGTAAAAAAAAAAAAAAATTAAAATCATTAACTCGAAGGTTGGTGGACTACCATGAGCACGCGCTGTCAGGCCTCAGAGTGTTTTTTTGAAGATTTTCACCAACCCTCGCAGATAAAAAAACATGAACTGCTCCCACGACGGGACGTGACGGAAGATTAAAAATGGATTCACTACGACAATCCAAAGTGCAGAAAATCATGGGGTGAGCCCGGCCATGCCGCAACTTCAATAGCCAAGTCGAATTTTTATGACAGGAAGCGAATGCTGCGCATTTGGTGGGATCAGCTCGGAGTGTTCTACTATGAGTTACTTTATCTTAACCAAACCATCACTGCAGGCCGTTACAAACAGCAATTGATGCAAATAATATGCTGGCGTTACAGTTCGTAATGTTTTATGACGCAGCCCGGCAGCACTTCACTTCTTATTGTATGTATGTATGTTGGCGTGACAGTCCATGAAAAACCTGAGCCGAGCTTCTCTCAATCACCCATGCTGTGTGTGATTTCATTTTCCCATAGGTGAAAGGGACCTACAGTTTATTGCTGGTTCCGAACGGCGAATTGCGAGAAGCTTTTCATGACAATCTTACTACAGGGGGTTTTGTCAGAACCCCGCTGAGGAGAAGCACCGTGAAAAACACGTTCGATGACATGGCTGTATCGGGATTCGATCCCGTGTCATCGGCGTCAGAGGCCAACACACTACCCACTGCGCCACTCTCTTCACTTCTTATTAAGAAGCCGAAAATTGGGCCGATGCTTGGATCGCCTCTAAAGATTGGGAATTTTTTAAGTAGTAGTAGTAGAGAGCTTCAAGTATACATTTGTACACCTATTATTTGCATTATATAAATACTTCTGGCCCCACTGATACAGCTTTGCATACGCCTTTCTGCCACATTTCGTATTTTATTTACTATTTATAAGTTTTGACGAAAGAATGAGCATTCGTTTAGATGTAATTGTTTTCTATTTGAACTGAGTGGATTGCTTTTTTCGCAACTAAAGGATTAACTCGCATATTGCGAATCTACCGAAATAAATCACCCTAACATGTTATCATCAAACAACCAGTTGAAAACACTCCGCCAGCAAAATCACAAACCAGAAAAAAGGCAAATTGTCCAGCAGACAGAAAATAAAACAACACTCATCTGCGTATGACAATCCGCATTCTATAAACGTATAAAACACCTCATCTTATTCCCACTTCCCATGCTCTGTTGACCATGTGGTCCACCAGGAAAACCAAACCAAGAAAAAAAAATAAATAAATTTCAGCATGCGATATGAGCCTAGATATTTACATAAGATAAATGCAAACTTCCACAGGACGAAGTAGAAAGTTCCTTTTTGAGTTGTTTTTCGCTTGTTGCCACTTTGTTTTGTATTTTTTTTTTTTTGAGTTTTTTATGCAAATTTAGCCACGGGGCAAAAATTGGAAAGCGTCCACTAAAAAAACTTTGTCTACAGCAACGGCCTGCCAGAGCCACACATTTGACCGTAAGCGATTTAACCCACTTCTGTCGTCACTCCCATCTGAAGGATCTACATAGTTATGTTTTCCTCATGTCCCGCCTTTTCTTTTTTTTTTTTAAATGTTACCAGTCCTGCAATTAATTTACTCTTGCGTCCTATATTAGCCACAGTAGCCGGAATTAAATGACATTTATATATATACGCATATATGCTTGTTTTGCCTTCTTTACATATATCACTATTTCTATTTACCGTTATATTTTGCTATGGAATATATTTATTTGTGTAAATTTTATTTTAGACATAAATCCAATGAAAGCTAAGCTTCGATTTGTTTAATTCAATTTCCTCTTACATTTTGTTTTTTTCGTTTTTATATTATTATCTGTCGTACGTCCTAATATAAAATCTATGAGCAAATCAGCTTCGTCCTGGCTATTCAGCATTCAGGAAGGGATACTTTACGAAATAAGTAGATACAAAATTAAAATACATTACACGTTATGATATGGCGGCTCACGGATAGTAATCGGGTTTTATGAACTCATCCGAATTGTCAGGGGAATTAATGATGATAGGCAGACAAATGTCATCAGTTTTCCTCTTGCGTTGAGCAATGCTATACCTATATGAGGAGCATAAATAAATCAAAAAAGAAAATTATTTATATTTAACAATTAGAATAGTGAAAATAGCAAGTGCAGTGCAAGTGTATGATAAAATTGCCGATTGCCTCTCTGTAAGTGACTGGCTTTTCGAGGTCTGTTGGGTATACTTCTATGCCTACCGAAAAGCCGGACACAGCTATTGATAGACACTTACTTTCTTTTAGTTACTATTGATTTTAACCCCTAGACTCAATGGGATACTATAAACCAAGGCAGACTTTGTATTACTACTTTGGACAGGTCAAAATCCACTTTGAAGCCAATTGAAAAACTTGTGAGAAAGCTCACAGATCTCATGACATGTAGTCATGCGCCTTTTTCTGTTTTTTGTAATAGGCGAGCATGCAAGGTTGAACCTTATAATATCAGTGACACAGTCTAGGCAGAAGGTTAAGTAAGAGCACCGAGTAGATTCGTAAAATGAAGGCCAGTCAGCGGTTTTGTAGAAAAAACGAGCGACGGTAAGTGTTATGCTCTTACGATAGCGTGATTTTCTCCACCAAGAAGGAGTAACAGCCACGACCCGCTGTGTGCCAAATCGGTCAGTGTGAGAATCGTTCAACACAAGACGTAAGAGGACAGGAAGTTGACACCGATTTTTTTGATTTATTCATATTTTTCTTTCTCCATGCCCGGCACTTGTGTCCGTGCTCGAGGACTGCCCAGAATGGGTCCTAGCATCTGTCAGCATCTCTCAGTGCATCTCCGATATGCCTTCGTCCAGAACAAATTCAACAATATGTGGCTGCATTGCCGATCAGCCATTAAGGAAGTAGCTGATCGATTTTAAAGCCGCACACGACAGCATTCATGGCAAAAAATTGCTTGATGTGATGACCGAATTCGGTATCCCAGGAAAACCGATCTGGCTATAAAAAACGCGATGCATCGTGCAGTTCGACTCTAGAATTTCGGCAAAGAGATGTGCTGTCGAGTGATTTCTTCAATTTGGTGCTGGAGCAGATCTGTGCGACGGGCAGGTGTTAACAGGGAATACTCTACCTTCTACAAATCTGTCCAGCTGCTAGGATACGCGCGGTCTCAGCGTGACGTTGCAGAAGCTTTCACGGCGATAGAAGAACAGGCGAAACGAGTTGGTCTTAAAGACAACGACGACAAACGACACCACAGTGTAGATCCGGCATAGAATCGCCCTTGGCAACCGCTGCTACTTGGGTCTGTCCAAACAACTTGGATTAAAACTGCTCAATCGAAGAACCAAAGTCATGCCTTACAAAACGTTCATACTGCCAGTCTTGTTGTACAGAGCCAAAGGTAGACTCTCCTGTCTGTGAGGAAGGTAAATGGAGAAGAAGACACAACCGCGAACTCTACGAGCTGTACCAAGATGTGGATGTAGTCCGGAAGGCAAAGATCCATCGACTACACTGGCTCGGCCACATCGAGCGCAAGAACAGCAACGCACCAGCTAAGAGGGTCTTCGCCTCCGTAGCTCCTGGTTTGAGAAGATGAGGAAGACCGAAACTCCGGCATAAAGACAAAGAAATTGCGGATGTACGACAACTTGGTCTTGATAACTGGAAGCAGCGTGCCCGGGACCGTTAAGGATGAAAGGTAGGTATAATTTAGGCACTGATCCTCCACGGATTGCAGCCCTGGTAAGTAAGAAAGTAAGTTCTTGGCGTGCGTCAACATAGACTTAGAGGCTGGCGTAAGAGGTGTAACAATCAATATACTCTCAGACAGTCAAGCAGCGCCCAAAGCATTGAGCTCGTATTAAAAGAACTCAAATTCCGTTAAAAAATACCATGACGACCCTCAAGACCAAAAGAAATAAGATCAAACTCTTGTGGGCGCCAGAGCGCAACGGCATTGAGGGCAATGAAATCGCCGACCAACTCGCTAACAAGCATTTACAGCTAGCACGATTTTCTGCTGGCAGTTTCCAGTGTCGCACGCCCAGTTGGTTGAGGTCCCTTATCACCTGTGTGCTCCACCTTAGATGCGGCCGTCCTCTGAAACGTCCTCCCTCTGGGTGGGAGTCGAATACTCTTCGGGCCGGAGCTGTGCTTACCATTACTCTAGATGGCCTAACCATTTTAGACGCTGGATCCGTAGATGTCGTATAAGGCCGATGTCGTTGTACAGCCTGTACGATTCTCGGTTGAATCTTCTCCTCCACTCTCCGTCAACACAAACGGGACCGAGGATTGTACGCAGAATTTTCCTCTTAAAACGACCAATAACTTTCTGATAGAGTTCAAGTCTTTGCGCCGTAGAGGAGGACCGGGTCGAATGAGGTTTTATAGAGGATCACCTTAGTTTTCGGAGAGAGGGCTCTACTACTCATCTGCCTCTTGAGCACGAAGAAACAGCAGTTTTTCGGCGGCTAATCTGAGCGCTGGTGGTGTTGTCACTGGAACAGCGAGAATTCTCCATTGTTATCTTGCATAACCTGGAGAGTTTGGTGGGGATGTCAAAACATAACATGGCTCTTATAGCTCCACCCTATAGACACTGTCATATGCGATTTTAAAATCGACAAAAAGGTGGTGTGTATCTTCTCCAAGATCTGCCGCAGTGTGAACATTTGGTCCATCGTGGATTTTCCTGGCCCGAAGCCACATTGATAGGTACATATGTACCTATTAAATTGTTCATGAATGGTGTTGATACAGTACTGCAGAGAAGATCTCATACGCAATGTTAGGGAGACATATTCTCGTAAGTCTAAGTTGGGTGGACGGAATTCTTTCTTATCTTCGTCCAGTATGAATGGTGAGTTGGTGCGTTCTGCCCCTCTGAATCAGCATTCTATTGATATTCTTAAATTGAATACAGTCGATATCAGAAGACTGGTCAGCTACCTTACGGGACACAATAGTCTGAGATTGCATCTCAATAAAATTAACCCCTTGTCTGAAACTGAGTGTCGACTACCTATGTCTTGGGAACGAGGAAACTGCAGAGCACATACTGTATGTGAGTGTGTTGCCCTTTGCTACTTTCGGAAGCGTATCCTCCTGAAGGGAGGAACATAACACCTATTGCGTTGCAAAATAAATTCAATCTTTAGGAAAAAAACAAGTTTTCCACATCAAAATCGATGACTTATCGCAGAGCTCTCGTATGGGATGCTACAAGTTATTCAGTTAACGAGACTCGAAAGCAAGCTAAAATTGTTCGACTACCTATAACAACGGTATCAATTGACAGCTTGTTAACCCTTTCTAAAAGCAGCTGTGCTAATTACTTTAATGTCTATCATTAAACAAAAAAAAGCCCAAATACTGTCCATAGCAATCACTTAATTTAAATACGCACCTCTTGATGAATGTCCATATTCCTTTGGTGGATTCTCTGTGTACAATATACTTTTCCCTATCGCCAGTGAACCTTTTCGATCTATCGACCCGGCGCCAGATGCTGACGATGATAAACTCGAACCCGATGTCATTGATCCACCATTACCCCCTATAACGTTCGACGTTCCCAACAGGTCCGACTTCATTGGAAATACCTCTGGCTGTATCGCTTTTGTTGTCTCATTTCGCAACGAAATGATATTGTCTACCGATGAAAAGAGAAAACCGTAAAAACCATCAAACAGAGATTAATGACATGTCCATGACTAGTGAATAGAGAAGAACGAGAAAAATATAAAATATTCCCTTGTTCAAGGAATCTACATTTTGGTTAACACACATACATACATAGATACAATACCCAAAAAAAGGAAACAAATCGGAAGAGAAACTTGAAATGTGTCAATTTGCCTCTCAACTTTCGAATAAATTGATTTTTCGAACGTAAGCTCATCCCGATAGTGTGCCTCGATGAGCACATACTTCTGACCGCAATCAATTTTCATCAATAAGTAAGAGATATGAACTTCCTATCCACCATCTTCATTGGTAGCGTCTTGTACTTTATCCCTTTTCAATTGGAATCCGAAAAATCCCTCAAACTATCCTGGTGAAGCAAACGATATCGGGAATGACCAACAGTCATTGGCCTAACAAATGACATCAGAAAACGAAGCGACAGACGTTCGAAAGGACGACAAATCGACCAGCTTCGAACTCTGCCATCTGTAGTACATATTCAAGACAATGCCCATTCGTCATCCCTCATTCTTCTGAATCATCTGAATTAAGTTTAATTTTGTGGAAAAAACATATGACGGCAGGATGTTGTAAGGATTTCGTCTGTCTTACTATGTGAGTAAGCATTAATCTACTGACGGAACACATTCGACGAGAGAATGGGAAAGAAAAACGGACAAAAAGGTCACCGCTTTTCACAATGGCTTTCGTCTGTCCCGTTTTACGATTTGTCTAAGGATTCATATACTTTGGTTGAACTACCACTCGTATTTCATTGCGGTCGATGAGGATTTTGCGGCGAAAGCTAGGTGTATGAACATGAAAGGATTATGTACGACTGCTAAGTACTAGTGAAAGAATTCTTATTCAACTTGGACGTGGTACTACATGAGATACGTATCTTAGATGTGGGATTCAGCACTTATGTATGTACATATGTGGAGGAGAGTATAGTATTTTATTATTTTGAGATAAAAATTTCGTACTAAAAGGAGAAATTCAATCAAGGATTTAAAGCGATTTTGATTGGTACCTAACTTACTCTCTTTTTGCTCGATAGCTGCATGTGTTACTTGCTTCGATGGCGACGATGGCATTGGGATTTCTGAAAACATAAGAAACATCGAATCAATTAAAACTAATGTTCGCTTTCATGATTCCTTAAAGCACCACTTCAAATGAACAGAAAAAGAACTAAAAAGCAGCTAAACAACATGAAAACGCTTTGATGGAGCTTAAGAAATGACGGATGCTAGAAAGAGCATTTTTAATGGGTGGAAGCCACGAAGGAACTGGTAGGTGGAAAGTGGTGGATAAGACATGCACTTTGCTGGAATTAGATGAGAAAAACCATATCCGTAAGATTAGAACTAAATGATGAAGATTCTTCCCCCATCTTTTTGTCCACACTTCTTCTGAGGTAACGAGGATGCGAGTTTGCTTTATGGAACGGTGTATTTCTTCACATAAAATGTACTTAACCCAGCATTTCGTAGGTACATGGCAAAAAGGTAAAGTTCTATGTACATATGTATGTATGTATGTGCAATGAGGCTGTATTTCTTTTTCTGAAGTTATCCCTTTTCGTGTTGGTTTAAGGTAGTGTTTACTTAAGCAGATTGCGTCTTAAGTTCATTTCAATTTCTTCTCTTGGTCGGAGCTTGGCGATGATGCAAATTGTTACCCGAGGCAATGAGGTATATCCAATGACCTTCGAGCACTCTATTTGATTTCTATCTGCGGCTCTATTGCAGAAGATATTTAGTAGTACCTAGTAGTAATGACACAGAATTTTTGATATTAGGTTTTGAAGGAGTATAGATTTATATATTAACATCAATTGCTAGTAAATCATTGCAAAGAGCTTCTTGTGAGTAATTCTACCCTGTTACTCTCACTCGTTTTCTGTCACCCTGGGTCCAGCGATACTGGTCACTGAAAGTTGTACCCCACTCCAAAGCTGCTTTTACTGGATATGTCAGTCTTCGACACCGTATAGAGTTCTCATTCGTCAGGTACAATTTGTCGCGCAAGACGTTACAATGGGTACAGTACGGTGGTTGCACCTACTGTTGAAACAGCGACACCAAAATGTGGCAACCCAAAGACCACTGCCACTCCTGGGTCGACGACCACTAAGGATCGCCCAAATACATCCACAGATCGTCCCCCTACTAAACTCAGGGAATCCTCGACAGGAAGTAAATCAGTGGGTCGCTTCTATCGGACCGGTAGTGGCGCAACAATAAGCCATACCTTGTGGCCTACTGTCGCAAGAAATGAGTGGGCTGAGTGCGCTGCAGGGCAACTTTTACAATGCCAAAGGTGCCTCGGACAACTATAGCCTGCGATTCTATCGCAACAAAATCTCCCTGGGACTCATCCAGAAACTGTGGGTTCATAAAGGTAAGATTATGGGCTTCCAAAACGGGTCGCGTAAGTTAATTTACGCTGTTGGAGAAGCCCCTCCTAGGGCCTATTGTTTGATCCATTTTAATACATATTTTCTCCCTATTCCAGAGTTTATAAAAAGGGACCTGGCAGCCCTCATCGTGGAAGTCTTCATTGACGAAGGAGTAAGGGAGATCGTGTGCACCTCCACCTACTTCCCAGGAGGCGGCAACCAAACCCTACCCATCGGCGCAAACGATATTCGCTGATTGGATGCGATGCCAATGGCCACCACGTGGAATGGGGCAACAGTAACACCAACAAACGATGTAAGTCAGTTTTTGAAGATTTACTTAGTAGTAATCTCGACGTTGCCAATAAGGCAACCAACTTACCTTTATAAATTCAATTAGAGAAGAGACACTTGACCTCACAATCTCTAGCCCCTTTGCCTCTAGTCTCACTATCTGAACACTTACATATCGGATTTAACATCTCTAGTGAGCTTAAGGAAGCTGAGCTTAGATATTATCCTAAGCGAACAATAGATATTATCTTGGGCTCTTTTCCAAGTTCCAATTGCCGCTAAAGAAGACATGTTTCTTAAATAGATTGCATTGACAGGATAAGTACACACAAGCAGAGTGTACCCTGATAAAATGCACAGCTCGAATCTCTAAGGACACAGGTGAGATCTCTGTACATTTGAGGTACATTTCCTTGGTTCTACTCCCTAGCATATGCCCTTTGAGGACCAGACGAGCGTCACAAGTAACATCGCTAATCGGCAATCTGTTCATTAAAGCCCTATAAGGCCCCAGTCAAAGACGGTGTTCTTCCTGCTATTCTACAAAATGGACTCAACATTATTCTATCACCACTGATAGTTCTTTTTAGGTCCTGTTTCAACGTTGGCTATATCCCACAAACCTGGAGAGGTCAACGTTGTCTTCATCCCCAAGATTGGAAAACCAAATGAACAACCTAAATCCTATCGCCCTATCAGCCTAACATCAGAGGTTCCCCAAAGAACCAGATACCACCGCATCCTAATCAATATGTATGTATGTATGTATGTATTTTGGCGTTACAGTCCATGAAGAACATGAGCCGAGCTTCTCTCAATCACCCATGTTGTGTGTGATTTCATTTTTCCCATAGGTGAATATCAATATGCATATCATAAAAAACGATATACTGAGAATGCAACTACATCACATTCACACGCAAGGGGATCGCAATTTGCGCCTTTATCGATATTGAGGGGGCTTTCGATAATACTGGCTATGACTCGATCACCACTGCACTATCCCCACTATCCCCACAGCCCATGAAGGACTAGAGCCAAGCTTCGCTTCAATCACCCATGTTGTGTGTGATTTATTTTTCACACAGATGAAAGGGACTTACAGTTTAATGCCGATTCCGAATGGCGTGAGTCGCGAAGCTTTTTCGAGGCAAGTTATACCACGGCGGGGTTTTGCCAGTACCCCGCCGAGGAGGGACGGGAGAGACGCCGCGAAATAAACATTCGATGAAGTTGATATTATCGGCATCCGAACTCGCTCATCGTGCGTCAGAGTCCAACACACTAACTACTGCGCCACGGCGCCCTCGCCGTCCCACTAACCACTGGATTAGGGCGACGCTAAAAAACCGTATAACCGTATACCAGCCACATTCGGAGAGGTCTCGCTGACAGTATCGGGGTCTAAGGGGTGTCCAAAAGGAAGAGTCCTTTCACCCTTCCCTGGTCGATAGCTATCGAGGACCTACTTTACAAATCTCGGCTACGATGTCATCCGATACGCCGATGACCTAGTAGTTATTGTTACGGGCAGGTGCGATATTTCTGCCTGTCAACGCATGCATCTTCTCTAAATGGTACAGATACAGGATTAAGTTAAGTATCTAGGTATTCACTTGATCGCAAACTTAACTGGAACTCCAACATGGAAACCTGTAAACCTGGGGATTAAAATCTAAAGTAATCCACTGTTATATACCGCGATATCATCAACATCCGCAGTATGGTGGGTAAAAGTTGAACAAAAAACGATAATCGTTAAACTCGAACGCCTTCAGAGACTACCGTGTCTCGGCATTACAGGCGCTATGCCAACCTCCCCTACAGCAGCCCAAGAAGCTTTGATTGAAGTTACTCCACTGCACCTTTTTATTATAAAGGTCACATTACGCGGCTACGCTCGGAAACAGGCCTACCTTGTAGACCATTGGTTCACATGTCCATTTTGGAATATCTTGCTGAGCTGGATATGATTACCACAGTCTGGGACGCATTAACGCACACCCTCACTTTTGACAAGAGATTTGAGATATTGATCCCGAACCGCTTAGTTTGGGAAACCGGGGTTCCCTTGCTCAACGTCAAAAGCCTTAGGTGGTACACTGATGGCTCCAAGATGGTTTCTGGCGTTGGCCCCGGTATCTTTGGATCAAATAGGAAAAGGCTAGTATCTCCCAATCCGAATTACACGCCATCCTGACGTGCGTTAACGTAAACTTAGAGACTGGCATAATAGGAGTCAAGCAGCGCTCAAAGCGCTGAGCTCGTATAGCACGAACTCAAAATCCGTTAGGGAATATCACGATGCCCTATAGGATCTAGCCAAAAGAAACTCTGGTGTGTGCCAGGGCACAAAGGCATTAAGGGCAATGAAATCGCAGATCAACTAGCTACATACTATGTGTGACACTGCTCCACACCAGTTAAAAAGCAATTGACAGGATTAGCAATAAAATTTTGCACTGGTTATTGCTTTTTTACCAGTTAGATCTACTTGGTGACAGCATTTTGGACAACTTGCTTTGGTCAGTAAGAGATCGAGTACCTAGGCAGCAAGCTTTTTTGATGATGTGTAAGGATGGTGTGAATGCTCACACAACTATACGTATTTATTTCCAAGGCATTGGTCACATGTTATGGCAAGGCAAGAGTTAGGGTTCCTTTTGCTAAGGGATGCGTAACAGCAGTTTCTTGATTCTGTGGTGACTTTTGTGATTAACGTCGCTTTCTCGTTATTTTTTTCGTACACTGCTGTATCTCTCTGCGTCATTCTCGTTTAGTGGCTGAGTCTCCTCTTTGTATGATGTATCCTTCCTATTTTCCTCAGTGTTTAAGAGAAAACCAAAAATTATAAATACAAATAAGCTTCTGCCGTTTTGTGTCAAAAATCAATACCATGCGGATACCACGTCAAAGAAATATTCATATTTTAGGGCTATCGTAGAACCTGCCCAGTTTTTGGTATCTTTATATAAAGTAAAGCGCTGCTCACATTGGTCGCATAAGTGAAATTCGGAAGGAACAACGTCTGGTGAATACTTCGGGTATGGTATTTCAATTAAGTTGTTCCAAGAAGCTTTGACTGACGTTGCAATATGCGGATGTACATTATGATGTAGAAGAATAATTGTGTCGTATCTGGATAGTAAAGGTGCGGTGGGATTACCCCAATTATTTTCCAATTGATATTCAGTTTGATTTTGGACGAGACTCATGATCGAAGTTCGACCACGAAAAATCAGCAAAACGCCATAGCTCTAGATTATGCTTTATCACGAGAGATTGAAGCGAATCATGGAACAAAAATGTTTACCTTTCAATTCTATTTTCTTGACGACAAATTTCCAAATACCAATAAACCCGGCCAATAGCACTCGTCTGAGAAAGTGTGCCAAGTACAATTACAATAAAACTGCCAAACTCTACGACAACAATGTCAGATTTGACATACTTACATTTGTGGTGTCATATCTTAAGACTGGAGTTTGTACGTAGTGTTACTTTCAGTGGATTTTCTACGGTGTATAAAAATGTATCTTTAAAGTCGAACTTACTGTTCTTAATCGATACAACTAAGCCTCAGATTTCATAAAAATTAAGAAGCTTCCCATCTTTAAACTTAAATAAAACGAAATGTGTGAGCTATTCGTTTGAAAGACCTATCGATACCTTCTGTGTGGAATATAACATCGTTCAAATGTCCGCCGCTTAGTCTGACCGATGGCATGGGCTATGTTGGCTTCAAGGGCCGCTGTGGTTTGTGACTTATTCGCATAGACGTGCGAATTCAGGAAACTCCACAAGGAAAAGTCTAACGGGGTCAAATCGCAAGATCTTGGCGGTCAGTTAACATCACCTCGACGAGAGATGATCATGCCCTCGAATCTCTCGTGCAGAATTTCTATTGTGGCGTGAGTTGTGCGGCACTAAGCGCCGTCCTGTTGAAACCACATGCTGTTGGTGCCCGTATCCTCAAATTCGGTCCAAAGAAGTTGGTAGTCATCGACCTATTGCGCTCGTCGTTGACTGTGATGGCTTCGCTAACGTTGTTCTCAAAGAAATATGGATCGATGACGCCGCCAGCCACACCAAACAGTGGCTTTTTCGGGACACTTAATTTGTTGAAGTACCCATTTATCCCTATCGCTGAAGATGATTTTTCGATGAAAATTCAGCGAACACACGTCATTATCTATGGTCCTCACCATCAGCTTTTGGATCAGTTGAATTTTGTACGGGTGCATGTCCAAGTCACGATGCAAAAAATCGCCAATTTGTGCAAAGGCCGAGTTCTTGCGAGCGATGCGAAATCGACTATCCCGGATTCTCCTGCACACTCTCACGGACAGCATCGGTGTTTTCGCAGATCTTGCCTTTCGTCGACGCACGGGTGTAGATTTATCGCTTACTGAACCAGTGGATTCAAATTTATCCACCACACTGCGAATAGTCCTCTCAGTAGTACGATTATGGCGACTGTTGCCCAAAGAGAACACCCATTTTGATAAATTGGTTGAACGCTATGTCCATCTATGGTGATTTGGCGAAATAGACTGAATAAATGAGAATCAATTTGGAGCTCTAGGCTGTCGGGACTCTTTTTTGTTTTGTTTTTATCAAACACTTGTGCTCCTATGTAGTTTGCCTTTAATTTTTTCATTTGAATGTTTGACTTCTGTAATCTAATGGAATGCTTCCACACCGATTTAACCTACAGCACGATTGTGGTAGCACACCAAAGTTGCTTAACAGCCTATTTCCCTTGCTCAGGGCTCCAGCAATAGGTAAACAATCTCACAATCGTAAAAGAAACATAAAATCCAATCCAAACACTTAGGCATAACTTATATAGTGACTTTATCATCACCATGACCTTGCATGTTCACGTCAGCAAAGTTACAACTTTTCCTCGTGTCCCCGCAGGCATATCAACAGCTTGTTCGAATGAAGAATTACAAATTCCTCAATAAGGTCAGCCACGCACGCAATCGAACAACTTTCCAAGCACCCACTCTACTTATTGCCCTAAACATAGGAAACTTACACCTCCTCCATGGTATCGGAGCGTCCCATCAATTCCCATTAGACTGGACGACGTCACTAACATCTGTTCAAATATTTTACCTGACTTTGCACACATTAAGCACTCGGGTGCTGCAAGGACGATATTTTTGCAAATATTGACGTTTGGCTCTCGGTTGTCTTGTCAAACATCTGTGGAATTGGCTCGAAGAGCTTTTACATGGACACGTACGTGCAGCAGCACGTCGAGCCGTAAAAGCGTACCATTGATAACCGTTTACTTCGGTGGAACTTTTCAAAATTCAATTGGAAAACTTGGTCTTGGGGCCAGACCCGCTGGGATGAAGTGAAGATTCACACACAAAGATGCAGAAACAGAAGAAAGTAAAGTGGAATCATCTGCCCGAAAAGTATTATCAAATGAACTGCAAATTCAAAAGCGAATTTCATCGAAAAGAACGAATTACATCCCGACGGACAGGAAGCAGGAGAAATGAAAGTGATGTGCCCCGAACTGAAGTCATGCCGGCAGCCTCGCCAGCAATGGCAATTTTCCATCATCGTCGTCATCATCAATATTTTAGATAGTTTCTCTGGAGTCGTGTGGAGTTGTGGATTCCTTCTGCTAACGACAAACTTTCGGCTCTCATCTTGACTTTGTTTCGACTTTAGTTTGGTTTTCTTCTTCGATCTATCGATAGTCAGATTTCCTTGAAGACGAGCATAGTAAGCGGTAAAATAGAAGTTTGTCGGACTAAAGTTCTTTGCCGTACCCGTACCACATAGTATGCATATGTATGTACATACTGGTGCTGGTAGGGTGTGCATAAATGGACCTTGGTCCTGGTCCCGATGTAAAGCTCTTTGACGTTGCATTATAGATTTTTGGTGGATTGCACATTAAATGGAGGAAAAAGAGAGAGCCATATCCCTACCAAGTAGCGTAAAATAGAAAATAAAACCTGGAGGAAAGAATAACCGTTAAAGCAGGTCAAAGCCGAAGAACAGCATCGAAACTGTGCATGTCAATAAGATAGAAGACCATTTCGTAACCCAGAAATGGAGGTGGGATGGGGACGCGATGGTGGCGGATGATGGTTGGATGGTGGCAAAGGGAATATGTGTTTTAACAAGGATGCATAGTAAATATGTACATATGCACGTACACTGTGCATTCAGACACTTACCATACACTCGTATTGATCCTTCCGTTTCCCCCAGCGAATTCTTCGAGATGCATCGATAGTTTCCAAAGTCTCCGTATTGTAAATTCCTTATCGTTAGTTTCATGTGTGCCCTGAAACAGAAAGAGGAACAAAATAAGCGGATATTAAGAAACGCAGTTTCCGTGGGGAATGTAGTGGAGTTGAATTCTTGATAACAACAGCCAGGCAAAGAAGCTTCTTTGTTTTGTGTCCTTGGTGTGGTTTTTTGCTTTTTGCTATTCACGTGCAAGTATACTCACAAGTTCATTGGTGCTTTAGTGCTCCAGTGCTTCAGTGTTTCATTGGATCAGACAAGTAATGCTATAACTCGGGATGCGGTTAGAGGACTTTTGGGAATTACAGAAAAGGTTGATTGCCTGATTATCGGCGAATTTAAACATAGTACATACATAGATGTATGTATATACCAATGCATTCATTTGTTATTCCACAAATAACTTTATGGACTTGTTCTCTGGAAATCTATAATATTTTTTTACTCGAGCGAATATGTGGATACACGATCAACAAGAAGGATTACTCAACAGTGATCAAGTAAAAGGAGCACATTTACTCTTCTTCGAATTCGCTAAAAGTTAATTGATTTCCACTCGTAGCTGCACTTGTAGAGCTACTTTACGTCTGTGCACTCCACTCATCCTTAAATCCGATTTGCGTTTACGATACCATAAAGCATACCTGTATGAATTCTCCGTGTAATCCGTTTTGTATTTTTTACTCGGAAGTACCATTACCGAGTTGTATACCCAATAAATGATCGCTCTGAAATGAAAAATCGGAATTTAAGGCAAACTTTGCTCCACTGTTCGGTCCTTTGATACAAAATTCAACGTGCATGATGGGACGGAACAGAAAACTCGAAAAACAAAAAAAAAAAAAAACAGGGAAACCCTTGCATTTGACTCAAAGTAGAAGGTACAATGTCGGTATAAGAAAATAAGCTCACTTGGGATGTGCTTCCGTATGACAGTCTATAGTAACATCAGTACCAGCTGGTGCTCCAACAAGTTGATTTGGTACCCATATCATCGGTGAAACTGTAAGACGTACAAGAAAATCCTTATAATGGCAAAAAAGACAAGACTAACCTCACGAAAGCATAGGGAAAGAAAGCAAATGCTCATCTGCCCTCCTTTGAGAAGACAAAAGGCCAAATATAAATTTAAATCAAAAACAAAAAAAGAAAAGAAACAAAAAACTGTCGTCATTTCCTTCGTCACACTAGTGTGCTAGAGATTACTTTTACCTTTCTACCGAACGAACGTGTCCCGAATAGCTAACGAGACCGGTAACAACGCTGACGATAACGACAAATGCGACGCTTCCTGGCAGACAAACTTACCTACAATATATGCACATAGATAGTATAAACGTAAGGCTTCATTCGTTGGCTAATACCATGCCGTCATCGTCATAGACAACGCCCGGCAATATATGTCATATGCATGAACATTTGTCAGAACGAACATTTCAAATTCACTTCACTGCCGTCGACGAAGGACAATGATCAGAAAAATACAACAAAAACGTTTTTTTTTGTAGAAGAAGAAAACTTACATTCAACATCCAAGATAATCCTTTTGGACACAGATGGAGGAACACCATTTGTCGCTATACATAGATACGCTCCCATCTCGGTTCGACTAACTTTGGATAGTGGCAAGACCTCGCCATCGTACACTAGCACTGTGGACAAGACCATCCGACCATTTGCGTACAATTTTTTTTTGTGTTGTGTTTCCGTATTTTTCAACGGATTAGGCAGATGTCAAACCCGAGTATCCCGACCATACCGTCGAACGACATGAACAAGGATGTTACGTACGTCCGCAAGTCCATACAACCAGAGTCAAAATATTGTGGCATGAGCATTAGAAAACATAAATAAAATTTTTCTCTTGTTAGTGGATAGTAGACTGTAGAGCTTGTTTTATAATAAAATAAATATGGTATGTATCCCCCTCAACCGTGCTTTAGTCCATCAGGTATAACATAACGCTTGTGGAGGATCGACCTTACTTATTTAGACTTTGGCACAATACGTACTCGTACCTTTTCCTTTCTTCTTCTTTTCGACAGCAATCTCCTCGCCATCCTCACGTCGCCAGATGATTTTCGGCGTTGGAAAACCATCTGCCCGGCATGTCATGTTGATATTTTGATTTTCCCGAACTGCCACCGATGACGGTGTACTCTCGATGTCCAGTATATTGGGTGGAACTGTATGCGTGAATAGTATCAAAATAAAATATGGAAATATTCATAGTTTTTCTCTTGTGGTATATGAGTACATACCGACGACCTGCAGATAGCCGACTTGACTAATCATTGGATTCGTGTTCACCTGACACATGTAGTGTCCCCGATCGTCCTGGTGCGCTTGATTCACATGCAACAGCCATGTGTTTGCATTATCGTACGTTATACTGTATCGAGGTATTCGAGAGATGACATGCCGATGAATAGTCAATATCATCTGTCTGTCAATATGAATCCATGCCACCTGCAACCAAACACACTCGGTCAATAAGCAAAAAACAAAATCGCATGTTCGAAATGGACAACCAGCTGCTGCAGAATGACCTAAATTCATATCTTTGGTGTCGTCCGGCAAGGTCATGCTGTTGTGACACTGACAATCGCCTGCACACTTTTCGGCCCACACCGATATTCAATTACAAATTATTTTGATAAATTGGAAACGATTTCTCACATCTCTATTGTGTGTCCACAAAACAAAATCAACCTCATTGCGGGCCTAAATTTGAATTCCCATTGGAGCACTTTTCAGAAACTGACAAATCCGAAACACACGTAAAGCAAGTACACTTGTCCGGACAGACAACTATCGGCATGGGAGGCGATTTAATGTCCCTCGATTGTTGAAAATTCCTCTGAATCTTTTATATGTACATTATAACGTCATGTACCGGACATATTCTAGCACTAACCACACGTACGTTAAGCCGCACCCCAAGGGGTTCCGATTCCGATTGCTACTCTGATCCTGACTAATGAAAATCCAAAGAACTCTATCGAATTCAATTGGGAAAAGTCAGCTCGGTGTGCTCGATGCTCCGGAGAAGGGGAACGACACTGACTGTGTTCTACACAAACCCCAACCCAATGCCGGCCTATTATCATGGAAATGTAATAAATGGTCAAGTGACACGCCATGGTTGAGATACTGACAGTGCCTAAGTACCTACTGACAGCACATGGAGTTTTTTTGTTTATTTAGTGAAACGGAATTTTTGTGCAAGTAAAGTAGAAAGAATCTGAACTATAGATTGATTTGATTTACTGGCATGACTCACGCACAAACTGTCTCAATCAAAATCTCAATTTTCAAAATCGATTCCATCTCCGTCTGACGCTCCGCTCTCCGTCTGCCGCTTAAATTGAATACCAATGGTGTTGGAAAAGTATTAATTCATAGCTCTTACCTTGTACGTTCCAAGATGCTCGACGACGCAAGGCAAATTCGCGTCCCGGCCCACGGCAACTGTTACGTTCGGTATGGGTTGAGCAAAACGAGGTTCATCCATCATCACTGCAAAGAAGATACAAAATGAAAACGAGAAGAGAGAGAATGGAAGGAGAATGATGGTACGACTTACGTACAAAGAGTGTAAGCTGTAAGTAATGTAAGATCAATTGAGTCAAACTTTTACAACGAGCAGATGGGATAAAGTTTTCTTGCATAATTTACCATTAAATTTAATTAAGGGCTAAAAGACTGGCTGACCCCTTTGATTCATCCGTAGAACTGTGCATAATTCAGAGGATAAGGTGCGAGGAAATTAAATTCACTCTGACGAGAGTTGTGCTAAAGTTAAATTGACTCCAAACCGAAACTATCAGATTAAATTGGGTCGACAACCTTTGCCACATTCCACGTCGTCGCCGTCTATTCCTGCCACCAGGCAAATACAAGTACTTGATATTTAAATTTAATTATACTTAAGTTGATTGAAATTAGGTGAAAATACTGGCTTGCGGTGCTTGTAAATGAAATTAGATGGAGCACTCGTAAGGTTGGGGGTAATTAATAAACAAACTTAACAAAATCGATAATTGGTCTTGATTAGGTTCGTTAGGTCGAGATAATGAATCCTTATGCGGCGATACTTTGTCTAGGCGGTTATTGTTATCATTATGGATTAGTGGAGACTTTTGATATGATGATCCATCCGAAAATAAATTACGTACTCGGTGACCTAAAACCACTAACTCGATACACTCAGGATAAGTGGTTCCAACAACACCAAAACAAGCGTCCCAATTTACAATAAGATATTTTCAGAAACGGACATAATAGAAAATTCCTGCGGTTGAATCATTAAATCCTGAGGTTGGAACACGATATAACAATCTGGTCCCTGACTCAATTGCTATATTTGTTCATCCGCTTGTTTCTGTCATTTTAACATTGCCGTGCTCTAACACGACACGCGATGTGTTAAAGAAAATTAATTGTGAACCTGAATATGACGCTTTCGTGATGACAGCGTAAAACAGGAGGCAGTTTCCACACAATTTGGTTCGGAGCCAGTATACGAGTAGAACTTAAATTCGATTGAGCCCAAGTAGACCGTAAATGCTTGAAGAAGGAAGGGGTCTGTGTTCCCAGCGCCAACATCAGAAGAGTAAGTTTCTTTAACATCGATTCCAATACCTTCTAAGCCGGTCTTTATGGTAGACCATAAATCGAGAAGTTTCAGAAAAGAAATATTAAGAAGTACGTCTTTGAAGAAGCACATGACCATGAATTTTGCGGGAAGTTTGAACCAGCTTGGGAAGCGTGAATCTGCTCCTAAATAAGAGCAAATGCGAGCCCGATGAAAAATGATTGAGTTTGTTCAGTGACAGGATAACAATAGACAATAGAGGATCGCTAGCGATATTTCGTCTGTCACCTGTCACCTGTAATTTGGTACCTTCGTTTCTGGATATGTCGAATCTGACATTGTCATCGTAAAGTTTGTCATTTGTAATGGTAATCGTAGACAGACCGTTTTGTCAAAACAAGCCAACTAAATAGTGAGCATTTTCGTGTCATGATTTTATACGACTTTCAACGTGGACTAAGCTAACAACGGTGTACTTCGCTTGCTTCGACTTTGTCAATGAAGCACCATCTCGAGCCACAATGTTTCGCTGGTTTTCCGAATTCAATCCCAGCCCGCTACAGGACTAATTTCGTTTATATCGTCCAAAATCGGTTATTGTGCTGTCGGGCAACGTCTCTCCGATCTGATACTATACTGCTGAACTTGAGAAGTTCAGGTTCGCAGAGCGTGATGTTAGGCTCGTAGAAAAAACGTTCCAACATGAGACACCCGAACCCTTTTCATCAAGCTAGCATTAATGGATCGGATTAATGTTGACGAGCCTTGCAAGAAACGAAAAAAGGACAATGATCTTCAGCTCTGTACACATACCGCGTGCAGCTAAACAACCTGCGGATACCCTAGACAGACCGCTATAAAGCGGACTTAACTGCCATCTAGGAAATGCAATAGAATACACTGGGTAAAAAGCAGACTGCGATATTTACTACGGTGACTGCTATAGGAAGAGAGGACAACGATGGTGGACTAAGGTGAAGTTAATAGTTTTCTGGTGAAAATTGAATTGTTAAAGTGAAGGACACGCCATAGAAATAAGTGAAATTGTGAAACGACACTCTCCTCGAGGGCAGTCAACTAAATTAGTGACAAAATCACATAGCTGACACTATGGTTTTTGGCGAACCGGTGCGTGGAGAGAATTTGTTTACTCATTAGTATGAATTTGTTTACTCGTTAGATCTGTACTGGAAATTTGTTATTGGCGAGATAAATGTGATTGTCTCCAAGTCTTAAGGCAGTTAACACAAAGATAGAATGGACAATATGGGATCGGCTTATAAATTTTGCCAAGACCAAGATGTTGCACATTTTTTATTCCATCATTTCTTGAGGATGGTTGGACAATTGGAATAGCACCACCTGAAATAATACATCGCTTGTTAAGATTGATGATTATTTCACGCCGTTTGGAAAAAGATGTGAGGCCCCTCTGTTGTGGCTGTCTGCGAATAAGTCATTGGACGATTACGGCAGTGGAGCACTGAAACGATTGCATATGGTGATTCAAAATTGAGGAGAGATCGAGCTAAATCTGGATCGTACAAGCTTGAAATGAATTGGCTGATTTTGGACGGAATTGCCGAACCTGCACCGCCTGTATCAAAGGACCAACCACAATATTACATGCTGCATCGTCCCGTATATCGAGAAGATAAAGAGACCACAGGAACGCGCATTGTCTCCGACGCCTCAGCGAAGTCAGCTGGTGGCTCAGCGCTGAATGATTATCTTGGCGCAGGTAGCAATTTCCTGCCTGAGATGTTGAATTTTCGTGTTAATCGAATTGTTTTGACCGCAAATATTGAAAAAGCGTTTAGGCAGATTGTCTTGAACAAAAAAGATCGAGATGTGCACAGATTCTTCTGGTTTAAGAAATCGATCAATGATTTCGATTCTCTTCCTGCATTGCAAGAGTATAGAATGACGCGAGTTACATTTGGAGTAAAATGTAGTCCATTTCTTCTAGGAGTTACATTGCAATCGCAACTAAACCGTTTCAAATGCGATCATGATATTACTGAACTGCTGAAGCGGTCCTTTTACATGGACGATTCAGTGCTCAGTGTCGACAGTGAAGAGATGTCGGAAAAAGTTTTTGAGCTTGGAACATCATGCCTGAAAGAGATCTCAATGAATCTGCATAAATAGAACTCGAACAGTGGAACTCTTCAACGAGATCTGTTGGGAGATTTGCGTCCTGATCGGAAAAAGGTACCAAACCAAACCATTCCAGGTTTAGCGCAGCGGATGAATTTATGATTGAAGATGAATTTCTAAAACAATGTGGTGCAACTGTGACGAAGCGGCAAGATATGATGTTGTTAGATCGGGAAGGATGAAAGGGGAACTACGATACCGAAGCATGAATTCACGAGTGGCAGCATTGTCCTGGTTCTTTGAAATCGGCTGATTTTCTTACAAATGGTCACTTTAGGAAAAACTTAGCAACAGCAAGGGTCTGGTTTAATGGTCGAACTTGGCTGTTGGATAAAAACTATTGGCCCACTGAAGACGACAACGAGCTGAAACGTGGTGACTTTGATCCGGTGGCGTTTATGGTGGATTCGTTGAAGTGCATTTGGGTAGAGCTGTCGATAAATTGTTTTTGACATTAACAAATTTGATCCCTTTGATTCCTTTGAGCTGTTGCGAGTAACATTATATGCGAAACGTTTTTTGACTATGAGGAAAAAAGTTGTCAGTGAGAGAGGTGAGAAATGAGCTGAAATCAGCAAAATTAGTTTGGATCAAGGCCGTGCAGCAGAATTTTTAAGCCGAAGAAATCCCCTTCCTGAAGAAGAATAAATCCGTTCCAGCAAGATCTCCAAGATCTCGATGCTGAATCCTGTGTTGGACAGCGACGGAGCTGTTCGCCTTGGGAGCCGATTGGAGATGATAAAAGCTGCCAAGGGAGTCTCACTTCACCAAGTTGTGGGTAAAGGTGTCCACAAGAAGTCGATGGATTCTGAAGTTTTAATGGTGTTGTGTCTTCTAAGAGAGGAAATTTGGAAATATGTGAAGAATGTAACTTGCAAGTGGTGTGTATGCAAACGATTGGTAGTAGAAGTCTGGAAGTCAACCCTTTGCTCCGTTGCTTGTGGAACGGCTTTTCCTCATCGAAGCCGTTCGAGACTACCGGTATAGATTTCGCAGGTTCACTTTTCGTTACCACGGATGCGGACACGACTAAAACAAGGAAAGTTTATTTGATGATTACGACCTATGCAGCAGTCAGAGTGGTTCATTTGGAGCTGGTTCCTGACATGTCTACGAAGAGCTGCCTGATGGCGTTGCGGAGACTTTTCGCAAGAAGAGGTGTTCCACGAGTAATCATGTCCGAAAACGCACGAAGTTTCAAGAGAGCAGCCAAAGGGATACAAACACTGGGAAATTTTAATTGTTCGGAACATTTTCAACATATGATAGCCGAGTTGCAGATTGTTTGGAAATTTATTGTTGAGAGAGCGCCTTAGTCAGGAGGCTACTGGGGCCGACTCATCCGAATTGTTAAGAACTTGTTGAATTTCATCAGAGGAACTTCGGACATTTTTAACTAGTGCAGAAGCAGTCATAAATAACAGACCTTTAACCTATGCCAGTTTCAATCCTCTTGATTTGAATCCGTTAAGTCCTGCCCATGATTGGCAAGGTAGATTGAAACATATGAGAACCTTTTGGAAAATTTGAAAGTTTGAGTACCTGCAAATGCTCAGATCTGTTCACCAGTTGAGCAATTTCGGAAGGATCGGTTGTCCTCGTGCACGATGGTAATCAACCTAGATTGCTATGGAAGTAGGCACCCGTTACGAAAACTTATCCTGGACGAGACGGACGTATGCGATCCTGCGAAATCCGATATTCTGATGGAACGAGAACCAGACAACCCGTGCAATTGCTTTATCCATTGGAGATGCCGATCCAATGCCACCCCCCGCGGAATGTCAAAATTAAATTTGTAATGTTCGAGTTTATTTGAATTTGACCTAAGTCAGTTTTTCGATGAGAACTGTACCCTAAAATTGTTCATACGGTAACACCATTAGTTTGACAGTCAGCTTACAGGAAAATTGTCACTGATATTAAAGATTGAAGTTTGTATAGTTTTAGTTGCGTTCAAAAAGTCATTGAGTTCAGTCTAATTGTAACAAGTTTTCGTTTCATCTTCCTTAAAGTTCAATTTGGAATTATAAAATGTGTTTCATACAACTCAATATTGTTTGTCTATTTTAGACACGCCTATGGATATCGCGAACGCGGCGGAGTAGAGCAAGAACACAAAGTTATGACGTCGGAAAGCTACAATCGCCAGAAACCGCTCGTGCTTTTGCCGATCGCATCTCCTTTAAGCCATCTCATACCTCTTTCCTCCACGGAGTCAATGAAACAAGAGTGGAATCTCTGCAAACAAGCCCTGAAAAGAACAGCAGCCGAAGTTTTGGGCTTCAAGGCTCCACCAATGAAGCAGCATGGAAGAACAAGAGCAGCTCGTGAGCTTCTCAGAAGAAATAAGAAGGAGTACGCGAAGGGCGCGATTGAGGACTTGGAAAGGTGTTACTGCAGGCATGACTTTCGAAGGTTTTATCAACAGTTAAAGCGAACATGCCAAGGTTATAAAGCCATAACGAAAGCCTGTAGGGACGAGAACGGTTATGTAGTAGTAGAACCACTGTCGATGCTGAGAATGCGGACGAAGATCGTAGAGAATTCCGTTCCCCTGACTTCGACAAAGTTTTGATCGCCATATCGAATATCAAGTCGAATTAAGCTGCTGGCGCAGGCGGACGGTCTATTAACCTCCTCAAATCAGCTGGTTAGGACACTCATCACCTATTTGCCGCATACGACAGCGTAGTCAGAGAAAAACTACACAACGGCATGTCTACCTTTGACATCCCTGCTAATCTCCTGACCGATAGTCAAAAAAGGATTTAGGCAGGGCGATGCACTGTCGTGTGATTTCTTTAACATCGTATTAGAAATTATTGTGCAAAAATCTCTGGCATACGCGGATGATATTGACTTAATCGGAAGAACACAGTGAGATGTCATGGAGGCGTTTACGAGTTTTGAGGCGGAGGCGGCGAAAATTGGTTTGGCTGTAAATTAGGACAGAACGTTTGTATTGGCAGTTATATGTAAGTTCGAAGTAGTTAGGGACTTCGAGGGCACCGTGCGATGAACGAGTTCGGATCCCGATATCGCCAACGCAATCTAATATTTATTTCGCGGCGTCTTCGTCTACCTTGGTTTCGCAGTAACCTGCAACAACGACATCAGTTCCGAAATCAAATGCGGAATCACTCGTGCCAATCATTCTCTGTCTTTGGGCTCATGGGACAATTGAGTAATAGTGCCCTCTCCCGAACGACCGAGTTGACTCCATACAAGATCCTTATCATCCCAGTCCTCCTGTACGGCACAGAAGCATGGACACTATCAAAAGCGGATGAGGAGGCCCTTGGTCGGTTCTAGAGAAAGATTTTGCGCGTGATTTTCGGGCGTATAAACACAGACGGGGGATGAAGGAAAAGATTCAACCACGAACTTTACGGACTAGGCCATGTATAGCGAATGGACACCTCAAGTCTAGCCCGGAGAGTCTTTGAATCCATCCCCAAGGGACGATCGTGCTAGCTGGAGAGCATGTTGGTTGAGGCCCAGGTTCACCACCAACTGTAGCGCCCTATAAGAAGAAGAAAGGCTGCCCGATAGCTTTTGTGCAAGATCTAGCTCTTGTTGGTGAATTCGTTTCGCACACGGGTAACACGTGTTTGCAGTCTGTGTCCAGTCACTGTCTGGTCGGTAGGAACACGTTCACGATTAACGATGCCGCAGATATAGAAGAAAACTATAACTATTTTCTTCAGTCGTGACCTTGACATCCTTGCTTTCGTTGGCCGCTTTTTCCATCCACCGCTGGCTTGGTCTACGGGCCTTGGTAATTTTTAAAGGATTTCTGAGGTTTTTTCACCAGATATCACTAAAAATTGATAATGAAAGATCGGGCCCCCGTTTCTAGTTCCCGAGTTATGACTTAACTCCCGGAGCTTATTTATTTATTACTATTATTAAAGGTAAATAAATTTACAATTAACATAATTTGTACAGCACTGGCTGCTAGGGCCTTCGGCTGAACTCCCGGAGTAGAATTGCAACATTTCGTATACTTTTATTTGCCAGTGCTCATCTCTGAGTCACCACAGTACTGCTAAATCTTGTTAAGGTCATACAACAATAGAGGAACAAGGACTGGCGAAGAGATCGGCGAGGTCGGCGTGTACTGTTGCTGACTATTTTTAATGTTCAACGTTTGACCAGATGTCACGTTGCCAATTTTTCCAACGAATTTCCTACCCGTTAACATGTCACGGATCACAAACAGCAACAGTTCACTTATGAGCTTGTAATAAAGTCCTTCTTACCATAAGGTGTCAAAGGCCATTTTAAGCAAGCACCCGTATATTGGTCCTTGCATTTATTCCAATGGATATCTGAGACGAGCTTCGGATGTATATATAGTATGCCCTGCGTGAGCTCCGTGGCGTAATGGCTAGTGTGTTGGCCTCTGACGCCAATGACACGAGATCAAATCCCGGCAACAGCCATATCGTCGAACGTGTTTTCACAGTGCTTTTTTTAAGCGGGGTTTTGACAAAACCGTGTGCAGTGTAATTGTCATTAAAAGCTACTCGAAATTTGCCGTTCTGGATCGGCAATTAACAGTTAAGCTCAACATCCTGTTTGGCTGAGTTTGAGAAATACGTATGTATGTATGTATGTTGGCGTTACAGTCCATGAAGAACCTGAGCCGAGCTTCTCTCAATCACCCATGTTGTGTGTGATTTCATTTTCCCAGGGGACCTACAGTTTATTGCCGGTTCCGAACGGCGAATTTCGAGAAGCTTTTCATGACTATTTTACTACAGGGGTTTTTGTCAGAGCCCTGCTGAGGAGAAACACCGTGAAAAACACATTCGATGACATGGCTGTGTCGGGATTCGATCCCGAGTCATCGGCGTCAGAGGCCAACACACTACCCACTGCGCCACGGTTTGAGAAATACAGTCACTGTAAAAACCTGATGATAGTTGACTAGTTAGTCAGTATTGACGTATGCATCTATCGTACTATTTCTACGGGCTGATTGGACAAACATTCTCCCTCTGCTTCCACCCCTTAACTGATGAGCCTTATACCCACATGTTCAAAAGGATGATTTTGACCCTAATTAATTGACAGCATACAGCATTTTCAGCTGACCACACCTGCTCAGTGACAGCGAAACAACTTTTGTGGCACAGGTCAATGACAATATCTGTCCAGCTATCGAAGAAAAACCTTGCTCCAGATTCAATTATAAGTACATATTCCATAACACCACCGTTAGTTTCTCTGTCCTTAATCGATGACCATCCATTCGATAACAATATAGAAACAATTTACCAGAGAACTGGTTCATTTTCTTCTCTTAACATCTATATCCACTTCGAGGAAGTAATAGTCCTTAATGTTCCTCTCGAACTGTCGGCTTTCAGAAGAATGATTTTTCAGAGCAGTGATTTTCAATGGCGACTGTGGCGGTTTCACCATCTCAAGTGCTTTTTAGATTAGCCCGACTTCTCTTCGGTTCTTCTTCACTAGATCTACACTTTGCATCTTTCGAGTAAAGTTCTAACCACTGCCGCCAAGGATACGCTCATCATCCGGCTCCCACACTACCATCCATGTGAAATGGTGGTGTCCATTAAGATAGCGGCAACAAATAGCTCGATTTGGATTTCGGCCAAAAAGTAGAGCAACAAAGTGAAAAAAAAAAACGGAAACTTGTTTGCTGTTCCATCTTCATTCTACTATATGCATTCCTTTCATCCTCGCTTCGTGCTCCACGGGACGTATGTACGTATGTACGTAGGCATCACCCGGAGGGAGATTTGTAGGCACTTTGCTCGGGCGGGCAGCAAGGAACTGCGGCCGGGAGCTACATTCTGAGAAACTTGTGTAAATTAAGTGCAGAAATAAAGTGGCTCGATTTGGATCCGAGCGTCATGTGCCGTCAGTAGGGGTCGGGCCGTTGTGCAAGTGTGCGGAGAAGTTAGAAGCCTTGTTGAACATTCGGGCACATATTATCTTTGCTGGTAGACCATAAATAAAGGTTCTCACAGGATGGTTTGCCGCTCTGATTTTTTTCCTTTTTTTCTCTGTTGGTTTCTCTCCCGTTCTAGGTCGACTTGAGGGTTGGCTGCATGGAAATGGACATGAATCTAAGATAAGAGTTTCCCTGCGGAAGGCGTTGCTATTTTTTTTTTTGGCTTCGGTTTTTTTGTTCTTTTATTCTATTTCAATTCGTTTTCCACTGTTTAAGGAGTCGATGAACAAATTTTCGAGATTTCACTGCCTGTAGCCGGCGAAAATGGTATGCCTCTATGTGAGTAGTGTGCGTCGCGTCGAAATTAGACCGATTTGTAAGCGCTGCTGTAGGAGGTGAAGAGTAGATCGAGGGTCAAACAAATACGAAGACAGTGTATCTCATTTGAGACTTCAATGCTTCAGTTTATTATGCCAGTTGAATTTTGTTGGTATCTCAGCGGGTGGGGATCTAAGGCGGGGCAGGAACACTTGTTGTCTATTATTTTCACTTTGTTTGATGGTATCAGTTTGAAGTAATTTTTTTTAAGTTACATGCCCGATGACTTTGTCAAATGCGTCGACGACGCAATAGATCCTAAGTTCAGTCATTATTTGGGGCGGTAAAACGATTAAATAAAGCACGATGGGAATAGCCAAAATTAGCCGATACATACTAAGGAATATGGTTTGGATAATTTGGAATGATTAATTCAATTTATGAAAACATATATACAGAGTGGCACCAGTGATCATGACATTCAGGAAGTATCCCTGACTGAATAGTTCGCCTTTTTTTTATAGCAAGAAGTAAAGCCTGGAGGCTGGACTGCAAAGCAATAGAGTCCACGTATTCAAGTTTGTTGGAAAGCATGAGGATATGTATAAATTCAAACACTTAATTGGGCACTGTTCCACTGTGCACAGCGCAAGAACAACTCGTGGAAAGCGTCACAGTAGAGCACATTCAGTTAGGATTGCTTTTTTACAAAGAAGGGCTGATTAATGTGTTCAGAAAGTAAGGTGACATATCCCTTATTTTGAAAATCTTTACTTATTCTCCCAAACAATTGGATCGCCTTTAAATTAACCCCTATGTCGCTGTGCAGCCCGTAAAGCTCATGGTGGAATCTTTTCCTCCATTCCACGTCTGCGTTTAAAGGTCTGAAAATCACATGCAAAATTTTTCTCTCGAAACGGTCAAGGCCTTTCTTATCCGATTTTGATAGTGTCCATATTTTTGCGCCGTACATCAGGGTCAGTATAGAGCCAACTTTGTCGTTCAAGAGAGGGCTCTATTACTCAATTACCTTTGAGCCCAAAGAAACAGCGATTGGCGATTTCGGAACTAATGTCATTATTCCAGGTCACTGCAGAGCCAAGGTAGACGAAGTCCCTAATTACCTCACACTTATATCTGCTCACACAAACGTTCTGGCCAAGACCTTAGGGTTGAGCGTCATTTTTTAATGACGGCATATATGTACATACATATTTAGTTTCTTCCTCATTTATTGCCAAACCAATTCTCGCCGCCTCCGTCTCGTAAATGGGTCAATGTCGCCCGGCAATGCGTGGCTAGTGCCTCCTGTGTTGGCTAGTAATTTGTGCAAGTTAATATCATAAAGCATTGGTTTGATCCGTAAGCAACGTAAACAAGCTGCGGTCAAATCATATGCAACATACATATATAATTGTGGGGAAACCAATAGACGCGAACGATCATTGTTGACACAGCTGCGACTTAATGGCAAAATGCTTTTAGTCGAAGTCAAGTGGTTGCAGCTGCGTCAGCATATTCTTCGTGATCTGTATTAGAAGTCCAAGGTCCAGCAAAAATAATTTATGTGATAAGTTCAAAGTCCATCAAAAGGACGCTGTCAAAGAACAGCACATACTATATAAGGCACATAATGTTAATCTGTAGTTGAGTTTTATTCCATCAGCGTCAGAGTACAGTTCATCAGCACCAGTCACCCGACCAAGACACAAGCAGTTCCTGATCCACACCCGTCACGGTTTCCTGACTAAGCTCTTGGGCAACGCAGATGGAACTCCGCAACATAACAAGAATATTAAGTTAGGCTAAAAATAATAAAGTTAAATTTTTTTTTAAAAGTTAAAAAGTTGTATAAATAAATTAATTTGCACGATAATTTCAAATACGATGTTGAAGAAATCACACGACAGGCATCGCCTTGCCTAAATCCATTTTTGACATCAAAACTATCGGTCAGGTCCATACATATACATATGTATGTATACCGATTCGGATAGAACAGCGAGCATTTCCAAAGTCATCCTGCATAGTCCGACGAGTTTAACAGGGATGTCAAAGGTAGACATGGCTTTGAAATCAAATAGGGGGTGAGTATCGACCTGAAATTCATTCGTTTTTCCCGGGATCTGCCGTAGTGTGAAGATTTGGTCGATGGTGAATTTTCCTGGCCTGAATCCGCACTGACAAGGACCTATCAGCTTATTTACAAAAGGCTTCAGGCATTCACACAAGACGGCAGAGAAGATTTTATAGTCGATATTAAGGAAACTTATTCTTCTATGTATATTTGACGCTGTCAAAGGGGTCTCTTATCTTGTGGTTCGGGCAAACAATGCTGAGACTCCATTCCTTGAGCATGCTTTCCTCTGACTATATCTTACGGATGAGCTGGTGCATGCTCCTAGCCATGTCACATCCAGCTGCGGACAGTCCGCACGCAAGCAGCTTTATTCGGCTTGAGTTTCGATATGCCGATTTAACATCGTCGAGGTCAGGGGATCGGAATTCGTTAATAAATGGATCATTCTGCTTGTCAGCGGTATATTGACTAACATCGCCGTTATACAGTCTGCAGAGGTGATTTATACATATTCTCAGCATCGACTGCGATTCTACTACAAGGTGTCCGTTCTCATCCCTAAAGGACGGTAAAAGACTAAGGATAGCCTCATAGGAGTAGTATCTGCCGACGGGTGCTGGTCCGCAAAAAAAAGCGAATAAGAGCCTCTGCAGCCGAACACCTTGTAGCTATGTATGTTAGCCAGGTCGTATTTTCACCGCCACGTGGTACCATCTGGGAATTTCCTGAGCATGGTAATTACTAACGGTAGAGGACGAATGGCGAATGTCCTGCGCTACAAAATAGGATTAATGTCGTTTGGGCTGTGGTCTAGCAAACCGTAACCGGAAAACCCCACAACTGCTCAGAAACAACCGCAAGCCTCGGATAAAACGGAGGATACTCTTTATTCTCGGTTGACAGTTTAGCACGGCAAAAGGACCTTAAAAAAAACAACATCACGATAATAGAAGAAAACGGTAATCGTGATTTATGCCTTGCCTCTCCTTTAACACGATTTTCCCTTGATTGATAGATCGCTTCGCTTCGTGATAATGCGTTTAATCTTATCCTGATACTCAGAAAGTGATCTTTCACACACTTCAATGCGACGATGTTCTTTTTCCCAAAAATTCAGTGTTTTCGGTACCAACCGAGATTTGACGCGTTTGAGACCCAGCATCCTTTAAAATGGTATTGACTGATCCTTTGGAAATGCCAACATCATCAACAAGTTCTCTGATTGTTAGTCGACGTTTTGTAAGCACCAAATTTTTTGGACGTGAATTTCGTCGGTTGAGGCTAATGACCGTCCGGGACGCTCTTCGTCTTCGACAAGTTCTAGACCTTCTTGGAACTCATTATTCCACTTGTAAATAATTTCTTTTGCCACAGCCTCATCACCAAAGGTTTCTTGCACCATCTTCAATGAATGAGCACCAGAAAATTTATTCCGTAATCGAAATTGAGCAAACTCTTTGCTCCACATTTTTAGACATAAAAATCGAAAAATTCGCTTGCAGTAGCCCACAAAACGAAGCGTATCTCAAACACCAATAAATATTTTGATGTGAAACTTGGCACTGATGCCAACAACTGTCCTACAAACCTACGAATAAAAGCATTTCCCCAAATCCAATTGCGTGCCCAGTTTAAATTCTAATGTCACCTCACTTTTTGGACGGATCCGACCCACAGGAAAGGAGACCCCTTATAAGTATAAGTCTTCTGAACATCGCTTATAAAATCTTCTCTGCTGTACTGCCAGGATGACATTGGAGAACACTCGCTGCTCCATCAGGATCGGAAGCGACCTAACCGAAACCTTTAACATCAAAAAAGGTTTTAGACAGCGCGACACGCTATCGTGTGACTTTTTCAACATCAACCTTTGAAAGGATCGTGCAAAACTCACTGGGAAGTACGAGGGGCGCCATCTTTTTCAAGTCCGTACAACTGCTCGCATATGCCGATGACATTGACATAATTAGACGAAGTCAGCGATATGTATGTCATTGAGGCCTTTACGAGCATTGAGACGGAAGTGGCTAAAATATGATTGACCAGTGTCTTGGTCAGGGCGCACATATTGACAGGTATAATTTCGAGGTAGTAAAGGACTTCATCTACCTAGGCTCCGCAGTGACATGCTGCAATGAGATCAATGCCGAAATCAAACGCAGAATAACTGTTGCCAACCGCTGGTTTTTTGGGCTCGGGAGGCTATTGAGAAGCAGAGCCCTCTCTCGAAAAACCAAGGTACAAGACCCCTATCATCTCGGTCCTGCTTTATGGCGCAGAGACATGGACCTTATCGGAAGCGTATGAGAAGGCCCTTGATCGTTTTGAGAGAAAAATTCTGGGTATGATTTTTGGTCTTACCTGCATAAATGGGGAGTGGAGGAGAAGACTTAATAGTGAGCTGTAGGTACGGGCTGTACAGCGACATGAACGTAGTACGGCGTCTTCGGATCCAACGCCTAAGATGGCTAGGTCATGTTGAGCGCATGGTAAACACAGCTCCGGCCCGGAAGGTCTTTGAATCCAACCCCGAGGGGCGACGCAGTCGAGGACGGCAAAATTTAAGGTAGCGCAACCAAGTGGAAGAGACCTTAAACAACTAGGCTTGCGGCACTGGAGACTGCTGGCGAAAGACCGTGCCAGTTGGAGAAGTTTTTTTAAAGGAGGCCCAGGTTCGCCATGAACTGTAGCGCCGAAAAAAAAGAAGAAGAATCTTATTATCAACGTCCGTGATCTATAAAATATATTTTTTCGCACACTTCTGCCATTTTCGGACTGTCTTATCCGATCTACTAAACAAGGAGTTCAAGTTATGATTTGACACCTTTACATCAAGTCACTAGTCTCTGCCGACAAGTTAGTGTCGAATACAGTCTTGATCTTATCTGATCAATATAAAGATAGAACCATACTGCCAGTTGTTGTTTGACTAGAAACCTCTATTGTAAGTAGACCGCTAGCGCATCCCAAAACCCCTCGTCTGTCGTCAACCATACCACTTCAAGGAGGCAATTCATCTTCCCCTATATCGATGAGCTTTTCCGTGATTGTCGTGTCACAGTCCTTCTTTACTGCCCTAGCTATTTCTGAATCATACAAACTTTTCTCCAGCGATGAATAATTAAGGGCAATGTAATAAATTACCGCAATTTAGAAGGATGGAACTGATGGTGATAGCAGGAGGTCTTGCGAACCTGCCCATCCTTTGGATACGAATCGATACTCACCTTAAAATATTCATCGCGATGCTAAACCCCAAAAGGTCAAAGGTTTTCTCCGGATGACTGAGTGAGTGACTGCTAATACCATAAATACTCGTAGAATCAATAAGGACTGACGAGAAATTCAAAGGTAATCACGAGAAAAAAGGTAAAGTGTTTGCCTAAATGATAACAGAGATGAACGAAAACGTTTTACTTAATCGTCGAATGTTAATACGGCGATCACATATATATGTAGACTTATAGGTATAGCACAGCCCAGCTCGCTTCTTCTGGTGCCGGAGTCGGCTGTACCGTTTAAGATTAAGGCTGCAACTCACCGGTCATCACTCGCTCATGCTGCGCCAGTATGCGGAGCATTTGTTTCTGACATAACTCATTACCCTTAATATCCCAATCACAGGAGAGAAACTAAGACAAATAACAATGAATTTATATCCCTTTGTGTGTTTGATTAATTCCAGCATGCCACTATGCCGCCAGTACCTATAACTAACCATGCAAGCGATGTCTTTCTTCTTGACATCCCAAGTGACTATCTCCTATCCATAACCATATGCCATTGTCGTTGCCATTGCCGTAGCTGCTGTTCCTAGTTTGAGTCGTGCAAACAAAGGCAGGCTGACCAACAGGCAATAGTAGTATCTTCCCACTTCCCAGGCCAGCTTTAGTCCATTATTCTCCGCTACTGTAAGAGACAGATGCTGTTGTACTCGTCGAGTAAGGTGGCACAGGGAGTTAGGCACGATTCAGACATTTGTAATCTAATATCCTTCACGGAACACGACCACTACGACGTCGACGTCGACGATGACGATGGCGGAATAAAGTGTATTGTTTGCATTACTATGGTTATCCTTGACGTGATTGTCGGCTGCTACGTTTGCTTGCTCCAACCCTGCAACCTGCCTCTGGGTATTGGTGCTCAGAGTTAACTACATGACATCTTGCGCACATTTTCGTGAAATAATCTACAACCCTAACCAAATGCACGTGACTGGAGATCTATCCGACTAGTTGTGTTCGGGACAGAACAGAGGGAATCCTTTTCCTGCTCTTTTGTGCCCATCTGTCACATGAATTGGTCGACCAGCTGGCATAAATCTGTCACATATTCAGCTTTACAAAAGGAAAGGAATACCTTCGAATTAAAGTGCATTAATTAGGTTGTAGTGTTGACATGTATTATTCATCAACAGTAGGGATAGGGATGTCTGCACGGATGTCTGTAGTGCGGTATTTTTGTTTACGATCACAAAGTCTTGCATCCATTCCACCTCGAATTGAATTCCATCGGTCGTCTTTCATGCTGTCTGCTTGCTTTTCCTTTCCACCACATCGCAACTTCTGCATCTACAATCTATTTACTTATCTATTACCGTTATTTCTTCGTCTGAACGACTGCTAGCTTCTTCTTTCCTATCCATGTGCGCCGGGAAAACATCTTAATCCCGTCCAGAATACATATGCTCCTCGTGTTTCTTACACTTTCTCTGTATCCCACATCTCGGTTTAGTACACTCCTTCCTACAACCCCCACCGTACATCCTCTTGCTGAACAATTAAATATTTATACTTCAATCTACTTTCGCTGATATACACGTTTTTAGGAATTTATACATGTAATAAATATAAAAGTGGGGGTGTTGGGTCTGCGCCGTGATGCTTTGCTACAGCTACTCGAGTTGAAGGATTGAGCAGGTTCTGCTACTCTTTTGATACGATGACGACTTTACCATAGCGGCAACGGGTTTCCCTTCTGTGCCGTACCTCTTTCATTCCTCCGTTTTTGTCGGATCCTTCCTCCTTTTTATTTTTGCGGTGAAGTTTTCTCTTCTATAAAAAAGATTGTTCATCGGCCAAAAAAAGAAGGAACACGAGATACATTTCGTCAGGGAATCCTCCAAGGAGATGGCTTCTTATCAAAGTCGTATAGCTCTGCCGGTACTATACTGAACCGAGAGGCACTTGAACATTTCGCTCCACAACAGTTTCGCTGTGAAAACCGAAATGGTTGGCATATCGGTTAGGGTGGGTCTTAGAATTGTGGTGCACCAATTTGAAATGTGAGGAAATGGAATTAAGAAAATTTAGTATGTTCATCCGGGAGCTTGGGTTGTTTTTTACGAGCGAACATATTTCGGGCTTAATTGTGTGATTTATTTGAGACCTGAAGATAAATCATATTATCAAGGGTTAGGAACTTAACGCGCTTACGTTTTACACGGATCTTACGAGTAAAATTGGGACGCGCTAAGCGGAAAAGAGGTTTAGATAGCGTGCGCTTTTATCGGGATAATGTTGCTGATGGATGTAGACAGGACAATTTGGGACTATGTATGTATTTGTTTTTATTGTAGTTAGGATTCATGGGCTCTTAAGATCATTACTTGCCTTGTTTTCTATTGAGTTGTTTGTGTCGCGTGACGAGTACATTTGTTATTCTTTATTTACTTGGGTAATCATGTGGTTTATAATAAATATTACACATGAGGGGAACTTTCAAAAAGTAGGTCTTGCTGTTGTATGCCTAAAGCGATTCGCCTTTACATCCCCTTTGATTGTTAAACCTCTTTCTTATAAAGTAAAAGATCACGAGTTGGGCTTCTTAGTCGGTCGAATACCATGTGTCTCGAGTGCCGTGAATAGTGGCAGGGCGATAATTATCTATTCTACTCTTACATACATAGACTTTGCCACTGTACTTCTATATGAATTTTTGCATTTTCAATGGCATGTTGGTCGATTGGCTGGGTGGGTTCCCTCCGCAAAGCGGTAGGGATCACTTAGACCAAGATAGGTCAAGGAGGAGGTTAGGGCAGGGCACTTGCATAGGAGATGGGATGAAGGCTCTTACTTACCATAACACCTCCTGCCATAGTTATTATATGGCAGTCCTAATCTAGCTGCATGTTGCCCTAAGGCTCAGTGTTCTGTTAGGACTCCAATTAGACTGCATATACATATGTATATTGCCTGCGTATTTTTGGCAGACTAATGGTTCTACGTTGACAATATCTGGGACAGGAGTCCTTCGCGTAGTTGCACTTAGAAAGACCACGGCATCTCTTATGGGCCTGCTTCGAGATTTCATATTTTAGCGTTTCGATTGGTTGAGAGATATCCCCTTTAACATTCGAGATCTCCATTCTTGCTGGTTCGTCTACTTGACAGTTATTTGGCATATCAGTATGCCTAGGTACCCAGTACAACGTAACAGGTCAGCTACTCGATAAACCATTTTTTGCTTGTTTTTATAGTTCGCACAGATTCAAGAATCATATTTTTATTATGTTTGTCACACAACCTGGACGAAGTGCAGATGGTTTAGGTAGTAGATGTTCGTTCACTACTCTCCACGGGTGGCTATCCTAGATCGAGAGGAAATCGACTGAATTTTCACGTGGGTTGTAGTTCCCAGCAAATGTGCCATGCCATTATGGTGATATATTAGAACTGCACATACAGAGTAGGAATTTAAAGTGACCATATGCTGTGAGTGTTATGTCTTCGTCAGTAGTTTTGATCACTTCACGTTTACAACAGCTGGGTTGCTACAAATAAATGTCCGTTCGCATACAGTAAAAATGGTACTTCAAGATCTAAACATTCACAAATCGCTTGATCAAGATGGTATCCACCTTCCTTGTATATTTTAGGGCTCCTCCTCTGACAACATAAAATAGCTTGAATCTTCCTCTTTCTTCTCTTATATACTTTTAGACTTACGTCCCTTATTTTCAACACGTAAAATCTTTAATGGTCGGCAGTACGGTTTTCGTAGTAACAAGCCCACTAGTGATTTGATTGCATGTCTCACCGAAAAGTGGATGGTTTTAAGTCTACATCCCATAAAATGAATGTCGATATACTACAAGGTTTTGTCTCTGTTACTCTTCTTGATATTCATGATCATCGAATTAAATTAGAAGTACAATAATGGAAAAGAGTTATGTTTAGTCCAAAAAATTCCTTTGGCAATAACAGTACCTTCGGCTTTTCGTCTTTGTTCTTAAGTCCATAGCCGTGTGCTTCGGCCGCAGAACTACAGCGGTTGCGTATATTAAACTCTATAATATACCGTGGTGCAGTGGTTGGTATTATCGACTGTCCTAGCGAAAGGTCTATAATTCAAATTCGTTTCATAGCCAAGAAAAAGCAATTCGTATACGGAAGAAAGTATGCAACACAGTTGTGAATGGAAAGCGACCAAATGTACTGCTTCAGGCATAACACTCACAGTATATGGTCAATTGAAATTCATCCTCTGCGTATGCAATATTAACACCAAAAGTGCATGAACGAATTACTGTGAATTATAACCAAACGCGAAATTTGGTCGGCTCTCGTCCTATCTAGGACAAACCACCCCTGAGAGTAGTAAACGAACGTCTACGACCCGAAACCACTGCACTCCATTCAGGTTGTGTGTGAACCTGCGCGAAAGTCTCCCTCTCCATGTTACCTTCGCTCGCACAACGTTCAAACGTGATAAGGCCCTAGCCTTGAGTGCGGGTGTAACTATAAAAAAAAAAAAATTAAATCTCAATAGTGTGGAATTGTATGCTTCTGACATCCAGTCACAATGCAAGAGTGACACTTGTGTTGCTAAAATCGAAGATTTTTCTCTACATGATTCTTGTGTCAGTGACAGCCTTTGTTTGGAATGACCGCATTTTTAACGTGCCCAAAATGCTGCGAAATGTTTAAGTTTCTTCTTCCCTCTGACCTGGCCACAATATTCAGCATTATGCATTTATTCGCATCAATCTGTAGTGCAACTTCCATGTTTGAAAAGCGGTGGTTCCTATTTCACGCGATTAATTGATTAGGAAAAAACTGACGGAATTCCACACGGGTTAGCACTAGGGCCTGTGCTTTTGACAATCATATGCGATATGAGCTTATGTCCCAAACGAGGCAAAAGTCGCAGATGATATGGCAGCCTAGCTCGCGGAGCATGAAACTCAAACTCTTCTCATGAATATCATAAAACAAGTCAATTAAAAATGTCAATCGTCCAGTGGGTAGGAGGTTAGACCACATTCAGTGGCTGCAAGTAGAATTTGTCTTTTGTGAAAGAGGAATATTAATTATGTTGACTGACTGCTTTTTCGAATGATGGACATATATCAATGTGATTAATTATCTTAATCCACTTAACTCAAAAGGTGACAACCGATACATTTTTGGCCCCATTTCAATTTGACGAGGGCAGATGGGTTAGTATGTCAACCCAGTGCGTACAACTCCGCCTATTGCAGACATTGCAGCGACTCCTCATTCAGACTCTACTGCATACTGCAGATATGTAATTACTTGCATAAATTAGAACCGCCTCCGTTTTGTAATTCATCATTTTGTGCTTTGATAAATCGAATTCCGTCCACCTAAAGGCGATTTTAACATCTGTGGCAATTTTTTATTTCTACGTCATGTAGTCGACAACAAGTACCTTTAAGCCCTTTAATAAAGAACTCTGTCCCACAGTTTTAAATGTCCACCTAATGAACTTGGGAAGTATGTATGTATGTATATGGAAATAAGCAGTTATAGGGAATATATTTAACACCAACGTCCGACCAAAACTAATAAAGCATCCTCCAGCCTTCGTTCCAAGCCGAAAAACACCATGTCACTCAATGCCTCAATTGACATTCCGCAATTGCCTCTATTTGCATCCTGTCGCCCTGCGATAAGAGTGCGAACGCCTCAAGTCAACTTATCAACCCTTTGTCACTGTCAAACTATCGCTTCCGACACACTGTGCCCCTCCCACCGATTACTGCCGACGAATTTATCTGAATTGTTAATTACTACCTAAATATTAATTCAATTTTATTCAAATTAGGTAAACCGGGGGTAGATGGAGAGCAACCCTTATCACAGGGTTTGAAATGCTGCTCTCGACTTCGGAGCAGAACGTGAATCCATTTGCTACGTTAGCCGGCAAGGTTGGAGAAGCCACAAATCCGGCGATAGAAATCAATTAAAATAGCAAATGTTTCAGAGAAGTGAAGAGGAATTAGTGGAATTTCTATATCGGTACATATGTATGTAAATACATATGTATGTACATCCTGCAACGGGTACGTGTGTGTTTACTTTTCCTAATCGAATGCAAACATATTTGTTACAATTTTCAAAATACACTTCCATGGATACATTTTTAGCATGTTCCTAGGCCCATCCCACGCTCGTCACCCATATCACCTAGAAGAGCCCCATAGCAAGGATACAAGGATACAAGAATACAAGGAAACAAGGATACAAGTCGAACGGAGAGCTTTCTGGTTTGAGTAATGTTATGTACCGTCTACGAAGGTGAAACAGTAAACTTCTTGACTTTGAATGATGAACGGCGCCAATGCCACCCAATGCCAAAGTTATACGACTACCACTCGTCCTCCTATCCTTTACCCCTAACAAGTTCGTGTGTACTCTTCTAGCGGATGTGGAGTACGTACAGAGTACTCGGTACTACTTTGTGAGCGAGTTGAGTGAATGAATGAACACATCCGGAATTGAATAATTCAAAAGTTAGCTCTGTCCTGTTCGTGCTTCATCACCCTCATCCGCCACCTATGAAACGTCACCGCTCATCCCTGCCCCGGTTTGTTGGTCTTGTATACTACACTATGCGACCTTAATTCACTTTTATTATCATTACTCTACGCGGATGTGTGGAAGGTAAAGTGCTGTAAAATGGCGTAGGAAAAGTCGTATCCATTAAATGAAAATTACAAAGCGGGCAGAGGACCGACTGTCATGAAATGAGGCAATGGCGACAGCACACTGAAAAAGGCAGTGGCGGGAAGAATCGAAAGAAATTACTAAACCGAACGCATTGACGGCAGACAGTACAGCGAAAAGTTGCGTAGATGAGCTGTATCATCTATTCGGCACTATTCAGTACGTTCGTATGATGCGACAGCGTAGTGTCTCTGCTGTCAAGTATCTCATTTTTTTTTTTATTCTTTTGTTACAGTGGAATATTTCTTAATGGTTGTTTCGCCACATAGAGGCAGATTGACGAGCACCCGGATGGGAGGTAAATTGCTTGTTGCCTCAAGATTTTTACCACCCTCCAATGGTAACGATAAGGTCTTCAATGGTTTCCGTGACTTTCAGCTTGCTTAACTTATGTACGTATTTGTAGCAATTAGACTGAATAGTCATTATGGGCTTAAAGTGGAAGTGGTTTTCATTTTGCAAGTCGCGGTTTGGGAATAATTAACTATTTTAGGTTAGATGACGTGTTCACCTTTCGAAGAGTATCGTAAGGTTGAATGACAAGAAATGGTGATCTGCCAAGGAAAATCGGATGGGAGAGTGTTGGAAATCCATTATCTGGTTAAAGAGTGAATTAACTTGAATGACGGTAAGCCGTAATCTTAAATCTTGAACGACAAAAAGGGGTAAAGAACGGACAGAAGGTTGGTGGAAAATGGAAATGTTAAAATACAGAATTTTAGACGACTGTTTACGGAGATTGCTTAACCTAAGGTCCTTAGAGCACTTTTAACAATTACAAATGAAGACTGATTGTTCCCAGAAATGGTCTCTGTTAGTTAAGTCCGCCATATAAACTGAAAATCCTCAGCAGACACGACAAAGTATTGGGAAAAGTCATTTTGATTTACGCAGCTTGCACCTAGGAACGTTTTCGACAAAGTTTCTGTTACAAGAACCAAAAAACGGTGCTTGCCTTGAAGCCTGTGTAACCAATAATCATGCGGATAGTAAGGTCGAGAAAATCCACAATAAATTTAATATTTACATCCTGACAAGTTTAAAAAAAAAAAAAAAAAAACGAAAGAATTATAGGGCAGCACATATAACCTTTAAGTTAGGTTAGGTTAGGCGCAGCCGGCCTGTCTGCTGAGCTCCTTAAGGCGGCTGGAGATGAGCTGGTTAGGTGCATGCACCATCTCATTTGCAAGGTATGGTCGGAGGAAAGCATGCCCGACGAATGGAATCTCAGCATTGTTTGCCCGGTCCATAAGAAAGGAGGCACCTATAATTGCGCCAACTATAGGGGAATAAGTCTCCTTAACATCGCATGTAAGATTTTCTCTGCCGTACTGTGTGAACGCCTGAAACCGTTGGTGGATAACCTGATCGGCTCTTATCAGTGTAGGTTCAGGCCAGGTTAATCCACAATAGGCCGTGGCGCAGTGGTTAGTGTGTTGGACTCTGGCGCACGATGAGCGAGTACGGATCCCGATAACACCAACGCCATCGAATGTTTATTTCGCGGCGTCCCTCCTCGGCGGGGTACTGGCAAAACCCCCCGTAGTAAACTTGCCATTAAAAAGCTTCTCAACTCACGCCGTTCGGAATCGGCATTAAACTGTGGGTCCCTTTCACCTGTGTGAAAAATAAATCACACACAACATGGGTGATTGAGAGAAGCTTGGCTCTGGTCCTTTATGGGCTGTAACGCCACCAAAGAAGAAGAAGAAGACCAAATATTTACACCACGGCAGATCTTGGAGAAGACCCAGGAATACCAAATCGACACTCACCACCTCTTCGTCGATTTCAAGGCTGCATATGACAGCGTGTATAGAGATGAGCTATACAAAGCCATGTCTAGTTTTAACATCCCTGCCAAACTCGTCCGACTGTGCAGGATGACAGTGGAGAATCCTCGCTGCTCCATTAAGGTAATGAGCAAACCGAGGCCTTTGATGTTAAAAAAGGATTTAGGCAAGGTGACGCGCTGTCATGCAACTTTTTCAACATCGTGCTGGAAAAGATTGTGCAAGAGTCACTGGCCAACACAAGAGGTACGACTTATTTCAAGTCTACGCAATTGCTTGCGTATGCCCACGACATTGACGTGATTGGACGGACACAGCGAGACGTCAATGAGGCCATTGAGGTAGAAGCGGCTATGATGGGTCTCAAGGTTAATGAGGGTAAAACCAAATATCTGCTTTCATCTAAAAGAGATGGACAACACCGACGTATTGGCCAGAACATCACCATGGGCGGATATAACTTTAAAGTGGTCAAGGAATTCGTCTTCCTTGGCTCACTGATGACCAGCGCTGAGATAAAACGCAGAATCACTCTTTCCAACCGCTGTTTCTTTGTGCCCAAGAGGCAATTGAGAAGTAGAGCCCTCTCTCGGAAAACCAAGGTGACACTATATAAGACCTTAATCATCCCAGTCCTCCTTTACGGCGCAGAGGCTTGGACCTTAACAAAAGCGGATGAAGATGCCCTTGGTCGTTTCGAGAGGAAAATTCTGCGTACTATATACGGTCTCGTTTGTTCAAACGGTGTATGGAGGAGAAGATATAACGAAGGACTGTACGGGTTGTACAGCGACATCGGCCTGGTACGACGTCTACGGATACAGCGTCTATGGTGGCTAGGCCATGTAGAGCGCATGGAAAATACAGCTCCGACTCGAAGAGTCTTGGAATCCACTCCGGAAGGAAGGCGCGGCAGAGGACGGCCGCATCACCGGTGGCGCACGCAGGTGGAAGGGGACCTTAACCAACTGGGCGTGCGGCGCTGGAAACAGCTGGCCAAAGACCGTGCCAGCTGGAGACGTTTGTTGGTTGAGGCCGAGGTTCACCACGGACTGTAGCGCCACCTAAGTAAGTAAGCACATTTAGGAATTAGTTTTTTTACTAGTACCGGGGTGGTATCAACATTCGTAATTTCGTAATGAAAACATAGTCCCCTTGCTCGTACATTTTAGCTGGATGATGGCGTTCCGCAAAGCAACGACTATTGCTCTCCTGTGTTTTAGCTACGACATCGGAAGCCGTTTTCCGGAGCTGATCGAAGACTCTTTTTTGTGAGCCCAGTTCCTTTTCCTAATGGAATTCAGTCAGCGTATCAACCACCACGCCGCGTTGATTAACGCCAAACAGAATTTTACTAGGGGTAGTGCCTATGGATCTGTTGACTGTATTGTTAAGGGCATACTCCACCTGGAGCAGCGTCTTAACCCAATCCGTATGTTCTATTGACTCACTTAATTTTCCAATCATGCTAACCCGTATTCAATTTACGCGTTCGACTTGACCGTTGGCCGGGGAGGAATGGATGACCAGCTTAATGAGAGTCATATTCCGCCCAAGCAGGAATTCAGTAAATTCTACAGAAGTGAAGCAAGTTCCCCGATCAGAAATTATTCGAGACGGCCGACTTTAATACTCGAAGTATTTCGCAAGAGACCTCCCGAATACTCGTCGAATTGAGCGGGTACAACTTGACAAATTTGGTGAACGTGTCAACCACTAGAGGAATGTGCTTACGTTTCGATTGCAAAGCCGGAAGGGGGCCCAAGTGGTCCCCATGAATGGTGTGGAACGGAGGAGGCTCTTTCGGAATGTTAAATAGGTTGCATTCATTTGACCTTGCGGGGGACGAATGCGTACCCGATATTACGCTAAGTTTTTTTTTAAATTTGCTTTATAATAAAAATAATTAAATCACTGTAGATGTTAGATAGTCGAAAGAGGATACGTAGTTTTAGAGTGCCCGCATAGGTTAGTAGGACATGTAATGTAGTTATGATATAGGCTAGTTTTAGTCATTTTGTCCAGCGCGTTAGATAGTCATAAGTTTGTTAAAAATAAAATGAATTTAAAATGTAAAAAAACTGTACGAATACATAATGCATCGGATGCAATTCTTTACGAATTTTTCCAGTTTCTCCTGCATATTAACGGAATGCAATAGTGCATTCGCAATTGATTTACGCACTTAGTGCCTCCAACGTGTTCAATTTTGCAATGCACTTCCCTTATAAGGTCATCCTTCATATCCGGAAGGACATAGAACAGTAACCGCCCTGACTTAGTCTCCAGAAAGACAATACAATTTTCGAGAGCATAGCACTTCAAGCTCTCGCGACCCAATCTTCATTTCAGCTCGGAAGCTAGGGGGTCACGACTTTTGGAAACCCTTAACTAGAAGTCAATGTCTTCGGAATCAATGGTAGAAATTACATTTCACCGACTGAGAGCGTCAGCATTATTCATGTTTGCGCAACTCCGGTGTTTGACTTTGTAGTCGAAGATTTCAAGCTCTAAAGTCCGGCGAGCTATCCTCGAATTAACATTGTTATTATTTAAAGTCAAAGTTAGGGAACTGCAGTCAGTAACCATAACGAAGGGTACCCCCTGCAGGTACACTCTGAAATGGTGCAAAAGGCAGTGTCTCGAGCTCGAAGCTGTGATACTTCGACTCACTACCTTTCAAGAGTCGAGGTATCACAGCTCCTAGAAAAGTACGCTACTGGGTGCAGCAATATTGGAGCAATATTGCCCCGCACCCACTTGAACTTGCATCGCAATGCAATTCCGTTTCACGTTCAGAGCTATTGATTGAGAGTACGGCAGCTGAGGTTAGGCGTTTTTGGACTTGGCGGAAGGCATTCTCACAATCCGAAGTAAATTTAAACGAACTTAATTAGTTCGAGTAGAGGTCTCGCTATTCGCGAAAATGATTCCACAAACCGTTGGGAATAAGAGCATAGGCCCAGGAAAGAATGCAGTTTTTTTGGATTAGTGGGAAGGGGATATAGGTGGCAATTACGCGTAACTGTGCATCACTTGGCTTGGCAACTGCCTCAGTGACCTTATATCCCAGGTAGCCAATGGTTGGGTAGGCAATATTACATTTACTTAACTTGAGCTCTAGACCGTTCCCCGAGGTACACTGGAGGACTTCTGTCAGTAGCTATATATGGCCTTCTATGTTTTTAGTCGCAATCACTATATCATCCATACATATATACTACTATTTTTTTTTTTATATATTATGCGCGCACTCAAGGTTTTATAACCTTATTATGTCGACGACACAGTGCGAGCCGAAGGTAGGAAGGAAGAGGGATAGAGGACATGCTGATGGATGCTGAATTCCTTATATTTGGCGGTACGATAGAAAACGGGCTTCAGGGTATGTTGGTGAGCATTCCTAGAGAGACCTGTATTACGAGAGAAATAATGAAGGGGCAGAATGCAACTGGCTGCTTTATCAGAGCTTTTTTGGTGGAAGTAACTATAAAACAGGGAGAGGCAGGAAACATTCTTGCGATGTTCCAGCGAGTCTATTGTTTTGGTAATGCTCGAGTCACCTATCAGTTTTCCCGCGCCTTTTTGTATTCTATCTAGTAGGTGCAATGAGGTCTTGGAAGTACCGGATCAGACATGAGCGTTAAACTCTAATTTAGTCAAATCTAAAGGTGAGAATTATTTCTTGCATCTGTATAAGATGTCTAGCCATTTCGCAGCATTATTGACGACACTGAATATGTGGTCGCTCCGATTAAGATTGTGAGCAACACACACACCCGGTATGGAAAGCTTTTCGGTTTCTGAGATACAAGTGCCATTCATGAATAATGGCTGCGGGTTAGTTATGCGCTTTAACTACAGAAGATAACATTGTGCATTAATTCCACTCTACGGTTTTTACCCCATTGGATGATGCTATCGATATCGGAATTTAATGAGCTTAACATACGCTGCCGCTCACTATCTACAGTCGAGGTGCAGGGAAAAAACGAATAAGAGAAGCTGAGGGTACTGCCGTCAGCGAAGGAGTGAATTGGATTAGAAGTAAGAGACAAGAGATCATTTATAAAAATGAGAAAGAGTGTCGGACACAAAACGGAGCCCTGAGGAACAATAGCATTTACAAAGTGAGTACCAGACTTGAATCCATCCAAGACAACTTGAATTGAACGATTCGAAAGGTAGCTTCTAGTCCATAGAAAAAGGGTGTCATCGATCCTTTCGCATTTTCGACAAAAGGGCTTCGTGGTTGTTATCGATGAATTCCCGGAATATTCTGTTGATAAACCTTTGAAAAACGCTTGGAGCATTTTTAAGCCCAAAAGACATCCTTAGAAAATATTGGCCGCAGGGGGTAACAAGGGAAGTATAGCGGATCGAAGCGGAAGCGACTGTTACCTGGTGAAACCCACTCTAAAGATCATGTATGAAGAACACCGTTTTCCGTCCCGGTTATTCCAAACAGTCCTCAATTAGCGGAAGTGGATAAGTATCCCGAACGGTTAGCTTGTTCAGTGCTCAGTAATCAATGCATATGCGGGTACCGCATATGATGATGATTCGAGGCTCGCAGGCTCGCAGCTCCGTTCACTGAATCAATAGTGATCGCTTACGTGGGGTGCATTCACGCTTGCAATGAATGATTTTTTCTTTCTCGATACTACAGTAGCAATACTTTTGATTTCATCTCCCGTTTTTAATAACAAGTGGTATGGACTGAGATCAGGAACAGAGCGACTGTTAGCAACCACTACTTCTTTAAGTTCAGAAACAAAGAAGTATAATTCTTCCTCAAAACACCAAAGCAGCTCTTTACTTTTGGAAAGCTGTTTAGGAGACCTTTGCTAGAAGCAATATTCTTTATGAAATGTGTGGTTCTATCTACGAGGGTAAAGCAAAAACTTGTCGACTTGGTCCGGAGTTGACATTCCAATCAGCTCGATTCAGTAGTTCTTATGGCAATCCTGAATTTGCTGTCTCAAGAAGTATGTCGTAAAAGTCGTAAATTTTTTCAGATGTTTTGCGTGGTTTTAGTTAAACCAGATAAACTTGAGTATCGTGTGGTCATCAAATTCTTCGTTTTAAATGGAGTAACCCCTAAAGAAATTCATCTGAAGTTCACTCCTTCGAAATCAGCCAATATAAAGGGGCCAGCTGTGTTTGAACATGGCGTACATGCCTTAAAGATGATCTACGTGAAGGACGGCCAAAAACCACAACCAAATGGGAAACAATTGAAAAATTGCGGAGCTTGGCGTTAGACAACATGCCAGTGAAGGTAAGTTAAATAGCTGAGACTGTGAGGATATCGGAAGGAAGAGCAAAAACTTGCACATGTTTTACCCGGGCAAGGCACCTGTATACACGACTACGTTGGTGATGAGAAATTTGTGAGATAAGGCGCCTCAGAAATCCACCCCTTCACAGCGTTGAACAAATTTGTTTCTGACAAACGCTTCGCACCTAAAAAAGAAAATAATTCCGGGAAGGAATACTAATGGGGAAACGCTAGACTAAATGTGTTGAAGTCGGGGGACATCATATAGAAAAATAAATTCATTTTAAGTCCTAGAAGTACAACGGAAATGGCGGAAGACCAGGTGTTCCCATGACAAAGTAGTGAAGCTTTCAACGGTGAAAACGTTCGACTTCGGATGGTAGGGTATTGTTCGAAGATGCTTGCATCCAAGGTGCCTTCCCAAATCCAAAGTAACCCGCAGAGGAACACCGAAGCGGCGAATTCATGGTAAAAGTAGAGTTTGCACCACCATTTCCGCAGATCCGTTTGGTAAAGGGCTGCTTCAGGAAATCGTGTGAGTCTGTCAACGATAGTAAGACATTGGTTAAATCCTTTGGAAAGACTGAGCGTTGTAGGGTCGGTCGTGATGAACATGATCGAAGCATTCTGCGGCCGCCTAGCAAATTTGAATGCCGTGTGATTTTGTTTGCTTGACACAGAATGCAACATTTTAGACATCTGGACCAAGTCTTGGTTTTAGATATCCGTTGATCACGCCTTGATCGGCCAAAGGTTAATATCGACGTTGAAAGGGCTGCTACATCGGCAACCAGGTCAGCAATTTGTCGTTTAATGTCCCTCACTGTCGCTGTTGCCTCCACACTTTCTTTCTTCTTTTTGTGGCGTTACAGCCCATGAAGGAGCAGAGCCAAGCTGCTCTCAATCACCCGTGTGTGTGCGTGTGATTTATTTTTTCACACAGGTGAAAGGGACCTACAGCTTAATGCCGACTCCGATCGGCGTTAGTCGAAAAGCTTTTTCATGGCAAGGAGGGACACCGCGAAATTAACATTCGAGGGCGTTGGTGTTATCGGGATCCGAAGTCACACATTAAGCACTGCGCCACGGCGCATTTACGGTTGCCTCCACACTGGTTGGTGAAAATACCTCGTGCAGCTTGTTGGCGATGTCTCCTAGCAGACTAGGAGCATAACGATTTTTAAGCAGCAAAACATGCCTGCGTTTGCAGGAGGCCAGCGTGCTTTTAAAACCGCTTCGTCGATGTCGAAAACGAGACTCGAAAAGTGACGGATTTGCTGCGATACGCTGCACGGATCACTGGGTTGATTATGATGTCATCAACTTCAGCTGCAGACCGCTCGTGGATTAAGGGGATGGTGGGAGAAAATTTGTCGCGTTAATTACTAATGCCAGAGTTCATAAATTGCGCTTCCAATTGGGCGAGCCATAAAGCGGAACGTTCAGCACTAAACGGAGAAGCGTTAACGTCAAATGGTAGAGATCGAACGATACTATCAGACGACGCACGTTAAGTGTTAGCGTCCGTGACGTGTTGCTGACTGGTGATCACTGATCAGGGATAATACTGGTGATGATCGACTGACTACTGGCGAGTAGGTTGTCGTGTGTTGGAAAAGAACCATACTCGTTTAATATATCGTAGTTTTTTCCATTAGACATAGGTTTAGGTGTGACCCAGGAACACTAAGGTTTATGTATGTGTTTATGTCACTACATTTACGAGGCAAGGCAGTTAAGGTCAGGAAATTTATTCATAACGTAGTTCGCAACTGGCAACACTGCGTCGTTCGTCAATATTTGCCTAGAACGCGGGGCACTTTATTTTCGTTTTCATCCAAGGCTCGAGTTGACGTACATATACTGCTGTGCGTATATTTCGAAAAATCATTTTTTAGCGTCTTCGTAAAAATGAGTCATTCACATTAAAACCTTAGATACTTAGGTATGCAGCCTCAACCAAAAAAGTCATCCAACAAGCTTCTCCATTGCTGTCTCCAGCGATGCACTACCAGCTGGTTAAGGTTTCCTTCCGCCTGTGAGCGCCACCTTATATTCGATCGTCCTCTTCGGGCCGGGGCTGTGTATTTTGCCAAACTTTTCCTCGAAAAACGAATCCGCAAGCGAATAAACGTTGTTTGTTCTCCTTGTAGCAGTTCCCGTAGTAGATGTCAAAGGTTTTCACCCATCTTTCGCCTGATCCATTCAACCGCACTTCTTGGAATGCGGCTATATCTGCTTTATAGCATTTTTCGGTTTGCTCCAGTTGACTGCCTGCACCTGGTCTGTGAAGGGACCTCACGTTCCAGCAGCAGACTCGCCAGTCATTTAGGCCTTTGCCGGGATGGTCAGCTTTGTATCCGTCTGTATCCGAGGGTTGTGGTTGCTTTCTTTATAGGGATGTTACCCCTAAGCACAACCCTTAACCTGGCGGGACGGGTTCCGGGGCTAAGCAGGGCTTGATCTTGCACCACGACAATACATCGGCTCATTTCTCTTTCAAGATTTTTGCGAAAAAAAAAGCATTCCTAGTGCCTCCTACGATTTTTTTATTCCAATGATGAAGTCACACCTCAAAAGAATTCATCATGGCAGTGCAGAGAAGGTCAAACAGGCTATAATCATGGTTCTGAACGAGTTAACTTCCGAGGATTACCAAGGGTGCTTCAAAAATGTTGCGACAAACTTGATTCGCTTGTTTCTTGTTTACAAATTCCCGGAACTTAATTGCTACACTTCGTATAATGGTAATTAGGTATTTCTAATCTGGGTGGATTAGAAATTTTCATCTAAAAGTTTGTATGGCTACTGTCGAGGCATTTGATTGAAAACTAGTATATCCAATCGTATTTTCTTCTGATATTGATGCCACTCTTCGTACATCAGCTTGATACCGGTTTTTCATTTCAACATTTCAGATCTAAATTCCATATCAACATCATACGAAGAACGTTTTGCATACTGCACTCGATTTGTTTACTTTCCATAAATGCACATCAAAAAATTGATGGCTTGCATCTACGAGTATTTCATGTTACATGCTCCTTAAATGAAAATAATCGCATAAAAAACGGAAGAAAACACATACAATCACAAAATAAATGTCAGGACAACCCTTTGAATGTCCGTAAATAGAACGAAAACAAATAATTTTCCCAGGCCAGCAAGTGAGGCAGTCCTTGACCATCGACTAAGTCAACACTCGCCCGATAACATCAAAGCGAATAACAACATCCCGCCCGTCTATCCATTCCGATGGCCTTAGGCGGAAGGGCAGACGGAAAAATGTTTCCGAACGCAAACATTCCTATAACTCCCCATGTACGGCACCGGGCACTATCGAGTTGTAGGAATCATTCCAAACGACTGTCTGGGGGGTTAGCCATTGCCCGCTGCCGCACTGGTGGTGATGGTGATAGTGCTCTAGTGGTGGTATATCTCGGATTTGTTATTGTTATTACAATCAACAAGGACCCACAGACCATTCCCGGGGCTTTTACATTATTATTACCCTCGTTGTGGTTATAAGTGATGGTGATATTATAACCCTTAATTTATTGGCCAACTTTATTGGTGATGGTTTCGTTTTTTTTTTTTTTTTTTTGTGTTTGTTCGTCCTTCCTTGATTTGTTGGCAACCCTCGGATAAAATTTTTCTTTTTTTTTTTTTGCCGACACTCTTTTCGGATTTTAGATGATTTAGTGGTTAAAGCAAAAGCCCATAGAATGCGTTTGGAAATTAATATCCAGTTCATTTGCGGCAGGATATTTAGCCGCAGGTGGCGATGATTGCGCTGTAAGTGGAATGTGGATCCAAAAACTGAATGTTGAATGTTTGTTTAGTCTGACGTGTGGCAACATAAAAATTACTGTGTGAACGCCAATGCAGGTTATTTAAGGTCTGCCTTGTTCGTGTTTTGCGCTCAGAACTACCGACGCGTGGGGTGATAGAATCAATGAATGATTTTCGTTCCACCTCAGGCGCGGTTAGATCGTAGAACGATGGCGGATATTCGCTCGTAGCATGCAACCACCTAAAAAGTCGACGGCGATTTCCTGCCGCTTGACTGATATTTAAGGTCTTTGGCGTGAAGTTGTTTAGTGGCTGTTAATGCTGCTCGAATGACTTGAATTACAGCGTGTTGTAATTTGATTGAGTCCTCACCCTCAAGGCAGGTGTAAGTAATGTTGAGAAAGATTGTGTTGGAGTGGACAGCTTGTCGATTGGCAAGTATTTGAATTTACATAAATGTGACCTCAATCGGATGTCATTTACTTATTCATGATATTGATTCCATTACTGATGCCTTGGGGAATAGTACGACCCACTGATATCGGTCAAGTGTCTAATGCAAGCAATTTGCCGGGCAAGGGTGGGATATGCTTTGAATATGGAACAGATTGTTCTCAATAAGGATAAGGATATCAGTACAAGTTGAGAAAATGGGATTTTGTAACACGTCAACTATATTTATACAACAATGTATGATATACCTTTTATGTGCATATTATATTTTACATATTTTTATTATAATGTTACTCTCTTAATGTATAAACTTTATTTATAAAAAAAAAACTTCCTGGTAACTCTAAAAAACAGGAATTGAAGAGTAACAGCCCACACCCACGAAAATCAACGGAACAGAAAATGGTATATAAGCCGTGCTGAAATCAGTGCAAGCTTACCCAGGTTTGGTACTTCGCTGTGTTTGGTCGGGTTATTTTCACCAAGAGAAAAGTGCCACACTTGTGTTCCTAGTCGGTTTAGTTGAGTTTGGTTAGTCAATTCGACGGTCGGGTACTTTCATTTAATTTTGAATTGCCAGTGCATTTTTTTTTTCTAATTATTGAATTTAATTTTTTTTTTTAGAGTTTTATTTTTTTTCCTTTTTTTTTTTTGTTTCTGAATTATTATTTTGTTAAAAAATGGGCTCGGACATACAGGATAAAGTTGTTTATCGCTCTCAACCTGGCGAGATGCCAGCAACGATCCCTGTTTAAATGCCCGGGTCAAGTTGACATACGGCCTCCTTGCGGCGCCCTCTGGATACCCTCTTCAACAACCGTTGGGAGGTGAACAAACGTAAGCAGCGACAAAACCCCGACCAGAATGGCGGTTGTGCGGCGGGCTAACAATCCGCCTAGGTAAAAAAAAGAAAAGTTATGAATGAGCAAGATGCCTCGGATACACGGACGGATACTCGACGACGACAACGCACGAAAAAGGAACACGATTTGCGAGTATGCTCCTGGAATGTCAGAACCCTGTGCACTTCCGGAGCTGCTCATAAACTAGAAGGAATCTTCACGCAGTACAAGGCGGATATTACTGCGGTCCAGGAAATACGCTGGATTGGAAACGGTATGATTAGGAAGAAAAATTGCGACATTTATTACAGCTGTCACAAAAGATTACACTAACATGGGACTTTAAACTCATAAGTGATCGCCTGGCCGTGATCCGCATCAGAGACAGATTTTATAACATCAGCCTTATATGTGCACACGCCCGTACCGATGAGGCTGAAGACCCTATCAAGGAGGACTTCTGTGATCTCCAGGACAACGCCTACGGAGCTTGTCCGGAGTATGATGTTAAAATCGTACTCGGGGACCTCAACGCCAAAATCGGTAAGGAGAGCACCCTTGGCGGGGTGATCGGAAAGCACAGCCTCCACGATAGAACAACAGATAACAGACTTTGCGACAGCTCGTAATGCGGTGATAGGTGGTACAAGATTCCCTCGTAAGCCAATCCACGGAGCAACATGGCGATGTTCGGACGGTCCAACCGCCAACAAAATCGACAATGTAACCAAAGCACTCGTCAAACATCCTGGATGTGCGAACATTCTGAGGGGCAAATGCAAATGTCGACTCTGACCACTTCCTCGTAGCAGCAAGATTCAGAAAGCTGCACCAGCCCATTAGGAGGAGGTTCGACATTGGGCGCCTGAGCACACCGGAGGCTACCAGAGTCTACAGGGAGCATCTGAGCGAAAGACTCTACGGTATGCCTGCGTCGAACACAAATGCCAATAATATGTGACTGCATTGCCACTCAGCCATTCAGGAAGTAGCCGAAACCTCCTTAGGATACCACCACCCCCGACAAAAAACCCGTGCTATGATGGCGAGCGTGAGCAGAAAAAGGCAGCAACCGATGAGGCGTATCAAAAGGCGCTGCAGAGAAAAACCAGAGCAACGCAAGAAGAATAGCGAGCCAGGAGAAGGGAGGAGAAAAAACTATTGCTACAAAAGAAAAGAATCATCGAGGAGTCTAGGGATAAGCAAAAAACACGAGCCTTTTACAAGAAGGCCATATACCTTGCAGGAGGCTTCAAAAAGGGCACCCAGGCTCTTCGAAAATGCGAGGGAAATCTTGTCACTGCTCCGCAGGGAATAGTGACTGTATTTAAGCAGCATTTCCAGCAGCTGCTTAACGAGCATGACCAAGAGAGAGTGGTGGGGAGCGAGGAAATCCCAACTACAGCCGCTGAAGTGGTCCTCCCACCCAGCATCGAAGAAGTCGGCACAGCTATTCAGAAGCTGAAGAATAACAAGGCCGCAGGTTCAGATGGCTTGCCATCAGAGGCGATGTTCTGGTAAGGAGCATGCACCAGATCATCTGCAGAATTTGGGAAGACGAAAGCATTCCCGACGACTGGAAAGCCAGCTCTATTTGCCCCATCCACAAAAAAGGCGATCCTACCTCTTGCAAGAACTATAGAGGTATATCCCTGCTCAACGTCGCATACAAGATCCTGTCCAGCGTATTGTGTGAACTTCTAAAGCCATTTTGCACCGCACTAATCGGCAGCTACCAGTGCGGCTTCGACAAATCATGGAAAAGACCAACGAGTTTTGAATCGATACACACCATCTTTTCGTCGATTTCAAAGCCGCATACGACAGCATTCATCGTGAAGGACTGTTTGGTCCGATGGCCGAATTCGGGATCCCGGAAAAACTGATCCAGTTTGTCGCGCCACGCTAAAAAATACCCGATGCACCGTGCAACTCGGTTCTAGGACTTCGGAACCGTTTGAAACATGCACCGGATTTCGGCAAGGAGATGCGCTGTCATGTGACTTCTTCAACCTAGTGCTGGAGCAGATAGTGCGACGGGCAGGCGTCAACAGGGAAGGAACTATCTTTAGGAAGCATTCACGGCAATTGAAGAACAGGCAAAACAAGTTGGTCTTAAGGTCAATGAGGACAAAACGAAGTACATGCTGTCAAGCAAAAGCCAATCCATCGCTCACCACCTGGGACAAAATATAACAACTGACAGCTACAGTTTCGAGCTAGTTAAGGAGTTTGTCTACCTCGGGGCAAACGTAAATTCCGCAAATGACACCACAGTGGAGATCCGGCATAGAGTCGCCCTTGGCAACCGCTGCTAATTTGGCTTGTCCAAACAACTTAGGTCAAAACTTCTCACTCGAAAGACCAATGTCATGCTTTGAAAAACGCTCATACTGCCAGTTTTGCTGTACGGAGTCGAAAGCTGGACGATAAGCAGGACAGCGGAGCTGATTTTGGGTTCTTTCGAAAGAAAAATTCTGCGCCGGATATTTGGTCCTGCCTGTGAGGAAGGTGAATGGAGGAGAAGACACAACCGCGAACTCTTCGAGCTGTACAAAGATGTGGATGTAGTCCGGAAGGCAAAGATCCGTCGACTACACTGGCTCGGCCACATCGAGCGCATGGACATCAACGCTCCAGCTAAGAAGATCTTCGACTCCAAGCCTCCTGGCTCGAGAAGAAGAGGAATCTCCGGTATAAAGACCAAGTAATCGCGGATGTAAGACATCTTGGTCTTGATAACTGGAAGCAGTGTGTCTGGGACCGTCAAGGATGGAAGGCAGCTACAGCTCAGGCTCCTCAATTGATCGCTGGCCTGAAGAGTAAGTAAGTACAATTTTTAAACTTTTAAATGGCAAAAGCGTTTTTTCTTTATTTTCCTTTTTCTTTGTTAAAACATTGGATTGGCTGCCTGTTCAGCGATTGCTGCGGTCTTTGGATAGGACAAAACGCGGCAGGGAGCATAGCAAAGTGAGGTCTTTTTAACCCATACCCTTCGAGATAATTTAGTCTCCGTTTACAATTTTCTTTTTCTCAAGGGGAAAAATGTTTCTGTTTTAGTGGCTAATTTGTAGTGAAATATTTATAATACAAAACACTTACCGTGTGTCACTAGATTGGTGAGATAGACGACAAACATAACCTTTCGGTTGGTGAATCGATGCGGGAATATGTTCAAAGTTATTAATATCAATTTGATCACCGTTATCAAAAACATTGCGATTCCGATTGTCGTCTTCTGCCGTCCGATCGCACATTAAAGTCGTATTACCACCAAATGCATTTATTAAATAAATAAAATTAAATCACTTTTTCGTATTCGATCAGAGGTAGCCACGTGCAAATTCACTTGTCCTTCGTCCCTTATGACATATTAATTCGTTATGATTTATTAATGCAGTGATTCTCATTGATGGGTGGTGGTAATTCACTGCAGCTCGAAGCGCAGAGCACCAAGCACACACTGTATTTTACTCAATAGTATTTCATTCAGGTCCCTGATCGACTGGTATGAAGCTACTCGTATGTACGTATACACTAGGTATTGTTCTGATGTTATTGTTGATGACTGTAATGGGTGCAGTACACCATCGCCCTCCTCATCAGATATTACTGGCGTACACATCTCCCATTCGATGACTACTGCTACTGCTGTCAATGAACCCCGGTGCTGATTTTTTATTATATTTCATTTTTTTACCGATCCTTTTCGCGCAAAAAACAAAAATGTGGATTTCCGTGATTTATGGATGCAGAGGAGGAGGCATCAACTTCCGGGATGACTTGTTAGCCTCACATCATTTCCGGCCCTGTCGATGAGGCAGTAGATATAATTTCATAAAGTTATTAAATCACTATAAAAGGACAGGAAAGTAAAGGCAAAACAAAAAAATTCTGTAACTCAAATGGTGGGACCTTGGAAAAATGACGGTTTACTATGCGTGATTGCATGAATTGCGAGATCTATTATGAGCATCGTGAGACTTGAATAAATCATTCGGGATACGCGTATTCGTTCGGTTTTATTTCCAATTCAACGGGTAATCTCCTTACTTCACCCGGTGCGCAATGGAGTATGAAAAATCGTCATCATCATCAGTGTTGGGTGGTGGGAATGGAATGGGTTAACGATGACGCTACCGATGCCATCAGGAAGAGTGCAAACACTATCCTTTACCATTCGTTTCCCATTTTTTTTTTTTTCTTTTTTCTGTCTTTTTTTGCGTCGGATAAATTATTTGCAGTCGTCCTTTCAATCTTTAAAAGGCTATTTTATCCTTTTTTTCCGCGGGCGTGAATATAGTTGCTTTTGCTCAGGGGGAAGTAAATCACATTCTCATTTGTACGAAAAGTACCATATACGTATCTCCTATCCATGGAAGGATGTGGAACAAAGCGTAAAAAGGAAATGAGAAATGCATGTAACTCCGCAAATGTGTGGAGAGCAGACACAAAAAGGGACAGCGGAATGAAAAAAACCTCCTTTCCCCATGTGATTTAATTCTGAAATTCTGAAGAATGAACAACTAAAGAACAAAAAAACCAATGCGCCCGGATGAGGTTGGTTAAAATTTTAAATTACGATTTAGCCAGCAGCGAATCCTTTTGGAACATGGTCCTTTCCACATGTGATTGAGGGAATTATGTAACGAAATGATCTGCCTTCGAGTAGATTTATTCTGGTAGGCAAGTGCGTCGGATGTCGGCAGCCCAAGAGTCATCGTACGAATACGTATCTATGTGTGTGTGGTTCCATTTACAATGGATTAAATCGCATTTGAAGAACCCATTCGGGTGGCAGTGGGTGGTGGCACCGTCTGTGCCTTTAAAACATGATGGGAGTGTTCCGAGCATTAGGTAAAGGCGTTATTTCATCATTCCCAACGACTTTAAATCGGTGAGATTTGCTTGTGTGGCAAGATTAAAGACATGCTTTTAGCCTCATGTTACTATCAAATCTAATTGGGTATTGTAAGGAATTGGTTGTATTATGTTCCATTTGTTAAGTGACATGACTGATGTAACGCTGCACATCCCTTGTTCAACTGTTTCTAGCATACAAGAAGGAGGAATACTGAAAGACATACCTCAGGCAGTCTGAGCATCATTTTGAAGGATGTGGCATTACAGACGACAACAGAAAACGAGCGTTTTTCCTGTCATGGATTGGAGCAGACAACTTTGAGATCATCCAAAAACTTATAAAGTGTGGTAGGCTCACCGAGTTCATATTTCACTTTTAAAATTCATGTTCTCGTAGCTCGAGACATAAGACAGTGATGAAGCCAGGACAAACGTACGCTTCGTGGGTTGCCGAGCTCAGGCCCAAAACTGCCCATTTATATGTCCGCATATTAATTGTGCAAAGCCGTGTCCCAATTTTCTGTTTTCGCAAGGTAGCATATACGAGTAGTTGGGAATTGCATTCGCAGAATACTTTCTAGGAAGCTTGCATATAATTGGGAAATTTCCCTTTTGTTGGATCCAAATTGTGTTATTTATTAAAAAGTGTGTGTCGTTATAGCGTTAACACGTATAAACGTCTCAATTTCAAAGATCAATCGTGTTAACTGACACACTTAATCTTAAAGTGTGTCGAATGATACACTTGCTGCGTGTTGTTTAACACACTAGCATTTGCATTGTTGCGAGTGTACACGAATTAACCCAAAAACGTTTTAGATGATTTCTGATAGCAAATAATAAATCGACACCCGATCCGTGCTTTTGGGGATTTGGTCCATATGGTCCGGGGAGGAAAGCTATATACAAAAATCGACCTGTCCGAGACGATTATCTCCAAATGGAGTTAAATGACGCCTCAAAGGATCTTGTAGTAATTAATACTCTTTTCGGATTGTTCCAGTACCAGTGCAGAGTAAGGGATTTCTATGCAATTAACATAAATGTATACGTTTGCTACCGAGAAATTAGGCTATTCGGTTCATACTCTTACTGCGGCTGGCATTCGTCCCTGTGAGAAACACCTTAATGCATTCCGACACATGCTCCAACCCTCGAATACAAAGGAGCTTAAAGACGTCATAGGTAGCCGGTCACCTGAAGAGCGAACAGTGCCAAGTTAATTTGGTCCATTAAGCAATAACAACTTTAGAACCATCAAAAAATATGCGTTACAAGCGGGGCGTTTGGCTTATTTCGACGACGAACTTCCTCTGATTGTGGCTACACACACTTCAAATTTTGACATTGGAGCGGGCATATCGCAAAGATATCCAGATGAAACTGACATGCCAATTCCATCATCATCATTTTCAGTGGCCCGTATGTTCCACTAAAGGAGTCGCGAGGCAATGTGCGCACGCAGGATCTCCAGTCTACTCGACCATCCGCCGTCGACTCTAACTCACCAGGAGCTATGCCCAAACGCAAGTTTTTCGACTTGGTTTGTCCTGGGTCTGCCAAGCGGCCGCTTATCTGATGGCATCGCTTTCAAGGCACGCTTCGGAAGTTGTGATGATGGGGACATTCGTCTCATGTGACCAAACCATCGAAGCATAGCCCTTTCCGTTCGGAGAAGCAGCTTGACAACATTGAGCTCTCCGCGTACTTCCATGTTTCTCACCCTATACCGGCGAGTAAATCCCACTACAGCACGAAGAAATCTCATTTCGGCAGGTTGTATTCGCGATCTTATTCTTACGGTCAGTACCCAAATTTTATGACCACAGGTTGGTTTTGACACTAAGCTCGGTCTTCCTGATGACAGATCTTCCAAGCTGTTTCAAAATGAATCCACCTTGGCCAACAACCGGGAAGGCTCAGCATTAATCCTCCCATCAATCGTGAAGAAGAAGATATGAAATGACAATGCGCGGACTACGGAACTGGGCCCTAACTCTTCTGGCTTATAACTAAAGCCAAAAATATCGTTCCACTCCTAAACATGGAAATGCAGGTGCATTGTCGAGTCTTCCCATAGGTCCTGGTATCTAGTTCGACAAGTTGGAGGGAACCTGTCACGATGTTAACAATGTCCTCTTGGTATGGGGAAGAGAACAGTCCACTGGATGCCGCTTTTATTGGCAAGTGTACGCTAAGGGATACAGTGCTTAAGAGAGTCGCGTATTACATAAAACGTGGATGACATTAATTGGAAGTGGACTTGGAGTCGCTTTTTTATCGTAAGTTAGCCTTAACAATGCCTTATAATTGTATTCTTTTCAGCGTAGGAGAACACGATCGAATGGGTCTTAAGTACATTCATCAGGGTCATTGGGATCGTTCCTGTATGAAACAACACGTTCGACGATATGTTTGGTTCCAGGCATGGACCATAAAATCGACAAGCTTGCAGCAAGTTGCAGCATCTGTCAGGAAGCAGCTACAAATCCATGAAAGGAATTTAGCAGTTGGCTTCTGGCAGTGCAGCCGTGGGAAAAGGTGAACTTGAATTTCGCCCATTTTTCAATAAGATGTGGCTTATCTGTGTAGACGCACACTCCAACCTCCCGTATGTGGTGTCAATGTCAGGTTTCAGCGTTTCACCGTTTATGCAATATCGTGCGGCATTTGTGATCGAAGAAAAAAAACGTTTCTACACGTGTTCGTAGGCATTTCCGAAGAGTTGACCTGAATTCCTGCGAGCAGTGCAGTCTTACGGTAGAGCGAAAAGCAAAAAGAACACAAAAGAGAAACATCAGTGCCATCTAGTACGAACAAGAACAATATGTGATTTAGCGCGGCGAGAAGTATCTCATTCATCCATTATGCGGATTGCAAGGTTCATCGCGGATGAAGGTTTCGTCAACGCAGATGAGGCTTTGCTGCGTACTTTCGGAGGCACATGAGCAGTATCTAGCGCCAGTCGAAGAGATCTACCATACGACCGTCGCCAAGTTGGGAGCGCGCAACCAAAAGCTTTTTAACCAAGACACAGCTTGAGCTGCTGGGAGAGTCGTGGCAAACTCGCAGTGCGGCAAGAGTGAACCCACAAGTTTACCATCTTCAGGGGAGACTTCACAAAGTGGCGTGAGTTTCGAGATCAGTTCATAACCGAAGTGCATAAGAACCCTATGATGGCTAACGTGACGAAAATTCAAGAGTTGAGGCAAGTGCTTGAAGATGCCACTGCCGGCTAATAAGCAGGTGGCAGGTTACGGATGCCAACTACAATGTCTAGTTTAATGAGGTTTTCGACACCAAGCAAAACATTGTCGATGCTAATTTGAACGCGTTACATGCATTGCCTAAGGTGAGCGTAGATTCCTCCAGGGCCCGTGCAATACGTGACTTGGTCAACGAAGCTAAAGTGCGTCTCAGTTCGTTGCGAGTGCTAGGGCTAGACATCACATCGTGGGACCCGTTCATAGTCAACATACTCAGAGCGAGGCTCGACAGTGAGACGAATCATGCATCTCAGATGACCAGAGACGATGTGCGTTAAATTGCTACCCTCAAGGAGTTTCTGCAGTTCTTGGAAAGGAGAGCGAGTAACTTTTTCTTTCTGCCCTTTACGATCATCATGAAAGGGCTGAGCACGGAGCAAGTCTGGTCGAGCTGCGCAGGGCGAGAAGCAGCTTGAACACAACCAGAGGGAGCATAGCAGCGGTGTTGCCTAAGTGCCTATTATGCAGGTCACCGCATGCATTGTATCGGTACGAGGACTTCCTAGCATTGTCAGTCCAGAGCAGGAAAGGCAAGGTCCGTAATTGGAAACTGTGCGCCAACTGTATAAACAGGGGGCATCCGGCACAGAGCTGTCCGTCCGGAACCTCCCGCAGCCGGTGCACTAAGAAACACAACAGCATCCTGTGCCCGGAGCAGCTAAGTGGAGTATCCAGCATAGCAGTGGTAACAATGACGCAGGAGCGTCAGTTACCCGTCGCGCAAGCTGACTCGAGCCAATCGCAAGAATAGCAATCAACCGATGACACGACAATACAGCCAAGGCTGATTGTTCGCGCAGAAACCACTGAACAGAAAATAAGTGAAAACAACAACAGAGCGAACAAGTGCAGAGCTTGACAGTACCCTATTAGCAGCCGCCGTCGTTAGGATTAGAGCAGGAGCAGAGCGTACAATGACGGCGAGAGGGCTGTTGGACACCGGTAGCAAAAAAATCTCATCACTGAGCAGTGCGTTCAAGAAATAGGCTTGGTCACGGCAATGGCAATTTCCTTGTGCATGGAATCAGACCAAAGAGAAGGGTGAGGTTGGCCAGAACTAGAGAAGTTGAGATCCTGTCGGAGGTTCGGAAGGAGTGACTCAACAAGCGATTTCAAACCGCCTCAAGGCGAAGGATAAATAAAAATAACGAAATGGGATTCCGAATTAACTCAAGCCGAGGGGCGTCGAACGCTTTTTTTTTCACGTGCGAACAACTGCTCCAAAGACAAAATCGGTAGGGTTTTTTACATCGATTAGTGACGTGGGATGATAAGTGGTCCATTACAATAGTCTAAATCTTGGGGAAAATACGGTCATGGATCAACTTCAATGGCCAAACTGAATATTCGTGACAAATGACAAGAAGCTAATACTCTGCATCTGGTATGATCAGCTCGGAGTAATCTACTATGAGGTATTCCATCTTAACGAAGCCATCCCTGCAAATCGTTACCAATCACAATTGATACAATTAAGCCGATCATTGAAGTTATACTCACTGGCATATTGAGCAAGAACACATGATAAATGATCTGTCAACACGACAACACTCGGCTACATGTTGCTAAAGTCGTCAAGGAGACGACTTAAACCATTTAACTGGAATATCCTACCCCATCCGCTCCAGACATTGCTCCTTCCCACTACCACTTGTTATGGCCGATGGTTTATAACCTGGCCGAACAGAAGGGTTGACTCAAGGTCTTTTAAACGCTGCTTGAAAGATGATTAAAGATGGAAGAAACCCATGGGCAATACCTGGATGTTGCAGCTCGTGGAGAACCTAAGACGAGCTTCTCCCAATCACCCATGTTGCGTGTGATTTTATTTTACCATGAGGAAAGGTTCTTACAGTCTATTGCCGCTTCTGAACGGTGAATTTCGTTAAGCTTTTCTTGAACAATTATACTTTCTTAGAACCTGGGAGAAGTGCCCAGAAAAACACGACCGATGATATGGCTATTTTTGGCATTTGACCCCGTGTCATCAGCGTCAGAGGTCAACACACCACCCACTGTGCCACGGGGCTCATCTCAATGTTTATAAAAAAAAATCGGGTTCCTGATACCGAGGAATCAGTAGGTGCTAACGGCACAAAAATATATGCACAATTTGCTTCCAAAATTAAACAGGACCTTTTGAAAAATAGCACATCCTTCACCGACGTTTTGTAAAAAATTCAATACAAACGGACGATTAGTAGCCGGCGGCTCCCCATAATTAGGAAATCATAAATTCGAATGCTCCAACCCCGTTTTAGATGTAAAGGAAGTTAGAAATGATGAAATCCAACTAATCGTTCGATAAAAGCACGAAATTTCTTTCGTCCAACTTTTTCTAGCAATCATATCGCAAATGAGGAAGTAAAGAGAATCACACAGTCAGGCATTTATTCATATTCTACTATCCAAATGGTCCTAATACTCAAAAACCCACACAACCGTTCAGGGCACTCCTATCAACCCAAATGGCAAATAGGAGGTCCATAACTACGAGAAACAATTCTTGTCACACGAACAGCACTTGAAAAGTTTTGCGCAATTCACCGAAACAAAAGCTACATGAAGGAAAAGATATAAATAAAAGGCCCTCGTGGGACTTGCTAGGCTCTTCATGTCCAAAGGGTAACATTATACTAACAGCCAAACGAGGCTATCGCTGCTGCTACAACCAGTAACAATAAGGGTTGCTCTTTTTCATTTTTATAAATATTTTATATTTCCTATTATCCTTCTGCAGACAACTACGTACATATATACATCTGTACATACGTATAGTATGTCGGAGCATAGCAAGGCGCTGGAGAACATCATCTGACAAGGAGGAAAACAAAATAAAACGGAAATCCTTTGAGATGGCCGAGGCAAACATCGAAAAGTAAAAACAAGATCAGCGCCCGACCGTCACAAAGGACTTTTGCAAAATATGGGTCAATCAGAAAACTTATCTACCAAATTTCGCAAGCAATATTAAGTCGTTACTCACGAACTGACGTAGCAGCAAAGAGAATCTGCAATATATGGCACGAGGTGCGAAACATTTCACACAGAGCAGAGAATCCTTGAAAATATTCAAATTGTTCGTTCAGCCACAGAACAGAAACGTTTCAACAACAAACTTTGTAACCACACAGTGATTACTTTGCACTATCAAATTGCATTTGGAAGTTCGTATCGGGAGTAGCAGAGTAGAAGGAAAAGGAAAACCAGGAAGAGTAGCAGCCGTAGTGTGTACTCGGAGAGCTGTTATTTTGGGAAAATTTCCCCCGAGGGTTCCAAGGGCTTGTGGGCGACATTGGTGTCGTGTCCTGGTGATGACGGTGGCACTGATACCAAACAACGGAATTGTGCAAGTGCTGTGTGTTTTTTTTCGGGAAGTCATCTGAGTCCCCAACGAAACAAGTCACTGCAGATTTGTGGTTTTTTCCTGGACCACCAGATTGTTGTGTAGGGTTTTGTGGGGCTTAGATCACTGCTGCGCTTCTGTAGGTATGGAAATTTTTGATTTTTTTTTCGGTTTTTGCTGACATCGACTAAGGCTTTTCAAAAGTTTGAGTTTTAATGACATTTAGCTGAATTATGTCTGCATTTCTGTATTTAACCTAATTTACGAATTAAATGTATCACGATGACATCATTAGCTATTCGTGTTCTATTAATTTAATTTGGGCAGACAAAAAAAATAAAACAACGCTATTCACGCTTAACGTGTCATTCATTACGCGCTTAGTCTGCCAGCTTTAACCGGATCGCCGGTAAGACCACACACCATCCAACTACTAGTATTTCGAAATGCTACAAGCAATTTAGATTGTGATTTTTCCACTTTTCCAACAATTTTCAAGCCATTTAAACCATTCGGCCATTTCGGGTAATTGCAGTCAAATTATTGCTTTCGTTTCATGAATTGAATCAACGCCGAGAACACAGTTGTAGAATTCAATGATCCTAATTACCGTAATCAGGATTCGAGTATAACACGAAGCAAAAACTGCTTATGTACACCGGTGTCTAGCCCGCACTTTGTATTCAATAAATGGAAAAAATGACACTCATCCTGTCTGCAGGCCCGAAGGCAATGTTATTAATCAGCGACCCCCTTTTTGAAAATTATTATGTGTCGGCGATTTAATCGAATATTCTTTTAATGAATTTACATAAATCAGAACGACAGTAATAAACCGAATACGTGCGGATTCAAAAAAGCCTTTTTTTTTTTGGATTGGCATTCCTGTTTGCAGCGACTATAGTTGGACATTGGAATTCGTAGTCTGGCAAAGGCATTGTGACAGTAATTGGCCACTTTATTAACTTGCTGATGGGACATTTTACATGCGGTTCTCACTGACCAGATTGTATACACCTACAACCGGCATTCGCCAGTAAGTGTTACAACAAATGATTTTCATACGACGACGACCAGGACATCACAATAAAAAGGGATAAAAGCAACAGAGAGAAGGTCCTCTGGCCTGCCATTAAATACAGTCATCACGCAGTCAACCACCCGGTTGAAAATAAATATTTAGAGTGCCCCAAGGATACCACAGTCTGATTCGGCCAGTGGGGGAAAAAAGAATTCAAAACTGTGCTTTGTGTCGTGGTCGCTCTCGGGCTTGGCACACTCGTCGTATCCGTATCCGTACCATGTTTGAGGTTTTTATTTTTGTTTCTGGTTTTGTAACCTCTCATTCGTTCGGACTATTTTTGGTACTGTATCTACCATTGTTTCCCTCTTTTGTGCAGAATTTTCTCAAATTTTTGTCGTTTATTGCTCGTCCGTCTCCCCATGCCTGTCGCATAAAAAGGCGCAATAGTTTGTGTGAAGACAACTTTTTAGCAGAATGAAAATGATGAACATTGGTTACATGCTCAAAATCCTTTTGTTCTTTTTGTCGTTTTCTCGCAACCGAGCTGGGGTTGATCCTTATGGCCATTTCCAGTTTATTATTGCGAACAAGTATACCGTGACAGACGGTCTATGCTCGACGCTCAGAAGGATGTCCTATAAATGGGATTTTTTGTCTCTTTTTCTATTTTCCTTAGATCTTCTTTCGGTCGGCTTTTATTGAATTGCATCCTTACTTCGATAAATGCAGCGAACTTTGACAGAAAATGGGTTTCAGGGCATAAGGCGGTTTTTTGACCAAAACGATTAGAGGTCATTGTGGGAAGGTGCTTACCGAAATCTTTCTAAGATTCGCTGAAGTTAAAAAACAACAACGCATGAATGGACTACTTGAATTTTCAATCTGTGTTTCGATGTTTCCGTATTTCTAATTGGATTTATTTGGGCTATTCTAGCTATTTGGCTCTTTAAGGTCTCAATAAGAAACATTTTAGATAACATGTAATTGAACAATATTGGATTGTTCGAAAAGTAATTTCGTTTCTTCCCCAACAGAAGACTTAATTGTATTTTTTTGACAGCCAACTTCACACTTCAGCCGAGTGATTATCATGTGTTTTGACAGTTGATGTATGTATGTACTCGTACATAGCAGATCATGATTGTGAGAAAGTCCGATTGATTCCACGTAGTAGTGGTACTAGTTTCTGGTTGGTGCCGATTCAAAAAGTGGAAAGCACTTGGCAGCATTTTCGGCATATTTTACTTTTTTACTATCGAAAAGTGGGGGCACCGTGGCGCAGTGGTTAGTTTGTTGGACTCTGACGCATGATGAGCGAGTTTGGACCCCGATAACACCAACGCCATCGAAAGTTTATTTCGCGGCGTCTCTCCTCGGTGGGGTGCCCCCGGAGTATACTTGCCATAAAAAAGTTTATCGACTGTATTAAATTGTATGTAGGTCCTTTTTACCTGTATAAAAAATGAGTCACACAACATGGATGATTGAGAGAAGTTTGGCTCCTGCCCTTCACGGACTGTAACGCCGCAAAGCAAGCTATCGAAAAGTTGCTGTTCAAGCTGTTTAAGATGTGCCAGTGCCAAAATTGGTATGAACAATTTCGATACGGCAATTTTGATGTTGTAGGTGGACCAATTTTTTGATGACTAGTTGAAGCACATAAAGAAACAATAAAGGCGCTTATCGAAGCAAACCGGCGAACGGCACCTTTTATGACCGCTAGAAGCGCTCAGGTTTGATCTTAAAGCTTGATATAACGTTCTCACATGTTCTTGCGGCTTCTATGATTTAAGACGTTGATGTCTTCAGCTATGTCAAATGTAAGAGATCTCTCAAAACATTTCAAAAGCCGGTGGGACACAACGATTAATTCTGAAATGTGCTATCATCACCTAGACAGGTTTAATCATTAACTTAACAAAATAAGGCCAGATCACCACCAAGATATTGCGAGACTTCATACAAGTTTTATAATTCATCGAAATCGTTCACAACTCGGATGTACATATGTATACATATACACCAGGTCTAGCAACTTCTGATTTGGTTCCTGTCTTTACTAAATGCTTAGACAGCAAAAGTTCTATTTTAAATTAGGTAAAAAATCGCCTGGTTTAGTTTACTGCCAGCTAGCCAGACTATAACTATATAAAGGTGGAGTCATGCTACTGTCAGACAAATGGTAAAAGTTATTAGACCATATGTAATGGACAGTACATAATTCTATAAAATATTTGAGCAGAATCGAGAAGGTCTTAACGTGTGTTTTAGCTAACAGGTAGAGCGGTAGAGCAGAAGGGTTCCTATACCCCCTCGAAACGACCACCTAAGATCTGTACCATCGACGAATAGATTGTACTGCAACCTTTTCGTAATAGAATAGTAGATGCATTCATGAAATTCGTGTGGATTTATCCTGTAAGGACCACAAAAACCGAGGAAGCCATAAAGAAGCTAGAGGTCTAGAGTCAGATATTTGGAAATCCCGTGCGAATAATCTATAATCGCGGAACAACGTTCATGTCTAACGCCGTTAAGGAGTACTGCGGAAGGAATTGCATTCATCACGTGCTGACAATGACCGGTGCCCAATGGAAATGGGCAAGTAGAACGAATCAATCAATCGGGTTGACTGAGGCAGTCGGAAAAGTTAAGGATGGCCGGGTGTAGGAATGGAGTCATCGCCACGTCTCATTCTACAGTACACACTCCACTTTGGCAATAGAGATGTGTTAGGAGTTGCCTATTAATCCACTGCTCATTCTGTGGGGCGTCTGTGTGAAGATGACATGAGGAGGAGTCGACGATTAAGAAGCAGGAGATTCGGTCGTGCGATCACCTGATCGTGCGGTTTTGACGGGTGACAGTTTTCTGGAGTTGCAGTAAAAAAAAGATTTAAATAAAGTTGAAAAGTGGCGTTTTCCTACTTTCTGCTTTTCGGTGGCAAAAGGAAAGTAAAACTTCTTACATGTATATGTGGTGTTACAGCTGACGGAGAACCTAAGCCTAACTTCTCTCAATCACCCATGTTGCGCGGGATTTTATTTTTACGTGGGTGAACGGAACCTACAGTTTATTGCCGATACCGAATGGCGAATTTCGTGAAGCATTTTCGTGTACGACGCTGTTTTGTCAGTACCCCGCTGAGAAGAAGCATCGTGAAAAACACATTTGCGACAACATGGTTTTTGTAGGGATTCGATCCCGTATCATCAGCGTCAGAAGCCAACGCCGAACCCCGCCGAGGAGAGACGTCGCGAAATAATCATTCGATGGCGTCGATGTTATCGGGATCCGAAGTCGCTCATCGTATGTCAGAGTCCAACACATTAACCACGGCACCCTAATCAGTGGACTGTGAGCCTTAAATTGACACGGTATCCTATGATATCGCTCAAGTTCGTAACGCTGAATTAAGAAACGTACTCTTTGTCCTTTGTTCAATTGAGGGAATAACGGGAACGCGACTATGATCACTGCCTGAGTAAGTGAGTTTTTCCTGATCATTAGCCCGCGGGAGACTCATCAGCTTACCGTCCGCTTTGTATATCGGACACTATAGCAAAAGTTCGAGAGCGCATCATCGACAACACCAGTATGGTTTTCGAAAAGCACGCTTAATTGTTGATGCCATTAGGAAAATAGTCGACACAGCGAAAAGTGCTTTAGAAGGAAGACAATTGAGATGAGGCTCAAAGCACAGTACTGCTTTGAGCGTCATAACACCGCAAGTAAAAAAACGCATTCAAAATGGCGAGCTGAAAACATATCAAACTTGCATCAGAGGAATTTTGAAAAAAAAAAAAAACTGCTTCCGGCAAAGAGTGTTGCTCTATGGAACAGACGATGGTGTGAAGGAATACGCAGGAACGGGAGCAGTCCTCAGGGCTCAGTTCTAGGACCAATACTGCGGAATCTCATGTACGATGGCGTCCTTGGTCCCGAAATATCAACTGAAGCTAAACTTATAGGATTCGCGGACGACATAGTAATAGTTGTAACCGCAAAACTACTGGAAGAGCTTGTTCAACTTTGCCATTTCGGCTTTTCGGCAGTGACTAACATCAGTCGGCCTCACGCTAGCTGAGCAAAAATCCAAAGCGGACCTCATCACCAGTAGAAAAAAACGCTCAGGGTAGGTGGGCATGAGATAGCATCCAAACGAGCTATTAAATAACTTTGCGTTATGATTGACTCAAGGCTTACATTTAAGAACACCTGGAGTACGTAAGCAACCAATCCTCTCGTGTAGGTACCTCCGTTGCGCGGATCACATCGAATTTGCTAGGACCAAGATACAGTCCTTGACTACTTTTGGCTGAGATGGTCACATCAGTAGTATGTATCGCCAGTTTGGGCCGGAGCTATGAAGCTGACTTAATACAAAAGAAAGATCATAGCAGTAAATCGACTATGTGCGCTAAGGGTGAGTAGCGCTTACCGCACACCCTCGGAAAACGCAGCCTGCGTCATCGCAGGTATGTTACCCATCGATAAACTAGCGAGAGCATCAGGAAGGACGGCTAGGAAGCAAAAGCCTAGACAAGTACAACAACGATGGAACTTTTCATCTAAGGGCCGTTGGACTTGGATAAACTGCAAACATGATGATGATGTTAACTTCTATCTCACGCAACTGCTTATGGGACATGCTTGCTTCCGGTCATACCAGTACAAGTGTAGGAATGAAGGCTCCCCCACTTGTCCATCGTGCAGCAATATCCCCGAAGAAGTGGAATACGTACAAATACTTTCACTGTCCACGATTTCATCTACCAAGAGAAGCATTGCAAGCAATACTGGGAGAAATATCGATTCCGGAGAATTTAGAACGTCACATACTGGAATCGGAAAACAAAGGGAATGCAGTGAGCGCTTATGCCAAGGACGTATGCCATGAATCGGGGAGACTAGAGCAAGAAACGACAGAGTGGAAGTGAACGGTACGCAGCTGTACCTACGCAGACACATGCACCCACAAAGGCACATAAACAAACGCATGTCAAAATGAGGAAAAGCTACGGCTGAAGCCCGTAAAATCGGACCTATTGCAATAACTTCCAATGGGAGGTAAAAAAAATTCAAGACTATAAAAGTTGCGTTAATATGCGTCAAAAGTTGTCAATTCTCTATTGGAAAACCCTATATTTGACTTACTAGGCAATTATACAAGCCAGAATCAAGTTTTTTGGATTTAGAAGATAATTCTTTTACAAAGCCTTAACGGGCCCTAACGTTTTGGTATACCTTCGTCATCTGACAGATCCAATACGGGAATTTGCAGATCAATATAATTATCCTCGAAAAAGTTGAACAAGAATTATTTGAGACACTTAGTACCTACATTCAAAAATTGGGCAATACATATAAACACGAAATTCCAGTGACCTTTGAAATTTATTTTTACAATATTTCACACGCTAGTCAACCAAATCTGTCTCCAGAAAGTTGATGAGAGACGTACTCAATTTTTTTACAGAAGATTTACATGCAAATTGGATTGGATCTACCAACACAGAGCGGCGTGCCGCATTGAATAGTATGCTGATCAGTAACGACAATGTAGTCTTGTGTAAAATGTTAATATCGCGTTAGAATACTGACAAAGAATAGGTCCCTTTCAGCTATTGAAAAATGAACCCACTCAACATAGACGATCGAGAGAAGGTAAACTCAGGCCCGTCATGGGCTATAGCTTATATATGTAGATATACTAGTAGACGATTGACGGAGGATATTGCTACGGTGAGAGAGGTCGTAAATGTCGATTTATCCACCGAATTGTAAGCTTTTTTACGGCTTCCATAAAAAAATTCTGATCACGTTAAAGAAGTACAGTGAAAAGGGAATAAAACCTTTTCGTTAAATCAAGAGTCAATCTCAAATGTTATAATTAATAAATAGTATTACAGCAATGCTCAGAAAATTACAGTCCATATTGAGAATTGCATCTCGTAAAATAGTTTGCACTAGTATGATTCGGAACTGGGGAATCCCCGTCTACCGATAAATGTAAATCAAGCTACCAAGCTATCCCTCCCTTGGTATGGTTAATTGATAACCAGGCTCCAACAATTTCACTTGATTGAAGACCACTGCAGAGAAAAAAACGTAGCCCATCCACCTACATATGTTGCCCATCTGTAGACCAGACCCAACTCAGGAATACACGATTACGATACTTTCAAGTCACAATACAAATAATTGTTTTGCAACCAGCCCACTCCTCCTCAAAGTAAACAAGCAATACCCGTGTGCATCTAATTAAAACCCCTTTAGAATAAGTTATTCCTTTTACCAGTTGCAGCAATAGAGCCTCTAAGCAAATATCGCTCTATCCCATTGTTAAGGAATTAATAACACTGCAGGAGAACTTGCTCCGGAAATCAAACGAATTAATGCAATCAGCTAAAAGGAAAATAGGTAAAACTCTGCACAACTGAGCGGAACGTAAGGCACCGGAGCCCCAGTCCCATTTTTACGTACGATACACTACAGCTCGAACGTAGCATTTCCTCCGGCAAACAACTGTAATCCTTCTTTTGAATTATTGTAGACTCGCACGAGGAGTAGCATCGACAATCGACAAGGAGGCAGTGCAGCTCGACGCTAGTAGTTGTTACCTCCTCGATACCCGCCCGTTCTAGTGAATTATCTTTCCATCTTACTCCGACGTAACTAGTGATAATTAATTGCCGAACAATTGCACTACAATAGCTGAGACCTACATATGGTAAGTTTGATACCAGACCGCATTATCTATCGTCTCAAGGCTCTACACAATCCCACTTACTTGCTAAAAAGATTCATCGTGTCTCAGTTGAAAACTTTAAATTACAAAACAAAAACAAAAATTGGGTAAGGAAGGGAAACCCAAACGGTTCGTCTAAAATTCCAGCCATACTTGAATTATCCTTTTACACGGTGCTCGGCGAGGTTACGACAATGGCGATCCATTAAATTTTTAATGACCTTTTGAATATTTCAAATCGGTACGGATGAAGATGAAATTCCTCCAAGAACTTCGAGGACGTTCAAAACAGCAGCACTTTCTTTCCAAATTATTTTCACTTTTCTTTTCTTTGTTTTCAAACACTTTTCCTTTTATTTTTATATCCTATTTACAGATTGGCAACGACACTTTCGAATAAACCCGACCTTGCACAATTTAACCAAACCGACGTTCATCGACTCTATCCAATTGACAGACTGACACAGCAAGCGAGGCAAATGCCATCACACTGAACCCTTAATGTCCACCAAATTTAATATTTACGGTTGATTTAATTGAGAAACACGTCTATTTCCGGCGCTACTCGAAAAATAACTGAGCTGTAACATACCTACTCCAGGAGCTTATTGGTGTCGAGAATTTTCACGAGAACTGTCCACGTCTGTGGGGAACGATACGCCATCGACTCACACTGCGCATGGCAGCTTATTCTCCAACAGTGTCAGGATGAATTTTATCCGAACCTGGACCTACCGGCAGAAAAACACGAGAACCACTAGTCACCACATTGGAAACTTCTCAAGGATATCCTGACGGGCCGACGATATTGTGTGTTCGTACGAAGTATGGTGTCTTCGAAAATTCGAATATAATGTGGACGCAATGAGTCGACGCGAAACTAAGAGCACGTGGCTCGAGGAGAGTGTTTTTGTTGTCATTGTCCCACGAGGATGATTTCAGATTTGTGTGGAAAACGCATAAATCTCATTGGCTAAGGAGCCATTTTTGCGCGTTTTGTGAGGGTGAAAAACTCCAGTACGATATACTGGGGGATGTAGAATGGGTGGATGGATGGATTAGTAAGCAGTAGATGAGGAAGATGAGTTTGTACCTATACCGAATTGGGTATCAGGTGGTGTGCGCTCACATGCTGACAGGTGGATAGTCACATTTCTATTAGCAGTAAACGTAATAATAGAATATTGCAGGGTAGTAATATACACCGTATCTATATAGACATGAAACAGTTCTTTAAAGTTAAATAGAAAACAAAAAGGATATATGAACGAACGACAGACAAAAGGATATTATTATTAGATTTAGGTGAACGATTTTTAAAAGCGTTTCTTCATGTTCGTTTTCAAGGACGAATTTAAGTTTTTTTTTTGTGATAACCAAGTCCCGATGTGGGAAACTTATTGTAACTTTCTTTTACTAAGCCCATAAATATGTTTCAAAATAAATGTTTCAAAAACCTCTCTGACTTTAAAGCTTCCAACTCGGATACTAGCAATATAAGAAGAAGAAGGATCTTTCGCCGGATTATGCTTTAAAACATGAAGCCATCATAACTTGATATAGTTGTTGTCTTGACGATACAGGGCTTATATATATGAATATTGTTTTACTCAATCAATGACTATCCCTGTTCTATTCGATGCTTGTTACCAGTCCTTGCCGAGTTGTTTCTACTTCTTGCATACTTTTTGTTTTTCAATGTATGCCCTTATTAAATCGAGGCAGACCGTGGATAGAGAGTAGCAGTAACAGAAAGCCCTTAGTCTTAAATGGCTTTCATGAATGACACCCCAAGACCTTGGATTAGGTATAGTATTACGTATTCTCAAGTTCACCGGACAGCTTGTTTGGAAACACTATAGAGAACTAATCCAGATCATGCCGAAGTCTAAAGTATGTTAGTATCGTCACATTCTTTAGTACGAATTTACACATTTTTACCCATACTGTTATTAAGAAAGACTGAGACAAACCATGCAATATTTATGCTTGTATCCAAGAGTCGTCATTTACGAACCTAGCACACGAAATACACCATGAACGTTCGCTACATGTTTTTCTTCGAACATGTCTTTACCCTGTAAGTAGATGAATTAGTACAAAAACTCATCACCACTATATGGGACAAAGAAACCATCACCGAAGATTGTTGAGCACGATGTTGTTACTTACTACTTAATTAGGTGGCGCTACAGCCCGTGGTGAACCTGGGCCTCAACCAACAAGCGCCTCCAGCTGGCACGGTCTTTAGCCGGCTGTTTTGAGCGCCGCATGCCCAGCTGGTTAAGGTCCCCTTTCACTGCGTGCGCCACCGTTGATGCGGCCGTCCGCTGCCGCGCCTTCCTTCCGGGGTGGATTCGAAAACTCTTCGGGTCGGAGCTGTATTTTCCATGCGCTCTACATGGCCTAGCCACCTTAGACGCTGTATCCGTAGACGTCGTACCAGGCCGATGTCGCTATACAACCCGTACAATTGTTCATTATATCTTCTCCTTCATACACCGTTTGAACGAACGGGACCGTAGATAATGCGCAGAATTTTCCTCTCGAAACGACCAAGGGCATCTTCATCCGCTTTTGTTAAGGTCCAAGCCTCTACGCCGTAAAGGAGGACTGGGATGATTAAGGTCTTATATTGTGTCACCTTGGTTTTCTGAGAGAGGGCTCTACTTCACAATTGCCTCTTGAGCCCAAAGAAACAGCGGTTGGCAAGAGGGATTCTGCGTTTTATCTCAGCGCTTGTGTTGCTGTCGCCTGTCATCAGTGAGCCAAGGTAGGCGAATTCCTTGACCACTTCAAGGATATATCCGCCCATGATGACGTTCTGGCCAATACGTCGGTGTTGTCCGTCTCTTTTAGATGGAAGCAGATAATTGGTTTTACCCTCATTAACCTTGAGACCCATCTCAGCCGCTTCTACCTCAATGGCCTCATTGACTTCCTGCTGTGTCCGTCCAATTACGTCAATGTCGTCGGCGTACGCAAGCAATTGCGTAGACTTGAAATAAATCGTACCTTTTGTGTTGGCCAGTGACTCTTGCACGATCTTTTCAAGCACGGTGTTGAAAAAGTTGCATGACAGCGCGTCACCTTGCCTAAATCCTTTTTTTACATCAAAGGTCTCGGTTTGCTTATTACCGACCTTAATGGAACAGCAAAAATTCTCCATTGTCATCCTGCACAGTCGGCAGGGATGTTAAAACTAGACATGGCTTTGTATAGCTCATCTCTATACATGCTGTCATATGCAGCCTTGAAATCGACGAAGAGGTGGTGACTGTCGATTTGGTATTCCTGGGTCTTCTCCAACCACACGATGTTAAGGAGACTTATTCCCCTATATTTGGCGCAGCTATAGGGGTCTACTTTCCTATGGACCGGGCAAACGATGCTGAGATTCCATTCCATTCCATTACATCGTCGTTCATTACGAATGGCTCGTTCTGCCTGACACCGGTATCTAGTCTATCATCGCCGTTATACAGTCTGCAGAAGTGGTCTTTCCAAATCCTCATCATCGACTGCGACTCTAATACCAGTTCTCCATTTTTATCCCTGCAGGCCCCCGCTCTGGCTTTGTAGCCATGGCATGTTCGTTTTACCTTATTGTAAAACCTACGGGTGTCATTCCTGCGGTAGCATCTCTCCATCTCCTCGATCTCACACTTTCCGTGCTCTCTCTTCTTTCTTCTGAAAAGCGTGTGTTCCTCTCTTCTCTTCTGCTCATAGATTTCGCGAGCAGCTCTCGTCCGTCGTTGCAGCATGGCTTTATATGCCTCCTGTTTTGCTGCACGGGCTTGTTCGCATTGTTCATCGAACCAGCGGTTTCTAGGTGGTGGCGGTTTGAAACCCAGCATCTCTGAGGCAGCGTCTCTGACGGCGTTCTGGCAACGCACCCATTCCTGCTCTATTGTTTGTGCTGCTGTGGGCAGATTTTGAGAGAGCTTGGAGGAGACACGATCGGCAAAGATTCTGGCAGTCTCTTGCGATAGTAGCTTTCCGACGTCAAACTTACGTTGTCCTACTCGACTCCTAAGCATTCTTGATATCCTCATTCGTACCTTGGCTACAGCAAGGTAGTGGTCCGAGTCGATGTTGGCCCCACGGAAGGTTCGTACGTCGAGAATACAGGAGGTGTGTCTGGCGTCGATCGCAATGTGACCAATCTGGTTGGTGGTCGATTGATCAAAAGACCGCCAGGTACCCCTGTGGGTGTTGAGATGAGGGAATCGCGTGCTTGCTACAAGGAGGTTATGCCCCGCTAGGAAATCGATTAGCCTAAGTCCGTTGTCGGATGTGGTGTTATGGAGGCTATGCTTTCCTATGATCGACTCAAATATGTCGTCTTACGATTCAGTTACAAGGTGTTATTAAATATCGTCTTGAAGAGATTAACACCATACGCAGAATGTGGCTCCACGACAAACTACTCGACTTAAGATTCATTTGTCACTATACGACAGTTCAGATGAAATAAGTTGAAAATCCGTCTAATATTCATTGTTTTTAAAAAAGCTTATATCTATATACTTACCAGTCGTCTGCTCAGTTGCTCTCCGTAATGCGATAAGAAACCGTGATAAGATGTGAGCAGAATAAGTGAGCGACCGACTAGACGTACAAAACGCTGCTGCAAAGGAGAACACGAACAGTGGGCCCGAGCCCGAAGAAAGGAGGGAAAAAAAGACACAGATTTGCACCAGATCATCTGTAGAATTTGGGAGGACGAATACATTACCGCCGACTGGAATACGAGCTCTATATGCCCCATCCACAAAAAAGGTGATCCTACCTATCACCTAAACTACAAAGGTATATCCTAGCTCTATGTCGCTTACAAGAGAGCACCGTGGCGCAGTGGGTAGTGTGTTGGCCTCTGACGCCGATGACACGGGTTCGAATCCCGACACAGCTATGTCGTCGAACGTGTTTTCACTGTGTTTCTCCTCAGCGGGGTTCAGACAAAACCGCCTGTAGTAAAATTGTCATGAAAAGCTTCGTTCGGAACCGGCAATAAACTGTAGGTCCCTTTCACCTATGGGAAAATTAAATCACACACAACATGGGTGATTGAGAGAAGCTCGGCTCTGGTCCTTCATGGGCTGTAACGCCAACATACATACATATATATGTCGCTTACAAGATCCTATCCAGTGTATTGTGCGACGGTCTAAAACCGTTTTGCACCGCACTAATCGCCATATACCAGTACAGCTTTCGGTCCGGCAAATCGACTATAGACCAAATCCTCAAGCAGCGACAAATCATGGAGAAGGCCAACGAATTTCAAATCAATACCCACTACCTCTTTATCGATTTCAAAGCCGCATATGACAGCATTCACCGCAAAGTTTCATCTAACAAGATGGCCGAATTCGGGATCCCGGGAAAACTGATCCGGATGTGTCGAACCAAAAAACACTCATAGTGCAGTTGGGCTCCAGCCTTTTAAATTCTGCAACAGATTTCGGTAAGGAGATGCGCTGTCATGCGCACTAGTTGGCTACGTTGACAATATTGATATTGTCGCAAGTTTCCAACGCACCATTGTGAAGCATTAACGGCGATTGAAGATATGGTGAAACGAGCTGGTCCTCAATCAATGAGGATAAGACAAAACATATATGTATAACGATCGGCAGCTATAATTTTGAGGATAATATGCATTATTCAGTGCATTGTTAAACAGGATGGTGTACCTCTCTATAGCCACTGGTGGGAGGTGCCTGGGCACAACGTTAGATACACCATCCTGAGCACAACATTGGATACACCATCAATACCCGCGGCCTTTTTTTTTTTTCTGAGTGACATGAAGATCAACTGGAGATCATCCGTCGAAACGAATAGTGGTGACGGCATTGTTTGCCGACGGGCGAAAATTTTAAAACAGAATTTAAAGCATTTCAGGCGCTATTCAAGTGAATTATTAAGTCGATTCGTAACAGTTGATGGAAAAGCAATTAAAATAATAGACTTGACCATGTTCCAAAAAATGCAAAAACGGTTCGGTTGATCATGGTGAGTTTTTTTACGATTAAGGTTGATTGGTTTTCTCTACTTTGGGATTTCCTTTGTTTTCAATGGATTCTTTACTACAAAAGTTGGCAGTTAGTAGAACTTGCATATCTACCATTCTTAATTGATATTCATGTCGTCAATGTGAACGCTGAAATCATATTCTTCTCAGATCTCAATCGAAGATGAATCCCAAATGAAATTCAACAAAGATTAACTTTGACTTACGAACCACAAGATGTCCTCGATCTTAGTTCCCTATTCCTTTCCGAGGAACAAAAGGCACCACACTGCTTTCCCGACACCAAAGAAAACACTAAACTTCGACATAACCTACTCTTTACTTCTCAAACCTTGCGGTAATGCAAATTGCACCCATTCAAGTGCGTGCAACTTTCTGGAAACCTATTCAAAATCGCGCAAATCCTTTGCCATTATCCTGCCGCATCTAGTCAAACCCGTACTGCCAAGAAGCACAATGTGTTTGGTTCACATTCACGAGTAGCAAATTAAATGAGATTATGTAAATTGCCTACAATTCAAACATTACACCCTCTTTAAAGTAAACGTGTTCACATGTACATTGGCTGTGAATAGTACTTTCAGGTACAATCGCATCTCTCTCGGAACATCTTTTCAAGTTGGAACAAATGCAACGAGCATTTCAATTGACTTTGATGCAAAAATTCAACACGATATCATCCGAATCCTAAAACGAGAGCAGCACCATCAACAACACCCATTTGAAAAGCATTGTCCGGATATCGGACAAGTTTATTCGAGCGGCAAGCATCTTTTTCCGCAATATATGTACCTACTACTACCCAAATCCAGCTATCCAGTATCTAGATTAAATAGCCATACCCTCGAAACGGATTTCCATATTCCTCCATCGACCGAATTCTTTCGCTTCGTTCAGGATATTTGCATTACAAAACCCGCTGCACCATCGGTGGTGTTATGGCACGAATTGAAAGTGGAAAATGGTTTTATTAGTCTCTACTAAGCGGTGGAATTGTTCCTTCAATTTACTTTTATCGTATGTTATTGCAATAAATTTCCAATTAAAATTCGCCCCATTCCTTGAATCGATTACCTTCAACGATCCTTCTCGTCCTTTCTTTTTCTTGTTTTAATTAAAACGACAAGGGCATACAGATTCGTGACTAATTAAATCAATTCCGAGCACAAAAAGTGGTGGTCGGTGCTCGGTGATGGTCAATCGGTCTTCGACTCTGTTAGCATGTAGCTCTGTGTGGTCGCCTGCTTCCTTCCGACTGTTGCCGGCTGTCCTGCATGTGCTGAGCCCTTCATCATCATTCCCCGAATGAAAGCAAATACATACAACACTGCAGAGTGCTGCGAATCTACTTACTACGGGTACACGCCTTGACGATGGAGTGATTAATTATCGTATAATTGGAGGTTGTGTCGTTCTATCGTTCGAGATCGTCTCATATATTTACTCGAACACAGATACCTAAAATGCAGAAAAGATACATTGCAACAGTGTCTCGTGAAGTCAAATGAACCGAGTCGGTGTGAAGAAGGGGCTGAGTGACGGTTGGCAGGCGCGAAAAATCGCTCGACTATCGTGCACCCTGTGCAGAACCACAGGATCGTTCCGTTTGTTCGTAATCAATTAAACTGTCCATTAACAGGAGTTTTCATGGGCGATCCAATTTGCTTAGAATTTACTCCTCAAAAGTGTGACCTGCTGCCTCCGGATTGGGTGTACCAACACTCTCCGTTCGTAAACCGAGTTGCTCAAGCCCATCGACGTGAAGTCAAAGATTGTGGCAGAGCGAGAACGTGTGCAGGTATGTAGTTGTTGAAGTGTGAACAACTTTGGAGAGAGAACACAAAGGGATTCGACAATCGGTGGAGTGCTGGAGCGCTTTCGAACTATGGGCGAGACTTTGTTTTTGCTCCCGTCGAGTGTGCTGGGGATAAATTCGGAAAATCGAAGGTGAAACCGGTGAGAGTCAAATCCGAGGCGATGTTATGTAGTTTAAATTGAAATTTATTGCTGGAGTAATTCGTTTGGCCAGGATTTGGGGTGTTCATTAACTTGACTCATGCGATGGGATTTTGTGTTGTTAATCCGGGATTGGGAGTGAGCCGGGCGATGGTTCAAGAATGAACAATGGGACGGAGATTAATGCAATAATAGGATTAAATCCCATTCTTCAATTTGTTTTAAGGCTTAACGACTAAATTGTTAGTTGGTTTGAAGATTAAGCTGATAAGGATAATGGTGAAAGCAAGTTCACAGATTTACTGATTATTATTGGACACGCTTTTATTGAAAGACAAAGTTCTGGAAACTGCGCAATTGATTTTAGAGTTACAGTATGTCCTTTGGACAATCTGCGTTGAAGAAAGTTAATGATGCTATCTTGAGATCCTAGTGGAGGAAAACTTGGCATATGTATGTATGTGAACCGCAAACTGGAGGTGAGTCAGTTATCAGATGCAATTGTTGCTATCATAAACTCTCATTCCATTTACGTAAGCCAAACAAATCTTGCCTTGCCTAGCTAACGCAGATTTCCTAATCGATGTCTTCTTCTTCTGTGTGTGGTCTTGGGTCTCAACCAACAAGCGACTCCACCCAGCACGATCTCTCGCCAGCCAACTCTAGTCACGCATACCAAGTTGGTTGAGGTCCTTCCCCACTTGTGTGTGCCGTTTGAGTCAAGGGTGTCCCCTGTTGCGTTGCCCCAATGGCTCGGATTCGAAGATTCTTCGAGCCTATCTACACAATCTGACGAGTTTGGTAGGGATGCCAAAACTAGACAGGGCTCTGTATAGCTCGCCTCTATGCATGCTATCATATGCATTTCTGCATCTCTTGGATCTTTTACAGTGTGAAGAATTGGTCTATTGTGGACTTCCCTGGCCTGAAACCACACTGGTAAGGACCTATCAGGGTGTTGACGAACAGTTTCAGATGTTCACACAACAGCAGAGAGGATTTTATATGCGATTTTAAGGAGGCTGAGCTCTCTCTAATTGTCGCAGTCAAAAGGGTCTCTTTTCTTGTTGATCGGGCAAACGACACTAAGATTCACTCATCGGGCATGCATTCCTTCGACCATATTTTACTGATGAGCTGGTACCTGCGCCCTGCAAGATTATCCCCAGCTGCTTTAAACGGTTCCGCGGACAGTCCGTCCGCTCCAGCAGCTTTGTTTGACATCAGCTTTGATATCGCTACCTTGACCTCGTTAAAGTCGTCGTTCAAGTTGAGTGGAACATTCTGCCTGACAGCGGTATTTGAGTCTTTTTCGTCGTCTAGCAATCTGCAGAAATGATTCTTCCAAATTCCGACTGCGACTCTACTACACGTTGTCCATTCCCGTCTCGGTAAGCTTCGGTCCAGAGTTTGTGTCCACTGGATAGCTCTTTTATCTTTTGGTTAAACTTCCGGACATCGCCTCGACCGCGCGCTTCTCTTGCTCCTTCTTTTTCTTTTTGAGAAGCTGGTTCTCATCCTCTCCTTTTCCGTTCGTAGAACTCACGAACAACTCTCGTCTTTTGATGCAGCATTGCCTTGCAGGCGTCGTGCTTAGCTGCGTGGGCCTGCCTGCATTCGTCGTCAAACCACGGGTTTTTCCTGGGCGGTGGTGTCGTAAAACCCAGCACATCAGTAGCAGCTTCCTTAAAAGTTTTTGACAAGCTTTCCATTCTTCTTCTACCGTTAGTGCACGTGGCGTCGACCTTTCAGAGAGTCGTTTTTGGGAGACTCGATTGGCAAAGTTCATAGCTTTCGGACGTCAAACCTTGGTATTCTTTCTCACCTGCGTTGTTTTTTTAACTTCACAGTGGGAAGTTGTTGTTATGGGGCCGATTTTGCGATTTCCAAATTTTGACATATCTCCACGTTTTAAGGTCACCAGAATCCGAATCCAAGGTTTTTATAGAGATGTATGTGTGTGTGTATATACATATGTGCGCATGTGCGTTTCGGTTATCTCGAGAACCAAAACTGATACTGACATAAGACTGGGTTCATTCCACGCGTAATTACGCAACTTAGTACCGAATAAGTTTTCAGCAAAATCGGTGCAGCTGTTTTTTTGTTAGAAATTAAATAACTAAAAAATAGGCAAAAAGAATGAACAACACGCGGTGTTCCCAAGCGGTCCACCATCTAAGTACTGACCGCACCCGATGCTGGTTGATTGCGGTGATCGGACGAGAACCGATACATTACCCATTATTCGTCTAAGAAAAACTAAAAGGTATTATAATCGGTCCATTTGTTTAGGAGTTACGATGCCACAGACAGACACAAAGACACCTCAAACTTATAACACCCCTCTTTTTGCGTCGGCGGTTAAAAATGGAAAAAAAAATGAATGAAATGGGTATTTCCATTTTTCCCACTGGGAAGTTAGTCGTGTGGGCCTTACGACCCACCTAGACCACTTTTTTTTGATATCCTCGCTCTTACCTTGGCCAAAACAAGGAAATGATCCGAGTAGATGCTGGCTCCTCGGTAGGTTCGGACATCGAGAACACTGGAGGAGTGTCTGACGTCGAACGCAATGTGACCGCCTCGCCTGGTCCCTTTATGGATGAGAGATTCCGCCCCGAGAGGAAATCCACTAGCCTGAATCCGTTCCCGGTTGTGTTGTCATGCAGGCCGTGTTTTCCGACGACTCTGTCAAAGACCTCTTCCTTTCACAGCTGTGCGTTGAAGTCTGGTAGAACGATCTTTGTATCGTAGTTGGGGCATTTATTGTATGCCCTTTCTAGGAGATGGTAGAAGTCACCCTTGCTGTTGTCATCCTTGTCCTCTATGGGGCGTAGGCGCACATCAAACTAATGTTGCCGAACTTAGCTTTGATACGGATTGTTATGAGGCGCTCACTTATATATTTAAAGGTTACAACTTTTTGCCTTAGTCTGCTTCGAACAACAAATTTACATGCAAACATGTAAGCGATGCCTTCCCCCTCTATAGCAATCCCCGTAATAGAAGTCGTAGTTTTCATCCCCTTTTTGCCCGGCCCATCCCACTTTTTTCGTTTGCTGTCGTCATCAACAGTAAATCCGAAGCTTGTGGTTGTCTCTGAACCGTTTTTTTTAGTATGTGAGTTAGCCCTACGCACAACCCCCAACTGGGAGGCCCGGCACCTTTTTGACCCTCGGGCGGAAAGTCCGGTTGCATCCGGTGTCGTATCCTCGCTGGGGTTGTGAGCGCCGCCGTTTGCTCTGCTATGATGGGTCATCCGCCGTCGTCTCTTTTCTAAGTTACCGAACCGACCATGGAGATGTCTTTTTTTGGACCTGGGCAACGAAATATGCTCGAGCGGTTCCGAAACGGGTGATGTCCAGGTGGCTCCCTCTAACCGAAGCTGTGGACTCCGCCGTTGACCGATGGATCCAATAGCTCGTCCGCCACCTTCCTGAAGAAGAGTTAAGCCTTGAAGCCGACTTACTCTTACACTGATCCCTCTCTCGTTAACAACGCCCAACGACTTCCCACGGAGGTCGGCCCCATCTTCGTTCGAAGGTACTAGACTCCCAAGTTTCACCACGTGGAGGTGAGACTAGGTCGATGTGCTTCAGACAGATTCCTTCAACTCTAATCCTAGTTTAGAGGATCTCCGTATAAAACTCAGGTTAGTTTTCCTGCCAAAAACATATGTAATTTACAGAAACTACTGCCAGGTTTGATAAGCCAGAAATTACTACAATACACACATTTGACGAGCCAATTTCCGATAAAAAACTGAGGAGTAACAAGTTTCTGGTCATATATCGTCGTCTATACTAGCACTTAATCACAATGAAATTGCTCTTCGGCTGTAATTCATCTTTGTGTGGGGAAAAAAGAATTAATTGAAATTGAATGCTTCCAAAACACAGTGCAGTCATCTGTCGTCCAAGCGTCCCACCAACTCGAAGCCAGTATAGATTAAGGGCACTTGTGTCTTAGACACCAAAAAGCTTTTCATCCTGAATATGTACAAGGTGTGGCAATTTTCATCCAAGGTTGAAGTCGACAACTGACAAAAAAAAAATTGTTGTAAGGTTGTAAAAATGTAAGGACTCACATTACAATCAACGTCTTGTGATTCAATTTTTAGTGAAGCCTGGTGAAAAAACTCTGAAATCCTCCAAAAATTGCAAGTAGTGTATGGAAACCAGTGTGTTTCGAAAACACGCGTGTTTGAATGGGCATGAGTGCGCGCTTATCATACACAAAAAATTAATTTTTTACAGTGACGTTAAACGTCTCCACCAATGAATTAGTTCAGAAGACCGACAAGCATAACATCCCGGAGATGGACTACACCAACTCACTGATCTTGCGGTGAGGGAGTCATCTATTTTGAGCTATTAACTCATAACCAGATCACCGTAAAAGTCTGCTGTCAACAGCAGTGCAGAATAAAGTCGCACTAGAATGGAAACGGCCAGGTCTGGTTAAGCAAGGAGGTGTTCCATCTCGTTAACATAACGCTCGACCCATACAGCTAAGACAAAATGGTACATCCGTCTAATTCTTCAGAATTAGACTTGTTTCGAAGTCTTCGAAATCGTCCAAGAGGCTTTTGAAGTGTTACCTAAGCGGTGGGCAGAAGTGTTGTCTAATGAGGGAAATTATGTTGACGACAAAATTTTTGAATTTGGTGTCAAGCAGACATTCGAAAATCGCGCAATGCTTACTGTACAGGAAAGGCTGGTTGTACCCATGTACATTCAGTAAAGAAAATAGTTATCGGCGAAAACAAATAAAAAAACACACATCCAATATCAATTCACGTTTTTTTTTTTTTTTTTTTTTAATTCAAGGGAACACGTCCGATTCGCACGACGAAAACAATTGAATGTTCGTGTTCGAAGGGATTAAGCCAAGCTGTTCGTGTGCGACGGTACAGAACCAAGCTGCTCGTATGCGGCTGGACAAAGCCAAGCTGCTCGTGTGGCCAAAAGGATAATGTGATTGCCAATAACCGTAAACGTCTTGATGCTTTCATTGAGTCAGACCCTCTTTTGGGTGACTTGACTCGTTAATGGTGTCGCCGGTGTCTGGGAAGTCGTTGCTGAAGTCGCTACCGTTGATCTAGGTGCAGATGGTGTCTTGGATGGTGATGACCCGCAAAGAAAGGTATGATGCGTTCCATTGCATTGACGGCAATTCGTCGAGCTACATGCCTTCGTTGTTTGGCCTGGCTTCAAGCAATTAGAGCCTTTTAACTTCTGGAAGCGTTCAGTTGAAGTCAATGCCAATGATTGCGGGCAACGACTGATGTGGTGAGCGTGATCGTTGCAAAATTCGCAATTGCCAGGTGCAACTGAAGCCAAATTCGATTTAACCAGATGATGAGTGCGATTTGGAGTTTTAGCCTGCCTTTTTGTCTCCTGTGCATTGCTGTTAACTGCATCCCATCGCAGTATACCTGTCACTAAACTGTGTGCCCGCCTCTCCACTTACTTCAGAAGATCAGCCAGCTTCGGTATATCGTTGGAGGTACGACCCATGCCCCATGCCTTCTGTGTTGCTGTCGGGAGCTATGAGATAACAATGTGTACTGCCAAAGCATCCCATTGATCCACGATCAATTTCATCACGGATAAAGCACGCAGTGACTCTTACCGTATCAACTACGGAATGGAGTGCCGTTGTCAATTCTATTGTTTTAAGCCAATGAAACGTGAGCCGTGCATTTCCGCCAGTTGTTTCGGATTGTCGTACCGGGATGTCTGTGCGCTCCATACCTCCTTGTAGCCACCAGTGTATAAGCCGCCAACCAGCGGCACTGCATTGCCCTTAACGGCTGCACGCAACTTGCCAGTTTATAGACCTCCGGGAACTCCTAATGATGGACCAGTGTTTCGAAGGCATCAAAATCATCCCAACAGTTGAGTGGGCTGATCGCAATCAAGCGGCATCGTCCTCGTTATCTGCATTTGTTCTTCTTGTTCTTCCTTTTGAGACCAAATTCGTCGTCGCCATAGTGATCTGCCATAACTTTAGCCGCAATGCGTTTGATAGCATGAACTGCTGCAGTTCGTTTGTTCAGTTCCGCCATTGTCCGCAGGAAACAAAAGGGGGTTGCAAATATACCCGGGACCACCTTGTAGAATGGATGTAGTGCAATTGTCTGGTCACTGCCACTAGATTTTTTTATAATTCAATCCTCTTCTGGCGCCTCCAGGAAATGTACAGCAAAGGCTCGTTGTACCCGTGTACATTCAGGAAGGAAAATATTTATCGGGGAAAGCAAATAAATAAAAAAACACAAATCCAATATCAATTCACGTTTTATTTTGAAATTCAAGAGAACACGTCCGATTCGCACGACGAAAACAAAAGCAATGAATATTCGTGTACGAAGGGATCGAACGAAATTGTTCGTATGTGTGCGTGCCAGGGCAAGCTGCTCGTGTGCAACGGGACAAAATCAAGCTGCTCGTGTGTGACCGGACAAAAGTGGGGTTCACACTATACGATTTGTCTGTACGATTTGCTTGACGACCAAATAATGCCTAGCGTTCACACCATACAACTTGCTTGACCGACTTCACTTGCGATAGAAATTTCGAAGTATTAACATTGCGACGCATGCTCTGGTTATAGGGATGATTATTGATGAAATACTCGAATATGAAGAAAAAAAGCGAATGTGGATTAAACCATGGGTCGGAAAACGTAATATTTTCTCATCGGTAACTGTTAAGGGAATGCCACGAAAATTTACCGGAGGATTTTCGTAATTATTTGCGAATGGATAGTAACGTATGATGAGTTACTGAGAAAAATAATTCCTCATATGAAAAAATCAAACCAAAATTATTTTTCTTTGTTTGAAATCATATCATTCATATCGTTCATTCCGCTCAAAGTTGGTGTTGATTCTCTGAACGCACAAGCAAAAGTGAAAAAATGCTCTGAAGTTGTACGACAACTGTTCACACCTTACGACAAGTCGATCAAGCAAGTCGAAAAGTTAAAATATTTAAACTTCCAAACGACGAATTTGACGACATGTCGTACGACCGTTCACACTCACGATTTGGCCCATCAAGCAAGGTCGTCAAGCAAATCGTACAGACAAATCGTATGGTGTGAATCCCGCAAAAGCCAAGCTGCTCGTGTGCGACGGGACAAAATCAAGCTGCCCGTGTGTGTGTGTGTCATTGTACAGCGACAAACTGCTTTATCCGTGGAATCTCAAACACTTGCTTATGTACATACTACATATGTATGTATGTCACATACCTTGAGCTAGTCACACATTTTCATAGTATTTTTGTGCATGCTCGTTTAGCCTTACCACGCTCGTAAGTCGCCCCTCTAAACATACTAGTAGTATATTAAAGGACTTAATTACACGATCAACATACATATGTACATATGTATGTACATATTCATCGCCTTCCCAGAGCTTCGACAGTGTAATCTATCTACACACATTGTATGACTGCTATTGTCGGCCATGTCATCGACATCAGGAGTTAATTCTCATCCAACCAGCACTGCACCTCTCATCGAAAGTGTTATTGCCGACAGAGCGATTTGCTTTTTCTTTTTTAGTTAAACACTCTCGATCGAGCGATTATCGAACCCACTCGAATCGAAAAGCCAGTCAACGTACTGTGTCATCTGCTTGTTCCACATAATTGCAAAGGTAATCTGCGCACAGATTTGCCGTAAAGCCTCGAACATTTTCCAACATCCCGTACTCGCTCCATTCCGTTCTTGATTTAGTATTCAACCAGCAAAAATGTCATTAACATTTTTTTTCCTCACCGATTCCCGGACCATCCGAAAATCCACACCCCGGTCCAATGATGTGGAACAAAAATGTGAACTTGTACATTTTTACTCGTGAGTAGGACTATCCCTCTGGCAGGGGCTACGTGCCAAAATAAGAGCCATCATACTCGTGTACACACACCACACAGCCATGTACATACGTTTACTGCAATATGCTTTCAAAAACGAAACACGTATGCACATACGAGTATAAGACTTCAAACGATTCAAATGTCTTTCATCGATAAAAGATACAAGCACTGCTCTGTGCCGCTACTGCAGTTACAGCCACTGTTGTTATCCTTCGAAGATAATAAAATGGAAATTTCTTCATAAAATAAATTTCATGTTGTGAGCTTTTTTTATTCAGGTTTAAAGTGGGAAAGCATGGAGCTACTGTGCAGCAGAGTTAATGTTATGGAAGGGGGGGAGGGGGCACAGAACATTTGTTACCCATCGTAGACAACAAATCGGTATTGGGCTAGCGATTTTTCAGATACTACCGCCGCATCAGGACATCAGAAGGACACGATGCCGCACCGTTCGTTCGTTTTGATCCTCTTCCTCGTTATTTTGTATTTTGCATGTTCCGTGTCGTTTTCTGCTTCCTTTTGCTTCCATAGGACAGCGGTTGAATCAGTTCAATTCTCCGGTTTGCTATGGTGGTGATACCATTGTGTGTCACCAGCTGGAGATCATAGAAATTGGAAAACACTTTGTAGCACATGTAAGCTAGTGGAGGAGATTCTCTTATACAGCAGCGGGGGTTTCACGTTGCAATGAAGTATTTCTGCGTTACTTTTTCACGGCCGAACGATTTATGAATATTTACGATTGGGATGACGATATGGCTACTAAGAGAGAGCATTCATCGTGCCAAGTGCTTGACAATGAGCAGTAAATCTGAGGAGATATGGGTGTTTTTATTAGGAGAATTGGATGATACTTGTATCGATGCCATGAGCCAATTTTATGTGCTATACTCTTCCATCTGATCTTAATCAAAAACGTAAGTGCTCGCTCAACAGCTGATGACAAGGGTTCTATTGGATTTGAGTATTTCTGTTAGTACATCATTCGACTCCATGTCATTTCTTTTATGTCTTTATATGTAAGAACCATTCAAAATGCAAGCGATCAAAAGTTGAAAGAGGCGTATCTGAGAACGAGTGGGACACCACATAGGGATAACGAGAGGACAACACACAGAAATCAAAAGCAGTGTCTGAGACCGTTAATTATTCCCTATCACATGAACTTCTCGATAGAAAAACGAAAACGTTAACCGTGCCCTCAGCATAATTCCATTCAGTAGTCACATCCAACTGAGCATGAATGTCCACTTAATTTGTCAAATCTATTCGATATGGGTAATTATCTTCAGCACTGAGGACACGAACAAATCGTATGTCTGTGATGAACGTATGTACATACGTAGCTGCAGTTGATTTTAATCACCCATATTGTGGTCATCTTTTCTTCGGAGATAATTTGTGTCACACTTGATATTGAAGTGGGACACTGAGTGAAACATGTACTCGTATGGGGTTGAACAAACCTCTACTGCACGTTAGTACACTCGAAAGCTCTCAAGTGGTATGAAATTATTAATATATCACCTAGCTCTGTGACATTGTCGAAGTTGTACTTCGGTTTATTTGTGGGGGATGGAGCACTTCTGCTTAGATGCTTTTCTAGGGGATGTTCCAGTCAGTAATATGCTAGAAGGCACTCTGTGGGTGGTCAGTGCCGTGCATGGCGCTAGAACCTTTAGAAAGAGAAGCAATATTTATGAGAAGCTTCAGTTGAGTTGATACATGAGAGGTTAATCGACAGACTAATTAACAGCAGTCCTCTCTATCAGAGGTCACCGAAATAGGTGTCTTCTCGATGCACCTCTTATCCGATAGCCCGTAGCAAGTTTTCAATTTATCCGAACTCAACGAGTCCCTAGGCTCGTCTGACAACTGCGCGATATCACGAAAATTCTCGAAATTCTAGTTAAAGGAAAAGCTCCTAAGAGAACACTATGGCTATACGAGAAAGCCAACTGGTGCGGCCTTAACAACTTCGACAACGACGTGGACGCCGCAACTGATATTATCGTAAATATTATTCCCAGCAATATTTAAAGCACCAGGCCTAAGGATAATAAGTGGTTTGACTTGAGCTGCAAAAAGGCTATTGGGCTCAGGGAGCTAAGTTTTCGGGCCTACAAGGCAAACAGTTTTGAGGAAAACCGAAAAAAGTACATACGAGCCAGAAATGACTGCAACGCCCACATTCGACGGGTTAGATTCCAATCCGACCAAAAATTAAGGCGTAAAATCCCTCAATGTTCCAAAGGTTGCAAAAGTTTCTGGTCGTTTGTACAAAAACGTGAAAAACTCAACTATGTATGTCGTCTATACCGACGCTCATCCACAATGACATTCCAGCTGTCACCCCGTTAGACAAAGTTAACCTACCTGCTGCCCATTTCAAAACCAGTTCTCAGCTCCCAGCTTGTACTTTGTCTCCGCCTGTACTAGAGAGAGTCAATTCCACCATGGGACTAATCCACTTCCGCACTCGTACAGTCGTAAGGGTTCTTAAGGACCTCGACATACACAAATCCGCTGGTATTGGATATGGTATTGCTCCAATAGTTCCGAAGAGGTGTCTTTCAATGTTAGCAAAACCACTGCGTAAGCTTTTTTACCTCTCCTACTCCTCTGAGCGGGGGGCGCCCCGGGCGCAGTGGTTAGTGTGTTGGACTCTGACGCACGATGAGCGAGTTCGGATCCCGATAACACCAACGCCATCGAATGTTTATTTCGCGGCGTCCCTCCTCGGCGGGGTACTAGCAAAACCCCCCGTAGTATACTTGCCTTGAGAAAGCTCCTCGACTGACGCCGTTCGGAATCGACAATAAACTGTAGGTCCCTTTCACCTGTGTGAAAAAATAAATCACACACAACATGGGTGATTGAGAGAAGCTTGGCTCTGGTTCTTCATGCGCTGTAACGCCACCATACATACTCCTTTAGGCTCTTTCCGAGTAGGTGGAAAACAGCATTTGCCTATACCCAAAAAAGGGCGAATCATCTTCTCCCTCCAACTACCGACTCATTGCACTAACGTCCCTTCTTTCCAAGGTCATAGAAACGCTGATTAACCGACAGCTTATGAAATATCTTGAATCACGGAAACTTCCCAATGACCGTCAGTACGGTTTCCGCAGCAACATATCTCGTCGAAAAGTGGAATCGCTCGCTTCACCAAGCAGGTGAAAGCAAAATGTTGCACTGGATATTTCGAAAGCATTTGACAGGGTTTGGCATTAAGCCCTTTTGTCGAAAATGCGTGCTTTTGGGATCGATGGTTCTCTTCTTCAATGGATTAGAAGCTACATTTCGAATCGTTTAATTCAAGTTGTTTTGGACGGATTCAAGTCTGATACTCACTTTGTAAATGCTGGTGTTCCCCAGAGCTCTGTTCTGTCTCCGACACTCTTCCTTATTTTTATAATTTATCTCTTGTCTGTTACTTCTAATCCAATTTACTCCTTCGCTGACGATAGTATCCTCAGCTTCTCATATTCGCCCACTAGTTGACGATCCTGCACTTCGGTTGTGAAAAGCTTTCCATCCTGGGTATGTGTGTGTTGCTCACAATCTTAATTGAAGCGACCACATATTCAGCGTCGCCAAGAATGCTGCGAAATGCTTAGGCTTCCTATATAGATGCAAGAAATGTTTCTCACCCTTAGATCTGGCTACAATCTATAAGGCATTCATTCGCCCCAAATTAGAGTTTAACGCTCATGTCTGGTCCGGTGCTTCCAAGACCTCATTGCAGACAGAATACAAAAACGCGCGATAAAACTGATAGGTGACTCCAGCATTACCAAAACATTAGACTCGCTGGAACACCGCAGGAATATTTTAACAGCCCCTCCCTGTTATCGTTACTTCCACCAAAAATACTTTGATGAAATAGCCAGTTGCATTCCGCCCCTTCAACACTTCTCCCTCTCCCTCTATTTAATACTGTTCTCAGTTATTGTTTTTTCCCTTTGGATGACAGAGATGTCTCCGATAAATAAGCTTTTGTTTCCAAAGCGTTGGCATCATACCAACCTACCTTTCATATCATGTCAACATTATGTCGTCTTTACGAAACCTTAAATGTGGCGCGAAGCAGAAGATTATGTCGCAACTTTCACCTTCTCTACCCTTTTTCAAAGTTTCGGAACCTGAACCCCGCAAATTCTCTTCCCTCTGCCAGCTTACCATAGAAGCTGACAAAGCTCTGCGTAGAAGTTCTGTGGAAAATGGAATCCAGCTGTATCGATTTTTTGCATTCAAATGGCGTCGTTACATATTTAACCGTTTTCTAAAATCAACAATCATTAACTCCTTTCCGGCCTGAAGTTTCCCTATCCTAACGGTTAAGGAAACGAAGGTCATATGCATGTAATAAGTTGAATGTTTGGGTGCTACAAACCATCATTTTAACCTAGTTAAAAAGGAAGGCGCACGATCATGGCGACCATTCCAAATCCTTTCTTTCGAACGTGTCATTAAGTCATTACTCGGGAACTGGTAACAATGCGTCCTTCGTCAACATTTGTCTAGATAGGGGGATCCTTTTTTTAAGTTTTCATCCAAGGTTCAAGCCAATAGATTACATTTTTGGAAAATTTTAGATTGTGTATGCGTATTTTTCACCTGTGTGAAAAATAAATCGGACACAACATGGGTGATTGAGAGAAGCTTGGCTCTGGTCCTTCATGGGCTGTAACGCCACCAAAGAAGAAGAAGTATGGGGACGATTGAATATCATAAGCATGTGTGTTTGAATGGCCAGGACCAACGAAAGCGAGGATGTCAAAGGCCCGATGTTGTGCTGTATTATTGAAATATTGTTGAGGTCCACATCAAAACTAGATCATGGACAGAGGCCGTTCACTATTGACAGTTGCCCCCTGGGTATTTTTTTTTTTTTTTTTTTAGAGACTCGCGCAGGTTCAAGAGTTTTTATATTCTCTTATGATGTGTTGACACACACAACCTGAACGGAGTACAGTGGTTGGGGTCGTTGATGTTCGTTCACTACTCTCAGGGGTGGTTGTCCTAGACCTAGATAGGACGAGAGCTGACCAAATTCCACGTTGGTTATAGTCCGTAGAAATTCGTTCAAGCACTCTTAGTATTGCATACGCAGAGGATGAATTTCGTTTGACCATATACTGTGAGTGTTATGCCTGCAGCAGTACGTCTGGTCACTTTCCATTCTCAACAGCGTTGCATACTTTTTGGCTTTATAGAAACTACTTTTTCTTGGCTATGAAGCGAATTTGAACCATAAACCTTCCGCTCGGCGGTCGATGATGTTAACCACTGCACCACGGCCACCCCCTCATTCTCATTTCAGAAGATCCGTGCCATAGTAGTGAAATTTAAATCGAACGCTGCATGCCATGTAAATTCCAATATTTAGATACATTTCGAACTACTTCAGAGACCAACTAGCTAACGTCCGTTAAGTTTGTTGATTTTAGAACTTCAGTCATTTTGTCAAAACAATCTCATATTGGTGCATGCTTAATTGTTTTACAAAATTCGCGTTTAGGCCACAGAGAGAACCGCTGTTTGTGCACGATGATGGATCGAGAGGCTTCACTACAAATGCTAAATGTGTTATTGTAAATTGTAACACACCAAAAAAGCGTGTTTTCATTGTAATGTAATCTTAAGTGTGTTATTATGAAAGCACATAAAAGGGGAATTCCCAACTTTGCCAGAAAGCAAATTACGGCCCGGACCCATAGTGTAAGGGTTAACACACTGGACTCCAAACCCAGTTATCCCGTGTTCAAATCTCAATGTCCGCAGCCACAAAAAGGAACGACACTTAACCTCTCCTTTCCCAGGTCCTTCGACCCGGGTGGCATGATCATCATGATGTTGCTTCACAACAAAAAGAAGCAACCAATTTAATCAAACGAAAACAATGTTTTGGGATGATGGGCCTCGAAGCGACAAATGCTCGGAGAGCGAGGACTAGAGGAGTCCTTCTTTATTTTGTTCGCTGCGAAAAATGTTCACAGGAACCTTGAGATTTGAACACGGGATCCACTGGGTTGGGCCGCAATGTGCTATGCGACTAGTTGGGAAACTCCCTTTTGTGTGTGCTACACACTTTGAATTGCATTAGAAACGACTTCAATAAAAACCACACACTCGGTTGTGTAGTGTGTTACGGCAACACACTTACCATTTGCAGCACCCGATTGACTACGAGCGAATGACATACCTCTCAAGATCAACTTAATTTCGAGTTAATTATCGCAGTAGTCAATTTCGGAACATTAATGTAACTCGATTCAATCAAGACCACCCACGGCATACCATCCATCCATTCTTACATTTCAGTCATCAATCAACTACAAATAGAAAACAATTACGCTAACTGCCACCAAGTAGACATAAACGCAAAATTATCTCTTCATTGAGACGCGCATCCATCTGACGATGGCAATCTATTACACATGAACAGGTTGACTCAATTAATCGCTCCTTGCTAAATAATGAGCAAATTTATAGAGGCGATAATCCGAGCACAACACCTTCACACAAATGTGGAGAATACCTACGAGCAGTCGTTCTATGAATTCGCCCACAACCCTGGTAATACCTTTGCTCTATCGTCCTTCCTGCACTATGAATGGAAGGGTACGAGCAATATGTGTTGTATGTATATACATATGTACATGTTCGAACGAAATACATACATCGTCCTTGTACCAAAAATTGGACCTGAAGACGTTATCATGATTAAGTGTATAAATTCTCCCTCGAATGACCGGTCAAAAAGGAGTAAAAACAAGCGCATTAAAAGCGGGAATAAAAGAAAGCTGTTGAAACCTGGCGCAATGGACCGGCTAAATACCTGACGTGCAAGTGGGAACCTTGAACTGCTACCAAATGGGTACGATTAAGAATGTTGATATGTGTGTAGGGACACCGAGCTGCCGACATGTTATTTTAGAGGAAGGCTTCCAGCACCGGTCGCTTCGGACTAGTGGTTATAATGCTTGGGTAAATGTGGTATGTTTAATGCCTTAAATTAAGTCGTTCCCCTTTTTCACCCACAATTGCATGGGTAGAAGAGGAACGTCGTTTTTTTCGAATAGAGCATATATACTTACGTGCTCTTCAATCCTCCGCCCGAGCATCCAAGTACCAAAGCCGACATCATTATTATCCTTTTGTACAATTTTATTATCCTGTCCTGCGGTTAAATGTATAATATAGCTTCATTAGTTTTCCGACTTACGGGGATTTATGGGGTGTTCGGTCACATGTGATGCTCTCAAGGATCCATACATCTTTTTTTGGCTGCCATTGGTGTATGTAAAAGTAATCGGATACGTTTAAATGCTTACATCCTAGTGACTGTCAAAGCTTTTGAGGTCATTTAATTTAGAATACAGATGTACACTAATCATACGTACACTCACATGACTACACACATTCTTGGGGAGGATGACATGAGGTACTCGTAATATTGAAACTGACACTATTTACATGCCAACTTAGAGGTTTCCTTTATTGCTTTTTCCAGCAGCTCCGAATGATCTTTAAGAACGTATTCACTTAACAGTGGCCGGTGCCGTCTCGGGCTTTCGTTTTCTCTGATTTCCACAGGATTCCCCACTTTATCCGGCTCTTCTGGCCGTGACGTACTCCTATGTATGTACATACATACGAGTATGTAAGGAGCCATGGTATGATGGCAAATACGAGTACGAGCCGTCCGTTTCGTATTCCCAGATATTCATAACACTTAAAATTTTATACATATCATATGATATTTCAATAGGTGGACCCTTCAGTTGCACGCTGAAGAGTATTACTTTTTACGAAGCGCTGCCTGGATGTTGTACGTTGGATGATGGCAACAGGACATGACAGTGTCTGTAATGGAATATTACTTGTTGGATAGTTTCTTCTCTTTGGCGATCTACTTCCTTGTTATTTATTTTGTTTTTTTTTGCTGTCGCTTCAATATCAGGAGATACTTTTAGCCAGTGGCGGCAGTTGAAGAGTACTGTATAGACAGAGTGAGATACACATCACATCACGCACTTGTCGTTTTTGCTGTGTACAGAGCGATGTGAACGAGAACTTGTTCACTCTTTCGTCCTCATAGGACCTCTTCGACGTGATTTATTTATGCATCCCTTTTAAAATATATTTTCCCATTACTTTTTGTATTTAATGGCAAAACTTTTAGCGTCTGAGAAGTTATGAAAGTTTGTTCCTTGGTGAGCTTTTTTCTTGTTTTCTTATTTTATTATTATTATTTGGTATTATCTTGTTGGTTGGTAGTTGTTGGGCTGGTTCAAAGCTGTAAACCCCAACGGACAACGAATAAAACAACGACAGGCGAGTGGGAGGCAGAGAGAACGAGATGACTGGAAAGGATGAAGATGATGACTATTTCGACTGACGACAGTATAGCGACCAAGAAGCGGAAGATAAGAAGAGGAAAAGGTCGAGAGATAAGAACGACAGTGGAAAGCTTGTGGCATTATGGAAATTTAAGTGGTTTACTTGAAAGCAAGTTTTCTTCATCTACTCGGCATTGAGTGTTCGAGTAGATTGTTGTAGCATGTTCCCCACGATGTGAGAGGAACCTCTATACGTACATGGATACTTATATGTATATGTACTATGTTTTGCTCTGTTTTTTTTGCTTGCTTGAGTTCGTTTTTTAAACATTACACCAACAATCGCGATATGATGATTAGCCCGGGGAATTATGCCAAGCACTTCTTTATTGTGCCATACATCCAGTGAGACTAATAGAAAAAAGTCTTAATTATGTTAACAATTACAAGGAAGCGCAGCGCATGGATTATCGGAAAGTTTAGAATTAAATCGGGTTGCCTTAGACGGTCATAATCAAGGCAGATTTTAAAATTTTTAAAGCTGCCTTTTTACTATACTTACTTAGGGAGCGCCCTACACTCCCTTAACTCCAAGGTGGAACAGCATGCGCTGACGGATGCATGGCTAAGAGAGTGCTTGGCTACTAGTATGTGAACTTCGGATACCGGGCGACCTCCGATTTCGATAAAGCATTCCTCGAGTTCTGCCGCAGGTGACCGTATTTTCCCGTGTCCTCGTGAGAATCATTAATAATATAAATATTTTTGAAGAGAATGATGACTCTCAAATGTCATCGCCTGCTAGGGCTTGTGAGTCCTCAGCGGCTCAAAAAACAGAAGCGATGCCGGTATCTTTTACCGACATTGCAGCCGGACGAAAATCAGAAGACGTTTTTTTCACTCTCCGATTCCGACACCATACTTGGTGGGGATTCTGTGAGTATGCTCTCAGATTAACTCCCAAGTGTGACAGGAAACGAAACCACCAAACATGTAGAGAACAAGCCTCTACTATCTGGTGGCTTTTGAAATTAAAATCGTCCGGGCAGCGACGTTTTAAAGCTGCAATAAAGCAGGGAAAAACTGGAGATGAGGCTCTAGTTATTGCAAAATCCGCCCCTACCACCAAAGGTCCAGAACTGAAACGGGATCGTTCCGCTGACAACACTCCGCCGAATCCAGCTGCTAAACACAGCAATATGGGCAACCCTTAGTATGCAATACTAAAGTGCTCAAACGGTTTACTACTGACTATAACCAAAGCGGAATTTGGTCGGCTCTCGTCCTATTTAGGACAACCACCTCTGAGAATAGTGAACGAACATCAACGACCCAAATCACTGCACTCCGTTCAGGTTGTGTGTCTATCACATCATAAAAGAATATAAACACTTGAACCTGCACGAGTCTCTACAAAAAAAAATAAAGCTACAGTTGTGTAGCTGGGAGGATCCGACTCGGCATCGTTTCCAAGGATTTGGGAGCTTACCACAGCGCAGATGGCAGTCGTTCAGGAGGCTGTAATTGACATCTTCATCGAACTACTGGGTAAGGCGTCGTTGAGGTCATTATCAAAAGCCACGAAAAAAACATCAGCTGATGTACGCCCAATCGCTGTAGAAACCAAGCAACCTATAGCCAGCAGTATGGTGATTGTACCTACTGCCGTAACAGAGATGCCAAGATGTGACAAGCCAAAACCCACTACCACTAAGGGTCGTCCAAACAAAACAACAAGGCGTCCACCCACTAAACAAGGGGAATCCTCTACATGAAGCAGATCAGAGTATCACTTCCATCGGGCCGGTAACTTAAGGCGTGGGAACAACAAGCCATACCGAACGAAGGACCCGACCTACCGTCGCAAAAAATAAGTGGACTGCGTGTGCTGGAGGGCAACCTGCACCATGCCAAAGGTGCCTCGGACACCTTTAGCCTGGACCGTGGCTCCATAAAGGTAAGATCGCTTAAACTAATTTACGCTATTGGAGGTTCCCCGCCTAAGGCCGCATGTGTGATCGGCACTAATATATATTTTCTCCCCATTCGAGAGGTTGCAAAAATAGACCTGGCAGCCGTCATTGAAAAGTCCTGAAGCTTTCTGCGGCACTCCCAAGTCTAAGATCAACTTCTTCAAGACAGGTTGGAAAAATCGCAACACCTCTCCTTTTGGAACAGCATTCAGGGATTTCGCCAATCGAAACGATTTATACGGCCCCTGAACCAAACACAAAATACGGCCACATACCCAAACTTAATAGAGTAGATATCAGAAGACTAGTCAGCTACCTGACGAGACACTGCAGTCTGAGATATCATCTAACCAAAATGAACCTCTCGTCTGAAACTGAGTGTCGACTCTGTGTTGGGGACGAAGAGACGGCAGAGCACTTACAATGTGAGTGTGCTGTTTTACTGCCATCTCATGAAGCGTATCTTTCTCAGTAAAGTTATGACTCTTGGGGGATCATCTCGGCTCCTACGAGAAGCATTCTGAGCTTCATTAGGGAAGTGGAGAAGCTGATCGGTTAACCGGCTAGCAGACACAATAGATCTGTAAAGGTCGCAGTGCCTAATGCTATTTGACAGCGCTAGCCCCTTCATAAAAAAAAAGCAATCTCAATACTTTAGTGACAAACTTTTTTGTACAACGATTGACTCATACACTACAGTAGACGAGCAAATTTTTGGGAATGGTGTTTCTAAATAATCTTAATTAATAATATTCCGATTCATGAAAAATGTTTTTATTTAAAATTAACTTCTGGAAGGTGGATCGAACAGTGATTTTTTATACGATGTTCTCTCTAGGAGAATCTACAAAAGATTAAAGAACCTTATCTTAAAGTACTTATATGTCTAAACTAACCATATACATAACTGAAAATATGAGGAGTGGGCTACAGCCACAGATGACCAGGAGGATTTTTATGTATTCATTATCCTTAGTGCATTTTTCCTTTTCTTAATGCTGTTTGGTTTTTCTCTAGGATATTATTATTATCCCTTTTTAGGTGCTTATTTTTTTTTTTTGGTAAGAAGGTAGAAAGCATCGAAAGCCAATGTGTGAGACTTTAACCCACTAAAACCACCTCCTGCTTCTGGCGTAGTCGCTCGCTTCCACTCTTGTGGCCATTTCTTCTCTTGCTCTTCTTTCTCGCTCTAGTCTGCCTAACTCCTGGCATATGTCTTTGGCATAAGCGCTCGCTGCGTTCCACTTGCCTTCCGTTTCTAGCATATGGTGTACTAAGTTCTCTGGGGTTGGTGTTTCACCCAGTACTCCTTGTAATGCTTCTCTTTTTAATTGGAAACGTGGGCAGTGGAAGTAGACGTGCTCCGCGTCTTCAGGAATATTTCTGCATATGCATAAAGCAAAGCGGATGTGACTACATTGGCTAAAAGCAGTCTACGACTGTATCTTGGCCCCCCTAAATTCGGCATGATCCGCGCAATGGTGGTACTCACACGAGAGGATTTGTTGCTGACATACTCCAGGTGCTCTTTAAATGTAAGTCTTGAGTCTATCATAACGCCAAGATATTTGATAGCTGGCTTAGATGTTATTTCATGCCCACCCTATGTGAGCGCGACCGTCTCTCATTTCTTTCTGCTGGTGACAAGGACCGCTTCGGTTTTTTGTTCAGCTAGCGTAAGGCCGACTGACGTTAGCCACTGTGGAACAGTCAAAATGGCTTCGTTGCTAATTTGAACAACATCTTCCAGTAATTTTGCAGTGACCACTATTGCTATGTCGTCCGCAAATCCGACAATTTTAGCCTCAGCTGGTATTTCCAGTCGGAGTACGCCGTCGTACATCAGGTTCCACAGTATCGGACCCAGAACTGAGCCCTGGGGGACTCCTCCAGTTACTTCATATTCCTTCACACCATCGTCTGTTTCATAAAGCAATACCCTATGCCGGAAGTAGTTTCATAAAATTCCACTGATGTAAGTTGGTACCCTCATATTTCGGAGTGCTTCAAGTATATGTTTCCAACTCGCCGTGTGGAACGCGTTTTTAACGTCCAGTGTTATGACGCAACAGTACTGCTTTGCGCCTCTCCTCAATCGTCTTCCTTCTAAGGCCCTTTTCACAGTGTTGTTTCTGAACCTTTTACATGCCTCAAGGATCCCTTGTGGAGTTATCCTAGGAACTTGCTGGGCTGCTGTCGACGACTCGTCATCTAATGGAATTTCCGGCTGCCGTGGAAATAGATATTCGACTGTTTGTTCCAACACATCTGTACGTGTGGGAGATGGTGCTCGAAAAACTCTCAGTTTTTTCATTACCACTTGGTACGCTCTCCCCCAGGGATCTTCATCCAACCCAATTGCCTTTTTCAACTCTTTTCGCGCTGCTTTGTATCGATGGTGAAGTTCGGTGGTGCTCTCTCTTCCTCTGCTGCGCTGATACTTTCTCCTTGTGTGGTGACATTTAGCGCGTAGCAGCGCAATTTCCTCATTCCACCAGTAAACTGGTGGGTAGCGTGTATTTGCTGGTCTTCTTGCCATGGATGCGTCGCAGTTGCGATGTAGGCAGTTAGCTGTGTAGACTTCTCGGTGGCAGTACCCGTCAAAGCAGCATCCGCAATCATAAGGGCGAAGGCCTCTTCGTCAAATGAATTTGTCTTTCACCCTGGTTTGTTGGCCATTCTCCTCAGTGCATTTGTTTGTTGCCTTCCTTCATTTGTGATTTCACACAGTATAGCTTGGTGATCACTGTGGGTATAGAGGGGACTGACCTTCCAAGTTGTTTTCCGAGCAAGACTGCTGAACCCACCCCATTTCTGCAACATGTGTGCTCCTAACCGCTGTTTAGGAGCACTACGTCGAGGACCATTAAGGCTTCCAGTAGATTGCTTCCCCTAATGTTCGTCCTTGAGCAGCCCCATTCTCTGGACCAAACGTTAAAGTCCCCAGCTATGAAGACCGGACTCCGTCCTCTGGCATCCATTGCCAACCTACTAAGGAAGCTATCAAAGTCCTCGATAGTAAGGCTCGGAGGAGCATAACAGCTGTAGATATGATAGCCATCAATTTTAGCCCGAACAAAAAATGTGTTAGGCATCAGTTCCGTTTCTTGGAAGAGCTGCTTACCGCAGATCCATATTGCGGCCTTGCCTGAGGTATCCGCCGTCCAAACACCTTTATCATATTGTCGATATGATTCGCTAAGGATTGCGACATCTATCTCTAACCAGCGAATTGTTTGCGTAAGAAGAGCTTGGGCCGCTTCGCAGTGGTTTAGGTGTAGCTGTAGTAATTTCATTGTTTAAGCAACAGCTCCCTTAAAGCTCGTTGGTGCGATGGGCACCAGACATTTGCAGACCACTCACCGTATTTCAGTACTTACTTACTTACATAGATTGCGCTACAGTTCGGGGTAAACCTGAACCAACAAGCATTTCCAGCAAGCACGATCTTTTGCCAGCTGTTTCCACTATCGCACGCTCAACGACACTCCTTTTTCCCATAATCATCAAGATGTTGTCAAGCAACAAAAGACACAATAAGTTCAATCATACAAAAAACAAAGAACTATGTTTCCGATTTGATGAACCTCGAAACGACTAATGCTCAGAGAGCGAGGACTATATGAGTCTTCTTTATTTGTTCGCTGCAAAAAATGTTCACAGGAACCTCGAGATTTGAACACGGGATTGGGAGTCCAGTGTGTTAACCATTACACCATGTGTCCAGGTCGCAAATTGCTTTCTGACAAGGTTGCATATAGTCGGGAAATGTCCCCTTTTACATATGTATATGCTTTCACAATAATACACTTTAAACTGCATTAAAGTTGACTACAATGAAAACACACTTTTTGATGTATTGCAGGTACACACTTACCATTTGAAGTGGACTAAAGAGCCAATAGCTGAGAGGTTTTAAATTAAGTATACTTTTGCAGACAGTAATGATTGACAAGATACCATGTCGAACGATATACTCAGTATGCGGATTTATGCAAAGAAATTCCATGCTACCAATCTACACAAGCTCAGGACGGTGATCAATAGTCAAATCGAATAAAAATGTGGCTGATGCTTTGGCTAAGGGCATACAGCGTCTTACCCGTAAAACATCACTAGACCAACATGGAACCTATTCATCTACGCCATGTGTGATGTGAATGTGATCACAAATAAAAGATAGCACTCCCACTTGTAACGTACCTAAGCACTAAAGCATTCTGTGTAACAGAGACACAAATTAAAACCAAAATTGTGCAGCTAGTTCTTCGAGGCCAAAGAGTTGTATGTCGTTACTATTAGGGACTGCGGATGCTCGTTCTTTCCCACAAATCGACCACATTAAATGCTTCGAAATCACACTCCATTTTCACAGAAGATCAGGGGAAGATACAATCAATGACCCATTTCTATTTGAATCTTTCCTTTTTGTTTTTCTTAAAATACTTTTTCATTTTCCCTCCTCATACCACGAAAATATGTAGCCAATCTCGACAATCCGTGCTTTTAATCCTACATCCATTCCACGCGAAAAAAATCACCACGAACCTCTTTTTTCGCAGAGAAATTCCCTGCGAACATTATTCCAAGATGGAATACGTAATGAGAAGGAATGGCTACTTGGAGCAAAAGAGTTAATTGAAGCAACTGCTGGCACAGCGTCGGGCGCTAACGACTACGTCATTTTCGTTGAACAGAGAATTCTAACGAAGAAGGTAGAAGACAAAATCCCGGGTGGCGATGAGGACCTGTTCTATGTACTTGGTTTTTTTCTGGACAACGAAAGCTATGTAGAGATGTGTGTATGTACATAAGTAATGTACAACAGGCTGTTTGATACCATTAATTGAAAGCGAGAGTGTGTATAAGCTGATTTCAAGGACAAGGACGACAAGGATCGCTAGTTGTTTATTTTTAACCTGATTTTAAAATGTTGCTGAAGATACGCGTATCCATAAATCGGTGTGGTGCAAAACGGAAATCTGATACCTAGGAAATTTTATGAAGCACGATAAAAGCTCAAGTGTTGCACATCTTATGCACTAAGGTGTATAAAGCCTTAAAACTTAAGTGCCACTGTTAAAACACCCCATATAACGTCAGTATATAGAGCACGTATTTGCCAAAGTGTACTAATACCGAAAGGTCATATGCAGGAATGAGAAAAACGACAGGCGAACGTAGCGTCTAAGCGATGAATTGCACTTGAAGGATAAACGATGCAAAGTATACACCATTTGCCACACAGCTAACCTCAGCAACCACATCTTCACATCACACACCATAGTGCGACTCGAACAGCGTCACAAACTGCAAAAGACGTCGAGGGCTTATAACCTCTTCATCCACTTCATAAAGTGCACTTGAAAGCAATACGGAACGAATTCAAGGGGCTGTTCCACGCTAAAGCGCTAGCGACAGGTAAGAAAGATGAAAGGAGTAAAAAATGTTTTTTTTTGCTTTTTTCTCTTACCATCCATGTCACGTCGTTCATAATTTCTCCATGAAACCGTTATGAGTCGTATAAACGAATGGCGAAAGCAGCTGAAATGAAGCTTTCGAATAGATAAGGTCCTTTGACTGGTCCTACCTGCACAGTAGTTTGTTCCGCCCGTTCGTTCCACCTCCCCCGATCCGGGTGACGGAGTAATACAGTATATCCTCGAGTTTGTTATTGAGATACATCCTTCAAGAAGGGAGGAAAGATAAAATTAGTAGAGAGTGATCAATTTCAGCCGTACTACCGACATGCAAGCATACAACCAGCCATATGGAACCTAAGTACATATATATGTAGGTATAGGTACTATGTGTGTATGCCATAAAAACATACTTCTAGTGGAAATCGCACGTTCACCTCCTGCAAATGCAATAAAGATAATTTTGTAATAATTCGCAGCAGAATTCGGATTCATCCTACTCTCTTTTCGCCAGTGGTTCCTCCCACTGAAAGATTTTACGTCTGCAAAAGAAGGATTTGTATCCTTTCGCGAATTGCTCACTACATTAGGCAGCTTAATTAAAGGTAAATATTTACGAGTAGTAGTTAATTACATTCTACTGTCTAAGTGAGCTAAGAGGACGTGGCTGTGAATGCTAATGTTACACTTTGACTAAGTTGAGGAATAGCAATGAACTAATGTAAATGCGTAAATAAGGGTTCGGTATACTGGTTATACATAGATGCCAGCGCGAGAGTAGAATTATAAAGATTTTTTCAACTCAAAATGGACTAAAATTTGCCATAAGCCAAAGGACGAGAGCTTTCCATGCTCCGTGACACTGCATCCTATATGCCCACGAATTATTCACAACAAGAACACTTTCCGAATTATTCTAATTACCTTCGTTAGTGGCATACGAAGGGGCATTATGCACTTAATCAATAAAACTATCAAATTCATTCATCCGATAATTGCAGGCCCCCTACACACCATAGGCCACCAACTCTCACTGACATCCTCTTCGAATGGTCAGTGGAACGGTGGCATCAAATATCTATTTTATCCGGATTATCCAGAAATGGGGAAAACATCGTGGAGAACCCTGTGCAATCGCACTTGAAATGCGATTGCGCCTGCTAAAAGGGGTTACAGTGTATCTCTCATATACTCGTGTGGTGTTCTCCTGTGAGTTACGGCAACAGCACTCTGAGAATGCACTCAAGCAATTTATGAAAGGATTTCAAGAACTAAGCAATTTATTCTAATTAATTACATTTTGATTGTGGTCCTTAATAAATGGTGGGGTCGGTGATGTTTTTTTTTATCTGTTTTGCTCCGAATCATTTTGATTAACTAAAAGTTTTGCAAGCGGATAATAGCTCGGCAGACGACAATCCATCCGGTTAAAATGCATTTTTGACGTTTTGAAGCATTTCTACTGAATTTAAATTGAATGGAATCGAAGAGGTGTATGTACGCCATGGCCCACGTCAATTTTCCTTATCACCATTTTGCAGCAGACATGTTGAGCAGCAGTAGCCCGTAGTTCTGAATGCATCCCTCGAAAAGCTCATATTCACTCCGGAAGCCACAAAGTGTGGGAAGTGGTAGATCGGTATATCGCATAAGAGCAAGTGTGTAAGCTTGTCTCGTGCAATCGTTTTTCAAAAGAGGAAGTTTTAACAATTAAAAGCAACAACTGCATCTCGCAACAGCACAGCAGTCAGCAGTAGGTAGGAGAGTAGGTACATAGCTGTCGAGATGCAGCGTCACCCGCAGCTTTGTATTTGCATGGCAATGGCATTAACACGATAAACTTTGTCCATTCTTTCACGTAATTTGTATGCAAATACGAATGAATAGGAGAAAGTTAAACTATTTGTCTCCTCCCGATACACTGTTAATGGCCACTTAAGGAGCCACTGCTGAACCACATCGCACGCAAAAACCACGTCTACATACTATCATGCTGCTGTTGTTGCTACAAAGTCCATTAGAAATGTTTTTCGTACGAAACTTTTGAACTCTGCCAGACAGTAGCGGACATTACTGCTGGTGGGATGGATAGTACTAGCGATATGTAACTGCTCCGAGTTTGGTATAGGTATAGTGCATGCAGAAGACGCCCCTAACCTATTTCTCGTGCATTTTAGTAATCCTTTCCAATATTTTTATTTTTTTTTGCCAACTGTTCACCAACAAGGAAGGAAAAATTGAATTAATTCAACTCTAAGGAGCGAAAGATACACGCGCTCGTTCGTTTTTTAAACACAATCCGACTATTAAATTGTTTCCGTATTCAATTTGCAACTGATATATGCTGAACAACAGAGTCAACAACTCGACGTCAATCATGTGTATGTAACCGTAGGTTGTACGTACCGCGTTCCGCTGAGAGTTAAACAGATGCACGCATCAACGAAACTCAATCAATTCGAAGCTCAATATTTACTTAGCGCAATGTGTGGGGATGTATGGCAATCCTAGCGACAACAACACGAAAGAGGTGTTGATTATCAAACATAGAGACAGAGTCCTTGATCAAAGTCAATTAAGATTAATGTGTGTTTGCAGTTTTCTTTCAATTCCATTTCACTCTGTAATCGTGGGTGTTGTATTGTATTTAAAACTTGAAATCGCGACTCACCATCATTCTGTTACTTTGGAAACACTTTATTTGCCCTAAACAAAGGATGCAATTCTCATTTATTTATTTCGTAAGCCGAGTGAAGTTGATTGTCCTAAAAAAAGGCTAAATATTTCGCAAATAAATCAGAGAGATTGCACTCCTGTCGGTGACAGTATCAGCACACATTAAAACGCCATAAAACTATGACACAGTGCTTCTAGTCTTCCATCTTTTCGAATTTGTTTTTTCTCTTGGATATTGTTATTCCACCCCCACCCCGACTGGACGTGTGCTGTTGCATTAGCTACAAGGAGTAAACTTTTGAAAATGTCCTTTTTTTGTTTCTTTCATTTTTCATCTCGTAGCTTGCGCTTGTTTGTTAACGACCGTGCCGCTTTTATGGTATTCCGTCTGCTAGTCGGGCGAGTATATTAAATTATATGTAAGAACTGAAGTATGTACAACAGGATGAAAGAATAATAAACAGCGCGCTATTCAGTGTCTTATCTGTGTAATGTGTAAATCCGCACTTCCCGCACATGGCAGCATGCATGAGCGCTCTACTTAGCGTTAGTTTATATAATAGTTTGGTTGTAACATACATAGCTATAGTTCCGTAGTAAAAGTGAATGTTTTATTTTATGAAGAAAAACGATGTTTTGCACTACTGATATCAGAAAGTTGTGGATACTAATAATGGTCTTATCTTCACATTGTGTCTAGTCCCGCCCAAAACGGTGCTGTAGATGAAGACATATCACTTGTACGGTGGCCTGCCTTAAGCAAAGCATACAAAATCCCCGAACTTAACCGAGTCCAGAGGTCCGCCGGCATTGGTGTAACAGGAGCCCTTCGGTCCAGCCCGACCGAATCGCTTAACGTACTCCTAAACCTCCACCGTCTGGACCACCACATAAGATATATCGCATCTTCCAGCGCAATTAAGCTCAGAGAATCCGGGTTCTGGTCGTCGAAATCCTACGGTCATAGTAAGGTATTGGACCTGCTACCTGGATATCTGGCTACACTTCAACCGACTCCGTAACGACCAAACACAACCTAAACAAAGTCTCCCAAGTCTATTTGTTTGCAGGAAACTCACTCGCTACCTCATTACTAAGAGAGACGCTGTCATTTCTTTTAACTGCCAGTGAGTCATCAAAGCTTTCGATTCACACACCATAACATCTAAATTAGTCGCACAGTGTAATTACGACTTCACTTGTGTAGGCAATTTTTTCAACATCACTCTCTTCTGAGTGATGCCAAGCTGATGCGCTGGCTTGGCACGGCTCTACCCTCGATAGTTCCCTGCTGGACGCATCCTTCTCATAGGACTGGTCAAAGGACAAATTTTTCAACATTTCCTCTCAAGGGCGAACTCTAGATGGAGCACCCTGAATATCAATAAATATATGGCCTTTCTATGACAAAAAAAAAACTCACGACCTAACTAACAGAACTAGACAGGAGATTGTCAGAATTGTGGCTATCAGTACTGGCCCTTGGTCTGTCGGCATTGACTCTATCAAGTTATGTATCTCAATTAACACACACTGCCGAAGCTACAAGAAAAAGCTGAAAAGGAAAACTCCACAGGATGGATGTGAAAAACAAATCGACACACTAGGTTTTGCCACACAAGGCATCAAAACGGCGCAAAGCGCTAATTGGGCCTTGGTGTCTCTAATACAAGGTGGCCACTCCTACCTACCTACCAATACATATATACAATAAATCACCATGGGTGAAGCAAACCTCACTAATTGTCCATACTTTTCGCTCATTCAATTCTATTGGGTCAATCAATTCTTTGTACACTCTTGCTACATAGCCCTATTATGCTCTAACTCACTCTCTAATACGCTTCCATACGACATAAGATCCTACGGCATCATCATTTCGACTAACCGAAGCCCGGACGTTTCAAAAATGATCAATACTCCCCAATAACAAAAACAAATAAGCAAACAAAACGAAATAGAAAATTGAGCTAGGACGACTTGAATGACTCAAGGGACCGTTCTTAGAGCCCTGCGGTTCATTATGTAAGGTAGGGCAAAAATTTAATTGTTCAATTTGTAAGAAGTGAAAAAAACAGACTTTGGTTCCAGGAAAAGTTTATTTGAAGGTGTAACATTCATGGCATTAAGTTGAACAAATACATAATATCTAACCTTTTGTTTTGTTCGGGTTAAGGCAAAACATCTTGCCCTTATTTTATGGATTGTTTCTATGTTGCCTTTCAAAATTTGTTATCCTCTGCTGAGTTGCAACATTTGCTGAGAACTATAACTAACGAGAAAATCCAGTGGGGTTCCTTTCGAATCCTATCTAGGAGAACCAACCCTGGAGAGAAGTGAACGAACATCTACGACCCAAACCATCTGCACTCCGTCCAGGTTGTGCGACAAAACATAATAAGCGTATGACTCACACAAGTAACTTCCCAGTGGGAAAAGTTAATACACCCATTTAGTGTCATATTTTTTCATTTTTAACCTCCGACGCAAAAAGAGGGTGTTATAAGTTTGAGGTGTCTGTGTATCTGTCTGTGGTGTCGTAGCTCCTGAACGAATATACCGATTATGATGCCTTCTTTTTTTTTGGTTTTTTAAAGCCCACGTGATCGAAATGGTTCTTAGCTAGAGTCATTAGCCTAACCTTTCTTTTATTAGCTGCAGTAGGACTCTGAGAGGGAAGAAGGGAGCGAGCAAGCAGAGCAAAGAAGTTGATCGCGTTTAACTTGGCAAACGCCAAACGTTCAATGTTCACACACAGCCTCCATGTGGCCACCCGCCAGGTAGTGAACCAATGTGTGCAGCGACCCGACCCCTTGTTCCTGGAGAAAGAGGAACCCGCCCCTCCAGGTTGGGGGCTGCGCTTAGGATTCACATCCTATCGCATAAAACCAAAGCTTGTTCAGAGACAACTAACAGCCTCAGATACGGACGGATTACATGTCGACGACCCCCGCAAACGTCTAAAAGGAAACGAATTCCGGATCTGTACTTGGAACGTTAGGTCCCTCAACAGTCCAGGTGCAGCCGGACAACTGATCAAATCTTTGGACTGCTATAAGGCATGGGATAGGGCCAGGTGAAAAGCGGATGAAAAACTGTGATATCTACTACGGAAGCTGCTATGCGGATTTGTTTTTCGAGGCAGACTCAGGTAAAAAGTCTTAAGCCTCCAGTTTGTAAGCGAATGCCTCATAACTATCCGCATCAAGACCAGTCTCGGCAATGTAAGCTTATTGTGTGTCCACGCCCCAACAGAGCAGAAAGATGACCGACATAAAGACGACTTCTATGATCTCCTAGGCAGAACGTATGCGCAATGTCCCAGCTACGACACCAAAATCGTTTTAGGAGATTTCAATGCGAAGCTGGGTAAGGAAGCTATCTTTGAACGGGTCATTGGAAAGCACAGCCTACACAAAACCACGTCAGAAAACGGGCGGAACATAATCTGATAGTAGCAAGTACACGATTCCCACACCTCAACATCCATAAGGGGACCTGGCGGTCTTTCGATCAATCGACAACCAATCTAACTGATCATATTACGATCGACGGCAGACACTCCTCCAGCATCCTAGATGTCCGAACATCGACTCGGATCATTACCTTGTTGCAGCCAAGGTACGGATGCGAATTTCTCGGAATCAACGGAGTCGAGTAAGAACACCAAAACTTAGCGTCGGAAAGCTGCAGTCGCAGGAGACCGCCAGGACCTTCGCCGATCAAGTCTTCCTCAAGCTCCCTCAAGTCCCGATGCAATCTGCAGAAACCATAGAACAGCAATGGAGTCGTTGTCAGAACGCCATTAGAGAGGCCGCCTCAGATGTACTTGGCTTCGAGCCACCGCCGTCGAGAAACCCCTGGTTTGATGATGAGTGCAGACAGGCCCATGTAGAGAAACAGAATGCATACATGGCCACATTGCATCGACGGACGAGAGCTGCCCGCGAGCTTTATGAACAGAAAAGGAGGGAGGAGCATGCGTTCTGAGAAGAAAAAAGAAGGAACACGAGAAGCGCGAGATCGAGGAGATGGAGAGATGTTACTGCAGGAACGATAGCCTTTTTGCTATCGCTCCATGGCACGTAATCAAGCGTGGAATGAACATCATCCTTGGTTCTCGAGATAATCGAGGCGAAAACTCCGCACGCTAATACGCACATACGCTTTAGGAAACAGACGATGGTGTGAAGGAATATGCAGTAACTGGAGGCGTTATGATAGACTCAAGTTACATTTAACGTACACCTGAAGTATGTAAGCAACAAATCCTCTCATGCGAGTACCTCCATTGCGCGGATCATGCCGAATTTAGGGGGGCCAAGATACAGCCGTAGACTGCTTTTAGCCAATGTAGTCACATCCGCTGTGCTTTATGCATCGCCAGTTTGGGCCGGAGCTATGAAGGTGACTTCATACAAAAGAAGGATTTCAGCAGTAAACTGTATATGTGTGCTAAGAGTAAGCAGCGCTTATCGCACAACCTCGGAACACGCGGCCTGCGTCAAAGCGGGTATGTTACCTATTGATATACTCGCGAAGGAACTGCAGGAAAAGTTTGCAGCGAATAGACAGGAGGAACGGGTAACCCATGCTGAAGCAAACACAAGAGGAAGAAGTAGAATCCTAGCTGAGTGGCAACAACGCTGGAACCTCTCAACTAAGGGCCGTTGGACTTATCGCCTTATCCCGAGCATAGAGGCTTGGATGAACCGCAGACATGGTGAAGTAAACTTCTACCTCGCCCAACTGCTTACGGGACATGGTTGCTTCAAGTCATACCTGTACAAGTGCAGGAAGGTCGACTCCCCCACGTGCCCAACGTGCGGAAATATCCCTGAAGACGCGGAGCACGTCTACTTCCACTGCCCACGTTACCAATTACAAAGAGTACTGGGTGAAACACCAACCCCAGAGAACTTAGTACAGCATATGCTAGAAACGGAAAGCAAGTGGAACGCGGCGAGCGCTTTTGCCAAAGACATATGCCAGGAGTTAAGCAAGGGAAGAAAACGCCAACAGAGTGGAAGTGAGCGACTACGCAGCTGTACAGCAAAATGTACCGACGCAAATGAACAGACAGGCAGATATACGCAGATACATGCATCCACAAAGGCAGGTAAACATATAACAAAGTACGTACACTTGACACGCGGACGAACATAACGAATTCAACGACACAGACATAAACTAACAACGCCCGTCAGGACATATCCAGACTTGACACAGAGCCAAACGCAAATGCGTGGAGAGAAGACGAGAGCTACGGCAGAAGTCCCCTCCCCCCCCATGACGAATTGCTTACGGCGGTACCGTTGGGGACCGGGGACCAGAAGCAGGAGGTGGTTTTAGTGGGTTAAAGTCTCACACACTGGCTTTCGATGCTTTCCACCTTCTTACCAAAAAAAAAAAAAAAAAAAGAACATACATACATACACACACACACACACATACGTCTCTATAAAAACCTCTGATTTGGATTCTGGTGACCTTGAAACCTGGAGAAATGTCAAAATTTGGAATTCGCAAAATCGGCCCCATTACAATAACTTCCCTGGGAAGTTAAAGATCCGCGTACGCAAGCGATTGCGCAGACTTGAAATAGATCGTACCTCTTGATTTCGTCAACGAGTCTCATTTGATCTTTTCAAGCACCATGTTGAAAATATTACATGATAGTGTGTCACTTTGTCTAAACCCTTTTTTAGCATCAAAGGTCTCGGCTAATTCGCTGTCGACCTTAGTGGAGCAGCGAGAATTCTCCATTGTCACCATCCTGCACAATATGACAAGTTGTCAAAAATCCCGTCTTGTGGACTGGGCAAACGATACTGAGACTCCATCCGTCGGGCACGCTTTCCTCCGATCATATTTTACAGATGAGTTGGTGCATGCGCCCTACGAGCTCATTATTAGCTTAATTTCATCTAGGTCGGTTGGACGGTATTCGGTTGCATCTTTGTCCGTTGCGAATGGATCATTCTGTCGGGCAACTACTAGTTGTCCGTCTTCATCCCTACAGGCTTCTCTCTGGCCTTATAGTCCTAGAATGTTTGTTTCACTTTTTCGTAAAACTTGCGAACGTCATTCGCCTAATTTTTTGCATGGCTTTGTAGGCGGTTTGCTTTGCTACATGGGCTTGTGTGCATTGTTCATCGAACCAGGAGTTTCTATCTATCTGGCGGGGGTTTGCTCCCACAGTTGTTCTTTGGATTGCGCCGGTGTCACCGGATTTTACGAGAGGTCGAGGAAAACTCGATCGGCTTTCCGAAGTCAAACTTTGTCCACCTCGACTCCGTACCTACTGACACATTTACACAAAAATTGAGTATAAACACGATTTCTACTCAACAAATTTGATTTTATTAAGACAATTGAATTGTATTATTCGCCATCAAACAGATACTTACCATTAAGTGATGTACTCCGAGAGTAGTGCACTACAGGGAGGGCACTAAAATCCTTCAATTCACTTTTAGTTTTCATTGTTGTCCTTTTCAAAACGACCGTAATCATTCTCTTTAATGCCTTGTATCCCGGTTGTAGTGTGTATTTTAAAAGCATTTTAACTTTTCCCCATCCTTTGACGGAGACAAGTCATTTTCAATCGTCCCGGAAAACTTACTTCAACAGCGAACCGAAATACATAAACTTTAAGAATTGGACGAGCCAAGAACTTGGTAACACTGACCCAGAAACCATTGCGTCGCGACGAAAAGTGGATGAAACTGCATTTGAACTTCTTCTGCCAGCTGGCAATGCAAACGGCTCCTTGTTATTCGGCTTCCCGTGCTCGTACATGCCCGTAAATGTGTGAGCCTCTTAATTTCAATTAGCCCTTTAATGGAGTTGTAATTAGGAAATAACTTCATGTGCCATGAAAATTAAGAGTATTGCCGGTCCAAGAATGAATTTTATTTACGACGCATGAAGTCATGTTTTTTAATCCGGAGATTATTAATGATGACGTCCATTAGACCGAAGAGCACTTTTAGTGAAGGTGCACAAATAAAAATCTACGATCTACGATTGGAGGGTAATTTATGTAGTGTACATGAGAGCACTGCACCTTACGTGATAGTGTAAGGCTTTCAGCCAGGGGTTTGGGTTATTCCTTATTGCGTTATGTCACATTATGCAATGACACCCGGTTGTGCATAAAATAGCAAACAACTGCTACACTCGAAGGATACACATTTGCTTTACTGAAATTAAAAGCAAACATCAGAACTCTAGTGGAGAGCATGGTGAGGTCGTGTATTGCTTGGCAGCGATAGAAGACGCCAATATCGTTTACCACATATTCAGTGAGTGAGATGATGATCCAGATGGTAAGGTAAGTCCATGCGTACATGTGCACGGGAGTCGACTGGTGGCAGAATGCTGCAGGTGCGGATGTTGTTGGCGCTAAACCCAAAGCCGGGCGATAGTGGCACGCCAACTAGATATGTAGATATGGTATAACCGGTAACGGTACTAAAACGTTAAACTTCAAACTGCACGAGTTCATCGTCATTATACGAAACGTGCCGTGAATTATAATGGCAATTCAATCGCCGCTGCCAATGGCAGTCGGTGTCGGTGCCGCCAACACCGATGCCAATGTTGATGTCAATAGCTGCCGGCTACTGGTTGTGGTAGGATGGATGTGTCTACCGCTGCCAGTGGGAATCCATATACACCTTTATGCATGCCGAAGAAATTTATGAGAGTCCGATCTAAGAGGCGCATCTCGGAATATCCGTATGTGCTTTTGCTGCCAACGAAAAGTGATTGAACAAATATTGTTTTAGTATGCAGCTTGATATTTTTCGAAGGTGGATAAGTTCCGGTTAGTCTGGAAGGGTTTTTGCTCGGGATTGGAGTTTTGTAGCAATGGACATTGACTCGGGATTCGTCGGTAGTGTCATGCAATTGGGATTAAGGAAATTTGTGAGCTTGAATGAAATTAACGAGTTGTTTATGGCTGTGAAGATGTGTAAATATGCAAGTGATGATAGTATGCACGTAGCATACAGAGCAACTATATCGACATTAACTGGATTTCGTTCGTTTTATTGGTCCAGTGATGTTCATTCAGTCTTAAGCGAAACAAAACCTGGATAAGGATAGAAAAATGAAAATGCGGATAGGAAAGAATTACTTAAGGCCAGAAAGAATCGCGTTCAAAAATTCGCCGTTCAGTGGTGAGAGAAGCACATGCTCATACAGCAGATTTACGAAATCTTTCAATATTTAAGCCATTTGTCCCTCTTCTTCTTCTTTCTTTTGTTGGCGTTACAGCCCATGAAGGACCAGAGCCAAGCTTCTCTTAATCACCCATGTTGTGTGTGATTTATTTTTCACACAAGTGAAAGGGACCTACAGTTTAATGCCGATTCCGAACGGCGTGAGTCGAGAAGCTTTTTCACGGCAAGCATACTACCGGGGGTTTTGCCAGTACCCCGCCGAGGAGGAACGCCGCGAAATAAACATTCGATGGCGTTGGTGGTATCGGGATCCGAACTCGCTTATCGTGCGTCAGAGTTCAACACACTAACCACCACACACAAACCACGGCGTCCTCATTTGTCTCTATTACGTATAATAAAAGTTCGTAGTTTGACTGGTGAAGTCCTTTACCGACTAACGACTCGTCGCGTCAATTACATATAGCATTAGGCTGTATAAACTGCCTGACAAAGACTAAGGAGCAAAGGACAAAGCCTGGCGAGTTTGACGATCAAGAATTTCTTAAAACGTCCCCGGTCAAAAAGTTCTTCTTCTTTGATGGCGTTACAGCCCATGAAGGACCAGAGCCAAGCCTCCCTTCGATGGCGTTGGTGTTATCGGGATCCGGCCAAAAAGTTGGGTGGCAATATAAAACCCTTTTTTTTTGTTTTTTTGTTTTTTCTTATTTTAGATGACAGACGTTGTTATAGGGTTAATAAATTGACTGCCTGTGAAGATTCAGTCATGACAGAGGATTTTATTAATTCTCTTACAGCGATGCTGTCCGAGTACAAGTTCCATAAAATTGTGATAAGTGTATGAGGTACCATCATAGTATACACTTACAACTTTTAAAACACCGAATAGTTCCACACGCCTCTGGCGAAAACATAAATAACTCTTTGCTCCGTCCTGTGCTGGTATAGACTAACAAGTCCTAACTCAACTCATTCACAACCAAGTTTCAGTTCAATGCACAACACCCAGAAACAAAATCAAATTAAGTCAAATGAATTTAAAGTAATCGCAACAGCACGGAACAGAAACTTTCACACCGACTTCGAAGAAGTTTGATTTGCCAGCAGTTTTCGTCAAACAAAAACCGCAAAGTTCATACTGTCAAATCGCAGTCGCACAGGTGAAACCAAGTTGCAGCATAGGGTATGTAGGTATTTGAATTTTAATTTTGTTCCCAGAGTTTGACTGTTCCTCATAAAGGAAATAGACGAATGGAAATATGCGAAATCGCTTAACCTCCATTCAGCCATCTGATGCCAGAGAAACAAATAAATATCATTCAAGCACTAAGGTATTTATGTTCGTTTAATCCAATTAATCCTACATCTCGTACGAAAAATTTATCTGCCACAGACAAATTGAAAGGACCTCCTTCTGCCGGGGCCATGGTACAAATCGAACAAAAGTCACACCAGACCCGACGACCGATAGTTGCCCGAAGCATGTGTGCTTATGTACTTGTGCATTTGGATCCAAAGTCGGGCGATAGATGGGATAGATATTGGTGGATACCGAACCAAACTGGTGTGGGATTGAAGGACAATACTCGTAACACAGACATGCACATACATACATGGCCACATGTCGTACGATACGCCAAATCGATTGGCAATTACAATGGAACTAAAAACCCATAAATCCTTACCGTGTCCTACTTTACATTGTTCTTGCTAAATGCTCCCTTTTAATCCAATTTATTGTTGCGCTTTAGTTTGCATGTCTCCCACATATCTTGGTTCGGTTGTCGTCTGCTAGCGTTCGCCTGGCCGGGCTGAGAGGAAGGATCGTATGGACGACGGAAACGATTTCATTGAGTTATTCAAAAAAGCACATCCTATTGTGACATTCTCTGCCTAAGCATTAAGCAAATTAAAAAAAAAACCAAAAACACATGTCCAAGTGTACTACAAATGGATGGGTAGTCGGTTCATAGATAGGATATAGGATACATGTACACGCTATTCGATAACCGCACTACGATTTGGTAAGCCTCAAGGGACTCTTGCATAATGGTGTGAATAATTATTTGGTTATTTGAAAGCTGATTAATGGGTGACAACACCCAAGGACAAAGGGCATGTATTTATGGCTGTCAGATCAATGTACCTATACTTGTGGTGGATGAAGAAGTATTTCATTCTTTTCTTGCTTTATGATCTTGACGGAATAAATTGAACATTGGTCTTTTAGCATTTATATGTCTTTCTCCTGTCAGTTGTTTTGTTGTAGTGTAAACATACATTGCAAACATACGTTTTTAAGCCAACCAAAAAACACGATGAACTACACGTGTGATCACGCAATTATTGCAATCAAATGTAGCCCGGCCTTAACAACGATGTCCAAGCGAACGTATGTACTCGCATGTTATTCATTCTTTTACATTCTCTGTTGTAAATCTAAACTCAAAAGCAATCTGACATTTCCCTGCTGTTAATGACGTGAATAACATTTGTCCTAAGTCAGTCACGTGTTTAACGTGTCATGAAGGGCCGAAAGGTTGTCGTTTAAAGTCGACACATACAGTGGAGGTCACATAATTAAGACACTCTTCCCTTCTCATATGAAATCTAGTATTTGTTTTTTCACAAAATGACATGAAACTTTTCTTTAAAAAAATTAATTTATTGTCGGGTAATAACCCCGAGGGATTTACCGGGTAAAGAGAGGATGAAAAACTGTGATATATATTACGGAAACTGCTACAAGGAGAACAAACAAAGCCTATTTGGATGCGGATTTGTTATTCGAGATGGACTTATTGCTAAAATATTTGCAGGAACATCAGTTTGATATACGTTCACGCCCCTGCAGAAGAGAAAGACGGCAGAGTCAGAAATGACTTCTATGACCTCCTAGAACGAACATAGGCTCCACGTCCCAGCTTTGGTACCAGGATTGTTCTAAGCGACTTCAACGCAAAGCTGAGTAAAGAGGATATCTTTGAACGAGTCGTAAAAAAGCACAAGCTACATGACACCACGCCCGAAAACGGATTCAGGCTAATAGTCTTTGTGACAGGGCGTAGTCTCTTAGCAGCTAGCAAACGATTCCCACGTTTCAATACCCATAAGGGGACGGACCATTTATCTGTTAATCAAGTTGATCATTGCGATCGACGCCAAGCACTCCTTCAGCATCTTGGATGTCCGAATCTTCCGAGGAGTCAATGTTGACTCGGTACGCAGCCAGGGTACGTATGCGGATATCGCGGAGTCGAAGAATACCAGCAACATTTGGAGTCATGGAGTTGCAATTGGGGATTCCCAATTGCTCAAGGTTGCTCAATTGCTCGCATACGCTGATGGCTTTGATATGATTGGAAGAACGCAACGAGACGTCATTGAACCTTTTGTGAGCATTGACGCAGAAGCGGCTAAAGTGCGTCTGAAGGTAAACGACGGCAAAACCAAGAAGATACTGTCGTCAAAAAAAGACGCACAACATGGACGTCTTGGCCAGAACGTTACTATTGACAGCTACTAATTTGATGTAGTCAAGGATTTCATCTACATAGGCTCACTGGTAATAAGCGGCAACGGCAACAGCGCTCAGATTAGGCGAAAAATAACTCTTGCCAACCGCTGTTTTTTTGGGTCCCAAAAGGCAATTGAGTAGTAGAGCCCCCTCTTAGAAAACTAAGCCGACCCTCTGTAAAAGCTTAACCATCCCGTCCTTTCTCTATGGCGCAGAGGATTCTTATCAATAATGCATGAAGAGACTGTTGGTCGTTTCGTGACGAAAATTCTGCGTACAATCTTCGGTCCCATTCATGTAGACGGAGAGTGGATGAAAAAATTCAACCAACAACTGTACGGGTACAGCGATATCGGCCTAGTACGGATCCAACATCTAAGATGGCTAGGCCACGTAAAGCTAATGGACAGCATAGCTCCGGCCCACATAGTTGGGAAGGAACCTCAACCAACTGGGTGTGTGATACTGGAAACAGCTAGGAAAAGGGAAAAGATCGTGCTATCTAGAAACGTTTGTTGGTTGAGGCTCACCCCGAACTGTAGCACCACCAAAGTGTAAGTAGTTAACTATCCCGATTGATTTTACTGTACTCCTTTTCCTACAATCGCAACAGCTCTTATCGTTTTTTGACTACAATAATAAGCAGGAATTATGGAAATGTCTAAAATTGTTGCCGGAATCGGTTCGTTATTTTTATAAGTCAGTGATACCTTCCAATCTTGTCACCGACCCGCAGGGAATAGTGGATGTATTTAAGCAGCACTTCCAGCAGCTGCTTAACGAGCATGACCAAGAGAGAGTGGTAGGGACTGAGGAAATCCCAACTCCAGCCGCTGAAGTAGTCCTCCCACCCAGCATAGAAGAAGTCGGCACAGCTATTCAGAAGCTGAAGAACAACAAGGCCGCAGGCTCAGATGGCTTGCCATCAGAGCTCTTCAAGGCTGGCGGCGATGTTCTGGTAGGGAGCATGCACCAGATCATCTGCAGAATTTGGGAAGATGGTAGCATGCCCGACGACTGGAATACCAGCCCTATATGCCCCATCCACAAAAAAGGCGATCCTACCTCTTGTAAGAACTATAGAGGTATATCCCTGCTCAATGTCGCATACAAGATCCTGTCCAGCGTATTGTGTGAACGTCTAAAACCATTTTGCACCGCACCAATCGGCAGCTACCAGTGCGGCTTCCGGCCCGGCAAATCAACTATAGACCAAATTTTCACACTTCGACAAATCCTGGAAAAGACCAACGAGTTTCAAATCGATACATACCATCTTTTCATCGATTTCAAAGCCGCATACGACAGCATTCATCGTGAAGCACTGTTTGGGGCGATGGCCGAATTCGGGATCCCGGTAAAACTGATCCAGTTGTGTCGCGCCACGCTAAAAAACACGCGATGCACCGTGCAACTCGGTTCTAGGACCTCGGAACCATTCGAAACATGCACCGGATTTCGGCAAGGAGATGCGCTGTCATGTGACTTCTTCAACCTGGTGCTGGAGCAGATAGTGCGACGGGCAGGCGTCAACAGGGAAGGCACTATCTTTTACAAGTCCATCCAGCTGCTAGGATACGCGGATGATATCGACATCATCGCGTGTTCTCGCCGTGGCATTGTGGAAGCATTCACGGCGATTGAAGAACAGGCGAAACGAATTGGCCTTAAGATCAATGAGGACAAAACGAAATACATGCTGTCAAGCAAAAACCAATCCGTCGCTCACCACCTGGGACAAAACATAACAATTGACAGCTACAATTTCGAGGTAGTTAAGGAGTTTGTCTTCCTCGGGGCAAACGTAAATTCCACAAATGACACCACAGTGGAGATTCGGCGTAGAATCGCCCTTGGCAACCGCTGCTACTTCGGCTTGTCCAAACAACTGGGGTCAAAACTCCTCACTCGAAAGACCAAAGTCATGCTTTACAAAACGCTAATTCTGCCAGTCTTGCTGTACGGAGCCGAAAGCTGGACGATAAGCAGGACAGCGGAGCTGATTTTGGGTTCTTTCGAAAGAAAAATTCTGCGCCGGATATTTGGTCCTGTCTGTGAGGAAGGTGAATGGAGAAGAAGACATAACCGCGAACTCTACGAGCTGTACCAAGATGTGGATGTAGTCCGGAAGGCAAGGAGCCGTCGACTACACTGGCTCGGCCACATCGAGCGCATGGACATCAACGCTCCAGCTAAGAGGGTCTTCGACTCCGAGCCTCCTGGTTCGAGAAGAAGAGGAAGACCGAACCTCCGGTATAAAGACCAAGTGATCGCGGATGTAAGACATCTTGGTCTTGACAACTGGAAGCAGCGTGCCCGGGACCGTCAAGGATGGAAGGCAGCTATAGCTCAGGCTCAGATCCTCCATGGATCGCAGGCCTGATAAGTAAGTAAGTAAGATACCTTCCAAAGAAAAAACTAAGTTTAAAAGATAAAAGCTGCTCCGAAAGGTTTGAGCAGATTTCAACTGTTCCATCGCTTGTAGAGAAAGAATGGCGACTGTTTTCAATAGCTGTCATTGCCTCTACTCGTAATGTTTGTGGAGTCAAGCGGCTTGGTGTAACGGCTGGTGATGTGAAAACTGCGTGGTTTAAAACACCCAAGGTTCAAGAAGCCATCAGAGAGAAGAAGAAGACCTATATGGACTGGATTCTCTTTTGGGGACTCTGCTTTCCATGACTGGTACACTGTGGTGCGAAGAACTTGCGAATTGGCTGTGCGAGCGGCCAAGGAACAATCCTGGAAGGTGTACGACGAGAAGTTGGAAGGCGACCATAGATCTGCGAAAAAGGTGTTCTGGCAAACCATTCGTCGGCTCAAAGGAAGGGAATTCACCATAGTCGAAGGAGTCAAATCCAAAGTCGATGTGCTGCTTTCCAAAAAGTTGGCAAATCCGCCGTTGTGGATGAAGTGCGGCCAAGAATGCTTAAGGCAATGGGCAAAGAGGGAGTCTTATGGTTCTCTCGTATTATTAAGTTGGCCTGGGAACCAGTGAGACAGCTAGCGATTTGCAGACTGAAGTGATTGTCCCTCTTTTCAAAACGGGGGATAAAAGAGAGTGCTCTCACTACAGGTGCATATTTCTTTGAAGTCTCCCGTAAAGTCTACGGTAAGGTATTGGCGGCGCGTTCTAGAGCTATGGCTGAATCCAGGATGGGAGATGAACAGTGCGGTTTACGTCACAGAAGAAGTACAACCAAACAGCTTTTCACTCTAAGAATTGAAAACGGTGGTGGTCCAACCAATCCCTAAGAGGGGCAAAGACTCCTCTAACCCGGCGAATATCCGTCCGATAAGTCTCCTTCCGAGTTCAGCAAGGTCTAGATGGGCTGAAAACATTCCAGAGGACATTCTAGGACATTTCAGGACGGGGCATGATACCATACATGCCAAACTCGTCTCGCATATCCAATGAAATAAATGCAATAACCAATGTACGGGTGCCTGTCTGGTTGACTTGGAAAAAGCCTTCGACATGGTATGGTTATAAGGACTCTACTACAAACTCAAACAGTTGGACATAAGTTAACCGTTGCTATATATGATCTGTAACATGATGACGGGAAGAAAGTTCGTTGTGAAAATCGCCAACGTGATTTCTACTCAAGCATTCGAAATTAAAAATTTATTGCAAGAGGGCACATTGAACTCGCCGATCCTTTTCAGAATTTACATCAGCCATCTGATCGACGTCATTGCTATTTTGTTGCAGCGTGACTTCGACAAAATTCATCAGTTCTGGGATGAATTTTCAGAACGCTGCTATCTAGGGCCTCTAGGGACACTAGAAGGTAGTGCCTCTAGGGACACTAGAAGGTTCTCAATCCTTGGACCAGACGGGCGTTCACTGGCAAATAGAAGTGTAGTCAGATACCTTGGTATCTGCCTGGATCAGTATATTTTGATAAAAATGTGGATGCTGCTCTGGCAAGGCTCGGGGCGCTTTCGCTCTGACAAGATAGCTGTTCCATAGCAGCTAACTAGATTCCAGAGTGAAGGTAATCTGCTACATTGCCTTAATCATGCCCATGATTGCCAGCTTGATATAAAGTATTCGAGGGTTTGAGAGACAATGTCTAAGGGATTGCCTCGCATTGCACAGAACACTAAAATCCGAGTACACAAAGTTCTACTCCAACGAGGTCCTCTACGGCGGGGCAAGGATTGTGCGGATAGTCAAACATCTGATAAAGTTGATTCGAGGTCACGTTGCGAGGGCAATAACTTCGGTCAATAACACGATCTCTGGGGCTTACTACCCCAGCAGTATGTACCATGAGCGTGTGCGACTTAGCTGCTTTGTCCCTCCGGAAGCATTCCTCTATTTAGATCATTGTGGGCTGATCCAGGATAGATTGGCGGTACCGCCGATTACGTGGAACGGTGATTCCTGTACGGGGCTGATGTCGCGCTTTGTGAGCCATAGTGCCTCAGGTTCAACAGGGCGATTTCAGACCGCGATCGGAGAGACGTTGTCCGGCAGCATCAACGCTTTTGGTGGCTGGAGTGGACTCCGCGGGCGTCTTACAGTTTTTAAGCAAGCCTCTTTCAGACTTAAATGCCAGCACCAATGGCTATTTATGTTAGGTCAGATAGGTTAAGCAAATATGTACAAAAGAATAAGATCGCGAATACAAGCTGTCAATATTAGATTTCTTTGTGCTATTGTGGGAGTTACTCGCTGGGATAGCGTAGGGAACAAGGCAATGCGCGAGAAGCTCAATGTTCAGCTGTCGCTTCTTCGAATGGAAAGGGCTATGCCTCGATGGTTTGGTCACGTGAGACGAATGTCCCCATCATCACGACTTCCAAAGTGTACATTGAATGCGATACCATCAGGCAGGCGACCGCTTGGCAGACCCAGTACGAGGTGGCTGGACCAAGTCCAAAAACTCGCCTGGTTGCGTTGGGCAAAGCTCCTGATGAGTTAGAGTAGATGGCGGAAGAACGAGTGGCCTGGAGATCCTGCGTGGGCCCATTGCCCCTGTGACCCTTTTTTTGGAACATGTGGGCAACTGAAAACGATGATGATATTTCCTTACAAGATTTTATGGATTCGATTGAATTCATCGATCAAAGAAGAACTGAAAGATTGTATTTTCATTTTTTCATAATTATTATTATTACAAAGAATTATTTCAGACCCTTGCCTCATCGATCTTATCCTTTTCATGTTTTTTCTTCTTCCAAGAAACTTATGCGAGAAGAACCTTTTTGGATCGTAGAACACATAGTACGTTCCATAAGTAATAAGATTTGACTTCTTAAATTCATACTACTGCCATCATTTTCAAGACATTTTAAAAGTTTTGAGTCTATCGGATCTATTGTAATGATGCAGTGGCAGTGCGCGCAAGTGTGGTGTGATGTGTATTGCCATAACCTCGAAATTAGAACCAACTTTAAAGTATTAAGAGCCTGGTGAATCTCTAATCTCTCCTGCAGTGTGTGTCAGGTTGGTACAATCAGTTTTCGTCAAATAGAGAGTGGTCGGAAGATGACTGGAGACGGCAGACCTTGCACAACGAAAATGAACAAAATCATCGCTCTTGTCACAGCTGTATTGAAAGAACATAGAAGTGCCGTCCGTAGGTTACTGGAATAGCTATTCGTTACAGCCAAACGTCGCACACGCACACCCACGGGACGCGCGCAAATCGACATAACAGCCCCGGCTATTTGCTGCCCCCAACTGTAAGGATGGACTTGAAAGGGAACCATGACCTTGAAGCCGAACTTGATTTCGAAGGACAATTTCTTAAGCACCATGGGAAAGTATACACCTATATACGTGCAAGGAGACTACTTTGAATAAAAAATGTGTAGAAAAATTGTTTGCAATTTGTTCTCGCGCCCTAGTGACATTCTTATTACTTATGGAATTAACTGTGTATGCCTTACAGCTGTTTGTGTATACCTTTCATCGCTGTCATCAAACGTTCGTAATCTTTTTTAGTGCAGTACTTTAAAACCTAGCACGTCAGGTACGACAATAATCCCACTAGTGATCCATGCTGTTGGTATGTAACATCCTTGGCGGTTGAAGCTTTCCGTCAATGGTTTGAAATCAACAAGCTTACGTCAATCAATGTTATTCACAAAATTACAAAATACATTTTTGAATATGACATGCCTCCTTATACTCTATGCCGTTCGCTAACATGTCCAAAAGCATCTCCAAAGTCTGCCTCGAATAATTTAAACTCCCCAAATGGGTACTGTCAGGTTCCCTTGTAATAGATGACGCGCTTTTTCATCCAGTTTTCGACCGGGTCATTAGCAACCAACGTTTTGAGATAATGCACAGTATCTGCGCTGCCTGCGTTAGAAAATTATCACTGGTACCTACCACTTATAACGAACCACATTACCTGCCCAACTTGTAGCCAGATGGAAGAGTACTAAGATAAGTTTTCTAGCGACTCAATGAATTATTTCTTACTAATCAATATCTAATCCATATTACATGTCCTTTAAAATCGTATTCATTGCATTCTAACCGAAAATATTCTCATAAAAAACAAAAACTTTTTGTTCTACACAACAAAAAATAGCTCACCATCAGCAGATAACAAAACACCAATTAAGTGAAGTAATTAAACAACGTCAACACTCGGTTTTCCTGTGAATTACTCCTGCATCAGGAAACTACCTCCGAAACACGGGAGTCGGAAACAAGTCGTAATTCTCATTAATTTTTCTCAAATCTTGAACTTGAACGAACCATTCCACTCTTTCAATGGCTCACGGTTATGTTGATGATTTCAGATCCTTCCGTGTTTATAGACAATGGAAGAGCTCACAACATCCGCCTAGAAGTACTCCACCGTACCGTGTACAGTAATTTCCTCAGAGGTTAATAACTACAGGTTTCAAGGGTTCGCAATGACCTCATTTCATTTTCAATTATTCCACCTTTACATAGTGCACATAATTGAATTTCATCCACAGGTCTTCCTTTCCCACCCCTACACTCTGTCGAGGTCATAATCTAATGGACTTTGCAACAGAGAAATCAGCATCATAATCATCTTCAGTACACAGGTTCCCTACCGTGAAAATTCCCGGAAATCGTTGATCCCATCCAGGATGGACAGCGCTATCTTACCACACCGTAAACGCTTTCTCGTAATTAAATCCTCGTCTTCGTTCCCACCTAACCATTCCATGTAATTCCTCGCCTCCTTTCATGCTCTAACGCTCACAAGAAATTTGCAAAATTAATTGAATATCGATGAACAAGATAATCGAATATTGGTTTCCATCTACAAACTGCTTGGTTAAAGCCCGGCATTGTACTCGGAGCTGGTAAATACGAAGGCGGAAGAATGAAGCAAAAAAACTACAAAAAAAGCTCGAATGACCGGGAGCAAATCTCTCCGGAGGAAGAAACGTTTTAATTCAGCCAATGGATCATAGCATTTCCGATTCCGAGGTGAGAATGAAAACGAGAGACATGCAGCACCTACGCTGAACCATGCAACAGAAATAATTGCCCTTCAGTTGGCACGATGTTAATTTAACACTCGGTAAGCAGGAAACTCGTTTCGGTAAACGAGCAAAAAATATCGGTTAAAAGTAATAAATTACCACGATCCATTGAATAACAACACTTGTATTTGATGTATCTCCTTCTCTGGTGGCGCTGACGAGACGACGACATATGAGGCATCGAATGACCATCGATGCTGTCGCACTCGCACACGTAGCAGGATTCAAAACAGTCCGGGGCATGTCCTCAAAGATTTATTATGGTACTTTGCGGAAGGAATAACACCCACTCGACAGGGGGTTGATTTACGCTTGAGTGCAAATTAGGCTGGCTTATGATTTAGGGCAGATTAATGGTGACGCAATTAATGGTGTTTTTGCAAAGTTGTCGCAGCAAATAAGCTATTTCAACCTGCTTCTGATAGATTTTAAATTTCCGGGATTAGAGTGCTCTTAAAGCCTGCGATTGTCAAAGCATACGACAACACATTACTCAGTAATCTACTTATCAAAGGTTACCACCAAATGTCCCTTAAATTGTGAATGTCGTTTTCGTACAAAATCCAAGAATAGCATCTTCCACTTAGTCGTATGATATGTTAATCCCATCCAAAAGCTCATGTAAGTCAAGCCAAAAACATCATTCTTCTAATTATAAATTTTAAACTTTTCGAGAAGGAAAAAGGAAAACGACGAAACGTTAAAGTCGCCTCAATGATGATGACGACAACGACATGATGAAGCATGAGCAGCACAAAAAGTACCCGTGGAAGACGTCGGATAAAAGTCCCACCAAGATACCACTACCGATGCCTTCACCTTAGTCACTTAAGTCAACAACTTTCGCGGAGTCGCAACATGTTTTCTTTTCGGTTTTCGGTCGCATAGTGCTGGCGATGGTGATGCTTGTAGGGTTTTCTATGTACATAAAAGCCATCCTTCCTGCCCTACCCATGTACAAGTATGCCTTTGAGTCCCATCTTTGTCACCACTACTTGCACCACGTCGTCTACCCGCACAGTATGTTGACGACATGGCGTGTGGAAGTTGCTCTGCATTGAAAACTTAGTTATCCCACTGCGTGTTTCTTTCCCAGACTTCATTGACGCGCTCGCATTGGATATTCGCGCTCATAGTCGTATGTGCTTATACCTATGTACGTGCGCCATCAACTTGCAGTATTTTTGTTGACTCGATGCCCTTATTATTATAATATACGTAATTTGGAAAATAAATCAACAAAATGCACTTTGGCTGCTGACAGAATCAACACATTAAGGACTCATAAACTTTACGTTACATTCTGTGCAACGAGTTGCAGCTACTAGTGTGTCGTATGCGAAATTTTAAGTTTCTCGGTGCCCTTCCATCAAACGACGAACTAAACAGTATGGACAAAAGTGTTGGCTACACTGGAGATCGAATAAGGGAAATGGTTGCCAATCCACTTGGATCTCTGCTCGGGAGCCACTAAGGTTAGATTGTGTTGGTTGGCATACGCCACACGTAGGCCGGATTCCTTTTCCTCTTCATCCATGCAGCCGCGGCAGGAGTCATTGGCAGGTAGCTCTAGTGCTGTGACCTATAATGACAACTGTTCAAATGCTTAGGGTTCCCCGTTAGGCCAGATTTGTTTAGTGGTAAGGTCGATATTACTTTCGTTCCCTTGGGGGTTGGTAGCTTCTATGGTTCGACATTTTATCATATGTTTTACCGAACTCATTCATCTTCTTCTTCTTCTTCGGCGCTACAGTTCATGGCGAATCTGGGCCTCCTTTAAAAAGTTCTCCAAATGGCACGGACTTTCGATAGCAGTCTCTAGCGCCGCACTCCTTGTTGTTGTTCCACTTGCGTGCGCCACCTTAGATTTGGCTGTCCTCGACCACATCGCCCCTCAGGGTTGGATTCAAAAGCCTTCCGGGTTGGAGCTGTGACTTCCATGCGCTCTACGTGACCTGGCCATCTTAAGCGTTGGATCCGCAGACGCCGTGATATGTTCATTTCACTGTACAGCCCGTACAATTCACTATTAAATCTTCTTCTCCACACCCCATTTATACAGGTCTGGCCGAAAATAGTGCGCACAGTTTTTCTCTCAAAACGATCAAGGACCTCCTCATCCGCTTTTGATAAGGTCCATGTCTCTAGGCCATGAAGCAGTACCGGGATGTTAAGAGTCTTGTATATGGTCACCCTGGTTTTCCGAGAAAGGGCTCTGTTTCTCAATTGCTTCTCGAGCCCAAAGAAAGAGCAGTTGGCATGAATTATTCTGCGTTTGATTTCGGCAGTGATGTCATTGCTGCATGTCACTGCGGAGCCTAGGTAGATGAAGTCCTTGACTACCTCGAAATTATACCTGCCAATATGTGCGATCTGGGCAAGACGCCAGTGGTTCGTGTCCTTTTTCAACGACAGCATATATGTATTTCGTCTTGTTATCATTTACCACCAGTCTCATTTTAACCGCTTCCACCTCAATGCTCGTAAAGGCTGAGTCAATTATATCAATATCATCGGCATATGCGAGCAGTTGTAGGGACTTGAAAAAGATGGTGCCCCTCGCATTGACCAGTGAGCTTTGCACGATCCTTTCAAGGACAATGTTTACAAAGTCACACAACAGCGTGTCGCCTTGTCTAAAACCCTTTTTGGCATTAAAAGTATCGGTCAAGTCGCTTCCGACTCTGATGGAGCAGCGAGAGTTCTCCAATGTCATTCTGCACAATCTGACGAGTTTGGCAGAGATTTCAAAACTAGACATGGCGTTGTATAGCCCGTCTCTATGTACGCTATCTCATGCGGCTCTAAAGTCGACAAACAGATGGTGGGTGTCGATCTGAAACTCGTTGATTTTTTCCAGGAACTGCCCCAGTGTGAATACTTGATCGATAGCGGACTTCCCGAGCCTGAAACCACACTGATATGAACCAATCAGTTTATAAACGAACGGTTTCAGGCCATATATACGATGTTCAGGAGGCTTATACCTCTGTAATTGGCGCAGACAAAGAGATTTCCTTTCTTGTGTTTCTTGTGGATCGGGCAAATGATACAAAGATTCCATTCATCGGGCATGCAATCCGCTTGCCAGAACTTACGCTCTCGCGGTCTTTGTAGCATTGGGACGTTGTATGCCGCTGGCCTTACTCGATTTTTCTTGGCATGCATATTCGCAGTCGTAACCTGGCTGCCACAAGATAGTGGTCCAAGTCGAAGTTTGCTTCTCGGAAATTTCGTTCATCCAGAATATCGGGTGGAGAGCGCCGTGACGCAGTGGTTAGTGTGTTGGAGTCTGACGCACGATGAGCGAGTTCGAATACCGATATCACCAACGCCATCGAATGTTTATTTCGCGGCGTCTCTCCTCGACGGGGTACTGGCAAAACCCACCGTAGTATACTTGCCTTGAAAAAGTTTCTCGACTCAAGCCGTTCGGAATCGGCATTAACCCGTAGGTCCCTTTCACCTATAGTAAAAATATATCACACACAACATGGGTGATTGACAGAAGCTGGGCTCTGGTCCTTCAAGGACTGTAGCGCCATCAAAAAAAAGAATGAATATCGGATGCGCGCCTGTCATCAATCGCAATGTGGTCAATCTAGCTGACGGTTAATTGATCCGGAGATCGCCAAGTCCCCGTGGAAATGTTGAGATGTGTTAAACGCGTGCTAGTAGCTAGAAGATTTCGCGTAGGCTGTGCTTGCCAATGATCCTATCAAAAGCGACTTCTTTACCCAACTTCGCGTTAAAGTCTCCCAGCGCGATTCATCATCGTAACTGTTCTATCTAGGAAAGCGTGAGCGCAAGTTAGGCAGATGTTGGCGAATTTAGCCTTGATGCGAATTGTTATGAGGTGTTCGCGTACATGCTTGAAGCTCAAGACTATAAACTAATTCTACCCCTAATAACAAATCCGCATCTGAATAAGCGTTGCCTTCTTTCCTTCCAGCAGTCGCTATAATAGGTGTCACAGTTTCTCATACGCTTTTTTCACGGTCCATCCCATCGCACTTCCTGGATTGCGCTAATATCTGCCTTATAGCAGTTCAGGGCCTTCGCAAGTTATTTGGCTGCACCTCGTCTGTTGAGGGACCTAACATTCCACGTATAAAGCCTTTTGCTTTTATTTCCTAGGTCGTCATCGGTTAATTTATCCGGTTTTTCTAAATCCGAGGCTTTTTTCGGCATAATGGTTCTTTTCCAGGTATGGCTTGCGAGACATATCCTAACCGTCACTTATCCTGTTTTGTGGCACAGGAAACTCACCATTCGTCCGTTCCGTTCGCGATTTCATATAGAAATCCCCAGGTGGAGCCATAAGAAGGTGAAAATAGGACTTACTAACAGAACTAATAGACGTTCGGCTGCTACCAGCTATTTTGCGGGCTAGCACACGTTGGATATGTTATCCTTATGTCGCCTTTGTTAGACTTTTACCACCCGATCGTATTGGTGTTCTTAAATTCTTAAGGGTTGCGAGTTCATCGGCATGGGTTTTGTGTAGTGTTGTTGATCCGTAGAGCCACACAGGCAGCAACCTGTTTCCAAAAGGTCCAATGGTGGGAGACGCAATGGGGTGTCTATGAGGCATTTGCTGGTATTGAAGCAGAGGCGGTTAAAATGGGTATGGCGGCAAATGAGGGCAAAACGAAGTACATATATGCTGTCATCAAGAAAGAACGCATAGCATCGACGCCTCAAACAGGGCGTCACAATGTGCAGCAAGAATTTCGAGGTAGTCAACGACTTCGTCTACCTTGGATCCGCAGTAAGAAATACGAACAACATCAGTATCGAGATTAAACGCAGGATAACTTTTGCCAACCGCAGCTTTTTTGGGCTCAAAAGGCAATTGAGTAACCGAGCCGTCTCTCGAGGAACCAAGCTGGCTTTAAATAATACCCTAATTATCCCAGTCTTGCTTTATGGTGTAGAGTTAGGGACGCTATTGAAAGCGCATGAAGAAGCTCTTGGTCTTTTCGAGAGAAAAGTTCTGCGTACGATATTTGGTCCTGTAGAGATCGTGCTGGCTGGAGTTGCCTGTTGATTGAGGCCCAAGACCACACCGGTCCGTAGCGCCACAAAGAAGAAGAAGAAGAAGAAGAAGAAAGTGTGGAGGGTTCATATAATAGGTGAGTGGTCTGAAGAAAGGTCAAAGCTTTCTTCGACTTTTGCGTAGCTGTCAGAAATACCCTAAATACCAATATCTCGGTCTTTGAATGGAATAAAAGTTGTAACCGCATTCCATACATTTGTAAAGCGTTCCGCCTCTCCTTGAAATATATCTCAAACCTTAAAACGTGTGTTTATCGTTGTAGTCGTCAGCAGTTAGAAATTTGATACCAAGGGAAATAAGTTGGCTGATAGGTTAATTCCATCTCATTCATTCTGATGAGGTATTGAAACAGCAATTTTTATTTTTAACGCGAACTGTACTTATTTGCATTGTCTCGAGCTCTACGTTTATTTCCAGAGAGTGTTCGATACAATCTCTAATAAATAGCAATGATCCTCGCCGTGCCCTTCTCGACGGGTGACAAGCGTGGTAGCCGTGATAACCCTTGAGTTTAACGCCGATTGCAATGTCAGAAGGGCTCCAGAGACCAAGCATGTCAATACTTTCCTGATTTAGTATTTCTAGTATTTCTAGTTGGCAAAGTTTTTGCGGAAGCCCGTTGACATTTCAAATTAGTATTTTGAACAGTTTCATCAGTGGAAGAGAAAGCTAGTTTGGAGAAGGGTCCTCTCAAAGGAGGCAACGTCAGATAAGCTATAAAAAATGAACACATTTAGGAATTCTGTGGTTCCAAGAAGATCTCTCGAAATATATTTAAATGATACGACATTTTCGGCGTCAACTGTTGCAAAGTACATAAACATGTTCACTACTCGCAGGATAACTTCCATATAGCAAGTGTTGAAAAAATATTACGAAAATGTTCAAGTTTTCACACTCTGTTCACATTTTATTTTTTTGCTTTTAACTTTACCATCTTTTCCTTACTGTGTCGCTTCTTTATCATTTTTCTTCTTCACGCTAAAAAGGAAATTACATTCACAAAAGAAGCGACGTGAACCAGTATCTTGTTCCTTTCCATAGTCCTTCCTATTTTCTGCCGTGCCCCGAGGTTGCCTCCTTAAAGTTTTCACATTTATTCTACTCGTACTCTTCATTTCAGTAGAACATTTATTAATTTAGAAATAGGTTTGCAGCTGAAACTGCTGCTACGACTGCTACCGCTTGCGATGCAACTGATGATAAAGTACGTAAATGAAGTGCCAACGGATAGGTAAATGCAACGCGAACGAATGTCTTCATCACATTATCTGCAGCGGTGGCGGACGGCAATGGCGCGATATTGAAAAAGAATGGATAATTTATGTTCTGTGGTTTTTGCAATGAAGCGAAGATGGAATCGTTGTGATATTTCAAAGTGACGTCGCCACACAATTGACAAATAATGCGGGAAAATGCTACATAAAACTGAGAAAGGGTGTCGAGGAAAAAAAGCAAACGACAAACTGGAATACTTAGCCCCAAAGGGATGAAGGCTGTCCTCTCACTTGGCGGAATGCGACAAACTAACGATGAAACAAAATTGAAGGATACGCAAAATACAACGAGAAATTGGAGCAAATGCAGCAACTAAAACGAAAGAACGAGCTGCTGCCTGACACCTTAATCTGGGAAATATGACACAAGACGAGTTGAGCTTTTATGTATTTCGCCAAACGCAGGGTAGGGGATGGCGGCTTTGAGACCGCCTGTTTACCTTGGTATTGTGGAGGCATTAGTCACGGTGTTGTTGATTGTGAGAGGTAAATACAAACGCCATTTGACGGTCTCGTAGCATTTGTTTCATCTAAAATAAAAATAACTGTGTGTACATCGGAAGCGTGCGATTTCAATTGCAGCCTTCGTGATGTCTTTTTGTGTCTTTTTGGAAATGTCAGAAAAAATGAGGTTGTCAAGTTCTTGCTATTTGAAACGTAGACCATGACCTGAGCTGAAGGCCCCAAAATGGTCATTATGGCGTCAAAAACGCACCTCAAATTAAAATAAAATCAGACTGAATTGTATCATCACGTTCACCAGGGAACTAGAACAGAATGAGATTAATTCGTACAGCTACTATTCCTCATAGAGGAGCGCCGTGGCGAACCGGATAGTGTGTTGGTCTCTGACGCCGATAACATGAGATCAAGTCCCGAAAAAAGCCATGTTATCAAATGTGGTGCTGACATATTCGATGTGCTAACCAATAGCGTGTGGCACTGCAACCTTTATAGATCTATATTTTCTCCACTTCCTTAATGAAGTTTAGAATGTCTCCCGTAGGTGCTGAGATGATTCCCACATGCCATCTGGGACTAAGGTGATATTCATCCCAAGCAACGCCTCACCCAGGTTAAAATGGGTTGATACTTAATTTTTTCGCTTGGTACACATTAATCGAAAATGTCATGATGTCATCCATTCACACAGCCAGTATTATAGTATTTGGGATTGAATGTTTATACACTGATCTATTGACGAGGACCCGAACGAGCACATCATATAATTTGTCGTTCCACACACGACTCGACTGCTTCAAACCATACAATGCCCGCTTCAGACGACAAACCTTCGCCGTTTTATCAGTAAACTCCTCCGGCTGGCGCACACAAATCTCCTCAAAGTTGTTTTGAAGGAAGGCCGTCACTGCATCCATCTGGTGGCTCATCATTTTGTACTTGGATGCCATAGCCAACAAAAATTTAATTGAGCAGTAACGAGCAACATGCGAATACGTCTCATCGTAATCTGTGCCTTGAAGTTGATTATAGAGTTTGATTACAAGCCGAGCTTTGTAGCGTTCGATACAACCAGTTGCATCGCGCTTGACTTTAAATAGCCACCTACTATCAATTGCTTTTCGCCCAGCAGGCAGCTCCAATTCTACTCCCCTTTCTCGTTGCATTGCCTAGCCTCCTCATAAGACCTTGGTTCACATATGTATGTCTTCTGTTGCTGCTGCAAGCATCGCATATAAACTTAGAGTATCATGAGCTCTGGCAGTTTGTCTTGTAGTTTCGACTTCATCGGTTGTTACAGGGCATGGAGCCCATACTGGCAGCAACGTCGAAATCAGTCTCTGTGATAGAAGTATATGACGGATTCTCACTCTCAATCGCCTCACTGAATTCGTTATTTGCAGACTTAGGTTCCTCTGCGGAGTCGCTGATATCTATAATTGTGACATCTTGCTGATCCATCAGCTTCTACATGGTTCATGCAAACATTTGAAGAGTTTTGAGTTACTTGGTTTGCACTCGATTCGCTGAAGGTAACATCTCTGCCCACAATAACTCTTTTCGCTTTTTTGTCATACAGTCGATATGATTTGCTTTCCTCGCTATATCCAACGCAAACACACTCAATTACCTTCGGTGCCAACTTTGGACTTTTGGTATATGAGCCAGAGTCTTACATCCAAATACCCTTAGAGTTGACAAGTCGGGCTTTCGTTTCGTTTCGTTGTTTCGTTAATCATATGATCATACCTCGACATGGAATACGGCTGATCAAATAAACTGCTGTTGTTGCAGCTTCGCCCCATAAACTGTCGCTGAAATTGCTATCAAAAAGCATACAGCCAATTTTCTCCAGTTTACTACAGTACTCGGTGCCATTATCAGTACGAAGGATCTCTATTTTACACCCTTGTTGATTTTGGACGAAAAAGAGGAAGTTCTTAAAAATACTAAACACCTCATTTTTCCTTTTCATCAAGTAGGTACAAAAACACGAAGTGACGAAGTATTTTGTCCCTCCGAAAGACTGGGTGGGCATGAATGCGACATCGCTGTGCTCTACCTCTAGCACATTTGTTTCTTAGTTGTCACTTGCCTCAAAAGATGCACGCGTCTGCTTGTCTATGATAAGGTTTTGCTGTACCTATTGCTGCCATTCCTCTCCGTGAAGTTTACCCCGATCATTGCCGCTTCGATCTTCACAAGGTTTGTATTACAAGCATGATCCAATCGACGATGACATATATTTTTGTCGATAGCCATCATCGCAATTGCTGGCTGATCAGTTGAACAATTTAATTTAAAAAGATCTAAACGAGTACTGCAGTTGCAATCAATGATTTTGTTGAATCATATATTCGACATCTTTCTTTATCGAAGACCAAAGTGTTGCCACGTTTAGCCATCTGACTTGCAGATAACAGGTCTGCACAGATATTTGGGATATCTGACTGACTGGGACATTGTGGATTAATAACGAACTCGTTCCAATTGACATTTTTATGTCCCCAACTCCTTCAACGGAAAAATGGGAATCATTATCCACTATTATTTTGTCTTTTATTGGTTGACGCACGTCGATGATATTAACGTCATGTGCGTGGATTACCCAGAATCAATATACCAATCTTGTGACGAGATTGTTTGAGTTATAAACGCACAAAGAAGTAACCGCACGTTTTTCTTCTTTTTATTTGGGCACTTGTTCGCGAAATGATCTACCTTGTGGGACACGAAGCAGGTCACGAACTTGTGAGACAGATTTTCGTTTTTTTAGTTTTTCTTGGCGTACAAAGCAGTCTCTGCACTTTCCGAATTGTTGTACGTACCTTCTTGAAGTTGGCGATTTTGAACGGTCAGTTGACAGCTTCGGTGATGAATTTTCAGTTGCCATTACCATCGGACAGGATTTGGAGAGGTGTTACTGCAGGCGTGACGTTCGAAAGTTATATCAACAGATAAAGCGAACATGCCAAGGTTATAAAGCCAAAAGGGAAGCTTGCAGGGATGAGAACGGTCACCTAGTAGTAGAACCGCAGTCGATGCTGAGAACATGGAAAAACCACTTCTGCCGACTGTATAACGGCGATGTTAGTCAATACACCGCTGTCTGGCAGAATGATCTATTTCTAATCGACGGAGACAGCAGAGAATTCTGTCCCCCTGACCTCGACGAAGTTAAGATTGCCATATCGAAACTCAAGTCGAATAAAGCTGCTGGCGCAGACGGACTGTCTGCTGAGCTCTTCAAGGCAGCTGGGGATGACCTGGTTAGGAGCATGCACCAGCTCATATGTAAGATATGGTCAGAGGAAAGCATGCCCGAGGAATGGAGTCTCAGCATCGTGTGCACGATCCACAAAAAAGAAGACCCCTCTGATTGCGCCAACTACAGAGGACTAAGTCTTGTTAACATCGCCTACAAAATCTTCTCTGCCGTTTTGTGTGAACGCCTGAAGCCTTTTGTAAATAAGCTGATAGGTCCTTATCAGTGCGGATTCAAGCCAGGGAAGTCCACCATCGACCAAATCTTCACACTACGGCAGATCCTGGAAAAAACCAATGAATTTCAAGTCGACACTCACCACCTATTTGTCGACTTCAAAGCCGCATACGACAGCGTACTTAGAGACGAGCTATACAACGCTATGTCTACCTTTGACATACCTGCTAAACTCGTCAGACTATGCAGGATGAGAGAATGCTCGCTGCTCCATCCGAATCGGTGAACACCTTACCAATAATTTTGATGTCAAAAAAGGATTTAAGCAGGGCGATGCGCTGTCGTGTGATTTCTTCAACATCATATTGGAAATGATTGTGCAAAAATCACTGGCCAATACAAGAGGCCCAATCTATTTCAACTCCTCGCAACTCCTTGCATACGCCGACGATATTAACATAATAGGTAGATCACAGCAAGATGTCAATAAGGCGTTCGCGAGTATTGAGATGAAGGCGGCGAAAATCGGTTTGGCGGTAAACGAGGGCAAAACTAAATATATGCTGTCATCAAAAAAGGACGCTCAACACCGACGTCTCGGCCAGAACGTTTGTATAGGCAGATATAAGTTCGAGGTAGTTAAGGACTTCGTCTACCTTGGCTCCGCAGTGACCTGGAACAACGACATCAGTTCCGAAATCAAACGCAGAATCACTCTTGCCAATGGCTGTTTATTTGGACTCAGGAGGCAACTGAGTAATAGAGTCCTCTTCCGAACGACAAAGTTGACTCTATATAAGACCCTTATCATCCCGGTCCTGTTGTACGGCGCAAAAGCATGGACACTATCAAAAGCGGATGAGGAGGCCCTTGGTCAGTTCGAGAGAAAGATTTTGCGCGTGATTTATGCGCCTATAAACGCAGACGGGGGATGGAGGAGAAGATTCATCCACGAACTTTACGGGCTGTACAGCGACATGAGCCTAGTCAGGCGTCTACGGATTCAACGCCTAAGATGGCTGGGCCATGTAGAGCGAATGGACTCCACAGCTCCGGCCCGGAGAGTCTTTGAATCCAACCCCGAGGGGCGAAGAAGCAGAGGACGGCCGCAATTAAGATGGCGCACACAGGTGGAAGGGGACCTCAGCCGACTGGGTGTGCGGCAATGGAAAAGGCTAGCGAAAGATCGTGCTAGATGGAGGGGCATGTTGCTCGAGGCCCAGATTCACCCCGAACTGTAGCGCCCACTAAGAAGAAGAATTACCATGGGACGAAAAACGTCCGGTAAACCTGCCAGCATAAGAGCGACCATCACTTCATTACCTATGTATGTATCTCTATTCCAGCCTTTTAGACTTTAGTGGACATAATCTTCCATAGATGAGCAGTCCAATTGTTGCAGTCCGACCAACTACTCGACCCTACGATCAACGACCTGTATCCTCAAATGCAGATCAAATAGAGTTCCATGCTTGTTTAACTGTGGTACACTTTTCCGTGTACGTGTACAGAGTTGATGACAGCTGCAAGTTCAGCATGAATTGCCATACAATTTTTATCTGGATCTGTTTCTGTTCCACCACCAGGGGGTGGCCGTGGTGCAGTGGTTAACATTATCGACCGTCGAGCGGAAGGTCTATAGTTCAATTCGCTTCATAGCCAAAAAAAAAGAAATTCCTATACGGACAAAAATTATGCAATGCAGTTGTGAATGGAAAGTGACCAGATGTACTGCTGCAGACATAACACTCACAGTTATGATCAACTGAAATTCATCCTCTGCGTATGCGATATTAAAAAGTGCTTGAACGAATTAGTACGGACTATAACCAACGCGGAATTCGGTCGGCTCTCATCCTATCTGGGACAACCACCCTGAGATTTAACGAACATCAACGACCCAAACCACTGCACTCCGTTCAGGTTGTGTGTATATGACACATCATAAGAGAATATAAAACCCTTGAACCTGCGCGAGTTTCTAAAAAAAAAAAAAAAAAAAAATCGAAACATTTCCAGTGACTCTTTGTGGCAAGATATGCATTCGCCCCCACCTTCCATTCATCAAAACATTTCCTTCCTTCCAATTTCTTTGGTTTGCCATCGTGCCACCTTACCACATCTACCCGAAAAAAATAGCAATCAGAACCAAAATTGCTCAAAATATAAATGAAGGCGTTTAAACAATTGTTTGATTATTTAATTGACGGGTGCTCAGGTGCTGGGTCTCCACTCTCCTTCGGATTTCGGAAAACTCACTCTCCCCCTTCCGCACTTATGTTCTCCAAGAACCATAGTACATCCTAAATGGGCAGCTATGCAAAGGATGTTTTGTGATTAAAAGAACAAAATATTTGTTTGGTGTCAATTAAACAAAGTTTATTTCGCTGCTAGCAAAAATAGCGAGTAAGGCAACCAAAGACACAAGTGAGGCTCTTTTTCTTGGACGCCGGAACACTATGATTTATCACAACACTTCCTAAGATGGCAAAGAGCAGCACACTCACCTAGTATGTGCCCTGCAATTTCTTCGTCATCAAGACAGAGTGGACACTCTGTTTCGGGCGACAGGTAAATTTTAATGAAATGATGTTTCAGGCCACAGGTCTCCCGAAAGATAGCTGACTAGTCTTCTGATATCCACTCTATTAAGTTATTGCCTGTTTGTTCAGTGGCCGTATGAATCTTTTCTATTGGCGAAGCCCTTGAACGCTGTTCCAAAAGGACAAGTGTTGCGATTTGTCCCGCTTGTCTAAAAAGAAGTTATTTTTAGACTTGGGAATGCCGCAGAAAGTTTCGGTACCTATGTACCTTTCGCCGGGACCTTTCTTAGCGAATTGATCGGCAATTTCCTTGCCTTCCTGGCACCCAACAGAGTTTGACCTTCATGCTTTACGAACTCGAGGCTTTAAACGCTGATTGGCTATCAGAGCCTACATTGATGGTTACTCCTCTTATGCCAAGTTTAAATTGACGCATGTCAGGATGACATATAACTTAGCCTTCGAAGTCCTTCGATTTGGTCTAAAGATGCCGGCGTCAACGGCAGAAACCATCTTGGAGCCATCAAGGGATAATTGCGGTTTAAGATCAATATCTCAAATCTCCTGTCAAAAGTGAAGCTGTGTGGTAGTGCGTCTGAGACCGTGGTGATTATATCCAGCTCAGGAAGATGTTGCGGGATGCACATGGGACCCATAGGTCCATGGCAGGCCTGTTTCGAGCGAAGAATTCTGGTGGCACTACGTAATGCAACCTTTTTAATAAAAATGTGCAGTGGAGTTAGTCCAATCAGTGCTTCTTGAGCTGCCATAGGGTTGGCATAGCGCCGTTGAAGGCGTTGAAGTGGCCCTCTCTGCCACATCAGTCAGAGATGACCTGGAGCGCAAGCTGCATGCGTTTACAGGCAGAAATCGGTGAACCTGATGACCTCGTACCCGAAATTGCTTAACTTGCGGAGTAGGTCGTCGATAACTATCGGCCAGAGAAGGGGTGAAAGGTCTCCTCATCCCTTAGCCGCCGATGCTGTCATTGAGACCGCTCCGGGCGTGCCTATTTGACATAGCCCTAATTCAGTTATTAATAGGATGGTCTACACCTCTGCAGGATAGCGCAGTGATGATCGAGTCATAGCCAATATCGAGGAAGGCGTAAAATGCGATCTCCTTGCGTGTAAAACTATTTTCTCAGTGATCGTTCTTTGCGATATGCATATTGATTAGGATGCAGTGGTATCTGATTCTCTAGGATACCTCTAACATGGAGCTCTATCAGCTTTTCTATTGTTTTTGATAGGCTGATAGGATTTAGGTTGTTCATTAGGTTTTGGAACAGGACCTAAATATAACTATCAGTGGTGATAGAGAAATGTTGAGACCCATCTGTAGAATAGCAGGAAAGACGCCGCCTTTTCATGGGGCCTTATAGGTTTAAATTACCCAATTGCCCATTTAATTCTATCGGGGTTGAAAAGTGTACCAGAGTGGCTGTTCCTTCTACAATCGATGTTATTTGTGACGCTCGTCTGACTGTCGAAAGGCATAAGTTGGGAAGTAGAATCAGGAAAATGCACCTCAATTGGTAGTAAAGGTACCGGCTGATTCGCGAAGCAGCCCGAGTTAATTTGTGTGCTCCTCGGATAGCGCTTTATACAGCCGGGCCGCAATTGGTAGCGAGTCTATGTTCTCGCAGTTGTTCTTCCAAGGCATTCTCTTGGATTTCCTCATTTCAAGGTTGTATTTCGTTAGAGTAGATCTATAATATAACTATTCTTTCGTTCGGCTCTGTTATACAGAGATTTCACCTGTTTCCTTAGAGATTCGAGCTGTGCATTCCACCAGGGTACACATCGCTTGTGTAATTTGGTCCTGGATGTACAGCTGATTCTAAAAGATGAGATAAGTGCTTCGTTGGGTTGATAAGCCGCTTCTTCGATATCATCTGTCGATGCAATCGACTTAAGAAGCATATATTTTTAGCGGCTAGAGATTGTGAGGTCAATTGCCTCTTCTCTGTGAGATTACTACTAAGTAAATATCGACAATAAACTGTAGGTCCCTTTCAACCGTGGGAAAATAAAATCACACACAACATAGGTGATTGAGAGAAGCTAGGTTCTCTGTGAGCTGTAATGCCACGTACATACCATTCCTCATCCCTATGCGATCAGCGTTCTCACTTATTGCAGTAGAAGTGGAAAGTTAACAGAAAAGTGTTGCTTATCAAAAAGACGAATCATCCATTTACTCACATGCAGCTCAAGAGTCCAGGGAGTGTAGATGAATGCACTCCTTCCGGTACGCATCAACTTTTCAACTTGAATGCCCCTTCAAAAATTTCACTTTACACTCAAGACAGCGTATACTAGAATCGCACCATCGATATGAAGAAAATACTACAGGACCACGCAGGATGGTTTATTTCTGGAGGGGGAAAAGACGTTTTGCCCGAGAAAAGTTTTTCATCCTTGTCGTCATCTTCTCTGCTTACAAACTGAATGCAAATTTCATTTTCTGCACTTTAAATTAGATTTTCTGAAAATTAAACGCAATTTACTCCACCGAAAGCGCTGTAGCATACTCCGAGGAGCATGTAGGGATTCCAGTGCACACATGTGCGATGCAGACTAGACTTTGAGCCGCACACACACATGACTTGGCTAGCGGGCGAGCCGTATAAGGATCGCAGTAAAACGAGAAGGCATTCTGACGAATGTATGTACATACATGTATGTGTGTGGCAGTGTAGAGGGTGTTATAGGGCACTGTAGGGCAACGTATAAATCAGTCGAGGAAGCTAAGCGAGACCACCTCAGCTACGGCCCGTACAAATGTCAGAACGAAAGGGGGAAACATTTGAGCAAGCATAAAATCATAGTTTATGAGTTTTTACGGATTTATGGAACGTTAAGTACTTTTGAAATAGTTTTCATTTAATTATGTAGCTTATGGTGGTGGTGTGGTGCTAGATGGGCGGTTGGGCGCGAGTAAGGAATCGGGCCACGAAACAGAATACGATTGCACGATTTCTTGGAGTCTAGTACCATAAAATGTCAACGTTTGCCTGCCATCGTATACGGGCTCGTCGATAGTGTGCGAACAGATTGCAGTCTCAGCACCTACCTAGTGGTTTGTGTGCGTTTTGTAGCGAATGTGGGCCAAGGGAAAACCAGCAAAGAATTAGAGAAAGGTGGTGACGGCAACGGCAATGGCAACCGAAGTCGATCAAAGGGGGGAATGAAAGTTTTCCTTTACTTTCATACATACATATGTACATGTGTGTCTATACGGATGAGGATAGATTAAGAAATGTTGATTTAGGGTCTTGGTAGGAAAATTAAATTAAGATTTATGAGTGAGAGCACTTGTGGAACACAAATATTAATTTGAGAAGTTCGCTCGTTCGGATTAAATTTTCCGAAGAATTTTCTGCATACTGAATCCGGCTCGAGCGAAATGTTGACGATACACTTATTTTGAGATGAAATTGTATCTGGATATACCTAGATATGTATGTATATACACACATGCATACATAATGAAATTTCATTTCGACTGAGCACTTGCGGGTAATTTCAATTTCCGGAATAGAAATGCTCCCGCATGCAGAAGTGACACTGATGAAGAGCATAAATCATGGGGCCACGGTTGATATTTGATAGACACTCATTAAAACACAACAACTATTGTACTTTAACGTTTACTCAAAACTTTGAAAAAACAAGTTTAAGGCACTTTTTCTTACTGGTGAGCATTTTTAATCATCTCTTTGGAATTAAGGCGCACTCTCAGACTTCCTTCTTATCACTGACTTCCACCTAAAGATAAGTTCTTGGGAAAAAGTTGAAAACCTTCAAGCACATTCTGATAATGCTCATAATTAGTGTCAATCCCAGAGTTGTCTTCATGAGAACATGAACCAGTACTATCCTGCGAAAATTATATCACAAACGAATCCACGGTAATTAGGAAGTACTTAGGTTGCAACACCCCCACACTAACCTTCGATAAATCTTTTTTCGTTTCTCCAATTTATCTTCCTTATCCTTGAAGAAGTATTTTCGTATTCCACTTAGATAACTGCGAAAGTACTCTGGCCAATCAATGGATGCCAAATTGAAGGGTAAAATTGCTCGATCATCCTCGACCAGTATCTTATCCAATTCGGCTATATTACCATTTGTAAAACGCCACTCTTTCAATCCGAACCAGGACATCATATCAATTACTTTGGCGATTTTTCGATATGACTTTGTATAGCTACAAACAATATGGAACGTTGCATAGTAATAAATCACTATTAGCTGGCACACAACTTACATCCTCTTCTGTCCAGTTGTCATAGCAATTAAATCTAAAATATAGCCAGGTACGTTGTGAAGCAAAAATGTTAGAATGCGGTGCACCGGCTTCGATGGAATTATAATGTATGAAAAGCACCTGAAAAATACAAACGTTTGACAGAATATGTTATCACACATAAACATAGAACTATATGTGCATGTATGTGCATAGTGCAGCAAAGATCCGCACCATGTACACATGAATGTGGATTTGTCACTACAACTCTTCGACTATATGGCATGGTACCAAAGAGAATTAAACCAAACCAAAACAGACCCGACTTAACCAAACCAGACCATCGTGAACCAGTAGCCAGGCCACATACGTAACTTATGTCCACACTGAGTCTAGCTGGCGGTGCCATATGCTTCAGTGCCGATGAGATAGAGTGCAGTATATTCAATATGTGAGCACGCGGTATGGAGCACAAAAACAAAAAACTTGTAAACTGAGGTCCACCATTCACATCCGTACATATCATTGGATATGTAAAGCACAACAAGAGGGATATAAATCCTCCCATTCAGTATTCTTTTTTCGTATCCCCCTTACGAGCCGTTCACTCTCTAGTGCTCATAGGGATATATGGTAAGAGCATTGGTCTCCACGGACAGACAAACGACAACCGCCGCTATTGGCATTGTATGTCGATGTCCTATGCCCAAGACTAATGTTCTGACAAAAACATAAAAGAAAACGCACACGTGCATGCATTTATGCAAGAGTAGTGTGAAAAATACCGGCCGAAGAACATTACAGTGTATTGCTAGTGTTAAGGCTAAAGGTAAAGCTAAAACGCCAAGAGTATAGAACAGAAAACGGAGAGAAGACAGAAGCAAGTGCAAAAACTACGAAAAGAGGGATATTTATTGATCCTAGTGGACTCACCATAAAGCCTTGTCAAATGGCTCGTGGAATCCCCTACGAGCCAAATGCATGTACTGACCCCAGGTCAAATTGTTACCATCGAAGATGTAATTGTATACCGGTATCTCGGCAGGTTCGCATTTTCGTATTTGATACCTATAAGCATCATGGCAGCATGTCGAAAGTGGGATAGTGACTTTACTAATGAAAATATACGATGCCGTCTGAAGGATGAAAAGGACATTAACTTACCTTCTGGCCACATCCCAAGCGGTTGCTATCATTGCATTGACACAATAATCTGCCGGGACAAGATTCGCTTTACAGTGTGCATTGCCATAGATACATCGGACGAATCCTCTTGCCGACCAAGTGCACACACCTGATGGTCCGTACAAATTATCTGTCCAGCCACGAAGTGGTTCCTTGTAAGTGGACATAACTGAAATAAATGACAACGAAAACGAATAGGTAAGACTGGAATTTGTTGGTTTTGGGGGAAAAATAGAAATATCATCCATTTCTGTGCTTTGAAAGGCCCCAAGCTGTGAATACGAAAACTGATATTTGAAAAGTTTTCGCACGTAATCTAGACTATGCTCTTGCAGCATCCACCGACCCTAAATGAAGAAGTTCTAAAACACTGTCGCTTACAGATACAAAATTTACAAAACATGCGGTTATATGCGAACGATGCACACGAGAGTGCTATTACGAAATTTGAGTAATAATTCAAAGATTTGCAAATATAACAATTTATCTCAATTACGATGACCCTCGGGGCTTGGCGGTAAGTTGATATTTCTACTTTCGGTTTTCTAAGTTAAAAAAGTTTCCACGTAATTGGATGTGTGTATGAATAAGAACAAAACGAACCAATGGGTGGTCTAAAGATGCCGGCTGGTAGGAAATACGCCTGATGATTAACCAGATTCTCAGCACACTTTTTCGTCATCGTGTACGTATTCGGCATGTCACCAATCAGGCAATGGCGTATCTTCTCCAACGTTTCATCGTCAAATACCCGATATATCTGCAATATGTAAACGGTAACCGAAACAAATTTAATTAAATCTAGCACTCCTCTCACCTGAATAATTTTCTCGTAGCCAATTTCGTTGTCATACACCTGCTCTTTTATAATTTTCCGATTGCAATTACAATACAATGTCGATACGTGTACAAATGACTGCAACCGTATTTCAATGAAATAAAAATGAATGTATTGTATGTACATATGTGCATATTCGCCACTACTTCGTACTGAATTACCTTTAAATGTCGCATCTCCATCACCAAATCAAGAATTTTTTTCGTCCCCAAGACATTTATATCAATAGCATCGCTGAGTTTTTCATTAAATTTCACCGATGCAACTACATTGAATACAATCTACAATACATGGAAAAATAGGCAAATAAATAAAACTCGATGAATACGGATGGATAGTGGAAAAAAAAAACGCACTACATCCTTTGGAACACTTATGCAAACATACGCTTTTTGATACAACTCATACAGTGTATGTAGTAGCATAGCGCACAGAACGGGTTGTTATCCTTGTCGATGAATAGTGCCTCCAGATACAGTGCAATAATATTTTCAGTACTAGAGCAATAAAATGTTTATCGGAATGCGCAAAAAACAAGAAAATCCAAACGAGAAGTGAGAGAAATGTCTATAATGTTTGTGCGGGTTATTGGGGAATTGAGTTCGGCACGGAAGCGCGTTTAAACATAACACCTATCAACTGCAATAGCCCCGTATCAAAGTATTACTCATAAAAGGAACAGGACGAGAACATGCCTAACAACAGGTGAGTGATGGGCATGTGTTTTTTGTTCATGTATCGCGCTCTCATTGGAAACAATTTTGAAGATTGATGAGTGATCTTTTACTGGGTAGGTATTGAAAGCATTTACTCAAGGATGCATAACTTTACCCACCGGGTTCAGTACATAATATTTATTTAGTTTTGAAATACCTCCACTTCGTTGCATAGCATTTCTCTGTCTGTTGACAATATGGCCAGATCACGTGCACTGAAATCCGCATGTACGGGCTGGACTTTATTAAAAATCTCCGGTTCGTCCTCACGAATTGTATCGAAAATCTGTGAACAAAGACCAATCGAGAATTAGTTCAAGTTGCCTAAAGCATTCACTGAATTCCAACAAATGCTCGTCTGTCACTAGGCAACACTTGATTCGTCATAAATTCAAAACAACTTTCACTTCAATTGGTGAAATGGGAAAAAATTAGTATTCAACATGTGGTAGGAAAAATGCATGTCGTACACGTCAAGCTCAAAAACTCTAAGGAGCAAATGAACCATCATATCTACAAAAAACAAAAATGTTAACTCAAAAATTAAATCAAAACGTTGTGCATGAAAGGAACTGTGCAACATTCGGGACAAGGTGACACTTCACACTCACGGTCTCTTGAAAAAACGTCTCCAGTCGTTGATTGGCATTCAGATTATCCTTAGTTCGTATTAGCATAAATATTTTCTTCACTCGAAACGTCCGTAATAGCTTCTGAATAAGCACTTTGCCGATGAAACCCGTTCCACCGGTTATGAGTATCGTCGAATCACTGTAGAACTCGCGAATCGGTGTCATCGAACTATTGGCAAATATTTCTGGTCCTGGAACACAAGCAATTTCGGTCAAAAGACAATATTTTCTACAACACACCAACCAACCCTTATCCTTAGAAGTTTCCTGGCAAGTTTCCATTTTCAATTGCTTTTTGGTTTTTCCTTTGTTTTAGCTGCTTTCAAACAGCAGTCAAATTGATTTGACTACCACTCAACGCTGTCACTGTGCTACTAAATCAAAATAAAACACGCACAACTACATATTCGATTAAATTGAAATTTCGAAAATAGAAGTAATTATCAATCGATTAAATTCTCGATTTTTTCCCACATACATACGTACATACTTACTTGTGCTTACCGTGTTGGCGCTGGAACTTCATTCATGCTTTCTGTTCGTAAATAATTCACTGGAAGTTCTACGACAAGAATTGGAGCAGACAACCAGTACATGGCGTGACTTTGTACCTAATACTCAAATGTTGTGAATATAACGAATAACAACCTTGAGAAAAGCTCTGTCACTTCCGGTTCGTGTCTTGGGCGTAACCAGTTTTACTTGAGAAAAGTGCCATTCACAATTCCAACTTTAAGGACAACAACTTAAGGAAGTTGACGGGTTTTTTGCTTTATGAGAAGTTGCTTGCTGTGCTTTGGAAGCTAATGTAAGTTTTCTTATACAGGGTGTCGTGAAAGAAGCCAAAGCGAAAATATGGAAAATTAGATTTGAAAAGGGAGGTGTTGACAAACCATTTTTCTTTTATAGAAAACATCAACAGAAAGGGAAGAACGTCATTTTATGTCTTGTGAAATGTGATGATGGTGCGGTACTTGTAATTTGGCGCCTTAATCTTATGCGCCGTTACTGCGCTGTACACTGTTATCTACAAAAACATATACACTAACCTCTTAATATCGCCTAATGTCTGCTGCGTATTAGAGCCTGTGAATTAAACTAAGGTCATATTATTCTTAACGAACAGCTCGAAAAAATTGACTGAGTTCTCGTCACAACCATCTAATAGCCTGATGTACTCTTATATGGTTGACCAAATACGATGTGTGGCAATTATGTAAGTTCGGAGAATTTGTGGACAAAAACAAGCAAATAAAGTTTGTCGCAAAATCGTATTATCTACCTTCACAATTACCCCCTCTGGGCTAGATTAGGTAAATGTATGTATGTATGTATGTTGGCGTTACAGTCCATGAAGAACCTGAGCCGAGCTTCTCTCAATCACCCATGTTGTGTGTGATTTCATTTTCCCATAGGTGAAAGGGACCTACAGTTTATTGCCGGTTCCGAACGGCAAATTTCGAGAAGCTTTTCATGACAATTTTACTACAGGGGGTTTTGTCAGAACCCCGCTGAGGAGAAACACCGTGAAAAACACGTTCGATGACATGGCTGTGTCGGGATTCGATCCCATAGGTAAATGGGTGCCCTATTAATGAGAGGTCATGGCTCACTTAGACTACAAGGAGTTCATTGTGCTCAGTTGACGTATAAACCTAAAAGTTACTCGTTGAGCTGAACCACCTAGATGCAGATAGAAGTCCCAGTAGTATGTTCGGCCAACTAACCTCCTCCAGTCCCGAGAGGAAGTGGCTTCCGAGGAATATGTTCCTTTCTTGGGCTAGTGCCGGGCACTCGCACGGTAGGTGACGAATGGATTCAATTTCTTTTAAGTCCCTACAGTTTTAATTGTGCGGCTGGTCTTGTCTGGCTGCATGCTCAGATAACATGTAGTGCCCAGTAAGGGCACCGACTGACAAACGAATATTGCCACGACTGAACTTTAGCAGACTTTCTGTCCTTTTTCTTATCATAGGCGGTAGATGTTGGCTAGGTAGCGCCTGATCTAGCTAGCTCGTTCGCTTTCTAATTTCGGGGAATATTCATATGATCTGGTACCCAGGTCATAAAACTCTTTGCAGAGTTTTACGAGCTTGGATCTTATCCATGTTGCCTGTAGAACCTTGATGACTGCCAGAATCAACATGGATGTTGATCCTTTTACCTAAGAGATTTTCTCTAAGCATCAGATGCGCAGCCGTTTAATAACGAAGACCTCAGTTTGGAAAACGCCACAGCCATCATCAAGTCTATAGGAGTGATTTGCTACAGGAGCTTCGAAATGGACCTCGGCTCCTGTACCGGTATCCATTTTGGATATCGGTGTAGATTAATTGTCGGTACCTACCTACCATACCACTAGTCCATTCCTCCCTGGAAGGAATTCTGATAGAGAATCTCCTCTCTCAGCAAGGAAGCCGGGTGATGTAGTCCGTTTCGGTTTTAGATCTCTAGACGGCCCATCGAACCAAAACTGATGCATGGCCATGAGGACTCCTGGCCCAGAGACCGGTTTCTTGTATTCTTGGCGCAGTTCTGGCGGCGAATCTTTCGCAGTACATGTCTAAAAGTTTAAGGTTCACCACCAGAAGACCCGCGCTCTGAATCCTTGAAACACTTTGAAGATGGCATTTCTTCTCAAGTGCATTCCACCAGGCAATCGAGCCATAGGTCTTGCCACCGAAGTGGACAACCAATATATCGGAAGTTTGTGCTACCTGTTGGAGCACTCAAACGCAAACACTGGTCTATTGTATTCCATAAGCTCCATAAACCAATATAACACTACCAGTCGTCTTCTTCTGATTCACGGCCCTTGAACCACTTTGTCCGTTCAAAAACGTGTTTTCGAATGACACTTGCCCCCATTTCGGAGGATTTCCGAATTTTTTTTTTTACCTGAGCATACACATCCACCAAGCAAAACGTAGTTCGTCGCCATAGCATGGCATCGGGTAGAATTGACGCTAACACTCATTTTCGAAAAAATAAGGTGCGATGATGCATTTTGACCAGAAGTTACATACAACAATCGTTTTGGAGATGTATGGGCTGCTCTTGATATTTACGAGAATTATCGTTTGTTCATTTGTGCAAATTTTTATGTCCATCACCTCATGCACCGTAAAATGCGCTGATTTTTGACGAAAATTGGTCATTAATTCTACGGTGTTGTAAAAGCCAATCGGTGAACGTACGACGCGAATGATGGTCAGCTGCACCACGGCCACCCCTTAGCTTTTAATTCAGGAAGCTATGGCTCATAAAATTATGTAAGGCGTGAAACGTCTTTATTTTATTTTTTGCTAATTTTTAAAGTGTTTTTGCATCTACGTCCACAAATATTCAACTAAAGTCAATATGACTCTTCCTTGCAAATTTTTTTATACAAGTGCTGCTGGCTATTGGAGTTTACCTGAGTTAGAAGCTATATACTCCAATGACGTTTTGTTAACATTTTGTGACTAACGGGGGATTAGGGGCCGAGATACTGCTATATGAGTAACAGTGCATTTTTTGCATCAGTGTCAAACCAGTCAACATTAAGCTCTGTTTTAAGCATAGTAAAACCTTTACCCAAATCAGTAGAATCTTGCATCGTTTTTAGATGGCAGCATATATTTGGTTTTACTCCCATTTACCGAAAGAGTAATTTTAGCCGCTTCTGCTTCAATGCTTTCGAACGCCTCATTGATATCTCGCTGTGTTCGTCCAATTACGAGTATGTCAATGTCATCAGCGTATGCGAGCGATTGTGCAGACTTGAAGTAGATCATGGCTCTTGTATTGGCCAGGGAATACCGCACGATCTTTAAATGCATTATGTTGAAAAAGTCACATGACAGTGCGTCGCCTTCTCTGAATCCCTTTTTGACATGGAAGGTATCGGTTTACAATGGAATTCTCCATTGTCATTCTGCACAACCTGACCAGTTTGGCAGGGATGTCAATACATAACATGGCTCTATCTAGCTCTTCCCTATAGACACTGTCATATGCGGCTTCAAAAACGACGAAATTGTGGTGTATGTCAACCTCAAATTCATGGATCTTCTCCAATACCTGCCGCAGTTTGAATATTTCGTCTATCGTGGATTTTTCCGTCTTGAAGACACATTGATAGGAACCTAACAAATAATCCACGAATAATTTCAAGCGTTCACACAGCACTGCAAAGAAGATCTTATAAGCGATGTTAAGGAGATATATTCTCCTATAGTAGGCACAGTTAAGGAACCTCCTTAACCGGGCAAACGATGCTGAAATTCCATTTATCGGGCATGTTTTCTTTCGACGATATCATACAGATGAGTTGGTGCATGTTCCCAACCAACTCATCTCAAGCTTCCTCAAATAGCTCACTAGGTAGCCCGCCCGCGGCTTTATTATGTATGGTATGTATGCATGTATGTATGTTGGCATTACAATCCATGAAGGAACAAGGCCGAGCTACTCTCAATCTCAATCACCCATGTTGTGTGATTGCCGGTTCCGAACGGCGAATTTCGAGAAGCTTATCATGACAATTTTACTACAGGGAGGTTTGTCAGACCCCCGCTGAGGAGAAACACCGTGAAAACACGTTCGATGACATGGTTGTATCGGGATTCGATCCCGTGTCATCGGCGTCAGAGGCCAACACACTACCCACTGCGCCCCGGTGCTCTCCTTATTAGATTTATGCTTCGAAATGACCAGCTTAATTTCATCTAAGTCTGGCGGATGGAATTTTCTAGCATCTTCGTCCGTTGCGAATGGATCATTCTGCCTGACAGTGGTATTAGATATTTAATCGCCGTTAAACAGCCTACAGAAGTGTTCCTTCCATATTCTCATCACCGACTGTGACTCTATATCTAGTTACCCGTTTTCAACCCTACAGGCTTCCACTCTGATTTCATGACCCTGACATATTCGTTTTACTTTTCCGTAAAACTTACGAACGTCAATGGTAGCATTTTTCTTTCTCCTCGACCTCACGCTTTTCGTGCTCTTTTTTTTCTTCCCTAAAAACGTGTGTTCCTTTCTCCTTTTCTGCTCATAATGTTCACGAGCGGCTCTCGTTCGTCTATATGGAATGACTTTGTAGGCGTTTTGGTTTGCTACATGGGCTTGGTCATATTGCTCATCAAACCAGGGGTTTCTAAGCTGCCAGCGGTTTAAAACCCAGTACATCAGAGGCAGCGTCTCTGATGGCAGGCTGGCAATGCTCCCACTCTTGTTCTATCGATTGTGCCGGTATCATCGGATTTTGCGGGAGATTGAGGGAAACCCGATCGGCAAAGATCCTAGCCGTCTCCTCCTGCGATTGTAGCTTTCCGACATCAAACTTTCGTTGTCTTGCTCGGCGCCGTGGCGTCCTCGATATCCTCATTCGTACCTTGGCTACAAGAAGGTAGTGATCCGAGTCGATATTGGCTGCTCGCAAGGTTCGTTCGATTGATTACAACGTAATCAATCTGGTTAGTGGTCGACTGATCAGGTTATCGCAAGGTTCGTTTAGATTTGCGAATCGTGTGCTAGCTAAAAGGAGATTACGCCGGGAAGTGAAGTAGCCTATACTTCCCCGTGATCGACTCAAATATGTCCTCTTTGCCCAGTTCCGCATTAAAAGCTCCTAGTACTATTTTTGCATCGTAGCTGGAACATTGCGCGTAGGTTCTTTCTAGGAGACCGTAGAAGTCGTCTTTAAATCGATCGTCCTTTTCTTCGGTTGGGACCGCGGATGCATATTAAGCTAATCCTCTCGAATTTAGCTTAGATGCGGATTGTTATGGGGCGTTCGCTTACATACCGAAAGCCTAGGACTTTTTGTCGCTCGAATAACGAAAAAGATTTTTTTGTTCTCCTTCTAGCAATTGCCGTAGTAGATGTCCCAGTTTTTCATCCGTCTTTTGCCTGGACGGAGACTCGCAAGTCATGTAGGCGTTTGCAGGAGCCATCAGCTTTGTATCCGTCAGTATCCGAGGCTTGCGGTTGCTTCGCAACAAATTATAATTTCCATGATAGGGATGTTATCCCTAAGCACAACCCCCAACCTGGAGGGCCAGGTTCCTCTTACCCCAGCAACAAGAGGTCAGGTCGCTGCAGGGGAGGCCAAGGACAGAGATCGAAGTTGGCGTTTGCCATATTAAACGCGATCAGATTCTTTACTTTGTTTGCTCGCTCCCTCTCTCCCACTTCACATTCGCTCATTGCCTCTAATTTCTTTATTGTCAGTAAGCCCTAGTCAACACACATTCAGGTGTTTCCTATAGTTCGCTACGAGTACATTAAATGTAGAGTAAGCAACTTGGAACTAACCAAGCTAACCAAGGTTATCACGGGTCAAATAGTTTAGTTTTATTATTGTTGTTAGGTTAGGGTTTGTCAAGGCAAGTGTGGATAAAAAGCTGCATTGTCTGCAGTGCGTAATCTATAATAATGAGCAAGTTATGCATCGGTCCAGTAATTTCCATATTCAGTTAGTGAATTATCCATTTTGGGAAATTCGCTAAACAATCCATCAACGCATGATTTAATTACAACTTGGCTAAGTAGCTTGAAGCACATTATACGTTAGTGTTGTGTATAGTAGTCGCAGCACTAAAATTTGATAACTCCCTTGACGAATACTCGAATACAGCATCTGTTGATTGTTTGAAGTGGCTGATTTCACTGGTCGGCATCAAAATATGAGCAAAACAATGTATATGTGGATACACATCGACGCCCTAAATCTAAATACGTAAGCATCATTTATCTAGCACGTCTAGTTTTTCTGCTATGAGCAATTTTAGTTTTCATTAAAATCGTTTACATTTCAATACTGACAGCGGTATTTGTGAACCTTGATGACTCGAATTTCGCTATGCTCTGTATTTATCTCGGTGTAAGAAAGAGATAGCAATCTATTACTTACCATAAAGTAACTGACATGCGAGTTACAACGGCTAACTCCCATCCGATCGTCCCCTAACCAAGTATTAAAAGGATTCTGTTCGGAGTAGTATCTAAGTTTATTTTATATTAAGTACGGTCTGATTAGGTCTTATTTGGGTTTTCCTAAAAACCAATGTTGGACCATGTATATATTTCCCAAAAAAAAAAAGAGGAAGTAGGATCATAAAATTTATTTATAAGTGTTATCCTGTATCTGTAATAAAACTAATGACCCAAAAGGACAATAGCGATACTGGGAATTGTCCATGATAAAACATATGTAGCCCAGTCCTTGTATTTTTGACATATTTTAGCAATCGTTTAAGACGACCGATGTTCAGTCTCTTGTGAATTTTAAGAAGAATTTAAGCTTTTCAGAGAAAATAGAGAAAAAACAATTTAACGTTTTTCAATTTTACACCCCGTCCATGAGTACATAAGTTGCGCGAGCGCAGTGATTGTTTCGAATAAGTAACATAAGCTACCGACGTATGTAAAAAGTTATAATTGGTTGGATAGAAAATTGTACAATACGTTTCGGTTTACTTGTTTTAGGTTAAAAAGAATGCCACGTAAATGCAAAAATTCACCAAACAATTTTTGTTATATATGTGGTGATTTTGTAGTGACATTACATCGTAGAAAGATTACACCTTTAATAAAAATGGCTTACCTTCATTATTTTGGATTTGAAATAGACGAGAGAGAGAAAAGCTGGGTCCCAAACATATGCTGCAAAACATGTGCAATAGCTCTGACAAGTTGGTTGAAAGGAACTAACAAATCATACATTATTTCATATCAAGAACTCGGATGTAACATGTCATTAAAAATATACTTCTTGCATTTGCATTTAGATTTTTTTTCCAGAAAATCTTGGTGCCGTGTCTGATGAGCATGGTGAGAGGTTCCACCAAGATATTGCGCACATGGTAAAAAGATATAACGGCAAGTGGTCCCCAGCAATGTTAGCTGATTTCTCTTGGGAAATCAATCGTGAAACAACAGCTAAAACTTATAAAAGAAAGCTGTCTACCAAATAGTTGTTTTTTTTTTATATTATGTCAGTATTTTAATTAATTTAAGATTCTGATTAACCTCATATAAATCATGTCATATGTGAGATTTCTTTACTTTTTTCATAATAAATACGTATTTATTATGTCAATATCAGTATTTTATTTAAATAAGAAAATCTCAAAAACTGGACGTGGTAGAATCAATCTGTAAACAGTTTTAGATTCAGCACACTAAAGTCAATTAAAATTACATAACAAAGTTCTTGCTTCCGACTTTTTTTTTTCAGACCAGTGTTTTCACATTTCTAATCTGGTGGAGGTCAGTACAGATTACTTATTGCCTACACGCGTGAAGAGAAGTTCTGTCTCAAGGTTTGACGTCGTAACAAATGCGCTTCGTACATCTTGCGGTGTTACATTCCAAAAACTGCTCATGACAGAGTACATGATCATCTATATATCGAGTAGTACGGTCGTTTGAAATCTCAAAAAAGAAACACAGATTTATAGATATTTTTCAGCATAACATGTTATTAGACTTTGAGGAAGCTTAAGGACGTTTCTCTTAATAAACTACTGAATATGTACAAGAGATCTTACAAAATATATGAATGAACATTTATCCTGATACACACACATCGATTTATACATTATAATATAATACTTTCTCTAAATTTATTTTAAATAATACAAAAACTATATACAAGACTTTCTTCTCTAACAAATTGCAAACATAAGAGGATAAAAACAAGAAACAGTGTAAGCATCAATAAAGAGGAAATTCGAAAATCACAGTCCTACACATCGTTCGTTTTCGATGTGTGTAAGAGCGAGTATTCGCTCATCTCCAGACAGGCATCGTTCAGGTCACATGGGTTGTTGCTATTGTTACTGACGCCACCATGACCAACATATGTCGGCTGTCGATACCTATCAGTAGAGCTCTTCACCCGTGCCACCTCATTAAGAATGCACGAACCGTCGCACTCGGTCCGACTGCCTAGTTCATAATCGCAAATGCACGGTTCTGTGTCGTCTGATCTGCCACAGTGAGCATCGTCGAGCAGTCTACTATGCGGCGAGGAGGTTTTTACCAAATCATTTGACATCGACGGCGCTCCGTTGGTGGCCTTAAAAAGAGCAACATCATCGGTAGCCTCTATCACGTCCGGATGCAAGGGTTTGAAATCATTTCGACGCCATTGATACATCGATGCTTGTGCGTTGTCAGTCTTTAAACTATGTAGGCTCCCGTTACGGTGCAGTTTTCTCGAATCGCCAAACGTAATCACGTTGTAGCCGAGCTTGGTGGTGTTACAACCATTTTTGACACTTCCATTTCGGAAGAGCGACGTCGAATTTGAGTACTGATGAAAGTTCATGTTGTTGTAGTGGCTGCCATGCGGACTAAAGACATTATTTCGTACGCGTGTCGATGAGTTGTTATACGTCGAACGTATCGAACTGGCTCTTGTGTGAACGGATACGTTTCGGTCGTGATTCTCGAGGGTGGTATGGAATTTACAGAAGCACACCGAGAATCGTTTGTTGAATTCTCGCTTAAATTTTTCCTGCAATTTAAAAAGAAAAAAAGATAACGAATCATATTAACCACTTTGTCACAATAAATGGCAACAAGAAAACCCAAGTCAAAAAGATCGCTTCCGATATCCTCAGAGAATACTCAGTTAATTTGAGAAAAAAATGTGGTCTAGGCGCGACCCGCACGACCCATATGACTAACTTCCCAGAGGGGTGTTATAAGTTTGACGTGTCTGTGTGTCTGTCTGTGGATCATAACTCCTGAACGAATGGAGTTTTTGAAAGCTAACGTGATCGAAATGGTTCTTAGCTACAATTTATGAAGGTCTGTTCAGGTGTTTCAGAGTCATTAGCTCTTTTGTTTAGCTGCGGTAGGATTATTAGACGAGTAATAGGTAATGTATCGGTTCTCGTCCGATAATCGCAATCAATCAGCATCGAGCGCGGTCAGTACTAATATAAGGACCCGCTTGAAAATACCGCATATTGCTGGCATCAAGACGCCTAATTGCTATCGCTCCATGTAACCCAGGGTAAGGAAACGCACACTCATGTGAGCTGATTAAACAGTCTATTGCTCATAAACTGCTCACGTGCGTGTGCACTTTCGATTGCTGAAAGTTTCTAATTTAGACTTCATAGAAAATGAAGCCATCTAAAATATTATAAAAATGGAAAAAAAAAAAAAAAAATTAAGTGGAATGTTTCCATGTTTTATGATGCTGCAAACAACTCCCGAGCAGTAAATAAACTCATTTTAGCTCACGCACGAGTTACGACACCTACCTGTCCCCCCATCGCCCCCTAAGCCCACAAACACCACATACCGAATTATGGCACCTATTCCCCGTCTGTCACCCCCTACACCATTGCAGTAGTCAACCATTCCCATCGTTTCCCGAATGAATGCAAACTAAGCGTCTGGAAGACATCCGGTCATTCGTTGCAACGAAAACTTCACCTTGGCAAACTTCTTCTTTGGTGGCCCATGAAGGACCAGAGCCAAGCTTCTCTCAATCACCCATGTTGTGTGTGATTTATTTTTCACACAGGTGAAAGAGACCTACAGTTAAATGCCGATTCCGAACGGCGTGAGTCGAGAAGCTTTTTCCAGGCAAGTTATACTACGGGGGGTTTTGCCAGTACCCCGCCGAGGAGGGACGCCGCGAAATAAACATTCGATGGCGTTGGTGTTATCGGAATCCGAACTCGCTCATCGTGCGCCAGAGTCCAACAAACTAATCACTGCGCCACGGCGCCCTCCTTGGCAAACAAGGAAAGAATAAAGCAGTTGTTACCTGTAAGGGAGACCGAACGGTAAAAAAAAATTGTTATTTTTTTAATGAGTTTGTGTTTCGAATATATGTATAAGTCACGCGTTAAACAGAATCCACCCTACAGAGTGCACATAAGTGTGTGTTCTCTTTAACGAACATATGAAGTGCATACGAAGGTGAGTTTCCATAAATGCACACACACTCGTGTTTGTGAGCGAAAATAAAAAGCTCACAGCCAATTACTCATGAGAGCGTGCGTTTAATAATTGCTCGTTTGGCAGTGCACACTCACGAACAGCTCATGAGTCATGAGTGTGCGTTACCTTACCCAACCAAAACACTGTCCGATCAATCTCATATTTATCCGTTCTCGTCCGATCACCGAATGAACCAGCTTCGGGCGCGATTAGAACTTACATATGTATGTAGATGAGGGAGCGCTTGGGAACACCGCGTTTATCATTTTTTTGCCTATTTTTTAGTAATTTAATTTCTAACAAAAAACGGCTGCACCGGTTTCGCTGAAAACTTACTCCGTTCTAAGTTGCGTGATTGTGCGTGGAATGAACCCGATCTCATGTCAATATCGCCTTTGGTTTTCGAGATAATCGATGCCAATACGCGCATACGTACATACTAACACACACACATATCTCTATAAAAACCTTGAAACGTGGAGATACATAGATACATACATATGTACGTAAAAATTTGGAATTCGCAAAATCGGCTCCATTGCAATAACTTCCCACTGGGAAGTTAAAAAGAAGAAAAAATGAACCGTTTCACGTGACTCGTAGGCCTTTCATTCACACAAAATTCCGTATACCCATATCACTCTATTAACCCGTAAGGCTATTGATTGCCCCGCACCATTAAACAAACCCATTACATTGTCCCTTTTCTGCATGATACATCAAGAGATACTTTACCGACTAACGTCCTGAACGTGATCGCTTTTATAAGTTGTTCCTGTGATTAAACGGCTGTCCTTAGCAATTAAATAGCACGACCATCTAATAGATCTTGTACAATAGAACAAGGGCAAACAAAGCCAGCCACTAGCAGTTGTCGCACAATTAATTCACTTACGTTGTATATGCCGTAGATGAAGGGATTGTAACAGCTGTTGCTCATGGCCAACCAATCGCAGCAAAACCAAATAATGTTGATGAAATGATATTCGTTTATTTCCGGTATGGTAACGTAGAGGATATTGTATGACTGCAGTGGTAGCCAGCAAATGCCAAATACCACGACCACAATAATGAGCATTTTGATAACCTGCAAATATACATTGACCACGTGTAATGTTGTATGTGCATAATTGAATAAACTACGGGTACTCGTCAGCCGCAATTGTTATGGCACAAACCTTTTTCTTATTCCTCAAAAGAGTTATATCCCTGGAGTCTTGAGCATTGCCCGGCGCTCGGGTGCCCCACAGTTTTACGGCCATTTGAATGTACACAAAACTGATGACGCAAAATGGAACCAAATACTGAACAAACACCAACGAGTAGCGATAGGTCTGCAGTTGGTCGTCGCTGAGGTTGATGTTGGAGCAGAATCGACGTGACACGTTCAACACGACGTCATTCTCTGGAATTAAGCAAAGAAAGGATATCGTAAAAATACATTTGGATCTGAAGTTCTCATCCATCGTCTTCTTACCTCGTATTCGTTCGTGTAAGATTTCCACACGAAACGCCACCGCACATGGTATGGCAAAGGCAATTGCTGTCGTCCATATAGCTGCTATAATAATCTTTGACACGAATTTCGTTGGACGAGCTCTGGGGAGAGATTTAGAAGTCAGAGGTTGTGAATATTCTAGTATCTTGTGTACGAGTATAGTTCATTTCAGATGAGTATGGAATGAATTTTTTTTTATCATCCTACCCGTCACTCAATCATTCCATGCTATTGATTCGTCATTTACAGACACGTTCCACAAGGAATATACATATATGTACAAATAAACTAAATCACAAATGTTTAACTCTCGTGGTTGCCTGATTTACATACAAATGTGTCATATCCTGACACTGGCAAGATATGGAATCCCCTTTTTGCGAACTGACTAACAATCTTCGCTGTAAAGTCATCAACTTTTGCATGTACACATCAAAAAGAGCAACGGGCAGATACAAAGAGCGTAATGTTGTTGTCATACACACCACCACACACGTCCTTCATTCATGCAGAGCAAAATGAGCAGAAAGTTTATAAACTCAATTAAAGATGATGGGATCTCAGCTCGTAACATGTTCATGAAGTACGAGTATGTACATCCGTGAGTAGATTCATTTTTCGGCCGAGGAGTGAATGAAATTTTTGAATACAATAGAGAGCCTGAAAGCCTGTTATTGAAAATGGCCATTGAAGTAGTTTACAAAATAGGAAAAACGTGCAATTTGTCGACACTTTATCTAATGGACTTTTATGACTTTTAAATATTCAACAAAAAGCCAATCGCGAATAATACCGACACCCTATGCTGAATTGTAGTGAACTTTTGAGGATTTTTCCCAAAAGCCTAGATAAACGGGGAAAAAGTTGGTCCCATTGGTATGAGCTTGAAAGCCATAAATGTCTTGTTCATTCAATTATACAAATTACCTCATTCTAGCTCACTATTAAACGTTTTTGTAATTTGAAAATAATGAATGAAAAAACCTCACTCCAGCTCGAAGGAGTAACAAAGGTTGTGGGAAATTAATATACATTCTACTCCTTCGTATGTGAAGGAGTACAAGTAGAAGAAACTACGCTGAAAAAAGTGCATTTCGCGAAATTTAATTTACGCGATAGTTATACAATCCTTCTGTGTCCAGTTGCTCGGACCATTAACCAAGTCCGTTTCTATTTTCCTTTTCGTCGGATGGCGCGTTACGAGTACTCATTATGAAATAATGCGGGTACCTATTGATCCGCGCGCTTTGCATGGAAGGTTGGCTGAATAATATGTTTCTAGCTCAATGGTCTACTTGGTCTACCCTTTCACTATATGTACACCTAACCTAAAAGTAGTAATTTAAGGATCAGCAAATGCTTAATAAGCGAATTACTCCAAAAATCGTCAGGCTGCCTATCTGTTCTGTCTACGTAAATAAAAACGCATAGTGTAAAGGTTTCCAATAGGAACGGGTAGATTTTGATAATAACGACAAATCATCATGGCAAGTTTCAGCGTCGAGCAATACCTGCAAATGATACCTACGCGTCGCACCTATTCTATAGTTTGGTGTGTCGTCCTTCCCGGGATGCTATTCAATGTTTGGTCGCCAAATTTATGTCAGCCGGTTCAATGAACATTCAGTCAACATACGTACGTCTAATGTAAGAATCTACCAAAAACATCACCTTTGAGCATGAGAGTATGCAGCAACTTCGTATAGCACATTAAAAAACGGCTTTCGCAAACGCGGAAGACCAAAGACGACATCGTGTCTTTACTGACTAGGGCAGTTGGAAAGGACCCAAAATTCAGCAAAACAGAAACTCATCTTCAGTGACAATTCTCAAACGTGGACGTCAACAAGCAAAATTGGATTGTGGACCTGTGGCAGCATCGGTCCGTACTTCTTCAAAAACGACATGGGCGTGGCCGTCCCCATCAATTGAGAGCTTTACCTGTCGATGATAATGAATTTCTTTGGCCCCAGTTGGATGATATGGATGCGAGCGACATGCGATCCATATATTTGATATCACACGAGCGATTGGAGGGTGTGGCTGTGCGATTTGACTCTGCTAAGCTTTTTCGTCTGAGGTTTTCTAAAGTCGTAAGTCTATGATAACAAGCCGCAGACGAACAATGCCCTCAAAATTCTCAATCGCTTTCCGGATTGGCGACATGTAGCAATGTGTCATTTGAACGATGTCATATTTCGTAATTCATTCGAGAATTCAGCAACTACTCTAAAAGTGGTTCGACGTTTCGCCATTACAATTTTCCTCAGTCCTTTACGAGTTTTCAACCATAGCTGACGTGCTGGGAGTCAAGGGCGACTTTCTTACTTAGGTCGTGCTAAAGTTCGGTGTGAACCTGGACCTTAACCAACAAGCTCCTTCAGCTGGCATAGTCTTTTGCCTGCCGTTTCCAGCAACGCACTCCCATTTGGTTAAGCTCCCCTTCCACCTGTGTGCTCTACCTTAGGTTCGGTCCTCCTCTGCTGCGTTATCCCCCGAGGCTGGACTGTAAATGGCCCAGCCATCTTAGACGTCGGATCCGAAGACGTCGTATTACACCGATGTCGCTGTACAGCCCGTACAGTTCGTCGTTGTGTCTTCTCCTCCACTCTCCGTTTGTATAAACGGGACCTTAGATTGAACCTCTTCATTTGCTTTCGTCAAAATCCAGGCCTCTGCGCCACAGAGGGGGACCGGGATGATTAAGGTTTTATATAGCGCAACCTTGGTCTTTCAAAAGAGCGCTCTACTTCTCAATTGCCTCCTAAACCCAAAGAAGCAGCAGTTGGCAAGAGTAATTTTGCGTGCTGTGCAGACTTGAAATAGATCATTCCTCCTGTGTTGGCCAGTGAGTCGCGTATGATATTTTCAAGTCCGATGTTGAAAAAATTACATGACAGCCCGTCACCTTGTCAAACATCAAAAGTCTCGATTAATCTGATGAGTTTGGGAGGGATGTCAAAATTCATTCGCAAAAGGCATTCGCTGTACGGCTAGTCTCTATGCACACTGTCATGCGCGGCCTTGAAATGAACGAAAAGGTGATGGGTGTCGATTGGGTATTCTTGGGTCTCTTTCAAGATCTGACGCAGTCTGAATATTTGGTCTATTGTGGATTTACCTGGCCTGAAACCACACTGATAAGAACCTATCAGATTATCCGCAAAGGGTGTCAGGCATTCACACAGTACGGCAGGGAAGATTTTATATGCGATGTTAGGGAGACTTATTCCCATGTAGTTGGCGCGGTTACAGGGTCTCCTTTTTTGTGGACTGGGCAAACGGTACTGAGATTCCATTCCTCGGGCATGCTTTCCTCCGACCATATTTTACAGATGAGCTGGTGCATGCACACTACCGATTTATCTCCAACCGCTTTAACTAGCTCGGCAGATATGCCGTCTGCGCCCCCGGCTCTGTTTCGGGTGGACGAAATTATCTTGCATCTTCGTCCATTGCGAACGGATCATTTTGCTTGGCAGCGGTATTAGATCTTTTCTCGCCGTTAAAAAGCCTACAGAAGTGTTTCTTCCATATTCTCAGCATCGACAGTCTTCATCCCTACAGGTTCCTGCTCTGGTCTTATAGCTCTAGCATGTTCGTTTTATTTTTTCATAAAACTTGCAATCGTCATTCCTGTGGCAGCATCTCTCCATCTCTTTGATTTCACGCTTTTCATGCTCTCTTTTTTTCTTCCTTAAAAGCATGTGTTCCTCTCTCCTTTTCTGCTCGTTATGTTAACGAGCGGCTCGCGTCCAATCATGTAGCATGGCTTTGTAGGTGACTTGCTTTGCTACATGGGCTTGCCCGCATTTCTCACCCAGCCAGGGGTTTCGAGCTGGTGGTTGTTTAATAGGCGGCACATCGGAGGTAGCGTCTCTGATGGCGCAATGGCAATGCTCCCTCTGTTGCTCTGTGGATTGTACCGGTGTCATCGGAATTTGCGAGAGGTTGAGGGAATTTCGATCGGAAAATTTCCTAGCGGTCTCCTGTGATTGTACCTTTCCCACGTCAAACTTTCGTTTTCCAGCGTACCTTGTACCGTTTTTTTTTTTCTCAGAGTTGACTTGCCGAATGCCACAGTCACATTTCATATATGCTGGAGACACGAATTCATTGACTCATTATTTTTCAAAAAGAAAAATCGACAAGCACACTAATACACGTCTTACCCTCATACGAGGTATGGCAATTAAGTTCCGGGAATTTAAACATAACTCGGGAACTGGCAATTCTGTCTAGAAAGGGTGACCCTTTCTTTCAGTTTTCATCCAAATCTGAAGTCGACAGCACGTTTTGCTTGTGCTTGTGTGTATTTTTCGAAAAAAAAACTTTTTTAGAGGCGTCGTAAAAATGAGTGACACATTACAAACAACATGTGTTTCAATTTCAAGTGAAATCTGGTGAAAAATCCTCGAAAATCATCCGAAAATTGCAGACGGTGTATGATTGGGCAAGGCGGTTCAAGAAGGCCGTGAATCAGTAAAATACTATCCATGTGAATGAGCTCCCCGTCAGCTCTCGTATCGCGGCATCGTTCATCGTGAATATGTTCCTACCGACCAAGCAGTGACTGGATAGTTCTATGTTGATGTGAGCATGTATTTTCTGTGTGCGACCGGCTGGATCTTAAACCACGACAATGTGCCGGCCTATTACTCATTGATTTGGCATTAAAAATTAAATTCGACATCTGCCCGTCGCTATTGACAAACTTCTTGGAACGAACAACTTTTCCTCATAAACCCGCTTTCATAGAAATATGCATCGGAATGTGTGAACCTATTCAAAAATGTTTTCTACGATTAAATGGTATTCGGGGTGTTACGAATTTAAAAAAATCTAAATAAAGTCTACGGTCTCTTGCTGCCCAATACACAGGTGTTTTGAGTAATCGTAGCAACCAAGACACCAAATACAAATTCATATACATATACATATGTATATATGAGAATAAAATAATGATCAGGATCAAATGTTCAAACTAGAACAACCCTCCAAGTTACAACAGAATACTGATAGCTCGCAAATGTGCCCCATAAACGCTATAGTATTTTATATCACACAGTTTTTTCGTAGATATTAAGAAAGCTATTGAACTCAAAAGACGACAAATATGCGACGCAGGCTCATGTATATTTTTAGAAATCGTTCGAAGTAGATTTTTGTATCGATTACCATTCATTATTCGCGCCAAATCCAATTGTCCTGGTAACCGCCCAGGCTACTTCCTCCCAACCATTTGAATTTCGTATCAACCCTCGATAAACCCGATAAGTCAACATGAAAATTTATTCCGTTTAGCGAAAGCCTTGCATGGACATAAAATGTTTTTTTTTTTTTTTTTTGTGTTTCGCATCCTGTTTTTTCGTTTGTCTTTATTACGCGAATAAGTAACATTTTTAGCCAGACAATGCGTGGTATTAGTCTAATCCTTGGTTCTTCGAAATTACGACTAAAAATACAATTTGGAAGATCCACTAATGCCATTATTCTCCGTCTAATGACAACCACGTAACCCACCATCCCTTCGTTCTGGCATCACGTCCAAATGAAAACGATGCCAACCGCCACTGACAGGAGCCATAATAACGTCAGAAGTTAATTTTGCCTGTTGTACTCGTAGTTCGACCGAAAACTACGTTTCACTGTGATTATTAAAAACAAAGAACCCTCATATCCTCCATTCGGATTCAATTAGCCCAGTGTGTGGTAAGGCTTCGATGCCTGACCGGAAGCACGCACCACACTCACACATAGAAACGTACCAGCTTGTAATTAATAATGCGTAATGCAAGGATAGTTTACTTAGAACTTTGTGTGTATCCAAACTTACCTCAATGGATTGATAATTGCTCGATGTCGATCAATAGCGATTGCGGTAAGCGTGAAAACGGATACGTTTACGCTAACCGCCTGCACAAAAGGGCAAAACGCACACATGAAATCTGGCAGTGTCCATCGTTGCAGTAGCGCAGCCTGAAACTAAAAATTAAAAGCAAATCTCTTAGTCGCTGTTCAAACACGTAACATGCAGAACATCTAATATTTGATATCTGTGAAATGTACGAAATGAGAGGCACGATGGCTTCTGGAATTAAGCCCGGCGGGCCGTTGGCCTCTTGGTCAGAAATTAAATAGCCCGGGATTCGATGCACGTGAAAACAGATCGATAGTCGCACGGAACGAAGTCACGAATATCCCAAATGTATCTAGGTAATAGCCTGGCTTGGCCTGGCCAACAGATTTCAACTTGAATACATTACACTCGTTTTGATGCTCACCTGAAATGGTATGCAAAACATTCCGATGATAACGTCGGCGAATGCCAAATTAGCTATGTACATGTTGGTCACGGTGCGCATTTGCCGGGTTGTCGCCACCACCCATATAACCAGGGTATTGCCGACTATTGCTATGATACTGATGCTGCCGTAAAACACCGACAGCAGAGCGACTATCTCCGTTGGCGCCGAGTATAGTTTTTCTGTGAAAATTTAATGCGGGCTTCAGTGGAACGTTGTTTTAGATTAAGTAATGGATATTTGGCGGGTGCGTAGGGTCGCACGCATACATATACATATATGTAAGTACATACTAACCGTATTCCTCTTCGGCGAGGATTTCATCTGCTGCAGGGCCATTAACTATGGGATATTCATCCATCGTTTTTACAGCGGTGAAGTAGGTGCGGTCCGCTGGCATTCAATTTTACTTAACGCGGGATTAATCTGTAAAAATAAATGACCGAGAAATTAGCGTTCATTATCAGAGGCCCAAGCAAAAAGGGTGTATCTGTAACTAAACAAAAAATAACCATAACAAAAACTGAAAGATATTCCCACCATCTACTACCAGTGCAAACAAATTTCATTTGCGTAAACATTCGATCAGGGTGTTCCCTTTACAAGTCACGTAAACGTAGGACGAATCTAAATCTTATTCAATAACTGCTTCCAATGACTCGTGGCCATTTGTTATTTGTAGGCTCACTGCCCAAATGTCATTTGTTCTGTTTTCTATTTCTATATTTACAGATACATACATATGTATAACTGAGTGTACATAGTATGATCTACAAGCAAAGAGGAAATTACCGTCCCAGCGGGTTCACTATCTGTGAATGATATAGTGAAAGAAAACATACGACCAGGAAGGACAGATAACAATTCCCTAGTATCTAGTCACTGTGTCAATAATCGAATCATTCTATGAAAATAATGTGAAAAAATACGGCTTCACTTCACACTGATTTTAATTTCCCGAAAGAGATACATGAATTTCTTCTCAGGGAGTAACCTTATTGATGGTGACGCCCGGCCATAAAAATAGCCCTTCCTTACTCCTGTGCGTTTGTCAATAAACAAATATTTATTTTCATCTTATTATTTGAGTTTCTATTTCTTGAAATCATGTTTCTCTGTTCAAAATCCTTGGAACGTGTTTCAATAATGGAAAAATCGAATATAATACCATCGAATGAATGGACATTTATTTATGTACGTATGTAAGACGCCACATAGTATATAATAGGCACGGATTTAGCATGTACTCATCGTTTCTAATTCACCTATCAAAGAGGTATTTTCGGAATGGGATTCGATACCGAATTATCTACGGTTGCCCCGCATCAAATTGAAAACGAAAGGCAGTCTCGTGCATTTCTGAAATGGTACATATATGTATCTTCCAATGAAATTGAAATTTCGAGGAAATTGTAATGTTGGGCTTCCTGAAATGCCAACGATTGACGTTTGACATTTATACGTTTGAAGGTATGATGCAAATGGAGAAAAAAAACGAATTAAGTAGTTAGTCTTTACATATTGGCTTTCAAAGGGCCCTTTCAGGTTTTCGGTACGCAGTAGATATGACTATTTACGATACATTTATTGTGTTGCCATGAGTTATCTATGGATTAAGCACAAGTCAATAGAATGTGGATAAGAAAGTCGTAATCCAAGCGGATCAGACATGCTATCATTTTCACCTTACCAAGGACGACACCGTCGCGACGTTGTGTTGTTAAGACTTGATTGTAACCATGAAACACATGGTTGAAAAGTCCAGTGTACATCAGTGTCGTATGTATGTATGTACTTATGTCATAAAGAGTATGAATGCCATGAGATTACTCAATTTTCAATGATCTATTAAAGCACTCATTCGCACTCAAATTTAATACAGTATAAGGGAAGAAAATAAAAAAAACCAACTAGGGCCTACCTCCCTCATAATCCTAAGACTTTTTCATGGACACATTTTCACATCCGATTTCCATGGTCGAGTCGAGACCCTGGAAAAGAGACGGCGGCGGATGAGCCATACACAGTAGAGCCAACGGCGGTGCTCACCACCTCAGTAAGAGGCCTGGCCTCCCAGTTGGGGAGAAAGGCAGCGCTTATTTGAATGTGAATTTGTTGTTCAAGGCAGACTAAAGCAAAAACTTTTAAACTTAAAATGTATAAGCGAGCGCCTCATAACAATCCGCACCAAGGCTAAATTCGGTAACATTATCTTGATTTGCGCACACGCCCTGACAGAGGACAAGGGTGACAACAGCAGGGATGACTTCTAAAAGGACATACGGTAAATGTCTCTGCTACGACGCCAAGATCATTCTGGGAGACTTCAATGTACAGCTGGGAAAGGAAGAAGTCTTTGCCGGGGTCATCGGAAAACACGACAAACGCATCCGGGAACGGACTCAGGCTAATGGATTTCGCCTCGAGACGGAACCTCTCTGTAGTGAGTATGCGGTTACCACACCTTAACATCCATACAGAGAACTGGCCGTCTCCTAAACATTCAACCGTCAACCAGACTGATTATATTGCGATCAACGTCATACACTCCTATAGGATTCTTGATGTCCGATTCCGTGGAGCTAAAATCGACCCGGATAATTTCCTTGTTGTGGTCAAGGCAAGAGCACTGATATACTATATATAAAAACAAAAAATTGAGGCGAAAAAGAAAATTCGACGCCACCTGCCCTAATGGTAGAAGAAGAATGGACACCACACCACCGCCCAGGGAAAAACCCGTGGCTTAACAAAACTCCGGACCCAAGCCTGCCGGGATGAGAATGGACAACTTGAGGAAGAACCATTTCTGCAGACTGTTAAACGACGAAGAAGATTCAAATTCAAATACTGCTGTCAGGCAGAATGTTCCACTCAACTTGGTCGACGATAGACACGAATTCCGTCCCCCCGACTTTGTCGTGGTTAAAATAACAATATCAAGACTGAAACCAAACAAAGCTGCTGGTGCGAACGGTCTGTCCGCGGAACTGTTTAAGACAGCTAGTGATGATCTGGCAGAGCACATGCAAAAGCTCATCTGTAACATATGGTCGCAGGAAAGCATTCCCAACGAGTGGAATCTCAGTGTCGTTTTCCCGATCCACAAGAAAGGAGACCCCTTGGACTGGGCCAATTATAAAGTGATCAGCCTCGTTAACATCGCAAACAAAATCCTCTATGCTGTTTTGTGTGAACGTCTAAGACTATTAGTCAACACCCTGATAGGTCCTTATCCGTGTGGTTTCAGAACAGGGAAGTCCACAATAGATCAAATATTCACGTTGCGGCAGACAATGGAGTTAATGAATTTCAGATCGACACACACCACCTTTTCGACGGTTTTAAAGGCGCATATGGCATAGGGACGAGGTATATAGAGCCAGATTGGGTCTCAAAATAGACGAGGGCAAAACCAAATATGTATATGCAGCCGTCAAAGAAAGGCACACAACGTCTTAGCCAAAACGTCACTATTGGCAACTATAACTTTGGAGCACTCAAGAATTTCGTCTATCTTGGCTCACTGGTAACAATCGGCAACGATACCAGCGCTGAGATTAGACGCCGAATAACTCTTGCCAACCGCTCTTTCTTCGGGCTCAAGAGGGCAATTGAGTAGTAGAGCCCACTCTCGGAAATTAAGGTGACCCTCTATAAGATCTTAAATATCCCGGTCCTCCTTTATGGCGCACAGGTTTTGGCCTTATCAAAAATGGATGAAGAGGCCCTTGGTCGTCTCGAGGGAAAAATTCTGCGTACAATCTTCGGTCCCATTTGTGCTGACGGAGAGTGGAGAAGAAGTTTCAGCCAAAAACTTTACGGGCTGTAAAGCGACATCGACATAGTATGACGTATACGGATCATGTAGAGTGAATCGACAGCATAGCTCTGGCCCGAGGAGTCTTGGACTCCAACCCTGAAGGACGACATTACAGAGAACGGCCGCATCTAAGGTGGCGCACACAGTAACGCCACCTAAGTAAGTAAGTACCCTTTAATTTCACTGATTTCCACGTGCAACTCACAAGAATTACGAATCTTACTTACTTATCAGGCCAGCGATCCGTGGAGGGTCTGAGCCTGAGCTATAGCTGCCTTCCATCCTTGATGGTCCCAGGCACACTGCTTCCAGTTATCAAGACCAAGATGTCTTACATCCGCGATTACTTGGTCTTTATACCGGAGGTTCGGTATTCCTCTTCTTCTCGAACCAGGAGGCTCGGAGTCGAAGACCCTCTTAGCTGGATGTGGCCGAGCCAGTGTAGTCGACGTATCAATGCCTTCCGGACTACATCCACATCTTTGTACAGCTCGTAGAGTTCGCGGTTGTGTCTTCTTCTCCATTCACCTTCCTCACAGACAGGACCAAATATCCGGCGCAAATTTTTACTGGCACTATGAGCGTTTTGTAAGGCATGACTTTGGTCTTTCGAGTGAGGAGTTTTGACCCTTAGTTGTTTGGACAAGCCGAAGTAGCAGCGGTTGCCAGGGGCGATTCTATGCCGGATCTCCACTGTGGTGTCATTTGTGGAATTTACGTTTGCCCCGAGGTAGACAAACTCCTTAACTACCTCGAAATTGTAGCTGTCAATTGTTATATTTTGTCCCAGGTGGTGAGCGACGGATTAGTTTTTGCTTGACAGCATGTATTTCGTTTTGTCCTCATTGATCTTAAGACCAACTCGTTTCGCCTGTTCTTCAATCGCCGTGAATACTTCCACAATGCCACGGCGAGAACAGGCGGTGATGTCGATATCACCCGTATCCTAGCGTACTCTGCGTATCCTAGCAGCTGGATGGACTTGTAAAAGATAGTTCCGAGGTCCTAGAACCGAATTGCACGGTGCATCGCGTGTTTTTTAGCGTAGCGCGACACAGCTGGATCAGTTTTACAGGGATCCCGAATTCGGCCATCGCACCAAACAGTTCTTCACGATGAATGCTGTCGTATGCGGCTTTGAAATCGATGAAAAGATGGTGTGTATCGATTCGAAACTCGTTGGTCTTTCCCAGGATTTGTCGAAGTGTGAAAATTTGGTCTATAGTTGATTTGCCGGGCCAGAAGCCGCACTGGTAGCTGCCGATTAGTGCGGTGCAAAATGGTTTTAGACGTTCACACAATACGCTGGACAGGATCTTGTATGCGACATTGAGCAGGGATATACCTCTATAGTTCTTGCAAGAGGTAGGATCGCCTTTTTTGTGGATGGGGCATATAGAGCTGGTATTCCAGTTGTCGGGCATGCTTTCATCTTCCCAAATTCTGCAGATGATCTGGTGCATGCTCCCTACCAGAACATCGCCGCCAGCCTTGAAGAGCTCTGATGGCAAGCCATCTGAGCCTGCGGCCTTGTTGTTCTTCAGCTTCTGAATTGCTGTGCCGACTTCTTCGATGCTGGGTGGGAGGACTACTTCAGCGGCTGGAGTTGGGATTTCCTCGGTCCCTACCACTCTCTCTTGGTCATGCTCGTTAAGCAGCTGCTGGAAATGCTGCTTAAATACATCCACTATTCCCTGCGGGTCGGTGACAAGATTACCCTCGCAGTTTCGAAGAGCCTGGGTGCCCTTTTTAAAGCCTCCTGCAAGACTTTTGGCTTTCTTGTAAAAGGCTCGTGTTTTATGTTTATCCGTAGACTCCCCGATATCCTTGAGCTGGAAGGCTGCGAAGATTCTTTTCATTTGTCTTAGCAGTTTTTTCTCCTCCCTTCTTCTGGCTCGGTACTCTTCTTGCGCTGCCCTGGTTTTCCTCTGCAGCGCCTTTTGGTACGCCTCGTCGGTTGCTGCCTTTTTCTGCTCATACTCGCCATCATATGTACCACGAGTTTCGAATTACGAATCACCTTTACGAATTAGTCTAATGCATGACAGCAAACAGCCTTAACACTTTTATATGAATATTCACATTTCTCCAAAAGAACCGCTGCAGGGTTTGTATGTCGCAATGTCCTACTGTACACAGTCGAGATAAACTTCACAAATATTCGAAACACTTAAGTACAAACGCTACAATGTAGTTTTTAATGCCGCCTTGATAGTTTGCTTACTCTCATTATTCAATCCCATCGCATCGCAACGGAAACCCGAAGCACAACCACAAGACCACTTTTCCAAGAATTAATTTCCTCCGTTATCTATAGGTATTTGCACGTCGATTGTATGTACATATTTTCCTTCGCTAATTGTACATTAGTACATTGTACAGAAATGGGTTTTGCGTGGATAGGTACAATACACGCATCCTATGCGGGCGCTATGGTACCTCTTAATGGGCCATTGAGTATCAGGTTTTATGTCGATTCAATTATAACGTACATATACTCATTCGTACTCGAGGAGTTCCATATGTACATGGATTTATATGTATGTGGTATGTAGGCTAGTTCAGGAAATTTATCTTTGATGCCAACTCGTGAAACGTAAACTCCGATTAAATGGAATTAACCGTGAGTGGACAAGTAAAGGGTGTTTTTTTAGATGTTGGGATTTAAGCTGGCAGCACTGTTTCTACAGATAGTAGACTTGACGGTTGAAAATTGACTTGCAGTTAGTACATTTTACCATTTTACTGTGTGTATATCCACACCAAGGTAACGCGTGCAAGTTGTGAAAACTTATTTTGAAAACTACGGTTCGGTTCGCCAACTTATCGTGCGCTACGTCCACCTATTGGTCGTCATAATCGTCCATTTGAGCAAGTTAGTCGGAACATGATGAATCGTTTTTGCACAACGAACACTCTAGTTAGATGACAAACAGTGTGAAGAGATGGAGCTGTTGCCGTTGGGGGCGCAGTTTTGAGGAGAATTCGAATGATTGGATTCGCCATCATGCACAACAATTGATCCAGTTTAATTCTCATTTTCAACGCAACATTTTGTTCTCCGATGAGAACGTTCTTGGCTTTACAGTCCATAAAGAACCTAAGCCGAGCTTCTCTCGATCACCTATGTTGTGTGTGATTTCATTTTCCCATAGGGGAAAGGGACCTACAGTTTATTGCCGGTTCCGAACGGCGAATTCCGAGAAGCTTTCATGACAGTTTTACTACGGGGGGTTTCGTCAGAACCCCGCTGAGGAGAAACACCGTGAAAAACGCGTTCGATGACCGGGATCGAATTCCGACATAGCCATGTCATCGAACGTATTTTTCACGGTCGGAATTCGATCCCGTGTCATCGACGTCAGAGGCAAACACACTAACCACTGCGCCACGGTGCTCTCAGCGGCAACGTAAGTGTGACATACATACACACATATGGTACGATTTATGGGCTGAAGGAATCATCAGATCCTATTTCCTCAAAGACGATGTTATGTTATGTTATGATTTGATTTTTGTAACTTTCTGTAATTTCTGACTTTTTCGTTACTCAGTTGAATCGCATTGACGTGACAGTGCTTTGGTTTCAACAAGATGGCGCAACATGACACACGGGGCGCGACACCATCAACATTTGCTGAGCCTGTGAACTGGTCTCCGCAATCCTGTGATCTCACACCTTTAGATTACTTTCTTTGAGGGTATGTAAAATCACTAGTCTATGCCGATAAACCAGAGACGTTGTACGGTTTGGAAGTCAACATTCGTCGTATTATTGCTGATATACGGCCCCAGTTGCTCGATAAAGTTGTCGAAAATTTTACTTCACGATTGCGCATCATTCGAGCTAGCCGTGGCGCCCATATGCCTGAGATCTTACATCAATAAAACTATAAATTAGACTAATTATAACATAAGACTAATGTCATAGACATTAATGCTAGCTTTGGATATTTTATGTTATACTAGCGTGCACCCGCGACTTCGTACGCGTCGAAATTGCTTGAACATTTCCTTAAGTTTTTAATAATAAGTAAACGCTTCAAATGGATCAAGGCAAGGTACGAAATTTTAATAAAAACCGGAGAAAAGCAAGAAAATATCAACTAAGAGACATTTTTGAACTAAAATTTGCTATTACCTAAAATGTTGTCTCAGTAAAATAACATGCTTTTATAAAAACTCTATGAACATATTAATACCAATATTAAATTAATGTAATGCTTCTCTATAAACAACATTGAGCGTAACCTCCATCAAACGTTGGCCCTGTTATTTATTGGTGGTCATTAGTTCATGAGAGCACCGTGGCGCAGTGGGTAGTGTGTTGGCCTCTGACGCCGATGACTCGGGATCGAATCCCGACACAGCCATGTCATCGAACGTGTTTTTCACGGTGTTTCTCCTTAGCGGGGTTCTGACAAAACCCCCTGTAGTAAAATTGTCATGAAAAGCTTCTCGAAATTCGCCGTTCGGAACCGGCAATAAACTGTAGGTCCCTTTCACCTATGTGAAAATGAAAACACACACAACATGGGTGATTGAGAGAAGCTCGGCTCAGGTTCTTCATGGACTGTAACGCCAACATACATACATACACACATCAGTTCATTACAAAGCTAACACAGATTGGGAATTGTGACCTTTTAAATTGAAATGGATAATTTGATGGGATTATTGGTATTCTAGGTACAAACACTGCTTCACCTTCACCATAACCGGATTCGATTACAGCTTCGATTATATACATTTTCAAAGAAACAATACGTAATCTAATACTGTTAGAGAGTTTCGGTGGGTTCAAATTGCGAAGCGGCATAATGGGAATACCAACTTTTAAGTCTATTTTTTGAAGTGGAAGGCCGGGTGCATTTATGCTATTCAAAAACTTGACTGGGTAGTGGACAGGTTGTTCTGTTTGACATATCGTATTTATGGATAAGAACGTTGATGAATTGCTAACCATTTTTTCCAATATACGGTTGGTCACGGAACCATACTTGATAATTTCTTGGCGCTAAAATTGATATCTTGCATAACCACGAATTCTCTTTAGGGATGAGATTCTCAATATCGTCATAAATGTTTGTTATAAGAGTTAGAGTATCTGCAACCACTCGAAGGAGAATATATGGAATTTCAATGTAATAGTTAGAATTGATTTCTGGATATTTTTCTCCGCCAATATTCAAGAGCATCTTACAGAATTCTGAGCCACCACACTGTGCTCTCATATTTTGTCTTAAATTAAGCTTTTCGATATGTGTCCAAAGTACTGAGCGTTTCAAACACGGATTCATTTTGTCTGCTCGTGTGCCTTTTGCAACAACAGGTTGTCTAAAGTCTCCTGCAAACAAATATGTTAGGTAGTCCACAGAATATTGGTTGTTATTTCTCTAATCTTTCATTGTTCTATTTACAGCATCTATAGATACTTTTCCGGCCATTGTTATTCATCCCAATCTAAAACACACAGTCTTGTAAAACTTTCGCTTTGCGATTATTTTTGGATATTCCAGAAACTGAAACTGAAACCGGAGGAAATCGTTCATGGAATTTTATTTTTATTCTTTACACTAAAAACAGGGTGGCAGTGGTGCAGTGGTTAACGTCATCGACTGCCGAGCGGACGGTTTATGGTTCAAATTCGCTTCATAGCCAAGAAAAAGTAATTCCTATACGGACAAAAAGTATGCAACGCAGTTGTGAATGGAAAGTGACCAGACGTACTGCTGCAGGCATAACACTCACAGTATATGGTCAATCGAAATTCATCCTCTGCGTATGCAATACTAAAGTGCTTAAACGAATTACTACGGACTATTACCAACGCGGAATTTGGTCGGCTCTCGTTTTATCTAGGTCTAAGACAACCACCCCTGAGAGTAGTGAACGAACATCAACGACCCCAACCACTGCACTCTGTTCAGGTTGTGTGAGTCAACACATCATAAGAGAATATAAAACTCTTGAACCTGCGTGAGTCTCTAAAAAAAAAAACTAAAAATCTGAACCTTTGTTAACATACGTATTTGCAAATGTACTTTATCAATTGTCGACTACTACATACCTCTACATTTACGTACAGAGTTGAATATTCGTTACAGTATTGGTGAACATGGAACAATCCATCGATTGTATGTATGTATGTATGTTGGCGTTACAGTCCATGAAGAACCTGAGCCGAGCTTCTCTCAATCACCCATGTTGTGTGTGATTTCATTTTCACATAGGTGAAAGGGACCTACTGTTTTATTGCCGGTTCCGAACGGCGAATTTCGAGAAGCTTTTCATGACAATTTTACTACAGGGGGTTTTGTCAGAACCCCGCTGAGGAGAAACACCGTGAAAAACACGTTCGATGACATGGCTGTGTCGGGATTCGATCCCGAGTCATCGGCGTCAGAGGCCAACACACTACCCACTGCGCCACGGTGCTCTCCATCGATTACCGATATCAAATCGTATAGTATAGTATAGCGTATAGTACCAAGAACGAATAGATCCATCATTTCGTTACATTTCTGTTTAAATAGATACTCTTGACACTGTATCGTGTCGATCAGAAGTTCAGTTGTAATTTCATCCCAATTAGGAATAATTGTAAATGTTATATATAGATCAGGACGGCCTTATTTTCTTACATAGCAGAATTCATCTTACGTACATTCATGCATGTACCGAGGTCCTACTATAAAAGATCAAGGTAAAATTACCAATCGTCCTCAATTTTTAGCATCTTGGTTATGATTGACAGCGTCTCGCAGGTGAACATAATTTTCAACTTTCAGCTTCTTCTGATTAGAAAGTATAAAGATATGTCTTTTTGTTTTAATTTTTGCATACACATCGACAATTGTCTGTTAATCGATGCCTATCCGCTTGTTAATACTGATAGGTCCTTACCAGTGCGGATTCAGGCCAGGGAAGTCCACCATCGACCAAATCTTCACACTACGGCAGATACTGGAAAAAACCAATGAATTTCAAGTCGACACTCACCACCTATTTGTCGACTTCAAAGCCGCATACGACAGCGTAATTAGAGACGAGCTATACAACGCTATGTCTTCCTTTGACATACCTGCTAAACTCGTTAGACTATGCAGGATGACTTTGGAGAATGCTCGCTGCTCCATCGGTGAACACCTTACCGATAGTCTTGATGTCAAAAAAGGATTTAGGCAGGGCGATGCGCTGTGGTGTGATTTCTTCAACATCATATTGGAAATGATTGTGCAAAAATCACTGGCCAATACAAGAGTTTTATTTCAAATCCTCGCAACTCCTTGCAAACGCCGACGATATTGACATAATATTAGATCACAGCGAGATGTCAATGAGGCGTTTGCGAGTATTGAGATGGAGGCGGGGAAAATTGGTTTGGCGGTAAACGAGGGCAAAACTAGTTATATGCTGTCATCAAAAAAGGACGCTCAACACCGACGTCTCGGCCAGAACGTTTGTATAGGCAGATATAAGTTCGAGGTAGTTAAGGACTTCGTCTACCTTGGCTCCGCAGTGACCTGGAACAACGACATCAGTTCCGAAATCAAACGCAGAATCACTCTTGCCAATCGCTGTTTCTTTGGGCTCAGGAGGCAACTGAGTAATAGAGCCTTCTTCCGAACGACAAAGTTGACTCTATATAAGACCCTTATCATCCCGGTCCTGTTGTATGGCGCAGAAGCATGGACACTATCAAAAGCGGATGAGGAGGCCCTTGGTCGGTTCGAGAGAAAGATTTTGCGCGTGATTTTTGGGCCTATAAACGCAGACGGGGGATGGAGGAGAAGATTCAACCACGAACTTTACGGGCTATACAGCGACATGAGCCTAGTCAGGCGTTTACGGATTCAACGCCTAAGATGGCTGGGCCGTATAGAGCGAATGGACACCATAGCTCCAGCCCGGAGAGTCTTTGAATCCAACCCCGAGGGACGAAGAAGCAGAGGACGGCCGCACTTAAGATGGCGCACACAGGTGGAAGGGGATCTCAGCCAACTGGGTGTGCGGCAATGGAAAAGGCTAGCGAAAGATCGTGCTAGATAGAGGGGCATGTTGGTTGAGGCCCAGGTTCACCCCGAACTGTAGCGCCCACTAAGAAGAATAAGATCCGCTTGTTATAAAAAAACATTCTATTTTCAAAAAATTCCCTTGGTCACATACTGACCTAGGTTAGTCAAACTAACTTTCGTCAATATCCCACAACCAATAGCACACTTCCGAGCTTTGATCCTTATTGTGTCCTTGTTGTATTTATCCTAGCTGCAATTCGTTTTTCTATAAATTCGAACAACCTTTAAACTTTGATGATCCCTATTATGCAAACCCTTTCATATAATTGGTATTCCCCTCCTTTCCTATTCTGATAGGTTAAGATATCAAATGTTCCAACAAATTCAATTTTATGTAAAACTAACTTTCGATCATTTATCCCACAACCAATAACACGCTTCCAAGCTTTGATACCTCTTGTGTCCTTGATAAATTAATCCTAGGTGCAAACTTTTTTCCTTGCGGTCAAGTAAGATAAATCACAATTTCCATTGTTATAAACAACAGTAAATAAACAAAAAGTAGCCTATGTTACTTCCGACGATCTCCACTTTATGACGAAAAAAGTTTCATCGTAATCAGTTAAGCCGTTTTGGAGATTATGCGAACAGACAGAGAGATTGATACACACGTTTTTACGGTATCGGTGAGGATGTTTGATTTTTATCTTCGGGCAAATGCCCCTGCATAAACGACAGATAGATACGAATAACTGGAAATCTTAAAAAAAAGTTTTGTATGAGATCTACCTTGCCATAATATCTGGAATTACATATGTAGATCGTGTTTCAGAGCCATGTGCCTGCATGGATTAGACTTTATTATCCAGAATTTTTTTTTTGATTTTCTTTGCCAACTCAAATACCCCAACGTATTATCTAACGGATATTGGTTTATTCTTCTAATAACTTTTATTGTTGTTTTGTGATTAAGTGTTTCGCGGATTCAATAATCAAGAAATCCAATTACAGAGTTTTTCGAAACTCGTTTATCCACGCCATAAACACAACTCTCTGGCCTCTGTGCTCGTTGAGCAAATAAATGATGAAACGATTCTAATTTCATGGCATGTTTATCTGAAATTAAAAATTTTCTACGGATAATGATAAGGGTTTCTGTGTTGTCTTAATGTTAAGACAGTTCCACTCTGCTCACTGCCCCTAAAATGCCCCCTCGACGGTAAATTATATGCGAGAAAGGATATTGCTTTAATCGTAACACCCACGATACGCATAGGTCCGATATGGCGGTTATGGCTCTGTTGTTTACTCTACTCGAAGGAGGAAAATGATTTAAATTTTACGACTGTACAACATTCCAACAAATGCCCGGGCTTAGTTTAAGTAATATTATACTTTCTCTAATTGAGGTCGATTTCCTGACATAAGCGGGTATAAGCTTCTTCCTTGTGATTGAACAGCTGCTACTTTTCATTAATTGGAGTTTAAAGGTTAAGTAATATGATGAGATGGCATTGCTGTCAAACTGGTTTATACGACAATAATTTTATGGATTTTTATGGAAACTATGGATTTGAGGACCTTTATTTCTATTGGTCAAGCTTATGACGATTTTTTTTTTTTTAAATTTGTGCGCACTCAAGGTCTAATAACCTTATTATGTCGGCGACACAGTGCGAGAAGAAGGTAGAGAGGAAGAGGAATAGAGGAGATGCCGATGGATAATGATCTTAAATGCTTGCATGTTGCATTGAGGGGGGAAAACCGAGTCCGGCAGGGAGTTCCAGATTCGTGTGGTTCGGTTAATGAAAGATTCTCTATATTTGACAGTACTTCCGAAAGCGGGCTTCAGAGTATATTGGTGAGCATTCCTAGAGAGACGTGTATTGCGGGAGAAATGTTGAAGGGGCGGAATGCAACTGGCTATTTCATCAGAGCATTTTTGGTGGTAGTAACGATAAAACAGGGAAGGCAGGTAACATTCCTGCGGTGTTCCAGCGAGTCTAATGTTTTGGTAATACTGGAGTCACCTATCAGTTTTATGGTACGTTTTTGTATTCTGTCTAGTAGGTGCAGTGAGGTCTTGGAAGCACCGGACCAGACATGAGCGTTAAACTCTAATTTGGGGCGAATGAACGCCTTACAGATTGTAGCCAGATCTAAGGGTGAGAAATATTTCTTGCATCTGTATAAGAATCCTAGGCATTTCGCAGCATTCTTGGCGACACTGAATATATGGTCGCTCCAATTAAGATTGTGAGCAACACTCATACCCAGGATGGAAAGCTTTTCAGTTTCTGAGATGCAAGTGCCATTCATGGATAATGGCTGCGGGTTATTTATACGCTTTAACGACAAGATACAGCATTGTGTTTTGGAAGCATTAAATTCCACTCAATTGTTTTTACCCCATTGGATGATGCTGTCGATATCGGAATTTAATGAGTTCATCATACGCTGTCGCTCACTATCTACAACCGAAGTGCAGGGTCGTAAACTAGTGAACGAATATGAGATGCTGAGGGTACTGTCGTCAGCGAAGGAGTGAATTGGATTAGAAGTAACAGACAAGAGATCATTTATAAAAATGAGAAAGAGTGTCGGAGACAAAACGGAGCCCTGGGGAACACCGGCATTTACAAATTGAGTATTAGACTTGAATCCGTCCAAAACAACTTGAATTGAACAGTTCGAAAGGTAGCTTCTAATCCATTGAAGAAGAGACCCATCGATCCCAAAAGCACGCATTTCCGACAAAAGGGCTTCAAGCCAAAATCTGTCAAATGCTTTCGAAATATCCAGTGCAGCAATTTTGCTTTCACCTGCTTGGTGAAGCGAGTGATTACACTTTTCGGCGAGATATGCCATCAAATCACCAGTGGATCTGTTGCTGCGGAAACCTTATTGACGGTCATTGAGGAGTTTCTGTGATTCAAGATATTTCATAAGCTGACCGTTAATCAGCGTTTCCATGACTTTGGAACGAAGGGATTTTAGTGCAATGGGTCGGTAGTTGGAGGGAGAAGATGATTCGCCTTTTTTGGGTATGGGCTAGACAAATGCTGTTTTCCACCTACTCGGAAAGAGCCCAGAGGAGTAGGAAAGATGAAAGAGCAGTGGTTTTGCTAGCGTAGAAGAACACCTCTTGACAACTATTGGGGCAATACCATCTGGACCAGCAGATTTGTGTATGTCGAGGTCCTTAGGAATCCTTGCGACTGTACGAGTGCGGAAGTGGATTAGTTCCATGCTGGAATTGACGCACTCTAGTACAGGCGGAGACAAAGTACAAGCTGGGAACTGAGAACTGATTGCGAAATGGGATTGTGGATGAGCGTCGGTATAGACGACGTAGTTGAGTTTTTCTACAAACGACCAGAAACTTTTGCTACCTTTGGGACACTGAAGGATTTCATGCCTTAATTTTTGGTCGGATTGGAATTTAACCCGTCGAATGTGGGTGTTGCAGTCATTTCTGGCTCGTATGTACTTTTTTCGGTTTTCCTCAGAACTGTTTGCCTTGTAGGCCCGAGAACTTAGCTCCCTGATCCTAATAGCCTTTTGCAGCTCAAGTCCTTAGGCCTGGTGCTTTTAATCTTGCCGGGAATAAAATTTGCCATACCGATTCGGATAATGTTTGCGATAATATCAGTTGCGGCGTCCACGTCGTTGTCGAGGAAGCACAACGACCAGATAAAGATCCGAAAGAAGTTGTTAAGGCCGCACCAGTTGGCTTTGTCGTATAGCCATAGTGTTCTCTTAGGAGCTTTTTCTTTAACTGGATGGTGGGAGTTCGAGAATTTCGCTGATATCATGCAGTGGTCAGACAAGCCTAGGGGTTCCAATACATCGATCGTGTATTTGTCAGGCTGAGAGGTAAGAAACAAGTCCAGTGTGTTGGCGGTATGACCAGCAACATCGGGGATACGTGATGGCTCATTCACAAGTTGAGTTGAGTGATTTAACTCAGCAAAAATTTCAACATACCTTCCTTCGGGTGTTGTCTGTCCAGAATGTCGAAGCCACTGAGAATTGTGTACATTGAAATCGCCCGCTAAAACGATTTCAGTGCGAGGGAACAGGGAAACAATTCTTTGGATGGAATCAGACAGTGCGTCGAATGCATCAAATGTTGCATTCCTGTCTAGATTGGGGCTTCTATAAAGAAAACAGTAGTTGATGGAGTGCTTGCGGAATATGAATTTAAGCCATATGAAATTAAATTCCGGGGTGGATGTTTGGCTATACTGTGGAAGTAACTGGTAAGCAATATCACTACGGACATAGATGGCGAGACCACGGCGAGAGACGAATAATGGCACTAAGCTATATCCAGGAAGACTGGAATCCGAAGGATCAGACTTTTCATCGACCCGTGTTTCACAAAGTGCCAAAACAGCCGGTTTGTGGCGAGAGAGATGGACATGCGTGGCAAAGAAATTCTTCCGTAACCCACGAATATTGCAGAACTGCAGACAGAAATCCCTCATCAATGCAAACTACAAAACATGTATAGATACAAAACCGTTAAAGCAGAGACGCGTAAGTGAAGTTCTATCGCCGGATTTGCAAAAACAAACTACCGTAGGTGTTATGCCCTTACGACAGTAAGATTTGCTCCACCAACAAGGAACAACACACGCGACCCGCTACGCGTCGGGATGATGTTTGGACCTGATGTCTCTTATTTTATTGTGTGTTGAAAATAGTAATCTGCCACTGAGTACGGTGTGAAAAGCAATTTACAGAAAGCAGATGGTCTTTTCTTATGGTTAAGTTAGCCTAGAAACGGTGAAATCAACTGATGTGTTTGTACGGAGTCTCAAAAACCCTTCACATGTTGAAAAGAAAGGCTTTAGGTACATATATGTAGATCTTTTGTAGAGCTCAGGATTAGGGGAGGACAGATCGCGTTTGAATCGTCGACCAATATCGTTAGCATAACCATCTGGTCTTTCACTCTAGAAATTTACATTTCAGAGATTGAGGGTGGGACAAACTTATCTATGCTAGTCTTGTAGATTTACCTATACATGTAGAAGATTTTTATGGGGAAACCCCTCGCCACTCTTCGGTGTGCCTTTTAGCTGCCCTTTGGTCTTCTCCTTCTTTGGTGGCGTTGCAGCCCACGAAGGGCCAGTGCCAACCTTGTTTCACAATCACCCATGTTGTGTGTGATTTATTTTTTACACAGGTCAAAGGGACCTACAGTTTTATGCCGATTCCGAACGGCGTGAGTTGAGAAGCTTTCTCATGGCAACGGATTTTGCAATCTTCGAAACAGTTACATATGTATGTAAGTCGATTACCGGAATGGCCCTTTACTTCTCTTCAACGCGGCTTGTATCTTCTCTATCGACTCAAATCGGTGTCCTCGGAGCGGTATTTTAAGTTTATTGAACAGCATTTAAAAAATTATTGGTGTCATCATCGGTCACTGTTTCATTGGTAGTCACGGACAAAAACTGGGGCAAGTTCCAAATGACTTCTGCAGAAGCTGCTTAGACGAAGAGGAGGTCGGATCCATTAATCACCTACTCCGCGCCTATCCGGCTCTCTGCTCAATCAGGAAACGCTACTTAGGACCCTACTCTCTTAACGACCTGACGGACGTTCAGCGGATAAGGATAACTGGCCTTCTTAACTATTTAAGGCGCACTAAGTAGTTCCACGAAGTGGAAGTGGTTTAAACCCCCTCGTAGCAACACAACGGGCCTCTCCGGCCTAAGTGTATTATTCCCACTCTGGGGAGGCTACGGACTACCTACGTACATACCTACCTAGATCCCACCGTACCCTTAACTGGTCGTTGTGCTTCCTCGACAACGACGTGGACGCCGCAACTGATATTATCGCAAATATTATCCGAATCGGCATGGCAAATTTTATTCCCAGCAACATTAAAAGCACCAGGCCTAAGGATAATACGTGGTTTGACTGAGTTGCAAAGAGGCTATTAGGCTCAGGGAGCTACATTTTCGGGCTTACAAGGCCCGAAAGAAAAACCGAAAAAAGTACATACGGGCCAGAAATTACTGCAAAACCCACATTCGACGGGTTAAATTCCAATCCGACCAAAAATTAAGGCATAAAATCCTTCAATGTCGCAAAGGTAGCAACAGTTTCTGGTCGTTTGTAAAAAACGTAAAAAACTCAACTACGTCGTCTATACCGACGCTCATCCACAATGACATTTCAGCTACCACCCCCTTAGACAAAGCTAACCTACTTGCTGCCCATTTCGCAACCAGTTCTCAGCTCCCAGCTTGTACTTTGTCTCCATCTGCACTAGAGTGCGTCAAATCCACCGTGGAACTAATCCACTTCCGCACTCGCACAGTCGCAAGGGTTCTTAACGACCTCGACATATACAAATCCGCTGGTCCAGATGATATTGCCCCAAAAAGGGCGAATCTTCTTCTCCCTCCAACTACCGACCCATTGCACTAACGTCTCTTCTTTCCAAGGTCATGGAAACGCTGATTAACCTACAGCTTATGAAATATCTTGACTCACAGAAACTCCTCAATGACCGTCAATACGGTTTCCGCACCAACAGATACACTGGTGATTTGATGGAATATCTCGCCGAAAAGTGGAATCACTCGCTTCACCAAGCAGGTGAAAGCAAAATTGTTGCACTGGATATTTCGAAAGCATTTGACAGATTTTGGCTTTAAGCCCTTTTGTCGAAAATGCGTGCTTTTGGGATCGATGGGTCTCTTCTTCAATGGGTTAGAAGCTACCTTTCGAACTGTTCAATTCTCTCGACAGATTAAGGTTGCGCTATACGAAAACTTATTCATCTCGGTTTTCCTCTATGGCGAAGAGGCTATGTATAGTCCGCTTGTATAAACGGAGAGTGGAGGGGAAGATATAACGACGAACTGTACGGGCTGTAAAGCGACATCGGCCTAGGCCATGTAGAGCGAATCGACAACACAACTCCAGCCCGAAGAGTTTTCGAGTCCAACAAAAATGGACGATGGAGCAGAGGACAATCGAATATATGGTGGCGCGCACACGTGGACAAAAGATTGTGCCAGCTGGAGAAGCTTCTTGGTTGAGGCCCAGGTTCACACCGGACTGAATTGCCGCACAAATAAGTAAGTCTGATGACTTCATTTAGAAGCAGTGTATAATAGTATATACGTCATGAGAAATTAAAACCACACATGTGACCATGAAACTTAGGTAATAACCGAAAGTGGTTTCGCGAAAAAGTGTTTTCTTTGTGTCGTACTTACTCGCCAAAGCAGAAGTGCGATGATCGAGTATCCATTTACCCATTACATCACAGAACCTGACAAGATATGAGCAGTGTAAGTCTTTCTCTTTTTTGATATATACCTAACGCTCCCATCTATCCTGTATTTCGCAGGATTATCCTGTTTTCTCATGCCAATATACCACTCCTGTATTTTCCCAAGTAAAACCTGTAAAAAGAGGGCATGGGCTCGGACATACAGGGTAAAATTGTTGATCGCTCTCAACCTGGCGAGATGCCAGCAACGATCCCTGTTTAAATGCCCGGGACAAGTTGACGGCGCCCTCTAGATAGCCTCTAGATAGCCTCTTCAACAACCGTCGGGAGGTGAACAAACGTATGCAGCGACAAAACCCCGACCAGAATGGCGGTAGTGCGCCGGGCTAACAATCCGCCCACGTAAAAAAAAACGAAAGGTTATGAATGAGCAAGATGCCTCGGACACACGGATGGATACTCGACGACGACAATGCACGAAAAAGGAACACGATTTGCGAGTATGCTCCTGGAATGTCAGAACCCTGTACACTCCCGGAGCTGCTCATAAACTAGAAGGAATCCTCACGCAGTACAAGGCGGATATTACTGCGGTCCAGGAAATACGCTGGATAGGAAACGGTATGATTAGGAAGAAAAATTGCGACATTTATTACAGCTGTCACAAAAGGTTGCACTTACTGGGATGCGGATTCGTCGTGGGAAAGCGGCTAAGGTCGAAGGTCATCGACTTTAAACCTATAAGTGATCGCCTCGCTGTGATCCGCATAAGAGGCAGATTTAACATCAGCCTTATATGTGCACACGCCCCTACCGACGAGGCTGACGACCCTATCAAGGAGGACTCCTATGACCTCCTGGACCACGCCTACGGAGCTTGTCCGGAGTACGATGTAAAAATCGCGTTCGGGGACTTCAACGCCAAAATCGGTAAGGAGAACACCCTTGCCGGAGTGATCGGAAAGCACAGCCTCCACGATACAACAGATAACGGCTTCCGACTCACGGACTTTGCGACAGCTCGTAGTGCGGTGATAAGTAGCACAAGATTCCCTCGTAAGCGAATCCACACAGCAACCTGGCGATCTCCGGACGGTCGAACCGCCAACCAAATCGACCATGTGCTCATTGACGCAAGGCACTCGTCAAATATCCTGGATGTACGAACATTCAGAGTGTCGACTCTGACCACTTCCTCGTAGCAGCAAGATTCAGAGCTCGACTGTCCAATGTCAGAAAGCTGCACCAGCCCACAAGGAGGAGGTTCGACATTGGGCGCCTGAGCACACCGGAAGTTGCCAGAGTCTACAGGGAGCAGCTGAGCGAAGACTCTACGGTATGCCTACGTCGAACACAAATGCCAATAATATGTGGCTGCATTGCCGCTCAGTCATTAAGAAAGTAGCCCAAACCACCTTAGGGTACATACCACCCCCGACAAGAAACCCGTGGGATGATGGCGAGTGTGAGCAGAAAAAGGCAGCAACCGACGAGACGTACCAAAAGGCGCTGCAGAGGAAAACCAGGGCAGCGCAAGAAGAGTACCGAGCCAGAAGAAGGGAGGAGAAAAAACTGCTGCTAGGAGGCTAGGGATAAACATAAAACACAAGCCTTTTACAAGAAAGCAAAAGGCCTTGCAGAAGGCTTCAAAAAGGGCACCCAGGCTCTTCGAAACTGCGAGGGTAGTCTTGTCACTGACCCGCAGGGAATAGTGGATGTATTTAAGCAGCATTTCCAACAGCTGCTTAACGAGCATGATCAAGAGAGACTGGAAGGGACCGAGGAAATCCCAACTCCAGTCGCTGAAGTAGTCCTCCCACCCAGCATCGACGAATACGGCGCAGCTATTCAGAAGCTGAAGAATAACAAGGCCGCAGGCTCAGATGGCTTGCCATCAGAGCTCTTCAAGGCTGGCGGCAATGTTCTGGTAGGGAGCATGCACCAGGCCATCTGCAGAATTTGGGAAGACGAAAGCATGTCCGACGACTGAAATACCAGCTCTATTTGCCCATCCACAAAAAAGTCGATCCTACCTCTTGCAAGAACTATAGAGGTATATCCCTGCTCAATGTCGCATACAAGATCCAGCGTATTGTGTGAACGTCTAAAACCATTTTGCACCGCACTAATCGGCAGCTACCAGTGCGGCTTCCGGCCCGGCGAATCAACTATAGACCAAATTTTCACACTTCGACAAATCCTGGAAAAGACCAACGAGTTTCGAATCGATACACACCATCTTTTCATCGATTTCAAAACCGCATACGACAGCATTCATCGTGAAGAACTGTTTGGTGCGATGGCCGAATTCGGAATCCCGGTAAAACTGATCCAGTTGTGTCGCGCTACGCTAAAAAACACGCGATGCACCGTGCAATTCGGTTCTAGGACCTCGGAACCATTCGAAACATGCACCGGATTTCGGCAAGGAGATGCGCTGTCATGTGACTTCTTCAACCTGGTGCTGGAGCAGATAGTGCGACGGGCAGGCGTCAACAGGGAAGGCACTATCTTTTACAAGTCCATCCAGCTGCTAGGATACGCGGATGATATCGACATCATCGCGTGTTCTCGCCGTGGCATTGTGGAAGCATTCACGGCGATTGAAGAACAGGCGAAACGAATTGGCCTTAAGATCAATGAGGACAAAACGAAATACATGCTGTCAAGCAAAAACCAATCCGTCGCTCACCACCTGGGACAAAATATAACAATTGACAGATACAAATTCGAGATAGTTAACGAGTTTGTCTACCTCGGGGCAAACGTAAATTCCACAAATGACATCACAGTGGAGATCCGGCATAGAATCGCCCTTGGCAACCGCTGGTACTTCGGCTTGTCCAAAGAACTGGGGTCAAGACTCCTCACTCGAAAGACCAAAGTCATGCTTTACAAAACGCTCATTCTGCCAGTCTTGCTGTACGGAGCCGAAAGCTGGAGGATAAGCCGAACAGCGGAGCTGATTTTGGGTTCTTTCGAACGTAAAATTCTGCGCCGGATATTTGGTCCTCTCTGTGAGGAAGGTGAATGGAGAAGAAGACACAACCGCGAACTCTACGAGCTGTATTAAGATGTGGATGTAGTCCGGAAGGCAAGGATCCGTCGACTACACTGGCTCGGCCACATCGAGCGCGTGGACATCAACGCTCCAGCTAAGAAGGTCTTCGACTCCGAGCCTCCTGGTTCGAGAAGAAGAGGAAGACTGGGCCTCCGGTATAAAGACCAAGTAATCGCGGATGTAAGACATCTTGGTCTTGATAACTGGAAGCAGTGTGCCTGGGACCATCAAGGATGGAAGGCAGCTATAGCTCAGGCTCAGATCCTCCATGGATCGCTGGCCTGATAAGTAAGTAAGTAAGTAAAACCTGTAATCCAATGCAAGCAGATTCACAGAGTTTAAAATTATTTTATGTTCATCTCCTTAACTTAACCATTACCATTACTTTAAAACTTACCAGCAAAGATCTTTCAAACTAAGATTTAAATACTTTAATTGTTTTTAATTTTGTATCCTTGAGCGATTGTGCTTTTCCACGCATACATAGGTGTACGTGCTTTTGCGTATGCCCCAGTTATGCCACCAAGATCGTACTAGGAGATTTCAATGCAAAGCTGGGGAAAGAAGATCAATCATAGGAAAGCATAGCCTCCATAAAACTACATTCGACAACGGATTTAGGCTAATCGATTTCCTAACAGGGCGTAAGGAGGCATACGATTCCCCCATCCCGGCATTCACAAGGGTATCTGGCGATCCCGTGGCCAATCGACCACCAACCAGATTGATCACATTGCTATCGACGCCAGATACTCCTCCAGTATTCTCGACGTACGAACCTTCCGAGGAGCCAACATCGACTCGGACCACTACCTTACCAAGATACGAATGAAGATATCAGGAATATTTAGGAGTCGAGTAGGACAACGTCAGTTTGACGTCGAAAAGCTACAATCGCAAGAGACTGCTGGAATCTTTGCCGATCGTATCTCCTTCAAACCTCTCTTAAAATCCGCCCACAACAGCATGGGCGCATTGCCAGAGCGCCGCTAGCCCAGCGCCGGGCCTCAGAGGTGCTGGGTTTCAAACCGCCACCACCTAGAAACCCCTGGTTCGATGAACAATGCGAACAAGCCCGTGCAGCAAAACACGAGGCATATAAAGCCATGCTGCAACGATGGACGAGAGCTGCTCGCGAAACCTATGAGCAGAAGAGAAGAGAGGAACACACGCTTTTCAGAAGAAAGAAGAGAGAGCACGGAAAGTGTGAGATCGAGGAGATGGAAAGATGCTTCCGCAGGAATAACGTCCAGAAGTTTTACAATAACGTAAAGTGAACACGCCATGGCTACAAAGCCAGAGCGGTGGCCTGCAATAACGGCAATGACAGAAAAGAAACCGTTGTCAGGCAAAACGATCCATTCGTAATGGACGACGATGTAAGAGAACTCCGTCGACCCGACCTAGACGAACTCAAAATACCAATATCAAGACTTAAGTCTAATAAAGCCGCGGGCACAGAGTCTGCCGAGTTTTTTAAGGCGGCTGGAGATGAGCTGGTAAGATGAACGTACCATCTCATTTGCAAGGTATGGTCGGATAAAAGCATGCCCGACGAATGGAATCTCAGCATCGTTTTTCCGGTTCATAAGAAAGGAGACCCCTATAACTGCGCCAACTATAGGGGAATAAGTCTCTTTAACATCGCATATAAGATCTTCTCTGCCGTAGTGTGGGAACGCCTGAAACCGTTTGTGGATAACCTGATAGGCTCTTATCAGTGTGGTTTCCGGCCAGGTAAATCCACAATAGACCAAATATTTACGCTACGGCAGATTTTGGAGAAGACCCAGGAATACCAAATCTGCACTCACCACCAGTCGTCGATATCAAGGCTGCATATGACAGCGTGTATAGAGATGAGCTATACAAAGCCAAGTCTAGTTTAAACATCCCTGCCAAACTCGTCCGACTGTGCAGGATGACAATGGCTGCTCCATTAAGGTCGGTAATGAGCAAACCGAGACCTTTGATGTAAAAAAAGGATTTAGGCAAGGTGACGCGCTGTCATGCAACTTTTTCAACATCGTGCTTGAAAAGATCGTGCAAGAGTCACTGGCCAACACAAGAGGTACGATTTATTTCAAGTCTACGCAATTGCTTGCGTACGCCGACGACATTAACGTGATTGGACGGACACAGCGAGACGTCAATGAGGTCTTTGTTAGCATTGAGGTAGAGGCGGCTAAGATGGATCTCAAGGTTAATAAGGGTAAAACCAAATATCTGCTTTCATCAAAAATAGACGGGCAACACCGACGTAATGGCCAGAACGTCACCATGGGCTCACTGATGACCGGCGACAACAACACCAGCGCTGAGATAAAACGCAGAATCACTACTGCCAACCTCTGTTGCTTTGGACTCAAGAGGCAATTGAGAAGTAGAGCCCTCTCTCGGAGAACCAAGGTAACACTATATAAGACCTTGATCATTCCAGTCCTCCTTTACGGCGCAGAGGCATGGACCTTAACAAAAGCGGATGAAGATGCCCTTGGTCGTTTCGAGAGGAAAACTCTGCGCACTACCTACGGTCCCGTTTGTTCAAACAGTGTACGGAGGAGAAGATTTAACGAAGGACAGTACGGGTTGTACAGCGACATCGGCCTGGTACGACGTCTACGGATACAGCGCCTAACGTGGCTAGGCCATGTAGAGCGCATGGAAAATACAGCTCCAACCCGAAGAGTCTTCGAATCCACCCCAAAAGGATGTCGCGGCAGAAGACGGCCGCATCTACGGTGGGGCACGCAGGTGGAAGGGGACCTTATCCAACTGGGCGTCCGGCGCTGGAAACAGCTGGCCAAAGACCGTGCCAGCTGAAGCGCTTTTTAATTGAGGCCCAGTTTCACCATGGACTGTAGCGCCACCAAAGTAAGAAAGTAGTAAGTAAATAACATATGTACATCTATTTTTCAATTTATCCTGTATTTCAGCGAAACAAATATGGGAACGTTATGTATACCCAGTAAATGATGTCGATGATTGTTGTCAAGGAAAGTAACTTCAATACCAGGTGGTCTCATGCTTACATTAGATGGCTTTATACATATGTACATATGTATACCGTACATTCCAAGGACAACTCAACACCAGTATATTCCATGATTCATAAATATTATATTCCTAGTGGCCTACAATTCTCACGCCTAAATCATCAAAACAATAGCTGTTCTCGTCGTGTCACATTGTTCGCATATAGTATTCCCCAATCACTTTCCTGTCTACAAAATTAAATGAGTTCGCCACCAAGGAAATAAGGACTATGAACACAATACTATTCGAGTTGGTGGCTGACCTTTTGGAATAACAATTCCACTTCGTTGAATTCTATTCCACTTTTGTCCTTGAAAGATATTCCTGCAACTTTTTACATCCCAGATTGTGCTTTTGTTTTATTAGATATATGTACATATGTATGTACATGTATCTAGTATTAAAATAAATATATCGAAAAAGTTCGTTCAGATAATAAATGAGGTTTGTGGGAAAGTTTATAAAAAAATATCTTATTCAAGGCGATTTGGGAGGTAATATTTTAAGAATTCAATTAAATCCTAATTGAACCAAGCTAGATTTAAGAAATATCATCAAAAATACCAAAAGAGGGGAATCTAAGGCTTTCAAGGAGTAACTGAGGTGTTACATGGCAATCTCACCAACAACGCTTGTATGAGTATATGGTGGAACATTCAACTTTAGATACATATCCATCACAGATAAATTTAAAAATGGTAGAAATACTCGTCTGCACGTTGAATAATGCTAGCGGAAAACTTCGAACAGATATATCTTGACTTGAGGGTAAAAAATCGAATAAAATCACGACGATTCTAAACAGTGACAAGTGCCAACAACAGAGGCAAGACACTCAATAGATACGCACCCTTAGCGCGTACTGAAGCTTTCCTCCTTCATTCCCGTATTTTCTATATAATGGAAATTGAGTTAATTACCTCATTAATTCCCCCCAATGAAGAGGGTGAATTGGTGAAACCGCTGAAAGCGATTTTCCACGATAGAGTGATTTTCGCGGTGCTACATACTTTTTTGGGATTTACTAACTTCAGAGGGTTTAGGTGGCCTTGCCAGCAGGAAGGGCTCAGAACTTTTAAAGTATTTGAAAAAAGGTAGGTTCATATTAATGCAATTTTAAAAGGATTTTATGGAGTAGCAAAGTAAAATCAGGGATAGTAGTCTGTTTAAAGAGTTTCGAATTTGCATTATTTTTCTTGATTTTCATCTGATTGCCGACTTGTTCTGTAATTAAATTTGCTTATGAAACACTATACGACGCATTTTATGTGTATTTATAAATACCGTGATACAAGGACACATTTTAGTGTCCACAATTAAGAAGCTTGAGAAGGGTTACTAGCCCCTTTAACTCAAATGAATTAAACTGAAATGAAATAATATAAGAGTAACGTCCATTTCAAAATGTTGGTTAGTAACCAAACATTCGTAGATAGTATATGTATCAGTCAGCCCGAAATAAATCCAATTTACCTTTAGTATTTTTGGATGCCCTTTTTTACACCTTCTCACACGTGTTCTGAAGTTTATGATTATCACAATAGGTTTATGGTCTACGTAAAAAACACACTCCTTATCATTCTAGAATTTGCTTTTTTTGGTTACGTACATACATACGTACATGTGATAAATCCCAACAAGTGACGGGCCTAAGCATGAGTAGTAGTATGCTCGTACATCGTGTGTTCTCATGTATTTTGGATATTGTTACCCAAAGTAATAATTCTGTTTCATGATCTGTATTAAATCTGATAGACGGTTGGACGCCTATTGCTCTTTATCGGAAATTTATGTCAGTTTCATTTCAGTGTCCCAAAAGGACATTTTGCCACGGAAATAAAATTACTAAATGGAGTTGAAATCACGCTTATTTTGTCACCACGCATTACTCATAGCTTTATGATTTAAGAAGCAAGCTCAGAAGGAAAGGGTACGACACTTCAGAGAAACCAGAAATAACTACTCTATATTGTACCCTACTCATCTTTAAGCTAGTTTATAATGGACTATTTGAATCAAAGATAAGTTATACGATCTCCTAGACAGAACGTACATATGTATGTTAGGTATTTAATATAAGTGTCTTTGAACGAGACATCGGCAAACATACATAGCTTACACAACACCACATTCGATAACGGACACTGGCTGATAAATCTTGCTACGAGGCGAAATCTCCTTCTAGCCAGTACGCGCTTCCCGCATCTCGATATGTATACACAAAGGCACTTGGCAGTCGCCAGATCAATCAATTACTAACCAGATTGATAACATCGCGATCGACGTCAGACCCTTCTCCACTATACTTGATGTTCGAACTTTCCGAGAAGCTAACATCGATTCGGACTTGTAATAGCCAAGATGCACCTACGGATATAACGAACGCAGCGGAGTAGAGCACAGAGTTGGAAAGCTACTATTGCCAGAAGCCGCTCGTGCTTTTGCGAATCGCGTCCCCTTTAAGCTCTCATACACCTCAATTCTCCACGCAATCAATAGAACAACAGTGGAATGTTTGCAAATAAGCCCTGAAAAGCATTGCATCTTAAGTTTTGGGCTTCAAGGCTCCACCACGAGAAACAACAGGTTCGAAGACGAGTGCAGACAAATTCACCCAGCGGAGTAAGAGGCATATAAAGCCTAGCTTTATAGAAAAACAAGGGCAGCTCGTGAGCTCTACGAGTTAAAAAAAAAAAACCAGAGGAGCATAAGCTTCTCAGGAGAAAGAACACGAGAAGCCCGAGATTGAGGACTTGGAGAAGTGTTACCAATGAATTTTAAACCGACACTCACCACCTAGGTATGTATTTTTCGACTTCAAAGCCGCATACGACAGCGTAATTAGAGACGAACTACAACCTTTGAGGGCGCCGTAGCGCAATGGTTAGTGTGTTGGACCCTGACGCACGATGAGCGAGTTCGGACCCCGATAACACCAACGCCATCGAATGTTTAGTTCGCGGGGTACTGGCAAAACACCTGTAGTAACCTTGCCATGAGCACCGTGGCGCAGTGGGTAGTGTGTTGGCCTCTGACGCCGATGACACGGGATCGAATCCCGACACAGCCATGTCATCGAACGTGTTTTTCACGGTGTTTCTCCTCAGCGGGGTTCTGACAAAACCCCCTGTAGTAAAATTGTCATGAAAAGTTTCTCGAAATTCGCCGTTCGGAACCGGAAATAAACTGTAGGTCCCTTTCACCTATGGGAAAAATGAAATCACACACAACATGGGTGATTGAGAAAAGCTCGGCTCTGGTCCTTCATGGGCTGTAACGCCAACATACATACATACAATCTTGCCATGAAAAAGCTTCTCGACTAACGCCGTTCGGAATCGGTATTAAACTGAAGGTCCCTTTCACCTGTGTAAAAAATAAATCGCACACAACATGGGCGATTGAGACAAGCTTGGCTCTGGCCCTTTATGGGCTGTAACGCCACTAACGAAGAAGATTACCTGTGACATCCCTACTAAACTCGTTAGACTATGCAGGATGATTTTAGAGAATTCTCGCTGCTCCATCAGAATCGGTGAAGACCTGACCGATATTTTTGGTGTCAAAAAAGGATTTAGGCAGGGTGATGCGCTGTCGTGTCGAAATGATTGTACAAAATTCAGTGGCCAATACAAGAGGCACAATTTATTTTAAATGCTCCTCGCATACCCGGATGACATTGACATATTCGGAAGAACACAATGCCTTGAGTCTAGTCAGGCGTATAAGGGTTCAACGCCTAACATGGCTAGGCCATGGCTAGGCCACTTTATAAGTGGCTTGTTGACTTTGTGAAAGGTAATCGTCGGCTCTTTTCATGTCGTTACTCATCTGTTTCTACGAATCATAAACACTCGGCGATGAAGAACGTAATTCACGTGTGTGTGAGTGCCATTATCGTGATGCTGAAAGGGAAATGTTTTATCATTGAACAGAAAATTCAACAAACTGCAAGATGCTGCGAATGTGAAATTAGGTATAGGAAAGTTCTCAATTTTCAAACTCATAAATCCAAATTTCTGAGATAAATATGAAATCTGAAATATGTCGAAATTGTTTCGAAGACTGCGTATGGGTTGGTGAATTGCTGAAAAGCCTGAATAAACTGCTATGTACCCACGGATCGTAAGTGTAAAAATAATTCTATGTGTCTAAATGGGAGAAGCTAGAACCACTTCTTACACTATCGTTATGAGAATTGATTAAAGGAAGTTCATTAATAATACTAATCATAGCAAATGACCGTTCACCATTTTTAGAAAAATCTTCATAATTTACTAAATTAAATTTAGTAGTTTAATAGCTCTGTCGCCTTCACTCCTTCTGATGAAAACATATGTATGTATCAATCCCTTATCCATCCATTCAAATAGTTTGAGTTTCTTCTTCTCTCACAGTATTCATTATTTGCTACTTTCGCTAGAGAGAAGTAAACCTTACAGCCACAGTGGATGGATGGACAGCGGCATTATCGGAGGTATTGTCTTTTCTTTTACTCTTATTTATTTTCAAAACACTAGATTCAATGTCATTTGGTTGTAAATGCACTCAAGTGCACTCCTAATTGCACTAAAATAAAACAGATCGAAATTGCTATCATTACTCTTCAATTAGCGTTCTCTGCCATTGGAAGATAAAGTACACAAGACGATTTTTACAATCAATCATTCTGAAAATGTAAGAAAAATGTTTCGCCTCTTTTTTTCTGTTTATCACATCGTTTCGAGTTTGTGAATAAATTACAGCAAATTTACATAAAGTGGGAAGTGATTTAAGCCTACAGCAAATAGAAGACGAGAAAAGCAGAATAGATGTCCAGAAGAGATTACAAAATAGAACACTCAGATAAGAGTTAATATTTCTTGTGTAGAAAAACGTATCTACACAATTCTACTGACAAACAATATTGGTTAATTTTTTTTCGACAGAAAATATGTAATTTGGTAGAAAGAGTAATTAGCTAAAACTTCAGTAAACTTTTAGTAAGCTCTAGGATTGGTCTTCAGCCACGTAAGAAAATAAGCCACGATATGTGTGTCGCATCATAATTCACCGAAATCTACCCATCAAACAAAGCAGTACTATCTGCGTAGAGACTCATCAAAGGAACCACACTCAAACTCACTTATCCCCTTCAAATCAACCATTTTATCCCACATGAAGCTAAAGTTCCGAAATCCTTTTGCTACTCTTGTCTGATAATTAAATTTCCCGCATTCATGTAATATACATACATACATTTGTACCACTTCGCCAAATAAATTTTGTTTTCCCTTTCCCTTTTTTTTCAACCGCCATTTAGCCCGCCATCCTAAGGCAAATTAACACTTATGGCTTAGATCTATCATTCATTACAACCCTTTGGGTTTTGACTAATTCGAGCATTTCACCTCGTAACACATCACTGTTTAAATCCATAGAGTTTAATTACTAATCTAAACTGGGCACTCATGAAGCACGGCAACGGTTGGTACCGAAAATAATTTCACAAGAATATCCTTCGAAGGAACCGGATGAGCTTTCCAACCTTACTCGACGAACCAAAGAAACCAACTAAACATACCGTTGAGCTCGCATACCGGCAAACAAGTGGTTGCTTAGAATAGAGCTTCAAGAGTATGTACCCAATCGTCCACGCCGTATGCACGTATGTATGTATATGTACACATTGCCATAGCCTGAAGATGTAAAAGTTCACGCGCTGAAATTGGTTCTTGGAGTGCAAAACACCACTTCTCTGTATCCTGTAGGTACTACCATTGTGGAAAAAAAAAAAACTTAATAAGTGGCTTGTTGACATGGTGAAAACTATTCGTTTGCTCGTTTCATGCAGCTGCTCATCTATTTCTACGAATCATAAACACTCGGCGATGAAAAACGTAATTCACGTGAGTGCGAGTGCCATGATGTTTTAACATTGAACAGAAAATTCAACAAATTTCGATACTTCCTCACAAATAAGGAACCAATTTTGAGGTATTAGGTACACTTGCAAACAAACCAAAAATTAACAAAAGTACTCCCACATACCTACATATATGTACATACGTACATACGTCATTGCCTGGTGAAAGGACTCCCGTGAAGCACCGCACTCTCACAATTGCTTGCGAGATTTTCGTCCATTGTCTAACAACGTAGAAAAAAGAGCTTTTTATAAACCAGACCGGGTTGATTTCAATTTATTTTTCCAGAAGCATAACAACGACATCAAACCCGTTTAATGGGTACTGTAGCGTGTGACCAAATTTAATCGAATCCGGATTGCGCCAAAGAAGTCAGTAGATAAAAAAGCGTCCAATTTGCATCAAGTATATAGTAAAATAGCTCGGTCTTGGGTATCATCCGGTGGGAAATGGTGGCGCCACAATTTATTTTAATTAAAAATGGAAAGCCTATTTTATCAGTGCGTCGAGTTGTTCAACTCTTCGCCCGGCGTCGGCAGTTTGTTATTTAGCATTTTTTTCTGGTGCAAATTTACAAGTCATCATTTTTATCACCAGTTGGATGTACTGATGTACATATATATGTATGTCAAATCGTTGCAGCGATCAGATGTTGAGTCGGGACTCGTTGGGTTTGTGGTTTGAAATCATTCTGATATCTTTAAATTGAATCGTTGCGCGATGCAGTGGTTTTTTTTTTTTAAATCATCTTTCAAATACATATATAGTGATGATGTTCCATATGCATCAATCCATTAATAGTATTTATTTTATTGTCAAAAGGTTTTTCCTCTACGTAAAATGCCGCTGAAAAATCAATTACCAACGGGAAATGTTCGATATAACGAAGTGATAAGACAATCCTACCGATGTAAGTAAATAATTAGGTGAAATTCAAGGTCCCTTTTGATATTCCCTTTTCACTTTCACTTTCATATATGTACATACGTCAAAACGTTATACAACTAAGACCTACTTTGTATTATGTACCTAATTAAAAACAAACTCAAACTACGCGTTTGGAAGTCGATATGTCCCTCTAAACACGTCTATTTTTCTTCAGGAAAGAGTGACTATATTACTAAGGAGAAAAGTGGCAATACTGCAGTAACAATGTTTACTGACAATTATTAGTTTTGTTCAGTATGTTTCGGGAAATTTAATGTGTCAAAAGTTATCTTAACTATACACTCTATTAGCAGCGATATTAGTACCTATGAGAGATTCATTCGTGGGTTACGAAAGCATTTCTTGGCCATGTATGTATGTCTACGCTTCCCTCCATAAACCGGCTGTTTTGGCATTATGTGAAACACAGTTCGATAAAAAATCCGACCCCTCGGACTTCAGTCTCCCTGGATACAGCCTAATGCAATTATTCGTACTCCATCGCGGTCTCGCCATTTACGTCCGTAGTGACATCACTACGTGCATGGGCTCGGACATACAGGGTAAAGTTGTTGATCGCTCTCAACCTGGCGAGATGCCAGCAACGATCCCTGTTTAAATGCCCGGGTCAAGTTGACATACGGCCTCCTCGCGGCGCCCTCTGGATAGCCTCTTCAACAACCGTTGGGAGGTGAACAAAGGTATGCAGCGACAAAACCCCGACCAGAATGGCGGTTGTGCGGCGGGCTAACAATTTGCCCACGTAAAAAAAAAAACGAAGTTATGAATGACCAAGATGCCTCGGATACACGGACGGATACTCGACGACGACGATAACGCACGAAAAAGGAACACGATTTGCGAGTATGCTCCTGGAATGTCAGAACCCTGTACACTCCCGGAGCTGCTCATAAATTAGAAGGAATCCTTACGCAGTACAAGGCGGATATTACTGCGGTCCAGGAAATACGCTGGATAGGAAACGGTATGATGAGGAAGAAAATTTGCGACATATATTACAGCTGTCACAAAACATTGCACTTACTGGGATGTGGATTTGTCGTGGAAGAGCGGTTAAGGTCGAAGGTCATCGACTTTAAACCTATAAGTGATCGCCTGGCTGTGATCCGCATCAGAGGCAGATTTTATAACATCAGCCTTATATGTGCACACGGCCTTACCGACGAGGCTGAAGACCCTATCAAGGAGGACTTCTATGACCTCCTGGACAACGCCTACGGAGCTTGTCCGGAGTACGATGTAAAAATCGTGCTCGGGGACTTCAACGCCAAAATCGGTAAGGAGGACACCCTTGGCGGAGTGATCGGAAAGCACGGCCTCCACGATACAACAGATAACGGCTTCCGACTCACGGACTTTGCGACAGCTCGTAATGCGGTGATAAGTAGCACAAGATTCCCTCGTAAGCGAATCCACACATCAACCTGGCGATCTCCGGACGGTCGAACCGCCAACCAAATCGACCATGTGCTCATTGACGTAAGGCACTTGTCAAACATCCTGGATGTGCGAACATTCAGAGGGGCAAATGTCGACTCTGACCATTTCCTCGTAGCAGCAAAATTCAGAGCTCGACTGTCCAATGTCAGAAAGCTGCACCAGCGAGCACACCGGAGGTTGCCAGAGTCTACAGGGAGCAGCTGAGCGAAAGACTCTACGGTATGCCTACGTCGAACACAAATGCCAATAATATGTGGCTGCATTGCCGCTCAGCCATTCAGAAAGTAGCCGAAACCACCTTAGGGTACATACCACCCCCGACAAGAAACCCGTGGGATGATGGCGAGTGTGAGCAGAAAAAGGCAGTAACCGACGAGGCGTACCAAAAGGCGCTGTAGAGGAAAACCAGGGCAGCGCAAGAAGAGTACCGAGCCAGAAGAAGGGAGGAGGAAAAACGACTGCGACAAGAGAATATAGCAGGAAGCTAGGGTTAAACATAAAACACGAGCCTTTTACAAGAAAGCAAAAGGCCTTGCAGAAGGCTTCAAAAAGGGCACCCAGGCCCTTCGAAATTGCGAGGGTAGTCTTGTCACTGACCCGCAGGGAATGGTGGATGTATTTAAGCAGCATTTCCAACAGCTGCTTGACGAGCATGATCAAGAGAGACTGGAAGGGACCGAGGAAATCCCAACTCCAGTCGCTGAAGTAGTCCTCCCACCCAGCATCGACGAAGTCGGCGCAGCTATTCAGAAGCTGAAGAATAACAAGGCCGCAGGCTCAGATGGCTTGCCACCAGAGCTCTTCAAGGCTGGCGGCAATATTCTGGTAGGGAGCATGCACCAGGCCATCTCAGAATTCGGGAAGACGAAAGCATGTCCGACGACTGAAATACCAGCTCTATTTGCCCATCCACAAACAAGGCGATCCTACCCCTTGCAAGAACTATAGAGGTATATCCCTGTTCAATGTCGCATACAAGATCCTGTCCAGCGTATTGTGTGAACGACTAAAACCATTTTGCACCGCACTAATCGGCAGTTACCAGTGCGGCTTCCGGCCCGGCGAATCAACTATAGACCAAATTTTCACACTTCGACAAATCCTGGAAAAGACCAACGAGTTTCGAATCGATACACGCCATCTTTTCATCGATTTCAAAGCCGCGTACGACAGCATTCATCGTGAAGAACGGTTTGGTGCGATGGCCGAATTCGGGATCCCGGTAAAACTGATCCAGTTGAGTCGCGCTACGCTAAAAAACACGCGATGCACCGTGCAATTCGGTTCTAGGACCTCGGAACCATTCGAAACATGCGCCGGATTTCGGCAAGGAGATGCGCTGTCATGTGACTTCCTCAACCTGGTGCTGGAGCAGATAGTGCGACGGGCGGGCGTCAACAGGGAAGGCACTATCTTTTACAAGTCCATCCAGCTGCTAGGATACGTGGATGATATCGACATCATCGCGTGTTCTCGCCGTGGCATTGTAGAAGCATTCACGCCGATTGAAGAACAGGCGAAACGAGTTGGTCTTAAGATCAATGAGGACAAAACGAAATACATGCCGTCAAGCAAAAACCAATCCGTCGCTCGGGGCAAACGTAAATTCCACAAATAACACCACAGTGGAGATCCGGCATAGAATCGCCCTTGGCAACCGCTGCTACTTCGGCTTGTGTAAACAACTGGGGTCAAAACACCTCACTCGAAAGACCGAAGTCATGCTTTACAAAACGCTCATTCTGCCAGTCTTGCTGTACGGAGCCGAAAACTGGACGATAAGCAGGACAGCGGAGCTGATTTTGGGTTCTTTCGAAAGAAAAATTCTGCGCCGGATATTTGGTCCTCTCTGTGAGGAAGGTGAATGGAGAAGAAGACACAACCGCGAACTCTACGAGCTGTACAAAGATGTTGAGAAGAAGAGGAAGACCGAACCTCCGGTATAAAGACCAAGTAATCGCGGATGTAAGACATCCTGGTCTTGATAACTGGAAGCAGCGTGCCCGGGACCGTCAAGGATGGAAGGCAGCTGTAGCTAAGGCTCAGATCCTCCATGGATCGCTGGCCTGATAGGTATGTAAGTAAGTAGTGACATCACTTGCCCACTTTTACCACAATATAGCCATTTGTCCTCCAGGGAATTGAATGTCACGTGGCTTAAATTCACACAGCTGTTCCTGCTGTTTTCTTTTTAGAAGCCCCAATCTAGACAGGATTGCAACATTTGATGCATTCGAAGCTCTATCTGATTCCATCCAAAGAATTGTTTTCCTGTTCTCTCGCACTGAAATCGTTTTAGCGGGCGAAGTCAATGTATGCAATTCTCAGTGGCTTCGACATTCTCGTATCCCCGATGTTGCTGGTCATGCCGCCAACACACTGGGCTTGTTTCTTAACTCCCATCCTAACAAATAAACGATCGATGTATTGTCGCCTCTAGGCTCGTCCGACCACTGTGTGATACCAGCTAAATTCTTGAACACTCACCACCCAGTTAACGAAAAAGCTCTTAAGAGAACATTGCGGCTATACGAGAAACCTAAATGGTGCGGCCTTAACAACTTCCTTCGGATCTTTAACTGGTCGTTGTACTTCCTCAACAACGACGTGGATTGATATTATCGCAAATGCTATCCAAATTGGCATAGCAAATTTTATTCCCAGCAAGATTAAAACCACCAGGCCAATGGATTACACGTGGTTTGACTTGAGCTGCAAAGAGCGTATTAGGCTCAGGGAGCTAAGCTTACGGACCTATAAGGCAAACAGTTTTGAGGAAAACCGAAAAAATACATACGAGCCAGAAATGACTGCGATACCCACATTCTACGGTTTAAATTCCAATTCCAAGTGGTCCTCCCACCCAGCATCGAAGAAGTCTGCACAGCTATTCAAAAGCTGTAGAGCAACAAGGCCGCAGGCTCAGATGGTTTGCCATCAGGGCTCTTCAAGGCTGGCCGCGATGTTCTTGCACCAGATCATCTATCGAATTTGGAAAGATGAAAGCATGCTCGAAGACTGGAATATCAGCCCTATTTGCCTCATCCACAAAAATGGCGATCCTACCTCTTACAAGAACTATAGAGGTATATCCCTGCTCAATGTCGCATACAAGGTCCTGTCTAGCGTACTGTGTGAACGCCAAAAGCCCTTTTGCACCGCACTAATCGGCAGCTACCGGTCCGGCTTCCGGCTCGGTAAATCGACTAGACCAAATATTCACACTTCGACAAATCCTGGAAAAGACCAGTGAATTTCAAATTGATGCACACCATATCGATTTAAAAGCCGCATACGACAGCATTCATCGCAAAGAATTGTTTGGTGCGATGGCCGAATTCGGAATCCCAGGAAAACTAATCCGACTACGCAAAAAAATACGCAATGCATCGTGCAGTTCGGTCCTAGGACATCTTAACCGTTTGAAACATGAACCGGATTTCAGCAGGAAGATTCGCTGTCGTGCGACTTTTTCAATTTAGTGTTGAAGCAGATAGTGCTACGGGCACGCGGCAACAGGGAAGGCACTATCTTCTACAAGTCTATCCAGCTGCTAGGACAAGCGGATGATATTGACATCATCGCGCGATCTCGGCGTGACGTTGTAGAAGCTTTCATGGCGATTGAGGAGCAGTCGAAACCAGTTGGTCTTAATGTCAATAAGGATAAGACAAAGTACATACTGTCAAGCAAAGACCGATCTGTCGCTCATCACCTGGGACAAAATATGACGATTGACAGCTACAGTTTCGAGGTGGTTAAGGTGTTTGTCTACCTCGTGGCAAACGTAAACTCCACAAACGACACCACAGTGGAGATCCGGCATAGAATTGCCCTTGGCAACCGCTGTTACTTCGGTTTGTTCAAACAACTTTGGTCAAAACGCTTATACTGTCGGTCTTGCTATACGGAGCCGGAATCTGTACGCTAAGCAGCCAAGAGGCTTGGACCAATTAGTCTAACATCCTTCTTGCTGAAAAGAAGGGAGAGATTAGTAGAGCTGCACGTGCACAAGGCTGCCCTTCGAATGCATCCTCCTTCGGAGATATAACATGCATATGTATCAGCACGAAAAGTCCTGCGAGACTGCATTTCAAAACCTAGTTGAGAGCATAGAATGCTCACTCGAAAGGAAAGAGTACACCCTGGACATGTTCGTCGATATTGAGGCAGCTTTTCATAACGCAACATTCGACAGCATGTGTAACGCTGCCCGACAGTATGGCGTAGAGGAAGCACTGGTCTTGTGGATCAAAGCAATGCTCGTGCACAAGACATTGAACGCTGATGTAGGTCTCGGAAATTGATCGACTCTCTCTGCTCGATGCTCCCAATGTCTCTGGAATCTTTGCCCAGGCCTATGCGGATGATAACGCCATTCCCTGTGTCCACTCATGTTTAGCTACTATCTATCTCAAAACACAGGGGCGCTAAATGTGATTGATGAGTGGTTCACGGGAAATGGACTGTCAATTAATACTCTCAAAGACTGTTGTCGTTCTATGCACGAGAAAGAGGAAGAATACTAGCATGACTCAGCTGGTGCTAAAAGGAATTCCCATCCCGATGTCCAAGGAAGCTAAGTACATGGGAGTTGTTGTCTTAGATAGCAAGCGTCTTTGGTCAAGGCATGTTTAGCCAAAAACCACCAAAGTACCGTATGGCAATGCAAAGGTGCTTTTGGCAAAATATGGGGTTTATCGCCGGTAAAGGTCCTTTGTATCACGGCAAGACCGATAATCTCATATGCATCGGATGTCTGGTGGAACAGGCTAACACGCAAACACGTCGTAGCCTCTTTTACCAAACTCCAAAGAACGGATTGCCTCAGCTAACGGGGACTCTTCCCTGCACGCCGGGCGCTGCTCTCGATGCTAAGAAGAACCTTCCATCCCTTGACATATTTATCAGGGGGTGTGTACTGAAAGCCATATCTCGCCTTAAAACAAATGGTTTGTCGCAGTTGTAACATCAGATACGCCCGGTTATATAAGCCCGCACCGCAGACTGCTTGGGGATCGTCCGCATACCCGTAAAGTTAAATAATAAAGATCACCAAACTAAACCAGTGTTTGCTTCCCATTTCCTTCTTACAGATTGGAATGACAGTGCACTTGCGAGGGAAATATCCTACGACCCTTGTCTCATGGATGTGCCCTCTAATGCAATGACACCCGTCATCTTATTGCGCTATGACTTCACAGTGGAATTTCCATGGCATCAGGATTGGCTCTGGCCACATACTGAACCTGGAAAGGATTTTCTTCGCATTTTGACAGATGTCTCCAAGTAGGGGCTGGAGTCCGGCGCTGGGGTTTTCTTTGAATGAGAAAATGTTCCACTGCACTTTTCGTTAGGAAAATATCCGTCTGTCTTTCAGTCAGAGATATACGCAATCCTGATGGCCATGCACTATATTGTGAAGCATAGGTGGAAGGGCAAAACATACATATGCATTTGCAGGGACAGCCAAGCTGCACTCAAAGCTGTGTCCAACCCTTTAAGAACTTAAGGCCTTCCTGACCAAGGTCGGTAGACTAAGCTCACTAGGGCTTGTTTGGATACCAGGACATTCTGGGATGAACTCGCCAGAATGGGCTCAGACGAGTGTTGCTCAGGATCTGAACCCGCTTTGGGTCTACCTGCTTCCACAGTCAATACCCGCATCAACGATTGGGTCTTTAAAGGACGCAATCGCAGATGGAGGGAATATCCAGGATGCAGGACAAATAAGCGGGTACGCCCTGATGTCTGCAAGAAATCCGCCGCATTCGTTTTATCTTTAAGGAGAATTGACTGCAGAAGACTTACGGACGTCATTTCGGGCAATTATACCTTTGCCAAGCATCTCTGCATGATCCGCATCAGCGAGAGGCCTACCTGTGCTGCATGTTCCGAAGAGGACGAGACAGCAGAACACTTGCTAGCGCACGGTGGCGCACCAATGTGGCCGACGTGGTGTGTGCCGAATCTCTTAGCTCTACATCACTGAAGCCCCTTCTCATTTTTCACCGCAAAACGGGGAAAATACAGTAAAGGTAGGTGTCTGTCTGATAGTACATTAGACCAGTATTTCTGTCTGAGTGCTCCAACAAAAAAATAAAAATAAAAAACCAGTACTAAATCACATCACCACTTTCCTCTAATAAAAAGGACACATGTTCTCCATTTCAAAAGCGGCGATTTTGACACCAGTGACCAAGAAGGCGAAGGGAGGCCAGTAAAGTCTGAAGACGCTGAGTTGGAGATACTATTGGACCAAGATCAATGCCAAACTCAATAGGAACTCTTTGATGCCGTGGGAGTGACTAAACGAATGATTCATGAGTATGGTGCAAAAACAAGGATATCAGGTTCCGCATGAACTCAAGCGAAAAGGCGTCGAATGCCATTTTTTCACGTGCGAACAACTGCATCAATGACAAAATCAGAAGGATTTTTCGCATCGAATAGTGACTGAAAATGAAAAGTGGATCTACTATAACAATCCGAATCGTGGAGAAAATCCGGCCAAGCATCAACTTTAATGACCAATCCGAATATTCATGGCAAGAAACGAATGCTGTGCATCTGGTGGGATCACCTCGGATTTACTATGAGCTACCCCATCCTAACGAAACCATCACTGCGTATCATTACCAACCTGAGTTCGTGCTATAAAGCCGAGCATTGAAGCTTAAACGCCCCCAATATGCCAAAAGACATGACAAAGTGATCTTTCAGCACGACAACGCTCGGCCATACATATGTTGCTAAAGTCGTAAAGAAAACATACATTTAACTCCAGACATTGCTCCTTCGGACTACCACTTGTTCCAGTCGATGGCTCATTACCTGGCCGAGCAGCAGGATTGACTCATGCATCGTCCTAAAAGCTAACGAATCTTTAAAATGCGGTATCCGCATGCTGCCCAAAAGATGATCAATAATTTTTGGGCAGCATGCGGATAATTAAGTCCTTAAACAAATAAAGCAGATTTCTCCTAGCAAGCCATTCTGACTGAATTATCTTAATCTAATAAGTAAATTCGATTAATTTTATTAGCACCTCTACAGTTAAAGCACACAAAATGATTAATTAATTTCATGATACACATACCTCGAGTAGTTGTATACAAACAATTTAGCACAGAAAGAAGCCTTTGCTTTCCCTTTCACATCTACTGACCAAGTACTTGATAGACCTATGGGGAGTAGAAAGGAAGTCAAGAGGGGGAATCACAACCTTTGCATAATTAGATAAGCACCACCTTATTATGTTGTTCGTGGACAGGAATAGATTCATTTAGGTATCTCCAAATAAATGAGAGCACTGTGGCGTAGTGGGTATTGTGTTGGCCTCTAACGCCGATAACACGGGATCGAATCCCGACACAGCCATGCAATTAAACGTGTTTTCACGGTGTTTATCCTCAGCGGGGTTCTGATAAAACCCCCTGTAGTAAAATTGTCATGAAAAAGGTTCTCGAAATTCGCCGTTCGGAACCGGCAATAAACTGTAGGTCCCTTTCACCTATTGGGAAATAAAATCACACACAACATGGGTGATTGAGAGAAGCTCGGCTTTGGTCCTTCATGGGCTGTAACGCCAACGTACATCTCCAAATAAAACGATATTCATTTTAAGGTCCTACTACTTTGACAGAATCTGGCTTGGTAGGTTGGATACATATTAATTGTACGTTCGAAACATATCAACTTTTAGTATTTCATACCTACATATTGTCGTATTTTTTTGAGGACCACGGCTTATATAGCATATTTCTAAAAAAGTTGTTCAACCAACTACTTGGTGTAGGTTGCAAAGGTCTACACACTTTCACACACACTATACACACTATATATACTCGTATGAAGGTACATACATACGTAAATATAGGCAAACTTGTTCCTTTTTACTATGCCACGAATGCTTGTCCACTGAAACTCAACATTTAGACCGCCAATTAGTTTTATTTGCAAAGCAAATCAGAGATGAATGCTTTGAGCAGCAACAATAGAAATCACCCTAATGGAATGCCTGTTGATAAGGGTTGCTTTTCCATTCCAAATGATTTGTCTACAAAAGAAAAAAAATCGATCGCTGTCTGTGTAGGCTCTTTGCAGGGGAGGACAAGAATTGGTCACCGGCACAAGACAATTAGAAGACGTCCTTGGTCCGGTAGTCGATAACATTTCTTGTGAACGATAGTACTCCGCGGTTATACCTAAATCTTCATCATTGAAACGCAAAACTTAACGAGATTTAAGGCATTTTCTGTTAATACCAGCAATTGCGACTGTCTGCGAACCGATTTGTCTTCCCTTGTGATAAATATTTAGTGTACGCTGACCTGTAAGCAAGTTGGTGAATATCTGCGCCCATCTTACTCTTAGATAATTAATGAAAGCTGCATTTGAATTGTAAATATGTAGCTCATTATTCACTTATCGTTGGGTATAAGCTTTGGCAGTAATGATTTATCTTTTTTGTTATTCACATGTGCAGCCAATGTCAATTATTTCTTTTATGTGCCCTTATAGCCTGTAGGTACAATGCTACTTTCTCATTAAAGGAATTGACATACAAATTTCACTATGGCAGCATGCTGTCCCTCTGGCCGGCTGCTGTGATTATTGGCTTCCACAAATTTCAAAATACCCGAGAATAGGGATTACACGATGAACCCCCATGAATCGCCATGTGATTTTCATAGGACTTTAGTCTACTGCCGCACAATGTACCATACATGACGAATATAATGAATAGAGGAGTAAACAAAGTATCTTGGTTGTTGTCGACTGAAAGCCTACAACACGTGGGCTTTGTTCTCGAAAACGAATCATTCGAAACCGCATATTTGTGCGAATCAGTTCTCCTGATTTTCTCCACTCGAAAACCCAAAATCCCGAATATAAGCGTGTCTATTGATGTAATACGAGTACATACATATATATCACGTATCAGCGTAAAATTTTGTGTATATTTTCGCATCGAAAGGAACTTGTCTAGAAAGACGTGCTTGATTACACGGATGGAAGGCTTTACCTTCTCCATTAGCCCTACGTTTGTACGTACCCAATAACCTGTGACACTTCCAACGAATGATTGGTATAAATGCTAATTATATGGGCTTACTACTTACTTTGATGGCGCTACAGTTCGGGGTGAACCAGGGCCTCAACCAAAAAACCTCTCCAGCCAGCCTGATCTTTGGCCAGCCGCTTCCAGTGGCGCACGCCCAGTTGGTTGAGGTTCCTTCCCACCTATGCGCGCCACCTTAAATGCGGTCGTCCTCTGCTGCGTCGTCCCTCGGGGTTGGAGTCGAAGACTGTTCGGGCCGGAGCGTTGATGTATATTCACTCTACATGGCCTAGCCATCTTAGACGTTGGATACGAAGACGTCTAACCAAGCCGATGTCGCTGTACAGCCCGTACAGTTCTTAGTTAAATCTCCTCCTCCACTCTCCGTTTACATAAACGGGACCAAAGATTGCACGCAGAATTTTCCTCTCGTAACGCACAAGAGTCTCTTCATCCACTTTTGATGACGTCCAAGCCCCAGCACCGTAGAGGAGGACCAGGATCATAAAGGTTTTGTAGAGGGATACCTTAGTTTTTCGAGAGAGGGCTCTACTAGCCAATTGCCTCTTGAGCCCGAAGAAGCAGCGGTTGGCAAGAGTTATTCTGCGTTTTATCTCAGCGCTGGTGTCGTTCCTGCTTGTCACTATCGAGCCAAGGTAGACGAAGTCCTTGACTGCTTCAAAATTATAGCTGCTGAAGGTGACGTTCTGACCAAGACGTCGGTGTTGTTCGTCTTTCTTGACAGCATATATTTGGTCTTGTCCCCATTTACCCTTAGACCCACTTTAGCCGCTTCTGCTTTAATGCTTGCGAACGCCTCATTGACGTCTCGCTTTGTCCGTCCAATAACGTCAATGTCATCGGCGTAGGCACGCATTGTGTGGACTTGAAGTAGATCGTACCTCTTGTATTGGCCGCAGAGTCCCGCACGATCTTTTCAAGTATGATGTTAAAGAAATCAAATGACAGTGCGTCACCCTGTCTAGAAACCTTTTTTAACATCAAAGAGGTCGGTTAGTTCACCTCCGACCCTAAGGCGCAACGAGAGTTCTCCATAGTCATCCTGCACAGTCTGACGAGTTTGGCAGGAATGTTAAAACATGACATGGCTCTGTATAGCTCGTCTCTATAAACACTGTCATACGCGGCTTTAAAGTCGACGAAAAGATGGTGCGTGTCGACCTGGAATTCATGGGTCTTCTTCAAGATCTGCCGTAGTGTAAATATTTGGTCTATCATGGATTTTCCTGGCCTGAAACCACACTGGTAGGAACCTATCAGATTGTCCACGAACGGTTTCAAGCACTTACACAGTACGGCAGAGAGGATCTTGTACGCGATGTTCAGGAGGCTTATCCCTCTGTAATTGGCGCAGTCTTAGGGGCTCCTTTTTTATGGACCGGGGAAACGATACTGAGATTCCATTCAGCTGCTTTTAACAGTTCCGCGGGGAGTCCGTCTGCTCCAGCAGCTTTATAAGACTTAAGTTTCGATATCACTATCTTAACATCATCTAGGACAGGATTCTCCTTCGTCTTCGTCCATTGTGAATGGTTCGCTCTGCCTGACGGCGGCATTTTGACTATCATCGCCGTTATACAGTCTGCAGAAGTGATCTTTCCACAATCTCAGCATCGACTGTGACTCCATTACTAGTTGTCCGTGCTCATCCCTGCAGGCTTCTGCTCTGGCTTTATAGCCGTGGCATGTTCGTTTTACTTTCTGGTAAAATTTTCGAACGTCGTTCCTGCCGTAACATCTCTCCATCTCCTCGATTTCGCGCTTCTCGTGCTCCTTCTTTTTCCTTCTCATAAGTGCATGCTCCTTCCTCCTTTTCTGTTCATAGAGCTCGCGGGCAGCTCTCGTCCGTCGATGCAATGTGGCCATGTATGCATTCTGTTTCTGTACATGGGCCTGTCTGCACTCATCATCAAACCAGGGGTTTCTCGACGGTGGTGGCTCGAAACCGAGTACATCTGAAGCAGCTTCTCTAATGGCGTTTTGACAACAACTCCATTGCTGTTGGTTTCTGCAGATTGCATCGGAACTTGAGAGAGCTTGAGAGAGACTCGATCGGCGAAGTTCCTGGCGGTCTCCTGCGATTTCAGCTTTCCGACGTTGAATTTGGGTGTTCTTACTCCACTCCATTGATTCCGAGAAATTCGCATCCGTACCTTGGCTGCAACAAGGTAATGGTCCTAATCGATGTTGGCTCCTCGAAAGATTCGGACATCTAGGATGCTGGAGGAGTGTCTGCCGTCGATCGCAATATGGTCAATTTGGTTGGTTGTCAATTGATCGAAAGACCGCCAGGTCCCCTTATGGATGTTGAGGTGTGGGAATCGTGTACTTGCTACTACCAGATTATGTCCCTCCATAAAGTCCACTATCCTTAGTCCGTTTTCTGACGTGGTATTATGTAGGCTGTGCTTTCCAATCACCCGTTCAAAAATAGCTTCCTTACCCAGCTTCGCATTGAAATCTTCTAGAACGATTTTGGTGTCATAGCTGGGGCATTGCGCATACGTTCTGCCCAGGAGATCATAGAAGTCGTCTTTATGTCGGTCATCTTTCCCCTCTAAGGGGGCGTGGACACATAATAAACTTATATTGCCGAGACTGGTCTTGATGCAGATAGTTATGAGGCGTTCGCTTACATACTGGAAGCCTAAGACTATTTTCCTGAGTCCGCCTCGAAGAACAAATCCGCATCCGAATAAGCGTTGTTTATTTTCTCTGTAGCAGTTTCCGTAGTGTATATCACAGTTTTTCATCCGCTTTTTGCTTGGCCCATCCCATCGCACTTCTTGCAGCGCGGTAATGTCTGCCTTATAGCAGTCCAAAGAGTTGACCAGTTGTTCGGCTGCACCTGGTCTGTTGAGGAACCTAACGTTGCAGGTGCAGATCCGAAATTCATTTCCTTTTTGACGTCTGCGGGGGTCGTCAACATGTAATCCGTCCGTATCCGAGGCTATTGGTTGTTTCTGAAAAAGTTTTTGTTTTACACGACAGGGATGTTAACCCTAAGCGCAACCCCTAACCTGGAGAGCCAGGTTCCTCTTTTCTTTTCCCAGGAACAGGGATCGGGTCGCTGCACACATTGGTTCACTACCTAGCGGGTGCCAGTATAGCTACCCAGGGGAGGCCACGCGGAGGCTGTGTGTCAACTTGGATTGAGCAGGGACAGAGATCGAAGCTATCGTTTGCCAAGTTAAACGCGACCAACTTCTTTGCTCTGTTTGCTCGCTCCCTTCTCCATATGGGCACCATATTTTAAAATGCTATTTCTGATCTATGTACGTCTTATTTAGGCATTTTTGAAGCTTATAAATAACGAGACGTCTACTCTATCCAATTCAATTTGAATACCAAATGTTCAAGGTCATATCCGACTGTAAGTCGCCGGGTTGAAAAGTCAATCGCCATAGATAGAATTGGATATTTATTCTGGCGCAAGGCGTGCCTAGAAATTGATCACAGGACAAGTGAGTAGTTCATTTGCATATATGATAGCCTTTGGAATGGAGCTTGGTAGTGATGAAAGTAAAACCAAAAATGGAATGCCTATCTGTGCAAAGTGTAAAGATTTCATCCTACATAAAATACAAGATATAACACTATTGCCTGTCCTTGGTTCAGCAGTCACAACAAAATCAAATAAAAGGACTCGTGCTTCCCCCGCAATTAATCCCCATCACACTATAAAGACTCGTTGTTTTAAAAATACTCAATCGTGAATTTACACCAAATTTCAATTTATTGACGAAGGATTTACGTTGAAATGTGCTATTGTGATGCCAGGAAAAATACCGTTTTCTGGAGAAAAATGAGAAGGAGCCTCAGTGATGTAGGGTTAAGAGATTCGGCACACACCACGTCGACCCCAAGGGTGAGCCACCATGCGCGAGCAAGTGTTCTGATGTGTCGTCCTCTTCGCAACATGGAGCACATGATGCGAATCATGCAGAGATGCTTGGCAAAAGTGTATTGGCCCGAAATGTCAATTCTCCTTAAAGATAAAAAGAATGCGTTCACGCGTTGATGTGGGTATTGAACGTGGAAGCAGGTAGACACAAGGCGGGTTCAGATCCTGACAAGCTCTCCTCTGAGCCCATTCTGGTGAGTTCATCAGAAATTTCATTTTCTGGGATCCCAGAATGACCGGGATCCAAACAAACCTTGGTGAGTTTAGTTTACCTACTTTTTTTAGGAAGGCCTTAAGTTCACATACTAACTTGAAGCTGGTTAAAGGGTTGGATACAGATTTGAGTGTAGCTTGGCTGGCACTGCAAACGCATAGATTTTTACCCTTACACCTATGCTTCACATCATAATACCATCAGCATTGCGTATATCTCTGACTGAAAGACCTTTTCCTTATAGGTTCAGTATATGACCAGAGCGAAACCGGACGCCATGGAAATTCGACTGTGAAGTTGGAGCGCAATAAAATCACAGAAACATTGCGTCAGGCAAATCCATGAGATCGTACAATATTTTCCTTACAAGCGCAATGTCATTTCAATGCGAGTTTGGTACAAAAACCATTTCTTTTGAGACCAGACATGGTTTTCAGTGGATTGTGGATTGTTCATCATAGCATTGGATTAGCGCCCGGCGTGCTGGGGAAAGCTCTCATACAGCTGAGACAAACCGTTCTTTGGAGTTTGGTGAAAGAGGCTACGACGCACGCGTTTGCATGTTAGCATGGTCCACCAGACAACCGATGGTCTTATCATTGCCGTGTAGATCTAAAGGACCTTTGCCGGCGATAAACCCCATGTTTTGCCAAAGGCAACTTTGCATTGTCAGAATGCTGACAGCGCTTTGGTGGTTTTTGACTGAACATGCTTTGACCCAGAAGCTTGTTGTCTAAGGTAACTCCCAGTTACTTAGCTTCCTCGGACATCGGGATGGGAATGCCTTTCAGCACTAGCTGATTCATGCCAGTATTTTTTCTTCTTCTCATGAATAGAACAACATCAGTCTCGAGATGATAAACCGACCACTTCTCACGCACCACTCGTCGATCACATTTAGCGCCTTCTGTGCTTTGAGACAGACAGCCGCTGAACATGAGACGAAGAGAACGGCGGTCTCATCCGCATAGGCCTGGGCATAGATTCCAGAGACATTGAGAGACTCGAGCAGAGAGTCGACTCTCATGCATTATAATAGCGGCTGCAGGACGCCGCTTGTTATTTGACACAATATCAGCGATCGGTATCCTGTGCACGAGCATTGCTTTGATCCACAAAATCAGTACTTTATCTGCACCATTTCGTCTAGCAACGTTACTTATGCTGTCAAACGTTGCGTTATCTATCCTCCCAGCTAGGTTTTGAAGCGCAGTTTCGCAGGATTTTCCGAACTGATAAGCATGTTGCATCTCCGAAAGAGGATGCATTTGAAGGGCAAATTTGCGCACGTGCAGCTCTACTATTCTCTCCCTGCTTTACATCAAGAAGGATGTTAGACTGATTGGTCTAAACTTCTTGGCGCGTGAGTAATCATTTTTTCTATTTTGGAAATAAAGAATACTTTCACCGTGCGGCATGAAATAGGTATGTATGTAGGTAAGTGTCAGACTAGGAGGGAAAATTCTTTTCAAGGTAGGGAGCTGCTGCCTTATACCTTTTTTTCAGCATAACAGTGTATTATACCCCGTCGGTGCCTGGCGATGTAAAGCCTGTACTGTCTACTTTGGCGCTTTCATTTTAATTATGAAGACGGATAAGGGGTCGTCACATCAACTATGTTCGAGGTGCAACTGACATCAATGCCGACACTCCTGAAATTGTTATTTGAATCGTCACAAACAGCTAAAAGGATACTCTTTACCCGTGGGAATGAATTACTGCTGGGTGGTTTCTCGTTTTCCTGAAATGTGTCGTTTTCCTTATCGCGTCTTTTATTTTCATTTTGCTGATTTGTTCATTTACGTCATTTAACAAAACCTTCAGCCTCACGCTTCGGCCGTAAGTCGTCTTAATTGAAGCCGTAATTTAATTTGAGTGAAGCCTGCTTCAGAGATTACTATTAATGGATCATTCAATTAAACCGTGAAGGCACGCTAACTGTCCACTAAAACAAATCACAAAATGCCAAATGGTGGATGGAAAATACCATGGTACAATTCCCTCCATACGCCGAAATCATCGCTTAACCTGCAACTATGTACATATGTACGAGTCCAATTATCGATTTACCTTCGCTCGACTTAGCAAGAACGATACAAACGAATAACAAACGATACGATTATCTATGTTATTAGCACTTACTCGAGTATTTATGAAGCTTGGCACAGACTTACGGTCGACCGTTTTCTCGTGACTTGGCCGGTGATCGTCCTCCGCCACCTAAAATTGTATGCAGTAAAACACGAATATACATATACTAATTGCAAGCGCACGCTCCTTTTTACTATACATTTGACAACCTTCACAAACTTCACAGATACAAGGTCCTTTCAGCTAATGTCTTCATCGTATATAACGGTCACCAGCAAACCAGTGGTTATTCCAAAACAAAAGCTTCGCAGTTCAGTATTATTCTTATCTAATTGAATTAGAATGCCATAAGCGACCAGTATGCTCCACGAGCAAACACAACTGTGGTACTGGTAGATACAAGAATTCGGTTTTATTTGTTCGTTTGATTCCTACTTAGCAATGAATTCTTTTACTGTTTAACAAGATTTGCAAATTTTATCAATCGATAAAGAAGAATGTGAGAACAGAAAAAATCAATAAATCCAAATATTGTATTATGTAGAATTGTATTTCGTTTTTATGCCAATTTGAAGTGCAAACAGAAATATCTATTAAAATGTACACACACATTTAAATTGTCTCAATTTGAAGTAAACAGAGAGTGTAGTGGGGGTCTGGAAACTCGAACTTGTGGTTCTAGTAATTACTGTTCACGGACATCTTCTTGTACATCCGACAAAAATACTTAATGTTCTATCAAAGATACACGAAGAGTGACAGTTAAGTTCCGGGAAAACAAGCAAATTAAGTTTGTCGCAAAGTCAAATTATCGGTACCCTTGATAAACCGCCGAAGTTAAGTCGTTCAGGACCTCTTTGACCTTCTCTACACCGCCATGATGAGTTCCTTTGGGATGTGACTTGGGGAATAAAAAAAATCGCAGGGGGTAATATTTATATAGGAGCCATGGGGTGGATGCGGCAGCACTAGAATGCTTTTTGGCGACAAATACTCTTGCACGAATAATGAGGCCGGCGCAATGTCGAGGTGCAAGATCCAGCCCTAATTCGCTTGTCCGGGTCGCACATGGAAAACACGTGCTCGCAGCTGCTCATCGCAGTATTGCCAGTTCTTGAGTTGTAACTAAATTGCCGGAACTGAATTACCACATCTCGTATACGGCTTGCATCGAAGCCTACGGAATCAGACACCACTGATGACAGATGGTAAGGTTGGTTGGTTAGGTGGCTTCCCTCCGTAAAGTGGTGAGGATCACTTAGACCACGATGGGTCCATTGTTCTTACACTTGAGTTGGCTTGGTCACTGTTACTCCTGGAACCATTTTATGCTTTGAATAAAATTTAATAGTTTGCTGATCTCCGCTTCGGATAGATCTCCAGTTCTTAAGAGAAATTTTCTCCCAGAGATCAGCCTAGGGCAGCGCAGTTTGATATGAGATGGGATAGAGATTCTTCCACTTCCTCATCATGGCAACTACTGCAATAGTCATTAGCGGCATGTTCCCTAAAAAGCAATATCCTGTTAGGACTCCAATTAGGCTGCTTATACATTGCTGCGTATTTGTAGCAAGCTTGTGGTTCTACGTTGACAGTACCTGGGCCAGGTTTGTCTGGCGTAGTTGCATGTATCAAGGTCATGCCATTTCTCATTGGTGCATAAAGAACGGCACCCACACCGTTGCCTGTCCTGGACCCGTCCGTGTATATTTCCAGTGCAGTACCCTTGCTGGGGAATTTATTCCATTCCTATTCTCGTCGGCTGGAAATTGTTGTTTTATATTGTTGTTTAAATCACTGTGGACCGCGTAGAATACCAGCGTGCCCTATTTCGAACAACCTCCAATGAGCGGTCGCAATGCCGATTTCTTTGCCTTTCCCTTGCCAAAAAGATACAAAGGGAGTAAGTAAGCATCATTTCGAAGGCTGCGGTAAGGGTTGTTCACAGTGCTCCGGTTATAGTGATGCATGCCAACCTTCGCACTCTACTTAGTAGTTTGACTAAACAGCTGTACGCCAGTAGAGGCCCAACGAATGCATTATAAAACCAGTGCAGGATATGGGGTTTGATACCCCACCTGGTGCCCAAGGCCTTCTTCCAGGTGTATAGCGCAGTTGTGAATGGTAAAAGGCTAACAAAGGCCTCGTGAGAGTATCATTCTTCGTGGTATCATCTGGAAATTTCCTGACCATGGTAATTTTTTTTTTGTCAACCTAACCTGCACGTAGGTTAAAAAGTTTATATAGTCTTATAATATTAACACACAACTTGAACTAAGTGCAGTGGTTTTGGGTCGTAGATGTTCGTTCACTACTCTCAGGGGTGATATGTCCTACATAAGACGAGTGCTGACTAAATTTCGTGTTGGTTATAATTCTTTTGGTGTTTATATTGCATACGCAGAGGATAAACATGGTAATTACTAACGGAAGAGGACAAATAGCGGTTAGGCTATGGTTTAGCAAACCGTAACCGGAAAACCCCACAATTGGTCAGAAGCAACCTCAAGCCTCGGATAAAACAGACCGGATGAATGTTCACGACTCTAGAAAAAAAAAAAACAAAACAAAAGGACTCGGCTCTGTACGTGGAATGTCAGGTTCCTAAGCAGACCACGTGTACCGAACAACTTGCGGACGCCCTAGACCGCTATAAAGCGGACTTAACCCCCTCTCAGGAAATGCAATGGAATGAACTGGTTAAAAAGCGGATGCCGCCGTCCTCTATTTCTTCGTTCCTCGGGGTTGGAATCAAAGACTCTACGGGCTGGAGCTGCGGTGTCCATTCGCTCTACATGGCCTAGCCATCTTAGGCGTTGGATCCGTAGAAACCTGACTAGACTCATGTCGCTGTACAACCCGTACAGTTCATGATCGAATCTTCTCCTCCAACCCCCCTCTGTTTTTGTAGGACCGAAAATCGCACGCAGAATCTTTCTCTCGAAACGACCAAGGATTTCCTCATCCGCTCTAGATAAAGTCCATGTTTCTGCGCCGTATAACGTATGTGTATGTATGTTGGCGTTACAGTCCATGAAGAACCTGAGCCGAACTTCTCTCAATCACCCATGTTGTGTGTGATTTCATTTTCCCATAGGTGAAAGGGACCTACAGTTTATTGCCGGTTCCGAACGGCGAATTTCGAGAAGCTTTTCATGACAATTTTACTACAGGGGGTTTTGTCAGAACCCCGCTGAGGAGAAACACCGTGAAAACACGTTCGATGACATGGCTGTGTCGGGATTCGATCCCGTGTCATCGGCGCCAGAGGCCAACACACTACCCACTGCGCCACGGTGCTCTCAGGACCGGGAGTCGCGCCGTATAACAGGACCGGAATAATTACGGTCTTATACATATAAGGTCTACTTGGTCGTACAAGAGAGGCCTCTACTTCTCAATTGCCTCTAGAGCCCAAAGAAGCAGCGATTGGCAGCAGTAATTCTGCGCTTGATTTCGAAACTGGTGTCGTTGTTCCAGGTCACTGCGGAGCCGGGGTAAAATAAATCCTTAACTCCAACTTATATCTGCCAATATGCACGTTCTGTCCAAGACGTCGGTGGTAAATGTCCTTTTTCGATGACAGCAGATATTAAGTCTTGCCCTCCTTAACTGCCAAACCAATTTTTGCCGCCTCCATCTCAATATTCGCAAACGCCTCATTGACATCTCGCTGTGATCTACCTATTATGTGAATATCGTCGGCGTATGCAAGGAGTTGCGAGGACTTGAATTAGATTGTGCCTTTTGTATTGTCCTGTGATTTTTGCGGCTTTAAAATCGACGAATAGATGGTGGGTGTCGACTTGAAATTCATTGGTTTTCTCCAGGATTTGCCGTAGTGTGAAGATTTGGTCGATGGTGGACTTCCCTGGCCTGAAGCCACACTTATAAGGACCTATGAGCTTATTTACGAACGGCTTCAGGCATTCACACAAAGCGGCAGCGAAGATCTTGTATGCGACATTAAGGAGACTTATTCTTCTGTAGTTGGCGCAGTCAAAGGGGTCTTCTTTTTTGTTAATCGGGCAAACAGTGCTGAGACTCCATTCCTTGGGCATGCTTTCCTCTGACCGTATCTTACAGATGAGCCGGTGCATACTCCAACTCAGCTCACCCCCAGCTGCTTTGAAGAGCTCAGCAGGCAATCCATCTGCGCCGGCCGCTTTGTTCGACTTTAGTTTCGACATGGCAATTTCAACTTCGTCGAGGTCAGGGGCCAGAATTCTCTGCGGTCTTCGTCATCGAGAAATGGGTCATTCTGCCTGACGACGGTAAGTTGGCTGTCATCGCCGTTATACAGTCTGCAGAAGTGGTTTTTCCAAATTCTCAGCATCGACAGCGATTCTACTACTAGGTGTCCATTCTCATCCTTACAGGCCTCCGTTCGGGATTTAAAGCCTTGAGACATTCGTTTTATCCGTTAATAAATCGCGATGTGGTCAATCTGGTGGGTGACTTATTGATCTGGTGACCGCCAGGTGCCTTTGTGTATATCGAGGTGGGGAAATCGTGTGCTGGCTTAAAGTCGATCAGCCTGTGTCCGTTGTCGAATGTGGTGTCTTGTAGGCTGTGTTTGCCAATGACTCGTTCAATGATGCTTTCTGTACCAAGTTTAGCTGGCTGGGGCATTTGGAATATGTTCTGTCCAGGAGATCATACAAATCATCTTTGATGGAGTCATCCTTGTTTTCCGTCCGGGCATGGACACATATGAGGCTGATGTTACAAAATTTTGCCTTGATGTTTTGCGGATCGTTATAAGGTGTTCACTCACATACTGGAAGCTAAGGACCAAATAGTCTCTGTCCTCTCTCCCTATAGCAGTCACCGTAGTAGGTGTCGCAGTTTTTCATCCGCTTTTTGCCCGGCCCATTCCATCGCATTTCCTGTATGGCGGTTATGTCCACTTTATAGCGGTCCAGGGCGTCCGCAGGTTGTTCGGCCGCACGACGTGTCCTTTTTTTTTTTTTTTTTTTTTTTTTTTTGTTTTTTTGTTTTTAGAAACTCGCGCAGGTTCAAGAGTCTTATATTTTCTTATAATGTGTCATATACACACAACCGAGAGCCGACCGAATTCCGCGTTTTCGGTTGTAGTCCGAACTAACGAACTAATTCGTTCGTTCTGTAGATATAAGGCAGATTAAGGCTATTTGAGACGCATTGTGACAATGTGAATTTTAAATTTTGAATTTTTAACCATTGTAACATGTTACTCACTGTACAAACTTACTTACTTACTTACCTTGATGGAGGTCCTTTTCCATCTGTGCACGTCACCTTAAATGCGATCGTCCTCTGCGGCGTCGTCCCTCGGGGTTGGAGTCGAAGACTCTTCGGGCCGGAGCGTTGATGTCCATTCGCTCTACATGGCCTAGCCATCTTAGACGTTGGATCCGAAGACGTCTAACCAGGCCGATTTCGCTGTACAGCCCGTACAGTTCTTGGTGGAATCTCCTCCTCCACTCTCCAATTACACAAACGGGACCAAAGACTGCACGCAGAATTTTCCTCTCGAAACGTCCAAGAGCCTCTTCATCCGCCTTTGATAACGTCTAAGCCTCAGCGCCGTAAAGGAGGACCGGGATGATTAAGGTTTTGTAGAGGGATACCTTAGTTTTTCGAGAAGAAGCAGCGGTTGGCAGGAGCTATTCTGCGTTGAAGTAGATCGTGCCACTTGTATTGGCCGCAGAGTCCCGCACGATGTTTTCAAGTATGACGTTAAAGAAATCACATGACAGTGCGTCACCCTGACTAAAACCGTTTTTAACATCAAAGGGGTCGGTTAGTTCACCTCCGACCTTAATGGAGCATCGAGGGTTCTCCATATTCATCCCGCACAGTCTGACGAGTTTGGCAGGAATGTTAAAACATGACATGGCTCTGTATAGCTCGTCTCTATAAACACTGTCATACGCGGCTTTAAAGTCGCCGAAAAGATGGTGCGTGTCGACCTGGAATTCATGGGTCTTCTCCAAGATCTGTCGTAGTGTAAATATTTGGTCTATCGTGAATTTTCCTGGCCTGAATCCACACTGGAAGGAACCTATCAGATTGTCCACGAACGGCTGCAGGCACTTACACAGTACGGCAGAGAGTATCTTGTACGCGATGTTCAGGAGGCTTATCCCTCTGTAATTGGCGCAGTCATAGGGGTCTCCCTTTTTATGGACCGGGCAAACGATACTGAGATTCCATTCATTGGGCATGCGTTCTTCCGACCATATCTTTCAGATGAGTTGGTGCAATTTCCTGACCAGCTCATCGCCAGCATTATGTTTCTCTACATGGGCCTGTCTGCATTCTTCATCAAACCAAGGGTTTCTCGACGGTGGTGGCTCGAAACTGGTCTCCGGCGATTGCAGCTTTCCGACGTTAAATTTTGGTGTCCTTACTCGACTCCGTTGATTCCGAGAAATCCGCATCTGTACCTTGGCTGCAAAAAGGTAATGATCCGAGTCGATGTTGGCTCCTCGAAAGGTTCGGACATCTTGGCTGCTGGAGGAGTGTCTGCCGTCGATCGCAATATGATCAATTTGGTCGGTTGTCGATTGATCGAAAGACCGCCAGGTCTCCTTATGGATGTTTGGGTGTGGGAATCGTGTACTTGCTTCTTCCAGATTATGTCCCCAGGAACAAGGGTCACTCACTGTACAAACACCAGCCGATATTTCGTTTGTAATTCGTTGATCTAACACGGTCATACATGTTCGCATGAATATTTGATAAGATTCCGGCCAGCATGTATGATCGTAATTGATTCCAAAACATAATCATTTTGTCATCCCACGATCGGCTGATGTTTTTTGCCGTTGCGTTACTAGGACAATACACTCAACAGCAGACATCGACCCATGGTTGGTACAGTCCCACTTTTCTGCAGTTTTTGCATTTTCCTCTTTTCCCTCATTTTCGTGATTAGAACCATGGGTGGGTGGCTGCTGGCGTGATGTGCGAATCTATTCAATCGAATCTTTTTTCAAGTCCGCAGTTCTCTGTCAAGTTGATGACAGATACGAGACAACAAACGATATCCTGGAACTGACCTATTTCAAATAATGCATGCCACATTGTCCACATTGTCGGGCAATACACACAGAGATAAATTAAATTAAATTGTACGAAATAACGTACATATTGCAGTGGACTCGGGTCATAGACCTACAGTATCAGGCCACAATGAGGCGGATAAATCTTCTGAGCTTAGCTGTATCGTAAAAGGAGTGAAAACAAAGGTTATCTTTCAACCACGCCTTACAGCCTCTTCCATAGTTTTTTCTTAAGTTAAGCTTTGCATTGCGTCAAATAACTTCACCCTTCTCGGGAGGGAAACCCAAAGCTTTTAGTTTTATCGGGAATTGGTAGAACCAAAGTCTAACTAACTAATCACTATTTTTCCAAATAAGAACCATTGGTTATAAGGAACCGTTATCGGGTGCTAGTCATTTATCATTCGTGCTAGTCATCAGGATATTTAATTCAAGGTTAAAGAGACATGCAGACGCATTCAAAGTAGCAATGACATTTCTACTCTTTCCCTTTGGGCATAATTAGGTATATTACTGTCAAACTCCCAAGTGATTGAAGACTAGTAATCAAGTAAGGAATGCCTAGAATAAATAATTCCATTAAGTCGATGTCTAGAGAGTGGAAATAGATGTGACCTATGTGCTACATGTTGTCCATTCTCATAATGGATTCAAATGACCACAGCCAGTTACATGTATAAAGTTACTGCCTACGTAAGAAGTATTTAAACTTGCACATGTTCGTAATCACAAGCAATCGGAAAAGATATTCTGATATCCAGTAAATCGCTTCGACAGTATTTAAGGGGTTAGGTGGAATGAAATCCTTAATATTTGTAAACACCAATCTCGTCTTACTCGTGTGTATAATTCCATTTCTTATTTTGTCTGTTTATGACAGATTTCCCAAGCCACGAATGTGTGAGAAAATAGGCATCGCAGCATGTGTGCTGATTCAAATGAAAACCGAAAAATCATGGCGTTACACTACGTCAAATCGTACTACATACTTCAAGACGTATGCCGTGAAATGTTGGTCAATAATTTGGTTTTTATCTCCTTAGCTGTAAACAAGACTTGATTGTTTTTAACATTCAAAGAAAAACAATATCATAACATGCCCCAGGGAAATTCAATTTCTTAAATGGCACCTGTTTTCATACACCACTTCGAACCACTCCTGGAAGCTGTGAAATGTGAAAATCATATCCGCCAGCTTGTAGGATATGCCCTAGGGGACAGTATCTCATCGAGCAAAATACGACACGCTTATGCAAATAAGTATTGATTCTGTCGTTGTCCCCCCGTTAAGATATATTATCTCATTTGCACTAGAATGAATAGAGACCTCACTGCTTCGAACCAGTAGTTTCACCCGTTCAGACCATGAGCCCAAAGCGCCTATGTACGTGCTGGTGCAGCTACACGAATTATGACATTTACTGAAAACCATCTCGTAATTTCGTATCATTTTCCCAACCCATTCAATCTCAGCAAAATATGTACAACCACAGACCAGGGTGTTGAATGTGCGTTGACAGTTTCTTTACCATTTCTCGCCTTCCTCTTTGGCTTGATTTGGATCACCTATTGCGGAATAGAGCATGTCTCTGACAGGTGCTCACCTACTACATGCCACATTAGGGAAAATATGTTACGCCGTCAAACTGCAAATTGTCATCGAAATTTTTGTAATTCATGGTGCGTTACACGTTGGTGTAACGTAACAGCATCATCTAACTTCGCGAAAAGTTAACGAGACTTTCGCGAATCATAATCAAAAGGGAAGGCATCTTAAATATGCATATCACACGCTACTATCATTGTAGCGAACTGAATGCCACTAGAGGAAATGGTTGGGAGAATACAACTTGCCAAAAAAAAACCAAAAACATTCAATTGAAAATCAATTTTGCCGATCACTGCCAAACCCAGAAATGATTCATTTCATCAGGAACCCTCCCAAAGCAACAAAATATTACATGTGGAGAATATGTCATCATATTCAGTCATCATATGGAAGTTTATTTACGCAATGTACACACTATGCATTCCATTTGAGCTTAACCTAACCTTTTAGTCCTATTCCTGACTGTCCCAGTAAACTCAAACTGTCCAGCACAGTGCTCTCACCGCCAATCGATAGGTTCTCCAGATTTTCGATCAGACTTCCTTGTTGAAAATCACCTCCACTTAACAGAAGCTCTTGACCTCCTATTAGTGAATCCTGATTGCCCAGAATCGCATCGCGATCATTTAGAAATGATCCACTGTCAGCTGCATATGACCCGCCATCATCAAACAATTGCTCCTCTCCGGTGACTGTGGACGCGGAAAGAATCGGCGCTGATTGCTGTAATTCTAGCGGCTGGTCATGGATCACAGTTTGACTTTGGTGTGTGATAGATGTCGGAATATTGCTCACAACCGAACCTACAGCTTCCAGCGAACTTTGTGCCTCCAGAATGGTGGGACGAGTCGCTGTCATTCCCAAACAGGCTGTCAAAATCACCTGCAGTATAAACAAAACAAATTAATCTACTCAAGACCACTCGCTTACACTTTACCAGTTTGAACATCTCAAGATGTGAGTCGGATTACAGTCAATGAATCTATGACACTCCATCAAATGCGCTTGGGACTTTTATAGGAAAGACACTCGTTTTCCCTTCCGCATAAGATTGTCATTCGACACCTTCACCCAACCGCAACAGGCATAATATCTTCCTTAACTCCCGGGCTTACGACTGCTCACGGTCTCACCGGTTATTACACACTCGTAATATTTTAAAGCCATCTTACACAACAAGATGCTCTTATTGCGAATTGAAAAAAAAAATCTCAAGTCCCTTTGCATGAATATTTCATGCTCGGAACGTGAGTCGTCGCCACGGGCACACCACCTTCTTGATCCACAACAGACTTCACGATTCTTTTTTTCTTCTAGCCTGGAAAACACGTTATCCTTCGATGAGGATTTTATCAACGAATGGTCAGCTCTAAGGCATCTTTTCAAAAAGGTCGCGTGAGAGCTTCAAATGCCATTCTGCTTCCCATTCGTTCACTGTAGCCGGAATTTAAGGCTTCCCCGAAGAAAAATTTAAATAATACATAATGTAATGAAGAACAGCTCCGGGCAGTGAGGCGCCTTAAGGTACATGAACTGATGATGGAGGGAAGGTTTAGCCTTTTTGTACGTCCAACCGATTCGGGTGTGTACTATAAATCTAGAAACATTTACACTGTGCATCAGATTAAAGCAGTCGCGTATGGGGAATTGGCTAAAGACTTTAATGTGTTAAAAGCAACCCCATGGCCACGATTACTGTGTGTTAGCGAGATTAAAATGTCTCATGTGGAATAACGAGATTTATTTCGTTCCTCATGTTGCCGTTTTATATTTTCCTCATATTTTTCTGCTTGCCTACGTCCTGTTAAGACTTCAAAAATACGAAGCGAACGTAAGGACGACAGGTGCGAATACGATGACAAGCAACAGTGGTGTAGCAGCACGTGTAAACATGGAAACAGATTTATGCTCATGTATCTATTGCCAAGCTGTCAATTAGGATGTCCTGTTTGATGTTTATTTTTTGTTGTTTTTGGTTTTTAACTCCAGGGTGGTTTGTATTTTATTTTTTGAAAATTCATGAAATGCACGCGGATTAATGACGTTGACAAATGTCGCTTTAATTAATTCATAGACTTGAGACGCTTTTATGGGAATAATGTCCTCCACAGAAACAAAGAGAAAGCTGGCAGCGATGAGCTTTAATTCTGGTAAAATGTACAATAGATTATTCGCAAACAAAAAAAAAATGGACAAAAACGCCGAAAGGGAAAAACGATTTGTATACATTAGTCGCTATTGAGAAGACGGAGATGAAAAGTAGTAAACAGAAATAAACGGTCATGAGAAAACAAGAGCCACATGTTCTGCTGTCGTGTTGTTTCTTCTATCCTGCGGCAGTTCAAGGATATGGCTGCCTATTGACCTTGATCGTTAGTATTATTGACAACTTCCAAGATTTCCCCAAATCGCATTTCCAAGTTTCACAATCTGTCGATACTTACTACCGAGACGGTATTCTGCGTATTGCTAATACATAGAGTGCTGCAATATCTGTTCCTCATAACGCTTGTTAAATAAAGGCAAACACGCCGCGCTATATCCTTTTACTCTTATATTTTACCTTAACCTAGGTTGTTACCGCCGACTCATTCGTTCTGTTCAATAAGATGCCATCAAAAACATAACTTGTAAAAAAACCAAGTCTCGCACCTCAGGTCTTCTACCGTAAGAAGTTGTGAGATCCATACCAAGTCGGTTAATTTATTCAGTCCCTACTTAAGGGACCTTCTGTCTTAAGTTATTACGTAATTAGCTAACCTACCTCAAGCTCAAGCTCAAGTCGAATAAAGCTGCTGGCGCAGACGGACTGTCTGCTGAGCTCTTCAAGGCAGCTGGGGATGACTTGGTTGGGAGCATGCAACAGTTCATCCGTAAGATATGGCTAGAGGAAAGCATGCCCGAGGAATGGAGTCTCAGCATCGTATGCCCGATCCACAAGAAAGGAGACCCCTCTGATTGCGCCAACTATAGAGGAATAAGTCTCCTTAATATCGCCTACAAAATCTTCTCTGCCGTTTTGTGTGAACGCCTGAAGCCTTTTGTAAATAAGCTAATAGGTCCTTATCAGTGCGGATACAGGCCAGGGAAGTCCACCATCGACCAAGTCTTCACACTACGGCAGATCCTGGAAAAAACCAATGAATTTCAAGTCGACACTTACCACTTATTTGTCGACTTCAAAGCCGCATACGACAGCGTAATTAGATACGAGGTATACAACGCTATGTCTACCCTTGACATACCTGCTAAACTCGTCAGACTATGCAGGATGACTTTGGAGAATGCTCGCTACTCCATCCGAATCGGTGAACACCTTACCGACAGTTTTGATGTCAAAAAAGGATTTAGGCAGGGCGATGCGCTGTCGTATGATTTCTTCAACATCATATGAGAAATGATTGTGCAAAAATCACTGGCCAATACAAGAGGCACAATTTATTACATATCCTCGCAACTCCTTGCATACGCCGACGATATTGACATAATAGGTAGATCACAGCTAGATGTCAATGAGGCGTTTGCGAGTATTGAGATGGAGGCGGCGAAGATTGGTTTGACGGTAAACGAGGGCAAAACTAAATATATGCTGTCATCACAAAAGGACGCTCAACACCGACGTCTCGGCCAGAACGTTTGTAAAGGCAGATATAAGTTCGAGGTAGTTAAGGACTTCGTCTACCTTGGCTCGGCAGTAACCTGGAACAACGACATCAGTTCCGAAATCAAACGCAGAATCACTCTTGCCAATCGCTGCCTCTTTGGGCTTATGAGGCAACTGAGTAATAGAGCACTCTTCCGAACGACAAAGTTGACTCTATATAAGATCCTTATCATCCCGGTCCTGTTGTACGGCGCAGAAGCATGGACACTATCGAAAGCCTCATCCGCTTTAGGTATTTATATGGGATTACAAAGTTATTTTTGCAGAATTAATTTGGTGAACTGTTCGTTAATTCACTGGGCCAATGTTTACGAATGCTCCACTTACATCTTGCTAAGTTAATCCGACTACGTCGTTTGCTTAAATGAACACAAAACTTTAGTAGATTTTACCTAATACCTGCTGGCTACTGAGTTCTGAAGTATCTTTTCGGCGGCGATGTTTAAAGGTCCTGCTTTAACATAGGGCAATGACAATTTCCCACTGTAATCCTGCGTAGCCTGACGGGGGTTTCAAAAAACAGACATTGTATGCCTCTAAGCCTCGTGGGTTTTCTTTAGTACAATATATTCCCCTTCTTCTTCTTCTTTAGTGACATTACAGCCCGTGAAGGACCAGAGCCAAGCTTCTCTCAATCAGCCATGTTTGTGTAATTTATTTTTCACACAGGTGAAAGGAACGGCGGCGTGAGTCGCCAGTAGCCCGACGAGGAAGGACGCCGCGAAACAAACGTTCGATGGGGTTAGTATTATCGGGATCCGAACACGCTCATCGTGCGTTAGAGTCCAACACACTAACCAGTGCACCATTGCGCCCGATAATATATACTGTATTGCAATTATTTGTGGGTTTTCACAGGCTGAATTCACCTAAAAAAATTGGTTCGACGAACTAATTCACAGCTTAAAGCGCTCTCAGGATGGTAAAGAACTAACAAAGACCTCGCAGGGGTAGCATCGATCCGACGAATACTGGCTTGCTAAAAAGCGAGAAAAGCCACCACAGACGAACACCTTGCGGCACTGTTAGTTAGTCCCATCCCCACTTCCTCGTGGTGCCTCGTGGAGATTTTCTCTGGAAACTACAGACGGGGAAGGGCGAATGGCGAGTTTTCTGCAGCAAAAATAGATTTAGTCGGTTGGACTACCATTAAAAAATCATCATCAGAGACAACCATATTACATATTGACGAAACCCCCCAAAAATTTAAGAGAACAAGAGTATCGGTTCTGCACCTGGCATGTTAGGTGCACGTTGCTCATAGAGCTCGTAAGCTTCATCAGCGGAAAAGAAGGGAGGAGTATGGCAAACAAAAGCGCTCGAGAAACTCTCCTCGAGGAAGAGGCTGCGAGCACGTGCTTTCCGTTTGGAACCATCTAAAAAGATTAGGCTACTCAAAGAGGAAACTTGGTTGACCAAATTACTATCACTGCGATTCTGCTGAAAATGAATTGAATACAAAAACATCGAATGCAAGTGTCGTCTGCCAACCATTTGTTTTGGTCTCTGCAAAACTCTCTTGATGGTACAAAAGTCTCCAGCCGAATAGCTATTGAAAATCACTCGGCCAAATTTTCCGCCGATAAATGACTGACATTTTAATGTGTTAAATGTGTTAAAAAAACTTAACAATTGATCTTTAATAGACATCCAACCATACCATTTAGATTATAAAAATTATTTTTCACGTCACCATCTAATAGCCGGTAACAACTGCCCATTAAATCTTAAATAGAAAAGCACTTACGAATGTATACGACCATTCATTTCCTTCAGCCTTGAGGACCACATAATATATGTAATTCCAATATAAATACATATTGCCAACCCATTTTCTATCTATTTGGCCCAAGATTCTATCTATTGGGCCTAAAACATACTGTGTATATGGCCCACATCATGGAATTACTCAAATCACATTAACACATGTTATCCTGCAACGTTAAGTAAGTGAAGCATTAAACGGAACAGAAACGTTCCGCCTAAAGAAAGTGTTTTTACTCCCAATCAAAGCCGATAACAGAATCGTGTTTCATCCACCTGTAAACATTTTCCTGGATCAAAGTGAAGACCAGCTAAAGGTGCAACAAATAATCGTCTCCTTAAAAGAATTGTAAATATTGTCGAACACAATATCGAAGATTAACGTTCCGGAAGAGGACATCTTGCTCGTTGTCCCCCGATTCCCATATCGCTAAATATAGAAAGGTGGTAAAAGGAAACTTTTGGTATGCCGGACATACATACAAATATGGATAAGACACAATCCGCATCCCCATTATAGCAACCGTAGGGTAATGGAGCAAACGACAGGTAACGTAGCCGAGTGTTTAAATTAAATAGGTATTCATTGTTTCCTGGCATTTGATGAAATATTCCAACTCAGTAAGGCCGATATCGATATGTGTAGTCTCCTTCCCAGAATCTATGAACAAAGTGTTCGCAGAATCGTCCAAAACATTCACAACTTACAAACTGCCTAGGTGGGAATGGGAATGTTGACGGATTCCAGTCACACCAGATTGGGCATACATACTCCTATATAGTTTTCATGTCAACATATGTATGTATGTATGTACTCATATGTTATCATTCCGAATAAGTTCTTCTCTGATCCTACTCAGTGATGCGAACGAAGTCAATGTACCTATGTCAATGTAGTTTTTTTTGTGAGTTATTTTAATGCGGATAAGGAATCATGGACGAAACAGAAAACGGAAGTTAATTACCGTGGCACCATCAACTTCGAAATCGCTGCGGGACAAGCTTTAGATAATTTTTTGTGTTTTTGTCGAGATTACAAGGTGAGCACTTTAATGAAAACGAGGGACGTAACTAGGCGAGGAATATGTTCTTTTCGGGGAAGGAATAAAGTTTGAGGTGACTGATGACGCTAATGGCTTTTGCAATAACGGGAAAGACAAAAAATATTATTTGGACCCACCCTAAATCTGAAGAAGATTGGCATAACTTGGAAAAATTGACATGACGACAGTGTATTTTGGGATGATAATCCATTCTTTTTTGTAGGCTTCTGCCAGAGGCGTAGCGTGCCTTGGAGGGGCCCTGTATCAAAATGAGTGGGGACCCTAAAGATTTCTCACAAAAGAAATAAAAATGCTTGCATTAAATTAAAATAAATATTTTTTGTTATAAGTTATCACTTCCTCCTAGAAATTGAGCTAGCCAAACAATTCAAATTAAATATACACTTTCCTTGTCTTTTTTTCAGCAAATTGATTTAGTAAATCATCTATAGCTGAAGACGATTTCAGTTTTTCTAAAATTTCTCTCTCTGTAGACAATAGTGACAAGTCTAATAGCCGTTCCTGCCCCATCGAAGTCCTTAGGTAATTTTTTATCTGAAAAACTTCTTTCAACTGTTGCGGTTGTAACTGGAAGGGTCAAGAATAGAAAGCATGCTGTTATTACCTCCGGATATTGGATGCAAGGCTATTGAATTTTATCAGCAATAATTCCATGAGTTCCTTAATGGAATGAATTTTCTGAATTTCAGATTTTAAGCATGTTTTCAGAGCAATTAATTGTTCATAAAGATTAACTGAGATGTCTTTACTTTATTTAGCCAACAGTTTTCCGAAAGCGTTTTTTATCACTTCGTTTGAAGAAAATAGGAGTTTCTCCGGTTTTAATACTTCGAACATATTACTCAGGTCACAAAGGCTCTGAAATCCTTGTTTAGTTTGCGAAATTAATATGTCCAAAAAGCAATAGTATACATTGACTTTGAAATATGATTGCGGGTCTGAAATTCTCTCATCTTGTGATAACTCATAAAAAACGCTTTGTTATCCTTATTTTTAAAAACAGTTGTTAGCCCCATTCTTTTGCTAAGTCTCTGGACTCATTTAGCAAACCATTGAACGAATTTTGATTATATTATGCTGTAGAGCTTTAGGGCGTCGTGGCGCCGTGGTAAGTGTGTTAGACTCTGGCGCACGATGAGCGAGTTCGGATCCCGATAACACCAACGCCATTGAATGTTTATTTCGCAGCGTCCTCCCTCAGCGGAGTACTGGCAAAACCCCCCGTAGTTTACTTGCCAAGAAAAAGCTTCTCAACTTACGCCATTCGGAATCGACAATAAACTGTAGGTCCCTTTCGCCTGTGTAAAAAAAAAAGATCACACACAACATGGGTGACTGAGAGAAGCTTGGCTCTGGCCCTTCATGGACTGTAACGCCAACAAAGCAAGCAAGCAAACAAGAGCTTTAGAGACGATTAATGATTTCAAATAGTGAAGAAAAAAGTGTGACAAGCACTAAGAAATCATCTTCTTCTTCTTAGTGGGCGCTACAGTTCGGGGTGAACCTGGGCCTCAACCAACATGCCCCTCCATCTAGCACGATCTTTTGCTAGCCTTTTCCATCGCCGCACACCCAGTTGGCTGAGGTCCCCTTCCACCTGTGTGCGCCATCTTAAGTGCGGCCGTCCCCTGCTTCTTCGTCCCTCGGGGTTGGATTCAAAGACTCTCCGGGCTTCGCTCTACATGGCCCAGCCATCTTAGGCGTTGAATCCGTAGACGCCTGACTAGGCTCATGTCGCTGTACAGCCCGTAAAGTTCGTGGTTGAATCTTCTCCTCCATCCCCCGTCTGCGTTTATAGGCCCAAAAATCACGCGCAAAATCTTTCTCTCGAACTGACCAAGGGCCTCCTCATCCGCTTTTGATAGTGTCCATGCTTTTGCGCCGTACAACAGGACCGGGATGATAAGGGTCTTATATAGAGTCAACTTTGTCGTTCGGGAGAGGGCTCTATTACTCAGTTGCCTCCTGAGCCCAAAGAAACAGCGATTGGCAAGAGTGATTCTGCGAGTGATTTCGGAACTGATGTCGTTGTTCCAGGTCACTGCAGAGCCAAGGTAGACGAACTACTTCGAACTTATATCTGCCAATACAAACGTTCTGGCCAAGACGTCGGTGGTGAGCGTCCTTTTTTGATGACAGCATATACATATTCAGTTTTTCCCTCGTTTACCGCCAGACCAACTTTCGCCGCCTCGAATTCAATGCTCGCTAACGCCTCATTGACATCTCACTGTTGATCTACCTATTATGTCAATATCGTCGGCGTATGCAAGGAGTTACGAGGATTTGAAATAGATTGTGCCTCTTGTATTGGCCAGTGATTTTGGCACAATCATTTCCAATATGATGTTGAACAAATCACACGACAGCACATCGCCCTGCCTAAATCCTTTTTTGACATCAAAACTATCGGTAAGGTGTTCACCGATTCGGATGGAGCAGCGAGCATTCTCCAAAGTCATCCTGCATAGTCTGACGAGTTTAGCAGGTATGTCAAAGGTAGACATAGCGTTGTATAGCTTGTCTCTAATTACGCTGTCGTATGCGGCTTTGAAGTCGAAAAATAGACTGGTGATTGTCGACTTGAATCTCATTGTTTTTTTTTCCAGGATCTGCCGTAGTGTGAAGATTTGGTTGATGGTGGACTTCCCTGGCCTGAATCCGCACTGATAAGGACCTATCAGCTTATTTACAAAAGGCTTCAGGCGTTCACACAAAACGGCAGAGAAGATTTTGTAGGCGATGTTAAGGAGATTTATTCCTCTATAGTTGGCGCAATCAGAGGGTCTCCTTTCTTGTGGATCGGGCGTACGATGCTGAGACTCCATTCCTCGGGCATGCTTTCCTCTAACCATATCTTACGGATGAGCTGGTGCATGCTCCCAACCAGGTCATCCCCAGCTGCCTTGAAGAGCTCAGCAGACAGTCCGTCTGCGCCAGCAGCTTTACTCGACTTGAGCTTCGATATGGCAATCTTAACTTCGTCGAGGTCAGGAGGACAGAATTCTCCGCGGTCTCCGTCGATTAGAAATGGATTATTTTGCCTGACAGCGGTATACTGGCTAAAATTGCCGTTATACAGTCTGCAGAAGTGGTTTTTCCAAATTCTCAGCATCGACTGCGGTTCTACTACTAGGTGTCCGTTCTCATCCCTGCAGGCTTCCGTTCTGGGTTTATAACCTTGGCATGTTCACTGTATCTGTTGATAAAACTTTCGGACGTCACGCCTGCAGTAACACCTCTCCAAATCCTCAATCGCGCGAATTATAATTATGCACTCGCGGGAGAGCTAAAAAACACTTTTTTGTCTTTTCACTTGCCAATACAGAATGCTTTATTAATTTTTCGTTCGTTTTTACAAAGGTTTCGGGTTTGCATAGGTGATACAAAGAACGGATATGGGCCAGACGCTGATTAATCAGTTCTTTGGGTCACCTGTGCAATTACATTTTGTTATCGATAGGTTGTCGTCCGCTGGATGATGATTCTGCATTTGTTGTACTGGATCTACGTTGTTGGACGTAGGACGTTGGACGTTGTTGGTGAGGTTGTTGGACAGGAAATGATGACGTAGCACTATGTGTGTGAGTGTGATCATAACTCGCGCTTCTCGTGCTCTTTCTTCTTTCTCCTGAGCTTATGCTCATACCTTCTTTTTAACTCGTAGAGCTCACGAGCTGCTCTTGTTCTTTTATGCATCCTGCTTCGCTGTATGAATCCTCCTGCACTCGTCATCGAACCAGGTGTTTCTTCGTGGTGGTGCCTTGAAACCCAAAACTTCGGATGCAGAGCTTTTCAGGGCTTGTTTGCAAAGGCTCCACTGCTGTTCTATTGATAGCATGGAGGATTCAGGTGTATTGGGTGTATTGGAGAGCTTAAGAGAGACGCGATCGGTAAAAGCACTAGCGGTTTCTGGCGATAGTAGCTTTCCGACGTCATAACTATGTATTCTCATTCTACTCCGTTGCGTTCGTGATATCCGTAAGCGCATCTTGGCGACTACAAGATAGTGGTCCGAGTCGATGTTACCCCCTCGGAAAGTTCGAACATCAAGAATAGTGGAGGAGTGTCTGACGTCGATCGCGATGTGATCAATCTAGTTGGTAGTCGATTGATCAAAAGACCGCCAGGTGCCTTTGTGTATATCGAGGTGCGGGAAGCGCGTACTGGCTAGAAGGATATTTCGCCCGGTAGCAAGGACAATCAGCCTGTGTCCGTTATCGGAGGTGGTGTCATGTAGGCTATGTTTGCCTACGTTTGTCTCCTAGTACAATTTTGATGCCATAGCTGGGACATTGGGCATAGTCTTTGGCGGAGTCATCCTTGTCTTCCGTGGGGGCGTGGACGCAGATCAGGCTGATGTTATGAAATTTGGCCTTGATACGGATTGTTATGAGGCGTTCGCTCACATGCCGAAAGCTTAGGACTTTTTGCCTTAGTCCACCTCGAACAACAAATCCGCATCCAGACAATCGTTGCCCTCTCTCCCTTTAGCAGTCGCCGAAGTAAATATCGCAGTTTTTCATCCGCTTGATACCCAGTCCATTCCTTCGCATTTCCTGGATGGCGGTGATGTCCGCTTTATAGCGGTCTAGGACGTCCGCAAGTTGTTCGGCTGCACTTGGCCCTTTTAGGGACCTAACATTCCACGTACAAAGCCGAAGATCATTGTCCTGTTTTCGTTTTTTGCAAGGGTCGTCAACATAAATCCGGTCCGTTATATCCGGGGCTTGTGGTTATTTCGGAGTTTGTGGTTTTTTTACGGTAACGGCTTACTAGGCCGTCGCCCAACCGACTAATCCTGTTTTTTGGCGCAGGAGGCTCGCCATTCGCACCAGGAGGAGGTAGGGATAGGACTTACTAACAGTGCCGCAACACGTTCGACTAAGAAATCATAACTCTCTAAAATGTTAATTGCATTTTTACATTGTTCACGTTCACCTTTTTTAGTGGGAATTAAATTTAGTTGGTACAAAATGTTCATGATTAATAAAAAATTGTTCTTTATCGCTAATAAAGCGTCGTTCTTTGAAGAGCATCTGGTAGGACATACCTTTTTAAGGGTAAGTTTATATTTTTCAAATGAATCGTTACTCAACATTGCCCAGAGCTTTATACTATTGCTAAAACAAGTACATATGTCATTTTTTCTAAATTATCGAAATAGTCGACACCTCAATAACATGTTTCGCAGTATCGTTTAATATTAAATTTAATACTTCTGCAGCACAATGAACATAATCGGCATTCGGGGCATGCTCTTTTATAAGGGCTTGTAATCCTCCATATACACCCGGCATAACAGTTGCTCCATCGCAACCCTGTCCTCTACATTTAGACAAATCAATTCCATATTCTTTAATCGTACTTAAAATTCCAGTTTTAAGTCCTGCACTGCAGTCGGATACTGCTATAAACCTCAAAAAGGACTCACAGGTTTTTAATTCTTCAGGTATATTATGATCATTTTCTGTTACCGAGATGTATCGAATAACTACGGAAAGTTGGTCAATTTTTGACAAGTTTTATGTTGTATCCAAAATAATTGCCAGAAATGCAGCTTTTTTAATTTCTAAAATAATGTTATTCCTAACTCCGGTACCAAGTAAATTAATAATTTCATTTTGAATCATAGGGCTTAAATAGGGGCAAAAAAATATCTCTAGGAAGGAAATCGCTCAGAAAACAAAGTTTGTTTTGGAAAAATTCACACAATTGTGGTTTAGTTTAAAAAAAAAAAAAAAAAAAAAAAAAAAACCCAAAAACGCAGTGATTGATATATTCATCACCGTGCATTAAGACAATTCTGTCTCAAATAAACGTCTTGGATCAGGATTTCATTTAATTTTCGTAAAGAGATATGTAGACAGTAAAACAAATGTGAATATTACATTTTTCTTTTTTAAAACAAACAAGAAAAAAATAAGGAAATAAATCATTATCACAGAAAAAACAAACTCCATGCAAAATAAGTACATAAAAGAAAAAGATAAGTACAAGTTGAAATAAATAAAATCATCGGTCTATAAACTATAAGAGTAACGAATCCAAGGAATACATATGAAAATATTCTTTTAATCCACTTTTTTAAATAAATTATTACTTTTTTTTTTTTTGAGAGCGCCGTGGCGCACAGCCATGTCATCGAACGTGTTTTCACGGTGTTTCTCCTCAGCGGGGTTGTGACAAAACCCCCTGTAGTAAAATTGTCATGAAAGGCTTCTCGAAATTCGCTGTTCGGAACCGGCAATAAACTGTAGGTCCCTTTCACCTATGGGAAAATTAAATCACACACAACATGGGTGATTGAGAGAAGCTCGGCTCAGGTCCTTCATGGACTGTAACGCCAACATACATACATACATCACTTTTTTTTGCTCTCAAAAAAACATGTTTTTCACTTATTCACACCACATGCGCCACGCACTAAACTTATCACAGAATGAAAAGTAATGTGTGTTTGCGGAATCTGTAAATAACCATACTTGGAAGAGGAAAGTTCAAGGAATCAAAGACAGAATACCTACCGTTTTTCATTCTGGCTAATAGTCCAAAAGAAATCGTTAAAAATATGTAATGAAATGTGTATGAATCACCATGCATCATAGGGTTAAGTGAAATTGTGGTTAACGTTTTACTAATTTTTGCTTACACACGTTAGGGGCCTTTGTAGCCCGGGGGCCCCGTATCACTGATACGGCGGTAGCTACGCCCCTGGCTTCTGCTATCTGTTGGAGCACTAAGACGCAATTACAAGTCCATTGTACTCCAGGCAGACACCTTACGTTCATGTGTTTTTCCCGTTTTCCTCAGAAAAAAAGAAAAGGAGCTTCGGTGATGTAGAGCTAAGAGATTCGACACACACCACGTCGGCTCTAAGGACGCGCCATCGTGCGCGAGCAACGGCGGCGCGACAGTCACAGAGAAAGTGTTTTACTGTGTTATACTCTTCGCAACATGCAGCCGAGCATGCAGAGATGGTTGGCAAAAGTTGAATGGGCCGTAATGACGCAGCAAAGAATGCTGCGAATTTCTTGCCGGCGTACGCGCTTAATCAAGGGGTCCATAATAAACATTACGTTTATAAGTAACCCGCTACTGCGTAAACCAAAATGGCGAGCCAGCGAGGAATACACGCACAGCGACCACCAGGCGATTATTTACAATATTGGCAGAGAGAAAACTAGGCAGTGCCCCGAGTTAACTGGACCGAAGTGGAAAGATGCATTCTTCGGCAAAGAGACTTTCGAGGAAATGCTACATGTTAACGTCTTAACCAGTAACAGATCAGCGGATGACCTACCGCATCAACTAACTCAAACAATCGCAACAGCGTGCGATGCAGCGTTGCCCAGGAGATCAACGAACAGAAGGGGGGAATACTACAACTGGTGGAACGACGAGGTCAAAACGCTCAGAAGCCATCAAAAGAAGCAAATGAGGATGCTTTAACCAACGAAACAGGCGGCATACAGGACAGTAGCAAAGAAATTAAGGAGCAGCAGATCCCCAAAAGTATCCTGCCCAGCAATGCTGCGAAGTAGATGGAGAAGAAGCACAATGGAATATAACACTGGAGGGCGCCGTGGAGCAGTGGTAAGTGTGTTGGACTCTGGCGCACGATGATCGAGTTCGGATCTCGATAACACCAACGTCATCGAATATTTATTTTGCGGCGTCCCTCCTCGGCGGGGAACTGGCAAAACCCTCTATAGAATTATTTGCTGAACCGTAAGCAGTATGTCCAAATTGGAACGTGTCTGTCGAGAGTAATCTACACTTATTCTGGAGTCCCTCAGGGCAGTCATATTGGTCCCTTATTATTTCTTCTTTTCATAAATGATCTTCCTTCGTGTATCACTAACTCTAAGTGTCTCTTGTATGCCGATGACTTAAAGATATTTCACTCTGTTGGTTCCATGTCTGATGCACTCCATTTGCAGGATGACCTAAATTGTGTTACCGATTGGTGCTCTGCTAATAGGTTGTACTTTAATATAAGCAAATGCTCGGTTCTTACCTTCTGTAGGAGGGCTTACCCCGTGGATTTTAATTATTCCATTCAGGAATCTGTACTTAGTGGTGAGACTGCTATCGCAATCACTGCTACTCAGAACTATGTTCTTCGCTCGGAGCAGAGAGCAACTGTGATTGCTCTGAGCAGTGACTGCTCTTCATTGCTTCCTTATCTGGTTTTCTGCTTGTGCACAGTGCAGAAGCAGGTTAGAGAACATGAGAGAGTGATATTTGTTGTAGTATACGCTGCGTAGATATTTCCATCCTCTTTCCGCTTTGGAGCATACATGTGCACAGGGTCATTTGTTTCATTTTCGCTGTGTGTTTGATATCTAACTAAAGAAAAGTGCAAGCATGCTTTAGTTAACGAAAACTTTAGAGTGAAAAGAGAAAACTGAGACGTGTTCCAATTCATCGGCGGGATGCGTTCAACAGAATCATTGCTATTGCTAATTATTGCAAGTTTAAAATGAGAAAATACATACATAGGTATGTACATCAAGATACGATGATGTTTGCGTTTTTTTTTTTTTTTTTTTTTCTGGAATAATTCATGTAGTACATGTATTTCAGTATGTATAAATTGGCGAAATGTGTCCCTCCTCCATTATAATTTTATTGTTTTTGATTTTGCTTTCTTAAGATTTAAAACCTGTATTCAATGATGAATGTATTTTTGTGAAATAACCTTCGCTTGTGAACGTCGCAATGTGGTATGAATGGGATACAAAGGATCAGATGAAATACAAAGGAACTAATAGAACTATTGGTCTGCCTTTGTTTTTTGCGTATAATCGAAAAAAATATTTCGTGTTTTGTGTAAGTTCCGCATTTACACTCCTTAACACCCCAAAAATATATTTCGTTGACAGACTACTCCTCCTTAACGTTTTGACGGATTTTGACCAAATTAGACATGTCAATACAGGGCATCGAGGCGAAGGTCTTAAAAAAATTAAATCAAAAATCGGACATACCATCGAGGAATAATCACCAACAGACTACTCCTCATAAACGCTTTGATGGCTTTTGACCAAATTAGATATGTCAATAGAAGGCATCGAGAGGACATACCAAAGAGGAATATTCGCCGAAAACGTATCCCATAGACTTAACATTAGAAATCACGCGCATCCGCATTTTGATAATAAAACAACGCAGAAGGCTTTAAGCGATTTTAACCAAATTTGACATGGTGATAGTAAATATTCAGAGAAAAGTTCGTGAAAATAAAAATACATATGTTTTCCTTTAGACTTCAATAATCATGCCTCGGAAAGCACGTTCTAACCTTGGTCGTGAAACAGCTCTGTCAACGAAATACGACGACTTTTTTGCCCGTTTAGGGGTCAAAGTGGTAGAAGTCTTTTTTTGCAGGCGCCATTTTTTGAACACTATCAACTCTGCTATCCATTTGATTGGAATAGCCGCGGACCGTAAGGATATAGACATGTGCCGATGGTCTGTTTTCGATGACCACCAGCTAGCGTAGGCCCAATGGACGAATTAACATAGAACCACAATTCTTTTTACAATCGATAAAGGTTTCAAGCTTTACAAAAAAGTATATCACGGCATTGTGGATGTAACCTTTGATTTTGAATATATTTTTTTTTTCAATTTAAGCCAACTTTTTAGAAAATTGCCCCTCCCGGCTATATGGGGGGGGGGGGGGATAGACCCCCCCCCCCCCATACGATTTTTTTCTTGTCTTGGCCAGACCTACACGCTCTAGCTTTTTGGCACACTGCTCGCGGCGCACCCTGTATAGGAATGCCGAACTACGCATTGAGAAAATACAAAAGCGATTTACAAAGTCTGCTCTCCGCAATTTAAATTGGAATTTTGGTGTGCCTTCGTATGAAGCAAGGTGTGCACTTCTGAACTAAAGTCACTGACCCAAAGGAGAGTATATTACTCCGTCCTTTTTGCACATGACATAATAACAGGTTATATTGATTCCTCGTTCTTATTGTCATTATTTCAAATATATGCACTTAGTCGGATTCTTCGTCCTAGGGAACAGATTTTTCTATCCGCACCTCATTATGGAACCAATTGTCTAGGAAATCCTATTACTACGGCATGCATTAACTATAATACATATGGTTTATCCCTTGATTTCAACATGTCTAGAGTATCATGTTAAAATACTATCTGATGTTCTTATAGGTTTTTAGTTTTAGATATATCTCAGTTCTTGTAAGTTGTATCTTTGTCTTTAAATTATTATTATCGTAGTCTAAGTCTTGATTGTACAAGTAAGACGAAATAAATAAATAACTTGCTTCTTTAAAATCAAATTTAAGTTTGGCAACCCCTGGTATATATGTATTGTAGCTGGAAATGAGAAAATATGACAGATCAAAAAAGGACCAAATGGAAGTTCAAAGACTCATGCCTGTTTCACAATGCTACTACACGGCGACGCGACAGCGCAACTACAAACGCTGCCCTTTGCTGTGGTTGTAAAGTCGTTCAGTCCATACACAATGGAGCTACTTTCATCGGCGTTTTTTTTGACAGCGCGGTTACTTCTGTGAGTGAAGTTGGAGGTGAATTCTATAGAGTGAAGTTGGCATCAGTAAACAATTCGAAGATTGAAACTGAAATTAGTTCATAAATGGATAAAAACAATTTGAAAAAAACATTATTGCTAACATGTGCGGCTGCTTTAGCCTATAAAAAGTTAAAAGCGAAAACAAAAGTCAGAAGGAGGTGGTGGGTAAGACCAAGTTATCAAACGTATTCCTCCAATGTCGAATTCGAAATGGCAAAACGCCGTGTAGTAGCGACAGTTTTTCAAATTTTCGAAATTACAGCGCTGCGACACGACTACATACGTGCCTATGTGACTTACTCCATATAATTCCATTGAATGAATATGGATTTGACAGCTACGGCGTTTATAGTTGCGCTGTCGCGTCGCCGTGTATTAGCATTGTGAAACAGGCATCAGTTCTCTTCTTTGGGGCAACTTATATACATATGTGCAGATTAATTCAAGCTCTAGTTCCAGATGGTCGACATACATATGTTTTTGGGTTTTCCTTTGATTTGTACAGCGCTCTATATACGAATATACGAGGGCAAAGAAAGTTAAGAAGAATTGATTAAAAAACCCTTCAGGCCAGTAGAGGAAAAGTGTAAATCACTCTTTGTACCAATTTGATAATATTAAAATCTAATCTTATCAAGAGCACTACTAATTATCTATGATACAGCTGGGTCTATAGAAAATTGCGCTTCTCAAGCGTTTAACAGAACTTATTATCACTTCGTCATTAGCTATCAGTAACTATCAACGAAACACGAAAAAAAAAAAACAAAATAATCAGAGCCTAACCCGCAAATACTACAGATTTGTTTAGTTTCTTATCATTTCGACAAACAAAAACTTTCTCCCACTGCAACACATGTGTGAGGTACAACACAACAGCTTGGCTATCCATAACCTTAGTAATTATTACTTGGAAATCCTTTAGACTGTGAGCTGTTGGCGTAAAACTTTTCTGGAAGTATCTGCCCCCTCGGATGGTGGCATTTCGGTTATGAAAATAATATATATCGGATTGGAAACTTTTAAACTTTTGAAATTAACTTGCTTTCTTTGGTCTCACCATAGAGTGCCTTCTATTAACGTATACCGTATACATACGTACATGCATTCCTTAGATTCTTCTTTTTTGACGGCGTTACAGCCCATTAAAGGTCAGAGCCAAGCTTCTCTCGATCACCCATGTTGTGTGTGATTTATTTTTCACACAGGTGAGACTGTGAGAGGTTGAATGCCGATTCCGAACGGCGTGAGTCGAGAAGCTTTTTCAACGCAAGTATACCACGGGAGTTTTGCCAGTACCGCGCCGAGGAGGGACGCCGCGAAATAAACATTCGATGGTGTTGGTGTTATCGGGATCCGAACTCGCTCATCCTGCGTCAGAGTTCAATACTCTAACCACCACTGCACCACGGCGTCCTCAAAATCCTTAGATACAAATCTACAAATATGTTCCTAACCCGCTAGCTTGCAAACGACTTAAAATTTGTCTTCTTACGGTTGAATTATATTGAAGAATATGATCCCAGATCGGAGTAACAGATAAGGATGAGCGGAAAAATTAGCATCATTACAAAATAACTCTTACGGGTGGATACGAGAAAAGTCAACTCAAACCAATATTTTCCGCCTTTAAGTAAGGAAAAAAGGATTTATATGTATGTAAATTCTTAACATCGCGGGATAGGCGATAAGCAGGGCAAACAATTTGAGAAATCGATTTTCCATCATGAGATAAACGCACGTACGCACGAGCTGTGAATGAGTTGGGATGACACGAGGTGACAAAAGTAAATTACTGATCCGAAGCGTGAGAAGCGTGCAGATGTTATCCTCAATTAGGGCGATTATAAAAGCTTTAAGAGTGTGAAGTGAAGAGTTTGATAACCGATGCAGAAATATAAAAATAAAGCCGGGGTGGCCCGAGCTGTGTGGGCTGTGGCGCCATCTTGTTGAACCAGAAGTTGTCCATACCATGTTCCGCTAAAAATGGCAGCCAAAAATCCGTTATCGTCGCCCGATAACGCTTGCTATTAACGCTAGTCAAAAATCAGTATCGGTTTGAGCCAAGTTCACGACGAATTTCGCATAATCCAAGCGACCTGACTTACCAGTTGGTAACAATCGATGAGTATGAATTTGAATTTTGTATAGAAATAACTTCAAATCACACCGAATTATGCCTTGCAGTGACCTGCGACTGGTGCCCAATGAGCGGAATGGCGGCGACTCGATGTTCGTGTTGAGGTTTCATCTAAGGCCCGTACAGCCTCAATATTCTCATTGGGCCATCACGTACGCCCTCTCCCTTGATGACTGGCATTGGCATGGTACGCTCGTTGAGTTTTCACAATTAGGAAATTGTTTTGAATGTAAAGCTGCACAACAACAGCGCGTTTAGTGGCGTGTACTGTTCCATAGTAAAGATTCGCGAAGACTAACGCTTTGAATGCGAGCTGTCAGAATCCGTTCTGCCAACCGGCGTTAAAGTTATTTGGTTGCCTGTTGCTACGACTTTAATTGGGTCGCCCGTTATTAATTAAGCATCGGCGAAATACGAGAAAAGAATTATTTGAGCTTATTGATATAAATGGAGTTGAATATCCGAACTGTGTTTAGTAAGTTATCCTGAGCTCAATACCATCAATTGTTATTTTCATAAATTGTTAATTAAAATCGCATTACACGTCTTCATCACCGATTACCGCTGGCAAATATTTCTCTAGGACACATCTAAAGGCTAATAATTTCTCTAAGTTCCAGACCTTCGTTCCCCGACCTTGCCTGGCGCACATAATATTTTTTGCTATACAAACCCATTAATGGAATTATTAAGGAACCGATGAGAACGTAACCAGTAGGCAGCGAGTAGCAAAATGAAACGCAACGGCAATAAATTACCTTTTTATAAGTAGTATCTTACGTTCGTACATTGGGAATAAATCCAACTCTACACTAATTGAAAATTATACACACATTTCTACATAGTCTTTGGTGGTATTGTGTATGGTTATAGGGAAGGATGCGTACACTGACAGCCTTCAAATTCAAGCATAAAGCACGGCAATTTGCTTTACAAATACGTACATACGTGCCATAAGAAGGGAGGGAGATGTCTAGTAGATTTTGGAATACAGTGTCAGTTGATTGATGTACTAAATGAGTTTTATTACTACACGTCACGGAATTATGGCTCATATACTATGTTGTGCTGTACCATAGACTGCGGTAGAGCTATTTTGATGCCTTAAGGAGGCGCGATCCTTTGTCCTTCAATCTTGTTTCTTCCTATTAACGGTTTTCATTAGATAGATTTCACACGAAAGAAATTCGCCTACAACGCATTTCTATTTCGAGTAAAGTTCAACATCCCGTTTACGTTACCCAAGACACAATAAGCGCTTGATTGTGAGAATATTTACATAAAACTTTAACTTGAAAAATTATTGATTAGAGAAAACATGTTTCCATTTAACTTTTTAGTCCTTTTAGCTCAGTGAGATTGAATGTCTCAAACATTCGGTAAAATTAATATAAAGGGTGTCTAGCGGGAAATTTTTAACTTCCCAATTGGAAGTTATTGTAATGGAGCCGATTTTGCGAATTCCAAATGTTGACATATCTCCACATTTCAAGGTCACCAGAATCAAAATCCAAAGTTTTTATAGAGACGTGTGTGTGTGTGTATGTATGTATGTACGCACGTACGTATGTTCGTATGTGTGTATGTACGCATGTACGTAATTTTCGCCTCAATTATCTCGAGAACCGAAAACGACATTGACATAAAGTTACGTTCATACCACGCGCAATTAGGCAACTTAGAACCGATACATATGAGATTGCTCGGACAGCGTTGTGGTTGGGTAAGGAAATGCACACGCATGAGTTTATTAAACGCACGCGCTCATGAGTAATTGGCTGTAAGCATTTATATTTTCGCTCACGAACACGAGTGTGTGTACATTAACGGAAACTCACCCCTATGCGCACGTCATATGTTCGTTAAAGAGAACGTACACTTATGTGCACTCTGTAGGGTGGGTTCTCTTTAACGCACTGTGGAGTGCGCACATGGGGTGAGTTTCCATAACTGCACACGCTCGCATTCGTGAGCTAAAATGAGTTGAATTCCTGCTCGGGAGTTATTTGCAGAATGACAAAACATGGAAACATTTCACTTTTTTTTGTTTTCCATTTTTATAATATTTTGATCAAAGATGGCTTCATTTTCTATAAAGTCTAAATTAGAAACTTTCAGCAATCGAAATTGCACACATACGCGAGCAGTTTATGAGCAATAGTTTGTTTAATGTGCTTACATGAGTGTCAGTTTCATCACCCTGGGTTACATGGAGCGACAGCAAATAGGCAGCTTAATGCCAACAACACGCTGTGTTTTCAAGGGGTTCCTCATCTAAGTTCTGACCGTGCCCGATGGTGGTTGATTGCGGTGATCGGACGAGAACCGACACATTACCCATTATTCGTCTAAGAATGCTACCACAGCTAACAAAAAGAGCTAATGACCTTGAAACACGTTAGCTTTAAAAAAAAAAAGGCGTCATAATCGGTCCATTTGTTCAGGAGTTACGATGCCACAGACAGACACACAGACACCTCAAACATATAATACCCCTCTTTTTGCGACGGGGGTTAAAATGAAATTAAATGGGTGCTTTCATTTTTCCGTACTGGGAAGTAAGTCGTGTTGGCCTAGCGGGTCGCACCTAGACCACATTGAAATTCGAATGTTCGAAAACCAGCGGGGTGGGGTGGCCGTGGTGTAGTGGCAAACGTCACCGACTGTCGACCGGAGGGTATGTAGTTCATACATACAGCTCCTATACGGAAAAATTGTGCAACACAGATGTTATGAATGGGAAGGGATCAAAAGTACTGATGAACGCATAACACTCACAGTATATAGTCACTTCAAACCCATACACAGTGGGTGCAGTTCTAATATAACACTATAATGGCATGGAGCATTTGCTGGGAACTACAACCAACGTGAAAATTCAGTCGAGTTCCCCCCGAATCTTATCTAGGACAACCACCCCTGGAGAGTAGTGGACGAACATCTACGATCCAAGCCATCTGCCCTCCGTCCAAGTTGTCCGAAAAACATAATAATAACTCTTGAGCCTGCACGAATTATAAAAAAAAAGAGAAAGTGGGGGAGGCATCGTTCGATCGCATTTTTCGTCATTGGTCGGACGAAATACAAGCGAATACAAAGTCAGAAGAAGGTGGTGGGTTAGACCAAGTTATCAAACGTATTCCTCCAATGTCGAATTCGAAATGGCAAAACGCCGTGTAGTTGCGACAGTTTTTCAATTTTTCGAAATTACAGCGCTGCGACACGACTACATACGTGCCTATGTGACTTACTCCATATAATTCCATTGAATGAATATGGATTTGACAGCTACGGCGTTTGTAGTTGCGCTGTCGCCGCGCCGTGTGGTAGCATTGTGACACAGGCATGATGGTCCGAGCACGCAACTTATCTGGTCGCTTAGACAAGAAGGGACAATGGCGAACAGAACTCCTCCGGCACCATGAACATCAGCAGCTACGCCGGAACATGTAGCTTCAATTCGGCACGAAATTATGCGAAATCGACGCAAATCCATAAGAAAGATTGTCGCCTCTACGGAAATGAAAAAATCTACTACAAAAAACAAATATTAATGTGTCGCCCAGACGAAAGATAATTGTGCAAGGTCTAAACTACTGGTTCACAACCCGTGGTCCGCGGACCACCAGTGGTCCGCCGGAATCAAAATATGGTTTAGTGAGCGATTTCAAATTTCGTGGGCGATACACCGTCGCATATTGTGAGCGGCGAGATCGCTGACATCGCGGGAGACGCGGATTACACCGAAGGAGGAAAGTTTGTTTACTGTGTTGTCGCATGCATAAGCCGGTCAATCGTATGCAGGTTTAGTGAGAAATTCGAACATTCTCCTATTCCTTCGAATAGGCAGGAATTACTACAAATCCAAAATATGAAGAAACTACCCGTGAAGCGAAAGAGTGTGATGTGATTTGAAAGCGAGTCATTCGTCCGTAGTCAGCGGAGCAATAAAGACGCTGAAGAGTCAAAATAAAGACAACTATTCTGCACTTGCGACACTAAAAGTATTTATGGGGGACGAGACGTATGTCGCCAATAAGGCAAACATACAAGAAAACGTTAAGAGTCATCTACAAGTGTTGATTGGTGAATTCAACTGATACTTCCCAGAATATTCAGAAACAGCAGTTAATGTTGTTCAAAAACTGATTCGTAACCCTGTTAGCATGGATGCTGGGGAGGTTCCAGAAGAAATCCAGGAAGAACTCATTGAGATTCAAAAGGAAAGAAACTGTAAGGACGCATTTGAATCTGATTCACTTGAGAAGATTTGGTGTAAAAAAGCTATTCCTTACACCGAAACTCGAGAAATCGCCTTGTGCTATCTAACGAATTTTTCAACGACTTATTTATGCGAACAAGGGTTTTCTGCTTTGTTGGTAATTGAAAACAAGGCCAGGAATCGCTTAGAAGTGAGTGATTATTTGCGTGTAGCTTTGAGTAATAATATTAGTCCTAGGATTACCGAACTTGTGCAGAAGATGCAAGCTCAAAAAACACATTGATTCAAAATTGATTTGATTTTCTACAAAAATGCAAAGTTTTCTATTAAAATAATATTGTTAATGAAAGTCGCAATGAATTTTTCATTAAAATTTCTTTCCGGTTTGATTTAGTTTATTTTTCTTGTGGTCCCTGAGAACAACAAAGAATTCAAAGTGGTCCCTGGGCAAGAAAAGTTGGGGAGCCGCTGGCCTAGAGGGAAGTGACTGTCCTTTGAGAGAAACCTTCGCAAGAACAATTCTCGTTTTCGAACAGCACGAACGCTTGCCAACATATTTATTTATTTTTGCATTAATATGACAGTACTACAAGATAATTAATCTTTTAGAAGTACAATTTATAGAAACATAACTTCTTGTTTTTTTTTTTTTTTTTTTTTTTTGTTTAATGTACACATGTATGAACGGGTTAAATTAAATTTGAGAATAGATAAGTACAGAACCAAATTATGTCAAAATCAAACAAAGTTATGAGGATATGTCCGATAAGAATTGAAAAAGTTTCTTCTGGGATACGGTATAAGAGTTAGTTAACTGCAATTCATGTGGAAGATTATTTCAGATACGAAAAGAGACCGTCCACCAATGCGATGTGTGAAAGACGGAATTATAAGTTTATTCCCTCTGTTAGACTGAGCAAATTGTAGCATTTCAAAGAGGTAACTAGGAGTTTTATTTGGGACCATTTTAAACAGTTTCAAGATATTCCGAAAGAAGAAATACAGGTCAAGTTTCAGTCCAAAAATTGACGATGCTAAAGAAGACACACTTCTCGACCGAGGAATATTAAAAATAAAACGAACGCAATCATTAAATGCAAAATTTAGTCTATGTTTACAAAGAGAATCAGGACAAGGGAACTCCGAACATTTAAACAAGATGTAGGGCATTATAAGTGTTTTAACTACTTACTTACTTACTTAGGTGGCGCTACAGTCCGTAGTGAACCTGGGCCTCAACCAACAAGCGTCTCCAGCCGGCACGGTCTTTGGCCAGCTGTTTCCGCACGCCCAGTTGGTTGAGGTCCCCTTCCACCTGCGTGCGCCACCGCTGAGGCGGCCGTCCTCTGCCGCGCCTTCCTTCCGGAGTGGACTCGAAGACTTTTCGGGTCGGAGCTGTATCTTCCATGCGCTCTACATGGCCTAGCCACCTTAGACGCTGTATCCGTAGACATCGTACCAGGCCGATGTCGCTGTACAACCCGTACAGTTCTTCGTTATATCTTCTCCTCCATACACCGTTTGAACAAACGGAACCGTAGATAGTACGCAGAATTTTCCTCTCAAAACGACCAAGGGCATCTTCATCCACTTTTGTTAAGGTCCAAGCCTCTGCGCCCTAAAGGAGGACTGGGATGATTAAGGTCTTATATAGTGTCACCTTGGTTTTCCGAGAGAGGGCTCTACTTTTCAATGGCCTCTTGAGCCCAAAGGAACAGACGTTGGCAAGAGTCATTCTGCGTTTTATCTCAGCGCTGGTGTTGTTGTCGCTGGTCATCAGTGAGCCAAGGTAGACGAATACCTTGACCACTTCAAAGTTATATCCGCCCATGGTGACGTTCTGGCCAATACGTCGGTTGTCCGTCTCTTTTAGATGAAAGCAGATATTTGGTTTTACCCTCATTAACCTTGAGACCCATCTTAGCCGCTTCTACCTCAATGCTCACGAAAGCCTCATAGACGTCTTGCTGTTTTCGTCCAATTACGTCAATATCGTCGGCGTACGCAAGCAATTGCGTAGACTTTAAATAAATCGTACCTCTTGTGTGGGCCAGTGACTCTTGCACGATCTTTTAAAGCACGATGTGAAAAAAGTTGCACGACAGCGCGTCGCCCTGCCTAAATCCTTTTTTAACACCAAAGGTCTCGGTTTGCTCATTACCGACCTTAATGGAGCAGCGAGAATTCTCCATTGTCATCCTGCACAGTCGGACGAGTTTGACAGGGATGTTTAAACTAGACATGGCTTTGTACAGCTCGTCTCTATATACGCTGTCATACGCGGCCTTGAAATCGACGAAGAGGTGGTGAGTGTCGATTTGGTATTCCTGGGTCTTCTCCAAGATCTGCCGTAGCGTAAATATTTGGTCTATTGTGGATTTACCTGGCCTGAAACCACACTGATAAGAGCCGATCAGGTTATCCACAAACGGTTTCAGGCGTTCACACGATACGGCAGAGAAGATCTTATATGCGATGTTAAGGAGACTTATTCCCCTATAGTTGGCGCAGTTATAGGGGTCTCCTTTCTTTTGGACCGGGCAAACGATGCTGAGTGTTGATACGCTGAGCATCTCAATCTGGCGATGCAGTCTTCAATAAGACCTATAGGTCGTGAAAGGTATATGATAACATCATCAGCGCACATACGGATTTTACAATTTTCAACAATATCCGGTATATCATTTTGAAAAGAGAGAATAACAGCGGGCCCAATACAGAACCTTGGGGAACCCCCGCTCTAACAGTTTAGGGATTAGAGAGACCAAGCTCAGTGACAAGCACATGCACCCTATTTTTCAGATATGCATTTATAAGTTTAATAGAATAGAAAGAAAAGCTGTAGTTATTCTTCATTTTCGTTAACAGCAAAGAGTGCTCAATGCGGTCAAAAGCGGTCATTACGATCTAAAGCTGTTCTAATGTCAGTAGTCACTTTAAGTACAGCAGATTCACTACAATGTTTGCTGCGAAAACCTGATTGCCATTTGGATAGTTTATTATTTTCATCTAGGTATTTTTTAATTTGAACAGATAGTATCTTCTCGAAGGCTTTTGACAGAAAACATAGAACACTGATAGGTCTGTAGTAGGAGGGCAGGTTGGGTTAGACTTTTTCGGAATAGGTTTAATGTTTGCTGCTTTCCATTGCACCGGGAATTGAGAGCTGTAGATGCAGTAATTGATAATATGATGTATGTATATAACGTATAATATGATGAAGGATAAGCCTAAGGAACAGCGGAGAGATACCATCAGCTCCTATTGCATTTGACTTAACAGATTTAATGGCTTTAAATACATAAGTTCTTTAACGCACTGGAAACTAAAACCCGAAGGAGTATCTGCAGCATTCAAGTCGAAATTATAACCCACTTCAGGTGGCTTAAGAGTATCTTGAGAGAAAAAAGCACTCATTTCATTAGGAGGCAGCGAACACACAAGTCGATTTACTGTTAGATACCACACCTAAACTCTTTAGTCCTTTCCACAATTGCTTAGAGCTCAATGAAGGTTCGAATTTACTTAAAAAATATGACGTCTTAGAGGAGTGAATAAGGGCAGTGACTTCATTTCTTAGTGTAGTATATTTCAGTCGATTTTCCGGTGTAGGTGTATGTGTAAACTTTTTATAGAGATGTTCCCGCTCAGTAATTTTACGTTGAATTATACTACTATACCAGGGAAAAGGACGAGGCTTAACACTATCAGTAACAATAGGTAAGAAATTATCAAACAGGGAATTGACTAGATTATTAAGAATTTCTACCTTTTCGTCAACATTCGGCGTATATGCTCTGCCAATTTAAATTGTAAATCCTGTGAGTGAGTTCAGTAAAATGAATGTCTTTATATGATCTAAAGTTGAAAGTATTATCATAGTTGGATCTATCTACACTGAAGTCAAAGGAACATAAAATCAGATCGTGAATAAATTCACTAGTCATACTTATTTGGTAAAAAACTTATCACATTAGAGGCACTGTTAGTTAAGAAAATGTCAAGTAATGAGGGGTTATGAACAGACTTAAAACAGGTGGGATAATGGGAATTAAGTACGGACATACCAATTTTATCACAGAAAAACTGAACAGGCTAGTTAGATTATTGCACATAAGAATATTAACATTGAAATCACCACCTACCAGAATTTTACGATATTTATTTTGAAGTTTAAGCAACGTTTCCTCAAGTTCTTCTATGTTCTTTTCTAAGAAGCATTTGGGAGGTGAATACACAACAACCAGGAGCATTTTCTCGTGTTTTGCATTAAGTTCCGGACAATAGAATTCAATAACAGATCTAGATGACGTGTACACACATATAGGCTATTGGCATAAATACACACACCCATTCTATTTATACGTTCATTTCTAAACAATTTATAATTTGGGATTTCTACACTGTTAGACGAAATTAAACAATTAAGCCAAGATTTAGAAACCATTATTACATCAATTTTTGAAGCGCTAACAATTTGGTGTAAGGTCGTATACTTCGCTCGCAGGCTTTCAACATTTAGGTGACAGATTTGAATACCATGCTTTGATTCACAAATCCCATTGAGAACGGTCCTGATTTTATCAAGATGGCCTAGCCTCATAAGGAAACGATTCATATAAATCTAGAATTATACCGCATCCAGAATATGCCAGATGACACCCCATCATAACCCGATTTAACATATTGGTTAGTTGTGAAGCAGATTTTCATATCTACTACGACTACGTAAATAAACAAAACTTGCGTTACCGGTGCCCAAACAACCCTAGAGAATGCCATCACAAACGTTTACATTGCCCCATTTCTACCCGAGGGATAATAATTAGTTTTTTTTATTTTTATTTTGTTCTTATTTATAACTTTATTTCATCGCAAACCAACAAGAGACAGCACTACTGAAGTGTATTGCCGAACGATAGACGAGCTTCTATTGCCGTCACTGCAGCTGTTTCAGCAAGACGGTGCTACACCACAAACAGCTAGGATCTCGATAGAGAAGCTGAGGGCTAATCAGTAAGCATGGAAGCTGATCAGTAAGTATGGAACATATCTTGGCCACCTCGCTCTCCCGACCGTAAATCATGCGACTTTTTCTTGTGGGGATACCACAAGCTAAGACTTTACGATAACAATGCTCGAACAATGCAGACCTTCAAGAAAATATTCGCCGCGAAACTGCCGCAATTGATCCAGCTCTTTGATCACGCGTTATTGCAAATGTGAGGGTCCGGCTGCAAGAGTGCCTAGAAGGAAAAATTGTTTTTTCAAAAACTAAAATCCGCAACATGACTACATTTTCCCATAAGACGATTCTCAGTTTTTTTATTTATTTTATTTCAAATTTCAAAATGTTCCACCGGACGCCCTTTATTTTGTACCTTTACATTGAAACTCATCATCTTCTTCCGTCACAGCTCCATATTTTATGCTCAGCCCACACTCCTTCCCACGGTATTTAAATATTGGATTTTCAACAAAATTTAATTAAACATGTTCAATTCCTTTCAGGCACTTGAAACAAACAGGAAAATCTGTAATCCTCAAATCTGCTTATAAATCATATACTCCAAATGTTATTAACTTCTGAGGCCTGAAGGGTATGCCGGTGTTGTTGGGTTAGAAAGGCTGTACACTATATAAATGTTATTCCATGTCCGTGCCGAGTGTCAAATGGAAAAATGCGAAGATACTAGTAATAAGTTTTCGTAAGTTGTTGTTTTCTTTTTCAGTTTTTTGATGTATGACTGGCTCATGCCACCCAATCCTCAATGGACTGGTATTGATTTAAAGAGAGCATCCATAGTTGAGGAAAGTTGGGTTTTTTTGCTGAAATGATGGATTGGCATGTGATGGGTAAAATAGCTGCTTTTCATCTTACGAGAATTCCAGGTATCGCTGGCTTTGACATTTTGTGGGATAAATTTCAAATTTCAATATCAAAGGTGTTTTGATGGGATTTTCGGAGAGAACACATGCTCCTACACGAATATCTTATAAACCTTTCCTTTGATAGTACTAGTTCGGTGCGAACAGTCCTTTGGAAACAAATCCAAGTGGGTGCGGTAGTCATCACCATAGTATATAAAACTACTCGGATTTATAGAATGGGGCTACCCAGGCAGCTGGGTGGGACTGTGGACTAAAACTTAAGGGACATTTAAATTGGTCTTATCTCATTAGTCGGATATTATACTAGTCAATTCTTTGAGTCAATTCTTGTTTATTCTCTTTTGTGTTTTCTGTTCATTGAATACGAATCATTACACCAATCAATAGAGAGCTCACCACACACTGACACTTAGCGCGGATTTCGTTTTCCAAATACTTGAAAACTGTTCGAGCTGTGGATTTTTTGTACGAAAGTTTTTTAGGTTGGATTCTCGTGAGTAATTTTGAATTTTTTAGTTATTTATTTACATAAATAATTAATTATTTTCAATAGTGAATAAAAAATTAAAGGTTTAAAGGCGTTTCGTTGATTAAGTTGAAAATGGATTTCCATACGGAAGCGTGGTGGGCAATAGTACAATTGACGAAACGTGCACTAGAAGAAGTTAGCGACCCGGAGAACGAAGTTTGGGAGCGCTGCAGAAGTGTTGCGAAAAGGCGAACTCAATACCCAAAAAAAGAAAAAGAACGCAATCGGTAAAGGAATGGCGGAATGAGGAATGAAGGAATGAATTGCACAACACCGACGACAATTCATTTCGGAACTATCTACGGATGGATGCGGGAACCTTTAACTTTTTACTCAGCCAAGTTGAGGCTGATTTAAAAAACAAGTGACCATAATGCGAGAACTAATCCCTGTATGCGAAAAATTATCTGCCACCTTAAGGTTTCTGGCTACAGGGGAAGTTATAAGAGCACCGAATATCAAACAAAGTTGTCACAACCTCTTCTGACGAAGACGGTCCCTGAAGTTTGCCGCGCTATTTGGAACAATTTAAAAGACAAGTATTTAAAGGTACATATATTAGTTTTTCATTCAGATAATTTCTCAAAAGTAATACGTAATTCATTTAACAAAAATAAATAAAGCAAAAAAAAATTCACAATAGTCAGCAGCCTGGCAGGATCGCCATGTAAAAATGCTGGATCTATACAACATGGTTGCCATGTAGGACTGAGACTTCTAGTGTGACTGTGGAAAAAGTACAGTGTGTTTTGCCTAGAAATAACTTCCCAATAGAGGAGGGGTCGACCTATAGTGGTGTCCGGCGTGGAACGCCACTGGACAGTCAGGGTGCCTGTTTCCTGGCACTCCTTGAGAATTAAAGTAGACCTGCCGTTTTGGCTTCTAAAATAATTCTGATTTTATTTCGATAATTGTGTTCCTTATATACTGATTCCCGTTAGCATTTCCAACGCATATCGATTTCCAATGATAGGATGTGGGTCGTCATTTTTGTTGTGCTGCACTTAACTCCACAAAGGGTCACTTCACCAGATGACACATTAAGCGATATGCTTCGCATCGAATATCACTGGTGACACACAGTGCAGTGGACGTAGTAATGTGTACGTTCCAATTCCTTCTGCCTAACTTCATACGGTGTCGGCACTTTTTGGCGAGTGCCGTCCAGTGTATATCTTTTTGGTGTCACATGACGCTATTATGTGGTGTGCATTGCGCAACGTGTGGGAAGTGTTTTGTATGACGTTATTATCTAATGTGTAGGAAGTGTTTTGATTTGGTGGGTATGTAGTAATTGTTTTGTTTTGGTGGTTACACTACAATGTACATAGAATTTAGAAATCACTATCTTCGAAAGTTATATCGATTGCCTCCTGCAATAAGTCCCTTGTCCTCTTCCTACCGGGCGAGGATGTTGAGGTGTCCTCCATTATGCCGTCTTTGAGGTCTTTTTGTATTTTCCACGCAACTATTCGCCGTACTGAAGGGTTCCGTATTGTCTCGAGCTGGGAGGCAATCTGAGACCCAAGCCACCTCCCAATGGGGCAATGTTAAGAAATGTCGTAATTTCTTTGTGTTACATTTTCAACATACAGTGGTGTTCAGATAAATAGCACACCCGTGAGTTCTCATACATTATGTTGTGCCAAAAGTCTAAAAAGAAGCTCAGATTTTTTTGTTTTATAACTGATGTGCGCTTATATGTACTATATTTAAAAACACATAATTCCTTTAGATCAACTCAAAAATTATAATTCAAAATGGGAAAAAATAAAAAAGTAGTTGTTCATTAAAATAGCACAGTCAGCGACATACTCAAAAAAATTAATAAATACTCTAAAAAAATTAACGTATAAGTATATATTTTATTAATATTTTGTAGGATATTCCATGTTCCTTATCACTCTTGACCACGTTTTTGCAAACTCTCTACTAAGCGCTTACATTTCTGGGCAAGTATAGCTTCCCAAGCAGCCTTCATGGTTTGCCGAAATTCTTTTGAATTTTCTGAGCTGGAGTCTTTAACAAGGGAGTCAACATCAGTCCAAAGATTCTCGATAGGATTCAGATCGGGATTTTGGGCCGGCCAATCAAGCAGGAAAATTTGTCGCGCCGAAAGCCAATTCTTCACTATCCGCGAAGTATGCTTTGGATAATTGTCATGCATAAAAATCCGTGATACAGGCATAGAGCCGTCAGTATATGGCTCCATTTGGTTCTCCAGGATTAGCTTATATTGATGCTGATTCATAATGGCATTTATTTTCACAATTGGTCCAACGCCATGCCATGGCATCGCCGCCCCACCTTTATGCTCCCACCGCCATGTTGGCCAGTCTTAATGGTGTATCTGGGATGGTACTCTTGGTTCGTTGGCCTTTGCACATATTTTTTTCCATCTGATCCCAACCTGTTGAATTTATTTTCGTCGCTCCACAAAATATTTCTCCAAAAGGACAAGAGTTTGTTCTTGTGAGCTTTTGCGAAAATAAGTCTTCTCTTTCGGCTGTTTTTTTTTTTTTTTTTGGAGACAAGGGGTTTTTTTTTGGCGATTCTTCCATGTAGCTGGAATTCATTCAGGTAGTTGTTGCTTTATCTCCCGGGAAGTTATGAAAAGGTCGCTGCCACTGATTTTGTGGATTTTGTCAGTCACTTCTGAAGTTTTTCTTTTTTTGTTTTTCCGTACGGGATTTGTGGAAGATTGGCTGCACCGTATGACCTTCATTGCATTTTGAACAAGCTTCCTAGAGCACCTTAATGTCCTTGCCACCTCCGAAATAGTCTTTCCATCCTGTATCATGGTACCGACTATTTGCCTGCTTTCCTCCGTGCAACGCTTTTCTCTGCCCATTTTAAATACTCCTATTTGTGTAAGAAATGAGTATAATTATGGCTATCCTTAAAAAGATTCAAACTAACATCACTTAAATCACTGAAAAATATTTTTTTTCTGATACACCATGGTATGTGCTATTTATATGAACACCCAATTTGCAATGATCACTAGCTCTAACGATTGCAAAACCAGGAAAACATAACGGGATCTTCCTTGTTGTATGTTTTCATATTTATAACGATAGTACCTTGGGATATTATGGCTTTACTCCTGTGCAGCTTCTAAGCACAGTGTGAATTGCAAGCAAACACACATTTGAATAAAGGTGTGCTATTTATAAGAACACCACTGTAGCATCATACATGGATACTCATATATTATAAATTAATTCTAAACAAACCATGTAAAATAGAGACTAGAGACGGAATAGCCGAAAATATAAAATTATGTAAAAAATCCAACTTACTTTTCTCTGAACTCCAGACGAGCAGCTGCTGCTATTAGAATTGTTTATGTTTCCTCATTTTCCTGTGAATACATGTGTACATATGTATATGTACATAGCTTTATAATAGCAACCTTACAATATTCTTTATTCTTTATTAAACAGCATTAATTACATGTCGCATGTCATGGCCTAATGAGTCTGATGTATAAATGCAAACGTCTGCAAAGATAGCAACTTCACAAGTGTTTAATGATGGAAAATCATGGGTAAAAATATTGTACAGTAATGGCCCAAGTACTGAACCTTGAGGTACTCCCGCCTCAATTGGAAGACTTGCTGACATGTAGTTGTTTACATAGACTATAAAGTTTCGACCAGATAAAAAGGACTGTATAATTTTTGTTAAGTAGAGTGGAAAATTGAGATTGTGAAACTTATGGAGTAATCCCTTGCGCCAAACCGTGTCGAACGCTTTTTCAACGTCCAGAAGGATCATGCCAGTACTTTTTCCCAACACAAAGTTATCTTTTATGTGTTTCGTGATGCGATGAATTTGTTGAATTGTGGAGTGATGTGGCCTGAAACCGAATTGTTGCGCGGGAAGTATGTTGTGAATGTCTAAATGTGATACTAGTTTATTATAGATAATTTTTTCAAAGCATTTACTCACAGAGCTTAACAAACTTATGGGCCGATAACTACTGGCCAGACATGGGGTTTTCCCTGGCTTCGGAATGGGTATAATTTTGGATGTTTTCCATTCTTTAGGAAAATAACCCAGCCTGAAACAGCAGTTGAAGAGCCGTTGCAAGAATTTTATGCCGCATTTTGGAAGGTTCTTAAGGAAGACATTTTTTATCCCGTCTAGGCCAGGTGACTTTGAGTTTTTTAAATTATTAACTACAGTTTCTACATCTTCCGTAGAAACGCATTCGACAGCTTCAGTTGTTGATATTCGTGAGTTAATTAGGTCTATGGAGTGTCGAACAAGGGCCTCCTCGCTACAGCTTATGTTCATGCCAATTGAATGATTCGCATAGAAAACACTTGCTAGCAAATTTGCTTTTTCATTGTTCGAAAGTAGTATCGAATTGTCTTCTTTTAAAGCGGGGATAGTATGATTCTTTTGTTTAAGAACCTTGAGAATGTTCCAGAATGGCCAGCATCGGGTTTCTAGGCCTTGCAGCTTTTTGTTCCACCTTTGGTTTCTAAAGGTCAAAATAAGTGCTTTAATTTTTGTGGTTAGGGCTTTAACTATATTTAAAAACATGGTGTCTCTAGTTCGAATCCATCTAGATCTGGCAAAGTTTCTTATCTTAATTGTTTCAATAATGTATTGTGGGAGTGCATCTGTTTGGTTCCATCGAATAACTTTTTTGGGTACAGACTGGTTGATACATTCGAGAACCGAATCTCTGAAAAAACTCACCCCAACGTCAATTTGATTTTGATTCACTTCATCAGGTAAAATATCCTGCCAGTTGGAAAATTTGAGGCACATTTTGTGTCTGTATAAATCCCAGTTGGCTTTCTGATAGTTGAAAGCAGAGTTGTTTGTTAGGTTAGGTGACAAAACAGTACTACATTTTACTGGCAAATGGTCATAGCTCAAATCATTTATCACGATAGGTTGGGTAAAAAGTTCCTGCATATTCGTAAGAAAAAGATCTGAAGTAGATGGAAGAACATTGCCCCACGCATTTGCTCTTAAGCAACCCCAGGACATGTGCCTACAGATGAGGTCTCCTCCTATTAAAAAGATGTCGTTTAGTCTTATTAATTCGCGCAAGTCCTGATTAAGATCGATACGTTTTTGTTGTGAGGTACGTCCACTCGGAAAATAAACAGAAAAAAATTTCAATGACCGACCATTGCTGAGAGGTATTTCGATTCCTACATTCTCAATCAATTTAGTTTTGACAATGGGAAGTACTTTGTGTTTTATTGTTTTCTTTACAACAACGGCAACTCCACCACCCCTACTCATGTTACGATCTACACAATAGAACCTTTATTCACTGTTTGATAATTTTTTAACATTTTCTTCAAGACAAGTTTCACTGACTAGACCAACATCGATATTATGTGAGCTTAAAAAAGCAAAAAATTCTATAGATTTATTGCGAATGCTTCTAGCATTCCAACAAATAATGTTTAATTTAACATTCATACTTATTTACCTTCTTGGTACAAAGACTTAATCGCTAATTGTGTGATAGTATTGAATTGCTCAGCTTTTGAGGTACAATTCCCAAGCAGAGTAATCATTTCAGCCGTGAGAGCGTTGATTTCTTCGAATGTAAATAGCTCACTTTTTGCCTTAGACGAAGCATTGACATTGTTGTTGATCCTATTTGTCCACACGTTGGAGCGAACGTTTAATTGAGTTGCAGGTTGAACAGCTGGTTCCACTGAACTTTTCCGATATGCAGCAAGAGCGGGGAAGTCGTTAGGGTTAGTAACGAACCCATGAGGTCGCTGGGAACTAGCATTCTTAGTGATAACCCTAGTAGCTTGGGCATTATTTTTGTTGGAAAACCGTGTTCTAATTTCACAAAAGGACTTACGGCTTTCACATTTAGCTTAATGGAACCGCACTCAAAAAAAAAAAACTATATAAAACACATCACTGTATGCACCATAGTTCTTTCTAATAGTTTTAATGTTTTGGACTTTCAGACCTAATGCTGTTAGTTAAGTTTTGAGTGGTTCGATAGGCATTTCGTCCAGCCCATACAATACGACTTTGAGTGACCTTGCTGCTGGGAGGTCGTGTGAGAAAAATTGCCAACTCTTTGATTTAAATAATGAACAAATAGCACTGTGACTATCGATATTATCACAAGTGATTTTGATGCCAATGGAAATTTTCTTAACATAATAGTTAGTAATATTTGCTTCGCAAAAAATAGTATGCACGTCAGCGAAAGATTTTTTGCAAGACACAGATCGAAGGAATCTTGTCTTTTCTCCTCGAGGTAGATTTCGCTTGAATCACGTCACAATCACTGTCGTTATCCGAATCGGGCAGACATTGTAGGGGTTTAAAAAAGTTAGTTCTGGAGGAGTCTCCAGAAGAGTTCATTTTTGAAGTTTTAATGTTTGAAGACCTAAGATTGTCTTCAATATTAGAGGACCGGTTCCTCTTGGGAATGTTTATTATTATTATTCCTTATCGTTATTAGATTAGTACCGCACAGAAAATGGAAACGTCGAAACGATTTTTTTTCCTATTACAACTTTTAATTTAGTTATATGAATTTTTTCTTTTTTATTTTATTTTATTTTATTTTCGTTTTGACAGCAAACCTATCGCACCGAGATATATTTTGTATCGATTAAAATTGTTTATGTTTTCTTCATTTTCCTGTGAATACATATGTACATATATGTACATACCTTTATAATAGCAGCTTTATAATAACTCAATAAAATTTTAAGTTATACTTGCTTCAGGTTGCCCGAAGATTCCCTCGTCTTGCAATACGGGCTGAGAAATTCCAGACAGTCAAAGCACCAGATTTTTATAAATTTTATAAATTTCTTCTGTACCCGCTCCGCTTTTCTTCGACGCTTTGACCAACCGAATTCCTCTCGCGTCCTCAGGGCTTTTGTTTTTTTGATGATATCCTCCTGCGTCAAACTGCTATTAAGATGCGCCAAGGAGTTCTGGATAGTATCCACCAATTGGGCCCGCTTGAGCCTACTAAAATACTCCGGGTGACTTGGCGCATACAAATTCGTGTGACCTTGCAGGAGGATGATCAACTCCTCCGTCACGGGTTGCGGCCACTTTTTTTCCATTTTTAAAATAAATGAAATTTAAAAAATTCTTTTTTACAAAAAATCACATAACGATTACGACAATCATTTGCATCAATATCGTAATCATTACTTTTACTTACCTCTTTCAACAGTCCAACAAAATATGTACATACATATGTGCTTCAATTGCAATTTTAAATTATTTTAAAAATAATTTTTAAAATAATTTTGACACTAAACCCACAACACACTCGAACAATACCAAACTGACGGAAGAGAAAAGCGAGAAATCGCAAAAAAAGAGAAATGTCAAAGTATTGAATCAAATCCCCAGTACAGGCAATACGACCTACCCCGGACGCTTCTCACTTCTCTCACCATCATGTTCGTGTTTGAGGAGAGAGAATTGAATCGAAATTTAATCGTATATAATCCGACTTAAGGGTTGAGTTAAAATGGTTTTGGTTCATAGCTGATAAGCATCTATCCGACGAATGCTGGTCTGCTTAAAATGGAGAAAAGCAGCCGCAGACGAACACCTTGCGGCACTATTAGTAAGTCCTATCGCCATGTCCTCGTGGTGTCATCTGGAGATTTTCTCTGGAAATTACAGACGGGGAAGGACAAATGTCAAGTTCCCTACGCCAAAAAAAAAATAAAAAACAGGTCTAGTCGGTTGGGCTACGGCTTAGTAAACCGTAACCGTAAAATAAATCATAAGCTCAGAAACAACCAACGCAAACGCATTAAAGGACATGAGTATCGGTTCTGTACCTGGAATGTTAGGTTCCTTAACAGACAGGGTGCGGCCGAACAGTTAGAAAAAGTACTAAGCTGCTATAAAGCAGACACAACCGCACTCCAAAAAGTGCCATGAGATCGACCGGGCAAAAAGAGGATGAAAAACTGTGACATATACTACGGAAACTGCTATAAGGAGAACAAACAACGCCTATTTGGATGCGGATTGGTTGTTCGAAGTGGACTTAGGCAAAAAGTCCTAAGCTTTCGACATATGAGCGAACGCCTCATAATAATCCGCATCAAAGCCATCTTCGGGAACATTACGCCTCCACAGAAGACTTCTATGACCTCCTAAATAGGGCATACACTCAATATCCCAGCTATGACACCAAGTTTATTCAAGGACATTTCAACGCGAAGCTGGGTAAAGAGGACACCTAGGAGAAACCCTTGGTTTGATGACGAGTGCAGGCAGGTACATGCAGAAAAACAGAATGCATACATGACCACGTTGCATCGACGAACGAGAGCTGCTCGTGAGCTCTAGGAGCGGAAAAAAAGGGAGGAGCATACGCTTTTCAGAGGGAAAAAGAAAGGACACGAGAAGCGCAATCGAGAAGATGGAGAGATGTTATTGCAGGAACTACGTTGTACCAAAGAGTAAGAGGAACATGCCAAGGTTATTAAGCCAGAGCGGAAGCTTGCAGAGATGAACCCAGACACCTCGTAATTGAATCACAGTCGATTCTGAGAATATGCAAAGACTTTTTCCGCAGACTTTGTAACGGCGAAGTTGGTCAAGATAGTGCTGTCAGGCAGAACACACCATTCGCAGTGGACGAAGATGAGAGAGTATTCCATCGACCTAACTTAAACTGAAATGCTAGTCTGTTAATCAGCACGCAACATTTTAAGATTAAATGTCTCACTTAACACGTTTGATCTTTGAAATTGTGTCACTTGTTCATGTTAAAACTATAACACGTTTTATTACGAGTCATGAATAAAAATTCTAATGACACCTTAAGTGTGTTTTAGCGACACACGTATTAATATTTACTACACTTTGGATCAAACAAAAGGAAAATTTCTCATCTACATATGTATGTACATGGAACCTAGCCAGGAAGTAATTTGTGAGTCGGATCCATGGAGTAATGGCTAAAACACTGGACTCTCAACCCAATGGTCCGAGTTCAAATCCGAATGTCCGCAGTCACCAAAAAACAAACCTCAACCTCAACCTCTCCTTTCGCGTTCTACACTGGTACCTCAAGCCGGATGGCATGATCATCAGCTCGCGCGAAAATGATCAACATGTCAGATAAAAAAAAAATTCGGCGTCGTTTAGTGGAATTAAATCAAATAAAATCATATCATAGACCTATTGTAAATAGAATATTAGAAATAAAGAACACTTAAACGTTTGAGTATAAAATTGTCTTATTCAATGAAATACATGTATAATACTGTAATATGAAAATAAAACATTGAAATCAATAAAAAATTATATGTAATTGTTGAATATATAATATTTATACCTCATTCATAAAATCGTATAATAGACGTTGTCACGAAATAATGGATTTGGCTAGTAACAGCCAATCTAATAACAGTTTTTTTTTTTTTGTTTTGGCAGGAAGAAAGCATGACGGGCATGAAAGCATGCCCGGTCCATAAGAAAGGAAGCCCCTATAACTGCGCAAATATATAGGGGGATAAGTCCCCTTAACATTGCGTATAAGATGTTGATGTGATTTTAGGCCAGGATGGACCAAGTATTCACACTGCGCCAGATCTTGGAGAAAATTTTAAAACCGCATATAACCTTGTCTATAGGCATGAACTATAAAGAGTCATGTTATGTTTTAACATTCCTGCCAAACTCGTCGGGTTGTACAGAATGACAACGGAAAATTCTCGCTGCCCCATTAAGGTCGGTAAAGAGTTAACCGAGACCTTCGATGTCTAAAAGGGATTCAAGGGTAGCCGTGGTGCAGTGGTAAACATCATCGACCGTCGAGCGGAAGGTCTCTAAACCAAACAATTCACATACAAAAAAAAAAAAACAAGGTATGCACCACAGCTGTTGTGAATGAGAAGTTATCAAACATACTAATGAAGGCCTAGGCTCGAGTACGATAACTTTGGCGCCAAAAATTGATAAGGGTTTTATGTAGAGGGTCAAAACCAGGCATATCTCGCTCCGTTTAGGGGGTAGGGGCAATAAAAAAAAAAAAACAATTACTTAAAATTATTAAAAAACAACCAAACCAGAAACCTGTTCTCTAACTTAATTTAAATTGATTATGTTAATATGTTTTGAAAAATTCACATGCAAACTCTGATTAAAAAAAAAATGGAAGAAACAATTGTAGACCAGTTTTTGAGGAAATTGCAAATTACTATATTTGTTTCGTTTTTTGGCATTTGGTCTTCTTTGAGGTAAGTGGGGAGAGTACGATTTCCCTGGCGCCGCGATCTGGCGACGGATTTAGCTAAAAAAATAAATAAATCGAAAATGATGAATAAAACTTTTCAATATCTCGCTTCGTTTTCGAGATATCGATGTTTGTAACTATTTTTGGATAAAACTCAACTTTCTGGCTTTCTTAATTTTTATTTCTTTTTTTCATATTCAGTAATTTTTTTCTTAAATTGAACCTACCTGCTAAACGGGGCAAGATATACCACCCTCCCCTCGTAATAAAAAATGTTTGTTTTGTTTGTAATATAACACCGTAAGTGCATGGAACAGCTGCTGAGAACTACAACCAACGTGAAAATTCGGTCGGTTCCTCTCCTCCTATTTATTTCAACCACCCCTGGAGAGTAGTGAATGAACATATACGACCCATACCACTGCACTCTGTTCAGGTTGTGTGGTAACACCTGCGCGAATTTAAAAAAAACTTTTTCAACATCATGCTTTAAAAGACCGTGCGATATTCCCTGGCCAATACAAGAAGCACGATCTACTTCAAGTCTGCACAATTGCTCGCATACGCTGATGACATTAAGAGACGCCAATGAACCTTTTTTGGGCCTGAAGGTAAACGAGATCAAAACCAAATATATGCTGTCATCAAAGAAAGACGTACAACACCGTCGTCTCGGCGTAAATGTCACTATCGGCAGCTATAACTTTGATGTAGTCAAGGATTTCGTCTACCTTGACCTACTGAATAACGCTTGCCAACCGCTGTGTCTTCAATTAAGTAGTAGAGCTCTATCTCAGGAAACTAAGGATCTTTTATAAAACCTTAATTATTCCAGTCCTCCTATAAAAATGGATGAAGAGGTCCTTGGTGGTTTCGAGAGGGAAATTCTGTGGGCAATCTTCGGTCCCGTTTGGGATGACTGAGGCTACAGGAAAAGATTTAACTAACAACTGTACGGGCTGTAAACAGATATTGGCGTAGTACGACGTCTTCGGATCCACCGTCTCAGATGACTGAACAATGTAGAGTGAATGGACAGTACAGACCCAGCCCATAGAGGCTTTGATTTCCACCCCGAGGGACGGCGTTGCAGAGGACGGCCGCATCTAAGGTGATGCACGCAGGTGGGAAGAACCTCCACCCACTCGGCGTGCGACACTGGAAACAGCTAGCAAAAGATCGCGCTAGCTGGAAAGGCTTGTTGGTTGAACTATAGCGCCGCCTAAGTCAGTAAGTAGATAAGCTGATAAGCTAAGCAGTTAGCCTTAAGTCTGTAGAATGTATTCAAAATAAATTAAAATCCATTCAATACTATTCACCCCATATGTACATACAAAGAAAAAAGCGTGAACAAAACATCACGTCTCGAATAGCAGCCACATGCGGAAGAAGAATCTTTCATACAGAACCGATGATAATCATTGTACATGTTTCTAGGGTTAAAGAACTCACGCCGAAGGGAACAGATATCGGAAGCTCCTCGCATTATTTTGCGGCAATTGTCCAAAAATTACATCTCGAAATCCACACATACGTCAGAAATAATTCTCCAGCGGCAGTCGACGGTTCTTGAAATAGCAAAAGCAATATTTGCATCACAAACAAATTGATTACAGATGTTGTGTTCGCCGTCTGCCAATGCCTCAAATTAATGTATGTATCCGCGCCCCTCACAAACAAAACGAATACAATTTTAACCGCAACATAAATCGCAAACACCGAAATGAAAACAAGTATCTGATAGCCGTGCCGCCGATTAGTACTTCTAAACCAATTGTCAGAGTGTCCTTCTGAGTCCTGAATGGATTATTTCTTTCTTTTGCACGAACATTTAACATCTGTTTCATATTTGATTGAAAATCGATGGGATGTGATATAAAGAAGGACAGCAGAAACAGATTAAATAATTATCAAAATTTAAAACTTATTGCTAAAAGCATTTCTAGACAGACACTCACCTCGACCTGACGTGTGCCAAACTAGCATGCTTTCCTAAAACCACCTGCAAGCAACATGCCTCTACACAAGTATTAAGCTCCGTCCAAATCGGATTATTTCTTAACAACTAGTTCAATCACAAAAATTATCACTCGAAAAACCAAATAATATCACACACACAAGTCCGTCACTTTAGGCTAAAATTAAAAATTCAATTAAACATAACACGCCAGAAAAAAAGTATGTAATTAAGACGACTTTGACAAATGCTCAGGTTCGCTCAAATTCAGATTTTATTACCGCAATAAAATGCGGGCCTTTATCAACGATTCACGCACCGTTCTAAGCCCAATCACCCAGATACTCTTTTCGACTGAGCTGATAAAATATTTATTTCACAAAATTATTCGAGGGAATGAAAACCACCTACTCGGACTACTGAAACAGTCCGGCTGCGACGAGATAAAATATTCAACTGAATATCTATGCCAGAGGCCTGAAAGATGTTTTCCAGTTGAATGGAACTCCGATGCTTTAAGTTCGAAACCACCCACCCACCGGTGGGTCTGTGAAGATGCCAACTTTCGGAATGTTCTTTCTCGTTCCGACTCTTTTTTGTTTTTGTGTTTCATTTTGGACCTGTGACTATTTGTTATTATGATTAGTCGTTGATGCTGCTATTGTTGTTGTTATTACTGTTTTATTAGAAGCTACGGTAACGCTTCCTCCACCGACCTAGGGGCTAATAAAAATAACGAAACACAGAAAGAGTGTTATCGCGTCCGAGTGAGTTATATTGTGTGCCCGCAAAAGTCCTATATTTACCCGGACCGTCATGTAGACCGAAGGCCCATACGCGAGTGTGAAGACTAATTAATTTTTGTAAACACTTAGGTGTATATGCAGTGGTTTACGCCCGAAAAGGCAAGCAAATAACACCTTTTCACCCATCGACCGAATTTAATTAAAAATAGATTTTATACCTACCAATTCATTGTTTATATGCATTCGTATGAACGTAGGCGTTTAATTGCACTGACAATTGCAAGGAAATAAACTGTTTGTTAATGCTATCCATGAAATATTAAAATCAGCAAATAGCTGCGAGGACCCCCGTCGCGTCGCAGGCTGGAGCTAATGAGGTAAGCAGATGTTAGCGGATGCTTTAAGAATCGAATACACTTGTTGACGAGAAGAAAGAATCGTATTGCATTGCTTACTAAAGGCACATGTGATATTAGAGTTGCCATGTAACTAGTAAGTGAGGTGGTTTCACTGGTCCAAATTTGCACTTATAAAGGTTTTTATTTGTCATAAATAAACGTAAGACAATTAAATTGAAATAAATTTCGCTTTAAAACCGCTTTTATCGGGCGCAAGCCGTTGCTTTTCGTGTGTTTATGTTCCCGTGTAGGCGCATGTATCTGCGTTAGCGTTTGCGTAGGTACATTTTGGTGTCCAGAAGCCTGTCGCTTACTTCCACTCTGTTGGTTCTAGTGCTTTGCATTCATATAGGCTTCTGCTTCTTTCTCTTATGTCCACTTCACTGTTTGTTATCAGTTTTTCTGTCTGCTCTCTACGAACTTTTTCTGTGGTTCTTTCGCCGAGGTTGTGCGGTAAGCATTACTCATCCTTAGCGAACATAGTCGATTTACTGCTATGATCTTCCCTTTGTATGAAGTCACCTTCATAGCTCCAGCCCATAAAGCATTACAGATGTGACTACCTTGGACTTCCTTACCTTAGTAGGCTACGACTGTATCTTCGTCCTCCTAAATTCGGCATAATCCGCGCAATGGAGGTACCCACACGAGAGGATTTGTTGCTTACGTACTGCAAATGTTCTTTAAATGTAAGCCATGATCAATAGCTGGTTTGGAAGCTATCTCATGCCCACCTACCGTGGGCGTGATCGTTTCCCGTTTCTTTGTACTGGTGATGGGGACCGCTCCGGTATTTTATTCAGCTAGCGAGATGCCGAATGGTGTTAGACACTGTCGAAAAGCCGAAATGGCTTCGTAGCTGATTTGAACAACCCCTTCCAGTAGTTTTGCGGTGACAACTATTGCTATGTCGTCCGCGAATCCGACAATTTTAGCTTCGGATAGTATTTCAAGACGATGGACGCCATCGTACATGAGGTTCTACACTATTAGTCCCAGAACTGAGCTCTGGGGAACTCCTCCAGTTACTGCGCATTCCTTCATATCATCGTCTATTCCAAAGAGCAACAACACTCTTTGCCGGAAATAGTTTTCCAAAATTCCACTGGTGTAAGTAGATACCATTATATTTCGAAGCGCCTCAAGGATTTGTCTCCAGCTCGCCGCATTGAACCTGTTTTTAACGTCCAGTGTTATGTTACAACAATACTACCTTGCGCCTCTTCTTTCGTCTTCCTTCTATGGCCCTTTTCGCTATGTCGACTACTTCCAAATAGCATCAACAGTGGAGCGTACTTTTATGTTTTTATTATAATTCATAACTCTTGGGTAGTAGCACGGGCCTCTGTTTATTCCATTGATCAGGATAAACTCCCTCACTCAGGCGAGCGTTATAAACATCAACAAACGGATCTATTCTCGATTTAATCGTCGCTCATAAAGCTACATTGGGGATCCCATCCGATCCAGGGTTTTTTTTTATTTCCAAACCTGTTACTTGCCTCAAGGATCTCTTGTGAAGTTATCCTAGGAAACTGCTGGGCTGCTGTTTATGGCTCGTCCTCCAGTGGAATTTCTGGTTCTCTTGGGAAAATACATTCGATTATTTGCTCCAATACATCCGTGCATGTGGGCAATGGTGCTCGAAAAACTTTGAGTTTTTTCATCACCACTTGGTACGCTCTCCCCCAGAGATTTTCATTTAATCCATTGTATAGCCCAGCGAAGCTCCGACGTCCGCTCGTATTTATTGCCGTTTCAGCTCCTTTCGCGTTATTGTGTACCGATGGTGGAGTTCTGGAGTTCATTGCCGTGGGTGGCCGTGGTGCAGTGGTTAACATCATCGACCGCCGATCGGAAGGTCTATAGTTCAAATTCGCTTCATAGCCATGTAAAAGTAATTCCTAAACGGATGATAAAAAGTATGCAACGCAGTTGTGAATGGAAAGTGACCAGACGTACTGCCTGCAGGCATAACACTCACAGTATATGGTCAACCGAAATTCATCCTCTGCGTATGCAATACTAAAGTGCTTGAACGAATTACTACGGACTATAACCAACGCGGAATTTGGTCGGCTCTCGTCCTATCTAGGCCTAGGACAACCACCCCTGAGAGTAGTGAACGAACATCAACGATCCCAATCACTGCACTCCGTTCAGGTTGTGTGTGTCACACATCATAAGAAGAAAACTCTTGAACCTGCGCGAGTCTCTAAAAAAAAAAAAAAAAAAAAAAAAAACTGGTAGGTAGGGTAAATTCGCCGTTCTTCTTGCCATAGACGCATCGCATGCCGTTGTGATGTAGTTAAGCAGTTGTGCAGATTTCTCGTTGGCCGTAACCGTCAACGTGGATTGCTCGATCTTAGGGGCGAAATTCTCTTCGTCGAATAAATTTGTCGTCCGCCCTAATTTGTTGGCTATTCTCCTTGATGTATTTGGCCATCGCCTCTTTTCATTCATGGTTTCACACAGTATAGTTTGGTGGTCACTATGTATAGTAAGGACTGACCAATCCACCCCATTTCTGCTAAATATGTGTTCATTACCGCTGTTTAAGAGCACTACTTCAGAATCACTAAGGCCTACAGCAGATTGCTTCTCCTTAGACAGCCCTAAGCAGACAGGCATCTATTGTCAACCTGTTAAGGAAACTATCAAAATCCTCAATAGTAACACTCGGTGGAACGTATCAGCTGTCGATGTGGTAGCCATCAATTTCGGCTCGAGCAAAGAATGTATCAGGGATGACCTCAGTATCTTCGAAGGGTCGTTTCCCGCAGGTCCATATTGGGGCTTTGCCTGTTGTTGCTGGTTCGCTCAAGATTGCGACATCTGCCTCTAGTTTGCGAATTGTTTGCGTTAATGGGACTTGAACCGCCCCACAATGGTTTAGGTTTAGCTGTAATAATTTCAGTCTCTCAGCAGTAGCGGCCTCAATGCTCGTTCGCGCAATGTTACTATCGATCCCCGCCTTGCCTTGGCAAAGTAGATATGTTGGATCCACGTTACATATGTAGCTTCGCTATGTGGCAGTCACATGAGCTTATGTAAACTTTGGCCACGAACCCGAATTCCATGCATTTGTAGTATTTGGTTGGGTTTAGCTTCTAGCGTATTAAGTACGTCTTCCTTCGTGGTGACCTTCTCGAATTTCGCGGCCTGTAGAGGCTAGAGGATTTATTAAGTTCGATAAGTAGGTTCGATGAGTAAGCCATCCCGATACCCAAGGAAGCTAACCATCTGGGAGTTATCTTAGACTACAAGCTTCTTTGCTCAAAGCTTTTTAAGTCAAAAACCATCAAAGCGCTGTCAGCATTCTGGCAATGCAATGGTGCCTTCGAAAAACATGGGGTTTATCGCCGAGGTAGGTCCTCTGGAACTACTGTCTGGTCGAACAGGCTAACACGCAAACACTTCGTAGATCCTTTCACCAAACTCTAAAGAACGGTTTGTCTTAGTTGTACGGGGGCTTTCCCCAGCACCCTGGGCGCTGCTCAGTTTTTGTTTTGTGCGATTGTTTTCGCATTTTCATAGATGGCACCAAGTCTGAGCTGGGGTTCGGCGCTGGGGTTTCCTTTGAATGCGAAAACGTCTTTCAGTCAGAGATATACGCAATCCTGATGGCAGTATCTTGTGAAGCATTGGTGGAAGGGGAAGAATATATGCGCTTACAGTGATAGCCAAGCTGCACTCAAAACTATGCCCCTCCCTTTATGTTCCAAGTTTGTGCATGAACTTAAGGCCTTCCTGAACAAAATCGAGAGACTAAACTCACTAAGGCCTTATTTGCGTCCCAGGTCATTCCAAGAAATGAGATGTCTGATGAACTCGCCAGAATGGACTCAGAGGAGAGTTTCTCAGCCACATCAACGATTGGTTCTTTAATGCACCCAATCCCGCACGCCTTGATGTCTGCAAGAAATCCGCAGCATTCTTCTTATCCTTAAGGAGAATTGACTGCAAAAGACTAATGGGCGTCATTACGGACTATTACACTTTTGCCAAGCATCTCTACATGCTCGGCATCAGTGAGATGCCTACCTGTGCTGCATGTTGCGAAGTGGACGGCGTAGCATAACACTTTTTCTGTGACTGTCCCGAATTTGCTCGCGCACGTTGACGTACCCTTGGGGCCGACATGGTGTGTGCCGTATCTCTTAGCTCTACGTCACTGAAACCCATTATCATTTTTCTCCGTTAAACGGGGAAAATACAGTGAAGTTAGGTGTCTGTCTGACATTACATATTTGCGTCTGAGTGCTACAACAGACAGCAGAGGCCTACAAAAAACAAAAAGAATCGTTCGTGGCGCCTTTTTTCCATATGCGCCTTTTCCTTTTTCAGTGCTGGGAGCTGTTTAGTTTACAGATTCGAAAGCGATTCACTCTTGGGTGTTGTGTTCCTTTTCCTTTTGGGTGAGTCGCCTATACCCCCGTCATGGTTTACGGTGTGTTTTCTTGTCATTATATGGTTCACGTAAAGTGCTCGGTTATCTAACTCCTCTGTTGTTGGTATCGCTTTTGTCGCGGTCATGGGAGTACGGCCACTTTGATCCCGTGTAGATCTTGGGTATCCTGCGTCAATTAGCTTGTTAAAGGCTAAACGAATCAGGCTTATCAGTCTTTTGATCTGATATAATCAGGTTCATCAGGTCTTCGGTTCTTTTGCCGAAGATATTCATGACATAGCTCCCAGAATTCCCTTAGTTGGTGTCTGCTGTTATCTTTCCTCCGTCAGTGGGTGGAAGGGTTTGGGTTGTCTACCTAAAGTGATTTCGCGTTTGACGACTCCTCTGAGATAACCCTTTGGTGGTTTTCGCCCTAGTACTGAGCTCCTCCGGGATGGGGTTGGTAATTCACACTCCGCTCTTTTTCCCTCAGTGTTACTTATGTTTTTTGGTTTGTTTTCCCCGGCGAAGCACCTGTATTTTCTTTGTTTTGTTTGGTTCCCCTGTCCAAAAACATACTTATGTAGGTATTTCATATGATAGTCATTTCAAACAAACAGATTTGGTACTCATTAAACCCCAATTAGACCCCCAATGACCCGATGGTTAGAGATTTGGATTCAATAAAAATGTGATTAACGAAACCAAAGCCTATTTCGGGAGCCTAGGAATAATACTGTTACGGACACGAACCGATGGTTATGTTCGAATTTCGCTGTCGAAGTTTGGAATGCTCTGGTGGAGCTGAAATGGAAATGATGGTAGCTTCCAACGACAAACTGCTGAATGTCAGAGCATTCTAGAGACTTCTGAAGGGGAACGTCTGACGTCGAACATTCGAGGAAGTGAACCAGGGGCTATATAAGTGCGAACGCTCGCCCTCGGGGGCATTCAGTTTTCGTGATTAAATAACGGGTGATCAGTCGGTAATCCAGTGTGAAGGTAATCAAGCCACCTAGCGAGATGTAGAGACAAAAGTTGTAATAAAGGTAAAACGCCCAGATAATTGATCTGAGGAGGAAAAATTAAGTGTGTAAAGGTGAAGCCCTCAGATTACTGATCTGAGGTGGAAGAATGAAGTGTGTAAAGGTAAAGCGCCCAGATAATTGATCTGAGGTTGTAATAATAAAGAAAAAGTTGGCAGTTGTAGTTTATCGCAATCCAGATCGAACCCTATTCGGACTCGTGGTGAATTTTTCGTAACAATACGTTCATTGGACAAAGTATGGCAACCCTGAACATAAAATCTATTTGCGCCCTTTTTGCCAAGCAATCGAAAAACTCAACGGAAGATTTTTCTTAATATCTTTTTAAATCCAAATACCGTTGAATGAGTCAGATATTAAAATTGCTAGCTCATTTTTGGAAGATTTCTTCCCACATTTTTTTCCAATTTTCGGTTGTTCTTGTTTCAAAAAAACACATTTTCCAATATTAATCTTCATATGTTTCTTTGTTTATATTTAACTTGCTCCATTCACACCTCAATCCAGATGATAGGGGCAGTTTGGATTTTTCTTTTATATTTTGTAGCTTAACCAAAACAAAATTGTTATGCGAAAAAATTGTGTGATATAATAAATGTATTATGAGCAAACCACAACATGTGTGGATACATACCAGAGAAATTGTTAAAAATCGCTGCAAGCGTTGCATCAAACGGATGAAAACAGACTACGATGTTCCTCAAGCAATTATTGGCGGGTACTCAATTTACTTCATACCACCGGAGTAGCACAACTGCCGTGAAATTTTAAATCCAACTCTGACAGCCTTACTTTCAGTAGCATACATTATGTACATATATCCATTCATGCTCCTGCATCATTTCATATATTTATGTAGATTTCGACATCCCTTTTGCATAAATACACATGTACATACATACATATATCCCTCTAGACACCTTTAGACTCGTCTCTGGACAAAATGATGATGATGTTGATGAGCAAGTGTGAACACTTAAACGTTTTTCCCAAACATGCGGATATTGTCATGTTTAACTGATCTGCAGATGTTTTACACACGACTGTAATAGTATAGGAACTAGAAAACAATATATTCACATTTCACACTTTTCCTTAAATAATCTTTACGGGCAACAGGTATTTCCAGCTTAGTCCGTGAAAACAAACTGTTTACGATACTTGCACGCATGAATTTAGTGATTCGTTCGATCAATAAAAGTATACCTTTATCAGCTCTTGATAAGCAGTAAACTGGCATATCAGTTAAGTGAAAACACTCACATCTGGTAATTAATATTCACATAAAGTGAGTAGCATTCACATAAAGTGAGTAATAATTACCATTATGAATTTAGATATTTAATCAATTTATGCAAGTACTTTAGGGGAGAGAGAGAGAGCGAGCAAACAGAGCAAAGAAGTGGATCGCGTTTAACCTGGCAAACGCCAGCTTCGATCTCTGTCCCTGCTTAATTCAAACTGACACACAACCCTGTAATCCGCCAGGTAGTAAACTAATGTGTGCAGTGGCCTGACCTCCTTGTTTCTGGGGAAAGTGGAATCTGGCGCTCCAGGTTGGGGGTTGTGCTTAGGGAAGCAACCACAAGCCTCGGATATGGACGGATACAAAGCTGACGACCCTTACAAACGACTAAATGACTTGCGAATATGCACATGGAATGTCAGGTCCCTTAACAGACCGGGTGCAGGCGATCAATTGGAGCAAGCCCTCAACTGCTATAAAGCAGATATAACCGCACTCCAAGAAGTGCGATGGGACGGACCAGGCAAAAAACGGTTGAAAAACTTCGACATCTACTACGGGAACTGCTACAAGGAGAACAAACAGCGCCTATTCGGGTGCGGGTTGGTTATTCGAGGAAGACTCCGACAAAAAGTCTTAAGCTTTCGGGATGTAAGCGAACGTCTTATAACAATCCCCATCAAACCTAATTTCGGGAATATTTGCTTGATATGCGCTCAAGCTCCAATCGAAGAAAAGTGCGATCAACTCAAAGACGACTTCTACGATCTCCTAGACAGAAGGTATGCCCAAAGTCCCAGCTACGATATAAAAATAGTGCTAGGATATTTTAATGCGAAACTGAGTAAAGGGGACAAATTTGAGTCGATCACGGGAAAATATAGCCTACACGACACGTCCGAAAACGGACGGACGACTACTTGACATCTTGATGGGCCGTAATCTCTTCCTAGTTCATCTCAACATCCACCTAGGAACCTGGCGATCCCTTGATCAGTCGACCACCAACCAGATTGATCAAATGCCAATCGATGCCAGACACTCCTCTGGCATCCCAGATGTACCAACCTTTCTAGAAGCCAACATTGGGTCGGATATCAAAGATACCACGGAGTGGAGCTGGCCAACGAAAGTTTGACGTCGGAAGCCTATAATCGCAAGAGACCGCTAGGATTTTTGCCAATCGAGTTTCCCCCAACCGACGATAACGGCCCAATCCACAAAACAACAGTGGGAGCATTGCTATTAGAGACGCTGCCTCATGTGCACTCGGTTTCAAACCACCGTCAGTTAGAAAGCCCTGGTTTGATGAGCAATGCGAACAAGCCCATGGGGCAAAGCTAATCGCCTACAAAGCCATGCTATATAGACGACCGAAAGTTGCTCGTGGACACTACAAGCCAAAGAGGAGAGAGGAAGAAAAAAGAGTGCAAGAAAAGCGCGAGATCAAGGAGATGAAGAGATGTTACCACAAGAATGATGCTCGCAAGTCTTATGAAAAAGTAAAACGTACATGCCAGGGCTATAAAACCCGAGCAGAAACCGGTAGGTATGAAGACGGACAACCAGTGGTAGAGTCAGAGTCGAGGCTGGGAATATGGAAAGAACACTTCTGTAGACTGTTCAACGGCGATGATAGTTCCGATACCGCTGTAAGTCAGAATGGTCCATTAGCAACCGACGAAGATGCAACAAAATTCCGCCGACCTGGTTGAAATGAAGCTGGTAGTTTCGAAACTTAAGAATAATAAAGCCGCGGGCACAGGCGCGGGCTTGTCTGCCAAGCTATTTATAGCGGCTGGAGATAAGCTGGTAGGGTACATGCACCAGCTCATTTGTAAAATATGGTCGGAGGAAAGCATGCCTGATGAATGAAATCTCAGCATCGTTTGCCCGGTCCACAAGAAAAGAGACCCCTATAACTACGCCAACTACAGGGGAATAGGTCTCCCCAACATCGCATATAATATTTTCTCTGCCGTACTGTATGAACGCCTGACACCCTTTGTGGATAATCTGAGTTTCTTATCAGTGTGTTTTCAGGCCAGGTAAATCCACAATAGACCAAATATTCCACCAAATACCAAATCGACACCCTTAACATTTTTGCCGATTTCAAAGCCGCAGATGGCGTTGTGCATAGATACGAGCTATACAGCGCCATTTCTCGTTTTGACCTCCCTTCCAAACTCGTCGGATTGTGCAGAATGACAATGGAGAACTCTTGCTGCTCCAGTAAGGTCAAAGAATTAACCGAGAACTTTGATGTTAAGAAAGGATTTGGACAAGGTGCTTGAAAAGATCATACGAGACACACTGGTCAACACAAGAGGTACGGCCTATTTCAAGTCTGCACAACTGCTTGCGTACGCGGATGACATTCAGCTAATTGGACGAGCAATGCGGGACCTCAATGAAGCATTTGAAAGCATTGGCACACACAAAACCGATGTCGCGGCCAGAACGTCACAATTGGCAGCTTCAAATTTGAAGTGGTCAAGGACTTCGTCTAACGTGGCTAACTGGTGACTAGCGCTAACATCAAACGCAGAATTACTCTTGCCAACAGGACCTTCTTTGGGCCTAAGAGGCAAAGGTTGCACTATACAAAACCTTAATCATCCCGGACCTCCTCTATGGCGCGGAGGCCTGGACTTTAACGAAAGCGGATGAGGAGACCGTTGGTCGTTTCGAGAGCAAAAATTTGCGTTCAATCTTTGGTCCCGTTTGTATAAACGGAAAGTGGTGCAGAAAATACAACGAAGAACTATATGGGCTGTACAGCCGCATCGGCCTAGTACGACGTCTACGCGTCCAACCTCGAAGATGACTAGGTAATGTAAAGCGACTGGAAAACACTGCTCCGGCTCGAAGACCAAGGTTGCGCTATACAAAACCTGCGTTCAATCTATGGTCCAATTTGTATAAACGGAAAGTGGCGGAGAACATGCAACGAGGAACTATACGGGCTGTACAGCGGCATCCGTCTAGTACGACGTCGGCGGATCCAACGTCGAAGGTAGCTACTAGACCATGTAAAGCGAATGGAAAACCCTGCTCTGGCTCGAAGAGCCTTAGAGTCCAACCCCGGGCTGGAGCTGTGGTGTCCATTCAATCTACATGGCCCTGCCATCGTAGGCGTTGAATCCGTAGACGCCTGACTAGACACATGTCGCTGTACAGCCCGTAAAGTTCGTGGTTGAATCTTTTCCTCCATTCCCCGTCGGCGTTTGTAGGCCCTAAAATTACGCGCAGAATCTTTCTCTCGAACCGACCAAGGGCCTCCTCATCCGCTTTTGATAGTGTCCATGCTTCTGCGCCGTACAACAAGACCGGGATGATAAGGGTCTTATATAGAGTCAACTTTGTCGTTCGGGAGAGGACTCTATTACTCAATTGTCTCCTGAGCCCAAAGAAACAGCGATTGGCAAGAGTGATTCTGCGTTTGATTTCGGAACTGATGTCGTTATTCCAGGTCACTGCGGAGCCAAGGTAGACGAAGTCCTTAACTACCTCGAACTTATATCTGCCAATTCAAACGTAATGGCCAAAACGTCGGTGGTGAGCGTCCTTTTTTTATGACAGCATATATTTAGTCTTGACCTCATTAACTGCCAAACCAATTTTTGCCGCCTCCATCTCAATACATACTCGCAAACGCCTCATTGACATCTCGCTGTGATCTACCTATTAAGTCAATATCGTCGGTAAGGAGTTGTGAGGAATTGAAATAGATTGTGTCTCTTGTATTGGCCAGTGATTTTTGCACAATCATTTCCAATATGATGTTGAAGAAATCACACGGCAGCGCATCGCCCAGCCTAAATCCTTTTTTGACATCAAAACTATCGGTAAGCTGTTCACCGATTCGGATGGAGCAGCGAATATCCTCCAAAGTCATCCTACATAGTCCGACGAGTTTAGCAGGTATGTCAAAGGTAGACATAGCGTTGTATAGCTCGTCTCTTATTACACTGTCGTATGCGGCTTCGAGAGCACCGTGGCGCAGTGGGTAGTGTGTTGGCCTCTGACGCCGATGACACGGGATCGAATCCCGACACAACCATGTCATCGAACGTGTTTTTCACGGTGTTTCTCCTCATCGGGGTTCTGACAAAACCCCCTGTAGTAAAATTGTCATGAAAAGTTTCTCGAAATTCGCCGTTCGGAACCGGCAATAAACTGTATGTCCCTTTCACCTATGGGAAAAATGAAATCACACACAACATGGGGGATTGAGAGAAGCTCGGCTCAGGTTCTTCATGGACTGTAACGCCAACATACATACATACATACGGCTTTGAAGTCGACAAATAGGTGGTGAGTGTCGACTTGCAATCCTTTGGTTTTTTCCAGGAACTACCGTAGTGTGAAGATTTGGTCGATGGTGGACTTCCCTGGCCTTAATCCGCACTGATAAGGACCTATCAGCTTATTTACAAAAGGCTTCAGGCGTTCACACAAAATGGCAGAGAAGATTTTTTAGGCGATGTTAAGGAGACTTATTCCTCTGTAGTTGGCGCAATTAGAGGGGTCTCCTTTCTTGTGGATCGGGCATACGATGCTGAGACTCCATTCCTCGGGCATGCTTTCCTCTGACCATATCTTACAGATGAGCTGGTGCATGCTCCCAACCAGGTCATCCCCAGCTGTCTTGAAGGGCTCAGCAGACAGTTCGTCTGCGCCAGCAGCTTTATTCGACTTGAGCTTCGATATGGCAATCTTAACTTCGTCGAGGTCAGTGGGATGGAATTCTCTGCGGTCTTCATCGATTAGAAATGGATCATTCTGCTTGACAGCGGTATATTGACTAACATCGCCGTTATACAGTCTGCAGAAGTGGTTTTTCCATATTCTCAGCATCGACTGCGATTCTACTACCAGGTGTCCGTTCTCATACCTGCAGGCCTCCGTTCTGGCTTCATGACCTTGGCATGTTCGCTTTATCTGTTGATAAAACTTTCGAACGTCACGCCTGCAGTAACACCTTTCCAAATCCTCAATCGCGCGCTTCTCGTGCTCTTTCTTCTTTCTTCTGAAAAGTTTATGCTCCTCCCTTCTTTTTAACTCGTAGAGCTCACGAGCTGCTCTTGTTCTTTTATGCAGCGAGACCTTATATGCATCCTGCTTCGCTGCGTGAATCCTCCTGCACTCGTCATCGAACCAGGTGTTTCTTCTTGGTGGAGCCTTGAAACCCAAAACTTCGGATGCAGAACTTTTCAGGGCTTGTTTGCTAAGACTCTACTGCTGTTCTATTGATAGCATGGAGGATTGAGGTGTATTGGAGAGGTTAAGGGAGACGCGATCGTAAAAAGCACTAGCGGCTTCTGGCGATAGTAGCTTTCCGACGTCATAACTTTGTATTCTAACTCTACTCCGCTGCGTTCGTGATATCCGTAAGCGCATCTTGGCTAATACAAGATAGTGGTCCGAGTCGATGTTAGCCCCTCGAAAAGTTCGGACATCAAGAATAGTGATGGAGTATATGACGTCGATCGCGATGTGATCAATCTGGTTGGTAGTCGATTGATCAAAAGACCGCCAGGTGCCTTCGTGTATGTCGAGGTGCGCAAAGCGCGTACTGGCTAGAAGGAGATTTCGCCCCGTAGCAAGATCAACCAGCCTGTGTCGTGTAGACACATGCCGATGACTCGTTCAAAGATGCTTTCGTTACACAGCTTAGCATTGAAGTCTCCTAGTACAATTTCGATGTCATAGCTGGGACATTGGGCATACGTTCTGTCTAGGAGATCGTATAACTCATCTCTCATCCTTGGCGGAGTCATCCTGGTCTTCCGTGGGGGCGTGGATGCAGATCAGGCTGATGTTAAAAAATGTAGCCTTGATACGGATTGTTATGAGGCGTTCGCCCACACTCCGAAAGCTTAGGACTTTTTGCCTTAGTCCACCTCGAACAACAAATCCGCATCCGAACAATCGTTGTCCTCTCTCCCTATAGCAGTCGCCGTAGTATATATCGCAGTTTTTCATCCGCTTTACACCAGGTCCATTCCATCGCATTTCCTGGATGGCGGTTATGTCCACTTTATAGCGGTCTAGGGCGTCCGCGAGTTGTTCGGCTGCACGTGGCCTGTTTAGGAGCCTAACATTTCATGTACAGAGCCGAAATCCGGTGCATGTTTCGAATGGTTCCGAGGTCCTACAACCGAGCTGCACGGTGCATCGCGTGTTTTTTAGCGTGGCGTGACACAAATGGATCAGTTTTACCGGGATCCCGAATTCGGCCATCGTGCCAAACAGTTCTTCACGATGAATGCTGTCGTATGCGGCTTTGAAATCGATGAAAAGATGGTGTGTACCGATTCAAAACTCGCTGGTCTTTTCCAGGATTTGTCGAAGTGTGAAAATTTGGTCTATAGTTGATTTGCCGGGCCGGAAGCCGCACTGGTAGCTGCCGATTAGTGCGGTGCAAAATGGTTTTAGACGTTCACACAATACGCTGGACAGGATCTTGTATGCGACATTGAGCAGGGATATACCTCTATAGTTCTTGCAAGAGGTAGGATCGCCTTTTTTGTGGATGGGGCATATAGAACTGGTATTCCAGTGGTCGGGCATGCCTTCATCTACCCAAATTCTGCAGATGATCTGGTGCATGCTCCCTACCAGAACATCGCCGCCAGCCTTGAAGAGCTCTGATGGCAAGCCATCTGCGCCTGCGGCCTTGTTGTTCTTCAACTTCTGAATAGCTGTGCCGACTTCTTCGATGCTGGGTGGGAGGACTACTTCAGCGGCTGGAGATAGGATTTCCTCGGTCCCTACCACTCTCTCTTGGTCATGCTCGTTAAGCAGCTGCTGGAAGTGCTGCTTAAATACATCCACTATTCCCTGCGGGTCGGTGACAAGATTACCCTCGCAGTTTCGAAGAGCCTGGGTGCCCTTTTTGAAGCCTCCTGCAAGGCCTTTGGCTTTCTTGTAAAAGGCTCGTATTTGATGTTTATCCCTACACTCCTCGATATCCTTGAGCTGGGAGGCTGCGAAGATTCTTTTCTTTTGTCGCAGTAGTTTTTTCTCCTCCCTTCTTCTGGCTCGGTACTCTTCTTGCGCTACCCTGGTTTCCTCTGCAGCGCCTTTTGGTACGCCTCGTCGGTTGCTGCCTTTTTCTGCTCACACTCGCCATCATACCACGGGTCTGTCGGGGGTGGTAGGTATCCTAAGGTGGTTTCGGCTACTTCCTGAATGGCTGAGCGGCAATGCAGCCACATATTACTGGCATTTGTGTTCGACGTAGGCATACCGTAGAGTCTTTCGCTCAGCTGCTCCCTGTAGACTCTGGCAACCTCCAGTGTGCTCAGGCGCCCAATGTCGAACCTCCTCCTGATGGGCTGGTGCAGCTTTCTGACATTGGACAGTCGAGCTCTGAATCTTGCTGCTACAAGGAAGTGGTCAGAGTCGACATTTGCCCCTCTGAATGTTCGCACATCCAGGATGTTTGACGAGTGCCTTGCGTCAATGAGCCCATGGTCGATTTGGTTGGCGGTTCGACCGTTCGGAGATCGCCAGGTTGCTGTGTGGATTCGCTTGCGAGGGAATCTTGTGCTACTGATCACCGCATTACGAGCTGTCGCAAAGTTAGCGAGCCAAGGGTGTTCTCCTTACCGATTTTGGCGTTGAAGTCCCCGAGCACGATTTTTACATCGTAGTCCGGGCAAGCTCCGTAGGCGTTGTCCAGGAGGTCATAGAAGTCCTCCTTGATAGGGTCTTCAGCCTCGTCGGTAGGGGCGTGTGCACATATAAGGCTGATGTTATAAAATCTGCCTCTGATGCGGATCACAGCCAGGCGATTACTTATAGGTTTAAAAGTCGATAACCTTCGACCTTAACCGCTTTCCCACGACAAATCCGCATCCCAGTAAGTGCAACCTTTTGTGACAGCTGTAATAAATGTCGCGATTTTTCTTCCTAATCATACCGTTTCCTATCCAGCGTATTTCCTGGACCGCAGTAATATCCGCCTTGTACTGCGTGAGAGCACCGTGGCGCAGTGGGTAGTGTGTTGGCCTCTGACGCCGATGACACGGGATCGAATCCTGACACAACCATGTCATCGAACGTGTTTTTCACGGTGTTTCTCCTCAGCGGGGTTCTGACAAAACCCCCTGCAGTAAAATTGTCATGAAAAGCTTCTCGAAATTCGCCGTTCGGAACCGGCAATAAACTGTAGGTCCCTTTCACCTATGGGAAAATGAAATCACACACAACATGGGTGATTGAGAGAAGCTCGGCTCAGGTTCTTCATGGACTGTAACGCCAACATACATACATACATACATACTGCGTGAGGATTCCTTCTAGTTTATGAGCAGCTCCGGGAGTGTACAGGGTTCTGACATTCCAGGAGCATACTCGCAAATCGTGTTCCTTTTTCGTGCGTTGTCGTCGTCGAGTATCCGTCCGTGTATCCGAGGCATCTTGCTCATTCATATCTTTTCTTTTTTTTACGTGGGCGGATTGTTAGCCCGCCGCACAACCGCCATTCTGGTCGGGGTTTTGTCGCTGCATACGTTTGTTCACCTCCCAACGGTTGTTGAAGAGGGTATCCAGAGGGCGCCGCGAGGAGGCCGTATGTCAACTTGACCCGGACATTTAAACAGGGATCGTTGCTGGCATCTCGCCAGGTTGAGAGCGATCAACAACTTTACCCTGTATGTCCGAGCCCATGCCCTCTATATAGCCCAATCTACCATTGGCAAAATCAGACCCACTTCAAGAAATTCCAACCGGATGTTAAAAGGAGCATTATACATATGACCGCAGGAAAACAATGTCGATTCGACACATTACTTGATCTGAAACATTCAAACTAGATTGACATTTTGGACAAGCAAGCAACTCAATCATTGAGGGATGATGGTCATATCTCTACAATATATGATACCTACTATATTCGCAGGAATGATATTAGCAGTAATTTGGCCTTTTAACATGCCGACTTATTGTTCAATCAAGACCAAAGCTGGTTCTTAGGACATCGCAACTGATTGACAGCCTCATTGGATACCAGAAGAAATTGAATACGAAAAAAAATCATGTTCTCAATATGAAATAAGGAAGCTCCTATGACACAGTAAAGTCGAAAAAATCCTGAAATACTTACGACTGCAATCAGTACTGAAGGTCAAACGTATCCTGTATCGTTGGTTATTCGGAGTAAATAATTTCTTTTACAGAGATTTGTTCTTCATAGCGATAATCCGAGGTGTAATAAGGAAATTTATGAAATATCTAACGATACGAAAAGACCATTGCTTCCAGTGTCAATAAAGCAAAAGCAGCAATAGACATAAATATCTCCATAGGTAATTCCTTCCAATCACTGAAACGATAGAGGTATCGCATGTTAATTGGATATCAAATTCAAGGTTGTGTTATAATGGCCACTTGAGTCCACACTTCGCTCCATAGACTAGCTGTTTTGGCACTTTGTGAAACACAGATTGACGAAAAATCCGAATTTTATTCTTCCATGATATAGCTTAACATATCACTGAACATTGCTTTCTAACTTCTTCCACAATATTGCCATCCTCCACGGTATTCAATTTCAAATGGCTGGAAATCATTCTCCGAAAGCACTCCATTCAATGCTGTTTTCTTTACAGAAGCCCAAATCTAGACAGAAACATAACATTTGATGCGTTCGATGCATTGTTTGACTCCGTCCAGAAAATGTTCTTCCTGCTCCTTCGCACTAAAATCTTTTTTAGTGGGCGATTTTAATGTACACAATCCTTCGTGGCTTCAACACTCCGGACACACAGTATCTATAAAAAGGGATGTCAGACTATACTCTAAATCAACTAACTCAGCCTGTGGACCAGCCGTCGCGTATCCGTGATACTGTCAGTCACCCCGGCAATACACTGGACTTGTTCCTTACTTCCCCATCTAGCAAACACAACATTGATATTTTATCGCCCCCTAGCTCGTCGGACCACTGGGGGATATCAGCTAAATCCTCGTACTCCCAGAACAGAAATATATGGCTTTACGACAAGGCCGACTAATGCTGATGCTAACAACTTCTTTCGGAATTCTAACTGGTTGCTGGATTTCTAGGGCGACTGTAAAAAATTTCGCACTCTTTCTACCTTACCATTCCTTGTCCTATCCAGCGTACTTCCTGGATCACAGTTATATCCGCCTTATTCTGCTTGAGGATCTTTTCTAGTTGGTTATAGTAGGAATGTAGAGAGTTTTCACATTCCAGAAGCATACTCACAAATTGTGCTCCTCTTTCTTTCCGTGTCGTCGTTGGGTATTGGTCCTTGTATCCAAGGCCATATTCTCATTCTCACACATGGGCGGATTGTTAGCCCTCCGCATATCAGCCAGCTTCGTTGGGTTGGGCCCTCTTGCTAAGGGCGGTAACTGCATATATGTATCAGTTCACATCTCAACAGGTATTGAGGAAGCTATCCAGAGATTGCGGCGAGGAGGCTGCACGTCAACTTGACATTAGCAGGATCGTTGCTGGCATCTCGCCATGTTTTCTTTATAGGCCTCTGCTAACTGTTAGAGCACTCAGACGCAAATACTGGTCCATTGTACAGACAGACAGACTCCTACCTTTACTGTCTTTCTCCCGTTTCTCTCAGAAAATTGAGAGCTAGCTCCAGTGATATAAAGCTAAGACATTCTGCATACATCACGTCGGCACCAATAGTGCGCCACCGTGCGCGAGCGAAGGCGGGACAGTTACAGAGAAAGTGTTCTGCTGTGCCGTCCCCTTCGCAACATGCAGCACAGGTAGGCGCCGCAATGATGCAATGGCCCGTAATGACGCCTGTAAGTCTTTTGCAGACAGTTCTCCTTAAGCATAAGAAGAATGCGCTTAGTTATCTGCGATTGTGCGCATTAAAGGCCCAAATCGTTGATGTGGGTATTGACCCTGAAAACAAGTAGACTCAAGGCGGGTTCAGGTCTTGAAAAACTCTCCTCTGAGCCCATTCTCAGATCTCATTTCCTGGGATTCCAGAATGACCTGGGTCCCAAACAAGCCTTAGTAAGCTTAGTCTACCGACTTTGTTCAGGAAGGCCTTAAGTTCATATACTAACATGGAGCTGGTTAAAGGGTTGGACCCAGCTTTGTGTGCAGCTTGGCTGTCACTGCAAATGCAAATGTTTTCACCCTTCCACCAATGCTTCACAACATTGTGCATGGCCATCAGGATTGCGTACATATATCTCTGACTGAAAGACGGACGCGTATTTTCCTAACTAAAAGTGTAGTAGGACGTTTCCCCATTCAAAGAAACTCCAGCGCCGGACCCCAATCAAGACTTGTAAAAATGCGAAGCCATCTGTAAAAATGCGAAGATAATCCTTTCCAGACTCAGTATGTTGCCAGAACCAATACTGACGCCATGGAATTTCATCTGTGAAGTTATAGCGCAATAGGATAACTCGAGTCACTGCGTCAGAGGGCATATCCATGAGATACGGGTCGTAAGATATTTCCCCGCAAACGCATTGTCATACCAATGCGAGTTGTGCCAAAAACCATTTCTCTTGAGACGAGACTTTACTTCAAGTGCACATCCTCTGGTAAATACATATATCAAGTGGTGGAACTTTCATCATAGCATCTAGAACACCGCCCGTACAGCTAAGGAAAACCGTTGTTTGGAGTTTGGAGAAAGAGGTTACGACGTGCTAGCGTTTTAGCCTTTTCCACCAGACAACCGATGCATTTGAGATTATCGGTCTTATCATTGCCACTTAGATCCAGAGGACCTTTGCCGGCGATAAGCCCCATGTTTTGCCAAAGGCACTTTTGCATTGCGGGAACACTGACAGCACTTTTGTGGCTTTTGACTCAACATGCTTTGATTAAAGAAGCTTGTTATTTAAGATAATTACCGGGTACTTGGTTTCCTTGAACATCGGGACCACTCATCGATCTCATTTAGCACTGTCTGTGCTTTGAGACAGACAGTCGCTAAACATGAGTCGACAGAGAGAACGGCGACATCATCCGTATATGCCTGGATATAGATTCCAGAGACATTGAGGGCATTGATCAGAGAGTCGACCACCATGCACCATAATAGCGGAGACAGGGCGCGACCTTGCGGGCAACCGCTATTTATTTGACACAATGTCTGGGACCTGCATTAACGATCAATGCCCTGTGCATGAGCATTGCTTTGATCCACCAGTACTTCGTCTACGCCATGTCGTCAACTTCATAGGACTTTTCAGGCTGATAAGCATGTTGCATCTCCAAAAAAATATGATTTCGAGGGACAACTTTGCGCAATTGCAGCTCTACTATTATCTCCGTGCTTTTCAGCAAGAAGGGTGTTAGACTGATTGGTCTAAAACTCTTGGCGATTGGGTAATCCTCTTTCCTTATTTTGAAAAAAAAAAATACTGCTTTCACCGTGCGCCATAAGATAGGTATGTAGATAAGCAAGTGCGAGACTTCTTTTTCTTCTTTTTTGGCGCTACAGTTCATGGCGAACCTGGGCCTCCTTTCAAAAACCTCTCCAACTGGCACGGTCTTTCGCCAGCAGTGTTCAGTGCCGCACTGGTTCGCTGGTTCAGGTCCTCTTCCACTTGCATGCGCCACCTAAAATCTGGCCGTCAAAGACACTCCTGACCGGAGCTGTGGTTTCCACGCGCTCGTAACCTAACCAAGCCATCTTAGGCGCTAGGATCCGCATCCGCCATGCTACGTTCATATCACTGCACAGCCCGTACAATTCATTGTTAAGTCTTCTCCTCCACTTCCCATTTATGCAGGTCGGGCCGAAAATCGTACGCAGAATTTTTCTCTCAAAACGACCAAGGGCTTCCTCATCCGCTTTCGATAAGGTCCATGTCTCTGCGCCATAAAGCAGGATCTGGATGATAAGGATCTTGTATATGGTCACTTTGGTTTTTCGAGAGAAGGCTCAATTGCTCCCGAGCCCAAAGAAACAGCGGTTGGCAAGAGTTATTCTGCTTTTGATTTCGCCACTGATGTCATTTTTGCATGTCATTGCGGAGCCTAGGTAGACGAAGTCCTTGACTACCTCGAAATTATACCTGCCAATATGTGCGCCCTGGCCAAGGCGCCGGTGGTTCGTGTCCTTTTACGACTACAGCACATATTTCGTTTTGCCCTCATTTACCGCCAGTCCTATTTTAGCCGCTTGACATTTCGCTAACTGCGTCCAATTATGTCAATGTCATCGGCATATGCTAGCAGTTGTACGGACTTGAAAAAGATGGTGCTCCTCGTATTGACCAGTGAGTTTTGCACGATCTTTTCAAGGACGATGTTAAAAAAGTCACACGATAGCATGTCGCCTTGTTTGAAACCTTTTTTGACATAAAAGATATCGGTTAGGTCGCTTGCGATGGAGCAGCGAGAGTTCTCCAATGTCATCTTGCGCAATCTGAGGAGTTTGACGGGGATGTCGAAACTAGACATGGCGTTGTATAGCTCGTCTCTATTTATATTATCGTTTGCAGCCTTAAAGTCGACAAACAGGTGGTGGGTGTCGATCTGGAACTCATTTGTTTTTTCCAGGATCTGCCGCAATGTGAATTAATCTATAGTGGAATTCCCGGGCCTGAAACCACACTGATATGGACCAATCAACTTATTAATGAACGGTTTCAGGCGTTCACACAGAACAGCAGAAAAGATTTCATAAGCGATGTTCAGAAGACTTATACCTCTGTAGTTGGCACAGGCAAAGGGGTTTTCTGTCTTGTGGATCGGGCAAACGATACTAAGATTCCATTCATTGGGCTTGCGTTCCTCTGACCATATCTTACAGATGAGCTGGTGCATACTCCCAACCAGGTCATCTCCAGCTGCCTTAAAGAGCTCGGCAGGGAGTCCGTATATTCCGGCAGCTTTGTTGGACTTAAGCTTAGAAAAAGCATTTCTAACATTCTCTGCTATCATCGTTTGCTGTAAAAGCGTCGTTCTGGCTGACAGCGGGATCTGTTTCGTCATCGCCGTTATACAGTCTGCAGAAGTAGTCTTTCCAAATTCTTAATACCGACTGTGAATCTACTACTAGGTTTCCATTTTCGTCCCTGCAGGCTTCCGTTCTCTCCTTATATCCCTGGCATGTTTGTTTTATGCGCTGATGAAACCACCAAACGTCATTCCTGCAATAGCATCTCCCCATCTCTACGATCGCGAGCCTCTCTTGCTCCCTTTTTTGTTTGGAGAAGCTTTTTCTCAATTTTCATTATTTTTTTTTTTTTTTTTTTTAATTTTTTTTTTTTTATTTGTCATTAAAGTACATAACTTTCTAAGACCTTACGATATTAACATAATAAAACAATCCCTTCTCCTCTTCTGCTCATAATGTTCACGAGCAGCTCTCGTTCTTCTAGGCAGCGCCTCTTGATATGCTTGCGGCTTGGCTGCGTGTGCCCTCCTACAATCGTCGTCAAACCATGGGCTTCTTGTTGGTGGCCGTTTGAAACCCAGTACCTCAAGCAGCACTCTCTGAGGCTTGTTGACAACAAGTTGGACGGTTTTCCGAGAGCTTGAGGGAGAAGAGATTGGCATAGGCTCTGGCGGTCTGTTGTGATTGTAGCATTGCGACGTCGTATGCCGCGGGCCTTACTTGATTTTTCTGGGCCATGCATATTCGCAGTCGCAACCTGGCTGCCGCAGGATAGTGGTCCGAGTCGATGTTGGCTCCTATAAAAGTTCGCACATCCAGAATATGGGATGTGTGCCTGCCATCAATCGCAATGTAGTCAACCAGGTTGACGGTTGATTGATCCGAAGATCGCCAAGTCCCTTTGTGGATGTTAAGATATGGAAAACGCGTTCTAGCAACTAGAAGATTTCGCCCCGTTGCGAAGTCTATCCATGTGGTGTTGTGTAGGCTGTGCTTGCCAATGACCCTAACAAAAGTGACTTTCCTGCCAAGTTTCGCGTTAAAGTCTCCCAGTACGATTTTAACATCGTAACTGGGACATTGGGCATATGTCCTATCTAGGAGGTCGTAGAAGTCGTCTTTTATAGCGTCATCCTTGTCCTCGGTAGGGGCGTGAGCTTAAATTAGGCTGATGTTTGCAAATTTAGCCTTGATGCGGATTGTCATGAGGCGTTCGCTTACATGTCTGAAGCTTTACATTCCACGTACAAAACCGAATATCATTCTTTTTTTTTCCTATTGTTATTTTTGCTGGGTCGTCATCGGTTGATCCGTCCGTTTTTTTTTTACATCTGAGGTTTTTTTCGGGCTTTGTGACTTGTTGGTTTTCTTCCAGGTATGGCTTGCCGAGCCATAGCATAACCGACACTTATCCCGTTTCGTGGCGCAAGAAACTCGCCACTAGCCCTTTTCCGTCCGCGATTTCAAATAGAAATCCCCAGCTGGCATCAAGTGCAAGACTAGCAGTGAAAATCCTTTTCAAGGTAGGAAGCAACTGCCTTATACCTTTTTGCAACATAACAAGGTATTTCCCGATGACGCCTGGCGACTTAATGCTTTCAAAGGACGTCATGCAATGTTGAGTGCAACCACATGCCCAGGCCTTAGCCGCCTTAACCGAACCACAAGAATTTATAGTTCTTTGCTGGGTTCGGTCTTCCCCCCTCAGTGCAATATACAATCATTGAAGATCAATGTCTAACATTATCTCCACTACTTTTCTTCCTCTTTACCTTCGGCCTGCCCTGTGTCGTCGATATAATAAGGCGGTAACACAGTCATCGCCACAGGCCTGACTTTGGCACTCTTGTTATACCCGTCATACACCTTCCACCTACATATGTAAAGAATGTATAAGTGAATAAAGACGTACATGCATTAAGTTCAAACTCGTTGTCTGTTTTAGGGAAAAGGTCGGAATTTATAGCCAAAAAAGTGCGTACTTATGAACATATCCGGTTATGTGTCGCAACACGAGAAAGAAAACTCAAGAGTGCGATACCACCCTCGGGACTACGCACGAGTACAAGGAATTGTGAAGGCATTTTATCGCAATTCGCATTCATTCATATGTGGTCGCAACATGTGTGGATAATCCCCTTTGTCTTCATCCTTTATTCATTAACCCGAAACAAGCTTGTTAATTCCATAAAGGACTTTTGTCACTCCATCTGCTTGGGGCTGTGTTACGACAATTTACTCGTATATTCGCGCCTGCTGAACAAATAAACTTTTTGATTTTTGTTTTTCAACCCATATTCTCAATTAACAGCTGCCTTGGATCGGAGAACATAAAAACAAGAACATAAAATAGCATGGGCAAGAGCATAAGCACATTGGTTATTTAATTAGAAATGAATTTTAATGGCACTATTTAAAATGTATGTTTATAGAAACATTTGAACGAAATGTTAAGTACCGACTATCGACAGCAGTCTGTAGTCGGAAAATGAAAATATTGAACAGCACATTAAGTGGTTTTAATATTCCAAATCGATATAGGAGCATATCTTTGATGTGTGGCTGCCGGTAAAGTATCCTTTATGGGTAATTTCAGCAAATGTGCTAACCCTTTTATATGATTGTAATTCACATGGGTCTGACTATTCGATTTTATGATGATTTGGGTGTTTTATTTAAGGACGAGGAGAAAATTGAAAATTAACCATAAGTTCAATGCCTGCTGTGACTGGAGTCCTTCAATAAATCCACAAACGACCAAGATTCTGTTTATAATCGTAAACTGAAAGGATTGTACTGCATATCCTTAGAAGGTAAATAAAACAGATTGCTCTATCAGTGCATAAAGCTTTATGGGCAAATTACGAAAATAATTCATCGTTGGACCCGAAACTGAACAAAAGATATTTAAACAAATTCCTCATTCTACAAGAAAGTAAAACAAATAGCCACAGCAACACATTCGCATCGATCGATCCCACGACAATACAATACAATTCAGAATTCCGACCCGATACAGCCAATATTATTATCAGCCATAAGAATAAACACGATAGACGCGGTTTTGATAAACAATAGCATCGTACTGACCATGATATTACCTAATTTACCCACACCCGACGTGAGACAAGAAACTTATTAGATAATTAAAACGGCACTGGTGTATGTACAAGTATACCGGCGTGGAGGAGGTATTTACGAGGTACAAGATATTTAAAGGTTTATGATTTCAGGATGGGATTTATTACATTTTGATTACCGAGATCTGCATTCGCAGTTACTCGTAAGATTTCTTGGATCAGATATTCGCTTCCGATATATGTATGTTTTGTTTACCTCATCTACGAAGCGGATGTTAGAGTCATCAAAATGTATCTAAAGCTTACTTTCTTCTCAATCAAACAGATGCGTCTGTACCCAAACAGTCTCTATATGGGAATAGCTTCACGCAAAGGAAGCATAACGCTCAAGGAATGTCCTTTGTTGAGAGTCTGACCCGGTGGAAGGAACTTCAAATGCACGACACCACGATCATCGAAGAAGACAGGCAACATTATCTTGATTTTTGTATAGGCCAAACAGGAACATTGACTAGCTCAGCTAATATTATCATCCTTGGCGATTTTAACAATAATCTACTTATTGAAAATAATTTAATTGTCTTATGATCTACATCCAGTAAATATTCAGGTCCCTCTCATTTTGCGACCTCTCCAGAGTACTACTATAGACAGAGCACTACTATATGATCAGTCTTCTGCTCCAGCTGACCTCATCTTCCTAACTTATGACTTAGGCATGAACAGCCTTGCTTGCAGGATATTGTTACGAAAATCAGTTGTCCCCGAATAGGATTTAATCACTAGATTGCGATAAACCAAAATTGTTTCCTTGTTTATCCAATACACACTTTATTATTCCACCTCAGATCAACTATATGGGCACTTTACCTTTATTTATTATTACAACCTTTCACACACGACACTTTATTGCTTACACAAACCTTTATTGCACACTTTGTCTCTACAACTCACTAGGTGGCTTGATTACTTTCGCACTGAATACCGAATCACTGAATCACTGAATCCCGAATACTGAGTGCTCTCGTGCGCGAATATATCCGCGTATAAAGCCCTCGGTCCTATCTCTCGAATGTTCGCCGTCAGACTTTCCCCTTCAGAAGTCTCTAGAATGCTCGGGCATTTACATGCAGCAGTGTGCCGCTGAAAGTTACCATAATTTCCTTTTCAGTTGCATCAGAGCATCCTGAATTTTGACAGCGAAATTTGAACATAACCGTCGCTTCGTTTCGTATCCGCAACAATATGTATCAAGATTTTAAAAATATGAATAAATCTTGTCTTCAGGAGCATATTCGTATTAATAGCATTCCATGGGGTTTGGTATACACTATGCCCTCACCGGACAACCAAGTAGGTTGTATCTACAGGTTCCTCTATAAACCTCGTGTGTACTTGGCTGTCTGTGTATATGACAATGTCATTGTATTTCATCCAGCCAGTCGGCGGCCTCACGAATTGCCGTTAGTTTAGCCTGGAATACACTACAGTGGTTCGGAAGTCTAAAGGGATTGGCCGATTTTCAGGGTCAGTGCATAGACACCGGCATCCACACCGTTGCCTGTCCTGGGTCCATGTATATTTCCAGTGCAATTCCGTTGCTTGGGAATTCATTCCTTTCCCATTGTCATCTTTTGGGAATTGTTCTTTTATATAGAATCTTCAAGTCCAGGACAAGTATTAAGAAGTTCATGACTTCACTCAAATCACTGTTTTTGGCGTAGAATACCAGTTCGAAGAACTTCCAATGAGCTGATTCCCTAAGTCGCAGCGCGGATTTTTTTGCCTTTTTCTTGCCAAGACGATCCAAGGGGTGTAGGTGAAGCATCCTTTCGGAGGCCGCAGTGGGGGCTGTTCGCAGTGCACCGGTTATAGCGATGCATGCCATCCTTTGTACTCTACTTAGAAGTTTGACATAGTTAAATCTGCACAGTGCCGTCCACCAAACTAAGCAGCCGTGCGTTAGTACAGGCCTAACAGCCGATGTACATATACAGACAGTGCGTGATATGGGATTTGATGGCCCATCTGGTGCGCAATGCTTTCTTACAGGTGTATCTTGGTGCGTTACGCTGCATTCATTCTCCAGTTGAGCTTTCTGTCGAGTATTACGTCAAGGTATTAAGCGTGATCTGCGAATATGAGGTAAGCCCCATTGAGTTTTGGAGGAGAGACTTGAGGTATCTGTCGTTTTCTTATGAATAAAACTTTCTCCATTTTGGAGGGATTTATGCCAAGCTCGCAGTTCTCTGCCCATTTGGGAAGTTTGCCTAGGCCTGTTTCTGTCAAATCTCGCATTGTTGGGAGGTGTTTCCGGCTAATTGCTGATGCGATATCGTCTGCATACGCAATAACCTTGCACCCGCTGTCCTCCAGGAAGAGGAGTACCTCGTTTACAACTAACACCAATATTTGGGGCGATAGCACTCCTCCCTGTAGTGTGACACATTTTACTGCCCTTTTTGTGTAGTAGCAGCCGAATTCTGAGTGAATTAACCTGTTTGAGAGCATTTGTTTGATTCAAACTATTATATTACCACGGCCCACAGACAGGCTACGTATTGAATTCATCTGTTTAAAGTCATTTCACCTTACACTTGTGGATCGGCGTATACGTTCTTCATTTCACGCTGTTCGCCGTCGAGTAAAGCGTGCCACAGACACGCTACCGATCTTAAATTCTTAGAATAACATCGTCAACCGCGCCACACACACACTACAGATGTTTGTTTAATTTTCAAACAAACTGCCCCACATACACGATGATCTGCTTGAGTCGCAACCAATCCATTCAATCTGTAGCCTGTCTGTGGGCCGCTTTAGCCTCTAACTTGCTTAATGCATTGGTGATAGCTAGAGGTTTAATGTTGTTGAAAACCCCTTCAATGTCAAAGAAGGCGATCATTGTGAATTCTTTGTTAGAAAGTGATTTCTCATTTATTCCAGCTATGGTGTGTAGAGCTGTATTCACTGATTTCCGCTTACAACAGGCATGCTGCGATGTCGAAAGCATACTTTTTTGTACAGGTCCACCAGTCTCTCCAGCGTTTTAAGAAGAAAGGCATTAACGAATATAAACATGGTCAGAGAGGCATGTCTGTTCCCCACTGACTCATCCCAGTTTCCATGGACAGAACATAATGGCCCAAAGATATCACGTGCGGTTCTAGAGTAAAATGGTACGCTTCTATGAATATGCAAGGCAAACATGCAGTTTCAGATATTATTGTCGTTATTATCCATAATAGCATCGAATGTTGTTGTTAGCAAACTGATGAAAGGCAGCTTCGTTAATTGTAACTCAAGGAGAGTCATTGCCACGTATACATCGACTTCCTTCCGGTTGATCCACGTGAACTGCAATCAAATATTTGCTCCTGACTGAGAGCACATCTACATATATCAATACCATCACAGACCACTTCAAAGAATTTCAAGATTCTATAAATACCTAGTACCCTTGACCACCTTCCTTCGGTATCCGTTAAACGACAATTTCAAGTTCCATGTAAGCCTCTCAACACTTCCAGTATCGACAGAGGAAAACCAAAAGCGAAACCATGAACTCTGGCATTCCTTCCACTGCCATTTCTCAAAACATTTATTTATGTTTTCTATGCAACAATGCTTTTAGTTTTTCTTTTTTTACCATCATATCTTATCTGCAAACAACTTAATCTAAACTTTGTACGAAAACAATAGCTTCTCCTCGACGTACTGCATCCAAATTCGATTCAAGTTCATATGTACATATTCGCTTCAAGTCGCTGGTCACGCATCGTCGGTCTAACCTCAAACGAGTCGTTGAGCTATATTCATAAACAAGATAAATTGACTTTTAGACTTTTATGAACACGATTCTATCAAGCGGCTATGTACATAGCAACTAATCACGAATTGACGGACTTAACTCAAAGGCAATTCGAATTAGACACATAGTTAGGCATGATGGGAAATTTTAAAATTGTGACACGTAAATTGATATAATTTGTCGCCAATCACTGGGTTAGTAAGCACAAGTTAAAGCAGTGACACATTAAGCGACACGCAAAACTTAACCTAATTACAAGCAAAGACAAAAGCGCAACAAATAGGTCTAATCGTATCCTCGGTTCACATAGAGGTCTTCGGACGGCGATTGATAGAACCCATAGCGGTCGGTATCGGAATAGTATCCGAATCCACGATTACGAGTACCGCTGTACGTGGGCGCATCGTAGCCGTAATATGATCTCAGACCACCATTACCTCTATAGCCACCGTATCCTCCGTATCCGGCATTGGTCCTGTAGCCAGCATTGCTATTTGCCCTGCTATATGTCGAATAGGGGTAGTATGTTTGAGAAGGATATCGGTCATATCCTGCGCCGAGAATATTTGTTCCTGCTGGGTAATAACCGGAAGTGGGATAACCGCTCGAAGTAGGGTAGTAGCCCGAAGAGGGATAATAACCGCCTCCGGTCGCTGTCGATGTTGTTGGGTTGTATCCGTAAGTTGGATACACATTGGGACGATATGATGGATAAGTGCCGTAGGATGGGAAAAGACTTCCAAGACTAAATACTGAAAGAAAAGAGGAACCAAATTGAAAACCATAAGCACAATTGTAGACAAATATTCCTTCCGCTTACACTTGGCTGATGTCTCGGATCCTTCTAAGTCCTGTTGTTCAATATCGCGCTCCTTAGATGTATTCCCTAACTCCGAGCTGGACGTTACTCCCAGGAGGGATACGCACTATAAATACGAAAAAATTCCACATACACAAAATCGGTAAGCAAATATCTGTCATTCACCAACCATCAGGCACAAAATTACAAGAATCTGCTTCATGCTGGGATGGATCAAAATTCACTTTCAATTTCAATTTGGTTCTTTGTGTGTGCGAAATAGAAAGCCCGCCAGTTCAGCCGAATGGAACAATACTCGCTTCGTTATTAATTCAGTTCCCCATCGTGGTTCTGACATTTATACCTTTCGTCTGCTCTTCCAAGACAAGCTTTAACTTTGACTCACATGCTCGCTGAAGCTTTCCGAGAAAAGGCGCGGAGTTCCCAAGTCTAAGACAATACCTCCATACAGTACTCCTATCATCATCGCAGGCTTACTTTACATGCATGTGCACGTAAGTTTGGACACTGTCAGTGTCAGTTGTATGCAAACATGGATAAATCCCAACTAATTGGGCTCGTACGAGTATGCCAAAGTACACAGCCGACTGCCTGGCTTAATACGTCTTAAAGTAACCACATAACTAGTATATTCCAAAATTAACCTAAATGGGTGACAATCATTACAAATTAGTGTGGCTTATCGCAAAGAGCTCGAACCCGTCCGAAAATTAAATATTTGCTTCTATTTGACATTCAGAATTATCTTTTGTTGTCGAACATCAAAATGGGTTTTATCACTATGCATACAAGAGGTGTAAACTTTACTTTGGACACTTGTGGGATAGTATTTACAGAAGCGTAACTGTATTAAGACTGAAAGTTACTTTGCTCGGATTCAAAGGGGCCGAAGCCATTCGGTGCGGTGATGAGTAATGGTTTCGTAATGGCAAGTTTAGATACGCAAGCAGATATTAACAACCATAATAGAATGTAGTTACATCCGTAGAGCTATTGAATTTAATGAGGAGCGTTTATAGCGTACGACCTTGGCAGTGAAGGAGGAGTAACAAACTTGCGTTTTTGTCTTTTTAAGTCTTGTTTTCGGCAATGATGTGCAGTCAATGTCATGAATTATGAATAAAAACAGTCCAAAGGCTTCTGTACGTAAAAGCTTTACGAGAAAAATGTGTGCTTTAAGTAAATAGAATCTTGCCATCCTAATGGGGGTGGAGTAAGCTTCTTATGCAGCCACATAAATTTTTATTCACTATGCCGTCCAGTGGTCTGGACAAAATGTTCTTTTCAAGATAACATGGCATGAATGTAATTTCAGGTCCATATTCCCCTGATTTTCGCTGCTTGGGTCAGGAGCGCTATTGGACACCGAAGACGAACGCTGTGAATAAATGATTGTAGTTCGTTGTATACAGTCAAGACAGTCAAAGGGAAATAAGAAGAAACACTTAAAGTTCCTTTAAGATCTTGCAAGAGAACCACAAAATTACTCTACAATGACCGCTGTGTTTGGTTTCATGACAAACAGAAAATGAGGTAGGTTAGGTTGGGTAAATGGGTGCCCTATGGATGAGAGGTCAAGCCTCACTTAGACTACGAGGAGTCCATTGTGCCTAGTTAACGTTTAACCCTTGGAAACCCAGGAGTTACCCGTTGAGCTGGATCATCTACATAGATGCAGAGAGAAATCCTAGTAGTCTGTTCAGGCCGAAAAAGAAGGAAGTGAATTCCAAGGAATATATTCTGTTTTGGGCTAGTGCCGGCCATTCACTTAGTAGGTAATGAATAGATTCTGGTTCCTCTTTGTCCCTGTAGCTTTTGCAGAAGTCATTATGGGGCTGGCCTAGTCTGGCTGCGGAGCGAAAGGCTTGTAGTTCAAAGTCTGTCCATAGCCAAAAAATACAATTCCTATACCAAACAACTGGTCAACACAGATATTGTGAATGGGAAGTGATCAAAATACTAATGAAGTCATAACACTCAAAGTGTATGGCTACTTCAGATTCATACTCTGTATGTTCCTTGCAGTTCTAATATAACACCATATTGGCATGGAACATATGATGAGAACTACAACCAACGTGAAAATTCAGTTGAGTTCCTCTCGAATCTTATCTAGGACAACCACCCATGGAGAGTACTAAACGAACATCTACGACCCAAAACATCTACAGTCCGCCCAGATTGTGTGACAAGCATAATAAGAGCATGACTGCTACGAATCGAATATCTCCACGACTGAACTTTAGCAGACGTTCTGTCTTTTTCTTATCATAAACGGAACATGTTGATCTTGCCATTGCGCATGTATATTCTTAATACTATCGTGTATTGGCTTTCGTTATAAGCTCCGCCTTTATTTCTCTGAAAAAGTGTACTGAGCGGCGTTTTAGCTTCAGTTGTGATTTGCGTGGAGTTTGCCCCTGGTCCTAATCTAGGTAGCTCGTCCGCCTCTCCATTTCCGAAAATATTCATATGACCTGCTACCCAGCAGAGGGTCACCATATTGACATTTGATATCTTCTCTAACCTCTCTTTGCAGAGTTTCACGAGCTTGGATCGTATCCATGTTGCCTACAGAGCCGGCTCCCTGGCTGTCAACATAGGTGTTGATCCCTTCAGGCAAGAGGTTTTCTCCCAGAATCAAGTCCGCAGACTGTTTAATTGCTTATACCTCAGCTTGAAAAACTCTACAACCATCATGAAGTCTATAGGAGTGATTTGCTTCACGAGCTAGGAAATAAACCCCGGCTCCTGTACCGGTATCCATTTTGGATCCATCGGTATAGATAACTTACGTAGGTGGAGATACAGATCAGGGTGAACGTGGGCCTCAACCATCAAGCCTTTCCAGCTGGCACGATCTTTCGCCAACTCTCTGTCAACACAAACGGGACTGAAGACTGTACGCACAATTATCCTCTCGAAACGACCAAAGACCTCTTCATCCATTTTTGATAAGGTCCAAGCCTCTGCTCCGTAGAGGAGGACCGAGATGATTAAGGTCTTAAAGAGGGTCACCTTAGTTTTTCGAGATAGGGCTCTACAACTCAATTGCCTCTTGAACCCGAAGGTACAGCCGTTGGCAAGAGTTACTCTGCGTCTAATTTCAGCGCTGGTGTCGTTGCCGCTTGTTACCAGTGAGCCAAGGTAGATGAAATCCTTGACTACATCAAAGTTATAGCTTGTCAGTAGTGACGTTCTGGCCTAGACGTCGGTGTTGTGCGTCTTTCTTTGACGATAGCATATATTTAGTTTTGCCCTCGTTTACCCTCAGACCCACTTTAGACGCTTCTACTTCAATGCTCACAAAAGCTTCATTGACGTCAATGACGAATGTCATTGGTGTATGCGACCAATTGTGCTGACTGGAACTAGATCATGCCTCTTGTATTGGCCAGTGAATCCCGCACGATCATTTCGAGGAAAATGTTAAAAAAAATCCCCTGACAGTGCGTCGCCCTGTCTGAATCCTTTTTCGACATCGAAAGTCTCGATTAACTCCTTACCGACCTTAAAGGAGCAGCGAGAATTCTCCACTGTCATCCTGTACAACCTGACAAGGATGTCAAAGCATAACATGGCTCTACATAGCTCGTCCCTATAGACACTGACAAATGCCGCCTTAAAATCAACGAAAAGGTGTGTGTCGACTTGAAATTCTTGGGTCTTCACCAAGATCTGCCGCAGTGTGAATACTTAGTCTATCGTGAATTTTCCTGGCCTGAAGCCACACTGATAGGAACTTATAAAACAGTCCACGAATGGTGTCAGGCGTTCACACAGCACACCAGTAAAGATCTTATATGCGATGTTAAGGAGACTTATCCTACTATAGTTGGCCCAGTTATAGGGGTCTCCTACAAATGGTATGTACATTTTTCCAACTAACTCATCTCAGCTGCTTTAAATAGCGCAGCAGGCTACAGTTTTGATATCGCTGTCTTAACCTCGTCTAAATCGAATGGAGGGCGCCGTGGCGCAGTGGTTAGCGTGTTGGACTCAGGCGCACGATGAGCGAGTACGGATCCCGATAACACCAACGCCATCGAATGTTTATTTCGCGACGTTCCTCCTCGGCGGGGTACTGCCTAAACCCCCCGTAGTAAACTTGCCATAAAAAAGCTTCTCAACTCACACCGTTCGTAATCAACATTAAACTTAAGGTCCCTTTCACCTGTGAAAAAAATAAATCACACGCAACATGGGTGATTGAGAGAAGCTTGGCTCTGGTCCTTCATGGGCTGTAACGCCACCAAAGAAGAAGTAGTATATATCACAGTTTTTCATCCTCTTTTCACCCGGTCCCGCACTTCTTGGACTGCGGTTATGTCTGCTTTATGGCAGATAAGGTTTATTTCTGACTGTTTGTCCGCACCTGGGCTCTTAAGAGATCTAACATTCCAGGTGCAGAAGCGATACTCCTGTCCTCTTATACGTCGATATAGATTGCCAAATTTTATACGTCGGTATGGATTGCCAGTTAATTTTCCGTACGTACCATACTGGTCCATTCCTCCCTGGAAGGAATTGTGATAGAGAATCTCCTCGCGCATTAAAGAAGTTGGGCGATATAGTCCGTTTCGGTTTTGAATCTCGAGATGGCCAAGAGAACTCCTCGCCCAAAGACCGGGTCCTGGCTGCGATGCTTTCACGGTACATGTCTAAGGGTGGAAGGTTCAGCATTGTTTAAAGAGCCGCCGTTGGTGTGGATTTCATATACATATGCAGTAACAACCTGCGCTCTGAATTCTCGAAACACTTTGAAGATGCCATTTCTTCTCAAGAGCCTTCCACTAGACCATCGAACCATAGACTAAAATAGGTCTTACCAACGAAGTGTACAACCACTTTTGGTTTAAAGCTCCATGTCTTTCCAAATGCTACTCTGCAGGAATACACTGTCAGGCTTTTTTGGTTCTCTCATTAATGTAGTCCTTCCAACCAAGCTTAGAGTCAAAGATTATGCCAAGCTATTTGGCAGATTTGTTGGGAATCGGAACGATACCATTCATAGGGGTGTAAGTGTGTTTTGGTGTAGATCTTTTTGTGAAGAATAAAAGTGAGGTAGCGTAAACACTGAACGAAGAGCAGTAGGAATATTACCCATACAAATTGATTGGAATACAGCTGTACTTACTTATTTTTTTTTTTTTTATTAGAAACTCGCGCAGGTTCAAGTGTTTTTTCATATTTTCTCATAATGTGTCATATACACACAACCCGAACGGAGTGCAGTGGTTTGGGTCGTTGATGTTCGGTAACTCTCAGGGGTGGTTGTCCTAGATAGGACGAGAGCCGACCGAATTCCGCGTTTTGGTTGTAGTCCGTACTAATTCGTTCAAGCACTTTTTAGTATTGCATACGCACAGGATGAATTCCAGTTGACCATATACTGTGAGTGTTATGCCTGCAGCAGTATATCTGGTAACTTTCCATTCACAACTGCGTTGCATACTTTTGTCCGTATAGGAATTACTTTTTTCTTGGCTATGAGGCGAATTGATCTATAGACCTTCCGCTCGGCGGTCGATGATGTTAACCACTGCACCACGGCCACCCCCACCTTATTGGTCATGTAAGACGTGTAGGCCGTTAAAAATGTGATCGATCGATCCTTAACCCTCTGCGACTGACGTGTCTTAAATTTCACAACCCACCTGACATGGCAGTATACCAGACACCATTTTGACAGCTCGTATTTTACAAATTTGTTTTATATTCCAACTTTTAATTATTTTATTTTAAAGTTAAGGATGTGCATTATTATTTAAAATTAAAAATGAAAAAGACATGTTTAGTACTTTATTTTTGAGTTACACAATTTTTTAAATTTAGTTCACTTTTCTTCTTTATTCGACCACTACCTCGCTTGGCTGCTGCTCACTCGAATATATATCTTTTTTCTTTGGTCGCTCTCCCTGCAAAGGTTGTGTTCCTCTATCCTTCGATCGGTGGCGTGTACACTATGAGCAAAATGCCGATTGAGTACAGTCAGAATAAAGATTGCCACGAATAATACTACACATGTTAACATTAAAAACATTTATTCATAAAAAACTTTAAAAACTTTTATTCGTCAAAAAGTTAAAAAAAAATAAACATAAATATTTGTTTCAGTTACATATGTATTTATTTATTAAAGTTAACATATTTGATAATCAGTCTAAAAAACAGAGATCCATTCATTGGTTCAAAAGAAAGTTGTGTTACATTAAAATCACAATTTTTTTTGGCAGCCTTCGCAAAGTGGCTTAGAGCATTGAAGACAAATTGGTTTCAAACAATCGCAGCAACAATATCTACTTATTCTTTTTATTTTTGGAGAAATGGAGCATAGTTTTCTTCCACTTGATGGAATTGGTTTAATTCTTAGTGGTGGAGGGGGAAGATCTTTACCCAGAACTCTGCTGACCGTCATCCGCATTATATACCCGGCATTTCATGTGATCTAGTACTAATTCTCTTGCCGTATTCAAAATAAAAGTTCCTCTTCTTATTTTACTACTACCGTCTGCACACATTTGATACAACGTAAGCTGTTTATAGCTGAAATATCTAATATTCTTTGAAAAATTACCATGGGCCAACGACGAGTTTTGCGAGAATATATAGAACACTTTTTGTCGACTTCATCCACTCCTCCTTTAGTGTGATTGTAGTTTGTAATCATAATTGGTTTTCCTGTGTCAGTATCTTTGTCTTGATTGTGGTGGGAAGAAGAGATCAACAGGACAGCTTTGTTTCTTTTCGGTACATATGATAACAATGTACAGTTCTTCGTGAAACCATACAGAGAACTCTCCAATTCTCTACTTTTGTTCGGCAAAAAGCATGGTGGTATCTCGGCTTTGTTTTTCTTCAGCGTATCTAGGTAGGTCAGTCCTCTTTTTAACAATATTTCTACAAGTGGAATCGAACTAAATCAATTTCAGCTGTTATGTTGCGGTGTGAGTTCTCGACAACTTTCGTAAGTCTTAGAATAGATTGACTAGGTACTGCCATTTTTCTTTCTTGTTCAGTCAGCCCTACGCCATCCGAATCTCTGCCATGGTAGATGTAGGCATTGTAGATGTAGTATGTGCGGGCATCTACCAATAACATTATTTTGATTCCATACTTTGCCGGTTTCTGGGGCATGTAAATAATAATGCTAAATGCTAGCAACATTTCATCGATGCAAAGGTATGGTCCAGGGGTATATTGACTCTGACTATTTGATATGAAATGAAAACTTATTGAAAATGTCTGAAATTGGGGCAAGTGGATCTTCTTTCAGACGTTCCTCTCTGGTAGTGGAAACATCAAATCGGAGGCAGTTGAACAAACAAGAAAAACGCCATTTGGACATTACACAGCGGAATATTTCGTGGCCAGTTCCATCGGTGGAAAATATCATGCGAAGATCGGCGTGATTACACTTAAATACCGACGAGTAATACATTATACCGATAAAGGCTTTTATTTCAGTTACATCGGTGTCCATTAGTTCTATTTTAGTGCTTTGTTTGAACTGCAATCGGTAATTATGTAACTTCTGGTTGGTAAATGTCACCAAACATTCCAAAATTGAAGTGTCCAAAATTTTAGACCAAAGTTTGAAATAGCCTTCAAAATTGGGATTGTGCAAACGGCCAGGTAGTCTTATAATGTTGTGGGCTGCAGTTTTAGATGTCCTGGGGCACTCTTGTCTATTCTAAATAATACCGTTCTTACCTTTGTAATATTTTTCACTCACATGTTCAGCGGTGGGTGAATGTGCCACTTCTTCATGTGATTTTTCTTCTTCATCTTCATCTGAAACTTCGTCGGCTTCCAAGATTTCAGTTTCTGGCACGAACTTCGGGTCATCACTTTCATTGTCAAAATCGCTGAACTCGTGCTCGCTTTCTTCGTCCAACCATTGTTCAATTTGCTGGTCGTGACTTACAAAGGTTCCAGTCGACATTCTTTAATATTTACGAAACCCTTGGCTGGTACTTGGTTGATCCATCTAAGAAACAAATACCAAATGGAACTTAATAAAACAATTTCACTGACATGTTGCCTAGAGGGCACTATGAACAGATTACAGTTACGCTGAGGTGGTTGTTTATCAGACATATACCTTAACACTTACGCGGTTGACTATTAGACACTCCCTTTCGCAACACGATGCACCCGCACACCACGATCGCTCGAGTTATACTAACGTGAGCATAATCATAAGGGCGAAAGGTACTGACAACGAAAGAACCATCATTTAAAACATAACGACGCAATACAAGTTTTTTGATTTTGTGGTGTCTGACATATTACCACATCAGTCGCAGAGGGTTAAAGTCTAATAAGTTATCCTGAATTGAAGGTGTGCTGCCGATAATGATGACGTAATTTCTGTCATTCTCATAATAAGTTGTCTACTTTGAGGTTATATTCAATTATATTACCTTGCCCAAAAAGGATAGTATACTTTCAGGAGTCAACATATGTGCTTACTGTTATACCGATCAACAGAATTTTAACAGAAATGTTATTAGAATGTTCAATGAGGAAAAACGCAGAGCGGAATAAAAAGGCACACGCGAGAAATATCAGATCAAGTTAGAGCAGAATAGTGCAACCACGATATCTGGCAAAGCTTTGTCATTTGTCACTTTTGTGTTGTGTTAGTTTGGGATCCATTTAGAAAATGATAAGAATTCGTCAATAGATTCTGGTGATATATGTATGTAGATACATATCTACATATTTACATAAATGTTTGAACGAAGATTGTGCCTTTTTCTGATGGAACTGTATTTCGCATAGACGTTTGGTAGATGGGTACGCTCTCCGACTCGGTCGACTACACTCAATTAGAGGCCTGTAAAACATAGCACCGTAGCGCAGTGGTTAGTGCATTGGACTCTGACGCACGATGAGCTGGTTTGAATCACACCAATGCCATCGCATGTTTATTTCACGCCGTCTTTCCTCGGCGGGGCACTGGCAAAACCTCCCGTAATATATGTATGTGGATGGCAAAGGACTAACAAAGGCCTCGTAGGGGTAACATCTATCCGACGGATGCTGGCCTGCTAAAAAGCGAGAAGAGCCACCGCAGTCGAACAACTTGCGGCACTGTTAGTAAGTCCTATTTCCACCTCCTCGTGGTGTCATCTGGAGATTTCTTATGGAAATTGCAGACGGGGAATGGCGAATGGCGAGCCTCCTGCGCCAAAAAACAGGATTGTCGGTTGGGCTACGGCCTAGTAAGCCATAACCGTAAAAAAACCACAAACTCCGAAACAACCACAAGCCTCGGATATAACGGACCGGATTTATGTTGATGACCCTTGCAAAAAAAAGAAAAAAGGACAATGATATTCGGCTTTGTACGTGGAGTGTTAGGTCCCTAAACAGGCCACGTGCAGCCGAACAACTTGCGGACACCCTAGACCACTATAAAGCGGGTAAGGGAAGCATCTTTGAACGAGCCATCGGCAAACATAGCCTACACGACACCACCTCCGACAACGGACACATGCTAATTGATCTTGCTACGGGGCGAAACCCCCTTCTAGCCAGTACGCGCTTCCCGCACCTCGATATACACAAAGGCACTGGCGGTCTTTTGATCAATCGACTACCAACCAGATTGATTACATCGCGATCGACGGCAGACACTCCTCCACTATTCTTGATGTTCGTACTTTCCGAGGGGCTAACATCGACTCGGACCACTATCTTGTAGTAGCCAAGATGCGCTTACGAATATCACGAACGCAGCGGAGTAGAGTAAGAATACAAAGTTATGACGTCGGAAAGCTACTATCGCCAGAAACCGCTCGTGCTTTTACCGATCGCGTCTCCCTTAAGCTCTCCAATACACCTCAACCCTCCACGCAGGACACAGAACAGCAGTAGAGCCTTTGCAAATAAGCCCTGAAAAGCTCTGCATCCGAAGTTTTGGGTTTCATGGCTCCACCACGAAGAAACACCTGCTTCGATGACGAGTGCAGAAGGATTCATACAGGATGCATATAAGGCCTCGCTGCATAAAAGAACAAGAGCAGCTCGTGAGCTCTACGAGTTAAAAAGAAGGTAAGAGCATACGCTTCTCAGGAGAAAGAAGAAAGAGCACGAGAAGCGCGCGATTGAGGATTTGGAGAGGTGTTACTGCAGGCGTAACGTTCGAAAGTTTTATCAACAGATAAAGTGAACATGCCAAGGTTATAAAGCCACAACGGAAGCCTGCAGGGATGAGAACGGACATCTAGTAGTAGAAACGCAGTCGATGCTGAGAGTATGGAAGAACCACTTCTGCAGACTGTATAACGGCCAAATTAGTCAATATACCGCTGTCAGGCAGAATGATCCATTTCTAATCGACGGAGACCGCAGAGAATTCTGTCCCCCAGACCTCGACGAAGTTAAGATTGCCATATCGAAACTCAAGTCGAATAAAGCTGCTGGCGCAGACGGACTGTCTGCTGAGCTCTTCAAGGGAGCTGGGGATGACCTGGTTAGGAGCATGCACCAGCTCATATGTAAGATATGGTCAGAGGAAAACATGCCCGAGGAATGGAGACTCAGCATTGTGTGCACGATCCACAAAAAAGAAGACCTCTCTGATTGCGCCAACTACAGAGGAATAAGTCTCGTTAACATCGCCTATAAAATTTTCTCTGCCGTTTTATATGAACACCTGAAGCCTTTTGTAAATAAGCTGATAGGTCCTTATCAGTGCGGATTCAGGCCAGGGAAGTCCACCATCGACCAAATCTTCACACTACAGCAGATCCTGGAAAAAACCAATGAATACCAAGTCGACACTCACGACCTATTTGTCGACTTCAAAGCCGCATACGACAGCGTAATTAGAGACGAGCTATACAACGCTATGTCTGCCTTTGACATACCTGCTAAACTCGTCAGACTATGCAGGATGACTTTGGAGAATGCTCGCTGCTCCACCCGAATCGGTGAACAACTTACCGATAGTTTTGATGTCAAAAAAGGATTTAGACGGGGCGATGCGCTGTCGCTTCAACATCATATTGGAAATGATTGTGCAAAAATCACTGGCCAATACAAGAGGCACAATCTATTTCAAATCCTCGCAACGCCTTGCATACGCCGACGAGATTGACATAATAAGTAGATCACAGCGAGACGTCAATGAGGCGTTAACGACTATTGAGTTCGAGGCGGCGAAAGTTGGTCTGGCGGTAAACGCGGGCAAAACTAAATATATGCTGTCATCAAAAAAGGACGCTCACCACCGACGTCTTGGCCAGAACGTTCGTATTGGCAATTATAAGTTCGAGGTAGTTAAGGACTTCGACTACCTTGGCTCCGCAGTGACCTGGAACAACGACATCAGTTCCGAAATCAAACGCAGAATCACTCTTGCTAATCGCTGTTTCTTTGGGCTCAGGAGGCAATTGAGTAATAGAGCCCTCTCCCGAACAACTAAGTTTGACTCTATATAAGACCCTTATCATCGAGAGAAAGATTTTGCGTGTGATTTTCGGGCCTATAAACGCAGACGGTGGCGCAGGCGTCTACAGATTCAACGCTTATGATGGCCGGGCCATGCAGAGCGAATAGACACCACAGCTCCAGCCCGGAGAGTCTTTGAATCCAACCTCGAGGGACGAAGAAGCAGAGGACGGCCGCACTTAAGATGGCGCACACAGGTGGAAGGGGACCTCAGCCAACTGGGTGTGCGGCAATGGAAAAGGCTAGCAAAAGATCGTGCTAGACGGAGGGGCATGTTGGTTGAAGCCCAGGTTCACCTCAAACTGTAGCGCCCGCTAAGAAGAAGAAGAACATATGTATGTTCTTGCCATAAAAAAGCTTCTCAACTCACACCGTTCGTAATCAGCATTAAACTGAAGGTGCCCTTCACCTGTGGAAAAAATAAATCACACACAACATGGGTGATTGAGAGAAACTTGCCTCTGGCCCTTCATGGGCTGTAACGCCACCAAAAAAGAAGAAGAACACATAGCCAGCTAGGCAAGTATGCTGGCCAGGCAAGTGTGCTGTCCAGGCAAGTATGCTGTCCAGGCCAGTATGCTGTCCAGGCAAGTATGCTGTCCAGGCAAGTATGCTGTCCAGGCAAGTATGCTGTCCAGGCAAGTATGCTGTCCAGGCAAGTATGCTGTCCAGGCAAGTATGCTGTCCAGGCAAGTATGCTGTCCAGGCAAGTATGCTGTCCAGGCAAGTATGCTGTCCAAGCAAGTATGCTGTCCAGGCAAGTACGCTGTCCAGGCAAGTATGCTGTCCAGGCCAGTATGCTGTCCAGGCAAGTATGCTGTCCTGGCAAGTATGCTGTCCAGGCAAGTATGCTCTCCAGGCAAGTATGCTGTCCAGGCAAGTCTGCTGTCCAGGCAAGTATGCTGTCCAGGCAAGTATGGTGTCCAGGCAAGTATGCTGTCCAGGCAAGTATGCTGCCCAGGCAAGTATGCTGTCCAGGCAAATATGCTGGCCAGGCGGCTATAGCCAGCCAGGCAAGTATGCTGGCCAGGTGGCTATAGCCAGCCAGGCAAGTATGCTGGCCAGGTGGCTACAACCAGGCAAGTATGCTGGGCAGGCGGCTATAGCCAGCCAGGCAACAATGCTGGCCAGGCGGCTATAGCCAGCCAGGCAAGTATGCTGGCTAGGCGGCTATAGCCAGCCAGGCAAGTATGCTGGCCAAGCGGCTATAGCCAGCCAGGCAAGTATGCTGGCCAGGCGGCTATAGCCAGCCAGGCAAGTATGCTGGCCAGGCGGTTATAGCCAACCAGGCAAGTATGCTGGCCAGGCGGCTATAGCCAGCCAGGCAAGTATGCTGGGCAGGCGGCTATAGCCAGCCAGGCAACTATGCTGTCCAGGCGGCTATAGCCAGCCAGGGAAATATTTCGGCCAGGCGGCTATAGCCAGCCAGGCGAGTATGCTGGCCAGGCGGCTATAGCCAGCCAGGCAAGTATGCTGTCCAGGCGGCTATAGCCAGCCAGGGAAATATTTTGGCCAGGCGGCTATAGCCAGCCAGACAAGTATGCTGAGCAGGCGGCTATAGCCAGCCAGGCAAGTATGCTGGGCAGGCGGCTATAGCCAGCCAGGCGAATATGCTGGGCGGGCGGCTATAGCCAGCCAGGCAAGTATGCTGACCAGGCGGCGTGAGCTCCTTGTAGCCATTCACGTAGTAGATGTCGCAGCTTTTCTTCCATCTTTTGCCTTTTTCGCTGGACCTCTTTTTACTCACCTTTGTTAACGGTCGAAAGATCCAAAACCAATTAGTACCCTCATAAACGTCAAGACTCGGGAACCACAGTCCCAGAATATATAATACTTAATTGCAACCAACCGGTAATTTGAGTCAAGGGACCGGATCGGGTCAGAAGATAAACCATAACGCCATTGTATACGAAAACACGTTGCTTTACAATTTGTATAGAAATTTTTTATTACAATAGTAAGATTCAAAACAAAGTACAAAAAAAAAACTTTAGCTTACAAATAACATTCGTACAAAATATCTGTACAAGCACAATGACAACTGCATGTGAGTATTTTACATAAATATTTGAAGAAAATAAAAACAAAAAAAAGCGAAAATCATCTAATACTTAACATTCGGTTCGGTATCTTATTTACCTGTGATATAGTCGATATACAAGTGCAAGCAGATGATACGTAGATACGAACAGATACGAGTGCGTTTGTAATTTTGATAGATTTAATCAATGCGTACGAGTAAACATAGGTGGAGGAGAGGACGAAACAAGGATGGCCGTAACAAATTAGATCCGCATCCAAACATTGTTTCAATTTAGTTTGCTTGTGCACAGATTAAATTGATGGCAAAGTTCGATTTTGATGGTATGGCCGCTTAAGGTACATATTTTTTTTTTTAGATTTGAACACAATTTAAGCTGTTGTACGTCGAATGCGTGTCCGAGACAAACTGGCGATGGTAATGGGTCGACGTTTACATTAAATTTCGTTTGATTTTACGTAGACTTATTACTATTGCCAGTGTTAGCGGTATTCGAATCGGTTACGGCAGAACCAGCAGAAGAAAAAGAAGAAGAAGTTACGACATGTCTCTTAGACTCGCGACGCGATGGAGAACGTTTTCGATGCGATCGACGCGTGGGAATATTTTGAGTACAGGAGCATGGGCACATACATTGATCTTGGGAATGGCTAGGAGAGTTGTAGGCGGCCGGTAATACGGGCAGGATATTCAGGGAATGGCCGGCTGAATCGGTTGTTTTGCGAGTGGCCGCAGCGATCGATTCGACGCTTGGTGTTTTCAGATCGCAATCATTGATCGAACTTATGGAGGGGAAGAAAATGACGGGCATGAAAGCAATAACAGCACCTTCGGGAAGATTGTGAGGAGGTAAAGCAGCTGGGAGTCCAGGTTGTTGAGGGAAGACGGGAATTTTGTCGGGAAGTGCAGCTGGCATTATGCTTTGGAATATCGGGTTACTTGGATTAACATTCGATGTGCTTGAGGTTGACGTTGATTTTCTAGCGTTGGAGTTGTTGATGTTTGTTGTTAGTGTAGCCTGGGAACATGGACATTTAGCGTCTGGGGAAGGAACATTAATATATGAAACGGGTGCGTCGGTAGTGGGAGGCGGAAGAGATTTTATTGATTTTGAGGGTGGTGGTGGGTTTGAGGACGTTTGAGTGATGGGTCTTGTAGGAATGTTTGGTTGTATAATTGGGTTTGGTGAATGGCTTGTGATTTCAATTTTGTTATTTACGCGATTATTGTTGTTATTATTTGGACGTGAGGGTTTGTTATTAACTGGAATGGATGTAATGGGCTGAGGGGTTTTAGTAGGGATTGGTTGGAAAATATCAACTTTACTACTAGTATTATTATAATTGTTATTGGTATTAATACTCAACCCGTATTTTGGCGGCCGGTCAATGCCATTTCCAAAGGTACCTGGTTTTGGGGTGGACGAGCGAGGATTATTAAAAACCGATTCAATTGGGGGAGGAGAAAGATTGAGGTTAGAGGTTTTACCTATGTTTACAGGACGGGAGGAATGAACGGGAGGTAAATAGCCGGCAGTTTCTCTATCAGATTCACGGGGATTATTCGGATAATTGCCGGGTGATCCTGGTCCTGGGGGACCTGGTGGTCCGCGATCGCCTGGACTTGGTTTCGATGGTGGATGACCTAAAGCAAAAAATGATCAGTGTTGTCAGTGCTACTTACATACATTTGTCATGTCGGATTTGAAAATTTACCTGGGAAGGTTCCTGGTGGTCCTGGTGGACCTGGTGGTCCGGGTGGTCCGGGTGGACCCTTAGGACCACCTGGTCCGCCGGGGCCTCCTGGGCCTCTTGGGCCTCCTGGCCCGCCGGGGCCAAAGCCTCCGAAGCCGCCTTCGCCTCCGAAACCACCCTCACCGCCTACACCACCTTCAGGTCCTTCCACATGTAGATACCTTTCAGCTTCTGGTCCCTTCGGTCCTTCAATGTGCACATATTTGCCCGAATCATCAGGAATATACTTTCCGTCGTTACTAGCTGTGAAAATAAAAGATTCAATTAATATAGACCCTATGCAAGCATACAGTAGGAATCCAGTAGACCACGGTACTTACGACGGTATTTACCGTCAGAAGAGCTATAGCTACCATCAGAAACTTTACGATTACTGTTTTTTCTTAAATTGTTAGATGTATATCTACCAGATTCTGTAAAGAGACAACACCACAGAAGAGAACGGTTAAGAAAATCTATTTACCCAAGATAAGTTCCACATTACATGATTGCGTGTCATATAGTATGTACATATGTATATAGTCTACAAAAAAAATAAAAGTGTGCATTCGAAGCATATGAAGCCTTAGGACTAGTGTATGACCAAGCCAGGATGCAAACAAATTTGTATAGTAGTTGTAAGCTTACACTAAATGGTTATGGGAGTTACATATATGTACGTTTACGTTTGTTTTACACCAATGAATGAGTCAAGGCAGACTATGCAGTCTTAGTGCTGTTACGGTTAACATAATATACGGTTAGAACGGTAGGGTTAACGGCCTTTCTGGAAGAGACTTGTTATTACTGAAATCATATTAATTAATTGTTTATTTGTTTAATTGGCTGTTTAAACATTAAAGTTTCTGTTTTTTGTATCATTTTTAAAGTTAGAAAAAATGTTATTAGTTGCATTTACCAAGAACCTACGAGTTACTGGCTTCGCACACTTCAGTCATTGCTAACCTGAATCCAATCCGCCGTCCCCAGGAAAACCAGGCCGGCTCAGGAACTGATATTTTTGGTAATCATCCCTCGATTCTTGGTGTTGATACGATTGATCGGGTGATAGTGGTATATTTGGTTGTCTTGGATTTGTTGGACCTGGTTTTCCTGGGTGTCCGATGGGGCCAGGTTGCGTGAATCCTTGAGGTCCAGATGGTCCGGGTGGTCCAAGCTTAGTCGGTCCTCCTGGTCCGAGGGGTCCTGGTGGTCCGGGTGGGCCAAATTTACTTGGTCCTTCTGGTCCGAGGGGTCCTGGTGGTCCGCCTGGACCTGGTTTATTCAATCCAGCAGGTCCAGGTGGTCCAGGTGGTCCTAGTGGTCCCCCTGGACCTGGTTTGGTTGGTCCTGGAGGTCCAGGTGGTCCAGGTGGGCCTAATGGTCCGCCTGGACCTGGTTTGGTGGGTCCTGGAGGTCCAGGTGGTCCTGGTGGTCCAGGTGGTCCGAAGGGTCCAGTTGGCCCATATGGACCTGACGGACCTGTGGGCCCGCCTGGTCCTCCTGGCCCTCCGGGTCCTCCTGGTCCAGCTGGTCCAAAGCCACCTTGACCACCTACTCCACCGACCCCGCCGAAACCTCCATTTCCGCCGAATCCGCCCTCAGGTCCGACGATATGTGCATACGGATCAGCTCCGGGTCCTTGAGCACCTTGAACGTGAACATACGGTACGGAACTGTCCACGTACTGGCCAGAGTTATCGGCCTTATAAGAACCGCTTTCGTCGCTCTCTGAAAAAAATACAATTAAACTTGATAAGCGACTGCTATGGAATCTATTTTTGCTTACGGTAAGTATTCACATAGACTCCTTGACGATCCTTTCCCCTCAGGGGACTGGCTGTCGATGGAGACGGATTTGATGCCTCACCAATTTTGTTACCTTGCTGTGCCTCAATGTCGAAAATGCCAATTTTTCCTGATCCCGTTTTGCTGGCATCAAGACCACTTCCGGCACCAGTGCCAAATAAGCCACTTCCGGCGCCAATTTTGACCAATCCACTACTTCCAATGTACTTTCCATCATCACCGCCTAACTTGCCGGCATTGTAGCTTCCGCTTCGATCTCCTCCAGTTCCGGAACCCCCGGACCCAATGGTTATAAGATTGCCCGAGCCTGATGCTCCTCCCGAGCCTGAACCGTACTTTCCTCCTGCGGTATACTGATTGCCGGAACCTTGTCCGCTACCACCGCCCGCATCACTAGCTCCCCCTCCAAGCGCGATTCCGCCCGAATAACTACCTCCGGCACCAAGAGGTCCTTTTCCTGCACCATCACCAGCACCGAAAATACCGCCAGTGCCGAAAGGAACATTTCCTGAGGCATTACCGCCTCCTATACTACTGCCAGTGCCACTTCCATGTCCACCTCGACCACTTGATGATCCTCTCCCGAAGGCATCACCCCCACCTACTCCGCCTCCGGCACCAACAGATCCTTTTCCTGTGGCATCACCGCCTCCGGGTCTACCGCCAGCACCGAATGGACCCTTTCCTGAAGCATCACCGCGTCCGGCGCCACTGCCTGCACCAAATTGACCTTTTCCTGTGGCATCGCCACCTCCAAAACTACCGCCAGCACCGAATGGTCCTTGGCCCGATGCACTGCCACCTCCAAAGCCGCCACCTGCACCTATGGGACCTTTGCCCGTGCCGTCTCCTTTGCCAATATTACTACCGGCACCTACTGGTCCCAATGGACCATGTGGTCCTCCTGGTCCTTGTGGACCTCCAGGCCCTTGTGGACCTCCTGGGCCGCCTGGACCGTTTGGTCCGTTTGGACCGTTGGGACCGTTTGGTCCGCCTAAAAGTTACCAAATCGCATATAAGATACATAGGTCGTTATTCATTTCGATCTTATTTTACCTGGCCCAAAGCCTCCTCCGGCTCCAAATCCTCCGCCGGTTCCAAAACCACCGACTCCACCAACACCACCATTAGGTCCAACAACGTGATTATATGGTTCGGCACCTGGACCTACTCCACCAACAACGTGAATATATGGTTCGGCACCTGGACCTACTCCACCAACAATGTGATTATATGGTTCGGCACCTGGACCTACTCCACCATCAACGTGAACATATTTGCCGGTATTATATGAGCCATTTTCCCCATGTTTACCAGTGCCTCTATAGCCACCAGCTCCTCCAGCATGGCTTCCACTGCCAATGCCGCCATCACCTGGACGAATACTTCCGCTGCCAAATGGTGAATTTATGGGTAAGCTCTTTTCAGCTGACCCCTTCACAACAAACGGGCTGCTCAACTGGGAACCCTTTCCGGCATTGCTTGAACTTCCCGAAAGCTCAAAATTCGATCCCCCTACGCTGGTCGGGGTTTTCTTCTATACAAAATGAAAACAAAAAACATTGCTTGTCACCACATCTGATCACTTAATCCCTTCAATTGTCAACTCACAGTGGTTAGAGGAAAATCGACCACTGGGAAATTCGGTCGAGCACCGCCTTCGAATTTACCACAACCCACTGGGAAGTAAAGGTCACCCCAATCTACTGTCAAACCTGTTCGTTTCGCTCTCTCCTCTAAGCTCTGCAACGAGCTATCGCCTGTCTCGGGGAACACTTCCACTGGTTTCTCCGGCTCCACGGTCCTGTATCCGTGGCCATCAGCTACATAATGTACAACTCTGAGCACGGTATACGGATCGATCCATCCGTAACAACCGTACGTGACACCGTCAGGGCCACGGGTTTCATGGTGAAAACTACCAGTCTCACCGATATCGTAACCGTAACGGTAGGCACCTATATTTACATACATACACAAAGTGTGGTTTGATCAGTCGTAAAGCAAAAGCGTACACAAAGCGTTTCGCGTGGCGTGCAGGGTTGTGTTTTGTGGAGATTTTCGAATGTGGGTACACATGAGCTTCCACTCATCCCTGAAGAACTTATTTTCTCTCTACTTCTCGTTCCATACATGTTTTTTGTACAGTTTTCAAAAAAAATTGTTGTTTTTTTCGAATTTAAATATTTCGAAAAAAAAAAATGATAAGAACCGTGTATTTACAGAAAATGTTGATAAAATTTGCGTTTTTTTTTTAAGTGATTTTTGTTTCTAAACAAATGATCAGTGTATTTACAAAAATTGAAAATGCAATTTGCAATTTTCCGTGTCTTACTATATCTTACAAATATCTGAAACTACAAAAATGCACCCAAATTCCACCAGTCCCAAAATTCAATCCTTGCAAACTCGTATTTGTGCGATTGTTGTTTTTTTTTTTTTTTTTTGTTCAGTGCGATTTCGAGTATACAAAGGATTTTGGTTTTTGTTTTTTTTTACTTACTTGTGTCAAAGTTAGAGGAATAATATTGGGTATTTGTCGTTTTCTTATCGTTAATGTCGACGATAAGCTGGCGGTTCTCAGAATCTACTATGCGAGCGGCAAGCATTCCTTGCACCGTCAAGAAGGCGAGCGCCTAAAACAAACACACATGACATATCATCAACATTCAAATGAATAAACATGTAATAATATTATCATTATCTATTTCTTTAAATAAATTATGTATAAATTGGAAATTTATTCAAGAATATATTCATCTAGGAAGTAATAAGATACAGCTCATTAAGTCAAGACTAAATGCCAACGGAGATGTATTCCAAAACTTCGCCGATACTTGATTAGAAAGGCAAAATGCCATAACATGATGCATGGAGATACATAATTAGATTTGACTTCATTTACTGGTGGCTTAAATCAAGGTAAATTGGCTGAGCGAGCTTCCGAAAAAATGCCAAATGATCATGGTGTGCATATAGCCGCAACAAACATATTCGAAGCTAGGGTAAGCAGTCGAAGGGAGTGCATGGGAAGAAATTTCCGCCATCCACTATTCATATCACTATACTCTTTATGGGCCGGAGATATGCAGAAACTCTGCAGGGATGGCGGGCACTATCCTAAGAAGGCAAACGTCACACGTAGACGACATTTAAGTTATATTTTGCTACTACAAGGTCAATTTTTCATAAAGCCGCTTTAAATTCACAGCGTCATAAATAACATCGACCGTCGAACGAACAGCCTCTCTGGTAGGCTTTTCGCCTCGATAGAGTTAAATGGACAATTGGTTCATTTAAGCACTATAAGGCCCCATGCAAAGACGGTGTCTTTCCTGCTATTCAACAGAAAGGCCTCAACATAATTCTATCACCACTGATAGTTCTTTTTAGTTCCTATTTCAACTTGGGCTATATCCCTTAAAAGAAGTCAACATTGTCATCATCCTCAAGATTGGAAAACCAAGTGAACAACCTAAATCCTATCGCCCTATAAGCCTAACATCGTTTCTATTAAAAACAATGGAAAAACTGATATTAGAGAATCTAATACCACTGCATCCTAATCAATATGCGTACCGTAAGAAACGATCTACTGAGAATATCGGCGCGTATTTAAAGTAGTTTTACACGCAAGGAGACCGCGATTTGCGCCTTCCTCGGTATTGAGGGAGCCTTTGACAATACTGGCTATGACTCGATCACCATCGCACTATTCTGCATAGGTGTAGACCATTCCACTAATCACTGGAATAGGGCGATACTAAATAGCCGTGCTATGTCAGCCACAGCCGGAGAGGTCTCGGTGACAGTATCGGCGGCTAAGGGGTGTGGACAAGGAGGAGTCCTTTCACCCGTTCTCTGGTCGATGGTTATCAACGTTATTGTTATGGGCAGGTGCGAAATTTCAGCCTGTGAGCGCATAGAGCTTACGCTACAGTTCATCTCTGACTGATGTGGCAGAGAGGGTTTATCGATTAACCCAAAATAAGACAATCTTAGTCCCGTTTTATAACGAGGGGAAAGTTGCAGCCCTGCTCCGTCTCGCTAGGTATTGACCCTGATCGCAGACTTAATTGGAACTCCAACATAAAAAACAAACTTACAAATGCGACGGTAAAACCTGGAGATTAAAACCTAAAGTAATCCGCTGATTATATACCGCGATAGTAGGACCTACCATGATCTATGCGTCCACGGTATGGTGGAAAAAACTTGGTACAAAATGATAATCGTTAGGCTTCAACGTCTTCAGAGACTAGCGTTTCTCGGTATTAGAGGCGCTATGCCATCCTGCCCTATGGAAGCTCAAGAAACACTCTGTGATAGGCAAGCAGCGCTTAAAGCGATGATTTCATATGGCACGAATTCAAAATCCGTTAGGCAAGAGCTTGCCAAAAGAAATAAGGTCAAACTCTGGTGGGTGCCAGGGTATAATTCAACACAGGCAATTCAATGAGGCACTTTATAATACTGCGTTTGGGTTGGCGTGCTTACGTTCGTTGAAAAATGAGAGAAAATAAGAAAAAAACGAGAGCGGTGAGGGAACGTAACCTCACGTAACAACGTATACCAAAGTCCAACACGTTGAACATTTCTGTGAATGTGTTGACGAAAAAGACGTTTGTTTATTTTTGAAAGTTTTGGTATAAGAACAACAATTTGAAATGTAACTTCAACGCATGTTTGAAGCGTTTTTCTCGTAAAGTAAACACGTAATTCAGTAACGCAGTATTGGGATATGGGCTATAAGGACAATGAAATCGCTGATCAACTCGTTAGGAAAGGTTCCAGCGAGACCGAACCATTCTGCGGGAATGCCCAAGTCTAAGATTAACTTCTTCTTAAACCAGTCGAACAAATCGCAACACTTGTCCTTTCGAAAGATCGTTCGAGGACTTCGCCAATCAAAACGATTTATACGGCCCCTGAACACACATTCCATTAATTTACTCAAACTTAATAGAGTAGATATCAGTAGACTGATCAGCTACCTTACGGGACACTGCGGTCCGATATATCATCTTAACAAAGTGAACCTCTCGTCTGAAACTGAGTGTCGACTCTGTCCTGAGGACGAAATAAACTGCAGGGCACATACTAAGTGTTCTGACCTTTGCCATCTTAAGAAGCGTGTCCTTCTCAGTAAAATTGTGACTCTTAGCTCCTACGAGAGACATTCTCAACCTTATTAAGGAAGTGGAGAAGCTCGCGACTAATCGGCTAATAAGCACAATATAGCTATCAAGGTCGCAGTGTCTCATGGTGTTTGTTAGCACTAGCCCCCTTATAAAAAAAATGCACAGCAGCAATAGTATCTTCCAGCCTTAACTGCCATCTACTTATAACTTGGGGGTGTGTACGAAAATTCACTTTTTTTACGTTAACTCGTTTTTCTTCTTATTTTTTTTTCAATTCAAATGTTAAGTCGAAAAGTGCATTTAACGACCACAAAACGTAATGCCAACCTCGCGTTTATTCTTGAAATTTAATTAACACAAAGTCATAAAAACCTCAAATCAAAATCCCCCCTTTTCTCAAAACCATCATGGCCTTTGCGACAAAATCAAAACGGAATTTGATTGCATTAATTAATTTTCAATGAAGCCATTCACATAACTGAAAACCTTACAAAGACTTTGGCAAACTAACGTAATCCTACCGGACCTGGAGTTCGAGAAATGATTCTTGTAAATCGAACCATTAATTGGTGCTAAATGAAGCGAGTGTGTTTACATAATACCTAAACGAAACTATGTATGAATGAAGGTTACTGAAGATCGGGGTAACGAATCAACGAAAAACCATTAACGCGAAAGATTTGATTTTATTAACTCAAATAATTGCAAAAGATACCTAAAATATCCGGCTTAGGATGGCAAGAAAATTGTAGCCAAAACATAAGGCACATGAGAATGCATGGAACAAAATACCAGTAAGATGGTATTCAAATGCATAATTGCCTTCAGCAATCAATCTTGTGTCAAAACCTACGCTCAGTTGCTTGGATTTGTACTGTATGAGTTGAATGTGTTATCAGCCTTTGGTCATGGGTGTATGACAAGGTCGATAGATAATTTCTCAACTTTACTTACTATAATGAAGTATAACGTATTACCATCATAGCACAAGACGAGTATCGGTACCTACATCCCACCCGATGCCCATTGTTGGCATTCAAGTGAATTCATGCGAAATACACGAAAAATGTCACTAGCAGACAACCGAAGAAAAATCCGGGTTCACAAGGAGAATCACATTAGCTTTACTCATCACACCGTCAGCCGGTCACATTCAGAGCGATCATCCAAACACCGTTCAAGATGCAAATTGATTCGTCATGCAACGCAGATAAATTGTTAAGCTAAATTGTTTTATTGTAATCTAAAGGTGTTTCTTTGGTCATAGTTTTGAGTGCGGTTACGGCTTGCTAGCTCCAGTTTCCCATCAAAGCTTTAACCTTGTTAATGTCCATGTCATGGATCATTTACTCGCATCCAAACAAATGGATTAAGTGATTATGGTAGTATTTCTCTTTAAAGCCTGAGATGGAATTAAGTAAATAGCCAACTACCATGTTTTGCATAACATTTTTCTCGTGCGTTTTATTATAATCATCACACCTACTCGATTGAGTATTATTACGCCTAGTTCAGCCTGACAATACCTATTGTTTCGTTAAAAATATATACCAACTGTCCTTCGAATAGTACCTAATTAGCATAAATAATTACGCCCATCAGTGGCCAAACACAAGCTTTTGTACCAATGAGGCATACTTAAAGGTGGAATCCAAGAAACATCACGCCCAGCCCGGCCAGTTTCAATCTAGAGCTCTTGGAAATCTATGAATTAATTGCACAATCCGCAACACTTCAGTCATTCATTCTAATTATAGATATAAATATTTTTCTCATCATTTTTCATTCACATTTTGAAGAAAAGATATTTTCTACCTCTGACTTAAGTTGAAAAACTTAGATAAACATGCATGTGTTTCAAAACGGGTTTATCGATTATTCAAAGCTCTGCTTCATATTGACATGCTAAATAGTTTTCATGATTCAAGGTTTCTTGGAGGAGTTTAGTAACAGACAATGCGGAAAACAACACGCATGATTGTGGTAAGATATATGGGTGATACCTGAAAACAGGGCCTATGGCCCTAACAAACAGGTCTAATCACATCATAAATTTGATGTATATGCACACATTTGGTGGGCTGACTAGCTGAGAGCTCGTTTTCGTGGAAATATTTCTAGCTGATGTGGGTTAAGTTCCGTCCGGCAAGTTTAAGCTATGTATATTCCTTTAAATCATTCATATGAGGGGCAATCAAATGCACGAGTAGAAGCCGCACCAACAAGATGTGATATCCATAGCACGAGGCGGAATGTTAATTAAAGTAAACAAATCAATAACTTGAAGAGCGTCTCTTATTTTGATTCAGTAGTTCCTCGAATCGAAAAAATTAGGACCGTTTGACCGTTAGATAAGCACTTCAATCGCACTAGTCACGATTGGTGTTGTGAAGTTATAAAATCCCCTAACGACTTAATTACTAGATTGGCTATCAAAGTAAACCAAACATTGCGAATTGTTTTTCGCTTATACTTATACTTATACTTGTGTATGGACCAATTCATATGAACACATGTGCCTTGACAACGATAATTGGTATTTGGTACAGGTGTGAGGAGGTTTAGTACCATAGAGTGCATAACTGGCTTTAGGTGTTTGTATCATAAAAGCACAATATGCTTTCAGAAATGTCAAGAGATCACCAGTTTGACTTTCGCTTCAGGGAACGCATGGCACTCATGTCGTGTTGATGTGCTATCGATTCTCTTTCGGGTATACAGCTTATTACTGACATTTTGATATGGCTTTCAAGAGTGAAATGGTGTCATTAATAATTCCCTGGAACATCTCATCACCGTCATGCCCAAAAGACATATGTCTTATCCCAACCTCAGTAACCTATAAGCAAGTAATTGGTTAGGTATTGGCACAAACTCACAACTATGCAATACCGCACGCCAATAATGTTCACTATCTGAGCTCGTTTATTTTACAAAGAGTGTACGTGCATCGTTGTCAGAATAAGGTTCATCCTCCGCCAACATGTCTCTTTGACCTCCACAGTAAACGCGTTATAGCAGTAAAATCAAGGCTATTTCTTCTCTCAACACATCTCCTCTCCTCTCTAGTACGACGCTTCAATCATTCATCAAATTATTTATCACATACAACGTCTCAACACACTAGTGACGATTATGCAATCGAGTGTGTAAGACTTGCGGCAATGAGTTTGTCCACAGTCATCCCAAATTAATTGTCTGCATCATCTTCAGCATCGTGAGGGCAAATTAATGGGAAAATTCCATGAACTCGACTTGATCCATCGGTTTAAGTTATACAACACCCAATGCCACATGTAGGAGGATTCAAGTAAAAATGAAAAGGGTACACGGATTGACAGCTTACATGCCCTGCAGCTTGGTCTTTAATATTCGAATACCTCTTTCGCGCGCAATATCTCTGTAAAAGTGGCATTTTCTTGAGGAATATGTATATTGCGCACCTCTTACCATATTGAACCGTGAAATGCCCGCACAATAATTATGAATAAAAACTGATACAAAATCAGTACTACTCCGTAAGCAGCAAGTAATCGCGAATCAGCGGAAGAAGGTCAAACTAATAAATTCCATTCAGTTAACTTCCAATAAGATCTTCATTGCGATATTTGCGTTTCTTCGGAATTAAGGTCAAACTCGTACTAGGGGAGTCCATGTTGACAGGCTGACACGCCAGCCAACCGGTTACATAAGAAGAGCACTCATTGCACATCTATTTGACGTTACCTCGAAAGAGGCACCTCCAATGAAAGTCGTCATGTTGCGAAAAGTTGCATCTTCTGTGTGCACGCAGAGATACGAGTACCTTGTTAAGACCAGTCACCATAGTAACATATAAGTGAAGACCTGATCCGGTATAAAGAAAACTAAAAAGCAAGGTCAAAGCTATCGTGCTGTTTGACCAGCAGTACGAGTACAGCAGAAGACGGTACAAGTAATTCAATTTTTTTTTCTCCCATTATCCCTTCAGGGTACAATGGATCGATTATCGAAAGTAAGTAAAGCGAGGGCACCACACCGGCTTGTCCGAAACATGCACGAAATCAATGGCTGATTGTCCAGTTATGAATAAGGAGTCTCCCTTGAGGATGACCTAGAATGCGGCTGAATGTAGATTTAATCTGCAGTCGGATTACTTTTATTAATGGTAAAGTATGCCATCTGTCGCTGAGGTCGATTGAATGGAAATCTCCAATACCGAAAAGGGCGCAGTCTCAAGTGAATTTATTGTTATTACGTAAGAAGTATCAGCTGTCGCGAGTCAAGCTTAATGCGTTACCTTACATAACCTTTTAGATTAAGATTAAATATCAATCTCGAATCGATCCGGTTGAGATACTCACCTGCAATGAAAACAAAAGAAAAAAAAACACTTTAGATACAGATAAAAAAGCAATTATGGTACGAAAAAAAGTGTAATTTAGGCGGCAAATAGTGGTGAAGCACTCAACGCGTTCATAAAGCACTTGAGTAGGTATTAATCAGTCAAGTTTTATGTAAATATATCGCCCCGAGGTGTGGATTCGGTATTTCTGCAAAACTGGAAATTGTGTCTTTCAACGCGGTCCTCCCTACACTCTTACTACACGTTTCGTTTTAATGTAATTTTAAACGCGCTGCATACTTCCCTATACGAGCAATAAGCCTGGTTGGGCACGCAGACTGAATATTAAATTAGGGTCGTGTTTGGTAGTGAGATAATTATAACACGGCTTCGGCTTAATAGGTGATGTGGCTATTGCACGTTTCGCTTCCTTTTTACCTGAATAGGCTTTGCTAGAGCGGGAAACTGTGAAATATTTGATGACAAAGTCTTCTGAATGGACTTCCCGACAAGGTGATCTCTAGGAAAACGTGACATGATGAGGTCTATGAACTTGAAAACTATTTGGTGTAATTGTGAGGCTTCTAGCAAATACAGAATACAAATCTTTTGTAATAGCATTATACGGCATACATGTCATCGAACGTGTTTTTCACGGTGCTTTTCCTCAGCGGGGTACTGACAAAAACCCCCTGTAGCATAATTGTCAAGAAAAGCTTCTGATATCTCGCCGTTCGGAACCGGCAATAAACTGTAGGTCCCTTTCACATGGGTGATTGAAAGAAGCTCGGCTTTGGGCCTTCATGGACTGTAACGCCAACATACATACATTATACGGCTAAAAAAACTATGACAAAAGGTTTTCTGTTAAAAAAAAATTATAGAACGTTTTAGCTACAAAAGCTCAACGTCAAAAAGATTTCCAGTGGGATTTTCCTATAAGAGCAAAATTATTTAAAAACATTTCTGAAAAATATTTTTACTAACAGAGTTCATACGTTATCCACCAGAAATTAAAGAGCCGGTAAAGGAGAAACGAAAAGCCCGTAAACGATGGCAACAAAAGTCGAACGCCGCAGCATAACACATATTTAAACCGATTATGTAACATACTGCGGAAGTCTTTAAGAGAATTCAAAAATTATGGCCCCCGTTCCTACCTAGAAAGCCTAACCGCTGACAGGAAATCAAATTTATTCCTTCTGAAAAACTATTAGGGACATTAAAAAGGCGATGAAGAAAAGATTGAAGTTTTTGCTGAATATCTTGCTGAAACCTTCAAGCGATTCAGTGGACAACCGCTACCTGACAACACCAGCTAAGAATTAATTACAGGAGAGGTCCTTAAAAATGTACCGAGAAATGCTCTGCTCAAACTTTTATATGTTGTTAATGCAGCGCTTAGGTTAGAACACTGACCGAGCCAATGGAAGATCGCCGAAGTTATTACGGTTCTAAAGCCCAGAAAGCCACAGACGGACTGAAAATGTTACCGCCCAATATAATTGTTGCCGATAATGTCGAAAGTCTTTGAAAGAATTATAATCAATCGTTTAAAACCTATTGTCGAAGAAAGGCGTCTTATGCCGGATTAGTTTGGTTTCAGAAGCAAGTATTCCACTTTGGACCAAGTGCATAACCGATGTGGCCGAAAAAGCCTTTGACAAAGTGTGGTTTGGGATATAAAATGAGACAAGAGAAACTACTTATTTAATAGACCCTTCCGTTTTAAACACGGGAGCGAATAACCTAATTTTAGACCAATTACGCCTGACGTTCAGCAGGGAAGCGTACTTGGTCCGCTGGTTTACCAGCTATATACCAGAGACATACAACATACGGATGGCACTGCGCTGGCCACATTCGCCGATGATTCTGCAATTTCGGCCACAAAAAAGTCCAAGAATAAACGACTTAACTGCAATATGCCCTGAACCGTATAAGTGACTGGACAAAGATTTGGCGGATCGCGCTTAACGAATCCGAATCTTTCCACGTAAGTTTTATTTAGAAAAGTAAGTGCACTACCTCTCTTTGTAAATGATGTTCGGATCCCATTCGCAAACGAGGCAAGATACCTAGGCATGACTCTCCACGTGGAAGTGGAAAGCGGATGTAAAGAAAAAACGTAAATAACTTGAATTGAAATATAGGGAATATGTACTGGCTACTAGGAAAACACTCCCCGCTTAGTACTGAAAACAAGTTGCAAGTGCTTAGACCTATTGGGCTCACGGTATACAACTCCGTGGTTGTACCAAAAAGAGTAGTTCTTATATTATACAAACGTTTCAAAATAAAGTATTGCGAGCCGTTGTTAACGCGCCGTTGTACGAACATATATTCGAAACGAAGACATTCATCGTGATGCAAACTATGAAAACGTCGAAAATGAGGCTACATTTTTCACCTGAAAACATAGAGATCGAGCGGAAGGTCACATCAATAATGCAGCTCTTGGATTAATAGACCAAGCCACTTGATTTAGCGCGAAAAACCTAAATCGCACGAACTCTGCGGATTGCAGGAACTCTCACTGGAAAGTTGCCTGCTAAATGTGACGGAAAACTGCTAGATAAGCCGATTGACTAAGTTGTATTAGAAAAACGAAAAAATTAACTTGAAGAGTGGGGTTTTCAGTGAGCCAAATTTCACACTATTATGAGCACGCGCTGACGGTCCTCATGGTGCCTTTTAAAGATTTTCACCAATACTCGCAAAAACAAAGCATCTATAAGTCAATCGCACTGAAATTAGCAAAGCAATAATCAAGTTTATCAACTCGCATCTTTAGATAAATTTTAAAATCTAGTTTAGTATCTTACAATCAAATTCAGCTCAACATGTATTTCGTGTATAATTAATTTAAAACGACCAAATTATTTTTAAGATCTGTCGAATTGCAAAACTTGTCTAAAAACCTGAAACACCAAACTTCCTTCGTAGTTAGATGGTCCAAGGTGTTTGTTTGATTTTAAGTACTTTTATATCAATTCGGATTTAAAGTAGATTTTCATCTAAAACTTGTCGTCTTAACATGTTTTTTGCCTTTATTTTTTTGTACAAGGTAATGGCGATCATAAAATAATTTTGGAGCAAATTACCGCTATATGATCTTCGATTATCAGTCTAGACATATAGTTATCGAACTGCTTAGTATTTGAATGATTCCGTTATCTTAGGCAGAACTTGACGCTGCTGATAGAAGCATTCGAAGAGCATTAGATCAATCGGAGCTCAAAGTACAAAACTGAAATTTTGTTCAAGTAATTTCACTTCATTCTTCCTAGTAATCCGAATGGAAAATGTCACGCGCGACAGATTTATAGTGCATTTTATTCGATAGATTGAAATACTAGCAATTTGTCATCACAAGTCTGTAGCTATTGTGAAAATCGTAAATATTCTGAGCGAAGTAAGGTATCGGCACGCTTAGAGAAACCGAGTTTGTGGTGACGCTGCCTAGTCAGGACTTAACCGTTATTTGTAATTTATTAACTAGCTGTGAAGATGCAAGCCAAATGTCAAACGTACACCCACTGACTAAAACAGTGGGATACATAAAAGATTGAAACGGATATCCCATTCAATTTCATCGTGAATAAAGGTCACACGAACCGCTTGCATTGTTTCCTTTTTTTTTTGTTAGCGTCTTAAGTCATAAATATTTTTAAATAAAAAAAAAAAAAAAAGAAATGTTTGGCGTAAAGGATCATTGGGTCATGAACACATGTCACCGTTTGAGGTGTCATGATTATTTTGTACTGCGCGTGGGTTGTCATACATATTTATGAATACGTCAAATAACTCATTTAAACAAATTAGAAAATTATACAAACTACTGGTAATAATATCTTCTTACAATGGACGGACAAAAATGTTTTTTGGGAAACATTGTTTTTTGTTTTCTGTTCTTTTCATATTTAACCAGAAGTTCAAATTACAAAAAATGTGGATCTTAATTTTACACATTTTTTCTGATGACATAACTATCTGAGGGGTTTTTAAGCATTCGCAAAGGCGGAACTTGACATAAAATTATGTAATCACAACTGTACCAGTTAGGTAGGTATTTCAACAGGTTATTCAAATTACTTACGATTAATATCCAAAGTTATTTAATTAAATGCGTAAAATAAATCAGGGCACCTTTTTATAAAATTAAAATAAAAACCATAAATATATAGAGAATACGTTGAATCACAAAATAAAATGTTGCTAATCAACTTGGACCGACCTCGTATGTCGAATACAAGGATAGTTGATATGAAATGTTTAGGCAAGCTGGGTTATACCGGAACAATATATCCAAATTGATCCAGAGGCCACAAGATTATTTTATGTATTTCTGAGAATACTAATAACAAAAGAAAAAAATGTAATTATAACGTTGGGTCATTTGTAAGCAATAGCGCGGCATACTCAAGCTATTGGTATTGCATCCCATAGGTGCCTGAGGTCAACTTATCGTGCTATTAAACAAATAGCAGAAACGAGACAGCCAAGAGATCTTTATTTGTTTTTCCATTTAAGTTCAATAATGAGACTAAATTATCGATTAAGTAAGTGTACAAGCATTACTCACCCCATTAAAGGGATATTCGCACGACATGAGTTCATGAACAGCAATACCTTAACTCGAAGTATGACTTACCACATTCTAATAGTTTAGCGTATATTCAACGTACAGTATAACCGTGACCATGTTAGTGGGGTCCATTCACTAACTGATGAAACAAATATTTGTCTACTCATCAGTCACGAAATCGAGTGGAGATATTCACTTGCCAATCCGTAAACTGTTTCAATATAACATCATTTACATTGAATAATTTCTAATCAAAATTTTGACAAATTGATTTAATTAAAAAAAAAAAAAACGAAGAAATGTACGCTATGATATGATATAATACCCTAAATACATACGATTACAACATGAATCTTTAAATCAATAGCTCGAAGATGGTGGTTAAAGATATTTGCATATCAAAAGTAACTTTATAGCAACTTTCGATTTCGATTCGGTTAAAAGTGAATCTGTTCGCAAAATGTCTTGCTTCTCCTTGTCGCATAAATATTTCAAGACTTAATTTAAAGTCTGTTCTTGTGGTTTTTCATGTTATGCGTCCACCACTTAATGACTGGAGGGAGAAAAATGTCGTTTGCTTATATTAAACCGAATTTTACACGCACGTTGTCCTTCGGTTATTAATAAAAAAAAACATATGCCTTATATGCGCAGACTGTTGAAGACGACACCAATTTGCAGATCAAGCGCATCTGTGCTTAAGAGTTGCATTTAACACGCATCACATCGTATTGAAGTCGTTGAGCATTAATGGCACACTTAAATGACAACCAGGTATGGCGTTTAATTCGGGAATGGAATGTCTCTTCAACGACAGAGTAAGGTCAGATGTTGGATGACTTGAGGCAGAAACTTATGACAAGCCTTTCACTAATTCGATTATCTGATTGCGGGATATTCCCGCGCGAGACAAATATTTGATGTAGATGATGCCATTTGAAAGAATTTAGATTTGGCGTTGATTTGATGTTCCCCTTTTGATTCTGTTTTGCTCAATGTGATAATTGGTTTTGATGTTTTTGGCGGAGAGAATAGGGGAAACGAATAAATAAAGTCTGTACATCATCCAAGCTCCTTTTTTTGGAGCAAATATTTACTTTATGATGTAAAAAAACAATATGAGCGCCAACGTAACACAATTAACTTGTGAAATGTGCATTCCCTTTGCCCAAAGATTACTTTCGCAAAACAAAAACAAGAAACAAGGGACAACACACCAACTTGCTAATTATGTTGGACATGCTACTCATCATAGCTACTAACCATATGTATATTACCAGATACCCACTTCCAGTAATAGACATTCCTAACACACTAAGTCCGCATTCCGCCTGTACTGAAACCAACCAATTATCACATTTGCATACGGTTCACTCATTGCCTGTCAGTCACTTTTTACTATACCGCTAAATGCCACTATTTAACGTCCTTGTATCGTACCCGTAAACCATTAAAATAATACCCAAAAAAAAAAAAAAAAACACTTTATTGCTAAAACACTCACCATGCAAAAAACTGCACGAGGGCTCATCATTTTGTTTGTGTTTTTTAAACGAAAATATTATAATTAAACTTTAAACACAAAATCACAGCCAATAATACGTAAAAGTTTAGTTAAATCGAAATAAATAAATAAAATAAAGTTCACTTCAGGACTTCATTCACAGAACCCTATAAAAAGCGAAGAAGAAAAAAAAGTGATTTTCAAATGAGATGTCTCAAGAAAAAGTCCTTTTTTTCAAAATTTAGTTAAAGAGGAAGTTAACTCCTCGAACACCTTACAGTCCAAAATCAGCCAGAAGAAGTCAAACAAAAATCGATCGTACAGTTCAAGTCGATCCTAAGCAACTGAAGACGATCTTCGCGAAACTTTTCAATATATGTAAGCAAGAGAAGTCCGAAAGATAATATATTTTATTTTGTTTTGTTTTCTGTTTTTGTTTTTTTTTTATTTTTGACTTTCAGCTGTCGTCATCATCAACACATCCGACCCCAGCTGCTGCCAATGTAGGCTAGGTGGTGAATTGCATGAACACACGCTATATCGTCTCGTGGCAATGACGAAGATGCTCCGCGCACAGGTATTGGTATTTGTCAAACAGGTTTATTGAGCTTTTTTTCTTTAATGCGGGACGCACAGCTCACTGCGTGTGGGATAATCCCAAGCTATGAAAATGCGAATATACATACGTATGGGTGTTCTATGTCAAAGCTGAGATAAGTAATGTTGAAGCTTATTTTCGGTCCAGAATCAAAGATGTATTATGACACTTTATCCGAACAGGTCATTTGACTGAAGGATCGAATAACTTGAAAGTATTATGCAACACTTACTACCGGTAGCACTCTTTTCTTTTTTTTTTCTTTACTTTTTGGCTAGGATGTTTTTCATCCGAATATGCTAATTAACATAATGAATCTGAAGTTCGGTTCACATTACATAGGTGCTGAACATATGAATAAGCACTGGTTTGCATGGCCATGTATTAAATTGACGAATTGTGCAAATTCAGTCAATCGATAGAGAATTTAGATTGTATGCAAATGTATGTTTCCCAAAGCTGAGAAGGAGACATCTTGATAATTTGTTGTTTACTTATAGAGATAAGTACATTCAGAGCGGCTAACTCACATCGTTAATTCCACATTCGTTTTTTGTTTTTTTGATAGAGCCTAAAAACCAATATTTTTTCCGGACATTGACCTGGATTCCATTCCATAACAAACTATTTTAGTTTACAAAATCAATTGGGTGTTCATTTTTGGTGACAACTATTCCATATACATCCATATGTAGGTCTTTATGAATATATCTAGGAGACTTGTGTGACGAAACGTATAACTGTAGCGGGAAGATGTATGTATATTTTTGGTGGACTAAGGCGGAACATAGTGCGTTAGATAGGATTATCTCACTCACTGATGGTCATGAGATCGAGTTTTTACGAGGTGCGTTCCAAGGTTAATAGGACTTTTCCAAAATGAGAACTAAGATCTGCTAATTTTATAAAACTCGTCAAACGAGTATTTTAGGTTTTCTGTAGGGATGCTTTTTGTTTTTCATCTGTAGAATTTGGTAAGATGGAAGCATGCCAGACCACTGGAATATCAGCTCTATTTGCCTCTTGCAAGAACTATAGAGGTATATCCCTGCTCAATGTCGCATACAGGATCCTGTCCAGCGTACTGTGTGAACGTCTAAAGCTCTGTTGCAAAGCACTAACTGGCAGCTACCAGTGTGGTTTCCGGCCCGGCAAATCGACTATAGACCAAATATTCACACTCCGACAAATCCTGGAAAAGGACAGCGAGTTTCAAATTGATACACACCATCTTTTTATCGATTTGAAAGCCGCATACGATAGCATTCATCGCAAACAATTGTTTGATACGATGGCCGAAATCGGGGTCCCAGGAAAACTGATCCGGCTGTGTCGCGCCACGCTAAAAAATATGCAATGCACCGTGCAGTTCGGTTCTAAGACCTCTGAGCCGTTTGGAATTTGCACCGGATTTCGGCAAGGAGATGCGCTGTCACGTGACTTCTTCAATTTGTTACTGAAGCAGATAGTACGACGGGCAGGCGTCAACAGGGAAGGCATTATCTTCTACAAGTCTGTCCAGCTGCTAGGATACGCGGATGATATTGACATCATCGCGCGGTCTCAGCGTGACGTTGTAGAAGCTTTCACGGTGATTGAGGCGAAACGAGTATAAAACGTAAGAATCAGATACATTAATCGAAAAGTAAACTCTATTCCAAGATTCGTAAGAATCTCTTCAGAGGAACATCATCCCTACGTCTTGTTCTTTTGCAAACAAATGTATCCACTGTTAGAGCCGTCATTGCGTGGTTCGTAATTCGAAAATCAAATACACGCTTTTCACAGGAGTCTAGAGAGCAGTTCATGAACCTAGCGTAAATATGATCAAGGCAACTTCTTCTTCTTCTTCTTTGGTGGCGTTACAGCCCATGAAGGACCAGAGCCAAGCTTCTCGCAATCACCCATGTTGTGTGTGATTTATTTTTCACACAGGTGAAAGGAACCTACGAACGGCGTGAGTCGAGAAGCTTTTTCATGGCAAGTTTACTACGTGGGGTTTTGCCAGTACCCCGCCGAGGAGGAACGTCGCTAAATAACCATTCGATGGCGTTGGTGTTATCGGGATCCGAACTCGCTCACCGTGCACCAGAGTCCAACACACTAACCACTGCGCCACGGCGCCCTCAAGGCAAGGCAACTATTCGAGGTTAATCTAGTGGCCTCGTTTATTATACTAGCCAGACCGTACGAAGCTAATAGCGCCAAATCTAGATGTAAGTTCGGTGTTATCAAGTAGATTATGTTGAAATCACCCAAGCCTATTAAATTGTTTGGTTTTAAATTATCTAAAAGATATGACAATTATTCCATAAACGACACAACATTGAATTTATGCAGTCTATAAACAGACACAATCACGTAGTCTTAAGCTTTAAGTATATAAGCGAGCATCTAATAACAATCCGCATCGTGGCTAAATTCGGCAACGTTAGACAGAGGACAAGGATGACTTCTATCATCTGCTATGATCCCCTAGGTGTCATGATGAGGAAGAGGAAGAATCTTCATCCCATCTCCTATGCAATTGCCCTGCCTAGCATCCTCAAAAAGACGATTTCCGGGAGAATACTTTTTTTGATGAACTGACGGTATTTTCCGCAACGGAGATCAGCAAACAATCGAATTTCATTTCAAGCATAAATGGTTCCAGGAGTAACGGTGATCAAGCCGACTCAAATGGTAGCACAATGGATTTATCGTGGTCTAAGTGATCCCCACCGCTTTATGGAGGGAAGCCACCTAACCACCTAACCAACCAACCAAGTCACACCTCAAGGGAACTCATCATGGCGAGGGACGAGTTACCTTCGGGGATTATCAAGGATCCTTTGAAAGATGGGAGCTACGTTGGAATCGTTGGATAGACCTAGGAAGTGAGAGTAAAACTTATCGACGAACATAATTTGCTTATTTACTGTTTACAAACATCCAGAACTTAATTGCCCCACCTCGTCAATTAAATAAAGCTGACTGCCTTACCTGGGCGCATTTTTCGATTACGCCACAACCTACTACAATCAACTTTCTTCCATTTTTGCAATTCTCTGACCCTTCGAGGCGCTTATTGGTTTTTTATTCTTGTTGTTTATAACATGATACATGACAAGCTGTCAAAAAGATGCTAAAACCGATTAAGGAAAAAATTGTCCATTAATTGTCGACGTGTTTTCGATAAGCCGGTCTTTAAACTCTGCCTTATGATTGCCACACAGTGGCAGACAAATGTATGAACGTAGGGATACGTGAACTGGCAAATTGAAAAGATTTGGAACATTTTGGAGTGGCTAAATAAAGTGAGGCACTTTACGTACCAATTCCAAAAGAAACGCTAGGATGACAAATTACTTAGTCTTGATTGGGCAAATAATAGCTCTGCGGTAGAGGACAGTTTAGTAGCTTTAGCGTTGTAATTTGCAAAATTTACTTTCGTTGGTATACTCTAATAGGTGATGACCAACGTTATTAACGAACGGACATCGTACTGGTCTTAAAATTCTCAGGGAAACTAACATGACATCAAACAGATAGAAGTCTGCATGTCTGCCAGACAAATACGGCATGGCATTATGTAAGTTGATCCGGGAATTTTCTAATTTCAATCTGAAAAATGCATAAGACAGTGATTTACTCTTGAAGAAAAAAAAAAAAAAACATTTCTAAGAACACATTGGAACACACAAATTGTTGTAAACTTAAGTGAAGGGCAACGGACGGCCCCTTGTAGTTTACTAAGAGCAAACAGGACTATGAGAACCTGTTAATGCCATATAAAGTGAAAGTATCTATAAATTTAAAATCATGTCAAATGCTGTCAGACAATGTGTAGACAAACGAGTCAAGTGGTATCATTATTCCCAATGCCGCGACTTATCCGGTTACTCCCTTACCGGTGTACCTCACCATCATTAAATACCGTTTCAAGTAACTGTTTCCCTACTGTAAATCGATGGGGCTTTTTTACTTTCGTAAAGAGTTTATCACTGAAATCTGAAATGAACGTTATACCGATGATACAATCGGCAAGAAATGCTGGTGCCATCTCCAGTTAAACCACCCCCTTCCCGAAGAACAGGTTAGTATTCACGCTGGACAATACAAATGTCTCCACAGAATGTTTGGCGATATAGATCACTGATCATTATTCTACTTATAAACTAAACTAACCAGTTTTAGATACGTACTGAATATACAATTGGATATATTGGATGTTATGGTCAAATTTTGGAATTATCGAGAACGAAGAAGGCTTGTTGTCAACATTTTTCGCTTTAGATTCGGTCTTGGAGAGCCCAACCACTGAACATCCAATGTTTCCGCATTAAATTACAGCACTTCAACCGAGATATGTATCTGCCTTAAGGCAAACGTGAAACGGGACGTAAAAGCCGCGTATGAGCAATTTGTGGTGCGATTATCTTAGTCGACGAGCAACCTCACATGAAACAGTAGTAAACCAGTGATTTACGCTTCGTTCAATCGCCCGGTCATTTGTGCAGCCTTCTTTCGAAAACAGAAATATTAAACCCAAACAGGAATGCGAATATTTTCGATAGTGTTGGCTTTTTGTGCAATGATCGGCTAATTAATTAGCCAGGCACTGACTTTACGATGTGTCGTTGCCATCCATCGCTAAAGGTCACGATCAGTTGGGTGCCACTTGAGCGGAACTTGTCCCTCTCCTCTAAACGAAAGTAAAAACAAAATTTCGTGACGAACTGATTTTTTATTGCATCTTGTCATTACAGCGAGGAATATAATTAATATCTGTAATCATCTTTTGAATGGAGCGTTTGAAATTTAAGTGGATGATAAATACGGATCGATTTTGAGCCATTGTCTGTTAGATACGTGATGCGCTACGTTCTGTTGAAGGTTGAAAGACATTGACTTGTTCACGACGACTCGCGGTAATGTGTCATGCACATCTTAAGCTGTGGCAAGCCCTTCTCTCCATTTAAAGCACATACATACATATGTATGATTGGCATACTCATAGAAAGGATGATTTCATCACTATCGAACTGATTTACTAATCAAATAACATGACGTGCATGCGAAATACCTCACAAAATACATAAAATACATATTTGATGAGATACTATCGTAACACCCACTACTTGTGTGTTATCCCATCGTGATGACCTGAAATCAGAAACACTTTCGCCTAATGCACTTTTTGTGTTTGTAAATATTATTTTTTTTTTTTTTATGGTAAAAGACTGACAAAGGCCTTGTAGGAGCAGCATCAGCCGACCGATGCTGGTCGGCTAAAAACAGCGCGTAACGGAAGAGAACGAATGGCGAGTATCCTCCACCACAAAACAAGATTATTGTCGATTGGACTATGGTCAAGCAAACCGTAACCGGAAAATCCCACAATAGCTCAAAAACAACCACAAGCCCCGAATAAAACGAACCGGATTAATGTTGGCGACCTTTGCATGCTTTCGGCATGTGAGCGAACGCCTCATAACGATCCGTATCAAGGCTACATTTTCTAACATCAGCCTGATCTGCGTCCACGCCCCCACGGAGGACAAGGATGACTCCACGAAGGATGTGTTCTACGATCTCCTAAATAGAACGTATTCCCAATGCCCCAGCTATTACATCAAAATTGTACTAGGAGACTTCAATGCTAAGCTGGGTAAGGAATGCATCTTTGAATGAGTCATCGGCACCACATTCGATAACGGACGCAGCCTGATTGATCTTGCTACGGGGCGAAATCTCCTTCTAACCAGTACGCACTTCCCGCGGCATTTGGCGGTCGCCAGATCAAGCAATTTATTACTTACTTACTTAGGTGGCGCTACAGTCCTTGGTGAACCTGGGCCTCAACCAACAAGCGTCCCCAGCTGGCACGGTCTTTGGGCAGCTGTTCCCAGCGCCGCACGCCCAGTTGGTTAAGGTCCCTTCCACCTGCGTGCGCCACCGTTGATGCGACCGTCCGCTGCCGCGCCTTCCTTCCGGGGTGGATTCGAAGACTCTTCGGGTTGGAGCTGTATTTTTCATGCGCTCTACGTGGCCTAGCCACCTTAGACGCTATATCCGTAGACGTCGTACCAAGCCGATGTCGCTGTACAACCCGTACAGTTCTTCGTTATATCTTCTCCTCCATACACTGTTTGGTGTTGTTGTCACTTGTCATCAGTGAGCCAAGGTAGACGTATTCCTTGACCACTACAAATTATGTCCGCTCATGGGGACATTCTGGCAAATACGTCGGTGTTGTCCGTCTCTTTTAGATGAAAGCAGATATTTGGTTTTACCCTCATTAAACTTGAGACCCATCTTAGCCGCTTCTACCTCAATGCTTACAAAGGCCTCCTTGATGTCTCGCTGTGTCCGTCTAATCACGTCAATGTCGTCGGCGTACGCAAGCAATTTCGTAGACTTGAAATAAATCGTACCTCTTGTGTTGGCCAGTGACCAGGAGGCATATAAAGCCTCGTTGCATAGAAGAGCAGCTCGTGAGCTGTTCGAGTTAAAAAGGTCGGAGGGGCATAAGCTTCTGAAGAGCAAGAAGACTTGAAGATGTGTCACTGCAGGCATGACGTTAGAAAGTTTTATCAACAGATAAAATGACCATGACAAGGTTATAAAGCCAGAACGCAGGCCTGTAGAGATGAGAAAGGACATCTAGTAGTAGAATTGCAGGTGATGCTGAGAATATAGAAAAACAACTTCTGGAAACTGTATAACGGCGATGATGGTCGACGAAGTTAAGATCGTCATACTCGAATAAAGCTGCACACACGGGCTTGCTGCTGAGCTCTTTAAGACAGCTGGAGATGACCTGGTTAGAAGCATGCACCGGCTCATCTGTAAGATATGGTCAGAGGAAAGCATGCTCGAGGAAAGGAGTCTAAGCATCCTTTGCCCGATCCAGAGGAAAGGAGACCCCTTTGACTGCGTCAACAACAGAGGAATAAGTCTCCTTAACATCGGGCTTAAAATCTTCTCTGCCGCTTTGTGTGAACGTCTGAAGCCTTTTGTAAATAAGCTGATAGGTCCTTATCAGTGTGGCTTCAAGCCAGGGAAGTTCTGGCTTCACAAAAAACGAATGAATTTCAAGTCGACACTCACCACCTATTTGCCGACTTCAAACCCGCATACGACAACGTAATTAGAGTACAGCTATATAACGTCATGCCTACTTCTGACATCCTTGCTAAATTCTTCAGACTATGCACGATGACTTTGGAGAATCCTCGCTGCTCCATCCGAATCGCTGAAGACCTGACCGATAGCTCTGATGTCAAAATAGGATTGACGCAGGGCGATGCGCTGTCGTGAGGTTTCTTCAACATCGTATTAGAAATTATTGAATTTTTATTGTACAGAAATCACTGGTCAACACAAGAGGCACCACTTATTTCAAATCCTCACAACTTTTCGCATACGCGGATGACATTGACATAATCGGAAGAACACACCGAGATATCAATGTAGCGCTTACGAGTATTGAGGCGGAGGCGGCGGAAATTGGTTTGGCAGTAAACGAGGGCAAAACTGAATATATGCTGCCATTAAAAAAGGACGCTCACCACCGACGTTCAGGCCAGGACGTTTGTATTGGCAGATAAAAGTTTTAGGTAGTTAAGAACTTCGTCTACATTGGCTTCACAGTGAACTGGAACAATGACATCACTTCCGAAATCAAACGCGGAATCACTCTTGCCAATCGCTGTTTCTTTGAGCTCAGGAGGCAATTGCGTAATAGAGCTCTGTCCCGAACGACTAAGTTGACTCTATACAATGCGCAGAAGCAGGGACGCTATCAAAAGCGGATGAGGACGTCCCTGGTCGTTTCGAAAGAAGGGTTTTGTGTATGATTTTCGGACTTATAAGCGCAGGGAGATTGAGGAAAAGATTCAACCACGACCTTTACGGGCTGTACAACGACATGAATCTAGTTAGGTGACTACGGATTCAACGCCTAAGATGGCTAGGACATGTAGAGCGAATGGGCACCACAACTCCAGCCCGTAGACCCTTTGAATCCAACCCCTAGGGACGAAGAAACAGAGGACGGCCACACCTAAGATGGCGCACAAAGGTGGAAGGGGACCTCAGCCAATTGAGTGTGCGGCAATGGAAAAGGCTAGCAAAAGATCGTGCTAGTTCGAGTGGCATGTTGGTTGAAACCCAGGTCCACCCCGAATTGTAGCGCCCGATAAGAAGAAGAAGAAATGTTATTTTTAAAAATGCTCTTAACCCTATTTGTCCACTCTGAGAAAAAATGTATCATGGCAATTCCAAATAAACCTTCCAGGATATGCATCCCTGTTTTTTGTTTCGGAGAGTATATTAGCCAACAAATTGTATTGCAAAAGAAAAGATTTATTTTTGAAAACGTTCTTACATATATTCATGTAGCCTAAGTCCAGCTTAAAAACTATACAGCTCTTTGGAGTAGTAATTAATTATGCTGTTGTACAATTAGTAAATATCTGCTTAAATTGACAATGACATAAGCTTACATATTAAACAAAAACTTATCCCTCGTCATCCCTTCTGGCTCATTAGTCAAAGTGAATGGGATAAAATAGATGGCGGCAAGCGATGAGTTCAAGACAATTAACATATTCAGTTTAAATAATGAGGAAACGTCCGATAATTTGCTATAAGCAACTTTTAAACCTTTGATTGTTCTTTATTGAATAGTTACTATTTTTAGCGCCAAGCGGATGGTGTGTGTTTTTTTATATAAAAAGTCAAAACACTAGTCGTACTTCGGATATAATTTTTAGGAACGATTTGCATATCGGTGTTGCCAATAAGACAAGTGTCTGTACACACATTCGCACGCACCCATATCTGAAGTGTTGAAAATCTTCTTGGGAAATATTTTGCCTGCAAGCTAACTAACCGTCTTAGCAGCCGATTAATTATGACAAATTATCGTTAGATAGATATTGCTACTTCGTCATGTTCATCAATAAAAATACAGCGTATTACATCCTATACGGTCATCATAAAATGTCTATTGACAAACTCTGTCGCCGGAATTTCGCGGTCTCTGTAAATAATTAGTCATGCTGTCAATAAACTTTGATAATTTCTTCACAAATTTTAAACAAACAAAAAAAGGTTAATATCTTACACTGTTGTCCATAATATTGCAATTTTCGATCTTCTCATGCTATTTCAAAAGCGTTTTAATGATCAATGTCAAAACACATTTTACACTGACCATGAACTCTAGTAGCCTAAAAAGTAACCACTCAGTCGTCTTCTTTTTCTTTTAGATGTGGGCAAATTGAAGAATTCCAATGTCGAAAGAAATAGGAAGTATCCATCAAAGCTGATATACAGTAATGCCAACATTTAAATTAGTACAAAAAACAGGTCTGTTCTACTGATATTTACTTAATGGCACATTTCTGACCACAAGAACAACTTGGAACTGGAAAATGCCTTTGACGAAGATGAGAAATAAATAAATTCACTCATCCACTTCATTTGCATAAACTGATTTAATTTTGGCTCATAGTATTGTAGGTTTGAAGCGTCAAGTGAGAAATAATTATATAATGTTCGTTGATTCGTGCGTCAAATCAAATATTAGGACTCATTAATGCATTTGCTGAATTCGTTAAAATGATTCCTTTTTTTCAATATAATGCATATTAAAAGACATGAAACCAAACTTGTCTATTTTTGGGCGAGTCAGAACTTATTAGAAATCATTTCGTATCATTGGCATTTAGACCCGCCTGGCTGGTTTATTATATTTTGATTATCAAGTGATTCGTACAACTATAGTTAACTAATAGAATTCTTGATTCATGGGCATGTACCGAACATTGCCTACCTATTAACGTTATCAAGTGACGACAGTCAATTATACGAGACCCAAATACTGGTCCATTGTACTCCAGACAGACATCGTACATCTATGTATTTTCTGCATTTTCCGGAGAAAAATGGGAAAGGGCTTCAGTGATGTAGAGCTCAGAGATTCGGCACACACTACGTCGATCCCAAGGGTGCGAGTAAAGGCGAGACAGTCGCAGAGAAAATGTTCTGTTATGTCATCCTCCTCTCAACACGCAGCACAAGTAGGTATTTCACTGATGTCAAGCATGCAGAGATGCTTACCAAAAGTGTCAAGGCCCGCAATGACTGCCACAAATCTTCTGCAGATAATTCTCCTTAAGGACAGAAGGAATGCTGCGGATTTCTGCCAGACATCAGGGCGTACGTCCTGTATAATCACTCCACCTAAGGTTGTGTGTATTAAACACCCAATTGTTAATATAGGAATTTACCGTGGACACAGGTAGTCCTACAGCGGGCCATTCTAACAAGTTCGTGACCTGGAACCCATACAAGCCTTAGTGAATTTAGTCTAAGGACTCTGTACATGAAGATCAAGCATGAACTCAAGCACTGATTTGGAGCTAGATAAAGGGTTGGACACAGCTTTGAGTGCAGCTTGGCTTTCACTTTTTCCCCTCAACCTGTGCTTCACAACATAGTGCATGGTCATTACGATTGCGTATATCTCTGATTAAAAGACAGACGCATGTTTTCCTAACGGAAGTGCAGTCGGATGTTTTCGCGCTCAAAAAATACCCCAGCTCCGGACCCCTGCCCAGACTTGGAGCCTGTGAAAATGTGAAGGTTCCAGGTTCATTATCCAAACAAAGCCAGTTCTGACGCCATGGATACTCGACTGTGAGATTACAGCGCAGCTGCATAACGGGTGTCAATGCGTCAGAAGGCATGTTCATGAGGCAGGAGTCGCAGGACAATTCTTGCGCAAGCACACCATTATTCCAAGAGCCACTTCTCTTCAGACGAGACATGGCTTTCAGAGCACACCCTCTGATAAATATATCAAGGGATGGAAGGTTCATCATAACATCTAGAGCAGCGCCTTGGGGAAAGCCCCCGTGCAGCTGAGACAAACCGTTCTTTCGAGTTTGGTGAAAGAGGCTACGACGTATTTGTGTTTTAGTCTGTTCCACCAGACAACCGATGCATATGAGATTATAGGTCTTATCATTGCCGTGTAGATCCAGGAGACCTTTGCCGGCGTAAACCCCATGTTTTGCCAAAAGCTTCTTTACATTGGTGGTTTTTGGCTCAACATGCTTTGACCAAAGAAGCTTGCTATCTAAAATGACTCCCAGGCACTTAGCTTCCTTGGATACCAGGATGGGAGTATCTTTTAGTACCAGCTGAGTCATGTCAGTATTTTTTCTCCTTCTCGTGATGAAAACGCCATCGGTCTTAAGAGGATTAACCGACAGCCCATTTCTCGTGCACCACTCATCGATCACATTCAGCGCCGACTGTGCTTTGAGGCAGACAGTCGCTAAACATGAGTCGACAAAGAGAACGGCGATACATCCGCATAGGCCTGAGCACAGATTCCAGAGACATTGAGAGCATGGAGCAGAGAGAGTCGATTACTATGCACCATATCAGCGGACACAAGACGCCACCTTGCGGGGAGCCCCTGTTTACGCCAGATTTCCGAGACCTACATCAGCGATCAATGTATATAGTATATAGTACATAGTCAACAGAAAATTCATCCCCTGCGTATGCAATACTAAAAGTGCTCGAACGAATTACTGCTGACTATAACCAACGCGGATTTTGGTCGGCTCTCGTCCTATCTAGGACAACCACCCCTGAACGAACATCAGCGACCCAAACCACTGCACTCCGTTCAGGTTGTGTGTCTATCACATCATAAGAGAATACAAAATAAACTCTTGAACCTGCGCGAGTCTCTAAAAAAATAAAAAAAAAAATAAAAAAATTCCTGTGCGCGAGCATTGCTTTGATCCACAAGACCAGTGCTTCATCTATGCCATCCGTCGGCCAGCGTTACACATGTTGCCGAAAGTTGCGTTATCAAAAGTTCAAATTCGTTTCATAGCCAAGAAAAAGCAATTCCTATACGGAAAAAAGTTTGCAACACAGTTGTGAATGGAAGGTGACCAAACGTACTGCTGCAGGCATAACACTCACAGTATATGGTCAATTCAAATTCATCCTCTGCGTATGCAATACTAACACCAAAAAGTGCATGAACGAATTACTGAGAATTATAACCAACGCGATATTTGGAAATTTGGTCGGCTCTCGTCCTGTCTAGGACAAACCACCCCTGAGAGTTGTCAACGAACATCTACGACCCAAAAACCACTGCATTCCGTTCAGGTTGTGTGTCAAAAACATCAATCTGCGCGAAACCTTACCTCACCCTGTTACCTTCGCTCGCACAACGTTCAACACGTTATCAGGCCTTAGCCTTGAGTGCGTGTGTGACTGTAAAAAAAACAAAAAAAAAAAAAAAGTCTCACAGGATTTCCCGAGCTGATAAGCATCTCCGAAAGAGGATGCATTCGAAAAGCAACTTTACTCACGGGAATCTCAACCAGTCTTTCCATGATTTTCAGCAAGAAGGATGTTAGACTAACTGGTCTAAGACTCTTGGCAACTGAGTAATCCTCTTTTCCTATTTTAAGAATAAAGACTACTTTCACCAAGTGCCAGACTAGCAGTGAAAATACTTTTAAAAGTACGAAGCAGCTGCCTTATACCTTTTTGCAGCATAACAAAGCATATCCCGTCGGTGCCTGGTGATTTAAAGCCATCGAAGGATGACAAAACAAATTCAATGGTTTCAGTCGTTACCAAGCCCGACGCAATATGCCATCTACGCCTAATTTGCATCAGCACCCAATTTACTTTTGAAATAACCAAATTGGTTGCAGCCATACAGTGGCTGATTTATAGCCCTTTAGGAAGATTAGTAATCCACATTTTCTTCTTCTTCTTAGGCGCTACAGTTCATGGCGAACCTGGGCCTCCTTTAAAAAACATCTCCAACTGGCACGGTCTTTTGCCAGCAGTCTCCAATGCCGCCCGCCTAGCCGGTTGAGGTCCTCTTCCACTTACGTGCGCCACCTTAAATCTGGCCGTCCTCGACTGCGTCGTCCGTCACCCTATTTATGCAGATCGGATCGAAAATCGTATGCAGAATTTTTTCCTCTAAACTACCAAGGCCTCCTCATCCGCTTTCGATAAGGTCCATGTCTCTACGCCATGAAGCAGGATCGGGATGATAAGGGTCTTGTATATGGTCCTTGCACAATCTGACGAGTTTGGCAGGGATAACAAAACTAGACATTGCGCTGTATGTACCATATCATATGCGGCATAGTCGACAAACAAATGGTGGGTGTCGATCTGGAACTCGTTAGTTTTTTCCAGGATCTGCCGCAGTGTGAATACTTGATCGAGAGTGGACATCACGGGCCTGAAACCACATTATAAGCGATGTTCAGGAGATTTATACCTCTGGGTCTCCTTTCTTGTGGATCGGGCAAACGATACTTGGATTTCATTTAACATATGTACATGCATTCCCCCGACCATATCTAACAGATATCCCCGGCTCCAGCAGCTTTATTGGACTTAAGCTTAGAAATAGCATTCCCAACTTCGTCCAGGTCAGAGGGACAGAAGTCTCTGCTATCATCCTCCGTTGTGAATGGGTCATTCTGCCTGACCACGAAATCCATTTTCGTCCTAGCATGCAAGCTTCTGGCTTTATATTCATGGCATGTTTGGTTTATTCGTCGATAAAACCTCCGAACGTCATTCCTGTGATAGCATGTCTCCATCTCTTTGATCGCGAGAAGCTTATACTCCTCCCTCCTCTTCTGTCCTTCTGTGCAGCGCAGCTTGATAGGCTTGCTGCTTGGCTGCGTGTGCCCTCCTCCACTCGTCGTCAAAACATGGGTTTCTTGTTGGTGGTATTTTGAAACCCAGTACATTAGAAGCAGCATTCTCTAAAGCTTGTTGGCAACAGATCTATTGGTGTTGTACGGTCTGAGCAGGTGTTGGAGGGTTTTCCGAAAGCTTGAGGGAGACGCGATTGGTATAGGCTCTGGCGGTCTCTTACGAATGTAGCATTGCGACGATGTATGCTGCGGGCCTTACGCGATTTTTCTGGGCCAGGCATATTCGTAGTCGTAACCTGGCTACCACAAGACAATGGTCCGAGTCGATATTGGCTCCTCGGAAAGGTTATTACATCCAGAATATCGGATGCGTGCCTACCATCAATCGCATTGTGGTTAATCTGGTTGACGGTTGATTGATCCGGGGATCGGCAAGTCCCCTTTGTGGATGTTGAGATGTAGGAAACGCGTGCTAGCAACTAGAAGATTTCGCAGAATGGCGCGAAATCCATGTTTCACGGGGTGGTCGTGGTGCAGTGGTTAATATCATCGACCGCCGAGCGGAAGGTTTATGGTTCAAATTCGCTTCATAGCCAAGAAAAAATAATTTATGTACGGACAAAAAGTATGCAACGCTGTTGTGAACGGAAAGTGACCAGACGTACTGCTGCAGGCGTAACACTCACAGTATATGGTCAACCGTAATTCATCCTCTGCGTAGGCAATACTATAATGCTTGAACGATTTACTACGGACTGTAACCAACACGGAATTTGGTCGGCTCTCGTCCTATCTAGGTCTAGGACAACCACCCCTGAGAGTAGTGAACGAACATCAACGACCCCAACCACTGCACTCCGTTCAGGTTGTGTGTCTCTAAAAAAAAAAAAAAAAAATCTGTTTTGTGACGTTTTGTGTTTTGTGGAAACTCGCCATTTGACCATTTTCGCTCGCAATTTCATATAGAGGACGTGAAAATAGGACTTACTAACAGAGCTGACAGATGTTCGGCTGCAGTGACTTCTACTAGTAATTCACATGTGAGTACATATGTATGTTGGCGTTACAGTCCATGAAGGACCAAAGCCGAGCTTCTCTCAATCACCCATGTTGTGTGTGATTTTATTTTCCCAGAGGTGAAAGGGACCCACTGTTTATTGCCGATTCCGAACGCCGAATTTCGAGAAGCTATTCATGACAATTATATTATTTACAGGGCATTTTGTCAGAACCCCGCTCAGGAGAAGCATCGTGAAAAAACGTTCGATGACATGGCTAATGTCAGGATTCAATCCAGTGTCATTGGCGCCAGAGAGTAATCCACATACCTTACTAATATCCTTCTTTATCGAGAAGACTTACCAACCTCCATATATGAACAACAATTTGACGGGCTAAAGCAGGGATCACTACATATCCGCTGGGATATGGTCTTCTACACACGCGTTGTGCTACCTTTCAAGATACACGTTTAAGTCTCCTTCTATACTCTGGCTTGCGATACCAAGATGACCTAAAGGACTCCTACTATTCGTTACCAACTTGCTTATACTCATATGTCCATACATTTCTTATGCTCAATTCGCAAAGCGATACATGAATAATCTGTTAAAATCCCTAAATACACGCATCACCATTGATTTGTAAACACTTATGACACATAACTCTTGGAAATAGTTTACGTGACTTTCTTCAGGATATAGGTGGTAACAAGCTTGAGGTGCAAACGACGCTTGTCAATTTATTTGGCACTTCATAAGATCCGGGTTAACGACGATAATTCGTTCTAATTTGCAAATACATTAGCACGGTTCAGTAGATTTTTTGTACTTACGATAGTGTACACAGGTATTGTTACCTGTTACCTACGCCTGAGTTATTGCAGTTCTAGAACTCTACATATGCATACCTAGAACTCTACATATGCATACCTATTGGCAAGAAAAGAAAAACTCAAACAATTGTATTCCATGCCACCCTGCATATGTGAATATATGGACATTTTTCAAGGCTTGTGGTTGACCAAATAAGACGCAGGAAAGTAAACGCGAATTAAGATCACAAATATTTACTTTTTAATTAAGTTGGGTTGGGTACTTTGTTTTGAAAGTTCATCGACGCCATTTATGTATGAAAAACGATACCATTCAATGGTTCACTATAGCTGATGGCGTTTGTAGATCCGAGGGTCAAAATGTATGACGACATTCGTCCACGTCCTCACATAGGTATAGTGTGGCAAGTTTCACAATCTTGTTGAAAATAAACATCACTCAAGTCAATTTATTGGTATCGCATACGATTAACGGTAACGATGTCCACGTCGTAAAACAAGGGTCCGATTATACCTTTTAACAAACAAAGTGGATCAAACAGTCCTTTTTGGGTTGCTCTTGATATTCACGAGAATTCTCGTTAGTCCAAATATACATATCAGTTTTGCTTGTTCTTCGTTCGTGAAATGCGCCTCGTCGCTGGAGATGGTGTCTATTGAAAATTGGACATTAATTATGCATAAATTTAGTGTGCGGAATGAGGATCTCGTAAAAAGCCTTTGGTGATGAGGCCTTGTCGAAAAAAAATGTTTACAACTGATATTAAGAGTTCCAAGATAGTCGAGAACGTGTCAAAGACGAAGAGTGTCACGGACGATCATCAACCTCAACCGACGAAGCTCACGTCCAAAAAATGTAAGATTTCGTGCTTGTTAATCAACGGTTTATTAACAATCAGAGATTTCGCTGATGATGATGGGAAAGAATCAGTTAATACCGTTTTAAAGACCTTAGACAACATTGATAAAAACATCGTCCGATTCGCCCGTTGTAAAACAAGGGTTTCTGCACTGTAAATGGTAAGTGTGTTACTGTAACGTGTGTTTTTGTTGTAGTCATTTTTAATGCAATTTTAAGTGTGTTATTCTAAAAACATGCCAAAAGGTGTGTTGTTCTACAAATAGTTTCTTCGCAACAAAACAATCGAATCAACCAAACAAAAAAGAAAATTTCCCAACTATATGCAACCTTGGCAGAAAGAAATTTGCGAGCCGGACCCATGGCGAATGGTTAACAAGACACAAGACTCTCAACCCAGTGATCGTGAGCATTCTGTTAGAGACGTGTATCGTGCACAAAGTTTTGGAGGGGCAGAATGCAACTGGCTATTTCATCAGAGCAATTATGATGAAATTAACGATAAAACAATGAAAGGCAGGATACATTCCTGCGATGATCTAGCGAGTGTAATGAATTGCTGATGCTGGAATCTCCTATGAGTTTTACCGCGCGATTTTGTATTCTGTCCAGTAAGTATAGGGATCTTAGATGCGTCAGACCTGACATAAGCCCTGGCCTCTAACTTAGGACGAATTTCTTGCATTCGTATAGGAAACCTAGGCATTTCGCGGTATACTTGGCGACACAAAATATGTGACCGTTCCAACAAAGGCTGTCACTGATGCACATAATCGTGATGAAATGCTTGTCGGTGTTACGACTTAACGAGAGAAGACAGCATTGTGTTTTGGATGCATTTAATTCCACTCTATTATTTTTACTCCATTGGATGATGCTGTCGATATCGGAATTTAATGAGCTTAACATATACGCTGTCACTAACTGTCTACTGTCGAAGTGCAGAAACTGAGAGTACTATTGTCAGCGAAGGAGTGAATTGGATTAGAAGTAACAGACAAGAGATAATTTATAAAAATGAGAAAGAGATTCGGAGACAGGACGGAGCCCTGTGGAACACCAGCATTTACAAGGTGAGCGTCAGACTTGAATTCGTCCAAGGCAACTTGAATTGAACGATTCGAAAGGTAGTTTCTAATCCATAGAAGAAGGGAGTCATCGATCTCGAATGCACGCATTTTCGACAAAAGAGCTTCATGTCAAACTTTGTCAAATGCTTTCGAAATGTCAATTGCTATTATTTTACTCTCACCCGCCTGGTGGAGTGAACCATTCCACTTCTCGGTGAGATACATATATGATTATTCAGCTTTTTCGTGACCTTGGAAAGAAGGGACGTTAGTGCAATGGGCCAATAATTGGAAAGGGCTGAACAAATGCTGTTTTCCACCTACTATGTTAGAGCACAGAAAAGTAGGGAAGATGAAAAGCTTACGCATTACTTTTGTGTAGAACACCTCTTCAGAATTATTGGGGACATACCATCTGGACCAGCGGATTTCTGTATGTCAAGTTCTTTAAGACACCTTGCAACTGCATGAGTACGGGAGTAAATATGTCCCATGGTGGAATTATGTAAAAAATGTGGTCTAGGTGCCACCCGCAAGGCCCACACGACTATCTTTCCAGAGGGTAAAATGAAAACACCCATTTCTTTTTATATTTAATTATTGTAATTATTTTTCTGAAGTATGGCTAATATTACGGCAGAAAGTTTTTTTTTTTTTATTTTCGTCGCTAAAAAATTATTCATAGACCAATATTGTATTTAATTTTTATAATTTTATGTCGATGAACTCTGAAATACTGTTTTCAAATAGTCAAGATCTTTAAAGAAACGAAATGGTTGAACATCAATCCCGAACACCAATGGCCTTCATATGAACACTTGCTTCTACAACTACTACAATATTTGATGAATAGTGAAATATTCTTTTTCGAGCTATCAAGAAACCATCAATTTGGAGATATCTCACCCAGTAGAGTAGTTGATGAATGGTAAACTATGAATGCTAAATTATCATTTCTTCACTTGCAAGTAACTAAACAACAATATTAATAACAGACTACAGTTTAGTTATTTAATTTTTAACAAGAAACTGCAGGACCGATTTTACTGGAAATTTAATCAGTTCTAAGTCACATAATTATGCGTCGAACGAAGCATCAATATATGTAGTCTTTGGTTCTTGAGACAATCGAGGCGAAACATTCCGAACGCACAAACGCACATGCGCACATACGTACACACACACAGTCATCTCTATAAAAACATTGGATTTGGTGGTATTGAAATGTGGAGATATGTCAAAATTTGGAATTTGCGAAATCAGCCACATTCCAATACTATCCCACTGGCAGGTTAAAAATAAAACATTAAAAATCTGGGAGCATTAACAACATTATGCGAAATAATATAATTATAGCCATAGGAATATAGAGCGGAAAGAGCGCTTTAAAATGGTATATGCATAATATGTATATCAATAATAAAAATTGTATATCAAAACATCCAAGAATAAATGAGTATTATACGAACCGACATTATTTTTTTAACATCCAAATAGCTTATTAGCAGTGACATTGCTTAATAGCAGTGATCTTGCTTGCTTATTAGCAGTGATCTTGCTTGCTTATTAGCAGTGACCTTGCTTGATTATTAGCACTGACCTTGACTGCTTATAAGCAGTGACCTTGAGTGCTATTAGCAGTGACCCTGCGTGCTTATTAGCAGTGACCTTGCTCACGAGTTAAGAGAGCATCCCGAGCGTGAAGACGTGTGATCGAGAGCAGTGAATAATTTTTGCAATTTTAAACAATAATAATAATAAAAAAAATATTGAAAAAAAAAAAAGAGAATGAGTTGTTTGATTTGATTTGTACAGTCTAAATGTGGAAGAGATGCTTGTTCCATAAAATGCAGTTAAGGTCCTTATGCATGCAGAGTGTGAAACTTAAGCCCGCAGATGTTGATTTAATCACAAAATCCACAAAAAAAAGGAATAACCCTCGTAAACCTTTGTATTATCGGGTGTTGGAAATTAAGATACAATAGTAGACAACAAAATAACTTTAGAGGGCATTCATAAAAGCTGAGCTCAAAACAACAAAAGAAAGACTAGCAACTGCTGAATATATGCGTCACTCTAATTACATAGAGCTGCGTGAAGTACCTCTCTTAGAGAGCGAAAATGTTCGGGCAACGGCTATACAAATTATCAAACAGGGCGTTCAAGTACAACTAGCTGAGGGCGATTTGGATGTGTTCTAAGGCAAGAAGACCAAGTAAGAAAACATCTGGTACCGTGATTTTACAGGTTTGCAGCAGGAGAGTGAAGGAGGAGTGGTGACTTCTTAGCGTATGCCTACCTCATACGCTAAGAAGTCACCAATAGTTCCTGCAACGGAAACATGTATATATATGAACGAATGGCTACCAATGGAAACGAAGATGTTGCTGATAGAGGCAAAACTGGCAAAAAAAAAACTCAAATACCAATTTTTCTGGGTGAGACATGGCAAAATTATGATGCGCAAGGCTACTGGCATGGTGCACCGATGATCTTAATCATTTATGATTAAGCTCTTTTAATAGGGTTCCGTACCCAAAGGGTAAAACAGGACCCTATTACTAAGACTTCGCGGTCCGTCCATCCGTCTGTCAGCAGGCTGTGTCTCATGAACCGTGATAGGTAGACATTTGAAATTTTCACAAATGATGTATTTCTGTTGCTGCTATAACAACAAATACTAAAAACATAATAAAGTACATATTCAAGGGGGCTCCCATACAACAGACATGATGTTCATCCAAAAAATCCCCTTCGTCACATACTGACCTAAGGTTATTCGACAATATCCCACAGCCAGTAGCAGACTTCCGAGCTTTAATCCCTATTGTGTCTTTGATGTATTAATCCTTGCTACAACCCTTTTTTGAGAGGGCATGGGCTCGGACATACAGGGTAAAGTTGTTGATTGCTCTCAACCTGGCGAGTTGCCAGCAACGATCCCTGTTTAAATGCCCGGGTCAAGTTGACATACGGCCTCCTCGCGGCGCCCTCTGGATAGCCTCTTCAACAACCGTTGGGAGGTGAACAAACGTATGCAGCGAAAAAAACCCCGACCAGAATGGCGGTTGTGCGGCGGGCTAACAATCCGCCCACGTAAAAAAACCCAAAGTTATGAATGAGCAAGATGCCTCGGATACACGGACGAATACTCGACGACGACAACGCACGAAAAAGGAACACGATTTGCGAGTATGCTCCATGGAATGTCAGAATCCTGTACACTCCCGGAGCTGCTCATAAACTGGAAGGAATCCTCACGCAGTACAAGGCGGATATTACTGCGGTCCAGGAAATACGCTGGATAGGAAACGGTATGATTAGGAAGAAAAATTGCGACATTTATTACAGCTGTCACAAAAGGTTGCACTTACTGGGATGCGGATTTGTCGTGGGAAAGCGGTTAAGGTCGAAGGTCATCGACTTTAAACCTATAAGTGATCGCCTGGCTGTGATCCGCATCAGAGGCAGATTTTATAACATCAGCCTTATATGTGCACACGCCCCTACCGCCGAGGCTGAAGACCCTATCAAGGAGGACTTCTATGACCTCCTGGATAACGCCTACGGAGCTTGTCCGGAGTACGATGTAAAAATCGTGCTTGGGGACTTCAACGCCAAAATCGGAAAGGAAAACACCCTTGGCGGAGTGATCGGAAAGCACAGCCTCCACGATACAACAACAGATAACGGCTTCCGACTCGCTGACTTTGCGACAGCTCGTAATGCGGTGATAAGTAGCACAAGATTCCCTCGCAAGCGAATCCACACAGCAACCTGGCGATCTCCGGACGGTCGAACCGCCAACCAAATCGACCATGTGCTCATTGACGCAAGGCACGCGTCAAACATCCTGGATGTGCGAACATTAAGAGGGGCAAATGTCGACTCTGACCACTTCCTCATAGCAGCAAGATTCAGAGCTCGACTGTCCAATGTCAGAAAGCTGCACCAGCCCATCAGGAGGAGGTTCGACATTGGGCGCCTGAGCACACCGGAGGTTGCCAGAGTCTACAGGCAGCAGCTGAGCGAAAGACTCTACGGTATGCCTACGTCGAACACAAATGCCAATAATATGTGGCTGCATTGCCGTTCAGCCATTCAGGAAGTAGCCGAAACCACCTTAGGATACCTACCACCCCCGACAAGAAACCCGTGGTATGATGGCGAGTGTGAGCAGAAAAAGGCAGCAACCGACGAGGCGTACCAAAAGGCGCTGCAGAGGAAAACCAGGGCAGCGCGAGAAGAGTACCGAGCCAGAAGAAGGGAGGAGAAGAAACTACTGCGACAAAAGAAAAGAATCTTCGCAGCCTCCCAGCTCAAGGATATCGAGGAGTCTAGGGATAGACATAAAATACGAGCCTTTTATAAGAAAGCCAAAGGCCTTGCAGGAGGCTTCAAAAAGAGCACCCTGGCTCTTCGAAACTGCGAGGGTAATCTTGTCACCGAGACCAAGAGAGAGTGGTAGGGACTGAGGAAATCCCAACTCCAGCCGCTGAAGTAGTCCTCCCACCCAGCATAGAAGAAGTCGGCACAGCTATTCAGAAGCTGAAGAACAACAAGGCTGCAGGCTCAGATGGCTTGCCATCAGAGCTCTTCAAGGCTGGCGGCGATGTTCTGGTAGGGAGCATGCACCAGATCATCTGCAGAATTTGGGAAGATGAGAGCATGCCCGACGGCTGGAATACCAGCTCTATATGCCCCATCCACAAAAAAGGCGATCCTACCTCTTGTAAGAACTATAGAGGTATATCCCTGCTCAATGTCGCATACAAGATCCTGTCCAGCGTATTGTGTGAACGTCTAAAACCATTTTGCACCGCACTAATCGGCAGCTACCAGTGCGGCTTTCGGCCCGGCAAATCAACTATTGACCAAATTTTCACACTTCGACAAATCCTGGAAAAGACCAACGAGTTTCAAATCGATACACACCATCTTTTCATCGATTTCAAAGCCGCATACGACAGCATTCATCGTGAAGCACTGTTTGGGGCGATGGCCGAATTCGGGATCCCGGTAAAACTGATCCAGTTGTGTCGCGCCACGCTAAAAAACACGCGATGCACCGTGCAACTCGGTTCTAGGACCTCGGAACCATTCGAAACATGCACCGGATTTCGGCAAGGAGATGCGCTGTCATGTGACTTCTTCAACCTGGTGCTGAAGCAGATAGTGCGACGGGCAGGCGTCAACAGGGAAGGCACTATCTTTTACAAGTCCATCCAGCTGCTAGGATACGCGGATGATATCGACATCATCGCGTGTTCTCGCCGTGGCATTGTGGAAGCATTCACGGCGATTGAAGAACAGGCGAAACGAATTGGCCTTAAGATCAATGAGGACAAAACGAAATACATGCTGTCAAGCAAAAACCAATCCGTCGCTCACCACCTGGGACAAAACATAACAATTGACAGCTATAATTTCGAGGTAGTTAAGGAGTTTGTCTACCTCGGGGCAAACGTAAATTCCACAAATGACACCACAGTGGAGATCCAGCGTAGAATCGCCCTTGGCAACCGCTGCTACTTCGGCTTGTCCAAACAACTGGGGTCAAAACTCCTCACTCGAAAGACCAAAGTCATGCTTTACAAAACGCTCATTCTGCCAGTCTTGCTGTACGGAGCCGAAAGCTGGACGATAAGCAGGACAGCGGAGCTGATTTTGGGTTCTTTCGAAAGAAAAATTCTGTCTGTGAGGAAGGTGAATGGAGAAGAAGACACAACCGCGAACTCTACGAGCTGTACCAAGATGTGGATGTAGTCCGGAAGGCAAGGAGCCGTCGACTACACTGGCTCGGCCACATCGAGCGCATGGACATCAACGCTCCAGCTAAGAGGGTCTTCGACTCCGAGCCTCCTGGTTCGAGAAGAAGAGGAAGACCGAACCTCCGGTATAAAGACCAAGTAATCGCGGATGTAAGACATCTTGGTCTTGACAACTGGAAGCAGCGTGCCCGGGACCGTCAAGGATGGAAGGCAGCTATAGCTCAGGCTCAGATCCTCCATGGATCGCAGGCCTGATAAGAAGAAGAAGAAGAAGAAGACAACCCTTTTTTGTCATGAAAACCTTCTCGAAATTCGCCGTTCGGAACCGGCAATAAACTGAAGGTCCCTTTCACCTATGGGAAAATGAAATCACACACAACATGGATGATTGAGAGAAGCTCGGCTCAGGTCCTTCATGGACTGTAACACCAACATACATACAATCAAATGCTGCAACCAATAACACACTTCCAAGCTTTGATCCCTATTGTGTCCTGGATATATTAATCCTAGCTGTAAACCTTTGTCCCATTATGATTCTTATTCACCTTTTCACCTAATTGCTGTCAAGTAAGATAATTGATTTGAATTCAATGGACCCTTTAATGATCAACTATCTCATCATGGAGATTTTTGATAATCAAAGTAATATGCCTATAACCTGCCTGCAACCAAGATCTGTCATCTTGCAACAAATAATTTTAAACGGATTAGCCGTTTTAATGTGATGACAGATGAGGTAACATACAACAGATGGTATGGAACCTTTCGTGCGCGAGTCTGACTCGCACTTGGTCGGTTTTCAAATGTATTTAATATTAATTTCATTACACACAATGCTAATCAAAGTAATGAAATCTTTGTTGGCTTTAAGTATGATTCGTCCGTTTTTCCAACTATGGAATATTATCAATAATCTGTTAGGCTTAAGAAATGAAGCCAGTAAACCGCATAAAGTTTTCAGAAAGTGTGTTAGAGGAAAATGATGTTCAAATTGCGAATAACTTTAACGTATTCTTCAAAAATGTTGCTGAAAGCTATAAACCTCGTCCCTCATGTGACCGTGAGAATATCTATCGAGAGTCTTTTCTTGATAATGAAATGTTATCTATGTTATCTATGTTACGTGTAGTCGACGGATCCTTGCCTTCCGAACTACATCCACATCTTTGTACAGCTCGCGGTTGTGTCTTCTTCTCCATTCACCTTCCTCACAGACAGGACCAAATATCCGGCGCAGAATTTTTCTTTCGAAAGAACCCAAAATCAGCTCCACTGTCCTGCTTATCGTCCAGCTTTCGGCTCCTTACAGCAAGACTGGCAGTATGAGCGTCTTGTAAAGCATGACTTTGGTCTTTCGAGTGAGGAGTTTTGACCCCAGTTGTTTGGACAAGCCGAAATAGCAGCGGTTGCCAAGGGCGATTCTATGCCGGATCTCCACTGTGGTGTCATTTGTGGAATTTACGTTTGCCGAGGTGGACAAACTAAGTAGTACCTCGAAATTGTAGCTGTCAATTGTTATATTTTGTCCCAGGTGGTAAGCAACGGATTGGTTTTTACGATTTACATCGTACTCCGGACAAGCTCTGTAGGCGTTGTCCAGGAGATCGTAGAAGTCCTCCTTAATAGGGTCTTCAGCCTCGTCGGTAGGGGGGTGTGCACATATAAGGCTGCTGTTATAAAATCTGCCTCTGATGCGGATCACAGCCAGGCGATCACTTATAGGCTTAAAGTCGATGACCTTCGACCTTAACCGCTTTCCCACGATAAATCCGCATCCCAGTAAATGCAATCTTTTGTGACAGCTGTAATAAATGTCGCAATTTTTCGTTCTCTTCGTACCGTTTCCTATCCAGCGTATTTCCTGGACCGCAGTAATATATAGAGGGCATGGGCTCGGACATACAGGGTAAAGTTGTTGATTGCTCTCAACCTGGCGAGATGCCAGCAACGATCCCTGTTTAAATGCCCGGGTCAAGAGGAAGAGGATAGCCTCTTCAACAACCGTTGGGAGGTGAACAAACGTATGCAGCGACAAAACCCCGACCAGAGTGGCGGTTGTGCGGCGGGCTAACAATCCGCCCACGTAAAAAAAAACAAAGTTATGAATGAGCAAGATGCCTCGGATACACGGACGGATACTCGACGACGACAACGCACGAAAAAGGAACACGATTTGCGAGTATGCTCCTGGAATGTCAGAACCCTGTACACTCCCGGAGCTGCTCATAAACTAGAAGGAATCCTCACGCAGTACAAGGCGGATATTACTGCCGTCCAGGAAATACGCTGGATAGGAAACGGTATGATTAGGAAGAAAAATTGCGACATTTATTACAGCTGTCACAAAAGGTTGCACTTACTGGGATGCGGATTTGTCGTGGGAAAGCGGTTAAGGTCGAAGGTCATCGACTTTAAACCTATAAGTGATCGCCTGGCTGTGATCCGCATCAGAGGCAGATTTTATAACATCAGCCTAATATGTGCACACGCCCCTACCGACGAGGCTGAAGACCCTATCAAGGAGGACTTCTATGACCTCCTGGACAACGCCTACGGAGCTTGTCCGGAGTACGATGTAAAAATCGTGCTCGGGGACTTCAACGCCAAAATCGGAAAGGAAAACACCCTTGGCGGAGTGATCGGAAAGCACAGCCTCCACGATACAACAACAGATAACGGCTTCCGACTCGCTGACTTTGATACAGCTCGTAATGCGGTGATAAGTAGCACAAGATTCCCTCGCAAGCGAATCCACACAGCAACCCGGCGATCTCCGGACGGTCGAACCGCCAACCAAATCGACCATGTGCTCATTGACGCAAGGCACGCGTCAAACATCCTGGATGTGCGAACATTCAGAGGGGCAAATGTCGACTCTGACCACTTCCTCGTAGCAGCAAGATTCAGAGCTCGACTGTCCAATGTCAGAAAGCTGCACCAGCCCATCAGGAGGAGGTTCGACATTGGGTGCCTGAGCCCAAGAGGCTATCCAGAGGGCGCCGCGAGGAGGCCGTATGTCAACTTGAACCGGGCATTTAAACAGGGATCGTTGCTGGCATTTCACCAGGTTGAGAGCGACCAACAACTTTACCCTGTATGTCCGAGCCCATGCACTCTAGTGATTAAGTTAGGTCAATCTGATTAAGCTCAATTCAGCTACTGCAGGTTTTACAAAACAGGCAAATTTCCAGGTCCAGTTCGAATGCCTTTAAACTCCAATAAATAAAAATGACACATAATTGCTGTCATTATATACGTATTTGCGACTATGCAATCTGCATCTAGCCACTGCAGGAGCTTTCCCATACTGCAATTGAATTAAAATGCGTAATTGGACAGGACCTGAAACGCCAACCCAACATTTACAACACTGTCACGTATGACCCGCTGCCGAGGATCCTTTAATCGATTTAATTCAATTTAATTTATAGCCAACGTTGACGCGTCGCTTGATGATGTTGTGTGTACGACCATGGATGTACGTTTTTTTACATGTCAACTCTCAACATCGAAAGCCTTACAAACATTTTCGTTTCAATTAATGCCTGTCCGACAAATTAATTTGAAAATACCTTAAAGCATTAAAGAATACCGTTGTATGTGTGCATTTGTTGACCGTTAAATGAAGCATTTACGTATGGCGAAGAGCACACAAAAGGCCCTTCCGCATCATTAGTATGTATTTCTTCACTCTCTATCAAACCGGACATCATTTTCTATAATAAATATGAATCACCCAGTTGTACAACCTTTTTTTTTTTTTTTTTTTCACCTAACACCATCAAAGACGGCTTAGCATATGTATATGTACACTTCTTAATTATTGAAAACTATGTTTTTTAAATTGAAGCCACCATTTATTAAATTTCCTGTTCGTGTTCTTTGGACCCCCAGGTGCAATTGTGCAATTTGAGCGAACGTGACTAACACAACATCTCTAGACAAATCACAGAGCTTAAACAAAAAAACATTGTTAAGGTCTTCGTTTTCGATTTCAAAGTGAGCTCATGACCACTGTTGAGTTCAGGGACCCTCGAGTACACCATACGTTTCATAGTGTGTATCCCAGCATATATGTACGTGGGAACAGGTTTAAGTAGTGACCTACTGGGTATGTACCACAAGAAGCGCATTTTGTTCCTAAAAAAACTGTGTCGACGGTTGATTTCCTGTACGTAAAGCTGGGCTTACTACCATTGACGCTTCAAGGCCCCCACAATGAAATATATCACATCCGCCCCATACCGATGTGATTTAATCAGACCTTAGTTTCTTTACTCATAATATTGTGTTCTTTCTTTTTATGAGAATTTACAAGACGAGCTCCTCAGACAACTTTCAATTTCTAATTCAAGCCCATTCATAAAACATCTTTAATAGGCTTTGAATGATTCAATAATTCCAAAATCTTCCATTTTTGTTTATAGTTCATATTTAATAGTCAGTTTTGAATTTATTATTGGTCAATAACTGATATGAATTGGTCGTTACGGGCCTATTTTGATGGCTTTCTTAAAATAACCTTAGCGGCTTGTGTTACACATTTTCTTAACAAGTTAATAAAATTCAGCAAAACTTGCTAGCTTGAGTGCGGATCTGAGTTGTCAGGATATTATGAAGAATTTATTATCGAAACTGGTTTAAAATCGATGAACTAAATGCTTTGGGAAGACCTTGAATAGGAACTATGTGTATAGATACTTGCGTGACAGGTTCACGGATTTGTTGGCAAACAAAATTCACTTTTTCCTTTGAAATGAGATTCTTTTCTCACACAGAACACCTTTCATTTTTATCCGACACTGTTCAACAAATTCATCTCTTCACATCATTAAAATTCGATTCAATATTTAATATTCCTAATCATATACATTATAGATGTATTGGCGCTACGCTTTGATTTCCATATGCCCATGCATTCTACGAACGATCTAAATACGAGTAAGTTTTATCAGATACCAGTTCGGATTCCGATCAAGGGCATACTATACCTATATATTCGAACTTTATAATGCGTAACCTCGATTTAATGGCTTAAATGAAGTGCTTCCATTTGATTTTGTCAAAACGATAATAGCAAATGCAAATGCCTTCCTGGGAAGTGGGTGTAAAGCCAGAAAATTAACCGCCCACTCTAGCAAGACAGGCTTGAATCCTGATAACAATTAAGTCAGTCCTTGGTGAATACCTCTGCATTTCGCTTTTACATATTGCTCCATCAAGAGTTATCGGTCTCCGTTACAATAGCTCATTCATTCTCAACCAACCGAAGAACTGTCTGAGCCTCTTTGATCAAATCCCACAGTCATTTTCTTGATGGGTCCCACGCTAGACATTAACCCAATTAACCCAGTCTATATGGAGAGCTGAATACCTTCATCCCCTTACCGCTTAGGTGGAGGTTCTTTTTCTCAAACATCAAAAAATTCCCGAAGACATATGACGAGGGCGCCGTGGTGCAGTGGTTAGTGGGTTGGACTCCGATGAGCACGATGAGCGGCGAGTTCGGATCCCGATAACACCAACGCCGTCGAATGATTATTTCACGGGGTACCTTTTCAGCGGGGTACTGCCAAAACCACCCTTAGAATACTTGCCTTGAAAAAGCTTCTCGATCCACGCCGTTCGGAATCGACATTAAACTGTAGATGATTGCTTTTCTGCAGATGCCTACAACTGCGTTGTTACTGCGAGCATCCATTTGCTATCCACCTTTCATCAATACGATCTACCTTGCACTTCTTCTGAAAACTCTTTCTCCTTCAACTTTCAGAAGAAAGGTTTTGTTGTGCTTAACAACTCGGTTAATGATACAGGCTTTAGTCTTTACATGAATGATGATACACACATTACTCTGGCACTGGAATTCTTCTACACTGCTGGGGATTAAAACGTAAAGTAATCCACTGGTTATATACCGATGGTAAGACTTATCATCACCTATGCATCCACGGTATGGTGGAAAAAAGTTTAACAAAAAACAATAATCTTAACTTCAACGCCTTCAGATACTATCGTGTCTCGGCATTACAAGCGTTATGCCAACCTGTCCTACGGCAGCTCCAGAAGCACTGATTGGACTTACTCTATTGCACCTTTTTATTGAAATGGTTGCATTATGTAGTGCAATCAGAATTCTTCGGGTACAGGCCTGCCATATAGACTTGTGGGTCACATCTCCATGCTGCAACATTTTCCTGAACTGATTATTATTACCATGGTCCCATGGTCTGGAACGCGTTACCACATACCTTCACCTTTGGCAAAAGATTTGAGATGTTGATTCCAAACTGAACAACTTTTTTTTTTTTTTTTATAAGGCTTCTGCTATCCGCTCGAGCACTCAGACGCAAACACTGGTCCATTGTACTCCAGACAGGCACCTTAGATTACTGTATTTTTCCCGTTTTCCGGAAAAAAATTTGAAGGAGCTTCAGTGATGTAGAGCTAAGGGATTCGGCACACACCAAGTCGGCTCCAAGGGTACGCCACCGTGCGCGAGCAAAGGCGGGACATTCACAGAGCAAATGCTCTGCAGTGTCATCCTCCTCTTCGCCACATGCAGCACAGGTAGGCTTCTCAGTGATGCCGAGCACCAAGAGATGCTTGGCAAAAGTGTAATGGCCCGTGATAAATCCCACAAGCCTTTTCAGTCGACTCTCCTTAAAGACAGGAGGAACGCAGCAGATTTTTTGCAGACATCAGGGCATACGCGCTTAGTCATCCTGCAACCTGGACAATCCCTCCGTCTACGGTTATGTGTATTAAATACACAATCGTTTATGTAGGAATTTACCGTGGACGCAGGTAGACCTAGAGCGGGTTCAGGTCCTGAGAAGCTCTCCTCTGACCCCATTCTGGCGAGTTCATCAGAGATCTCATTCCCTGGGATCCCAGAGTGGCCTGGAACCCATAAAAGCCTTAATGAAATTAGTCTGCCGACTTTGTTCAGGAAGGACTTGATTTCAAGTACTAATTTGAAGCTAGTTATGGGGTTACACACAGCTTTTAGTGAGAGCACCGTGGCGCAGTGGGTAGTGTGTTGGCCTCTGACGCCGATGACAGGGGATCGAATCCCGACACAGCCATGTCATCGAACGTGTTTTTCACGGTGTTTCTCCTCAGCGGGGTTCTGACAAAACACCCTGTTGTAAAATTGTCATGAAAAGCTTCTCGAAATTCGCAGTTCGGAACCGGCAATAAACTGTAGGTCCCTTTCACCTATGGGAAAATGAAATCACACACAACATGGGTGATTGAGAGAAGCTCGGCTGAGGTCCTTCATGGACTGTAACGCAAATATACATACATACACACACAGCTTTTAGTGCAGCTTTGGCTGTCACTACAAACGCATATGCTTTCCCCCTTCCACCTGTGCCTCACAACATAGTGCATGACCATTAGGATTGCGTATATCTCTGATTGGAAGACAAACGCATATTTTCCTAAGGAGAAGTGCAGTCGGATGTTTTCGCGCTCAAAGAAGACCTCAGCACCGGACCCCCGTCCAGACCTGGAGCCATCCGTGAAAATTCGAAGACTATCCTTTCCAGGTTCCGTATCCAGCCATAGCAAATCCTGACGCTATGGAAACTGGACTATGAAATTACGGCGCATTAGAATAACGGGCGTCAGTGCGTCAGAAGGCATGTACATGAGACAGGGGTCGCAGGACAATTCTTGCGCAAGCACGCCGTTATTCCTATGCGAGTTATACCAAAAGCCATTTCTCTTCAGACGAGACATGGCTTTTAGAGGACACCCTCTGATAAATATATTAAAAGGTGGAAGGCTCATCATAGCATCTAGAGCAGCGCCCGGCGTGCTGGGGAAGGCCCCCGTGCAGCTGAGACAAACCGTTCTTTGGAGTTTGGTGAAAGAGCCTACGACGTGTTTGCGTTTTAGTCTGTACCACCAGACAACCCTTGCATATGAGATTATAGGTTTTATCATTGCCGTGTAGATCCAGAGGACCTTTGCCGGTGATAAACCCCATGTTTTGCCAAAAGCTCCTTTGCATTGCCAGAAAGCTGACAACGCTTTGGTGTTTTTTGACTCAACATGCTTTGACCAAAGAAGCTTGCTATCTAAGATGACTCCTAGATACTTAGCCTCCTTGGATATCGGGTTGGAAGTACCTTTTAGTACCAGCTGAGTCATGTCAGTATTTTTCCTCCTTCTCGTAAAGAGAACGACATCAGTCTCAAGAGGATTAACTGACAGCCCATTTCTAGTAAAGAAAAATGTTTCGCGCACATTCTTCTGATATCTGTGCGACTTGTCTATATCCAACTGTCCCTCTTTTAACGGGGGCAGAAGCAGAACCCCTATAACCTTTTTTTAACTTCGGATGACTTTCCTAAGGATATTTAAGTTTATTCAATTTAGCGAAAAGCACACAAGACGTCTACTGCAAAAAGTCTTGTAAACAGACTACTTAAGAGAATAAGTTGAAAAGTGTCATCCGAACTGCAGACAATTCGGTATTTGGAGCGTCAACTCAGTATAAGGCCGATACGCGTTCGCCTTTTACCTCGTGTGTACTATCAAAATTATTCTTATTAAAAATACTTTTTAAATGAGAATTATAGATGTTGTATAAAGAAATTAATTTTTACCAGCTCACCACATGCCCTTCATGAAATCCATTTGCAAAGAGAAATTCACATTACACCCTCGTATATTGGCATCACTGAATTTCCCACACACACCCAGGCAATCATTCAATTAAATTCACGAAACGTCAGTGGGAAATTGTCAACGAGGAGTCAAACAAAACATTTTTACCAATTGGCCAATTCAAAGGATGCAAAAAGGCTCCAAACGAGTATCGACTTCGGATCAGCCATCTTCATACACCATAAATCGCAGAACAGTCATTATGAAACGACGAACCTTGGCGGGTAGCTGTGGTATTGCGATGTTTGCCATCGCAATGGTTACAGTACTTGTGGCTTTTGCCACACCCAGCTGGTTAGTAAGCGATTATCGAATCACAGGATCTAAATTGGAGCGTCTCGGATTGTGGGTACACTGTTTTCGATCACTTCGTGACGTGAATGATGATTATCAGAGGAGATTCTTTGTCGGCTGCCGCTGGGTATATGATCCATTCACCAAAGGGTACAACGAGATTCGTGGATTTCTCCTGCCCGGATTCATAATAGCAACACAATTCTTCTACACTCTCGCACTGATTGGAATGTTGGTTTCTATGGTGTTGGTGCTCATCTTCGGGTTATGTGCCGGGCCCGATCAAAAGCACTTCATATTACTGATCAGATCTATAGGATTTATAGCTCTTGCTTCTGGTATATCCGCGTCGGTAGGTGTCATAGTGTTTGCGTCCTTTGCAAATCGAGAAGGCTGGATGCCAGGATATGCAAACAACTGGTTCGGTTGGTCGTTTGTCGTTGCAGCCATTGGAGCTGTCGCTACAATTGTCGCGGCAATACTTTTTCTCACCGAGGCACATGTGCAGGGTCGAAAACGAACACAATTCAAGGAATCGCAAACCAAATTCGAGCTGGTTCGTGGCGAAAAGGCCTAGGTAAGGGGATAAACAAGTTAGCATACCAATTACTTTTCTCGATTGACAATCATTTTAGTATAAACATTCCCTCGACACGTTCAACAGATAAGTTTATGCAAAATTTAAAGGAAACCCTCTAACACACACCCGATATAACAATACACCCTGTTGGTACTTATACTAAAATGGAAAGCAACATCACTACTTATCAGCAAGTAAGACTGGCAGTGTGTTGCTCCCTATGACACAGGTCCTAGACTGATCCATTGCTCGATGCCCAATGCCGTCCGCACTAATAGCAATCATCCCAACTAAGCCGACCCCCAACCAACAAGCAGTTGTTCATCCAACCGACTGAAACCAACACGAACACAAACATCATTCCGTCCAATTTTAACTCGACATGTGCCTTAAAGTCCTTCGGAAACGAACATCCAATTGCATAAACTTACAATTTACAAACAACCTAGGTTCATAAGTCAACAAGTAAGATTTTTGTACAAACGACAAATTTTCAATTGCGTCAGATTGTGTTACAGTCTTCTCTAGTTTTACGGACATACATATCTACGTATTTGTAAGCGCGAAAGTGTATAAAATCTTTTAATCGATAATTCCATAAACATTATTTACACAAGGGAATATGTCGTACAAGCACACTGTATTTTAGGAATCTCTTTTCTGACTTTTTTGTGTATACTTTTATCGAAGGTGATATATGTATTCCGTCCAGTAGTGTACATGTATTTACAGTTTTAATAAAATATACATTTGGAAACGATTGCGTCTTTTACTTGGTCGCGTAATCCACTCCCTCATCCGTGGCGCCTACGAAGCACATGTGTAAAAGACAGTTTCTCCGCAGTTTAGTGTTGTTTATTTGCAAAAGCTCAAGCCGTTCACATAGGGGTTATATAATCTACTTAAACCTAAGGATAATCAAGACACGCATTAAGAATCTTGACCCGTAGTCAAGAGCCGTAGAGCGCTCTGAAGATTCTCGATTGCCGTCTTTACATCATCATAGTTCAAGGCGCTTCCAGCGTATTTGCAATATTTCTGGGCCTTGAGCATTTGATCGGGCGTCAAATGCACTGCTACTCCCGGTGTATTAAAAGCTTGCTCCGGTTGAGTGGGAACGTATGGGACAAATCCGCCAGGCTTCTCCTCCTCCTCCGGAGGGCTAGGCAACTTGCTGGGGTTGGACAATACCTCTTCAGCAGTGGGCGGTGTTTGTGATGTAACTGGTGTTGGTTCATCCGGTAGACCGTGACTTTCTGTAGGCGACGGATCATTGCTACTAGGTGCCGGGGCCCCTTCATTACCCTCACTGCCACCTGCAGGTTCATCGCCACCCTCGGTCATTGGACCGGGAATCGGTGTTTCACCATTTTTCAGACAATTATGAATATAAGCTGCCTTCCACTTGGCGTATTTGCGATTGTGTAAAGCTTCCTCGGTCAATTCTCCGTACACCTGCATAACGTCATACAACACGCCACTGGTGTAGAATGCCTTAACAACGTTCCTAAGCGAAAAGACGCACTCATTACAACCATAGAAAACAAATGCTCATAAGGATGAAACAACATACTTTCCGAAATTCGATTCCCGATCTTGCTGGTCGGCGTATAGAAACAATTTTAAGGCGTAGTTTTCCATATGAGCCTGGGCAGCCACTTCATTGGTGATTGCTTCATTATCAGAATTCTGCTTCTTGGTCGCCTCTAGCCAATCCATGAGAGCTGCATGAGAGTGATTCATTCGTCACAATGAGACCGATATAATAATGGATTTAATATGTAAATCTATGACTTGCCCAATAACAATTTAGTCTCGTCCGGCTGTTGAGTAGATGCCTTTAAACCAATTTGCAAGGCATACAAACGAGCCCAGTAGCTAACGACAATATCCCTGGCATCGTGCTCTTGGGCGATTTTCAAATAATGTTGAATTTGCTTTAAACTCGCGGGGCATGGTGGAAACTCAGCCATTACTGCAAAAAACAATTTAAATACGTCTCAGGTCGATTTTATTATTGTTTGTCCTTTCTCGTTAGTCACGCACAAACAGAACTTTGATAGAAATGAAATCACTGCACCTGCTTGACGTATGAGTAATAGATAAATAAAATTTGGCATCACTGGGTGGACTAGAGATGCGCCTTCGGAAGTTGAAAGTTTTATTTCTCCGACACTTATTGTTCGGTCCGGATTGAAAGGTGATGAGAGGAATTATTTAGGATTACGGTGGTTAAATTCAGTAAAGTCCGCTTTTACATTTACTCGAGTTGTTACTTTATGAGAAACTCAGTGGCTGCTGCTTCTTTAACTTCTTGAACACGTTATTCTACCTGCAAAGATGTTCCCTGAATAATACTAGTCTATGCGTCAAACATCCTGGATGTTAGAACCTTCAGAGGGGCAAACGTCGGCTCTGACTATATCCTAGTGGCCCGACTTTCCAATATTAGAAAGCTACATCAGCACACCAAGAGGTTGTTCAACATTGGAAGCCTAAGCACCTCAGAGATCGCCAGAAACTACAAAGACTAAGGCTAAGCGCAAATTGAGACATGTAAACCACGCGTGAGGTGACATGACACAAGTGCCATGACGCGTACGTGCCACACGCGTAGCGTGGTGATTCGCAAATTGAAACGCAGCTACTCACAGATCGAACGCATAATGTCCAATTCGCGATCAAAACAATTGATATTATTACACCTAAATTCCGAACCAGATTCATATATTCTGTCTGAGAGAAAAAAGGGTGCTCAATTTATAATTTTGTCTTCTTATAGTTGGCCCATTGGGTATCATACAGCCTTTTATGAGCCCTAATTGCCTCTATTCAGTTTTCTTCTTCCATTTCTCCGAAACCAAGAACCACAAGCGAGAGAATGTCACGTGAAACTGTGTCTCGACTACTGCGCCGCGCGTCGGTCGGCTCGCGCGGGTTGCGACACGTCACACGTGCTTACTGTTTACCAATTTGCGCCGTTCTATTCAATCCTGTAGTTTACAAAACACGCGTCACGCTGCGCCACCTCACACGCGCTACATGTGTCTCAATTTGAGCCTAGCCTTAAGGAAGCAGATGAATTTACTAAAGGCTACGCGTCACCATCGACAAGAAACCCGTGGTATGATGGCGAGTGTGAGCATAAAAAAGTATGTCCAAGTCCAAGTCCAAGTATGTCTACGTTGGACAAAAATGCCAGCAATATGTACCTCCTTTGCCGCTCAGCCACTAAGGAAGCAGATGAATTTACTGAAGGCCACGCGCCACCACCGACAAGAAACCCGTGGTATGATGGCGAGTGCGAGCATAAAAAAGCAGAGGACGCGCAAGTAGGTATGTCTACGTCGGACAAAAATGCCAACAATATATACCTCCTTTGCCGCTCAGCCATTAAGGAAGCAGATGAATTTACTAAAGGCCACGCGCCGTGAGCATAAAAAGCGAGCAACCAACGAGGCGTCGGAGGGAAACTGAGTGTGCGCTGCTCTATTGAAGTCAAGGAAAAGTGTGATGTAGTCCGCAGGAAGCCAGGTCAAATTCGGTGGCGGAACTGACAGAGCTCTTCCGTGACTATCAGAGGTAAATATAGTGGCTATACAGTCTGGGTGACCAGTAGCCCGCTGCCTTAAGTCGTTGTATAGTTAGAGGGGGACTATTGCGAAGGTCAATAATAAAATGTTGCGACAAGCTTAATTTACTTGGTTTTTTGCATATAAATTCCCGGAGCTTAATTGCCACACCTCGTATGCTATATTGCGTCAATCATATTCATGTTGTGTGTGGTTTATTTTTCACACAAATGAAACTGACCGACAGTTTAATGCCGATTCCGAACGGCGTGAGCCGAGAAGCTTTTTAATGGCAAGTATACTACGGAGGATTTTGTCAGTATCCCGCCGAGGAGGGACGCGGAGAAATAAACATTCGATGGCGTTGGTGTTATCGGGAGCCCAACTCGCATCAGAGTCCAACACACTAAGCACTGCACCACGGCGCCCTAAAAAAAATCAATTTAAGATTCGACAAAGTTGCACTTACGTTGTTGACATCGTACAGTTTTTTTTTTTTTTTTTTACAAAGAACAACATTGGAGGTTAGAGTTATTGTGTTCTCTAATACAAAGGGCCTTCTCGCATAGTTTTCCTAAATTGCTCCCACGCTCACTTATGTCATGGCTTCCTGTGGCATGTAAGAAAATGGCTCACCTGATAAATGTCTGATCCCCATCCAATATAACTTGTGATCAATTTTATTTTTGGATGAGCAATCTCGCAATTGTAAGTTTAGGTCATTATCACTGAGGAGAAAGGAAGATTGCTCTTGTAGACCCCCGTTCCATCAGACCGTCAGCGTTTAGCATTAACATAAACAATGATATCGGTTATCATAGGTTTTCACAACTTTTTCGTGTGATATCGTTTTCTCTTTTTTTATTTATTTCTTTCTTACAAAATTTGTAATAAAAAAAAAAAATAATAAAATGAAAAATAAAAAATAAGAAATAAAACTAAATTCTTGTGATTATGAAATCCTTCCGATTGGGCTTTTACTTTGTGCAGAGGTCGTCATTAAAACTCTTCTTCTACAAGGAACGCGCATAATTCACGATTGGCACTTAAAACAAACAACACATACAATGAATGTGTATAAAAAATCGAGACACAAATTGCTATCACGAATTGTATGATTACGACTAGAAATAAAGGGAATTAAGTCCTAATTTCCTTTTTGTTGCGGTTGCCATCTATCTAAATTTGTAATGTCATTTCATCAGTTTCCTTTTCAACTCTACTAGTGGGAAGTATAATCAAACCATTTACAATAAGCTTGGAAAATCAAAACTATTAAGTTGGTGCATTTAATCCTGCTTAATGCCATTTATCTGAGCTTGGTTAGCTGCAGCTAGTTCGCTGTCCTTGCGACATGTCTGAGAAGAAAAATTGATACTCGTATACAGTACATGTTCAAGAGTGTAATAATTGCAATTTACCTGATACCAAACGACAAGTCGTCCTCCAAGCATAAATGTAAATACCAATGCTGGTCCGGATCTTTCAAATGGATCGCTAACCATGTAATGCTGATAAACGCCGAGCAACATGAGTACAAGCAGGGTCACGTTGGCAGTGTTTTTGACTTTATCTATGCATCGAAAGTTGAATGATGTGAATTATTGGAGAAAGGCATTTGAATGGGATTGCTTACGATACGGGACAAGTGCCATAGCTAGACCACATACGACTTCCAGAATTCCAACGCAGCGGCGATACCATTTAGAAGGGACCTTGAGGCCAAATATGACGGTTACGGGAAACACCTTTGCATACTTGACATATTCTGTCCGCTAAATATACAAAAACGAAATATATTTCATAAACAAAATAAATGTATTCCACAATAGATTAATGTTATTTATTTCGTACAAACGTTGTAGATATATTCTAATTCTGTTGCTACTATGAAACAAATGCGGTTCATCTATTAACATTGTATTCTCGCTCGAGTGACAGTGGCTATACAGTGCGATTTCTACATATCATACACTTGCACAAGATCATCTTTGCCAATGTCTTGACATGCAGTCATTTTGTCTCGTATTTAAAAATATTTCTCAATAAAACTGTCGCCGATTAGGTAAGAGCAGATATAGCCCTTGAAATCACTCAAGGTCTCAAAACAAACAAACAGGGCAATCTGTCGTCTGATAGCTAGGAAATGCTAATTTCGGAAATTGCTCCATCACTTCGATCATTAACAAATAATTAACACCAAAAATAGCTTGTAAGTGTTTGCCCTTTTAATCCCCATGAAGCCTACAATGCTCGAAAAAAACAATGTAAACAATCCGACATGATTCAAACAAAATGCCTCTTGTATCGATATTTTTATCGATCATGTTTCATGTATCCATCAACCAATGAGGCTGTATACACGAGAATATATCACCCAAAAAAAACCGGTTTTGTGCGAGAGGGAGCTGAAGGTTGCGGTACGAAACGGAGTACCATTTTCCTCCGCAAATTTAGTGGGTGAACAGAAGTGGAAAACTAATACATATACAACTCTTCAGTTTTCGAGTCCGCACTTTTTTTGCCTGGTGTTGCGCTTCAATCGTCATTGGTCTTTCAAGCAGTGAACATCGGAAAAAACAAAGGGACATTTTAGTGCGTGGTCACACTTAATATCTCTGTCAAAGGAAATATCTCTTTCAAATGAAATGTCAAAATGACAGGAACACTAACACAATTGAACAAGGTTCACATATACAATTTTTTCCTCTAGAAAAATGAATCTCGTGTATGCTTCAATGTAGAGCATCAAACCAGTCTTCCTGCTGCTAGCGATATTCTCGTGTATACAGGCCCAATGAGTATAATAACACTCCTACACAAAGCTCTTTACAAACAAAATGCCGAAATTAAAAACAAAAATTGATAATAATAATATTTGTATACGTATGTAGGATAGCACCGTCCTGGTACGATAGACATACATGTATGGAATCAAGTCGAAAGCCATTCATTTTTGTTTTTTAGATTTAATAATTCTATTTGCCGAATAGGACACTCGTCATGGGTTATATGTACGAATTCACTTCGAATACATACAATTCTTTTGGGGTTTTATTAAATTGTTTTGATATCTGTTTGGCAAGGAATGAAGACGATGTGTACACGAGCCCCATGAGAATATAAAAATCGCTTAGCCAAAAAAGCGACTTTAATAAGCAATGGTTTTTTCGCGCGAGAAACTGAGAGATATAAATAGCGCGAAACAGATTTCAAAAAGGTGAACGTGGAAATAGTACAAGATTGGCTGTATAAACATATGTATTTGGAAACCTGTATGTCCATAAGTGTCGTATCAACACGTAGTGCAGGCAAGCGATATACCAGATTTTCAAATTTCTATTTAAAACGATTGATGTGAGTCGGATTTTCTGTCGGTGATATTTGCGTTTTTTAAAACAACTTACAGTCGTCATAAATTGAAAAGTCATACCGCTGCAATCTAGTAACCACAACTTCTCTTCTTCTTATCGGGCGCTTCAGTTCAGGGTGAACTTGGGCCTCAACCAACATGCCCCTCCCACTAGCACGATCTTTTGCTAGCCTTTTCCATTGGTTGAAGCTCCAGTCTGGAGCTTTGGTGTCCACTGGCTCTATATGGCCTAGCCACCTTAGTCGTTGAATCCGTAGGCGCCTGAATAGACTCATGTCGCTGTACAGCCCGTAAAGCTCGTCGTTGAATCTTTCCCTCCATCCCCCGTCTGCGTTTATAGGACCGAAATACACACGCAAGGCCAAGGACTTCCTCATCTGCTTTTGACAGTGTCCATGCTTCTGCGCCGTACAGAAGGACCGGGATGATAAGTGTATTGTTTAGAGTGTACTTAATCGTTCGGGAGAGGGCTCTAATTGGGGCAAGACTGATTCTGCGTTTGATTTCGGAACTGATGTCGTTGTTCTAGGTCACTACGGAGCCAAGGTAGACGAAGTCCTTAATTATCTCAAACTGATGTGTGCCAATGCAAACGTTCTGGCCAAGGCGTCGGTGAGGACCGTGCTTTTTTTATTACAGCATATATGTATATACATACATATTTAGTTTTACCTTTACGAGTATGCCAAACCAATTTTCGCCGCCTCCGCCTCAATATTCGAAATTGCCTCATTGACATCTCGCTGTGTTCTTCCGATGATGTCAATGTCATCCGCATATACGAGGAGTTGTTGAGGACTTGAAATAAATTGTGCCTCTTGTGTTGGCCAATTTTGCTTTTTTCTTTTTCTTTTGGTGAGGTTACAGCCCATGAAGGACCAGAGCCAAGCTTCTCTCAATCATCCATGTTGTGTGTAATTTATTTTTGCACACAGGTGAAAGGGACCTGTAGTTTAATGCCGATTCCGAACGGCGTGGGTCGAGAAGCTCTTTCATGACGCCGCGAAATAAAGATTCCATGGCGTTGGTGCTATCGAGATCCGAACTCGTTCATCGTGCTTCAGAGTCCAACACACTAACCACTGCCCACGGCGCCCTCAATGAATTTTGCTTAGTGTATTTCTAATACGATGTTGAAGAAATTACACAAAAGCGCATCGCCCTGCCTAAATCCTTTTTTGACATCAAAACTATCGGTCAGGTCTGCACCGATTCGGATGGAGCAGCGAGCATTCTCCAAAGTCATCCTGCATAGTCTGACGAACTCAGCATGTCATTGAGACATAGCCTTGAAAGCTCGTCTCTAATTACGCTGGCGTATGCGAGTTTTAAGTCGACAAATAGGTAGCGAGGGCCGACCTGAAATTCATTAGTTTTTTTCAGTTTTTTTTCCGTAGTGTGAACATTTGGTCGATTGTGAATTTCCCTGGCCTGAAGCCACACTGATAAGGACCTATTAGTTTATTTACAAAAGGCTTCAGGCGTTCACACAAAACGGCAGAGAAGAACGTAAGCCCGATTTTAAGAAGGCCATTCCTCTGTAGGTGACGCAGTCAAAGGGGCCTCCTTTCTTATGGATCGGGCAAACGATGCTGAAACTCCATTTCTCAGGCACTTTTTTTTTTTTAGGGATTCGCGCAGGTTCAAGAGTTTTTATATTCTCCTATGATGTGCTGTTACACACACAACCGGAACGGAGTGCAGTGCTTTGGGTCGTTGATGTTGGTTCACTACTCTCAGAGGTGGTTGTCCTAGATAGGACGAGAGCCTGCCAAATTCGGCGTTGGTTATAGTCCGTAATAATTCGTTCGAGCACTTTTAATATTGCATACGCAGAGGATGAATTTCAGTTGATCATATACTGTGAGTGTTATGCCTGCAGCAGTACCTCTGGGCACTTTCCATTCACAACTGCGTTGCATAGTTTTTGTCCGTATAGGAGTTACTTTTTCTTGGCCATGAAGCGAATTTGAACTATAGATGTTAACCACGGCCATGCTTTCCTCTGATCATATTCTACAGATGAACTGCTGCATGCTCTTAACCAAGACATCTCCAGCTGCTTTGAAGAGCCCAGCGGATAGTCCGTCTGCGGCAGCAACTTTGCTACACTCGAGTTTCGATATGGCGGTCTTAATTTCGTCGAGGTGGGGGGGACGGAATTCTCTGTGATCTTCGTCGTTAAAAAATGTATCATTTTGCCTGGCAGCGATATACTGACTATTATTGCAGTTATACAGTCTATAGAAGTCGTTTTTCCATACTCTCAGCATCGACTGCGATTCTACTACTAGATGTCCGTTCTCTTCCCTACAGGCTCTGGTTCTGGCATTTTCGCTTAATCTGTTGCATTAACACCTCTCCAAGTCCTCAATCGCGCGTTTCTCGTATTCTTTCTTCTGTCTCCCGAGAAGTTTATGCTCCTCCCTTCTTTTTAACTCGTAGGGCTTGACATTGGACATTATTAATTCCATCAAGCCACCGATACCTCGAGCATATACCATCGCACAGAGAAGATATTGTAAACAAAATATGTAGTTCAATGTAACTTGGAACTAGTCGTCTACTTTCCCTTCTAAGAAACAACAGAGAGAAATATTGTTCCAAGGTAAGAGGAGAACAATTTCTCGTGGTGAAGAGAAAGTCTTAAATGAATAACGTGTAATTATACTTTAGCTTATTGCAATATACTTCAGCACAACACAAGCTGCAGAGCGCCACACTTCCGCCATCGAATTCGATTGTTGATCTATTAGATGCCTCCTTTTTCCTATTAGTAATTCCATCTCAAAGACGACTTCTCTCCGGATTCCGACGGTCTACCAGTCATATTACTCAAGAAGTATGTCAACTTTCTATGCAAACTTCTTTCTACCCTCTTTCGCCTTTCACTTCGTCAGGCTTCATTCCCAACAATTTGGAAAACTCTTTCATCTTCCCCATGCACGAAAAGGGCTCTAAGATTGATATTTCCAACAATAGACCGATTGCCAGAGGGCGCCGTGGCGCAGTGGTTAGTGTGTTGGACTCTGGCGTAGTATAACTTGCCTGGAAAAAGCTTCTCGACTCACGCCCTTCTCAATCGGCATTAAACTGTAGGTGCCTTTCGAGAGAAGCTTGGCTCTGGTCCTTCATGGTCTGTAACGCCACCAAAGAAGAAGAGACCGATTGCCAAGGTGGCTTCTATCCCTAAACTCTTCGAGTCCATTGTGCATGACCCATCTCTTCTCCCCGCCAGCAAGGTTTTCTAAAGGGTAGATCCACCAAAACCAATGTTATCGATTTTGCCTCCAAAACGCTTTTGACATTGGAGCAAGGCAATGAAGTAGATGTTGTTACTACCTACTTCAGCAAAACTTTCGACAAGTTAAGCCATCCATCGATCTATTTTAAACTTAAGGCTTTAGACATAGCTTAAATTATATCTCGAGAATCGACAGTACAAAGTACTTTTCAGAAGTACAATTTCTGACCCAATCATTGCCTCTTCCGGTATCCCACAAGGCAGCCATCTCGGTCCTTCAATTTTTGTCCTAAACGTTAACCATGTGGACTTTATCATAAAAAACTCCAGCTTGTCCATTTATGCTGATGATATAAAAATTGGTAGGACAATACATATCTACTCCGGCTGAATCGCTCGCACTCAAAAATGACTTTAATTCCCCCGGTACTTAGTGTGATTATAACTTCCTAGAACTCAAAGTCGGTATGTGCCAGTTTGTTATCTTTTCTCGACAACGCCCCTCATCAACTCCCAGAACTTACTACCTTCTTAACGAGCCCGTACCCCAAGTCTCTTTCACTCGAGACCTGGGAATAATTTGTGATTCTCTCCCATTTTAATCATATGATATAAAAAGCTATTTCTGTCGTTGGCAAATCCCTCAGACCTCTTCTTCACGCCACTCAAGTCCGGTCGCCATACTTTGCCCTAAGGTGTCTCCCATGGTCTGACAGAATTTGATTACCGCCCTACGAAAATCGGTTGCACTTGATAGACTTACAAACTCTGAAAGCACGTCGGAAAGTAGCAGACATACTTTTCGTATACCAGCTGCTAGTTGGAACTATGGATTTTCCTGCCCTTTTGGAATTGATCTCACTTAATACCAACTGTCACCGCTTAAGTAATAGTTGTGCACAGGACATTGAACGCCGAATGCATGCCTCGACCAGTGTGTCAAATCCGGCGTAAACAGGGGCTGCCCGCTTGGTGCTTCTAATGCCTCTGGAATTTATGCCCAAGCGTCGCCGTTCTTTCTGTTGGCTTATGCTTAGCGGGTGTCCGTCTCAAAGCACAGGCGGCGCTAAATGTGATCGATGATTGGTGTACAAGAAATGGGCTGTTCGTTAATCCTCTTAAGACCGATGACGTTCGCTTCACGAGAAGGAGGAAAAATACTGACATGATTCAGCTGGTACTGAAAGCTGCTCCCATCCCGGTATCCAAGAAAGCTAAGTACCTGGGAGTCATCTTAGATAGCAAGCTTCGTTGGTCAAAAACCACCAAACCGAGCAGAGCCAAGCTTCTCTCAATCACCCATATTGTGTGTGATTTATTTTTCACACAGGTAAGAGGGACCTACGGTTTAATTCTGATGCCGAACGGCGTGCGTCGAGAAGTTTTTTCATGGCAACACGGGAGGTTTTGCGAGTACTCCGCCGAGAAGAGGCGCTGCGAAATAAACATGCGATGGCGTTGGAGTTATCGGGATCTGAACTCACTCATCGTGCATCAGAGTCCAACACGCTAACCACTGTGCCACGGCGCCTTCAAGAGATCACTCGCATAATAATAGCAATTGTAAGGTTTCTTTCTTCCAATCAAATTTTACAAGATTTGCAATTGCCAGTGTGTGAGCACGAAAGCCATTCACTTCCGAGAAGAACCGCGAACAATAATTAGTCTTTGCACATAAATATCTCAACTGGACAGTTGCAAGGTGGAAAAAACGCCCTTTTATGCCGGTGACACAGTGAGGGCAGAAGCTAAAAATAGAGAAGGAAAGGAGACACCAATGGGCAAAGGTCTTGAACAAATGTACAACACCGACGAGCAGAGTCGTGAAGTGAGAATTAACCGCCGGTTCCCCAAAAACACTGGCTACCATATGTGTTATGCTTCGCTCCACTAACAAAAAACAACACGAATGACTCGCTATGTGCCTATAATGTTTACACTTGGTCAGTATGACAATTGTTCAACACAGAACGCAAGCGGGCCAGGGATTTGACGGCATGTGAATTGTCGTAACAGCCACGACGTGACTTAACCTACGTGCGAATAAGGAAGCGGATCGCGGGGATGAACTATGGAGGCGGGAAGTGGTGTCAGAGGGAGGATATTATTTGGACGTGATTTGGAGTGTTACATGGATGGGTAAAGAGATTTTTTAATAAAAGATATAGATAAGTGAAAGTCGGGGGATAGTTGTGTTTGGTTAGCTAAGCTAAGGTCGTGGTTGGTTCGATGAAGGGGAAGTTGAAAGACCGGTATAGACCTTAAGCGGCAAGGTCGGAGGTTTCTGCTATCTGCTGGAGCACTCAGACGGAAATACTGATCCATGCTCTGTTGTGTCATCCTCCTCACAACATGCAGCACAAGTAGGCGTCCCACTTATGCCAAGCCCGCAGAGATGCTTAGCAAAAGTGAAATGGCCTGTAATGACTCCCACAAGTCTCCTGCAGTCAATTCTCCTTAAGGACAGAAGTCATCCTGCATCCTGGATAATACCTCCATTTACGGTTTTATTTTTTATTTTAGAAACTCGCACAGGTTCAAGAGTTTATATTCTCTTATGATGTGTTATATACACACAACCTGGACGGAGTGCAGTGGTTTGGGTCGTTGATGTTCGTTAGGTCTCAGGGGTGGTTGTTGACCAAATTCCACGTTGGTTATAGTCCGTAATCCGTAGTAATTCGTTCATGGTCAAGTTGACCATATACTGTGAGTGTTATGCCTGCAGCAGTACGTCTGGTCACTTTCCTTTCACAGCTGCGTTGCATAATATTTGTCCGTATAGGAAATACTTTTTCTTGGCTATGAAGCGAATTTGAACTAAAGACCTTCCGCTCGGCGGTCGATGATGTTAACCACTGCACTACGGCCACCCCATTGTGTTTTGTGTATTAAATACCCAATTGTTAATGTAGGAATTTACCGTAGCCCCAGATAGACCTAGAGCGGGTTCAGGTCCTGAGAGAATCTCATTTCCTGGGATCCCAGAGTGACCTGGAACCCATACAAGCCTTATTGAATTTAGTCTTCTGACTCTGGTCAAGAAGGTCTTGAGTGCATGTACTAACTTGGAGCTAGTTAAAAGGTTGGACACAGCTTTAAGTGCAGTTTCTCTGTCCCTGCAGACGCATTATCCTTTTTCCCTCCACCTGTGCCTCTTCACAATATAGTGTATTGCGTATATCTCTGATTAAAAGACAAACTCATATTTTCCTAACGAAAAGTGCAGTCAGACGACTACTCAAAGAAGATCCCAGATCCGCCAAAGCACAGTAGGATAACAGGTGTCTATGCGTTCTTGCGCAAGCGCACTGTTATTCCTGTGCGAGTTATACCATAAGCCAGAGCACACCCCCTGACAAATATATCAAGGGGTGGAAGGTTCATCATAGCATACAGAGCAGCTGAGACAAACTGTTCCTGGATATGGGTGAAAGAGGCAACGATGTGTTTGCGTGCTAGCCTGTTCCACCAATCCATCGATGAATATGAGATTACATGTCTTATCATTGCCATGTAGATCCAAAGGACCTTTGCCGGCGATAAGCCCCATGTTTTGCCAAGTCAACGAAAATGCCCCGCGCGTACTCTTTCTTTTCGAGTGCGCATTCAATTCTTCCAACTAGGTTTTGAAGTCCAGTTTCGCAGAATTTTCCGCACTGATAAGCATGTTGCATCTCCGAAAAAGGATGGATTTGAAGGGCAACTTTAGGTACGTGAATCTCTTCCAATGTTAGATGTTAATTGGTCTAAAACTCTTGGCAAGTGAGTAATCCTCTTTTCCTATTTTGGGAATAAAAACTACTTTCACCGTGCGCCAAAGGAATAGGTATGTAGGCAAGTGACAGACTGGCAGTGAAAATTGTTTTCAAAGTAGGAAGCAGCCGCCTTATACCTTTTTGCAGCATAACAGGGTATATCCCGTTGATGCCTGGCGATTTAAAGCCATCGAAGCGTGCCACAGCAAATTCAATGGCTTCAGTCGTTACCGAGGTGTTTTTATCGTTTCAGTTGCATTTTCCCTTGAAGGATTTTGCAACGAGCCGATGGCTATCTGATTTCCCGGAAAATAAGCCTGAAACAGTAAACTAAGAGCTTCCACCTTAGACTCAGTAAAGGTACCATCAGATTTTCTGAGTGCATCCAGCTTTATCTATTTTCCCGTTTGAGGACTTTAGCCAACTTGCTAGTCGCATTCAGAGATTTGATCTCTGCGCAGAAGGTCTTATAAGAATCATTTTTCTCTTTACAAATAAGTATCTTGTATTCTTTTTGCGTCGACCAATGCTTGTTCCAGTCATCTTACGAATTCGATTTGAGCGATCTATTCAGGAGACTAATGTGTTCCCTGTCAAGACTTTGGAGATCGGCATTCCACCAGGGAACCAATTTCCTGCAGGGAAATCTGCTGACAAGATGTGCGAGTTCAAGACAATTGGTGATGATGCAAGCTGCATGTTGAGGCATGGTGGTCGTAAACGAGGCAGTTAGAGCACATTGAATTTTTCCTTATTGTGTCGGAGCGAGTTCTGATGTCCTTACTTACTTACTTATCAGGCCAGCGATCCATGGAGGATCTGAGCCTGAGCTATAGCTACCTTCCATCCTTGACGGTCCCGGGCACGCTGCTTCCAGTAATCAATACCAAGATGTCTTACATCCGCGATTACTCGGTCTTTATACCGGAGGTTCGGTCTTCCACTTCTTCTCGAACCAGGAGGCTCGGAGTCGAAGACCCTCTTAGCTGGAGCGTTGATGTCCATGCGCTCGATGTGGCCGAGCCAGTGTAGTCGACGGATCTTTGCCTTGCGGACTACATCCACATGTTCCTACAGCTCGTAAAGTTCGCGGTTGTGTCTTCTTCTCCATTCACCTTCCTCACAGACAGGACCAAATATCTGGCGCCGAATTTTTCTCTCGAATGAACCCAAGATCAGTTCCGCTGCCCTGCTTATTGTCCAGCTTTCGGCTCCGTACAGCAAGACTGGCAGTATGAGCGTTTTGTAAAGCATGACTTTCGAGTGAGGAGTTTTGACCCCAGTTGTTTGGACAAGCCGAAGTAGCAGCGGTTGCCAAGGGCGATTCTATTCCGGATCCCCACTGTGGTGTCATTTGTGGAATTTACGTTTGCCCCGAAGTAGACAAACTCCTTACATACCTCGAAATTGTAGCTGTCAATTATTATATTTTGTCCCAGGTGGTGAGCGACGGATTGGTTTTTGCTTGACAGCATGTACTTCGTCTTGTCCTCATTGACCTTAAGACCAACTCGTTTCGTCTGTTCTTCAATCGCCGTGAATGCTTCCACAATGCCAAGGCGAGAACACGCGATGATATCGATATCATCCGCGTATCCTAGCAGCTGGACGGACTTGTAGAAGATAGTGCCTTCCCTGTTGACGCCTGCCCGTCGCACTATCTGCTCCAGCACCAGGTTGAAGAAGTCACATGACAGCGCATCTCCTTGCCGAAATCCGGTGCATGCTTCAAACGGTTCCGAAGTCCTAGAACCTAGTTGCACGGTGCATCGACGGCGCGACACAACTGGATCAGTTTTCCAGGGACCCGAATTCGGCCATCGCGCCAAACAGTCCTTCGCGATGAATGCTGTCGTATGGGGCTTTGAAATCGATGAAATGATGGTGTGTATCGATTCGAAACTCGTTGGTCTTTTCCAGGATTTGTCGAAGTGTGAAAATTTGGTCTATAGTCGATTTGCCGGGTCTATAGTAGCTGCCGATTAGTGCGGTGCAAAATGGCCTTAGACGTTCACAGAGTACGCTGGACAGGATCTTGTATGCGACATTGAGCAGGGATATACCTCTATAGTTCTTGCAAGAGGTAGGATCGCCCTTTAGAGCTGGTATTCCAATCGTCGGGCATTCTTTCATCTTCCCAAATTCTGCAGATGATCTGGTGCATACTCCCTACCAGAACATCTCCGCCAGTCTTGAAGAGCTCTGATGGCAAGCCATCTGAGCCTGCAGCCTTGTTATTCTTCAGCGATTTCCTCGGTCCCTAGCACTCTCTCTTGGTCATGCTCGTTAAGCAGCTGCTGGAAATGCTGCTTAAATACATCCACTATTCCCTGCGGGTCGGTGACAAGAATACCCTCGCAGTTTCGAAGAGCCTGGGTGCCTGTTTTGAAGCCTCCTGCAAGGCCTTTGGCTTTCTTGTAAAAGGCTCGTGTTTTATGTTTATCCCTAGACTCCTCGATATTCTTGAGCTGGGAAGCTGCGAAGATCCTTTTCTTTTGTCGCAATAGTTTTTTCTCCTCCCTTCTTCTGGCTCGCTGCCCTGGTTTTCCTCTGCAGCGCCTTTTGGTACGCCTCGTCGGTTGCTGCCTTTTTCTGCTCACACTCGCCTTCATACCACGGGTTTCTTGTCGGGGGTGGTAGGTAGCCTAAGGTGGTTTCGACTACCTCGGTTACCTCGTTTGGTAACACTTGCATATAAAAGTTGTCCTGCCGCTGTCCTGCCTAAATCGTGCCCAGAATTTTTCTCTCAAAATGACCAAGCCTCATTCGCTTTCCATAAGGTCCATGTTTATGCGCCATAAAGAAGGACCGGTAAGATAAGGGCTCTGTTTCTCAATTGCCTCCCGAGCCCAAAGAACCAGCCGTTGGCAAGAGTTATTCTGCGTTTAATTTCGGCACTGATATCATTGCTGCATGTCACTGCGGAGCCAAGGTAAATGAAGTCCTTGATTACCTCGAAATTATACCTGTCAATATGTGCGTCCTGGCCAAAACGCCGGCCGGTTGTTCGTATCATTTTTCGATGACAGCATACATTTTTTTTTTTTTTTTTTTGTAGAGACTCGCGCAGGTTCAAGAGCTTTTTTTTTTTTTTTTTTTTTTTTTTTAATGTATTCTCTTATGATGTGTTTACACACACAACCTGAACGGAGTGCAGTGGTTGGGGTCGTAGATGTTCGTTCACTACTCTCAGGGGTGGTTGTCCTAGGCCTAGATAGGACGAGAGCCGACCAAATTCCGCGTTGGTTATATAGTCCGTAGTAATTCGTTCGTGCACTTTTAGTATTGCATACGCAGAGGATGAATTTGGGTTGACCATATACTGTGAGTGTTATGCCTGCAGCAGTACGTCTGCATACTTTTTGTCCGTATAGGAATTACTTTTTCTTGGCTAGGCTACGAAGCGAATTTGAACCATAGACCTTTCGCTCGGCGGTCGATGATGTTAACCACCGCACCACGGCCACCCCAATATACTCGTATTTCGTCTTTCCCTCATTTACCGCCAGACCCATTTTAGCCGCTTCCGCCTCAATGCGCGTAAGGGATTCAATGACATCTCGCTGAGTTCGTTCAAATGTTATGTTTAGTCAATTTTTATTTTCGTTTCTGTTTCTTTGTTTTGTTTGTATTATTATTTCGTTTAATAAATCGTAAAAAATCAGTGTCACTAAAAAAAATCGTTTTTGTTGGTTTCCTCTAATGTCCGTTGTAACCAAAACCAATATGTTGTTTGCTCATGTGGGGTGCTTTAGTTTTGTCCAATGTTGTATGTATGTATCTTAAAATGCAGTGGAAAATATACAATGTATATGTATGTATACGGGCAATTCGTCCAGTAATCAAGCGAAATGAGCAATTTACTTTCCCCGGTGGAATTATTATAGTCTCTGACAAGCGGGCCAATGAACCCATAAGCAAAGATACCGACGAAAAATGATGAATGACCTTGCCCTTTCGAAAAATAAAACTTAGAGAAAAAACACTGCTGAGAAATATTTGAAGGCAACAACTAATTTGCTACCGTTCTTGATATTAAGAAATATATTTTAGTTCCTGACGCCAAGTATTAACACAGAATGAGACGCATATTTCCGTAAACAATATATGATTTTCCGCCATAAGACCTTCTACATACATATGTACATATCTGCCTTGTCTCTTTTATAGATGTTTTGAAAAACAAAAAACGAATAGGACACTTATACAAGTGTGTATTAATAACTTTATCTTGCATCGGAAGTTCAAGGAAGAAAAAAATAAATTCACACCATAATTTTACAGAGGCCATTTGCGATAAATAAATAAGTGCTCATATGTGTTCAGGTACACCCTCTACTTATATTTAATTTAAATAGTATCTGTATAGTAAAGGAAAATATTACCAACAACAGACGCGAGAAGGAATTAACGTCACTTTACGTGTAAATTTAGAAATAATATTTATAAATAAATATTATACATATTTGAAGAATGAAATTACGAGTAAAACCATGTCTGTGACACATCAAAATGTTGGCATTTCAGCGATGAGACAAACAGCATTTTGCCAATCCTATGCTCACTCGAAACACCAAGGTCCTGGTAATCCTTTCGTTCATTTTTTTTATTTTTTTTTTTCGCTTAATTTATTTTAAATGCACAATGTCGGTTATGCCTTGTCGGGCCAACTTACCAAGTCTCTGTATAAATCCTTGCTTATGTGCGGTGTCAGCTTTAAAGTTCCAACAAAGACAAAGAATAATCCAAGCAGAACTGAAAGACTCTTTAGAACGATTGTATTCGACGATGCCATTTTTATATATTTCTTAACGTTATCCGTTTTGAAGCCCTTTTTTACGAAAAAAAAAAATAACAAATACCACGATTCGCTAAATGTCTATAAAAAGAATAAACGCATTCACTACTAGTCCCTAGGCCGATGCTCGCAAACTACATGCATATAAAGCATATAAACATAATGCAAAATCTGTCAGGAGATTAGATGCATTCAATTTTCACTTTACGTGGGCAGTGGTTTATTTTTCGTTCTAGCTAACTTTCTTTTTTATCAAAACCGATTAAGTAATAGTATTCGTATAATTAGTTAAACAACAGAAAGAGCTAGAGGAGAGAATGAGGAAAGTTCGTTACTAAAACTAAACGTGATTGACTATTCGAATTTCTGAGAGATAATAATAAGTCGCGCTAAATTCTACGTATTGCCAAAACCGAGAGGCCCTTCGCCCGGAAAATCGATTCTGTGGCTAAGTGGATCGAAATGATTCTACTCAGAGCTCATAGGCAGTGAGGCGTATTTGTGGTGACCGTGCGCAGAGCTATTTCGGTTATTTTTTTTTTGTTTTAACTTGACAGTAGCTCTCAAACTAAAGGTGTGTACTTCTGTTTTTTTTGTTTTACTAATTATTATTTCCAACACAATCGTTACAATTTTTTGCAATCTTTGTACTTTTAAGAGGAACAAGTTCATGAAAAGTTAAAATATTGCAGTTTATTAGGAAATAAATGTAATAAATCTCACATACTTACCATAATGCCATCCCTGGACGACCAGTCTGACGTTTATGATGTCACCCTTAATCGGCTGTTTATCAGCATGTGTGAATTGGTGTGAATTCAACACAACAACCAACAAAGTGCTTATTTTACTATAAACTTTTGATTTTTTTGCAAAATCCACGTGAAAGAAATGTGTAGCATGGGCGAGGACGACTTCGGGGATGAAGGTGGCCTTCATGCAATGATCAACGACGAGCAAGTGAATGAATTCGAAAGCTGCGCAAAGTGCGGATCGAAAGGGATTTTGGTTAAAGTGAAATTTCGCGCAACCGAATGTACGGACTGTTTTCTCACAAACACTCGACACAAGTTTAGAGCCGTACTGGGTTCATCAAAGGTACTACCGAAGGGAGCAGAGGTACTCCTCCTCTTCGATGGAAGCGCCGAGAGCATCGTCTTACTGGACATGTTGTACTACGCACAAAATCAGAATACATTTAAGCGGCTCCATGTGGAGACGAAAGTGCTTTTCATCGACGAAAACTTGATCGCATCGACATCGGCATCCGGTGCAGTAAATGTGCACGAAGTCAAGGCATTTCTATCTAAATATAATTTCCCCACTTTTATCGTATGCATCGGGAAAGAAGACTCCCTCTACGGATTCGACGAACTGGATTCCTATTTAGACTATTGTCAAGGATCAAATAAATTTGTGGAATCTGTTCGAGATATCAAAACGTTAACATCTCGTCAGGATTTCATTAAAAGAACTAAGATTCGAGTGATTCAGAACGCGGCCGATCGACTAAAATGCAACTTTGTTTTTTCGCCAGATATCAGCACTACCCTTGCGACCGAATTGTTGAATTGCATATCGCTGGGAAGGGGTAGTTCAGCGGCACAAGACATATCACTGTTAGATGATCGATTGCAAAATCTCAAAATAGTCAGACCTCTACGAACCTTAGATGCCCAAGAAGTCAAATTATATTTGCAAGTTAACGATCTGACACCAATAAAAACTCGACAGTACGGTGAACTGCTTGGACCAAACGCGAGTATTCAGAATCTAACGAAGCAGTTTATCGACGACTTACAGGCGAACTTTTCGTCTACTGTATCAACTGTTTTTAGAACTGGAGATAAAATGTCTCATCATTCAAACAACTTGTGCGACAAAGAGAAAACACTAAAGTGCACCTTTTGTAAATCCCACATCAATAACCAAGCAACGCAAACGCTGCAAGCAAAAGAATTCTCTCGATTAGTATCAACGATAGGCAGTCGTCTGGAGAATTACACAGACTTGAAATTAACCTCCACCAACGAAGAAAACAACAGCGAGATGACCCAGACCGTCTGCCATTCTTGTCGGAACATCCAAAACGATTGCGTCAATAAAGAATTTCCAAAATAAAGAGAAATCGTTGAGTTTTATTGTAATCTTTATTTCCATGAACGGTGTAAATTATAAATAAATTGGTATACGTATGCAGTTAGGTTTAAGACCGAATCAACACACTCTTACGACACTAAATGCTAGACAATACTAATTGGAACATGGTGAGCAACAAAGACCGACTGACCAATTTCTGAATTTTACGTTTTTGTACCTACCAACCTATTTATTTGTTTATACGTTTCCAAATGATCACATCTATTTTATGTAAATAATTAAATTGAATGTGAAGTATGTAGGTATATTTGAAAATCAAGAGAATTAAAAAAAAACAAAACGAAAGGAATTTGCGAAACATTTAGTGCTGTCTTAAATAGTAGATATTTGTTCGTTTTTCTTTTTTCTCTAATTCTGTACTGGTAATGGAGGTGGAGGGTACGCAAATATTCCAGGTGGTCCCGATGTAAAGGCGGCGGGAACGGCATATTGCTGCACTGGAGCCGGAGGAGCAGGACGCGAGCTATATGCATGGCTTGGCGGAATATTGTAGCTGGAGTTTTGTGTGTATGATGGAACGGATGAGCCGGGTACTGCAGGCTGTGAAAGAATTGGTGCTCTTGCACCGAAACGCGATGAGTTTCCGTTGGCATCAGCTGCTGATGACGGAGCGGACTGTGGGGCTGATGAGAAACGTGATGTTTGACCATTAGATCGTTGGACATTACTTTGTGTATCTACTGCTGCAACATCTTGATGTAATGGTTTAGAGTAATCACGTTGCATTTGTTGATATCCACCGCGATAGCCTCCAGTGCGATCATCGCCAAGACTCCGTTGCTGTCCCATCATTCCGCCGTTCATATGACCACCGCCGCGACCGGTATCACGACCTCGTCCCATGCCATATGGCATTCCAGACTGCGATTGATTTCTACCTTGATATCCACCACGACCGCCCCGCTTATTCGATCCGGAGCCATATTTTGCCATTTCCATCAAACGTGGATTGATAACCTGTGTTAAGACACATTGGGTGATTGAAAAACAGAGTAGATGATGATGAGAAAGCTTACCTGATTAGCCTCGCGCAATACTTGAATCAAATCACTTGCTTTATTGGAATTTGAATTGGTAAATAATGTATATGCCGTTCCCGTGTTGTTTGATCGGCCCGTACGACCAATACGATGCACATAGTCCTCCGAATTCGAGGGGTAATCGTAATTGATTACAAATTTCACATCCTCGACATCTATGTTGTTAAATTTGTTTTCAAGTGACCACGGTGGTGATAGTATTCAGTGTGGAGGGGGGAAAAGAAATGTCATTCAAAGACATAATATGCTATTATCTATTAAATCAAAATAACTCTAAGGATCGAACAAAAATTCTTTCGAGTTTTTTTTTTTTTTTTAATTTTTTTATAGTGGACCTCGACTTCATCTTTCAATTTTTTCTTATTTAATATTTCTTTACCTCGTTCATTATTATTCCAAAAAGATAATACAGCAATTAAATTTGTACTTACCCCAGCCATGGATCTGAAAGTTTTTTTTTTAACTTAACCTAATCGTTGCTCTGTATACCAAATTGAAATAAATTGAAAAAAAAAAGTTGTAAAGAAAATAAATTTCGAAAACTGCTTATTTTAGACAAAAAACTTATCCAATTTAACGGTTTTATGTTTTTTTTTTCTTTTAATTTTTAACACGTAAGTTTGGTTTTACTTTATTCAAAAATCGAAGTCCCTTTGGTTTTGTCGATATTTTTGTTCTCACAAATATTAGAAAAAGAAGAGAATAGTTATAAAAACACAATAATAATTTGTCAGTCAAAAAGCTGGCCGAGAGTCTGAACCCGTATTGCACATTTTAAATATAACTTTCCTGTTTTTGAAATTATATTCCTTTTTTCTTTTTTATAGTTCATCACGAATCAAAGGCACTATATATAGATATATTTTTTGTATGTATATCAAGTGTTTGAAGAAAGACGAAATTGTTTAATCAATCCAATGTTTTTGGCTTAAAACTAAAACTACTTGAATGCATGCACTTAATAAAGTAGAATTTAAAAAAAAAATGAATAAACAAAAACAAGAAAGAGTTAACTCAGTGCGATGAGTTTATAATCATCGTCTTTCATTTCTTATACATATTAGGATATGCACGTAAATAACCATAAAAAAAAATTAAATCGTTCATCGTTTACCAGTTGTTTTACCTGTATAAGTTCACCAGCGGCAGCCATTCTATACATTTCTCTATAGATACACACGATTCGTTGGATATTCCAAACGAACCGAAATTTACCTAATAGTGAGATAGAGAGATAACAGAAACAAAATACAGTAAGTGTTGATGAATCCATGAATTGTAAAAAATCCACAAGATCCGGAGAAAAGAAACAAAATAGTATAATAGCTGTAGCCGGCTGCTGACATGTCTTAGGCAAAGGTAAACACACACGTGAACTAAGATAAACAAAAAAAAGTAAAATATTTTTGATTTCAATTAGTAATTCTTGTTTGTTTTGGTTTTTTTTTTTTTTTATAATTAAGCTTAGGGCTGGTGGTAGATGAAAAATAAGTAAGGCTCCTTCGGTTCCTTACCTTCTTGTTTTTCCATCTCGAATTCTTTGTCTCCATTAACCATACACTGTCGGCGGCTGTAACGCAGCCAGCAATGAAGGAGATCCGTTTTACATACGATTTTTTTTTTTTCTTTTCAATAATGCCTTTCTTCAAGATGTGATAATAACTATTTTTTTTTTATACCAAATCAATGTATTTTTTGAAACTTTTGATTTAAGCCTAGATATTAATAATTAATAAAAATAATTGAGTAATGTTGGTTGTGTTCCTTCCAAAACACATCCTCTCATGCGCATATGTATGTGCCAACAATAATCTGGTTCACACATTTAGGGAATCATATTTTTAAGTTTACCCTAAAAATATTTTTATAAAGCACTACAGAGGAGCAAACATTCAATAAAATTAAAACTAAAAAAATGTTATAAAAAGGAAATTTTTCACCCATTTTATATATGGGCATTAAGAGGAAGCTACAAAACTAGTTGCTCCTCGAATTAATGTTAAAACAATAAAATTTAAAATTCAATTGGAGAAAAATCGTTACACATTTCCTTCGTATACAACCCTATCAGGAATAAGTGGTTTTCTTCGTACGCAAATTGACTCCCCTTGTAGAATGTTATGTGAATATTAAAAATATCATACATATGTATACTATATTACATATCCAAGGCTCAAATTCAAAATTGCATTTTTTTGTTTGCTCGCGATATGAAATTACGGCCATTTCTCTATGTGACTGACTCAAATTCTTTTTGTGATATATACAATTTTCTGGTTTTGATTTCGTTTTTTTTTTTTAACAATATAGAATAGGAATATAAAAATCCTTTCGTCATCAATCCCACACCTCTGGACCCGTTAAGAGTGAATACAAGAGAGAAAACAAATATTCACTTTTTCTCAGACGAATCCCTTTTTATTTTTTGTTTTTTTTTTTTTTTTTAAACCCATTCATTCATTCCATCAAGGTGGTGGGTGGTAGCGAAATAATGAAAGAATTTTTTTATTAAATCCAATTAAAGTGCTCTTACCTAGTCCGCGAGCTGCAACATCCGTTGCAACTAGAATTGACTGTCTTCCATTACGGAATGAAGCCAGAACGTAATCGCGTTCTTGTTGAGATTTATCACCATGAATGGCACATGCTCGCCATCCTTGTCGCGAAATGGTACGTGTTATTTCATCGACACGCTTCTTCGTCTCAACAAATATGATTGTTTTAGTCTCATTTTCCGATGAAATTTCCGTCAACAGCTTGATAAGTTTATTATCTTTCTCTTGTTCTTCGCAAACGTCGACAATTTGCAAGATATTATGATTGGCAGACAGTGTTAGTGAGCCAATGTTAATTTGAATGTAATCATCAAGGAATTCCTCGGCGAGATTACGAACTTCTTTTGGCCATGTAGCCGACCACATGAGTACCTGACGATCGGGTCTTATTTGTTCCATTATCTTACGGATTTGTGGCTCGAAGCCCATATCGAGCATTCGATCAGCTTCGTCGAGCACTAGGTATGTGCAACGACGTAAATTAGTTACGTTTCGCTCAAGAAAATCGATCAATCTTCCAGGAGTAGCAATAACGATTTCGACTCCCCGCTCGAGATCTCGGGCCTGAGAATGCTTTGGAGCGCCACCAAAAATGCACGTATTTCTAACGCGGGTCTGGGAGCCGAAGTCGTTTGCCACTTGCTGAATTTGTTGGGCTAGCTCACGAGTGGGTGCAAGTATCAAAGCAATCGGACCGTCGCCATGCTGTAATCTCGGCTGATTGTTTATATGAACAATAGCCGGGAGTACATAGGCTAGGGTTTTTCCCGATCCGGTTTGAGCTATACCCACCATGTCTCGACCACTAAGAGCGATTGGCCAACCTTGAGCCTGTATGGCTGTTGGCTTATTAAAGCCTTGCTTCTTAATCTCTTCAAGTACGTACTCGGGAAAACCACCCTCTTGGAATTCCAAACTGGGCGTTGGAATACTCTTACCCTTCAGGGTAATTTCATTACTATTCAAATACGAATCGACATCCACTTGTGTCCGGTTCAACACCGTGTCGCATGGCTTGTAGAAATTCTTTTCGAACGGCGTCAATGTAACATCCGACCAACGTATGCGGCGCAAGCGATCGCCTGGCTTTGACTCATTATTACGATTGTCCATGGGTGGTGGCTTATTATATGGTCCGCCACGGTTATGCATTGGTCTACCGCCTCGCATTGGTCCAATACCACCACCGCCGTTCCGGTTATCATGGAATCCACCTCGGCCACCAACATTTGGACGATCTCCAGTGCGCTTGTACCTATAAAAATTCTATTTTCACCACTTGGCCAAGAAAACATTTACATAAGTACGTATTTCTATTCCTATGTTAGTGAGAATCTAACCTGGGCAATCCATACAAATACAGATAGATACACACACGCGTGCATGGATTTAGCTATAAAATATGCTATTACACAAAATGGTCGCAACTCCTGCACTTTACTACACATTGCTTTATTTAAATCTCCCTTCCACGCAGATTATCGAACCAAAAAAATAGTATTTCCCTTTTCCATTTCCACATCTGCGCAGAGGGGACCTTAATAAACTAAAATCGATTGAATAATTTTTATGTACAGCTGACAAAAATTTTCCATTTTTTTTTCTAGATACATATTTATACATAATCGCGAAAAACATTTTGTTAAAACACGTAGAAAAAGGATAAACTATTTCAATTACGAAATACTAAAAATGAAAACCATTCGAAAAAGAACCTGAATCTCATTTTAACTAAATTAAAAAGAAAAATCGATTTCGCCATTTTGAAATTTCGATTTGCTTTTCCTGCACAATTTCTTCTTCGAATTGTAGGTAAGATAGCGCACTTATGACCATTTGATTAGCAAAAATATTTATAAAACAGTATAACTTACATTTTCAAGTTGTTAGTTATTTTCCTGTATTATTAGTAAAATTCTATATGTATTTTAGGAATTTTATGATATTTTTAGAGAGCTTGGCCGCAACACGTCCTTCCCTGAATACAGATTTCACGGGAATGACCTGGTGAATCGATGAGTGAACTCGACTAATTGACTGGAAACAGGGCTGACACTTTATGGAATGTTATAAATTCATTACAGTACTTTTTGTCACATCATTCTATTGATACTTTCTTTCCAAGGGAAGTAGATTCATTTGCTGGTTAATTAAACAGATTACACTAGTAAACACGACTTTTTGCCGTTATACTAATTACATACATATAATATTTTCGGTATTTTTAGTGTATAGGTATTAACAGGTATTGACATATATTACATCGATATATCTAAATAAATTATAAGTTTAAAAGTTTGACATATTTTATGACGGTATATCGAAGAACGTATCATAAATTGCCCATAGTCGGAGTCTACACGAGGGCTTTCTTTTTGCGCCTTTTTCTTTTGAACCTACGTTCCAATTTGAGGACGCGTCCACACGGAGCTTTTCTGCACGTGCCTGTTTCTTGACATTTCGCTTCACATTTCAATTTCGTTGCCTGCGGTGATGTTTGAAAAGTAAGGATGGTATCCAAACGTACACTACCAAGTCAGAAACAAGAGTGAAGCGACATCGCAAAACAAAGAAAAGGAGATAAGGAAATGGCAAAAAACCCACGAAGTAGCTGCCCGCGCGTGAGTGTGCCAGTGTATTTCTGTTTCACTTACTCTCTCTTTTACACTTATTTTAGCCCTCACGAGATAGCCCTCGTGTAGACTCCGATATAGCAACCAAAATAAGATTGGTACTTTTAAGTACACGATATATCCTCACATTTCAATGCGATATTGTTAGTTCATTTGCGGGGTTCACACCATACGATTTGTCTGTACGATTTGCTTGATGACCTTGCTTGATGGGCCAAATCGTGAGTGTGAACGGTCGTACGACATGTCGTCAAATTTGTCGTTTGGAAGTTCAAATATTTTAACTTTCTGACTTGCTTGATTGACTTGGCGTAAGGTGTGAACAGTTGTCGTACAACTTCAGAGCATTTTTTCACTTTTGCTTGTGCGTTCAGAGAATCAACACCAACTTTGAGCGGAATGAACGATATGAATGATATGATTTCAAACAAAGAAAAATAATTTTGGTTTGATTTTCCCATATGAGGAATATTTTAATATTGCTGCAACACCTATGAATCGAAAGTGCTCAAATTCACTGGAACTCTTTTGTTTTATTCGTGGAGAGTTTACTTCAAGTTCAACTGGAGAACAGCCTACGCCGTTACTAAATAACGGTTACAATTCGTATTTCAGTTTCAATATTCCCGAGACTATTAACAAACCTTAGACACCAAGTTACTTTTGTTTAAGACACGTACGCTATTTAAGAGGATGGTTTAAAGGTACCCAGCAATACCATTTTCTAGACCTGCGATTTGGAGGGAACGGAAAATTCATGTTAAAGGCTGTTATTTCTGTATAACGAAACAGAAGGAATATTCTTACAAAACATAAGATATAATTGTGTATGTGGAATCAGTAAAATTGTATGATGTGAAATCAGTAACTATACCGCTTCCTCATACAAAAGACTACCCACCACCGCAACATCCAATGACAAACAAAAAAGATGCAGAGGACCAGATAAGCGACATCGAATCAGAAGTTTCAACTTAGACCACCAGTCCGTCAGAACAATTTGTTAATGAAATAAACCATATTTAATACGTCAAGGTGAGCTAATTGATTTAGTTAAAAACCTACATTTGTTTAAAGCTTAAGCTGAATGAACTCTTAGGTTCCAGACTTCAGCAATGTAATTTATTTTATTCGAGTACAAAGTTCCAGTCTATCGACAACACGATGCTGAATTTGTAGACTTTTAAAAAAAAAAAAGTGGTCTTATATACATATTGCAATGATGTGCAGGGGCTTATGAATAAATTAGGTTATGACTATTCACCAGATAAATGGAGACTATTCATAGGCTCTTCAAAATTAAGTTTAAAAGCAGTCTTACTGCATAAGAGCAATGATCTTTCATCTGTACCTTTAGCACATGGCATCCACATAAAAGAAACATATGCTAGTATAAGAAATTTACTCGAGAAAATTCAGTACAACCGTCGTTCTTGTATAATATGTGCTGGAATATTGCTTGGGTTGCAAAGTGGGACAATAGAGGTAGTGGGACAATAGAGCTAGAAGCCAGCACTACATAAAAAAGGATTGGCCAAAAAGGATTAATTTCATTCCTGCACAAAGAAATGTTTCTGAAAACTCCTTAGTAGAACCAAACAATATTATTTTGCCACTTTTGCACATCAAATTTGTTAAAGCCATGGATAGAAATAGAGAAGGTTGTCTGTATTTAAAAACTTTATGTCCAAGACTGAGTAAGGCTAAATTAAAAGAAGGATTTTTTGTCGGGCCGGATATAAGGAAGATCATAAAGGATTCCTTGAACACAAAAGAAAAAAAGTTGAAATAGCGAACATTTTTTTTTGGGAAATAGAAAGTCTGCAACTATGAAGATTTGGTTCTTAAACTACTACAGGATTATAAAGTCTTAGGATATAATATATCCCTAAAGATTCATCTGCAAGATATGGTCGGAAGAACGCATGCCCGATGAATGGAATCTCAGTATCGTTTGCCCGGTCCATAAGAAAGGAGACCCCTATGACTGCGCCAATTACAGAGGGTAAGCCTCCTGAACATCGCGTACAAGATTCTCTCTGCCGTACTGTGTAAGTGCCTGAAGCCGTTTGTGGTCAATCTGTGTGGTTTCAGGCCAGGAAAATCGACGATAGATCAAATATTTACACTACGACAGATCTTGGAGAAGACCCATGAATTCCAGTCCGACACACACCATCTTTTCGTCGACTTTAAAGCCGCGTATGTCAGTGTTTATAGAAACGAACTATATAGAGCCATGTCATGTTTTAACATTCCTGCCAAACTCGTCAGACTGTGCAGGATGACTATGGAGAACTCTCGCTGCTCCATTAAGGTCGGAGGTGAACTGACCGACCCCTTTGATGTTGAAAAAGGTTTTAGACAGGGTGACGCACTGTCATGTGATTTCTTTAACATCATACTTGAAAAGATCGTGCGGGACTCTGTGGCCAATACATGAGGCACGATCTACTTCAAGTCCACACAATTGCTTGCCTACGCAGATGACATTGACGTTATTGGACGGACAAAGCGAGACGTCAATGAGGCGTTCGCAAGCATTGAAGCAGAAGCGGCTAAAGTGGGTCTAAGGGTGAATGGGGACAAGACCAAATATATGCTGTCATCCTAGAAAGACGCGCAACACCGACGTCTTGGTCAGAGCGTAACCTTCGGCAGCTATATTTTTGAAGTAGTCAAGGACTTCGTCTACCTTGGCTCGATAGTGACAAGCAGCAACGACACCAGCGCTGAGATAAAACGCAGAATAACTCTTGTCAACCGCTGCTACTTCGGGCTCAAGAGGCAATTGAGTAGTAGAGCCCTCTCTCGAAAAACTAAGGTATCTCTCTACAAAACCTTAATGATCCCGGTTCTCCTCTACGGCGTCGAGGCATGGACGTTATCAAGGGCGGATGAAGAGGCTCTTGGGCGTTTCGAGAGGAAAATTCTGCGTGCAATCTTTGGTCCCGCTTGTGTGAGAGTGGAGGAGGAGATTCAACCAAGAACTGTACGGGCTGTACAGCGTAATCGGCCTGGTTAGACATCTTCGGATCCAACGTCTTAGATGGCTAGGCCATGTAGAGCGAATGGACATCACCACTCCGGCCCGAAGAGTCTTCGACTCTAACCCCGAAGGACGACGCAGCAGAGGACGACCGCATTTAAGGTGGCTCGCACAGGTGGAAAGGGACCTCAACCAACTGGGCGCGCGACACTGGAAGCGGCTGGACAAAGATCGGGCCGGCTGGAGAGGCTTGTTGGTTGAGTCCTTGGTTCACCCCGAGCTGTAGCGCCATTTAGGTAAGTAAGTAAGGCTATGTTTTTATTACCCAAGCTCTTTTCTTCATTCAATCACTTTGTCTTAAATTATTCATAAAAGCAATGAAATCGACTACTGTATGCAAGCTAAAGTTTTAGCAAAAATTATGTCATTCTGTATTCAGAACTCAATGAATTTACACTTTTGTAAAAAAAAAGGATAATGTCAACTCAACAACCGAGATAAGAAACGACCCAAGAAATCCGCAAAGTGGTAGTAAATTTATTTTGTTTCTTTTTTTTTTTTTTTTTTTTAATAAACCTATTTTCTGACGGTGTAGATGTCGGACGAGCTATATAGAGTCATGTTATGTTTTGATATCCTTGCCATCCTCGTCAGATTGTGCAGGATGAGAATGGAGATTTCTCACTACTCCATTAATGTCGGTAAAGAGTTAGCCGAGACCTTCGATGTCAAAAAAGAATTCAGACAGAGCGAGGCACTCTCATATGATCTTTTCAACATCATGTTTGAAAAGATCGTGTGGGATTCGATATCGATTACAAGAGGCACGATCTACTTCAAGTCTGCACAATTGCTCGCATACGCTGATGACATTGACGTCATTGGGAGAACGCAACGAGAGGTCAATGAAGCTTTTGTGGGCATTTAAGCAGAAGCGGCTAAAGTGGGTCTGAAGGTAAATAAGGTAAAATCGAATATATTCTGTCGGCAAAGAACGACGCACAACACTGACGTCTTGGCAGCTATAACTTGGATTTAGTCGAGGATTGCGTCTACCTTGGCTCACTGGTAACAGGCGGCAACGACACCAGCGCTGAGATTATAATAACTCTTGCCAACAGTTGCGTTGTGGCTCAAGAGGCAATTTTTTTTTTAAATAATTTGCGCGCACTCAAGGTCTAATAACCTTATTATGTCGGCGACACATTGCGGGCAGAAGGTAGAAGGGAAGAGGGATAGACGAGATGCCGATGGACATTGATCTTAAGTGCTTGAATGTTGCATTGAGGGCGGGAAAACCGAATTCGGCAGGGAGTTCCAGATTCGTGTGGTTCGGTTAATGAAAGATTCTCTATATTTGACGGTACGTCCACAAACGGGCTTCATTGGTTAGCATTCCTAGAGAGACGTGTATTGCGGGAGAAATGTTGAAGGGGCGGAATGCAATTGGCTATTTCATCAGAGCATTTTGGTGGTAGTAGCGATAAAACAGGGAGAGGCAGGTAACATTCCTGTGGTGTTCTGTAATGCTGGAGTCACCTATCAATTTTATGGCGCGTTTTTGTATTCTGTCTAGTAGGTGCAATGAAATCTTGGAAGCACCGGACGGGACATGAGCGTTAAACTCTAATTTGGGGCGAATGAACGCCTTATACATTGTAGCCAGTGAGAAATATTTCTTGCATCTGTATAAGAAGCCTAGGCATTTCGCAGCATTCTTGGCGACACTGAATATATGGTTGTTCCAATTAAGATTGTGAGCGACACTCATACCCAGGATGGAAAGCTTGAGTAGTGGAGCCCTCTTTCGGAAAACTAAGGTGACCCTCTATGAAACCTTAATCATCCCTTATCATAAATGGATCAAGAGGCGCTTGATCGTTTCGAGGAGAAAATTCTGCGTACAGTCTTCCGTCCCGTTTGTTTTGAAGAAGAGTGGAGGAGAAGATTCAATCAAGAACTGTACAAGTCTAAGGATCGAACGTCTAAGATGGCTAAGCCATGTAGAGCGAATTAACAATGGGCGACTCGAAGAATCCTCGACTCCAACCCCGAGGGACGACGTTGCAGAGAACGATCGCATCTAAGGTGGTGCACGTAGGTGGAAAGGGAGCGCAACCAACTGGACGTGTGACACTGGAAACAGCTGGCAAAAAATCGTGCTAGCTGGAAAGGCTTGTTTGTTGAGGCACAGGTTCACTCCAAACTGTAGCGCAACCTAAGTAAGTAAGTAAATATGTCCATTGCATCCCCATTAAACTCCCTTCAAATTCGATGGAATTTAGACATTAAAACAGTAATGGAGGCCTTTTTTAAGCGAAAGCAAATATGCCGTCATTGTACACCAGACAAAATGAGTGGGCCGGCAAGAGCTTTTTTTTTAATGGTGATCCAACGCGAATGATTTTTTTTATATCCACATGGCGATCATGAAATATTATTCCACGCACAGTGTCGATATTTTCTGGGGCAAGATAACCGTTTTTGGACTACCCTTACGAAATTCGACCTGTAGCGAAGTGTAACTACGAGTTGCTCCGCACAATGTTGTTGGTTTAATCCACGCCGAAAGTTATAGAAAATCATTCATTTTCTTTGGTGGTGTTACGGCCCATGAAGGACCAGAACCAAGCTTCTCTTAATCGCCCATGTTGTGGGTGATTTATTTTTCACACAGATGAAAGGGAATTACAGTTTAATGCCGATTCCGAATGGGTGAGTCGAGAAATCACGTTTCAATTAATTACAATTAATCACAGTCGATACTGACAATTTGGAAGAACTTCTTATGCAGACTATATATATAGAATCTATTTTAGAGTAAATATTCGCATTGCAGCGGATCTACCTGTCGAAGACTCATGCATATTAGGTCAGTGTAAACCACCGTCTTGTCGACTGCAAAGTCGCTTGTGACAGAGTCAGAATCGAATTATATACGCTGGCTGAGGCATGTTTATGGATTTGTTTCTGGTCAAACAATTTTTGATCTTTGATCCAGGTTTCTTCAATAGTAAAATATCGTTAAGTACACTAGAGCACGTCTAACCTCTATATCTGCCAACATATGTATGTTAGGAAAATGTGTACCAGCTCGAGAAATCAGTTATTTTTTGAAGAGACAATAAAATGCCATATTATTTTGATGCTATGCATTAACATCCCTGTCGAACTCGATCGGTAGTTCAGCATGACAATAGATGCCTGTTTCACATTGCTACTACACGGCGACGCGACAGCGCAACTACAAACGCTGCCGTTTGCTGTGGTTGTAAAGTCATTCAGTCAATACACAATGGAGCTACTTTCATCGGCGTTTTTTTTTTTGACAGCGCGGTTACTTCTGTGAGTGAAGTTGGCATCAGTAAAAAATTCGAAGATTGAAACTGAATACAGTTCATAAATGGATCAAAATAATTTGAAAAAAACATTATTGCTAACACATGCGGCTGCTTTAGCCTATAAATAGTTAAAAGCGAAAACAAAAGTCAGAAGAAGGTGGTGGGTTAGACCAAGTTATCAAACGTATTCCTCCAATGTCGAATTCGAAATGGCACAACGCCGTGTAGTTGCGAAAGTTTTTCAAATTTTCGAAATTGCAGCGCTGCGACACGACTACATACGTGCCTATGTTACTCCATATAATTCCATTGAATGAATATGGATTTGACGAATACGGCGTTTGTAGTTGCGCTGTCGCGTCGCCGTGTAGTAGCATTGTGAAACAGACATCATTCTGCCTTGTTCCGACGTCTTGACTCTAAGGCGCGGTTCACATTGAACGGTTTGTCGTTGCGATTTGCTGACGACCAAATAATGCGTAGCGTTCACACCAAACAACTTGTTTGACCGACTTCACTTGCGATCGAAATTTCGAAGTATTAACATCTTTGGTTACAGGGATGATGATTGATGAAATACTCGAAAATGAAGAAAAAAAGCGAACGTGGATTAAACCATGGGTCGTAATAATTTCTCATCGGTAACTGTTAAGAGAATTTGACGAAAATTTGCCAGGGGATTTTCGTAATTATTTGCGAATTGATAGTAACGTATGATGTGTTACTGAGAAAAATAATTCCTCATATGGAAAAATCAAACCAAAATTATTTTTCTTTGTTTGAAGTCATATCGTTCATTCCGCTCAAAGTTGTTGTTGATTCTCTGAACGCACAAGCAAAAGTGAAAAAATGCTCTGAAGTTGTACGAAAACTGTTCACACTTAACGATAAATCTATCAACCACCACTGTCAAGCAAAAAGTTGGAAATTTTCAACTTCGTACCGACTTGTAGCTGGAGCGTTCACATTGGTCGTTCATACACAATTTGTCGTCCAACCACGGTTATCAAGCAAATCGCTTGATAAATCGTTCAATGTGAACCGCGCTTAAGTCAAAAGCGTCGTTCTTAAAGCGGCCCCTAGACGCTCAATATTATTGTGCAAAATATTGCACAATTTTATTGGCTTGCTGCCCCAGATGGTTCAATATTTTTCCCAATAATTTAGTTGACCGCTCATATTTGTAGTAATATCAAATATTGCACAATATTATTAAGCGTCTAGGGGCCGCTTTATATTACAAAAGCAACAACCAACCCCTGTCGGGATCACAGGGTAGACGTACGAAGGTTTTCCATCTTGTTCATTTATCTATGATTACAACACTCCAATCAAAACAAACCAGCAAATGTCAAACGCGCGAGGGAGATGACATCACCTACACGGCGACTCTACCACTCGCACCACCTCACCACTTGAATATCTGAAACCAATTTGCGTATATAAACAAATACAGTAAAAAATAAGTGAAGGTAAAAGCTCTAACAAAGGCACCAAAAGGTGACCTGAATACTTATCCAACTCGGCCATTGTTCACCAAATGGGGAGTTGGCCTAAGTGGTAGAGTCCCTGGCTAATTTAGCAAAGACTCTCACGGCAAAAAATAGGTGAAGGTAGAAACCCTTAGCAGAGACATCAAAACGTGAGGTGAATACTTATTCAACTCGACAATTGTTCACCAAATGGGAAGTTGGCTTAAGTGGTAGAGTCCCTGACTCTCACTCCAAAAAAAAAAAAAAAATAGGTGAAGGTAGAAACCCTTAGCAGGGACACCAAAAGCCATGTGAGGTGAATGGTGATCAACGTAAGTATGCAACTTGGCTAATGTCTCGCGAATTTTGTGGTGTCGTAAGTGGTTGAATCGCAATTTAATGTACACACCTATTCATATCCCGGTTTCTTCTTTTTTTTATTTTTAAATAATTCGCGGGCCCTCAAGGCCTAATAACCTTAAGTGATAAGAAAAAGACCGCGGGTAATGATAGTATATCCAATGTTGTGCTCAGGCATCTCCCACCAGTGGCTGTAGAGAGGTACACCATCCTGTTTAACAATGCACTGAATAATGCATATTATCCGGGGCATTGGAAAACGGCGGTGGTCCAACCTATCCCTAAGAGGGGCAAGGACTCCTCTAACCCGGCAAATCTCCGGTCGATAAGTCTCCTTCCGGGTATCAGCAAGGTCTTCGAGAAGGTAATCCATAGAGCCCTGTCCAAATGGGCTGAGGACAAAAATATCATCCCGGATAACCAATTCGGTTTCAGGGCGGGGCATGATACCATACATGCCGCGTCGAAACTCGTCTCGGATGTCCAATGGAATAAATGCAAGAACCAATGTACGGGTGCCTGCCTGGTTGACTTGGAAAAAGCCTTCGACACCGTATGGTTAGAAGGACTCTACTACAAGCTGAAACAGCTGGGCATAAGTAAACCATTGCTATATATGATCAATGACATGATGAAGGGTAGAAAGTTCGTTGCGAAAATTGCCAACGTGACTTCTACTCAAACATTCGAAATTAAAAATGGACTGCAACAGGGCGCAATGAACTCACCCATCCTTTTCAGCATTTACATCAGCGATCTGATAGTTTCTCATCGCCATTCGCTAGCCACATATATAGTGGGTCGGCGGCTATAGCCAGCCGGCCACATATATAGTGGGTCGGCGGCTATAGCCAGCCGGCCACATATATAGTGGGTCGGCGGCTATAGCCAGCCGGCCACATATATAGTGGGTCGGCGGCTATAGCCAGCCGGCCACATATATAGTGGGTCGGCGGCTATAGCCAGGCGGCCACATATATAGTGGGTCGGCGGCCATAGACAGCCGGCCACATATATAGTGGGTCTGCGGCTATAGCCAGCGTGGGTCGGCGACTATAGCCAGCCGGCCACATATATAGTGGGTCGGCGGCTATAGCCAGCCGGCCACATATATAGTGGGTCGGCGGCTATAGCCAGCCGGCCACATATATAGTGGGTCGGCGGCTATAGCCAGCCGGCCACATATATAGTGGGTCGGCGGCTATAGCCAGCCGGCCACATACATATATAGTGGGTCGGCGGCTATAGCCAGCCGGCCACATATATAGTGGGTCGGCGGCTATAGCCAGCCGGCCACATATATAGTGGGTCGGCGGCTATAGCCAGCCGGCCACATACATAGTGGGTCGGCGGCTATAGCCAGCCGGCCACATATATAGTGGGTCGGCGGCTATAGCCAGCCGGCCACATATATAGTGGGTCGGCGGCCATAGCCAGCCGGCCACATATATAGTGGGTCGGCGGCCATAGCCAGCCGGCCACATATATAGTGGGTCGGCGGCTATAGCCAGCGTGGGTCGGCGACCATAGCCAGCCGGCCACATATATAGTGGGTCGGCGGCTATAGCCAGCCGGCCACATATATAGTGGGTCGGCGGCTATAGCCAGCCGGCCACATATATAGTGGGTCGGCGGCTATAGCCAGCCGGCCACATATATAGTGGGTCGGCGGCTATAGCCAGCCGGCCACATATATAGTGGGTCGGCGGCTATAGCCAGCCGGCCACATATATAGTGGGTCGGCGGCTATAGCCAGCCGGCCACATATATAGTGGGTCGGCGGCTATAGCCAGCCGGCCACATATATAGTGGGTCGGCGGCTATAGCCAGCCGGCCACATATATAGTGGGTCGGCGGCTATAGCCAGCCGGCCACATATATAGTGGGTCGGCGGCTATAGCCAGCCGGCCACATATATAGTGGGTCGGCGGCTATAGCCAGCCGGCCACATATATAGTGGGTCGGCGGCTATAGCCAGCCGGCCACATATATAGTGGGTCGGCGGCTATAGCCAGCCGGCCACATATATAGTGGGTCGGCGGCTATAGCCAGCCGGCCACATATATTGTGGGTCGGCGGCTATAGCCAGCCGGCCACATATATTGTGGGTCGGCGGCTATAGCCAGCCGGCCACATATATTGTGGGTCGGCGGCTATAGCCAGCCGGCCACATATATTGTGGGTCGGCGGCTATAGCCAGCCGGCCACATATATTGTGGGTCGGCGGCTATAGCCAGCCGGCCACATATATTGTGGGTCGGCGGCTATAGCCAGCCGGCCACATATATTGTGGGTCGGCGGCTATAGCCAGCCGGCCACATATATTGTGGGTCGGCGGCTATAGCCAGCCGGCCACATATATTGTGGGTCGGCGGCTATAGCCAGCCGGCCACATATAATGTGGGTCGGCGGCTATAGCCAGCCGGCCACATATAATGTGGGTCGGCGGCTATAGCCAGCCGGCCACATATATTGTGGGTCGGCGGCTATAGCCAGCCGGCCACATATATAGTGGGTCGGCGGCTATAGCCAGCCGGCCACATATATAGTGGGTCGGCGGCTATAGCCAGCCGGCCACATATATAGTGGGTCGGCGGCTATAGCCAGCCGGCCACATATATAGTGGGACGGCGGCCATAGCCAGCCGGCCACATATATAGTGGGTCGGCGGCCATAGCCAGCCGGCCACATATATAGTGGGTCGGCGGCTATAGCCAGCCGGCCACATATATAGTGGGTCAGCGGCTATAGCCAGCCGGCCACATATATAGTGGGTCAGCGGCTATAGCCAGCCGGCCACATATATAGTGGGTCGGCGGCTATAGCCAGCCGGCCACATATATAGTGGGTCGGCGGCTATAGCCAGCCGGCCACATATATAGTGGGTCGGCGGCTATAGCCAGCCGGCCACATATATAGTGGGTCGGCGGCTATAGCCAGCCGGCCATATATATAGTGGGTCTGCGGCTATGGCCAGCCGGCCACATATATAGTGGGTCGGCGGCTATAGCCAGCCGGCCACATATGTAGTGGGTCGGCGGCTATAGCCAGCCGGCCACATATATAGAGGGTCGGCGGCTATAGCCAGCCGGCCACATATATTGTGGGTCGGCGGCTATAGCCAGCCGGCCACATATAATGTGGGTCGGCGGCTATAGCCAGCCGGCCACATATATAGTGGGTCGGCGGCTATAGCCAGCCGGCCACATATATAGTGGGTCGGCGGCTATAGCCAGCCGGCCACATATATAGTGGGTCGGCGGCTATAGCCAGCCGGCCACATATATAGTGGGTCGGCGGCTATAGCCAGCCGGCCACATATATAGTGGGTCGGCGGCTATAGCCAGCCGGCCACATATATAGTGGGTCGGCGGCTATAGCCAGCCGGCCACATATATAGTGGGTCGGCGGCTATAGCCAGCCGGCCACATATATAGTGGGTCGGCTGCTATAGCCAGCCGGCCACATATATAGTGGGTCGGCGGCTATAGCCAGCCGGCCACATATATAGTGGGTCGGCGGCTATAGCCAGCCGGCCACATATATAGTGGGTCGGCGGCTATAGCCAGCCGGCCACATATATAGTGGGTCGGCGGCTATAGCCAGCCGGCCACATATATAGTGGGTCGGCGGCTATAGCCAGCCGGCCACATATATAGTGGGTCGGCGGCTATAGCCAGCCGGCCACATATATAGTGGGTCGGCGGCTATAGCCAGCCGGCCACATATATAGTGGGTCGGCGGCTATAGCCAGCCGGCCACATATATAGTGGGTCGGCGGCTATAGCCAGCCGGCCACATATATAGTGGGTCGGCGGCTATAGCCAGCCGGCCACATATATAGTGGGTCGGCGGCTATAGCCAGCCGGCCATATATATAGTGGGTCTGCGGCTATGGCCAGCCGGCCACATATATAGTGGGTCGGCGGCTATAGCCAGCCGGCCACATATGTAGTGGGTCGGCGGCTATAGCCAGCCGGCCACATATATAGAGGGTCGGCGGCTATAGCCAGCCGGCCACATATATAGTGGGTCGGCGGCTATAGCCAGCCGGCCACATATATAGTGGGTCGGCGGCTATAGCCAGCCGGCCACATATATAGTGGGTCGGCGGCTATAGCCAGCCGGCCACATATATAGTGGGTCGGCGGCTATAGCCAGCCGGCCACATATATAGTGGGTCGGCGGCCATAGGCAGCCGGCCACATATATAGTGGGTCGGCGGCTATAGCCAACCGGCCACATATATAGTGGGTCGGCGGCCATAGCCAGCCGGCCACATATATAGTGGGTCGGCGGCTATAGCCAGCCGGCCACATATATAGTGGGTCGGCGGCTATAGCCAGCCGGCCACATATATAGTGGGTCGGCGGCTATAGCCAGCCGGCCACATATATAGTGGGTCGGCGGCTATAGCCAGCCGGCCACATATATAGTGGGTCGGCGGCTATAGCCAGCCGGCCACATATATAGTGGGTCGGCGGCTATAGCCAGCCGGCCACATATATAGTGGGTCGGCGGCTATAGCCAGCCGGCCACATATATAGTGGGTCGGCGGCTATAGCCAGCCGGCCACATATATAGTGGGTCGGCGGCTATAGCCAGCCGGCCACATATATAGTGGGTCGGCGGCTATAGCCAGCCGGCCACATATATAGTGGGTCGGCGGCTATAGCCTGCCGGCCACATATATAGTGGGTCGGCGGCTATAGCCAACCGGCCACATATATAGTGGGTCGGCGGCCATAGCCAGCCGGCCACATAAATAGTGGGTCGGCGGCTGTAGCCAGCGTGGGTCAGCGACTATAGCCGGCTGAAGAATTCAGAACAAAATGTCGATACTATGGCAATGATGTGTAAACATTTTAGGTTTCGGTATGGGGGAAATGACCGTCACGCGTAACCGAAATTAGTAGTAGTGTGTCGCTGTGTGTAATCGAACTTATAGAATTAGTACTACTCAGTGTGCGTAGGCTGAGTAGATATAAACACAAGTCTATTGTCTGGGATTCATCTATGGCTGTGCGTTAATAAGTTTGTGTGTTGCGTGCTGCCACACTGCACACATACACACGAACGCTATAGAGTGCGCACCGAACGCACTGACGTACTGTACTAACACTTATAACTTGGACTTTGGACTGGAACTGTTCATAGGTAATTTTTAGGGTTCCGTACCCAAAGGTAAAACGGAACCCTATTACTAAGGCTTCGCTGTCCGTCCGTCTGTCACCAGGCATCTCATAAGCCGTGGTAGTTAGACAGTTGAAATTTTCACAGATGATGTATTTCTGTTGCCGCTACCACGACAAATACTAAAAACAAAACAAAATGAATATTAAAGGGGGGCTCGCATACAACAGACATGATTTTCATCAAAAAAATCCTGCCTGCAACCAAGATCTGTCATTTGATGAGGTAACATACATAGTCCCATTCATATTTATGTATACAGGTGGTACGGAACCCTTCGTGCGCGAGTCCGACTCGCACTTGGTCGGTTTTCATTACCGGCGAGTGGCCGGCTATGGTCCCCTGTCTGGGTAGCAATAGCCGAATGGCCAGTCGCCTGGCCGCTGGCTATAGCCGACTCGCCAGTTATGATCACCTGGCTGGCTGTAGCCGACTGGTCGGCAATGCTCGCCTGGCTGGGTATAGGCGACTGGCTGGCTATGGTCCCCTGGCTGCGTGGCTATAGCTGGCTGGCCAGCTATGGTCCCCAGTTATAGTTTCCTGCCTGGCTGGCTCTAGACGTACAATGTAGCCGTCTGGCCGGCTATGGTCGCTTGGTGACTGGCTATAGTCGACTTTTGGATTTTAGTGGTTCGGCGACTGGCTATAGCCCACTGGTCGGTTGGAGTTTCCTGGCTGGTTGGCTGTAGCCGACTGGCCGGCTATGGTTGCTTGGCTGGATGTAGGCGACAACCCGGCCAACCCGGTTGGCTAGCTGCAGACAACTGGCAAGCTATGCTCGCCTAGCTGGCTGGGCATAGGCGACTGGCTGGCTTTGTTCCCCTGACTGGCTAGCTATAGCCGACTGGCCAGTTAAAGTCTCCTCGCTGGATTAGGATTATAAAAACACAGGTCAAGACTAAACCTATTAGTTAGGTCGTAGACAAAGCTATCTGAACTTATAATAATAGATAGTGCTCATTCCACGACAAAATTGACGCCGTTTGAGTTGCTTAGTGGTCATATAAACAGATCTAATCCCTTTTGCCTGAAAGAGCAGTTCAAAACTAAACATGGCTACCTTAAACAGCACATACAAAACAATAACCAAATGACACAAATAGCTCATGGCCGAGATATACGGCAACGAGCCCACATTATCAATAAATTAAATCAAACTCGACTTGCCACCCGAAAATTTACCAAACGAAACCGTATATGGATCCGACAGACGGAATAAATTGGCTCTCAGATTTATCGAACACAAAATTGTTAAAAATGATAAAATAACAGTTGATACTAACAAAAGGAAGGTCCATAAACAAAAGATTAAGAAAAGACGCAAAGGGGCAACATCTGGCAGTAATGAATAATTATTTTGGTTTCTTTATACATAACATTGTGAGTGTATTTATGAATGTTTCCGCTCAATAATATGTAATGATTATCGGATTAAAGAATATAATTGTTGAACATGTTCAGGTCGGAGTCATTTTCTTCAACCAAAGTTCTGATTCGTGCTTTGAACAAAAACAGGATCATCCTGATACCTCTCCCAAAAAAAACATCTCCCAATTACTTCTTACCCTTTGCGCAATGAATTCGCTTTAAATGTGGACAAACCGAATTCAACCACCGATAACGATCGGATATCACAAAAAGGAAAGCAAAACAACCCACCACTCGCCGCACCAATGAACTTCGGCCATTAATTCCGACAACACATTCTTAAACGGGAGGAGTTACCACCGCTTTCTCGTAACTTTCCCCTACATACTTACTGACATATCTACTACACTCACGTAGAACAGTTTGCTATTGAAACACGTGAGTGCATCAAGCGAATGCTGATTCTTTACAAGAGACAGAAGAGTGTCCGAATATAGAGGAGAGCGTATATTTGCAGCGATGATGATAGCAGTGACGAATGGGAATTGTCACTTAAGGTTATTGGGTAGAATGCTTTATTTGAAGAGAGAAAAATGGTTAATTGACATATTAATAGAAAAAGAGAGAATTCGTAGCAGAGTTTGCTACTCAAACAAGTGAGTGCATCAAGCGAATGCTGGTTCTTTACAAGGGACAGCAGAGATTCCGAATATAGAGGAGAGCGTATATTTGCAGGGATAATGATAGCAGCAGACACGGGAGTAATGCATTACTTTCTCAATGAAATTAGACGTTTCACTAGCATTTAATAAAGTAATGCCAATGAAAAACCAAATTCATTAGCATTGAATAACTCAATGCCAATTAATTTTTGTTTGCATTATCATTGAAAAATGCTAATGAAATAAGTCAGCATTACTATTTTAAAATGTGAAGTGGAGAAAAATTCAAATTCTGCATTAGATTTGTGCATTTGGTAATTGGGCAAATGTGTACTCGCTAAGACGCTACCACATTACTGTTATTGTTGTCAATTTCAGCGAATTGAACGAGTAAGACACTACGCAGGATTTCTTTTATTGATAAACGTGAAAAGTGCGCCGTGGCGCAATAGTTGGTGTGTTGGACCTTGACGCAAGATGAGCGAATTCAGATTCCGATTACACCAATGTTCCTCCTCGACGGGGTACTGACAAAACCATCCGTAATATACTTGCCATGAAAGAGCTTCTTGACTCAAGCCGTTCGAAATCGGCATTAAACTGTAGATCCTGGCTCTGGTCCTTCATGGGTTTTAACGCCATGAAAGGAGAGGAAGATTAAAAGTGCAGTGATTTAAATAAACACAAGGATTTGAATATGAGTGATAGTGATACTAGTTTCCCACAATTTTTCCTTACAGAAAAGATATGAAAAAAAGAAAAAGGCTTAGAAATATATTCTAAAATAAAATATAATTATTGACAAAAAATATGTATATATATATGACTAGTTAAGTATGGAGCACCGTTAAGGTCATATACTTTTAAATTACATGTAAATAGTAGTTTAATTCAGTTTAGTTAAACATGTAAATATATTGCCTTAGTGGAATAAATAAACTCTTCAAAAAAAAAAAAAAAAAAAAAAAAAGATAGTGATACTAGTGTCAGAGAGAGTGATTCACCAGAAAACTTGGGTGAATGTTGTTTGGATATTGAGTCTATTTGTACTACGTCTATATCTACACCGACAAGTTCGAGCTATATTCGTATCAACTTAACCAAGTTTTATTAATCAACTTTCTGTTTCAGGGATTAAGCACCCATAATCAAACATTGTTTCGTGGTGTGATTGCTTCCTGCCAAGTGTGCAAAAAGAACATTAGATGCTCGATAAAGGCTACCTCGAATTTTCTACAGCACTATAGAAAACAACGTCCTAATATATACATACATATATGGAACAAAAAGGCAACAGTCGTGTAGTTAATCACACTAAGAAAAAGCAAAGTGCCTTTGATGGGAAAATCTTCCGATTTATAATTGCATTTACCCTGTTATCCATAGTAGAAAATTCAGCATTTGCATCACTTTTTAAGGACACAAATATGGTAGCAAAATCGCGACACTTTATAAGCAGTTTGCTTGATGAGAAATATGAAGAAATGGTCTTAGGAATCAAACAAAACCTTTGCATGGAAAGGCGCCCGAAAAGGCCTTATGAAAACATGATAATTAGATTTCTTTTAAGATTGAGTTCGTATGCTGCACGGCCGATATTTGGACAGGTCGATGGAAATAGTGGATCGCACACCTACCTCAGAATTGCTCACATTATTCATGACATTAATACGCAATTCGGCATTACTGACAATCAATTGATTTGCACTTTTACTGATAATGGCAGCAATTTTGTGAAAGCGTTCAAAGAACCCTTTATTTGTATGTACATGTATTCGTACGTTTTAAGCACCAACTAGCCAGATCTGGTTTTATAAAAGTATTGCGGAAAACAGGTGCACTTTACGAGAAAGTGCATTTTTTATTATTTATAATGAAAATATAAGTTGAGAAGCATAATACATACTAGTATATCATCACTATTGTTCATTACTAAAATATTAAGGTGGACCCAAATTTGGAGCAAATGCAATTAGCCAAAGCTGCGGAGCAGCTCGCCCAGATTCTTTCTGCGTCACTTAGGCAAAACGATGGAATTCACTATATGACTCTGTAGTACGACTTCTATCCTTTCCGGGTAAATTAACTGAAATAACAGAAGCTCTTTTTGTCAAATGTTTCATCCTACCGAAATAGAGTATTTAGAAGAATATTGCCAGTTTATGAAACCAATAGCTGAGTGTTTAGATTTTCTGCAAAAGAAGAGAATATCCACTTCGGAGTTCTTACACCAGAATTATTGACGTTGAAAGCGCAAATCACCAAACTTGGTACCTCAACAGCTGCCAAATATTTTAAGGATATCTCGGGACACATGCGAGATGCATTAGTTGATCCATATACATCCATATGATTTATCCATATACATTTTCTTCTGGGAGAAAATGTTCCCATTCACTATAGCGGAAGATCAGCTACCAGCTGACAATAGGAACGAGAGCCTGGGTATACTAAAGGAAACTTTTTGGAGAGCGAAAGTAAAACTCCGACCATACTCAACGATAATCCAATTATAAAAGACATGTTTTATAGATTTAATTGGCCCTTGGCATCTTCAGCTCCAGTTAAAAGACTTTTCTCACTCGCTGGAACCGTCAATAACCATCGTCGTCAAAATTTAACCGGCGACGATGTCGAAAAGCTTGTTATAAGGAAAGCAAACAAAAACGTTTTATAATGCTTTATAATTCAATGAAATTTCTGGATCATTCGTCATTACTACTTTTTCATTAGCATTGAAAAAATCAATGCCAATGAAATTTTTTTTTCATTAGCATTGAAAATTTAAATTGTAATGGTTTTTTTTTCATTGGCATTGATTTATTTCAATGCTAATGAAAAAGTAATGCTAATGCATTACTCCCATCTATGGATAGCAGTGACGAATGGGAATTGTCACTTAAGGTTATTGGGTAGAGTGCTTTATTTGAAGAGAGAAAAATGGTTAACTGACATATTAATAGAAAAAGAGAGAATTCGTAGCACAGTTTGCTACTCAAACAAGTGAGTGCATCAAGCGAATGCTGGTTCTTTACAAGGGACAGCAGAGATTCCGAATATAGAGGAGAGCGTATATTTGCAGGGATAATGATAGCAGTGACGAATGGGAATTGTCACTTAAGGTTATTGGGTAGAGTGCTTTATTTGAAGAGAGAAAAATGGTTAATTGACATATTAATAGAAAAAGAGAGAATTCGTAGCACAGTTTGCTACTCAAACAAGTGAGTGCATCAAGCGAATGCTGGTTCTTTACAAGAGACAGCAGAGAGTCCGAATATAGAGGAGAGCGTATATTTGCGGGGAAATGATAAGCATTGACGAATGGGAATGGTCACTTAAGGTTATTGGGTAGAGTGCTTTATTTGAAGAGAGAAAAATGGTTAAATTGCATATTAGTAGAAAAAGAGAGAATTCGTAGCACACTTTGCTACTCAAACAAGTGAGTGCATCAAGCGAATGCTGGTTCTTTACAAGGGACAGCAGAGATTCCGAATATAGAGGAGAGCGTATATTTGCAGGGATAATGATAGCAATGACGAATGTGAATTGTCACTTAAGGTTATTGGGTAGAGTGCTTTATTTGAAGAGAGAAAAATGGTTAATTGACATATTAATAGAAAAAGAGAGGATTCGTAGCACACTTTGCTACTCAAACAAGTGAGTGCATCAAGCGGATGCTGGTTCTTTACAAGAGACAGCAGAGAGTCCGAATATAGAGGAGAGCGTATATTTGCGGGGAAATGATAAGCAGTGACGAATGGGAATGGTCACTTAAGGTTATTGGGTAGAATGCTTTATTTGAAGAGAGAAAAATGGTTAAATTGCATATTAGTAGAAAAAGAGAGAATTCGTAGCACACTTTGCTACTCAAACAAGTGAGTGCATCAAGCGAATGCTGGTTGTTTACAAGAGACAGCAGAGAGTCCGAATATAGTGGAGAGCGTATATTTGCGGGGAAATGATAAGCAGTGACGAATGGGAATGGTCACTTAAGGTTATTGGGTAGAGTGCTTTATTTGAAGAGAGAAAAATGGTTAATTGACATATTAATAGAAAAAGAGAGAATTCGTGGCAGAGTTTGCTACTCAAACAAGTGAGTGCATCAAGCGAATGCTGGTTCTTTACAAGAGACAGCAGAGAGTCCGAATATAGAGGAGAGCGTATATTTGCGGGGAAATGATAAGCAGTGACGAATGGGAATGGTCACTTAAGGTTATTGGGTAGAATGCTTTATTTGAAGAGAGAAAAATGGTTAAATTGCATATTAGTAGAAAAAGAGAGAATTCGTAGCACACTTTGCTACTCAAACAAGTGAGTGCATCAAGCGAATGCTGGTTCTTTACAAGGGACAGCAGAGATTCCGAATATAGAGGAGAGCGTATATTTGCAGGGATAATGATAGCAATGACGAATGTGAATTGTCACTTAAGGTTATTGGGTAGAGTGCTTTATTTGAAGAGAGAAAAATGGTTAATTGACATATTAATAGAAAAAGAGAGAATTCGTGGCAGAGTTTGCTACTCAAACAAGTGAGTGCATCAAGCGAATGCTGGTTCTTTACAAGAGACAGCAGAGAGTCCGAATATAGAGGAGAGCGTATATTTGCGGGGAAATGATAAGCAGTGACGAATGGGAATGGTCACTTAAGGTTATTGGGTAGAATGCTTTATTTGAAGAGAGAAAAATGGTTACATTGCATATTGAAATAAAAAGAGAGAATTCGTAGCACAGTTTCCTACTCAACCAAGTGAGTGCATCAAGCGAATGCTGGTTCTTTACAAGAGACAGCAGAGGTCCGAATATAGAGGAGAGCGTATATTTGCAGGGATAATGATAGCAGTGACGAATGGGAATTGTCACTTAAGATTATTGGGTAGAGTGCTTTATTTGAAGAGAGAAAAATGGTTAATTAACATATTAATAGAAAAAGAGAGAATTCGTAGCACACTTTGCTACTCAAACAAGTGAGCGCTTCAAGCGGATGCTGGTTCTTTACATGGGACAGCAGAGATTCCGAATATAGAGGAGAGCGTATATTTTCAGGGATAATGATAGCAGTGACGAATGGGAATTGTCACTTAAGGTTATTGGGTAGAGTGCTTTATTTGAAGAGAGAAAAATGGTTAACTGACATATTAATAGAAAAAGAGAGAATTCGTAGCACAGTTTGCTACTCAAACAAGTGAGTGCATCAAGCGAATGCTGGTTCTTTACAAGGGACAGCAGAGATTCCGAATATAGAGGAGAGCGTATATTTGCAGGGATAATGATAGCAGTGACGAATGGGAATTGTCACTTAAGGTTATTGGGTAGAGTGCTTTATTTGAAGAGAGAAAAATGGTTAATTGACATATTAATAGAAAAAGAGAGAATTCGTAGCACAGTTTGCTACTCAAACAAGTGAGTGCATCAAGCGAATGCTGGTTCTTTACAAGAGACAGCAGAGAGTCCGAATATAGAGGAGAGCGTATATTTGCGGGGAAATGATAAGCATTGACGAATGGGAATGGTCACTTAAGGTTATTGGGTAGAGTGCTTTATTTGAAGAGAGAAAAATGGTTAAATTGCATATTAGTAGAAAAAGAGAGAATTCGTAGCACACTTTGCTACTCAAACAAGTGAGTGCATCAAGCGAATGCTGGTTCTTTACAAGGGACAGCAGAGATTCCGAATATAGAGGAGAGCGTATATTTGCAGGGATAATGATAGCAATGACGAATGTGAATTGTCACTTAAGGTTATTGGGTAGAGTGCTTTATTTGAAGAGAGAAAAATGGTTAATTGACATATTAATAGAAAAAGAGAGGATTCGTAGCACACTTTGCTACTCAAACAAGTGAGTGCATCAAGCGGATGCTGGTTCTTTACAAGAGACAGCAGAGAGTCCGAATATAGAGGAGAGCGTATATTTGCGGGGAAATGATAAGCAGTGACGAATGGGAATGGTCACTTAAGGTTATTGGGTAGAATGCTTTATTTGAAGAGAGAAAAATGGTTAAATTGCATATTAGTAGAAAAAGAGAGAATTCGTAGCACACTTTGCTACTCAAACAAGTGAGTGCATCAAGCGAATGCTGGTTGTTTACAAGAGACAGCAGAGAGTCCGAATATAGTGGAGAGCGTATATTTGCGGGGAAATGATAAGCAGTGACGAATGGGAATGGTCACTTAAGGTTATTGGGTAGAGTGCTTTATTTGAAGAGAGAAAAATGGTTAATTGACATATTAATAGAAAAAGAGAGAATTCGTGGCAGAGTTTGCTACTCAAACAAGTGAGTGCATCAAGCGAATGCTGGTTCTTTACAAGAGACAGCAGAGAGTCCGAATATAGAGGAGAGCGTATATTTGCGGGGAAATGATAAGCAGTGACGAATGGGAATGGTCACTTAAGGTTATTGGGTAGAATGCTTTATTTGAAGAGAGAAAAATGGTTAAATTGCATATTAGTAGAAAAAGAGAGAATTCGTAGCACACTTTGCTACTCAAACAAGTGAGTGCATCAAGCGAATGCTGGTTCTTTACAAGGGACAGCAGAGATTCCGAATATAGAGGAGAGCGTATATTTGCAGGGATAATGATAGCAATGACGAATGTGAATTGTCACTTAAGGTTATTGGGTAGAGTGCTTTATTTGAAGAGAGAAAAATGGTTAATTGACATATTAATAGAAAAAGAGAGAATTCGTGGCAGAGTTTGCTACTCAAACAAGTGAGTGCATCAAGCGAATGCTGGTTCTTTACAAGAGACAGCAGAGAGTCCGAATATAGAGGAGAGCGTATATTTGCGGGGAAATGATAAGCAGTGACGAATGGGAATGGTCACTTAAGGTTATTGGGTAGAATGCTTTATTTGAAGAGAGAAAAATGGTTACATTGCATATTGAAATAAAAAGAGAGAATTCGTAGCACAGTTTCCTACTCAACCAAGTGAGTGCATCAAGCGAATGCTGGTTCTTTACAAGAGACAGCAGAGGTCCGAATATAGAGGAGAGCGTATATTTGCAGGGATAATGATAGCAGTGACGAATGGGAATTGTCACTTAAGATTATTGGGTAGAGTGCTTTATTTGAAGAGAGAAAAATGGTTAATTAACATATTAATAGAAAAAGAGAGAATTCGTAGCACACTTTGCTACTCAAACAAGTGAGCGCTTCAAGCGGATGCTGGTTCTTTACATGGGACAGCAGAGATTCCGAATATAGAGGAGAGCGTATATTTTCAGGGATAATGATAGCAGTGACGAATGGGAATTGTCACTTAAGGTTATTGGGTAGAGTGCTTTATTTGAAGAGAGAAAAATGGTTAATTGACATATTAATAGAAAAAGAGAGAATTCGTAGCACACTTTGCTACTCAAACAAGTGAGCGCTTCAAGCGAATGCTGGTTCTTTACATGGGACAGCAGAGATTCCGAATATAGAGGAGAGCGTATATTTGCAGGGATAATGATAGCAGTGACGAATGGGAATTGTCACTTAAGGTTATTGGGTAGAGTGCTTTATTTGAAGAGAGAAAAATGGTTAATTGACATATTAATAGAAAAAGAGAGAATTCGTAGCACACTTTGCTAACCAAACAAGTGAGCGCTTCAAGCGAATGCTGGTTCTTTACATGGGACTGCAGAGATTCCGAATATAGAGGAGAGCGTATATTTGCAGGGATAATGATAGCAGTGACGAATGGGAATTGTCACTTAAGGTTATTGGGTAGAGTGCTTTATTTGAAGAGAGAAAAATGGTTAATTGACATATTAATAGAAAAAGAGAGAATTCGTAGCACAGTTTGCTACTCAAACAAGTGAGTGCATCAAGCGAATGCTGGTTCTCTACAAGAGACAGCAGAGATTCCGAATATAGAGGAGAGCGTATATTTGCGGGGAAATGATAAGCAGTGACGAATGGGAATGGTCACTTAAGGTTATTAGTTAGAATGCTTTATTTGAAGTGAGAACAATCGTTATATGACAAATTAATAGAAAAGGAGAGAATACGTAGCACAGCTTGCTATATTTGCAGGGATAATGATTACCAGTGACCAATGAGAACGGTCACTGCAGGATATTGGTTAGAATGCTTTATTTGAAGTGAGAAAACTGGTTATATCATAAATTAATAGAATAGGAAAGAATACAACTCATGTAAAGGATAACAACATAAGCTATGTATCTACGGAGTGTTGTTTATTTATTTACTAAGCTAACACTATAGTTAAAATTATGAGCAAGCTTTATCAGCCATAGCAACGGAGGCCTTCGGCTTTATGGTTAACATGTTCGATTAGATAAGTTTATACAAATTGGTGTTCTTGAGAAATCTATTATAATTTTGATATTTTTAGTATTTGGGTTAGATAGAAGGTTGTTTATGTTGATGTTGGAAAGGAGTTGGAGTCTGGGTATCTGGAAAGCGGGACATTCGGAGAGGATGTGGTGGACGTTGAATCGGGACTGGTTGCAGTATGTGCAGGTGGAGGGTTTGTTCTTGTTTAAGTAGTGTTCGTGGGTGAGTTTGGTACATATGTCCGAGTCGTAGTCTGGTGATTTTTGTAAGGTCTGCTCTTGATGGGAATGAGTGTCCTTGTTCATAGGCATAGTCTTTAATTGAGAGTTTATCTTTATTGGTAGTCCGGTACCATTGGGATGATTGCTCGAAGAGGAGCTGTTGTTGGGGGTGGTGGAGGGTTCTTATGTGTTTGTTTATGTCTTTTAGGTTGAAGTGGTTGGAGAAAAGGGATGGGGTTGTTAAGGTCTGTTTGGCGGTATTGTCGGCAAATTCGTTTCCAGGAATTTGTACATGGCTTGGTATCCATATAAGTTTGGTTCTGGGGAATGGCTGCTAGAGTAGATTGCGGATATCGATGATAGGGAGTCGGTGCAGATGGCGAATTCGAGGGCAATAATTTCTGCCGAGATGGAAGATGTGTAAGGGGGAAGGAGGAATGAGGAGATAGTTTCGGACTCAGTGGTAACGCTGTAGCTGACGTTGTGTCCTGCTTTGGAGCCATATGTGAAGATGAAGTGGTGATCGGGAAGTTTGTTTTTGAATTCAGGGAAGAGGGAACGAAATAGTTTTGGGGCAGTGGAAGCGGGCGGATAGAAGGAAAGGTTTGCAGGGGATACCGTGTTCGTTGCAGAGGATTTTTGCACGATGTATGCAGGACGGTATTTTTGTGCTTTTTGTTGTTCCGATCGAGTTGGATATGTTGTAAAGGGGGGAGTCATTGCAAAGTAGAATAGGTTGGAATAATTTTAAGGTGGACTGGTAGCGTAAATTTTCGATAGTTGGCATGTTCGATTCGAGTAGTAAATGGTTAATGGGAGTTGTGCGGTAGGCGTTGAGAGCCTTTCTGATGGCGGAGTTGTAGATGGTGTGTATTTGCCAGGTAGCCGTATAGGAAGAGGCCATATCGGATTTTGCTGATTATAATGGACTGGATGGCGGAGGTTAGGGAAAGGGGGTTGCAGTTGTATTTGTCGCAGGAGAGAATTTTAATTATGTTCAGTTTTTTTTCTAGGGATAGGCGTAAATGGTCGATGTGTGAGTTCCATTTGTAGTTTTTTTTTGGAAAACGATGCCTAAGATTTTTAATTTATCGACTCTTTCCAGGGTGATGTTGTTGGTGAGGATGTCGCATGAGCAGTTGTGTTTCCTGCAGGTGTGTAGGTGTTTGCTCTTCTCGAGGGATAGAGCGGAGAGGGTTTCACAGAGGCTGTTGTATGCTATAAGGAAGATAGGGACGGAGAGAGGTGAACCTTGGGGAATGCCGTTGTAAAGGGGGTACCGGGATGAGAGGGAGTTACCAATGCGGGTGGAGATTTTTCGGTTAGACATGAATTGGAGGATATATCTAATGATGTTGGGACCCAGCTTCCATGCTTTAAGTTGAATGATGATAGTGTGGATACCTATTTTGTCAAAGGCTTTATTGAAGTCGAGGGAGATGAGGGCGATGTGACTTTTCTTGTTTAGGGAACCGGTAGTTTGATGGTCTAGGTACAGTAGAGTCTCGTTGACGGATTTGCCTTTTTTGAAGCCCATCTGGTGACTACTGAGGAGTTTATTACGGTTGACAAACCACCAGAGTCTGTTAGCAGTTATTTTGTCGAGCACTTTGGCGCAGCAGGGGATAAGGGAGATGGGTCTGTAGGATTTGGTGAGAGTTTTGTTAGTGTTTGAGGATGGGGATGATGGTGCTGTTTTTGTATTGTTGTGGAATGTTGCCCTGGAGGATGTTGTTATATAGGTTGAGGAGTCTTGTTTTTAGAGCCTGGGTCTTGTTTTTAGAGCCTTTGGAGTCGTGGGATTCGTTGGACCAATATTCAGCGAAGTGTTGAGCTATGTTGGCAGGGTTAGTGATGTTGGTGGTGGAGGGGCACGTAGGGGTTATGGAATGGATGTAGGATGAGGTATTGATGCCACAAAAGGTTCTTATTGAGGACCAGATCTTAGCCGAGGGAGTGTTGGGATTCATTTCTGAGGTGAGTTTGAAGATTGATTCTCTTTTTGCAACTTTGGCTTGCCTCTTGGAACGAGCGTTGGCTCTTTATATAGGATAATGTTGTCTATAGAAATGTTGCGCTTTAAGGATTGCCATAATTTGTTTTATTTCGGTTTTTAATTTATCTAATTCCTTGTTCCACCAAGGAACTTTTTTCCTGTCGGTTGGGATTGATGTTTGTGGAATGGATTGGTTGGCACTTTGGAGGATAATTCTGTGGATGTTAGCTGCTTCTTTGTTCAAATTATTACTTAAAGGGTGCGCGGGACTATGCTTATCTAGGAGTTTTTGGTATGAGTCCCAGTTGGCTTGATCTGTTTTGAATTAGGGTCGTTTGTTGGTGGTTGTGAGGAACAAACTTATAATGTTGGGGAAGTGATCACTGCCACAGAGGTCGTTGAGGACGTTCCAATGGCTATGGATAGTAAGTCTTGGGGAACAGAAGGAGAGGTCGATGTGGGTGAAAGTGGAATGGGTGCTAAAGTGGGTGGGAGAACCGTCGTTCAGGAGTTGGTAGTCGGATTTTGTTATAAATTTGGAAATGGTATTACCGCGGTGGTTGTTTTTGGGCGAATCCCAGCTAGAATTCCAGCCATTGAAGTCGCCAACTACCAAAGTGGGAAGATGTCGAGGTTCGAGAACGTTTATGAAATTGTTAGTATTTAACGGCTGCGTGGGAGGACTATATGTGTTAATGATTGTAAATTTCAGTTTAGATGAAACTGTAATGGATTAAGCTTCAAAGTCGTTGTGAATGTTATTCTGTGTGTACTGAATAGAGCTATGGATTAGGAAAGCGATTCCACCATAGGGACTCGGATTTTGTTTTTGGGTGATAAGCCGGTAGTTCACGGGAACGGGAATGTTAGCTGTGGATGTAAGGTGAGTTTCCTGTAAGGCAATTATTTTTGGAGAGACAGATTTTATAAGTAGTAATAATTCGTTATAATTGTTTGAGTAGCCTTTGATGTTCCATTGCAATATTTTTAGTGCGTGTGCAGTTGAATGGAGATTGCTGGCGATGATTGTAGCGTTGGTAAGATTTACGCGACCCCGCAATCCTGAGGTGAAAATTTGAGAGCCCGGTGTTTGGCTCAGGATGGCAGGTTTGTGGATAGCGGGGTCGGTGGGGTTGTTGTCAGTTGAGTGATTATTTAAATTCATCATGGTGTATTGTTTTGGGTGTGGTAATGATTTTTTGATCGTGGGTGGTTGTGGTGATGGGAGAGTTGGTTTGCGGTTGTGTTGATTGATTTTCATGTTTGTTATTTTGTGTGAGTTGGTGGGTAAGCTCGGACATTTGAGACTTCGGTTGGAGATTTGGTGGTGATTTTTATGAGAGTTGAAGATTGAGTGGTTTTCTTTTGAGTTTTGGTGGAGACTGGGTTTTGGGATTGACGTGGTTAATTGGACGGATGTTTCTTCATATTTTGTGATTTTATCTTGTGATGGGGTGGATATTGGTTGTTTTGGTTTAGGAGTTGGAGAAGTTGTTGTATTCGTGTGTGATAAGGCAAAATTGCTGTTCGTGTTGGCAATGTCGATATTGGAGACAGTAGAGTTGCTCGATGTTGGTGTGTCACTTGATACTATGTATTTCGGCTGCGATTTTAACGGTTTGGGAATATGATATGGGGAGAGTGGGGAGTGGATTTTGCAGTGCGTATATTTGCTTGGCTTCGGCCAAACTGCATTTTTTTCTGCTTGTATTCTCAAAATTTCCTTGGCTTGTTGGTATCTGTGGCATAATTTTGACGAGGCTGGGTGTTCTTCTGCGCAATTGGTGCAAGGGTTTGGGGAGTGAGGCGGGAGATTGCATTTCTCGCAGGAAGGGTTTCTGTTGCATCTCTTTGATGTGTGACCCAAGAGATGGCAGTTCTTGCATCGCATTGGGTTTGGGAAGAACTCTTCAACTGTTACGTTGTACCAACCAATATGGACAGTTGGTGGGGGACGGAAAAGATCAAAAGAGAGTAGGATAAGCCTACTGTCGATGACGCCTTGGCTCTTCATTTCCGTTATGATTTCTTCCTCAGGAACGTTGATAAGATAGGGGGCGTAGGCGGTTCGATAAGTGCCTCTAGATCGAGGACACTAAACCGGTTACCCAGCACTGGGGGGCTCGGATGCCATTTAAGGGCACTACGATTGAACTATTTATTTAAGTCTTTTGTCTGGTGTAGTTAAAAAGAAAGAGAGGAGAACTTAAAGCAAACGGAGTTGTAACGGGGTTTTTGCGATCGGATGTGTTTCACTCACTGAGAACTGCGATTAGGTGTTGCCGGCTCGAAGGTTAGTCGGTGACTCGATCTACGGAGTGTTTCTTATAACAATGTGTATGGAATGTGTAATGCATGATGTGTAAACATTTTAGGTCTCGGTAAGGGGAAAATTTTCGTCACGCGTAACCGAAATTAGGATTAGTGTGTCGGCGTGCGCAATCGAACATTGTGTGTAGGCTGAGTAGGTATAAACACAATCTATTGGCTGTGATTCAAATTGAAATAATTTTCATCTTTCAGATGATTTACTTTTAAACAAGTTTCGATTTTGCCTGCTGGTGGAAGAATTCAGAACAAAATTTCGATACTATGGCAATGATGTGTAAACATTTTAGGTTTCGGTATGGGGGAAAAGACCGTCACGCGTAACCGAAATTAGTAGTAGTGTGTTGTTGTGTAATCGAACTTAGGATCAGTACTACGTCGCACACTGACGACGTAGGCTGAGTAGGTATAAACACTAGTCTATTGTCTGTGATTCATCTATGACTGTGCGTTAATAAGTTTGTGTGTTGCGTGCTGCCACACTGCACACATACACACGAACGCTAAAGAGTGCGCACCGAACGCACTGACGTACTGTACTAACACTTATAACTTGGACTTTGGACTGAAACTGTTCATTGGTAATTTTTCATTACCGGCGAGTGGCCGGCTATGGTCCCCTGTCTGGGTAGCAATAGCCGACTGGCCAGTCGCCTGGCTATGACCGACTCGCCAGTTATGATCTCCTGGCTGGCTGGCTGTAGCCGACTGGTCGGCTATGGTTGCTTGGCTGGATATAGGCGAAAGCCCGGCCTTAGTCGTCTGGTTGGCTAGATGCAGCCGACTGGCCAGCTATGCTCGTCTGGCTATAGGCGACTTGCTGGCTATGGTCCCCTGGCTGCGTGGCTATAGCTGACTGGCCAGCTATGGTCTCCAGTTATAGTCTCCTGGCTGGCTGACTCTAGCCGGACAATGTAGCCGACTGGCAGCTATGGTAGCTTGTTGGCTGGCTATAGCCGACTTTTGGGTTGTAGTGGTTCGGCGGCTGGTTGGCTGTAGCTGGTTAGTTTGCAGCTAGGCAACCAGACGACTATGGCCGGGCTGTCGCCTTTATCCAGCCAAGCAACCATACCCGACCACTCGGCTACAGCCAACCAGCCAGGAGAACATAACTGTCGAGTCGGCTATAGCCAGCCGCCAGGCGACTGGCCAGTCGGCTATTGCTACCCAGACAGGGGACCACAGCCGGCCAGCCGCCAACCAGACAGGAGATCACAGCCGGTCAGACGGCTAAAGCCAACCAGCCAACCAGGCGACCATAGCTGGCCGGTCGCCTATATCCAACCAGACAGGAGGCCATAGCCGGTCAGTCGGCTAAAGCCATCCAGCCAGCCAGGCGACCATAGCCGGGAACTACGCTACAGCCAGCCAGCCAGAGGACTATAGCCGGCTAGTTCGCTATAACCAACAAGCCAGGCGGCCATAGCCGGCCATTCGGCTACAGCCAACAAGCCAGGAAACTACAGCCGACCGGTCAGACAGCTAAAACCAACCAGCCAACCAGGCGAACATAGCCGGCCGGTCGCCTATATCCAACCAGACAGGAGGCCATAGCCGGTCAGTCGGCTACAGCCAACCAGCCAAGAGGCTATAACTGGCGAGTCGGCTACAGCCAGCCAGCCAGGAGACTATAACTGGCGAGTCGGCTATAGCCAGCCGCCTATACCCAGCCAGCCAGGCAAACATAGCTGCCAGTCGGCTGCAGCCAGCCAACCAGGCGACCCTAGATGGCCAGTCGGCTACAGCCAGCCAGCCAATCGGCTATATCCAGCCAGCCAGGAGCCTATGGCCGGCAAACCATCTACGGCAAATCAGCTAGGCGACTATGGTCGCCCAGTCGCTTATATCCAGCCAGCCAGGTGACCAGCCAAGCGACCGTAGCCAGACAGTCAGGCGACTATAGCTGGGCATTCGGCTATAGAGAGCCAGCCAGCCGAATATAGCCAGCAAGGCGTCCATAGCCAGCAAGGCATCCATGGCCGACCAACTAAGCCAACATAGCCGCCCAGTTGGCTATAGCCAGCCTGGCGACTATAGCTGGTCAGTCGGCCATAGCCAGCCAGCAAGGCCACTACAGCCAGTCGTCTACAGAGTCAGCCAGGCGACTATAGCCGGCCAGCCGGGTATAGCTAGCCTGTCAGGCGACTATAGCCAGCCTGTCAGGCGGCTATAGCCAGCCTGTCAGGCGACTATAGCCAGCCTGTGAGGCGACTATAGCCAGCCAGTCAAGTATACCCAGCCAGCCAGGCGACCATAGCTAGCCATTCGGCTAAAGCCAGCCGCCGGACCAGTATAACCTACCAGTCGGCTATAGCCAGCTACCAGGCGACTAAAGCCGGTATAGCCAGCAGCCAAGCGACTATAACTGGCCAGTCGGCTATAACCACCCAACCAGGGGACCATACCCACCCAGTCGCCTATATCCAACCAGACAGGAGACCATAGCCGGTCAGATGGCTAAATCAAACCAGCCAACCAGGTGACAAAAGCCGGCCGGTCACCTATATCCAACGAGACAGGAGACCATAGCCGGTCAGTCGGCTAAAGCCAACCAGCCAGCCAGGCGACCATAGCCGGGAACTCCGCTACAGTCTGGCTGGTTATAGTCTCCTGGCTGGCTGGCTATAGCCGACTGGCCGCCTATAGTCGCTTGGTGGCTGGCTATAGCCTACTTTTGGGTTGTAGTGTTTCGGCGGCTGGCTATAGCGCACTGGTCGGTAGTAGTCTCCTGGTTGGTTGGCTGTAGCCGACTGGCCGGCTATGATTGCCTGGCTGGTTATAGTCCCCTGGCTGGGTGACTATAGCCAACTGGCCAGTTATAGGCGCTTGGCGGCTGGCTATAGCCGACTCGCCAGTTATAGTCTCCTCACTGGCTGGCTGTAGCCGACTCGCCTTCTGGCTGGTTATAGTCGCCTTGCTGGCTGGCTATAGCCGACTGGCCGCCTATAGTCGCTTGGTGGCTGGCTATAGCGGACTTTTGGGTTGTAGTGTTTCGGCGGCTGGCTATAGCGCACTGGTCGGTAGTAGTCTCCTGGTTGGTTGGCTGTAGCCGACTGGCCGGCTATGATTGCCTGGCTGGTTATAGTCCCCTGGCTGGGTGACTATAGCCGACTGGCCAGTTGAAGTCGCTTGGCGGCTGGCTATAGTCGAGTCGCCAGTTATAGTCTCCTGGCTGGATGGCTGTAGCTATCTGGCCGACTGGCCAGTTATGGTCTCCTGGCTGGCTGGCTGCAGCCGACTTGCTTGGCTAGCTGGATATAAGCGACAAGCTGGCAATAATCGCCTGGTTGGCTAGTTGCAGCCGATTGACCATCTATGGTTGCCTGGCTGGCTGGGTATAGGCGACTGGCTGGCTATGGTCCCCTTGCTGGGTGGCTACAGCTGACTGGCCAGCTATGGTCGCCAGTTATAGTCTCCTGGCTGGCTGGCTGTGGCCGACTGACCAGCTATGCTCGCCTAGCTAGCTGGGTATAGGCGACCAAAATCTCACAAGCAAGAGCATCTGGAGACATGTTGGAACAAAGGAAAACCCAGCTGACCTAGCATCACGAGGTCTATCTCCAGAAGAGCTACTTGACAACAACCTATGGTGGCAGGGGCCTAAGTTTCTGCAGGGTTTCTCACTTAAACATCGTCCTGCAGAAATCCCAAACAGACCTAGAAACAAAAGGGGAAAGAAAAGAAAAGCAATCAACTTTCTATACCAACAACTTAATAAATATACGTTCAAATTTCAGCCATGCAGTTTGTCATTGTATGGTCATTAACAATACATTTATTCAACACTTTTCATCCCTTAAAGGTCTCATTCGTAGTGTGGCCATCTGGAGAAGATATTTTAACATCCTACAACATAAAAAGAAGTTACCATTGAAAAATCATCCACTCACAGCAGAAGAATTAGCAGCATCAGAACATCAGCTCATTAAACTAGTGCAATCCGAATTGTTCCAAGAAGTAATCAGAGCACTCTCGACACAAGGGCAACTTCCGAAAGAGAGCACAATTCGAAGCTTGAATCCGTTCCTAGATGCAAATAATATACTTCGTGTAGGTGGAAGATTAGCGAATTCAACACTTACCTTTGATCAACGACATCCAATCATCCTCAAGGAAGCTCATCACTTCACCAAATTGCTCGTCAGTGATATACATCTTAGCACTTTCCATGGGGGACAACAACTGATGATGGCAGAGATTCGAAATACGTTATGGATAACTAATCTCAAACGCATCGTCAAATCAACAATACACCGATGCGTGCGATGTCGCCGATACAACGCGAAAATGCAGTCAACTCATGGGAAACTTGCCTGCTGAACGAGTAACAATCACAAGACCATTCACAAACACAGGGGTAGACTGCGCGGGGACCATACCCACCCAGTCGCCTATATCCAACCAGACAGGAGACCATAGCCGGTCAGATGGCTAAATCAAACCAGCCAACCAGGTGACAAAAGCCGGCCGGTCACCTATATCCAACGAGACAGGAGACCATAGCCGGTCAGTCGGCTAAAGCCAACCAGCCAGCCAGGCGACCATAGCCGGGAACTCCGCTACAGTCTGGCTGGTTATAGTCTCCTGGCTGGCTGGCTATAGCCGACTGGCCGCCTATAGTCGCTTGGTGGCTGGCTATAGCCTACTTTTGGGTTGTAGTGTTTCGGCGGCTGGCTATAGCGCACTGGTCGGTAGTAGTCTCCTGGTTGGTTGGCTGTAGCCGACTGGCCGGCTATGATTGCCTGGCTGGTTATAGTCCCCTGGCTGGGTGACTATAGCCAACTGGCCAGTTATAGGCGCTTGGCGGCTGGCTATAGCCGACTCGCCAGTTATAGTCTCCTCACTGGCTGGCTGTAGCCGACTCGCCTTCTGGCTGGTTATAGTCGCCTTGCTGGCTGGCTATAGCCGACTGGCCGCCTATAGTCGCTTGGTGGCTGGCTATAGCGGACTTTTGGGTTGTAGTGTTTCGGCGGCTGGCTATAGCGCACTGGTCGGTAGTAGTCTCCTGGTTGGTTGGCTGTAGCCGACTGGCCGGCTATGATTGCCTGGCTGGTTAACAATCACAAGACCATTCACAAACACAGGGGTAGACTGCGCGGGTCCCATTGACATAAAACTGTGGAAGGGCCAATGCACAAAATCAACTAAAGGGTACATTGCCATCTTCGTCTGCGTTTCAACCAAAGCAATCCACATCGAAGTGGTGAGTGATCTTACTGCAGCAGCATTCATAGCAGTGTAAAGAAAATTTGTAGCGAGACGAGGCATTTGCACCAACTTGTTTAGCGACTGCGGCAACAACCTTAAGGGAGCATACAACGAACTCATGAGGGACAGCAAGTTCATTTCCTAAGAGTTGTCCTCAGAGGTTGCCAAGGAGCTCGCACAAATGAAAACCTCGTGGCATTTCAACCCTCCGTCATCATCACACTTCGGAGGACTGTGGGAAGCGGGGGTTAAGTCCATTAAATACCACAATTCCAAGCTAACCTATGAAGAATATAACACCTTACTCCCCAAATTGAGTCTCAACCTGTCTCAACTCCAGGCCAATATGTCCAATGTCCCACGATCCCAATGATTTAGCAGTTCTAACTCCAGGCCATTTCCTGGGGAGATTCCGATTACCGCGGTAGAGAATTTTGACAATTGTATTTTTTTCTGCTGTGGGATACAATTTTGCTTGCATACTTGTAGGCCTAAAAGAAGTCTGCGTTGACATGTTGCTGCGTGAACGTACATGCATAAAATGTAGGCATACTTTTAGGACTAGTTAGTAATCCAGGTAATGCGTACATTCATGAAAACACCCAATTCTGTTTTTACTGTTCTATTTGAAAAAATTTTTGGATAAACTTCCGAATAGTCCTTATCTCCGACTTATTTATTTATTTGTTTAGAAAGGGGCATTCATCAAGCTTGGGCGCTTATACTTTGTATATACCCAACATTGCACCCACTCCAAATCCTACAGTGAGCCCAAGCAGGGGGGTTGCAGGGGGGCAGCATGCCCCCCCCCCATACATGTTTCACTGCGATTTACTTATATGTATTATGTATTTTATCCAAAAATAATTTCAAAAAAAACAGTAAAAACAGAATTAGGTGTATATGTAGATATAAATGAATGCATGTATCATCTGGACTACTAACTAGTCCTAAAAGCATGCCTACATTTTATGCATGTACGTTCACGCAGCAACATGTCAACGCAGACTTCTTTTAGGCCTACAAGTATGCAAACAAAATTGTATCCCACAGCAGTAAAAAATAATATTTTCTGAGAAATCCATACGAAAAAATGAATTTTTAAACCTTAATATCTCCTAAGCTAGGCGAAAACGAGAAAATTGGTACTTTATTTTTTGTGCTTATTTCAACGAGATCTACAAAACTGCGTTTTCAAAATGCCTTACCTCGGATATCGGAATCGTGCCCATTTCCTAATTGGAGCACCACTTCGAACAGCACCGGTCAGAAATCTATTGGAAAAAAGCATCAATCAGCTAGATAAATGGAGATACATCCAACGACTTACCCAAAAGCATGTTGCTGCACAACAACAATTACCGCGACCGACGAACGAAGTTGTGAAACGCATGAATCGCGGCGGCATGGCTGCAAAATATCTCATCAAACGATAAGACGCACATGGCCACTGCGATGCAAACATTTCACATCAACTTCAAGACACAAAATTCACATTTATCACAAATTAACAAATTTCACGAATTCACAAGCACATTACAACCATAGATAAATGAACAAGATGGCAATCTGATGGCTTTTGACAGGCATTTTGACAACTAGCGCCTACAAACCACTACAAACGCGTTGCGGTTTGACGGCGTCTTGACTATGTCAAGAATTCTCGATACTCAATCAAAGTCAGAAACGAGTTAATCAAGAACACATCTGCAAACAATTATCGTTTGATCATCCAATCTTCATCTTCACTAAGAAGCTCGTCAGGAACTCACTGCCTAATACAAGAGGCGCATTGTGTGTACAAGCTTATCAAACGCGTACAATTGCTGGCGAGACGTCAATGAAGTGGTAGCGTTGAAGCAAAAAGGGTTTTATAAAACCTCCCGATATTGCTCTATGGCGCGACGAATTGGACCTTATCGCAAATTGGTAAGGAGGTCGTAGGCCGTTTTAAAAAAAAAACTGTTTGTCTCGAAAGAGAGTGAAGAGGTACTTTAAACCGTAAACTAATCGGGCGTACAGTAAAATACGGTTTTAATGATGCTCGGCTTAACATTGGGTTGCTTTCCTTCTTTGCTGCTATTCGAAATCAAAGGTCCCTTGAAAATCCTCTGCGATTCTGTACTATAGCGGCATGATTCCGATGTCCGAGGTAAGGCATTTTGAAAGCGCAGTTTTGTAGATCTCGATGAAATAAGCACAAAAAATAAAGTACCAATTTTCTCGTTTTCGCCTAGTTTAGGAGACATTAAGGTTTAAAATTTCATTTTTTCAGAAAATAATAATTTTTTACTGCTGTGGGATACAACTTTATTTGCATACTTGCGGGCCTAAAGAAAGTCTGCGTTGACATGTTGCTGCGTGAACGTAGATGCGTAAAATGTAGGCATGCTTTTAGGTAATCCAGATGATACATGCATTCATGTACATATATCTATATATGTACCTAATTCTGTTTTTACTGTTTTATTTGAAATTATTTTTGCATAAAATAATACATATAAGTAAGTAAATCGAAGTGAAACATGTATGGGGGCATGCTGCCCCCCCCCCCCCCTGCAACCTCCCACCCCCTTCCTTGGGCTCACTGTAGGATTTGGAGTGGGTGCAATGTTGGGCATATACAAAGTATAAGCGCCCAAGCTTGATGAATGCCCCTTTCTAAAGAAATAAATAAATAAATCGGAGATGAGGACTATTCGGAAGCTTATCCAACATTTTTTTTCAAATAAAACGGACTCGCGCACGAAGGGTTCCGTACCATCTGTATATATAAATATGAAAGAGACTATGTATGTTACCTCATCAAATGACAAATCTTGGTTGCAGGCAGGATTTTTTGGATGGAAATCATGTCTGTTGTATGGGAGCCCCCCTTAAATATTTTGTTCTGTTTTTAGTATTTGTCGTGGTAGCGGCAACAGAAAATTTCAACTGTCTTACTATCACGGTTTATGAGATACAGCCTGGTGACAGACGGACGGACAGCGAAGTCTTAGTAATAGGGTTCCGTTTTACCTTTGGGTACGGAATCCTAAAAACAGAATTAGGTGTATAGATATATGTACATGAATGCATGTATCATCTGGATTACTAACTAGTCCTAAAAGCATGCCTACATTTTATGCATATACGTTCACGCAGCAACATGTCAACGCAGACTTTCTTTAGGCCTACAAGTATGCAAACAAAATTGTATCCCACAGCAGAAAAAAATACAATTGACAAACTTCTCTACCTCGGTAATCGGAATCTCCCCACTATAGCTTTAAAACTGCTTGTCTTCTTTAGTCAACTTCAAAGATCTAAGCGGTCTTAGATATTACATATATTTAGTGTCCGTTTCCCAGTTAGGAACTGGACGGGCTTACCTATATTTTCATCTAGCGATTGCCAGAATTATAATTCCACTGTTAGAAGTCCAGTACCTTTATTGAAGCATGCGTAACCGACTTTCCTAAAACCCCCCACGACCCGAGTAAAAATAGCAGCGAATGAACTCTTGACAAACCGATCAATCATTGGAGCCCATACCAAGCGGATTTCTATAGTGGCCTTGATGTAGGTACAAAAAAAAAAAAGAAAATAGTTCCGAATCCCATCACTAAGCGAACATAGCAGCGATTCTGTAGGGAACACAAACAAGACACGGACTGTAAACAGGATTTCACCTTTATTTTAATTATAAATTTGCGATTACACATTCCAGATTTACTGTACTGAATAAAGGTTAATCGTTCCCGAAAGTTTCCTATATATTTACACATACATTCCATACCCAAATCGTTTAATTTCATTAAATGTATATCAATTTAGTTAAAGGAGAAAAAATATATTTCCACGAATACAAAAACAGTAGTACAACAGTACAGCAATAGCAAGAGCTTTCATTTGATACCGGGTAAACTACAACATTGTAATCAAATATACATCATTTCCGCCATCGATGACATTTTTCTCGGTATATGGACAAATGTTTCAAAGTAACTTGCAAGCTCATCGATGGTCACGTCGCAGGAAGGCGTCGAAGCTATCGATGTAGACTGCGTCCTTGTGCTTATGGTGGATGCATTTATGCGTGCTTGTTGTGAGCATGAAGTATTACTACTTGTAGCGCTACCTCCTGATTGTTTCGAGCCGGATTCCTCCCTGGATGAATTGTCGGCACAATGTCCCGCGTTATGGCGGCAGGCATTGTTATATCTGGCTTTCGGCGATCTATTTTCAGTCGACTGAATAACATTGAAATTTCTCTGGTTCCTCCGGGATGCGATGGATGCACTCCAACTAAAATTTGATTCCAGAAGCGAATGGCATTCGGCTATTAAATCGCGAAAATCGCTGATTCCTGACGAATTGACTTCTCGTCTCGACGACACTGACTGCCCGTCGCCGTTTATTCTTAAGCTTGTTATCGAATCATCGAGATTTAATGCTTCTATCGTTGGGCAGGTCTTGTTCAAGTCTTCATCACTGTTTGTTGGCCTATTTCGGATATCAGAAAAAGCTTTAAGATGCTTCGGATGTATGCATTTCTGAAGAGATTTCAGTATAGGCTCACGGAGGACAAATTTTTTGCGGTTTTTGTGTTTGAACTGTGTTTGGTTTTTGATCGAATGTTCGATGGGCGCAAGCGCCGAATTGACACTAGCTGTTGACGACTTGCAATCGTCTAGAACACTCTCTGACCGCCGACGCACCCGACAACTGCATTTTACATCGCCGAAAATCACGTTGGTGTCATTAACACTGGACGCCAAATCATCCGCAGCCTCATTGTAAAAGGGATTTAAAGAAACTGGAAGTTTGCGATCAATTAACTTAATTTGGGGTAAAATTGGACCAATCTCTAGCTTGTCCAATTTGACAGGCAATTCTTCCTCACACATATTCTTTGTTCTTTTCACGATAAACACTTCAAGTTTACAGACAATAACTTAGTTGTTTTGTTAGCAATGTCCTTGAACCGCTTCCTAGAAGACGCAAAAAATTAATACAATTAGGGCCCAAAAAGAGTTTTAACCATTTCGTCCAACTTTACAACAGATTTGACTGCCTGCCTTTGTTAATAGAAAACAATTGTTATTTAGTAGCCGTTTGACGCCGTTTGTGTTTAACGCACAACCAATTGTATACAATCATTTGGCTTACTTTTGTACGTCTTGTTGTTTGTTTCAAAAACAATGAATCACTGTAGAGTGGAAAAAAAAAGTAATAGAAATTGTGCACAGGTCAACTTCAAGTCGCCATTTTTATTTTCTTCTTTACCCTTTATGGATTTAGCTGTCAGATGCGGCGCTGCCAGTAGCAAATTATTGGCGTGTCATCGATTGGTAATGCAAAATAAATTTGTGGTATCGCTTTACTAGCAACAAGCGGAGCAATTTGCAAGTAAAATTAAAAATTGAAAAATGTAATGAGGAAAAGGCGTTTTTAAATAAAGTAAAACAGCATGACCGTACGATAGTGGTGATTGGCACGGTCGAGGACTTAGCTGGCTTGGCTAGCCTGTATGGTGATTAGCCTGTGCGGTGGCTAACCTGTATGATGGTAAGCTTGAATGGTAGTAGGTCTTTATGCTGGTTAGCCTTTATGTTGGTTAGTCTGTATGGTATTTAGCCTTTATGGTGGTAAGGCCTTATGGTGGTTGCCTTTGAGGTGGTTAGCTTGTATGGTGGTTAGCCTATATGGTGGTTAGCTTGTATGGTGGATAGCCGGTATTGTGATTAACATGTGTGATAGTTAGCCTGTATGGTGGTAAGCTTGTATGGTAGTCAGCCTGTATGGTGGTTAGCCTGTATGGTGGTCAGCCAGAATGGTAATTAGCCTGTATGGTGGTTAGACTGTACGGTGGTTACTCTGTATGGTGATTAGCCCATATGGTTGACGGTTAAGCTCGGTTCACATTGAACGATTTGTCGTTGCGATTTGCTTGACAACCGTGGTTGGACGACAAATTGTGTATGCACGACCAATGTGAACGCTCTAGCTACAAGTCGGTACGATTTGTAGTCAGGAAGTTGAAAACTTCCAACTTTTTGCTTGTTGGACGACTTGTCGTAAGGTGTGAACAGTTGTCGTACAACTTCAGTGCATTTTTTCACTTTTGCTTGTGCGTTCAGAGAATCAACACCAACTTTGAGCGGAATGAACGATATGATTTCAAACAAAGTAAAATAATTTTGGTGTGAGTTTTTCATATGAGGAATTATTTCTTTCAGTAATTCATCATACGTTCCTATCAATTCGCAAATAATTACGAAAATCCTTTGGCAAATTTTGGTGAAATTCTCTTAACAGTTACCGAAGAGAAATTATTACGTTTTCCGACCCATGGTTTTATCCACATTTGCTTTTTTTTCTTCATTTTCGAGTATTTCATCAATAATCTTCCCTGTAACCAGAGCATGCGCCGCTACGTTAATACTACGAAATTTTTATCGCAAGTGAAGTCGGTCAAGCAAGTTGTATGGTGTGAACGCTACGCATTATTTGGTCGTCAAGCAAATCGCAACCACAAATCGTTCAATTTGAACCGCGCTTTAGCCTGTATGTCTGTATGGTGGTTAGTCTGTTCGGCGGTTAGTCGGAGTCTACACGAGGGCTTTCTTTTTGCGCCTTTTTCTTTTGAACCTACGTTCCAATTTGAGGACGCGTCCACACGGAGTTTTTTCTGCGTGTGCCTGTTTCTTGACATTTCGCTTCACATTTCAATTTCGTTGCCTGTGGTGATGTTTGAAAAGTAAGAATGGTATCCAAACGTACACTTCCAAGTCAGAAACAGGAGTGAAGCGACATCGCAAAACAAAGAAAAGGAGATAAGGAAATGGCAAAAAACCCACGAAGTAGCTATCCGCGCGTGAGTGTGCCATTGTATTTCTGTTTCACTTACCCTCTCTTTTACACTTATTTTAGCCCTCACCAGACTTAGCTTGTATGGTGGTCAGCCTGTATGGTAGTTAGCCTGTATAGTAGTCAATCAGGGTTTACACGGCGCGTGTTTAACAACGGGTGATTTAAGTGCAAAAGAGAGGATATGTGAAACACAAATACCTTGACACAGTCACGCGCGGGAAGCTTCTCCTCGCATGTTTTTGACATTTCCATATCTCCTTTTCTTTGTTTGGTGATCTTGCTTCACTCGTGTTTCCGATTTGAAAGTGTACGTTTGGATTCCGTTCTCACTTTTCAAACTTCACCCCAGGCTTACGACAATGAAATGTAAAACGGAATGTCAAAAAAACGCGCATGATGAAAAGCTCCATATAGAACCATGCTCAAATTGGAACGAAAGTTCAAAAGAAAATCACCAAAACACGCGCCGTGTAGACCCTGACTTAGTTTGTATGGTGGTTAGCCTGTATGGTGGTTAGCCTGCATGGTGGTTAACTTGTATGGTGGTTAGCCCGTATGGTGGTTAGTCCGGGTCCACACGGCGCGTGTTTGACGGAGAGTGAAATGAGTGCGAAAGAGAGGGTAAGTGAAACAGAAATACATTGGCACAGTCACGCGCGGGTAGCTGCCTCGTGCCTTTTTTCACATTTCCCTATCTCCTTTTCTTTGTATTGCGAAAATGAAATGTGAAGCGAAATGTCAAAAAACAGGCGCGTGAAGAAAAAGCTCCATGTGGAACCGTGTTCAAATTGAAACGAAGGTTCAAAAGAAACACGCGCCGTGTAGAACCTGACTTTGCCTGTATGGTAGTCAGTCTGTATGGTGGTTAGCCAGTTTGGTGGTTAGCCTGTATGGAGGTTACCTTGTATTATGGTTAGCCTGTATGGTGCTCAGCCTGTATGTTAGTTAGCCTATATGGTGGTTAGTCTGTATGGTGGTTAGCCCGTATGGTGGTTAGCCTGCATGGTGGTTAGCCTATATGATGGTTAGACTATATGTTTTTTTATTATAAAATGCGCGTACTCAAGGTTTAATGACTTTATTATGTCGGCGAAACAGTGCGGCAGAATGTAGAAAGGAAGAGGGATAGTGGATGGACCTTGATCTTAAATGCTTGCATGTTGTACAGACACAGAGGGAGGGAGACCGAATCCGGCAGGGAATTCCAGGTTCGTGTGGTTCGGTTAAAGAAAGATTCTCTATATTTAACGGTACGTCCGAAAGCGGGCTTCAGGGTATATTGGTGAGTATGCCTAGGGAGACGTGTGTTGCGAGAAAAATATTGAAGGGGCTGAATGCAACTGGCTATTTCATGAGAGCATTTTTTGTGGAAGTAACAATAAAATAAGGCAAGGCAAGAAACGTTCCTGCGATGTTCCAGCGAGTCTAATGTTTTGATAATGCCTGGGTCACCTATCAGTTATAGTAGGCGCAATGAGGTCTTGGATGAACCGGGCCAAACATTAGCGTTAAACTTTAATTTCGAGTTATCGCATCTGTATAAAAAGCATAAGCATGAGCACTGAATATGTGGTAGTTCCAAATAAGCTTGTGAGCAGCAAACATACCCAGTATGGAAAGCTTTTCGGTTTCTGAGATGCAAGTGTCAATCATGGATAATGGCATTGGGTCAGTGTTACGCTTTAACGAAAGAAGACAGCATTGTGTTTTGGATGCATTAAACTCTGTCGATATCGGAATTCAATAAACTTAACGTACGCTGCCGCTCACTGTCTACAACCGACGTGCAGGGTCATAAAGAAGTGAACGAATATGAGAAGCTGGGGGTACTGTCATCAGCGAAGGAGTGAATTGGGTTGGAAGACTTGAATTCGTCCAAGACAACGTGAATTGAACGATTCGAATGGTAGCTTCAAGTTTATATTAGAAGGGTGTCATCGATCCCGAATGCACGCATTTTCAACAAAAGAGTTTCATCAAGTGCAACTATTTTGCTCTCACCCGCCTGATGGAGCGAACGATTCCACTCCTCGCTGAGATATGCCATCAAATCACAGATCCACTGTTGCTGCGAAAATCATATTGTCGGTCATTGAGGAGTTTCTGCGACTCGAGATATTTCATTAGCTGATGATTTATCAGCGTTTCCATCAGGGGTAAATAATGAGATACCAATCTATTGGCTTTGACAGGCACTTTGACAGTTTGCATCTACAAACGCGTTGCGGTTTGACGGCGTCTTGACTATGTCATTCTGCCTTGTTCCGACCCGGTTCCAACGCCTTAGACTATCATTGTGTTAGTCAAAAGCGTCGTTTTTAAACGGAGAATAACACGTATAGTATCGGTATGTATTACAAAAGCAACAACCAACCCCAGCGGGGATCAACGGGCAGACGTACGAAAGATTGGTTTCTCATTGTTTATCCCTGGTTTCCATGACATTGGAAAAAAGGGACGTTAGTGCAATGGTTCGGAAGTTGGAGGGAGAAGATGATTCGCCTTCAATGAAGGTTTTCGTCAGTCGCTTTTCCTTCGACTTATAAGAAACTCTGTGATATATTATTTAGGAACTTGTACAAATATTTTAGTAGTAAGGCCAAAACTCCAAATCTCTGTATTATAAATGTGAAAGCTTGTGAAATGTCTGCTACAATAAATAAACAAACAAGCAAAGGTGATTCGCCTGGATAAATGCTATTTGCCACTTACTCGGAAAGAGCCCAGAAGGTGAAAAAGCTTACACAGTGGTTTTGCCAGCGTGAAAGAACACCGCGGAGCGTCTATAGTTCAAATTCGCTTCGTAGCCAAGAAAAAGTGATTCCTATACGGACAAAAACTATGCAACGCAGTTGTGGATGGAAAGTGACCAGACGTACGGCTGCAGGCATAACACTCACAGTATAAATGGTCAACTGAAATTCATCCCCTGCGTATGCAAGACTTAAGTGTTTGAATGAATTACTACAGACTATAACCAACGCGGAATTTGGTCGGCTCTCGTCCTATCCAGGACACCCACCCCTGAGAGTAGTAAACGAACATCAACGACCCAAACCACTGCACTCCGTTCAGGTTGTGTGTGTAACACATCATAAGAGAATATAGAAACTCTTGAACCTGCGCGAGTCTCTAAAAAAAAAAAAAAAAAATACCATCTGGACCAGCGGATTTGTGTATGTCCTTAAGAACGCTTGTCTATAGTGGAATTGACACACTCTAATACAGGCGGAGACAAAGTACAAGTTAGGAGCAGAGAACTGGCTGTGAAGTGGGCAGCAAGTAGGTTAGCTAGAATGTCATTGTGGATGAGCGTCGGAATTTTTTTATTGTTGAAGGCTTCTGCTATCTGTTGGAGCACTCAGACGCAAACACTGGTTCATTGGCGGGACAATCACAGAGGAAATGCTCTGCAGTATCATCCTCCTCGCAACATGCAGCACAGGTAGGCGTCTCGCTGATGCCAAGTACGCAGAGGTGCTTAGCAAAAGTGTAATGGTCCTTAATGAATCCCACAACCATTCTGCAGTCGATTCTACTTAAAGACAGGAGGAATGCTGCGGATTTCTTGCAGACATCAGGGCATACGCGCTTAGTCATCCTGCAACCTGGACAATCTCTCCATCTACGGTTGTGTGTATTAAACACCCAATCGTAAATGTAGGAATTTACCGTGGACGCAGCTAGACCTATAGTGGGTTAAATTCTAGCCGTGCATCTCGCCAAATGTTTGCTGTTCCTATTTCTGATACTACCCAGAGGATCTATGCAAACATCAGTCTCTTTTTAGAACTCGAGCAATGGAATAGCTTCCTTTAATTGTCGGTCCTTCATTTCACCTTTCGCTGTAGGACCGAGTTTCTTAATTACCATCATGTCCACTGTAACAGTGATTAGCATTTACTTTCTCTGTAGAAAATAATTAAGCAAACGCTTAACGCACATAGGGTAATATAAGTTTATTTTAAATACGGCAGAAAGAAAATATTCAAAAACAGTAAATACATTATTTTAACGGAATTGCAGAAGTGATATCCTTAGACCAATTACGCTCTTTCCTATTTCGCTGACCTCGCAGACATTACACAACTTTCCTTTGTACTCGGGAAAGTATGAAGCGCCGCAGAACGGACAAGTCTCCTCAGGTTTACCTCTGTAAATCGGCTTGTAGCTTATGCCACATATGTTAAATGGATTAAACTCGTCGTAGAGTAGGTTGTGTTCATCGACCGGATTGACCTCACAAGCTTGCAATATTTTTCGAACTTGTTGGGCCACCTCTGGTCTCGGTCCAAGTTCCAGAAGACGCCTGGCAAATGAAGCGGCGGTTTTGTAGTTCTTCAACTTGAAGAACATATTTAACGCTGTACGAAGGGTTAGGATCTGATGAACGGGCTGAAGTTTACAGTGCGTAAAGTAGGCAGCCATTTCGCAGAGACGTTTTTGCTCTTCGATAGTCGATTTCGGTAGTCCCTTGCGCTCCGTTTCGAGTTTCAAGCCCAGAATGTATTCGGAGCAGATCTTTAGAAGCTGTTGTGCCTCGGCTATATCCTGCTTTGTTTCCACAACTAAGAGCGGAATGCTTAAAAGGATTAAATGGAATTTTTCAATAGCCTCGGTAAATTTGCCGGCCGTAGTAAGTTGATAACCAGCTTGTAGGCGTTGCACAAGGTCGTTTAATTTGATGCCAAGAGCAGGTCTGGTGTTTTTAGGATTTGTCTCATTGTGAGTACGCAGTGGATAGGCTTTGACCGATGGAAGATTTGGCAATGTCTTGAAACTAGCGGCTGAGAACATGTAATTATGTAGAAATAGAGTTTTGTAAGGTGCGAAGTTCACAATGCCGATCTGTTCGTTAAGAAGTCGGAAAGCGGTCTCGAAGGCTCCCGCCTTGATCTGATCGATTACTAACGGAGAATTGTTCGCCCAATGTTGTGGAAGAGAGAGACCTTTAGCGGGAGCGGCATAGTAATTGGCGTCCTTAGCGTTGGTTTTAATTTGTTCCGCCAATTCTTCAGGAACGACCAAATCGTCATCGCCAACATCCCACCCAGCACCTTCTGTATCAGCCGCTTCTTCAGTGTCTAAAGCATCGTGCATGATGTCGTCCTGATCGTCTAGCCCAAGGTCTGCATCAGCTCCCCATCCATCACCACCAGCAGGGTCGACCGCAGCAGCTGTATCAACTATGTTCAGTGCTTGTCGAACATTCGATCCGGCACCTCTTGCTAGCATAGCGCCTTCGAAAAAGCCTTTAGATACTGTCAGCAGTGGCCAATTACTTTCGACCTGTTGAATGGGTACAGGAGGCCTCAACAATGTAGCATTTTCGTTGATCTCTGGTAGTTCGTTTTCGTCCATACCCATCGTCTCTTTTATTGCATCCGCTTGCTCATTAAAACCATGAGTGGCTGCTGTTAAGTATGCCAACGATTTCTGGCCACAGTTTTTCAGGATATTAATTCGCTCTTGGACGTCTCCCAAAAGCAGAGCTCCTTGGTACTGCGCCGATACGTCCTTTCGTATCTCCGCGATTTTATTCATTTTCTTTAGTTTTTCCAGATTGCCGGTAACGAGATACAAAAACGATAGCTTGTCAAAGTTCTTTGTACGTTGATAACACATCTCAACAACCTGGTGATTGCCTTGAAGCAGTGCAGCTTGTCCTAACCTATCCCAGCAATCCTTATCATCCAACGCTTTAGCTGCTTCCAAGGCACTTTCAATGTTACCACATTCCAAAGCCAGACCAAAACGTGTCTTCTCGTCCTTTACAAAGTGCAATGCCACTTCGGGGTAGCCCTTTTGCTGTAAATACGCAATGATGCTCTGTCCAACTAGACGAGCATTCCGGACCATGTGAAGAACTTCGTCATATTTGCGATTTATCAGGGCCAATTTGAATTTATATTCGGTCGGATCAATGTGTAAGACCCGAGTACGACATTCCCGGTCCAAGCAGAACACCTGATTTCCTTTTACGCGAGTAATATATATTGGCAAGTCCAAGGTGCGGATAATGCCATGATCGCCGTTGGTGATTGCATATTTAATGTGGTTGCTCGTCGTGTAAATAAATACACCAGAGTCATCCCAAGCACCAGATTTGACTCGTGTATTCTCCTGAATAGTGCAGAGATACTGCAAGCGACGATCGCAAATCGTCACAGAGTGCTTGCACAGCAACGCTACAAGTGACATATCTCCCGACCAAACAACATATCGGCATTTTGCCAGTTTAATACATCCCACAGACACAAGACGTTGCACTTCATAGAGCGTTACATACTCTGGATCACGAATTAACAACATACCAGTCCCGGCGTAGAAGATCTCTTCGCAGAATGTTGGAATCTTTTTGGTCACCTCGTTCTTGAAATTCTTGATAACAAGTTGGCTGTTACGATCCAAAACGGCGAATCTATTACGTGCAACCCAGATAGCAGTGATACCTGACGAGCGTTTACTTTCCGTCTCACTTTGGGAAGGAGACTCGGATTCCTTTGGTATTTGACAGAGGTCGTAGGTGCTGTTTTCCAAGTTATTGGTGCGCGTACAAAGGAGAACGGCGTTCAATGCTGGATTATAAGACATGCTGTGTACGGGAGACTTCAAGCCGCCACGTAGTTGCATAACCGGCGTGTCCTTGGTTGTAGTGAAGTCGAGTTTGCGAAGAAACCGATCCTTCACATAGTATAGAATATTGCCGTGAACAGCATAAGCCGGTCGCTCTCGCTCCAACTTGAAAACAACCATGCCTGTATTGGAAATCAGTCGTGAAAACACCATCTACAGTGACAAATGTACACGGCTTACCTGCATCATGTCCAGCAGCAAAGAGATTCAATGTCGGATGAGCAGTCAAAATCCAGAAACGTTCTCCATCGCGACGGAAGGTATGTAAGCACTGTCGCTTTGTCATGTCCCACACTCGGATGCTCTTATCTTCACTATTAGAGATAATCAGATCTTGCCGTGGGTGGAATAGGACACACGAAACGTTGTTGTAATGTCCACGACATGTATCCACCTCCCAGGCTTTGTACTCATTCATTCGCCATAACTTGATCTGGCGATCATCGGCTCCGGACACAATTAGTGGTAGATTGGGATGAAAGCTGGCCCAGTTAACGCCGCGATCATGCCCTTCGAGAACATGTTTGACAACAGCATCAGCTTGGCCGAACAAATCCGTTGTTCCAGGATGATTTTTCATATGTTCATCCAATCCTCCAGGACCGGGAGCGACGTTCTTCTTACGCAAACCAGATATGTCCCATACTCGGACCGTTTGATCTAACGATGCTGACACAATTTGATCCTCTGTCGGATGGAATTGTGCACACATGACATAGTGATTATGTCCGGTAAGTACGCAAATGCAGTTTCGCGATTGCCAGTTCCAAATGCGAATTGTCTGATCGTCGGATGAACTCAAAATCCAAGGATATTCATGATGGAACACAACAGTTCGCACATAGTCCAAATGAGCCAAGAGAGTGAAGATGCAACGTCGCTGCTTGTAGTTCCACACTTTGATTTTATAATCGTCGCCACCCGATACAAATAGTGGTTGTTGACAATGAAAGGCTACACTACGCACGGGACCGTCATGTTCATCGAATTTTTCCAATAGGGTATGCATGCGGTAGTCCCACAATTGGATTACACCACTGTGCAAACTGGCCAGAATCCACGGTCGTTTCGGATGAAAGGATAAGCCCTTCACACGAGCTGATTTCGATTCGAAATTAGTCAGCATCTTTTCCAAGTGCACGAATGATAGCTAAAAAATTAATTAAACAGATGTTTCAGCAAGTCCAAAATAATATTTTACTGGGCGAAACACGTCTGTTAAAATTCCGACCGATAAGATTTCGTGAGTTGTCAAAGTTGATGACACGGCAGCACGTAGTAGATCAGTGTTCTAGTACCAGTCGAAGGGGTAAGTTTGTTTTAAGTTTCATTAAAGATGAAACGAGGTAAGCAAAGTCTTTTTGAAGTGATAAGTTGTAGCGTTTTGGAAGGGCTTGTGAGCTTTACGAATTTAGCACAAGATCACATAACGATCAATGACATCAATGTTCGGTCATTAACTAACGCGAGATGTTTGCGTAGTATGGAGGCTTAGAACAGGCAATGACTCTCTAGAATTCGTCTCTAGAGGAACCTGAAACCAAGAAGAGCAATTATTGACACCCCCTCATCCCTCCTTTTCATGTATACCCATCACTCCCTCACTCCCTTAACTTTAAGGTCTAACAGCATACGCCGATGGATCTATGGCTTAGAGGGTACTAAGCTACTAGTATGTCAACTTCGGAAACCGGGCGACCTCCGATTTCATTCAAGCCTTCCTGCAGCGTCTCGGGCTCCGTGGTATGTGACCGTACTTCCCCGCGAAATCTCGAGAACCAAATTACTACACCAAACAAATCTGAAGAGAGTGATGACTCTCAAACGTCATGGCCTACTAGGGCTTGTGAGCCCTCAGCTGCTCAACAAATGGAAGCGATGTCGGTATCCTTTGCCGACATTGCAGCCGGACGGAAACAAGAGATGTGTCCTCACTCTCCGATTCGGACAACACTTCCAGATGTGGTAGAAAACAAACGAAGAAAGAAAACAAGTCTCTACCATTTGGTGGATTTGCTAAACTATAGTCGCCTGAGCAACGATGCTTTAAGGCTGCAATCAAGCAGGGCAAAACTAGAAATGAGGTATGTGTATGCAAAATATGCCCCTGCCACCAAGGGTCCGGAACTGAAATGAGACAATAACCCGCCGAATCTGGCTACCAAACGCAGGAAGATCGGCGACTCCCAGGCGTTCAGGAGGCTTTAAGGGATCGACATACAAGTCAGGTTGGCTCTACTTTGGGTGTGCCGATACCACTACGGCCGATTGGAGGAAGGCCAATTTCACGGCCATAAAAGATAAGAGTGGACTTGATGTCATACTGGTTGAAGCAACCCCTTTCCGAAACCACACAGCAAGGTGTGATGGCCTATATGCACAGCAGTGGCGAGTCATACAGAGCACGTCCAATAAGGAAAGAGAGATTCTGCATTTGGTTCTTGGTCCTTGGACCGGCTGCTGGAGCTTAAATGCAAATGCGAAAAAGCATCAGCTGATGTATTATCAGTTGCTGCAGAAACCAAGCAACCAAATACAAACAGTGTGGTGATTGCACCTGCTGCAACAGCAACACCAAAATGTGGCAACCCAAGGACCACTGCCACACCTGAGTCGACGACTACTAAGGGTTGTCCAAATATGTACATCTACAGATCGTCCCCCCACTAAACTCGGGAGATCCCCGATAGGAAGTAGCAAGGTGCTTAGAAACGGATCAGAAGTTCTTGAGAAAATGTCTCTCGAATTTCAGGTTAAGTGACAAAGCCACTATATCCGCCGAAAAGTCTTTTTTCCACATTTTGCCCCACTCATCAGAATCAGGACAACAAAATGGCATTCGACGGTTATAAAGAGAACAAAATTGATCAGACAGATCAACACTTGTAGATTGATGGAATTGACGTAGCCTGCCAGATTTGTGGATAAATAACAGACAATTTGCTGCCATTAAAGGAAGACATGCGCTACGAAGTCACCATTAGCTGCTATAACTCCGATGTAGTTACAAACTTTGGCAATGATACCAGTAAAATCATCACCGGCGAAATAAGTCCTGGCAGTCCGCTGTCTTTGGCTCCGAGACAAATGAAAAACAGAGCCTTCCCTCAAGAACCAGAGAACTGCTTTGTAAATGCAGTTCCTATTGATTCAGAGGCTTGTAACTTATCCCAAATGTATGAGGAGACATCGACGACCGGACGACCATCAACCTCAAGCAAGCAAGATTTAGTGCTTGCAATCCGTTAGAGATCTTGCTGATGATGTCTGTATTTCAAAAGGATCAGTCAAAGCCATTTTAAAAGATATCCACGTAAAATTTTGTGTGGTACCGAAAACATTGATTTTTTTTAAAAAACATCGCCACTTTGAAGTGTTTGAAATAATGGACAAGATGAAACGCATTATCACGGGAGATGACACTTGGATTTATGATTACCGCCTGACCACCGTATTTCTTCTTTGGTGGTTTTACAGCCCATGAAGGACTACAGCCAAACTTCTCTCAATCACCCAGCCGGTGTGTGGTTATTTTTCACAGAAGTGAAAGGGACCTACAGTCTAATGCCTATTCTGAACGGCAGCGCGAGTCGAGAAGCTTTATCATGGCAATTATACTACAGGGGGTTTTGCCAATACCCCGCGTTGGTGTTATCAGGATCCGAGCCCACTCATCGTGCGTCAGAGTCCAACACACTAACCGCTGCACCATCCGTATTTACCAGGCTGGATTTCGCCAGCTGGCCACCGCGTCCACCTCTAGTTACCTATTGCTAGCTAACTAACACCACCTTGTCGACCTGACTGACAATATCCGCCTGGCTACCGTGTTCGCCTGGCTGGCAACAGGCGTCTGGCCACCGTATTTGCCAGGCTGTCTTTCGCCGACTGTCCACTGTATTTGCCTGGTCCCCTATGGTCACCTTATTTGGCTTGTTATCTCTCGCCGCCTGGTCACCGCATTCGCCTGAGTCACAACGGCCGTCCGGCTACAGTATTCGCCTGGCTGATAACAGGCGCCTGGCCGCCGTATTTGCTAGGCTGTCTTTCGCCGGCTGCCCATTATATTTGCCTGGCTGGCAACAGTTGTTTGGCCACCCTATTTGCCAGGCTGTCTTTTTTTTTTATAATTCGCGCACGTTCAAGAATCATGCTCTTATTATGTTTGTCACACAACCTGGGCGGAGTACAGATGGCTTGGGCCGTATATGTTAGTTCACTATTCTCCAGGGGTGGTTGATAGGGTTCGAGAGGAACTCGACTAAATTTTCACGTTAGTTGTAGCTCTCAGCAAATTAGAACTGCACACGGAGAGTATGAATTTGAAGTGATCATGTACTGTTAGTGTTATGCCTTCATCAGTTTGATTACTTCCTATTCACAAAAGCTGTGTTGCACAATTTTTTTTTTTCGAATAGGAATTGTATTTCTTGGCTATGGATAGACTTTGAACAACAGACGTTTAGCTCGACGTTCGGTGATGTTTACCACTGAACTACGGCCACCCCCATGGCTGGTTATAGCACCATGGTCACCGTACTTACCTTGTTGTCTATCGCCGCCCGGCCACCGTATTTGCCTGTCTGGCTATCACCGCCTTGCCACCGTATTGGCATGACTTCTGTATTTTCCCGGCTGGCTATAGCCGCCTGGTCACCATTTACCTTTTCTATTGACGCCTGGCCAGCGTGTTTACCTTATTGTCTATCGGCGCCCGTCCACCGTATTTGCCTGGCTGGCTGTCGCTCCCTTGTCTCCGTATTCGCCTGTTGCTGCCTGGCGATCAAATACCGTTAAAAATACGATCTCTATTTAAATATCAGCGAATGCAATAATATAATGACAACACGAATATAAATTTTTGCGAATTTTCGACTTTTTGCCTTGCTTGTGTGTGTGCCCGTGTATGTGTAAAAGTCAGAAATTTTACTTCCATACGTTTTTCACGTTTTTAGGGTTCCGTACCCAAAGGTAAAACGGAACCCTATTACTAAGACTTCGCTGTCCGTCCGTCCGTCTGTCACCAGGCTGTATCTCATGAACCGTGATAGCTAGACAGTTGAAATTTTCACAGATGATGTATTTCTATTGCCGCTACCACGACAAATACTAAAAACAGAACAAAATGAATATTTAAGGGGGACTCCCATACAACAGACATGATTTTCGTCCAAAAAATCCTGCCTGCAACCAAGATCTGTCATTTGATGAGGTAACATACATAGTCTCTTTCTTATTTATGTATACAGATGGTACGGAACCCTTCGTGCGCGAGTCCGACTCGCACTTGGCCGGTTTTTTTTGTGATTTCGAAGGGTGAACATCAGCGGACAAAGGCGATATGACGACGAATTTAGTGTCAAGTTATGGCATTTCCAAGCTTGTAGATGTAATAATAGACTATTGTTGGAGGGATTTGTGTCTACTTCCGAGCTTCGGATATATGTAGCTGGCTTAAATTGGTAATGGGTGGGCAAAACTCTAAATGTTGTGGATATAATTCCAAAAATATTTTCCACTACACACCACCACGAACTGGCTCCTGTTTCTCGTGGTACCAGATTATAGCTACCGGTGGAGCTTTGCGACCGTAAGGTCACTTCCAGAAGAGTCCCGCAAAGCTCGAGGTCTGGCACATCATCCTAGAAAAACTCTCAACTCTGGAGCAGGACAGCACTCCAGAGCCTCGTCCCTTACGACAGGCGTAATGATATTCACTACACAAATTCTCTCTCACTAATGAAGTCTATCAAACATGCGATATAGTGTGAACGCTTCTTACTTTTGGCTGTCCAGAAAATCGTACAGTGTGAACGCCGCTTTTGCCCACACATGAATGAAGTTGTATCAGGGCTGAATTCGATAGCGACTCCTCTGCCACTGAATTCACTCTTCAAATCAGAACTATCTGACAAGCTGAACGCATACTCGACAATTCGTTGTCAAAGCTGCTGTCACCCTTCATTGTCATTCGAAATTCGAAGATTCGAAGTAAACATAAGAAATGTAGAAATATGACTCTAGCGCATCGGGCTTTATTTACATGGTTTATTGTATTAGTATTTTTAATTCTGTTGTGCCTAAGACTTGATCCAAGGACCCACTGGAACTGGTTCATTGTTTTCATTCCCCTCTGGCTATTTGACGCCATTCTTATAATATACGTGATCATAAAAATCGTCACGAAATGGCGCAACTTGAAACGTCTAAAAGAGCTCCTTATTTCCTACCAATGGTATATTGCCGGCGTGTTGCTGAAGATCGCTTCACAGATAATGATATGCCTAAAACTCGAGTATCCCCATTTGGAGATATCGGTGTTTGTTATGATGATTCCTATATGGATACTACTCCCCTCAACGACCATATGTGTCTTCATTAGCATGCAGCAGAGTAAGAACACGCACAAATTGACTTACGTTTGTTTACGAACATTTTATTTTTTGTTTTTTACAGGAATAAAAGCGAGACGTTAAAAACCATATTTACTTTGTGTTTGTCTTCTATTTTGACGATTTGCAGACCACATTGCTTGCAGTTCGGCTTCGTTTGCCTTCGCCTTGTGCGCTAAGTATGTTATTTGATGTTTTCTGCGGGTTCCAGCTGCGGGCTCCTCGTCTGCTAACACTCCCGTCGGTTGATATGATGTGGTGGAAGCGAGAGCTGTACGTAACCACTCATCTTTATTAGGGAGAACTTGATCGCCGGATATATCAATAATTTGGATATCATTCATCTTACGACGCTTCGCGTGACTGCCAACCAATGCTCGAATTGCTTCATCATCGAGCTGATTTGACTGATTCGGTGCGTGTTTTTTCTGTGGCTCTTCTACTTCTAACTCGTTTTCATTTGTGTTAACTGCCGCCAGATATTTGTTTGGCGCTTGGGCTATTTCAGCCGCTTTCTTCGACACCATTGCAGCGATTTCGTCGGCGCCGACCTCGGGCAATTGTTCATCCTTATTAAGGCAGAAAAAGTCCTCACCTTCGGCATCCGAAGCGTCGCTATCGCTTACACTAACCAAAGACACCTTTGTCGGTTTGGGCTTGGAGGAAAGATTCTTACGTGGTCGGTCTACATTTTCGGTACTTTGCGCCGGGCGGCGATTTTTAACTGTGTCGGGGATAAGAGTTGATTTTGTTGGCAATTTTTGATCGCTCGGTTTGTTTGGTGGCCCGTTCTTCACGAAAGATTGTTCGGACTTTGGTCTGGGAAGTATGCTTATCAGACTGGAGAGACTCGAATGCTTCGAAGATGTACCGGCCTTTATTTCTTTCTTATTTTCTATCTCATCGAAATCTTTTAGTGATGGTATTGATATACGCACTGTTGTCTTTTTTGAAGGAGGGGTCGGCTCGGTAGTTTCCAAAGGTACCGCCTTCTTGCGAAGGAATTCGTCGTCTTCCTCTTCAATCAAATCAGTGGTTGCCTTTGGAGGGGGTAACTGTTTGAGAACTGGCAGTAAATCTATCGTTTCTAGTCTCTTCGGTTCAGGTAACGATAAAACGCTTCTTTGAAACGATGACTCTTCGACAATAAATTCGTCCTCGTCACTAATGTTGCCATCAATTTTAGTTTGTTCCTTTGTTTTGAATTCTTCTATAGCTTCGTCCGCACTCTCATCATCGCTGCTGGTGGCATACGCGACCAAGGACATACCTTTTTTTAATTAAGTATTGTAAAAAGCAGGGTGAAAAGAAAAGGCGACTACTAAACAAAATTACTTGTCACATATATAAAATGTCAAAAACTGGCTGTCATTTGACATTCAACGTGATTGGCAGCGTTCAGAGCGGTTCTTAAAGGTCGATCTAAATGTTTAAGATGTTTTCTTTATTGTCCAATTAGATTTTTCAATAAAGTAAATACAGGTCAATTACAAACAAAAAGAGTAAAGTGATAATCGCTTAGATTTTTTAAATGGTATTTGACAATTGTGGCTTCGAAACATAGTCAGCTGGTCCTGGGATGCACTCCTCAGGGTCAGTCTGACATATTGATGCTAAAATGCATCGGCGCAGTTGAGCAATGTTTACAAAACGATTGCAAAAGCGGTATTTGGGTATATGTCATTACTCACGGTCTGTCATCATTCACAATTGATTAGCTGGCGATAGTTACTAGCTATCGAACTACTAGCATATTTTAAGCAGATTACCCAGATAACTGTACTCATTTTTAAGGCAAAGCAGTTTTATGCCACCAATTACAACAGTAAGTTTTACCGCACTATAAGCAATTGGGTAATTTTGGCCAATTTTTGCTTGCAGAAACCACTTCATCATGGTTCGAGTGTTGTTCTTGCACCCAGATTTAGGCATAGGAGGTGCTGAAAGGTTAGTCGTCGACGCGGCATTAGCTCTCCAACAACGGGGACACCATGTCAGTTTTCTCACCAATCACCATGATCCGAGTCATTGCTTTGAAGAAACCCGTAATGGGTCGTTTGTTGTTCAATCCGTTGGCGATTGGTTACCGCGGAAGATATTTGGGCGTTTTTACGCTTTTTGCGCCTACGTTCGAATGATTTATGCTGCATTCTACGCTTCATTGTGCCTTTCACGCCGCGAAAAAATTGATATAATATTTTGTGATCAAATTTCCGTAGGAATTCCAGTACTGCGACTTGCAAAGCACAGTCCAAAAATCGTCTTCTATTGTCATTTTCCAGATCAGCTATTGAGCGCCAAGGAAGGTTACGCCAAATCGATATATCGAGCTCCACTCGACTACATAGAAGAATATACGGTTGGTCTTGCCGATTCCATACTAGTGAATAGCAAATTTACTTTGCGAGTATTTCGAGAGACTTTCAAAAGACTAGATATAATACCCGAGGTGCTTTATCCGTCCTTAAATACTGAGTTTTTCGATAAGACGCAAAGCAAAGCGAATCAGAATATTGCCAACATTCCGCCAGAGGCATTTATGTTCTTGTCTATTAATCGTTATGAACGTAAAAAGAATCTAAAACTCGCCTTACACTCGTTTAAATTGTTAGAACATCAACTTACACGAAGTGATTGGCAGAGGTGCCGGCTTGTTCTAGCCGGCGGATATGATAATCGTGTAACAGAAAACGTAGAATTCTACAACGAGCTCATTGATCTAACAATCGAGCTTGAATTAGAAGATAAAGTATTGTTACTGCGCTCTCCTGCCGACGCCGATAAACTTGCATTATTGCGGAAAGCACGTTGCCTACTGTACACCCCCGAAAACGAACATTTTGGCATCGTTCCACTGGAAGGAATGTACATGGGCAAGCCGGTCATTGCTTTGAATAGTGGTGGACCCACGGAAACCGTCGTCCACAATTCGACGGGCATTCTATGTGAAAATAGCACCGACGAGTTTTCCAGGGCAATGTGCAAGCTCTTCAAGGATCCCATGCTGTGCGAACGTATGGGCGAAATGGGTCGCAAAAGGGTTCAACAGAAATTTTCGTTTGAAGCTTTCAGCACCAAGTTGGATAGTGTGATAAATGAGCTACTAGCGCCCAAAATAAACAACTAATTGTTAAATCTTCCAATACATGTATAGTTCTGGCTCTTGTCCTAAGAAAACGTGAAATAAAAATCAATCTAAAAGGAGAATCAGTTGTGTACTTATTGAAAATGCTGTATTATGCTATTTATGTACGTACAAAAAAAAAGCTTGCATGAACAGAATGACTTTCCTAAGAGTCTTTCAAGGTAATTTAAGATCAAACACATGTTGTGTTAAATTGATTGCTGTAACTGGCATGAAATGCTGTCGTGGCAAGCAATACAGTTGCATGACTGCGTGGCTATTTAATTTTGGCGCTTGTATAGGTATAGATATCCAAGGTCCTTCGGCGGATTTTGGGACAATGCGACTTTACTATCGTTAAATATCACCCATTTGCCATCCTTCTTGATGTGACACACGTAGTGGCCAACTTGAGAAGATGTACCCATATGTGATATAAATGCGACTAATGTATACTTTCCCTTACCATCTCGGTAAGATTTTGAGATTTGCGATTGCCCTTCGTCCTCGGTTTCCATTGAGCAACTATCTAAGGTATCGGCATGTGAAAATATCCAATCTGTTGCTCGTTCAATATTATTGTCTGTTGCTTTTAAGGCTGCAGTCGCTTGTTTGTCGCTAAAGCCCATGCTCATCAACATTGTGAGACTGTCTGGATTCGGTGTGAATACATTCGATTTCGTAAGCCCGGGGGGGACAAACGGATCCGAAAAATCATTGTCTGCAATGTGTTCCATGATCCATTGCGTGGCTGCGTCAAGACCAGCATTTTTGGTGTTAAATATAGCTCGTTTACAAGCTTCTTGTGGAAATCCCATATTCAGAAGTTCACTCATGACAGCCTCGTCAAATTTCAATTCTGGCGCCTGTTGCACATCGTTTGGTAGAGTTTCTTCGCCCGGTTGCAGACCAGTGGCTCGCAAATTAGATAAGTCCAATTCTGTGGGCATGTCTACCGAAACATCAAGCTTTATCGGAACCCAATCTTCGCGCAGTGTGAATTTCTTTAAATGCAGCACCAGGTAATCGGGCATTGAAGCTAATCGACTTACCTTCTTGGCAGTGGTCATGCCATTTATAGCTGAGCTGAAAAACTGTTCAATAACTTCTGTTTTGAAATAGTGATCCAAGCATGCTTGTAGAGGTATTTTTGGACGGACAATGTCTTCACCGCTATTCGGTTTTCCACTAGCGGCAATTTTCTCCTGATATGCTTGAACCTCATCTAAATTCGTTGCCGCTGACAGTGGAATAGCAAGCGAAAGACAATACTCATCTCGTTGCGTGTACTTTACCTTTTTACTTTCACCACATTCAACTCGATCTTCTATAGAAAACAAAAACGAATCCGTCGGATTGAGTTGACACCCGCGGCTATTCCGTTCGAGAAGGGTCACTAAGTACAAGAAAAATTCGCACGCATCCTGCTGCTGCTTTGTGCTGAAATCTGGGTGATTTTTTCCGATGATATTTTTAAACATTTGTGGTGAAATACCAGTCGACTCGGAGTCCAATGAGTTTTCAGCTATCGAGCTGTATTTACCGCTCCACAATCCAGTTCCTAACTTGGACATTTGGATGTTGAAATCATTGGCGGGATCGTTCGGAAATTGACTGAAATATTGATTGGCCTCATCAACGAAGCGCTTAATGAAATCCGGTATGGTGAACAGTACTTGCATGACGCTATTCAAGTAACAGGAATTTCCTAAATTTTTCATTCCAGTCAAACCTGGCCCGGCCAGCGGTGTGAGTTGGCTCTCGCTCTCAGTCAGCCGGCTCCATTCACCGATTCGCTGATTTATGTCCAATTCCAATTCGATCATTGATTTTTCGCTTTTTTGCATCGCTTTCATGTTAATACCAAAATGGGCTAGATGTTCGTTTAGCTTAGGATCGATGACCATATCGTCCTCGGTGTAACTGAAGACATCGGCTTTTCCCTCGGCGGTTATGGTGCCGAGTTTCACAGCAAGCGGATAACCAGTTTCTTTGTAATAATCAGCTGCGTGTCCATTACCACCCGATCCATCGAAGAATTTCCGTCCACAAAGGATGGCACCGTCCGTCAGGTTAAGCCACAGATTATTCGTGAGATCGCATCGTTCGCATTTCCAACCCGTAGGCGGAATTTTTCTCCCATTGTCCAACTGTTTCAGGTCATTTGCGTATTTCGAAACTTGCCGTTCCTCACCGTCCCAAGTGCCGGTAAGTGCTTGTTTATCCAGTTTAGTTATGACCGATTCAGCCGCAAGAATCGCCTCCACAGACTGCTGAACAATTAGAGGCAAGTCCACATTCGGATACGGTAACTTAACTAAATCTGGGAGCACAACAATGTGATACGTATCTTTGTAAGTGATTTTCTGATCTTTTAATTCTGCTCCACCCTCTAAGCCAACCGCCAGACGAGTTATTTTACGTTCTGGACCTGATTCATCGATTTTTTCCTTCTCCGTAGCACCCGGTTTCTGAATTTTCTCCCGTCTAATGTGCAGAAAGACGGCATTTCCTGTTTCATTGTAATATTGCTTTACAAAATCCTCACCAAAACCGAGAAATGTCGTCAAACTTATATAGAGTCCGGTGGGTGTTTCGGGATTATCATACGAATAAACACATTCGTCCTTATAAACACTTACATTCTCACATGGTAGGCGGATTTTCGGCAAATGCTTTTGTAGAACATCCATCCTAATGGAAAATATTCGTAAGTTTATAAGATCGAATAATCCTTGGTAAATGCACACGCTCACCTTTGCGTTAACTATTTTTAGCGATGATGAGTAAATAAATATTTCGTTATTGCCTGTTAAACGAATGAGCTAAGCAAAAACAAAAAAAGTAGAAAATATTCTCTCGATATATTATGATGCCTGGCCGCTATTCTGAGATCTGAAGTTTTTCTTTGTGGCACAACTAACCAGTCATGCTACAAATTTGACAGCTGACAGTTTCTGTAGCGGTGAAACGATGTTCCACGATTAAGGTAGATAATGCTTATGACGTCATGACGATAATTGAAGTTTTGAAATTATTTTTGGATAAGGTTCCAATAATATTAGTCTGATATACTCAGCAGGAGATTGGATTTAACTCACAAAATTGTGACCACCTGGAGGCGGCTACATCATTATATAGCAAAAGAAGGGAAGACTACTCTCAAGTTGCCAGGCGAGATATTAGAATATGTTCCATTAGGGTAACATAATGGGTTTTTTAAGATTGGATGTCAGGAAGTAAAGGCTTAGTTTGCCTGTAATTATAATCTGCAGCTCTCTGAAAACAACCTAATGCTGCTTGGTATCGGTCACAGTAGCTTTATTTAACGAGGAAAAAAGGAAAACAGTCCAAGGCAGAACAACGCAAAATTTGGGAGAAATTTCAGATCAAGTTAGAACAGAGAAATACAGCAGCAAAGTAGAACAGGCCAAGGCAGAAGAGCGCAAAATTTGTGAGAAATTTCAGATCAAGTTAGAACAGAGAAATACAGCACCAAAAATCGAAATACCTGCTAATTGTTAGAAATCACAGGAACTAAATCAGAACAGCCGCATTGAATACAAAGCAGAACACTTTTGGACAGAAACTTTCCTTTGTCTGAACACAAAAACCTTTACTCTTTGAAAGCGTTCGCGAAAAATGAGTACTACGACGAGTTACTTTCTTATGTGTATTCTCTATTGAGGCTGATTTAAACTCAACTCGTTCAATTTGTGCGAGCCCTTTTATACACGACCTGTGTGCAAAACCAAAACGGGGATTTCGTGCAGATATCAGGGCGTTCGCGCTTAGTCATCCTGCAACCTGGACGACTAAGGTCTCTTCATTCATTTTAGATAAGTTTCAAGCCGCTGCGCGGTGGTAAAGGACCGAGATGGTTAAGGTTTTGCATAGCGCAATCTTCGTCTTTCGAGAGAGGGCTCTACTATCTACTCAACCCCCTCTTGATCCTGAAGAAACAACGGTGGGCAAGAGTTATTCTGCGTCTAATCTCAGCGCTGATGTCGTTGCCGTTTGTTACCAGTGAGCCAAGGTAGGTGAAATCCTTGATTACATCAAAGTAATAGCTGCCAATACTGACGTTCTGGCCAAGCCGTCGGTGCTGTGTGTCTTTTTTTTTTTGACAACAGCATATATGTATGTATTTGGTCTTACCCACCCCCGTTTACCTTCAGGCTCACTCTGCTTTAGTGCTCACAAAATCTTCATAGGCGTCTCACTGCGTTTTCTCAGTCATCAGCGTATGCGAGCAATTGTTTTGACTTGAAGTAGACCGTGTCCCTTGTATTGGCCAGGCCGCAGGATATTTTTAAGCATGATGTTGAAAAAGTCACATGACAGTGCGTCGCCCTGTCTGAATCCTTTTTTGACATTCAAAGTCTCGGTTAACTCCTAACCGACCTTAGTGGAGCAGCGAGAATTCTCAAAACACGGCTCTATATAGCTCGTCCCTATTGAGACTGTCATATGCGGCCTCGACGAAAAGGTGGTGTGTGTCGACTTGAAATTCATGGGTCTTCTCCAAGATCTGCCGCAGTGTGAATATCGTGGATTTCCCTGGCCTGACACCAAACTGATAAGAACCTATCAGATTTTCCATGAAAGCTTACAGGCGTTCACACAGTACGACAGAGAAGATCTTATATGCAATGTTGGACTCTGACGCACGATGAGCGAGTTCGGAGCCCGATAACACCAAAGCAATCGAATGTTTATTTCGCGGCGTCCCTCCTCGGCGGGATACTGCCAAAACCCCTTGTAGTATGGATCATTCCCCCCTTGTTGCGAATGGATCATTCTACTTGACAGCGATATTATATCTTTCATCGCCGTTAAACGAACTACAGAAGTGTTGCTTCAATATACTCAACATCGACTGTGACTCTACTGCTAGTTGTCCGTCTCCATACCTACAGGCTTCTGTTCTGGCTTTATAGCCCTGCCACGTTCGTTTGACTTTTTCGTAAGACTTGCAAGCATCATTCCTGTGGTATTATCTCTCCATCTCCTCGATCTCAAGCTTTTCATGCTCTCTATTTTTCTTCCTTAAAACGTGTATTGCTCTCTCCTTTTCTGATCGTAATGTTCACAAGCGGCTCTCGTCCGTCTATGTAGCATGGCTTTGTAGGCGTTTTGCTTTGCTACATGGGCTTCTACTTGCCGATTGATATAAATCCAACACACCAAATGCAGCTCGATTGTAGCGCTATTGTAACTTTCCGACGTCAAACTTTCGTTGCCCAGCTCGACTCCATGGCATATCTTTATTCGTACCTTGGCTAAAACAAGGTCGCAATCCAAGTCGATATTGGCTCCTTGGAAGGCTCGTACATCTAGGATGCTGGAGGAGGGTTTGGCGTCGATCGTCGATCGCAACGTGATCAATCTGATTGGTGGTAAGCTGATCAGGTGATGGCTAGTTTCGTTTGTGAATGTTGAGAGGCGGGAACCGTATTCTAGTCAGGAGGAGATTACGCGCCGCCAGGAAGTCGAGTAGCCGATTTTCGTTTCCGGATGTGGTATCGTGTAGCCTATATTTCCCCGTGATCGACTCAAATATATCCTCTTTGCCCAGTTTCGCACTAAAATCTCTTAGAACTATATTTGTATAGTAGCTGGGACGTTGGGCATATGTTCTGTCTAGGAGATCGTAGAATTCTTCTTTGAGTCGATCGTCTTTTTTTCGGTTGGGGCGTGAGGGCATATTAAGTTAATGTTTTCGAAATTAGCTTCTTGGAGTGCGGTTATATGTGCTTTATAGCAGCTGAGGGTTTGCTCCAATTGATTGCCTGCACCCCGTCTTGTAAAGGACTTCACATTCCAGGTGCAGACTCGCAAGTCATTTAATTGCTTGCAGGGGGCGTCGGCTTTATATCGGTCTGTATCCGCGACTTGTGGATGGATGTTACCCCTAAGTACAACCCCCAACCTAAAGGTCAGGGGAGGCCTCTCGGAGGCTGTGTGTCAACTTGGATTGAGCAGGGCGAAAGATCGAAGCTGGCGTTTGCCACATTAAACGCGATCAACTTCTTTGCTCTGTTTGCTTGCTCCCTCTCCGTCTAGTACTGTACGTAGGTATGTTTAAAAGTTATTTTTAAATGAAAGAGACGACTGGAGCTCGTTTGGTTGAGTATTTTCTCAGTGATTTATTAATTCATGTTTATTTTTTGGTAATGCCTTCGCATTCATTTTACTAGAACCGTTTGTTGTTTTTATTCAAATAATATATATTTCGTTAAACTACGTATTTATATAGTAAATTTAATTATCATAATCAAGTGTAATATTTCGCAGCTTTGTTATTATGTTTTTACGATTTTCTTAGATTTCAATATGCACATTTATTTATATGTAGGTAGTGATAATATCTGGTGTACTAATAATAGTAATATCTGCTTATACGTTTCTCTTGTTAATTTGTTTCTCATTTTGATTTGAACGAAATCGATTCGGAGCTTTTATTGTTTGGTAAACAACGAAGTGCCATATTGTTGTGTTTTTCATTTATATGATTTTTTTTTTTTGTAAATAGTCGGATATCAGTGTAAAAATAGATTTTTATGCTGATATTTCTGCCAATCTAACATTTAATATTTATTGGTTCTCCTTAAAATTGTACAAAATGTTTCATGTGTTTCTTAAGACATTTAAAAACACTGATGACTGTTTTTTTATTGCTATTTTCTTAGGGATAAGAAGGATCTGGAATTAGAAGGGCAACTACTAGAGGACTACAAAAGGGTAAGAATGAATGGAAATCGTTCGACAAAAGGAAATTTTCACTTCATATTCCTATAAATGTAGTAAGTGCTTAAAAGTTCTTGAGGTCAATGAGAAAGTGACAGCTCCGGTTTTTCGGTTTTTCTTTTTTCGTAAGTTCATCCTACATACATTTCTTTATCCTATCTATACATTTAACTCGATATTTTGTCACAAATCTAGCGAAATTTACAAGACTCCATTCTATTTACATATTTACTCTGTACCTCCCCTTAACTACATACATATACATACATGTATTTACGAAATAAAATTTATTTAAAATTTTGTATTTTCATAAAATATTTGTTTTGATTCACTGAAGTAGAGTATCCAATAAGGGTAATTAACACAAATTGCATACTTCTGTTTCGTCCCTCTTTTCAATTGAAAAGTAGTTCAGTATGTTCAAGTTTACATTGTTTCCGTCACATCACAGTTTATTTGTTTACTTTTTATTGGACGCTATTTTCGAACATATTTCTAAATATTTTGTGACATGTTTTCCGATCGAGCAAACAACAGACACAACTTATATATCTGAGCGTTAAGTGCATATTTGATAAATCAATTCCGAATCATTGCATGCTTGTTAAATTGGTTCTTGTGTATTAAAGCGTAGGGTATTTCAAAACGCACCGACTCCTATTTTGTGAACGTTGCAAATAATACTATGAATGATCGCGTCTTAATTAAAACAAAATCGCTCAAAGGTTAAAGGTGTGTGTCATTAAAAAGTGCCAAAAATGTAGGAAGTGTTTTTGTTTTTTTGTGACGCGACAGATGAAGTACACCATGTCCCAAAAGTCTACATACCAAGCAAAGTTACTTGATCCTTCCATTAAAATAAGGAGAATCTAATTCAAATTTAAAGTACAAAATCAATATCGTAAAAGTCTACATCGTAAAAACCATTATTTAAGCCGAATGGGAGCAACTACGGAATCATTCGTAGTTTAGTTGTGCATAGGGAAGGATAGAAAGAAGAAAGTTGTATTTATTTTAGTTTGTAGAAGTACTGTTTAAGACAAAATGACTGGTAGAAAGGAAATAACAGCCCAAGTTCGAAAAATCCTAATGAAACTTAGAAATGAGGGTGAGTCAATGGCCAAAATTGGAAAAACTGTAAATTTGCATAAGGCTACAGTATAGACTATCATAACAAACTACATATAATGACTCTGAAAATGATAATAGCAAGTCAAGAAACGGACGACCGAAGAAGCTAGATAAAGGATCTAAAGTTAGTGACATGTCAACTCGAGTTAATAAACCGAGTCAACCCGAGTTACAGCAGAACCGAGTCAACCCGAGATACAGCAGAACCGAGTCAACCCGAGTTACAGCAGAACCGAGTCAACCCGAGTTACAGCAGAACCGAGTCAACCCGAGTTCAAACTGGGTTAAACCGAAAGAACGAACCGAAACTTACACTTGAATATACCCGTCACCGTTATCCGCGTACATGAAGTCAAGTTAGAAAGCAGTCTATCGTCCTTATAAAAACTGAGTTGCATTGCCTGATTCAATACCTACATATGTACATATTTTTGGAATTCGGTTGCAGGTGGGTTTCTCTTGCTCTTGTTGTATGACTTATCCAAAAAAGTGTATCATGTCGAGTAGAGAGTTTTTTTTTTTTTTATCCAAACCGAGTCAGATAGAGTGAAACTGAGTTGCAACCCGTTTGAATATCTATTCTTCAGTTCTTGTTGGTGTGTGATCGATGTGCTTTTTAGTTTTATAATTTTGATATACTTATGTAAACCGAATTTCATCAAATTTGGGTATTGACCGAAAGAATAAGATCGTGAATACAAGCTACCAAAATGATATTTCTTCGTGCTGTTGTGGGAGTTACTCGCCGGGATAGGGTGAGAAACATGGCAGTGCGCGGGGAGCTCAATGTTGAGCAGCTGCTTCTCCGAACGGAAAGGGCTATTCTTCGATGGTTTGGTCACGTGAGACGAATGTTGACATCATCGCGACTTACGAAGCGTGCCTTGGATGCAATACCATCAGGCAGGCGATCGCTTGGCAGACCCAGGACGAGCTGGTTGGACCAAGTCCAAAAACTCGCCTGGGTGTGTTTGGGCATAGCTCCCGATGAGTTAGAGTCGGGGTGCTTTCTTAAATGCAAACAAAATGCGCATTGTGACTGCGCCTTGCATCAGTTATACATTCACACGATGCTTTCACGATGCGTTACGCATACGGTTGCGTATTAAATCATGACATTTTGGAATGTCATACGGTGCCCACACGTTTTTTTCTGCAAAATTGGAACTATGATAAAAAATTAATAGCAACTCAAATAATTAATGGTTTGTTAAACAATTATTATAGTGCAGGGGGCAACCAAATATTTATAAAGTATATGTTAAAAATAAAAAAAAGGCCCTTCTCCTTCTTTCACGATTCACAAAAAAGGAATTTAAAACGTTATTTATAACGAAGCAGCGTGCTAGTTCACGATGCGCTGTTTGCTTTTGTTTGCGCAGTATAAACATTCACGATGCATTTCGGAACGCAATGCGTTCTGTCACAATTTGTGTTTGCATTTAGGAATGTTTGCAGATTCACAATGCAGGCAGTACTGCATTTAGGAAAATACCTTCGATGACGGAGCATCGAGTTACCTGGAGATCCCGCGTGCGCGCATTACCCCCGCGACTCTTATAGTGGAACATGCGGGTCACTGAAAATGTATGTATGTATGTAAACCGAATTTGCTAATTCGGGTTGCAACTCGGTTTACTGGAATTCCAACTTGAGTTAACTCGGTTCAAGAAATTTGCGGTTCGGCACATCACTAATCTAAAGGAAGATTCTGCGGAATTTACTGAGCCTTCATTTACTTGCTGCTGAACTGCAAACTTTTTAAAATGTGACTGTACATCCCGAAACTATTCGTCGTGCCACTGATAAGCTTAACCAGTAAGAGGAAAAAGTTGGCCTATGCCAAAAAGTATGAGAAAGTGCACATTGACATTCTGGGAACGGGTATAAATTTAATGTTTTTCGGAGAAATGGACGGGCAGAAGTATGGCGAAAGCTAAATACAGCACTCGACGTAAAAAACATGTGCTCCACTGTTAAGCACAGAGAGGGATGTATGGCTTCGAATGGAGTTGCACTTAATGGATCGGCATAGATATTTAAACATTTTAAAATCAAATCTCAGGAGCTCGTGTTCATGCAAGACGACGATTACATCGCTTTTCGTCAAAGAGTGGTTGCTTTACAACGTTCGGTCCAAGCTTGAACATCATCCATAATCCCCTGACCGTAATGCAACTGAGCATTTATGGGCTCATCTAAAGTAAAAACTGAGAGAAAGGAAGGTTACATCAGTTACAATGCGTAAGTGTCTTGACTGAAGAATGGAACAAAATTTCACTCGAAGTAACCCGCGGAACTTTCTATGCCTCACGATTAGAAGGGGTAATCAGGGCAAATGGTTGCCCAACATGTTACTATGTATGTATGTTGGCGTTACAGTCCATGAAGAACCTGAGCCGAGCTTCTCTCAATCACCCATGTTGTGTGCGATTTCATTTTCCCATAGGTGAAAGGGACCTACAGTTTATTGCCGGTTCCGAACGGCGAATTTCGAGAAGCTTTTTCATGACAATTTTACTACAGGGGGTTTTGTCAGAACCCCGCTGAGGAGAAACACCGCGAAAAACACGTTCGATGACATGGCTGTGTCGGGATTCGATCCCGTGTCATCGGCGTCAGAGGCCAACACACTACCCACTGCGCCACGGTGCTCTCAACATGTTACTATAAACCCATTTATTCCCATGGTTGCGTTAACGCAACGTTGACAAGGCTAATTTTTCCAAGCTAATAAGGTAACATTTCTGATGCACTTTTTATTCTATTAGATTAAGGAATATCTGAACTATCACGTAATTTTTTTTAGTATGGGTAAAAGCTCTTAAGGTTTTGATTATTTAAAAAAAATAAAATAGGCAAATGTCGAAGAAAAACCCCACATACTTTCTAAATTCCCAAAAAACTACTGTTTCAATATTTCGTAGTTAGAATGTGGTTTCATATAAAATATATATACTACTAATGACAGTAATTTGAAAACAAACTGAACATTTACTTGTCCGTAGGTACTTATCGGCTAGGCTTAATAACGTTGCGAAAAGGCAACATTGGGACAAACAGTGAAACTTTAGTAGGCTTTGAAAAATCTGTATTCTTGTTTGAAATTTTATTTCCCCGAGAGAGTTACGGCCGCACTTTTAACCCACGCAGCAGTAATTGCGTCGGCGAACCTATAGACCGTGTCTAGGAAACTTCCACTGGAAGTTGTAAAAGTGCATCCTACCTTATTTAGGAAAATGTTACTAAAAGGAAAACCGGTACCCATTGGGTTCAAGCTGTGGTGCCTTACGTCAAGCGATGGGTACTTATATCAGTTCATACCGTATGGTGGAAAAAATGTTATGAATGCCAGAAGGAGTTTGAGCTGGCAAGTTGTCATAGATATTTTGAAAGTAATAGAAAATAGAAACTTTCACAAGATCTATTTTGACAAGTACTTTGACAGTTCACTTGAGAAAAGAAGGATATTTTGCTACTGGAACTGTCCGCGAAAATAGAACCCTAAAATGCCCACTGGAGACGAACAAATCAATAGGCAAAAAACCGCGTAGCATAATGGATTTCGGCTATGATCACGCACATAAAATAAGTGTAATACGTTGGAATGACAATTCCGTTGTTACAGTGGCAACCAATTGCGAGTCTGCTCAGCCAAAAGTCATTGTAAAACGATATAATCGTAAGGAAAAGAGAAAGATCTTGATACCACAACCACTTATGATTGCTATCAAATAAATATATGGGGGGTGTTGACTTGCTTGACGACAATGCAGTAGCAAACTACCGTATAAATATAGGTGGCCCTTGTATATATGCAATGGACCCTGCAATAGTGAATGCCTGGAAGCTGCGCAGAATTGTGTACAAGGAAAAACCAATCTCGCAGCTGTACTTTAGGTCTGAATTAGTCCGGAGCCTCACAAGTGTCAACAAGTGCAAAACACAATCTGTTCGAGGACGCGGTTCAACTTCATCTCTGCCATCCACTTCAAGATTAAATAACGTTGGCCACGTTATTGAGAGGAACCCTGAAAATTGGAGAAGACGGTGCAGAGTTTGTAAAAGCACAACTGTATTTATGTGTAACAAATGCGCAATTCCCTTGCATTCTCATTGCTTCAAGGCTTACCACACTTAATTTTTTTTTATACGTATTGTCCCAATGTTGCGTTAACGCAACACTTAATAAAACCGGCCAAGTGCGAGTCGGATTCGCGCACGAAGGGTTCCGTACCATCTGTATATATAAATATGAAAGAGACTATGTATGTACTATCTTCATGATGAGATATAGTTGATCATCAAAGTGTCCATTGAATTCGAATCAATTATCTTGAAAAGGTGAATAACAATAATGGGAAAAAGGTTTGCAGCTAGGATTAATTCATCAAAGACACAAACGAGATCAAAACTTGGAAGTTTGCTACTGGTTGTGGGATATTGTCGACTAACCTAAGTTCAGTATGTGACCAAGGGGATTTTTTGGATGAAAATTATGTCTGTTGTATGGGAGCCCCCCTTAAATATTCATTTTGTTGTTTTTAGTATTTGTTGTGGTAGCGGCAACAGAAATACATCATATGTGAAAATTTCAAATCCCTAACTATCACGGTTCATGAGATACAGCCTGGTGACAGACGGACGGACAGCGCAGTCTTAGTAATAGGGTTCCGTTTTACCTTTGGGTACGGAACCCCAAAAAGTGGGGGTGGCTGTTAAAAAATAAAAAATGCCAAATGTTTATAAAAACCTAATTAAATGGTTTTGAATTAAAATATTGGTATTTTTCTGAATATTTATACTAGTGGTCCTAAATGGGTTAATTACAATTTAAGCTTTTATACACATTGTATACAGAGTAGACTTTTGTGAATACAAAAAACAACTGATTATTATGACTTTTTCTATTTCAGGTTACCAGTTTTGCATAACTTTATGTCTATGTATATGTCTTTTTGTTTTTGTTCTTTTCTTGCGTTTAAATTAAAAAATATCATTATTTGGAGTCGTATGTAGACTTTTGTGACCTGGTGTATGATGATGCGTACGCCGTGTTTTTGTTTAAAAGCTAGTAAGTTTAAAAGATCAACAATTAACTTTCATGTCATATATATAGTAATCATATATACTATATTGTGTTTGAATTGAATGTTCCAAATTAAAAAAAAAAAACAAAATAAAAGAAGAACGTAACATTTTTGAGTAAGCTTAGTTTTATTAAATTATTTGCAACATTTGTGTTTTGATTGATCTGTACATTTATAACTCTTAATACTCGTTTTAATTTTTTTTTTAAATATTATAACGATCGCCTTACTTACAAATTGCTTCTAAGCCAATTTATAATAGTTTTGCTTTTTACAATTATCATAGCTTTAGGTATTTAATCGAAGCACAATGCTTTCTTCTCTTTTTTTTTTTTTTTTACTGAAATAGAAACAAAAACAAACACAAAAATAAAACATAAAAATAACCTTTTAATTACTGTTTATTTGTAAAAAAATATTACTTTTTTTTCTTATTATTTAAATCACTCAAATGTTCTTAGTATTATCATTAACATAATAAGTCTAATAATTAAAGAACAAAAAAAAAATAAATATAATTTTATATGTAAGTATGTATATATGTAAAATACCGTGATATAAGAAAAAAAATGTTTGTCGGTAATGAGTTTGAACGCGAGTTTTTTGCAGTTTTTCTGTATTTTTTTTTTTAAGAATTTTGTGATAAAATTAAATGGATTTCTTCGAGTGGCATGTTATCTAGCATAACAAATGATAAAATATGAAAAAAAAAATGTATATTGTGGTAATGAGGTTGCACTTTAAGGATAATATTGTATGTCAAGTCATCAAATGCAATTTCTTCTCTCATCACATGCTTTAGTGTTTCCCTTAATGCACCAACCAATACAGATTACGTACGTTTGTTTAATTTTCTATTCAATTACCCCATGTTGTGGTGGTTGCTCATGATTCTTTCGTTAGTTCTTTTTGGTATGCTATGGGACTTTGAATTGCTTTCAGGAAATCATGTTGAGATTGAAGGATGTTTCGTATGGTCTCCAGCCATTCGTGATTTTGATCGACCGTTGCTGCATTGCAAATGTAATTGTTTAGATCCGGCCGATGTGGATCCGTCGACTTAAGCAGAAATTTATTGTTCGGCAATTCTTCTAGCTGCATTTTGTTAACCTAATTAATTAAGTTTAATCATTAATTGAACTCATTTGATTTAAAGTAAAATCACACGTACTTGTATGTGTGAGCGATATACGTATGAGGGGCTTGTGAACTGAGTTTTTTTGCCAACTATGTCGGCAAATATAATACTTTGTTCGAATAGGAATACTTGAAGTTCTCTAGGTTTTTGGGCTATTGTAGCATTTCTATCAACGTTTCTTGTTTCCTCAACGCACATTAATGGGCCATGTAATAAGAGTTTACCTTGTGCCGTGATTTTTCCTTCAAATTTCTGAAGTCTTCGAACTACCATCATGTCGTTTACAGCCCTACACACGACCTAAATCAAACGTTAAAAATATTTAGTACGTAAAAATGCATTTATACTAATCTTAATTTCACCTTCATTACGTAGAAAGCTTCTTTCATACTTGGAACTTCTTCTACTAGACCAGCGCGTTCGGTTTGCTTTGTGATTTCTCGTAACAAAAGCTCATACTTGGTTATTCTTTGTACAGGTTTTATAAGTAAATCACTTAACTGCAATTGTTAAATGTAATATATATGTACACATGTATATGTAAAGAACGATTGAGCTTACATCCAAACGATGTTTGAGTTTCTGTCGAATTTGATCGAAATACGCAGTATGTTCCGACACAATATGCTCAGATACAGGTTTATTTTGACAGTAAACAATGTACATGTGAAATTTGCGTTCATACCGCTTGATCATCGGCCCAAGTTCCGATGGTGTTTTGACACAACGTTGTAGGGCTTTCAGAAAATTACTGCAATAGAAAAATATGATTCGATTTTGACCTATGCAGATAATGAAATTTGATTGAGATCTTACTCTCTGTGCCATTCGTAAATGGCTTCGATATTCCCAAATACCATTCGCTCCTTTCCGCCCTTAAGATCTTCAGGTTGAGGTATATCACTGTCTGAATTACGGATTTCAGTAATATACCTGGAATATGAAACACAACATTCTACGTCTGGGCGATTTCAATTTGTTATCGATTTATTAAATACCCATTAACTATTTCGGCTAGGTCCTGAATATACAGCTCCTCTGTGGATAGTAGTTCGGAGAGTGCACACAGACGTTTTCTTTGTGCGGCTTCAACATCGTTTGTTTCCGAGTTGTTCTTCGAAAAGGAAATGCAAAAAAAAAAAAAAAGCACGAAACATTACACGCGTGACAAATATCATAACAATTTCGTCACATGACAATGAACCATCGTTTGTTTTCGTTTTTGCATAATCTAATTACTTTTTCATCCTTCTTATTCGAAAATACATGTTTCACTTTAACGACGTTCCACTAGTTTAACATTATGTGTTTTTTGTTTTTACCTCATCATTATTATCAGCCGAGTTATCATTATTCGAATACGATAAATTCAAATCTCGTCCATTACTTTCGCTGTTATTTATGTCCAACGGCTTGAGAAACTTCGATTTCACCTCATGTTGTTCCTAAATAAAACATACGAGTATGCAAGTACTGTGTGAGAAAATATTATTTTACTCGATCCTTTTCACGAAACTTACGGTTTTTTCCTTGACTATTTGCTCGATTTCCGATAAGTCAGCAGCTGCGTTGCCTTCCATTTTCTTAAAGGTGCTTGCCTATAATTGAGTTTCAACAAAGTTAAAAAACAAATATCAATACCGATACACTTGTACGCCGGGGTGTGCTTATCTACTGAAATGTAAAACAATTTCACACTTAAACTATAGTATATTTGGGTCAACTTTGTGTAAGTGTTGTTATCTTGGCCTTGTCCATCATTTGTTCGAAGGCACAGTAATCGTGTGACTTTGGCAATGTTATTCTGCCCATGTACATGTGAAAAGCAAATATGTATATAGACTTATCGACGAATTTATTGGTCTTGTTCTCCCCAAAATTAGTGTCCACTCACTTGTAAGGGGGAATAAATCTTATCAAGGCAGAAGGTCAGACATGACATGTAATATTTTCAGCCAAGAAGCTAGAGGGATCAAAGACTTGTCATGCTAAATGAAACATTCATTTCCGGTTGCGAGGCACGATAAGAAAACGATTTTTTTTTTTTTAAACCAATAAACGAAATCTAAGGTAAATGTTCAAAGTTCACTTAGACTACGAGGAGTCCATTGTGCCCAGTCAACCCTTAACCCGTAGAAACCTAAAAGTTATCCGTTGAGCCCAATGTTACTTACCTCTTCTAGTCCCGAAAGGAAGTGACTTCCAAGGAATATGTTACTTTTTTGGGCTAGTGCTGGGCATTCACACAGTAGGTGACGAATGGACTCAATTTCCTCTTTGTCCCTCCAGCTTCTGCAGAAGTCGTTGCGGGATTGACCTAGTCTAGCTGCATGGTAGGATACCATGCAGTACCCAGTGAGGGCACCGACTGCCGATCGAATATTCCCACGACTGAACTTTAGCAGACCGTCTGTCCTTTATAGTCGGGCCAATTGATCTTGCCGTTGCGCATGTATCTAATTGATATCATAGCTTATTAGTTTTCACTATTAGCTCCGCCTCTATTATTCTGAAAAGTTACTCAGCGGCGTATTAGCCTCAGCTGCGATCTGCGTAGAGTTTGCGCCTGATCCTAATCTAGCTAGTGCGTCCACTTCTCATTTCCGGAAATATTCATACGACCTTGTATCCAGCAGAGGGTCGCCCTATTGACATCTGATATCTTCTCTAGCCTCTATTTGCAGAGTTTTACGAGCTTGGGTCTTATCTATGTTGCCTGTAGAGCCTTAATGTCTACCTGGCTGTCGTCATAGATGCTGATCCCTTTACCTGAGATGTTTTCTCTCAGCTTGGAAAACGCTACAGCCACCATCAAGTCTATAGGAATGATTTTTTTTCACGAGATTCGAAATAGACCCCGGATCCTGTACCAGTATCCATTTTGGATCCGTCGGCATAGATTGCCAGTTAATTTTCCGTATGTACCATACCACTGGTCCAATTCTCCAGGACCAGTGGTAGGAAGGAATTCTGATAGAGAATCTCCTCTCGCAGCAAACGGGTGATATAGTCCGTTTAGGTTTTGAATCTCGAGATGGCCCGTGAACCCAATGCGTGGCCATGATGCGTTGCTCTCGCAGTATACATATGTACGAGGGTGGAAGGTTCAGCATTCAGGCGTGCAGAAATTCAAAGCAAGGATTATACAGCATTAATCAAAAAGTAATGCTTTGTCAGATACTCTCCAATTTGAGAATTTTGCTTTACCATTTCCAGTTAGAAGTGTTATTTCTAGAACCTCTCTTCTATTATTAGTAAGGAAAGTTAGTGAATTGCCACATCACCGTTATTTAAATAGCGTTTAATGAATAAATGTTACCAACTGTAAGCAAGCTTGTGTGAACGCTGTTCGCAGACTTTTGTGGATCACGGTTGGTTGCGCAAACACCTTATGTTATTACATTTTGCTCTTTACCGGGGAAAAGTAAAAAGAGGTATCACAAATGTGGAGCTAATACACTAGAATGACAGAGAGTTTAACCAAAAATCAATTAACAGCAGAAAGAGAGCAATGAGGGGTCAGATTTTTTTTTTATAGTTACACCCGCACTAAGGCCTTATAACTTTTGATCGTTCTGCGAGCGAAGGTAACAGGGAGAGGGAGAGTTTCGCACGGAGTGCTCTGGTGTTGAGTCGTAGATGTTCGTTCACTTCCCTACAGGGATGGGTGTCTTAGATAGGATTCGAGAGCCGAACAAATTTCGCGTTTGTTATAATTCACAGTAATTAGTTCATGCACTTTTGGTGTTAATATTGCATACGCAGAGGATGAATTTCAATTGACCATTCTGTGAGTGTTATGCCTGCAGTAGTACGTTTGGTCACTTTCCATTCCCAACTGTGTTGCATACTTTTTTCCGTATAGGGATTGCTTTTTCTTGGCTATGAAACGAATTTGAACTATAGACCTTCCGCTCGACGGTCGATGATGTTAACCACTGCACCACGGCCACCCCCCCGTTTGTTGGTAGCCTTTACCAAAAGATAATTGTATATGTATTACACAACAATTCCACTAATTAATTTGAATCTACCATGAGCTCCCTCGACACAATGCTCCCTTACGAAGCACTCTGGGAACCATTGCTTTAAGTGATACAACGTGTAGTTGCCAGCTTATCTGATGAAGCAGTATAAAAGTCAAAATGCGACTTGCAAAGATTTTGAACAACAATTTCGAAAGGAATGTTATCGAAATTACTTTCAGAATCAATTACACAATACACAATGCGGACACATCACGTTGAATAATTACTTATGTGAACATATGTATGTAGTTTTAGTGATTGCCAAGTGAAATTCATATAATTTCTCGAATTCAAGAATGAACATGGATGATGCAACACTCGCAATGGGATTCTACCTCTACCTGTCAGGGAAACCCATAATAAATACAAGTTTTTTGTTTATCTACTAAGTGTTCATTGAATTCGTGATTCCTAGACTATGAATTACCCAATGAGGAACAACATTCACTTACTCAAGAATGATCTGAATTCAAATATGTAGTTTCTTTCAATTTCAATGAAAAACATTAGGTTGAAAAGCTCGAGACGTATAAAGTTACAAGTTGATCATACTTTTCCATATAAACAAATAGTGTGTAAATAATAATATGCGCGCTCAATTGACCAAGACGTGATTATTGGTACCATTACTTCATCATACTTGATTACATTCAACTATTAAGGCATGGATGTAGGTATATACATACATATGTATGAATGACATGTACATAGGTATATACAAATCATGGAAACGACAACACTCGTTGATTAATATCCGGTTTAAGTGGTTCATTAATTGATGTTTGTTCTAAAGTTTAGGTTTCATTTCGAAACCGAGGCGAAATTCTTACTTTCTTATTTAACGTTGAAGGGGAGTGTCAATATTAAACAACTGGACCCCGTAACAGAGCATTTGATTTACGAGTATTCGAGGAGTCGAGATGTGGGCGAATGTTTAAACAATTGGGCATGAATGTACTCATATTGTTTTGTGTTCGCGAATCGCGAAATTGAACAAAAATAAAATATACATATTCTCACCATATTAACCGGATTCTCCTTCATGTCCTTGAATACTGGAGGACCGTTGGAAATCATACACGGCTCCTGAATGGGCTTCATCGGCGGTGGAAGTTCTAAACCAACTTCCTCTTCTGCTTCATAATCCTGTTGTGAGTTGTTGGCTTGCGACATAAAATGTGGCGTTGTAGGCGTTATTGATCCCACTGTTGCGGGTGTTGTCACTTCGTCCTCATGTCTAGTATGCTTCGTGTTTAACTGTCGACGAAATTCAGTTTTAGAACAATACATAATTGAATGACACAAACTCTTAAACTTACCCTTAAGTTCTTCTCAGAAGTTTTCTTGACGAGAGTCTTCTCAATCGGTGGTTTATCGACCTTGCCTTGTGACAGCTTCCTTAAAGGTGGTGGTAGCCACTTTCTCCTAAAAAGCATTTCGAAGATTTATAACTAATTTTATTGAATTCTTCTTTTTCGTTTTTCACACTGTATCCACCCTCTCCTTTGCATTGAAATAAGCCAAAAAAAAACAAAAAACTTATCGAGAACCACTTGAATCAAAGTGTTTTATCTACGAGTTTTCTGTATAGAGTTTGTGTCATGTACACAATTATTAAAAAGAGAGAAAGAAAACCTACTGTCATTCTCATTATTATCACAATAAGTGGTGTTAAACTCACATTCCCACTACCGTAGTTGTCGCGTCGATTACTGGATTTGCATAAGATATTTCTCTGACTGAAATGATTGTTTTATTATCTTCTCTATGGGGTTACTTTGTACACCATTATACGCTATCCATGCGCTATTGTGCCTACAATTCTTTATGTAATTCGGTGTTTACTCTTGCTCTTCTTCTTCTTTTTCTACTGTCTCTGCTCCTCGTCCGCCTTTCGAACTCAACAATTTGTGAGTTAGTCAACTAGCGGAGAAGCGAACTGATGAACAAATTAACAAATGAAAGACGCTCGACGCTCGTCTGCGACGATACTCTTCTTCAAGAACATACTACTCGTACATACGTGTGTATGATTTGATTCGGTTCGGTTCGGTTGGGGTTCGCTCTCTTGTTAAGAAAATAAATACATAAGTTGAAGCAGCGTACGTACTATAAGCGTATAAATACATGCGTTGCTTCAACGTTGTTTGTATTTCGACGGACGCACAATAAACAAACATAATGGCAGGTGAGGAGAGACAAGGACGTCGTCTGCAAACTTTTTCTTTATTATTATTATTATAATAATTTGTTTTTTGTCTTTGTTTTTCGATAATTACTCAAGCACGAAATGGGGAACGTTTTGAAATGTATACAAACGTGGATACATACATATATTTTAATAAGCGCTTGCAGCAACTAGCAGCGACAGCGTTTGTGAGCTTTCTGAGCGTTGTATAGATACAATGCTCATCGGAGCGTTGCTTCTTTGCAACATTAGTTTTTATTTTTGGAAGAAATATTTATTTTTGTAGTCGATACATACTCGTACAACGAAGAAGAACAACAACAACGAATTGTAATATATGTACGTACATATATTATTTTTACTTTTTCTGTAATACGTATCTCAGAAAGAAATATCAAAACTTCGAAACTATAGGTATGCACAAGCGCAATATCGTAACGCGTTAAAACACCACAAAAAAACACGCATGATTTCGATACATTAACTGCACCTTTGTGTTTACAATTTAAGTGGAACGCTCGATACCATCTTGGGCATCAGGGAGATTTAAGGAACAGACAATGGTCAACACGGTAAACTTACATCAGGGAAACGATACCCGTTTTAAATGAAAAATGTCCACTCATGCCTTGGCTCTTATTTACTCGGCATCTTGATTTTGATTCGTATAGTTCTTTATAATCAAGTAATTAGGGGAAAAAGAAGTAGATCTATCCCATTACTACAAGTGATTTTCTCTCGGTTATAAGATGCGTTCTCTATCTGCTTCTTCGGGAGACACAAAACGACAAACTGTTGAGAATACATGTGAATTTTCGAATCTGAGTGAATGGGATTCAGGCATAAAAAAAAAAAGCTTTTTAAGTGCTCTACAAAAACAGATTTGACATTTTTCAATGACCACAATTTAAAATATATGTTGCTGTGCTCGACATGAATTGTGATTCGTAGTTGAGTCTCCTCTTCTTTGAAATCAAGGCCAAGAGACATTTCCTGCCGAAGCTATTCAAAATACTCTCTTCTCGTCTTCTTTTCATTCTTATATTATTCGCTCTTATCAAGTGCATTTAAAATTTGGCACAATCCGTACAATTAGTACCTTTTAAGACATTATCGACGAAGCATTTCACACTACATGCCTATTTATGGTGTAACAATTGAACTTTGCAAACAATAAGACATTCCCTAAGACCAACGAAACACTAGGGGAGATAGGAACAGGAAAATTATGCAAGCCGATCTAGAGATATTATTCTTTTTGAGTAATTAGTATATAACTTCAAACATTCTTCCGCTTTTAATCGAAATTTATGCAAATTCTAATCTCACGGTTTAGTTTTAGAAGACATGGATAATGTCGATTTCTTCTTTGTCTTCGGGGCTACAGTTCATGGCAAACCTGGGCCTCTTTTAAAAAACCTTACTGGCATGGTCTTCCGCTAACAGTCTCCAGTGCCACACGCCTAGTTAGTTGAGGCCCTCTTTCACTTGAATGCACCACCTTAAATTGGGCCGTTCACGACCGCGTCGCTCTACATGCCCTAGCCATTTTAGGCGTTGTTTCCGCAGATGCCGTGCTACAATTCACTATTAAGTCTTCTCCTCAACTCCCCATTTATGAAGATCCGACCGAAAATCGTACGCAGAATTTTTCTCTCAAAACGTTACTGCGGAGCGAAGGTAGATCAAGTCCTTGACTACCTCAAAATTATACCTACCAATATGTGCGCCCTGGCTAAGACGCCGTTCGTGTCCTTTTTCGACGACAGCACATATTTCGTCTTGCCATCATTTACCGTCGTGCCCATTATAGCCGCTTCTGCCTCAATGATCGCAAAGGCGTCAATCTCGCTGAGTTCAACTAATTATGTATGTGTGTCAATGTCATCGGTCTATACGAACAGTTGTACGAACGTGAAAAAGGTCGTGCCCCTCGTATTGACCAGTGAGTTTTGCACGATCCTTTCAAGGACGATATTAAAAAGTCATACGATAGCGTGTCGCCCTGTCTAAAACCTTTTCTGACATTAAAGGTTTCGGTCAAATCGCTTCTGACCCAATGTCATCCTGACGAGTTTGTCAATCTGACAAGTTTGACTGGGATATCAAAACTAAACATGGCGCTATATAGCTCGTCTCTATGTACGCTATCGTATGCGGCCTTAAAGTCGACAAACAGATGGTGGGTGTCGATCTAGAACCCTTTGGTTTTTTCCAGAATCTGCCGTAGTGTGAATACTAGATCGATAATGGACTTCCCGGGCCAGCAACCACACTGATATGGACCAATCAGTTTATTAATGAACGGTTCCAGGCGTTCACACAGTGCAGCAGAGAAGTGGTCTCCTTTCTTGTGAAACGGGCAAACGATACTAATATTCCATTCATCGGGCATGCATTCCTCTGACCATATCTTACAGATGAGTTGGTGCATACTCCGAACCAGATCATCTCCGGCTGCCTTAAAGAGCTCGACAGGTAGTCGGTCTGCTCCAGCAGCTTTGTTGGACTTAAGCTTAAAAGAAGCATTCCTAACTTCGTCCAGGTCAGGAGGACGGCATTCTCTACTATCATCGTCCGTTGTGAATGGGTCATTCTTCCTGACAGCGGAAACTGTTTCGTCGTCGCCGTTAAACAGTCTGCAGAAGTAGTCTTTCCTGATTCTTAATACCGACTGTGAATTTACTACTAGGTTTCCATTTTCGTCCCTGCAGGCTTCCGTTCTGGTTTTATATTCCTGGCATGTTTGCTTTATTCGTTGAGAAGACCTCCGAACGTCATTCCTGCGATAGCATGTCTCTATCTCTTCGATCGCGAGCTTCCCATGCTCTCTTTTTTTGTTTTGAGAAGCTTATGCTCCTCCCTTCTCTTCTGCTCATAATGCTCATGAGCAGCTATCGTCCTTCTGTGCACCGCAGCTTGACAGGCTTGCTGCTTGGTTGCATGTGCTCTCCTACACTCGTCGTCAAACCTAGTACCTTAAAAGCAGCCACTCTCTAAGGCTTGGTGTTGTACGGTCTGAGCAAGTGTTGGAGTAAACGCTCGATTTACTCGATTTTTCTGGGCGAGGCGTATTTGTAGTCGTAACCTGGCTGCCACAAGATAGTGGTTCGAGTCGATGTTGGGTCCTCGGAAAGGTCATGCATCCAGAATATCGGATACGTGCCTGTCCTCAATCGCAATGTGGTCAATCTGGTTGACGGTTGATTGAACCGAAAACCGCCACGTCCCGTTTATGATGTTGAGATTGGGAAACGCGTGCTAGCAACTAGAAGATTTCTCCCCATTGCAAAGCCTATCAACTTTAACTCTTTTTGGACGTGGTGTTGTGTAGGCTGTACTTGCCGATGACCCTACTAAAAGCGTCTTCTTTGCCCAGTTTCGCATTAAAGTCTCCCAGTACAATTTTAACATCGTTATTTGGACATTGATTGTAGAATTCGTCTTTTGTAGCATTATCCCTGTTCTCGGTGACGGCGAATTCGGCTGATCTTGGCGAATTTAGCCATGTTTTCTTACATGCCGGAAGCTCAAGACTTTTTGCCTAAGTCTACCGTACTTCGATTTCTTAGACAATAGATTTAAAGCCAGTCTCTAGTCTAGTATAGAGGAAAATTTCCCACTAAACGATGAAAGTGAAATCCTTCAAAAACACAAGACATAAGCTCTTTTCAATAGATGTTCATATAAATAATTTACATTGTGCCTGAGTGATTTTTCTAGCTTGTGGCACATAAACAAAACAAAATTTTAACTCACGACATGTTCGCAAATGAATCATAGTACTAATCATTTCATCGCAGTCGAATAGTCAGTCAATAATATAACAGCACTGAACTGAAATTCCAAGAGAACCCGATACCCCTGATTAATTTGTTCTCTATCTAATCATTAATTCAATAAGTTCACGAGCAAACTCTTGATTTTTTTTCGTACATCCAAATTTTGCTTTTGTGATATACAAAGTTTTATCAAAATATGTACAAATATGTATGTATATAAGTGCCATGTACTTTACAATATACACAACAGTGTGGTGTATAAGATAATATGAGCCTGGGACCGTACTAATCCGTACTAATAGGAAGAAACGTTCAACTACAAGTACACTCAAACTCAAATTCACATAATTAGCGTGAGTCAGTTAAAGACCCAGTTTACAAGTGTAAACAAACTGTGTGGGATAGATAAGAACCCAAAGAGTTATCGGTACACAGTGAAATAATGTATGCAGCACGAAAGCATGGCTGTACGTGTACACGCAAATGTGGATATAAACGTCCCCGAATCATTCCAAGACTACCAACTAAAAAGTCGGTACCTCATATCAGTGGAATGCTTAGAAAAAACCTGCAACAAATTCGCATAAGAAATTTAATACAATTTGTCTAACTATTTGATTAGAACAACAACATAAAACATAAACTCAAGGTTTAATTCGGTCCTCTATCGTCGGTAGAAAGAAATGCATGTATGGCTGTCGTTCGACACCACTTTTGAACTACCATTTTATCAACTCTTTGATAAGGAAACGTAAGTACAATTCATCAGCGCCTTGTTCAGGTTGTGATTACATAGAGTAAATGTGTTTCGTGCTGCCCTTTTATTAGAAAACGTTCGGTAAAAATGTCTTCTTTTAAGTAAACGTTTTTCGCTACTTATTTTGTTACTATTGTCGATATCGAAGTGTGTCGTTTTGTAAGAGCATTTAGTTATGAGTCGTTGCACAAACTGAAATACAACGCTGATGTATAAACTACCAGGAAGGTTTTTAGAATGATAAGTGAATTTTTTGGTTAGGTGTTCTGAAGAGTAGAACTCACATTTTAGTTGTGTTTTTAGAAGATCAACCGAAGTTAATTCTCTTATTCGAACTATAGACCTTTTAGGGCAAGATCCTAGAATTTCTACAAACATGTTTCTAATTTTTTTTTTAAAGCAAAGGTTTTTCCTGTAAGCAAAGGTTTTTATCAATAAAACAACATACCCGCTTAATCCACGTCTCTTAGTCGAAGATGTCAATGGATCCGGTTTATTGCGAACGTTATCTGCAAATTAAAGAGAACGTCACATAATGTTGAGTAAACGATAGGTATTTGTCGCATTCTTACTTTGCTCTTGAATGGTTTCGTTTTCCTTTCTTGATGAGCTACCCTTTTGTAATCCAGGCGGCGGTTTGAGTATTGAGATAGGTACAAGTCCTTCATGTACCGGATCGTCATTATTTTGCGGATTAAGTCGTACCAGACAAAAATCTGGATCTGTTGCTGGTGAAATTTCTATTACTTCTACTTGCTGACCCTTTGTTACATTGAGTTCATTCGAACCGGGCGTAGCAATATAGTCGGACACAACCCATGTAGCTTCGACAACTCCAACCTGAAAGTGAATATCAAAATTATACATATTAAACATGGAACTAGTTTAATGAACGCTTAGTTAATAGGAGGACATATGTATCCATACATCAATTATCCACTCTTTTATGATTCGATTGAACACAGTGAAGGTAACGGAAAAGGAAAATAGCCTCCCACAGCTTGACAATTTGTATGAAATAATTCAATCACGATTAGTCATGTAGTGCTTGTAATTAAAAGCTTTTATCGCCTGTAACCCATTTAGTAGAGTACCTCGGTGGGGGTGATAATGTACGAGTGTTGTACAACGGACGCTTGTTGTGTTTCTTATTAGCAAACAAGTAAGGTATCAAGGATGTGATAGAAATCAATATACATAACTAGACAGGAAGGGACAAAATGACTATGCGATTTTCTCCATCAAAGATTTTTATTATTATTCTGTTCCGGATCACATGCACTTGTTAATAGTACGAGTAAAGTAAACAAAAGTTTGTCTTCCTACATATTTCTAATGCACAAGATCGTCTTTTGTCAGCGGCGGGCGAGTGTATTTTCATCTTTATACGGCTGAATCCAATTCACTAAAATTCCTATTCTAATACGTATTCCTAATTGGGAGCATAAACACCGACGAATGAAGAAAAACTTAGAAACGCTCTGTAGTGGATTCCCGTTTAAGATTCTATAGAATATGTATGATTTAGATTATTCAGAGTAAATTGTTTACTGGGAAAATAAAAGTATTAAATGTAAACAAACAATCCCACGCTAGCAATGTACGAGAGTGTGAATAATGACAATAAAAGTGATTGGCAGAAAGCGTACAGATCAGATTCTAGGGCAAGAAATGGAAGAGAATGATCTTAACGTGTTCTCTTCAGATTTATATTTGACACAGTGAATGAGATATAGACGCCACGTACCTCGGCAGGTGTTAACAGACTCACATATTTCATTGTCTACATTTTCACATTTATACACAAAAATATGTATTTGGTCATAGTTGTATGAAAAGTGTTTATAGTTCAGGGTAAAATGTTGGCAGTGGGTTAGTGGTCAGCTGACGCACGTGTCGTAGGTGGTCGTGACAGTTTAGGTACAACTAAATACAATACACGGAAACTTCAAGGAAATATTGATAATAAGATCAAAAATTTCTAGATTACTATTTTGGTGACCTGCCGAAGAAGTCAGCACAGCTATCCAAAAGCTGAAGAACAGCAAGGCCGCAGGCTCCAATGGCTTGCCATCAGAGCTCTTCAAGGCTGGCGACGAGCCTACGAGCTGGTAGGGAGCATGCACCAGATCATGAAAGCGTGACCGACGACTGGAATATTAGCTCTATTTGTCCCATCTACAAAAAAAGCGATCCTACCTCACGCAAGAACTATAGAGGTGTATCCCTGCTCATAGAGATGGCAATCTGATGGCTTTGAGAGGCATTTTGACAACTAGCCCTTACAAACGTGTTGCGGTTTGACGGCGTCTTGACTATGTCATTCTGCCTTGTTCCGACGTCGTGACTCTAAGTCAATAGCGTCGTTTTTAAATCGGCCCCTAGATGCTCAATATTATCACAGGGCAGAGGTACGAAGGTTTTCCATCTTGTTCATTTATCTATGTCCCTGCTTAATGTCGCATACAAGATCCTGTCCAACGTACTGTGTGAACCGCACTAATCGGCAACTACCAGTGCGGCATCCGGCTCGGCAAATCGACTATGGACCAAATATTCACAATTCGACAAATCCTGGAAAGGACCAGCGAGTTTCAAATCAATACACAAAATCTCTTTATCGATCATGAAGCTGCATACGACAGCATTCATCGCAAAGAATTGTTTGATGCGATGGCCGAATTTGGGATCCCAGGGAAAAAAAATACGCGATGCACCGTGCAGTTCGGTTCTAGAACCTCTGAACCGTTTGAAACATGCACTGGATTTCGGCAAGGAAATGCGCTGTCGTGACATCTTCAATTTAGTGCTGGAGCAGATATGTATAATTTCGAGGTGGTTAAGAAGTTTGTCTACCTCGGGGCAAACGTAAACTCCACAAGCGACACTACAGTGGAGATCCGGCATAGAATCGCCCTTGGCAACCGCTGCTACTTCGGTTTGCCTAAACAACTCGGGTCAAAACTCCTCAGTCGAAGAACCAAACTCATGCTTTACAAAACGTTTATAGTGCCAGTACTGCTGTACAGAGCCGAAAGTTGGACGATAAGCAGGACGGCGGAGCTGATTTTGGGTTCCGCGCCGGATATTTGGTCCTGTCTGTGAGGAAGGTGAATGAAGAAGAAGACATAACCGCGAACTCTACGAACTGTACAGAGATGTGGATATAGTCTGGAAAGCAAAGATCCGTCGATTACATTGGTTTGGCCAAACCGAGCGCATGAACACCAACGCTCCAGCTAAGAGGGTCTTCGACTCCGAGACTCCTGGTTCGAGAAGAAGAGAAAGACCGAACCTCCGGTATAAAGACCAAGTAATCGCGGAATTGATAACTGGAAGCAGCGTGCAAGGTACCGTCAAGGATGGAAGGCAGCTATAGCTCAGGCTCAATCCTCCATGGATTGCTGGCCTGATAAGTAGGTAAGTAAGTAAGTAAAAGCAAAACAATTGCAAGTTCATAAGTACTGGAGAATCATACTGGCCAACTGGCCGAAAGAAAAAAAAACAGACTTTTTTGTTACCAAAAAACATCACCCATTCAAAACTGAAGATAAAATCCTGCTTAGAACTAACTTTTGACCACTCACCTGTGTGACGTTACGGCCACAACAGAACAATAAAAACTTTATAACAATAAGACAGACTGGTGCACATTCCAAGAATTTCTGGACGTTGATTTACATACAGACATATCCCTTAAAACATGGGACGACGTTGAAAGATCCATCATTTACCTTCCAGACAACACCAAAAAATTCCCGAAAACCGGACACACACAACGCATCAAGAAATTGATCAAAGAGAAAAGAAAACTACGAACAAATTTGCATACAACAAGGGCACATCAACGATACAGCAGATACATTGTGACCACTAAAATCTCAACAAGCCTAGAAGAAAAAAGATTCTGTGATGGACTATTTCTTGACGTTTCTAAAGCATTTGACAGCGTCTGGCATCCTGGTCTATTTCAAAAACTTGAAAGCTTTCTTCTTACAGACTATTACCTAAGGAAACGACACTTCTATGTAAGGTACAAGGACGCATCACCAAAATTACACGCGATACGAGCTGGAGTACCCCAAGGCAGCGTGCTTGGACCACTTTTTTATAACCCTCACACCAGAGATATTCCTCTACTTACTCAGACAACATCGATGACAGCTAAATTCGCCAATGATACCATTTTGTACTGCTCGAACAAATGCCTTGCTATGAAATGGTTCAAGCAGTGGCGCATAAAAATAAATTAAGACAAAACGGTGCAGGTTATATTCACAACAAAGACAAATTACACACCTGATTCACTAAAAATAAATAACAAAATCATCTCAATTGACAATGTAGCGAAGTACCTAGGAGCATATCTAGACAGCAAGCTTACGTGGAAGTATCACATATAATGAGAAAGCAAATTAAGAACAAAATCAGACAGCTCTACTGGCTAATACGTAAAGACTCCCCTTTATCAATTTACAACAAGATTTTGCTCTACAAAACTGTAATGAAACCAACATGGACGTACGGATTCCAAATCTGGGGTAGAGTTAAGAGATCAAACATACATATATGTATATAATTCGAAGACAACAATCAAAAATCTTACGAACGATTGAAAATGCTGACTGGTACCGCGACAAACCTCGACTCCTATGGTTGAGGAAGAAATAACCAACATAAGCAAACGACACCTGACAAGGCTGATTACTGATACTAACTATTATGCCTCCATCCTCCGAAGAAGACCTATTGATCTCAGCAGCCAGTAAAAACTATATTCATGTTTAATGTTAAAATTTTAGAATGTCAGTTAAATTGTATAAGGTATTAGTGACACTGGCCACATACCCTACCTTAGGCCACATTCTTCACTTATAAAATATGTACTAAGTATCGTTCAGACAGATGTATAAATTATACTTGGGAAGCGCTGCTTTTTTCCTTTAACTTGAAGAAGAGTGCAGCTGAAGGGCATCGAAGCATATGGGGGGCATGATCCATTCATAAATCCATCCATTATATGAGTAGTGGTCCCGGCGTTTAAAAAGTCGCGATTTTGACACCAGTGGCAAAAAACGCGAAGAGAGGCCAGTAACGCTTAAGGGCGCTGAGTTAGAAACATTATTGGAACAAGATCCATGCCAAACTCAAGAGGAGTGCTGGGGAGTAATTCAACAAGCGGGTTTAAAACTTCTATGGTGCCAAAACAAGATGAGATGTCGAACGTCGTTTTTTTTACGTGCGAAGGATTTTTTGGCATTGAATAGTGACGGGAGATGAAAAGTGGATCCACTACGACAATCCAAAGCGCAAAAAATCGTAGGGGGGTAAGCTCAGTCATGCATCAACTTTAATGGCCAAACCGAATATTCATGACAAAAAGCTAATGCTATGCCCCTGGCGGCATCAGCTCGGTACTGCTTTAGTCGTCAAAGAAACTTTGGATACACTTAACTAGGATGTCCCGCCCCACACGCCGTATTCTCCGGACATTGCTCGAGATGGCTCATGGACCTAGTCGAGCAGCACTTCACTTCTTACAAAGAAGCCAATCATTTTTGGATCGCATCAAGAGGTGAGGATTTTTCTAAACGCGGTATCCGTATGCTGCCTAAAAGATGGTCAAAGGTAGTAAAAAGCGATGGGCAATACTTTGAACTATGTACATACATTATACCAATTACCCTGAATAAGATCTTCTTTAAATTCAGTCAGAAAACATCAAGCACCACATCGTCCTCATGTATTCATACATAGTAAGACCATGAATAGAAAAATACTTCTCTTTAATTTACTTTCCATTGGAGGTTATTGTAATAGGTCCGTTTTTGTGAGGGAAAACTTTGGATATATTGTATCTACATGTCCCACGGTACCTAGAGTTCGAATATATCAAATTTAGGGAGATGTGTGTGCGGAAGTTCGTTCGTTATTGACATTTTTTTCTCGTCAGTTATGATGGTAAAAGACTAACACTATTCCTACGAGGCCGAATAGCATCTGCCGACAGGTGCTGGTGCGCTAAAAAAAGCGAGTAGGAGCCTCTGCAGTCGAGCACCTTGCAACTGTGTTAGCCAGGTCCTACGTCCACCTCTTCGTGGTCCCATCTGGAAATTCCCTAACTATGGAAATTACTAACGGAAGAGGACAACTGGCGAGTATGGCTATGGTCTAGCAAACCGTAACCGGTAAACCCCACAATTGCTCAGAAACAACCACAAGCCTCGGATAAAACGGACCGGAATAATGTTGACGGCCCTTGTGAAAAACGAAAAAAGGACAATGAGCTTCGGCTCTGTACGTGGAATGTTAGGTCCCTAAACAGACCGTACAGATGTGCAGCCGAACAACTTGCGGACGCCCTAGATCATTATAAAGCGGACTTAACCGGCATCCAGGAAATGTGATGGGATGGACCGGATATAAAGCGAATGAAAATCTGCGACATCTTCTACGGCGACTGTTACATGGAGAAAGAACAACGATTGTTCGGATGCGGATTTGTTGTTCGAGCTGGACTAAGGCAAAAAGTCCTAGGCTTTCGGCATGTGAGCGAACGCCTCATAACGATCCGTATCAAGGCTAAATTCTCTAACATCAGCCTGATATGCGTCCACGCCCCCGCGGAGGACAAGGATGACTCCAGCAAAGATACTAGGAGACTTCAATGCGAAGCTGGGTAAAGAAAGCATCTTTGAACGAGTCATCGGCACACACAGCCTACACGACACCACATCCGACAACAGACACAGGCTGATCTTGCTACGCGGCGAAATCTTCTTCCAATCAGTACGCGCTTCGCCGGATCAAGCAATCACTAACTAGATTAATCACATCGCGGTCGACGTCAGACACTCCTTCACTATTTTTGATATTCGAACTTCCCGAGAAGCTAACATCGACTCGGACTACTATCTTGTAGTAGCCTAGATGCACCTACGGTTATCACAAACGCAGCGAAGCAGGGTAAGAACTTTTGCTTTTACCGATAACGTCTCCCTTAAGCTCTCTCAAACACCTCAACCTTCCAAGCAGTCAATAGAACAACAGTGGAACTTTTGCAAACAAGCCCTGTAAAGCACTGCATCTGAAGTTTTGAACTTCAAGGCTCCACCACCAAGAAACACCTGATTCAATAAGGAGTGCAGGAGGATTCACACAAGCGAAGCAGGAAGCATATAAAGCCTCGGTGCATAGAAGAACAAGAGCTGTTCTTGAGCTCTACGGGTTAAAAAGAAGGGAGCAGCATAAGCTTCTTAGGAAAAAGAAGAAAAAGCACGAGAAGCGCGTGCTTGAGGACTTGGAGAGGTGTTACTGCAGGCATGACATTCGAAAGTTTTATCAACAGATAAAGCGAACATGCCAAGGTTATAAAGCCAGGACGGAAGCCTGTTGGGATGAGAACGGACACCTAGTAGTAGCATCACGTTCGATGCTGAGAATATGGAAAAACCACTTCTGCAGACTGTATAACAGCGATGTTAGTCAATATACCGCTGTCAGGTAGAACGGTCCATTTCTTAATGACGAAGACCGCAGAGAACTCCGTCCCCCTGACCTCGACTGCTGCTGGCGTAGACTGACTGTCTGCTGAGCTCTTCAAAGCAGCTGGAGATGACCTGGTTAAAAGCATGCACCAGTTCATATGTTCGCTGCTCTGTCCAAATCGGTGAAGACATGACCGATAGTTTTGATGTCATAAAAGGATTTGTTTCTTTGGGCTCAGGAATCTATTGAGCAATAGAGCCCTCTCCCGAACGGTACTAAGTTGACTCTATACAAGAGCCTTATCACCCCGGTCCACTATCAAAAGCGCATGAGGAAGTCATTGGCCGTTTCGAGAAAAATATTTTGCCTGCGATTTTCGGTCCTATAAACGCAGACGGGAGATGGAAGAAAAGATTCAACCACGAGCTTCACGGGCTGTACTGCGACATGAGTCTAGTTAGGCGTCTACGGATTCAACGCATAAATGGCTAGGCTATGTAGCCACCACAGTTCCAGTCCGGAGAGTCTTTGAATCCAACCCCGAGGGGAATGAAAAGGATTGCTTTGGATGTGATATAAAAAAATACAATAAGGTGGGTTTGACTTCACTCGAGATCAATTTCAATTGTTGTCTCCTTAATAGCGCAAAAAACAGCTTTAAAAAGAATTGCAACTGTGGTTATTTCCAAAGGATTGTAAGTATGTTGATGCCTAACTTAACCTTACTTTTTCCTCTTACGTGGTAGTTAATGTTGTGGAATAATCATATGTACTATAGGCGCACGATTTCAAAAAAGAAAAACTAAAAAACCTGTGCACCCGAAAAAGGCTTACTCACACCACATGTGCACTTCGAAACACAACAAAGCACAGATTAGAAGTAGTATCAGTAGCAAAGCTTTTGCCTTCTCTACCTATGCACCCACATGCAATACGAATTGTATTTTAGTTGCATTTTTAAGAAACTCAATGCAAATGCTCCTGAAGAAATGCATTTAATTGCAAGATATGTACATACATATGTTCGTACGCCTTCGTACTCAATTGGAGAAGCAAAAGGAAAGCTCATGCCATCAGCCTTTGTTCTCAGAAATAAGCTTTATTTTTATCTGGTTCGGCTAGGTTTAATACGCAAGTTCCAAACGAATGACGAAAATCTTCATTTCATCCAGTGGGAAAACTTCAAACGCAGTAGCAGAGCAACGAGAGGGATAACACACGACTCACGAAAAAACGATGAGCAAAAAAAGTGTATTAATTTGAACAATGTCCCCCCAATTAGGTATGGAAATGAGTATCCTCTATCTAGTGACGAATGCCAATTAAGGCATTTACATACACATCTTCCTCAGAAACGAAGGGGGAGAACCCATGAATCCACTTAACGATATTAATGAGGTTTTTGTCGAAGACACGATACCAAACTAGGGGATGAAGTGCAAACGCTTATTCGAGAAGGGTACTGTCTACCTTAAATGATGCTTATAAAACGCTCATTCAAATCGTTGTTGAAGAAAATCAATAATTTTCTTTAGCTCTTGTCGGTTCGAATCCTAGTAACCGAACAGCTAGTACGACATCCTCGCATACATATGTATGGTACGGGCATGTTTAATTTAACGACAGAATTATTCGTTTTCTGTCTAAACCGCTTGTACATGTAGTTATTGATTGGATACGTGATAATAGCGATGATTAAAATATAGTTGGAAAAAAAGGCAGAGGAGGTAGGTACACAGGCGGGTGGACATATGTATAGCGGTGAGTGAAATGGAGGCAGACAATGTTGTAAAGGTTTTTGTTTCCGTTCCATGGCGGTCTGTTCTATATTTTTTTCTTTCCTAATAACCGATGAATATGGAGTGGAGGCATGTTTACTCGACTAAATGAGCAAAAGATGGATAAAGACCCATAACGAAATAGCTATGGTGAAATGCTTTGCATATATTTACGGAGAAAATCATTAATTTGATAGCAAAACTAGGATATGTACAATGACATATAATACGTTGAAACCAATAAGAGGGTCGTATAACATATAGTAAGTTAACAATAAGAGCTGTTTGCTCGTTTTGCAGGTAAGCCCACATTTTTTTAAGCAAGTAATACAAACAACGGGATCTTACATGTGATTGATAGGAATTGGTAATTAATTAATTGGTTCTATAGTTAGATATGGCAATATCTTTATCTCCATATGAGACACTTAGATGTACAGGGCATTACCTAGGCAATGAGTTACTTACTTACTTACTTATCAGGCCAGCGATCCATGGAGGATCTGAGCCTGAGCTATAGCTGCCTTCCATCCTTGACGGTCCCGGGCACGCTGCTTCCAGTTGTCAAGACCAAGATGTCTTACATCCGCGATTACTTGGTCTTTATAGGTCTTTATACCGGAGGTTCGGTCTTCCTCTTCTTCTCGAACCAGGAGGCTCGGAGTCGAATACCCTCTTAGCTGGAGCGTTGATGTCCATGCGCTCGATGTGGCCGAGCCAGTGTAGTCGACGGATCCTTGCCTTCCGGAATACATTCACATCTTGGTACAGCTCGTAGAGTTCGCGGTTGTGTCTTCTTCTCCATTCACCTTCCTCACAGACAGGACCAAATATCCGGCGCAGAATTTTTCTTTCGAAAGAACCCAAAATCAGCTCCGCTGTCCTGCTTATCGTCCAGCTTTCGGCACCGTACAGCAGGACTGGCAGAATGAGCGTTTTGTAAAGCATGCCTTTGGTCTTTCGAGTGAGGAGTTTTGACCCCAGTTGTTTGGACAAGCCGTAGTACCAGCGGTTGCCAAGGGCGATTCTATGCCGGATCTCCACTGTGGTGTCATTTGTGGAACTTACGTTTGCCCCGAGGTAGACAAACTCCTTAACTACCTCGAAGTGTTGAGTGAATGAGTTATGAAACAAAAAATACGTCCAAGCACATGTACTGTCAAGTGAAATATTTCTCTTATTGTTACAAAAAAGGGGAGGAATTATATGATATCAATTCAATGTATGTATAGAAATTTTAAGAACCCAGAGCACACACTAAAGCTTTGAGTTCAAAGGAATTGTCCTAAATAATAATGGAAAATATGCTCCGCGACAAGCCAATTAGATATCGAGGTCAACTTCAGATAAGTGTTCTCTTCATTACTCTTCATGAAGCATCAATATGCTCATGGCATTTATGCTCCTTAGAGTGTTAGCTGTTATTGTTGCAGTCAAACTGGGGTTAGCACAACGTTTAAGTTCCTCGTTCTAATTTTTACAAACTGTGATCTCGTTTTGAAGTCACCGCCCGATCCACAAGAAAGGAGACCCCTCTGATTGCGCCAACTATAGAGGAATAAGTCTCCTTAACATCACCTACAAAGTCTTCTCTGCCGTTTTGTGTGAACGATTGAAGCCTTTTGTAAATAAGCTGATAGGTCCTTATCAGTGCGAAATCAGGTCAGGGAAGTCCACCATCGACCAAATCTTCACACTACGGCAGATCCTGGAAAAAACCAATGAATGTCAAGTCGACACTCACCACCTATTTGTCGACTTCAAAGCCGCATACGACAGCGTAATTAGAGACGAGCCATACAACGCTATGTCTACCTCGTCAGACTATGCAGGATGATTTTGGAGAATGCTCGCTGCTCCATCCGAATCGGTGAAATCTTACCGATAGTTTTGATGTCAAAAAGAGATTTAGGCAGGGCGATGCGCTGTCGTGTGATTTCTTCAACATCGTATTGGAAATGATTGTGCAAAAAACACTGGCCAATACAAGAGGCACAATCTATTTCAAGTCCTGGCAACTCCTTGCATAAGCCGACGATATTGACATAATAGGTAGATCACAGCGAGATGTCAATGAGGCGTTTGCGAGTATTGAGTTCGAGGCGGCGAAAATTGGTTTGGCGGTAAACGAGGGCAAAACTAAATATATGCTGTCATCAAAGAAGAATGTCACCACCGACGTCTTGGCCAGAACGTTTGTATTGGCAGATATATGTAAGTTCGAGGTAGTTAAGGACTTCGTCTACCTTGGCTCCGCAGTGACCTGGAACAACGACATCAGTTCCGAAATCAAACGCAGAATCACTCTTACCAATCGCTATTTCTTTGGGCTCAGGAGGCAACTGAGACTCTATATAAGACCCTTATCAACCCGGTCCTGTTTTACGGCGCAGAAGCATCGACATTATCAAATGCGGATGAGGAGGCCCTTGGTCGGTTCGAGAGAAAGATTTTGCGCGTGATTTTCGGGCCTATAAACGCAGACGGTGGATGGAGGAGAATATTCAACCACGAACTATACGGGCTGTACAGCGACATAAGCCTAGTCAGGCGTCTTTGGATTCAACGCCTAAGATGCCTGGGCCATGTGGAGCGAATGGACACCACAGCTCCAGCCCGGAGAGTCTTTGAATCCAACGCCGAGGGGCGAAGAAGCAGAGGACGGCCGCACTTAAGATGGCGCACACAGGTGGAAGGGGACCTCAGCCAACTGGGTGTGCGGCAATGGAAAAGGATAGCAAAAGATCGTGCTAGTTGGAGGGGCATGTTGGTTGAGGCCCAGGTTCACCCCGAACTGTAGCGCTCATTAAGAAGAAGAAGACCTCGTTCTGTACGAATTTTAGGCACGATATAGAGGATTTGTTTTTCATTGATTTATTTTCATTTTAAAAATTCAACATTTGAAAAGCTTATGAAAAGCAATGAAAAGCTTAATTCAGAAGAAGAAATAAGGACTGCCAAGTGGAGGTGAAGCCTAATTATTGAAGTGCAACTGCAGAGGGAAATATCTAGGGAAAAGAGGTTTCACGAGTCAAAACTGCAAACTATACTTAGGGGGGTTTTGCCAGTACCCTGCGAAATAAACATTCGATGGCGTTGGTGTTATCGGGATCCGAACTCGCTCATCGTGCGTCAGAGTCCAACACACTAACCACTGCGCCACGGCGCCCTCAAAACTGCATTGCCATCAAATAATATAGCTGCAGAAGTTGTCAATATGTCTGGATAAGGGTAAACCTTGCCTCGAGTCAACACGAAGAATATCAGACCCTTGCCTATTGACAGATAGTTATAATAAAATTAAAAGAAAAACCACCGGTAGGTACCTTTAATCAAAACAATTTGTTTGTTTTTAATTAGAAAACGTCGATGTAACTATAGGATATTATATAACGCTTCACAAACCTTAAAAGTATTAGACGTTTGCCGGAATAATCGAAACGAGCCAGGCGAATCGATAGTATGCTGTCGCGATAGCACAGCATGAGACGTAGTAACGCTTGCCTGTCGAAACCAGGGAAGGGATATCTTTCGACGACTTTTTTGTGTTTTCGCCACCAGCGGGGGAAGATCTACTTCATTACTTTCAGTATCTGCAATTGTTGTATGTCGTTCGTCCTTTACTACTTGTTCAGATGAGGCTGTCGTCATAGCTAACGACTCGGATTTGGTTGAGCAAAGGGGATGATGATGGCCACCTTCGGGAAATATTGATGCCAAAGCTGTATCTGATGGTATCGTTACGAGCGATGCTCCCGATGAATGCCCATTGTTATCCGATATGTTTAATGATGAAACCAATAGTGGCGGAGCCGTTTTAGGTCCATCGACGCACTTATCACTGCTTGGTGATTTTAATTTCTCCAATTGGTGTTTAGTATTCGTGTTCGCAGTGCATAATGACGAACTCGATGGGTCACTGCTGTTCATTCGCTCAATAAAAAAATTCTTAACGCTCTTCATTTGTACGCGTCTATATCGTTACCTGCCACAGTTGTTTAAACTAAATCACAGTATTTGCTGCACATTAGTGCTTCTACACTAAACAATAAAATTTCCTCCACTATCTAGGCACACATGTATGAACGAATACTCCATGGCTTGCATGGCTTGGAATTTTCATTTAATTATTTATATCAACAACAATCGCGTCGACCACATCTACGATGTGAGATGAAATTCACTAAAATTTATATTTAAATAATAAAATAAAATACACGTACACTCGTACACATGTATAAATATATTTTTCTGTGTGTATTTGTTTAGGACATGTGTCGTTTTATTTTTTTTTCTTTTCTTTTAAGGATGGATTTTGTATGAGCTTGACGGCGTAAGCTTTTTATATTAAGGTCTTCTCCTTTCGGCACTCCATTCAATTAATTGTATATACTCAAAACACTTTTCAACAAAAACCGAAATAATAATTTCGTCTACTTATGACATAGGTATGTATACGCGTTAAATATGTATGTATATATTTTGGCACTGAATTTCGAAAAGAACAAATAAGAAAACAACGAGCAATACCAGGTGCATACACGCGCTTTTCACAGAAACCGAATCAAACACTTTCGTGTATCGGAATTAAATTCAAGACATTTGCAGCACTTTGAAAAACACGTATCAGTGTAACATTTGTTTTCAACATTTCTGTCGGGAATTCATATATTCACATAGAATTATTGCAGCTTTTATCGTTTAAATTAAAGAAAACACCCTTCTCGGTTGATAGTAATAACAATAGCAATGATGACGTTGATGAGATGTTGATGATGATGCTCTTGAAGGGCTGGGTGTCTATAGACGACGAATGGAACGTCTTAGAACAGTATCCATTCTCATTTCACAATCATGTCCTTTATATAATATTCGAAAAAAAAAGTACTCGGAACGATATGGATACGTCGTTTTATTAATTTTTTATTTTTCTTTAAAGATTTGCAATAGTACACTTAATGCTCGAGTTAGTTCCTTATCTGTTTATAAAGTAAGCGGAAATTTATCAACGATACACTCTTGAAGCACTTTAGATAAGATATATTGAGAGGGTTCGAGTGAAGCACAATAACGAGTGGCGTAGAAGTGTGAAATAGTTAAGATTAAGCGTTGGGGTCTTCTTATTTTATTATTTTATATTTTCCCAATAGAGTGAGGGAAAAATGATGTTTGAAAAAAGCACAAAGTAATGCACAGCAGTATCGAGGATGTAGAGAGAAAAGACGAACCTTTTTGCATAAACTCTGCGACAAAACTGGAAGTTTTCATTTCCAACGAGAGTATCGCACATTTGCCCGTAAGCTGTTAGCTGACTGAGCTTCAACGATTAGGATTTTGTTCTTGTTTTCTTGCATGATGGGGGATATGACTGACCAGTCAACAAGAAGCATGATCGTCCAAGAAGCATGAAAAATATACTATATCGCATGATATGCTAGTTCTATGAGGGAATAAGAAGGCAGTGCGCGAAAGTATTCATATTCGAATGTTGTGAGGTCAAAATATCGTGAGAAAAACAATACGGTGTGCGGAGAGAGGGAGAGGAAGCTTTCATGTGTAGTAGAACAGCAAATTTTTCTTTAGTGGGGTAGGTAGTATCCTCAAAAAGCTTCACGTTTAGAAAAAACTTTCGACAATGGAACTTTTGTTTTCAGTGTCAATGAGATACAATCTATTCATTTCCACAATACGATAGCTTTCAACTATACAAGTGCATCTGGATCCCGGAGCAATTAATCATATTGTCGTTAAGAGTCCGGTGTTCGCATATTGGCGGCACAAGGAAGCATTGATAGCGTTGATTATTTGCCTAATATGCCTGATGAGTTTGAGTAAGTTCGTGGAATGTCGTTGGATTTGATGAGCGGCAGCTGCTAGAAGAGTTGTGTATGTATGTAATTGTTTATTTAGTAATCGTGTACTATTACAATAACACATGTATAATAATTCAAGATCTCATTACAACAACACTTCGTTTTTTTTTTTCTGTTAATTTACAAAATATTATTATAGTTACAACACATTATTTTTTATATATGGAATAATTAATCGTTTAAATCCTGGCATTAAGGTTTCGGCTTAATAGCTTTAACCCACTATAAAAAAGCATGTTCTGTGTTCGGGAAGCCCTGTATAGATGTAGTCTAAAATCAGAGTTTGAACGTAGACTATATGGCAGGACTTATCCCACGTATGTTAAATTTGATGTCAAATATTCTGGCAACAAGTTGTGTTTCATTTTAAAGACGAACAATAATACATTATAAGTTATGCGTTGATTGATATTTAGCCATTTTAGATAGGATAGCATCCATTTGCTTGGTGTAAAAATGCTACACTTAATAATCGTTCTCATTGCTCTATTTTATAGCACTTGCAGTCTATTTACGTGCTGCTTATTACCCATAAACAAAATAGTCGAACAAAACTCAAAGTGAGGTTTAATTATTGTGTTATATATATTGACAGCACACAATACGGATATGTTCTGCTATTTTTCGATATTTTCTTGGTAATGTATAACATATGATTATTGAAGTTCAATTTACTGTCAATTTGACACCGAGATATTTTATTTCTTCTACCTGGCCTATGGCTTCATTGTTTATTTTTTAAATTGATCCTATCATCGCAGTTCAGCACCATACACTTAGTTTTATTAGTATTAATTTTGAGTTTATTTAATTGAAGCCACTCAGAGGTACTTTATATCACCTTCCATTTTTTCAGTTCATTTATGTTTTTTCCATTCACAAACATTAAAGCATCATCAGCAAGCAAGGAGATTTTACAATTTCTTACAACATTGCACACATCATTTAAATAAATTAAAAACAATAATGGACCCAGTATAGTTCCTTGTGGGACACCAAAACATGTCTTAATACTATTTGATATTACACCATTTATACTTGTTTTTTGTGTTCGGTTAGATAATTAAGATCTAAACCAATTAAACTAAGTACCCCTTACACCAATGCTATGTAATTTCTTAAGTAAAATTTCCCGGTCAATTGTCTCGAAGGCTCTTTGAAAGTCTACGAACAAGGCTATAGTTTTACATCCATTATGCCGTTGTTCCTTTAGCGTCATTATTAGCCAATTCAAAGATGACTCACATGAGTGATTAGGGCGAAATCAAGATTGATTTTCTATTAACAATTTATTAACATCCACATATTTATAGAATTGATCATAAGCGCATCTTTCAACAATTTTTCCAAGAATCGGCATCATATTCACTGGTCTAAACTTTCCACAATCCGTCACCCTTGGTTCTTTGGGTATAGGAACAACTATCGATTCCTTTAGATTTTTCGGAAACTCTCCGCACATAAGTGAATCATTTATGATCTTTAAGATAATTGGACCAATTAAATCAAAGCAGTCAAGGAATATTTTGATATTAATGTTAAACGCACTTTTAGTGTTTAACTTTTTATATATTAGTTTTAACGAATTCATATTCAACCGTCTAAATTTGAAATTCGTCGCAGATTCGGCAACGGCACAGTTACCCGAGATGCCTTGATTACACGGAATTGAGCTACTTATTTCATTTATACTCTCGATGAAATATGAGTTGAATTTAATGGCAATTATATGAATATCATTTTCTAGTATATTATTGAAACTAACTTTACTAATTTTATACTTTGGTTCTTTGGGTACTAAGTTCTTAATTGTTTTCCACATACACTTTTGATTATACGAAGACTCAATTTTATTACAGATGTAGTTTCTTTTTGCGGCTTGCAGGTATTGTTTGTATAAGTTTCTCATGTTTCTGAAAGCTATCCAGTCGTCCGGTCTATTGAGAACACTAGCTTTCTGGAAAGTGAGAATTTTTTGCTTTCTCATTTGCTTAAGATTCTCCGTGAACCATTTGTTATCCGAGCGGTTAACCTTTACCTGTTTAGTTTGTTTGGTTACGCAATATTTTAAACCTTCTTCTAGCATAATCGATAGGTTATTAAATTCACTGTTTAAATTTATCTGGGAAACTCTTTCACTTAATAAAATTCTGAACTCATGTCTCTTGTAAATGAATCGGTTGATTAGATTTTGATTCTCAGCCCTAACCCTTTTTTTTTTTTTGGATACATTCACTTTTACTAATATGGATTCGTGGTCACTAATTTTTAAATCCTGTACTGTATCTGCCCAAACAATCTTTTCTGAGGAAGTTATAACTAAATCGATCAATGTCCTTGAGTTTTCTGTGATCCTTGTTGGTCTTTTGATTATTTGTTTGCAATTTGATTTCGCAAATATTTCGTTAAATACTCTTGTGTAGGTATCATTTTCATTCAATAAATTTATATTAAAATCACCAAATATAACTAAGTTAAAGCTATTGTGTAATATTCTTTCAATCCATTCTTCAAATAAAATACAACACTCGCGTTCAGGACTACTCGGAGACCTGTAACATATTGCAAGAGTCTCACTGAAGAAGTTTGTAAAAATTTCAACACATAAGAACCACATTTTCATTTCAATTATTGTTTTATCGATTATCCTGTATTGGATATTGTCTTTAACATAAAAAAACACACCGCCAGTATGACTGCTTGTTGAATCGCATCTTACTACCGAGTAATTGGGGAGATTTATTTCACTATCCATTATGTCTTTTTTTAAATGGGTTTCAGAAAAAGCAAGCACTTCAAACATATTTTTGTCCACTAAATCTTCTATCTCGTTGAAGTTATTGATAAGACCCTGAACATTTGATACCCAGTAAGAAAGTTGGCTTAGTTGCTAATACTGAACTTTTTCTTTCTGAACCTGTAATTTCCGAAGAAACACTGGACAACATTTATCACCGGCTTCATGAGCACAGTCCATATTCAACTGTTTATTCTTGAACAGTTTGGGCACTTAGATTCATCAGACTTGCACTCTTGGATCGGATGCTCACCCCCACATTTTCTACACGATAATTCATTCCTACATACACTTGCTTTGTGATTAAAACCTTGACACTTATAACATCTCCTTAAGTCGAAATATTCTTTGGCTGGACATTTCACCCAACCCACCTTAATACTTTCTAGCTTCATTATTTTATGGTAACTGTCACTATCAACTTCTAGGATTATGTTCAAGTTTCTCCACTTGTTTTTATTTTGGTAAGAGTAAACTAGTTTCATATTACATTCTTTTAATTCGGAATTTTGGTTTTTTATTTTATTTACAATTCCATCTTTCATTTCATCATCTTTCATTTCATCATTTTCTAAATTCATGATGCACACTTTAGGACTAATCATTTTTGGCACTATCGCTTCATATTCATCTTTTAATTTGCTATCAATTTCATTTTTAAGCTTTATTGAAGATGCTTTATCACCACATTTGATGGCAATGCCTCCCCTGTTTTTATTCACCATATTGTTTATGTTTATACTAGTTGGGTCGATATTTAATTTTATTTGTTTTCTTGTTTCATCTGCTTCTTGTTTCTTTTTTGGATAGACAAGGACAGACGATTCACTTTTCCCTATGACTTCCGAGAATAGTTTTGTGCTATTCGTTCCCGGTTTGTCCAGCCTAGTTTTATTGTCATTTAGACTCTTGATGTCTTTTTTATCTCCTTCACACTGTTTATCACTATTTTATTACTATCCGCTATTTTTCTGACGTCTCCAGAGATTTGGTCACTTTGTGTTTTGAAACACTCGCTTAATTCACTCATTTTTTTAATTTCGTTAACGCTTCTCGCACAAGACTCTTGAGCAGTTTTCATTGCTCTCAATCGCGCTGTATACCGTTCTTCAATTGCCTCAAGTAAAGATTTAATTTCAATTTTATTTTTTTTAAGGGACTCATCAAATTCACGTTTTATTCTCTAATATAATTTCCATTCTTTCGAACAATATCCTGGATATCTTTAAGTACCATGTCCACATTTTGAATGCATGTAATGCAATCTTCGCAAATAAACTTTAGCATGGGATTCGTGTTCAAGGCCCCACAAGAGTATTGGTCAAGTCCGCTACATTTGACCGAAATGTGGAAATTCTTGCCGCAAACGCCTGCACATTTTATCCCCGATTCACCACGAATATTACTCTTACATTTTGCGCATTTAACGCAATCCATCACGCGTAATTCCCAGTAATTTGCTATATGTCGAATGTATTTTACGCACTAAGTTAAAAACACGTCCGTTCCTGTTCACTTTTTTTCGGTCGTGTCGTGTCGTGTTAAGCCTTTGACAATTGGATGAATTGTATACAATGGGGGACCTAGTGTCGATTTCTTACATGTGAATTTGTATGTATTATGCTTTCGTTTAATACATTCTTTACAAATATGACTTCAAATATAATTTTTTTCTAAGGAAGTTTAGGTTCGCATATAGTCCGACAAATATAAATTTATAATTAGGTAAACACACAAGGGTGCCGTAGCGCAGTGGTTAGTGTGTTGGATTCTGACGCACGATGAGCGAGTTCGCCATTGAATGTTTATTTCGCGACGTCTCTCCTCGGTGGGGTACTGGCAAAACCCCCCGTAGTATACTTGCCGTGAAAAAGCTTCCCGACTTCCGCCGTTCGGAATCGGCATTAAACTGTAGGTCCCTTTCACTTGTGTGAGAAATAAATCACAGGCAACATGGGTGATTGAGAGAAGCTTGTCTCTGGTCCTTCATGGGCTGTAACGCCACCAAGGAAAAAACACAACATACGGAGAAATTAGGTGGTGCACATAGAATACCAGAAAGTAGACCATCTTACGTCATCCTGAAGTTCTTCATTTTCGACGTGTGAAACTATGTACAAGAAGATTATAAGTGATATTAAAGAAACCTACAGTTGGTGTAGTGAAAGTTGTAAACGATACTAAAAAGATCCTTCAAATCCTAGCTGTCTTCTCTCTAGTGGAGTATGGGCAACGTTGGAGGAAGAAACACTTCATCTTCTCCCTAACACGCACTTCCCAGGCTGCTTTGAAATACAAAACTCAGACCGAACACGGAGAACTCGGACTTCTTCAATTACAGAGGGACAGTACGATCACGTAATATATAAAAACAAAATCACTTGAGCTATAAAAAGCTTTAAGCCCTTCAAATCGCCGGAGCCGGAAGGAATTTACCCCTTCGAACTTGTACAGACTGTCGAATAGATAATACCATGGCTGGAAATCATCTTTAAAGGATGTTTAGTCTGGAGACACATACCAGAAAAGTGGATGTCCGCAAGTGTAATTTTCATCCCCAGAATTTCCCACACTACACCCAAGGATCTTAGGCCTGCCTATCTGTCTATCTTCCTTTGTACTTAAAACCCTGGAAAGTCTAATATATTTACACATACGACACAACCTTGATCCAGCGTCAATCTCAAAGGCATAGCATGCCTATTGCAAAGGTAAATTGGTCGAAACAGCCTTACACACCTTGGTGAGTAAGATTGAAAGATCAGTCCACCTCAAAGAATACAGCTTAGTAGCCTTTTTGAACATAGTGGGCGCTTTCAATAACGTCGAACCGAAAGCAATTACGGAAGGGCTAGTAAACTCATAAGTGAAGAGGACTCTAGTAGAGTTGATTAGCGGGTTGGGTTCTACACACAAGATCTTCTTTAAATGGGGAAACCAAGTAACCACTAGATCGGTCCCAAACGAACTACTAACTAAACTAGAGAAAGAAGGCCCCGAGGTTATTGTCTACGCTGATGATGTTGCTATTGCTATCTCAGGCAAATATCTGCCTACGCTGGATGACAGCATGCGTACGGCATTCTTCACATTGTGCAGGTGGGCACGAAATAATGGACTCGGGGGATAAACCCCCAGAAAACGGAATTTGTACTTTTCACTAGAAAGCACAAGATTCCGGACACGTGTCCAATTACTCTACTCGGTATCAGGCTAACCTATTCCTCTAGTGCCAAATATATTGGCGTCATACTGGACCGGAAATTAACCCTGGAAGAAAATATTACCGAACGAGCAAGGAAGGCAACCATAGCGCTCTACACTTGCAAGAAAGCCTTAGGGACAAAATGGGGCTTCAGCCCCAAAATAACCCTATGGTTGTACATCACAGTCGTTAGACCTATTCTCTTGTACGGTGTTTTAGTCTGATAGACTGAATTCGACAAAACAACATACTATAAGCAAATCGAGAAGGTACAGGGGTTAGCAGGCATGCGCATTACCGGGGCCCTAAGGTCTACTCCAAAGGCGGCGTTCAACATGCTACTCCACCTAAACCCACTGAATATTCTCGGTAAGCCAGCTCAAAATGGACAAGCTATATTGCCGGCCACGGTCCGGACAAGCACAGCCCCATAGAGGCTGCGTGGACTTTTACACAGATGGATCAAAAACCAAAGACGGGCCGGGTAGCGGAGTCTTTTGCAATAAATAAAAACTAAATCTGGCCTTAAAACTATCTGTCAGACATATGTATTCGAATTTTCACTGACTCGGCGAAATGAGAGAGCTGATATGCTCGCCAAACAAGGAACGACGTGACGAACTAACATGGCTTACGCTAGTACACCACCAGCAGCCATTATATTAGAGCTGAGATGAACCCAAGGGCATACCTGCCTAACCAACAGGCAAATCTGGCCATAACTTGACCGACAGCGAACCACGGGACTAATCTCCCTAAAACGAACCGACATCAGCATAATCGTTGGTGTCACTGTCTTATTGGCAGTCACGCACAAAGCCAAGGGCAAGTATCGTATGACTTCTGCAGGAGCTGTGAAGACGAAGTGGAGGTCGAGTGCATTCAACATCTGCTCTGTGCCTGTCTGGCCCTCTGTCATAGTAGGAAACAATACCTAAGATCCTACTTCCTTAACGAACTGACGTTCAGCGGATAAGGATAACTGATCTTCCGTGGAGGCTACGTATTATCCATCTACCTACGATACTCGGATCTTACAAAAGGAGTCAACAGAATGCCTAACAAAATTCTCTAACGAGCACATTGATAACGGGCTGTCTGATAGAGAGATTATGTACGTCGTTGTCGCTTTGCAATGTGAAAGAGTGATCCTTCTGCATTTAGAAGGGATTATAGATCTTTTCTCTTGCAATTTCTAATTCTCTATCCCTTAGGGTAGGAATTAGAATACACCCGAGGTAAGGCATGCCTGTCGTAAGAGATGACTAAAAGCCATCGTTAGTTTAACTAACACCTGGTCTGAAATAAGGTGTTAAGCGACCTGTGCCGAAATTTAGCTTGGTTGGGAGCCCAGTTTAAAAATAGCCCAATCTCTGGCGAAGCATCCGGATACCTGGCGACCTCCAGATCAGCTAGACTTATTTGTCTACTGCAGATTTCTGGGCAGATGGACCATCCTTTCTCTGCTACTCGTGGGAATCTAATGAAAAAAATATTTTTTACGAATTAGATCTCCTCCGTCAGTATCAACGAAAGAAATCAAACGTTCTGAAACGACGAACCCTCAGGCGAAAGTTGTCCCCTCCCAAACTACAAAGTTTGAAAGAGTAAAATTCTGATCTTCACACGAAGCTACGTAACATGGAGCCCGGAAAGCCACCGACGGATAAAAAATCTATTTCGAAAGTCTTCGAAAGAATTATAATCAATCGCTTAAAGCCGATTGTTGAAGAAAAGCGTCTTTTGCGGGATTATCAGTTCGGTTTCGGAAGCAAGCAACCCATTTTAGTGATGTGGTCAAAAAAGCACTCGAACATAAGCTAATATGTCCGAGTAAATTTCTTGCGGTTTCCCAAGCCTTTGACAAAAATGCGTCTTAAAATAATAGAGGAACGAAACCTGTTGCGCTGTCTTCAAAGGACAAAGCAACTTGATTTAGAAATTCTCAGTGGAAGGCTGCCTGATAAATGTGATTAGCTCGAGACAGGAAAACTGCTAGATAAGTTAGTTGACTTAGTTGTAGTAAAAAAAACATTAACTCGAACGGTGGTGCTTTTAGTGAGTTAAATCTCACACTACTATGAGCACGCGCCGTTGGTCCTCATAATATCTTTTGAAGATTTTCACCAACCCTCGCAAAAAAAAAAAAAAAAAAAAAATCTAATTTTCTGATAACACTTTCAAATGTCGCTGTTGTATTCGTTTCCGCTAAAGACATTCGCTTGCTTCCTCGTTTCTTATTAGCTTGGAATAGCTTTCATTTTGACTGGCAATGACATTGTCGAAAATGACCACATCAACTGCGGTGCTTGCGGTGACTTGCTTATAATAATCCAATTTGCGTTCTATAGTGCTGGTACATGGTAAATGGCTAACAAAGGCCTCGTAAAAGTAGCACTACTGACGGGTGCTGGTCCGTTAAAACAAAAAGCGAGTAAGAGCCTCTGCAGCCGAACGTCTTGAAGCTCTGTAAGTCAGGTCCCACTTCTACCTTCTCGTGGTATCATCTGGAAATTTCCTGACCATGAAAATTACTAACGGAAGGGGACAAATGGCGAGTATTATGCGGCACAAAACAGGTTTAATGTCGGTTGGGCAATGGCCTAGCAAACCGTAACCGAAAAATCCCACAATTGCTCAGAAGCAACCAAAAGCCTCGGATAAAACGGACCGGTTTAATGTTGACGACCCTTGCAAAAAACGAAAAAAGGGCAATGTACGTGGAATATTAGGTCTCTAACAAGACAACAACCGCACACCTTGCGGACGCCCTAGACCGCTATAAAGCGAACTTAACCGCCATCACGGAAATGTGATGGAATAAACCGAGTATAAAGCAGAAGAAAAACTGCGACATCTACTACGACGACTGCTATAGGGAGAGAAGACAACGATTGCTCGGATGTGGATTTGTTGTTCTAGGCGGACTAAGGCATAAAGTCCTAAGCTTTCGGCATGGGAGCGAACGCCTCATAACGATCAGTATCAAGGCCAAATTTTCTAACATCAGCCTGATCTGCATCCACGCCCCCACGGAAGACAAGGATAACTCCACCAAAGATGAGTGCTATGATCTCCTAGACATAAACGTATGCCCAATGTCCCAGCTATGACATCAAAATTATACTAGGAGACTTCAATCTTTGACACGCTGATTGATCTTGCTACGGGGCCAAAACAGTCTACCACCAATCAGACTGATCATGTTGCGATCGACGCCAGACACTCCTCCAGCATCATTGGAGAACTTTCCCAGAAGCCAACATAAGCCCGGATCACTACCTTTTTGTAGGCAAGGTAGGAATGAAGATATCAAGGACGCAACGGAGTCGAGATGGGCAATGAAAGTTTGACGTCAGAAAGCTACAATCGCAGAAAGAAGATTGCTATGACCTTTGCCGAGTTTCCCTCAATCTCACGCAAATTCCGATGACAATGTGCCATTCACAATGCACAATCCACATAACAACAGTGGGAGCATTGCCAGCGCACTATCAGAGATGCTGCCTCTAATGTGTTAGGTTTCAAACAACCGTCAACTAGAAACTCCGGTTGATGGGCAAGGCGGACAAGCCCATATACCAAAGCCCCCAGTGAACAGAACAGAAACGAAGAGAGGAACACACGCTTTTAAGGAAGAAAATAAAGACAGCATGAGAAACGTGAGATCGAAGAGATGGAGAGATGCTAAGACAGGAATGATACTCGCAAGTCTTACGAAAAAGTAAAACGAACATGCCAGGGCTATAAAGCCAGTAGGGTTGAAGATGGACAACTAGTAGAAGGGTCACAGTCTATGCTGAGAATATGACAGGAACACTTCTGTAGACTGTGTAACGGCGATGAAAGATCCTATACCGCTGTCAGGCAGAATGAACCATTCGCAACGGACGAAGATGCAAAAGAATTTCGTCCACCCCACCTAGATGAAATTTAGCTGGTAATTTCGAAGCTTTCGAAGCCGCGACCGCAGACGTCCTGTCTGCCGATTATTTAAGGCGGCTGGAGATGATCTGGTAGGCCGCATGCACCAGCGCATCTTTGAAATATGGTCGGACGAAAGCATGCCCGACGAATGGAATCTCAGCATGGTTTGCCCAGTCCACAAGAAAGGAGACGAGCTATACGGAGCCATGTCGAGTTTTAACATCCCTGCCAAACCCGTCAAATTGTGCGGGATGAAAAAGGGAATTCTCGCTGCTCCATTAAGATCGGTAGCGAATTAACCGAGAATTTTGGTGGAACGCAAACCTAAGCAAGCTCCGTAAAAACTGTCGAAAACTCTTTAACAAAGCAAAGAGTACTAGGAACGATAGTGACTGGAGCCTATATAAAGCTTCACTCAGAACTTACAAACAAACTCTGAGGAAAGAGCAAAGGCTATCCTGGAAACTTTTCTGTAACAATATGGAAAAAATTTCAGACGCCTACAGATTGAGGAAAATACTCTCGAAAGATCCACAATTCCCAAGCTACCTTACAGCTAACGGAGTCTGGACAGCATCTGAAGAAGAAACTCTAAACCTTCTTCTCAATACGCACTTCCCAGGATGCCATGAATCGCAGGTTTCACCGCAGCCGCAAGGAACCCACTTTTCATCCGCATTAATGGGAAATTTCGAACACATCATCTCCAGAGAGAAAATAATATGGGCGCTAAAAAGCTTCAAGCCCTATAAATCGCCAGGTCCGGATGGAATTTACCCGGTCGAACTTACACAAACCATGGAATGGACTATACCATGGCTAGAGATAATCTTCAAAGGATGCCTAGCTTGGAGTCACATTCCAGACAAGTGGAAGTGCGCAAAGGTGCTTTTCATTCCTAAGGCCGGCAGAAACTCTCACACTACCCCCAAGGATCTAAGGCCTATATGTCTATCATCCTTTGCACTAAAAACCTTGGAAAGGATGGTAGACCTATATATACGCCATAACTTGGATCCGCCCCTAATTTCTAGGGCACAGCATGCCTACGTTAAGGGTAGATCTATCGAAACAGCCTTGCACACCCTAGTGAGGAAAATCGAAAGATCAATCCATCTTAAAGAATACACTTTAACAGCCTTCCTAGATATAGAGGGCGCCTTTAACAACGTCATTCCGGAAGCAATAACGGAAGGGTTGGAAAAGCTAAAGGTGGAGAAGACTCTCGTAGAGTGGATCAGCGAACTACTATCAACACGCAAGATTCACTCGAAATGGGGTAACCAGGCAATCACCAGAGTGGTTACCAGGGGAACCCCGCAAGGAGGGGTTCTCTCACCTCTCCTCTGGAATGTAGTTATAAATGAGCTACTAATTAAACTGGAGGAAGAAGGCCTGGACGTTACTGCCTACGCGGATGACGTTGCCATTTCAATCTCAGGTAAATACCTATCGACACTGAATGACCGTATGCAAACGGCATTCTCAATTCTTTGCAAATGGGCGCATAGCAAAGGGCTCAGGGTTAATCCCCAGAAAACGGAGCTCGTGCTATTCACCAAAAAGCATAAAATTCCGGAGCACTGCCCTATCACTTTGCTTGATACCAGATTAAACTACTCCTCCAGTGCCAAATTCCTTGGCATCATACTGGACAGGAAATTAACCTGGAAAATCAACACAATCGAAAGAGCCAAAAAAGCAACAATAGCTCTCTATTCATGCAAGAAAGCCATAGGGAAAAAATGGGGGTTCAATCCCAAGATTACTCTATGGCTCTATACCACGGTCGTTAGACCCACATTAATGTATGGAGCGACTGTCTGGTGGACAGCACTGGACAAGACAACATACCTCAAACAATTCGAGAAGGTACAAAGGCTGGCGTGTTTATGCATTACCGGGGCCCTCAGGTCCACCCCGACGGCTGCACTTAACATGATACTCGACCTTACACCACTCGATATTTTCGGCAAGCAAATTGCCACACAAACGGCCATTAGACTTAAAGCCAACTCGAACTGGAAGAGCTACGTCTTTGGCCACTCCTCGATCCTGATTAACAGGTCAACCATCGCAGAAAACCTAGACCTCACAAAGCCCACCACAGTCTTGGATAAAAACTTCATAACGTTATACCCGGACAGACAGAACTGGACTCGTCAGACTCAACCTCGTAAAGGCTGCATAGATTTCTATACTGACGGGTCTAAAACCAAGGACGGGGTGGGCAGTGGGGTATTCTGCAAACAACTTAAGCTAAACAAAGCGATAAAACTACCTAATCACTGCAGCGTTTTCCAGGCGGAACTGTTGGCAATAAAAGAGGCTCTGTCCTGGCTGAAGTGGAACGTGATATCCACCACGGACATCCGTATTCTCACGGATAGCCAAGCGGCCTTAAAGTCGCTGGAGTCCTATGTGTACACATCAAAAACCAGCCTCGACTGTCGCCTATCTCTTAATGAGATGGCTGAACAGTTCAACATACAACTTATATGGGTACCGGGACACAGCGACATCACCGGAAATGAAAGAGCCGACAGACTCGCCAAAAAAGGAACGACGCTACAAACAACTGTGGTCTGCGAGGGTATACCCTTCGCAACCATCAAATACAATCTCAATACCCTCGCCAGGGCCGAGACGAACCGGAGATGGACTCAGGGACACACCTGCCTCATCACCAGGCAAATCTGGCCCCGGCTCGATAGTCAACGGACTAGGAGTATTATCTCCCTAAATAGAACTGACATCTATAAAGTCATAGGTGTCATCACAGGACACTGCCTTATTGGCAGTCACGCGCAAAAACTAGGTATCACTCCGAATGACTTTTGTAGGAGCTGTTTAGACGAGGAGGAGGTCGAATCCATTCATCACCTTCTCTGCGCCTGCCCAGCATTCTGCACAGTCAGGAAACGATACCTAGGATCATACCTCCTCAACGATCTGACCGAAGTTCAGCAAGTGGGGATATCTAATCTTCTTAAATTCTTAAGAAGCACAAAATGGTTCCACGAATAGGGGGCTAAGCCCCCTCGTAGCTGCACAACGGGCCTCCTTGGCCTATGTGTGTTCTTCCCATCTCTGGGAAGGCTACGGTCTTACCTACCTACCTACCTAACCGAGAATTTGATTTTAAAAAGGGGTTTCGACATGGTGACGCACTGTCATGTAACTTTTTCCACGTCGTACTCGAAAAGATCATATTAGACCCACTGGCCAACACACGAGGTACGATCTTTTTGAAGTCTGCGCATTTGCTTGCGTTCGCGGACGACATTGACGTAATTGGACGAACACAGAGAGACATCAATGAGGCGTTCGAAAGCGCTCAAGCAAAAGCGGCTAAAATTAGTCTTTCGGTAAGTGAGGGTAAAAGGGTATGCTGTCAACCAAAAAAGACGCACAATACCGACGTCCTGGCCAGAATGTCATAATAGTCTATAATTCGAACACGAATAATTCAATCCGTTATAACATCGTAAAATGTTCCATATCGATATGTTGCCTCCATTTACTCTAAACAAAGTGACTCACCTTATTGTCACTATCAGTTGTATTTCCTGATCCGAAACTAGCCAAAGAGCATCTGTCGTGATCATTCTCGGTTAGGGGCTCATCCAAATCACGTGACGATCGTTGCGATGAACCTGAAGCCGAATTCTTAGCAGGTGATTTTGGAAGAGTAAGTGATGTGCCTGAAAAGCATGTCTCTTGCATGACTTCGCGAAGTTTTTTAGTCCACATCTAAATCAAGAAAACAATGGCGTTTCGCTTTAGTTTCTTATTAAACATGATTATTTTGCATTTCGATGGCAATACCTGTTTTGCGTCGAAGTTACTTGCTTTAAGTACGATTCGATAGTCGGATAGCATAGGTGATCGACCAGTCCATATGGCGAATTTCGTCTCGTCGCCCTCTATGTGTTCTGTTATTCCAATTTCTGGAAGAAAAGTACAAATTCAATGTCAATCAATGCAATCAATGCAGATTGATTAATATTAACCTGACGTCAAGAGCTTGTTTTTGAATTGATACTTGACGGATCCATTTGAGTCCTTCACCTCTTTCGCAAACACCAAATAAAGTTCAAACAAAAACACTCTTCGATCACGTTCTTTGCGTATGAGCTGCTTATAGTCCCACGTTGGGAATGAATCCTGCAACACAACTTCGCCCAAACTGTCAATGGACATGTCACAATTTTCGAGAAGTGAAAGGTGCATTGCATCGTTTGCTTTCTTTGGCACGTTCTGCATCACTTCGACACCTTCCTTAATCTCACCGTGACCTTCTTCACAACACGAGAGTAAATCCTTCAGCAACAACTGGTACTTGGTGATTCGTTGGACAGGCTTAATGAGAAATGCCGGCAACGGGTGTTCGACTTTATGTTTACGTTGTAGTTCCTCAAAATATGTTCCGCTATGCTGCACCAACAGGTTATTGGAGAGAGGCTTGTTCTTGCAGTAGTGCACGTACATGTCGAATTTCAGCGCCCACGTGACGAAGCAATGTCCCACATCCTCGGGCATCGTTTCGTATTTTTCCAACTCGCGGATAAATATCTTCTGATGAAAATGATAAATCTCCTCCATGTTCCCGAAAATAATGTCTTCTTTTCCGATAAGCGCCGGCGGAACATTCAGGCCGGTACGGAATTCTTCGAGGAAGCATTTTATACATGTTTCCAAGTCCTTGACGTACGTTCTCTCAGTCTGCATTAGCTCAGCCATTATAAACTCCTTTCGGCGTGCTGATTTTCGTTTCTCTTCGTTGATTTCTTTTGCGTTCGTGGTCGAGCTTAGTTTGGCTTCTAACGATGGATCCGAGTGGCGGTCAGTCGTTGAGCCTGCATGTTAGATGATATGTCACAGAGAGACGAGAAGAAAAACAGTTTCAATTTACCTGAAGTTGAAGTGAGTGATGTATTCGAGTCAGATTCAGCAGCCATTGACATGCCGAGCGATTTTTCTAGCTGCTCCCTATACGCGTCCATTCGATTGCTAAAGTCTTTATATCTGAAAAGGCAAATGAATGGTCAACAATCCTGACAATGTGATTGAAGAAAAGGCCTCTTACCGATTGTCCACTGATGCTACCCACTGCTTGATCGAACTAGCATGAGCATGGCCTTTTTCAACTAAACTATCAGCCAATTGGAGCAGTAGTTTCACTCGCTCCCTTGTCTCCTTGGCTGTGCTTCTGAATTCATTGTGTTCCTTAAGTAAAGCCTCAGTTTCCTCGCGCGTCTTTCCGACCAAATTTGTACGCGACGATAAGTACGCTTCACCAGTGTTATGAATCCATTCTATTGCTTGTTTCGCCGACCGTTCGAATAGTACGAACTGCTGACACTGATCTAAGCTCTTCTTGCGTTGTGTCCAAAATTCCAACACTTGATTCTCTTGCGTGAGAAGCTTGTCCAGAATGGCCTTGACACGATTTTCACAGTTTCCTTGCTGCTGGTAATTGTAATACTGTTGAGATCGATTCGCATATTTGAGGAAAGTCTCCGCCGTTCGACGTGCCAATGTACAAGCTTTCAGAAATGCTTCTTTTTGCTCTTGATGTTTTGAAATCAGCTGCACTATAGTCTGGGATTTCTCACTCGAACCGCCGCCACCACACCAGTCATCCTCTCGACGATATTCTCGGTCTAGACTGTCCAAGACAGTGCACACCTGTTCAGCTGTTTTATAGAAATTGATCGATGCAGTGACTAACTTGTGACGTTCTTCTGCGCAGGTAACCAATTGTTGCCATTTCTTCGTGACATCATCGGATATTTCTCGAATTGATTGCGGATCGTAATGTTTGGCGTTTATAAGCGCATCTGCACGATATTTCACTTGCACGGCAGATGTGTGTGTTTTCTCGATTGCCACTTGAAACTGTTCATGCTCCTTCCTAAGTTGTTCCGCTTCCATTAAACTGCTTGGCGTCACAAAACTAGCAACTAGCATTCCCTCGCCGTTACGAATCCAGGTAATCACCTGGTTTGCATCATTCTGAAATTGACACAATTGCACGGCTTGCTCCAGCTTGGCTCGTTTCGTTTCCGATAACTCTTCCAAGTCGATTTCCCTTTCTCGTAAAAAGTCGAGCAAGTACTCGATGCGTGCCTGTGCTGTATGTGTGGCGTCGGCCATTGAAATAAAACCAGCCGATTCGAACATCTGCAGGAGATCCTGTCCCTGTTGAAGGACTTCGTAAGTTGCATTCTGAATATCGGTCACCGATTCGTTATGCATTCGAATCAGCTGCTCAGCTTTTTGATAATCTCTCGAGAGATCGGCATGCTGAAGCTGCTCCGCCCAGATTTCGAGCTGCGAAGACAACTCCATTGCGTCACGTTCAAAGTAACGCAGACGAAGAATCAAATCCGCTCTGAACTTCCTCGCCGACCAGAGTTCCTCCAATTCGACTTTTTGTTTCGTTAGCTTTTCTAAGATTGTCTCCAGCGCCGAGATCGATCCTGTATTGTCAACGTATTCCAATGAGCGCATTTCCTGAAGCAATGCCTCACCTTGTGCTATTGTTTGCATACAACCATTAAGAGTACTATCTTGCTGATCCTGATATTGCTGCAAAAGCCGTTCGATTCCATCGAGATTCTCTTGCGATAGCATTGTTTCATCAGTGGACACATCGGTTCGAAGCTGATCGATCCATGAGGTGACTTCTTTTTCGTGCGTGTAGAAAATGACTGCCATGTCCAAGCGACGGCGCCTTTGTTCGACCCGCTCCGCGAAACTTGTAACCTGGAGTTCAAGTTCTCTAGCTACGGAATAGATTTCATTTGGATCCGCTTCTCCACTGCGTGCGAGTTGTTCAGCAGCCGCCAGGAGTTTTTCTGCATTGCTATAGGTGTTCTGAGCTACGTTTTCGAAATGCTCGTGTGAATTTTGATACACTCGCGATTTTTGCAAGTTCCTTCCAATGCCGGTGTTTTTCCGAAGAAACACTTCGCCATGGTTCTTTAGCCAATCCAACACTTGCTTCACATCCTCTTGGAATAATCGCAGCGCTAGAGTTTGATGCAAACGGATCTTCTCCTGATGCCATTTAGCTTCCAGTGAACGATGGTGTCCGAGGATCTGATGAATCACAGCAAGTACGTGTGAAGCACCCTCACTGTAGTCAGCCGCTGGGTTTTGACGTTCGTATTTCGTGAAACTGCTGTTTTTGCGATGATCGGGAACGCCAGGTGGCGGTGGTTGATTGCACACTTGCACAAGATGGTCTAGCTGATAAAGCAATTTCTTACTTGTGGAATGCACTTCTGTATACGCTTGACACATGGCCTCGTACAGAGACTGGTGAGTGCGAATTGCTGTTTCCAGGCTTTGGATATCTGACGGCAGAGGTTGTGATGCTTGACATGCAGCAGCCCACGACGAAACACTATTGCAGTATTGTTCAGCTTTATGATGAAATAATACGCTTAACTGCAGCACAGCGGTTCGTTCATCCAAACCGGCGGCAAAATCCTTCCACGTACGGTCCAGCCGAGTGGCCAATGTCTTTATATGCTGCGAAGCATAATGTTGACTCTCAATTAGCCTACTTGCCACAGCCAGAATACGGTCAATATTCACGGACACATTCATCGAGGCGACTGCGAATTTTTGGTGTTCATCCTGCAAACTCTTCGCTACCGAGTAATTGTGACCGATTTCCACATAACTCATCTGAAACACATCCCTATTGTGTAGTATCCAGTCGAACATTTTCTCACAGTCTTCTTCGAAGAGCCGACACTGGAAACACTGGTCCAACTTGGTCTTCTTATGCTGCCAGAGCGTAAGCAATCGCTGTTGACCCTGTAGAATCAGATCGGTTTGCCGTAAGGCTTTGCTAATAGCAGCCGACATGTCCGGATTGTTCGATGATGCTCTATAGCCTGGTGAATTATTCGATGAATGTGACGAACCGTCGTCAGCATGCTGCTGATTACTCATATTGATCTTGGCCAGTAGTTTCTTTCGCTGAATATCGAGATCTTCGATCGGTAGTTTGAGTATTTTTTTCTTCATTTCGTTGTGATGATCCAGACTGTGTCTGGCACCGTTTACATCTTCAGCAAAGTTATTTCGTTGCAAATCCTCCTGTATGTCATCGATACGATCGGCCAGATCGCTAGCTTGCCAGAAAAAATCTTCAATCGCTAGCCGAGCATCGGTCCATTGTTGATGGTCGTATGGTTGAACGCCATCAAAATCAGCTGTTAGCTGATGAGTTTCTGCAATTTTATTAAGCGCTTCGATCGATATCGTCGACGTCTCGAATTTGTATTTATTGGTCGAGATGGAGGCGCGTTGCTTTTGCCAGAAGTTATCGGGTTTTATTATTACTACGCTATGAATATTAGCACTAAAATGTTCTTGAAGCACTTTCAGTATTGTCTTGACGTTTGTCGAACAGTTGCCGTTGCCACGCATATCGATGATGACCGTGAAGCCCAGATTTTTTGCCGCATCACTAGGGGGGGGAAAACAAAGAATTGTTTGATGGTTTTCTTATATGTATTTTCATTTCGCTACTTACCTTGGAATCATGATTAAATAATTGAGTAGTCGCCTTAGATCCTCCGGCTTGAGTCTTTCCCTTCGCGGTGTAGCTGGGAAACATAATAAAGGCCCACCTCTTCGATCACGGCCGCCAGTCAAGTACACTGTTCGTTCTTGCAACAGAGTGAGAATGTCTCTTGCCCTTTGCCCGTCCATTGCGAAATTTTTCCCAACCAATCAGTGGTTACAATTTTCAAATCTCTATCCACCCAACAGCAATATGGTAAGCAAGCTTCTGAAGAGAAAACAAAAAACAAAAAGAAAATTCATTCCATTGATTTGAGTGTTTCTTCTTCTTTGATTCCTTTGTTGTGTCTCTGGTGCCATCTACACGAACGAGTGATTCATAACAGAGACACGTTCTCCCAACAGTAACATTGGCACAAGCACCACATGCCACCAGCCAACTTACCAATGGGCCATTTTCATTCAGCATTCACTGCTTTAGTTCTATTCGCGGAACTTTTCTCATTTCGATTTTGATTACATATTTTTACTTTACAACCGAAACTATGTATATCCTACGTACGTATGCCTCCTCCACTCCACAGATTTTCTTTTCCACTTTTCGTATTTTTGTAAAATCACGCACAAATGTCCACTCAAAAATATCAAATAAAACAAGAAAATTGGTAATTAGCTGAAGTGGAGGGAGAGCACAACGAAAAAAACCAAACAAAAGGAACGAAAAATCAAAAGTGTGATTTATTTCTTTTCGTTTTGTTATTCCGTAGATTCTTTTTCCCTTTTTTCGTATTATTTTTTCCTTGGTGGTGCCGTGATGCTCTTCTTACCCATCAAAGAATCAATAAAAGAAGTCAATCATTGCCGTCAATGGAAAAAGTTGCGTCAATCATTCTCTCGTTTACGCGTTTAGAATCGAAATTTCATCGGCAATTTTACACTCATTCCGCGGGCACAATATCAATTTGTAAGTTCTTATAAGTTTCAGCGAAAAACTTGACCAATTTCAGTAAGAATAAATGAATTGAATTGACGAGTTTAGGTCCGCGAGCACCTCCGCAAATAGTCAGATTGGTGCGCGATGAACGCATCCACTGAAAGCAACGAGTAGCGAATGTGGGTGCGGGTGGTTGACAGCTAACCAACGAGTATTATAACATCTTCACATCGAATTTTCTGTCAGATATGCAATTGCTCTTGCTTTGGATTGGAAAAGTACACGCAAGTGTTTTAAATGCATTAAATATTGATGCCCCATTGGAGTTTTTTCATAACCTACTCCTAGCCATCTACGATGAAATCTAGAATTTCGCACAACCAATAAAAGCTCAGCATACTTTCCTTTCCCAATGTGATTGAAATTAGAACAAAATCAAAATTATCTTAGGGCGGAATAGGAAACTTATAGACATTTTGAAATCTAAATTTCTCCCCTTTTAGCTGTCGGATAATAAAAACAAAATCAATTTATTTGAATAAAAATTTTAAAAATGTTCAGATTAGTCCAGAGGATTTGTATAAGATCTGTCAATTGATATGTCAATTGCCTATGAGTTGCTGAACTCTACCGAAAGACGTCATTTTCACTTGTCAAATGGTAAACTGTCATATTCCCTGTTGAATTATCTTCCGTAATTTACTCTGCCTTTTTAAGTTTAAACAAATTCTAAAAATACTGCGAACAATCAAAACATTACACCGTAAAAGCAAATCCAAACGTAAGCCGGCTGTAACTACTGCCATGGAGTCGAACCTAAATCGGGTCCTGAATCAAAGTCGGCACCAACTGAGCGGCCAGCTCTGCAAGTATACGAATGTTATGAAAGGTAAATAAAAGCCAATTTAGTTGCTTATTTACTACTAGAGATTGGTTTTTTGCATTTTAGGCTGGCAGTACAGATGGTTCACGGTGGATGCTCAGGCGGGTACATTAAGCTACTACTTGTGTGATTCTTCTTCGTCCAATGATGATGGAAGTCCACATATTCTTGGCAATGCACCTCGTGGTCAGGTGCAATTAGCTGCTGCTGTAGTTTACCCAAGCGACGAAGATTCGAAAACCTTTTCGATCGGATGCGCATCGGGTGATACCTTGAAATTACGTGCATCAGATGCCCGGGCACGTCAGGAATGGGTTGACGGGCTCCGAGCTATAGTGGAAAGTCATACAAAAGCTATGGATATTACTTCAAGCCCTCTACCACCACGGGAACTGTTGGCAGCTTCTGATGCTCTAGTAACCGCACGTCAAGAACTTCAACAAACAGAATTATGGTACGGGTCCTTGTTATCCATCGCATGCATTTTTAAAATTCTTAAAATTTCAGTAACGCCTCACTTGCCAGAACTATCGAGAATATTGAAGGACCCCTTTCGCCCACAGACCCGGACTTACTTATGCTTAAAGCAATATCTACTGCTAGCACACAATGCTTGCACCAATGCTTGAGTCTTCTACAGCGGCATCAGGACATCCAAAATACACATACAACAAAAAACGAGGCCACCAGCGTTTGTTAAGTTTGTTGAGCATTGCGCTTTTAGTTCATAGTACCTTAGTATTCCGTGCGGATAAACACTAATGCTTCCTTATTTCACTGTCTAAGCTAAAACTCTTCTAACAGTAAATGCATATACACAGATCCCGTTATAGTTTAATGAGTATTTTATCTTTAGCCTAGTTGAACCCCGAAAACTTTGCAACAATTGATATACATCAGATCTTGTGCATCACATGCCGGAGAGAAATAGTTTCCCTTTTGAACCGATTACTGGTTTTGAGTTTCGAATCGATACACACCATCTTTTCATCGATTTCAAAGCCGCATACGACAGCATTCATCGTGAAGAACTGTTTGGAGCGATGGCCGAATTCGGGATCCCGGTAAAACTGATCCAGTTGTGTCGCGCCACGCTAAAAAACACGCGATGCACCGTGCAATTCGGTTCTAGGACCTCGGAACCATTCGAAACATGCACCGGATTTCGGCAAGGAGATGCGCTGTCGTGTGACTTCTTCAACCTGGTGCTGGAGCAGATACTGCGACGGGCAGGCGTCAACAGGGAAGGCACTATCTTTTACAAGTCCATCCAGCTGCTAGGATACGCGGATGATATCGACATCATCGCGTGTTCTCGCCGTGGCATTGTGGAAGCATTCACGGCGATTGAAGAACAGGCGAAACGAGTTGGTCTTAAGATCAATGAGGACAAAACGAAATGCATGCTGTCAAGCAAAAACCAATCCGTCGCTTACCACCTGGGACAAAATATAACAATTGACAGCTACAATTTCGAGGTAGTTAAGGAGTTTGTCTACCTCGGGACAAACGTAAATTCCACAAATGACACCACAGTGGAGATTCGGCATAGAATCGCCCTTGGCAACCGCTGCTACTTCGGCTTGTCCAAACAACTGGGGTTAAAACTCCCGACTCGAAAGACCAAAGTCATGCTTTACAAAACGCTCATTCTGCCAGTCTTGCTGTACGGAGCCGACACAGACAGGACTGTGAGGAAAGTTGTGTCTTCTAACCGCGAACTCTACGAGCTGTACCAAGATGTGGATGTAGTCCGGAAGGCAAGGATCCGTCGACTACACTGGCTCGGCCACATCGAGCGCATGGACATCAACGCTCCAGCTAAGAGGGTCTTCGACTCCGAGCCTCCTGGTTCGAGAAGAAGAGGAAGACCGAACCACCGGTATAAAGACCAAGTAATCGCGGATATAACACATCTGAGACAGATGACATCTCACTTTTTTTTTTTTTTTTTTTTTTTTTTTTTTTTTTTTTTTTTTTTTTTTTTTTTAGAAACTCGCGCAGGTTCAAGAGTTTATATTCTCTTATGATGGGCCTATAGACAAACAACCTGAACGGAGTGCAGTGGTTTGGGTCGTTGATGTTCGTTCACTACTCTCAGGGGTGGTTGTCCTAGATAGGACGAGAGCCGACCAAATTCCGGGTTGGTTATAGTCCGTACTAATTCGTTCGAGCACTTTAATATTGCATACGCAGAGGATGAATTTCAGTTGACCATATACTGTGCAGCAGTACGTCTGGTAACTTTCCATTCACAACTGCGTTGCATACTTTTTGTCCGTATAGGAATTACTTTTTTCTTGGCTACGAAGCGAATTTGAACTGTAGACCTTCCGCTCGGCGGTCGATGATGTTAACCACTGCACCACGGCCACCCCATGTCTGAGACAAGACATGGTTTTCAGTGCACTCTTCTTTCTTTTGGTGGCGTCAAAGTCGATGAAGGACCAGAGCCAATCTTCTCTCAATCACCCATGTTGTGTGTGATTGCCGCGAAATAAACATTCGATGGGGTTGGCGTTATAGGGATCCGAACTTGTTTATCGTGCGTCAAAGTCCAACACACTAACCACTGCGCCACGGCGCCCTCGGCTTTCAGTGCACAACCTCCGATAAATATGTCAAGGGGTGGAAGGTTCATCATAGCATATAGAGCAGCGCCCGGGCATGCTGGGTAAAGACCCGTTCTTTGAAGTTTGGTGATAGAGGCTACGATGTGTTTGCGTGTTAGCCTGCTCCACCAGACAACTGACGCTTATGAGATTATCGATCTTATCATTGCCATATACATCCAGAGAGCCATTACCGTCAATAAGCCCCATGTTTCGCCCAAGGCAACTTTGCATTGCCAGAACACTGACAGCGCTTTGGTGATTTTTAACTCAGCATGCATTGACTAAAAAAGCTTGCTGTCTAAGATAACTCCCAGGTACCTTTTAGCACCAGCTGAGTCATGCCAGTATTTTCCACTCTTTTCGTGAAGATAACGACATCGATCTTGAGAGGATTAACTGACAGCTCATTCTCGTGCACCACTCATTATTCACATTTAGTATCACCTGTGCTTTGAGAAAGGCAGTCGCTAAACATGAGTCGACAGAGAGAACGGCGACATCATCCGCATAGGCCTGGGCATACATTCCAGAGACATTGAGAGCTTCAAGCAGAGAGTCGCCCACCATGCACCATAACACTGGAAACAGGACGCCATCTTACTGGTATCCCCTGTTTACGCCAGATTTGACACAATGTCCGAAACCTGCATCAACAATCAATGTCCTGTGCACGAGCATTGCTTTGATCTACAAAACCAGTGCTTCATCTACGCCATGTCGTCTACCAGCGTTACACATGTTGTCAAAAGATGCGTAATCAAAAGCTCCCTTAAGGTAGACGAAAATGCCCAGCGTATACTCTTTCCTTTGGCGTGCGCATTCTTTTGTCCAAATGAGGTTTTGAAGCGCAGTCTGGCAGGATTTTCCGTGCTAATAAGCATGTTGTATCTCAATTTCTCTTCCTGCTTTTCAGCTAGAAGGGTATTAGACTGATTGGTCTAAAACTCCTGGCGAGTGAATTACCTCTTTCCCTATTTTGGGAACAAATACTACTTTCACCGTACACCATGGAATAGGTGTACAAGGTAGGAAGCAGCTGTCTTATACCTTTTTGCAGCATAACAGGATATATCCATTCGGTGCCTGGCGAGTTGTTTTAGTCGCAGTTACCGTTGAAGGCGTATGCAACAAGCCGATGAGTCTAATTTCCCGCAAAATGGGTCTGAAGCAGTAAACTAAGAGTTTCGGCTTTAGACTTAGTAAAGGTACCATCAGACTTTCTGAGGGCATCCAGTTTTACCAATTTTTCCCGTTTGAGGACTTTAACCAACTTGCTAGTCGCGCTCAGAGATTTGATCTCTTCGCAGAAGGTCTTATAAGAATATTTCCTCGACTTACGAATAAGCTTCTTATATTCCTTTTGCTTCGACCAATACTTGTTCCATTTTCCGAATTTGATTTGAGCGATTTATTCAGGAAATTTCTGCCTTCCTTCCGAAGACATTGGAGCTCGGCATTCCACCAGGGAACCAATTTCCTGCATGGTGGCTTGTTGACAGGACAAGCGAGTTTAAAACAGTTGGTGATGACGCTTCTCAGGTTGTGAACCGTATCCTCTACCAATTGTTTCGTTTCTCAAGCTCCTCTCTAAACCATACTCAGTCCGTCTTCCTTGGATCCCGCTTGGGTTGCAAGGGAGAGATACCACAACTCAATTGGAATTCGATATATCTATGATCTGACAACGTAACATCTGGTAAGACTCTCCAATTAGTAATGGCCCTCACAAATCTGTTAGATAGCGTATAGACCAATCACCTCCTCTAGTCACGCCGTGACAAACGTTGTTTGAGAGTCAACATTGTTGATGATAAGTAAAGTCTATTAGACGGTCCCCTCTTAGATTGCATTTGCTGCTGCCACACGCAGTGTTTTGAGCATTAGCATCGCAAAATAATATTTCTGGCTTCACAGTACTCTACGAGTTCAGAAACTGCCTTCGGTGGTGGAGGCAGCACCGAATCGTAGGGAAAGTAGGCAGATGCAATAACAAAGTGTTCAATTACTCCGTGAGCTTTATAGCTTATTCTGGCGGCCACAAGATCTTATCCACAAAAGTGTCCAAGTTTGGTTGCCGATAGAGAGTTCGATAAGATGAGGCAGACCCTAGGCTTTTCGGATCGCTCATCGTAAAGAATCGTAGCATCACGTATACCACCAAGGCCACACAGGAGTTTATTCCACACCCACGGTTCTTGAATAGATAGAACGTGATGATTTGTACTACTGCATGCAATTCTACTACTTAAAAGAGCGGTAGAAGCCTTGCAATGCTGTAGATTAAAGTAAAGATCATGGATTCAGACTGCACGTCCCATCCTCCGACTACTTGACATTAAAATGAAATAAGATCCTACCAAGGCCGAAGTAGGGGCGTGAATCGTACGCAGATTTCAGAGTCGCGACAAAGGTGTCATCCATCTCTACAACCAGAGTAGAACCCTCTTTTTTCAGTGAGCCCTTACTCTCCTTGTAGGAATACATAGTCAAGCTCCAACTTATGTCCAGGTTTCCCCGGAGTCCGGTAGGAAGTGGGCGTTATTTTTGGGAGACTAAGGGAGGCTAAGAGGAAGGTTTTTCGACACCATGTACCTGATTCGGGCCGATGTCTGCTGTAAGGAACAGCTCACTACGAAGGTTAAATTCATTAAAGCAGACTTCTCTGCCAGAATACAGAGGCCCGTTGCCAAATCTTGCTCCAGCAGACGATCCTCGCAGTTTTTGCAATCTGCGTCAGTCATTCTACTGTCACTGCCAGCTTTCCCTATCCTCACCTTCTCAGAGGTGATGGCCGTCTTTCTATAAGAGAGCTGCTTTCCTCGACTCCATACGTAACCTTAGGATCTCCTTCTCGGATGAAGGGGTTTTGTTGTATGATGTGCCCGCCTCCGAGGAGCGGCTTTTTGCTTTCTTCGCCTTCTTGGCTATTCTTTGATCCTTATGGGTCGCCACATCTGCCTTTTGACTTCCCATCGCACCCCCTCTCCCTAGCCGGGCTGTCCTTGGCGGCGGTTATCCGTTTATGGGCGCTCTTTCCTTTTTCGGTTTGAGCACCTGCTTCCTTCGGACGGTGCTCTGGGACAGCCTTGCCGGTTTGAGAGTCGCTAGGACTTGTCGCCACCTTTTTCGGTAGCAGCGTCGGCCATAGCAGTATCCGGCCCCATCATTTCGGGAACCGATCACGCTCTTATTGGGTGGTTGAACCATCTCAATAAGAGGAAGAGAGTTAGAGGCGCATGCATTTCCTAACCGCCGACGCTTTCTGCGCTGCGCACCTCCGAAAGGGGAGGGGACCTCAGACCTTACCCTCATAGCTGATTCCCCAAGAGGTTTAGCCTCGGCTATTGTGCCTTCGACTTTGTCATCCTCTTTGTGCAATTTTCGGGCATGCCCTTAGCAGTGCATTCAATAATACATCCCAATTTTGGGGCTCGTTCAACTTTTGCGGTTTCCCGTGCCAGGCTCCGTCGACTCCGCTGGATGCATCGATCGTGCTCAGTCCGACAAAGTGGTCAGTTGCCGGAAAGTTCAAAATGAATGGTGGGACCTCCAGAATCCTTGCCCTGGCCGCGCTCAAACAGATCGCGGATGGATTTCCCCTGTTGCAGGTGCCACCTAGAGTACCAAAATCCATTTGGTTGTCCATTCATTTTTGGGTCTTCGAGTCTTAGTTCGACCTCTTAAGTCTCCCGCCACGATAAGGCGTCCGCAGAAGGGAGGACTTCGTAGCTTACTCCGGCAGCCACCAAGTGTTGTCCACAAAATTGTCCAAGTTTGGTTCGCGATAATGAGTTCGATATGATGAGGAAGTCCCTGGGCCTTTCGGATCGCTCATCATAAAGAATCATAGCATCATATGTATACCCCCAACGGATACACGTAAGGTTTTGTACTACTGCATGCAATTCTGCTACTAATAAATCTATACTAATATTATAAATGTGAAAGTCTGTGTGTCTGTTTGTCCGTCTTTCACGGCAAAACGGAGCGACGAATTGACGTGATTGTTTAAGTGGATATAGTTGAAGGGATGGTGAGTGACGTAGGCTACTTTTTGTTTCTTTCTAGCCCCGTAAGGTTTGTATGCAGCAAAAAAAAATTAGTAGGGGATGGAAATTTGTGTGAGACTCTCCGCAAAATTAGTATAGGTTCTATGATACAAACGAATAATAAATTAATTTAATTAAAACAATCATAAATCAATCAGCTTTTGAGAAAACAATCAATATTCGAAACATAAATAAGTGTTACTCTTGAATTACGATAGATGGCGCTGATATGTTTCTGGAACGCGCTAACGTTGTGTGCTTTCTATCTGTACTTAAGTGCGGGCATCGGGCCGCGCTTCACACTATAGTGCATACGGTACCTATACTCTGTTATTTGACTACTAAGCGTCCCAGTCATGCTTATACGAAATGTAGATGCCCCGAGATTATGTAATGGGACGAGACTTCGTGTTACAATTAGTATATCCGAAGTTAGAGATGCACTGGTGAAATTGGATGTGACTAAAAGACAAGGACCTGATGGCTTTCCACCAATTCTTTTAAAGTCCTGCGCAATAGCCCTTGCTAAACCTCTAGCATATATCTATAATCTTTCCCTAGAATGCGGTCAATTTCTTGACAGCTGGAAAATTTCATATATATCTCCAATATTTAAATCTGGTTCTAAACAAAATATTACTAACTACAGGCCGATTTGTAAAATATCAGCAATTCCCAAACTTTTTGAAAAAATCATTTATGACAAGATCTTCTTTGCTATTAAGGAACATATTTCGGACTTCCAACATGGTTTTGTATCAGGAAAATCGACTACAAATAATTTGTGTTTAGCAACAAATTATATCATCAACGGTTTTGAAGATAACCTTCAAACTGATATAATATTTACTGACTTTGCCAAAGCCTTTGACAGGGTCAACCACAAGGTACTTCTATATAAGTTATCGTGTTTTGGATTTCATTCCAGTTTACTCAAATGGCTAGAATCGTATCTTACAAGTCGAACTCAAACAGTTAAAATTAACAATTGCTTTTCTCACAGCATCTCGGTACCATCTGGCGTGCCACAAGGAAGCCATCTTGGACCACTTCTCTTCCTGTTATTTATAAATGACATCCCGAAAACATTTAAATACTCGACATGCCTTCTCTATGCCGATGATCTGAAACTTTTTCGTAAGATTAGTTCGGAAAGAGAATGTCAGCTCCTCCAGCAGGACTTGAATAGTCTTGCTCATTGGTGCGATGCTAACTATTTACATCTAAATGTTTCCAAGTGTCAAGTTCTTTCTTGCAGTAGAAAAACAACAACGATAGAATTCAACTACTGCATTGATAATATAATTCTTGAAAGAGTTTAAAAAAAAGGCGTAATTTTTGATCGCAAGTTTTCATTTCTGCCGCATGTTGATTATATAGTAAACAAGGCCAACTCAATGCTAGGTTTCATTAAAAGGAACGGCAAGGAATTGTCAGATCCCTACTCGTTAAAAATGTTGTACGTGTCACTGGTGAGGTCCTCGCTCGAGTACTGCAGCTTAGTTTGGAACCCTTGTTATAAGAATACATCTGATCGCCTTGAGCGTGTCCAAAAACATTTCACCCGCGTTGTTATGTACAAGTTAGGATGGGATATGGATATGTCATCATATCGAACCAGATGTGGTTTAATTGGTTTGCAATCGCTCTATAGCTGTCGAAGGTATTTTTCTTTGTTGTGAGAGATGTCCTATCTTATCACATAAAGTGTCCGAATATCTTATCTCTATTCTCATTACGTATCCCGATAAGACACAATCGCTTGCGCGTTATTTTTTTTGAATATCCCCATAGCACAAATTACGGCTGTAATGAGCCCATTACGCGTTGCATCCGAGAAGCTAACTGGATCTGCACGAATGTTGATTTCTTTGCAAATGTATCTGGAGAAGAATTTAGATCCTGTATTCTATCTATCTTAAGTTTTAATTAATGATTGTAATAGTAGAATTTCATAGTCTGTTATAGACGTTTATTAAGTAAATAAATAAATAAATAAACTTGGCCGCAATATCATTAGCGTCACTATCTTAACCGGCGTAGGAAAGGATGAAAATGTAAATATCCCACGAATCCCAATAATTCCCACAGATCTCCCGTTCCAGTTTAAAAGGCTACAATTTCCTCTAAAGCTTAGTTTCGCTATGACCATTAACAAAGCGCAAGGTCAAACATTAAAGGTGGCTGGGGTGAACTTAGAAAAGCCGTGCTTTTGCCATGGACAATTTTATGGAGCATGTTCGCGTGTGTCCAATGCCCAGAATCTTTACATTCTATCCCCAAATGGAAAGACATATAATATCGTCTACAGTAGCGTATTAAAATAACATTCTGTTCCGAATTCTCTTCTGTGTTCTAAATCAGGAAAGGGGAACCGTGTTACCCCGAATTTAACGCGAGCGAAGCCGCGGGCAAAAGCTAGTGTTAAATAAAACTGCTATCGTACAACAAAATATTTTTTTTTTGTAATTGTATATTTCAGTTTTTTGTTTTTGTAAATTTCGTACACTAATCACTTTATAGTAGTGTTGCACAATTGTTCTTCAGAAACAAGTAAATGATTGCATTCTAATTGCCAAATGAAGATGAAAAACCAAAATGCAATTTCAAAAAAACAAAAAGAAAAAGAAAATGTCGGCTTTTTGCAATGGTCCATAGAATCGACAGAGCAACAATAGAACGCTAAACTAAAAACGTTTTAAATCGCAAGTGCATCCATATACATTTATATTGATAATCATATAATATAAGTAGTTAAACGGCTTCATTTAAATCATCATTTTTAGTGTCCGGCGCCATGAGCACTGACTACACTCGTACATATGTTGCATTTTTTTAAATTACTTAATTTTTAGTTCCATCTGTAAGTATGTATCTTGGTAACCAGAATAATTTCGTTTAATTCGCTTTTGGTTTAAATGCTAATTTTGGTATTAGTTATTAAATATTCAATTTAATTTATTTTAAATTGTAATATGCACATGAAGACACTAAAATATGCAGACCTATAAAAAGCATCATTTACTTTTTTGTTTTTATTTATTTTGTTTACATTTATTATAAACTAGGAATAACTTTGTATGGAGAATTGTTTTAAAACAGCAACATGAGTCTAATTATTTATATATTCTGCATTTTATTTGTTTTTACTCAGGATCGGTTTATTTCATTAATCAGTGGCTTTCTATTTTATTTTTAAATAATACTTACACGTTTGATTAAGTTTTAAATATATACTGTATTGTATTTAGTTAAATGGTGCAAATGTGAATAATGAATGTAAATATTACATAAAAAATCCGATTACATTCTTATTTCCATTTATTTCTTATTTTACATACACAAACATGTGTATCAATTAACTAAGAGTAGATTAAAGAAAATAAATAACATAAATCTATGTATGAATAAAATCTTGTATTTTGGAAAGAGCTGATATTTTCAAAAAAAAAAAAATGTTTTAAATTGTTTCACGTCTCGATATGTACACAAACGAATTTTTTTCAACTCACAGTATATGGTCAACTGAAATTCATCCTCTGCGTTTGCAATACTAAAGTGCTCGAACGAATTACTACGGACTATAACCAACGCGGAATTTGGTCGGCTCTCGTCCTATCCAGGACAGCCATCCCTGGGAGTAGTGACCGAACATCAACGACCCAAACCACTGCACTCCGTTCAGGTTGTGTGTGTAAACACATCATAAGAGAATATAGAAACTCTTGAACCTGCGTGAGTCTCTAAAAAAAAAAAAAATGAATCGTAGGAGACAATTTCAGTATAACAAATACATATTAGGGACTATCCATAAAGTTCTCACACGTTAAGAGGGGGGGGGGGGGGGGGGGGGGGGGGGGGGATCGACGAAATGTGACATTGTGAGACAAGGGGTGGGAGGGGTCCTAGGTTTCGTGATGTCACATACATCCAACAGGGGCGATTCCTCTCAGCTAAGCGTCGCTAAACCAAGAATTTAAATTAATAATTTTTATGAAAATCCACGATACGAGCGAGTTATAGGTTCAGAAATACATTGACATGACATGGACGCTATTTACATTGCAACACATGTTCCAAGAAGAAGTGCTTTCAACAGAGTGGAACGACGAGTGGCGCCCCTTAGTCGCGAATTTACTGGCGTTATATTAAAACACGATTATTTCGGTTCACATCTAGATTCCAGTAATCGAACTACTGACTTAGACTTAGAAAAACGATACTTTGAGAGTGCAGGCAGGCATTGTGCTAGATAATATTTTGAGCCAATTGGTAATTGATGAGGGCGCTGTGGCGCGGTGGTTAGTGTGTTGCACCCTGACGTACGATGAGCGAGTTCGGATCCCGATAACACCAAGGCCATCGAATGTTTATTTCGTGGTGTCCCTCCTCGGCGGGGTACTGGCAAAAGCTCCCGTAGTATACTTGCCGTGAAAAAGCTTCTCGACTCACGCCGTTCGGAATCGGCATTAAACTGTAGGTCCCTTTCGTGTGAAAAAATAAATCACACACAACATGGGTGATTGAGAGAAGCTTGGTTCTGGCCCTTCATGGGCTTTAACGCCGCCAGAGAAGAAGAATTGGTAATTGATGATTTTTCAGTGGTTGCCGAATATATTGTGCCTACAGATACTAGACTGGATATTGAACATGCTAAGGCATTAAAAAATGACGTGACTTGGTACGCAAATCATGTGCATGAATCACATGATTTATTACAAATGGCAAAATGCGAAGTTGTTTCGTGTTGTGGTGTGTGACGATCTAGCCTTTCGCGACTATTACTAGAGGGGTTTTTCCACCGAAAAAGATGGCTCCGAAGATAAATTTTCTCCACTGTTACTTCAGCTTTCTTTGAATCTTCGAGCGTCATCATAATTGAAGCGAGTTCCGTATGATAGTTATGTGTTGAGGCATACTTATTTAAGCGATCGTGTGGCATCTGTGGTCTATATTTTGCATCATACAAGGCCACTAACCAACACAAGGAATCACACAAGCGGCAACAAGAAGTTTTGCGCATCGCAAAGATTCTTTCCCAAGGAATTGCTGCTAGACGTGACAGACAAATTCTTTGTTAGGATTATGACGATGATGCTACATGGTTGGATGAAAACGATGTTGACACATCGAATGTTCCTGTCATTAACAAACCAAACGAGAACGAAGTAACTGCTTTGCCGGTTATAAGTAATTTGAAGGAGTGGGTTCAAAGTCCATGGACCCAAGATGATTTAGTTTGTAACTTTCATGAACATAATAATTATTTATAGTTTATTGTTTTGTTGATTTTTCCAATTGTTTGATTTGATGTTGATTATATTAAAAAATAATTTGAATGGAAACAGTACTAATTTCGGAATTCTTCTTTGATGGCGTTACAGCTCATGAAGGACCAGAGCCAAGCTTCTCTCAATCACCCATTTTGTGTGTGATTTATTTTTCACATAGGTGAAAGGGACCTACAGTTTAATGCCGATTCCGAACGGCGTGAGTCGAGAAGCTTTTTCACGGCAAGTATACTACGGGGGGTTTTGCCAGTACCCCGCCGAGGAGGGACACCACGAAATAAACATTCGATGGCCTTGGTGTTATCGGGATCCGAACTCGCTCATCATGCGTCGGAGTCCAACACACTAACCACTGCGCCACGCAATTTCGGAATTGCTATGTATGTTATTTTAATAATTTCTAGATGTAAAATTGCAAAATATGTGACGTCACACTAGTCTCATAAATGTGACCAACTGTGACAAGGACGGGGGAGGGGTCAAAAAATCACGAAAGTAGTGTGACGTACTTTATGGATGACCCTTTACCAGTGGAAAAATAAATCATATTCCAGCCCCCTTTTTACATACAGTTTTTCCGAATTGTATTCGGGGCTAGTTAAGATTGTTTTTCTATTTTTTTCGAATTTTAGAAAGTGTCCAATACGTGAATATGCAGTGTAAGAATTGTGGTACGAGTTGGTAAAATATATGTATATTAACTAGGATATTGAATGCATTATATATGTACCTCTGTTTGCTGTTCATTACAGAGCAACGGGCATTTTAATTGTTTATTTTTTATTGTGTGCTTGTTAAAGATAAAAACAAAACAAAATAACAATCAAAAATCTTCTAAAAGTGTACAATTCCAAAAGTCTAGCCGAAAGTTTAAAATAAGGCATTTCGCATATACATTTTTTGATAATTTTTATTTTAAATCGTCTAATATAGTTTTGCTTTATTTTTCGAAATATATAAAAAATATATATGACTGATCCGACCCCGTAGTGATAAGCCGCGTATGAGGAATTTTGAATATGCTCGATTTTTATATTTACGAAGAAGGCACTTTCTAATCTAATGCAATATATTTTAAACGTGCAGTAATTTGTTTTCGTAAAATGTTGTTGAAAATACTAATTATGGAAAAGTAATAGGGTCTGAAATTTGCAAAGAACCGATTAAATTAACTTTTGGAAGATTGTTACCTCGCCGATTCAACGATTAATTACATTTTACGCAATACAAAAAAAAAAAACGATTACGCTTTAGTTTCCAAAAGGATACCAAAAGGATAAAGCATCACGAATATTCTATGACTTTATATGTGAAATTAAAATTTAAATATTAAAATGTAGGACACGATATACGCGGAATATTTATTGAGGCCTTATCAGTCAATTTGTTTTTTTTTCCTCAACTTATCCAATAATATCATTTTCGCGTAAATTTTGTATAAATATTTATGTTTTAATCAATGAAGTATATAATTTTCTTTTCATTAATATCTCAAAATTATTATTTTTTTTCTTAAATTTTTTAATATAATTTCCAAGGCATTCAATTTCGAGTATCTAAAAATGTTAAATGTTGTAGGCAACGTTTTTTTCTTTTTTTTTTTTTTTTTTACATTATTCTTTCCATTTTAATTTTCTAATCCAAATGTTTAATTTTTGTACTATTTTTTAAAGTTTCGAAAACGCTCATTTTATTACTTTTTTTTTGTTTGTTTTAAATTAAAATTTAATTTATAATGAATGCACACAAAAAACGTTTAATTTGGATTTTATTTCCATTAGAGAAGGTTTATTGTTTTCTTCCGTTTTTGTTTTTTTGTTTTTTTTTTTTTTTTTTTGGAATGTATTTCTTCATTTTAAAAGGAAAACGAAAATGAGAATTTGTTAATACAGCCCGTGTTTATTTCGTAAGTTATATATAGTATGGATAACATGTCATATAAACATGTTTTGTTTTTATTTAACACAGAAATCAATAGCTAGAATCGTTTTGTTTTTGTTTACATATAAACTTTATTTAGTTCTCTATTGCACATTGTTTATTAGTTTAGTATGAATGTTTGTATACTTAAATAAAATGAATAGGATAACTTACACTAAGTGTTTCTTTTTTTTTTTTTTTTTTACTTAATACACAATTTTTTGTAGGCTATTATTCTAACCGAGAGAAGAGAGAGAGAGAGAGAGAGAGAGAGAGAAAGGATAGTAGATGTGGAGACTTTAAGGAGTTGCTATTTATTCGCTTCGACATTCGGTAATAGGTTCCAGTTTGATGTTGGCCGATGTATCTTTGTAATTGTCTATGTTCGAGGGACATGCTGATGATCGATCACTGGCAGAGCCCACCAAGTCGGCAATATCTTCTTGGAAGAGGTGTTCTGGCCGGGGCGAGGAGTAACCACGTGATGGCTTGTATGCCATACCGCTAACGCCAACGGCTAAATTAACTGCCGGCTCGAGAGACATTTGTAGCGAAGAATTGAGTATGCTCTCTTCGGGACTGTTCATGCGAAGGTCGTGCGCCGATTCAGGTGGTGATGTGGTATGTAGTCGCGGATTATTGTTACTGGACGGTGGGGCTGTCGCATGTAGAGAGGAACGCGCTACAGAGCTGCTGACGCTATATGGAATATGGGCAGGTGAGATATTTGACTGATGACTTGATTGAGATGAACCTTCACCTCGATGTACGGTGGATGTAGATGATGTCGATGCACCTCCTGTCGATGTCATGCTAGAACCCATCCCGGGAACCATATGTAGACCAGTAATGTTGGCCAAATTCAATACCGATTGATTAGGAAGACCTGACATTGAAGATGCGGACGGTGATGTATGCCTTTGCATTGGATTTTGTCCAGCTCCACTTGGAATTGGAGAATGTTGCTTTGGTAATGATATTCCACCGGACGCCGGATGTGGTGACATATGAGCTGGTAAATTAAAAATATTAGCGGCTGTATCTTGATGGTGATGCGTATGCGTTGCCTGCGGATGTGGATGTTGTTGTTGATGGTGTGGATGATGTTGATGTTGTTGTTGCTGTTGCTGCTGTTGTTGTTGAACTACGGCTGCCATTTGCATTTGTTGACGCAGAGCGTGCGCCACTCCCGCCACAGCAGCAGCTGTTGCTTCCTGGGACATAGGATCGGTTACATTCGGTCCGACTGGACCAGTCGGTAAACCATTCGGACAACCTGGTGCTCCTGGAAAGTTAAGGGCGGAATCTTGAAATGGAAAGACAGGCTGCAATAAAAAAACAAAAAAACACATTAAGTCTATGCATAAGGTTTTTGCCTCTTAAGTGAGACTTGCCGAATGCCGCCCATAGTGCAAATGTATGCCCTCATCCTTAAGCTCTTTCGCATCTCTAAACACAACGGTTTTTATAACTCCTTTTATGTGCTCATCAGGCCATATGCCCAGCAAAATCCGCTGCGGTCGTCCTCTACCTTTAGGCCTTAGATCCGAGCCTCCGTCTATCGATGGACCAAGCATGTTATGGACACGATTGGCATATAAAACAAACGTCGGATATGGAATGTCGTATTTACGAGCAGCTTGTGAAAGTGATAGACCTTCCTTCAAAACACTAAAAATAGCCTCGGCCATTGTCTCGGGTCGCCAAGATTTTAACGGACCACGTTCTCGAAACCGCAAATGATGCATCAAATTTTGATTAGTGTTCCAGCATTTCTGCCACATGGACTGTAACTGATATTGGTAGCTATCTAAAATCGAAAGACATATGAAGTCATTCATTTAGATTACTATATTTGGTTCAGCCAAGCGGAGATACTACACCTGTACCTGCAATGGACGAAGTCGGAGTACCCATCCACGAATGTGAGTTCTCTAGAAGTTTAGCCTGAAAATATATAAAATTGGAAAATTACTGGCTATAAGGTGGAATAGATAGGATACAATGGTGCTATAATGTTTCCTTCCCCACCTACATGAGATCTTAGTGTTCCTACATACTCAAATATCTGTACAAATAGCCAAACAGGTTTCCTCTTCTCCTACAGAGCATAAATTAACGGTCTCAGATTTTCAAATTACTTAATATTCCCTCCGTCTACAGCATGTTATACATTTATAGGTCAAGCCTTCCACCAGCTGACAGTAACTATTAAATTAAGCTCACATTTCCATGTTGAGGGTTTTTCTTTGATGTTTATCGCTTTTGCACTACTTCCTGTGCAGACCAAAAATAATACACGGAGAGGCAGAAACTCAAGATACTCGTACGAGTATGCTACAATATTCATTCTTTTTGTTTAATTTGCAACTTTTTCACCAGATGCATATGGAATATAGGTGAAACGTTTGTGTCAAGTGGAATTGTGAATACGATGTGAATAGAAATACGAAAAAAAAAACCAAAAACGAGAAAATGTAATAATTTTCCTATAGTGTGCAAAACGAAAGAAACACGGAGTACGAGTAGGTGCACTCTTACATTGGCGTCGGTAATGATTTTACCCTCAGTTATTTTCCAAGTAGAATAAAAAATATGTAAATGAAGGCTTTTGTAATTCAGAGAATTGATTGTTACTGAATGAGAAATGCTTTCATGAACGATGACATGGCCTAAGTGAGACGGATTTATTGCTTTTGGTAGGTGGGCGTTTTTATATTCGTTTTTGTCTTTGTCGTTTATTGAGCAAAAGCTTAGAGCATGGGGGGAATTATATGTCAAGTCATATTTGCAATTATGTACGAGTATTTCTATTGCAAACAATTGAATATGCGAAGAATAAACCTGAGCTTGGTGGCGAGACCTTGTTCTCTTTAGGCTTTCTTGTCGTGTTTGTTCCTCAAAAGTCTCTGATTTTTTTTTCGAATTATTTATGATGTTGGAATCACGACCTTGCAATGCAAGTATTTCTAAGTTTTGGGGATTTAAATACTTTGAATTAAATTCTAGCCTATTTTGACAGAAAATCCGTATATCCTTAGTCACTATCAGCTCCCTACTGATACTGACTTCTCTCTAAGTACTTCGAAAAAATGTGCCAATGAGCTTCTTACCCGCAAGAGGTTCACCCTGTCTGGATTGATTGGTCGCATTTGTATAGTGATCATTACAAAGCCACAAAATACATACATACTCGTACTTGGTGTACCGATTAAGTTCCGGAAATTTGTAAACCAAAAACAAGCAAATTAAACTTGTCGCGAAATTTTACCATCGACCTTCACAATAGTCCCCCTCTAAATCTGCCCAACGATTCTAACGTTGCTCCCACGAATCGAAGAACCCTTGATAATACTCCGAAGTTAACTAGTTCAGAACCATGATTACAGCCTCGTTGACCTCCTCTATACCGCCATTATAAGTTCCCTTGAGGTGTGACTTTGTTTGGAGGGAGCTATTTAAAGCAGCTGGAGATGAGCTGGTAGGGCGCCAGCTCATCTGTAAATATGGTCGGAGGAAAGCATGCTCCGACCCAGCATCGTTTGCCCGGTACACAAAAAAGGAGACCCCTATAACTGCGACAATTAGAGGATAATAAGTCTCCTTAACATCGCCGGAAATCCTTTGTGGATAATTCTTATCACTGTGGTTTCACACCAGGTAAATCCACAATAGACCAAATATTCACACTGCGGCAGATCTTGGAGAAGACTCAAGAATATCAAGTCGACACCCATCACCTTTCGTTGATTTCAAAGCCGCGTATGGCAATGTGCATAGGGACAAATGCCTAGTTTCATCATCCCTGCCAAACTAGTTAGATTATGCAGGATGACAACGAAGAATTTTCGCTGCCCCATAAAGGTCCATTTGGTCTAAAAAACAGATTTAGACAGGGTGACGCACTGTCATGTAACGTTTTCACCTTGAAAATATGATAATATTTGCCGTGGTGCAGTGGTAAACATCACCGACTGTCGAGTAGAACTTGTGTAGTTCAAAGTCTGTTCATAGCCAAAAAACACAATTCCTATACGGAAAAGTGGTGCAACAAAGCTGTTGTGAATGGGAAGTGATCAAAATACTGTTGAAGGTATAAAACTCACAGTATATGATGACTTCAAATTCATACTCTGTGTGTGTAGTTCTAATATAACACCATAATGGCATGGAACATTTGCTAAGAACTAAAACCAACGTGAAAATTCAGTCGAGTTCCCCTCTATGACCCAAACCATCTGTACTCCGCCCAAATTGTGTGACGGACATAATAAGAGTATGAGTCTTGAACCTGCGCGAATTATAAAAAAATACGAGACTCGCTGACGTAATTGGACGAACACAGCGAGACGTCAAAGAGGCGTTCGAAAGCATTAAAGCAGAAGCGGCTAAAATGAGTCTTAAGGGTAAGACCAAATATTGCTCGATACCAGGTTAACCTATTCCCCTAGTGCCAAATTCCTAGGCATTATACTCGATAGGAAATTAACTTGGAAGAGTAATACAACTGAAAGAGCAAAAAAAGCAACAATTGCTCTCTACACATGTAAGAAAGCTCTAGGAAAAAAATGGGGATTTAACCCCAAAATCACCCTATGGCTCTACATTACGGTCGTCAGACCCATACTACTGTATGGAGTGATAGTCTGGTGGACTGCACTAGACAAGACAACATACCATAAACAACTCGAGAAGGTACAAAGGATGGCATGTATGTGCATTACCGGGGCCCTCAGGTCCACACCAACGGCTGCGCTTAACATGATACTAGACCTCACACCACTCGATATTTTCGGTAAACAAATTGCCACACATACGGCCATAAGACTAAAAGCCAACTCGAAATGGGCGAGCTATGTCACCGGCCACTCATCCATCCTGCAAAACAGGACAAGTCTGGCAGAAAACCTGGACCACACAGAACCCACCATAATCTTGGACAAAAAATTCACGACGATTTATCCGGACAGGAAGAACTGGACTCGCCAAACACAACCCCGCAGAAACTGTGTGGATTTTTACACCGACGGGTCTAAAACCAAAGACGGGGTGGGCTGTGAAGTTTTCTGCAAACAACTCAAGCTATATAAAGCTCTAAAATTACCAAACCACTGCAGCGTTTTCCAGGCGGAACTGTCGGCAATAAAAGAGGCTTTATCTTGGCTGAAGTGGAACGTAATATCCACCACAGATATTCGCATCCTTACAGATAGTCAAGCTGCCTTAAAGTCGCTGGAGTCCTATGTGTACTCATCAAAATCTAGTCTCGACTGTCGCAGATCTCTCAACGAGATGGCAGAACAGTTCAATATACAGCTTATCTGGGTACCAGGACACAGCGGCATTACAGGTAATGAGAAAGCCGACATACTCGCCAAACAAGGAACGACGCTGCAATCAATCGTGGCTTGTGAGGGAGTACCCCTTACAACCATTAAACATAATCTGACGAATCTCGCCAGGGCCGAGACGAACCTGAGATGGACCCAGGGACACACCTGCGTCATCACCAGGCAAATCTGGCCTCGGCTTGACAGTCAGCGCACAAGGAGTATAATCTCCCTAAAAAGAACTGACATCTACAAAGTCATCGGTGTCAGCACAGGTCACTGCCTCATTGGCAGTCACGCACAAAGACTAGGTGTAGTTTCAAATGACTTCTGCAGAAGCTGTCAGGACGAGGAGGAGGTTGAATCCATTCACCACCTTCTATGCGCCTGTCCAGCTTTTTGCAATATAAGGAAGCGTTACCTAGGCTCTTACTTCCTTAACGATCTGACAGATGTTCAGAAAGTAGGGATACTTAATCTTCTTAACTTCTTAAGAAGCACTAGATGGTTCCACGAATAGGGGGATAAAACCCCCTCGTAGCTGCACAACGGGCCTCCTTGGCCTAAGTGCGTTCTTCTCTATTATGGGAAGGCTACGACCCTACCTACCTACCTACCTAAGACCAAATATTAACCAAAAAAACACGCACAACACCGATTTCTAGGCCAAAAAGTCACAATTGTATGTATGTATGTTGGCATTATAGTCCATGAAGAACCTGAGCCGAGCTTCTCTCAATCATCCATGTTGTGTGTGATTTCATTTTCCCATAGGTGAAAGAGACCTACAGTTTATTGCCGGTTCCGATCGGCGAATTTCGAGAAGCTTTTCATGACAATTTTACTACAGGGGGTTTTGTCAGAACCCCGCTGAGGAGAAATACCGTGAAAAACACGTTCGATGACATGGCTGTGTCGGTATTCGATCCCGTGTCATCGGCGTCAGAGGCCAACACACTACCCACTGCGCCACGGTGCTCTCACACAAGTCACAATTAGCAGCTACAATTTCGAAGTGGTGACTAGTGACTAGTGACTAGCGGCAACAACATCAGCGTTAATACCAAACGCAATATTACCTTGCCAACCGCTGATTCTTTGGGCTCAAGAGTCAATTGAGAAGTAGAGTCCTCTTTCGAAAGACTAACCTTGCGCTATACATAACCATATTCATCCCGGTCCTCCTCTATGGCGCAGAGGCCTGTACTTTAACGAAAACGGATGGGAAGGTCCTTGGTCGTTTCATTCTACTTTCTACGTTCCATCTATGGTACCGTTTGTTTAAACGGAGAGTGGAGGATTAAGACACAACGACGAACTGTACGGGCTTTATAGCGACATCGGCCTAGTACAGCTCTGCCCGAGCAGTCTTCGCTGGAAACAACTGGCAAAATAACTTGCCGTACCGTTCATACCGGATTGTAGTGCCACCAAAGAAGGGGAAGAACAAATCAGACGAATACGGCGATTAGTTAGTAGTGAGAATGTGATTTCGGGTTATGTAAATCAGTCACAGTCATGTCAACATGTCAGAAATGAATCGGTGTCTTATCGATTCGAAGTGTACTCCATATGCCGTATGCCGCGGAAGTCTCAACTCAGGACACACTAGAGATGTCTTCTTAAATTGATAAGCATAGGTGTGTTACTGGTTATCCACCACTGTTTTCGTTGTTTGAAACTTATGAATAAATGTTAAGACGTAACCTAGAAATCTTACCAAATTAAAATATCATAAGGAGAAGAGAAAAGAAATCAAAATATGTACATATCGGTCGATTGTATGTAGGTCTTTAAACGGCAGAGGAGATACTAAAAATAAAACTCGTTTGTGGATTTAATATATTATACAAAACAATTAATTTGCTTATGAAATTTCAGAAATTCCCATGATTAATCAGTCGTATATGTGCACATATGTATGTGGAATAAAAATCAAACCAAAGAATGTCATGAAAATCGGTATGGAATACATTACCTTGTGACTATTAGTTTGGCCATGATTTTAAACAATTCCCACATTACGGTTCACAAAATATACATATGTCTTATAGTTTTACTATCTATTTACATATGTACATATATGTATATGTATTTATAAAAAAAAAACATAACTTACTTACTTACTTACTTATCAGGCCTGCGATCCATGGAGGATCTGAGCCTGAGCTATAGCTGCCTTCCATCCTTGACGGTCCCGGGCACGCTGCTTCCAGTTGTCAAGACCAAGATGTCTTACATCCGCGATTGCTTGGTCTTAATACCAGAGGTTCGGTCTTCCTCTTCTTCTGGAACCAGGAGGCTCGGAGTCGAAGACCCTCTTAGCTGGAGCGTTGATGTCCATGCGCTCGATGTGGCCGAGCCAGTGTAGTCGACGGGTCCTTGCCTTCCGGACTACATCCACATCTTGGTACTGCTCGTAGAGTTCGCGGTTGTGTCTTCTTCTCCATTCACCTTCCTCACAGACAGGACCAAATATCCGGCGCAGAATTTTTCTTTCGAAAGAAATCAGCTCCGCTGTCCTGCTTATCGTCCAGCTTTCGGCTCCGTACAGCTAGACTGGTAGAATGAGCGATTTGTGAAGCATGATTTTGGTCTTTCGAGTGAGGAGTTTTGACCCCAGTTGTTTGGACAAGCCGAAGTAGCAGCGGTTGCCAAGGGCGATTATATGCCGGATCTCCACTGTGGTGTCATTTGTGGAATTTACGTTTGCCCCGAGGTAGACAAACTCCTTAACTACCTCGAAATTGTAGCTGTCAATTGTTATGTTTTGTCCCAGGTGGTGAGCGACGGATTGGTTTTTGCTTGACAGCATGTATTTCGTTTTGTCCTCATTGATCTTAAGACCAATTCGTTTCACCTGTTCTTCAATCGCCGTGAATGCTTCCACAATGCCACGGCGAGAACACGCGATGATGTCGATATCATCCGCGTATCCTAGCAGCTGGATGGACTTGTAAAAGATAGTGCCTTCCCTGTTGACGCCTGCCCGTCGCACTATCTGCTCCAGCACCAGGTTGAAGAAGTCACATGACAGCGCATCTCCTTGCCGAAATCCGGTGCATGTTTCGAATGGTTCCGAGGTCCTAGAACCGAGTTGCACGGTGCATCGCGTGTTTTTTAGCGTGGCGCGACACAACTGGATCAGTTTTACCGGGATCCCGAATTCGGCCATCGCCCCAAACAGTGCTTCACGATGAATGCTGTCGTATGCGGCTTTGAAATCGATGAAAAGATGGTGTGTATCGATTCGAAACTCGTTGGTCTTTTCCAGGATTTGTCGAAGTGTGAAAATTTGGTCTATAGTTGATTTGCCGGGCCGGAAGCCGCACTGGTAGCTGCCCATTAGTGCGGTGCAAAATGGTTTTAGACGTTCACACAATACGCTGGACAGGATCTTGTATGCGACATTGAGCAGGGATATACCTCTATAGTTCTTGCAAGAGGTAGGATCGCCTTTTTTGTGGATGGCGCATATAGAGCTGGTATTCCAGTCGTCGGGCATGCTCTCCCTACCAGAACATCGCCGCCAGCCTTGAAGAGCTCTGATGGCAAGCCATCTGAGCCTGCGGCCTTGTTGATCTTCAGCTTCTGAATAGCTGTGCCGACTTCTTCTATGCTGGGTGGGAGGACTACTTCAGCGGCTGGAGTTGGGATTTCCTCGGTCCCTACCACTCTCTCTTGGTCATGCTCGTTAAGCAGCTGCTGGAAGTGCTGCTTAAAAAAAAAAACATAAACTAGTCACAAACCGATTTGTACTGAGTCCTTGCAAGGAAACGGTTTTGACCACGTACAATCGACAACACCTCGGAGTGTGTAGTAGTCGTTGCTATTCCTACACGTTTATACGTATAATACAAATGTATATACATATATTTAGATTTTGATTGTATGAAACTGTAATTAATGTTCAACCAAAAGTTACAGGACGTGTTAGCATGTAAACATTTAATGAGCTTCCTGGAAACACCTCTTATCGTATAGTTAAACATTTACATACTCCTACATACATAGTACGTTTGTAAGTATGTACATAGTAATATTAGAAAATATTAAAGTTTCAAATGCCGATTGTCACCCTAGTCGCTGATTTCATTCTTAATAATATACCTACCATCTTGGAATATGATGATAGCAAGCGACGGACGCTGAAAATGGCGACGAGCAACTTTTTCATTTATGCAAAATAATTATACATTTCCTCCCGTATTGTCGTCGAGTTGTACGATTTTTTCGCCGCTTTGCCCTTATCCTTATACTTCGACCTCGGCACCCACAGTCGTGCTCCCCTTCCCCAACTTTACTGACTCACTGGCTACGTCTTTGTTTTTCATATTTAATTTTCTCCAAAGTTTTTTTTTTTTTTTTTTTTTCTTTTCTTTCGTATTTATTTAGCTTCATTTTCTGAAGAATGAAATGAATTTCTTTCCTAAGTTCCCTCACATTTTCACTCTTTTAGGTACATACTTACGTATGTATACGGAAAGTAAATATATAAATTATAAAATAAAATGAAAACAAAAAATGGAGCATTGCGGGGAGGGGGGCTCTATGATTCATACATAAAATTCAAAAATTATAATAATGAGAAGAGACGAAATGGTAATAACGGAGAAGAAATAATGTGAAACGAAAAAGACGTAAAAATAATTATATTTTGGATCATTAGAGCTTTGAGCTGACTGAATATTGCACCAAAATTCAGAAATGGCCGAATAATTAGAAAATTACTTAAAGCCTAGGTGTTGGCTCATAGCTTGTGGGTGTGAAAGTTCGTTTAAAACACGCGAGGACATAATGCATTGGTTTCTTGAGTCAGTTGATGTTACCAACTTTTTGAGTCCTGTCTTGGGTTAGGTTAGGTTAGGTTGTAGTTGTGGTTGGCATACGCCGTAATCGACCCATTGTGATACCACATGGATCATGTTACCTAGATCCGCCGACTGAAAACCAGTCAGTGCTTCTGATGAAGCGGTGGAGTTGAGCTATTTTTATATCTGCTAGCTCACTTAATTCAGGTCCCTCAATAGTCCACGTGCAGCGGAACAACTTGCAGAGGCCCAAGACTGCTATTAGGCAGATATTATCGCAATCAAGAAAGTGCAATGGAATGGACCAGGCAAAAAGCAGATAAGAAACTGTGACATCTATTACGGCGACTGTTACGAGGAGACAAGGCAACCCTTATTCGGATGCGGATTTGTTATTAGAGGTAGACTTAGGCATAAAGTCTTGAGCTTCAGGCATGTAAGCGAACGCCTCATAGCAATCCGCATTAAGGCTCAATTCGCCATCACAGGGTGGCCGTGGTGCAGTGGTTAACATCATCGGCCGTCGAGCGGAAGGTCTATAGTTCAAATTCGTTTCATAGCCAAGAAAAAGCAATTCCTATACGGAAAAAAGTATGCAATACAGTTGTGAATGGAAAATGACCAAACGTACTGCTCTGCTGCAGGCATAACACTCACAGTATGTGGTAAATTGAAATTCATCCTCTGCGTATGCAATACTAACACCAAAAGTGCATGAACAAATTACTGAGAATTATAACCAATGCGAAATTTGGTCGGCTATCGTCCTATGTAGGACAAACCACTCCTGAGAGTAGTCAACGAACATCTACGACCCAAAAACCACTGCACTCCGTTCAGGTTGTGTGTCAAAAACATCAACCTGCGCGAAACTTTCCCTCACCTTGTTACCTTCGCTCGCACAACGTTCAATACGTTATAAGGTCTTAGCCTTGAGTGCGCGTGTGACTGTAAAAACAAAAAAAAAAAAAATCATCCTTGTCCTCGGTAGGACAAGGACGACGCTACAAAATACGACTTCTTTGATCTCCTAGATAGAAAATATGCCCAATGTCTTAATTGTATGTATGTTGGCGTTACAGCCCATGAAGGACCTAAGCCGAGCTTCTCTCAATCACCCATGTTGTGTGTGATTTATTTTATTTTTATTTATTTCCCATAGGTGAAAGGGACCTACAGTTTATTGCCGGTTCCGAACGGCGAATTTCGAGAACGGCTTTTCATGACAATTTTACTAAAAAGGGTTTTGTCAGAACCCCGCTGAGGAGAAACACTGTGTTGGGATTCGATCCCGTGTCATCGGCGTCAGCAGCTAACACACTACCCACTGCGCCAATGGCCTAATTACGATGTTAAAATCATACTGGGAGACTTTAACGCGAAACTAGGCAAGGAAGTCGCTTTTGATAGGGTCATTGGCAACCACAGCCTCCACAACACCACATTCGAAAATGGATTTAGGGTAATAGATTTCGCAACGGGGCGAAATCTTCTAGTTGCTAGCACGCGTTTCCCACATCTCAACAACCACAAGGGGACTTGGCGATCTCCGCATCAATCAACCGTCATCCAGATTGACCACATTGCGATTGATGGCAGGCACGCATCCGATATTCTGGATGTACGAACTTTCAGAGCAGCCAACATCGACTCGGACCACTATGTCGTGGCAGCCAGGTTACGACATACAACGTCGCAATGCTACAATCGCAAGAGACCGCCAGAGCATATGCCAATCGTGTCTCCCTCAAGCTCTTGAAAAACCATCCAACACTTGCTCAGACCGTACATCACCAATGTACCCATTGTCAACTGGGTTTCAAAACGCCACCAACAAGAAACCCATAGTTTGACGAGTGTAAGCCTATCAAGAGGCGCTGCACAGAAGGAAGGGAGCTGCTCGTGAGCATTAGAGAAGCATACGCTTCTCAAAAAAAAAAAAAAAAAAAGAGAGCATGAGAAGTTCGCGAGCGAAGAGATGGAAAGATGCTATCGCAGGAACAACGTTCGGAGGTTACATCAACGATTAAAACAAACATGCCAGGGATATAAGGCCAGAGCGGTAGCCTGCAGGAAAATGGAAACCTAAGAGCCGATTCACAGTCGGTACCAAGAATCTGAAAAGACTACTTCTGCAGACTGTAAAATGGCTATGACTATGACAGATGCCGCTGTTAGCCAGAGTGACCCATCCAGACAGACGATGATAGCAGAGAATTCCGTCTTCCTGACCTGGACGAAATTAAGAATGCTTTTTGTAAAGCTTAAGTCCGACAAAGCTGCTGGAGCAGACGGAACTACCTGTCGAGCTCTTTAAGGCAGCCGGATATGACCTGGTTCGGAGTATGCACTAACTCATCTGTAAGATAAGAATTGAATCTTAGTATCGTTTGCCCGAAAGGAAAGGTCTCCAAGAAAGGAGACCACTTTGTCTTTGCGTGTTTTTTTTTTTTTTTTTTTTTTTTTGTTTTTAAAGTTCGCGCAGGTTCAAGAGTTTATACTCTTATAATGTTTATCACACAACCTGAACGGAGTGTGCAGTGGTTTGGGTCGTAGATGTTCGTTCGCTACTCTCCAGGGTGTCCTAGATAGGACGAGAGGAACCGACCGAATTTTCGCGTTGGTTGTAGTTCTCAGCAAATGTTCCATGCCATTATGATGATATATGTATTAGAACTGCACACACAGAGTATGAATTTGAATTCACCATATACTGTGAGTGTTATGCCTTTATCAGTATGTTTGATCACTTCTCATTTACAACAGCTGTGTTGCATAACTTTTTTTTTCGTGGAGGACCTGTTTTTTCTTGGCTATGGAACGACTTTTGACTACACACCTTCCGCTCGACGGTCGGTGATGTTTACCACTGCACCACGGCCACCCCCAAAAATGGGATTGGCAGTAAATGAGGACAAGATGAAATACATGCTGTCGTCGAAAAAGCACACGAACCATCGACGTCTTGGCCAGGGGGCATCCTATTGCATGTATAATTTCGAGGTATTCCAGGACTTTATCTACCTTGGGTCGGCAGTGATACGCAGCAATGACATCAGTGCCGAAATCAAACGCAGAATAACTCTTGCCAATCGCTGTTTCTTCAGGAACGGGAGGCAATTGAGAAGCAGAGACCTCTCTCGGAAAACCAAGGTGACCATATACAAGACCCTTATCAATCCAGTCATGAATCGGATGAGGAGGCCAGTTGCAAAGGTTTTATAAAGGAAGCCCAGGTTCGCCATGAACCGTAGCGCCGAACAAGAAGAAGCCCACTTAAGTTATTGTCGAAGGGCGCGTCGAGGCAGATCCACCTGCGATTCGCAAAAGAGACATGAGCAGAGGAGGTGGTGAATTGGGGTTCCTCCCAGCCTTGGTGGGTTGAAGGGCGGAATTTTATAATTATTAGTAAACAATATTAGATCAGTCTTCTTGGGGTTCACCCCAAGTCCGCAGTTCTCCGCCCAGTTTACTACTGTTTGTAAGGCTCCCTACATTAGGTCCCTTAGATCGCTGGGAAGCTTTCCTCAGGCGGTTATAGCAATATCATCAATATTTCAATGTCGAAAGTACGCGTGGTGTACCTCTGCTGACCATTCTAGTTGAAGCGGCACCAGCGAAGTTGGCTTTGACTACTCCTTGTGTTAGCAGTTGTCGTGCCAGTTCTATCACTGGTCTCGTTACACCTAGATCAGTCAGCGCTTTGGTGATGGCTCATGGTTCAACATCATTAAAGGCGCCCTAGGGTTCATTCCTTGTTTTCCAATGACATTTTTATGATGCTTACTAGTGAGTAGAGTGCTGTTTCCACCGATCTGCCTTTATTCCAGGCATGTTGGTTCTCCGACAGCCTTCCTAAGCTGCAGCTGTGTCTAATGTGTACATCTATAATCTTCTCCAAAGTTTTCAGAAGAAAAGAAGTAAGACTAATGAGTCTCAATTCCTTGGCTTACGTATGGAAACTTTTGCCTTGGGTATGAAAATTACCCAAGGAGGGTTTTAAAATTGCTTATTTACAAACTAAGAATATACTTACATAGGTCCTAACTTAGACCGATGACTGTAACGGCAACAATATTGGTAAGTTATCCAATATTCCAAAAATCGCTGATTGCAGCTTCAATGTAACTTGTAGCCTTCAAATGTTAGTCCCTTTAAAATAAATGTTTTACGAGTATAGAGCGGATTGCCTATAAATTTGCTTTATAATGACTGTACACCTTTTCTAAACTTATTCATATTCCCCGGGACATACTGAAAGTCGGAATAATCGAATCGAATGACGAAAAATTCGATTTAAACTTTGACATTACGAGTACAAATATATAAACTCATATGCATAGTGTAGTTAGTGCCCCCTTCTCCACACTATTGCATAAGGCCGCCTGATGATCCTACTCCACATCCATCTCTGTATATCCTCCCATAAAACAACGAATGGTTACTGCACTCGTACGGCGAGCACACAGTCAACGTTTTGCACCCTACTTGATTCCACACGACGATTATCGGGGTCTAGGAAATTGGAGAGAAACTAGTAAGGAGCATGGTGGGAGGTGTAGCTTGTGAATTATGGAATAGCGGATACGAATATTTCTCATAATCAATAATAATTGTTTTAATAAACTTTCAAATGCAAATTATTTAGCGTTACTTTCCAATATCCTTCGACTCTGATTCGATGATAATTACAGACGTGAAATGATTATATTGAGGTTCGGCGCTATTTGCTTCAGTAACAACCTCAACTTCGACTGTTAGATACACAACACCACTCAGCGAGCACGAGTATGTCTACATATACATATATATGTAAGTATAGGCTCATCGGATCATGAGCATAATGAAATTTGAAATCATGATTTCCGCTTAGATGCCGGCCTCAAGTAGTACCATGTACGGCTACGACGAAAATGCAAAGGAAACTACGTGAGGCGAGCGGCATTTGGGAGTACTGGAATTTTGCATTTTCGTATTTTTGTTTTAAAACTTATAAATGAAGTTTTTTTTTTTTCCTGTTGTTATCGCCTAGTTATTGCTCTTTATTGCAATGCTCATTCTTCTCGATGAATATGAACTGAAATTACGTTTAGAAAAAAAGTTAATACTTTTGCGGTATCGAAAAACCATTATTGGACTTTTTATGTTGTTTTCGCAATCGGTAAATGTACGTAAAAGTTCCTTAATGTGCGTTTTCCAATATAAACACATGCATATATACATATGTATGTAAATAAGTAAGGATATTTCCCTGGTGCCAAAGCTTCAACGATGAACTAAGTTTAAGTTTTTTTTGTTTTTTAGTTTAGGAAAAAAGTTAAACTTGCGAACAAAAAGTAATTTGAGTTAAAAACATTGATAGGCTAAAAGTGGGCGTTCATGTTCTAGATAAGTTGCAGTTCGGTTTCCGCCACTCAAGGACTTTGTGGTTTAGAAAGAACCTAGATACAAGGTTCTATGCCTTCCCATATTATGTATATGGGTATATGGAGGTGAATGATAAGTGTAATAAAAAGTGATTTTACGAAACATAATTGGATTATGATACCGCCTTAGTATCCTGCCTGCTAATAAGTAGGTACTTATAAGAATTCATTTTGAACTTTTACAATTTTTGTCTTCACTCTTACGACTTGCGTCAAAGACGCACATACTACTGTGTCCGAAAAGAAGTAAGGTGACGTAGCATTTATTTTGAAAAATCTTTATTGATTCTTAGAAACCAATCGCCTTAAAAGTAACCCCCCCCTGATACAATAAACATATGCCACTTATTAAAGTCTGTCTCTGGGATGCCCTTCATCTCTCTGGTTTCACCGAAACGGTGTATGGTGCGAAATCAGGTGAATACGGTGCTCGTGGAACGTTATGAGCCGGGTTTTGGCGAAATGGTTACGAAAAATCAATGCAGTGTGAGACGGTGTATTATTGTCCTGCAAAAACCAGGGGCTGGGGGTGGCCGTGATGTAGTGGTTATCATCACCGACTGTCGAGCGGAAGGTCTTTAGTTCAAAGTATGTCCATAGCCAAGAAATACAATTCCTATACGGGAAAATTGTGCAACGCAGCTGTTGTGGATGGGAAGTGGTCAAAAATAGTGATGAAGGTATGTATATCTTCTTTGGTGGCATTACAGCCCATGAAGGACCAGAGCCAAGCTTCTCTCAATCACCCATGTTGTGTGTGATTTATTTTTCGCACAGGTGAAAGGGACCTACAGTTTAATGCCGATTCCGAACGGCGTGAGTCGAGAAGCTTTTTCATGGCAAGTTTACTACAGGGGGTCTTGCCAGTACCCCGCCGAGGAAGAACGTCGCGAAATAAACATTCGATGGCGTTGGTGTTATAGAATCCGAACTCGCTCATCGTGCGCCAGAGTCCAACACACTAACCACTACGCCACGGTATGTATATGCTCACTTCAAATTCACACCCTGTGTGTGCAGTTCTAATATACATATATGTATAACACCATAATGGCATAGAACATATGTATGCTGAGAACTAAAACCAACGTGAAAATTCTGGTTCCTCTCGAATCTTATCTAAGACAACCACCACCGCGCGCGGTTTTTTAACTTCCCAGTGGGATGTTATTGCATTGGGGCCGATTTTGCGAATTCCGAATTTTGACATATCTTCTCGTTTCAAGGTCACCAGAATCCAAATTCAAGGTTTTTATAGAGACATACTATGTGTGTGCGTATGTGCGTTCGAAATTGTTGGTCTCGATTATTTCGAGAACCAAAGACGATATTGACATTAAGTTTTCAGCAAAATTGGTCCAGCTGTCATTTGTTAGAAATTAAAATAACTAAAAAGGGACAAAAAAAATTACGCAGCACAGCTGTTGTAAATGACAATTGATCAAACATACTGATTGAGGCTTAGCACTCACAGTATATGGTCACTTCAGATTCGCACTCTGTGTGTGCAATTCTAATATAACATCATAAGTGCATGGAAAAGTTGCTGAGAACTACAAGCAGCGCGAAAATTCGATCGGTTCCTCTCCTCCCATCTAGGACAACCACCCCTGGAGAGCAGTGAACGAACGCCTACTTTCCAAAGGGCTGCACTGGGTCAGGTTGTGTGGTAAACATTAAAAAAAAAAAGAAAAAAATATATACATGTGTATGTACTATATGCATCTTCTAAACCATTGAGAACCGCATACTGTTAGAAGGTAAAAAACCATTACGTTAAAGATTTGATTATTTCAAACGTGCTGCATAGCTCTAGGCAAAACTATGATTGAACTAAAACAAGCCAATCCCGTATATTGTAGGGGGAATTCAAAAGCTTATATCTTTGAAACTAGGAAAGTCCGATCTATAATATGTATGTATGTATGTATGTACATATGTATTTTGGCGTTACAGCCCATGAAGGACCAGAGCCAAGCTTCTCTCAATCACTCATGTTGTGTGTGATTTATTTTTTCACACAGGTGAAAGGGACCTACAGTTTAATGCCGATTCCGAACGGTGTGAGTCGAGAAGCTTTCTCAAGGCAAGTATACTACGGGGGGTTTTGCCAGTACCCCGCCGAGAAGGGACCCCGCAAAATAAACATTCGATGGCGTCAGAGTCCAACACATTAACCACTGCGCCACGGCGCCCTCGATATATACATCATAATTATTATCATGATGTATATATAATAATTAATATATACATCAAAATTGTCAGGACAAAGCAAAGCCTATTTTAACATATTCGAATTTCATAAGAATCGGTGATTAGGGTCTTTGTCCAAATAATTCCCGAAATTTCAATTCAGCATTCTTAGTTGATGAATGGTATTGATGAGATATCTCCAAATTGATGGTTTCTTGATTACTTGAAGAAGAAAATTGTACTATTCATCAAATATTGTAGTAATTGTAGAAGCAAGTGTTTATATGTAGGCAGTTGGTGTTCGGGATTGAGCTTCATCAAACCTTTCCGTATGTGTAAAAATGTTGATTACTTGAAAATAGCATTTCGAAGTTAATCGTCACACCACACAAATTTATTTATTTTTTTTTTTGCTTTCGCCTTACTTTTAGGTTGTTTCCGAGTCCCGTAATAATGCATTTCATCGTGTGCTGATACTCAGAAAGCATTGTTTCCCATCCTTCAACGCGACGATGTTTACCAAAAAATTCAGTTTTTTCGGCCCCAATCGGAATTCGATGCGTCTAAAGCCCAAATTATCCTGGTATTGGTTGATCCTTTTAAAATGCCGACATCATCAGCGAGATCTCTAATTGTTAAACAACGGTGTGTAAGCACAAAATCTTTAATTTTTTGACGTGAGTTTCATCGGTTGAGGTTGATTTTCGTCCGGGACACTCTTCGTCTTCGACACGTTCATGGTCTTCTTGGAACTCATTTTACTTCTTGTAAACATTCTCAGCGAATCAGCAGTAGGAAAATTAATTCCGTAAACAAAATATAATGCAAATTCTTTGCTCAACAAATCTGGATAAAATACAAACTAAAATAATATTTTGACAGTCCTGCCAACCTAAAAATAAAAGCATTTCCAAAATCCATTTGCGCGCACAGTTTAAATTGAAATGTTCCTGCACTTTTTGGACACAGAAGTAAACCAACTGCAATTTTTTGTGAAGATTGGCATTCAAAGTTTGTGGATGAAGTTTATTGAAATGATGGTAGCAATGCCAAATGTACTGTAGTTAAGAAGTTAAAAGTGATTTATTAAAGACGTATTAGGAGTAGCAATTAAGGGCAATTTCTTTCAGTTTTTTGTGGTGCGTATTTAAAAAAAAAGAAAAGAAAAACGTTGTGATTCACTTTTCAGTGAAATCAAAAATTGCAGGTGATGTATGGAAACGAGTATACACGTACATACATTCTTAAGAAAAAAGCGAAGCTCAATTGAACTTTACCATCACTCGCAGAGCTCGTCATGGTTTCAAGTCAAAGTGCGTTACGCTCCGGTTAATCGAATTTCAGTGAATTTTCGAAGGTAGTAACTAACTTTGGCATCAGAGTAAACATAGAGTTCAACAGAAAATCCTTTACCACTGGAATGAGAAATCTATAGAGCCTGTTGCACGACTACAAATATATGTACATATGTATACTAGGACGCGTCAAAAAGTCCTTAGAAAATCTAAGAGATGACGCTCGTTACATTGCAAACGTTCTGTTTTTAGTAAGTATCATTCCTCACTAGGTATATAACGAAGTTGCAGTCATATTCTTCGAATGGTTTCGTTTTTTATCGTCACTGCAACTTGTGTTTAGAGCGATGATTTCTATGTAAAAGGGTTAACTCCCAAGATCAAGACATGGTGTTAGGTTCTTTACTCCCCTCCAACTGGCACGGTATTTTGCCACCTGTTTCCATCCACGCACTTCCAGTTGGCTAAGGTCCCCTTCCACCTGTGTGCTCCACCTTAGATTCGGTCGTCCTCTGTTGCACCGTCCCTCACCGTTGAACTCGAAGATTCTTCGGGCTGGAGTTGTGTTAACCATCTTAGACGTTGGTTCCGCAGACGTCGTACTAACTGTACAACCCGTACATTTCGTCGTTGTCTCTTCTCCTTCACTCTCTGTTTATACAGACGGGACCATAGATTGAACGTTTAATTTTCCTCTCGAAGCGACGAAGGGCCTTCTCGTCCGCTTTCCTTTAAGTCCCGGCCTCTGCGCCAAAGAGGAGGACCGGGATGATTCAGGTTTTGAATCGCGAGAGAGAACACTACTTCTCAATTGCCTCTTGAGCTCAAAGAAGCAGCCGTTGGCAAGAGTAATTCTGCGTTTGAACTCAGCGTTGGTTTTGTTGTCACTAGTTACTAGTGAGCCAAGGTAAGACGAGGTTCGCGACCACTTCGAAATTGTAGCTGCCAAGAACTGGCCAAACGATGCTAAGATTCCATTCGTCAGGCATGCTGTCCTCTGACCATATTTTACAGATGAGCTGGTACATGCGCCCTTGCAGCTCATATCCAGCCGCTTTAAATAGCTCCAGCAGACAGGCCGTCGCCGCCCGTGGTTTTGTCAGTCTTAAGCTCGAAATTAGCAGCTTAATTTCATCTAGGTCGGGTGAGTGGAATTCTCTTCCATCTTCGTCGGTTGCGAATGTAACATTCAGCTTGACAGCGGTATTAGATCTTTCATCGCCGATAAACAGTTTGTAGAAGTGTGTCTCCATCGACTGGGACTCTACTACCAGATGTTCGTCTTCATCCCTACAGGCTTCCGCTCTGGCCCTGGTATGTTCATTTTAGTTTTTCGAGCGTCATTCCTGTGGTAGCAACTCTTCTTCTCCTTGATCTAACACTTTTCGTGCTCTAAGGTTCTCACATCTAGGATGCTGAAGGAGTGTCTGGCGTCTATCGCAATGTGATCAATCTGGTTGGTTATCGACTGATCAGGTGATCGCCAGATTCCTTTGTGGGTGTTGAGATGCGGGAATCGTTTGTCAGAAGGAGATTACGCCCCGCAAGGAAGTCAAGTATCCGATGTTCGCTTTCGGACGTGGTGTTGTGTGAGCTATATTTCCCCGTAATCGACTGAAATATGTCCTCTTTGCCCAGTTTCGCATTCAAATCTCCTAGTACTATTTTTGTGTCCTAGCTGGGACATTGGGCATCGATCATTCTTTTCTTCTGTTGGGGCGTGAAGCTAATGTTCCCGAATTTAACTTTGATGCGGATTGTTATGAGGCGTTCGCTTACATGCCGAAAGCTTAAAGCCTTTTGTAGGTGTCTTCCTCGAATAACTAAGCCGCATCCGAATAAACTTTATTTGTCCTCCTTGTAGAAATTCCCGTAGTAAGCATGTATCGCATTTTTTTATTCCTCATACATATGTACATACATACATGCTTTGGTGGCGTTACGGCCATGAAGGGTCAGGAGCAAGCTTCTCTCAATCACCCATGTTGTGTGGGATTTATTTTTTACACGGCTGAAAAGGGCCTACAGTTTAATGCCGATTCCTAACGGCATAAGAAGCTTTTTCATGACAAGTTTACTACGGGAGGTCTGGGCAGTACCTCGCCGAGGAAAGACGCCGCGAAATAAACATTCGATTGCGTTGGTGTTATCGGGATTCGAGCTCTGTCATCGTGCGTTAGAGACCAACACACTGACCACTACGCCAGGGCGCCCTCGTACATACATACATACAATAATATACATATACTCCTAGAATTGTACCATTATAAATCTCCTTAAGTCGTCTATTTTGAAACACTGAACTGAAATATTTAAGTAAGAATACAAACCGAAAAAAAAAAACAAAAATATTAATGAGCTCATAGTGAATGCGACACATCATCCTCCACTTCGAACTTAACAAATACAAAACTCCCAAAGAAGAAAAAAATGGAATTACCGGAATCACTTCATTCCAAAAGCATTCGGCCACCCGCAAAAAATACAGATTTAACTGTTAACCCATTAATTACTGCGTTGGATTTTTGACACTTGCATCGATACCCACTTTACAGGCAATAAACAACGACATCACCATTTCCAGCATGAAAACAATAATGCAACAAATTGCAATGCAATGTGATACGTTCGATTCACTTCCATGTGGCATTGGCTCTTCCCTTTCTCCGGGCCGACTTACTGGTCGGGCAGTTGTCACCAGAACGGCACTTCGCATGAAATGGAAAAAAAAAGTGGTGAAGCGAAAAAAAGAACATGTGAATGAAAACATGAAAAAGTCCAATTATTCAGGCAATCGGCTCGGAACCAACAGCAATCCCTGTTGCTTCCCCGGCAATCATGTCAATGATGATGTTGCCACCGACGGCACGACGACCGGCAGGAGTTTGACTAGCAAGGTGCAAGTGCAACCCTTGCACCGGCCCATCAGGCCCATAACCCAGTCAGTGAATCAAACTGTGATGCCCATCAATTCGACAAGGGGCGCGGCGATTATTGGTTGCTTATTAAGGTTTTCCACGTTTTTCATTCTCGTTTTCCTTATTTGTTTTTTATTCGTTGCATTTTCATTTTCGTTTGGCCAATCAGCCACGTGGCGCGTATCTAGCAATGCAAATGCTTGCAGGACCCCACTCACACCAGTCGCCTTAACACTGTTAAAGTGTCATCGAGCGGTTTGTTATGCCATCTCCACCGCATGTGCATAGCCATCCAGTCTGTTGCATTTTCGAATGCACCGGCAAAGGCTGTAGTCGACCATGGTTGGGGCACGCGAAAAATTGTAAAATTGCTTCATTCGATCTAAAAATGTAGTACGGTAGGGGGGGCGAAAAAAAAAAAAAAAAAAACAGCGAAATCCAGAAACAAAACACCAGAGTGTTAAGCGTTAAGTGAAAAAAAGGTTTATCGTTTGCGGTGGAAGGCTTATCAATGGTGCGGCAGGGCATGTGGTTGACGTGGGCGTACAGCAATTGAAGGTTGATGCTTATTCAAAGTGGGAGTCGGATATCTAGGCCCGATGCAATATGCCCCCAGACCTATGCTTTCCCTTCCAGTCGATTAATTGTTGATATGTTACAGTCATACGAGTCGTTTTGTGTAGTCAATTGTGGGCTTGTTCCCATATGGAATCGTTTTTCTTTTTTTGAGTTTGCTGACCTCTATAGCGGATGTGATTTGGACTACGCGGTCGGTAGTTTATTTTGTTTTCCCGCCCAAAGTAATCGGTACTTACATGTCAAGGTGGCGAGTGCACATGCCTGAATAGTAGTCCAAAAAGGATTATATGTACGTATAGGTTTTTTAGATACATAAGTAGTATTAGTAGTAGCGAGCGATGGTGTTAGCAACAAAATGGTTTCCTTGTGAAATGGTTTACTCTCTTACATCCACCGAGATTTCCACCTACCTATTGATCTTGCCTCGCCCATGAGGCTTTTGGGCCAGAGTCAACCATAAAATCATTAGGGATGTAGTAAATTGTAATATTACGTATCCTGTCGAGAATTAAATCAAATTACGTAGAAAATGAACAAAAAAATCTGCTTGTAAATGCGGTAAAGGGTGCCATACTGGCTAAGAACCCTCAAGAAACCACACAGCACTCGAAATAGTCAAAAGTCGGTGAAGTGGCATCACGCTGTGTGCGAAGCGACTCATAAAAACTGCGCTAAATAGAGTGAGTATGAGCGAGTATGATGAGTACGAGTTTCTTTAAACTTCTGTTATATGTAGGTATGGCTATAGAAGAGACTTACAGCGCGTTAAGGTTCTTGTGATTTCAGTGGTTTGCCTCAAGATAGTATACATATATAAAACCTATAAGGACCAGCCCCGCGTGGAGGATTAATCGAAAAATTTGCGGTTCACATTTAAGTCAAGCTGAATGAACGGACGCGGTAGCTTATTGCCAGGGAGGTGGTTGCAAATCGTAGTTAATTGAGTAGAAATCTTAGGGGTTGCAATATTTGTGGTACATAACGGTTGGGTTCGGAAAATAGGGTTAAAAAATCAATTTCAATATATTTGTTAATGTCGGTACAGAAATACAGATGCACGATGTTGTGCGTATTTTCGTTTATGAATTAGCGCGCAAGCATCATTCAAACTTGTCGCACTGATTGTATGTTTATGGTCGAAACACCTCTTCGAACGTACTGTCTAGCAGACGGTGCTATGCTATGCTCGCCATATTGCAGAATGATTAAGTAAGTAGGAAAAGGTATGGTAAACAAGAAGATACCGCAATGCCAGCTATTAGAATCGTAACCGTCATCGTCATCGCTGCCTTGCCTGATTGCAGGATATGTGTAATGTATTTTCTGTTTTGGATGATTTATTCAGTTTGATTGTGCGGCGCGCTACTGATGTGGTGTTATACTATATATTTTATGCTCTCCGAATCTATATGTATTTACGTTTCATGTCCATACGTAAATACATACATACATATATAGATGTGTAGTACATCGAGTGCAGATGAATTAATGAAATGCACTCGCAGCTACATACAGTACATGTAGTAGACATTCGGGCCGGTTGTTGTTGGCGTCATCCAAATCTTATCCAAATAAACGTACGTAACATCAGTTTCATGTCAGCTTATACATACATATGTATGCATTACATATACGAATACACATAATATAATTAACATGCATTTAACCATCATTGACAACTTACAGATACACATACATATGTACATATGTACTCGACTCTTCCCGACTGAAATCGCTTTTGCCCAAGTCAGTCGGCCACATTCGATAGTCTGGCCGGCTGTCTATCTATCTGTCGACTTTCACGATGCGATACCACACTCTCAAGCGCCGAAGTTGCGGGAGGAGCCCTTGTGCAATATGCATGAATGGTGTGCAAATATATATAAAATAAACTAGGAATGAAGTAAACAATAATCAAATTCAATCAATCATTTGCTAATTTACAAATTGACAACGTCGAATTGATCATTTTACATAACTTAAGGCTTCTGAGTGCAACTGAAGTGTGTGTTACATAGCGGTGCTTAAGGGATGTCCAATGGGACTTTTTCCAATTAGAAACGAGAGATTGAATATGGTGTTTGTACGTATCTTGGTAAACTTTTCACTTTAACAGAGTTAAAGATATGCTACACGCAACTCTAATTTTCATTTCCAGAAACCGTTAAGTCTTTCGGTCTACAATTGACGTTTTCCTAGATCATACATATACATACATAGTATGAGCTTGCGAGCAAGTTCACATATTTTATATTTTTGTACTTTCTGCAGAGGCACCGGCTTTAACATCAGAAGACAGCGTTGCGTTTTGGTTGCGTTCAATTCCACTCTATTGTTCTACTCCATTGGGTGATTCTGTCGATATTGGAATTTAATGAGCTTAACGTACGCTGCCGCTCACTATCTACAGCCGAAGTGCAGGAGCAGGATCATAAAGAAGTGAACGAATATGAGAAGCTAACGGTACTGTTGCCAGCGAGCGAGTGAATTGGATTAAAAGTAACAGACAAGAGATCATTTATAAAAACAAGAAAGAGTGTCGGAGTCAAATCGGAGCCCTGGGGAACACCTTACTTACTTACTTATCAGGCCTGCGATCCATGGAGGATCTGAGCCTGAGCTATAGCTGCCTTCCATCCTTGACGGTCCCGGGCACGCTGCTTCCAGTTGTCAAGACCAAGATGTCTTACATCCGCGATTACTTGGTCTTTATACCGGAGGTTCGGTCTTCCTCTTCTTCTCGAACCAGGAGGCTCGGAGTCGAAGACCCTCTTAGCTGGAGCGTTGATGTCCATGCGCTCGATGTGGCCGAGCCAGTGTAGTCGACGGGTCCTTGCTTTCCGGACTACATCCACATCTTGGTACAGCTCGTAGAGTTCGCGGTTGTGTCTTCTTCTCCATTCACCTTCCTCACAGACAGGACCAAATATCCGGCGCAGAATTTTTCTTTCGAAAGAACCCAAAATCAGCTCCGCTGTCCTGCTTATCGTCCAGCTTTCGGCTCCGTACAGCAAGACTGGCAGAATGAGCGTTTTGTAAAGCATGACTTTGGTCTTACGAGTGAGGAGTTTTGACCCCAGTTGTTTGGACAAGCCGAAGTAGCAGCGGTTGCCAAGGGCGATTCTACGCCGGATCTCCACTGTGGTGTCATTTGTGGAATTTACGTTTGCCCCGACGTAGACAAACTCCTTAACTACCTCAAAATTGTAGCTGTCAATTGTTATGTTTTGTCCCAGGTGGTGAGCGACGGATTGGTTTTTGCTTGACAGCATGTATTTCGTTTTGTCCTCATTGATCTTAAGGCCAATTCGTTTCGCCTGTTCTTCAATCGCCGTGAATGCTTCCACAATACCACGGCGAGAACACGCGATGATGTCGATATCATCCGCGTATCCTAGCAGCTGGATGGACTTGTAAAAGATAGTGCCTTCCCTGTTGACGCCTGCCCGTCGCACTATCTGCTCCAGCACCAGGTTGAAGAAGTCACATGACAGCGCATCTCCTTGCCGAAATCCGGTGCATGTTTCGAATGGTTCCGAGGTCCTAGAACCGAGTTGCACGGTGCATCGCGTGTTTTTTAGCGTGGCGCGACACAACTGGATCAGTTTTACCGGGATCCCGAATTCGGCCATCGCCCCAAACAGTCCTTCACGATGAATGCTGTCGTATGCGGCTTTGAAATCGATGAAAAGATGGTGTGTATCGATTTGAAACTCGTTGGTCTTTTCCAGGATTTGTCGAAGTGTGAAAATTAGGTCTATAGTTGATTTGCCGGGCCGGAAGCCGCACTGGTAGCTGCCGATTAGTGCGGTGCAAAATGGTTTTAGACGTTCACACAATACGCTGGACAAGATCTTGTATGCGACATTGAGCAGGGATATACCTCTATAGTTCTTACAAGAGGTAGGATCGCCTTTTTTGTGGATGGGGCATATAGAGCTGGTATTCCAGTCGTCGGGCATGCTCTCATCTTCCCAAATTCTGCAGATGATCTGGTGCATGCTCCCTACAAGAACATCGCCGCCAGCCTTGAAGAGCTCTGATGGCAAGCCATCTGAGCCTGCTGCCTTTTTGTTCTTCAGCTTCTGAATAGCTGTGCCGACTTCTTCTATGCTGGGTGGGAGGACTACTTCAGCGGCTGGAGTTGGGATTTCTCAGTCCCTACCACTCTCTCTTGGTCATGCTCGTTAAGCAGCTGCTGGAAGTGCTGCTTAAATACATCCACTATTCCCTGCGGGTCGGTGACAAGATTACCCTCGCAGTTTCGAAGAGCTAGGGTGCCCTTTTTGAAGCCTCCTGCAAGGCCTTTGGCTTTCTTGTAAAAGGCTCGTATTTTATGTCTATCCCTAGACTCCTCGATATCCTTGAGCTGGGAGGCTGCGAAGATTCTTTTCTTTTGTCGCAGTAGTTTCTTCTCCTCCCTTCTTCTGGCTCGGTACTCTTCTCGCGCTGCCCTGGTTTTCCTCTGCAGCGCCTTTTGGTACGCCTCGTCGGTTGCTGCCTTTTTCTGCTCACACTCGCCATCATACCACGGGTTTCTTGTCGGGGGTGGTAGGTATCCTAAGGTGGTTTCGGCTACTTCCTGAATGGCTGAGCGGCAATGCAGCCACATATTATTGGCATTTGTGTTCGACGTAGGCATACCGTAGAGTCTTTCGCTCAGCTGCTCCCTGTAGACTCAGATTGCTCTCAACCTGGGGAACACCAGCATTTACAAATTGAGTATCAGACTTGAATCCGTCCAAAACAACTTGAATTGAACGATTCGAAAGTAACTTCTAATCCATAGAAGAAGGGTATCATCGATCCCGAATACACGCATTTTCGACAAAAGGGCTTCATGCCGAACTTTGTTAAATGCTTTCGAAATATCAAGTGCAACTATATCGCTCCCACCCGACTGGTGAAGCGAACGATTCCACTTCTCGGTGAGATATGCCAGCAAATCAACAGTGGATCTGTTGCTGCGAAAACCATACAGCCGGTCATTGAGGAGTCTCCATCATCTTGGAAAGAAGGGACGTTAGTGCAATGGGTTGGTAATTGAAGACAGAAGAAGATTCGCCTTTTTTGTGAAGATGCGGTCTTCCTCTTCTTCTAGGACCAGAAGGCTCGAAGTCGAAAATCCTCTTAGCTGAAGCGTTGGTGTTCAGGCGCTCGATGTGGCAGATCCAATTTAGTCGACGGATCTTTGCCTTTCGGACTATATCCACGTCTTAGTACAGCTCGTAGGGTTGCGGTTATATTTTCTCCTTCATTCACCTTACTAATAGACAGGACCAACCATCCGGAGCAGCTTTGCGGTCCTGCTTGTCGTCCAGCTTTGGGCTCCGTACAGCAAGACTGGTAGTATAAACATTTTGTTAAGCATGACTTCCTTAATTGCCGTAAAAGCTTCTACAACGTCACGCTGAGACCGTGCGATGATGTCAATATCATCCAAGTATCTTAGCAGCTGGACAGACTTGTAGATGATACGGCCTATCCTGTTGTCGCCTGCCCGTCGCTCTATCTGCACCAGCACCAGATTGAAGAACTCACACGATAGCGTATCTCCTTGCCGAAATCCGGTGCATGTTTCAAACGGTCCAGAGGTCCTAGAACTGAACTTCACGGTGCATCGCGTATTTTTTAGCGTGGTGCGACACAGCCGGTTCAGTTTTCCTGGGATCCCGAATTCTGCCATCGTTTCAAAGATTCTTTGCGATGAATGCTGTCGTATGCGGCTTTAAAATCGATAAATAGATGATGTGTATCGATTCGAGACTCGCTGGTATTTTCCAGGATTTGTTGAAGTGTGAATATTTGGTCTATAGTCGATTTGTCGGGCCGGAAGCCGCACTGATAACGGCCGATTAGTGCGGTGCCAAAGGGCTTTAGAGGTTCACACAGTACGTTGGACAGGATCCTGTATGTGACATTGAGCAGGGATATACCTCTATAGTTCTTGCAAGAGGTAGAATCGCCTTTTTTGTGGATGGGGCAAATAGAACAGATATTCCAGTTGTCAGGAATGCATTCATCTTCCCAAATTCTACAGATGATCTGTGCATACTCCCTACCAGAAAATTGGCGCCAGTTTTGAAGAGCTCCCATGGCAAGTCATCTAAGGTGTTTCCGGCTACTTCCTGGATGGCTGAGCAGCAATGCAGCCACATATTGTTGACACTTGTGCTCGACGTAGGCATACCGGAGAGACTTTCGCTCAGTTGCTCCATGTAGACTCTGGAATGCTCAGGCATCCAATGTCGTACCTCCTCATGGTGGGCTGGTGCAAACTTCTGACAGTCGAGCTCTGAATGTTGCTGCTACGAAGAAATGGTCAGAGGCGACGTTTACCCCTTGAATGTTCGTACATCCAGGATGTTTGACGAGTTTCTAGCGTCATTGAGCACACGGTCGGTTTGGTTGGCGGTTCGACCATCCGGAGATTGCCAGGTTGCTGTGTGGATTCGCTTGCGGGGGAATCTTATGCTATTTATCACCCCATTACAAGCTGTCCCAAAGTCCTAAGTCGGAAACCATTATCCATTACCATTGTATCGTGGAGGCTGTGCTTTCCGATCACTCCACTAAATGTGTTCTCCTAACCAATTTTAACATGGATCGTTGCTGGCATCTCGCCAGGTTAAGAGTGTAGAAAAGCACCTCATCTGTATTATTGGGGAAATACGATCTGAACAAGCGGATTTGTTTATGTCGAGATCTTTGAGAGCACTTGCAACTGTACGAGTACGGAAGTAAGTTTGTCCCATGGTGGAATGAACGTACTCCAGAACAGGCGGTGACAAAGGTGATTTTGGGAGCTGCGAGTTTGCTGCGAAGTGGGCAGCAATCAGATTGACTTTGTCTGAGCGTTTGACAGCTGGAATGTCATTGTGAATGAGCGTGGGTATAGATGACGAGACGAAGTTCTTAATGTTTTTGACGAAAGACCAAATATTTCTGCTACCGTTGAGACAATTTAGGGTTTTACGCTTCAGTTTTTGGCCGTGTGAAAATTCGGCTCGTCGAATGTGGGAGTTCAATGCATTTCTGGCTTGTGTATATCTTTCCGGTTTTCCTCGGTGGTGTTTGCCTTATAATTCCGAAAACTTATCCATCTATAGTAATAACGATTTTACATGAGCGCTTGATTGTTTTGTAGTTCCCTTTTACTGAAAATGGAACCATAACTAGATTACTAGTTATACAATGTCAACCCTAGCTAGAATACATAGTTGTCTGGAGTTGACTGTGGTATTTAGTAAGAGACGAGCATTCAATAATTACATTCTGGAATTGCCGATAGGTCGAACATAGTATATCCAATACATACAATACTATATCCTGGGTAGTTCCCTTATGTACACTATTTCCCATACACTATGCTAAGTGTTAAGGGAAGAAAGTATTACCAAAGAAGACGAACCATATCCAGGTATCTTCGGCTTCCGCGTAATTTTAGTTAACTTTAAAGACCAAAATCCCTGAGGTTGTCTTGGCCTTGTATGTGGGTCTGGATGCCAATAACACCGAATGCTAGCTATTTAATACAATAAAATAAAAAACAAAGCTACTAGTACATCGCCTCTCAAAGGTGTTGTTTTTTTTTTTTTTTGTTATTCAGTAGTAGTTGCCACATATGTCTTTTTTCGATTCTACCTTCTTCAGCTACCATATACTTGTATACAAGTATAGAGTCGTGCAGGTTTCCTTCAAAGAGTTTGACACTCATCAACACATTCCTGTGCAGTGCAGTCATTACCATTGGGGTGTTATTAAAATACACACATCCATGCGTTATACTTATTCATATGAACATCTGTTCGTATGTCGTACCCAGCGAAGGGCATATTAAAAATGCTTACCTCTTTGAATTTTACATTTTAATTTCACCCGAAAGGAAAGAAAAACACCTTGCCACCCACTCGAGCATTTCTTTTGCTTGTTCGCGAAAAAATACGGTGTATCCATTCAAACCTCAGAAGCGGAAGGGAATTTCCCGTAGAAGGGAGTGGAAAGGAACATAATAATAAATAAGACGAAACCCAGATACGATGCAAAGAACCAGTAGAAGATGAACAATTAATGTTGAATCAGTGTATAGGTGCATTAAGAAACACTAATAATTGGGGTGTGTAACGTAGACAAGCAACAGCAACGGATGCATGAACTTTCTTTTCGCATGATATCAGAAATTCACAATTTACTTCTTGGATTATTATTTTTTGCTTTTTTTCTCATCTTTTCTTTTCAGTTTTTGTTATTCGAGAACGAGTAGAATCTCTTTCAATGGGGACATATTATAAATATCTTTGTTTTCTGTCGCTTTTTCATATGATAGTTGTTTTTCGTATTACAAGGATGGTACATAGGGGAGGGTGAGACGTATTTCTTGACTACTGCATCAATCACAATTAAAAGTTTATTAATCCCAAACTTAAGTTCGAAACAACGAACCGACTTAAAACAAAAACAAAAAAAAAAAGGGAAGAAAAACTTTAGACTTTAACGATAGGCTTTATGCGAGAGCCACGTTGATTCGTTTTAGTTTGGAAAAGTCCAAATCTGAAAATGTAATGAGACTGTACGGATTTCTTTTGATTTTCATTTTATAATCATCTCTGTGATACTACTTTTTGTGAATTCCCGACTGGAAATTCGTTCAGTATACGATCCGATTCGGGTCAGGATTGCCTGAAGGCTGATCCGGGTATGATCGAAAATCGTCACGCCATATATGATCCGTAAAGGATCCGTTTAAAAGATCCATGCCGGATCCGGCCAAAAGATCCATTGGTTGTAATTTTAATATTAAGTCGAGATTAAATAATTAAATAAATATTACGTTTTACTTTAATTTTTTTAATTGCACTTAAAGTAGCTTAAAACAGTGAAACAATATATTATTTTTCATTTTTATTATTTGTATTCCAAGTTTTGACATTATTTATTATCCTGCCAATGATGGCATAAAATTCCTTGTTTCTTGGGTCTGTTTCAAAGTGGTCGGATCAGTGTCTAGATCGTAATATCCCTAATAGTTAAAGTGATCATATTTCGAAACAATTAAAAAAACAAAAACATTTTTAAACTAGCCTGCAACACCATGCACTTCTAATCGATGTGAATTCCAATGTTCATCAGGGGCATATCTATTCCTCACTAAATCCTGTAAATATTGTGATTCTTCGAGAGTTGAATCTGCACAATACAAGTGCTGATCTTCTTCTTCATAATAGATCCAGTTAGAACCCTCATCATCCACAAAAATCACTAACGCGTATGCACTCATTATTATTAACTCACGACTGTGTCACAGAAAAAATTCTAATTTCGTGTTCACTAATGAAATGACCAAAGGAAACTGAAACATTTCGATGCATGCAAGTTAAAACAATCAGTGGTGCCGACCGAGTTTGTTGTCTCGGCTGCCTTCCGGATTGTCCTTTACAATGCAATATCCTGCATGCAAATGTAAGGGTGTCATAAAGCGACGACACCCTTGATCCGCGATCAGGTATTCGGCGTATCATGCGAAAGAGAGTACTGTACTCTGATCAGAAACTGATCAGATGGCCAGATCAAGGGATAGAATACTGTACTCTGATTAGAAACTGATCAGATGACCAGATCAAAGGATAGAATACTGTTCTCTGACCAGAAACTGATCAGATGGCCAGATCAAGGGATAGAATACTGTACTCTGATCAGAAACTGATCAGATGGCCGTATTACGGAAAATCGGATCCGGATCTGATCATAATCCGGGTACCCTGAACTAATTTCCAGTCGGTAGATACAGAGTGCGCCATCTAGACGGGTGGCCAACTGGGAGTGGCCGTTGACACACAGCCTCCGCGTGGCCCACCCCGGATAGCTACCCTGGCACCCGTCAGGTAGTGAACCAATGTGTGCAGCGACCCCACCCCTTGTTCCCCGGGAAAGAGGAGCCTGGCTCTCCAAGTTGGGGGTTGTGCTTAGGGGTAACATCCCTATCACGTAAAAACCTACTTGTTCCGAAACAACAACAAGGCTCGGATACGGACGGATACAAGGTTGACGACCCCTGCAAACGACTAACGGACTTGAGAGTCTGCACCTGGAATGTGAGGTCCCTTAACAGACCGGGTGCAGGCGATCACTTGGAGCAAACCCTCAATTGCTATAAAGCAGATATAACCGCACTCCAAGAAGTGCGATGGGATGGACCAGGCAAAAAACGGATGAAAAACTGCGACATCTACTACGGAGAACAGACAGCGCCTATTCGGGTGCGGATTCATTATTCGAGGAAGACGCCGACAAAAAGTCTTAAGCTTCCGAGATATAAGCGAACGCCTCATGACAATCCGCATCAAAGCTAAATTTGGAAACATTAGCTTAATATGCGCTCACGTCCCAACGGAAGAAAAGGACGATCGACTCAAAGAAGAATTCTACGATCTCCTAGACAGAACATATGCCCAATGCCCCAGCTATGACACGAAATATATTCCCAGGAGATTTAAATGCAAAACTGGGAAAAGAGGACATATTTGAGTCGATCATAGGAAAGCATAGCCTCCATAACACCACATCCGAAAACGGACTTAGGCTAATCGATTTCTTAGCGGGGCGTAACCTCCTTGTAGCAAGCACGCGATTCCCCCATCTCAACATCCACAAGGGTACCTGGCGGTCTTTTGATCAATCGACCACCAACCAAATTGATCACATTGCGATCGACGCCAGACACTCCACCTGTATTCTCGACGTACGAACCTTCCGAGGGGCCAACATCGACTCGGACCACTACCTTGTTGTAGCCAAGGTACGAATGAGGATATCAAGAATGCTAAGGAGTCGAGTAGGACTACGTAAGTTTGACGTCGGAAAGCTACAATCGCAAGAGACTGCCAGAATCTTTGCCGATCGTGTCTCCTCCAAGCTCTCTCAAAATCCGCCCCCAGCAGCACAAACAATAGAGCAGGAATGAGCGCATTGCCAGAGCGCCATCAGAGATGCTGCCTCAGAGGCGCTGGGTTTCAAACTGCCACCACCTAGAAACCCCTGGTTCGATGAAAAAAGCGAACAAGCCCATGCAGCAAAACAAGAGGCATATAAAGCCATGCTGCAACGACAGACGAGAGCTGCTCGCGAAATCTATGAGCAGAAGAGAAGAGAGGAACACACGCTTTCAGAAGAATGAAGAGAGAGCACGGAAAGCGTTAGATCGAGGAGATGGAGAGATGCTTCCGCAGGAATGACGCCCGTAAGTTTTACAATAAGGTAAAACAAACATGCCATGGCTACAAAGCCAGAGCGGCGGCCGGCAGGGATGAAAATCGAGAAGTGGTAGTAGAGTCGCAGTCGATGCTGAGGATTTGGAAAGACCACTTCTGCAGACTGTATAACGGCGATGATAGACAAGATACCGCTGTCAGGCAGAACGAGCCATTCGTAATGGACGACAATGTAACAGAATTCAGTCCACCCAACCTAGACGAAGTCAGAATAACGATATCAAGACTTAAGTCTAATAAAGCCGCGGGCGCAGACGGCCTGTCTGCTGAGCTTCTTAAGGCGGCTGGAGATGAGCTGGTAAGGTGCATGCACCATCTCATTTGAAAGGTATGGTCGGAGGAAAGCATGCCCGACGATTGGAATCTCAGCATCGTTTGCCCGGTCCATAAGAAAGGAGACCCCTATAACTGCGCCAACTATAGGGGAATATGTCTCCTTAACATCGCATATAAGATCTTCTCTGCCGTATTGTGTGAATGCCTAAAACCGTTTGTGGATAACCTGATCGGCTCATATCAGTGTGGTTTCAGGCCAGGTAAATCCACAATAGACCAAATATTTACGCTACGGCAGATCTTGAAGAAGACCCAGGGATAGTATTGACAGCATGTACTTCGTTTTGTCCTCATTGACCTTAAGACCAACTCGTTTCGCCTGTTCTTCAATCGCCGTGAATGCTTCCACAATGCCACGGCGAGAACACGCGATGATGTCGATATCATCCGACATCCATCATGGATGGACTTGTAAAAGATAGTGCTTTTCCTGTTGATGCCTGCCCGTCGCACTATCTCCTCCAGCACCAGGTTGAAGAAGTCACATGACAGCGCATCTCCTTGCTGAAATCCGGTGCATGTTTCAAACGGTTCCGAAGTCCTAGAACCGAGTTGCACGGTGCATCGCGTATTTTTTAGCGTGGCGCGACACAACTGGATCAGTTTTCCCGGGATCCCGAGTTCGGCCATCGCACCAAACAGTCCTTCACATTGAATGCTGTCGTATGCGGCTTTGAAATCGATGAAAAGATGGTGTGTATTGATTCGAAACTCGTTGGTCTTTTCCAGGATTTGTCTAAGTGTGAAAATTTGGTCTATAGTCGGTTTGCCGGGCCGGAAGCAGCACTGGTAGCTGTGCGGTGCAAAATGGCTCTAGACATTCACACAATACGCTGGGCAGGATCTTGCTGCTCCATTACGGTCGGTAATGAGCAAACCGAGACCTTTGATGTTAAAAAAGGATTTAGGCAAGGTGACGCGCTGTCATGCAACTTTTTCAACATCGTGCTTGAAAAGATCGTGCAAGAGTCTCTGGCCAACACAAGAGGTACGATTTATTTCAAGTCTACGCAATTGCTTGCGTACGCCGACAACATTGACGTGATTGGACGGACACAGCGAGATGTCAATGAGGCCTTTGTAAGCATTGAGGTAGAAGCGGCTAGGATGGGTCTCAAGGTTAATGAGGGTAAAACCAAATATCTGCTTTCATCTAAAAGAGACGGACGACACCAACGTATTGGCCAGAATGTCACCATGGGCGGATATAACTTTAAAGTGGTCAAGGAATTCGTCTATCTTGGCTCACTGATGACCAGCGACAACAAAACCAGCGCTGAGGTAAAACGCAAAATCGCTCTTGCCAACCGCTGTTTCTTTGGGCTCAAGAGGCAATTGAGAAGTAGAGCCCTCTCTCGGAAAACCAAAGTAACTCTATATAAGACCTTAATCATCCCAATCCTTCTTTACGGCGAAGAGGCTTAACAAAAGCGGATGACAATGCCCCTGGACGTTTCGAGAGGAAAATTCTGCGCACTATCTACGGTCCCGTTTGTTCAAACGGTATATGTATGAAGGAGAAGATATAACGAAGAACTGTACGGGTTGTAGAGCGACATCGGCCTGGAACGACGTCTACGGACACAGCATCTAAGGTGGCTAGGCTATGTAGAGCGCATGGAAAATATGACTTGAAGACGTAATCATTTTGACGTGATAACGTCTTATAAATTGATGAACACTGGCTGCACGTACAAAAAAGTATGACTCATTGTCACGATCCGCCTGAGCTGAGCGTGCAAGCGGGAGCGCGAAACAAGATGCATACATCCTAATTCTGTTCTTAGACGACAAATACGATTCTGAAGAACTCGTGTGAAAAAGTCTGGAGTTTGCATGTTGGATATACATACATATATACATACATATGTACATATGTATGTGTCCATTTCCAAATCGAAAAAAAATTCTCACAGCCAATTACTCGTGAACGCGTGCGTTTAATAATTGCTCGTTGGGTAGCGCACACTCACGAGCAGCTCATGAGTGTTTGCGTTTCCTTACCAAACCACAACACTGTCTGTCGGCTGTCGTCCGAATACCGTAATCAACCAGCATCGGGTGCGGTTAGTACTTAGATGGTGGACCGCTTGGGAACACCGCGTGTTGTTCATTTTTCATCCGTGGTTTCTAATGACGTCATCACGTAAAATAATCGTCCGTAAACCGACTTTACAGACAACCAACTTCTTTTTTTTTTTTGTCGTTTTTTAAGTCAAAGTAGTTACAAACAATTGCATAATAAGTACTCCAACGTATTATTGCAATAATAATGAATTAAATCGCTTTCCAATGTAATATAGACGGAATAAAATATTTAAAGGGAAACATCTGTCAATCAAACGTCATTCTCGGTTCCTTGTACTCATACAACTACAATCAAGCCCAGGCACCAATAACCCACTGTCTTATACCGTCCTCAACCTACTCCACTCTATTTGCACTTGTGGCCTTTACTATATGCATTTTGTTAGGAATTCTTCTTCCAACTAACCAATCAAACCGAGGAGCTACTTAAATCATTCATGTACCTCCGCTCGGAACCAAACGTGGATAATAGAACGCCAGGCGTCAAGCAGCACTGAGGCAAGAGTAAAGTTCGTCTTTTGTTTTTCATTATTATTTTTTTTTTATTTTTTTTTTTTTGCATTTGCTTTTCATTTCTTTTCTCTTCGCTAAATATTTGATACAATTTTATTGCATAACGTCCTAACAGCAACTTCAATTCCCTCTGCTTGCAGTTAAAAATGCATGCAGGTGCAATGAATTATTCATCATAGAATAATAGCATTTCGCTCTGGCACACGTATTCGTATCTAAGCACAAAATGTCGTTGAATATTTGTTCTAAAGTTAGCCAACCGTTCTGTGTTTTATTTTTTTATTTAAGAGTTCAATCTTATACTTTGACACTGCAACGAAGAAAATAAGAAAAAATAATTCTTTTTAATTCTGTTTACTTGATTTATTGTATTTGTTCACTCAAAATAGTTTGTTCGCTATTTGTGCTGAGTGGCCGCATATGTACGCAACATACTATGAGGTTGCTCGACCTGGTGCTTCATTGAAATAAATTAAAATATTATTTTAATCATCAAGAAGAGCGTTTTCGTGCACAGATAAATTCATGCTGGTACGTTAGAGATTGAAGCATTGGAATATGCACTTCTTTACCATCGATACTAGGGACCGTGGTTGGGAAAGTTGAGATGAATTTAATTTTATACGGGCTTCAGTGGAAATACATAGTAGGGAACATTGGCTTATGTACGCCTTCCTTAGAGGCCGGGCAGTTGGTTCTTTTAAGAAGCTGTGTTTACGAGAGTTTAAGGTCAATCCAAGTGTTTTTCATTTTAAATTAGTTGGATAATACGGTGTCCAAAGGGAAGATTATGTTATATTAGGAAATCCTGAGTTCATAATAAGACTTAGTATGCTTTTGAGTGAGGTAGCAGCTTCAAGACAGCAGCTTCGGACATACAGGGTAAAGTAGTTGATCGCTCTCAACCTGGCGAGATGCCAGCAACGATCCCTGTTTAAATGCCGGGGTCAAGTTGACATACGGCCTCCTCGTGGCGCCCTCTGGATAGCCTCTTCTACAACCGTTGGGAGGTGAACAAACGTATGCAGCGACAAAACCCCGACCAGTATGGCGGTTGTTCGGCGGGCAAACAATCCGCCCACGTTAAAAACACAAAAGTTATGAATGACGACGACAACGCACGAAAAAGGAACACGATTTGCGAGTATGCTCCTGGAATGTCACTCCCGGAGCTGCTCATAAACTAGAAGGAATCCTTACGCAGTACAAGGCGGATATTACTGCGGTCCAGGAAATACGCTGGATAGGAAACGGTATGATGAGGAAGAAAAATTGCGAAATTTGTTACAGCTGTCACATAATATTGCACTTACTGGGATGCGGATTGGCCGTGGGAAAGCGGTTATAAGTGATCGCCTGGCTGTGATCCGCATCAGAGGCAGATTTTATAACATCAGCCTTATATGTGCACACGCCCCTACCGGCGAGACTGAAAACCCTATCAAGGAGGACTTCCATGACCTCCTGGACAACGCCTACGGAGCTTGTCCGGAGTACGATGTTGAAATCGTGCTCGGGGACTTCAACGCCAAAATCGGTAAGGAGTACACCCTTGGCGGAGTGATGGGAAAGCACAGCCTCTACGATACAACAACAGATAACGGCTTCCGACTCGCGGACTTTGCGACAGCTCGTAATGCGGTGATAAGTAGCACAAGATCTCCTCGTAAGCGAATCCACACAGCAACCTGGCGATCTCCGGACGGTCTAGGGATAAGCATAAAACACGAGCCTTTTACAAGAAAGCCAGAGGCCTTGCAGGAGGCTTCAAAAAGGCACCCAGGCTTTTCGAAACTGCGAGGGTAATCTTGTCACCGACCCGCAGAGAATAGTGGATGTATTTAAGCAGCATTTTCAGCAGCTGCTTAACGAGCATGACCAAGAGAGAGTGGTAGGGACCGAGGAAATCCTAACTCCAGCCGCTGAAGTAATCCTCCCACCCAGCATCGAAGAAGTCGGCACAGCTATTCAGAAGCTGAAGAATAACAAGGCCGCAGGCTCAGATGGCTTGCCATCAGAGCTCTTCAAGGCTGGTGGCGATGTTCTGGTAGGGAGCATGCACCAGATCATCTGCAGAGTTTAGGAAGATGAAAGCATGCCCGACGACTGGAATACCAGCTCGATATGCTCCATCCACAAAAATGGCGATCCTACCTCTTGCAAGAACTATAGAGGTATATCCCTGCTCATTGTCGCATACAAGATCCTGTCCAGCGTATTATGTGAACGTCTAAAGCCATTTTGCACCGCACTAATGGGCAGCTACCAGTGCGGCTTCCGATTCGGCAAATCGACTATAGACTAAATTTTCACACTTCGACAAATCCTGGAATAGACCAACGAGTCTTTTCATCGATTTCAAAGCTGCATACGACAGCATTCATCGTGAAGGACTGTTGGTACGGTTGCCGAATTCGGGATCCCGGGAAAACTGATCCAGTTGTGTCGCGCCACGCTAAAAAATACGCTATGCACTGTGCAACTCGGTTCTAGGCCTTCGGAACCGTTTGAAACATGCACCGGATTTCGGCAAGGAGATACGCTGTCATTTGACTTCTTCAACCTGGTGCTGGAGCAGATAGTGCGACGGACAGGTGTCAACAGGGAAGGCACTATCTTCTAGAAGTTCGTCCAGCTGCTAGGATAGGCGGATGATATTGACATCATCGCGTGTTCTCGCCATGGCATTGTGGAAGCATTCACGGCGATTGAAGAACAGGCGAAACGAGTTGGTCTTAAGGTCAATGAGGACAAAACGAAGTACATGCTGTCAAGCAAAAACTAATCCGTCGCTCACCACCTGGGAAAAAATATAACAATAGACAGATACGATTTCGAGGAAGTTAAGGAGTTTGTCCACCTCGGGGCAAACGTTAATTCCACAAATGACACCACTGCCACTCTTGCTGTACGGAGCCGAAAGCTGGACGATAAGCAGGACTGTGCTCTGCTGTTTCTTCATCTTCATTACACATTCTGCGGGCTTCATATTGTGTAATGCCCCTCGTTTCAAGATATTTGATGACTGGGCAGTGTCCAGTGTCCAGTGAGAAAGCCTGTGATTGTGCGAATCTGACTCCTAGAAGGCATGAGGAGTTGTTTCGTTCTTGTAAGGGAAGAGGTTAGTAAGAATATCTTGGCTTGTTTGCTACCTAACGTTTGTGACCCGTAGTGGTGGTCCTCAGCCATCTGTTTATGCAGCATTTGGTTATGCTGGTAGGTATGCCGCAGAATGGTCGTGGTATCGTAAACGGTAATACGGAGCCTCTCCTTGCTAAGAGGTCTACTTTTTCGTTCCCTATATGCAAATGCTAGCAGCACACACGCAGCAAGTGTGTCAGTGGACACATTTTAAGACAAGGGTGTCACTTAACGCGTTTGATTTCTGAAATTGAGACATTTATTCGTGTTAACACTATAACACGTTCCGATGCGCGTCATGAATAAAAATTTCAATGGCACCTTAAGTGTGTTGCAGCGACACACTGTTTTTTTTTTTTTTTTTTTTTTTTATAGTCACGGGCGCCCTTAAGGCTATGGTCTTATAACGTCAGACGTTGTGCGAGCAGAAGGTAACATGAATTTTATGGCGCTATTTTGTATACGGGCTAGTAAGTACAGTGAGGTGAGGGCGCCGTGGCGCAGTGGTTAGAGTGTTGGACCCTGGCGCACGATGAGCGAGTTCAAATCTCGATAATATCAACGTCATCGAATGTTTATTTCGCGGCGTTCCTCCTCGGCGGGGTACTGGCAAAACTCCCCGTGGTATACTTGCCTTGAAAAAGCTTCTCGACTCACGCCAGTCGGAATCGACATTAAAAACTGTAGGTCCCTTTCACCAGTGTGAGAAAATAAATCTCACACAACGTGGGTGATTGAGAGAAGCTTGACTCTGGTCCTTTATGGGCTGTAACTAGGGATGATACGAAGCTTCGACTCCGAATCCGATATGTCAGAACCTCCGGTTTAAATTGCACCTCCGAATTCGGCTTCGGTTCCGGAGGTTTTTCGGATTACCATCGGTAACGTAACGGTAACGACTAACGACCGACGAACACGAACGACAAAGAGCGATCTTGTTGCGACATGTTACAATACAACTGTATTTTCACCCTTTTATTTGTTTACATGATTAGTAGATTTGCATTGAAGTTGAGAGTGCATGCATGAGATGCGTGTATTAGTGATTGGTTTAGTAAACAGATAGCTTGCCGCTTATTAACTAGACTTTATTAACCTCCGACTCCGATTCAAATCCGACTCCGCGGAGGTCGGTATGAGACTTCCGACTCCGACTCCGATAAAACCGTCTCCGTAACATCCCTAGCTGTAACGCCACCAAAAGAAGAAGAAAGAAGAAGTGCAGTGAGGTATTGGAAGCGCCAGACCACACGTGAGTGTTGAACTCCAACTTAAGATGAATGCACGCCTTATAAATTGTAGCCAGATCGGTGGGTGCGAAGAATTCCTTGCAGCTGTATAGGAAACCTGGGCATTTCGCAGCATTTTTGGCGACACTTAATATGTGATCGTTCTAACAAAGGTTGTCACTGATGCACATACTCTGGATAAAAAGCGTGCCGGTTTCAAAGATACAAGTACCATTCATGGATAATGGCATTGGATCAGTGTTACGCTTCAACGACAGAAGACAGCATTGTGTTTTGGATGCATTAAGTTCCACTCTATTGTGATTGAATTTAATGAGCTTAACATACGCTGCCGCTCACTATCTACAGCCAAAGTGCAGGGCCGTAAAAAAGTAAACGAATTTGAGAAGTTGAGGGAACTGTCGTCAGCGGAGGAGTGAATTGGATTAGAAGTGACAGATAACAGATAATTTATAAAAATTAGAAAAAATTAGAACGATTCGAAAGGTAGCTTCTAATCTTTGCCATATGCTTTCGAAATATCAAGTGCAACTATTTTGCTCTCACCCGTCTGGTGGAGCGAACGATTCCACTTCTCTTTGAGATATGCCATCAAATCAGCAGTGGATCTGTTGCTGCGGAAACCATACTGCCGGTCATTGAGGAGTTTCTGCAACTCGAGATATTTCATTAGCTGACGATTTATTTGCGTTTCCATGACCTTGGAAAGAAGGGACGTTAGTGCAATGGATCGGTAATTGGAGAGAGAAGATGATTCGCTTTTTTTGCTAAATGCTTTTTTGTTTTGTTTTCCACCTACTCGGATAGAACCCAGAGGAGTACGAAAGATGAAAAAGCTTACGCAGTGGTTTTGCCAGCGTAGTAGAACACCTCTTCAGAATTATTGGGGAAATACCATCTGGACCCCCGGATTTGTGTATGTCAAGTAGTAAAGGCAAGGAAGTACATTTTGCCCATGGTGGAATTAACGTACTCCAAAGCGGTGACAAAGATGATTTTGGGTTTGCTGCGAGGTGGGCAGCAAGCAGATTGGCTTTGTCTGAGGGTTTGACAGCTGGAATGTCATTGTGAATGAGCGTGGGTATAGACGACGAGAAGAATTTCTTAATGTTTTGAGAGAAAAAACTTCTGCTACCTTTGGGACATTGTAGAATTGTACGCCCCAGTGTAAAAATTTGGCTAGTCCAATGTGGAAGTTGCAGTCATTTCTGGCTTATATATACATATCTTTTTCAGTTTTCCTCAGTGGTGTTTGCCTTATTACTCAGAAAGGTTATCTCTTTCAACCTAATAACCTCTAGGGCAAAATGGTTTCATGAATAGGGAGTTGTCCCCTTCGTAGCAATACAAAGGGCCTACTCTCCCTCATGGAGGCTACGAATTACTTATGTATCTACCTACCCAGCTCATGTTTAAATAAGAAGAATCTTCTTTCTTTTAATGATATTCATATAATGAAGATCGGCATTAAAGTTGCCGTCAAGCATAAAAGGAAAAAACCCAGAGGTGAAGAACAAAGACAAATTTAATGGCCCTTATCTGGGCCAGAGGTGTGGCCTCAAGTAGCCCAATTTTGACTAATACGTGCAATATCGATTTAATATATACCAATACATGTTATAATGATGAAAATTTAAATTGAATGAGCCAAGCAGCCAAGAACAGTTTCCTTCGAAATAGCGGAGTGTTTAAATTGCATCATTTTTTATACAATGTTTTCCCTGATAAGGACGTTACGCTGAATCACTAACTTCGATGTGACATTTAACAAATTAGATTAAACTACAATTACGTTATTTCAATTTTGAAAATGACCGACAGGTTTGATGTATAGATACTTATTTGCCGACAACAATACGAGCATAGGTACATATAAGCAAAAATCCCTGCAGTTTATAAACGCATCGAAATAAGTACGATTTTTCATTGAAATAGATTACGAATTAACGTTATAAGCCGGTGACTTGACTGGTCGTACCGGAGCAGAACAGACACGAGTGAATTCCAAGCCAGATACGAGTACACACAGACATGACTGCTGGCCCGGATGTGTCCTGGACATACTCGTGCATATAAAATATTAGAATGAAATCAATCAATTTTCGAATGTCAATCTGTTATACGAGCATGCTAGTGTCAGTTATTAACGCAATTAATTCAATAATTATTGAATCACATATGGGCGGCGTACATATGTCTCTGATGTCGAAATGCACAAGTCCGGGAATACATCGCATATCGTTCGTATGTTTTCTATTAGGCATAGACAATTCCTCGACAGAAGAGATGATGCAACCAGGGATGTTCGATATCAAGGCATCGATTGGCCGTAAAGAGCTGCTGTCCTGGTGCAAAGGTAAACAATGTAAATAGATGGAGACAAATCAAGTAGATTTTGACACCTGTGATATACAGTGCTTTACAATGTAATGATGTCAATATTCGATTTCACAACGACACATAGGTAATTCTTTAATAACTTCTGTCAAAGGCCGTTCCGTCCGTATACACAAGTGCATATGTATATTCGTATGTACGTATGCGCATTTGCTTAATTTCGTCCTTCGTTCATTGTCCAACTCCGTTGACTTTCTGCTATCATATTCATTCTTTGTGCGATTGTTTTTTTTTTCGACTGCTTTACGCGAATTAATAAAAAAGCGGAATATTTTATTCATAAAAATTCACGGCCTCGAAGGAGTGGCGGCACATCCTGCGGCAACATGGCCATATGGGGCGAGGAGGCCTGAGAGTAGGGAATGTGCAGATGCAAGCGGGCACGTTGCCCCAAAACTTTTCGTGCGATTTTTCACACCATCGACAGTAATGATATTATTTGCAATATTTAAATAATTCAATATTGTGGGGGTAGTATTTGCGGATATTTACATTTTTTTTTCTCGTTATTCTTATCCTTGCATGTAATTATTGTATTGGGCTTTCATGCATAGAGAGATGAACTGATTCGACCGCACGGGCGGCTGTCTGGAGAAACGACAGGACATTTTTCATTTTGAAATCAATTTACTGCTCATAATTGTAGTCGGATGACTGTAGGCGATGCTGGACGATGACGGCGCGGGACGCCTGGTATATTTCAATAAACAAATTATTTGATTATTCGAAAAATCATGCAACAGCCTTTTGCTTACCTCGATATGTGAAATTGTATCGAAATCTGAAACAGTAGGCTATGGGGCTGTTGAGCTTTTAATTGGTAGTATTGTGGCCGCTCTTCTATAGTCCACTCTGTATGCATTGTATTCTTTTTTGTAGGGTAAAGCCTACGATTATGGAAATGCGATCCGAATGAAATTATTTCAATTTTTGGTGGAATTGAATTTTAATCTCAATCGGCATGTGGTGATCTCTTATACATATATTTATTATACTCGGTCAAAGGTAATATTTTAATTGATATCACACTTCTGAGAATGATATAACATACAACTTTTTCGGAATAAAAAAAAAGAAAAGGAAACCACAACCCTATGACATACGAGATACTAGAAACGACCAATATAATCGCTTGTCCGTGCCACAAAGGGATAACAAAACATTTTCCACTTAAGCGCCGACAACGACATACATAAAACGGTATATCTCAAAGTCAACTATTCTACAATTGTCCTACAATCTATGTAGAAACACCTAATACAGAATACTCGTACAGTTTGTGTCCTTTTTCATCATTCCGTTTCTTTTTCATTTTACCATATTCTATGGAATAGAAATTCGTGACTCCATCTCGGTGTTGTAAGGAAATTCTCACCCTACATCTACCGAGGCATATCCTTGCTTTCATAAAGCAAAGCAAATTGTCTCACTTTCTGTGGCTATTATTGTCGTCATCACCATTGGCCTTATCACTTCCGTCTGTGCTCTCTCTCAAACGGCAGCAATGTCCTTTGCCAAGACAACACTGGGTTGCACAAAAAAAAAAAAAAAAAAAACAAAAAAAAAGAACAAAAAGGCAACGAAGAGCGTAAAAGAACTTCCCCCAACTGGAAGAGCAGCAAGAAAATGCCCCACTTTTGTGCTTAAGCGATACTTGTCGTTTGCCGTAGCATACGTACTATAGACAAATATGTTTATAGATATGTACAAAATACTTCCTCCCACAAGCATTTAATTTTCAATGCTACTGATGTCGACATACAAGTAAACCACCAGTACCAGTAGCATTAGTGGAGCGGCAACATCGTCACTTGGAAGACGAAGAAAATTAAATGGAGACAGAACACAGATATGGAGATACTCGTACATCCTCCGACCACGACCAGAAGCTATTGGGAAGGGAAGAAATAGAGAGAGAGTAGCTCCGACGTCGTTGTCGTCGTCGTAGGAACTCAAGAGCCGAAAGTGAAAACACATCAGAGTATGAATGGAGCAGGGATGAGACAAGTGGGTCGGGGTCTCAGTCTGGGTGTAGAGAGTAATGTTTGTGTCTGGTTGGTGAATGAATCGTTGTCGTATATTCGTAGCGTGGATAAGCAACCCCCAAGGCGGCAGTTGCCGGCACAGTCGTCGTCGTCGTCGTAATCGTCGTTATCGTTGTCGTTGTCGTCGTCGTCATCGTCATCTTCGTCGTCGTCAGTGAGACCAACAGGTGTCCTATGGTACATTACCATCGCATGCAGACAAATGCCAACACTACTACTTAACTCGACAAGAGCTTTACACTGAAATATAAAGAGGGTGAACTCTCTTGGCTTCTCTTTCTCTTACTCCAAATGTTTTTCGCCCCCTTGGGGTGGGATGGTAGAGGGTAGAAAGTACATGACTTTCATTTACTATGTACTACTCACCGAGTCTTCATCACTTGAATCGTCTTCTTCATCTCTTCTTGTGTTTAGGGATTACGGCAGTCCTATATATTGTGCACATACCCCTGGTTACGTACTACATTGATATTTTTTGGGTTGGTTTGTTGACTATACAATGGTCTTGACCTTGACTCAGAGCAGACGGCACGAGGCATGAACACAAAGAGTAGAATGAAATATATTAGGATGTGCAGGTTGTATGTACATACATACATATGTACAATACTATGTATGCTTCCTGGATAAGTTATTTGGCTAGCTGGGTGTCTGCCTTATTGAGTGCGGTCTCGCATAGAATTTCGACAACTTTTCTGTGCATTTGCTAAGGGTTTGTATTGGTTTTTGTTTTTGTTTCCCTTTCGGTTTTTGGGATTATGTTTTTACGGGTACTTGCTCCCAATGTTTGGGGTTCTGTATGACAAGTAGGCAAGTAATTAGGTCGTTATGTCTTCATGGACATGGATGAAAGGGTGTAAAGGATATAGCAAGTAATTAACCAGTGTACGTGTGTATCTCGTAAAGAAGGCGGCTGTAATTATCAATCCGATCTTTGACCTACATAATTCGTTAATTTATTTTAGAAATCATACACGCATAGGTGGTCTTCGATCAACAATCACCTTGAACCATCTTAATGCATAGACTGCAAGCGTTTAACTTTTGAGTTTGAACATTGAGTTATGTATCTTGTGAAAGAGACCATCATTTAGCCACGTACATCGATAGATACGAACATACATACATATGTATGTGCCGGTACACGGGTATCTATTTTTTCGCAATCAGCCTTTCCATACAGACTGTGTACTTCATTGATGCTATCCGAGTGAGATCACTTGAACATTCATAACTACGTACTATGACTACAATACGTACTAGTAGGTATGTAGTACAACCAAACGTCATTACAGACAATTAAATGCAAAGTAGTTTCCTGCTGCTATTGCAGCGATGCACCAATGTTCCATCTTTCCATCTTTGCACCGGCTCGATCTGAATTATTTTTGTGCTCTGTTCGTTTTGCAACAAAAAAAGGCATAACACAAAAACCTCGACAAAAGACAAAAAAAAAATATTGAAAACTAAAGTGCAGAAAACCTGGGAGATCTCAACCGAGAGCAGAGCAATGCAAACGATGGAACGGAAAGATGTAAATGCAACAAGAATTGTTGGTGTTTATCTAATGGCACTGTAATCATTGTTGTTGTGTTGCTCTTTTAAATGTTATTATTGTTGCTTGTTGCTAATATTATTTAAAAGAAAAAATTAACATCACAGAGCGGAAGGAGGCAATGTCCCTCATTATAGGGTCCGATCCGAATAGTATTCTCATTCAGGCAACCAAGTCGTACACGTTCGAATGTAGTTTTTCTTTTTTGTTTTGTTTTTTTCTAATGATATTAATAAATACGCCATCCACTAAGATTTGTTGGAGTTTTCTTGCCTCTTTTCCTTCGTGTTTTCTATAGTTTCCCCGACTGTATCTCAGGCGATAGGTATTTTTTATACTCGTAGGTATGCTATTTTCTGTTGAAATAACAAATTATACATTTATATTCCTTAATTGTGATTGCAGCTGGAGACAGGGAACGAACGCAACAATGACAACAACAAAAGAATATAAATTGTACACACGTATTTAGATAATTTACATGTCTGTAATCTACATACGAATCAACATTTTTTTTTATCTCTGCAATGGCCGTTAAACTAACAATTACAATAAAAATAATATCCAACAAAAGTCGACGGAAACAAAAACGAATTACTCAATGTTATTTTATTATTGTTGCGGTCGCTACTACCGCTGACTGCTGCCACTTGGAAGCGGCAACATTTTGTAATTAAAAAATAAAAAAGAAATATACGTATCTTTTATAATTACACAATAAGTGCTTGAGGTACATGCATATGCTACCGTATGAGTGTATGGTAATTAGAAGAATTAAAATGAACAACCGAAGCGTAGAAGTATGTTCGAGTGGATGCGGTAAGCGGGGTTTTCATTTTGCCTCTCTGCAAAAGGAAACACTTCATTTCGCAGTTAGACTTGTAATCATACGGATGTAAAATTGAGTGACATGAGAAATATATATTTAATTGTTAACCAAATGGTTTTGAGCCTGTTTTCAGAGATACATATGTATATGTAGCTATAATAGCAATGATATAAAAATGATGAAACGTATACGTGAGAAACCCGATACCTTACCAGTTGTACTCTCAAATTGAGAACTACATACGCGTATGTATAATTTAGTTTCTTCTTCTTCTTAACGGGCGCTACAATTCGGGGGGAACGTGGGCCTCAACCAACATGCCCCTCCAACTAGCACGATCTTTCGCTAGTCTTTTCCAATGCCGCACGCCCAGTTGGTTGAGCTCCCTTTCCACTTGTGCGCGCCACCTTAGGTGCGGCCGTCCTCTATTTCTTCGTCCCTCGGGGTTGGATTCAAAGACTCTACGGGCTGGAGCTGTGGTGTCCATTCGCTCTACATAGCCTAGCCATCTTAGGCGTTGGATCCGTAAACGCCTGACTAGACTCATGTCGCTGTACAACCCGTACAGTTCGTGATTGAATCTTCTCCTCCGACCCCCCTCTGTGTTTATGGGACCGAAAATCACGCGCAAAATCTATCCCTCTCGAACCGACCAAGGGCCTCCTCATCCGCTGTTGATAGTGTCCATGCTTCTGCGCCGTACAACAGGACCGGAATGATAAGGGTCTTATATAGAGTCTCAGTTGCCTCCTGAGCCCAATGAGATAGCGATTGGGAAGAGTGATTCTGCGTTTGATTTCGGAACTGATGTCGTTGTTCCAGGTCACTGCGGAGCCAAGGTAGACGAAGTCCTTAACTACCTCGAACTTACATGTATCTGCCAATGCAAAACGTTCTTTGATGACAGCATATATTTAGTTTTGCCATCGTTTACCGTCAAACCAATTTTCGCCGCCTCCATCTCAATACTCGCAAACGCCTCATTGACATCTCGCTGTGATCTACCTATTATGTCAATATCGTCGGCGTATGCAAGGAGTTACGAGGATTTGAAATAGATTGTGCCTCTTGTATTGGCCAGTGATTTTTGCAGAATCATTTCTAATATAATGTTGAAGAAATCACACGACAGCGCATCGCCCTGCGGTGTTCACTGGTGTTCACCGATTCGGATGAGTGTCGATTTTAAATTCATTGGTTTTTTCCAGGATCTGCCGTAGTGTGAAGATTTGGTCGATGCTGGACTTCCCTGGCCTGAATCGGCAATGGCAAGGACCTATCAACTTATTTACAGAAGGATTCAGGTGTTCACACAAAACGGCAGAGAAGAGTTTGTAGGCGATGTTAAGGAGACTTATTCCTCTGTTGTTGGCGCAATCAGAGGGGTCTCCTTTCCTGTGGATCGGACATACGATGCTGAGACTCCATTCCTCGGGCATGCTTTCCTCTGACCATATCTTACAGATGAGCTGGTGCATGCTCCTAACCAGTCATTCCTGTGAATAAAGCACTAGATAAACATATGTAAACATATGGTTAGTTTGCAAAGACTTGGGTTTTATTTAGATATTTTAAATTTAGTTTAACTATAATGTTTTGTGCGTAAACGTGCCAAACGAAGAAGAGCGCGGACCAATGTGACTTTTGCCACGTTGATTGACACCTGACGTTTTGGTGTCTTTTCACATTGACGTTAAGCAGCTGTCTTGGGGTGTGTGCCCATTACAATCCCCAGCTGCCTTGAAGAGCTCATCAGACATTCCGTCTGCGCCAGCAGCTTTATTCGACTTGAGTTTCGATATGGCAATCTTAACTTCGTCGAGGTCAGGGGGACGAAATTCTCCGCGGTATTCTTCAGCGGTATATTGACTAACGCCGTTATACAGTCTGCAGAAGTGGTTTTTCCATATTCTCAGCATCGACTGCGATTCTACTACTAGGTGTCCGTTCTCATCCCTGCAGGCCTCCCTTCCGGCTTTATAACCTTGGCATGTTCGCTTTATCTGTTGATAAAACTTTCGAACGTCACGCCTGCAGTAACACCTATCCTTCTCGTGCTCTTTCTTCTTTCTTCTGAGAAGCTTATGCTCCTCCCTTCTTTTTAACTCGTAGAGCTCACGAGCTGCTCTTGTTCCTTTATGCAGCGAGGCTTTATATGCATCCTGCTTCGCTGTTTGAATCCTCCTGCACTCGTCATCGAACCAGTTTGCAACCAGTTTAGTTTGCAAAACAAAAAGGCTTCTTCTAAGAAAAGGATTTTTAAGCGTTTGGTTTTAAATTTGCGAGTTACTTTCAATACGCAAAAGCCAAGTAACCTTCAGATCAGTTACCAGAGGCACCCCACAAGTGGGGGTCCTCTCTCTGCTTATCTGGAACGTACATAGCTGCAAACGATCTAAACTCAGTAAAAAAAAAGTCTGCGTACACCACTAAAGGCACATTGGTATTAGAAAAAAATGTATAAGAAACCGGCCAAGTGCGAGTCGGACTCGCGCACGAAGGGTTCCGTACCATCTGTAAATATAAATATGAAAGAGACAATAAAAAATGTATGTTACCTCATCAGTCATTATATTAAATCACATTTTTTGTATGATGACAGATCTTGGTTGCAGGCAGGTTATCGGCATATTACTTTGATAATCAAAAATCTCCATGATGAGATAGTTGATCATCAAAGTGTCCATTGAATTCAAATCAATTTATCTTACTTGACAGCAACGATGTGCAAAGGTGAATAACAATAATGGGAAATGTGGGAAAAAGGTTTGCAGCTAGGATTAATTCATCAAAGACACAAAAGAGATCAAAACTGGAAAGTTTGCTACTGGTTGTGGGATATTGTCGACTAACCTTAGTTCAGCATGGAGACCAAGGGGATTTTTGAATGAAAATCATGTCTGTTGTATGGGAGCCCCCCTTAAATATTCATTTTGTTCTGTTTTTATTTGTCGTGGTAGCGGCAACAGAAATACATCATATTTGAAAATTTCAACTCTCTAACTATCACGGTTCATGAGATACAGCCTGGTGACAGACGGACGGACGGACAGCGAAGTCTTAGTAATAGGGTTCCGTTTTACCTTTGGGTACGGAACCCTAAAAAGTAACATTTCAAATCTCAGAAATAAAAAAATTATTTGTTACTTCGTACAATGTACGAATATCCCATTTTCACCAAATAATTCATAAAACAAATAAGAAAAAAAAATATGTAACGTAAAAACGAAGGAAATATTAATGGAAAAAGTCTGCGTACATTAAAGAAAAAAGAATAATAGAAAACAATAACAATTAAATTGGTAGCTAGTGGGATAGCCCCCCGTTTAATAACATCCTTTAATCGATTTTGCATCGTATTGACAAGGTTTGAGGTTTCTTCGGTGGTCATTTTCTCCCATTCCTCCTTTAAGGCCACTTTAAGCATTTCTTTCGATGTAATTTTTCTTTGGCGACATTTTTTTTTCTAGCAAATTCCACACATGCTCAATGGGATTTACGTCCGGCGATTGGGGTGGTGACTGCAACTGTTTGAGAACATTGCAGAGCAAATAGAGTTTAACAATCTGAGACGTATGTTTGGAGCCATTATCATGCATAAAATAATAATTTATAGGTACTAAGACCCAATTTTTCCAGTGCTCTATTTGAGGTTTTGCTTTAGAATATCTAGATATCCTTATTTGTCCATGGTAGATTCGACAAAATCAATGTCTCCTACCCCAGAATTTCCTATACACCCCCAAACCATTACTCCACCACCACCATGCTTATCAGTTGGAATAAGAAAATACAATCTAACCGAACGAGCAAAGAAGGCATCCATAGCTCTCTACACTTACAAGAGAGCCTTAGGGGAAAAATGGGAATTCAACCCCAAACTAGCCCCATGATTGTACATCACAGTCATTAGACCTATTCTAATGTATGTACGTATGGTGTGGTAGTCCTGTACACTGCACTGGACAAAACAACATACCACAAATAAATCGAGAAGGTACAGAGGTTAGTTTGTATGTGCATTAGAGCACTGCACGAGTACGTAAAAAGTACTCGGAGTAATAATCGCCGAGTATAACACCAAACGATGCGATTACGCGATTACGTACTCGGCATCGTCTCTGAATGCATCGCCGATTCCTTTTCCGGAACGATTATGCGTAATAATCGTTAGAACTGCATCGTCGCATCGCGCATGGTAGCGGATAGGTTGGTATCGTAAATCGTGATAATGTCCTTGAAAAACTGACAGTTAGGCAGGAGTGCACATCAGGTAGGAACACAAAATTTGATATGTTGCTTTCGATTCGAAAAAATGTTCAAATACTAGAGACGGCAAAGGAACAATATCGTCTTTATGGAATTGAAAAATATCTGTGAGATAGATTGATTATATTTTTACAGCCATTTACCATAGCAACGTTACTGACTGAGGGGAATAGGAAGCCTACAATTTACTAAGAGCTCTTAAATTTACTTAATTTGGAAATAATAATATTAAAAATCAATGGTTACATCCACAATGCCGTGATATACTTTTTTGTAACGCTAGAAACGTTACAAAACGAAGCTGTTTTAAGGAATAGTTTTTGAGAAATAAAAAAAAAACCCAAACCACTTTTTTCTAAGAAAAACCTTTTTTTTTTTTTTTTTGTTTTAACGCGGCTAGACCTGTAGGCAAATTATTGTATGAAACATTGAACTGGTGTAAAATGGTACGGGTGTAACTTCTCGGTATGAAGCACTCTTCATACTCTAGATTTGGGCACTCAAAACATAATAGCTATCCTCCTTGTACTAAGGGAGGGATTACGTCGGACCAAATCCAAAATTCTTTCATCTATGGTTGCTGATCCAACTGTAATTGATCTTTCGCTTCTTCGATGCTCTAGCACTCCGTGCTCTTGCAGACGTAGGTGGATTCTTAAAAACATACTACGACTAGGACACCTCCGATTGGGATACCTTTCAGCGTAGAGCCTTTCGGCTTCACGATCTCGGCCATTCAGCTATACGCTGAAAGATAAGATGCTGATAAGATGTAGTATACTACATCTTCTTCTTCTGATTTCCATGAGATAGATCTCAATGGTAATACGTCGGACTGTAGTGTTGCTCAAGATGTTCTCTAATAAATATAAAGATATTTACATAGACGATATAAATAATAATTGGCAGTCACAAGCCGTGCCACTGATCGAAATATTTTACGATGGTGGCGAAGCCATGAAAAGGACTTCCCTTTACTCCACCAACTCGAACGAAAAATATTGTGTATTCCGGCGTCTAACTCCTCAAGTGAAAGAGCATCCAGTTCTGCAAACAATGTGCTAGAGAAGAGGAGAAGTAATTTAAACGATGAGATGCCATACTGTTTCTGCATTCTGCAGGAAAATTATACTAAACGAAGTATGGGATAAAATATTTCTTTCTGTATTTATGTACACCGTGAGAGCACCGTGGCGCAGTGGGTAGTGTGTTGGCCTCTGACGCCGATGACACGGGATCGAATCCCGACACAGCCATGTCATTGAACGTGTTTTCACGGTGTTTCTCCTCAGTGGGGTTCCGACAAAACCCCCTGTAGTAAAATTGTCATGAAAAACTTCTCGAAATTCGCCGTTCGGAACCGGCAATAAACTGTAGGTCCCTTTCACCTATGGGAAAATAAAATCACACACAACATAGGTGATTGAGAGAAGCTCGGCTCAGGTCCTTCATGGACCGTAACGCCAACATACATACATACATACATTTATGTACATATGTTTAATACATATATGTATATATCGAGGACCTTTTTCTTTTTTTTTTTTTTTTTTCTTCAAAACTATATTACTTTCTTTTTACTAGGAAATACATACTACATCTTCTTCTTCTTTGATGGCGTTACAGCCCATGAAGGACCAGAGCCAAGCTTCTCTTATTCACCCATGTTGTGTGTGATTTATTTTTCACACAGGTGAAAGGGACCCACAGTTTAATGCGCGTTGGTGTTATCGGGATCCGAACTCGCTCGTCGTGCGCCATACTACATGTACATACTACATAATACTTCATTATATTTATTTACTTTATTTACGAATGGAATATCAGCATCGTTTGCCCGGTCCATAAGAAAGGAGACCCCTATAACTGCATATAAGATCTTCTCTGCCGTATTGTGTGAACGCCTGAAACCGTTTGTGAATAACCTGATCGGCTCTTATCAGTGTGGTTTCAGGCCAGGTAAATCCACAATAGACCAAATATTTACGCTACGGCAGATCTTGGAGAAGACCCAGGAATACCAAATCGACACTCACCACCTCTTCGTCGATTTTAAGGCTGCATATGACAGCGTGTATAGAGATGAGCTATAAAAAGCCATGTCATATCGTCCGACCGTGCAGGATGACAATGGAGAATTCTCGCTGCTCCATTAAGGTCGGTAATGAGCAAACCGAGAGGGATTTAGGCAAGGTGACGCGCTGTCATGCAACTTTTTTGACATCGTGCTTGAAAAGATCGTGCAAGAGTCACTGGCCAACACAAGAGGTACGATTTATTTCAAGTCTACGCAATTGCTTGCGTACGCCGACGACATTGACGTGATTGGACGGATACAGCAAGACGTCAATGAGGCCTTTGTAAGCATTGAGGTAGAAGCGGCTAAGATGGGTCTCAAGGTTAATGAGGGTAAAACCAAATATCTGCTTTCATCTAAAAGAGACGGACAAGAGAATTCTCCATTGTCATCCTGCATCATCGGACGAGTTTGGCAGGGATGTTTAAACTAGACATGGCTTTGTATAGCTCATCTCTATACATGCTGTCATATGCAGCCTTGAAATCGACGAAGAGTTGATGAGTGTCTTCTCCAAGATCTGCCGTAGCGTAAATATTTGGTCAATTGCGGATTTACCTGGCCTGAAACCACACTGATAAGAGCCGATCAGGTTATCCACAAACGGTTTCAGGCGTTCACACAATACGGCAGAGGAGATTTTGTATGCGATGTTAAGGAGATTTATTCCCCTATAGTTGGCGCGGTTATAGGGGTCTCCTTTCTTATGGACCGGGCAAACGATGCTGCGATTCCAGTCGCCGGGTACGCTTTCCACCAACCATACCTTGCAAATGAGGTGGTGCATTCACCTTACCAGCTCATCTCCAGCCGCCTTAAGAAGCTCAGCAGGCAGGCCGTCTGCTCCCGCGGCTTTATAAGACTTAAATCTTGATATCGCTATTTTGACTTCGTCTAGGTCGGGTGGACTGAATTCTGTTACATCGTCGTCCATTACGAATGGCTCGTTCAGCCTGACAGCGGTACCTTGTCCATCATCGCCGTTATACAGTCTGCAGAAGTGATCTTTCCAAATCCTCAGCATCGACTGCGACTCTACTACCAGTTCTCCATTTTCATGCTGTCGATGTCGCAGTTTAATGAGCTTACCATACGTTGCCGTTCACTATGTATTTTCAACCGAAGAGCAGGGTAGTAAGTTAGTGAACGAGTATAAAAAAAACTGGTTGTACTGTCATCAGCAAACGAGTGGATTGGATTAGAAGAGGTAATTTATAAAAATGGGAAAGAGTATTGTCGACAAGACGGGCCCCTGGGTAACACCTGCATTTTAAAAGTGGACGTTGAACTTAAATCCATTCAAAACACCTTGAATTAAACGATTTGAATGGTAGTTTCTAATCCATTGAAGAAAAGAGAAGGGCTTCGTGCTAAACGCTGTCAAATACTTTCAAAATATCCAGTTGCTTTTAATTGCTAGAGAGTTGGTTAGATGTGCGATCAAATTACCAGTCGGTCATTGAAGAGTTTCCGCGATTCAAAATATTTTAATAGCAGATGGTTGATCCGCGTTTCCATGACGTTCGAAAGAAGGGACGTTAGTGCGATGGGCCGATAGTTGAAGGTAGTAGAATATTCGCCTTTTTTGAGGATACGCCGGATAAACGCTGTTTCAGAAACAGATTCTCGGTCAGAAACAATTTTCTAAATATTTCTGATGTGTTTGAACCACGGAAAGAAAGTGGAAAAGAGTAACTTTTGTGACGGGAAAGATAAGATCAAGAACTGCCGAAATTAGGTACGGAAAAATGGAAGAACCATACAGTCTTACTACTTAATTTAATGTCTGCTCTTCCAATCAACAAATCAAACAAAACGTCAAGATATACTGACGTTATTCATAGGATGTTTGTAAAAAACTAAAACCAAAACTATGACCTTATCAGGTACTTCTATGTATCACTTACAAATATTGTTTTCATAACTGGTCCGAGAAGAAAAGAAACCTTTCATTCAGTATTTATGTTCACATGCAAAGCATTTTATAAGAAAAAAACAAGTTGGTAATAAAACACGTAATTACCTCGAAAGCAATCAAAAGCAAAACGGGAGGATAGCAGAATGGTAAAACGGGAGCATTAAAACTACAATGTTGCATGTAACAAGTGCAAATAGTTGCAGATTCATTTCTTCTTCTTATTTCCTTTTCCGGGTGGTGAAGCTATTACTCCTTAATCTGTTTGTATTTTATGACATTATTAAAAACATCCTCACAGCAATTTAGAAATGAAATAGTCAACACAGAGTGTTAATCTACGATATAAAAGTATGTATAAAAGTGCGAACCTACTCAAGACAACATCTTCTTAATATCGTCACGCGTTGAAGGAAAAATGAAGGAGTCGTAATGCGAAATCAAGTCTACGCAACACATGCTTGCACTCGCACGCACACTAGCAAATACTTAATCCGAATATAAAACGATTTTTATTGATTTCTGCAGCGTTTGACGGGTATTTTTACGCTTTCAAATTAATTCCAACGTCTGCAGACAATCCAACACCGCCAACACTTTCCCCACCCCTCCCTCGGTCGGCGACTCATGCTCGACACTTTGAGCAAAATGCAACGACCGACAATGACGACTCGGACGACGATGTTGCCGCATACAAATCTATAAATTTCATACCATAAACTTTAATGTAATTTCGAAACAAAGTTGCAAAATTAAACATAAAATCGGTAATATGTATTTAACCATAAAAACGCATGCACACTCTCGGTCACATAATGCAAATACAAATCGGGGCGAGGAGAACCAGAAGAAGTTGAGCAAACACAAAAAAAAAAAAAAAAAAAAGGAATCGTGGAAAGAAGCACGAACAGAGAGGAAGGGAGCCGAAACGGGGCCTGGGTGGCGGCAAAAGGGAGTAGCACAAGAAAATAACATCAAAAGTATCTAAGACTGTGTGTGAGAGAACGAAACTCCTCCAATAAATTTCGCTCGTATATCTTAATTGCACTTTTTCAGTTTTTAATTTTACTTGGCCACATCGAGTGCATGTTGCACTTGAAGTTGAACCCTTAGTGGAACAGTATAACAACCACCACCACCAAGCAGTATGTATGTATGTACACTCTCGCCACTTGCCACTACAGCTGGTATAGTGTGCGCGGGAGCCGTTGTTGTTTCCTTGTACGTACAATGTAATTTGAGGCAACAACATATCGTGGGGGGCACAAGAAAACGAAGAAAAATCAACGGAAAAAGAACTAAATAAAGTAGCAGCACCATCCTAGTACCATTCTCATTCCTGTTCCCATTCTTATCCCCGTGCCCTCACCTCCTGGGCTAGCATATGGCCGTTGTTGTTGGGCCACGACGTAATATCTCCTGAATAGTGCGGTATAATAATGTAATATGAACGAGTAGATGGAGAGTAGAAATGTAGAAGTGAGGGCACATTTAATCATAAACTGTTGGGAGGATTTTTTATGATCAGAATTTATATAAAAGCAGCAGCAACAGCTACAGCAGCCGGAGCCAAAGTCGAAGCCGAAGCCGGAGTCTTTTTCTCCATCACTTCAGAATTTATTGTAAATGAACATTAACTTTTCTGGCTCTATAAACTTTCATTTGCTGGTGCTGCTGCTGATGCCATGCCGCCTCTTCGACATTCGCCTGCATCTAAGTACATACAATACATTGTATTCTATTGGTACGATATCGTTTTATAGTTTTATACGCCGTCAACATTGTAACGTGGGATTCGATTTCAGGAGGCAAATGTAAAACGTGAAAAACAAAAAAAAAAAAAAAAAACTAAAACTAAAACAACAACAAATTAAACCTACACACAAACCCCTTACACTATTGGGAGGAGGAACAAAATTGACGATGAGGTTTATTGCATTCTCTGCAATCTAGACTCTAATAACGTTAAGGACCTTTGTGTATGCCATGCGAATGGATTTCTTCTGAGAAATTGTGTGATGAAAGAACGGTCATGATTTTATGCTAGTTGCCGAGCTAACAGTCTAAACCGCTCACACCAGAATTACTCGTATATTCGCACTACAATCAGCATGAAATGTACTTGTTGAAATGCTTTCTTTGTGTATTTACGTACATGTCTATGGAAGGAAGTTATTTGTTATCTGACAGAGAGTATTTTCCTATTCCGGATCCATCTGCACGGAGTTGGAAATTGATCTATAATTTTGTTTACATACATATGTACATACATATGTATAGATAATGGTCATACTCTTTCCCAAGAGGGCATAGTTTTGTTTTTACATGTTCAAAAGTTTGTTACTCACACCATACATATATGTACATACATATCGTATATGTACATATGATGATCACGTTGTACCAAAAACTAAAAAGTCAACAGTAGAAACCTGATCGAGGATCTTACCATAAAAAAAGGCTTAGCAACCATCGATGAGTCAAATAAGCTGAGAAAAAAACATTACTTCTTTTATCCAGAAAAGTTTAATGAGAGTGCCAGACATACAGTCTGCAATTGGTCAGGGAACAGTGATTAAAATAATAGACACTATTAACTGCCAACAGTTTTAAATAGATTGGGTATGTTGTGGAATATCTGATTACTGACAGGTTTTTTGTATTTGATAAGATATACCACATTATATACAGTGACTCATGTTTATCTTTTAGTCTTAAAAGTTTGATAACGTCGGTGATGGAAATCTATTTTAAAAAAATTGTTGTCTTTATATTAGGTGTCCTAATAGACAAATATTTGAGTCGATCACGGGGAAATATAGCCTACACGACATCACCTCCGAAAACGAACATTGGCTACTTGACTTTCTGACGGGGCGTAATCTCCTTCTAGCTAGTACACGATTCTCGCATTTCAACATCCACAAAGGAATTTGGCGATCACCTGATCAGTCCACCAGCAACCAGAGTGATCGACGCAAGACACTTCTCCAGCATCCTAGATGTACGAACCTTCCGAAGAGAAATATCTACTCGGATCACTAGCCATGGTACGAATGAAGATATCAAGAATGCCACGGAGTCGAGTTGGAAAACGAAAGTTTGACGTCCGCTAGGATCTTTACCGATCGAGTCTCCCTGAATCTCTCGCAAATTCCGATGACAAGGGTACAATCCACAGAACAATACTGGGAGCATTGGCAGCGCGCCATCAGAGGCGCTGCCTCTGACGTGTTGATTTTCAAACCACCGACAACTAGAAACCCCTGGTTTGATAAGCAAAGCGGGCAAGCCGATGTAGAAAAGCAAAACGCCTACAAGGCCATAGACGGACGAGAGCCAATATTACGAGCAGAAACGGAGTGAAGAAGACACGCTTTTAAAGAAGAAAAAAAGACTGCATGAAAAGCATGAGATCGAGGAAATGGAGAGATACTACCACAGGAATGATGTTTGCAAGTTTCACGAAAAAGTACAACGAACAAGCCAGCTATAAAGCGAGATCGGAACCCTGTAGGTATGAAGACGGACAACTAGTAGTAGAGTCACAGTCGATCCATTAGCAAAGGACGAAGACCTAGACCTAGATGAAATTAAGCCGCTAATTTCGAAGCTTAAGACTAATAAGGCCGTGGACGCATACGGCCTGTTTGCTGGAGCTATTTAAAGCGGCTAGATATGAGCTGATAGGGCACATGTACCAGCTCATCTATAAAATACGGTCGGAGGAAAGCATGCCTGACGAATGAAATCTCAGCATCGTTTGTCCATTCCACAATGAAAGAGACCCTTATAACTGCGCCAACTACTGGGGAATATGTCTCCTTAACATCGCATATAACGACTTCTCTGCCGTACTGTGTGAACGCCTGAAGCCTTTTTTGGACAATCTGATGAGTTCTTATCAGTGATCAAAGTGATCAATAGATCAAATATTCACACTGCGGCAGATCGTGAAGAAGACTTTTTCGTCGATTTCAATGCCGCGTATGACAGTGTGCATAGAGACGAGCCGTTTGTAGTTTTAACATCCCTGCCAAACTCGTCAGGTTATGCAGGGTGACAATGAAGAAGAACTCTCCCTGCTCGATTAAAGTCGGTAGCGTATTAACCGAGTTCTTTGATGTTAAAAAAGGATTAAGACAGTGTGACGCACTGTCATGTAATTTTTCCAACGCGCTTCAAAAGATCATACGAGACCCACTGGCCAACACAAGAGGTACGATCTATTTCTTTGTGTAAATAGGGGTAAAACCAAATACAATAGTCATCCAAAAAATACGAACATCACCGATGTCTCGGCCAGAACGTCACAATTGGCAGTTAGAATTTCGAAGTGGTCAGGGAGGGCGCCGCAGCGCAATGATTAGTATGCTGGACTCTGACCCACGATGAGCGAGTTCGGATCACGATGACACCAACGCCATCGAATGTTTATTTCGCGGCATCCTTCCTCTGCAGGGTACTGGCAAAACCCCTCATAGTATACTTGCCATGTAAAAGCTTCTCGATTCAAGCCGTTCCGATTCGGCATTAAACTGTAGGTTTCTTTCACCTGTGTAAAAAAATAAATCAGACACAGGATGGCTGATTGAGAGAAGTCTGGCTCTGGCCACCAAAGCAAAAGCAAGGACCTTGGCTCACTAGTGACCAGCGACAACGACACCAACCGCTGCTTCTTTGGGTTCAAAGGCCAATTGAGAAGTAGAGCCCTTTCTCTAAGGACAAAGATCGCGCTATACAAAACCTCCATCATCCCGGTCCTCTCCTATGGTGCAGAGGCCTGGACTCTTACCAAAGCGGATGGCGAGATCCTTATTCGTTTCGAGAGGAAAATTCTGCGTTCAATCTTTGGTCCCGTTTGTATAAATAAACGGAGAGTGGAGGAGAAGACACATTGATGAGCTGTACGGGCTGTACAGCGACATTGGCCTAGTACGACGTCTTCGGATCCAACGAGTACGATGGCTAGGCCAAGTAGAGCGAATGGACAACACAGCTCCGACCCGAAGAGTGTTCGAGTCCGACCCCGAGGGACGACGCAGCAGAGGACGACCGCATCTAAGGTGGTACACTGTTCCAATTAAAAAGTCAAAATACATAATCAAAACTCACCATAACTTTGTAAATGCATTACTATCGCAGTAATACGAATACTATTTTATATTTTGTAGTGTATCATGTTAACCGCTTTCTGGATCAATTTCCAAATACAACTTTTTAGCTTATGTTTCATCCAACTCCATATCCATATCGTGTTAGTTCTTTTGGGGAACTAGTGGAGAGCGTGCCCGATTATAAAATATTCCTTTGATGTACTATGTGTAGATATGTAAATTCTTATTCTCTAGTTCTCGCAGTTGTTTGTTGTAAATTTGATCTCCTCAAATTAAGATTTAAAAAGGCATAAGTACGCCCCATATTCGCACACTTGGAGGCATTTTTTAGGAAAGAGAGGAAACTTGTGTACATTTTCTGAGTTACACATAAGAATATTTCATCATTCGAAACAGTAATACCGCTTAAAGATTTTGTTCTAACTTTAAACGAAAACACAATATCAAGTTTACCCTAAGCTCGTATCATGTGATAGAAACGTACATCATTCTAAATTGATGCTAATCCTCCATGATTAGAATCTTTCCGAAAACACAATGTCACAGACATTGTACGAACACTCAACTTATTATTAGTGTTATCTTTACACTCCCAGCTAGTATTTTTGGCTATCTGTGCCGTACCCAACCCACCACCAAGCGATTTCTTTTATTTCGATATTGAAACAATGTTCCCCATTGCTATAGGGAACAACAAAAGGAGCGCTTTGAAACTACGCTGTCACTTTTAATTTCTTTTTTCTATATCAATCTACAAATGGTACAATGTATAGACACGTTTGTACAACTTCTGCCATATCCATAAACTGTCGTTTATTTTAATTGCATTACGGAGAAGTAACGAAAATCTCAGTCTTAGATCTTAAATACACAACGGATACGGAGGGAGTTCGTTGCCACCCTAGACGTATACTTTGTAATAGTATTACGTATTATAATAATGCTGGCGATAATAAAAATAATAATAACAGCAGCCGGTCTTCTATCTCTAGATACAATATCGTGTATGCTACATATAGACTTACATTTCATTTATTGTAAACTACATATACATACATACGTATAAGGAGGGAGTGTTCGAGGATATGTATCCTTTCGTTATTATGTATATGTAAACTGAATTTATTTTAGAATTATAATAAGCAACTCGTACCCATGCAAATTGCATGCCAAGTTCCAAGTTGGGTATATCATTACTTGCCCTTTCCTCTGTTTATTACTATATATTTCAAATTTAGATTTTTCATATTATTACAAGTCGTAAATGCGGGAGTGCGCTGGAGGGTGACTCTGACTACACCCCGGAATTCCGGATTATTTCAATACTTGCTCCTCGCGAGTACTGATAAGGGTTGCTCACATCCAATTTAAATTTAAGAGAACACTCGATTTATTTATTTTTATTTTTTATTTTTTGCTTTTCCATTTTCCCCGCTCCGTCTCCTCGTACGACGAATACAATAATTTATGTACGTCGTTCGTGTTTTTATTTTTTATTTTTTTTTATTGTTATTATTATGATCAGTATAAGTTTGAAGTATTTTTTTCTATTCGGTTTGTATTTGGGTTGCGATGCGAACGTGATTGTGAGTTGGTATAAATTTCAAGGGTGCTGTTATATTTAATTACTTGCCTCATTTTTATTTATTTATTCCATTTTATAGCTGCTTAGGTTGCGTAGTAGAATAGCTCACGTTCGAACAAAGGCGGAAACCAAGTCATCCAAACTGAATTTAACTTTTCATTCTCGTTAAATTTAATTGGAAGCGAATTGCGAAATAATTACAAAGAAAGTACGGAAAATTAAGTTGTAAGTTTAGTATGTTATATTGTGAGACTGTTAAATTATACTGCAAGCCATAGTAGGCCTATTTCAAATCAATACAAGGCTGTAAGCAATTTAGAACATATTCGAGCTACAAATAGGACAACAGCTTACTTACTTACTTAACGGGGGCTACAGTTCGGGGTGAACCTGGGCCTCAACCAACATGCCTCTCCACCTAGCACGATCTTTCGCTAGTCTTTTCCAATGCCGCACGCTCAGTTGGTTGAGGTCCCTTTCCACCTGTGCGCGCCAACTTAGGTGCGGCCGTCCTCTATTTCTTCGTCCCTTGGGGTTGGATTCAAAGACTCTACGGGCTGGAGCTGGGGTGTCCTTTCGCTCTACATGGCCTAGCCATCTTAGGCGTTGGATCCGTAGACGCCCCCCCCCCCCCCCACCCACGAAACGACCAAGGATTTCCTCATCCGCTTTAGATAAAGTCCATGTTTCTGCGCCGTATAACAGGACCGGGATAATTAAGGTCTTATATTAGGTCAACTTGCTCGTACGAGAGAGGACTCTACTTCTCAGCTGCCTCTTGAGCCCAAAGAAGCAGCGGTTGGCAAGAGTAATTCTGCGCTTAATTTCGAAACTGGTGTCGTTGTTCCAAGTCACTGCGGAGCCGAGGTATATGAAGTCCTTAACTACCTCAAACTTATATCTGCCAATATGCACGTTCTGTCCAAGAAGTCGCATCGGTGGTAAATGTCCTTTTTCGATGACAGCAGATATTTAGCCTTGCCCTCATTAACTGCCAAACCAATGTTTTCCGCCTCCATCTCAATACTCGCAAACGCCTCATTGACATCCCGCTGCGATCTACCTATTATGTCAATGTCGTCGGCGTATGCAAGGAGTTGCGAGGATTTGAAATAGATTGAGCCTCTTGTATTGGCTAGTGATTTTTGCACAATCATTTCTAATATGATGTTGAAGAAATCACACGACAGCGCATCGCCCTGTCTAAATCCTTTTTTGACTTCGAAGCTATCGGTCAGTTCTGCACCGATTCGGATGGAGCAGCATAGTCAGCATCCTGCATAGTCTGATGAGCTTAGCAGGGATGTCAAAAGTAAGCATGGCGTTATATAGCTCGTCTCTAATTACGCTGTCGTATGCGGCCTTGAAGTCAACGAATAGATGGTGAGTGTCGACTTGAAATTCATTGGTTTTCTCCAGGATCTGCCGTAGTGTAAAGATTTGATCAATGGTGGACTTCCTTGGCCTGAAGCCACACTGATAAGGACCTATCAGCTTATTTACGAATGGCTTCAGGCGTTCACACAAAACGGCAGCGAAGATCTTGTATGCGACATTAAGGAGACTTATTCCTCTATAGTTGGCGCAGGACAACAGCATTAAAAATGATTTAAAATTTTATTTTTTTATATAATAAAACGCCTACCTTCTTCTTCTTGCCTGGCGCTACAGTTCGGGGTGAACCTGGTCCTCAACCAACATGCCCCTCCAACTAGCCCGACCTTTTGCTAGCCTTTTCTATTGCCGCACACCAAGTTGGCCGAGGGCCCTTCCACCTGTGTGCGCCATCTTAGGTGCGGCCGGCCTCTGTTTCCTTGTCTGGAGCTGTGGTGTCCTTTCGCTCTATATGGTCTAGCAATCCTAGACTAGCCTGACTAGACTCGTGTCGCTGTAGAGCCCGTAATGCTTGTGGTTGAATCTTTTCCTTCATCCCCCGTGTGTGTTTATAGGACCGAAAATCACAGGCACATCTTTCTCTCGAAATGATAGTGTCCAGGTACTTACGCCATACAGCAGGAGCGCGATGATAAGGATCTTTTATAGAGTTAAATTTGTCGTTCGGGAGGGAGCTCTATTGCTCAATTGCCTCCTGAGCCCAAAGAAACAGCGATCGGCAAGAGTGATTCTGCGTTTGATTTCGGAAGTGATGTCACCGTTCCAGATCACTGCGGAGAACAGGTAGACGAAGTCCTTAAATACCTCAAACTTATATATGTATATGTATCTTCTTCTTCTTCTTTGGTGGCGTTACAGCCCATGATGGACCAGAGCCAAGCTTCCCTTCAATCACCCATGTTGTATGTGATTCTATTTTTCACACAGGTGAAAGGGACCTACCGTTTAATGGCGAATCCGAACGGCGTATATATACAAATGTTCTGGCCGAGACTTCCTTGGTGAGCGTCCTTTTTTTATAACAACATATATCTACTGCCAATCCAATTTTCGCAAACGCCTCATTGACATGTCGCTGTGTTTCATCCGATCATGTCAATGTCATCCGCGTATGCGAGGAGTTATGAGGATTTGAAATAAATTGTGTCTCTTGTGTTAGCCAGTGATTTTTGCACAATCATTTCTGATGCCATGTTGAAGAAATCAGACAGCGCATCGTCCTGCCTAAATCCTTTTTTGACATCAAAACTATCGGTCAGGTCTGCACCGATTCGGATGGAATTGCGAGCATTCTCCAAAGTCATCCCGCAAAGTCTGACGAGTTTAGTGGGGATGTCAAAGGCAGACATAGCGTTGTATAGGTCGTCCCTAATTACGCTTTTGTATGCGGCTTTGAAGTCGACAAATAGGTAATAAGTGTCGACTTGGAATTCATTGATTTTTTTCCCAAATCTGCCGCAGCAAAAATTTGGTCGATGGCGGATGAACAAAGGGTTACGATGCGCTGTCTAAAAATGCAACATCTCAAATGGAGAGAATATGTAGAGTGAAAAGCTCCACAGCCACATGGTTTCGATTTCGGCAATGCTCCGAATGAGGCAGAGTAATAGAAATTAAGACAGCGTTGTCGTCGGTTGTAACTAAATCTCAACAGATTTTGGAACTTATTGGTATGCAAACTACTCGAAAATCTATAAATTCTTCACTTTTCCTGTGAAGAGAACGAACTTATTCATATGATGTCAATTGAATGACTCGTATCCATAAAGCTAACGAAGAAACGTTTCTGGACTTTACGGACTCTGTTCTCTTTTTATAAATTATAGATGAAAATGAAATATATCAAGCCACCAACTTTCTTCGACTTAAACGTGTATCCGGAGCTAAGCTATCAATCAATGTATAATAACGTCCCTCGCGTGATCTTATTTGTGTTAGGCAGTTTTAGTTCGGAATCCTGAGAGGACCGCAACTTGGGCGCAAACGAATCAGATCTATGATCTCCCTAATCCAACCTTAAGACCTCTTTGTTAGTTAATTAAAATAATTCTATTTAATAAAAAATAACAGTCGCTGTCCGCATTAACTTTATATTTAATTTCGTATTCAACCTGACGGATGTACATATGAATATCTACATATTCGCACATATTTATCATTTTATCAGGCACGTGCAGGGTGTTTTTTAGTTCCTACAAACATCCGAACGTATTTATTATTAAATTCATTAGTAGTATGCAAATGCGATTTTTCTTATTTTAAAAATCCTCCTTGAAATGTCGCCCCTCATCAGGAATAATTATACATGTTCTGTTATTCATATTCATTTCGATCAGAAAGAAGAATTCGATTTTATGCAAATGCTTCGGAAACGTCTCTCTGATGACGATGACATTTTTTTCTTTCCTTCTTTGATTTACTTTTAATAATGTCATATGAATGGATACGAGTGTAGGTATGTACGGGCGTAGGTAAGCTGTTGGACTGTAAGCTAAGGCAAGCAAAGTGCATTTTGAACAGAAATGACAGACTGGCAGCTGTGCCCTGGATACACTGTTTATAAGAACCCCTTCGCAATCGTAACAAAAATAATCTATTAATCGTTTTAAAATATACTCTATTCATGTATGTATGTATATGTACATACTTATGTACACATATGAATATGTCCATCAAGCTTAGCATATGTAGATTCGGGTGAAATATGGTCTGCGTGATTCGAGGTCTACCCTAACGCATAAGGGACGTTACGATTTTTTAACAAGTATGTAGGTAACTAAAGAAAGAAATTAATGTACAATTTAATGCTCTGTCTTAATTACATAAATATTGAGACGAAGTCATGTGCACATACACGCTGCAGACTATTGTTTGGATGTCTGTATATAGACCTACTTAAAACTTTACTTAAAAAAACAAGTGCATATACGGATATCCGTATGCAAATAAGTATACAATAGATACATATCTGCACTTGTGTGTACTGCGTCGTTAATTGTCTGGAGTTAAAGAGGTTGAGTTTATTGCGCGAGAGCTTAGACACAGAGGTCTATAAGCTTTTAGAGGGATGAATGCAATACCGTGCAGTATCCCGAGCAGTACGTGGGTGTACGAGTAGACATTATTGTATCATTTTCGTGAATACTCTCGCATATCAAACAAATACAATGAATAAAGTTCGATTTGTAGGCGTCGTCGTCGTCGTCGTCGTCGACGACGACGTCATCGGGATCGGCATCAGCATCGCCATCACCATCGCCATCGTCATCGTCGTCGTCGTCGTAGTCGCCGTTCGCCCTTCGATACCTATAATGCAAACATGTGCAGATATGTACATAAATATCATCATGGTAGCATAACCAGCGGCATCACCGGAGTTCAGCGTACAATTTTTAATCGAAACATTTCGATGCGAGGATAAAGTCGCGGCATAACATAAGAAATGTACTCTCTCGTACACTGGTAACAACACGAAAAAGGGGAGCATTTGAGTATGTGTCCTGAATTGCACAAGTTTACCATCATCATTGCTGTTGCTCAATTGTACCTACGTTTGTATGTAAGCGCTATGTCCGTAGCCGTACCAGCAGTGTCCCTGCGCACCCCTGTGCATGCGTTCAGTTGCAAATAGTGCACACAAGCACACATACCAATCAACCCTCGAATACAGAGGAAATTCTATAATATACCTCTTAGCCGTTCACTGATTCTCGTTGAATTCCTTTTTCAAATGTCATTTGTTAGGGGTTGGGTGCTGCTAGGGAGAATGGGGGTTGGGCACCGAGCTGGAGCAGGGTGGACAAATTCGGTACGGGAGCTAGAAATGGAGTGTATTGATTTTATCGCCCTTTGTCGCGAATATTTTGGTCCAGCAGCTCCTCCATTTGGTCGTTGTTGCTGCAGCAGCATCGCACGTTTTCGTTCTCTCTTTCCCAAGTTAACTTTCATACATAGTTCAAAGTAATTTGTTTTCTTTTTTAATTCTAATTCATTCACATTCAGTAGATACCTGTGTATATACATATGTATGTACATACTGTTTGCTCGACAACGTACATAGTTACAATTTCCATTTTTCATCTCAGTTACATTTGATCTTCAGACATAACGACTCTTTTTACTTACAAAATATCACCAGAAAAGACTTCGTTATATGCGCATTCCATTAGTGTCTTAGTAGTTTTTCCGGTCTTTTTAAGAAGCCAGAAATTTTGGATGCAATTTCGTAACAAAATAAATGAAAAGAATTTTACTTTTCTCGTTGACCAGGTACTGGCGACTTTCGTTTATTTTGGTGTCGTACATTTAGATTCGAGAGCACCGTGGCGCAGTGGGTAGTGTGTTGGCCTCTGACGCCGATGACTCGGGATCGAATCCCGACACAGCCATGTCATCGAACGTGTTTTTCGCGGTGTTTCTCCTCAGCGGGGTTCTGACAAAACCCCCTGTAGTAAAATTGTCATGAAAAGCTTCTCGAAATTCGCCGTTCGGAACCGGCAATAAAACTGTAGGTCCCTTTCACCTATGTGAAAATGAAATCACACACAACATGGGTGATTGAGAGAAGCTCGGCTCAGGTTCTTCATGGACTGTAACGCCAACATACATACATACATACATACATTTAGATTCATATGCATACACTACACTACAATTGAGAACATTATAAACATGAAACATATTAAGCACAAAAGTCCCCAGTGGTATCAGAGTTTCACAACTCATCTTTGTAGTCCACATATCATTCAAGAACAACTTCTCATTAAACAAAAGGACGCAATGCAAACAGACCATGGATATAAAGATACTAAGCAAACGGCGTCACGATACCACCAATGAGTACCGAACCTCAAAAAAGACGCACTTCACAGAAAAAATAGTAAACTCTTGTCAAGAATTGGACTTTTGTACGGGCAGTTAACACGATCGGCTATCCACCTGCCGATGAAATTAGATGCGCGCGTCGCAGGTTGTGTGGGAACGCGAAATTGCATTCTATGCATTTCATACACGCGCATCCGGTATACGGCATATCTGCGTTGGGTCTGCGTGGGAACTGCAATTCGGCAGTTTAGTTGTAAGTAGTGAAATGTATTGTCAGAATAGAATTAGGGCAGTCTGATTTTGATTGTGAAAGAGGACGGATGTCCTATCTGTGGAATAAACGTTGTTGTAACGATATATACATAATTGTCTTTTAATCGAGCCTGTGGTTGGCTAGGAAAACATTTTTTTTAATCAATCCGGAATTAAATGTTTTAACTGGCGCCCGAGCAGGGACCGCCCGCGTCGCGAGTGCCAAATAACAAAAGTTCAGAAACAAAAAATAACTAAAACAAAAAATTGAAAAATCATGAACAGTAGTGGAAGTGAATAACATCAAAAATCACTAAACAACAGTGAAAGCGAATAACCGAATAACATCAAAAATCGTGAATCAATAGTGAAAGTGAATAACACTAAACTGGCAGGAGCAAATAGTGGAAAATCAAGGCTGAAAAATCTGAGAAGACCCCTGTAAAAATAAATTGAGAAACGAAAAGCAAAAAGGAACCAGAGCTGAAGAAGCAGGAAGCAGAGCAGAGGAACATTCCCGATGAAGAAAAGCACCAAGGCGATGTTGGGCTGGTCCATCACTACACTACTGTAAGATAGAATAAGATTATATAATTTAAAAATTAAGATTGAGTGGTCAGAAAATTGTAGGGTAGATTAACTCATGCTCAGGTGTAGTCTCCCATGAAAAAAGGGGTCGGTTTGCTGCAAAAAAAAAAAAACAGAAAAAGCCATTGCCGGTGGTGTTGACCTTCGCACCTTAGTAGGTCGTCTGCAATTATAAACGCTTACGACTAAAACGGAAACCTGCGAACCTTCCAAACCGGAGCAACTACCCCGAAAATTTAAGGGAGCTCTCAGCGAGCATCTAGGGACTAGATACTGGCCCTATTAACAAAAAATAGGAAAAAAAAAAAAAAAACAACGAAAAACAAAAGAGATAATTGAAATTCAAGGGTAAATCCCACACACAAAAATTATATTAATGAAGCGAGTAATGATACAAATTTGATACCAATTTAGAGTAAATAAAAAAGGAGTAAAAGTAAATAAAAATAAAAACTGAAATAATAAAAAAAAAAAAAGAAAAGCCGAAGCTCGAACATAAGCATCTCCTTAAGATTATATACCACAGATTAATTCAAAAAAGTATATACATATATACAGGTTCAGACTGACCACTTGCCTCGTTGAACGATTGGTTGGCGCATCAATTTATTATCTTTCACTAGCATATCCTTTCCGGCAACTTCCCTGTTCCCTTGTCGTTGTATCTAAGCTGTAATCTTGTTAGGTCGCTAGTTTCACTTCAGTATTTTTAAATGGACGAGTTAACAAATTCGGTGACCCAGCTAACCGGTGCAATTAACACCGTGTTGGAGCGGCTGAGGGGGATAGAAGGTCGTCTCACGCAGATCGAGCTCTGCAATCCGAAGCAAGCGATTCAATCATTGAACGAACGCTTAGCTACCCTTCAGGAACGTATCCATACTGCATCAACTGATCCACAATCCGAACATTTGGAACCACTCTGTGGACCAAGTTCCGAACAAGACCTTCGGGACATTTCAAAACTCCCTGACTCCGTCAAGGAATTGCAAGTTTTCGAAGGAAACCCGGTACAGTACGTCTCTTGGGTACACAGTGTGGAGACGGTGCTCAAGGACTACGAAATCGTCCGCAACAAACCGATTTACCGGGCAATCTTGCAACACATTAGGCAGAAGATTCGCGGCAAAGCGGACTCCGCGCTTGTGTCGTACAACATCTTCGACAGCGAATGGGTGGAAATTAAAAGAGTCCTCTCTCTGCACTATGCGGACAAAAGGGACATTCGGACCCTCGAGCACCAACTGAACCAGTTAACGCAGGGAAACTCGAGGTTGGATGATTTTTACGCCACCGTCAACCACCAGTTTTCCCTTATTATCAACAAAATAAGAGCAGAAACCTACTCGACGGACACGATTGAGGCCCTTATAGAAACCTACAGAAATCGGGCATTAGACGTCTTTGTAAGAGGATTGAACGGAGATCTTTCGAAACTTCTGGTAATACAGAAACCCAAAACGTTGCCGGAGGCATACAGTGCTTGCATTGAAATGCAAAATTTAAACTTCAGGAGTCATACGGTACATGTGCAGGCTCCTAACACCATAACATCTCCCATAGGGTACAACTTTAGGAATGACAGAGGACAACCACAAACGAGACCATTTAGTGGAAGGGGCTACCCCGCACATCGGCCGAACACATCTTGGAGTTCGGGTTATCAACGACAATACCCTCCTCCACGGCCGACTGCTCCGAAACCCCCTGTCAAGATGGAGGTAGACCGATCTGAGCAATCGAAGCATGTCAACTACATGAATCGGCCCGCTAATGCGTTTAAACGCGAATCCAACTCAGATAATTACCCCCGAAAGCAGCAGCGGCTCTTCAATATGGTGACAGGCCCCGAAGTGAGTTCAGAGGAGTCTGAATCCCATAAAACGACAGAAACTGAAAATTTTATGACAGCCGCCTCGTTTCCAGCGTACCATACATAGAGTATGTTACGCGGGACGGGAAAATGCTTAACTTCCTCGTGGATACCGGTGCTAATAAAAACTTTATTAAAACCCATTTAGCACCGAGTCCAAATCCCGTCCAAATCCCATTTTTCGTCAATAGCCCGGCTGGTAAGGTCCAAATTAAAAGCAAAATAACTGGTCGATTTTTCTCTCCTCTTGGTTTCGATATGGATGTGACCTTTTTCGTTCTTCCGAGTCTGGAGTCGTTCGATGGTATAATTGGTGACGACACATTGAAGCAGTTGAAGGCGAAAATAGATAGAGAAAAAAATGAACTTGTGTTAGGATCAGATGTCGTAATCCCCTTGAAGAATAAAGTAGCCGACTTCGTCAACCACTTAATCATCCCAAACAATAATGTTACCAAGGAAACCAAATCCCAACTAGATTCTGTCTGTAGGCGATTTCGTAGCCTGTTTGGTCCGGTAGGAAATGACAAAATAAAAACCAACGTAAGGGCCGAAATCCGCACGACCACTAGTGAACCAATCTATACAAAGAGTTACCCATATCCGGCCTGTATGAGAGAAGAGGTCGAAAGGCAAGTCAAGGAACTACTTTCCGAAAATATCATCCGACCCTCCAATAGTCCATATAACTCCCCAATCTGGGTCGTTCCAAAAAAACCGAAGCCCAACGGGGAGAAACAATACAGAATGGTTATCGACTTCAAACGACTGAATGCTGTAACTATCCCAGACACCTATCCCATCCCTGACATTAATAGCACACTCGCGAGCCTCGGAGATGCACGATTCTTTACAACGCTCGATCTGACGTCAGGATTTCATCAAATCCTGATGAAAGAAGGTGACATCCCGAAGACAGCATTTTCTACCATGAATGGTAAGTACGAGTACTTGAGGCTTCCCTTCGGTTTGAAAAACGCTCCGGCCATTTTCCAGCGTATGATAGACGATGTCCTTAAGGAGTTGATCGGCAAGGTTTGTTACGTTTATATAGACGATATCATTATCTTCAGCAAAACCGAAGCAGATCACCTGAAGGACATAGAAACCGTCTTTTCTAAAATTCACGAAGCTGGACTTAAAATTAATCTCGAGAAAACACACTTCCTGGCTACCAGCGTTGAGTTTCTGGGTTACTTGGTTACCCCGGATGGAATTCTTCCCGACCCCAAGAAAGTCAAAGCCATTGAAGCGATACTTCCCCCTAAAACTCTTAAGGAATTAAAAAGCTTCCTCGGCTTGACGTCTTACTATAGAAGGTTTATCAAAGACTATGCCAAAATCGCAAAGCCGCTAACAAACATGACTCGTGGGGATCTTTCGCAGGTAAGCGCTCACCAATCCAAGAATGTTCCAATAACACTCGACGATGCGACGCTTAAGGCATTCATGAACCTGAAAGAACTGCTCACATCGGCGGAGGTACTCGCATTTCCCGACTTTAATTTGCCCTTTAACCTGACTACTGACGCATCTGACTATGCTATAGGCGCTGTCCTATCACAAGGCGAATATGGCAAGGACAGACCGATTGCGTATATCTCCCGCTCATTAAACCGAACCGAGGAAAACTACGCAACGAACGAGAAGGAACTCCGTGCAATTGTGTGGGCTCTCGATAATTTAAGGAATTACCTTTACGGAGCCAAGAAGATCAAAATTTACACTGACCACCAGCCCTTGACCTTCACGCTCAGTAATAGAAATTATAACGCGAAGCTCAAGCGCTGGAAGTCAAGAATCGAAGAGTACAACTACGAGTTGATTTACACTCCTGGTAAATCAAACTTAGTGGCAGACGCTCTATCGCGGCTCAAGACAGACGTCCATCACCTGTCTAGTTCCATCAACGCTCCAACCGCGGGAAATAGCGGAGGTTCCCGCACTATGACCACTAGCACACGTTCGGCGACCGACACTGCAAGTGAGGGCAGAAGTTCGAGGTCAGGCTCACATACGGGTACCGCCGAAGAAGGCCTGCGGGAAAAGTCTGTCGATGATGAGGAAACTATGAGCATGCATAGCGCCGAGCAAGATGCCTCCGATCTAATACCACACGTGGAGGCGCCTATAAATGTCTTTAGGAACCAAATCATTATCAGGATCGGAATGGACCTTCGCGCCCATGAAGAACCCCATCCCGGTTATCACCGCTATTACATCTCTTGTGCAACATTGGATGCAGAAAAGCTTAAGGAACTCTTAAAGGAATACCTGAATCCAAACGTGGTAAATGGGATTAAAATTCCGGAGAATCATCTTAATATGCTTCAAAATGTGTACTTAGAGAGTTTCGCGAAATATAAAGTGCGAGTGACGCAAAGAGTAGTGGAAGATGTAGCTAACGAAGAACGTAGGGCCACGATTATCGAGAAAGAACACCGAAGAGCCCACAGAGCTGCTAAGGAAAACAAGGAGCAGATACTCGAGAACTTCTACTTTCCGCAAATGATGTCCCGGGTTAAGGCCTTTGCAGCCTCATGCAACATCTGCAACGCCAACAAATACGATAGACACCCTCCGAAACCAGAATTACAGCCAACACCTCCTCCTCAGTATCCATGCCAGATCCTGCACATGGACATAATGGAGATTCAAAACGAAAAGTTCCTGACTGTAATGGATAAATTCTCTAAGTTTTGCAAGTTTTTCCATTTGAAAGAGAAATCAGCCATATACCTAAGATCAAAGCTTGTAAGAGTCCTACATTATTTTACAGTACCAGAAATCTTAGTCACTGATAATGAAAGAAGCTTTCTCAGCCCAATCGTGATAAATCTCGTTAGGAATTTAGGTGTGAAATTATATCTTACACCATCCCAGAGAAGTGAAGTCAATGGGCAGATCGAGAGAATTCACTCCACAATTCTGGAAATTTATAGGTGTGTTAGGGCGGAAAATTCTCAACTTAATGTAAAGGATCTAGTACACGTAGCAGTCGATAAATATAATAATACGATTCATTCGGTAATAAAGCGAAAGCCTGTAGATATTTTTTTCAATAGGTCTCAGAGAATTAACTATCAGAACCTTCTTAACATCCGTTCCAAAATCAATAAAGATCTTAGGGGTATAATCAAGCGGAATATGGAAGCGCGGAATATTAGGCAGAACTTGAGAAGGAATACGCCGAAAGGATACTGCGAAGGTGATATCGTTTATGTGGCTGTAAGGGGTATAAAGGGAAAAAGTAAACCCTTGTACCGGAGAGAAGTCGTGGCCAAAGATAACCGAGTCACGATAACGACGGCAAGTGGGAAGAGAATTCACAAGGCCCACATTAAAAATTTAAAGATGAAAAGAAACGAAACAAATATATAAAAAAAAAAAAAAAAAAAAAAAAAAAAAAAAAAAAAAAAAATAAAAAAAAAAAAAAAAGAATATATATACCTACCTACAAATATACATATATTTAGCACAAGATTGTATGATATTTTTCGTAATATTTTTCAGAATAATCATAGAGTTATAGATTGTGAATTAAATTAGTAAACTAATAAATGTCTAATTATATCCTGCCATTTACAGACTAATTCTATTGACTCCTACGCAGACCCTTCATATATTTGCTTACAAATCCCCTATCGTGACAATTAGAGAGGGGAATGCCTGGGTGACAAATGGGTATTTTAAATTAGTTCATGTCATCGACCTACATAACTATAGCGCTCTTTTGAACGATACCAAGCAATCAGTGCATAGTATCGTAAAGAATGAGGGGACACGCCTCGTTCTGAACTATCATTTAAATCAGATCGAGGACCGTATTGGCGAACTAAAGATCTCGAAGGCGAGAAGAGCTAGATCTATTAATTGGCTCGGAACCGCTTGGAAATGGTTGGCGGGCTCTCCCGACGCAACTGACTGGGACAATCTATTGGACACACAAACGACATTATTCCAGAACAATAACGAACAGTATAGAATTAACAAAAGGTTATTCGACAAGACTAGAGAAGTAACGGGCCGACTGAACGAAATACTGGACCGCTACAATAACGCCGTACAAAAAGAAGAAACGGACAGACTAAGCTATGATTTACTGAACAAGATATACATACTAAAAGACGAGGTAAACGAAATAGTCAGGGCTTGCCAACTAGCTAAGAATGGTATCGTAAATAGTAATCTCCTCGATCCCGAGGAAATTAATAATTTAATGAACGAACTGGAAATTCTCCCTTATCAAAATATGATAGAGGCGGTGGAATATGCCCATCCTTCGGTATACAGCAATGGAACTCTTTTATTATATGTCCTTTCCATACCTAAGGTCGACCCTAGAGTATATCATTTAATAACCGCTTACGCTACAATCCATGAGGGAAAGCAAGTCGACCTAGATTTCAAGAAACTCCTCATTAGCCACGACAGTATTTACGGACTGACTGACGACTGTTTAGCTATCAGCAACGCTTCGGTGTGCAAGGAGGATGCCCTGGAAAGGGTACTCGAAGGCTCATGCCTGAGTAGACTACTCAGAGGTGGTAACGCACATTGTAACTATCAGGCAAACAATAGAGAAGTTGTCGAGCTGATCGGGGATAACACCATTTTTATTACTAACTTTAATGGCAGCCTCCTAAATAAAAATTCTTCCATTCACTTAGAGGGCAGTTATCTAATCCAGCTAGACGACGAAGCAGTCAGCATCAGGAATAGAACCTACCGCAGTGGGACCACTACTATTCCACAGGCGCTTCCTCCAGTTCTCGTCAACGTCACAAGCAAACGAGTCAAGCCCAGCTTGGAATTGGTCCATGCCCTCAGCGAGGGGAACATAGAACATATTAGAATTTTGAAAAAGAATTTTAAATCATCCCTTCTTACAGAGTTGTTCGTGATTATCATCATAGCAGTTGCCATTCTTCTAATAGCAAGCAAAATCTATGGCGGGATAAATGTTCCACAACTTCGCATACCTCTCAATCCAAGACCTACCCCACGTTCCAAGCAAGAGCCACCTAGAGAAGTCAATGACACCAGCCAAAGGGCGAGCTGCCCTGGATGTTCATCAGGTGATCTGCGGGACGCAGATATTTGAAGGGGCGGCAGTTAACACGATCGGCTATCCACCTGCCGATGAAATTAGATGCGCGCGTCGCAGGTTGTGTGGGAACGCGAAATTGCATTCTATGCATTTCATACACGCGCATCCGGTATACGGCATATCTGCGTTGGGTCTGCGTGGGAACTGCAATTCGGCAGTTTAGTTGTAAGTAGTGAAATGTATTGTCAGAATAGAATTAGGGCAGTCTGATTTTGATTGTGAAAGAGGACGGATGTCCTATCTGTGGAATAAACGTTGTTGTAACGATATATACATAATTGTCTTTTAATCGAGCCTGTGGTTGGCTCGGAAAACATTTTTTTTAATCAATCCGGAATTAAATGTTTTAACTGGGCAATTCACCGTCAACTAAAACTAAACAGTTTTTCAAAATAATTTACAAAATATCTCTAAGTTAACATTGGAACAACCGAATTCTTCTTCTTTTGTGGCATTACAGCCCATGAAGGACCAGAGCCAAGCTTCTCTCTATCACCCATGTTGTGTGTGATTTATTTTTGACACAGGTGTAAGGGACCTGCAGTTTAATGCCGATTTCGAACGGCGTGAGTCGAGAAGGCAAGTGTACTTCGGAGGGTTTTGCCAGTACCCCGCCGAGGAGGGACGCCACGAACTAAACATTCGATGGCATCGGTGTTATCGGGATCCGAACTCGCTCATCGTGCGCCAGAGTACAACAGACTTACCATTGCGCCACAGCGCCGTGGTTCGGATCAATCGAATTAGTATTGTAAAATCCAATTACTCGAATATGGTTTGGAGAAACAATGAGAATAAAATTATGGACTTAAAACTTCCGAGAATGCCGAACACTTATTAAGTACAGTCAGCATTGATCCAGAAGCACACCATCCTAGTCGAAAACTCTTTTATGACAAAGGATCTCCAGAAGAAAGAGGCGTATAAAGGAGCCGTATAAGAAGGACGATAGTATTTGCCCGATCCAAGAACAGCAGAACAGCACACTGCTTCACCACTTCTGCCTTCGAAATCATATAGAATATTAGCGATCGAGAACCTTACTTTTACTTTTATTAAGAAAAAATCCGCGGGTGCTGTTGTGCTAAGACACATCCCACCCACTGTTTAACAATGCATATTATCCGGTGCATTGGAAACACAGTGGAGGTGCAAGAAATACTTACCTAAGCAAAATTGGCAGAGACATTTCTAACCCGGCAAAACTAAGGTGAACAAGTATTATCAAGGTCTTCGAGGAGATGATCCACAGGTTTCCTGGTGGATTTAGGATGGGAAAATCATTCCGAATAACCAATGCGATTCCCGAGTCCATGGATCTACTTGTATATAAATATGTATGTATGTATGTCGAATTGAAACTCGTTTCGGATATCCAAAGCAATAAATACAGGATCCAAATCGCGGGTGCTGCATGCCCTAAAGGTTTAGTCCTAAAGCCCTCCCAATAGGTTAGTGAAAATACAAAAGAACCGAGGCGCTTTGACTCTAGCAACTGCTGTTACATTGTAGCTAACTTGACTCCAGGTTAAAGGTGATCTGTGTTACATGACCTTATTAGACTGTGTATGTCCTGTTTGGTTCAATGGGAATGCCAGCTAATGGAGAGGATTCTTGGATTTGAAAAATCATATCAGAGAATCTGCTTTGGATTGCACAGAACACAAGAGTACAACGAGTACAACGAAGTACTTGAATTTTACAGCTTGAACATTTTTTGATAAAGCTGTCCCGAAATCACGTTGCAAGAGCATCCTACACCAAAATATATTGTTACGGACACAAACCGCCGCGCCGGTTATGTTTGAATTCCGCTGTCGTAGTTCGAATGCTCTGGTGAAGTTAAAGTAGAAATGATGGTAACTCTCAGCGGCATAGTGCTGAATGCCAGAGCATTCTAGAGGCTTCCGAAGGAGAACATCTGACGGCGAACATTCGAGAAAGTAGACCGAGCGCGAACGCTCGCCTTCTGGAGCATTCAGTTTCCGTGATTCAGTAACGAGTGATCGGTCCGTAATCAAGCTATCTAGCTCGATGTGAAGTGCATAGATAATTGCTCTGTGGTGGAATAGTAAAGTGTGTGTAAAAGGTTGTTGGTGAAGTGCTCAAATAATTGATCTGAGGTGAAATAACAAAAGTGTGTTAATAAAAAAACAAATAGTTGTACTTTATCGCAATCCAGTGATTCGAACCCTATTCGGACTCGTAGCAATTTACGTAACAATATCATGAAAGTGTGGTCTTTGTCCTCCCAGAGGCACTCCTTTATTTTGGATCAATGTGAACTGATTCCGGATAGATTAGCTCAATCCCTCTTATTTCCTTATTTGCCAAAGTCAAATGGAAACTTCTTGTATGGCTCGTATTCTAGGGTCATGAAAACCAATCGTAATATCGTTACCATCTTATTTGCAAAAGAATATTCAAATTTGAGTTGTCAACATCGTTCTGAAATACTATGCGTCAAGTATTTTGGAAACGGAGTATTAATATTTGCATCAACTGGCTACTCCCAGATTTCAGCATCTTCGAGCGAACATTTCTTCGTCAGTTCATGTAATCAGTATTGGCGCACATTTTATTCACTCCTACCTGCCATGAGATAAGAATGGTACCTACGAGTAATGCGAGTAAATTTTCTTTTCGCTGTTCAAAAGTCATACTCTTATTATGTTTGTCACACAACCAGATGGTTTGGGTCGTAGATGTTTGTTCATTACTACAACTTACGGGTGGTTGTCCTAGATAGGATTTGAGAGGAACACGACTGAATTTTCACGTTGGTTGTGGTTCTCAGCAAAAGTTCCATGCAATTATGGTGTTATATTAGAACTGCACACACAGAGTCGTGAAGTGACTGACACTGATAGTATAGTGTCAGTATTTTGATCACTACCCATTAACCACAGCTGTGTTGAACTCTTTTCATCGTATAGGATCGGGGGGCACGGCAGTGCTCTCCATTGACGGTAACATTCTGGCCACCAACGTCCTTAAAGAAATACGGGCCGATGATGCCACCAGCTCATAACACCAAAGAGTAAGTTTTAAGGGTTATAAGGGCGTCTCGACAAAGGCTACTGGGGTTTCTCCACTTCAAATTCGAAAATGTATGTACATATGTATGTACGTTGGCGTTACAGTCCGTGAAGGACCTGAGTCGAGCATCTCTCAATCACCCATGTTGTGTGTGATTTCATTTTCCAATAGGTGAAAGGGACCTACAGTTTATTGCCGGATCCGAACGGCGAATTTCGAGAAGCTTTTCATGACAATTTTACTACAGGGGATTTTGTCAGAACTCCGCTGAGAAGAAACACCCTGAAAACACGTTCGATGACATGGCTGTGTCGGGATTCGATCCCGTGTCATCGAAAATGTTTACTTTAAATAATAGTAGAATAAAATGATAGGTAAGTCTAAGGAAAATTGACGACTTAACAAAAGCGCTCAATCAATCTGGCTTTAATGATAAGTTGCCACAAGAAAATTAAAAAAAACGAAAAAATATAATCGGCACTAGCCAATACCTTTGTGATGTACTGCACCGTAATTAATGTCGATACTTTACCCTTAACTATATCTATTTGCGTGCAAATGTATACCAGTAAAGGCGAATAATAATAAGCACGACTCGAGTTCGTATTCTTAGATTTCTGCTTTCTTTTCCTGATTGCAGCTCGATACGAGAAAACCAATATTTTTCGATCATCAACAAAAACAAAGCAGGAAACGAAGAACCAAACAAAAAGAAAACAACAGCAACAACAGATTGTTTTCAAAGATTTATAAGAGCCGGACTGATTATGCCTACGTAAAGAAGCAGTGAAATCAACCGCACAATAATAATAACAACAGGAATAATAATAATAATAAATTGAGAAGGAACCTCTGGAATCAGTGGTAAACCTAAACGAAGCAAGGCAGAGTGGGGAAGTGAATGCGAAAAGAATGATTAATTGCTGAAAGTTCAATTAAACTACCTTCGTGGATACATCTCTTTGCTTCTTAGATTCTCTGTATTCTCTTTCTATTGGAGGGTTTCTACAGATTTATTTTATAAGAAATATTATTATTGTTTTGCTTTGTCTTTTTCTCGGCTATTCCTGTTACACACATTTGTACAGGGTGTTCGATAATTGAAAATTAGTACATAGGACTTCTCTTTCACAGGAAAATGTTCATTTTTTCAAAGTGCTAATTGAATATTTTTCCTTTAACCTGATTTTAATTTTAATCAGCGCAGACGTTTTCGTTAACCAATTTTATCACAACGTAGATGGATAACTCATCAATTAGAAATACATAACTGATCAAAAAATATGCAATTTATTTCTACATACACCCACGCATGAGCATATAATTTAGATATTTTGAACTAATGCTCAATTCGAAAGAATATTGCTTCACGCTTTAACGCATACTATCAAATTAGCCTTCAACTTAAATGGTTACCCTATTATCTGATGCAATCAATAAAAACCATAATCACAATAAAAGTAATATTTCACTGATATTGCCTCATAAGTCTATGCGCTTTGCAAGGTAAAATGAATTACTTATCGTTCAGGTTGTATATTTACTTGTATCTATAAGTGTACGCGTGTGATCGGGCGTTTTTCTAATTCACCTAACGATTGCTCTAAGCAAGACTTTTGACGCCTTTGGCGTAACTAATTGAATAAGTAATTCATCTGATAACGTAATAAAGCCGACATGTACGAAATTACACATTTCATTTTAAAGGTACTCATATATAATGCTCATTTACTTAAAAAAAAAAAAAAATTCTGGAATAATAACAACAGCCAGTATGAAGTCGGTCGCTAAATTAATAACAATAATAATGATAAATACAAGAATAAATATACAGAGAACGACGCAGTATGATGACTGTCGCGTCTGACGGTAACGGGCGTCGGTTGGCTCACAAAACCCACCAATGTCGAAATGAATAAAAAATAAAAAATTGAAATAATAAAATTAAATGAATAAATGAGGCGCTTTATCTGTAGTTTGCGGTGACTGATGACGATGGTCAGTGTTGGCGTGAGAGCCGGAACGTAGGTAGGGTAGTAAGTAGACGGCGAAATGCATCGAATGAACCACTTAACTTGGCCGAATAAATACTATGTATGACAGATGGGGCCATTCAATAGCAAAACTGGACAACTGGTTCACTGGTTCACAGAATGTCCATAGCCAACAAATGCTGCTCCTATACGGAAGAATTGTGCAACACAGCTGTTGTGAATGGGAAGTGATCAAAAATACAGTTACGAAAATTACTACGAGTCCAGAATAGGGTGCGATAAACTACAACTGTTTCCTTGTTTATTCACACACATTTCATTATTCCACCTCAGATCAATTATCTGGGCATTTCACCTCTACACATCTATATAACACTTAACACATTATCGCTTACACACACCTTTTTTTACGCATTTTGTCTCTACATCTCGCTAGATGGTTTGATTACTTTCACACTGGATTACCGACTGATCACTGATACTGAATACTGAATCAATGAAACTTGAATACTTAATGCCCCCGAGGACGAGTGTTCGCCTTCATACGTTCCCCTTCAGAAGTCTCTAGAATGCTCCATACTCTGGCATACCGAAAGTTACCATCATTTACTTTTTAGCTGCAACAGAGCATTCAAAACTTTGATTGCGAAATTCGAATACAACCGTCGGTTGTGATACTGATTAAGGCATAGGACTCACAGTATATGATCACTTCAAATTCATACTCTGTGTGTCCAGTTCTAATATAACACCATAATGCATGGAACATTTGCTGGGAACTATAACCAACGTGAAAATTCAGTCGAGTTCCTCTCGAATCTCGTCTAGGACAACCACCCCTGGAGAGCTGTGAATGAATATCTACGACCCAAACCATCTGCACTCGGTCCAGGTTGTGTAACCAACATAATAAGAGTATGACTCCTGAATCTGTGCGAACCATAAAAAATAAAAAAAAATATAAACTTACCAGCAGCCACTATTTCCGAATGCCTACACTTAGGCTAGAGGTTTTTCGTCGAATTGTGGCCTTATAATTAACATTGTTATAATAATTGAGATGGCAAAGGACTAACAAAGGCCTCGCAGGGGTAGCGAGAAGAGCCACCACAGTCGAACATCTTGCGGCACTGTTAGTAAGACCCATCCCCACCTCCTCGTGGTGCCATCAGGAGATTTCTTATGGAAATTGCAGATGGGGAAGGGCGAACGGCGAGCTTCCTGCTCCAAAAAACAGGATTAGTCGGTTGGGCTACGGCCTAGTAACCGGTAACCGTAGAAAAACCACAAACTCCGAAACAACCAACCAACCAACCAACAATAACGGACCGGATTAATGTTGACGACGTTTGCAAAAAAACGAAAAAAGGACAATGATCTTCGCCTTTGTACGTGGAATGTTAGGCCCCTAAGCAGGCCACGTGCAGCCGAACAACTTGCGGACGCCCTAGACCGCTATAAAGCGGACATAACCGCCATCCAGGAAATGCGATGGAATGGACCGGGTATAAAGCGGATGAAAAACTGCGATATTTATTACGGCGACTGCTATAGGGAGAGAGGACAACGATTGTTCGGATGCGGATTTATTGTTCGAGGTGTACCAAGGCAAAAAGTCCTAAGCTTTCGGCATGTGAGGCTGAATTTTTTAACATCAGCTTGATCTGCGTCCACGCCCCCACGGAAGACAAGGATGACTCCGCCAAAGATGAGTTCTACGATCTCCTAGACAGAACGTATGCCCAATGTCCCAGCTATGACATCAAAATTGTACAAAGAGACTTCAATGCTAAGCTGGGTAAGGAAAGCATCTTTGAACGAGTCATCGGTAAACATAGCCTACACATCCGATAACGGACACATGCTGATTGATCTTGCTACGGGGCGAAATCTCTTTCTAGCCAGTACGCGCTTCCCTCACCTCGATATGAACAAAGGCACAAGCGGTCTTTTGATCAATCGACCAGATTGATCACATCGCGATCGAAGTCAGACACTCCTCCACTATTCTTGACTTTCGAACTTTCCGAGGGGCTAACATCGACTCCGACCACTATCTTGTAGTAGCCAAGATGCTCCTACGGATTTTACGAACGCAGCGGAGTAGAGTAAGAATACAAAGTTATGGCGTTGGAAAGCTACTATCGCCAGAAACCGCTCGTGCTTTTACCGATCGCGTCTCCCTTAGGCTCTCCAATACACCTCAACCCTCCACACTATCGATAGAACATCAGTAGAACCTTTGCAAACAAGCGCTGAAAAGCTCTGCATCCGAAGTTTTGGGCTTCAAGGCTTCACCCGAAGAAACACCTGGTTCGATGATGAGTGCAGGAGGATTCACACAGCGAAGCAGGATGCATATAAAGCCTCGGTGCATAAAATAACAAGAGCAGCGAGTTAAAAAGAAGGGAAGAAGAAAGGGCACGAGAAGGGCGCGATTGAGGATTTGGAGAAGTGCTACTGCAGGCGGCGTGACGTTCGAAAGTTTTATCAACAGATAAAGCGAACATGCCAAGGTTATAAAGCCAGAACGGAAGCCTGCAGGGATGAGAACGGACACCTAGTAGTAGAATCATATGAGAATATGGGAAAACCACTTCTGCAGACTGTATAACGGCGATGTTAGTCAACATACCGCTGTCAGGCAGAACGATCCATTTCTAATCGACGAAGACCGCAGAGAATTCCGTCCCTCTGACCTCGACGAAGTTAAGATTGCCATATCGAAACTCAAGTCGAATAAAACTGCTGGCGCAGACGGACTGTCTGCTGAGCTCTTCAAGGCAGCTCATCTGTGAGATATGGTCAGAGGAAAGCATGTCCGAAGAATTGAGTCTCAGCATCGTATGCCCGATCCACAAGAAAGGATCTGATTGCGCCAACTACGGAGGAATAAGTCTTCTTAACATCGCCTACAAAATCTTCTCTGCCGTTTTGTGTGAACACCTGAAGCCTTTTGTAAGTAAGCTGATAGGTCCTTATCAGTGCGGATTCAGGCCAGGGAAGTCCACCGCCGACCAAATCTTCACACTACGGCAGACCCTGAAAAAACCAATGAATTTCAAGTCGACACTCACCACCTATTTGTCGACTTCAAAGCCGCATACGACAGCCTAATTAGAGACGGGCTATACAAAGCTATGTCCACATTTGACATACCTGCTAAACTCGTCAGGCTGTGCAGGATGACTTTAGAGAATGCTCGCTGCTCAATCCGAATCGGTGAACACCTTACCGATAGTTTTGATGCCAACAAAGGATTTAGGCAGGGCGATGCACTGTCGTGTGATTTCTTTAACATCATATTAGAAATGATTCTGCAAAAATCACTGGCCAATACAAGAGGCACAATCAACTTCAAATCCTCGCAACTCCTTGCACACGCCGACGACATCAACATAATAGGTAGATCGCAGCGAGGAGTCAATGTTTGCGATGTTTGCGAGTATTGAGATGGAGGGGGCGAAAATTGTTTTTCTCCAAACCACAAGCATGGCTGTGTACAGTATGTGTACTAATATTAATATTAGTACTAAATTAGATAATATAGGGCGTGCATGAGTTTATATAACTGTATACTGTCATCAAAAAAGGAGGCTCACCACCGATGTCTTGACCACCGACGTTAGTATTTGTTAGATATAAGTTCGAGGTAGTTAAGAACTTCCTTGGCTCCGCAGTGACCTGGAACGACAAATTTGACTCTATATATGACCCTTATCATCCCGGTCGTGCTGTACGGCGCAGAAGCATGGACACTATCAAAAGCGGATGAGGAGGCCCTTGGCCGGTTCGAGAGAAAGATTTTGCGCGTGATTTTCGGGCCCATAAACGCAGACGGGGGATGGAGGAAATGATTCAACCACCAACTTTACGGGCTGTACAGCGACATGAGTCTAGCCGCTAAGATGGCTGGGCCATGTAGAGCGAATGGACACCACAGCTCCAGTCCGGAGAGTCTTTGAATTCAACCCCGAGGGACAAAGAAGCAGAGGACGGCCGAACTTAAGATGGCGCACACAAATGGAAGGGGATCTCAGCCAATTGGGTGGGCGGTAATGGAAGAGGCTAGCAAAAGATCGTGCTAGTTGGAGGGGCATGTTGGATGAGGCCCAGGTTCACCCCGAACTGTAGCGCCCGTTAAGAAGAAGAAGATAATAATTAGTCAAAAATTGATATTACGACGGTTCCTACTCCTATTGTAGCCTGGCAAACTTATCAATTAAATTCCTTGAAAGCTTGAAATCGTTCCTAACATCATCTAGTCATTTGTTCTCGAGATATTTGAATATAAATCACCTCTCTAGAAAAGATGTATAAAAACTCTTAAAAAATATATGTACATATAAAGGGTCCGCCAATTAACTTTTTTTTTTTTTTTGAAAATGCTATAAAAAAAACTACTGAATATTTTCTCAAATTTCTTTTTTTATTTGAAAGCACAATCCTTCCGGTTAATATTGGAAAATAATTTCATTAAAATGGCTGCCTCGGCTGGCCATGCAGTAGCCTACACGATCGGTCCAATTTTTAAGCACAGTATCGATTGTGTGCAGCTGTATTTCACCAATGGCTTCACGAATATTGTCCTTTAAAGCGTCAATTGTCTCTGGCTTGTCGGCTTAACACTTATCTTTGACGGCACCCCACAAATAATAGTCCAATGGTGTCAAACCGCAGCTCCGAGGTGGCCAAACGACATCAGCTCTGCGGCTGATAATGCGATCTTCAAAAACAGGGCGCAAAACATCGAGTGTAGCTTCGGCTGTGTGGCACGTAGCGCCGTCCTGTTGAAACCAAATGTTGCCAATATCCTCCTCTTCAATTTTTGTGAAAAAAATTCGTTCAACATGGCCCGATAACGATCGCCATTGACTGTAACGGCCACTCCTTGCTCATTTTCGAAGAAAAATGGCCCAATTATGCCTCTGGACCAAAATCCGCACCAAACAGTAGCTCGTTTTGGGTGCACCGGCTTTTCAATGTATGCGTGCGGGTTTTCTGTGCCCCAAATGCGACAATTTTGCTTGTTTACATACCCGCCAAGATCACAATGAGCTTCGTTTGAAAATATGATTTTTTTTTTGGCAAAATCAGCATCGCAGGCCCACTTAGCGAAGCGAAAACGCATTGGATGGTGAGTTGGCTTCAACTTCTGAACCAATTGGACTTTGTATGGCGTCATACTAAGGTCTTTATGCAAAATTCGTCTCAATGATGTCTCCGAAATGTTCAATTGTTGTTGTGAACGACGGTGAATTGATGTTGATGGCGCTTCACGCACACTTTCTGCCGCAGCAGCAATATTCTCGGGTGTACGCACTGTTTTTGGCTTTTCACGCTTTGGTTTATCGATGCGGATGCCAGTTTCTTTCACTTTTTTCACAAGATAACGAACATACGGAGCTGACGGTGCTTCTCTTCTTCCAAAATCCGTATGCAATTTTCGCACACATTCTGCAACATTACCATGATTTTCAAAGTAATGTCGCAATATTTCCCAGCGTTGTTCAAGCGTATACACAACCATATTCGTTCAGCGGAAGGATAAAACTAATTACCTGTCAAATCAGACATGACCTAAGTGTTACCATTCACGAAATAAGCACTACTTGAAAAAAAAAACGTTAGATGGCGGACCCTTTCTGTATACTAACGACATCATTAGACTTCGTTACCACTTATCTTTACAGGAATACATAATACGCGTGAACAGATTTTTCAATTCTACAGTAACGCTAATTTTTAAATTATTTGCAGTTGAAAACAAATCTATGAATTGTGGCATCTTCCGCATCTACTTATCTTCACTGATAGGCGGCGTGACCTAGTGTTGAAGTTGAGCCTCTTGAGAATCACTGAACGGAATTACAACAATTCAAAGTGCCGATTGTGGGAAAACAGCAATTTTCATTACAATCCGTCCATCTCAATCCTTTAGTGCGTACCTATGTACATGTGCAAGTATGAGTAGAATATTTCATTCATTTTCCATTTCGGTGCTGTTCTTTTTGAATTTTTCTCTGATTGTTGTAACTTTTCTGTCCTCAATGTTATTTTTGTTTGTTTTTTGTATCTTCCATTATTTCGTTACTTTATTTATTTTTTTTATGACAGAAAAAAACACATTCACCCATCGTAAAGTGTAATTACTTTAATGATTTTATGGCTCCGCTTTATATATGAATCATGATTGCCGACTGACTGACTGTGAGCTCTAGTACGGGTAGGATCAAACATTAGGTGGAATACATTATTTGTCTTGTATTTATGCGACCATTCCACTCACAACTACGAATGTGACTGAACACAACAAAAATAAAAGCACAAATTATAGTTATACATACTGTGTATGGTGCACCATGAGAACTGGATAAATAGGGCTAGGGCTAGGGCTAAGGCTAGGGCTCGAACTATGGTAAAGTTAACTGGTGACGCCGAGCGAGAGTGAGGGCAGTACCAGGGTACAAGCGAGGCCGTGAAACAACAGTAATCACGCGCTCGCGTTGTATGTATGTATGTTGGCATTACAGTCCATGAAGAACCTGAGCCGAGCTTCTCTCAATCACCCATGTTGTGTGTGATTTCATTTTCACATAGGTGAAAGGGACCTACAGTTTTATTGCCGGTTCCGAACGGCGAATTTCGAGAAGCTTTTCATGACAGTTTTACTACAGGGGGTTTTGTCAGAACCCCGCTGAGGAGAAACACCGTGGAAAACACGTTCGATGATATGGCTGTGTCGGGATTCGATCCCGAGTCATCGGCGTCAGAGGCCAACACACTACCCACTGCGCCACGCGCTCGCGTTGAAGCTAAGAAATTCGTTTTATTTCATTGTCTTTATTTAAAATAATTTCATTTATTATCATAATTTTTTCGTTTTATCTGCGCTCTTTCTTACAGTTTTGTGTGTTGTTTCATGCCACATGCTCTGCTGAGTCACAAGTCTAAATTACTGGTGAATTGTTGCGGCAGGGTAGATATCAGATACGTAGAAACGTACTATACGTACGTATGTTCAAAGCAATTTGCTCTTGTCATTTGTCATTTATTATGTGCATATCTACATTATTTGCCTTCTTTATTATACACGTAGTATCTATCATACGTACATGCATGTGTATACACATGTGTGGATATTAATAATTAAATTTGTAGGTAGGTCCACTGATTATAATAACGTCTTAGTGCTTTTTCGTTTCTTGTCATTTCTATTTTTCCATTTATGATTTATGTGTGTGCTTCCCAGACGCGATTATTATTTTCATTTGAATCCGCTGCTATTAGTACATACACGAATGATTTGTTTCTCTTTGATGCAAACTTGTGCTGTCATTAAAAGTTGTAACTAATCATTTGAAAGGAGGTCATATTTATTTTATTACTACATTTGTCCGAGTGGACAAATCTGAACGTAGTCGCATTCGGTAATTTCATATGTAATTAGGCACGTGCATGTGAAAGCTAAATAGTGTGTTGTGCTTTTGTAGTACTCCCTTTTAGCTATATATTCACCCGATGGCATACATCATAAGGTTAACATGCTTTCGCAGATATTCATATGTCATGTGAAATTTGTATGCTGGTAATGTGTATTTTACAGTCGAAGGAAAGCTCAAACCTTTCAACTTCAATTGGCTGAACTTTTGCAATGCAGCAAAAGGTTCTTTAAAAGTTCATCCGGTAGTGAAATTCTTGATTTCCTTCTCATTTTCCTATCAGACACAGATCTTGAAAATCGACCCACTCGCCAGTGAAAGATAATCGTTTTTCAGACCTAAGAAATATTTTCTTTTCATATTATTTTATAAATTGCAGGGATTTGTACCCGGTCAAACGTATTCATATTTGTTTTGAGATATGACAAACTTACTTACTTATCAGGCCAGCGATCCATGAAGGATCTGAGCCTGAGCTATACATAGCTGCCTTCCATCCTTGACGGTCCCGGGCACGCTGCTTCCAGTTATCAAGACCAAGATGTCTTACATCCGCGATGACTTGGTCTTTATACCGGAGGTTCGGTCTTCCTCTTCTTCTCGAACCAGGAGGTTCGGAATCGAGGACCCTCTTAGCCATGCGCTCGATGTGGCCGAGCTAGTGTGGTCGACGGATCTTTGCCTTCCGGACTACATCCACATCTTTGGACAGCTCGTAGAGTTCGCGGTTATGTCTTCTTCTCCATTCACCTTCCTCACAGACGGGACCAAATACATATCCTGCGCAGAATTTTTCTTTCGAAGGAACCCAAAATCAGCTCCGCTGTTCTGCTTATCGTCCAGCTTTTGGCTCCGTACAGCAAGACTGGCAGTATGAGCGTTTTGTAAAGCATATCGCCCAAAACCGATTGTTAATATTGCGAGCTCGGCATATGTCAAACAGAGGGACTGAGGCATGCTTGGGCATGAGTTCTACCAGGTGTGGCAATTTCTGCCTTTTTTTATTATTCGCGCAGGTTCAAGAGTCATATTCTTATTATGTTTTTGTCACAGAACTTGGGCGGTGTGTAGATGGTTTGAGTCGTTGATGTTCGTTCACTACTCTCCAGGGGAGGTTGTTCTAGATAGAATTTGAGAGGAACTCGATTTAATTTTCACGTTGGTTACAGTTCCAAGCAAATGTTCCATGCCATTATGGCGTTAGATCTATTAGAACTGGGCTCACAGAGTATGAATTTGAGATGACCATATTATGTGAGTGTTACTGGTATAAATAAATGAAATATGGAAAAAAAAGAAAAAAATACGCTTTCTTCAGTATTTTGATCACTTATTATAGGAATTACATTTCTTGGCTATAGACAGACTATGAATTTCAGACCTTCCGCTCGACAGTCGGTAATATATACCACTACACCACGGCCACCCGCGGCCAACGAGGACCCTTTCTTTCAGTTTTCATCCAAGGTTGAAGTTGACAGCAAGTTTTGTTTATATGTATGTTGTGCGTATTTTTCGAAAAAAAGAAAACTTTTTTGTGGCGTTCTAATTCAATATTCGAGGAAGTTTAAGTCGCGACTGAAATAATCTGTGGCATCGTTCATCCTGAATATGTTTCCACCGACGAGGCAGTGCCATTAAAGACTGGATCTTGCACCATGATAATGCACCGGCCCATTCCCCGTTAATAGGGTTTGGCGAATAAGTATTCCAAGGTAGCCGCATTCATCCTAAAGCCCCGATATTGATCCCTGCGATTCTTTTTATTCCCAAAGAAAAAGTCGCACCTCAAGGAACTCATCATGGTGGTGTAGAGAAGGTCAAAGAGGCTGTAACCGTGGTTCTGAACGAGTGGACTTCTGAGGATCATCAAGGGTGCTTCGGATCATGAGAGCAACGTTGGAATCGTTGTGTAATCAATAATCAAATGTTGCGACAAACTTAATTTGCTTGCTATTGTTTACAAACCTTTGACACCTAATTGCCACACCTCGTATATTCAACATTGTGTGAATATTTAGCATTCAAGAAATTAATTTGGCGTGTAAATGTTATAAAAGATCAAATCACAGTGCTTCGAAGGACGTTTAAAAAATCTTCACAAGCGACAAATCATGGATCTATGCAAATTAACTAGAAACTAAACACTAATCGACTGTATGGGTCTTTCAAAATGCACCTTAAAAGGCTGTTGGTGCGTTCAAGTGGAGCGGAAAACGTACATACATATGTACGTATTTCGAAAATTTATCTAAACAGAAAACATTTTGAAAAACTATAAAGCCGTTTCCGGTTATAAATTTTAACTGGACTATGTCAAACCTTGCATGTTTTCGCCAATTGAATGACATACCAAACAAGTCTCTGAACAGAATGAAAGTCCTTCAGATAATAGTAAGGGTAAGTATGTATGTACAGTGGTTTTAAGCAGTACGCATCACAGTACACTGTAGAGTGTGGATAATTAATCTTAGAACCCCAATTGTTCTTTTTTTTTTTTTGTTTATCAAAAAATGATTATTCTTCAGGTTTATCATATCTTTCGGGCTGACAATGCTCAGCAAAGAAAACAGAAGGCCATGCTTGTACAGAATAGAAACGTATCACCCATTAGTAAAAGACCTTCCCCCACACACAATATTGTGTTTCATTTATTTTCCAGTTTATTTTATCCGTTCATCTTATTATGGTTCGTTATGGGAGAACACCAGCGGAAAAGTCATTTCGTCCAGGGCTACATTCTTACTTTGGCACACTAATCTTCATTGCCCTATGGATCGCGTTAGTTGTAAGAATTCATCATTGTCCACCCGATAAAGCATAATTCAAAATAGATTACACTTTGAATGTGAATTTGAAAGTTATTAATTCAACTCACTTCCATTTCATTGGCAACAATGTAGAGCCCATTAAAACGCGAAAGGGTAACATAAACTACAGAAACGACATTAACGTCTTTTTTACTGTTGATTTTAGTGTAAAAGTAAAACAATTACATTTTGCAAGTAATAAACAAAATGCAACAAATTCAAAGTTACAAAACCTTTTTCGAGTAACCCAGGAGTACATGAAAATAAAGGCCAAAAATGAAAACAAAAAATAAAATAAAATAACACAAACCGTCAGCAGTTCAGTAATACTCGCTCGATAGGTACTTGCTTTCATACACGCACACCCAGCCCGGTCCGAGAAGCCAGAACCAGTAGCCGTGCATAAACAAAACTCAGAGACTATGAGCAAGTAGCCACCCTTATGCTTTATTATGTTCTCAAACGAAATATCCTTGCACATTAAATTTTATTCGCCTTTCTCAATTGACTATTGTAGCAATTGCATGTGCAATAAAAACGAAACAAAAAAGGAGTTGCAGTGCTTCTTTGTAGCTGCCGACCGACAACACCACACCAACAACCTACAGTTGGCTAAATATTGTTGTAGTCGCTGACTGGCTTTACGAGCATAGTGCCCTAGTCCTGTGTTACAACAATCGGTTCACTACTCACGACCAAACTTACATTTTCTGTGCTTTGGCATAAAATATCCGTTTAGAAAACAACCCTTTTATGTTTTATCACACACAAATCGACTTCCTGTCCACGTATGTTAAGTTATATTATTCGAGTGCTACAAACTTGCACGGAACGGTGTGACGGCATTCTGCAGATTGTATGTACATACATACTGAATTAACATACCCCTCACAGTGTTTTTTATATTATATACATACAATATTTTATACTTATTTTTATCTTTTGCCCTTGCCTGCACGTGCCCATACCCTTCATCATTCTCCTCCCATGCGGTGCAGTACAGAGGAAGAATTGCTACTTTTGTTTTACATTTTAACAGTTTCACACAGTGCTCGAAAGCAATTAAGAAAATGCACCACCCCCGCCCAGGACCAACCCGCGGAATGTTCGCTTTGCAAGTATAAAGGCAAACATATGTATAGAAAATGAGGAAAATGTTTAAACAGAGCAATTGTGTGCACAGATACAATTGTATCTACATATGTATGTGTATCTTCAATATTATAAATATTTTTCCTATTAAGTGGAATAGTATATCAACTGAAGCCGTCATAATTCGTGCTGCTATTAGGAACTATTATACCAGTCCATACTCGGTATGCTACTAACATTGAGGGACATGTTTACAGACCGCTGATCCTGCTGACTTGTGCATGAGGCACTATACATATGTATGTCACGTACATACATATATGCATTTTAGTATACTGAACCGCCACACCTTGACTTGTAGCCACTCTCGCAATTGTTTGTAAAACAAGAAAACAAAAAACACTTTTCAATTTAGCTTCCTCTCGGTGCATTATTCCTTTTCTTTCTGTTATATTACCGGGAATAACTAAAACTAAATTGTGTGAGGACATCGCGGACCGATGATAGGTTAAAGAGCGGGAGAAAACGAAGAAGAAGAGCTTGGAAGAAAGGTAATTTATTTGTTATACTAATTGAAAATCCAATATTGAAAGGAAACCAGAATTGGAGAAGACGAAATAATCTCTTACATACATACATGTGTAGATACAATTTAGAATGTACAAGTTATAATTGAAAACAAAATTGTAATTTGTTTGTTTTCGATTTTATTGATTAACTTCGATCTGGGTCTTTGACCCAAAAGTTCCCTGAGTTGGGCTATTTGAAGTCGATTGGAAAAATTGTTCACACGCACATCTGGCACAGGAAATGAAGTACAATCGGCAATTTCATTTCAGAACAGGTAACGATATAGAAGAGGATATTCGCAAGCAGCATATTTATGCTCCATGGATAAGGCTTATGGCGGAAGTGATGTAATTGCGGATTTTAATAAGTTAGCAAGCAGCTCAGTCTGAGGTTTGTGTAGGTCAGGGCAATCGGTGTGCTTCCTTTCGTATATTTCAGATTGAGTCCAAATAACACTTAACAATATCGACTGGATGGAGCCATTGTATGCCTGCTTATATGTATTGGAGAAAAATTGATGCCTTGATATTATTAACAAGAGTATTCAAAATTGCATGAGCAATGAGCATGAGGAGATGGAGAGATGCTACCATAGGGATGACGCTCGCAACGAACATGTCAAGGCTATAAAGCCAGAGCGGGAGCCTGTAGGGATGAAAACGTCCAACTAGTAGTAGAGTTACAGTTGATGCTGAGAAAGTGAAAGGAACACTTCTGTAGACTGTTTAACTGCGATCAAAGATCTAATAACGCTATCAGGCAGGATGATCCATTCGTAACGGACGAAGATGCAAGAGAAGCTACTATAATTTCGAAGCTTAAGACTAATAAAGCTAAGGGCGCAGACGTCCTTTCTGCTGAGCTATTAGAAGCGGCTGAAGACGAACTGATAGGACGCATGCAGTAGCTTATCTGTAAAATATGGTCGAAGGAAAGGATACCCAGCATCATTTGCCCAGCCCACAAGAAAGGAGACCCTTATAATTGCGCCAACTACAGGAGAATAAGTCTCCTTAACATCGAATATACGATCTTCTCTGCCGTAGTGTGTGAATGCCTGGAACCTTTTGTGGATAATCTGATGGGTTTTTATCAGTGTTATTTTAGACTAGGTAAATCCACAATAGATGAACTAATTACACTGCGGCAGATCTTGGAGAAGACCGAAGAATACCAAATCCACACCCATCACCTTATCGTCAATTTCAAAGCCTCGTATGACAGTGTGCATAGAGACGAGCTATACAGAGTCATGTCTAGTTTTGACATCCCTGCCAAACTCGTCAGATTATGCAGGATGACAATGGAGAATGTTCGCTGCTCCATTAAGGTCGGTAGCGAATTAGCCGAGACCTGTGATAATAAAAATAGCATTTAGACGCGCTGTCGTGTTATTTTTTCACCATCGCGCTTGAAAAGATCATACGAGACTCACTGGCTAACACAAAAGATATGATCTATTTAAAATCTGCGCAATTGCTTGCGTACGTGGATGACATTGACGCACTTGGACGCACGCAGCGAGACGTCAATGAGGCGTTCGAAAGCATTAAAGCCGAAGCGGCTAAAATGGGTCTTTGTGTAAATAAGGGTAAAACCAAATATATGCTGTCATCCAAAAAAGACGCACAACACCGATGTCTCGGCTAGAACGCCACAATTGGTAGTTACAATTTCGAAGTGGTCAAGGACTAGTCTACCTTGGCTCACGAGTGACCAGTGACAACCACATCAGCGATGAGATCAAACGCAGAATTTCTCTTGCCAACCGCTGCTTCTTTGGGTTCAAGGGGTAATTGGGAAGTAGAGCCCTCTCTCGAAAGACCAAGGTTGTGCTATTCAAAACCTTAATCATCCCGGTTCTCTTCTATGGGGCAGAGGCCTGGACTTTAACGAAGGAAGCCCTTGGGAAAATGTTGCATTCAATTTATGGTTCCATTTGATTGAACAGATAGTGGAGGTGAAGATACAACGACGTTGTACAACCACATCGGCCTAGTGCGACGTCTTCGGATCCAACGTCTAAGATGGGTAAGCCATTTAGGGTAAATGGACAACACAGCTAACCCCAAGGGACCACGCAGCAGAGGACGTCGGTGGTGAGCGTCCTTTTTTTATGAAAGCATACTCAATACTCGCAAACGCCTCATTGACATCTCGCTGTGATCTAACTATTCTGTCGGCGTATGCAAGGAGTTGCGAGGATTTGAGTAATTTTTGCACAATCATTTCCAATATGATGTTGAAGAAATCACACGAAAGCGCATCGCCCTGCCTAAATCCTTTTTTGACAACAAAACGATCGGTAAGGTGTTCACCGATTCGGATGGAGCAGCGAGCACTCTCCAAAGTCATCCTGCATAATCTGATGAGTTTAGCAGGTATGCCAAAGGTAGACATAGCATTGTATAGCTCGTCTCTAATTACGCTGTCGTATGCGGCTTTGAAGTCGATAAATAGGTGGTGAGTGTCGAGCTGAAATTCATTGGTTTTTCCAGGATCTCCCGTAGTGTGAAGATTTGGTCGATAGTGGACTTCCCTAGCCTGAATCCGCACTGATAAGGACCTATCAGCTTCAGGTGTTCACGCAAAACGGCAGAGAAGATTTTGTAGGTGATGTTAAGAAGGCTTATTGTATGTAGTTGGCGCAATCAGAGGGATCTCCTTTCTTGTGGATCGGGCATACGATGTTGTGACACCATTCCTCGGGCATGCTTTCCTCTGACCATATCTTACAGAAGAGCTGGTACATGCTCCTAACCAGGTCATCTCCTGCTGCCTTTAAGAGCTCAGCAGACATTAGGTCTGCGCAAGCAGCTTTATTCGACTTGAGTTTCGATATGGCAATCTTAACTTCGTCGAGGTCAGGGGGACGGAGTTCTCTGCGGTCTTCTTTGATTAGAAGTGGATCAAACTTTACTTGTACACCTCATAAATTCAGGCAAGAAAGATCTAATCAGGAAGCTACTTATACATGGAGAGCCAAGGATCTGCCGAGCTACATACATGATATTCAAGTACAACATTTGATGTTCTGATAATAAATAAGGGATGAAAGAAAAAAAAATAATCAGAGAAATGTATGGTAGAGTAATAAGCTTGCAGCAAACCTGTACATATGTATGTATATGTATAGTTATATACAAATATCTGCTAATTGCTTTAGACCCGTGTTACCGACGAATCTCGGTAAAAAGATATTACTATGTATCCTAAAACATCAATTAAAGATAGAGGTAAACAGCAATGACCTCTAACCTTAATGAAATCAAGTCCTAATATGGAAACTGACCTATGTACCTACGTACATATAGTATGCACATATACATTTAACGATATCCGTGGCAAATGTTTCCATATCGCTTCTGACGTAGTTCTCTTTTCCTTGGAACTCCGATATTAATTTGAAAACTTTTCGTCCAAGTTTATGTCTGCACACATTTCTTTCTTGTGCAGCAGTTTCATATTACCAATGCAGAAAGTTTAAATATAAAATAATATAAAAATACATACATATGTACATATGTATCTGAACGACGCGCTATAGATATGTACTTACGACGTATGTACATATGTATGTGTTTATGCGCGATTTGTTGTGTGCGAGTGTGCCCCATCGTACCCAATCCGCAATGTTCATAAATATGTATGAAAATAAAATAAAAGAACAGAATGGAACAAGAAAATATATTACAGCAACAAAAAAGCGTATTATTTTGATACATGGAGCTATAAATTTCGCTTGCACTGTATGGATACACATTTATTTCGTTGAGTTATTATCAAAGTTATAACATTTAAGAAGAATATAAAAAGACGAAGAAGAAAGTTATTTTTTTCTTTTTCCAGCACAGGTGTGTTCGATGTAGTGCAATAAAATAAAAAGGAGAACAAGAAACACGTACATAAAAGAAAGCAATTCCAACGAGAGATTTATAGCTCGAATGGCAACTACGATAGTCTGGCTAAATAAGTTGTCATATGAGGTTGTAATTAAATGGAAATTGTGAATTATCAAAGAGGCCTGCCTCGTTCGGGCTTACGTCAAGGGAGGGTGGTGAATGTGTCTTTTATCAAATTTTCTGTCGTCAATATCGTTATGCTGAAAATCTAGCCCTCGGCTTATTTCGTATGTATGCGGTAGACATCCGCATGTACATATGTACGTATCTATAAACGCTGTTATCGACGCTACTCTAATGGTGATGATTACGGCGATGGTGATCTTTTTGCCGGACGATTACGACAACGACAACGACAACTAGAATGACGGTGACGTCAATGTCGGTTTCTCGAACAGTGAATATCCTTTAGGCTCTTTTCGAAATACATACTTACATATGCAGAGGATAGCTTGTCCAAGGAACCCACGATTATCGTCAGACCCATGACTGCCTCTCCTAGCTCGCACCAATCCGTCAATTCCATTCCCATTCGAGGCTTGTTTTTGTTTAGAAAATATCCCTTTTAAAGGCAGAAGGCAGCCAAAGTCGCCGTACTCAGATAGAAGCTAGCTCTAAGTTCTTTTTGTTTTCCATCCATCATACATACTACATATTAACATGCATACCTACATATTTGTATATTTGATGTGCGGATGCAAAACAAAGCATAGAAAAGCGTTGTTGACGACGAAGCTTCTGTACACCGATTCTCGTCCTCAGCACTTTCTCTCTCTCTTTCTCTATGATTGTCACGGTTCTATCAAATACAGAAGCATGGCAATCGAGAGCCGAAGCTCTCGGGAATCGAATATCATTTCGATTGCGAGTCGCCGTCGTCGTCATCGTCATCGTCACCGTCGTCGTGGCCGTGGCCGTAGCCGTAGTCGTCGTCATCGTCATCGTCGTCGTCGGCGGCTACGGCGGTGGCGTTTTCGTGAATGCTGCAGCTGCTATTCCACGTTCATACATACTACATACAAGTATTCACGTATGGATTCGTGGATAGGGCAGAAGCTGGTACCAGTCGTATGTATATTTGTTATTCTTGTTAGTATTACTGCTCTTGCTGGGCACATACTGACATGTGAAATATGCGAGGGGCATGTGGATGGGAGATTTATATTAATTTTGAAATATAAGTCTACGAGGTCATTCTCCAGAGTAGAAGGTTTCTGAATGTCCAAGCCCATCGCATGCTCATAGAGCAGTACTAGCTCCAATACTAGTGCCTATAGGCTTAGACATAGAACAGTCATCGGATATGGTAATTCGGAGGAGAATATGGATCGATTTCAAAACAAAACCCTTTCCGGCAGCGCCAATGATGATGATGATGATGGTAGGTAGGTAGGTAGTAGCACCAATCACACTAGCATCACCAGGCGCACAAGAAGTAGAATACAAATAATAGCGGCTGGAGTTAGGGATATGGAAAAGGAAAAAATTGTAGGAGGCAATCGCCCACCTAGTACAGTACCGCTGCCGCTGATGCTATGGTAGCTCCTCTTCGTCTTTCAACTCAGACTCGTATTCGCACTCGTGCTCGTATCGTATTCTATTGTCGATTCGGAATTGGTACAACATTTGCAGTGGACAGAATTGTATATTTTATATGTAGAACGAAACAAAATGAATTTATCTGCACACACTATTCGAAGTATAACGTTTTCGCATGTTTGTGGGTTTTTTGTGCGGCAACGTCGTCATCGTCACCACACTGTGTGGGTGGTGCTAGCTGTTGGTGATTCTGTTGCTGCCGTGCGAATTCGTATTTTGCAATAGAAAAAGGAAACGAACATAGTAGATCTATCTCGCAATAGAATTCCAAGTTCCTATTTTATTATTGATTACCATGTCCATAACCTGAAAGATATTTGATTGCTCCTTTTGTTATCGTAGATCCCACAGATGCATTTGAATAGTGGCTATAGTGGTGGTAGTCTTGCCGTTGACCATAGACGGACATTTCTCATTTCTCGGACGGCTGAACGGTCGGTTGGTCGGCATGGTAGCATGGTGCATTCTTTTGGATAATTTGAGTGTAACTTCGTTTGTTCGTTTCGTCCGTTTGACAATGGTCCTGTGGCTGTACTGTGGCTACATCCAGTCGTTTTGGCTGACTCGTACTATGGCGGGCGGTTCTATTGGTGGCTGTAGATTTACGGAAAGGCACAGGTTCAAATAGTATGTACATACATATGTATGTATGTACACACATATATAAGTTTGGCTCCTGATTGATTACCTCAGGTTTGTTCGACAAAGCCTATTTCTTCTCCTCGGTCTTTTGTGCACGAAAACATGCAACAGCAAGTTGCATCGAGGATAAACGAAATTTCATTACTCGAATTCTTGCTAACATGTATTAATACGTGCCTAGCTACATACATATGTATTTGTTATATTACTTAAGGTCCAGCTTGTAACGTTGTAGGAATCGCCGACTGTGTTTTGGAAGAAAGATACAAGTTCGTTATCGCGGTTGCTGATAGTGCAGTGTTTGCGCATTTGCAAACAAAAGAGGAAGTTAAGTTATAAAAGAGGCAATGGAATACCAAATATTCCATACATCGGTTCCACTATTTAGAAAAATGTATGACCGTTTGAATAAATGAAGGGATCCACCATTGGATCGCAAGGTACTTGAACTCTCGTATAATCATGATAACAGTTTATGTAAGTAGTTGAGGTCAAGCGGTTCTAGAAGGAGATGACAGAGTATGAGCTTGGCAGAAAGGATCTCCTGAACAGACCTAAATTAAAAGTTTCCAGTTGAAACAAGTTAACTGTCTGTTTAATTAATAAACATAATATATGATGGTACCATCAGATGGCATGGGCTCGGACACACAGGATAAAGTTGTTGATTGCTCTCAACCTGGCGTGATGCCAGCAACGATCCCTGTTTCGATGCCTGGGTCAAGTTTATTGTTATTATAAAGGCTATCTTCGCGGCGCCCTTTGGATAGCCTTTACAATAACCGTCAAGAGGTGAACAAATGTATGCAGCTATTGCCTTGGGCAAGAAGGGGCTACAATATCCCGACCAGACTGGCGGTTGTGCGGCGGGCCAACGGACGGATTCTCGAAGGCAACATGGCGAGTATGCTCCCGGAATCTGAGAACTCTGTACACGCCGGCACCTGCTCATAAATTGGAAAGAATCCTCACGCAGTACAAGGCGGATATTACTGCGATCTGGGAAATAGGCTGGATGGGAAACGGTATGAGGAAACAGTTGTCACAAAAGAGTGCACATGTTGGGGTGCGGATTTGTCGTGGAAAAGCGGTTAAGATTGAAGGTCATCGACTTTAAGCCTACATGTAAGCGATTACCTGGCTGTGATCTGCATCAGAGGCAGGTTTTACGACATCAGCCTCATATGTGCAAACGCCCCTACCGAAGAGGCTGAAGACCCCATCAAAGAAGACTTCCACTGAACTTGTCCGGATTACAATGATAAAATCGACCATGTGCTCATTGACGCTCGTCAAACATCCTGGAGGTGACCATTTCCTCGTAGCAGCAAGATTTAGAGCTCGACTGTCCAATGTCAGTAAGCTGCACCAGCCCACTATGAGGAGGTCCCACACTGAACGTCTGAGCCCACCGGAGGTTACCAGAGTCTACAGGGAGCAACTGAGCGAAAGGCTGTCCGGTATGCCTACGTCGAGCACAAATGTCAAAAGTATGCGGCTGCATTGCCACACAGCCTTTCGGGAAGTAGCCGAGAACACCTTAGGCTGCCTACTACACCCGACAAGAAACCCGAGGTATAATGGCGAGTGTGAGCAGAAGAAGACAGCAACCGGCGGGGCTTACCAAAAGGCGTTGCAGCGAAAAACTAGGGCAGCGCGAGAGGAGTACCGAGCCAGAAGGAGGTAGGAGAAAAAACTGCGTCTAAAGAAAAGATTCTTCGCGGCCTCCCAGCTCAAGGATATTGAGGGGTCAAGGGACAAGCATAAAATACGGGCCTTTTGTAAGAAAGCAAAAAGTCTTGCAGAAAGGCACCCAGGCTTTTCAAAATTCCGATGGTAATCTTATCACCGACCCGCAGGGAATAGTGGATATATTTAAGCAGCATTTCCAGCAGCTGAGGAAATCCCAACTCCTGCCGCTGAAGTAGTTCTCCCACCCAATATCCTAGCATCGAAGACGTCGGCACAGCTACCTGAAGGACAATAAGGCCGCAGGCTCAGATGGCTTGCCGCGATGGCGGCTGGCGGCGATGTTTTAGTAGGGGGCATGCACTAGAACATCTGTAGAATTTGGGAAGATGAAAGCATACCCGACGACTGGAATATCAGCTTTATTTGCGCCATCCACAAAAAAGGCGGTCCTACCTCTTGCAAGAACTTTAGAGGTATATCCCTGCCCAATGTCTCATACAAGATCCTGTCCAGCGTACTGTGTGAACGTCTAAAGCTCTTTTGCACCGCACTAATCGCAGCTACCAGTGCTGCTTCCAGCCCGGCAAATCGACTATAGATCAAATATTCACACTTCGACAAATCCTGGAAGAGACCTGGAAAAGTTTCAAATCGATATACACCATCCCTTTATCGATTTTGAAGCCGTATACGACAGCATTCATCGCAAAGCATTGTTTGATGCGATTGCCGAAATCGGGATCTAAAAAATAGGCGATGCACCGTGCAGTTCGGTTCTAGGACTTCTTGACAGTTTGAAACATGGACCGGATTTCGGCAAGGAGATAAGCTGTCGTGTGACTCCTTCAATTTGGTGCTAAAGCAAAGAGTGCGATGGGCAAGAGTCAACAGGAAAGGAGAAGACATAACCGCGAACAAGACGGAGCTATGAATGAAAACCAATAAGCGATGGTGCCACCTAGATATATGCACAACGGCGAGATCGACATGGCCCGTCTATAATAAGAAAAGGACAGAAAATCTGCTGAAGTTAAATAGTGGGAATATTGGACTGGAGCGGTGCCCTCACTGGGCACTGCATGCTATCTTACCATGCAGCTCGACTAGGCCAGCCCTACAATGACTTCTGCAGAAGCTTCAGGGACGAAGAGGAAATTTTATCCATTTGTCACTTGCAATGCGAATGCCTAGCACTAGCCCAAAAAAGGAACGTATTTCTAGGAAGACACTTCCTTTCGGGACTAGAGGATGTACGTAACATTGGGCTGAACAGAAAACTAGGATTCTTATCCTCATCTGTATGGTTCAGCTCAACGGAAAATGTCTAGGTCTCAACGGGTTAAAAATAAATTAGGCAAAATGGACTCCATAGTCCCGGTGGGCCTTGACTTTTCGTCAATACAAAGATCCTCCATAGGATGCGGGCCTGATAAGTAAGTAATATGATACCATCTCAAAATAATAAAAATGGAATAATCAAACCTAGATAGCAATTTTATGGAGCAATACTTACAAAAATGTCTGTGCACCGCCCTTCCTTATTTATATCGATGGAATTTTTACGTAAATTACAAAAACAATAATTCCACGCCAGATAGTCACCTAGGCGTATAGAAATATACAAATAAATCGTTGAAGGGCTGACATACGAAAATTGTAAATACAGATACTGGGGTAAACAAATAATAAAAAAAGAAAAAGCAAATACAACAAAAAGCATTCGAATGACTGTGAGAAAATAACAACTTTCCCAGGGCTTTTGGTATTGTGAAAGTTTAATTGTTTCCTTTGCTGTCTAAGCCATCCCTCTATGTATCTTGTAATTTTCTACAACGTGCATATTACACTCATGCACCTTACACCTGCGAAGGTACATATCTGCGTCGATATGGGTATGGGTACTAGAGAAGTTTAAATGTGTTGGAAAGAAAAGGTGATCATATGCCTGTATCAAACCCCATCCCATCATCTATGTATCTTAACTGAATCTAATTCATATCTTATTTTCGGTCTGACCATTGTATTCGTTTTGTATGAATGTTGCAAAGGCATAGTATTCATTCAGAAATTTTATCGTTACGACACAATACTGTTGGTGTGTGGGGGAATTGCGTTTACAACGAAATTCATTCATTGATAGATACAAAGAAAAATCGCTCATCGGATGTGTCATGAATGAGTAGCACCTTGCGCTCGAGTAGGTACATCTTTGTAGGTCGATATGTATTTACAGTGTACATAAATGTTTATTTGAATGTCCACTAAACGCTTTTGGACTAGATATCTATATGCCATAACTTAGCCATGAAAACTACATATTCACATACATATATACATATGTACGTACAATATTCGTGGGAAAATCATCAGTGAATACCCAACCTCCTGAAATGCTACCAAATAAAATGAAGACGTTATCGAAAAAGCATTAGTCCCTCTGAGTTGTTCGCCATCCCCTTAGGTATGATCCTTATTCACAAGTTAGAAATTGTATTCACACTTCTGTTTCGCAGAGCTTTCGCCTTATCTAACGTCGATACACACAAGTGTAACAAAACTCCTAGTGAAATGAAATGATTTATTTTATACATGCCGACAGCTAAAAACTCCACTTTAGTTGGATATATTTTATAATGAATACAAAAATATACGATATACACACGTCTGAGAGCTACATACATACATACATACCTGCTTATAGGTACGTGGACTGAGAAGATGTGTAATATCTAGTCTACTTATTTGTGTGCAGTTTTCGGATGCGGTGAGACTGGTGTGCTATACAAACGATGTTAAATTGTGTGTATGCACGTGAAAGTTTCAAGTGCACAAGTGAAAGTGTGCGGAAAATGGGAGAATTTTCTGCACCCCAGCGTCCTAATATCGCTGCATATCACAACTACCAGTAAATGCATATAATCGTATAGCACGGCATCTGTATCACCACGGGTGGCCGCAAATTTAAAAGGATCATGGATGCTTGCGTAGCATAATAATTTCCGCTCGTAACTCGAGTGTATTTCGTTTCGCGTAAGCTTTTTTCTTTTTACTTGAATGTTAACCCAATATGAATGTGATTTTTTTGCGGAATCAACCATTTCATTCATATTTTGGTTAAATATCGCTAAATATGGACAAGCCTAGTGCAATTTGAATTGTCCGAGCCACAATTGCACCCAAAAAAATATATTGAGTTTTGTAAAAATAAGAATTTAAGAAAACGTATCTCAATACTGATCAATCATCGAACAACATAGTATCACTATGAGCCTGCGCATTTCATCTATTCCTAATGCAATCAAGCATATTGTCAACACTCGTCGACTTCGCATCGAACTAAAAAAAAAAAAATAAAACAAGACGCTTTTGACCACTTACAAATTCGTATAGTACACCTGCTCTGCTCCGGGTACACGCACAGCTTTTAGTTTGTCTACGTTCGACGCTGTTTGGCTTTATTCGAACGAATATACGAGTACTCTACCTCAATTTCAGGTGTGGATAGATGTATAACGTGTGACTAAAATTAACGACATTTCAGATGCTCCTGCAACACCCTACCTGTACAGGATAGAGCTCCACAGTAAAAAAAAAGCTATATCTTCCCTCCTACCGCGTCGAACACATCAACCATCGCCATAACTTGATGAAGAGGAGTCGTTGCTAAACTTCGATTCCTTATGCGAACAACAGCCCGAGGCACTCTCATCCAGTTGCCATGCGAATGATGTTAGATGATGATGGTGTCAACGCGGCAAAACCCACGTCCAGTGTCCACATAAAATCTTTATTTCGCAAATTTTGTCCTCGCCTCGCCTTTTATTCGCACTCGTGTCTCTTACTTGCTCTCGTTTCACCACTCTCGCAGGTTCCACCTCCCTACCACCCACCAACTAATTCTAGTGCGCCCCATCTCTCTGTGATTCTCTGGCTTCTATTAACCCACTCTCTCGTTTCTATCCTATCACCCTTTTTGTTTTCTATCCATCGTACGCCGAATACTCGTCGTAGGCCACAAGCCGGACCTTCGCAGCACTATTATAGCGAGAAAAGCGAGGTAACAAACATGCATCATCAAATATAGATTTACGGGCAGCAGAAAGGTCCTTTTCGCAACCCTTTCGCATTCATATAACCAAGCGGGAATACGGAAGTAGAGTATGTGTAGTACATTCGTACGAATACGGGTAACATACCCGTGTATCATGTAAGTATATTTGTAGCCACTCGAAGCTATGCATATGTATGTATATATATACATATGTAGATACGTAGGTTTATCAGTTTGTAGGTAACGTGTACTTCGGCCTTTTCCCAATTTATTCGCAATGTTTTCCACCTACCCACACAGGCAAACAATGCAGTCGCAAACGTAAACCCAAGTTTCGGGGCTAGGTGCCGGGCAAACAAGATTATTATTTGAATTTCGTACTAGAATTTCAATTAAAACAAATGGTCCCTGAAAATCTATTTCTTTGGTGCGTACTGTTCCAAAAGTGTGAGTGAGCCACGATGCACACATAGCTCCTATGCACCAGGACTCGTGACTACTGGTAGTGAATTGAGGTACACAAGCATGTTATAGTCGTCGTTATACGACTGTGCTACGTACGAATGTGTAGTTAGATACTAAAACGGGCGACTGTCGAAAGGCACGGATGGCCAGGCTGTCGGGGTGAGAAGGTATTTCAGTATTTTAATTGCGATGTTTTCTAGTTATCGATTAGAATTAGAAATTAACCCCTCTCTTACCTAATGGTATAATGGAAATGGCTGTTTCGGCAGACTTTCCAGCATGCCATCAATTAATAGTTCATTAGGAGACGAAACCGTTAAGTATTTTCGAAATACTTGTACAAGTACGTTAGCAATTTTGTATTTTTTTCTCGAACATCTAGATGGCAGGGTAGAGCCAACTAAATATAGTATTTAATTATAATTAAAGATCTTACGCAAAAGCGCTACTGCCGTTCCGGAATAGTTTTAAACAAACAGGCTCGTCGATTTTTATTATTTTCTTTGAGGCGTGTCTGTAACCACAACCATCAGATATCCCCTGAGCATGGAGACAGATTCACAATTTGTTTTTTATACTGAGACTAGTTTTTCCCGAACAACTATGGAACGTTCTGGAAAACTATTTATCTAATATACTCTTTCGTGTTAGACACGGGCTAGCGTTCCACAGGGAAGCGTGCATGTTCCGGTGCCTTACCTGCAGTACTACAAACGGATGGCTCTATGCTGGCCATATTCGCCGATGCTACTGCGATTTTGGCCACAGGAAAATCAGTCGAAAAATCAACGACTAAATTGCAATATGGGCCTCGTTTAAAAAACCTCTCCAACTGACACGGTCTTTCGCCAGCAGTCTGCAGTGACGCACGCCTAGTTGGCTGAGGTTCTCTTCCACTTGCCTGCGCCACCTGAAATTTTGCCTTGCTCGACCGCGTCGACTCTAAGGGTTGCATTCAAGGACCTTCCGGGCCGGAGCTGTGGTTTCCATGAGTTCTACATGATCCGCAGAAGTCGTGCTACGTTCATGTCGCTACACATAAAGCCTCCAGTCCCCATTTGTGCAGAATGACTCGAATGTCCCTTCGTTGTTTTTTTTTCTCTAAAAGGGAGGAAGGGACTCCCCATCCGCTATCGATAAGGTCCATGTTTCTACTCCATAAAGTAGGAAGAGGATGAGACGGGTCTTGCATATGTTCACCTTGGTTTTCCGAGAGAGGGCTCTGTTTCTCAGTTGGCTCCCGAGCTCAAAGCAGCGGTTGGTATGAGTTATTTAACGTTTGATTCGGCAATGATGTTATTGCTGCATGTCACTGCGGAGCTTAGGTAGATGAAGTCCTTGACTACCTCGAAATTATACCTACCAATATGTGCCTTGGCCCTGGCCAAGACACCGGTGGTTAGTGTCCTTTTTCGACAACAGCATATATGTATTTCGTCTTGCCCTCATTTACCGCTAGTCTCATTTTAGCCGCTTCCACCCAAATGCTGGTAAAGGCCTTAATGACATTTTGCTGAGTTAGTCCAATTATGTCAATGTCATCGGCATATGCAAGGAGGTGACGAACTTGAAAAAGGTCGTGCCCGTCGTATGGTCAATACCATGTGAATTTTGCACGATCCTTTCAAGGACTATGTCGCCCTTTCTAAAAGCCTTTTTTTTTATTAAGGCTGCAGCGAGAATTTTCCAGTGTCTTCCGGCACAATGTATAGTGCATTTCTATGTACGCTATCATATGCGGCCTTAAGGATCGTGATTTAAAGATTGAAAATGTCGAAATTGAAGCTAAACTTTTAGCCCGAAAACATAGAGATCGTCTGGGAGGTCATATCAATATACGGCTCTTGAAACTGCCTGCGCCATCTTCAAAGGACAAAGTCACTTGATTTAGCGCGACGAACCTATACTGCACGCACTCTACGGATTGAAGGAGCTCTTACTTGAACAGGCACAATAGATCCGTACAGGTCACCGTGCCAAATGCTATTTGATAGCACTAGTCCCATATAAAAAAAAAAAAAAAACTCGAGAACGGAAAACTGCTAGATAAGTCTTTTTAGTGAGTCAAATATCACGCTACTATGTGCATACGCTGTCGGTCCTCATAGTGCCTTTGAAGATTTTTACCAACCCTCGCAAACAAAAAAAATGTTTCATTTCTAAACAAAACTCATCCACAGACCAGAAGAAAGCCGTCCGTTCAAGAAAAAGTAAAATAAAACTACACGTCGTTCAAACGTCGACCAGTAGCTAATAAATCGCTTCAATGAAATATTTAAGTGATGAGCTGTCATTACCCAAATAGGTCTTCGATCGTTTCAAGGTGATGTTGTCGACCCAATCCCTAAAGTACTTGATAACAAGTGACCGTTTTCTCGACTTTAACCTCAAATATTAAAGAACACATAAACGGAAAGAAACTGAACGGATTTTGAAGGCAAATTAATCGAAGAATAAGAAAACCGCGAATGGACATTGGTTAGCGTCTGTAGAATTAATAATTAAGTAATGATTCGTTGGTTGCAATTTTCAGTTATCAGTTATTAGTTAATTAATTTGCTGTCAATTATTTATTGTCAACGCTCACCCTATGTCTTATTAGCCATCTCATGTTCTAAACCAATGTGATTTTAATAATTTGGAACCATCTCAGCAAAAAATATCTAAATACATTGGAACATTTTCCAAAAGCGATAAATTTAAAAATTGTAAAACCTTCGAAGAGGTAAGAGACGAGCTTCAACAATATGTCAATTCGTAACACAATGACAGTAATGTGCACTATATTGACGAGATGCATCCAATCGGCATTACTTCCTGTATCCATTAATGCCTAACCAATAATTGTCATTGTCATTCATTTGATTTATGTACGCGTATGTCCCATTCAACATTACCCAACGACAACCTTAGTTAAGGCCAATTATTTTTTTCAATGCGATTTAGTATCATGTTCATAGAAATCACTAATAACCTATGCTTGTCAAAATAGAAACAAACAGACGAAAAGCACATGATATCTAATAGATACATACCATCTGCTGACATAAGCCATTTTACAAATTGCAATTACCCCGCCAATAAATACATATTTATCAAAATAAAAGCAAACAAGGAACAGCAAAAAAGACAACAAAATCCATTGACTAGCCGATTTTAATGAAATTACAAATTTTTTGTCAGCAATACGAGTAGCTAGATATACAACATAAATCGCTGTGACATCTCCTACTCGCGACAGTGGTGACAAAATTAACTGCACAGGAAGAATTGCACCAGAACCGAATGAGGGAAAAAGAAAAGGACGAGAAAAAATTAATATAACGTCTATTTTTGTTTTTACTTCCCTATTTTTTTTTACCGCAGTTTTCCATTTTCCTATTTATTTGATTTTCTATCTTTTTTCCTTTTGATTTTGCCATTAATTCTTCTTTGTTCGTTTCTCATAAAAACTGCACATCTATACTATACAACATTCACTTTACGTGGATGTGTAGAGAAAAAAAAAATAAATAAAGAAGAAAGGAAAACCTAGAGGGATGGCGCTCCTCTAATGCAACGGCTGCCGTAGTTCCAATTGAATTAGATTTTCCGATTGAATTTTCTCGATTTTTAATTGCTTTCACTGCAATTTTAATTTTTTTTTTCTCCTTGTCTATTTTTTATTGTTTTATTGGCAGTCGAGTGGATGGGTAAGTAAAGTTAGTATAGCCTATGTAGAGTGATTGTAGAGTATGTATATGAGCACACCACACACCTAAATACTTATACATCCCTCACTTCAACGTATTGATTTCGATTTATGGAACTGAAGAATGAACAAGTTTTAGAACAATTTTCTTCTTAGTTTACTATTCGATTTTCTTAAGTTCAGTGTTCCGAGAAAATAAATTTACAAAAATTATGAACGTGTAAAAAGTCTTCTATTGCATGTAATCCCGTCTTAAAATGAAAGGTTTATCGATTTAAGAGAAACCAGTAATGCAGCAACGGACGGTATGGCAAATCATCCATCTCCTTTCTTATGAACATTATTAAATGGAATTACATGCGTTCATGCAGTTTTTATGTAATTTACCGGCCGTTTGCAGTTCTGCGGTATATTATAGATACGTTCAATCGAAAAAAAGCAACTTCCTCATTTACATATTAGATTTAGAAAAAGAGCTACGAGAAAAAGGAAAAGGCCTAAATTAAAATAATTAAAGAGAAGTCTACTTCTACACGCCACATCCACTCCTCCATGTTTGTGTGAACGTATGGATATTACACGAACCATTCCAGTTCGACCCGTGTGCTGGAAACACTCAACTTTATCTGGCAAACAAAAAAAAAAAAATTAAAATTAAATCAGAAGAGCTCCAGATATGTATGATGAAAAGACAAACAAAACAGGAATATTGAGGCAGAATTAAATAATTATTATTTACACTTATACACGTAAATATAGCAGCCAACACTTGTGCATTTTGCTGGCGAAGGAATAATAAAATTGCTTTGCTAAGCCACCGCGGTATTGGTGAAGTTCCTATTAAGGCATGAGTACGGCATTGTACATCAAATTATTGAATAGATACAATATGGAAACAGAAGTGGGAGTATGTATGTATGTATGTAGTTTTATTTTTTTATTCACATTCAGTTAGTCGGTTGGAGAGCTTAGCATCTGCCTCTCCGCTTAGTCCTCTTAAAACGCTGATTATGATAATTGTGCAGTATTTTAAAATAGTGTTCAATCGAAATGAAATGGCAAATATCATATGTTGCTGTTAATGATTATCGGATGGTACGTAACATGGTTGCTAATATCGTATGGTTGGCCGCATTGATGTAAAATTTTAAGACTGTGCCAGTCAAATATCAACTCGTAACATGGTTGCGACCATACAAGTGTACATGGATGTATGTATAGCCCAGATAATTTTGCTTTATAGTACGCATACATATGCACAAGCCTACACGTGTGTTCAGCTTGTAATTATTTCTAACGAGTTTATAATTATTACTGTATGCTATTCACTTTTTTAGTGCATTGGAAAAGGTAGTTGTAAAAAAAAGTTCAAAAGTAATAACGACGTCTTTAATTTAAATTTAATTAAGAAATTGCAACATTTATTACAGCTGTCACAAAAGATTGCACTTACTGGGATGCGGATTTGTCGTGGGAAAGCGGTTAAGGTCGAAGGTCATCGACTTTAAACCTATAAGTGATCGCCTGGCTGTGATCCGCATAAAAGGCAGATTTTATAACATCAGCCTTATATGTGTACACGCCCCTACCGACTAGGCTGAAAACCCTATCAAGGAGGACTTCTATGACCTCCTGGACAACGCCTACGGAGCTTGTCCGCAGTACAATGTTAAAATCGTGCTCGGGCACTTCAACGCCAAAGTCGGTAAGGAAAACACCCTTGGCGGAGTGATCGGAAAGCAGAATTCTTCGCTCAGGGCCTTGCCTGCCTATGTATACTCCAACATCTTCCTAATCTGGATATGATTACCACGGTCTCGGATGCATTACCACACACCTTTACTTCTGGTAAGAGATATGAGATATTGATCCCAAACTGGACAGCTTGGAGAATCAGTGATCCCTTGTTCAACGTCAAAGGTCTTAGGTGGTACACTGATGGCTCCAAGATGGTTTCTGGCGTTGGCGCCGGCATCTTTGGACCGAATCGGTAGATCTCGAAGGCCCTAGGAATGAGTCCTAGCATCTTCCAAGCAGAATCTAAACTTAGAGACTGGCGTAAGAGGAGTAACCATCAATATATTCTCTGATAGCTTAAAGCGCTGAGTTTGTATAGCACGAACACAAAATCCATTCAGGAATGCTATTATGCCCTACAAGACATTGCCTAGAGAAACAAATTCAAACTCTGGTGGGTGCCATAGCACAGAGGTATTAAGGGCAACTGCCGATCAACTCGCCTGGAAAGGTTCCAGCGAAAGGTACACAGTCCCTGAACCTTTCTGCGACATTCCCAAGTCTAAGATTAACTTCTTCTTAGACAAGTGGGAAAAATTGCAACACCTGTTCTTCTGGAACAGCGTTCAAGGACTTCGCCAATCGAAATGATTTATATGGCCCCTGAACAAATACTCTATTAATATACCCAAACTTGATAGAGTAGATATGAGAGGACTAGTCAGCGCCGTGGCGCAGTGGTTAGTGTGTTGGACTCTGGCGCACGATGAGCGAGTTCGGATCCCGATAACACCAACGCCATCGAATGGTTATTTCGCGACGTTCCTCCTCGGCGGGGTTCTGGCAGAACCCCCCGTAGTAAACTTGTCCTGAAAAAGCTTCTCGAGCCTATCGGATTTGGCATTAAACTGTAGGTCCCTTTCACCAGTGTGAAAAATAAATCACACACAACATGGGTGACTGAGAGAAGCTTGGCTCTGGTCCTTCATGGGCTGTAACGCCACCAAAGAAGAAAGTCAGCTACACGGGACACGGTGGTCTGGGATACCATTTAAAAAAAAAATGAACATCTCGTCTGAAACTGAATGTCGACTCTGTCTTGAGGACGAAGTGACTGCAGGACACATACTGTGTGAGTGCGCTGTTCTCCGTCATCTCAGGAAGCGTATCCTTCTCAGTGAAATTATGACTCCTGAGGGGATCATCTCAGCTCTTACAAGAGGCATTCTCAACTTCATTAGGGAAGTGGAGAAGCTCCTCGTCGATTTATAAAAGTCGCAGTGCCTCGTGCTATTTAAATGCGACCCGTAAAGTCCACACGACTAACTTTCCAGTGGGAAAATTGAAAACACCCATTTAATTTGATATTTTTTCATTTTTAGCCCCCGATGCAAAAATAGGGGTGTTATAAGTGTGAGGTGTCTGTGTGTGTGAAAACACCCATTTAATTTGATATTTTTTCATTTTTAGCCCCCGATGCAAAAATAGGGGTGTTATAAGTGTGAGGTGTCTGTGTGTCTGTCTGTGGCATTGTAGCTCCTGAACGAATGGACCGATTATGACGCCGCTTTGTTTTTCTTTGAAAGCTATCGTGATCGAAATGGTTCTTAGCTACAATTTGTGAAGATCTGTTCAGGTATTTCAAGGTCATGGGACGATTAATGGGTAATGTATCGGTTCTCGTCCGATCACCACAACCAACCAGCGTTGGGCGCGGTCAGTACTTAGATGGAAGACCGCTTGGGAACACCGCGTGTTGTTGGCATCAAGCTGCCTTTTTGCTGTGGCTCCATGCAACCCCAACACTGTTCGAGAAATCTAATATGTATCGGTTCTCGTCCGATCACCGCAATCAATCAGCGTCGGGCGCGGTCAGTACTTAAATGGGAAACCGCTTGGAAACACAGCGCGTTCCTAGTTTTTTCATCAGTTTTAAGTTGCGTAATTACGCGTGGAATGAACCCGGTCCCATGTCAATATCATCTTTAGTTCTCGAGATAATCAAGGCGAAATGTCCAAACGCACATACGCACATACAGTCAGTCACATTTAAAGTCGGGCAGATGAACGAAAATATTTCTAGTCGCAATATCTATGGTTTGGTAGAAGAAAATACATCTCGGTTTTTTTTATTTTGTCACAACTCTTTAAAAACAACAACAAAAATGTATTCCAAGTTCCGTTATAAAATGTACATGAAGGCTAAACTAAGATAAGGACACTTTTCTGCCTCACATTGAAAGTCGGGCATTGTATGAAAAATCAATAATATGTAAAAAAAAAACCCCAAAGTTAGTATGTACTTTGTTGCGCCACCTTTTCAAACATCAGGACTAATCTTACTCCATTCTTCCTGCAATGCAGTTTTCAACAGTTGTTTTGATGTGCAAAGCCTGTTCTGCATCCTGCGTCCTAATTCGTCCCATAAATGTTCAATGACGTTGAGATCGGGACTTTGTGCAGGTGTTTTGATCACCTTCGGGCAGTTATAGAGCAACCAATTCTTTACATCATGAGCAGAATGCTTCGGGTCGTTATCCTGATAGAATTGGAAGTTACTTTCAATGCCTAGATTTCTGACACTCTCTTTCAAATTGGTTTTCAAAATGGCTAAGTAAACATGCTTGTTCATCATTCCATCAATAAAATGTAAGTTGTCAACTCCTGAAGCAGCCATACACTCCCAAACCATCACCGACCCACCACCATGTTTGACGGTTTTTCTCAAATTTTTGCCTTCTAGCGCTTTGTTTGGTTTGCGCCATACTTTACCTCTTCCATCACATCCAAATAAATTAAATTTACTTTCGTCAGTAAAAGGTACCTAAATATTGATTTTTAAAACAATGAAACTTATTTTTGCCTCTACTTACAGTTCTCCAAAAACCAAAATCCTTAGCCATATATTGACGGGCAAAAACAAGTCGGTCATTTTTGTTTTTCTTGCTAATGAGGGGCTTCTTACGTGCTACTCGGCCATGAAAGCCATTTTTTCGAAGAAGTCTTCTTATTGTTTCTGGGTTAACCACTGTCCCAGAAGCTTCTTTGACCATTGCAGTTAATTTCGGTGCAGATATAAAAGGATTTTTCTTCACTTCTCTTAAAACCATACTCTCGTCCTTGGAGCATAGTTTCTTTGATCGGGGCTCACGATGTTTATTTGCAATCAATCCGTTTTCTTTATATCTAGAGATAATATCATGCACCGTTGATTTGCTTTTTTGAACCAATTTCGATATTTCGCGTTCAGATTTTCCTTCTAAATGCTGTTCAATAACTATTTTACGTTCTTCTAAGGTGGACTGTTTAATAATACGTGGCATTTTACAAAATATGTTTCAATAAACTTCACTGAATACTCGACAAGGTAACAATGACCAGTAATAGTGAAAATAAATACAGAAAACGTTAAAAATAGCAGTATATTTACCGTTATCCTTGCTCAAAACATTGCTTGCCCGACTTTAAATGTGAGACAAAAAAGTTACTTTATTTATACATTTTATAACGGGACTTGGAATACATTTTTGTTGTTGTTTTTAAATAATAGAGTTATTGTGACAAAATGAAAAAACTGAGATGTATTTTCTTTTACCAAACCATAGATACTGCGACTAGAAATATTTTCGTTCATCTGCCCGACTTTAAATGTGACTGACTGTACGTATGTACATACCCACACACATACAGCCATCTCTATAAAAACCTTGGATTTGGAATAGGGTGACCTTGAAACATGGAGATATGTCAGAATTTGGAATTCTGACCCCATTGGCCCCATTACAATAACTTCCCACTGGGAATTTAAAAAGAAAAATAAAAAAAATCATTGAAACATGTTTTTGTTAAATATTTTTATTGTTTTTGCGGAATAACATTTGTTGGAAAAAAAGGCGCAATAATTATGCAACAACCTAATAGTTATGTATGTATGTATGTATATTGGCATTTCAGTTCATGAAGGACCTAAGTCGAGCTTCTCTCAATCACCCATGTTGTGTGTGGTTTCATTTTCCCATAGGTGAAAGGGACCTGCAGTTTATTGTCGGATCCGAACGGCGAATTTCGAGAAGCTTTTCATGACAATTTTACTACTGGGGGTTTTGTCAGAACCACGCTGAGGAGAAACACCGTGAAAAACACGTTCAATGACATGGCTTTGTCGGGATTCGATCCCGTGTCATCGGCGTCAGAGGCCAACACACTACCCACGGTGCAGCCACGGTGCTCTCAATAATAGTTATGTATCTGGTAAAAAAATATGATTTACTGAAGGAATATATTAAAAAGACTGAATTTAGAAACAAAAAATGTCACACCTATTTTTTTACCCACCTGTGTATATACATATATGTACGTGTGTATATGTATGTTTGTATGTACATTATGTCATTACATTTATTTGGTAAAAAAACAAATGATAAATTCATTGTTTATCTGACTGAACATTTAATAATAAACAAATCTAAAGAACAACAACTGAAGGTACCCACATACACATGGATGTACATTTGAGACAATAACCAGTATCAGTGTTGTTCCTATCCTGCTTAGTACACCGACTACAGCGGCTAATTAAGAACGCAAACAATCAAGAAGAAATAAATTTCCATAATAAACCACATTCAACTTAGCTTCCTGCCGCACCTCAATCCAAATATCTAAGCGGACGCAGTGGTATGTACATATGTATGTATATATGCCTATACAATCCACATTGATACTAACATATGTACATACTAGTTGCGCCCAAATTATATGTATATTATGCAAACCATAAAATATATTAATTAATTACATTGTAAGACGATGGGTGGCCCAAAGAATTTCTGTTCGTGAAACTGTAAGTGAATACGAATATGGCATGTGCCATGTGCCAAGTGGGGTACACGTTCAGTGTCGGTTTTTAATTAAATAAAATATGACATCCTCCGAAGAGCTTCATACACTTTACTCATTCTCCGACAGTAATGAATGAACGCACATCGGCTCAAATGAAAAGGGGTTAATTTTATAAATGCTGATTTGCGAGAAGAAAACTTTCAATAAATTGTGTGTAGTGTATGTATGTACATACATATATGCATTTATGTAATACTTGCTGCCATAGTGAATACGACAACGCTGGTGTTGACAGCGGTGCTGATGAGATGGGTACTGGCGAGGACTTTGTCGGGATGCGAGTGCGCGCCCAACACCACTTACATACTTTCATATATATTTATAGCTAGTAGCTTGTAAGTTAGAAAACGCTGGAGGAGACGATGACGATGATGTTGATGACGCTCAATATGACAGGCCGCTTTATTGCATTACTCGCGCATATAGCACTTTTAAGTAAGTTTGTGGCTGACCGATGTTTTCTTAATTACATTTACTGTTTATGTGAACACCAAAGTAAGAACTAACAATACAGACATTATTTGCACTTATACTGAAAGTTCATGTGACTAACACGAAGAGGAGCACACGTCAGCAAGGCGCTGGAGCACAAGGAACTGTCTAGGGTTAGATATTTTCTACACAGAGTTGCCATGGAGCTCAATGGGATTGATATACAATATTTTCTGTAACAGTAGGGAATGTTATCTGCATAATACTTTATAAGACGCCCAAAAATGTAAAATCCATTCAATACCGAGCAGCTGCTAAATTCGATCCGTTGTTCCATACAATCCACCTTCCAATACTTCCCTTTTCAAGTTCTTGGTAGTCCTGGTCGGTATTTTACACCTGGCAATATCTACATTAAAAATATATTTCTCCATTAATATTTTCCCAGGCACTCCAAAGTTTCAGTTTTATATTATTATAGTGTATAAATTTATTAAGAGCGCTACGCTTTACGTAATGGGTGTTTGTGCTTAGCAAGGTTACAGGATCGCATACAAGCAAAACTTTGTTCTATCAAGCAATGGTCTACGATAACTACATCCGTGCGTACAGCCTATAGCTATACTTGCATACTTAAGTTGACTTCCCATTCCGGGGGCACACATCATAATGTCGGAGTTAATGCGTTTAATATAGGCAATATTTATAGTTTAAACAGTTCACCCATTTTGATATTCAATAAAACTATGCAGGATATATGTATGTTAATAAATGACATATCTACATATATGTACATATGTACATATCTGCACACGTGCTGAGTACACAGGCATATACTTACGTGTGTATATAGATTTGCCAATGAAAGCATGCATGAACCTTTAAAATATTTATGTCAGGTGCTATGGGGCAGGACACAATGTCGTAACTTAGATAGTTGGCTATTCTCGATGTTCATGCCTAGTAGGAAGTCACTGTATTGGTGCTTGCGTTCTAATGAAGGATGTATCTAGATACCTGACACCCATTCGACTGTATTGGTTGGGGTTAATTTAGTTTTCCTCTGATTAATTAAATGATTGCATTATCTATATTATAAAAGTGTTGTAAATGTCATTTCAATAATATTCAATTTTCGATCTATGGCGAAACCTACGATGTAGATGTGTCAGTTGGTATCGACAACTTATTTATTTATGGTTGACTAGGTGTAGAAGGATATAAAGATATATGTATTTATAGTAATGATTGTTTTTTTTTTTTTTTGTTTATCAACGAAACATAGTTAATCTCAAATAACATCTACGCATCGCAATACTATCTCAATAATATGCAATTGAGGGCGCCCGTTAGTCGAATCGCATTCGATGCTGAGTATATGGAAAAACCACTTCTGCAGACTGTATAACGGCGATGTTTGTCAATATACCACTGTCATGCAGAATGATCCATTTCTTAATGACAGAGATTGCCGTCCCCATATCGATCGAATAAACTTATTGGCGCAGACGGACTGTCTGCTGAGCTCTTCAAAGCAGCTGGAGATGACCTGGTTAGGAGCATGCTCATGTAAGATGTAAGATGTGGTCAGAGAAAAGCATGCCCGAGAAATAGAGTCTCAGCATCGTTTGCCCGATCCACAAGAAAGGAGACCCCTTTGGCTGCGCCAATTACTGAATAATAAATGTCCTTAAATGTTTTGTGTAAACGCATTAAGCCTTTTGTGAATAAGCTGATAGGTCCTTATCAGTGTGGGTTCAGGCCAGGGAAGTCCACCATCGACCAAATCTTCACACTACGCAAGATTCTGGAAAAAACCAGTGAATTTCAGGTCAAAACTTACCACCTATTTGTCGACTTCAAAGCCGCATTCGACAGCGTAATTAGAGAGAGGCTATGCAACGCTATGTCTGCCTTTGACATCCCTTCTAAACTCGTCAGACTATGTATGATGTCTTTGGAGAATGCTCGCTACTCCATTCGAATCGGTGAAGACCTGATCGATAGTTTTGATGTCAAAAAAGGATTTACGAAGGGCGATGCGCTGTCGTGTACTTTCTTCAACATCATATTAGAAGTGATTGGGCAAAAGTCACTGGCCAACACAAGAGGCACAATTTATTTCTAATCCTCACAACTCCTCACAGATAACGTTGCCATAATCGGAAGAACACAACGAGGATGCCCACGTCTTGGCCAGAACGTTTGCATTGGCAGATATAAGTTTGAGGTAGTTAAGGACTTCGTCTAACTTGGCGCAGCGACCGGGAACAACGACACTATCAAAAGCGTATGAGGAGGTCCTTGGTCGTTTCGATAGAAAGATTTTGCGTGTGATTTTCGGTCATATGAACACAGACGGGAGATTCAACCAAGAGCTTTATGGGCTGTACAGCGACATAAGTCTAGTCAGGTGTCTACGGATTCCTAGACAGTCCTAAGATGGCTAGACCATGTAGAGCGAATGGACATCGCGCCACCAGCCCGAAGAGTGTTTGAGTCCAATCCCGAGGGATGAAGAAGCAGAGGACGGCCGCACTTTAGATAGCACACACAGGTGGAAGCAGATCTCAGCCAACTGGGTGTGCGACAATGGAAAAGGCTAGCAAAAGATCGTGCTAATTGGAGGGGCATGTTGGTTGAGGGCCAGGTTCACTCCTAAGTGTAGCGCCCGCTAAGAAGAAGAAGGAAAGTAAGGCGGCAATATAGCATTGCAAAAATCTGCAAAGACGTTATTTTTCTCCAAATGGCTTTCTTAAATAATTCTTATCTGTGTATGTATTTCTCGTATGCTGAGCATGAAATAATTCTTTTATTTACGATAGTATGTATGCATATCCAAAACAACCTATCCAGGGTGAAATATTTCCATTGTCCTTGTCTCCTTAGTGCTTACTCATTTATGTATTGTTGTCGTTTAATCAGGGACTACAATGTATTTTATGAAGAGTAGGAACTATGGATGTCATATAAAAGCTAGAGCCAAATATTAAACGAGTGTCTTTGCACTTTTGTGACACCCAATACAATTGATTTAGAAAAAATCTCAACGAATAGCATTGATGCTTCTTTTATTATTTTTTTATTCATTAGATGGGACATTATTATTTAAGGGACTAGTTTCCCCACATCGTACAATTCAGCACTGCTATGAGTTCATACTTACATATGTATGTATGTATATACACATGTGGCTATATTTATCCCGAAAATAAAAGAGCACTTTAACGATCAAATTTCTTGTAACCAGGTGAAAATAAGTGGCAGTGTATGTAGGTATGTATGTAAGTTGGAAAGACAAAATTGCTCGGAATATAATAACAATAATAATAACGATAATCGTAATAAAATACAATGCCGAGACGGATGACGATAATAACATGCCACACACTGGCAGTGGTGGAATAATAATAACTATAAAACAACAACTGCGAACTGGAATATTTAATGGCAAGGGATACAGTAATATTTATTCCTCTTCCCCATCCGCAACAAATGGCAATTATCACTTTCGTACAGAGTGTATTTGTCTACCTGTCTGCAAGCTTAAGGATAACATAAAGCAAAAAAATGTAAGTTGTGTACATAGGCATCCACATAGGCCAGATATCATAATACATATGTATGTACAAATGTATTTCTCATAAGTCATAACTCATAACACGAGCAATCTACGTAGATACATATATGTAGCTCCACTACATTTCGTGCGGCCACGAAAGCCTGCGTAATACACTAGTTGGCGTCTTACGCAATGTTTAATTATTTAAACATATTTTTATCTAGCTGCTTCCCTATCTACATATTTATACAATTAATTTCCAACAATGACAAGAAAAAGAAAGACAAAAAAGAAATCCATTTATTCCATCTGCTGGATTTAGATACACAATTGGTGTAACAGCAAAAGCTGCTCTACAGCCGTACTACTAATAACTTTGGTAATGGTAATAGCGGTATAATAATATTCGTACTCGTAGTATGTACATATATCGACATTTCGACGACAAGATACGTTTATTTATTTTGTTGTGTTTGTTTCTTTTTTTCTCCCCGTCGACTTGTGTAATTGCCTGAGTCATTGACTAACTGACTTTCTTGTAGTGCGGCACAAATGTCGATGTCGAACAGCCAAAACAACCCATTATACAACATTCTCTATAATTGCTGTTAATAAGTATTTTTATGGATTTTTTTTATCATAATTATTATTTTTATTATTCCTCTGTGGAAACACAAATTTATTTGATTCCTTTTGTATATTATCGTATTTAAAAGAAAAAAAAAAAAAAAAAAACGCAACACGAAAAACAGATAATAAAACTAATTGTTCGGATCTACACGTCTCGGCTAATGTTGATGGCAAAATAGGAAGCGATTACAGTATATAGTACAAACAGACAAATTGTATTCTCTTATTACTAACGAACAATTGATCAATTTATTTAATTTAAAAATGCTTTGTAATTGTCTTGCTAATTTAAAAAAAAAATATTAACCAATATGATAGTTGCGTTAGAAATGTAGGTGTACACTTCTGAATTTGATGTAGACGCCAAAAAGGGAAATTTCTGTTCCTTTTTTTCTGTAAGAATATGCGTCTATTGCCGGTGTGCCTAATGTTACGTAAAAACTAAAAGATACTCTTGATATGTACAATTTTCAAACACCACAAGCCAAATTTTAGAAATTCTTTTAAACAAAGATAAGACCCTGATAGTATTTTTGTCAGTTTTTAATAATTACTGACAATCATTTAGCGGTAATAGTTACACTATAATGACGAAACACTTGATTCCGAAGTGCATTGTGTAAAACTTATTCCTGGACGTGTACGCAAATGAAAATGACATGGAGAAAGCCCTCATTTTGTTCGCGTTGCAATTTTTCTTATTTCCATCAAATAAAATTAATCTGAACAAACACTGTTCTAATTTTTCAAAAATTAGTAATAAAATATTAAAATTAATACTTAATGTGCCTACCCTTGCTTTTAGCACCATTTTAACTCGTTTTGGCATAGATTCCACCAGCTTTTGGCAGTTGTCAACGTGCTTCCGTGCTTTTCGTCCTACCTCTAGAAGACGTCGGTCATCGAGCTGTTGAGGCATCCACGACTGTTCCTGCACCCGCAAGGTCTGTTTGTAAGTCGTTACTGCTTTTTTTTTTTTTTTGTTTATTGTTACCCCCGCACTCAAGGCTAAGGCCTTATAACGTATTGAACGTTGTGCGAGCGAAGGTAACAGGGAGAGGGAGAGTTTCGCGTTGAACGGAGTGCAGTGGTTTTGGGTTGTAGATGTTTGTTCACTACCCTCAGGGGTGGTTTTCCACCGACGACATTACGTGGTTGGATGGACACAGCGAGACGTCAAGGAGGCCTTTGTAATCCTTGAGGAAGAAGCGGCTAAGATGGGTCTCGAGGTTAATGAGAGTAAATCCAAATATCTGCTTTCATCTAAAAGAGACGACCGACACCGAAGTATTGGCCAGAACGTCACCATGGGCGGATACAACTTTGAAGTGGTCAAGGAATTCGCTTACCTTGGCTCACTGATGACCGGCGACAACAACACCAGCGCTGAGATAAAACGCAGAATCACTCTTGCCAACCGATGTTTCTTTGGGCTCAAGAGGCAATTGAGAAGTAGAGCCCTCTCTCGGAAAACCAAGGTGACACTATATGAGACCTTGATCATCCCAGTCCTCCTTTACGGCGCAGAAGCTTGGACCTTAACAAAAGCGGCTGAAAATGCCCTTGGTCGTTTCGAGAGGAAAATTCTGCGCACTATCTACGGTCCCGTTTGTTCAAACGGTGTATGGAGGAGAAGATATAACGAAGAACTGTGCGGGTTGTACAGCGACATCGGCCTGGTACGACGTCTACCGATACAGCGTCTAAGGTGGCTAGGCCCTGGAGAGCGCATGGAAAATACAGCTCCGACCCGAAGAGTCTTCGAATCCACCCCGGAAGTAAGGCGCGGCAGTAGACGGTCGCATCAACGGGTCGCACGCTGGTGGAAGGGGACCTTAACCAACTAGGCGTGCGGCGCTGGAAACAGCTGGCCAAAGACCGTTCTAGCTGAAGATGCTTGTTGGTTGAGGCCCAGGTTCACCACGGACTGTAGCGCCACCTAAGTAAGTAAGTAAGTAATTCGATCATGCACTTTTGCATACCCAGAAGATGAACTTCAGTTGACCGTATACTGTGAGTGTTATGTCTGCAGCAGTACGTTTAATCACTTTCCATTCACTTAGATTGAGCAGGAACAGTGATTCAATGTTGAAATATCGAAGTTTTTTGTTTGTATAGTTACACACGCACTCAAGGCTAAGGCCTTATGACATTTTGAACATCATCGAACATCATCATATTGGTGTGCGAGCGAAGCTAACACGGAGAGGGAGAGTTTCGCGAAGATTCAAACACAACCAGAACGAAGTGTAGCGATTTTGGGTTGTAGATGTTCGTTCACTACTCTCAGGGGATAGGACGAGATCCGACCAAATTTCGCGTTGGTTATAATTCACAGTAATTCGTTCATGCACTTTTGGTGATAATATTGCATACGCAGAAGATGAATTTCAATTGACCATATACTGTGAGTGCTATGCCTGTACGTTTTGTTTACTTTCCATTCACAACTGTGTTGCATACTTTTTTCCGTACTTGTTTTTTCTTGGCTATGAAACGAATTTGAACTATATACCTTCCGCCCGACGGTCGATGATGTTAACCACTGCACCATGGCGACCCCCAAACTTGGGTTAATCCAGCTGTTTCTTCTTTGTTGGGGGTTTTTCGTTTTCGTCCACATTACCGACCCGGTTTCTTCGTGGCATTGTTCCACTATCTATCTCCGAGTTTTAGATGTATGCTCAAAGTAATTAGGTACTTTACTTTATGACCGATTTCTACATATGTAGATACAATTTAATTATTGTTTGAACAAATTGCAAAGTCTCCTTAGCATTGTCAAAAATTCAAATTTGAGTTTTTTTTGGAAACTGGGCAAACAATATTTTTTCAGAGCTATTATAATCTAGTTTAAGCATTTGTGCAATCTTAGATCTTAGATATAAGATCGTTGTGACAACAAATAAACTTTTTTACAACTTAAGGAATACACAATAATTAAATTAAATTAATTTGCACAAGACTGTACCATAATTCAAATCAGCATCAGTTTTTTTTATTTGTTTTCCCTATGACTTTCGGTTGCTAGTGTCTTTTTTAACGAATACGGAGCTGTTACCAATTTTTTTATTCGTATTCCTTCTTATTGCCCACACTAAAGCCATTTCTGATATTAATAATTTTGAATGAAATTAACTTTATTACCAATAAAGTTATACAATCATGTATTTGTGGATATGTATGTACCTATACATCGTGTGCACACAAAAACATTCATATATTTATTCTAATAACACAAACCATGAAAGCCTTTTGTCATTCAAAGAGATAACTTTGTAAATTACTCACCGAATACGAAGAACATTTGATCCCTAGATATTTCCATCACGTATGTATGAACATGTTTTCGATTTATCTCCGCAATATGTTTACATTTCCGTATTGTATTTCGCTTTATTTCCCTCTATTTATTTATTTATTCTTTTCATTTTGAAATAAATTCTAAGGAATCGCGAAAGATATTTTAACAACATGACGTCAATGTTTGTATTTGTATACGTTTTAATTTACGTACGTACACACACATATCCACAAATCAAATGAAATTCTTTAAACATTTATTTTAATCATTTTCTCAACTAAAATGTATTTACGATACGAGCAAATATCCGCATGCAAATGCACACCCAAGTCTGTATTGTTTACTTGTAAAATATCAAAATGTAAATAATGAGACATAACTTAAAGCAATATAACGCGGACCCGAACACGGACGAAGAAATTGAGTTTCAGGGGAAGAATAAGAAAACAACAAAAATGAAAATCATTAAGAACAAATACAAATATGTAAACAATGTATTTACTGGCGCGAGAAATTGAGAAATATTCATTAGATGCATACCGCCCGTTTTTTATTTCCATTTTTTGTTTGCCTTGTCTTAAGAGTCAGCACACTTTGCTCGTTTGTGACTTCGAAATTATTAAGACCATTCATCGATTTAGCAGTGGAAACTTCGCTTTGGTGGCGTTTCAGCCTATGAAGGGCCAGAGCCAAGCTTCTCTCAATCACCCATGTTGTGTGTGATTTATTTTTTACCAGGTAAAAGGGACCTACAGTTTAATGCCGATCCCGAACGGCGTGGGTCGAGAAACTTTTTCATGGCAAGTAAACTACATCGAACACAATACCCAAATGACCTAAGATCCATGATACAACAACTTGTGACACAAATTTCGAATATAATGAAAGTGCTCACAATACTTATAACAAACATTAGCGAGTAAATATGAACATGAACGTATTGAGAGTCGTTATATGGAATGCAAACGGCCTACAAAAGCAATCTAACGATCTAAGACACTTCATCGAGACTAACTCAGCAAGCAATTTACTGATTTCAAAAACACACTTTACTAAGAAAAACTACCTTACGATACCTGAATATAATGTGTATCACACAAAACCATTAAAAAAGTTGAGCAAAAAACTATAATTTTTAAGTTAAAACGCCTCCGACTAGCGCGTCTCGGCATTACAGGCGCTATGCCAACCTGCCCTACGGTAGCTCAAGAAATGCTGATAAGACTTCACGTTTTTATTAAAAAGCTTGCATTACGTAGTGCAATCAGAATTCTTCGCTCAGGAACAGGCCTACCATGCAGACCTATATGGGCCACATGTCCATCCTGCAACATCTTCCTGAGCTGTATATGAATACCACGGTCTCGGATGCATTACCATACACCTTCACCTTTGTCAAGAGATTTGAGATATTGATCCCGAACCGCACAACTTGGAAAACCAGTGATCCCTCGCTCAGCCTCAAAGGCTTTAGATGGTACACTGATGGTTCCAAGATGCTTTCTGGCGTTGGCGCCGGCATCTTTGGACAAAATCAGAAGATTTCGAAGAGCCTATAAATGAGTCCTAGTATATTCCAAGCGGAATTATAAGCCATCCTAACATGCGTCAATCTAAACTTAGAGACTGGCATAAGACAAGTAACCATAAATATACTCTCTGTAAAGTGCTGAGTTCGTATAGCACGAACTCAAAATCCGTTAAGGAATGCCATGATGTCCTACAAGACCTTGATAAAAGAAGTAAAGACAAACTATGGTGGGTGCCAGGGCACCCAGGAAAGGTTTCAGCGAAATGTACATTTTTTGCGGAACTCCCAAGTCTAAGATTTACTTCTCCTTAGACAAGTGGGAAAAGTCGCAACACCTGTCCTTTTGGAACAGCGTTCAATGACCCCGACAATCGAAACGAACAACACTCTATTGACATACCCAAACTTAATAGAATAGATATCAGAAGACTGGTCAGTTACCTTACGGGACATTGTGGTCTGAGATATCATCTCAATAAAATTGACAACACAAAACACAACATATCGACAAAACAGTACAGACACTACAAACAGTAGGTACCTTACTACACTAGGTACAAGATTTTTTGCAGGAGGCGACTTTAATGCAATAAATACAGACTGGGGTTCCAGAATAACAAACAAAAAAGGCTTTACACTACAAGGGCTGCTTAATTCGCTTAATTTGAATTTTCTAAGCCCTGGATAACCAAAATACAGAAATTAATAAAAGACCCAACCTAATGAACATTTGCATTTTTAAAAATATACTTAGAAAAAACTTAGCAGCCAAAACACGCATTGACCTTTCATTTCATTTCATTTATCTACTTATCTACCAAGTATCTAGGACAACCACCCCTGAGAGTTAACGAACATCAACGACCCAAACCACTGCACTCCGAATGGTAAATTTTCGTCTATTTTCTTGAATAACTTGGAAACTATTTATCTTAAAATTACGAAAAAAATACATTTACATATATGTATATCACATGATGCAGTTTTCAATTTTTTTTTTGTTTTCCACCTTCCCCCAAAAATGACTTCCCATATACAGATTTCATCTATTCACGTCACACCTCTGCCTTTGGATCACAGAAATTGATATGTGTACCAAATTTCAACTTAATCGGTCCAGTAGATTCGGAGATAATTGACTGTGAGCGACGGACAGACGGACACACGAGTGCTCCTATAAGGCTTCCTTTTTTTTTTTGGACGCACGGAACCCTAAAAAGGATCGACAACACACCCGTTTTAAAAATTGATGGCAAACCGATCCAAATTATGTAGCGACTGCGGCAAATATCTCGGAATGTTCATTGACAGTACATTGACGTGGAAACAGCACATAATACGAATAAGAAGCCAAATGAAAGGTACATTTCGAAAGTGTATCTGGATGCTCGGCAGAAATTCAAGACTATCAATGGATAACAAATTACTAATGTTCAAGACAATGATTAAACCAATATGGACTTATGGGGTACAGCAAAGATCTCCTAATATGCTAATAATACAAGGTACACTGAACAAAATACTCCGGATTGTTGTCGACGCAGCTCGGTATGTACCAAATGACGAAATTCACAAAGCAACCGTTGCAGAAGAAGCAAAAAATTGTTGCAAAAAACACCGAACAATAGAACAATAACCGATGAAATACGAACAATCCCAAGTGACGAACAAACACAGACCAGACGATTAAAGCGATTTCGACCAACTGACTTAGTTTAAAGGTTTCCTTAACCTTTACTAGTAGGTCTCAAAATGAGTATAGAGAAAATTGTATGGGGTAGGCATAAAAAGGTCCTAGGCGACAACGACGAGCGATTAGGGGCGCCCGGAGTCAACATAACCTCGAACGCTTCGAGTGGATTAAGACCTACCTGAGCTAAAACACAAAAAAGTAAAATAAAAAGTTAAACACAAGCAATTGTAATGGACACTGATCCTACATTGTGCATCTACCTTAGATTTTGTTAAAACATTAACTAGATGTCTAAAAGACCGATGGACAAAGGAGGAAAAACAAGTAGAGGTTTTGACAGTATCCTACCGAGGAGGGACGCCGCGAAATAAACGTTCGACGGCGTTGGTGTTATCAGGATCTGAACTCGCTCATCATGCGTCAGTGCCCAACACAGTAACCAGTATGCCACGGCGCCTTCGCAGTAGAAATTAACTAAGATGTAATTAAGATGTTAAAGGATCGTATAAGGCGTATGAAAAATAGTTAGCTTCATATTCTTCTTCTTCTTGTCGGGCGCTACAGTTCGGGGTGAACGTGGGCCTCAACCCAATGACCCTCCAACTAACCCGATCTTTTGCTAGAGTTTTCCATTGCCGCACACCCGGTTGGCTAAGGCCCCTTTCCACCTGTGTGCGCCATCTTAGGTGCGGCCGTCCTCTGTTTCTTTGTCCCTCGAGGTTAGATTCAAAAACTCTCCGGGCTGGAGCTGTGGTGACCATTCGCTCTATATGGCCTTGCCATCTTAGGCGGTGAAATCGTAGACGCCTGACCAGACTCAGGCCCGTAAAGCTTGTGGTTGAATCTTTTCTTCCATCCCACGTCTGCGTTTATATGTATGTAGGACCGAAAATCACACGAAAAATCTTTCTATCGAAACGACCAAGGACTTCCTCATCCGGTTTTGATAGTGTCCATGTTTCTGCGCGTTACAGCAGGACCGGAATGATAAGGGTCTTGTAAAGAGTCAACTTTGTCGTTCGGGAGAAGGCTCTATTACTCAATTGCCTCCTGAGCCCAAAGAAACAACGATTGGCAAGAGGTATTCTACGTTCGATTTCGGAACTGATGTCGTTGTTCCAGGCGAAGTCCTTAACTATCTCAAGCTTATATCTGCCAATACAAACGTTCTGGCCAAGACGTCGGTGTTGAGCGTTCTTTTTCAATGGTAGCATATATTTACTGCCAAACCAATTTTCGCCGCCTCCGCCTCAATACTCGCAAACGCTTCATTGACATCTCGCTGTGTTCTTCCGACTATGTCAACGTTATCCGCGTATTCGAGGAGTTGTGAGGACTTGAAATAAATTGTGCCTCTTGTGTTGGCCAGTGATTTTTGCGCATTCAATTCTAATACAAGCACGTTTATTTCGCGGCGTTCCTCCTCGGCGGGGTACTGGCAAAACCCCCCGTAGTATGCTTGCCGTGAAAAAGCTTCTCGACTCACGCCGTTCGGAATCGGCATTAAACTGAAGGTCCCTTTCACCTGTGTGAAAAATAAATCACACACAACATCGGTGATTGAGAGAAGCTTGGCTGTGGTCCGTCATGGAATGTAACGCCATCAAAGAAGAAGAATTCTAATACGATGTTGAAGAAATGACAGGACAGCGCATTGCTCTATCTAAATACTTTTTTGAAATTAAAGCTGTTCTTCACCGATTCGGAAGGAGCAACGAGCATTCTCAAAAGTCATCCTGTATAGTCTGACGAGTTTAGCAGGGATGCCAAAGGTAGACATAGCGTTGTATAGCTCGTCTCTAATTACGCTGTCATATGCAGCTTTGACCAATGTGTGGTGAGTGTCGACCTGAAATTCATTAGTTTTTCCAGGATCTGCCGGAGTGTGAAGATTTGGTCGATGGTGGACTTTCCGGGCCTGAAGCCACATTGATAAGGACCTATCAGCTTATTTACAAAAGACTTCAGGCGTTCACACAAAACGGCAGAGAAGATTTTGTAGGCGATAATAAGGAGACTTATTATGGTTGGCGCAGTCAACGGGGTCTCCTTTCTTGTGGGTGACTCCATTCCCCGGGCATGCTTTCCTCTGACCATATCTTAGAGATGAGTTGACGCATGCTCCTAACCAGGTCATTTCCAGCTACTTTGAGGAGCTCAGCAGACGGTCCGTACTGCGGCAGTACCTTAATTCGATTTGAGTTTCGATATGGCGATCTTAACTACGTCGTGATCAGGGGGACGGAATTCTCTGCGATCTTCATCACTAAGAAATGGGTCATTCCGCCTGACAGCAGTATATTGACTAACATCGCCGTTATACAGTCTGTGGTGGTTTTTCCATATTCTCAGCATCGACTGCAATTTTACTACTAGGTGTCTGTTCTGGCTTTAAAGCCTTGACATGTTCGTTTTATCTGTTGATAAAACTTTCGAACGCCATGCTTGCGGTAACAACTCTCCAAATCCTCAATCTCACGCGACTCGTGCTCTTTCTTCTTCCTCCTGAGAAGCTTCATATTAGCAATGGATTTTAAGAGCCGGTCATATTTAGGTCCAAGTATGTACACATTTCATAGCCTCTGAGTTATGTATTATCTATGTATGTCTCTCTTCTTGAATTCAATTAAGTCAAATAGTTATTGATTTTGATAGAAGCAGTTCATAAACCTATTATCATTTCACTTATTAGTCAAGATAAAATCTTATTCCGAATAAATTGAAATTCTGTGCCAGCTTTTCTCATCGGTGATGTAATCATATTGAAGGAAATTTTAATAAAGCATTTAACAGCATGAGGAAATCTATCAGAACTAGATACATACATATGTACATATGCATGTATGAATGTACAAACAAACTTCAAAAAAATGAACAATTAATTGTAATTAATAAGAAAAGAAACGAATAACGCAACCAAAGACCACAATTCGAAGAAAAAAGAAACAAGGCGCGCAAAAGAGAAAAATAAAGTAAAACCAACGATCAAATAGACTTACGAGTACGAGTAAAATAAGAAAGAAAACAGAACACATGAATAAATGCCGACAAAAACTTAATTTATAAATAAATAAATATCCAATTCCAATATTGTAGACTCTAGATACATAGTATATGCATCTGTACCATCATATGCTGAAAAGCAAAGAAGAAAGGAGCAGTCGTCTTGGAAACAGCAATACCTTTTGCTGCACTCTCCGCTGACCTGACAAAGTACACTTGCCTGTTAGTTGTTAGTGCGCTGCTGGAACTAAACATCAGGCTCTTGTTGTACACGCTTAACTCGAAACATCTGCGCAGCATATGCTCCAAAAGTCGAACGTAATAACAAAAATATAAATTTATTTATTTAAATGGAAAAATTAAAGAAAAAAGAAACATGAAAATGAAAATAAGTAGAGATCTAAAGTATGAGTGGATGGATATAATGATGGTTTGCGATGGTGATGGTGGTGGTAACAACAGCGGTTGTGGCAATAGTGCTGGTAATGGTAAGACACTGCACTCGTCAAGGGAATGATATTCCAACATTTCATTCAAGTGTTTTATTTTATCTCTGCAAGTCTTTATGCTATAGAAGTCAGCCTGCAGTCAGGCTCTTTGTCCGTTAAGTCGTGCTATCATTCGTTTCGATTTCTCCCGCCAACACCACCCCAGCAATTCAAAGCATACATTTGTTTTGAATTACTTGTATCTTGAACGACTGACTGTACGCATACCAACTTACATACATGTGTAGGCCGTGCATTTGGTGTGCGATGAATGTTCGATAGATGTAATAGAAAATTGGATACTCCACAGATCCGTGTTGTTTATTAGTTTCGGAAGAAAAGGAAATGAACAATTTTATTTTATTTCTTTCTTTTTAAATACTCAAAACTATATAGGATGTGTCCATATGTGTACGTGTGTATTTTGATGCCATGTAAATATTAATAGGAATCCATCGACAGATGTTAGGAGATCATGTCAATTGGGGGAGGATACAGTCATTCGAATGGATTTTCAAGCAGTAGAAAATGTGTTTGCTGAAGAGAACTTGGATCGATGCCCGTCTATTCAGTGTCGATAATTGAGAGATCATCTCGAGGAGTGTATTCCTTCGTCAAGGTATAGAGAATTGAAGAATGCCGGATGGTACATACTACATATGTATGTATATATGTTTCGCCGTAGGTGAATTTAATGATAAAATTGCTTTTTACACTGATCCACTTAAGAAAATAATAAGTAAATCAAAACAATTACTTTCTGATGCTAAAAATAGACTTCTTTCAGAAAGGTAATGATCGTGTATTGTAATAAGACCACAATACGGAATGGGGTAGCAGCAATACAAATAAACGAGGTGAGTCACTTTTTAAATTTTTAATAAGTAGTACACTCACCGTTGCCAATAGAGGCAAGAACCTTCATTCATAAACGCGGTTAGAGAAGAGGTGCTTGACCTCACCATCTCTAGCCAATTTATCTCAAATGTGATTGGGGACTGCCATGTCTCCAATGAAGCCTCACTGTCTGATCACCAGTATATCAGGTTCAACATCTCCGGTGAGGTTAATGAGGCTGAGCCCGGATATCAACCTAAACGAACGAATTGGGCTCGGTTCCAAGCTCAACTCGCCGCTAAAGAGGATATGCTTCTTAAATCGATTGAATCGACAGACGATATCGACGAAGCGGCTTACCAGCTCAATGCAGCACTAATCTCATCCTTCAGAGACAGCTGTACACCCAGGTCAACTACACACAAATGGTGTGTGCCCTGGTGGAATACTCAGCTTGAGTCCCTAAGGAAGCAGGTGAGATCGCTGTTTAACAGAGCTAAACGGTATAATAGTTGGACTGATTATAGATCTGCTCTAACTAAATACAACCTCGAATTTAGGAAATCCAAGAGAACGTCTTGGGGGAAACATTGCGAGAACATAGTCTCGCTTCCAACTGCGGCCCAACTCCACAAATCACTATCTCGAGAGCACACAAATGGGCTCGGGCTGCTTCGCAAATCAGACGGCACCTTTACCGTCAATCGCAGGGAAACCCTGGAGACTTTGCTCGAGGTGCACTTCCCTGCTTCTACTCCCTACTCGATGTCCTCTGACGATCAAATTAACGTCATAAATAACATCGACAGTAGAACAAATAGCCTCTCTGGTAGACACTTCAGCCCTGACAGGGTCAAATGGGCAATTGGTTCATTCAAACTCTACAAGGCTCCGGGCAAAGACGGTGTCTTTCCTGCGATCTTGCAGAAAGGCTTGAATACAATTCTACCACCACTGATAGTTCTTTTTAGAGCTTGCTTCAACCTGGGATACATACCCCAAATTTGGAGAGAGGTCAATCTTGTCTTCATCCTCAAGATTGGGAAACCAAGTGAGCAACCTAAATTCTATCGCCCTATCAGTTTGACTACGTTCTTTCTAAAAACAATGCAGAAACTGACAGAGCTCCATATTAGAGGTATCCTGAAAAATCAGATACCTCTGCATCCCAACCAGTATGCATATCGCAAAGAGCGATCTACCGAGAATGCACTAGACCACTTGGTGACGCGCATTGAAACTAGTTTCACACAAAAGGAGATCGCAATCTGCGCCTTCCTCGATATGGAGGGAGCCTTCGATAATACTGGCTATGATTCAATCACCACTGCACTATCCTGCAGGGGTGTGGACCATCCCACTAATCACTGGATTAGGGCGATGCTAAACCACTGCTTTGGTCGATAGTCATCGACGATCTACTACGCAAGCTAACAACTTGGGGCTACGAGGTCATCGGGTATGCTGATGACCTAGTAGTCATTGTTACGGGCAAGTGCGAGATCACTGCCTGTGAGCGCATGCTCCAACTTATCTCCAACTTATCTCCAACTTATCTTACGCTCCAACTTATCTCTGACTGGTGTGGCAGAGAGGGTTTATCTATTAACCCAAATAAGACAATCTTAGTCCCATTTACAAAGAGGAGAAAGGTACGACCCTGCTCGATCTTACTAAATGGCACACGCATAGGATTTTCAGAGGAAGTAAAGTATCTAGGTATTGACCTAGACCGTAGACCCAACTGGAACTCCAATATGAGAAATAAACTCATGAAAGCGACTAAGGCCATGTGGGCCTGTCGACGCATCTACGGTAAGACCTGGGGACCTAAACCTAAGGTAGTCCACTGACTATACACCGCGATAGTAAGACCTATCGTCACCTACGGGGACAAAAGTTGAGCAAAAAACTACAATTGTTAAGCTTCAACGCCTTCAGAGACTAGCGTGTCTCGGCATCATAGGCGCTATGCCAACCTGCCCCACGGCAGCCCAAGAAGCACTCATTGGACTCACTCCACTGCACCTTTTTATCAAAAATGTGGCATTACGCAGTGCAATCAAAATTCTCTGCTCGGGAACAAATATGCCATGTAGACCCGCAGGCAGCATGTCCATATTACAACACCTTCCCGAGCTGGATATGATTACTACAGTCTCGGACGCATTGCCACACACCTTCACCTTTGACAAGAGATTTGAGATACTGATCCCAAACTGCTCAGTATGGGAAAACAGTGATCCCCTGCTAAATATCAAAGGCCTTAAGTGGTACACGGATGGCTCCAAGATGGCTTCCGGCATTGGCGCCGGCATCTTTGGACCAAAACGCAAGATCTCGAAGGCCCAGGGAATAAGCCCCAGCTTCTTCCAAGCAGAGCTGTATGCCATCGTAACGTGCGTCAATCTAAATCTCGAAACTGGCATCAGAGGAGTAACCATCAACGTACTCTCTGATAGCCAAGCAGCGCTTAAAGTGCTTTGTTCGTACAGCACGAACTCAAAAACCGTCAAGGAATGCCATGACACCCTACAAGACCTCGCCAAAAGAAACAATGTTAAATTTTGGTGGGTGCCAGGACATAAAGGTATCAAGGGCAATGAAATTGCCGACCAACTTGCCAGGAAAGGTTCCAGCGACAAATATGTACATAGGTCCGGAACCATTCTGCGGCATTCCCGGGTCTAATATAAATTACTTCTTAGACAAGTGGGAAAAATTGCAACACCTGTCCTTTTGGAACAGCGTTCGGGGACTCCGTCAATCTGAACGACTTATACGACCCCTGAACAAGCACCCTATTGACATATTCAAACTCAATAGGGTGAATATCAGAAGACTAGTCAGCTATCTAACGGGACACTGCGGTCTGAGATATCATCTAACCAAAATTAGCCTCTCGTCTGAAACTGAGTGTCGGCTCTATCTTGAGGACGAGGAGACGGCAGAACACATACTGTGTGTGTGTGTGCTGCTCTCTGCTATCTTAGGAAGCATATCCTTCTCAGTGAAGTTATGACTCCTGAGGGGATCACCCTGGCTCCTACGAGAAGCATTTTCAACTTCATTATAGAAGTGGAGAGGCTACTCGGCTAATCGGCTAGCAAGCACAATAGATCTGCAAAGGTTGCAGTGCCGTATTGCTAATGGTAGCACTAGCCCCATATATAAAAAAATAAAAAATTGTAATAAGACTGTACATGTTCACATGACGGGTACGAATTTAAATATGTAGATTTTTTTTTTGAGTACACAATTCTTGATACAATTTTCTATTACGACTCATTATTTCTTATTGTGCTTAGAAATAATTTCTTCTATTTAAAACGAAGAAAACAATTACATCAGTCGTTAAGTTTCCACTTGCAAACAACGTTATTTTCCTTTGAACTCTTGTTGAGTAATAAACAACATAAGCGCGTCTAACGAAAAAGAAAATATCTCATATTCCATTTCAAGCCGAAACCATGTCATAATAAGACAATTGTTAATAAGATTCAATACCTGGCACATAAAGCATCTGTCAGAAATAGCTCTGTCGAAAAATGCCTAGCAGTATAATAAAAAAAAAAAAAAAAAAAACCCTTCATAGAGTATTACAAAGACAGACTCAGAGTCGAGCCGAAATAATAATAAAATAAAATATAGTAAACAAAAAAAATGCAGAGAACCATAAAATCCGACAAAAACCATTATTTCTTTCCAAGACCATTAAAAGTAACTAACGTCTTTGTGCTCGAAATGCCCCTCTTTTGCTGCTCCCGCTAAGACTAATAAATAATAATAAAATAAAGAATAAAAGAAAGACAACAACAAAAGCGTTCGTTGTTTTCTACTTAGCATTAATGCTAGCAGTACGGAATCAATGTGGGTTGGTGCGGTGGGGTTCGGAATATACATATGTATCTATGTACATACTATACACATTGTTACTGGCAACCGTAGCTCTTGATAATATTTTTAATATAATTTCGACTTTATTTTTAATGATGAAAAATGTTTTCAACTTTATTACACCCATCTACACATAAAAGATACACTCAACATATTACTGTAGATATATTTATATGTAAACGTAATAATAAAATGTGCTGCTTCGTCATACAAATAATAACTGAATGACTGTGTGTGCATGATTGAAGGCGTTGCCTGGCGGGGTGGGTAAGTAGACGGATAAAATACCGACAAATAAATAAAAGAAGCGAGTTTCAAGACTTAGTGGGTTCGAGCTCGAGATGGTGATGGTGATGGAGATGGAGGAGGAATTAAAAATATATTTGAAAGGGTTTTCTCTTTTCTTTTTCTTTTTTTTATTCATAATTTTTTCCTTGCTTTTTCAAGATTAAGTATGAGACAAGAGGAGACGGGCAGGGTAAGCAAGGCAAGGCGAGCCGAGTTCAATGTGTTTTTGAAGTTATCGGTATGAGGAGGGTAAAGACGGAGAGAAAATCAGTTAATAATAGGGGAGAATTAATCAAACATCCGCTATACGTTTTGTTTTGCTTTACGTAGTTTTCCAGTTGAACGTTTTGTGGAATAAATCCTCATTCTTTTGTTACGAGTAATTACTATATAAAATAAGCAACCAATAACCAAACAAAAGTTAAACCTACATACGTACTACATACATGTATATGTATATTAGGTGTTTTGGTCGCACGTACATATGTACGTAAAAAAACATTCTTTACTCAAACCGACTGCTGTACATACAAAGTTCAAAATTTTCTACAACTTTGAATGAATGCGTGTGACGCAGAGTTGTGTCAAAAAAAACAGATGGATTCGTATACTCCCTACTAACGATTGTTTTGTCAGAGTTATACATGTAAACCACTGCTAACATAATATTTCTATTTACCATTTTGGAAGATTATTTCAAGTAAATGGTAATCATACTTTGAGTCACTTAAGCATATGAAGTGTGGCAATAAAGTTCTGGAAATTCGTAAATAAAAAAACAAGCAAACTAAGTTCACAATAGTCCTCCTCTATCTCTACACAACAATTCCAACGTTGCTCTCACGATTTCAAGCACCCTTGGTAATCCTCCGAGGCCACGGAGGCCATACTATTTGCCTACTGCTTCTTTTTCAGCGATGTTTAATTCTTCCTTAATTCGACAATCTTTTATCAGTTAACTCGTTCAGAACCATGGTTACTGCCTCCTTGACCTTCTCTACATCGTACGTTAGGATATGACTTCATCTTGGTTGCGTGGATGCGGCAATGTTGGAATGCTCTTTGTTGCCAAAAACTCTTGCACTATCAACGAGGAATGGGCCGGCGGCGCATTGTCGTGGTGCAAAATACAGCCCTTCTTAGCGAAGTCGGGTCGCACACGGAAAACTCTTCAGAACTGGACTGCGCATAGAACTGAACAGTCACTGTCTGGTCGGTAGGAACCTATTTACGATGAAAGATGCCGCAGATATCGAAAAAACAAACGATTGACATTTTCTTTCTCATTGAAGAAAAGCGCCTCTAACCAAATCATCAGTTTGGTTTTAAAAGCAAGCCTTCATCTTTTGACCAAGTACATCGAATTACTGATGTAATAGAAAAAGCACCCGAACATAAACTGATATGCTCCTTTTCGTGCCTGAAACCTTTGATTAAATGTAGCACGACGGCTTAATGTCTAAGACAAATCTTACCAGGAAAGCTATCCAATATATTAAGTACATACATATCTTGCGAATAGGTTAAAATTTCGCGTTAATTACGAAAGTGCGTACTCCTACTTTAAAGTAATTTCAGCTGGCGCTTTACAGGGAAGTGTACTCGGCCCACTCCTGTATCTACTTTACACTCGCGATATACCGCAAACGCCAGATTACACTCTAGCCGCATTCGCCGGCGATACAGCTACTCTTGCAACGGGCAATTCGATTGAGGAATCAACTGTAAAACTTAACGACACGTTCATTTAACATACAGCGGATAGGCTTCCCGTTTTTGTTAATGAGGCTATATACATCCGTATCTCGAGATGGCTCTCGACGTGAAATTAAAACGGAAGGCTCATTTAAAAATAAAACGTAAAGAGCTTGAATGTTAAAAATAAAGAAATGTACTGGCTACTAAGAAAGTATGAGGCAGCCGTGGAGCAGCTGTGTTGGATTCTGACGCACGATGAGCGAGTTCGAATCCCGATAACACCAACGCCGTCGAATGTTAATTTCGTGGCGTCCCTCCTTGGCGGGGTACTGGCAAAAGCCCCCGTAGTATACTTGTCTTGAAAAAGCTTCTCGACTCACGCCGTTCGGAATCGGCATAAAACTATAGGTCCCTTTCACCTGTGGAAAAAATAAATCACCCACAACATGGGTGACTGAGAGAAGCTTGGCTCTGGCTCCTTATGGGCTGGAACGCCACCGAAGGAGAGCAAACTAGGAAAGTATTCTAAACTCAGTATTGAAAACAGGCTGCTTCTATACAAGCAAGTGCTAAAACCAGTTTGGACTTATAACAACTCTGGGGTTGCACTAAGAAAAGTAATTCTAACGTCATGCACAGTGCACGAGAATATCCATCGAGTTCTGAGTATCGTAACTGTGGAAAGAAACAAATTTGTAGGGAAACATGAACGTCGACTTGAGGACCACGTAAATAGAAAGGTTTAGCAATTACTCGATGAACAAAATGTATTGCGTCGTCTTCAAATGACAATATCCCTTGACTTAGCGCGATAAACTTTAACCGCACGAACATAGCGAAAATTGAAGGAATCTTCGTTGAAATATCGCCTGCTAAATGCAAACACATCGAGTACGGAATATTGGCAGATATGTGAAATAACTTAGTTGCAGTAGAAATTCGTTTCAAAGAGCGGTGTTTTTAAGGAGTAGAAATCTCAAACTACTATGAGCATTCGCTTACGATCCTTATAGTGTCCTTAGAAGAATTTCACCTGCCCACGTAAAAAACAAAAAAAAAAAAAAAAAAAAAATTATTTCCTTTAGTCGTAACTTTGATATTCTCGTTTTCGTTGGCTGGTCCCCACCTTTCGTCTACGCGTCTCGTTAATCGTAACGTAGTCAATCAGTTTTGTATGTATGTTGGCGTTACAGCCCATGAAGGTCCCATTTATTCCTCACACAGTGAAAAGGAGGGACGCCACCAAATTAACATTCGATGGCGTTGGTGTTATCGGGATCTGAACCCGCTCATCGTGCGTCAGAGTCCAACACACTAACCACTGCGCCACGGCGCCCTCATAAAACATAATCAACTGCTCACCGAACTTATTTCTCAGCTGGTTCATGGGGTTACATACTGTGTGGAATGCAGTGCCATCTTACTGGAACCACATGTCGACTAGAATCAGCTCGTGCATTTTGGCAAAGCTTCGATATCATTGAACGATAGCGGACACCATTAACTGCGACCTTTTTGCTTGGACAGCTCTTTTATTGGCTTTTATTGATCAACATCGGACCGAGTATGGCAGTTTTGTTTATTATCATAACCATTCAACCAGAAATGAATTTCGTCGCTGAAGACGGATATTCCTTCAGCCTTTTTAAGGCTTACGAGTATTCATCGAAAATTCGATGCTGTGGCAGGTCGGTCGGCTTCTCTTAATTTACTAGCTTTATTTTGTACGGTTTTAGAGCAAGGTTTTTGCTTAAATTCTTCCACGTAGCCGAGTAATAGAATCCCGATTGATACAAATGGCGACAAACTGTCATATCCTGGCCTTCATTAACACTGGCGTTAACAGCAGCAATATCTTTCTATACTTGTTGTCCAAATAGTTTGGTCAAAATGCGTTAATTTGCTGTTCTGCAAATATTCAATTTTATTTCCATTAATTCCTATGAACATTTTTTCGGCTTATCAAAAATTATTGACCAACATTGCGCTCCTCATTTACTTCTTTACGACCATCTTTAGAGTGATTGTATCACTCTTGGACTCTGCCACGGGATAAACAATTATGACAAGCACCTGTTTTATCAACTTAAGCGTTTTAGTTAAAATTCCACCTAATTTGAAATAGATCTTAATATTGGCTCTTTGTTCGGCTATCATTCTTGCAATCACTGCCACTTTAAGCTGTCCCAACTCAGGCACCGAACAATAGATGACACCACTAAATTGTGCTAATTTGAAAAAGTCCTTATCACCAAATTATCTTTCTCAACCGTTGGTTACCGCTGCGAAACAACTCAGAATTTGTCAGTACTCGTCTATTTTTTTTATTCAAAAGATGTACTTACAATGATAGACATTTATAGAGCATTTTGAAAAGTATTTGAACACCGAAAAAAACTTGTGTCAGAAGAAAAATGTAAAGTAGTACAAAACCATTTCGAATTTTCGTAGAATCCGTGTGCCTTACATGCTAGTTTTGAGTGCTACAAACGTTGATCAGAAATGCTCTAACTACACTTAATTTATTCGTAACTTGCAATTGTAGAATAGAAGATTTTCAATACACTAATCCGAACTGGGATGATTCAAGTTATTTAGGCAACTGTTCTCTTGTTATCAGTTTTAATTTCGATTTCCCGATCGCTGTAACTTTTTTTATAATTCGCGCAGGTTCAAGAGTCATACGTTTTGTCAACATAGGATTTGCATAAAAACTCTAGTTTCTAGGTATTGACCTTCATAGTTTACAATTACAGTTTAACTGGAACTTCAACATTAAAAATAAACTCCCAAAGGCGACTTAGGCGCTGCGGGCATTACAGTAAAACCTGGAGATTGCTGTATGGCGATAGCGTCTGCCGTATGGTCGACTAAACCTATTTATTAAAAAGGTTGCAATACGCAGTGCAATCAGACTCTTTCGCTCAGAAACAAACCTACCATGTAGACCATTGGGTCGCATATCTATTTTGCAACACCTTCAACACCTTCCTGAGCTGGATATGATTACCCCAGTTTTAGACGCATTATCACACACACAGATACTGATCCTAAGCCGCACTGCCTGGGGAAACGGTAATCCCTTGCTTAATGTAAAACCCTTAATCAGGTGGCACAGATGGCTCCAAGAAGGATTCCGGTGTTGGAGCTGGCATCTTTGGACCAAACCGGAAAATCTCGAAGGCTGTGCGAATGAGTCCTAGTATTTTCCAAGCCGAATTATACGCCATCCTGAAGTGCGTTAACCGGAACTTAGAGACTGGCATAAGAAGTGTAACCATCAATATACTCTCTGATAGTCAAGCAGCGCTCAAAGCGTTGAGCTCGTACAGCACGATGTCCTGCAAGACCTAGCCAAGAGAAATAACGTCAAACTCTGGTGGTTGCCAGGGCATTCTTCTTCTTTTTTGTTGGCGTTACAGCCCAAGAAGGACCACAGCTAAGTCCTACAGTTTAATGCCGATTCCGAGCAGCGTGGGTCGAGAAGTTCTTCATGGCAAGTATGCTAGGGTGGGTTTTGCCAGGGACATTCGATGGCGTTGGTATTATTGGGATCCGAACTCGCTCATCCTGCGTCAGAGCTTAACACACTAACCACTGCGCCACGGCCTAGGGCATTAAAGACAATGAAATCGCAAACCAACTAGCTAGGAAATGCTTATGCAGCATTCCCAAGTCTAAGGTTAACTTTCTCCTAGATAAGTGGAAAAAAAAACCGCAACACCTATCTTTTTAGAAAAACGTTCAAGGACTCGGCCAATCAAAAAGATGTATACAGCCCCTGAACAAACACTCTCTTAACATCCTCAAAGTTAAGAAGACTGGTCAGCTACCTTACTGTGGTCTGGGGTATCATCTCAATAAAAATTAAAATTGCCGACTCTGTATTGAGGATGAAGAAAGTACATGGCACATACTATGTGAATGTGTTGCCTCTTGCCATCTAAGGAAGCGTATCCTTCTTAGGGAAATTATGACTCCTGAGGGGATCATCTCAGCTCCTACGAGAGACATTCTCAGCTTTATTAAGAAAGTGGAGAAACTCCTCGTCTGATTGGCTAGCAGGCACAGTGGATCTACATACATATGTATGTATGTACATAGGTCGCAGTACCCATATAACATATGCATCATACCATCATTCGAAATAGCACTTAATCTTTTCCACATGGAACTACGTACCTATGTATGTACATACATTCATACGTACTAAGCGCATTAAAATTTCTTAAATATTTTCGTTCACACAAAAGAATTGTTACCTCCTGAAAAGACAATGGGAAATGCGTTTCGAATCATACCATCATTTGAGTCTAGTGTATAACATGGTATATGTATGTACGAATTCTCGATCACTCATCATTGTAAGCAGCGACAATCTAAGTCTTCCATTTTCACTTCCAAAATCATGTTTTTTTCTGATGTTAAAGTATAGAGTAAGAAAGCAAAAGTGCTTCAGAAACCCATTAGAAGGCAACTTTGACTCCTTCTTAAAAAATACATATGTACATGCATAGATACATATGTATGTACGAGTATGTGTAACTTCTACCCAGATAGATCGGTAATGTTTTGGGAAATGGGTATTCCACTTATAATTACTTTTTTTGTTCTCTTCTTAATTTTGTCTTTTATTTAATGATAATGTTAAGGTAAAACTTTTTAGGTTTCATCAGATCAGGCTAGGAACGGTTGATCATTATAAAAACGATAATTTATCAACAAGGACATATGGCGTGCATGCATGTACATACATAGGTACTGTCATCCTCATCCAATATGAAAAACAAAATAAAGATAAAGGAAAAAAATGTCCAGGTCGGGTATTCGTCTTAGTCTTAGCCCTATGCTTCCTGATATTGTTATTATGTTATTATACGTACATACTATATACATACATATGTACATATATGCTTTCTTTGTTGTTTTTTCTTTTACTTGCATTTCTCATTCGTAAAATTAATATATGCCTTTTTACGGGCTGCCACTCTGCTTCCCTCATAATAGGATTTTGTGTAATACTTATAAATAGGTATATGGTGTATTATGTCTTTCTTCTTCGTACACCGTGTTATTATACTCCTTGTTTTTCTTTACATATTTTTTTTTACTTGTCCGTACACTCTTGGATGTGATACATTCCAGAATCCGAGAAGAAGAAACGAAACGTCTTCGCACCTTAGTTTTCCCATTCGGATATGCACAACAAAGACCGTATTACTTATTATAAATTACAGAATATTATAACCCTTATAGTACCTACCTACATACAGATATAAGGCGAACGTATTCCAAACACACTTCTTTCAGAGTTTTCTTGTTATTCTAGATAGCTGAGTAATGACTTTAGGATAGGCCAAGAACTTACACTGTATGTTAAGAGTATTACCACATCTTAGCTTTCGAATTTATTATAGCAAAAAGGCTGGATGTGAAGGGTAACTTTTCGTATGGAGTGTAAAAGATTTCTAACAAAGCAAAGATGCTGCCATAGAAGAAGAAGTTGAAAATAAAACAAATGAATCCAGGAGCGGAGTATGAGTGCCAGTGTAGAGGGAAAAAGGAACAACTTTTGCCGTAAAGGCAACGGATTAGTTATACAAGAAAAGAAGGACGACTGAAGGAGCCGACCAAAGAGAGGGGGGAGAAGAGATTTTCACCGAGAGAAAACTAAATAAATAAATACATTTTAAATTTATGATTTTGGGGCAAGAAGGGATGTGATGTTGTGTATTCTTTGAACTCCATATAAATGGAATTCTCATTTTGTTAGTATCTGTATATGTATGTATATGCTGTTGTGTAAGGTTTTTTTTTTTTTTTTTTTTTGTTTATATTATTTATTATTTGATTTTTAACTTTCATACGCAACTAACTTTTCTCACACATTTTTCTGAAAGATATGTTTTGTTTAGTTTTACGATTTTTTTTTTTCTTCGTCTTTGACTTCCCTCTTGTGTGTTGCCTGCTTACCATTCAGCTCTTGCTTTGTACAATATTTTATTAAGATACACACAGACGGCGGCGGGAGAAAATATCTTTTAAGTTGGTGTAAACACAACGCACAAGATAGCGGGTAAATTAAAAGCGGCATTCATCGTTTTTGTGTTTTTCTTCCTATTCCTCTTCCACCAGTCACATGTGGTGTTTTTCAACGGAAAATAAATAAAATAAAATGGAAAATAATAATAATAATAATAATTTTCTTCAAGAAGTTGATGAATAGAAGAGTGAATGAATGGAACCGGATGGCGAGGTCGGTATCGTGTATAATTCTCTACGAGTACGGGTCTATGGCAAATAGGTTATTGTGAATGTATTTAATTTTCATAGGTATGCATCCGAAAATCTGACGGGATTATGTTAAGTGCATTTGAACATTATATGGGATAGAAGAATAAAAGTATCTGTCCGAATGCATGGGTTAGTGACCCTCGATGGAGTCTGTGCTTTGTTCGTGGTAAAAGAGGATTGGTTCTTTACGATTCTTGTTTTGTTTATCTATTACCAGTTGCTTTTAAAGTTAAGTCGCTTTTTAAATATTGAACAATTTTACACTCTTCTCTTTTCTTGCAGTCCCATGTCAAGATTCTGTATTTATGTATGTATTGTACTTGTGTACATTACTAAAAGGCCTAAAGGTTCTCGATATATTGTTGGAACAGATAGATAGATAGATATAATTTTTATTCATTCCAACTTACAACTAAATCAAACAACAGTAGTAGTCGCTAATATTAATTGGAAAAGAATAATAGTGGTCATTCGATAACTAATAGAACATTATGTCCTGAGTTAGTGTTGAATGATACTTCAATTTTATTTAAATAATATAATTCGGTTCTGATGTGGGGTGACAATCAGTACTACTTAAGAAATGTATAAAAGTAAACAGTTGATTCAGATAAATACAATCCAAATTACACTTATATAATTTACAAGGGAAAAAATTCAGAGTATAAAGAAATAGTTTATCCAGAAAAGAAAAACAATTCAAAAATATTGTATAAGCCTCATTATTATTAACTTAAACAGTATTATTCATGCCGAAGATTTAAACATGATTCTTAAGAGAGATTCAATGCTTGCATAGTTAATAGTAAATAGCCAGTCTTTTACTTTAATTAAGAATGAGCGAAGGTTGTAAGTTATTCTAATAAAATTTGATAGTTTGTTGAAATAATTTGGGGCTGTAACGGAGTAAAAATGAGTAAAATGAGTTCTATGCGCAGCTGGTAAGTTGACAAGAGCCAAGTTATTTACATGTAAGCTATAAATTCGTTTTTACCACTTCGTTTGAAAAACTCCCTAAGTACTTTAAAGACGTACAGGTGCCGTAGTGGTAAAATTCTTAGTTTTTTGAATAAAGGCCAGGTATGAGTGAAACGATTACAATTAGAAATGATACGAATTAAGTGTTTTTGTGCCACCAATAAAGGTTCCAACGTAGCCGAGTACGAACCTCCCCAGCAGGTGATTCCATAATGCAATTTTGAATGTGCGAGGCCATAGTAGATTTGAGAGAAAACTTTCTCAGAGCAATAGGGTTTGATGAGGTATAGTTTACGAGTCACCAGCATCATATGGGATTTAACTGCTTGAGTATGTTCCTTCCAGCTCAAGTTATGATCGATTATGACTCCAAGATATTTAATATTTTTCACTGACTCGATCACAAAGCAGCTAGTAGAGCATTGGCTGAAAGCGGAAAAATTGTTAATACCACATTTGTGTACAGGTAAGCTGAACCTTCCACAGTCATATGCATGAAAACTCAGATTGAAATCATTTAACGCATTTCCCGATATTTTTATAGAAATCAGCTTCGTTTTCTCACTGATAACTAATTTGTAAACAGCAAACCAAAGTCTAAATTTTTCTAAGTCTGCTCCGATCTGTACTATGCATTCAAAAGTTGTTTGATATCGATTTGTAAAAGCTATATCATCGGCAAATGCAGTGGATATACCAGTAAATTCCTGAGCGAATAGAGAATTGATGCAAATCAGGAAAAGAAGAGGCCCAAACACCGAACCCTGTGGGACGCCATTTCTTAGCATACGAGGATTACTTAAGGTTCCATTGATTTTAACTATTTGTGTCCTATCTTTTAAATACGTTTTAAACCATTCAAATATTACTCCTCTGAAATCAGCATTATATAGCTTGTCTAGTAATAGCTCATGGTCAACCATGTCAAATGCTTTCGTCATGTCAATAAGCAGGGCCATAGTTGAATGTTTATTGTTGGCACCTTCATACAACTGACTACACAACCTTAGGATAGCATCTTCTGTTGACATACCACTTCTAAAGCCAAACTGATGATCTGAGAAGAAGGGGTTATGATCTAAAAACGATAGGATGCGGACTTTAATCAGTTTCTCAAATATGTACATACGTATATATGTACTTACATATGTACGTACATATGTATATGTACATATTTTATGACATTTTTCTGTTTTTTATATATTGGTAGTAATGTCTACACATAAACATTTTATTGAAAACAAGTTTTGTCTGTCCAAAAATATTTTTGTCACCGGCATTCTGATCAATTAAATAAGAGAAATGTGTTAAAAGCGATTTAGATCGATTTACTAAATTAGATTAACTTTCTTTTGGAATGCAGCAATTAGTTATATATGTACATATACATATATTTATATATGTATGTACTTGACTTTTAGGTACATCGACCTATCGCCAATTTTAGTTTTGAAAGAAAAAAATTCAAAAATCTGATATCAACCTAAACAATAACTCATACATATGTATGTATGTATGTGTGTATGTACATTTATTAAAACCAAGAATAAGAATAGCGAGTATCTTTTCATCAAGTAAACAAAACAGGAGACAAAAACACACATAAAAAAAATCGATCCATTAGACGCAGAGGAAGGAAACAATGAATAAAGACAAACAACCGACCGAGTGGCAAGAAGAAAAAGAAAAGACAAGAAAACTCACCCGCTCTTCTTCTCGTATCATTTCTGCTATTCCGGGCTTTATTTCCAAATCATCGACATGACTCATACCGATGGCTGCAGCCGCGGCTGCCGCAGACAATCCGATCGGATCCATCTGTGGACCGCCGCCAAGTGCTGAGAATGCTGCTGCTGCCGATGCTGGTGTCAGTGCGTTGGACGGGTGCGCAATCTGCTGTTGCTGCTGCTGTTGTTGGTGATGTTGTTGCTGTTGATTAAGGGGCTGCTGTTGTTGCAAAGACGTCGTCGAAGATGGTGGTGTTGGCGGCGGCTGTACGACAGCCTGATGAGAACTTTGAGCAATAGCAGCAGCAGCAGCAGGAGCGGTAACAGCTGGCGTACTGCTTACACCGGTAGTGGCTTGTGTCGCTGATGATAATGGCGATGACAGGTCATTGCGATTTTCATGCACTGATTGATGACCACCAAACGAATTGGTCCCGGGTATGCTGAGTGGACTAGGCGCTCTGAATGATTCATTTGATGGCCAACGTCTTTTACGCGTATTTCGCAATTGTTGCTGTTGCTGCAGCTGCAGTTGTTGTTGCTGCAAAGTGACATCTAAATCTCCCCATTCGCGTGAGAAACGCGGTTTCTTCGCTGCCACTTCGGGTTCGGTGAATGGTGTAGGACCGGGGGAATCAGCAATTTGATTTGTGCTATGACTACTTGCACTTGTTATTCCCTCGTTCTTGTGTGTGCCAGGACTCAATGTATCCCTGTCAGTCGTTGCAGAATTGCTATTATTATTTTCGCCATTAACATCGGCTAATCCGCGAACCTTAAGCATTTCGGCTATTCGAAGAAGCGGACCGATTTGATCTTGACTTACATTTATTTCACCTTTGTACATAAAATCAACAATTGCCTTGAGTTCGGGCCACTTGACGTCACGCATTATTATGATGGGATGCTGACAAGGGTTGTCAACAAACAAAGCTTGAAAGTATGGGCTACACGCCGATAGAATCATTTTGTGGGCCTTGATAGATTGGCCATCGCAAGCGAGTGTCACATCAACAAACGATTCGCTCTGCAGCAATTGGTCGAAGACGCTTGTGAGATTTGTTTGATAATTATTCCAACGTAGGCAAAATTGCTGATTGGGCGGTGTAGGCGTAAGGGCCGGCGGATTTTGGGAACAAGGGGATGAAGGTGGGTTGTTAATTAAATTAGTGGTAGCCTCAGGAGTAGATGGTGGGAGATTGTATGTCTTTTCGGACATTGTTGACGACGATAATACTGTTGATGATTTGTAATTCGTGCTGGTTGTGCTAGTGGGAGAGCTTACAGAGTGGGGCGATGATGCTGAGGGCATTACAGATGCTGGTCGTGGTGGCGGTTGGGGTGAAGGATTTGCAAATAATGGTGTCGAAGATCGTTTCTCACCGGTTGAGGAAGTATGCGTGTGCAATTGTTGATGGAGATATGGCGAAGGAATTCGCGGAGTCGAAGCAGGTGGTGGTGATGTGTCGGTCGACATGCTGATTGATCGTGTACCTTGAGACGTTTACCAAATTAGTAACTTCCCTCAATGAATCGAATGGTACGTTTTTCACTTATTTTCGCTCTCACATCGGAGTTGCACTGCTTTCTTATATCTTTTCATTGCTTCCTTAATTCTTCCAAAGCCACTTTCATTCATTCATACAGATACAAATGATAGGTATGATAGCACAAATCGCATTGAATTTAATTAGTGTGACAATCAATTTTGGCCCACGTATGTATGTATCTATGTACATAACTTATAGAGCGGCGAGCGCGAGGCGGTTAACTGCAGGCATTCCGATTGCGTGCAGATTCCGATCATTCAGTGTTTTCCGTTTGTTGCCAATTATGTATGTATGTATGTAAGTAGGTACTGAGATGATATTACAAATTACATATGAGTAAACAATAACAATGACGTCACACGAGTTGAAAACTTAAAATTGCGCCCCTCCGTGATGGTGATTAATGCAACTCAAAACTGGGAAAAACTCTTCCCAGCACGAGCGTCTAAATTTGACTGAAATCATTTTGCACATTTTGATACGGGAAAACACTCGAATTTAATTCAACATCAATATAAAGTAGATACTCAATACCAACAACAAGTACACGCATGCTATAAAAGCGAATAACATTGCTCCAATACATGAACGAAACAACTTTGCGAGCAATGCTGATGCCTGGTGCTTGCTGTCGCCAGTCGGTGGCTGCCCCATGATGGAGCCGTTCGTTTTTGTGTATTATGGTGGTGGTGCTCGACTTGGCTCTTTTTCTGCCATCGAGTTAGGGTGAGAAACCTAGAGAAATACAGAAGCTCGTAAGAGACCGGGGCAAAAGAGACTTTAGTTTGATAGTTCACTCTGCGTATATCCTTCTCGAGGTAGGTAAAATCATTTGGTCAATCTCTTCGACCCAGACCGCCATGATGTACTGTTTACATTTTGAAAACAAAAAATCTGCATCTGGTAGCGCATTCTCTAATCTCTCATGAAATGATGGCTCAAAGTACCATTTGGAAGAGCGTATGCTCCCTCTCTCTCTCTTTTCTCGAGGCCAGAAATTGTTTGAGTGCTCTTCAATGAAATCGCAGCTGCAGTGTGCTTTCGATGTTGTTTTGGGTTGTTTTTGTGCGTTGTTTTTTTACTTCGTTCTCCATTTATTCCCCGATTTTTTTACCTCTTATTGTTTATGATATGGCTTGAATGTACACAGTGCACATGCTGCTCCTGCTGCTGTTTCTGCTGGTTTTGTCCATCTCACATGGGGGGCTTTTTGGCTCTGTGTATACGGTGTTCCTTTATCTATGTGTTGTTTTGTTGATAGTTGGATAGCCCAGCCCCCTTACCAATATTGTGCACTAGGAGTTTTTTTTTTGGATGCATTTTGGAAGTGTGTGTAGATTGGCGGATAAGTTGAACGGTACTGTGTGTGGTTATGGATACAGAATAGAGGAGATTGTGTAAAAAAAAAAAGAATTCCGGTGGATATAAAAATAAACATAAGTATAGAAATTTGCAAAAAACAGCTTACGTCCTTTTTTATTGGTTTTCGGGCCGTGATGTCACTTGTAGGCGGTCACTATTCTCGCAGAGATTGTTTTAAGTATGTATTTCTGTGTGGCGATTTCGAGTACATGCAATTGCTATTTATTTAGACTAGACTAAGGGCTAGAATAAAAATAATAAACGTATTTTAATCACATTATATTACGGACATATTAGATTAGAAATATACGATGCGAGTAATGGCCGTATTGGGTTTTCATAATTCAAATAAAAACACTTTTTTTTAATAAGAATAACAGAACTATGTATCTATCTGCAATATGTAGCTAATTATTTTATTTAATATCATTTAAAATTCATGTTCACCTTTTACTTTATACAAATATGTATCCATTTTCTATTTTAAACTGACTGCTACCACATAATAGATTAGTAGAGAATTAGAATTAGAATTAGGCCAGTAATCCCCCACTTATAGTTCACGCAAAAACCCTGAGTTCATAATAAAACTTAGTACACATGTACGCTTTTGAGTGAGCTAGCAGCGATTTCTTCTGCTTAAAGATAATATGTACTTGCCTAAGTGACGATGACGTGCACTGACAGAGCAGTTACAGTGGCACAGTATATACTCGGCTGTTTCTTCGTCCTCATTAAACATTCTGCAGTTATGTATCATCTTGTATAGTACCCATGGTTTTGAGATGAAAGGAAGCCTGTGACTGCGAATCTGAATTCTAGAAAGCAGGAGGTTGGTAGGAACGACTTGGCTTGTCAACTACCTTCCGTTTTTGACCAGTTTACACAGCATTTCTTGGTGCTGCTAGGTACATATGTCGCAGAAAGGAGCCTTTCCTTGCTAGTAGGTCTGCTTTTTCGTTACATACATACATATTTTTTTTTCTTTTTTTTACATTTTAAAAGCATTTTATTAATATTTTTCCAAACAATTTATTCTAGGTAAAACGCTTAAACCTATCTTAAGTATCTTATCTATTTAACGTAGCATACTGGACCTGAACGGGCACTCTAAGCTATACAGTATATTTTGAATTTTGTCTTTCGACGTCTATTCTATTTGTTGTGGAATTCGTTTATTAGTATTAAGGCTAAGAAAAATTAGTTAAAAAAACTTAGCATATTATTAGTGGGACCTACATATGTACATATATGTACATACAAATGTACATATGAATGGCCGCTGTGCCCAGTTATCCAAAAGAGGTGAACTCTATTTGTGTTGGCCGGTTGGTTTAATAGTTGTAGGCAGTCCAATATCAATTTGAAGATGACTTCGTAGCTCTTAAGGGTCAGAAGTGCGGTCTTACTGTTAGAGAGAATATAAATGCTTTTGTTTGTTATGTCTCTGTTAATATTTTCTCTGAGGCAGAGTTCGATTGCAAATATATTCGCTTGAAATACTAAGTTATACCTGTCCATGATGTGATAGATTTGTGTTCCGGTATTAGCTCCGTATACTCCGGTTTCAACGCCTTCGTTCGTTTAGTAAAACTAGACTAATAAAACGGAAAAGAAAACATGATGTACGATATTTACAATTACATAGTAAAGATGTACTATTGCGTAACATGAATGGTACAAAAAGCTTTAAGCTTTCACATATTATGAACCCAATCTAATCTGTTTGTATGTATGTATGTATGTTGGCGTTACAGTCCATGAAGAACCTGAGCCGAGCTTCTCTCAATCACCCATGTTGTGTGTGATTTCATTTTCCCATAGGTGAAAGGGACCTACAATTTATTGCCGGTTCCGAACGGCGAATTTCGAGAAGCTTTTCATGACAATTTTACTACAGGGGGTTTTGTCAGAGCCCCGCTGAGGAGAAACACCGTGAAAAACACGTTCGATGACATGGCGGTGTCGGGATTCGATCCCGTGTCATCGGCGTCAGAGGCCAACACACTACCCACTGCGCCACATCTGTTTGTGTTTCCTTTAAATTTTACCGAGTGATTCTAGTTGCGTTTAATAAATATGCAATTACCAGAATGTGTGCTTTTATACACACATAATACATATTCTATTGCATTCGTCTCGTAATATTGACATAACGATCACTAGCCTGAAAGCCAGAATTGAAATAAGTTCACATATTTATAAAGTCTTTTGTTAAGCACTGGATGGAAGTAAACATTTAAGTTTTATGTTGAACTGTCACGAAATCAGTTTCTTCTTATCTTCATAATTTGACTTAAATCAGTCGTCTGAAATCCTCAGTTATTTAAAAAGGACATTTCTAGAAGCACTTTCTAAATTACATAAGTGGCAGCTAAAAATGCATTGCTTTTGTTGCCTTACACCTTGATCATTAAGTACACAGAATTACAAACAAAACCTTCCCTATTCCGTATTTAGTTTAGATTTAGATTTATGTATCTATTAAGCTTGAAGCTATCTTTTACAAAAGTTGTACAATTGATTTTAGAAAACTTAATAATACCTTAATTATAGTTTGTTTTGATGTAAGGAGGGGATGTGAGTTCGATTTTCTTACGGTCGGTGTGGCAAGCTACTAAGATCATGAACTACATTTCTCTCAAAAAGAAACTATGTTTTCTAAGCAGTTTTTCTTTATTTTGTTTTGAAAAATATGCTAGAGTCATATTATGTATGCATTTCAAAATAAAGCCATCAATGTGTTTCTCCCAAAAAAAATATAACCAAAACGCTGATTCTTGTTTTTTTTTTTTTTGTTTTAAGCATACATACATACATATGTATGTACACATGTCATACCAACACCCCAAAATGTGTCCTGCCGTCTTTATTTCGAAAATTGAACAACAAGCCTGTTCGAAGTCTAAAACGCCAGCACCAACCACAAGAGAATAAAATGAAAACAAAAATCAAAAGAGACATTTCATTGTATTTGACTGCAGTTTTTTTTTTTTTTTTCAAAACCCTTCAGATGTACATACTAGTATATTTCTTTACAAACCAAAAAACACAGAAAGAAAGAAAAAAATAAACAAATGTTCTATGTATCCAAAAGGAGTGCATAAATAGAAACGTGTCCTTTCGCTAATTTTTTTTTATTCTCTCTAATGTTTCATAATGTGCACACATGTGTGTATATTTAGATATACACAGGAGAACTTACAAACGTATACAGTCGTACAGGACATGCAAATTCGTTTTTCGAACGCGAAAGTGATGGCTTGGATATTCTTTTAGTTTTATTTCTTATCAAAATGTCTGTATGTATGTAGGAAAAGAAGAAAGAAAAGAAATTGTTGCGCTAAACATTGTTGTCGACGCTTTGTATTTTGATTTTTTATTACGAAAAATGATGTTACACATATGAATGTGATATATGTAGTATACACATATGTATGCGCATATCTATTTAAGTGTACGTTGGCCATAGTCGTTGCCGGAAAACCATTTGACGGGTAGGCAGTCGACAAAGGTAAGGGAATAGCCCGGGAGTTTTGGCAAAATGCAAGAACACCATCATCATGTGTACTAACGTGGCATGGAGAGTTGGTACAGTTGTCCATCAAACAACGTTCACCCTCTCTCTATGCCGGAAGCGTCGAAAAGGGTGCTCCGTGGAAGCGACATTGCTAGTCTCTGCCGCCACGTCATCTCCCTTGACCACCTTTTCTGATCGCCAAACGCTCTACTCCACTCTCCGCTTTCAATTTGATAAATCCATACATTTTTCTGCCGGATTCGGCTGATTCTCCGGTTTCTGCTGCGACGCCGATACTTCAAACCCCCCCACGGATATCTATTGCCCGTGAGGGTGTTTCAATCATTTAAAACTAGACCTTTCAAAATGTATGAATTGAATACATACATATGTACCTATATGTACATACGTACATATGTATGTATGTACATGCATGGATGTATGCTGTCTTGCTAGATGTGAATACTTGGCTTAGTTTATGAAAATATGTTTACGCTTTTGTAGAAGCGACGTTTCTACTTATGGCATCTTTTTGACCATAAGTAGAAATTTTTTAGTAATGTTAAAATTGGACGAATGTGCCTCTATTAAACTATAATATATTTGTATTACAGTTGGTGTTAAAACGAACCGAAAGTATAGATTAGATAGTAGATAGAGGGTAAGCATCCATGATGTTGATAGTATGCAGCAACTAGAATTCATTAAAACCAATGTTGTTATAAACAAGAAAGGACGCTGAATAAATGATTTTGCCTTAAACTGATATACTGCCGTCTGATGAATAGTTGTCCTGAAAACAGCAGAAGAAACTGTTGAGTAGATATATGTACATACATACATATGCACGTATAGTGCTCCTTCCCTATTCTACTTCCACCATGTATTCAAATCATATATTGCAACAGTGTCCTTAATTAGTCCGCCGTTCTCCTCAACCAGATAGTATAAGCGTTTCACTTTCATTTGAGTAATAATGCAAAAATGCATTCTCTATTCAACCTATGTACAGTATATGTATATATACTACATGCATACCCCAAACATTCCGTGTGTACAACTTTTTTTTCCCACTTCATCCAAAACAGGGCTAACTAGTTGCATTCATTAATCCAAAATGACTCAAGCGAGGCGCCACCCCCGCCATCTTTCACCGTCACCATCCAACGATGCACTCTTTCAATGCCGTCACCATCATCCCCAACCATCATACATTTCACCATCGTTCGCGACCCATTGTGGCATAATCGTGTAAACACAGCACCAAACACTTTGCGTGTTGCCACAGGTGGTTGAATGCAGTTTCCCTTGACAAAAAAAAAATTGGAAAAACAAAACAGAAAGCAACCCATTATCAACCAAACGCATCATCGACCAAACGGTAGCCCATAACAGGAAGCAAAAAATCATCGGCCACTGCACGCCGAATAAAAATTCCCACAGAAAAAACGAATCGCGCCTCCGCCTCACCACCTCGCGAACATGCACCGGAATTTTCAATCACTACAATATCAGCGGCTTACACTTTCATACCTCAAACATATTTAACGAGTGATTTAACCCTCGAAATGCCAACTGCCGCTCCGCACAATTATCAGCCGATGGAGGTAGGTACCTCCCAATGCAGAGATTTAAAACTGCGCTACAAAAGTCAACGTATAATTCGACAGCGGCGACGGATTGCAATCGGCTAACGCGGTCATGGTCATCGAATCGCCTCTAATCCAGCCCCGAGTGCAATGTGCATCATCGTGCAGCACAAAAAAAAAAAAGCGCAGCGCGCCAAAAATCATAGGAAAAAAATCATGGAAAACGCACTGTGAGTGGATTTACACCCGCGGAAGCTCACAACCTTAACGGGGTGGAATGAATGACGCTGGTTTGGGCTGTATCGTTTCAAATAGAACCAGATCAGGAAAAAACAAAACGACAAAAGGACGAGACCATTATAAAAAGTACCCAATGTGGGATGAAGGGTTGCATCCACTAAACCTCCAATTTGCGGTCACCGTGCTATTTAAGCGTTAAAAATTGCCAGCCTGGTCGCTGGAGGTGCGATGGCAGTGACTGCTCTGTTTTTCCGGTTTTTTTTTTTTTTTTTTTTTTTTCTTCTTTTTGTGATTGCGGTTCCCAGCCTTATTCACTGCACACTTTTTTTGTGCAATGAAGCCGACTCACATAAATGGGGTTGCATGCAGCCACTATGCAACGCTGGAATCTGAATAGCCGGCTGCCAAGTCAGTATCCCTGATGCAACAGAGTGCAAGCAGGTAAAATATGCGGCACGCGGAAAAATCTGCCTGCAACGACCGGCAACGAAAGCAGTAGAAGTTCGACGTCTGTTTTTTTTTTGCGGCCACCTACATAGGTATGAGCAGGGTGCATCTGATTTTTGGATAGAGTTCGATTCCCATTATCCTGAAACAAGTGTACAAGATACGAGTGGGTGTGCGTGTGTGTGTGGAAAAATGAACGGTACACAAAAGCGAGGAAAAAAGCTAAAAAGTGGAGCTGGAACTGGTCATCTATTCGCAACGGCAGCGCAGCACACGATTGCACTTCGCGAATGCATTCAACAAACGCGGAACGACGGATGAATGAGGCGACATTGGCGCCAGGACTGCTGCTACTTCTACTGCCACTGTTGCATGCTTGTACGTACATTCGAGCACTACGTCAGACTAATATTGAAAAAGTGAAATTTGGCGCAAAACGATGCATTTTTTCTTGTTTCCTGTTTTCACGTTTTTGTTTTTTTTTTCCTACCCACTACGTGCCGTAATGCAACAGCAGCAGTTTACACCCCGTACCGCTTTGTGGTAGATCCTGTCATCAACAATGTTGCAGTCATTCACTGCCGCCACTGTTGCACCCTTTAGCATTCTAGGTCCGTCGAGTGCATTGAGCACACATGACGTGTCATAAGATCAAACGATGGATAACTGAGGGAGTTATCGTTTGCCAATAAGCGAGCTGGATTTAATTGATGGCTTTAATTGATTATTGAGCGCGCGATTGAAATCTTCAAAGTGCAAACATGCGTGGAGTCTGGAGGATTTGAATCCTTGCTTTTTTCGTGCTTTTTCTTTGTCACGATTTATGACTTTTCGAATCAATGTCTTTCGCCCTTAATCATTTGTCACTTGTTGAAGAATTTCTATTAGTCGCATTGATGAGGGTGATGAAGCTAAGCTATTGGCTTTCGATTTGATTAGGTGTAAAATTCATGGTCCAAATGAAATGAGTTTGATCAGTGTGAAGTGGTTGTTCGTGAAGTAAAAAAATCGTCAGTTAGGATTTGATTTTATTGAAACTCTACAAATTTAATGCTTAAAGAGGGAGAGCTCAAGGCACCAAGACGATGGTCAAAACCCAATTCAGTGCAATTGAAGAGTACGAATTTCCTACATGCATGCTGAAAGATAAAGAGAACATTTCATTCACTTCATAATGAGGTCTTCTTGCAGCAGGACATTTCACAGGAGGTAGTAGTCGACTTGCTTTGGGGGTATAACTCATAAAGGTCAAGAACCTATGTATCTATCACATACCTACATACATATGTTCTGTGTGAACCATTTTTTTTTTCAAAAATGAGGCAGACTTATTGTTTATTGCCGAATCCGAACAATGAATTTCAAAAAGCTTTCACTCATAAACTAGACACCATACTGTACATACATTTTGAATCTTAGCGTTTAATTAAACAGGTCTTCGTGCTGTACTATGTACATGTACATATGTACAGGTTTTGAAAAAACACAATCTGGGTGCACTATATTAATTAGCATGGCTAGTTGGCATGTTATGAACGGAATTGCATTAATGATTACAGAAATATTTGGCGGCTTTTCAAATTGAGCTTTTCTAAGATCTATATAAGACTCGGATTAGACATTTGCATCCTTGAATAGTTTCCCACTTCGACAAGATGGTAATACAACAAAGAGAGATATTTAAATGCATTTCCATCATACATCACCTAACCCCTGTCCAAATACGGCTTACGTACCAGTACCTATTTTTGACTCTGCTCCTCGCCTGTACAACCGCCCATTGATGTCTTGCATAAGAAGACTCTTTTGCTCCGGTAGCGTATGAAATGTTTTTGCTTCTCTAAATAGTTGTTAAGACTTTTTTCTACCTCATTTAGTACAGCATCATCGCCCACGATGAACACGAATTCGTGCAGATAATGCTGCCAATGTGGTTGTCAGTAGCTAGTAGGCAACAGTAGGATATTTGCATAAGCATACTATACACAAAGTTATAATTCTTTGATTAAACGGGCAACCGTCCATTTATGCAAACGGACAGGTTATAATAAATATGTTTGAGGAAATGCTGTAATTGTTTTCGCTGCAAAGGAAAAAGAGATAGAGCCATAATACAACAATCTTGTCCGCGATCGGTTTTTATCGGTGAACCCTTCATTTTGCATATGCGGTTCCTGTCATTGCCTCTTCCTTTCATACATATGTACATATATGTATGTACGCTGCAGTTGCAGCGCAGAGCTGAATAGATTGCATGACATTTCAACTACCCGTGTGGGATGAAAAGGCGATTTGTATTTTATACAAGACATTCTATTCCATTAGAACATCGAATGACACGTACTAGGCAGGTTTGTGTGGAAGTTATGGAAAAAAAAAAAACGCTTAAATGAAGAATTAATAATTTAGCTAGGTCTGTCAACTCTGGCCCTAGTAAGTAAACTAAATGAAAATAAATACAGTCAGAAGTATAGTGTATAGATGCAATATTAACACCAAAGTTGCATGAACGAATTACTGAGAATTATAACCAACTCGAAATTTGGTGGGCTCTCGTCCTTTCTGACAAACCACCCCTGAGAGTAGTGAATGAACATCTACGACCCAAAACCACTGCACTCCGTTCAGGTTGTGTGTCAAAACATCAACCTGTGCGAAACTCTCCCCCTCCCTGTTACCTTCGCTCGCAAAACGTTCAATACGTTGTAAGGCCTTAGCCTTGAGTGCGGCTATAAAAAAAAAATAAGAAAAATTGAGTATAGCTGTGACCCTAGCAAGTTTGCTTTGTTCTGGTGTCGTTCGCTGGTGGTGTTTTCGGGCCAAAGCCAAGCTTTCATAATCACCCATGTTGCTCATTGTGCTTCAGAGTCCACTTACCACTATGCCACGGCGCCCCCGACCCTAGCAAGTAAGCTAAATAAAAATAAATATATACAATTTGGACTATAGTAGTGTTGTATTTGATGATTCTATTCTGCGCCAAATGTTATCGACATAAATACATATATATGTATATGTATGTAAGTATGAAATGTGGCAACTAAGTTCCGGGAAAGAATCACAAAATGTTGTTATCGACCTTTACAATAGTTCCCCTCTAAATCCGCACAAGTTACTGTCTGGTCGGTAAAAACATGTTCACGATGAAGGATGTCGTGGATATAGAAAAAAAAAATGTAAACATTTCCTTCAGTCGCGACCTTGACATCCTTGCCTTTGTTGGCCGCTCCCCTCCTTTTTCCCCCCACATATTCGTGCACTCGTTTCCATCCACCGCCTGCAATTTTCGGAGGATTTCCGAAGGTTTCTTACCAGATTGCACTAAAAAATGAATCACGCTACTCGTAATGCGATTCACTAATTTTTACGAAAGTGTTTTTGTTTTTTTCTTAAATAAGCACAATACACAGACAAATTTAAGCATACAAGGGATTTTAGTATTGAAAGATAACTGACGGGAAACTGATAAAGGCTGAAGGCGCAATTAGCTCAACCTGGAGTAGATGCCTTCATTACAAAAGTATTGCTCATAGCAGAAAGTTTAGAAAATTGAAGATGGTATCAGAATCAGTCCTTTTTTACGCAGCACAAACTGCTGCTACTTTAAATACTAATATTTAATAAAAGATGCTCGCACTAAACAGGCTCCCCAGCCAGAGAGGAGGTTTGAGACCCCTGAATTTAGACTGAGTATCTCGACAGACGGTTAGTAATTTCAATATAAAAAATGTGGTCTAGGTGCGATCCGTAAGGCCCACACGACTAACTTCCCAGTTGGGAAAAATACAAACACCCATTTATTTTTATTTTTTTTTTTCATTTCTAACCGCCGACAAAGAGGGGTGTTATAAGCTTGAGGTGTCTTTGTGTCTGTCTGTGGCATCGTAACTCCTAAACAAATGGACCGATAATAATACCTTTTTGTTTTTCTTAGACGGATAATGGGTAATGTATCGGTTCTCGTCCTATCAATCACCTCAATCAACCAGTATCGGGTGCGGTCAGTACTTAGATGGGGAACCGCTTGGCTTGGGAACACCGCGGGTTGTTAATTTTTTTTTTTGCCTATTTTTTAGTTATTTAATTTCTAACAAAAAAAAAATGGCTTCATCGATTTTGCTGAAAACTTATTCAGTACTAAGCTGCGTGGAATGAACCCAATCTTATGTCAATACCATTTTTGGTTTTCGTGATTATGATGCGGAAAATGCACATGCGCACATAGGTACATACACACACACATACATCTCTATAAAAACCTTGGATTTGGATTCTGGTGACCTTGAATCGTAGAGATATGTCAAACTTTGGAATTTGCAAAATCGGCCCCATTACAATAACTTCCCACTGGGAAGTTAAAAATACGTATATCTACATACCTATGTAGACATAAAAAAAAAGGTTGTAAAAAATACATGAGAGTTACATAAAAATAAATGTACAAAAAAAAGCGAATAACACACAATCGATAAACCCTCTCTGCCAGTCCAGTTAGAGATAAACTAAAGCGCGAGCTGCATGCACTTACAGGCAGCAGTTTCGCACTTGCCCGTAACAATGACTACTAGATCATCAGCATATCCGATGACTTCGTAGTCACGTGTGGCTAGCTTGCATAGTAGGTCATCGATAACTATCGACCAGAGAAAGGGTGAAAGGATTCCTCCTTGTGGACACCCTTTAGCCGCCGATACTGTCACTGAGACCTCTCGGCATGTGGCTGATATAATTCAGCTATTTAGCATCGCCCTAATCCAGTAATGAGTGGGGTGGTTTACATCCCTGCAGGATAGTACAGTGGTGATGGAGTCATAGCAAGTATTGCCAAAAGCGTTCGTCTGATCGTCAACTGGGGAGTAGAACCAGGGAAGTGCACCTCAAGTAAAGTCTCCAGGGTTTCCCTGCGAATGACGGTAAGGGTCTGATTTACGAAACAGCTTGATATAGCACTTTATGGAGCCGGGTCGCAGTTGGTAGCGAGTCTATGTTTCCTCAGTTCGTGATTGTATTTCGTTAGAGCAGATCAAATCAATCCAACTATTATTTCGATATGATACGGTTGGAAAAATTTTGCGATACTTCTGCAAACGAATATTTCAACTGCCACTTAATTCATCCAACTACATCATTATTCTGTTTCCAAGGATTGTCACCTCTGCTCAAACGCGCCCTGAAAATGCAAATTGATTATACATAGATTGAAAGTTCTGAAGATGAATGATAAACGGCTCCAAAGATAGTAGTTCTCCAAGCCATAAGGACCAAAACAAGCTGCTGTGCTGATTGGATGGAGTTAGTAAGAGAAAATGAGATGGAAATAAACCTAAATATTATTAGACATGAAGAGTTAAAAGCTTATGTTTACCAGCTCAATTTAAAAAAAACTCACGCAAACAGCCTTGAATGACAACTAAAAAACAGTGTCCCCTTTTCTAGACAGATGTTGACGAACGACGCAATGGTACCAGTTACAGAGTTATGACTAAGTTCCCAGAACTTAATTGCTACCCCTCGTATTCATCTAATATGAATATCAACTAATTACTTCCCACCTCCTAAGAGATCTTGTGCAGATTAACCACGTTGCGTGACTGCTTGAGAAACAAGGGACCTACCAAACAGAAACTTCACTGCAAATGGTAAGAGTGTTGCTATAACACACCAAAATGTGTGTTATCATTGTAGTCGTTTTTTGTGAATTTAACGTGTGTTATTATGAAAGCACAAAAAATGGAAATTTCCCATCTATACAGACAAAAGGGAAATGCTCACCTATGTATGTATATGCAACCTTGGAAGAAAGCGAATGGCGACCCAAACCCAAGTGATCAAGTGTTCAAATCTTAAGGTTCCTGTGAACATTTTTCGCAGCGAACATCTAGTCCTCGCTCTCCGAGCATTTGTGGCTTCGAGACTCATCAAGCCAAAAAACATTGTTCTTTGTTCCCTCCGGCTCGAAGGACCAATCTAGAATGGGAAAGGAGAGGTTGAGTGTCTTTGCTTTTTGGTGGCTGCGGACATTGATATTTGAACTCGGATCACTGGGTTGAGAGTCTATTGTGTTAACCATTACGCCATGTATTCGACTCGCAAATTACTTTCTTGCAAGGTTGCATATAGTTGGGAAAGGTCCCTTTCGTTTGATTGATTGATCCAAATTGTTTCCATAATTATTAATAATTGCATAGGTTTATTTAATAAGTGTGTCGCTACAACACACTTGAAGTGTCATTAGAGTTTTTACTCCTGGCACACAATAGAACGTGTTACAGTTTTAACACGAATAAGTTAGGTAACACACTTATTCTTAAAATGTCTCGAATGACACACTGGCATTTGCAGTGTTCCAGGAGGAAAAGGGAAACAAGATCATTAAGGAGGACCGAAATTATCTTCCGATTAAATATTTCGGTGTTGTCTTACGAAGTTATGTTAGAATTTACTGAAATTCTATGTAACGTAATCAAGATAAAGACGAAACAGGGAAAGAAAATAGCTACCTGTTAAACGCTTATTTACTGCTCCTACATATTAGCTGCATTTTAAGCTAAGCTCGATAGGCGATAAAATGTGAGAAAAACCACACTGTGTATAACTGACTCTCGTATCAATTTCGACTTTCAAATATTTGATTCTTCATATACAATTTACACCATACATTATGGTAACTAAGTTGTCTTTAAATATAACAATTGACAGCTACAATTTCGAGGTAGTTAAGGAGTTTGTCTACCTCGGGGCAAACGTAAATTCCACAAATGACACCACAGTGGAGATCCGGAATAGAATCGCCCCTGGCAACCGCTGCTACTTCGGCTTGTCCAAACAACTGGGGTCAAAACTCCTCACTCGGAAGACCAAAGTCATGCTTTACAAAACGCCCATTCTGCCAGTCTTGCTGTACGGAGCCGAAAGCTGGACGATAAGCAGGACAGCGGAGCTGATTTTGGGTTCTTTCGAAAGAAAAATTCTGCGGCGGATATTTGGTCCTGTCTGTGAGGAAGGTGAATGGAGATGATGACACAACTGCGAACTCTACGAGCTGTACCAAGATGTGAATGTAGTCCGGAAGGCAAGGATCCGTCGACTACACTGGCTCGGCCACATCGAGCGCATGGACATCAACGTTCCAGCTAAGAGGGTCTTCGACTCCGAGCCTCCTGGTTCGAGAAGAAGAGGAAGACCGAACCTCCGGTTTAAAGACCAAGTAATCGCGGATGTAAGACATCTTGGTCTTGACAACTGGAAGCAGCGTGCCCGGGACCGTCAAGGATGGAAGGCAGCTATAGCTCAGGCTCAGATCCTCCATGGATCGCAGGCCTGATAAGTATGTAAGTAAGAAAGTAAGTTGTCTTTAATCATATCAAATTTAGATGTGGCATTGTGTCCCCTATACTTTCTCCCATGCGTTAATTAATGTCTCCTTTGATATCACTTTCGTGTATACAATTGTGTCTCTCCGTATATATAGATGCACCAAATATTCATCCGTTTTAAACAAAAAATCTTTTTAGAATAGCGACGCGTTCACTTTGATATGGATACCCTGTATGCACACATATCATCAAATGTGCAAAACATAGGAGAGCATCTATAATGCAGACAAGTCCATATACATATGTATATGTTGCATATTTTTTTAACACGACATTTGGTAATACATCCTTCCTCCTGGTATCATATATTCTATTTTGTTAGTTAATTTTTGTTTTACTTTCCCCTACACATAGACCTATGTGGAAGGGTAATGTGTTTTTTTCTTTCAAATTTGAAAATTGGAAGGCGCGATGTACGATATGAAAGATAGAATTTTACGTAAAAGCCACAAGGAGTAAAACATTAAAAAAAATAAGTTCTTGTACACGTATGTAGATACGTACTAAATATGTGCAAATATATGTATAAACGCACATATGTACCTATATTGCATATTCGCATGTAGCATAAAACTACATATATTGTACGTCTCACGTCGATAAAAATTGGATTTTACAATGCAATAGGCTTTAGGGGTTGAAGGTTTTCTATTACTACTATACTCTCCCGTACGGACTTTCGTCGCGAAATGTTCGCTTGACAAAATACAAAATTCAAAAGCAAAAATCAAAGAAGAATTAAAAAATTAGAACTGAGATCTGGCGGCACCGAAAGGCCAGGATGACGACGACGATGGCTATGACGGCGGCGAAAATAGCGAAATATCTCGCGCTCATATGACGGAACGGTGAGCGACGGACAAAACTCATCTCTACCTTGCATGTCGCAGTGCCACTCCTCCACCACTCTTCCGTTCTTCCATTTTCATTCCCTTACCCATTCTGAATCTAACGCTAGGCCAGCGAGAGCTCTTTAATAAAACAAATGTGCGCGAGGGCTCTAGATATCAGTTTTTTCTTGGTTTTTGTTTCTTTTCGTTGCGAAAAAAGCCTTTGCTTGACGTTTTTCTAATTTGGCTTTTTCTGCTCGTTTTAGATTTTTCTTTCTAGGCTTAAGTTTTGTTGCTTGATTTTATTTTGCCGCGATGTGATAGAATGTTTAAGGTCCACGTAATGGTAGTCTCTCAACCACTTCAACCTTCGGTTGCCAACCATATGAGTACCAATGCCACCACCATCATCATAGCCACCCATTATTGGAACCCATCCTTTAGCGAATTTCCAACTGCGTTTGGGGAGTACACAGGCCCTTTACGTGTTTCTCTGGATACACATCCGTTCAGCAGCGGTGGGATAGGTGAGACTTAACGAATATAGTACGTATATTGCTGCAGAGAAAATGCAAAAGGATAAAAATCGAATATTCCTTGCCTTGATGTAGAAAAGGGTGCAGCAGGAATGTATTCAGGATATCTATTGCTACGCTATGGAATAAAAAAAAGAAAAACGACCATCACGGGGAGTATCTTCAAATCAAGCTGCGGGCCTGCACATGGTCCTCGACTCCAACTCCAGCGGTGTTGAATAGAATACTGAAAATGCTATAGAAGTATAGAATGTAGATGTTTGAGTTTTGAAAATATAAACACAAATAAAATAAAGCAAATCCCTAGTACTCGTACATATATGCCGCGGCTTTGCGCAATCATTGTGTGTACGCGACCGACCGACGTGGAGACTGATTTCTTTTATTTTTAATTTGATTGGAACAGAAAATAAAATAATAAAATAACAGCGCCGAGAACGAAAACAACAACAGTCACTACAACCAGGCTAACACAAGCAACAACAAAACGAAAAATTAAATTAAATAAAATAAAAAAGGACAATAAAAAAAAAACAGGAAGCAAGGCATAAAAGGAAGACAATCGGTGCCGTCGAACTGATTCACCAGTATTCGCTTACCACTGGTACACACGCGAATATGTGTTCATTGTGCTTATCCCCCTCTTATGCAGTTCCGTTTGCCACTTTTCTTTTCTTTTTACCTCCCCCGAACCCTGCAGAGATATTTTGTTACGTATTTTAAAGTTTTACGACTAATTGGAACGATACAATTTACTCACAGCACGTTATTAGACAGCATCGCATTCGTTAGGAATGGGGGAGAAACAACCGCAGCACATGTCGCTGGGGAGACAAGGGCAAGCAAAAGTTTTACAATAAATGTTTCATATAAAAATACAACTTTTTCGGTGGAAAGATAAGCCAAAAGTTTTATAATTATTGTAAGAAAAATGATGACTCCTACAGAGTTGGTTGGTTGACCACTCCATTCTCCTCAATAAACTTGAAAATGCAGGATTACGAGGTTTCATGTTGAATTGGTTTAGTTCGTACTTGAAAGATTAGTCCCAAACAGTGAAGATTGAAGAAACTAGAAGTGGTATTATGTTTTTTAAGGCTAGGCGTACCTCAAGGCTCCGTTTTAGGCCCCATCCTTTTTCTTATATATATAAATTCTCTGTTCGCACTTAAGTTCCAAGGCACGTTAGCTGCTTTTGCAGATGATGTAAATAGGTTTCTCGTATGGCGCAGATAGTTGCCTAGACCTGATTTCTGGCATAAATATGGACCTTCATCTTCTAAGAACCTGGTTTTCCAAGCACAAGTTGGTCATGAGTGCAAAGACTAAGGTAATGTGTTTTAGTTTGTCACCATCTCCAGTCCCCGAAATTAATATTTACTTTCACTCACCAGAGTGACAAAAATTCGAACTTTATGTTTGCAATTGTAGGTCCGGCTTAACTTCTCCTATCTTTAATGACAATCTAAGTTGCAGTGACAAATGCTTCCGAATCGTGAACGTAAACGAATTTAAGTATCTGGGGCTTATCATTGACTCGAAAATGTGCTTCTCGAAACATGTAGATGCTTTAAGAATCTATTGTCGTTCTACACTTAGGCATTTTTTCTATTTGCGCAAAGTCTGTTCCACATTGCTCTTGAAGACTATATATGTATGTACTTTGGCATTTTTCACTCAAAGTTACAATATGGTATTGCTTGCTGGGGTGGTACTTTTAAAAATAAAATAAATTCTCTCCTATTGTTACAAAAATACATTCTTCGAAAACTATACCGAAAATCTGTGCGTCATCCTAGTTACCCTTTGTTCTGTGACTTAAAGATTCTCCCTGTTCGTCATTTGTACTGCTTTAAGAGCAGTAGAGCAAAGAAGCAAAGAAGTTGATCGCGTTTAACATGGCCAACGCCAGCTTCGATCTCTGTCCCTGCTCAATCCCAGTTGACACACAGCCTCCGCGTAGCCCCCCCTGGATAGCTACCCTGGCTCCGCCAAGAGAAAGAGGAACCTGTCCCTCCAGGTTTTGAGTTGTGCGTAGGGGTAACATCCCTATCACGTAAAAACCTACTTGTTCCGAAACGACAACAAGCCTCGGATACGGACGGATACAATGCTGACGACCCCTGCAAACGACTAACGGCCTTGAGAGTCTGCACCTGGAATGTGAGGTCCCTTAACAGACCGGGTGCAGGCGATCAATTGGAGCAAACCCTCAACTGCTATAAAGCAGATATAACTGCACTCCAAGAAGTGCGATGGGATGGACCAGGCAAAAAACGAATGGAAAACTGCGACATCTACTACGGGAACTGCTACATGGAGAACAAACAGCGCCTATTCGGGTGTGGATTCGTTATTCGAGGAAGACTCCGACAAAAAGTCTTAAGCTTCCGGGATATAAGCGAACGCCTCATAACAATCCGCATCAAAGCTAAATTTGGAAAAATTAGCTTAATATGCGCTCATGCCCCAACGGAAGAAAAGGACGATCGACTCAAAGAAGAATTCTACGATCTCCTAGACAGAACATATGCCCAATGTCCCAGCTACGACACAAAAATAGTCCTAGGAGATTTTATGCAAATCTGGGCAAGGGGGACATATTTGAGTCGATCATAGGAAAGCATAGCCTCCATAACACAACATCCGACAACGGACTTAGGCTAATCGATTACCTAGCGGGGCGTAACCTCCTTGTAGCAAGCACGCGATTCCCCCATCTCAACATCCACAAGGGTACCTGGCGGTCCTTTGATCAATCGACCACCAATCAGATTGATCACATTGCGACCGACGCCAGACACTCCTCGTGTATTCTCGACGTACGAACCTTCCGAAGGGCCAACATCGACTCGGACCACTACCTTGTTGTAGCCAAGGTACAATGAGGATATCAAGAATGCTTAGGAGTCGAGTAGGACTACGTAAGTTTGACGTAGGAAAACTGCAATCGCAAGAGGCTGCCGGAATCTTTGCCGATCGTGTCTCCTCCAAGCTCTCTCAAAATCCGCCCACAGCAGCACAAACAATAGAGCAGGAATGGGCGCATTGCCAGAGCGCCGTCAGGGGCGCTGCCTCAGAGGTGCTGGGTTTCAAACCGCCACCACTTAGGAACTCCTGGTTCGATGAACAATGCGAACAAGCCCATGCAGCAAAACAAGAGGCATATAAAGCCATGCTGCAACGACGGACGAGAGCTGCTCGCGAAATCTATGAGCAGAAGAGAAGAGAGGAACACACGCTTTTCAGAAGAAAGAAGAGAGAGCACGGAAAGCGTGAGATCGAGGAGATGGAGAGATGCTTCCGCAGGAATGACGCCCGTAAGTTTTACAATAAAGTAAAACAAACATGCCATGGCTACAAAGCCAGAGCGGCGGCCTGCAGGGATCAAAATGGAGAACTGGTAGTGGAGTCGCAGTCGCTGCTGAGGTTTTGGAAAGACCACTTCTGCAGACTGTATAACGGCGATGGTTCTTTTTACAAGTTATGTTTTTGATGGCATTGTATTTTGTTGAACCTTTTTCCACCATATTGCGGACGCATAAGTAGTGATAGGTCTTACTATCGCGTCATATAACCAGTGGTTTAAATCCCGCAAGTACGTCGACAGGCCCACAGCGCCTTAGTCGCCTTTGTGAGCTTGTTTTTGATGTTGAAGTTCCAGTTAAGTTTGCGATCAAGGTCAATACCTAGATACCTAACTTCTTCTGAAAACCCTATATTTGTACCATTTAAAGAGACGGGGTAAGTCTGAATCTTTCTTCTCTTCATAAACGGGACTAAGACTGTCTTATTTGGGTTTATCGATAAACACCAGTCAGAAATAGAGTGAAGCGCAAGTTGCATTCCTGTAACAATAACTACTAGATAATCGGCGTATCCGATGACTTCGTAGCCGAGATTGGTTTGCTTGTAGAGTGGGTCGTCGATGACTATCGACCTAAGAAGGGCTACCAATATCGTCACCGATATCTCTCCGGATGTGGCTGATATAATACGGCTTTTTAGCATAGCCCTAATCCAGCGGTTAGTGGGATGGTCTACACCTCCCCGGGATAGTGCAGTGGCCAGTCTTATCAAAAGCCCACTCAATATCTAGGAAGGCGCAAATTGCGATCTCCTTGCGTGTGAAACTATTTTCAACTAAGTGATGTAGCGCATTTTCAGTAAAACATTCTTTGCAATACGCATATTGAGTATGAATGTCTATCAGTAAGGCTGATAGGGCGATAGGAATTAGGTTGTTCATGATAAGAGAATGAATGATACTGAAGACAGACTTGAAAAAAAAAACTGGGAAACTGCTACCTCGTATGGAATGGTACACAAGTGGTTCACTAAGTTTAATTGCAGTCCTACGAGCGTAAAGCGGCCTACACACGCGCTACGGATCGAATGGATCGGTTTGAAGTCATTTCGCCACACACTTGTGGATCGGTATACGTTCTTCATTTCACGCTGTTCGCCGTCGAGTAAGGATGGATCGCGGAGAAAAAATAATTTTGTTGTGTGGTGTATATATTGTGTGAAAAAAGGAAAGAAAGGATAATGAAAGAGAAACGTTCACTGTGGATGCAGGAGTGGTTTCTGATCCTAATAACTTATTCATATATAGATACATGCATTCACAAATATGTGAATGAGGGTCTCATAATTCTATTGCCTATTGCCTGCGAGTGTTTATTGCTTGTTTCATTTTATGGCCTGTTTTCATTTTATGATTCGATGTTCACAGTTTTATAACATACATTTGTGCACATACGAATCATAAATACAATCATAAACAGACTGCAGAGATGCACTCTAACAACTTCGGGTGGACGTTTCCTAGACATCGTCAACCGCGCCACACACACGCTACCGATCGCAGGAATATCAAACTCATTTGAAAACTTGCGATCTGTAGCAAACTAGCCCACACACAGGACGATCTGTTTGAATCGCAACCGATCCATTCGATCCGTAGCGCGTGTGTAGGCCGCTTAAAACAGGCTGAGTGCCCAGGACGCTGAGTATCGTCATCACATAAAAAAAATCATCCGCGATACTCTGTTGAACGATCTGGTCAAGGTTCATGATATACATATGTATGTAGCCGAGAATTCGGCATTTTTAAATTATACCGTCATTCAAATCTTGAGTGACTATTTGGTCATAAAAATATTATCGACAAGATGGGTGCCGCATTTGTTGACGGTAAACCAGTAACGGGTTCGGATGAAGATTTCAAAACAGGATTTGGAATTCTGCAAACCCAGCGACACAGTGCGGTCCGAAGGTAAAAAGGAATAAGAATAGAGGAGATAATGATGGACGGTGCTCCTACAACTTTTATGCTGTACTGAGAGAGGGAAAACCGTGTGATTCAGTTAAAGAAATATTCCTTATATTTGACGTTATATCCAAAAGTGAGGTTCCTACTTACATAAGTGGCGCTACAGTCCGTGGCGAACCTGCCGCACGCCCAGTTAGTTAAGGTCCCCTTCCACCTGCGTGCGCCACCGATGATGCGGCCGTCCTCTGCCGCGCCTTCCTTCCGAAGTGGATTCGAAGACTCTTCGGGTTGGAGCTGTATTTTCCATGCGCTCTACATGGCCTAGCCACCTTAGACGCTGTATCCGTAGACGTCGTACCAGGCCGATGTCGCTGTACAACCGGTACAGTTCTTATTTATATCTTCTCCTCCATACACTGTTTGAACAAACGGAACCGTAGATAGTACGCAGAATTTTCCTCTCGAAACGACCAAGGGCATCTTCATCCGCTTTTGTTAACGTCCAAGCCTCTGCGCCCTAAAGGAGGACTGGGATGATTAAGGTCTTATATAGTTTCACCTTGGTTTTCCGAGAAAGGGCTCTACTTCTCAATGGCCTCTTGAGCCCAAAGAAACAGCGGTTGGAGTGATTCTGCGTTTTATCTCAGCGCTGCTGTTGTTGTCGCTGGTCATCAGTGAGCCAAGGTAGACGAATTCCTTGACCACTTCAAAATTATATCCGCCCATGGTAACGTTCTGGCCAATACGTCGGTGTTGTCCGTCTCTTTTAGATGAAAGCAGATATTTGGTTTTACCCTCATTAACTTTGAGACCCATCTTAGCCGCTTCTACCTCAATGCTTACAAAGGCCTCACTGACGTCTCGCTGTGTCCGTCCAATCACGTCAATGTCGTCGGCATACGCAAGCAATTGCGTAGACTTGAAATAAATCGTACCTCTTGTGTCGGCCAGTGACTCTTGCACGATCTTTTCAAGCACGATGTTGAAAAAGTTGCATGACAGCGCGTCACCTTGCCTAAATCCTTTTTTAACATCTCGGTTTGCTCATTACCGACCTTAATGGAGCAGCGAGAACTCTCCATTGTCATCCTGCACAGTCGGACGAGTTTGGCAGGGATGTGAAAACTAGACATGGCTTGGTATAGCTTATCTCTATACACGCTGTCATATGCAGCCTTGAAATCGACGAGGAGGTGGTGAGGGTCGATTAGGTATTCCTGGGTCTTCTCCAAGATCTGCCGTAGCATAAATATTTGGTCTATTGTGAATTTACCTGGCCTGAAACCACACTGATAAGAGCCGATCAGGTTATCCACCAACGGTTTCAGGCGTTCACACAATACGGCAGAGAAGATCTTATATGCGATGTTAAGGAGACTTATTCCCCTATAGTTGGCGCAGTTATAGGGGTCTCCTTTCTTATGGACCGGGCAACCGATGCTGAGATTCCATTCGTCGGGCGTACTTTCCTCCGACTATACCTTGCAAATGAGATGGTGCATGCACCTTACCAGCTCATCTCCAGCCGCCTTAAGAAGCTCAGCAGACAGGCTGTCTGCGCCCGCGGCTTTATTAGACTTAAGTCTTGATATCGCTATTTTGACTTCGTCTAGGTCGGGTGGACTGAATTCTGTTTCATTGTCGTCCATTACGAATGGCTCGTTCTGCCTGACAGCGGTATCTTGTCTATCATCGCCGTTATACAGTCTGCAGAAGTGGTCTATCCAAATCCTCAGCATCGACTGCAACTCTACTACTGCCATCTGCGTAGGCAAACAATTGTGTAGACTTAAAGTAGATCGTGCCTCTTGTACTGGCCGAAGAGTCACAGTCACATGATAGTGCGTCACCCCGTCTAAAACCTTTTTAACATCGAAGGTCTCGGTTAGTTCACTTCCGACCTTAATGGAGCAGCGAGAACTTTCCATCATCATACTGCACAGTCTGGCTAGTTTGGCAGGAATGTTAAAACATGACATGGCTCTGTATAAATCGTCTCTATAAACACTGTCATATGCGGCTTTAAAGTCGACAAAAAGATGATGCGTGTCGACTTTAAATGAATGGGTCTTCTCCAAGATCTGCCGAAGTGTAAATATTTGGTCCATCGTGGATATTCCTGGCCTGAAACCACACTGGTAGGAACCTACCAGATTGTCCACGAACGGTTTTAGGCACTTACACAGTACGGCAGCGAGGATCTTGTACGGAATGTTCAGGAGACATATCCCTCTATAATTGGCGCAGTTATTTCTTATGGACATTAGCACCGTGGCGCAGTGGGTAGTGTGTTGGCCTCTGACGCCGATGACACGGGATCGAACCCCGACACAGCCATGTCATCGAACGTGTTTTTCACGATGTTTCTCCTCAGCGGGGTTCTGACAAAACCCCCTGTAGTAAAATTGTCATAAAAAGCTTCTCGAAATTCGCCGTTCGGAACCGGCAATAAACTGTAGGTCCCTTTCACCTATGGGAAAAACCGGCCAAGTGCGAGTCGGACTCGCGCACGAAGGGCTCCGTACCATCTGTATATACATATAAATATGAAAGAGACTATGTATGTATGTTACCTCATCAGTCATCGCATTAAATCACATTTTTTGTATGATGACAGATCTTGGTTGCAGGCAGGTTATCGGCATATTACTTTGATAATCACCATTGAATTCAAATCAATTATCTTACTTGACAGCAACGATGTGAAAAGGTGAATAACAATAAATATGGGGAAAAGGTTTGCAGCTAGGATTAATTCATCAAAGACACAAACATATGGTCGACTATGTATGTTCAGTATGTGAGCAAGGGGATTTTTTGGATGAAAATCATGTCTGTTGTATGGGAGCCCCCCTTCAATATTAATTTTGTTCTGTTTTTAGTATTTGTCGTGGTAGCGGCAACAGAAATACATCATCTGTGAAAATTTCAACTGTCTAACTATTACGGTTCATGAGATACAGCCTGGTGACAGACGGACGGACGGACGGACGGACAGCGAAGTCTTAGTAATAGGGTTCCGTTTTACCTTTGGGTACGGAACCCTAAAAATGAAATCACACGCAACATGGGTGATTGAGAGAAGCTCGGCTCAGGTCCTTCATGGACTATAACGCCAATATACATACACATACATTTCTTATGGACCGGGCAGACGATGTTGAGATTCCATTCATCGGGCATGCATTCTTCCGATCATACCTTGCAGATGAGTTGGTGCATGTTCCTGACCAGCTTATCACCAGCTGCTTTAAATAGTTCAGCCGGAAGTCCTTCGGCTCCAGCAGCTTTGTAAGACTTAAGTTTCGATATCGCTATCTTAACATCGTCTAGGTTGCGTAGACGGGATTCTCTTTTGTGTTCGTCCATTGTGAATGGTTCGTTCAGCCTGACGGCGGCATTTTTGACTATCATCGCCGTTATACAGTCTGCAGAAGTGGTCCTTCCACAGTCGCAGCATCGACAACATGGGTGATTGAGAGAAGCTCGGCTCAGGTCCTTCATGGACTGTAACGCCAATATACATGCAAGTACATTTCTTATGGACCGGGCACACGATGTTGAGATTCCATTCATCGGGCATGCATTCTTCCGATCATACCTTGCAGATGAGTTGGTGCATGTTCCTGACCAGCTTATCACCAGCTGCTTTAAATTGCTTAGCCGGAAGTCCGTCGGCTCCAGCAGCTTTGTAAGACTTAAGTTTCGATATCGTTATCTTAACATCGTCTAGGTTGCGTAGACGGGATTCTCTTCGTCTTCGTCCGTTGTGAATAATGGTTCGTTCTGCCTGACGGCGGCATTTTGACTATCATCGCCGTTATACAGTCTGCAGAAGTGGTCCTTCCACAGTCGCAGCATCGACTGTGACTCCACTATTAGTTGTCCGTGCTCATCCCTGCATCCCTTACATACCTTAAGCCTAAGACTTTTGCACTTCTTGGAGCGCGGTAATGTCTGCCTTATAGCAGTCTACAGAGTTGACCAGTTGTCTGGCCGCACCTGGTCTGTTGAGGGACCCAACGTTCCGGAATTCGTTTCCTTTTAGACGTTTGCGGTTGTCGTCAACATGTAATCCGTCCGTGTCCGAGGCTATTGGTTGTCTCTGCTTATGATTAAGAAAATAGGTTGTCACCTCTGTTGAGAGAAACAAAAAAAAAAAAAAATTTCCGCCGTGTCAATGTGTCAAGAAACTACAAGTGAGCCAAATTCGTAATGTTTCAACGATTAGGGTAGACGTTGTTAGTTTTATTGAACTTGCTCACTGAGATCGACTATGGATCTTCATATGTTGGTTTCTAAATATGTAGTTATGGTTAGCCTTCTATATTGAAGATGAGCTTATCGGTGAAAGCAGTCGAAGCAAGGTTTGCAAGATGCCATTATAAATTCCGTACCGGACTTCTTAGTAAATACGATTGCTGTTGTTTGCTGATCACCCCATTGCGTTTATTGGAGTGTAGTATTTTCTAAGGTCTAAAATTTTCTTTGCCCATAGATATCAACATTTTTTCGAACCATGAGCTCTAAAGCTCTTTTTGTTACATGAAGTATATATACACCATGGCACATAATGCCTAACATAATAATCTTATGGGTAAGCCAGCATATGTATATACAAATGTATGTGTTTCAATCTATTAAGAATCTTGTCTTGTTCTGGAAAAAAGGCATTCGATATTGTTTAAAACGCCTGATCTGGCCATCGTCAGGTGAAAATGAATGCTGCATGGGATTCGAAAGTATAAAATATTCAACTAGGACGTGCATTGAAATTTGTTGTGCTCCTACACGTCGTGCTTTATTTGTAGTGCGAGAAGGTAATATTGCAACAAGGGGTGCATCCTTAATTTCGATTGAATTACCAACCCCATTGATGTTTCTCCACATACGAGATAAACTAGATGTTAAGGAAGAGCGGTCGGGTGGTGATAGAGATTGTGATGGCTATGGCTATAGAGGTGCTGGTAGTAGATGTACTATTGCCAGTGAATTATTTTTCATTCGTCCGTTTCGTTTGTTGATTTAACTCATTTGATCGATGTGGACGTCGGACTATAGCCGTTCGACGTCAGCCGTTAGTGGCTGCTCGACGTTATCATCGTCGTTCATCGTCGTCGCTGATGTCGTTGTTATTGTTGTCGCTATGAGTATTGCAATTGCCGTTGCTGCTGATGCTGATATGTGTGCAGACCCCTAACTGCTCTAAAGGCAAATTCTATAAATTTCAAAACTTATACGCAAAAGTCTCAATCCGCAGCGCAGCATCATACAACTGGACACAGGGAATGGTATTTAAACGCACAAGCTGTACACCTAGAAAATGTATATATGTATAGTATGTATGCACTTGTATGCATGCACCTATCTATGTGCACGCATAGATAAGTGTCACTATGTTCGCAGTAGTATTACCTAGATGAATTGAATTCAAGCCTGTACACACTCGTCGTAGGTACCTACAATAGTAGGTAGATACAGCATCACGGCTGCGACCACTCACGCACGCATCTACTCATATTTATTTTACTTGAATTTTGTAACTATTGTTTGAATACTTCTTCCAGCTATTATTGGAAACCTCAGAGGAGCTGCAATGACCCACCGTTTCTATGCCCTGCTATGGTCCTGTTCCGTATGGTTGAATAAATAGTGGGCTACCATGCTAGTCGTGCTCGGGAGAGTGAGAAAGAGTGCAAAGCGAGTAAACATTCGAGAAAGAATATCCCAGTCTCCAGGCTCTAGTCTCCAGTCACCAGTCACATGACATTTGACTATTGTTTTCGGCCAAGTGGGTTGGGTTTTTTGCTGTGCTTTCCTGTTTTGTTGTTCTGGTGGTACACATGATATTCCAAGCGTGTAGAATGGGTGCAAGCCTAATCTATGTTGGGTATTATAACCAGATGCGTGTACTATAGAACCAGCGTTCAGTTTAACCGAGATATTGTCTTCTCATGATTGCACGAGTAAAAATAATAACACAACGACATGAAATTTCTCCCAAACGCACGGTCTCCTCCTTCTACTGCACAGACGCATGGTCTACACCCTCAATGAACTCGTTGTTCTGTCTTCTGCCCTGCTCTGGTCGCTCAGCCCAATTCTAATGCTCAGTCACCCATTATGATTTATTTGAAAATTTTAGTTGCCCATTTTGAAAACGGCACTATGTCGCCGCCACTGCCAGTATCCACTCTTAGCCTATATGTATGTAAGCTGTAGCAATGGGCATCTTTGTGCACCAACAACTATGTGTGTTAGTGAAAGAGGGAGAGAGAGAGAGAGAGACTGACTCCTGTGGCACATACTGAAATTCAAAATCTGAAAATCTCGTGCATACCATATAAGTTGGATGGGATTGCTGCTTACTATTTCTACTGAGTGTTGAGGACAGTTATCATTCCATGAATACATTGTGAGACCATGATAATTCGAATAGTCATTATTTATATTCTTTGAAGTGTTTTGTATTCTAAAATTCTATTAAGGAAACCTCAAAAGTTTTGTGGTTAATTCCTATGGAACCGGACAAATATTACAAGTTATAGACACGTGCTGAACGGACAAGGAAGGTAATATACTTGCTTCCATATGCAATCCTTTTAATTACTTTCAAGTAACTGTTTGCATTAACTGATAGCTATGATGTTGATAAGATGTCCGATGTCATTTTGAATACATCGGTACATACATATGTATGTCCACCTGAATTCATTAATAATCTGTTTTAGCAATATTTTTTTATCATTTGTACTTCTTCTTCGTATCGGGCGCTACAGTTCGGGGTGAACCTGGACCTCAACCAACATGCCCCTCCAACTACCACGATCTTTGCTAGCCTTTTCCATTGCCGCACACCCAGGTGGTTGAGGTCTCCTTCCACCTGTGTGCGCCATCTTAAGTGCCGCCGTCCTCTATTTCTTCGTACCTCGGGGTTGGAGGTTGGTGTCCATTGATTCGCTCTACATGGAGTAGCCCTCTTAGGCGTTGAATCCGTAGACAATCCGTGACTGGACACATGTCGCTGTACAGCCCGTAAAGCTCGTGATTGAAACTTTTCCTCCATCCTCCGTCTGCGTGCATAGGTCCGAAAATCACACGCAAAATCTTTCCCTCGAAACGGCCAAGGACTTCTTCATCCGCTTTTGATGGTGTCCATGCTTCTGCGGCGTACAGGAGGACCTCGATGATAAGAGTCTTGTAATTGCCTCCTAAACCCAAAGAAGCAGCGATTGGCAATTTTGATTTCGCAACTGATCTCGTTGTTCCAGATTACTGCGGAACCAAATTAAACGAAGTGTTTTACTACCTCTTAACTACTTCTGGCCAAGACGTCGGTGTTGAGGGTCCTCCGCGCCTCCGCCTCAATACTCGTAAACGCCTCATTGACATTTTGCTGTATTCTTCCGATTATGTCAACGTTATCCGCAAGGAGTTGTGAGGATTAGAAATAAATTGTGCCGCTTGTATGATTTTTACACAATAATTTCTAATACGATGTTGAACATATTACACACACCTATCAGCTTATTTTCAAAAGGCTTCAGCCGTTCACATTTAACGGCAGAGAAAATTTTGTAGGCGAAGTTAAGGAGATTTATTCCTCTGTAGTTTGTGCACACCGATGCTGAGACTCGATTCCTCGGACATGCTTAACCATGTCATGTCCAGCTGCTTTGAAGAGCTCAGCAGACAGTCCACATGCGCCAGTAGCTTTATTCGGCTTGAGTTTCGATATCGCAATCTTAACTTCGTCGAGGTCTGGGGGACAGAATTCTCTGCGATCTTCGTCGTTAAGAAATGGATCATTCTGCCTGCCAGCGGTATATTGACTAACCTTGGCTTTTTTGCTTTATCTGTTGATAAAATTTTCGAACGTGATGCCAGCAGTAACACCTCTCCAAGTCCTCAATTGTGCACTCCTCGTGCTCTTTCTTCTTGGAACCTTGAAGTCCAAAACTTCATATGAAGTTCTTTTCAGGGCTTGTTGGCAAAGGTTCCACTGTTGTTCTATTGACTGCTTGGAGGGTTGAGATGAATGAGAGAACTTAAGGGAGACGTGATCGGTAAAAGTATGAGCGGTTTCTGGCGGTTGTACCTTTCCGACGTCATAACTTTGTTTTCTTGCTCTACTTCGCTGCGTTCGTAATATCCGTAGGTGCACCTCGGCTGCTACGTTGGCTCCTCGGAAAATTCTAACGTCAAGAATAGTGGAGGAGTGTCTGACGTCGATCGCGATGTGATTTATCTGGTTAATGATTGATTGATCTGACGACCGACAAGGTACTTGTGTATATCGAGGTGCGGGAAGCGCGTACTGGCTAGAAGGAGATTTCGCCCCGTACCAAGGTCAATCAACATGTGTCCGTTTTCGGATGTGGTGTCGCGTAGGCTGTGTTTGCCGGTGACTCGTTCAAAAAGGCTATCCTTATCCAGTCTCCTAGTACAATTTTGATGTCAAAGCTGGGACATTAGGCATACGTTCTGTCTAGAAGATCGTGGAACTCGTCTTTGGTGGAGTCATCCTTGTTTTCCGTGGGGGCGTGGACGCAGATCAGGCTGATGTTAGAAATGTTAGCCTTGATACGGATCGTTATAAAGCCTTGAACAACAAATCCACATCGGAACAAACGTTGTCCTCTCTCCCTATAGCAATCGCCGTAAAAGATGTCGCAGTTTTTCATCCGATTTATACCCGGTTCATTCCATCGCATTTCCTGGATGGCCCCTTTATAGCGGTCTAGGGCGTCTGAAAGCTGTTCGGCTGCAGGTGGTCTGTTCAGGGCCGAAGATCATTGTCCGTTTTTCGTTGATCGTCAACATTACTCCGGTCCGTTTTATCTGAAGCTTGTGGTTGTGTCTGAGCAATTGTGGGGTTTCCCGGTTACGGTTTGCTAGACCATAGCCCAACCGACATTAATCCTGTGCGCAGGATACTCGCCATTCCTCCTCTTTCGTTAGTAATTTTCATGGTCAGGATATTTCCAGATGGCTAATAGACCTGCAAGGTGTTCGGCTGCAGAGGCTCTTACTCGCTTTTTTTAGCGGACCAGCACCCGTCAGCAAATTCTACGAGGCCTCTGTTAGTCTTTTACCATCCACTTCATTTCGTTATACGTATGTATGAATGCTGTAAACACGGCTGGAAGCTCTGTAAGAGCCTTCACTCAACAGAATTACTTTTAATATATATGTACAAATGTCGTTGCCACCTTTCGTTCAGTTTCCATTCGTGGGCGGCTCGTAGCCATTGCATTAAATATTTCGCGAATCTCGCAGCAGCTTCGCGTTTCTTGTTGAGGGTAAGTCTGCGGAAGGGCAGCCGCGTGGCGCCCATTTTTAACATCCCGACTCACGACCAGTCTTCGCAGCTGGCCTAGCACCCCTTTCGTACGACGTCGCGGGCAGGTGTGGAGGAGAATCGGTAACATTTTCTTTTTTGAAAGTATTTTTATAAATAAAGCGACGAATAGTGGCAAGCACCATCCGTCCGTGATATCAAGCAGACTTGAAAACTTCAACAAATATGTCCACAACTTTAGTAAGAAAGAAGCTAAATTAGAAAGTAATGTCAAATGTGATAATGGTCCGGAATAGGTTCTCTAGTTTGGGCGATTCCTGTACATCATTTGTAGCTCGAGCCTTCGATTGGTTCGTACACCTTTCAAGATTTCCTTGCTCCGTTCGCCGGGTCGCGGAATACCGCTTGACTTGTACATGTCCATTAAGCGTTTACGGCGACCATTCAGCTTATCTGATGTGTCGGCACTTGGACGCTATCAATCGCTGTACTCAGATTGAACATGTGCTTTGGGTCCGGTAGGACCGATTGTGAGTTGGCTGAAGCTGAAGCAACGGTTATGTTGAAAGTGGAAGCAGTCGGTTTAAATGACGTAGTGAAGTTGGATGTGCCTGTGTCTGTGCTGTCGGTTTGGGTAGAGTTGGTTTTGTAGTTGTGTTTATTGAGGGCGCCGTGGCGCAGTGGTTAGTGTGTTGGACTCTGGCGCACGATGAGCGAGTTCGGATCCCGATAACACCAACGCCATCGAATGTTTATTTCGCGACGTTCCTCCTCGGCGGGGTACTGGCAAAACCCCCCGTAGTAAACTTGCCAAAAAGCTTCTCGACTCACGCCGTTCGGAATCGGCATTAAACTGTAGGTCCCTTTCACCTGTGTGAAAAATAAATCACACACAACATGGGTGATTGAGAGAAGCTTGGCTCTGGTCCTTCACCTTGGCTGATTTGAATGGAGTCGGAGTATGGCTGGTTGATGGTCGTAGTTTTGTGTGGCTCAGCTATATTATGGCTACTTTTTAGTTTATCAGCACCAAAAGTGCTGTTGAGGTTAACAGTTTCTTCGTCTTGATCTGGAATTGGCGCCACTTCTGTTTTTTGTTTTATTTTATTTCTGGCTTATTGTCAGTAGGAGTAAGGGATACAGATTTCTCGGTTTCAGGAACCTTTATCCACGACTTCCTCTTCATCATCAGAGCACAACAGTAAAGAGTACATATTTGTTGTTGAATTGTTCTCCTGTTAGTTTCAATTTTCTCCGGCTCGGAGAAAGAAGAATCAGTTCTTGAACTATCGTTTAGGGAAAGCAATTGTAGGAGACGGTGTTTCACGAATTTCAATGCAATCACTTTCAACGACTCGGAAGGTGTCTACCACGGTTGGTGCTTCTAGGCCATCCATGCAATCATCCGCAGTAACTGGTATTGTGGCCAATTCAACATCACCATCGGCTATGGAAATGTCCGACTAGTTTCCCGAAATATCTGCTTTCCCCGAGGAAGTTTCATTAGTTTTTTCAGTTTTACGAGCTTCAACGTCCTTGCATTCTTCTTTAATAGTCCCCGATTCCGGTTTGTGCTCGTCTTTCTCGTCGGTAGAAACGTCTTTCTCCAGCGAAGAGACTTGTTCCAATAAATCTTTTTCTATCGCGCTGAGAACGCAGGCCTGAGAGGCCTACCATCCTTATTGCTGTCAATAATCTTTTCCTCCATTAGATCGTTTTGAGTTTCATTTGTTGATTGCTCATCTTTTTCATCTTCGTCCTCAATTCTAAATCGGCGTTTCAGCTACTTACCACGTTTCGTCTTCCTACCGCGTTTACTTGAGATGCGACCAATAACAGCTGCTTCCCATTTACTTTCGCTCATCTCCCCTGCAATTTCCACCGAAGAACTTGCTGCTCGCTTAACATTGACACCTTTTTGTGCTATAATATTTTCATACTCCTGCACTGGTTGGACCGATTTTCGTACACTACGACGTGGAGTTTGTGCTTCAGCGATTGCCTCCGACCGACTCGGAGTTTGGAAGCTAAGAACTCGTGAAGCACGCCCCGGTGTCACCGGATCAGCTGCCGATGATACATCTTCAATTTCCTTTAATGACGACTTCCTTGTACTGGGCTTGTTTTGCGAAGTTGGCTCCGTACTTTGCACTTAAAATCGCCTCGTACGTCTTGGAGTTTTAAGGCATTCTGTGTAATCTGCACCACTTTCCATTCTTTGCCCTTAAAAGAATATACAAAAGATATAATAAAGCCACAAAAAATAACAATTTCCTGAAACGTCTTTTTTAATGGATTGGGCAACTCGGTATTTTTTAAAAATCTAAATTACGGTTTGAATTCCGTTTCAAATATTGGTGAGACTGCTATCGCAATCACTGCTACTCAGAACCGACGAAAACGTTCGGTTCTAGGTCGGCTCCAATGACTGTATCAATAAAACGCTGCCACGTCGCTGGCGCGTTATGAAGCCTAAAAGGCATGGTGTCCTGGTACAGACGTTTCATCCCAAACTTTTCGGACTTGGTTGCCCCCATTACCGGGCTTTTGAAGAAGAAGCACCGATTCGAATTGAGTGTGAAATGCGAGGAAGCTTTCTGCGCGTTAAAGGAGAAATTAATCTCGGCTCCAAACCCTCATGTGCCCAGATTTCACGTCGCCATTTACGGTGCATACGGATGCTTCAGGTTGCGGAATAGGGGCAGTTCTTACTCAGGAGCAACCGGGTGAGGGCGAACAAGTAATCAGCTACCTAAGTAGAACCTTGACTCGAACCGAGAGGAACTACTCCACCACAGAACGGGAATGCCTGGCGGTGTTATGGGCGGTTGAGAAGTTGCGCCCCTATCTGATCACCATTCTCTACTTTGACTGAACAACTTAAGGGACCCACAGAGTCGTCTAGCTCGGTGGGCTGTCAAATTGCAGCAGTATAATTTGGAAATTATACACCGCAAGGGCAAGGACCACCTTGTCCCCGGTGCTTTGTCCCGGGTGGGCGGCGAGTTAGCCTTAATATCTGGAGGTACAGAGGATGCCTGGTATCTGAAGATGTTAGATCTAGTTCGACAGGATGGTGGGAAGTTTCCAGACTGGAGGGTCGTTATGTAATATGTTATTCCGACGTATACCAAGGAAATACCCGAAGCTGATGGATGAGTGGGAGGAGTGGAAGCGAGTAGTACCAAAAGAATCTAGGTCTGGAGTACTACAACAATGTCATGACGATGTGTTGAGTGGGCACGGCGATATCCAGAAGACGTTGGATAAAGTGGCAAGAAGCTATTATTGGCCACGGATGAGGGCCAGCATTACTCGTTACGTCCGGGCTTGTGCAATCTGTCAGGCGGTGAAGCCTGATTTGCAAAAACCGGCAGGGTTGATGGCTCCCCGACTGTATAACGGCGATGATAGTCAAAATGCCGCCGTCAGGGAGAGCGAACCATTCACAATGGACGAAGACGAAGGAGAATCCCGTCCAACCGACCTAGACGAGGTTAAGATAGCGACATCGAAACTTAAGTCTTATAAAGCTGCTGGAGCAGACGGACTCCCCGCGGAACTGTTCAAAGCAGCTGGCGATGAGCTGGTCGGAAGAACGCATGCCCGATGAATGGAATCTCAGTATCGTTTGCCCGGTCCATAAGAAAGGAGACCCTATGACTGCGCCAATTACAGAGGAATAAGCCTCCTGAACATCGTGTACAAGATCCTCTCTGCCGTACTGTGTAGGTGCCTGAAGCCGTTCATGGACAATGTGATAGGTTCCTACCAGTGTGGTTTCAGGCCAGGAAATTCCACGATAGACCAAATATTTACACTACGGCTGATCTTGGAGAAGAGCCATGAATTCCAGGTCGACACGCACCATCTTTTCGTCGACTTTAAAGCCGCGTATGACAGTGTTTATAGAGACGAGCTATACAGAGCCATGTCATGTTTTAACATTTCTGCCAAACCCGTCAGAATGTGCAGGATGACTATGGAGAACTCCCGCTGCTCCATTAAGGTCGGAGATGAACTAACCGACCCCTCTGATGTTAAAAAAGGTTTTAGAGAGGGTGACGCACTGTCATGTGATTTCTTTAACATCATACTTGAAAAGATCGTGCGGGACTCTGCGGCCAATACAAGAGGTACGATCTACTTCAAGTCCACACAATTGCTTGCCTACGCAGATGACATTGACGTTATTGGACCGACAACGCGAGGCTTCAATGAGGCGTTCGCAAGCATTGAAGCAGAAGCAGCTAAAGTGGGTCCAAGGGTAAATGGGGACAAGACCAAATATATGCTGTCATCAAAGAAAGACGCGCAACACCGACGTCTTGGACAGAACGTCACCTTCGGCAGCTATATTTTTGAAGTAGTCAAGGACTTCATCTACCTTGGCTCGATAGTGACAAGCAGCAACGACACCAGCGCTGGAATAAAAGGCAGAATAACTCTTGCCAACCGCTGATTCTTCGGGCTCAAGAGGCAATTGAGTAGTAGAGCCCTCTCTCGAAAAACTAAGGTATTCCTCTACAAAACCTTAATCATCCCGATCCTCCTCTACGGCGCTGAGGCTTGGACCTTATCAAAAGCGGATGAAGAGGCTCTTGGGCGTTGCAAGAGCAAAATTCTGCGTGCAATCTTTGGTCCTATTTGTGTAAACGGAGAGTGGAGGAGGAGATTCAACCAAGAGTTATACGGGCTGTACAGCGACATCGGCCTGGTTAGACGTCTCCGGATCCAACTTCTAAGATAGCTAGGCCATGTAGAGCGAATGGACATCAACGCTCCGGCCCGAAGAGTCTTCGACTCCAACCCGGAGGAACGACGCAGCAGAGGAGGACCGCATTTAAGGTGGCGCGCACAGGTGGAAAGGGACCTCAACCAACTGGGCGTCCGGCCCTGGAAGCGGCTAACCAAAGATCCGGCCGGCTGGAGAGGCTTGTTGGTTGAGGCCCTGGTTCACCCCGAACTGTAGCGCCATCAAAGTAAGTAAGTAACTACCTGATAAGAAAGGTTTAGCTGGCTCCACGTTTTTTGGGTATTCAATCTCCCCTCGTTATAGGTACATTTCTTCGTTGAAGGTTTTCCTTTCTCCCCTTAACGTTGGTTGAAGCCGTCGCTGGAAAAATCGAATTTACCCAAGACGGGAAGAATCGGCAACACCCTTAACCTCGGCGGATGGAGAAGTAAGGACAACGAGACGGAAGGCAAGACCATCGGTACGGCAACCTGGAAGGAAACCAGAACAGGTACCTACAAGTGCAACTCTAAAATAAGACCTCGTGTTTCGTTGTACACGCTAATCCGGGTGTCGCGTTTCATACATGGGCACTGGAATAGTCGATATTGAGGACACGGTTGGTGTTGCGAGTTAAGTCGTTATCTAGAGTAATCTCGGCACGGGTGTTCCGACCCTCGAATTGAAGTTTTTTTTTTTTTTTTTGTTTTTTATAGTGGTTTCTTTTTTTTTTTTGAAATACGAAACGGTGTAGGGCAGTAATAAGAAATAATTTGTAAACCTAGATTAAGTTAGGTTAAGGGACTAAAATCGTAAATTATTGGAAACGTTGGTGTTATTCGTTCATCTTTTTTTTTGCCTTTGCATTAAATATTTTACGAGTCTCGCAGCAACTTCGCGTTTCTTGTTGCGGGGAAGTCTGCGGAAGGGCAATGGCGTGGCGCCCATTTTTAATATCCTGACTCACGACCAGTCTTCGCAGCTGTCCTAGCACCTCTTTCGTACGACGTCGCGGACAGGTGTGGAGGAGAATCCGAAACAACATGTATATGGTACAAATATGATTTAATATCAATTCGAAAGCATTCGCTTTTCGTAGGGGTGTCAAACTTCAGTGCTGTTTACGGATGAAACGGATTTTATCTCCTTCATATACAAATATATGTATGCATGTATGTATGTTATACATACTCAATCACCCATGTTGTGTGTGATTTCATTTTCCCATAGGTGAAAGGGACCTGCAGTTTACTGCCGACTCCGAACGGCGAATTTCGAGAAGCTTTTCATGACAATTTTACTACAGGGGGTTTTGTCAGAACCCCGCTGAGGAGAAACACCGTGAAAACACGTTCGATGACACGGCTGTGTCGGGATTCGATCCCGTGTCATCGGCATCATAGGCCAACACACTACCCACTGCGCCACGGTGCTCTCTATACAAATATATACGAGTATATGAATCCCGATACACTAAAATCCTAACCTGACGACGAGCGACAGCATGTTATGATAAAATTGACTTTTTGAATATAAACAATACCCACCTAAGACCCAGCAATCCGTTGACTTTCAAAACCTGCTTTCTGCGTTAATTAAATAAAACAAATGCAAAAGATTTCCTTTAGTCTTTTAGTCGGGCCGCGTCGAAATGCTTGCTAACAACGACCATGGCTACGATGATGATGAAGATGGAGATGGTGACTGTATGGTTGAGTTTTTCTTTTGATCTGATATTTAAACAAAACGAAAGAAAATCTCTGGAATACACAAGACAAACGATACACACTCGCTGAATGTATAAACAAAGTGCATGTAGAGATCTCGAAGATACAACACAAGTGAACGGGCTGAGATGGTACTATCGTATATTTTATAAATATAATGTTTAAGATAAATCACATCCATTTCCGCCATTAAAATATGTTTATAAAATACATATTTGTTTTCAACTCCATGTTCCTCTTAACGTGCTAACATGAAAAATCGGCTCTTTTCAGAAAACCGCTACAACTTGGACGTACAATTTGTCTTTTAAGTGCGTGCAGCAATGTACATAGGCTGTCGTCACCATTAAGATTTGCATTAAGCATCAGTGAAATCGTCGTGTATGCACTTGGTTAAAATCATGAAGCACATTCGAATGGCAGCAACGGTATGATTTTGATACTTTGCTTAAGCTCAATATTAATCTCAGCCCTTAACTAGTCTTACTTATCGTTAGAAAGTCTTTTCCAAATTCTGCATCTTTATGGATGAGTCACATAATCGTATAGCACAGTCAATTAAACAAGTCTCCAAGTGTGAAGCATATTCGTCCACATTCGAGATGTTGCTCTTCCACAATCATATGGAACTTGTTTGTATTTCTGTTTTATGTAAGTACTTGCTTAACAAATAAATGCAATATATTCATTTCCATCGTTGCATAGTCATATTTGAGCAAAGACAGACTGGCAACGATGTCGTCGTTTTCTTTGCTATTCATTTAACATTTTTTTATGAAAGTGCATTCGCCATTAAGAAGAATTCTTAAATGTGCTTGTCTCCAATTGGAAAAGTACACACATTGACGTTCTTAGTTACCTACTATTGCCAGTGTCCACTAACGAAGGTCGTTTGGTCGCACTAAATAGAAAGCATGAAGCCAATTGCTACCTTAAGAAAACCAATTACGAAAACGCATATCTATTATACGTACGAGTAGGCTACCTCCCAATCATCATTTTCTGAATGTAAACAGAAATGTATCTATTGTACAATGATACATACCCACATTTATTTTGTGTGTTCATAGGTGTACCTGCTTTAATCACGTAGAAGTAAAACGATATGGTATGACAAAAAATAATTATTTTAACTTTTATGTTAGGTCTAACAACTTTTCTTATCTGCTTTTCTTGGTTTTTTTTTGTTTTGTTAAAATATCAAAAGAGATCCTAATTTAAGTTTATTACTACTTAGAACAGACAAACAAACAAACAATGGTAAGGGGAAATATGAATTTGAAAATAATTAATTTCGTGTTAAGTTAATATCGAAAAGATAAGATACGAACGCGACTAGAACAGTACAATTATCGCGTTTTCTACCGCGCGCTTGTTTACTTTGAGATTTCGGTCTTGTCGAAAAGAAATTGTTAACGACGACATAAATGTTGCTACACACAAAATAAAATAAGTTTTGTGCAATTACAAAGAACAAATAATTTCTGGGAATGGCGGTCTTGTTTAACTGATTGTTTGTTCGGCCCAGATAGCATGATCAGTAGATTGTCTTAAGCAATCCTACTTTATTAGACTTTTGAATCTTTATTCTGTTGATTTGTTTTTGTCATCGAATTTTGATCCAAAAAAGCTGTTTCAGTATTTTTTTTTTTCTCTGATCAAAAAGCGAAAAAAGTGTGTTTTTGACTATAGAGAAAGGTTTTAAGTCGATTGTTTCAGGGCGGGTCAATACGTCTTTAGAAAGAGACAAGCCATAAAACAATATCTTTTGTGTAAAGCTTTTTTTTTAATTTTTCAACATTATCTCCTTTTAGTTCAATACACTTCAACAGACGTCCCTCCATCGTTTTTAAGTCTTCAGAAAAATATGATTGTGGTAGTTCTTCAAAACAAGCATTATTGTGAGCGATAACTTCTTCATTCGGGTAAACCGTAGTCCACCGAGCCATATTTTTAAATTTGGAAATAAGAAGAAGTCACTCGGGGCCAGATCTAGTGCATACTTTCAAATAAGGGCGATTTTATTTTATTTCCTCATTTAGCTGACCTCATAATGACACGTAATATGTACTGTTCAGTGATCGTATGTCCCTTTTCCAAAAAGTGTATCCCAAAACACAGTAGCCATAACCTTTCCAACTGGAGCCCGCGCCTTTAACAATCCACTGTTTTTACTATTCTTTCATCTCGGGAGTGTAATGGTAAGTCCGCTTTTCATCTATACTTACGTACGTATGGGCTCCAAAAGAGCCTTAGAAAAGACATAACGGTTACGTTATCTCGCAGTACCGCAGTACGTACCTATCTCGCAGATAGTTTTCATACCTAATTTATCATGCAAAATTGAAACGACGCGACGGTACCACCATGTCGTGGATTTTATCGATCATTTTCGGAGTTGTTCTCACGTCCCCGAGACGTCCTGAACGATGTACGTACGTTTAAATTCATTTTTCCAATTATAAATTGTTGCAAATACAGGGGCAGATGTGTCATGAACTACCAATTCCAACAGAGCTCTTATTTCTTTCTTTTTTTAACAAACACAAGTTGTTTACTTCAACTGTCGATTAAAACGAAAGCACTCGAATATGGCGGCCACGGAAAGTCTGACTTTGAGTAACTTTCTCGAGCATATTGGCTGTTATTTTGCTGGTACTTTACTAATAACACTTGTATTGTTGCCGCTCGTGCTTTTACCGATCGCGTCTCCCTTTAGCTCTCCAATACAGCTCAATCCTCCACGCTATCAATAGAACAACAGTGGAGCCTTTGCAAACAAGCCCTGAAAAGCTCCGCATCCGAAGTTTTGGGTTTCAAGGCTCCACCACGAAGAAGCACCTGGTTCGATGACGAGTGCAGGAGGATTCACACAGCGAAGCAGGATGCATATAAGGCCTCGCTGCATAAAAGAACAAGAGCGGCTCGTGAGTTCTGGGAGTTAAAAAGAATTGAGGAGCATGAGCTTCTTAGAAGAAAGAGCACGAGAAGCGCGCGATTGAGGATTTGGTGAGGTGTTACTGCAGGCCTGACGTTCGAAAGTTTTATCCACAGATAAAGCGAACAAGCCAAGGTCATAAAGCCAGAACGGAAGCCTGCAGGGATGAGAACGGACACCTAGTAGTAGAATCGAAGTTGATATTGAGAATATGGAAAAACCACTTCTGCAGACTGTATAACGGCGATGTTAGTCAATATACCGCTGTCAGGCAGAAGATCCATTTCTAATCGACATTGACCGCAGAGAATTCTGTCCCCCTGACCTCGACGAAGTTAAGATTGCCACACCGAAGCTCAAGTCGAATAAAGCTGCTGGCGCAGACGGACTGTCTGCTGAGCTCTTCAAGGCAGCTGGGGATGACCTGGTTAGGAGCATGCACCAGCTCATCTGTAAGATATGGTCAGAGGAAAACATGCCCGAGGAATGGAGTATCAGCATCGTATGCCCGATCCACAAGAAAGGAGACCCCTCTGATTGCGCCAACTATAGAGGAATAAGTCTCCTTAACATCGCCTACAAAATCTTCTCTGCCGTTTTGTGTGAACGCCGGAAACCTTTTGTAAATAAGCTGATAGGTCCTTATCAGTGCGGATTCAGGCCAGGGAAGTCCACCATCGACCAAATCTTCACACTGCGGCAGATCTTGGAAAAAACCAATGGATTTCAAGTCGACACTCACCACCTGTTTGTCGACTTCAATGCCGTATACGACAGCGTAATTAGAGACGAGCTTTACAAGGCTATGTTTACCTTTGCCATACCTGGTAAACTCATCAAACTATGCAGGATGACTTTGGAGAATGCGCACTGCTCCATCCGAATCGGTGAACACCTTACCGATAGTTTTGATATCAAAAAAGGATTCAGGCAGGGCGATGCGCTGTCGTGTGATTTCTTCAACATCGTATTGAAAATGATGATGATGATTGTGGTGCAAAAATCACTGGCCAATACAAGAGGCGTTTGCGAGTATTGAGTTCGAGGCGGCGAAAGTTGGTCTGGCGGTAAACGAGGGCAAAACTAAATGAATGCTGTCATCCAAAAAGGACGCTCACCACCGACGTCTTGGCCAGAACGTTTGTATTGGCAGTTATAAGTTCGAGGTAGTTAAGGACTTCGTCTACCTTGGCTCCGCGGTGACCTGGAACAGCGACATCAGTTCCGAAATCAAACGCAGAATCACTCTTGCTAATCGCTGTTTTTTTTGGGCTCAGGAGGCAATTGAGTAATAGAGCCCTCTCCCGAACGACAAAGTTGACTCTATACAGGGTGCACCACGAGCAGTGTGCCCAAAAGCTAGAGCGTGTAGGTCTGGTCAAGACAAGAAAAAATCGTATGGGAGGGGGGGGGGGTCTATTCCCCTCCGTTTAGGCGGGAGGGGCAATTTTCTAAAAAAATTTACTTAATTTGGAAAAAAAAATTGGAGATCCGATTGGGATATCTTTCAGCGTATAGCTGAATGATCGAGATCGTCAAGCCGAAAGGCTCTACGCTGAAAGATGTCCCAATCGGAGGTGTCCCAGTCATAGTATGTTTTCAAGAATCCACCTATCTCTGCAAGAGCACGGAGTGCTAGAGCGTCGAAGAAGCGAAAGATAAATTACAGATGGATCAGCAACTTTAGATGAAAGAATTTTGGATTTGGTCCGAAGTAATCCCTCCCTTAGTACAAGGAGAGTGCTTCATACCGAGAAGTTACACACGTACCATTTTACACCAGCTCAATGTTTCATACATTAATTTGCCTACAAGTATAGCCGCGTTAAAATCAAAAAAAAGGTTTTTCTTAGAAAGAAGTGGTATGGGTTTTTTTTTTTAATTTCTCAAAAACTACAAGACGTTTTTGCATCCGGTTTTCTATTTTGAACTAAAAACTAATAAGAGAATTTAATTCTTGAAAAAAAATTAGTACTTATTTACATAACATTTTGAGAATTTTTTTTTTCTTTTTTTTTCAAAATTTTGAGTTTGAAAATTCATTTCTCAAAAACTACGAAATGAAAGAAGAGGTTTCTGGCTTTACAAAAAATATATCACGGCATTGTGGATGTAACCGTTGATTTTTAATATTTTTTTTTTCCAAACTAAGTAAATTTTTTAGAAAATTGCCCCTCCCGCCTAAACGGAGGGGAATAGACCCCCCCAATACGATTTTTTCTTGTCTTGACCAGACCTACACGCTCTAGGTTTTTGGCACACTGCTCGTGGGGCACTCTGTATAAGACCCTTATCATCCCGGTATTGTTGTACGGCGCAGAGGCATGGACACTACCAAAAGCGGATGAGGAGGCCCTTGGTCGGTTCGAGAGAAAGATTTTGGGCGTGATTTTCGGGCTTAAAAACGCAAACGGGGAATGGAGGAAAAGATTCAACCACCAACTTTACGGGCTGTACAGCGACGTGAGCCTAGTCAGGCGTCTACGGATTCAACGCCTAAGATGGCTGGGAAATGTAGAGCGAATTGACACCACAGCTCCAGCCCAGAGAGTCTTTGAATCCAACCCCGAGGGACGAAGAAGCAGAGGACGGCCGCACTTAATATGGCGCACACAGGTGGAAGGGGACCTCAGCCAACTGGGTCTGCGGCAATGGAAAAGGCTAGCAAAAGATCGTGCTAGATGGAGGGGCATGTTTGTTGAGGCCCAGGTTCACCCCGAATTGTGGCGCTCGCTAAGAAGAAGAAGAAGAAGAAAAATAATGTTTCCTGTTAAGCCTGCAATTGATGCTAGTCTATCGACATAGACGAGTGATCTAACATGTCCCGATAAAAATAAATTTAAAAGTGTTAAATCGCAGGTTCTAGTCGGTCAATTCACTATGGCTTGAATTGTCTGCTCAGTAGGTTGGTTATGACGACTGTAAAAATGTCGAAATGCGCAATGAACATTTTTCATAAAGCACAAATTCTGATAACGAAATTCAATAAAGGTGGTGAAAAGGCAATGATAATTGAGTATGTTTACCTTTGACACATGTCGAAAAATCGTAGTTGAGCTGTCAAAAATAGAAATAAGAAACCAAACGGAAATCACTTACTTACTAACTTACTCTTCAGGCCAGCAACCCATGCGGGGTCTGGGCCTGAGTTAATACAGCCTTCCATCCTTGGGCACGCTGCTTCCAGTCAGAAGGACCCAGTTTTCTTATGTCCGCAATCACTTGGCCTTTATACCGGAGGTTTGGCCTCCCCCTTTTTTTCGAACCAGGAGGTTCGGATTCGAAGACTCTCTTAGCTGGAGCGTTGTTGTCTATACTCTCGATGTGGCCGAGCTATTGTAGTCGACGGATTTTTGCTTTCTGGATTAAATCCACATTTTTGTACAGCTAATAGAGTTGGCGGTTATGGCTTCTCCTCCATTCGCCTTGCTCGCAGACAGGACCGAATAACCGTCGCAGAATTCTTCTTATCTTTCTTTCGAAGGAACCAGGGATCAGCTCTATTGTCCTGCTTTCGGCTTCATATAGCAGAACTGGCAAGATAAAAGTCATGTAGAACATAATTTTTTTGAGGGCGCTGTGTGTTGGACTCTGACGAATGTTTATTTCGCGACGTCCCAGCTCGGCGTGGTTCTGGCAAAACCCCCTGTAGTATTCTTGCCATGAAAAAGCTTCTCGACTCACGCAGTCCAGAATCGGCATTCAACTGTAGGCCCTTTCACCTCTGTGAAAAATCAATCAATGGCCCACCGCACTATTTGCTCCAACACGCGAATGAAGAAGCCGCATGACAGCGCATCTCCTTGCCGAAAGCCGGTGCAGGTTCCAAAAGGCTCAGAGCTTTTGGAGCCGAACTGCACGGTGTACCGAGTGTTTGCCAGGCTGACTCGGCACATCCGGATCAGTTTTCCCGGAATCCCGAATTCGGCCATCGCCTAATAATACTGCGATGAATGCTGTCATATGCGGCTTTAAAATCGGTAAAGAGATGATGGGTATCGATTTGATACTCGCTGGTCTTCTGCAGAATTTTTCGCAGAAATGTAGACTCCTGTGAAGACTCAAACTCTTGTACAGGCGGCTTACCGACAGACAAAACTCGGAGGCCAGGACCCTGAAGTCACTGATTAAAAGTCTCCGACAGTTAATTAAAGAAAATTATAAAATAGCCATAAGTCTGCACTGGAGCAACAAAATTCGCGCTGTAAAATCCAACAGCGCGAATATGTACCCGCAGATAAATAAAATATTTCGGAGAAAAGATCAGAATGACATTCAGGATCTAAAGCTCCCGAGAACGTCAGACAACGAACCTTTATTACGAACAGTCAACATCGATCCAGAGAACGCCGTCCTAGATGACGACTTTTTTGTGATTGAGGATCTTGAAGAGAAAGTGGCGACAGCGGGGGCTGTCTTCCAGGAAGTGTATAAAGTGAATGAAAGCATTCGCCCGAACCGCGACCTGGAGAATAGAGCCCTGCTTCACCACTTCTACCTTCGAAATGATATCGAACATTGGCGAATCGAGAACCATGGGTTTACCAGGTTTAATGACGACTATACGGCAAGCAATGCCATCGCCAATGAAGGTGCTGATACACAGTTCAGTTCGACGGAGGATCTCCAGTTGATCTTCATGTCATTAAAAAATAAAAAATCTACGGGTACTGATGGCATATCCAGTATTGTGCTCAGGCACCTTCCACCAGTAGCTATAGAGAGGTACACCATCCTGTTCAACAACCAATCCCTAAGAGGGGCAAAGACTCCTCTAATCTGGCAAATCTCCGGTCGATAAGTCTCCTTCCGAGTATCAGCAAGGTCTTCGAGAAAGTAATCCATAGAGCCCTGTCCAAAAGGGCTGAGGACAAAAATATCATCCCGAATAACCAATTCCGTTTCAGGGCGGGGCATGATACCATACATGCCGCGTCGAAACTCGTCTCGGATATCCAATGGAATAAATGCAAGAACCAATGCACGGGTGCCTGCCTGGTTGACTTGGAGAAGGCCTTCGACACCGTATGGTTAGAAGGACTCTGCTACAAGCTCAAACGGTTGTAGTATATATATAATTCATGATATGTTAACGAGTAGAAAGTTTGTTGTGAAAATTGCCAACGTAACTTCTGCTCAAACATTGGAAATTAAAAACGGATTGCAACAGGTTATGGTAAATTCGCCGATCCTTTTCAGCATTTATATCAGTGATCTGATAGTTTCTCTTCACCATTCAATAGCGTATGCAGATGACTTGCGTACAGATCAGGTCCAACGATCGAGGTCGTTGGCATTTTATTGCAACGTGACTTCGATCAAACTCAGCAGTTCTGTGAAGACGTGAAGTTGAAAATCAACTTCCAGAAATCAGAGACTGTTATATTCAGAACGCCTCTGTCTAGGGTCTCCAGAGACACTAGAAAACATTGGCGAAAATTCGCAATCATCGGACCGAACGGGCGTCCATTGGCGAGTAAAAGTGTGGTCAGATTCCTCGGGATCTGGCTGGATCAGTATCTATATTTTAACAAAAATGTAGATGCTGCTCTGGAAAGAGCCCGGGGCGCTTTTGCCCTGACAAGATGGCTGTTTCACTGCAGCCAACTAGATTCTAGGGTGAAGGTAATCTGCTACATGGCTTTAATCAGGCCTATGATTGCCTATAGATGTCCCGTCTGGTTTAATGTGAGTGCAAGCTTAATGGAAAGGATTCGGGTGTTTGAGAGACAATGTCTGAGGACTTGTCTTGGATTACACAGAACACCAGAGCCTGAGTACAGAAAGTTTTATCCCAACGGGGTCCTATAAGATAGGGCAAGGACCTTACGGATAGATAACTTTCTGATCAAGCTGATTCGAGGTCACGTTGCAAGGGCTTACTACCCCAATTTTATGTATTGTGAAAAAGTGCGACTGAACGGCTTTGTGCCTCCGGAAGCATTTCTTTATTTTGATAATTGTGGGCTGATCCAGGATGGCTTGGCGGTACCGCTTATCTTCCATGTGGCCCGTAATTCTGTGGAACGGCGACCCCTTTACGAACCTGACGTCGTGCTCTGTGAGCCCGAGCCCTCAGGTTCAGTAGAGCGGTTTCTCGCCCAGATAGAGAAGTCGTTGTCTGACAGCATCAACGCTTTTGGTGGCTAACGGACTCTGTAGTGGAATCTTTTAATATAGCCTCTTCAAGGCAGGTTCGCCGAACATCATTTCCGGACTCCGATAGGGTAGGGTAGGCTAGGGTAGGCTAAAGTAGATTAAAAATGTTGGGCATTTTAATAAGAAAAAATTAAATAAATAAAAAAATCGTAATATTAAAAATAAAAAAAAGACGTATATACATATTACAAATAAAGTATATAATTTTTGTATATGGATTTTAGTTAAGGTAGATTAAGGTAAAATTAGCTAGTTTTAGTTAAATTTAAGTTTTATATATATAACCCCCTACAATTGATATTTTGTTAATTTTCTTAGCACAAAAATCAGCAACAGTATTCCATTTTTCTGTTAATATTAAGTAGTCGAAAGACATAGGTTAAGTAAATACATATTGTTTGTTTTACAGTGATATACGCTCGTTTTAGTCATTTTGTCTAGCGCGTAGATAGATAGATAAATAGGATAAGGGGGTGGGACAGAGTCGCCTGATCACTGCGGCCACGAGTGGGCCTATTGTGATGTCCCCCACTTACAATTCACTCAGAAAAACCTGAGTTCGTGATGAAACTTAGTATGCTTTTGAGTGAGCTAGCAGCGATTTCTTCTGCTTCAAGATAATACTTGCCTAGGTGACGATGAGGTGTACTGACCAGGCAGTTACAGTGGCATAGTATGTGCTCTGCTGTTTCTTCGTCTTCATTACACATTCGGCAAGTGTTATCTTGTATGATGCCCATTGTTTTGAGGTGTTTGTTAACTGGGCAGTGTCCAGTTAGGAAACCTGTGATTAAACGAATCTGACTCCTCGAAAGCATGAGAAGTTGTTTCATTCTTTTGAGGGATGTAGTTGGGAGGAACAACTTGGCTTGTCTGCTACCTTTTGTTTGATTGTGATCCATCGTGTTCCTTAACCAATTATTTATGCAGCATTTGGTGATGCTGATGGGTATGCCGCAAAAGGGCCGTGGCAACATAAATGGTGATGAAGAGCCTTTCCTTGCTAGTAGGTCCGCCTTTTCGTTGCCTGTATGGCCGCTGTGTCCAGGTATCCAAATGAGGTGAACTCTGTTTGTGCTGGCCAGCTGGTGAAGCAGCTGTAGGTAATCTCATACTAGTTTGGAGATGATTTAGGGCTAGGAGTGCAGCCTCGCTCTCAGAGAGAATGTAAATGTTTTTGTTGAATATATTTCTGTTTATATTTTCTCTGAGGCAGAGTTCTATAGCAAATATCTCTGCTTGTCTGTGAGAGATATCTTTAGAATTTCATGCCTGTTTATTTCGGTAAGGACTTCAGGGTGAAAGAGCCTACGGTTAGAGTCATTCTCCATGATCAGTCTATGGGCGAAGACCATTGCTTCTTTCTTCAGTTGGAGATGAAGAGGTGGCAGGTCTGTGATGACTTCTAGTGCTGTTGTGGGGGTTGTTCTCATGACCCCGGCGATAAAGATGCAAGCTAGTCTTTGCAATTTATTGAGCTTGGCTTCCACTGATACTTGTTTTGTTTTGTGCCACCAGACGGGCGCAGCATATGTAAGAATTGGTCTGGTGATTGCTGTATATAGCCAGCGGGGCATTTTAGGGTTTGTGCTCCAGTTTTTGCCAGTGAGATTTTTGCTGGTCCATAAAGAGATCCTGGCTTTCTCAATTGTCTTTGCAATGTGAGAGTTCCAAGTGAGCTTTTCGTCTAGAGTTATCCCTAGATATTTGACTTCTTTTGAGAACTCTATCGCTTCACCAAAGAGGGTAGGTTTGGTAAGTTTGTGCCTATTCCTCCTTTTGGTGAAGGCGGCTATGGTGCTTTTCCTAGGATTGGCATTTAGTGCAACCTTTATGCACCCGTTTGCAACAAGGTTTAGTGCCCGTTGGAGAAGTTCCGAGACTGTGTCTTCGAATTTGTCTCTAACCAGGATCACTATGTCGTCAGCGTAGCCTTGGACATAGAAGCCATTGTTGCTAAGTATGCAGATCAGTTCATTAACCACGATGGACCACAGGAGCGGTGAGAGAACCCCACCTTGAGGGAATCCTTTCGCGGCGTTTACCTTGCTTTTATCATTGCCTAGTGAGGTTTTTATTTTCCTGTTGCTAAGCATGTGTTGGAATACATGTGCTAATACATGTGCTAATACATGTGGTGTTATCCACCCCTGTGCTGAGGATGCAAGATTTTATTTGGGTGTATTCGGTGTTATCGAAAGCACCCTCAATATCGAGAAATTAACGTATCGCGATCTCTTTGTCGCTCAGGGATTTGTTGATCCGGGCTCCTGAAGAGCATGCGTGATCGATTTCCCAGGCTGGTAGGCATACTGGTTTTTGTGAAGCGGTGATCTTTTCAGTGCACCGTCCCTGATATGCCTATCCAGGATTTTGTCCATTGTTTTTAGGAAGAAAGAGGCAAGGCTTATCGGTCTGAAGGACTTAGGAAGGTCTGTGGGTCTACGGCCTACTTTGGGAATGTAGTGAGCATGTGGCTGATTTGCGCATTCCCTTTCTGAAGAAGGGCTGGGAAGATGCCATCCTCCCCCGGGGAGGGATAGCGGTCAAATGAATTGATGGCCCATTTTATGCTTCCCTCGTGAAATATCGTTCGTGTCCTCTTCCAATCCTCTCTGTTGGGTCTAGTTGCCCTGATCTGCGGAGGTATGTTAGAGAGAACGGATGGAATAATGTTGGAGTCTGGGAAGTGCGTACTGGTCAGAATTTCGAGTACTTCCGTACCATTTTCTGCGTAAGTGCCAGATCGCACGTCTAGCGCGTAAGTTGGTTATAAGTTTTTTTCTGAAAATAAAATGAATGAAGTACCAAAAACATGTTCTTTTAAGAGTCCATGAAAACATGTGATTGCTGACATATTCATGCATATACATTAGCCATTTTAAGAAACCGTCGATTATCTTAACTGCTGTTTTTTCATAAATATAAGAGCACAATAACAAGAATACATCCATAGTAATAAATATGTCGGCCAATCCCCTTAACTTTTGCTCACACATAATTTGCCAACTGATGAAATGGTTACTTCTCAGAAGCCTTAAGTGGTAACTCGAGTATCTATAATTAAGTGCACTGTTTAAAAAATGGGTCGTTAATTGTTTCAAATTTAATTTGTTTAACCATTCAATAACGAAATCAATTTCCAACCAACCTTTTTCCACGTTCCGAAACTACCAAATCGCGAATTCAAATTTCCAATCACAACTCTCATCTCAATCAGGTCTTAAAACATTAAATTGCTTCGGTTATCCCGCGCCCGTATTCGCATTAAACAGACCAACCTCAGCATTCAAAGTCCAATTTAATCGAATAACGCTAGTCAAGCCGCTTCTGCCGGAATATAAAAACGGTCTGCGTAAACATTTGGCTTGCAACATTGTATATTTAATAAGTAAAATAATCATTTCATGTCCCTTTTCGCTAGTATTTTCAAATAAACTTCATCCAAAACTACATCATATTTGCATTCGCATCCTACTCACACACACATTCTCAGTAATGACATCATAATCTTTATTCATCTGACTGATGATGATGTGATGATGTTTCTCTGCAAGTTTTGCTGCAACATTGTAGTGACGATTTTCAAATAAAAACTGTAATAAACGGTCACATTCGTATAATATTTATGTATTTTGTTTGTTTATTTATTTAGTTTTGATTTTATACGTCCATCAGCATTAGCATGCAGTTTTGTAGGATATTTTATCGATAATTATAACAATCAACACTTGGATCCATTGAGCGATAAGGTTATGCGAACACAGGCGCATGTGTACGCATCAGTCTGGAAGTACTAGGCTTGGATACGGTGGATGCGCGTTTCTTTCGACTTTTATTTGTATGAGCCAGTCCAGTTGTCCGTTCGATGAAGAGTAGGTGTTTTCTTTCGTGCTTTCAAAGTTGTTTCCGATACCTTACAGGGAATCACGCAGAGAGCACGCTAGACGTTGTTTGGTGGAACTGGGATGTTACCCTATTATCGCCAAAGTATATTATTCTACCGGAGAAATAGATATGTATGTATGCATATAGCAAGTTTACTGGCAACTATATGTGAGACAAACATTTATAGTCTTCTTATTGACAACGGCTTGTAGTAGTTCATACGCACATGCGATCAACCTGTGACCAACAAATCCATTAAGTTATATGCGCTTTTTCAACTAAAACATGATTCATACATCTCATTATACTACAGAAGTCGTTTATGAATGGCCAAGACGATCGTATTAATGTACTTCCGCAACGAAGAAGTACTTGTCGACACAGAACTTCACTATGGACACGACTATCTCGACGTGTTTAACTGCTAGCAACATTGTTGCAACGCTTGCAATAACCATGTATGTATTGCTAAAATATGCTATTCATTAAAATATATATTTTATTATACGGACGAGTTCTGCATATTTGAACAGGCAATCGCCTTATGTTCTTTTTGTTCCTTCATTACTCTCCCATAAGCCTGCAATAACAGCACGCGTACACAACAGTGGCATACTACATTCCACGTATGTATGTACGAGTACATATGTATGTATGTACATATATGTATCCGATGTACTTTTTTCTAGTATGATCGGTGATGGTTGACTTTTCGTTGGAATTGAGAAAAAAATTGTGAGTAACAAAATGATGCACAAGTAATTGAAGTGAGCAGAAAAAATGTTGGGAAGTCGTACAAATAGTTGTGGTATAGGGTGTACATAGTTCAGGTCAGTAGAATATTGATGAAATAAAACAACCGACGGCTAATAATGCAGAAACAAGACTAATTTATTGGAAGGAAATTTCAATGTAACATACATAAAATAAGTAGCAGCTGTCAAATATATATGCAGTTGCGAAAACCGGGTTGCTATTCATGAACATTTTTCAAATAATATCTTTCACTCCCACTTTTGGAAAATGTACGTTAAATTATAATTTGCATATTTCAGTTCAAGTATGCAACTTAAATTATTTAAATTGAACCCTGTTAAGCGAACTATAAAGTATAAATATTTCGTTAAATACAATGAATTCAATAATCCCTAGATCAGAAAACTCCAATCAAGTATCTAAGCTTTTCAAACTTATCTTTACTTAAAGCTTTAGTAAAGATATCTGCAATTTGGAATTCAGATGGAACGTAAAGAATTTCAAAATCTCCGGACTCGTACCTCTCTCTAATAAAATGGTAGCGTACATCAATGTGCTTCGTCCTTTTATGAAACTCCGGGTTCTTTATTAGCCGTATTGCACCTTGGTTGTCCATGTTCAGTGTTGCAGCATCAAAACCTTCTGGGCGCATTTCAGACAAAAGCCTCTTCATCCAAACCATTTCCTTCACTGACTGTGAAGCTGCCACGTATTCAGACTCCGTAGTGGATAGTGATACACATCTCTGCCTTTGTGATGCCCAAGAAACTGGCCCATCTCCCAGCATGAAAACGTAGCCTGTCGTGGACCGCCGAGTCGTTGTATCACCAGCATAATCAGCATCACTGAAACAAACCAAAGAGAAATTCACATTTTTTTTGAAATGCAAGCCCATTTGCTTCGTGCCACTGATGTATTTTAGAATTCTTTTAACAGCGTTAACATGAGTCTGTTGTGGCGAATCCAAATAACGCGATACAACTCCCACTGCATACGCAATGTCCGGCCTGGTAGCAATGGCCAAGTACATCAAGCTCCCTACTGCCTCTCTGTAAGGGAAATGGGTCGTCGCTGATGAGTTAATATCCGCACTAGAACAATTTTCCGCTGGTGTTGCTACCGGCTTACAGTTTTCCATATTGAATCTTTTTAGTATACGCTCTGCATAAAGCGCCTGACTAACATAAATTTCATTTTCCGATTTTCTTGATATCTCCATACCCAGAAAATAGTTTGGTTCTAAAACTGTGATTTCAAAAAACTTCTGCAGAAAACTGAGCAGTTGGGCAGCATCATTTTTCTCTTTAGCTGCAATGATTCCGTCGTCAATATAGATTGCTAGTACAATACGCCTTCCATCGTCTTTTGTCACAAAAACGCAGGGATCCATCTTACACGGCTCCAAGTTAAAACCTTTCAAAATCCCTGTTAATTTTTGGTTCCAACAACGAGATGCCTGCTTAAGTCCATACAAGCTTTTTCGGAGTTTACAGACTCTGCCTGAACCATCATTAAAACCTTCTGGCTGGCGCATATAAATTTCCTCGTCCAGATCTCCGTTTAAAAAGGCAGTCTTCACATCAAATTGAGTGAGACAAAGTCCCTCGTTAGCCGAAATGCCGAGTATTGCTCGTATGGAGCTGAATTTCGCCACGGGGCTAAACGTTTCCTTATAATCTGTACCATACTCTTGGGAGAAACCACGAACGACTAACCTGGCTTTGTATTTTTGATGTCCGTTTGTATCCAAGTCCTTCAGTTTGTAAACCCATTTGTTGTCGATTATCTTCCGATTCACAGGAGATGGCACAATATCCCACGTACGATTTTTAAGTAGACTTTCCATTTCATCTTCCATGGCTCCTTGCCAGTGAGCCGCATAAGTACAACGTATCGCCTCTTTGTAGCTGTCCGGCTCGCCCTGCACAAGAAAAGCATGTTTTTGTTCGGAATAAGAAGTACCTGAATCATTTTTGTTTTTAGCGCTTCGCAATCGATTTCTTAATGGAATTTCGGAAAATTCATTTCCAATACGTGGTCTCCCATTCCGACTATCCCCATAAGATTCCTTATATGCTGACTGAAACACCTCGCCTACTACTTCGTGGTCCACTTCTGTATTTACATCTGGTGCCGGGAAAACCTCACATTCATCGTCCCTGTTTGTATCTGGCAAAACAATTGAGTCTGCGGATTTGCTCTGATCGCAGTTCTGTAGATGACTTTTTTTCTTAGGAAACGACAATTCTCTGAATTCAACATCCCTTGATATCTCCATTTTTCTAGATGAAGGTATCCATATTTTGTAGCCCTTTGTATTGTCCGGATACCCCACGAAAACACCACTAACTGCTTTCCGATCCCATTTTCTACGCTTCTGTTTAGGCACATGAACAAAAACCTCCACACCAAAAATCTTCAAGTCGTTAATCCTGGGATCCTTTCCACACCATAGCTCACATGGATTTTTGCCTTTGACTGAACTTGTACCAGTCATATTCAGCACGTGCACAGCAGTATTTACTGCTTCAGCCCAAAATTTCTTAGGCAATTCTGCTGCACACAACATCGTCCGAGCTGCTTCAACGATTGTTCGGTTCTCCCTTTCAGCACTACCATTTTGCTCCGGAGTGTAAGGAACCGTAGTTTGATGACGAATGGAGTGCTTCTCAAAGAGCATCTTTACCCCTTCGTTAACAAACTCCAAGCCGTTGTCTGAACGAAACATCTTCACAGGATTCCCACTTTCCAACTTCGCTTGATCGATAAACTTTCTTAGAACAGAGCACACTTCGGATTTTTGCTTCATAAAATATACTAGTCTGTAATGAGAAAAGTGGTCTTTAAAAACAACAAAATATCTAGAGCCACCGATTGATGTTTCTTCCATGGGACCACAAACGTCAGCGTGCACAAGTTCACCTGGATGTTGTGCCTTAAATGTGCTCTTTGGGAATGGTAACCTATGCAGTTTGCCAAAACTACATGCATCACAAGTCAATTGATCGACGTCCTCAAATTTAATACATTGCCTCTTTAGTTGTTTGCGCACATGAACAGCATTTTGGTGACCCATTCTCTCATGCCACACAGACAGGGGTAAAATCTGTTTGCTTGCTAGGTTAGCAACTCCGCAATCACCGCTCTGGACCAAAAAACACATCTTAAACAACTGGCCTTGACGTTCTCCCACTACCACTGTACTTTGGTCATCCATTTTCACAAATTTACAGCACACATTATCGGATATGAATTGCATACCTTTGTCCAAAGCACGATTTTGTGAAAATAAATTTACAGAAATCTGGGGTACATACAACACTTCAGAAAGATATTTCCTCACCCACATCTCCCCATTTGAAGCCAGGATATTAATGTCGCCAACGCCCAATGCGACAATTTTATCCCCATTTCCAATGCGAATATCTAGAGGCTGATCAAATTCTCGATAACGAATAAACAACTCTTTGTTGAACGTCATGTGATCGCTTGCACCGGAATCTAAATACCAAGCGTTATCTTTCACGGTTTGGCCTTCCGTTATCACAAAGGCATTGCAAATTAGTGCATCTCCCCTTTTCAGATCCCAAATGTTGCCGTTTTTCCTCCAGCTACCTCCTACTTTCTTCTTTGGACAATCTCTTTTCCAGTGTCCGTACTCATTGCATGAAAAACATTTTCCTATTTTGGAACCTTTTTTGTTTTGTTGTTGGACCGGCCCACGCACTTTTTGCCTAGCTATTAATGCCGTTGTATTTTCAACTGCATTAGTGTGTGAAGATGCTATACGTGTCTCTTCCATAACCAAGCGTGACGTCAAATTTTCTAGTGTTTGCTGTTCTTTTGACGTCGATTCCCATGCACAAAAAAAATGTTTAAATGTTTCTGGAAGAGTCATGAGTATCTTTGTCATAACCATACTTTCAGATACTGTTTCACCAATGTCTCTTAGTTGTCTGACAATGTTTTCTAGTCTAGAGATATGTGTTGCTACGTCGTCCTCTGGATTTTTTTCAAAACTGTAGAATCGCTGCAAAATCATGTGGACATTAGTCCTTGATGTATGTTCGTAGACAGCCTTTAGTTTATTCCACATTTCCAGTGCCGTTGTGCAATTCACAATGTGTCGTAAAGGTGTATGCCCTACACTTGTAGCAATAATCCTCTGAGCCTTACTGTCTGCCTTTCTCCAAGCCGCCGCACGACCCTGGTATACCGTATCCGCTTCATCTTGCTCCTTGATCGGAAATGGTACCCCCACATCCACGTAATCGTACAATCCAGACGCATTTAAAAGAATTTTCACTTGGAACTTCCAGACTGAATAATGCTCGGAATTTTCCAACTTATCGATTTTGTAATAATCGTCCATTTTTCTTTTATTTTTCGTAAGAGAAAAAAAATTACGTGAATATTGTATATGGATTTTTTTGAGCAATTACGAGTACGTATACTTATACTGTTTGACCTATCTTTTTTATCTTTTAATGTCTCACGTATACTGGGCTCATAACCTGATGAAATAAAACAACCGACGGCTAATAATGCAGAAACAAGACTAATTTATTGGAAGGAAATTTCAATGTAACATACATAAAATAAGTAGCAGCTGTCAAATATATATGCAGTTGCGAAAACCGGGTTGCTATTCATGAACATTTTTCAAATAATATCTTTCAAATATTATATAAGGAAACCTACACTCAAGTTATGAACATTTCTGATATATTTGGTGTCAGAAATAGAACGCAGACGTTTTTGGCTTGTCATTAAATGTTTGCCATTACCATTTATCATCTTAATATCGTTCATTAAATCCCTCCACGCCTTGTCAGTATGTTTTTATCTTTATTACAAATATAAAAAAAATATTGGCGGAAATGAAAAGAGGTTGTGCATACATATGAGCCAGATAACTCATGAGTAGAAATGTGTATACGTATGTATGTATGTATATAAGAAAGATATGATAATTTAATATGAAGAATGTAGGTATGTATGTATGTGAAAATGTATGTAGATACTTTTATGAAAGCATGTAATCCATTTATATTTTGCTGTCTTTATGCTGTGAACTTTTTTATTAAATTCATCACAATTTAGGGAGTGATTGTATAAGTCAAGTCAACTAAATTCGGCTTCTCAGAATCGTCAATATTAAATGTCAACGCCACTTGGACGACTTATCATAATAATTCAGACATCCAATAGTGCAGTAATCGGTATAAGAGCAAGTTGTGTACGTAGCACACCTTTCTTTCCATAGTCGAATTTCAATGGCTTAAGGAATGGCTCTGGCCACATACTGAGCCCGAAAAAGATTGTTTTCGCATTTTCACAGACGGCTCCAAGTCTGGCCTGGCGTTCGGCGCTGGGGGTTTCTTTGAACGCGAAAACGCCCGACCGCATTTTTCGTTAGAAAAATACATACATACATATGTATGTATGTGTCTGTCTTTCAATCTGAGATATATGTACATATGTATATACGCAATCCTAATGGCCAGGCACTATGTTCTGAAGGTAGTAGGAAAAAAGCATGTGTGTATGCAGTGACAGCCAAGCTGCACTCAATGCTGTGTCCAGCCCTTTAACCAGCTCCAAGTGAATGCATGAACTTAAGACCTTTCTGAACACAGTTGGAAGATTAATCTCACTACGGCTTGCTTGGGTTCACGGTCATTCTGGGATCTCAGGAAGTGAGATCTCTGATGAACTCGGCAGAATGGGAGACTTTCTCAGGACTTGAAACCGCCTTGGATCTATCTGTTACCATGGTCAATACCCACATCAACGATTGGGTCATCAATGCACACCATCACAGATGGAGGGAATAAGAAATCCGCAACATTCTTCTTATCCTTATGGAGAATTGTCCACAGAAGACTTGCGGGCGTCATTACGGGGCCATTCAAATTTTGCCAAGCATCTCTACACGCCTATCTGTGCTGAATGTTGCGTAGAGGATGACACAGTGACACACCTTCTCTGCGACTGTCCCGCCTCTATTCGCGCACGGTGGCGCACCCTTGGGGCCGACGCGGTGTGTGCCGAATCTATTAGATCTACAACACTAAAGCTCCTTCTCATTTATCTCTGGAAAACAGAAAAATATAGAGTAAAGGTAGGTGTCTGTCTGCCAGTATTTGCGTCTGAGTGCTCCAACAGATAAAAAAAAAAAAAAAAAAAACCTGAACTTCCTGAACAGTGGCTCGCAATACTTTATTTTGAAACGCTTGAATAATAGAAGAATTACTCTTCTTGGTACAACCCCAGAATTGTATACCGTAAGCCCAAATAGTTTTAAGCACTTGCTTGTAGAGAAGCAGCTTGTTTTCAGTAAGAAGCTGGAAATGTTTTCCTAATAGCCAGTACATTCCCTATATTTCAGTTCAAGCTCTTTACGTTTTTTCGTTACACGCGCTTTTCACTTGAGTTTCGGGTCAAGAGTCATGCCAGGTATTTTGCCTCGTTTGCAACTGGAATCCGAACTTCATTTACAAAGAGAGATAGTGCACTTACTTTTCTATAAGTAAAATTTACGTGGACAGATTTGGTTTCGTTAAGCGCGATCCGCCAAATCTTTGTCTAGTCGTTTATACGGTTCAGGGCATATTGCAATTTAGTCGTTGAATCTTCGACTGGTTTTCCTGTCGTCAAAATTACAGTATCATTGGCAGATGTGGCCATCATAGTGCCGTCCGTTTGTGATATGTCTCTGGTATACAGCAGGTAAGGCAGCGGACCAAGTATGTTTACCTGAGGAACGCCAGCCGTAATTGTTATAAAATTGAATATACGCTCCCGTGTTTAACACGAAAGAATCTATTAGAAAGGTAGTCTTCCAGAATGTTCGATAATTGTTCGGGGATTATTTAATTTGTTCAGTTTATATCCCAAACCTTCGTGCTCCACTTTGTCGAAGGCTTGTAAAAAGACAAAAATTACACTCGAACATATTAGCTTATGTTCCGGTGCTTTTTTGACCACATCGGTTATTCGATGCACTGGTCTAAAGTGGAATGCTTGCTTCTGAAACCAAACTGATGATTGGGCGGTAAGGTTTTTTATCCGTCGGTGGTTTACCGGGCTTCAGCACCATAATAACTTCGGCGACCTTCCATTGGCTCGGTACATGTTCAAACATAAACGCGACATAACGAACATAAAAGTTCGAGCAGAATATTTCTCGCTAAATTTTTAAGGACATGTCCTGTAATTAAGTTGCAGCCTGATGCATTGTTTGGCTTAAGGGATTTTATGATATTTTCCAGTTCGGAAAACGTAACTCGCGTCATTCGTATTGTACGGTCATTTCCAGAGTGTTGGTATTGTCAGGTGGCGTTTGTCTGCCGAATGGTTTGAAGGTTTCGGCAAGATAATCCGCAAAAACGTCAGCCTTTTCTTCATCGCCTTTCGCCCATTCATTTTGATTTTTCCTTATTGGTGGTGCCTGCAGTTTAGGCTTTTTAACGCCCTTAATAGCTTTCTAAAGGGAGTAATTTGAGTCGACTGTGTTATGCGTACTTTTCGAAAAACGAAGTTTTTTAGTAATTTCATAAAAATAAGCGACTCACGCCACAAGTAACGTGTTATAAGGTTAAAGGTTAAGGCGGTGTTAGGAGACGAGTGTATTTTTTTTTTTAAGTTCGCGCAGATTCAAGAGCTTTATACTTTTATAATGTTTATCACACAACCTGGACGGAGTGCAGTGGTTGGATCGTAAATGTTCGTTTACTACTCTCCAGGGGTGGTTGTCCTAGATAGGAGAAGAGGAATCGACAGAATTTTCACGTTGGTTGTAGTTCTCAGCATCTTTTTCATGCACTTGTCGTCGAAAACGCGTGTCCTTGAATGGGCAAAGCGGTTAAAGAAGTTTTGTGAATCGGTAGAAGACGATAAACGTGAAGGAGCTTCCATCGCCTTTCGTACCGCGGCATCGTTCATCCTAAATATGTTCCTACTGTCCAGACAGAGACTGGCCAGTTCCATGATGGCGTCCTGAAAAGGCTGCGAGCAAGAAGGCCAAGAAGACTGAATCTTGCACCAGAACAATGCGCCGGCCCATTTCTCGTTGATTGTGCAAGAGCGAAAAAAAGCGTTCCAACATTGTCGCGTCTATCCTATAGCCCTGATATTGCCCCTTGTGACTTTTTTTGTTTACTCCCCAAATTATGTAATACCTCAAGGGAACTCATGATGGCGAATTAGAGAAAGTCAAAGGGGCTGTTATAAACGAGTTAACTTCGAATGATTACCAAGGGTGATTCGAATCGTGGGAGGAACGTCGTGTAGAGTTAGAGTGGAAGTCATATACATATGTACATTCAGTAAAATGACGCATTTAGGCCATACTCGTATAAATTAATTATTCATTTCCGGTAAGAACCATGGAACCAACAGCAGTATCGTAACCAATGACATTGAGCATTCTAAATTGCATTCATCGATCCCTTTCATGGTTCTTAGATCAATGAGTATAGCATTCTTCATTTGAATTGCTGGCATTTACAGCTACCGATGATAGTTAAATAACACTGGCCAGTGGCCATACAATACTATCATTGTCGGTGTTAGTATTCGCCGCAATTTTTTTCTATAGATAACGAAAAGGAAATGAGCAAATACCGACTATAAAGTTCGGTGTTATTACTCATTGGAAGGAATCATTTGCTATTGTAGTGTCGTTGAAAGGTCTTACTATCGTGCTTACGAGTAGAATTATTTTGTTAAGCCCACCTAATTGTAAAACAAACATGTGCTTCCCATTTGAAACCAAGAACCATTGATGGCTAATAATGTCCAAAAAGCATGTTGTTGTTGAAGCGATTTTATGTACTAAGCTTATCAACCTGATACGAATCGACTAATACTTGCCTAAGGAAGGTTTTCTTTCGGTAAAATGTAGCACTAGCTGCTTGCAAATCTATGAAACAATTATCTCTATTGTTCTATCCACAAAATGTTGTTTAGTCCTAACAACTCTACAAAAAAACAATAAATTCACAATAATAAAAAGAAAAACCAAAGCCAAACGCAAAACCAGTTCGTATCTTGCATCGCCGTTGCATTCGGTATCCAACAAAATATAATAATTTTATAGATTTTGTAAGTAGAGCCAACGGCATTTCAACTTCTGCAATTGGCCACTGCGTTGAATTGATCTTAGTAATCGAAACAACATCAGCATCAACGGAGGCCACATAAGACCGTGGCTGGCTGCTTCTGTTGTACGCAGTAATTTCTCAGGATGCATTCCGCAACCGCTTATTACCATTAATTTTGAATTGTTCTTCGTGATGTTAACGATCCATGCTGCTCTCAGTTGCTGCCGTTGTTACTGGTACAGCCGCCGCTTTTTCTGTCGTTAATGTTGGTGATGTTAGCAATGCCGATATCAATAGATGTACGACTTCCAATATGCAAGCTTCATATTCATGATGCACGATTTGTGTGCCGTGGTATTTACTATATTAAAAATAAAAAAAATTAAAAATGTTAAAACCCAAACCACTGATTTCCCACTTGAAGCATTCGACAACAATCGCATCAGACAAAAAGACTGTAGACAAAAAACGGTTGGTTGAAGTATGACGACAGTCAATTCGGCGAATCATTCTCCTTATTCAAATCAGTAGCCTTATAAATGAAGAAAATTCGCTGTAATTATAGTAATCAGCAAACAAGAGCCATGCAATGGAAGTCTTTGTTTCTTTTTTGTATTTTGAGTGTACTCTCTGCGGAGCTCAGAAAGAAATCTCTTGCGCTTTCAAATAATATAGAATTATAGAAATCGCACAATTATATTTTGAGAAAACAAAGCGGATTGCTCTAAGTTCCCAGCGCAGATAATTTTATTCAAGTACGAATGGGTGGGGCAAATGCACGCTATTACTTATGTACGTACATATGTACATATCATATTTATGCTTGCATATTTCAATCCTTGTACCACGCGAGTTAGCACTGCCCAATCCAAGTATTGTAGACAAATCTTATGTAAGGGCATACATGAATGTAGAGTATGAATAGGTAATATCAATTGATCAAGAAGAAGTATCTAGGTGCCGTGGAATGTAAAACGAAAGGGCAAACTTTATAAAATTTGATATTAGTCCCCCGTTTGGCGATTTGGCATTAGTTTATACGCACTAGGGAAACAGCGCTTGTCGAACTAATTAAATATGTACACATGTATCTATCATTGTCTGATTAATACAGTGGTGTATTCTAATATAAAGTTCCGGAAGGTGGAAAAATCAAATTTAGTGCCCTCCATTAAAACACAATTACAAACCGAAAAAAGAGATTTGTGGTTATAGCAAAAAAGGGCGTAAATATGCCTACGCATAATGAAAATGGAAAGCTTACTTGTATTCCGCATCTGATCAAAGTTTGATATTATACATACAGTATCGTTAGTAATTATAGTAGCCTTTGCAAGCCTTAAAAACAGCCTCTGCACGAAACCAATCGCACACGCATATTATGGCATTTCTGTTTTATGCCGTTGCCTGCCTCCTTGATTATACACGCAAAACGTGTACACACACACACATCGATAAGACTTCCACATTCGGATATTCTTCGCATCTATTGGCCAAGGATCCAGTCACTGGAATCATCGAAATTCTCCAAAGGTAGGTGGATCTCTTGTTCTAGGTACAGTGCTATTTGCAGCAAAATAGAAAAGTATGAAGACCCAAAAAAGCAGCTAAAGAGGAAGAAACAAGGAGCAAGATAGAAAAAACAAAAACCTGTGAAGGGAAAGGAAGGTATCGACAAGAGAAAAACGGGAAGGAAAGAAGGACAGAAGTATAAAAAAAGGAGTGAATTAAAAACAAGGATTCTGAGGTGATATGCAAATTTTTTCGGTTGGTGCACACAAAAAGTCGATAGGAGCCATACACATATGAGGAAACATCCTTCGACTCGGTGATATGCTATGTCCTATGCAGGTACACAACGCAAAATATTGGAAAGGCTCACCGAAAGTTATGTATATTGTCTGCCTTCGTTCTTCTTCGTCGTCATCATCGTCGTCGCCGTTGTCCATACGTCCACATCCGTCCATCTGAGTGTTGTCCATCTATACAACTATCGTAAATGTGCAGTACCTACTGTTGGATTTAAGTTGAAAATAAGTTTTCGCTTTGTGCGACTGGGCAAGGGGCACATCCTTTTACCATTGCCTTCGCCTGTAGATGGATTCCTCTACGATAGCTTTGAAATTATTCTAGCTATAATGGCAGCAGGAGTAGCACGGCCACAGCAACCTTGATTGATTGACAAGGTATCTGAATATTCACATGCTGCTTCTGTTCCTAGGTAGGTACTATTCAACCTCGAGATTCATGATTCAGGCGCACATCCGACGACTTCATTGGAGGAGAAAGATTGTGTATGAGAGTGCAACTTGTGTGAATTAGTATGTGTATGTCGAGTGGTAGGACATCAAGACTTGCTTTCAATAAAAAATGAATATAAAGAATTTCACATACAAATGTATGTACAAACGGTCACCTGGCTTGGACGTGAGATATGGTCATCATATTTCCGGTGCACGAATATGTACATAAGTACATATATTCCTGGTCAATAATTTCTGTTTTTTTTTTGGTTTATTAGGTTTTTTTTTTTCAAATTTGAATGGTTCCTTTTTTAATTTGCATTTTGTCCTTTTACTTTCTTATTTTATTTTGTCATCGATTGATTAGAGGTGCTCATGAATTGAGCAGACATGAGGAAAAGTCTACGATGTTCAATGAATGCTGAAGCACATAAAGGGAAGGTAATTTTTATTCTATACATACATATGTACATACATATGTATGTACGTAAATGTGTCCAGCTCAAACTCTCTCGAAACTGAACACATACTGATGGATATCTACTAAGCTTATCCTTCATATTGCCAAATAGGAGCATTATTCTTAACCGTGCCTAGAACGCAAACTTAGTTCGCGCGTCATGGTGGTTAGGTAAAAGACGACTATCAACATCCAGTACATGTGCGATCACAAGCAAGAAAAACTTTATTTTGCGTTCTTTGCTGGTAATTTGAATATACATACATACATATGTACATACATATTCTAAGTGTTGCCGATCGCTGAACTCATTAAAATTTTAAAGGCGAATTAAAATCATTCTGCTAGCCAAGATTCTTATGACAATTTTTTTTTTATAGAAACCCCAGTTTCACTTCTCCTCAATCCGAAGGAAATGAACTACATATGTACATGTGCCCAACATAGGTCAAATAATTCCATTATTCATGTAAACTTGTTTCACAAGCCAGAAGTACAGACAGTTGTCAACCCTTTCCGGGTTCTCCGTTTAACCTCTATTCAAAAGCAAAACAAACATCTTCATCCCATTACTGAAACTTTCACTTTCGCGAACCATAACATTGTAGAACACTATTGCATTCCACTTTTGCTTAAGGACACAGAAGTGCCAGCCATTTCACCCTCCTCAAATTAAGGCATCCAGTTCTGTCTGCAAGAGATGATGGTAGACCGCATTGAAAGTAAAAGTGGAAATTTGCCAAGATGCAAAGGACAACTGGCCGCTCTATGCTCGTACTCCTGCCAAGAATAAAATAGAAACATCCTAACTACAACCAAGTAGGAAGGAAACCCAAGCATGAGTGCGAGGACGGATAGGAGTACGAGCACAAGAACAAGTACGTATTCCCTTAAATTTCTGAACAAACGACAACTACTACTCGTACACTCAAATCCAGGATACTTTTCCACTTGTTCTACTTCTCTTACTTGCTGCATCGGATTTATACTCAGGCAAAACAAGATATTCAGATGCCTGTTCTTCTTCGAAGTCGTCGTCGTCATCGTCGTTATCGTAGTCATTATAGTTTTCATCATCATCATACTCATCACGCAGATTTTCCTCGTCGTTGTGCATTCACCATCGTCACGCTTGTGTTGGCCTTTTTTGGGTCCCAATGCCAAAGTGCTAAAGTATAGCGAGAGAAAAAGAGTGTTCGAGGTCTTTCGGGTGAAGGGCAGCCGAGAATATTTTCCTGTAAATTTAGTACTTTCAGCTTAGGAAGCCAGCGAAGCAACAATATCCATTCAACGCAGCCAACCCCAAGTATCATTCTGGCATGATTCTACGAGTGGTAAGCAACAAATGGTTGTTTCTAGATAACCGGCCGGCTTACTTGCTTCTTGCTTCCGTTTGCGGCAAGATTTGACCTGTTAAACAAGAAAGAGGAAAGTAGACTAAATATGCGGCTTTTCACAGCACAAGAGTCGATTTCAACCCTTAGGTAAATCGTAAATCGTTTCCTTTTTTTTTCTCTTTGCTCTTTTGTGCTGACCTTTTTTTCCCTTTAACCACTTTGGTCATCTCTGCTCGGGTAAGGTTCGGTTTTTTCGCCGGACAAATGACCTCCCTGTCGATTGGAATGAGTATGGCCAAAGTAGATTAACGTAAAGACGACAATTTTGTTGTTTGTTATTATAATGTCAGAGATTAACGGCCATGCATGGATTTGTCGGCATATGGCGATTAAGCCACATGGTTTTTGAGGCGAAACCATAATACAGGTATGGATAGCAATTTGAGTGTATAGGCCAATCTAACGTTTGTCATCTAAATGGGAATCAATTGACTGATGAAAAACAGCAACTGAGCAAAAGTCAGCACCACGAGTACTATACATATTTAGAAGCAAAGTGGTATGTTGCCTCTTGGTAAATTACATGCCTCTGACTCGAACTCACTATCGCTTGATAATATCGTTATACTGTTCTTGTATGTATGTATGTTGGCGTTACAGTCCATGAAGAACCTAAGCCGAGCTTCTCTCAATCACCCATGTTGTGTGTGATTTCATTTTCACATAGGTGAAAGGGACCTACAGTTTTATTGCCGGTTCCGAACGGCGAATTTCGAGAAGCTTTTCATGACAATTTTACTACAGGGGGTTTTGTCAGAACCCCGCTGAGGAGAAACACCGTGAAAGACATTCGATGACATGGCTGAGTCGGGATTCGATCCCAAGTCATCAGCGTCAGAGGCCAACACACTACCCACTGCGCCACGGTGCTCTCTGTTCTTGGCATGTTTAAATGTCTGTCAAGCTTTTCGACATATAACATTCAGAATCGGCATTCAACTTTAGGTCCCTTTTTCCTGTGTGAAAAATAAATGCCATCAGAAACATAATTTATAAAAAAAACTAAGTCTCGCAACTCAGTTCTTCTACCGTAAAAAGTTGTGAGATCCATGTAATACCAAGTCGGTCAATTTATTCAGTCCCTTCTTAAGGGACCTTCTGCCTTAAGTTACTACGTAAATTAGCTAACCTAACAACATCTTATAGTGACAATATCAATATTAAAAATCTTGTGTGTTTCAAATAAATAGACTGGCCTGGCCATCACATGAGAACACAATGTATCTCACAAGTAATACATATTACATTAAATTAGTTTAGTACGATTTCAAAGTCAATCTATTTATTTGAAACATAAAAGATTTTTAATATCGATATGGTCACTATAAGATGTTGTTAGGTTAGCTAATTACGTAGTAACTTAAGGCAGAAGGTCCCTTAAGAAGGGACTGAATAAATTAACCGACTTCGTATTACATGGATCTCACAACTTTTTACGGTAGAAGAACTGAGTTGCGACACTTGTTTTTTTTTTTACAAGTTATGTTTTCGATGGCATCTCATTTCTTTTTGTAGACAGTCAGATTTTTTTTCCTATCCGGTACCTTCTACTACTTGAATACCAACAACGGATTTTCTTAAAGCCCACTCTCTGTCTTATAAAAAAAATGTTCTTATTTTTTTAGCTTAAAGTTAATCTTTATGTACAATTGTTATCTTTCATTCACCATAAATACTGTCAATGTACCTAACAGAAAATTACAACATCAAAGCTTAATAGAGAATTATCTTGAACTAATGTACGGCACACACTGCCGCACTTAAAGTTTATTTTTTAAATTAATAAATTACTTAACCCATTATTTTTCTATAGAATTAGATTTATGTAAAGATTATTTAAATGTTTATACCCATGCTGACTGATACCATTTGCGTAAGTTAAAAAAAACGTGGTTTTTGCTTATATCTGCGATATCGCAGTAAGACCCAAAATTTGCCTGGAAGAAAGTGGCCGCCTTTCTGTGATGGACGGGAAGCGTGGAGGTCATGGCGCGGCCAAGCCACCTAACGCCGACCGCGGTTATGATTATTAGTGCTCTTTCTTTTATGGCAATTTCGGGCAATTTAGTCTACTTAATACTTTGCGGAATTTTGGTACAACTTTCATAAGACATGTCCCATTCTTGCTTTTTCATTCCGTTAATTGACCATTTTCAAAGCTACCTTTGAACATAATTATATCTAGGTACGTATTAGAGCACTGTGCGAGTACGAAAAAAGTAGTTGGAGTAATAATCGCCGAGTATAACACCAAAACGATTACGTACTCGGCATCGTTTCTGAATGCATCGCCGTTAAATCGTTAAAGCTGCATCGTAGCATCGCGCATCGTAGCGAGTAAGTATCGTGAATCGTGATAATATCCTTGAAAAACCGACAGTTAGGCAAAGGTGCACTTCAGGTCGGAACACAAAATTTGATATGTTGCTTTCGATTCGAAAAAATGTTCATACTATTGAAGAAATAAGTATTAGAGACTGCAAGGAGACAATATCGTCTTTATGAAATTGAAAAATATCTGTTAGATAGATTGATTATATTTTTACAGCTATTTAAAACAGTAACGTTACTGTCTGAGGGGGATAGAAAGCCTACAGTCCATTTAGTGCTCTTACACAAGCAAAAGAAAAGCTAACAAAACTATACAATGAACAAATATGGATCGAAGTTCAAGTGGTTATTCGACATTGCTTGGATAATGTTTTTGATATTACATTTCAACCACATCGCGCTCATAAACTATAGCTGCATTTTTATGGCCCGAATATAAACAACTTCGACGATAATACGCGTGACGAAATGTATGTTCTTGTAAAGGATGAGATAACTTGTATTCTTGCAAATCCTGAAAATTTTTCTACCACACTTTCGTCTTCTTCTGATTTCCACGAAATAGATCTTCATGGCACTACATCGGACTGCAGTGATGCTCGAGATGAGGAGCAGTTCTCTAATAAATATAAAGATACTTACATAAATTCTCACAAGTTAATGTTGAAACGGAGCTATAAAAAGGAAGCCATCACTGACCGAAATATCTTACGATGGTGGCAAAGTGATGGAAAGGATTTTCCTTTCGTCCACCAACTAGGATCAAAAATTGTATGTATTCCGGCGTCTAGCTCCTCAAGCGTTCAGTTCTGCAAACAGAGAGGAGAAATAATCTAAAGGGGGAGATTATACATAGATGCCAACTGTTTTTACATTCTCCAGGAAAGGATTAGTAAACCAAGTATAGGACAAGGTTCGTTTCTCTTTTATCTTTTCTTTAAAACCAAGTTACTTTCCTTTTACTAGAAAGTAGAAACTATACATATATATCTACATGCATACTAAAGAAACCTTTTATTTTATTTATATTTATTTATTTGTGGGTGATGAAGTGAACTTTCTGTTTTGAATTTGTCTAATCTCCCATTTCTCACCCGTCCTATGTATCCCCTATAGAATGTTATGTACATACATATGTATTTCTTCAGCATAAGCACACTTTCGCTGATACCAATGCCTAACGATGCAGGATGCGTAAATACTCGCCGATGCCGATGCGAAACGATGTATGCAGATGTATACTTTTGTAAACACAAAATTACAAAATTATTTATGCAGTCCGTGAATTTAAAAAACTTAACCGAAATCGCAAAATATTTTAGTTTTTCCTTGATTTATACACTAAACACTAGTTGTGTTCCAAATATAAAGCTTCTCTGTCTGCTAGAAGTGCCTTAGAGTTTTGAAGATTGGTCAGTCAGTCAGTCAGTGAGTGACAAAATTAAGAAACTTTGACTAGTTATAATTCTTAAACTACTGGTTCAAATTGGATGAAATTTGAAATATACCGTCCTTATCCAATGCTTGCTTGGTTACTGAGGCTTCTAGTTTTATCCACAACGTAGTTATAGGGGGCCAAAATGGCCCAAATGGATTCGAGAAAAGGATGATACGGTCGTGCCGCTTTTTTGCTCGACTTGGTTGGGGCACTTCCGTGCCCCAAAATGCCTCTGACGCGAACCCACTATCGCATGATAAAATCGTTATACTGTGCTTACTTACTTACTTAGGTGGCGCTACAGTCCGTGGTGAACCTGGGCCTCAACCAACAAGCGTCTCCAGCCGGCACGGTCCTTGGCCAGCTGTTTCCAGTGCCGCACGCCCAGTTGGTTAAGGTCCCCTTCCACCTGCGTGCGCCACCGATGATGCGGCCGTCCTCTGCCGCGCCTTCCTTCCGAAGTGGATTCGAAGACTCTTCGGGTCGGAGCTGTATTTTCCATGCACTCTACATGACCTAGCCACCTTAGACGCTTTATCGGTAGACGTCGTACCAGGCCGATGTCGCTGTACAACCCGTACAGTTCTTCGTTATATCTTCTCCTCCATACACCGTTTGAACAAACGGGACCGTAGATAGTGCGCAGAATTTTCCTCTCGAAACGACCAAGGGCATCTTCATCCGCTTTTGTTAAGGTCCAAGCCTCTGCGCCGTAAAGGAGGACTGGGATGATCAAGGTCTTATATAGTGTCACCTTGGTTTTCCGAGAGAGGGCTCTACTTCTCAATTGCCTCTTGAGCCCAAAGAAACAGCGGTTGATTCTGCGTTTTATCTCAGCGCTGGTGTTGTTGTCGCTGGTCATCAGTGAGCCAAGGTAGACGAATTCCTTGACCACTTCAAAGTTATATCCGCCCCTGGTGACGTTCTGGCCAATACGTCGGTGTTGTCCGTCTCTTTTAGATGAAAGCAGATATTTGGTTTTACCCTCATTAACCTTGAGACCCATCTTAGCCGCTTCTACCTCAATGCTCACGAAAGCCTCATTGACGTCTTGCTGTTTTCGTCCAATTACGTCAATACCTCTTGTGTTGGCCAGTGACTCTTGCACGATCTTTTCAAGCACGATGTTGAAAAAGTTGCACGACAGCGCGTCGCCCTGCCTAAATCCTTTTTTAACATCAAAGGTCTCGGTTCGCTCCATTACCGACCTTAACGGAGCAGCGAGAATTCTCCATTGTCATCCTGCACAGTCGGACGAGTTTGGCAGGGATTTTAAAACTGGACATGGCTTTGTACAGCTCGTCTCTATATACTCTGTCATACGCGGCCGTGAAATCGACGAAGAGGTGGTGAGTGTCTTCTCCAAGATCAGGTTATCCACAAACGGTTTTAGGCGTTCACACAATACGGCAGAGAAGATCTTATATGCGATGTTAAGGAGACTTATTCCCCTATAGTTGGCGCAGTTATAGGGGTCTCCTTTCTTATGGACCGGGCAAACCATGCTGAGATTCCATTCGTCGGGCATAGATTTCGCGAGCAGCTCTCGTTCATAGATTTCGCGAGCAGCTCTCGTCCGTCGTTGCAGCATGGCATTATATGCCTCTTGTTTTGCTGCATGGGCTTGTTCGCATTGTTCATCGAACCAGGGGTTTCTAGGCGGTGGCTGTTTGAAACCCAGCACCTCTGAGGCAGCATCTCTGACGGCGCTCTGGCAATGAGCCCATTCCTGCTCTATTGTTTGTGCTGCTGTGGGCGGACTTTGAGAGAGCTTTGAGGAGACACGATCGGCAAAGATTCTGGTAGTCTCTTGCGATTGTAGCTTTCCAACGTCAAACTTACGTAGTCCTACTCGACTCCTAAGCAATCTTGATATCCTCATTCGTACCTTGGCTACAACAAGGTAGTGGTCCGAGTCGATGTTGGCCCCTCGGAAGGTTCGTACGTCGAGAATACATGAGGAGTTTCTGGCGTCGATCGCAATATGATCAATCTGGTTGGTGGTCGATTGATCACAAGACCGCCAGGTACCCTTGTGGATGTTGAGATGGGGGAATCGCGTGCTTGCTACAAGGAGGTTACGCCCCGCTAGGAAATCGATTAGCCTTAATCCGTTGTCGGATGTGGTGTTATGGAGGCTATGCTGTCCTATGATCGACTCAAATATGTCCTCCTTGCCCAGTTTTGCATTAAAATCTCCTAGGACTATTTTTGTGTCGTAGCTGGGACATTGGGCATATGTTCTGTCTAGGAGATCGTAGAATTCTTCTTTGAGTCGATCGTCCTTTTCTTCCGTTGGGGCGTGAGCGCATATTAAGCTAACGTTTCCAAATATAGCTTTAATGCGGATTGTTATGAGGCGTTCGCTTACATCTCGGAAGCTTAAGACTTTTTGTCGGAGTCTTCCTCTAATAACGAATCCGCACCCGAATAGGCGCTGTTTGTTCTCCATGTAGCAGTTCCCGTAGTAGATGTCGCAGTTTTTCATCCGTTTTTTGTCTGGTCCATCCCATCGCACTTCTTGGAGTGCGGTTATATCTGCTTTATAGCAGTTGAGGGTTTGCTCCAGTTGATCGCCTGCACCCGGTCTGTTAAGGGACCTCACATTCCAGGTGCAGACTCTCAAGTCCGTTAGTCGTTTGCAGGGGTCGTCAGCTTTGTATCCGTCCGTATCCGAGGCTTGTTGTCGTTTCGGAACAAGTAGGTTTTTACATGATAGGGATGTTACCCCTATGCACAACCCCCAACCTGGAGGGCCAGGTTCCTCTTTCCCCAGGAACAAGGGTTGGGTCGCTGCACACATTGGTTCACTACCTGGCGGGTGCCAGGGTAGCTATCCAGGGGGAGCCACGCGGAGGCTGTGTGTCAACTTGGATTGAGCAGGGACAGAGATCGAAGCTGGCGCTTGCCATGTTAAACGCGATCAACTTCTTTGCTCTGTTTGCTCGCTCCCTCCCTCCCGTTATACTGTGCTTGGCAAATTTAAATGTCTGACAAGCTCCTCGACTTATGACGTTCAGAATCGGCATTCAGCTTTAAGTCCCTTTTACCAGTGTGAAAAATAAATCACACACAACATTGGTGAATGAGAGAAGCTTGGTTCTGGTCCTGGGCTGTAACGCCACCAAAGAAGAAGTAAGATTTGCATTGCGTCTCCATGTGACATCTTCATCGTTTACCTTTCCGTGTTGTCTTTCACTAGTTGCTCGATTGGAGTTAATTAAAGATTACTTGCTTAAGCTTATCTCATCACTTAAATTTAGGCAACATTCTATTCTTCTTGTCTGCACCAAAGCATGAGTATTATTCAAAGGATAGCCAAAGGATATTCCAGCAGAGCTATTATGATTTTAAGGGATTCGTTTCCTGCCAAAATCCCCGCTTCGTTTTATGTCGACCACTAGTTGATTTAATTTGATAAAAGTTAATAACAAACCTTTCAAAGCGGTAAATATAGTAAGCAAATGACACCTCTAGTAGAAGTGTATAGATTTGATTTAAATTCGGGCAACGAATGCTCCGAGCAATCTCCGATTCACGTTCGGACTAAGATTTGGCTGGATTATATTGAGTGAATGGACACTACAGTTCCGACCAACAATACTTCACCACATCCAGCAGACAACGTTCATTCAGCAGGGCGTGGCAAATTTGCTACTTCCTATTTGTCTTCAAGTTCACATTTTTCTTATTTTTATAATTCGCGCATCAGGAGTCATACTCTTATTATGTTTTGTCACACAACCTGGGCGGAGAGCAAATGGTTTGGGTAGTAGATGTTCGTTGACTACTCTTCAGGGGTGGTTGTCCTAGATAGGATTCGAGAAGAACTCGACTGAATTTTCACGGTAGATGTAGTTCTAAGTAAATGTTCCATGCCATTATGGTGTTATATTAGAACTGCACACGGTGTATGAATTTAAAGTGAAAAGATACTGTGAGTGCCATGCCTGCATCAATATTTTGATCACAACAGCTGTGTTGCACAATTTTTCCACTATGGAAATTGTTTTTCTCGCCTATGGACAGACTTTGAACTGCAGGACTTTCGCTCGATGGTCGGTGATGTTTACCACTGCACGACGGCCACCCCCCAATATGCAGAAGATACTTTGAAAAAAAAAAAAAACAACCTTTACGATTAACTAAAAAAAAATTTATAGATTTATTTTTGTTCTTAGTTAACTGTCAATAAATGTACAATATTTACATAAACATACATATAAATTAATCGATGGGTGGGTCTTCCCAAGCTACATACGTTTCCGAGATAGGCCGCACGAAATTTGGCCTATCTTAGTTCTTTATCCTTTATTTAACGAACTAACATGAACTACGAATATTAAGCCTAAATGGTAGAGTATACATACTTTATATCGTATATTTAAATCTAGCACATCCAATTCGAATACAAAGTATTTTTTTTTTGTAAGCAATTCTACGGCGAGAGAGATCTCTTACACATACATACACAGTTCTAAGAAATGAAATGCTATCTATGGTAGTTATATATTGCATACGCTTCCTTCATACATATTGCTAATTCTTGCCTTAATCTTTAAAGTTTATCTAGAAGAAAACAGTCGTAAGTTAAAATGTGACATGCGGAACTTATTCTTCGTTGGTGTCGGCGCTATGATGCTGGTGCTCGAGCTTGATCTTCGCTATGGGATGGTCTTTCATTGGGAAGGCGGCTGAAGCATCCGAAGGTGCATTTGCTGCAAACAATTCATTTACATCCGGGCTCGGGAAGAAGTCTTCAAAGCGGGGCGATGGTTTGTGGGATTTCTGTAGAAGACCGTTGGTGATCGCTTCAAAGTCGATGTTGGGGGTTAAACCTTCAAGCATTCGTTTATCGGGAAATTTATACGATGAAGCTTCGGGTTTGGTCTTGTAGTTCATCGAATATGGCGAATTGCTACTGGACTTTTGGTGGTTGCTCTGACTGCCGCCACGAGGTTGACCATAGGAAAGCGATGATCTCGATGCAGCAGCGGCAGCTGCTTGCGACATCGCAATCGACATGTGCTGTTGCATGCTGTCTTTTAAGTCTCGATTTGTGAACGACGAGTTGGATTGCAGATGCTGCGACGGTTGTTGTTGATGTGCCATAGAGTGATTGCGACCTTGTGGGATGACATTTAAGCCGGGTATTCCTAACAGGCCCAGAGCACTAAGGTCAGGCAAATTATCGGGCATTTTACCTGTGGGTAGGTGACTAAGATCGGTAGGATTTCTCTTCGACATAGGATCTTCCATTTCGGACCTCTGTAGAAATGCTGGAGATTTATACATGTTCAACGACGGTGACGGAGATTGCTGTGACATTTGAATTTGACGACGTAAACTCTCGGCCATTGTAGACAATGCGCTATTTGCATCAGGCTGTGGAGTGCCACTCGATAATCCGACTTTGTTGTGATAGCCATTCGATGAAGATGCATTTGATGCCGATCCAGGTATTCCGTACTGTGACTATTTAAAAAAAAATACAAATAAAAAACAGCGAAAGTCATGTTTTGTTTTTAATTATTAAATGCTTCTTTTTTTCAATTATTATGTGTAAATATTAAAAAAGAAAATATTTAGAAAAGCTAAGTAACCTACAGAGTGGGATGTCGCGGCAGCTCCACCACCTCCACCATTTGCATACATTTGCACGGTTTCTTCTTTAATCTCCCGATAATCGCGGAATACCACAGCCTTTATGACGGACCTAATCAACTCTTCCGGCCACATGCCCAAAAGTATTCTCTGCGGTCGTCCCCTTGCCTTTGGTCTAGGATCAGATCCACCATCCAACGAAGGTCCGAGCATGTTATGAACACGATTCGCATAGAGGACAAACGTTGGATACGGTATATCGTATTTTCGCGCAGCTTGTGATAATGATAGACCCTCTTTGAGTACACTAAATATTGCTTCGGCCATCGACTCTGGGCGCCATGATTTTAAGGGTCCGCGTTCGCGGAAACGCAGCTGTTGGACTAAACTTTGTTGGTTGGTGTTCCAGCATTTTTGCCACATAGCTTGCAATTGGTATTGGTAGCTGTCTGTTAAAAGAATCAATAAATAGGTGTTATATCGCTATAGGCAATGCAACAAAATAAGGATAAAGTAAATTGAAAAAAAAAAGTATGTATGTAAGTATGTACATAGGTATATTTCTTTACTGACCTGCAACAGATGGCGAGGCTCCACTCATCCATGGATGTGCTCCATCAATTAGCTTAGCCTGTAAATGTACATATATGTCTCTTACTTAATGGAATTATTGTGATATAATAGAAAAAAGAATGCATAGGTATAGGAAAGTATAGAAGTCATTCTTTCTGTACACATCCTGCTTTGCTAATATGACATGACGTTTCAACATATCTGTTTTGAACAAGTTCTATATACTTCGTGGAGCTACAGATCGGTGTGGTCTTGGGCCTCAACCAACAAGCAACTCCAGTCAGCACGATTTTTTCCACCGCAAAGAACGATAGAGCTTATAGAAGCACCCCAGGGTGAATAGGAAGTCACAACTATCACAGAAACTGAACTCCTAAAGGTGTGCAAACATTTCGAGGACAATAAGTAACCTGGGCTGGATGACATTCCAAATAAGGCCCTTAAATTAGCCATTCAAACAAACACGGGATCATTCCTAGAAATATACAATAAGTGCCTAATCGAAGGGGTCTTTCCAGATCAATAGAAGAAAGGGAACAAACAACCAGAGGAGCCGTCGTCATACGGTCCAATTTGCCTATTAGATACAATGGGTAAGATACTGGAAAAAATGAGAGCGATAAAGCAGCTCAGGTGTGTGCTGCCTTAGCCAGAATAATGGCAAATATCGGAGGACCCAGGCAGCAAATAAGACTACATAGTTTTGTCAAGAGTGGCGCAGTTAATAATTATGTACGCGGCACCAATATGGGCAAAGGCGATGAAAACTAAGTCCCACGCAAGAAGAGTAAATTCCACCAACCGACTATCCGCACTTACAGTGTGCAGAGCTTTTCGGACGGTATCGGATGATGCTGTATGTGTAATTGCTGGAATGCTACCAGCCGATATCTTGGCCATCGAGTTGCAAAGATCCTACGACGCCGAAATTCAGGAACCCCTTGCCTCAGTCAGAGATATTAAACTGGAAGAAAGACGGCGTAGCATTGGAATATGGCAGGAGAGATGGAATCAGTCAAACAAAAGGAATATGGACCCATCGACTTATTCCGGACATACAAAGTTGGATAAACCAGCATCACGGAGAAGTAGATTTATATCTCATCCAGTTCATAACCGAACATCGCTGCTTCCGAGCCTATCTTTACAGGTTTGGCCCCGATGAATCTCCTATCTGTGCAAACTGTGGAGTGGCTAGATAAGATGCAGAACACGTATTTTGTCAATTTTTTCAATGCTCACATTTCGAGCTAGAAAATAAATATCTCGAAGATAAAATTGGAGAAGCACCGACTCCCGAGAACATCATAAAGCATATGCTGGCATCGAGCAAAATATGGGACGCTGGGAAAGAAACCGCAGCGAGAATCTTGGAGGAACTCCGGCGTCTGGAGAAAAACTGCGAGAGCAACCAAAACCAAACGGCAGCTCCCTTGGAACGGGAAACACCAATTAGAGAAAGAAGGGCATAAAGTGTAAACCAGCCCCGCGAAGTAATACCTAAAGGCAGTCCTGCGGGGAGGGTGGTTGAAGGGTGCAGGGTGTGGCTTATTACGTAGGCGTATTCCTGGCATTGATTATTCAGGCTTGCGAATTGTACATGCCAGTAGCCCGGGCTACTGGGATCGTTTGAAGATTCCACATCCGTTTGGCGCAACCAACAAAAAAAAAAAGAAAAAAAAAAAGTCAGCACGATCTCTTCCTCATCCGCTTTTAATAGCGTCCATGCCTCTGCACCATAAAGCACGACTGAGATAGTAAAGCCAGTCTGGTTTCTTGGAGAGATGGCTCTGTTATTCAATTGCCTTTTGAACCCAAAAAAACAGCAAGAGTTATTCTGCATTTAATCTCGATACTGATGTTGTTCTTATTAGTACTGCGGATCCGAGGTACACGAAGTTCTTGCTGCCCATTGTGATGCTCTGTCCAAGACGCCGATGTTTTGCGTCCTTTCTGGATGACAGAATATACTTCGTTTTGCTCTCGTTTACCGTCGGGCCCATTTAAGCCGCCTCCGCTTCAGTGCCAGTAAATGCCTCGTTGACGGTCCACTGCGTTCGACCAATCACATTAATATCATCGGCGTAAGCTAGCAGTTGAACGGACTTTTGGAAAAGTATGTAAAGTATGATGTTAAAAAAGTCACATGACGGTCTGTCGTCTTGCCTACAACCTTTTTTGACATTGAGGGCTCGGTAAGTTCATTACCTTGATGGAGCAGCGGAAATTTTCTATCGTCATTCTACACAATCTGACTAGTTTGGTAGGGATGTATGTATGTTGGCGTTACAGTCCATGAAGAACCTGAGCCGAGCTTCTCTCAATCACCCATGTTGTGTGTGATTTCATTTTCACATAGGTGAAAGGGACCTACAGTTTTATTGCCGGTTCCGAACGGCGAATATCGAGAAGCTTTTCATGACAATTTTACTACAGGGGGTTTTGTCAGAACCCCGCTGAGGAAACACCGTGAAAAACACGTTCGATGACATGGCTGTGTCGGGATTCGATCCCGAGTCATCGGCGTCAGAGGCCAACACACTACCCACTGCGCCACGGTGCTAGGGATGCTAAAACTAAAAAACTAAACAAGGCTCTGTATAGCTCGCCTCTATGCACCATATGCGGCCTTGAAATCGACAGATAGGTGGTGAGTGTCGGTCTGCAATTCTTGGGTCTTTTTCAGAATCTGCCGCAGTCTGAAGAGTTGGTCTATTATGGACTTTCCTGACCTGAAACCACATTGATAAGAACCTATCAGAGTATTGACGAATGGTTTCTGGCGTTCACACAAAACAGCAGAGAGGATTTTGCATGCGATGTTAAGGAGACTGATTCCTCTGTAGTTGGCGCAGTCAAACGGGTCTCCGGTCTCCGGGCAAACGACACTGAGATTCAACTCGTCGGGCATGCTTTCCCTTTCACCATATCTTACAGATGAGCTGGTGAGTGCGTCCCTCCAGCTTTGTTTGACTTTAACCTTGATATTGCTCTCCCTCTGGTCAAAGTCAGAGGGGACGGAATTCTCGTCTATCGTCGTCCAAGTTGAGTGGACTCTTCTGCCTGATAGTGGTATTTGAGTCTTCCTCGCCGTTTAACAGTCTGCAGAAATGATTCTTCCGAATTCTCAGTATCGACTGCGACTCTACTACCAGTCGTCTATTTTTGTCCCAGCTGGCTTCTGTCCAAAATGCATATTCACTGGATATCTGTTTTACTTTCTAGTAAAACTTCTGGACTTCATTCCTGCTGTAACACCTCTCCATCTCTTCGATTGCGCGCTTCTCATGCTCCTTTTTTTTTCGCCAGTCCTACTCCTCTTTTATAATTTTTTTTTTCTGCTAATAAGCAATAAATTAAAAACACGATGAAAACGAGATCCGACAAAAGTATCTGCAATCACGGAATATTGTACAATTTTTTGAATAAATAAAGGTGTAGGAATTGCAGTGTTAAGTACGGGCATATAAGCATGAGTTAGAAATAATTTTGTTCTCCCTAGCCCTTCCTTAGGAATGGAGAAGGAAAGCAAGTCTCGTTTGCTTGCCATTTATGTATGACACATAATGAGACATGTTGTATGCCTCGGGACTTTTTCCTCTACTTCATTTCATTATGCAATACATACATATGTATCTGTTTTTTAGCCAAACATGCAAATCTTATTGGATTTTGTTTTGTTATTGTTTTTCCTAGAAATATGTGTCTGCAATCTACTCCTTACAATTTTTCCATGACACATGAAAATGGATTTTTATAATTTTCGGACAGGTTTGCCGTCCGAGTCATAGCCTTATTGTTGTCACATTCCAGATAATTTAAACATGACAAAGTGACAGTGACTTTCGTTCCAAAGGTTCATCACATCACGTGAGAACATTGCGTCGCTGCAAATTGAATATTGATGAGTAAACGGTCGAAGGGCTTAGAGTCGAATTATACATATACAACGTTATGCAAGCCCTCCATATACTAACATATAGTAAAGCATTATTAATAAACGTTGCTTTAGTACAACCCGTGAACTCGTATATTGATTAATACACATCAAGTTTCTTTTCTGTTTATCAATGAATAAGAAATGAAAAACCCGCGCACATATAAATTTCTGAGCGGTCGTCTTGAATTAATTGTCACAAGAAAATGTCATGGGGTTATTAATTATGAATATTAACTTTTATTGTTCGTATTACAAAAACAAGACAGGATTGAAAGAAATACATACATATGTATAAACGGGAAGGGTGATGAAAGAATGTTGATTAAAATCATGCAAGTAAGTCTTAGACCATTTTTTTTTTGTTTCAAATAAATATACAATTTAAGCGACGTAATAATGAAAGATATGTTAATAACAAAGCTTTAACCGGGGAAATTATGCATGACTTGCCTGTTCATTTTTCATACACACCGTGAGCGTCAAAAGAAAATGTACACCTATTAAAAGACAATGGGGTTCCAGACCACTAATTTTGGAAATATTTGATGTTTTGTAAATGTTTTTTTTCTATTTTTTGCTTTATTTTTAATAACAAAACAAAACGGTAAAAAAATAACAAAAAAATAGCTAATTTTTTCGCATAAAAAAACGGTGGGGCCGGAAATAGTACGCAGAATTTTTCTTTCAAAACGACCAAGGGCCTCCTCATCCGCTTTCGAGTCTCTGCGCCATAATGCTCGAACGGGATGATAAGGGTCGTGGGCACCTTGGTTTTCCGAGAGAGGGCTCTGCTTCTCAATTGCCTCTCGAGCCCAAAGAAAAGCGGTTGGCAAGAGTTCTCCTGCGCTTGATGTCGGCATGTCACTGCGGAGCATAGGTAGATGAAGTCCTTGACTGCCTCGAAATTATACCTGCCAATATGTGCGCCCTGGCAAAGATGCCGGTGATTCGTGTCCTTTCTCGGCGACAGCATCTATTTATCATAGCACAGCATATACTGTGCTGTGCAAAAAAATAAGAACAGGGAAGTAAGATACATTACCTTAGATTAAAAAAGAAAAATGTGAATGATACTGATACCATTTTTTATTTTTTTTAACGTATGAACATAAATGAATCCAAATAAATATAAAACAAAAACAAAAAAAAAAAAAAAAAAAGTTCATTAGCTAGGAATTTATAAAAACCATCTGTCAGAGTGAGCTCGGAATATTAAACCAAATATTTTGAACGTTTACCCACAGCTCATTTCTATTTCTTGGCTTTGGCATTCCACTAAGCTCTTTCTTAACAAATCCTCACAAGTTTTCGATGGAATTCAGGTCTGAGGAATGTGCAGGCCACTGGAGAACTTTGATATTCTTATCTTCAAACCACTTTTTTCGTTACTTAAGCGGTATGTTTAGGGTCATTGTCCTGTTGAAACCACCAAAGCAACGGCAAGTTATCATCAGCAAGGGGATACATCACATCACATTATTTAAAATGTCGACGTATTTTTCCTTTGTTAGAATATCTTGAATCCAGTAAATTGGCCCAACACCATGGTAGTGAAAGCATCCCCAGACCATAATATTCCCTCCGCCGTACTTTACGGTTTTCACCGTATATCTAGGATCATATTCTTTTCCAGCCGGCCTTCTAACATATCTTTTCTTAGCATCGGGTCCAAATAAATTGATTTTAGTTTCATTAGACTAGAGTATGTTGCGCCATTTCTCTTCTGGTTTCTGATTCTAGCGAAATTCATTCGATCCCTAATGTTCTTTTTTGTCAAAAAGAGGCATTTCTTTGGAAAGCAGGCCTTTAAATTTTGGTCAATAAGCCTTCTTCTGATTAAAGAACTATCTACATCAAGTTCCAGTTGAGTTTTGATCTTCGCAGAGGTTGCAAACGGATTCTTTTTTGCGCACCGGAGAATGGCCCTATCCGTTTTCAACGTTGTCTTGCGTTTTCGACCACGTGTCGAAAACAAAAAATTGATCAGAGTTAGTGGTTTACCTAATGTTACTATCTTGAAATAGTATTTTTGCACAGCACTGTATGTATGTAGATGCCATGTAGGCGACGTGGCGCAGAAGTTAGTGTGTTGGACTCTGACGCACTGTGAGCGAGTTCGGATCCCGATAACACCAACGCCATCGAATATTTTTTTCACGGTGTCCCTCCTCGACGGGGTACTGGCAAAACTTCCCGTAGTATAACTTGCCTTGAAAAAGCTTCTCGACTCACGCCGTTCGGAACCGGCATTGAACTGTAGCTCCCTTTCACCTACACAACATGGGTGATTGAAGAGAAGCTTGGCTCTGGTCCTTCATGGGCTGTAACGCCACCAAAAGAAGAAAAGAAGAAAAAAAAAAAAAGATGCCATAACACAGATTAGAAAATTTTAGACAAACTTGAGAAGTTTAAGGACGTAAGTGGTGATCGACCTCGTTTCGGTAGGCCAAAAAAATTGTCCCAAAAATTGCACGATCTATTGTATGGCAAATGCAAAAAGATCCAGCAGCAAGTGCAGTAAAAATTGCGGGATGTATAACAGAAGATTCAGGAGTCACCGTCAGCGCAAGTACTGTCAGACGGATACTGTATACTAATGGGTTACATGGCACAGTACCTCGCAAAAAAACCTTATATATTTCTGAAAAAAAAAAAAAAAAAAACAAACAGATGCGACATCTACTACACGCGAAAAAGTATAGAAATGAAGGTTCGTCATTTTGAGAAAACGTTATTTTCAGTGTCAAAAGCTAATTTGAAATATTCGGCCCCAAGAAATCACTCAAAATATGGAGAAGAAATAAATACGGAATTTGAACAAAAGAATATATGTAAATGCCACCATAAAGCATGGTGGTGCTTCGGGTATCGTTTGGGGTGTATGGCGGCATCAGACGTTGGGAATCTGGTATTTATTGACACTACAATAAATAAGAGAGGGAGCCGTGCCACAGTGGGAAGTGTGTTGGCCTGTGATGCCGATGACACGGGATCGAATCCCGACAACAGCCATGTCATCGAACGTGTTTTCACGGTGCTTCTCCTCAGCGTTCTCACAAAAACCTCTGTAGTATAATTGTCACGAAAAGTTTCTCGAAATTCGCCCTTTGGAATCGGCAATAAACTGTAGGTCCTTTCACTTATGGGAAAACGAAATCAAACACAACATGGGTGATTGAGACAAGCTCGGCATTGGCCCTTCATGGACTGTAACTCCAACATACATACATGTACATACAATAAATAAAATTGATTATTTGAACATTTTGAGAGAAAATGTACCACCAAGTGTTGCAAAAATAGGACTGAATTCATTGTGGGTCTTCCAGCAGGACAACTAGTAAAAGAATGGTCGTTATATCGGACAACAAAGCAGCTGGATTATCCTCCGCAATCCCCAGATCTCAACCTAATGGAGCATTTGTGGGATCCGAAAACGGAACATATCAAGTAAAGAGTCGTTTAAGTCAATTTTAAAGGAAGAATGGCAAACAATTCCTGTCGAACTGACTAAAAACTTGGTTGAGTCAATGCCAAGACGACTAGAAGCTGTTTTGTTTTGTTTAATTAATGTACACTCTTTGATGCGAAAAAAATTAACTGGTTTTTGTTATTTTTTTAATGAATTTTTATTAATGTGTTATTTGTTAAGTCGTTTTGTTATTAGAAAATAAAAAAAAACTTTTCAAAACATCAAATGTTTCCAAAATCGGAGGTCTGGAACCCATTTAATTAGTCTTTTAATATGTTACAATATATGAAGGTGTATATTTTCTTTTGACGCTCACGGTATATGTATGTTCAGCGCGATCTCTGAATATCATATGATCTGTAACTTATGATTTCCAGTAAACATTTACCACCAAACATCAATAAAAGAAAGGTCATCCCTTTCCAAACAAGACAAGGGTTGAGCACATTTTAGAGCGAAATGCTTGTATGTAATTAATTGTAAGGTGACAGATTTGATATATTGAACTAAAAGCATGTTGTAGATGTGTATGTAGCTCTTAAGATAGTGCAGATATACGTAGGCTTGTATGTATATGTTCGTGAATACATTATATATGTTAAACTATGAATATTTTATTGTTTGACGTTGCAGTTTGAAATGTGTTGGGAAAAAATTAAAAAAATACTTCACAATGAATTGTAGTAATTTACACGGTCTACTGAATCCTTCTACGCCACAACTGTTCATAGTTCATACGAAAAACAGGAGAAGACAAAAAAAAAAAAAAAACACAAGACGCAGAAAACAACTAAAGAAAAAAGGTAAACACGATGAAGTATTGTTGCAAGATATCCGATGAAATATTATACAAAGTGTACCAGCTCCGTGAACTACAGGACGGATACGAAAATGCCATATAGATACATTTAGATTATAAAGTACTTGTAATGCTACTGCTGTGTGCTGTTGCTCTAACAGTCATTACTCTATGAATTATTCATTCGACCGACATGCATATTTTATTTGAAATTCGTGCAATAAAATACTATCAAATATTTAGTTGTATTACTATACAGACCTGAAGCGGGGTGGTAGCGTCAGAAAAACGAAGACGTGTTTTTGTAGAACCCACCACCAATGGTTGCCACCATCGAGCGGTGACGGGAGCATTGTAGCGCAGAAACAAAACCGTTGCAAAACAAGAGAAATTATATTTTATTTATTTTTGTATAAATTAATCACGTTTGCAAATTGTGCTCTCCTTTTTTCCATATCATAGTCCGTCGTCACTACCGTCACCCGGCAATTCATTTCGTCTCGTCCACAACTTCACGACTTATTTACCTTCTTTCGCTGCTTATTTCTTAGGTTGTATGTTCGGTTAGTAGGCAGATACAAGTCTTGCTTTACTTCATATTTTCAAGTTTCTTTTCTCAGTACTAAAAGTCAGTGACAAAGGCATAAAAAATATTCCGTACCATGATTGGGGGTGGTGCATTCAAAGTCCTATATTTACTCCAATATACAAAATGTCCTATACATCCCTATATATCCATGTATCTATATGTACTTTTGTACATAAAGTCTAATGAGAGGTACAAGATATTGTCGAGAACGAGCGCCGACCGAGAGGCAAGACGTTGAGAAATTCATTTTGACGGCACCGTTTAAATTAATTATTTATTACGATTCTTATAAATTAATGAATGGAATGAGAACGGAAAAGGGAATATTATTGGACGAGTCGTCAGTCTCACAACTATGTATTTATGTATGTATGTATGTATGTACGTAGTGTGTGACTCTTTTATAATATTGTAGTTTATGGCTAAAAGTGTATAAAATAAAATGAGAATATAGCCTCCCCGGCACCCGGTTACCCTGCTGACAAACAATCTGCTCGGCGGCGGGATGGTTGGGGGAATTAAGAATTTACTGTTTGGATAGAACTGTGCAAGTAATCGATAAAACCTCAATAAAATTGAGTTTTATTGCGCTGAGACTGTCTTTTAATTTCAACCCCTTCCGTGCCATTGTTGTTTCTACTGCTGTTCGTACATATCTTGCATCCGGACAATACAATGTCGGCGCACAAAATAACTTAGAAGACGAAGGGAGAACATTAAGAAATTACCTTTCAATTGTGTAATATGAAAAGATGAAACACGACCAGCATTAACTGACATGAATTTATATATGATTGTATGTATGTATTTCTAAATCGTATTAACGTCAATAAAAATTAACTTAATTAAGAATACAATGGCAATTAAAAGCAAGAAAATCGAAAGAAATTCTGAGCCTTCACTATACAATGAGATGGTCATCTCTATAATTGTTACTGCATAATAAGATACAAATAAAGAAAAATGACACCTTATGCATTTTTTTTTTTGACTTAATCTCGGTAGATACATATGTACATACATACATATGTAGATAATTTTAGTTTCACCTACTATACATTCAACGGAAGATAGTAGTACGTATGTACATATGTATGTATATTCGTGGTGGTGTCGTTCTAACGAAAAATATTTAATATTTAGAGAGGAATAAATATTAAATGAGTATTACTTAGAAAATCCAAAGGTATTCGCAGTCAAAGCCTCCTACCTTATGCGCTTTCAGAACGCAACGTAAAGCCATAGATAGATCACCTTTCTGAACAACACACGAAACAAAAACAACAGCCAGCTGCAGTAGATGTAGTAGACGAGTCGAGTATGTAGTAACATCCGAACATTTTGAGGACATATTCAGTGAGTTCATACAAAATTCACATTGGGTGTAATTTCTTATTTAAAATGCCATTAAATTTTTTGAATAGACGGTAGGCAACTAGGCAGGCTAGTAGCATAAGCAGTGACTGTAGCGAAAACTTCTACGCTCTGCTCGCGCTCCAGTGCAACAACATAGCTGCAACATAATGACAAGCTTTGACACACAGCGTCATAGGACTAAGGCGACAAAGTATTGGTAATGCTGGGCTTGCTAGCTGCAATGTTGTTTACTTTAATTCAACATTTATTTCCACTTTGCTCTACGACTACTTTTTTTAGGTATCAACAGTAACTGTGTTGCTGCTGTTTTAGTGTTGCTCTGGTGTTACTTCTCGAAATAGGGGAAGACATTCATTATTACTATGATGGTGTGTTTTCACAATTTGTAGTACTACTTGTCTCTATCACCTCTGGCGCTGATCGTTGATGTCCTTCCTCAAAAAACAAAAACAAAAAAAAAAAAACCATTCTCCTTAAGATCTAAAAAGTCAGCCCTTTGACACTTGACTTATACATACTATACACACGTAGCGTGCACCCGGAGTTCGCGTTTTTTTTGTTTATGAGGTGCCTACTATTACCACCCGCCACTAAACGACCGAGCAGAGCACACATCGCTTGTTAATGTTTGCATTAACGTGCTTCATATAAAATTGTTAAATTTTTAATTGTGTTCTGTCGTAACGTTACCCTCCGAAGAGCCAGTAGACGTTACTTTTTAATTTTATATCAAGCAACTCTAGGCCAAACAAAAAGGAAAATAAATAAAAAATAAAAACGAGGAAAAATGAGAACACGTACATAGATACATACATACGTAGATGTACATACTTTCAGCGAGTGTTCTTTCTATAAATATCTGAATGTTTCGCCTTTATACTGCATCCTTCTACTATTGCCATTGTGATACCTAGCCACATTACTCCCTGCTTGCAAAGCTCCAGTGTATATATCAAGTTAATGTAAACACACATTCCCTTTACTTCGTTTTCACTCACTTTCATATCGAAATGAACAGAGCTCTTCGCTAGAATTATAATACTTAGTAATTGAAAATATTATTAAACAGCCTACAATACGATGACGGTTTACGAGTACGTATCTCATTCTACATATGACGGTACATCTAGTATGTATGTAAATGTACATGTTTACCTATAGATGCACAATGCATAAAATCTATCCTCGTGGAATATGAATATACCGCTGCGGCTTATTCATTGCACGTATGCATATTAGATAAAATTTAATGAATCTTTTCACAATAATTTGAATAAAAGAAGAAAGCAATTCTACTCGTGTGTGTTGGTTAGTTAGCGTCATTGTAAGAGCATTTGCTTCGGTTTCTATTCCAGTTCATATGGGTATTGTATTTTAAAATGTTCAACAATTGCCGCAATGTAATAGACAAATATCTGCACATACATATCTACGACCAATCCTTCTGCCACTGCCGTGTATTCAAGCTGTTACTTCTGTTCTTCTGCCATTGATGCTGAATTTTGGGGTTGCAATCAACCCAATGACGAAGTTTATTCCACCCTCTGAAGCACACACACATACACATTAAGATAAGAATGCATCAGCAATTAACTTGTTGAATTGAGGTATTGTACATCAGAATCATGTGCCTGATCTTAAGTAGGTATGTATGTGTTATCTTAAATATAATATACAGGTCAGAAAATAGATACACACATATACATACCTAAGTGACTAAAATGTATACAATGATGACTGATTTGTTTAGACACTTTCTAAGTTAAAAAATAAGAAAAGGAGCTCAGGATCGAAATTCCAGCTTTTCGTACCGCTTCAGGAGATAACCTGAGCTACTTTGTTTATGGACAACAAAATAAAATGATTACATAATGCTGTGGTACATTCCGCTGTAAACGAATGTATAAATTATTCAAAACTTTTCAAATTACGATACCCACCATGGATATGCCTTAAACAACAGAATATAATATAATTTTTGTCTTATTTGGTACTTATGTTACTCGCAATAAAAGTTAAACTACTAGAGAATGTTTCATAAAAAAAAAGTACGATTGCATCATAAACAAAATTAATGGAATATCATTAAATCCCCCCCACACCAACAACAACACAAATGTTGTTTGAGTTTTTATAAACTGCTACGAAGGAGGAGGAGATCCTCCACACATTATTCGCCATTTATTGTTGCTATTAGAAATGAGCCATGCATTTGTGTGCAAATAATAAAAATTAAAAAAGAAAATAACTAGTATTACAGAGAGAGATGAATCACGGAAGGCGGCATATGGTCGCCATACAGACTCGATGCACATAACAATCATTATTAAGACAGAGATCGAGAACACCAACGCCTTTCAAACGCCTTTACGTGTAACTACAAATAGGTGTACAATAACTCTCCTTCGTTTAAATAAATATGAACAATATATACAATATTTCGTTTATCTCTTTGTGCTTGGCAAGCCGTTAATAACCAAAGTAAATATTTGAAAATTCCAATATTCCACATATTTTTAAGCTCTGTGGGCATTAACATCTCGCACAAAGCAACGCGACTGGGTGCGGTATAGCTTTTATTATATTTGCTGTTTTCCATTTTTATTAATTTTATTCATTACTCCTCAACCTTAGTTTCTTTAGGTTTCAACTTAAAAACTTCGTACATTTTTCATTTTGTTAATAAAACAATTATAGACTTTCCTTGACTTTGCTCTAATAAAACTTTTTATTTATTTCTGGGGGGAGTAAAAAACCAAAAAATAATATGTATGTATATACATATATGTTCAGGATATACAATCCCATTATGTTTTACATGGGCATATACATACATATACGCTTTTATGCAGGAAATGTCTTTATAATGGCGTAGTTTATTAGACTTGACTCACACGAATTATTAGGAACAGAATTTATTTAAATATTATCATACCGTTTTTTGTTCTGATATTCGCTGCTTCATGAACTAGATATCACATTCGATGCTGGCTTTTTCCGTTGCTGACGCAGCCATCGATATGATTTAATTACGACATTAAAAATTCGAAGTTGCCCATTATCGAGATAGTGGTTTTAAGAAATATCACAATTATGGATATTAGATAAATTGTTCATTAATTATAATTCTAAAATATTTATTTATTGATATTCTTTTCTATTCATATTCTTTAACTTCCGTTCCACTTCGCTCTTATGAATCCCTCGCATATATACCTACATACATATGTATCTGCGTCTTTTGTCTGCCTATTATGTATTTGTAATTTAATCATCGCACGTGATGGACTGAATTTCGATTTCCATTTTTCGTAACGGATACGTCTTCAAATTTAAATATAATATCAAAGATAAATAGAAATTGAAAGAAAACAAAACATCAACAAAATAGAAAAGAAACTCAATATATGCACAATACAAACTCTTTTTCCTTTTCTTAAGCCGCCGATCCATTGGTAAATATTCATGCTAAGAAGTTTAATATGAATCGCTTTAGTTTCTTTTTAAATAAATATGTACATATGTAATTTATCGACAGCCATTGATATGTACATATCTGCATGCTATTTCTTAGACTAAACATGTACATTCATATATGGTAGTGTAAATGCTAACATAAGTGAAATGTGAAGTAAATAAATGGGTAAAGTGTTCAAGTCAATTATAGTAACTTCAGAGGTAGTAGAATTTAAGCACGCTGTATTCAGCAATTTCACTGAATTAACAACAAAGATTTCAACATCAATTTCACTGCGTACTTATGAGGTATATGTATGTATCTAAGCATGTTTAAAATAAACACATTTACAGACGCTCGTTTATAATTATTTTTAATGGATCCAAATTATTATTGCGTTGGTATGCCTCCATTATATCGTATTTTTTTTTTTTTTTTTGTTTCCCTCACTTATTTATTTTTAAAATATTTATTTTGTTTTAACTTTCTGTTGGGATCCCATTTTCGACGAAGTCACGTCCGTGGAGAACATATACGTATCTATGCCCTTACGATTTAGAATGAATTTCTGTTTCTCCATTATTTATTAGTTTTCAATTAATTCTTTTTCCTACTCCCAGAAACCTCAACACATTTTTATTTCAATGAGTATTTTCTATTTTTAACGGGTGTATATGCTTCTCTGTGCATATCTGAATATGAACAACATTACTCGCAAACAGAAGTGCCTGGCGATACGTCAATATTTCTATTAGGGTTAGCTTTTCATTACAAAACAACGAGATCAAGAAGGTCGCCATCATTTATATGGAATATTACACAAGACTTTGTTAATTTGGAGGTGGTTCGTTAGGCACACAGGTGTTGTTTAATAATAATTTTAGTAATTTCTATATAGAATTTTCGCTTGAAATCCTCAGTAACTCGTGCTTAAATTGCTTATGATTACTTTTTAATTATGTATATATCAATTTGTATGTATGTTGGCGTTACAGTCCATGAAGGACCAAAGCCGAGCTCTCTTAATCTCAATCTCTCAACCCCCATTGATCCCAAATCGCTCAGCATGGGAAACCAGTGATCCCTTGCTATATATCAAAGGCCTTAGTTGGTATACGGCTGGCTCCAAAATGGCTTCTGTCGTTGGCGCCGGCATCTTTGGACCAAATCGCAGGATCCCGAAGGCTCTGGGAACGAGTTCCAGCATCTTTCAAGCAGAGTTGCATGCCATCCTAACATGCGTCAATCTACACCTTGAGACTCGCATAAGAGGAGTAACCATCAACATACTCTCTGATAACAAAGCAGCGCTTAAAGCGCTGAGTTCGTACAGCACGGACTCAAAAATCGACAAGGAATGCCATGATGATCTACAAGACCTCGCCAAAAGAAACAATGTCAAACTTTGGTGGGTGCCAGGGCACAAAGGTATTAAGGGCAATGAAATTGCCGACCAACTCGCCAGGAAAGGTTCCAGCAATAGATGTACATATATATGTTAAGAGATATCCTCTTAACAAAATTAGCCTCTCGTTTGAAACTGAATGTCAACTCTGTCTCGAGGACGAAGTGACGGCGGAACACATACTGTGTGAATGTGCTGCTTTCTGCCATCTTAGGAAACGTATCCTTCTCAGCGAAGTTATGACTCCTGAGCGGATCACCTCGGCTCCTACACGAGAAGCATTGTCAACTTCATTATGGAAGTGGAGAAGCTCGTCGAACTAATCGGCTAGCAGGCACAATATATCTGCAAAGGTCGCAGTGCCAAATGCTAATTGATAGCACTAGCCCCACATATTAAAAAAAAACTGGCCAAGTGCGAGTCGGACTCGCGCACGAAGGGTTCCGTACCATCTGTATATATAAATATGAAAGAGACTATGTATATTACCTCATCAGTCATCACATTAAATCACATTTTTTGTATGAAGACAGATCTTGGTTGCAGGCAGGTTATCGGCATATTACCTTGATAATCAAAAATCTTCATGATGAGATATAGTTGATCATCAAAATGTCCATTGAATTCAAATCAATTATCTTACTTGACAGCAACGACGTCAAAAGGTGAATAACAAATATGGGAAATGTGGGAAAAAGGTTGGCAGCTGGGATTAATTCATCAAAAACACAAAAGAGATCAAAACTGGGAAGTTTGCTTATAGTTGTGGGATATCGCCGACTAACCTTAGTTCAGTATGTGACCAAGGGGATTTTTTGGATGAAAATCATGTCTGTTGTATGGGAGCTCCCCTTAAATATTCATTTTGTTCTGTTTTTAGTATTTGTCGTGGTAGCGGCAACAGAAATACATCATCTGTGAAAATTTCAACTCCCTAACTATCACGGTTCATGAGATACAGCCTGGTGACAGACGGACGGACGGACAGCGAAGTCTTAGTAATAGGGTTCCGGTTTACCTTTGGGTACGGAACCCTAAAAAGGGCGGCAGACTACAGGTGTCTGCAGGCAGATCATTCATTAATGATTGAGAGCAGGTATGAAGAAAAATTCGTACAACGAGTGATCCATAACGCGTACTACAAACTTCAAATTCTTCAACTGGTTCATTAGGAAATTCAATCCTAAGCAATGGTAGAGAGTTCATTGGTGCAGGTTTTAAATCTTTCAGAAACCATAACCGATCGCAAACAGTGCATGTATGACCAAATGGATTCTCATAGAAATCTTTATTGAATTTTACATCAGCAGAGTAATAGTTTTCATCGTATAGAGATGTAGATTTATTTTGAACATCTTGTAACTTTTGCAATTTCTTTTGTTGTCTATACCGACGTATAGGGCCCCCACGGAAGCCGTAAACATTCTGTTACTCCTTCCACCACTGAACCTTTTCAGCAAACAAATTGCTGCCTACGCGGCCCTGAAGATGAGGAGCATAATAAAATGGCCCACATCACAAAAAGGCCAATCAACCATTTTAAAACACTTCAAAGTACCCATGGACACAGACTATATCATCCCGCAGAACGTGTTCACTAGGAACTTCGTAGTTGTCTTTCCATCCAGGGAGGAATGGGCTGAAGGGAAAGTCATACCAAAGGACTCGATCTCCCTCTATACCGATGGCTCTAAGATGGAGTCGGGTGTAGGCAGTGGGGTCTACTCCAAGGAACTTAACCTCAACCTATCATTTAGACTCCCAAATTACTGTAGTGTGTTTCAGGCAGAAATAACTGCGATAACGGAGGCCTTGGCATGGCTCAGGATCAATGTAATATCCACAAAGGATATTATCATTTGCACGGATAGCCAATCTGCGATAAAGTCCCTGGCAGCGGTAGCCTACAAATCAAAGACATCTCTTAACTGTCGCCTGTCTCTAGATGAGATGGCTGAGCAGTTCAACATTAAAGTATTGTGGGTTCCCGGGCATAGGGATATTCCAGGAAACTGCGCGGCCGACGAACTCGCAAAGTTAGGGTCTAGCACACTCAGCCTACCTACCCTCGGGTACCTAGATACACCAATAAGTACGGTAAAGCACATGATAAAACTCCAAACCATTGAAGCGACCAACCTCCAATGGAATGAGAGTAGTATCGGCTTTATCACCAAACAACTCTGGCCTAAATTAAACCTAGGACGAACCAGGGACCTAGTGGCAACCAAAAGGGCAACCTTAAGTACTCTGGTGGGTGTCATTACAGGTCACTGCATCATTGGGAAACACGCCGCCAGACTAGGACTACCCTCCAACAACTTCTATCGCGGCTGCATGGACAAGAAGGAGGAAGAGGAATCAATACATCACCTCCTCTGCTCTTTTGCGAATCGCAGGAGGATCTACCTCGGCGCGCCCTTCTATGAGAATCTAAGTGAGCTAGCAGACCAAAAAATAGCTCAACCCCATCGCTTCATCAGAAGAACCGGTTGGTTCTCTGGTAGCGGATCTGGGTAACACGATCCATGTGGTATCACAATGGGCCGACTTCGACCTACGTGTGGCTTTTTCCGACCACATTAACCTAACCTATACCGACGTAATCGTTCAGCTTCTGATATTGTAGAATTGTTTTTATATCTGTTAAGTCGTTCGGTATTATTGATATCATATGGTTTACTTTCCTTTCGTTTTCTTTCTGTATATGCATGAGCACGTAATGCTAACCGTGACGTTGTACTTGACATCGTATTTAATATATAAAACTAATGTTGTCCTTAAGTAAATTTTTATCGTGACGTTGTACGCGACACCTCGACCAACATTCAATCGCGTGACGTTATACGCGCCACCTCGACCAAATATTTAATAAAAAAAAAAAAAAAAAAAAAAAACGTGACGTTGTACGCGAGACATAGGAGCTCAAAACGTGACGTTGTACGAATTTTTCTTCAGACCTGCAGTCAATCATTAATGAATGATAAAAAAACAAAAGGCCATGTTGTGTATGGTTTTATATTCCCATAGGTAAAAGGGACCTACAGTTTATTGTCGATTTCGAACGGCGGATTTCGAGAAGCTTTTCATGACAATTATACTACAGGGGGTTTTGTCAGAACTCCGCGGATGAGAAGCACCATGAAAACACGTTCGATGACATGGCTGTTGTCGGGATTTGATCCCATGTCATCGGCTTCAGAGGCCAACACACTACCCACTGAGCCACGGCGCTCTCATATATAAATTTACAAAAATGAATAAAATAAATTCATCTTGATATTTAAGGACATAAAAAAAGCATTTCTGCTTCATTTTCTTATATCGCCGTCAAGACCCCATAGTTAAAATAACAATATTTTATAAAAGGTATTCTTTCGCCATTGTGTTCTGATGTAGGGTAGGATCGAAAGGACTTGTAAACGCAATTTCATTAGTAACACGAGTAGATGTAGACAGAAACGCTAAAGCACTTATTGATCATTGTTTGATACGTACGAAGCACAAGGGGATCAAATCTGCAGTGACTGCACTAAATGTTTTAAATAACAATAACACCGACCATACTCAATGGGTTAGGCTAGAAAAAATTTACATATATACCAGGTAGACAGATTTTGTCACAAAAAAACAAACAGTACAACTAGGAACATCTCAATGAAATCACTGACGTTAATAAACTCTACGAACATTTCACGAAAACAATCAATAACATAATTGGATGACCTATGAACTAAGAGAAGCATGCCTTGAGATCAGTGTACGAGTATCTGGAAGAAGCTACGATGGTAGAAATACGAAATATTCTTAACTCAATTGAGAAAAATAAATCTACGGGAGTATATGGTAATGGCTCCATTAATAACAAATATGGTTAATACGAGCTAAGAGCAATCTTTTGGTCAACAAATGCTAAAAACATGAATTGTTCGCCCCATAGGATTTTTTTTTTTTTTTGTTGAAGGCTTCTGCTATCCGCTGGAGCACGCAGACGCAATCACTGGTCCATTGTACTCCAGACAGACACCTTACATTACTGTATTCTCTCCCTTTTCCGGAGAAAAATTTGGAGGAGCTTCAGTGATGTAGAGCTAAGGGATTCAGCACACACCACGTCGGCTCCAAGGGTGCGCCACCGTGCGCGAACAAAGGCGGGACAATCCCAGAGGAAATGCTCTGCAGTATCATCCTCCTCTTCGCCGCATGCAGCACAGGTAGGCGTTTCACTGATACCGAGCACGTAGAGATGCTTGGCAAAAGTGTAATGGCCCGTGATAACTCCCACAAGCCTTCTGCAGTCGATTCTCCTTAAAGACAGGAGGAATGCTGCAGATTTTTTGCAGACATCAGGGCATACGCGCTTAGTCATCCTGCAACCCGGACAATCCCTCCAATCCAATCCCTCGGTTGTGTGTGGTAAATACACAATCGTTAATGTAGGAATTTACCGTGGACGCAGGTAGACCTAGAGCGGGTTCAGGTCCTGAGAAGCTCTCCACCGAACCCATTCTAGCGAGTTAATCAGAGGTCTCATTTCCTGGGATCCCAAAGTGGCCTAGAACCCATACAAGCCTTAATGAATTTAGTCTCCCGACTCTGTTCAAGAAGGAATTGAGTTCAAGCACTGATTTGGAGCTAGTTAAGGGATACACACAGCTTTTAATGCAGCTTGGCTGACACTACAGACGCATATGCTTTCCCCCTTCCACCTGTGCTTCACAACATAGTGCATGGCCTTTAGGATTGCGTATATCTCTGATTGGAAGACAGACGCATACTTTCCTAATGAGAAGTGCGGACGGATGTTTTCGCCCAGACCTGGAGCCATCCGTGAAAATGCGAAGACTATCCTTTCCAGGTTCAGTATCTAGCATCTAGCCTAGTCGGTTTTCCCCGTTTGAGGACTTTAACCAACTTGCTAGACGCACTTAGAGACTTGATCTCTTCGCAGAAGGTTCCATAAGAATCGTTCTTTGATTTACGAATAAGTTTCTTATATTCTTTCTGCTTCGAACGATACTTGTTCCAGTCATCTTCCGAATTCGATTTGAGCGATCTATTCAGAAGAATTCTGGCTTCCCTGCGAAGACTTTGGAGCCCGGCATTCCACCAGGGGACCAATTTCCTGCAGGGAGGTTTGCTGACAGGACATGCGAGTTCAAAACAACTGGTGATGACTCTATTCAGGTTATGAACAGCGTTCTCTACCAATTGTCTCGTACTAAGTTTAGGTAGGGCCTGAGTGGATTTCTCAAGCTCCTCTCTAAACCGTACCCAGTCCGTCCTTCTCGGATTCCGTCTAGGTTGCGAGGAAGAGATCCCACAACCCAATCGGAATTCGTTATATTTATGGTCCGACAGCGTAGCATCAGACAAGACTCGCCAGTTAGTGATGTCCTTCACATATCTGTTGGATAGGGTCAGGTCAATCACCTCCTTTCGTCTTGTCGTAACAAACGTTGGTTGAGAGCCAACATTGTTGATGGTAAGGTCAGACGAGAGAATGAAGTCTAACAGACGGTCCCCTCTTGTGTTACACTTGCTGCTGCCCCAAGCAATGTTTTGGGCATTAGCATCGCAACACAAGATGAGACCAATTTTTTTGGCTTCACAGTACTCTACGAGTTCAGAGAGAGTTCGGTGGTGGAGGTATCTACATCTTTGTACAGCTCGTAGAGTTTGCGGTTATGGCTTCTCCTCCATACACTTTCCTCACAAACAGGACCAAATATTCAGCGCAGAATTTCTCTTTCGAAAGAACCCAGAGTCAAATCCGCTATCCTGCTTATCGTCCAGCTTTCGGCTCCGTACAGCGAGATTGGCAGTATAAGCGTTTTGTAAAGCATGACTTTGATTCTTAGAGTGAGGAGTTTTGACCCAAGTTGTTTGGGCAAACCGACGTTGACTTTGAGATCAACTCGTTTCGCCTGTTATTCAATCGCCGAAAAAACTTTTACAACGTTACGCTGAGACCGCGCGATAATGCGAATATCATCCACGTATCCTAGCAGCTCCAGCAGCAAATTGAAGAAGTCACACGACAGCCCTTCTACTTGCCGAAACCCGGTGCATGTTTCAAATGGTTCAGATGTCGTAAAATCGAACTGCACAGTGCATCGCATCAGTTTCCTTGGGATTCCGAATTCAGCCATCGCATCAAACAATTCTTTGTGATGAATGCTGTCGTATGCGGCTTTAAAATCTTTAAGTGATGGTACATATGTATCGATTTCAAACTCGCTGGACTTTTCCAGGATTTGTCGAAGTGTGAATATTTGGTCTATAGTCGATTTACCGGACCGGAAGCCGCACTGGTAGCTGCCGATTAGTGCGGTGCAAAAGGGCTTTAGTCGTACACACAGTAGGCTGGACAGGATCCTGTATGCGACATTGAGTAGGGATATATGTCCTTGCAAGAGGTAGGATCGCCTTTTTGTGGACGGGGCAAATAGAGATGATATTCCAGCAGTCGGGCATGCTTTCATCTACCCAAATTGTGAAATTGTCCACCCACACAACTTACTTTGGTGAAGATAAAGCCTATGAGGGACCAGAGCCAAGCTTCTCTCAATCATCCATGTTGTGTGTCATTTATTTTCCACACAGGTGAAAGGGACCTACAATTGAATGCCGATTCCGAACGGCGTGAGTCGAGAAGCTTTTTCATGGCACGTATACTACAGGATTTTTGCCAGTACCCAACCGAAGATGGATGTCGCATAATAAACATTCGAAGGCATTGGTGTTATGAGGATCCGAACTCGCTCATCGTGCGTCAGAGTCCAACACACTAACCATTGCGCCAGGACACCCTCCGCAACCCAGGTTATAATTAAGGATCAGATCGAGCCGTTCATAAAAAAAGATTTAGATTGCCGTAAATATCGTATGCTTACTCTGTACTCGGAAGGTGTTGCAAAGGGTAACCGGGAGCGAAAAAATCGCTAAAAACCTTCTATTTTTGCTTTTATACATTTTTTCTTTCACTGCAGCCTTCTTTATGTCTGGGCAATTGGCTAACCTAACTCAGCCTTCATCTGCAATTCTTATTTCCCGGCAGAGAGGATTACTGTTTCTGTTGCAATCACATTCATGTGCATTCAGCTCGAATTTATTCCCTTAGAACCGTCGGGGTAGTAGTGTTAGATGATTTCACTTTTGCCGCTGCTATCCCCGATGATAGTCCTCTGTCTTCTCTATCCACCAAGTGCATGGTATTTCTCTAAATGTGCACAAAAGTGCGGAAGCTTTCATCACAAGTGCATGCATATAGACGTGTATGTCCATGTGAACATACAAGCATAGATATGTACATACATACGCTGTGTTCGTAATGGGTAGGATTGAGAAACGTGGCAAGTCAGTGTAGATTAAACATGCGAGAAATGGGGATCCATACTACGAGACACCACTTTCACATTGGTCATTTGTTTTTGTCATACCGTAAAATAGGCTCCCCTATCCAAACGACAACCCCTTACTATACTACAAGTTGTACATGGGCGCAGTTGAAACTAAAAATGTTTGTTAAACCTGCAGTTGGAGGACTGATGAGGATAACATTGTCGGTGTGAGGCAATTTCACCGTTCAGCCAGTCTTGTACTCTCCTTGCATTCGAATCCGCATGCATTTACACTGTTTAGCGGCATGTACGATTTTAAGGATGCACCGAAATAGTCTGAAATCTTGTACCCCTGCGTAGCTCTTTTAAGTATGTATATACATATATACATATACATAAATTATAAATTCGTACTCTTTGCGCACGCTTCTCTAGCGACGCGATAACTTTCCATTACCCTGTTAAATTGCATCGAAATCATGATGCAATCTTCAGGGACTGAGCATTGTGGTACAAAAGCCAATATCGAATCGATGCCGGTCATTTGCAGTTTGGTGATGGATATAGTATAGGTCGCCGGGATTGTAATAAACATATTTATCTTGAAAACAAAAAAAGTCATAAATGAGTTATATTAGGAGCCGTGTTCATGACTTTAATTTGGATCTGTCTTCAACAGCTAACCTTAAAATGGTACATACATATATAAACTTAAGAATCGCTATCGCTTTATGACAACAATTTCAAACGAAAAAATATACTTCTTACCTCCCTTAAGAATCATTATAATTTTGCAAAATAAAATATGTATATGTATAAAAGTCATAAAAAGAATGATAAACAAAACACTTAAGAAATACTTTATATATGTAGGTACATCCACACATATGATGGTATTAGCTTTGGCAGGCAGGGCGGGGCAGGGGATTTTGCGTAAATTTTATTTGATAGCAAGACCGGGCTACACATTAAATGAAGAAAAAAGAACATATGTACATAAGTACATAGTAAGCGAAATATCTGTCCTTGCATGCTGAACTTAACTTCTTACGATTTCGTTGGGCTAACTGGTATAACTTCTATGAACCGACTTGCAATATTCACCTAATCAACAATTGTTTAATAACATTTTGTAATTAATTTATTTCGAAATGAAAAATAAAACTGATAATAGGATTGCCGATGCGTGCCTTTTTTGGTTTAATAAACTGGAATGTTGGCATGTAAGGTTACTTTTATTTATTATTTATTGACACAGAACGTTTTTGGCTAAATACTTTTAAAATAGAATTGGTACATATGTATGTATTCAGTTGGCATTGTTGGTCCAAACTTAAATGTTATTTGTATTCAGTACTTTAACTAATGGTATTAATGAGGGAAAAAAATAGTTTAGCCCGCACCTGTATCAATATCCTTTTCGTTTTTTCTTTTTATTTAGGTATTGACAGTCGATATTACTTTTTCATTCAAGTACACAATGTGTAGGTATATTCTGATAAAAAAAAAAAATAGTAACAATAGTTTACATCGGCCGTTTCTACAATTTACACTTCTGCAGAAGAAAATTTGAATTTCGACTCGACCCTGATAAAATACGAGTATATGTACATACATCCAAATTAAAGAGATGTACATTGGTGTTATGACAGGCACATTTTTGACACAATATTTGGACCATTTTTATAGACAATATGAGTCACAAGTTGGTTAGTTTGGCTTCTAGCTATGCAGTTTGTAATTCGGAATATTCGCTATTTTGCCGATTCTTTTTGAAATACAAAGATTTTTTTTTGTAACGGAGCTAACAGCTCTGAATCACTAAATCTAAAATAATTTTGAAGGTAAGCGCAACAAGGGTGTAGTTTGTAGTTTTCCTTTTTTTAGGGTTCCGTACCCAAAGGTAAAACGGAATCCTATTACTAAGACTTCGCTGTCCGTCCGTCCGTCCGTCTGTCACCAGGCTGTATCTCATAAACCGTGATAGTTAGACAGTTGAAAACAGAACAAAATGAATATTTAACAGACATACAACAGACATGATTTTCATCCAAAAAATTCTGTCTGCAACCAAGATCTGTCATTTGATGAGGTAACATACAACGTCTCTTTCATATTTATATATACAGATGGTATGGAACCCTTCGTGCGCGAGTCCGACTCGCACTTGGCCGGTTTTTTTTTCTATTTTTTAATTCAACAATTTTTTATAAGAAATCGTATACTAGGAAGGCAATACTGTTTGCTGCTACTACCTTACCAATTTAGTATAAAAAAATATGGAGGTAGCAAAGAAGAGGTCAGAAGATCAAATGAAAGCAAAAAAAAAAAAAATAGACAAATAATCTCGGCATCTTATTTCTGCTTTTCGTAGATTATTTCAAACAAAAAAAACAAATATTCACTCACCCTTTCCTCCTCGCGAATCATTTCCGCAATCTCGGGCTTGATCTCCATTTCATCAACATGATTAATACCCAAAGCCGACATGCTTAATGAATCGCCGCTTGTAGGTGGTGTCGCGATCGGATAACTACCACCCCCACCAGCACCACCTGCAACGCTTCCACTTCCGCCGACACCGGCGCTGCTGTTATTTCCACCAACTGCAGACGATGAATGATTATTCGAAGATGACGATGACAAATGTGAAATGGGCGATGCAAAAGGATTTCGTACAGATGAAGACATCGGTGGTGTAGGACATTCCTGCGGTAAAGGCTGCCGCTGCTGATATAGATTATGCTGCTGTTGTTGATGGTGGTGCTGCTCCTGTTGTTGTTCATGTTCTATTTGTTTTTGTTTCTCTTGTTGACGTTCCGTTGCAGGTGGTGATGGCGATCTACTGCGCTTGCGTCCTCCTGTTGAAGATAAATTCACCTCCAACAGTTTTTCGGTATTTACGTGAAGTCGCGGTTTTTTCGGTACTGGTGGTGACTTGCGTGCAGCTGATTCCTCACTAACTAATGTTGCACTGGCTAGTGCACTAATGTCATCAGCAGTTTCTGCACTGTTCACCTCGGCAAGACCGCGTATTTTAAGCATTTCAGCAACTTTAAGCAACGGATTTATCTGATCCTGACTTACATTGATTTCGCCCTTGTACATAAATTCCATAATTGCCTTCAGATCATTCCACCGGACATCTCGTAAGATTACAATCGGATGTTGACACGGATTATCATAGAACAATGTTTGAAAATACGGACTGCAAGCCGACAAAACCATTTTATGAGCTTTAATGGACTGTCCCTCACAGGCTAATGTCACATCGACAAACGACTCATTCTGCAGTAGCTCGTCAAAGACATTTGTCAAGTTAGTTTGATAATTGTTCCATCGTAAACAAAATTGTTGATTTGTCTGATTCTGGGGCAATGACTTTTGAGGCAAAGGCATGGGAGTTGGTGATGGTGTTCGGGGCCTTTGCAACTCAATTGGTGATTCAGTTACAGTCACCGCGGGCTCTAGATTTTTGGTTGTGAAATCTAAAACATTTTTCTCCTTGAAAAATGGTGGAATGGTTGTCACATTTGAATGATGCTGAGGGGAAGCAGGTAGTGAATGAGACTTTGGCATTGGTACTTCAATGCGTTCATCGTCGAGACGTGGCGATGGTGGAATGTCACCTGTTGAAGCTGGTGATAGACTTTTCAGAAATGGCAAAGGTTCACTAAACTGTGGCAAATCCTTTATTACATCCATATTTAAATAATGCTTTTTCTCTTATTCCTGTTTGATAGTAGGTAAGTCCACACACAAAATTTGTCGTTAGTCTACGAATATATATATTGCGTCACGAATGGTTTATTATTAACAATAAATGTAGGCGGCAAATGGAGTAATATGAATTTATTTTTGATTCTAAGTTTATTCACGTAATATAATGGAAACAGAGGAGCACACATTTAAATATACGCCAATGTACATCGATTTTATTGATTAATACAAAAACAAAAAAAACAACCAACACTAACCGACGGCCTTGTTATATTTTGTATCATTTATTATTCGTTTTTATTAGCAATAAATTACATGGGAAGTAACGTTTACTAAAATTAAAGGTCTCGCTCCTTTTCCCTCCAATAACGACAGCGTAGTACAGGAGGCAGATCACACTTGTACACCACTTGTGAGCTGCGAGCACTCTCTCGCTCTTTCTTACGAAACTTTATAAGCACATTAACCCCCCCGGGTGGGCCAAAAGACGATTTTGTCGACGGTGGTAGTATAATAGAACGTCAAGAAAAACAACAAAATTTAATTTAATTTTGTATAGGAGTCTCGCTCCCTAAAATCGATTTGTAATTATACGAAATAGCTACGACAATGTGAACGACAACGACGACGACGGAACAAACCACGGTGAACACTGAAAGATACATTCCACTACGCCAGAAAACGTCAACTCGATATAGTAAATGTAAACAAAAAAACACTGTTAATATGTATGAACGAGCATAGTTATACTTTATTATTCAATACACAAAACAAATATAAGCACTGGATTGGTGAAGTTTGTTTATTAGGGGCGCGGTATAAGGGGTCGTTTTGAGAACGTGCTATTACGTTTATCCGCACGAGTTCGACACTCTTCACAAGTAGACAGTCAGATTTCAACTGAAATGCACTACCAACTTTAAACGTCACTGTATAGAAAACGAGAGAGTCGACAAGTTGGGTTAAAGTGTGAGTGGGCTGCCAAACATGAGTGTGTGTGTTCGAAGAGATCTGCTCATGTATAGGTGTGAATACGAAGAGAACCAAGCCTAAGGGAAAATAAGAAGAAAACAGAGAGACATTCCAGAGAAATCGGAAAAGTATTAAATCGGAGAAAGAAAATGAAAGAGACATCAAGAGAAAAGAAAACAAGAAGAAAATGTCGATTTCCGTCTAATGGAGATCAATGTTTTTGTTTTTTTGTTTTCTTTTGTTTTTATTTTGCTCTTTTTCCAAACAAAGTTTTTGTTGATATCCTGCGAAATATGTAGCTCCGTTTACCGATAAGGCAAATAATTGAATAGTGGGGCTAGGTTCAAGGCTATGAATAAAATCTTTTCTAAATTGATTCCCAGAATAATTATAGTTACGACTGTAATACATACATACATACATATGTACGTTTGTTTATGCGCTTCTCTTGCTTTTTTTCTTTCTTCAGAGAATGGTCAATCATCATATCTTCTCTTCAAACAATCCCAAATAGGTACCTCTTTCCCCTGTTCCTTCTCTTTCACAAACCCAGAGAAATGTGCATTTGTTTTTCTTTTCACAATTGTTTTCAGTGGAAAATGGAAAACCAAAAGAAAAAAAGAGCGCTGAGAAAACAAAACTACACACTTAAATGCCCACTACACGGGCAATAGTTTAATTTCGAACACTGTCACACAACTTTCCCGACACGCCCAATTTACACGTGTGTACACGGAGCCCCACCGCTGCTGCGGTTGTATTGTCGCAAGATCAAAGCAGAAACCATAGCAAGTGTATGCGGAAAAAAGAAACGAAAAAGGAGAAATTCAAATTGGCAAAAAAAGAGCAAATTATTTTGTTATGGGAAAAAAAACAAAACAAAAAAATGACGTCAGAGGGCGGTACTTTTGTCGACAAAGTCACGTGCTCAGGCAATCTCAAGCACTTGGCCAATTTGTTTACCTGTGGCCACGATGGGCTGCATGTGTGCCATTGAATGCATACGTTTGTCCGTCACCTTACTCACACTCAAACATACGAAAAACGCCTGTTCTCCTATTATAGGTTCGTTTCAGCTCATGTTCCAAAAATGATTGTAAAAATAATAAAAACAAAAGAAAGTGCAATATACACGCATATGTACATATGTATGTATGTATGAACATAGGTGTGTGAGAAAATGTCGTGTAAAATTATTGTTATTGTTATTCATAAATTTTTATTGCGCACATATATTTCAGATTCTTTTCAGTCTCTGATTTATTAAGAAATAGTGAAAAGTGTACATTCGTGCACTATGTTTTTCAAAAAGATTTATATTTTTCGTTATTATTCCTCACGAAAGAGAGGTTTTTATTATTTTATGCTCTGACAAATGATCAACGAAATTTATCATTTCATATATAAAAGTACATACCTACCTATGCGTATACAGTACGCCCCCGGTAATAGCAACCCTCGATAAAAGCAATACCGCGCAACACCCAATTTTTTACCATTAGTGTAAAGTGACCAGATCCAAAAAGCCAAAATGTGGGACAATGTAAAGAAATTCACCCGTAAATAATATACTCATACATATGTATATATATATATATATACATGTATATGTATATATTTTTTTAATGTGGGACAATTTCAATTTTATTAAAAGGGAATATAAAAAAACACCTGTTTTATACGAAAAAGGAGGAACAAAATCTTAATAAATAATAAATTCTTACAAAAAGTGATAACATAACATAACTTAATTAAAAATTAATAAATGAAATCAGTTCAGTTTAAAAAAAAAAAGACTAGATTTTCTTTTAATTCGCACTCCAAAAATTCCTTTTTTAAATCCACTTGATTTTAATGCGCTAACCTTAGATCTGCAAAAATATGTGGGTGTTCTCGTGTCTTTTCGTTTGGGACGCCCATAAAATTTTATGATAGCTTAATGAAATATTATCAAAAGTTCAGCAATGGAGTGTAAATTTATCAAACTTTTTTTTTAAATCTACGATAATTAATTTTGAAAAAAATGTTCACTCCTAGTTACATTTTGGTATCGTTTCATTTTGTAATTTGAAACTTTGGGGGCGTGCACGCCCAATACGTAAGAGAACGCACATACGTATTTGCAGTTTTGAGCTTAGCGCAATTAAATCAACTGATTTTTAAAATGCGCCCTGAAGTAAAATATTTGCAAACAAGATTCAAACATTATATATATCAATAAATTATTCACACATATGTATTTCTCTGAAGAATACATTTTTTTTTCAATAAGTTATTAATTTTTGAAATGTTGGCAGCGAGAATAGCTCGATCTCACAGCCAATATCGCTTTAATTGTTTCGACAGACAGTTGTGGCTTCTCCTCCTACTACAATTTATTCTCAGCTGAAAATATCCTTTCCGTCGACGCATTAGTTCCCGGCAAACAGAGGGCATTATCAACAAACTTTTTGGAGTTTTGGTGAGTAATATTGCAGTTTTTGAAAGGCGAGAAAATTTCCACCCATCTTGTATCAGCTGATATTTTTTCATCATTCCAGTTTTGTAATTTATTAGCAGTTGCGTAGCTGTTGCTTGATGTATGATATTTCATCAAACAAACCATTTTCAGTAATTTTATGACTTGGAAAATGTGTATTTAAATAACCAACATTTTGTTGATTATTTTGGGATGATTTGAATTTCATCCCAAACAATTGCTGATTTAAGTAACACCCAATTAAACTGACTTATATGACTGAACTGTTCGGTCTAAAGATCTATATATTTAAAAGGTGTACGGCAGAAATTAAGTACATTAAGTACATGTCTTTGACCCGCTTTTTCCAATTTACTTAAATCATCTTTAAGTACTAGTGGCAAGTATTCAGAAGCGATTCGTTTTGGAAGCTTATTTTTTAAGTTTTTTTTTTAAATTTCGGCAACTTCCATTACATTTAGGGATTCCTTCTCTATTGATTTTATAGTGCCGTGGAATATAGACGCCATGTTATGCAGAAACTTCAACCAAAAAATGATTTTATTGCTACTGGATACTACTATACACAGCAATGAAATTAGAATAGGCTATTTGTTAATTTTTGTAAAACGTGTGGCATGAGAACAATTTTAACAATAGCTTCCGATTTATTTCTTGCACAGAAAAAAACTTGCCTGATAAGTGAGCGGATAAGTTTAGAAGTACAGTCCATCGAACGAAAACTTTGATTATGGTTTATAGGTTTCTTTCGGCTTAAAAAAAAATTACCAAATTGCTGCTTCTTCCTGCAGCGGACTGCAATGTCTTCTTAAGTTTATCAGTATGGTTTATCAAATGGCGTTTTATATCATACCGGCCCTGCAACTAGCAGTTATTTTACAGTTACATCTCTCAGAATTGCTTACGTTCGTACATACATACATATGCAGGTGCATTGCATTTGCGTTTCAGTTTGCCAGTGTTCAACTAATCTTCTCGCGGTCGTTTCATAATTGCATAGTTTTATTGTAGAAATCATGGCTATCGTAAAAAAAGTTCCCAAGCCGTCTATAAGGCAGAAGACTGGGATTTTAAATAAATTGAGTAACGGTGCATCAGTTAAATCGCTTTCTGAAAGATACAAGTGCAACAAGTCAAGCATTAGTAGAATTAAAAAGAGAGAAAATGTGCTTAAGAAATTCGTTAGTAATTCTGAATCCGGATCGGGAAAGCGCGTAACTCTAAAAACCTGTGAGTATCCAAGGATGGAAAAAGCCTTGTACAATTGGTTCCAGAGGCAACGCAAGCAGAACGTACCCATTTCCACGGAAATCCTTAAGTCAAAAGCGTGCATGCTTCACAATAAAATCAAAGAAATACCAGGTGGTCTTAATGCCAGTATGTGGCTGGTTTGCAAATTTTAAAAAACGGAATGGAATCCGAATGCTTAAAATTTGCGGAGAAAAAATGTCATGTAAGCCAAAACTGGTGGAACCATTTTTGATAAATTTCAAAAATAAAATTAAAGAGTTTGACTTGTTACCAGATCAAATGTATAGATCGGACGAGTCCGGTCTATTTTTTAAGCTTATGCCAAACAGAACATTTGTGGGTTCTAAAGAAGCTCCTGCTCCTGGTAGGAAAGTAAGCAAGGAGAGAATCACTTTTCTTGCTTTCACTAATGGTTCTGATACGCATAAAGTCAAATTGTTCGTTATAGGAAAAGTTTTAAATCCTAGAGCATTTAGGCATTTCGAAATCAAGCCCGTCGTTTACAAGGCAAACAAAAATGCGTGGATGACACACGAATTTTTTGAAGATTGGTTTCATTCAACATCCGTGCCAGAGGTAAGATTATTTTTAGCTTGATTTGATCGAATTCAACTTTTTTCCATATTTTTCCCTTGGTTTTGGTAAGACAGTTTCTGGAAACGAAAAATTTGCCAAAAAAGGCCCTACTGCTATTGGACAACGCGATGTGTCATACAAAAGACGGGGAGATGATTGTTACCAGATTGTTACCATGTGTTTGCCAACAAGCTGCACAGCTATTCTCCAACCAATGGATCAAAATGTAACAACTTGACAAAACTCTACTACAAAAAAGGACTTTTGGCACATTTAGTCGAAAGTCCAGGTTCAGATTTGGAGAGTAAAATAAATATTTTCAATTTAAGGCATGCCGTATGCCTCCTGGCTACTATATGGGACAAGGTTAAGTCTTCGGCTATACAAAAGTACTGGAAGCCTTTGATGTCTCCTGACAGTGAGTGGGATGAGGAGGATGAGCTACCGTTGAAGGTCATAACCATAAGCGACGAAATCAGTAATGACCGCGAAATGATAACTCCATTAATGACTTGCTTCAAGAGTTATTTTCCACTGAAACTTTTGTCACCGAGGAATTAAGCAATTGCATTGCCGAGAACGATATTGAACCTGTTTGCCTGTTTGCAACAATATGGAAGCCGAAGAGATCGAGAGTGAAGAAGAAAGCGCAGGTGCAAATGTAAGTCCTCCACGGCCAAAAATCAAAACGGAGCATGTTATCAATGCATTTAGCATTTGTCTTTAATGGGCTGAAGGAAACTATGTTTCATTAGAAGATACCTTGACTCTTCATAAACTGAGAGAGTTGGCCGTCGACAAAAATGTGTCCTTCAAGAAAAAGCAAACGAACATTTCCCAATTTTTTAAATCAATTTAACCTGAAACCGTTTTAACATTATGAAAATACGTTTTTTTTTTTTAATGAATTAAATATATCACTTTTCTCTTCTTTCACTACGAAACATATTCTTTTATTTTTCATAGTCTGGTTTTCGCGTTAAAGTCTAAATCAAGGCTCAACTTTTTTGTGACTCGGTTATTGCAACAACCTCAATTAACGCAACTGCTCAAATTTTCATCGGTTGATTTTACCGAGGGCGTACTGTATGTACATGTATACGGATATATGTACATATATGTACATATATACATACATTCCTGAAAGGAAACGAGTCAACGCAATAACTAATACGGGAATTGTCGGGCAGGACACTTCATTTCGATCGTACGAAATAACTTCTACAAATATCAGCAGGTTATTGGAACAAAACCATAACCTCTCAGTCATTATATACATATGTACATAAATATATGCTGACGTTACAGTCCATGAAGGACCAAAGCCGAGCTTCTCTCAATCACCCATGTTGTGTGGAACGCACAGTTTATTGCCGATTCCGAAAGGCGAATTTCGAGAACTTTTCATGACAACTACACGACTGGGGGTTTTGTCAGGACCTCGCTGAAAATACGCTCGAAAACATGGCTGTTGTCGGGATTCGATCACGTGTCATCGGCGTCAGAAGCCAACACACTATTCACTGTCAGTCTTTAAGGATATGAAATAAGTATACAGGTTGACAAGAAAGTGGATGGCTCGTTAAAATCTTGCATCGGAATTACTAGATGCATACTTATCTGACAATGTAAGGAATGCTGAATCATATTTGGAAATTCTTTTTTGCGAAGCTTGGCGAAAATCTTCAAAAGACACTATGACTAAGTGTGAGATTTGACTCACTATAAGCACAACCCCACCACCCTTCGATTTAATTAGTTTTTTTTTTTTTTTTACTGCAACTAAGTCAATTGACTTATCCAGAAGTTTTCCGATCTCGAGATAATCACATTTAGCAGGCAGTTTTCCACTGAGAGTTCCTGTAATCCGCTTAATGCGTGGGGTTTAGTTTCGTCGCGCTAAATCAAGTGGCTTTGTCCTTCAAAGACGAATCAACAGGTTTCGTTCCTCTTTTATCTCAAGAGCCGCATTAATGATATGACCTTCCAGTCGATTTTTATGTTTTCGGGCGAAAAGTTTAGCTTCATTTTCGACGTTTTCAATGTTTAAATCACGATTGGTATCGTCGTTTCGAATATACCACGGCGCGTTAACAACGGCTCGCAATTTTTTATTTTGAAACGCTTGTATATAATAGAAGAATTACTTTTCTTGGTACAACCCTAGAGTTGTATACCGAAAGCCCAAATAGGTTTCAGCACGTACTTGTAGAGTAGCAGCTTGTTTTCAGTACAAAGCTGGGACTGTTTTCCTAACAGCCAGTACATTTCCCTATATTTTAATTCAAGCCCTTCACGTTTTTTCTTTACACGCGCTTTCCACTTGAGTTTCGCGTCGAGAGTCATGCCTAGGTATCTTGCCTCGTTTGCGAATAGGATCAGAACTTCATTTACAAAGAGAGGTAGTGCACTTACTTTTCTATAAGTAAAATTTACGTGGACAGATTTGGTTTCGTCATGCGTGAGCCGCCAATTCTTTGTCCGGTCGCATACGGTTCAGGGCATATTACAATTTAGTCGTTGATTCTTCGACTGATTTTAGAGTGGCAACGATTGCAGTATAATCGGTAGGCTGGCCCAATTGTGGTATGTCTCTAGTATACAGCAGATAAATCAGCGGACCAAGGACGCTTCCCTGTGGAACGCCAACCTTAATTGCTCTAAGATTTGAGTATTCTTTCTCCTCACTTTTCGCCCATTCATTTTGATCTTTCCTTATTGGCGGTGCCTGCAGTTTAGGCTTTTTAATGCCCTTGATAACTTTCCAAAGGGAGTCATTTGATTTCCTGTCAGCGATTAGGCTTTCTAAGTACGAACGAACCCCATGATTTTTTAATTCTCTGAGAGATTTCCGAAGCAGGTCAGAACGATATATGTATTTTTGCAATAATAAAGAAATCGCGATTTCCTGTGCTATGCTTTTTGTACAATGTTCCTTCCGATAATCACTTATTCAGCATTCATACTAAACTATCTTCCTAACAAATTCTGCGCATGAAATTAAGAAGAGTGAGCTAAGGTGACAAGCTACAGGTGTTATAAGCACAAACTTGTATTGTCCAATTTTTATTTAGTAAATTGTAGAGATTTAACTATAGTGAAACAATATTTTACTACTGCTTTTATTTTTTTACATTTTAAAAGCAATATTCTATTTATAAGTGCAGTGCACCCTCCCTCCAGAGAAGAATGGAAAGCTTTCATTTTAATCACGAAATTCCAAATCCTATGAAGGATCGGGGATATTCTCGACACAGCGGAATATCTCAAGGTCATTTCGTCTCTACGATCACTCGGGCATCTAGAAGTGCTAGCGATCAGCGAAACTGCCACTTGTAGCGACAGCTAAACTGCTATTAAAACTCTTTTGTCTGCTGATCCCTTGGGTTCTAGGACACAGCAACATAAAGGGGAATAAGAGGGCCGATAAGCTAGCCCATCTTGGGGGCACCACAAACCATCGCAACCACCGCTGAACCCTCTCAAAGGCAACAGCCTGTAACACTTTTTCAAAATAGCCAATCGTAGGTGGGCGACGTTCCTCCTCGGGGGGTACGTGTCTTGCCATGAAAAAGCTTTCTCGACTCACGCCGTTCGGAATCGGCATTAAACTGTAGGTCCCTTTCACCTGTGTGAAAAATAAATCACACACTACATGGATGATTGAGAGAAGCTTGGCTCTGGTCCTTCATGGGCTGTAACTCCACCAAAGAAGAAGAAGAAGGTGGGCAAAATCAACGAGATACAAGATATCCAGAGAAACCTGGCCCCTATATTCAAAACACAAAACAAACGACCTCCTCAACAGACACCTTTCCAACATAGCTAGAATCGTGGAAGTCAGCACGGGCAATTGGTCTATATGAACCACGCTGCCTGAATAGGCATGCGGTCTAACACACACGGCCGCAGTTGTCACAACACCCACGCAGAGGAAACCGTGCACCATTATCTCTGCGATTGCCCAACACTGGCAAATTACGAATTCTGCGCTTTTGGCATATAAATACATACATACTACCTTGACGACCTCTCAGAAGTAGGCAAACTCAGTTTTGCCAACATAACCAGTTTTCTTAACTCCAGAGGCTGGGCCTAGATGAACATCTTTCGTCACATCCCTCAGCCTATGCGCTGGGGGTGGCCGTGGTGCAGTGGTTAGCATCATCGACAATAATAAAAGTAATTTAGTCACTGTTAATATTAAGTTGTCGAAAGACATAGATTATATAGTTGTTATAATGTAAGCTAGTTTTAATCATTTTGTCTAGCGCGTAAGATAGCTATAAGTTTTTCTGAAATAAAATGAATTTAAAATGCAAAAATTAACTTCATCGACCGCCGAGAGGAAGGTTCAAATTCGATTCATAGCGAAGAAAAATTAATTCCTCTACGGACTAAAAGTATGCAACGCAGTTGTGAACGAAAAGTGACCAGACGTAATGCTGCAGGCAATAACACTCACAGTATATGGTCAACTGAAATTATCCTCTGCGTATGCAATACTAAAGTGCTCGAACGAATTACTACGGACTATTACCAAAGCGGAATTTGGTCGACTCTACACCCCTGGGAATAGTGAACGAACATTAACGACCCAAACCACTGCACTCCGTTCAGGTAATCACCTCAATCTGCCTCCCTACCTGATATTAAATTCGTTTTTTAGCCTTCCGATCCTGCATTGACTATATTTTTGCCTAATTTTTAATGTGAGTTAACCGTTCTTTTTATCAATTTACATATATCATATTAATTTACTTAATCATATCTTTTTATTTAATCATAGGTATAGACAAAACTGTATATTAAAGATTAAGGAAAAGTGCTTGCATTTTCTTACTATATGGGATGTGGTAATTAAGTCTCGGAATTTAGTCACAACTCGGGAACTGGCAACACTGCGTCGTCAACATTAGTCTAGAAAGGGGGCTGTGGTGACCTGCCGATTTCAGCAAATGAGCATGCAAACAAATGCTCTCTGTAGAGACCTGCCGATTCCAGCAAATGAGCATGCAAACACATGCTCTTGTTGAGACTTGCCGATTCCAGCAGCGGGTGTATTTGGCTTTGTAGTCAGTCGATCGCGAACAGCGCAGGCGATACCATCGTGACATGATATTATTGTGTTTTGTGAATCAGAGTTCGGACTGATTTGTTTATTATATATATTGACGTATTGAAGAATAGTTAAGTTTATTTATATAAATATTAAAGTGTTTTATTTGAGTGCAGCGGTCACAACAGGGGCTTTTCTTTCGGTTTTCATTCAAGGCTGAAGTCGACATCACTTTTTTTTTGTTGTGCGCATTTTTAGAGGAAAAAAAAAAAAACTTTTTATTCATAAAAATTAGTGACTGACATTACAAGCAACGTGTTGTAATTCGTTTTTTTTTTTTTAGTAAAATCTAGTGAAAAACCCTCGGAAATCCTCCGAAAATTGCAGATGGTATATGGAAACGAGTGTACATGTGTCGTTTGTAAACGTGGCAAAAGCCATTGAGGAAAATCGAAAAAGATATAGGTATATGTATGTATGTACAAGCCAGAAATGACTGCAACTCCCACATTCGACGATCCAAATTTTTACTAACTTTATAAGTCGGTTTCAGAAATACAAGTGTCATTCATGGATGATGGCATTGGGTCAGGGTTACGCTTGAATGACATAAGACAGCATTGTATTTTGGATCCATTCAGTTCCATTCTACTGTTTTTACCCCATTGGATGATGCTGTCGATATCGGAATTTAATGAGCTTAACATACGCTGCCGGCCACTAATTACAGCCTAAGTTTAGGGCCGTAAAGAAGCGAACGAATATAAGAAGTTGAGAGTACTGTTGTCAGGAAAGGAGTGAATTGGATTAGAACTAACAGACAAGAGATCATTTATGAAAATGAGAAAGAGTGTCGGACACAAAACGGAGCCCTGGGGAACACCAGCATTTACAAAGTGAGTATCAGACTTGAATCCGTCCAAGACAACTTGAATTGAACGATTCTAAGGGTAGCTTCTAATCCATAAAAGAAGGGAGTCATCAATCCCGAATGCACACATTTTCGACAAAAAAGCTTCATGCCAAACTCTGTCAAATGCTTTCGAAATATCAAGTGCAACTATTTTACACACCCCCGTCTGGTGGAGCGAGCGATTCCACTTCTCGGTGAGATATGCCATCAAATCACCAGTTGCTTCGGAAATCATACTGCCGGTCATTGAAGAGTTTCATTAGTTGATGATTTCTCAGCAATTTCATGACCTTGGAAAGAACGGACGTTAGTGCAATGGGTCGGTAATTATATAGAGAAGAAGATTCCCCTTTTTTGTAGGAATGGGCTGGAGTAGGAAAATGTGCAAAAGCTTACGCAGTGGTTTGGCCAGCGTAGAAGAATGCTTTTTCAGATTTATTGGGTAAACACCATCGGGACCAACGGATTTGTGAATGTCTTTAAGAATCCTTGCAACTGTACGAGTACGGAAGTAAATTTGTCTCATGGGGGAATGAGCGTACTCCAGAACAAGCGGTGACATACATAGATAATGTTGTGAAATGCGAGTTTGCCGCGAAGTAGACAGCAAACAGATTGGCTTTGTCTGAGGGTTTGACAGGTGGAAAGTCATTGTGAATGAGCGTGGTTATAGAAGACGAGACAGAGTTCTTAATGTTTTTGGCGAAAGACCAAAAACTTTTGCTACCTTTGCGACATTGTGGGCTTTTACGCCTCAGTTTTTGGTCGTGTAAAAACAGAGCCTACACAACATTACGTCAGAAAACGGACTAAGGCTAGTGGACTTTATGGCGGGACATAATCTCGTAGGAGCAAGTACACGATTCCCACACCTCAACATCCATAAGGGGACCCGGCGGTCTTTCGATCAATCGACAACCAATTAAATTGATCACATTGCGGTCGACAGCAGACACTCCTCCAGCATCCTAGATGTCCCAACCTTTCGAGGAGCCACCATCGACTCGGATCATTACCTTAGTGTAGCCACGGTACGGGTGCGAATCAACGGAGTCGAGTTAGAACACCACAATATAACGTCGGAAAGCTGCAATCGCAGGAGATCGCCAGGACCTTCGCCGATCAAGTCTCCCTCAAGCTCTCTCAAGTCCCGATGCAATCTGCACAAACCATACAACAGCAATGAAGTCGTTGTCAGAACGCCATTAGAGAGGCCGCCTCAGGTGTACTTCGAGAAACCCCTGGTTTGATGACGAATGCTGACAGGCCCATGTAGGGAAACAGAATGCATACATGCCCACACTGCATCGACGGACGAGAGCTGCCCGCGAGCTCTATGAACAGAAAAGGGGGAAGGAGCATGCGCTTCTGAAAAACGAAGGAGCACGAGAAGCGCGATATCTAGGAGATGGAGAGATGCTATTGCAGGAACGATGTTCGAAAGTTCTACCGAAAAGTAAAATGAATGCCAAGGCTTTAAAGCCAGAGCAGAGGCCTGCAGGGATGAGCACGGACAACTAATAGTGGAGTCACAGTCGATGCTGAGATTGTGGAGAGACCACTTCTGCAGACTGTATTCCGGCGATGATAGTCTAAATGCCGCCGTCAGGCAGAACGAACCATTCACAATGGACGAAGAGGAAAGAGAATCCCGTCCACCCGACCTAGACGATGTTAAAATTGCGATATCGAAGCTTGAGCCCCATGAGCCTGAAACAATTCGTGGACAATCTGGTAAGTTACTACCAGTGTGGTTCCAGGCCATGAAAATCCACGATATACCAAATATAAAACCCATCGATCTGGCTACAATTTATAAGGCGTTTATTTGTCCTATATTGGAGTTCAACACTCATGTCTGGTTTAGCGCATCCAAGACGTCGCTGCACTTATTGGACAGATTACAAGACCGCGAGATAAGACTCAAAGGACATTCCAGCATCAATAATTCATTACACTCGCTGGATCATCGCATGAATGTCTCCTGCTGTCAAATATGGAGACTCTTTCTTCAACCGGACCAAACGAAGGTGGAACGCACTACCTCGTTCGGTCTTCCCCTTCAGTACTTACTTACTTACTTAGGTGGCGCTACAGTTCAGGGTGAACCTGGGCCTCAACCAACAAGCCTTTCTTTTACTAGCTGTTTCGAGGGTCGCATACCCAGTTGGCTAAGGTCCTCTTTCACCGTCACCTTAGACGTCCTTCCGGGCTGGAGTCGAAGACTCTTCGAGTGGGATGTACTGCTCAATTGCCTCTTGAGTTGGCAAGAGTTGTTCTGCGTCTAATCTCAGCGCTGGTGTCGTTGCCGCTTGTTACCAGTGAGCCAAGGTAGATGAAATCCTTGACTATTTTTTTTTTTTTTTAATAATTTGCGCGCACTCAAGGTCTAATAACCTTATTATTTCGGTGACACAGTGCGGGCAGAAGGTAGAGAGGAAGAGGAATAGAGGAGATGCCGATGGACATTGATCTTAAATGCTTGCATGTTGCATTGAGGGGGGAAAACCGAATCCGGCAGGGAGTTCCAGATTCGTGTGGTTCGGTTAATGAAAGATTCTCTATATTTGACAGTATTTCCGAAAGCGGGCTTCAGAGTATATTGGTGAGCATTCCTAGAGAGACGTGTATTGCGGGAGAAATGTTGAAGGGGCGGAATGCAACTGGCTATTTCATCAGAGCATTTTTGGTGGTAGTAACGATAAAACAGGGAGAGGCAGGTAACATTCCTGCGGTGTTCCAGCGAGTCTAATGTTTTGGTAATGCTGGAGTCACCTATCAGTTTTATGGCTCGTTTTTGTATTCTGTCTAGTAGGTGCAGTGAGGTCTTGGAAGCACCGGACCAGACATGAGCGTTAAACTCTAATTTGGGGCGAATGAACGCCTTATAGATTGTAGCCAGATCTAAGGGTGAGAAATATTTCTTGCATCTGTATAAGAATCCTAGGCATTTCGCAGCATCCTTGGCGACACTGAATATATGGTCGCTCCAATTAAGATTGTGAGCAACACTCATACCCAGGATGGAAAGCTTTTCAGTTTCTGAGATGCAAGTGCCATTCATGGATAATGGCTGCGGGTTATTTATACGCTTTAACGACAAGAGACAGCATTGTGTTTTGGAAGCATTAAATTCCACTCTATTGTTTTTACCCCATTGGATGATGCTGTCGATATCGGAATTTAATGAGCTTAACATACGCTGCCGCTCATTATCTACAACCGAAGTGCAGGGTCGTAAACTGGTGAGCGAAAATGAGAAGCTGAGGATACTGTCGTCAGCGAAGGAGTGAATTGGATTAGAAGTAACAGACAAGAGTTCATTTATAAAAATAAGAAAGAGTGTCGGAGACAAAACGGAGCCCTGGGGAACACCGGCATTTACAAAGTGAGTATCAGACTTGAATCCGTCCAAAACAACTTGAATTGAACGATTCGAAAGGTAGCTTCTAATCCATTGAAAGAGAGACTCATCGATCCCAAAAGCACGCATTTTCGACAAAAGGGCTTCATGCCAAACCCTGTCAAATGCTTTCGAAATATCCAGTGCAACAATTTTGCTTTCACCTGCTTGGTGAAGGGAGTGATTCCACTTTTCAGCGAGATATGCCATCATATCACCAGTGGATCTGTTGCTGCGGAAACCGTATTGGCGGTCATTGAGGAGTTTCCGTGATTCAAGATATTTCATAAGCTGACGGTTAATCAGCGTTTCCATGACCTTGGAAAGAAGGGACGTTAGTGCAATGGGTCGGTAGTTGGAGGGAGAAGATGATTCGCCTTTTTTGGGTATAGGCTGGACAAATGCTGTTTTCCACCTACTCGGAAAGAGCCCAGAGGTGTAGGAAAGGTGAAAAAGCTTACGCAGTGGTTTTGCCAGCGTAGAAGAACACCTCTTCAGAACTATTGAGGCAATACCATCTGGACCAGCGGATTTGTGTATGTCGAGGTCTTTAAGAACCCTTGCGACTGTACGAGTGCGGAAGTGGATTAGCCCCATGGTGGAATTGACGCACTCTAGTACAGGCGGAGACAAAGTACAAGCTGGCAGCTGAGAACTGGTTGCGAAATGGGCAGCAAGTAGGTTAGCTTTGTCTAAGGGGGTGACAGCTGGGATGTCATTGTGGATGAGCGTCGGTATAGACGACTTAGTTGAGTTTTTTACGTTTTTTAAAAACGACCAGAAACTTTTGCTACCTTTGGGACATTGAAGGATTTTACGCCTTAATTTTTGGTCGGATTGGAATTTAATCCGTCGAATGTGGGAGTTGCAGTCATTTCTGGCTCGTATGTACTTTTTTCGATTTTCCTCAGAACTGTTTGCCTTGTAGGCCCGAAAACTTAGCTCCCTGAGCCTAATAGCCTCTTTGCAGCTCGAGTCGAACCACGTATTATCCTTGGGCCTGGTGCTTTTAATCTTGCTGGGAATAAAATTTGCCATGCCGATTCGGATAACGTTTACGATAATATCAGTTGCGGCGTCGACGTCGTTGTCGAGGAAGCACAACGACCAGTTAAAGATCCGAAAGAAGTTGTTAAGGCCGCACCAGTTGGCTTTCTCGTATAGCCATAGTGTTCTCTTAGGAGCTTTTTCTTTAACTGGATGGTGGGAGTTCGAGAATTTCGCGAGGGAACAGGGAAACAATTCTTTGGACGGAATCAGACAGTGCGTCGAATGCATCAAATGTTGCATTCCTGTCTAGATTGGGGCTTCTATAAAGAAAACAGTAGTGGATGGGGTGCTTACGGAATATGAATTTAAGCAATATGAAATTAAATTCCGGGGTGGATGTTTGGCTATACTATGGAACTATAGGTGCCAATAGTGACGTTCTGGCCAAGACGTCGGTGTTGTGCGTCTTTCTTTGACCACAGTATCTATTTAGCTTTTCCCTCGTTTACTTTCAGACCCACTTTAGCCGCTTTTGCTTTAATGCTCACAAAAGCTTCATTGACGTCTCACTGCTTTCTCCCGATTGCGAGCAATTGTGCAGACTTGAAGTAGATCGTGCCTCTTGTATTGGCTAGTGAATCCCGCACGATCTTTTCAAGGACGATGTTGAAAAAATCACACAACAGTGCGTCGCTCTGTCTGAATCCTTTTTTGACATCGAAGGTCTTGGTTAATTCCTTTCCTTATCAGAGTATAAACTCTTGAAATGCGAGAACTTCAAAAAAAAAAAAAAAAAACGCCTTACCGACCATAAGGGAGCAGCGAGAGTTCTCCAGCTTGTCGACTTTGGCAGGGATGTTGAAACATAACATGGCTTTATATACCTCGTCCCTATAGACACTGTCATATTCTTCTTTCTTTTGGTGGCGTTACAGCCTATGAAGGACCAGAGCCAAGTTTATCTCAGTCACCCATGTTGTATGTGATTTTTTTTTTCATACAGGTGAAAGGTACCTACAGTTTAAGGCCAATACCGAACGGCGTGCATCGAGAAGCTTTTTCATGGCAAGTTTACTACGGGGGGTTTTGCCAGTAATCCGCCGAGGAGGAACGTCGCGAAATAAACATTCGATGGCTTTGGTGTTATCGGGATCCAAGCTCGCTCATCGTGCGCCATAGTCCAGAGACATTGCGGCCTTAAAATTGACGAAAAGGTGGTGTCTGTCGACCTGAAAATCATGGGTCTTCTCCAAGATCTGCCGCAGTGTGAATATTTGATCTATATTGGAATGGTTTGGGTCGTTCACACAGAACAGCAGAAAAGATCTTATATGCGATGTTAAGGAGACTTATTCCCCTATAGTTGGCGCAGTTATAGGGGTCTCCTTGTTTATGGACCAGGCAAACGAAGCTGAGATTCCATTAATCTGGCATGCTTTCTTCTGACCATATCTAACAGATGAGCTGGTGCATGTTCCCAGCCAATTCATCTCCAGCTGCTTTAAATATCTCAGCAGACAGGCCGTCAGCAGCTTTATTAGACTTCAGTTTTGATATCGCTGTCTTAACCTCGTCTAAGTCGGGTGGACGGGATTCTCTCTTATCTTCGGCCAGTGTGAATAGTGCGCACTGCCTGACAGCGGCATCTTGGTCATCTTCGCCATTATTCAGTCCACAGGAAAAGTTTTGCGACATTCTCAGCATCGACTGTGATTCATCGACGAGTTGTCCGTATTCATTCCTGCAGGGTTTCGCTCTGGCGTTATAACCTTGGCATGCTCGTTTTACTCTTTGGTAAAATTTTCGGACGTCGTTCCTGCGCGCTTCTCACGCTCTTTCTTTTTCTTTCTGAAAAGCGCGTAAAGCTCACGAACAGCTCTCGTACGTCGATGCAACGTGGCCATGTATGCATTCTGTTTTCCTGCATGTACCTGTCTGCACTCGTCATCAAACCAAGGGTTTGTCTTAGGTGGTGGCTGGAAACCTAATACACACACAAACCTGATGGCGCTTTGACAACGTCTCCATTGCTGTTCTATGTTGTGTGCAGTTTGCATCGCCTCTGGCAGAGCTGGAGGGAGACACGATCGGCGAAGTTCCTGGCGGTCTCTCGCAACCGCAGCTTCCCGACGTCAAATTTTTATGGTCCTACTCGACTCCGCAGTGTTCGCGATATCCGCATACTTGCCTTGGCTGCAACAAGGTAATGACCAATTGCAATAGACACCTCCTCTCCCTCTTCTACTCGCACGACGTCTCGCTGACGTTATAAGGGCTTAGCCTTGAGTGCGTGTAAAACAATGTATAAAAAAATATGATTCCTCTCATCAAACAACGTAAAAATACATTCAAACTAAATATGTACGTCACTTGCAAGGTCGAGTTCTTTACCCAACTGTTCTGTTTCACGGTTGCCGTACATTGATCATAGTAAAGGAGTACCCTAGTACCACGTCTCCATATTATTTTGTCCTCATACCACAAGGACATCTCATCGCCAGTGCTTTGTTTTACCATTTGTACATATGTGCATACATATATGTACGTACATATGAGAAGGGATATGTACCTACTGTGAATCATATAAAAGATGAATTGATTAAGCTTTAAAAGAAAAATAACAACAAATAAAACTGCAAAAAATATTCTCTATATCTAGAATATATAGACGGGAGCACTAACAGATATTTAAAGGAATAATCTCCTCCTAATACATATGTACATATGTCTGTACAGCAGTAAAAAATACGAACTTCAAAGTAAAAATATTGAAATTGCATAAAGACAACGACAAAAATACAATAAAGGAAGACAAAAAAAGAAAAAGAGCTACAATGAAATCGGGAAATATCGTTGCTATTCAAATATCTACCGAGAAAAGGAGGCATTCTAAAATGAACGAATAGTTGAGAAAGGCCCAAACCTATGCCCATCACTTACACCATCATACTAGTATTGTAGAGGTACCATTACTCAGCATCAGCATCGTCACCGTCACCGCTACCATTGCCCAGCAAAGCGGTGGCGGTAGCAGCAACAACAAAACACCACCAGCAGGAGCAATAGAAGTAGCAATAGCAGCAGCAAAAGCAATAAGAACATTAACGCTTGCACTCTTGGTTATACCATCGTGCAACAGATATGTACATAACTATCTACGTTTTGTAGAGGAATAGCCTGGCAGAGTAAGCAAAGCATTTCCCTCCTTTAACGAATGGCCACCCAAAAAACATTTGTTTCTTTAGTTTTGCGTTAGCTTTCCCTGTTCAACTCCGATCTCCTTTTAGCCACTTTGTTCTTTCCTCCTCCGGCTAAAACTTCAGAGCTCTTTACTCATTCCTCATGTGTGCGCCACTGTGTGATGTGCGTTGTGTATCTATTGATTCTGCGAAAAAGTTTCGCCCTCGCAATAAGGTTTGGCTACATGGTAGGCGAAGCTTTTTAGCTAGTGGGAGAAGGAACGTCGTGTTCATACGTTTGCATTTATGTATTCGTATGCATGCATCTACATATGTATGTATGTTAGTCGCGAAAATGGAGGCTGGTCAAAATTTCTTCTCCACAACAATCGCAATCGCAGCCTCCGTTTCTCTATCTCCATTGCATCACTCTAATGCTGCCGCCCTGTCCTGACGCTGTTTGAGAAAACTTTTTTTTTTCGTGTTTTGGAAAACTGAGTCTCTACAACAATGAGCGTGGAGCAGGGTGTTCCAAGTTTTTTTTGTAGATAAAATTAGTCTTAGATACGTTTCCTAAATGTTTTCTCATGATTTCATAAACACATTTTAATTTTAATACGACATCATAAACAGAGTAGCGGCACAAACATAAATATATAAATCCTATTTTTTAGACTTTTTTTTCTGAGCCTATTTTTTGAAACACCCCGTGGAATCAGCTACGGTAGCGAGAATAGCAAATTAACCACCAAAATCATCATCGTCACGAACAAGCAAACGTCAGGTATTCCGTTGCTGCCGTTAGCTCCAGTCTACTTTAGTCTAGCACTACCCGATTAAACCCCCAGTACTTGTAGTTTTCTTTGCTGTTTTTGATTTGCTTCCTTTTACCTTCATCTTGTCCGCTTTTTGCAATGTCCACGTACCTATTCACCTGCCAATGGCCACCCATTCGACACGTCCACGCAGGAGGAAGCTACTGCTGCATCAAACTACTGCATCTCAACCGATAGAAAACTAGGATTCACATAGGATATTTTGCGCAAAGAATTAAAAGAAGGCCAAGATGTTCGTATGTTCTGTTGCTGCAAATACCGGTTGCTATGTGCGGACACACATACAAATTAGTTTCTGCTTACCATTGAGGATACGGTCATATCGAACAGCGATTATGCTGACAGAAACGGAAGAGATGAAAGAAGGCATATGTAGTAGGGAGGGAAGCCTTGCGTGCAAGACTGCATGTTATTTTGTCCAGCGAAACCAAATAAAATCACTGACTACACTATGCAGCAGCCTTTCTGGTCATAGTGCCTATCTGCCCGCTTGCCTATGTTATACCATGCATATGTTCTATCGATTCTTTTCGGTCATCTTTCGCTATAGCCATCGTTTCCCCCTTCTGATGTTTTAGAAATGCTCGCCGACTAAAGAACACGAGAAGTGAGAATCTATTTCTCGCTCTTTGTGCAGCACCATCATATGAGTATTGAGTATCCGACGGGTACAAGTACGAGTGCGAGTACGACGCGTTTGGCAAACGAAGTTCTGCGGTCTTTTTCGTTGATGACTTACTAGTCGTAAGTACATTCATAAGTACATACGTACATACATACGGTTGTGTTAGAGTGCTGCCTTGCGTAGCTAGTTGGAACTTATGGTGGTCCTTGGTCAAGCTCTATCACAAATACAATTTCATCTTTGAATATGGAAGAGGCCTATAGTCCTTATTGATGTTGGTGTGCTAAGAGGTGCGTTTGCTTATATGCATGTGCATAGTACCTACAAATGCGCATATACATACATATATATATATATATGTGTATATACTATACACATTTGTACATATATAGAATGCAGTGTGACAAGGAATGGCAGCCATTTATTTTCTAGGATGTAAAAAGATAAACAAAAACTGCTCAAGAAACAGGAGGTAAAATACTTGCGTAGGTATAGGTGCTCGCTTTTATATTCAGGACATTTCAACCAAGCTTTGTATACTTGTGGTTCTATTACTTGATTAGTTATTAATTTTATAAAAATCCAAAAAATTATATTGAACATACATATGTACATACTTGGAAGTTCAAAAAAGCTAACTATTAGCAAAAATCTAAGCACGTGTATGTGAATAAGAGGGCTATTCTTGATAGTAAATGATACTTTTACATATCGGTCCGAATCTAAGCCTGCTCCATTTTGTCCAAATACGCGAAACAGTATCTCCGTCGGCAAGAAATCAGACATTGTTGATGAAGTCCCTCACGCATAGTGGTTCACAACGAATCTCCGGATTGCAATTTTCTAACCTTGAAACCTTGAATTAGATATTTTTGTTAGATTTCGAAATTTTTCAACTGGTGATCGTCACACACACTGCGATATTGAGTGATAAAATAAGTCTCCGCGGTCCAGTTTTTTGTTTTTTTTTTTTTTTTTTTGTAATTTTTCAAATTTTATTAAAAATCAGTTTAATCGATTCTGAGTGACTGTTAGTATCCATGACTTTTTGCCATTTACGGGTAGTCTCATTATTCCATCGGTGTAGGAATAGTGGTTTGCTTTGGTGGCGTTACAACCCATGAAGAGCCAGACCCAAGCTTTTCTCCATCAGCTATGTTGCATGTTACAGTTTAATGCCGATTTCGAACGGCGTGAGTAGAGAAGCTTTTTCATGGCTAGTATACTGCGGGGGGTTTTGCCAGTATCCCGCCGAGGAGGGACGCCGTGAAATAAACATTCGATGGCATTAGTATTATCGGGATTCGAACTCGCTCATTGTGCGTCAGAGTCCAACACATTAACCACTGCGGCACAGCGCCCTTAATTTTAGTGCTTTATGGGCGAAAAACTTGGCAAAGTGATTTTCAACTGCTGTTCCACCGGCCAATTTTTTACTATCAAGAGAGCTTAGCAGAGACCGAAGCAAACAGTAGTCAGGCCGTGCAAAGTCCGGGCTATAGGGGGGATGCATCAAAACTTACCAATCAAGTTCCGTTAAATTGTTCCGAGACCTGACGTGTCTATTGGCCAATTCCTTCTTGATTGCTTTGTCGAAACGATCAAGTTATGGACAGCAGGAAATCGAAGTAACCGTTCCGCCGGATAGTAGCAGCTCATAATAGACAATACCATTTAAATCCCAATAAATATGAAGCGTCTCCTTGTTTGCCGTCAATTCCGGTTTTGAAGTCGTTTGTCACTTTACTTTGACACTGATCGCTTGCGTTGAATATTTGCCTGAAAAGTGGTTCGATTTTGGTGCGTTTCAGAAATGTGTCATTTTTGGAAATTTGATAAACCAAATTTCCTTGTGTTAATTCAAAAATCTGCTCTTTTTAGATGATTACAAGCTATCATCTGGTTAACGGTTAGTGCCTGCGCTATTTATTGACAGATTGTGTGCCACTCCTGCCCGACCAGCTGCAAAATCTTAATAGCCTTTTCAGTGATTTGCAGATGGTGCGTCTTTGACACCAACATTTTCGGAATGGACTCAAGCAAACCACTCCTGGGTCCGGCGTTCACTCAAAACATTGACACTGTACACTACACAACATTTTCGCATGTTTTTGTAGCGTCTTAACCTTTAGTACGAGTAAAAATCACCCCATAGCGCATTTCGTCAGATATTTCACCCATTTTCAAATCAATATACATAACTTTGTACAAAAAAAATATGGTCTGAAATATCACCTTCCAAACGCGCTTTCGTTTGACAGAATCGGATTAATGTTGCCACATATTAATGAAATTAAAGTGTACCGCAAAATATGACAAAATGTTCCTATCTACATTAAGTCCCTTCTGGCTTATATGGTCTATGCTAGCTAAACGATCACTATCAAGAGGCTAAAAATTGGATTAGATACAACCGACACTATTAGAAAACTAATGCATTTAAAAAAACACTGATGATCAGTTACACGCAAACTCTAATATACCATCCTAGCTAGCCCGATCTTGCGATAACTATCCCCACTGTTGCACGCCAAGTTGACTGAAAATCCGTTTCATGCCAAGTTAGATTTGGCCATTCAAGAAATGAGAGAGCTGACATACTCGCCAAATTAGGAACGATGCAACGAACCAACATCGCATACGCTGGTATGCCACTAGCAGCAATTAAACTAGAGCTAACAAATCAAGCCATAGCTGAGACCAACATGAGATGAACCCAAGGGCATACCTGCCTAACTATCAGGCACACCTGACCACGACTTGCCCGACAGCGAACCACGGAACTAATCTCTCAAATACGAACCGACAACAACATAATCGTTGGTGTCATCACTGATCATTGTCTTATTGGCAATCATGCACAAAGACTAGGGCAGGTTTCGTATGACTTTTGCAGGAGCTGTGAAGACGATGAGGAGGTGGAGTCCACTCAGTACCTGCTTTTTTTTTTTTTTTGAATGGGCATAACAGTGCATGAAGGACCAGAGCCAAGCTTCTCTCAGTCACCCATGTTGTGTGTGATTTTATTTTTCACACAGGTGAAAGGGACCTACAATTTAATGCCGATTCCGAACGGCGAGAGTCGAGAAGAATTTTCATGGCAAGTTTACTACAAGTTTCGCGTCGCGAAATAAACATTCCATGGCGATGGTGTTATCGGGATCCGAAATTGCTCATCGTGCGGCAGAGTCCAACACACTAACCACTGCGCCAAGGCGTCCTCAGGAAACAATACTTATTGTAATGATAATCGATCTTCTTAATTTTGTAAGAGGTACAAAATGGTTCCATGAATAGGAGGTCGTCCCCCTCGTAGCAACAAAAAGGGTCTATCTGGCCTAGGTGTGTAATCCCCCTCTCTTGGAGGCTACGTATTATCTACCTACCTATCTATCCAGATTTGGCCATCCTACAGGCTTGGACTAGTAGACTCTTTGGACTAGAGCGGTGCTGTATATATGCTCGATATGGTCTACCACTGAATTCGCTGACGCTTAATTAATCTCAAGTCATTGTACAGTTCCTATAGTTCTTGATTGAGTATACCTTTCTACGTAATCCAATTAAAATTTCCTGTCGAACGAACTTCACAGTCCAAATAGTTCTTAATTAAGTATTCTTTTCTATTCCAATAAAAAATGTCCCCTTGAAACGAGCTTCGGGTTCGACTTTTTTATGCGCCTTTGACAAGGTCATCTTTCTGCGTCTTAGAGTAAGGCCGGGAGGATAAGGATTTTACAAAATCACATCAGTTTTTCGAGTGAGGATCCTACGTACTACTTAATTGCCTCATGAGCTCGGAGAAGCAGTGGTTGGCAAAAGTGATGTAGCTTTCAATTTCCGCGCTGATGTCGTTGGTGCATGCTATCGCGGAGTCCAGATAAATGAAGTCCTTGACCACTTCTGTTATGCCATATTTGTTGACCATTACAAGCTACAGATATCTTAGTTATCATAGCGAACTATCATCTGTAGATATCATGTGTAGTAGAGCACCGATATAACAAAAAACCGGCCAAGTGCGAGCCGGACTCGCCCACAAAGGGTTCCGTACCATCTGTATATATAAATATGAAAGAGACTATGTATGTTACCTCATCAGTCATCACATTAAATCACATTTTTTGTATGATGACAGATCTTGGTTGCAGGCAGGTTATCGGCATATTACTTTGATAATCAAAAATCTTCATGATGAGATACATTTAGTTGACCATCAAAGTGTCCATTGAATTCAAATCAATTATCTTACTTGACAGCAACGATGTGAAAAGGTGAATAACAATAATGGGAAATATGGGGAAAAGGTTTGCAGCTAGGATTCATTCATCAAAGACACAAAAGAGATCAAAACTGGGAAGTTTTCTACTGGTTGTGGGATATTGTCGACTAACCTTAGTTCAGTATGTGACCAAGGGGATTTTTTGGATGAAAATCATGTCTGTTGTATGGGAGCCCCCCTTAAATACTAATTTTGTTCTGTTTTTAGTTTAGTTTGTCGTGGTAGCGGCAACAAAAATACATCATCTGTGAAAATTTCAACTGTCTAACTATCACGGTTCATGAGATACAGCCTGGTCACAGACGAACGGACGGACGGACAGCGAAGTCTTAGTAATAGGGTTCCGTTTTACCTTTGGGTACGGAACCCTAAAAAGACCAAATGTCAAGTTGGAGCTCAATGTATGTACCTGTGAGTGTACAAGATTTGTTTGAAAGCTGAATCACAGTTTCACCGCCAGCTCACGAGAGAAATTAGAGACATTAATTATTCCCAAGTAAAACTAATTGCGGGAAAATTCAAGCTTCTCAGGCGACCCGGCGCGTCCCCAGGTGGTGGATAGAGGAAGGTCACGTAGTGTGGTAGGGCTCATCGCACCCCCGCAGACCAAGAGCACTTATATTCCCAAGTCAAGGTGGTTGGAATACGTGCGGAGGACTGAATGGTGCAGGGAATACAAAAATGTGCATCGCGAACGTACGATCAATATGTGATACCGGGCGCCCTCACATAGTAATTAGCCTTATATCTACATGGGAGCTCTGTAGATGGTTGACCAACAATTCTCGCCATACTCGTGGGTCCAATATATGAACAAAAACGAAAACATAACAGAAAACAAAACACTGACGGAGTCGGAGGAAGAATACCTCCTCCGCTCACCAGTACATGAAATGGAGACAGAAGATATTGAACCATGTCCAAATCCTGTCACCACGCTCATGTGGTGGTTGGACGGACAACCAAAATGCTCAGGCACCAAATGGTCCAAGCACTGAGGTTGCAGTGGTCAGCGACGCCAAAAAACCTCGGCAGAAATATGAATATTTCACCGGGGCCCAAAAGCGACGAATCGCCACTCTAATCCGGGACGGGATAGAACCCGAAGAGGCGAGACGAAAAGAAAAAGCAAGAAATGCTCTCGTGCTTGCGGAAAGGGAAGCAAACAAAAACTCAGACTTACCAAATCCCAAACGCAGCCGATCTAACGACAACTCCCTTGTGGAGAGCACTCGCAAGAAGAGTCGACCACACACAGAGGCATCAAGTAGCTCATGTGCCGGTAAACGAAATTATCGCCCTGGATCCGCTGGTGAAGCAAAAAAAAAACCCACTAAAAGAACTAGTGGAGGTGCACGAGAGCGTATGGAAGCACCCGAGCCATCCTACCGGGATGCCATTGCTCGGTGCAAAGTCGCTATCATGCACTCGCAACACCCGTAAGAGACCCTAACTGATCAACAAATAAACTTAGTGAGGAAAAGTCTGCTAGAGGAAATGGACAAGGCAGATAAGAATTGTCCTGCCCTCAGATTGGGAGCCACCTCAGCCAGAAATGGATGGCTATCTATCACCTGTCATGACTCAAAAACCAAAAATTGGGTCATGTAGTCGATAGAGAAAATTAAGCCATGGAAAAACGCAGATCTGTGTGCAAATCAGGGCAATGACATTCCCAAGCTATACACCTGCGTAACATTCGTCCCCGAAGCCGATGATCTTACCAAGCACACCTTCCTTATGCGCATAATGAGGCAAAATGCGAACATTAGCACTAAAGGATGGAGAGTCATCAGGATCGCCAAGGAAAAATGCGGTGGGGACCAAGTAACATTTGCCATTGATGAGGCATCCAAAGACGCCATAGTGAAGCAAAGGTTCAAGCTGTTCCTCAACTTCTCCCAGATCCTAATCAGGATCAAGGGTAACCATATACGATCAAAGACCAGATCAAAGGACTATCAGGTGAGCTGCTCTACGCCTCCACAAATGCTGGACGACCTAGAGCTTGCATAATGATTAATAACACCATTAAAGCCATTCCAATTTCAGAATATACGAATAAGGACCTGGTAGCTGCCATTATTCAGCTATCCACTGCCGAAGGTAGATCAAATGCCGTAATTTGCTCAGCCTACCTAGGGGGCGGCTCCACCGATCTCAGCTTCACACCACTGCAGGATCTCCTCGACTACTGTGGAAGAAGAGGCTCACAAATCATCATATGCTGAGACGCCAACGTCCGCCACACAGCATGGGGAAGCTCGGAGCGAAGCTAAGAGCACTGACCAGAAAACTGTTCAACAGAGCTAAACGGACTGGTGACTGGACACAGTACCGTGCCTCACGAAGAGCACGAACAATTTTCCACGACGGAAGCATAAAACGGGCCATTAATTCTTTTGACCCTTACAAATCCCCGTAGGCCGTAGACCCACAGACCTGCCTAAGTCCTACAGACTGATAAGCCTTACCTCTTTCTTCCTAAAATCAATGGAAAAAATTCTGGATGGGCATATGTATCAGGGACGGTGTCCTGAAAAGATCACCACTTCACAAAAACCAATATGCGACAAAGAAATTGCGATAGGTTGCTTTCTCGATATTGAGGGTGCTTTCGACAACACCGACTACACCCAAATAAAACGTTAAGTCGTCAGCACAGGGTTGGATAACACCACATGCAATTGGATCCAACACATGCTTAGAAATAGAAAAATAAACACCTTACTAGGCAATGATAAAATCAGTGTAAATGCCGCGAAAAGATGCCCTCAAGGTGGGGTTCTCTCACCTCTCCTGTGGTCCATCGTGGTAAATGAACTGAGCAACAATGGTTTCTATGTCCAAGGCTATGCTGACGACATAGTGATCCTGGTTAGAGGCAAATTCGAAAACATAGTCTCGGAACTCCTCCAATGGGCACTAAACCTTGTTGCAAACTGTTGCATAAAGATTGCACTAAAGGTCAACCCTAGGAAGAGCACTATAGTCGCCTTCACCAAAAGGAGGAATAGGCACAAACTTACCAAACCTACCCTCTTTGGTGAAGCGATAGAGTTCTCAAAAGAAGTCAAATACCTAGGGATAACTCTAGACGAAAAGCTCACTTGGAACTCTCACATTACAAAGACCATTGAGATAGCCGGATCTCTTTATGGCCTAGCAAAAGTCTCACTGGCAAAAACTGGGGCACAAACCCCAAAATATCCCGCTGGCTATATAGAGAGAACAACCTCCACAGCAGCACTAGAAGTCATCACGGACCTGCCACCTCTTCACCTCCAACTGAAGAAGAAGCAGTGGTCTTCGCCCACAGACTAATCGTGGAGGATGGCTCTAACCGTAGGCTCTTTCACCCTGATATCCTTACCGAACTAAACAGGCAGAAAAATTAAAGATATCTCTCACAGACAACTATCTCCTCAGATACAACTTCAGCCAAAACTAAAAGTTCACATTCCCCAACCGACAAAACTGGGAACAGGATAGACCCTCCTTCAATCGTGGATCCTACGTGTGGTACACAGATGGTTACAAAACGAACGAAGGCGTTGGGGCTGGAGTATACGGAGCAAATACAGGCACATGCATCTACGTCAGCATGGACGGATATAACTCCGTTTTTCAAGCAGAAATATTTGCTATAGAACTCTGCCTCAGAGAAAATATAAACAGAAATATATTCAACAAAAATATTTACATTCTCTCTGAGAGCAAGGCTGCACTCCCAGCCCTAAATCACATCCAAACTAGTATGTAATTGCTTACAGCTGCTTCACCAGCTGGCCAGCACAAACAGAGTTCACCTCATTTGGATACCTGGACACAGCGGCCATACAGGCAACGAAAAGGCGAACCTACTAGCAAGGAAAGGCTCTGCATCACCATTTATGATGCCACGGCCTTTCTGCGGCATACCCATCAGCAACACCAAATTCTGCAAAAGCAATTGGTTAAGGAACACGACGGATCACTACTGGTTACAAACGAAAGGTAGCAGACAAGCCAAGTTATTCCTCCCAACTACATCTCTCAGAAAAACGAAACAACTCCTCATGCTTTCGAGGAGTCAGATTCGCTTAATCACAGGTTTCCTTACTGGACACTGCCCAGTCAACAAACACCTCAAAATAATGGGTATTATACAAGATGACACTTGCAGAATGTGTAATGAAGACGAAGAAACAGCAGAGCACATACTGTGCCCTTGTAACTGCCTTGTCAGACACGTCATCGTCACTTTTTTCTTCTTTTGGTGGCGTTACAGCCCATGAAGGACCAGAGCCAAGCTTCTCAACCACCCATGTTGTGTGTGATTTATTTTTCACACAGGTGAAAGGGACCTACAGTTTAATACTGATTCCGAACGGCGTGAGTCGAGAAGCTTTTTCAAGGCAAGTATACTACTACGGGGGGTTTTGCCAGTACCCCGCCGGGGAGGAACGCCGCAAAATAAACATTCGATGGCGGGTGATGTTATCGGCATCCGAACTCGCTCATCGTGCGTCAGGGTCCAACGCCGTAACCACTGCGCCACGGCAAGTCCAACACACCAACACACTAACCGTCGTCACTTAGGCAAGTATTATCTTGAAGCAGAAGAAATCGCTGCTAGCTCACTCAATCAAAAGCATACTAAGTTTTATCACGAACTCAGGATTCTTGAGTGAACTGTAAGTGGGGGACATCATAAATAGGCCCACTCGTGGCCGCAGTGATCAGGCGACTTTGTCCCACCCCCTTATCCTCTCTAACTCTCTAATTGCGGGACACACACATGGTTTGTAATTTTCCTGGCTATGCTTTCATCATTTGAAACGTGCTGGTGTCTTTTGGCACTATATCGCTGACGTTTTCTTGTATCTGTTTCCGAAAACAAGAAAATACAGAAATACAATATAAATAAGGTATAGTAACGTAAAGTACGTCTGGTGATACACTGGATGAACAGTTGCATTCGAAGACGGTTCTATTTTATATTAAGCATGCACTCAAGGCTGAACCTTATAGTTTTGGTGACACAGAGCAAGTAAAGAGGGAGAGAAAGGAAAAAGACACCAACGGGCAAAAATCTTGAACATATGTACTGGTACAGCCACGACGAGCAGAGCCTTGACAAAGCATATAAATGCATAAAACTACAGATAACTTGGTTTTTAGGGTTCCGTACCCAAAGGTAAAACGGAACCCTATTACTAAGACTTCGCTGTCCGTCCGTCTGTCACCAGGCTGTATCTCATGAACCGTGATAGTTAGAGAGTTGAAATTTTAAGGGGGGCTCCCATACAACAGACATGATTTTCATCCAAAAAATCCCCTTGGTCACATACTGAACTAAGGTTAGTCGACAATATTGTTGCGGAGATGCAAGCGGACCGTTAAGTTCGAAAACTCTCTGGAAGCGGGGAATTGGAATGATGTCAACTTCCAATGGAATTGTCAGAGCGTTCTAGAGATTTCCAAAGGGGAACTTCCAACGGCGAACGTTCGAGACGGTGGACCGAGAGCTATATAAGCGCGAACACTCGCCCTTGACATTCATTCAGTTTGTGGTATAAAACAGCGTGTAACAAGTCGGTGTGATCAACCAAGGTGAAAAGAAAAGCTTTCAATAAAGGTTTGTGTATTGTGTAATAAAGCTTAAAGTGGATTGTACTGTGTAATAAAGTTTAAAGTGGATTGTATTGGATAATAAATAAAAGTGGTGAAGCTACACAGATAATTGATCTGTGGTGAAAGAATTAAAAGTGTGTGTGTTTCAATTTAAATAAAAAGGACAATTGTAGTTTATCGCAATCCAGTGGTGCGAACCCTATTTGGTGTGGGGATTGAATAAATTCGTAACAATATATTTGTCTTTGATGAATTAATCCTAGCTGCAAACCTTTTCCCCAATTTTATTGTTATTCACCTTTTGACATCGTTGCTGTCAAGTAAGATAATTGATTTGAATTCAATGGACACATATGATCAACTATATCTAGATTTTTGATTATCAAAGTAATATGCCGATAACCTGCCTGCAACCAAGATCTGTCATCATACAAAAAATGTGATGACTGATGAGGTAACATACATAGTCTCTTTCATATTTATATATAAAGATGATACGGAACCCTTCGTGCGCGAGTCTGACTCGCACTTGGCCGGTTTTTTTTTTTTTTTTTAATTATACATATATCTGTAACTCATGGCACTTAAGCTGATAAGAACAGATATGTACTATACTTTAGGGCGCCTACGACGGTTTTTTTTTTTTTTTTTTTTTTTGGTTTTTTATAGTTACACTCGCACCCAAGGCTAAGGCCTTATAACGTTTTTAAGCGTTGTACGAGCGAAGGTAACAGGGAGGGGGAGAGTTTCGCGCGAGTTTGATTTGTTTCCACACAACCTGAACGGAGTGCAGTGGTTTTTGGGTCGTAGATGTTCGTTCACTACTCTCAGGGGTGGTTTGTCCTACATAGGACGAGAGCCGACCAAATTTCGCGTTGGTTATAATTCACAGTAATTCGTTTGTGCACTTTTGGTGTTAATATTGCATTCACAGAGGATGAATTTAAATTTACCATATATGTACTGTGAGTGTTATGCCTGCAGCAGTACGTTTCGTCGCTTTCCATTCACAACTGTGTTGCATACTTTTTCCGTATAGGAATTGCTTTTGCTTGGCTATGAAACGAATTTGAACTATGGACCTTCGGCTCGACGGTCGATGAGCTTAACCACTGCACCACGGCCACCCCCAAGTGTTGGACTCTGACGCAGTATGAGCGAGGTCGGATCCCGTTAACACCAACGCCAGCGAATGTTTATTTCGCGGCGTCCCTCCTCGACGGGTTACTGGCAAAACCCCCGTGGCCATGAAAAAGCTTCTCGACTTAAGCCATTCGGAATTGGCATTAAACTGTTGGTTCCTTTCACGTGTGTGAAAAGTAAATCACGTACAGCATGGATGATTGAGAGAAGCTTGGCTCTGACTCTTCACGGGCTGTAACGACACGTTCACATTTCCTTACGATACTTACCTTTTCTATTCCATATTCAAAATGATTTTTAAGGTATAAAAAAAGGGTACCTTATAAAAACAGATCGTCAAATATAAGCGTAATTTCAGTAAAACAGTATAACAAACAGTCCATTACTGCATCATAACTAACAAAGACTGCAAAACGTGCATTACTGATAGACCATCACTTTCAATTAGACATTCATTCACATTCATAACACTCAAATGAAAAACCCGAGCAAGCAAGACTTAAGAGCATATAAATCCGTCAATTTATGACTTAACTTTGGTCAAATTACACATATATACATATCTGCACGGATATATCTAAAGTGCATACTTCGTCTGTGGGAAAAAAATGAAACAAAAAAATTCAAAATCATATTCTATTTTCGATGTCATTTTTCGACAATTTGATTTGAAAAGCGTTTTTCCTGAAATCATTCACAAATGCAATTACTATATGCCCTTCCATGCAAAGTGCATTGCAAGGACGATGTCGACAAAACCTACATACATCATACCACCTGAAGCAGCAACAAAGGAAGAAAACTGAAGGGAAAAAGTCAGAAATTATCATCTGGCTGGGCATCTAAAATTCCCATGTTTTGTCATTTTATATTAAACTCTATATTCCGTTCTACTTTTTCTATTTTTATATTTTTTTTTCTTGTGCAGTATGTCCTCCCCCTCGAAGTTGATACGTGTATCAGGAGAGAAATTGCATTTAGTTTCCACCACCATCAGCCCCAACCGCATAGAAAAGGACCACGCCAAAAGCTTATTCAAAGAATATGTGATTTCCTGTTTCATCTTTTCATTTCATTTTTCCTATTTTAGAAAAATCAAAAAATATGATTTTAATGTCCACCTCTAATGGAAAAATCATATGTTACCATAGGCCCCATATAAAGTTTTTTTATCTTTTATTTTCTCCTTGCCGGACATAGGCATCCGCATTTACATACATACATACATACGCCGATATTTGTACACATTTTAGACGACTTTGAAGAGCCAAGGAAGGATACCCGTACGAGTGAAAGAATGCTCAAAGGTCACTTTTCAATGCGACGGGAGGAGAAAAAGACTGTAGTTTCTACACCAAAAGGCTTTCGAAATTGATGTGGCTTAACGTCATAATGTCATCAGGTAATGGAAGGATATGCGTCCGCTGGATCATTTGACAGAGTAGCGTACAACATAATAACATACATAACCGAGTGATAGAAAAAATGTCCAGACACAGACGTGTATTTTTTCTACACTCACTTTTAGCAACGTTACATAGGAGCACAAAGGAAGGACTTCTTCTGTGCTTGCTAATATGAAAAACAAAATATAATAGTAAGCAACTAAGCGCTTTCTTCCTTCTACTACGCTACTTTTGCAAATAAACCCATTATTTTTGAGCAGGATAAATCACCATTATTTATGATTGAAAGGTTGTCCAGGACATTCAAAATTTGTTTTTACACATGTTTTTGCAATGCTTTCTTCGATTACAATAGAAGAAAATAAAAATCCTAAAACTGAATATTTCAAAATATCTGCGAGCAGAGCATAGATAAATTAGACATTTTTTTACTTTTTTTTTTTGTTATTTTGCCTACCTTGCATAAATTCTATTAACTACAGTTTCATTCCAAAGAAGCTCGGTTTACTTGGCTCATCGACCATCACCGTCAACAGCTCTTTCGAAAATTAAGTTACTCGTTTTCTGCTTTGTATCCATTTGATAATAGCACAACCACTCTTCCTATACCTAGACCCTCCCCCGCCGCAGAGGTTGTTAGATATCCAAGGTGGGAAGAAAGCATCTGGTAAGGGCAGTGCCTCTTCTTAGGAAAAGGACTGTTGTTCAAGATGGTGAAGTATTTCTATGGACATACATATAATAGCATCACTGACAACAGCCAACAAGAGCAACTTATTAAATAAAGGTACAATAAATTATGATTATACCTATGTCTACATACATACATATGTATACCATCATACTTAGAGAGAGAGTGCTCCTTTTTCTGCCTTCCTACCGTACATAATAGGGTTAACTAAAATTTCATATCTATTTGTTTAACTTTTTAATACCATGCCGTATGGCATGTTCCTATTCAGCGTCGGAGACTTTTAAAAAATTCAAGTTACTTATGTATGTGTGACCAGTATACTAATTCTCTAAAACTGAATTAGAAGCCGAATACGAGAAAAAATAAATAGGAACATAAAATAAACAAAAAATAAATAACAGCTATAGCCGCCTGGCCAGCACACTTGCCTGGCTGGCTAGAGCCGCCTGGGCAGCATTCTTGCCTGGCCGGCTATACCTGCCCGGTCAGCATACTTGCCTGGCTGGCTATAGGCACTGGCCAGCATATTTCCCTGGCTGGCTATAGCCACCCGGAAAGCATGCTTGCCTGGCAAGATCACTTCTAATAAGCAAGGTTACTGCTACTAAGCAAGCTCATTTCCAAAAAGCAAGTTCAATGCACGGACACAGCTAATATGCGAGGGCACTGCTAATAAGCAAGGTCACTACTAATAAGCAAGATCACTGCAAATAAGTAAGGTCACTGTCAATAAGCAAGGTCATTGCCAATAAGCAAGTTCACTGCTAATAGGCAATGTCACTGCTATTAAGGGGTACTGGCAAAACTCCCCGTAGTAAACTTGCCATGAAAAAGCTTCTCGACTCACGCCGTTCGGAATCGGCATTAAACTGTAGGTCCCTTTCACCTTTGTGAAAAATAAATCACACACAACATGGGTGATTGAGAGAAGCGTGGCTCTGGTTCTTCATGGGCTGTAACGCCACCAAAGAAGAAGAAGAATCAACTGCCTGGCCAGCCAGGCTGGCCTATTATTAGTGAGCTTGCTTATTAGAAGGGAACTTGTTTATTAAGTGAACTTGTTCATTAGCAATGGCCTTGCTTATAAGCAGTGACCTTGCTTATTAGCAGTGCCCTCGCATATTAGCTGTGTCCGTGCCTATTAGCATTGAACTTGCTTTTTAAAAGTGACCTTGCTCAATAGCAGTAACCTTGCTTATTAGCAGTGATCTTGCCAGGCGAGCATGCTAGCTTAAGGGCAGTGACCAATTTTATTAGCAGATAACTTGCTTATTAGCAGTGACTTTGCTTATTAGCAAAGTCCGTAATATGGGAGACAATACATGGAAAAAGTATTTAATCTCTAATTCTCCCTCTGATTATGTGAAATACTAACAGCCTTCCAACGCTTCTCTACTCTCAGTGAATCTCTTCATGACACATATCTAAAGAGAATGCAAACATCTCTAATTACTGATCCCGGACGTTTATACCAATTCGTTAACGTTAAAAAAAATCTGACGGGTTCTCCTCCACCATCAAATTTATTAATATTTCCTCTGGTGACCCCAGAACCATTGCGAACCTTTTTGCGTCATTCTTTAGCCAGTCATTCAAAGACTGTAGTCAAAAACCCGACCCCTTATTTTTCAGCTACATGAACAATTGCGCAAAGACGTCTCTCTCTTTTATTGACATAAACGAAGAAATGGTACATCACAAGACAAATCATCTAATAGACTACTTCTCCCCGGGTCCCGACGGTCTCCCAGCCATATTCCTCAAGAAATGTGTCAACTCTCTATACAAACCTCTATCTACCCTCTTTAGCCTTTCATTTCGCCAAGCTTTATTCCCAAGAATTTGGAAAAACTCTTTCATCTTCCCCAGGCACAAAAAGGGCTGTAAGATTCATATTTATAACTAAAGACCGATTGCCAAATTGTCTTTTATTCCTAAACTCTCCATTGTGTGTCCATTGTATTTGACATAATGTCCTTCCACTGTAAACCCATCTTTTCCCCCTTCAGCATGGTTTTCTAAAAGGTAGGTCCACCACAACCAACCTTATCGAATTTGCCTCCAAAACGCTTTTGACCTTGGATCAAGGCAATGAAGTAGATGAAGCTTGCCATTACTTAAACCATGCATTGATCTACTTTAAACTCGAGGCTTTAGGCTTCCCGCCCATAATTCTCGCGTGGCTTAAATTACAGAGTACTTTTCAGAAGTTCAGTCTCTAACCCCATATTTGCCTCTTCCAGTGTCCTACAAGGCAGCCTCCTCGGTCCTCTAATTTTTGTCCTAACCGTTAATTATGTGGACTTTAACATGAAAAAACTCCGGATTGTCCATTTATGCTGGTGATATGACAATATCTATTCCGGCCTACTCGCTCGCACTCATAAATTCCTTCGGTACTTGGTGCGATAATAACTTCCTGGAACTCAACGTCGGTAAATGCCAGACTGTCGTCTTTTTTCGAAAACGCTCCGCATGAGCTCCCAAAACTTACTACCTTTTCATAAGGGACTTGAGAATCATTTGTAATAAAGAGTTGAATTTTCTCTCCCATGGCTTGGCTTCATAAAACGACAGTCCAAAGAATTCTCGAACCCCTATGTTACCAAATCCCTCAACATCACTTAAGTCAGAGCTCTACTTGAATATGTCTGCCAAGTCTGGTCTCCATACTACATCAACCGTTCAGTAAGAATTGAAGCTACGCAACGCCGATTTTTACGCCCTACCCTAATAGGGGCCATACACTACGCAAACATGTCGTTGCAGCCGTGTATATTTTGTTGTTGCACACTTATTTGCTCATGCCGTATGTTAATGTATGCCGTTGTTCTTTGTTTGCACCAACGGTATGTGTAATGTGTATGGTGAAATTAGCACATACATACAACCATGAAATGTCGTGTCCAGCACATCAGAGATTGACGACATATGTATCAGTCAATTATTACCGAAAAAAACCTGATATGACGCTAATAATTCTGTAAAGAGTAAGATGGTTTTAAGATTGTAATAAATAAAATGAATTTAAAACGCAAAAAAAAACATATCAGTCATGTTCGACAGTCAACTTGTCGTTTCCTCGATGAAAGAACGATACAAACTGAGGTTTGTGCAGATTGTATGTGTCGTGTATGGCGAAAGCATGTTTGCGCATACACAAGCTTGCAACGACATATTTGCGTAGTGTATGGCCCCTATAAGGACGCCGTGGCGCAGTGGTTAGTGTGTTGGACTCTGACGCATGATGAGCGAGTTTGTATCCCAATATCGAATATTTATTTCGCGGCGTCCCTCCTCGGCGGGGTACTGGCAAAACCCCTTGTAGTATATTTGCATGAAAAAACTTCTTGACTCATACCGTTCAGAATCGGTATTAAACTGTATGTCCCTTTCACCTGTGTAAAAAAATAACTCACACACAACATGGGTGATTGAAGGAAGCTTGGCTCTGTTCCTTCATGGGCTGTAAACGACATCAAGGCAAAGCGGTAAGGAGTCTCCCTTGGTCTGACAGAATTGAATTATTACCCTACGAAGATCGGTTGCAACTGATAGGCTTACAAACTCTGAAAGCACGTCGGGAAGTAGCAGATATCCTTCTCGCACACCAGCTGCTAGCTCGAACTATTCTCTTGCACTTTTGGAGTTGATCTCACCTATACCAACCCCCGCCGCTTAGGGTCTAAACCGCTTTTTCGACATCCCCTTCATCGGAATAACTACGGCCACTTTGAACCCATTTGTAGAATGTTGCGCTTAGCTAATTAAAAACAAAACTGTCCCCCAACTTTCACTGATCTCTAACTTCTACTGAAAAATTTCCTCATGCCTTCATGTAATACTCTTAATCACGTCCAAATAATAACATCCCTTTGACACCAATACCCGCCTTCATAGCTCATCCACTTCTTTCATGTTTAGACTGTTTAGACTGTTTAAGCTTAGTTTTAGTAACTTGTAATAAGCTTAATAAATAAATGCCACCACCCAACCAACCTGGCCGCCAGCCGGCCAATTCAGCCACCAGCCAGCCAACCTGGCAGTCCAGCCAACCTGGCAGGCCAGCCAACCTGGTCGCCAGGTAATTAACCTGGCCACCAGGTAGTTAACCTGGCCACCAGCCAAAAACCCAGCCACCAGCCAGCCAACTTGGCAGGAAATTCAAATTGCTGACCAGTCAGCCAAACTAGCCATTAGCCAGCCACCATGCACACCAGCCGGCGAACCTGCCCATCCGCCAGTCAACTTACTCACCAGCCAGACAAACTAGTTACCAGACAGCCAACCCAGCCACCAGCCAGCCAACCTGGCAGTCCAGCCAACCTGGCAGGCCAGCCAACCTGGTCGCCAGGTAATTAACCTGGCCACCAGGTAGTTAACCTGGCCACCAGCCAAAAAATCCAGCCACCGGCCAGCCAACTTGACAGGAAATCCAAATTGCCCACTAACCAGCCAAACTAGCCATTAGCCAGCCACCCTGCACACCAGCCGGCGAACCTGCCCATTCGCCGGTCAACCTACTCACCAGCCAGCCAACCTGGCAACCAGCCAACCAACCTGGCCACCAGCCACCCAACCTGTCAACCAGCCACCCAACCTTGCTAATAGCCAGTCAACCTGCACACCAGCTAGCCAATCTGCCCACCCGCCAGTCAACCTTCCCATCAACTATCCAATCTGGCCACCAGCTACCTAACCTGGTCACCAGCCATCCAACCAACCTGGCCCCAGCCACCCAACCTGTCAACATGTAAGCCGACCTGGCCATCGGCCAGCCAAGCAAGTTCACGGCGGGTTTGCAGTGAACTTGCATATTAGCAGGGACCTTGCTTATTAGCAGCGGCCTGGGTGGACAGGCTGGTCTGGCGGGTCGGCTGGGCGGGCTGGATGGGGGGTTGGCTGAGCGGGGTGATGGGGAGGTTGGCAGGGTGGGCGGTTTGGGCGACCTGGCTTGCGGACTGGCTGTGCGGGCTAGCTGGGCGGGCAGTCTGGTGACCAGGTTGTCTGGCAGGAGGCCAGGTTAGCTGGTGGCCAGGTTGGCTGGTGGCCAGGTTGGCTGGAGGCCAAGTTGACTAGTGGCCAGGTGGTCTGGCTGGGGGCCGGGATGGCTGTCTGGTGGCCCAGTTGGCTGGCTGGTGGTCAGGTTGGCCGGCTAGTGTCCAGATTGGTTGGCTGGTGGCCAGGTGGACTGGTTGACTGACTGGTGGTCGGATTCGCTGGCTGGTGGGCAGGTTGGTTGGGTGGTGGCCAGGTTGGCTGGCTGGTGGCGAGGTTGACAGGCTGGTGATTGGTTGGCTGGCTAGGGGCTAGATTGGCTGGCTGGTGGCTAGATTGGCTGGCTGGTGGCTAGATTGGCTCGCTGGCTAGCTGGTGGGCGGACTGGCTCCTGGTAAGGTTGGCCGGCTGGTGTCCAGGTTGGTTGGGTGGTGGCCAGGTTGGCTGGCTGGTGGCGAGGTTGACAGGCTGGTGATTGGTTGGCTGGCTGGTGGCTAGATTGGCTCGCTGGCTAGCTGGTGGGCAGGCTGGCTGGCTGGTGGGCACCAGGTTAACTGGCTGGTGGCCAGGTTGGTTGGCTGATGACTAGGTTGGTGGCTGGGTCCAAGTTGGGTGCTTGGCTGATGGCCAGATTGGTTGGTTGCTGGCCAGGTTGGCTGACCGGTGGTCATGTTGACTGGCTAGTGGCCAGGTTAGTAGGTTAGTGGTTAGTTTTTTGGCTGGTTTCTGGCTAGCTGGTGGCCAGGTTGGTTGGCTAGTGGCCAGGTTGACTGGCTAGGGACCAGGATGACAGGCTAGTGGTTGATTGGTTGGGTGGCTGCTGGCCAGATTGGTTGGTTGGCTAGATGAAGACAGGTTGGCTAGCTGGTGGCCAGGTTGACTGGCTGGTGGCCAGATTTGCAGGCTGGGTTGGTTGGCCGGCTGGTGGTCAGATTTTCCCGCTGGCTAGCTGGTGGCCAGGTTGGCTTGCTGGTTGCCTGGTTGGCTGGCTGGAGGCCAGATTGACGGGCGGGTGAGCAGGCCAGCTATAGCCAGCTACTCAAGAATACTAACCAGGCAGCTATAGCCAGCCAGGCTAGTGTGCTGTTCAGGCAATTATGCTGGCAAGAAGGCTATAGCCAGCCAGGCGAGTATGTTGGCCCGACGGCTTTAGCCAGCCAAGCCAAAACTGCCAGGCAGCTATAGCCAACCAGGCGATTAGGCTGACCCGGGGGTTGTAGCTGGTCAGCCAGACCAGGCAAATATGTTGGCAAACATGCCGGCCAGGCTACTCTGTGCCCACACTAAGGTAAAATGTTTAATGTAAAAAGGTCAGTACATATGAAACAAGAGCACCAACCTAAGAAATTCGTTTCCTGCAAAAGCTTGGCTCGAATCCGTACGTGTACTAAGGTATGCCTTAAACTGTTTGTAAAGAATACGGATTACAAAAAAGTATGTTTATACATATGTATATGGACCTTAGTAGTTCCGTATATATATATATATATGTATGTATGTATGTATCTCTGCTAATAGATGTATTATTTGTATACGAGGGCTGAGCACGATTTCTCCTCTGGCCACGTTAAACAAATTTAACTTCACCAAGTGAACGTGATGATGTCCTTCGAAACGAATCATTTTCTATACTGCATCCTTACTAGGGTGGTTTGATGAAAAAAACATACACAATGTATGGATAAACGTGTATTGTATTTACAAAAGGACAACTTGTAGCCTTTGCAGTTGAAAGTGACCGGAAAATTGACAATCTTTTCAGGCGCTTGATTTTAGCACCACACGATTTGTTAGCATATGTACTCGTATGTATATGAGTATTAATCAAAGCTGGTTGAGGCAAGGTGTTATGTATCCGTATGTACAAAAAAATGTTGTTATTGTAATTTCTATGCATTTACGTCTACATTAGATCTTTGAAAAGTGAGCAGTCCTTATTATTACGTTGCTCCTGTTTACTTTCTCTGTCAACGCAGAATATTATGAAGGAAAAAAGGTCAGTCTTAAGTTCCAATGGTCTTGCCCAAAACACGGTAGGGAGCAGCAGCAAATGTAACTTTTAAATTGTATTCCTACGTCTGATTTTAACATCAACCAGGAAGCCAGGAGTTTTCTGAATTTGGTCACGTTTGAACAGCCGTTGAACACAGATGCAAAGCCCCTGAATCACATGTAAACATAACTGGCATCTAGCCATCTAGCGGGTCGTGGGGGTTTTGGACTCAGGTGCATAATTTTTATGACAGCAAAAGCGGTGGCACACCCCCACTTCAAAATTTCGTTCGTCGGTGCTTTCCATAAATCGTTGACATCGAACTTTTATAAAGGTATCAAATCTATAAAACTGGCCAGCAAGCTTGAGCTGCACGTGCTCCAGAAATCTGATGTAGCCTTTAATAAATTCAAGGTGGACACATTCAGTCTCCTGATTTCAGGGAAATGAGGTCCACACTTGCCCGCTGTAGACTCCAAAACTACTAACTGAGACCGATGCGACGAATGTTTCCCAACATATATTGGTTTACTTATGCTGAGGTAATCGATTATGCTTTGCATCTTACGTACTCCGCCGTGAAACAAATGTCGATGCTAGCTTAATGCTTACCTACATACACGTAAAGACCCAAACCGAAACAAGTACGACATAAACTGCTGTAAAGCATGTCGATATACATAATTGCCGAGTGGCTGCGGCAACTTGGGAATGCTTTTTTCGCCGGCATATACATACCTCAACGAGGAATGTCCATCCAAACACTCTTGTTTTCGACATGATTCGCAAGTTTTCACCAGATTTCACTGAAAACTGAAAGAAAGGGCTCTCTTCTAAACAGATGTTGACGAACGATGCAGCGTTGCCAGTTCCTGAGTTATGACTAAGTTTCCGGACCCTAATTGCCACAGTGGCGCAGTGTTTAGAGTATTGGACTCTGACGCACAATGAGCGAGTTCGAATACCGATAACACCATCGCTATCGAATGTTTTTTTTTTTTCGTGGCGCACCTCCCCGGCGGGGTACTGAGTAAACCCAAGTGTTTAGACTGAGGTCATTTTCCTAACGAGAATAAGGAAATTAATGGTCTTGACAACTGATTTTTAAACTCCTTACTATCTCTATATCCAAGTAAGCCGAATATCCTGGATAGATTCTGGATATCAAGCTTATTTAGTCAAGACATTATGGGTCAAAAACGGCCAAGACGTTTTCGGACCTCAGCCTAAGCTGATCCCTTGGATTTACATGACAGCGATAAGATTAATAAACTCAGATGCTTCAATTGTTTGGTGGACAGCCAGTTGCGTGATGACACGTGATGTCTTCTCTCAACAAACCTTAAAGAAAGATTTGTCTCGGATGAGTGGGCAACATTACCAGCACAATGAAAGCCAGATGGCTCTAGGTGTATGCGATAGTCTCGTGCTGGCGCCCGTGGAACATAGGAACCTGGTCCTCTATGGGTACCCGCTTGGGCGCTTCCCAAGCTGATAAAGTATATACGTCCTTATGTCTGCAAGAATTGATTACAGAGGGCCTACAAGTGCCATTATAAGTCACTACAACGCCACAACACAGCCAAACATTCCCGTTGTGACTTTCTTACTTACACTCGCTTTAGGTGTCGCATCCTAGGAGCTGAGGTGGTGTGTGCCGAATTCGTTAGCTCTACATCAATGAAGTTCCTTTCCATTTTTCTCCCTGAAATATAGTAAAGAAAGGTGTTTGTCTGGAAGGACAATGGACAAATAGTTGCGTCTAAGTGATCCAACAGATAGCAACTAACTCCAACAAAAAAAGAAGAAACGCAAAAAGCATGTTCATCTGCAACAAATCTTTGGAGAGTGTCATATCTATGAAAAATAAAAACATATAACTATTTGGACGCGTAGTATCGAGTTCTACCAACAGAATAGAAGAGATGATCGTACAATTTCTAGAAAAAATGCTTTTTAAGATCGATAACGAAGATGTACATTAATTACATTCTTCTTCTTAATGGGCGCTACAGTTCGGGGTGAACCTGGGCCTCAACCAACATGCCCCTCTAACTAGCACGATCTTTTGCAAGCCTTTTCCACTGCCGCTCACCCAGTTGGCTGAGGTCCCCTTCCACCTATGTGCGCCATTTTAAGCGCGGGCGTCCTCTGCTTCTTCGTCCTTCGGGGTTGGATTCAAGGACTCTCCGGGCTGGAGCTGTGGTATCCATTCGCTCTACATGGCCCAGCCATCTTAGGCGTTGAATCCGTAGACGCCTGACTAGGCTCATGTCGCTGTACAGCCCGTAAAGTTTGTGGTTGGATCTTTTCCTCCATCCCCCGTCTGCGATTATAGGCCCGAAAATCACACGCAAAATCGTTCTCTCGAACCGACCAAGGGCCTCCTCATCCGCTTTTGATAGTGTCCATTCTTCTGCGCCGTACGACAGGACCGGGAAGATAAGGGTCTTATATAGAGTCAACTTTGTCGTTCGGGAGAGGGCTCTATTACTCAGCTGCCTCCTGAGCCCAAAGAATCAGCGATTGGCAAGAGTGGTTCTGCGTTTGATTTCGGAACTGATGTCGTTGTTCCAGGTCACTGCGGAGCCAAGGTAGACGAAGTCCTTAACTACCTCGAACTTATATCTGCCAATACAAGCGTTCTGGCCAAGACGTCAATGGTGAGCGTCCTTTTTCGATGACAGCATATATTTAGTTTTGCCCTTATCCTTCGCCTCAATATTCGCAAGCGCCTCATTGACATCTTGCTGTGTTCTTCCGATTATGCCCTCGTTTACCGCCAAACCAATTTTCGCCGCCTCCATCTCAATACTCGCAAACGCCTCATTGACATCTCGCTGTGATCTACCTATTATGTCAATATCGTCGGCGTATGCAAGGAGTTGCGAGGATTTGAAATAGATTGTGCCTCTTGTATTGGCCAGTGATTTTTGCACAATCATTTCCAATATGATGTTGAAGAAATCACACGACAGCATATCGCTGTCCTTTTATGACATCAAAACTATCGGTAAGATGTTCACCGATACGGATGGAGTAGCGAGCATTCTCCAAAGTCATCCTGCATAGTCTGACGAGTTTAGCAGGTATGTCAAAGGTAGACATAATCTAATTACGCTGTCGTATGCGGCTTTGCAGTCGACAAATAGGTGGTGAGTGTCGACTTGAAATTCATTGTTTTTTTCCAGGATCTGCCGTAGTGTGAAGATTTGGTCGATGGTGGACTTCCCTGGCCTGAATCCGCGCTGATAAGGACCTATCAGCTTATTTACAAAAGGCTCCAGGCGTTCACACAAAACGGCAGAGAAGATTTTGTAGCCGATGTTAAGGAGACTCTATAGTTTGCGCAATCACAGGGATCTCCTTTCTTGTGGATCGGGCATACGATGCTGAGACTCCATTCGTCGGGCATGCTTTCCTCTAACCATATCTTACAGATGAGCAGCTGGCGCATGCTCCTAACCAGGTCATCCCCAACTGCCTTGAAGAGCTCAGCAGACCGTCCGTCTGCGCTAGCAGCTTTATCCGACTTGAGCTTCGATATGGCAATCTTAACTTCGTCGAGGTCAGGGGGACAGGATTCTATGCGGTCTTTGTCGATTAGAAATAGATCATTCTCCCTGACAGCGGTATATTGACTAACATCGCCGTTATACAGTCTGCAGAAGTGGTTTTTCCATATTCTCATATGATTCTGCTACTAGGTGTCCGTTCTCATCTCAGCAGGCTTCCGTTCTGGCTTTATAACCTTGGCATGTTCGCTTCACCTGTTGATAAAACTTTCGAACGTTACGCTTGCACTAACACCTCTCCAAATCCTCCAATTTCTTTCTTCTAAGAAGCTTATGCTCCTCCCTTCTTTTTAACTCGTAGAGCTCACGAGCTGCTTTTGTTCTTTTATGCAGCGAGGCTTTATATGCATCCTGCTTCGCTGTGTGAATCCTCCTGCACTCGTCATCGAACCAGGTGTTTCTTCGTGGTGGAGCCTTGAAACCCAAAACTTTGGATGCAGAGATTTTCAGGGCTTGATTGCAAAGGCTCCACTGCTGTTCTATTGATAGCGTGGAGGATTGAGGTGTATTGGAGAGCTTAAGGGAGACGCGATCGGTAAGAGCACGAGCGGTTTCTGGCAATAGTACCTTTCCGACGTCACAACTTGGCATTCTTACTCTACTCCGCTGCGTTCGTGATATCCGTAAGCGCATCTTGGCTACTACAAGATAGTGGTCCGAGTCGATGTTTCTTTTTTTTTGTTTTAATGGGCGTAACAGCCCATGAAGGACCAGAAACAAGTTTCTCTCAATCACTCATGTTGTGTGTTTTTTTTTTTTTTTTTTTTTTTTTTCACATAGGTGAAAGGGACCTACAATTTAATGCCGATTCCGAACGGCGAGAGTCGAGAAGCTTTTCCTGGCAAGTTTACTACGGGGGGTTTTGCCAGTACCCCGCCGAGGAGGAGCGCCGCGAAATAAACATCCGATGGCGTTAGTGTTATCGGGATCCGAGCTCGCTCATAGTGCGCCAGAGTCCAACACACTAACCACTGCGCCACGGCGTCCTCTGAGTCGATGTTAGCCCCTCGGAAAGTTCGAACATCAAGAATAGTGGAGGAGTGTCTGACGTCGATCGCGATGTGATCAATCTGGTTGGTAGTCGATTGATCAAAAGACCGCCAGGTGCCCTTGTGTATATCGAGTTGCGGTAAGCGCGTACTGGCTAGAAGGCGATTTCGCCCCGTAGCAAGATCCATCAGCCTGTGTCCGTTATCGGAGGTGGTATCGTGTAGGCTATGTTTGCCGATGACTCGTTCAAAGATGCTTTCCTTACCCAGCTTAGCATTGAAGTCTCCTAGTACAATTTTTATGTCATAGCTGGGACATTGGGCATACGTTCTGTCTAGGAGATCGTAGAACTCATCTCTGGCGGAGTCATCCTTGTCTTCCGTGGGGGCGTGGACGCAGATCAGGCTGATATTAAAAAATGTAGCCTTGATACGGATTGTTATGAGGCGTTCGCTCACATGCCGAAAGTTTAGGACTTTTTGCCTTAGTCCTCCTCGAACAACAAATCCGCATCCGAACAATCGCTGTCCTCTATCCCTATAGCAGTCGCCGTAGTAAATATCGCAGTTTTTGATCCCCTTTATACCCGGTCCATTCCATCGCATTTCCTGGATGGCGGTTATATCCACTTTATAGCCGTCTAGGGCGTCCGCAAGTTGATCGGCTGCACGTGGCCTGTTTAGGGACCTAACATTCTACGTACAAAGCCGAAGATCATTGTCCTTTTTTCGTTTTTTGTAAGGGTCGTCAACATAAATCCGGTCCGTTATATCCGAGGCTTGTGGTTGTTTCGAAGTTTGTGGTTTTTTTACGGTTACGGCTTACCAGGCCGTAGCCCAACCGACTAATCCTGTTTTTTGGCGCAGGAGGCACGCCATTCGCCCTTCCCCGTCTGGAATTTGCATAGGAAATCTCCAGATGGCACCACGAGAAGGTGGGGATGGAACTTACTAACAGTGCCGAAAGATGTTCGACTGCGGTGGCTCTTCTCGCTTTTTAGCAGGCCAGCATCCGTCGGATAGATGATACCCCTACGAGGCCTTTGTTAGTCCTTTGCCATCCACGTAATTACATTAGGGAAGTTTATAAAACAGCTATGTGCATCAAATAGTTTGAAATTTTTGATCGACACATACCACATTTCTGTCCACCAGATTGTCATAAAATCATTATGAATCTTGATGAACTTTAGTCACCTCAACAATGCCAATATTTGTAACTAGCGAATACATTATATTCCACATATTTCTTTGGACATGAACTAAAGACCTAAAATGGTTGAATCATATATTAATTACAATTCTATTTAATATTATAATGTATTCATATTCATTCAAAACCTAACACCAGTTCGTAAGGCATAAATAAATATATACACATATGTATATAGATACATATTCATATGTACATATACATATGAACGTACGAAGTATGGAATAATTTCAAAGTGCCCCCGGGAAGTGAGAATTTGGTGAAAGAAAGCAACATCCTTAATAGATGTTGGTCGAAGCGACTCCGCCTACAACGTTCGCCTGTCCGCATCCTCTTATACAGATATCGAATGTAAGTGTATATTCCGATTCTTTGGAATAAATCAATCATTCAGCGTCCCCATCATTCTTTGCTTCGTTCAACAAAATAGAATTATAGTTTTGCAGTAGGATCCAGGGATGCACACGCGTTTCCTCACATCTACTAGTACATTTGTGTGTACGGCATAACGTACATCCTTCCAAGTGGGTCTGCTATTTGGAAATTTTCTCTCGTTCTCCTTCTAACATCGGGCCAGGACTTTACCTCGTCCGTGCCTGCCTTCTATCGTATTCTCCCGAGTCCGTTCTTTTCTCATTTAAACAAATGTACAATACAAACACATATACGAATATGTAGGCTTAACGTAGGTTTTACTATGTATGAGGAGTGGGATCCAGTCTTTTTCCCCCCGCCTTTAATACACTTTTTGTGGCTGCGACCATGCTATGGCGTACCATCTACGAAAGTATAGTCGATGGAGAGAAAGGAACGAAGCCGTTTGCATTGCTCTTCATATGTGCGGCTTGACCACCTTTGAATGGGGGAAGCACAGTCGTTTGTCCTTCTTCGTTGTCGTCATCGGCGAATTGCTGATATTTCTCTTACTGGTGCTGGTGCTGCCGTTCGTAAGGACGAAAAATGGAACATCAGCTCGTAGTAGGCAATTTCAGATCCAGAAAACCATCGACACATACATACATAAGCGGACGTGGATGGACACGAAAAGTAAAGGATAGCGAAATGCTGCTGGTGGTGCATTGGATAAGTTCTTTCGAAACAAGTACGGGCACACACAGTGAAGTGGAAAAAGAGTCGATTTATCAAAGGATTTGATTTCAAATTTCAAATAGGGAATTTTTCCAATGGAAATAGTATCTTTCTATATTTGAAGCTTAGATCCACAAATTGTATAATGTCTAATTGGATGACCTATTCTTACATTTTATTTAGTATTTTCTCGAAGTTTCATTCAGAAAAATTCCACACGAAGAATTCCTCGTTCCTTTTTTTTAAAAAAAAAAGAAACTAAGCACACTTAACGTGTTTCGAAATATTGGACACGAAAAAAAAATCTACGGACGAACATTTCTCCAAATACAGTAGATTCTGACTTTAAGGACCTCCAAACGTGGAGATACATACACATGTATGTATCTACATATGTCGAAATTGTTCATTCACAAAATCGGACCCATTACTATAACTTCCAATGTACATACATATGTATGTATGTATGTTGGCGTTACAGCCCATGAAGGACCTAAGCCGAGCTTCTCTCAATCACCCATGTCGTGTGTGATTTAATTTTCCCATAGGTGAAAGGGACCTACAGTTTAATGCCGGATCCGAACGGGGAATTTCGAGAAGCTTTTTCATGACAATTTTACTACAGGGGGTTTTGTCAGAACCCCGCTGAGGAGTAACACGGTGAAAAAGACTTTCGATGAAATGGCTGTGTCGGGATTCGATCCCGTGTCATCGGGGTCAGAGGCCAACACACTACCCACTGCGCCACGGTGCTCTCATAACTTCCAGTGGGACGTTTAAAATCACCCCAATGTAGCTTTTCGTATTTTTCAGGTTGGCGTTGTCAGCCATTTCGAATACTTAATGATATGTTTTTAACAGATATAAGGGTAAGATGTTTTTTGGCGTACTTGGCGATTTTTAGCTATTGAAAAGAAGGAATCCAAATGGTTTGGACAAAAACAGCACCGAAATCAGACCTTAGCCACCTTATTCACCGTATTCGCTTCCAGAAACTGAAAACGCCCATGAAAAGATGGAGATTTGTCATTTTGGATGAGATAAAGACCGTATCGGTGAAAGTGATCGAGGCCATACCAAGAAGCGCAATAGATATTTTTCGAGGATTGGAAAAAACACTGCCGTACAAGCAAGTATATAGGGTGGGCCATCAAGTGGTTTTTCTTAAATCACACATGTCAGTGTCAATGACAGCTGTTTCTCGCTCGAAATCTTGACGGAAAGTCAGTATTATGCCTCTGCGGAACGAAATGGGTCGCTTTACGCTTGACCAATGCTGGGAAATATTGAAATCTCATTTCCAAAGTGAGTGCTGTGTAGCCCAAACAGTGCGTTTTTTGAAAATAAGTTTTGGCTGAAATGAAGCACCCACCGAGACTGTGTGTACGCAAGTTTGTGCAAAAAGTTCGTGAAACTGGTATGCTAATGGACAACACTCATGGTCCGTCGTCGTACGGTACGCACAGAGGAGAATATGGCTGCTGTGGCTGAGAGTGTAAGACTCAACTCGCGAACATCATCGCCATCGATCTCAACAGCTCAACATTTCACGCACTAGCCTGAGGAGAATTCTGCGCAAAGATTTCGGATTATTCGTATACAAGGTCCAATTGACTCAGCAAATGAAGGCGCGTGACCATCCGCTTCGTTATCGCTTCGCAGTTTGGGCCTTAAAGTAGCTTGAATTGGACAACGATTTTGGGCGAAATCGTTAACCCGGAAAACCCGCACATTATTGTCGAGAAGCCAATGCAATCCACAGAGAGTGACAGTTTGGTGCAAATTGTGGAGTGGTAGCATCATTGGACCTTTTTCTTCGAAAAAGAAGCTGGGAACAACGTTTCGGTCAACGGTGGTCGTTACAGAGCCATTTTAACTGACTTGTTTTTTACTGAAATTGAAAACATGGATTTGGATGACCCCTGGTTCATGCAGGATGGCGCGCCATTCCACACAGCCCATGCCACAATCGCATGCGCACATCGTGTTATCAGCCGTCTTGGCGATATCAATTGGCCGCCTCGGAGCTGCGATTTGACCCCTTTGGACTTTTTTTGTGGGGGAAGGACCGTGAAGGACCGATGTTATGCCAGCAATCTGAAAACGATTCAAACACTTAAGGCCAATATCATCCAAGCAATCCGTGAGCTACAGCCCGAAACCATCAACAAGGTCGAAGAAATCAACTTTTAGATATTAAATGCGAGTATTGATGGTTATGGAATCAGAAGATTACGGATCAAATTTTTACATTTTTACCATAAACTGCATCTTATATTTTAACATTTTTTACAACTGAATGACTAAATGACTTTGTTAGTCCGAGTTAGTGGTGTATCATATGTATCATCCTCATCGGAATGGACAATAATTCTTTGTTTAGAAATATCCACATATGTATGTAAAAGTAGCAAGATACTCGCTATATGCCCATATTACACTTGGTAGCATGCATACATATATGTACATACATACATATGTACATACGAGTATATATGAGACGTGGCAATTAAGTGCTGGGAACAGTTAATTCGGCCTCTTTGACCTTCCCTAGATCGCCATGATGAGTTCCCTTGTGGTGTGACTTCATCTTGGGGAATAAAAAAGTCGCAGAGGGCAATAAGTGTATCAGGACTATAGGATGGATGCGGTAACTTTGGAACGCTTTTTCTCGCCAAAAAAAACTTGCACAATCTACAAGGAATGTGCGCATTATCGAAGTGCAAGATCCAGCCTTCTTGGCCAGTTCAGGTCGCACGCGAAAAACGTGCTCTTCAGGACGCCAACATAAAACTGCCCAGTCACTGTCTGGTCGGCAGGAACATATTCACGATGGACGATGCTTGCGGAGGGGAGAGTACGATAACTTTGGTGCCAAAAATTGATAACGGTTTTTTGTAAAGGGGCCAAAAACAAGCCTTTTTCACTATGGGAGGGGGTCTTAATATGAACAAAAAATTATTAAGAAACAACGGCAGCACTTACAATGAAGTACTAAGCCAGAAGCCTGTTCTTCAATGCTAATTTTGTATTAAATTATTTGTATCAATAGTTTTTGAAAAATTCGCATGCAATCTCAAAATGTTAATAAAAAAGTGAAAAAAAGTTTAGACCTAGTTTTCTCAAAATTGTGAAATGATCTGTTAAGTTGGCTTTTTGTAGTCAATGCGTATATCAGTTCTGAATCTTACACAAAAAACTGAATGGTTTTACAAAAATGCTTGTTTTTGACCCCTCTACAAAAAACCGTTATCATTTTTTGGCGGCAAGACGATCAACATTTTCTTCAGTCACGGTATACATTCACTCGTCTCCATACACCACCCGCAATTTTCAGAGGATTGCCGAAGGTTCTTCACCATTGCATTAAAAATTGAATCACAACACGTTGCTTGTAATGTGCGTCACTTATGTTTACGACACCACTAAAACACGCAAGCAAAACGTGCTACCGACTTCATTTACCACACACTAAGTTAAGTTGTTGCATAAAGTTTACCATGTCGCAGTACATATGTATATCATCATGTGCAATAATTCAAGATGCATATAAATATAGCGAAGTATTCGTATAGGTGTCCATGAAGAGCTCACATGAACATCCTCTTTCAAATTCTCGGCTGCATTGTTTTCATGTCATCGTATTAATTGCAATGTAAACACATTTGACCTTGACACAATAATAGAGAAAATCAAGATATCCTCCCTTAACAAATCACTACGACCATGGTATACAATTATCCTTAGTCGGGGGGGTTGGTTCCATCGCCTTTTTTGTTTGAAACGGCACCACAAGCTCTGATAATCCTTTTTATTCACACATTTCGAATGAACCCGAAACAAAGGTCGACCCAAACAGAGCCAAACTAAATCCAGCACATGTCTTCCAGACATTTTCGCATCCTGTACACAAGCTCGGAAATATGCTAACATACAATTGAATCGTACAGATACGTATATATACAAATATAATATATATTGTCTATTCTAGAGAGCAGACAATCCGGAAGAGGCACTTGCCTTTGAAAACAGCCGGAATATATGAGTTAACCCTTGAAATCAAGTAAAGGTAAGGTGGTATCGTCGTAGGAAAACCACATATTCTGAATTTGGGGAATGTTTTCCCTCGTCGGGTTGTAAGCAGAAATAGAATAAAGAAGCAATCATCTAAGGACAAGAAACAAACATACGCAAGTGTATGTACGTACGGATATCCATATCCGATATATATATGTACTTATAACATACCCTATGCTCATACATATTTATATGTGTTCATCCTTTCAAGACATTGTTGGTAATGTATGTATTCTTCACTGCAGTAAACTCTATTACACGAGTCAGAAGTCACATTTCGACGACATTATGATATTAAATGAAGATTATCTACGATGTGAGAAATGTAAACAGTAATGTTTCATGAATACAATCAAGCATGACACTAACTACTAGCTGCTAACTCTGTTATATCATGAATGTATGTATATCCATTGCCCATACATTAGTCCTATTCAACAAGCTGCTGAAATGCACACTTTAACACTTGTCGGTAAATACTAGCAGCCAATTAATTTAGAGAAGCCTCTACCGGTGCCATGCATTCCGGGCGATTTAAATTTGATCTACCAAAAGGGCTGCTTCTACTCCAAAGAGATTTGAATTGAAGTATGTACGGACAAATGCACACATAAATATAAATATTTGTTTAAAAAAAATATAGGAATTTGAAAGTGATTCCATTCTATGTATCATATATCAAACAATTTTCGAGAAATGGTTAATAGACCAATCAGATTACGATGAGAAAGTACAAAAGCCACATTTTATTAGGCCTCATTTGTTACTTATGTTACTTATGTACATATTTTCAAATATGCATATATGTATGTACATAAGTGGTAAGGAAAATCATTACAGAATTAACTACCCCTTGACTTTTGTAATAGCCTTCCCCATACGCGAAGGCATTGAATTCATCAAGCTCTGCGTCACCTGAGATTCCTATTTTTTCCCATTCTTCCTGAAGAATGCCTTAAGTGTTCAATCGCATCAATATCCGGCGAACCACTTTTACTACGTGGGTGTTATGTTGCAACAAAAGGTTGCACTTGTCGTGGAAAAGCGGTTAAGGTCGAAGGTCATCGACTTTAAACCTGTAAGTGATCGCCTGGCTGTGATCCGCATCAGAGGCAGATTTTATAACATCAGCCTTATATGTGCACACGCCCCTACCGACGAGGCTGAAGACCCTATCAAGGAGGACTTCTATGACCTCCTGGACAACGCCTACGGAGCTTGTCCGGAGTACGATGTAAAAATCGTGCTCGGGGACTTCAACGCCAAAATCGGTAAGGAAAACACCCTTGGCGGAGTGATCGGAAAGCACAGCCTCCACGATACAACAACAGATAACGGCTTCCGACTCACTGACTTTGCGACGGCTCGTAATGCGGTGATAAGTAGTACAAGATTCCCTCGCAAGCGAATCCACACAGCAACCTGGCGATCTCCGGACGGTCGAACCGCCAACCAAATCGACCATGTGCTCATTGACGCAAGGCACTCGTCAAACATCCTTGATGTGCGAACATTCAGAGGGGCAAATGTCGACTCTGACCACTTCCTCGTAGCAGCAAGATTCAGAGCTCGACTGTCCAATGTCAGAAAGCTCCACCAGCCCATCAAGAGGAGGTTCGACATTGGGCGCCTGAGCACACCGGAGGTTGCCAGTGTCTACAGGGAGCAGCTGAGCGAAAGACACTACGGTATGCCTACGTCGAACACAAATGCCAATAATATGTGGCTGCATTGCCGCTCAGCCATTCAGAAAGTAGCCGAAACCACCTTAGGATACCTACCACCCCCGACAAGAAACCCGAGGTATGATGGCGAGTGTGAGCAGAAAAAGGCAGCAACCGACGAGGCGTACCAAAAGGCGCTGCAGAGGAAAACCAGGGCAGCGCAAGAAGAGTACCGACCCAGAAGAAGGGAGGAGAAAAAACTACTGCGACAAAAGAAAAGAATCTTCGCAGCCTCCAGCTCAAGGATATCGAGGAGTCTAGGGATAAACATAAAATACGAGCCTTTTACAAAAAAGCCAAAGGTCTTACAGGAGGCTTCAAAAAGGGCACCCTGGCTCTTCGAAACTGCGAGGGTAATCATGTCACCGACCCGCAGGGAATACCGGATGTATTTAAGCATCACTTCCAGCAGCTGCTTAACGAGCATGACCAAGAGAGAGTGGTAGGGACCGAGGAAATCCCAACTCCAGCCGCTGAAGTAGTCCTCCCACCCAGCATAGAAGAAGTCGGCACAGCTATTCAGAAGCTGAAGAACAACAAGGCCGCAGGCTCAGATGGCTTGCCATCAGAGCTCTTCAAAGCTGCCGGCGATGTTCGGGTAGGGAGCATGCACCAGATCATCTGCAGAATTTGGGAAGATGAAAGCATGCCCGACGACTGGAATACCAGCTCTATATGCCCCATCCACAAAAAAGGCGATCCTACCTCTTGCAAGAACTATAGAGGTATATCCCTGCTCAATGTCGCATACAAGATCCTGTCCAGCGTATTGTGTGAACGTCTAAAACCATTTTGCACCGCACTAATCGGCAGCTACCAGTGCGGCTTCCGGCCCGGCAAATCAACTATAGACCAGATTTTCACACTTCGACAAATCCTGGAAAAGTCCAACGAGTTTCGAATCGATACACACCATCTTTTCATTGATTTCAAAGCCGCATACGACAGCATTCATCGTGAAGCACTGTTTGGGGCGATGGCCGAATTCGGGATCCCGGTAAAACTGATCCAGTTGTGTCGCGCCACGCTAAAACACACGCGATGCACCGTGCAACTCGGTTCTAGGACCTCGGAACCATTCGAAACATGCACCGGATTTCGGCAAGGAGATGCGCTGTCATGTGACTTCTTCAACCTGGTGCTGGAGCAGATAGTGCGACGGGCAGGCATCAACAGGGAAGGCACTATCTTTTACAAGTCCATCCAGCTGTTAGGATACGCGGATGATATCGACATCATCGCGTGTTCTCGCCGTGGCATTGTGGAAGCATTCACGGCGATTGAAGAACAGGCGAAACGAGTTGGTCTTAAGATCAATGAGGACAAAACGAAATACATGCTGTCAAGCAAAAACCAATCCGTCGCTCACCACCTGGGACAAAATATAATAATTGACAGCTACAATTGCGAGTTAGTTGAGGAGTTTGTCTACCTCGGGGCAAACGTAAATTCCACAAATGACACCACAGTGGAGATCCGGCATAGAATCGCCCTTGGCAACCGCTGCTACTTCGGCTTGTCCAAACAACTGGGGTCAAAACTCCTCACTCGAAAGACCAAAGTCATGCTTTACAAAACGCTCATCCTGCCAGTCTTGCTGTACGGAGCCGAAAGCTGGACGATAAGCAGGACAGCGGAGCTGATTTTGGGTTCTTTAGAAAGAAAAATTCTGCGTCGGATATTTGGTCCTGTCTGTGAGGAAGGTGAATGGAGAAGAAGACACAACCGCGAACTCTACGAGCTGTACCAAGATGTGGATGTAGTCTGGAAGGCAAGGATCCGTCGACTACACTGGCTCGGCCACATCGAGAGCATGGACATCAACGCTCCAGCTAAGAGGGTCTTTGACTCCGAGCCTCCTGGATCGAGAAGATGAGGAAGACCGAACCTCCGGTATAAAGACCAAGTAATGGCGGATGTAAGACATCTTGGTCTTGCAAACTGGAAGCAGCGTGCCCGGGACCGTCAAGGATGGAAGGCAGCTATAGCTCAGGCTCAGATCCTCCATGGATCCCTGGCCTGATAAGTAAGTAAGTTAAGTTGGGAAAAGCTGATGCCTTCATACCTAACTTGCTGGCACTACCCTGGTGTTTAAATATTTAAATAGTCATATCGACTCGAATCTATGGTCATTAAGTCCCCGACGACTATTACTGCAATACACCTCCATACCATCATACTTCCACCACCGTTTCTTACCGTCCATAACATGTTCTAAAGAACTTTTTTTCCAAACTTTTTTAAAATCGCTTGAAAGAAGCTTGGCTCTGGCCCTCCATGGGCTGTGACGCCACCAAAGCGAGCAAGCAATTCGCTTCTGTCGATTAACCTTACTCACGTAGGTTTTTTTTCAATATTTCGACTATCGAATCTGGCTTCATAGAGCCCGCGACAAATGTTTGAGGGGTTGCAAGCTTCTTTCCCAACAAAAATGGCTCTAAGATTAAGCCCTAATTTCCTTCCAAAACACTTTTAACTTTGGAGAAAGGCAATAAAGTAGATGTTATTACTACCGACTTCAACAAAGCATTCGATAAACTAAGCCATCCATTGATCTATTTTAAACTCGAGGCTTTAGGCTTCCAGTCATTAGTTAGCTTAAATCGTATCTCAAGAATCGACATTACAGAGTACTTTTCAGAAGTTAAATTTATGACACTATCATTGCCTTTTCCGGTGTCCCACAAGGCAGCTATCTCGGTTCTCCTGACCGGTAACGATGTGTACTTGATCATAAAAAGTCCAGCTTCTCCATTTATCCTGATGATATGAAAATTAGTAGGACGAGAACTTACTATCTTCTCAACGAGCCCGTACCCCAAGTCTCTTTCATAGGAGACCTGAAAATCATTTGTGACAAAGAGCTAAATTTTCTCTTCCGTATCAACCATATGATACAAGAAGCTATTTCTGCCCTTGGTTTCATAAAACGATGGTCTAAAAAATTCTCGAACCCTAATGTTATCAAATTCCTCTACATCACTTACACCAGACCTCTACTTGAATACGCCAGCCAAGTATGGTCTCCATACTACATAAACCTCTCAGTAAGAATTGAAGCTATGCAAAGCCGAGCTTTGCGTTTTACCCTATGGGGTCCCCCATTATCTGACAAAATTGAATTACCACCGTATGGTCGTACCACTCGTATACATATGTCCGAGTTACGGAGTACCAGAAAGAAACAGACTACCCATGTTTAGTTGAATTAAAGCACTTGTATATTTTTGACTAAGTAGAAAATTAAGTTCAAAATTATTTCTTGACTTTGAAAAAATCCGTTATTGTTGCTTGAAGCTTACGTTTTGTTATTATATCTTCGAAGTGATAGGTTAGGTTAGGTTGACGTGGTAGGCGTAAGCCACACTTAGGCCGAAACCGGCCCATTGTGATACCACCTGGATCAGGTTACCTTGATGCGCTACCCGGGAACCAACCGGTGCTTCTAATAAAGCGGTGGAGTTGAGCTATTTTTTGGCTTGCTAGCTCACTCAGATTGTCGAAGAAGGGCGCGCCAAGGTAAATCCTCCTGCGATTCGCAAAAGAGGGACATGAGCAGAGGAGATGGTGTATTGATTCCTCCTCCTCCTCGTCCATGCAGCCGCGACAGAAGTCATTGTAGGGTAGCCCCAGTCTGGCGGCGTGTTTTCCAATGGTACAGTGACCTGTAATGACCCCCACTAGGGTGCTTAAGGTTGCCCTTTTGGTTGCCACCAGGTCCCTGGTTCGTCCTAAGTTTAACTTAGGCCACAATTGTTTGGTGAAAAAGCCGATATTGCTCTCATTCCATTGGAGATTGGTCTCCTCTATGGTTTGAAGCTTTATCATGTGCTTTACCGTACTTATTGGTGTTTCTAGGTACCCGAGGGTAGGTAGGCTGAGTGTGCTTGACCCTAACCTAGCGAGTTCGTCGGCCGCGCAGTTTCCTGGAATATTCCTATGCCCGGGAACCCACAGTATTTTAATGTTGAACTGTTCAGCCATCTCATCTAGAGATAGGCGACAGTTAATGGATGTTTTTGATTTGTGGGTTACCGCTGCCAGGGATTTTATCGCAGATTGGCTATCCGTGCAAATGATAATATCCTTTGTGGATATGACATTGATCCTGAGCCATGCCAAGGCCTCCGTTATCGCAGTTATTTCTGCCTGAAACACACTACAGTAATTTGGGAGTCTAAATGATAGGTTGAGGTTAAGTTCCTTGGAGTAGACCCCACTGCCTACACCCGACTCCATCTTAGAGCCATCGGTATAGAGGGAGATCGAGTCCTTTGGTATGACTTTCCCCTCAGCCCATTCCTCCCTGGATGGAAAGACAACTTCGAAGTTCCTGGTGAACACATTCTGCGGGTTGATGTAGTCAGTGTCCATGGGTACTTTGAAGTGTTTTAGAATAGAGGTGTGGCCTTTTTGAGATGTGGGCCATTCTTATGCTCCTCATCCTTAGGGCCGCGCATGCAGCAACTTGCTTGCTGAAAAGGTTTAATGGTGGAAGATGTAGTAGAACATTTAAGGCCTCCGTGGGGGTTGATCTGATCGCTCCGCTTATATATAAGCTGGCCGATCTTTGTACCTTCCCCAGAAGGTTTCGATTGACTGCTTTGTACAGAGCAGTCCACCAGACTACGACGCCATACAGGAGGATAGGCCTTATGACTGCTGTGTAAAGCCACAGTGATCCTCGATGTCAAAATTCCGGTATATACCTATGTAAGTGGAGAAGTCCCTTCAGTGGTATTCAGAAAGCACCTTATAGTATTAAATACTGCCCTTACTTCATCATTGGAGGGAGTGTTGTTGGGCCATCATCGTCATAATCTCCATTATATACTTTGTTTTCTTTATCGTTACAATCATCATTGATACGAATTTCGTTACAAGGAAAACGAGTAATGGCGACATCACTATTGAATGTAATGAATTTCTCTCTTATATTGTCTTCAACGAAGCGCTGAACATAAATGTTCAAAGGCTATCTGATACTAGATGTAAAGATGATATGAAATCTTTACATCTAGTATCAGATAGTGATTAGAGAAGTTACGCCAAAGGAATGTTATCTTCATCGTCCCAGAATGAGTTATCACGGACACCAACATGTCTTAAACAATTCTTGATTGTGTCCTCCTTCATATCGAGTGTCCAAGATTTATGAAGGAACCGTATTGCTTCAAGTTTAGATATAGAAACAGAAGCCATACATACCATACATACATACCAACTTCATGTAATGTACCAGTAAACCACGACGATAAGGTAATTTTGAATCACACCCTGATCCATGGATTGAAGCTTTGACCTAATATTTGGCGAAAAGAATATAAGCTCAGTAGAATACGTCCGGATGTTTTTAGGATATGTTAAGAAATGAAACAATTTTCCGACCTATCGTTTCAGCCATCCAGGAGTTTTTGGTTACAAGAGTATTTAACAGGAATAGATTTTATTCCTTTGAAGCACCTTGGGTTCGCACTTTTTCCAAAAACAAAAAGCGGCAACTTTTCACTTCCGCTCATATTAGCAACAAAAAGGTATGTAACCTGTTTATGGGGAGGGAACGAGCAAGCAGAGCAAAGAAGTTGATCGCGTTTAACATGGCAAACGCCAGCTTCGATCTCTGTCCCTGCTCAATCCAAGTTGATACACAGCCTTCGCGTGGCCTCCCCTGGATAGCTTTATTGGCACCCGCCAGGTAGTGAACCAATGTGTGCAGCGACCCGATCCTTGTTCCTGAGGAAAGAGGAACCTGGCCCTCCAGGTTGGGGGTTGCGTTTAGGGTTAACATCTCTATCGCGTAAAACAAATCTTGTTCAGAAACAACCAATAGCCCCCGCAAACGTCAAAAAGGAAACGAATTTCGGATCTGCACCTGGAACATTAAGTCCCGCAACAGACCAGGCGCAGCCGGACAACTGGTCAACTTTTGGACTGCTTTAGGGCAGACATTAGCGCGCTTCAAGAAGTGCGATGGGATGGGCCAGGCAAAAAGAAGATGAAAAACTGTGATATATACGAAACTGCTATAGAGAAAACAAACAACGCTTATTCGGATGCGGATTTGATATTCGAGGCAGACTCTGGAAAAACGTCTTAAGCTTCCAACATGTAAGCGAACGCCTCATAACTATCCGCATCAAGGAGAATCTCGGCAATATAAGTTTAATATGTGTCCACGCCCCCACAGAGGAGAGTGATGACCGACATAAAGATTTCAATGCGAAACTGGGTAAGGAAGCAATCTTTGAACGAGTCATAGGAAGGCATAGCCTACACAACACCACGTCAGAAAACGGACTAAGGCTAGTGGACTTTATGGCGGGACATAATCTCGTGGTAGCAAGTACACGATTCCCACATCTCAACATCCACAATGGGACCTGGCGGTCTGTCGATCAATCGACAATCAGTCAAATTGATCACATTGCGATCGACGGAAGACACTCCTCCAGCATCCTAGATGTCCGAACCTTTCGAGGAGCCAACAACGACTCGGATCATTACCTTATTGTAGCCAAGTTACGGGTGCGAATCAACGGAGTCGAGTAAGAACACCAAAATTGAACGTCGGAAAGTTGCATTCGCAGGAGACCGCCAGGACTTTCGCCGATCAAGTCTCCCTCAAGCTCTCTCAAGTCCCGATGCAATCTATACAAACCGTAGAACAGCAATGGAGTCGTGGTCACCACGCCATTAGAGAGGTCGCCTCAGATGAACTCGGTTTCAAGTCACCACCTTCGAGAAACCCCTGGTATGATGACGAATGTAGACAGGCTCTTGTAGAGAAACAGAATGCATACATGGCTACACTGCATCGACGGACGAGAGCTGCCCACGAGCTCTGTCTGTGAACAGAAAAGGTGAGAGGAGCATGCGCTTCTGAGAAGAAAAAAGAAGGAGCACGAGAAGCGCGGGATCGAGGAAATTGAGAAGTTCGAAAATGTTACCAAAAAGTAAAACGAACATGCCAAGGCTATAAGCCAGAACAGAAGCAGATGAACACGGACAACTAGTAGTGGAATCACAGTCGATGCTGAGACTGTGGAAGGACCACTTCTGCAGACTGTATAACGGCGATGATAGTCAAAATGCCGCCGTCAAGCAGAAGGAACCATTCACAATGGACGAAGACGAAAGAGAATCCCGTGCACCGGACCTAGACGATGTTAAGATAGCGATATCGATACTTAAGTCTTATAAAGCTGCTGGAGCAGACGGACTTCCCGCGGAACTGTTTAAAGCAGCTGACGATGAGCGGGTTAGGAACATGCACCAACTCATCTGCAAGATGTGGTCGAAAGAGTGCATGCCCGATGAATGGAATCTCAGCATCTTTTGCCCGGTCCATAAGTAAGGAGGCCCCTATGACTGCACTAAATACAGAGGGATAAGTCTCCTAAACATTGCGTACAAGATCCTCTCTGCCGTACTGTTCAAGCGCCTGAAACCGTTCGTGGACAATCTGATAGGTTCCTACCAGTGTGGAAAATCAACGATGGACCAAATATTTACACTACGGTAGATCTTGGAGAAGACCCATGAATTCCAGGTCGACACGCACCAGAGACGAGCTATACAGAGCCGTTTTTTGTGCTAACATTCCTGCCAAACTCGTCAGACTGTGCAGAATGACTATGGAGAGCTCTCGCTACGCCATTAAGGTCGGAGGAGAACTAACCGACCCTTTCGATGTTGAAAAAGGTTTTAGACAGGGTGACGCACTGTCATGTGATTTCTTTAACATCATTCTTGCAAAGATCGTGCGGGACTCTGCGGCCAATACAAGAGGTACGATCTACTTCAAGTCTACACAATTGCTCGCCTACGTAGATGACATTAACGTTATTGGACGGACAAAGCGAGACGTCAATGAGGCTTTCGCAAGCATTGAAGCAGAAGCAGCTAAAGTGGGTCTAAGGGTAAATGGGGACAAGATCAAATATATTGACAACAGCGCGGAGATAACGCAGAATGACTCTTGCCAACCGCTGCTTCTTTGGGCTCAAGAGGCAACTGAGTAGTAGAATCCCTCCCCCCCCCCACTAAAAAACCTTAATCATCCCGGTCCTCCCTACGGCGCTGAGGCTTGGACTAGAAAATTCAACCAAGAACTGTACGGGCTGTACAGCGACATCGGCATAGTTAGACGTCTTCGGATCCAACGTCTACGATGGCTGGGCCACATAGGGCGAATGGACATCATCGCTCCGGCCTGAAGAGTCTTCGACACCAAACCCGAGGGACAAGGCAGCAGAGGACGACCGCATCTAAGTCGGCGCGCACAGGTGGAAAGGGACTTCAACCAACTGGGCATGCGGCACTGGAAGAGGCTGGCCAAAAATCGTGCCGGCTGGAGAGGCTTGTTGGTTGAGGTCCTGGTTCACCCCGAACTGTAGCGCCATCTAAGTAAGTAAGCAACCTGTTGTTTACTATGCCTTCCACCACGGCCTTCCATCGTTTTTGAAAGCGACGGTCTAATTTGGTAATCACTTAAAAAAAAGCCGCGCAGAGTCTCGTCCCGACTCTGACGACCATATCCTAAATTAGGATTGAGAGCACGTTTCAAAAATTTTGAAGTTCCGTAGAGTTCAACGCAAAGAAATTGTAGATAAAATTTTCTCTTCGATCCGAGCTCGTATGTCGTGTTGGTCGATCACGAGAGTCTGCTAGCGTTTATATAAAATTTTCTCTTCGATCCGAGCTCGTATGTCGTGTTGGTCGATCACGAGAGTCTGCTAGCGTTTATATAAAATTTTCTCTTCGATTCGAACTCGTACATATGTCGTGTTGGTCGATCACGAGAGTCCACTTGATATATTTTTCTAACCAAAATTTTATTTTTGTATGCTGCATGTCTTGTCGCGAAAACATGTCGATCGCAAATTTTTGAAACGTGCTCTCAATCCTAATTTAGGATAAAAAAAAAAAATCCTGTCTCATTTCTATTAAAACATCCTTTTTTGTATAACGCTTCAATATCAATGGCAGAACTGTCCGTTTCCAAGACCCAGCGGGCTCATCACCGACGTCAAAACTCGCTCCACACAGGACTTTTTGGACGATTCTCTACCTGGATTTAATAGCACTGCTTTCCATAGTGAACTCAAGTTTTAAAATGCATACTTTACCTGTTTTTAAATGTTTGCAGTCAGCCTTCGCCAGCGGAAAAGTCCTGTATTCCTCATGATTTTGCAAGAAATTTAGCCTTTTCTTCAATCGTAGAGCCCGTTACTGGCATATTTTTGCTCCTCTTTAATTCTATCCATTTTAGTAAAGCCGAATCAAGCTCCGCACATTTCAAATTAAAATCACACCGTTACTGAAGCTTTTAAGACCTTTACCCGAGTTTTCAAAATGGTAGATAATGTCTTTCAAGGGGAACCAGATTTTATTTTTATGTGCCTTGAATGAGGTGAGGAGGTTTTCAACTTAAAGGGAGTCGACTTTTGGAGTGTAAAATATGGGAAAATTTAACTCTTGGGTCTTAGTAATAATATTTGTTCGACTAACAGAAGATTCGATGTTGGACTTACAGACTTACACAACAAATTACCGAAGTTAAGCCACAGTAGTGAGTAATCAAGTGTCTTACGTGTTTACTTATACATATTTGTGATACGAAAATACACTGGCCGACATAATTCATCTATTTGGTTTTCATCATCTATGAAATGAGATTTTTTGTCATTTTCTTATAACTTGACAAAAAGGAATAAGTAATTTCACTCAAACGACGGTAAGATTCGACATTAATAGTTTAATGAAGTCGGGCTGTCAGTATCTTGTTGGGCCTCCATCAGATTTAAGAACAGCTTGTAGTCGACGTGGTATAGAAGTGAGCAGGTTTTGTGTAAAATCTTCGGGTACAGAGTCCCGTACTGTTTGGAGAGCCTGTTTAAGAGTCGCTTTTGACGAAATTGGGTGTTCATGGAGATATTTTTTCCAAATATTCCCACAAATGCTCTAATGGGTTTAAATTCGGGCTCTAAGGGGGAGAATTCAATTGTCTTGGAGCATAGCATAACAATCATTGCTTTAGTTTTCGAGCTGTATATTTAGGGTCATTATCGTGCTGAAATATCCAGCCTAACCTACCTCAGGACATAGATTTTCATTTAATATGTCAAGCGCTGGTCCCTTATACTTTCAGTAAACATCAGCTTTCCCACGCCTTTCATTTAACGCCTTTTACACACGCCTAAATGTTTCATTCATTTTGTTTCCTTAGTTTCGTCCGATACCGTATACGAAATAGCCTTTAAAAAGTAAATGACAAATATTGACTTATTAACTCTCATAACGGATTTTTTGGTTAACAATGAAATATACAAATAACTGACTTTATTAATGTACAACGTACAGTATCGGACAAAACATTTGCAGCTCGAACAGAAATTGGGAAATTTCATAAAATTCACTAAATTTTTATTCGAGAACATAATTGATTTTTGGGCCTATAAACGCAGACGGAGGATGGAGGAGAAGACATGAACCTAGTCAGACGTCTACGGATTCAACGCCTAAGATGGCTGGGCCATGTAGAGCGAATGGACACCACAGCTCCAGCCCGGATAGTCTTTGAATCCAACCCCGAGAGACGAAGAAGCAGAGGACGGCCGCACTTAAGATGGCGCACACAGGTGGAAGGGGACCTCAGCCAACTGGGTTTGCGGCAATGGAAAAGGCTAGCAAAAGATCGTGCTAGATGGAGGAGCATGTTGGTTGAAGCCCAGGTTTACCCCGAACTGTAGCGCCCGTTAAGAAGAAGAAGATAGGAAAACAAAAGAAGTAGCTGTTGTGCATCACCGCAGTCGACCACGTAAATCAAGCTCCCGAATGAACGCTTTGTTGGCACGAAAAATAAAATTAATCCCTTCATATCTGCGCCGAAATTGGTTCAAGATTTTCAGCAACCAGTAAGTGCTAGAACAGTATCTCGTCGGTTGACAGAAGTAAATGTGGGCCCTTATCGACCAGCCAAAAAACCAGTGATTTCGATCCGAAACCAGAAAAAGCGAATTCAGTTTGCAAAAGAAGATCTATGTTGGTCATTCAGAAATGGAGCTCAGTCCTTTTTAGATGGAATTTCGTATGTTAGGAGACCACTTGGCAAGCGACATCAAACTCGATATTGCTTAAGAACTTTTAAGCATGGGTGAGGTAATGTGATGGTATGGGATTGTTTTTCTACTGCTGGTTCGGTCCATTGCCTCACATAAATGGTATAATGGACGCATATAAAAACATCTTAAACGATGTTAGGCTAAACACACATTAAAGCTTTTCAAATCGTGGCTCAGTGATCAAAGCATCACTGTTATGGACTGGCCACCGCAGGCGCCTGATTTAAGCCCAATTGAGAATCTTTGGGAAATTGTGAAACAAGAATAAATCGGATTGATGTTCGAAATGCAGACTGTAACACCAAACATTTACATTTTCAAAATAAATGTTACTTGTAAGCAACACTGTAGTCATCCCATAATGTTAAGTATACATAACTATGTATATGTCGAAAGCTATAGTAATACTAAATGTACATGGAAGGTATAGTGATACCAAGTGTTCAATAATGTAAAGTATAGCTATATGTACATATACAAATATAGTAATAGTAGCCATGCAAGCCGGGGAAAAACTCTGGAATGATGAGTATAAAAGGCCGCGCGAATTTGGAATAATCCTCACTTCTTTTGAGATCGCTTCGCAACCATTTCGACGGTATACTACTGCCATTTGGTATTGGAGCCCTTTCAACGAGAAGCTCGAGTTTTAAGAGTTCCCATTGACGGAGGTTCACTACCGCCTCTTTGGTTTGAACCTATTAGCATCCTTAGTTGAGTTCCCATGGACGGAGGTACACTACCGCCTCTTTGGTTTTAACCTATTAGCATACTTAATCCTTGGCTGAGTTGCCGCCTATTCAGCGGGGTACTGCATCTTTTCGCATATCCTGCGGTAGAGGGTAAATCAACCAATTGCCTCAAATTGTGATAACCCTTGCCGTAGTTGTAAGGATACAAATAAATAGAAGTATAATCAAAAGATTAACACAATTCCTCTGTGTTTCACTGTCGCTGCGAAAGGATCAACTAAAGAGATTGGTGAGCCATACCCTCTATCCGAGCACCCTTACTCCAAAGATCGGAGAGCGAGAAAAGATCTCGTTACATTGGCACCCAACGTGGGGCTAAACGAGAAAGATCTCGTTACAAGATGATATTTTCTTAAAAATAGAGAAAGCGTGGAATGAAATTCCCTTGAATATTTTAAAGAATTGAATTGACTCCATGCCACGGCGATGCAAGGCAGTGACTGAAAATAGAGGATTTGCCACGAAAAATTGAATATTTTTGAATTTGTTTGACTTGAATTAGAAGATGCAATTGTTTTGTCGCAAGGAAATTTAAAGTTCCTTACTATAATTTATCGTAACTTGGGAAAAATATATTGGATTTGTATGAATTATATTACATGTTTTCCTTAAATATAGAGCTTTAAAAATATGTGAAGAGATTGTTGTGTTTTCGAATAAAAATTTAATGAATTTTATGATATTTCCCAGTTTTTGTTCGAGTTGCAAATGTTTTGTGCGATACTACTAATTACATGTACATACATACATACAGTGGCGAGCACATGTGGATACATACTGCTCAAATCTGATTCCAAATGGTTGTGAAATCCTTAAAAATACAATCGCAATGCAATTTTTTTTGTTAAATTCTTTATTTTTTTCGTAAATAAATAACGTAAATAACGTAAAAGAGAAATCCAAAATTAAGATTTAATTCATATAATAAAAAAACACAATGTATCCACTTCTGCACGTTTTAGTTTTTCGTATTTGGTAACACTAATTTATGAGTGCAGAGCTGGTTAAAAGTTTACAGTTATTCATACTGTTATGAAGTTCATCGAAACAGACATTTGGTTCGAAAATTTGACTGGAAAGGTTGTTCCCACAAATATCATAACAATTTTATCAATTACATCGGTCTTGTAACAAAAATGAAGAAAGTAACTGAACCGTTGGAAAATAGAATTGTTGATATGACAAAAAATAGTAACTCAGCACGTAAAATAGCCAAAGAGTTAGGTATTTGCCATAGAACCGTGCTCCAAGTTAGAAAAAGACAAGATGTAAGTGCGCCTGAGGTGATAAAATCGCGACCAAGGATGCTTTGTGATAGAGACGCTCGAGCTATGGAACGACTGATGGTCACTAAACAAGCACAAACACCAAAAGATTCTGCAGCCGCTATAGGCAAACCGGTTAGCGAGTGGACAGCACGTAGAGTGCTTCGCAGAATTGGTCTGACATCGGCTGTTAAACAGAAAAAGCCAGCACTCTCGACAAAAAATGTAGCAGCGTGCCTCAAATTTTGCAAGGAGCACAAGAATTGGAGTACAGAGGACTGGAAAAGGGTAATATGGTCGGATGAGACCAAAATTAACCGTTTTCAGTCCGACGGTAAGCAGTACTATTGGCACCGGCCATATGAAACATTACAAAAGCACCAGGTGAAAGAAACCATGAAGCATGAAAGAGGTAGCTTTATGGTATGGGGCTGCTTCACTTGGTGGAACGTCGGACCTTTAGTCAAAATCAATGGCATAATGAAGAAAGAGGCTTATCTTCGTATTTTGGAAAACAATTTGCCAGACTTCGTGGACGAAAGTGCATACCCGGAGGATCAAGTAATGTTCCAGCAGGATGGAGATCCCAAGCATACTGCCAAAATTGTTAAAAACTGTCTTAGTGGACAAACATTTTTATCGATGCAGTGGCCAGCACAAAGTCCCGAACTGAACCCAATCGAAAATTTATGGGCTCTTTTGAAAAAACGACTGGGACGGTATGATAGTCCACCGAGGAACTTGGACGAGCTTTGGACCCGGGTTCAGACTCAGTGGGCAAGTATTCCGCACCAACTCATCGAGAAACTGGTCGAAAGCATGCCCAAACGGGTCAACAGTGTAATTAAAGCCAAGGGCCTTTGGACCAAATATTGAAAAAATGTTATTAACAACATCACGTGCAAAAGTGGATATATTTTGTTTTCTTATTATATGAATTAAATCTTAATTTTGGATTACTCTCTTACCATATATTTTTATGTTATTTATCTACGAAAAAAATAAAGAATTTAACAAAAAAAATTTCATTGCGATAACTGTATTTTTAAGGATTTTACAACCATTTGAAATCAGATTTGAACAGATGTGCTCGCCACTGTATGTACATACAATTAAAAATTCATTATCTACTAATGCATATAGCATCATATTTTGTACAAAAACCAATAAACACATCTCTTCTTGGTATACAACAAAGTTTTATATTTCGTTTTTCAGTTTTTTCAATTATTGTATTTTGAGAATAATAAATCAGTTTATAGATGGTGGCGCCACCTTTTGAGAATATGATTCAGAATACATATATATAGCATATCTTTAAGAGCTTTAAAGCTCACATAAAAGTACAATTACCATACATGTGCATACATGCAGTTCCAACTGGCTCTGTATTGAAATACACAATTAACAATTGACATTAGATTAAGAAGTATAATTCAAAATAAAGTCTACTGATAAGTCACGTGAATGATTAGTCTACGTTTTCACCACACTTTTTCTTTATCTATATCATGTACATAAATAAACTCACATAAGTATGCATATGTATACGTATGTATGTTTTCATTCACTTTAACTGAATTAAATGGAAAGCAAACGTTCATTTGAATCTTATCCTAGTTTCAATATCTACGAATACGTACATATGTATATCCACATGAGAAACATAAAAGTGATTTTAGGTATTTCTCAATAGTTTTGTAGGTAGCCGGAGCATGTAGAATGGTATCTTACAAATCGTCAATGACTCCAGAGAGAGAAAAATTGTTCCAAGCTGCAACATGTTTACTATTAGCTCCTTGAACAGTCTTAACATTTTCTTTGGTCTAAATATATCCCGGTATTCGAGTTCAGGAACTATTTTTATTTTATCTACAGTCGCACATACATCTTCTTTCGACGTTAGTATTCCCGATATTATATACATCAGCTTAACATATCTTTTTGGGGGGAAAAATGGTTTTTGTTTTTAAAAACATACATATTTTCACTTCTCTGCAACAAATACCTATATTACCTTACTGTTTTCAAAAACATTTTATTTTCTCCGATTGGTTGAATTTTTATTTCACACTTCTCTAGATATCTTATGAATAGTTCTTTATACACTGATCAAGTGAACACTTTACTCTCGTCTGCATGGAGCGCATCGATAGGCAGTCATTTTCTATGTAATCCATGCTGTGAAGTTCATAAGTAAGAATTAAACTCAACAACTTGCTGATAAGAAATTATCTCAATTTTCAGTTTAGAAGGCATTTAAGTGGCATTGAAATACTCTGCGCTCTATACATATTTGTTTTTAACATACATACATATGTATACATGTACATAGTTTTGGAATTGAACACTGGACACGATCGTTTCTCTTCAGTTTCTGTTTTTAAGAAGAATATACATATGTACATGTATGTAGATTGAAAGATGCTCTTTATTTCAAACAGTCTAAGGGATCCATTCTGATACAAATGTTCATTTGATATTTGCATATGTACTTATATGCTAATTCGTACAATCGAGTGATAATAAAATAGTAAAAGGAATTCATATTTTTATGGCAAATTCTTAAGTATAAAAATGCGCCGCCCCAAATGTATGTATGTATCTTTGAAGTAAAAAAATCTTATACAACGTTATTCATTAAGCGCTTCCTATCTTTAAATTTGAATAAAACAAAGAGTGCGTGAGATATCATCGACATTTTTTTATTCGTTTAAAAGGCCGGTCGATGCAATTACGTATGGAATATAACATCGCTCTGATGTCTGCGCCGCGGCTTCTTTGGGTGGCCCACATCAAATTTTTCAGGACTCTGGCACATATGTAAATCAATTGACCAATGATATGGGTTATGTTGTCTTTGAGGGCCGCTTTGGTTTGTGGCTTATTCGCAAAGACCTGTGACTTCAGAAAACTCCACAAGAAAAAGTGTAACGACGTCAAATCGCACGATCTCGGTGGCTAGTTCAATCACCACCACGCAAGATAACCATGGCCTCGAATCGTATGTCACGCCGCGCCGCCGCGCCGTCCTGTTGAAACCACATGTCGTTGGTGTCCATATCATTCGATTCAGGCTAAAAGAAGTTGGTACTCATCGACCTATAGCGCTCGCCGTTGAAGGTTATGGCTTGGCCAATGTTGTTCTCAAAGATATATGGACCGATGACGCCACCAGCCCAAAATCCACATCAAAGAGTGACTTTTTGGGGATGAATTGGACGTTCTCGGATCTCATGTGGATTGGTATCGTCCCAAATTCGACAATTTTGTTTGTTGACGTACTCGTTCATCCAGAAATGGGCCTCATTGCTGAGGATAATTTTTCGATGAAAATTAGGGTCAATTTCCAACTGTCATTGTCTATGGTCGTTCACCTTCAGGTTCTGGATTAGTTGAATTTTGTATGGCTGCAGGCCCAAGTCACGACGCAAAATACGCCAAGTTCTGGTCTGCGAAAGGTCGAGTTATTATGATCGACGCAAAATCTCCTGCACACTCCTGCATGATTTCGGCAGGTCTTGCGTTTCCTCGACGTACGGGTGTTGATTTATCGTTTACTGAACTAGTGGTCTCAAATGTATGCCCCACACTGCGAATAGTCCTCTCGGTAGGACGATTATGACGATCGTAAAATGGGCGAAGTGCGCGGAACTTTGCCCGAACAGAACACCCAATTTTATAAAACAATTTTATCATTTGCACGTGTTGTTGAACGCTATGCCCATCTGTGATGATTTGGCAAAGCAGAGTGAATAAACGACAACCAATCTTCAACAATATGGCCGCTATCAAGTGTCGAAGTTCGGAAGACCCTACTGGAAGACCCACTACCTAAGTTGTAAGTCCGTCGGCGAACGCGAGTGTAAAGTAAATACAAAAGTGGACCGAGCACGCTTCCCTGAGGAACACCACAAGAAATCACTTTAAAGTCAGAATACGCACTTCCGCAATAAAGTAGTATATTCGCAGGATTTCTATTTAAAATATTAGATAGCTGCTCTGGTATGATTTGTCTCAGTTTAAACACCAAGCCTTCGAGCCACACTTTGTCAAAAGCTTGAGAGATTTAAGGAATACACTAAAATATATCAGTGCTTTTTCTATTACATCAGTTTCTCGATGTATTTGGTCAATAGTTAAATGCTTGCTTCTCAAATCAAACTGACGATCTGGTAAGAGAAGCTTTTCTTCAATAATCGATTTTAAGTAAAAGTCGTTCAAAAACTTTTGAAGTTAGCGATTCAACAATAGCTCGTCGGATAAATAAATTCTGCAAACGGTTGACCCGTGGATGGCTAAAAGATTCCTCGAGATATTCAACAAAGACTTACACCTTTTCTTCATCTCCCTTTGGCCTTTCATTAAGTATTTTTTTTTTTTTTTTGCGGTGCTTGAATTTGGGGCTTTGGGGCGCCTTAACAGCTATCTGTAAACAGTAATTTGATTCTCTTTCCGTCGTCACGGCGATTACTATACGGAGAGAGGACGACGATTGTTCGGATGCGTATTTGTTGTTCGAGGTGGGCTAAGGCTAAAAAGTCCTAAGCTTTCGGCATGTGAGCGAATCCCTCATAATGATCCGTATTAAGGCTACATTTTTTAACATCAGCCTGATCTTCGTACATGCCCCACAAAAGATAAGAATGACTTCACCAAAGATTAGTTCTACGATCTCCTAGACAGAATGTATGCTCAATGTCCCAGCTATGACATAAAAATTTTACTAGGAGATTTCAGTGCTAAGCTGGCTAATGAAAGCATCTTTGAACGAGTCATCAGCAAACATAGCCTACACGATACCACATCCCATGACGGACACAGTCTGATCGATCTTGCTTCGGGGTGAAATCCCCTTCTAGCCAGTATGCGCTTCCCACCACCCGATATACAAAAAGGCACATGGCGGTCACCAGATCGATCAATCACTAACGCAAATGACATCAGAGACTCCTCCACTATTCTTGATGTTCGAACTTTCCAAGGAGCTAACATCGACTCGGACCACTATCTCGTAGTAGCCAAGATCCGCCTACGAATAACACGCAGCGGAGTACAAAATGATGACGTCGGAAAGCTACTGTCGCCAGAAACCGCTCGTCTTTTGCCGATAGCGTCTCCCTTAAGCTCTCTCATACACCTTAACCCTCCACGCAGTCATTGTTGTGTAAGGATTCACACAACAAAGAAGGAGGCGTATAAAGCCTCCCTGCATGGAAGAAAAAGAGCAGCTTATGAGCTCTACAAGTTAAAAAGAAGGGAGGAGTATATGCTTCTCAGAAGACAGAAGATAAAGTACGAGAAGCACGCAATTGAGGATTTGGAGGGGTGTAACTGCAGGCACGACGTTCGAAAGTCTTATCAACAGATAAAGCGAACATGCCAATGTTATAAAGCCAGAGCGGGAGCCTGTAGGGATGAAAACGGACACCTAGTAGTAAAGTCGCAGTCGATGCTAAGAATATAGAGAGACCCCTTCTGCAGACTCTATAACGGCGATCTTAATCAATATATTGCTGTCAGGCAGAATGATACACTTCTTAACGACGAAGATCGCATTGCTGAGCTCTACAAAGCAGCTGGAGATGACCAGGTTAGGAGCATGCACCAGCTCACCTGTAAAATATGGTCAGAGGAAAGCATGCCCGAAGAATGGAGTCTCAGTATCGTTTTCCCGTTCCATAAGAAAGGAGACCCCTTTGACTGCGCTAATAAGTCTCCTTAACATCGCCTACAAAATCTTCTCTGCCGTTTTGTGTGAACGCCTGAAGCCTTATGAAAATAAGTTAATAGGTCCTTAATAGTGTGGCTTCAGCTCAGGGAAGCCCACCATCGACCAAATGATCATACTACGGCAGATCCTGGAAAAAACCAATGAATTTCAGGTCGACACTCGCCACCTATTTGTCGACTTCAAAGCCGCATACGACAGTGTAATTAGAGACTTAGGTAGGACGATGCGCTGTCGAATGATGCAGGATTTGGAGAATGCTCGCTGCTCCATTCGAATCGGTGAAGACCTGACCGATAGCTTTGATGTTAAGAAAGGATTTAGGTAGGACGATGCGCTGTCATATGATTTCTTCAACATCGTATTAGGCATGATTGTGCAAAAATCACTGACCGATACAAGAGGCACAATTTGCAGTAGATGAGGGCAAAACTAAATATATGCTGTCATCAAAAAAGGACGCTCACCACTGACGTCTTGGCCAGAACGCTTATATTGGCAGATATAAGTTTGACGTAGTTAAGAACTTCGTCTACCTTGGCTCCGCAGTGACCGGAACAACGACATCATTTCCGAAATCAAACACAGAATCACTCTTGCCAATAGCTGTTTCTTTGGGCTCAGGAGCCAATTGAGTAATAAAGCCCTCTCCCGAACTACAAAGTTGACCCTACACAAGAACTTTTTCATCCCGGTCCTATCATACGGCGCAGAATCATAAACACTATCAAAAGCGCGTGAAGAATTCCTTGGTCGTTTCGAGAGAATGGTTTTGCGTGTGATTTTCGGTCCTATAAATGCAGGGGATGGAGGTAAAGACATGAGTCTAGTCAAGCGTCTACGGATTCAACGCCTAAGATGGCTAGGTCATGCAGAACGAATGGACACCTCAGCTCAAGCCCGGAGAGTCCTTGAATCCAACCCCAGGGGACGAAGAAATAGAGGACGGTCGCACCAACTTGTTGTGCGGCAATGGAAAAGGCTAGCAAACGATCGTGCTAGTTGAGGCACCCCTTGAGAAGAAGAATAAATATTTGAGCACGTTGAATAATCGATTCACACACCGCTAGAATTTGCCACAGTTTCGATATCCTACAACTTAAAAGAATCATCAATTAGCCTTAGGTATAAAATGTTCTGATGGATGTTTCATATGATACTCTTACTACATGCCTGCTCACATAGATATATTTATTTATGTTTTCATATTTTGTACATTTAATTATAGTATACATTTAATTCAAAGGTTTCAAAGAACCTAAATTAATTAAGCATTATTCAAGTTTTTATTCCCAATTTTTTTGTTAAGGTTCCCCGTCAAATTCCTGCTCAACTGAATAGGGAAGTTATTTTTTGAAATGATCTTCAATAGAATTTTGAGAATTATCGGAATTGTCAGGACTTATAGAACTCATTGGACTCTTATCTCCATGGACCTTTAAAAGAAAAAATTAATCACAATTACATAATGTCCGCTATAACTTACGTTGAGACTGGTATGCAACATATTAGTAATGCGTTCCAAGTCGAGGTTATCGTCTTGAGCAGAAATTTTTCGTAAAGCCGAAAACACAATACTCAGATCACCCTTGAGTTCGCTGACAACAGCAGTAATTTTCTGGGCGTTCGACAATACCTCCACGCTCTGAGTATAGGCGTTGTATCTAACACCAAACGGACGCTGGATGCTATCAGCGAATTCCCTAATAAAAGTGAAATTAAAGGGAATAAAACAACAATATACCCGTATGTAGGTACATACATGTGTATGTATGTGTATGAAATACAATAAGAAATTATAGAAAAGTGTAAACCTCATTTTCTCTTTTGCCTCTTCAAAGGAGTCAGTATAGTAATACGCATTTTGGTACGAAGTAATAATACATTCTTCTCGACAAGTGATTTCGGGATCAAATTTTTTAATCTTGTCCTTTGCTTTTAGGGCATGCGTCAGTTCCGCAACAGAACTTAAAAGTCCGGCACCGAATACTTTAAAAGTATTATCTGGCTGCAGGCATAGGCCAAATTCCACAGTGAAAAAATACAGCTAAAAGGAAAATGTGGATAAATGTGTATGCGTGTGTGCTTTATGCGCCCTATTTGCTTACCGTTGCAAGTTTGTCAATATCGCTGTCTGAAGCACCCAATGAAGCAAGTCCAATTTCTTGAGAAAATTGAGCAAAACTAGGATTTGCTAATAATGGCATGTGGCCCAATAGCTCGTGGCAGCAATCACTTTCATAGAATGACAATTCATAATTACATTACATATGTACGTTTAGCTGCCACTTGTTGTATGTACTTACGGTTCTGGGGTATAGAATGGATCTGATGAGTGTCGAATGTATTGCGTGCAGTGGAATACTCGAAAAGCCAGACCGGAAAGAAAATCCCTTGGCGAAAGATAACCAGCAACTGGCCGAAGTTGAAAGCCTGTTTTCCTCTTAAGAAAGTTGCTTACATCCTGAAGTTGTGGAACGTTATCCTTTCGGTAACCGCAATATTTTACTAAATCAGGCCAATTTTCCATATACTCGGGTACAGCATGTTTTGCATATAAGCGTTGAAGTTCCTGAAAAACCGTGCCCCTAGGGATACAAATATGTATATGCACGGGCTTGTACCAAACTCTTTATATAATTCTTTACCAAGTCTTAATTTCCTCAGTTGTATATTGCACTCTTGGTATAGGATTTCCACTTGAAAAAACGGGCAATATGTATATTCAAAGTACATTTACATATTTTTTTTTGTATTTTACAAACTCACTGTTTATACGAGTGTGCGATTGCACTAAATTGTTCTCTTCTCTTTCGATAAATTGGATCTTTAAAACCCGGGTGATCTGCGTCCAACTCTGAGCCGTACATCAAAACATTTTGAGCCTTATCCAAGTCAGCTATTTTCCTTGGAAACCACACCATATCCCCAAAATCTGATCGTTTTGATATATATATATTTTTTTTTAGCAAATGCATTTATAAAGGATTAAATGTTAAATGCAGTTTTTACCAAAACTAGAGCAAGCAGAGAGCACGGCTTTTCCACTCATTGTTGTGTTGCCATCAACTGCTGATGTGTAGTTTACCGATTGTACTTCACGGTTTAACATCGTAAGTACTTGATCCAACCTCTTTTTATCACATTCCACATCGACTAATACATCAGCTTGATTGGTTGTATTCTCTAGGGGTGATAGTTCTAAATGGAGCACGTTTATTCCCAACTCTTGGAAAACCTGCAAGGCGCGTGCCAAATTCCCAACTTGGTTCTTTAGAGTGAATATTATTGAAATTCTATCCCCTGGTAGAGTTCCTTTACTTTCCCCTTCTAGTCTTTCATCTTTAGAATCCTAAATTATCATTATAAATCAAGTCCACGTTGTGGCATTGTTTTATAATTCTCACATTATTGCCCGATTTCTTATGCAAGGGACTGCCCTGCTTTAAGGACCACTCTTGTTCTCCACTTCGGTATAACCAAAGGCCAAGTAAGCTTTTACCAGATCCACTCATAACTTAAACACAAATAGGAAAAGCACACAATAAAACTAGATTATAATTTAAAGAGCTATAATATTTGAAATAACGAAACCGTCTCTGGTCGATTCTAAACTACTACTGCCAATGTAAGCACTGAGTGTAGCTCCTTTTATAGTCCCCTGTTGAGTCGTCATTGATCAGAAGTATCCACTTAAAAAGAAAGGAAAGAGAACAAAATGACATCTTTAATCAAGTAACTTGTTTGCTTTAAAGGCTTCGAATGGAGTGTCTTCGGAGGAAGCACTAAGAAGCTCGATTTTATTGAAATGCATTCGGAAGCAATATACAAAGCTATACGCATATCCATGTATCCTTCCACCTACGTACAATAGCTCTCCCATTCCTTTTCTATCATCAATTAAAGAGAATACCTTTCCTTAGATTCGCAAAGCATCTTTGACAGAGAGAAGGGAAAGAACAACTTCTTGTAGTTGATTGGCCGAATCAAGCAAAATCAGGACGTTATTGTTTCACACTCGTTCTGACGCACAATGTTCTTCCTTCATAATACGGTCATGGTTGAAAGTAAACCAGCCGTATACGCATACAGGCATAAAGCTACAATAAAAAGAATTGAATACATTACTGAATCACTGAATAAATCTTGTTGATTTTCACTTTGGTAAATGGTTATTCTTGTATCTATCCCGTATAGTATCCAGCATGTCATCGTCATTGAGCAGAAAGTTGGGCAACGATGGAAGGGTAAGACCTCCTACTCCTAGGGGTTGTTGAGGTAATGTGTTTGCTTTTCGCCACTTAAAGTTTATCATCGCCAAACCGAACGCTCTCTTATCTAGTTCGGGATAGATGAATGGTTGCCTGATGTTAAATGTGGGCAAGATTGCATTTTATCGTTACTTATACATACATACATGAAGGCACATATGTACATACATACATACATACATAAATACAAAGTAAATTAATTCGCTTTCAAAAGGAACTTGAATAGATAGTGTATCTATGTGAAAAGTCTTAGGGCAGCAGATGGAACAAGTAAAAGTTTATGTGATGGTTAAAAACATATCTGCACTTGGCTTTAACAACTTAGAGAAATCAATGCGAAATTATATACGGGGGTGGTGGTGAGTGCCGACAGAAGACGGATAACAATATGTAGTGACATTGCATTCATGGTTTTAATGACTGTTGAAGACCTCCTTAGATAGAAATGATTAAGTGTAACTTTAAATTGATGATAGACTTTATGACTTAGACTTGAACACAGATACACATGGAATATACATACATATACATACATATGTATATCTACATAATCGATTCGTTGAAATGGATGCATTTTTTATGACATAGTTAAGCTGTATACTAGGACATTAACACCCTTGATACAATATATACATATGTATGTATGTATTTTAAAATATAAATTTTTTGGAACCTCGATTTTAAGGTCTGTGATTTGATATAAGCATTTGTGTACATGCTGTTACAGAGTACATAGGGCGCCGTAGCGCCCTATGGTTAGTTAGTGTGTTGGACCCTGACGCACGATGAGCAAGTTCGAATCCCGATAACATCAACGCCATCGAATGTTTACTTCGCGTTCCTCCTCGGCGGGGTACTGGCAAAACCCCCCGTGTAGTATACTTGCCTTGAAAAAGCTTCTCGACTCACGCCGTTCGGAATCGGCATTAAACTGTAGGTCCCTTTCATCTGTGTGAAAAATAAATCACACACGACATGGGTGATCGAGAGAAGCTTGGCTCTGGTCCTTCAGGGGCTGTTACGCCACCAAAAGAAAGAAGTTCAACTTACATATCTACATTGAGATGTGATACATATTTTTACACGCAAGTATGATCCCAGTTGTAAATGCTACCAGTTGGCAATCTGCATTGAATTTGTGCAAACGGCCAATAGTATTTGGATATTATTAGCTGGGTTACTTGATAAAAATACACAAATTCATAAAAGACTGAACGGTTTATGGCAAAAATTTGTATTTATTTATTATTCCCTCCTCATGCACTAAGAACAAATTTCTTCCTCTTGTTGAGCTATCAGAACATTATTTACTCCATTGAGAAACTGAAACCAATGAGATATATATATAGAAGGAATGCTGCAGTCAATAGAACGTAAGTTTTAGCTCAACTTTAAACAACTTTTCCTTTGACTTTTGTTTGCGAAACAAATTAAATCCTTTTTTAAAAAATACCGTCCAATGCAATGCGCATGAATGTATTCTACTTAGTTTTATAGCACGTATTTTATAGGATCAATAGGAAAACATACCTCAAGAAAAATCATCCCCTGCGAGTGTTCGCAAAAGTAGTTGTTCTCTTTAAGGAAATCTTGTATTCGTATATTGGGGAAATTATTGATTTTAATTCATTGCAGACCAGGAGCGAACCCAAATTTGTTTTCTTTTTTAATTTCATACAAAAACGTCTGTTGAAAACGTGCACATTGTCTTGACACGAGTTAAAACGATTAACCTAATATAGTATTAAAGATACAAAGGGACATATTATGGCTGACAGTGAATTTGAGGAATTTCGCCGACCCTTCGACCAGATACCTACTACCAACTATACCAAAAACAACACACAAAATTTTTACTCGTAAGCATTTGCATTGAATGCCAAACCAATTTGATGTAGCATGTAATCAATTAGATACAAAAAAAAAAAAAAAAAACATCCTGTTTCAATTGAGTAAATCGATTTAAAGAAGACCATCATTTGATTTTTAGCCTTATTCCTAATGATGACTTGGAAGACTCACCCTCATCGAAAAGCGATTCTTCCGACCAGGAAGACATTTGCGATACAGCAATACGACTGGGAGACAAAACAACAAAGCTCAGAAACCCATGTCAAGTAGCCGAGGACGATGAAATTGGAGACGGTCTGAAAATTGTATTAAAACACGAGAATTTCGATGGACCATTTGCAGCTACTCAAGATGTGAACACATTTTTACCCCCAATTGGGCCACAACGCAGAAGACGGAAATTGCCTGAGATACCAAAGAATAAGAAATGTAAGTGGTTAGCTCTTTTAGAGAGAATTCTGTAGAAAAATAATTTGTTTTTGTTCATATGCCCCCCTATCCCACTATTCCATCCTGCACGTTTTGTCTTTTAGCATCCATTTTGCATCTTCTAGGGCAAATGTCGTTAGCTGACGAAATGCAAGCGGAACATCGGAATTGTGGCCAGACGTCTATAATGTCTCAACAAATGAATACAGCAAATCAGAGGGGTTTTTTATCCTTAAAATGTGGTTACCTACTTGACGAAGATTCTAGCCCAGATTCGGAACGATTGCAAAGCTTGGGTGATGTAGACAGCGGTCATAGCACTGCTCATTCACCAAACGATTTTAAAAGTATGTCACCGCAAATGCCCTCACCGGTATCTCAATCACCCTTTACAACCCCGTTTGGTGGTGTACCATTCGGTCAGTTAGAAATGCTCGAAGCCACACATCGAGGCTTGCATAAGTTTATTCCACGGCATCATGACGAAATCGAAGTTGAAATTGGTGATGCAATTTACGTACAAAAAGAAGCAGATGATCTCTGGTGCGAGGGAGTGAACATACGAACTGGAAGACAGGGAATATTTCCATCTGCATATGCTGTTGATTTGGATTACAACGACTTTGATCCAACGGCGCAGCAAGTGAAAAAAGAGCGATATCTGTTGGAATATTTGGGTTCGGTAGAGACTTTAGCTCATAAAGGAACGGGAGTGGTTTGTCAGGCAGTTAGAAAAATTGTCGGAGAGTATGGAAACTCCCCCACGGGACAGGCATGCATTTTAGAAGTATCCGATCAAGGATTACGAATGGTGGATCGATCTGGACCAACAGTAATTATTTTCTTCGCATATTGTTCATTGTTTTGTTTCTTATTTTCTCCTTAGGCCAAGAAAGACAAGAAACCATGTATAGATTATTTCTACTCGTTGAAAAATGTCTCTTTCTGCGCTTTTCATCCCCGTGACCATCGCTTTATTGGCTTCATAACAAAACACCCAACTGTGCAGAGGTTTGCTTGTCATGTCTTCAAGGGATCCGAATCAACTAGGCCCGTAGCAGAAGCTGTCGGGTAATGAATTTATAAAATTTAAATAAACACAGAAATGTAAACCACTTACATTCCGTAGGCGGGCATTTCAAAGGTTCTACCAAAAATTCATAGAAACAGCGTATCCAATCGAAGACATCTATATTGAGTAAAAAGTTTCTTTTCAGCGTCAGATGTGCGTCAAAATATGAGTCTTTAACACCCTGACTCACAAGTTTTCTCTCTCTGACAACTTGTTCAAATAATAAAGTAAAAGTATCCATTTATTCAATAGATCTACAGACAATTAATAAGTATGAACATAAATAAGTAGCATGTTTACATGCTTTGTAAAAATGCACATTAATATAAGTTCAATGCGTAGTTGCGTACGGTCGTATTTTCGCAACAGATAAATGATAATAGAGAAAAAAGTAAAAACCATAAGAAAGTATTACTGACGTATTTCAAACTTATAAAGATTCCATAATGACGGATGAAGTTATAAGTCATTTCTTTAAAGACAGCACAAATTACTTATATTCACAATTGTCTATCACTGAAACAAAGTGTAAATATCTCAGCCAGCTTCAACATACCTACGTTTACCATATACAATATTTTCGTTAATTTGTCTTCAGTATTTTTAAAATAAAAAAATTAAAAAAACAATGTTATATCTACTTATACTCGTAAAATGTAGATATTAGCCTTAAGTGGCCCTTACACGATCAATCAGTTGACATCATGCATCGTGTCTATGTGGATTGACTCTATCCTTTACACAGCTCAATCCATTAAAGCAAATTTCTAGTGAAATTTAGTGAATTTCGGTCATGTACGGACGTGCGATGAGTGATTCGGACGACTGTATTGCGTACGTTGCTCTGGCACTTTGTGTAAAGTGGCCCTTACACGATCAATCAGTTGACATCATGCATCGTGTCTATGTGGATTGACTCTATCCTTTACACAGCTCAATCGAATCAAGGCAAATTTCTAGTGAAATTTAGTGAATTTCAGTCGTCCACAAACGTGCGATGAGTGATTCGGACAACTGTATTGCTTACATTGCTCTGGCACTTTGTTTAAAGATGAAGAAGAATAGAATGGCAAAAAAGAAGAATTTGGATGAAACAGTGGGTTAAAAAAAGGAATCAGTTGACTCATGAAAATCTTTTAAGTGAATTAAAAATATCCGCATCCCCCGTTCTTCATCCTCCTTTAATTTAAATGTCCCGCTCCCGAGAGACATCACATTCCACACTCGCGACACCCCACCTGCACGAAACAGCTTATTTGGTCAATCCAACCCTTACACACATCAATCAGCATGATAATGGTCATGCAATATCAAAAATGTTTTGATTTATGTCAATCGGTCACCAACGAATGTGTGTGACGCACACAGACGCATTTCCACAAACCCACGTAAATAATTGATGTCAATCGATTGATCGTGTAGGGGTACCTTTAAAAAATGATTTGCATGTTTCAGTATTTCTCATTTTTAGGGTTCCGTACCTAAAGGTAAAGCGGAACCCTATTACTAAGACTTCGCTGTCCGTCCGTCCGTCTGTCACCAGGCTGTATCTCATGAACTGTAATAGATAGACGGTTGAAATTTTCACAGATGATGTATTTCTGTTGCCGCTGCCACGACAAATACTAAAAACAGAACAAAATTAATATTTAAACGGGGCTCCCATACAACAGACATGATTTTCATCCAAAAAATCCCCTTGGTCACATACTGAACTAAGGTTAGTCGACAATATCACACAACCAGTAGCAAACCTCCCAGTTTTGATCTCTTTTGTGTCTTTGATGAATTAATCCTAGCTGCAAACCTTTTTCCCATATTTCCCATTATTGTTATTCACCTTTTCACATCGTTGCTGTCAAGTAAGATAATTGATTTGAATTCAATGGACACTTTGATGATCAACTATGTATATCTCATCATGAAGATTTTTGATTATCAAAGTAATATGCCGATAACTTGCCTGCAACCAAGATCTGTCATCGTACAAAAAATGTGATTTAATGTGATGACTGATGAGGTAACATATCTAGTTTCTTTCATATTTATACATATATACAGATAGTACGGAACCCTTTGTGGGCGAGTCCGACTCGCACTTGGCCGGTTTTTCAAATAGACAAATTGTTATCTATTTTTTTTTTAACTACACTTAAAATTATTTGCGGGCAAAAAGAAAACAATTGTTATCTAACTGCAAGACCATAGCTCAGTATACCATGGGTTTTGATACGACTTACTTGCGTCGGAAAAAGAAATTAATAAAATTGTAAATAAAACATACCATACCATAGGAAACGAGAAAAACGTATAAGATATGAAAAGTACTATTTTTTATAAGTATATCAAAAGCAAATCCATTTTTTATTTAATCTATACTCTAAAGTATCGTCTACCGCGAAGATTGAAGGAAAAACCAAAATCGTATAAATATACAATAAATCACTTATCTAAAATTTGTTATAAATTAAAACAGAATAAGAAAGAAAAAAAAACAACAAAATGAAATTGAAAATCAAATGTAAATGTAACAAATCTATTATCATTCTGCATAGTTACAAGCAGTGTGACAATTTTATCTTAGGTAGAAGGAAATAATATGCTGCTACCTATTAAAGTATATAAATTCATTTAAGCACCCTTCGTGCTATTAACTATGTTATTGGTCAAGATATATTAAACAGGATAGGAATAGGTATATGTGAGTATGCCCATTGCCCACATTATTACTAATAAAGTATGTACAGGAGAAAAAGTGGTTGTTTTGGAATGTGGCAAATCGACAGGAAGAACCTAGTCGAAATATAAACAAATGGTTTATTAATATAAAAAAAAAAACGAGAAATGAAAACAAAGCAAACAATTCATAAAATATATTGAATACAGTGAAATATAGCGAAAAGTGAATTAACAGAAAGGTTTTTCATGTACTTTAAATAAAGTGAAAACATAAATAAATACATATATACGTTAAACGTAAGTTGACTTCCGTTATTTTATTGAAGTTTGGAATAAGTTTACTTACTTATTTATCAGGCCAGCGATCCATGAAGGATCTGAGCCTGAGCTATAGCTGCCTTCCATCCTTGACGGTCCAAGATATCTTGATTACTTGGTCTTTATACCGGAGGTTCGGTGTTCCTCTTCTTCTCGAACCAGGAGGCTCGGAGTCGAAGACCCTCTTAGCTGGAGCGTTGATGTCCATGCGCTCGATGTGGCCGAGCCAGTGTAGTCGACGCATCCTTGCCTTCCGGACTACATCCACATCTTGGTACAGCTCGTAGAGTTCGCGGTTGTGTCTTCTTCTCCATTCACCTTCCTCACAGACATTACCAAATATCCGGCGCAGAATTTTTCTTTCGAAAGAACCCAAAATCAACTCCGCCGTCCTGCTTATCGTCCAGCTTTTAGCTCCGTACAGCAAGACTGGCAGAATGAGCGTTTTGTAAAGCATGAGTTTGGTCTTTCGAGTGAGGAGTTTTGACCCCAGACGTTTGGACAAGCCGAAGTAGCAGCGGTTGCCAAGGGCGATTCTATGCGGATCTCCACTGTGGTGTCATTTGTGGAATTTACGTTTGCCCCGAGGTAGACAAACTCCTCAACTACATCGAAATTGTAGCTGTCAATTGTTATATTTTGTCCCAGGTTGTGAGCCACGGATTGTTGGATTTTGCTTGACAGCATGTACATCGTTTTGTCCTCATTGACCTTAAGACCAACTCGTTTCGCCTGTTCTTCAATCGCCGTGAATGCTTCCACAATACCACAGCGAGAACACACGATGATGTCGATATCATCCGCATATCCTAGCAGCTGGACGGACTTGTAGAAGATAGTGCCTTCCCTGTTGACGCCTGCCCGTCGCACTATCTGCTCCAGCACCAGGTTGAAGAAGTCACATGACAGCGCATCTCCTTGCCGAAATCTGGTGCATGTTTCAAACGGTTCCGAAGTCCTAGAACCGAGTTGCACGGTGCATCGCGTATATTTTAGCGTGGCGCGACACAACTGGGTCAGTTTTCCCGGAATCCCCAATTCGGCCATCGCACCAAACAGTCCATCACGATGAATGCTGTCGTATGCGGCTTTGAAATCGATGAAAAGATGGTGTGTATCGATTCGAAACTCGTTGGTCTTTTCCAGGATTTGTCGAAATGTGAAAATTTGGTCTATAGTCGATTTGCCGGGCCGGAAACCGCACTGGTAGCTGCCGATTAGTGCGGTGCAAAATGGCTTTAGACGTTCATACAATACGCTGGACAGGATCTTGTATGCGACATTGAGCAGGGATATACCTCTTTAGTTCTTGCAAGAGGTAGGATCGCCTTTTTTGTGGATGGGGCAAATAGAGCTGGTATTCCAGTCGTCGGGCATGCTTTCATCTTCCCAAATTTTGTAGATGATCTGGTGCATGCTCCCTACCAAAATATCGCCGCCAGCCTTGAAGAGCTCTGATGGCAAGCCATTTGAGCCTGCGGCCTTGTTGTTCTTCAACTTCTTCGATGCTAGGTGGGAGCTCTACTTCAGCGGCTGGAGTTGGGATTTCATCGGTCCCTACCACCCTCTCTTGGTCATGCTCGTTAAGCAGCTGCTGGAAATGCTGCTTAAATACATCCACTATTCCCTGCGGTTCGGTGACAAGACTACCCTCGCAGTTTCGAAGAGCCAGGGTGCCCTTTTTGAAGCCTCCTGCAAGGCCTTTGGCTTTCTTGTAAAAGGCTCGTGTTTTATGCTTATCCCTAGACTCCTCGATATCCTTGAGCTGGGAGGCTGCGAAGATTCTTTTCTTTTGTCGCAGTAGTTTTTTCTCCTCCCTTCTTCTGGCTCGGTACTCTTCTTGCGCTGCCCTGGTTTTCCTCTGCAGCGCCTTTCGGTACGCCTCGTCGGTTGCTGCCTTTTTCTGCTCGCCATCATACCACGCGTTTCTTGTCGGGGGTGGTAGGTATCCTAAGGTGGTTTCGGCTACTTCCTGAATGGCCGAGCGGCAGTATATGTATGTATGTTGGCGTTACAGTCCATGAAGAACCTGAGCCGAGCTTCTCTCAGTCACCCATGTTGTGTGTGATTTCATTTTCACATAGGTGAAAGGGACCTACCCCAGTTTTATTGCCGGTTCCAAACGGCGAATTTCGAGAAGCTTTTCATGACAATTTTACTACAGGGGGTTTTGTCAGAACCCCGCTGACACAGCCGACGTGGCTGTGTCGGGATTCGATCCCGAGTCATCGGCGTCAGAGGCCAACACACTACCCACTGCGCCACGGTGCTCTCGCCGAGCGGCAATGCAGCCACATATTATTGGCATTTGTGTTCGACGTAGGCATACCGTAGAGTCTTTCACTCAGCTGCTCCCTGTAGACTCTGGTAACCTCCGCTGTGCTCAGGCGCCCAATGTGGAACCTCCTTCTGGTGGGCTGGTGCAGCTTTCTGACATTGGACAGTCGAGCTCTGAATCTTGCTGCTACGAGGAAGTGGTCAGAGTCGACATTTGCCCCTCTGAATGTTCGCACATCCAGGATGTTTGAGGAGTGCCTTGCGTCAATGAGCACATGGTCGATTTGGTTGGCGGTTCGATCGTCCGGAGATCGCCAGGTTGCTGTGTGGATTCGCCTACGAGGGAACCTTGTGCTACTTATCACCGCATTACGAGCTGTCGCAAAGTCCGTGTCAAAGGCCATTATCTGTTGTTGTATCGTGGAGGCTGTGCTTTCCGATCACTCCGCCAAGGGTGTTCTCCTTACCGATTTTGGCGTTGAAGTCCCAGAGCACGATTTTAACATCGTACTCCGGACAAGCTCCGTAGGCGTTGTCCAGGAGGTGGTAGAATTCCTCCTTGATAGGGTCTTCAGCCTCGTGGGTAGGGGCGTGTGCACATATAAGGCTGATGTTATAAAATCTGCCTCTGATGCGGATCACAGTCAGGCGATCACTAATAGGTTTAAAGTCGATGACCTTCGACCTTAACCGCTTTCCCACGACAAATCCGCATCCCAGTAAGTGCAATCTTTTGTGACAGCTGTAATAAATGCCGCAATTTTTCTTACTCATCATACCGTTTCCTGTCCACCGTATTTCCTGGATCGCAGTAATATCCGCATTGTACTGCGTGAATATTCTTTCTAGAATAAGTTTAGGTCAGAAAAAGGCTGGGTATGGTATACATGTATGTATTCATGATCACATTTTAGAGTGGTTTACTTACTTACTTAGGTGACGCTACAGTCCGTGGTGAACCTGGGCCTCAACCAACAAGCGTCTCCAGCTGGCACGGTCCTTGGCCCCTTCCACTTGCGTGCGCCACCGTTGATTCGGCTGTCATCTGCGTAATCTGAAATAAATCGTACCTCTTGTGTTGGCCAGCGACTCTTGCACGATCTTTTCAAGGACGATGTTGAAAAAGTTGCATGACAGCCCGTCACCTTGCCTAAATCCTTTTTTAACATCAAAGGTCTCGGTTTGCTCTTTACCGACCTTAATTGAGTAGCGAGAATTCTCCATTTTCATCCTGCACAGTCAGACGAGTTTGGCAGGGATGTTAAAACTTTACATGGCTTTGTATAGCTCATCTCTATACACGCTGTCATATGCAGCCTTGAAATCGACGAAGAGGTGGTGAGTGTCGATTTGATATTCCTGGGTCTTCTCCAAGATCTGCCGTAGCGTAAATATTTGGTCTATTGTGGATTTACTTGGCCTGAAACCACACTGGTAAGAGCCGATCAGGTTATCCACAAACGGTTTCAGGCGTTGGGGAGGAGCTTATAAGAATAAAATGATGCCTTTACTTACTCTGCAGAAAAGTGTTATTAGGATAATGTCCTTCAAGCATAGAAACGTACATATGTTGACAGTGTACCTCCTCTCTGTAACTTTTATTTAGTTTCATCGTGCCGATTATTTGGTAAGCTCCCACTGTCGATCAGAACAAATAATCAAGATTTTTACATATCCGGAAAGATTTAATTAGGGTCAATCCCGAAAACCAAAGGCCTACGTATAAGCACTTGCTTCTACAATTAGTACTATATCAAGAAACCATCAATTCGGATATATCTCATCAATACCTACCATTCATCTGCTAAGAATGCTGAATTAATATTTCTGTAATTATTTGGAAAAGACCCTAAACACCGATTTTGATGAAATTCGAATATATTAAAATAGGCTTTGTCCTCCTGACAATTTTGATATACATACATATATGTTTTGGGACGGATTTTCCTAGGTTCAAAGACATAAGCTTTTGAATTTCCCATACAAATAATGGATTTAGTTTGTTTTAATTCAACCATAGTTTTGCCTGGAACTATGCTACACGTTTCAAACAATCAATTTTTTTACGTAAAGGTTTTGTATCTCCTAACGGTATGCGATTTTCAATGGTTTAGAAGATGTACATACATTATATCTTCTTTTTTGACGTGATAACGTCTTATAAATCGATGAACACCGGCTGCACGTACGAAAAAGTATGACTCATTGTCACGTTCCGCCTGAGCTGAGCGTGCAAACGAAAGCGCGAAACAAGCGATAGAGAGGCATCTATTTTGACTATGGGATAGAATCTTGTTTGCATACTTGGGGGCGAGAAAAAAAAAATGTGGCGATGACGTAAGCATAATTTTAGGAGTAATCCAGGTGATACATACATACATGCATACACCCTAATTCTGTTTTTACACGACAAATACGGTTCTGAAGAATTCCTTTGAAAAAGTCTGGAGTTCGTATGTTGGATATACATATATACATACATACATATGTACATATGTATGTGCCCATTTCCAAATCGAAAAAATGCTCAGATCCAATTACTCATGAACGCGTGCGTTTAATAATTGCTCGTTGGTTAGCACACACTCACGAGCAGCTCATGAGTGTTTGCTTTTCCTTGCCAAGCCACGACACTCATCATCATCAATGTTTTCTAATGACGTTATCACGTAAAATAATCGTCCGTAAACCGACTTTACAGACAACCAAAAATTTTTTTTTTATGTTTATCACACAACCTGAACGGAGTGCAGGGGCTTGGATTAGTTTGGTTCACTAATCTCCAGAGGTGGTTGTCCTAGGTAGGAGGAGAGGAACCGACTGAATTTTTACGTTGATGTAGTTTTTTTTGTTTTTTTTGTTTTTTTTTTTAATAATTTGCGCGCACTCAAGGTCTAATAACCTTATTATGTCGGCGACACAGTGCGGGCAGAAGGTAGAAAGGAAGAGGATTAGAGGAGATGCCGATGGACATTGATCTTAAATGCTTGCATGTTGCATTGAGGGGGGAACACCGAATCCGGCAGGGAATTCCAGATTCGTGTGGTTCGGTTAATGAAAGATTCTCTATATTTGACAGTACGTCCGAAAGCGGGCTTCAGGGTATATTGGTGAGCATTCCTAGAGAGACGTGTATTGCGGGAGAAATGTTGAAGGGGCGGAATGCAACTGGCTATTTCATCAGAGCATTTTTGGTGGCAGTAACGATAAAACAGAATCCCGACACAGCCATGTCATCGAACGTGTTTTTCACGGTGTTCCTCCTCAGCGGGGTTCTGACAAAACCCCCTGTAGTAAAATTGTCATGGAAAGCTTCTCGAAATTCGCCGTTCGGAACCGGCAATAAAGTGTAGGTTGCTTTCACCTATGGGAAAATGAATTCACACACAACATGGGTGATTGAGAGAAGCTCGGCTCAGGTCCTTCATGGACTGTAACGCCAACATACATACATACAACGATGAAACAGGGAGAGGCAGGTAACATTCATGCGGTGTTCCAGCGAGTCTAATGTTTTGGTAATGCTGGAGTCACCAATCAGTTTCATGGCTCGTTTTTGTATTCTGTCTAGTAGGTGCAATGAGGTCTTGGAAGCACCGGACCAGACATGAGCGTTAAACTCTAATTTGGGGCGAATGAACGCCTTATAGATTGTAGCCAGGTCTAAGGGTGAGAAATATTTCTTGCATCTGTATAAGAAGCCTAGGCATTTCGCAGCATTCTTGGCGACACTGAATATATGGTCGCTCCAATTAAGATTGTGAGCAACACTCATACCCAGGATGGAAAGCTTTTCATTTTCTGAGATGCAAGTGCCATGCTTTAACGACAAGAGACAGCAACACATTGTGTTTTGGATGCATTAAATTCCACTCCATTGTTTTTACCCCATTGGATAATGCTGTCGATATCGGAATTTAATGAGCTTAACATACGCTGCCGCTCATTATCTACAACCGAAGTGCAGGGTCGTAAACTGGTGAACGAATATGAGAAGCTAAGGGTACTGTCGTCAGCGAGGGAGTGAATTGGATTAGAAGTAACAGACAAGAGATCATTTATAAAAATAAGAAAGAGTGTCGGAGACAAAACGGAGCCCTGGGGAACACCGGCATTTACAAAGTGAGTGTCAGACTTGAATCCATCCAAAACAACTTGAATTGAACGATTCGAAAGGTAGCTTCTAATCCATTGAAAAAGAAACTCATCGATCCCAAAAGGACGCATTTTCGACAAAAGGGCTTCGTGCCAAACCCTATCAAATGCTTTCGAAATATCCAGTGCAACAATTTTGCTTTCACCTGCTTGGTGAAGCGAGTGATTCCACTTTTCAGCGAGATATACCATCAAATCACCAGTGGATCTGTTGCTACGGAAACCGTATTGGCGGTCATTGAGGAGTTTCCGTGATTCAAGATATTTCATAAGCTGACGGTAAATCAGCATTTCCATGACCTTGGAAAGAAGGGACGTTAGTGCAATGGGTCGGTAGTTGGAGGGAGAAGATGATTCACCTTTTTTGGGTATAGGCTGAACAAATGCTGTTTTCCACCTGCTCGGAAAGAGCCCAGAGGTGTAGGAAAGGTGAAAAAGCTTACGCAGTGGTTTTGCAAGCGTAGAAGAACACCTCTTCAGAACTATTGGGGCAATACCATCTGGACCAGCGGATTTGTGTATGTCGCGGTATTTAAGAACCCTCTCGACTGTACGAGGGCGGAAGTGGATTAGCCCCATGGTGGAATTGACGCACTCTAGTACAGGCGGAGACAAAGTACAAGCTGGCAGCTGAGAACTGGTTGCGAAATGGGCAGCAAGTAGGTTAGCTTTGTCTAAGGGGGTGACAGCTGGAATGTCATTGTGTGAATGTGACGACTAAGTTGAGTTTTTTACGTTTTTTTACAAACGACCAGAAACTTTTGCTACCTTTGGGACATTGAAGGATTTTACGCCTTAATTATTGGTCGGATTGGAATCTAACCCGTCGAATGTGGGTGTTGCAGTCATTTCTGGCTCGTATGTACTTTTTTCGGTTTTCCTCAGAACTGTTTGCCTTGTAGGCCCGAAAACTTAGCTCCCTGAGCCTAATAGCCTCTTTGCAGCTCAAGTCAAACCACGAATTATCCTTTGGCCTGGTGCTTTTCATTTTGCTGGGAATAAAGTTTGCCATGCCGATTCGGATAATGTTCGCGATAGTATCAGTTGGCGTCCACGTCGTTGTCGAGGAAGCACAACGACCAGTTAAAGATCCGAAAGAAGTTGTTAAGGCACTTATGATCTTACATTAGAATTGCACACACAGAGTAGGAATTTTAAGTGACCATATACTGTGAGTGTATGTTTGATCACTTCTCATTCGCAACAGCTGTTGCATAATTTGTTTTGGCTTTTTTTAGTTTAATTTTTAACATAAAACGGCTGGACCGATTATGCTGGAAACCTAATCAGTTCTAAGTTACGTAATTACGTGTCGAATGAAACCAGTCCCAGTCAACATCATCTTTGGTTCTCGAGATAATCGAGACCGAAGATTCCGAACGCACATACGTACATATGTATACACACAGACGTCTCTATGAAAACTTTGGATTTGGATTCTAGTGACCTTGAAACGTGGAGATATGTACGTCGAAATTCGGAATTCATAAAATCGGCCCCATTACAATAACTTCCCGCTGGGAGGTTGAAAAAAAAAAGAGAAAACCTACAGTTAAATGATGATTCCGAACGTCGTGAGTCGAGAAGCTTTTTCATTGTAAGTATACTAGGGGGCGGGGGCTTTGCCAGAACCCCGCGGAGCAAGGACGTCGCGAAATAAACATTCGATGGCGTTGGTATTATCGGGATCGGACCCGAACTCGCTCATCGTCCGTCAGAGTCCAACACCATGGCGCTCTCATATGGGTAAAATGTCAGATATATAGGTAAGTACTACGTATGTATGTACATATGTATGCAATTCATTCCTATAAAATTGCTCTCATATAGTAAATCCAGCCAGCTTCCTAGAGGCGTTTTTTGTCCCTTACCCAGACCTGTAAAGCTGCAATAGTTTTTTAGGGTTCCGTACCCAAAGGTAAAACGGAACCCTATTACTAAGACTTCGCTGTCCGTCCGTCCGTCCGTCTGTCACCAGGATGTATCTCATAAACCGTGATAGTTAGACAGTTGAAATTTTCACAGATGATGTATTTCTGTTGCCGCTACCACGACAAATACAACAAATAAAAACAGAACAAAATGAATATTAAAGGGGGGCTCCCATACAACAGACATGATTTTCATCCAAAAAATCCCTTTGGTCACATACTGAACTAAGGTTAGTCGACAATATATTTGTGTCTTTGATGAATTAATCCTAGCTGCAAATCTAGTGCTACCATTAGCAATACGGCACTGCGACCTTTGCAGATTTATTGTGCCTGCTAGCCGATTTAGCCGTGTAGCCTCTCCACTTCTATAATGAAGTTGAGTATGCTTCTCGTAGGAGCCAGGGTGATCCCCTCAGGAGTCATAACTTCACTGAGAAGGATACGCTTCCTATGATGGCAGAGAGCAGCACACTCACACAGTATGTGTTCTGCCGTCTCCTCGTCCTCAAGACAGAGCCGACTCAGTTTCAGACTAGAGGCTAATTTTGTTTAAATGATATCTCAGACCGCAGTGTCCCATTAGATAGCTGACTAGTCTTCTGATATCCATCCTATTGAGTTTGAGTATGTCAATAAGGTGCTTGTTCAGGGGTCGTATAAGTCGTTTAGATTGACGGAGTCCGCGAACGCTGTTCCAAAAGGACAGGTGTTGCAATTTTTTCCACTTGTCTAAGAAGTAATTTATCTTAGACCCATGAATGCCGCAAAATGGTTCCGGATCTATATATTTGTCACTGGAACCCTTCCTGGCAAGTTGGTCAGCAATTTCATTGCCCTTGATACCTTTATGGCCTGGCACCCACCAAAGTTTAACATTGTTTCTTTTGGCGAGGTCTTGTAGGGCGTCATGTCATTCCTTGACCTTAACTACCTTAGTCCTCGATAGTAATTATCTCGGGTAATAGGATAGTCTTTTTTCAGTTCCGAGAAAATCTTTTTGAGCTTATTTTTAAAACGAGGGTAAAAGGGATACCTGGAACACTTGATCCTTGCTTGTTTTTTGTTCTTATTTTATAAATAAGCTAGATAGCAATCCATGGTTTTTGTCTTACCAATGTGGACGATGAGCAATTTGAGATATGGTTAATCAATGAAGTAATAAATAAATCGTAGGAATCAGATGCACGCCAAGTAAACTGCAACCAAGATCTGTCATTTGATGAGGTAACATACATAGTCTCTTTCATATTTATATATACAGATGGTACGGAACCCTTCGTGCGCGAGTCCGACTCGCACTTGGCCGGTTTTTTTTCAAATGTGAAAGATATGTAGATATGGCATGTAAGAATGAATGAAACAATAATTCTATTTTTAGCCATAATTCTTTCTATATATTTGTATTTATAATACAACTTAAGAAGTACATATACTTTTATATTTGTGTTTTTTCTCAGTTATTATTTAAGGTTTTGTATATTATTTTGCTTTGTTTTATTTTATTTTTGTTTTTGTTATAGTTATATTAATCATTTACTGCTTAAAATTGATTTGTATTCACTTCTCCTTTCTTTTCCACATGGTTTTTGTTTAACAGACAAGTTAATATATTATATATATATATATATACATAAATATATATTTGTATAGAAATACATTTATATATAAATATATACATACATATAGGTATATTTCTATATATACATTTAAATACAAGAACAAGTAAAAAAAAAATGGTTTACATAATAATAAAAACAATATTGGCGATCAATCAATTTTAAATGTACACATCTATCTCCTGTTAATCATTGTTTCATTTTGTTTAAATCTACTTAAATTCTAAGTATTACACAAAAGTCTGTTTTTGTTTTGTTTTCCACATTATCATACAATCTTTCCTATGATTATACATATTTGACATCAATTTGCATGTGCTTTTATTTTTATAAATCCTTTGACTAAATACAAATCGATAAATATATTTTATTCACATATATCTGTATACATATATTTATACATGTCCTTTTTAAGAAAGTTATGCATATACATGATCATTTAGTCTAATATTTACAAAGTATACTTTAGAAAGAGGGAGAGTATTGTACTTAAATGTATAAATATTGTTTTGATCTCAACATTTTCAACGTGGAGAGCAATTGTTGTTTCATTTTTGCTATTACATTATAATGTCTATTTTTCTTAATTGATTAATTTTAATTATCTTCTATTTATTTAATTTACTTTTTATTTATTTAAAAATTTCGCTAATGACTTTTTATAGTATTGTTCTCTTTAATGGTATGATATTATGTAACTAAAATGTTTATTTTCAATAACTTCTACCTCTTTTTCCTTGCCTACGAAATAGTGACAATGTTTTTGATACACGGTTCAATTTATACCAGCTCCATGTGAGTCGCGAAATTGATTGATTCTTGCTATAAAAGTATATGCTTGGGACTTGGAAACAGAAAAATCAGATTGTGGTCCTTTAGAAGGTGAGTGATAGCACTAGTATGCTTTAAACTCATAAAAAAAAAACAAAAACGAAGTCATATTCGAATGCAAATGTACGTTTTTTTTTTTGTATCTAATATGATGATACCAATCGTCTTGTAAGAGAACAGAAATGAGAATTAACTCTTTAGAATATAAAGTGGATGATGCCGCAAGATGTACGCAAAAGAATAGAACGAGCGAAAATTTCGAAAATAATACAGCCAAAAAACAAAAACAAAAACAACAAAAACGTATATATGTTTTGGAAATGGGAAACACAAAATTTGATTCGAAAAAATATGAACTATTTATTTATGACCAATCTACGACTGCGTGTCTAACAAAGTGTTCTGCCAGTAATTGCATGAGTATCACTTAAAATTAAAATGCATAGCAAAAATTAACATTATACATATGGATGTATGTATGTACATATATACTATAAAATAAGAAGAATTATATCAAACTGCAATGTACGTGAATGCACTTTCCGCCGGCCTCTGGCCAAACAAAAACAAAAAAGTATAATATAATAAATTAATATTTAAATAATAAATAATATCTGTATTCTGAATTTGTTTTATAATTTGCCTTTCATTTCATTCTTTTATTATATTTCTGCTCATTTACTCAGAAATAATACTTCTTTCCTTATGATTAGTGATTAATTTACAAATTAAATAAAGAATGACAATAGTAATCTAGGGCTGTAAAGCTGAGAAACAAGTTTATAAAAATCGTCTACTCTACATCTACTACTTAAGACCTTTTTGTTTGTTTGTTTTTTTTCTATTTTCTCTTTTTTTTTTTTTTTATTTCTTTAATATTGGTATATCTAAGTTGCTACTACTTTACTTCTTTTCCGTTTTTTTGTATTTTTATTACTCTTTTTATTTAATGCTTACGGGTATCATATCGTAAATCTAAAATTTAGGTTTTAAACGTTCTCTACATGCTTACGTTCTACTCATTTCATTTTGTTTCTCTTTATTCAACTTATACAAATATGTACATATGTAAACAAATTTACAATTATCGAAATGTACATTTGCTTTTAAACAATTTTTTGTAATAAAGTTACACACATACATCTACATATACACAAACATACGTATGTTTCATAACAATCTTTCATAAAGCACTCATAATACATATGAAGAAACGGTAGACCCGGTTAACCGATTTAAGAAACGATTTTTTCTTTCTACTCATACATACATAGTTTTATGCATTTGACTAAAAAAATAAAAAAAAAACAAGTTATATACGTATAGGACATAGAAAATAAAATACAAACGAAAGCTGTGATGCGCCCTTCATTTTTTTTTTGTTAACTTTTGTAGGTTTTTTTGTTTTTCACTTCTCGTTTTATTTAAAAAGGCGGAAATTTGACTTTAACATAAATGAATTTGCATAAATAAATAGAAAATAATAATAATAATAAGAAAACCAAAAAGGAGGAGGAAAGGGAAAAGCACACAACTTAATTATGAAGAATTAAATAGAGTAGGATTATCATCTAACTTCACAGTCTTTGTTCAGTGGAAGTAAACTGCAATCGTTGGCTGTCGATGATGACGGCGGCAACAGCTTCGTCGACACAACATCCGTCGAAGTGGCCTTACACGGAACATCGGTTTTAGAAGTATCAGAAACGTGTGGAGGTAGTCCTGTAGGGGGTGTATTACTACTATTATTACTACTATTGCTATAACAAGCATTAATATCTGTCGCATTTTGTTCAGTATGAAAATTGGTCCTTAACTTAAGCGGAGGAACTGGCTGGCTTATGTTTACTGTATTTGTCCCCTTTGGCGCATTCCCTATCAACAATTTTTCCTCTTCCCTTTGGCTGTCCACCGAGTTTTCAGCTTGTTGAAGTTGTGTGTTACCTATAACGTAACCTCCACCTTGGGAATTCCGGGCTAGCTTCAATCGAATCGGTATAATAGGCTCCGATGTCTCTGGCGGTTTCGAAAGGCTTTCGTCGACAGTCTCCTCCTCGTCGAACTTTCGCTTCCCGAATCGAATAATAAGTTTTGGCGGTGCGTCGGCTGCATTATTCTCAATAACTTGTATATGCTTATCTTGTTTCTTTCGTTTCTTGTGCTCTTTCTTTTGTTTCGACGATTTTTTTCTCGAAACGTGCGTTTGCACTTCATTCTTTTCTGCACCGATATTCGGTTTTTCCTCATCGTCCTCCCCAAAATCAGCCATTACCTTTTTCCGATAATTCATGCTTTCTCGGCGAACCATTTCGAACGACGGTACAACGTAATTGGAAGTTAGGCGCTTCTTTGGAGGACAAGATGCTATTCGCATATTCGTTGAAGCACCCGCACCTGTAGGGCCGGCTAAGCCGCCACTTGTGGCTGTCGAAGTGGTTTCGTATGACTTTTTACGAATCTTAATCTTGAGCTTCGGCGCTTGTTCCTCTTCCGATTCTAAAGTTTTGCTTCGACCTCTTCGTTTACCTGTTGTTTTACCACCAGTTTCGTTGCTTACAGATAAATTACTGCCAGTGGAGCATCCACTACGTCGCCGTTCAGGATTACCCTCAGTCACATCGTAACTCATTTCAAGTTGCCGCAATTCTCTCGAACCAAACTTTTTTCTTTTCGACGTCGATTCTGTGCAATTGTAACCTTTGTAATCGTCCTTGGTGGGTATTGATAGCATTGAATCGACAGCTTTTGGAATACCTACACAGCGGCTAATTAATGCGTCTGAAGAGCTGGTCTGTTTTTCGGCCGATTGTGGTAATCCCGCCGCATCATCCAAATTAGTTTCCTTCTGACCCCAATACTGTAGTAATTCTTTTTTCCTCATACGACGAATGCCAGACGTGCCACCGCCACCGCCAACCGTCGAATTTCCACCTGCAATTGCCCCTTGTGACACAGATACCTGAACGGACGATTGCTGTACACTTAAACTAGTTGAATTATAGGTATCTGGATAGGCTAGTGGACCTTTGATTTTTAATTTCAATTGATTTCTTGAATCAGACAGCGACACTTTGGTATTTGTAGTATCGGAATCAATTGAAATCTCTTCAGAAGTAGTTTCCATGGATGTTTGCAGTTCAGCTGGCATGACCATTTCTGGAACGTTAACTGGTTGATTGTTTTGCGTATGACGAATACCAGTTCCGCTGGCTTTCAGAGCGGATTGGAATTCTTTTTCAACTTCCTCATCAATATCAGGTAGTGTCTGATCGGCTGTACCTGAATCAAATGCGCCGAGTAAATTGTTATTATACGCTTCCTGACTAGCTGATGAATGCTGTGCTTCAAAATCTAGGCTATAAGTTCGCATATCAACTGGTCCCGGAAGTACTGGCCTTACTATATTGTTCAAAAGCGATACATCGCTACTCGTGTTCACCAATGCGTTCGATGTTACAGTCTTCAGTTCAACTTGTCTGCTGTTGCAATTGTTAGATGAATTCGTTTGTATACTACTTCGCATTTTACATGTATACGAGGGACTAGTGAATTTTTGTTGTTCAGGAGTTGTATTCTGTTGTAAATTTCCTCGACAATCGAAAGATCTTCGTCTGTCGCGTAACGACTGGAGATTTTCAACATTCGACGAGGCCATGTCCTCCTCGTAGTTAAAGTCGTATGGAGTTCCAACAAGATTATTGACGATATGTGTATTGCCATAATCGATCTGCGTAGGAATTTGTGAAGAGGACGATAAGCGTCCACCTCTACCTCGACCACGTCCTCGTCCTCGCCCGCTACTCGATCCACGTGTCGAATTCTTCCTTTGCCGACTCGTAGTTTGCCCATCGAACTTATTGCAACTTTTTGGACCCATTTGCTTGCTAAGCAACTCCATTTGTCTAGGGCTTTTTCCAGGACTTTTGTGCATTTGTGGCGATTTCCGTGGCAGAGGTTGTTGTTGCTGCTGCTGCTGTTGTTGTTGCTGTTGTTGGCTAAAACGAGCCGATGTGCGTTTTGACGGTGATTCCTTGTTATTGACATTACTTGTAGGCGGTATTAGGCCGAGCAATGAATTAAATTGTGCTGAGGTGGTATTAAACTGATGGTTTTGTGGCGAATGGTGGTCTAAACTGGCATTGGAAGTCGAGACAATGGCTGCTGTGAGTGCAAGATTGTGCGATGATGAAGTAAATGCAGCACCACCACTTCCACTGCTGCCAGTCGATTGTATTGTTGTTAGAAAGGATGACGTCACCGATTCCTGTTGGTGACTACTCTGAAGTGCGCTGCCAAAATGCAATGCTGGACCTTGTTGTTGCGTCTGTTGCTGAGGTTGCGAAGTGGAAAGTGGAACACTACTGTCCATGCTGACGGAAGGAAATAGCACAGCTCCAGGGTTTGGATAGGAAATAGCATTAATATGATTGGGCATATTGGTAAGTGGCTCTGGGACATTAAATAAGCTCACTGGACCATTATATTGATTCTGTTGATGATTTGTTTGCTGTTGCTGTTGTTGAGAAAAGCCATATGTGGAACTCATCATGTCAATACCGTTGACGATACTTTGGCTCGTATTGTTTTGCTGCGATATAGAATTGAATTGTGAACTCAATGAACCGCCGAAGGAATCAAGTGCTCCAACAAAATGATTTTTCTGATTTATGACCACATTGCAGTCGCTTGCCTGTTGTTGAAGTTGTTGATTTGACTTGCTGCAGGGTGCTAACTGATGTGGAAGGTCGTTGGATTCTGAAACTGAGCTCGGTGATGTGGAAACTGATCTTCGAGTCTGAATTAAATCATTCTCGTTCCACATATTCGGTGCATTCATATATGGAGATTGCATTCGAGTGTTTTCATCATAATCACAGTCCACTAATTTACTTGAAACCGATTCCACATTTGTAGTGAAATCCATTGATACTTCTTTATTTACATGGAGGTCAACGAAATCTGGCGGCTTGAAATCGGATAGTTTGCTTAGACATTCATTACTGTTTTCATTTATCTTTTTCTTAGTGTCATCTGCTATGCCGCTGTCGTCGAGAAATATTGAACTGGAATCATTGACTGCTAATGTGTTCTGTATTAAATGGTGAGATGGCTGTTGTGACTGTTGATCCGTAGATTGTAACGATGGAAATTGAACTGTTGATACCTGTGCACTTGGTTTGTCTTGAAAATTGATAGCATTTTCAGAAAATGGCACAGTCAGGCTACAGTTATTGTTATTTGTGAGCTGCGACATTGCAGGCGGATCTGTATTATTGGCCTTTTCACATGCCAAGTGCGAATCTTCTTTCTGGTGTGACACCGGCGCGGAATTTTCTTTCTGATGAAATAGATCTTCGGTATGATGATTATAAGGGAATGTTGTTGGTATAGCAGGTGTTGGTGGTGGACCGAAATCTGTCGGCACATCATCACATTTATTATGAATCCTTTTCTGTGATTGAAATTGCCGTAATTTCTTCACCAAATTCATTGTGAGTGCACTATCATCCTCCTTATTTGGTTCACGATCCGTTTTCAGTCCATGTGATACGCAGTCCATATCTGGAGGATCTAGTGCCTGGCCAAAGGTGAAATCGGTGAGTGCAACTGTAGCGTCTTCCTCGTCATCTTCATCGTTCTCCTCGGGATATTGAGTGTTATCTAATAAATTAACTTGACTACCAGTTATTGAATCAAACGAAGACGTTTGTTGGTGATGATTTAAGGGGGCAGCTGGTGTGGCAGGTGATTGTTCAAGAATTCTTTGAGATTCTTCATTACTTGCGGGGACTGGTGGAGTCTGAGGAGGTTTATCAGGCGAATTATCTTGTACTTCATCGTCCTGCGTTTGCGGTTCGTTAGAATCTATTTTAAGGCTTTGCGCCGAGTTGGAGTCCAGTTCGATAATATCCGGATCTTCAACAGGTACCTGGCGATTGACTTTCTCATCAGCTGAAGGTGTTGGAATCCTTTCCTTTATAATTCGAATTTCATCATCTTTTTTCACATCTTCGACGAAGGTGCTAATATCGGTTGCTTTACTACTATTACTAATAAGTTCTTGTTCCTTTTTGTTCAGCAACTTATCCAAGGACCCAAAATTCCGATGCGACTTACTGGTGTTAATTAGACTTGAGCTCGTGTTTGCACTGTTGTACGACGATGAGGAAGAAACTAGATCAGCTTTTCTTTGATTTATTTCTTCTTCTAAATTCGGGGCAGGTGAACACTTTGTAATTTCGTCATCGTCTATTTCAATAGTTTGTGATACTGTCAGATTTTCTGCTTTCAACTTCTCGGCAGGACTGCAGATATCGACTTTTGACACAACATCCTCGTCGTCATCATCATCTAAAACAATAGGCGCAGGTTCAACATTTTTCTCATCGGTCTTACTTATTTCCACGTTTGTTGGTCGTTCTTCTTTCGCTACAATTTCCTCAATTTCATTCATACTACCATTGTTATTGCTATGGCCTACGCTTAAAATATTCGAACTGTTGGGGGATTTTGCTAAAGCAGAAGTTGGTGTGCTCGGTGGTTCATTTGTTGCAACCGTGATAGAATTCTTTGATAATTTCTCACTGCTCTTAGAGAGTTTCCGAGATATTGAAGATTTCCGATTCTCTTCTACTTCACTCTCGTCCGAAGAACTAGAAGAGCAAGACGACGAAGAAGAACTGCTCGATTCAGAGGTTGAGGCGAGGTTGACATTTTGCACAGTGGATTCTCTAGTTGTTTCTTTATTTTCTTTGTTTCTAGTTTTCTCAACAACCGATGCGGTTACGGTAATTTCCGAAGATGTCAATGATTTTGACCCGGATTCTGTCGCGTCAATTTCTCTAACATCCTTAGAATCTTGCACGGATTCCCTAGATTTAAGCACTTCTGTCGTTCTTGTTTCTTTTGAACTCACTTCTTTCCCCGTGACCTCCTTTGATAATCTTCTTGTTTTCAAGGAATGTGCTTCACCAGTGGATGTTGATGTATGTTTTTTGTTGCTATCCGGAGACTTAAGTTTGCTTTCTTTCTCTTTGCTTTCCTTTTCTTCGCAAGTCATCTCCAACATTGAGGTTTTTGATATTCCGCCACTCTTTAACTGCTCAGCAGCTTTCTTTGCTGCTTGTCTCTGTGGTACATAACTTACCAGGATATTGTTTTTAGTAATGTCGCTTGATGGTTTTACGCTATTTGGAATCTCTGTTACCGTTTTGCTTGTGTTTGATTTTGCACTTTCCGACTTGGCCTGCAATTTATCGCGACGTGGTGAAATTACATCCTTGGTAGATGCCGATGTATTTTCATCCTTTGGGGGATTTTTCGGAGGTCTTCCACGTTTTCCTGCTACTTTTTCGACCGGTTTTTCCTTCTCTTTCTCTTTATCCTTCTCCTTATCCTTATCTTTTTCTTTGGGGCGCAATTTTTCTTCCGATCTTATGTTACTTGTGTTATTGCTTTCCTTTGGTTTTTCCTTTTCCTTTTCCTTGTCTCGTTCTTTTTCTTTGACTTTGTCTCGATTTTGAGAAGCCTGCGTCCGATCGAAATCACGATCATCTTTCTTGTTAGCTGTCACACCGAGAGTGTTTGTTGTAGTAGCGTAGCTATTTGCAGAACGCATATTTTCGGAAGCTTTTTTGGCGGCCTGTCTTTGTGGCACCACTAATAGATCACTAGCAAATTTATGTTTCTCGGCAGACTTATGTTGACTACTGTCTTGATTCTTCATTTTCTTGTTTCGGTCCTCTTTTCTCTCCTTAGTCGTGCTATCCTTTGTTGTGTCTTTTGTTTTTGATTTTTCCTTTGCCTTATCTTTATCCCTTAGGTTGCCGACATCTTCCTTGGCTTTAGCCGCCGCCGCTTCCTTCTTTTGTTTTTGCATTGACTGCTGTAATGTAAACTCTTTCATGGCGGCCTTGGTTCGAATGTTCGTTTGACAGTCGCTAACGTTACTCTCGGTTTTATCTTTGTCCTCTCCCGAAGTCGATGTTGAACTATCACTGTCCGAGTATATGGGTGCTGTTGCTTTTCTGCTAATATTCTTGACCGAGCTATCTAGAATCAATTCTTCGCTCTCGTTACTTGACGTTAGATCACCTTTATCCTTTTCCAATTCCCTCTCCATTTGCGAAAGAAAGTTATTTCTTCTTTTGTGCGGTTCTGGGTTCTTTTCATCCTCATCACTAGAACTTGATGGAGCTAGAGTAGCAGCGTTTGCAGAAGCCGCAGCTTTAGCATTCCGCCTTTTCTGTCGCATCTCAACAGAACACGAATAGCTCTGTTTCTTACGTTGTTTTGCAGGCGATGTCTTCTTTTTTGTTAATTCATTCTCACTAGCTGAGGAAACCGAAGACGCTGAGGATGCTGACGTAACTGATGAGGAAGACGATCCTGACGAACCTGATGAGTCCCCCGACGATGTAGAGGACGATGAAGATGTTTGTGTCCCACTACTTTCGCCGTTAGGCTCTCCGCCACCGTTGCGACGGGTCGCTTTGGCCCCATTCACGTTTATCTTCTTGTACTGCGATGTCGATTTCTTTCGATTAGCCGTCCTTAATGCACTCGAAGCACCCGCTGTTGTCGAAGCAGTTGAGACCAAAGATGCTTGTAATTTATTACGTTTACCTTCTCCCAGAAGTTTCTCTTTAATGTATTCTAAGCATGAAAACGAATTGTCACCTTGATAATTTGAGCTACTATAAAACCTATCATATAAAGCTGGTCCATCATTCGCATAGATGACAGCATTAGTGAGCTCCTCATCATACTCTTTACTATTCTTAAGTGAATCATCACTAAGGACTGATATTTGCTTATGAAATATTTGTTCTCGTAGTTTGAAGTATGATCGCTTCAGTTTTTCCCTTCGACTAACCATATAGCACAAGTTTCGTACCCTTTCCAGATCCTGTCGCAGGTGCACAAATAGCTTATGATTTTCCATATCGGCTTGCTCCTGTTTGCGCGCTATCATTTCCACATCTTCCGATTTAGGGGGTATAAGAGCGCGGTTATTACGAGATTTCCTCTTCAGCTTCCAATAGTTGTATATACTGATGATAGCGTCTTCATCGCAGTCAAACAGATGGCAGCTAATATCCTTTACATTGACATGTTTGTCAAACTCGGCTTCCACTTCCTGTACAATAAAATACAAATTAAAATTCTGTTATTGTTCATTGTCGACCTTTATGATAATTAGATAGATAATTGAAAACTGTCCAAAAAAGAAATCTTAAATAAGAGAAAAACTCGTACCTGAAGACGTTGGGCGCGCACTTGATTTCTTTCCTCCGATGTCATATCCTTTCGACTTTTACGACGTCGGCAGTCATCATCATCGATTCCTGAACACAGTCCATTATTGTTCGCGCATTTTTGGTTTCCTTTTTTGCCTTTACTCCCCATACTGTGTTTTAAGCAATATGAACGTAATTTCACACCATCCTCGGCGTTACCCTCTTCGATAATAGCCCGCATCTCGAGACCATGCTGAAATGCGCAGGTCACATGGTATGCTGTTTTACACGTTTTAACTGAACACTGTATACAAGCTCCTACTCGTTCTCTACACAGTACACAAATCAAAGCCCATCGACTTTGCGGAATGCTTGAGATTTTCGTTATTGGTTCCATGCGATCCACACATCCAATACTAACTTCTGGTATCCAAAGTGCACATGAAACATGCGCCCAATTTTTACCAGACTTTGTTGACTTCATTGCGCCACCCTTATTCGGACAGAGTACACAACCTGGTTTAATGTCCATCGAACAAGTTCGGCATAACCATTGTCCTGTGAAATTAAAATATTTCTGATTTGCACTATGCTCTTGCAGTTTTGTTTAATTACCTGATGGAATGGCCGTAATCCCATAACAAGCCTGGTGCACACAAATATTGCATTTATCACAGAATACCATTTCGTTTGCCTCCTCTGAATCAGGTGATCGACACACATCACATATAACATTCTCATCATATTCTATACCAAGGCCTTCCTCATTTTTTAATATGACTTGAATCTGTTCCCAACACCGAATCTACAAGCAATAAACAAAAACAACAGTAAAGCAATATATATAAATATATTCTTTCCACAGAATCGGTTATCTGCATACTGAATACAGAAACTTACCTCTAATTCTTCGATAACACATTCGAATTGCTCGGCTTTTATTGAATTAGCACCGGACAAAGCCCTTTCCCTATTAAGTAAATTCAGCCAGACTTCATCGACTTGATCGATGTCGTAGGCACAGGTATTTTCAGCTTTTGCCACCACGTCCGTAAGGTAATGCAATTCAGAAGTGTACGAATCATCCTTCGTTATTCGCACATAACGATTTTTCGGACTAAGGATAAATTAAACGTGTATTATGTTAATACCCAATTCATGCTTTTAAATATTGAATTTATTTCTAGAAAAAGGATAAGAAACCGATATGTAGACTATGTTTGAGGGAAAGCTTGAAACAGAAACAGAGCAGATGTCTGATTTGGAACACTTCGTTCCGAAGATTTCAGTATGGCAGGTGCACTTCGATTAATTGAACAGCGTTAGGTTGAAGGATCAAAGGAGTTGATAAATAGGGCAGCAATTTAGTCACGTACTATATATGTATTTGGTGAAGTAAATCCGTTCGCCACAATTTGCCTTCGGGATTTGTACCTAAAAAAAAATTACTCCTAAACCTACACTTCACGATGGATGGGAATCAAAAGCAGACCATTATTTGAGTTCAGAAATAACGCTCTTAGAAATGCCATAGCGACTTTTAGCCTTGAAAATTCTACATACAGCGTTTGTATCCACGAGGAATGAAGGGTGAAATTCAATCATGAGCTGTATGAGTGGCACAGCCATGGAATAAATTTGATGTATGAGGTTTCAGCGAATTGAATGACTGCCTCAGATAAGATCCAAAGAGTCATTGACCTCTTTCCATAGGGATAACGCGATCCACTATTATAAGACTTTATACCTCTTTGAAAAGAAAAACGAGAAATACTCATTTGATGACATACTTATGTACATAGTTGTTCAAATCGAATATCGTCAGCTGTACAGGTCAACACTTTAAACACTAAGCCACCACGTTGGTATACTTTAGAAAGCTATTGTACACTGACACGCCGATTCTAGTTTGGTGAAGTTACACAGCCCATGAAGGAGCCATGTTGTGTGTGATTTATTTTTGACACAGGTGAAATGGACCTAATCCCGAACGGCGTAAGTCGAGAAGCTTTTTCATGGCAAGTGTTATAGGGATCCGAACTCGCTCATCGTGCGTCAGAGTTAAACACACTAACCACTACACTATGGCGGCCTTACTGAAACGCCGGTTAGTGGGGCCAAATATCGTTTCTTATTGGAATTGAAAAACTTAAATAAACACAAAATAAAAACTTACAGTTTGAAATCGTGCGCTGGCTCAACGATGGGATACTGCAATGTCTGCACTGATGGCTCGGGTAAAGAGTCTGGATTTACCGGCACTTGAACTCCTTTTTCCCACTCTTGTTTCCATTGATCGGTAACAATCAAATACTCATGGCTGGCCAGTGGCTCGGAATCGGGTAGTTTCATCGCACTAATGAGATCTTTTCTGTAAACCAATATGATCCGATATTAATTTCGAGTTGCATTAGATACATAGATGACAACGTACCTATATAGTTCAGCGGGTGCTTCGGTAGAGCTTCGATTGTAAATGCTAGAGATCTTTATGTCGGCATGCCATGGAACTGATGATGTACCACCATTGCCCGACGTGGAGGACGACGGTATTTTCGATGATACAGTGTGTGATGTACTTGCTGCCGATGCCATTGGTATCGGTGGTGGAAGTAATAATGCCGCATTGTTCCCACTGCAATTACCTACACCACTACCGGCACTGCCTCCACTACTACCCACACCTCCGGCACCGGCTACACTCGCACCGGCTCCAGATCCTGCTCTAGAATTGTCATTGTCATTATTGATATTGCTTGCTGCTGCAGCTGCTGTAGTAGTTGTTGCTGTTTTAAATATTGTGGCTCCCGCCGCCGCCCCTATCGTCGTAGATCCATTAGGAGGCCGCCCTTTGCGTCTCTTCGTTGGAGGCGGCTGCGGATCGCACTCTAATCGGTGATTATTACCTCTTTTACCCCTTTGTGACATTTCAATGTGTAATTAAGCATATGTATTTGATGATTCTTTTCGCGGACTTCTGTACAGAACTACGGCTTTTAGATATTTCCATGTATACATGGATCAATTTTTTTCTTTTAATTATATTATTTTGTAGAAGTATGAGGATAGGCGGGCGCGGGCTGCTCCTTCTATACCTGTTGGCAACAAAGACCCCGGTTTATCAAACCAATTTGAATCCAATCGAATCAATTCCACTTACACTACATTCTTTATACAAGTTTTTCGGAAACACTTGTCAATTTGTTGATTTGCTGTTTCTTTGGTTGGATTCCCTGCGACAATGATAGTTTCAGGTTCCTCGGTTGCAATTCACTTGCTTCAATTGGGTAGAAATTAAATGAAAAAAAAAACAAATAATAAAAAAAAAACAATGGAAATAAATACTTGGCCAGTGCTGCTTCTGCTGGGATATACCCATCCGTCCATCCGCCTATAACTATCACTTCACTCTACAGGGAGCACTTATACATGTATAGGTTTATATTAATCTATTTTTCTTGATGTGTGATTTTATTTACAAAAATATTTTTTGTGTATTTAAGTTTTTCACTAAAAACCATGCAATTCGAATTGTATTACACATATTCTGTTCGGATTTTACAATTAGTATATCTTTTAGGATTCACTCCACATTGCATCGCATATCACTGCAATAGAAATAAAATATATTTTGTATTTGTCGTTCTCCTTTTCTTTTCTTTTTTTTTTGCCTGGTGTATTCTGCGTTCTAGGAAGAGATGTCAAAATAAATTTTTGTTTTCAGCATTTACTGGGGGGTTTTCGGTTTCTTGCCACTTTATCCGGAGGGCCGAGGGATCGGAAAGGGTTTAAGGTAAAAACTTGAACTTTTTGAATCCCGAATTCTTGATAAAAGTCAAGTAAACAACACACGACACATACAATTCTCGTTCGTTCAAGTTATCCCCGCCATAGCTCGTTTAGTCAGAAATGCATTACGTTGATTTTGCACATTTTGCACATTTGCTTGCGAAGTAAAGTGCGGCGCGATAATTTCGTACGTTTATCTCCAATACACAAATGTGTTTATATAGATTTAGGTCGTATTTTCGAAAAATTCCCGTAATTGTATTAGAGTTGATTTTTAATATTTACAAAGATAGACAGTCGCCATCATTAATTCGACTCCATTTTTCTTTACAAAATTCATTAGACTTGCATCTCATATTTGACGCAAGATGTCATCGTTGTCTTTTGACGGCAACTAAATGGGATGAATTGTGTAGAAGGTGTAAGGTGAAAAGGAATTCGCCGTTCCTTTGACAAAACGAGATGTTGCGCAGCGAATCCTTTACACCAATGTAGATATATGTACAATTATCTTTTTCTATATATATGTACATACGGTATGGTGATATGATCATTTTTGTATGCGGGGCAAGGTGTGTTGATTGATAAAATTACGGATGAAAACCTAAATCAAAATTCAAGTGGTAACAATTGCCACTTATGTCAAAAGAATGCCATCTAGTGATAATTGTCAAACCACACGGATTCTTCTCCTTTAAGCTCCGGTTATATTGTGACGACAGCAGATAGGACAATTCGTCTAATTTATAAACCAATAATATATGTGTATTCATTAATTCAACTACATAGGATAAATGCTTCGTTAATCAGATACGTCTTCGAGCCGATCGAGACTCCGGACAAATAAATAAATAAATAGTTTTACCACCAATCTGACCACTAATGCCTAATTTTTTGTTGTTTTCAACGTATTAACTCTTTTCTTTGTAATGGAATTTCAATAATTTCGTTTTGTTTCTGTTTCTTTAAATAAGACAAATAACTTTTAAAAGAGCCACCATTGTGATCTGGTAAACTGTTGGGCTTGCGTCACAATGGTGAATGGATAGTCTAGACAAAAAGCGAAGGCGAGAAGTACAGAGTTTCTGCACAAAAGAAATTTTGTGACAAATATCTCGATTTTTTTTACATAAAATTTTATAAAATCGAAATTTAACTGCAAACAAATTTACTATATACATGTATGTATAATTTACACGTATAGATATATCGAAGCGTTTTTATTTCGAGCGAATAACTGCCGCATCAGAACTGGTCAGGCTGGTGAACCTAAACTGGTGCTCCTATATCTCGTACTTTCTCATCTCAAAGAAAAGTGAAAAAGGAGTTAGCGCTCAAAGTAAAAGGAGTAGAATTATTACGAAAATGTCAGCTAACCAGAACTCAAATAATAATTCAAAAATCAAACAAGACGAAGCGTCCTACAGTAGCAGCAGCAGTATTGAAGAGTTTAATGAAGCCGAGGAACGACGTCGCAGGATTTTGAAGAACCGAAACAGGTAATGCAAATACATATGTACTTACAATGGACCAGTATTTGCGTCTGAGTGCTCCAACAGAAGCCTTCAAAATGTATATATGTATGACCGAGTTCATTGGACGAACTTTCCACTTTTGTATTCTCGCAAATTTTTACAAATCAACTCCGTAACATCATATAACAAACCTTTGATTGTATCCTCTCTTAATGGACCATATATCCTTTTTTTTTTTTTTTTGTTAAAGGAGCACATCGTATATGAATCGCAACAATAAACTTCAACCGCAACTAATGCAACAGCAAAAAAACGGCAATGGTGGCTGCAGTAGTGGTTTATCGTTCAATTTAAATGGGGGAGTTCCGAAAAATGATACTAAAGGCACCATGCAGCAAGGTGTTGCTGGGACGTCGGCATCGGCTATGGCCAAACCAGCTCCGGGCGATAGAATTACGTTACTTGTAGACAATGTACGTTTTGTAATCGATCCAGCATTAGTAACTGCCCATAGAAATACTATGCTCGGAACAATGTTCGGTTCAGGTTTCGAGTTTGTTCATCCCAATGAACGGGGCGAATATGAAGTCGCAGAGGGAATTTCTCATGTTGTATTTCGAGCTGTTTTGGAATATTATAAAACTGGAGTTATTAAATGTCCACCGTCGGTTTCGGTTCCCGAACTTAAGGAGGCGTGTGACTACTTATTGATTCCATTCGATGCCACTACTGTACGCTGCCAAAATTTAAGTAAATATTTGTGTTTAAGTGAGGTACAATAATATGATATATGTATATAACGCTATCAATTCCTTTGTAAGGGGGTCTTTTGCATGAACTCAGCAATGAGGGAGCACGCCAACAATTTGAGGTTTTCCTCGAGGAGCTTGTTCTACCATTAATGGTTGCCTCTGCACAAAGAGGAGATCGCGAATGTCATGTTGTTGTACTCTTAGATGACGATGTCGTTGACTGGGATGAAGAATTTCCACCCCAAATGGGTGAAGAATACTGCCAAAGTATATAAATCTCCATACATAATAGTGTAATCACCATGTATTAACGATAAATGTATTTCTCTAGCGGTCCATAGTACGGCGATGCATAGATTTTTTAAATATATTGAAAATCGCGATGTAGCAAAACAAGTGATGAAAGATCGGGGACTAAAAAAAATTCGATGTGGTATTGAGGGTTATCCCACACATAAGGAGAAGGTACGCAAACGGCCAGGCGGACGAGCTGAGGTAAGCTATCATATTAATGCACGTGAGCGGTATCATTCTTAAACCAATCATAATACTTTCCTTACTTTAGGTAATCTACAGTTACGTTCAGCGTCCGTTCATACATATGTCGTGGGAAAAGGAAGAAGCTAAGAGTCGTCATGTAGATTTTCAGTGTGTCAAATCAAAGTCAGTTACTAACTTGGCTGAAGCAAATGCAGATCCACCATTAGAGCTGGATGCAAGTAATTGAATTTCAGACATTTTGTTGAGCTGTTTCCCAAGCTGTTTTTCTTTACAACGCAAGGCGGAAATCCGATCCCACCACCAGACGTTGCTGTCGCACCTGAAATAAGACCATTCATCGGAGCCGACGCCGAGGAAGCAGTTGGTGTTATACTTAACGAGCTAGATCAACCTGGGTTGGCCGAAGAGCAACGCTAGGATCTCCATGTTGCCCTTACATAAATCGAAACAAAATTTTTCTTTTTTTTTACTATTTGTTTTATTCGTTATTTATTTGTTCCCTTTTATATTATTCTTTTTTTTTTCTAACATAAACTCGTTGCACACACGAACGTTCTGTATATAATTTCATTTTCACTTTAAAACGATGTAAAATTTCTTCTGTCGGAATGGCAAGAATCCCAACCAAATGAGCGTTCCACTGCCATTTTCCACTTCGAATATCGTATGTCGCGTTCGTTTTCGCCAATCGACGGCTTGAAAATCGTAACCATATCAGGATTTGAAGCAGGTGCTTCAATATCAGCATCAGTAACAGCTTTATTAGCAGCCAAAGCAACGCCCTGCGAAACGAGAGGGTCAACATGTCAGTAATCTTTGATGACTTTGACCAAATTAATGATAATGTGAATATTTTGTAAGCAAATGCCAAACAAATTAAATCGAAAATAAAATTGTATGATATGATAATCAGGAAAGAGAGTATTAGCAGAAAAAATCTTACCAAAGCAGTGGTTTCTGAGACTTCGGGTCGAATCACACTGATGCCTATTAAGTCTGCTTGAAGTTGCAAAAGTAAATTATTTACAGTCATACCACCATCGACTTTAAGTTTTGACAGGGGAATACCACAATCTTTGTTCATTGCATCAAGTATATCCCTCACTTGAAAGCAAATTGCCTCTAGCGTTGCTCGTACTATATGTTCACTTGTAGTTTCTTCACTTATTCCACAGATAACCCTAATCATGTAAAAATAAAGAATTCGATATAAGCAATATATTTATGTGCATATGTGAGACTCACCCTCTAGCTTCCTGATTCCAATACGGCGCATAGAGCCCACTAAATGCAGGAACAAAGTATACATCCGAACTACTGTCAACAGATTTAGCAATCTCTTCAATGCTACCGAAACTATCAATAAGACCTAAGTTGTCTTTTAACCAATTAAAAGCTGCACCGGCTATTGCCACGCTTCCCTCTAGCGCATAAGTGGGATTTGCATTCTTGCCCAATTGGTAGGCAACAGTTGTCAATAATCCATAAGAAGAATTTACGAATGAATTGCCGGTATTGTAAAGAAGGAAACATCCCGTTCCGTAGGTCGCCTTTGCTTGTCCTCTATGCAGACACTGTTGCCCAACAAGAGCGGCCTGTTGATCACCCAGACAGGCGGCTAGCGGAATATCCTTAAGACAGTTCCATACTATTTTCCCATACATTTCTGCACTGGAGCGAATAGTGGGCAAAATATTTTTTGGAAGATCGAAAAATTTCAATAAATGTTGGTCCCATTGTAACGTTTCTATATTCATCAACATTGTCCGTGATGCATTTGTCACATCTGTAATGTGCAAACCACCAGTAAGATTCCAAATCAACCAGGAATCAACGGTGCCAAAGAGACATGTGCCGTCTTTCATTGCTTGCGATACGTGCGGAACATTATCTTTCAACCAGCGCAATTTAAGTGCCGAGAAATACGGAGATAGCGGTAACCCACAAAGAGGTTTCAAGTAATTCTTATTCCGCGAGTTGTTCGGGATGTTCTCTACCAACTGGTCGACAGTCGACGATGTCCTCATGTCCAACCAGATAATAGCATTATGCAATGGCTTTCCTGTTTCCTTATCCCAAATCACCGTCGATTCTCGTTGATTGGTAACGCCGATGGCAATAATGTCCTAAAACATGTATTTTTTTAATTAACCTTTAAGAATACAATTTGCACCTTCCTTTCGATAAGCTAACTTCAATGAATCAAATGTGAAACAGAATGATTGTGATGAACTAGTCTTCATTTTATGATATTTTGATATTTACTCGTCCGAGAGTAATTTTGGTACTTACTTCCTTTCTTCCTCCCAGCTGGATTAACTTTTTCAGAGCTTCCTCTATACATGTTCGAACTATAGAAACTATCAATTCCGGATCTTGTTCTACCCAACCCTCCTGTGGGTAGATCTGTGGAACAGGCAGCTGATGGTAGCAAACAACTTCATCTTTTCCAGCTTTGAATATCATAAACCGTGCTGATGATGTTCCCTCGTCAATAGCACCTATTAACCGGCCGAATTTCATTTTAAACTTTTTCTTACCTTTCCGCCGACCTTTGCTCGAACGGAATTATTAATCGACTTGACACATTATTTAACAACAAGCAAAATCGTTTTTCTTACACATTGGTATGATAATTTAGTGATAAGAATATGACAACAATGACAGACTTTGCCACAGAGCTGCCAGGGTTCGGGTAAAATACATTTTCGAAACTATGTTCGTTGATATTATTGATGAAATACAACCGTGTAGTTTTAGCTTGGTCGGTCGCTAGAAACAATTGCCTTAATTGACTTTATGTTGTATAGATTTAGTACATGCCCTGTATCTAAATGCATAGGTTAGGTTAGGTTAATGTGGTAGGCATTAGCCACACGTAGACCGAAGTCGGCCCATTGCGATAGCACCTGGATCAACTTACCCTGATCCGCTACCTGAGAACCAACCGGTGCTTCTAATGAAGCGATGGAGTTGTGCTATCTTTGGATTTGCTAGCTCACTTGGATTTTTTTCCTGATTTGTGGATTGCGCAGCTGTTGACCCGTGCGTTGCCCAAAGTAGTTGTTACGATATCGACCATATTATCTATATCTACCGGGGACTGCGGGGTATCAGGGGTCCTGTTTACTGTACAATTGCCAAGGAAGGCTCTATAGCGATCCCAATCAATTCTTCTTGGGTTGCATGATGAGTCATTTGGGGTTGGGGCCGTAACAGCTAGGTTGAAAACCAGGTATCGATGATCAGAGAAGGAACGTTCCTCAGAGACCTTCATTCCATTCTCTTATTCTATTAGCGACATAGGGGGATGCTAGAGTTAAGTCTAATACCTCCCTTCGATTTTTAGTAATAAATGTGGGTACATGACCCTTGTTACATATGTTAAGTTTAGAGGTAAGAATGAATTCAATAAGCCAATCACCTCTTTCGTTTGTATCGCTGCTGCCCCAAATGGTGTGATGCGCATTCGCATCCGCACCAATGAGGAGCCCAGCTTGATGTTCTGACGAGCCCCTCACCAGTCTTTTCATCTCGTTCGATGGAATGGACTCTTCTTGCGCCATGTAAGTAGAGGCTATCCATAGCTTGTCCTCGGGTGATTCTATGACAATCACTGTGGTGTCAGGGCAGCTGTAAATTCGAAGAAGTTAAGCGTTCAGAGATTTCTTTGCAAGTACGCAAGTCCGTGGCTTACCTTCTTTTTGTGAAGTAAATAGGTGGTAGGCTGGAACTTGTGTTCATATACCCAAGGTTCTTGGATTAAGGCTATGTCTTCTTCTCCTTTGTCCAGCCTGAGGAGAAGATTCGCGGTTGCCGCTTTCTAGTGATGGAGGTTAATCTGAATTAATCTCAGCATCATGGCTGTTATCAATTCGATTAGCCTCCACCACGGTGGTGTCGAGGTCTTCCAGATCTAAGTCCAGAAGATCGTCGGAGTCGAGCAATGACTCCTGGTCTTTATTGACCAGGGATGTTGCTGGGATTTCAGCTTCAATCGTCGCAGGGCCCTTGTTGCCCGAGGGGATTGGGGGTTCCAGCTCCATTGAGCTTTCATTTTTTACCTCGGTGTTAGCCGTGTCTTCGTTGCCGGATGGTGGCATTTCCTCATCCTTTTTGTATATACTGAATTTGACTTTCTTAAGGCCAAACCTAATATAGTGGTCACATTGGGCCAGAGGTTCCAGGGCTTCACAGTTCAGTACAAATGTCATAAGACGGGCTTTTGAAATAATAGAGAAATGAAATCTGTTACGCCGTTTTCAAAGGACAAAGCCACTTGATTTGGCGCGACAAACCAAAACCGCGCGAACCTTGCGGATTGCAGGAACTCTCACTGGAAAGTTGCTTGCTAAATATGATTAACTCGAGAACGGAAAACTGCTAGATAAGTCAATTGACTTAGTTGTAGAAGAAAAACAAAAATAATTAACTCGAAGGGTGTTGTATGGTGGTTCCAGTGAGTCAAATCTTACGCTACTATGAGCACGCGCTGTCGGTCCCATAGTGTCTTATGAAGATTTTCACCAACCTTTCGCAGCCCTGAAAATAAACGAGGAATTACCAAGTATCAGCAATGACTTAGAAATCAGCAGCTAAGTCATTTTTGATCTCTGTTTCGGAAGTATTAAGGAGATTGAGCAGAAATAAAATGTTGAATGCAGTGGTTCCTAATATAACTGAGTAGAAGCATTTAAAAAAAAATTTCTATTCTTCTTCTTCTTAATGGGCGTTACAGTTCGGGGTGAACCTGGGCCCAAACCAACACACCCAGTGGGCTGAGGTCCCCTTCCATCTGTGTGCGCCATCTTAAGTGCGGCCGTCCTCTGCTTCTTCGTCCCTCGGGGTTGGATTCAAAGACTCTCCGGGCTGGAGCTGTGGTGTCCATTCGCTCTACATGGCCCAGCCATCTTAGGCGTTGAATCTTGCCTAAATCTTTGTATCGGTCTCCAATTAGTCTCTTCTTCATGATCATCATCACATAATACATCAGACTCATTCATCATAATGAGTCTAATTGCTCGTGGATGGAATACGTTTAATTGAATTGAAATTGAAAACTTGCAAACATTTCTTCTGAATCATGGTTATAATACGAATGTTTAGGATTTCATAATAAATTTCGAATATATTTGTACAGATTAAACACTCATTGAGAGCTACAATATAAAATTCACGTTATGGTGCAGGAGAAGTTTTGTTTTTATATTTCATTCCACAAAGACAAAAGGTGAAAATGTGACATAGAATAAAATCATAGTTAAGAAGAGCAAGTAACATGAATGTACATTTTCAGATTTTCCAAAGTCCCATAAGCAAACGGTAATGTTTTATAGGAAACACTCGATTGTGTTTCCAGCTTTTTCCTAACATTTCGCTTTCTCCTTTCTTCAGAATAGTAAGACAGAGAAAAGTTATGGAAGATGCGAAAATGGCGTCAGTGTTGTGCTGTGTCGTGGTACGTATAAGTTAAATGTTCTGGCTCTTGTCTGTCTACTTGCTCTTCTAGTGTTCAATCTGCAATTAAAAATAACTGTTTTCAAAATTTTCACCTTTGACAATGAGCATACATCAATTTAGTGATTGTTTTTCTTGGAAAAAGCCTTGCAATTAAGCCGGAAAAAAATTCCGCTGTCAGCCATCTACAATCCCATCTTCGCCACAATTAGGAATATTATGTACTTAATCGTTTTTCTTTTTTTTCTGACAAGGTTGCTAGATTGTTTAAGTGACGAAAACTATAAAATATGGTTAATATAACAGTCGAGAGGTCAAATATAACAAAATATATTGATTGTTGCAAAATTTCTAACCGATTTCGGTGTTTGGTCATTGAAAAAGAAAACATTTTCGATTTTCCTCTTTGTAAGGAAGAAATCGATACATCAACGTATGTATTGTTGGTTCTGACGTTTGTATTTCTGGTAGTTCTTCGACAGATACCTGGTATGTCCTCTATGCAATAGTAAAGAAATATACCACTTCAAAGGCGTACGTATTTAAAAATTACTGTGTCGATTTGCAATTTGGTGTTTATGTTTATGGTTTTGTTTTCTTTTTTTTCTTATATGTCCTCCTTCCTAACCTGTGCTGAAAACAGAATTAGAATATTTCTTAATATGCCCGGATTGTGATGATAATCTTATATAGTATAGTACACATACTCAAACAGCTAAGGAAGCTACGGTTTAGTAAATTGTTGTCAATATTTGCAGTACATAATTGCAAAAAACAAAACTTCCAACAATTGGGCTGTAAAGGAGATGATAGCGTTTCTATGACCTAATTTTGGTGGCTTTAGAAGATACATATTTCTTTCAAGACTTTCACATTAGACCTTTATGAAGAATTTCCAAATAGTATGCTTCCGTTGTCAATGAAAATGTGCATTTGCACAATAAGTCTTATAAGGAAAAGTGCACGAATATATGTACAATCTTTTAATCTACTGATATTAAATGATCATTCAATTGTTTAATCTAGCGTACAAAGTTACATGTAGTCATTTTATAGGGTTTAGTGAAACCATTCTCGATGAGAATTACCTTACTCCTTGAGAAAGATATTTAATTGTTGGTAATGCGTTTCTATGGAAAATACCTCTGCTCTCATATGTAGATGATAAACCTTACATTTTACATGTTTTTTGATTTTTTCTCATTTCAGCTTTTGTAACTAAATCTCCGTTTTGACATCACACTATTTTCATCATCAGAACTTAACAAAGTCATCTAATAAAAACAAAAAAATAATAAAAAAAAAAAAAAAATAAATAAAAAAACAAAAACACGGAACTTAGAGCCTAAACTAACTTCCTACAAGACAGCGTCATTACATTTCCAGTTTATGGAGATAAGCTCAAAGGACTAAAAAAAATATTCAAGCCAACCAAATCGTAATTAGTAGCAACCGCAACAGAAGCCAAAAAATATAAAGATAATCTATCGAAACAAAAACGTCGGAAGTGACTAAATAATATTAGTGTACTCTTTATGTTATCATTATTTTTTCGTTTACTTGAAAAAGAAAAAAATCAAATTTAAGATGCCATTCAAATAACGTTTATCATTTTTACGTAGTTCTCCAGTATTTCGGAGTGTAGTACAACTACAATACAAACCTATAGATATATCCTCGTAAATCTCAATACTCAAAAAGCTTAAAAAAAAAAACAGAAACTTATCGTAATAGTTAACAAACAATTTAACGTGAAATTAGTGTTAGAAGGAATCAATCTCGCTTTTTTCTATATAGGGCCAAAACAAAGCAAAAAAAATATTTCAAACAAGTTATCAAATCTACAAACGAAGCAAACGAAAATACTAGTTACAAGTCACAATTATACAGCACACATATAACGAAGCAAACAAGACAACAACAAAAGAAGGAACATCTAATGAAATTTCTATAAACCTCATTATATAATATGCATACAATATATACCTATATATAGTATATACTTGAGTACGAACCCTACAAACAAACTGCAAATCATTGTTAAGCGTGTACAATTAAGTTTTAGTTTTTTAATTTGATTTTTTTTCTAAATATTAAAAAAAAAAACAAACCGAACAGTTGTAAAATAAACATTTTAAATCCAACGACGTAGTAAGAATAAATGTGGTTATCTCATAAAGTTAAATTCAACGGTGATTCTAAATAAAGCGTCTACTGCAACACAACAAACACATACCCACTGTTACCCTAAAAAGAGAGGAAAATAGATCTTAAATTCATATATTTATTTAAAAAGAAGCATTCATTCTGAGAGGAAAATATAAAAAAAGTACAAAAATTAAAATAAACATAAGGATTTATACAATTAATAGGAAAACAGGAAAAAAAAAAACAAACCAAGGCAACTGTTAAAACTTACTAAGCAAGTACGAACTGTTAATAAATACGATTAAGTGAAAAGATAAGTAAAGTAAGAATATTAAAAAAAGAAAAACAATAAACGGAAACAATAAAAAAAAACTAAATACTTTAAGGCATTTTTACATATTAAAAAAAGGAGTAATTTAAGCTACATATTCATATATATTCATATATGTGAATGTATTGTCGTATGTGCGTGTGAATTGCGTGAGTGAAAAATTAAGATAAAAACAAAGTTTATGCAACATAAAAAATTAACATCACTGTGATAATTATTATAAATTTATTACTAATTAAAACGTAAGAATAAATGGAGTAAAAACACATTAAAATAAAAACAGAAACATTGAAACAATACGTGATATCTTAAAGGACTTCGATACATATATATATATATTATATATTTAAAAAACAATTACTCTTAGGTAAATTAAAAGACTTTGCAATCTTTAACAAGTAATAGAAAAAACATATATATTTAATATAATAATACTGGTTCTCATTTAAACAAAAAACGGCTAAAGAGAAGAAAAATGAAACATTTTCCCATTGTGACATAATTTATAATAAACACTAGTAATCGCAAAATAATAATTAAAAAAAAAAACAGAAAAATAGTGGAAAGAAAAACATTCTAAATTGAAAATCAAAAAAGTGTAAGTAACGCGTTTAATTGTTTATTTTAATCGACTAATGGATGAATTTATTAATTTAAAAAGTAAGCTCGGATCACTCGTAAATTAAACAAGAACACAAATTCTTACGTACCTTTTACTTCCTCCTATTCAACACGATTTTTTATTAATTATCTTTTTCGGTATTATTTAAAAACCACAAACAAAAGCAAAATAATAATAACAGTCCTTAATATAGACACTAAAAATAAAAAATATTTAATTTCAAGCAGTGTTTCACGTATAATACAACTCGAAATAATTAAAGACTTTTAATTGTCCTAAATAATAATAATTAAAAAGAAAGTAGTTATCAGACAAAGAATAGCCGTTCCTTATCGATCAACTGACATTATTGAGGAGGTGGTCTCCAATATGAACACACAGGCCAAAAACTACAGAGCTTTAGACGGTAAGTTTCATTTGTTTTTCCTACATATCACAACACAAATAAATTTGTTAATTTAAACAAATTAAACTTTTCAAAATCAACAACGAATAGTCCAACGAATACATTGTGCATTCTGATCAAACCTTTACAGGGTTAGCACAATTCACACACTCTACCCCAGATGCTTTTGTATTTCTACTTTTCGAAAATAAGAAATTTCCAATCGACTTAGTGAAAAAAAAAATTACTCTCTTATTGTCTGCTTCTCGTATTTATTGTGTCTTAAAATAGTCTCAAAAATTTCATTTGTTTGTAAAATAAATTGATTAGTTATCCGCTTATTATTTTAATAGAAATCTATGAGAATTACGATAATGGTCCAAATGATGATGCTTTCTTTATGAGCACCATGAGAAATCTTAATATAACAACAAATTTCCCACCAATTGGAACTTTTACTCTTGACTCAACTTTGGGCCCACCACCGCAGCCTCAAAGCACGATTGGGATTTTCGATGCGAATGAAGATCAAACTACCATCGGTGTATTTTCGACCAATAGCGTTTTATCAAATGGTATAACAACAGCTGGTAACTCTTCGACATCATCGTTTGGAGCATCTAGTATCGCGGGGAACAATGATACAAGTCAAGCTACCCGTGAGACTGGTATCATTGAAAAACTATTGGTATGTTAAGAGAGAGAAGAAAAAACAAAAAACTGTGATGTCATTGACAAATGTGGTTTTTTCTTGTGTTTCCCCGCTTCTTATGTAGCATTCTTATGGATTTATCCAGTGCTGTGAACGTCAGGCTCGGTTGTTTTTTCATTTCTCGCAATTCAGCGGCAATATTGACCATTTAAAGGTTGGCGATCCAGTGGAATTTGAAATGACGTACGACCGCCGTACTGGAAAGCCAATAGGCAGTCAAGTGTCGAAGATCGCTCCCGAAGTCGTAATTATTATTTAACAAGTTTCTTAATTAATTCATTTGTTGAGATCGTTTTTTTGTTGTTTTTGTTTTTGAAAAGGTACTCTCTGAAGAACGAGTAACTGGCACAGTGACAACCGAATTGCGTACCGATTGTGTCAACAATGTTTTAGCATCGAATGAAACTACAGGCCGTATAAGCTATGAGAATCGCGGCGAATGTTTTTTTCTACCATATACCAAAGACGATGTTGAGGGCAATGTCAATTTGAGAGCTGGAGATAAAGTAAGCTTTCAAATCGCTACGAACCAAAGGTACATATACCATACATACTTATTATTTTCCATCAAATATATACATACTTTTGATATTTAGAGGAAATTTAGGTGCTTGTCATATTCGTCTAGAGAATCCAGCACAACCGGTAAAGTATCGTGGTGTCGTTTGTTCAATGAAAGAGTCATTTGGTTTTATTGAGAGAGCCGATGTGGTAAAAGAGATATTTTTTCATTTCTCTGAAGCTGAGGGCAATGTCGAATTGCGTCCTGGGGATGATGTTGAATTTACAATTCAGACTAGAAATGTAATTGATACCAACCAGACTAGCAATCAATCTAATAATTTCAATATTTCAAAGGGACGAGAGTTTGCTTGCAATATAACTCGTTTGCCTCCTGGATCTGTTATATTTGAAGATGTAGATTCAACGATTTATAAAGGTCAGGTCTTAAAGCCATTGGATCGCAATAATACAACTCGGCCAACTAACGACCCACTTGGTGGGCGCATTCGTTTCCGTACTGCGGATTATTCTGAGGCCGAGGTTCCTTTTGGCGACAAAGATCAAGTGAGTAGTTAGTAATTAATATATGTATGTATATACTTTAATATTGTACTTATCCGTGTGTACTTTTTGTTTATAACAGAAAGGCGACTTTACCTTACGCCATGGCGATTGGGTACAATTTCTTTTGGCGACAGATCGACGTGATCAATTGCAGAGAGCGACTTCAATTTCATTATTGGATGAAACTTTTAAAGTTTCAGGGGAAAAACGCGAACAAGGAATTGTTCTTTCCCTTAAAGATGGTTTTGGCTTTTTGCGTTGCGTTGAACGTAACGTTCGACTTTTCTTCCATTTTACTGAAGTCTTAGATACCGTATGTTTGATGTTTTTAAACAATTCGCCTGAATATTTTTGATTGAAAATGATTTCAGAATCGCGAAATCGCTCTTGGAGATGAGGTAGAGTTTACCGTTGCGCAGGAATCAGGTGTTACCTATAATAATACACGATTACATGCAATTCGGATTAAACATCTTCCACCCAATACAGTTCAGTTTGAGACTCTAATGGCAAGCAATATTGAAGGTATGTAAACTGAAATGTGTGTTAAATGACATTACATAATCACAATTAAAAATAATAGGCTACGTTACACGTGAGGCACCAAAAAGCCCAATTAAGTCACAAGATCGTGTGGAAGGCGGAGTAATTACATACGATTATGGTGACACCAAAAAGACTATTATGTATTTTCTCAAAGACTGTGAAAAACCACCAAGAATTGGCGACAAAGTTCGCTTTGACATATGTTTGGTAAGCTAGTTGCTAGATATAAACAATAAATAAACATTTAATTGTATAATTTAGGTAAAAAGAAACAAAGAATTTATTGCTATTAACATAACACAATTGCAACAAAATGCAACGAACCAAAACAATCAGCAAGATGAAATAGTAGCTAACGGCGGCAATCAAAACGGGTTTAGTGCTCCAAAAATAGAAGATTTCAAATTGGAAAATAATAACCTTGCTGAACCTGGCCAAACTTATCGAGGATTTATAGCGGTTATAAAGGAGAATTTTGGTTTTATTGAAACACTTTCCCATGACGAAGAAGTATTTTTCCACTTCAGCAACTATGTCGGTAACCCGAATTGGCTCGAACTAGGCCAAGAAGTTGAGTATACTCTCTCTCCAAATGGTAATACATCAGCATCTGGAAATTGTTTGCCAGCGGAAAATGTTCGCACTTTACCAAAGGGTTCAATCAAACAGCCAGCAGTTTTAGATGGAGTGCACAACGGCATAGTTGCTCGTCCCCTGCGTTGTATCAACCCGGATCAACAAGAATATGCTGGACTTATTGAAGTACTCAACGAAAATAAGGTTGTTGTATCTCAGCATGAATTCGGAATAACGAGTTTAACCAATCGACGTGATCTCCTTCAAAAGAATGATTTAGTTACTTTTAAAGTAGACGAAACAGGACGTGCTGCCGAAATAACTGCTGTTCGTCAGAAAAAACGCGCAACCGTCGATTCGATTAAGGGGCAATTTGGATTTCTCAACTACGAAATCGAAGAAGGGAAAAAGTTATTCTTTCACATGTCTGAAGTTCAAGGTAGTACTGCTGCTTTGCACCCAGGCGATACTGTCGAATTTTCTGTAGTTACTAATCAGGTAATCGATTGTTTTCTGATTCATTTTCATTCATATGTATCTTTCAACAAACCGAATTCATGCTTATATTACAGCGAAACGGAAAATCGTCAGCTTGTAATGTGGTTAAAATCAATGACAGGCCAGATAGGCTCATATCGCGTTTGAAACTTAATAGCACAACCGACGATTCTTTGCCACGTTTGATTGTAACCCGAGCACCCAAAGGTCCACAGGGCAAGGGATTCTCTCCCCAGGCTCGTCTTTACCGAATTCCTGGTATTTTTACTTTTATTTAAGTCAATTTGTGTATATCCTACATGTTTATTTTTCCCCCCATCTTTTTAGGAACATTATTAGAGTAAAACTCGAACTGCAAATATCACTACACAGAGTGATTAAAAAAAAACAGCAATTTTGGCGCGATCATCTTCGTAAATATGCCTAATTACTGCTCGTCAACTGAAACAAAATAATTTACAAATAACAATTAAGTAAAAATACACAACAAAATAATTATAAAAACTATACGAAAAAATTGAAGTAAAAAAAAAAAAAGAAAAAATAAACAAATTATTAAAACATTGGAAAAAGTCTTTCTATTTCGACGAGTTGTTGAATGGGAATGTGAAACGCTTGCAAAGCGTATCCGAAGTAGTAATGCTGTACATGGCAAGTAATTCACCCCTAGTGCGGTTGTCGGGAGTCGAAAACGACTTGAGTCGGGTCGATGGAAAATCTAGATTCCGTAGTTTATTCGACCGACTAGACGTGTACTAGATTTTTTTTCGACTGGTAGTACAATATTTTTTTTTTTGACAGCTCACAATCGAAATTTCGTGTTGTGGGAATAGTTTGTGTTTCTTGTGGAAAAGTTGGAAATAAATAAATATTAAACAAATATGTTAAGTCTTGGACATTTTGATAGTAGCAGCGACGACGAAGATGAAAATAAAAAGAAATTGCTACTTCTTAATAGGAAAACGATACGAACCAAGGCAAACCTTTCCGAATTACCGGACACAAAGTAAGTCATTATGTTTAATAGTTAAAGCAAATGTAAATCTGAAGTTTTTAAAATAGGTTCGTGCAATAATTTCGGATCACGAAAGTAGCAATTTGGTCGAATTCTCCAGCAGGTGGAAGCCAAACTGAGCTCGACTCAACTTTATTAAAAACTTCAATCAACCGTCACCATCTCTTGATGGAGGACCTGAATTATTTGACTTAATAGCGATCGAGATCCTGTCCAGCGTATTGTGTGAACGTCTAAAACCATTTTGCGCCGCACTAATCGGCAGCTACCAGTGCGGCTTCCGGCCCGGCAAATCAACTATAGACCAAATTTTCACACTTCGACAAATCCTGGAAAAGACCAACGAGTTTCGAATCGATACACACCATCTTTTCATCGATTTCCAAGCCGCATACGACAGCATTCATCGTGAAGCACTGTTTGGGGCGATGGCCGAATTCGGGATCCCGGTAAAACTGATCCAGTTGTGTCGCGCCAAGCTAAAAAACACGCGATGCACCGTGCAACTCGGTTCTAGGACCTCGGAACCATTCGAAACATGCACCGGATTTCGGCAAGGAGATGCGCTGTCATGTTACTTCTTCAACCTGGTGCTGGAGCAGATAGTGCGACGGGCAGGCGTCAACAGGGAAGACACTATATTTTACAAGTCCATCCAGCTGCTAGGATACGCGGATGATATCGACATCATCGCGTGTTCTCGCCGTGGCATTGTGGAAGCATTCACGGCGATTGAAGAACAGGCGAAACGAGTTGGTCTTAAGATCAATGAGGACAAAACGAAATACATGCTGTCAAGCAAAAACCAATCCGTCGCTCACCACCTGGGACAAAACATAACAATTGACAGCTACAATTTCGAGGTAGTTAAGGAGTTTGTCTACCTCGGGGCAAACTTAAATTCCACAAATGACACCACAGTGGAGATCCGGCATAGAATCGCCCTTGGCAACCGTTGCTACTTCGGCTTGTCCAAACAACTGGGGTCAAAACTCCTCACTCGAATGACCAAAGTCATGCTTTACAAAACGCTCATTCTGCCAGTCTTGCTGTATGGAGTCGAAAGCTGGACGACAAGCAGGACAGCGGAACTGATTTTGGGTTCTTTCGAAAGAAAAATTCTGCGCCGGATATTTGGTCCTGTCTGTGAGGAAGGTGAATGTAGAAGAAGACACAACCGCAAACTCTACGAGCTGTACCAAGATGTGGATGTAGTCCGGAAGGCAAGGATCCGTCGACTACACTGGCTCGGCCACATCGAGCGCATGGATATCAACGCTCCAATTAAGAGGGTCTTCGAATCCGAGGCTTCTGGTTCGAGAAGAAGAGGAAGACCGAAGCTCCGGTATAAAGACCAAGTAATCGCGGATGTAAGACATCTTGGTCTTGACAACTGGAAGCAGCGTGCCCGGGACCGTCAAGGATGGAAGGCAGCTATAGCTCAGGCTCAGATCCTCCATAGATCGCTGGCCTGATAAGTAAGTAATAGCGATCGAACTCCACTCATCCTTCACATCAACTTTATTTATTCCTTTTGAAAAGCGCCTTGCAAGGCGCTTGCATAAATGCAATCAAAACTTACTTGTATTGTAATTTTCATTCTCAACTAAATTTATAAATATACATATACTCGTTGTAAAACGTACTTGATAACGAACAAACGATTTACTTACTTTCTTTAGGCGGAAGTAGTTGTTCACGTTTTTGCTATCGGGCATTCATGCGCCCGCCAGCCACCAAACAATACCAGTCGAAGTCGAAAATATGTTCTAATCTACTACAAAATGCAAATCCGACAAATGGAATTTGCTACATCCCGAGTCGGTCGAAACAAAGTCGATTGAGAGTCGAAACCGACAAACGTAATAGTGGTGATTATATCTTGACATATCCGTTGTCGGAATTTCAAATCACTACGATGGAAATCGTAATGTTTGGCTTGACAAAACCATGTCCCAGTGGATATACACTGATGGACAAAAGTATTCGTAATGTGGTGTTATTAACAATAAAAAGCGGAAAAAACACTTTTAAAAAGTTATTATTTGGAAAACGTTGTTCTTATCTTATAGAGAAAGATATATACAACAAATTAAATAAAACTCAAAATAAAATTCATTACAAAAACAAACAGTAGCAATAAAAGTAACTGAACAATTGAGAATTTGGTTGGACAAAAGTATTCGAAATTGTATGTTAATTCAAAACACACTCTTAATTACTTAAAATTTAGTAGTTGGTTGAATCGCCTTTTGGCTCAATAACAGTCTATTTCCTTGCAGTCTATTTGACAAGGAATGTACCAACTTTTTGGTGAAGTCAGTACCTATTTTTGTCCATTCTTCCTGTAGGTAGGAAGTCTATAAGTTGCTGTTTAGATGTTATGTTGTGTTGTTGCACCCGTTTATCCAACATATCCCATAGATGCTCTACAGGATTGAGATCTGGTGATTGGGGTGGTTTTTTCAAGGTATGAGGAGTGTAATATAATATCCACGATCGAACCATTTCAGCAGTGTGCCTTGGGTCGGTATCTTGCTGAAAGTAAAAATCGTTGCTCAGATGTAAATCATTATCACTGATCTTTAAATTTTCCTTCAAGATCTTAAGGTTTACTTCTTTTTTCATGATTTCGTCGATGAATACAAGCGTCCCTGCATCAGAAGCTGCCCTACACCCCCATACCATGACTCCACCACCACCATGTTTGACAGTTGACTGAACATTTATTGATCTAATTCGGCGCCTGCTTTCCTCCAAGTCAAAACTCGTCCATCCGATCGGTAAACACAAAATTTACTCTCATCGGAGAACCAAAACGATTTTGGTTTGCCCGAGAATTCTTTTGCAAAATCCAGTCTCCTCCTTTTGTTCACTTTAGTAATAAAAGGCTTCCCTCTGCAAGTTCTAGCCCTATACCGCTCATTTCTTAGTACTCTTCGGACTGTTCGAGGGCCAACTTCCGTTCGGGAGGTCTCTTTTATTTCTGAGGCAATTTTGGAGGACGGTGTCTTAGGCCCGTTCTTTATCATTAAAAGAATTTTCCTCTTATCTCTCAATGTCAGTTTACTCGGACGACCACTCCTAAGCTTTTATTTAAGTCCGATGAATTTTTCAAACGTTTTTTAATATCATATGCAGTTGCGTAACTCTTTTTCACTATGTCACTAATTTTTTTTCCTGGGGGGGAATCGGCTAAGGTGATTTGTGACAAGTGACAGTCACATTCTTGGTTTCGGTATCGTGTAAGGTGGTAGTCACTGTGACTGTCACATTTTTGTTACAGTTTTCTGGTGACAGCTATTTAGCTATCACTTTCCTATGTTCTGGGCCTTTGATATGGCTTTGTTTGTGCTTTTGTGTGTTTTATAAAATATTAATGTTTCCGTGCTTGGGACTATTTTTAAGCGAAGATGAAGAGCCCAATGAGAGATTAATGGAAGTTAGAATTCTGAGGAAGAATTTGAGAAATCGGTCTAAATCGGTTTCCTTTCCCTGTACGCCGACAAAATGTATAATTGGCCAATAAATGAATTGAATGCAATAATAGCATTTCTAATATGTACATTATTTACTTTTCCCAGTATTTGTGCCAAACAATCGGTGACAACGGCCCTGATTTTAATTTCAAAATTTCCTTTTTAACTATCTAACAGCTGTCTTAAGGCAGCCCTACACGGCGAACATGTTCGCCGATTTTGTTCGTAAATTTGCTGTGAATGTCGCCGAGTAAACATAAATAAATAACCATAAGCGCAACCACTTGTGCTTATTTATCGTACATGTTTACTCTCTGAAGAATCAGCACGAAATGAATGTTCTCCAAATGTGTTCGCCGTGTAGGGGGTAACGCAAACGAACGGATTCGGCGAACATGTTCGCCGTTTAGGGCTACCTTTATCTATCAGTAATTCCGAAAAAGCAAGTGTTGCTCCTTTTCTAAACTTTTTTGTGACAATCTTACCCGATACCAAAAGATGATGATAGTCACATATGACTGTCACCAAAGTGACTATCACCTATCACCTTAGCCGATTCTAGCCCTGATTCACCACTTTAAAAAGATTTCAAATTATCTTTCGCTCTTCAGAAGTAGTTTCTTCACTTTTACGTACCATTCTGCTCATATCAGTAAATTGTACTTTGCTGTATCAGAGCTGATATCAAATTATAACAGTAAATACCTTAAAGTTTAAAATATACTCGTTCAAGCGTTGTATTTTGTTATTGTGTTTGGAAATATAGTGTGCTATTTAGAAATTACGAATACTTTTGTCCAACCAAATTCTCAATTGTTTAATTACTTTTATTGCTACTGTTTGTTTTCGTTATGGAATTTATTCTGAGTTTTATATAATTTGTTGTATATATCTTTCTCTATAAGATGAGAACAACGTTTTCCAAATAATAACTTTTCTAACTTGTCTTTTCCCCTTTTTATTGGTAGTAACATCACATTACGAATACTTTTGTCCATCAGAGTATTCCCTTCACAATTTCACAGCTGTCGAGTACCCAATTAAAATGCAAAAATTAATTTTTCTTTTTTATTATGAATATAGTAGTACGCTTGTTATGTGAGTAGATGTATGAAGTAGGAAAATGCTTACAGTAATTGCATCTTTTCCTTTTGTTTTTTTTTTGGTAATTTGGTTTTTTTTTGTTGTTGGGGTATTTCGTTCTAAGCATACTATTGCTTGTTGGTACTTGGTACCTGAAGGATATAAAACGGGATTGTTAATATTTAGTTTAACCTGTTTTTTGGTTTCAATCATAATTATGAGTATTTAGCAAATTACTAAGTCAATATTATGAACTACAGTTTAATACATATAAATATATATATGTGTTTTGAATGTGTATAATTATGTTAAGAAAATGTACTTATATTAAATGAATGTTTACAATATGAAGTGAGTAAATATTGCGACATACTGTCTGTACTACATGTTTGAATGTCTTGCAAACTTATTTTTGTATATATGATAACAAAGGGAATTGCTTTGAATTAATCGACAATTTGTGGATCGGAACAAAATCTATTGGGTGCTTTAATGTTCTCCTGAAAATCGCACTGCGATGATATCTGAAACAAGCATAATCGAATTGATACAGAAGAGAGTATGCGATGATAAAGAACTTTGCATTGTGCTAACATAAATAATTTAAGATCATTGAAACAAAAACAAAGATGTTTCGCTCCGATTCAGGATGAAATTGATTATTTACAAAGGATGTATGCTATGATCATAGTTTTATGGGATAACTAGTACAAATGGTTATATTAACAATAGTGAGAGCTTGAGTAACATGAATGTGTAAAAATCCAAGGGTATCTATTATGAATGTATTTTTACATAGCTTTTTGTTTTCATGATTAAATTATAACTAATTTTAAATACTAGTCTTTGAAACAAATTCATGTAGAATATCACATGCCATTTCAATGTTATTTCTTGATATGCCCAATGCTGTTATGGCGTTTTCTTTCGAGTAACCTTCGCTCATCAATCGAGCTATGTATTCTAAATTGATGTTTTCGTATGGCACGTTACAGTCTTTATTATTGATTGTCACATTTTCGTACAGTAATGCGTTTTGTTGTTGTTGCGAACTATTAGATCCACTTGATAATGATGATGACGATGATGCCACTTGTTGATTAGGGATGAAATTGGTAAAGGCCTGTGAATTGTAACGCACTTGATTGGTATATGGGTTTGAATTTGAAGATACTGATGCAGTCGTATGGTATGTATTATTGCTACTTTCCGATATACTTGCACTAATTTCATTGGTTTCTATTATTGTTGCGGGATTAGTTGCTAAAATTCTAGCTTCTAAAGGTCTAGTGTCTATAATTCCGGATATGGTTTCGGCTGGACCTACAATTTCATCGTCGGCCAATGAACGTTGTGTTTGTGGTATTATTGGTGATGAAACTGTCGGTGTTGTGGCCGAAATTCGCTGAAGTCGCAATTCATCGGCAAGGGTGTCTAAATTCTTTTGAACCTGATTATGACGTGGTATCGGTGGGGCCGTAGTTCTTGGTACTTCAACAATAGCAGTAATATTTTCCGAGCTTTTACTAAGGCTGCATGCTTGTAAAGGCATACTGTTCAAATTGAGCATACTTGAGGTAATGTTGGGAATCGAAGCCGGTAATTGCTTAACATGTTGCTGTTGTTGTGATTTAGTAGTGTTCTCGACACCAGGTGAAGATTTCCTGGGCGGCAAAGGTGGAGCAATTGGATTTTGATGATTGCTAATATTGGGATTTTGTAATATTGCATAAGATGAATTGCAATTTTCGTTGTTTTCCGTTGACATTGCTTTCGTAAAGGATGATTTACTGTTGATACTTGACATCGAAGATGCTGTCGAACAACTTCCCATAGACGGTGCACTCATACGATTTGTCGACTTGGCAGTTGATGAATTAACAGATGTATTTACGCAGGATGAAGATGAGGATAAATTAGATATTTTGCAACCGTTGACAGTCGTACCATTGACGACATGCAGCGGGGGCGCTGACGGCTGCGGATGTGATTGTGACGATGGAATGGATAACGATGGTTGATTACCAGCATATAAATCATTTTGAACTGCCATCAAACTGGGAGTAGTGCTTCGACGTGTTAATCGCGGTGATGAATGGGGGCTTTGTTTATCTGTACGTGATGAGGATCCCATACTGTTACTAAGTGCATGTAACGAAGATGTTGCTATGTTAAATTCTCCAAAATCCTGCAATCAAACAAAATGGAAAACTGAAATATAAACAATGCACATACATATATAACAGTTAAAATATGAAATAAATACATATGTATGTACGTGCGTGCGTTTGAAAAATTAGATACTTACCTGACCGACTAAACAATAGAAAAATGCAAATGAACATTTCAAAGAATGCTTCATCATTCGTAATAAAGCTTCAATACAAACTTTTAAGTGTGGGCTAAAATAGGGTGTGCAGTTCTTTACGAACTACAGAATTCATTAAAATAGTATAATGTTGCTTAACAAAACAGGAAGTAAGAAATCACTAAGAATGGTTTTAAAGTTGCATTCATGACACGTTTTGTGACTTCGCTATAATAGTATAAAAATAATCAAAGTAAAAGAAAACAAAATGCAATTACTATTTCAAAACAAGAGGCATGCAAAACTCTAAGTGTCACACCTATGCATCAATTATTCTAAAACCAATCAACCAATCATCAAACACACTACACAAACCATCAGCTACTATAAACCCAAACATTAAAACAAAACAAAAAAAAAAGAGATTTTTTACGTACAACTCATATTTATTAAATTCATTTTTATTAGATTATATAAAAAAAATATATGTATGTTATGTTCTAATATAAATTGTATATTTGTAACAATTTTTAATTTATTCGAATTCCATAAAAATATATTTTATAATGGAAAACCAGAATTAAATAAGGAAAAGATAAAATAAAACAGAAACTCACTCCACTTTAGTGAATTTTCGCTAATTCAGATTTGTTTCGATAGCACAGTCTCATGAAAAATGGTATTGAACATAGCATTTAGCAGGCTTATTCTAATGGATGTAAGAGTAGTTATAGTGTGATCTTATTGTCTAACAAGCAGCATCTTCGTTTGATAATAATTATCTTTGGAAGCTCAAACAGTACAACGACGTTGTTATAATCATGAATATAACAATTTTAATTATTTAATCTGTATCTATCATGAAAATAACGCAGCAAGGAATAATTTATAGATTGTACCTTAGACCTTGTTCTCCTCAATACATACGTCTGGGCTATGTATTAAACATCTCTTTGAATCTATCTATAATTATGTATGTACTTAACATTTGGCAATGAATACATATATACTGTATTTCGAATTAATGAAGAATGAAAACCGCTATTTACAATAAAATAAACTCGGATTTAATGATTTTTATAAATGAAAAACTGAAGAAGGTATTTGCATAGCATATACATATGTACAAGTTAATTAAAAAAATAAAACAATAAATAATAAATTAGTGAGATTTTAAGAAGCGAACGAACACAGTTTATAGATGTCACATATGTATGTATATATACATATATTCAATTCAATTTTAGCACAGTAAAATAACCAAGTGCATAAAAAACAAAACAATGAAACTAATAAGGAACATACGTAATTGCGTATATTCTACTTATTCAATTAGATCTACCTTACAATGAACATAAATGACCTTATGGGCGATATATTTTCTAATTAACTAAACTGTTTTTTTTAGATTGTTTTATTTCACATTTACAAAACAAAATAAAGGCAGATAAATACTATATCATGGTAATATGATCAAGATTTATTTACTTAAATAGTAACAGTTTATTAACTATACCTCTGTGTCGTCGTCATCAACATTTTGATGTCGACCATTTGTTGAATTTCTATTATGTTGTTTTCTGGGATCGAAAGCGTCAACAACAATCTGTTCAGTTCCTTTGATTTCTGCTCTGCAGAATGGGCACCCCTATACGAGTACGTATATACTTATTTAGAAGCAAAGGTACTATGATAAAGAGCAATTGCATTACCTGGCCCTCAGAATCGACTTGCCATGATGTTAGGCAGGGCGTACATAGCAAATGACCGCATGGTTCGATTCGAATGTCCTTATCGTTCTCTGCACATATTTTGCATAACTGAAATGTGCTTCCTGAAATGAATGCATCAAAATCAAATTAACAATTAAATATTCAATATGTGCTCGTTGCGAGACGCACCCATTTCACAATACAATTCATATTGTTCTTGTGTCACGGTTATATGATCTTCGGTTGGGCTTTGTACGGCTGACGATAAGTCTGGATTGTACGGTTGACCGTCTGGATATAAATAAAAGCCTTCCCTACAAGAAGTATCGATCGAGTTTAGTTTCAACATGTACCCACGTTTTTGTTAAATTAATGAATCTACATACCTGTGACCGTCTAAAAGAGCCTGACATAATGATTTGTTTTGTGGTATAGTTTGTAAGATTTCTCCATCACTTGTTACGTAACCAATAGCCCATTGACCCAATCTCGTGCACGATAATCTATATGCAAACATGTGTTCTTGATATTTAATGATCTAATCTAAGATTAAAGGAATGCCATTTACCTAAATACATAACTTCCGGCTTTATTGATATATCTCTGTAGTCTTGCCTTAACTTCATCGTACGTTAGAAAAGCCACATATCCTGGATGAGTAACAGCTAAAATTTGCCAATTTCTGAGCAATGTCACCCACGGTTGAAATAATCGGGTGAAAACATCGAATTCAAAATTCGAAATGTAATCATTGCACGTTAAATCGATCGTTGTTTTTAAGGCCATCGCTTCAAGCCCCGATGATATTGGGTGTACTTTGTTCAGTTCCTGACGAAATATTTTCCATGGGACTAATGTACTAAAATAAGTAATGAAATATATTATTTTTAACATGTCACGTACATATAGTACTTATTCGATTAAAAAAGAAATTAATAATCCGATAGCATTCTGTACATTGGATTAAGACGCATTTCATGAATGGAGAGCAAATATGTTTGAGTACCTATTTCCAAAATTAAACTTCCAGAATTCAGCTGCATCAGCTTTCGTAATCCGAAATTGGTCTCCGGCAAATATACCATTCGGAAAGATTGCTTTCAATTCACTTAGCATGTGCGAAAAGACTAAACTAAGTTTAGTTAAATTCCGCCTGTAGTGCGAGTTTTCGTCAAACATCTTGTCCTTGCCTTCCTTAAACAATTTGATTGCCTGCTTGCATTTTCTCATTAAATTGTTAATAAACACATTAAAATGCTCATTTTGGTGCAACACATGCATCTGGTCTTCATTTTTCGAATAAATTAATCGCAGACGCTGATAGGTATCGGGCAGGATGTCCAATATAAATGGTGGGCTATTCTTTAAATTCATCTTTGGATGTTGGCATAATTTCACTACTTTATCCATTAATTTCCATGTTTTTTCAAGCGTTTTTTTATCAGTCGACATCTTTTGCGGTCCACAAGCATCCGAAAAAGCACCCTGTAACTTTGAGAGAATTGAACTAATGTTTTTTGACTGCTGGATTCTAGTACGACTTGTCGCCATTTTTTTTCTTTTTGTTTATTTCTTCACACGACTGTGTATTTATCAAGTTCGATATCAAGTATACGTACGAGTATACGTATATATTCCAACGAACAATATCTTCCGCACCTCGTATATTAAACATAAATTAGGCAAATACGATTGAAATAAAACAGAAAAAGTTCACGACTCTCACAGGAAATTATTTATCTTTTATCATATATACTATGCGCATATATGTATTAGTATATGTCTCGTCTACACACTTCGTTCATCGTTCCGTCTGATTTTTCTCCGTCTTGTGTAGAAATCGAAATGTCACTTTACAAATCACACACGCATATCCGCATATACACCTTATGGGCTGTTCTGTTAAGCGCGATAGTGTAACCGAGACAACATGATCGCGCACGGTGAACAGGGGACTGACACTTTTCAATGTGAACAGTGGAAACGGCAAATTTTACTTTTAAATTAATCGTATTTACTCCACCATTACGTAATATGTACATACATTACACTAACAATATGAATAACATTTCTTGGCAAATGAAGCCCGATCGCGGAGAAAACCATTTAATTGTATTAAATATGGTTCTGAAGTGACCGCGTTATGCCGTCAGACAAACTTGAAACACTCGCGAATGTACTTTGACAATTGGAATTTCTTGGAATTGTAGAACAAAATGAACTTCGTAAGGGTAACGTTGCATCGTTCTAATTTTATTTATATTCTATGTACCAAACGACAATAACGACAATCTCAATCAGAATTGAAATTGGTCTATTTGGATTTATGATTTAAGCCCATAGGTGGTCGGCTCGTAAAATTTTCCTTTTCGAAATTTTTTATGTTGATACTCACGTTCCTGAGAGCACCGTGGCGCAGTTGGTAGTGTGTTGGCCTCTGACGCTGATGACACGGGATCGAATCCCGACACAGCCATGTCATCGAACGTGTTTTTCACGGTGTTTCTCCTCAGCGGGGTTCTGACAAAACCCCCTGTAGTAAAATTGTCATGACAAGCTTCTTGAAATTCGCCGTTCGGAACCGGCAATAAACTGTAGGTCCCTTTCACCTATGGGAAAATGAAATCACACACAACATGGGTGATTGAGAGAAGCTCGGCTCAGGTTCTTCATGGACTGTAACGCCAACATACATACATACATACTCACGTTCCTACATACATATGTTGTCATTGTCACGCACTTAAGATTTAATAACCCTGGAAGTGGGTTAAAGGAGATGCCGATGAAAATGTACCCCGTTTACATGCGTAGTCGAAAGATCGAGTCGAAACTGAGTTGAAATTTCGACCCAGGTTTTTCTGCTACGTAGTCGAAAGATCGAAGAGTTCAAACGTAGTTGAAGTGACAGTTAGTATGTATATACGGACCTTTTACTTTGATTGTGCTAGTCCTGCGTTGTGCCAACCAGCAAGCGAAAAGAAAGAAAAGCAAAAAAGATATCTCACACATGCAGAGACAAAATGTCAGTTCGACTCCTCGACCCAGGTTTACATGCATTTTTTCAACTCAGTCCAGCTCTGCTAGTTGGATCGAGTCGAGTCGACTCTATTTCAACTCGATCCGCGATTATATGGATTTCGATCCTAGTTGAATCCGGATTCAACTACGCATGTAAACGGTGTAAGTGATCTTAAATGCTTGCATATTGTACTGAAGGGGGAAGACCGAGTCCGGAAGGGAATTCCAGAATCGTGTGGTTCGGTTAAAGAAAGATTCACTACGTGCGAAGGCGGGCTTCGGGGTTTATTGGTGAGCATTCCTAGAGAGACGCGTGTTGCGGGAGAAATGTTGAAGAGGCGGAATACAACCGGCTATTTCATCAGAGCATTTTTTGTGGAAGTAACGATAAAACAGGGAAAGGCAGGAAACATTCCTGCGGTGTTCCAACGAGTCTAATGTTTTGGTAATGCTAGAGTCACTAGGTACATAGATGCAATGAGGAAGCACCGTTCAGCTCTAATTTAGGGCAAATGAACGCTTATAGATTGTAGCCACATCTAAGGGTGAGAAATATTTGTTGCATCTGTATAAGAAGCCTAAACATTTCGCAACCTTCTGGGCTATACTGAATATGTGGTCGTCCTAATTAAGATTGTGAGCAACACACATACCCAGCATGGAAACCTTTTCGGCTTCTGAGATGCATGTGCCATTTATGGATAATGGCTGCGGGTTAGTTATACGCCTTAACGACAAGAGACAGCATTGTGTTTTGGATGCATTCAATTCAACTCTATTGTTTTTACCCTATTGGATGAATTTACCAAAATTTAATGAGTTTAACATACTCACTGTTTACAGCCAAAAAACAGGGTCCTAAAGTAGTGAACGAATATGTGAAGCCAAGGGTACTGTCGTCAGCGAAGGAGTGGATTGGATTAGAAGTGGCAGGCACGAGATCATTATAAAAATGAGAAAGAGTGTCGGAGAAGGACGAAGTTCTGGGGAACACCAGCCTTTAACAAACGGATGTCAGACTTGAATCCGTCCAAAACAACTTAAATTTAACGATTCGAAAGGTAGCTTCTAATCCATTCAAGAATAGACTTATCGACCCCGAAACCATGCATTTTCTACAAAAGGGCTTCATGCCAAACCTGTCAAATGCTTTCGAAATCTACATACATTGCAACTATTTTGCTTTAACCTGCTTGGTGAAGCGAGCGATTCCACTTTTCGGCGAGATATGCTATAAAATCAACAGTGGATCTATTGCTACGGAAACTATAGGTCATTGAGGAGTTTGCGTTATTCAAGATATTTCATAAGCCGACGGTTAATCAGCCGAAGATTCATCTTTTTTGTGTAAAGGCTGGACTATTGCTGTCAGCGGTATGACCAGCAACATCGGGAATACGCGACAGCTCATTCATTGAGTTAATTGATTTAACTTAGCCCATATTTCAACACACCTTCCTTCGGGTGTTGTCTGTCCAGAATGTCGAAGCCGCCGTGAATTGTGTACATTGAAATCGTCCGATTTGATAGATAAAAAGGTTCCAACTGGGAACACGGAAACTTCAAGCCTTATCATCAATACTAGGCCAAGCTCTCCTGGCATGAATGCTGTCCTCGCATATGTTGGTGTTCTTCGCCACTTAATCTGGATCCGTCTGTATATGTATATATAAGCGCAGTACACACCTTCGATCAAAAGTGACGTTTTAGTTGAGTGTCACTCAAAACTGACAGTGTGTACATGTGAATGATGGTTTGACGATCAAAAGTGACGAGTTGCAAACATTTTCGTGGTTGCATGACGATCAGCGGCCATGTTGGTTTTGATCGACAGGGTGTACATGAATTGTGTTATTCAAGCGTTGGACATGGATGGGAGTAGATGAGAGCAGACAATTTCTCGAGGAATTTATAAATATTTACGAGTCCCACCGTTGTCTCTGTGACGTAATGTGTCCAGAATATATATGTCGGGACAAAAAAGACGAAGGTTACCAGGAATTAGTGAATTTACTGAAAAAATACAAATTCGCTGTCCATGGTGACTGCGCGAAACGATGTACTTTAATGATGTTTTGCGTGTCAAACAAGATCTACAGTGTGTACGTGAGGCACATCACTCAAAACTGACGTCTCTTTTGATCGCCAATTTTGATCGAAAGTGTGTACCGCACTATACAGATATATATTTTTTCTAAGTAATATGCGCGCACTCAAGTTTTAATAACCTTATTATGTCGACGACACAGTGTGGGCAGAAGGTAGAAAGGAAGTGGGATAGAGGAGATGCCGATGCCGATTGTCCTTCCATTACGTTTCCATTCATTATTTTTTTGCCTGTCCGTCCATTACCCATTCGTTTAATTCTTCGTTCTATTTTCGCAGAACCGGTATCCATTTTTCTACCTTTTAGTAAGAGATTAAGTAAAATCTCACTGGGTTTTTGTAACTGCGGCGCAATAGAGTATTTTTCAACAGTTCATTCATCGTGAAGAAGCACGCTTTGTCCTTATATTGATTTTGTTTATTTCTGGCAATCAATACGTTTCTCGGATAATTGAATTCGGCAACTGTTCCAAGACCCTTTTTAAAGTTAGGATGTAAAAAAACAGGTAGAAATTAGCCGTAACAGGTTTTACACTGATAAATTTGAACATTAAGAAAGAATGGAGAGTTGTAAACAGTATCCTTAACAGACATGTGTATAACGATCGAACTTTCGAGATTACAATTGAAAATAATTACACCTCTAATAAAATGGAAATCGTTAATGCCTTTAATAAATATTTTGCTTCTATTGCAATAGACTTGAAACCTTGCCCCCCCCCCCCCCCCCCCACATTTGTGGGATAAGCTCTACAAGGCTGGGTTTCGAGGGTCGGTGCATAACTGGTTTACTTCATATCTGAAAGACAGATCACAGAGGGTTAAACTAGAAGGGGTTACTAGCGATGAACTAAAAATTGATATTGGTGTACCACAAGGCTCTGTCCTGGGTCTTATTCTATTCTTAATATATGCAAATTTCAGAAGTAAAGTCACAGCGTTCGCAGATGACTTACGTTAATAAATCTTTTTGCATTAACTTACGTCAATAAATCTTTTTTTTTAAGTCATTGGTCAACTTAGAGCATGACATGCAAATCTTGGGGCAATGGTTCGCCAAACATGAGCTTCTTATGAGCGAAAAAACAAAGATTATGGTTTGCAGCTTAAAAACATCTGACTTAATTGACTGCAATATACGTTTTTATTCTTCCGCATGTGAAACATTTTATTTGTCTTCTCATGTTTATGGCAGATCCAACTACGTCTCAAATGCTCTTTGTACGGCCAAGTGCTTTAACATAGAATCGGTAGATAACTTTAAGTACCTGGGAGTTTTTATTGACAAAAATATGTACTGAAAATCACATACGGCGGAATTAAGAAAGTATATGTTGTCCGTCACGCGAAATAGATTTATGCTACAACCTTATTGCTCACGAAAGTTCCTAATGAGTATATACTACGGACTTGTTCACTCGAAACTGCAGTATGGCGTTTCCAGCTGGGGAAGTGCTTATTCTAACACCCTTGAGCCCATTGTTTTAGCCCAAAGGCATATAATAAGAATTATATGTAAAAAGGATAGATCTAGTAGAAGCTGGCCGTTGTTTCATCGCCTCCATGTCTTACCGTTAAAACATCTCTATGTTTATAAAGTGCTTAAAATCTTATTTATGCGTAGTGGTTACTCTTCCACTCTTAGAGGCTCAAACACATATAGTTAGAGGATAAATAATAAGGCATTCGTTAACATACCAGCCTCACTTAAAACTCACCACTCGAAATTTTATACTGTATCTGCACCTAAACTATTTAATAAATTACCATTCGAATTAAGAATTTTAAATGTTCCTACCTTGTTTTTAAATAATGTTGAAAAATGGCTTTTGACAATGCATAGCTCAGAAGTCAATTATGTTTGTTGTCATCACTCATTCGTAGTTCATCAGTTACACTCAGTTTGTAAAACCTAAACGGGGTAGCCGTGGTGCAGTGGTTAACATCATCGACCGCCGAGCGGAAGGTCAATAGTTCAAATTCGCTTCTTAGCCAAGAAAAAGTTATTCCTATACGGACAAAAAGTATGCAACGCAGTTGTGAATGGAAAGTGACCAGACGTACTGCTTGCAGGCATTACACTCACAGTATATGGTCAACCGAAATTCATCCTCTGCGTATGCAATACTAAAGTGCTTGAACGAATTACTTCGGACAAACGCGGAATTTGGTCGGTTCTCGTCCTATCTAGGTCTAGGACAACCACCCCTGAGAGTAGTGAACGAACATCAACGACCCCAACCACTGCACTCCGTTGTGTCAACACATCATAAGAGAATATAGAAACTCTTGAACCTGCGCGAGTCTCTAAAAACAAAAAAAAAAAAACAGCCAAACAACCACAACCAAATAAAATTTGTGTAATTTGTTGAAAAAGTCGTAACTTTAAGTCATGTATCTAAAATGAATTCAGTAAACTTTATGAAATTGGAAACGAAAAGAATGAATGAGTTATTTGCTGTAGCCTGCTGCTTTGTATCTCGCTGCTTTCTTTGCTATATTAGGGTTCCGTACCCAAAGGTAAAACGGAACCCTATTACTAAGACTTCGCTATCCGTCCGTCCGTCTGTCACCAGGCTGTATCTCATGAACCGCGATAGTTAGAGAGTTGAAATTTTCACAGATGATGTATTTCTGTTGCCACTACCACGACAAATACTAAAAACAGAACGAAATGAATATTTAAGGCGGGGCCCCATACAACAGACATGATTTTCATCTAAAAATCCCCTTGGTCTCCATTCTGAACTAAGGTTAGTCGACAATATCCCACAACCAGTAGCAAACTTCCCAGTTTTGATCTCTTTTGTGTCTTTGATGAATTAATCCTAGCTGCAAACCTTTTTCCCATATTTCCCATTATTGTTTGTCACTTTTGCACATCGTTGCTGTCAAGTAAGATAATTGATTTGAATTCAATGGACACTTTGATGATCAACTATCTCATCATGGAGATTTTTGATTTTTTTTTTAGATCTGAGCTTTATTCGGTAGCGACCAATTAAACTGTCTGTCAAATCGACACCACCCATATGCTTATTATATTTGTTTACAATGTTCGGACAGTGTATTTCCACTTGCTGTTTCTTTGAATGTGGAATGTTAGGCCCCTAAACAGACCACGTGCGGCCGAACAACTTGCGGACGCCCTAGACCGCTATAAAGCGGACATAACCGCCATCCAGGAAATGCGATGGAATGGACCGGGTAAAAAGCGGATGAAAAACTGCGACATTTACTATGGTGACTGCTATAGGGAGAGAGGACAGAGACTATTTGGATGCGGATTTATTGTTAGAGGTGGACTAAGACATAAAGTCCTAAGTTTCCAGTATGTGAGTGAACGCCTCATAACGATCCGCATCAAGGCGAATTTCTGTAACATCAGCCTCATATGCGTCCATGCCCCCACGGAAGACAAGGATGACTCAATCAAAGATGATTTCTTTGATCTCCTAGACCGAACATATACCAAATGCCCCAGCTATGATACCAAAATCATACTAGGGGATTTTAACGCTAAGCTGGGTAAAGAAAGCATCTTTGAGCGGGTCATCGGCAAACACAGCCTACATGACACCACATCCGATAACGGACATAGGATGATCGACCTTGCCACGGGGCGAAATCTTCTTGTAGCCAGCACACGATTTTCCCACCTCGATATACACAAAGGCACCTGGCGGTCGCCAGATCAATCAGTCACCAACCAGATTGACCACATCGCGATTGACGTCAGACACTCCTCCACTATTCTTGATGTTCGCACTTTCCGAGGAGCGAACATCGATTCAGACCACTATCTTGTAGTAGCCTAGATACGTCAGCGCATAACACGAACACTGCGGAGTAGAGTTAGAACACCAAGCTATGACGTCGGAAAGCTACTATCGCCGGAGATCGCCAGTGCTTTTGCCAACCGCGTCTCCCTTAAGCTCTCCGATACACCTCAATCCTCCACTCAGTCAGTAGAGCAACAATGGAGCCTGTGCAAACAAGCCCTGAAGAGCACAGCAACGGAAGTGCTGGGCCTTAAAGCTCCACCACGACGAAACACCTGGTTCGATGACGAGTGTAGAAGGATTCACGCGGAAAAGCAGGAGGCATACAAAGCCTCACTACACAAAAAAACAAGAGCGGCTCGGGAGCTCTACGAGCTTAAGAGAAGGGAGGAACATAAGCTTCTCAAGAGAAAAAAGAAAGAGCACGAGAAGCGGGCGATTGAAAACTTGGAGAGGTGCTATTGCAGGCACGACGTTCGAAGATTTTATCAGCGGATAAAACGAATGTCTCAAGGTTATAAAGCCCGAACGGAGGCCTGTAAGGATGAGAACGGACACCTAGTAGTAGAATCGCAATCGATGCTGAGAATTTGGAAAAACCACTTTTGCAGACTGTATAACGGCGATGACAACCAACATACCGCCGTCAGGCAGAATGATCATTTTTTAACGACGAAGATCGCAGAGAATTCCGTCTCCCTGACCTCGACGAAGTTGAGATTGCCATGTCGAAACTCAAGTCGAATAAAGCTGCTGGCGCAGATGGACTGTCTGCTGAGCTCTTCAAAGCGGCTGGGGGTGAGCTGGTTAGGAGCATGCACCGGCTCATCTGTAAGATATGGTCAGAGGAAAGCATGCCCGAGGAATGGAGTCTCAGCATTGTTTGCCCGATCCACAAAAAAGGAGATCCCTTGGACTGCGCCAACTATAGAGGAATAAGTCTCCTTAATGTCGCATACAAGATCTTCGCTGCCGTTTTGTGTGAACGCCTGAAGCCATTCGTAAACAAGCTGATAGGTCCTTATCAGTGTGGCTTCAGGCCAGGGAAGTCCACCATCGATCAAATCTTCACACTACGGCAGATCCTGGAGAAAACCAATGTGTTTCAAGTCGATACGCACCATCTATTCGTCGACTTCAAGGCCGCATACGACAGCGTAATTAGAGACGAGCTATATAACGCCATGTTTACTTTTGACATCCCTGCGAAGCTCGTCAGACTATGCAGGATGACCTTGGAAAATGCTCGCTGCTCCATCCGAATCGGTGAGCACCTTACCGATAGTTTTGATGTCAAAAAAGGATTTAGGCAGGGCGATGCGCTGTCGTGTGATTTCTTCAACATCGTATTGGAAATGATTGTGCAAAAATCACAGGCCAATACAAGAAGCACAATCTACTTCAAATCCTCGCAACTCCTTGCATACGCCGACGGCATTGACATAATAGGTAGATCGCAGCGAGATGTCAATGAGGCGTTTGCGAGTATTGAGATGGAGGCGGCAAAAATTGGTTTGGCAGTTAATGAGGGCAAGACTAAATATCTGCTGTCATCGAAAAAGGACATTTACCACCGACGTCTTGGACAGAACGTGCATATTGGCAGATATAAGTTCGAGGTAGTTAAGGACTTCATATACCTCGGCTCCGCGGTGACTTGGAACAACGACACCAGTTTCGAGATCAAGCGCAGAATTACTCTTGCCAACCGCTGCTTCTTTGGGCTCAAGAGGCAACTGAGAACTAGAGCCCTCTCTCGTACGACCAAGTTGACCTTATATAAGACCTTAATTATCCCGGTCCTGTTATACGACGCAGAAACATGGACTTTATCTTAAGCGGATGAGGAAATCCTTGGTCGTTTCCTGCGTTCGATTTTCGGTCCCATAAACACAGAGGAGGGTTGGAGGAGAAGATTCAATCACGAACTGTACGGGTTGTACAGCGACATGAGTCTGGTCAGGCGTCTACGGATCCAACGCCTAAGATGGCTAGGCCATGTAGAGCGAATGGACACCACAGCCCCAGCCCGTAGAGTCTTTGAATCCAACCCCGAGGGACGAAGAAATAGAGGACGGCCGCACTTAAGGTGGCGCGCACAGGTGGAAGGGGACCTCAACCAACTGGGCGTGCGGCATTGGAAAAGACTAGCGAAAGATCGTGCTAGAGGCATGTTGGATCGTGGATAGGCATGTTGGTTGAGGCCCAGGTTCACCCCGAACTGTAGCGCCCGTTAAGTAAGTAAGTAAGTAAGTTTCTTTGATTTATCAAGCCGCTTAACAGTCGTCATTGGTAATAAATTAGCAAGCTTATTGTCTTTCCAACAAAGTTTACAAACATTAATGCTGTCAATTTGTGTGAAAAATTCGAAAGACTTTCCACGTGGTTCATTCTTCAGGTCATTATCAGTGGGTAATTTATTATTGACAAGCCTGTTTCGGCGAACAGTTCACACGGAGTATACCTATTCCTTTTTTTGCTAGTTCGACAACCAGCGGAAGTGTTGTATAAAAGTTGTCGAAGTACAAATTGTGACCAACATTTTCGTTCACAGATCTGGTCAATCTCATAACCACGTTAGCACAAGTTCCCAGGTAAGGCTCAGTTAACAATATTTTATCTGCTTCTTCTTTTCCCGTGTAGATCTCAAAATTATAGGAAATTCCTGAAACTCCGCTCAACACAAACAATTTAAATCCCCATTTGTGCGGCTTGGCAGGCATATTGTTGAAAATAAAAGTGCTGAACGCAACCTCCAACCATTCGAGGATGTCATCTGTTAAGACAACCACGAATGACAGTTGGTTGATGAATGTGGTTTCTTTTCTTTGTCTGTTCTGAGAGCTGAAAAGAAGGTTGTGAACTACTTTTTGAAGTTTGCTATTTTCGTTTTTAATAAATATTTCTAACAAAACTCACAATTGCCTTTCTTTTCGAGTGAGCGATCTACGGACAGAACAAAATCCTTCAAAAAATAAGTTTGAATTGTATTTAAAGTAATTATTTAAATTTGCTACCAAAAAATTGTATTTTCTTCAAAATGGCGACGTCAGGAGCATGCAAGAGCTGTGATTTGCCAGATGAAGAAGACGACATGGTGCAGTGTGATTCTTGCAAGAATTGGCATCACTTCTCGTGTGCTGGAGTGGACAATTCGGTGGCAGAAGGACCTTGGCAGTGCAAGGAATGCAAAGGAAATTTGTCAGGGAGAACCAGCAGAGAGGTAGAAGGAGCATCAGAGTTTTATGTCGGAGCATCGGTAGCGGCAGGCGGTCCAGTTACGGCTGCGTCTTCATCAGAAAAGTCTGACTTCATAGAAATGGCAGATGGCAACGGCGACAGCATGGCGTCCAAAAGAAATAACGGTGGTAGAATTAGCTTCGCAGCAAAGACAGATGGTCGTAGCGACGGCGTGGCGGCGAGAAATAGCGGTTCAGTGAATGGCGTCCTTTCTTTGGCTGAACAACTAAAACGTCTAGAAGAGCAGAAACAGATTGAATTGGATTTCTTGGGAAAGAAATATTCACTTTTGGGATTAGCGACGGACGGAAATCAATGCAGAATTAAAAGAACAGATAAGTGTAAGGTGGGAAATACGCTGCGTGTATTGACGACTGAAAACATGGCATGTCGTCAAGCACTTCCAAAGGAGTTGCCAACGTTTAGTGGAAGGCCAGAGGAGTGGGCAATTTTCTACAGCAATTTTAAATATAGCACAGAACTATGTGGGTACACAGACGCCGAAAACATGGTGAGGCTTCAAAGGGCATTGAAGGGTGCTGCTTTAAAGGCAGTAGGTAACCTGTTGCTATTCCCATCAACGATTCCAGAGGTCATCAGTACACTTAAGATGCTATATGGTCGTCCTGAGTTAGTGAGTCGCACGATGTTGGAGAAGATCAGAAACGAACCAGCACCAAAGGCTGAGAAATTCGAAACACTTGTGGTTTTTGCCCTCTCAGTTAAAGAACTCTACTCAACGATGGAAGCCGGGGGTTTGAAAGAATATATAAGGAATCCAGCGCTGCTCCAAGAATTGGTCGACAAACTTCCTCCAAGTGTGAGACTGAATTGGGCAATGTATGCAACCTCTTTACCAGAGTATGGTTTGAAGGAGTTCAGTGCCTGGATGAACACCGTGGCTGTAGCAGCTACTACGCTGACGACACCTGGAGCAGATTTAAGGCCCGGACGAAAGACAGGACATGTGAATTCACATGTGGAACACAAGATAGAGAAGAACGTTAAGAAGGCATGTTGCTTTGCGTGTAATGGTGAACACAAATTACTGGATTGTAACGTATTCAAGGATCTGTCTGAGTCTCGGAAGTGGGAAATAGTCACTAAAAATGACATATGTTCGATTTGTCTCAAACATTTCAAGAGGTCAAGGTGCCTTTCGAAGAAGGTCTGCGGTGTGGAGGAATGTTCTAGATTTCATCATCCGACTCTTCATACGGCTCAGAGGAAATCCGAGATCTCAAAGGGGTTGAATTGCAACCAGGCAAACGAAGACTTTGAAAACGTTTTATTCAAAATTGTTCCCGTAACCATATATGGAAAAGAAAGGTCAGTCAATACATATGCATTCTTGGACAGTGGCTCTTCGTTGACGTTGGTTGAACGAGGTTTGATGGACTCCCTGGACATAAGAGGAGTAAATAGTCCTTTGTGCCTGCGGTGGACAGCTGAGATCGCACGTTGGGAAAAAGATTCTGAGGTGGTTTCAATGGAGATTTCTGCTGTTAACAAAGGCAAACGATATCGTTTGACAGATGTCCATACGGTTGATCATTTGGGTCTACCACGGCAGACATTCGATGCTAAACTCGCTCAAAGGAAATATCGCCATCTGCAGGGATTGCCGTTGGCCTCACTTCGACAGGCACAGCCGCGACTATTGATTGGTCTTAAGAACGAGAACTTAATCGTATCATTGGAGCATCGCGAAGGTGCATGTAACGAGCCGTTAGCAATGAGGACTAGGTTAGGATGGGTAGCTTGCGGAGGAACAGGTTTATCTTCGGGAGGTGCTCACACTGTTGGTCATCACGTTGAGGTCTGTGAATGTGATCATCAACTGCATCGAGAAGTTCGTGAATTTTTTGCGTTGGAGAATCAAGGAACCGGAAGGGCATACTTGGAAACAGCGGAGGAAAAGAGAGCAAAGCAGATGTTACAGTTGGTGACGAAACGTGTGGGGCAGCGTTTTGAAAGTGGACTCCTGTGGAAATTTGACTATGTCACGCTTCCTGATAGCTACTCAATGGCGTTTAGTCGTCTGCAATGTCTGGAGCGGAAGATAAAACAAGATCCGGAACTTCTATCAGCCTTGAATTACCAAATTGAAAACCTGGTTGTTAAGGGCTACGCTAGAAAACTTACCTTGGAAGAGCAAAAAGAAATTCATCCACGCACATGGTATTTACCGACGTTTATTGTAAGGAACGCGAACAAGCCAAACAAAATACGTCTAGTTTGGGATGCCGCAGCTAAGGTAGATGGAATATCCTTGAATACCATGCTTATGAAAGGACCTGACCAGCTTACATCGTTGCCGGAAGTTATGTTTGCATTTCGAACTCACATGATTGCTATATGTGGCGATATAGCTGAAATGTTCCATCAAGTTCGTGTGAGAGAGGAAGACCGTCATTCACAAAGGTTCTTATGGCGCGGTGGAAACTCCAAGACTGTACCAGACATATATGAAATGGAAGTTTTAACATTCGGAGCTACGTGTTCACCAAGCGTCGCACAATTCGTCAAGAATTTAAATGCCGAAGAATTTGCGGAAAAGTATCCTAGAGCTGTTGCAACGATAAAGGAACATCATTATGTAGACGACATGATGGACAGTGCCGACGCAGTTGAAGAAGCGATCCAGTTGGCTAAAGAGGTACGCCACATACATGCACAAGGAGGTTTCATCATCCGGAATTGGCTGTCAAATTCCAAGACTGTGATCAAGCAGTTGGGTCAAGTTTCATCAAAAGAAGAAAAAGCCATTGCAGTTCCAGAGGAAGAGACATCGTTAGCAAAAGTGCTGGGTATTTGGTGGAAGACCGAGGCTGATGTTTTTACATTTTCTCTTCGTTTACCGACGCTCCAAGAGGATATTCTGAATGGAACAAGTATACCAACGAAGCGTGAGCTATTAAGACTACTAATGACAATTTTTGATCCATTGGGTTTTCTTGCTCAGCATATGATAAAATTAAAAATACTCTTGCAGGAGGTGTGGAGACTGTCAGTGGACTGGGATGAAGCCATACCAGGAAACCTTCATCAGCAATGGAATGACTGGCTAAAGCTGCTGCCTCGTGTACAAGACATCGAAATCCCGAGGTGTTATTCAGCATGGAAGATAACGGCGGAGTCTTCAGTACAGCTGCATGTATTCGTTGATGCAAGTGAGCAGGCAATGGCGACAGTAGCCTACTTTAGAATATGCAACGGCAACGAGGTTACTGTCAACATCATCATGGCGAAGACAAAGGTGGCTCCCAAACTTCCATGGTCCATTCCGAGAATGGAATTGCATGCAGCGTTAATGGGGGCAAGACTAGCAGCCTTTGTAACAAGAACTCACAGCATCCAAATCAGTAGAAGGGTGATTTGGTCAGATTCTCAGACTGTACTCAGCTGGCTAAGATCAGATGCTAGGCGATACAATCAATTCGTCATGTATCGAATCAGTGAGATTCTGGAGACGACGGAGTTGAGTGAATGGAGGTGGGTTTCGTCCAAGAACAACGTTGCAGACGATGCTACGAAGTGGAGTCAAAAATCAACGCTTTCAAATGATGATAGATGGTATAAGGGACCGTCCTTCTTATATCAACCAGAAGATCAATGGCCTAAGAAGACAGTCCGAGATTCAGAAGAAAATCTAACGGAACTTAGACCAAGGTACGTATTGACTCATGTGACTTTGGAACCAATGATAGATTTGGGAACATTTTCATCTTGGAAGAGACTGCTTCGTACAACCGCGTGGATGCTTCGTTTCGTCGAGAATTGCCGAAGTCATAAAGGAGAGTCAAGGTCAACAGGTGTGCTCACAGGAGCAGAATTGCGGCTAGCAGAGCATCTCCTGGTAAAGATTGCACAACGACAAACTTTTCTAGAGGAGATTGCCACCCTTAAATCGGGAAAACAAATCAAGAAGTCCAGCGCTCTGTTCGTCTGTTCACCATGTCTAGACCAGGAGGACATTCTTCGCATGAAGGGACGTATTGATCGAGCTACATGTGTTGACGAATGCACAAAGAAACCGATACTTCTGCCGAGGGATCATCAAGTAACTGAGTTGCTGTTGGCTTACTGGCACGAAAGATACCACCACTGTTGTCATGGTACAGTACTTAATGAAATACGTCAGCGCTATTGGGTCCCAAAACTTCGGAGCAAACTTAAAACAGTTAGACGGCGTTGTAAGGTATGTTGCATGCAGAGGGCTCAACCGAATATTCCTGAAATGGCAGCTCTACCGGCCGCAAGGCTCGCGGCATATGAACGTCCATTTACTTATGTCGGAGTTGATTACTTCGGGCCAATGGTGGTCACTGTAGGAAGAAGAGCCGAAAAACGTTGGGGTGTTCTGTTCACCTGCATGACCATACGCGCAGTTCATTTGGAAATGGCCTATAGTCTGTCCACTGACTCATGTATCATTTGCATCCGCAATTTCATAGCTCGTCGCGGCACACCACGAGAGTTCTTTTCGGACAACGGAACTAATTTCAAAGGAGCTGAAAAAGAGTTAAAAGAAGCATTTCAACATTTAGACAAAGGAGCTTTGGCGCAAAAGATAAACTCATCCGAAACGACATGGAAGTGGAACTTCAACCCACCAGCAGCACCTCATATGGGAGGATCGTGGGAGCGGCTAATAGGATCAGTGAAAACAGTACTTAAGGAAGTCACTCGAAACCAAAGACTTCAGGATGAATCTCTGCACTCATTTCTCTTGGAGGCTGAAGCAATTGTAAACACTCGCCCATTGACGTACGTGGAGTTGGATGATTACGACGAAGAAGTGCTGACACCAAATCATTTTCTGCTGGGGTCGTCAAGTGGATCGAAGCCACCAGGTTCATTCAACGAAAATGACTTAGTCTTACGAAAAAACTGGAGAAGGTGTCAACAGTTAGCCGAAACGTTTTGGAGGAAATGGATAGAAGAATATTTACCAACCTTGACTCCAAGAACGAAATGGTTTAGTCCCTCAAGGCCTTTGACGGAAGGAGACATCGTAATCGTCGTTGACCGGAATCTACCACGATGTACGTGGCCAAAGGGAGTTGTGATTGCCGCCAACCGAGCAGCAGATGGTCAAGTTCGCAGCGCCACCATAAGAACATCAGCCGGAATACTTATACGTCCAGCCACAAAGCTGGCATTGCTTGACGTCAGAAAGGATGAAGAAAGTGAAACTGCAGTAGGGCAGCAGCATCACCAGGGGGAGAATGTTGAAAATAAAAGTGCTGAACGCAACCTCCAACCATTCGAGGATGTCATCTGTTAAGACAACCACGAATGACAGTTGGTTGATGAATGTGGTTTCTTTTCTTTGTCTGTTCTGAGAGCTGAAAAGAAGGTTGTGAACTACTTTTTGAAGTTTGCTATTTTCGTTTTTAATAAATATTTCTAACAAAACTCACAATTGCCTTTCTTTTCGAGTGAGCGATCTACGGACAGAACACATATACTGCTGCATGTAGCTACGTGCATTTGTGGAACATATCTGTTCATCTAACGACAAGCATTCCTTGTGCGGAATTGATGAAAATGTTTGTGTAAGGTGGTTTAAGAGTGGTCTTATTTAATGAAGAATCTACGAATCTTTTCGAACTCGTTAACTGACATCGCGTTCATGATGGTTCCATTTCCGGTAACAGGACTCCAACAGCGGTGAACATTTGGCACTTGTACTACTGATGTGAGAATACATATTCCTAAAAACTGTTTTACATGAGCTGTTGTTTACTGCGTGGTTTGGATCTTTTTCTGTTAAATACATCATTGATTCGGATACTATACTATTAATAAGTTCATCTGTGAAAAAGTAATTGAAAGTGCTTAGGGGTGTAGACAGCTCTTGAATACAACTCGGAAAAGAACTGTTGCCAGTAAACATTTTCTGATTTTCATCGAATTGGAAATCGATTTGCTTCCACAAAACTCTATTATATTTCGTGTTCAATTCAGCTTTTTCCTTTTAAAATCTCTCATATTAGTTGTCGAAGATGACGATAGAGCTGGATGAGATAAGTAAGAGTCTGCAATTGATACTTTCAAATTTTCAACCAAACTGTCGACGTCGTTGCAATCTTCTTCATAAACACCGTGGCATTGAGTTTTAGCCACCAAATCGTTGTCACTGAGCAACTCGTCACAAAGGCCATTTTCCGCAAAATCGTCTTCAGAATCCACCCACTGATCTAATATTTTTTCAATATCGGTATCCAATAACAGTTTATTCATACTTAATGTATGTATGTTGGCGTTACAGTCCATGAAGAACCTGAGCCGAGCTTCTCTCAATCACCCATGTTGTGTGTGATTTCATTTTCCCATAGGTGAAAGGGACCTATAGTTTATTGCCGGTTCCGAACGGCGAATTTCGAGAAGCTTTTCATGACAATTTTACTACAGGGGGTTTTGTCAGAGCCCCGCTGAGGAGAAACACCGTGAAAAACACATTCGATGACATGGCTGTGTCGGGATTCGATCCCGTGTCATCGGCGTCAGAGGCCAACACACTACCCACTGCACCACGGTGCTCTCAAAACAAAGTTTGCTACCGGTTGTGGGATATTGTCGACTAACCTTAGTTCAGTATGTGACTAAGGGGATTTTTTGGATGAAAATCATGTCTGTTGTATGGGAGCCCCCCTTAAATATTTATTTTGTTCTGTTTTGTCTATTTGTCGTGGTAGCGGCAACAGAAATACATCATCTGTGAAAATTTCAACTGACTAGCTATCACGGTTCTTGAGATACAGCCTGGTGACAGACGGACGGACGGCGAAGTCTTAGTAATAGGGTTCCGTTTTACCTTTGGGTACGGAACCCTAAAAAGTGGTACATAAGAATATTTTACTATTTAGTCGACATTACAGTTGTAAGTTCGTGGATTTTGTACAAAAAAGTCTGCTTACTTCATAATGAACCGCAATTAAGTCTGTGCGATTTTCGTATAAACCTTGCAGAGCCCCTGTGTAGATCTGGCGTGGCTATCCAGAAGACTAGAGGAAGACCAACAAACTCACCGTCGGTTTCACTTGAAGATCGAAAAAGAAGGTATCCAGAATCCCACGTACCATCCAGTGATGTAAGAAAGGATAAAATATCCCATTGGCCTGTATATATATATATGGAAAAGCGATTACGATGTAAGTTTCCAGACTGTGCCGGATTCACCTATGTACGTCAAATGCGAAAAATGTTGCGCTGCCTTATAAGACCAAAAATTGTTTTAGAGCTTTCCACATATAAGCATTTCTGTGTTTTTACTTTTTCTCAAACAACTTGAATTTTGATTTTCTTTTAATTCATATTATTATAAGGTCTAGCCTTCTGCTTATTGTTTTATTTTGTTTTTCTTAAATAACATATTGAAATCAACTTTCGATTGTTAATTGAATTGCGAAAGGCAACTGCGTTTTTTTCCCTACACTTTTACTTACACATAGTACACGTTTGTATGTCGTTAATTCATAGTGTTGCGGATATGATCCTCTTAGATCCTCTTTTCTAGGAAAACCGGTAGAACAATTTTCTCAAAATGTATGATTCTGATCATCTGTAAGCTTATTCAATGCAAAAATATTTAATTCATTGCAAAAAAAGAAAATCATGCAATAAAGGGTTAAATTTATTCGCAAAATCCAAAAATGCCTAATTTAGTAAAAGCAACTTATATTATACAGTGGTGTTCAGATAAATAGCACACCCGTAAGTTCTCATACATTATGTTGTGCCAAAAGTCTAAAAAGAAGCTCAGCTTTTTTTGTTTTATAACTGATGTGCGTTTATATGTACTTTATTCAAAAACACATAATTCCTTTAAATCAACTCAAAAATAATAATTCAAATTGGGAAAAAATGAAAAAGTAGTTGTTCGTTTAAATAGCACAGTCAGCGGAATACTTAAAAAAATTAATAAATACTCTAAAAAAGCCAATGTATTAGTAAATATTTTATTAATATTTTGTAGGATATTCCTTGTTTTTGTAAACTCTCCACTAAGCGCTTACATTTCTGGGCAGGTATAGCTTCTGACAAGCAGCCTTTATGGTTTGCCGAAATTCTTCTAAATTTTTTGAGCTGGAGTCTTTAACAAGGGAGTCAACATTATTCAGCAAAGATTCTCGATAGGGTTCAGATCGAGACTTAGGGCCGGCCAATCAAACAGGAAAATTTGTCGCTCCGAAAGCCAATTCTTCACTATCCGCGAAGTATGCTTTGGATAATTGTCACGCATAAAAATTCATGATACAGGCATAGGGTCGTCGGTATATGGCTCTATTTGGTTCTCCAGGATTAGCTTAAATTGATGTTGATTCATAATGCCATTTATTTTCACAATTGGTCCAGCGCCATGCCATGGCATCGCCGCCCCACCATTATGCTCCCACCGCCATTTGTATTTTTATTGTACATAGAGCTAGTGCTATCAATAGCAATGCGGCACTGCGACCTTTGCAGATCTATTGTGCCTGCTAGCCGACTTAGCCGAGTAGCCTCTCCACCTCCACAATGAAGTTGAGAATGCTTCTCGTAGGAGCCAGGGTGATCCCCTCAGGAGTCATAACTTCACTGAGAAGGATACGCTTCCTAAGATGGCAGAGAGCAGCACACTCACACAGTATGTGTTCCGCCGTCTCATCGTCCTCAAGACAGAGCCGACACTCAGTTTCAGACGAGAGGCTAATTTTGTTTAAATGATATCTCAGACCGCAGTGTCCCTTTAGATAGCTGACTAGTCTTCTGATATCCATCCTATTGAGTTTGAGTATGTCAATAGGGTGCTTGTTCAGGGGTCGTATAAGTCGTTTAGATTGACGGAGTCCCCGAACGCTGTTCCAAAAGGACAGGTGTTGTAATTTTTCCCACTTGTCTAAGAAGTAATTTATCTTAGACGCGGGAATGCCGCAGAATGGTTCCGGACCTATATACTTGTCACTGGAGCCCTTCCTGGCAAGTTGGTCGGCAATTTCATTGCCCTTGATACCTTTATGGCCTGGCACCCACCAAAGATTAACATTGTTTCTTTTGGCGAGGTCTTGTAGGGCGTCATGGCATTCCCTGACGGTTTTTGAGTTCGTGCTGTACGAACCCAGCGCTTTAAGCGCTGCTTGGCTATCAGAGAGTATGTTGATGGTTACTCCTCTGATGCCAGTCTCAAGATTTAGATTTACGCATGTTAGGATGGCATGCAGCTCTGCTTGGAAGATGCTGGGACTTATTCCCAGTGCCTTTGAGATTTTGCGTTTTGGTCCAAAGATGCCGGCGCCAACGCCGGAAGCCATCTTGGAGCCATCCGTGTACCACCTAAGGCCTTTGACATTTAGCAGGGGATCACTTTTTCCCATGCTGAGCGGTTTGGGATCAGTATCTCATATCTCTTGTCAAAGGTGAAGGTGTGTGGTAGTGCGTCCGAGACTGTAGTAATCATATCCAGCTCGGGAAGGTGTTGTAATATGGACATGTGGCCTGCGGTTCTACATGGCATATTTGTTCCCGAGCAGAGGATTCTGATTGCACTGCGTAATGCCATCCTTTTGATAAAAAGGTGCAGTGGAGTGAGTCCAATGAGTGCTTCTTGGGCTGCCGTGGGGCAGGTTGGCATAGCGCCTGTGATGCCTAGACACGCTAGTCTCTGAAGGCGTTGAAGCTTAACAATTGTAGTTTTTTGCTCAATTTTTGACCACCATACGGTGGACGATAGGTCTAACTATACAGTATCTAGGTATTGACCTAGACCGTAGACTCAACTGGAACTCCCACCGCCATACTTGACAGTCTTAATTGTGTGTCTGGGATGGTACTCTTGGTTCGTTGGCCTTCGTACATACTTTTTTCCCATCTAATGCCAACCTGTTGAACTTATTTTCGTCGCTCCACAAGATATTTTTCCAAAAGGACAAGGGTTTGTTCTTGTGAGCGTTTGCGAAAATAAGTCTTCTCGTTCGGTCTTTTTTTTTTTTTTTTGTTTTTTTTTTTTTTTTTTAGTTTTGAGACAAGAGGTTTTTCTGGCGATTCTTCCATGAAGCTGGAATTCAATTAACCGGCGACTTAGAGTTACGGCTGATATTTGGACATTGTGTTGGTCAGGTAGTAGCTGCTTTATCTCCCGGGAAGTTAGGAAAAGGTCGCTGCCACTGATTTTGTGGATAATTCTGTCAGGCACTTCTGACATTTTTCTTTTTTTGTTTTTCCTTACGGGATTTGCGGAAGATTGGCTGCACCGTATGACCTTCATTGCATTTTGAACAAGCTTCCTAGAGCACCTTAATGTCCTTGCCACCTCTGAAATAGTCTTTCCATCCTGTATCATGGTACCGACTGTTTGCCTCCTTTCCTCCGTGCAACGCTTTCGTCTGTCCATTTTAAATACTCCTATTTGTGTAAGAAATGAGTGTAATTATGGCTATCCTTAAAAAAGATTCACACTAACCTCACTTAAATCACTGAACATTTTTTTTTTTTTCTGACACACCATGATATGTGCTATTTATATGAACACCTAATTTGCAATGATCACCAACTCTAACGATTGCAGAACCAGGAAAACCTAACGGGATCTTCTTTGTAGTATGTTTTCATATTCATAACGGTACTACCTTGGGATATTATTGCCTTACTCCTGTGCAGCTTGTTCGTACAGTGTGTATTGCAAGCAAATACACATTTGAATAAGGGTGTACTATTTATAAGAACACCACTGTAGGTATATTGTGTTTTTTTTTATTATTATTCTTTTTTTTCGTGTATAACAATTTTTTTATCAGAAAAGTGAAGCTTCAATTTTCTCTTACATTTCTATTCGCAAATTACCTAACTTTAATTCATTAGCTATTAAGTGAGAGGAAAGCATGTGTGCGAAGTGGAATAGAGTGTAATTATATGTTGAAGTTACTGATGGCATTTATAGCTGTTTTCGCTTGTGTCTTGCTAAAGTTTTGTACTTTCCGGTTGAACTTGAAATTACAGTCAAAAGATCAAGAGACAAATATACTTAATTAGTATACTTGATGTACATATATCTTTTTTATATGTGTAGTTATTAAGGATGCGGAACTACTCAGATGACATAGATATCCATGGGTTTCACCAACTAATAAAATTGGAAGTAAAACAAGCTCAAGATATGATATCGCTTAATCTTTTACTCTAAACGGGTCTCATCAGGTTTTAAAGGAGTAAGCGTATACGCCTTTTTCCTCACATGGTACACCTTACTTACTTACTTATCAGGCCAGCAATCCATGGAGGATCTGAGCCTGACCTATAGTTGCCTTCCATCCTTGAGTTGTCCTACATCCATGATTACTTGGTCTTTGTACCAGAGGTTCGGTCTTCCTCTTCTTCCCGAGCCAGGAGGCTCGACTCTCTTAGCTGGAGCGTTGGTGTTCATGCACTCGATGTGGCCGAGCCAATGTAGGTGACCCTTTGCTGGGTACCTGGTCATATGAATATCTCTGGAAACGAGAGGGCGGAGGAGCTGGCTAGGGTGGGATCAAGTGCTAACATTGCGCAGATATCAGCTGAGGCCAAAGCACCACTCAGTGCGCTCTACAGGGATATAGAGACGGAGCTATTAGTGAAAGCGAATAAGCGATGGTGTCGCTTAGATACATGCGCAACGGCGAGATCGACTTGACCCGTCTATGATAAGAAAATAACGGAAAATCTGCTGAAGTTCAATCGTGGGAATATTCGACTGGCAGTCGGTGCCCTGCATGCTATCCTACCATGCAGCTCGGCTAGGCCAGCCCTACAATGACTTCTGCAGAAGCTGCAGGGACGAAGAGGAAATTGAATCCATTCGTCACGTGCTATGCGAATGTCCGGAGCTAGCCCAAAAAAGGTATATACTCCTAGGAAGATACTTCCTTTCGGGACTAGAATAGGTAGATAATATTGGCTGAACAGAATACTGGGATTTTTATCTTCGTTTAGCTCAACGGTAAATGTCTAAGTATCAACGGGTTAAATAAAACAAGTGGGCACAATGGACTCAACGTAGTCTACGTGAGCCTTGACTTTTTGTCAATAGGGCACCCATGTACCTAACCTAACCTACCTCCTTACCAAAAAATTTGTATAGCTAAACAATGCTGTGCAAGACTCAAATGTTCATAGAAAAATACTTAGCTTGGCAACGCAATAATTTTGATCGAGCTACTAAATTCTCAGTGTCAGAGCCCAAGTTTCTTCCAATCCCATATGCATATACAATATGAACTAATATAATGAATAGTTGGTATAATTAATAGAATAGAATAAGTACATATATTTTTTTTTAAAACAACCAATTCACATACCTAAATATAATCAAAGCAAGCTTCTCGAATGCAAATGAAAATCTCAACAAAGACCTAATCAGAAGGGAAACCTGTCCAACAGCACTTTGTATGGAAAACTGAGCTGAATACCGATTTATCACCAGCAATTGGATATCATTTAACAAAAACACTCCTATAGCGTGGTATTTTCCTCCAACAACAACGATCAATAGTAACAAATGCAAATAAATAAAATCGGCTAACAAGAGCAAGGAAAAACCGTCGTAAAGCCACAAGTGCTAAAAAAGAAAATTTCTTTTTACTGAACTCAGTTACTTTCGAATATGTATAGTGGCCAACAATACTGCCAGTTAACTACCCAGCCATCCAACTAACCTACCTCCAATAATATTTTAGTAGGCCTAACTATCACTATACATATGGTGTGCTCGAGTAGATATTACCTGGGAGAATAGCTTTTGTGCTAGGTCAGTTGTTTGTATTGTAATTCTTTTGTTTTTCGTATCAATTTGCTTAGTATAAAAAACGTTTTCAAAATTATAATTTTTGGTGTGATGATAAAACAAGATATTATTTCAATTCTTTGAAGATAGATGTATAGTAAGCAATACACGTATTATGTGGGTTCAGTCGAGTATATGTAATTAAGCGAATAAGACGTCTACGACATGAAGCTGGTAGAATAATAATTTACAATGTTTAATTTTTACACTTATCCTTCATCAAAATGATGAAACAAACGATTGCCTCGCAGAGTTCATGAAGTCAAATTAAGATAGGTTTAGCACAACTACAAATGTAGTCTAAAGAGAGGCAGACCGTATCACAAGCAAAACTAAATTTTAACGAGAACATAAAAAGAGAATGCAATGTATCGTTGCCTGTAGCATGTTATGTGCATGTCATGTGTACATATGGATTTGAATCCGGCACAGAAGAGATGCTTTTCTGTTTTGCATGTTGCATTTTCCCCAAATTCAAACCTCTCCCATATTGTCGTTAAAGCCTTTTTTCTTTCAGTGCATTAGTCATATGGTGTGTTTGTGTGCACAGTTCTTTGCTTTTATTATTATTAGATTTTCATTTTTTTTTTTCTTCATTCTTTCATCTCTGCTTTGATGGAGTTTTTTGTTTTGTTGTTGTTTTTGTTTTGTTTTGTAAATACATTTCCGATCAGAAACTTCATCTTTCGACGAAGCCACACTGTTCTTATTTCTCTTTCAACTTCACTTCGAATCCAATTCATTTCTACTGTCTACCGCCTTTCACTATAAATTACTAAACCTTGGCAATGAAATCTCATTCTGAATTAGAGCCTGAGACCTCACTCATCAACCACCGAGCCTTTGGATGGTGCTCGTGTTTTAGTCACTGTTTCCTTAAAGTGTAGTGTTACATTTGGTATTTTAAGCAACGAATTCATACGCAAAAAGCACGTGCAATAAAAAATGGAATGACTAGTACTAGTAGTGTTTCGTTTTAGAAGTACATGTACTACATGTGTACATTCGTGATATTATGACTTGAGTGTATTTTTTAAAAGTGACTGGCTGAAAGCAAAACAGAGCATAAAAAAAGAAATAAACGTGTAATATAGTGAACTCTACAGGAGTCCATAAATCTTTTCTTGATATTTATTACTGCATAGACCTGAACAAGATATAGAAAGTTTCGAAGAAGAACTAGTATTTGGGATTAAACATGCTTAGAATGGGAAACTTAAATCTAACTCTCACGATCTTGTTGGCAATATTGCATGTAGCCTTATTTGCAGGTATGCTTATTTAATATCTAATGGACTTTAAATAATTTGATTGGTTTTCCGAGATTAATATTTTTTTTTATTACCTAAACTATATAGTATGCAAACTAAGAAAAAAACTTGATTAGAGAAAATACCAACTTCGAATATGTCTTCTGAGCAAATAATTTGAATTTTAACTTAAACTCGAGTTCAAGAAATAAAGTGAGTGAAAAAGATACATACATACATACATGTACAGATGTTTATTCGTACAATTTGTAACTACCTAAAGTCATTATTGCACTACCGATATCAACATGAGTTTTTTGTGCGAGCACTCGTACGTACACATTTGGATGATGAAATGCACAATCTTCTCTGCATACGGATACGGGATTTGATACAATGGTTGAATGGTTGAAACATTCTCAAACAAATCGTTCATACCAGTATCCGTGTCGTTATTTGAAGAAATTAATTGGGACGTAATGGGTGTGTTTTTATTAAGCACAAAAAAGACAATTGATTTACCATCACTTAAATCTGAAGATTCCATAGGCGAAGAACATCTTCTAATTGACCTACATTTGCATTACGTTTCCTCCTTTTCCTTTACTATCTTTTTTTGGGAGTGTCGTGTCATTTGTCTTTGATGGTTTCCCTGCATGATTCTAATCGTTAAATTTAATTCTGTACGTACCTTGGAAATAAGCAAAACCATTAATCTTAGATGTGCCCCTTCGCTCTGATATGATGGTGCATACCTATAGCAATTTGTGTTGCTGTGAATATGTTTTACGTTAGGCTAGTAAAAAGAAGAGCGAATACTATCACCAGTTAATGAATCGGTGTATTAACTCAAGTTTATTTTTCTCTACATGATCTTTTTCATTTCCAAAATCTTTGTTCGTTTTTCTTTTTCAGTTGAAATACATATTCGTAGAAAAAAATGAAAACGCGTGCATATCATGCTATATGCAACATGCCCCTTTCTATGATTCTCGAGAAGTTTGAAGGAGTTGCTGTGCATTCGGATGTATATAAGGAATGCAAAAGCGAAATATACTCGTACATTTCTTAATTATAGAAGATGAATTTCCGCTGTAATTAAGTCTTAAACTTTTATTTAAGGTGCAACATATGTACACATGTATGTACGTAAAAAGGGAAACATTGAAGTAGCAATCCTTTATGGCTATTCTTTTGTTTTGTATATATGTAGTCCCATACTTAAGACGAATTAATTCTCTTGCATACATATATTTGCCTTAACAGTGAATGTTTTAGGTTTATTAAATAAATACCTACGATCTTAACAAAAATCTAATTTTAAGTTTTCTTAACTGTGGGCATATGTACGTATGAATGCATACGTAAGAATCCATTCCAACTGATAATATTTTGAGATTACATATTTCAAAAATTGATTTTAGTTCCTATATCCTTCCAGCTGCAAAGGGATGTGGCGCTAACATGCTTGTAGGAATATTGTTAGAAATTAGCTCATTAATTCATGCTTACGTATCAATCACCCGAAGAAAGAAGTATCTCTGGCTTATACTCCCAGTTTATTGTTTTTATATTTATTCCGGTATATATGTACATATGTACATACATATGAATATTATTGCAGTGCAAAAAGTATGCACCACTTAATTTTATTTCTATCGCTTCAAGTTAGTTACTTCATCAACAACTGACAATGACCATTTTTATTGTATTAGTTACAGACTCCCAAATCAAGATTGTGACTGCAACGGATAAACTTAAGGAGTTTATAAGGAACACATCGTTCCCTGCAAATAGTGAAAGCATCACCGATGGAAGCATTGATTTGCGGGGTGATGAGAAACTAACACAAAACACAGGAAATGAATTCATATTAGAGCAACGGCAAGATCGTGTATTGTCCACCAACTGTCCACGATCTTGCCCACCAATAGCGACCATTCATGCAGAACCAGTTTGTGGATCAGACGGTCTGATCTACGCTAACCTTTGTGAAATGAAAAAGAAAACTTGCTCTAGAAATGGAGCAGGCGGAGTGATAAAGGTAAATAAGTACAAAATTTACTGAAAATATCTACATACATGTACATGTTTGTTTTAGTAGTTTAAACAAAAGGAAAAAGTATTTCTTTTTTATATTATTTAAAACGAAAATATAATTGCTTTCATGTTGGTTAAATGAAGCCCGATAATAGTGGTCATCGCCCATATTCATCTGTTTTTTACGTAGTTTTAAGGTTCATTAATAACGAGTGTCTGTACTGATGAATGTTGCACTTCCAATGGGAATCTTCAGTAGCAACATCATATGAGAAAAGTCGTCAAACTACAAAATTCAGTAACAAACACGGCTAATTGTGACATACTGGTATGTGCTGGTATGGTTTCCCTTTCTGGTTAGACAAGATTTTTTTTTTTTGAGAAACTTTACAGTTAACCACATTTGCTGGAAAATATCGCAAATAAGATGTCATGTTCACCACACAAGCTATTGCACCTCTGCACGAGAGTATAATCATAGATTCTTCTTCTTTGACATACTAACATACATGCATATATTTATTTTCAATTGCATTATGAACCTGATCCTAAGCCAGACGAGTGCGGTTTTCTTTTTTCTTTTACTCATTGTGGCCATTCAAATATAATTTCTTCCTGTTCGTAACATTGATTAAAGGAATCCAAAGAGGGATGCGAGCGAGCCAGAGGTTCTGACTGCCGACATCGATGTCCATCTGAAAAAGATCCCGTATGCGGCACTGATGGTCGAACATATTTAAATAGGTAATACTAAATTAATCGTATAATATTGCATTCATTTTCATTTAGCAATTGGTATTTTGAGTCATCACTAATTTAAATAAAATTACTAGGTGCATGCTACGAGTACAAGCCTGTAGAGTGGGTGTATCAGCAGTGAGTGTGGCACATGTTGGTCCGTGTAGTAATACCAGTGCAATTCGGGAATCATGTCCAGTTGATTGTAAAAGTGCACCAAAGGATGGGCCTGTTTGTGCATCCGATGGTAACGTATATAATTCAACTTGTGAAATGAAATTGCTGACATGTGGCCAAGGGGTTGTAAAGACATCTCGTAAACATTGCCAATCGACACGAATGTGTCGTGAGTCTTGTTGGCGAGTGGCTAGGCCCACCTGTGGATCTGACGGACGTTTATATGCTAGTCCTTGTAAGATGCGGTCATCAAACTGTGGTAAACACATTTTCGAAGTACCGCTATCTTTCTGTGTGTCACAAGAACGGAATGGTAATCAAATCGAAAACTGTCCAACTGAATGTCCAACGATTGATTCGTATTCCCAATATATATGCGGAAGCGACGGAAATATATATTCATCGCTCTGTGAACTTAAAATGCTAAATTGTGGGTAAGTAGCTAAGAATAATGCTTTTATTACTTTGTGTTTGAAAATTTATTTTACCATAATCAAGACCTCAAAGGAAATCGATTCAAAAGATCGGTATGGATAAGTGCAAAAATCGTATGAATCGCTGTAAACAATTACCTTCTTGCAAAGATTTTAACATACTATTTGGGTCGATATTTTCTTCGAAGCAAAATGATAAACTGTGCGGAACAGATGCTAAGACTTATAATAATGAGTGCGAGTTGGCTCATGCAACATGCTTGTAAGTAACCTATACTCAATACTCATAAACGTTGAATGGTCATTAATATTTACCTACTTTCGGCTTTTAAAGACGTGGAGTGCAGTTGGCTCATATTGGCCAATGTACGGATTTAAAAAATCCACCGAAGGATTGCGGTGAACGTTGTACGTATGAAGATGTAGAAAGTGGGCCAGTGTGTGGTTCGGACGGAAACACATTTCCATCAATGTGCGAATTTAAGCGAAGAACTTGTCACTTGCGAGTGGTACCTGTATCACTAAAAAATTGCCCCCTTACGAAATACTGCCAATCTGATTGCGACGATCAACCACCGAGTTTCGTTTGTGGTTCTGATAATAAATTTTACAAATCGGAATGCCATATGCGTAGAGAAAATTGTGGCAAGCACGTATTTGTGGTTCCAATAAAACGATGTCTATCAACGTTTCAATTCAAAGGATGTGCCAAAATATGTCCAAAGGAATTTGAACCAGTCTGCGGCACAGATGGAAAAACGTATTCCAACGACTGTTTCCTTAGCATGGAAAGCTGCCGGCAAACAAAAAATCCAGTTAAAATAAAGCATTATGGTGCTTGTGGAAAACCAGAAGCACCATCAACAAACTATTTATATTAAGACACAAAAGCAAAAAACGAGTAATTAGTTGGTTTTTATGTAAATATTTATTGACATCTATTTAAATAAAGAATAAAATGTTAGTGGTTTTTGCATGAATGTTTTGTTTTTATTTTTTCTATGGATAGGGAAATTAGTTATGATTACAATATACATATAACATACAACTAACTTAAGCGGAATCGTCGAAAAGTTTACTTAACATTGCATTTACTTCATGCGGCCGATACTTTATATACTTCTCTGGATTTTTGCTAAATTGGACAGGAGAATATCTGAAAAAATAAATACATATAATCGTACATGTTTCCTTAAATACTTTATACATATATAAAAATTCGTACATTTCATAAAACTTATTATATTTCGGTAGAATATGTTCCGCATTGTCTCGTTTGATACCCTCTCTTAATATCACATCTGGTATTGATATACCTCGTTGTATTTTACAAGCATCTTCAAAATCTCTATTGAATGTCTAAAATAAAAAAAGGGAACTAAAGTTTTCTGCAACTAGTGTATTTCAGCAATTGTTGTTTTTTTACCGAAAATCGTTCCTTTAAGATAGCTCTGTCTTTGTCTTTAATTTTACCCTGAACAGGTTTTGGCAACTCGTCAAGCTGCGAAATACTTGTCAACATTTTTGACCACGTTTTCTGGTATGAAAACTTTAATTCACGGATCATGTCTAAGTAGCTTCGCTCACAATCCGGTTCGGCCAATGTTACCAGGTCAATTAAATTAGACCTTTGCAGCGATTTGAGAATGTAATGAATGTTATTAAGCCGAAACAGATGTTTGGTTGCCTGATCATTATATTGCTCGCATTTATTCATAATAGTTAGATTCAGCTCGGCAAGGGCCTTTTCTGCAAGCAACATACACGTATAAATAGATAAAACGTTTAATATGATGACATACGCACTTATGTAAATAGCGAGAAGTGCTTTATTTTTCTCTTCTGGTAGAAGCGATTTTTTCATTAATATAGTATCCAGCTGAGTTGAATATAAGACATCGTGTTGCAATATTTCGCCAATAACATCAAAATGTTCGAAGAGATGTTCGACGAACCAAATAGTATTCGATGTGAGTTCATGCACCGTAGCATCTTTGGGAACAGTTGAATATCCTAAAGTACTGGAACTCATACTTACTAGATTTGTTCCCGATTCGCCTTTCACAACTTCTAGAAAATGTTCAAGTGCTTTCGAGCCCTAATCAATTTGCAATGTATACAATGACAGAATTTCTAAGCGAATAATTCACTTACAGTTTGTTGCAGTCGACTAAGAACCCTTGTGAGTTGCTCTTTTTGATGTGGATCACAGGTTCGTTCAATGTCAGGTTGTAACAATATTACACGCTTAAGAGCAGAAAATATTCCTAATGCTGAAGTCCATTCTTTGCGTGATATACAGCGAAGTATTCGGGCAGTTATAGCCTTCATTAAGAAGAATGTATGTATATATGGGAGAAAGGACTAAATTTAAATGTTTATTTACCTCTGCATCTTTAACTATAAGCTCTATAGAATTGTGCGCTAGTTTCGAAAATACTTCTGTATGCCTTGATGTTGGAATAATATCATTCATTAAATTTCTCTCCCAAACAAGAAGTCTCTGTAGGCCCAACAACAGAACAATGTATTTATCTAATTCCTGGTCGCCATCCTGATAGTCTTCAGAAAGCAAATGATCGGAATGAGAAGTTTTCTTGATGGAAAATCCCGTTGACTGCTCTATTGTTTGCGTTGCACGTAAATAAAGCTTATTTGCCTTTTTCTCAAATCTATAATATAAACGCTATAGTAATTTGAAGTCATTGAGTAATGCGTACAAACATTTGTTGCAGTCTGGCTGAAGTTGTTTTCTTTGGTTCCACACGGCTACTGTGACGAGCTCTCTAAATATAACACTAAGTAGAAGTGCATTTGTTTTTTATTTGTACACTTACCAATGGTTCATTTCCCCAGCTTCCACTTTTTTGGTGATCTTTCAAATTCTGAAGGGATCTGTAAATAATTTCACTACGCTCCGATGCAAAAATAGCCGTGTATTCTCGTCGTAGGTTCTGTTCCAACCAGCATGATATAATATTCAATTCCTCTCGTGTGCTCTGAGAAAGTTGTTTAATGGAAATCAAGTCTTCATTGGAGGAATCGTCCTCAATGTAGATTAAGTCTAACAGATCAACTGGCTTTAGTACGAAACTATGTTTTTTCAGAAGCATCCTATAATGATTGTTGAGACTTTCGCAACCCGTATTGAACAGGCTTGTAACATTCTCGAGCTCAACACTTTGAGAGTTGTTTTTTAAGAAATAGTCCATGGCAGATCGAAGCTTACCAAGAGCGTCTAAAAACACATTTACATTACCTTCTGACGGCCCCTGGTGAATCAGATTGCACACTTCCTGTGAAACTTCATAATGAGACAGAACAGTTTGTAGACACTGTAGGGCTGCATCAAGATCTTAAAAGAAAAATGAAAATAAATATATGTTTGATAGCTTTGCCTCATAGCCGTAAATCTGCATATATTTACTTTGTTGTCGCTTTTGCAAGTGTTCAGTCTGATTGTATACTGGAAGAACGGTTTGCTCAAGTTTTCCAAGTCTATCTTCGAAGGTTGTAAGAATGCCCGACATAGATTGCGTGAGGTCGTGGTATTTTGCCACTCGCTCTTTTAGAAGGACTAAGTTCGTCTTTTCCTAAATTAGATTTGCTTTCGAGATCCTTCTACAAATCATTGCTAATTGCACAGTATACCTTTTCAAGTTTGTCACCAAATTGCAAGGAATCCTCAAACCTATCCATTGTTATGCTCCTTAATAAATAACAAATAAGACCTCTGGCCAAGAAAACAAAACAGAAGGAAATACTTTGACGTCTCTTATCGATTGACAAATGTCAAAATTGTTATTGTCACGCCAACAATTATGTACATTGTTGAAAATGTGAATTATTGCCAGAGTCAATTGCCAAAAAACAAAAATAAAACTATCTACACTTTGTTTAATGTTTTCCAGTTGTTAGTTGGGGATGTGTTGACAATTTCATGCTTAATAAGAACTACTTTAAATGCACGCTATATTCACCAATACTGATTCAATAACTTAAAAATGTTCTTTCTAAGCAATGACGGCAAGCAAGTTTTAAATTGGAGTACAGAAGTACATACATGATTGCGGAACAGAACCAGGTTGGTTCAAGGAGATTGTTCTGAGTAGTTCAGAACAGAAAAGTACAGGTTTTTGTGTTCAGTGAGAACATTTTCTGCCCGGTAATGTTCTTTTTTGTGTTAATTGACGCAGTTCCAAGCAACATGGAGCAGGATTTTCGGCATCTACTCGCGAGATAGAACTGATTCGTGAAAAGTGCCTATATAAGCTGTATTTTACTTCCTACCAAATACATAAAGGCAAAATGGGAAAGCTTGGAAAGACACTCTATGGGGAAGTTTCATTATTTCATTTCACTATTTCTTCTAACCTCAAGATTGTAAATTAGTCTAACACCCTCACCTTCACCTTTCCAACCATTTCGCGATGGGGTGGAGGTATTCGACTTGTCATAGTTACTAACAATAATGACTGCAAGGTAAGCAACCTGGCCAACGGCCGGCCAAACTGGCCACCAGCCACCCAATCTGGCCACGAGACAGTCAATATGACCACCGGCCAGCCAACTTGGCCACCATCCACCCAACCCGGCCACCAGCCAGCCAAACTGGAACAAAGCCTGCCAACCTGGTCACCAACCAGCCAGACAGCCAGTCTGGACACAAGGCGGCCTACCGGGCCACCTGCCAGCCGATCTGGCATCAAGCCAGCTCACCTGACCACCAGCAAGCTGACCTGGCTACCAACCAGCTAACCTAGCCACCAGCCGACCAACATAGTCACCTTTAAGCCTACTTGTTCACCAGCCAGCCTGGACTCAAGCCGGCAAACCTGGTAACCAGCAAGCTCACCTGAACACCAGCTAGCCATCCTAATTACAATCCAACCCAATTGGCCACCAGTCAGCCAACCTAGCCACCATCCAATCAAACTGGCCACCAGCCAACCTGGCCACAATCCAACCAAATTGGCCACCAGCCAGCCAGCTAGACCGACATTCAGCCAGCCAACCTGGCCATCATCCAACCAACCTGGCCACCAGCCAGCCAAACTGGCCCAAAGCCAACCAACCTGGCCAAAATCCATCCAATCTGGCCACCATCCATCCAACCTGGCCACCATCCATCCAATCTGGCCACCAGCCAGCCAACCTGTCAACCAGCCAGTTAACCTGATAGCCAACCTGGCCAAAACAGAATCAAATTGGCCACCAGCTAGCCAACCCAGTCAGCAGCCAGCCAACCTGGACGCAAGTGAGCTAACCTAGCCACCAGCCAGGCAACCTGGCCAGAAGCCAACCAACAGGGCTACCAGCCAACCAGCCTTGCCACCAGCCATTCAACCTGGCCACCAGCCAGACAACCTGTACCAGCCAGCCAAACTGGTTACCTACAAACCAACTTGGCTATCAGCCCGCCAACCTGGGCACCAGCCCGTTAACCTGGCCACCAGCCCCTCAACCTGGCCACCAGCCACTCAACCTGGCCACCAGACACTCAGCCTAGCCACCAGCCAATCAACCAGACCAACAGCCGGCCAATCTGGCCACCTGCCAGCTAACCTGGTCGCCCGCCAGCTAACCTGGCAACCTGCCAGCAAACCTGGCCACCAGCCAGCCCGTCCAGTCAGCCCGCACAGCCAGTTCGCTGAACTCCCGGATCGCCCAGCCATTTCGCCCAGGTAGCCCGCCCAGCCAGACGGCCCAGTCATACGATTCGTTCGTTGTATTTGAACGATTGACCCATTGGCTTACTTACTTACTTACTTATCAGGCCTGCGATCCATGGAGGATCTGAGCCTGAGCTATAGTTGCCTTCCATCCTTGACGGTCCCGGGCACGCTGCTTCCAGTTGTCAAGACCAAGATGTCTTACATCCGCGATTACTTGGTCTTTATACCGGAGGTTCGGTCTTCCTCTTCTTCTCGAACCAGGAGGCTCGGAGTCGAAGACCCTTTTAGCTGGAGCGTTGATGTCCATGCGCTCGATGTGGCCGAGCCAGTGTAGTCGACGGATCCTTGCCTTCCGGACTACATCCACATCTTGGTACAGCTCGTAGAGTTCGCGGTTGTGTCTTCTTCTCCATTCACCTTCCTCACAGACAGGACCAAATATCCGGCGCAGAATTTTTCTTTCGAATGAACCCAAAATCAGCTCCGCTGTCCTGCTTATCGTCCAGCTTTCGGCTCCGTACAGCAAGACTGGCAGAATGAGCGTTTTGTAAAGCATGACTTTGGTCTTTCGAGTGAGGAGTTTTGACCCCAGTTGTTTGGACAAGCCGAAGTAGCAGCGGTTGCCAAGGGCGATTCTACGCCGGATCTCCACTGTGGTGTCATTTGTGGAATTTACGTTTGCCCTGAGGTAGACAAACTCCTTAACTACCTCGAAATTGTAGCTGTCAATTGTTATGTTTTGTCCCAGGTGGTGAGCGACGGATTGGTTTTTGCTTGACAGCATGTATTTCGTTTTGTCCTCATTGATCTTAAGGCCAATTCGTTTCGCCTGTTCTTCAATCGCCGTGAATGCTTCCACAATGCCACGGCGAGAACACGCGATGACGTCGATATCATCCGCGTATCCTAGCAGCTGGATGGACTTGTAAAAGATAGTGCCTTCCCTGTTGACGCCTGCCCGTCGCACTATCTGCTCCAGCACCAGGTTGAAGAAGTCACATGACAGCGCATCTCCTTGCCGAAATCCGGTGCATGTTTCGAATGGTTCCGAGGTCCTAGAACCGAGTTGCACGGTGCATCGCGTGGTTTTTAGCGTGGCGCGACACAACTGGATCAGTTTTACCGGGATCCCGAATTCGGCCATCGCCCCAAACAGTGCTTCACGATGAATGCTGTCGTATGCGGCTTTGAAATCGATGAAAAGATGGTGTGTATCGATTTGAAACTCGTTGGTCTTTTCCAGGATTTGTCGAAGTGTGAAAATTTGGTCTATAGTTGATTTGCCGGGCCGGAAGCCGCACTGGTAGCTGCCGATTAGTGCGATGCAAAATCGTTTTAGACGTTCACACAATACGCTGGAGAGGAGCTTGTATGCGACATTGAGCAGGGATATACCTCTATAGTTCTTGCAAGAGGTAGGATCGCCTTTTTTGTGGATGGGGCATATAGAGCTGGTATTCCAGTCGTCGGGCATGCTCTCATCTTCCCAAATTCTGCAGATGATCTGGTGCATGCTCCCTACCAGAACATCGCCGCCAGCCTTGAAGAGCTCTGATGGCAAGCCATCTGAGCCTGCGGCCTTGTTGTTCTTCAGCTTCTGAATAGCTGTGCCGACTTCTTCTATGCTGGGTGGGAGGACTACTTCAGCGGCTGGAGTTGGGATTTCCTCGGTCCCTACCACTCTCTCCTGGTCATGCTCGTTAAGCAGCTGCTGGAAGTGCTGCTTAAATACATCCACTATTCCCTGCGGGTCGGTGACAAGATTACCCTCCCAGTTTCGAAGAGCCAGGGTGCCCTTTTTGAAGCCTCCTGCAAGACCTTTGGCTTTCTTGTAAAAGGCTCGTATTTTCTGTCTATCCCGAGACTCCTCGATATCCTTGAGCTGGGAGGCTGCGGAGATTCTTTTCTTTTGTCGCAGTAGTTTCTTCTCCTCCCTTCTTCTGGCTCGGTACTCTTCTCGCGCTGCCCTGGTTATCCTCTGCAGCGCCTTTTGGTACGTCTCGTCGGTTGCTGCCTTTTTCTGCTCACACTCGCCATCATACCACGGGTTTCTTGTCGGGGGTGGTAGGTATCCTAAGGTGGTTTCGGCTACTTCCTGAATGGCTGAGCGGCAATGCAGCCACATATTATTGGCATTTGTGTTCGACGTAGGCATACCGTAGAGTCTTTCGCTCAGCTGCTCCCTGTAGACTCTGGCAACCTCCGGTGTGCTCAGGCGCCCAATGTCGAACCTCCTCCTGATGGGCTGGTGCAGCTTTCTGACATTGGACAGTCGAGCTCTGAATCTTGCTGCTACGAGGAAGTGGTCAGAGGCGACATTTGCCCCTCTGAATGTTCGCTCATCCAGGATGTTTGACGCGTGCCTTGCGTCAATGAGCACATGGTCGATTTGGTTGGCGGTTCGACCGTCCGGAGATCGCCAGGTTGCTGTATGGATTCGCTTGCGAGGGAATTTTGTGCTACTTATCACCGCATTACGAGCTGTCGCAAAGTCAGCGAGTCGGAAGCCGTTATCTGTTGTTGTATCGTGGAGGCTGTGCTTTCCGATCACTCCGCCAAGGGTGTTTTCCTTTCCGATTTTGGCGTTGAGGTCCCCGAGCACGATTTTTACATCGTACTCCGGACAAGCTCCGTAGGCGTTGTCCAGGAGGTCATAGAAGTCCTCCTTGATAGGGTCTTCAGCCTCTTCGGTAGGGGCGTGTGCACATATAAGGCTGATGTTATAAAATCTGCCTCTGATGCGGATCACAGCCAGGCGATCACTTATAGGTTTAAAGTCGATGACCTTCGACCTTAACCGCTTTCCCACGACAAATCCGCATCCCAGTAAGTGCAACCTTTTGTGACAGCTGTAATAAATGTCGCAATTTTTCTTCCTAATCGTACCGTTTCCTATCCAGCGTATTTCCTGGACCGCAGTAATATCCGCCTTGTACTGCGTGAGGACTCCTTCTAGTTTATGAGCAGCTCCGGGTATGTACAGGGTTCTGATATTCCAGGAGCATACTCGCAAATCGTGTTCCTTTTTCGTGCGTTGTCGTCGTCGAGTATCCGTCCGTGTATCCGAGGCATCTTGCTCATTCATAACTTGGGTTTTTTTTTACGTGGGCGGATTGTTAGCCCGCCGCACAACCGCCATTCTGGTCGGGGTTTTTTTCGCTGCATACGTTTGTTCACCTCCCAACGGTTGTTGAAGAGGCTATCCAGAGGGCGCCGCGAGGAGGCCGTATGTCAACTTGACCCGGGCATTTAAACAGGGATCGTTGCTGGCATCTCGCCAGGTTGAGAGCAATCAACAACTTTACCCTGTATGTCCGAGCCCATGCCCTCCGACCCATTGGCTACTACAAGATAATGGTCCGAGTCGATGTTAGCCCCTCGGAAAGTTCGAACATCAAGAATAGTGGAGGGGTGTCTGACATCGATATCGATCGCGATGTGATCAATCTGGTTGGTGGTCGATTGATCAAAAGACCGCCAGGTGCCTTTGTGTATATCGGGGTGCGGGGAGCGCGTACTGGCTAGAAGGAAATATCGCCCCATCAATCACCAAATCAATAAGCCTGTGTCCGTTATCGGAGGTGGTGTCGTGTAGGCTATGTTTGCCGATGACTCGTTCAAAGATGCTTTCCTTACCCAGCTTAGCATTGAAGTCTCCTAGTACAATTTTGATGTCAAAGCTGGGACATTGGGCATACGTTCTGTCTAGGAGATCGAAGAACTCATCTTTGGCGGAGTCATCCTTGTCTTCCGTGGGGGCGTGGACGCAGATAAGGCTGATGTTAAAGAATTTAGCCTTGATACGGATCGTTATGAGGCGTTCGCTCACATGCCGAAAGCTTAGGACTTTTTGCCTTAGTCCACCTCAAACAACAAATCCGCATCCGAACAATCGTTGTTCTCTCTCCCTATAGGTTTTGGCTGGCTTGTGGCCAGGTTTTGTTTCTTCACTAGATGTTCCGTCCACTCTCTGGCCATTGTTTTTAAGAACGGTTTGTTTTTCTGGATTTCCCGGTGTTTCTTATCTTCGCAGTTCATAACGGCGGCAGATTCTTGGCATTGAGCGATCGTTGTTCCCTTGTGTATTGTCCTAGGTGTACTGGCAGGATTCAGGACTCGAGGGACCAAGTGGGGGTCATCTTGGTGTTAACAAGACTGTAGAAAAGATCAAGAGACGTTTCCACTGGGTAGGATTCCATGAGTCGGTCACAAATAGCATTCGCAAGTGTGAACAGTGTGCAAAGGCAAAGGGGCCAGTTAGGAAAACTCGAGGAAATATGCAGCAGTACAATGTTGGAGCACCGTTCGAACGTATTGCCATGGACATCGCAGGCCCATTCCCAACGAGCAACGCTGGAAACAAATACGCGCTGGTGGTGATTGATTACTTCAGCAAGTGGCCTGAGGTGTTTTGCATCCCGAACCAGGAAGCCAAAACCATTTCGGATGCATTCGTGAACAACTGGGTTGCGCGTTACGGAGTACCGCTGGAACTGCACTCAGACCAAGGAAGGAACTTCGAGTCGTCGGTGTTCAAAGAACTCTGCGACATGCTAGGTATCAGAAAGACACGGACAACACCATTACACCCACAATCTGATGGCATGGTCGAAAGGTTCAACCGGACGATGGAGGAATACTTGAGAAAAGTCGTCGTTGGAGATCAGAAGGACTGGGATGAAGATCTTCCCCTTTTCTTAATGGCGTACCGTTCGGCACAGCACAATTCAACGCAACAGCACCAGCTGAAGCCATTTTTGGATCTGATCTTCGACTTCCATCGGACTTGAAGTTCGGCGTGGTACTACCGACAACTAGCGGCAGGGAGGGCTTCGTAACCGAAAAGAAGGAACAGCTGAACTCCATCCATCAGATCATCCGGGAGCGACTGAACTTGGTCAGCGTTAAAATGAAGGCACGATACGAATTGAGGGCGAATACTTCTGGATTCGAGACCGGACAATTGGTATTGCTGTACAACCCACAACGAAAAAAAGGCTTGTGCCCCAAATTGCAATCAGTCTGGGACGGACCATATGAGGTCATCAAGAAGCTCAATGACGTGGTATACCGAATACAGCAGATGGGAAACAGACGGGCGAAGTATAAAATTGTCCACGTAGAGAGGTTAGCGCCATATTACGGAGAAGGATCCAATCGCTTGTTCGAGGACGAACAAGTTTAGGAGGATGGCAGTGTTGCGTAGACACAAACCGACGGTTAAGTTCGAATTTCGCTGTCGAAGTTCGAAAGCTCTCTTGAAGCGGTGATTGGAATGATGTCAACTGTCAACGGCGTAATGCTAATTGTTAGAGCGTTCTAGAGATTTCCGAAGGGGAACTTCCGACGGCGAACATTCGAGAAGGTGGACCGAGAGCTATATAAGCGCGAACACTCGCCCTCGACATTCATTCAGTTTGTGGTATTGAATAGCGTGTGACAAGTCAGTGTGAAAATAAAAGCTCTCCATAAAGTTTTGTGTATGTAATAAAGTTTAAAGTGTTCAATAGGATTTGGATAATAAATAAAAGTGGTAAAGCTGCACAGATAATTGATCTGTGGTGAAATAAACAAAAGTGTGTGTGTTTTAATTCGGAAAACGTAGACATTTGTAGTTTATCGCAATCCAGTGGTGCGAACCCTATTCGGTGTGGGATTGAGAATTTCGTAACAATACCAAAAAAAAAAAAGGAATGAAGAAACCGGCCAAGTGCGAGTCGGACTCGCGCACGAAGGGTTCCGTACCATCTGTATATATAAATATGAAAGAGACTATGTATGTTACCTCATCAGTCATCACATTAAATCACATTTTGTGTATGATGACAGATCTTGGTTGCAGGCAGGTTATCGACATATTACTTTGATAATCAAAAATCTTCATGATGAAATATAGTTGATCATATGTGTCCATTGAATTCAAATCAATTATCTTACTTGACGGCAACGATGTGAAAAGGTGAATAACAATATAAGTATATGGGGAAAAGGTTTGCAGCTAGGATTAATTCATCAAAGACACAAATATATTGTCGACTAACCTTAGTTCAGTATGTGACCAAGGGGATTTTTTGGATGAAAATCATGTCTGTTGTATGGGAGCCCCCCTTAAATATTAATTTGGTTCTGTTTTTAGCATTTGTCGTGGTAGCGGCAACAGAAATACATCATCTGTGAAAATTTCAACTCTCTAACTATCACGGTTCATGAGATACAGCCTGGTGACAGACGGACGGACGGACAGCGAAGTCTTAGTAATAGGGTTCCGTTTTACCTTTGGGTACGGAACCCTAAAAAACGATGGGGTGGGACCTCACAGCCGCTCACGGAGTGAGCAGCCAATCCATTGAAAATCCATTTTGTCAATGTTCGAAAGATAGCCCAAGCTTAAATGGTGAAAAGAAACTGAAATCAGATAAAAAGATGAATAAAATTGCTCGTATTTTACTTTTTCTTGAGCGAACATACCAACAGGAAGAAAACGTTGTAATTACTTTAAGTGTGCATAGTTTACTCATAAATTACTCATAATTATTTAAATATTTGCGTTATTCCTGAGTTGAATATTTATCTTAAGTACGTTGTAACCGTCGCTAAATTCAAGAAACACGTGAACATGCCTCATTCAACAATAATTTTTGTTATTGTAATGTTTGTTAAATCGTTCCACAAATGTCCTTCCACAGACATATTCCACAGACGAATTTCCAGTTTTTCCATTCAGACTTCTTGTAGGCAAATAATGTCCAAATGCATGCCGACTGGAATAGTTTTCCATCTCCTTAATCACTGTCCCTGGGTTTGGGTCAGCCGGCGTTTAAGAACATGGATAAGATTCAACAGCGTTTCGTACAGATATGTGCATTAAGTGGCAGTCTACTCGTCACTGACGCTATCGAAATTTTGAGATTAATTTGCAACCAATGTACGATATACTAAAATATATTATTTCAAAAAGGTATACATAGTTACTTCTGTTTTATTTCGCAGCTTCAGATGATGTTCCTGTTGGACCTAAATTAAAGGACTTCATTGCAGACATAAATAAACATCTGAACGAATACGATCATGATTTAGCAATCGTTAAGTATCCTCTCACTAAGCAAGAATTCATAGTGTTTCGAACACTTCACTATAATGAAACGCGTTCTTTGAGTTTTCTGTCGGAGCAGGATAAGAATTTTTTTCATCGATTGCTTACCGCCATAGCGACAGCTGAAAACTATGGCATACCTGAAATGCATGCAATTAATTTAACTAACCAAATTGAAGACAAGACGTTATTCAAATATCAGGCTGAACAATTACTTCAAAACTGGAAATCAACTGGTTATTTCATGGAGTTGGACGGAACGCTGTTTCTTGGCCCTAGGACGATGGTGGAGTTCGAAAATATTTTCTTAGACTGCTTTCCAGATGTTTTTACAAAATGTCAATTATGTCAAAAGCTCGTAATTTGGGTAAGTAATGTATTTTTGTCTTGTTTTATTGTTTTCTAATGCATAAATGTATGTACGTATATCTAGGAACCTTCGTGCCAAAATTGCAATACACAGTTTCATACGAGATGCATTCGGAGGTATTTAATAAGAGTGTCTAAATGCCCGGCTTGCAAAGAGACTTGGAACACACCACTCCGCCAATCTGTTTCATAGATGTTTTATGTTTTTTATTATTGCTTATAACTAAAAACGTTTTACAAATGGTATAAGACGATTAAAGAACTTTTAGAAAATAAGCGAATTTTTAAGAGGAAACAATATTTGCACATAGCTCATTGTCATGTTCGTCCGTGACAAGCTTAGCTTCAATTAACAATTCCGTATCGTAACCTTGATACACATTATGATTTTGTTTAGGACCTTTCTTCGCGTTTTCCTTGATAAAATTCACTACAGTTGACACGTAAACGGCAGACATTTCAAGACTTTTGCTCCAGGCCAGCAGTGCCAGTGGACGTTCGGGAAGTAGCAATGTGGACGGCGTGATAATGTGGCGATACAAACAGGCACTTAACGTATTTCTCAACTTTTCGACTTGCATCTTATCAGCGCATGGGTGAAAGAGCATAACTATAGCACCAAACTCCAGATTGTGCAGCCAACGCTGCGGTGGCAAGAATTTATATTCTCCATATTTGGAATAGGTGTATCGATGAGCTCCACTGAAAGTTAAAATTGCATTCAATACACTATTTTCAATTATTTATACATACATATGTATAGATGTGGACTATACTTACAAGGTTGGAAGTCGATATTCATATTTAATGGTTTCATTTAAACAATATGATGGAGCCTAATGTTCATGTGCACATGTACATGTATGTATATAATTTAGAGCTTGAAAATCAAATACGAAAATGTTACCTCATAGGCAGGCGGCACGGTATACTCTCTTTGAATGGGAATTGTAGAAAAACTGGGCTCATATTTTAATTCATGATCAAGGCAAAGGTAGTTATAGGAATGCCGCGAGTCAACCGGATTGAAGTCGATGCCTATATTGGTCTGTAAGAAGAATGATTTATTTCGTAAACTACTAATGTGTTCTCCTATACTAATGTACTTTTCCGTCATCGCAGCTACTACAGTGCGTGCAATGTTCCTCGACACTGGATAGATCTTTCTGTGACACAACAAATTCACTTTGCGGAACACTTGGGAACCATTTACCTTCCCACGTTTCGTTTGGGACTTTGTAAGCTTTCTTGTTGTCAAACAATTCGATGAGGTCGTTTTGGTCTGATTTTCTCATATATGGCTCTTGAGGGAACCACTTCCCAGTCCAAGAGTCATTGGCTTTAAGTGATTCGGAGCTAACACCCACCGTGCATAGTACCAGAAAGATGAAATTGCTCAAATAAAACATTATTTTATACTAGAGTTTAATGTCGCAGTAGCTGCATAACAAAAAAAAAAAAAAAAAAAACAGAAAATAAACAAAAATAAAAGGAAGCAACCAAATCTAAATTAAACCATAAAAACAGTGACTGTGACTGCCTTAGCTTAAGATCAACGAACTGTCAGAGGGTGGATGATTGACAAACGTAATGTTAACCTTACCGTCGCTAACGTTACTTGATTGCAATTCGAAATCTTATATTTTTACAAATTGTTTTTAGGCCATCTGTTGGACAAAGTATAGTTAACATAATCAGAAGTGTATCTTATTAGAAAATGCAATACCCCAGACCCAGAATTCATTCTATTATCCACATATGTAAGAAATACATTTTTATAAAATTGTAGTAGAAGAACTAGTGCTCAATGGAACGATTGTATATTTGATTACATCTTAAGCGCGGTTCACATTGAACGATTTATCAAGCGATTTGCTTGACAACCGTGGTTGGATGACAAATTGTGTATGCAAAACCAATGTGAACGCTCCAGCTACTAGTCGGTACGATTTGTAGTCAGGAAGTTGAAAATTTCTAACTTTTTGCTTGACAGCCGTGGTTGAACGATTTATCATTAAGTGTGAACAGTTGTCGTACAACTTCAGAGCATTTTTTCACTTTTGCTTGTGCGTTCAGAGAAACAACACCAACTTTGAGCGGAATGAACGATATGACTTCAAACAAAGAAAAATAATTTTGGTTTGATTTTTTCATATAAGGAATTATTTCTCTCAGTAAATGCCTGAACACAATGAAGTCGCGGTCGCTTTCTCGGTCGCCTGTCAAAAGTTAAATGTACGTAAATCCCATAATGTAAACACAATGATGTCGCGGTCGCTGTCTCGGTAGTAAGGTGTGTCGCGCGAGTTGGGTAACTTTTAACTGCCTGAACACAATGAGGTCGCAGTCGCTGTCTCCGTCGCAGCCTCGGTCGCGGTCGGCATTGCTGTCGCTAGGATTGGCAAAATCTCACCCACAATGAGGTCGCTTTGTTATGTTAAATTTTAACAGCTGTTTTCACCTTTGTCCTACAGGGTAAAGTTGTTGATTGCTCTCAACCTGGCGAGATGCCAGCAACGATCCCTGTTTAAATGCCCGGGTCAAGTTGACATACGGCCTCCTCGCGGCGCCCTCTGGATAGCCTCTTCAACAACCGTTGGGAGGTGAACAAACGTATGCAGCGAAGAAAACCCCGACCAGAATGGCGGTTGTGCGGCGGGCTAACAATCCGCCCACGTAAAAAAAAATCCAAGTTATGAATGAGCAAGATGCCTCGGATATACGGACGGATACTCGACGACGACAACGCACGAAAAAGGAACACGATTTGCGAGTATGCTCCTGGAATGTCAGAACCCTGTACACTCCCGGAGCTGCTCATAAACTAGAAGGAATCCTCACGCAGTACAAGGCGGATATTACTGCGGTCCAGGAAATGCGCTGGATAGGAAACGGTATGATTAGGAAGAAAAATTGCGACATTTATTACAGCTGTCACAAAAGGTTGCACTTACTGGGATGCGGATTCGTCGTGGGAAAGCGGTTAAGGTCGAAGGTCATCGACTTTAAGCCTATAAGTGATCGCCTGGCTGTGATCCGCATCAGAGGCAGATTTTATAACATTAGCCTTATATGTGCACACGCCCCTACCGACGAGGCTGAAGACCCTATCAAGGAGGACTTCTATGACCTCCTGGACAACGCCTACGGAGCTTGTCTGGAGTACGATGTAAAAATCGTGCTCGGGGACTTCAACGCCAAAATCGGAAAGGAAAACACCCTTGGCGGAGTGATCGGAAAGCACAGCCTCCACGATACAACAACAGATAACGGCTTCCGACTCGCTGACTTTGCGACAGCTCGTAATGCGGTGATAAGTAGCACGAGATTCCCTCGCAAGCGAATCCACACAGCAACCTGGCGATCTCCGGACGGTCGAACCGCCAACCAAATCGACCATGTGCTCATTGACGCAAGGCACGCGTCAAACATCCTGGATGTGCGAACATTCAGAGGGGCAAATGTCGACTCTGACCACTTCCTCGTAGCAGCAAGATTCAGAGCTCGACTGTCCAATGTCAGAAAGCTGCACCAGCCCATCAGGAGGAGGTTCGACATTGGGCGCCTGAGCACACCGGAGGTTGCCAGAGTCTACAGGGAGCAGCTGAGCGAAAGACTCTACGGTATGCCTACGTCGAACACAAATGCCAATAGTATGTGGCTGCATTGCCGCTCAGCCATTCAGGAAGTAGCCGAAACCACCTTAGGATACCTACCACCCCCGACAAGAAACCCGTGGTATGATGGCGAGTGTGAGCAGAAAAAGGCAGCAACCGACGAGGCGTACCAAAAGGCGCTGCAGAGGAAAACCAGGGCAGCGCGAGAAGAGTACCGAGCCAGAAGAAGGGAGGAGAAGAAACTACTGCGACAAAAGAAAAGAATCTTCGCAGCCTCCCAGCTCAAGGATATCGAGGAGTCTAGGGATAGACATAAAATACGAGCCTTTTACAAGAAAGCCAAAGGCCTTGCAGGAGGCTTCAAAAAGGGCACCCTGGCTCTTCGAAACTGCGAGGGTAATCTTGTCACCGACCCGCAGGGAATAGTGGATGTATTTAAGCAGCACTTCCAGCAGCTGCTTAACGAGCATGACCAAGAGAGAGTGGTAGGGACTGAGGAAATCCCAACTCCAGCCGCTGAAGTAGTCCTCCCACCCAGCATAGAAGAAGTCGGCACAGCTATTCAGAAGCTGAAGAACAACAAGGCCGCAGGCTCAGATGGCTTGCCATCAGAGCTCTTCAAGGCTGGCGGCGATGTTCTGGTAGGGAGCATGCACCAGATCATCTGCAGAATTTGGGAAGATGAGAGCATGCCCGACGACTGGAATACCAGCTCTATATGCCCCATCCTCAAAAAAGGCGATCCTACCTCTTGTAAGAACTATAGAGGTATATCCCTGCTCAATGTCGCATACAAGATCCTGTCCAGCGTATTGTGTGAACGTCTAAAACCATTTTGCACCGCACTAATCGGCAGCTACCAGTGCGGCTTCCGGCCCGGCAAATCAACTATAGACCAAATTTTCACACTTCGACAAATCCTGGAAAAGACCAACGAGTTTCAAATCGATACACACCATCTTTTCATCGATTTCAAAGCCGCATACGACAGCATTCATCGTGAAGCACTGTTTGGGGCGATGGCCGAATTCGGGATCCCGGTAAAACTGATCCAGTTGTGTCGCGCCACGCTAAAAAACACGCGATGCACCGTGCAACTCGGTTCTAGGACCTCGGAACCATTCGAAACATGCACCGGATTTCGGCAAGGAGATGCGCTGTCATGTGACTTCTTCAACCTGGTGCTGGAGCAGATAGTGCGACGGGCAGGCGTCAACAGGGAAGGCACTATCTTTTACAAGTCCATCCAGCTGCTAGGATACGCGGATGATATCGACATCATCGCGTGTTCTCGCCGTGGCATTGTGGAAGCATTCACGGCGATTGAAGAACAGGCGAAACGAATTGGCCTTAAGATCAATGAGGACAAAACGAAATACATGCTGTCAAGCAAAAACCAATCCGTCGCTCACCACCTGGGACAAAACATAACAATTGACAGCTACAATTTCGAGGTAGTTAAGGAGTTTGTCTACCTCGGGGCAAACGTAAATTCCACAAATGACACCACAGTGGAGATCCGGCGTAGAATCGCCCTTGGCAACCGCTGCTACTTCGGCTTGTCCAAACAACTGGGGTCAAAACTCCTCACTCGAAAGACCAAAGTCATGCTTTACAAAACGCTCATTCTGCCAGTCTTGCTGTACGGAGCCGAAAGCTGGACGATAAGCAGGACAGCGGAGCTGATTTTGGGTTCTTTCGAAAGAAAAATTCTGCGCCGGATATTTGGTCCTGTCTGCGAGGAAGGTGAATGGAGAAGAAGACACAACCGCGAACTCTACGAGCTGTACCAAGATGTGGATGTAGTCCGGAAAGCAAGGACCCGTCGACTACACTGGCTCGGCCACATCGAGCGCATGGACATCAACGCTCCAGCTAAGAGGGTCTTCGACTCCGAGCCTCCTGGTTCGAGAAGAAGAGGAAGACCGAACCTCCGGTATAAAGACCAAGTAATCGCGGATGTAAGACATCTTGGTCTTGACAACTGGAAGCAGCGTGCCCGGGACCGTCAAGGATGGAAGGCAGCTATAGCTCAGGCTCAGATCCTCCATGGATCGCAGGCCTGATAAGTAAGTAAGTTTTCACCTTTGTCCATATACAAGGTCTCTCAAAAGAAAGTTTACATTTGTTTAGCTTTTTGCGTGATCGCAATAAATCCGTGGGGCGCGGGAGGTATGTCAATCAGTAGCCTGGCTCTTGGGAATTCACTGGCTATGGAACGTTTCTCGGGTGCAGACTGCGCGCTGTGCGTGCGAGAGTTTTACAAAAACGGTGATTCAGCGACTGAGGCACGTAGAAAATTCTGCAATATTCGAATTTTACGCCATTCAAAGGATGCGCGAAGCATTCCTCTCATTCGAAAATGGGTAAAAAAGTTTGAAGAGACTGGTTCAACACTAGAAAAATCAATCAAAATCTGGACGGTCAAGGTCATCGATAACGTAAGAAAACGTAAAGAATGTTAATCAGTTTGTTCGCAGTGATCCCGACCTTTCGATTCGGAAGCGCGCAGAGCTGTGCAATTAAATGTTTGTCGTGAACGTTAAGAACTTAATTCCCAAGTTGTGAACTTTAATGATAAATAAAATTGTTTTCGATAGAATGTTTACTTTCTTTTGAGACACCTTGTTCTTACAACGAACCGTCAACCACCGATTTGAAGGTTTCCTTGTGGTTTGTTATTTTTCTACACAGCTGTCACAATGTCGTGCTACCGAGTTAACCGATGAGAAATTATTACGTTTTGCGACCCATGGTTTAATCCACATTCGCTTTTTTTTCTTCATTTTCGAGTATTTCATCAATAATCATCCCTGTACCCAGAGCATGCGCCGCCATGTTAATACTTCGAAATTGCTATCGCAAGTGAAGTCGGTCAACAAGTTGTTTGATGCGAACGCTACGCATTATTTGGTCGTCAAGCAAATCGCTTGATATATCGTTCAATGTGAACCGCGCTTTAGTTTGTGAATGACAATGATGTGGACTAACCATCAACTTTCGCCTTCCATCGGATTTAGGTGTTCAATATGACAAAAACCAACAAACGAAATTGTGTGGTTTATGATTCACTCTATTAGAACACATCTGATATTTATGTAGCTATCTGTACTGTCGATTCGATTCTAATAAGGAAATAAACGTATATATATGTGTTTATATTAGGAATGCTTGACATTTGCTGACATTCGCACGAGTGGAGTGATTATTTTCGTAACCCGAAAGATGACGTCAAAGAGGGCTCGTCTGACGATGTTGCACACAAGAAAAAAGGTAAATAAAACGCGATAATAAACGTGGATGCGAAGTACTTATCTATTTGTTAAAGCTTGTAATTGATAGTTTGGAAGTGGGTAAACAAGTTTTAAAGTTGAATATATCTATGAACTGTACGATACAGCTACACTTATCCGATTTATATAATCGAAGACGTAATAACCATTAACAATAGTCTACATATAAGTACATATTATAATTTGCCATTGTTAGATTTAAAAATAGAAATATTAAACTCGCGTCAGCAGTAGGTATCTCGTATTTCGGTCGGTTTGAAAAACGACAGGAACTAGTTTTGCATAGAACATAAACAGAATAATTGAAGGAACACATACGAGTATGTATGCACATAGACCTTTCCGCATTTTAATAAACAACAATCGATTCCAACCGAAACCTCCAGCCGGGCCGGATAAACGACGACAAAATGAGGTGAAATTACCATCGATAAATTCGCCGGTCTAAGTGCAAGCTATACATAGTACAAGTCTGAAGCAAGATAAGCTCTCAATCGCATCGAGTGTGATCGATAATAAATACAATTGGCCGTTTTTTTTTTTGTTTTGAGCACATGTATATAGTTACGTTATCGACAATGTACACTTATTACATATGTACATTTGTATGTTTCATCACAATGTTTTCTAAATGGAATATATTGAGTGGGCCTGTCCCTTATCGGTATCGGTATGGTTAGTTCATCTTTCGTGAGCGTATTTATTCGGACTTTGGCTAAAGAACAGTTCGGACAGACTTTCGCTCCTGTATATATGTACATTTATACTTACTGATCGTGACAGTGTACTGTTTTCTTATTATTATTATTTCTCGTGGAGTAATTGTGCAAATATGTAAGTCACATTCTATCCTGATTCGATGTTAAAAACAAAACAATGCCACGAAAGCAACGTGTCGGCTTTTATACATGCGAGTGTGTGCATTGATAGTTCAAGTTTGCTTAAGCAATTCGTAGGTTATCAGAGGATCGTTAAACTTGAATATTTAGATTTAAGTGTAATAATAAAATAGCTTCAAGGAAATGTTTGTTTAAAACTCAACAATAAATGTTTTGTCCCAAGTAATACCTACTCTCCTCAAAATCAATTAACATTTTTGCGTATTATTATTATGTGAGAAGGAACAGGTTGCCTTTAGACAAATGGCTTGTTGGAATACGTATACTGTATTTAGTATATATAACTCGACCTAACCGAGTGCATAGGTTATTTTTGGCCTGGCAGTGTTAAACACTTACTAGCCAATTGAATGTTTTTAGAGTGCCAAGTAGTAGTAATTGATAAATAGGTGCTAAGTACATTGTTATAACGTGTTCCGAATAGCTGCAAACAGGTTGTCAAGCCTCCATATTCATATGCATACAATCTGAATGTGGTTTCTTAAATATTCAGTGATATTCGGTGATTACGGCATGTTTAGATGTTTAAGATTGTTTTGATGCATACATGTAGAGCTATGAGCTAGAGATATCATATTACTTGTATTTCTTTTAATAACACTACATATTACTTTAAATGTCTTCTTCTTTTGCAGAGTAATGTCGGACGTTAAACATGAACGCTTGGTTGGTGTAATAGATGAGGGTACAAACACGGTTGCCTTTTCTGTATATACAACGCCAGAGTTTAAGGAAATAACAAGTAGCAAACTCGACATAAGGTGCATCTATCCGCAAGATGGATGGGTAGAACAGGATCCTAAAGAAATTATAACAAACATCCGTATATGTGCCGCCGAAGCTTTAGCCAAACTTCAAAATTTCGGATATCGAAAGGAAGATGTTGTTGCGATAGGAGTGACAAATCAACGAGAAACAACTATAGTATGGGACAAAGTTACTGGTGAACCATTGCACAATGCAATTGTTTGGAATGATATTCGGACGAATGTTACTGTTGATAAGATTCTAGCCAAACTGCCAGATCAGAACAAGAATTATTTTAAATCAATTTCTGGTTTACCGATTTCCCCTTATTTCTCTGCATTAAAAATAAGATGGCTCAAGGATAATATTGCCGGTGTGAAAAAAGCCTGTCGCGAACGTCGTTGCCTGGCGGGTACTGTAGATAGTTGGATTGTATGGAATCTAACAAGGGGACTTCATGTAACGGATGTGACTAACGCATCGCGTACATTATTAATGAACATTGAGACTTTGCATTGGGATCCTGTATTGTTAAGGACATTTTCGATACATCCTGAAATGCTTCCTGAGATCCGAAGTTGTTCGGAGATATTTGGAAAGATAGTTGATGGCAGCGCTCTAAATGGCCTTCCAATAAGTGGTATTATTGGAAATCAGCAAGCATCGCTTATGGGGCAGATGTGCTTCAAACCAGGTCAAGCGAAAAATACATATCGTTCGGGTTGTTTTCTACTGGTGAACACTGGCGAAAAACACGTAATATCTTCACATGGTCTTCTGACAACTGTCGCCTATAAGTTGGGCAAAAACGCACCAACGTATGCGTTAGAAGGAGCGGTCGCTATTGGAGGCCACGCCTTAAAATGGCTTGAAACGAATATAAAAATTATACCGAAATCTGATGATGCTGAGAAAATGGCCGAGAGTGTTGCATCTTCAGGGGGCGTATATTTTGTACCAGCATTCACAGGACTTTATGCGCCTTACTGGAGAAAAGATGCGCGGGGCATCATTTGCGGTCTTACACAATTTTCAACGAAAAATCACATTGTAAGAGCAGCATTGGAAGCAATATGCTTCCAAACGCGTGACATCTTATATTGTATGGATCAGGAATGTGGACACGATTTGAATAAATTGCATGCTGATGGAGTATTGACGTCAAATAATCTACTCATGCAATTGCAGGCTGATATTTCTGGCATTCCAGTTTTCCGATCGCAACTAGTTGACACCACCGCATTTGGAGCAGCAATGTGTGCCGCTCTGGCCGAGGGCATAAACAACTATGAATTTTCTCCATACAAACGTTACTATGACAATGTTTCTTATGATACATTCTTGCCAACAACGTCAGATGAAGAAAGAGAAATCCGCTGCGCTAAGTGGAAGAAAGCAGTAGAACGGAGTATGGGATGGGTAGTGAGGAAGAAGAGTAAAATCATGACGGACGAACGTTATAAGTTGTTATCATCCATACCAGCTGGTATATTTCTTATAACAGCATTTGCAATGCTGGTGCATTCAAATAGGCTCTCTTCACATTAAAAAGGCGCGTTACTTGCTTATATGTATATATAAAATTTGAATTAAGTTTTAATCGTTGGTTGTGATTTTCTAAAACAAAATAAATTTAGATAAATTTACTTTAATTACAATAGCTTCGACGATCAATGTCAGTTAAGTACTTAACACCATTTCTATACATATAAAGATTCTGATTCGAGCGGCTTTACAATGAATTATCTTTTTCCGATACTATTACGAAGGCACGACAATAACCCCGTTGGACTTTGAAATGTTCCAAATCTATAGTACTGCGATAAGGAATTCTTTTCAACTTTATTCACTTTAAGTTTACTTTTTTTTTAAAGATGACCAACGAAAAACAAACGCATAGCTTGTTCAGTTGAACAGTTCAAAGTTGTAAAATATAAAATAAAAAGGGTGACACACTTGATAATTTCAATAATAGATGATTTCTTGCGCTGCTTAACTTGTCTGCCTTCTTACAAGTGAAGTAAGAATATGTACTTACATCTTGCACTTGTATCTTTTTAAAGGAATATTTTATTTTTCTTTTTTGTTTTGTTTAGTAAAACTTTAAAATAAATTATAATTTATTAATTGTGATTGTTTTATTCTTGCCAACACTCAAACAGGTATCTTTAAAATTATTATATCATAGGTGGGTGGCGGATGCTAAGATTGCGTTGGACGTTACAAACTCAGCGGGTCATTTTAGTGTCACACAAATACAAAATTCAATTCATTCAATATTTAACTTGTACATTTTTCATTTTAAATTCATTTTTATTGACATACTTATAACTATCTTACGTGCTAGACAAAATTACTAAAACTAGCTTATATCATAACTACATTTGATGTCTTACTGACCCTCTGCGGGAACTGTGAAACAAACACTATCTATATACTTAACCTATATCTTTCGACTACTTAATATCTACAGTGATTAATTACTTTTATTAACAGTACAAACGTTATCGCGAACTGTATGACGGTTGATGGGCGCTAAAGTTTTGGTGATTCAAGTAACAAAAATGCATTTATACACACAAATGCATGTGCTCTTATCGCAGTATTCTTAATCTTAACGTCAATAAAGCATATTTTTTCAGCGATATGAAAATGTTGAGCTTCTTAGTAATATATGTATAATGACGAGGGCATGGGCTCGGACATACAGGGTAAAGTTGTTGATTGCTCTCAACCTGGCGAGATGCCAGCAACGATCCCTGTTTAAATGCCCGGGTCAAGTTGACATACGGCATCCTCGCGGCGCCCTCTGGATAACCTCTTCAACAACCGTTGGGAGGTGAACAAACGTATGCAGCGAAAAAAAAACCCAGACCAGAATGGCGGTTGTGCGGCGGGCTAACAATCCGCCCACGTAAAAAACCTAAAAGTTATGAATGAGCAAGATGCCTCGGATACACGGACGGATACTCGACGACGACAACGCACGAAAAAGGAACACGATTTGGGAGTATGCTCCTGGAATGTCAGAACCCTGTACACTCCCGAAGCTGCTCATAAACTAGAAGGAATCCTCATGCAGTACAAGGCGGATATTACTGCGGTCCAGGAAATACGCTGGATAGGAAACGGTATGATTAGGAAGAAAAATTGTGACATTTATTACAGCTGTCACAAAAGGTTGCACTTACTGGGATGCGGATTTGTCGTGGGAAAGCGGTAAAGGTCGAAGGTCATCGACTTTAAACCTATAAGTGATCGCCTGGCTGTGATCCGCATCAGGGGTAGATTTTATAACATCAGCCTTATATGTGCACACGCCCCTACCGACGAGGCTGAAGACCCTATCAAGGAGGACTTCTATGACCTCCTGGAAAACGCCTACGGAGCTTGTCCGGAGTACGATGTAAAAATCGTGCTCGGGGACTTCAACGCCAAAATCGGTAAGGAAAACACCCTTGGCGGAGTGATCGGAAAGCACAGCCTCCACGATACAACAACAGATAACGGCTTCCGACTCGCTGACTTTGCGACAGCTCGTAATGCGGTGATATCCACACAGCAACCTGGCGATCTCCGGACGGTCGAACCGCCAACCAAATCGACCATGTGCTCATTGACGCAAGGCACGCGTCAAACATCCTGGATGTGCGAACATTCAGAGGGGCAAATGTCGACTCTGACCACTTCCTCGTAGCAGCAAGATTCAGAGCTCGACTGTCCAATGTCAGAAAGCTGCACCAGCCCATCAGGAGGAGGTTCGACATTGGGCGCCTGAGCACATCGGAGGTTGCCAGAGTCTACAGGGAGCAGCTGAGCGAAAGACTCTACTAGGATAGACTAGGATACCTACCACCCCCGACAAGAAATCCGTGGTATGATGGCGAGTGTGAGCAGAAGAAGGCAGCAACCGACGAGGCGTACCAAAAGGCGCTGCAGAGGAAAACCAGGGCAGCGCAAGAAGAGTACCGAGCCAGAAGAAGGGAGGAGAAAAAACTACTGCGACAAAAGACAAAGGCTTCAAAAAGGGCACCCTGGCTCTTCGAAACTGCGAGGGTGATCTTGTCACCGACCCGCAGGGAATAGTGGATGTATTTAAGCAGCACTTCCAGCAGCTGCTTAACGAGCATGACCAAGAGAGAGTGGTAGGGACCGAGGAAATCCCAACTCCAGCCGCTGAAGTAGTCCTCCCACCCAGCATCGAAGAAGTCGGCACAGCTATTTAGAAGCTGAAGAACAACATGGCCGCAGGCTCAGATGGCTTGCCATCAGAGCTCTTCAAGGCTGGCGGCGATGTTCTGGTAGGGAGCATGCACCAGATCATCTGCAGAATTTGGGAAGATGAAAGCATGCCCGACGACTGGAACACCAGCTCTATATGCCCCATCCACAAAAAAGGCGATCCTACCTCTTGCAAGAACTATAGAGGCATATCCCTGCTCAATGTCGCATACAAGATCCTGTCCAGCGTATTGTGTGAACGTCTAAAACCATTTTGCACCGCACTAAAATCGGCAGCTAGCAGTGCGGCTTCCGGCAAATCAACTATAGAACAAATTTTCACACTTCGACAAATCCTGGAAAAGACCAACGAGTTTCGAATCGACACACACCATCTTTTCACCGATTTCAAAGCCGCATACGACAGCATTCATCGTGAAGAACTGTTTGGGGCGATGGCCGAATTCGGGATACCGGTAAAACTGATCCAGTTGTGTCGCGCCACGCTAAAAAACACGCGATGCACCGTGCATCTCGGCTCTAGGACCTCGGAACCATTCGAAACATGCACCGGATTTCGGCAAGGAGATGCGCTGTCATGTGACTTCTTCAACCTGGTGCTGGAGCAGATAGTGCGACGGGCAGGCGTCAACTGGGAAGGCACTATCTTTTACAAGTCCATCCAGCTGCTAGGATACGCGGATGATATCGACATCATCGCGTGTTCTCGCCGTGGCATTGTGGAAGCATTCACGGCGATTGAAGAACAGGCGAAACGAGTTGGTCTTAAGATCAATAAGGACAAAACGAAATACATGCTGTCAAGCAAAAAACCAATCCGTCGCTCACCACCTGGGACAGAATATAACAATTGACAGCTACAATTTCGAGGTAGTTGAGGAGTTTGTCTACCTCGGTGCAAACGTAAATTCCACAAATGACACCACAGTGGAGATCCGGCATAGAATCGCCCTTGGCAACCGCTGCTACTTCGGCTTGTCCAAACAACTGGGGTCAAAACTCCTCACTCGAAAGACTAAAGTCATGCTTTACAAAACGCTCATTCTGCCAGTCTTGCTGTACGGAGCCGAAAGCTGGACGATAAGCAGGACAGCGGAGCTGATTTTGGGTTCTTTCGAAAGAAAAATTCTGCGCCGGATATTTGGTCCTGTCTGTGAGGAAGGTGAATGGAGAAGAAGACACAACCGCGAACTCTACGAGCTGTACCAAGATGAGGATGTAGTCCGGAAGGCAAGGATCCGTCGACTACACTGGCTCGGCCACATCGAGCGCATGGACATCAACGCTCCAGCTAAGAGGGTCTTCGACTCCGAGCCTCCTGGTTCGAGAAGAAGAGGAAGACCGAACCTCCGGTATAAAGACCAAGTAATCGCGGACGTAAGACATCTTGATCTTGACAACTGGAAGCAGCGTGCCCGGGACCGTAAAGGATGGAAGGCAGCTATAGCTCAGGCTCAGATCCTCCATGGATCGCTGGCCCGATAAGTAAGTAAGTAAGTAAGGGACCTACAGTTTAATGCGGATTCCGAACGGCGAGAGTCGAGAAGCAAGTCATGGCAAGTTTACTACGGGGGGTTTTGCCAGTACCCCACCGAAGAGGAACGTCGCGAGATAAACATTCGATGGCTTTGGTGTTATAGGGATCCGAACTCGCTCATCGTGCGCCAGAGTCCAACACACTAACCACTGCGCCACGGCGCCCTCATACAAAGTTGAAAAGTAAAAATCGTGACCTGATGTGCTCGGAAAGTGTAAAAAGCTTTTCGAACATGCTTGCCTCATACACATACAAACCTTAAGAAATAGTTAAATTAAATATGAACAGTATGCTTTGAATACAAAAGTCAGCATTGAATATCCATTTGTATGTCATTCCTGGACGACTATATGTATGTATTCAAAAAACTTTGCCACTGAAAACTGTCTAGTCATTACTACTTACTTTTGGTACGCCTCGTCGGTTGCTGCCTTTTTCTGCTCACACTCGCCATCATACCACGGGCTTCTTGTCGGGGGTGGTAGGTATGCTAAGGTGGTTTCGGCTACTTCCTGAATGGCTGAGCGGCAATGCAGCCACATATTATTGGCATTTATGTTCGACGTAGGCATACCGTAGAGTCTTTCGCTCAGCTGCTCTCTGTAGACTCTGGCAACCTCCGGTGTGCTCAGGCGCCCAATGTCGAACCTCCTCCTAATGGGCTGGTGCAGCTTTCTGACATTGGACAGTCGAGCTCTGAATCTTGCTGCTACGAGGAAGTGGTCAGAGGCGACATTTGCCCCTCTGAATGTTCGCTCATCCAGGATGTTTGACGAGTGCCTTGCGTCAATGAGCACATGGTCGATTTGGTTGGCGGTTCGACCGTCCGGAGATCGCCAGGTTGCTGTGTGGATTCGCTTGCGAGGGAATCTTGTGCTACTTATCACCGCATTACGAGCTGTCGCAAGGTCAGCGAGTCGGAAGCCGTTATCTGTTGTTGTATCGTGGAGGCTGTGCTTTCCGATCACTCCGCCAAGGGTGTTTTCCTTACCGATCTTGGCGTTGAAGTCCCCGAGCACGATTTTTATATCGTACTCCGTACAAGCTCCGTAGGCGTTGTCCAGGAGGTCATAGAAGTCCTCCTTGATAGGGTCTTCAGCCTCGTCGGTAGGGGCGTGTGCACATATAAGGCTGATAAAAATATGTGATATAAAATCTGCCTCTGATGCGGATCACAGCCAGGCGATCATTTATAGGTTTAAAGTCGATGACCTTCGACCTTAACCGCTTTCCAACGACAAATCCGCATCCCAGTAAGTGCAATCTTTTGTGACAGCTGTAATAAATGTCGCAACTTTTCTTCCTAATCATACCGTTTCCTTTCCAGCGTTTTTCCTGTACCGCAGTAATATCCGCCTTGTACTGCGTGAGGATTCCTTCTAGTTTATGAGCAGCTCCGGAAGTGTACAGGGTTCTGACATTCCAGGAGCATACTCGCAAATCGTGTTCCTTTTTCGTGCGTTGTCGTCGTCGAGTATCCGTCCGTTTATCCGAGGCATCTTGCTCATTCATAGCGTACACGGATGACATTGCTGTAATTGGACGAACACAGCGGGACGTTAATGAGGTATTCGAAAGCATTGATGCCGAAGCGGCTAAAATAGGTCTTTCGGTTAACGAGGGTAAAACGAAATATGTGCTGTCAACCGAAAAAGACGAACAACACCGACAAACTCGAAGTAGTCATGGACTTTGTCTACCTTGGCTCACTAGTGACCAGCGTTGTTGTCGACCAGCGCTGAGACCAAACGCAGAATTACTCTTGCCGACCCCTGCTTCTTTGGCCTCAAGAGGCAATTGAGAAGCAGAGCCCTATCTCGAAAGACCAAGTTGCGCTATACAAAACCTTAGTTATCCCGGTCCTCCTCTATGGCGCAGAGTCCTGGACTTTAACAAAAGCGGATGAGTAAGCCCTTGGTTCGAGATTATGCGTTCAATCTATGGTCCCGTTTGTATAAACGGAGAGTGGAGGAGAAGATACAATGACGTACTATACGGCTAGGCCATGTAGAGCGAACGGATAACACACCGAGGGACGACGCAGGAAAGGCGACCGATTCTTAGGTGGCGCACACAGGTGTAAGGAAACGTTAACCAACTGGGAGTGCGTCGCTTGACAGCTGGAAAAAGACCGTGCCAGCTGGAGAAGCTTGTTGGTTGAGGCTCAGCTTCACACCGAACTGTAGCGCCATCTAAGTAAGTAAGTAAGTACATTAACGTTCTTGGACAGCAAGCGTCATATATTCATACATATGTACATTTTCGTTTGTATAATGTTTAAAAGCTTTTAACCTGATGGACGGCATTCAATAAAAATCATTTATTCATTTGAAATATGTTATTAGTTAATAAATATGTTATTTTTAATAATTCTTTTTAGGTAAAAAAAAATTTGAAAACAATAAATTATACGTCTCCTCAAAACGATGGTTTACTAGAACTAATGCCTCTAGCTGGAAGGCTGTTGGTTTTTACAGTTGGATTATCACGCGCTTGAGAATGCGCCACGACTATGCTTAAGTATTGCACCCATTCTTCAGCATTTTTACCATCCTTGGGCTTGAGTATTAATGTTTGATCAGCAGTGAAAATTTCAAAGGCTTTCGGTATGTTGCGAGCTCCTCTGGATACCTTAACCGAACGTATTTGATTTACATCAATGCTTTCTCCGCCACTCTGAAAACATATATGTATGTACATATTGTAGACCTATACACAAATCCAATATAATGTTAAAATGCTCAATACCGATCCTTTGCAAGAAAGATGCGCTCCTGATAAGGTAAAATAGCGAGTACGCCATCTGCGGAAGAGTCGCCATTTACCCTTCTTCTCCTTTAATTGGCCCTCAATGACGGGCTGATTGCTACCACTGAAAAATCCCACTGCTTTATCCGGATGATTGCAAAGAAAACAACCCCATTGGTATTCCAATTCATTACAATTCGGATTGGATTGGTCTGTTTTGGACACTTCAAATACATCCAGAAAGCCGGAATGGCGTAACTCGTTAACTAAGATCTCTCGATCCTATCGAAGTGCTATTAGAAGAGATAGGTTTTTTTGGTTTTAAATTTTTATACAATACCTTTGTGTTTGGAAATTGACTTGTAACTAGTTCGGTAAACGTACGGCTCTCGCATTTAAGAATTTGCCAAATATTCTTCAAATTACTGATTCCAGGCTCTCTCGTGCTAAGTACGCATTTCTCCTTTACCTATGACAATGCGAATATATGTAGATAGTATACATAAATACTGCTGTTTGATCCTTACGTAATGTCGGACTTGAAAATCGAGAAACATAAGATGGATCCACGTTTTAGGATTACGCGTTCGCATGGTGAAACATGTTTTCGAGTAAAGGCAGTGCTGACCACGAATTTGACAGGCGAAATGCAATTTTGCCACCTTTTTCGTACGTCGTTCTGAACATGATAAGTACAACAATATTTCTATACAAGTTGTAAAATTATACTCGAACATTCACCTTCTATACTACATCTTGTAGGAGGGGGCAAGAAATTAGAGATTTCATCCATATAACTCTTTATGGAGGGAAAATGCTTCTCACAGAATTGCTGTACTGGATCTCTCATATATTGATAGGGTTCAAAGGTGCTCATTCGTTGATCTAGTAGGCTATTGTTGACATTTAAGAGTGTTCTACTAGTATTATCATTTCGACGTGGAGTAACATTTGTTGTAGGTCCTGAAACAACCACTTCATGGTTGTTCTGAAACATACATATATTCGATTAGGAAATACAAAATGTACGGTTTGATAAAAATACATACTTCCGAGCAAATTGTTCCATTTATCGGCAGCTTCATTACTGATTTATGATTTCCATTTTGTGGCGGTAAGGCTGGAGATGCATGATGTACTGAAACATTGTTTTGGGGTATTGAAATTGAACCTTTAGGATAGATAGGTACATATTGGAGAAAAACGCATTGATCATTATTGAATGTAGAGAACAATACCAATTGACTGGTTTAAGGCGTCTGTGCTGTATTTTAGTAACGCGCTGCTTGAACTAAGCAACGTTGTCGGTCCCTGTGAATGTGGCCGGCATTTATTTGGGGAAGTAGTTACCGTGACACCTCCCGAGGTTACTTGAGTTGATGGTATACCCCATTTATTATGTCCAGTTATGATGACATTATTACTTAGCGGGGGAACTGGTGTAACATAAGTAGGATTGGATGTCGGTTTTTGATGTGAAGCTGCTGTCATTTGTACAATTACATTCCCGCTTGATTGACTGTTCGCAGCAGAATTAGATGCTGTGTTATTTAAAGCTGATCCATTCTGATTGATATGTTGGGAAGAACTTAAACGTGTCATACTTTTGTGCAAGCCACCCACCGAACCTCCTAGTTAAAGGCCAATGACTTAGTTATACATTTTCACAAATGCAAGGATAAAATGGTTGCTTACCAGTTCCATTTAAACGAGTCATACTTCGATGTGTGTTACTGGCAGGATGCAATCGTCCTGTGCTTCTTGAATCCCCTAACTTTGCTCGTCGAGTATAACCGGTATGAGGTGGTGTTGGTGAGACAGTTGTCGTTACATTTGTCGTAGTCATGGGCGAAATTTGAAGTGGTATGCTGGCAGGTGAATTTGCTGCTGCTAGAATGATATTTGTATTATTAAATATAACGTTCAACCATATGCGTATATATAAAACATATGTTTACAAATTTTTATATTATTTGGCACCACAATCGATTTCCTTGTTTCCTTTGGGCTGCTCGGGCTACTTCGACACCTTTTACTTATCACAGCGTTACTAGTATTTACCACATGACGGCTTCTGGATATATCCGATGAAATAGTTGTGGTTGTTGTTTGAAAGCTAGGATTCAGTGTAACCTGTGTAGTGTTTAAATTAACGATAGTTACTCCTCCTGAGGTTTTATTAACATCCACATTCATATCAGAAGACGCTGACAATTTCTGTTGACTATTATTTGAAAACAAAATTAATTTCAAGCACAATGATTTGAAATGGTATAGAGTCAGTAACCTTATAACATTCTTCTGTCTCACACATGCCAGCACTTTGTCGTTAAAGAGAATTGGAAACGCTGAGCATAACAAAGTCGCTTCATGCAGTAATATCGTTTGGGAAGTGCGATCAGCATGCGGTAAATGTTCTAGCACGAAATCAAGTGCGTACTGTGCTTTATCCTAACAATACAATTAAGAGGGAAAAATTATATTCAAAACGTGTACAGACATATATTAATTCTTATTGTATACGTATCTATCTTAGAGTGCCCGTATAAGGTATCTTTGGGCTTATTAAGATAAAAAAGTTAGTTTTAGACATTTTTTCTAACCTAAGTTATAAGAATTGAATATCCGAGGCTTGTGGTTGTTTCGGAGTTTGGGGATTTTTTACGGTTACGGCTTACTAGGCCGTAGCCCAACCGACTAATCCTGTTTTTTTTTTTTTTTTTTTTTTTTATTTTTTTTTTTTTTTTAGAGACTCGATGTGTTTACACACACAACCTGAACGGAGTGCAGTGGTTGGGGTCGTTGATGTTCTACTACTCTCAGGGGTTGTTGCCTAGACCTAGTTAGGACGAGAGCCGACCAAATTCCGCGTTAGTTATAGTCCGTAGTAATTCGTTCGAGCACTTTAGTATTGCATACGCAGAGGATGAAATTGGCGCAGGAGGCTCGCCAACTCAAGTTGAATAAAGCTGCTGGCGCAGACGGACTGTTTGCTGAGCTCTTCAAGGCAGCTGGGGATGACCTGGTTAGGAGCATGCACCAGCTCATCTGTAAGACATGGTCAGAGAAAAGCATGCCCGAGGAATGGAGTCTCAGCATCGTATGCCTGATCCACAAGAAATGAGACCCCTCTGATTGCGCCAACTATTGAGGGATAAGTCTCCTTAACATCGCCTACAAAATCTTCTCTGCCGTTTTGTGTGAACACCTGAAGCCTTTTGTAAATAAGCTGATAGGTCCTTATCAGTGCGGATTCAGGCCAGGGAAGTCCACCCTCGACCAAATCTTCACACTATGGCAGATCCTGGAAAAAAACAATGAATTTCAAGTCGACACTCACCATCTATTTGTCGACTTCAAAGCCGCATATGACAGCGTAGTTAGAGACGAGCTATACAACGCTATGTCTACCTTTGCCATACCTGCTAAACTCATCAGACTATGCAGGATGACTTTGGAGAATGCTCGCTGCTCCATCCGAATCGGTGAACACCTTACCGATAGTTTTGATGTCAAAAAAGGATTTAGGCAGGGCGATGCGCTGTCGTGTGATTTCTTCAACATCATATTGGAAATGATTGTGCAAAAATCACTGGCACATACAAGAGGTTCAATCTATTTCAAATCCACGCAACTCCTTGCATACGCCGACGATATTGACATAATAGGTAGATCACAGCGAGATGTCAATGAGGCGTTTGCGAGTATTGAGTTCGAGGCGACGAAAGCTGGTCTGGCGGTAAACGAGGGCAAAACTTAATATATGCTGTCATAAAAAAAGGACGCTCACCACCGACGTCTTGGCCAGAACGGTTGTATTAGCAGATATAAGTCCGAGGTAGTTAAGGACTTCGTCCACCTTGGCTCCGCAGTGACCTGGAACAACGACATCAGTTCCGAAATCAAACGCAGAATCACTCTTGCCAATCGCTGTTTCTTTGGGCTCCGGAGGCAACTGAGTAATAGAGCCCCCTCCCGAATGACAAAGTTGACTCTATATAAGACCCTTATCATCCTGGTCCTGTTGTACGGCGCAGAAGCATGGACACTGTCAAAAGCGGATGAGGAGGCCCTTGGTCGGTTCGAGAGAAAGATTTTGCGCGTGATTTTCGGGCCTATAAACGCAGACGGGGAATGGAGGAAAATATTCAACCACGAACTTTACGGGCTGTACAGCGACATGAGCCTAGTCAGGCGTCTACGGATTCAACGCCTAAGATGGCTGGGCCATGTAGAGCGAATGGACATCACAGCTCCAGCCCGGAGAGTCTTTGAATCCAACCCCGAGGGACGAAAACGCAGAGGACGGCCGCACTTAAGATGGCGCACACAGGTGGAAGGGGACCTCAGCCAACTGGGTGTGCGGCAATGGAAAAGGCTAGCAAAAGATCGTGCTAGATGGAGGGGCTTGTTGGTTGAGGCCCAGGTTCACCCCGAACTGTAGCGCCCGCTAAGAAGAAGAAGAAGAAGAGGTAATCTCTATATGTACATCTTTTTTCGTTAATAATCGTTAATCGTAAGATACGAACGATATTTAAATATAATTACAGGTTTTACGGAATATGTAAACAACCTAAAGCTGTCTTTTATTAAATAATGCTGTATTCACATACATATGTATGTATGTATGTTACAACCTACTACATACATGCATATTACAATAAAATGAGAGTGACTGTTAAAATCAAGCAGCGTGAAGTTTAAGTGGTTATTCATTATTTTTTTTCAAGATTAAGTAAGTAAAAAATCAGTATTTTGAACTAAGAGCTTAGGCTGGAAAAAGGCACGTACCTTATCACTCCGTCCAGCGGTAGCAAGTAATTGCGCAGCTAATGATATTGTAGTGGGGTTATTTTTTGACGCCAATTTTATTTTGTCAAATTGCTCAACGATTAATTTTGAGGAATTATTGGCTAATTTAAGTAAGATCTGCATAGTCGGTGTTACAGTTTCCGGATTGAATAGAAATTCACATAATTCTGGAACACTGTTTTCGAGGACCTGCAATAAATATTTGACGCGTTAAATGAATCAACACGAGATGCACGGATGATGATATACATTTGGATTTTTTTGTGCTATTAAAATATACAGCTGCAAGAGAGCAATTTTTTCCTGTAAGTCACACTGCGATAAAAGTCCTATTAATTTAGGGGCATGTTGCGATACTTCTTCTGGTGAAACCTCGTATATTTGAGATAGAACACGACACAGCCCATAGTTACCTAGAATATTGAACATTTTGTTATCGTTCTTATAGTAATGTATAAAATATCAAACCAGCAAGAATCGAATCCATAATTGAGTCAATATGAGGACTTAAGAGATATGCATAATCGATCGCAGCTAGTGATAAGTAACTTGCTAAATTTCTGGAAAGCTCTTTACTACCTTTTGGAAGAAACTGAACCGCCACCGGTAGAGCAATTTTCATTAATTCTTTTTTGTCATAATTCTAAAAATGGGCAAGTATTAAGTATGAACTACAAAAAAAAAGGAGTGAATGTAGATTACTAAAAATATACTGGATATTATATCGGCAGCTATCTTTGCATGCGGTGGATCCTCTTTTAATGGGCCATGTGGTTGCAGGGGCCAGAGCAGGCATATTTTAAGAAGATCCACTAAGGCAGAACAATAACGTTCTGCTGTTTTCGTCTCCCTTATACAAGACAGTATTCTCGTAACACAAATTTCTACCACTGATTGGTCATTGTTGTTTTTCAAGTAATCGGGTTGGGATATAATAGGCCCGATTTCCAGTAGCTACAATTAAAAATTAATTTACTAAAAATGCATATATGTACGTATGTACTTACAACTTTGGTAATATCGTTAACAATTTCTGAATCCGATACAGAGAAAAGATCTCCCGCTCGAGAAAGATCACGTTTCGATAGAACTATTGTAAAAAGCTCGTGCATTGTTTAGGTTAGGATCCTGCACTCAATTTTAATAGTCCTTATAAGGGAAGTTGCTCTGCATTGTCCCAATAAATATAAAGGCGTGACAAATCTCAATTCTAATGGAGTAAAAAATTCTAAATTTTAATTAATTTAACTGTATTTTTGTATGTGCATAAATGCGAGCGAAAAAGTAAGAATAAACACAAGTTGGGCTATGCGCCGAGTATTTGAAAATCTTTCACACAACCCTCTGCAACAGGCATTCCTTTACGGATTATCAGCCTAATGGCTATGCAATGAAAGGAATTTCCCTTCAAGCGATTAATAGAATTGGATTAGCTTAGCACAAAAACGAAAAAATCCAATGTCTATGGACTATAAGCATACTCAAGTAAGTACATATGTGCACTTTCGATAAAATAGCTTTCGTTAGTGCTGCGGTTTAATAATTTTACTTGCATTCTCTATAAGCATACTCGTATAATCCATCAGATTGGCATTTACTATACATATGTATGTACATTATGTACATATATATGTATATGTACATATATACATGAATTGCGTAGTCCGACCAAATTTAATAATATGACAGTTGAAACATATCTTACTATAGCTAACTCGTACAATTTAAAAATTCGTTCAACGACTTTGACAAAAAGTTTTAAGCTAAAATTTGCAAGTAAGAAATCAGTACTATTACGTCCGGAATTTTAGGCATGTCTAGGTAGATATGTGAAGTGTACAAGTATCAGTGCCATTGATAACCTAACACCTTGGACAATAACTAGTTTGTTGTCATCTATTGCAGAATTTTATCCTTTTCTTAAAAAAAAAAATAGACCACTGATTTACAAAGTGTCTCGAAAGAAAAACCGAAACCAAAAAACAAAACACAAAAAGTGAAAATAAAACTCAATCAACTTCAGATTGTACATACTACCGCCCAAACCGGTGTAGCAGGTTCACTACGTGTAAAGTGGCGTGGAGTTCCTGCGTTTTGCAATCCTCAAAACAGCAAATTCCTATTAGAAGCTAAATTGTCTCTCAGTTTTTAATAAGTTCCTTCAAATGCTTTCTGGTACCATATCAGTTACTAGCGAATAATATGACAGCTTTTGAAAAATGCCCATAATTTTGCACTCGTCTATTGGGCAAAGTTTGTTTGAACACCAAATTGTTGCACTCTCTCTCAATAGATAGATTATAATATACAACGAATTAGTTTATACACTTAATTTTGTATCGTAAGGTACAAAATACATACATATATGTACGTATGTATAGTATAGTATTTGCTTGTAATTTGCACTCGGTAATCCGGATATCTGTCGCAATAAATCTTCAAAGAGCAAAATAACAATACACAATCGCCTATATACACAGCGGTCTCTCACCGTAATCACAAAATTATAATTTCCAGGTGAAAATAATGCAACCGGCAGTAAAAAAAGAGATAGCTACAGCTACGAAATATTGAGATTGCGATACAAATACAATTTACGTTACTGCAGGTTATCCACGTATCATTTTCGTGCGTGTTTACTGCTTGTACATATGATACATGTCCGTTATTTTGATATCATTTTGTCAATCAATTTGCTATTTGCATAACAAGAAAAAACCGAAAACTTAAAAACACTAGCCACCACAAATCAAGAACAAAGCACGACAAAAAAACAACAAAAAAAAACATTCGCTCTTCGGCAAGATCACCTGTGCGGATATGAGAGGAAAATACTGAATCCACTTTGCAAAGCGCTATGGATGAATGTGTCCCATTTCAGTGTCGGAGCAGTATTGTCTGTTTCTTTCTGTAACATGTATAAGACATGTTTTCTTTCATTAAACAAATGTCATCGGTCAGCTGCTTTCAAAATTGAATGGTGTTATTCGCTCTGTCTCTCTCTTAATGTTTTCATATTTGTTTATCAAAGATAGATCGTATGCAACATGTGCCTGACGATCATAAGCTCAAATTCACTCTAGCATTTCTTCGTACACAAGTGCATTTGTATTTTACGTTACATCTTATAGTGCCTATAGTGTTGTGTGAGTATAAAGGCAATTGAAGTTAAATGTAGTCCAAGCCTTGAGAAAAAACGAGAAATCTGTACGGTATACATATCACTGGGTTTTAGGATATTTCATCATTTGTTGTGGCGTCTCAAGTTCCTGATGTAACGGAAAATGCATTTTTCATCATCATCATCATTTTCAGTGGCCCGCATGTTCCACTAAAAGAGTCGCGGGGGTAATGCTACTCGATCTCCTCCGTCATCCACTCTAACTCATCACGAGCTATGCCTAAGCGCACCCAGGCGAGTTTTTGGACTTGGTCCAACCACCTCGTCCTGGGTCTGCCAAGTGGTCGCCTGCCTGATGGTATTGCATCCAAGGTACGCTTCGGAAGTCGTGATGATGGCGACATTCGTCTCACGTGACCAAACCATCGAAGCATAGCCCTTTCCGTTCGGAGAAGTAGCTGCTCAACATTAAGCTCCCGGCGCACTGCCGTGTTTCTCACCCTATCTCGGCGAGTAACTCCCACAACAGCAGGAAGAAATCTCATTTCGGCAGCTTGTATTCGCGATCATATTCTTTCGGTCAATACCCAAATTTCATGACCATAGGTGAGAGTTGGAACAGTTCCTGATTACAGATCTTCCAAGCTGTTTCAAAATTGACCCAGCTTGGCCAATCCTGCAGGAAAGCTCAGTATTACTCCTCCCATCACTCATGAAGAAGACCCCTAGATACTTAAACTTCTCCACCTGCTTCAATGGGACTTCACTAACATGTAGAGTGCATTGGACAGGTGTTCTGGAAATAACCATAACCTCGGATTTGTCCACGTTAACCCTCATTCCAGCATCAGCACATACGGCCACAAACCTATCTAGCGCGCGCTGAAGTTCCACCTGGGAGGATGTGAGGACAACTAAGTCATCTGCAAAAAGAAGATGACTTATCCTCAACTCTCCCAATATAAAACACTCCTCGCCTAGACTGCGCTGCAACATCCAGTCCATATATATATAATGAAAAGGAGAGGTGACAAGACGCACCCTTGGCGAAGTCCAACGCCCACGGTGAATGGTGTTGATTTACTACCGTTAACCCGAACGCAGCTGCTACAGTTTGTGTATAGAGACTGAATGGCCCTCAACAGAGGACCATTAATCCCATACTCCTGCAGAACATTCCAGAGTTTACCTCGAGGAACTCGGTCATACGCCTTTTCCAAATCTACAAAGCAGCTGTAGATAGGTTTGCCGTACTCCCAAGCCTTCTCGAGCACCATTCTTAGAGTGAAAAGCTGGTCGGTTGTACTTCTGCCGTGACGAAACCCGCACTGTTCATCCCCTATCCTGGATTCGACCACAGCTCTAGAACGCGCCTCCAACACCTTAGCGTAGACCTTACCGGGGACACTTAAAAGAGATATGCCCCTATAGTTGGAGCACTCTTTTTTATCCCCCTTTTTGAAGGAGGAACAATCACCCCAGTTTGCCAGTTTTTGGGTTAACATCCCTATCGCATAAAACAAATACAACTAGCAGCCTCAGATACGGACGGATTTCATGTTGACGACCCCCGCAAACGTCAAAAAGGAGACGAATTCCGGATCTGCACCTGAAACGTTAGGTCCCTCAACAGACCAGTTGCAGCCGGACAACTGGTCAACTCCTTGGACTGCAATGGACTCAAAAAGTGCGATGGGATGGGACAGGCAAAAAGCGGATGAAAAACTGTGATATCTACTGCGGAAACTACTACATTGAAAATAAACAACGCTTATTCGAGGCAGATTTAGGAAATAAGTCTTAAGCTTCCAGTATGTAAGCGAACGCCTCATAACTATCCGCATCAAAGCCAATCTTGAGCATATTATGTGTCCACGCCCCCACAGAGGAGAAAAATGACCGACATAAAGACGACTTCTATGATCTCCTAGGCAAAACATATGCCCAATGTTCCAGCTATGACACCAAGATCGTTCTAGGAGATTTCAATGCGAACCTGGGTAAGGAAGCTATCTTTGAACGAGTCACTGGAGCCTACACAACACCACGTCAGGAAACGGACTAAGGCTAGTGGACTTTATGGCGGGACATAATCTAGTAGTAGCAAGTACACGATTCCCACACCTCAACATCCATAAAGGGACCTGGCGGTCTTTCGATCATACGACAACCAATCAAATTGATCATATTGCAATCGGCGGCAGACACTCCTCCAGCATCTTAGATGTCCCAACCTTTCGCGGAGCCAACATCGACTCGGATCATTACCATGTTGCAATCAAGCCAATCAAGGTACGGATGCGAATTTCTCGGAATCAGCGCGATATCGAGGAGATGGAGAGATGTTACTGCAAAGTAAAACGAACATGCCAAGGTTATAAAGCCAGAACAGAAGCCTGCAGGGATGAGCACGGACAACTAGTAGTGGAGTCACAGTCGATGCTGAGATTGTGGAAGGACCACTTCTGCAGAATGTATAACGGCGATGATAGTCAAAATGCCGCCGTCAGGCAGAGCGAACCATTCACAATGGACGAAGACTAAAGAAAATCCCGTCCACCCGACTTAGACGATGTTAAGATAGCAATATCGAAACTTAAGTCTTACAAAGCTGCTGGAGTAGGCGGTCTCCCCGCGGAACAATTTAAAGCAGCTGGCGATGAGCTGGTCAGGAACATGCACCAACTCATCTGCAAGATACGGTCGGAAGAATGCATGTCCGATGAATGGAATCTCAGTATCGTTTGCCCGGTCCATAAGAAAGGAGACCCATATGACTGCACCAATTACAGAGGGATATGTCTCCTGAACATTGCGTACAAGATCCTCTCTGCGTCTTGTGTAAGCGCCTGAAACCGTTCGTGCACAATCTGATAGGTTCCTACCAGTGTGGTTTCAGGCCAGGAAAATCCACGATAGACCAAATTTTTACACTATGGCAGATCTTGGAGAATACCAATGAATTCCAGGTCGATATGCAAGATCTTTTTGTCGATTTTGAAGCCGCGTATGACAGTGTTTATAGAGACGAGCTATACAGCGCCATGTCATGTTTTAATATTCCTGCCAAACTCATCAGACTGTGCAGGTTAACTATGGAGAACTCTCGCTGCTCCATTAAGGTTGGAGGTGAACTAACCGAACCCTTTTTTGGTAAAAAAGGTTTTAGACGCACTGTCGTGTGATTTCTTTAACATTATTCTTGAAAATATCGTGCGGGACTCAGCGGCCAATACAAAAGGTACGATCTACTTCAAGTCTACACAATTGTTTGCCTACGCAGATGACATTGAGGTTATTGGACGGACAAAGCGAGACGTCAATGAGGCATCCGTAAGCATTGAAGCAGAAGTGACTAAAGTGGGTCTAAGGGCAAATGGGGACAAGACCATATATATGCTGTCATCAAAGAAAGACATACAACACCGACGTCTTGGTCAGTACGTCACCTTCGGCAGCTATATTTTTGAAGGTGTCAAGGACTTCGTCTACCTTGGCTCGATAGTGACAAGCAGCAACGATACCAGCAGCGCTGAGATAAAACGCAGAATAACTCTTGCCAACCACTGCTTCTTTGGACTCAAGAGACAGTTGAGTAGTAGAGCCCTCATTCGAAAAACTAAGGTATTCCTCTACAAAACCTTAATCATCCCGGTCCTCCTCTACGGCGCTGAGGCTTGGACGTTATCAAAAGCAGATGAAGAGGCTCTTGGGCGTTTCGAGAGGAAAATTCTGCGTGCAATCTTTGGTCCCGTTTGTGTAAAAGGAGAGTGGAGGAGGAGATTCAAGCAAGAATTGTAAGGGCTGTACAGCGACATCGGCCTAGTTAGACGTCTTCGGATCCAACGTCTAAGATGGCTAGGCCATGTAAAGCGAACGGACATCACCGCTCCGGCCCGAAGAGTCTTCGACTCCAACCCCGAGGAACGACGCAGCAGAGGACGACCGCATCTAAGGTGGCGTGTACAGGTGGAAAGGGACCTCAACCAACTGGGCGTGCGGCACTGGAAGCAGCTGGCGGCTGTTGGTTGAGGCTCTGGTTCACCCCGAACTGTAGCGCCATCAAGGAAGAAGAAGAAGTTGACGCAGTTATAGGGGTCTCTTTTCAGTGGACTGGGCACACGATGCTGAGATTCCCTTCATCGGGCATGCTTTCCTCCGACTATATTCAGCAGATGTGCTGATGCATGCGCAAATGCGCATGTGCAGGTCATCTCCAGCCGCTTTAATTAAATAGCTCGACAGAAAGGCCGTCGTCTGACTTGCTGTCATACATATGTATATTGTGTATGAATTTTTACTTACATCAAAGAGACCTTTGAATCTGCTACAGGTCACCTTTCAAGACACATGCCTGTTGTCATCTGTGTCAGAGATCAATACACTCATTACGGCGTAATGTACATATGTATGTACATAAAGCCCGGATTCTGACTTGTGGACATTTTTACCGAGAATTTAAATCCATTTAAAAAAACACATATCTTTTTCTGTGACTACTAGATTCAGGCATAGTTGCTTACAGAAATGTCGAGCTATCGCTTTCACCACTCTTCAGCGGGAATTAGCAAACATTTTTTTGTATATTAACATCTATTGTTATCAATGCCATATGTTTACAGTTCAGTTCTGTTATTACGGTAACTGTACATACATATCTTTGTCCACTCTTTAACAGTTGAAAAGGTCCACTGTGGAACGAAGTAAGGAAAGCAAAGAAAGTCTTGTGGGTTACACTAATTCCTCTGCTTAATACTTACATACATACTTGACGCGACTTTGTACCCGACGTCAGTCATGCAATCATATTACGGTTGATGGCTCTAAAATGTGAAGTATGTACCGAAAGATAGTATTCAAATAAATTAATGATCAAAATTGACTTTGCCTTTGTATCTGAATAATTGCCTTTATTTACATATATGCGTGTGTTTGCCAGAAATACATACTACACATAATTAAAATTCAGTTTGATATTAACCCCTGTTTAAAGCCGGCAATAGAATGTGAACTGTGCGTTTGTTTATTCATTAAGGTTTTCTAAAGTTAACAAAGTCAAACAAATATTAATGGTGCAAAGTACAATCACCAGAAGTTAAGGTAAAAAACAAAAACGGTGATCTAAGTTAGGGCAGATATTACAAATTTTAACATAAGCATGTCTACTAGATACATAGGAAGACTACAAATACTTTGAACTAAGTTGTTCCACTAAAGTAATGTACTCTTGTTTAGCCGCATCTTGAGTTTTTCCTTTGTTCTTGGTCCAAGAGTCCCACTTAGCCCGGCCTTTAGGATCGAGTACACCTGGCTTACTAGTATTATTATCACCGATGGTTGCTTGTTTAAAAAGACCGTATAACTCGAGAAGCTCGTTATCAGTTGGACGTTTCGTAAATGCCTTAGCTTTAGCGGCAGCCGAATCAAATTTCTATGAAGTAAGCAGTTATGATCAGTTAAACGAAAAAGGTGGAATTTTATAATTTGATAAGTAATACGAGTATACATATAGTACAAGTATGTATTAATTAGGGATAGTAATCGCATACTTACTTCACTGAGTGACATGACGTTAAGTGTTAATAATTGGAGATCAAATCTGAAATAGATTAGCAAAAACGCGATTAGATAAATCCATGTATAAGCTAAAAATAAGGAATATTTCTTTTTCAGGAGTATTCCGTGGTAAACTGGTGTGATGACTATGTAACCATATGATCTGGTCTTTGGACCAGTAAGTAAATATCTAAAATGCCAGTTTCGTGAAAGACCTTTTTAAACTCAAATAAATATTAACAAAACATAAACATTGGTAAACGTGACCAGCATTGTAATTACAACACTCGGCAAATCAAAAATTTCAAATTCAAGACAAGTACATAGGGGTCTTATTATGTTTTGCCATAAATTTGTCCAACAGACGTCAGAGCAACTTATAAAGCAATCGAATCAAACCAAGAACAGTGACGCTTACTTTTTGAAATACAAATCACAAATGAGGAACTAAACAATCCAAGCACTAACCAAGTGTACAACTAAGGTGAAGTCTTAAGTTGTTATGAATTTATTGTTACTTGTAAAAGAGCGACTACCGAACATTTGGCAAAAAAGCTTTAAGCTCTTTGTACTTATACATATGGAAAATCGTTCTTTTTCTATCATACAAGCTATCATAGCAATATGTACAACCATGAACTTTGGCATAGAAACGATCATGATCATCGAGGGTAAAGTGTAAATTATTGTAAACAAAAAGGTTGTCATACTTTATGAATAAATTTGATTGGTTGGTAACTACATTTTGCTTATTCTTTTGTTTTTATTTTTCATTCATTTGCCCATTTTCAACAGGAATGAGCCCAGTTTATAATTCAATTATGGTAATTTGTGTAATGTGTACAAATTATTATTTTCTTTTATGTTGAGAAATCCTCTTTAAAATTGTCTCCGTACAGAATACACTTATATATACCTGGGGTAGCTTTGGATACACTGTAAAATTAGTAACTTATTATTTAGTTACAAAGCAACCATGTAGAAATCTTTGCCTAGTTCAAACGTTTCTCACGAGTATGACTTGCAGATAATGTCCATAGGCATCTCCCCTATTCTTTTCCTCCACAATCTTTTATCGGCACCAATGCGATAAGGTTGTCCACGTTTAAGTGCGCTAATATTTAAAAAATGATTTCTCCCATTTACCTTAGCGAACATGTGTACATTAAGCATTAGAAAAAAATCGTTATTTTTCAAAATTCAGTAAATCTAGAATCAAGTATATCAACGATCTCTTAATGATCGTTGCAAGGAAAATCTACTACAAGATTGTAATAAGCTGAAGTTGGACACGTTCGATAGTCAAACTGACATATTGTTGCGGAGATGCAAGCGGACCGTTAAGTTCGAAAACTCTCTGGAAGCGGGGATGGGAATGATGTCAACTTCCAATGGAATTGTCAGAGCGTTCTAGAGATTTCCTATGGGGAACTTCCAACGGCGAACGTTCGAGACGGTGGACCGAGAGCTATATAAGCGCGAACACTCGCCCTTGACATTCATTCAGTTTCATTCAGTTTGTGGTATATAACAGTGTGTGACAAGTCGGTGATCAACCAAGGTGAAAAGAAAAGCTTTCAATAAAGGTTTGTGTATTGTGTAATAAAGTTTAAAGTGGATTGTACTGTGTAATAAAGTTTAAAGTGGATTGTATTGGATAATAAATAAAAGTGGTGAAGCTACACAGATAATTGATCTGTGGTGATAGAAATTAAAGTGTGTGTGTGTTTTAAATTGGGAAAACGTAGAAAATTGTAGTTTATCGCAATCCAGCGGTGCGAACCCTATTTGGTGTGGGGATTGAATAATTCGTAACATTTGGTGTCAGAAGTGGGATTGCGAGTAAACGAGTGGAACGTTTATTTAAATTGTGAATTGCACAAAGTGAATTGTTAAGAGATAGACAAAATGGTGAAATTGGAAAAGTTGACAATTGAACAACTGAAAAGAGAGCTGGATGCTCGAGAACTATCCACAGTGGGAAGTAAAGCCAACCTGGTGGAGAGACTGCGATCGGCGTTGCAGGAAGAAGGTTTTGACTGGGAGAGTTACGAATTCGGGGTGGAGAAGCCGTCGACATCTACTGAGCCAGCGTTCGATATGCAGCAAATTCTCGCAGCTATGAATGCTATGAGTGCTTCCATATCCCAGAAACTGGATCAGAAGTTGGAGGAAAATTCCAGTTCCATAAGCCAGAGACTAGAAGCAACCATACATCAAAAGCTGGAGGAAAATTCCGTTGCCGTAAGTAGGAAGTTGGAGGAAAATTCCACTTCCCTGAATCAGAAGCTGGAAGAGATGCTGGAGAACAATCGAGAAAGCTTGAGAGACATCCAGCAAGCAGTCAACGATCGGTTCCAGGGCGTCGAAGAGAGAATCGATACACTGGATAAGAAGGTTCTAGATCTCGAAAATAACCAGGAAAAGATAATCGAGACTATGGAATCGAAGTTCGACAAGAAGGTTCTGGAACTCGAGAAAACTGTCCAGAACGTTCAGTGTCAAGGAATCGTTGTACCGACGGCAGCATCGAAATTCACAGCTCCCAACTTTGACGGCACGAGCGCATTTAACATCTTTAAACTCCAGTTCGAGACAACAGCGGAACGGAATCAATGGGGAGAGGAAGATCGTGTGGCTGCCCTAGTAATTTCCCTTAAAGGTGAAGCAGCTGACGTTCTACAGACCATCCCGGAGACCCTGAGAAGGAACTACACAGCCATATGGGATGCTCTACATCGAAGATACGGCAGTGAGCACATGCAGGAGATGCACAAGCTGGAACTTAAAGGGCGCAAGCAGCGTTTAAACGAGACCATCCAACAGTATGCTGCCGACATCGAGAGGCTATCTCATCTAGCCTACGCGGATGTTCCAGTTGATGTGGTGGAAAAACTAAAAACGGATTCCTTCATCCAAGGGCTAAGGGACCCCGACACGCAACGAAGCTTGATTCTCCTGCCGAAGACATCTTTCAAGGAGACAGTTGCCAGCGCTCTCGCATGTGAAACATCGCTCTTGATATGCCGACCTTCCATCAAATTACGGCGCATATCTCAAGACAAGGATAGTTCGAGAACAACAACAGCTAGTAGGAGTGGTTCATTCCCGGGTAGATGCTACATCTGCGACCAGCAGGGGCACATTGCAAAAGACTGTCGTCTGCGGAGAAAGCGTTCTTCCAGCAAATTGTGGCGTAGTTCCAGAGAAACAACGGTGAGTAGGAGCTGCCCGTTCCCAGGCAGATGCTACATCTGCAACGAGCAGGGGCACATGGCGAGAAATTGTCATCTGAGAAGAAGGCGTTCGAGGTTTGATTCGCGACAAGGAGAACAAGCGAGGGCATGCGAATACCGGAAGGGAAGCAGCCATAGAAATGCGGATGCATTAACGAGCCGAACTCGCGGCGTTGAATGCAAGCATTGTTCACGTGCGGAAACCAAAGAAGAGGTCACCGATATCCGTCGTTTCCATGTGCTGCCAGAAGATGCTTGGAGTGCCGAGAAGGTTGGAAGAAAGCAGCGAGAGGATTCCGATCTGGCAGTCATCATTGACTACAAAGAGCGAGGTTTTCGACCGACTTGGCAGCAAATATCCAGTGAAAGCCCAATCGTGAAAGCTTACTGGGCTCAATGGCAGAGTTTGAAGCTGAAGAACGGTTGCCTCTACCGCAGTTGGGAAAGTGAGGACGGGAACATTGTAAACGATCTGCTGGTAATTCCGAAAGGACAAATCGAAGAGGTCATCCGAGAATACCACGAGGGACCAAGCGGGGGTCATCTTGGTGTTAACAAGACTGTAGAAAAGATCAAGAGACGTTTCTACTGGGTAGGATGCCATGAGTCGGTTACGCGTTTCATTCGCAGGTGTGAACAGTGTGCGAAGGCAAAGGGTCCAGTTAGGAAAACTCGAGGAAATATGCAGCAGTACAATGTTGGAGCACCGTTCGAACGTATCGCAATGGACATTGCAGGCCCATTCCCAACGAGCAACGCTGGAAACAAGTACGCGCTGGTGGTTATCGATTACTTCAGCAAGTGGCCTGAGGTGTTTTGCATCCCGAACCAGGAAGCCAAAACCATTTCGGATGCATTCGTGAATAACTGGGTTTCGCGTTATGGAGTACCAATGGAACTGCACTCAGACCAAGGGAGAAACTTCGAGTCGTCGGTGTTCAAAGAACTCTGTGACATGCTAGGTATCAGAAAGACGCGGACAACACCATTACACCCACAATCTGATGGCATGGTCGAAAGGTTCAACCGGACGATGGAGGAATACCTGAGAAAAGTCGTCGTCGGAGATCAGAAGGACTGGGATGAACATCTTCCCCTTTTCTTAATGGCATACCGTTCGGCACAGCACAATTCAACGGCAACAACACCCGCCGAAGCCATTTTTGGAACTGATCTCCGACTTCCATCGGACTTGAAGTTCGGCGTGGTACTACCGACAACTAGCGGCAGGGAAGACTTCATAACCGAAAAGAAAGAACAGCTGAACTCTATCCATCAATTCATCCGGGAGCGACTGAACTTGGTCAGCGATAAAATGAAGGCGCGATACGACTTGAGGGCGAATACTTCTGGATTCGAGACCGGACAATTGGTATTGCTGTACAACCCACAACGGAAAAAAGGCTTGTGCCCCAAATTGCAATCAGCCTGGGACGGACCATATGAGGTCATCAAGAAACTCAATGACGTGGTATACCGGATACAGCAGATGGGAAACAGACGGGCGAAGTATAAAATTGTCCACGTAGAGAGGTTAGCACCATATTACGGAGAAGGGTCCAATCGCTTGTTCGAGGACGAACAAGTTTAGGAGGAGGGCAGTGTTGCGGAGATGCAAGCGGACCGTTAAGTTCGAAAACTCTCTGGAAGCGGGGATGGGAATGATGTCAACTTCCAATGGAATTGTCAGAGCGTTCTAGAGATTTCCTATGGGGAACTTCCAACGGCGAACGTTCGAGACGGTGGACCGAGAGCTATATAAGCGCGAACACTCGCCCTTGACATTCATTCAGTTTCATTCAGTTTGTGGTATATAACAGTGTGTGACAAGTCGGTGATCAACCAAGGTGAAAAGAAAAGCTTTCAATAAAGGTTTGTGTATTGTGTAATAAAGTTTAAAGTGGATTGTACTGTGTAATAAAGTTTAAAGTGGATTGTATTGGATAATAAATAAAAGTGGTGAAGCTACACAGATAATTGATCTGTGGTGATAGAAATTAAAGTGTGTGTGTGTTTTAAATTGGGAAAACGTAGAAAATTGTAGTTTATCGCAATCCAGCGGTGCGAACCCTATTTGGTGTGGGGATTGAATAATTCGTAACAATATGTACACATCACGTGATGTCGTCCGTCAAAAATTCGTTTGATTGCAATTGTTTACATTCACATTTTACATACCAATATGTAAAATGTAAATGTAATGATCATAGATGAAGAATGAGATACTAATCTATTGGCTTTGAGAGGCACTTTGACAGTTTGCACCTACAAAAGCGTTGAGGTTTGACGGCGCCTTGACTTTGTCATTCTGCCTTGTTCCGACGTCTTGACTCTAAAGCGCGGTTCACCTTGAACGATTTGTCGTTGCGATTTGCTTGACGACCAAATAATGCGTAGCGTTCACACCATACAACTTGTTGACCGACTTCACTTGCGATAGAAATTTCGAAGTATTAACATGGCGGTGCATGCTCCGGTTACAGGGATGATTATTGATGAAATACTCGAAAATGAAGAAAAAAAAAAAGCTAATGGGGGTTAAACCATGGGTCGGAAAACGTAATAATTTCTCATCGGTAACTGTTAAGAGAATTTCACCAAAATTTGCCAGAGGATTTTCGTAATTATTTGCGAATTGATAGGAACGTATGATGAGTTACTGGGAGAAACAATTCCTCATATGAAAAAATCAAACCAAAATTATTTTTCTTTGTTTGAAGTCATTTCTTTCATTCCGCTCAAAGTTGGTGTTGTTTCTCTGAACGCAAAAGCAAAAGTGAAAAAATGCTCTGAAGTTGTACGACACCTGTTCACACTTAACGATAAATCGTTCAACTACGGCTGTCAAGCAAAAAGTTGGAAATTTTCAACTTCCTGACTACAATCGTACCGACTTCTAGCTGGAGCGTTCACATTGGTCGTGCATACACAATTTGTCGTGCTTAAGTCAAAAGCGTCGTTTTCAAGGCGGCCCCTAGACGCTCATTATTATTGTGCAAAATATTGCACAATTTTATTGGCTTGCTGCCAATAATTTTTCTTAATAATTTAGTTGACCGCTCATATTTGTAATAAAAGTCTAAAGCGTTTTGATTTTCCGCAATATATCGTACAATCTTGCAATGTTATCTACAGACGAACAATAATATTTAAAATAAAGGTTAAACCAAAACTGTACGCTTGATGTCATATTTTATGCTGTACTGGTGTTGACACCTCAAAAACCGAAGCAAAAAGTGGAAAATGTCCTGAAGTTAGACGACAGACGATCTCATTTAACGACAAATCCTTCAAACAAGGCAAAAAGTTGGAAAATCTAACCTTCCGTGTAGCATTTGGTTAGATAATATCGTTCAATTTGAACGCCGCTGCATGCAGCATGTTGTAGACTGCATGCTTCTGCACGACATAGACTTCTCTAATGCAATTTCGCAATTTCAATCTTTATTAATTTTTTAAACAGTAAACAAAAAAAAAACTTGTCGAAATTCCAACAAATGACTGTTAAAAACGCGCCGTGGCGCAGTGGGTAGTGTGTTGGCCTCTGACGCCGATGACACGGAATCGAATCCCGACAACCGCTATGTCATCGAATGTGTTTTTCACGGTGCTTCTCCTCAGCGGGGTACTGACAAAACCACCTGTAGTATAATTGTCAAGAAAAACTTCTCGAATTTCGTCGTTCGGAACCGGCAATAAACTGTCGGTCCCTTTCACTTATGCGAAAATAAAATCACACACAACATGGGTGATTGAGAGAAGCTCGGCTTTGGTCCTTCATAGACTGTAACGCCAACATACATACGTACATACATACAACTGTTAAGACCCCAAGAAAGTAAGAGGCAAAATTATTTACACAGCCTTCGAACACTGTCAAAATTATTTACGCAAGTGCAATTAACTACACTTGGAAGGTAAGGGTTTTAAATTTCCTTGGTAAATTGATGCTTTGCGCGTCATTCAGTTATTGTGATCAGTTTTGTTAGAATTTTTCATGAGAATAGTCGTACGAGATGCCGAAAACTGTCGAACTTTCTCTTGAACAACGAGCTACCATTGTAGCAGAGTTCCAGAGAGGTGTCTCGGCCACGGAACTTGCAAAAAAATACGCTAGTACGTGGAAAACAATTTATAATCAAATTTCAAAATTGAAAGAATATAGAAGTATTAAAAATAAAAGTGGCATCTTAAGTACGCCCGCAGACCTAAACAAAGATCGGGAAAACAATTTCAGTGAAAGGACATTGCGTCGAAGGCTGAAGGAAAATAAAACAAAAGCCTACGTTACCCAAAAAAAGCCGTATATAACCCTCAAAAGCATGCAGCTCAGATTACAATTCGCTAAAGACCACATTATCAAGCCACCAGAGTTTGGAGGAGAATTCTTTGGACGAATAAAATTGCTTGCTCCTTAGATGGTACCTATGGATATAAATATATTTACTCCGATACTAAACCTAAGGCAAAACAACCCATCACGCAACCCAGGAGACATTCCAACGGTGGTAAGATCATGATATGGGGTTGCATATCATATAGTGGTGTGGGCCCCTTTGTCAGATGATCCGATAATATGATACAGTCACACTATTTTAATATTTTAAATGATGTTGCACTACTCTCAGGCTCAAAATTTATCGGCAGTCATTTTATACAAGGACAGGACAATGCGTCGATACATACAGCCTGTAACATTAAAAAGTATTTAGCTGAAGTAGACCAACAAGTCTTAAAATGACCCTAGCAAAATCCTGATCTGAATGTATGTAACAGAAAATCTGTGGCATGTGGTTAAATTGAAAATGCCCGCAAACATTGGCAGAATTGCTGATCAGACATGAGACGACTTCATTGCATCTTGGAATACATTAAAGCAAGTCCACGGATTAGTAGATTCTATGTCCAGACGCCTTGCAGAAGTTATTGCGGCAAAAGGAGGAACCACAACTTATTAAGTACTGTTACTTTAAGTAACCGTTTATTTCAACATTCAAAATATTTCTTTTTGAATATCGAGGTGCGGGAAACCCGTACTGACTGGAAAGAGATTTCGCCCAGTAGCAAGATCCATCAGTCTTTGTCCGTTATCGGAAGAAGGGGTGTCGTGTAGGCTATATTTGTCGATGACTCGTTCAAAGATGCTTTCCTTACTCAGCTTAGCATTGAAGTCTCCTAGTGCAATTTTGATGTCAAAGCTGGGACATTGGGAATACGTTCTGTCTAGGAGATCGTAGAACTCATCTTTGGTGGAGTCATTCATGTTTTTTTTTTATGTTAAAAAATGTAACCTTGATACGGATTGTTATGAGGCGTTCGCTCATATGCCGAAAGCTTAGGACTTTTTGCCTTAGTCCACCTCGTACAACAAATTCGCATCCGAACAATCGTTGTAGCAGTCGCCGTACTAGATGTCGCAGTTTTTCATCCGCCTTATACCTGGTCCATTTCATTACATTCCCTGGATGGCGGTTAAGTCCACTTTATAGCGGTCTAGCATTGTTCCGCTGCACGTGGTCTGTTTAGGGACCTAACATTCCACTTTGTCCTTTTCTCGTTTTTTGCAAGGGTCGTCAACATTAATCCGGTCCGTTTGATCCGAGGCTTGTCGTTGTTTCGGAGTTTGTAGTTTTTTTTACAGTTACGGCTTACTAGACCGTAGCCCAACCGACTAATCCTGTTTTTGGCGCAGGAGGCTCGCCATTCGCCCTTCCCCATCTGTAATTTCCATAGGAAGAATCAGAACAAAAAACAAAGATTATTTAGGTATTAAATTAGATGGAAATTCCTTTTCATTTCCATAATAATAATTCATTTCACTCAAACGACAAGATTCATCGTTCGATAAGTTTCGATTTTAATATTTGAATGGAGTCAGGCGGTCAGTATCTTGTTGGGCGTCCATATGATTTAAGAACAGCTCGTAGTTTGACGCGGCATAGAAGAGACCAGGTTTTGTGTAAAATCTTCGGGTACATGAAATTATTCTGTTTGGAGAGCCTGTTTAAGAGTCGCTTTTGACGAAATCAGTGTTTGTGGAGCTTTTTTTCAAAGTAGTCCCACAAATGCTCTTTTGGGTTTAAGTCCTTTCCCACGCCGGACCAAGCCATGCTCCGCCACACCATAACACTACCTCCACCGTGTTTCACGGTTCTTCGAAGATTTCGAACTTTCATTTCCGCGCCGCTTTATCGCCAAACTCTTGAAGGACCGTCGTGACCAAAAATGTTGTATTTCCTCTCGTCCGTGAATACAACTTTCTTCCAAAAGGACAGATCAGCTTCTTTGTGTAAAGAAGCAAAGTTTTTGCGTTTTTTCTTATTCAAGTCACTTATGAACGGCTTCTTTCTTGAAGGTTTATCCATGCCTATTGAGAGTGCTTTCGATTGCACACGAGCTGACAATTTTGCTGCATGTAACTGCGACAATTTTTTTGATGGTAGGGCATTCGATGGCGTTGGTGTTATCGGGATCTGAACTCGCTCATCGTGCATCAGAGTCCAATATACTTATCACCACTTACCACTGCGCCACGGGGCGAATTACTACTTATAAATTAGACATATGCACAAGATGCGCTTGCTAAATTCACGTGTTATCAGCTAACTTGTTTTTGATGAGATGGTTAACGATTATTTATTCATGCTTCCAAAGCTTGGCTGGTGAAGTACAACTTTTAATGAAACGGCAAAATCAACGCGTTTCAACCAGAAGAAATTGCAAGCACTTGCAGTGATTATGTGAGTTCGTAGTCGTTTTCATACGTAGACTCAACCTTATCTACATGTCCCGTGTAAAAATGCTCATAGGCTTGTCATGGCCTACGTGGGATAATGGGAATGAATCACAACTCATATGAGAACAAAAGGAAAGCTATATAGGTCAAAATTGCTCATTACCTTTTTGACGTTCTCTTACTCGTCCATTTTCATTCCCTTTTTAATTCTTTTCGTTTAAAGATCACTAGTTTCAGAGTTACTTTACCAAACTGAAAACTTTTGTTCGCACAACTTACACGAAAGAGGAATTTAAAAAAGAGTCGTGAGTCGTAAATGAATTGTGCATGATTCACAGGCAGAAAAGAGGAATGTCAAAAAATATAAAAATATGAAAAGTTCGGAGCCGGCGTATGACTCCCGACATAACGAGCTCTGACTCTGAGTCATGCCTGTGTCACAATGCTACTACACGGCGCGGCGACAGCGCAACTACAAACGCTGCCGTTTGCTGTGGTTGTAAAGTAGTTCAGTCAACACACAATGGAGCGACTTTCATCGGCGTTTTTTTTTTGACAGCAGGGTTCTTCTGTGAGTGAAGTTGGTGGTGAATTCTATAGAGTGAAGTTGGCATCAGTAAAAAATTCGAAGATTGAAACTAAATTTAGGTTATAAATGGATCAAAATAATTTGAAAAAAACATTATTGCTAACATGTGCGATTGCTGTAGCCTATAAAAAGTTAAAAGCGAAAACGAAAGTCAGAAGATGGTGGTGGGTTAGACCAAGTTATCAAACGTATTCCTCCAATGTCGAATTCGAAATAGGAAAACGCCCTGTAGTTGCGACAGTTTTTCAAATTTTCGAAGTTACAGCGCTGCGACACGACTACATACGTGGCTATGTGACTTACTCCATATAATTCCATTGAATGAATATGGATTTGACAGCTACGGCGTTTGTAGTTGCGCTGTCGCCGCGCCGTGTAGTAGCATTGTGACATAGGCATCAGTCAGAGCTGATAACTTTGACTTAAGCAAAAGCTCGAAGGGTGCTTGCTGGGCAAATAGCAATATCGTGATGAACAACGTATTTGCAGACAAGAATATATATACATACATACCTAAGTAAGGACACGGCACCGTTGAAGTCTCTAATAGGAAAGGTGACGAGAAAGGCACAAGTGGGTCTTATTATCCAAGTCCTATATTTAAATTGCGGGAAATATCCACTTAATTGCTGCATGATCTAAAATTTGAAACGTTCGATTTCATCCCAATTATTCATTAAAGGAAAGTCCCCTTCCACCTTTGACTATATAGTCATATAGGTGATTTATATTCAAATATCTCGAGAACAAATGACTAGATGATGTTAGGAACGATTTCGTCAAGTCAAGCTTTCAATGAATTTAATTGATAAGTTTGCCAGGCTACAATAGGAGTAGGAACCGTGCTAATATCAATTTTTGACTAATTATTATCTTCTTCTTCTTAATGGGCGCTACAGGTCGGGGTGAACCTGGGCCTCAACCAACATGCCCCTCCAACTAGCACGATCTTTTGCTAGCCTTTTCCATTGCCGCAAAAATATTTTGTATGGGACCTTCTTTAACTTTCCGATGGAAGTTACCTTAATATAATGCAGATAATTGGAGATATGTAGCTACATATGTATGTAAGTAGTTAAATAAAATTTTTAGACAGATGTTTGTGTCTACGTTAGGACGTACATATGTACGTTAAATCATGAGTGAACCTTTCTAACCTCGAGCATATCTCAAAAACCGATGAAGGTATCAATCTCAGGACCAATTTCATTCGACACTTTGGTAGTTAATAAATGACTGAAAAGATTGTAAAATGGTTTTCACCCGAATCAATTTCCTTCGACAAATAGTTACATATAGGGAATGCAATCCAGTCCCCAAAAGCTTATCTTGCAAATCCGCAGGATTGAGACCATCAGTCCCGCGGACCCGCAAGATTTGCAGGATTGTACAATATTTTAGAATTGTTAAATGAAACAATAGAATTTACTTAGAAGAAACAAACAGTATAGTTAAATTTTTATCAGATATAATGACAAAAATCTAAATTATGATATGTGAATTAAAGTCTGAAAAAAACTTGCTTCTGAAATTGTTTTCGGAGTATATGTACATAAGGTGTTTAAAGTTTCATCTTTTACATTTGATCGGATTTTGCTGCACGTGTAGCCAGCAGCTGAAAATGCGCGTTCAGATTCAACGCTAGTAGGTGGAACGAACTTAACAAAGTTGTAAGTTGCCTCCAGATACTTCTCTCTGTTTCCGTCACATTCAAAAAGAGTAATTTCTCGTTTTATTATAAGATTGATGCCTGTTTCACAATGCTACTACACGGCGACGCGACAGCGCAACTACAAACGCTGCCGTTTGCTGTGGTTGTAAAGTCGTTCAGTCAATACACAATGGAGCTACTTTCATCGGCGTTTTTTTTGACAGCGCGGTTACTTCTGTGAGTGAAGTTGGAGGTGAATTCTATAGAGTGTGGTTGGCATCAGTAAAAAATTCGAAGATTGAAACTGAAATTAGTTCATAAATGGATAAAAACAATTTGAAAAAAACATTATTGCTAACATGTGCGGCTGCATTAGCCTATAAAAAGTTAAAAGCGAAAACAAAAGTCAGAAGAAGGTGGTGGGTTAGACCAAGTTATCAAACGTATTCCTCCAATGTCGAATTCGAAATGGCACAACGCCGTGTAGTAGCGACAGTTTTTCAAATTTTCGAAATTACAGCGCTACGACACGACTACATACGTGCCTATGTGACTTACTCCATATAATTGCATTGAATGAATATAGATTTGATAGCTACGGCGTTTGTAGTTGCGCTGTCGCGTCGCCGTTTAGTAGCATTGTGAAATAGGCATAAGTGATCCGGCTGTTGAGTAGTTGAATATGGTGTTTGTATACACATTGTACAAATTATGTGCTCTAATTCCTTTCTAATGGCAGTCCGCAGTTCGCACAAGGTTGCATTAGCAGTTGATGTGGAACAAGATAAAGGTATATCGTCGTCTTCATCCTCGTCATTAACTTGCTGGATTTGTGATTGTGAGCGACAACTTGAAGCATGATGCCTGGGTCACAATGGAGCGACTTTCATCGGCGTTTTTTTTTGACAGCAGGGTACTTCTGTGAGTGAAGTTGGTGGTGAATTCTATAGAGTGAAGTTGGCATCAGTAAAAAATTCGAATATTGAAACTGAATTTAGTTCATAAATGGATCAAAATAATTTGAAAAAAAACATTATTGCTAACATGTGCGGCTGCTTTAGCCTATAAAAAGTTAAATGCGAAAACAAAAGTCAGAAGAAGGTGGTGGGTTAGACCAAGTTATCAAACGTATTCCTCCAATGTCGAATTCGAAATGGCAAAACGCCGTGTAGTTGCGACGGTTTTTCAATTTTTCGAAATTACAGCGCTGCGACACGACTACATACGTGCCTATGTGACTTACTCCATATAATTCCATTGAATGAATATGGATTTGACAGCTATGGCGTTTGCAGTTGCGCTGTCGCCGCGCCGTGTAGTAGCATTGTGACACAGGCATGAGTCCCATGGCTGACGTCCTCATTAATTTCAGAACTATCTATTAGAAGTCTTTCGAGTAAGCTAACAATTTCCTTTCTTAACTGCGCCTTACTTGGTAAAGAGAACGCGTCTTCATCTCCAGCCGACAAAGAATTACTTTTCAGATATATGTACTTTATCGGGTTTTCCAAATAAAGCAGCACTCCAGTTTATGTTGTGCGATGTTCTTTTATTTTTATTTTATTTGCATCTATTTGGGTTTTACAAAATGCTACAAGACGCCATGGTCTTTTGAAAACAAAAAGAAGTTATGTTACAGAATTTTAGATCATATACATATGTATGTATGTATATTCGTCGATATAATGCTGATGTCAATGCCGTACTCAGTGAAGTGTTTTGTTGTTGTATTTTGTCCACCATGAATCTTAATGTAGTTTCTGCTGACAACAGTGTAGCATCGTCACGACACAGAACATTTACCGCCAGTTTCAATGGTTCTAAAACACATTCAATAGCGGTCAAATAAAATCTTGCAAATCTTGCGGATCCCGCACGTGTTATCCCGCTTTTGCAGGATTGCGGATTCGCGGGATTGCATTCCCTAGTTACATACTACTGTGGTGTTTTAAAACGAGGAAAAGCCTCAATATCTCTAGATAATTAGTCTATAACAACATGATCAGTTTCACCCAGCTAACTTCGATGAACGATGAACGATTTACAAACTAAATCTTGCAATTTGTTTTCTTTTTTTAAGAAAGTAAGTATTAATAGCTTCTCTTTTTAGATAAGACAGAAATCTATACATTGCTCATTATGTCACTTTGTGCTAGCAGTTAAACTTCAACCGATTCTTTTTATCGCATTTGCCATATAAGTAATTGAAAATGGGAACTGCTATTGGATGGAAAACCCTATAATGATATACATATTTTGGTTAACGATAACCCCAAACCTTTTATCTATTACACAGATAGGTTCCAACATTTTAAAAAAATGAAATTAAAGCCACTGAGAGCCATAAAAGGCGTCAACCATTCATATTGCACTCAGTTCAAGGTACGAAGAAGGCAATTGCTATTACTTACTAAACAGTCCAAATACGAAATGGCCGATGTGAGTATTCTATTAGATTCGGTCTATATGATAATGAGAATAATTTCTTTGTATTTTACAACTAGTGAAGTTCGCTGAAATTGCTAAAAAAAGCTGACGCATTCAGCAAGCAACCAACAGATGCCGAATTTTTAGAATTCTACGGTTTGTACAAGCAGGCCACCGTTGGCGAAAGCCAGGAGTTTTGGACCTAAAGGGTAGAGCTAAATGGGATGCATGGAATCAACACAAAGGATTGTCTACTGACGACGCTAAGGCCGCCTTCATCAAAGTTTACGAGAAATACGCACCAAAATACAAATAAGAAACTGATCTGTACGTTTAGAAAACAGTAAATAAAAGCGCCGATCTTAAATCAAAAGAAATATTTCTGTCTTTATTAATTCCACGAATAAGTGCAACTTCTTTTGCATGGTTACTTACTTACTTACTTTGATGGCGTTACAGTTCGGGGTGAACCAGGGCCTCAACCAACAAGCCTCTCCAGCCTGCCTGGTTGAGGTCCCCTTCCACCTGTGCGCGCCACCTTAAATGCGGTCGTCCTCTGCTTCGTCGTCCCTCGGGGTTGGAGTCGAAGACTCTTTGGGCCGGAGCGTTGATGTCCATTCGCTCTATATGGCCTAGCCATCTTAGACGTTGGATCCGAAGATGTCTAACCAGGCTGATGTCGCTGTACAGCCCGTACAGTTCTTGGTTGAATCTCCTCCTCCATTCTCCGTTTACACAAAGATTGCACGCAGAATTTTCCTCTCGAAACGTCCAAGAGCCTCTTCATCCGCTTTTAATTACGTCGAAGCCTCAGCGCGTAGAGGAGGACCGCGATGATTAAGGTTTTGTAGAGGGTAACCTTAGTTTTTCGAGAGAGGGCTCTACTACTCAATTGCCTCTTGAGCCCGAAGAAGCAGCGATTGGCAAGAGTTATTCTGCGTTTTATCTCAGCGCTGGTGTCATTGCTGCTTGTCACTATCGAGCCAAGGTAGACAAGGTCCTTGACTACTTCAAAAATATAGCTGCCGAAGGTAACGTTCTGACCAAGACGTCGGTGTTGTGCGTCTTTCTTGGATGACAGCATATATTTGGTCTTGTCCCCATTTACCCTTAGACCCACTTTCGCCGCTTCTGCTTCAATGCTTGTGAACGCCTCATTGACGTCTCGCTTTGTTCGTCCAATAACGTCAATGTCATCTGCGTAGGCAAGCAATTGTGTGGACTTGAAGTAGATCGTACCTCTTGTATTGGCCGCAGAGTCCCGCACGATATTTTCAAGAATAATGTTAAAGAAATCACACGACAGTGCGTCACCCTGTCTAAAACCATTTTTAACATCAAAGGGGTCGGTTGGTTCCCCTCCGACCTTAATGGAGCAGCGAGAGTTCTCCATAGTCATCCTGCATAGTCTGACGAGTTTGGCAGGAATGTTAAAACATGACATGGCTTTGTATAGCTCGTCTCTATAAACACTGTCATACGCGGCTTTAAAGTCGACGAAAAGATGGTGCGTGTCGACCTGGAATTCATGGGTCTTCTCCAAAATCTGCCGTAGTGTAAATATTTGGTCTATCGTGGATTTTCCTGGCCTGAAACCACACTGGTAGGAACCTATCAGATTGTCCACGAACGGTTTCAGGTACTTTTTTTTTATGGAAACTCGCGCAAGTTCAAGAGTTTATATTCTCTTATGATGTGCCTATAGACACACAACCTGAACGGAGTGCAGTGGTTGGGTCGTTGATGTTCGTTCACTACTCTCAGGGGTGGTTGTCTTAGATAGGACGAGAGCCGACCAAATTCCGGGTTGGTTATAGTCCGTACTAATTCGTTTGAGCACTTTAATATTGCATACGCAGCGGATGAATTTCAGTTGACCGTATACTGTGAGTGTTATGCCTGCAGGCAATACGTCTGGTCACTTTCCATTCACAACTGCGTTGCATACTTTTTGTCCGTATAGGAATTACTTTTTCTTGGCTACGAAGCGAATTTGAACTATAGACCTTCCGCTCGGCGGTCGATGATGTTAACCACTGCACCACGGCCACCCCACTTACACAGTACGGCAGAGAGGATCTTGTACGCGATGTTCAGGAGGCTTATCCCTCTGTAATTGGCGCAGTCATAGGGGTCTCCTTTCTTATGGACCGGACAAACGATACTGAGATTCCATTCATCGGGCATGCGTTCTTCCGACCATATCTTGCAGATGAGTTGGTGCATGTTCCTAACCAGCTCATCGCCAGCTGCTTTAAACAGCTCCGCGGGGAGTCCGTCTGCTCCAGCAGCTTTATAAGACTTAAGTTTCGATATCGCTATCTTAACACCGTCTAGGTCGGGTGGACGGGATTCTCCTTCGTCTTCGTCCATTGTGAATGGTTCGCTCTGCCCGACGGCGGCATTTTGACTATCATCGCCGCTGTACAGTCTGTAGAAGTGGTCCTTCCACAATCTCAGCATCGACTGTGACTCCACTACTAGTTGTCCGTGCTCATCCCTGCAGGCTTCTGCTCTGGCTTTATAGCCTTGGCATGTTCGTTTTACTTTCTGGTAAATTTTTCGAACGTCGTTCCTGTCGTAACATCTCTCCATCTCCTCGATCTCGCGCTTCTCGGGCTCCTTCCTTCTCAGAAGCGCATGCTCCTCCCTCCTTTTCTGTTTATAGTGCTCGCGGGAAGCTCCCGTCCGTCGATGCAATGTGGCCATGTATGCATTCTGTTTCTCTACATGGGCCTGTCTGCACTCATCATCAAACCAGGGGTTTCTCGACGGTGGTGGCTCGAAACCGAGTATATCTGAGGCGGCCTCTCTAATGGCTCCATTGCTGTTCTATGGTTTCTACAGATTGCATCGGGACCTGAGAGAGCTTGGGGGAGACTTGATCGGCGAAGGTTCTGGCGGTCTCCTGCGATTGCAGCTTTCCGACGTTAAATTTTGGTGTTCTTACTCGACTCCGTTGGTTCCGAGAATTTCCCATCCGTACCTTGGCTGCAACAAGGTAATGATCCGAGTCGATGTTGATCAATTTGGTTGGTTGTCGATTGATCGAAAGACCGCCAGGTCCCCTTATGGATGTTGAGGTGTGGGAATCGTGTACTTGCTACTACCAGGTTATGTCCCGCCATAAAGTCCACTAGCCTTAGTCCGTTTTCTGACGTGGTGTTGTGTGGGCTGTATTTTCCAATGACCCGTTCAAGGATAGCTTCCTTACCCAGCTTCGCATTGAAATCTCCTAGAACGATTTTGGTGTCATAGCTGGGATATTGCGCGTACGTTCTGCCTAGGAGATCATAGAAGTCGTCTTTATGTCGGTCATCTTTCTCCTCTGTGGGGGCGTGGACACATAGTAAGCTTATATTGCCGAGATTGGCCTTGATGCGGATAGTTATGAGACGTTCGCTTACATACTGGAAGCTTAAGACTTATTTCCTAAATCTGCCTCGAATAAGCGTTGCTTATTTTCAATGTAGTAGTTTCCGCAGTAGATATCACAGTTTTTCATCCGCTTTTTGCCTGTCCCATCCCATCGCACTTTTTGAGTCCATTGCAGTCCAAAGAGTTGACCAGTTGTCCGGCTGCAACTGGTCTGTTTAGGGACCTAACGTTCCAGGTGCAGATCCGGAATTCGTCTCCTTTTTGACGTTTGCGGGGGTCGTCAAAATGAAATCCGTCCGTATCCGAGGCTGTTAGTTGTATTTGTTTTATGCGATAGGGATATTAACCCTAAGCGCAACCCCCAACCTGGAGGGCCAGGTTCCTCTTTCCCCAGGAACAAGAGGTCGGGTCGCTGCACACATTGGTTCACTACCTGGCGGGTGCCAGTATAGCTATCCAGGGGAGGCCACGCGGAGGCTGTGTGTCAACTTGGATTGAGCAGGGACAGAGATCGAAGCTGGCGTTTGCCAAGTTAAACGCGATCAACTTCTTTGCTCTGTTTGTTCGCTCCCTTCTCCCCTTTTTTTTCATGGTTACACATTTGAAATACATTTTTTTTTTATTTCCAATTTATTTAGCCTTCAGTACAGCCTTCTGATTCTGGCATTATTATGGCCGCGGCAATTAGAGGTTTAGCCTGATATGGTTTCGCAATTATTACTCTGACCAGAGCATTTTCCTTTGTAAGAGATGCTTGTGGCAAATGGTCAGTACTTGATATAATTGCTATTACTTCAAAGTCTACTTTCAGTGGGGATCCTGGCAAAACTGCAGGGAGCTGTTAGTTGGGATAGAAACTTAAGTTAGTACATATATAATTACAACCTTTTTCTTCCGACTAAACTTACATTTGTAACCGATTTTGGAACAGTGTAATACTTCCTGTCAGCATGCAGTAAGAGCCTTAAATTTGTTGCCACTTTGTACGAGGACAAATTTTGTATTGTCAAAAATAAGCGAAATGTAGGACCGACTCCAACAACTTCAGCAGCAACTTTGATCGGCGCATGAACTACGTCACCAGATATCATGCTTTCGGCTGAATTAATAGCTTCCACAGTGGCTCTTGCAGCTGTGTGTCGCAGACGCCATAAATCTGTCTGAAAACTACCATATGTAGCTGAAAGTAGTGAAATACGTATTTGTAGATTTTTAATTATATCTGCAACAGACTTTAACAACCTTTTGCGTTGACTTTTTCTCGAAGTGATTGTTCAATGAATATTGAACTTTTTTTCTGTTTATCTAATGCACATATTTCCGTGCCATCGCGGTTCGTTTTACTTATTCCTGCAGATAATCCGGATGGCGGCACGTTAAACGTGGCACTTCTTTTAAGAATTCTTATAAACATATTGCCTGACTCGGTTATAAGTGTTAGAACAAATTCTTCTTGGCCAAGGCGACCGAAAATCATGGCATTTACGGTTTCCGGCATTTGAAATTCATCGACAACAAATTTTTGAATCAAAAGTTGAACACAGCCACCTGATAGTGCAACGCAAACCATCGTCAGTCCTAAATGTGGTAAGCAAACAGGTATCATGCATACAGGATTTTCTTTGACAAGGTGTGTGAACAATTGTTTTCCCTTCTTCGAGTAATAAGTTATCTGATTATCCATGCCAGCTACAGCAATAGTCTCATCGATTGGCAAAAATACAAGCCCTACTAGTGCAGAGTTTACTTTAAAAATTTCTTTTCCCTCAAGCCAGGACTTTCGAAGCAAATATACACCGCCACTTCGAGATGTGATTACGATACAAAAATCAGATTCATACTGGCCATGCACACTCATTAAGCTAGGCGTCGTCTTATATGAACATGTCTTAGCCTATAAGAATAAGGATAATCTACATTGTATGTATATAAATAAGTAATCAAAGCAATTACAGAGTACCTGGTATAAAATGCTAAATCCAAGAGTATCCAAAATGAAAATTTCTCCATCTTCGGTTGCGACAACTAAACTAGACGGAGGACAGATTTCGCTCGACACCCTCTGTAAGCAATTCATAGCCACTATGTTAGAAAATCTTTGAAGAGGTACATCGGCATATTCTGTAATAAAACTCTAAAAAAAAACAAATCCGTTTAGACCTAAAAATTGGATCGAAGGAAAAATGACAGTACGTGTCGCTTCGATGACGAAAGTTGCAATAATTTTTGAGATATTCTTGTCAACTGGTTTCTAGCAAGCAGTCTCAGCTTTTCAATTAACGCTTCTTGACCTTCGGCACGTTCTATTACAAGTTTCCTCCAAATTTCTTTTTCCTCCGCTTCAGCTTCCATTGCCGGAAGGGTATACTTAAAATATGGTTTCATATTTCGGTAAAATAAAATCGATTCTCCTATGGCGACTGCAATAACTAAAAGTCGTTTTTTATTAATAGCTTAGAACTCAGTTTATACACATATGTACATATGTTATATTAACTTACTCGGAATTTTGGGTTCCGGCTCATCTATATAGAGACTTTTAATATCTGCAGGTACTCCAGGAAGGCCATGCTCACTAACAAGATTAGTCCCTTTGAAAACTTTCAATTTGCATGTTTGCAAATCGTCCCGTGCTACGTGTGCGGCAATTAATTTTATATAATTGTCACATTTTAAATCACAAAGTGTTAAACACGATTGTAATGTGTTTATTTGGGGCGAATTTTCCGCCTGTACTTGCAGCCATTTACTAGTTTCCATTTTGTTCAACTACGTATTTTGTGTTTGCCATATACATAGGGATCCTAGCAACTTGTGTAGTCAATCCGAGTAAGGACGTGTTCAATATGTTTTAAAGAACTACTTAAAGTACTTGCGGTCCATCTCAAAATGCTCAAATCGACCTCGAAATTTGGAGTTTTTTTTTTTTTTGTTGGTGTATGTTTTCTTAACCTTTTAAGGTTAAGGCTACACACTAAAGTAAAAAAAATGAATACACGCTACATATTTGTAAAGTATCTATGTAATATCATATCATTTAAAATTAGTTTTAAGGATGCTACATGCCCTGGGTTTATCTGAATTATCAGGTCCCCATAGGGAGGTATTTCAATCAATTAACATAGATATGTATGTACATTGCACATCTAATTGCATACAAATGAAGACGATTCAGAAATAAGGTACAAGTAGGTAATCAAATTGAAATTATAAAATCGTTTATGTTATAATTTGAAACAGTCTATTGTAATCATAAATAAATACGTGGAAGCTCTAAGCTTACAATTACATTCATACATATGTAAATCATGGCTTTTCTCAGTTAAATAAGAGATAAAGATGATATGAAGTGTTTGTGAAATATGTGATTGTTAAGTAGATGATTATGATCATGTTTCATTTTGTGAAACTAACTACGATCAACGATCACTACATGTGTATCTTATGTGGTTAACCAGTGTTATAAGGCTCTTTAGCAAATTTACCAAAAAACAAAAAAAAAAAAAAAAGAATTCGGAAAGAACTAAAAGAGGTGCCGTGAAATAACGCCGAGCGAAATAACGCCGAATTCCAAAATGTGAAAGTGAAATAACGCCGAACATTGCTTGGGAAATAAAGCCGAATTCGGAGAGAAGGCTAAAAAGTTTCCAAAGCCAATTGTACTTGTTAGAAAAACAAGAAAACTTTACCGCAATCAAGGTTTATTGTTTGTAACTCGATATGTAGCCATCTCATTAGTTATATTTCCGCAAAAGTATAGTAAAAGTTATCGGCCATTCTATTAATTAAAGCATTTAGAATTTGGGAAAATAAAAGTTCAAAATTCGCGCGAATTTTGTCCGCCACCTAACGTTTTTTTTTCAAGTAGTGCTTATTTCGTGAACGTAACACTTAGCTCATGTCTGATTTGACAGATAATTAGTTTTATCCTTCCGCTGAACGAATATGGTTGTGTATACGCTTGAACAACGTTGGGAAATATTGCGAAATTACTTTGAAAATCATGGTAATGTTGCAGAATGTGTGCGAAAATTGCGTACGGATTTTGGAAGAAAAGAAGCACCGTCAGCTCCGTATGTTCGTTATCTTGTGAAAAAAGTGAAAGAAACTGGCATCCTCATCGATAAACCAAAGCGTGAAAAGCCAAAAACAGTGCGTGCACCCGAGAATATTGCTGCTGCGGCAGAAAGTGTGCGTGAAGCGCCATCAACATCAATTCACCGTCGTTCTCAACAATTGAACATTTCGGAGACATCATTGAGACGAATTTTGCATAAAGACCTTGGTATGACGCCATACTAAGTCCAATTGATTCAGGAGTTGAAGCAAATTGACCATCCAATGCATTTTCGCTTCGCTAAGTGGGCCTGCGATCGACTTACAGAAGATGCCGATTTTGCCAAAAAAATCATCTTTTCAGATGAAGCTCATTTTGATTTTGCACAGAAAACCTGCACGCATACATTGAAAAGCCGGTGCACCCAAAACGAGCCACTGTTTGGTGCGGATTTTGGTTCAGAGGCATAATTTGGCCATTTTTCTTCGAAAATGAGCAAGGAGTGGCCGTTACAGTCAATGGCGATCGTTATCGGGTCATGTTGAACGAATTTTTGTTCACAAAAATTGAAGAGGAGCATATTGGTAACATTTGGTTTCAACAGGACGGCGCTACGTGCCACACAGCCGAAGCTACACTCGATGTTTTGCGCCCTGTTTTTGAAGATCGCATTATCAGCCGCAGAGCTGATGTCGTTTGGTCACCGCGGACCCTTTAGAATGGCCGATAACTTTTACTATACTTTTGCGGAAACATAACTATTATTTTCTTACATATATTTGTGTGCTTAGGAAAGTCCTCCAGTTGTATCCATATTCAGGGTTCCTATGAGAACAACAAGCGCTGTTGAGGGATACAATAGAAGACTAAGCCGGAAGTTGGTAAAGATTGAAGGTTGATGTTATGAAATCCAAAGAATTTATAATGCAAAGGATGGCACCTTCTAAAACTTTGAACCGCCAAAGAAAAAAATACAAAGACAGGGGAGAGCAAATTGAAACGGCTTTAATTAAACTGGACAAAAAGCATATATCAATCCACGACTTTCTAAATCAAATGACAAATAAAAGCAATAATTTACTTTCTGAAGATTTGTTAGTTGAAAGTGTAAGCAAATCTAGATCAAGCAGAACCGTATTATTTTAATGTTGATAATTCATCTCTAGTGTGCATTATATGTTGTGCAAATGCTCGACACTTCAAGCTGTGTTTGAACTGTTATACAGGATTGTCAGATAAGTATTTAAAGTTCAGTAACCCAATCCTTTGTCCAATTTGCAGGCAAATTGTTTAAAGTAGGTACCACCAAAGTAAATCGTTAAACTCTCATATTCTAGGCATGTATTTCTTAAACGTAGTTCTGTTTTAAGTTATTAACATATGTAGGTTGCCGCATAGGTAACTCGAAATTAATTAAACAACTAAAATTTATTAATTAAAATAAAATGTCAGGGGCGCTAGTCTGAAAACAGGAATTTTTATCTGAATGTCTTTATAAATTGAAAGCGAAATAAGGCCGACTCGGCTTTATTACACTTTGACAAAGTGAAATAACACCGAACATGGAAATTCGGCGCTATTTCGTTTTCATAAAGTGAAGAACGGCACCACTAAAAGAACAATATTCGTGCCGAAGAATCTTTGTATCTTTATAAATATGTGTGTATGTATATAACAATCCACACAAGAATTCTTAAGAAAATACATTTTTTGACAACTTGTCTTCACCACGAAATCGTTCCTTTATCGTGCGTAATCCAAATACATTGTACATTGAATTGCAGACGCAGCTCTCTCGAAATGCTCATTCTATGTACATGGGTAATGGTTTTTTAGAGTTTTATTTATCAACAAATATTTCCGAGAATGTTGCCCGTCCGACAACAAAAGCAATGTTCCAGCAATCGGATAGCAGAAAAGCTCCTATCTCCTCTTTACAGTGTTTGTCCGCTTCTTAGGTATTACACATTCGTAGCAGTCTCTGTTGGAAAGCGGTTGTGACTACTTACGGGAACATGATGCATTTAATTTATCCTTTCAATCATTTTTCTTTTTCAAGTATAGTACATAAATAATTGTTTATAATACGCTTGTGTGTAGAACATAAATTAAATGTGAGCCTATAGTTATAAATATTGTTGGAAACATTTTCTTGTTACCTCAGTACTATCGTTTCAAACTGCCTTTGTGCAAATAAGTAGAGTGGGTGAGAGCCAAGATACAATTGTTTCCGGATTAATTAAACAATATGGAGCTGCAAATCCAGAAAATGTGAGTTCAAGTAAATCGAAACGTGATTTTTATATGATTTGTACAGATAGTAATCGAATTGTATTCCGTCAATATGGGCCTAAATTTGCTCGGATGCGTCTTTCTCCGATTGCTACTTTTTAGTGATTCATATCACCAATAGATTTCCAGCTTTTTTCACCATAGAATGAACGTGTATCTGAATAATCAACGTCGGCAAATGATTGTTGTTGCATATATGTAAGTACGTATGTATATGTATATACGTATGCACATATGTGTATTTTCTTAATTTGCCCTTATCAAATGCAGCTGAGAATTTCTTACTTAAATTTGTTGATAAAAACGCGTTCATCTAATTTACGTTCTTTCTCCTCGCTGCAACCAGTGATCGATAGACATTTTTCCGCTAATTGGTGCTTCACAAGCTATTCAAGTTCAACATACTTATTATGATGTTTTAGTTTCATGTCCCAGATGAAATTCAAATAAAATATCTGATATGGTTGATGTATTTTAATATAAGATTAGGTTGCATGGTTATTGTTAATATGGCCCAAAATATAAGTGGTTGTTGCTGTGATGCTTAAGTTCGAATTTATACAGTTGGTCGAGTGGCATAGCCTTCTATAAAGTATGTCACACGTTTTCTGAATCACTGGTAATAGCTAAGTGTAAATGTATTTTGTAAACTGATAGTCTAACAAGGCCGCATTTTTACGTATGTTCATACATATGAATGTATATACATAAGTAGGTTTTCGCTAAACACATAACAGATAAATAGTCATCTTGTGTGATTTTCGTGGTTAATAGATAAATTCTTGCTAGAGGTACATGTACGTACATACATATGTACGTCTATGATGTACATAGTACCAAACTTGGTTAAACAAATATCAGAGATAGCGTTTTTGATTATAATATGTTTTGTTTACTTACTTTCTAAGCTCTGAAATCATACCTACACACATATGTATGTATGTATACATTTATAAAAGAATATTAATGCATACCTAACACATGTATGCAGATATGTACATATGTATGCATGGAGTTATGAGTATCTTCGGAGTAGAAGCTCTTGCTCGAATATAAAACGATCATACATACGAATTCAAAGTAAAAACATGCACATCTCAAAATAAGCTTATCAGCATATGCACTTTTATGACATGGGCAATTCAGTAGCTACATTGCAACTAAGAAACCCATGCAGTAAAAAGTAAAAAATTAATTTCAGCAATGCCAACATACATATGTACATACATATGTATGAATTTATTTTACCCAAACCAATCAATTTCTATAAATTGCTCTTAAAATACGCATGGCGATAGGTAAGTTACGCCTGTGTCAAAAACGACATCCATTATCATATTAGTAATTCACTCACTGCCCAACAAAAGGTATAACGAAACCAGCATTAAAGAATACTCTTCCTATGTGTTGTTACGTACCAACGTGGTATCAACAACACAAAACTGGGCAGGTTTCTGCTCAACATCTCCACAGGTTTAAAATGCCAGTTTAGTGCTAACATTCGTCGGATGACCGTGTTCGTCAAGCAATCAGTGACAAAAAAAGTAATAAGACGAGAAGAAAAGTTAGAAAACAATAATCAACTGCATAAAGTGAGCGAAAAGTAAATGCTTTGACCTTAGCTAAAGAGATTTATATTTACATTTGTAATTACACGATATTTTATAAAATTCTCTTTTGTATATAATTCATTATCGATATACGAGAGAGTGTGATAACCCGTTTTGGTTTTTTTTTTGTGCATATTTAGAAGCCACAAACAAATTTCTCTCCTTTATTCTTTAAAGAACTTCGTAGTTTATGAGTGTGAATTGGCGCTGGTAAAAAGCATTTATGGAGCAATTGTTCTATAGCGTTAATGTAAATATGTACATGTATGTATGCATATCAAATTTGTAGGTAATGAGGGTTGCAATACAACCCTTGTCCGGTTAGCCATACAAGTGCCCGACCTTAAAAGCAACCCTTTACACTATCTTTATCTAGGTTGGCACACACTTAGTAGTGCAGTCCATGTTATAGATAATAAACTATCGTATAAGGGCCTCGCTGCTCGGAACTAAGTGGAATGAAATACAGTATCCGTCAGTAAGTTTATTTTCTATTTGTTTAAATTCTTAACATTTTTTTTTTATTTATACATAAAAGATTTATTTCATGTAGAGCTATTTTTGATTTTTTATGCAAATGCATACATATGTATGTGTTATACGTACATACGTTTTATGATTCGTGAGATTGAAAGAAAATCGATAGATTAGTAAACAAGTCAGACAAATTTTGAATTTAATTTCCTCACTAAGCTTCGTTTCGTAGCTGTCATTATGGTTTTCTGTCTCTATGTTATTAAGTAATAGTTTATAATATTGTTGGTTTTTCATTCACATTCATACATACATATACTATTTACTCGCTTTTATAAAGAGTTAATTGTTATTCGTACTGGTGCCGCACCGTGGGCAGATAAAGCTTCAGTCCAATAATGTGATTATAAATTTGTATTCATTTATCGGCCTAGGTTAACTTTCTCTTTCATTTTACTCTAGACGGAAAATGCATAAATGCTTGAATACTTATTACATGAAAATTTATCTATACGTTTTTCTTTCTCATTTCCAGGGAGTACATACAAAGTCAGCACTTTAGTTTAATATATAGTAAAAATGTTGGACGATACAGAAAAATCATCTGCGAAAGTAATAATTGGTGATGAACGGAACGCAATTGGAAATTATAAAAAAGCAAGACCTTTTAAAGAACATTCAGATTATAATTGGATTATAAATCCTAGTCAGGAACGAAACCTAAGGTCACAAACAGTATCAACCATCGATTTTGAAAACAGAAACTATGTAGAAAACTACAACCAAAAGTTGCACTCTGTAAGTACTAAATCTCAAAGTGTTCAAAATTTAAGAAGACTGTGGGCATCTCGCATCGAAGCAGTGGAGCATGAAAAATTAAAAAAGTTAAATATCGATAGTAATCTTAGTCATACGAAAAGTTATAGCTGCCTTTTACATATAAAACCATTTTCCAGTAGTATTACACGGACAACTAGCTTACAGCACTGCAACGACCTTAAAGACGAACACTTAAGATCAACAAAAGATAATTTTTATAAATATAAAACCGCTGCTAACACCGACAAAAGTTATAAGACAACAGTCCCTGCGCCAAATGATCTTGAGGCAGCGAACACTCAATCCCGTCGTATTGCCTCTCCCATGTTAACTGATAGAACTATGAACGAGAAACTTCACTGGACAAGGCGAAACGACATTGTTGCTCTAACTAAACGTTTTGCGCAGAGACACAACTTATTCACTTCAAACGACGAAATAATGCCAGCTCAAAACATGGATGCATCTCTTGCCCTCACCAAAGTGCCACCTCTACTTATTTCTTCCACTGAAACACCTAAAACACTGCCTACGACAACACTACCGCCTCTTATCACTTGCGATAGCCACAATGTCAACAATGGCGATCATCATATCAGCGACATAAGCGAAACGATAAGCGTACATTCTTTATCGAGTTCCCTTCGTACCGTAGAACAACCGGGTTCGCGAAAGAGAAATGTGAATTCCAATCGTAAATACAGCTTTAAAACTCAAGCTAAGGGCTACCATTCGACCCACAAAATGCAATTCTGTGCGAATAATACAACGAGTAATAAGGTCGCCAAATTAACACAGCAATTTAATGAAATAATTCAAAAGGATAAAAAAATACTCGGCGAAGTGAAGCGTAAAAATGGAATTTTAATATCTCGCGGAGGGTGCGTTTATAAAGTTATCGAAAATGGAGACCAGTTAAAAACGACAACTTTACCCACGTCAGCATCACAAATAGAGAAAGAGATAAACGCCAATAATGAGTCAACCGTGCAACGTGCGATTAAGACTTTTGAGAGTAAAACCAGTGAAAAACCTAAAATACCATTAAAGAGTATCCAAGTTCTGCGTAAGAAGAAAGAATTGACCAGAAAAGAAAGTACCAGTACGAATAAGCTTGAAGTGAAACCTGAATTACTCGAAGAAATACCAGAAAAAGCAAAACATCCCCCAGATAAAGATCACAAGTCAAATATAATTATAGAAGTAAACAATGTGACAAATAGATTAAATGTGCACTCAGCCCTAGAGTTTCTTGAAAACAACAAAATACAAACCAAGACTGAATGCTTAGCTACTTTAGAAAAAGAACCAACCATAGAGATTGAACATCCTAGTGAATTTGAAAAAGTTAATATACTCAATTCGAACAAATCTAACGAAGTGTTGCCAACTGAACATGTTGATCTAAACGCCAATTATAGTTCAGAAGCAGAGAATAGTCCAAAATATTCTGGCGATAACGAAATTGAGTCTGTCCTAGAATCGAATGAATCGAAAAAAGTGGTTTATGAAGACGTATACCCATTCGTTAACGTAAAAGATGAATCTTCAGAACATATCTCAGAATTGAAAATATTGAGTGCTCTAGAAGAAGTCAACCAAAGAATAGAAAATCTTGTTAAAAGAAGAGAAGCTGAAGTTCAATTTGCAACTAATGAATCAGTTCCCAGTCAAAGTAATGCAGTAAAAACAAACATAAATGGAGTAGTAGAAGCGATAAATACTAGTCTTATTAATTACAAAGACCGACCTATTACTAATGGTGTCTGTACTTCCCCTGATATTGGAAATATAGAATTGAATGGCAAATCCAACGACAAGGGAATTTATGAAACCATTGCGACAGATATAAAATCTTCCACAACACCTATCATAACCGATCTTATAGCTCGTCCACAAAAATCATTCCTGTTTTCAAAAGCAAAACGTAATATTGCAGTGTATGAAACAGTCGAGGCAGTGCAACTCAATCATTCAAAAGAATACGAATCAATTAAAAGTTGTAACTCTTCAAATGAATCCGATACGGCAAACAACCTGGGCGAGGATGGATATGAAATCTGTGAAAACTTGAATCTTCCAATGTTTACATCTCAACCGAAAGCCGAACATATGGAAGTACAGCGAAACACAACTGATAAACTTCCGGAATTACCAAAACCAAAGCGGATTATTCCAAAGAAATTATTCACTACTGTAGGAGCAGTCGACACGTTAACACCGGAAAGAGAATCTTTAAACAATGTGGAAGAAGAAAATATATACGACACAATTAAAGGAGTTAATCACTGTTATGAATTATTACGATCATCGAAGAACAAGGGTATTGATACAATATCTTTACCGTCTAATGGTTATGAGAGCATTAATAGCTATCGGAGGCATTCACGCCTTTGCAACGCCGAATCGAGTTCTACGATTTCCTCAGACCATAAGACAAATAGCTTATATGAAGTCTCATTAGTACATGGAGTATTTTCTGGATACAATCACTCTTTGTATCTATCCAGTGATAACAGTGACGATTGGATAGATATATCTGATAGTGAAAGCAATGCTTACGACCGGATCGGAAAACAACAGCAATTTATTGTGTGAGTACATTACTTCAACTCATTTTTACAAGCAAATGTGTATTGTACATACATATGTATGTATACATATGTACATAGTCGAATTATGTATTAGTAGGCTGTAGCATTGTCGGAGTCTACACGAGGGCTTTCTTTTTGCGCCTTTTTCTTTTGAACCTACGTTCCAATTTGAGGACGCGTCCACACGGAGCTTTTATGCGCGTGCCTGTTTCATGACATTTCGCTTCACATTTCAATTTCGTTAGCCTGTGGTGATGTTTGAAAAGTAAGAATGGTATCCAAACGTACACTTCCAAGTCAGAAACAGGAGTGAAGCGACATCGCAAAACAAAGAAAAGGAGATAAGGAAATGGCAAAAAACCCACGAAGTAGCTACCCGCGCGTGAGTGTGCCATTGTATTTCTGTTTCACTTACCCTCTCTTTTACACTTATTTTAGCCCTCGTCAGATAGCCCTCGTGTAGACTCCGACATTCCTTACTTTTTGCATATATTCCTACAGCTTCATTGTTCAGTGCCCTTCAAGACAGCAGTGTCCTTAAAACACATAATCTTTTCATTTGTCCCAGTTTGTTGAAGGAGGGTCCAAAGGTTCTCTATGTTGGGTACTCCTCTTTCCATTCAACTGCAATGGAAAAACCAAGTATACATACATACGTTTTGCACACTTTCGTTTATGAGCGAGTATTCCTACAGCTTCAATGTTCAGTGCCCTTTACGATAGCAGTGTCCTTAAAGCACCTAATCTTTTCCTTTGTCCCAGTTTGTTGAGGGAGGGTCCAAATGTTTTGCAGACTTTCGGTGTTGAGCCAGTTTACAGTATGAGTATCTGTATGCGCCATGGCGCAGTGGTTTTGTTTTTTTTTTTTTTTTTTTTTTATAAATGGCTAGTGCTGCAGAGAAGGATACTTCTTCTTCTTTGGTGGCGTTACAGCCCATTCAGGACCAGAGCCAAGCTTCTCTCAATCACCCATGTTGTGTGTGATTTATTTTTCGCACAGGTGAAAGGGACCTACCGTTTAATGCCGATTCCGAACGGCGTGAGTCGAGAAGCTTTTTCATGGCAAGTTTACTACGGGGGGTTTTGCCAGTACCCCGCCGAGGAGGAACGTCGCGAAATAAACATTCGATGGCGTTGGTGTTATCGGGATCCGAACTCGCTCATCGTGCGCCAGAGTCCAACACACTAACCACGGCGCTTCCTAAAATTGCAAAGAGCACCACACTTACATAGTCTGTGCCCTGCAGTTTCTTCTTCCTCAAGACAGAGTCGATACTCAGTTTTAGATGAGAGTAATTTTTTTGAGATGATACATATCTCAACCCATAGGGTCCCGTAAGGTAACTGACTAGTCTTCTGATATCTACTCTTTTAAGTTTCAGTATATTAATAGAGTGTTTGTTCAGGAGCCGTATAAATCTTCGATTGGCGAAGTCCTTGAACGCTGTTCCAAAAGGACAGGTGTTGCGATTTTTCCCACTTGTCTAAGAAGAAGTTAATCTTAGACTTGTGAATGCCGCAGATGTACCTTTCGCTGGAATCTTTCCTAGCGAGTTGATCGGCGATTTTATTGCCCTTAATACCTCTGGCATTGTATGTATGTATGTTGGCGTCACAGTCCATGAAGAACCTGAGCCGAGCTTCTCTCAATCACCCATGTTGTGTGTGATTTCATTTTCCCATACGTGGAAGGGACCTACAGTTTATTGCCGGTTCCGAACGGCGAATTTCGGGAAGCTTTTCATGACAATTTTACTACAGGGGGTTTTGTCAGAACCCCGCTGAGGAGAAACACCGTGAAAAACACGTTCGATGACATGGCTGTGTCGGGATTCGATCCCGTGTCATCGGCGTCAGAGGCCAACACACTACCCACTGCGCCACGGTGCACTACCGCCGGCATTACCCCTTGGCATTCCTTAACAGGCTTCGAATTTGTGCTATACTCTATAAGCCTGTTTGGCTATCAGAGAGTATATTGTTACGAACATTAAGTTGTTCAGAACAGGGTTCGATCATTGGATTGCAATAAACTACAACTGTTTCCTTTTTTTATTCAATAGTCACACTTTATTTATTATTACAACTTCAGATCAATTATCTGGGCGTTTCACCTTTATTACACGCTTTTACACACTTTACACCTTATTGCTTACTTACTTACTTACTTAGGTGGCGCTACAGTCCGTGGTGAACCTGGGCCTCAACCAACAAGCGTCTCCAGCTGGGACGATCTTTGGCCAGCTGTTTCCAGCGCCGCACGCCCAGTTAATTAAGGTCCCCTTCCACCTGCATGCGCCACCGTTGATGCGGCCGTCCTCTGCCGCGCCTTCCTTCCGGGGTGGATTCCAAGACTCTTCGGGTCGGAGCTGTATTTTCCATGCGCTCTACATGGCCTAGCCACCTTAGGCGCTGTATCCGTAGACGTCGTACCAGGCCGATGTCGCTGTACAACCCGTACAGTTCTTCGTTATATCTTCTCCATACACCGTTTGAACAAACGGTAGATCGTGCGCAGAATTTTCCTCTCGAAACGACCAAGGGCATCTTCATCCGATTTTGTTAAGGTCCAAGCCTCTGCGCCGTAAAGGAGGACTGGGATGATTAAGGTCTTATATAGTGTCACCTTGGTTTTTCGAGAGAGGGCTCTACTTCTCAATTGCCTCTTGAGCCCAAAGAAACAGCGGTTGGCAAGAGTGATTCTGCGTCTTATCTTAGCGCTGGTGTTGTTGTCGCTGGTCATCAGTGAGCCACGGTAGACGAATTCCTTGACCACTTCAAAGTTATATCCGCCGATGGTGACGTTCTGGCCAATACGTCGGTCTCTTTTAGATGAAAGCAGATATTTGGTTTTACCCTTATTAACCTTGAGACCCATCTTAGCCGCTTCTACCTCAATGCTTACAAAGGCCTCATTGACGTCTCGCTGTGTCCGTCCAATCACATCAATGTCGTCGGCGTACGCAAGCGATTGCGTAGACTTGAAAAAATCGTACCTCTCGTGTTGGTCAGTGACTCTTGCACGATCTTTTCAAGCACGATGTTGAAAAAGTTGCATGACTGTCTGCGCCCGCGGCTTTATTAGACTTAAGTCTTGATATCGCTATTTTGACTTCGTCTAGGTCGGGTGGACTGAATTCTATTACATCGTCGTCCATTACGAATGGCTCGTTCTGCCTGACAGCGGTATCTTGTCTATCATCGCCATCATACAGTCTGCAGAAGTGGTCTTTCCAAATCCTCAGCATCTACTGCGACTCTACTACCAGTTCTCCATTTTCATCCCTGCAGGCCGCCGCTCTGGCTTTATAGCCATGGCATGTTCGTTTTACCTTATTGTAAAACTTACAAGCGTCATTCCTGCGGAAGCGTCTCTTCATTTCCTCGATCTCACGCTTTCCGTGCTCTCTCTTCTTTCTTCTGAAAAGCGTGTGTTCCTCTCTTCTCTTCTGCTCATAGATTTCGCGAGCAGCTCTCGTCCGTCGTTGCAGCATGGCTTTATATGCCTCCTGTTTTGCTGCATGGGCTTGTTCGCATTGTTCCTCGAACCAGGGGTTTCTAGGTGGTGGCGGTTTGAAACCCAGCACCTCTGAGGCAGCGTCTCTGACGGCGCTCTGGCAATGCGCATATTCCTGCTCTATTGTTTGTGCTGCTGTGGGCGGATTGCCTCATAACAATCCGTATCAAGGCTAAATTTTTTAACATCAGCCTGATCTGCGTCCACGCCCCCACGGAAGACAAGGATGACTCCGCCAAAGATGAGTTCTACGATCTCCTAGACAGAACGTATGCCCAATGTCCCAGCTATGACATCAAAATTGTACTAGGAGACTTCAATGCTAAGCTGGGAAAGGAAACCATCTTTGAACGAGTCATCGGCAAACATAGCCTACACGACACCACCTCCGATAACGGACACAGGCTGATTGATCTTGCTACGGGGCGAAATCTCCTTCTAGCCACCTCGATATACACAATGGCACCTGGCGGTCTTTTGATCAATCGACTACCAACCAGATTGATCACATCGCGATCGACGTCAGACACTCCTCCACTATTCTTGATGTTCGAACTTTCCGAGGGGCTAACATCGACTCGGACCACTATCTTGTAGTAGCCAAGATGCGCTTACGGATAGCACGAACGCAACGGAGTAGAATAAGAATACAAAGTTATGACGTCGGACAGCTACTATCGCCCGAAACCGCTCGTGCTTTTACGGATCGCGTCTCCCTTAAGCTCTCCAATACACCTGAATCCTCCACACTATCAATAGAACAGCAATGGAGCCTTTGCACACAAGCCCTGAAAAGCTCTGCTTCCGAAGTTTTGGGTTTCAAGGCTCCACCACGAAGAAAAACTTGGTTCGATGACGAGTGCAGGAGGATTCATACAGCGAAGCAGGATGCATATAAGGCTCCGCTGCATAAAAGAACAAGAGCAGCTCGTGAGCTCTACGAGTTAAAAAGAAGGGAGGAGCATAAGATTCTTAGAAGAAAGAAGAAAGAGCACGAGAAGCGCGCGATTGAGGATTTGGAGAGGTGTTACTGCAGGCGTGACCTTCGAAAGTTTTATCAACAGATAAAGCGAACATGCCAAGGTTATAAAGCCCGAACGGAATCCTGCAGGGATGAGAACGGACACCTAGTAGTAGAACCGCAGTCGGTGCTGAGAATATGGAAAAACCACTTCTGCAGACTGTATAACGGCGATGTTAGTCAATATACCGCTGTCAGGCAGAATGATCCATTTCTAATCGACGAAGACCGTGTATTGAGTATTGAGATGGAGGCGGCGAAAATTGGTTTGGCGGTAAACGAGGGCAAAACTAAATATATGCTGTCATCAAAAAAGGACGCTCACCACGGACGTCTTGGCCAGAACGTTTGTATTGGCAGATATAAGTTCAAGGTAGTTAAGGACTTCGTCTACCTTGGCTCCGCAGTGACCTGGAACAACGACATCAGTTCCGAAATCATACGCAGAATCACTCTTGCCTATTGCTGTTTCTTTGGGCTCAGGAGGCAATTGAGTAATAGAGCCCTCTCCCGAACGACAAAGTTGACTCTATATAAGATCATCCTGGTCCTGTTGTACGGCGCAGAAGCATGGACACTATCAAAAGCGGATGAGGAGGCCCTTGGTCGGTTCGAGAGAAAGATTTTGCGCGTGATTTTCGGGCCTATAAATGCAGACCGGGGATGAAGGGGAAGATTCAACCACGAACCTTACGGGCTGTACAGCGACATGAGCCTAGTCAGGCGTCTACGGATTCAACGCCTGAAATGGCTGGGCCATGTAGAGCAAATGGACACCACAGCTCCAGCCCGCAGAGTCTTTGAATCCAATCCCGAGGGGCGAAGAAGCAGAGGACGGCCGCACTTAAGATGGCGCACACAGGTGGAAGAAGACCTCAGCCACCTGGGTGTGCGGCAATGGAAAAGGCTTGCTAGTTGGAGGGGCATGTTGGTTGAGGCCCGGGTTCACCCCGAACTGTAGCGCCCACTAAGAAGAAGAAGAGATGTAGTCATGACATGGCGTACATACATATGTACATAAATAATCGGCATGGTTAACATGGGGCGCGAAGTCGAAAAGTTTGCTTTATTCATCTGTTTACAAATTACGATGCACTGCCATATAAGATTTATGTTTGTTATTGTATTAATTACAAGTAGTTTTTATTTACTTTTAAGAATTCGCGAACGAGTGAAGAATCATAGAAGTCCAGATTGGTCCAAACGTGTAAGAGACAGAAGGCAAAACCAACTCATAAGTGATGACGGTAAGTTATAGTCAATTGTAATTAAAGACAAAAAAAAAGAACAACTGCAAATGTAGCCAAAAGATGCAATGTAATATTTGATAACGTTTAAAAAAAAAACCGGCCAAGTGCGAGTCGGACTCGCGCACGAAGGGTTTCGTACCATCTGTATATATAAATATGAAAGAGACTATGTATGTTACCTCATCAGTCATCACATTAAATCACATTTTTTGTATGATGACAGATCTTGGTTGCAGGCAGGTTATCGGCATATTACTTTGATAAGCTTTTGCTTTATAAGCTTGAACGAATTGGTTTTCCGAACACTTTTCTCAGATGGTTATCATCCTTCTTAGTAAATAGATGCCAATTTGTGAAATTTAGAAATCATACTTCCGTACAAATTCAGGTAACTTCAGGTGTCCCACAAGGTAGCCACATCGGTCCACTCTTGTTCATTCTATTCGTTAACGATGTTGTGAAATTTTTACCCCACTGCAATGTCTTAATGTTTGCCGACGACTTTAAAATTTACTCGGCATGTAATGATCCCATCAGCTTTCATCGCTTAAATGCTCACCTTCAAAAATTTGCTTTGCTTTCTCCGCATTTTTATTCTTACTCCCTTGATGGTAGTACAATTCTGCGTACTTCCGTCGTTAAAGACTTGGGCGTTATGTTGGATAGTACACTATCCTTTAATTCTCATATTGAGTTCATCACTAATAAGGCTAACAGATCATTAGGAATATTAAAACGTTACGCTACAAGTTTTATCGATCCATACGTTTTCAAAACCTTATTTGTATCGTTTGTTCGATCTCTGCTAGAATATGCATCCGTCGTTTGGTGCCCCTACTACCACACTCATATTGCGAGAATTGAATCGGTACAAAAGCGAGTACTTATTGGGGAGATTGACTGTCCAGAAATGTTAAGTCTCCTGAATATTAGCGTTCCTCCCGTCAACTTACGTACTTCTCGATTTTTCATTTTAAAGCACTTTAAAACTAACTACGGCCGCTCCTCTTCTTTAAATGGTTTGCTGCTATTATACAATGAATGTGCGCCGCTAATAGACTTTAATATGTCAATACCCTCCGTTAAAGCAGTTTTAATAAACTTTTTTTAATCATAATTGTCTAGCTCAAGGGTCCGTTAAAAAATATTTTCTTTGTTAATATTTTTTTTTTTTTGGTTATTATGTTATTATCTAAAGGTCTTAGAAAGTCTATGTACTTTATTGACTAAAAGTAAATAAATGAAATAAATGAAATAATCGAAAATCTTCATGATGAGATATAGTTGATCATATGTGTCCATTGAATTCAAATCAATTATCTTACTTGCCAGCAACGATGTGAAAAGGTGAATAACAATAAATATGGGGAAAAGGTTTGCAGCTAGGATAAATTCATCAAAGACACAAATATATTGTCGACTAACCTTAGTTCAGTATGTCGGAGTCTACACGAGGGCTATCTGGTGAGGGCTAAAATAAGTGTAAAAGAGAGGGTAAGTGAAACAGAAATACAATGGCACACTCACGCGCGGGTAGTCGGAGTCTACACGAGGGCTATCTTTTTGCGCCTTTTTCTTTTGAACCTACGTTCCAATTTGAGGACGCGTCCACACGGAGCTTTTCTGCGTGTGCCTGTTTCTTGACATTTCGCTTCACATTTCAATTTCGTTGCCTGTGGTGATGTTTGAAAAGTATGAATGGTATCCAAACGTACACTTCCAAGTCAGAAACAGGAGTGAAGCGACACCGCAAAACAAAGAAAAGGAGATAAGGAAATGGCAAAAAACCCACGAAGTAGCTACCCGCGCGTGAGTGTGCCATTGTATTTCTGTTTCACTTAGCCTCTCTTTTACACTTATTTAAGCCCTCACCAGATAGCCCTCGTCTAGACTCCGACGTAGCTACTTCGTGGGTTTTTTTGCCATTTCCTTATCTCCTTTTCTTTGTTTTGCGGTGTCGCTTCACTCCTGTTTCTGACTTGGAAGTGTACGTTTGGATACCATTCTTGCTTTTCAAACATCACCACAGGCAACGAAATTGAAATGTGAAGCGAAATGTCAAGAAACAGGCACACGCAGAAAAGCTCCGTGTGGACGCGTCCTCAAATTGGAACGTAGGTTCAAAAGAAAAAGACGCAAAAAGATAGCCCTCGTGTAGACTCCGACTATGTGACCAAGGGGATTTTTTGGATGAAAATCATGTCTGTTGTATGGGAGCCCCCCTTAAATATTAATTTTGTTCTGTTTTTAGTATTTGTCGTGGTAGCGGCAACAGAAATACATCATCTGTGAAAATTTCAACTGTCTAACTATCACGGTTCATGAGGTACAGCCTGGTGACAGACGGACGGACAGCGAAGTCTTAGTAATAGGGTTCCGTTTTACCTTTGGGTACGGAACCCTAAAAACTAAGAATAAGGCAAAGACCATATTTTCGAAATATGTAGGTATTAACAATGCCTCAAAAAATTGTAGTATACAATAAGTTGCACATACTCGTACACGTACACATCGTCGTAGATACCAGAAAAATAAATTCAGCTGGGACGACGGCGCAAACCTGTTCTTCTTTACTGTCATCCCACTACTTTTCTCTCACGAGCTTTTGTAAATTCAATCGTAAACGGCCAACATTCACAAACACATGCGCTATATTTATGCGCATCAACAAGCTAGGCGTGCTATCACATATTCAGTATTCTGCACCAATGGATTCAACAAAGCTCCAGCTGCACAGCGTCAGAGAATTTGAGCACGAGAGCTTGTCAAAGCAACGATCCCCTATGAATGATGTCTGTGCTTTGTTCCGCTCTCTCACTAGTTGTTTCTTTTCTGTCCAGTCCACCAGACTTGTTTCATTTGCTTAGGCGTTGTTGTGACAACCATCCATAATAGTTCATTTATTTGACTTTTATAATTCTAATATATGTACGTACATATGGTACATATATTATTGTATCACATAATGTGGAAAATTAAAGGACAAGGAGTCCATTGAGATAAAAGTGAATTTATTAATGCGCATACCCATATGCTAGTCTTTTGTTTTTTTTTTTTTTCGTTAGTGATGGAACTTTTAAACTAAATGATCGTCTCGAAACACTATGTACTCGTTGATCAGATTATAATGAATCATACCTTGACCAGAAAATAAAGATCAGAGAGTCATATGTACATATAAAAATCCAACATCTTATCTACGTTCTTTTGTTTAACTTACGCACAGAAATATACATTTTAGGTTTCATTCTGCTCTGACTGTTTAAGTGCATCTGCCTGTATCGAAAAAGTTTAAAAACAAAAGTGAAAGCAGGGAGGCACATAGTTATGTACCTTGTACACATGTTCATACTTATATAATCTCATTGTAATTAAATTTGAACTGACAATTGTTTCGATAACGCTTGAATATGTATGTCATTTGTTATATATTAGAGTATACAGTAAACAGCATTTGCTAGAAAAGTTTGTATGTAACGAAAACCCGATTTGGTCAGTTCTTCGGTTCGCGTGTTATTTCATTCTAACTAGTTATACAGGTATCTATACTAACGAGGGATTGCAGTTGTGTGTACGGATGCATATATTTTCGCGTTAAATTATATTTGACGCTGACCGGCCTATTGGTAACACTGAGAGTTGGATTGCTCATAATAAGGTAAACTTATTCTAACGAGTATATGGACGCATCACGTTCACTTTTATTGCCTAACAGCCTAACTTAATGTTAATATTAAGTTTGTGTATACACACTTCCTAATTATTTACTTCCATGTTTATTTATTTATTCTATTAATATGAACACTCTAAAAACTTAATTATATCTGGCAACTATAGCTACAATACAAAAAAAAAAAAAAAAAAGATGCAAACATACGCTTACATATGCGAGCTGTTCAAAATAATAGTGAATATCGCCAAACAATTTGCTTGTTTATTTTGAACCCTTAAATCTCTTTTTCGAAAAGTAACTAATGCAGCTACAGTGATGTTCAGATAAATAGCACAGAGGTTCAGTTTTTTTTTGTTTTATAACTGTGCGTTTATGCATACAGTGCTGTGCAAAATAATAAGAACACTAGGGTTTCCAGGTTTTCCCATGGTCTCCTCATATTTATAGCTGTAAAGTTGCGAAACCAAGAGTATATATGTTGCGTTCGAATTACTTTGGGAGTTAACGGTAAAGTATTGACATCACGGCTGCTTTAACAGAACGCATTCCAGTAATTTTGCAGCTTTTGTAACAGATGGTCGTTTTAACGCTGTGCAAAATAATAAAAACAAATGCAATTTCAAGATAGTAACATTAGGTAAACCACTAACTCTGATCAATTTTTTGTTTTGCTGTTGTTAAGTATTAGAAATGAATACTGAGGGTGAATTTACAATAGAAATTCTGATTATTTTAGAGCACTGCAGTCACGAACGTGCAGAAATAATTCAAAAATCTACGAAAGAAAGGCATATCCTTATGAGATATTGCCAAAACTGTTTGTTGTTCATTAGGAATGGTGGTAAATGCCTTAAAACAAAAAAAAAAAAAAAAAAAAAAAAACTTAACAAACACGTGGTCGAAATCGCAAGACAACGTTGAAAACGGATAGGGCCATTCTCCGGTGCGCAAAAAAGAATAAGAATCCGTTTGCAATCCCTGCGGAGATCAAAACTCAACTGGAACTTGATGGGGGTGGCCGTGGTGCAGTGGTTAGCATCATCGACCGCCGATCGGAAGGTCTTTAGCTCAAATTCGCTTCATAGCCAAGTAAAAGTAATTCCTAAACGGATGATAAAAAGTATGCAATGCAGTTGGGAATGGAAAGTGACCAGACGTACTGCCTGCAGGTATAACACTCACAGTATATGGTCAACCGAAATTCATCCTCTGCGTATGCAATACTAAAGTGCTTGAACGAATTACTACGGACTATAACCAACGCGGAATTTGGTCGGCTCTCGTCCTATCTAGGCCTAGGACAACCACCCCTGAGAGTAGTGAACGAACATCAACGACCCCAACCACTGCACTCCGACTAGGTTGTGTGTGTCGTCAACACATAAGAGAATATGAAAAACTCTTGAACCTGCGCGAGTCTCTAAAAAAAAAAAAAAAAAAAATGTAGATAGTTCTTTAATCAGAAGAAGGCTTATTGACCAAAATTTTAAGACCTGCTTTCCAAAGAAATGCCTCTTTTTGACAAAAAAGAACATTAGGGATCGAATGAATTTCGCTAGAATGCACCATCAGAAACCAGAAGAGAAATGGCGCAACATACTCTAGTCTGATGAAACTAAAATCAATTTATTTGGACCCGACGCTAAGAAAAGATATGTTAGAAGGCCGGGCTGGAAAAGAATATGATCCTAAATATACGGTGAAAACCGTAAAGTACGGCGGAGGGAATATTATGGTCTGGGGATGCTTTCACTACCATGGTGTTGGGCCAAGATATGCTAACAAAGGAAAAATACGTCGACATTTTAAATAATGTGATGTATCCCCTTGCTGATGATAACTTGCCGTTGCTTTGGTGGTTTCAACAGGACAATGACCCTAAACGTACCGCTAAAGTAACGAAAAAAGTGGTTTGAAGATAAAAACATCAAAGTTCGCCAGTGGCCTGCACAAAATGGTTGTTCATTTAAATATCACAGTCATTTTTAAATATTTCCAAAAATTAATAAATAATCCAAAAAAAAACTAATGTATAAGTAAATATTTTATTAATATTTTGTAGGATATCCCTTGTTCCTTATCACTATTGACAACGTTTTGGCAAACTCTCTACTAAGCGCTTACATTTCTGGGCAGGTATAGCTTCCCAAGTAGCGTTTGTGGTTTGCCGAAACTCTTCTAAATTTTTTGAACTAGAGTCTTCAACATGGGAGTCAACATCATTCCAATGATTCTCGATAGGATTCAGATCGGGACTTTGGGCCAGCCAATTAAGCACGGAAATTGTTCGCTCCGAAAGCCAATTCTTCACTATTCGCGAAGTATGCTTTGGATAATTGTCATGCATACAAATTCATGATACAGGCATAGAGTCGTCAGTATATGGCTCTATTTGGTTCTCCAGGATTAGCTTAAATTGATGTTGATTCATAATGCCATTTATTTTCACAATTGGTCCAACGCCATGCCATGGCATCGCCGCAATCACCATTATGCTCCCACCGCTATGCTTGACAGTCTTAATGGTGTATCTGAGATGGTACTCTTGGTTAGTTGGCCTTCGCACATACTTTTTTCCATCTGATCCCAACCTGTTGAATTTACTTTCGTCGCTCCACAAGGTATTTTTCCAAAAGTACAAGGGTTTGTTCTTGTGTGAGCATTTGCGAAAATAAGTCTTCTCTTTCGGCTTTTTTTTTTTTTTTTTTTTGAGACAAGAGGTTTTTTCCTGGCGCTTCTTCCATGAAGCTGGAATTTCATTAAGCGGCGACTTACAGTTACGGCTGATATTTGGACATTGTGTTGGTCAGGTTGTTGTTGCTTTATCTCCCGGGAAGTTATCAAAAGGCCGCTGCCACTGATTTTGTGGATAATTCTGTCAGTCACTTCTGGCGTTTTTTCTTTTTTTGTTTCTCCTTACGGGATTCGCGGTAGATTGGCTGTACCGTATGACCTTCATTGCATTTTGAACACGCTTCCTCGAGCACCTTAATGTCCTTGCCACCTTTGAAATAGTCTTTCCATCCTGTATCATGGTACCGACTATTTTCCTCCTTTCTTCCGTGCAATGCTTTCCTCTGCCCATTTTAAATACTCCTATTTGTGTAAGAAATGAGTGTAATTATTGGTATCCTTAAAAAGATTCACACTAACCTCACTTAAATCACTGAAAAATATTTATTTTGTATGTGCCATTTATATGAACACCAAATTTGCAATGGTCACCAACTCTAACGATTGCAAAACCAGAAAAACCTAACGGTATATTTTTTGTCGTATGTTTTCATATACATAACGGTACTACCTTGGGATATTATGTCTTTACTCCTGTACAGTTAGTAAGTACAGAGTGTATTGCAAGCAAGTACATATTTGAATAAGGGTGTGCTATTTATGAGAACACCACTGTATTTGCACAGCTGTATTGTTATTCGTTTGATGCATCTCTGGTCAATTCTTCATTCGTGTTATTCGTGCTGTGGTGCAAAGTACTCACAATAATAGGGAATTTTGCTGTTTCGTTGCTTTATTCTTCATATTTTTGTCAAAAATCATTGAAAAGGTAATACATATTGTTTTTCGCAGACGTAGAATTATGCAAACTTTACATTTCTAAAATCTATGCAGTATTGAAAATGGGCCGCAATAGTCATTGCACGCTAAAGAAAGTCGTATTATTAAACACTTAGGAGACCAAGGAAAGACCCTCAAATGTATAGCCAATACACTGGGAAGATCACTTAATTTTGTTTTCAATACGATTTCAAGAATCGCAGCGATGACTCTCATATTGTGCTACTAGCGAAGAATGATCCGTCACTGGCATCAATTAAATAATGCAGTAAGTGCACCAACTATCCGGAGAAGGTTGGTCAATAATAAACTGCTCGCTAGAATTGCTCGCAAAAGCGAGCGAGAATGGAGTTTGCCTTGCATTTTAGAAATTTAAGAAAAGAGATGATTCGCAATATTCTTTGAAGTAATGAAACTAGATTAAATTTATTTGGTTCCGACAGCGGTAGAAATGTTCGGCGTCCTCAGGGGAAGGAGTTTCACTTCCGGTTTACTAAAAAAAAAAAGCCGTGATATATGGGGGTGGTGGCGTCATGGTATGGGACTGCTTTTCTTGATTTGGTGTTGGACCCATTTACCAAATAAAATATATCATGAACAAGGAGATCTATCGTGATATTCTAAAGGATGTCTTGCTACCGTATGCCGAAGACATTATGCCGTTACGATGGCACTTTCAATATGACAACGATCCCAAGCATTCATCGAAATTGGTAAGTGCTTGGTTGCAAGATCATTAAGTGTCAGAGGATTTGTGAGCGGAACTAAAAAAATCTTTGGCGACACAGGCTTTCCAAAATAAAAATCAGTTGTGGACTGCCATTGAAACATATCGGAAAAACATTCCCATCAGTAAATGCCAGAAACTGATTGATTCAATGCCTGCTCGAATAACTGCCGTCCTAAAAAACAAGGGTGATCATTCGGGACACCGATCTACTATACTTTTTTTTAACTATTTAATTATAAATTCTAACAAATAAATATTTAGCGAGATACACACCTTCGATCAAAAGTGACGTTTTAGTTGAGTGTCACTCAAAACTGATAGTGTGTACATGTGAATGATGGTTTGACGATCAAAAGTGACGAGTTGCAAAAATGTTCGTGGTTGCATGACGATCAGCGGCCATATTGGTTTTGATCGACAGTGTGTACATGAATTGTGTCATTCAAGCGTTGGACATGGATGGGAGTGGGTGAGAGCAGACAATTTCCCGAGGAATTTATAAATATTTACGAGTCCCACCGTTGTCTCTGCGACGTAATGTGTCCAGATTATATACGTCGGGACAAAAAAGACGAAGGTTACCAGGAATTAGTGAATTTAATGAAAAAATACAAATTCTGCTGTCCATGATGACTGCGCGAAATCATGTACTTGAATGATGTTTTGCGTGTCAAACAAGATCTACAGTGTGTACGTGAGGCACTTCACTCAAAACTGACGTCACTTTTGATCGAAGGTGTGTACCGCACTTTAGTTTCATTTTATTATTTTAAGAAAAACTGTATTAAGTATAAATTTGCCTATTGTTTGTTTAAAAAAAAAAAAACTACGATGAATATCAAAAATGTATATGTAGTCATGCAGATCAGAGATTACGTATTTTAGTTATTAAATACTAATGTGAAACTATTCGGTTACAACCTTTCGGAAAATCCTTAGAAATCCCTCGGCTAGTTCCTTTCCCTATTATTTTGAACAGTTCAGTATGTATCATATTTACATAAGCAACGCCATCAACAGACTTATTTCTATTTACACGCATTTATAACATATCGCATGTGTCCACCACATAACCATTGCACATTCGATAAGATCAAACCATTTGATATCTGTGATACCAAAAGAAATTGTGTCCTGGCGACAGTAATTTCGACAAATTTAGACATTCCTAAAATTTGTATTTCTTGTCTGATAGTACCCAAAGTATGATTTTGACATTAAAAAAATGGATCTACCGGAAACCGGAACTATTAAAACGATGCTACGCCAGCGCAAACCTCGCGCGGCAGGCGAAGTTTATATAACTTCACCATCGAGTAGCATTTATTTGAATAATGTAATACATGATGATTCGATAGCCAATGAGCCCATTTACCAAAATACTCAAGCGGAACAACTAAGCCGTAAATTCAGAAGAGAACGTAATAAATTCTCTGTATTTCGCGTCGAAACACATCACAATTGCGAGACGCACGCGACTCTGGTTACATTTGTAGGTTGGTGTATAGAAGTCATTGAGTTAAACACACATATTCTATTCTTTTCCCTTCAATTTTCTGTGTTGTTTTTATTTAGATGATGTCGATCATTATTACGAACCTCTTGTCCCATTGTCGAATAAAAATATACCAAGTAAAATTGACAACATAACTTCGAGTACACCAAAATCATTCAATTTTGCATATAATAACGCCAATAGTCAATACATGTCGGAAGACTATGACTCTTTTAACACGGATGATGACATCTACGAAGATGATGATTCAATGAAAAAGGTAAATCAATCCACAATTACCTAAATTTCCCTTTAGAAGTTCTAATTGATTTTATTGTTAATTTTACTTTTATTTAGAGTGCAAGTGAAGTGGATATATATAATACAAAATTGCCACCTCCACCGCCATCGAAAAATCAAGTTTACGCACTTGTTAAAAAATTTAAGAACTTTATATCGATTAAAAAGTCTCCAAGTGATCCGAATAAAAATTTTGCCGACTCTATTCAAGCCAAAATGTATGAAAATACTCAGTTCCAAAGAGAGCACAATGAATATCAAAGTACCCTAAAACCTACACGAAGAGCGCCGGATAAACCTAAAACTCCTAAGGTACGAAACAAAAAAAATATTGAACAGACGTCGGACACACTTCCCGATGTTAAAGATGATAACATATATGAGAATACAAGCTTTCAAAAGATATCTAGTCCACCGAACTCTGATAACAGCTCAACCCATTTGAGCGCATCCGAAAAGAGCTTAAATGCAGTTAATGATATTGCAATCAGGCCAAAATCAAAATCTGGTCGAAGTTTCAAGTCAAGATTGAAAAGCCTTGGAGCATCGAGCTCTGAAAACAAAAGTACGCCAACATTGACAACAGCCAGAAGTACCTTTTATATATCTGATTCAGCTGCCAGCGAACAAGATTCTGGTATATTCGTGAAAACGTCATTAGGCAATCTTTCTACTGTAAAGACAGAAAACGAGCAAGCATTAAGTAAAGAAGCGGATTTTGTTCGAAAAAATAAAAAAGATGTAAACACTACAAGCTCGTATCGGAGGCGAACAACAATAGGCATTCGACCTAACGACCCTCCACCTCCGCCGCCAACGTTATCGGAAGACAATAGAAAGCTAAAAACTCGATCATCTACAACGTCATGGTACACAGAATGTGGAGTTTTCAAAATAGATGGAACCATAAGTATTGATAATGAGAGTTTAGAAAACAAAATGTCTGATTTAAAGAAAAGCTCATCGGGCACATCATGGTACGCTGAAGCTGGTCTTTACCAAACTAGTGGAATCTCCGTTACCAGCTCGAGTGGCAGTTCTGGTGTCTCCACTGGAAATGAAGCAGGAATCAGCGACGATATCACACACCATATATTCCCGAATGAACCGCTGTACCAAATTTATAATGCCGAAAAGCTAATAGTGAGTAAAATGTATTTGTTTGTTTGTATTAAAAATTATTGTCATTAATATGTAGTCACTGTCGCAAGACATGGAGGATCACGAATCAACTGATGGATACGAAGAAGTTGGCATTAATAACCGTGTTACTGAAAATGGAAACACTAAGCGAAAAAGACCTACTGCTTTACAGTTAATTGGTCCCAAAACTGGTCCATCCCGAACACTCTGGAGTGAAATTCCTGAAGTTGTAGCATCAAAAACATTAAGTAAATATCAGATAGCAGAAATATGTAAGTTTGAGTTTCACCACTTTGTCTTTTCGAATTACAGCAACTTTAACACCGCGCGAACGAAGCCTTCAGGAAGCCAAGTTTGAAATTATAACTTCTGAAGCAAGCTACCTAAAATCTCTTAATCTTCTTCGAACTCATTTTGTGAACAACGCCATCTTTCACGATTCATCAACTCTTAGTGCACATGACCAAAAAGCACTTTTTTCCTACATAATACCCGTTCATGAATGTTCTGAAAAATTATTATCTGAACTTGAAAACTGTTGGCAGGATAACATTATGTTATTAGGTCTCAGTAAAAGCATATATAATTGTGCCGAAAAACATTTTCACGTCTATGTGTCATATTGCGAGCATCAAGGTAAAATGGATCGCACGTTACGAAATCTTAAAGAAGCTAAGGGTGACTTCTGTCAAAAGTTGGAACTACTTGAATCGGACCCTATATGCTGCGGTCTGACATTGCATTCGTTTCTTATGCTCCCCATGCAACGAATAACAAGATTACCTTTACTAATTGACGCAGTTTTTAGTAAAGTACATCCTAACGATGTTGAATACGAAAGCTGGAAGCTTACTTTAGCTATACTAAATAAAATCGTAGCTCAATGCAATGAAGCTGCAAATCGTTGTGAGCAGGCATACGAAATTGAAAGAATCTCAAGGCAATTGGAGTTTAGTCCACATATTAGGTCTTTAGCCATTGCACCGGTCGGAGTTGCAGCGACGGGAACTAAACCCCGATTTTTAGTTAAAAAAGGAGAATTAGTGCATTTAGTTTGGCGCGGTGATGATGCCAAGTTAACATTTGGCAAGAAATTTTCGAAATCAAGCATTTACGCTTTCCTATTCTCAGATTTAATGGTACTGACGAAAAAGAAAAGCGAAGAGCAGTATATTGTATTTGATTATTGCCCTCGAAATTTACTTAATATTTCTGCTGGGGACAGCATACCCCAATTACCAACCAAAGATGCAAACCAGGCCGGGAAGAACTTCATTCTTATGACATTATTGGAAAACCACGAAAAGAAAACTATTGAACTTGTGAGTTTAGAAGATTTTCTTTTTAGTGATGACGTTTTTATTTTAATAATTTCTTTCAGCTCTTATCATGTCCATCCGTATCGGAAATGGAGAGATGGTTGCAGGCTACTAGGGCGCCCGAGGCACAAACTCCTGGCGAAAAGTTATATGAACAATGGGATTGTCCACAAGTCATTGCCAAACATGAATACGTTGCAAATGAGCCAGATCTCTTGAGTTTAGAAGTAGGTGACGTGGTCAATGTTTCAAGAAAACTTCCAGACGGTAGGTTCGGCAAACATTATTTGTGGAGTAATAAACACTCATAAACAATTCATTGTAAAGGTTGGTTCTATGGTGAACGGATTAGGGATGGTGCTTCTGGTTGGTTTCCTGGCAGTTTTACTGAAGAAGTCAATTCTGCTCACGTCAGAGCTCGTAATTTAAAGCAGAGGTACCGTCTGTTAACATTCACAGCGACTTATTTGGAAATGCAAAAAAAGAAATAGATGGCGCGTGTACGCGCGTAGACTGTTTCGGTTGGTTTAATACTCTCCTTGTATATATATATGTACAGTTTGTAAATATGTGCGTGTAGGTAGTAGGATAGTGAACTAGATTTCAACAATGTGATAAATGAAACATGAAATTCTTATTTATGTAAACGCAAATAGAAATAAATACATTATACACAACTGAAGTATTATATTTAATTTTAACTCATGCGACTTTTTTTGCGCTCAGGTTCAAGGATTTATACTCTTACTAGCTTTTGCCCGCGGCTTCGCTCGCGTTAAATTCGGGGTAACACGGTTCCCCTTTCCTGATTTAGAACACAGAAGAGAACTCAGAACAGAATGTTATTTTAATACGCTACTGTAGACGATATTATATGTCTTTCCATTTTAGGATAGAATGTAGAGATTCTGGACATTGGACACACGCAAACATGCTACATACAATTGTCCATGGGAAAAGCACGGCTTTTCTAAGTTCACCCCAGCCACCTTTAATGTTTGACCTTGCGCTTTGTTAATGGTCATAGCGAAACTAGGCTTGTACGGTGTTATAAGAGACTAAATAAGGAAGAACTTACTTATCAGGCCAGCGATCCATGGAAGATCTGATCCTGAGCTATAGCTGCCTTCCATCCTTGACGGTCCCGGGCACGCTGCTTCCAGTTATTAGTACCAAGATGTCTTACATCCGCGATTACTTACTTACTTATCAGGCCAGCGATCCATGGAGGATCTGATCCTGAGCTATAGCTGCCTTCCATCCTTGACGGTCCCGGGCACGCTGCTTCCAGTTGTCAAGACCAAGATGTGTTACATCCGCGATTACTTGGTCTTCATACCGGAGGTTCGGTCTTCCTCTTCTTCTCGAACCAGGAGGCTCGGAGTCGAAGACCCTCTTAGCTGGAGCGTTGATGTCCATGCCCTCGATGTGGCCGAGCCAGTGTAGTCGACGGATCCTTGCCTTCTGGACCTGGACTACATCCACATCTTGGTACAGCTCGTAGAGTTCGCGGTTGTGTCTTCTTCTCCATTCACCTTCCTCACAGACAGGACCAAATATCCGGCGCAGAATTTTTCTTTCGAAAGAACCCAAAATCAGCTCCGCCGTCCTGCTTATCGTCCAGCTTTCGGCTCCGTACAGCAAGACTGGCAGAATGAGCGTTTTGTAAAGCATGACTTTGGTCTTTCGAGTGAGGAGTTTTGACCCCAGTTGTTTGGACAAGCCGAAGTAGCAGCGGTTGCCAAGGGCGATTCTATGCCGGATCTCCACTGTGGTGTCATTTGTGGAATTTACGTTTGCCCCGAGGTAGACAAACTCCTTAACTACCTCGAAATTGTAGCTGTCAATTGTTATATTTTGTCCCAGGTGGTGAGCGACGGATTAGTTTTTGCTTGACAGCATGTATTTCGTTTTGTCCTCATTGATCTTAAGACCAACTCGTTTCGCCTGTTCTTCAATCGCCGTGAATGCTTCCACAATGCCAGGGCGAGAACACTCGAGCACTATCTGCTCCAGCACCAGGTTGAAGAAGTCACATGACAGCGCATCTCCTTACCGGTGCTTGTTTCAAACGGTTCCGAAGTCCTAGAACCGTGTTGCACGGTGCATCGCGTATTTTTTAGCTTGGCGCGACACAACTGGATCAGTTTTCCCGGGATCCCGAATTCGGGCATCGCACCAAACAGTCCTTCACGATGAATTCTGTCGTATGCGGCCTTGAAGTCGATGAGAAGATGGTGTGTATCGATTCGAAGCTCGTTGGTTCCAGGATTTGTCGAAGTGTGAAAATTTGGCCTATAGTTGATTTGCCGGGCCGGAAGCCGCACTGGTAGCTGCCGATTAGTGCGGTGCAAAATGGTTTTAGACGTTCACACAATACGCTGGACAGGATCTTGTATGCGACATTGAGCAGGGATATACCTCTATAGTTCTTGCAAGAGGTAGGATCGCCTTTTTTGTGGATGGGGCATATAGAGCTGGTATTCCAGTCGTCGGGCATGCTTTCGTCTTCTTAAATTCTGCAGATGATCTGGTGCATGCTCCCTACTAGAAGATCGCCGCCAGCCTTGAAGGGCTCTAATGGCAAGCCATCTGAGCCTGCGGCCTTGTTACTCTTCAGCTTCTGAATAGCTGTGCCGACTTCTTCGATGCTGGGTGGGAGGACTACTTCAGCGGCTGGAGTTGGGATTTCTTCGGTCCCTACCACTTTCTCTTGGTCATGCTCGTTAAGCAGCTGTCGGAAATGCTGCTTAAATACATCCACTATTCCCTGCGGTTCGGTGACAAGACTACCCTCGCAGTTTCGAAGAGCCTGGGTGCCCTTTTTGAAGCCTCCTGCAAGGCCTTTGGCTTTCTTGTAAAAGGCTCGTGTATAATGCTTATCCCTAGACTCCTCTATATCCTGGAGCCGGGAGGCTGCGAAGATTCTTTTCTTTTGTCGCAGTCGATTTTTCTCCTCCCTTCTACTGGGGCGGAACTCTTCTTTTGGTACGCCTCGTTGGTTACTGCTGGCTCACACTCGCCATCATACCACGAGTTTCTTGTCGGGGGTGGTAGGTACCCTGAGGTGGTTTCGGCTACTTCCTGAATGGCTGAGCGGCAATGCAGCCACATATTACTGGCATTTATGTTCGACGTAGGCATACCAACAGATCAGAGCATCTAGATCAGTCAGCCTGTGTACCCGTTATCGGATGTGATGTCGTGTAGGTTGTATTTGTAGATGACTCGTTCAAAGATGTTTTTCTTACTCGGCTTAGCATTGAAGTCTCCTAGTACAATTTTGATATCATAGCTGGGACATTGGGCATACGTTCTCTCTAAGAAGATTGTAGAACTCACATTAGGTTGAGTCATCCTTGTCTTCCGTGGGGACGTGGACGCAGATCAGGCTGTTGTTAGAAAATTTAGCCATGATACCGATCCTTATGCAGCGTTCGTTCCATGCCGAAGACCTTTTGTCTTGTTTTTTTTTTTTTGCCTTTTACCTTAATCCACCTCGAACGACAAATCCGCATCCGAACAATCGTTGTCTTCTCTCCGGTCTAGTGCGTCCGCAAGTTGTTCCGCTGCTGCACGTGATCTGTTTAGGGATCTAACATTCCATGTACAGAGCCGAAGATCATTATCCTTTACCGTTTTTTGCACGGTGGGTGTCACAGTTTTTCATCCGCTTTATACCCGGTTCATTCATCGCATTTCCTGAATGGCGGTTAAGTCCGCTTTATAGCAGTCTAGGGCGTCCGCAAGTTGTTCGACTGCTGCACGTGATCTGTTTAGGGACCTCACATTTCACCTACAGAGCCAAAGATCATTGTCTTTTTTCGTTTTTTGCAAGGGTCATCAACATTAAACCGGTTCGTTTTATACGAGGCTTCTTGTTGTCTTTGAGCATTGTGGGGCTGTCCGGTTACGGTTTGCTAGACCATAGCCCAACCGACAATATCCTGTTTTGTGACGCAGGATACTTGCCATTCGTCTACTTCCATAGTCAGGAAATTTCCAGATGGCACCACGAGGAGGTGGAAGTAGGACCTGGCTAACAGAGCTGCAAGGATCTTATTCGCTTTTTTTAGTTTTTTTAGCGGACCGGTGGCGGATGCTACTCCTACGAGGCCTTTGTTGGTCTTTTACCATCCAAAGATATTCGATCTAAAAAAAAAAAAAAAAAAAAAACACAGCGGAACATATTATTGGTTGTCAAAAACCTGAAATGTTTTGATTTTCGTAGTGAACGCTCAATTTTGGCAATAAATGTACATACAGAGGGTGACCAAATTATTATACTCAAGCAAAATTGTCCGTACTTTTGTAATTTTTTATTGTTGTGACATAGTTTTATTATTATTGTAACATTGTTTTATTATTTTGAACATATTTAAAATATATGTAAACATTTGAAACACTAATTTACTTCTTGTCTATGCTAAAAATAATTAAAAGGAAATATTTTAATATTTGGTAACTTACAGCTTGGATGCGACGTGGCATGCTTTCAATGCATGATATAGCTACTTGTTGCAGTTTCGGAGTGTTGTGCCATGCTTTGATGATGTTTTCAATCAACTCTCTTTTATTGGTTAACATTTTTTCTTTGGCTATTTCAATTTTGATATTATCATCTTTTAAATATTTGGTGATAGCTTTAGCCTTGTGACAGGGTGCAGAATCATGCATAAATGTGAAATTTCCATCTGGGAACCCTTCTGCTATCTGTGGGGCCAGCCTTTCCATCAAATTTTCATGTACTGCTCGTGACGCATGGTTCCTTGAACGACGTATAGCCTTCCAGTTTCTTAAGCGCTTATGACGGACCATATCATAACTGAAGTAGGATGTTTTACACGTTCTACAATACAGTCTTCGCTAAATTTTTCGCCAGGCCTTCGTCTAACAAACTCAGTTTTGTCCTGAAGTATTTAAATAGACGACTCGTCTGAGAAGCAAACCTGCAAAAATAAGGTTTTATACCAATAATCATAACAATTCCACATTAGTCCCTTCCCTTGGCGGCGTTATAGCCCATGAAGGACCAGAGCCACATTAGCAATTGTATTTTATTCATACCAACCCGTTTCCAGTCTTCCAGTGTCCAATGTTGGTGCTCTTTAGACCAGGCTAGACGTTTAGCTTTTATGACAGCTGTAAGTCTTGGCTTCTTCTGTGGTCGATAGCATTTCAGTCCCAACTCTAAAAATCTTCTTCTGAGAGTCCTTTCTGATAATTGAACCCCAGAGTAATTTAAACATTTTTGAATAACCTGGCGAGGCTCTCGACGATCCTCTAAAGTAATACGACGAATTTCCCTCTCTGTTCGAGGTGTAGTAATCGGCTTTATGCCACATCTTCCCGTTCGATTCGTCTCAATCGGTTTTCCAGCATCCAATTTTTTCTTAATATTACGAACGCTGGACTGCGAACCTTTTAGTAACTCAGCTATTTGACGCTGGGTATATTCACAATGTTCCAACATTGGAATTTGGCTATTTTCTTTGGTGTGAGGTCTGCACACTTCCCCATCTCTATAGGGCACATTTTTAAATTTATTTCTTTAGAACACCCATTAATAAAGTAATCACACAAGAAAACGTTAATAAAAATATGCATTCATACAAAGGTATCATAATTTAATAATACTGACCTAGTATTACAGATAAAATCGATAATTATTACCAAAAATAACGCTCACAAGAAGCAGCTTAGAATTTGAAATTTTTAGGGTCACTGACTCTGACGTCTGTCACATTTAAAACAATTTAAAAACAGTGCTGCCAGAATATTTAGAGTGTTGTCAGAGGTGTAACTGATAATTAAAAAGAAAAAATAATGTACCTAATAGTTTGTAAAATAAGTTATAGCTAGTACTATTTGAATTATTACAAAAAAATCATTTGAGTATAATAATTTGGTCACCCTCTGTAATATGCGTAACAATGATCTTGTTACCAACAATATGTCAATTTAGCGGACTTATGCTATAGACAACAGGAGATTAGTATTAACAAGCCACAATAAATGATGTGCTTCGATTTCCTTGTTACAAGTCTTCATCCCAAAGTCCCTGAAATTATTTCACGCAGTCACTGTGTTCAATGTGGTTTTCTGAGTAGATCTTACTAACTTACTTATCAGGCCTGCGATCCATGGAGGATCTGAGCCTGAGCTATAGCTGCCTTCCATCCTTGACGGTCCCGGGCACGCTGCTTCCAGCTGTCAAGACCAATTGTTATATTCTGTCCCAGGTGGTGAGCGACGGATTGGTTTTTGCTTGACAGCATGTATTTCGTTTCATCCTCATTGATCTTAAGACCAACTCGTTTCGCCTGTTCTTCAATCGCCGTGAAAGCTTCCACAATGCCACGGCGAGAACACGCGATGATGTCGATATCATCCGCGTATCCTAGCAGCTGGATGGACTTGTAAAAGATAGTGCATTCCCTGTTGACGCCTGCCCGTCGCACTATCTGCTCCAGCACCAGGTTGAAGAAGTCACATGACAGCGCATCTCCCTGCCGAAATCCGGTGCATGTTTTGAATGGTTCCGAGGTCCTAGAACCGAGTTGCACGGTGCATCGCATTAGCGTGGCGCGACACAACTGGATCAGTTTTACCGGGATCCCGAATTCGGCCATCGCCCCAAACAGTTCTTCATTATGAATGCTGTCGTATGCGGCTTTGAAATCGATGAAAAGATGGTGTGTATCGATTCGAAACTCGTTGGTCATTTCCAGGATTTGTCGAAGTGTGAAAATTTGGCCTATAGTTGATTTGCCGGGCCGGAAGCCGCACTGGTAGCTGCCGATTAGTGCGGTGCAAAATGGTTTTAGACGTTCACACAATACGCTAGACAGGATCTTGTATGCGACATTGAGCAGGGATATACCTCTATAGTTCTTGCAAGAGGTAGGATCGCCTTTTTTGTGGATGGGGCATATAGAGCTGGTATTCCAGTCGTCGGGCATGCTTTCATCTTCCCAAATTCTGCAGATGATCTGGTGCATGCTCCCTACCAGAACATCGCCGCAAGCCTTGAAGAGCTCTGATGGCAAGCCATCTGAGCTTGCGGCCTTGTTGTTCTTCAGCTTCTGAATACCTATGCCGACTTCTTCGATGCTGGGTGGGAGGACTACTTCAGCGGCTGGAGTTGGGATTTCCTCGGTCCCTACCACTCTCTCTTGGTCATGCTCGTTAAGCAGCTGCTGGAAGTGCTGCTTAAATACATCCACTATTCCCTGCGGGTCGGTGACAAGACTACCCTCGCAGTTTCGAAGAGCCAGGGTGCCCTTTTTGAAGCCTCCTGCAAGGCCTTTGGCTTTCTTGTAAAAGGCTCGTGTTTTATGTTTATCCCTAGACTCCTCGATATCCTTGAGCTGGGAGGCTGCGAAGATTCTTTTCTTTTGTCGCAGTAGTTTTTTCTCCTCCCTTCTTCTGGCTCGGTGCTCTTCTTGCGCTGCCCTGGTTTTCCTCAGCAGCGCCTTTTGGTACGCCTCGCCGGTTGCTGCCTTTTTCTGCTCACACTCACCATCATACCACGGGTTTCTTGTCGGATGTGGTGGGTATCCTAAGGTGGTTTCGGCTACTTCCTGAATGGCTGAGCGGCAATGCAGCCACATGTTATTGGCATTTGTGTTCGACGTAGGCATACCGTAGAGTCTTTCGCTCAGCTACTCCCTGTAGGCTCTGGCAACCTCCGGTGTGCTCAGGCGCCCAATGTCGAACCTCCTCCTGATGGGCTGGTGCAGCTTTCTGACATTGGACAGTCGAGCTCTGAATCTTGCTGCTACGAGGAAGTGGTCAGAGTCGACATTTGCCCCTCTGAATGTTCGCACATCCAGGACGTTTGACGAGTGCCTTGCGTCAATGAGCACATGGTCGATTTGGTTGGCGGTTCGACCGTCCGGAGATCGCCAGGTTGCTGTGTGGATTCGCTTGCGAGGGAATCTTGTGCTACTTATCACCGCATTACGAGCTGTCGCAAAGTCAGCGAATCGTAAGCCGTTGTCTGTTGTTGTATCGTGGAGGCTGTACTTTCCGATCACTCCGCCCAGGGTATTTTCCTTTCCGATTTTGGCGTTGAAGTCCCCGAGCACGATTTTTACATCGTACTCCGGATAAGCTCCGTAGGCGTTGTCCAGGAGGTCATAGAAGTCCTCCTTGATAGGGTCTTCAGCCTCGTTGGTAGGGGCGTGTGCACATATAAGGCTGACGTTATAAAATCTGCCTCTGATGCGGATCACAGCCAGGCGATCACTTATAGGTTTAAAGTCGATGACCTTCGACCTTAACCGCTTTCCCACTACAAATCCGCATCCCAGTAAGTGCAACCTTTAGTGACAGCTGTAATAAATGTCGCAATTTTTCTTCCTAATCATACTGTTTCCTATCCAGCGCATTTCCTGGACCGCAGTAACATCCGCCTTGTACTGCGTGAGGATTCCTTCTAGCTTATGAGCAGCTCCGGGAGTGTACAGAGTTCTGACATTCCAGGAGCATACTCGCAAATCATGTTCCTTTTTCGTGCTTGTCGTCGTCGAGTATCCGTCCGTGTATCTGAGGCATCTTTCTCATTCATAACTTTAAGTTTTTTTTTACGTGGGCGGATTGTTAGCCCGCCGCACAACCGCCATTCTGGTAGGGGTTTTTTTCGCTGCATACGTTTGTTCACCTCCCAACGGTTGTTGAAGAGGCTATCCAGAGCGCGCCGCGAAGAGGCCGTATGTCAACTTGACCCGGGCATTTAAAGAGGGATCGTTGCTGGCATCTCGCCAGGTTGAGATCAATCAACAACTTTACCCTGTATGTACGAGCCCATGCCCTCTGAGTAGATCAGAACAGAAAAGTCCAGGTATTGTGTTCAGTACAAACATTTTCTGTCCAAAAATGTTTTGCTTCGTGTTCAGTGACTCTATTTCGAACACATGGAGTAAGATTTCTGCACCTACTCGAGAGGTAGAAAATGTTTGTGAACTGTCAAAAACAGCTGTATTTGAATATTTGATGAAAATCTGGAGTAATACAAGCGATTTCTGACAAATAACCTGATCTGATATTTCTCACAAATGTGTTCATTCTTGTTCTGCTTTGCTTTTTTGCTTGTTGAACACAGCCATTAAGAAGGTGCATATGTTACTCGTAGTTTCGTATAAACGTTGTCACATTGAAGTACCAAATTTGAAAGAACAAGCTGTAGCTAATACAGCTATTGTTAGTTTTAGCAAATAAATAAATAAATAAAACACAAGAGTGTAAACTCAGGATTGGCACCACGAAAGCAATATTTCACACTGCAAATACCCTAAGATAATGTTCAATAAAAATATCCCTTCCCAGTGACACTTGATATACAGATGTTGACGTTTGGCTCTTCTTTTGACAGACATAATGACTGTATTTAGCTGGTGACACATTTTTGGAGGAACCAAACATAAAGCAGCAAGCAGTTGTGTTTTTCCGAAAAAAGAGTGGCTGATTGAATAAGTGTTTTTGGTTTGTATTAGTTTGTTTATTTGCTTTTTTTATTTTTGGTTTCTTGTTCCTCATGTTCATATTTACAATTTGGAAATAATGAGCGCACAATTCCACACACCCTCCTTCGGTGACGAATTATTTGATTTAACGGACGTGGAACCTGTACAAACAGTAAATGTTTGCGGATTTTAACAAAATGCATTCAATTTTTTTGTTATTACTTTTAGATAGAAATTGCGAACGTAGCGAAAAACTGTGATGAACTTAAACGATCAAAAGCAGACGTTAAAGAGCCTGTGAAGCCAGTGTCTGCTTACGCTTTGTTTTTTCGTGACACAGTTAGTGCAATTAAAGCACAGAACCCAAACACATCCTTTGACGACATATCGAAAATAGTCCACTCGATGTGGCAAGTTTTAGATCCTAACCACAAAAACGTATACAATAAAAAAAGTGAACAAGCAAAAAAGGAATATATAAAACAGATGGCTAGCAAAACCGCAAAATCTAGCTCCATGTTACAAGATGAGGTGTTTCCACAAAACAACGAACAACTGAGTTTTGTTCAGCAATCAAATATATCCCCGAAGCCCGCCCAAATTGCTTCAAAACCAGCAGTGTTTACTATAACTCGGCCTGGTCCGGAACCACCGACAGCTGTTGCAGCAACAAACAATGTCGTGTATTGTAACAATTCAATACCGACAGTACAGGATAGTAATGCAATGAATCAACAACCTCAGATAACACAATCGCCGAATGAGGCTCTCCCAATTCAAATTTGTATCCGTGAAAACTGCAATAAACGTGCAATAGTTAATCCTGACTGGGAAGACGAGTACTGTAGTAATGAATGTGTAGTTATTCACTGTCGTAATGTATTCAACCAATGGGTAAAATCGAATTTAGAAGGTCAGGCGTAAAACTATGGGCATATTTATAAGCTACGCTTTATCTACATACATTCACTGCATTGCAAATAAATTATTGAATTTAATAACCGGTCAATATAATTAAATAAAGAATAAAAAACCACAAAAATTAGTCTTGTTTTTATTAAGTGAACATAACGTGTATGTAAGCCATTGTATGCACGCCAAAGTGAGAGAAAATACATTGAAAATCTTCCGAAGACACTATGGGGACCTGAGAGATTTCTACTCCCTAAAAACACCTCGCTTCGAAACGAATTTATACTGCAACAAAGTCATTTCACTTATCTAGGTATGTTCCGCTCTCGATGTGTTCGCATTTGGCAGGCGACATTCCAAAGAAGGTTCCTGCAATTTCCGCTATGTTCGTGCGGTTAAAGCTAATCGCGCTAAGTCAAGAGGTTTTATCCTTTGAAGACGGCGAAGCAGTGCTGTTTACGTCGTCTTCAAGTCGACGTTTGTTTCCCTTTCCACAGTTACGATACACAGATCTCGGTGGATATCCTCGTTTCTAATATACCACGGTGCCTTGACAGCCCGTAGTACCTTATTTTGAAACGTCTGAATGACGTTATAATTACTTTTCTTAGTGCGACCCCAAAGTTGTATACCATAAGTCCAAGCTGGTTTCGGCACTTGCTTGTAAAGAAGCAGCTTGGTTATGTATACATATATGGTGTACATATGATCAGACGTGCGTCACTGATAACATCGACAGTAGAACGAACAGCCTCCCTGGCAGATTTTTCAGACCCGGTAGAGTTAATTGGTTAATTTAAACCCTATAAGGATCCAGGCAAAGACGGTAACTTTCCTGCTATTCTACAGAGCGACCTTAGCATTATTGTATCACCACTGATAAGCATTATTGTATCACCACTGATAGTTCTTTTTAAGTCCTGTTTCAACTTGGACCACATCCCTCAAATCGGGAGAGAAGTCAACCTTGTCTTGTTCCCCAAGATTGAAACACCTTGTGAACAACCTATGTAAATCCTATCGCCCTATCAGCCTAACGTCGTTCCTATTAAAAACAATGGAAAAACTGATAAGAGTTCCATATTAGAGGTACCCCAGAGAATCAGATACCACTGCGTCCTAATTAATATGCATATCGCAAAGAACGATCTACTGAGAATGCGCTACATCACTTAGTGGCGCGTGTTAAAAATAGTTTCAGACACATGGAGATCGCAATTTGCGCCTTCCTCGATATGGAGGGGGCTTTCGACAATACTGGCTATGACTCGATCACCACTGCATTATCCTGCAGAGGTGTTGACCATCCCACTAACTACTGGCTTAGAGCGATGCTAAGTAGCCGTATTATATCAGCTACATCCAGAGAGGTCTCGGAGGAGTCATTTCACCCCTTCTCTGGTCGATAGTTATCGACGACCTACTCCAAAAGTTAACCAATCTCGGCTACGAGATCATCGGATACGCTGACCTAGTAGTTATTTTTACTTGCAGGTGCGAAATGTTTGCCTGTGAACGCAAGCAACTTGCGCTTCAGTCCTCTGACTAGTGTGGCAGAGAGGGTTTATCGATTAGCCCGAATAAGACAACCTTGGTCCCGTTTACAAAGAGGGAAAGGATACAGCCTTGCTCCGTCTCTCTAAATGGGACAAACATAGGATTTTCAGAAGTTAAGTATCTACATATGTAGGTATTGACATTGATTGCAAACTTAACTGCAACTCCGATGTCAAAAACAAACTTACAAAGACGACTAAGGCACCGTGGGCCTGTCGATGCACTTACGGTAATTACGGGGATTAAATGGAAGATAATCCACTGATTATACAGTGGCCGACAAAAGTCTACGTACAGTACCTATTTCTGCTGTTTGACGAATCCAAGATAATCATAAGAAAAAGTAATGATGCAGTTTTGTTCTAAATTCTTTTTTTTAATAATTTCAACAGGGCACTTAAAATGTTTGTTAACCGAAGTTAGTACTTCGTTGGTCCACCACCACCACGGCTTGCAAGCGTCTAGGCATTGAGTTCACTAAATTTTCGATACTAGTGGGGTATATTCGGTTCAATTCTTCTTCAAATTCTCTTTCTCTTTCCCTTTCTTACCTTGCGATCCAAAAGTTCCCACACGTGTTCAATAACATTTAAATCTGGACTCTGAGGCGGTGTGTTCAGTTGACGTGGGCATGATATAGAAGCCATTCCTTAACGACATGAGCGATGTGCTTTGGAACGTTGTCTTGTTGGAATATCCAACTGTTACCAAGGCTTAATTTGTCCACTGATTGATTTAAATTTTGTTCCATAATGGTCTTATACTGAAAACGATTCATATTTTCTAGAATGAAGACTAATCACATGGCCGCCACCATGCCCAAACGTCGGTATTAAGTTTTTCGGGTCTATTGCTGTGTTGATTTTTCTCCACACCTTAGCCTTCCCATCGCTTCCCAATACATATATTATATTTGGATTCGTCTGTAAACAAAACCCTTTCCAGAAATCGATTCCTTCATTAATGTGCTTTCGGGCGAACTCCAATCGAAGTTTCCGGTTTTTCACTTATAACAGGCTTGTTACGTGGGGTTCTGCTACAGAAACCACTACAATTAAGTGTTGTTTGAATTGTTCGTGGATGCACGATCTTGTTTGATGTTATTGCTAAGCCTTTCGCTAACTCAATGGCATCTATTTTGGGGTTTTTGTTAACTTCTTTTAAAAGAAAAGATACATCTCAGCGGTTAAGTTTTTTCGGACTTCCACTACGTGGCTTATTTTCCACACTATTTTACAAAAGTTAACAATTATTGTTTGAACAGCCGATTTACTTAAATTCAATAATTTACATATATGTATCTCCAAGTGTATTTCACGGTTAAGTTTCGCATATCAGTTGAAATTTTTTTTTCGAGGACCCATTTTCGCAGCTGTGCCTTTCGCAAAACTGTCTGAATTACAACTTAAAGTCGGAGTCTACACGAGGGCTTTCTTTTTGCGCCTTTTTCTTTTGAACCTACGTTCCAATTTGAGCACGCGTCCACACGGAGCTTTTCTGCGTGTGCCTGTTTCTTGACATTTCGCTTCACATTTCAATTTCGTTAGCCTGTGGTGATGTTTGAAAAGTAAGAATAGTATCCAAACGTACACTTCCAAGTCAGAAACAGGAGTGAAGCGACATCGCAAAACAAAGTAAAGGAGATAAGGAAATGGCAAAAACCCACGAAGTAGCTACCCGCGCGTGACTGTGCCAATGTATTTCTGTTTCACTTACCCTCTCTTTTACACTTATTTTAGCCCTCGTGTAGACTCCGACAAACCAATCCGTGCGGAACTTTAAGCGCGGTTCACATTGAACGATTGGTCGTTGCGATTTGCTTGACAACCGTGGCTGTGAACGCTCTAGCTACAAGTCGGTATGATTTGTAGTCAGGAAGTTGAAAATTTCCAACTTTTTGCTTGTTGGACGACTTGTCGTAAGGTGTGAACAGTTGTCGTACAACTTCAGAGCATTTCTTCACTTTTGCTTGTGCGTTCGGAGAATCAACACTAACTTTGAGCGGAATGAACGATATAACTTCAAACAAAGAAAAATAATTTTGGTTTTATTTTTTCATTTGACGAATTATTTATCTCAGTAACTCATCATACGTTCCTATCAATAACAGTTACCGATGAGAAATTATTACGTTTTCCGACCCATGGTTTAATCAACATTCGCTTTTTTTTTTCTTTATTTTCGAGTATTTCATCAATAATCATCCCTGTAACCAGAGCATGCGCCGCCTTGTTAATACTTCGAAATTTCTATCGCAAGTGAAGTCGGTCAAGCAAGTTGTATGGTGTGAACGCTACGTATTATTTCGTCGTCAAGCAAATCGCAACGACAAATCGTTCAATGTGAATCGCGCTTTACACAAACAGAAAAGATAAAACAAAATAAGCGGGACTCATTGTCCGATTTTTGATTTTATTTTTTTAAAACCTTCCCCTCGATGCCTTCTATTGACATGTCTAATTTGGTCAAAATCCGTATAAGCGTTTAAGGGGAGTAGTCTGTCGGTGATTATTCCTCGATGGCATGTATGTCCGATTTTTGATTTTATTTTTTCAAAACCTTCCCCTCGATGCCTTCTATTGACATGTCTAATTTGGTCAAAATCCGTCAAATCGTTTAGAAGGAGTAGTCTGTCAACGAAATACATTTTGGGGTGCAAAGGAGCTTCGCTCCAATGATAATCGCAGTATTCATATCTTCACAAAAAATAAGGCAATCTTCTCTTCTATATACTTTTATCTTTATTTAAAAAAAAAGAGCATGAACTATACTAGAATACAAATAAAAATAGATCAATTTATCATGGCTTAGAAAAAAAATAAAAAAAAAAATATACATATAACCCATTGAAAGTTTTCTTTTTATTTATGTTTACTATTAAAAGGGTTTAATCAATTCGGACGAATGTAAGTTGTTTATATTGTTATGACTACTTGATGTTTCCGATCCATCAAAATAATAAATGATCAGAAGAAAACTTAGTATGTAAATACGTATAAGTGTATAAAAGTCATGCAAGTTAAGCATCTTGTATCACAAAAGCAATAGAATATCTAATAATGACAATCATTATAGAGAGGACTTGAAACTTATTTCCCCCTTGCAATTTTAGACATTAACAATTGTATAAATGAGTTTTTCTTTCTCAAGCCATTAATTTGGATTTTCCATTAACAAAATTAAGTCATCGGTTAATTTATAAAAAATTTGTACGTTTTTTAAATGAAAGAATAAAAAATACACATAATTCATGAAAAAAGAAGTCCACGTAACTTACTTAAACCGAAATTCAAAAGCAGACAGGGAAGATACACTTATTACTTAATATTCTCTCCGGAAATGCATACCAAGGAATCACTTCTCTGATTCCTGTGTACGATTTACCTTATATCTCCTTATAACTTAGTTATGTTTTTGAAATGAACCTGTCGCGTAATAATGTACATCTGTATCCGTATTGTGTATGTGCATGTTTTGAGAGGTTCATAAACCCTTAACCGATGTGCATGCTGAGCAAGTGTACATTTTATACTCGAGGGTATAACTAAGATTGCAACTTCATTGTTAAAATTTATAAAATTGTTTTGTTTTTCTCTCAAGTAGATAATATGATGAACTGTAGCATGCGTTTAAATAAGTTATTAGCTAATCTTAATATTTTCTTTTTTGACTAGAGATATACTGTTTGTCTTCAACCACTAAATTGTTCTTTGTTCGACAGACTGTGTATTATAGTGAAAATGATCCACTTTAGTTGGCCAGTTATACTCATTGCTTACCCCATAAGCTGCAAAGCACAATGTAGGAAAATGGATTTTGTTTTTTTTTGTATTAATAAAAATGAAATACCTTTACTCTATGGCTTGTAATTCTTTACCGTCCAACAGATCTGAAGACTCCTTGCAGAAAGTACTTGATCTTTCAAGCTTCGCTTCAATTAAACTACTTCCTCTGGAAGATGGATTTTCAATGTTGAGCTCGATTGTGTCGATACCATTAGACGTTGCGTTGCATTTGTTTGCCTTCATTTCTGTTGAGTTTTGATACTGATTATTCTGGTTCTTTTGTTCAACCATGTTAGTCTTCTTTAAGTGTAGAGAGTTCGGACGACGCATCGGGATATTCGAGGGTAAGCTATTTCTATTCGAGAACGGAACTGTTTCACGGCCAGCATGGCCTCGTAATAAAACCTGAGGCTTAGATGAAATTGTCGTGATCTTATTTTGCTCATTCGTACCACTTGTTAACTTTTGATTTTGTTGTTGTTTATTTTTTTCGGCACGTCGTGCAAGAATCTCTCTTGATTTTGCGCTAAGAAAACTCTTACGCGCTACTGTCGGTGTGGCTTGAGTGGTTGTAACTGAACTTGAGTTACCAGGGACAGAAATTGAACGATTTTTAAATACATCTCGGGGAGAGTTTACAGAACTAACACTTGAAAGCCTACTGCCAGATTTATTTGTTATTGAAGATGGACTCGATCCAGCCGAGGTTGTAGCCTGTGACGAAATAAGACGCCCTTTGGCTAACGGACGATTAGTCATAGTCTTTGAGGATGGCTGATTTTTCATTTGTCGGGCAGTTAATTTATTGCTTATTATCGGATTGGAACGGGAGAGCTTGCCACCGTTTAAAGATTCTTGGGAAAAGGTTTTATTTGTAGCAATTGAACTCCTCATACTCTCGGCTAATGAATCGACGCACACATCAGAATGTTGATCTAATTTATTTGCTGTTTTAGTTTTTCTTGAAGGTGACGCCAGACTGTCTAATGACATGTTTACAGATTTTGTTCCAATTTTTCCCCCTTTTCCTGTTGCATTTTTGCGAATGGCGGGGCTGGAATTTCTCGAGCTATCACTAGAAGAAATATGTTTTCCCTTCGCAACTGATGATGGCATGCTTGTACTTGTTTGACTACGAACCGGCCCTGAATTATTTATTACTCCTCTGGGCTTCCTTGGTTCCAAATAACGAGGTCGTACATCCGACAATCGCGCAACTACTGGCCGTTCTGTTGGCTCTGTTTTATTTTTTACTTGTTGATTTGAAGTGCGAACAACAGATGCTTCTGACTGAGTTCGTCTGTGAGATGAAGATTTTTCTGTTTTATTAATGTGTTGCTTTGTCATGAGTGGAACGTGTGCTCTTGAGTTCGTTTTTAATACCTTCCCTAAAATTGCAAAAGAAAAAGAAATTGTTTGTTTTAAGAAAGAAAATATTTTTAATCTTCTTACCCATGAAATCACTGACTTCATGACTGGCTTGGACGGCTCGGTCGGCTGTTTGGATATTCTGTTCTTGTACATGCGTTTGTGTATGAGTCGTCGCTTTGTAAAGCTGTGGATCATTGGCTAAAACACGTTTCGAATGTGCTTGAATTGCCAATTTAACCTGATAAAGGTCTTGATTTCTATTGCTGCTGCCGTTGAATGAAAATGCTTTAGCGACTACTTTTCCACGTCTTAAATCCAAAGGTTCGGTAAGCCTTGCAAGAGTTTGAATCTTTTTTCTTAATTCAAGATCCATCCTTTGCCACGCGTTTACCCTCATAGCACGCGAACATTGTCGTGTAAGACATTGTTCTACAGCTGATAGAATTGCACCTATTAATCGTATAAATTCCTCATTCCATTCAAGTTCTTCCTCATGGATTCCTTGGAGCTCTTTTGCTAATTCCCCTAAGTGTGGCATTTTTAAAACCTTCGCTGACAAAACTGTGTTCAGACGTGTAACTCTTTGATAACTTCGACAAGCCTGGTCTGAAGTTAACGATGACGCTGTTCTAAGTAGAAGACTTTCAAGCCGCGGAATATGAGAGCTCTTATCATGGCCTAACGAAAGAAAACTGTCACTTGCAATTAAACTGGCGAAATGATCGGCTATGTAGCCATAAGCGATATCAAGAATATCTCGTACAAGATTTTCAATGACCGAAGCCCAACGGAAGGGTGCCAGTTGAGCTAACAAATTATCACAATCGAGAACTGTTCCCAGAACAGTTTCAGATGTCTGTAAACAAATAATGCGATTACTTTGTCCTAACATTTACCAAAATAGAAAAGAAACTCACCAAATAAGCAACGATTTGCTGTCGACATCTGAATAAAATATCCGTCGGCAACTGAGCAAAGGATCTTGTCGGCCATACTTTTAAATAATGTCGACATGTCCATTTCAAACACTTTCGATAAAGATCATCTAACGCATGATTGAGAGCCACTGGCAAAACTTGTAATATTCCGTCGATACATCCAGAACAGGGCTTATGGAAATTGTGGCAATAATTGTTTTTAAGTGCATGGGCAGTAACCTCTTTTAAGCCTTCTAAACCAAGTAAATCGGCTAAAGCTGCTAATTCCATGAGGCTTATACCATCCGGAGGATGTGATGCACCGGAATAAATATGGCATAGTGCAAAATGGACCGCGCTATAAGAGTATCCGGGAAGAGAAACTACATTACCGGAGTTTTGTGTCCATCCACCAGCCAACATTGCTGCAAAATATTGGCACCTCGATCGCAGTATACATTTGTGGGCTTTAATTCGCCTGCCATTCACTTCAACTACCATATCAGTAGCGATCTCTTGAAGGAACATCTTCAACAAATCTTCACCAAGACGACGTGGTTGACGATAAGATATCGATGATTCATCCATTCCAGAGCGACTAAAACTTGATGTTAAACTAGAGTTTATCGAAAAATCAGAGGAATTTGCATAATCAAGTAGTTCTGCGTTCCCGGCAAAGTCATTTGGCAAACTGGAACTGAATTCCTTCGAAAATTGTGGAAACAATCGCGATAAGCTTCTCAGGTTATCCACAGAGCTGGTAATATTTAGTATACTTGGACCCGACGATCTAGTCATAGTCCAGGAATGGGGTCGTGCTCTGGAATTTTCGTGAAAAAGGCGATTAATTTGCCTATGGTTACCGACCGAACGTGACATAGCATCACTTGGTGAATGAAGTTCAAACTTTGTTGCTATGGGTTTATCCATATCAGAAAGCTTAACGAAAGAATGCGTTTCCGTTGCAGCATTTTCGCTCACAGTTTCCAGAAGTTGTTTTTGTTTCTCTATGGTTGCATTGAGTGACTCCATGGTGTGAGTAGATGAACTGCTTAAAACTGACTTTTTCGGAGAGAATGTTTCCTTCGCTTCGATGATAGTTTCCATAACTAGTGGCCGATTTGGTATATCCATCATTTGTGGCGGAGCGTTTTCTTTCACTTCTTCTTCTTCCTGTTGGAATGTCAAATCCTCCGTGTCTGTCCCAGTGGAAATCGGAGATATATCTTTGGAAAATATTCCATCGGTAATAGACGCTAGACTGCTTTTATCAAATGTTTCATTTAATTGGACATCTTTTCGTCTTTTCTTAATTCGGAATGTCGCAGAAATAGCATTGCCCTGATCAGCATTATCTCCCCCTGAACCAGATGTCATCGAATTATTTGAACATATACTGCCTATTTCACTTTTCGAGGATGTGAGATCATCAAAGGGTGATAGGGACGAATCCACCGATAGACTGCACGTTTTTGAAATCAATGGAATTTTATCAATAATATGCATAAGGCCCTTGTCCCCCGTTAACGACATGGAACGTTTACAATCTGAGTGTACTGATGTAGAAGAAGGATTATTTGTCCAAGAATGCCGTTTAGGTTCATTTCCTGTTGGAATTTTCTTCGATATTCTTCGAATTGCTGCAACCGTTGTTGGTACGGTTTCTTGTATCTCTTTTCTGCTTTCCTCATTGTACTTAAAATCACAATCAGGCGGCTGCTGTTGGCTGCTTTTCGACATCAAAGTCTCTGTTGAACTTGTACTAGATTTCATGAGATCATCATTATTGGCCTTTTTCATGTAAAATGAATTTGAAAGGCGATTGGCGAGTGACAGAGGTTCCTTCTTCGAAGATATTTTCCTTTCGCCAAAATCGATAAACATTGAAAATATATTTTTCTTATCTTGAGCTTCCTTATTCGAAGGAGTCTGACCAGAAAGAGATGGTGGTGGAGTCGCATTACAAGAATCATCATCGCCAGACAAATCAACATAGAAACCAGTAGGCTTCTTAACATTTTGATCAGATGGTGTTTTTCTTTCGTCTTTTTGTTTGTTCGCATGTTCCGCATTACTTGTGAGCGGTACAAAACATCTTACTCCATTTTTCATGCTATTATCAGCACTCGCTGATGAGTTGGTGTCTCTTGTATTTTTACAATCACTCATGTCTACTATCCATGATGCGACACCTTGTGCTTGTGTGTTTCTGATTTTGGGCTTAATTTTAAACTCGTCCTCTTCGTGACTTGCTCGCTCAAAATCAAGAGACATAAAACCTCCTGATACTATTGGACATGATTCGGTCTTTCTTTGAACAACCGGACTCTCACATGGTTTCGTACTGAAATCTTTAATTGAAGCTCCCCCTGAAACAATCGGATTAGCTTCGTCGAACTTTGACGATCGTTTCGGCGTTCGTGGCAAAGGAATCGGGCTTTCAGTTGCATCGCTGCAGTAAGCTCCAGAATCTCGATAATCGTTTCTCGAATTAATTTGTACAATAGAATTGTGTGGAGTTTCTGGAAGTACACAAGATGGTTTAGAATTTTTTTCCATTTCCGATGACCACACCAAACTAGCTACTGGACTTGATGAAGAATAATCGGTTGTGTAATTTGGGTCATTCTGGAATGGTAGTTTTGAATTGATGACATGCGTGGAAATTCCTTGAATATTATGCTGAAACACAAATTGACCCTGCTTACGTTCTTTTTCTTTGCGTACATTCATTGTTTCATTACTATCAGATGATGTTGATAAACAGTCTTGTTCGTCTGCATTAACAACTTCTGACGATCCAAATAAATGAGAAGAGCTACACGCATCCGCACCACGTAGTGAACTGCGATTCGTGTGGTCACGCTTCCGTGATAGTTTTTCCTCATCAGATAGATTACTAGCCTGATCATTATCCTTAGGTTTGTCAAGTGATTCGTTACTCGAGTTTGAATTTTTTGAGTTATCTTCTATTTTGTCCTGTGTAGGATCAGTAGTACGAGGTCCCTTACAAAATTTAAAAGCCTTGTGAAATGATTCCAATTGATGGGCACCTACAGTGTGGGCAATTACGGCGCTATTCAAACTATTGAATGATAGCGGTCCCTCTTCTTCATCTCGTAAAGAAGAAGCATCTATAAAACACGCGGTAATATTTGCCGATTTGCCCAGTCCTCCGTAGTAGTTTGTTCTTTCATTTTGCAAAAAATCGTTGCAACTTTTTCTGACATCTGCGGCACTAAACTTGTTTTGATTCGGAAATATCGATTCCCAAGAACCAGTTTCCGAGGATATGGATGACGTTTCCATTATTACGATTTCCTCGTTTTGTCGTTGTTTTTCTTCCTTTGTCGTTGAAACAGCAGAAGTTGATGTAATTTGTTTTATTTGCTTTTCAAATATTTTATTGTCTTTATCGGTATTACTGTTACATTTGTGATGTTCTTCTTCAGCTACTCGTGCATGTTCACTTGGACTACTGCCACTACTAACTGGCGAAAAGGTATCCTTTTCTTCTTCACAATCAACCTCGCAGGTTTTGGTCGACGAACCACTACCCTGTCGATGTGTGATATCCAGGGGCGGTGGTTTAGTTCTAATCTTATCATCACTACTGTTTATTGAAAGAATTTCAAAGCCATCAAGAGCTGATTCATCCGTTGATAATCGAGTTGTATTCGATAAATCACTAGTCTTTACTTCATCATTTGTATCATTTCCATCAACCGATGACTGCTCATCGCTCCCTGCAACGCCCACCGAACAATTCTGAATTCCCGAATCATCACAATTCATGTTACTTGACATCGTTTAAATTCTTTTGCATATACCTATAGTTTCGTCAGCCATTAAAACGCCTCAAAATGTATTCGTAGATTTTTATTAATTGTACTCGTATTTTTCAACTAGATACGTTGGAAGTAGCTGTATTCCTATATCTGGTATCTTGTTAATTGGAAAACAGCGCAGGTGTTATATTTGCATGTATGATTACGAGTGTATTTAATATGCTAATTCTATAGTATTGTTGAGATGGGTTCCAATCTCATCTATTTATTTTATTTCGTTTTTATTGCTATAAGCAATCATCGGAAAATCTGTTAAACATAAAACAAAAAGAATTATTGTTGGTAAGACATAGGTTTGCATTTCATATTCAAATATAATATTAAATGGTGATTTCAATATTAACCTTCTGGAAGAAAAAAATCTCATTGACGAGTTCTCATCCCTTAATCTTTGCCCTGTTAACACCTACACGCCTACCCACTTCTCCAATTTTGATTCAACATTACTGGATCTGTTTTTTGTCGCCGACCGGAGCAAGGTTATTCTTTATGATCAACTTTCCGCTCCTGGTTTTTCAAAACACGATTTGATCTATTTAGTCTTTGACTTTCAGGTTACAACCCCTCGATAGCGTAATATTATCGAATATCGAGACTTTAAAAACATCAACTATAGTGCTCTGGAAAGTGAAACTCCTTCTCCCTCTGATCAAGTGGAATTCCTCAACCGAAACATTAACTATCTCTTCAACAAACACGTGCTCTTAAAAACTAAAAACTGCACTGGGAAACATAAGCCTTGGATTTCGAGAAGAATTCTTTCCCTTATGGAAAAACGAGATTTAGCATATAAGCGTTGGAAAGTGTTCCCCATTGACAGCCTTCATCGAAATTATGTTAATCTCCGTAACGAAACTGTGCGAGAAATACGATCTAAAGCTAATATTTTTTCGGCTCGCTTCAATACTTCACTTAGAAGTAAGCAAGTTTGGAATAACTTAGAAAAAATCGGTGTTGGGAATGCACGTGTTGGCCTAACTGAAGACTTAGATATCAACTTAGTTACTTACTTATCAGGCCAGCGATCCATGGAGGATCTGAGCCTGAGCTATAGCTGCCTTCCATCCTTGACGGTCCCGGGCATGCTGCTTCCAGTTGTCAAGACCAAGATGTCTTACATCCGCGATTACTTGGTCTTTATACCGGAGGTTCGGTCTTCCTCTTCTTCTCGAACCAGGAGGCTCGGAGTCGAAGACCCTCTTAGCTGGAGCGTTGATGTCCATGCGCTTGATGTGGCCGAGCCAGTGTAGTCGACGGATCCTTGCCTTTCGGACTACATCCACATCTTGGTACAGCTCGTAGAGTTCGCGGTTGTGTCTTCTTCTCCATTCACCTTCCTCACAGACAGGACCAAATATCCGGCGCAGAATTTTTCTTTCGAAAGAACTCAAAATCAGCTCCGCTGTCCTGCTTATCGTCCTGCTTTCGGCTCCGTACAGCAAGACTGGCAGTATGAGCGTTTTGTAAAGCATGACTTTGGTCTTTCGAGTGAGGAGTTTTGACCCCAGTTGTTTGGACAAGCCGAAGTAGCAGCGGTTGCCAAGGGCGATTCTATGCCGGATCTCCACTGTGGTGTCATTTGTGGAATTTACGTTTGCCCCGAGGTAGACAAACTCCTTAACTACCTCGATATTGTAGCTGTAAATTGTTATATTTTGTCCCAGGTGGTGGGCGACGGATTGGTTTTTGCTTGACAGCATGTATTTCGTTTTGTCCTCATTGATCTTAAGACCAACTCGTTTCGCCTGTTCTTCAATCGCCGTGAATGCTTCCACAATGCCACGGCGAGAACACGCGATGATGTCGATATCATCCGCGTTTCCTAGCAGCTGGATGGACTTGTAAAAGATAGTGCCTTCCCTGTTGATGCCTGCCCGTCGCACTATCTGATCCAGCACCAGGTTGAAGAAGTCACATGACAGCGCATCTCCTTGCCAAAATCCGGTGCATGTTTCGAATGGTTCCGAGGTCCTAGAACCGAGTTGCACGGTGCTTCGCGTGTTTTTTAGCGTGGCGCAACACAACTGGATCAGTTTTACCGGGATCCCGAATTCGACCATCGCCCCAAACAGTTCTTCACGATGAATGCTGTCGTATGCGGCTTTGAAATCGATGAAAAGATGGTGTGTATCGATTTTAAAATGGTTTTAGACGTTCACTAGAACGTTAAATATCAACGCTCTCAATAAAACCTTCGTTCCAAGTTCATCAATCACAACAAACTCAGCTGACCACGAGCAACTTTTAAGGAGTCTTTCCTTAACCCTAAGGTCAAACTCGGTTGGCTTTAAATTTTGTTATATTACCGATGAGAATGTGATTGAAGCACTGCTTTCGGTCAAATCAAATGCCATAGGACTGGATTACATGCACCCTTCCTTTCTGAAAATCATTTTTCCCTCGATTCTGCCATTTGTTACACATATTTTCAATTCGATTGTTAAAACATGCGACTTTCCTTCGCAATGGAAGAGAGCAAAGATAATTCCAATCCCAAAAACATCAAAAGGAGACGAATTCAAACCAATTTCAATACTACCTTTTTTGTCTGAAGTCTTCGAGAGAGTAATTCAGAAACAATTGAACGCATTTCTTACTCGCTTCGAATTACTGACGCCCAAACAATCAGGGGTTCGAAAGAAAAATAACTGCTTGACTGCATTATTAAGTGTCTCAGAGGACATTAGATAAGTAATTGACTTGGAGAGGAGCACGTTTTCAATACTCCTCGATTTCTCGAAAGCCTTTGATATGGTAAACCATGTCTTTTTTTGCCAAAAGCTATTACATAAGTTCAAACTTCTGTTCTCATATTTAACCAATCGTGAACAAAGTGTTGAATTCAACAAACTAAAATCTGAATTTCTGCCGGTCAAGAGTGGTGTGCCACAAGGGTCAATCCTTGGCCCTTTGTTTTTTTCAATGTACGTCAACGAACTACCCGAGTTAGTCACATTGTTCGGTTCGTATATACGCCGACGATATGCAGCTATACATAAGCTGTCCCTTAGGGCTGATTGAGCATTCTGTAGCGTGTTTGAATGAAGACCTGGACATGATTGATCGATGGTCTATTAAAATCAGCCTTCAGTTGAACTCAAAGAAATCGAAATGTCTTGTTATTTCTAAAAATAAGTTGGATGTATTGCTTATATTGAGTCAGCCAAAAATGTAGGTCTAATCTTTAACCGGACCCTAACTTGGGAGCCTCATGCCTATAATACGATTGCAAAAGCTTATGGTGTCCTCCGAACGCTCTGGCCTGTCCAACACATAAATCCAATGAAAGCCAGGCCTCCCTTAGTGAAAACGTTGTTTCTTCCTCTGCTTACTTATGAATTTGAATTACGAGAGCAAAAGAAAGCTAACTGTCGTATTCAACAGTGCAGTGCGTTATGTCTATGGTCTACGTCATTTTGATAGAATTTCGCAATACGTTTCACAATTTCTTGGTATGACCTTCGAAAACTTTTGAAATATCGTGGTAGGAGCAAAGGATTATTCCAGGGGAGACCTCTCGATTCTAGAAATGTGGGTTTGTTGGTAAGGAGACCATACTTGAGAGGCGTATTTAAGAAGGGGCCGGACAAAGGTTGTGTAGAGAGATCGGGTAACGTAGAGGTTGGACAATTCTTTAGACCATCGCTTTACGAAGCCGAGTGCTGAATTAGCTTTAAGGACTATCTCGTCGATATGTGTCCGAAAATTTAACTCCTTGTCACATAATATGCCAAGATCCCGGATAGCCTGAACGGTGGCTATGGGCTGATTATTTAGAAAATAGAGACGGGGAGGGGGTTTGATTCGTTTACGTGAAAAAGTAATGGATTGGCATTTGGGAATGTTGAGTTCCAAGCAGTTTTTGGAACACCAGGTGGAAAAACTATTGAGATCTAATTGGATTAGAAAAGGATCATGAATGGAGGAAATACTCCTGAAGAACTTGGTATCATCGGCATATAGTGCGATATGGGAATGTTTGATCACCATTTCAATATCGTTAATGGTAAGAACGAAAAGAAGTGGACCTAAGTGGCTACCTTGGGGGACACCGGAGGAAGCTAGAAAAGGGTTAGAAAAGGCAGATCTGAAGCGAATACTATAATAGCGATTGTTCAAGTAAGAGGATATCCACTTCACGGAAATGGGATCGTAACCAAGGGAAGACAGTTTGAAGAGTATTATTCTGTGGGAAATTTTATCAAAAGCTTTACTGAAATCGGTAGAATTCGCTAAGGCCGAGAGGGTAAAGGACACAAATTCAACAAGATTTCTGGCTGTAGATCTGCATTTGAGGAAACCGTGTTGTCTAGGGGAAATTAAAGACTTGCAGCGAAAGATTAATTAATTTATACACAAAATCGAATTAAATTTAATATTGCTTTTCACTTTAACATATAAGACAATCTTTGTAAATCATGTAACGTAGCTGTTTTGCATTTAAAAGCTTTATTATAAATAAGATACTTTGTCTTTACTTTATCTTAAATGTAAGCTTATCTTGAAATAAATAAATACAAAATACAAATACATACGGCACGAAAACTGATGTCAATATGAGTTTATTTAAAAGAAAATTATAAATAACATATGAGTAATGACTACAAGTTAGTATGGTCTTCAAAACGGCGCGTAGGTTTTATGTTTTATTAGTTAAGCCTCGATATTTTACCTTGATTTATTGTTTATTATCTAATTTTGCTCAGTATTTTTAGTAAAAACAATAGAAAATGAGTTAAAACACATATGTAGGTAGGTACAATATTAGAATGAGTGTTAGAAAGACAAAATATGTAACTGCTAATGATTTTATGCTAATTACAAAAGTACATTAATAGAGAGTTGATGTGATAACATAGCAATACACATATACATATGTACATGTACATATTTTTGTATTAAGACACCTCAAGTCTAAAAGATGGCAATGTTTATAGCATTGCCTGTCGGCGGCGCTCGTCAAGATTACTAATCAGTTTAATAATTTTCTGAAGGAAAATAACGAAACAAAAGACAAACCTGTTTATGTACATGTAAATAAAATGAATAACCCTCCCATCTTAGATAAGATGAACTTAGTTTTACCATTTAAGGCTTCTTCGTATTTCTGTTTTATATACTAAATAGCAGCTAGAAATAATACAAACGGAGATCATTTAAGTACTAGCCCTTATACATCTAGTTAATGATTTTTGATTTGTACGCTATCAGTAGTTCTGCAATAGGTACCATGTTAATGTTCTGAAGTGTACATTGTTCAAGCAAACAAATCATGTTTGGATAAACAAAGGTTCTTTTTATAATGATATTGTCGAATCGGGACCGTATCAAGTAGTCTGAGTGAAATGGGAGGGAAGGTGCTCTGGTGTCATTTAGATGCATATTGAAGAACAATTACGTTACATACAAAATGCAAAAGATGTAACTATTCACACTAAAGACATACATATATAAATATGATGTCAACATTGCTAGAAGTTAAGGTTTGTTAACTTTAAACCGTATATACGCAAATCTAGGTAGAAGAAGGTTTATATTACGATTGCAGACATTCCCCGCGTTGCATTACTTGCTTTTCTTTTATTTACCATCCGGGTGTGGTTTTATCATAGACGTAAGAATAAAATAAAACTCATTGATACTGTCTGCTAAGAATCTATTAAACACTGATGAAAATACTCGCATCGTACTAAATGATTGCACAGCACAATCGTTTCACTTTTGTACTTTTTGATATGCTATCATTTACATTACGTGCTATGTAGCATTAAGGGAAAAAGGAATTAATAAATAAAAATTCAAATAAGCGAAACCTATGCCGCACTTTTCCAATTTCTAGATTTTCTAAATTTATTTTATTTGTACACACTCACTTTACCTTTCTCAGATTTTATTGATCGACAGCAATTTCAATTCACACTATCACAAGAGCTGTGAGAATGTCACTTTTCGTATTAATATGGCTTTTTCAAAAAACTGCACACATTTCGTTCCTATGGATTTATTTTAAATAGTAAGACGATTCGCTCACATATTTTCGCAGCAAAAAAACACGCAAACATCCGATCGGAATCTGGATATAGAATTCGATTTTTCCCGTCCCGACTTGGACGATTTTTGACAACTGTTTTCTGTCACCGTAGCTACGATGCTTCGACCCCCAAAGAACATGGGTTATCTAAGGACCGAACAGTTTGTTGCTACGTAATTGGGGTCTAAAAATTAAATATGACATTTGTGTGTACGTACGTTTGTATGAAATATGCTGTCAAATACATATGTGGGTACGATTCCGATTTCCGAGGTAAGGCATTTTGAAAACGCAGTTTTGTAGATCACTATGAAATAAGCACAAAAAATTAAGTACCAATTTTCTCGTTTTCGCCTAGTTTAGGAGATATTAAGGTTTAAAAATTCATTTTTTCCTATGGATTTCTCAGAAAATATTTTTTTCTGCTGTGGGATACAATTTTGTTTGCATACTTGTGGGCCCAAAGAAAGTCTGCGTTTACATGTTGCTGCATAAACGTACATGCATAAAATGAAGGCATGGTTTTAGGACTAGTTAGTAATCCAGATGGTACATGCATTCATATACATATACACCTAATTCTGTCTTTACTGTTTTAAGCGGCCTACACACGCGCTACGGATCGAATGGATCTGTTTGAAGTCATTTCGCCACACACTTGTGGATCGGTATACGTTCTTCATTTCACGCTGTTCGCCGTCGAGTAAGGATGGATCGCGGAGAAAAAATAATTTTGTTGTGTGGTGTATATAGTGTGTGAAAAAAGGAAAGAAAGGATAATGAAAGAGAAACGTTCACTGTGGATGCAGGAGTGGTTTCTGATCCTAACAACTTATTCATATATAGATACATGCATTCACAAATATGTGAATGAGGCTCTCATAATTCTATTGCCTATTGCCTGCGAGTGTTTATTGCTTGTTTCATTTTATGGCCTTTTTTCATTTTATGATTCGATGTTCACAGTTTTATAACATACATTTGTGCACATACGAATCATAAATACAATCATAAACATATAAACAGGCTGCATAGATGCACTCTAACAACTTCGGGTGGACGTTTCCTAGACACGCTACCGATCGCAGGAATATCAAACTCATTTGAAAACTTGCGATCTGTAGCAGACTGTGCCACACACACGACGATCTGTTTGAATCGCAACATTTTCAACCGCGCCACACACACACTACCGAATGCAAGAATATCAAACTCATTTGAAAACTTGCGATCTGTAGCAAACTAGCCCACACACAGGACGATCTGTTTGAATCGCAACCGATCCATTCGATCCGTAGCGCGTGTGTAGGCCGCTTTATTTGAAATTGTTTTTGGATAAAATAGTATAAGTAAATCGCAATGAAATATGTATTGGGGGGCATGCTGCCCCCCTGCAACCCCACCTGCTTGGGATCACTGTAGGATTTGGAATGGGTTAAATGTTGGGTATATAAAAAGTATAAGTACCCAAGCTTTATGAATGCCCCTTCTAAAGAAATAAATAAATCGGAGATGAGGACTATTCGGAAGCTTATCCAAAAATTATTTCAAATAAAACAGTAAAAACAGAATTAGGTGTTTTCATGAATGTACGCATCACCTGGATTACTAACTAGTCCTAAGAGTATGCCTACATTTTATGAATGCAGCAACATGTAAACGCAGACTTTCTTTAGGCCCACAAGTATGCAAACAAAATTGTATCCCACAGCAGAAAAAAATACAATTGTCAAAATTTTCTGCCTCGATAATCGGAATCTCCCCCATATGTGTAGTTACAAGACTTAATAACCATTTTTCATGGTTTTGTAATTTTATTTTAGTGTGGATACTACACTCACAATTTGGGCTAATAATTACAAACAAATTGTGTCTCTAATCCTGCTTAATTTATAAATAAAACACAAGCACGTTATTAAAACATAATTAATGATTGTTTCATAAGCTCATCTGGAAAAGTATTGTTAAAAAAAATTGGATTTTCCTTGCAGCTTGAACAGAATGTAGAGTTCTCAAATATTTTGTGGGACTATTGAACGCGGCAACATAAATTGTTAGAAGAGACCAGCAGCGACATTCTCATGCCTTCCTTGTCTATGTTATCATTTCTTTGCATTCTACCCGCATATGTTTTATATTTAAAAACATATCAGTATGCCCATGGGTATTCTCTTTTTACTTAATATCATAACGTGGAAGAAATGTGTGCTATTTTCTTCTTCCGACAACAGACGATTGAGCAGGCCGAACATCTTTCCGATTTATTGCCATCGCATTTAGACAGAGACTCGTGTATCGTCGTTAACACAGACCTATTGCTTTGCTAGTAGTTAGAGGTGGGTCAATACTAATATATTGAGATATTACCTGATATGAATATATTCGTTATTGAGTATTATAATATCTAAAGCGATACGAAATATCACTAATATCAAAATATCATGATATCCAAGATATTCGTATTAGTTGGATTCACATAGTATTCGGTGTGTTGACGAATATCGAAATATCATGATATCCAAGATATTCGTATTAGTTGGATTCACATGGTATTCGGTGTGTTGACGAATATCAAAATATCATGATATCCAAGATATTCGTATTAGTTGGATTCACATGGTATTCGGTGTGTTGAAGAATATCGAAATATCATGATATCCAAGATATTCGTATTAGTAGGACTTGGATTCACATGGTATTCGGTGGGTTGACGAATATCGAAATATCATGATATCCAAGATATTCGTATTAGTTGGATTCACATGGTATTCGGTGTGTTGACGAATATCAAAATATCATGATATCCAAGATATTCGTATTAGTTGGATTCACATAGTATTCGGTGTGTTGACGAATATCGAAATATCATGATATCCAAGATATTCGTATTAGTTGGATTCACATGGTATTCGGTGTGTTGACGAATATCAAAATATCATGATATCCAAGATATTCGTATTAGTTGGATTCACATGGTATTCGGTGTGTTGAAGAATATCGAAATATCATGATATCCAAGATATTCGTATTAGTAGGACTTGGATTCACATGGTATTCGGCGGGTTGACGAATATCGAAATATCATGATATCCAAGATATTCGTATTAGTAGGACTTGGATTCACATGGTATTCGGTGTGTTGACGAATATCAAAATATCATGATATTCAAGATATTCGTATTAGTAATACCTAATATGGGGAAATATTAGTAATATCTTGATGAATACTAATATATTCGTCTCATCTCTACTAGTAGTCCAGCACCTCTGAGGAATTCGATTGATGGCAAAATATTTTTCTTCGTTTTTACTGGCAAACTTCAAGAAAAAATTGACTTTGTCACATTGTGGTGCACATTAAATCGGTATATACGTAAACAAACGCTGGTGATGCGTTTTACTAAACGCATTATGCATATAACACTGTTCTTTCCAAATAACTACATTTGAATTCAAGAAATGCTAAATTCCCTCTAAATAATTCGTTACCCATTGAAAATGCTTTAAAGAAAAAGACTGCGCAAGTGAAAATTTCTCTTTGTGGGAGTGTAATGTGTTTCACCTAACTATATGTATGAAGAAAAAAAAAAAAAGAAAAAATATTAATAGAAATTTTTGAAAATTCGGAGAGTGCGTTATGCTTTTTATATTGGACTGTAATTTCTGGCTATATTCAAACCACCAATTGACGCGATAAAGCCATAAAAATAACGAAACTCCTTAAAAAGGAATTTCGTGGACTTGTAGATTTTCTCTTCCTACCACTGCTCTACGTACAGCGGCCCATATGTTGTTTTAGAGTCCATTAAGCTCAATTATTTTCTAGCCTAGCATTTTTTCACATTTTTGTTTTAGTAGCACGAAAATTGCCGCGCGGTTTTTTCTTCCTCCATACCCAACAGCTATACATATGTCATTTCTAATTTGTGTTTACATATATGGTACATAATTCATACGTTCATTTTTCCTTTTCTAGTGATTGTTACAATGAAGTGAGAGTTAGAACAACATTTGTAGCGTTTAGCATTAGACGGAGTGGACAGCCTTAAATAGATTTTGTTTTAAAGTGATAAAAAACATTTGCACACAGTGTTTCCATAAATGGTTTCTACTTTCATCGGCCTCCTTGGTAAGTAATTAAATCGGTGTGCTTACATCTAACTTATTATAATTTGCCTGCAGTCGTACATATACGTGTTTATATACATACATAACTATAGAATATAAGAGAGGCTTGAGATTAGAGACATGTACGTTTTTCGGCACGCTAGTAAAATGTGGACTTTACCAAACTCGTGGATCCTGAGGCAAAGCAAAAACAAAATATCGAATTTATCCTTACACGCGTTAAGATAATCAAACGTGCTAATCAAACATACATTACTCAATACTGATTGCAATCATTTAATTCGAACAACACACTATATTTCAGCAGCTTTCATGCAGAGCTTAGTTTAATAAAGTTATTCGTTATCGAGAGAAATCATTGCCCTCGTCAAGTTCCTCTCCCGCCTATTTATACACCTCTCATCCTTTATTGACTAAATGTTTCTGATTAGAATCCTTGCCAAATTGGAAACCTATCTCTCGGTTTGATCCTTCTCTTGTACCCTGACAATATTGAGGCATCGTGGTAGCGGCAACAGAAATACATCATCTGTGAAAATTTCAACTGTCTAACTATCACGGTTTATGAGATACAGCCTGGTGACAGACGGACGGACGGACGGACAGCGAAGTCTTAGTAATAGGGTTCCGTTTTACCTTTGGGTACGGAACCCTTAAATCCTTAACTACCTCGAACTTATATCTGCCTATACAAACGTTCTGGCCGAGACGTCGGTGGTGAGCTTCTTTTTTTGATGACAGCATATATTTAGTTTTGCCGCCTCCATCTCAATACTCGCGAACGCCTTATTGACAATCTCGCTGTGATCTACCTATTATGTCAATATCGTCGGCGTATGCAAGGAGTTGCGAGGATTTGAAATAGATTGTGCCTCTTGTATTGGCCAGTGATTTTTGCACAATCATTTCCAATATGATGTTGAAGAAATCACACGACAGCGCATCGCCCTGCCTAAATCCTTTTTTGACATCAAAACTATCGGTGAGGTGCTCACCGATTCGGATGGAGCAGCGAGCATTCTCCAAAGTCATCCTGCATAGTCTGATGAGTTTAGCAGGTATGGCAAAGGTAGACATAGCGTTATATAGCTCGTCTCTAATTACGCTGTCGTATGCGGCTTTGAAGTCGACAAATAGGTGGTGAGTGTCGACTTGAAATTCATTGGTTTTTCCAGGATCTGCCGTAGTGTGAAGATTTGGTCGATGGTGGACTTCCCTTCCCTGAATCCGCACTGATAAGGACCGATCAGCTTATTTACAAAAAGGCTTTAGGTGTTCACACAAATGGCAAAGAAGATTTTGTAGGCGACGTTAAGGAGACTTACTCCTCTGTAGTTGGCGCAATCAGAGGGGTCTCCTTTCTTGTGGATCGGGCATACGATGCTGAGACTCCATTCCTCGGGCATGCTTTAATCTGACCATATCTTACAGATGAGCCGGTACATGCTCCTAACCAGGTCATCCCCAGCTGCCTCGATGAGCTTAGCAGACAGTCCGTCTGCGCCAGCAGCTTTATTCGACTTGAGTTTCGACATGGCAATCTTAACTTCGTCGCGGCCAGGGGGACGGAGTTCTCTGCGGTCTTCGTCGATTAGAAATGGATCATTCTGCCTGACAGCGGTATATTGACCAACATCGCCGTTATACAGTCTGCGATTCTACTACTAGGTGTCCGTTTTCATCTCTGCAGGCTTCCGTTCTGGCTTTATAACCTTGGCGTGTTCGCTTTATCTGTTGATAAAACTTTCGAACGTCACGCCAGCAGTAACACCTCTCCAAATCCTCAATCGCACGCTTCTCCCGAGAAGCTTATGCTCTTCCCTTCGAGCTGCTCTTGTTCTTTTATGCAGCGAGGCCTTATATGCATCCTGCTTCGCTGTATGAATCCTCCTGCACTCGTCATAAAACCAGGTGTTTCTTCGTGGTGGAGCCTTGAAATCCAAAACTTCGGATGCAGAGTTTTTCAGGGCTTGTTTGCAAAGGCTCCACTGCTGTTCTATTTATAACGTGGAGGATTGAGGTGTATTGGAGAGCTTAAGGGAGACGCGATTGGTAAAAGCACGAGCGGTTTCTGGCGATAGTAGCTTTCCAACGTCATAACTTTACTCCACTCCGTTGCGTTCGTGATATCCGTAAGCGCATCTTGGCTACTACAAGATAGTGGTCCGAGTCGATGTTACCCCCTCGGAAAGTTCGAACATCAAGAATATTGGAGGAGTGTCTGACGTCGATCGCGATGTGATCAATCTGGTTGGTAGTCGATTGATCAAAAGACCGCCAGGTGCCTTTGTGTATATCGAGGTGCGGGAAGCGCGTACTGGCTAGAAGGAGATTGCTCATTAGTTATTGGTAATTCAATATGTAATTCAACAAACACATCGATCCCTCAGGCATACATTTCATAATACTCTGCTCAAAAGCTTCGATTTTGCCAATGATGCCACTATATTCGTTCCGAATATTTAACTAAATTCATTTTTTGATCTAATATAACTGCGCCGTGGCGCAGTGGTTAGTGTGTTGGACTCTGGCGCACGATGAGCGAGTTCGGATCTCGATAACACCAACGCCATCGAATGTTTATTTCGTGACGTTCCTCCTCGGCGGGGTACTGGCAAAACCCCCCGTAGTAAACTTGCCATGAAAAAGCTTCTCGACTCACGCCGTTCGTTTCACCTGTGCGAAAAATAAGTCACACACAACATGGGTGATTGAGAGAAGCTTGGCTCTGGTCCTTCATGGGCTGTAACGCCACCAAAGAAGATAACATATCTTCAATGGTACGTCCCTGTCGAGTTTATGTTAGAGCTCCGTGTCCGTTGTATCGAGGGCTACCAAATCGTCCTTAGTTTGACACCATACGAGTACATAATATAAAGTTAATCTCACGAAATATGCTCATAATAACCGTACATAGCTTTGAAGTTCTTTTGTTTTTTTTTCTAATTGAAATTCCTTTTTGTTTTTAGATATTCAATCATGGTGGGAGATACCCTGCATTTCTCATTTTTGTTCTTTGTTTAGTTCAGCTTTTGATTTACCTGACATCGATATTGAGGTAATTGCCTTGGCTTCATATTTATTTAAGGTATTTAATCGAATTTTTGTTTCTTGTTATTAGGATTTGGAATCGGCTCTTTTATGCGATGGCACCGACTATCAGGTCGGTTTAGTGCCAGAGCTAATAGTGCGCATTTTGAAAGGTTGCGATGCTCTGAAATGTGTTGCCAATGACATAACCACCAGCAATTATCAAATGTTTTTGAGGCGTTACTTACGCCAACAGTGTCGTATTTATAATATAGAAAATCATTTTGATACAGATATCGATTTCCAGTCGCTAGCAGTTCGTAAACGCTTACTTATACTACACGCACTTTGTCATTTTCGTTTGGAATCACGGGATGTCGAAGTTATACTTAGCAATTTAGAAGCAGATAGCCTCCGAGTAGAACCTTTGGGGTATGATTCGAAAAATTCGGGCTACTGGTATTTTTACGGTACACGCCTTTACCGGGAAGACACAAAGCAAAATAAGACAAAAATCTGGCAAGTGATCTGTTTCACTGAGGAAGATTGGCAAAATTTGGCAAGCAAATTTAAATCGTCTACCAATAACAAGGAGCGTGCTTTATACAATATCCTTAATGAAAATTTCCTACCAAAGCTGCCTCAACTTTTTCGAGAACGAGAAAAACTTCGAAGAAAAAAGTAAGTACAGTAGTTATAAAAAGGTCAAGTTTTTTAAGTAGAGCAAGTAAGAATGATATTTAATTTTAGGCTACTTCAAACACGGAACTCAAGTCGCATTCGAAATTTGGTCGAAGTAAAGGCCCGCCAAGAGCAAGAACGAGCTAAAGCAGAACGCTTAGAAAGAGCTCGATTTGAACAACGTGTAATTGTTGAACATCCTCGTTGGGCAACTGCGACTAAAAGTCGAAGAAGACGGTTAGCGAATTTCTGACTTCTACAGAATACAATATAAGTAGTAACAATAGAAAAATCTTGGCGATTTGTTGTTGTTTTTTTTTTATATAATACTACTTACCTTGAGCGCTTTGTTTTTATATAATTTACATATTTACGAAAAAATGCCAGCAGTTTTACGCGATTTGTTTGACACCGAAAATTGCATACGTTTTGGAAAATTGTAGACAAAAAACGAAGCTCATCAAGTGCGTAGGTGTCAGACAAATTCGAGGCAACGTGTTTTATGGGTTTATGTTCATTCTCTATTGTTTTGGATCATTTTATTATACGTAAGCATGTATTCTTTCAAATATTACCTAAGCAAACAAAAAGTAAAATTTAATTTCCCATCTATGCGGGAGAGTTGCGTAATGTGTACTTAATTGAAATTTTCTATGTATAGCTCTCAATCTACTTCAACCGCAAGTGGTATATCAACATATGCAAGTTCTATAAGACCTACAACTAATTCCAGTGATTTTTTATATCAGAGAGAAACGTTTTGCTTAACTCCAGACGATGTAGGCGCTGATTCAACGAGCACTTCTACGATTGCTCTTGATAAGATCGATCAGACATCGCAAATAAGGCAGGAGAAGAATCAACCCGCTGAACAATATAGCCAACACGAATCAAAAACACTCTCAACAGCACTATTAAAAAAACGTAAATCAGATAAATCTAAATCGAATTCATTGAAAAAGTTACACATTGGGCGAGATAGCGGTGAATGTTCCTCTTCGACCACTGAGGATAAAGAGAATTGTCTTTATTTATCGGATTCAGACTCTGGAACTGATAATATAACAATGGCACCGACAACAAATATAAAACTTCCAGGAAGACAAACAAATAACTCTTTGTCTTCGTTACCGGGTAACATATTTATTCCGCCTTTAAGTGATGGCAAAGAAACTGAGACGCTGCCCAGGAAATCGAACAGTTCTGCAACAAAAGCAGTTGCAGTTGGAAAGAAGCAAAAAAACCAATCGCCTGCATCAGTTCCATCAACATCAACTGTTAATAAGGCAGAAACCTCAGTAAAAAGCAAAAAGAAGATCTCCTCAAAATCATCGTCCGAAGAGTAAGTTCTAAACATATGTACATTTCTTGCTTTAGTTTCATTAGATGTCGTGTTTTTGCTTTGGCTTTGGTTTTCTATAGTAATGCAAACATCGAATATTTGTACTGTAACGTAACATTCGTTGTAGTCTTATATTTATGTATGATAGTTCGTTTGGTCTACCTTTAAATTAATTAGTTTTGCCAGAAATTCGATACGATTTGCATGATGTCTAAAATTTAAGACTTTTTTGTGGTTTTTGCTGCAAACTTTAAATGACTCCAACGGCTGCAGGAAATAATGCCCCAATGAAATAACCTCCCAAATGGAAAATGAAATAACGCCCCAAAATTGGGGTTTAATTTCAAACCGAAGATGAAATAAGTCCCCAATGTTTTGAGTATTTTAGGCGACATTTGACGTAAGTGAATAGAAAAGGACCACATCTATAAAAGTCCACAACGCATAAGCAATAGAAAATGTATGGGGGTATGCTGCCCCCCTGCAACCCCCCTGCTTGGCATAACTGTTGGCTTTGGGATATGTGCGAAGTTGGGTGTGGGCAAAGTTCTTTGTATATCCATGTTTTGTATGGATTTAAAAAATCTTCGCGGATACCCAACTTCGGACATATCCCAAAGCCAACAGTTATGCCAAGCAGGGGGGTTGCAGGGGGGCAGCATGAGTTTGCTATCCAAAACTGGCCTTGCAATTACTTGTAAATTTTTTTTTGAATTCCTGACAATTGACTTTGAGGACTTATTTCATAGTTGAATTTGGGGGGTTATTTCCTCATGAAAGAATCCCCCAATTTTAAGTACGAAATAAGTCCCCAAAAACCCATGAAACAAATCCCCAATTTTGGGGGCTTATTTCATATGAAAAAACAACCCACTCCATACAAATGTTGGGGGGTTATTTCATTCTCGTGTTTGGGGTGTTATTTCATTGGGGAGTTATTTCCTGCAGCCGACTCCAACGTCAAACATCTGCAGATTTTTAGTTGTGAAACGATTTTAGTGGGTCGGACTCATTTTTCTTTTCATATTGCTCGGTCCCCGTTTTTTTCTTTAATTTATTAATTACATTAGAACTTTAACTCAATTTTTCCAACTTCAAAAATAACCAATTTGCATTTTTTGCACTTCACCCACCTCCTCCCAAAAAAAAAAAAAAATGACATTCATCATCGAACATTTGTAAATAATTCGCTCCACCAAAATAATAGTGCAATGTCGTGCTCCAACAGCAGTACCAATAGGTCTCTCTGTTGCACAACCAATGCTAGTCAGAAAACACCATTTGTTCTAACAAACAACAAAAGCTTCAACAAAAATCCAATAAATTTCCTTAGTTTTACGGAAACCGATGAAGTCCTTCAAATCGGAATGCATAAAGTTCTTGTATACGTGAAAAATCACCGAGACGCCTGGCCTTTTATGGATCCAGTTGAAGAAGACATTGCCCCCAGATACTATACAATCATTAGGAGGTAAAGTCCAATATGTCTATAGCACTGGGAAATAATTTATATCAAACTTTTTAATTACAGACCAATGGACCTGCTTAAAATGGAAGACAAACTTGATAATGGCGAGTATAACAAATTCAGTGAATTTAGGAACGACTTTAAATTAATAGTTAACAACTGTCGCCTCTATAATGGACAGAACAATGGTAACGTTAGAGTTCATACGTACATCTATGTCTTTAATAAATTCTGATAATTGCTTTTGATTTTAGAATATACAGAAATGGTAAACAATTTGCAAGAAGCTTTCGAAAAGGCCACCAAAAAGTATTTCGACCACATGTCCGACGACGAAGACGATTCAGGAAACTTAAATTACCCAGATTCGAAAATGAATGTATTTCGTGAGAAGTATTTCAACAAGGAAATATCGGGCGATGAAGAGAATAATGTTTCGGTTGCAACAAATAAGAAACTGTCTGCAAAATCCGACAGACATAGTATTAAGAAGTCGGAAAATGACGAATCGTACGATGATAACAATTTGTCTGAGATGATCGCAGACTCTTCCACACGGTCGAATAAACGTAAACGCAAAGATAAGGACAAGGATAAACGGAAACGAAAAAAGTCGAAAAACAAAAGCGTGGAAGAACAAGCCCATGAAGAGGAGAATTGCAATTCAATCGAAGAGATTAAATCGAAAAAGAAGAAAGATTTGTCTAATTCATCAATAGCTAGGAAAACGAAAAAGAAGTCAGAAAAGGTTCCTGGTAAGCAAAATGGGGAAAATAAAAAGAAGCAGAAAGTCACTGCGGGATCGAATACGAAAAAGATTAGCAAAACGGAGAACCTGGACCACGGTACATCGGATTCTGAGGATGAAAAGCAAAATGATGTTAAAAAATTAAATGAAAAAGGTCCACAGCCAAATAGAAAATCAAAACGAGGCATAGCAGACATTACGAAAAAGCGAAAAAGTAGAGCTAAGAAAGCGTTGTCCAGCGGTGGACGGTTGAAGGCACAGCCCAGAAGTAGGAACACGCCAAGCCAATCAGAAAATGTCAATTGTGCGGACGACGAAAATGTGAACGACGATGAAGAGGATGATGAAGGAAACAATTCTAGATCTCGTAGTGTTTCGCCGTTTAAGGTTGATTTACATAAAAAATACTCAAAAAGTGCACTTAGTGAAGAAACCAAAGCTGAAGAATACGATGTGACTGATTTTAGATCAGTCTCGACGCATAGTAGTTCGAGAGAGTCATCACTTGGTCGGCAACAACAACAGACCGAGATTTCGAAAGGGGGTTACACGTCGAAACAAGAGAATAAGAAAACAGAAAATAGTAAACAAAGTTCTTCTGACCATTCGCCAAGTAAAAGTGATAAGTTATCTGATCAAATGACGGGTCTGCCTCTTTTCCTGGACAAATATGATTTAATTAAACAAAGACGAAGTAGAGCTCATATTGAGGAAAAATCCAGCACTGTACCCACGGTAAAAAATAAAGAACAAAAAAAGGCGAATTGCCTAAACAGCGCCTCGTCTACCGTTCGCTCTCGGGCACCGCGAGATTCACATGAGAAAAGTGGAACAAAGAGCAAAGAGAGTCAGGAAGAAAAACCCTCAATAAAGCAACCAGAACTAAAGGGAAATACGGAACGTGGAAAGGTTAGGAAAATATCATCAGAAGATTCAGCTAAGTCAGAGGAGGATTTCGATCTCAAGGAATGTCGACAATCAAAGCAGAGTACAAGCCCAAGCAAAATACCAAAGAAGACGGCAACGGGGGCCGTCACAAAAAAGTCAACTAAAGCTGAGTCTGAAAAACATTCGGCGAAAAAATCAATAGCAAAAAAAGTTGCACCTCATTCATCCAGTCCAGTTTCAACAGGTACATCGAAAGTAAAACCCGCTTCAAATCATGGGAAGGCAACAAATTTGGAAGCACTAGAGCTAGAAACTGAACAAACTCTCAAAGATATCAACAGGTGGCTGGAGCACACTCCTCGATTTCCGGAGTTTAGTTCTGCTAGTAATTCGCCATCACGTTATGCTCTTCTAGATGATTTTGAACCGGTGTCTAAATTGGACGCTGCTGATTTCCGTCGACCTGTGCCAATAGCGACACCAAAAATTGATTTGGTACCCAAGCTTACCGAGTCCCTTGATGAGCTGGTTGCTGAGGCAGGAATCCCAAGTGAAAAAAAAGACTTAATTACGGAGCTCATACCAGCATTGGGTTCAAGTAGTGTTAGTTCGAGCTGTGGTACGCCACCACACTCTAGTAATTCAAATAATTCTGGTGGAAGTACTAGCGTTAATGCATCATCCACGTCATCACATTCTCTTATATCGCCAGTCATACAGCAGAAGCCAAAAGAACCGTCAACCATTCAACTTTTATCGAATCCTCCACCCCCGCCACATATAAAAAATCAAATGCAAAAGGAAGCCAAAAGGAAATCACTGAAAGAAAAACTTAGTGCAGCAGTGAATTTGCGCCGCAAGGATTTAGTTGGTACAATCGACAGGCTAAAGCCAGGCAAAGCTAAAGGTAATCTTATCCAAAATGTTACTAAATCTGATGAAATACTACCGACTAGTGTTCAACAAAAAGTCAAAGAAATAAAGAATGCTCTTGTTGTAAAAACGGATGATAGCGTCCCGAAATTAAGTCTTGGAAGTGTCTTAGACAGTGAAGGTTTCGGTTTAGGCAAATCACACAGCTTCATCGACCAGGAGCGGTCAAAGATGTCCCCTAAAACGAGTGAGGAAGTGTCCAAATCATCTCCGATCGACAAATCACCAGAACATGAAATTGAAAAATCCATTTGTGTTGCGGAATCCCCTTTCGAAGTTAAAAAACTGAGTAACCCCGAACCAAAGTCAGATTCTTCGTCCGCCACTACTCCGAATTTAAGCGCCTGGTTGAAGGCATTCGGAGCTCCAAAGAAATCAAAAAAATCAGAGGAGGAGGAAGTTAAACAAACATCTCAGCAGCAACAACAGCAACCTGCTAAGGCCCAAGCAAGCAACGGTGAAACGACTGCAGCAGAAAAATCGGCCGAACCTACGGAAGGTAATTTAAGCGTTTTAAAATCACCCAAATCAGTAGAAAACAATTTTTCACAACCTCCGCCCAGACAGAGAAAAGCAAGTACTGGTAGTACTATATCAGAAAGATCATCTTTTAGTCAAGATCCTGATAGTCCTCGTATTGCTATTGATGAACGCTTTGGATCCTATTCAGGCAATTACACATCACCTATAGGTGCATCACCAATCGGTGCATCGCCCATCATGGTTTCGCCAAAACCTGAAGAAGTTGGGAAACCAAACTCTCCATATCCACTTAATGGGACGATAAAAGTTGGATTTTATCAGGATACCACTACGAAGAGTTCTCCAGAAAAGAGTTGCAGCCCTCGTGAGCTTCCTTCACCCTATCCTCAGTACTCCCAACATATTTATTCTTCTGCGTCATCCCCGAATGTATCTACAACAGAAATGAGCGGCAACTCACCATATGGGGGGAATAGTTATGCACCATCTGCAGGCTCGGAATCTAGTAAAACTCCAGTTTACTCATCATCGTCCCCTATACCAAATTTATACGAGCAGTATAAACAGCCACAATCACAAGAATCTGATTATAATTCATCGATGAGCCCAAGTACTCCCAATCCACATTCACCTTACCAGGCTGGTGCGAATTCCCCGTATCAACATCCATCACAGTCACCTTATCAAAATCCAAATTCACCATATCAGCAAAGTACTGGAGTTACTCAAGGGCAGCAAACAACAACCACTCAGTCAAGTTTAACATTTCAAACAACAAATATTGAATCGCCGGTGACAGCACCAAGTACGGTAGCGGGTCAAGCACAGGACAACACATCACCCTCTACAGATATACAACAACAAAATTCACCGTATCAGCAACCGGCAAATTCACCATATCAACAGCGACAACCGTCACCATACACGCCGAATAACGTTGGCTCAGCTTATCAACCGACATCCGTTTTCCAAGATAACAACATAAACGTTACTCAGCAGTCATCGGATACTATTGCGCTTTCGTCGACGAGCGCGACCCAACCAAATCAACCGCTAGCACAACAAAATGACGGATCAACATACGACACAAGCCAACAATACCATGGGTATCAACAGCCTTCATGTCAACAACAACAACAGCCACAACCGGATAGTGCCATGCGATCAATGTACAATTTGGGTAAAAGCTCAGAATGGAATATGTCTCAGGTTACAGGGCAGCTGCAACCACCAACATACTCACAATACACTTTGGCTGCGATAAGCAAAGATTTATCGACACCAAAGACATCGGATCAATATCTGCAACAATCACAAACACAGCAAAATACAAACTCGAACGCCTTGAAACGACATCTAGAAAGTGAAAGTGACGCAACCGCTTCAGAATATAATTCTAAAGTTTCGAAGCGGGATACCATACAGCAACAGCAGCAGCAACAACAACAACAGCAGCAACAACAACAACAACATCAGCAACAGCAGCAGCAACACCAGCAAAATAAGCAACAGCAAATGTACGATACCTTCTTGGGTTCAATTGGATACGGAAAACATTTAGATATTACCCCCAACAAAGCTTTTGAAATGTATAATCGTGCTGCGAATATGGGCTTTTCTAAAGAATATTCGAATCCCTCGACGGTCAAAGACCCTTCGACGCAATCTCATCAGCAACAGCCAGTGCAGCAACAGGCTGCTGCCGATAGTAATTTAATAAACAAGCCCTTAAATATGGCAAATTCAAGTAACTATACACAAACTCAAATGCAACAGCAAGTCCAACAACAACAGAACCTTTACAACAAGTCACAGAGTACATATCCTACTAATCTTTCCCAAGGACCCGGTCCAACAGCAGTAGATAAATCAAATGATTCTCTCATAAGTCATTTAAACACATACAAGCCACCGACATATAATAGTCCAGTATCTTCTTTGCTTAATATAAATCACCATCCACTCACATCGGTCATAGACGATTCTATGCTTAACTTAAATCAGAATTCATCTGGTGGTACCAATAGTATGGGAAGTATTGGCTACTATGACAAGAACATGCCACCTGCAGCGCATATGAATATTTCTACTCAGATGTATCAAAATCTTACTTCGTATGGGAGTCATTCAGGTACTATTTCCAGAGAGCAACAACAACAACAACAGCCTAGTAATTACGTACCTTCAGCAACCAATACTAGTAATATTTCGGTACCAGCTTCAACACAATCAATGGATGTAATATCACTTGATTCAAAACCTGCAAAAAAGACAAGGAGTAGAAAAAAGGCAGCAACGTCAGCAGCCAGTACAGCACCACCAACGGATATAACAACGAAAAGCAATGCGACCGTTCCTCAGTCGCAAATCAATAGTGCCAGTATTGTAAACAATCAGGTTGTAAACACAAATGTTCAACAACAAATGAATTTACATCATTCTCAAATGCAAAACATTCAGGGATTTCAATTGTACGCTGGCCTAAAAACAGGCGTTACATCTTCAACGAGCATGTCTTCATCCACATCACCATCGGATGCTGGCGCCATTTCATTGAAAACAACTGCAGCCGCCGCAGCAAGTATGGTTCCAGGTAGTGCATTCAACTTTGGACCATCACCAGCCGGCCTTGGTATATCTGCGGCAGGAATTTATGGTGATAATTCAGGATATTTAGATCAATTTCGTGATCCTTCGAATGCTTACTATATGCCGACAACAACACATCGGCCAGGGACCACTGATAGTTCTGTGGTCGATAAAACAAATAGTGCAGCGGCTGCATCGTATCCCTTTTTAGCACATGCTTCAACAAGAACGCCTACATTCAATCCATTCGTCAATACACCACAATTAGATACTAACTCCCCATTTTACCAGCAATACTTGCAACGGAGTCAGGAAGATTTTCGAACACGAATGATGCTTAATCTTGCCCCGGGTGGTCCGGCCAGCTATCATCAACCAGGCGGTTATCGATCATCATCTTTAGGAATGCCAAAACCGTACGATATCAATCGACAACCATGGTTTTAGCAGCAAGACCACCAACCGGACACTGAACAACATTAACAACGCTCTCTAAACGATCCCTACTCGACCAAATTCTAGGTGAATTCATAGCGAATAAACTACATATACTAAGTAAACCAAAGATCGGCGGAATAAGGTTTCAACTTGTATTTCTCCAAAAAAAAAAAAAACAAAAAAGCAAACCAGAAGAAAAGAAAATAACACAGTTCTTCCCTCAGCCGGAGTGGATATATATACAAAACATTAGTGCCTACCATTTGCAACCTTTATTTTTTATTTTCAAATTTTGTTTTTTTGTTTTTCAATTCACTTCTTATCCTTTTCGATAAAAGTATCTAAAGTAGACATGCTGCATGCATTTTCCACTGCTTAGAGATAAGTATAAAGAGTTTAGTCTAAATCGTGTAATATTTATAAAGCAACATTTTAAGTGTTGCCAAGGCGCTTATATGTTATTCGGTGATTTCTACTACTGTATCAAAGAATTATATAGTAAATATATATGTAAATATATACTACGTGTATGTATGACATTCCTTCGTGTACATAATAACATTATTTGTGAGTCATTTTAAGTTGTACATACTTTTTGTCATACTTTTTGTTTTTACAATTCGAATTTCTGAAAGAACTAGCGCAATATAAACATATTTTTAGGTTAACTATGTATTTTGTACCAAAATCACTATTCTACTGTTTTTTGTGACTCTAATATTTTTAAAACAAACAGGATTCAGATCGATTAGAACAAATTCAAAGAAAATAAAATATATTTTAAATGCTAAAATGAGCAGTGAATAATGGCAAAAATTGCAGGAGGAAATAGTAGTAGAATAAATACTTTTGCAGATAGGACAAACAGTACTATTGGAGCGTAAAACTTAAGATATATTTGTAAAAAAAAGAAAAATAGTTAAGAAAAAAGACAAAGAAAATATATTTAAATATACATATTATATTATGTTAGTTATTGACAATAAGTCATTACATTTTATTTGAATGTACCTTTACGAAGTTAAGGTAAAAGATGTAAAAATATGGCAATGTATAGAATACACAGACATTGTATTATATAAAGGATACGTGAGATCATTACATAAAACTACATATAAAAAATATGAAAAAAATAATAATTTTATGTTCTATGTTTTAATATTTGTGTTTGTTTTTTGTGCTAAGGATTTAACATTTAGCAACGACTGTTGCTATGTCAGGTATTACACCATGCATCTTTTGGACGTGCAACTCTCGGTAATTTTCCTTTGAACTGACATTCCGAGTCCCACGGGCGATTACATTGTGCATCTCTCTATATCGCAGTGTTGTGCTTCTATTTTGACATTTCATTTTCACTTGATATACGTCATTCAGTGTCGACGTTTGGTGGAGGTTTTTTGGATATGAAATAAATATGGTATAATGAGGAAATATGGGCATGACATGGATTATAAAAAATTGTACGAGTCTCATAATTGCTTATGTATGCTCGCATGTCAATTCTTTTGTCCACTTAAAACCACTCAGTTCACTATATCACAGCTATCTTCCGCTTTCTTGCAAATCCACACTTAGAAATGTGAATTACATGTGAAGCAACATCGCAAGACAAAGAAAAGGAGATAAGGAAATGCCAAAAAGATGCACGAAGTAGCCTACCCGCGCATCACCGTGCCAGTATGTCGGAGTCTACACGAGGGCTATCTTTTTGCGCCTTTTTCTTTTGAACCTACGTTCCAATTTGAGGACGCGTCCACACGGAGTTTTTCTGCGTGTGCCTGTTTCTTGACATTTTGCTTCACATTTCAATTTCGTTGCCTGTGGTGACGTTTGAAAAGTAGGGATGGTATCCAAACGTACACTACCAAGTCAGAAACAAGAGTGAAGCGACATCGCAAAACAAAGAAAAGGAGATAAGGAAATGGCAAAAAACCCACGAAGTAGCTACCCGCGCGTGAGTGTGCCATTGTATTTCTGTTTCACTTACCCTCTCTTTTACACTTATTTAAGCCCTCACCAGATAGCCCTCGTCTAGACTCCGACTATATTTCTATTTCACTGACCATCTCTTTCTCACTGATTTGTGTCCTGGCCACTGATGCATAGTGTAATACGCGACTAACGAGCCTCCTGCGCCAAAAAACAGGGGTGGTATCGGCTAAGGTGATTTGTGACAAGCGACAGTCACATTCTCGGTTTCGGTATCGTGTAAGGTGATAGTCACTGTGGTTGTCACATTTTTGTGACAGTTTTCTGGTGAAAGCTATTTAGCTATCACTTTCCTATGTTCTGTGCATAGATAAATGAACAAGTACCCCGTTTACATGCGTAGTCGAAACTGAGTTGAAATTTCGACCCAGGTTTTTCCGCTACGTAGTCGAAAGATCGGAGAGTTCAAACGTAGTTGAAGTGACAGATGTATGTATGTATATACCGACCTTTTACTTTGATTGTGTTAGTCCTGCGTTGTGCCAACCAGCAAGCGAAAAGAAAGAAAAGCAAAAAGGATATCTCACACATACAGAGACAAAATGTCAGTTCGACAGGTTTACATGCATTTTTTCAACTCGATCCAGCTCTGCTAGTTGGATCGAGTCGAGTCGACTCTATTTCAACTCGATCCGCGTTTATATGGATTTCGATGCTAGTTGAATCCGGATTCAACTACGCATGTAAACGGGGTAAAGATGGCAAACTGATGGCTTTGACAGGCATTTTGACAACTAGCCCCTACAAACGCGTTGCGGTTTGACGGCGTCTTGACTATGTCATTCTGCCTTGTTCCGACGTCTTGACTCTAAGTCAAAAGCGTCGCTTTTAAAGCGGCCCCTAGACGCTCAATATTATTGTGCAAAATATTGCACAATTTTATTGGCAGATCTATAATCAGTCCAACTATTGTACTATTTCGCTCTATTAAACAGCGATCTCACCTGCTTCCTTAGGGACTCAAGCTGACTATTCCACCAGGGCACACATCGTTTTTGTGTTGTTGACCTGGGTGTACAGCTGCCTCTAAAGGATGAGATGAGTGCTGTATTGAGCTGGTAGGCCGCTTCGTCGATATCGTCTGTCGATTTAATCGACTTAGGGAGCATGTCCTCTTTAGCGGCGAGTTGAGCTTGGAACCGAGCCCAATTTGTTCGTTTGGGCTGATATCCGGGCTCAACCTCGTTAACCTCATTAGAGATGTTGAATCTGATGTACTGTAGATCAGATAGTGAGGCTTCATTGGAGACATGCCAGTCCCCAATCACATTTGAGATAAACTGGCTAGAGATATTGAGGTCAAGCACCTCTTCTCTAACCGCGTTTATAAATGTGGGTTTGTTGCCTCTATTGGCAACGGTGAGGTTGTTGCTTATTAAAAATTCAAAAAGTGACTCACCCCGTTTGTTGGTATTGCTGCTGCCCCATTCCATATGGCGCGCGTTGGCGTCGCATCCAATTACCAGGTGGTGTTTCTTCTGGTTGCAATACCTAACCAGATCCTGGACTTCTGTGGGAGGGATTTGTTGAAGGTCTCCAGGGAAGTAAGCGGAGGCGTATACAACCTCCCTTACTCCTCCATCGGTGGGGACTTCCACAATGACGGCTGCCAGGTCCCTTGTGATGAATTCTGGAATGGGGAGAAAATTTAGGTTAGTGCCGATCACACATGCGGCCCTATGAAGAAAATCTCCTGTGGCGTAAATTAATTTACGCGACCTGTTATGCAGGTCCATAATCTTACCTTTATGGACCCATGGTTCTTGGATTAACCTAATGCTGATCCTGTCGCGGTGCAGTCGCAGGCTAAAGGTGTCCGAGGCACCTTTGGCATGGTGCAGGTTGCCATGCAGCACACGCAGCCCACCCATTACTTGCGACGGTAGGCCGGATCCTTCGCTCTGTAAGGCTTGCTGTTGCCTCGCCTGAAGTTTCCGACCCGATGGGAGTGATCCTGTGATCTACTTCCCATTGAAGATTCCCCTTGTTTCGTTGGGGAACGTTTGTTTCTTTTATTTGGGCGACCCTTAGTGGTCGCCGGCTCAGACGTGGCAGCAGGTTTTGGCTCGTCACATTTGGGCGTGTCTACTACAGCAATAGGTGCATCCACCATATTGCTGGCTGTAGCTTCTTTTACTACAGTAGTAGGTGCGCCCACCATACTGCTGGTTGTAGGTTTTCCTACAGTGATTGGTGCTTCATCCAAGGATGTTTTCGCCAGGCTTTTGACAATCATCTTTAGATTTCAAATCTGTAGGCCACTTGGCACTTAAGTTCTATCAGTCGAGCCAAACCAAAATTGGTTTTCATACCATCGGCCGTAGCTGGGTTGTCACACACAAAGTATCGATCCCCTAAAGCGAGGTTTGGGTTCTTTACCCGACAGCTCGATGGAGGTGTCGACTATAGCCTCCTGAACGGCTGCCATCTGCGCCGATGTAAGGGGGTTCGTTCCTAAGTCATTAGGGACGATGCCGAGTCGGATCCTCCCAGCTACACTACTGTAGCTCTTTTTATCGACGGTGCAACAGGTTTCGTTCCCCTATTATTTCAAGAGCCGCATCATTGATATGATCTTCCAGTCGATCTTTGTGTTTTCGGGCGAAAAGTTCCGCTTCATTTTCGACGTTTTCAACGTTTAAATCACGATTAATGTCGTCGTTTCGAATATACCACGGAGCGTTAACAACGGCTCGCAATACTTTATTTTGAAACGTTTGTATAATAGAAGAATTGCTCATCTTGGTACAACCGTAAGCGCAAATAGATTTAAGCACTTGCTTGTAGAGAAGCAGCTTGTTTTCAGTACTAAGCTGGGAACGTTTTCCGAGTAGCCAGTACATTTCCCTATATTTAAACTTTGTCCAGTCGCTTATACGGTTTAAGGCATATTGCAATTTAGTCGTTGATTCTTCGACTGCATCGACTTGATCGGCGAGTGTGGCCAGCACAGTGCCATCCCGTGTCTACGTATCTCCCGCACGAAAGAGTATGTTGCTGTTTGTATGTATTATTCATTAACGATATAATGGACTTCGGAGGGGGAGGAATTGATATTGGCCGCACAAAATTCCCTGCTCTATTGTATGCTTCTCCGAGTCGATAGAGGGCATGCAGCTTATGATGAACAGGTCCGATGATTATTGTAACCGCTGGAACCTAACGTTTAATCCAGCAAAATCGAAAGTAATGATATTCAGAGGAGGTGGTGATGGCAGATACTTCTGGAGGCTAAATTAGCAGAAGCTAAGCGAGGAGTTTCTTCAGTGTGGGGCCGATGCGATGTGTCAACAATAAAAATACAGCTCATAGTTCGAAGCAAAAATTATTTCGTTCAACCGGCGGGCGCCTCAAGTGTAGGGATACCGCGCTTTCGAGGAAGTAGAGAAGTTTCTACGATTGCCGACAAACACGCCTAATTATATGGTACATTTGGAAACCGGGAAATCTCCAATGGTCTTAGGCACTTTGAAGATACATTCCGATTATCTGGTTAAGGTGATGGAGGTGGAAGAAGCACGTTCACTCAGAATAGTACGTTCGAAGATGCTTCGAATCGAATTATGGACTTAGCCTTTCCTTTATCCCGGCGAGGTTCCAACTGCCCTAAGAAGACAATTTGGAACTTTATTGAAAAAAAAATGAGCTTACACATGCACGAAAAATTTGCATCTGATGCTCAGTCCTCGTTAAATTTCTTAAGCACTATATTTAAAGTAAGAGGGGAGCTAATGAAATTTAACTTTATTCCTCATCAAGCTGAACTTCCGATTCTGTGCAGTTTTTGCAATCGGGAAGCGAGAGAGGACGTATTACACTTCTTAGGGGGATGCCCAATTCTAAAAGAGTTTCGCAAGAGATACTTCAACACAGTGTTTCTGGTTGTAGACGAAGTAATTAATAACTTGAACGGACAACATGGATGGAACTGCTTATACTCCTACACTGCAAATGCTTTCCGCTACAGAAAACATATCGTCGAGAAAGATTTTTAAGCTTTGCGTCATCTTAATTGGCGAGTAATAAATCGAATAAGCATTTAAACTTAGACAGTTGTTAAGCTTGAAGACGCCGTAACGCCAATATAAAACAGACTAAGAGCCTTCTTGTATATGCATAGCTTTTTTGAATTTAATGAAATATAAGTCATGATAAGTTTAAGTCTAATCCTTTATTATGTTATGTATGAATGTATGTTGGCGTTACAGTCCATGAAGGACCAATGCCGAGCTTCTCTCAATCACCCGTGTTGTGTGTGATTTCATTTTTCCATAGGTGAAAGGGACCTACAGTTTATTGCCGGTTCCGAACGGCGGATTCCGAGAAGCTTTTCATGACAATTATAGTACAGGGGGTTTTGTCACGACCCCGCTGAGGAGAAGCACAGTGAAAACATTATGTTATTATGTTATACTCGTATTTAAATGTTTGCCGTCAAATGTTTCATGAGCAAATGTTTGTTTAACAGAGTGGTAATCCAGTTTACTCTCATTCATAAATCGCGAATGTCATTAACTTTAAATGGATTTAAATTCTTCTTCTTCTCTTCAACTGGCACCGTGCTTGGCCAGTAGTCTTCAGTGCCGCACGTCTAGTTGGTTGTGGTCCTCATCCACTTGCGTGCGCCGTCTTAAGTTTGGCCGTCCTCGACCGCGTCGCCCCTCAGGGTTGGATTCAAGGACCTTTCGGGGCGGAGATGTGGTTTCCATGCGCTCTACAAGACCTAGCCATCTTAGGCGTTGGATCCACAGACGCCGTGCTACGTTCATGTCGCTGTACAGCCCGTACAATTCACTATTAAGTCTTCTCCTCTACTTTCCATTTATGCAGATCGGGCCGGAAATCGTACGCAGGTTTTTCTCTCTCGATAAGGTCCATGTCTCTGTGCCATAAAGCAATACCGGGATGATAAGCGTTTTTTGTATGGTCACCTAGGTTTTCTGCTTCTCAGTTGCCTCCCGAGCTCAAAGAAACAGCAGTTGGCAAGAGTTTGACTTCGGCACTGATGTCACTGCGGATCCCAGGTAGATGAAGTACTTGACTACCTCGAAAAATATGATAATATGTGCGCCCGGGCAAAGACGGCGTTGATTCGTATCCTTTTTCTACGACAACGCATAGTTCGTCTTGCCTTCATTGACCGTCAGTCCCATTTTAGCCGCTTCCGCCTCAATACCCGTAAAGGCCTCAATGACATTTCGCTGAGCTCGTCCAATTATGTCAATGTCATCGGCATATGCGAGCAGTTGTACGGACTAGACGATGTTGAAAAAGTCACAAAATAGCGTTTCGCCCTGTCTAAAAAATGTTTAACATAAAATGCCTCGGCTAAGTCGCTTCCGAACTTCTAAGGGACCAGCGAGAGTTCTCCAGTGTCATCCTGCACAATCTGACGAGCTTGGCAGGGATGTCAAAACTAGATATGGCGCTATATAGCACGCCTCTATGAACACCATCGTATGCTGCCTTAAATTCGACAAACAGATGGGGGGTGTCGATCTGAAACTCGTTAGTTAGGATCTGCCACAGTGTGAATACTTACTTACTTACTTACTTATCAGGCCTGCGATCCATGGAGGATCTGAGCCTGAGCTATAGCTGCCTTCCATCCTTGACGGTCCCGGGCACGCTGCTTCCAGTTGTCAAGACCAAGATGTCTTACATCCGCGATTACTTGGTCTTTATACCGGAGGTTCGGTCTTCCTCTTCTTCTCGAACCAGGAGGCTCGGAGTCGAAGACCCTCTTAGCTGGAGCGTTGATGTCCATGCGCTCGATGTGGCCGAGCCAGTGTAGTCGACGGCTCCTTGCCTTCCGGACTACATCCACATCGTGGTACAGCTCGTAGAGTTCGCGGTTGTGTCTTCTTCTCCATTCACCTTCCTCACAGACAGGACCAAATATCCGGCGCAGAATTTTTCTTTCGAAAGAACCCAAAATCAGCTCCGCTGTCCTGCTTATCGTCCAGCTTTCGGCTCCTTACAGCAAGACTGGCAGAATGAGCGTTTTGTAAAGCATGACTTTGGTCTTTCGAGTGAGGAGTTTTGACCCCAGTTGTTTGGACAAGCCGAAGTAGCAGCGGTTGCCAAGGGCGATTCTACGCCGGATCTCCACTGTGGTGTCATTTGTGGAATTTACGTTTGCCCCGAGGTAGACAAACTCCTTAACTACCTCGAAATTGTAGCTGTCAATTGTTATGTTTTGTCCCAGGTGGTGAGCGACGGATTGGTTTTTGCTTGACAGCATGTATTTCGTTTTGTCCTCATTGATCTTAAGGCCAATTCGTTTCGCCTGTTCTTCAATCGCCGTGAATGCTTCCACAATGCCACGGCGAGAACACGCGATGATGTCGATATCATCCGCGTATCCTAGCAGCTGGATGGACTTGTAAAAGATAGTGCCTTCCCTGTTGACGCCTGCCCGTCGCACTATCTGCTCCAGCACCAGGTTGAAGAAGTCACATGACAGCGCATCTCCTTGCCGAAATCCGGTGCATGTTTCGAATGGTTCCGAGGTCCTAGAACCGAGTTGCACGGTGCATCGCGTGTTTTTTAGCGTGGCGCGACACAACTGGATCAGTTTTACCGGGATCCCGAATTCGGCCATCGCCCCAAACAGTGCTTCACGATGAATGCTGTCGTATGCGGCTTTGAAATCGATGAAAAGATGGTGTGTATCGATTTGAAACTCGTTGGTCTTTTCCAGGATTTGTCGAAGTGTGAAAACTTGGTCTATAGTTGATTTGCCGGGCCGGAAGCCGCACTGGTAGCTGCCGATTAGTGCGGTGCAAAATGGTTTTAGACGTTCACACAATACGCTGGACAGGATCTTGTATGCGACATTGAGCAGGGATATACCTCTATAGTTCTTACAAGAGGTAGGATCGCCTTTTTTGTGGATGGGGCATATAGAGCTGGTATTCCAGTCGTCGGGCATGCTCTCATCTTCCCAAATTCTGCAGATGATCTGGTGCATGCTCCCTACCAGAACATCGCCGCCAGCCTTGAAGAGCTCTGATGGCAAGCCATTTGAGCCTGCGGCCTTGTTGTTCTTCAGCTTCTGAATAGCTGTGCCGACTTCTTCTATGCTGGGTGGGAGGACTACTTCAGCGGCTGGAGTTGGGATTTCCTCAGTCCCTACCACTCTCTCTTGGTCATGCTCGTTAAGCAGCTTCCCTGCGGGTCGGTGACAAGATTACCCTCGCAGTTTCGAAGAGCCAGGGTGCCCTTTTTGAAGCCTCCTGCAAGGCCTTTGGCTTTCTTGTAAAAGGCTCGTATTTTATGTCTATCCCTAGACTCCTCGATATCCTTGAGCTGGGAGGCTGCGAAGATTCTTTTCTTTTGTCGCAGTAGTTTCTTCTCCTCCCTTCTTCTGGCTCGGTACTCTTCTCGCGCTGCCCTGGTTTTCCTCTGCAGCGCCTTTTGGTACGCCTCGTCGGTTGCTGCCTTTTTCTGCTCACACTCGCCATCATACCACGGGTTTCTTGTCGGGGGTGGTAGGTATCCTAAGGTGGTTTCGGCTACTTCCTGAATGGCTGAGCGGCAATGCAGCCACATATTATTGGCATTTGTGTTCGACGTAGGCATACCGTAGAGTCTTTCGCTCAGCTGCTCCCTGTAGACTCTGGCAACCTCCGGTGTGCTCAGGCGCCCAATGTCGAACCTCCTCCTGATGGGCTGGTGCAGCTTTCTGACATTGGACAGTCGAGCTCTGAATCTTGCTGCTACGAGGAAGTGGTCAGAGTCGACATTTGCCCCTCTGAATGTTCGCACATCCAGGATGTTTGACGCGTGCCTTGCGTCAATGAGCACATGGTCGATTTGGTTGGCGGTTCGACCGTCCGGAGATCGCCAGGTTGCTGTGTGGATTCGCTTGCGAGGGAATCTTGTGCTACTTATCACCGCATTACGAGCTGTCGCAAAGTCAGCGAGTCGGAAGCCGTTATCTGTTGTTGTATCGTGGAGGCTGTGCTTTCCGATCACTCCGCCAAGGGTGTTTTCCTTTCCGATTTTGGCGTTGAAGTCCCCGAGCACGATTTTTACATCGTCCGGAGTACGCCTACAAGCTCCGTAGGCGTTGTCCAGGAGGTCATAGAAGTCTTCCTTGATAGGGTCTTCAGCCTCGTCGGTAGGGGCGTGTGCACATATAAGGCTGATGTTATAAAATCTGCCTCTGATGCGGATCACAGCCAGGCGATCACTTATAGGTTTAAAGTCGATGACCTTCGACCTTAACCGCTTTCCCACGACAAATCCGCATCCCAGTAAGTGCAACCTTTTGTGACAGCTGTAATAAATGTCGCAATTTTTCTTCCTAATCATACCGTTTCCTATCCAGCGTATTTCCTGGACCGCAGTAATATCCGCCTTGTACTGCGTGAGGATTCCTTCTAGTTTATGAGCAGCTCCGGGAGTGTACAGGGTTCTGACATTCCAGGAGCATACTCGCAAATCGTGTTCCTTTTTCGTGCGTTGTCGTCGTCGAGTATCCGTCCGTGTATCCGAGGCATCTTGCTCATTCATAACTTTGGGTTTTTTTACGTGGGCGGATTGTTAGCCCGCCGCACAACCGCCATTCTGGTCGGGGTTTTTTTCGCTGCATACGTTTGTTCACCTCCCAACGGTTGTCGAAGAGGCTATCCAGAGGGCGCCGCGAGGAGGCCGTATGTCAACTTGACCCGGGCATTTAAACAGGGATCGTTGCTGGCATCTCGCCAGGTTGAGAGCAATCAACAACTTTACCCTGTATGTCCGAGCCCATGCCCCCCCCACAGTGTGAATACTTAACTGTGATTGGACTTCCCGGGCCTGAAACCACACTAATACGGACCAATCAGTTTATTAACGAACGTTTTCAGGCGTCCCCACAGTGCAGCAGAGAAGATCTTATAAGCGGAAGGTCTATAGTTCAAATTCATTTCATAACCAAGAAAAAGCAATTCCTATACGGAAGAAAGCATGCAACACATCCTCCAGGTCAGGGGGACGGAATTCTCTGCTATCATCTTCCGTTGTGACTGGGTCATTCTGCCTGACAGTGGAATTCGTTTCGTCATCGGCTTTATACAGTCTGCAGAAGTATTCTTTCCAGATTCTTAGTACCGACTGTGAATCTACTACTGGGTTTCTATTTACGTCTCCGCAGGCTTCCGTTCAGGCATTATATCCTTGGCATGCCTGTTTTATTCGTTTATAAGACCTCCGAACGTAATTTCTGTGGCAGCATCTCTCCATCTCTTCGATTGCGAGCTCCTCATGCTCTTTTTTTTTTTGGTTTCAGAAGCTTATGTTCCTCCCTGCTCTTCTGCTGATAATGCAGCGCCGCTTGGTAGGCTTGCTGGACCTCTTTAGCAAACAAATTGCTGCCTGCGCGGCCCTACGAATCAGGGCCATAGGAAAATGGCCCATATCACATAAAGGCCATACTAGCATTCTTATTCACTTCGAAGTACCTATGGACTACAGACTACATCATCCCGCAGAATGTGTTCAATAAGAAATTCGAAGTTATCTTTCCATCCAGGGAGGAATGGACTGAAGGCAAAGCCATACGGAAGGACCCGATTTCCCTCTATATAGATGGCTCCAAGGTGGAGACAAGTGTAGGTAGTGGAGTCTTCTACAGGGAGCTTCACCTCAACCTATCATTTAGACTCTCAAATCACTGCAGTGTGTACCAAGCAGAAATAACAGCGATCCCGGAGACCTTTGCATGGCTTAAGATCAATGCAATATCCGCTAAGGATATTTTCATTTGCACGGACAGCCAATCTGCGATAAAATCTCTGGACGCGGTATCCCACAAATCAAAAACATCCTGAGATGGCTGAACAGTTCAACATAAAAAAAACTGTGGGCTCCCGGGTATGGGAATATTCTAGGAAACTGCGTGGTCGACGAACTCGCAAAGCTAGGGTCAAGCACACTCGGTCTTCCAACCCTCGGGTATCTAAAAACACCAATAAGTACGGTAAAGCACATGATAAATCTTCGAATCATAGAGGCTACCAACCTCCAATAGAATGAAAGTAATATCGGGTCTATCGCTAAACAAATCTGGCCTAAGCTAAACTTAGGCAGAACAAAGGAACTTGTGGCAACCAAAAGGGCAACATTAAGCACTTTAGTGGGTGTCATCACAGAGAGACGCGTTTGGCGTAGGCTCTGGCGGTCTCTTGCGATTGTAACATTGCGACGTTGTATGCCGCTGGGCTTACTCGATTCTTCTGGGCCAGCCATATTCGTAGTCATAACCTGGCTGCCACAATCGCAATGTAGTCAATCTGGTTGACAGTTGATTGATCCGTAGACCGCCAAGTCTCTTTGTGGGTGTTGAGATGTGGGAAACGTTACATGTCAGAAGCTTGAGACTTTTTGCCTAAGTCTACCTCTAATAACAAATCCGTATCCGATAAGTGTTGCCTTCTCTCCTTGTAGCAGTCGCCGTAATAGAAGTCACAGTTTCTCATCCGCTTTTTGCCCGGTCCATTCCATCGCACTTCCTGAATTGCGGTAATATAGCGTCCACAAGTTGTTCCTCTGCACGTGCTCTGTTGGGGGACCTAACATTCTACGTACAAAGCCGAAAATCACATTTCTTTTTGTTTTTTTTTTCTGGGTCATCATCGTCATGGCTTGCCGGCCCATAGCCTAACCGACACTAATCATATTTTATGGCGCAGGACACTTGCCATTCGTCCTTTTCGGTTCGCAATTTCATATAAAAATCCCCACGTGGAGGCATGTCAGATACGCTACCTCTACGAGGCTTTTGTTTGTTGTTTAGCACCCGGGCTTAAATTAGATATTATTACTATAATGCATTTGGGCTTACAGGCCCTTAGGATATAAAATTTCCATTTGCCCATTTTACTTACTACCTAGGATAAAACCTTTTGTTCTCAGAAGTCATTAAAAATCTTAAGGCCAAAAATCAATTCAATGCGAGCCCAGCAGATACATAGATTGAGTTTTAAATAGTTTAATTGGTTGGTCACGAGGGTAGTAATTTGTAAGCGGATATACAACAGCCTTTCAAGTTAGATCCATTCTATAACACAAAGAGTAGTTCCGTTTTTCTTTAATTCTGTTGTGTTTTAGCGTTTAAATTGTGCTTATCAACACGAAATAAAAATCGAAAGGTAATGAACTTCGGTTTTCAAAGCGTTACAGTAAAATTAGATGACCTTGAGTCTGCAGAGATTATTGTTTTTTAAGTTAAAGCTATTCTGGTTATCTTGTTCGATTAGAATGTATGCGGTGAATGCGCGAAAGGTAACATTTTACACTGCCGTAGAACATTTCAACAAGTACCTCAAAAGCGGAAGTCCCGTGAGAAATAAAAAAATCGTATCAAATGATATTGCCAAGCTTTTTCTTGAAATGCTCTTAAACCAGTTGTAACCGGATATACTCGTACACCACTGGTGGCACGTAGAACACTTTAAAATACCTAGTCTGGTATTAAAGCTGTAAGATCTGCTTGCACAACATCAAACACATACTCGTAGTAAATTAAGTATCCTAAAAAAACGATTTCATATTTACATTGAATTTAGTTCGTTTTAACTTTCAAGAATACACAAACATACATGAATTGTATGTTATATCAGTATCTAAGAGGCCGGAGACTATTTCTGCAACACGATTCTTTTATGGAGATTTAGTTCTTAATTATGCTTTTGTTATCTTTCATTATATTCAGTTTGAAGGTTGTCTGCTAAAAATGATTCTATGTCTAGGTCTTGAACATACAAGTATGTACATACGTCCTCTATCGTATGCTGTGCAGCATTGTTGTAACGTATCTTGTGACAGCTCCTAAAAAAGGAACAGCATTAAATGCATCATATACATATGTACATACATTTATGTAAGTGTATTCTTTACACTGTCGACATTAAGAATTAAGCTCATGAAAAAAGTCTGTGAATTGGTCATAGCTCAGCACTGCTTGGGCTTTGCACGATTATGCATTCGTAAAAGTAGACTTATAGAGATTATTCTTTTATGTATGTATGTATAATATGTATGTATGTTGGCGTTACAGTACATGAAGGACTAAAGCCGAGCTTCTCTCAATCACCAATGTTGTGTGTGATTTCATTTTCCCATAGTTGAAAGGGACCTACAGTTTATTGCCGGTTCCGAAAGGCGGATTCTTTCTTTTCATGACAATTATACTACAGGGGGTTTTATCACAACCCCGCTGAGGAGAAGCAGCGTGTTGTCGGCATTCGATCCCGTGTCATCGGCGTTAGAGGCCAACACATAACCCACTGCGCCACAGCGCTCTCAGCGATTATTCTTACTCTACCATTGTTCCTTGATTGGTATTACAATATGCTTTCCAAAGTAAACATGACTTTTTCAAAATAGAATATTTTAGTGACGCCACCTACTGACCAAATTTTTCATTACCCACGAACGATTAAAAGCCGAGATATTGTTTTTAAGTAGCAGTTTATCGAGCAAAGATTAAACCTTAAGTTCTATTTTAAGCTTAGTAGAACCTTTATCGAAAAGCTTAAGTTGCCGCTTGAAATCTCCGAAGTTCATTAACAATTTTTTTACAATATATCAAATGCACATATTTGACGGGAATGGCTTAAACTCGGACTCTCTTCCTTTACAAATTTAAACTAAGATATAACGTGTCTTTGGCAGCGAAAAATATTCGAGATGCATTTAAGGATGTAGCGTGAACACAATGTAAGCGAACACAGTGTTTGTCGTTTGGAACTTTGGTTTCCTTGGGAAACCAGAAACATGTCAATGTTTTAAAAACACTCCCAATGCTATCTGGCATAACAATAAGATAAGTCGACATTTACATACATACATACATTATCAGTGGCCTGCATGCTCCACTAAAAGAGTCGCGGGGGTAATGCGCGCACGCGGGATCTTCAGGCCACTCGATCCTCCGTCATCGACTCTAACTCATCAGCAGCTATGCCCAAGCGCACCCAGGCGAGTTTTTGGACTTGGTCAAACCACCTCGTCCTGGGTCTGCCAAGCGGTCGCCTGCCTGATGGCATTGCATCCAAGGCACGCTTCGGAAGTCGTGATGATGGCGACATTCGTCTCACGTGACCAAACCATCGAAGCATAGCCCTTTCCGTTCGGAGAAGCAGCTGCTCAACATTGAGCTCCCCGCGCACTGCCGTATTTCTCACCCTATCCCGGCGAGTAATTCCCACAACAGCACGAAGAAATCTCATTTCGGCAGCTTGTATTCGCGATCTTATTCTTTCGGTCAATAAACGAATTTCATTACCATAGTTGAGAGTTGGAACAAATACCGAGTTAAAAACCGCTAACTTGGCTTTGACACCAAGCTCGATCTTCCTGATTACAGATCTTCCAAGCTGTTTGAAAATTCACCCAGCTTGGCCAATCCTGCAGGAAAGCTCAGTATTACTCCTCCCATCACTCGTGAAGAAGACCCCGAGATACTTAAACTTCTCCACCTGCTTCAATGGAACTCCACTAACATGTAGAGTGCATTGGACATGTGTTCTGGAAATAACCATAACCTCGGATTTGTCCACGTCAACCCTCGTTCCAGCACAAGCACATATGGCAACAAACCTATCTAGCGCGCTGAAGTTTCATCTGGGAGGATATGAGGACAACTAAGTCATCTGCAAAAAGAAGATGACTTATCCTCAACTCTCCCAATGTAAAACACTCCTCGCCTCGACTGCGCTGCAACATCCAGTCCATATATATAATGAAAAGGAGAGGTGATAAGACGCACCCTTGGCGAAGTCCAACGCCCACGGTGAAAGGTGTTGATTTACTACCGTTAACCCGAACGCAGCTGCTACGGTTTGTGTATAGAGACTAAATGGCCCTCAACAGAGGACCATCAACCCATACTCCTGCAGAACATTCCAGAATTTACTTCGAGGAACTCGGTCATACGCCTTTTCCAAATCTACAAAGCAGCTGTAGATTGGTTTGGCGTACTCCTAAGCCTTCTCGAGTACCATTCTTAGAGTGAAAATCTGGTCGGTTGTACTTCTGCCGTGACGAAACCCGCACTGTTCATCTCCTATCCTGGATTCGACTATAGCTCTAGAACGCGCCTCCAACACATGAGCGTAGACTTTACCGGGGGCATTTAAAAGAGATATGCCCCTATAGTTGGAGCGCTCTTTTTTATCTCCCTTTTTGAAAAGAGGAACAATCACCCCAGTTTGCGAATCGCTAGATATCTCACCTCCATCTGCGTAAGATGTCCATCTCATTAGAAAGCAACACACCATCTTTGCATCTTTGGATTTAACTCCTTCAATTATGTTGAATTTCCTTCCTCTGAGCCGGCGAAGGGTTTGCCAGAACACCTTTTTCGCCTTCCAACTTCTCGCCGAACTCCTTCCAGTACTGCTCTTTAGCTGCTCGCACAGCAAATTTGCAAGTTCTTCGCGCCAGTGTGTATTGGTCACGAGAAGCAGAGTCCCCCAAGAGAATCCAGTCTCTATAGGCCTTCTTCTTCTTTCTGATGTCTTCTTGAACTCCAGATGTTTTAAACAAAGCAGTTCTTTTCTCACTCTCAGCCGCCACACCAAGCCGCTTCTCTCCACAAACATCACGTGCAGAGGCAATGACAGCTGTTGAAAATAGTCGCCATTCTTCCTCTTCATGCGATGGAACAGTTGGAATTTGCTCAAACCTTTCGGATATGTGTCGTGCGAAGTGTTGCCGCACCTCACTGCTCTGTAGTTTCTCCCACCGTAGGCGTGTAACCACTCTATCAGTAAGATATAGCTTACACAACACCAGGTGATGATCAGTTGACAGTTCAGCCCCTCTCAACACACGAACATCACAAACCATCCGTTTTACACACGATGGTACCACAAAGAAATCTATCAACGATTTCTGTGTTCATAATGGACATGCCATTTGCACAGCAAAAATCCAACAACCTCTCTCCGTTCGCGTTTTGATGAGGATCACCGTTCCTCCCAATCACACTCCCCCGTGTTGTTACATCCACACCCACGTGGGCATTGAAGTCACCCATCAGGATATAGGAATCCATCTCAACCACCCTATCAAGGGCCGCATCAATTTCATCCAGGAAAGTCGCATACTCAGACACCTGCACCAGAGCCAAAGTTGATCTTTCAAACTTGAGTTTTAAGATCGCGACTCTCCCTCCTAATGGTATCCACTCAAATACCCTGTCTGCCAGCCTGGGACTTATGAGTATCCCCATTCCCGCGTGCAGACATTTGAGGAGCAACTCCCGATAGAAAGAGTTTCCACCCGTCCGAAATATCCACAGTTTTACTTATTTTTTTTGTTTTTTAGAGTCACACGCGCACTCAAGGCTAAGGCCTTATAACGTATTGAACGTTGTGCGAGCGAAGATAACAGGGAGAAGGAAAGTTTCGCCCAAGTTGATGTTTTGACACACAACCTTAACGGAGTGCAGTGGTTTTTGGGTCATAGATGTTCGTTGACTACTCTCAGGGGTGGTTTGTCCTACATAGGACGAGAGCCGACCAAATTTCGCGTTGGTTATAATTCTCAGTAATTCGTTCATGCACTTTTGGTGTTAGTATTGCATACGCAGAGGATGAATTTCAATTGACCATATACTGTGAGTGTTATGCATGCAGCAGTACGTTTGGTCACTTACCATTCACAACTGTGTTGCATACTTTTTTCCGTATAGGAATTGCTTTTTCTTGGCTATGAAACGAATTTGAACTATAAACCTTCCGCTCGACGGCCGATGATGTTAACCACAGCACCACGGCCACCCCCACCCACAGTTTTATATCCTCTTTGCTTTGTCGAAGAGATACCTACGATATCTTACCGATACCTAGCAGCTTCCTCAACCAGCTCGTGATACTTCCCTGTTAGCGATGAGACATTCCACGTGCCCATCCTAACTCGATGCCGTTGTCTGTTGCCCTCTACTCCCCGCACGCACTGGTTAGTCCATGGCGTGATAACCCCCCACCTCCGTAATGGCTCACGAGGCCACTGCCTCGTGGGTAAAAGGAACCTACAATTTATTACCTATATGTACACTTTGAAGACAAAACGTATGTAACTCTTAATCACCAGATAAAATAAACAATACACAACATTCTGATTTTGCAGTCGGAACCAAAATCAAATCAAATTATATAAATATGTATGTACATACATATGTATGTATGTACATTACAGGTGAAAGGAATATGTTCGTACCTACATATAAGTAAATGACAAAACGAATGGTTTGAGTCTGCCACAACGGTGTAGTTAGAACAATGGCTTTTGTTCGATGTCATTTGATCTTTTCTTGTGGGGTAACCCCATTAAATTTCCAGTCAAGTTCAAGGTTTCAATAACTTATAGCCGAATTGCTAAAAATAGTTTAACTCAATTCGTAGCTTTGGCATTTGAACGACCTAATAAACAACAAAATAACCATATAGTATTTCAACTGTTTCGATTTGCAGTTGAATTGACATTGAATTCTTATGATTCATGTCGCTATTATTTATTTATTAATTTGATTTTTTGTAAGATTCTAATTGGTTTTTAATTATCTAGAAGCATATTTACTACGAGTACGTTGCACATGATCATGTGAATTAAGTGAATTCAAGCATTTCAATTGCAATTGGTAATGGCCTTGTCGATATTGCATCATGCTTTTAATGGTCATGTTCAAATCAGCTCACATAAACTTTCCCCTTTCTAACTAAAAACCTTTTAAGAACTGTCAAACTTACGATAGAAATAGCAATTGATAAGAGTATCTGCTTTCTTAAAACTCACTTAGGTAGAAATGCATGTTTATAATTGTGTGTAGGAAAAACAAATTAACGAATTCATTGTCTGTTATTATCCTCAATAATAACAATACAATAAATAAGCATTAAAACAAGAAGTATCAAAATAAATTTTAAGTATTGAGGAAGAAACGGTCGTTATTGTTCTTTGATGACCTCGAACGAGAATAAAAGTATGTATTTCTGTTCGGGATGTGTTCAGCTCTTTCCTGTTATCTTAAGTTTTCCTTTTTTTTTTTTTTGGTTTATATTCTGGTTCGGTGCCACCTGGCACCGGAAATACCCAAAACTGTATTTATCGGAAATGTGTTTTAAAAATATAGCAAGTATTGGTCGAATCCCTGTGGGGATTTTTCCTTTCAGTATTAAGCGCGACCGAGGGATGGGTATGAATATGGGGATATACATTTTTTTTAGGGTTCCGTACCCAAAGGTAACACGGAACCCTATTACTAAATCTTCGCTGTCCGTCCGTCCGTCCGTCCGTCTGTCACCAGGCTGTATCTTATGAACCAGGCTGTATCTCATGAACGTAATAGTTAGACAGTTGAAATTTTCACAGATGTATTTCTGTTGCCGCTACAACGACAAATGACAAAAACAGAACAAAGTGAATATTTGAGGGGGGCTCCCATACAACAGACATGATTTTCATCCAAAAAATCCCCTTGGTCACATAGGTACTGAACTAAGGTTAGTCGACAATATATTTGTGTCCTTGATGAATTAATCCTACCTGCAAACCTTTTCCCCATATTTATTGTTATTCACCTTTTCACATCGTTGCTGTCAAGTAAGATAACTGATTTGAATTCAATGGTGATTATCAAAGTAATATGCCGATAACCTGCCTGCAACCAAGATCTGTCATCATACAAAAAATGTGATTTAATGTGATGACTGAGGAGGTAACATACATACATAGTCTCTTTCATATATATATGTATATACAGATGGCACGGAACCCTTCGTGCGCGAGTCCGACTCGCACTTGGCCGGTTTTTTTTTTACATTTTAAAAGCATTTTATTAATATTTTTCCGAACAACTTATTCTAGGTAAAACGCTTAAGCCTATCTTAAATATCTTATCTATTTAACGTAGCATACTGGACCTGAACCTTGAGAGCACCGTGGCGCAGTGGGTAGTGTGTTGGCCTCTGACGCCGATGACACGGGATCGAATCCCGACACAGCCATGTCATCGAAAGTGTTTTTCAAGGTGTTTCTCCTCAGCGGGATTCTGACAAAACCCCCTATAGTAAAATTGTCGTGAAAAGCTCCTCGAAATTCGCCGTTCGGAACCGGCAATAAACTGTAGGTCCCTTTCACCTATGAGAAAATCAAGTCAAAATTAAGTTAAGTTGTGTGACAACATGGGTGATTGAGAGAAGCTCGGCTCAGGTTCTTAATGGACTGTAACGCCAACATACATACATACATACAAGGTCAAACATTAAAGGTGGCTGGGGTGAACTTAGAAAAGCCGTGCTTTTCCCATGGACAATTGTATGTAGCATGTTCGCGTGTGTCCAATGCCCAGAATCTTTACATTCTATCTCCAAATGGAAAGACATATAATATCGTCTACAGTAGCGTATTAAAATAACATTCTGTTCCGAGTTCTCTTCTGTGTTCTAAATCAGGAAAGGGGAACCGTGTTACCCCGAATTCAACGCGAGCGAAGCCGCGGGCAAAAGCTAGTATTAAATATTAGTAAAAGTACAGTTGGTGACATAATAAAAAGGCTCAAAAGTGAGAAACGATTTGCTTCCATTCGGCAAAAGGGACGTCCAAACATGTTAACGGACAAGGAAGAAAGGGTCGTAATCAAAAGAGTGAGAGAAGGCCCTAGGATAGCTACAACTAAAATAAAACCGGGGTTGGGAGAAAATCACGGCAAGGTTGTTAACGCTGAAACTGTTAGGAGGTGCATAAGATTGTACTAGAATAGAGGTTGGAGATTCTTGGGACAAAGTTTTATTTTGCGACGAAAGAAAATTTAATGTTTTCGGGTCCCACAGAAGGGTAAAAGTATGGAGGAAAAAATCAGCAAATAAATAAAGAATATTAGCTGGGTACAGTCAGACATGGTGGCACCTCGGCTATGGATTTATGGTGTACGTCTGCGAAAGGTTTGGGTGATTTAGTCTTCATCGATGGAATAATGGACAAGGTTATGTACCTGGACATTTTAAAAGACCATTTGAAGAAGAGTGCACCGAAGCTTGGGAATAGGAGAGAGCTTTCGGTTCTATCAAAACAATGACCCCAAGCAGACTGCTCTTATGGTTAAGACATGGTTTTTTTATAACTGCCCAAAAGTCCTTAATCTTCCACCTCAATCATCGGACGTGGACCCCATAGAAAATCTTTGGCATCAGTTGGAACTACAAGTTCAAAAACACAACATAAGCAATAGGGCACAGTTAAAAATGATTCTCCAAGACGAATGGCACAAAATTTACGAAACAACAACAAAAAACTTAGTGTCTTCTATGCCTCGAAGTGTCAAAAAAGTCAAAGTCAAAAGTGTCAAAAAGTGCCATTCTGCACAAAGGTTACCACACATAGAATTAATTATTTGTTTGTTTATTATTATTTGTATTGTTTGCCCGAATATTTTTGTGAATTCAATTCATGTGCTTTTGTTGAAAAAAAAAATATTTTTCCTTAATTTTTAGTTGAATATTGTTAGGTTTTCAGATGTTTTCTTTTTCTTAATTATTCTTAAATATAATGTATCAGAATACCATCTACATACATACATATGTATGTACATATGTACTTCTTTTTAATTAGGAAATTAAGGGTTTCCTGTTTCAATGTCCCGGTCAAGTTGACATGCAGCCTCCTCGCGGCGAGATATGAGCAATACCCCGACCAGACTGGCGGTTGTACAGAGGGCCAACAAGCCGCCCATGTAAAACAAAACAAGTTATGAAAGAGCAAAATGCCTCGGATAAACAGACAGATTCTCGAAGACGACATGGCGCGAAAAAGGAACACGATTAGAACTCTGTACACTTCTGGAGTTGCTCATAAACTGAAAAGAATCCTCACGCAGTACAAGGCGGATATTTCTGCGATCCACGAAATACGCTGGATGGAAATCGGTATGATGTGAAGAAAAGATTGCGACATCTATTACCTACAGCTCTCACAAAACATTGCATATGTGGGGCTGCGGATATGCAGTTGGAAAGCGATTAAGGTCAAAGGTCATCAACATTAAGTCTATAAGTGATCGCCTGGCTTTGATCCACATCAAAGGCAGATTTTACAACATCAGACTCATATATGCACACGCCCCTACCGAGGAGGCTGAAGACCCCATCAAAGAGGACTTCTATGACCTCTTGAACAACTTTGGGACTTCAATGCCAAAATCGGTAAGGATCACCTTTGGCGGAGTGATCGGAAAGCACAGCCTCCATGATACAACCACCGACAACGGCTTCCGACTCAGAGACCTTGTGATAACTCGTAATGCAGTGATAAGTAGCACATGATTTCCCCGCAAGTGAATCCGAACAGCAACCTGGCGATCTCCGGATGGTCAAACCGCCAATCAAATCGAGCATGTGTTCATTGACGCAAGACACTCGTCAAACATCCTGGATGTGCGAACACCTTAGGCTACCTACAACCCCCCGACAAGAAACCCATGGTATGATGGGGTGTGTGAGTAGAAAACGGTAGCAACCGACTAGGAGTACCAAAAGGCGCTGCAGCGAAAAACCAGGGCAGCGCGTGAGGAGTACCGAGTCAGAAGAAGGCAGGAGAAAAAACTTCTGCAACTAAAGAAAATAATCTTCGCGGCCTCCCAGCTCAAGGATATCGACGAGTCTAGTATAAAAGTATAAAGTAAAAGTATAAAGACAATTATAAAATACGGTTCTTTTATAAGAAAGCTAAAAGCCGTGCAGGAGGCTTCAAGAAAGGCACCCAGGCTCTTCGAAATTTCGAGGGTAATCTTGTCACCGATCCGCAGGGAATAAAGGATGTATGTAAGCAGCATTTCCAGCAGCTGCTTAGCTGGATCAAGAGGGAGTGATAGGCACTGAGGAAATCCCAATTTCAGCCGCTAAAGTAGTCTCAACCAGCATCGATGAAATCGCACAGCTGTTCAAAATCTGAAGAACACCAAGGCCGCTGGCTCAGATGGGTGACCCTCAAAGCTCTTCAAGGCTGGCGGCGAGGTTCTGGTAGGGACCGCATACGACAGCATTCCTCGCAAAGAATTGTTTGATGCGATGGCCGAATTCGGTATCCCAGGATTACTGATCCAGCTGTGTCGCGCTACGCTAAAAAATACGCGATACACCGTGAAATTCGGTTATAGGACATCTGAACCATATGAAGCATTCACCGAGTGTGACTACTTGAATTTGGTGATGAAACAGATAATGCGACGGGCAGGCTTCAACAGTGAAGGGACTATCTTCTACAAGTCTATCCAGCTACTAGGATACGCGGGTGATATTGGCATTATGACGCGATCTCAGCGTGACGTTGTAGAAGTTTTCACAGCGATCGAGGAACAGGCGAAACGAGTTGGGCTTAAAGTCAACGAGGATAAGACAAAGTACATGCTATCAAGCAAAAACCGATCCGTCGCTTACCATCGTGGGAGAAATATAACGATTGACAGCTATAATTTCGAGGTGGTTAAGGAATGTGTCTTCCTCGGGGCAAAACGTTAACTTCACAAACGACACCCACAGTGGAGATCCGGCATTGAATCGCTCTTGGCAATCGCTGCTACTTCGATTTTGCCAAACACCTGGGGTCAAAACTCCTCTCTCGAAGAACCAAGAAGAAGGTGGATGGGGGAGAAGACATAACCGCGAACACCAACGCTCCAGCTAAGAGGGGCTTCGACTCCCAGCCCCTGGTTCGAGAAGAAGAGGAAAACCGAACATCCGGTATAAAGACAAAGTAATCGCGGACTTAAGATGAATTGGTCTTGATAACTGAAAGCTTCGCGCCCGGGACCGTCAAGGATGAAGGGCCGCTATAGCTCAGGCTCAGATCCTCCATGGATTGCCGGCCTCATAAGTAAGCAAGTAAGCATACATGTGTTCAGTTTTCTAATGAAGTACGAAGAAATTGCCCTTCACTTTTTATTTCTTCTTCTTTGGTGGCGTTACAGCCCATGAGGACCAGAGCCAAGCTTCTCTCAATCACCCTTGTTGTGTGTGATTTATTTTTCACACAGGTGAAAGGGACCTACTGTTTAATGCCGATTCCGAATGGCGTGAGCCGAGAAGCTTTTTCATGGCAAGTTTACTACGGGGGGTTTTGCCAGTACCCCGACGAGGATTAACGTCGCGAAATAAACATTCGATGGCGTTGGTGTTATCGGGATCCGAGCTCGCTCATCGTGCGCCAAAGTCCAACACACTAACCACTGCGCCACGGCGCGGCGCCCTCTTTTTTAAATATGATATTATCGTAAACATTATCCGAATCGGCATGGCAGATTTTATTCCCAGCAAGATTAAAAGCACCAGGCCTAAGGATAATACGTGGTTCGACTCGAGCTGCAAAGAGGCTATTAGGCTCAGGGAGCTAAGTTTTCGGACCTACAAGGCAAACAGTTCTGAGGAAAACCGAAAAAAGTACATACGAGCCAGAAATGACTGCAACTCCCACATTCGACGGATTAAGTTCCAATCCGACCAAAAATTAAGGCGTAAAATCCTTCAATGTCCCAAAGGTAGCAAAAGTTTCTGGTCGTTTGTAAAAAACGTAAAAAACTCAACTAAGTCGTCTATACCGACGCTCATCCACAATGACATCCCAGCTGTCACCCCCTTAGACAAAGCTAACCTACTTGCTGCCCATTTCGCAACCAGTTCTCACCTGCCAGCTTGTACTTTGTCTCCGCCTGTACTAGAGTGCGTCAATTCCACCATGGGGCTAATCCACTTCCGCACTCGTACAGTCGCAAGGGTTCTTAAAGACCTCGACATATACAAATCCGCTGGTCCAGATGGTATTGCCTCAATAGTTCTGAAGAGGTGTTCTTCTACGCTGGCAAAACCACTGCGTAAGCTTTTTCACCTTTCCTACACCTCTGGGCTTTTTCCGAGTAGGTGGAAAACAGCATTTGTCCAGCCTATACCCAAAAAAGGCGAATCATCTTCTCCCTCCAACTACCGACCCATTGCACTAACGTCCCTTCTTTCCAAGGTCATGGAAACGCTGATTAACCGTCAGCTTATGAAATATCTTGAATCACGGAAACTCCTCAATGACCGCCAATACGGTTTCCGCAGCAACAGATCCACTGGTGATATGATGGCATATCTCGCTGAAAAGTGGAATCACTCGCTTCACCAAGCAGGTGAAAGCAAAATTGTTGCACTGGATATTTCGAAAGCATTTGACAGGGTTTGGCATGAAGCCCTTTTGTCGAAAATGCGTGCTTTTGGGATCGATGAGTCTCTCTTTCAATGGATTAGAAGCTACCTTTCGAATCGTTCAATTCAAGTTGTTTTGGACGGATTCAAGTCTGATACTCACTTTGTAAATGCCGGTGTTCCCCAGGGCTCCGTTTTGTCTCCGACACTCTTTCTTATTTTTATAAATGATCTCTTGTCTGTTACTTCTAATCCAATTCACTCCTTCGCTGACGACAGTACCCTCAGCTTCTCATATTCGCTCACCAGTTTACGACCCTGCACTTCGGTTGTAGATAATGAGCGGCAGCGTATGTTAAGCTCATTAAATTCCGATATCGACAGCATCATCCAATGGGGTAAAAATAATAGAGTGGAATTTAATGCTTCCAAAACACAATGCTGTCTCTTGTCGTTAAAGCGTATAAATAACCCGCAGCCATTATCCATGAATGGTACTTGCATCTCAGAAACTGAAAAGCTTTCCATCCTGGGTATGAGTGTTGCTCACAATCTTAATTGGAGCGACCATATATTCAGTGTCGCCAAGAATGCTGCGAAATGCCTAGGATTCTTATACAGATGCAAGAAATATTTCTCACCCTTAGATCTGGCTACAATCTATAAGGCGTTCATTCGCCCCAAATTAGAGTTTAACGCTCATGTCTGGTCCGGTGCTTCCAAGACCTCACTGCACCTACTAGACAGAATACAAAAACGAGCCATAAAACTGATAGGTGACTCCAGCATTACCAAAACATTAGACTCGCTGGAACACCGCAGGAATGTTACCTGCCTCTCCCTGTTTTATCGTTACTACTACCAAAAATGCTCTGATGAAATAGCCAGTTGCATTCCGCCCCTTCAACATTTCTCCCGCAATACACGTCTCTCTAGGAATGCTCACCAATATACTCTGAAGCCCGCTTTCGGACGTACTGTCAAATATAGAGAATCTTTCATTAACCGAACCACACGAATCTGGAACTCCCTGCCGGATTCGGTTTTCCCCCCTCAATGCAACATGCAAGCATTTAAGATCAATGTCCATCGGCATCTCCTCTATTCCTCTTCCTCTCTACCTTCTGCCCGCACTGTGTCACCGACATAATAAGGTTATTAGACCTTGAGTGCGCGCAAATTATTAAAAAAGAAAAAAAAAAAAAATGTAAATATGTACACTGTATGTTGGCGTTACAGTCCATGAAGAACCTGAGCCGAGCTTCTCTCAATCACTCATGTTGTGTGTGATTTCATTTTCACATAGGTGAAAGGGACCTACAGTTTATTGCCGGTTCCGAACGGCGAATTTCGAGAAGCTTTTCATGACAATTTTACTACAGGGGGTTTTGTCAGAGCCCCGCTGAGGAGAAACACCGTGAAAAACACGTTCGATGACATGGCTGTGTCGGGATTCGATCCCGAGTCATCGGCGTCAGAGGCCAACACACTACCCACTGCGCCACGGTGCTCTCAATATAAATATGTACACACATATGTATATATGTAGGTAGTCTTATGGGACTAGGGGGGTAGCATCTATCCGACGGAAGCCGGCCTGTTAAGAAGTGAGAAGAGCCACCGCAGACGGACACTTTGCGGCACTGTTAGTAAGTCTCATCCCCACCTCCTCGTGGTGCCATGTGGAGATTTCCTCTGGAAATTAAAAACGGGGAAGGGCGAATGCGAATTTCCTGGCCAAGAAACAGGTTCAGTCGGTTGGCTACGGCCTAGTAAGCCGTACCGTAAACAATTTCACAAATGCAGAGACAACCACAAACCTCGGATTTAACGCACGGACTATATGTTGACGATCCCCGCAAATGTATTAAAGAACAGGAGTATCGGTTCAGCACCTGGAATGTTAGGTCCCTTAACAGACCGGTTGTGGCCGAAAAGGTAGAAAACGTCATAAACTACAGTAAAGCAGACATTACTGCACTCCAGGAAGTGCGATGGGACGGACCGGATAAAAAGAGAATGAAAAACTATGACATACGAGTATACTACAGAAACTGCTACAAGGAGAACAAACAGCGACTATTTGGATGCGAATTTGTTGTTCGTGGTGTACTTAGGCAAAAAGTCTTAAGCTTCCGGCATGTGACCGAACGTCTCATAACAGTCCGCATCAAAGCTATCTTCGGGAACATCAGCATGATATGCATTAACGTCCCCACAGAAGAAAAAGACAACAGCGTTAAAGATGACTTCTATAGCTCCTGGATAAAACATAGGCTCAATGTCTCAGCAATGACACCAAGATTGTCCTAGTAGATTTCAACGCGAAGCACGGTAAGGAGGATATCTTTGAACGAGTCGTAGGAAAGCACAGCCTACACGACACCACGTCCGAAAACGGATTCAGGCTAATAGACTTTGTGATGAGGCGCACACGATCCCCACATCTCAATATTCATAAGGAGACGTGACGGTCTCCTGATAAATTACCTGTTAATCAAATCAATCATATTGCGATCGACACTGGGCATTCTTCCAGCATCTTGGATGTCCGGGCTTTCCGAGGAGCCAATGTGGACTCGGATCATTACTTTGTTGCAGCCAAGGTGGATATCGTGAATACTGCGGACTCAAGTAGGACCATCAAAATTTGACGTCGGGAAGCTGTAATCGCAAGAGACCGCCAGGAACTTTGCCGACCGTGTCTCCCTCCAGCTCTTTCAAGAGCCGATGCAATGGAGACGTAGTCGGAGAAACCCTTGGTTTGTTTAGAGCTTGTGAGCTCTATGAGCGGAAAAGAAGGGAGGAGCACGCGCTCTTCAGAAGGAAAAAGAAAGATCATGAGAAGCGCGTGATCGAGGAGATGGAGATAAGTTATCACAGGAACGACGTTTGAAAGTTTTTTTTTAAGAGTAAAACGAACATGCCAAGATTATAATGCTAGAATGCGAGCCTGCGTTCTACACGGACACCGTAATTGAATCACAGTCGATACTGATTCTGCGGACTGTATAACGGCGAAGATGGCCAAGATGCCGCTGTCGGGCAGAACGCACCATTCACATTGGACGAAGATGAGAGAGAAATTTGACCTAGACGAGGTTAAGATAGCGATATCAAAACTAAAGTCTAATAAAGCTGCTGGCGCAAGCGGCCTGTCTGCTGAGCTATTTAAAGCTGCTGGAAATGATTTGGTTAGGAACATGCACCAGCTCATCTGTTAGATCGGAAGAAGATCGGTCGGAAGAAAGCATGAATGAATTGAATCTCAGCATCGTTTGGCCTGTTTATAAAAAGGTCTTTTAGATCATTTCTGCCGTGCTGTGTGGTTTTTTTTTTTTTTTTTTTTTTTTCTTAATAATTTGTTTTTAAGGTCTAATAACCTTATTATGTCGGGGACACAGTGCGGGCAGGAGGTAGAAAGGAAGAGGAATAGAGGAGATGCCGATGAACATTGATCTTAAATGTTTGCATGTTGCATTGAGGGGGAAAACCGAATCCGGCAGGGAGTTCCAGATTCGTGTGGTTCGGTTAATGAAAGATTCTCTATATTTGACAGTACGTCCGAAAGCAGGCTTCAGGGTATATTGGTGAGCATTCCTAGAGAGACGTGTATTGCGGGAGAAATGTTGAAGGGGCGGAATGCACTTGGCTATATCATCGGAGCATTTTTGGTGGTAGTAACGATAAAACAGGGAGAGGCAGGTAACATTCCTGCGGTGTTCCAGCGAGTCTAATGTTTTGGTAATGCTGAAGTCACCTATCAGTTTTATGGCTCATTTTTGTATTCTGTCTAGTAGGTGCAATGAGGTCTTGGAAGCACCGGACCAGACATGAGCGTTAAACTCTAACTTGGGGCGAATGAACGCCTAATAGATTGTAGCCAGATCTAAGGGTGAGAAATATTTCTTGCATCTGTATAAGGAGCCTAGGCATTTCGCAGCATTCTTGGCGACACTGAATATATGTATGGTCGCTCTAATTAAGATTGTGAGCAACACTCATACCCAGAATTGAAAGCTTTTCAGTTTCTGAGATGCAAGTGCCATTCATGGATAATGGCTGTGTGGTTGCCTGAAACCATTCATGGACAAGGTTCCAATGTGGCTTCAGGCGAGGAAAATCCACAATTGACCAAATGTTCATAATGCGGCAGATCTCGGAAAAGACGCATGAATTTCAGGTCTACACACACCACTTTTTCGTCGATTTTAAAGCCGTATTCTCGCTGCTCCATTAAGGTCGGTAAGGAGTTAACCGAGACCTTCGATGTCAAAAAATGTTGGTTGTCTGTAAAGTCGGGATACGGACGATTATTTTGCGTGATAACGTCATTAGAAAACATGGGGGTGGCCGTGGTGCAGTGGTTATCATCATCGACCGCCGAGCGGAAGGTTTATTGTTCAAATTCGCTTCATAGCCAAGAAAAAGTAATTCCTATATGGACAAAAAGTATGCAACGCAGTTGTGAATGAAAAGTGACCAGACGTACTGCTGCAGGCATAACACTCACAGCATATGGTCAACCGAAATTTATCCTCTGCGTATGCAATACTAAAGTGCTTGAACGAATTACTACGGACTATAACCAACGCGGAATTTGGTCGGCTCTCGTCCTATCTAGGTCTAGGACAACCACCCCTGAGAGTAGTGAACGAACATCAACGACCCCAACCACTGCACTCCGTTCAGGTTGTGTGTGTCAACACATCATAAGAGAATATAAAAAAAAAAAAAAAAAACTCTTGAACCTGCGCGAGTCTCTAAAAAAAAAAAAAAAATTAAAAATGAACAACACGCGGTGTTCCCAAGCGGTCCACCATCTAAGTACTAACCGCACCCGACGCTGGTTGATTACGGTATTCGGACGGCAGCCGATACATACATACATATGAGATTGTTCCGACAGTGTTGTGATTTGGTAAGGAAACGAGCAATTATTAAGCGCACGCGTTCATGAGTATTTGGCTGTGAGCAGTTTTTTCGATTTGGAAATGGGCACATACATATGTACATATGTATGTATATATGTATGTATATACAACATTCATACAACATACAAGCTCCAGACTACTTTTTCACACGATTTCTTCAGAATCGTATTTGTCGTCTATAAACAGAATTAGGGTGTATGCAGGTATGTATGTATCACCTGGATTACTGATTACTCCTAAAAGTATGCCTACGTCATCGCAAAATTGTTTTCCCCAAGTATGCAAGCAAAATTATATCCCATAGGCAAAATAGATGCCTCTCTATCGCTTGTTTCGCGCTCTTGCCTACAAGCTCAGCTCAGGCGGATCGTGACAATGAGTCATACTTTTTCGTACGTGCAGCCGGTGTTCATCGTTTTATAAGACGTTATCACGTCAAAAGCGCAATAATGAACGAACAACACTAAACTTTTCCAATAAATTCACAATTTTAATTTCTTCACCTAACTTAATCTAGACTTACAACTTATTTCGTATAGCTACCCTACACCGTCTCGTATTTCAAAAAAAAACCGGCCAAATGAGAGTCGGACTCGCGCACGAAGGGTTCCGTACCATCTGCATATACATATAAATATGAAAGAGACTATGTATGTATGTTACCTCATTAGTCATCACATTAAATCACATTTTTTGTATGATGACAGATCTTGGTTGCAGGTAGGTTATCGGCATATTACTTTGATAATCACCACTGAATTCAAATCAATTATCTTACTTGACAGCAACGATGTGAAAAGGTGAATAACAATAAATATGGGGAAAAGGTTTGCAGCCAGGATAAATTCTTCAAAGACACAAATATATTGTCGACTAACCTTAGTTCAGTATGTGACCAAGGGGATTTTTTGGATGAAAATCGTGTCTGTTGTATGGGAGCCCCCCTTAAATATTCATTTTGTTCTAATTTTAGTATTTGTCGTGGTAGCGGCAACAGAAATACATCATCTGTGAAAATTTCAACTGTCTAACTATTACGGTTCATGAGATACAGCCTGGTGACAGACGGACGGACGGACGGACAGCGAAAAGAATTCACTATCAAAAAAAAAAAAATGAAACTCCAATCCCACGATTCGAACACCCGTACCCAGATTGCTCTGTTCAACGACTTAGCCCGCACCGCCAACAATGACCTTAACGACGGCTATTTTAAATATGTACATGCCTATCTATCGGTTGTTTCGCTCAGGCGGAACGTGACAATGAGTCATACTTCAGGATTCAGACAAGGCTACGCACTGGATCTACTTCAAGTCTGCACAATTGCTTGCATACGCTGATGACGTGATTGGCAGCGAGATGTCAATGAAGCTCTTGTGAGCATGCAAACAGAAGCACTTAAAGTGGGTCTGAAAGTAAGCAAGGACAAAACCAAATATATAGTGTCGTCAAAGAAAGACGCACAATACCCAAGTCTTGGCCATAACGTCACTATTGCCAGCTATAACTTTGATGTAGTCAAAGATTTCGTCTACCTTAGCTAACAAGCGGCAACAACACCAGCGCTGAGATTAGACGCAGAATAACTTTTGCCAACCGCTGTTTCTTCGGACTCAAGGGACAATTGAGTAGTAGAGTCCGGAAAACTAAGGTCCAATACAACAATCATTTTTTGTTAATTTTTGTGTGGATAATTTCGTGAGCAAATGTATGTACGTACATGCTTAAAATCAATATCAGAATAAGTATGTGATCACATTTGAAGGATGCAGCCTAACACCGTCATTTGTCGGAGACCTTGGAGAATGAGCATGTGAGCTAAGTTTTCATAAATCGTGAGTCAATCCATTTTCCACCAAAGCACGACTTTTTCTGATTAAGTAGCTTGATACATAAATTATACGTAATATATGTATATATATGTATGTTTGCACATACATGTATACATACTATGTTAATACGAGGGTATGGTGAAAAGTTTTCACGCCGTTACAAAGATGGCGTTACAATTCGCAGACATTAATATTGTTTGTATGTTCTCTCGAGCAGTTTGTTTACACGAATTTTGGCAGTAGACTTTTGCGTCTTTTTCATTAAAATGGATAAACTTGAAAATCGTGCGGTAATAGAATTCTTCGTTTTGGATGGATTAACCCCCAAAAAGATTCGTCCGAAGTTGACAAAAATGTACCAAGATTCTGCTTCTTCGATGCCGAACGTTAGAGTTAGTTAGAGAGGGTACGGGGGTGGGACAAAGTCGCATGATCACTGCGGCTACTGAGGTGTTTGTTGACTGGGCAGTGTCCAGTAAGAAAACCTGTGATTAAGCGATTCTGACTCCTCGAAAGCATCAGGAGTTGTTTCGTTCTACTGAGAGATGTAGTTGGGAGGAACAACTTGGCTTGTCTGCTACCTTTCGTTTGTAGTGATCCGTCGTGTTCCTTAACCAATTGTTTATGCAGCTTTTGGTGGTGCTGATGGGTATGCCGCAGAAAGGCCGTGGCATCATAAACCATTTATGGTGTCTGGGAAGCACTTCGCATTTAGTAAAAAAGCTGAGTGGTCCGTAGCTGTGAATATTTTTCATTACTTCTGGGAAGGAATACTAATGTTTGGTTGGAGGAAACTCAAAACCAAGTGCGTTAAAACCAAAGGAGATTACGTAGAGAAATTAAATATTTTTTTTTTGACGTGATAACGTCTTATAAATCGATGAACACCGGCGGCGCGTGCGAAAAACTATGACTCATTGTCACGTTCCGCCTGAGCTGAGCGTGCAAGCGAGAGCGCGAAACAAGCGATAGTGAGGCATCTCTTTTACCTATGGGATTGAATTTTGTTTGCATACTTGGGGGCATGAAAAAAAGTGCGATGACGTAGGCATGCTTTTAGGAGTAATCAGTATTCCAGGTGATACATACATATATACATGCATGTTAAGTACCGGAATACGATCAGACGTATTTCTGTGAAATAAAAACACAAAGCAGTTAACCCTTAAGTATGAAATACCATTGCTAAGTATCGGAGTACGGTCGGACGTACTTCCATGACGTACATATGCATGTACATATATAATTCTGTTTTTAGACGCCAAATACGATTCTGAAAAATTCGTATGGAAAAGTCTGGAGTTTGTATGTTGAATATACATATATACACACATATGTACATATGCATGTGCCCATTTTCAAATCGAAAAAAAAAATGCTTACACAAAATTACTTATGAACGCGTGCGTTTAATAATTGCTCGTTGGGTAGCGCACACTCACGGGCAGCTCATGAGTGTTTGCGTTTCCTTACCAAAATCACAACACTGTCCGAGCCATCTCATATGTATCGACTGTCGTCCGAACACCGTAATCAACCAGCGTCGGGTGCGGTTAGTAATTAGATGTTGGACCGCTTGGAAACATCGCGTGTTGTTAATTTTTCATCAATGTTTTCTAATGACGTTACAGACTTTACAGACAACCAAAATAATTTTTTTTTTTAAGTTAAAATAGCAATCTGTCAATAAAGGCCAACAAATGGAAATAGTTATACTTCGAGCAATAATGAATTTCTTTCATGAGTACACAGGGATATGTGTACATGTGTATGCACATATGTAAGTACACACATATGTATGTACAGGTCCAACAACAATCTGAATTTGTCAACTTACCAACACGTGCTATGTACTTAGATAAGCCCAAATTTTCCCAACACAATGAAATATACATACATAGATCCATATGTACATATGCATATATGTACAAATGTACCTACATAGATTCCATTGTCATTTACTATATACTTAACAAAAATTCAAATGTAGCTAATACAGCTTAACATTTGCTTCCATACTCAAGGTTGAATACTTTTCCATTTTCTTTTCTGGTTTTGTTCTTTTATTTTAAGAAGAAGAATCCAAAGTACACACATACTACATACATATATCGAATAGGTCTTAAACACAGATTTATCATGACAAGTTGGATTTCCTGACATTATTGTCAATTCAATAGAACCCTGTCAATAAGCAGCCTGATGAGTGAACAGTTGGCGATTAGTTGACTGTTTAGGATTTCCGTGCGATTTGCTTTTCTTATAGGGGTCAACCGATGTGTGGCAATGATTTGTTTCCGTTTGATCCGATGATAATGTTTTTTTTTTTTCTTGTTTTTGTATAAAAGGCTAACTATATTAATGCGGCATTAATTACATTTTTATATGATGTATGTATGACCGTAGCAGATGCTAGCTTTAGTAAATTATTTATTAAAAATATTTTATTTTCAAAGAGCACTTTGTTGTTAGGTAGCTACATCCATATGTATGTAGTATGTAAATAAATAATAAATTCTTTTCATTGAAATCAATCAGTACCTAGTGGCTTATGCGGATGTACACAAGAATGTATCTCATACTTATGGATATGTATATCTATACATTTGTGTATACACACTTTTAGCTTTAAGAAATGTACATACATACGTGTATATTGAACTTGGTTGCACGATAATTATAGTGTCTTACCAGGAAAAAATGAGCATATTTGGTCTTTAGAAGCATGTTAAATTAATTCAGCTACATTAAGATTAAGAACTCTATCGGAGCGGTTTGTTCATTGACCCCTCGTCATCGCATACGTATTTAGTATGTACATACATATGTATTTAACCTTGAAAAGTATGCTATACGTATTAAAAATATATGTACATACATAGAAATGTAGTTTCTCTAGAATATTGTATCAGAACCATCACAACTTATACATTTTGTATTTCAAATTATGGAAACAAGTTTAGATTGGACATACATACGTATGTAATCGAGGTAAGGTTCTGAACGTGTTTTCTTATCGAATATAACAAGATCCGTTGGCTATTATTGCATTACCAAAAGTTGCAAAAATTATAAAAATGTAGACTCTCTTGAGTAAATACCTTAGATGTCTGATGTTTATTTCTGTAAGTTCTATCACTATTGATTAAGTACAATCATTTCTTTTTACGATTATGTAAGAAATTTAAAGCTTCAATATCCAGCGATAACAAAGATTCAAAAAGTTGCATAAAAAAACGACTGGTTGCTATTTTGTAATTTTGGAAAATGTAATCAAGTCTGATGTCATATTGGAAACTATTACATTACCAAGATTTATGTGTATTTTACGTATTTTTTTTTAAATTCAGGAAAAGATAATTCTCTTAATGGAATAAAATATATTATTCTTCTTTGGTGGCGTTACAGCCCACGAAGGACCAGAGCCAAGCTTCCCTTCAATCATCCATGTTGTGTGTGATTCTATTTTTCACACAGGTGAAAGGGACCTACAGTTTAACGCCGATTCCGAACGGCGTGAGTCGAGAAGCTTTTTCTAGGCAAGTTATACTACGGAGGGTTTTGCCAGTATCCCGCCGAGGAGGGACGTCGCGAAATAAACATTCGATGTCGTTGGTGTTATCGGGATCCGAACTCGCTCATTGTACGTCAGAGTCCAACACACTAACTACTGCGCCACGGCGCCTTCAAAATATATTATTGGCTACATTAAATACTCGTAATAGCTTTAAATAGATATTTAAAAGCAATTTGAAATTAAATTTATTGCCAAATATACGATCTAAATTTAAATGTCCCTAACAACTTTGATACGCTACAATAACAAATTTTAACAATACTCGTAAATAAAGAAATCGGTCTAGCGTGTTAAGATCATACAATGCCGATTGAAAGTTGTCATTCTGCTCCTTGAAGCCTTTAACTACCCATATTCAGACTTATTGCTAGTGACGCGTAACGATCCTAAGCTATTTTTATGCACATACAATCTAAACTCGTTTGTTAATTGGGAAAACCGTTCTTTGTTATTTGTATGAGTATATAAATAGTTTACTATCATATGGGGGCATACTGCGAGTGTTTTCACATTAGTTCTTAGAATTCGTGCACTCTAAGTAGCGCGGCTGTGACCTTAACTACAACAAATGAATAAACCACTTTCAAAATGAAAACTTGCCACCATTATCACGGCTACATAACGTTCTCACTCAAACGCAACGGAATTGAATGAAATCCCAAAGAAACAAACAAAGAAGAAATATGACGTCTGCGACCGTTTAGCGAAAACTGGATTTGTGCTTTAATTGTAGTCACAGCCGCTTATCCAACAACACAAGGTGATCCCCTGATGAGTCGTCGTCGATTCTTATAGTGAACGATATTATCTCGATATTACGTTTCTTTTTTTTTTTTTGTGTGCATTCTTACGTTTAGGTCTTCTATGTAGACTTCGGTCGGGGTCTTTCCGAAATGAGTAAACCGATTTTGAGAATCTCAAAAACCAGAAGTGTATTTTAACGCACAGTCTTAGTAAATCCCCATTCACAAAACCACCTACTGATGCAGCACGCCGTAGGCAGGTCAACGCATGCTATCCAGGTGAAGTGCTGTTACATGGTCAGCACATTCACTGTCACGAGACAGGTGTTCAATATTCATGTATATGTGGTTCAATACATAGTATCTGAGGGGTTTCCCGAATTTGTTGACAGAGATGATTCGTTCATGGAAAAATCTCTCTTCAGCCAATATACCTACTCTAATCGACTAATATCATACATAAGTATGTCATAAATGGTTCGAAATGTGTCTGGCACATTTCAACTATTCTAACTATTAATTCGATAACAATTAATACTAATAACAGACTGTATATGGGTGTGTAGACAGGTAATGGTTGTTAATGGCTGTACAAGATGAGGAATACCAACCTGTATATATGTATGTACCTACGTATGTATGTACATATGAATATATGCAGGTTTCCGCACACCTTCCTTGTGCCAACCAGGACAAGTGGGTGTTGTTTTCCTCTTTTTGGTCAAGTGGACACAAATGCCAGAAACAGACATTTCTTTTTTCGTATTTGATAAATTGGTGTATTCATTGCATTGGTGCTGACAGTTCACTTGAACTTGTTGAATCTGCATACGGGGGGATTTTCATGAAATCAACATAATGATTTCTACTTTTGAATGATTTTCAGTCGAAAAGAAAGTATTGTCGAGCTGAGTGAAAAAACACGTTTTCTGATGTAACTTTAACACCCTTCAATCGATTTGGATAGGATTTGGATAAGAATGCGGACGGTCAAGCGACATCTGGGAATGATAATATCGCATCGATAGTTCTAAAAATCCTCTCAGACCGCAGTCGAAGTCAAGTTTTGGCATAAGAATACAACTTACTGACTTCAAATGTTTAACTTAGGCGAAAATCAAACTCTATTATGTATTTGGATATTGTATTGTAAAATAAAGCCCGAAATGTTGGGAATTGGGGATCGTGCCCGCCTGCAATCATTGTCATAGATCAGTAGATTAATGTGCTTCAAATTCACGATACCTAACCGGTTTTTCGTTTTGTTCTTTCTGTACAAATAACGGCCAAAAATGTTGATTTTGTACCAAATTTCCATTATGTGTGACTCCTGATTTGATAGATATATTAATAACAACGAAGAACTAATCTTAAACATTCCTATCCGTTCAGAACATACATATGTCGCGTATCTTACCCATTACCTTGCTATTAACCCAGCATCATCCGGAAAGTTTGGTGAATAATTCGCCGTGGCGCAGTGGTTAGTGTGTTGGATTCTGACGAACGATGAACGAGTTTGGATCCCGATAACACCTTTGAATGTTTATTTCGCGGCTTCCCTCCTCGACGGGGTACTGGCAAAACCACCCGTAGTATACTCGCCATGAAAAAGCTTCTCGACTCATGCCGTTCGGAACTGACATTAAACTGCAGGTCCCTTTCACCTGTGTGCAAAATAAATCACCCACAACATGGATGATCGAGACAAGTTTGGCTGTGGTTTTTCATAGGCTGTAACGTCACCAAATAAGAAGAATAATTCACTCTGTTTTTTTTTTTTTTGTGAAACAATTTAGCCCAATTTCCAAACATTTCTTTACTCGTTTTACCTTTTTAGTAACAAAAACGAAAAAAAAAACAAACAAGCAATCTTCTTCTTTAAGCACTCTGTTGGTAAACTCTCATAAACTTATCCACCCAGCTTAACTTCCTTAACTAGAAGGAATCTTCACGCAGTATAAGGCGGATATTACTGCGGTCCAGGAAATACGCTGGATAGGAAATTGCGACATTTATTACAGCTGTCACAAAAGGTTGCACTTACTGGGATGCGGATTTGTAGTGGGAAAGCGGTTAAGGTCGAAGGTCATCGACTTTAAACCTATAAGTGATCGCCTGGCTGTGATCCGCATCAGAGGCAGATTTTATAACGTCAGCCTTATATGTGCACACGCCCCTACCGACGAGGCTGAAGACCCTATCAAGGAGGACTTCTATGACCTCCTGGACAACGCCTACGGAGCTTGTCCGGAGTACGATGTAAAAATCGTGCTCGGGGACTTCAACGCCAAAATCGGTAAGGAGAACGCCCTTGGCGGAGGGATCGGAAAGCACCGCCTCCACGATACAACAACAGATAACGGCTTCCGATTCGCTGACTTTACGACAGCTCGTAGCGCGGTGATAAGTAGCACAAGATTCCCTCGCAAGCGAATCCACACAGCAACCTGGCGATCTCCGGACGGTCGAACCGCCAACCAAATCGACCGTGTGCTTATTGACGCAAGGCACTCGTCAAACATCCTGGATGTGCGAATATTTAGAGGGGCAAATGTCGACTCTGACCACTTCCACTTCTAGCAAGATTCAGAGCTCGACTGTCCAATGTCAGAAAGCTGCACCAGCCCATCAGGAGGAAGTTCGACATTGTAGAAGTCGGCACAGCTATTCAGAAGCTGATGAACAACAAGGCCGCAGGCTCAGATGGCTTGCCATCAGAGCTCTTCAAGGCTGGCGGCGATGTTCTGGTAGGGAGCATGCACCAGATCATCTGCAGAATTTGGGAATATGAAGGCATGCCCGACGACTGGAATACCAGCTCTATATGCCCCATCCACAAAAAAGGCGATCCTACCTCTTGCAAGAACTATAGAGGTATATCCCTGCTCAATGTCGCATACAAGATCCTGTCCAGCGTATTGTGTGAACATCTAAAACCATTTTGCACCGCACTAATCGGCAGCTACCAGTGCGGCTTCCGGCCCGGCAAATCAACTATAGATAAAATGTTCACACTTCGACAAATCCTGGAAAAGACCAACGAGTTTCGAATCGATACACACCATCTTTTCATCGATTTCAAAAGCCGCATACGACAGCATTCATCGTGAAGAACTGTTTGGGGCGATGGCCGAATTCGGGATCCCGGTAAAACTGATCCAGTTGTGTCGCGCCACACGACGCGATGCACCGTGCAACTCAGTTCTAGGACCTCGGAACCATTCGAAACATGCACCGGATTTCGGCAAGGAGATGCGCTGTCATGTGACTTCTTCAACCTGGTGCTGGAGCAGATAGTGCCACGGGCAGGCGTCAACAGGGAAGGCACTATCTTTTACAAGTCCATCCAGCTGCTAGGATACGCGGATGATATCGACATCATCGCGTGTTCTCGCCGTGGCATTGTGGAAGCATTCACGGCGATTGAAGAACAGGCGAAACGAGTTGGTCTTAAGATCAATGAGGATAAAACGAAATACATGCTGTCAAACAAAAACCAATCCGTCGCTCACCACCTGGGACAAAATATAACAATTGACAGCTACAATTTCGAGGTAGTTAAGGAGTTTGTCTACCTCGGGGCAAACGTAAATTCCACAAATGACACCACAGTGGAGATCCGGCATAGAATCGCCCTTGGCAACCGCTGCTACTTCGGCTTGTCCAAACAACTGGGGTCAAAACTCCTCACTCGAAAGACCAAAGTCATGCTTTACAAAACGCTCATTCTGCCAGTCTTGCTGTACGGAGCCGAAAGCTGGACGATAAGCAGGACAGCGGAGCTGATTTTGGGTTCTTTCTGCGCCGGATATTTGGTCCTGTCTGTGAGGAAGGTGAGAAGAAGAAGACACAACCGCGAACTCTACGAGCTGACCAAGATGTGGATATAGTCCGGAAGGCAAGGATCCGTCGACTACACTGGCTCGGCCACATCGAGCGCATGGACATCAACGCTCCAGCTAAGAGGGCCTTCGACTCCGAGCCTCCTGGTTCGAGAAGAAGAGGAAGACCGAACCTCCGGTATAAAGACTAAGTAACCGCGGATGTAAGACATCTTAGTCTTGACAACTGGAAGCAGCGTGCCCGGGACCGTCAAGGATGGAAGGCAGCTATAGCTCAGGCTCAGATCCTCCATGGATCGCAGGCCTGATAAGTAAGTAAGTAAGTATATCTAGTATACATAAATACATAAGTACATACATACACATACATAGGTATATATACATATAATAACTTGTTCTTTCTAAAATATCTATCTCTGACGTCCCTTTTCACTCTTTAAAAGAAATGAATTATGAACGATTTGATGACCTATGAAGATTACTTTGTTTTTTTTTTTTTTGTTTTTTGTCCACTGACAATATTATTGTCATTTTAAAATGAATACAAAAAAATTAGGTACATTACGTACATATGTATGTTAATCGAAATATTCCCTTTTGATTATTCGCAAGAATTTATTTATATCCTTGACATTTCATTCATACTGATATGAACATAGTCATTCTGTCTATTTGGAATTATCTCTTTGTATCTTATTTATTTCATTTATGATCAAAATTTAATGGATTACAAAATGTCGAACATTTTCTTTGTATGTATGCCTTCTCAGAAATGTAGTTCTTTTACCTAGATTGCTTCCGGTTGCTTTATAACTAGAAAAAACAAACAACTGACACTACATCTGATATTTCAATTTCACGAATTACTTTATTCGAAAGTCTGAATTTTTTGATTCAATTATTACTTGCGGTTATTACAATTACTATAAAGACGGCTATAAGAGTAATTGTGAACTTAGCTCTTTGTTTCAATTGAGGTTATTATAGTTGTTAGCAAGTTAAACGGAAGTTTTTAGCTCCGCGTTCTCGAACGCTTAGGTTGAATATTCCTCAAAACATGAGAATGCATAGGTAGGTGTGTGTGAGGGTTTAGGTTGTTATTCTATGAATACATGTTCCAGTGTATAGAATTAAAAAAAAATCGTGCACCTGTTTTGCAAATTGTCATTACCTGTTGTTAATTGGAGTCATCATTTAACAGAAATTCCGTTCAATAAACGAGAAATAATAACAGAGCAAAGTCCCCTTCTGCGTATTACATCAATGGTTTTTTCATAATACCTAAATATTTAAAGTTTTCATGGAATATTTTGGAAATATTAATTTTACTTAAGGGCGGAATGCATTAGCTATTGAATTATTGTACATTTACTTTTTTTAATCTGAACTTAATTATAACAATTATATCTCTATATACCTAAGTATATAGTTTGGAACCTATTAAGAGGACCAAGAAAGAAAATTACTATTTGATTCATTTTGCGTTGGTATGTTGTAAATAGATAGCGAAAATAATTCTCATATTACATTTTATTGATCATATCAAAACATACATATGTAATTTAAGTAAGTTATACTACAACTTCACAACTTCGTTGTAAAATTCTATTAAGGCTCCTCAGAAATGAAAGTAATATGAACGACAAATTAATGAATTAATTATTGTTGCAAGCTCCATGTCATTGATCTAATTAGATAAGTACATAGAAAAACACTCGCACAAATCTAGGCCTGGTAAAAAAGCAAAACAAAAATCTACGAAAACCTGGTCATCCTTGCATATGTAAATAGTCTCATATGTGCATACATGTACATACATACATACATATGTATGTATAAACAAGTGCATAGAACATATTTGTGCAGTTGTTGGTATGTACATTTTATGCTTTCTATCGGCATAATCTAGTAAATTAATTTGGATCAGTCTCAATAACAATCTAATAATTTGGATATTATCAGATTCTAAGCCGGCCGCAACTGAGATTCATTATTCATGTATATAGTACATTTGTACATACATATATGTACATACATATATACTGATTTACAAATGATTCTTTGATTTATTGCTGTATGATTCATAAAATCTGTTTTTGTCTGGCTCTTCTAATTAACCATTCTTATTATTACTTAATAAATGCAAACACCTATTCAATTCCATGTGATAAAAGTGTAAGTACTTGCCTCACGCTCGAATTCAGATCAATGAATGGCAAAACATTTAAAGCGCACACCTGGAAAATGTTTAGATACATACGCTACTACGGGTGTTCATATACATAGATACATCAGAAGTTGGAGCAACACATGATTCGTTATAAGAAAAATAAAATGACAAGAAACTAAAAACCCCGAAAGCACATGACGTGCCAGATGTTGACGAAGATTCCGAGATGATGACGCTTTGTATCTGAACAAGTTCATTTTCTCTCCGCATTGTATGAGTATACACGATATTCACATTGTGTAAAATTGTTGTTGGGCGTGTGAATACCATATTCCCAGCATTGAAAAGTTTACGTTAAGGTGGGTGGTAGTGGTAGCGGTGGTGTGTGGCAGGGGCTTGTACGACGTCGCAGAAAACCTGACCATTGCTCACCGTCGTGTGCGCCCCAAAGTTATGTTTATATCGAGCGCGAGTATTTAAAGACATTGATCTGACCAGAGACCATGCATTGATTCGCTATCACTCGCTCTTTAGACTTGCTTCTTGAGTTAAGTAGTTGTGCTGTTGTAATTATTAGCTAAAAAGGATATACGTATATGAACATTTAAATTAAAATAAAGGAATTTTCCAACCGCTTCAAGGATAACGATATAAAAAAAAAATTGTAACGAATTTTTGCTAGCGGTCTTGTCGGAGTTATTAATTCAATTTGTGTATTTGTTATTATTTCGGAGCAATAAGACATCAGACAACAACTACTATATAAAATTAAGCAGTGAGAATTTGTGAATTGCATTGTATTAAATCAGGCTTAAAGAAAAGCAAGTGAAATCTTATTAAAACACCTCTAATATTCTCGTAAATTAATTTAATAAATAATTAATAAAAGATGATGGCTGTAGCTGCTGCACAAAAGAACCGTGAATTGTTCGCAATCAAAAAATCTTATAGCATTGAGGTAAGCTAAAATTCTTGTTTCTAGTGATAAGGACATCAGGATAAAAATTTTAAAGACAAAAAAAAACCTTTTTGTGAGTTCATTGGCAAAAATAAACATTAATTTTAAAAATGCTGTTTATTAAATATCCAATATTCCTATAAATGAAAGGGCTAATTTAAATAATTTGTTAACATATCCTATAAAATCAATTGTGATTACTAGATCACACTTACATTACAATGCGTTCCAAAAAATTAATAAAATATTAAGAAAGTACATGAATATGGCCTACGTGCGCCCAACCGCACTAGCTATTCGAACTTATTTTACTAAAACTACATGCGTTTTAAATAAACTGATATATGAATTATTTTCTTTCCGCGAATTTTACAAACAAAAAAGTAGGATTATCAGCACCACGAGTAGATGTCGTAATACTAGCAGAACAACAATTCGTTGTTGTGTCTACAATATGTGTGGAATAACACAGAAAGATAAATAAAAAATTCCGTCAAAAATTTTAGTGAAAGTTACTCTTGTAGTAATATACGACTGCTGTGGTTGTCAAATTTAATAAGATCTTAAGAGATTTCAAGCGATTGATATGAGACGAAGCAATAATATTTCTTCATGAGATTGAACAACAAATTTCTTTTACCATTGTAGTGATTCTTGTACTTAGAAGCAGTCAGTAAGTAAAATAATTATAGTAAAAATCAGAGAATGTTTACCAAATCAGGTATAATATAATGAAACTAGTTTCTTCGACGTAGTGAGTCGGTATTTTGTCGCAATTGAGTTATCTTAGCTTTGAGACATTTTATTTATTAATTCGATTGTTATGTGTTAACGTGCCATCGATAAGAATTAACAACGACCAGTTTGAGATGCGCCCCAGTCACTTGGTTTTAAATAGGCAACGTGTGTTCATAAATAAACAACCGATTCTCCTCCATTACCTCCTTATAGCGAGCAACTGTGTTAAGTTAATTTTTTGTTGATACATTTTTCAAAATTGCTCTAATACATTTAAAAATATTGCATCACATTTCATCTAAGACACGTACAGTTATTAAGGTATTTCATTGCCAACGTCGGTTAAAGAACTATTTTTACCTTCAAATTGTGTGCATTTTTTCCGGCAGAATTTTTTTTTTTCCTTATTACGGAAGCACAGTTCAATTCGAGAATTAATTTGAATAACTTCATAATACCGGTTAATTAATAGAATAAAAACAAAAACAGCTCGTATTTCATATGAATTAGATGAGCTGCTCAACATCAAATTAAACAACTCATTTAGTCTATCCGACAAAGAAGTGTGTTGGGGCATCCACCTACATATGCATAAGAAGAAAAAACAAAACTATATTTTCCATAGGCAAAGTCTGAAGAAAATTAGTCTTATGCATCAAGGTTTATTTTAATATTCTAATTTCCTAATATTCGAGATTAATTTCCTTTCCATAACTATCTATTATGGGAATGTCATGAAGTCCTTTGAGCCTTTAATACTTCTTAGTGCCCTAGGCAACATTTAAAATTGAATGAGCGGGAATAATGGCATGTTTTTTTTGTTTTTGCAGAATGGATATCCATCCCGACGACGTTCGCTTGTGGATGATGCACGTTTTGAAAGTTTAGTTGTAAAGCAGAACAAACAGACGGTTTTAGAGGAGGCTCGCACCAAAGCAAATGGTACATTTTATTTTGTTTTCTGTGCATGTGCATGATTGTTTGACTTGTTCTTTTTTAATTTCTTTTTTTCTTTTTTATTGTTCTGTTGTTAATCTGTTGATTGTCGTTGCCCATAAGTAGACCAAACTTTAGAAGAATGCATATTGCAAGCTAAAGGCGAGCACATTCCTCAAGGTACAATTTAAATTATTTTTATTTTATTTTATTTGCTTTATATGTCTTTTATTTTAAAATAGAAGAAACAGTTGATTTGAAAAATGATCAACAGGTAGAAAACCGCGAAATTCCTAATGATATTGATGACTCTCCTGTTTTTGAAGGTAGATCATTTTATTTTGGGTTTTTCCTTTATTTTATTAATTTGTTTTTTTATTTTATTTTTTTTTTATTTACTGTTTTTAATTAAACAAAGACAATGAAAGCAATAGTCAAGAATCTGGTGCTAATGATGAAGAAATAAGTCAACATAACTCTAATGGTAAGTGCCGCTGACTCCCACTTTCATCCGATTGAGATAAATTACTTCTATTATATACAATTTTTACTTGGATTAACACATACAAAAGCAAAGAGTCCTCTTTTCATCTATGGAGCACTTAACGTCACATCGACGTAAAAGAGTGGTAGAGACTTAGCGAAGGGTGGAAAATGGCATTTTACCCCATTATACATATATTTTTATCCACCTTATGCCCACTCAACGGAATATGAGATATATTCGTGCTCAGAATCATTCATGTTGCTACTTACTTTAAATCTGTTTCCTTGGTTTAAATTGTTCTTTTCCTTTTCTTTTCTAGATGCCGGATTAACTGAAGATGAAATTATTCTGGCTAATGCGGTTACAGAATCCCCGGAATCAGAGAATATTCTTCAAAGTGCAGCACTTGTTGTGCGTCTTCGCGACGGAATGAGCTCGCTCGGTCGCATTTTGAAAGCTATTGAAAATTATCATGGATCAATTTCTCATCTCGAATCCCGCCAATCACGCGAGGACGGTATTCAACATGATGTTCTAATCAAATTAGACATGACACGCAATAACCTCCTTCAATTAATTCGTTCACTACGTCAGTCGTCGTCCTTTGGAAGCATTAACTTATTGGCCGAAAACAGCATCAGTGTTAAGGTCCCATGGTTCCCAAAACACGCTTCCGAGTTGGATAACTGCAACCATCTAATGACGAAATATGAGCCAGAATTGGACATGAATCACCCAGGATTCGCGGACAAGGTCTATCGCGAACGTCGTAAAGAAATTGCCGAAATCGCTTTTGCCTACAAGTACGCAGATCCAATTCCACATATCAACTACACTGAAGTTGAAAACAAAACCTGGCGCTCAGTTTTTCGAACTGTTCTTGACCTTATGCCAAAGCATGCTTGTGCCGAATATAGATCTGTCTTCAAGAAGTTGCAAGACGAGAACATTTTTGTCGAAGATCATATTCCTCAGTTAGAAGAAATGAGCAACTTTTTGAGAAAAAACACTGGCTTTACACTGCGACCAGCGGCCGGTTTGTTAACAGCACGAGACTTTTTAGCATCATTGGCATTCAGAGTGTTCCAGAGCACACAATATGTGAGACATGTTAACTCACCTTATCACACTCCTGAGCCGTAAGTATTTTTTGTTATATTGCAATTACTTCATATTCATATAATTTAGTTTAGCCTTTATATCACTGATGTTGTAGATAGTGTTGCGAAAGTTTCTTTCGTTTCTTTTATATTAAACTACCATGTATGTGTAAAAGTGTTCTTTTCGCCGGAGAGGAAAGTGGTAAAGTGGTAGTAATTGCCTATTAAATTTATGCTTTCTACCCTGCTTGCCCTTCCAGAACGGAAAGCTTTTGTCACCCTATTTCAAAATAATTGAATTTGAAAGGCATGTAAAAAGGCAAAAAGGAACTCTAATTTATATTGTTTCAGAGTTAAGTAAAGTATATCTTCAACGTGCGCCTTTTGTATCATTGGCAAGATGGAACTTAAGTTAGTTACATTATTTATGACATTTTGTGTTTAATATTTAAGAAGATTGATTTGTATGTATGTCCGTGATTGATTTGCTATAATAGATATTACTTTGTTTTTGCAGTGATTGCATCCACGAATTGCTTGGACATATGCCACTTCTAGCTGACCCGAGCTTTGCTCAGTTCTCACAAGAAATCGGACTTGCTTCACTTGGCGCTTCCGACGAAGAAATTGAAAAACTATCCACGGTAAGTACAGTTATTAATTATACTCGTATTGTCTCCTCATAAAAAAAAAAAAAGAAACAGGCGATAACCGTGCAATACGTCCATTGCCATGGATTCATTTCGCAAACGCCAATCATAGTCATGGTCGCGGCCTGCTATATGCAGTGAAATAACCACCAAATGCTACGGTGTCAGCCAAATTGATTCAGCATTGAATTAACTGGCAGCAACGCCAGTAGTACATAACAGAAAAAAGCTTTGAGTGCAGTAAATGCAGTTGACGCCAATAGGCACTGCTCTAGATTAAAGCTATGTTTTAGCTTATTGAATCCAAACCAGTCATGATTGGTAGCCACACATAAGTTAACATTGCTTGATTATTGACCGAATAGTAATCTTTGGCAGTTATCCTCATTTAGTAAACAAGGTTAAAGCAGTTTCTTGCTCTAACAAGATCAGCCACAAGGACGTCTTATTTATTTTCCCAATGCCATTCTCTGGCAAGAAAATAAAACAACACTTTTACACAAGATTTATTCTTACACTATTTTATTTTGATTCGCAGGTCTACTGGTTTACCGTTGAATTTGGTCTTTGTAAGGAACAAGGCCAAATTAAAGCTTATGGTGCAGGTTTACTGTCATCGTATGGTGAACTCCTACATGCAATTAGCGACAAACCGGAACATCGTGCATTTGAACCAGCTTCCACCGCTATACAACCATACCAGGATCAACAGTACCAACCAATTTATTATGTTGCTGAAAGCTTTGAGGATGCCAAAGACAAATTCCGCCGTTGGGTATCTACTATGTCGCGTCCATTTGAAGTACGCTTTAACCCACATACTGAACAAGTTGAAGTTCTCGATTCCGTTGAGAAGCTTGATACACTAGTAACTCAATTGAAAACTGAACTTTTGCACTTAACCAATGCTATCGATAAATTGAGAAGTCCCTTCTAAACTGAATTATACTTGATTGATATACTTTCACCAATTTATATAACCGCTTTACGTTTTTATTCTCTCCAATAACCATTTACTACTACAATACTTTATTTTGTTTTCATAAAGTAATTGTTGTCAGTACGTATTTTGTTTTGCACGCCCTTGTAATATAATATACTTTCACAATCCATTTTAACTTTAATTTATTTAAAATATTCTATTTGGACCAAAAACTCATATATAATCTAATTATATGTATATCACTACACCATACATATATGCGTTTATACATCAATGTCTATATAAAAATAATTGACGGTATGTTATTGATAAGCGTTATTGTAGATAGCCAATATGTAAGTGAGGATAAGAGAAGCAAAAGTAATTTGAAAGAAAAACGAAACTGTGTACTATGTCTGAATTTAATTGTTGAGAACATAAGAGAAATGATGCAAATGTTACATTCATTAGGACGACATCAATCAATGTTATGTGTATATTAAATGTGCTATTCCATTATTCAGCTATGTATTAGTATTAAAATATGTGTTTTTTCCTTCAAAGTATACTAAAAACTTTTGTGCATTAGAATAATAAGACTATACATATGTATATGCACCAGCTCTCTTATATTATTATTTATTAATGTTAAATAAAATGAAATTAAAAAAAAAAATATTTGTTTCACTTCCTAAACGTTCTTCCCAAATGAAGCAGAAGACCTAAATATGAGATACGCTGCAAGGTTAATGGAAGTAATACGAATAAAGTACAAGTGCGATACAATTAACGAGGTTTTGTAATATAATACTCCTTTCCTCAATAGTATCGCAATATGAACTTGATATTCGTTAATCATGTGTTACACTCGGAAGCTGAGGTTGATGTAGCATTTTTTGTTGGTACCTGAGATTTATATTTAATATAGCCGCTGAAGATCGTTGTAATTTGCTTGTATATTTCGACAAATTTTATAATGCCTATTCGAGAGCACCGTGGCGCAGTGGGTAGTGTGTTGGCCTCTGACGCCGATGACGCGGGATCGAATCCCGACACAGCCATGTCATCGAACGTGTTTTTCACGGTGTTTCTCCTCAGCGGGGTTCTGACAAAAGCTTCTCGAAATTCGCCGTTCGGAACCGGCAATAAACTGTAGGTCCCTTTCACCTATGGGAAAACAAAATTGCATACAACATGGGTGATTGAGAGAAGCTCGGCTCAGGTCCTTCATGGACTGTAACGCCATCATACATACATACATTCGAATTGCATAATACAATAAAAATACAGACAAAATGGACTGTACATTTATTTTATGCCTTCAGGTTTCCTTTCTTTATATCACATTGAAGTCTAAGCTATTGAAGGAAAATATAGTTCCTGAAGCTTCATCAGGAGAACAGCGACTTTTTAAACTCTAAATCAGGTGTAATTACATAAAGCTTCCGGATGGCAAATTTCAACAAAATAACCGTACGTTATGTCATTATGTGTAGTGCAGAATTTTACCTTCAAAAAGCGCTAAACATCTCCCTCCATTCTGCAAATATTATGATCACCGGATTACAAACCTACTACCTACCAAATATAATTTGGAATTAATATTTTTTTTTTAAGTAGATTGTACTTATTTGATCCATTTTGTCCGATGCATATATTAACCATTCACCTTTCACCTTGTAGAATTTTTAGATAGCACCACAAGGAGTTGGAGATAATCGTAGAATATACTCATAACAACGAGTATAATTGTTCGCCTGATGTGGCACTTAGCATTTCTCGCATAGACACAGCCAATACTACCCTTTGTTAGTATTTTACTGCCTTTATCCGCCAAATCTAAGATGGAAGGGGACCTTGGCCAACTTGGGCTTACGATACCGGAGATCGAGATAGGGGGAGGGATATTTTAGATGAGTTCTCAGTTATGCTTAATTGAGGAGGATTGTGTTTGTTTGTTATTCATGAGAAATATATTTATCATGTTTTCACGGTCATGATTGTATTTTTTTCATATTGAAAAGGACCTGTTGCCAATTAACTGCTCCAAACAGTAATTTCTGATAGGCTTTTCAGTGAGAAGTATACTTTGCTGGAGGGAAAGTACATCTGATATACACGCACGTATTTACATTCAATCGAAGTGCATTCGATAAAACAAACAAAAAAATATAATTATGACTGAAATTTTTAAATGTAATCATTTGGATAAGGTCGGAAGGACCAGTTCAAGTAATTCACCGAAACCAAACTATCGTGACAATAGTTGCTGCATTCGTATTGTTAAGAATTCTGTATAGTATATCTCAACGGACGATCTACTAAAATCTTTTGATCGTTATTTGCCTCTAGCCTATATCTTTAAATAGAAATAGAGGTTTTGTATGATAACAAGGTAAAAATGTACATACATTTCGAGGTTAATATCGCAATAGCCTTAGAACAATGTTTATGGTGTGGATGTCTTTAGACAATCGTCTGTGTTTTAATATCCTCGGTATGCATGAATGTTCACATGTATGTAGATACAAGTATGATTCAATTGCGCTATAGTTGCTAAGAGAAATGTTGAGACAAGTTAAATGAGGGAGCTGAAAACAGATCAACTCACTGACCAGATGTTAAGAAAAATCAAGTTCGTTTTGCGGTACTAAAAAAAAGTAAGTGGTTGCCTATACAGTACCTAATACTCGTGCATTCTCTTGTTGCTTTATAAAATGAACATTTTCATCGGCTTAGTCAGTGTACTTGAGCACACGTTTATGAATTAGCATGAGTCTTTAGGTTTTACTTTTTAATTTATACATATATTTAGCTATATGTAAATCTAACCAAGAGTCTAGCCTTAGATAAGCGTTCTAATAACAGGTAAATGGTATATAAAGAGACAGAGGCAGCACTTGAACCACATTAAGTCAATCTGTTCTGTTTGAGACAGGTGTTTGATATTTGAACGACTGTTTATGGCATATTATATGCAATATCAATTAAACGAATTTATACTTCGTAATTGAGCTTTTTCCTCCACTCTATTATTAAAGGTGGATTGAAAAAAAAAAAAACCCTGAAAAATAACTATATCTTAAAAAAGTTTTCTTGTGTTATTATTTAATAACGTATTTTGGCTTGAGTACTGAAAGTATATACATGCATATATATAACAAACTACAACTCACTTATTATTCAGTCAATTGCATTACAAGGAACAATTACAAGAGAACACCAGCAATTGTCTTGAAATACAAGGTTAACATTGTTAATAATAAAGAAAATAACGATAATTGGCGTAGTTGCCAATAATGTTAGCACCCATTAACAATATTCTTATTTATATGAAGTAGAGACAAAGGAAATAGTAGGCCATTAACACTTTGAGCTACAATTTGTGGAGATAGTTACCGGAAATTGGTAGTGACTCACGTTGCAACATGACTTCTATTTTTTATATTCAAGAACATCTTATATTGCATAGTAAAATGGCATATACATGTACTCGTTGAGTTTAGGGTCAAATTTATTTTGAGTTAATTACATCCGCTGAGGATGTTTTTATTCTTTTGTAACATACAAAACACTGCAACACAGGCTTTTATGAACATTTAGTTCAGCCAATTGCCTCTTGCATCTCGAACTTTATGTGTTGACATATGTATGTTATGTGAATTTTGTGTGAACATCATACACTGTTTATTGCTGACACCATTGAAAAAAAATCAAGCTACAACTAGATAAAGCGCGATTTATAAAGGGTCCGCCAAATAACTTTTTTTTTTGAAAATGCTATAAAAAAAACTACTGAATATTTTCTCAAATTTCTTTTTTTATTTGAAAGTACAATCCTTCCGGTTAATAATGGAAAATAATTTCATTCAAATGGCTGCTTCGGCTGGCCATGCAGTAGCCTACACGATCGGTTCAAGTTTTAAGCACATTATCGATTGTGTGCAGCTGTATTTCACCAATGGCTTCACGAATATTGTCCTTAAAAGCGTCAATCGTCTCTGGCTTGTCGGCGTAACACTTATCTTTGACGGCATCCCACAAATAATAGTCCAACGGTGTCAGATCGCAGCTCCGAGGTGGCCAAACGACATCAGCTCTGCGGCTGTTAATGCGATCTTCAAAAACAGGGCGCAAAACATCGAGTGTAGCTTCGGCTGTGTGGCACGTAGCGCCGTCCTGTTGAAACCAAATGTTGCCAATATCCTCCTCTTCAATTTTTGTGAACAAAAATTCGTTCAACATGACCCGATTAAGATCGCCATTTACTGTAACGGCCACTCCTTGCTCATTTTCGAAGAAAAATTGCCAAATTATGCCTCTGGGCCAAAATCCGCACCAAACAGTGGCTCGTTTTGGGTGCACCGGCTTTTCAATGTATGCGTGCGGGTTTTCTGTGCCCCAAATGCGACAATTTTGCTTGTTTACATACCCGCCAAGATCAAAATGAGCTTCATCTGAAAAGATGATTTTTTTGGCAAAATCGGCATCTTCTGTAAGTCGATCGCAGGCCCACTTAGCGAAGCGAAAATGCATTGGATGGTCAGTTGGCTTCAACTCCTGAACCATTTGGACTTTGTATGGCGTCATACCAAGGTCTTTATGCAAAATTCGTCCCAATGATGTATCCGAAATGTTCAGTTGTTGAGAACGACGGTGAATTTCTGCTGCAGCAGCAATATTCTCGGATGTACGCACTGTTTTTGGCTTTTCACGCTTTGGTTTATCGATGAGGATGTCAGTTTCTTTCACTTTTTTCACAAGATAACGAACATACGGAGCTGACGGTGCTTCTCTTCCTCCAAAATCCGTACGCAATGTTCGCACACATTCTGCAACATTACCATGATTTTCGAAGTAATGTCGCAATATTTCCCAGCGTTGTTCAAGCATATACACAACCATATTCGTTCAGCGGAAGGATAAAACTAATTGTCTGTCAAATCAGACAAGAGCTAATTGTTACCATTCACGAAATAAGCACTACTTGAAAAAAAAAAAAAAAAACGTTAGATGGCGGATCCTTTATTTCTAATAACATTTAGCATGAAACTTAATGCGAATATTTTACCAACCAAATTATGAAGACCACTGGGTCAAATAGATTCTTGATCTTCGTTAAATAAGTGTTCTTTTCTTAATATTTACTTTAAATGATCCCAGCGAGATCACGTACACATAATGTACATCACTTACATCAAACTCATCAAAAACCTATGCATAATGTTAGTTTTATACATAATCCTTAAGAATTAATATGATAAGCCCACATCCAACATATTACAAGTCCATCTTGGCTATAAGTTTTTCCTTTCGTTTCTCAAAAACGCCCACTAATAAGGTTACTAACAATAATCAGTGTCCGTAAGAAACACCTGTCTATATCATGAATAATTTGAATAATCATAGCCGTATTAATAAAGTTGCTGTACAATTAAGAGATAATCATTCAATAGTTTCAATATACTAATGGAAATTACAACTTTAGAATTACTGTCTATCAGCCAGGTGCAGACTTGCACTAGTAACTCTTAATTGTATGTACATATATGCTGATTTATATTTTGATAAGCTAGAAATGTCTACACTTCTGTTAGTTCTTAATCCGGTTACATTAGAATGATTAAATTTTAAGATATACTCGTATACTATAGTTTGATTAAATAATACCATAAATGTATGCCAATCTAGCACGTTTATGTAAAAGAAGCTAATTAATCAGGGCCCACGTTACTTTAAGAAACTTTTTCAGAATCGATACATAAGTTATACATATACACTGTGGTGGTCAGAGAATTAGAAATGGCTGCTTTTGCCTTTAGTGTTTTTGATTATCTTTCTTTTTAGGGTTCCGTGCGTCCGAAAAAAAAAAAACGGAACCCCTATAGGATCACTCGTGTGTCCGTCTGTCCTACGCTCACAGCCAAATATCTCCGAATCTACTGGACCGATTAAGTTGAAATTTGGTACACATTTCAATTTCTGTGGCCCAAATGTAATTGTATTTTAAATTTTAAAATAAATGGTTTCCAAGTTATTCAAGAAATTCATCAAGGACACAAAAGAGATCGAAACTGGGAAGTTTGCTTATGATTGTGGGATATTGTCGACTAACCTTAGTTCAGTATGTGACCAAGGGGATTTTTTGGATGAAAACCATGTCTGTTGTATGGGAGCCCTCCTTAAATATTCATTTTGTTCTGTTTTTAGTATTTGTCGTGGTAGCGGCAACAGAAATACATCATCTGTGAAAATTTCAACTGTCTATCACGGTTCATGAGATACAGCCTGGTAACAGACGGACGGACGGACAGCGAAGTCTTAGTAATAGGGTTCCGTTTTACCTTTGGGTACGGAACCCTAAAAATAAGCCCACAATGAGCATTCTATTGCCAATATTTTAGGAGATATTAATTTTTCAATTTAATTCCGCCCGCGGCATAAAAAATAATAATAAAAATTCTTAGTAAGGCGTAGGCCCTTACTACGGCATTGTGAGTCATGCTTGTGAGACGTTCACATTGCTCTACTTGAGACCGAATTGTGCACTAGTGTCTTGTTATAGATAATGGCACGGAACCCTTTGTGCGCGAGTCCGACTCGCACTTGCCCGGTTTTTTTCTTAAAAAAGTAGCATTATAGTCATAGTCATAGTCATATTTATTCATTAGTAGAATTAACAATATTTACTAATTTTAGAGCACAGCTTGCACAGAGATACGATAAATTATATATGCGTTTATATTGCTACTGAAAAAAAAATATTTTGTTCATACGTGCCTTCCTGATTGATTGCTATAGAGTCAGAGGAAAAACTATTAGTAAAAACTTCGATCTAAAAAAAAAATTCGAAACATGCACCGGATTTCGGCAAGGAGATGCGCTGTCATGTGACTTCTTCAATCTGGTGCTGGAGCAGATAGTGCAACGGGCAGGCGTCAACAGGGAAGGCACTATCTTTTACAAGTCCATCCAGCTGCTAGGATATGCGGATGATATTGACATCATCGCGTGTTCTCGCCGTGGCATTGTGGAAGCATTCACGGCGATTGAAGAACAGGCGAAACGAGTTGGTCTTAAGATCAATGAGGACAAAACGGAAATACATGCTGTCAAGCAAAAACCAATCCGTCGCTCACCACCTGGGACAAAATATAACAATTGACAGCTACAATTTCGAGGTAGTTAAGGAGTTTGTCTACCTTGGGGCAAACGTAAATTCCACAAATGACACCACGGTGGAGATCCGGCATAGAATCGCCCTTGGCAACCGCTGCTACATACTTCGGCTTGTCCAAACAACTGGGGTCAAAACTCCTCACTCGAAAGGCCAAAGTCATGCTTTACAAAACGCTCATACTGCCAGTCTTGCTGTACGGAGCCGAAAGCAGGACGATAAGCAGGACAGCGGAGCTGATTTTGGGTTCTTTCGAGAGAAAAATTCTGCGCCCGATATTTGGTCCTGCCTGTGAGGAAGGTGAATGGAGAAGAAGACACAGCCGCAAACTCTACGAGCTCGACAGAGATGTGGATGTAGTCCAGAAGGCGAAGATCCGACGACTACACTGGCTCGGCCACATCAAGCGCATGGACATCAACGCTCCAGCTAAGAGGGTCTTCGACCCCGAGCCTCCTGGTTCGAAGTGGAAGACCGAACCGGTTCGAAGTGGAAGACCGAACCTCCGGTATAAAGACTAAGTAATCGCGGATGTAAGACATCTTGGTCTTGATAACTGGAAGCAGCGTGTCCGGGACAGTCAAGGATGGAAGGCAGCTATGGCTGAGGCTCAGATCCTCCATGGATCGCTGGCGTGATAAGTAAGTAAGTAAGTAAGTAATAGCTGTGCCGACTTCTTCGATGCTGGGTGGGAGGGCTACTTCAGCGGCTGGAGTAGTAGTTTAATTTAGGTTACAGGTGCAAAAAATAACTCAATTGACGAGTAGTTGATAGAAAAAAGCAATTTTTTGATGCCTTGTAAGAAAACCTTTTTCACCCTTTCGCATCTGAGGCTTTCAGGTAGAAAATTAAACAACAGAGGGGCAGTAACCAAATAGAACCGTGAAAAGTGTGACTTATAGATTGTCGGCAGCGTTACAAAATGTCTCGTATTCACTAGCAGGTTGTGATTTTCATCTAATCTTACCGTATCAAATCCACAATTTTGAAAAAAATAACGTTAGCACTTTATACCAGTATAGGTACCTCAAAGGTAGAATATCAAGAGCCCTAAACAAATCAAAGCTGGGAGTACAACGATTTACTTTGCACATAATCCGAACCGCATGCTTTTGTTTAATTAGCAAAGGCTTGGTATTGATGAAGTGAGAACCACCCCAACAAGATAACCCGTACTGTAGCTTAGATTTCGATAAGCCGTTGTATACTAATTTCAAAATAGGTAAGCTGCAATAAAGGCTGAGGTGGTAGAGTTGTTTAACTACTCTATTTAGATACCGCTGAAGATAGAGAATATGCTCTTTCCAACTGAGTTTGTTGTCTAATGTAACACCCAAGTATTTAAAGCTGTTGATACGCTCAATTTCGAAGCAAGCATCACTGCAGTTTAATGAATCTTTGAACGCCATCGAATTATTATGGTGGCAACCAAGTAGACTAAAACGCAAACAGCTGGGTGAATGATAATACAAAGGAAATTCATTACAGATTGTACCTTTGATGTTGAAGAACATAAATTTCGTTTTTGGGCTGATTACAAGCCTATGCTGCAATATCTCTAGGTCGTTATTGACAGCCAAAAAAAGATGAAAATAATTCATACAAGAGTATAAAATTGCAGTGTCGTCAGCAAATGCAGTTAGTTTACCCTCAAATGGTTGGGAAAAAAGGGAGCTGACATAAATTAAAAATTTATGGTAAACTATTCCCAAGGTCTAATAGCATGAACGAAAAATAATCGAGAAGAATTATTTGAGACTGGGAGGTACTAGGTTCAGTGTTCTTGCGGACTAAGCGAAACGGATTTTCTGGAAAAGATATATCGGAGATTTATCTTTAATTATATTGTGTAGAAAAATGCAATTTCTGGCGTTGATATAATTAGTCAGTGTACCCCCTAAGGTTCAGGTTTAGCTTTTAAATGCAAGAGTATTAAAGTCATGGAAAACACGTACGGTCGCCGTCCGTAAATTAACGACATATGAGATTTGTTGTTGTCAGTAATACTTGCATTTGTGACGTAAAGAACTGTGATCTTGTTACAAAATTTCGTTAATTTTCAAATTCACGATTTAAAAAAATATTATTCCAAGATCCAATGGAAGTTTTTGAGTGAAGACTTTAACCGTGAAGAAAGTCTTATAAGTATACATACCTACACTTAAGCTGTACCCGAAAAAGCTTCCAAAGCTCTGCTGTTCGTTGAAAAAAAGAAATACATATTTGAATTTGTTAGGAAACGAGCTGCAGTTTATTTTGTGGTTACGTATTTGAAATTTACATGAAAATGCAAAATGTCCTTGAATATTTACATATTTTTACAGTACTTACGAATATATAAATGCTAACTTGTTAATATTTTATTGTGTTTATTAACTCGTAAGACGTTGAATTGGTTTTCAATCCTTCGGCAGCGAACTATCGCTTTTCCCTCGACTATATGGACGCGCACCACCTAACATTCGTTCCAATAAACTTTGCTTCGATTTTCGTTTTGATGCTAGCACTTCTTTGCAAAGATCGTGAAAGACCTCAGCAACTAGATTAACATGCTCAGCAGCAGAAACTTCACAGAACTTGCATTCAAAATCTTTAGCAAGAATTTCACCCTCATCGGTACTCACTTGTCGCAAATGAACCATATCGACTTTATTTGCTACAAGTTGTACGGGTGTGTCTGACTGCAAGTCAGATTTCACTCGACGAATGTAATTAAACGAATGCCGATCTGTTATTGAATATACTAAAAGGAGACCATCAGCCCATTGTATTAGCTCGGAGGCATTCGGCAGCTCATACTCACTCTATGGATAGTTAAAATTAACGTATGTATAGATATGTATGTTTTGATAAAATTTATAAATTTGCACCTTTGGACAAGTGTCCAGAATTTCGAAGAGGACTGGTTCTCCATCAACCATAGCTTCATGCTTATATCGGTTCTCTAAACAAAAAAAAAAAAAAAGGCAAGAAAAAAAGCAAAAACAGATTAAGAGATTGAGGCTCGTAAGTTCCAATTGAATATGAATCTTACCTGTTTGGTGATCATATTCGCCTATGTATCGTTTTGTTATGAATCGAACAGTTAATGCTAAAGAGAATTCAAAATATTGATGGTAAAATAGCAAAAATTAATTCAATAAAAATGCATATTTTTTATTAGAAAAGCAGTCATATCTGTTAGTACATTCATACATTTACACTCGAAACTGAACGAACATAATCTCTAAAAACATTGAATATTTCTTCTACACACTTCTCTCGTGTCAAGAGCAACAGGTGAAGATGTTATTCACTTATTGTAATATTTTTATGTTTCTACCTCGTATTTATGTAGTCATATGTATATACTCAAAGAGTTTACATATATCTGTGTGCAAACTTGCGTGTTTATCTTACCACTTTTACCAACACCCGGTGCTCCGACAACAGCAATTTTTAGTTCGGTTAAAGAAGATTTCTTCCGCCGAATTCCGCGTGTTGTCATTTTATCTACTTAGATTATGTACTTAAATACAAGGATAGTACTTTCATTAGGCAACAAAGGAAGTAACTTGTTAGCCAATTTCTTTTTTTCTTTTTCTTTCGTTGTTTTTCTATTTTCAACAATAATACACTTTGCACGGTTTATTTAAACAAATCAAAATTATCTGTATAGGGCAGTAACATAATCGAATATTTCTGTTTATCAGTAAGATATCGTATCTTATTAAAACTTTCTGTTAAACTACTATGTTTCTTTGTATTTTTTTTTTTTGGTTCACATAGTATTTATTTTTTATATATTTTAAGTATTAAAAAAATTGGAGAGAGAAATATTTAAATGAGTAGAATATCTGCCGAAATGTTCACTCACGAACTTTGGTTGTTGAATTGTATTCGTTTGGAAAAATCTCTATATTAATATCTTCGAGATAAATATTCGAATTTTTTTTTTTAAAAATAGATTTTCGAAAATTTTTCTTTTACGAAAACAGAAAGCTACTGACAACTATATCGTGATATACACATACATAGATTTAAGCAAACGTTTGTTTAACATTTTATTGTACATATCTGTACATATTCTTTGGGATATATTGATATCTAACGAAATGTTCAAACTTAATCCGCTTTATACGACCGGCATTCATACCAAGTTAATTATAAGATATGAAAAACAATATTAAGCCGAAATGCGTAGAATTTCCAGACAATATCACGGAAGTTAGTATGGTAGTTTTTGTCCGTTTAAATATAAACAAGAATTTCGAAATCAGGTAAAGGTCGTTTTTGTGGCGGCAGACACTATACGCTGAGAGCTCAATGAGTAAAAGCATGTCTATAAGGAAATGTTACATATGTACAAATATTTGTATGGGTGAATGCAAGTTCTTTTCTTCGTTTCTCAATAAATAAGAATACATTTCTTGGTCAGCGGTTGAAGTGAATGTGTGACAGCTTTTTGTATTGTATCAGTAAAATAATTTATTTTTTTTTCTCTTTCAATTCGATTGCTGTATCGGATTTGCTGCAAGATAGTAGTACTGGACATTTAGACTGTGACATTCTTTAATGGTCTGATAATTGCCAAATTGATAGATTTTATTCAAATGCCATCAAATATATCTGTTAAAATACAAGTGCCCGACAGGGAGAAAAGAATTGATAAATTAAACTAAAATTGAATTAAAATAATTAATAGATATAAATTAAAAAATATTAACACAATACAAAATTAAAAAGTAGAGCCTTCTATAGCGCACGGCATTCAACGGCTACGTTGAGCAACATTCACATGTACTTACAAATACCTGTCGCTCTTGCGACCTGTATTTAACTATTGTCAAACTGACCGAGTGCAAGCAAGGCGGTGCGCTATGTGCTATGTCATGGGTGTTGTTTTTTTTTTGGTGGAGCGAATCATGCGATAGTTAAGGCATAGCATATTGTAATATAATCGCAAGATGAACATCCGCCTTAAACACTTTCGTTTAAGCCGTGCTTAACATTTGTCTACAAATGTCAAAGCACAACTTTAACAACTTCGTCAAGCTCTAGCTTCCAACCTTTGTGCTTTTCTAAAAAGACAAAAGCTGTAAGGCAAGCTCGCTGACTCGTCCTCTTTTTGCTGCCGACCTTCAACAAGAGAAGAAGCCGAGGAGAGAAGAAGACCCAATTGCCTTATACGAAAACAAAAATAAAGTGTATGTCCGTCAGACCTTCACTTAACAATTTTGGTCGTCGGTGTTGTACATTTACCTCTTCCCCGCACTGGGTCACCTACATTGTTCGAACTCGAGTGAGCGCTTAATATAAAAAACAAAAAACGTGAGAGAAGGACATGATCCTTACTTTACTTTAAAACTTACGAAAAATTGAAGAAGTTATTTTTCTTCTTCTTCTTTGGTGGCGTTACAGCCCATGAAGGACCAGAGCCCACCTTCTCTCAATCACCCATGTTGCGTGTGATTTATTTTTCACACAGGTGAAAAGACCTCCAGTTTAATGCCGGTTCCGTACGGCGTGAGTCGAGAAGCTTTTTCATGCCAAGTATTTTATTTGTAGAAGTTCTTTCAAAAATAAAATGACTGATAGAAAGGAAATATGAATAGCAGCCAAAATTCTGCCTATCATAAAAAAAACTATAATGACATGGGAAAGTATGATAGTAATCCAAGAAGCGGACGACCGAATAAGCTTGACAATAGGATCAAAAGGAAGATGGTGCGAAAAATTACGCAAAATCCAAAACTGAGCGCTAATTTACTTGCTGCTAAACTGCAAAGTCCCTTATTCCACGGCGCTTTTTTAGTACAGCTTGAAAAGTGTGATTTCCTTTTGGACTGACATTCCGAGCAGCAAGAGTTATTCCATGGACCTTTTTTTCATTTCGCAGCAGTGTGCGTCTTTTTGACATTTCGTTTCACATATCATTATCGTTAGCCTGTGGTGAAATTTGAAAAGTAAGAATGGTATCCATACGTACACTTTCAAATCTGAAACAGGAGTGAAGCGACATCGCAAAACAAAGAAAAGGAGACAAGGAAATGTCAAAGAGCCGCACGAAGTAGCTACCCGCGCGTGACTGTGCCAATGTATTTCTGTTTCACTGACCATCTCTTTCGCACTTATTTCAAGCTGTACTAAAAAATCGCGGTGGAATAAGGGACAAAGCGTTGAAATTTGTTTTTTTTTTTTTTTTAGAGACTCGCGCAGGTTCAAAAGTTTTTTTACATTCTCTTATGATGTGTTTACACACACAACCTGAACGGAGTGCAGTGATTTGGGTCGTTGATGTCCGTTCACTACTCTCAGGGCTGGTTGTCCTAGATAAGACGAGAGCCGACAAAATTCCGCGTTGGTTATAGTCCGTAGTAATTCGTTCGAGCACTTTAGTATTGCATACGCAGAGTATGAATTTCAGTTGACCATGTACTGTGAGCGTGATGCCCGCAGCAGTACGTCTAGTCACTTTCCAGAATTACTTTTTCTTGGCTATGAAGCGAATTTGAACTATAGACCTTCCGCTCGGCGGTCGATGGTGTTAACCACTGCATCACGGCCACCCCAAAAATGTAACTGTACATCCCGAAACTATTCGTCGTGGCCTAAAACAGTCTAGGCTGGCCCTTTCCACATACATATGCCCTTACGATTAGAAGAGGTAATCAAGGTAAATGGTGGCCTAAATCGTTACAGATAATTACAATTTTAGCTTTTATAGCCATCGTATGGTAGACTTGTGAATACAAAAAACATATCATTATTACTTTTTCTATTTCAGGGTTATAGTTTTGCATAATTTTATGTTATGTTAGAACGCGCTTTACAGGCATTAAACATTATTGACTTGCAAGCCCCAGTTAACGAATTTATAAGAGAAGTAGACACAAAGACTTCTCAAGTAACTTACTTACTAGGAAGACGGGTGGAATCGACCAAATAAAAAATATTTATCTCAAAAGTATGCCCAGAGAAGGTATTCTATTTCTCACCCATATAATTAATGCATGTCTGAAAGTGCAATACTTCCCAGATACATGCAAACTTGCAAAAGTAATTCCAATACCAAAAGCAGGTAAGCCTCCAGACAGAACAGATAGCTATAGGCCGATTAGTCTATTAAGTGCTATAGGTAAAATATTTGAAAAAGTTTTGAAAGAAAAAATTATGAAAATAATTGAGGAATGGCAATTATATCCTAACGAACAGTTCGGTTTCAGACGGAACCAGGGAACCCCGCATCAAGTTCTAAGAATTTGTAACCTTAATAAAAGAAACCGTGCAATTAAAAAATCTACAGGTATGATAGAACTCGATATAGAAAAGGCTTTTGATTCTGTGTGGCACAATGGTCTAATTTAAAAATTAATTAACTTTAACTTCCCACCATTTTTAATTAAAATTATTCAAAGTTTCATCTCTAATCGATTTTTTAGGGTACATGTCAATACTGGTGTATCAAAATTGATAACTTTGGTCGCAGGTGTCCCTCAAGGCTCTGTCCTCGGACCAGTTTTATACAATATTTATACAGCTGATTTTCCAGTTCTTCCACAATGTAACGCAGCAATATATGCTGATGATACCGCAATACTTTCTTCCCATGAAATAGGTCTTAATGTGGAGACGAATCTTATAAATGCCATAAAAATATTGCAAGATTATTTTAGGAAATGGAAAATTAAACTGAACGCCGCAGAAATTCAAGCAATCTTTTTTACAACAAAAAGAAAACCTTGCTTTCTTCCGGCTAACCAGCTAATAATTGATGGGCATCCTATAACGTGGGAACCTTTTGTAAAATATTTGGGAATTTATCTTGATCAAAAGTTAATCATTAAGGAACATATCAAAAGAACAATCAACAAATCTAGCATTGCCTATGTGGCCTTGGGTCGGCCTCATCATATCGAATTCACTATCGGCAACCAAACTTGGGCACTTTTGTGGACAAAATCTGCTGGCTGCTCGAGTAAGCTACAAAACGCACGGAGCAATAGAACACTTCGTTGTTGCGTCTGCCTACTTTCCCTACGATTCGTTACTACCTCCACCACCGAAGGAAGTCTCTGAACTCGTAGAGTACTGTGAAGCCAAAAAGGTTGGTCTCATCTTGTGTTGCGATGCTAATGCCCAAAAAACTGCTTGGGGCAGCAGCAAGTGTAACACATGAGGGGACCGTCTGTTAGACTTCATTCTCTCGTCTGACCTTACCATCAACAATGTTGGCCTCAACCAACGTTTGTTACGACAAGACGACAGGAGGTGATTGACCTGACCCTATCCAACAGATATGTGAAGGACATCACTAACTGGCGAGTCTTGCCTGATGCTACGTTGTCGAACCATAAATATATCAAATTCCGACTGGGTTGTGGGATCTTTTCCTTGCAACCTAGACGGAATCCGATAAGGACGGACTGGGTACGGTTTAGAGAGTTAAGAGAGGAGCTTGAGAAATCCACTCAGGCCCTACCTAAACTTAAAACGAAACAATTGGTAGAGAACGCTGTTCATAACCTGAATAGCGTCATCACCAGTTGTTTTGAACTCGCATGTCCTGCCAGCAAACCTCCCTGCAGGAAATTGGTCCCCTGGTGGAATGCCGAGCTCCAAAGTCTTCGCAGGGAAGCCAGAATTCTTCTGAATAGATCGCTCAAATCGAATTCGGAAGATGACTGGAACAAGTATCGGTCGAAGCAGAAAGAATATAAGAAACTTATTCGTAAATCGAAGAACGATTCTTATAGGACCTTCTGCGAAGTGATCAAGTCTCTGAGTGCGACTAGCAAGTTGGTAAAAGTCCTCAAACGGGGAAAACCGACTAGGCTAGATGCACTCAGAAAATCTGATGGTACCTTTACTGAGTCTAAAGCGGAAACTCTTAGTTTACTGTTTGCGACTCATTTCCCGGGAAATCAGATCGACATCGGCTTGTTGCACACTCTTTCAAGGGAAACTGCAACTGAAACGATGAAAATATCTCGGCGTAGCTGGTTTATTGCGTCGCGCGTGGTTACGACTGAAGCTATTGAATTTGCTGTGGCATCCTTCCATGGCTTCAAATCGCCGGGCCCCGACGGGATTTATACTGTTATGCTGCAAAAAGGTATAAGGCAGCTCCTTCCTACTCTGAAAATAATTTTCACTGCTAGTATAGCACTTGCTCACATACCCATTCCTTGGCGCACAGTGAAAGTGGTCTTCATTCCCAAAATAGAAAAAGAAGACTACTCACTTGCCAAGAGCTTCAGACCAATTAGTCTAACATCCTTCCTGCTGAAAAGCATGGAGAGACTGGTGCACGTGCGAAAAGTTGCCCTTCGAATGCACGAACGCGCGCAAAATCTTACGAGACTGCGCTTCAGAACCTAGTTGGGCTTATTGAATGCGCGCTCGAAAGGAAAGAGTACGCGCTGGGCATTTTCATCGACATTGAGGGTGCTTTTGATAACGCAACTTTTGACAGCATGTGTAACGCTGCCAGACATCATGGCGTAGATAAAGCACTGGTCCTTTGGATCAAAGCAATGCTCATGCACAGGACATTGACCGCTGATGCAGGCCTCGACCAGTGTGTCAAATCTGGCGTAAACAGGGCTGCCCTCAAGGCGGCGTCCTGACTCCGCTGTAATGGTGCATGGTGGTCGATTCCCTGCTTGATGCTCTCAATGCCTCTGGAGTCTACGCCCAGGCCTACGCGGATGACGTCGCCATTCTTTCTGTCGGCTCATGTTTGGCGACTGTCCATCGCAAAGCACAGGCGGCGCTAAATGTGATAGGTGATGATGATCGGTGATTGGTGTACCAGGCTGTCAGTCAATCCTCTTAAGACCGATGTCGTTCTCTTTACGAGAAGGAGGAAAAATACTGACATGACTCATCCGGTACTAAAAGGCACTTCCACCCCGATATCCAAGGAGGCTAAGTATCTAGGAGTCATCTTAGATAGTAAGCTTCTCTGGTCAAAACATGTTGAGTCAAAAACCATCAAAGCGCTGTCAGCTTTCTGGCAATGCAAAGGAGCTTTTGGCAAAACATGGGGCTTATCGCCGGCAAAGGTCCTTTGGATCTACACGCCAATGATAAGACCTATAATTTCATATGCATCGGTTGTCTGGTGGAACAGACTAAAACGCAAACACGTCGTAGCCTCTTTCACCAAACACCAAAGAACGGTTTGTCTCAGCTGCACGGGGGCTTTCCCCAGCACGCCGGGCGCTGTTCTAGATGTTATGATGAACCTTCCACCTCCTGATATATTTATCAGAGGGTGTGCTCTGAAAGCCATGTCTCGTCGGAAGAGAAATGGCTTTTGGTACAACTCGCATAGGAATAACGGTGTGCTTGCGCAAGAATTGTCCTGCGACCCCTGTCTCATGGACATGCCTTCTGACGCACTGACGCCCTTTATCCTATTGCGTCGTAACTTCACAGTCGAGGTTCCATGGCGTCAGGATTGGCTATGGCTGGATACTGAACCTGGAAAGGATAGTCTTCGCATTTTCACGGATGGCTCCAGGTCTGGGCGGGGGTCCAGTGCTGGAGTCTTCTTTGAATGCGAAAATATCCGACTGCACTTCTCGTTAGGAAAGTATGCGTCTGTCTTCCAATCAGAGATATACGCAATCCTAAAGGCCATGCACTATGTTGTGAAGCACAGGTGGAAGGGGGAAAGCATATGCGTCTGTAGTGACAGCCAAGCTGCACTAAAAGCTGTGTGTAACCCCTTAACTAGCTCAAAATTAGTGCTTGAACTCAAGTCCTTCTTGAACAGAGTCGGCAGACTAAATTCATTTAGGCTTGTATGGGTTCCAGGCCACTCTGGGATCCCAGGAAATGGGACCTCTGATGAACTCGCTAGAATGGGTTCAGAGGAGAGCTTTTCAGGACCGTAAATTCCTACATTAACGATTGTGTATTTAACACACACAACCGTAGATGGAGGGATTGTCCGGGTTGCAGGATGACTAAGCGCGTATGCCCTGATGTCTGCAAAAAATCTGCAGCATTCCTCCTGTCTTTAAGGAGAATCGACTGCAGAAGGCTTGTGGGAGTTATCACGGGCCATTACACTTTTGCCAAGCATCTCTACGTGCTCGGCATCAGTGAGACGCCTACCTGTGCTGCATGTGGCGAAGAGTAGGATGATACTGCAGAGCATTTCCTCTGTGATTGTCCCGCTTTTGCTCGCATACGGTGGCGCACCCTTGGAGCCGACGTGGTGTGTGCCGAATCCCTTAGCTCTACATCACTGAAGCTCCTTCAAATTTTTTTCCAGAAAACGGAGAAAATACAGTAGTGTAAGGTGTCTGTCTGGAGTACAGTGGACCAGTGATTGCGTCTGAGTGTCCAATGATTAATAAAAGATCTCCGCTCTCAAAAGAAAATAAATTAATAATATATAAAACAATATTTCAGCCAAAATTCTTGTATGGGTGCCAAGACTGGGGGAATTGTGCACTGTGTCACGTTAAAAAATTGCAAATAGTCCAAAATAAAATACTTAAAATGATGCTCAACCTCTCTTGGCATCATTCTACAAAAGACATCCATCAGACAACTCATATTGAGTTGATCTCCAATAGAATCCAAAAACTTAATGGAAAGTTTAGATCAAGATGCGACACCTCCGATAATGCTCTAACTAGTCAATTATACAGGGTGCCCCACGAGCAATGTGCCATAAAGCTAGAGCGTGTAGGTCCGGTCAAGACACTGTTTAGCCGGGAGGGGCAATCTTCTAAAAAATTGACTTAATTTGGAAAAAAAAAATATATATATTAAAAATCAACGGTTACATCCACAGTGCCGTGATATACTTTTTGATAAAGCCAGAAACCTCTTCTTTCATTTTGTTTTTAAACGAAGCTGTTTTAAGGAATGGTTTTTGAGAAATGAATTTTCAAACTCAAAATTTTGAAAAAAAAAAATCGAACTAATTTTTTTCAAAATTTTATGTAATTAAGTACTAATTTTTTTTCAAGAATTAAATTCAGTTACTAGTTTTTAGTTCAAAACAGAAAACCGGATGCAAAAATGTCTTGTACCAACCCAAACGACTTTTTTCTAAGAAAAACCTTTTTTTTTGGTTTTAACGCGGCTCGACTTGTAGGCAAATTAGTGAAGTGAAAAAAATTCAAAGTCAATAGTTTGGATGCGTATTACGAGAAAATTTGACGTCGGAGATAAAAATGTTCAACAGCAAAGTTGTAGGCAATATAAAGATCTTTCTTTTTTGTTAGGGGTACTTTTCATCATAACCTCAAAATTATCGAGAAATTTAAAAATTTTCCAAAAAATAATAGAATTTTCGTTTTTTATATTATAACTTTTATAAAAATTAATGAATTGTTATGAAACTTGGTGAAAAGATACCTTTGTATATTATAAATAAAGGAAAAAAAATTCAAAAGAAATTAATCGAAAATTTTTGATTTAGAATTTTTTCAAAAAAAAAAGTCCTTTTTTTCAGACGAAAATTGTACGGTGGAAAATCATCGTAAACAGATTTTTCAAAACTCATTCTGTTTGTTTTTTCGTCTACTTTTTGATAGATAGATAGAGACACGATTTAGCTTCTATTTAAGAATATGCTAAAAAATGCAAAAAACCAAAAAAGTTAATTTTGAAAAAAAAAAAAAAAATTCAGTACTTGTTGATAATTTTGTTTAAATTTCAAAAAAAAATTTAAGACTAATTTCATCAATCGATTTTACGGGAAAAAATATTTAAGAAATTGCATTTTGTTGTTAAAAATTACTCCAATATTTAGAGCTGGTAAAGGGTTGCTTCTGGAGGGTGAATAAAGTAATGATCGTTCTCATGCAATTTTCGGCTAAAATTTACGTTAAACAAAAAATTTGTAATCAATAAAAGTTGTGGATTTTGAAAAATTCTTCAAGTTTTGTAGAGGTAATTTTTACCTTAACCTTAAAATTAAAAAAAAAAAATGCAAAAAATGTATTTTTTTACATTTTTTACTTTTTTAAACTTTCTTATTATTTCTATTCTTCTTATTTTTTGTGGACTTAGTAGACAAATTGTGTGGTTGAACAAAAGGTATTATAGTAATTTAAGTTACTTAGTCCCCAAGGTCAGTAACTGCATTTATTTTTCTTTTTTCATGTTAGTAACCCCCCCAACCATTTCCCGTTGGGCTAGTTCTGGTTTCTATTCTGATTAAAATTATGTTAGTTTGCCCCGACTGCTTATTTTATATCGAAACTATTTATTTCTTGTATTACCTGTCTTTAGTAGAGGAAAGATGATTTAATGTCACTTGAAGATATTGCAGTATTTGCTATGTAAAGTCTATTACAGCTAAGAGTTCCTATAACTTGTTATTTTAAATATTTTTTGTATTTTTTTCGGTTAATTTTTGAAGATTGAAAGTTTAAATTATTTAAAAGCTAATATTGTAAAAAAGTTCAATATTTGACGAAATTCGAGTTCTAAGAATGTGATTTGTGCCGAAAAAAAAATGCACAGAGCCTCCGATCACATGGAACATCTTTGAAAAGCTCTTTTCCAATATTCTCTTATAGCGCGTGCTTATTTTTTCCTATCGAGTACAATAGGGAATAAGTTTTTTGGCGATTATTCCTCGATGGTATGTCCGATTCGAGCAGTCGACCCCTTACGGCACTCAGCAGCACCTATACTATCACCGTAGCAAGTTTGGTCAAGATCGTAGTAGCGGTTCCAGAGGAGTACAATAACAAAGAAGTTTAAATCCCGCGTATAAGATGGATTGGAACATCATAATGGATGATTTCATATTTCAGCTAGGGTCTTCAGTGAGCATTTATTAATTTATCCTACCATTTGTTAAATTTGTGTAGTTAGTTATAAAATATTGCTTTATTTATTCAATTACAATAATTTATTTACTTATAATTAATTGATTTACCTTTATATTCATGCATGTATTTATTTATTAATTTATTTATTTATGTAATTATTTACATATTTGTTTATTTAATTATTTGTTTATTTATTTATTTATTTACTTAATTATTTATTTATTTATTTATTTATTTATTTATTTTTGTTTACGTATTTTGTTATTTACAATTCATTTTTTTATTACGCTAAAAGTATAATTATCACAATTTCATGTTTGTTTTGTTTTTTTCTCTCCTTTTACAAACAAAATACAAAATTGATATCCGATTATAAGTATGATTCAGTTGAAAGATATAATATTTAATATCACATCTTTGTACTATTACTGTTGTAGATTCTGCGATAATAAACGATTCTAAACGATTACTTTTTCTATTTCAGTGTTACAGTTTTGCATAATTTTATTTTATCTTTTTTTTATTCACTTATAACATAAGTTAATTATTTTTTAAACAATTTTTGCTTTTAATAAAAAAATATCAGTATTTGGAGACGTATATAGACTTTTGTGACATGGTGTAACTTGAAATGCACTTTTCCATCCCTGATCACAATTATAAATGCTCTTTAGTTCTTTTAAGAGAGCGCGTAGACTCTTTTTTTAACCTAACGTGGTGTAATGTAATCAAATTGATTTTTTTATTACCTTCCTCGTTCCATATTTGGAAAGAGAGGAAAGAGAAGAAAATCAAGTTCGAGGCTCGCGCTGAGTATGTACTGAATTGAATGTTAATATTTACTAGCAGCTGCGGCATGACGGTTGTTTTTTCGAAATGTTTTTGTAGATACATTTCGGTGGAATACTCGTTCTGTTCGGTGTCTTATTTTTACTTTAGCAATTCGTTAAAGTCAATGGTTTGTTCAGTTCAGTTTTTATTTGAACGACTTTTCGAGCGGGTTGCGTGTCCGAATATTCTTATTAGAACAATACTTAATCGCGCACTTTTGGTTAGTTTAATAAACATATGTACTATATATAGACGTGTTTTTTTTTTTTTTACAAATTGGTTTCCTAGAATGATATGTTAGATTTTCATATTCCGGTCCAATAGTTATTCGTTTATTTATTTATTTATTTTGAGATGCAAGTGACGGTGGTTTTGCGTTTTACCTTGATATTACATCTGAATTGCCTCATAGTTTATATGTGTACTTGGTTTCCAATCGGAAATCGAATCAATTAAACCGTTACTTGATTTGAAATTTGATATTTTGATTGCATTTTAAATAAAGTTCGTCACCAAAACAGAAAATAAAACAAGGTCAAAGAGTATTGGGACTGTGTATGTGTCTCATTTGATTAGCGATGACTCAATTTCACTGAAGACTGGGTACTGATTAGCATAGCAAAAAACTTGGTATGATCGTTTAAGTCATAGTGTTAATACATTTTAACGAAAGGGCAATCATGCAAATAAATGGTGTCGTTAGGGCAGACCGAAATAGAGCAAATCATAACGGCCGATCACGTTTAGGTAAATAGGACATCTCTGTACATATTTATAAACAGACGAAAGTAGCACATGCATTAGGTCATCAAGGGTGGACATACCGCTTACAATGTATCATAACAACCGCGAGCATATTTACATATATCTACGTACAGGCGTATGCATACATACATATGTACACCCCTTTTTCATAGTATTGTAACATGGTGACATGATGGCAGCCAATAAACAATTATTTTTGTTTTGTTTGTACCTAAAACAAAAACTTATATGTACATATTTTCTAAATTAAATATTTTGTTTAATAGCAAATGTTCCCTTAAAAAAATGACTACGAAATAGTTATAAATTAGACACACAAATGGATGTACATATGTATGCGCATCCGAAGATTTGGAAGAAGAAATGTTTAGATTGCGAAGATGATCTATTTTTAGAAGTCTAATTTTCAAAGTTTTGACACCAACAACAGCGATGGCGACGTTAATGACGATGATGCCTTTTTGCTCATCGAAATTAGACTCGACTATAGCATATGATGAATTACACTATGGTCTAAACGTTAACTATTGTTTATATATGTATATATATATAAAGCGAAAGTTGTCTCTTAGGCTCTCTCCGTTCACCTATATATCACATCACCCACATGAATGTTCATGGTGTTGTTTGACGATGTTGCTCACGATGATGTCATGTTTTTTTCGTTTCCAACTCTGATGCCATTTCATTGATTCTTTTTTGTAATTATTTTCTTTGGTCTGCTATTCGCTCCTTCGCCATTGAAGACTAGTTTGTTGGCATTGCGTATGTATGAAGTATGACATAAGCAAAACAAAACGAAAAAGAGGGGTGTACCATGGGAAGTTGAGGTATACTATAAGGAAAGGTATAGGTACCCTCATTCTTATTCTGCTCTAGAGAAGTACATACATACATATATGTATGTAAGTATTTTAGGTTTGCTACTACGTATTGTGCTAAACGTACCGGGCTCTTACCTACTATATACAGTATTCAATACCTTAAATTAACAATAAAAGATATGAGAAAAGGGTAATAAATGAAAATGTAAGTTGAACGGAAAGTAAGAGTTCTTATACAAAGGTGTTTGCTTTCTGATCCGAGCGCTGCAAATATTATTTAATATTCGATTGTGGACCGCAAGCATCCATATGTACACATACCTACATACATACATATGTATGGATGGATGTATATATGTACATGACGTAGTACCTACATATATTAACAAATGTGAGCAACGTTTTTATTTTATACGTTAACTGGTTAAATATACATACATACATACATACATACATACATCGAATATATGTATGCAATGTTAGCAAAATGAATAATTTATTCTTTTATTATTATTCTGAAGAAAATCTTTTTACAGTAGGTACTGACAACAAGATCCCTAAATACAACGTTCATACTAGCATATTTATACACATCCATATACATACATATGTATGTATATGTATATATGTTTGTACATACATATGTTGGTATGTACCTATGTGCGTATCTATTTAATTTTGCTTAACAATTGGCTGGATACAATTTTTATTAAAAGAATATACATACTATGTATGTACATATATAGATTTGTATGTATATGTACATATGTAAATGTATATATACACATATGTACATACATATATGCCATACATACATACATATTTAGGTTTTTAAAAACGAAAGACTTACACATCTTCATGTTTGATTAAAACATGATCGAATAGAAATAAAGTTAAAAGTATTCTTATACAGCTACGATTCAAATATAGTGTATTGTAGGTTTGTCAAAGTACAGTGAGTTGATTAGAGCAATTGCTCCATATAACCTTGAGTTTCCTACAGTAATTATATTTATGTACCTACATACATACATATGTACATACATATAAACATGAGCATGTCGCTGATGTCACTTAAATTATTCAATAAAGTGCGTGTAGGTACCTACATACATACATATGTAACTATGTACTTGTACATATATTTCGGCAATAGTTCTGGTTCAAGGTTAACAATAATTTTATAACACAAACATACATGCATTCATATGTACATATCTATCCAGCATATCCATCAGTACGAATATGTACATACATAGATACATGTATATGTATGTATGTGTGTTGGCGTTACAGTCCATGAAGGAGCAAAGCCGAGCTTCTCTCAATCACCCATGTTGGGTGTGATTTTATTTTCCGAACGGCGAAATTCAAGAAGCTCTTCTTGACAATTATACTACAGGGCGTTTTGTCAGTACCCCGCTGAGGAGAAGCACCTTGAAAAACATGTTCGATGCGTGGCTGTTGTCGGGATTCGATCCCGTGTCATCGGCGTCAGATTCCAACACACTACCCACTGCACCACGGCGCTCTCAGATACATATGTACACACACACACATATATATATATACAGTGAAATCTCCCACTGCGGACACCTCCCTTAGACGGACAAATTTTTTTTGAACGGCAATTGCTCCATATACATTGCATAGTTTACAAATTCCCTTGGACGGACATTCCCTTGAACGGACACGGACAGCATTTACGCATAAAATAATAATATATTTTCCCTTAGGCGGACACCAAAGCAAGATTAAACTTGTCATCAGACGGATATTCTGGCAACGGTATTTTTTTTATTACTTGGAGTCTACTACAAGTGCAACTTACCTTAAAAGGCGTTTCGTTTCATCGAGCGGGAGCCTAGACAAAATTGTTTCTGAATGGTTTTGTTCAGCTCGAAACAAAAGATTTTCTGTTTCTGGAACCGCAATTCGACATAAGGCAGCAGAAGTTGCAAACCGTTTAGGAGTCACCGATTTTAAAGTATCTGCAGGTTGGCTTGATAAGTTTCGGAAACGTCACGGTATTTCCTACAAAAGCGTGAGCGAAGAAGGTGGAGATTTTAATCTTGAGGACGTGAAAAATGTTCTTCAAAAGCTACCTACAATAACAGCCAGTTATGATCCTGACTGCATTTACAATGCAGATGAAACTGGTCTTTTTTTCGAGCATTACCCAAAAGGACAATGGCTTTGAAAGGTGAAAGCTTTCAAAGGAGAGGCCCATTATTCTGCACTGTGCCAATATGGCAGGAGTCAAGGAAAAACTTTTAGTTATTGGAAAATCTTGTCGCCCAAGAACGTTTCGTTACCTCAAGGTCTACAGGCAGACTGGAAGCACAACAAAAAAGCATGGATGACCCAAGAAATGATGATAGAGTGGCTTTGTTTATTCGACAATAAAATAAAACTACAGAAGAAAAAAAAACGTTGCTCTTTCTTGACAATGCTGCTTCCTATCTTAAGACTTGAAACATAAAAGTTGTTTATCTTCCGCCGAACACCACATTGATTTGCCAGCCCTTGATCAAGGTGTGATAAGAAATTTTAAATTTTACTACCGCTGGTTTATTTTAAAGCATCTCGTTGCCCGTATGAACAGCTCACGATCCACCTGTGAGTTAACCAAAAGCGTAAATGTCCTAGACGCTATTTATTTAATTAAGAATGCGTGGAAACTAGTCACAAGAAAAACAGTTGCAAATTGTTTTAAGAATGCTTTTGGACAAAGATTTAATCTGGAATAAGATGAATTCGATCCTGAAGATGACTTGCCTCTTTCGAATCTCAGGGCAATTTCCAAGATTGGAAGCAGAATCCGAACATTTTGTCCTAAGGGATGAAACTGTAAATGTGGAAGATGACTTCGAGATGGTATCAGAAGACGTTGCAGTTCCCGGTGAAATTATTGTAGCAGAAAGAAGCTAATGTTGCTATTGAGCGCTTAAAAATGTTTGAGGCCAAGAAAAATTACGGCGAGGCTGTTCAAATTTTGTTTGATCTACAGACAAGATTCCAAAACAAATCCGCCTTTTCTAAAACTAAACAAACAAACATTGACGTATTTTTTTTCAAAAAATACTTGAATACATAAATACATATCTACTATTTCTTATGTGATGTAACATAGAGGCTCATAATTCCCCCCCTAATGATTTGAAGAAAGTTATGTGATAAAAACACATATATGTATTTGTACCTTAAAATAAAGCACCCGAATTAGCTTTTATGAATTCCCTCGGTAGGTAGGTAAGCATTGATTTTTTCACCCTTATAAATATCATAAACAGATGGGTCATAGACACGCACCTCCCAACTAAACACATTGGCGTGTCCATAAGATCCATTCGAAATAAATGTTTAGAATGGTAGGTAGTTTGCGTACGAACATGGCCATATATTATATTTGTAACAGTACGCTCTGCAGAAGGCGAACAAAAATGCACAACAGTAACTAGTTGAAAAACGGCCGTGTTTAATGAGCCTATTCAACTATCTACTACACACAAATAGATACACAAATGTTGGTTTTATTGGTCCCTTTTTCTAGAATCAACTAAACAGGGTTGGCACATAATTATACTTGCAAATAAGCCTTTCCCCCCAAATATTGTAGATCAAAAACAAGTTTTAGACCAATTTAAATAAATAGTTCATATGGACGTGATATTTCTGGTTATTGTGCTCTTTTAAATTTGCAATTATTTAGACACATCCGAACACACACATGCCTATTAATGTATAGTTAGCATTGAAAGCAAAAACATAAAAGACAAATATGAAGACTGCATCTGGGCCTCGACCGGTAAAGCAATTTAATGATGTCAAAATCATTTAACTCGTATCATAACCACTTGTTTATTGTGCAATTACGATCCAGACTATAGCCCTTAATATCACACTTAATCTTGTATTCAGGAGGGAGTAAAGTACATACATACATATGTACATTCATATATAAAAACCAGTGCGAGTGTTGCAAATGCATCCATGATCTTTAAATTAATTGACGGTTCCATTAGATATATGTATGTCTGTGTACCTATTAAATTTAATATTTTTGTGTTTTTATTTTCAGCGTAACAATATTATTTTGTATAATGATTGAATAATACATATGTACGTATTGGGATGAATATAGTAGTAACTTAATTCAAAGACTTAACTTAAGTAAACAGAGTCCTGCCGTAAAGACTAAAACAGTTCATAAACCCAATCATTTCTTAGTAACCATGGGTGCAAATAAAGAGGGTAATAAGACACGAATAAATCGGAGCTTAATATCAATAAAACTGGTGACGTTTTTGATCATTGCCGGTGCGTAGAATGGACAATCGAAATTACATTACATATTTATTAATAATGCCTTTATTCTTGTAGGTATAACTGCGCTTCACATTCTGCACTCAACTCGGCCATTGCTCTTAGGCTTAAACTTCGAAGAATATCGATGCATTACCATATTAGCTCCTTTTATTTCTATTATTGGTCCTTTAATAGTCGGTCCACTTGTTGATCGTTTTGCGGCTAAAAATACAAACAACTACGGTCGTGTTTTACGCATTCTAACAGCTATAATTCTTATTATAACTAGCATTATTTACGCGTGCTTATTTGCTATACCAGCCGTCCATAGAGAGGAAGCACGCCGTCCCTCCGTCAGTTTTGCATGTGATCATAATGGAGCTGTGATTTTTCAGGAGCGATGTTCTGAAGAAGCAACATGCCACCATTGGAAGCCCAAATCAGGAAGTGTCAATCTAACAAATTGCTCGTATACTTGTCAAAACCCAACCCAATTTGAAAGTCTTTATACACCGTGGCTAGAAGGTTCGCCGTTACCGTCTACTGAAATTAGCTCAGAATCAGATTATGATCCAGATTATGATGAGAATAGTGTAACGGAGAGTCTACGCACTAAGCGGCATCATAAGACACATAGTAGTTACGAAAGTTTAAGTGCTGAACAAGGTTCCCACAGCAGAGTGGAGCGCGAAGTTGTCCCAAAGAAAATTTATGTAGAACCACCACATTTGTGTTTAACTGAAAGAACAGATGAAGGCGAGGTCATAGTGAAAAAATGTCACGTTTACACTGATGATACTAAAAATGTGATTGTCCATTCCATTTTGCGTAGCGCAACAAACGTTGAGAATGATACTCATAGCGCTGATTGGTGTAATTATCCTTTAGGTAACTGATCGCGGTATACGTATATAATATACTTTTCGAGGGGAATATAGTTTATTTATTTTCATCAAAGATGGATTTCAATGCAATGTTCCCGAGATTCAAGCCAAATGGATGATTCAATTAAAGAACTCGACGAGATGTAAACCAATGATTGAATGTGAAGTAATCGATCCATATGACAACCGTGAAAGTGTCCTTGCAGATAGTCAGTGCATTAAGGTAACTGTTTTCTTTTTTAATTCAGCTCTTCAAAAACACATACTTACTAGAGCATATGTTGTAATATACGTAGACAACTGGAGACTTGGACGCTACATTAAATGGCTACTTTACGATTCGAATTTTGGGTGATATTTTTGCTATGGCATCTTTAACTCTCCTAAATACTGCCATTGTAATTGCCGTACGTGAAACTTCTGAGGGTCGTGGAGAGATATGCCGTCAATATGTATGGGGTGCACTCAGTTTCGTGATATTGTTTGCACCTTTAGAAATGATATTCTTTGATGATGAAACACAAGAGGATGCTAATACGTTTGCTTTAATATTGGCAATTGTCTGCTTTATTTTAGCTGCAGTTGTCTTACTGATTTCCAAAAACATGCCTCTAAGCCCGCCGGAATGGTGGTGGCACACGAAGACCGGAATGCTTGTTTATCCAATGTCGGCCATTCGTCGTTACAGTCCGGAAATTGTTCTTCTTACATTAGTCTGTGTCCTGTTCGGTACATTTTGGGGCAGTATTCACAGCTATCTCAAATGGACTTTTACAGATTATTATGCTATTTCGTATACTGGTTTAGTTTTAGTGCTCTTATTACTCTTGAATGCAGACAAATTTATTGAGTATTGTGGTCATTCAAACATATTCATTGCGGGTTTTGCCGTCTTTATTATCCGATTCACTGCTCTTGGTTGTTCCGATGCAGAATGGTTAACAGTTGTCATGGAAGCTGTTGAACCCTTAACGATTGGGCTTGTTTGGATAACCATTATAATTTATATGCGTCATATTATGCCACGGAAATTTACTGCAACGGGCCAGGCTGTAGCAGTCGTAGCTTTCTTTGGCATTGGTAAGTGCGTGAAAAGTACACATTTAGCATTTTTATAAAACAATGTTTTCAGGTAAGGGTCTGGGAGCTCTCACTGGTCTTGCCAGAGATACCAGGGATCCAAATAATGATGCTTCGGAAATCTATCAGTGGCTCACTATTGCAGCAAGTGTAATTGCTGTCGTATACTTTGTAATCTATAATTTGGTACTAGCTCCAAGGTGTGCAGCAAAGCCACAACCCGCCGACGTATTATCGCCTTCAGCCTCACAAACTCTAAATGGTGCAGGTGGTAGTCCAAATGGTCACGGTACTGGAAATGGTTCTTACTCGCCTCTTCGTGTGTATCACAACGAAAGGGGCAAAAAAGGGCAGTTTAGATTTTAGAAACTAAAAATGTAAGATTGTATTTACTAGATGACAAATTGAAAAGTATCGAAATCATATCTTCAAAACCTGTTAGCAAGAAATTTAAAAAGTACATACTACATAAAGTGTCTGAAGAGGTAAATAACTATTTTTGAATACAAAAATTAAACCTTTGAATTCGTTTAAAGTTACTCACGTATAAAAATATGTAATGCTAAATAAACTATATGTATGTACATATATAAAATAACAAAATCTCTTTAACACCTTCGATGTAAGCATAATTTATGATTTTGTTATTAAACCTACAAATTGTTCAATCAATTTTCGAAAACACGCGATAAAAATACTCAGACCAAACTGTTAACATTGTTTGTAAACGAAATATGAATCCATGTTAAAACAGCTGCAATGCAGAAAGTTTTTTATTATTCCAGTTAATAAATCTATCAAATTCAAACAATAGATATGTTTTCTCATAAGCAAGCTTAAAATTTGTTGCTTTATTTGCCCTTGCAGCTTAGTAATTAAAGGGTTTATCTAGGGTTAAACGCATTAACTTTGCCCACTAGGACGTGTTGGACAAAATCTTGGCATGACTATGTTACAGTTTTTAGAGTTTACAGTTTAAGAATTCATTTTACTATCATATTCTTATATCTATCTTATGCTAGGCAAAACTATTAAATGATCAAAACCAGCTTAATTAATTTAATTACAATAGGAATACCTTAATAACCCCATGCGAGCACTCTAAGATAACCAATATTTATTTCTGTAATTATTTGGAAAAAGGCCCTTCTCGCCAATTTTGATGAAATTTCAGAATTAGGATTTTTTTCTAAGAATTTTGATATGTGTACAGTCAAAATCGGTTATAACGACATCGTTTATAACGAAATATCGGCTATTGCTTACTAATCTCTGAGTCCCGACAAATGTCCATGCTAATTGTACTAATCAAATATCGGTTTGAACGATATCGCCTATTTATTTATTTTTATTTTATTCAATATCGAACTATCGCTTATAACGAACAGTTTTAAATTGAAAATTAAAAAATCGATCGTTTATAACGAATATTAAAAAAGGAATAAGTAGGCATTGGAAATTTCGTGCAATTCAAATAGGTAATAAATTATGGGGATTTCCCTTTTTTAGGGTCCGTCCGTCCGTCTGTCTGTTGGACAGTCGAAATTTTCACAGATGATGTATTTCTGTTGCCGCTACCACGACAAATAATAAAAACAACAACTAAGGTTAGTCGGCAATATCCCACAACCAGTAGCAAACTTCCCAGCTTTTATCCCTATTGTGTCTTTGATGTATTAATCCTAGCTGCAACCCTTTTTTTCTGTAATTACGAACAACCAATAATAAATACCTTTTTAACTTTGATGATCCCTATTGTGTCACTGTTAAGTTACCCCTTGCTGCAAACCCTTTCGTACAATTGCTATTCCCCACCTTTTCCATCCTGATGGGTTAAGATATAAAATGTTGGAACAAACTTAATTGTTGTGAAATTAACGGCTGCAGGAAATAACTCCCCATTGAAATAACCCCCCAAATGGAAAATGAAATAACGCCCCAAAATGGGGGGTTAATTTCACTCTGAAATTAACCCCCAAACCGAAGATGAAATAAGTCCCCAAAAATGTATGAATAAAGTCCCCAAATATATATGAAATAAGTCCCCAATGTTTTGAGTATTTTAGGCGGCATTTGACGTAAGTGAATAGAAAAAGACCACATCTATAAAAGTCCACAACGCATAAGCAATAGAAAATGTATGGGGGGGTATGCTGCCCCCCTGCTTGGCATAACTGTTGGCTTTGGGATATGTGCGAGGTTGGGTGTTGGCAAAGTTCTTTTTATATCCATGTTTTGTATGGATTTAAAAAATCTTCGCGGATACCCAACTTCGGACATATCGCAAAGCCAACAGTTATGCCAAGTAGGGAGGTTGCATTGGGGCAGCATGCCCCCCCATACATATTTCTGAGTTTGCTATCCAAAACTGGCCTTGCAATTACTTGTTAACTTTTTTTTGAATTCCTGACAATTGACTTTGAGGAAATATTTCATAGTTGAAATTGGGGGGTTATTTCCTCATGATAGAATCCCCCAATTTTAAGTACGAAATAAGTCCCCAAAAACCCAAGAAACAAATCCCCAATGTTGGGGGCTAATTTCATATGAAAATACAACCCACTCCATACAAATGTTGGGGGGTTATTTCCTTCTCGTGTTTGGGGGGTTATTTCATTGGGGATATATTAATCCTAACTGCAAACCTTTTTCCCATATACCTATTATTGTTATTCACTTTTTCAACTACATACTTGCTGTCAAGTAAGATAATTGATTTGAACTCAATGGACACTTTGATGGTCAACTATCTCATCATGGAGATTTTTGATCATTAAAGTAATATACCTGTAACCTGCCTGCAACCAAGATCTGTCATCATGCAAAAAAACATTTCAAACCGATTAGCCGTTTTAATGTCATCACTGATGAGGTAACATACAACGTCTCTTTCTAATTTTTATATACAGATGGTACGGTACGTGCGCGAATCCGACTCGCACTTGGCCGGTTTTCTCTTTTTTTTTAAAGCCCGATTCACAATACTGCGTAGTGCTACCGTTCTCTACGTTACGTGCGAGTGCGCCAGACGTACTTCGAAATGACATTTTATATCAGTTGTTTCAAATTCAGCAATTTAAAACATTAAACAAATCAAATTTCAAATTAAATTGCAATTGCACTAGATTTCTGACAATGTCGAAACATTTACGTGAGAGTGTGATGGTTACGTAAGGCTACGTCCATATTCGCTCTTCTTTTTGTGGCAAACCCAAAAAAAAATTACCTCTCTTTATCTCAATCTTTTCGACGAATTCGAATTTTGTTCTCTCTTTCAACTCTAGTTTTTCGCAAACGTAAGGAATGGTAGCTGCTGTCGTGGCGTTACAGCCCATGAAGGGCCAGAGCCAAGCTTCTCTCAATCACCCATGTTGTGTGTGATTTACTTTTTGACACAGGTGAATGGGACCTACAGTTTAATGCTGATTCCGAACGGCTTGAGTCGAGAAGCTTTTTCTTGGCAAGTATACTACGGGGGGTTTTGCCAGTACCCCGCCGAGGAGGGTCGCCATGGAATAAACATTCGATGGCGTTGGTGTTATCGGGATCCGAACTCGCTCATCGTGCGCCAGAGTCAAACACACTAACCACTGCGCTACGACGCCCTCTACGGTAGCCCGACGCAATATTTCAGAGACTCCCATTGAAAAAAGTTTGTCCACTTTTTAATAAAGAACAAAAAATGGAAAATCGGTTATAACGAAACACCGGATATAACGAACAAATTCTCCAGTCTCGTCGAGTTCGTTATAACCGATTTTGACTGTATCTGGTTTCAAAGGACTTCATTTTTCCTGTACGTATGTATGCAACTATGTTTTAAATAACAGCATTCTTCACATTCAACTTCCTTAACTTCTCACGATATGCAATTGGGAAAGCTTTGTTTATTATTTATGTATGTATGTACATATGTACTTGATAAACTATAGACATTATGACAAATTACCGTCAATGGTGACTTTTGCAATTGTGTGTGAAGGCATTGTTCTCGAACGTTTCAATTAAATTCTGAAAGTGAAAAAAAAAGAATGACGAATTAATGCATCTTTTAATGCAATGACAGACACCTTTCCGGTAACAATATACATAGAGTTAAGGAGTGTCAACAACAAAGTGTTGATCTTGGTCTTGACAACTGGAAGCAGCGTGCTCGGGACCGTCAAGGATGGAGGGCAGCTATAGCTCAGGCTCAGATCCTCCATGGGTCGCAGGCCTGATAAGTAAGTAAGTAAGTAAGCAACAACAAAGTATTACATATATGAAAAAAATATAAACGTCCAGTGCAATAACGGCGAATTTCAAAATTTGGTTTTATTTTCAATAATATGTATGTATATGCGAAATAAAGCAACATTTTGAACGACGACATTATTTTCTGTTTTTATTAGATGTCATATGCAAATCTATGTTGCATCAAGAGGAAGCAGGGGATTGCAGGGACAACATATTCCCCCGCCCCCTGGACGCCTGACATGTCTTTGAAAGTATGTATTGTGTATACAGATGTACTATGTATGTACTATAAGCATCTTCTAAGCCATTGAAAACCGCGTATTGTTAGGAATTAAAAAACCTTTACATGAAAAAATGTGATTATTTAGAACTTGTTGCATAGTTCCAGGCAAAACTATGATTGAACTAAAGCAAACGATTTGTATTTTGTATGGGAAATTCAAAAGTTTATATCTTTGAAACTAGGAAAATCCGACCTAAAATATACCTACTTATATACATATGTATATCAGAATCGTCAGGACAAATTTTAACCTATTCGATTTTCATCAAAATCGGTGATTAGGGTATTTTTCCAATTAACGACCTTTATTTCTTAATATTTTATAGCCGCTTGAAATTTTATTTAAAATATTTCTTAAGAGCTAAGAAAACATTATTTAAAAAGCTTAGCATACTGTCAAAGTACGTTACACATTTGATGAAAATGTAATTAATTTCTTCCTTAAATGTCAACATCTAATAAAAACAGGCTGTTTGGATGGACGGAGGTTCGTGTATTTGCTATGATATGAACTTGGCAACTTCATGTACAGTAGGTGCGAGAACAACACCAACGCGCAGACAACCACCATACCGTTTTCCTGCCATGACGCCAAATGTCACAATGTTAGAGTCGAACCAGATTATTTGGTTCAGCAACCTAAGTTCTGTTACGTCACACTATTGATCCAAAGCAACAAAGTAAAGTGGAATGAGATAAAATGTCGAGTATGTTGGAAACTATTCTTTATTTTTAATGGGGTGAGGCTGGAATAAATATGATTTGGGTATGTAATGTATGTATGTATGTTCCCTTAAAAACAACAGCCGTCGTCGTGCAATGCACGACCATGGAATTGGGATCACAGTCTGGTAACAGCAATGCCAACATATCCATAGTTGCACACATTTCGTGGCGTCCCATTCAACTATGGAACAATAAATAACCCACAAATAGGTGTGATTCTCCAGGGACTGTAAAAATTCTATCACTCAACCGCCGTATGCATACATATATGTATGTATGTATTAACACAATGAATTTTAGGTTTTACAGAAGGTATTTAGTAGTACTTGGGCGCCGTGGCGCAGTATCGATGCTTCACGGTTTTCTTTCAAAAACTATTTCAATGCTTTTCGCAATCCCGGCGAAACCCCTTAAGAATCGTATGTAGTAGGTGGTAAGGCCAAGACAACTCATCAAATGACATGCATATCCTTATTCTGCCTTTATTCTAACTTCTTTTTTTTATTGTTAGTGGGCACTACAGTTCGGGGTGAACCTGGGCCTCAACCAACATGTGCCTCCATCTAGCACGATCTTTCGCTAGCCTTTTCCATTGCCGCACACCCAGTTGGCTGAGGTCCCCTTCCATCTGTGTGCGCCATCTTAAGTGCGGCCGCCCTCTGCTTCTTAGTCCCTCGGGGTTGGACTCAAAGACTGCTGGAGCTGTGGTGTCCATTCGCTCTACATGGCCCAGCCATCTTAGGCGTTGAATTCGTAGACGCCTGGCTAGTCTCATGTCGCTGTACAGCCCGTAAAGTTCGTGGTTGAATCTTCTCCTCCATCCCCCGTCTGCGTTTATAGGCCCAAAAATCGCGCCCAAAATCTTTCTCTCGAACCGACCAAGGGCCTCCTCATCCACTTTTGATAGTGTCCATGCTTTTGCGCCGTACAACAGGACCGGGATGATAAGGGTCTTATATAGAGTCAACTTTGTTGTTCGGGAGAGGGCTCTATTACTCAGTTGCCTCCTGAGCCCAAAGAAACAGCGGTTGGCAAGAGTGATTCTGCGTTTGATTTCGAAACTGATGTAGTTGTTCCAGGTCACTGCGGAGCCAAGGTAGACGAAATCCTTAACTACCTCGAACTTATATCTGCCTATACAAACGTTCTGGCCGAGACGTCGGTGGTGAGCTTCTTTTTTTGATGACAGCATATATTTAGTTTAGCCGCCTCCATCTCAATACTCGCGAACGCCTCATTGACAATCTCGCTGTGATCTACCTATTATGTCAATATCGTCGGCGTATGCAAGGAGTTGCGAGGATTTGAAATAGATTGTGCCTCTTGTATTGGCCAGTGATTTTTGCACAATCATTTCCAATATGATGTTGAAGAAATCACACGACAGCGCATCGCCCTGCCTAAATCCTTTTTTGACATCAAAACAATCGGTAAGGTGTTCACCGATTCGGATGCAGCAGCGAGCATTCTCCAAAGTCATCCTGCATAGTCTGACGAGTTAAGCAGGTATGTCAAAGGTAGACATAGCGTTGTATAGCTCGTCTCTAATTACGCTGTCGTATGCGGCTCAGCTCAGCAGACAGTCCGTCTGCGCCAGCAGCTTTATTTGACTTGAGCTTCGTAATGGCGATCTTAACTTCGTCGAGGTCAGGGGGACAGAATTCTCTGCGGTCTCCGTCGATTAGAAATGGATCATTCTGCCTGACAGCGGTTTATTGACTAACATCGCCGTTATACAGTCTGCAGAAGTGGTTTTTCCATATTCTCAGCATCGACTGCGGTTCTTCTTTCAGGGCTTGTTTGCAAAGGCTCCACTGCTGTTCTTTTGATAGTTTGTAGGATTCAGGAGTATTAGAGAGCTTAAAGGAGACGCGATCGGTAAAAGCACGAGCGGTTTCTGGCGATAGTAGCTTTCCGGCGTCATAACTTTGTATTCTTACTCTACTCTGTTGCGTTCGTGATATCCGTAAACGCATCTTGGCTACTACAAGATAGTGGTTCGAGTCGATGTTAGCCCCTCGGAAAGTTCGAACATCAAGAATAGTGGAGGAGTGTCTGACGTCGATCGCGATGTGATCAATCTGGTAATAGTCGATTGATTAAAAGACCGCCAGGTGCCTTTGTGTATATCGAGGTGCGGGAAGCGCGTACTGGCTAGAAGGAGATTTCGCCCTGTAGCAAGATCAATCAGCCTGTGTCCGTTATCGGAGATGTTGTCGTGTAGGCTATGTCAGCCGATAATTCGTTCAAAGATGCTTTCCTTACCCAGCTTATGAAGTCTCCTAGTACAATTTTTATGTCATAGCTGGGACATAGCATTGGGACATTGGGCGTGGACGCATATCAGGCTGATGTTAAAAAATTTAGCCTTGATACGGATTGTTATGAGGCGTTCGCTCACATGCCGAAAGCTTAGGACTTAGTCCTTAGTCCACCTCGAACAACAAATCCGCATCCGAACAATCGTTGTCCTCTCTCCCTATAGCAGTCGCCGTAGTAAATATCGCAGTATTTCATCCGCTTTATACCCGGTCCATTCCGTCGCATTTCCCGGATGGCGGTTATGTCCGCTTTATAGCGGTCTAGGGCGACCGCGAGTTGTTCGGCTGCACGTGGCCTGTTTAGAGACCTAACATTCCACGTACAGAGCCGAAGATCATTGTCCTTTTTTCGTTTTTTGCAAGGGTCGTCAACATAAATCCGGTCCGTTATATCCGAGGCTTGTGGTTGATTTGGAATTTGTGGTTAATTAATCCTGTTTCGGCGCAGGAGGCTCGACATTCGCCCTTCCCCGTCTGCAATTGCCATAGGAAATCTCCAGATAGCACCGCGAGGAAGTGGGGATAGGACTTACTAACAGTGCCGCAGGATGTTCGACTGCGGTGGCTCTTCTCGCTTTTTAGCAGGCCAGCATCCGTCGGATAGATGCTACCCCTACGAGGCCTTTTTTTTTTTTTTTTGTTTTTAGAGACTCGCGCAGGTTCAGGAGTTTTTATATTCTCTTATGATGTGTTTACACACACAACCAACCTGAACGGAGTGCAGTGGTTGGGGTTGTTGATGTTCGTTCACTACTCTCAGTAGCCGACAAAATTCCGCGTTGTTTATAGTCCGTAGTAATTCGTTCGAGCACTTTAGTATTGCATACGCAGAGGATGGATTTGGGTTGACCATATACTGTGAGTGTTATGCCTGCAGCAGTACGTCTGGTCGCTTTACATTCACAACTGCGTTGCATACTTTTTGCCCGTATAGGAACTACTTTTTCTTGGCTACGAAGCGAATTTGAACCATAGACCTTTCGCTCGGCGGTCGATGATGTTAACCACTGCACCACGGCCACCCCATTGTTAGTCCTTTGCCATCCTTTTTCTAACTACTAGTGACCAATTAATACGACGGTTGACGCCTGTGAACTGTTCTTTCGCCATCGCTGACACGACACCATTTTGTCAACTGCTGCTTGTCTTGCCTATGGCAAATGTCCAGCGGTTGTTGAATCGGCTTGGCATCACGGGTGTTTATGCGACGTTTCACATGATGCATCCGGCTATGACATGCGTTTTGCGAGGCAAGCATATTTGCTGCTTATTATCGAATTCACAGTACCTCAAACCGGTCTCCTTAGCTCCGCTTGTCTGACTGCAGATGTATCGCTGATTTTTCTTCAGCTCTTGTTGAGATTGCTGAGACTTACGTACACTTACCAATTACTTTTCTTCGCCTAAGTCTTATGCGACTAGAATCCCACAAAGTAACCTTCGAACGAACTACTGACAAAACTGGAGAAAGAGAGCCTCTAGGTACCTGCGCAATGCGCTGTTGGCGTTGCTATTGCCATTTCGGGCAAATATTTACCCACACTGAATGACCGCATGCGTACGGCATTTTCCATACTGAGCAAGTGGGCACAAAATAATGGACTTGGGATAAACCGCAAAAAAATTGGAACTTGTGCTCTTCACTAGAAATGATCTAGAATATATGTTCAAACACTCCAATCGGTACCTGGGTGGCCTACTCCACTAGTGCCAAATATCTTGGAACGTGGAACGTAATATCCGCAAATAATATTTGGATCTTTACCGATAGCCAAGCTGGCCTGAAAGCGCTGGAGCCTTACGCTTACACATCAAAAGCAAGCCTCGACTGCGGTTTATCTCTCAACGAGATGGCCGAAGAGTTTAAATATGTACACCTATTATGGGTACCAGTAAACAGAGATATTTCGAAAAATGAGGGGGCTGACATGCTTGCCAGACAGGGAACGACGCAAACAAACATGGCACATGCAGGAATACCACAAGCAGCCATTAGGCTAAAACTAACGAGCCAGGCCATGGCTGAGACGAACCTGAGATGGACCCAAGGGCATACCTGCCTAACCGCCAGGCAAGTCTGGCCTCGACTTGATCGTCAGCGAATCAAGGGACTAATCTCCTAAAACGGTCACTGTCACTATCGCTGTCTTATTGATTTCTGCAGGAGTTGTGAAGATAAAGAGGAGGACAAATTCGTTCAGCACATGCTCTATGCCTGCCTGGCAACTGTATGGAAACGATACCTACTATCGTCCAGCTAATAACAATAACCGATCTTAGCTACGTAAAAATCACGAAGTAGTTCCATGTAGCAGTGGGTCGACCCCCCCTCGTATCAACACAAAGGCCTCTCTAGCCTAAGTGTATGCTCTTCGCGGAAGCTACGGACTACCTACCTACCACGTAAGCTTCAGCTAGTGTTTTCTTTCCAGCCATTCCTTCTTTTCGGACTCTCACTCTCTACTGGTACTGGTAGTCTACATGTTCCAGTTCTCTTACTTATATTTGAGCCTACCATCGACCGTCTCCATTCCCTGTTCGATGGTTCCTATTTGTTGGTCGATTTTTAGTGTACGACGAGTCTTGCTCTTAGAAAGCTCTTTACTTCATCTGTCTTCTGCAGATGAAAAACCAGTTCCTTCTTCTGACCCATAGCCTGGAAATCATCACCACACAATCGCACAAACTTTCCACTAATGTAACTAATTGTAAAACACTTAGACGGAACTTTATGATGTCCGTCAAGGACATTTTATTGGAACATCTTCGCATTTTCCCCTTGGGTAAAACCCTTCTTCACAGCTATTAAGCTAATTTTATGTCTTCATCAACGAAAAAGGAGGTAATAAAATCAGAGAAATACTCGAAATCCTGTACGATCCAAGCAGATGTTACCATAATCCAGGACATCGTAACAATCGTACAATGAAAAGGAAATGTGTTTTTCTTTTCTTAAATTACCACTTAAAGTGCTCTAAGTGGCCTATTTTATTTATTAAATAGGTTGCATGATGACGGCTCACATAAGCATTTTAAATATTTCTTTTAGAAAAATTCATGTTCATATTTACATCGCGGATGTAAGACCGTCAAGCTATAGCTCAGGCTCAGATCCTCCATGAATCGCTGGCCTGATAAGTAAATAAGTAAGCATGTTAACATGTTTACAATGATTAAGGTTTTAATAAGCAACTTCGTTGTAAGTGACACACCATACACATTGATGCTGACATTTTCTACAAAGCCACTGCTTACAAATTCGTCCACATATGTACAAGTGGACAAATTGAATATCGATATTCGTTAGCTGAAAGTTCCAAAAACTTCGCGATATTCTCGATTTTGTTTTAACTAATTCCCCTATCAAGTGCGACGGGCAGGCGTCAACAGGGAAGGCACTATCTTTTACAAGTCCATCCAGCTGCTAGGATACGCGGATGATATCGACATCATCGCGTGTTCTCGCCGTGGCATTGTGGAAGCATTCACGGCGATTGAAGAACAGGCGAAACGAATTGGTCGTAAGATCAATGAGGACAAAACGAAATACATGCTGTCAAGCAAAAACCAATCCGTCGCTCACCACCTGAGACAAAACATAACAATTGACAGCTACAATTTCGAGGTAGTTAAGGAGTTTGTCTACCTCGGGGCAAACGTAAATTCCACAAATGACACCACAGTGGAGATCCGGCGTAGAATCGCCCTTGGCAACCGCTGCTACTTCGGCTTGTCCAAACAACTGGGGTCAAAACTCCTCACTCGAAAGACCAAAGTCATGCTTTACAAAACGCTCATTCTGCCAGTCTTGCTGTACGGAGCCGAAAGCTGGACGATTAGCAGGACAGCGGAGCTGATTTTGGGTTCTTTCGAAAGAAAAATTCTGCGCCGGATATTTGGTCCTGTCTGTGAGGAAGGTGAATGGAGAAGAAGACACAACCGCGAACTCTACGAGCTGTACCAAGATGTGGATGTAGTCCGGAAGGCAAGGATCCGTCGACTACACTGGCTCGGCCACATCGAGCGCATGGACATCAACGCTCCAGCTAAGAGGGTCTTCGACTCCGAGCCTCCTGGTTCGAGAAGAAGAGGAAGACCGAACCTCCGGTATAAAGACCAAGTAATCGCGGATGTAGGACATCTTGGTCTTGACAACTGGAAGCAGCGTGCCCGGGACCGTCAAGGATGGAAGGCAGCTATAGCTCAAGCTCAGATCCTCCATGGATCGCAGGCCTGATAAGTAAGTAAGTAAGTAATTCCCCTATCAAGCAGAAAAATCTAATATTGTATATTCCTATTAAAATTAATAATAAGTAGAACTCCACTCCACTTTGGTTGCTCTTTAGTTGCATGTCTTCCATCCGATGCGATTATTAGATAAGCCATTGTTTGTAAAATTCAATAGAGGACGGCCAAAAGTAGTATTAGTTAAAAGTGTTCACAAACGTTTTTATTTATATGAAACAATTTTACCCTTAAGCTAATCATTTCTTGCATGGTGACCTCCAATTCCCTCCCAAACTTCACCCTTTGATGACTTGTCATCATTTGTCAGTATCGCAACGTTTTGTGTCCCTTGAAATGCTCTTTGTACAACGATGCAACTCATCATAGGAGGCGATTAATGTTACGAATGTTAACCATTAGCCGATATGACGAAAACATATGTTATGCAACTGTCTCGTATTAGAATCGCCTTAAGTAACCAAGATTCCGATACAAACTCATTTAACCGAGAATCGACCACATATTTGTGGTCGAAAAATAATGCTCGCAATGCACCTTGTAGGCCAGGCATATAGACAAATGAGTGAATGTAAATAGATTGGTGTTACGACTAAGTCATTTTTTATAAGATTCTTTAAGCTTTCTTGACGAATAGTTTGCTGAGACCTGATTAGCAATGTTATTAAACAGCAATGGAATGAAAATAGAAATCTAACTTGCATGTCAATAGTTAATCAACTTTTCAGATGAGTAAAAGTGGTAAGATATGTTACGAAAATTAAACAAAAGTATTTTTTTAGTATTTAGTATTTATTGTGGCCCAGATTTAGGTTATTACAATTGGGTTATACAGAGAATTGGTTATAGATACCTTACTACTAAAATAAATACAATCGTTTAGACATATCACAGAGTTAGCCATATTTGAAGGAAAAACCACTAAAAACCTTCATTAAACAAATTAAACAAAATATCGCGTTTAAACACATCTTGTTAAAATTGCAAAAAAAATCGTGATATCTTCACTATACCAATTTTAAATATATAGCATCATCATCATTTTCAATGGCCCGCATGTTCCACTAAAAGAGTCGCGGGGGTAATGCGCGCACACGGGATCTCCAGGCCACTCGATCCTCCGCCATCGACTCTAACTCATCAGGAGCTATGCCAAAGCGCACCCAGGCGAGTTTTTGGACTTGGTCCAACCACCTCGTCCTGGGTCTGCCAAGCGGTCGCCTGCCTGATGGTATTGTATCCAAGGCACGCTTCGGAAGTCGTGATGATGGCGACAATCGTCTCACGTGACCATCCCGGCGAGTAACTCCCACAACAGCACGAAGAAATCTCATTTCGGCAGCTTGTATTCGCGATCTTATTCTTTCGGTCAATACCCAAATTTCATGACCATAGTTGAGAGTTGGAACAAATACTTAGTTAAAAACCACTAACTTGGCTTTGACACCAAGCTCGGTCTTTCTGATTACAGATCTTCCAAGCTGTTTGAAAATTCAACCAGCTTGGCCAATCCTGCAGGAAAGCTCAGTATTACTCCTCCCATCACTCGTGAAGAAGACCCCGAGATACTTAAACTTCTCCACCTGCTTCAATGGGACTCCACTAACATGTAGAGTGCATTGGACAGGTGTTCTGGAAATAACCATAACCTCGGATTTGTCCACGTTAACCCTCATTCCAGCATCAGCACATACGGCCACAAACCTATCTAGCGCGCGCTGAAGTTCCATCTGGGAGGATGTGAGGACCACTAAGTCATCTGCAAAAAGAAGATGACTTATCCTCAACTCTCCCAAAGTGAAACACTCCTCGCCTCGACTGCGCTGCAACATCCAGTCCATATATATAATAAAAAGGAGAGGTCACAAGACGCACCCTTGGCGAAGTCCAACGCTAACGGTGAAAAGTGTTGATTTACTACCGTTAACCCGAACGCAGCCGCTACAGTTTGTGTATAGAGACTAAATGGCCCTCAACAGAGGACCATCAATCCCATACTCCTGCAGAACACTCCAGAGTTTACCTCGAGGAACTCGGTCATACGCCTTTTCCAAATCTACAAAGCAGCTGTAGATTGGTTTGGCGTACTCCCAAGCCTTCTCGAGTTCCATTCTTAGAGTGAAAAGCTGGTCGGTTGTACTTCTGCCGTGGCGAAACCCGCACTGTTCATCCCCTATCCTGCATTCGACCACAGCTCTAGAACGCGCCTCCAACATCTTAGCGTAGACCTTACCGGGGACACTTAAAAGAGATATGGCCCTATAGTTGGAGCGCTCTTTTTTATCTCCCTTTTTGAAAAGAGGAACAATCACCCCAGTTTGCCAATCGCTAGGTGTCTTACCGCATTCCCAGGCTACCTTAATGACACGAGAGAGCCATAATACTCCCTCTTTACCCATCGCCTTAAGCATTTCTGGCCGAATTTCATCCACACCGGCGGATTTGCCAACTTTTAGCGATTCAATCGCTAAAATGACTCCTCAACCGTTGGGCTATTCTCCGCCACACGACTATAGGTCTGTCCCCCTCAGTGCCCTGTTCGGGATTGAGCAGCTCCGAAAAGTGCTCGCTCCATCTGCGTAAGATGTCCATCTCATTGGAAAGGAACACACCCTCTTTGGATTTAACTCCTTCGATGACGTTGAATTTCCTTCCTCTGAACCGGCGAATGGTTTGCCACAACACCTTTTTCGCAGATCTATGGTCGGCTTCCAACTTCTCGCGGAACTCCTTCCAGGACTGCTCTTTCGCTGCTCGCACAGCAAATTTGCAAGTTCTTCGCGCCACAGTGTATCGGTCACGAGAAGCGGAGTCCCCCAAGAGAATCCAGTCTCTGAATGCCTTCTTCTTCTCTCTGATGGCTTCTAGAACTCGGGGTGTTTATAACCACGCAGGTCTCTTCCCACCATCAGCCGCCACACCAAGCCGCTTCTCTCCACAAACATTATGTGCAGGGGCAATGACAGCTGTTGAAAATAGTCGCCATTCTTCCTCTACATGCGATGGAACAGTTGGAATTTGCTCAAACCTTTCGGATATGTGTCGTGCAAAGTGTTGCCGCACCTCACTGCTCTGTAGTTTCTCCCACCGTATGCGTGTAACCACTCTTGGTATCCGCCTTGGCAGACGAAATACCCTGTCAGTAAGATACAGCTTACACAACACTAGGTGATGATCAGTTGACAGTTCAGCCCCTCTCAACACACGAATGTCACAAACCATCCGTTTCACACACGATGGTACCACAAAGAAATCTATCAACGATTTCTGTTGAAGACTCCGACGATACCACGTATACTTATGAATGTCTTTGTGCGGAAAGAAGGTGTTCATAATGGACATACCATTTGCACAGCAAAAATCCAACAACCTCTCTCCGTGGCGTTACATACACACCCACTTGGGCATTGAAGTCACCCATCAGGATATAGGAATCCATCTCAACCACCCTATCAAGGGCCGCATCAATTTCATCCAGGAAAGTCGCATACTCAGACTCTAGATTCGGTGGATACACCTGCACCAGAGCCAAAGTTGATCTTTCAAACTTGAGTTTTAAGATCGCGACTCTCCCTCCTAATGGTATCCACTCCAATACCCTGTCTGCCAGCCTGGGACTTATGAGTATCCCCACTCCCGCCTACGCAGACATTGGAGGTGCAACTCCCGACAGAAAGAGTTTTCACCCGTCCGAAAGGTCCACAGTTTTATATCCTCTTTGCTTTGTCGAAGAGATACCTACGATATCTAACCGATACCTGGCAGCTCCCTCAACCAGCTCGTGATACTTCCCTGCGAGCGATGAGACGTTCCACGTGCCCATCCTAAGTCGATGCCGTTGTCTGTTGCCCTTTACTCCTCGCACGCACTGATTAGTGCATGGCGTGATAACCCTTCCACTTCCGTAATGGCTCACGAGGCCACTGCCGGGTTGCTCGTGACTTCTTCGGGCTACGCCCGACCGGCTGCCTAGCGGGACAGACCGGCCACCAGACGCTCGCTTACTGCCACCATTTAGGCCTGGCTCCGAATGTGGCCCTGGCACACCAGGGTAGGCAATTTCCGAGGCTGCTCTTCTCTTCGTCATCATGGGGGTTTGCGCTTCGTTAGCCAGGTTTGGTCCGTACGAAAATTAATTCGCACACCCCAAACCTGTTGCCCACCCCCCACCGCGAGGAGGTCAGCTGTCGGGGGGGGGCATGTATAGTATTGTTACCAAATGTATCCCACTTCGAATAGGGATCGTATCACTGGATCGCGATAAACTACAACTGTGTATGTGTATGTATGTTAGCGTTACAGTCCATGAAGAACCAGGGCCGAGCTTCTCTCAATCACCCATGTTGTATGATTTAATTTTCCCATAGGTGAAAGGTACCTACAGATTATTGCCGGTTCCGAACGGCGAATTTCGAGAAGCTTTTCATGACAATTTTACTACAGGGGGTTTTGTCAGAACCCCGCTGAGGAGAAACACCGTGAAAACACGTTCGATGGCATGGCTGTCTCGTAAACTACAACTATTTACTTTTTATTCGAATTGAATACACGCACACTTTTATTATTTCGCCTCAGAACAATTATCTGAGTACTTCCCCACTTTATTTATTGTTACAACCTCTTGAACACTTTACACTTTATTACACAAAACTCAAACCTTTATTAAAAGCTTTTATTTTCACACTGGTTTATCGACTGATCACACTATACCGACTTATCACACGTTATTCAATTCCGTAAACTGAATGAATACGAGGGCGAGCGTTCGCGCTTATATAGTTCTCGGTCCACTTTCTTCTTTCGAATGTTCGTCGTGAGACGTTCCCCTTCGGAAATCTCTAGAATGCTCTGACATTCAGAAGTATGCCGCTGAAAGTTACCATAATGTTACGAAATTTAATCCCACACCGAATAGGGTTCATATCACTGGATTGCAATAAACTACAATTGTCTACGTTTTATTCAAATTAAAACACACACTTTTCTTATTTCTCCTCAGATCAACTATCTGAGTACTTCACCACTTTTATTTATTGCTACACTCTATTACACACGCAAACCTTTACCACAAGCTTTTATTTTCACACTGGTTTATGGACCGAACACACTGTATATCGATTTGTCACACGCTATTCACTTCCGTAAACTGAATGAATGCCGAGGGCGAGTGTTCGCGCTTATATAGCTCTCGGTCTACCTTCTCGAATGTTCGCCGTCGGAAGTTCCCCTTCGGAAATCTCTAGAATGCTCTGGCATTCGGCATTACGCCGTTGAAAGTTGACATCATTTCAATTTTCGCTTCACCAGAGCTTTCGAACTTCGACAGCGAAATTCGAGCTTAACTAACGATTTTGTGTCTCCGCAACACTGCCCTCCTCGTAAACTTGTTCGTCCTCGAACAAGCGCTGGGATCCTTCTCCGTAATATGGCGCTTACCTCTCTACGTGAACAATCTTATACTTCGCCCGTCTGTTTCCCGTCTGCTATATTCGGTATACGACGTCATTGAGCTTCTTGATGACCTCATATGGCCCGTCCCAAGCTGATTGCAATTTGGGGCACAAGCCTTTTCTTCGTTGTGGGTTGTACAGCAATACCAATTGTCCGGTCTCGAATCCAGAAGTGTTCGCCCTCAAGTTGTATAGCGCCTTCAATCTGCAATCTCCGCTTCAAGAGAGCTTTCGAACTTCGACAGCGAAATTCGAACTTAACCGTCGGTTTTTGTCTCCGCAACACTGCCCTCCTCCTAAACTTGTTCGTCCTCAAACAAGCGATTGGATCCTTCTCCGTAATATGGTGCTAACCTCTCTACGTGGACAATCTTATACTTCGCCCGTCTGTTTCCCATCTGCTGTATTCGGTATACCACGTCATTGAGTTTCTTGATGACCTCATATGGTCCGTCCCAGGCAGATTGCAATTTGGGGCACAAGCCTTTTTTTCGTTGTGGGTTGTACAGCAATACCAATTGTCCGGTCTCGAATCCAGAAGAGTTCGCCCTCAAGTCGTATCGCGCCTTCATTTTATCGCTGACCAAGTTCAATCGCTCCCGGATGAACTGATGGATGGAGTTCAGCTGTTCCTTCTTTTCGGTTACGAAGTCCTCCCTGCCGCTAGTTGTCGGTAGTACCATGCCGAGCTTCAAGTCCGATGGAAGTCGGAGATCAGTTCAAAAATGGCTTCAGCTGGTGTTTTTGCCGTTGAATTGTGCTGTGCCGAACGGTACGCCATTAAGAAAAGGGGAAGATGTTCATCCCAGTCCTTCTGATCTCCGACGACGACTTTCCTCAAGTATTCCTCCATCGTCCGGTTGAACCTTTCGACCATGCCATCAGATTGTGGGTGTAATGGTGTTGTCCGTGTCTTTCTGATACCTAGCATGTCGCAGAGTTCTTTGAACACCGACGACTCGAAGTTCCTTCCTTGGTCTGAGTGGTACTCCGTAACGCGCAACCCAGTTATTCACGAATGCATCCGAAATGGTTTTGGCTTCCTGGTTCGGGATGCAAAACACCCACTGCGCCACGGTGCTCTCCACTGTTCACACTTGCGAATGAAATTTGTGACCGACTCATGGCATACTACCCGGTAGAAACGTCTCTTGATCTTTTCTACAGTCTTGTTAACGCCAAGATGGCCCCCACTTGGTCCCTCGTGGTATTCTCGGATGACCTCGTCGATTTGTCCCTTTGGAATTACGAGCAGATCGTTTACAACGTCCCCGTTCTCGCTTTCCCAACTGCGGTAGAGGCAACCGTTCTTCAGCTTCAAACAGCTTCTGCCATTGAGCCCAGTAAGCTTTCACGATTGGGCTTTCACTGGATATTTGCTGCCAAGTTGGCCGAAAATCTCGTTCTTGGTAGTCGATGATGACTGCCAGATCGACATCTTCTCGCTGCTTTCTTCCGACGTTCTCGACAGTCCAGGAATCTTCTGGCAACACATGGAAACGACGGATGTCGGTGACCTGTTTCTTGGTTTCAGCACGTGAACAATGTTTGCATTCAACATCGCAAGGTCGCCTCGATAATGCATCCGCATTTCCATGACTGTTTCCCATCCGGTATTCGCGTGTTCTCGCTTGGTCTCATTTTGGAGAATCAAACCTCGGACGCCTTTTTCGCAGACGGCAATTTCTCGCCATGTGCCCCTGTTGGTCGCAGATGTAGCATCTACCCGGTAATGAGCGACTCCTACTCGCTGTTGTTGCTCTGGAATTACGCCGCAATTGGCTGAAGGGACGCTTTCTCCGCAGACGGCAGTTTCTCCCAATGTGCCCCTGCTGCTGGTTGCTTCACCAAAGCATTCGAACTTCGACAGCGAATTTCGAACATAACCGCCGGTTCGTGTGTCCGTGACAGTATTGTTGCGGACACGAACCAACACTCGACACTCGATACTCTTCCTTAATCTAAATTGTACTGTAGACTTAAATAAAAGTTCGAGTCCGCACTCAGGTATTTCCACAACGGGTTCGAAAGATGTGAAAAGTTCACATGTACTGGCAATGACAGATAGTAGTGTTACTTTTGATTACGTAGCGTTGTGCAAGATTTGCCCCTGAAAGTGGTTTTGGAGATAGCAATAGAAAAAGAAAAACTTAAAATGAAAGAGATACTATACACACACAATGAGGATACGTCAGTTTAACTCAACGTAGCTCTGCTAGCTGTTATTTGAATTCGACCCACGTTATACGTCTGTTTACTAAGCTAGATTTGAGAGATCTCAGGCTCAAAGGTAGGTAGGTAGGGTCGTAGCCTTCCCAGAGTTGAGAAGAATGCACATAGGCCAGGGAGGCCCGTTGTGCAGCTACGAGGGGGTTTTACCCCCCTATTCGTGGAACCATTTTGTGCTTCTTAAGAAGTTAAGAAGATCAAGTATCCCTACTTTCCGAACATCTGTCAGACCGTTAAGGAAGTAAGAGCCTAGGTAACGTTTCCTGAAATTGCAGAGAGCTGGACAGGCGCAGAGAAGGTGGTGAATGGATTCGACCTCCTCCTCGTCCTGACAGCTTCTGCAGAAATCATTCGGAACTATTCCTTGTTTTTGTGCGTGACTGCCAATGAGGCAGTGTCCTGTGATGACACCAATGACTTTGTAGATGTCAGTTCTTTTTAGGGAGATTATACTCCTTGTGCGTTGACTGTCAAGCCGAGACCAGATTTGCCTGGTGATGACGCAGGTATGTCCCTGTGTCCATCTCAGGTTCGTCTCGGCCCTGGCGAGATTGGTCAGATTATGTTTAAGGTTGTAAGGGGTACTCCTTCACAAGCCACGATTGATTGTAGCGTCGTTCCTAGTTTGGCGAGTGTGTCGGCTTTTTCATTACCTGTAATGTCGCTGTGTCCTGGTTCCCAGATAAGCTGTATGTTGAACTGTTCTGCCATCTCGTTAAGAGATCTGCGACAGTCGAGACTAGATTTTGATGTGTACACATAGGACTCCAGCGACTTTAAGGCTGCTTGACTGTCTGTGAGAATGCGAATATCCGTGGTGGATATTACGTTCCACTTCAGCCAAGACAAAGCCGCTTTTATTGCCAACTGTTCCGCCTGGAAAACGCTGCAGTGATCTGGTAATTTTAGAGCTTTATGTAGCTTGAGTTGTTTGCAGAAAACTCCACTGCCCACCCCGTCATTGGTATTAGACCCGTCAGTGTAGAAATCCACACAGTTTCTGCGCGGTTGAGTTTGGCGGGTCCAGTTCTTCCTGTCCGGATAGATAATCGTAAAGTTTTTGGCCAAGAGTATGGTTGGTTCTGTTTGGTCTAGGTTTTCTGTCATAGTAATCCTGTTCTGCAGGATGGAGGAGTGGCCAGTGACATAGCTCGCCCATTTCGAGTTGGCTTTTAGTCTTATGGCCGTGTGTGTGGCAATTTGCTTACCGAAAATATCGAGTGGTGTAAGGTCTAGTGTCATGTTAAGCGCAGCCGTTGGTGTGGACCTGAGGGTCCCGGTAATGCACACACATGCCCTCCTTTTTACCTTCTCGAGTTGTTTGTGGTATGTTGTCTTGTCTAGTGCAGTCCACCTGACTATCACTCCATACATTAGTGTGGGTCTAACGACCGTGATATAGAGTCATAGGGTAATCTTGGGGTTGAAACCCCATTTTTTTCCTAGGGCTTTCTTACATGTGTAGAGAGCTATCGTTGCTTTCTTTGCTCTTTCAGTTGTGTTGCTCTTCCAAGTTAGTTTCCTATCGAGTATAATGCCAAGGAATTTGGCACTAGGGGAGTAGGTTAACCTGGTGTCGAGAAGAGTGACAGGGCAGTTTTCCGGGATTTTGTGCTTTTGGTAAAAAGCACGAGCTCCGTTTTCTGTGGGTTAATCCTGAGCCGGTTACTATGCGCCCTTTGCACAGAAGTGAGAATGCCGTTTGCATGCGGTCATTCAGGGTAGATAGGTATTTACCTGAGATTGTGATGGCAACGTCATAGGCGTAGGCAACAACGTCCAGGCCATCTTTCTCCAGTTTGATTAGTAGTTCGTTTACAACTACATTCCAGAGAAGAGGTGAGAGGACCCCACCTTGCGGGGTTCCCTTGGTAACTACTCTGGTAGTTACTAGGCTTCCCCACTTAGAGTGAATCTTGCGTGTTAATAACAACTCGTTGATCAGCTCTATCAGAGTCCTATCCACCTTTAGCATTTCTAGCCCTTCTATTATTGCTTTCGGAGTGACGTTGTTAAAAGCGCCCTCTATGTCTAGGAAGGCTGTTAGAGTATATTCTTTGAGATGGATTGATCTTTCGATTTTCCCCACTAATGTGTGAAGAGCTGTTTCGACCGATCTACCTTTACAGTAGGCGTGCTCAAAAGTGAACCACTAATTTTCAAAAACATTCAAATGGCTGGCATCGACAATCTCAATGACCTTAAACATCATCCATTGCAATTTGTGTACCTATATAGAGTCCCATGGAGACAATTTCGAATAAAATGTTGACAAGGTCCTGTGCACTTTGAGACGCACTTCGACTTTTACCAAAATGTTGTTCAAGTGTATATGTAAAATGAATATGAATGATAGTATATACGTGAGTAAGCTCCCTCATTATTAGTTAAGCTCAAAGTATCCGCTTGGGGAAATCAGTTAGTTCACAAAAAAATAAAGCTGAAAATTGTATAAAACGTGAACTTATGGAAACAACTGCCAATTGAGGAATGATTTTTTCGAATTCGAAGTTCACCTAAAACGTATCTACATATGTATGTATTTATTTTTTAGGTTTAGGATGTGGAGGATACAAAATATGGCAGTCAAGAAGATTAAAATAATATCGTTAAACGAACGACAAAGTCGACGTCTTAGAAGTAGGTGCTATCGTATAATTAACAGCATTTGTGTAAAAAATATACATATATGTTTACTTTTACCATTGAGAGCGCCGCCGTGGCGCAGTGGGTAGTGTGCCAGGGGCCACTCTGACGCCGATGGCACTGGATTGATCGAACGTGTTTTTACGGTGGTTCTCTTCAGCGGGGTTGTGACAAACTCCCCTTCAGTCTGGGGGCACGGCAGTGCCACCGCCAAGTCGAGCAAAAAAGCGGCACGGCCGTATCATACTTTTCTCGAACCATTTCAGGCCATTTTCGACCCCCTATAATTTCGTTGTGGATAAAGCTAGAAGCCTAAATTTTCAGCATTCAAGCGAGCATTGCATAAAAACGATATATTTCATTAAATTTCAACCAGTAGTTTAAGAATTTATCTAGTCAAAGTTCCTTAATTTTGTCACTCACTGACTGACTGACTGACTGACTGACCGATCATCAAAACTCTAAGGCACTTCTAGCAGACAACACAACTAGTGTTTAGTGTATAAATCAAGGAAAAACTAAAATATTTTGCAATTTCGGTTAAGTTTTTTAGATACACCGACTGAATAAATAACTTCCCAATCCCATATAAATACATAGGATTACAAACGTACACATTTGCAGTGAATGAATCAGTTTGCCTGTATCTCTATAAAAAATGGAATAATAGGGGTAGATAGGCACTGCACGAGTTCATACATATAGCATCGTACGAATCGAATACGATCACTCATCTGACCAGTAAAACGAGTACCCGTGTGTTCGGCATCGAAGCTTAAAAGTCTTCTTAAGAAGTCTTTTTCTTCTTAGTGGGCGCTACAGTTCGGGGTGAACCTGGGCCTCAACCAACATGCCCCTCCATCTAGCACGATCTTTCGCTAGCCTTTTCCATTGCCGCCATCTTATGTGCGGCCGTCTTCTGCTTCTTCGTCCCTCGGGGTTGGATTCAAAGATTCTCCGGGCTGAACATGTGTCAACTTTGTCGTTCGGGAGAGGGCTCTATTACTCAGTTGCCTCCAGAGCCCAGCGATTGGCAAGAGTGATTCTTTCTTGTGGATGGGGCATACGATGCTGAGACTCCATTCCTCGGGAATGCTTTCCTCTAACCATATCTTACGGATGAGCTGGTGCATGCTCCCAACCAGGTCATCCCCAGCTGCCTTGAAGAGCTCAGCAGACAGTCCGTCTACGCCAGCAGCTTTATTCGACTTGAGCTTCGATATGGCATTCTTAACTTCGTCGAGGTCAGAGGGGCGGAATTCTCTGCGGTCTCCGTCGATTAGAAATGGATCATTCTGCCTGACAGCGGTATATTAACTAACATCGCCGTTATACAGTCTGCAGAAGTGGTTTTTCCATATTCTCAGCATCGACTGCGATTCTACTACTAGGTGTCCGTAATCCGAATCGGTGAACACTTTACCGATGGTTTTGATGTAAAAAAGGATTTAGGCAGGGCGATGCGCTGTCAGGTGATTTCTTCAACATCGTATTGGAAATGATTGTGCAAAAATCACTGGCCAATACAAGAGGCACAATCTATTTCAAATCCTCGCAACTCCTTGCATACGCCGACGATATTGCCATAATAGGTAGATCACAGCGAGATGTCAATGAGGCGTTTGCAAGTATTGAGATGGAGGCGGCGAAAATTGGTTTGGCGGTAAACGAGGGCAAAACTAAATATATGCTGTCATCAAAAAAGGACGCTCAACACCGACGTCTCGGCCAGAACGTTTGTATTGGCAGATATAAGTTCGAGGTAGTTAAGGACTTCGTCTAGATTGGCTCCGCAGTGACCTGGAACAACGGCATCACTTCCGAAATCAAACGCAGAAACTCTTGAAAATCGTTGTTTCTTTGGGCTCAGGAGGCAATTGAGTAATAGAGCCCTCTCCCAAATGACAAAGTTGACCCTTATCATCCCGGTCCTGCTATACGGCGCAGAAGCATGGACACTACCAAAAGCGGATGAGGAGGCCCTTGGTCGGTTCGAGAGAATGATTTTGCGCGTGATTTTCGGGCCTATAAAAGCAGACGGGGGATGGAGGAATAGATTCAACCACAAACTGTACGGGCTGTACAGCGACATGAGTCTAGTCGGGCGACTACGGATTCAACGCCTAAGACGGCTGGACTATGTAGAGCGAATGGACACCACAGCCCCAGCCCGGAGAGTCTTTGAATCCAACCCCGAGGGACGAAGAAGCAGAGGACGGCCGAACTTAAGATGGCGCACACAGGTGGAAGGGGACCTCACCCAACTGTGCGGCAGTTAAAGGGGCATGTTGGTTGAGGCCCAGGTTCACCCCGAACGGTAGCGCCCGTTAAGAAGAAGAAGAAGGTCTCTTTAAGTAGGGACTGAATAAATTAACCGGCTTGGTATTACAAGGATCACACAACTTTTTACGGTAGAAGAACTGAGTTGCGAGACTTGGTTTTTTTACAAGTTATGTTTTTGATGGCATATATGTATATGTCATGAAAAGCTTCTCGAAATTCGCCGTTCGGAAAGTCGGAGTCTACACGAGGGCTATTTGACTAGTGCTGAAATAAGTAAGTGAAACAGAAATACATTGGCACAGTCACACGCGGGTAGCTACTTCGTGGGTTATTTTGACATTTCCTTATCTCCTTTTCTTTGTTTTGCAATGTAGCTTCACTCCTGTTTCTGACTTGGAAGTGTACGTTTGGATACCATTCTTACTTTTCAAACATCACCACAGGCTAACGAAAATGAAAAGTGAAGCGAAATGTCAAAAAACAGGCACTGCAGAAAAGCTCCGTGTGGACGCGTCTTCAAATTGGAACGTAGGTTCCAGAAACAGGCGCAAAAAAAAGCCCTCGTGTAGACTCCGACGATCAGCAATAAGTTATAGGTCCCTTTCACCTATGAAAAAATAAAATCACACACAACATGGGTGATTTAGAGAAGCTCAGCATGGGTTGTAACGCCATAATACCATAATACATATGTACATACATATACACGTGCATATGTACATGCATATTTGAATTAGTTACGTACAAATACATAGAATAAGGTAACAAAATCTACATACATGAAAATACATACACCGTCGGTATGTATTTCTATAGTCTTTCAATGATAGTCATGGCAACGTGAATGCTATAAGCCAAGATAATATTTTAATAATGTGAACAAGTTGAATATTTTCTGGTTGGAGTGGTCCTTAGTGAACGAGTACGTTGTTGAAAGTAATAATTTTATGAAGGGATTCTTGTGCGATATGAAATACATATGTATGTTTTATAATCGATGTTTAGAACCTATTTATATGCAGTGGTGGATATATTTATTGGGACACTACACACTTCATATTCTTACTTTGTATTTCAGTAATGTGGGCAAACAAACCACTTGAGAGAAATAATTGAAACTTGTCCTACGAATTGATGATACGGAGACCAAGGCGGGAAATATAAAAATTTGTTAATTGCAATGCCATCTCTGTGCCAGGCCGAGAACTCTTCACCTTTTTACATGTTCGAACATATTGTGAATATGATATCTACACACCAGTACATATATTAAGTGTAAGTTTATTCTGTTTCAGATTTTAGTTGGGTATACGTTTTTTACAAGAAACTGGAATCATGTCCCGATAGTGAACAGCATTAGGTTAGGTTAGGTAAATGGGTGCCCTATTGACGTAAAGTCAAGGCTCACGCAGACTACGTTGAGTCCATTGTGCCCACCTGTTTTGTTTAACCCGTTGATACCTATTCATTTACCGTCGAGCTGAACCAACCAGACGAGGATAAAAATCCCAGTATTCTGTTCAGCCCGATATTACCTACCTCCTCTAGTCCCGAAAGGAAGTATCTTCCCAGGAAAATATTCCTTTTTTGGGCTAGCGCCGGGCATTCGCACAGCAGGTGACGAACGGACTCAATTTCCTCTTCGTCCCTGCAGCTTCTACAGAAGTCATTGTGGGGCTGGCCTAGTCGAGCTGCATGATAGGATAGCATGCAGTGCCCGGTGAGGGCACCGACTGCCAGTCGAATGTTCCCACGATTGAACTTCAGCAGATTTTCCGTTCTTTTCTTATCATAGACGGGCCAAGTCAATTTCGCCGTTGCGCATGTATCTAAGCGACACCAGCGCTTATTGGCTTTCACCAATAGCTCCGTCTGTATCTCCCTGTAGAGCGCACTGAGTGGTGCCTTGGCCTCAGCTGAGATCTGCGCAATGTTAGCACCTGATCCCACCCTAGCCAATTCGTCCGCCCTCTCGTTTCCGGAGATATTCATGTGACCAGGTACCCAGCAAAGGGTCACCTCATTTACATTGAATATCTCTTCTAACCTCTCCTTGCAGAGTTTGACGAGTTTGGATCTTATCCATGCTGCCTGCAGAGCCCTAATGGCTGCCTGGCTGTCAACATAGATGCTGATCCTTTTTCCTGTAATATTCTCTTTGCTGATCAGGTCCGCCGCCTGCTTGATAGCGAAGACCTCAGCTTGGAAGACACTGCATCCATCATCGAGCCTGTAGGAGCGATGCGTATCCCGAGACTCAAAGTAGACTCCGGCACCTGTGCCAACATCCATTTTGGATCCGTCGGTGTAGAGTGCCAGTTCACTTTCCGTGCGTACCAGATCAGCATTAACTGTTTTGCCAGTGTGGCCACATTTCATTAGTGGAATTGTTCCAAATATGTAACTATTTTGATAACATCTCGTACGAAAATTGTAATTTATAGCTCCCCAACCTTCACTTGGTAAATGCCTAGTTTTAAGGACCGTTCGTGGTACCGGAAGGAGGGAGCGGTCAAAAATCGAGTGTACATAACTTGCACAGCACTACAAAGGCATTTGGAGTTTGGGGAGTAGGTAGTTTGAAATTGTTGAAGTTGATGAGTTGAAAAGCAAAATTGAATTAAATAAAATTTGTATCTGACAAATCGTCGGTCGGCGGTAAAATAATGGAGCTGAGATGCTTTTCACTCTGTACAATACCATGAAAATGTTCGAGATGTAGGCTAGTAGGTAAAAGCGCAGCGACAGAAGTTGAAAAACTGTGTATTTGTCGACTCCCTTGAGGGGTGATAAGTGTGAATGTTGGACAACGGGACATTTCAGCTGTCAGTTTTCCATTGACAACACTTCACTAACATCCTTTCTACTAAAAACAATGGAAAAACTGGTAGGGCTCCATATTAGAGCATTAAGGAAAGAACGATCTACTGAGAATGCGCTACATCACTTAGTTGCGCATGTTAGTTTCACACGCAAGGAGATCGCAATTTGCGCCTTCCTCGTGGGTGCTTTAGATAATACTTGCTATGATTCGATCACCACTGCACTATCCCGCAGAGGTGTAGACCATCCCACTAACCACAGGATTAGGGCGATGCTAAACAGCCAAATTATATCAGCTACATCAGGAGAGGTCTCGTTGACAGTATAGGGCGGTATCCACAAGGTTATCGACGGGGGTGCAACGAGGACATTGGTTACGCCGATGAGCTTCTTTTTTTTGTTTGTTCTATGCTTGTGCTATCTGTTGGAGCACTCCGACGCAAATACTAGTCCATTGTACTGCCAGACAGACATCGACATTTACTGTATATTCCCCATTTTCCGGGGAAAAATGAGAAGGAGCTTCAGTGATGTAGAGCTAAGAAATTCGGCGCACATTACGTCGGCAGTCACTGAAGCCAAGCATGCAGAAATGTTTGGCAAAAGTGAAATGGCCCCTAATTACACCCATAAGTCTTTTGCAATCAATTCTCCTTAAGGATAAGAAGAATGCTGCAAATTTCTTGCAGACATCTACGATTTAGTGGATTAAAGATCCAATCGTTGATGTTGTTATTGATCGTAGAATCAGGTAGACCCAAACCGGGCTCAGTTCCTGAGAAACTCTCCTCTGAGCCCATTCTGGCGAGTTGATCAGAGATCCAATTTACCGGGATTCCAAAATGACCTGGGTTGTTTGCGTATCTGGTCATTCTGGGACCTTAGTGAGCCTTGGTGAGGTTAGTCTACCGACTTCGTTCAGGAAGGCTTTAAGTTCATACACTAACTTGGAGCTAGTTAAAGGGTTGGACAAAGCTTTGGGTGCAACTTGGCTGTCACTGCAAACGCACATGTTTTTGCCCTTCCACCTATGATTCACAACATAGTGCATGTCCATTAGAATTGCATATACATATCTCTGACTGAAAGACAGGCGCATATTTTCCTAACGGAAAGTGCAGTCAGACCTTTTCGCATCCAAAGAAAACGCGACGGACCTCAGACCAGATTTGAAGCCTTCTGTGAAAATGTGAAGACAATCCTTTCCAGGTTCAATATGTGGGCAGAACCATTTCTAACGCTATGGAAATTCAACTGTCGAGTTATAGCGCAATAGGATGACAGGTATCATTGCGTCAGAGGTCATATCCATGAGACAAGTGTCGTAGGATATTTTCTTCCCAAGCGCACTGTCATTCTAATAAGAGCTGTACCAAAAACCATTTCTCTCGAGACGAGATATGGCTTCCAGTGCCCACCCTCTGATAAATATATCGACGGGTGGAATGTTTATTATAGAGCAACGCTCGGCGTGCTGGGAAAAGCCCTCGTACAGCTGAGACAAATCGATTTTGGAGTTTGGTGAAAAAGGTGCTGAACCCTTCTGCGGCATTCCCAAGTCTAAGATTAAGTTTTTTCTAGGCAAGTTGGACAAATCGCAGAACCTGTCCTTTTAGAAGAGCGTTCAAGGACTTCGCCAATCGAAAAGTTTTAACGGCCCCTGAACAAACACTCTATTAATATCCTTAACCTTAATAAAGTAGATATCAGAAGACTTATCAGCTACATTACGGGACTCTATGGTCTGAGATATTGCTCCTTTTTAGTCAGGGGCCAAGTGTCATTGATCATCATAAAGAGGAACGTTGACGTTGCCACATAATTCAATTGTTTCGAAGAGTTCCTTCACTGGGAAAAAGCACACATTCTGCACACTGAATTCTGCAGACTGATCAGCTAAGTTTAAGTTTTTTCTAGGCAAGTGGGACAAATCGACGAACCTGTCCTTTTAGGAGAGCGTTCAAGGACTTCGCCAATCGAAAAGTTTTTAACGGCCCCTGAACAAACACTCTATTAATATGCTTAAACTTAATAGAGTAAATATCAGAAGACTGATCAGCTACATTACGGGACTCTATGGTCTGAGATATTGCTCCTTTTTAGTCAGGGGCCAAGTGTCATTGATCATCATAAAGAGGAACGTTGACGTTGCTACATAATTCAATTGTTTCGAAGAGTTCCTTCACTGGGAAAAAGCACACATTCTGCACACCGTTACTCCAGGAACCATTTTGTGTTTGGAATAAAATTCGATAGTTTGCTGATCTCCGTTTCGGAAATATCCGCTAATTTATCAAAGAATTATTCTCCTAGAAATCGTCTTCTTGATGAGGCAAGAAAAGGACAATTGCATAGGAGATGGGATGGAGATTCTTCCTCTTGCTCATCATGACACCTACTTCAATAGTCATTATATGGCAGTCTTATTCTAGTGGTATGTTTCCCTACAGCGCAGTGTCCTGTTAGGACCCTAATTAGGCTGCTTATATATTGCCTGCGTATTTTCAGCAGGCTAGTGGTCCTACATTGACTTTTACTCGTACTTAATATCCATCTAGACCAGAAATTTCAATTGACTCCTCTTTGTTATAAATAAGAAGACGGCCAAAAAGCCTGGTATCAACCACTTAAGTTATGTTATGACTCACATCTCTTGCAGTGTAGACGAAAGTTTTAAAATAAATGTGAAAATTCAACCAACCGAATGCTCCTTCCCATGTAAATACGTATGTATGTACATATACTTAGATAGATCAGATCGATGTTTTTATACCAACTCACTATCAGAGAAACCCTGATACTAAACGTCTACATATATGTAAGTATGTACTCACATACACAAAATCTATAAATTAAAGTGTGTGTCTGTATGCTTTTTCATTAAATTCTAATTGAAAATTGGCCATGTAATATAGAATTGCTTTCCTTTTTCACTTCGTATATCAAAATCTATTACACAGAATGCTCTAATCGAGCGGTAGCAATGTTAATGCGAACATGGAACGTGTACAGCATTTTCTCTGTGCTCTAAGTAAGCTACGTGATACCGGAATATCTTATAAATCAAGCAAAACACAAAAATAAATCAGTCACTAACCAGTGCGGTCGACAGTTAGACAAACATTTTCAGTTTGTGTTCTATTATTAATTTCCCAATATGGTGAGGCATATTACAGACCGAACCTTTAACATTAAACGAAAATTGGAAAACTGGATTGGATTGGATGCAAATACTTTTTTTTTTTCATATGTAGGATTACTCACAATTATGATTTGAAGAATATAAGAGTCCACTCATTTTACATTTCTGTTTCTATATTCTCAATTTATCTTACGTCTATCTTTTACATACAAATATTTTCAATACATACTTACTTAGGTGGCGCTACAGTCCTTGGTGAACCTGGTCCTCAACCAACAAGCGTCTCCAGCTGGCACGGTCTTTGGCCAGCTGTTTCCAGCGCCGCACGCCTAGTTGGTTAAGGTCCCCTTCCACCTGTGTGCGCCACCGTTGATGCGGCCGTCCTCTGCCGCGCCTTCCTTCCGGGGTGGATTCGAAGACTCTTCTGGTCGGAGCTGTATTTTCCATGCGCTCTACATGGCCTAGCCCCCTTAGATGCTGTATCCGTAGACGTCATACCAGGCCGATGTCGCTGTACAACCCGTACAGTTCTTCGTTATATCTTCTCCTCCATACACCGTTTGAACAAACGGGACCGTAGATAGTGAGCGGAATTTTCCTCTCGAAACGACCAAGGGCATCTTCATCCGCTATTGTTAAGGTCCAAGCCTCTGCGCCGTAAAGGAGGACTGGGATGATTAAGGTCTGACTGAGGTTTTCTCAATTGCCTCTTGAGCCCAAAGAAACAGGGGTTGGCAAGAGTGATTCTGTCTTTTATCTCAGCGCTGGTGTTGTTGTCGCTGGTCATCAGTGAGCCAAGGTAGACGAATTCCTTGACCACTTAAAAGTTATATCCGCCCATGGTGATGTTCTGGCCAGTAAGTCGGTGTTGTCCGTCTCTTTTAGATGAAAGCAGATATTTGGTTTTACCCTCATTAACCTTGAGACCCATCTTAGCCGCTTCTACCTCAATGCTTACAAAGGCCTCATTGACGTCTCGCTGTGTCCGTCCAATCACGTCAATGTCGTCGGCGTACGCAAGCAATTGCGTAGACTTAAAATAAATCGTATCTCCTTTGTTGGCCAGTGACTCTTGCACGATCTTTTCAAGCACGATGTTGAAAAAGTTGCATGACAGCGCGTCACATTACCCAAATCCTCTTTTGACATTAAAGGTCTCGGTTTGCTCATTACCGACCTTAATGGAGCAGTGAGAATTCTCCATTGTCATTCTCACAGTCGGGCGAGTTTGGCAGGGATCTTAAAACTAGACATGGCTTTGTATAGCCCATCTCTATACACGCTGTCATACGCAGCCTTGAAATCGACGAAGAGGTGGTGAGTTTCGATTTGAAATTCCTGGGTCTTCTCCAAGATTTGCCGTAGCGTAAATATTTGGTATATTGTGGATTTACCTGGCCTGAAACTACACTGACAAGAGCCGATCAGGTTATCCACAAACGGTTTCAGGCGTTCACACAATACGGCAGAGAAGATCTTATATGCGATGTTAAGGAGACTTATTCCCCTATAGTTGGCGCAGTTATAGGGGTCTCCTTTCTTATGAGCCGGGCAAACAATGCTGAGATTCCACTCCTCCGACCATACCTCCGACCATACCTTACCAGCTCATCTCCAGCCTTAAAAAGCTCAGCGGACAGACCGTCTGCGCCCGCGGCTTTATTAGACTTAAGTCTTGATATCGCTATTTTGACTTCGTCTAGTTCGGGTGGACTGAATTCTGTTACATTGTCGTCCATTACGAATGGCTCGTTCTGCCTGACAGCGGTATCTTGTCTATCATCGCCGATATACAGTCAGTCTGCAGAAGTGGTCTTTCCAAATCCTAAGCATCGACTTCGACTCTACTACCAGTTCTCCATATTAATCCCTGCAGGCGGCCGCTCTGGCTTTGTAGTCATGGCATGTTCGTTTTACCTTATTGTAAAAGTTACGGGCGTCATTCCTACGGAAGCGTCCCTCCATCTCCTCGATCTCACGCTTTCCGCGCTCTCTCTTCTTTCTTCTGAAAAGCGCGTGGTCCTCTCTTCTCTTCTGCTCATAGATTTCGCGAGCAGCTCTCGTCCGTCGTTGCAGCATGGCTTTATATGCCTCTTGTTTTGCTGCATGGGCTTGTTCGCATTGTTCATCGAACCAGTGGTTTCTAGGTGGTTACGGTTTGAAACCCAGCACCTCTGAGGCAGCGTCTCTGACGGCGCTCTGGCAATGCGCCCATTCCTACTCTATTGTTTGTGCTGCTGTGATCGGATTTTGAGAGAGTTTGGAGGAGACACGATCGGCAAGATTCTGGCAGTCTCTTACAATTGTAGCTTTGCGACGTCAAACTTACGTAGTCCTCTTTGCCCAGTTTTGCATTGAAATCTCCTAGGACTATTTTTGTGTCGTAGCTGGGGCATTGGGCATATGTTCTGTCTAGGAGATCGTAGAATTCTTCTTTGAGTCGATCGTCCTTTTCTTCCGTTGGGGCGTGAGTGCATATTAAGCTAATGTTTCCGAATTTAGCTTTGATGCGGATTGTTATGAGGCGTTCGCTTATATCTCGAAAGCTTAAGACTTTTTGTCGGAGTCTTCCACGAATAACGAATCCGCACCCGAATAGGCGCTGTTTGTTCTCCTTGTAGCAGTTCCCGTAGTAGATGTCGCAGTTTTTCATCCGTTTTTTGCCTGGTCCATCCCATCGCACTTCTTGGAGTGCGGTTACATCTGCTTTATAGCAGATCTGCACCCGATCTGTTAAGGGACCTCACATTCCAGGTGCAGACTCTCAAGTCCGTTAGTCGTTTGCAGGGGTCGTCAGCTTTGTATCCGTCCGTATCCGAGGCTTGTTGTCGTTTCGGAACAAAGAGGTTTTTACGTGATGGGGATGTTACCCCTAAGCACAACCCCCAACCTGGAGGGCCAGGTTCCTCTTTCCCCAGGAACAAGGGGTTGGGTCGCTGCACACATGGGTTCACTACCTGGTGGGTGCCAGGGTAGATATCCAGGGGGGGATTGGATTGAGCAGGGACAGAGATCGAAGCTGGCGTTTTCAATACTCTTACAATTATTCAAGTTAGGTTTCAATGTAGAACTACTACTAGAATTTTCTTTACAACTGTGTTTAATTAACTAACAATGGCGTGTTTTGCAGAAGTGGGTTTTAACCCAGATCTGTTGGTCTGCGGCATTAAAGTCTTCGAATTTCTATTTATTTGTTATTTGAAAGAGGACTTTTTTATTTTTTAGGGTTCCGTACCCAAAGGTAAAACGGAACCCTATTACAAAGACTTCGCTGTCCGTCCGTCCGTCCGTCCGTCTGTCACCAGGCTGTATCTCATGAACCGTGATAGTTAGACAGTTGAAATATTCACAGATGATGTATGCTACCATGACAAATACTAAAAACAGAACAAAATTAATATTTAAGGGGGGCTCCCATACAACAGACATGATTTTCATCCAAAAAATCCCCTTGGTCACATACTGAACTAAGGTTAGTCGACATTATCCCACAACCAGTAGCAAACTTCCCAGTTTTGATCTCTTTTGTGTCTTTGATGAATTAATTCTAGCTGTAAATTTTTCCCATATTTCCCATTATTGTTATTCACCTTTTCACATCGTTGCTGTCAAGTAAGATAATTGATTTGAATTCAATGGTGATTATCAAAGTAATATGCCGATAACCTGCCTGCAAGCAAGATCTGTCATCATACAAAAAATGGGATTTAATGTGATGACTGATGAGGTAACATACATACATAGTCTCTTTCACATTTATATGTATATACAGATGGTACGGAACCCTTTGTGCGCGAGTCCGACTCGCACTTGGCCGGTTTTTTTATAATTTTCAGATCTAAGTTTTGTCCAGATACAAATACATATATCATGTATTAAAGCGATTCTCCAAAGTTGCCACGATAATATTATGCTTCCCTCATTATGTTGTTTTATTTCTTTTTATATAAAGATAGTCTTATTTATAGGGACGGAAATTAAAATGAAAATAAAAAAAATAATAATAAAAACGATGCCGGGGGTTATTCTAAGAATTGAAAAGTAATTTAACATTTCTGAATTCAGTCCAAGTAATAAAGGTATTTTCCTCACTCTATTTTGTAGATATGTACCTATGTCCATACATAGTCGTTTCTACTTAGAAATTAAATTGAAGTATTTATTTACACTGGAGAAATATTTGTCAGACAATTATGTTTTGGTTAAATAAAAACATTCTGAAATGTAAAATAAATGGGAAAAAATTATAGGCGGCCGATATACATATTCAAATATGTACATATGTACTGTACATACGTATAGATATGTTTAAGGTTCATTTTTTTACAATTGCTAAAAAGTACTCAATCAGAACAGCAGGAAGCAGAGCTTCTCTCCCTTACTTGAATACGTATAGCGTTGATGAAGATGGTAGAATATTTTCAAGTGGAAGAGGCTTTGTGACTTTATGATCTGGCGTTGGCTTTGAGATTATCCTACTAAAAGCAATTTTGCATTTGTCTGATGCTCTTCCAGGTGCTGTTTAGGATTTCATGGCGAGATTGTATTTTTCCCCTTTTTTGTTCAAGTAAAATAAGGGTGAAATGGTAAAACACAAAGGAGGAAAAAAGATAAAGAATAGAGCAAGTAAGAGCCATTGAACCAGTCATTCTAGTTTACCTCAGTTCAGACAGAGAGGGCACAAAGCTTCACTGATAACATGACGCTCTGTTTTTTTCTTCCATGAGCTATAAAAATATAAAAACGCTTTAATCCTCGAGTAATCGAAACGGAAAACTTTAAATTTTAAAGTATACCAAAGTTGATATTTTTTTCTGTTTTATCAAATCATATTAAAACCTTTCAATAAGAAGTATTTTTGTTCATTACAAGATTAACCGATTTATGTATGTACATATATAAAGTATAGGTTTACACCTAAAGTGATATTAAATATTACTGTTTGGTTTTTCTTTTTGTTATAAATATGAAGAAGTGAGAAAATTATTATTATTCGCTATCAAGATACAACTTAATTTTGTTAAGACGTATAGAGGCGAATTTTTAGAAATTATACTAAAACAGTTCAATTATATGTATGTATGTATATTTATAATGTTTTTTACAATGTAATAAAAGAATAACTGAATTTACTTTGATTGAGAAATTAAGAAAGCTTTTGAAGCACATGCGTCTCATTCGATTAGTAAACCATTCAATATATGTATGTTTGTATGCATGTAATTTTTTGCACTTGCAGCTTTAAGAGACGAATTGTTTTGCAGCGGAGTTTGCGTATAAATCCGAGCTTTAGTACTTAATAAAAAAGTCCGGAGAGGGAGCGGTGTGATTTACATTGAGCATAGTATAAATTGATAAGTTGATACACATCTATGTACATACATTATGTGTTTATAGCTATGCACATTTACTTGCGTATATTTGATTTTATGCAAAATATCTTAGGTTCCCCTATCATCATTCACTTATTTTAACATATGTATGTAAGTATACTACATGCACACAAATGTATGTATCTGCATACATATATGTATATGTACATATAGGTAAATGCCTGACATAAAATTAGTTCAACTGTACCGGTTTATTGTTATCCCTTATCTCGAGGTAAAATTTCAAACTATATTACACATTATATACATATATATATATATATATATATATAGTAAATAGTAGTCGATATAGTAAACCATGGTATATTATCTAATTGGCATGACAGTCATGGTCAGAAATAATTCAATGGTCAAATGAAAGAAACGAGAAATGAGGAAATAAGGGAAAAAAGAAAAGAGGGAACATGTCGACAGGAAGTGGGCTTTGCTTTACGCCCTTTCAGTGTTGGTAGGTGTCTAATGGGCATCCGTTTTGGTCATTTTGCGGAAATCCGCTAAGGTCAAATAAGAAGAAAAAATTCTTTGAGCATTAAGCTGATTATGTGTATGTACGTATGGGTATGTACATTTATATATTTTCTTGTAAAATATTACTCTTGTTATACATATACATACATACATACATATATACGAATCTGTTTGAAAATGTTAACCATATTTTAGCTTGAAAATAATATTTTTATGATACATATCTGGTTTTTGTTTTCAATCCATTTCATCTCAAACTTGCAAACAAAAATAAAAGGAAAAATCTCATTAACACTTCTTCGCTTTCCCATGAAAGCAATTATACTGTAGAGAATCCTTTACATCAGCAAATGACGTGATTCTTCCATCTACTGAAGAATTTAGCTCAAGGACCCGTTTTCCCAAATACAAAATACATTCCAATTTCCCACTTGAAATGTAATGGATTTCAAAAAGTGGGAAATACTCAACCTACAGAGAGAAATACAATTTGCCTTTGGCTGATATTGTTCCATTGCTAATGGCAAATTCTTCTTTTGATATGTATGCAGCCACATACGGATGTATTTATATAGACATGCAAGTATACATATGCATATATGTACATATGTATGTATATGTATATATTTTTAGCAGTCTCACTTCCTTTTATACCTTGCAAAACGCATGAATGCTTTAAACCGCGAACAATACGAAGAAAAATATATACCTACATGCATATGTATGTACATACATAATTCACTCTCAAGACGAAATCGACAATATAATTAGAGCATTAGTAGGCATTCATTTTAATTATTACGTTGTCATATATTGTTCAGTTAATTATTCGTTTATACATGTAGACGTGACGAAAATAAAAGGAAGATTCAATATTAATATGCACGTACATACATACATATATACATGTGCACATACATACCTATGCAGTTCAACGTAATCTACCTTCCGGCAAATTGGTCTTCAATATAACAGCTACATATCACTTTTTGATAAAACCATTAAGCTGATTAGCCTATGAGAAAATACGACTATGACATTGGGCAATTGGATTAAGGTTATTATGCACATCAGATTATAATTTAATAGCCAAATGCAAACATAATTAACTTGGCAATCGTAATTAAAAATTACTACTTATAGATACTAGTATTACTCGTATATACATATGTATATAAAATAATTCTCTATGTTTTTCTTACACCTACATACATATATGTACATATATACATACGTAATATACATACATACATGTAGATACAAATGTAGATACATACTACTCAAATTTGATTTTGAATAGCTGTAAAATCCTTGAAAATATAGCTATCGCAATGAACTTTTTTTGTTAAATTCTTTATTTTTCTTATAAGTAAAAAATATAAAAACGTCTTTTAAAACAGAAATCCAAAATTAACGTTTAATCTATATAACAAAAAGAACTCAATGTATCCGCTTTTGCACGTTCAAAAATAAGATATTTAAAACCAATTTTTCAGTATTTAGTCCAAAGACCTTTAGCTTTAATAACACTGTTTACTCGTTTGGGCAGGCTTTCGACCAGTTTCTCGATGAGTTGGTGCGGAATACTGGCCCACTCTGTCTGAATCCGGGGCCAAAGCTCGTCCAAGTTCCTAGGTGCATTCTCGTTTTTTCGTCCCAGTCGTTTTTTTCAAAAGAGCCCATACATTTTCGATTGGGTTCAGGTCGGGGCTTTGTGCTGGCCACTGCATGGTTAGAAAGTTTTGTCTACTAAGCCAATTTTTAACAATTTTAGCACTATGCTTAGGATCTCCATCGTGCTGAAATATGACTTCATCCTCTGGGTATGCACTTTCGTCTACGAAGTCTGCCAAATTTTCTTTCAAAATACGAAGATAATCTTCTTTCTTCATTATGCCATTGATTTTCACCAACGACGTTCGAACCAAGTGAAGCAGCCCCGTACCATCAAGCTACCTCCTCCATGCTTCATGGTTTCTTTCACCTGGTGCTTTTGTAAAGATTCATATGGCCGGTGCCAATAATATTGCTTACCGTCTAACTGAAAACGATTAACTTTGGTTTCGTCCGACCATATTACCCTTTTCCAGTCACTACGCTCCAATCCTTGTGTTCTTTGGCAAACCTAAGGCGTGCCGCTACATTTTTCGATGATAATGCGGGCTTTTTTTGTTTGACAGTCGATGTAAGACCAATTCTTCGAAGCGCTCTACGTGCTGTCCACTTGCTAACGGGTTTGTTTATGATGGCTGCAGCATCTTTTGGTGTTGTTGCTTGTTGGGTTACCATCAGCCGCTCCATAGCTCGAGCATCTCTATCACTAAGCGATCTTGGTCGCGATTTTATTAATTCAAGCGCACTTACATTTTTTTCTTTTTTTACTTGAAGCACTGTTCGATGTCAAGTACCTAACGCTTTGGCTATTTTTCGTGCTGAATTATTGTTTTTTGTCATTTCAACAATTTTGTTTTCCATGTGCTCAGGTATTTTCCTCATTTTTTGTGTAGAATTTTCCTTTATACTCAAATTTTTAAACCAATTATCTGCTTCGATGAATTTTATAACAGTATAAATAACTGTAAGCTTTTAATTCACTTTGCACTCATGAATTAGTGTTACCGGATAGCAAAAACTAAAACGTGCACAAGTGGATGTATGTATGTGTATGTATATTGGCGTTACAGCCCATGAAGGACCTGAACCGAGCTTCTCTCAATCACCCATGTTGTGTGTGATTTCATTTTCCCATAGGTGAAAGGGACCTACAGTTTATTGCCGGTTCCGAACGGCGAATTTCGAGATGCTTTTCATGACAATTTTACTACAGGGGGTTTTGTCAGAACCCCGCTAAGGAGAAACACCGTGAAAAACACGTTCGATGACATGGCTGTGTCGGGATTCGATCCCGTGTCATCGGCGTCAGAGGCCAACACACTACCCACTGCGCCACGGTGGTCTCTAAGTGGATATGTTGAGTTTTTTTTTGTTATATGGATTAAAAGTTAATTTTGGATTTCTGTTTTATAATATGTTTTTATATTTTTTACTTATAAGAAATTTTTTTTTAGAAAGGTTCAAGAGCTTATATTATCTTATGATGTGCTATATACACACAACCTGAACGGAGTGCAGTGGTTTGGGTCGTTGACGTTCGTTAACTCTCAGGGGTGGTTGTCCTAGATAGGACGAGAGCCAACCAAATTCCACGTTGGTTATAGTTCGTAGTAATTCGTTCAAGCACTTTAGTATTACATACCATGACCATGTACTGTGAGTGTTATGCCTGCAGCAGTGCCTCTGGTCGCTTTCCATTCAGAACTGCGTTGCATACTTTTTGTCCGTATAGGAATAACTTTTCTTGGCTATGAAGCGAATTTGAGCTATAGATCTTCCGCTCGGCGGTCGATGATGTTAGCCACTGCACCACGGCCACCCCACTTATAAGAAATATAACGAAATTAACAAACAAACTTCATTGCGATAACTGTATTTTTATGGATTTTACAGCCATTCAAAGTTATCCCATGTATCCCATGTGCTCGCCACGTACATCCCAATCGCAGTAAGCATTGTAATGTATTTGTTGAAATTATTTACAGATTTCTGTTCGCCATGTTCTCTATGTCTTAATGTGAATATGTTCTCAATGATCATATCATTTCAACAACAATGAATGTACATAAATAAATAAATAAATAAAAATTAAAGCTTTGGAACGTGCACGAATAATTTCAATGTGCAATAGAAAAAATTGCATCTTTCACATTTATAGATATATGTACATACATATGTACATATGTATTCACGAGAACTTACGGGTATGAGAACATATATAGTAATATATATCTATGTTGGTACAGTTTTACGTGTATTTAGCTTATTAACAATTGAGTATAGCAAACAAGTTTTCCTTTTGGAATGAAAAAAAAAAATGCAAACAGACTATTTATCTATCTACAAATTGATTTTATGCGGAATACAGACCTGTAAAGTATCAGTATGTACATAAATAAAGTTTTCTAACAAATGAATAATCAAATGTAATTTTGGGCGTCCACGATTTATATTGTAATATTTTTTTTTTTATTGTTTCCAACCATTGTGTAAACTGCATCTGTTCACACTTTTTTTAAGCAAATGCACAACTTAAGTGCGGTATGGGCTAAAACTTTATACATTAAAACTAGGAAAATAGTCCTTACACCCCCTTATTCACTGTCACCAATGACTATGCAAGTGCATAGAGCTAGTACTTATTTCCTTCAATTAAAATCACATTTTATGTTGCACAAGGAAAACACTTGGTGTAATAGCCTCTCTTCGAAGCTTTTATAGATAGTAAAATGTCTTCATCGTCATCAGCAGGGCATGAACAATTCGATGGCGAAGGAGTAATGAAAATGGGCGGAAGTCGTCGATGTTACTAAGACTAAAAACAAAAAGAAACAACAAAAACAAAAAGAAGAGTAGAAGTCAGTTTTCACGCTTGACTCTCGTCTTAAGGAGATTTCAAGTAGAAAATACAATATTATCCTTATGGAATGAGTATGCATTCTTCGAAGGCGGGTATTATTCCTACAAAAAAGGATTATGAAAGTCTATTAAGGATAATCACGTTTGGTAAGAAAAAATTGAAGTACTTTTGGTAAAACTCCAAAGCCTGAAAAACTTTATTATGGGTAAGATGAGAAAAGTTCACTCAAATGTCGCATATGGATTTTATTTCAGGGCCATTAAGGCAAACTTTTTAAATATCATTTAGTCAAAAAAGGCAGGAAAGCTATTTGAATTGCAACTGGATGCTGAGTATCTTCTTAAAATAATATCGCAAGTTCGTTTTGATGGTATTGTTGCCACATAACACCATAATCAATTTCTCGAATGGAAAGTGAGCATTTTTCTTTTAAATAAAAGCAGATATATGCTCCTATTAACAAGTGTGAAATTATTTAGATAAGGTACCTCATTACTGGATATAATAATATGTATATGAAGCTAATTTTGGCAACAATTTTTTTTTTTTTTTTATTATTTCGTTTAAGAGAATACAATGTTGGCTATTGCACAATTTATAATTTGTACAGAGATGTGATATACATATAATATCTTTCAGCTGAAATAATTTTAAAATGCAAATTATATAATTCTTTTTGTGGTTTTAGAAGAATATTCAGAGGGAAACAACGAAAAAAAGAAAAACCCTCTTTATAACAATTTACAGATTGCTTGGTTAAAAGTGTAAACATTGAAATAACAAAGAAAAAGATGATAAAAATAATAATCATAAAAAAATTATTAAATTGTCGCTACAATTAACAAAAGAAAAAACAAAATTGTATAAGAGCAACATATAAATAAATAAATGTATAGATACTAATATAGATATATAATAAATACATAATAAATAAGTGATTAAGAGAATAAATAAACAAACAAATAAATAAATAAATAAATGAAAAAATAAATATAAATAAATAAATGGATAAATCAATAGTTAAATAAACAAGTTAACCAAAGACGATAAGACAAATAATAGAAAAATATATGACAATTTATATTTAATTCGAATAAAGTCCGATTAACAAGGGATTGTCAGAGTTATCACATCTACTCATAAAATTATAACAAAGTTTTTGTATTCTATCGGAGATCAATTCAACGTCAGCGATTTTATGCAGGTCTCTCGTAGAATGGTGCCATGGGATATTAAGCATCATTTTAAGCAACTTGTTTTGTGATATTTGTAATTTTTTAGCATGACATTTAGCACATTTACCCCAAACTGGACACCCATATAGAAGAATAGCTTGAAAGATAGTTTTGTGAATAATCATTTTATTAGTACTTGACAGCTTAGATTTTCTATTTATCAAGGGATAAAGGAGCTTAATTCCTATATTTACTTTTTTTAGAGTTTTAGCAATGTGCTCTCTAAAGGTTAACTTAGAGTCCAGGTAAATGCCGAGATATTTTACACACGTGTCCCAAAGTATTTGTCGGCCATTGATTGTTAAAGCATTAGCTGGAAGGAAACAAGCTTTCCTTTTTCGCGTGAAAAAGATAGCTTGCGTTTTTTCAGCATTCAATTTTATTTTCCACTTGTTGTAATAAGGTAACAATATTTCAGTCGAAGGTTTAAGATTCGTCTCAATATTAAGACTGAATTCATCCGACGATAATATGGCTGTGTCATCAGCATATAACGCTGTCACGCAATTTGGCAGTTGGGGAATATCGGAGATATATATATTGAACAAAACAGGTCCCAGGACCGAACCCTGCGGCACACCTGCGTAAAAATAAGATGGACTAGAAGCAGCCTGATTGACAAACACTCTAAAGCAACGATTGGACAAAAAGCCTTGCACACTTTTACATAAATATGGGGATAAGTTAAATTGCATTAGCTTGTAAACAAGGCCACGATGCCACACAGTATCAAATGCCTTTTCAATGTCAAGTAGTAACATCCCGGTTGATTTACCAATTGCACGGTTACTTTTGATTACGTTACAAATTCTAAGAGCTTGATGAGAGGTGCAACAATTTTTTTTCTTATTTTGCATATTAGTTTTGATAAAATGTAATAAGAAATAAAATTTGCACAACTCCCGAATATGAAATCCATATTTTGTTTATTGCTGTTTATATAATCTCTGCCATGTTTATTGTTGTACGTATGGAATAGAAGAACAGAAACGGTTAACACTTTACTGCTGATTGCTGTGCAATAATTTACAAAAGTACGTTTTGATTCTCTTTCATACTTGCGAGAGAAGCAGAAACCTGAAAGCGTTATCTTTGTGTACATATTGTACATATATGTACATACATATGTGTTTTCAAATTGTGTTTTACCATGATATTATACATACATACATATGTATAAGTTAGACTATATCAGTAAGGGAGGTATTGAATGTAGAATGAGCTGTACTGTGAAGTAAGTTTTCTTATCATGATCCATCTCCTTTTACCTAAATATAAACACATGAAGCACGTGTATACATATATGTATGTATGTAAATATTTATTATTAAAGGTTACTATCGGCATGTGCATCATCCAGAATTTTATTTCTGAAAGGACAAAAAATATGAACATGGAATAAAAACCGCCAGCAACAATACACAGAACAAAGTAAGGCATAGGCAAAGATAAAAACAGCTTAGGCACAGAGAGCACTCTTATCTCAAATACGTAAGTTCCCCCTTTTCGGGCGTATAAGTATGTTTGTTTATCCGCTACTTCGATAGAAGTTTGCTTGGAATCAGAGGTCCACTCAAGCCATAGAAAAAAAACTACCGGCAATATATCCTCGTTCTCTTCGCTGGTGAAGAGTACTTTCATGCCAGAAAAATGCTTCTGATAATCTCCACAGTTTATGGTCCTTTGCGAAAAGCGCTGTGGTATTTTATCGTCGAAAATTGTCGGAAATGAACATTTTAAACTGAATCCACTGTCGCAAGTACAGTAAAAGGAATGTTGCAATGGTTGCCATTGTCATCAGTTCTGACCGCTCTTTAAAATGTTCAAGATGGTTCTGTTTCTAAAACGCGTTGTACTTACATAAATTGCTGCAAACATTAAACGTTTTTTCAATGGTTTAAAAAAGATAGTACGAAAAAGATAGTACGAAACTTTCTTAGCATGCTGTACATAAGTATGTAAGTGCCAAAACATTATATATGTATGTGTATATACATATACATATGTATACATACATACATTTATATATATGTATATACATATATACATAGGTATGTGCATACATACAAACACTTCTATAAATTAGTATTATAAGGTGTCATAAAAAGAGATCTATTGTTTTTGCATAAAGTTGGCAGTTTTATTTAGTATGTTCCGACTTAGGTCAAATGTGCGCCCTTTCTGAGGCCAATTTCTTACCAGCGAAAACGTTCGTCATGGACAGGAATAGGTGATAATCACTTAGTGCCAGGTTCGGACTATAGATGGATGCATAAAAATCTTTCAACCAAGCCCCGGCAGTCTCTGGCCAATCACTATCGATAGGTACATATGACCAGGCGTTGTCCTGATGGAACACAATTCCTCTACTATTGGCAAAAGCTGGCCATTTTTGGGCGATTGGTTTCTTCAGACGGTCCAATTATTGATAAGAATTGATTTAAGAATTTTTCCGTAGAGGGGCAGCTCATAGCAGTTGCCAAACGCGATAAAAAATACTTTTCTGGACGTCAATCCTGACTCACCGCGATTCGACCACGAACATTGTAACTTGGGGTTATCGTAGGTGATCAACTTTTCATCACTAGTCGTCAATCGCTACAAAAATAGATCGAATTAAATACCATTCAGGAGCGATTCGCATATGAAACTTCGGTCGATGAGGTCTTTTTTGCGTTAGCTCTCGTGTGTCAACCATACATCGAGCTTTATATTGTATCTAGTCTTATTCAAATTGTTCCAAAACGACTGTAACACCACCAAAGAAGATGACATGAAGTATACAACATAATACTTACCTATGTATACAGAAATATGTATGTACCTATATTTGTTAGAAAAAAAAATGGACTTCTTTATATGTACATATGTATGTATGTAGATACATTATTGTATGTACATATGCTTGTAAGTACATTTATAACACCTTTTAAAAAAAATATTATTATCTCGTAAGAGTTTTCCGGGATCGACTACAACTACGAGTATGTGCATACGTATGTATATGCATGTATGTATATGTTTGTAGGTGGAATATACAGTTTTCGAAGAAAAGACAATCTACATGCATATGTACATACATACATACATATGTGTATTTGATAATATTACAAAAGGGCTACTTTTGAGAAACTAATAACTTGCTGATTTGTAAAATTTTCTTTTTGTTTAAACTTACCTACTGTAAAATTGAGTTGAGGTATTCGAGGGAAAGCTTTTTTGGTTTTTATTTATGAACCAGCCTCCGTTCCTACAAGTTACTTTTTCCTCTTTTCTGTTGTCAAGAAACTTGCTTTACTTTTCACATTAAATTCACGCAAACAAGAAAAAAGAGATTTCAAAGAATATTGAAAACTTTTATCCGACGAAAGACAAATGGATTTCTCAATGTTATGATTATCCTATTCTGTTCGCAGTTCCCTGGAAGTCACTGCCTGCTGGCATGTCATATACATACATATATATGTATGTATAAAAACAGATATCTAAAGTACAGAGAGTTGTATGTACATACACATGTATGTATGCACATATGTATGTATACAGGGTGCCCCACAAGCAGTGTGCCAAAAAGCTAGGGCGGATAGGTCTGGTCAAGCCAAGAAAAAAATCGTATGGGAAATTTAACACTGTTACACTGTTCGTATCACTGGATTGCGATAAACTACAACTGTCCACTTTTTATTCGAATTAAAACACGCACTTTTCTTATTTCTCCTCAGATCAACTATCTGAGTACTTCACCAATTTTATTTATTGTTCCACTTTATTACACACGCAAACCTTTACCAAAAGCTTTTATTTTCACACTGGTTTATCGACCGAACACACTGTATACCGACTTGTCACGCTCTATTCACTTCCGTAAACTGAATGAATCCGAGGGCGAGCGTTCGCGCTTATATAGCTCTCGGTCCACCTTCTCGAATATTTGCCGTCGGAAGTTCCCCTACGGAAATCTCTAGAATGCTTTGACAATTAGCATTACGCCGTTGACAATTGACATCATTTCAACTTCCGCTTTACCAGAGCATTCGAACTTCGACAGCGAAATTCGAACTTAGACGTCGGTTCGCGTCTCCGTAACACTGCCCTCCTCCTAAACTTGTTCGTCCTCGAACAAGCGATTTGATCCTTCTCCGTAGACAATCTTATATCTCGCCCGTCTGTTTTCCGTCTGCTGTATTCGGTATACTACGTGATTGAGCTTTTTAGATGACCTCATATGGCCCGTGACAGGCTCATTGCCATTTGGGGCACAAGCCTTTTTTTCGTTGTGGGTTGTACAGCAATACCAATTGTCCTATCTCGAATTCAGAAGAGTTCCCCCTTATGTCATATCTGACTTTCATTTTATCGCTGGCCAAGTTCAGTCGCTCTGTCTGTGACATGCTAGGTATCAGAAAGGCACGGACAACACCATCACACCCACAATCTGATGGCATGGCCGAAAGGTTCAACCGGACGATGGAGGAATACTTGAGAAAAGTCGTCGTTGGAGATCAGAAGGACTGGGCTGAACATCTTCCCTTTTTCTTAATGGCGTACCGTTCGGCCCAGCACAATTCAACGGCAATAACACCAGCTGAAGCCATTTATGGAACTGATCTTCGACTTCCATCGGACTTGAAGTTCGGCGTGGAACTACCGACAACTAGTGGCAGGGTGGACTTCGTAACCGAAAAGAAGGTGCAACTGAAATCAATCCATCATTCATCCGGGAGCGACTGAACTTGGTCAGCGATAAAATGAAAGCGAGATATGACTTAAGGGCGAACTCTTCTGGATTCGAGACAGGACAATTGGTATTGCTGTACAACCCACAACGAAAAAAGGCTTGTGCCCCAAATTACAATCATCCTGGGAAAGGCCATATGAGGTCATCAAGAAACTTAACGACGTGGTATATCGACTACAGCAGACGGGAAACAGACGGGCGAAGTAAAAGATTGTCCACTTAGAGAGGTTAGCGCCATACTACGGAAAAGGGTCAAATCGCTTTTTCGAGGACGAACAAGTTTAAGAGGAGGGCAGTGTTACGGAGACACGAACCGGCGGTTTGGTTCGAATTTCGCTATCGAAGTTCGAATGCTCTGGTGAAGCTGAAATGGAAATGATGATGATGGATGGGAGAGCATTCTAGAAACTTCTGCAGTTTTATCAACAGATAAAGCGAACATGTCAAGGTTATAAAGCCAGAACGGAAATCTGCAGGTATGAGAACGGACACCTTGTAGTAGAATCGCCCTCGATGCTGAGAATATGGAAAAACCACTTCTGCAGACTGTATAACGGCGATGTTGCTCAATATACCGCTGTCAGGCAGAATAATCCATTTCTAATCGACGACGACCGCAGAGAATTCCGTCCCCCTGACCTCGACGAAGTTAAGATTGCCGTATCGAAGTCGAATAAAGCTGCTGGCGCAGATGGACTGTCTGCTGAGCTCTTCAAGGCAGCTGGGGATGACCTGGTTAGGAACATGCACCAGCCAACAGGGGGTGGCCGTGGTGCAGTGGTTAACATCATCGACCGCCGATCGGAAGGTCTATAGTTCAAATTCGCTTCAAAGCCAAGAAAAAAATTAAAAAGTATGCAACGCAGTTGTGAATGGAAAGTGACCAGGCGTACTGCTGCAGGCATAACACTCACAGTATATGGTCACTGAAATTCATCCTCTGCGTATGCAATACCAACGTGCTCGAACGAATTACTATGGACTATAACCAACGCGGAATTTGGTTGGCTCTCGTCCTATCTAGGTCTAGGATAACCACCCCTGAGAGTAGTGAACGAACATCAACGACCCAAACCACTGCACTCCGTTCAGGTTGTGTGTGTAACAACACATCATAAGGGAATATAAGAAAACTCTTGAACCTGCGCGAGTTTAAAAAAAAAAACAAAGCTCATCTGTAAGATAGGGTCAGAGGAAAGCATGCCCGAGGAATGGGGTCTCAGCGTCGTATGCCCGATCCACAAGAAAGGAGACCCCTCTGATTGCGCCAACTACAGAGGAATAAGTCTCCTTAACATCGCCTACAAAATCTTCCCTGCCGTTCTGTGTGAACACCTGAAGCCTTTTGTAAATAAGCTGATAGGTCCTTATCAGGGCGGATTCAGGCCAGGGAAGTCCACCATCGACCAAATCTTCACACTGCGGCAGATCCTGGAAAAAGCCAATGAATTTCAAGTCGACACTAACCACCTATTTGTCGACTTCAAAGCCGCATACGACAGCGTAATTAGAGACGAGCTATACAACGCTATGTCTACCTTTGCCATACCTGCTAAACTCATCAGACTATGCAGGATGACTTTGGAGAATGCTCGCTGCTCCATCCGAATCTGTGAACACCTTACCGATAGTTTTGATGTCAAAAAAAGATTTAGGCAGGGCGATGCGCTGTCGTGTGATTTCTTCAACATCGTATTAGAAAGGATTGTGCAAAAATCACTGGCCAATAGAAGAGGCACAATCTATTTCAAATCCTCGCAACTCCTTGCAAGCGCCGACGATATTGACATAATAGGTTGATCACAGTGACATGTCAATGAGGGCGTTTGCGAGTATTGAGACGGAGGCGGCGAAAATTGGTTTGGCAGTAAACGAGGGCAAAACTAAATATATGCTATCATCAAAAAAGGACGCTCACCACCGACGTCTTGGCCAGAACGTTTGTATTGGCAGATATAAATTCGAGGTAGTTAAGGATTTCGTCTTCCTTGGCTCCACAGTTACCTGGAACAACGACATCAGTTCCGAAATCAAACGCAGAATCACTCTTGCCAATCGCTGTTTCTTTGGGCTCAGGAGGCAATTGAGTAATGGAGCCCGCTCCCGAACGACAAAGTTGACTCTATATAAGACCCTTGTCATCCTGATCCTGCTATACGGCGCAGGAGCACAGACACTATCAAAAGCGGATGAAGAGGCCCTTGGTCGGTTCGAGAGAAAGATTTTGCTTGTGATTTTCGGGCCTATAAACGCAGACGGGGGATGGAGGAAAAGATTCAACCACGAACTTTACGGGCTGTACAGCGACATGATTCTAGTCAGGCGTCTACGGATTCAACGCCTAAGGTGGATGGGCCATGTAGAGCGAATCGACACCACAGCTCCAGACCGGTGAGTCTTTGAATCCAACCCCGAGGGACGAAGAAGCAGAGGACGGCCGCACTTAAGATGGCGCACACAGGTGGAAGGGGACCTCAGCCAACTGGGTGTGCGGCAATGGAAAGGTGCGGCAATGGAGAGGTTTTGCCAGTACCGAGCAGTGACGTCGCGAAATAAACCTTCGATGGCGCTGGTGTTATCGGGATCCGAACTCTAACCACTGTGCCACGGTACTCTTATGTACATACCTCTCATTGCCAAATATAAAAGTCTAACGCTAAGTACCATATTATACCTTGCGGAAGAGTTAATAAAACATAGTACTTTATATGAAGCACGTACATATGTATGTATGTATCTACATTCAAGAATTATGTGAACCTATAAAATATATTTGTATAAATTCTGAATGAACTATTTATTAGAAAGGATTTCAATTTTTGAAATCTCAATTTCAAACAATAGTTTATAATAAATTGGATGTCACATTCTAACAGAGGTACACATACATAAGTAATGAACAAAAGAAAAAAAAAAGAACGAAACATAACAAAAGATACAATGTACACACATAAACATATGTACATACGTTTAAATTGTATGTTTTCTGAGATAGGATCGACATCACTGGCTTAGAGATAATTGCAATTAAGGGCCTTTATAGATACTATTTGTTACTCAATTGTCAGCAATATATACGTATGTACTTCACTTGATCGCCTGTGTCATACACATTCATACAAAGTTATTGTAAGACAGCTCTGTTCTGTATTTGCCCGACAGCATTCTCATGGGTCTGGTTGTTGTGTTTAATGTAGGCCCCGAGCTGCTTTGATTTTCGTTGGCTTTGCACATCTTAGCACGATGTACTCCCTGAAGTGAAACTTATATATCTACTGGTTTATCTACTACACATAAATTTTGTTCTGAGTTTCCTGATTCTCTATTGCTCTTTAGATGATAGAAGATATTCTCAATAGTGGTTAATACTTAATTTATTTAAATTATGTTATTTTGAAAAAATATTTCTAATATGTATAATGATGAGTGAAAAAAGTAAAGGAAACTCAAAAAAAGTACGAACGTTGCAGTAATTTGTGCATAGGGGTGATTTTGTGTACACATTCCTCAAGTACATTACGCACATATGTATGTATGTACATATGTACATATGTATCATATCAACACTTTTATTGAATGAATTTCATTAACCCTTGAAGCAAGTACATATGTATGTACATACATATGTATATCGTTGTAAGGCGATTAAAAGTGTAAACGGCTTCGTTGGCAAAATAATTAAATTCTTTTCAATGGATTACATACATACATACATACATATGTACATACATACATTCAAACTAGTTAGGTGGTTAATTGAAATTCGGAACACTTTAGAACTGTCACAGTATCAACGTTAATAGGCTTTTCCTATAAAAGACTATTTCCTTTTGACGATGTTACGCAATGCTCATTTCAAACAGGTTTATTTTAATTTGTTACTTTTACTTCGCAATCAGGCTACCGCAAACAGTTTTTGTTTTTTTGTCATCAATGTAAGGTGTTGTAAGCTTAGTAAATTCTAAAACATTAAGTTTCATTATTTAAAAGTATACATTGTTATTGGCACCGTAGGCAAATATCAATGTAATGAGTATACAAATCTTAGTACATACGTATGTACATATATATGTATGTACATATGTAGTTTCCGAAATCTAAATTTTTTGATGGCTCGATTTGGGGTATCTATATAAATAGGGAAAAACCCATATTTACCACTATTATTTATCAACACCGAACAATGCATCGAACCACATATTCGGTATCATTTAACTGAGGGAGAGACTTTATAACACATGCAATATAAGATACACCAATAAAATACAAACCAAGTTGTTTCCGAAAATCTTTTATTGATTTAAAGTAGAATTGTCACACAAAACTCTAAACAACTTTTATCTTAGCTACATTAAATTACTTTTAATAAGATGAACTTGTATGCACATACATACGTATGTACATATCTTTTTAACGCCTAGAAAGGGTCATCTATAGAGAAAGCAGTTGTAATAAAACTACAGGATATATTATTTAATGTGGCGAACATGATATTGTACAAATATTTTCCTAATAGATGAATAAACAGCGAAATGTTAGCTATTAATTTGTTTCCTGCCATCATTCTAAATATGCTAACATTCGCATATAGTAGTCCTGTAAACGTTATACTTGCCGGTTACCTACAAACAAATGGTAGGTTTACATGTTATATTGTACACGGCCATTCTTCGAAGGCCATGAACCGATCATAAATTTGACCACTTTGTGGCGTAGAATGCCACAGTTATAAAATATGGTTGAGTGAGTGCACTTTGCTTTAAATTCTGCAAATATTCTCTGCGTATGAGTGTGCATGATAAATTTTGCCAAGTGGAAATTTTATTTCATTTCCAGTTCTGGAAACAAACAATGAAATATTGAACAATCCAACTATAAACCCTCGACCCTGTAACCTAACTTCACATGTTATATGGTCACATGGCAGTGCACAACAATACATCATCGTCTCTTGCAGGAGCAGCAATAGCACTCACAAGCAGCAAAGGCAACAGCAGTGGCAGCGGTAGCAGCAGGAACATCACCACTGAAACAAGGGCTAAAAGAGATATCATTGGTATGGTAGGTTGTAAAAGGCATACATTTTCACACGACCACATATTGTTTTGTGGGGTTGAATCTATCACAGGAGATAAAAGTTCGAAACTTTGACCACCTAACTCGTCCCTTTCGCAATACTCTGCGAGTAATTCTATTCACACATGAGGGGGAAGGAGACTCAGTGTGCTCGTAGTAGTATTCGTATTTGTATTCAAAGCGTATAGTGTACGAGTATATGCAATGAACGAAGAGATGGACACATGAATGAATAGTTCTTGTTTACAGGATGCACATCTTTTATGTCATGGGGGTTAGTCATACGATATGTACTTACTTTGAGCTAACACACTTGTCAATTTGAAAGCCTTATTTATGCATTGTGAAAAAATAGTGCTTTCTTTTTTCCTGATTTGTAATTTTTATTTTTTTAGGTCGAGGACATGGTCGTTGATTTTCATAATATGTTTTTGAAAAAAAGTCACGACAAATTCCGTGTCATACATATAATGAACTTGGGAAAAACTATATGTACATACATATGTACATACATCAAGCAAGAGGAATCTTCGATACTGAGCGTATTGAAAGGATGCAAGGAGTATAACTTTGGATTAACATTTCCAATGATTTCTCCCGGCTCTATTGGATGGAAATTTTATGCAAACGACTTTCAGCATCATCGTCAACACTATCGTCACTGTCGTTTTCCATGTCGTTGTCATCGTCATAGGTAGTCGTGATGCTCAACTGAATTCAGTTCCTGTTACCTTGTAGAAAGATAAGAATATACATATGTATGTATGTAGGTGCTTAAAATTATCCTTTGACTCGAAAAGAAAAACGACGACAAATTCCAGTAGTACAACTTTCCGATATTGTTTGTGTTTTTTATTTCACTATTTCAGAGTCTATTGGCGACATGGAAAGATTTATGCACGGAAATCCCTGGACTACTTTTCATCCCGATATCATATGATTATTTTCCTACTTGTGAGTCTACCAAATTTTTTCAGCTTTTACATACATACATATGTACATAACTTTGAAATGTACCTATACACGTGCATAATGCAAGGATCAATAGCACCAGGAACTGAGTAAAATAATTTAGAAGAGCTGTATATGTACATATATAGGTATTTGATTTTATTCTTAGTAGCAATGAAAACTATACAAAATAAACCAAGAAAAAGCAATAACAAATTACTTCTTCTATCTAAATTCGCGAGTAAATTGTACCTCAATATACATATTAATAAGGAATTGTTATCATCCCTTTTCTTGTCGACACTTTCAAATGATGACCAAATGCGCTGAGTGTAGCTGGGGAAAAATGTACAGACCATTCCAAATCCTTGACTTTTGCAATAATACGTATATGTATGTGCATCCACACACACTGTACATTGGTATATGTATGTATATTTTTTTATTGTGATGTCCTCGCCCGGCTGCGTGTGATTGTTATACGGTTATTTATATGGGAGTCGTTTTATTTTCCCACCTTAATGTTGTTACTCTTGACTTTTATATATACTTTTTTGGATTTTTATATTGCCCCAAGGAGAAGTTAATTTATTGTACTGACAATACATAACAAGAATGTCAGAAAATGTAAGCACATTATAACTCACGAACAAACTACGTATGAATGTATGCAGCCCTTCTTCTTAAAGGGATATAGAAAATATACAGAACGTGTGCATATGTGAATCATTTTAAATAATAGTTTAAAGCTTCTGAGATTCATTTACGTTTTTTGTACATACGAGTATACGGCGTTTAATTGTAACTAATAATATTTTATTATTATTATTATTTATAAATGACATTCTGTATTTTTAAACTACAAGAATAAAAATAGTATCGAGTGTCAATACAAGGTACATATGTATGTACAGTGATGGAAAAAATAATAGGGGCAAGACGTCGCAAAACATGTTTTTTATTTTTTAAGTATCTTCCATTTACATTTCAAAATTGTTGTATTTTATTATCGCACTCATTTGTTCATTTAAACGCCGTACGCTTTTCCCCGAATTCCATTTTTGTTTTACATATACATATATAAACGGTATATTTACATTGATCGCTTGCTATGACTGGAAAAAATAATAGGGACAGTTGGAATATTTTCAGTTTATTTAAATTATATTTACTTTATGTGCACTAAATCTTTGTTTGCTTAATATTTAGTGGCTCCTCCTTTATTTTTCAGCACAGCAGCACATCCAAGGCATAGATTCGTCTAGTGCTCTGCATGTTTTGATCGAAATAGCGTTCCAGGTTTCTAGGACCACCTGTCACAAATGATCGCGATTTCGTATTTTGGTCTTTGAAACTTGCTTTTTTAGGATCCCCTAATGATGTTCAATGGGGTTCAGGTCTGGTGACTGCGACGGCCAGTTCATCAATCTAACCCCATTTTCCTAGGACCATGTCTTCACAAGCTTTGAGCAATGTTTGGGGTCGTTATCTTGCTGATATCCCCATATAAGCGGCATGTTGTCCTCTGCATATGGTAGCCTGGTGTTTTGCATTATATTTCTGTATACTTTAGCGTTCATAGTTTCTTTTATACAAAAGAGAGGACCGACGCCATACCATGAGAAGCAACCCCAGATCATGATACTGCCACCACCATGCTTTACCGTCTTCCTGGTGTAGAAGATCTGAGTTTCTGGTTTTTGGGACGTCGCACATAAATTTTGCCATCAGACCCAAAAAGATTTATATTCGTTTCATCGAAACATAAAATGTTTTTCCAATGCAGGCGATGTTGATATAAGCCTGCAAATTCTTTCCTTTTCTTGATGTTCGTTGTGCTAGAGTGGGGAACTTTTCTTGCCACCCTTCTATGTAAGCCACATTCTATAAGTCTATTTCTTATAGTTCGGCTACAAACTGGAACATTTAACTCTGTTTTCAATTCGTTGGACGATGCGAAAGGAGTTTTTTTGCATGCCCTTACTAGCTGTCGATCAAGGCTGGCGTGGTTTTTCTTGGCCGTCCACGTTTCTCTAGCTTATTTTGTGCCTTGATAGCATTGTGAACTTTGGTTTTTTAACAATTTAAAAGTTCCGCTATCTTTCGCACAGTTAGCCCTTTTCCATAAAGCTGTTTTATTTTTGAACGCTCTTCAAGCTAACAATGCCTATTTCTACCCATAGTAAGATAAACACTTGAAATCTTAAATTCAAAATAGTCACTAAACGTTCCACAAACACAAAACACAACTACCTATCATGAACTGATCGTATCAATTGAGAAGAATAATCGTTTCCGACAGCTGTCCCTATTATTTTTTCCAAATCTAGTAATCAGTTAATTTCAATATACCGTTTTCATATTAAAACACAGATATAATTCGAAGAAAAGGGTACGCCGTTCAAATGTACAAATGAGTGCGATCATAAAATACCAAATGTTTGCATTGTAAAAAGAAGATACTTTCCAAAAGATAAGAAAATATGTTTCGCGACGTCTTGTCCCTATTATTTTTTCCACCAGTGTATAAGTTAACGCGATACCAACGAAATTTTAAATAAGCTTCCCACGGGTCAACAGAGTTCCCACCATAAAGAGCATGCACCGAGATATCCGATGACATCCGACGAGAGTTCCCACCAGAGCACAGGTGATGACGCTGCGTCTAGCAAATTGGAATCGAACACCTTCGGTATGAATGCGACTACTTTACCTTAGAATAAGTTAGGTGTAATGTAGAAGTAAGAATTGTTTGTGAAAGAGTCCTAAGAAGTACATCGTACAATAAAGTTGTTTTTTTTAAAACAAATCGAATTTAAATAAATTAACTTATATACTAGTTATTTATTTAAGTTTATGAGGGGTGAAATTTAGAAAATGAATTGCACAATTTATAACGTTAAAAGAATATATGTAAGTATAAATAAAAGAGAAAAATTGAAGGTAAAAAATAAAACAAATATATACAAGTAAGCATTAAAAACAAAAAGACCAGTATGTCAGTAATAGAGTTTAACTCAGATCTTTAAATGAGTGATTCTAAGCTAGTATAATTGTAACTGAAAAGCCAATCTTTTATCCGTTTCAAAAACACGCCAGATACTGTAATTGTTCTGATAGTCAAAGGTAGCTTATTAAATAAACGATGAGACACAATATAATAAAAGTTACGATACAAGGTGGTGCGAAAATATGGTACAGATAATATGTTAGAAAAGTTACCACGAAGATTGTGAGTAGATATCAAACGGAAATTACGACATCAAGATCTCAAAAAAAAGCATTTTTAACACTTTAAAACAATACAGATGACGAACCGGTAACATTTTTAGGTCTTACTTACTTACTTATCAGGCCTGCGATCCATGGAGGATCTGAGCCTGAGCTATAGCTGCCTTCCATCCTTGACGGTCCCGGGCACGCTGCTTCCAGTTGTCAAGACCACGATGTCTTACATCCGCGATTACTTGGTCTTTATACCGGAGGTTCGGTCTTCCTCTTCTTCTCGAACCAGGAGGCTCTGAGTCGAAGACCCTCTTAGCTGGAGCGTTGATGTCCATGCGCTCGATGTGGCCGAGCCAGTGTAGTCGACGGATCCCTGCCTTCCGGACTACATCCACATCTTGGTACAGCTCGTAGAGTTCGCGGTTGTGTCTTCTTCTCCATTCACCTTCCTCACAGACAGGACCAAATATGTGACCTAAAAATGTTGTCAACCTAACATTTTTAGGTCACAGAATAAAAATATCTACTGGGCTTGCGACATATTTTCCTTAATACATTCTTCTGCATTTTTAGTAATGGTTGGATTTTGTTAAAGTGTACACCGCCCCAGGGAGCGCCGTGGCGCAGTAGGTAGTGTGTTGGCCTCTGACGGCGATGGTACTGGATCGAATCCCGACAACAGCTATGTCATCGAACGTGTTTTTCACGGTGCTTCTCCTCAGCGGGGTACTGACAAAACGCCCTGTAGCATAATTGTCAAGAAAAGCTTCTCGAATCTCGCCGTTTGGAACCGGCAATAAACTGTAGGTCCCTTTCACCTATGGGGAAATAAAATCACACACAACATGGGTGATTGAAAAAAGCTCGGCTTTGGTCCTTCATGGACTGTAACACCAACATACAAACATACACCGCCCCAACATACAATTCCGTATTGTAGCTTAGATTGAAAAATTCCGTAATATATCGTCTTAAAAAGCTGTTTTGAACATATTTTGCTCAGATAGAAAAAATATATAAGAGTATTTCGAAAATATTTTCTTAAGGAATCCAAATGATTCAAATAACTCATTTTGAAGTCAATAATGAGACCAAGGTACTTAAATTCATTCACTTTATCAATCACAAAACAGCCAGTGCTACAATTTAAGCTTTTATCAAATGAGGGTAAATGAGTTTCACAATTACAAACAGGTATTTAAATTGACGAGAATTTGGTGCATTTTTTTTTTTTTTTTTTTTGTTATATAATTTGCGCGCACTCATGGTCTAATAACCTTACTATATCGGCGACACTGTGCAGGCAGAAGGTAGAAAGGAAGAGGAATAGAGGAGATGCCGATGGACATTGATCTTAAATGTTTGCATGTTGCATTGAGGGATGTCTACTAAAAAATATTACTTTGGTTTTGGAACTTAACACTAAATTATGTTGTGCGAACCAATATCTTAGATGATCTAGATCCGAATTAAGGTCAGCAAGTAAGTCTAGGGGACTCATACAATTGTAGGGAAAGCCAACATCATCTGCAATGCGGTAGGTTTACCTTTAAAATCAATTGAAAACAGTGAATTAATATAGATCAAGAATAAAACTGGTCCAAGCACAGAGCCCTGTGGGACACCAATGTTAAAAAACTTGACTTCACTCCGAACCTCATTTATTTTTACTCGCTGTGATCTATTTTCTAAATATGACTTAAACCATTTAAGCATGGAGCCTCGAAAATCTGCCTTTTCCAATTTCTTTAATAGTATATTATGGTTGACCATATCAAAGGCTTTGGTGATATCCACGAATAGACCAGCAGTATATTTTTTCTTATCAAGATTAGCCATTATATGTGAGCAAAATCGCAATAATGCATCTTCAGTTGATTTTCCTTTACGAAACCCAAATTGAGCTGGACTAAGGAAGTTTGTTGGGGTAAGTTTGTGAGGTAAGTAAACTCACAATTCTAATCTTTATAAGTTTCTCAAAACTTTTGCTTATAACTGGTAGAAGAGAGATAGGCCTGTAGTTTGAAACTTCGATAGGAGAACCACTTTTATGTAAAGGCACAATATCCGCGCATTTAAGTGCGTCAGAAAATATTCCCTCAAAGATGCTACGCTTAAAAATATCTGACAATACATATGTATATCTGACATATGCATTTACAATCATCTATGGGATTATTAAAAAATATCTTTCCTTGAAACTGTTGATAATAATAAGATAATATGTACATACATACATGTATATATACATATGTATGTACTGAACAATTATTCAGCCATGCTTTTGTAGATCTCACATGCCGCAGTTGGGCAGTTGGGTTGTGCGTCTTTTTACATACACACATGTGTACATATGTATGTACATATGTTGAACAAAAGTCAAAATAAATTGAATAATGTTCTCAATCAATATGGATAACTGCTAATTGAGAAGTGGAGAATATCGGAAGTTATACTTATGTATGTAAAATCTGTGCTTTGAGTAGAAATGTGTGTGCACATTTCCTTCGTTTTCGACACAGTGTAATGTACATAACACATTTTCATTTGTAAATTTAGGCTACCACTTTCTGAGTGTTCATTTCGGTTTTACATCTTACTGCTGTGTATTAGAGCTGATGTACAATCTACCTACATATGTACATACATACATATGTACAACTCAAAGGAAAATTGACCAGATATGGTGTTTATAAATGGTTCCTGACTGGAGTATCTATACGAAGTATTCATTCAATCATCTTATAAGAATAGAAAGCTAAATGTACATATGTATGTATGCATGTATGAATGTATGTATGTATGTTTATGTGTGCCTATTGCTACATAGTTTGTATGAATATGTAGATGAAATTACTTAGCATTATTGATTTATAATATTAGCTTTCTGTATTGAAATATTTCTTCAGTCAAAGGATATACATACATACATATGTATATATGTACATACATAAGCGTGTAACAATTTCCGTATTTTTACTCCTCTTTTTTCATGAAATTTATTTTCGTGAATTTTCCTTGAAGACGGATTAGGCTGATAAAATTTCCAACACATTCATTTCTCTAAGTGATTTCTTCCTCGTCGTTAATTTGAAAAAGAAGAGCAAAAGGAAAATCCGCTCACACTCTTTCTAGTTGATTGATGAGGCGGGATGCCGCTACTTCGCACTAATTCATTGGTTTCATTCGCTTTTGCCAATTTCTTTAGTGGGTATTTGTCTGATTTTTTTTCTTTGGATATACATACATATGTATGTATGTACATACATATCTACATATGTACATATGTATGTAGAAAGAGCATTGCCTAATGCTATTTATTAACAATCGATTTTTTTCCATTCACTAAGCTGGGAGCTTTAAAAAGAATCGTACAAAACGAGATTGTTTAACCTAATTCCCATAAAAACATTCGAAAAACATAATTGATTAATACATACCTTCAAAACAGTACAGGTGCGGTTGTAATACATTTTTTTACATATGTACATACATATGTATATAGGTATATTCCAACATTGTAACATCAAAAAAAAAAAAAAAATTAAAAGCATTATATGTACGTTTGTTAGTCGTGAGTATTCGTATAGGTAGTCCATTACCCTTCAATAAATATTATCGAAGGTAGAAACAAAATCAATCCGATAACAAATGGCATCATTTGCGTTTTAAATTTCGAATTATGGAGTCAAGTAAAAAAATAGACGTAATTTGAATGATTTCATTTTTAAAACAATATACCAATAACATTGACACGTCCCGTCTTAAGTTGTTTTACCCTAATGTTGTTAAAATCGTACACATACATATGTATATGACGTGTACATATTATCAAACTCCCTCATTCTCTGACTCGTAAAAAAGTTTTTACTTCCTTTGCTTCCTTTACTGTGCTTTTAGCATGGTAATTCAGTTAAGGTTTAGTCAATTTGCCTTCTCTCGAATGATGAACTCTGTTTTCAACTAATGGGTGCTCTTAGCGCTTCGTATCGTGGGTATCTATGCGAGTTAATTGATGTACATATATAACGGTCCCTTTTTTTCAATTAGTAAAGTGATACATTCATATATATACGTACATACATACATATCTACGCTAGAACTAACATACATATGTACTTGTGTATTTCTTGTCGGAAATATGTATTGCATATACCTATGTACATATGTATGTATATTCAAAAAATGATTTGATATCACAAATTAAATCCCTATCAAGTGCAAATGGTTCACTTGAATTATAAGGATGATAATATAGCAAATTAATAAGCTACATATGTAGTTATTAAACCCATACTAAAAACAATACACAATGTAAACATTTTTTGCTTAATTTTGGTTAGTTTTTAATGTGTTTTTCGATTAAAGAAGAAGTATCGTTAGTACCTCTAGCTAGCATCTGCTTTGAATATTTCTCCATATTATGGAAAGTCGAGTCTTGTTTATAAGCATTATTTACATTGTATGTAAATATTGTCTATGATAAAATTAGTGCAATTTATAAAGTATGTCAAGAGAGAAAAGGTTCAAATTGGGAAAGCTCGGCTATTAATAAAGAAGTATGATTTTGTCTGTACCTTCCTTTTAATAAACATACAAATACATACATACATATGTATGTCCATTAACATGATGTTCGATCCATTTGCCTTTTGTTGAGTTAAAGTTTTCCCTCCAAAGGGGCCCTTAAAAATGTAGACGTAAATACGATATAATGATGTGATATTGGATTTTTTTTTAAATCTTCCAAAGGGGCTGTTATCTCTCTTTCTGTTAATAGCTAACCTTTCCGCGTCATCACCCGTGCATCCAACGCCCATATAAAGCTAAACGTACGCGGCCATAAGTACACACAAAGTAGGCACATATATACATACACATATGTATGTAGGCACATATATATATACGTACGCATAGGCATTAAGGACTTTGGTGCTTGTTTATTTTTTTTTTTTTCGGAAAAAAGAATCGTTCAGGCTCTCTGTATACATACATACATACATACGTAAATGCTTTCGAGCGATAATTCTCTTATCTGGGATTTTCTTGATATGTTTCGCAAAACGTAATACGGCCAGGACTACTTTTTTATTGGTGCCGAGATAGTGATAATTTGATTTTAGGATATGAACCTTTTGTCGTCGCAAGGACTTTATGTTCCTTAAATCCCATCTTATTTGCAATTTTATATAAGAGATTTTTAACTTAAATACTCATAAATTGACCAATACATATATCCCTACTATCGAAATCGAACCTGCTATTTATCATTTTTGAGATTATTATGTGCATAGTGTGCGACTTCTATCTACTACGGGAACACGGGAACTGCTACAAGGAGAACAAACAGCGTTTGTTCGGATGTGGATTCGTTATTCGAGGAAGACTCCGACAAAAAGTCTTAAGCTTTCAGGATGTAAGCGAATGCCTAATAACAATCCGCATTAAAGCCAATTTTGGAAACACTAGCTTGATACGCGCTCACGCACCAACCGAAAAAAAGGACGATCGACTCAAAGGAGAATTATACGATCTCCTAGACAGAACCTATGTCCAATGTCCCAGCTACGACACAAAAATAGTTCTAGAAGATTTTAATGCGAAATTGGGCAAAGAGGACATATTTGAGTCGATTACGGGGAAATATAGCCTACACGACTGCACGTCTGAAAACGGACATCGGTTACTCGATTCCCGCATCTCAATATTCACAAAGGAACCTGGCGATCACCTGATCAGTCTACCACCAATCAGATTGATCACGTTTGCGTTCAATGATGTAGGAACCTTCCGAGGAGCCAACATCGACTCGGATCACTACCTTGTTGTAGCCAAGCTACGAATGAAGATATCAAGGATGCCACGGAGTCGAGTTGGACAACGAAAGTTTGACGTCGGAAAGCTACAATCGCAGGATACCGCTAGGACCTTTGCCGATCGAGTTTCCCTCAACCTGTCGCAAACTCCGATGACACCGGAATAACCCACAAAACAACAGTGGGAGCACTGCCAGCGTTCCATCAGAGACGCAGTCTCCACCATCGTCAGCTAGAAACACCAGGTTTGATAAGTAATGCGGGCAAGCCCATGTAGCAAAGCAAAAAGCCTACAAAGTCATGCTACATAGACAGACGAGAGCCACTCGTGAACATTACGAGCAGAAACAGAGAGAGGAACACACGCTTTTAAAGAAGAAAAACAGGCGGCATTAAAAGCGTGAGATCGAGGAAATGGACAGACGCTATCACAGGAATAATGCTCCCAAGTTTTACGAAAAAAAAACCAACATGCCAGGGCTATAAAGCCAGAGCAGAAGCCTGTAAGGATGAAGACGGACAACTAGTAGTAGAGTCACAGTCGATGCTAAGAATATGGAAGGAACACTTCTGTAGACTGTATCATGGCGATGAAAGAACTAATACCGCTGTCAGGCAGAATGATCCATTCGCAAAGGAATTCCGTCCACCCGCCCTAAATGAAATTAAGCTAGTAATTCCACAGCTGAAGAATAATAAAGCTGCGAGTGCAGGCGGGCGTCTGCCGAGCTTTTTACAGCGGGTTATCTGTAAAATATGGTCGAAGGAAAGCATGCCCATAGAATGGAATCTCAGCATCGTTTGCCTAGTAAACAAGACAGGAGACCTCTATAACTGCGCCAACTACATGGGAATAAGTCTCCTTAATATCACATAAAAGATCTTCTCTGCCGTACTGTGTACACGCCTAAAACCTTTTGTGGATAATCTGATAGGTTCGTATCAGTGTGGTTGCAGGTCAGGTAAATCCACAAACCAAATATTCACATCAAATATTTACACTGCGGCAGATCTTGGGGAATACCCAAGAATACCAAATCGACACCCATTACCATTTCGTCGATTTCAAGGCCGTGTATGTCAGTGTGCTTAGAGACGAGCTATACAGCACCGTGTCTAGTTTTGACATTCCTGCCAAACTCGTCAGATTGTGCAGAATGACAATGAAGAACTCTCGCTGCTTCATTAAGGTCGGTAGTGAATTAACCGAGACCTTTGATGTTAAAAAAGGATTCAGGCAAGGTGACGCACTGTCATGTAATTTCTTCAACATCGTGCTTGAAAAGATCATACGACACTCACTGCCCAACACAAGAGCTACGATCTATTTCAAGTCTGCACAACTGCTTGCGAACGCGGATGACATTGACGTAATTGGACGAACACAGCGGGACGCCAATGATGCGTTCGAAAGCATTGAAGCAGAAGCGGCTAAAACGGGTCTTTCGTTTTACGGGGTTAAAACAAAATATAAGCTGTCATCCAAGAAAGACGCACAACACAACGTGCCAGCTGGAGAAGTTTGTTGGTTGAAGCCTAGGTTCACACCGGACTGTAGCGCCACCTAAATTTAGTCTATTAAAATTTATTTTTTTGATTGGAATATATTTATGCATAGCGCATGGGAGTGGCACCTTGACGCTATGGGTGGGGAGAGTACGATAACTTTGGCGCCAAAAATTGATAACGGTTTACTGTAGAGGGGTCAAAAACAAGCATTTTTTACTACGGGGTGGGGGGGGGGGGGGGGTCTATCTCGTCCCTTTTAGGAGGTAGGGGCTATTTAAAAAAAAATTACTTTAATAAGGAAAAAAAAAGGAAAACAACGGCAACACCCGCAATAAAGTACTGTACCAAATTTAAAAGCCAGGAACCTGTTATTAAATACAAAATTTAACTTAAATTATTTATGTGAACGGTTTTTGAAAAATTCGCTTCCGAATTAAAAATTTTGATAAAAAAATTTAAAAGAAAAAGTTAAGACCAATTTATCTCAAAATTTTGAAATGAAGTGCTAAATTGGATTTTTGTGGTCAATGCTTATATCAGTTCTGAATCGAATACAAGTAACCGGATGGTTTTATATCTTCTAGTTTTTGAGAAAATTGAAAATTACTATTTTTGTTTTGTTTTTTGGCATTAACTTGGTTTTCTTTGAAGTAAGTGAGGAGAGTACGGTTTCCGTTGCGCCGCGATCTGACGATGGACTTAGCTACATTGACCTAAAATAAATCGAAAATGCTGAATAAAGTTTCTTGTGTTCGATTCAGAATTGATATAAGCATTGACCACGAAAATCCAATTCAGCACTTCGTTTCAAAATTTTGAGATGAATTAGTCTAACCCTTTTTTTTTTATTTTTTTATCAAAATTTTGAGTTTGGATGCGAATTTTTCCAAAACTATTGACACAAATAATTCATTTTAAATTTTGTATTAAAGAACAGGTTCCTGGCTTTCAAAATTGATACCATATTATGGGTGTTGCCGTTGTTTTCCATTTTTTTCCTATTTAAGTAATTTTTTCAAATTGCTCCTACCTCCTAAACGGGACGAGATAGACCCCCCCCCCCCCCCCCCCCCCCTTAAAAAAAAAAAAAAAAACAAAAAAATCACACATAATTGAATGAGTTAAGCTAGGCTTTGGCTCTCATCGAGCTGTAATGGCATTCATAATAATAACAATAATGATAATAATAATAAGTACTTAGTTTTTAACTGAACAGGAGTCAAGATCATAAATCTCATGTAAACTGGAATTAAAATAGTCACGAGATTAAATTACAGAAAACGACGGGACTTAAAGAATTAGGCATAAAAGAATAATTTTTGGAGTATAGTCCTCTTCCTTGGTACACTTGGGTGCATATTGTTCTGTACCTATTATGCCCTTTTCTGTGTCTCCCCTTCGCTGGCTCTCATAAACTAGCATAGTAAAAAGGAAGCGTTTAAAAGCTTTAAAAAAGAGGTATAATTAGAAATTCAAATAGTAAGCTGCGTCACTACTGTTGGTGATTTATTTTAAATTGTTTATTATAAATACTGCATTCGATGGCATATGCATGTAAGTATATGTAAAAAAAAAACCATAAATCTTAAAAAACCTGCATTGGTGACAAGCAATTGCTTTCATTGCCATTGAAAACATCCCATTAAGTAATTTATGATTATCGAATATGCAAATAGGACGCAAGTGTTCGCTTACGTTGTGTAACCATTTGTCGAACATTTGGTGAAATCTCGCACCAAACAATTATACAAATTCGCTCTGTTGGTAATTCTCAACGTTGGCAAAAGATACGTAATAATAAATTAACTGTCACTTTTCTGATCTACACTGCAACTACATATTGATCCTAGTAGACTAGTATAGTGAAGTTTTTTTTTTTTTTTTTTTTTTGTTGTTTACGGGCTTATTCGGTTCCATTTCGTCAATTTTTTCTTTTCTTTTTTTGTTTAGTCAATCTGTTATCAACTGTCACCCAACCAAAAGGTTACCTGCTCTAATTTTCTTTTCAGTTGCTCGTTCGTGTTGTTATGCTGACAAACACTTCACGGTTAGCGCTTTGGGACACGTGATATGCCTACGCTACGTGGTCTATAAATCACGTCGTTAGGTTGGTGTAAATCAGTCATTAGCCAGTGGACCGACAGTCTCATGAAAGAACACTCACTCGGTAGACTCTCGGCTTAGTAGAATGAATAATTTTCTTATGCAGAAGGTCTAGCAAAAAAAAAAAATATATTTGATTGTTTGTTCCATTTTTTTTATTTTTAACGAGCTGGCGACCGACGCCATTAAAGGGTGTAAAATGGGAGTGTGTGCTCAGAGGGCATTATGTTCTCCGAGTATTTATTGGTTTTTTTATGAAAGTAATACATATATTATGCTTTCCCTTATTGTTACATATATGTTTATCATATGAACAATTTAAAAGTTAGTACCTATTGAAGATGAATACATGAAGCATAAAAAAGATTGCCACTCTCGATTTTGGAAACGGAAATCTACATATGTAAATGCCTTCGGCAAGTTTCTTTAAATACCTTGGAGGCGTATATCGTCAGTAACGAATATATGGGAAAATGTTTACTTTTCTTGATGAATTATTTATGATCTGTAGAAAGGAAAATTTACCATTGGGAATACTGTAAATTGTCTGACGTATCCATTAGTTTCATTTATCATTTTAACTTTATTGCATTATTTACGTTAAGCTTCTTACTTCAGGATTTTCTGAAAATTACCACGAGCAATTTAGCATATTTTCTTAAAGATATTATTAAAGAAAAGATAAACATATTACTCCCATATAAATTCATTTCATTTTGTTTTAATCGGCTTAATCAAAATATTTTCTCTCTATCTATTATACTTACATATAAGTTATTTTGCTTTGGAAATATGTTTATGAAATAATATAAAGAGAAATAGGTTTTTTGCCTTTTTTATCATGCGATTAAGAAATTTGATAAAATCTGGTAAGAAGCTTTCAAAGCTCAGAGGAAATAATGGGGCGAGAAGTACATGCATACCTCTTCAAAGATAATATTATCAATGGCAAAAGAGGAGGAATTGTTTGATGACATCTTAGCGTTAAATAATTTAATTAACTCTCAGATTGTCTGCATTCCGTACAAGGGAGAACTTTGTTAGTCAGAAGCATGTTCTTTTCAGCTAATTAAATAGTTGATTTGAAATTTCCAAATTGAATTCAAACTCAACAGAACTAACTTTTAGATTCAGCAATAGTCGGACGGGTTGCAACAGAATAAATGCGTAGGTATTGCTTGTAAGTAAGTTACTGACTGAACTAGCTTAATTAGTCAAAGAACAAATCCAATTACGTGGGAAATTCATTGACATCGTTCATTGTGGAGCACCAAGGTTACGCCTAGGGGTTTTTTCTATGATTTCCTAATAAAATCATTATAGCATGTCAGGTCTCATAAGGAAGTGCGTCGTTAATAATTCGTTCACAAATCGTTCGTAATTGTTTAGTATTTAATAAATTCGTAATAAATGTACATATGTATCTACAATATTGTATACAAATAAGCTTGTGCACATGTTACATGTTCTTGTCGAGTAAGTGGTAATGTTGTTACAATATAATATCTTCTTTGCAATTTAAGCTTTAAGTTTTCATTTTGATGCATATACAGGGACACATAAAAAATGAAGTTATGATTTGCGATTTAAAATTTCCGTAATACATGCGGAGTTGTTTACGAGTGGAAACAAATGTGTTTGGGTTGATTTTTTTCCTTATTGCAGTTATAAATGAGTATCAATTATTCATTACAACAGGATTTTCTCATTAATTATAGCATATGAACATTTCGGAAAATATTCTTACATCCTCATGTACTATATGCATTTAGGTAAATTTACATACATATGTAAGCGTATCCATGAAAACAATCCAATTAACGCAGAACTAGACCATTATGCAGTGCATAATGTTTGAACACCAGCATGGAAAAGCATGGAAAAGGCTGGGAAATCGTTTACAGAAGAATATGGTAAAGGAATTTCATACAACCTTTAACGTTTATAGTTTCAAGTTATAGCATTCATACATACATACATAAATAACAATTAATTTTAAAAAATAACAATTCATAATTTATGTACCTATTTATATACAAGAGGGCATGGGCTCGGACATACAGGGTAAAGTTGCTGATCGCTCTCAATCTGGCGAGATGCCAGCAACGATCCCTTTTTAATTAAATGCCCGGGTCAAGTTGACATACGGCCTCCTCGCGGCGCCCTCTGGATGGCCTCTTCAACAACCGTTGGGAGGTGAACAAAGGTAAGCAGCGACAAAACGCCGACCAGAATGGCGGTTGTGCGGCGGGTTATCAATCCGCCCACGTAAAAAAAAACAAAGTTATGAATGAGCAAGATGCCTCGGATACACGGACGGATACTCGATGACGACAACCCACGAAAAAGGAACACGATTTACGAGTATGCTCCTGGAATGTCAGAACCTTGTACACTCCTGGAGCTGCTCATAAACTAGAAGGAATCCTCACGCAGTACAAGGCGGATATTACTGCGGTCAGGGAAATACGCTGGATAGGAAACGGTATGATGAGGAAGAAAAATTGCGACATTTATTACAGCTGTCACAAAAGGTTGCACTTACTGGGATGTGGATTTGTCGTGGGAAAGCGGTTAAGGTCGAAGGTCATCGACCTTAAACCTATAAGTGATCGCCTGGCTGTGATCCGCATCAGAGGCAAATTTTATAATAATTTTATAATTTTATATCAGCCTCTTATATGTGCACACGCACCTACCGACGAGGCTGAAGACCCTATCAAGGAGGACTTCTATGACCTCCTGGACAACGCCTACGGAGCTTATCCGGAGTACGATGTAAAAATCGTGCTCGGGGCTTCAACGCCAAAACGGTAAGGAGAACACCCTTGGCGGAGTGATCGGAAAGCACAGCCTCCACGATACAACAACAGATAACGGCTTCTGACTCACGGACTTTGCGACAGCTCGTAATGCGGTGATAAGTAGCACAAGACTCCCTCGTAAGCGAATCCACACAGTAACCTGGCGATCTCCGGACGGTCGAACTGCCAACCAAATCGACCATGTGCTCATTGACGCAAGGCACTCGTCAAATATCTTGGATGGGCGATCATTCAGAGGGGCAAATGTCGGCTCTGACCACTTCCTCGTAGCAGAAAGATTCAGAGCTCGACTGTCCAATGTCAGAAAACTGAATCAGGCCATCAGGAGGAGGTTCGACATTGGGCACCTGAGCACACCGGAGGTTACCAGAGTCTACAGGGAGCAGCTGAGTCTACGGTATGCCTACGTCGAACACAAATGCCTATAATATGTGGCTGCATTGCCGCTCAGCCATTCAGGAAGTAGCCGAGACCACCTTAGGATACCTGCCACCCCCGACAAGAAACCCGTGGTATGATGGCGAGTGTTAGCAGAAAAAGGCAGCAACCGACGAGGCGTACCAAAAGCCGCTGCAGAGGAAAACCAGGGCAGCGCAAGATGAGTACCGAGCCAGAAAAAGAGAGGAGAAAAAAAACGACTGCGACAAAAGAAAAGAATCTTCGCAGCCAAGCTCAAGGATATCGAGGAGTCTAGGGATAAACATAAAACACGAGCCTTTTACAAGAAAGCCAAAGGCTTCAAAAAGGGCATCCAGGCTCTTCGAAACTGCGAGGGTAATTTTGTCACCTACCCGCGGAGAATAGTGGATGTATTTAAGAAGCATTTCCAGTAGCTGCTTAATGAGCATGACCAAGAGAGAGTGGTAGGGACCGAGGAAATCCCAACTCCAGCCGCTGAAGTAGTCTCCCCACCCAGCATCGAAGAAGTCGGCAAAGCTATTCAGAAGCTGAAGAATAACAAGGCCGCAGGCTCAGACGGCTTGTCATCAGAGCTCCTCAAGGCTGGCGGCGATGTTCTCGTAGGGAGAATGCACCAGATCATCTGCAGAATTTGGGAAGATGAAAGCATGCCCGACGACTGGAATATCAGCTCCATTTGCCCCATCCACAAAAAAGGCGATCCTACCTCTTGCAAGAACTATAGAGGTATATCACTGCTCAATGTCGCATACAAGATCCTGTCCAGCGTATTGTGTGAACGTCTAAAAGCCATTTTGCACCGCACTAATCGGCAGCTACCAGTGCGGCTTCCGGCCCGGCAAATCAACTCTAGACCAAATTTTCACACTTCGACAATTCCTGGAAAAGACCAACCAGTTTCGAATCGATATACACCATCTTTTCATCGATTTCAAAGCCGCATACGACAGCATTCATCGTGAAGGACTGTTTGGTGCGATCGCCGAATTCGGGATCCCGGGAAAACTGATCCAGTTGTGTCGCGCCACGCTAAAAAATACGCGATGCACCGTGCAACTCGGTTCCATTACTTCGGAACCGTTTGAAGCATGCACCGGATTTCGGCAAGGAGATGCGCTGTCATGTGACTTCTTTAACCTGGTGCTGAAGCAGACAGTGCGACGGGCAGGCGGCAACAGGGAAGGCACTATCTTCTACAAGTCCGTCCAGCTGCTAGGATACGCGGATGATATCGATATCTTCGCGTGTTCTCGCCGTGGCATTGTGGAAGCATTAACGGCGATTGAAGAACAGGCGAAACGAGTTGGTCAAGCTGTCATGTACATGCTGTCAAGCAAAAACCAGTCCGTCGCTCACCACCTGGGACAAAATATAACAATTGACAGCTACAATTTCGAGGTAGTTAAGCAGTTTGTCTACCTCGGGGCAAATGTAATTTCCACAAATGACACCACAGTGGAGATCCGGCATAGAATCGCCCTTGGCAACCGCTGCTACTTCGGCTTGTCCAAACAACTTGGGTCAAAACTCCTCACTCGAAAGACCAAAGTCATGCTTTACAAAACGCTCATCCTGCCAGTCTTGCTGTACGGAGCCAAAAGCTGGACGATAAGCAGGACGGCGGAGCTGATTTTGGATTCTTTCGAAAGAAAAATTCTGCGCCGGATACTTGGTCCTGTCTGTGAGGAAGGTGAATGGAGAAGAAGACACAACCGCGAACTCTACGAGCTGTGCAAAGACGTGAGTGTAGTCCGGAAGGTAAAGATCCGTCGACTACACTGGCTCGGCCACATCGAGCGCATGGACACCAACGCTCCAGCTAAGAGGGTCTTCGACTCCGAGCCTCCTGGTTCGAGAAGAAGAAGAAGACCGAACCTCCGGTATAAAGACCAAGTAATCGCGGATGTAAGACATCTTGGTCTTGATAACTGGTAACAGCGTGCCCGAGACCGTCAAGGGTGGAAAGCAGCTATAGCTCAGGCTCAGATCCTCCATGGATCGTTGGCCTGATAAGTAAGTAAGTATATACATACAAATAGATAGTGTACTTCATAAAAAGAATTCGTAATTTGTTCCAGGTTCCTGTTAAGAATTTTTAATATAGTTAATTTATTTAGTTCTCCTAAGAGTAAAAATGAGGAAGATACACACACATTATTACATACATACATAAGTATGTATATTCGGTGAGAAATGCTGCTTGCAAAAGATTTAATAGTACTTATGTCAAGCATTTTTTTTTTGTTTTGTTTTTTATTTGTCTATTTCCGTCTATTTTCATCTTTTGTCTTATATTTCTTTGCGCCAGTTTAAAGAAAAGTAAGGGAAAGTGTCTGCCAGTGTCTACCACTAATGATATCGTTATCGTCAGAAAAATATCTAGAAACAGCATTTGAATTCACACCTTCAATTCTCCTCTTTTCAGCTTATACGAGTATATACATATATGTATGTACATATTATATTACGAATGCAAATCTATGCAAACTATCTTCCATTCCTATGCCTTCACGTGCACAAGACAAATATAGCTACACACCTTTCATAATCCAATAGGAGATGATTAGGTCGATATGCACTTGAAATATCCTCCCTTCGGAATAGTAGTAAAACTTTTTAGAGTTCTTTCACGTATTTTGGAGCTTAATTTGATTTTCAACGAAGATAGTGAAATAGGATTTGACATTATAATCCGCGAAAATTTCTGATATTATTCCGGACACTGCGACTGACAACTTTATGATTGGTGTAAAACAGGTGTGCTGGTGGTTAGTTCACGTGTTTCGTCTTTGTAACTAGAAAGTGTTGAGCTTAATGCTTTTGGATTAAGTGAGTATGTATTTACATATGTACATATGTAAAATTTCTACAGAAATTCCCATTACGCGTATCAACACATTATATGTACGTAGGTATGCACATATATTGTTTTCTACCAATTTTAGTATTTTATTTACTTTTTTTTAATTGTGATTTTATCTGAACGTACATACTTAAATATATTCAACCATACTCGGGCTTTAATTGGGCGAAAAGAATGTACATACATATGTATGTATGTATACGGCGTTACAGCTCCGGAGAAGCATAGCTTCTCTCAATCACAGTTTATTGCCGATTCCGAACAGCGAATTTCCAGAAGCTTTTCATGACAATGGGTGGGCGAAATACAGTTTTTGTTTTTTTTTTTTTTTTTTGTAAATGCAATAAAATTAACCAAATTAAAGTTTTTCCGTGCATTATGGCTTTGTTTATAAGAACATACATTCCCATTAAATGTGCCGTTCAAGTGGCCGCCTCTGCTGACTTCGCAGTAGCGCATTCTGTCACCGCAATTTTCCAAGACCTTGTTGATGTTTTCGGCATAACAAAAGTCCTTCTCGGTTCCCCACAAAAAAAAAAGTCCAAAGGGGTCTCGCAGCAGCTCCGAGGCGGCCAATTGACATTGCCAAGACGGCTAATAGCACGATTTGAGAATTCGGTGCGCAAAAGAGCGATTGTGGCATGGGCTGTGTGGGATGGCGCGCCATCCTGCATGAACCAGAGGTCATCCAAATCAATGTCTTCAATTTCAGTAAAAAAAGAAGTCGGTTAACATGGCTCTGTAATGCCCACCATTGACCGAAAGGTTGTTCCCAGCCTCATTTTCGAAGAAAAATGGTCCAATGATGCCACCAATCAACAATCCGCACCAAACTGTCACTCTTTGTGGATGCATTGGCTTCTTGACAATAACATGCGGGTTTTACGAGCCGCATCTGGGGCAATTTGGTTTGTTAACGTAGCCGTCGAGATGAAAATGTGTCTCATCAGAAAAGATGATTTTCGCCCAAAATCGTTGTCCAATTCAAGCTGCTCTAAGGCCCATACAGCGAAGCGATAACGAAACGGATGGTCGAGCGTCTTCAATTGCTCAGTCAATTGGACCTTGTAAGCGAATAATCCGAGATCTTGGTGTGTGAAATGTTGAGCTGTTGGTATCGTTGGCAAGTTGATGTTCGTGAATTGAGTATCACACTCTCGGACACAGCAGCCGCCATCTCATATGTGTGCACCGTACGACGACGGAGACTTGAGTGTTGTCCACTAGTATACCAGTCTCACGAGCTTTTTGCACGAACTTGCGTACGGCAGTCGCGGTGGGTGCTTCACTTCAGCCAAAACTTGTTTTCAGCAAACACACTGTTTGGGCTACAAAGCACTCACTCTAGAAATAAGTTTTCAATATTTCCCAACGTTGTTCAAGCGTAAACCGACTCATTTCGTTCCTCGGAGGTATGATACTGACTTTCTGTCATGATTTCAGGCGGGAAACAGATGTCAGTGTCAAAATAACCTATGATTAATAAAAAACCAGTGGATGGCCCACCCCTTATATGGGTGTGTACATTCATATGTTAGGTAGGTAGGTAGGTAGGGTCGTAGCCTTCCCAGAGTTGAGAAGAATGCACATAGGCCAGGGAGGCCCGTTGTGCCGCTACGAGAGGGTTTTATCCCCCTATTAGTGGAACCATTTTGTGCTTCTTAAGAAGTTAAGAAGATCAATTATCCCTACTTTCTGAACATCTGTCAGGCCGTTAAGGAAGTAAGAGCCTAGGTAACGTTTCCTGAAATTGTAGAGAGCTGGACAGGCGCAGAGAAGGTGGTGAATGGATTCAACCTCCTCCTCGTCCTGACAGCTTCTGCAGAAATCATTCGGAACTATTCCTAGTTCTTGTGCGTGACTGCCAATGAGGCAGTGTCCTGTGACGACACCGATGACTTTGTAGATGTCAGTTCTTTTTAGGGAGATTATACTCCTTGTGCGTTGACTGTCAAGCCGAGGCCAGATTTGCCTGGTGATGACTCAGGTATGTCCCTGTGTCCATCTCAGGTTCGTCTCGGCCCCGACGAGATTGGTCAGATTGTGTTTAATGGTTGTAAGGGGTACTCCCTCACTAGCCACGATTGATTGTAGCGTCGTTCCTAGTTTGGCGAGTGTGTCCGCTTTTTTATTACCTGTCCTTACCTGTACACATAGGACTCCAGCGACATTAAGGCTGCTTGATTGTCTGTGAGAATGCGAATATCCGTGGTGGATATTACGTTCCAATTCAGCCAAGACAAAGCCTCTTTTATCGCCAACAGTTCCGCCTGGAAAACGCTGCAGTGATCTGGTAATTTTAGAGCTTTATGTAGCTTGAGTTGTTTGCAGAAAACTCCACTGCCCACCCCGTCTTTGGTTTTAGACCCGTCAGTGTAGAAATCCACACAGTTTCTGCGCGGCTGAGTTTGGCGGGTCCAGTTCTTCCTGTCCGGATAGATCATCGTAAAGTTTTTGTCCTAGACTATGGTTGGTTCTGTTTGGTCTAGGTTTTCTGTCATAGTAATCCTGTTTTGCAGGATGGAGGAGTGGCCAGTGACAAAGCTCGCCCATTTCGAGTTGGCTTTTAGTCTTATGGCCGTGTGTGTGGCAATTTGCTTACCGAAAATATCGAGTGGTGTAAGGTCTAGTATCATGTTAAGCGCAGCCGTTGGTGTGGTCCTGATGGCACATACATGCCATCCTTTGTACCTTCTCGAGTTGTTTGTGGTATGTTGTCTTGTCTAGTGCAGTCCACCAGACTATCACTCCATACATTTGTATGGGTCTAACGACCGTGATGTAGAGCCATAGGGTAATCTTGGGGTTGAATCCCCATTTTTTTTCCTAGGGCTTTCTTACATGTGTAGAGAGCTATTGTTGCTTTTTTTGCTCTTTCAATTGTGTTGCCCTTCCAAATTAATTTGCTATCGAGTATAATGCCAAGGAATTTGGCACTAGGGGAGAAGGCTAACCTGGTATCGAGCAGAGTGATAGGGCAGTTTTCCGGGATTTTGTGCTTTTTGGTAAAAAGCACGAGCTCCGTTTTCTGTGGGTTAATCCTGAGCCCGTTACTATGCGCCCATTTGCACAGAAGTGAGAATGCCGTTTGCATGCGGTCATTCAGTGTAGATAGGTATTTACCTGAGATTGTGATGGCAACGTCATCGGCGTAGGCAACAACGTCCAGGCCTTCTTTCTCCAGTTTGATTAGTAGTTCGTTTACAACTACATTCCAGAGAAGAGGTGAGAGGACCCCACCTTGCGGGGTTCCCTTGGTAACTATTCTGGTAGTTACTAGGCTTCCCCACTTAAAGTGAATCTTGCGTGTTAATAACAACTCTTTGATCAGCTCTATCAGAGTCCTCTCCACCTTTAGCTTTTCTAGCCCATCATTCATATGTTAAAACAACAATATTATGGATATTTTTAAGGAGATATCTTACAGCGATAGAGTGATGATTTACAAGTTTAACACATTTCTCCATTTAACTAGGGCAACGTTTGCCTTTTGCTGCCGAAATTTTAATATCTATGCAAATTGTGTTGGGTTGTGAATATTAATAAGATGTTTTCGTCGAAAATCCACAGAATTAAAGGGATTTGATGGTTCTTTTTTTCTTTTTCTTTTGTTAACGAGAGAACAAAATACCGAACATTATAAAACAAAAATTAAACTATGTACATATGTAAGTACGGATTTATGTCAACTACGCGAAATATGAATTTTGGCAGTCTTCTAATTTAACTAGTTTTGTTGAAAGTGGTTTTTTGGACCACGTTTTATCTTGTTGATTTTGTTTGATATAACAATTATCATATAATATGTGCAGTACTTTGAATGTTAATACACTTCTTCCATACCTAGGTTAAATACATAGATAAGCCTAAGATCAAATAAAAATTTGATATTCGATAAATTTGAGTAAACGTATGTAGGGCGATTGGTATTGCAACTTTTTTCAGCCCAATATTCTTAATGGATATTGTACCTGGAAAACACCTGAGGCAGACTTGAGAAGAAAACATGTTTTATGCATGAATGGATATAACAGAGCAGTTTTCCTATCGTCTTGATTACTTTTCTCGTACATATGTGTGTATATATGTATGTATGAATGTACACATATGTATGTACATATCCCTGTATTACCAATCATAATTTTTTACACTTGATCCTATTGTGTTAAGCCATTTAAAGTTCGAAACAACACACGCCAATATTAAGCAATTAGGAAGTCATAAAAATCCAGCTGAATAAATATCTCATGTGAAAGCAGCTTTGTGTATGTACATACATACATAACTGTACATAACTCCATATTTGAAGTTCAACAGGCTTGCTTCTCCCATCAATCACTTTATCGTGGTAGTGGGTGACTCAGGTGCAGAAATAACTTTTTTTATGTATTGTTCAGTGGCTTGGATATAGAAATACAATTAAGTATTCAATTAAGAAAGTTAGACGTGATGTGCATTTCCCTAAGATTGCTTCGAAATATGTACGTATTTTTGTTAGTCAAAAAATTAATCAAAGCAAAATATTTAAAGGGCTTTTGCGGGTTATGTAACGTTACAGCTGCCATTATCTTTCGGTATTTTGTGGATTCAATATTGAATTTTGTACTGCGGAGCAAATTATGTACATATTTTCGTAAGTAAGTTATACAGTCTTGTTACTGATTTTTGAAACAACTTTTACAAACGATTCTTTTCTTTCTTTTGGTGGTGTTACAGCCCATGAAGGACCAGAGCCAAGCTACTCTCAGTCACCCATGTTGTGTGTGATTTATTTTTTACACATAAGAAAGGAACCTACAGTTTAATGCTGATTTCGAACGTCATGAGTCGAGAAGCTTTTTCATGGTAAGCGGAGGTTTTGCCAGTACCCCCCTAGGAAGGACGCCACGAAATAAGCATTCGATGGCGTTGTTGGTATCGGGGTCCGAAATCGCTCATCGTGCTTTAGAGTCCAACACATTAATAGCTGCGCCACGGCGGCGTACAGTATGTTTATGTACATTAGACGACTATATATTTCATTTTATGTAGATAAAATTAATTACTGAAAATAAGCTCAGTTGGTTAAAGTACTGGATTAAGTCAAGCGAAAATTATGTTAAATCTAAATTTTTATTTTTTTAAGTTACCTACAGCAATCACCAGACCAATTCTCACATATGCTGCGCCCGTCTGGTGGCACAAAATAAAACAAATATCAGTGCAAGCCAAGCTCAACAAATTGCAAAGACTAGCTTGCATCTGTATTACCGTGGCCATGAGAACAACCCCCACAGCAGCACTAGAAGTCATCACAGACCTGCCACCTCTTCATCTCCAACTGGAGAAAGAAGCAATGGTATTCGCCCATAGACTGATCATGGAGGCTCTTTCACCCTTATATCCTTACCGAAATAAACAGGCATGAAATCCTTAAGATATCTCTCACAGACAACTGTCTCCCCAGATACAACTTCAGCCAAAACTACAAGGTCACATTCCCCAACCGACAAAACTGGGAACAGGATAGATCCTCCTTCAATCGTGGATCCTACGTGTGGTACACAGATGGCTCCAAAACGAACGAAGGCGTTGGGGCTGGAGTATACGGAGCAAATACAGGCACATGCATCTACGTCAGCATGGACAGATATAACTCCGTTTTTCAAGCAGAGATATTCGCTATAGAACTCTGCCTCAGAGAAAATATAAACAGAAATATATTCTACAAAAAACATTTACATTCTCTCTAACAGCAAGGCTGCACTCCTAGCTCTAAAGAGCTACAAAATCACCTCCAAACTAGTATGGGACTACCTACAGCTGCTTCACCAGCTGGCCAGCACAAACAGTGTTCACCTCATTTCGATACCTGGACACAGCGGCCATACAGGCAACGAAAAGGCGGACCTACTAGGAAGGAAAGGCTTTGCATCACCATTTATGATGCCACGGTTTTTTGCGGCATACCTATCAGCGCCACCAACTGCTGCATAAACAATTGGTTAAGGAACACGATGGATTACTACTGGTTACAAACAAAATGTAGCAGACAAGCCAAGTTGTTCCTCCCAACTACATCCTTCAGAAGAATGAAACGACTTCTCATGCTTTCGAGGAGTCAGGTTCTTTTTAATCACAGGTTTCCTTACTGGACACTGCCCAGTTAATAAGCACCTCAAAACAATGGTCATCATACAAGATGACACTTGCCGAATGTGTAATGAAGACGAAGAAACAGCAGAGCACATACTATGTAACTGCCTGGTCAGTACACGTCATCGTCACCTAAGCAAGTATTATCTTGAACAGAAGAAATCGCTGCTAGCTCACTCAAAGCATACTAAGTTTTATCACGAACTCAGGTTTTCCGAGTGAACTGTAAGTGGAGGACATCACAATAGGCCCACTCGTGGCCGCAGTGATCAGGCGACTCTGTCCCATCTCCTTATCTTATCTATCTAAGTTAAAAATCTTTCAGTACCTCAAAACCTGGGAGAACTGTGTATACATACCTTACTAACTTTTGAGTAAGATTCAAAAGCATTTGTTTGATCGTTCTTCAATTACTGCTCATTCCGCACGTACAATACGGTCGCCAATTTTATAGTATGCCATTTGTTAGTAAGTAACGAATTACCTAAAAACAAGCGTTTAATGCCCAATAAGCAGTAGTAGTTGAAACTGGTTATAAAAGGTTACTTCAATCTAGTCTTGGATAAAGAGCGAATATTTGATTTTTTATTTGCTTCAATTTAATGTTCATAATATTAATTTTTTAGGAGACTCATATAATAATAAGAAGTTAAATTCATTTAAATATATTTACCTGATGGGAAATTATTAAAATAATATTTCAACTTAATGAGTTTATTGCATGGGATTAGCCCGCAAAGTTAACCCGAAAGGAGCTGCTTTGAAGTGCTTTAACGAAAAATTATGCCACGTAAGCCATTTACCGCAGAAAAGCGAACAACAAAAAAGTAATTTTAATTTCGTCCAAGCAAAACATTCTCCAGAGACCTGTTTCCATGCATAACAAATTCAGCCCTTTTTTAAATATAATGAATATTCATGCGTTTATGCTTCCACTCTCTGATACTCCCGTACTGGCCATTGCTTGTAATTAAAAAGAATAAATTTTGAAAAAAATATTTTTTCTTGTGTGACGAATACAAAATGACATTATCATTTAATTGTCATCAATCGAAGTAAACAACTATAAAAGAGTCAACATATATACATATGTATGAATATCCACTTTCATTAATAATCCGTACCACGTTCGTATAGTAACGAGATAAGATCGATCTGAATCTTCATAATATCTAATTACGTACATACCAAGCGTTCAAATATATGTCTTAACTTTTTTCTCATTTAAATGTTTCCCTGGTTTTTTCCTTGTTGAAAGTAAGGTGATGAAGAAAAGAAAATTCACCCGGAGTTGTAAGATAAAAGAAAAAAGCAAAGAAATAAAATACCCAGACGCAATAGGAGTTATTGCAGAACGAAATTTAATAAAAATACTTCGAACATTCCTTATTCAGAGTGGTTCTGAGTTTATGAGATTTCAACTGCTGGTCAACGGTGTAATATAATACGCGTTTATAGTCATATGTATGGCATGTAGTTTTGTATATAGACATATATGTATATATATATATAGTATATACAGAACATGCCGACAAAAGCCCATTTGCAAATATGTATTTAGAAAATAGTTTCTTCCAATTCAAATCGATTAGAACCGAGCCGGACCACGCTGACTTGTATCCTTGTGTAAATGAGAATTTATGAATTTTTGTGTATTTTGTGTATGTATTAGAATTAGACGTACAAATAAGTATAAGGACGTGATACCTACAAATCTTTTTTGGAATGTGCAACATTTTTCTGATATTCTGTTACACTATGAATAAATCATTTAAAAAAAAGTGAAAGTATAATAAAGAAGTTCTGGGAGATAAAATTGTGTTATCCGTCTTATAAAAATCTCGTATACAAGAGAAACAGACAGACCCAGGGTTATACACGCCATTAAAAATATAAATTACTGAAATAATTAACTAAATAAAACAAAATTAACATAATTGTCATAAAAAATACCTCGTAGCATCATATCGCACATAATATTAAATTCTGAGCTGAGTTAAAGATGGCCTAATTTAAGGTCTACATCCCTACATTCCTAAGTTGATGTGAGGTTCGATCAATATCCTTAGTATACATATATCGGCTCGTGGTGTTAAATATGTTCCAAAAAAGTAATTTAAAGTTTGCCAAATATCTTTACCATTTTCCAGTGCATTATGGCGTCAAAAGTAACAAAAGCGTATAATAGTTACATTGATATCATCAGTAAGTTCAACTATATAACATCCAAATACAATAATAAGTATGTACTCAGAAAATTTCGTAATGTGAGTGATTTATTTTTCACACAGGTGAAAGGAACTTACAGTTCATGCCGATTCCGAACGGCGTGAGTCGAGAATCGGCGAATTTCGCCAGTATCCCGCCGAGGAGGGACGCCGCGAAATAGACATTAAATGGCGTTGGTGTTATCGGGACCCGAACTCGCTCATCATATACGTCAGAGTCCCATACACTAACTACTGTGCCACGGCGCTCCATCAATATTAAGTACAATATACATATATATGGAATACCAGCTCTATATGCCCCATCTACAAAAAAGGCGATCCTACCTCTGGCAAGAACTATAGAGGTATATCCCTGCTCAATGTCGCATACAAGATCCTGTCCAGCGTATTGTGTGAACGTCTAAAACCATTTTGCACCGCACTAATCGGCAGCTACCAGTGCGGCTTCCGGCCCGGCAAATCAACTATGAACCAAATGTTCACACTTCGACAAATCCTGGAAAAGACCAACGAGTTTCGAATCGATACACATAATCTTTTCATCGATTTCAAAGCCGCATACGACAGCATTCATCGTGAAGAACTGTTTGGGGCGATGGGCGAATTCGGGATCCCGGTAAAACTGATCCAGTTGTGTCGCGCCACGCAAAAAAAACACGCGATGCACCGTGCAACTCGGTTCTAGGACCTCGGAACCATTCGAAACATGCACCGGGTTTCGCCAAGGAGATACGCTGTCATGTGACTTCTTCAAACTGGTGCTGGAGCAGATAGTGCGACGGGCAGGCGTCAACAGGGAAGGCACTATCTTTTACAAGTCCATCCAGCTGCTAGGATACGCGGATGATATCGACATCATCGCGCGTTCTCGCCGTGGTATTGTGGAAGCATTCACGGCGATTGAAGAACAGGCGAAACGAGTTGGTCTTAATACATGCTGTCAAGCAAAAACCAATCCGTCGCTCACCACCTGGGACAAAATATAACAATTGACAGCTACGCTTTCGAGGCAGTTAAGGAGTTTGTCTACCTCGGGGCAAACGTAAGTTCCACAAATGACACCACAGTGGAGATCCGGCATAGAATCGCCCTTGGCAACCGCTGCTACTTCGGCTTGTCCAAACAACTGGGGTCAAAACTCCTCACTCGAAAGACCAAAGTCATGCTTTACAAAACGCTCATCCTGCCAGTCTTGCTGTACGGAGCTGAAAGCTGGACGGTAAGCAGGACAGCGGAGCTGATTTTGGGTTCTTTCGAAAGAAAAATTCTGCGCCGGATATTTGGTCCTGTCTGTGAGGAAGGTGAATGGAGAAGAAGACACAACCGCGAGCTCTACGAACTGTACCAAGATGTGGATGTAGTCCGGAAGGCAAGGATCCGTCGACTACACTGGCTCGGCCACATCGAGCGCATGGACATCAACGCTCCAGCTAAAATGGTCTTCGACTCCGAGCCTCCTGGTTCGAGAAGAAGAGGAAGACCGAACCTCCGGTATAAAGACCAAGTAATCGCGGATGTAAGTCATCTTGGTCTTGACAACTGGAAGCAGCGTGCCCGGGACCGTCAAGGATGGAAGGCAGCTATAGCTCAGGCTCAGATGCTCCATGGATCGCTGGCCTGATAAGCAAGTATACATACATATGTATGTATGTATATTCTCCCTAAGCCAATCTCGTTTTACATTTTTAGTTTTGTGAATTAAATCGAGCGCATCATATTTTATTAAAGTTTCAAGCAGCATTAGTGTTTAAAGGTGAAGAAATGTAATTGTATACCGGAAGCACTTTTTCTTGCTTGCAGTCTCAAAAGAATATTGAAAAAGTTTCTTCTGGTTGCCTTTTAAGGGTGCGATTACAATTCGCTTTTAGAAGGAAAACGATATTTTAACTTTTCACCCATAAGAAACGAACACAACCTTAAAAATAGCCAACAAAAAAGGTAAGTGACTGGGGAAAATGAGTAGAAGAAGAAAGTCGGCAGACAAATTAAAGAGTTTTCAAGTAAAAGAGCAACCCAAAAACCATTAAGAATGTGTATATTGTGAACCTGCCCCTGTAATATATGTACATATATACATATATAATGTCGCAAATAGATTTCAATATCCTCCTGCGTTGTTATATTTACATTCATAAGAAGGAAAATAGATAATAAAGAGATACAAAATAATAATGTGTAGCAAACGTTTATTTGTTTTCCTGCAATAAGGATTCAATTTAAACACATTCAGTTAGAAAAAATAACGCGACGTTTTCAATACAATGTTAGAAATCAGTAAAATACGCATATTCGCCAGCTATATATGTACATATGACTTAAACCTTAATTCCGAGTATGCATAAAAGTTTAATAAATGCTTCATTACTACTGAAGTTTTTGAATAAGAATTTTACCTTCTTAAGGTGCAAAGTAACAAAAACAAAGTATGAGCAAAAAGTGCTGACTATCTTACAGTCCTCCTTTTATGCTTTTGTTATATATACATCTATACTAATATTATAAATGTGAAAGTGTGTGTGTCTGTTTGTCCGTCTTCCACGGCAAAACGGAGCGACGAATTGACGTGATTTTTTAAGTGGGGATAGTTGAAGGGATGGAGAGTGACGTAGGCTACTTTTTGTTTCTTTCTAGTCCCCGTTAAGTTTGTATGCAGCAAAAAAAAAATCAGTAGGGGATGGAAATTTGTGTGAGAGTCTCCGCAAAATTAGTATAGCTTCTATGATACAAACGAATAATAAAATAATTTAATTAAAACAACCATAAATCAATCAGCTTTTGAGAAAACAATCAACATTCGAAACATGAATAACTGTTACTCTTGAATCACGTAAGATGGCGCTGATATGTTTCTGAAACGCGCTAACGTTGTGTGCTCTCTATCTGTACTTAAGTGCGGGCATCGGGCCGCGCTTCACACTATAGTGCATACGGTCCTATACTCTGTTATTTGACAACCAAGCGTCCCAGTCATGCTTATACGAAATTTAGATGCCCCGAGATTATGTAATGGGACGAGACTTCGTGTCACACAACTTGGCCGCAATATCATTAGCGCCACTATCTTAACCGGCGTAGGAAAGGGTGAAAATGTAATGATCCCACGAATCCCAATAATTCCCACAGATCTCCCGTTCCAGTTCCAATTTCCTCTAAAACTTAGTTTCGCTATGACCATTAACAAAGCGCAAGGTCAAACATTAAAGGTGGCTGGGGTGAACTTAGAAAAGCCGTGTTTTTCCCATGGACAATTGTATGTAGCATGTTCGCGTGTGTCCAATGCCCAAAATCTTTACATTCTATCCCCAAATGGAAAGACATATAATATCGTCTACAGTAGCGTATTAAAATGACATTCTGTTCCCGAGTTCTCTTCTGTGTTCTAAATCAGGCAAGGGGCACCGTGTTACCCCGAATTTAACACGAGCGAAGCCGCGGGCAAAAGGTAGTATAAAATAAACAAAAAAAGAAAGCATTCTTTATCCTATGCATCCATACGTGACTCCTACCTATATTAATCGTAAATTATTTCAAATAGGCAAATTCATTTAGGTCAAGGGTGGATTTGGGTCAAAACTGTTTGTTTCGGCACAATGACTTATCTGGTCGTTAGAACGGAAAAGTCCTTGTTTTTTATGTTAGTCATTCGTACTTGTGGCTTCTTGTAAATGGGAAAAATGCAATTTCATTTAAACTTTTCTCACGTTTCAAAGTTAATGAACCAGATAATTGAAATTTCGAAATTATTTCTGCCTTCCCGGAATATGTACATCTGGTGGACACATGCATATACATATCTTTAAACTACATATATACATATATGTGTGCATACAATAACCAGGAGAGGCTAAAACAAAGGATTTTAAAATAGCAGAATTTAGAATTGTAATTTTATGATTATTTATGATCATAAAACGTAAGAACTTGGGAAAATAATGATGTTAGTCCTATTATGACATGGCAGAACTGTTATAGCCTCTTATGTTGATGATTCTTTCATAGTGCGAGTATTTGAAAAGTAATTTCCCGACATGTGTTTTTTATTCAGCCAACCATATATTTTGATAGTTGATATTGCAAGGCTTGCTTGGGGTTGTTCGATTGATTATACGCAAAACGGCTTACTTTCGATTGAATATAAAAACCGGCCAAGTGCGAGTCGGACTCGCCCACAAAGGGTTCCGTACCATCTGTATATATAAATACGAAAGAGACTATGTATGTTACCTCATCAGTCACCACATTAAATCACATTTTTTGTATGATGACAGATGTTGGTTGCAGGCAGGTTATCGGCATATTACTTTGATAATCAAAAATCTTCATGATGAGATATAGTTGATCATCAAAGTGTCCATTGAATTCAAATCAATTATATTACTTGACAACAACGATGTGAAAAGGTGAATAACAATAATGGGAAATATGGGGAAAAGGTTTGCAGCTAGGATTAATTCATCAAAGACACAAAAGAGATCAAAACTAGGAAGTTTGCTACTGGTTGTGGGATATTGTCGACTAACCTTAGTTCAGTATGTGACCAAGGGGATTTTTTAGATGAAAATCATGTCTGTTGTATGGGAGCCCCCCTTAAATATTCATTTTGTTCTGTTCTTAGTATTTGTCGTGGTAGCGGCAACAGAAATACATCAACTGTCTAGCTATCACGGTTCATGAGATACAGCCTGGTGACAGACGGACGGACGGACAGCGAAGTCTCAGTAATAGGGTTCCGTTTTATCTTTGGGTTCGGAACCCTAAATATGAAAGAGTGTCGTTTCTGGCATATTTTACTTTTTTACTTGCGAAAAGGTGCAAATACTATTCAAGCGAGAAAAAGTTATCTGATAAGTATAAAGAAGATGTAGGCATAAGATGGCGCAGTGGGTAGTGTGTTAGCCTCTGACGCCGATGACACGGGATCGAATCCCGACACAGCCATGTCATCGAACGTGTTTTCACGGTGTTTCCCCTCAGCGGGGTTCTGACAAAACCCCCTGTAGTAAAATTGTCATGAAAAGCTTCTCGAAATTCGCCGTTCGAAACCGGCAATCAACTGTAGGTCCCTTTCACCTATGGGAAAATGAAATCACACACAACATGGGTGATTGAGAGAAGCTCGGCTCAGGTTTTTCATGGACTGTAACGCCAACATACATACATACATACATAGTTGGTGGTAAGGTAAGATTATGGGCCTCCAAAACAGGTCGCGTAAGCTACTTTACGCTATTGGAGAATCCCTTCCTAGGGCTGCATGTGTGATCGATTATAACACAAATTTTCTCCCCATTCCAGAGTTTATAACAAGGGACCTAGTAGCCGTCATCGCGGAAGTCCCTACCGATGGGACTTCTCTGGCGAGGTGCAGGACCTTGTAAGGTACTGCGCAATCTTCACCTTGCCATCGGATGCGATGCCAATGCGCATCACATGGAATGGGGCAGCAGCCACAACAATAGACGAGGTGAGTTACTTTTTGAATTTTTACTTACCTACTCCTTACTTAGGTGGCGCTACAGTCCGTGGTGAACCTGGGCCTCAACCAACAAGCGTCTCCAGCTGGCATGGTCTTTGGCCTGCTGTTTCCAGCGCCGCACGCCAAGTTAGTTAAGGTCCTCTTCCACCTTCGTGCGCCACCGTAGATGCGGCCGCCCTCTGCCGCGCCTTCCTTTCGGTGTGGATTCCAAGACTCTTCAGATCGGAGCTGTGTTTTCCATGCGCCCTAGATGGCCTAACCACCTTAGACACTGTATCCTTAGATGTCGTACCAGGCCGATGTCACTGTACAACCCGTACAGTTCTTCGATCAAGGTCTTATATAGTGTCACCTTGGTTTTCCGAGAGAGGGCTCTACTACTCAACTGCCTCTTGAGCCCGAAGAAACAGCGGTTGGCAAGAGTGATTCTGCGTTTTATCTCAGCGCTGGTGTTATTGTCGCCGGTCATCAGTGAGTAAAGGTAGACGAATTCCTTGACCACTTCAAAGTTATATCCGCCCATGGTGACGTTGTGGTCAATACGTCGGTGTTGACCGTCTCTTTTTAATGAAAGCAGATATTTGGTTTTACCCTAATTAACCTTGAGACCCATCTTAGCCGCTTCTACCTCAATGCTTACAAAGGCCTCATTGACGTCTCGCTGTGTCCGTCCAATCACGTCAATGTCTTCGGCGTACGCAAGCAATTGCGTAGACTTGAAATAAATCGTACCTCTTGTGTTGGGCAGTGACTCTTGCACGATCTTTTCAAGCACGATGTTGAAAAAGTTGCATGACAACGCGTCACCTTGCCTAAATCCTTTTTTAACATCAAAGGCCTCGGTTTGCTCATTATCGACCTTAATGGAGCAGCGAGAATTCTCCATTGTCATCCTGCACAGTCGGACGAGTTTGACAGGGATGTTAAAACTATACATGGCTTCGTATAGTTCATCTCTATACACGCTGCCATATGCATCCTTGAAATCGACGAAATGGTGGTGAGTGTCGATTTGGTATTCCTGGGTCTTCTCCAAGATCTGCCGTAGCGTAAATATTTGGTCTATTGTGTGAAACCATACTGATAAGAGCCGATCAGATTTTCCACAAACGGTTTCAGGCGTTCACACAATACGCCAGAGATTTCCGACGTCAAACTTACGGTGTCCTACTCGACTTCTAAGCATTCTTGAAATCCTCATTCGTACCTTGGCTACAACAAGGTAGTGGTCCGATTCGATGTTGGCTCCTCGGAAGCTTCGTACGTCGAGAATACTGGAGGAGTGTCTGACGTCGATCGCAGTATGATCAATCTGGTTGGTGGTCGATTGATCAAAAGACCGTTAGGTACCTTTGTGAATGTTGAGATGGGGGAATCGTGTGCTTGCTACAAGGAGGTTACGCCCCGTTAGGAAATCGATTAGCCTAAGTCCGTTGTAGCTGGGCATTGGGCATAAGTTCTGTCTAGGAGATCGTAGAATTCTTCTTTGAGTCGATCGTCCTTTTCTTCCGTTGGAGCATGAGCGCACATCAAGCTAATATTTCCAAATTTAGCTTTGATGCGGATTGTCATGAGGCGTTCGCTTACATCCAGGAAGCTCAAGACTTTTTGTCGGGGTCTTCCTCGAATAACGAATCCGCACCCGAATAAGCGCTGTTTGTTCTCCTTGTAGCAGTTCCCGTAGTAGATGCCGCAGTTTTTCATCCGTCTTTTGCCTGGTCCATCCCATCGCACTTCTTGGAGTGGGGTTATATCTGCTTTATAGCAGTTGAGGGTTTGCTCCAATTGATCGCCTGTACTCGGTCTGTTAAGGGAGCTCACATTCCAGGTGCAGACTCTAAATTCCTTTAGTCGTTTGCAGAGGTCGTCAGCTTCGTATCCCTCCATATGCGAGGCTTGTGGTTGTTTTGAATTTTTACTTAGTAATAAGCCGCCACCAGGGCTCAGCTTCTTCTTCGGGACGGCGGCGGAAGAATTCCCAAGATGGACTCAACGGCGGTGTTGGGGTCGAAAATTAAGAAAGAAAACCCGGCACACGAATTTTAATAGCGTTTTATTGCTTGGTAAGTTATACAAAAATATATATGATAAAACAGCACTACGCTTTAAAAACTTCGTGTTGCTACCGCGCGAGCTTTACTTCGACTGCCTCTTTTTCATGTGTCTCACAAAATTATGTGTGAGTATGTGAGTGTATTTCAGAAAGGCGTCGGTAGCAATACTGCGTAGTTGGATACAGTGTGGTATAAAAAAAAGGTATGAATTCATGAACTGATAGGTTTAAGAGAGGATGATTGATACGGCGGTAACACTCTCCCCCTCGTAAGCGAGCTATGGTTTGGCGAGTTTACTTCCATGATCCGTGCCGACGTCCAGAACTGCAATTTTACTTGCAGGTCGTTCCATTGTTCCAGTCTGGGTTTTCACCACCGCTCTACGTACCTGGCCATCTTTCGCGGTGACGACAGTCTGGATGACACCTTTCGGCCAAGAGTTCCGGGGCAGGTTTTCATCCACGACAATAACTATGTCGCCAATCTGTATAGGAGGACGCTTCACATACCATTTTCCGCGCCGTGCTAGCGTGGGCGCGTACTCCTTAATCCATCTACACCAGAATTGGTCGGCAAACTTTTGGGTTTGTCGCCAACGTTGTCGAAGATCGAAGTCGCTACAGACGGCTTTAAATCCCGTCGATGAGCCTAACAACAAATGATTTGGCGTGATAGCTTCATCGTCGCAAACATCTAGGGACACGAAAGTAAGCGGGCGGGAATTGATGATGAATTCCACTTCCCATAGCGCGGACCGCAGGCTTTCGTCGTTGAAATGTGTGCAATCCATGTTGTAAAGTACGTTTTTAATGGATCGCACGAGTCTCTCCCAGGCGCCTCCCATATGTGGTGCTGCTGGCGGGTTGAACTTCCACTTAATTTCGTCGTATTTTGACGCGACTTTCGCGTAGTCGATGTTCTGGTATTCACTGCGTAAGACATTTTCCGCGGCTCTGAAATTGGTACCGTTGTCGGTATATATCTCTCGGGGTGTTCCGCGGCGTGACACGAAATTTCGTATGGACATTATGCAAGAGCTAGTGTCCAGGCTATGTGCCACCTCTATATGAACAGCGCGCACAGTGAGGCAAGTGAAAACTACTCCCCATCTCTTTTCACGTCTCCGTCCTATTATTGTAGAAATGGGTCCAAAGTAGTCGATGCCGACGAAGGTAAAAGGGCGCTCGAATATTGCCAGCCTCGCAGCGGGTAAGGGAGCCATTTGCGGAGTAATGGGTGTAGCAAAATAGTTTTTACAGCGTTGGCAACTCTTTCGTACCGTTTTGTATAACACGCGTAAACGCGGGATATGAAAAATGCCTCGAATTTTGTTTATTACCGTCTCGTGCGATACATGATGATGATTCTCGTGGTTGAAACGCACTATCAGAAACGTTACGTGGTGGTCTTTCGGCAACACGATAGCGTCTTCTTTATTATTGAGATGTTGTGCTCTACTGCGCGTTCTCAGAACACCCAGATCGTCTAGATAAACATCGAGAGATATTAGTTTTGATTTGATTCCAATGGGCTTACCGCATTTTAGATTCCTTATATCTGGGCCGTATTCGCTCATCTGTGCATGTCTGTAGAGCAACATTTTTGCATTGTGTAAGATCTTGAAAGTTAGTTTTCTTGTCCTTGGTTTCCCTTTGATCTTGGCTTTGAGGTTCTCAATGTATAATAAAAAGGTAGCTAACGCACGATATAGCCGCCGCCAGTCAGAGAAACGTTGTACATTCATGTTAGGTAGTGTGCACGTATTCACCATATCTTGTGTACAAAAGAGATGTTGTCTTACTTCAGTTTTATCTGGCGGTCCCAGATCTCCGCACCTTGGCCACTCACTTGCTGCGGCGGTTAAAAAGGTCGGACCGTCGAACCATAATTTGGCATCTAAATGTGACGAGGTCTTTGTGGCTAGGTCAGCTACGTTCAACTTCGTGGGTATCCAATTCCATTCTGATACGTTTGAGTGTTCTAGTATCTGACCGACCCGGAACATGACGAACTGTTGGAACCTCTTAGGGTCCATTCGTAACCACTTTAGGACTGTTTTTGAGTCGGACCACCAGAACCTGGAACTAATCGGTATACGACGAATTGATTGTATTTTGGTTGACAGCCTCAGGCCCAGCACGGCCGCCTGGAGCTCGAGCCTCGGAACAGAGACCGGTTTGAGTGGTGCCACTTTTGACTTCGAAGCCACCAAGGTTACAGAGACGCTGTCTCCATATTGTACGCGTAGATACGATACCGCAGCATAGGCATCTTCACCTGCATCCACGAACGTATGAAGTTGAACTTGCTCAGCATTGGTCAGGAATCGGCTGTAGCAGCGGGGAATTTCGACAGCCTTTATCAGCGACATCTGAGATTTCCAATGAAGCCACTTTGTATAGTGAATTTCGAGAAGTTCATCGTCCCAATCTATACCGGAACGCCAGATTTCTTGAAGAAGTATTTTTAGCCCGATCGTAAAACAAGCGACAAACCCAAGGGGATCGAATATTGACATTAAAACTTGTAGTGTTTCTCGCTTTGTTGGTCTTATTCGATCATCCAGTATATTACGTTTCAAGCGGACGAATCTGAAAATATACTTAAAAACGTCATTATTTGGGTCCCAATACATACCCGGGATTTTCTCTGTGGACCCCAACGTCTTGTGAGGTTGCGCGACAGGACTGTTGGTGCGAAGTTGACTTAGAGCCCATGCGGAATTCGAAGCCCAGTTTCGTATAGTGAATCCGGCGGATGAATGAATAGCTTTTATTACATTCGCCAAGCGCACAGCATCTTCTTCGGTATCGACACTATCGATGAGATCGTCGACATAATGGTGGCTTTTGATGGACTCCACGGCTCGAGGATAACGCTCTTTAAACTTATCGGCATTTTTGTTGCGAATATAATGCGCGATACATGGAGCACAATTAATTCCAAAGGTTAGAGCGCTCATTACGTAAGAGCTTGGCTGATGCGGTGGATCATTCTGGTCCCACCACAGAAATCGTTGTACGTGCATGTCCTCCTTTCTCACACGTATTTGGTGAAACATTTCCGCGATGTCTCCACAGATAGCGAACTGGCCAATTCTAAATGCCAACAGAACATCTACGAGTGACGTCAGGAGATCCGGTCCACATAGCATAAAATCATTTAATGAGTATCCATTCGTTTTGGCCGCAGCGTCCCAGACAAGACGAACTCTGGTGGGCTTATTAGGATTTACGGTTACGAATACTGGTAAATACCACACTCTGTTGCCTTTGATCTTGATTTCTTGCGCTGACAGCTTTTTTGCGTAGCCCTTTGCCAAGAGATTGTCGATTTCAGTTTGCATTTCATCCTTCAGCGTTATTTCGCGTTTAAATTTCTTTTGAAGGCACATTAAGCGTTTATATGCGGTTTTGTAACTGTCGGGCATCCTTTGATCGTCGTATTTCCAGAGTAGTCCAGTCTCGTATCGGTCACCTATCGGTTTGCATGTAGATCTCAATATCTCTAATGCTCTCTTGTCCTCGCTAGAACATATGGCAGTTGAAGATGATTCCAGTGTGAAAAACTGCTTCGTGGAGATCTTCAGAACGCCGTTTACAGTCGCACGTATGAATATTGAGGTGAAATGCCTTTTGCCGATTAGACACACACCCCTGCAAGGCCCATCCTATTCTGGTCTTTGTAGCAATTGGCTGGTTCCAGGAACCCTCACGTACTTTAAGAGGCACAGCAAGTTTCCAATTATCTGCGCCAATGAGCACAGTTGGCCGTGCATCTTCGTATGAACGAATTGGTAACTTGGCCAGATAAGGAAATCCCCGGCAGATCTCGTCCATGTCTAGAGATTGCGTCGGAAGTGAAAGGTTTTCCACCGTGCGAACACCACGAAGAGTGAATCTTGCTTTATCTGCTTTGCTGGAAATGCCTATTGATGTTCGTATTGAGGCTTCTTCAACACGTGTGGTGTCGCCAGTCCAGCGCAAGCACAGAGGCTCAGTAGTACCTGCTAGACCTAGGGCATCAAAGATTTTCTTTTCCATCAGAGTAACGGAGGAACCCTCGTTTAAAAAGGCAAACGTGTCAATGAAATTGTGTTCTGAATGAAGGCGAATTGGAATGATACGGAAATAGGACCTCTCCCCTTCGTCGGCCTCATTATGGGTGTTTACATTCACTGGTCCAGTCAGACTTGAAGAGATGGTACCTTCTCGTCGAGTTTCTTGATTTGCGGGTATGTCGGGTTTGTGCAACAGTGGGTGGTGTTTTGCTTTGCAGTTCTGAATACCGCATTCCTTGTTGACATAGCATCTTCGACGATGTGAGTTAAGACACTGACGGCACAGCTTATTGGTTTTCAGCAGCTCCCATTTTTTGTCGTATGTTAGTTTTTTAAATGTTTCACATCGCGAAATTTTATGATCGAATTCGTGACATACAATGCAGGGTTTTACTGAGTGTTTAATTTCAGAGTGGGTATTCATCATTCCGTTCCTTCTAGCTGACACTGGAGTTACCACTTGACTGGCCGCTTCAGCGATATTCTGTAGCCAGTTACTAAATGCTTTTATTGCAGGTGTTAGTTCATCCTTTTGTTGCATCGCCCAGCTCAGTTTGTATTGGCTTGGCAGCTTGTCGATGAGTTCCTTAACCAGCATCGGATTGTTAAGGTGTGCAGACATTTGACATGCTTCTATTGTTGAGCAAATATTACCTACCGACAATGCAAACTCGATGATGCTTTCTAGCTTGTCCTTCGGGGGTGCCATCTTCCTAGTCCTCTCTATCATGCATTCAATTATGTATTCCGGTCTACCGAAACACATTTTTAGGATCCGCATTATCTCTGGGACCATATTAGGCAATAGGAGCTTATTGCGAACCATTTCACGCGCCTTCCCTTTCAGGCTAGCTTGCAACCGCATCAAGTTTTCTGCATCGCTGTACCCAGCCAACGCGGTGCTATTGTTGAAGCTGCTTATGAAAAGTGGCCACTCTTCTGGGTCGCCATGAAATATAGGCAACTCCTTTGGGAGCACTTGTCGTGCTGCTATTTGCGCCTGTGATGGTCCCGTGGTGAACATTGCGCCTATACCTGGACAGCTGAAGTGAAGGTTATCCCCTGCATTTGGGATACATACTCCAGAATCCTTTAGGATTTGGTATTTCCTCTCAAGGTAGTTTTGGTGCAATCTTCTTTCTTCTTCCAGCATTTGCATTTGCAATTGCTTCTGTTTGTGTGAAACGTCAAGGGAAGTCGGTAATGTTGTGGCTGTCATTCGTTGAAATGGATGTTGCGAAAGGGTTGCTGGATCAACTGTCATGCGTGAATAACTTTGTTGCGACGATGATGTTGCTGCCATATGTTGAAATGGATGTTGCGAAAAGGTTGCTGGATCAACTGTCATTGGTGGATGACTTTGTTGAGGATGAATGTTTGGCAATATTCCAGGATACATCTCGGGGTTCACGGCAGCGTCGCCTATAGTAGCCCATGTACTTGTTATAGGTGTATGCGTGTATGGTTTTGCATACTGATAAATGGAAGTACAGGCTGGTGGTGGGTTGCTTACTAACGCAGACATATAGCTTGGCGTGTGTGAAGCTGATATGCGCTGTTGCGGGGACGAAGGTATTACTGTTATTCCAACGGGAATTGATCGAGATTCCGGGAACGGCACTTGTTTACTTGGCGTGGTTGTTGGATTTAGACCCACAGTTGGTTGTTGTGGGCTCACTTTTTGATTAGATATATAATTACCTTTTGTCGCTGAGGAATTTGTTCCATTTTGTGGTGAAGTTAATGGGGATGACGATGCTTGGATTTGGGGAGTAAATCCCGGCACCTGGCCAGTTTCGGTCGGATCGGTCGGAGCAGCAGGAGCGCTGGCAGGGGTATGGTCCGATCGTGGATTTATGCAAAACTCGCAACTCCAGCTGACGTCAGCCACACCACTATTGACTCCGACGCTGTGGTAGTGATACCATTTATCACATGCGTCGCACTGTACCATATCGTCACTTTCACCATCACTGCACATAAGACACATGGAAGAGGCCCGAGTACTCTTTTTCGGAGGCATTCCGTTAGCGTGATTTTTGTCTCGAAGTTTTTAAAGAATGTTGGGGTCGAAAATTAAGAAAGAAAACCCGGCACACGAATTTCAATAGCGTTTTATTGCTTGGTAAGTTATACAAAAATATATATGATAAAACAGCACTACGCTTTAAAAACTTCGTGTTGCTACCGCGCGAGCTTTACTTCGACTGCCTCTTTTTCATGTGTCTCACAAAATTATGTGTGAGTATGTGAGTGTATTTCAGAAAGGCGTCGGTAGCAATACTGCGTAGTTGGATACAGTGTGGTATAAAAAAAAGGTATGAATTCATGAACTGATAGGTTTAAGAGAGGATGATTGATACGGCGGTAACAGGCGGAGCCTAGAGAACAAAGAGAACTACCCGATGAACACCTTATTTCGGGCTACTATAACATATTTGGAGCTCAGGCCGATAAGGAACGGCACAGCCGGCCCTTTCTTTTTGGGTAAGTAAGAACCTGGTCTTCCAGGTTGGGGGTTGCGCTTAGGGTTTACATCCTTATCGCATAAAAGAAATATTTGTTCAGAGATAGCCACTAGCCTCGGATACGGACGGATTACATGTTCCGGAACTGCACCTCAACACACCAGGTGCGGCCGGACAACTGGTCAAATCTTTAGACTGCTATAAGCCAGACATTACCGCACTCCAAGAAGTGCAATGGGATGGGCCAGGCAAAAAGCGAATGAAAAACTGTGATATCTACTACGAAAACTGCTACAGGGAAAATGAACAACGCTTATTCGGATGCGGATTTGTTATTCGAGGTAGACTCAGAAAAAAAGTCTTAAGCTTCCGGTGTGTAAGAGAATGCCTCATAACTATCCGCATTAAGACCAATCTCAGCAATATATGCTTAATATAAGCTTAATATGTATCCACGCCCCCACAGAGGAGAAAGACGATCGACATAAAGACGACTTGTATGATCTCCTAGACAGATCCCAATGTCCCAGCTATGACACTAAGATCGTTCTAGGAGATTTCAATACTGGGAAAGGAAGCTATCTTTGAACGAGTCATAGGAAAACACAGCCTACGCAACACCACGTCAGAAAACGGACTAAGGGTAGTGGACTTAATGACGGGATATAGTCTCGTAGTAGCAAGTGCACGATTCCCACATCTCAACATCCATAAGGTATCTGGCGGTACCCCGATCAATCAACACCCAATCAAATTGATCTCATTCGATCGGCGGCAGACACTCCTACAGCATCCTAGATGTCCGAATCTTTCGAGGAGCCAACATCGACTCGGATCATTACCTTGTTGCAGCCAAGGTACGTATGCGAATTTCTCGGAATCAACGGAGTCGAGTAAGAACACCAAAATTTAATGTAACGGAAAGCTACAATCGCAAGAGACCGCCAGGACCTTCGCCGATCAAGTCTCCCTCAAGCTCCCTCAAGTCCCGATGTAATCTGCACAAATCATAGAACAGCAATGGAGACGTTGTCAGAACGCCATCAGAGAGGCCGCCTCAGATGTACTCATTTTCAAGCCACCACCTTCTAGAAACCCCTAGTTTGATGACGAGTGCAGACAGGCCCATGTAGAGAAACAGAATGCATACATGGCTACACTGCATCGACGGACAAGAGCTACCCGCGAGCTCTTTGAACAGAAAAGGATGGAGGAGCAGGCGCTTCTGAGATGAAGAAAGAAGGAGCACGGAGAGTGGAGGAGAAGAATCAACCAAGAACTATAGGAGCTGGTTAGACGTCTACGGATCCAACGTCTAAGATGGCTAGGCCATGTAGAGCGAATGGACATCACCGCTCCGGCCCGAAAAGTCTTCGACTACAACCCCGAGGAACGACGCAGCAGAGGACGACCGCATCTAAGGTGGCGCGCTCAGGCAGAAAGGGACCTCAACAAACTGGGCGTGCGGCACTGGAAGAAGCTAGTCAAAGATCGTGCCGGCTGGAGAAGCTTATTGTTTGAGACCTTTGTTCACCCCGAACTGTAGCGCCATCTAAGTAAGTAAGTAAGTAACATGCACAAAAGTTAATAGTGAATATGCGTTACTGATAATATGTGATGATAATGATCTGAGTTGCTTTCCTTTTTCTGAATACAAACAACAATGTTGTAGCATAAAAGTAAATCTTCTTAATTACCTGCATATTCTCACCTAATTATCAACTTCGAAATGAGAACCCCGATAAACTTCCAAAAAGTTTTCAGCAAGAATGCCATTAGGGGATGATGCTGAATTCCTTTCAAAGTTCATGGTATTTATTTTCATTTTAATCGAGAAGGAAAAATAATCGTTCCCTATGCAACTTCGTGTAACCGGTATTCCCTTTGGCAATTAAAAGAAATATATTTCATTCTGTCCAACCGTAGGTATATCGCTTTGTCGTTACTCTGGATTGCAAAAATCATGAACGTATGTACACATAAGAAAAAGCATTGCATTGTGTTTCAGGGCTTAATATATGCATACACAATATTATAGATCTTCAATTTAGGAATACTCCAACAGTTGTTAATGTTAGAAAAGATATGTAAATAAATGCGTTTGCAGCTTAAACTTAAAATTAAACAATCATTCGAGTACTTCCTATTACGAATAATATTACTATTACATATATACACTGGTGGACAAAAGTATTCGTAAAAGTATTCCATAACGAAAACAAACAGTAGCAATAAAAGTAATTAAACAATTGAGAATTTGGTTGGACAAAAGTATTCGTAATTTCTAAATAGCATACTATATTTCCAAACACAATAACAAAATACAATGCTTGAACGAGTATATTTTAAACTTTAGGTTTTTTACTGTTATAATTTGATATCAGCTATGATACAGCAAAGTACAATTTACGGATATGAGCAGGATGGTACGTAAAAGTAAAGACACTACTTCTGAAGAGCGAAAGGTAATTTTAAATCTTTTAATCAGGAAAAAAAAAAAAAGAAATGAGTGACATAGTGATAAAGACATACGCAACTGCATATGATATTGCAAAACGTTTGAAAAATTCATCGGACTTAAATAAAAGCCTAGGAGTGGTCGTCCGAGTAAACTGACATTGAGAGATAAGAGGAAAATGCTTTTAATGATAAAGAAGGGACCTAATACATCGTCCTCCAAAATTGCCTCAGAAATAAGAGAGACTTCCCGAACAGAAGTTGGCCCTCGAACAGTCCGAAGAGTACTCAGAAATGTGGGGTATAGGGCTAGAACTTGCAGAGGGAAGCCTTTTATTACTAAGGTGGACAAAAGGAGGAGACTGGATTTTGCAAAAGAATTCTCGGGCAAACCAAAATCGTTTTGGGAGAAAGTTTTGTTCTCCGATGAGAGTAAATTTTGTGTTTACCGATCGGATGGACGAGTTTTGATTCGGAGGGAATCAGGCACCGAATTAGATCAAAAAAATGTTCAATCAACTGTCAAACATGGTGGTGGTGGTGTCATGGTATGGGGATGCAGGGCAGCTTCTGGTGTAGGGACGCTTGTATTCATCGACGAAATCATTAAAAAAGAAGTATACCTTAAGATCTTGAAGGAAAATTTAAGGATCAGTGATATTGATTTACATCTGAGCAACGATTTTTACTTTCAGCAAGATAACGACCCAAGGCACACTGCTGAAGCGGTTCGATCGTGGATATTATATAACACTCCTCATACCTTGAAAATACCACCCCAATCACCAGATCTCAGTCTTATAAAGCATCTATGGGATATGTTGGATAAATGGGTGCAACAATACAATATAACGTCTAAACAGCAACTTATAGACTTGCTACAGGAAGAATGGACAAAAATAGGTACTGACTTCACCAAAAAGTTGATACATTCCTTGTCAAATAGACTGCAAGCAAGTAGACTGTTATTAAGCCAAAAGGCAATTCAACCAACTACTAAATTTTAAGTAATTAAAAGTGTGTTTTGAATTAACATAAATTTACGAATACTTTTGTCCAACCAAATTCTCAATTGTTTAGTTACTTTTATTGCTACTGTTTGTTTTTGTAATGAATTTTATTTTGAGTTTTATATAATTTGTTGTATATATCTTTCTCTATAAGATAAAAAAACGTTTTCCAAATAACAACTTTTTTAACTTGTCTTTTCCTCTTTTTATTGATAGTAACATCACATTACGAATACTTTTGTCCATCAGAGTATGTGTGTATATGTATGGATGTTCGCTTCAACTGATTCCTAAGCTTGACCAAATATTGTATGCACATAGATATAACAAAAACAGAAAATAATTTTGGTCATAGAATACAAAATTTAGAAAATTGCTATAAACCCTCTCGCAAACCTTGTTAAGTGTAATTAAAAAGTGCCTAGAGAATATTAAATATGTTTCGAACTATGCGCCATTCAAATATACGTGTGTGTAACTGAGGCATATATGTAGTTAGCACATCCGCCTGGTACGTATACGAATTCCGAACAGGAGCATGAACATGCCATCGTAAGTACGTTACTGGGCTCTGCTATTCCCAATAGTACATTTGTACATGTGTATATATGTAGGTAGTATTACATGTACACATTCTTGAACCCTGCATTAGGTTTCTTACTGCTAACGTGCTTATCTTTGGCCTAAACTCTGTTTCAACGTTATTAGTTGTTTTATTTATGTCGTAACATCGCAACCTCAAATCTAATTTATAGGTTTGTAACGTACTTGGGATTTGGTTAATGTTATAAACGAATAGCAAGTGACATTGGTAGTTATTCCTAAGTTAACTGAACACAACTGTGGAGTGAGCAATTTTTGAATGAAGCCCTTCTGGCTCGCCTATCCCAAAAGTAATTTTTAATAAACTTAACTGCAACGCTATGTACATACATATATGTACATTGTACATACACACGACTAGAATCTTATAATTTTTTTTTTCCTTTTTGGATTTATATTTTCTCTTCGACTATTTAAAAACACAATAAGAGAACAATACCCTGCGTAACCACTTTGTGCTCAGAGCAACAAATAAGTTAATCTTAGTAGTAAAGGAAGGAAAGTTTTTTAATAACGTTCTTCTTCGTCCATTCTTTCAGAATTTTTTCAAACGAGTTTTTCGGGAAATATGTAATAAAAGAAAAGACAGAAACTTTATAATATAATTTCATAAAGCAGATAAAAAGCAGTGAGTCGGTAGACAGTGAAATGACTGTTGTTTGATTATATTCTACGCTTTTCACTATGAGACAGGTTATATACCTTTTCTCAAACTGTTTTATTAATATAGTATCTTAACGTACCCCATGGAACCGTGTTTGACTGTGTAGGTAGGTAGTTTGTCAATTGAAAAACTATTCCACGACAAAGCAACAAAAAGGAACCATAGGCTCATGGGATAATGCAAGGGTTGTTGATAAGTACCTACCTTTGTTTAGTGATTGAGGGTACCACACACAAATTGTGCATGCCATCATTTCAACGGTACCTGCCAATATTTAATCGAAAACGATAGGAATTCACTGGAAAAAATGCATCAAGTTAAAAGGAGACTATGTATAATGAGAAATAAATATAAAAAAAAAAAAACTGATAAAATGTGTTCTTGCCTTTTATACAGCTTTTGTAGATTGGTCTAGGGCATTGAACAATAAGTACGGCAATTAATAATAGTCTATGCATTCGCATGTATGTTGACGTCACAACCGGTTTAAGGCAAAAGCTTATCTATTTCCTTCCATTTATATGATTTACTTTTCCTACTACTAACCATTTGTATTCGAGGACGCCGTGGCGCAGTGGTTAGTGTGTTGGACTCTGACGCACGATGAGCGAGTTCGGATCCCGATAACACCGACGCCATCGAATGTTTATTTCACGGCGTTCCTCCTCGGCGGGGTACTGGCAAACCCCCCCGTAGTATACTTGCCGTGAAAAAGCTTCTCGACTCATGCCGTTCGGAATCGGCATTAAACTGTAGGTCCCTTTCACCTATGTGAAAAATAAATCACACACAACATGGGTGATTGAGAGAAGCTTGGCTCTGGTCCTTCATGGGCTGTAAAGCCATCAAAGAAGAAGAACCATTTGTATACCCGTAGATTAGGTCAGTACCCCATCGTGGAGAAACACCCCGAAATTGACATTCGATGACCCAGCTTTTGTCGGGTCAGTCTACTCTGCATTCACTGCACGGAAGGGTACGTTTAATAATTATATTCGTTAGGTATATTAAAATTGTATTTACTAGCGTTGTACATAAGTATGTAGTTGCATATGTTTGAAATAAAATGTGCGTTGCAACAAGTAAACTTTCGTTTATGCATTTACTCAAATAGATTTTTCTATGGTTTCTATGAAGTAGAAATGTTAATATAAAAGTTTAGTTGAATTTTTTTATATTTTTGCTATAAACAGCTCTAAGATTCAGCAAAACGTCAAGCTAGTTGAGTATTTACATAATATGTATAGTACAAAAGTCTAAGCTTATGGTTAATTTGGCCATTGGGTTGTGAACTAAAAAAAGTTGCTTTTTTATCGGAATATAAACTTTTCCCCCTGAAGAAAACGTCCAAGAGAGAAGAAAAGTAGCAGTAAAAAATGTTTCGGTTTCCCGAAAAAAAATGACTAAGAAATCGTCAAACTTTTTTAATTTGTCGAAACGAAGTGTTTTTGCCTGCAAGTCTGATGTCGTTGATATGCAAAGTTTGTAATTGATTTCCATTTATTTATTACCTTAAGAAGTACTCACAAGGAACGAAGCATTTTCGTATTATTCCATGTTTCTATTTAATTTTAGACTGCTAATTGTTCTGCAAATACGGTATGTACATATATGGACAGATGTGTCTGTTTTTAGGGTTCCGTACCCAGAGGTAAAACGAAACCCTATTACTAAGGCTTCGCTGTCCATCCGTCCGTCTGTCACCAGGCTGTATCTCATGAACCGTGATAGTTAGACAGTTGAAATTTTCACAGATGATTTATTTTTGTTGCCGCTACCACGACAAATACTAAAAACAGAACAAAATGAATATTTAAGGGGGGGGGGCTCCCATACAACAGACATGATTTTCATCCAAAAAATCCCCTTGGTCACATACTGAAGTAAGGTTAGTCGACAATATCCCACAACCAGTAGCAAACTTCCCAGTTTTGATCTCTTTTGTGTCTTTGATGAATTAATCCTAGCTGCAAACTTTTTTCCTATATTTCCCATTATTGTTATTCACCTTTTCATATCGTTGCTGTCAAGTAAGATAATTGATTTGAATTCAATGGATATACAGATGGTACGGAACCCTTTGTGGGCGAGTCCAACTCGCACTTGGCCGGTTTTTTTTATAATTTTTTCTTGTTTTTTTATTGAAAAGTGAAGTATAAATATAAGTTCAATTTATTTACATACATGTATATGTGCACATATATATACATGTATATAGATACATGCTTATGATTTATTTATTAGTGTGGCAAGCAGATACATTGTATATACATATGTATGTAGATATGTTTATTAAACCGTTCCATTCCGAAATTTGGTTGCGTTTAAATCATCTTTGTACAATTAATTAAAGAAAACAAAAAACAAAGGCCAATTGTGAAAGCAAGATTTTTTGTTGTGAATACACAACAATACACCTAGTTATGGGTATTATATGAATATTTAGTCAATAAATTCATTATATAATCTTAATACTTGTCCCAAGATTCCCTTTCTTGTATTTTTAGTTACGTAAAATCGTATCTACGAATAAATGTAGGCAGAGATTAGGTAGGTCTGTACGTTATAACGTCTACATAGTAAGTACATGTACATACGTATATATAAAGATGTACATATGTACATATATGCTACATAGATTATTTGGTGTTCCTGTCGGAGATGCTCTCAATGCACAAAGAGGAATCCTTCTTCATCTGTAAAGAAATATCAGTTTGAGGTGTGTGTTGACAAAAGTCCTTTCGCAGATTCATGCGTTTCATTTACTTACTTGCTTCATTCGTTTTATTATTTCTTTTTTGCCGTCCTCAGGAACCCTAAAATATTTATATGTACATCATTTCTTATTTTGACTTTTGTTCGTCTTTTGTATTCTCACACCATCATTCCACTCGCAAAAACCAATTAAAAACTCATTAAACAAGATACCGCTCAGTAAGCTGACAGTAACAAATTGTTGTCATTTTTGGTAGAATAATTTCCCCTCCTTCCATCTGCTTTCCTTCCTTTTAGCAATTATTTTCATTATTTATTCAGATTTATGCAAATTTTCAGTTGATGAACAGTTGCCGGGTGCTAAAAGCTTCTTCCTCAACTTAATTTATTTAGTCACCACATCAAATCGTTGGGTATTCTTGACAAGTTCGAGTATGGTACGGGATGTATGTATGTATGTACATATGTAGGTACATTCAAGAGATTTTCTATACTACATACGTGTTGTACTTTCATATCAAAAATTATAATATAACTGATGATTTCAACGTGTTTGATTACTTTTGAAATAAGAATAGAATTGCCTAATAGCACATTAACATCTTATCCCGTCAATACACAATATTAAATAGAGAATAGGAAATAAACTGTTATTAAAACGTATAGGTGATAGAAGCAACGAGCAACGTATTAGTATACTATACGATGGTGGTTTATTCCCACTCCCTGGAAAGAAATTTACAAAGCGGATTGGTGGTATGGTAATCACTCTGCCAGATAAGCAGCTGAACTCAAGAACATGCTGCTCATTTTATGTGTACGAAAGCGTAAGTCCTGAACAGCATTGGGTACGCACTTCTATAACACATAAATGATGTCATATGAGAGTGCGTTCACGATCCATTTAGCAATTAACTTAAAGTAGATGAATCAATGCCGATTATAAAAAGCTCTATATTAAACTGGAACATTTCACAGAGTACAATGTTAAGATCACAAGGAATTACATATTTACATATGTATGTACGTACAAATGTGTAACAAATCAACAATCACTTGAAATTGATAACATATATAGTTATGTGTATATGAACATGGGATATTTGATCGTCAACATAGACCAAAACATAAATGCCCCAATTTGATTTGAATTTCCAAAAAAAATAAAATGTGGTCTAGGTGCGACCCGCAAGACCCACACGACTAACTTCCCAGTGGGAAAAATGAAAACACACGTTTAATTTAATTTTTTTCCATTTTTTGGGGTTCCGTACCCACAGGTAAAACGGAACCCTATTACTAAGAGTTCGCTGTCCGTCCGTCCGTCCGTCTGTCACCAGGCTGTATCTCATGAACCGTGATAGTTAGACAGTTGAAATTTTCACTGATGATGTATTTCAGTTGCCGCTACCACGACAAATACTAAAAACAGAACAAATTGAATATTTAAGGGGGGCTCCCATACAACAGACATGATTTTCATACAAAAAATCCCCTGGTCACATACTGAACTAAGGTTAGTCGACAATTTCACACAACCAGTAACAAACTTCCCAGTTTTGATCTCTTTTGTGTCTCTGATGAATTAATCCTAGCTGCAAACCTTTTTCCCATATTTCCCATTATTGTTATTCACCTTTTCACATCGTTGATGTCAAGTAAGATAATTGATTTGAATTCAATGGACACTTTGATGATCAACTATATCTCATCATGAAGATTTTTGATTATCAAAGTAATATGCCGATAAAACCTGACTGCAACCAAGATCTGTCATCATACAAAAATTGTGATTTAATGTGATGACTGATGAGGTAACATACATAGTCTCTTTCATATTTATATATACAGCTGGTACGGAACCCTTCGTGCGCGAGTCGGACTCGCACTTGTTTTTTTCTTTTTTTTTTAATGTTTATCAGTGATAAATTATCACACAACCTGGACGGAGTGCGGTGTCTTGGATCGTAGATGTTCGTTCACTACTCTCCAGGGGTGGTTGTCCTAGAGAGAAACCGCAGTTCTCAGCAACTTTTCCATGCACTTATGGTGTTACATTAGAATTGCACACACAGAGTATGAATCCGAAGTGGGCATATACTGTGAGTGCTATGCCTTCGTCGGTATGTTAGATCACTTCTCATTCACAACAGCTGTGTTGCATAATTTTTTTTTTTGCGTTTTTTTTAGTTATTTAATTTCTAACAAGAAGCGGCTCTATAAGTTTTGCGGGAATCAGTTCTTAGTTACCTAATTACACGTCGAATGAAATCAGTTGCATGTCAATACCATCTTTGGTTCTCAATATATTCGAGACCAAAATTCCGACCGCACATACGCATCTCTATGAAAACCTTGGATTCGGATTCTGGTGATCTTGAAACGTGGAGGTATGTACATATGTATGTCAAAATTTGGAGTTCGCAAAATCGCCCCATTCCAATAACTTCCCACTCGGAATTTAGTAATACAATAACAATAACATTAAATACCACTATCAGTATCATATGCCTCTATACAGTAAATAATTCACGTAAATACATACATATATGCCTACATATGTATGTATGTACTTGCATATGCATGGAACTGTATCAAGTTACATATGTATATGAGTATGAGTTTCTACACAAAGATCTAAAATACGCTATCGACTTAAAAGAATAAATTGTTCAAAAGTTTTCAAGTTAGAAAGCATTTATCTGTTTTTAGTTACATACATAGTACATACATACATATGTGCTTATTTGTGCGATGTCTAATGCGGTTTAAACGTTTTTTTCTGGTGGTAAAAATAATCGAACGAAAAGTGCCTGGTGAAACTTTTTAACGTTTCCACACAGTCCATACATACATACATATGTTTGTATGCATGTACATGTAGGTTCTACACAAACATCTGAAATACCATATGCCGAAGAACACGAAAACCATTTCAATATCTCTTCTTACAATACATATTGAGAGAACAGTTGAAAGTGAATAATGTATGTTATGTACATTTTTGTATATGTATGTATATGGAACTTAGCAAACAGAATTTTACAGTTTTTGTTTTCCCTTCAACACCAAACTGTGTCCATTAGCTAATAATTTGGTAAATGTCTAGATGATACCGTCGCTATGTTGGTAGGATATTGTACAGCACTATAGGGATATTTGGAGTTTTCGAAAGGCAGTTCTGAATTAGTGGCAAAGGTACTGGCCGTCCGGAGTTTTTAAAAGTACAGCCCATGCACAAAAATGCTTTTGACCAGTGAACTAACATTAGTGTCTTACTGACCCTAAGCGGGTACTCTAAAACAAACAATATACATATACTTATTCTATGTCTATCGACAACTTAATATTAACAGAAATATCGGTCTTTGATTAAATTAAATGTTTGCTAAGAAAATTACAAAAACTTAGCTTAATAACGGGTTCAGGGGTATATATAAAACTTACGACCTAACTAAAACTATCTAATTCTAACTTAATCTATCTTAACTAAAATGTACCTATATACAAAAATTATATAATTCATATATATAAAATGTATATATGTACATCTTTTTTTTCTTTTTCTAATTTTAGGTTTTTTTTTCATTTTAGGGTTCCGTACCCAAAGGTAAAACGGAACCCTATTACTAAGACTTCGCTGTCCGTCCGTCCTTCCTCCGTCCGTCTGTCACCAGGCTGTATCTCATGAACCGTGATAGTTAGGGAGTTGACATTTTCACAGATGATTTCTGTTGCAGCTACCACGACAAATACTAAAAACAGAACAAAATTAATATTTAAGGGGGGCTCCCATACAACAGGCATGATTTTCATCCAAAAAATTCCCTTGGTCACATACTGAACTAAGGTTGGTCGACAATATCCCACAACCAGTGGCAAACTTCCCAGTTTTGATCTCGTTTGTGTCTTTGATGAATTAATCCTAGCTGCACACCTTTTCCCCATATTTCCCATTATTGTTATTCACCTTTTCACATCTTTGCTGTCAAATAAGATAATTGATTTGAATTCAATGGACACTTTGATTATCAACTATATCTCATCATGAAGATAGTACATACATACATAGTCTATTTCATATTTATATATACTCGCACTTGGCCGGGTTTTTTTTTTTTTAATTTTTTTTTTGATTTTTTATTTTTAATAAAATTGCCCAACACTTATAACCTACCTTAGCCTACCCTAACCTACCCTAGCCTACCCTAGCCCACCCTACCCTATCGGAGTCCGAGATATATACGTATATGTTTATATGTATGTACGTACATATTTAAATAAAACTGTTGCATAAAAAGTTGAAAAGGATAAAATTAAGTGTGTTAGCTCCAGATGTACAGATATGTCAAACATTATTAAATTAATTAACCTCACATTTTCGCTGTTGTATTGAATTCTAGATTTCTGTTGCTACCAAATAGTACATTCATAAAAAAGCACCTAATTAATTATATCGTACCATAAGAATTTGAAATTGCAACAAAAAACTGAGTCAACATGCTGCTTGAGAGTTTCGCATTCAACTTCCTGGACGGTTTCCCGTTCCGTTTGGCGTTAAGTGGTACTTAAGCTGGAATTGTATACCTCTTATGGCCAGAATAAATAATGAAGTCATAACTCGCTGTGGATCTAAGAAAAGCTTTGCCTAAAATGTGCAGTGGAGTACTAACAGGTTGCATAAAAGGGACACCATATTTCCATCCGTTAATGAAATGAAATGTTGGTAAAGCAATGTAAATTAAAAGTTTAATTTGTGTTTTGTTTTTTTTACATTTTCTTTTTTCCTTTCGTATACAATTGGATGATAACAAATGAAGGTGACAGCTCCTAATCTGATTAACTAAAATACTAAAATTATATACATGTATTTCATATGCACATTTGCATATGTATTAAAGGATAATTCATGTTATGAATCGATTGGGTCATCGATTAAGGTACAATTTTGGTTAAGCTGTGAAAGAATCGTCGAGTTCGTTATATTTCTGTACTCGTACATATCATAGACTGACTCACATACCGATTATGGAGTTGAACGGTTATATTAAAGCTGCAACAAACAATGTATGAATGCCTGGCTTACCAGCATAAAGCACTATGTTTGTAATGATATAGGAAGATTTTTGTATTGTAACAGTGTTATTTGTTTTATTTTGTTGCCAAGTGCCTGCAAATATCTCATTTTTTCAAACAATTGTCAGCTTGCCAAATGTATTTATGTTGCTTTTGATTGCATTCCTGTGAATGTCTACATACAAGCATTGCCAAATAACCTGCAAATTAAATTGAATGGTTCAGTAATATCGGAATATATGGAGCCATTAAAAAACTATAATACTTACTGTGTTAGCACCCCCTTCGGGCAGGGGTCAGAATACACCAAAGGTAACGCATGCGTGTGGATGGTAAAAAGCTAACAAATACCTCGCAGGAGTAGCATTTGCCGACGAGCGCTGGTCAGATAAGAAAAAAAGAAGAAGATCATCTGCAATCGGACACCTTGTTGCTCTGTTAGCCAGGTCCTACTTCCACCTCCATGTGGTACCATCCATTCCGGACAATGGAAATTACTAGCGAATGGCGAGTATCCTACACCACAAAACAGGATCAATGTCGGTTGGGCTATGGTCCAGCAAACCGTAATCGGAAAACCCCACAATTGCTCAGAAACAACCACAAGCCTCAGGTAAAACGGAACGGATTAATGTTGGCGACCCTTGCAAGAAAGGAAAAAAGGACAATGGTCTTTGGCTCCACACGTGGAATGTTAGGTCCCTAAGCAACCGAACAACTTGCGGACGTCCTAGACCGCCATAAAGCGGAATTAACCACTATCCAGGAAATGCGATAGAATGGACCGGGTAAAGCGGATGAAAAACTGCGACATCTACTACGGCGAGAGAGGACAACGATTGTTCCGATGCGGATTTGTCGTTCGAGCCACCGCCTCATAACGATCCCTACCCCCACCAAAGATGAATTATTGATCTCCTGCCCAATGTCCCAAGTATGACATCAAAATTGAACTTACTTACTTACATAGATGGCGCTACAGTTTGGGGTGAACCAGGGCATCAACCAACAAGCCTCTTCAGCCACCACGATCTTTGGCCAGCCTCTTCCAGTGCCGCACGTCCAGTTGGTTGAGGTCCCTTTCCACCTTTGCGCGCCACCTTAGATGCGGTCGTCCTCTGCCGAGCCTTCTTTCCGCGGTGGATTCAAGGAATCTTCGGGTCGGAGCTGTATTTTCCATGCGTTCTAATAAAAAAAATCGATTTTTCAAAACGTCTTGAGGTACATCCCCCGTTAAGCTATCTCATACACCTCAACCCTCCACGCAGTCAATAGAATAACAGTGGTATCTTTGCAAACAAGCCCTGAGAAGCACTGCATCCGAAGATTTGAGCTTCAAGGCTCCACCACGAAGAAATACCCGGTTCGATGAAGAGTGCAGGATAATTCACAACGCGAACAAGAAGGCATATAAAGCCTCGCTGCATAGAAGAACAAGAGCAGCTCGTGAGCGCTACGAGTTAAAAAGAAGAGAGGAGCATACGCTTCTCAAGACCAAGAAGAAAGAACACGAGAAGCGCTGTATAGACTCCTCATGAACACCCACTTCTCTGGATGTAAAGATCGCGGTGCAATTGTGCAAGTCCCAGATCAGACGCAACTTACACATGGGACGACATTAAGTCGACCATCGCAAATGAAAATATCTCTTTGGCCAATTGCAACTTCTCTCCATATCAGCAGGTTTCGACGATATATTACCGATAATGCTCCAAAAGAATTTGAACAAGGTAATACCCTGACTTACGGTGATCTATCGAAGCTCACTTAGACTCAATTATATTTCCCAGATCTGGAGAATAGCTTGGGTCGTTTTCATCCCGAAGGTTAGCAAGCGAGCACGTACGAAAGCCTGGTACAGCACCCTCATGGAGCAGTCATAGTACTGATGAAAGGTAAGGTGCTAAGACAATGGCCGATAAGCAAAAGCCTTGTCCAGCGCCCTCAGGTGTTAATAGGGTGAGGAATACTCCTCGAGACCCAGCCCTGAGTGCCCCTTAACCGAGCTAGAAGCAACGTAGCGCGGCTAGCAAGCTAGTGGAAAAATGGCGGGACATACCCAGAGATCAGCTCTCGGAAAGAGGAAGAAGGCTCTTGACTGGGCGGAAAGCACAATCAAGAGTTTAGGAAACTCATCCGGTAAAAATTGGGACGGCAAGCGCCAGAGGTCGGCTGAGGAACTTCCATCCACCTCTAAGAAAGCGCGGTCTCACATCATCTCCTCTGGATCCCAAACACAACTCTCCTATCACGTCGTGCTGAAGGTCTCGATCCCATTGGCTGTTGTCGATAGAGGTGATGTGGATGGGAACGTCCCTCCGGCTAAGTGGACTCTGATTAGCAATGTGCTACTATTACCTAGGGCTAGAGCCATTATACCGGCCTTTCCCGAGGATCCTAAGGAGATTTTGGCACTCATACAGAATTGCAATCCCCGAGTCCCCACCCAGGACTGGAAAATAGCCGAGCTGGAGGATGTAAAGGGACCCTCAAGATTGATCACTATAATAATCAATCAGGATTCCCTGGCACCTCTAGCCAACAACATGATCTCTCTGGGCTTTGACTCTGCAAGGCTCGGCATATACAAAAAAGATGGGGAGGACTCAGCTAAGAGAACCTCCGGTGTTGCATCAGCCGACTCTATGGTATCGACGAACCCAGAGCAACTCCCTACCCTGGAGCCGATGATCACTGAGGAGACTCTCTCGGTTGGGACAGAAATACTTAACAGAGCACTGTCTAAGTCTTTTGCGGTCAGCACCCCTAGAGGCAAACCTAAACCCCTCTGGTGGAATAAAGAGATAGTCTCCCTTAGAAAAGAGAGCAGAAAGCTCTTTAACAAAGCTAATTGTACCCGCCTGCAAGAGGATTTGGACCTCTACAAGGAAGCATTTAAATCTTTTAAAGCAGCGGCCAGAAAGGCCAAAAGCCAATCCTGGAGGAACTACTGCGACAATATCAAGGCGGTCTCCGAAGTCTCAAGAATAAGGAAGATCCTGGCTTCGGTCCCATATAATCCAAGCCACCTGACGCGTAATGATGGTTCCTGGATGACCTCCAGAGAGGAAGCCCTGGAACTTTCTCTAAGCGCACACTTTCCAGGCAGTAGTGACTCGGCCATGACACCTCCTCGGGTCTTTCAGCCGACGTCATCTTCCTTCGACGTGCTCCCAACCTGGTCAACTACAACAATGTCCTTTGGGCAATAAAAAGCTTTGAACCATACAAGTCCCCGGATGGAATCATACCAGCTGAGCTCCAGCAGGTAGCAGATATCTGCAAGATATGGTCGGAAGAACGCATGCCCAATGAATGGAATCTCAGTATCGTTTGCCCGGTCCATAAGAAAGGAGACCCCTATGACTGCGCCAATTAAAGAGGGATAAGCCCCCTGAACATCGCGTACAAGATCCTCTCTGCCGTACTGTGTAAGTACCTGAAACCGTTCGTGGACAATCTGATAGGTTCCTACCAGTGTGGTTTCAGGCCAGGAAAATCCACGATAGACCAAATATTTACACTACGGCAGATCTTGGAGAAGACCCATGAATTCCAGGTCGACACGCACCATCTTTTCGTCGTCTTTAAAGCCGCGTATGACAGTGTTTATAGAAACGAGCTATACAGAGCCATGTCATGTTTTAACATTCCTGCCAAACTCGTCAGACTATGCAGGATGACTATGGAGAACTCTCACTGCTCCATTAAGGTCGGAGGTGAACTAACCGACCCCTTTGATGTTAAAAAAGGTTTTAGACAGGGTGACGTACTGTCATGTGATTTCTTCAACATTATTCTTGAAAAGATCGTGCGGGACTCTGCGGCCAATACAAGAGGTACGATCTACTTCAAGTCCACACAATTGCTTGCCTACGCAGATGACATTGACGTTATTGGACGAACAAAGCGAGACGTCAATGAGGCGTTCACTAGCATTGAAGCAGAAGCGGCGAAAGTGGGTCTAAGGGTAAATGGAGACAAGACCAAATATATGCTGTCATCCAAGAAAGACGCACAACACCGACGTCTTGGTCGTCAGAACGTCACCTTCGGCAGCTATATTTTTGAAGTAGTCAAGGACTTCGTCTACCTTGGCTCGATAGTGACAAGCAGCAACGACACCAGCGCTGAAATAAAACGCAGAATAACTCTTGCCAACCGCTGCTTCTTCGGGCTTCAGAGGCAATTGAGTAGTAGAGCCCTCTCTCGAAAAACTAAGGTATCAAAAGTGGATGAAGAGGCTCTTGGGCGTTTCGAGAGGAAAATTCTGCGTGTAATCTTTGGTCCCGTTTGTGTAAACGGAGAGTGGAGGAGGAGATTCAACCAAGAACTGTACCGTCTGTACAGCGACATCGGCCTGGTTAGACGTCTTCGGATCCAACGTCTAAGATGGCTAGGCCATGTAGAGCGAATGGACATCAACGCTCCGGCCCGAAGAGTCTTCGACTCTAACCCCGAGGGACGACGCAGCAGAGGACGACCGCATTTAAGGTGGCGCGCACGGGTGCAAAGGGACCTCAACCAACTGGGCGTGCGGCACTGAAAGCGGCTGGCCAAAGATCGGGTCGGCTGAAGAGGCTTGTTGGTTGAGGCCCTGGTTCACCCCGAACTGTAGCGCCATCAAAGTAAGTAAGTAATAAATTCATATTCTGTGTGTGCAATTTTAATATGACGCCATAAGTGTATGGAGCAGTTGCTGAGAACTACTACCAACGTAAAATTCGGTCGGTTCGTCTCTTCCTATCTAGGACAACCACCCCCGGAGAGTGGTGAACTAACATCTACGATCCAAACCATTTGCACTCCGTCCAGGTTGTGTGACAAACATCATAAGATTACGACTCTTGAACCTGTACGAACGTAAAAAAAAAAAGCCGTTATTTACATTAAAGTATATTTTAGTTGAGAGATGTAATTCGCTTTTATGTAATTCATCTGAGTGGTGAAATTCTTTTGTAATTTTATGATGAAAGAACCTACCATTTATAGTGAAGCTTTTCTATAGGGAATTTTGTGGAATGCACATCGTTGGTGTTGCTATTGCCGAGATTCTAATCTCTACATAGTGCTATGGTTATACATACATATATACAATCATCGCAAACATAATTGGAATTGACTGAAACCCGTTTTAATTTCTGGACGAAATTGACATTATTCAATAAAAGAAACACGAGTTGACTTTCCTACTTTGATATTTTATCTTTTATACATGTAACTGTGTACCTACACATGTATATGCATTACAAAATTGTGTGCCCAGATTCGCCTGTGCTAAATGCAAAGTATGATATTTAGATTTTTAAAAGCAGGTTGCCTTAGGATATGTGTCTTATTATAAATAAAACTTTCTAGGCCCGTTAAGATTAGATACTTATATAATAATATGGCCGAAGACAAAAATACATAATTTCAATAAGATTTATTCAAAGCTTCATATGATAGGATCAATTATCAATATGTGAATACGTACATACATATGTGCGTATAATATACATACATAAGTATGTATAGTTTTCAGCTTGTTTCAGATTGCTTTTATATAGTTCATACCTGTAAGCCAGGGATATGGGCGTAATATGTAAATGCTAGGATGTACTACAATCATATGTACGTATGTGCGTATGTATGGTATGCCTGTTTACAAAATAGTCTCACGTCCCTGTTTTTTCTTTTTTTTATATATATTGTAAGAAATAAAACCCGGCACTTCATAGTAATACGTGAAAGGATTTCCAAGGGTTCAAGCTCCAGATTATGTAAACTATAAGTTACTTTCAACATTTGCACGACGATGGCACAGCCAATCTCTGCAGGGAGTTAACCTGCACACATGTGAGTCGATGACAAAAAGTGGTTTGTATAAATTTTATCTCCTTTCCAAACTATGTACGTATGTATATTGTTTTCACGAGTGTACCCTTAAACAATGAAATTACCATGGTGTAGTTTTGGCACATTTTTACCTCAATGTAACATCCACAACAAAGAATTATGGGCTATTTGTTTTCACATATTCAAGTATAAACTTATATGTACATATATTCACTGTTTATTGAATGTGAGACGTTGTTGCAATAATAAATTCGGTGTTCTACTCTATGGGTTTTTTTATGTTTTTATTTTTTCTGAACTTCTTATTGTGAGAGGAATTTTTTTCCCTTGTGAACATCTCTATTTATTGAATCTACTCTTATTTCAGCAATTTTCTTTCGTGTCACATACTACCGATTATCTGTTCAGATATTGTTTATTCTATCGTTTATACTTATGGGCCAAGCTATCACATTCAGTGCGAACTCTTAAGAAGAAAAAAAAAAAAACACTCTTTGGCGCATAAATCCAGATAGGTTCTATGTACATATGTATGTCCGCATGTATATATGTATGTCTGTTATTAAATTTATGACAAGTGCTTTCCATACAGGTAAGAGTCAATCGGCTATAAATATGCACGTACATATGTACATATATACAAAAATATACATAACTCTTGCAATGCTTTAATATTTATCATGCTTTAGATACATGTGTAGATAACATTCAACATGCTCTTTATTACGAGTATTAAAAAAAAATAAAGATACAGAATTAAAACATGCATTGACGCTTAATATTTTCCAGTTCTACTTCCCTCTATGTATTTTATTGTTATTCATTTGAAGGAAGAAAATTGGAATACTTTTAAAATGTTCTACACCAGCAATCTTTCACAATAGAATTTACTTCCAAATGCAGAACAAAACAAGAAATAGAAAGAAAAAGCAATCTTTACGTTATTGCATTCGAATTCAATTCAGTGTGGGAGCCGAGAACGTAGACAACAAAACAATACACCAAAGTTGACAATGAAAAGCAGAAAGTATTTTCAATAAATTTTAAAGTCCGTTTGTTCTCGATATCGGAATATCTCTTCGACTGCAATTTAAACTTTTGTGCGATTGGATAAAGTGCCGTTCCCATAATATCAAGGCTTTGTTCTCTTTTGCCAACCCAAAACGGACGTAAAAAGCAAATACCTAGCTCACTAAATTGCTTTGATTTGTATGTATTTTACATGCTTAAAAGAAGTTTGGTAGTGTATGTATATTTTTGTATGCAGATATTATGGATTCCTCAGCACATTTGTTACACAGAAACATACACACATACCTACATACACATGTATAGCCTGTATGTATCGTGATTATTAATTAATTAATCTCTACTTAATTGTAGTTACGAAAAGGTATGCAATGCAGACACGAGTATAATATGAATAGCTCATCAGCATTAAACATTATATTGTATATTCATTAATTGGAAGCCTTGGCTTGTTTTCAAGCATCTGGTGCTATTGACATCCAACGTTAACGTACACATTACAGATTTTTGTGTAATAAATAACACTTGTATGTACGTATGTAGGTACATGTTTTTCGTATTATATTAGTCATTCTAATTTATCACAATTGCCACTTAATTGCATTTACATTACAGTTTGTCTACTTGATATATGTATGTACATACATATGTACATGCGTTTATCACTAAAACGATAAACAGCAAATATCGACGTTTTTTGGGGTCAGGTGTCATTTGTTCTTGCTATATATGATATCAGCGTCTTTTCTAGAGTTCTTAACGACTTACAGGTAAAAAAAAAAAGAAAATGATTTTTAAAAATATGATAGCGGAAAGTGTAACGAAAGTATGTTACGTCGTAATTTAACTTACTATTTTCTCTCTTATAACGGTTTGACTCAGGATACCTCACAGGTCGAATGCGTTGGCGTTGAAGTGGTGCAATATCACTGTAGCTGCCAACATGTCTCGGAAAGCGGCGGCCAAGAGGAGCAGATGATCAGAGGATTACTTAACCATCACAAATTAATCCCTGAATCCAACATCCCCAGCTACTTTTTAGTCTTTCCCAATAATAGAGTTTGTACCTTTAACAGACTAGGTAGTGAAGTTGAAAACTCCCAATGTTCTGTTGCAGTTAGCGCTGTCACCGAAAAAGTTGACAGTGAAGGCGAACTGCCATTGAATTTCAGGTGGTGAGTAAAAGCTCTCCCTCGCAGTCCAGGGAGAATTTAAGGAGTACGATTTAGTGCGGAGCTGAGAAATGATTCAAAATCCCTCTGGTAGACGGCCTTGTGCTAAACCAATTAGACTTAAGTTTGATTAATCTTACTTACTTACTTATCAGACCAGCACGAATTTTGCATAAAGACCTTGGTATGACGCCATACAAAGTCCAATTGGTTCAGGAGTTGAAGCCAACTGACCATCCAATACGTTTTCGCTTCGCTAAGTGGGCCTGCGATCGACTTACAGAAGAAGTCGATTTTGCCAAAAACAAATCATCTTTTCAGATGAAGCTCATCTTGACCTTGGCGGGTATATAAACAAGCAAAATTGTCGCATTTGGGGCACAGAAAACCTGCACGCATACATTGAAAAGCCAGTGCACCCAAAACGAGCCCTTGTTTAGTGCGGATTTTGGTCCAGAGGCATGATTGGGCCATTTTTCTTCGAAAATGAGCAAGGAGTGGCCGTTACAGTCAATGGCGATCGTTATCGGGCCATGTTGAACGAATTTTTGTTCACAAAAATTGAAGAGGAGGATATTGGCAACATTTGGTTTCAACAGGACGGCGCTACGTGCCACACAGCCGAAGCTACACTCGATGTTTTGCGCCCTGTTTTTGAAGATCGCATTATCAACCGCAGAGCTGATGTCGTTTGGCCACCTCGGAGCTGCGATTCGACACCGTTGGACTATTATTTGTGGGATGCCGTCAAAGATAAGTGTTACGCCGACAAGCCGGAGACAATTGATGCTTTAAAGGACAATATTCGTGTAGCCATTGGTGAAATACAGCTGCACACAATCGATAATGTGCTTAAAAATTGGACCGATCGTGTAGGCTACTGCATGGCCAGCCGAGACAGCTATTTGAATGAAATTATTTTCCATTATTAACCGGAAGGATTGTACTTTCAAATAAAAATAGAAATTTGAGAAAATATTGAGTAGTTTTCTTTTTATAGCATTTTCACAAAAAAAAAAGTTATTAGGCGGACCCTTTACATACATAAATGCAAAATATTTTACTGTGCCATAGTCCTTCTGTCTTTAGTCAGAATATATTCTCACCATGCGAATATATTTCTCTTAGCAGCTTCTTCATGCGGTTTCAGTTTCATCGTCTTGAGATCCATGAGGTTGCAAATACTGATAGTTTACGCATACAAACATTTCTAAATCAAATAAGTGGTTTAGTTCAAAAGCTTATAGATAAGGGGGAACTTAAACATAGGAATTGGTGAAAAAGAGGTTGGATTGGAGATATGTCGAACAACCTTTCGATGTTGACATGATCAGGTTGCTGGACAGGATCGATGAGTTGAAAGGTATAATTTTTATTTAATTTCCATTTTTCCTCATCTACGTCCCCTCCCAGGAAAATAGGTTTGCGCATATGCACATGCATTTCAGAATACATACGTAGTAATAATAAGTTAGATGCACTTTGGTTTTGCTTAGTTTGTTTGAAAATAACAATTTCGTTGGGAATTTTAATATTATACATATGTATGTAAGTGCACTTGCACACTATTCACGCATTGATGCCCGGGTAACACGAGTAATTCCATTGAAAAATGGCGCCAAATGTAAATTGCTTTCAGTTGAATTATTATCAAAGAAAATCGAGCAACAATTTCATGCATCCAAACACACGCGAACGAATGTTTCCAAACGAATGCACTGTTTTAAAGCCCACAACAGTTGAAAACATTTTTGCGGAGACCTGAATCCACAAAAGGAGCGAGTAAGAGTAGATTATGTATTTCCATTTAAATATGCATGTTCATGTGTGTAAATGAATTTACGTATATATTTATACATACATATGTATGTATGTATGTACATATGTTCTATAGAAACAAGCTAAGCACGCTCCTAGGGAGATTTGTTTAAAAATTCACATTGTCAATTACATATGTTTGTATACATGAATGTGGAAGTTTTTTGATAGGAATACATTTTAGTTGTTTCCTAACTGAAGCATATAAAACTAAATACATACATACATATGCACATATGTAGTTTAATTTCCACGAAAGCTAAAGTGCACCTTACAGCCAACGAATAATGCTTGTTAAAGGTTACATCATGTTACAATCTACTCGTATTTTTAGGAAAGTATTTTTTTTTCTGTTTTAATCTAAAAGTGCAACGCAACAGATGCTAATTTGTTTACCCTGTATATAGTATGTACTGTATGCTATATTATATAATGTGATACTATGTGCATACAAAGAAAATTCTATAACACAAGGCGAAAACTCGCCAGAAAATACATATGTATGTGTATTAAAAAGAGACCGAATTTATCACGATACTTTAACAGCATTTAAAGTTAAGTGTCTAGTTTCACTTTCTTCGTACCGAATTTTAAATGAATACAGAGGCAAAGTAAATAAGTTGAAAAATATTTCCCTACAGAACATTCTAAACTTGTTATTTAATATTCTGATCTTTTGCTAAGTAGATTGAAATAATTTGCATGTATATTAAACATTATAGGGCAACTAATGGATTTAGTTCTTCCAACCACAGAGGCATGAATACGGAAGCTCTTAAAGTAAAAAATATTGATAATTTTATGATATTGTTTATTTCAAAGATGAAATTCGAATAAAAAAAAAATTGTACTGCCAGTAATTGTTTACTGGCACAACATGTGATTATACTGTTTGAGTATGTGAATGTGCATTTTGTTTACAATGAAACCATTTGTTTTAACTTTATTATTCATATTTCAGTTTTCGCTTATAATGTATTATACACTTCTTAAAAAAAAAAAAAAAACGAAAAATCTACTCGCCTCCATCTACATATAAAAAATGGAAACGATATTCCGGTCCACTCTATCGTTTAGCTGCATGAACTTTGATCCCATGAGTTTTATTAGTATGAAAAGTTTTCATAACGAAATGATTTATCATAGTGCTGCAGTGCAGTCTCTTTTAGTTTCGCCTGCTTCAGGACAACGGTCAGAGATATGTTTTATAGTAATATATATATATATATAGCATAGTTGAACGTTTCGAAACATATCCGCAGGCTTGAAGTACAGATTCACTATGTAACAAGTTCTATCTGTAGGAACTTACATGCTTGTACATACATACCTATATATATGTGTAATATGTATTTACCATGGAAAATGATGTGTTGAATAAAATTTCAAACATCCTCGTCTCCTCTCTATATCTAATCTGACATCACATTGTTTCAACATAATTGGATATAATGACGGCAACTGTAGATAGGGAGTTGATAGTTTGAATACCTAAGCGTCGACGACGGTAGAAAATATGTATCAAAAGTTGCTCCGTTTTATCTTGTAGTGCTCCTTCAAATTTGTTCGGAATTTCATATGCGCACATTTATACATACCTTTCGTAAAGTATTTTATATTCATAGTCGATAGTAAGCAAAGCTTTTTTTATATTGTTGACTCCTCGTTTAAACTCTGCAACTTTCAAATCGGTCCATTCCTTAATCTACACATACATACATACATACGCATGTAGGAATGCATATATAGTCATTATACCTGTTGGATTTTTTAATATTTCCTTGTCTGTTGATCATTAAATCAAATAAATAAATTTGGTTTTTTAGTAATTTTTAACTATGAAACACGCATATACATACACACATATGTATATTACATACATTCATACATATGTATGTATGTATGTGCCTTACTTATGTTATTTTTAGCAGTTCTACAATTTTACTACTTTGAATATCTAACAAAATATATACGTATCTATTTATGTATAAATAAAACATGACTTCCTTATTTGATGTACACCGTTGTTTCTACATATGTATGTATCTCTTTGGCTTATACATACATAGGTACATACCTTTGTACGTAAATACATAAATATGTATGTAGAGAACGTTGGATCAATACGCAGATAAAATCACTAGACATTCATTTCCATGTAAATTAAATTGTACATATACACACATGCATAGATATGTCCTGGGCTGTAGTTAGCGATCATATAAGAAAAGCCGAAAAATTCCGGTTTCCTCGTCTTTAAATTTAAACGGACCCCGAGTGAATTTTTTTGAGGACATTGAATGAAAGTAGAAAAAATATGAATATACATATGTACGTGAAGTCAGGACAGATCTAAACAACGAGATAAACAAACAAATCTTGCCGTAGGGAGTAGTTCGCATAACCAAGACTTCTTCATAGTTTTTATTTACTGTAAACCTTCTGCTCTACCTACAGCATTTCCAAAATGATGATTGTAAATTGCGTATAATTTTGAGTCACATAACTTGAAAGGATGCTTATGGGACATGCTAACACACAGAAGAAATAAAAAAGTTTGAAAGTTCTTATTTATGCACCAACTTTTGAAAAAGGCAAGAATAAAAAACAACTAATAGGGTATACTGTATACATACATTCTTAAGACGATATAATTAAAAATATGGCTTTAATTACTTGTAAGGAACTTAATTAGTTATGCACATGTACATATATTAGGTTTTCTTGTCAGAAGCAAGATATGTATCTCTGAAATGTGTGAACATACATACATATGTATGTACATATGCGTTTCAAGAAAAGTTACCATCATTGCTCCTAGATTACGTTAACACTGGCAACTGTAGGCAGTCGTTCAGTAGATGAGTTGTCTGCAGTAGTTGTAAACGCAAGTAGCGTTTGAAAACGAATAAAGACAGTGAATTCGCCACAATTTGTGCAGACTTGGGGGGAGTGAGTAAACAGAGCAAAAAGGTTGATCGCGTTTAACATGGCAAACGCCAGCTTCGATCTCTGTCAGTGCTCAATTCAAGTTGACACACAGCCTTCGCGTGGCCTCCCCTGGATAGCTATACTGCCACCCGCCAGGTAGTGAACCAATGTGTGCAGCGACCCGACCCCCTCTTTCTGGCCCTCCAGGTTGGGGTTGCGCTTAGGGGTAACATCCCTATCGCGTAAAACAAAAATTTGTTTAAAAACAACCAACGGCCTCGAATACGGACGGATTACATGTTGACGACTCCCACGAACGTCAAAAAGGAAACAAATTCCGGATCTGCACCTGGAGCGTTAGGGCCCTCAACAGACCAGGTGCAGCCGGACAACTGGTCAACTCTTTGGACGGCTATAAGGCAGACATTGCCGCGCTCCAAGAAGTGCGATGGAATGGGCCAGGCAAAAAGCGGATGAAAAACTGTGATATATGTATACTACGGAAACTGCTACAGAGAAAATAAACAACGCTTATTCGGATGCGGATTTGTTATTCGAGGCAGACTCAGGAAAAAAGTCTAAAGCTTCCAATATGTAAGCGAACGCCTCATAACTATCCGCATCAAGGACAATTTCGGAAATAAAGGCCTAATATGTGCCACGCCCCCACAGAGGAGAAAGATGACCGACATAAAGACGACTTCTATGATCTCCTAGGCAGAACAGATATGACACCAAAATCGTTCTAGGAGATTTTAATGCGAAGCTGGGTAAGGGAGCTATCTTTAAACGAGTCATCGGAAAGCACAGCCTACACAACACCATTTCAGAAAACGGACTAAGACTAGACCCAGAAGGATCAAAGCATAGGCCAGAAGGCGAAGATAACCAAAAACCACTCCTCGGAGGCGGGCACATCACACAACAAAACCCCTTCTTACCAGCGCGGAAAATCTTGCGAGACTGCGCTTCAGAATCTAGTTGGGCGAATTGAATGCGCGCTCGAAAGGAAAGAGTACGCGCTGGGCATTTTCATCGACATTGAGGGAGCTTTTGATAACGCAACTTTTGACAGCATGTGCAACGCTGCCAGACATCATGGCGTCAGGATTGGCTTTGGCTGGATACTGAATCTGGAAAGGATAGTCTTCGCATTTTCACGGATGGCTCCAAGTCTGGGCGGGGGTTCGGTGCTGGAGTCTTTTTTGAACGCGAAAACATCCGACTGCACTTCTCGTTAGGAAAGTATGCGTCTGTCTTCCAATCAGAGATATATGCAATCCTAATGGACATGCACTATGGTGTGCACTATGCGTCTGTAGTGACAGCCAAGCTGCACTAAAAGCTGTGTGTAACCCCTTAACTAGCTCCAAATTAGTGCTTGAACTCAAGTCCTTCTTGAACAGAGTCGGCAGACTAAATTCATTAAAACTTGTATGGGTTCCAGGCCACTCTGGGATCCCAGGAATTGAGATCTCTGATGAACTCGCTAGAATGGGTTCAGAGGAGAGCTTCTCAGGACCTGAACCCGCTCTAGGTCTACCTGCGTCCACGGTAAATTCCTATATTAACGATTGTGTATTTAACACACACAACCGTAGATGGAGGGATTGTCCGGGTTGCAGGATGACTAAGCGCGTATGCCCTGATGTCTGCAAAAAATCTGCAGCATTCCTCCTGTCTTTAAGGAGAATCGACTGCAGAAGGCTTGTGGGAGTTATCACGGGCCATTACACTTTTGCCAACCATCACTACGTGCTCGGCATCAGTGAGACGCCTACCTGTGCTGCATATGGCGAAGAGGAGGATGATACTGCAGAGCATTTCCTCTGTGACTGCGCACCCTTGGAGCCGACGTGGTGTGTGCCGAATCCCTTAGCTCTACATCACTGAAGCTCCTTCAAATTTTTCTCCGGGAAACGAGGAAAATACATTAATGTAAGGTGTCTGTCTGGAGTACAATGGACCAGTGATTGCGTCTGAGTGCTCCAGCGGATAGCAGAACCCTTCAACACAAAAAAAAAAAAAAAAAATCTCGTAGTAGCAAGTATACGATTCCCACAACTCAACATCTATAAGGGGACCTGGCGGTTTTTCGATCAATCGACAATCAATCAAATTGGTCACTTTGCGATCGACGGTATCCGAACCTTTCGAGGAGCCAACATCGACTCGGATCATTACTTTGTTGCAGCAAAGGTACGGATGTCAATTTCTCGGAATCAACGGAGTCGAGCAAGAACACCAACATTTAACGTCGGAAAGCTGCAATCGCAAGAGACCGCCAGGACCTTCGCCGATCAAGTTTCCCTCAAGTCCCGATGCAATGGAGTCACTGTCAGAACGCCATCAGAGAGGCCACCTCAGATGTACTCGGTTTCAAGCCACCTTCTTCGAGAAACCCCTGGTTTGATGACGAATGCAGACGGGTCCATGTAGAGAAAAAGAATGCTTACATGGCTACACTGCATCGATGGACAAGAGCTGCCCGTAAGCTCTATGTACAGAAAAGGAGAGAGGAGCATGCGCTTCTGAGAAGAAAGGAGCACAAGGAGCGCGAGATCGAGGAGGTGGAGAGCTGTTATTGCAGGAACGACGTTCATAAGTTTTACCAAAAAGTAAATCGAACATGCCAAGGTTATAAAGCCAGAGCAGAAGCCTGCAGGGATGAGCGAGGACAACTAATAGTGGAGTCACAGTCGATTCTGAGATTGTGGAAGGACCACTTCTTCAGATTGCATAACGTCGATGATGATTGTGAACGAACCATTCAAAATGGACGAAGATGAAAGAGAATCCCGTCCACCCGACCTAGATGATGTTAAGATAGCGATAACGAAACTTAAGTCTTATAAAGCTGCTGCAGCAGACGGACTTCCCGCAGAACTGTTTAAAGCAGCTGGCGATGAGCTGATTAGGAACCTGCACCACCTCATCTGCAAGATACGGTCGGAAGATTGCATGCCCGATGAATGAAATACAAGCATCGTTTGCCCGTTCCTTAAGAAAGGAGCCCCCTATGGCTGCGCCAATTTCAGAGGGATAAGTCTCCTGAATATTGCGTACAAGATCCTCTCTGCCGTACTGCGTAAGCGCCTGAAACCGTTCGTGGACAATCTGAGGTTCCTACCAGTGTGGTTTCAGGCCAGGAAAATCCACGTTAGACCAAATATTTACACTATGGGGAATATTGGAGAAGGTCGACATATTTCAGGTCGACACTCACCATCTTTTTGTTGACTTTAATGCCGCATATGGCAGTGTTTATAGAGACGAGCTATGCAGAACTATGTCATGTTTTAACATTCCTGCCAAACTCGTCAGACTGTTCAAACTTCCGCGTGCAATTTTTTGGTCCCATTTGTGTAAACGGAGAGTGGAGGAGGAGATCCAACCATGAACTGTACGGGCTGTACAGCGACATCGGCCTAGTTAGACGTCTTCGGATCCAACGTCTAAGTATGCTGGGTCATGTAGAGTGAATGCACATCACCGCTCCGGCCCGCAGAGTCCTCGACACCAACTCCGAGGGACGACGCAGCAGAGTACGACTGCTTCTAAGATGGCGCGCAAGTTAATATCATAGAGCATTGGTTTGATCCGTAAACAATGTAAACAAGCTGCGGTCAAATCATATGCAACATATACATATAATTGTGGGAAAACCAATAGACGCCAACGATCATTGTTGACACAGCTGCGACTTAATGGCAAAATGCCATTGTCAAGTGGTTGCAGCTGCATCGGCATATTCTTCGTGATCTGTATAAGAAGTCCAAGGTCCAGTAAAAGTAATTTAAGTGATAAGTTCAAAGTCCATCAAAGGGACGTTGTCAAAGAACAGCACATACTATATAAGGCACTTAATGTTAATCTGTAGACCAGCCATCAGCGTCAGAATGCTTACGACTAAGTTTCTCATCAACACCACAGGACTCACGATCAGTTTCTCATCAGCGTCAGGCAGTTCTTCATCGGCTTCAGGCGATCAACATCCAGTTCTTCATCAGAACCAGCAGACTGAGGTCAAGTTCGTCGTCAGCACCAGTCACCCAACCGCAGTTAACACATGAGTATCTGAAGACATAGGTTGAGTTCCTAATCCACACCCGACAGCTCTACACCAGTTTCCTGAACAAGCACACCGGCAAACGCAAATGGAACTCCGCAACATCGACAAATAATATTAAGCTAGGCTAAGTAATAAGTTGCGTTAAAAAATGAATTCGCATAGGTGGAAAGGGACCTCAACCAACTGGGAGTGCGGCACTGGAAGCGGTTGGCCAAACATCGTGCCGGCTGGAGAAGCTTGTGGGTTGAGGCCCACCCCGAACTGTAGCGCCACCTAAGTAAGTAGGTAAGTACATATGTATGTATGCACAAGTTTAGGAAATGCGAATTAACGAGTATTTTGTTATACTAACCTTCGAATAATTAAAACGTTGTTCCTATATTTATTATCTTTTTTCATATAGCGCAAAATACCATTAATTAGTACCACTGTACATACATACATATGTATTCTAAATTATTGTATTACATTGGGTTTTGTCAGATTGCCGCTGTTATTCGATGATACTTTCAAGCCGTGATTCGAACCCGGTGATGATGTTTTCTTTAATACATTTTATTTTGTGTATGTATTAATGAAAAAAAAAAAATGGAATTAATTTGAAGACAGCGCTTAAAAAGAAAAACAACATAATTGCTTAAGCACAGGTGTACATGATGTACATAATATTGAAACTGGCACAAAGTTTAAAATGAAATATTGAAATCGACCATATGGCCTCTCATGTACCAGTGCAAAAACAAAGACTCATTCGTAAAGTTAAGTTCCGTTTTTAATTAACTTAAGTTTTCTGTTGCTTGTTAAGTACCTATTTCTAAGAAAGCATATATGTATGTACATAAAACACAAGAAAAAGTTTTAAGAATTAATATCTACCTTTCTGAAAAAAAAAGAAACATTTTCAAGAAAGCTGTTAGTTCACATTTATTTTCCCTTGCTTTAATTAAAATATTCAGATTTACTTGCGAGATAATAAATTGTGGTTACATATACTATGTTAAATGAATAGAGTAAGCACAATACAACAATTGACGATAACAAATAAATCCCAAAGGTGTAATATACAAACAAGATGCAGAGAAGAAAGTTAAATTTCAGGTGAAAATCTTTGTACAGATTTATACTAGCATTGATGTATACACCATTTTATCCTCTCCACAAAGGCAGTGTTGAGAATAACTTTCAGGCTGAGATATTTACACCCCATTAAGGAAGGAACTTTTTTTTGTCGTTTTATGGACTTTTCAACCCTCAGGCAGAGAATTTGCATAACTTGAAAATAAAGAGAATGGAACCAATATCGTACTCACACAGGTCTTCCTGTTCATTTCTTATAAAATTTTTTTTCCTGATATGTGCCTCAAACATGTACATATGTATGTACATACATCATGCGAAGATACGCAGAATATTTCATGTGATTATCTTTTCTTTTAATGCTTGCAGAAGGCTATATTATCTACAATACTAATGTATTTAGTAAACGATAAACAAATAAACATTAGTAGTTTGTCCTATTGCATTCAAACATAATATAATAATTAAACAGGCAAAATTCGTTTAGGCATCTTTCCTATGTATGTATCCTTTGCACGAGACGCAAAAAGTCGAAAATCTGTTGCACTGTTGCTAAATTTTTTTTTAAGTAAACATACATAGTAAACAGTGGCAGTATAAAACATTACTGTGCAACATTACTTTATTTTTAAATTTATTACTAACCCCATGAAAGGCTTCATTCAATTGATACAATTTATAGCAAAGCATAATTATGTATGTGTATATGTATCTCGATTACTCTATTAGGTTGCTGTGGAATGCATTTTCTTACTTTCTACTTTCTAATTTATCATTTTCTTTTAATCGTCAAACCACCCATTTCAAACCATTGGGACTACAAAAGATTAAAATATTTTCTAAACCCCTTGTCGTGCTTCGTGCGTGACTACTATTGCCTATGATAGATACATACATACATATGTATATGTACATATATGTGTGCCATGGATCTGGTAAATTTGTTTATCCGAGTAAGTATTCATTGAATAGAACCTACGCAATTTTGCTCCACTAACAAAAGTGAGAGCATTTCCTCAATAACGTTAATTGAAGGAATGTATGTATATACACATATACATACATACATATGTACATGTAAATAAATAAGTCATCATATACAATATATATAATAGGGATAGACATTTGTTTTTCCTTTCCCATATATTTTTTAAAATTTTTGTTGAATTTAATGTAGACAGCACATTCATGTAAACGATAGGGCAGCTATTCACAAAAGGGTATTACACATATACATACAAACATATAGGTTCACCCCCTACCTTACTGTCAATGTTAAGATATACATAGGTACCTATAGAATATTTGTTACGTAGAATTCACTGTTTAAACTTTGCAATAAACAGTGTTACTTACATTTTGGACTAACAATTAGTCACCTACTACACATAGAAAATTAAAAAAAAATAGTTGTTTATTATAATTGTTATATTGTTGTACAGTTTGTATTGTTAAACGCGAACGCCAAGAATGTTTGTTATTTGCGTGTAACTTTGCTTTGCTTTATAATCTAACTTATTTGATATTCCTTATTCAACTATTATTTCTGCATAACGGCTCCATATATTCATATAAAATAGTGGATCTAAAGATATATGCATGTATGTATGCCTATATATGCATGTGTAAGTGCGTTTATTTCTGAAGCACTTGTAGGCTAAAGAATGACCTTTGTAAAATATAAGAGAACCTTTTCAGTGGTTTTAGTACACATACATCTGTTGAATTATTTTAGTACACTCCTTTATACCTATGCATATGTGTAGATCTAACGCAAAGAGAGGACTTGTTTGAACAGTTCTAAAACTGCCTATCCCCGAATACAGAACTTTTGTTCGTTAAGAAAAGCTTTAAAGAGAAGAAAAAGATATAAATTGTTACATAATGATACAAATCTCGAATATTAGATAGCGAAGCTACGCAACAAAATGTCCTAAGTTATTTTTAAATTGCATACTCAATATTTATGTGATTCCTTCTTTTTATATATATATGCCTACACATATAGAAAGTAGTATACAAAATGTGCATGTGCATTTAATGATTGATAGATGGACCCATTCAATTAACTTTAGTTTAAGAATAAACCGTTTTGCATATTTATTTCATACAAGATATAAGCAAAATACGCTACCGAACCGTAAAAAACAAAAAAATAATTAATATTTACATATATGTACATACATATGTATGATTTGTATGTATACATAAGTCGTATGTTAAGCTAAGGTTGGTAAGGTAAACACACACCTTCCACATATTTCTTTGGGTAACATAAAAAATAAAGTTTGAATGGCATTTAGAAGTTCGAATAGGTAGTATAATGTTCAATTTGTATAATACGTAAGACAAATTTTAATATTATTAATTATGATAAAGGGTCCGCCAAATAACTTTTTTTTTTTTTTTTTTGTTTGAAAATGCTATAAAAATGCTTTTTTTTTTAATATTATGCAGTACGGAACGCGTTGTAAACAATAAATACGATTGAAAATACAGGTTATATGTACATATTTATGTACGTACATATGTATGTATGTACATATGTACGTATGTATGCGGAAGTATACCTACAAAAGTACGTATATTATTGGCTTAAGCTTTTAATAATATTTTGTTTTGAGTTACTATGTATATCGGTCATCTTGTACTTATGATCCACATACATATGTATGTGGATATGTTAGTTAATGACAAATGTAACAATACAATACGGTAATGGCACCCTCTGTTTATAGACTGGTTTCATTTTTGTCCAGCCGGATTTCCCACTTTTTACTGAAAACAAAGGACAATGCTTTAGTGCACTGGGATATGAGACCATATTTTCGAATATTGAAATATTGTAACTCGTATATGGGTGCATTGCTTGGATGGCAAACCTTATAGTTACACAAATTTCATTTTTGTTTTTATATGTAATTATATGTAGAGTCTTAATTTTGACGTTTTTATACATACTTTAGAAATTTATAATGCTTGTACACACATGCATATGTATGCATTAGGTATAGGTATGAATTAAAGGTTCTCGGGAAAATGTTCACACTCTCATATGATAATAATGTACACGGTTATGTATGTATGTACATACATCCATATATAGAATTGTCTTATAAGCATACACACATACATATATACGAAAACATATGTAATATGTACTGAGTGTGGTCGATATTTCTTTTGATGGTGTATCTAAAATTCTTGAATTGAAAATTCTTCATGAAGAAATCCAATTAAGTATTTGCAAAGCATTCTGGAAACGGCTCCAGTCAACAAATATCATGAAGCAATTTTCAATTTATTTCCTATTTATGGTTATATATCCTTATTTGTACATTTATACATGTACATGGATATGTGCGTACAGAATGCTTCTAATGTCATTTGTCTGTATCTATGACCAATAGATAAATGTGAAACAAAGAAAATAATATCATATATGTATATGTATGTATGTAACATTAAATTTTAATCGTACGATATTGTCCTAAGCAAAATATGCATATATTCCTACATGTGTACATACATACATACATATGTACGTACATACATCTATCTGTTATTAAGTCTCGTAAAACGTATTGATGGAATCCTACATTATGTCTATTACTCGTTTTTCCATTAATTTAGCCCAACAACTAGCTCTTCGTTGATTGAAAGGCTTTGCATTGTTATTACTTAGTATCAACATTATTATATTTGTATTAATAGAGAGTGGGAAAACCGTAACTTTATAATAAGTCACCAATATTTGGAAATGCTATATCCCGGAAAGCACTGTGGCGCAGTGTGTTGGCCTCTGACGCCGGTGACACGGGATCGAATCCCGAGACAGCCATGTCATCGAACGTGTTTTCACGGTGTTTTTCCTCAGCGGGGTTCTGACAATACCCCCTGTAGTAAAATTTTCATGAAAAGCTTCTCGAAATTCGCCGTTTGGAACCGGCAATAAACTGTAGGTCCCTTTCGCCTATTGGAAAATTAAATCACACACAACATGGGTGATTGAGAGAAGCTCGGCTCTGGTTCTTCATGGACTGTAACGCCAACATACATACATATATATATACATGTTTATATATATAAAAAAATATATGGTACATACATAGAAATAGAAAAAGAATACATATTTATATATACTTACAAGTGATGACTAGATCGCAATGCAATTAAGTAAATCAATTGGGTAAGAAAGCTCGAAATAATTAACTGATTGATAACATAGAGGTCCATTTACATTAAATTAAACACTAAACTCGTAATATTTAATCATCCCTTTGAGCTTTATGGATTGTAAAATGAGTGGGGTGGTACAACTTATTTTATACGTACATAAGTCCATGTACACCCGCAAATCTGAAGAGAATTTATAAAACATGTCGTGAAATAAAGAAAACACACAAATGAATGAACAAAGTAGTATACTAACATTCAATGTAGGACTTTCACAATTAACCTAAAAATTTAAAAATAAATAATACTTTAATAAAATAGATCAAAAATGTACGTACCTGAGTACATAATTGTACGCAATAGCATTTGGAATTGTCTGAGTGGTTATTGCAACTATTTGAGACCGACCAAGACTCTTCAATTAAACTATTATGATTGGGTCGGTTTCTTATAGCAGTTCTTGGGTCATCTACGCTTAATTGTACAGCCGATTAGTTTAAATTATTTTTAAGTTTATCTAATTAGTTGAGGCTATCCACATCCATCCTCAGTAATTGCCGAAATACCCATACCGGCAGTTGACATGCCAGAACCAAAACCTTCGTGTTTGATGGCCAAAATTAAATGTATGTCATTAAGCATTTCCTTTGTCTTCTTTCACTCTAGTTGTCTACGGTGACTAAACAAAATAAATTTGTTCCCATCGCTAAAGAGAACACCATTCCAGAAACTCTAATCTAAAATTTCGTGTAGTATACATAGTCTACTCTAAATGCTTTTTTCCCTTTTTTTTTTTGGCCTATGTGCAGCTCCTTCAGAGGATACATACTGAAATCTACTATTGATAGTAAATGGGTGTCTTATTCGATTATATAATTATCACTATTCGTCAACCCAGCGGACGAGCTAAACGTTTTTTTTTTTCCAGCTTTTTTGTTCGTATAAGGCTAACTAACAATCCTATTTCGAAGAAATTTCGACAGGATACTTACTTTTTCGAGATGGCATAGACATCAACTGAGGCAAATATAGAAAGCAAAGACAACTAGGAAGTAGTCGATACTCTTACACAAAAGATACTAAATGCGACAAATCGGCTATTTTGGTCATAACACTCGACAACGTCAGATTAAATACATAATCATAATTAAATACAAATACAAAAATAGTGTGTTGGCCTCTGACGCCGATGACACGGGATCGAATCCCGACACAGCCATGTCATCGAACGTGTTTTCACGGTGTTTTTCCTCAGCGGAGTTCTGACGAAACCCCCTGTAGTAAAATTGTCATGAAAAGCTCCTCGAAATTCCCCGTTCGGAATCGGCAATAAACTGTAGGTCCCTTTCGCCTAGGGGAATATTAAATCACACGTAACATGGGTGATTGAGAGAAGCTCGGCTCTGGTCCTTCATCGGCTGTAACGCCAAGATACATACATACATACATTGTCATTTAATATTTATCCTTACTTACTTACTTAGGTGGCGCTACAGTCCGGTGCGAATCGGTGCCTCAACGAACAAACTTCTCCAGCTGGCATGGTCTTTTGCCAGCTGTTTCCAACGACGCACTCCCACTTGATTAAGGTCCCCTTTCACCTTAGATTCGGTCGGGGTTGGACTCGAAGACTCTTCGGGCCGGAGCTGTGTTTTCCATTCGCTCTACATGGCCTAGCCATCTTAGACGTTGGATCCGCAGACTTTACAGACAGCTGCACAGCCCGTATCGTTCGTCGTTATATCTCCTCCTCCACACCCCGTATATACAAACGGGACCATAGATCGAACACATAATTTTCCTCTCGAAACGACCAAGGGCCTCTTCATCCGCTTTCGTTAAAGTCCAGGCCTCTGCGCCATAGAGGAGGATTGGGATGATTAAGGTTTTGTACAGCGCAGCTTTGGTCTTTCGAGAGAGGGCTCTACTTCTCAATTGTCTCTTAAGCCTAAAGAAGCAGCGGTTGGCAAGAGTAATTCTGCGTTTGATCTCAGCGCTGGCGTTATTGTCGCTGGTCACTAGTGAGCCAAGGTAGACGAAGTCCTTGACCACTTCGAATCTGCAGCTGCCAATCGTGACGTTCTGGCCGAGATGTCGGTGTTGCGCGTTTTTTTTTTTTTTTGTTTTTGGTTGACGGCATATTCGTCCAATTACGTCAATGTCATCCGCGTACGCAAGCAATTGCGCAGACTTGAAATAGATCGTGCCTCTTGTGTTGGCCAGTGAGTCTTCGTATGATCTTTACATGTACGATGTTGAAGAAATTACATGACAGTCTAAATCTTTGTTTAACCTAAAGGTCTCGGTTAATTCGCCACCGACCTTAATGAAGCAGCGAGAGTTCTCCATTGTCATTCTGCACAATCTGACGAGTTTGGCAGGGATGTCAAAACTGGACATGGCGCTGTATAGCTCGTCCCTATCATACGCGGCCTTGACGAAAAGGTGTCGGTTTGGTATTCTTAGATCTGCCGCAGTGTGAATATCTGACCTATTGTGGACTTACCTGGCCTGAAACCACAATGATGAGAACCTGTCAGATTATCCACGAAGATTTTCAGGCGTTCACACAGTACGGCAGGGAAGATCTTATATGCAATGTTAAGGAGCCTTATTCCCTTGTAGTCGGCGCAGTTATATGAGTCTCCTTCCTTGTGGACTGGACAAACGATGCTGAGATGGTGCAAGCGCCCCACCAGATCATCTCCAGACGCTTTAAATAGCTCGGCAGACAGCGCGTCTGCGCCCGCGGCTTTATTGTTCTTGAGCTTTGAAATTAAATCATTAAACATTTTAATCGAACTTCGTAATGAGAGCGGTTGACTATGTGTTTTTTTATAAAAGATGGATGAAATATTGTCAAAGAGACGAATGGCTCACAGTCTATAAGAATAACCAAACAAGTGTCAAAATTGGTGCGGTATGCTGAAAAAATGCATGCTTCACTCGACAATTTAGTTTGTGAGTCGGACATTTCACCATTTAATAATTGTAAGCAATTCTTGTTAATTCTGATTTAATCTTTTTCCATTCGCGTTGACCGCCTCCTTTTACGGTTTAACAAAGGCCACCCCTTTCACTTATGTCATCTTTAAGTTCGTGGTGATCGAACGAGCGTTAAATCGTGAAATACTCGACTAAGTGACAGCAATCAGTTCTTCCTTCTTTATGTCCACTCCAAAGTGAACAGGTTCTAGTTGAATGATTTACAAAATAGAACATTACCATGCAGTTTTATCTTAATACATTTCTAGTTTAATAATGTAATTCTGAACAATTTTCTACCGTGATCATGATTTACCAAAATGCATGTCTTGTTTTCTTTAAATTGGTTCACCTACTCTACTTTGGCATATACTCGCGAGAATTCCATGTTCACATTTTCATGTCTCCCAGAGACAAAAAGAAACGCACCAAAGCAATTGGTGAGGTTTTCATGGATTCATTTGAACACGGAAGAAACTTGCCTACCACGCTAAGAGCTTCATCGCCATTAAACACTTAAAGGCAGTGGATGTAACAAAAGGAAAGACATGTAGATGCATATTGTTTGATATTTTACACACAAAACTAAACATGTAAAAACTTGAGATAAGTACATATGTACATATGTATATGTTAAGATAAAATAATCCCTATATCCTTTAATTTTTTATTTTTCGTTTTTTTTGCTTTCCAATAACTCAGTGATAGCTGAGGGATGGCATGCGATTTCATTTCTAGCACATGTGCATATGTCTACATGTGCACTCCCTTCTATTTTTTATCAATTTGATTACGATTAACATTTACAGTCACCTACATAATGCCCATGTCATTTGACCGACGAATCCATAACATGGCTTTCTGTATAAAATGAACAATAGAAACATTAGTTCGGACCTGTACACCAATGTAAGGTTTAGAAAATCGCGAAAGGAACAATCTCGTTCAATCTAATGCTTTTGTTTTTTATTTATAAGTTTAGGTACATAGAGTAAACGTAGTTCATGAGTGAATTTAGGTAAAAATATAACAACAACAGGTTAAAGATGCCGCTGGTTCTTCTTGGTTCTTCTTCTCTCGGTGGCTGATCGTCAAAAGAGGAAGCATTCCCGTGTCGCTCGTTCGCTTCCCTTTCGATCTGTGTTCAGTGCTGCATTTTTTAGTGCAGTGGACTTCTATGCTGCCAAGTCGACGTTCTTTCCGACCTACAACTCGGCCTTCCTGATATTCAACGCCCCGGTGTACTAAGTATTAGGTCATTACTAGGTCTCAGATCATCGCGAGCAGGTTTCCGCATCTAAGGTCATCTTTGGTAAACACTGGAATTTCGAATCATCGTCATCGCAATGGGCTTTTTGTTTGAGGTTATCGCTGGTGAGAATTGGCTTCTGAAGTCATCGCTGTGCTGGTAGTCGTCTAAATTTGGTTATTGTTCTTAGGTCATTGCTGGTAAGTTTGTTTCATTGCATCTAAAATAAATGACGGCAATCGTCTAAGATCATCGCTGGTAAGTATTGACATCTAAATCATCGCTATTAATCATCTCAATGGGGTTTTTAAATCTTTTAAATTCTTGATTATGGTCATCTAGGCTAGTTTTTAACTTCCTCATTGTCGGCAATAGTTGTAGTATCCTGACTGTACTGAGAATAACTGTTTTCATCTTCCTCCGAACTTTCATCGTGTGAAGACCAAGACTTCATATAATCTGCACTCGTGCTTGTTTTTTTTGGGCCTTCGGTCTGACCAAGCTTCACCACATCATAGCGGTCATTGAATCCGAATCTTATTACTCTGTAAAGACCCAAACATTTACTATGAATTTTGAGAAGGTTACCGAACGGAGTCCTTTTGATCGCCACCAGATCTCCGACGTCGCACTTCTGTGCAGGTTTTCTTCTTTTGTTGTAGTTAGATTCGTTTTCTTTCTGGGTTGTTTCAATTTCCCTTCTAGCGTCTTCACGGATAATGTCGCGTTCTTCGTCGAAGATATCCAGGAGTTCTGCAGTCACAACTTCGGCAATTCGTACATCTTCTTTAGTCCTCATCTTGACAGACAGAACTGGACTCGTCAAACTCAACCCCGCAGAAAATACGTGGATTTCTACACTGACGGGTCTAAAACCACAGACGGGGTGGGCAGTGGAATATTCTGCAAAGAACTTAAAATTTATAAAGCTCTAAAATTACCAGATCACTGCAGCGTTTTCCAGGCGAAACTGTTGGCAATAAAAGAGGCTTTGCCTTGGCTGAAGTGGAACGTAATATCCACCACGGATATTCGAATTCTCACAGACAGTCAAGCAGCCTTAAAGTCGTTGGAGTCCTATGTGTACACATCAAAATCTAGTGTCGACTGTTGCCGATCTCTTAACGAGATGACAGAACAGTTCAACATACAGCTTATCTGGGTACCGGGACACAGCGACATTACAGGTAATGAAAAAGCCGACACACTCGCCAAACAAGGAACGACGCTACAATCAATCGTGGCTTATGAGGGATCACCCCTAACAACCATTAAACATAATCTAGCCAATCTCGCCAAGGCCGAGACGAACCTGAAATGGACCCAGGGACATACCTGCGTCATCACCAGGCAAATCTGGCCTCGGCAGAAGCTGTCAGGACGAGGAGGAGGTCGATTCCATTCACCACCTTCTCTGTGCCTGTCCAGCTTTTTGCAACATCAGGAAACGTTACCTAGGCTCTTACTTCCTTAACGGTCTGACAGACGTCCAGAAAGTAGGGATACCTGACTTTCTTAACTTCTTAAGAAGCACAAAATGGTTCCACGAATAGGGGGGTAAAACCCCCTCGTAGCTGCACAACAGGCCTCCCTGGCCTATGTGCATTTTTCTCAATTCTGGGAAGACTACAAACCTACCTACCTACCTAGTCCTCATTTTTACACCAAACGTAAGTTCGAATGGACATCGTCGCGTGCTTCTACTTATACTGGAATTTAAGAATGATTGTACTCTATTAGTGAACTTATACCAATCTTAAGGTTTATCTGACGATAATTTAGTGAGTATTGGAATGGTAGTTCTATTCAATTGTTAGAGGTAAATGCGGCGCCCTTGTCGGTTATAAACCGAACTTTGCAAATTAAGTTTTTGCAAAACTTCAGCCGTTCCCACTGTTTTCGTTGGGTAAATCCGCACAAATTTACTAAATCCGTCTACTACGACCAAAATGTATTTATACAATTTTCCGGTAGCTGCTAGAGGTCCAAGGTGATCCAGATGGTAAGTGTGTAGAGGGCGACCTTCTTTTGGAATACATTTAATACAATTGAAGGGCTTATTGCAATAACATGATAAGCCACATTGTCTCAAAAATTGAGATTTTAGTGACTTTCCACCCAGGTATACCGTAGCTAACAATTTATTAAAAATAATTAAAAGTTCAAATGTTTGTTACCCTATTTTGTATGTTTATCTTTGAAACCCATTTTCCCTATTTTTGCTTTTGTGGCTTGTCATGTTATTGCAATACGCCCTTCAATTCTCCTGCATTTTTCAATTTTTTCGCGTAGGTTCGGGATCGAGTATTCCTGTTTAATGATTTTCTCAACCTTTTTTACGGCAAAATGTCCTCGGTCGTGAATTATTCTTTTAAGCTCTTTTTCCATACCCTTCGGGACACCCTTTTTCGAAACAAAGCTTTTATAGCTGCTTTGTTTTAACATTTTTAATATGACGATGCTCCAGCTGATAATCAAAGTCTTGCAACAATAGCACGCATCCTGCAATTTTTGGAGCCAAGTCCTTTTTTTCCATCGTCATTTTAAAGGCCGCACAGTCAGTAACTATTTCAAAGTGGAGTCCTAAGAGTCCTAAAATATCTGGAAAGACCAAGAAAGTTTTGGATGCTTTTATTATTTTTAGGCTCTGGAAAATGTGAAACGGCTCCTGTCTTCGCTTTCGACGGATTGATACGCCCTTTGGAGATTTTGTATCCTAGATATTCAGTCTTAGTACAGAGGAAATTATATTTTTTTCCATTTGAAGTGAAGACCATGCGGAGTCGCTAATGAAAATACTTTCTCTAGATTTGCAATAGCTCCTTCGTAGTCTTTTGCACGTACAATTAAATCATCCATGTAAATTTAGATGATTTTATCTTTAATATGCGGTTGAAATATTTTATTTATATATTTTTGAACGATGGTTGGTGAAGTGCACAGCCCAAACGGCATTTTTAAAAATTCGAACTGACCTGTAGGAGTCACAAAAGAGGCCAACTTTCGGCTTTCTTCTGCGACCGAGACATGGAAGAATCCATTCTCGAGATCTAGCGTGCTGAAAACTCTGGCATCATAGAGTTGATCCAACTGATCCTCGATGAGTGGAAGAGGGAACCGATCCCTAATAACCTGTTTGTTTAGCTTCCTGTAATCTACGCAAACACGCTGTGAATTATCCTTTTTCGATGATAACACTATTGGGCTGGCGAACGCCGAAGAGCTTTGCCGGATAATACCTTGCTCATGCCACTCCTCAATTTGCTTATCCACAATTTCCTTTTCTAGGGGTGGAAGTCTGCGAGGGTGTTGAAATATAGGATTTTCATCTTTTAATATGATTTGCATTTCGAAGGTATTTTAACTCTTTTCTGTCGGAGTATATGCTTTAGCTATTTCCTTCTCCTTTTAGACATAAGCTTGGTCTTCCACTTGAACATCGCAATCAGCTTCCTGATATATGGAGAATGATTCCAAAAAATGATCTAACCTCTTTACCTTTACGTCATTCGAAAAAAATATCTACAATTTGAGTGTTCTTGAAAACATTTTGCCCGGAATCATTGGTGTTGAAAGGAATCTGTCGGAAATGACGTGAACTACGTCCTCAAATGTATTGTCATCAATTGAGATTTATACTACGAAGCTTCCTAGGGTTTCTACTCCTTCTTCTGACAGGCCCTTCAGCGACGTATTTTGGCCTGTTAGCTATGGTAAACCTAATCGGATGAATTCATCTGTATGTATCAATGAGACCTTACTACCTGTGTCGAGAAGAGCTCCCAGACAAAAATTCCAGTCGACCAAAAAAACTGTATTGTGGAAAGTGCCAGTAACCCCTGGTAAAACATTGGCCGTTTTGACATGTTTAGGACCGACAATCTCATCAAAGTTGCCGCGCTCTCGACCTCAATCACCCAAGAATGAACACTATAATCATTGTCTCCACTGAATTCTGGAATTGAATTTGACAAGTCTTGGAGGGAAGCAACGTCACGACTTCCACTTCTCAATAATTCCAGCTCATCCTGCATCAACGACACCTCTACCTCTCTACGAATCGAACTTTCTTTCTCTATGAGATCTTTTCTCATTTTTCTAATTCCCTACTTTTCTCATCTAGCTCTGCCATAACGTCAGAAATATTCAAAGCTTGTGGAGTTCGTGTCGTGCTATTTCTATTTTTTCTCCCCATTTAATTAATTAGATTAATTAGATTTTTCGAAATGTAAAGCGAGAAACAAAATGCATGCAACTAAGAAGAGTAATGAAAGGATTACACCATGTGCGCCGGGTTACTTTTCTTGTCGTTCACGGTGGTATTACTTTCCCTCGATGAAGCTTCTTTGGAGAACACACATTGTTTGGACACGGCTGACACAGCGAGCGAACTGATTGTTTAATGGTTTTTGTTGAAATCTCGGTTTGAAAAATCGTGAAAGGAACAATATCGTTAAATTTAATGCTTTTGTTTTTATTTATAAGTTAAGGTACATAGAGTAAACACAGTTAATAAGTGAATTTAGATAATAGATAATGATAAGTGATTTTAAATATAACAACAACAGGTTAAAGATGCTGCTGGTTCTTCTTGGTTCTTATTCTCCCGGTGGCTGATCGTCAAAAGAGGAAGCACTCCCGTGTCGCTCGGTCGCTTCCCTTTCGATCTGCAATCAGTGCTGCATTTTTTAGTGCAGTGGACTTCTGTGCTGCCAAGTCAACATTCCCTCCGACCTACATACATATGTATGTACATACGTAGCATTTATATGTATACATATGTGTAGAATCATAAATAAAATACATAGCCAAGTTCTTATATTTAAGTAATTGATTTTACATATGAATGATTCCTGTATAATTTTACCTAACGAAACAAAATGGGTTCCTTCAAACAATGAGGTGAACCTGTGTTTTACTTACATTATTTATGCACTCGAAAAAAAACTTAACATACACAGATAAGACTATGTAAGAGTTAGTATATTAATCATAATAAAAATTGAAAAGTTGCCAAGATATTAAATGTTGCCTTTCCCGCAAATCTGTGCCAAAGAATTGTTGCAGTGAGTACGACAGTGTATTATAACTTCCAGTTTATAAGATGTGGTATAAAAAATATTCGAAGCCCTGGAGAAAGTTCGTCGACATGCTTACAAATGATTCTACGTACATACATATGTATGTATGTATGTAACTGGGATGGCTGCCAAATTGTGTGGGTTCTAGATGGTCAAGGAAAGCATATTAAGATTATCATTAAGCGAAAAAAAAAAAAAAAAAAACTAAATCATATGTATGTACATACATATGTATATATGCATATATACATATGTATGTATGTATTTGATTATTTCATTAACATAGTATTGATTTAATTAATTTCGATTGCATTGTGCATTGCATTGTAGAATTAATCTGTGGATATTTTTGTCTGTAGCTAAATGTAACTATTACGAAAACACATTAACGTGGTTTTAAAAAGCCACTAATTGCTCCAACTCTTAAACTCAAGATTTTTAAATTAAAAGAACCCTCAGCTAAGATTAAATTCATAGCTCGAGCAAGGAATATGTACACACATATGTATGTACATATAATGTATGTATATGCTCTACTCATACATACAGACATACATGCTGTAAATTAAAATGTTCACTCATGCGATACACACAGAGATAATCGTAGGAAAAGGGTTGTTTTCTTTTGAAAAGCAATATGCAGTTGCATTTTTTCCAGTCTCTGAAAGCTTTCATCTTCACGGGAACATGAAACTATGTTATGTATGTATATGGTGTATTTATATTTTGCATTGTTATTTTATGTTTGAGAGCACCGTGGCGCAGTGGGTAGTGTGTTGGCCTCTGACGCCGATGACACGGGATCGAATCCCGACACAGCCATGTCATCGAACGTGTTTTTCACGGTGTTTCTCCTCAGCGGGGTTCTGACAAAACCCCCTGTAGTAAAATTGTCATGAAAAGCTTCTCGAAATTCGCCGTTCGGAACCGGCAATAAACTGTAGGTCCCTTTCACCTATGTGAAAATGAAATCACACACAACATGGGTGATTGAGAGAAGCTCGGCTCAGGTTCTTCATGGACTGTAACGCCAACATACATACATACATTGTTATTTATGCATACATACATGTATGTTTGATATTCTAGATATTACCTACTCTATATTCTCGTATTGGTACTTCAGATAAGAATAGAGATTAAAAAATGTTTCATTTAAGTAATTTTATAGAAGTAATTAACCAGTTGCACTAATCACAAGTTATTCAGTAATTCAATTTTAGATATGTATGTATATAAATGCATATTATTGTTTTAATTCCATATAATGACATTATTTACATACTTATGTTTAACTAGATAAACTAAAATGTCATTTTGACCCATTAATATTACGTGATATTGAAGTAACATTCTAATAAAAGTAGAGAATGAGATAAGACCAAGATCACGTAATGGAATCGTGAACATAAGAAAATGTCGTATTTTATTTAATGGGCATGTGTAAATCAACGGCTATACATAATTACATATCTATATTTCTGTGCTTTTCCAAACTAAGGGAAATTACATTTAAGATATGTATGTATATCTCCGATGTAATTATATAAATTATTTCAACTGGAAATTCAGCTTCAATGCAAAGTATCTAGATTTATATATTCCATAAATTCCAGAGATTTTATGGTTGTTTATATTATAAAAAAATGTATTATAATTGGCCTATTTTAATTGGTTGGCCAAAATAAAATAATATTTCTGTTTTAATTTTATGTAAATAAAATTCAAAAAAATAAAGGGATTTTTTAGTTTTCTCGAAAATTATTTATTTATTCATCAATATCTCTTTGTTCTTTTTAAAGTAATTCCCCTTTGATGTATAAGTATAATACACTTGCTACAGCGCTTTTTCCAGCCGTCGATGCACATCAGATATGCGTTTCTTGGTAAAACCTTGAGCAGTTCCAGTGATATGTTTTTTTTTTTTGTATTCTACATCGTGGTGTTTTCAGTTTTAATATGTATGTGTATGTATGTATGTGGCGTTACAGTCCATGAAGAACCTGAGCCGAGCTTCTCTCAATCACCCATGTTGTGTGTGATTTCATTTTTCCCATAGGTGAAAGGGACCTACAGTTTTATTGACGGTTCCGAACGGCGAATTTCGAGAAGCTTTTCATGACAATTTTACTACAGGGGGTTTTGTCAGAACCCCGCTGAGGAGAAACACCGTGAAAAACACGTTCGATGACATGGCTGTGTCGGGATTCGATCCCGATCAGTTTTAATAAGAGGAATCATTTGAAAATCCGGCGAAAACGGTAGCTGAGACATGATTTCGACGTTGTTTTTAGCCAAAGAAATTCTGATCAATAGTAAAAAATCTAAGCACAAGCACATCAAAGTAGGTCTATCTTTTATAAACATAACAGAAAATCAAATCGAACTATATCAAACGAAAAAAGTCGAATCGGAAAGTCTCCAAACCCGGAACCACATGGAGTTATGGCTACTCTAAATGTCTTAGGGTTAAAACAAAGTGCGCAGCGTCTTAACTAACTGATATACTTGTAGGCTATAATTATTCCATTTATACCGATACCAGGCGAAATTGAGATTCGTAGGACATACATACATACATAAGATATTTAGCCAAAAAGGGGAGTTTCGTCATTACCAATATACGGCTATGTTTGGAAAACGCAGGGCGAGTCTTAACAAAATTCTGACTAATCCGGTACTATGGTTTGAACATTATAAAAGTTCAGAGGAAAGTTCTGCGCACTGTTTTTGGTCGTGTGTCGTGATTGTGTTGGAGCAGATTGAGCGATTGATCAAACGTCTACAATTCCGACATCTTCGATTGCTAGCAAAGCTATGTAAAGCAAGTTAATAACACAACTTTAACCTATAGAGTATTTAATGACTGCCCGAAGGCATGATGACGAGCAGTAGGAAAGGTTGAGGCCAAGTTAATCCTAAATTGTGACGCCATTTCAGCAAGAATATCAGTTATGTGAATCGAATATAACGGACCAGGCACAAGCCTGGTTGTCAGGTTTTCTCATTTTATAAGCTACCTCAGAAATAATTGATAGCAATAATGATGTTGAAATTGTAAACAAATGTAAATGTAAACAAAATAGTATGTAATCAGCATATGAAGGTATTAAGCCCAATTACATCAGTCCTTCTGTTGCAGCACTTACATATACATATATACATACATATGTAGGTGTGTATATCTAGATACTAGGCATGTAAATATGTATGTACCTATGTGCTTATAAATCAGCCAATACTCATGAGTATATTCAGTTTTGTTTGCTGCTTTCGTTGGTAAAATAATACATTGAGAGGCGCATTGACCTATAAAACTAGAAAATGTACGATCTCGATGAATAAATGAAAAGGTAAGTAGATCTGATTTCGTTTGAATAAACAACCATGAATAATGTCTTCATTACAAGCAATATGATACCATGATGAGTCATTCTCATGTACATGTGGGTATAATACGAATTTGATGTTATTAAATGTTGACAGTAATTGGTAGAATAATTAGTTCATTATTTAATCGTCATCTAAGATATAGACAAGGAATCAGTTAACTTACATTACAACTATAACTGTATACCTAATGGATTTAAATAAGAATAATTTATTCTTCCTATTTCAGATTATTAAGGCATTAAATTATTTTATTGTATACAATCAATAGGCATGTATGTATATGCTTTTTTCTGTAGGTACACTATACATATTATACTCTTCTTGTCTTACTGCTCTAAAGAAACAAAACAAAAAACAAAAATTATTCAAAAAGTTTACTAAAAGAGAATATCGAAATAAGAGAACTTGTACTAAAATGAGTATCCACCAAAAAATTGACCTGGGAATAGGTAGGTCAGTAGCATACAATTGTACAGGGCGCAGGACTTTACAAGGACTCTCTCTTAAATGCCCTACATTTACTTACACTGCAAATACAATCGAATCAATTGTTACGTTGTAAGTAAAATGTACTTGCACATGTACATACAACCAGAAGTGGAATCAGAAAAAAAAGGTGAACAGAAGCTTAATACATATGGAAGACAGCATCAAAGTCATCACTGGCGAGAACACCATCGCATCGTTTGCAAACTGTAGAAAAAGTTTTCGGGACTATGTGTACCGAATCACTTGTTAGGGTGAAATTCGAACAGAGATGCTATGGAACTTTTAGTACATCCTAGAACGCGAGCAGCAGCAGTCAAAAACCGGTGACGTATTTCCTGCAATAGTTGTAGAATCCGTTAAAAAAATCGAAGCAATGAGATCTTGGAATCTGTTAAAAATATTCGAGTCGATTTTACAAGTGTAATGAGTTTCGTATATAAAACTTTATACTTGTATGTATTTCCCTAAGGGTGTCGCATAGAATTTAAACTATTTTATTCTTTGTGATAGAAGAGCAAAATATAAAAGAAAGAATTTAAGTAATTTTCGAGAAACAGAAGTCATGATTTCTTACGGTTGTTCTTCCTTCCGCGTAACAATAATCACATAGTTTGCATCGTAATCAGCAAAATGCAACTAAAATGATTCCAAACGAGTGTATGTTGAAGTGTAAGTGGTATACCCATTATCACATTTTTCATTAAAGAAAAACAATATTTCGATTCTCTTAGCTTTAATTTGCACACTACCTACATAGATAAAGTGTAAGTGGTTTGACAATTGTTTTGTCTGTTTCAAAGTGTTCTCAATCCATGTGAATTCATTTGCTAGTTCAGATAGTTAAAAATGTTTCTTGGGATTACCTTAATTTCAATATGGATACTACAATCGTCGTTCTGGATAAACGACACTGCTGCCCAACAATCACTAACAGAAAAAATTCCCCTTGGTATGTTAAAATGTTATTGTAGTTGTTATTTCGATATTATTATCTTTATTGTTTGTCATATGATATTGACTTCACTTTGATTAAACTATTTACTTTTTATCTTACTGTGAACTAGGCGCTATATTCGAACAAGGAACAGATGAAGTTCAATCTGCCTTTAAATACGCTATGTTGAATCACAATCTTAATGTGTCCTCACGACGATTTGAGCTTCAAGCTTACGTTGACGTAATAAACACTGCCGATGCATTCAAACTTTCTAGATTAAGTATGTTTTATAAAAAAACAAAAGCAAAATTATTTAATGCGACAGAATTTTAAAAAAAATATGCAAAATAAGAGAGCTGGCAAAAAAATATCAGCTACATATGTACATATGTAATACACCGGTATCCTAGTGGAATATTTGAAACGAATTCCCACATTACTAAACTTAGTATTTTTATATATTTGACAGTTTTTCATGATCATACAAATGATATTCTTATACTTACACAATCGTGTTTTATAAAAAAATCTGTAATGTTATCACTGATATACGAGGGCCTTTCGATAGGTTACTGACTTTAAAATGAAACACTCTTTATTTCTCAAAATTAAATTTATTTTAAAAAAGTAGTCTCTTTATTGCGCCTTGCACTTTCCCAACCATATTACAACTTTTAACCCTTCAAAATATATAATTTGCATCGATAATTCCTTCATTCAATGAGGATTTTTTCGCCTTTATATTAGGAACCAAGAGTTTCTTTTTCTGGAACAATTTCACCCACAGGAGTCAAATTTTTTATTGTCCCTTAATTTATTAATGTATCCATGAATCACCTATTGTTACGAAACGTAAAAATGCACTTGAAGTGCGCTTGTAGAGTTCACAATTCTGCTGCAAAATCTTTATCCGAATCCCATCTTGGCACCCATCTTGCAGATCACTATTTTCATGCACGATTAGAATGACGGTTTCATTTGAATTTGCTACCAAGTCTGCTATTTTGTAAACCTTGATCGCTGTGACGTCATTTGGACCACTTATACGGTCAGTGCGACCCCAACTAAGTTCTATGAACCACTTCTGTGCCATTTCGTACGAGGGAGCAAAGTTCCCAAAATATTTTTTTAAGTCTGTCTTCACCGCCCCAAAAATTATATTTTATTTGAACGAAAAACTTACTTTTCTCCTTTGGGCTAAATTTCACAGATCAGAGTTCTTTTTCAATCACTGTGTAAAGCTAAGTGAGAAAAAAATCCTGTAACTATGCGATCTGCCCGCATCAAATGCGTCACAAATTGCATTAAATTCACTGACTTATCGAATAGCTCTCGGAAGACTAGAATCACATGTGTACACGTGGTCAAAAACCAAATAGCAAAGTTTATTGTCGCTTGCATTAAGAGATAGAACAAAGATAGGAGAAAATGTATTACATTTTGCTATGAATTTCAGTTTGCAACCAGTTTTCTAGAGGTGTGTACTCCATGTTGGGAGCTGTTTCGCCGGATTCCTTCGACACATTGCATTCTTATAGTAACACGTTTCAGATGCCTTTTGTTACACCTTGGTTTCCAGAAAAAGTACAACATTCATTTATTTTTATTTTAATTGAATATAAAGAAATGTACATTGTTATTTAGGTTTTGACGCCGTCTTCAGGGTTTCTTGATTTCGCTATAAGCATGAGACCAGACTACCATCAGGCAATTATTGATACAATTCAATTCTATGGGTGGCGAAGGATTATGTATCTTTATGATTCCCATGACGGTAATTTTAATAATAGACAGTCTTATCATTTATTTAAGTACGTTAAATAATTTAGTGAATTTTCTAAAACAATTTGTAGAATTATTGACATTTATCCCATTTCATTACACCTGTTATTGATCTTATATGTACAACAACGAGCAAAACTGGATACGTAAATTCCACTTAATTCGATAAAATGATTACCAACCGATTTTCATGAATTTGTAAGAATCTTTAATTTCCCAGTGGAAAGTTATTGTATTTTGCGAATTCCCAATTTTGACATATCTCCACGTTTCAAGATCACCAGAATCCAAATCCAAGGTTTTTATAGAGATATATGTGTGTGTGTATATGTGTGTGTTCGTATGTGCGTAAGTGCGTACCGGTTCAATCCACGCGTAATTACGCAACTTAGAACTGAGTAAGTGTTCAGCAAAATCGGCTCAGCCGTTTTTTGTTAGAAATTAAATAACTAAAAAATAGGCAAAAAAATTAACAACACGCGGCGCGTTCCCAAGCAGTCCCCCATCTAATTACTAACCGCGTTCGATGCTGGTTGATTGCGGTGATCGGACGAGAACCGATCAATATGAGATTGCTCGGACAGTGTTGTGGTTGAGTTAAGAAACGAGCAATTATTAAACGCACGCGCTCATGAGTAATTGACTGCGTATATTTTTATTTTCGCTCACGAACACGAATGTGTGTACATTTATGGAAACTCACCCTTGTACGCACTTCATATGTTCGTTAAAGTGAATGCACACTTATGTGCACTTTGTAGGGTGAGTTCTTTTTAACGCACATGTGGAGTGCACACTCGCGTTTGTGAGTTAATATGAGTTGGTTTACTGCTCGGGAGTTGTTTCTTCTTTTTTGGTGGCGTTACAGCCCATGAAGGACCAGAGCCAAGCTTCTCTTCAATCATCCATGTTGTGTGTGATTCTATTTTTCACACAGGTGAATGGGACCTACAGTTTAATGCCGATTCCGAACGGCGTAAGTCGAGAAGCTTTTTTTGGGCAAGTTATACTACGGGGGGTTTTGCCAGTACCCCGCCGTGGAGGGACGCCGCGAAATAAACATTCGATGGCGTTGGTGTTATCAGGATCCGAGCTTGCTCATCGTGCGTCAGAGTCCAACATACTAACTACTGCTCCACGGCGCCATCGGGAGTTGTTTGCACAATGCTTATCATTCCATGTTTTATACATGGAAACATTTCGCTTGAACATTTTTTTTTAATTTTCCGTTTTTATGATATTTTAGTTTAGTCATTTTAGGCTTAATTTTCTATAAAGCTTATGAGAAAAAGGTTGTTTAATGTGCAAACAGAAGTGTGCGTTTCCTTACCCTGGTTTACATGGAGCAACAGCAAATAGGCGGCTTGATACCAAAAACACGCGGTGTTTCCAAGCGTTTCCCCATCTAAGTACAGACCGCGCCCGGTGCTGGTTGATTGCGGTGATCAAACGAGAACCGATACATTACCCATTATTCGTCTAAAAATCCTACCGCAGCTTACAAAAAGAGCTAATGACCTTGAAACACCTGAACAAATCTTCACAAATTGTAGCTAAGAATCATTTCGATCACGTTAGCTTTCGCTTTCAAAAAAAAAAAAAAAAAGCAGGGGCATCATAATCGGTCCATTCGTTCAGGAGTTACGATGCCACACACAGACCCACAGACACCTCAAAGCTCACATCTGATTTTATCATACTGAGCTGTAGAATCAGCATATGGTACAGCACACCATTGTTTTGCTAATTAAGAATGGACATTCAATGCACGATACAGCGCAGATTTCGGTCTGTGTCATTGCACTGTACTTTTGGTACGAAAGAGAAAGATTTTTGAGACGGTCCACAAAAAAGGTGGGCTGGCAAAACTTTAAACAGATGGAGGTGCTTGCCTTAGGGAGTATCTTATGACTCCAAAAAACGCCAAAACACCTAAAGCAGTTGCAAAACTGATCTCCAAAAATGTAAGCGAGTGGACGGCTAGAAAGGCTCTTTGCAGAATTAAGCTGGTGTCCGCTGCAAAAGAAGTAAACAACACAACACTTTTAGAAAAAAAACATAAAAACTGGGATAAGTTCTGCTAAAAACATTTGAATTTGAATCAATAGGTTTCAGTTCGACGGTAACGCATGTAATGGTACCGATCAAACGAGACCTGATGATGGCGATGGGACTGCTCCACTTGGTGGCATGGTATTCCATTGGTTAAACTTGAGTGCATTATGAAAAAGGAAAATAATTTGGATATTCCCCAAAGCAATTTTGCTCGGTTTAATTAAGGAGTGCACTTATCTAAGGAAGGAAATAGTTTCTCAACAGTACGGCGATCCCAAGCCCAGTCAAAATCGCCAAAAATTTCCTTGAAGATCAGCCTGTTCAGAATATCGCGTAGCCAGCGCAAGGACCGAATTTAAATTCAATGGAAAGTTGATAGGCTATTGTTAAAAGGAAGACGGGTGCTTGAAAAAGCACGAATGAACTTAGATTAGTTATGGCTAAGACTACTGGCTAAATGGTCAAGTCTTCTCCATGAAACCATTCAGCATGTGGAAGAAAGTATGCCCAAGGCAATAATGTATAGCGTTTTGAGAAATAAATGATCGTGGGCAAAATACTAAAAATATCTGTTAAAACACGTTTTTTTTCTAAAAGTGCATTATGCTGTACTTCTTTCTCCTTTAGATCTTGTACTTATGTAATTTCGTTCGTTGTTGTCTAATTTTTTCCGCAATAAGATAATGAATGAATGCACAGTGGCGCAGTGGTTAGTGTGCTGTACATCTACGCATGTAAGCGAGTTTGGGATCTCGATAACACCAACGCCATCGAATGTTTATTTCGCGGCGTCCCTCCTCGGCGAGGTACTGGCAAATTCCCCGGAGGTATACTCGCCATGAAAAAGGTTCTTGACTCACGCCGTTCGGAATCGGCACTAAACTGTAGGCCCCTTTCACCTGTGTGAAAAATAAATCACACACCAACATGGATGAATGAAAGAAGCTTGGCTCTGGTCCTTCATGGGATGAAACGCCACCAAAAAGAAGCTAATGAATAAATAATAAAAAACATTTTAAAACCGGTTGACATTCATTTTATTCTCGAAAAATAGAAATCAATTAAAATTATGTATTCCGTTTTGATCGCCTCTGTATGCAAATATCATAGGGAAATAGTGAAATACTGAGAGAGTATTTATTAATTCATCTTACCATTCGTTAAATGTGTGTAGTTAATTATAAAATATTGCTTTATTTATTCAATTACAATCATTTATTTACTTATAATTAATTGATTTACCTTCGTATTCATGTATGTATTTATTTATTTTTTTATTTGTTTATTTAGTTACTTATTTATTTATTTATATATTAATTAATTTATTTATTTACTTATTTGTTTATTTATTTAATTATTTATTTATTTATTTTTGTTTGTGTATTTAGTAATTCATAATTTATTTTTTTACTACTTTAGTAGTATAATTAGCATAATTTCATTTTTATTTTTTTTTTTTGCCTCCTTTTACAAATAAAATACAAAATTGATGACCGATTATAAGTATGATACAGTTGAAAGATATGATATTTTATATCACATCTCTGTACTACTACTTTTGTAAATTCTGCGATAGTAAACTAACTAACTACTGAGAGAATACGTTGATATCACTAATCAGCCCTCAATCATCTACTTATCATTTGGAGATGTCCAATTAATTTGTGAAAACATGCATAAATAATGTATTTAAGTGCATAGATTCGCAGAGGTATATATGTACATACATATGTATAAAATTAAAAAAAAAAACAAAGTATACGTAATACCTAAAAAATATGTATGATAAGGTGTTGAATTAAACAAAAGTTTTGCAATTGAAATCTGCTGAGATGATGGAAAATCAGAAGTTAAATTCAATTCATTTTAATAAACAAACCGATAAGATCGTACATGACATAAAATTTAAATGGTGTGAGCTGCTTCATTCTACTTACTTATATGTATGCATGTTGGAATGGTGGGTGGAATTCCGAGAGCCTAATTCAACGTTTAATAGAACACGCAACCAGCAAAAAGTCAACTATATCAAGTATGAGTTTTAAGCGATTACTATCACTTACGAGAAAGAAAATAAATACATAAATATTTAAAATGAGATTAAATTGATCTATCTACGCCGCCAACTTCCCATTCGATGCCCTTAAAGACTATGGACCAGTCTGTTTAAGATTGCTCGAACATTTGGCTGCTGTTGTGTTCATACTCTACTAAATTGTCATAATTAAAATTACAAAGCCATTTTTAAATTTATTGTAAACATAATCAGGTCCTCTATCGTTATAAAGATAACTAGAGACATACATAGATAACTTGATTGATTTGGAATCAATTTCATTCCATGCATAATTATATGCTCAAAATTTAATGAGGTTTGCAAAAAAATTCAATTGGCGATTTACATAAGCACATGTAGACCCTCTACATCTTTCTATCTTCTGCCCGCACTGTGTCGCCGACATAATAAGGTTATTAGACCTTGAGTGCGCGCAAATTATTTAAAAAAAAAAAACATAAATTCACACTTGGAAGCATGATACGTAAAAATGTTAAAATGCACTTTAGAAAATAGGTACATAGTACAATATACAAATTTCTAAATATTGACAACAGTAGACTATGACACAGTATATGTATGTATTTCACCCCTCATTCTGGCCATACACACTTGATTTGAAAAAAGATTCTCAATCCAGGGTCTCTTAAAATAGGAAAAAAAATTCAAAGAACATATCAATATACATATATATGTACATATTAACATATGGTACACGAATATCCACACGAAGGTGATTGAAGGTTTTGTTTAAGTGTGTGTGTTTTTTTTTTCTTTTTGACGTGACAACGTCTATTAAATCGGTTAGCGCTGAAATATGGGATGCCGAATCGCAAAAAACGCAGAAAAATGTAGACTAACCGTGTGAGTAGGCGTGGCCTAGCGAGTATGTAGTAGTGAGTTCGCGCGAGAATTATCAACATGTCAGATAAAAAAAATTCAGCGTCGTTTAGTGGAATTAAATCAAATAAAATCATATCATAGACCTATTGTTAATAGAATATTAGAAATAAAGAACACTTCAACGTTTGAGTATAAAATTGTCCTATTCAATTAAATACATGTATAATACTGTAATATGAAAATAAAACATTGAAATCAATAAAAAAATTATATGTAATTGTTGCATATATAATATTTATACCTCATTCATAAAATCGTATAATAGACGTTGTCACGAAATAATGGATTTGGCTAGTAACAGCCAATCTAATAACAGTTTTTTTCAACTATAATTCCAATTAATATTATTTATAATAAATTCCCCTTTGGCTATTTATGCTATTTCTACAGGTTTATTAAGACTACAACAAATATACCAAGGTTTAAAGCCTGGAAATGAGTCATTTCAAGTAGAAATGGTTAAACGAATAGCAAATGTAACAATGGCGATTGATTTTTTACACACTCTTGAGGACTTAAGTCGTTGGTCAAATAAATACATTGTTTTAGATTGTCCAACAGAAATGGCAAAAGAAATCCTTATTACTCACGTAAGAGACATTGCCCTTGGGAGACGAACATATCACTATCTTCTTAGTGGATTGGTAATTTAGTTTAGTATTGAGAAACATAGTATTATTTTAAATTTAATTAGGTAATGGATGATCGTTGGGAGAGTGAGGTCATTGAATTCGGTGCCATTAATATAACAGGCTTTAGAATAGTTGACACCAATCGTCGATTAGTGCGTGAGTTTTACGAAAGTTGGAAGCGGTTAGACCCCTTAACTTCGATTGGTGCTGGAAAGGATTCCATTTCAGTAATTAATTGATACTTGCATATTGATTTATGTGTAACTTTTCCTATCTTATAGGCTCAAGCAGCCCTAATGTATGATGCAGTTTTTGTTTTGGTGGAAGCATTTAATAAAATCCTTCGAAAAAAACCAGATCAATTTAGAAATAATGTTCAGCGCCGTAGTCAAACATTGTTGCCTTCTTCCGCAAATGGGACAACGGTGTCCGGTAATAACAATATGGGAAGTACCACGCGTGCTCTTGATTGTAATACGTCAAAGGGTTGGGTAAATCCGTGGGAGCATGGTGATAAAATTTCGCGATATTTGAGAAAGGTAAAACAATTTATAGAGGATACAATATTCGAGTACAATATTTTAATACAATACTCGAATATACTATATGTACATATGTATACAAATATTTATTTATTCAGAATAAGGTTGATAATGGAAAAAAGCTTAATGATTATTACTAATTTGTCTTCAGGTTGAAATAGAAGGATTAACTGGAGATATTAAATTTAATGATGATGGCCGACGACAAAACTATACTCTTCACATTGTTGAAATGACAGTGAACAGTGCAATGGTAAAAGTAGCTGAGTGGTCAGATGAGTCAGGTTTAATGCCATTATCCACAAAATATGAACGTCTTCGTCCCTCAGTAGAGTTCGAAAAAAATCGCACTTACGTCGTTACAACTCTTCTTGAGGAGCCATATATAATGTTAAAAAAGGGGGGAATTGGAGAACAATTTGAAGGCAATGATCGGTTTGAGGGTTACTGCAAAGATTTGGCAGATTTACTTGCAAAAAAATTAGGAATACATTGTTAGTTAATTTATACATATATTATATAAATTGATCTTTAACGCTTAGTATCTTTGCAGATGAGATGCGATTAGTTAAGGATGGTGGGTACGGTGCTGAAAATCCTAATGTTCGGGGAGGATGGGACGGTATGGTTGGGGAGCTTGTACGAAGGGTATGTTTAAATAGACTTACGTTTTGTTTGGATTTAAATTAAAATGTCCTAATTCTGTAAATGTGTTCGCATATGTACATACATACAAGGAAGCGGACATTGCAATCGCTGCCATGACTATTACAGCAGAACGCGAACGAGTTATAGATTTTAGTAAACCGTTCATGTCATTAGGAATCTCAATTATGATCAAGAAACCTGTCAAACAAACACCAGGCGTTTTCAGTTTTATGAATCCACTCTCTCAGGAAATTTGGGTACGAACGTATTTTGATTATTAATTTTACCATGTTTTTAGCCGAATTGAACATTTTTTTGTATGGCGAAGCATTTCAATTATATTATTAATTTATCTTTCTTTTATAGGTCAGCGTTATATTTAGTTATATTGGGGTCAGTATTGTTTTGTTTTTCGTTTCAAGATTCTCTCCATATGAATGGCGACTAATTCAGTACTCAGGTTTAAATAAAAAAATGTGGAAACGTAAATTGTAAATTATTGTTAATTTATTTACAATTTTTAGATGCGGTACATTCCCACCAAGATCAAGTACAAAATCAACAACAACAGCCACCAACTCATGGAACTATTTTATCAACGCCAAATATTGTTGTGAATGATTTTAGTATACTCAATTCATTTTGGTTCTCACTAGCTGCGTTCATGCAACAGGGATGTGATATATCCCCTAGATCAATTTCTGGAAGGATTGTTGGTGCTGTTTGGTGGTTTTTCACTCTTATCCTTATTTCATCGTATACTGCAAATTTGGCAGCCTTTCTTACCGTTGAACGAATGGTAACGCCCATAAACTCGCCTGAAGATCTCGCTACCCAAACCGAAGTTCAATATGGAACATTGCTTCATGGCTCAACGTGGGATTTTTTCCGAGTTAGTGTTTACATTTGAACCTACACATGTATATGTGACATTTATGTTTTGGTATAGCACCGAGGTCGTATCCTGGTAGCCGTAATGCTATCGTATTGTACTAACAGATATGGCTCTATGTTGATGCCATATTTATTACAAAGGCGTTCTTGATCGTGTCTAACTTGTCATTTCTTATTTTTCACAGAGATCGCAAATTGGGTTACATAACAAGATGTGGGAATATATGAATTCTAGAAAGCATGTCTTTGTAAATACCTACGATGAAGGAATACGTCGTGTGAGAACATCTAAAGGAAAATATGCCCTTTTGGTTGAGTCCCCAAAAAATGAGTATGTTAATGCAAGGGAACCGTGCGATACGATGAAAGTTGGACGGAATTTGGATACTAAAGGTTTTGGCATAGCAACTCCCATTGGTTCTCCTTTAAAGTTCGCAATAACACAACTTTTTACCAATCAATTCATAATATACATACTGTAAAATTTCAGAGATCCTATTAATTTGGCTGTGCTATCATTAAAGGAAAATGGTGAGCTAATGAAACTGCGAAATAAATGGTGGTACGATAAGACTGAATGCAACTTCAATAAAGACAATCAAGAGACATCACATAATGAATTATCACTTAGCAATGTTGCTGGTATCTTCTACATATTAATTGGAGGTCTTTTGGTTGCTGTCTTTGTTGCAATAGTTGAATTTTGTTTCAAAAGTAAATCATCACCATCGTTGTCATCGTCTGCCATTGGAAATCGTCATCAAAGAAATTCCTTGACTGATGCTATACATTCCAAAGCGAAATTAACAATACAAGCTGGTAGAGACTACGATAACGGGAGAGTTGGAGTAAGTTGTTATAACATAATATTGTCTTATTTAACTTTACATTTCGAATAGAGTTATTGCAGTTGTATTGCTGGTTAACTAATCTATAAGACAATAGCGCCTTAGCTCTTATGTCTATGACAGTGGAATTAAATCCAAGCAATACCATCGAACTTATATTATACGGTGTCTTTCCCATAGTAAGCTTCTCAATATTCGCCATTTGGAATAAGGCCGTAAGGATCTCAAACGTTACTATTAAGTGTCCGTTCTCTCCAAGTACCAATGGTCTCTTAATCGCCTTAAAGTTCATCCTTATACTATTCTCCCACCTGCGGCGTGGCCCTCCTAAGGGTCTTTCCTTGGTAGATTTTTCATTCACTATTTCCTTGATTGCTCGTCCATCATATATTCGGTGTGCGTATGTGGCCCATTATTCTTCTTTGGTGGCGTTACAGCCCATGAAGGACCAGAGCCAAGCTTCTCTCAATCATCCATGTTGTGTGTGATTTTATTTTTCACTCAGGTGAAAGGGACCTACAGTTTAATGCCGATTCCGAACGGCGTGAGTCGAAACGCTTTTTCATGGCAAGTTTACTACGGGGGGTTTTGCCAGTACCCCGCCAAGGAGGAACGTCGCGAAATAAACATTCGATGGCGTTGGTGTTATCGGGATCCGAACACGCTCATCGTGCGCCAGAGTCCAACACACTAACCACTGCGCCACGGCTTCCTCTCCTCGCCCATTATAGTGGGGATTTTATTACTCGGACTGGGATTTTATTGGGACTGAACAAAATTCCTCGCGTTCTTGACCGTGCAGATTTCTCCATACGGCTGTTTCACTATCTTTTTTTTCACCATATTTAAGACTTCGTTTTCAAGGTCCCGAAATCTATAACAAATCGCACATCCGTAAAGTGTCATTGGCATTATAATAGTGATATTGAGAAGATCTCTACGGGTTGTAGCGCCATTATACTATGTGCGAATATCCACAATTTTTAATACAATTTTCATCTTAAACAATTATTTTTATGTATGCAGTTAGCGAAATTCGCGATATTAAACTGTATCTAATTAACAATAGGTTATCTCAAACTGTATTAATTTCCAGTACTATCCACAAGCGCAAATAAATGCAGCATCGGACACGGAATCAATGCATATGAATACTCACGGGCAAGTTTGACGCGAACATGCGCAAGAGTCACGTCTTTGACGCACTCCTTGCGCTCCAACAATTAGAAGAATTATGGCTAATAGTAGACAGGAGACTGAAAAAATACTAAGCAACCATGATGGTTTATCGGTTGGTAATCAAAATAACACCCTTATTCGAAACTCAGACCTAAGCGGTAGCTATCCTAAATAAAATTTAATTAAATATATGTTGTGCTACACCTAAATAACTTATAAAAGAGTGTTTATTTCATTGAAACCTATTGATATAAATACAATTAAATCAAACAAAAGAAAAACTGAACTTTATTTTGCTATTTATGGCTAAGAAGAACTGATTATATTATAATCTATACAAGTCTCAAAAATACAAGTTTAAATTATACAAATATGTATATCCTTTTTTCAAAAATGTAACAGACATACATATGTTACTTAACTAAGGATGATGTTAAAAAAAAGGATGATTAACAATAAACTCTTACTGTTCAATGAATTAAAGACGTGCCAAAACAGTAAAGAAACCAATATCGTTATTATACATTATTCATGCTCAAAGAAATCTCAACTCTCTCATAAATTGTGAGTGATAAATAGTGCGGCAGTAGAATGATGGATATACAATATTTAAATATAGTTTTTGTACAAGCATTTTTTCCAGTAACTAAGTAGATTGTTTCACCACAAATGTAATTTGTTCTACATAACATAAAAGATGTCGCTTTCTAGATGAAAGACCAGATAATATTTGAATGAAAACAAAATTGCTAACCTACATCATGTGTATTAGATAATAGATTTTTTTCGTATTTCATGTTTTTTTTCGGTCTAATTACATGCAATCGAATTTGCATACGTCCTAACATGTCACACGAAATGCGAATTTACTTGATTTGTCTTAAGATTTCTTTCCAAATTTTTTCAACGGATGCAATATAAGTACATTCATATGAAAATGTTAACCGGAAATTACCCAGCCAAGAGATCGTTAGAAGTCACGGTTTTAAGCCTCAGAGGTCTTTAAATTAAAAATATTATTTATACATATACATACATATATGCTCTCATCAAAACTGACTGAACTTTTTTTTAAATGGTGTTAAAACAGTAAAAAAAAATAATAGTTAGAAGTGTTTCGTTAAACGTTTCATTTTTAACACTGTTAACATAAAACGTCAAGTAAAAACGGTTAAAATCAGAAAAAAGGAAAACTAATCAAAATGATTTTGTACTATGAAAAATGTAATACATAAGTAGATCAAATAAGCGAGCAACATAAGCAAAACAAGCTATCAATATGAATGTAATTAAGACAAACTTTAAAACTAAATTTAAAGACATAAAAATTAATCATTAACGTCATATCCAGGGTCAAAATTTAAAATGAACCAGAAATGATCATACTCTCATATGGAGGAACATTTTTGGTAACTAAACTGAAGTAGATTTAAGCAAACTGTTATTAAATTATAAAGTAAGTAAATTATTCAACAAAACGATAACATAAAAGTAAATTTAAGAATATACATACATACATAAGAAACTTTGTGCATTGTGTTCATGTTACAGTAAAATAATCTTTGCAAAATATCTATAATATCTGTTAAAAATGCTTAGACCATATCAGAGTTACGTTTTCTTACCTTCCTGTGTCAACGTTATTATACAAAAATTACCCCTTTATTAAGTTAAATGATTTAACACAACATATTTTCAAAAAACTTTCAAAATAATTGTTAAAAATAAGGTTCATACGTTTTATTAAAATATTATTGTTATGGGTATACGTTAGATTAATATCATTTGGTATACATTGCGTTTTGTAAGAGGAATAAAATATATTTCTATTTTGGTGAGTGTATTTCTTATTTTTTACACGGGTAAGTTGGACTCCTATGTAGTAGGAGAATTGCTACATGAAAAATACTTGTAACATCAATTGCAAGTTCAAAAGCTCTAAATGTGGTGTTGTAGAAATGCACCCAAACCATTAAATGAGGTCGGGTCGCTTGCTAATCACAATATGAGTTATTGTTATACCGTTATAAGCAACTTTATAGTTTTGTTTTTAAGACAGAAAGCTGTTCCACGTTATAATATACGAAATAATATAACTACGGTAAGATATTGATCTTTTAATCTGATAGGTGCAGAGATTCCGACCATTTAAGCCAGTGTGTTAAGGCAATTAGTTGATGTCGAGCACTATATGTATATAGTACTAAGCATTTAAGCATTTAGTTTTTAACTGTAAAGAAGAGAAAACAGAACACGACTTCCGATGAAGCATATAACCTCAGTCACTGTGCCTTCCGAAATTGCGGAGGCCTGTCATGACGAAAATAACAAAATGGATGCACCTCCCGTTGGTCACATGCTTTGTTCGCTTGGCGGTCCAACAACTGACACCCTCAGTTCCCCGTGTGTTGGTGGAGCATATGGTGTGAAGTTTGTTGGAATGTTTAATAAATTAAACCTGCCATTGGTGACATAAATTTGACTCTGACCATTGATCATTGGTGACGCCGGTCTCACGGACCGGGTTTTTGAACTGAAGAATTTTCAAAACGTGTTATTAAAAGTTAATGTTTTTTTTTTTTTAATATATGTATACTCTAACATAAAGCGAAGGTATTTTATCAACATTGGCTTTCTTATCTTTCTATATGTTCAAGGCAGAAACATTCTTTATTTGTGGCAAGAGTACTTGGTCTTTCTATTATCTTCCCGTCCACACCCATAGCTCCGGCCCTTTATTAAAAATGTCCGATATTCTTGGTCTTGTAGGCCGTGGCAAGTTTAAAAGCATTTGTGGATCTCTTATGTGAGGTTCAATTAGTTTCGTAGCCAAATCCTCAATCAAGTAACGATACTGAAGTTTTGCGGCTTGATTGTTGGCTGTAAGTACCGACATTGTTCATAGCGTAGAAGACTGCCATAGGCCAGCGCCTTGTTGCTCGAGCACAATTATAATTCGCACATAAATAATCGACGACATCGACGCCGCCCTTGGTGTCATTGTAGTTCAAAATTATATCGGGCTTTCGAGCCTCGGCTTCGATTTCAGCATCATTGTGCTAATCAGAAGAATGTTTTTTACCTTCTTTGGAACATGCGAAACAAGAACCATGTTGTCACGAAAACCAAACATATAATGATTTTACACTTCGACTACACAATACCTACAAAAACAATAACGGGGAAAAAGTTCTTCACTTTTTTTAGAACACCCGGTTTCACGTCACCGTTGGCGGGTTAAGTAAAAGGATTATGGATATCATTGCAGTGCTTGTGCCGAACCTTAATTTTAGCTTTCTTTTAATCCATTGTAGTGTTTCGCTGCTGTTGAAAATGTTAACTCTTAGGCAATTTTTATATTGAGAAATATTCTAATTATGTATATTCCTCTTTTCCCGTTCAAAAATATATAGTATAAGAGTCGTCCGATTTTATAACTAAAACAAAAAAAAAAAAAAAAAAAAACAAAACAAACAACGCCATTAGATCGTTTAATTTTTTGCAATTTCAGACATCATAAATCATACTTTTTATAAATTTCGAGTTGTGCGTTCACAGCTTACTTACTTTGATGGCGCTACAGTTCGGGGTGAACCAGGGCCTCAACCAACAAGCCTCTCCAGCCGGCCCGATCTTCGGCCAGCCGCTTCCAGTGCCGCACGCCCAGTTGGTTGAGGTCCCCTTCCACCTGTGCGCGCCACCTTAAACGCGGTCGTCCTCTGCTGCGTCGTCCCTCGGGGTTGGAGTCGAAGACTCTTCGGGCCGGAGCGTTGATGTCCATTCGCTCTACATGGCCTAGCCATCTTAGACGTTGGATCCGAAGACGTCTAACCAGGCCGATGTCGCTGTACAGCCCGTACAGTTCTTGGTTGAATCTCCTCCTCCATTCTCCGTTTACAAAAGCATCATCAAAGCATCACTAAATATTACCAACAGTTTTCAACGTATCAACTAAAATTAATAAGATATAGCTTACTTCTCTCTTGTATCTATTGGGAAACCGCGGTGGATTCACATCTTTACAATCATTGATAATAAAATAGAATCAGCAGTATATTTGTATAACAAACAACTTTTATATTTAAAATTCAAATATTAAACCATAAAAATATCAGCAAATTCATAGAGGATATATATACAAGAAGATAATATAATATAGGATACATTTTAGACAACACCTTGACTTAAAAATAAGTAAATAAACGAATGATTCTTGTCAGTAAAGATAAAAGGTGTTCATTTTTTCTACTTTTTTCCTGTATAATTCATTTTGTCACATATAGCTTTACATCTAAGAGGCATTGAATCTCCCATCGCACTGCATAGGTATACGTTTTTGTTCCTTCTCACAACCTTACTTTGCCTTTTAATTTTATGGACTCGATTTGTTCCCTGTTTAAGTCGAAAAATTACACAATCCAAGTAAAAGGTGAACTCCTTTTTCGGAGAACCATTTCTTGGCTAAACATGTAGTGTGTTCCATTGCCAATTAAGCGTATTGCGATATGATATTTTGAAGAATATTATCATAATACTTTATTATTGCCACCAACATTATTAACAGTCTTAGTCGTATAGTTGGAATTTAACACGGCAGTTTACTATCGTTACGAATTATGCTAATTTTTGAATTAAATGGCTCACTCAATTCAGCAGCAGCATTGGACCAGTCCTTTATCTCTAAGCAGCGTGGCGCAGTATGTAGTGTGTTGGCCTGTGACGCCGATGACACGGGATCGAATCCCGACACAGCCATGTCACCGAACGTATTTTTCACGGTGTTTCTCCTCAGCGGGGTTCTGACAAAACCCCCTGTAGTAAAATTGTCATGAAAAGCTTCTGGAAATTCGCCGTTCGGATCCGGCAATAAACTGTAGGTCCCTTTCACCTATGGGAAAATAAAATCTCACACAACGTGATTGAGAGAAGCTCGGCTTAGGTCCTTCATGGGCTGTAACGCCAATATACATACATACATATGAAAAGCGGAATTCAGACCAGAATTTAATTTTTTCCTTCAATTTGTAAAACCTGAAAAAAGATTACAATATCAATGTAATTTGGATTTCGACTTGATGTTTCGACTTTTGCTTAACGCGAAAAACACTAACTTCTGCGGTGTCGGTAATTATGGGAGGCTTTTTTTTTTCGTTGGTGGCGTTACAGCCCACGAAAGACCAGAGCTAGGCTTCTCTCGTTAAGGGGGGCCATAAGGAGTATCAAATTAGCGGGACGTGACAAAAATATCGAAAATATAAAATCAAAGGTATGGCCCTGTAAAATTGTCCATACCTGTATATCTATTACCAATATTTAGCAAATCTTTTAGCATATGCGAAATATCTAATGTTGCAGCTGTACATGTACAGTTTGATGATCAAACATGGAGTGATCGTGTAAAGCATGCCTGGTTATAAAAAAAATTTGCCAAAAATTGGCATTAGTGTATAGTCACACTGCTCCTCAAGGACGAGTAGGTGTCATTAAATTGCCACTAAAAACTAAAAGTGCCAATGTTTCAGCACTTACTTGTAGGTAAAAAATCCCCTTTATTCAAAATCCTAGCTGCTCCTTTTGTCAAAATATCGGGATTTTTCACTATTTTGATCTTAAATTATCGACTAAAAAGGGGACTGTATGTTATATTGATGATTATGGAGCAAATATTTGTATATATATACAGCTTGCCCCACGAGCAGTGTGCCAAAAAACTAGAGTGTGTAGATCTGGTTAAGACAAGAAAAAAATCGTATGGGAGGGGGGTCTATTCCCCCCAGTTTAGGCGGGTGGGGCAATTTTCCAAAAAAATTACTTAATTTGGAAATAAAAATATTAAAAATCAGCGGTTACATCCACAATACCGTGATACACTTTTTTGTAAAGCCAGAAACCTCTTCTTTCATTTTGTTTTCAAACGAAGCTGTTTTAAGGAATTGTGTTTGAGAAATAAAAAAAAAACCAAAACCACTTTTTTCTAAGAAAAACCTTTTTTTTTTTTTTTGTTTTAACGCGGCTGGACTTGTAGGCAGATTAATGTATGAAACATTGACCTCTTTTTTATTATTTTTAAAAAAATTCGGAGGCTTATGAGGATACAATAAAGTGACACAGTATTTGAGTAGCCCTGGATTAATCTTTTTTTTTTTTCATTGATAACGCCTGGAAACTGACCTGCCAATTTCGTCTGGGTCCGTCCGCCGCCGTTGGGTTCTACTCGTTAGGACCTTAAGACAATAAAACCGCAATTTTTTTTTATTGAAAAACAAAATATTTGCAACCCAAATGTAAATAAAAGGCATCGCATTTTTAATAAAAAAACATTTCCAAATTGGATGTTAACTCATCAACACATTACGATGTCAAACTCATACTCTCGAGAAGAATTAATGGACATGCACTTCTGCTACGGTCTAGCTAATGGTCGAGATCGTGAAGCCGAAAGACTCTACGCTGAAAGATATCCCAATCGGAGATGTTCCAGTCGTAGCATGTTTTCAAGAATCCACCGACGTCTGCAAGAGCACGGAGTGCTAGAGGATCGAAGAAGCGAAAGATCAATTACAAATGGATCAGCAACCTCAGATGAAAGAATTTTGGATGTGGTCCGACGTAATCCCTCCCTTAGTACACGGAGGATAGCTATTATGCTGGGAGTGCCGAAATCTAGAGTATGGAGAGTGCTTCATACCGAGAATTTACACCCGTACCATTTTACACCAGTTCAATTTTTCATAGGTTAATTTGCCTACAAGTTTTTCTTGGGAAAAAGTGGTTTGGGTTTTTTTTTTTTTTTTTAATTTCTCAAAAACTATTCCTTAAAACAACTTCGTTCACAAACAAAATGAAAGAAGAGGTTTCTGGCTTTACAAAAAAGTATATCACGGCATTGTGGATGTAACCGTTGATTTTTAATATTTTTATTTCCAAATTAAGTAAATTTTTTAGAAAATTGCCCCACCCGCCTTAACGGGGGGGAATAGACCCTCCTCCCATACGATTTTTTTCTTGTCTTGACCTACACACTCTAGCTTTTTGGCACACTGCTCGTGGGGCACCTTGCATATATATACAAATATTTGCTCCATAATCATCAATATAACATACAGTCCCCTTTTTAGTCGATAATTTGAGATCAAAATAGTGAAAAATCCCGATATTTTGAAAAAAGGAGCAGCTAGGATTTTGAATAAAGGGGATTTTTTACCTACAAGTAAGTGCTGAAACATTGGCACTTTTAGTTTTTAGTGGCAATTTAATGACACCTATTCGTCCTTGAGGAGCAGTGTGCGTAGAGAACCTTCGTTTTTTTTTTTTCTAAATTTGTGGAGTTAAGTAACGTGGCTAAGTTAAGTAAAATGGGGTTTTTTCATTATATAAATAAATTTGTTTTGAACAACCGGAAACCATAATATAGCAAGTAAACAAAGTAAAATGCAAGTAATCAGTACTTTTTATAATAAATACCTAGTTCTCAATATTTTTACTATAGACTGTTAAGCTGCTATATGTGCGGCATTTTTCTGTCTATCATGGTCTGGGGGCAATCTTTTTTATATGAATCAGCACTGAACCAATTTAGCTTCCGAAAATATGGTTTTAAATCACAGATGCAAATGAGTAAATAATTTTATAATGCCGAAATACCGTACAATGATGTTTATAAGCAATAAGTAGAAGACGGATAACACACCCATATGTTACAAATATCATTGCACAGTACAGCATTAATTTTTAATTTTTCCATATTCCATAAGTATTTACCTACAATGTAAATTACGGGTATAACTTACTGTACAATTGCAAAGGTAACGTATAAAAATGGTCGTAAACATTGTTTGAAAGTACCGGGTCAGAAACATCAACGCATGACTTAATACAGTGGTCGACATTCGTATGAGCGCACTAAATTTTTTGCAATACTTCTTAAACAAAAACATTTTAATCAATTTCGAAAACAGCTTTTTTCAAAAAAATAAATAAATTAAGGTTAGAAATTCGTTTGAATACAATTTTGAATAATTAAGAAATTTAATAGAAAAATTATTTTTTTTCGAAATCTGTTGGGATTTTAATATTTGGTGTGGCCACCTCTATTTTTAATCACTTCAAAAAGTCGATTTGGCATTGACTTTATGAAATTTTTAAGACATTCATGGCCAATTTCTGACCACGACACACGAATGGCTGTTTTTAACTAATTTGCGTTAGCAAATTGCCTTCCATTTGCATAAACTTTTCCAGCCAGAATACCCCAAAGATTTTCGATGGGATTGCAGTCAGGACTGCAAGCTGGCCAGTCAAGTAAACATATGTTCTTGCTCGCAAACCAATCTTTTGAAGCTCTGGAAACATGAATTGATGCGTTATCCTGCTGAAAAATGATATCCCCCTCATCAATGCTTTCAATATGCGGTATCAAAACATCTTCCAAGAGATTGGTGTATATCTCTGAGTTCATTCGTGTAGTGATAAAGCAGATGGGAAGCTTTCCATGTTGCGAGAATGCGCCCCATACCATAACGCTTCCGCCGCCGAAGTTCCGTTTCGATCTGACCACACTGTGCTTGCTTAAATCATGCCAGTAGCAGCTGTAGCAATCCGGCCCATCTAAGTTAAACTTTTTCTCATCCGAAAAAATTACTTTCTGCCATTCGGTGGTCCAAGACATACATTTTTTGGCAAAGTCCAGTTTCTTTTCTCTGTGGTTTGCGGTTAAACGTGGTTTTCCTTTAGGTTTTGTCCATTTTATGTTTGGACTACTGCGCAAAACACGTGCAATTTGACGAGGTGTGACTGGAAGGTCAAGCTTTTCTTTAATTTGTCTTGAAGACAAACGATTTTGCGTCGCTTCGTGTCGAATTCGGCCTTTCTGACGCAAAGATAACCGGTTACCTCTTGTAGGGGCCTTTACACCATAATTTTCGCCTTTCTTGAAAAAATTTCCGATCACAGTCTCTGATCGGTAAATTTTTTTAGCGATTTGTCTGTTGGAGTAACATTCATCCTTGAATAATTTTAATGCATAACTGCTTATACAGCATAGCTGTATAGTTAACACTTAAAATGAAAATACCTAAAATAAACAATGTAAAGAAACCTAACCTCAATAAAAATCCAACAAAAAAGGAGGCGACGTAGATTTTAGTGCCACTCTTCCTCAATGCGTTCATACGAATGTCGCAACCAGGGATAAAGAATGAGATACCAATCTATTGACTTTGACAGCCACTTTGACAGTTTGCACCTACGAACGCGTTGAGGTTTGACGGCGTCTTGACTATGTCATTCTGCCTTGTTTTGACTCTAAATCAAAAGCCTCGTTTTTAAAGCGGCCTCTAGACGCTCAATATTATTGTGGGAAATATTGCACAATTTTATTGGCTTACTGCCCCAGACGGTTCAATATTTTTCCCAATAATTTACTTGACCGGTCATATTTGTATTAAAAGTCAAAAGCGTTTTGATTTTCCGCAATATATCGCACAATCTTGCAATATTATCTACAGACGAACAATAATATTGTGCAATATCAAATATTGCACAATATTATTAGGCGTCTAGGGGCCGCTTTAATTACAAAAGCAACAACCAACCCGTGCGGTGATCAACGGGCAGACGTACGAAAATTTGGTATCTGGTGAGTTATCTTCCCAAATTGCGCTGTGTCATCGAAATTAGTACCGTTAGGTACATAATATGTCTCGTCCTGCCTTAGTCGTTCACAATGTATGTTGGCGTTACAGTCCATGAAGAACCTGAGCCGAGTCTCTCTCAATCACCCATGTTGTGTGTGATTTAATTTTCCCATAGGTGAAAGGGAGAAAGGGACCTACAGTTTATTGCCGGTTCCGAACGGCGAATTTCGAGAAGCTTTTCATGACAATTTTGCTACAGGGGGTATTGTCAGAACCCCACTGAGGATAAACACAGTGAAAAACACGTTCGAAGACATGGCTGTGTCGGGATTCGATCCCGTGTCATCGGCGTCAGAGGCCAACACACTACCCACTGCGCCACGGTGCTCTCTCGTTCACAATACATGTAGTCAAATACAAAATTTTGCCTTACTTTTGTGATCTGTTTTGTGGGGAGGAAAATATGCAAAAATCTTAAGGTGCGCTCATACGAATGTCGGCCACTGTAGTTTTAATTTTTTTTTTCGAATTTTCTGTACGAATTTTTAGTAGGTATTCCCCTATGTATGTATATATTTACTCGCATACCTTGGCTAGAATTCTGAAGGGCTTTTAGTTTGTTCATTTTAATTTTATCTTAAAAACACGAAAGCACACATATTATTATAATTCAAGATAAAGCTTATTTTATGGAACCCCTTTAGGTATATGACTCTATAATTATGAAAGCTTTGTTGATTGTCTAACACAGTTAATAATCAAATCAAATCAAATAAACTGTTAGTATTCTTGTTAGATACATACATTACATTCAATCTCATACTAACCGTTAATAAAATGTACGATCAAAACAAAAACGCGCACACCCATATACTCGTACAACTGAATTTTAAAAGAGCATCGCTAAGATTTTTTTGATGCAAGTAAAGAAAAGCTTGTTCAGCCTTGGTTCTAAGGTGGCATAGCAACGGGTGGATATGCCAAGGTAAATGACGTCATGTTATATTTTATATTAATTTTATTAGTCCTAAAGGAAATTAACAAAAGACCAGTCAAAATGATTTATAGTAATTTTGTGTATCTAATCAAGTAAATATAAAAAGCTATAAAGCAGAACTTCAATCTCAAATGCTCCATTATTATCACCATGAAGCCTACAAACAATGCACAGGATATTTTGCAGCAAGGAAATCAATAAAAGCATCATGATGAACTACTACCGTTAATATTCACTCGTAACCAAATTCCCGGGTAAACGCTTGCGCACTTTTTATTCTCCAACTATTTTAAAGGAATCGTAAGTCCCAGTACAATAACGTATTTGCGAAGTAAAAGTAAGGAATGTTGATTAGTGAAAGTTAAAAAACGGGAAACCAGCATTATATGTATCTTCATATATTATGAAAATGAAATGTTTTATTGAATAAGTTAAAGAATTTTAGAAATTTATAAGAAATGTGATAATTGATTTTCTGTGTGAAGTCTTCACTTAAATGCAGCCGGTATTTAAAAAGTTGGAAACTCCTAAGCTCCGTAATGGTTATAATAGGTTCAGTTTACCATTTTGTTATACAAAGTTGCTAGAATTTAAATAACAAAGAGCTAAACACAATTGCAAAAAAAATAGTGCAGGATTCAAACTTAGTTAACTCTTCATGTTTTGAAAATTATAACATAAGAAGAGTTCAGTGAACACACGTAAATATACATGTGCATATTTAATATATGTACATAGAACCAGTTCAAAATTGTGCTTGCGTGGTAAAGGTTGACCGTATTTGATTTGTGTACACCTAAACAGCTTTCTATGAAAGTTTCGTATTTGTGTATCTCTGCTTTTGTGTAGGTACTTGCTCAGGAGACTAAAGTAAAATTTGTCTGGTCGCACCCTGAAATTTCTTCGTGATGTAAGTTCTGGGGCAGTCGGTCTCTCCAATATCGCTCGTTTTTGTTAAACATTCATCCTTGCTACCCTTGCAAATATATATAAATATAAATATATGCAGTGTTTTAATATTTGAAATGGTGAACATTAAAGGTCGAAATAATATTAGCGAAATCAGTCATGTTTATAAGAAAATATTTTGTTTCTTAATGCTTGAAATCATATTTTTATATGTACATTAAAGAAAAGTTGTAATGTGCTAAGTGATCCTGAAAATACCATATGGAAAAAATCAAATACAAAAACATAGAAAAAAAAACGAACAAAAACAAAAAAGAACGCAAACAAATAAAAAAACATAAAATTAAAAATAAATTAAATTCTTAAATTTAAGGCGCATGTCGATTAAAATCTAATTTATAAATTTGTATATTAAATCTTTTCCTGAGTCTTTAAATCATCCTATTTACCTGTTTGAATTGAAATTCAAAACTCCGTAGAGTGATTAATTCATATAAATGTTATGCTTAACAAGAAGATTTTGTGAAGCATTTTTTTAAATATATTGTTAGAGAACTGACTAACAATAACAACAGCGGCAGGCATGAATGCAAAAACAAAATATCACCAAGTTAATTGAAATATAAATATGATTCTAATTTCCTGCTTTCCTTTATTCTAACATTTTTTTTTTTCAATTTATCCTAATACACATATAACGTACATAGTTCTTTTTTTCGATAAACCTAAAGCTCTGTCCTTCCCATACATATATCGTATCCTACTGTTACCTCAGCTTTATATACCTATCGGTGTTGAAGTGTCCCGCCCAGGTTTCTATTGCTAGTTTCTCTTAGCCCATTGCGATTAAATTTTAGTTCACGAATTCAAGATGCATGCCTTTCTTACTTTTTGTTTCCTTTAACAAGACTTTTCTGTAATAAATTATAAAAAACAATGTCTTACTTTTATTAAAATACGTATAAATATAGTTACTTAAAAATGACTTCCCAGTCGTGTAATAAAAGTTATGAGATCGGGTATAAACGCCAATAGTAAGGAAGAACGATAAAGGATAAACGCCATTATCTATTCCAAAAAATACAAAAATGTTCAATAGAAAGTGATATAATTATGATTGAAATGGAATGCAATAATGGGATTTCACCAAACGATTTAAGGATTACAATGTACATCGCAATAACCACAAAAACTGATCTTAAATTGATAACCTGCAGGCGGTGAGATGAACTTGAGGGTTAACGCAATTGGATGACAAAGTTTTGTACTGTATATGGCATACAGTGATACGTAGTTGGAAGGAATATAGTGAAACGTAGTTGGAAACAAACAAAAAACGCAAAAAGGGTATCAAAACCGTTAACGAGCGTTTAAAAGGCATATCCCCTAACCAACCAGTTTTTTTTTTCATCGATCAATTTGTTCGCTTTGATACGTTAAAGACACATAGTATTAAAAATGAAAAAGATAATCATAGAAAAAATCAGCTTATCGCTGCCAAGAGCCCGATTAATTACTCTATGGATGGCATTCCACTTAGCTTTTATACTGCAGGAACCTTCTAAACAAATACCTTCAGTAGATGCTGCGTAAGTATTGACACACTGCAAAATATTTACAAATTGTTCTAACGTATAAATCCGTTTATTTATATGTACATACTACACACTAATATGTATAACTAACACTGATGGCTACTTTTTTTTCCGCACTATGCTAAAAGATCTAACTATTCCTAAGGACCTCTTAACATGCCTCTCAAATGCTTCTTAAGAGTACTCTTGAATGCTGCAATTGAAATTCACTCTTCCTTTCATCTTAAGAATAAAGTGAATTATCTTAAGTAGCATCTCTAAGGAGGGTACCATTTTTACTTTGTTCATAGACGGCAATGTGTTGGTAATGCAATGATGCTTCTTAGCCGTCATAACCTCCGAAGAGTTGTATGAAAACATCTCAATAGTTTCAAATCTATAAGTATATAAAATACCCGAAACAATACTTGTAGACATTAACGTTGTGTAAAACAAAATTATTTTTAATGATTTATACAGAAAAAAATAGAACAATGAAAAAAAAGTGTTCGGAAAAAGCTTTTGACTTTTTAACTTTCTATAATAGCTTTTGTATTGACAGACTTCCTATGCATATGTAGGCACCGATTTGTTTACTTGGCGTATTTCTAATAAAAATCTAAAAAATTATATTCAGTTACATGTTGTTTTTTTGCCAATTAATAATAAGGCTTTTAGCCTTTAGAACGAATACGTAAGATCTTCCGAGATTTTGCTCCCTTATGGTTTTCTGTATTATCAAAATAAATACGTTTATGTATATATTAATGAAATTAAATTTCCTTCTGAAAATATACCCATATATACTTTCTAGGACGGGTGGGGGCAGTATGCTAGGGGACGTTAATATATCTGCTATCTTGGATTCGTTCAGCGTAAGCTACGATAAAAGAGTAAGACCAAACTACGGAGGTACGTATATAAATGAATCTATTTATAGATATGCATATATACTTGTATGACTTAAATTTTATATTACAAAGGGAACGAATTCTAGTATTATGCTCGTACATAAGTGAGACTTGTATTCAAAGCTTAATAACTTAAGACCTATATAGATAAAGAATATTTGACTGCAATCATTTGCATAAACCTAAGCTTGGTATCGCATTTTTTAAGCAATATATAATGTTTTATTTAATTTGTTTATAAAGACATTTTTTCTTTATATTCGCGTTATTCTTTTGTTATTTTATTTGTATTGTTCTTACTAAAATAAGTAGAATAATTCTTTCCAAGCACTAATTGAAAAAAAACAGTTCGTTCAGAGCAAACTACCATAAACAATAACCTCCTCTTAAAAAGAATAGCTAAACTCTATTCGTGTTTCAGGACCTCCGGTTGAAGTTGGAGTCACCATGTATGTGCTATCGATCAGCTCGCTGTCTGAAGTGAAAATGGTACAAATTAGACCATGTACCTTTAACTTTGTTCATATATTTGTTGTTAAAAGAAAACTAGTTTGTTACATTTTGGTTATCATATTTAGACTGCGTTCACACTTTTTTATAATCCTTAAAGCTGACAATTCTATATTTTAATTCGTTTGTTTTTTTTTTTTTTTGGTTATGTTCCATTATTATTATTTGTTTAATTTATATTTTTATTTAATGAACAATTACTGTATTCATAACTATGAAAGCTATGAGTATAATTAATTTCTTGTCATATAGAGGTATACAATTTTAAATTTTATGTTTGTTTGAATATTTTTTTCTATAAATAAATTCATTTGTAAAGCGAGTCTCAGGGCTAATAGCTAAGTAACAAGGGTTATAATTCAATATTTTTTTAATGTGTATATTTTTCAAATGTACAGTGCCAAAACAATGTTTTTAATAAGCTTGCCAATTTTTAATCTGAGTTTGAAAATATATAACAAGCAATAATATCATAAAATGGAATATTATAAAAAATGCACATTAAAAAAATATATTCACTTAATACTGATTAGTCTGAATATAGTTTTCTATTTATTGTATCTAACTAAGTACAGGTATATCACAGAGACATATTATATACGAATCCGCAACAAAGTTTTGTGTAGGTAACTAATTTTAGTTTTCTTAAGGAGTTCAACTAATTCAACACCATAGAAACTAAGTCGTAAACTTAAAGAATTTGACTTGGTTTCCTACGCATTTGGACTAGGCCTTTTTGACGACAGACTGTACGTCTGTATGTGTTTTAAAAAAACAATTTTTTTAAACAATCTCTTGGACTGTTAGGAATTTTTGAAGCTATTAAAATTCAAGTAGCTAGATCCACAAAATCATTCTTTTTAAGGTAAAATGTATTATTGAGTGTAGTGTACAACAGATTGATTTGGTTTTCATTCGCGCGTTCTTGTATAATTTTATTTAGTAAAAATCATTCAGTTGCCCTCTTCCATAATTTGTAAAAAGGAAAGTAAGAAAAGTAAAAAGTCAGTAAATTGGCAAGCAAATTGAGATGCATATATTTCTGTCAAAACAAACTTATAACTGCAACAAACATTTAAAAAAAATTAAGTTATTAATTAGAAGACAAAACGTGTATATATATATGTTCCAGGTCCCCCTGTGGAGGTTGGAGTCACTATGTATGTCCTCAGTATCAGTTCGGTTTCGGAAGTTCTTATGGTACATACGTAACAATAAAATCAAAATACCAAATAAACATTTTAAAGAGTCTAAATTGCATTTTCATCACATTATTTTATTTTTGAGAAAAAGTAACAATTATTTAAAACGTGTTTTTATTTTAATGTTGCTGAGCATTAATATAATATTTTAAATGTATTTATTTGTATTTCGTTAAATTTTTTTGTTTCAATAAAGAAAAATTGGAATAAATAGAAATTATTTTAAAATGTATGTGTGAACATTTAATATTTAACTAAATCAACGCAATGCAATTTATCAAGTCAGAATTTTCTTATAGATGTTGTTAAATCAAAAACTCTAACTTTCTATACCTATCTGTCTATCTCATATTCATATTCCTATATTCAGAACATGAACTTTATTTAACACTATTCTATTCATTTTTCTGTTTATCTTATGTTTTATTTCTACTTATTTCGATGTGATTTTTTTACTGCATCCCATTTCACTACAGCTCATATATTTATTCGGAACACGACGGGTACTGTAATTCATTTATAGCCTTGTTTTATAAACCAGTAAACTCGTACACGCATATAACACATTTTTCAAAAAGAGAAGAAAAAAGAAACATTGCATACTGTTGAATTAAGTGGCATTAAATGCTTATCGAATTTGTGTACCCAAGTTGCTTTAAATAATACCTAATATAATTATAATGTAACATACAAATATCATAATAATAATTGAAGATCACCACGCAACTTTGTGGATATTCATATTTCTTAATTTCCATTAAGTTTTGTGTGGTAATATTAATATTCATACATAATTGTATGTAAAACTAATTTATGAAAATATATTGTTTAGAGAGCAGTCCCAAACACTTTGACTGCGCGCATGCATTCAAGTTTATTAAACACTTAACACAAAAATTTTACGCGATTCAAGGAGTACAGCTTTTTGCAACATAGCTTTCAAACACTTCAACTCTTTAATTTCAGCAACACAGTGTAATTACTACTCATATTCAAAACTGTCCAACTAAAGTTTCCCTACCGAAAAAAAGAGAAAACATTTACACTTCTGAATAAGTTTCCCTTTTCCTGTTAAACTCAATGATGGTACTCCGTTACTGATGTGGTTTGATTTTCTAATCCGATTAAATATGTAATATTTTCGCGGAGCAATGATTTGCTTATATGTACATAATATGTATATCAATCTAATCTGTAAATAAAAATATACGCGCAAGAAGAATATCTCTACTTTTTTTGAACATTTCTACTACCTTCAATACCTTCATATTCGGACGTGCAAATAGTTTCGGTCTTCGCCATGTCATAGTTTTTTAGCAGTATTTAATGTAAGCCAATAACAGATAACGAAAAACCCGTATATATATGTATGTATATATTTGTTTAGGAATAACGCTTGAATTCTATATAATGACGATAAGTTCACATGTGCAAATAGGGCCAGAAAAGAATCAAACGCATGCAGTTAGCTACATGTCGATTAAAGATAAATGTACGTACATACATATGTTCAATATTATATAATTTTGAAGAGACACACATATATACATTGGAAAATAAAGGACAAGGTTAAGATTTTAACAAGGAGAGCATTTTCAAACCATCATATAGGTACACATATATATTTAAACATCAGAACACATCACTAATAAATACAAACAAATATAGTAAAGAAATGCGGGAAATTGTACATTCAAGAAAATGTATAGTTTCACAAATTTGCTAAAATATTGTATATATCTAAAGTTTTCTTTCCGATGAAGTGTACTGAAGGTGCTAATTTTGAAAAACGAAATGAAATTGCATCTTCCCCTATGTATGCCTTATCAACTTCTGTCAAGACCAAAATCTTGTCATCCTCAAGATGAAAAATGTGCACCAAAAAGATCTGGAATTGAGAATCCCGTAGTTGATACACTATAAATCACTATGCATATCAATCAGAAGGAGTTCTCATGTACATATATTCAAATATACATAAGTATGTACTTCAGATCACAGTGCCACAAGGGAGATATATACAATATACATATTTATGCATTACATATTTGGCTTCGCCGTTATCTGAGGCTGAACTCGTATCAGTATTGCATTAAAGAGGTCCTCGGAGATCATCTATGTATGCTGAATCTAACAATTCATATTTAAGTGAAAATGCTTACGCATTTTTATAAATACGTAATTAACATGTCATACACATATCATATATATATGTACGTATCTACATATAATCTGAAAAATATTTCATTTTTAAAACCAGCCCGATTCCCTTCGTCTTCACCGATCCAGATATAAGAATTAAAACCATAATACACTTACAAGAGTATATACCAATTCATTATAGGTTTTATTGTGCTTTTTAATATGTGCGTGCGCCTATAATTGTTCTCAACTTATTTAAAGGTAATTATAGCCTTTTTTTTTTTTTTTTTCTTATCAATAGTTTTGTTGTCCTATTTTCTTATAATATCTAAATTAAAATATTTTTATATCATTTGAAGTTTCAAGGAAAAATAAGTAAACAGTCTGTGAAATATTAATGAATAACCCGAGTGGAAACCAAATCAATTTTTTCCGATTCTGGTATAAATTCTCCTTGATACTGGTCAATACATTACTATTTTATTTTTGGTGTTAAGATGAATTTGCTAAGACAGGAAAAAACAAAAACTGTGATGATCCCTAAATCCTGCGTGTTCTCCCGATTTGCTTAGAACTAGAATAGGGGTTAGTCGTACGAAAACTGATGGTCACTAAAGGACGCGATCCGTTGAACTGTGTCATTAGCTACTATATTATCTTTCTCAAGCTCGAATCAGAAACATTTTGGGTTGTACACAAATGTTGTATAAAAGTTTTTAATACTAAAGTATTGTTATAAAGTTTAAGAATTTTGCTTCCATTTTTTGGCTTTTTTACATTTGAAAACATTTAAACTACATATGAACGAAAAACTCCTACACACGCTTTCTACATAACGATAAAACTGTACAACTGTCTCAAGTTACCAGGTGGAAAAAACGAAAAAAAAAAAACCTTTTGTTAATGAAATATAGCTTTTTTATATATTAGTATATATGTAATAAAATCAAACTTCTACTTTCGAAAATATGTATAAAAATGAATTTAGGAGCATAAACATATATATTTACATTCCTGCAAACATATATGTTTATATACCAATAAATTACCCTGAAATTTAAGTATTTTTTTTTTATACAATATACGTTGTTTTGCATGATGCATCAATGCTTAAGCATAGTAGTAACAAATCATGCTTCATTTTAAGTAAACATTATTGAAAACGTGAATATCAATTTTGCGTTCATATAATTTATTGCATGATTTAATTTATCAGCATATAAGAAAAAAACTAAAAATTATTTCCATATAATTTTATTATTTTTAAAGAGAAAAGAAAAACTGTATTTATATTTTTGCTATTTTTCATTTAGTTGTATGTTTTTTTCTCCTAAAAAACTTAAAACATACTTTCTTTTTTTCGAACGCTTTTTCTATTACTTGAGTTCTATCTTTACGTTTTTTCATTCTTAAGAATATGCGTACAAATATATATACTTACTAATTATTTTTTACAATCGTACAGGATTTCACTTTGGATTTTTACTTTCGTCAGTTCTGGACTGATCCTCGACTTGCGTATAGAAAAAGACCAGGCGTTGAAACACTTTCAGTCGGATCGGAGTTCATCAAAAACATATGGGTACCTGACACTTTTTTCGTGAATGAAAAGCAATCTTATTTCCATATTGCAACTACCAGCAATGAATTTATTCGTGTGCATCACTCCGGTTCAATAACGAGAAGTATTCGGTAAGATATCACAAGTACTCATTTTTAGCATTTTCTTTAAATCATTGAAAGATATCAATATTAGGTACAGCAGTTTCCTTCTGATTAGCTGTTACCCACTCAGTAACAACAAGATTTAAAAAAACCTTAGGCCTTCATAAAATAGGATGTTGACATATACTCATATGTATGTCTAAAAACAATTAAGTGCAAAATATTCATTGAAATTCAAAATTTCTTAATATGCATATTTCGTTTTCATATGTATGTATATAGTACTTAAATGACATCAACAGGCGAAGATTTGCAACTTCTTCTAACACTGAATTCACTCATATAAAATTATATTTTGTAAGAGATTAAAAGATTAAAGAGTAAAAATAACGAATTTCTGAGAAGTCAGGTTTTATATGTACAAAATAATAGCTGCGATTTTTTTTTTAATTTAAAAAATAAGTAATATGGAAACCAAACCAGGTTTTGAAGAAAAAAAAATCTTTATCTTCATTGATGTCATAAAACGATTTTGTTCAATTTGCATTTGCTTCATCTTGATTTGGGTCCGTTTTGTCACTTTTTTGCATTTGTGTTCATTCGATGTAATAAGCGACTAAACGCTCTAATTTCCGATAAGATTTGCCTCCAATTCCAGAATTCGTTGTTCTGGTGTACAATGTCTACATCGGCATATTTTCCAATTATTATAATAAATATCGTGGTAAATACGATGCTTCACGAAGAAAAATGTTCTCATTTTACATTCATTTTGGACTGGAATTAAAAGTTACTTGTTTTACGAAAGTATATTAAGTATATAAAGCGCGCCACCGCAGTCGAACATCTTGCGGCACTGCTAGTAAGTCCTATCCCCACCTCCTCGTGGTGCCATCTGGAGATTTCCTATGGAAATTGCAGACGGGGAATGGCGAATGGCGAGCCTCATGCGCCAAAAAAACAAGATTAGTCGGTTGGGCTACGGCCTAGTAAGCCGTAACCGTAAAAAAAACCACAAACTCCGAAAAAACCACAAGCCTCGGATATAACGGACCGGATTTATGTTGACGATCCTTGCAAAAAACGAAAAAAGGACAATGATCTTCGGCTTTGTACGTGGAATGTTAGGTCTCTAAACAGGCTACGTGCAGCCGAACAACTTGCGGACGCCCTAGACCGCTATAAAGTGGACATCACCGCCATCCAGGAAATGCGATGGAATGGACGGAGTAAAAAGCGTATAAAAAACTGCGATATTTACTACGGCGACTGCTATAGGGAGAGAGGGCAACAATTTGTTGTTCGAGGTGTTGCTTTCGGCATGTGGGCGAACGCCTCATAACAATCCGTATCAAAGCTAAATTTTTTAACATCAGCCTGATCTGCGTCCAAGCCCCCACGGAAGACAAGGATGACTCCGCCAAAGATGAGTTCTAGGATCTCCTAGACAGAACGTATGCCCAATGTCCCAGCTATGGCATCAAAATTGTACTAGGAGACTTCAATGCTAAGCTGGGTAAGGAAAGCATATTTGAACGAGTCATCGGCAAACATAGCCTACACGACACCACCTCCGATAACGGACACAGGCTGATTGATCTTGCTACGGGGCGAAATCTCCTTCTAGCCAGTACGCGCTTCTCGCACCTCGATATACACAAAGGCAACTGGCGGTCTTTTGATCAATCGACTACCAACCAGATTGATCACATTGCGATCTACGTCAGACACTCCCCCACTATTCTTGATGTTCAAACTTTCCGAACGGCTAACATCGACTCGGACCACTATCTTGTGCGCTTATGGATATCACGAACGCAACGGAGTAGAGTAAGAATACAAAGTTATGACGTCGGAAAGCTACTATCGCCAGAAACCCCTCGTGCTTTTACCGATCGCGTCCCCCCTAAACTCTCCAATACACCTGAATCCTCCGTGCTATCAATAGAACAGCAGTGGAGCCTTTGCAAACAAGCCCTGAAAAGCTCTGCATCCGAAGTTTTGGGTTTCAAGGCTCCACCACGAAGAAACACCTGGTTAGATGACGAGTGCAGGAGGATTCATACAGCGAAGCAGGATGCATATAAGGCCTCGCTGCATAAATGAACAAGAGCAGCTCGTGAGCTCTACGAGTTAAAAAGAAGGGAGGAGCATAAGCTTCTTAGAAGAAAGAAGAAAGAGCACGAGAAGCGGGCGATTGAGGATTTGGAGAGGTGTTACTGCAGGCGTGACGAACGAAAGTTTTATCAAAAGATAAAGCGAACATACCAAGGTTATAAAGCTAGAACCGAAGCCTGCAGGGATGAGAACGGACATTTAGTAGTAGAACCGCAGTCGATGCTGAGAATATGGAAAAACCACTTCTGCAGACTGTATAACGGCGATGTTAGTCAATATACCGCTGTCAGGCAGAATGATCCATTTCTAATCGACGGAGACCGCAGAGAATTCTGTCCCCCTGACCTCGACGAAGTTAAGATTGCTATATCGAAGCTCAAGTCGAATATAGAGGAATAAGTCTCTTTAACATCGCCTACAAAACCTTCTCTGTCGTTTTGTGTGAACGCCTGAAGCCTTTTGTAAATAAGCTGATAGGTCCTTATCAGGCCAGGGAAGTCCACCATCCACCAAATCATCACACTACGGCAGATCCTGGAAAAAACCAATGAATTTCAAGTCGACACTCACCACCTATTTGTCGACTTCAAAGCTGCATACGACAGCATAATTAGAGACGAGCTATACAACGTTATGTCTACCTTTGACATACCTGCTAAACTCGTCAGACTATGCGGGATGACTTTGGAGAATGCTCGCTGCTCCATCCGAATTGGTGAACACCTTACCGATAGTTTTGATGTCAAAAAAGGTATTTAGGCATTTATGGTGATCTCTTCAACATCATATTGGAAATGATTGTGCAAAAATCACTGGCCAATACGAGAGGCACAGTCTATTTCAAATCCTCGCAACTCCTTGCATACGCCGACGATATTGACATAATAGGTAGATCACAGCGAGATGTCAATGAGGCGATTGCGAGTATTAAGATGGAGGCGGCGAAAATTGGGTTGACGGTAAACGAGGGCAAAACTAAATATATGCTGTCATCAAAAAAGGGCGCTCACCAGCGGCGTCTTGGCCAGAACGTTTGTATTGGCAGATATAATTTCGAGGTAGTTAAGGACTTCGTCTACCTTGGCTTCGCAGTGGCCTGGAACAACGACATCAGTTCCGAAATCAAACGCAGAATCACTCTTGCCAATCGCTGTTTCTTTGGGCTCAGGAGGCAACTGAGTAATAGAGCCCTCTCCCGAACGACAAAGTTGACTCTATATAAGACCCTTATCATCCCGGTCCTGTTGTACGACGCAGAAGCATGGACACTATCAAAAGCGGATGAGAGGTCTTTGGTCAGTTCGAGAGGAAGATTTTGCGCGTGATTTTTGGACCTATAAACGCAGACGGGGGATGAAGAAAAAGATTCAACCACGAACTTTACGGGCTGTACAGCGACATGAGTCTAGTCAGGCGTCTACGGATTCAACGCCTAAGATGGCTGGGCCATGTAGAGCGAATGGGCACCACATCTCCAGCCCGGAGAGTCTTTGAATCCAACCCCGAGGGACGAAGAAGCAGAGGACGGCCGCACATAAGATGGCGCACACAGGTGGAAGGGGACCTCAGCCAACTGGGTGTGTGACAATGGAAAAGGCTAGCAAAAGATCGTGCTGGATGGTTGGTTGGTTGAGGCCCAGGTGCACCCCGAACTGTAGCGCCCGCTAAGAAGAAGATGTAAAGCGCAGCTATTATATCGCATGCATCAACAGTGAACCTTCAGAAGTCGAAATTTTAGTCTTTTCTTGTCTTGCAAAAATAAATGAAACCAACTAATTCAGTACTAAAAGAAGCTACGAGTCAAGGCATACAGATGTCAATTGTATACTGTATATGAAAAAAAAAATGTTTAGTTAATTTTTGTCTTATTTTTAAATAACTATAGTTTTTTTCGTAAGCAACGCGTTTACGATTTGAGCACAATTTTTGCTTGAAATGGTAAATGTTTTACAAAGCTTACGAAGTTCGCCAAGCCATTTTTTTCTTCATTGATACATTTCCTTTTCAGATTAACTATTACGGCTTCATGTCCAATGAACTTACAATATTTTCCAATGGATAGACAGCTATGCCACATAGAAATCGAGAGCTGTAAGTAGATTGCACACAAATTTACTACAAATATTTTGCAATAGATGTAAAAGTCAAATGTGCTCGTATCAAATAGAAAAGTGGTACATGTATATAAAAAACAATAACCCATTTAGAAAAATAAATAATTCTGTGCTGTTTGTTCCTCTAAGAAAATGTGCAAGACTTATAGATTACATATGAATATTATATAATATATGTGAGGTGAAATTAAGATTGTTTTGGCAAAAATAGGGAACAAAAATATGGTCATCGCAATTCGTGTATACTGGCACTTTTACTTAGCGCGCTTTAAACACCCTTGTAGGTAAAATGAGATGAGAGCTTAAACGACAAATATCTCTGAACGAGAATTTAAATGTATGGTAAAGCAAAAGCTAAAGAATTAGAATAAATAAATAAATATGTATGTATACACACATATGTATGTATACAAAAATCTGTGAAAACATCCAGTGTGTAAAATGTACAAACTTATACACAAATATGTATGTATATGAAATTTGTATTGACACATACATATGCATACACATATGTTCTAATACATTTTACTCACATATAACGCATAAAATAAATATCTATTTGACCACATTAAACATATGTAAATATTTTATATAAAGCGAAATTGATTCAATAGCTTATATAATAACCAATATTTTCCTTTTTGATTCTAAATTTATTTTGAACAAAGAAAAACCGATTAAAAACGATTACATTACATTTTTTATTGGATTTATTGGTTGGTTTTCGGTCGCCTTCTCTCATACAGCAACCGCAGAAGGTTGATAGCGAATATCGACTGGTAATTTTACTTAAAAGTCTCTTGAAATTTCACATTGGCTCATAACATTTAAGTAACAATTTTGGTAACCACAACTAATATGAGAGTCCTGTTATTCATTTTTCTTATTAAACATATTTTCATAAGGAACACATATTACCTGCACTTCGCTTAAAATATATGTATTTTTCATAGATAACTAATTGCACTTTAAATGCACTTCGTATTTGGTATATGTACGACTCATATAACTATATCGCTTAATCTCCATTAAACATTTTTACTGACATTCGTCAATTTATAAAAGCATATCAATATTTTAAAAGGTGATATTGATAACCCAAAACTACAATCCACCATCTACAAATATGTGTATGTTATGTATTATATGCACTATAAATAAAATAACAACATTCTCGCGAAATGGCGCCAACTGAATCCTTTCCCAAATGAAGGTATCGTTTAAGCTTGAAAATTTTTTTTTGCGTGATTCTATCCATTAACTAAACAAAGCAAAACCCACTAAAAGAAAAAATGTTTTATTTTATGTCAATATTTAATATGAGCCATTGATTATAAATTTTAAAGTACATTTATACAAGACACGTAAATGATACCAGAACAATATGTACATACATTTTTTATATATGTATAAATACTTCCACGTGAATATTAATATTATTCTTTTGCGGACACATATTGAGAGAAGAACATTTTTAAAACTTGCTTTATATTAGTTTTACACAAAAGGCACAATATCTTGCCTCTGCGTTATTATATCGAAATAGGAAAAAAACAAATTATTTTTTCTTTTCACTTTTTCTGTTAAATTCATTGCTATAATATTTAGTCACCTCTTTACGTTTATTCACAAGAAAAGGATTGCCCATCATATGATGGAAATAATGCATGACTTATGTCAACTTGATTAATAAAAGCATGGAGTAATAATACAACTAAAAATAGCACACAACATGTGTTTTAAGCATATGTTTCTATTACTAATTTCATATATGTATATTCACATAAACGATGGCCTTCATTTTTTTTTATTATAGTCAAATATTTTAAATCTGCCATCTAATAAAATTATTTAACCTAAATAAAAACACAGATTTCAAACTGTTCCCAGACGCTACAACTTGTATTAAGGGAACTTCCAAATTTGCAACTGTGCAAATAATTTAACAGAATAATTCATTCAGTATTTTATTTTAAATCCCAAGTTGTACAATTATCATGAATTCGAGACTGTTATTGACTTAAATTAACAAAAAATGGCAATGATACCGTTTTATATATTGTTTTGATTCTGGAGTTGGTTACACTATGCGAGATATCCGATACTTCTGGAGAGATGGACTGAGTAGTGTTGGAATGAGCAGCGAAGTTGAACTACCCCAATTCCGCGTGTTGGGACACAGGCAGAGGGCGACCGAAATAAACCTAACTACAGGTACCCACCAATCTTGCAAAACAAAAAAACAAAAACTGAACAATAAAACACCCAATTTTAAGTTTAATTTAAGTTAAACTGTAATATACATTTTTGTCCAAAGCAACAACACTGGAATATTATTTAATAATTTTAATTTGTTTTTTGTTTACCTACTTTTAAATTGTTTTGTTGTGTTCGCTTTAATTTTGTATATACTTTAATATTTAGTTTGCACTTCTTTTGATTATTGTTAGGAAGTTTATTCTGTCGCTACGCGACCCAAATTTTCCGTTTTATATACACAAGTAAAGTGCCAAAACAGTGTTATTAAGAAATCATAAATCAAGTAAAGTAGGACTATCTGTGCTTACGTGGAGGGTTATATATATATACATATTCATATAGATATATATATATGTATACATACATATATGATTATACATGCATATATACGTATACATACATATATACGTAGGCTTGTCAAAAATTAAGAAAACTTTTCGAATTTCACGAGCTAAGTAAATTAAATTGTCGGTTTGTTTTTATGTTAGTACACAACGTGGGTTGGCATTGTCAGCCTTGAATTTAATTTAATTTGTTTTTAGTCAAATACAAGGGTTGTAAGTGTTTTGGTGTACTTGGTGATTTTTTTGCTGTTGAATAAAATGGAACCAAGACCAAATTTTTTTTTTTTTTTTACCAAAAATTGCCCGAACATGAGCTTCTGTGACTTTTTCGTCACGATTGAGAAAATAAAGAAAAGTAAAATAAAGAATAAAGAAGTCACCTTATCTTTTGAACAAGCCACGTGTATATGTGCATTTACAACTATACTATGTATTTTCTCATAATTTAACGAACCCGTTCAACTAAGTATATATGTACATATGTAGCTTTCTGTAAACTCCCCCAGTAATATTTGCGAATTCCTTATCCCATTACTACTGCCAAAAAGAACAAACAGTAGCCGTAAATTCCATGGGTAATGCATACGTAAACTAATAAATGTACGAATGTAAAAAATTAAAAGTGAGACTATTAATATTGGGGAAAAATTAATATCGCATACTTATGCGTAACGCCCTTACATGGTATTACAACGCATTTCAACACAATATGTTAATAGTCTCAAGATTCTATACATCTAATCTTTGTTCGCATACTTTTTTTCATTTATTGCAAAATGAGCTACCTCAACAATTATCAATTTCTACATCTACTTCTACTTGTCCGATTATTTTTAAAATTACCACTTAAACAATAATTATCACATTAACAAAACTACTTGTAAGAATATTGCTACGGCTACAAACCATATATCACTAGTATAAGTACAAATATTACCAATAAGAACACAACAAAATAATATTACTTACATATGTAACTACCACATTATTATTTGGGACGACTACTTTTACTTTCATATATACTATTACAGTATAAACATCCTTACTATTGGTACCAATAATTCTAAGTAAAACCCTGCTATGAATACATTAAGGTATATTCTACTAAAAATAGGAGTACCTTCATACACCATTTTCTTGACAAGTACATGGACTTTTATAAATGCTAACAGACAAATAACTAAAAACTTGATAACAAGTAGTAATAACAAAAATAACGACAAGTAAAATTTCAAATAAATAAACATATGTATTATGCACTATATGATACAGTTGGATATACCATGAGAGACATACGTTATAAATGGAATGAAGGCCCAAACTCGGTTGGTGTCTCGAGTGAGGTATCTCTTCCCCAATTTAAGGTCTTGGGTCATCGCCAGAGAGCAATGGAAATCAGTCTTACCACAGGTACCTGTAGACGGTTACCGATTTTTTTCCTTTTCAATTGTATTCATCCATTTATTTATTTTTTTATTAGTTTTTTTCCGATTTTGGTTTCTTTTTATAGGTACAAATAATTTGAATTTTATTTTATAACAAGTGACATGCGATGTAGTAATTAAAGTATTAAAATTAGATAAAAAAAATAGCTTCGTTTGGAGCAATATATGACGCCTTGTAATTTGAACCACTAATAATTAGCAACTTTTAAATTTAAAATGTTATACATTTTTTTTATTTAATACAGTTATTGATCATTTGACAATTCCGTCTGTTTTTATCTATTCGAAAAATTTACATAATACATATGTATAGCTATACTTTTAAAAAAGTTACTACTATGTTGCTACTTCTGTAAAGTTATTAAACCCATATAAAAAATGAACATTTCATTGTCCATATTTGCATGAGGAATTTTAGCCTTGCAATTAAAAATACAAAAAACAAAAAAAAAAAAAAAAAACAGAGGAAATCATATCTCAATATATGTATAACATTGACATAATTATTTACTATTGCCTATATATGAGCATTTTGCTAAAATACTGCGAGCATTAAGTGAAAATACTTATATACGTTGATCTACAATCGCTTTTTTCATAGTGTGTCAAAAAATTGTTTTCTTCTTAGCATGTTATAGGAGCTTAAGGATGTGACCAATCAATTGAGATAAAGGTCAAGTGTAAAAGTACATGGCGATAAACCAAGGAACATAATCTCCTATATTAATATACATACATATGTACACAACATCGTCGATGCATGTTCATATAGCATATCAACTTGTATTTATAAAATATCGATTCATTTGTTACACTATTCATTATTTTTGCTTTTCCGTATTACTTCTTATTTCCTCCTTCCCTTTTAATTTAGTTCAATTAAATTTTCTTGCTACATTTGCATTGAATTATTTATTTTAATTTAAACTAAAACTGGATTGAACAAGAAACCTACATACATTTTACTCCATACCCTAAGCTTAGTAGCATTAAAAGCTACTTTATTAGCCGGACATAGAATGTAAACATACAAAAATCTCGTACACATGTCTTAAACAATATTTGAATTAATAACAATATCAATAATAATACATTAAACTAAGGCTGATCTTGCATTTAATTACTTAGAAACATTTTAAACAAAAGCCCTCCCTAAGCATGCTTTCAATTTAGATTCAGGTTTACTTTTAACAATAAGCATTTATTAATTTCTGAATATGAAAGTTGCCAGCTTTAAGAAAATTTTTATCTAAAAAAGCTATTTTTTGATATATATACGTCATTTTACTATCTGGCAGCTGTTTAATTTTCAGTTAAGGCAATATGAAATCAGATTGCATTTCCTTACAAAAAACAAAACATACGTATGTATATATTAATTTCTATTAGGCGAAAAAATGAAAAAATAGGATACAAAATCACTTTATTTTCGTTAACGAAAATTATGTTTTCTTTCAGTTTCATTTATATTTATATATAAATCACCATATTTTCTATTTTACAATAACTGCTTTTTTTTAAATATATATATATGTTTTATTTTGTTAATAAATTGTAATTTTTGTTTGAATTATTGAACATTAGCTGCAATATATTTGTATATTTAAAAAAAAACGTATCTTCACTTTCTCCGTTCTTTATGGCGGTGAAATTTTTTTATTTATTCCACACAGGAAATTATTCTCGACTTGCGTGCGAAATTCAGTTTGTCAGATCAATGGGCTATTACCTTATTCAAATATATATACCATCTGGATTGATCGTTATTATATCATGGGTATCATTTTGGCTTAATAGAAATGCTACACCTGCTCGAGTTGCATTAGGCGTTACTACAGTCTTAACAATGACAACACTGATGTCATCTACAAATGCAGCACTACCAAAAATTTCGTATGTTAAATCAATTGACGTTTACCTTGGAACATGCTTCGTTATGGTCTTTGCTAGCCTTTTGGGTAAAATAATAAAATTGAATTGTTTGATTTATTACTTTATTTACTAAACATACTGAACAGCACACAGTAAACAAATTTAACAAAAAACAGTATTTACTAATCCCTGCTTGAATTCTCTGCTCACACAAACAAAATATTGTTCTCAAGAGCTAACAAATGGTGACTATTGTATAATCTAATATAACGTCATATCAAGCTGAAATAAAAAAATAAAAACAGAAAACGTTTTGCGCACTGTTGTTTGCAGTTAAAGTAACCAAATTAGATAAAATAACCTCAGTTCATGAGTTATATATTTACAATAGTGTGCTATTTTATATAGATTGAATGGGATTTAATTAAGAGCTCGAAAAAAAACTAATTTCATAAATAAATGACTATAAAATGTTTTTCATACATGTATGTTTCCTGAAGCATACTCGTACACCCGCATATACAAAAAATCTCTTTTTTCGTATTTGTATGTTATTGTTGATCTTTAACAGAATAAATGTGGTCATTTTGGGAAAAATTATGCAAACTCATTGATATGCGCTATTAAGTACATATTTTCAAAAAGCTTTTTATATATAAAATATATGTGAATTTTTCTAAATTTTTCTAAGTGCCCTTTTTAAACTTGCATGCCTCATACACTATAACCAATTAGTTAAACAAAATATTTTGATTTTAAATAAACACGACGTACCTATCCGTAACTTGTAAGCCTACGAGTGACTGAATAAAATAAAAATAAAAAGCTTTTAGTTTATGTACAAGTGCTTGTTTAATGACTTTCCATTAAAGTTAATTTTCCTAAAATGACTTTAAAGATGCAAACCTTAATTTTCTGTTATTGCCTGCATATTTTTTCCCCTTAAAATTTAAAGTATATATATACTCACTTTAATATTTAAAATTAAGTAAAACATTATCTTTACTTTTGCACTACACCTTTTCCTTATTTCATTTCCTTTCGAATATTTCATATAACGTTTCCTATATTTTGGTGGAATTCTACTATTTATATAGATATCAAAGATACATTCACTTAGGTTCACTTACACTAGTAGATATAATTTATCAAACATTCTTTTTATGTTATCTACTTTCACATTTTTTCTTTTTTTGTCGAAACTAAATACATACATATAAGCCAATTTCGGTTGCTTTTTAAGGAACATATGTACATACATATGATTTCATTTATTTGAAATATTCAACATTTTTTGATTTGCATCTTTTTTTTAAATTGTCCTTTTTTGACGTTCATCAAATCGGGAAATATATACAAATTCATAGAATACGCAACCGTTGGTTACATGGCAAAACGAATTCAAATGCGAAAACAAAGATTTATGGCGATCCAAAAAATAGCTGAGCAAAAAAAGCTACAAGTTGATGGGGGACAACCAACGCCAAATCCTAATCCCAGTGGGGATCATGGACATGGGCATGGTCATGGCCATAGCCATGGGCATCCTCATGCACCCAAACAAACAGTGAGTAACCGCCCTATTGGCTTTTCCAATATCCAGCAAAACGTTGGTACGCGCGGTTGCTCGATAGTGGGACCCTTGTTCCAGGAGGTGAGATTCAAAGTTCACGATCCTAAGGCTCATTCAAAAGGCGGTACACTTGAAAATACCGTAAATGGTGGTCGAGGTGGTGCTGGTAGTGGTGGAGGAGCGCCAGGAGGTGGCGGAGGAGCTGAAGGAGGTGGCGGTGGTGGCGATGCTGAAGCAGGCAGTGCTGTTCCATCTCATTTACTTCATCCCGGAAAAGTAGGAACTTTAAAATTTTTATGAATGGAAACTAAAAAGAATATATTTTCTTAATCTATTATCTATTTTAAGGATATTAACAAACTTCTAGGGATAACTCCTTCTGATATAGATAAATATTCAAGAATAGTCTTTCCTGTGTGTTTTGTGTGTTTTAATTTAATGTACTGGATTATTTACCTGCATGTGAGTGATGTTGTTGCCGACGACTTAGTACTACTGGGAGAAGAAAAATAAAGAAATTAAGTCCTGAAATAGAACTACATTTAATTAAATTTCCGTTAAAACATACAAATATTGTATGGAAAAGTGAGCAACATACTATAACACTATCATCGTTATCACCCAATTTAACACAATAGACAAAAACAAGTTAAAATATAACTTTAGGATGAGCTACGTAGCCCTAATGATGAAAGCGTTTTCACTGTCGGTAAATCCGCAACTAATTGTTTATCATACCGCTCGAAAATAATATAAGTTAAAAGCCATTACCTAGTTTTACATAAAAGAAATTAATTAGTCTAAATATTATTGTACAATAATAATTTTTACATACATGTTTATTATATAAATCGTATGGACAATTTGCGAGTGATATAACCACTAAAACACGCTTCCTACAAAAAAGTAAATGTTTATAAATGAAAATGAAGTATATTGTACATGTAAATCCCTAAAAGTAATTAGTCTTAATATTTAGTAAGTTAAACTAGGAATATATTTACTACGAAATAAACCTAGCAAAATTTTAAACTCACAATTATAGTGCCCGCACCAACGAATTAAATTATAAATCGATTTTTTATAATTTGATCGATTTTCATATAATTTTTAATTTGGAAACCACACATAAAAGACATTGTTTAAAAAACAGCGCAAAATCAATTTCTATTATATACATTAATAGTAAATAAAATTCGCGCTTCCAATACAATTTGCCAAATTTATTTATCGGTATGTCATTTCACTTAACTAATTAAAATGTTGCATTGCACCAATTGGTCATGAATATATTACCTTGCACAAACATATTATTATGAATATTTTATTTAGAATTGAATCGATAGGCTTTTCTTTTATTATATTAAGTTTTTTCCTGCAGTTAAATTTGTTTACACAATTCATTATATCAACGCTCAGTTAAAGTGATTATTCTAGCTCAAAAATAGCCTTGATTTCAAAGTAAAAATTATAATAAAATTTGTTTGGATAACAACCGAATATCCATATGTAATATTTCAAGGAGTAAATCATTTTTGATTAAATGTTAATGACCTATAACTCTTAATGTCTTTATTAACAACATTTATTTACAAAAACCCTATTGACCAACATTTGACTAAATCACTAGAAGAGGGTGTGAGTAGTATGTAAAACATACGCTCGATACTACATTCAGAAGATTAGACTTGTCCACATAAATCTTAAAGTTAAAGTATATTGCGGCTGGATTTATAATATGCTTTCCATTCTTTGAATTTTCAGTTAGTATGATTTACAACAATGTGCGACGATCATAATTTCCACATTTGTTTTTCCATAAACATAAAATATTACGTTTAATTCCCGGCTCTTATATTCCAAGAGATTAGAATTGCAGAAATTAGAATTTATACATTAAGGAATAAACTAAACAAATGCACTATTCCAATCTTTAACCAATACACCACAATTAGTTCGAAAGAGAGAGGATGGACAAAGAGCGATAAGGGAGAGGGATAAGGAAGTAAAATAAATGTCGTGTATATACTACTCGTATATATTTTGTATTAATTTAAAACAAATTAGCGTACAAATAAATTTACCGGTAAATTCCATTGTAATGTTCAATATACAATATATTTACGAATTACCTAGGGGAATCATTATACAAATATTTATAGGTAAAATAATGAACAAGAATGGTATTCACAGCAAAAAAACAAAAAAAAAAAAAAAAAAAAAAAAAAAGAAACACATAAGTACATAGTAATGTACAGGTTTATTAACTAAGTGTTTACAAAACAAAAAAAAATTACATGACGACTAAACACATTCATGATTAAATACTGCAATATTAATACTTTCGCACATACCCATGTAAAAAAAATCTCCCCATTTTTTTAACAATTCTAATCGAACCTGTTTTATATGTATGCATGTTAATGCATATTAAACCAGTGCATTAACAAAAATACAAATTACGTAAATTACTGCACTTATACATAATCATACAATAAATTCATATGACAGCTCAAAATAAATAATTCAAGATTAATCTCTTAACCCTCATAACTAACACACGAAAAGATCAATATCAGTTTATTAATACCAGTAGTACTTGTAAACTCAATTTGGTAATACACTAGCATAACAGTTATAATAACTGATAACATAAAAAATGGTATGTATTTGTAGTATATCACAACATTTTTAAATTTAAGACTTTTTTCGGTACATTTTCTTATTTCGACCTATTCCTTATTCCTCTTGTTTTTTTTTTTTTTTTCCGGACTGTTATTTATGAACAATGTTTTTTATCGTTTTTTTTATTTCATTTTTTAACCTACACATAAACAAAAGCAGGTTGTTATAAAATGATTTTTTTAATGTTGCATAAACACATGATTGTTAACATGATGGTTAACGGAACGATATTTACCAACTTTTTATACACATATTATCTATTTGTTATAGTTAGGATGTATTTTATTAAACAATGTATGTATGTATGTATGTTGGCGTTACAGTCCATGAAGAACCTGAGCCGAGCTTCTCTCAATCACCCATGTTGTGTGTGATTTAATTTTCCCATAGTTAAAAGGGACCTACAGTTTATTGCCGGTTCCGAACGGGGAATTTCGAGAAGCTTTTCATGACAATTTTACTACCTCCCGCTGAGGGGAAACACCGTGAAAAACACCTTCGATGACATGGCTGTGTCGGGATTCGATCCCATGTCATCGGCGTCAGAGGCCAACACACTACCCACTACGCCACGGTGCTCTCTTAAAGAATGTACTGAACATTATTTTCGATGATATCGATCTTAGGGTGCTTTTCTCGTATTTTTTTCGCAATTAAACATTTTTTTAATGGCTGAAGCAAGTGGTAACCCAAAAGAGCGCTATTCAGTCTATTCAATGGACGCACCAAAACTTTCAGTCATGTCCCCTAAATAGTTGTCTGATTGCAAAAAAAATATACATATACACATGCAATTCTATCTTCGGAGTCTGTTCCGACTTTCCGATGATTTTGAGCATCTTTATCAATCTTCGATCAAGATCTATCTCCTACCACTTAGTAAGTAATTAGAGAATTTATTTTTGTTTGTTAACTAAGAAATTGTTCTTCTTTTATTTAACTTGACTTCCGCGATCTCTAAACATTGATCCAATGTTGGAAAAAGGATTTGTGCAAATGAAACGGAGAACTCAGTCGTTTTTAGGGTTCCGTACCCAAAGGTAAAACGGAACCCTATTACTAAGACTTCGCTGTCCGTCCGTCCGTCCGTCCGTCCGTCCGTCCGTCCGTCCGTCCGTCCGTCCGTCCGTCCGTCCGTCCGTCCGTCTGTCACCAGGCTGTATCTCATGAACCGTGATAGTTAGACAGTTGAAATTTTCACAGAATGATGTAATTCTGTTGCCGCTACCACGACAAATACTAAAAACAGAACAAAATTAATTATACATATACATAATTACAAACAACCAATAATTAATTGTTTCGAAAGGTTTTCGTTGTCATCTTTCGGTCAGTTCCCATTTGTGAGTGGCTCGTAGTCATCCATTTTGGGAAACCAAACTCAAAGAAAGCGGATAGCCCGAGGGTACGATCAGCGCTTGACACGCGAACGAGTGGAGTTCAGCCCGCAGAAGGTCAGAATTTTTTTTTTTTTTTTTTGTGTTCCTTGTAGCACATGAGGGAGAGTGGGCAAAGAACTCGGAGAGAAATCTTCGGCGAAGTACTCGGAGAGTGATCTTCGGGGAAGAACTCCGGTACGGTTTGAAGCAGTTCCCGGTACGCGGCCGTACCGTGTGTCCTATTGCCTACGTTGGTCGCGGATATCACGTTCGTTGTATAAGGTATTGAAATCACAAATTTGCGTGTCGTGATTGGTGATGCGGGCTAAGTAGTTGGTCAGAGGAGTTTCGGTACCACTGTTCGAATACTCATGCTGTTGTGTTTTTTTTCTTTTGCGTGGGATATTTCGCGAGTCTCGTAGCAAATTCGCGATTCTTGCTGCGGGTAAGTCGGCGTGAGGGCAATCGCGTGGCGCCATTGCTCACGACCAGTCCTCGCAGCTGGCCTAGCATCCTTTTCGCACGACGTCGCGGCAGGTGGAGAGGAGCAAGTGAGCAAGAGGAGCAAGCGATCTTGCACACATACGAACCGATACGTACATACGTGCATACGCATCACATACGTGCATACACTCACACATCTCTACGCTATGTATAAGTATACATACATACATACATACATACATACATATGTACATTACGAAGTAGAGTTGGGTAATTCCGGACATGTATAGTTCACGGAACTATGTCCTCTCTCGGACACATGTCCTCTCGCTCCGCAAATTGAACGAAAAGAGTTCCATAGTTCCATTCAACCCTTATTCATCAAGCACATATGTACAAAACGAAAAAAAAAAAAACATAAATGCAACGAACATGCTTCTCATACGGTATGACTTATACCCTGTGGTTTTTAAGAAACCCAAAAGTATGGAGATGTGGCGATAAAGCTCGAACAGTTGGTGTACACTGTACAGCACACTTGAACTCAAATGAAGAAAAGAAATGAAAGAATATAATGCCCGCACCGCATTTCGTGAACGAATGTCATACATGTGTATGTATGCATTCAGGTCCGGACATGGACACGGAGATTAAAGTGCATACTGAGATGGAATAATTATCTTATAACCCCATTTACCTAGATAATGTTTCAAATATATTGAATGGTCTTTCCAACAAAGTTGTTGGTCCAATGTAACACCTTAATATTTAAAACTGTCCACGTGTTCAATCAAGAAGCAATTTTCAAACATTCTTGATTGTTGAATACTATATCTTCAAGAACAAATCGATTACACAATGGTGCATGATAATATAAGGGAAGGTCTCTGAAAACTGTACCATTGATATTAAATATCATGTACTTCGTTTTGTTGCTAATTATTAGTTTATGATAATTAAACCATCTCCTTAACATATCTAGGTCACAGTTAACATCTGCAAAACTATCAATTAAGTTAGTGTTTGAGTGGAAAAGAGATGTTTCATCAGCAAAGGCAGTTATTTTGCCTTTAAAAGGTTGTAAGAAAAACGAATTAACATAAATTAGAAAAAGGATTGGGCCCAATACTGCTCCTTGGGGAACACCCATATTTAAGAAGTCTATAGAACTGTAAACATTCCTAATTTTCACAACTTGATAACGGTTGAATAAATAAGAAGAAAACCATTTATAAATGGAGCCTCTGAAACCCGCTTTGTAAAGTTTATCGAGTAGCAAAGTATGATTAACCATATCAAAGACCTTACTGATATCAACAAATAATGTTGATGGTGTTTGAGAAGTGTTTAGACTATTATATATTTCACCAGTTAATTTCAATAAAGCAGTTTCAGTCGATTTGCCACGTCTAAACCCAAATTGGCAATTACTCAAAAAATGAGTATTTTCTAAAAATTACAACATTCTAGATTTTAACTATCCGAAAAGTGAGAATAAAATGTCACTGATTATGTATTTCTGTATATACTTAGACAGAATATAATAAATATATGTATAAATGGGGCTCCCATACAACAGACATGCTTTTTTTGGAGTTTTTATACATAATAGTACGGAACCCTTCGTGCGCGAGTCCGACTCGCACTTGGCCGGTTTTTTTTCTAATTACATTTTCCCGGAATATGTAAGACATTTTTTTCACACATAATTTTTTTTTTTTACAGAATAAAGGGAAATTCGGATTTTTAGAAATAATAAGCAGAACGCATACTACTTATATATGTATGTATGTATGCATACATGCATGTACGTACAAATATTATTATTTCAAATTGACACGAATCAAGAACTGGAAATCTTTGCGATTTTTTTTTTTACATTTACCTTTTGCCATAAGCAAATAAATAAACAATTTATGACGGAAATTGAATCGAATTTTGAAACAGTGGTTAATCAAAAGGGCTGTCGTGTTTAAATTTGTAGGCTTCTACAAACACATATACATACGTATATGTATAGTACATTTCACATATTTCTGCGCACCAATTTTTGTTCCACAAAATATGATTGTTAAGCTATTATCACGTCACTTTTGTGAGTATAATTTTAAATAAAAATAAACCACGCGCGTCAATTGTTATTGAACTTAAAAAAAAGATAGCATGAGAAAAAATTCAAGCATGCGTTTGATATTATTTATTATTTTTGTTCAGTTGAAATAGTCTTTTGTTAAGATCTCAATTCGAAATTAAAGAGGAATTACATGGTCATGAAATAATAATGAATCTTCCCATGGATTTTGATCAGGATGAGCAGCTATGACTTCTGTTAAGTGACTAGTGGCAATCGCAACATCCTACCTACATTCTCTAAGTAGGTATAAGAGATTTAGCGATTGATGTTATTCTATAAATGTACATACAATATAAAAAGATGGGGTATTACATACATTGCTTATATTTTTGTGTATTTATAATTCTGTTTCCTTATATTTTCTTTTTGCTTCATATATGCAAAATCTATTTTGTTTATTTGATTTCATTTCTCAGTTTTTTTTCCCTACATACGTAAATATATGGTATAAGGTTACTCTGTTAGGAGTTTTTTATATTTATTTTATAAATATATTTTCGAAAAAAATATCCTCTCAGAAAGGTTGTAAAACAAACAAATCATAAATCGCTCTTGTTTTTAATTTATTATCGAAATACGAGTATATATACTTTGTTTTAATTTGGTTGTATTCATACTAATAACTTGCTTTAAGGCAATCGTGATCGCTGCAACAGTGATTTATAAAAGTGAAGAAAGTTATTTACAAAAGCTAATAAAAGTATATAAATGTATACTCAACGGTTTCGAAACCTTTTTCCAATTTCATAGGAAGCACATGCCTATCGCATACTCTCCATTCTTTATTTAAACACTCAACAAAAAAAAAAAAAAAAAACACACCGACATGCATTTTACTTATCAATCCAGCTGTCTGTATAAAACAGGATATATAATTAAACATATTATAAAGTGAAACCACTAAATTCTAAAACCTATTCAGATAAGACATACATATGTTAGCGAAAAAATAACATAACCATGAAAAAAGGAACAAAAAAAAAAAACAAAAAAACCAAAAAAATTATTGATTGTACCTATTTTGTTGCTTGTTTGTATCGAACAGAAATAGTTGTTTTTTTTTATATTCATACACACGTAGACACAAATCCACATATATAAATATTAAGCAAGAAATCTAAAATTCTAAAAATTATAAAAGAGCAAATAAAAAGCAAAACCTAGAATAAGACAAATATATATATATTAAGAATGCATATTTAAAACAAATGCAATGAGTCATACCAACTACGCATGGACAACAATAAGAATACATATTGGAGCTGGCAACTATAAAAGTTACTTTGGGTATACCATATTTTTTATAATTCTGTTTTTTTAATATTGCTACTACTAAACATTTCAATAGAAACAAATCTGAAATATACTGAAAAATAAAATTCAGATAAGATTAAATGACGAAACAATTAGAAATGTGTAAATATAATACAGCTAAATTTCGAATTGAACTATCCCTAGCTTGCACTCACAGTTCTGATGAGCAGACCTTTTATAACCCATTTATTTAAATATTTTTGATTGATAAAAGAGTTATAAACACCAATGAAGTATTGTTTTTGTTTTCCTCATCAATACACTAATATAATCTCTTTACATATAAAAGTACATAATTATCTTAATTTATTATAGCAACTAAGATTTAGATTATTATTTATCCGTCCATAAAGTCAATATCACAGCAGTTCCTATAAATTAAATTATAACAAATAGCATTTATGTTACCATCATATGTTATAATCATTCGCTCTACTTTATTTTAGTTTTTCCAGTTTATAAAAACCTGACCATTTTTTTTTTAGTCATTGTTAATTTCTGCTCACATAAGCAAATTTATTTACATACATTTTTTTTTTAAGTTTCTATAAATTTGATAAAATTGTTCGTCACTACTGAAAACTCAAAAACAAAAAATAGCTGTATATGTGTCAGTCCATGCTGGAGAGGTCTCTTATTAAAGAGATAAATAATTTCTACATATAAGGATGTATGACAACTATGTAAAACGTACGTATGTAAAAGATTGATCATTGATCACAATTTTTGACTGTGTTAATTTCATTGTATAACTTACAATATATAATTAGTAAAAGGGAAAATTAAGAAAAGATACTATACACTTAAGTTAAATACAAAAAGAAAATAAAAGAAAAAAATATATATATATACAAAAGTAATAAAATGAAAGAAAATAAGAATAAACTGAAATAAAATTGATACCCTTTTTGTTTTCTTTTTTTGGTTACCTATAAAATTGCCCTAATGCGAAAACCTTTTTGATAATCTCCATATACATAAAATAACACCGAAATAATTCTTGAATCTAAAAAGACCGCATACCCTTCCAAATCTGGAGCACATCATCATTTCCGAATCGAAATGTCATAGATATAAGTAGATATTTTAAGTTCTCATCAGCATGGATTTATCAGTGGTCGTTCCACAACAACGAATTTATGTCTTTTCACTCACTTTTGTGTTTCTGCCTTAGAAAAGGGATTGCAGATAGATGTCTTGCACACAGATTTCGTGAAAGCTTTTGATAGAGTTAATCATTTAATAAATAAGCTTAAAAGAATGGGATTTAAGTTCCGTTTTCTTGAATGGTTAAAATCCTATTTGTCGAATCGAAAACAGATAGTTATAATAATAAGTAAATAAAAGGAATCCTAAAAATAGAGATAGCAACGCTGTACTTAGTTAAGGTTCAAATAATAGTCATGGTAGCATGATAGAAGAATATGGAGGTATAGTTCAATGAAGGTAAATTAAAAGCATTTGTAAAAATAATAAGTATTATGAAGGTTTTTCACTGGCTGTGTTTAGTAAGACAACTGGTGGGGACAATGATTAGTACAAAGACAGTGGGTAAGTAAGCCATACATTTTCTTAAGAAGTTTGTCTGCACTTGCGCAGCATATCGCTCATTTCACCCGACGTAGAACACAAACACGATACGCGGCAATAGTTTTTGTTGAAGAGAATGCAGTTTAAATAAAAAGGTGGATACTATATGTAGCACGGGATTTAGATGTGGCCCCAAATGTACCAGCTAACATATGAGTCTTGAAAAATAGGATCACAACAAGTTAGTAGAACCAAAGAATTTTTCAAAAATACATACATATGTCTTCTTCTTCTTCTTTGATGGCGCTACAGTTTGGGGTGAACCAGGGCCTCAACCAACAAGCCCTTCAAGCCGGCCCGATCTTTGGCCAGCCGCTTCCAGTGCCGCACGCACAGTTGGTTGAGGTCCTCAACCAAATATAAATACGTAATCCTCCGCTTTCTTGCAAATGCACACTTTGAAATGTGAAACGCGTGTGAAGCAACATCGCAAAACAACGAAAAAGAGATAAGGAAATGTCAAAATTGCACGGAGCAGCCTAGTCCGGGCCTACACGGCGCGTGCTTAACGAAGGGTGAAATGGGTGCAAAAGAGATGGTAAATGAATCAGAAATACATTGAACTAGGATCGAAATGTCGGAGTTTACACGAGGGCTTTCTTTTTGCGCCTTTTTCTTTTGAACCTACGTTCCAATTTGTAGACGCGTCCACACGGAGCTTTTCTGCGCGTGCCTGCTTTTTGACATTTCGCTTCACATTTCATTTTCGTTAGCCTGTGGTGATGTTTGAAAAGTAAGAATGGTATCCAAACGTACACTTCCAAGTCAGAAACAAGAGTGAAGCAATATCGCAAAGCAACGAAAAGGAGATAAGGAAATGTCAAAAAAAACCCACAAAGTAGCTACCTGCGCGTGACTGTGCCAATGTATTTCTGTTTCACTTACCCTCTCTATTGCACTTATTTTAGCCCCCGTCAAATAGCCCTCGTGTAGACTCCGACAATGCATGTGAACGCGGATCGGGTTGAAATAGAGTTGACTCGACTCGATCTAGCTAACTGAGATGGATCGAGTCGAAAAAATTCATGTAAACCTGGGTCGAGGAGTTGAATTGACATTTTGTCTCTGTATGTGAGATATCTTTTTTGCTTTTCTTCCTTTTCGCTTTCTGGTTCACACAACTAACTAACAACTAACAAGACTAACCAATCAAAGTAAAAGATCCGTATATACATACTATCTGTCACTTCAACTACGTTTGAACCAGGGATAAACAATGAGATAGCAATCTTTCCTACGTCTGCCCGTTGATCCCCTCAGGGGGTGGTTGATGCTTTTGTAATACACACCGATACTATACGTGTTATTCTTCGTTTAAAAACGACGCTTTTGACTAACACAATGATAGTCTCAAGCGTCGATTTGTAGAGTCAAGACGTGGCAAAATGGTAGCAACAAGGCAGAATGACATACATAGTCAAGATGCCGTCAAACCCCAACGCGTTTGTAGGGGCTATCTGTCAAAGTGCCTGTCAAAGCCAATAGATTGGTATCTCATTCTTTATCCCTGGTTTGAACTCTTCGATCTTTCGACTACGTTGCGGAAAAACCTGGGTCAACATTTCAATTCAGTTTCGACTACGCATGTAAACGGGGTAACAGTCACGCGCGGGCGGCTTCTTCTGCGTTTTTTGACATTTCCTTATATCTTTTCTTTGTTTTGCGATGTCGCTTCACTACTGTTTCTGATTTAGAAGTGTACGCTTGGATACCATTCTTACTTTTCAAACTTCCCCACAGGCTAACGAAAATGAAATGTGGAACGAAATGTCAATAAACAGCGCGTGGAGGAAAAGCTCCATGTAGACCGTGTTCAAATTAGAACGAGGGTTCAAAAGAAACACGCGCAAAAAAACACGCGCCGTGTAGACCCTGACTTAACCGTGCATCACTGTGTCAGTATATTTCTATTTCACTGACCATCTCTTTCCGATTTTTTCGTCTGCGTACGAAGGCAACTTTCCCAAAAGGATATTCGATGTTCGGTCACACACTCATCTGCATATTTTATTAATTCCGATAGTATTTGATTACTTGGGTGGTAAGCGACTAACAAAGGCCTCTTAGGGGTAGCGTATCCGACATGCGCTGGCCAGTAAAATAGCGAGCAGAAGCCACTGCAGCCGAACATCTAGCGACTCTGTTAGTAAGCCCTATTTCCACCTCCTCGTGGTGTCACCTGGGGATTTCTATTTTGAAATCGAGAGCGGAAAAGGGTGAATGGCGAGTTTCCTGCGCCACAAAAGCCTCGGATACAGAAAAACGGACGGATTAACCGATGACGACCCAGGAAACAACTAAAGGAAAAGGAAGAATGGTATTCGGCTTCGTACGTGGAATGTAAGATCCCTCAACAGACCACGTGCAGCCGAACAACTTGCGGAGGCCCTAGACTGTTATAAGGCACTTATTACCGCAATCCAGGAAGTGCGATGGGATGGACCGGGCAAAAAGAGGATGAGAAACTGTGATATCTACTACGGCGACTGCTACAAGGAGAGAAGACAACGCTTATTCGGATGCGGATTTGTTATTAGAGGTATACTTAGGCAAAAAGTGTTGAGCTTCAGGCATGTAAGTGAACGCCTCATGACAATCCGCATCGAGGCTAAATTCACAAACATCAGCCTAATTTGCGCTTATGCCCCTACCGAGGACAAGGATGACACTACAAAATACGATTTCTACGACCTACTAGATAGGACATATGCCCATTGTCCCAGTTACGATGTTAAAATCGTACTGGGAGATTTTAACGCAAAACTGGGCAAGGAAGTCGCCTTTGATAGGGTTATTGGCAAGCACAGCCTACACAACACCACATCCGAAAATGGACTTAGGCTGATAGACTCCGCAACGGGGCGAAATCTTCTAGTTGCTAGCACGCGTTACCCACATCTCAACATCCACAAAGGGACCTGGCGATCTCCGGATCAACCAACCGTCAACCAGATTGACCACATTGCGATTGATGGCAGACACGCATCCGACATTCTGGATGTGCGAGCCAACATCGACTCGGACCACTATCTTGTGGCAGCCAGGTTGCGACTTCGAATATATCTGGCCCAGTAAAATCGATTAAGGCCATCGGCATACAACGTCGCAATGCTACAATCGCAAAAGACCGCCAGAGCCTATGCCAATCGCGTCTCCCTTAAGCTCTCGGAAAACCCTCTAACAGTTGCTCAGACCGTACAACACCAATGGTTCCGTTGTCAACAAGCCTTCGAAAGTGCTGCTTCTAAGGTACTGGGTATCAAACCGCCACCAACAAGAAACCCATGGTTTGACGATGGGTGTGGGAGGGCACACGCAGCAAAGCAGCAAGTCTATCAAGAGGCGCTGCATAGAAGGACGAGAGCTGCTCGTGAGCATTATGAGCAGAAGAGGAGGGAGGAGCATCAGCTTCTCAAAAAAATAAAAAGGGAGCATGAGAAGCTCGGGTTCGTAGAGAGAGAGATGCTATCGCAGGAATGACGTTCGGAGGTTTTATCAACGAATAAAACAAACATGCCAGGGATATAAGACCAGAACGAAAGCCTGCAGGGACGAAAATGGAAACCTAGTAGTGGATTCACATTCGGTACTAAGAATCCGGAAAGACTACTTCTGCAGACTGTATAACGGCGATGACAAAACAGATCCCGCTGTCAGGCAGAACAATCCTTTCACAACGGACGATGATAGCAGAGAATTCCGTCCCCCTGACCTGGACGAAGTTAGGAATGCTTTTTCTAACCTTAAGTCCAATAATGCTGCTGGAGTAGACGGATTACCTGCCGAGCTGTTTGAGGGAGCTGGAGATGACCTGGTTGGGAGTATGCACCAGCTCATCCGTAAGATATGGTCAGAGGAATGCATGCCCGATGAATGGAATCTTAGTATCGTTTGCCCGATCCACAAGAAAGGGGACCCCTTTGTCTGCGCCAACTACAGAGGAATAAGTCTTCTGAACATCGCTTATAAAATCTTCTCTGCTGTTCTGTTTGAACGCTTGAAACCGTTCGTTAATAAACTGATTGGTCCATATCAGTGTGGTTTCAGGACCGGGAAGTCCATTATAGATCAATTATTCACACTGCGGCAGATCCTGGAAAAAACAAACGAGTTCCAGATCGACACCCCACCACCTGTTTTTCGACTTTAAGGCTGCGTACGATAGTATCAATAGAAAGCTATACAACGCCATGTCTAGTTTTGACATCCCTGCCAAACTCGTCAGATTGCGCAGGATGACTTTGGAGAACTTTCGCTGCTCCATCAGGGTCGGAACCGACCTAACCGATGCCTTTTATGTCAAAAATGGTTTTAGACAGGGGGACACGCTATCGTGTGACTTTTTCAACATCGTCCTTGAAAGGATAGTGCAAAACTCACTGGTCAATACGAGGGGCACCATCTTTTTCGAGTCCATACAACTGCTCGCATATACCGATGACATTGACATATTTGGACGAAATCAGCGAGATGTCATTGAGGCCTTTACGAGCATTGAGCCGGAAGCGGCTAAAATGGGACTGGCAGTAAATGAGGGCGAAACGAAATATATGCTGTCGTCGAAAAAGGACACGAACCACCGGCGTCTTGGCCAGGGTGCACATATTGGCAGGTATAATTTCGAGGTAGTCAAGAACTTCGTCTAGGCTCCGCAGTGACATACAGAAATGACATCAGTGCCGAAATCAAACGCAGTATAACTCTTGCCAACCGCTGTTTCTTTTGGGCTCGGGAGGCAATTGAAAAGCAGAACCCTCTCTCGAAAAACCAAAGTGAGCATATACAAGACCCTTATCATCCCGGTCCTGCTCTATGGCGCAGAGACATGGACCTTATTGAAAGCGGATGAGGAGGCCCATAGTAATTTTGAGAGAAAAAATTTGCATGCAATTTTCGACCCAACCTGCAGGAGGAGAAGACTTAACAGTGAACTGTGAGGGCTGTACAGCGGCATGAATATAGCACGGCGTCTTCGGGGCCAACGCCTCAGATGACTAGGTCATGTTAAGCGCATGGAAAACACAGTTCCGACCCGGAAGGTCTATGAATCCAACCCCGAGTGGCGACGCGGTCGAGGACGGCCAAATTTAAGGTGGCGCAACCAATTGGAAGAGGACCTTAACCAACGAAAGACCGTGCAAGTTGAAGAGGTTTTTTGAAGGAGGCCCAGGTTCGCCATTAACTGTAGCGCCAAAAGAAGAAGAATTTGACTACTTTGGTATTAATTACTTTTGCTTTGTTACCCTTGAGCTGGTTGACTCTCTCCCTTAATTTCGTGATAGATCATAGTTCTATCCGAATGTCTGCTGTGTAGATTGGATCATTGTTCAATGCGGTTTGCTCTACCTATATTATGGTATCTGAAATTTGTTTAAAAATGCCCTCCATTACGCTACAGCTCTTTTGTTGTCCGAACCTAGCTTAGTGAACTCACCGATCCTTTTCTCTTCGATCTGATAGTTTCTCTTCGCCAATCGATAGCATACGCGGACGACCTAATTGCGTACAGATCAGGCCCAACGGTCGACGTCATTGCTAGTTTATTGCAACGTGCCTTCCACAAAATCCAGTAGTACTGTGATGACTGGAAGTTGAAAATCAACTTCCAGAAATCAAAGACTGTTCTATTCAGAACGCCTCTGTCTAGGGCCCCCAGGGACACTAGAAAGCACTGGCGAGGGTTCTCAATACTGAGACCGGACGGGCGTCCTAGCAAATAGAAGTGTAGTCAGATACCTTGGGATCTGGCTAGATCAGGGCTCGGGGCGCTTTCGCTCTGACAAGATGGCTGTTTAATAGCAGCCAACTTGATTCCAGAGTGAAGGTAATCTGCTACATGGCCTTAATCAGGCCCATGATTGCTTATGGATGTCCCGTCTGGTTTAATTTGAGCGCAAGATTAATGGAAAGGATTCAGGTGTTTGAGAGACAGTGTCTAAGGACTTGTCTCGGACTGCACAGTTCACCAGAATCCGAGTACATGAAGTTCCATCGCAACTAGGTCCTATACAACAGGGCAAGGATTGCAAGGATAGACAAGTTTCTGATAAAGCTAATTCGAAGTCACGTTGCGAGGGCAATGACCTCGGTCAATAACTTGATCTCTGGGGCTTACTACCCCAATAACATGTACCATGAGCGTGTGCGACTTAGCGGCTTTGACCCTCCGGAAGCATTCCTCTATTTAGATCATTGTGGGCTAATCCAGGGTAGATTGGCGGTACCGCTGATCCTCCATAATCGTGTGGAACGGCGATTCCTTTACGAGCCTGACGTCGTGCTCTGTGTCGTGCTCAGGTTATTTATAACACTCACTGGTTTAAGTCCTTCATGGACTGTAACGCCAACATACCTACCTACCTACTGGTTCTTAATACTAGACTCAAATATATTTTTTGAAAAAGTGATACGAAATATTTTGCTAAATATTCCTTTTTAGGGTTCCGTGCGTCCGAAAAAAAAAAAAAAACGGAACCCTTATAGGATCACTCGTGTGTCCGTCTGTCCGTCGCTCACAGTCAAATATCTCCGAATCTACTGGACCGATTAAGTTGAAATTTGGTACACATATCATTTTCTGTGATTCAAATGTAAATGCATTTTTATTTTTGTAATTTTAAAATAAACAATTTCCAAGTTATTCAAGAAAGTAGACGCCCCCCTTATCGCCGAAACTACTTAACCTAAAATTTTGAAAAAAGTACAGAAATTAGTTGTCTACTTATAGATTAAAGGAAAACCTATAAGAAGTCCATGATATTAAATTAACATGGTAAATCACTCAATATTGTGCTACCAACTTACATTTGCAGGTGGAATGTGTGGGAGAACATATTTTTCAACTCCAATATTAAGTTTTGTTGAATCGGTTTGAAGATGAATATTTAATGAAAAAAATAAGCCCACAATGAGCATTCTACGACCAATATTTTAGGAGATATTTCAATGTATGCCGCCCGCGGCATAAAAAATAAAAATGAAAATTCTTAGTAAGGCGTAGTCATTCTTGTGAGACGTTCATGCCTGATCCACAATACTGCGTTAGTGCTAGCTGAGACATCCAACACAATGGGGTAGTCCAAAATACTGCGTTTGCGTTGGCGAGCTTACGTTCATTAAAAAATGGGAGGAAATAAGAAAAAAAAAAGCCGCGCAGAGTCTCGTCCCGACTCTGACGACCATATCCTAAATTAGGATTGAGAGCACGTTTCAAAAATTTTGAACTTCCGTAGAGTTCAACGCAAAGAAATTGTAGATAAAATTTTCTCTTCGATCCGAGCTCGTATGTCGTGTTGGTCGATCATGAGAGTCTGCTAGCGTTTATATAAAATTTTCTCTTCGATCCGAGCTCGTATGTCGTGTTGGTCGATCATGAGAGTCTGAGAGTACTGCGTTAGTGCTAGCTGAGACATCCAACACAATGGGGTAGTCCAAAATACTGCGTTTGCGTTGGCGAGCTTACGTTCATTAAAAAATGGGAGGAAATAAGAAAAAAAAAAGCCGCGCAGAGTCTCGTCCCGACTCTGACGACCATATCCTAAATTAGGATTGAGAGCACGTTTCAAAAATTTTGAACTTCCGTAGAGTTCAACGCAAAGAAATTGTAGATAAAATTTTCTCTTCGATCCGAGCTCGTATGTCGTGTTGGTCGATCATGAGAGTCTGCTAGCGTTTATATAAAATTTTCTCTTCGATCCGAGCTCGTATGTCGTGTTGGTCGATCATGAGAGTCTGCTAGCGTTTATATAAAATTTCCTCTTCGATCCGAGCTCGTATGTCGTGTTGGTCGATCACGAGAGTCTGCTAGCGCTTATATAAAATTTTCTCTTCGATTCGAACTCGTATGTCGTGTTGGTCGATCACGAGAGTCCACTAGCGTTTATACAAAATAAAATTTCTCTCTTCGATCCGAGCTCGTATGTCGTGTTGGTCGATTACGAGAGTCCACTTGATATATTTTTCTAACCAAAATTTTATTTTTGTATGCTGCATGTCGTGTCGCGAAAACATGTCGATCGCAAAATTTTTGAAACGTGCTCTCAATCCTAATTTAGGATAAAAATGAGAGCGAGAGAAAACGTAAGCTCACGTAACCAAAGGAGACAAAAGTCAAACACGTCGGAAATTTCTGTGCGTTTGAACGACTGTTGCTGTGTATTGATGTGTATGCTGTATCTGTGTATTTTATGGTTTGTGTTGTGTACGTTTACGTCAGTGTTTTGACATGGAACAGCTGATAATATTGAAGTAAGCATGCGTCGAAGCATTTCTCGTAACACGTAAAGTGCCTCGCACCAACGCAGTACTAGCGATTTGTGCGCTAGTGTCTTGTTATAGATTATGGCACGGAACCCTTTGTGCGCGAGTCCGACTCGCACTTGCCCGCTTTTTTTTTACTTATTCGAATCGTTATAACAAAGAAGAAATTGTTTTGCAAGAAAATTATATATATTTTACCTCGTTTAATGTATACATTTGTAGCGGGTGAAGAAGTGAACAAAATATAAAATAAATATAAATATAATAATGTCAATATATATATATATATAGATGTTTCTTAATATTAATTTATTTTAGGCAACGTATTTACTTATATAAAAGTAATGTACACAATTTGTCTTATTCTCTGAAAGAACTTAAAATAATAATTTGAGTAACAGGAAATCAATAATACCAAATGTAGATATTATGTGGATTATACATATATACTGGCTATACAGAGTTACACTTACAAACATTTGACTGGCTCAGGGGTATGTATCTCTAGTGTTTCACGTCTTTACTACTTTCTTCGTACATACATACAATACTGGATTCGCTATTATCTTACATAGTATTTTTTTATTTTTTTTTTATTTGTTTTTGTTTATACAGGTTTATTTTATGGTTTTACGTTTTGTATGATACCTTAATAATGAGTATATGTTTAACTCAACAGAAAGAAAAACACCTTTAGAGATACATACATACATACGTATGTATATTATTTGATACATAAATAAAAAGCTACTCCGTCGATTAAGTACCTTTAATAAATACTTCCTTGAGTTCTGTCTGAAATGTTTTTTTTTTTTTTTTTTTTTTTTTTAATGTTAATATCTTACATTTCATTGTATGTGCTACTCATGCTTTTTATTATTTACTAAACTGCTCTTATTGAATATTAACAAATGAAGTAATATAATTACAATGAAGTAATATATAACAATAGCTTTTCTGCAGTACTTAAATTGCGTTCCTCCTTGCAAACTAAAATATAAGATCTCTATTTCTATTCTATTTTAGTGTCATGTTTGGTTCCAAGAAAAGCTGGAACTCTTCGAGACTTCGAGACTTTGCTACCTAATTTCAATAATTGAACAAACTTCGCTGAGGAATCGTTTACCATTTCGAACTGTTTTTTCTCAGCTTTTGCCAGCGAATCAAATTCAAAAATAATGTTCCGACAATAATTCGGCGCCATTCAAACTCGAAGAGTGACGAGTATTCTCTTTGTATTCAAACACACATGGTATGTAACTGAAGGAAACATTTCATAAGCTATTTATTATTATCTATGACAATTACAAAAGAAAGTTTAAACAAATATAACGAATAATAGCAAACACCTTTAAGAACGTATATATGTACATACGTTTATATCCACACTTTGTTCAACAACTTATGTAGGTATATGAAGACTCATTCGAAGGGTAAATTTTATATTACCTTTTGTTTCCGATTTTTTTAATAGTTCTTTTTGGAAAGGTGTTTTTTGTTCAAGAAAGTAAAACGAACGAACATTTGCCAAATTAAAAAAATATATATCATTAGCTTCTTATATACTTAAATGTTAGTTTTTTCGTTATGAATTCCAAAAAAACCGGCCAAGTGCGAGTCGGACTCGCCCACAAAGGGTTCCGTACCACCTGTAGGTATATATAAATATGAAAGAGACTATGTATGTTATCTCATCAGTCATCACATTAAATCACATTTTTTGTATGATGACAGATCTTGGTTGCAGTCAGGTTATCGGCATATTACTTTGATAATCAAAAATCTTCATGATGAGATATAGTTGATCATCAAAGTGTCAATTGAATTCAAATCAATAATCTTTATCTACAGCAACGATGTGAAAAGGTGAATAACAATAATGGGAAATATGGGAAAAAGTTTGCAGCTAGGATTAATTCATCAAAGACACAAAAGAGATCAAAACTGGGAAGTTCGCTACTGGTTGTGGGATATTGTCGACTAACCTTAGTTCAGTATTTGACCAAGGGGATTTTTTGGATAAAAATCATGTCTGTTGTATGGGAGCCCCCCTTTAATATTCATTTTGTTCTGTTTTTAGTATTTGTCGTGGTAGCGGTAGAAATACATCATCTGTGAAAATTTCAACTGTCTAACTATCACGGTTTATGAGATACAGCCTGGTGACAGACGGACGGACGGACAGCGAAGTCTTAGTAATAGGGTTCCGTTTTACCTTTGGGTACGGAACCCTAAAAAAAAAGAAGTTTATATAAAACAACCCGCTAAGTTACAAAGTTTTTTACTGTTCAACGTGTAAGTTTCGGTTTTATGTACTCACTTATAAAAGAAATCTTGATTTAAATATTATTTGCATTGTTGATCAGGAGGTACACAAATATGGTCCTTTAACTTTTTTAACCGATCTACGTGTAAGCAGTTTAAAACTAACAACAAGCAATAAACGATATAAGAAATAACTAAAGCACAACATACATACATAACATATATATTTATGCAGCAGTCAGTAGGTAAGCATATGGCCCGTCGAAACGAATGCCGACTTGGTGCAATCAGCACACTTAAAATAACATGTTGTAATTTTTGTCTACGTATAATTAATTACATTTCTTTTCATAATAGCTGAACTTATTTTTTACCACAAGTGAAGTTTTAATTTATTAATGTTAGCTATGAACCTAGTTAATACAGTATTCAAATTTGCATTTATCTTACTCTTTTAATTTTACATATGTATTAGTTACACATATTCCATACCATTTAATATTATTAACTAAATATACCAACAATTACAATTTATCGACTTTAAAATTACAACTGGGATATAGTTTTTTGAGAAACTTAATCAAAAATTGTATAACTCTCATTTATTAATGAGGATAAGATTAAGGGGGGAATTGACACAACACTACATAAGATAAGGCAATTAATGTATACGTATTAAGAAAAAAATACATTTTAAATAAAATAAGAAAGAAAAAGTAATTCTGAACACATGATACGTATACACATACAAACAGTTTAATTATTTCTTAAAAAAATAATAATTCAACTTAACCTTATCTGTATTATAATTAAAACTATCGATGTTTTACTTTTCGCCGCCAAATTAAGTACTCAGTAATTAATGATTGCTATATAAGTAAGTATATGCTATTTTTGGTATTAGGTTCATATTTATCGAAGAAGTTACTTGTATAAACAATTTTATTTGCTGTATCTAGGTATATTTTTAATTATCCTCGTGGGCTATTATGCGTTCGATTCCTTTAGGTTTTGTAGACGAGCTAATTGATGAGGAGCTAATTCCTCTGGTATACTAGCTCTGCCCCCGATGACTTGTTTAGGAGCCTCGCTTTCCACCTCAACTGATGTAAAAGCTTCTTCAAAATTGGCCTCAAAATTGGCTTCGAATGAATTTGCAGTATCGTCACTGGCTACAGGTTCAGAGATCAATTCAGTATGTCTCTCTTCAAAAGGGTCCTTTATCGATTCGATAGGTTTAGTAATTGCTGCTGACTGGTTTTCATCCGGTTCGTCTCCCATATTTTCGTTTTCGTCGCGTTCATCTTCAGCGGTACATCCGGATTCATCATTCGCATTTGGTCCGCCCCTTTCTCCTACAGGGGGGAAAGATTTATCTGTTCCATCTTCAACCATAGGGGTTGCAGCTGTAACAATTATTTGTGCCATACCTAAGTTAAGTGTGTTATCCCCTTCCTTTTTGGATACCATTTCGTGAACCGAGCCTCCAACTAATGACTTCGATTGCCCTTGTGGATTAGTTTCTATATCGATTTCCTTAAAAAAAGTAAACATACAACTAATTTCTCGAAATAGAAAAATAGCTACATATAAAAAAGGAGACATAATTAAAATAAAAACAATAAAATAAAATTCAATAAAAACGGATTGTTTATTTTTTGCCTTTTAATTTAATATTTAATCCTACAAAAAATAGTTATTTACCTTACTGTCCACCTCTTGAATGATAACTGAACAACAAAAGATAAATATTTTTAAAGCGATTCATACTTGTGTTAATTAAAAAAAATAAAAAAATTAAAATAGCGCACTCAGCGATAGTAAGTGTTTTTATCAAGTTTATATTCTAGTATCCAAATACGAATGTATGTATGTTAATCATAATGTATGTATGTATGTTGGCGTTACAGTCCATGAAGAACCTGAGCCGAGCTTCTCTCAATCACCCATGTTGTGTGTGATTTCAGTTTCCCATAGGTGAAAGGGACCTACAGTTTATTGCCGGTTCCGAACGGCGAATTTCGAGAAGCTTTTCATGACAATTTTACTACAGGGGGATTTGTCAGAACCCCGCTGAGGAGAAACACCGTGAAAGACACGTTCGATGACATGGCTGTGTCGGGATTCGATCCCGTGTCATCGGCGTCAGAGGCCAACACACTACCCACTGCGCCACGGTGCTCTCATGTTAATCATAAGGAAGCTCAAAAATATAGGTCTTTACTTTAGTGTATAATCTAAAAACACCCATATTAAGGAGATTTTTTATATGTACATACATACATACATATATCTTACCTGATGGAGAAATTGATAGCATGCCATTTGGTATGTGATTTGGAATTCCCTCATCTATAAATAGAGAGTTATTGGTAGACGTTATGTTTAACTTTTTTTTCTTTTTGAACATCTGTTCTATATTTACCTGGAATATAAGACGACTGATAATTTTCTTCAGAGCGATCATCAGCATATTCAGGAGGTAATGGTGGGGCTTCCGGTAACGCAATACTTGGCGGAGCAGTAGGCGGTGGGGATTCGTCACCACCTTCGGTGAGTGGTTCGCCATTTTCATCACATTCTTCCACAACCAAAGATGGAAAATTACCGAATTTACCATCAAGTTCACCTTCCCACCAGCCATCATCAACTCCATGTGCGCTTTTTGTTACAATCTTTATTATTTGGCCTTCTTCAAATGTCAACTCATCTTCTGCTGTTGCATCATAATCGTACAAAGCGATACAATACTCTTGTTCCGGTTTCTTTTTTTGTGTAGCCATTATGACAGAGACTTGGTCAGGAGACTGAATTGAATCAACTGTAGGGTCTTCGTTATCAACAGTGTAATCAACTGATGAAAACGATATTTGAGATCGCAACTGATTTGCATTAGAGCTTCCATTAACTGCATCTTGATCAATATCTAAATAATTATGCGGTACATATCCTTCTTCGCCACGATAATTACGAGCTCGTAGCCAGCCATCACCGTCACCTTCACCAATCACCTCCAACTGCTCATTTTCTACAATAGTAAGCTCATCAGGATTTTGAGCCTAAACAATATGTTCTTCTTTTAATAAAAAGTAGAACCATTTACATTAAAAACAGTGTTACCGTATAGCTGTACAATGCTGTACATTTAAAAATTGGATCCTTTGCTTCAGGAACAACAGGTTCTTGGTCTTTGTCGTCAGTTTCCCAACTGACTTCAGTTGGATCATCCCAAGGTCCAATAGTTGACGGTCCAATGTCCGTAGCTCGTACTTCTTGTACTTCTTAAAATAGAAGTCAGAAAAAATGTATCCACACCTAAGTAATACGAGAGAAAAATAATAAATTAATTGAATTTACCTTCTTCACTATCGCTAAAGGTTTTGGTCCTTTCTAGCTCCATTTCCTCGGTAACTGCTTTAACATTTGCGCCCGATTCAGCTGCTTCTTCCTTATCGCTATCATAAAATGAATCTGAACTGGGATTTTCCTAAAAAGCATAAAAACATTTTCTTTATATATAAGTGCTGGAAATAAAAGCTACACAATCTTATTATATTGTATCTTTTTTAATTTTCTGGACATACTCGCAAATATGTACAATTGTAAAGGACAAAGGATAGAACACTTTGAATATTTTGGAGTATATTAAATTTGCGAGTATGCTCCTGGAATGTCAGAACCCTGTACACTCCCGGAGCTGCTCATAAACTAGAAGGAATCCTCACGCAGTACAAGGCGGATATTACTGCGGTTTCGCTGGATAGGAAACGGTATGATTAGGAAGAAAAATTGCGACATTTATTACAGCTGTCAAAAAAGGTTGCACTTACTGGGATGCGGATTTGTCGTGGGAAAGCGGTTAAGGTCGAAGGTCATCGACTTTAAACCTATAAGTGATCGCCTGGCTGTGATCCGCATCAGAGGCCGATTTTATAACATCAGCCTTATGTATGCACACGCCACTACTGACGAGGCTGAAGACCCTATAAAGGAGGACTTCTATGACCTCCTGGACAACGCCTACGGAGCTTATCCGGAGTACGATGTAAAAATCGTGCTCGGGGACTTCAACGCCGAAATCGGTAAGGAAAACACCCTTGGCGGATTGATCGGAATGCACAGCCTCCACGATACAACAACAGATAATGGCTTCCGACTCGCTGACTTTGCGACAGCTCGTAATGCGGTGATAAGTAGCACAAGATTCCCTCGCAAGCGAATCCACCCAGCAACCTGGCGATCTCCGGACGGTCGAACCGCCAACCAAATCGACCATGTGCTCATTGACGCAAGGCACTCGTCAAACATCCTGGATGTGCGAACATTCAGAGGGGCAAATGTCGACTCTGACCACTTCCTCGTAGCAGCAAGATTCAGAGCTCGACTGTCCAATGTCAGAAAGCTGCACCAGCCCATCAGGAGGAGGTTCGACATTGGGCGCCTGAGCACACCGGAGGTTGCCAGTGTCTACAGGGAGCAGCTGAGCGAAAGACTCTACGGTATGCCTACGTCGAACACAAATGCCAATAATATGTGGCTGCATTGCCGCTCAGCCATTCAGGAAGTAGCCGAAACCACCTTAGGATAACTACCACCCCCGACAAGAAACCCGTGGTATGATGGCGAGTGTGAGCAGAAAAAGGCAGCAACCGATGAGGCGTACCAAAAGGCGCTGCAGAGGAAAACCAGGGCAGCGCAAGAAGAGTACCGAGCCAGAAGAAGGGAGGAGAAAAACTACTGCGAGAAAAGAATCTCGAGGAGTCTAGGGATAAACATAAAATACGAGACTTTTACAAGAAAGCCAAAAGCCTTGCAGGAGGCTTCAAAAAGGGCACCCTGGCTCTTCGAAACTGCGAGGGTAATCTTGTCACCGACCCGCAGGGAATAGTGGATGTATTTAAGCAGCACTTCCAGCAGCTGCTTAACGAGCATGACCAACAGAGAGTGATAGGGACCGAGGAAATCCCAACTCCAGCCGCTGAAGTAGTCCTCCCACCCAGCATAGAAGAATTCGGCACAGCTGTTCAGAAGCTGGAGAACAACAAGGCCGCAGGCTCAGATGGCTTGCCATCAGAGCTCTTCAAGGCTGGCGGCGATGTTCTGGTAGGGAGCATGCACCAGATCATCTGCAGAATTTGGGAAGATGAGAGCATGCCCGACGACTGGAATACCAGCTCTATATGCCCCATCCACAAAAAAGGCGATCCTACCTCTTGCAAGAACTATAGAGGTATATCCCTGCTCAATGTCGCATACAAGATTCTGTCCAGCGTATTGTGTGAACGTCTAAAACCATTTTGCACCGCACTAATCGGCAGCTACCAGTGCGGCTTCCGGCCCGGCAAATCAACTATAGACCAAATTTTCACACTTCGACAAATCCTGGAAAAGACCAACGAGTTTCAAATCGATACACACCATCTTTTCATCGATTTCAAAGCCGCATACGACAGCATTCATCGTGAAGCACTGTTTGGGGCGATGGCCGAATTCGGGATCCCGGTAAAACTGATCCAGTTGTGTCGCGCCACGCTAAAAAACACGCGATGCACCGTGCAACTCGGTTCTAGGACCTCGGAACCATTCGAAACATGCACCGGATTTCGGCAAGGAGATGCGCTGTCATGTGACTTCTTCAACCTGGTGCTGGAGCAGATAGTGCGACGGGCAGGCGTCAACAGGGAAGGCACTATCTTTTACAAGTCCATCCAGCTGCTAGGATACGCGGATGATATCGACATCATCGCGTGTTCTCGCCGTGGCATTGTGGAAGCATTCACGGCGATTGAAGAACAGGCGAAACGAATTGGCCTTAAGATCAATGAGGACAAAACGAAATACATGCTGTCAAGCAAAAACCAATCCGTCGCTCACCACCTGGGACAAAACATAACAATTGACAGCTACAATTTCGAGGTAGTTAAGGAGTTTGTCTACCTCGGGGCAAACGTAAATTCCACAAATGACACCACAGTGGAGATCCGGCGTAGAATCGCCCTTGGCAACCGCTGCTACTTCGGCTTGTCCAAACAACTGGGGTCAAAACTCCTCACTCGAAAGACCAAAGTCATGCTTTACAAAACGCTCATTCTGCCAGTCTTGCTGTACGGAGCCGAAAGCTGGACGATAAGCAGGACAGCGGAGCTGATTTTGGGTTCTTTCGAAAGAAAAATTCTGCGCCGGATATTTGGTCCTGTCTGTGAGGAAGCTGAATGGAGAAGAAGACACAACCGCGAACTCTACGAGCTGTACCAAGATGTGGATGTAGTCCGGAAAGCAAGGACCCGTCGACTACACTGGTTCGGCCACATCGAGCGCATGGACATCAACGCTCCAGCTAAGAGGGTCTTCGACTCCGAGCCTCCTGGTTCGAGAAGAAGAGGAAGACCGAACCTCCGGCATAAAGACCAAGTAATCGCGGATGTAAGACATCTTGGTCTTGACAACTGGAAGCAGCGTGCCCGGGACCGTCAAGGATGGAAGGCAGCTATAGCTCAGGCTCAGATCCTCCATGGATCGCAGGCCTGATAAGTAAGTAATCGGCAGCTACCAGTGCGGCTTCCGGCCCGGCAAATCAACAATAGACCAAATTTTCACACTTCGACAAATCCTGGAAAAGACCAGCGAGTTTCAAATCGATACACACCATCTTTTCATCGATTTCAAAGCCGCATACGACAGCATTAATCATGAAGAACTGTTTGGTGCGATGGCCGAATTCGGGATCCCGGTAAAACTGATCCAGTTGTGTCGCGCCACGCAGAAATCATTCGGAACTATTCCTAGTGTCCTGTGATGACACCAATGACCTTGTAGATGTCAGTTCTGTTTAGGGAGATTATACTTCTTGTGCGTTGGCTGTCAAGCCGAGGCCAGATTTGCCTGGTGATGACGCAGGTATGTCCCTGGGTCCATCTCAGGCTCGTCTCGGCCCTGGCGAGATTGGCTAGATTATGTTTAATGGTCGTAAGGGGTACTCCCTCACAAGCCACGATTGATTGTAGCGTCGTTCCTTGTTTGGCGAGTGTGTCGGCATGACACCAATGACCTTGTAGATGTCAGTTCTGTTTAGGGAGATTATACTTCTTGTGCGTTGGCTGTCAAGCCGAGGCCAGATTTGCCTGGTGATGACGCAGGTATGTCCCTGGGTCCATCTCAGGCTCGTCTCGGCCCTGGCGAGATTGGCTAGATTATGTTTAATGGTTGTAAGGGGTACTCCCTCACAAGCCACGATTGATTGTAGCGTCGTTCCTTGTTTGGCGAGTGTGTCGGCTTTTTCATTACCTGTAATGTCGCTGTGTCCCGGTAGCCAGATAAGCTGTATGTTGAACTGTTCTGCCATCTCGTTAAGAGATCGGCGACAGTCGAGACTAGATTTTGATGTGTACACATAGGACTCCAACGACTTTAAGGCTGCTTGACTGTCTGTGAGAATTCGAATATCTACGGTGGATATTACGTTCCACTTCAGCCAAGACAAAGCCTCTTTTATTGCCAACAGTTCCGCCTGGAAAACGCTGCAGTGATCTGGTAATTTCAGAGCTTTATACAGCTTAAGTTGCTTGCAGAATACTCCACTGCCCACCCCGTCTTTGGTTTTAGACCCGTCAGTGTAGAAATCCACGCATTTTCTGCGGGGTTGAGTTTGACGAGTCCAGTTCTGTCTGTCCGGATAGGACAAGTGTACTACGGAGGGTTTTGCCAGAACCCCGCCGACCGAGGAGGGACGCCCCGAAATAAACATTCGATGGCGTTTGTGATATCGGTATCCGAACTCGCTCATCGTGCGTCAGAGTGCAACACACTAACCACTGCGCCACGACGCCCTTCTTATGGACTTAATCCAGGTTACATTTTTAAAAATGTACAGCATTTACGGTGACTTGACCATTTGTATGCATATCCCAATACAATACGAGTACTTATGTTTGATATATGTATGTACATATGTATCAGATTAAACAAATGTCTATTGATGAAACGGAAAAGAAAACAAGCTTACCCCTTGTCCTGAAGCATCAGTCCGCATTGACAGAGAACTAGCAGATCTTGTAAGTTCTTGTACTCCCATTATTTCCGCTTCCTGAACCCACTCATCAACGTTAATTCCACCATTTCTTAAGCATTCCAAACACGCTTCTGCCTTCGCTTTCTCAGTCTCTGAACGACGAATTGATTCACGGAATTCTTCAATCTTTGTATCCAAATCAGGTCCGTTAGGGTCATTTGGGTCTGTTTTTTGTCCAGAATCTCTTAGTGAAATGCACAGAGCCAACTTTTTGGCAAACTCTCTTACGCTGTTATTTTCTTTAACTACACGTGCCGCCAAATTTTTAGCTTCTTTTGTAAGAGTCTCAGCTGCTGATTCATGCTCCGCAGTAACCTTATTTACTGGGTCATTATCGCATGGTTCAAATTCGTATTGAATATGTTGCTTCAATACAGGATAAAACAAATAACAACATTGTAAATTATAGTCTCGAGTCAATTGCTGAGCTTGATCTCGAATTTTTCCAAATGAATTTTGGGTGGCAGAGCATGTTAATAATTCAGTACGACCCATTAATGTTAAATATTCGGCGACACGTTCAAAAACATAGTTCTCCATTGTAGTCATAGTTGTTTGTAAATCAACCGTAAAATAACGATTCTGGTGAGCGTTCGCGGCGGCGAGGCTGAGTATGTAATCGTTACGAGCTCCTGTCGATTTTTCTTCAAGCAATTCTTTACGCGATGTTACACGAGCACTATTTTTCTGTAAAGAAGTAATTGACTGGAAGAATGATCCTTTTTTCTTTTTGAGTTTTTCTTCTATGTCACGGGCTTTATCGCGAACATCATGAGCACAATGTTCTTCATCAAAATATTGTTTTTTTGTTTTATCAACATCAGATACTGTCAAATGAAGTTCTTTCTGAATGTTAATTACTTGATTTAGGCTCTTTTTCGAAATTGCCAGTTTATAATCACGCAATACTTTTGCTTCATCAGCAATTTGCTGCTGAAAAACTTCAATAGCTGCTAAACGAGCTCGGGCCAATTTCTCATTTTCCTCAAGAACTGTACGCCAAACGCTCCACATATTCCTAGCAATAAAATAATATATGAATAAGAAACTGAATAAAATCAATTACAAGAATACGCAATAGAGTGCCAATTAAACTGTTATTATTAAAAAAAAACAGTTATTTTTGATCAGTTTGATTTATTAGGTGATATTTATTTCTTGAAAGCATACAGTGGTGTACAAAATAATAGGTGTAAGAGTTGCCTTTCACATGTATGTAATCTTTTTTTAGAAGAAAACTGTGAAATATTCAAGGAAACGGTTATAATACACTTAACTGTAAAGTTTGATTCGGGTTGTAGGATTTTTAGTGAAATGTGTTGCCTTTTTTTATTGTTCCTTGCTAATTCTTGTGTATGGACGCGAAATTCGGGTGTGCAAAATAATAGGTGTATTGTTGTTAAGCGTTACTTATTCTTGTGGATTAGTAAGATTCGTAAGTATTTCAGCCTGATATTAAGCTTCGATAATTTCTTTATAAGAAATTCTTCAATTTGTACCGGTAAAGAGCGAAACGAATTACAAATGGGACGTAAGTCAGGAACCTCATAAAATCTTTGCGACAAGACGGAAAAACTTACAGACACATTGCGGAAACTGTTGGGTGTTCACAAAATATGGTCACTAATGCTTTAAAATGGCGCCAAACGAAAGAAACCAGAGGCAGACCACGAAAAACCACCCAACACACCGATCGTCAAATTGTAAGGATGGTAAAAATAAGACCGTTTGCCACTTCTGCAGAAATAAAGAGAGACTTGGGGTTGAATGTCAATGCGTCAACCATTAGAAGAAGGTTAGTAGACAACAAATTACCTTCCAGAAGTCCACGGAAGTGTCCATTATTAAGCAAGCGAAACGTTCAAAGGAGAAAAAAGTTTGCGCAAGAACATCTCAATTGGCCAAAAGAAAAATGGCGAATTATTCTATAGTGAGATGAGTCCAAAATAAATTTATTTGGGGCAGATTGCGGAAAGAAACATATAAGGAGACCAACGGGTAAAGAATATTCACCTAAATTCACCTTAAAAACAGTAAAACATGGAGGTGGAAATTTGATGGTTTGGGGTTGTTTCTCCTGGTACGGCGTTGGTCCAATCTTCTGGATCAAAAACATAATGAATGCTGTAGATTACAGCAATATTTTAGAGAACGTAATGCTACATTATGCGGAAGAAGAGGTGCCATTACGTTGGACTTTTCAACAGGATAACGACCCCAAACATACTTCAAAGGTGGTAAAGTCTTTTTTTGACAGAAAAAAGATTGACCTTATGGAATAGCCTGCGCAATCCCCAGACCTTAACCCCATAGAAAACTTATGGGCCGACGTCAAGAGGGCACTTGGGGATTCCAGGCATAAAAACAAAGAGGAATTGTGGCAATCGATGCGAGTCGCGTGGGAATCGATACCTGTGGAAAGGTGCCAAAAACTGGTTGATTCCATGCCAAGGAGATGTCAAGCGGTGAAAAAAAATTCAAATTTATTCGTTTGAAACTAACATGTTTTTATCTTCTTTTTTAGGCCCAAGAGTAACACACCTATTTTTTTGCACACCAATAAAAAATTTAAATGTATTTAGTAATTTTGTTTATATGTTTCCAACTTTTTTTTCACCATTATTATATAGTTCAGAATGAATGAATTTCAAATTGTTTAAGTTTTTATGATTGGTTTCATTATTATACCAAATATAACCAATTGTCATGATTTTCGAACTTACACCTATTATTTTGCACGCCACTGTATGTATGCACATACTCGTATATATGTATATAATATGTTTAATCGTAGTTTGTTATGCATACATATATACGAGTCTATACACATAATGGATTGGTGTAAGAAAGTAAAACCTTACCATCTCTCCTCCATTCCTTCCATCTTAATGTCAGGAATATTTGGTATTTTCTTATTTAAATAAACCGACGAAATTTTAAGAAGAGACTCGCTGTAAGATTTCTCGATACTTGATCTCTTAATAGTAAACTGTCGAATATCCTCCAACAAATCACATTCATGCTGGTTCTTGAGTTGTAACTTTGCGACTTGCTCAGTATGAAGATTTTTTAGGAATTTCACATAATTTCCCTGGAAAACGTTAACCAATTTATTTAAATAGAAAGATTATAAAAGAAGGCTTTTATTAACAAGCTGTTATTCATATAATATTAGTCTATGTACGTTAAAAAGGCATTGAATAAGTGCGTATTTTTGTTAAAACCGATAATAAAATTATTGAGCTAGATTTATTGAACGTTTATGAATACAAATTTTTCACACATGTGCATATATACATACAGAGCTGTTCAAAATAATAGGGAATTTTGCTGTTTCGTTGTTTTATCGTTCGTTTTTCTGTCAACAATAATTGAAAAGGTAATGTTGTTTTTCGCAGACGTAAGAATTATACAAATTTCACATTTTTAAAATCTACGCAGTGTTAAAAATGGGACGTAATAGACATTGCACTGCTGAAGAAAGTCGAATTATTAAACATTTAAGAGACCAAGGAAAGACCCTTAAATTTATAGCCAATACATTGGGAATGTCAATTAATTTTGTTTTTAATGCGCACAAGAAACTAGAGGTAGACCAAAAAAAAAAAAACTACTCCTATCGAGGACTCTCATATTGTGCTGCTAGCGAAAAAGAATCCCTTCATGTCATCAAGGGCGATTGCCGCGGAATTAAATAATGCAGTAAGTGCACCAACTATCCGGAGAAGGTTGCTCGATAATAAACTGCCCGGTAGAATTGCTCACAAAGTACCACTACTAAGTAGAAAGAACATAAAAGCGAGAATGGAGTTTGCCTTGCATTTTAGAAATCACTCCAAAGAGATGTTTCGCAACATTCTTTGGAGTGATGAAACTAAAGTAAATTTATTTGGTTCCGACAGCGGTAGAAATGTTCGGCGTCCTCAGGGGAAGGAGTTTCACGTCCGGTTTACTAAAAAAAGCCGTGAAACATGGGGGTGGCAGCATCATGGTATGGGGCTGCTTTTTTTGGTTTGGTGTTGGACCCATTTACCAAATAAAAGACATCATGAACAAGGAGAGCTATCGTGATATTTTAAGGGATGTTATGCTACCGTATGCCGAAGACAATATGCCGTTACGATGGCACTTTCAACACGACAACGATCCCAAGCATTCATCGAAATTGGTTCGTGCTTGGTTGCAAGACCATCAAGTGTCAGTGCTACAATGGCCCTCTCAGTCCCCCGATCTCAACCCCATCGAGAATTTGTGGGCGGAACTGAAAAAATCTTTGGACAGGCAGACTTTTCAAAATAAAAATCAGTTGTGGACTGCCATTGAAACCCTGTGGAAAAATATTCCCATCAGTAAATGCCAGACACTGATAGATTCAATGCCTGCCCGAATAACTGCTGTCCTAAAAAACAAAGGTGGTCGTTCGGCACACTGATGTACCATATTTTGTTTTTAACTGTTTAATTAATAATATTAACGAATAAGTATAAGTTTTAATGTATTATTTTAAGAAAATCGGATGTAAACTATGAATTTCCCTATTATTTTGAACAACCAAATTTGCAGTTTATTAAAAAAAAATAAAAAAAAACTACAATGAATAAAAGAAATATATATATATAGTAATATAGATCAGATATTACGTGTTTTACTTATTAAAATACTAATAAGAAACTATTCGGTTACAACATTTCGGAAAACCCTTAGAAATTCTTCGGCTAATTCCTTTCCCTATTATTTTGAACAGCTTTGTATGTATGTATGCATTCAATCTAATTCGACAATTCGACCAAGTACTTGAAGTTTAATTAACTGAGACGAGTTTTGAAATTTGAACGTTAGCACACAAATGAGAAAATACAAGAGCCGAAAACTTGTGAAAAAAATAATGAAATGAAGGACTATGCGAAGTATACATATGTACATATTACTTTTTAGTAACATATATGTACATATAACCTGTTATCTTTTTGGTTAAATATAGATATTGTATTTCATATAGATATACATGTGAACACGCACCATTTCTAAGGGCAAAATATTTATCTTGTCCATTAGAAAAATCAACAAAATCGAATTTAAGTATCACTGTACGAGGTGCATTCTAAGTACTTACCTTTCGCGGTGGAGGCTGCATTTTTCTAGACTTTATTATGAACGTCCAATTAAATATATACCAAATGAAATAACTATAGTTTCCAATGGTTTATGCAAGATTTTATATGATTACATAAGATAAAATCAATAGTTAAATGCTCGTCCAGTTAAGTAAAGCATATTTCACTTACGTTCCAGAAATAATATTAATAAACTAGTTATATGAATCTTATATAGTACGACAGTTAGCAATTAAAAACAAAATACTTTCATAGGTACACTACAAAGGAATGAAAGCAAATATTTGACTATAATTATATTCTGGCAAATATTGTGCTATGCAATTGTTCTTTTTAAAGTTGAAGCTAATAAGTGCTTGCGGAAAATGTTTAGTTGTTTTTATTCTCAATTTGCTTTTATGAATATGTTTTACTCTCCCACGACTTTTTCATATAAATACATATGTATGTATGCATTAGTTACAAAAACAAAAAGAAATACGCATGAAAAACGTTACAAATAATTATGCTTTATGATTTATATTAAAATTTAACAATTCTAACACTCTTTTTAGCCATTTCCTTTCAAATATATCACTTCGAATATTGTTATTTTCGCGTTTTCCTTGAATCCTCTTTAAAAAATTAGAAACAAAAGAAAAAGTGACAATTTTCTTTATATCGATCCCAACGTCCGCCCGAATATTAGGTCTCGTCTATTTTCGAAAGGAAACTTCCCCAAAAAGGGGATAAAAGCTCTTATTCTTACAGTTATGAAAATGACATTTGGAAAAAGAAAAACAGTGCGCAGCTGTCAACCCCTTCTTCATTTTAACAGCTAACTTTTTTTGATGGTAGAAACAATTTTAGCACGTTTTTCCCGCGGTTTCAGCAGGATATTTGAAATGCTGTTTTAGCTTTTACGCACAAATTAGAGAAATGCACACATTTCTTTTTTTTACATACATATCTAGCAAAATGAAAAGATTACTCGGGCGAAAATGTACATATCAAACGAACTGCACACAATTTATTCAAAAGGCGTACTCTTTATCTGGCACACAAATACAAATATTATTGAGAAAATTATCAGTAATCGATGTTGGAATACAATCAGTGTTACTACTGTTCTAATTTTGATGCAGGGTGTTACCTACAATTTATTTTCTTTTTAATATAACGACGTATTTATTTAAGTATGTAGTCGAAAAAATATTTGAAAAAAAAAACAAAAAAAGTGAATGATCAATACGCGTCATCATACGCAATACATCTTTTTCCTTAAAAAATCAAAAACTAAAAAGCGGTTTTCTTTGAGAAACCTGTTTAAGTAAGGCTTTAATATGAAAAATGTTTAATCATAGCAATAATTATTATAGCCATAAAATGGTACAAACATACATACAGATAGAAGGGTCTCTTAGGTAAGTGCAATTACAAATGGAAATAGGAGGTGCGGCAAGTAAGTTCCGGGAATTTGTAAACAAAGGACAAGCAAATTAGCTTTATCGCAAAGTTTTACTCTCGACCTTTTTTCTTCTTCTTCTTTGATGGCGTTACAGCCCATGAAGGACCAGAGCCAAGCTTCTCTCAATCACCCATGTTGTGTGTGATTTATTTTTCGCACAGGTGAAAGGAACCTACAGTTTAATGTAGATTCCGAACGGCGTGAGTCGAGAAGCTTTTTCATGGCAAGTTTACTACGGGGGGGGGGGATCTTTTTCTACTGAACTGCTTTGCCCATTCAAACACACGTCTTTTGGACATTTGGACATACACTCGTCTCTATATATGTACCATCTGCAAGAAAGGGCTCCTTTTCTATACAGATACTAACGAACAACGCAATGCTGCCAGTTTCCGAGTTATAATTAAATTTCCGGAACATAATTGCCACACCTCGTAAACAACGAATACTTATACATCTATGTACATACATATGTAGATATCAATGCCTCACTACCCGTCGGTGTACTTACTGTCAGTTCTTTCAAAATTAATTTACCAAAAACTGGGCGACTACAATCCAAGAAAGAGGAATGCATTGGGTAGCGTGTTAGCTTTTGACGCCGATGCCACGAGATCGAATCCCGTCAACAGCCATGCTATCGAATGTATTTTTCATGGTGCTGCTACGGATTCGATAATAACCTGTGTAGGTCCCTTTTATTCATGGGAAAATAAAATACTCGTGAGCTGTAGCGCCACGTACATACCACCCATAAATGGAAATTGATGGTTCTGCTACGTTTCTTTCAATATATATTGAATTTCACGATTTCATTCCAGATACCCTTCATGTTTCAATTCTTACCTTCGACTAGCTTCCCTAGGAAACATACAGTATCTGACAGAACAATGAAATCCTGTACACCAAAAAAAAAAGGCTGATTTGTTCTCGTCTCCACTATGGATGTTGGAGCAGCTCTTGCTGTGAAGTCAATTAAACACGTTTATTTTGTTGTACATTTTTAAAAAATATTGCAAGTTGGGACTAGTTTACAATACATTAAGGGATAACATTGAGATACATGAACGTTTGGACGCCCCTTACATTGTAAAAGTAATATTTATCCTTATCAAGCAGATAGGTATCACCGACACTCACATCTCGCACATAATTATTGGCCACAGAACGGGCCAGACTTCCATTTTCGAACTTAACAATAGATGACCAAACTCCGTAGTCAATTTCTGTCTTAAGAACTGTTGTACTAACTCCTTTCACTATCCCTTTGTAACAATCAATTTTTGAAAATTTGATATTTAGTTCGGCTTTCTTAAGTGCAGCATGATATTTGGATAAAAACCCATTTCTTTTTACGCGTTTTCGGGGTGTTGTAACTTTGTAAACATCTTTCCCCAAATCCATGATAAGCAAATCTAATTCCGAGGTACTTTCTTCAACGTTATTTGACTGTTTTATTTGACGAAAATCCATGTGTACTTGAAAATGTAAGCATGATTAAAGAAAAGATATAGTAAATGTGTAACCTGCTTACCACTGCTGTTCTCACTGCCCGTTTTACTTGAAATTCCTCTTCGCTCATTTTTATTTGTTTTTCCCCAAACAAAATGTGCAAGACACCCCTCAGAATGTTTTGATTTTACTGCTGATGCATTGATTGAGTTCGATGTTAGTGGCTTCCTCTTAAAATTCTTCTTAGAACAAATCTTAGGTGTCCCGATAGACATTGGCACAGATTTAACAGCGTCAAACGCTGTCGTAATTTCTTTCCAGATATTCTTCTTACGAATGGACTAAAAGATGAATAGACATTTACCTGCATGTGCGGAACAAAAGATATCTTACATGTTCTTTGTTTTTTGCCATCGATGAGCAATTATATTCCGCCGCCGAGAGCGCCTTATAAATATTTTCCATATCGTCGTTTTTCTTTTCCATTGCAACTCATTTAATCATTCTTTAAATAAGTATACATTTGATAAAAACCAAGCACCCGTACTAGCTTCATGAGCAAAACAAAAAAAGACATGGACAACATTGAGGAGTCAAGGATTATTTGAGGGATAAACAATGAGATACCAATCTGCCCGTTGATCCCCCCAGGGGTTGGTTGTTGCTTTTGTAATACACACCGATACTATACGTGTTATTCTCCGTTTAAAAACGACGCTTTTGACCAACACAATGATAGTCTCAAGCGTCGATGTGTGGAGTCAAAACGTAGAAAAATGGTCGCAACAAGGCAGAATGACATAGTCAAGACGGTGCTATCTGTCAAAGTGCCTGTCAAAGCCAATAGATTGGTATCTCATTCTTTATCTCTGGTCTAATTATACTTTTGGCGCGAAAAATGTACCAATCAACATTTACTCGTTGCACCATGTAAGTAGCATGTTTTGATTTCTTAAATTTGGGTAAGTGAAACAACTATTCTTCTACAAGAGGACTAAATTGTACAGCCAATATTAATATTGCCTTTTCACTAATAACGAGCTTTGATTATCGTTTTGTGTTTTTATTATCAAACAAAAGTCACTGCAGTGCCGCAATAATAAGATAAGGGAAATTAAAATGAAATTTAAATGTTTGACTCAGTGTACATGTGCACGTGGACAATTTATTACAATTTATTAGAAAAGCATAAAAATGTAGCAGACGAAAATAAGAGATGAGGCAGGGAAGAGAAAACGAAATTCTTGTTCTGTATATTTACGAGCGTCATTTCTTTTTAGATAAATACTATGAAAAGTAAGACCTTAATTCGGATGCGTATTCACTTTCAAAGATGGACCAACGTTTAACGTTCACAATGTGTGTTTGAGCAGTATATACTCACACAACCAACTAATGTTATGCTGTATATCATACACTTTATTTTAAACGTTGGAAATTAGAAAACAACTAACCAAAATATCTGGTCGCATGGTATAGTAAAACATGTGCTTAAAATGTTTTACAGTTTTACTATACTTTCCATATTAAATATTGACGAAACACAGAACCAGGGCTAATGATAATCATAGCTGCCTGAACACAATGAGGTCGCAGTCGCTGTCTCCGTCGCGGTCGGCATTGCTGTCGCTAGGATTGGCAAAATCTCACCCACAATGAGGTCGCTTTGTCAAATTTGAACAGCTGTTTTTACCTTTGTCCATATACAAGGTGTCTCAAAAGAAATTTTACATTTGTTTAGCTTATTGCACGCTCGCAATGATTCCGAGGGGCGCGGGAGATACGTCAATCGGTAGCCTGGCTCTTGAGAATTCACTCGCTATGGAGCTTTTCTCGGGTGCAGACTGCGCGTTGTGCGTGCGAGAGTTTTACAAAAACGGTGATTCGGCGACTATGGCACGTAGAAAATTCTGCAATATTCGAATTTTACGCCATTTAAAGGATGCGCCAAGCATTCCTCTCATTCGAAAATGGGTAAAAAAGTTTGAAGAGACTGGTTCAACACTAGAAAAACCAAAATCTGGACCGTCAAGGTAATCGATAACGTAAGAAAACGTAAAGAATGTTTATCAGTCTGTTCGCAGTGATCCCGACCTTTCGATTCGGAAGCGCGCGGAGCTGTAATGAGAAATGTTGCTGTTAGATTAAATGGCTGTCGCGAACGCGAGGGCTTTCGTTTAGATTACATAATTTTTTAGAAATAAATTACCAAGCTGTGAACTTTAATGATAAATAAAATTGTTTTCGATGGAATGTTTACTACGTTTTTAATCGATCCACTAAATATAAACTGTCTTTTGAGACATTTTGTACTTACAACGAACCGTCAACCGCCGATTTGAAGATTTCCTTGCGTTTCGTTTTTTTTTTTCTACACAGCTGTCACAATGTCGTACTACCGAGTTAAAAGTTAGCCAACTCGCGCGACATACCCAACGACCTAGGTAGCGACCGCGACATCATTGTGTTTACATTATGGGATTTACGTACATTTAGCTTTTGAAAGGCGACCGAGAAAGCGACCGCGACCTCATTGTGTTCAGGCAGACAGGCGACCGAGAAAGCGACCGCAACCTCATTGTGTTCAGGCAGTTAATCGATCCACTAAATACAAACTGTCTTTTGTAACACCTTGTACTTACAACGAACCGTCAACCGCCGATTTGAAGATTTCCTTGCGTTCTTTTTTTTTTTTTTTTTTTTCTACACAGCTGTCACAATGTCGTACTACCGAGTTAAAAGTTAGCCAACTCGCGCGACACACCCAACGACCTAGGTAGCGACCGCGACATCATTGTGTTCAGGCAGTTAGTAAATCAACATTACTGCCCATAATAAAGTAGTAGTTTTTAGTAGTTTGTTTATAAAATGGAGCAGAATGAGAATAATAGAAAATGTCTACTAGTACAATGCCGGAGAGTGAGACAGATAGAGATTTCAACCGAGACGAGGAGAGTAATCTTTTCTGTGACAGGAAAGATAAATCATAAACTCTGCGAAGGATATTGATTCAAGAAAAGCTAGTCCCGGAGAGAGTATTTATTAGGTTTCTCATCGCTTTTTATGGTCGAATATCGACGGAATAAGTTCAAATTGAATAAGGAAAAATATCGTACGCGAAAAAGGTAAACATAATAAAAAACAAGTTTTAATTGAAGTACCGACGCGACATTCGCATGTAAGGAATTGGACCCATATACATACATATATGTATGTAATCACTTATGCATATTTTATGAAATACATATTCCAATTAATGGCTTTCCTTTTCAGGCATCTTACGTGTGTTGACGTTTCGATGTTCTTACGCGGAGCTATTTAGTCTTGTTTTTTCCTTCATTATTATTCTTATTTAAAATTCAGCCATGTCTAAGAGGACGGCAGAAGAGGCCAATAGCGCCGGTGGTTCTACCACAATTGGTCAGCCGCCTATTAAAAAGGTTCATTTTGAACCTCATTTAATTGGACCGGTTTCGACTTTAGAGGAAATGGATATTAAGGTCCTCGAATTCCAAAATAAAAAGCTTGCACAGCGAATAGAGCAAAGAATGAGGACTGAATCTGAGCTCCGTCACAGAATTGAGCAACTCGAAAAACGACAAACCCAAGACGATGCTGTGCTAAATGTTGTCAATCGATATTGGAATCAACTGAATGAAGATATCAGAGTACTCTTACAACGCTTCGATGCGGAAACTGCGGATGAATCTGAAAATAAGAACGAAAATGAAGTAACTACATCGTTTTTAACACAACTGTCCACTTGGGATAAAGAGGAATTGGACGATAAACTCGCTAATAGAGTGCAGGTATCGAAGAGAGCCGTTGCCAAAATTGTTCAAGTAATTGATCGTCTTATGCAGCGTAATGAAAAAATAACATTAGCATTAAAAAGTGACTCTGATGATGACTCCGATAAATTATCTTCTATTGAAGAGACACTGAAGCAGACACATATTGAAATTATGACCGAGAATAGAAACTTGCAAAACTTAAATACGTCTCTTCATGAAAAATTCCATACTATGTCATTAAAAATGAAAGAATATCAAGATGCACTTACCGCTAAAGAAACGGAAAATGCTGAACTAAAGAATCAGATTGACGAGTTGCAATATGATCTTGAGAAAGTGCATTGCCGAAATGACAAGCTGGAAAATCATCTTGCCGAAGCAATTGAAAAATTAAAGGCTTATCACCAAATGCACGGCGACCCGAATAAGACAACGTCGAGCAATATTAAGGGAACGACACCATCTAATGTCAATAGTCAGCATTTTGAGGATCTTCAAAAAGAACTTGAGGAATACCGAGAATTAGCCAACAATCGTTTACAAGAATTAGATAAGCTACATGCTACACACCGTGAAACTTTAAAAGAAGTTGAAAAACTAAAAATGGATGTAAACACATTTTATAGATATGTATTTATACATGTAATAATGAAATCTCTACTTTCTAGATTCGTCAGTTGCCAGAATCAGTTATCGTGGAAACAACGGAATATAAGTGCTTACAATCACAATTTTCGGTTCTTTATAATGAGTCAATGCAAATTAAAACGATGCTTGATGAAACAAGAAACCAATTGCAAACTAGTAAGAATCAGCATCTTCGTCAAATAGAAGTGATGGAGAGCGAGGAACTAATAGCACAAAAAAAAGTTCGCAGTGAAATGATTCAAATGGAGGATGTTCTTGCCCAGATTCGTAAAGAATATGAAACGCTGCGTATAGAATTCGAACAAAACATGGCAGCTAATGAGCAAACAGCGCCCATTAACCGTGAAATGAGGCACCTTATTACATCACTACAAAATCATAATGGGCAACTGAAAGGCGAGGTGTTGCGTTATAAACGGAAGTATAAAGATACATCAACTGATAATGTAAAGGTAAACATTTCTTAGACAACTAAATGATCATACATATCTCAGTGCTTTTTATTTTTCCTTATATGTTTTTAAAGCTAAGAAAGGAACTTGATGAACTTCTAATAAAATGTGAGGGGAATAAAAACCAAAACACATCAGTAACCGATGAGTTCAAGCAGGAAGGTTCAATTAAAGAAGAAACTGGTGTCGAAACTTTAGTGGCCGTAAAAGAAGAAATTGCAGAACAGCATATAAAGGGTAATCAAAAGACTTATTATTTAGCCTTTTTTTGGTACAATACTCGCGCGGGTACTTGAATTGATTCGATGTGAGGAATTCGCGTATAATATTAAATGCAACAAAAAAACCAAATTAAGGGAAACACATTTTTTTTATAGTTACACCCGCACTCAAGGCTAAGGCCTTATAACGTCTTGAACGTTGTGCGAGTGAATGTAACAGGGAGAGGGAGAGTTTCGCGCAGGTTCACACACATCCTGAACGGAGTGCAGTGGATTTGGGTCGTATATGTTCGTTCACTACTCTCAGGGGTGGTTTGTCCTAGACAGGACGAGAGCCGACCAAATTTCGCGTTGGTTATAATTCACAGTAATTCGTTCATGCACCTTTGGTGTTAATATTGCATACGCAGAGGATGAATTTCAATTGACCATATACTGTGAGTGTTATGCCTGCAGCGGTAGTCTGGTCGCTTTCCATTCACAACTGTATTGCATACTTTTTTCCGTATAGGACTTGTTTTTTCTTGGCTATGAAACGGATTTGAACTATAGACCTTCCGCTTGACGGTCGATGATGTTAACCATTGTACCAAGGCCACCCCCATAAATAGTAAAAAACAATAATTGTCAAGAAACTTACTTATCAGGCCAGCGATCATTGGAGGATCTGAGCCTGAGCTATAGCTGCCTTCCATCCTTGACGGTCATCAAGTTATCAAGACCAAGATGTCTTACATCCGCGATTACTTGGTCTTTATACCGGAGGTTCGGTCTTCTCGAACCAGCAGGCTCGGAGTCGAAGACCCTCTTAGCTGGAGCGTTGATGTCCATGCGCTCGATGTGGCCGAGCCAGCGTAGTCGACGGAATTTGCCTTCCGGACTACATTCACATCTTTGTACAGCTCGTAAAGTCCGCGGTTGTGTCTTTTTCTTCATTCACCTTCCTCACAGACAGGACCAAATATCCGGCGCAGAATTTTTCTCCCGAAAGAACCCAAAATCAGCTCCGCTGTCCAGCTTTCGGCTCGTTTGCCCCGAGGTAGAAAACCTCCTTAACTACCTCGAAATTGTAGCTGTCAATTGTCATATTTTGTCCCAGGTGGAGAGCGACGGATTGGTTTTTGCTCGACAGCATGTACTTCGTCTTATCCTCATTGACCTTAAGACCAACTCGTTTCGCCTGTTCTTCGTGAATGCTTTCACAATGCCACGGCGAGAACACGCGATGATATCGATATCATCCGCGTATCCTAGCAGCTGGACGGACTTGTAGAAGATAGTGCATTCCCTGTTGACGCCTGCCCGTCGCACTATCTGCTCCAGCACCAGGTTGAAGAAGTCACATGACAGCGCATCTCCTTGCCGAAATCCGGTGCATGCTTCAAACGGTTCCGAAGTCCTAGAACCTAGTTGCACGGTGCATCGCGTAATTTTTAGAGTGACGTGACACAACCGGATCAGTTTTCCCGGGATCCCGAATTCGGCCATCGCGCCAAACAGAAATCGATGAAATGATGGTGTGTATCGATTCGAAACTCGTTGGTCTTTTCCAGGATTTGTCGAAGTGTGAAAATTTGGTCTATAGTCGATTTGCCGGGCCGAAAGCCGCACTGGCAGCTGCCAATTAGTGCAGTGCAAAATGGCTTTAGACGTTCACACAGTACGCTGGACAGGATCTTGTATGCGACATTGAGTAGGGATATACCTCTATAGTTCTTGCAAGAGGTAGGATCGCCTTTTTTGTGGATGGGGAAATAGAGCTGGTATTCCAGTCGTCGGGCATGCTTTCATCTTCCCAAATTATGCAGATGATCTGGTGCATACTCCCTACCAGAACATCGCCGCCAGCCTTGAAGAGCTTTGATGGGAAGCCATCTGAGCCTGCGGCCTTGTTATTTTTCAGCCTCTGAATAGCTGTGCCGACCTCTTCGATGCTGGGTGGGAGGACTACTTCAGCGGCTAGAGCAGCTGCTGGAAATGCTGCTTAAATACATCCACTATTCCCTGCGGGTCGGTGACAAGATTACCCTCGCAGTTTCGAAGAGCCTGGGTGCCCTTTTTGAAGCCTCCTGCAAGGCCTTTGGCCTTCTTGTAAAAGGCTCGTGTTTTATGTTTATCCCTAGACTCCTCGATATTCTAGAACTGGGAGGCTGCGAAGATCCTTTTCTTTTGTCGCAGTTTTTTCTCCTCCCTTCTTCTAGCTCGGTACTCTTCTTGCGCTGCCCTGGTTTTCCTCTGCAGCGCCTTTTGGTACGCCTCGTCGGTTGCTGCCTTTTTCTGCTCACACTCGCCATCATACCACGGGTTTCTTGTCGGGGGTGGTAGGTACCCTAAGGTGGTTTCGGCTACTTCCTGAATGGCTGAGCGGCAATGCAGCCACATATTATTGGCATTTGTGTTCGACGTAGGCATACCGTAGAGTCTTTCGCTCAGCTGCTCCCTGTAGACTCTGGTAACCTCCGGTGTGCTCAGGCGCCCAATGTCGAACCTCCTCCTGATGGGCTGGTGCAGCTTTCTGACATTGGACAGTCGAGCTCTGAATCTTGCTGCTACGAGGAAGTGGTCAGAGTCGACATTTGCCCCTCTGAATGTTCGCACATCCAGGATGTTTGACGAGTGCCTTGCGTCAATGAGCACATGGTCGACTTGGTTGGCGGTTCGACGCATCCCAGTAAGTGCAGTCTTTTGTGATAGCTGTAATAAATGTCGCAATTTTTCTTCCTTATCATACCGTTTCCTATCCAGCGTATTTCCTGGACCGCAGTAATATCCGCTTTTTACTGCGTGAGGATTCCTTCTAGTTTATGAGCAGCTCCGGGAGTGCACAGGGTTCTGACATTCCAAGAGCATACTCGCAAATCATGTTCCTTTTTCGTGCGTTGTCGTCGTCGAGTATCCGTCCGTGTATCTGAGGCATCTTGCTCATTCATAGCTTTAAGTTTTTTTACGTGGGCGGATTGTTAGTTCGCCGCACAACCGCCACTCTGGTCGGGGCTTTGTCGCTGCATACATTTGTTCACGTTTGTTGAAGAGGCTATCCAGAGGGCGCCGCGAGCAGGCCGTATGTCAACTTGACCCGGGCATTTAAACAGGGATCGTTGCTGGCATCTCGCCAGGTTGAGAGCGATCAACAACTTTACCCTATATGTCCGAGCCAGCTTGTCAAGAAAAGCTTCTCGAATCTCGCCGCTCGGAACCGGCAATAAACTGTAGGTCCCTTTCACCTATGGGAAAATAAAATCTCACACGACATGGGTGATTGAGAGAAGCTCGGCTTTGGTCCTTCATGGACTGTAACCCCAACATACATACATACAGACAAAAAACAATAACATCTGATTAAACTTGCGTTAAGTTTGATCCCTCATTTATAATTTAATTTCAGCGGAAGGGGAAGATGCCGAAGATGATACTAGAGATTTAAAGGACATTAAGCAGGAGAAAAACGCATCTACTTCGCCTGGTGAAAAGAAAGACTCTCAGACTTGTGGCACAAATATTAAAGTTGATAAAGATATTAAAGATAGCCAAAAGGGTAGGGAGAACAAAATTGTGGAGTCAGAACTTGTGCGAGATCTCAAAATACAATTAAAGTAAGAATATAACCTAAGATATCGCTCATATAACAAATAATCGATATTATGATGTTTCTAGAAAAGCAATCAATGATCAGAAGGAAATGAAGTTATTGTTGGATATGTATAAGGGCGTGCCTAAAGATCAACGTGACAAAGTTCAACTAATGGCAACTGAGAAGAAGCTACGTTCCGAAATTGAAGAATTAAAGCAACAAATAAAAAAAATTCAAGAAAGCAAACGAGAAGAACGAAAAAAACTTGCTGACGAAGAAGCCATTCGAAAGATAAAACAATTGGAAGAACAGAAATATGAATTACAGAAACAAGTCGCAAATCAAAAACCTGCGGAAAATGCCTGGAGTGTAGCACCGGGTTATGTGAGACCCTTTGTAGGTTCCCATGAAGAAGAGGCTCTTCTAAATGAAATGGAAGTAACAGGGCAAGCCTTTGAGGATATGCAAGAACAAAATTCGAGACTCATACAGCAACTTCGTGAGAAAGATGATGCTAATTTCAAATTAATGTCGGAACGTATCAAAGCGAATCAAATGCATAAATTATTAAGAGAAGAAAAGCAAATACTTGAAGATCGCATGGCAACGAGGGATACTCAAATTGAAGCCATGCATATTGTATTGCGCAAATTAGAAGAAAAAGAAAGGAACTTGCAGAATACGGTTGCAACAATTGAAAAGGAACTTGTACTACGTCAGCAAGCGATGGAAATGCATAAACGTAAAGCAATTGAGTCCGCTCAGTCAGCTGCAGACTTAAAACTGCACTTGGAAAAATATCACTCACAAATGAAGGAAGCCCAACAAGTTGTGGCCGAAAAGACAAGTTCTCTTGAAGCGGAGGCATACAAAACAAAGCGACTGCAAGAGGAATTGGCACAATTCAAACGTAAGGCTGAGCGTATGAAGAAAATTGAAATGGCTGGTACAACCATAGACGAAGTAATGCTTGAAGAGATTCGTGAATACAAAGAAACTTTAACATGTCCATCATGTAAAGTTAAGCGGAAAGATGCCGTGCTTTCAAAGTGTTTCCATGTATTTTGTTATGACTGCCTACGCACGCGTTATGATACACGCCAACGTAAATGCCCTAAGTGTAATTGTGCGTTTGGTGCTAATGACTACCATCGCCTGTATTTGACGTAAACGTATTACCAATAGTACATACTGGAGCTTAGCATAATTCTACATTTATAACATTTTAACCTTGATGTTTTTCTATAAAAATCGATAAGTTTTAATCAAATAAAGTTAAAAAGTAACAATAACTATACGTATGGAAATGAATGCATATACTGTTTATGTACCTTATTACAAAAGCATTAATATTAAATATTCGAATACAGCATTGTATTCATACGTGGTATTTAATTTTTATAACACTTCCATACCAAACAAACATTGTGCGATATTCAATCAAGTTCAGCCGCGAGATCATATTTCAGAGTTAACTAAGAACATTCTTTTACGTGCTACAAACTAAGCAAATTTGTGTTAGATGTATCCGCGATTTCGTACGTTCAGTTGTTCAGTACGAAATATAAGTATGTGATACGACCGCTAGACATTATTCAACATCAAACTTTTGATTATTAAGCTCAGAATTTACAGGCTCACTTTGGTTTTCTGGTTATGATGCTCACGCAAAGTAACAAAAAAACGAAAAAGCATATGCAGTGAAATCTCCCTCTGCGGACACCTCCCTTAGACGGACACATTTTTTTTTTTGAACGGAAATAGCTCCATATAAGTGCAACTTATATTGCATTGTTTACAATTTCCCTTGGACGGACATTCCCTAGAACGGACACGGGCAGCAATTACGCATTTAAATATTAAAATATTTTCTCTTAGGCGGACACCAAAGCAAGTCGTCAGGCCGATATTCCATGGAATCTACATCAAATAGTAAATTCTTCTCACTGCATTGTATGTGCGAATTTTGGCAATCTAATTGTTCAGAAATATCATTTGTTATTGTCATTTATTTATTTATTTATTTTTTTTTTTTTTTTTTTGTAAAATAAAATATGTGAGTCACTGTATCGCTGGCATCGTACCATATTATCTGCAGTTGCATCCCACCAACAACTTAATACAATCACTCTCGTACTATCGGTGCATAAACCAACTACCCAATCGCCATGCGCCAGCATCGATCGTACGATTCGCAGGCAAAGGACTTCGATGCACACGGAGCTGGTGTTTGTTTACGTTTGTGTGCTGTTGCGTGGGTGCAGCTTTGCTGTGGATGATATGCGTCGAGCATTCGATGTTAGAACACGTAGCGCAGCAGTTGTAATCGGTGAATCAAATAAGCGTTGTAATTTGTTTTGGGATATTCTTGTTTTTTCCTCTTTTTCGGTTGATACGTATTCGTCGAATCCTTAACACTAATTCAAGTGCAACTCGCCTTAAAAGGCATTCTGATTCATCGAGCGGGAATATAGATCAAATCGTTTTTGAACGGTTTTGTGCAGCTCGAAACAAAGGATTTCCTATTTCTGGAACCGCAATTCGACAGCAGCAGAAGATGCAAATCGTTTAAGAGTCACAGATTTTAAAGCATCTGCAGGTTGGCTGGATAAGTTTCGGAATCGTCATGGTATTTCTTACAAAAACGTGGGCGGAGAGGGTTGATATGTTAATCTTGGGGACGTGAACATTTTTCTTCAGAAGCTACCTACAATAACAGCAGGTTATGATCCTGACTGCATTCCTATGGTCTTAGAAATCTTCCGATTTAGTCGAAAGATGCCAGTGCGAATGCCAGAAACCATCTTGGAGCCATCAGTGTACCAGCAAAGCCTTTGACGTTAAGTAAGGGATCACTGGTTTCCGAAGCTGTGCGGTTTGGGATCAACATCTCAAATCTCTTGTCAAAAGTGAAGGTGTGTGGTAATGCGTCCGACATCGTGGTAATCATATCACAACTCAGCCGGTTATGATCGTGACTGCATTTCCAATGCAAACGAAACTGGCCTTTTTTTCGAGCATTACCCACAAAGACAATGGCTTTGAAAAGTCAAAAGTGCACAGGAGAAAAGCATTCAAAGGAGAGGCTCACTACTTTGCACTGTGCCAATACGGCAGGAGACAAGAAAAAACTTTTAGTCATCGGAAATGACTAAAGAAAGATCATTTCGTGGGAAGACTGGAAGCACAACAAAAAAGCATGGGTGACCCAAGAAATTATGATAGAGTGGCTTCGTTTATTCGACAAAAAAACCAAACTACAGAAGAAAAATGTTGCTCTTTCTTGATAATGCTGCTTCCCATCCTAAAGACTTGAAAATGGAAAACATAGTAAAAGTTGTTTATCTTCCGCCAAACACCACATCGATTTGCGCGCCCTTGATCAAGGTGTGATAAGAAAGGTTAAGTTTATTTTAAAGCAGCTTACAATCCACCCGTAAGTTAATCAAAAGCATAAATGTCCTAGATGCCATTTATTTTATTAATAATACGTGGAAACTTCTTCTTCTTTGGTGGCGTTCCAGCCCATGAAGGACCAGAGCCAAGCTTCTCTCAGTCACCCATGTTGTGTGTGATTTATTTTTCACATAGGTGAGAGAACCTACAGTTTTGATGCCGATTCCGAACGGCGTGAGTCGAGAAGCTTTTTTTAAGGCAAGTTATACTACGGGGGTTTTGCCAGTACCCCGCCGAGGAGGGACGCCGCGAAATAAACATTCGATGGCGTTGGTGTTATCGGGATCTGAACTCGCTCATCGTGCGTCAGAGTCCAACACACTAACCACTGCGCCACGGCGCCCTCGTGGGAAACTAGTCACAAAAAAAAAAAAAACAATTGTTTTAAAAATGTTTTTGGACAAAGTTTATATTTGGAAAAAATTAATTCGATCCTGAAGACGACTTGCCTCTCTCGAATTTAAGGGAAATTTCCAACCTTCTTATAGAATGCAGATTGGAAGCAGAACCCGAACATTTGTTTTTCGTATTTTTTCATTTTCTGTTAATAAATTAATACCCACACTATATTAGTTCCGAAAAATAACGCTCTTAATAATGCTCGCACGGAACCCTAACGTCCAAAAAAAAATGGAACCCTTCGGTCCGTCGGTCACAGTCAATTATCTCCGAATCTACTCGACCGATTAAGTTGAAATTTGGTACACATATCAATTTCTGTGACCCAAAGGCAGAGGTGTGACGTCAAAGGATGAAATCGGTATATGGGAGGTAATTTTTGGGGGGAAGGTGGAAAAAATTTAAAACTGCATCGTGTTAAGATCTTAAATGTATTTAAATCATTGGGTTGGGTTTTAAATATCCTTATCCCTGCTGCCTACCTTTTTACTACCAGGGATAATGGTTATCCCTGCCTACTACTATAGAGTATGATCAGGTATAATGATGTACCTGTTATAGAGTGAATGGGCCAGCGCACGGGAGACTATATGTTCCGGACTAAAACCGGTATTGTGGGAGAGGGAGCTGAACGGTGCGGTACGAAACGGAATACAATTTTCAACCGCAAATGGAGTGGGTGAACAAAAGTAGAAAACTAATCCATATACAACTCTTTATTCTTCGAGTCCACACTTTTTTTGCCTGGTGTTAAGCTTCAATCGCCATTGGTCTTTCAAGCAGTGAACATCGGAAAAAAAAAAACGAATGAGGCATTTTAGTGCGTGGTCGCACTTAATATTTCTGTCAAATGAAATGCCAGAAAGACGGAAACACTAACATAATAAAACAAAGTTCACATATTCAATATTTTCTGCTAGAAAAATTCATCCCCTGTGCGCTTAGAGTAGAGCATCAAACCAGTTTTCCTCCTGCTAGCGTGGCCCAATGATTAGCAGTCGATCAGTCAAAAGATGAGGTGGAAATTTGAGGGGGAAAATACCTAGAAGGACCGTGCCCTAATTGGAAGGAAAATGTAAGAATGTAGCAGAACAGTGACGCCTGAAAAGAACATGCTTATGTATGTACAATAAGAAGGCTTAGCGTAGGGTTGTAAACGAGGTACTGAACTCTTGAGTTCCTAATAACCGCCAACGATAATAATAATACCTAAATTACCCAGAGCACTGGAAGTAAATATGTATATCGCGAAGAAATATCAAAATAGGGACAAAGCGTGCCTGAAGCTTTAAGAAAAACATAAGTAATAACATACAGTGATTCCAAGAAAGATTCTGCGTTCGATTTTCGGTCCCATAAACACAGAGGAGGGTTGGAGGAAAAGATTCAATCACGAACTGTACGGGTTGTACAGCGACATGAGTCTGGTCAGGCGTCTACGGATCCAACGCCTAAGATGGCTAGGCCATGTAGAGCGAATGGACACCACAGCTCCAGCTCGTAGAGTCTTTGAATCCAACCCCGAGGGACGAAGAAATAGAGGACGGCCGTACCTGAGGTGGCGCGCACAGGTGGAAGGGGACCTCAACCAACTGGGCGTGCGGCATTGGAAAAGACTAGCGAAAGATCGTGCTAGGTGGAGAGGCATGTTGGTTGAGGCCCAGGTTCACCCCGAACTGTAGCGCCCGTTAAGTAAGTAAGTAAGATTCCAAGAAATAGTCAGACAAAATCACTTTTTTTCAGTAAAATCTACAAATTTTTGAAAAATAAATGAAACTTGCAAAAATACCGTATGTCATTTCCTACTTTATTTCTTCTCTATTATTAAACAGCAAGTAAAAAATAAAGTCCATTCATATGAGTAATAATACATACATTGTAACTCATATGATTGAGCGTTTTCTTACTTAAACTTACTGCTAGATAATAAAATACTTACATTTATTTCATTTATTTTTATATCCAAGTACTAAAAGAATATAACAGTTATCTTCCCATATTACTACATATGTATTTTTTTCTCATCTGGCAATGACATGAAATAATAGAAATCTACCGCATTACATACAGAGTTGCCGTGATATTGACGCTGTATTAAAACTAAAACATTTTACTTATTATTTTTTTCTTTTCTTTTAATTTGTGTTTAAATACGCACAAAATTACAGTTAAATAAGGATACTGAACATATTTTCATTCACAGCGAATACAGCTTAACAATCATTATGTTGTAAATCTGACAATTATACTATTAGTGGTATCTGTGCTCAAAAATTGTACAAAAAAGCATTTATTTTGATAATCTCTTCTAAATTTCTTGCTTAAAAATAAGCTACATGCATCCATATGAACACATACTTATACATTTTGTTGGAAAACCCTGGCAACATTGAGTACAAGTAATAACACTTTGGTCAAAGATGTGTGAAAGGGAGAAGGGCACTGCAGCGCAGCTCTGATATTGGTTTCGGCTTGTGGTACTTGTGCTAGAGTTTAATTTGCATTCGTGAGGTATACATAAGTATATACATTTATACAAGGATTCTATTTCATTTATTTCGCAAACATCAAAATACAGTACGCACACTTGGTTAAAACAATGCCGATCGTCCCTAAGTTGATTTCATTTGTTTATCTAATACACTATTGAGACCTTATGTTGTTTTATTAAGGCCACAGAATCTGCATCTGCTGATGATGATTTTTGTGCAAAAACTGGGAAATGTACATAAGTATATGTACGAAAATGTGCAGAGAAAACATCTAACCTACGGTTGAGTGTTTATGTGGGTACAAATAGATAATTAAGTAAATGCTACTATACATACATACTACATACTACAATTCAAATTCGGTAATTAATTGCAGTGAAATAAAGCGTGTGGTACAGATTCTCTTACCTATCAGTAGTACTGGCTTACAAGATTTTACAATAAGAAATGAATTAGTGTTTATGATTGTTTTATTTTGGTTCTGAGATTTATCGAAGTAGGTACCTAACCAAGGGACAATTTTAATCGATTTATCAATAACATACACAAAATACATATGTATGTACATAATTGATAAATGAAACCGATAAGAATGATTACATATTGTGTTTAAAAAAATTAGAAAAAGCACAACTAATTTCGCTTGTACATACATATGTATGTATATGTATGTACATAAGTATATACAGAGCCCTGTTTTAATTTCGAGTAAATAAATTCGTTTTACGTGGGTTAATGCAGAAGCACGTGCGTATGTCGTCAGTTAATTTAATACTTATGCTATTATTTTACAACAAACAATAACTCATACATACATACATACCTACTTGTTCAGGCAAAGATGCGAAATATGCAAGTGGTGCTATTAATTCCTCCCTTAGGTGAAATTAGGGAGATAATTCATAATGCAATGCATAGGTGTTACGTTGATTAAAAAAAGTAAAATATTTAAGTGCTCTACATATTTGAGTATATACACTATATATGTATGCATGTACATGTATGTATTTATGTGCGTTTTCTAGACTTTAATAGCCGTGTTCATGGGTTTAAATAACATAATTCGTCAGAAATTGCATTCTATCCAATTTGCATACCTCTCTAATATACTTTTAACCTTTATGGTTTGGCAACTAATAGGTAAACAAAAAATCGATATACATATGTACATATCTTGAATGTACATACAGTATCGGACAAAACATTTGCAACTCGAACAGAAACTGGAAAATTTCATAAAATTCACAAAATTTTTATTCGAAAACATACAATGTCTTCACATATTTTTAAAGCTCAATATTTAAGGAAAATAAAAATACATAATTCACAAAAATCTAAAATATATTTCTTAAGTTACGATAAATTATGATAAGGAACTTAAAATTTTCTAGCGTCAAAACAATTGCAACTTCTCTTCCAAGTCAGAAACATTAAAAAATATTCAATATTTCGTGGCAAATCCTCTATTTTCAATCACTGCCTTGCATCGCCATGGCATTGATTCAATTAAATTCTTTAAAATATTCAAGGTAATTTTATTCCAGGCTTTCTCTATTTTTGAGAAAAAATCGTCCGCATTTCGAACATCAATCCGATTATTCTTTGTTTCACAATTTCCCAAAGATTCTCAATTGGGTTTAAATCAGGCCAGTCCATAACAGTGGTGTTTTGATCACTGAGCCACGATTTGACAAGCTTTGATGTGTGTTTTGGGTCATTATCCTGCTAGAAGATCCAAAGCAACGGCATTTTCTATTCCGCATATGGTAGCCCAACATCGTTTAAGATGTTTTTATATGCGTGTTGGTCCATTATACCATTTATGCGAGACAATGGACCCAAACCACCAGTAGAAAAACAACCCCACACCACCACATTACCTCCACCATGCTTAAAAGTTCTTAAGCAATAGCGCGTGGTCTCCTAACATACGAAATTCCATCGCTGCCCTTGATATTGAATCTTGGCTCATCACTAAAAAGGATCGAGCTCCACTTCTGAATGTCCCACAATAGATGTTCCCTTGTTAATTGAATTTGTTTTTTCTGGTTTCGGATCGAAATCACTGGTTTTTGGCAGGTCGAAGGGGGCCTACATTAACTTCGGTCAACCGACGAGATACTGTTCTAGCACTTACTGTTTGCTGGAAATCTTGAACCAATTTCGGCGCAGATATGAAGGGATCGATTTTAACTGTTCGGGCCAACAAAGCGTCCATTCGGGAGCTTGTTTTACGTGGTCGACCGCCGCGATGCACAACAGCTACTTCTTTGGTTTCTTGTATCGAGGTGCCATTATTACCCCTTTTCAAGATCACTCGAAGCCTGCTCTGTTTAAAAATATTTACGTAAGTGAGCCTTCAGTCAACGAACCTCTGACATGTGCTCAATATGACACAACTCAGAAATAATGGAAAACGACTGCGATTAACGGTAAATATACTGTTCAGCGTTGCAATCACTTCAGTTGCAATTGTTTTGTCGCGAGAAAATTTTTAGTTCCTTATCATAATTCATCGTAACTTAAGAAATATATTTTGGATTTTTGTGAATTATGTGTTTTTATTTTCCTTAAATATTGAGCTTTAAAAATATGTGAAGACATTGTATGTTTTCGAATAAAAATTTAGTGAATTTTATGAAATTTTCCAGTTTCTGTTCGAGTTGCAAATGTTTTGTCCGATACTGTATTCATTTAGTAGTTGGGCTTTATGACTTATTGAATGCTTCGCTTTAATAAATGTTGATATAAAAAAAAAATATTAGGACACACAAAGTATAAAAAAGAAAAAAAAATCAACGGCAAGTTTCTGTAGTTTGTAGGTACTTATGTACATATAATCAACTTTCGAATAATACACCTTAGTTTAGTTTCTTGTTCTATTCAGTAATCTTTAAATCACGTATTTCTGTTTCATTCTTTAACTAAATATTCTTTCGCATTAAATGTGGCTAAGCAATTAAGCCGTAACATAGTTACATATATAGTATAGATAACTTATAACTGAATATATTAACAGTTTATCTACTTTCAATTATAGCGAATGTACCTATAAGCATGCAATCCCATAGCAATGGCAGCGACTTCATATCAACTACGGGATGCAGGACGCTTAATATTTTTTGATAAGTCTTTAAGATCCGTTGAAAATCATATACTAACTGATGAAAGTGAAATGTTACAAAAGAACGTAATTATCGGAGGATCTGAAGAAATAACTCACATTGGCCCTGAAGGTCGTCAGCGGGATGGCAGTGATAGTGGCCTAGATGTAACAACAACTTTAAATACTTGTTTCGAAAACACACTGAGTACAGATGTTGATGATTGTGTAAATAGTACTAGCTTATTTGATATTGATACAAATTTTAACGACTCTGCATCTTGCGAATCTAGCGCAATAAGTTGTATATCTGATATTGATGCTGATCAAAAATCCTTGACCAGTAGTTCTTACAGAAAATATAGAAAGGCTAGTGTATCCATAGAGATTGGATGCAAAAAACATATACGCAAATTTGATAATGTTAGGAAAAAGGTTGGACTATACGAAACATCAGTTGTTAATCGGCCATTAACTTGGGAACCAGATATGCCCACGTTTGAATCGGCCGCTCAAGTAAATAAGCTAAGATCTTTTGCAGCAACGGCAGTTTCAACACGCGAACGGGCAAGGTTTCGTGAAAATGCGGAAAAACCTCTATCAAATGCTTCTAGTAAGACAACTACTCCACCACTTCGATCAACTCCAATAAGAAGTACTCCAAAGCCGGATAATTTACCTTATAGTCTCAATTCTTCTCTTAATTCAAATAAAGTATCGCAGCGATCGCCATCAACAACGAGATCACGTACGCCCGGTACTCCTTCAGAAGATGGCCGGTGGCCTTCAATAACTCATAGAACTTTAGGACCGGCATTGAACACTAAGCGAGCTAGTTCGCTTACGCCGGATTCGGGAACATTCAAATTACGTGGACAAATACCTTTCCAATCCAAATGCACGTCCACTAATGACAACGCGAATACATTGCCAAGACGAAAAAAGCAAAAGTCAGTGGAAGATTTAAAAGCTCAAATTTCCCGTAGTAGTTCAATTTCAAGGGATAATCCTTTGATTTCCTCAACGATAAGTGCAAAAAAAAGGAATGTAAATTCAGCCTACTGTATACCATCTAGGGTATATACTCCAAACAAATCCGGTTACAGAAAAACAACATCGAAAACAAAAATCTATCATGAAATAGCCGTACAAACTATAGTAACAAGACAAGATATTGAAAAAGTTTTAAATGGAGATTTATGCAAATGTGTTCGAATAGATTCTGTAGAATTAGCCGAAAAACAAACACAATCCGATTTTAGGGATGTTGAAATGGAATGTCTTCGCGAAGAAATACAAATGCGAAGAGCTAAAGAAAATGAGCTTATAAAAGCTTTGGAAGAAAAGATGAATACTATCTTGACCATGGAAAAACAAATAACCAAGGAAAGAGAAGAGAAAATGTCCATTCGAAAAGAACTCAACCAAAATACCGAGAAAGTAATTGGCATGCTGGAATTATCTCGATGCTCATCATCGTTTGAAAACAATAGTGATAGCCTTATGGTATTGGAATCTCAAATACAACTGTCAGGCCATGAGTTAAATGAAAAACATGAAGAAATAGTCAGACTACGCAAACTTTGTAGAACACTACAATCTGAAATACAGCGATCTACAGCAGCATACGAATGTTTAATGCAAGAAAAAATGTCAGTAGAACAAGAGGCGATGGAGTTACAGGATTTCCTACAGCATGAAAAGGCAGCAATGTGTGAAGCACTGAATGAAAGTGAGTTTGAATATAAAACATTAAAAAAAATATTGTCTGAAAAGGAGGAAGAAGTTAAAGTTCTACGCGATGAATGTCGGCATCTGGTGCGGTTAAATGAACAGCGTAGGTAAGAGTTTTTTTATTTGCTGCCTATTCTTTTCAATGTATAATTGCAAATAAACTTTTAAATCATACTCCTTTAAGGCAAGAGAATAAGCTTATGCAATCTAAATATGCCGCCCTAGAGTCGAAAAATAAAGAATTAAAGTTAAATCAGTGCACAATAATATCTGGGGCTTCGATTGCTTTGTCCGCTCTCTATGCTAGGTTAAATAATTTAGTGGAGCAATTGTTCTTTTCGTATAACATTTCCGACAAAGACCTCGAAGTAAGTTTGTTTTTCATTTCCAATATAGTCGAATCTGTTATTATCTACCAAATAATATTAACAGGATATTATTTTTGCTAATGGAGCACATGCAAACAGTACAAGCAGTGATGATACTCCCGATTGTGAAATCAGTGCCATCCAAGAATCGGTTGAAGAAATGACGTTATCTCCGCAAAAAAACCAGTCATTTATTGCCGCAGTTATCAGGGCAATAAAAAATGCTACTGCTCCATCGGGAAAGATATTACGACCACTAAATGTTAAGAGTTCATATATTTGCAAAGAAGGTACAACCAAAATTTGTTATTTATTTAAAAAAAAAAAATCAGTAACATATTTGGAAACATTTTAGACGAGTCAGATTCAACGGAAATGTTAGATTCAGAAACTGAGCCTTGTTTAATGATGGATAATGTTTTAGAAGACGTTATTATTCCTGATTCGCATTCACATAACATGGTTTCTTCAATCGGAGTTGTTAACCCTCAACCTGGTTTGTCTTCGGATTTCGTTAGTGCCGGCGATGAATCATTGCAGAGTCTTTCCCAGGCTATTACTAATAGACAACAAGTTGAGTTGCAAATAAACATAACTACAGTAAATTCAGGAAGTAATTCGAGGTGTATACATACATATATGAACAATTAATGCTTTATGCCATTCAATTTGTGTACTAATGTTTAACTTTTTTGTTTTTTCTTTTACTATATTTGCATAAAACCCCTTGCCTGATCCAAACATGTTTCATATTTATTAATTAATAAACGAATATATGCATTGAAGTGAGGATCCTGGGGGAAGGTTGTGTGAGGATACCAGTTTTTACGAATCCATGCAAGAAAATTTGTCCAACTTGGAATATTATCCAACTCAAACGCTTGTCGAGGAAGTTATTGAAGTTGATAATTTAATGACTAAATTGCTTAAAGTTCTTAGACTGATTCAAATGGAGAACGATACATGTATTCAGCAGCTTATTTTAGACAAGTAAAATGACGCATTTTCCTTACTAATGAAATAGTTTGATATTGTCTATTTATATTAACTAGAAATAAACTTCAACAAAGTAAAGAAGATTTGATAGAGAAGTTGAAGGCTCTTGAGGATATGAACATTAAATTGCAAGCCGACTTATTGGACGCAACGCAAGAGCTAATTATAAGAAACAATGATCTCTCTTCTGCTAAAGCAGACATTCAACGCCATAGAAATGAAATAGACGTAAGAATTTAAAATATGTTAATGCATTCATTTATATGTCTGCACTAGTTTACATGTGTGCTTATATTCTAAATTAATTTTAATATTTTGCAATAAATATTTTATTTTTAAAAATTGTTCAAAAAATAAGGAAGCATTTCGCGAGCTAATTGTATTCGATTTTGGATTTTTTCTTTTTTTTATTTATTTATTATTAGTATTATAAATACTTTAACTTCAACCATACATTTCTACAATTGTAATGCAAATTTTTAGTCATTCCTAGATGTCCCTATTGTTACTAATTATATATCTCTTGTTCTTAGTAATTTTATTGTTTTTTTTTTAAATACACTAAAATTTGCTTCATTTTTAACTTCGTCCGGTAGGCTGTTGAAAAGTTGAAGGCCTTTTATCATAAGTGTTCTCTGAGCTGCTGTTGTCCTGACTCTCTCTACTCTAAAGTTATCGGCATTGCGAAGCTGATAAGGTTGCACTTGTCCCACCTGAGTGATTCTTTGCGTCAAGTATTTTGGTGCCGTTTTATTTTTTATTTTAAATATTGTTATGAGCGTTCTTAGTTTAAGTCGTTGTGTTATGTTAAGCCACCTCATTCTATTCAGCATATCGTCTATGTGTGTTAATCTACTGCAGCTTAAAATGATCCTCATTCCTTTGTTTTGTAATTTTTGTAGTCGGCTTATTTGTCCTTCATTGCAGCATGTAAATAGAACTGATGAGCAATATTCAAAATGTGGCTTCACTATCGTATTATAATCCATGACTGCGTTTACGTAGTTTAGTTTTTTTCTAATTCTTCTGAAATAACCTAAGGTCCTTCCGACTTTGTTACATATGTGATTAATATGCTCCTCGAAGCCTAATTTTTTGTCAATTGTTATTCAATTACTTGGTCATTTATTTCAATTATGTTATCGCTTTCAAAATTAATTTCCATCCATTTCGTTTTTTTTTTCTCGTTCAATTTTAATTTGATCATTTATAATCATACATTTATTCGCTGAATATCATTTATCAATTTATTTCGGCAATTCGTTTCGTCTTCTGCATAAATCAATGTGTCATCTGCGTATAATACTACTTTGCTGTCTTTTATTATATTAGGCAAGTCATTTATATACATGGTAAATAGTATTGCACCTAGGATAGACCCTTGTGGTACACCCATCGTTACTTCAATAGCCTCTGATACACATTTATTTACTTTAGTCCTTTGTTTTCTATTGGTTAAGAATGTTCTAAACCATTTATTTTCTTTTTCTCTTATTCCACATGCATTCAATTTTTTTAAAAGAATTTCATGGTTCACCTTTTCAAATGCCCTTTTAAAGTTTAGAAATATAGCACATGTCTTCTTTTTTTCCGTCTTTTTCCATTGGTCAATTACATAGTCAATTGTCGTCATACATGAATGATTTGCCCTAAATCCTGACTGATAGTTCTGTTTCCTCAATGTATTTGACTAGTTGTTTTTTAGGGTTCCGTACCCAAAGGTAAAACGGAACCCTATTACTAAGACTTCGCTGTCCGTCCGTCCGTCTGTCACCAGGTTGTATCTCATGAACCGTAATAGTTAGACAGTTGAAATTTTCACAGCTGATGTATTTCTGTTGCCGCTACCACGACAAATACTAAAAACAGAACAAAATGAATATTTAAGGGGGGATCCCATACAACAGACATGATTTTCATCCAAAAAATCCCCTTGGTCACATACTGAACTAAGGTTAGTCGACAATATATTTGTGTCTTTGATGAATTAATCCTAGCTGCAAACCTTTTCCCCATATTTATTGTTATTCACCTTTTCACATCGTTGCTGTCAAGTAAGACAATTGATTTGAATTCAATGGTTTTTATCAAAGTAATATGCCGATAACCTGCCTGCAACCAAGATCTGTTATCATACAAAAAATGTGATTTAATGTGATGACTGATGAGGTAACATACATACATAGTCTCTTTCATATTTATATGTATATACAGTGGTACGGAACCCTTCGTGCGCGAGTCCGACTCGCACTTGGCCGGTTTTTGACTGTTGCTTCTAGAATTTTTTCTAATGTTCGTAAGGTGTTGATTGGTCTTAGTTCTTCACATTTTTTTGTGTTAGGAATCTTTTCAGCTGGTATTATAATTGCTTCTTTCCATGAGTTCGGGAAGGTTCCTGTTTCCATTGATGTATTAATTATTTCAACCATTGGAGGTCCTATTTTGTCCCAGTTGTCCGTAATAATTCTAGGACAAATCTTTTCTGTGTCCATTTTGTTTTTCAGTGTTTTACATATTAGTCCTACCTCGTCACATGTTACCCTTTGGAATTTAAGTGTCGTCCTTTTTGGAGTTATATAATCCACATAATCCTCTTTTTCTATCGATTCTTGTACTTCCTTTATGCTTCTTACAAAGTATTCGTTTAATTTTCGAGATGTCGGTAAACATGTCCCTAACATAGGTATGTCACTGCATTATCAGTCATTTTGAATATCCAGCTTGTTTTTAACAAATATAAAGATGTGTTTCGGTGTGGCGGTTTTTTGCTATTGAAAAAATGGATTAAATATCAAACATTCAAAACAATATCGTAATCATACCTGAGCTCAGCCACTGTATCACCCGGACTTGGCCGCCTTCTGCAATTTTTTTCTCTTGCCAAAACTGTAAAAATGAAGGAAAAACACCGTTTCACTGGAAGTGCTTATTGTCATGCCGAGAAGCGTATGTCCGATATGCTCCGGAGAATGGGCAATACGTAGATAGCGGTGATTAAATAAATAATTTTCGAGAAAAAAAAATCGCTTTATTTTTTGAACAGACCAGCTATAAAATCACGCATAACAATTGTGCTATAAAATGTTTTATTTTATAATACGTATTTTTTTACTGCACTAAGTTCACTTTATAATTTGTTATAATTTACCTTCGAATAATTATTTAAATTATTTTTTTTTTTATATTCTATCAGCCACTAAGTCCTATGTAAATGTTGAACATCATCATCAAATAGAACAATCATCTCATTAAAGATTTCTTTATTGTTCCGTTTTTTGGAAAAGGATGCGAAATTTATTGAAAATATTTCCTTGATTTAAATAGAGACTAAATGAAGACGTCTGCCAGCTTAGTACTTTATGTACCCAAAGTAATACTCATCATGAAGTTCGAGAAAAAGAGTTTACATTGGATGCTATATTAAAATTGATACGAACATGGAACAAACAGGAATATTTTTTTAAAGCTGATGTAAAAAGTTTAATTGCAGATATATATTTCGAGGTATAATTTTGATTTATTTTTTTTTGGCCTTATAAGAATCATTTGAGAAAGTGAATTTCAGGACATTATGAAGTCAAATGGCAATCAAGATCTTCAGCACAAGTATATAAATGTAGCACTAAATGAGGATTTAATTAAAAACATTTGTCACCAAAGCAAAGAAAGATCTCTTAGAGTTTTGAAAAATCTTCAGGGAGTCGTCCACGATCATTCAATTTTACAACAAATAGAAGATGAGCTTCAAGGCGTTAGCAATCACTCTATATTGGGTATATTAGCTTTATGTTCGAGTAAAGCTAATTTGCCAAGTTCTAGCTCGCAAGATATTGTAAATGCGAATAACTAACAAGTGGCTTTAATTAATTTCGTTGTTTGTAAACCATCAAAAAATTAAAACGTTAATTCTGTTTAAAAACATAAATAGAAAAGAGCGCTTACTATGTACTGTATCTCTAATGATCAAACTCAATTATATTTAGCAATGCAAGACGTCCATTCAAGCAAAAATAATTAAGTATAGAATAAGTCATCAGAGAAAAAAAAACAAAAATATATACAAAATAATCAATAAGTTCTACCAATTGTGTGTATTATTTTGAATAAGTTTAGACCGAGTATTTATTTAAAAGACATTAATCTAAATGTTTGACAATTTGCTTTTTGATACTTTGATTTGTATCTAAGCCTATTTTACACTTTTAAACAAAACTAGTGCATTTTAAGTTATGTATACGTGTATATATGTATGTATGAGAAAAAATGTCATGCTTTTTACTAATTTCTTCGCTTTACTGGATGATATTGAATGTATGCCGCTTGGTGTATATGCATGTATGAATGCATATATGTATGTATAGACAAATTATAAATTTTGTATTAGTATGTGTGTGCGTAAAGTACAACAAAATTATATTTATTAGTCGATTTTAATTTGCAGAAGAGAAAGAAATAAAGTTTAAAAAAAAAAATATTTTCTATTCTAAGCTTGGACTCTAAAAATAATTCAAATTGAGTCTTGTTGTAGCATTAACCATCGAACAAATATGTATTCTTAAAAAAAACCGGCCAAGTGCGAGTCAGACTCGCGCACGAAGGGCTCCGTACCATCTGTATATATAAATATGAAAGAGACTATTTATGTTACCTCATCAAATAACAGATCTAGAATTTCAACTGTCTAGCTATCACGGTTCATGAGATACAGCCTGGTGACAGACGGACGGACGGACGTACAGCGAAGTCTTAGTAATAGGGTTCCGTTTTACCTTTGGGTACGGAACCCTAAAAAAGGAACCATGCAGCTCTGCTGGTAAGTCTGACGAAACTAAATCGCACCTTCTACTAAGAGTAACTTCTTAACGAATTTTGTTTGTAATATGATTTCTGCGATTAGTTTTTGTTTTTTTTTTTTTTTTTTTTACGCAACTCGCCTGTGCGTGCATTCACATGTGCATACAACCCAACCAGATACACATCATACGTTAAAATCAATTCCTGATTGTGCGAATGCGTTTTGTATGTACCTGCACTGATGGACAAAAGTATTCGTAATGTGTTGTTACTAACAATAAAAAGTGAAAAAAACACTTTTAAAAAGTTATTATTTGGAAAACGTTTTTCTTATCTTATAGAGAAAGATATATACAGCAAATTATATAAAACTCAGAATAAATTTCATAACGAAAACAAACAGTAGCAATAAAAGTAATTAAACAATTGAGAATTTGGTTAGACAAAAGTATTCGTAATTTCTAAGTAGCAAACGATATTTCCAAACACAACAAAATACAATGCTTGAACGAGTATATTTTAAACTTTAGGGTATTTACTGTTATAATTTGATATCAGCTATGATACAGCAAAGTACAATTTACTGATATGAGCAGGATGGTACGTAAAAGTAAAGAAACTACTTCTGAAAAGCGAAAGATAATTTTAAATCTTTTTAAAGTGGTGAATCAGAAAAAAAAAATGAGTGACATAGTGAAAAAGAGTTACGCAACTGCATATGATATTACAAAACGTTTGAAAATTTCATCGGACTTAAGTAAAAGCCTAGGAGTGGTCGTCCGAGTAAACTGACATTGAGAGATAAGAGGGAAATTCTTTTAATGATAAAGAAGGGACCTAAGACACCGTCCTCCAAAATTGCCTCAGAGATAAAAGAGTCCCCCCGAACAGAATTTGACCCTCGAACAGTCCGAAGAGTACTCAGAAATGAGGGGTATAGGGCTAGAACTTGCAGAGGGAAGCCTTTTATTACTAAGGTGAACAAAACTAGGAGACTGGATTTTGCAAAAGAATTCTCGGGCAAACCAAATTCGTTTTGGAAGAAAGTTTTGTTCTCCGATGAGAGTAAATTTTGTGTTTACCGAACGGATGGACGAGTTTTTACTTCGAGGAAAGCAGGCACCGAATTAGATAAAAAAAATGTTCAATCAACTGTCAAACATGGTGGTGGTGGAGTCATGGTATGGGGATGTAGGGCAACTTCTGGTGTAGGGACGCTTGTATTAATCGACGAAATCATGAAATAAGAAGTGTACCTTAAGATCTTGAAGGAAAATTTAAAGATCAGTGATAATGATTTACATCTGAGCAACGATTTTTACTTTCAGCAAGATAACGACCCAAGGCACACTGCTGAAATGGTTCGATCGTGGATATTATATAACACTCCTCATACCTTCAAAATACCACCGCAATCACCAGATCTCAATCCTATAGAGCATCTATGGGATATGTTGGATAAACGGGTGCAACAACACAACATTTAGGGGTGGCCGTGGTGCAGTGGTTAACATCATCGACCGCCGAGCGGAAGGTCTATAGTTCAAATTCGCTTCATAGCCAAGCAAAAGCAATTCCTATACGGATAAAAAGTATGCAACGCAGTTGTGAATGGAAACTAACCAGACATACTGCTGCAGGCATAACACAGTATATGGTCAACTGAAATTCATCCCCTGCGTATGCAATATTAAAAAGTGCTCTAACGAATTAAGTTAGGTTAGGTATATGGGTGCCCTATTGACGTAAAGTCAAGGCTCACGTAGACTACGTTGAGTTCATTGTGCCCACCTGTTTTGTTTAACCCGTTGATACCTATGCATTTACCGTCGAGCTGAACCAGCCAGACGAGGATAAAAATCCCAGTATTCTGTTCAGCCCGATATTACCTACCTCTTCTAGTCCCAAAAGGAAGTATCTTCCCAAGAAAATATTCCTTTTTTGGGCTAGCACCGGACATTCGCACAGCAGGTGACGAACGGACTCAATTTCCTCTTCGTCCCTGCAGCTTCTGCAGAAGTCATTGTAGGGCTGGCCTAGTCGAGCTGCATGATAGGATAGCATGCAGTGCCCGGTGAGGGCACCGACTGCCAGTCGAATGTTCCCACGATTGAACTTCAGCAGATTTTCCGTTCTTTTCTTATCATAGACGGGCCAAGTCGATTTCGCCGTTGCGCATGTATCTAAGCGACACCATCGCTTATTGGCTTTCACCAACAGCTCCGTCTGTATCTCCCTGTAGAGCGCACTGAGTGGTGCTTTGGCTTCAGCTGAGATCTGCGTAATGTTAGCACCTGATCTCACCCTAGCCGACTCGTCCGCCCTCTCGTTTCCGGAGATATTCATATGACCAGGTACTCAGCAAAGGGTCACCTCACTTACATTGGATATCTCTTCTAACTTCTCCTTGCAGAGTTTGACGAGTTTGGATCTTACCCATGCTGCCTGCAGAGCCTTAATGGCTGCCTGGCTGTCAACATAGATGCTGATCCTTTTTCCTGTAATATTCTCTTTGCTGATCAGGTCCGCCGCCTGCTTGATAGCGAAGACCTCAGCTTGGAAGACACTGCATCCATCATCGAGCCTGTAGGAGCGATGCATATCCCGAGACTTGGATCCGTCGGTGTAGAGTGCCAGTTCACTTTCCGTGCGTACCAAATCACCAGTCCAATCCTCCTTGGAGAGAATTCTAATAGAGAATCTCCTCTCCCAGGAAGGAAGTCGGGTGACATAGTCCGTTACGGTTCTGAATCTCAAGACGGCCCATCGATCCAAGACTGATGCATGTCCGTGAGGACTTCTTTTCCAGAGACCTGATTCCTGTAATCTTAGCGCAGTTCTGGTTGCGCGCTCTCGCAGTACAAGTCCAGGGGTGGGAGGTTCAGCATGACTTCAAGGGCCGCCGTTGGTGTGGGCTTCATAGATCCCTGCAGCCTGCCCTTTGAACCTTTGACACACTCTGAAGATGACACTTTTTCTCAAGCGCCTTCCACCAGACAACCGAGCCATAGACTAGGATAGGTCTTACTACCGCAGTGTATAACCAATGTACTAACCTCGGTTTGAGGCCCCATGTCTTTCCAAAGGCTACCTTGCACGAATATAGTGCCACATAGGCCTTTTTGATTCTTTCCTCAATATTTTCTCTCCAACTAAGTTTGGAGTCCAGGATTATGCCCAGATATTTCGCAGATTTTCCAGGGATCAGATCTATACCATTCATACGGGGGTAGGTGTATCTTGGTACAGATATTTTCTTTGTAAAGAGTACTACCTCTGTTTTCGCCGGATTTACTCCCAGACCTCGCCCCTTGACCCAGCTATCCACTAATGTCAGTGCATAGCTTAGTCTATCTCTGAGGACCTGCGTAAATTTTCCAGAGGCCAAAATGGCAATGTCATCGGCGTAGGCCGTAACATTAAAACCCTCCGTCTCCAGAATCTTGGCCATTCCGTCGACCACAAGGAGCCATAGGAGGGGTGACAGAACGCCACCTTGTGGTGTACCTTTATTTACCCTCACCCTTCCGCATGCTCTCCCTATCGTCGAATTCACTATACGAGTACCCAGCATTTGCCCAATCCAACTGCATACACCCGGGTTTATATGGGCTATATGAAGGCTGGACACTATTGCCTCGGTACTAACGTTATTGCTCTAACGAATTACTACGGACTATAACCAACAACGCGGAATATGGTCGGCTCTCGTCCTATCTAGGACAACCACCCCTGAAAGTAGTGAACGAACATCAACGACCCAAACCACTGCACTCCGTTCAGGTTGTGTGTGTAACAACACATCATAAGAGAATATAAAAACTCTTGAACCTGCACGAGTCTCTACAAAAAAAAAAACATAACGTCTAAACAGCAACTTATAGACTTGCTACAGGAAGAATGGACAGAAATAGGTACTGACTTCACCAAAAAGTTTGATACATTCCTTGTCAAATAGACTGCAAGCAAATAGACTGTTATAAGCCAAAAGGCAATTCAACCAACTACTAAATTTTAAGTAATTAAAAGTGTGTTTTGAATTAACATAAAATTACGAATACTTTTGTCCAACCAAATTCTCAATTGCTTAGTTACTGTTTATTTTTGTGATGAATTTTATTTTGAGTTTTATTTAATTTGTTGTATATATCTTTCTCTATAAGATACAAAAACGTTTTCCAATTAGTAATTTTTTTAACTTGTCTTTTCCTCTTTTTATTGTTAGTAACATCACATTACGAATACTTTTGTCCATCAGAGTATGCAAACACGTGTAGGTACTCGTGTAAAAAAGTGATTACAAATGGGCTCCAGGTAATTCGTTCATAAACTGTCAACTTTCAAACATTTACCCGAAAGTACAATGATGCCGATTACTATGCACGAACGATCGATGGCCAATATAAAAATAAATAGACTTTTAAAATAATTGTAGGTATGCTTGTGATATCAACAAAATATCGGAGTAAACAGATGTACGTATGCATTTACATTTAAAAATATGCTTACTGTTGCTATTTCTGGAATGACGAACAATACGGCTTCTCCAATGGATTCTTGAATTTGAATTTTAAATTTTAAAATAGATGCTTTGCCTTATAATATTTATCAACTTTTAATCGGTGCCAATAAATGAATGCGAGAAAATGGAAGTTAAGAAAAGCAAAGTGCGTAGGAATATCAGAACGCACAACACATATGCATGTACATATGTATGTATGTGGTTGCCTTTGCTGACATTTCTGTCGGGTAATATTAACAATAAATTACTTTTTACTGAAAAAATTAAAAGAAACAAAACAATAAATTACAATTTAGATTGATATATTTAATGATGCTAAACACCTTATCGGGCGACTGCATTATTCTCTACAACATGTTTTTAATAAAGAACGTTTAAAGTATAAAAAAAAACCACAATCGAGAAATGCAATAGTCTAAAAAATATACTTAGAAACATTTGTACACGAACACATGTTGATAATTCCATTTGCTTTTGATAGGCCAGGCAATTAATAAAATAATGCTCGTTTTTGTTTAGTTCATGGAAGCCAGAAGGCAGAACGTTTTTATAGAGTGTATTTTTGGTTCACGCACACACTGATCCTGAAAAAAGGAAATAAACTTTTGGTAAAACAAAATATCATTAGACGTCCTGCTTTCAGTTCGATATCGCACTTTGAATAATCTGGTGATATTCCGGGGAACGTTTTTGTGGCACTTTTAAAAGCAAAAGAAGAAAAATATAAAAATGAGTGCCCCTGTAGTAGTAAGTGGGAATAATATGTATATACATTCATGTTCTCTTTTATCAAACTGTAAAATTGGATTATAACTATTTAATTACTATTACGTTTTTTTTTTTTAACATAGGATGAGGACCTGACTCCGGAACAAATTGCCGGTAAGTGAACTGCGTTTTAACCAAACCATATTTTTATTTGAAAATTTGATGAGCTTTGCTTAGAAGTCTAGAATATTTAACAAATGTGTGTTTTTTTTTTTCTGTTTGTTTTACCAACTCATTTCGAAGTTCTTCAAAAGGCGTTTAATAGTTTCGACAATCAAAAAAGTGGGAGTATACCTACTGAAATGGTAGCAGATATTCTTCGCTTAATGGGTCAACCTTTTGACAAGAAAATTCTGGAGGAACTCATTGAAGAAGTTGATGAAGATAGTAGGTTTCAATGCATGACATTAGTATAAATAAGTAAATAACATGTATTTATTTAGAGTCTGGACGACTGGAATTCGGAGAATTCGTTCAACTTGCTGCCAAGTTTATAGTAGAAGAAGATGCGGAGGCAATGCAAAAGGAACTGCGTGAAGCTTTCCGCTTGTATGACAAACAAGGAAACGGTTTTATTCCCACCACCTGTCTCAGAGAAATCCTTAAGGAATTGGACGATCAACTTACGGACGCAGAGCTAGATATTATGATCGAAGAAATCGATTCAGATGGATCTGGTACCGTCGATTTTGATGGTAAGGATATTATTGTATTTTAAATTGTGCATATTCAGCTTTATACGATAGTGACTAACAATAATCTATGTGCTCTTAGTACGATCTACGATCTCTCTGATAATCTAAAAATAATTCAAATTAACATTTGTTGGAAAAACAAATTTTCGATATTTGCTTCCATGAAATTGAAGCCATTTTGTTTATTTTTGGATTTTCCGAAATTTTGTTCATGGGGTATATTTCTGAATCTATTTATACTTTCACTATACAATTTCAAACATAAACAGTATTTATACTTATAAAATTGTGTATATATTCTGTTCTATTTATTTTTTCCACAGAATTCATGGAAATGATGACTGGAGAATAAAACTCAAAGTAAAACATCGCAAATATATAGAACTCGACCGCATTTTCATTTGAAATAAGAGCCATCTTATTGTTTATTGTACTTTTTGTTAAATAAGATTTTTATTTCTAAGTACTATAAACTACAATTGTTTAACAACAACTTGATATACATATTTTTTCAAATTTGTTGTTTTGTTTTGTTGAAATTCAAACACCTTCCAATTTGAAGGCAGACGTTAAATAAATGTTACAAACTATATAAATACTAATGAGAAAACAAATGTCTTTTAATAACCTTTGTTTACTTCTGCATTATCTACTTATACTAATATTACGAGCTATACAAAGCCAAAAACCATGTCATGTTTTAACATTCCTGCCAAACTCGTCAAACTATGCAGGATGACTATGGAGAACTCTCGCTGCTCCATTAAGGTCGGAGGTGAACTAACCGACCCCTTTGATGTTGAAAAAGGTTTTAGACAGGGTGACGCACTGTCATGTGATTTCTTCAATATTATTCTTGAAAATATCGTGCGGGACTCTGCGGCCAATGCAGGAGGTACGATCTACTTCAAGTCCACACAATTGCTTGCCTACGCAGATGACAACATTGACGTTATCGGACGAACAAAGCGAGACGTCAATGAGGCGTTCACAAGCATTGAAGCAGAAGCGGCGAGAGTGGGTCTAAGGGTAAATGGGGACAAGTCCAAATATATGCTGTCATCCAAGAAAGACGCACAACACCGACATCTTGGTCAGAACGTCACCTTCGGCAGCTACATATTTGAAGTAGTCAAGGACTTTGTCTACCTTAGCTCGATAGTGACAAGCAGCAACGACACCAGCGCTGAGATAAAACGCAGAATAACTATTGCCAATCGCTGCTTCTTCGGGCTCAAGAGGCAATTGAGTAGTAGAGCCCTCTCTCGAAAAACAAATCCGTCTACAAAACCTTAATCATCGCGGTCCTCCTACACGGCGCTGAGGCGTGGACGTTATCAAAAGTGGATGAAGAGACTTTTGGACGTTTCGAGAGGACCGCATTTAAGGTAGCGCGCACAGATGGAAAGGGACCTCAACCAACTTCTAGAATGTCCTCAACTCCGAAACAACCACAAGCCTCGGATGTAACGGATCGGATTTATGTTGACGACCATTGCAAAAAACGAAGAAAGGACAAAAAAGAACAACTTGCGGACGCCCTAGACCGCTATGAAGCGGACATAACCGCCATCCGGGAAATTCGATGGAATGGACCGGGTATAAAGCGGATGAAAAGCTGCAATATTTACTACGGCGACTGCTATAGGGAGAGAGGGCAACGATTGTTCGGATGCGGATTTGTTGTTCGAAGTGGACTAAGGCAAAAAGTCCTAAGCTTTCGGCATGTGAGCGAACGTCTCATAACAATCCGTATCAAGGCTACATTTTTTAACATCAGCCTGATCTGCGTCCACGCCCCCACGGAAGACAAGGATGACTCCGCCAAAGATAAGTTATACGATCTCCTAGACAGAATGTATGCCCAATGTCCCAGTTAGGACATCAAAATTGTACTAGGAGACTAAGCTGGGTAAGGAAAGAATCTTTGAAGGAGTCATCGGCAAACATAGCCTACACGACACCACCTCCGATAACGGACACAGGCTGATTGATCTTGCTACGGGGGGAAATCTCCTTCTAGCCAGTACGCACTTCCCGCACCTCGATATACATAAAGGCACCTGGCGGTCTTTTGATCAATCGACTACCAACCAGATTGATCACATTGCGATCGACGTCAGACACACCTCCACTATTCTTGATGTTCGAACTTTTCGAGGGGCTAACATCGACGCAACGGAGTAGAGTAAGAATACAAAGTCATGACGTCGGAAAGCTACTATCGCCAGATACCGCTCGTGCTTTGACCGATCGCGTCTCCCTTAAGCTCTCCAATACACCTGAATCCTCCACGCTAACAATAGAACAGCAGTGGAGCCTTTGCAAACAAGCCCTGAAAAGCTCTGCATCCGAAGTTTTGGGTTTCGAGGCTCCACCACGAAGAAACACCTGGTTCGATGACAAGTGCAGGAGGATTCATACATCGAAACAGGATGCACATAAGGCCTCGCTGCATAAAAGAACAAGAGCAGCTCGTGAGCTCTACGAGTTAAAAAGAAGGGAGGAGCATAAGCTTCTTAGAAGAAAGAAAAAAGAGCACGAGAGGCGCGCGATTGAGGATTTGGAGAGGTGTTACTGCAGGCGTGATGTTCGAAAGTTTTATCAACAGATAAAGCGAACATGCCAAGGTTATAAAGCCAGAACGGAAGCCTGCAGGGATGAGAACGGCCAGCTAGTAGTAGAATTGCAGTCGCTGCTGAGAATATGGAAAAACCACTTCTGCAGACTGTATAACGGCGATGTTAGTCAATATGCCGCTGTCAGGCAGAATGATACATTGCTAATCGACGGAGACCGCAGAGAATTCTGTCCCCCTGACCTCGGCGAAGTTAAGATTGCTATATCGAAGCTCAAGTCGAATAAACTTTCTGGCGCAGACGGACTGTCTGCTGAGCTCTTCAAGGCAGCTGGGGATGACCTGGTTGGGAGCATGCAACAGCTCATCCATAAGATATGGTTAGAGGAAAACATGCCCGAGGAATGGAATCTCAGCATCGTATGCCCGATCCACAAGAAAGGAGGCCCCTCTGATTGCGCCAACTATAGAGGAATAAGTCCCCTTAACATCGCCTACAAAATCTTCTCTGCCGTTTTGTGTGAACACATGAAGCCTTGTGCAAATAAGCTTATAGGTCCTTATCAATGCGGATTCAGGCCAGGGAAGTCCACCATCGACCAAATCTTCACACTACGGCAGATCCTGGAAAAAACCAATGAATTTCAAGTCGACTCACACCACCTATTTGTCGACTTCAAAGCCGCATACGACAGCGTAATTAGAGACGAGCTATACAACGCTATGTCTACCTTTGCCATACCTGCTAAATTCATCAGACTATGCAGGATGACTTTGGAGAATGCTCGCTGCTCCATCCGAATCGGTGAACACCTTACCGATAGTCTTGATGTCAAAAATGGATTTAGGCAGAGCGATACGTGTGATTTCTTCAACAACGTATTTGAAATGATTGTGCAAAAATCACTGGCCAATACATGAGGCATAATCTATTTGAAATCCTCGCAACTCCTTGCATACGCCGACGATATTGACATCATAGGTAGATCACAGCGAGATGTCAATGAGGCGTTTGCGAGTATTGAGATGGAGGCGGCGAAAATTGGTTTGGCGGTAAACGAGGGCAAAACTAAATATATGCTGTCATCAAAAAAGGACGCTCAACACCGACGTCTTTGGCCAGAAAGTTTGTATTGGCAGATATAAGTTCGAGGTAGTTAAGGACTTCGTCTACCTTGGCTCCGCACTGACCTGGAACAACGACATCAGTTCCGAAATCAAACGCAGAATCACTCTTGCCAATCGCTGTTTCTTTGGGCTCAGGAGGCAACTGAGTATTAGAGCCCTTTCCCGAACGACAAGGTTGACTCTATATAAGACCCTTATCATCCCGGTCCTGTTGTACGGCGCAGAAGCATGGACACTATCAAAAGCGGATGAGCATGCCCTTGGTCGGTTCGAGAGAAAGATTTTGCGCGTGATTTTCGGGCCTATAAACGCAGACGGGGGATGGAGGAAAAGATTCAACCACGAACTTTACGGGCTGTACAGCGACATGAGTCTAGTCAGGCGTCTACGGATTCAACGCCTAAGATGGCTGGACCATGTAGAGCGAATGGACACCCCAACCCCAGCCCGGAGAATCTTTGAATCCAACCCTGAGGGACGAAGAAGCAGAGGACGGCCGCACTTAAGATGGCGCACACAGGTGGAAGGGGACCTCAGCCAACTGGATGTGCAGCAATGGAAAAGGCTAGCAAAAGATTGTGCTAGATGGAGGGGCATGTTGGTTGAGGCCCAGGTTCACCCCGAACTGTAGCGCGCGTTAACAACAACAACAAGACTTCTAAACCAGTTCCGGATGGACTTTGGTATAATGCTAAAAAAAATTGGTACGAAACACCAAATTCATGGCCGTAAACTAATGGATTGAATGTTGCGTAGAATAAGGATAATAATAATAAGGATAAACTCATTCATTACCATTATAGCAAGTGTAAAAGTTCCATCATTTCTTAAATTCTCAGCTTCAGCCTCTTTCATTTTCCGCCACAGACTTCAATTATAATACGAATATTGTACTCGTGTAGTAATGTAATGGTGTCCCTCAGACGGAATCCAGGCCCACATAATTCCCTCAATTCACATGACATTGTTTAGTTTATTTTTTTATTTTAATTTTTCGGTTTAGTTCATATATTCGAATCTACATCATCGAATGCATCACATTATGGCTAATCTGACTGTTAACTTATATTCCGCAGACATAAAGTTGTCATTGGTTGTCATACGCACAGGCAAATTGAACTGTCATTGATTTCATAAGACTTTGTCAAAAAATGGCTGAAACAGAAAAAGACGAGGCGAAAAACCTAGTAAGTTTTCTATTCATTTTGTGGTGTTTTGTTACATCGCAAATAATTAGAATAATTTTATATGCCCTTCAAATAATTTGGCAATAGATAATAATCTACTAATTCTCACAGCAAGTAGAATTCGAATGGGTTCTCCGGGACGAAATCCATCCAATACTTAAGCAGTTGCGGTTGATATTAATAGTGAGTTGTTTGTTTTCATGATTGATTCTGGTGTATATATGTATGTATATTTGTACCATTTAAAGGAATGCGCCCATCGGTTCCCAGTGCCTTTGTATGAAAATGAAGGCAAAAAGACAGAGAAATTTATTCTTATGGCACCGCATGATCAACTGAAGTGTTCTGTCACACTCACTGGCGATAGTATAACGCAAGCGGTTTGATCCCTTAATTCCATCCTTGTTTGGTTTTAATTAAGTTTGTAATTAATTTTAGGACATCAATTTCAAACTTCAAAAGGCACCCAATCAAGTGCAAAGAACTTCGATAACACAAGACTCACCATGGAAATTACAACAAGTTCAAGATGCTGCAAATCATTTGCAACAGGCAATAAACCACATTGACAATGTAGACGATACTTATCACTTTAAGTATGTTATAATATATAAACTAATATATTATCATTTTTCTTCTATTTTATATTTTTTTGCCTCAATTATAATTAATATAGGACGTCGGACGAAGTACTTCATATTGTTGGCGACATTCTTGGTGCCTTGCAACGAGGACGAACTAGCCTTATTATTCCCAAAAAGAAACCAATCGATGAATTAATGAAGGGAAGAAATATGGTAAAAATTAGTTAATAATTTACGGAGATGTACTCAATTTTTATATGTAAATTGTAGAAATCATTAGCACCAAATTTGCCTGAAGACTTAGCTATAAGCTTTTATCTACAAAGTCACAAATTGATAATAGCTGTCTACCAGTTAACAAATATTCAGGGAACTATGAAGTTTGATTCATGCCAAGCAGAGTTTTCAGTTCCATGGCTCAATGAAGTACTAGTGTTATTTACAGTTGGATTACAATTATGTCAACAGTTAAAGGATAAGGTATGTTATCAATGCAATCGATTTTGATATTGGCTGAATTTCTGAAGAATGTTGTCATTAATTGATTTATTTTTCAATGGCGGTTTCTAGAAGTTAATCAAATTATTTAATTTTTTCAGATTTCGGTTTTCTCACTGTATAAAGATTTCACAGTTGGCTCCCGGTCACCATCTCCGCTTTCATATTAGCGCGTTCAACAGAAAAAAATAGTTAAATTTAAAATTAAATGTACATACATATGTATGTATGTCTGTATGTATGTAGCTCGTAGAGTTGCATTTGTACTGTATCGTTTTATTTTTAATTGTTTCTCCAATTTCACTAATAGTGAATTTAGTTCGTTTGTTTTTACCAGTACGTTCCTATACATTATACATTACTCAGAAAACTTGAATTTAAATTCTCTTTTACGGGTAAATGGTGAATTGTGCATGACATGAATAAGACCTACTTTCTAAAATCTATGTTTAAGCTTTATAGCCCTCGAAAGAAATAACAAGCGGGATTGTTAACATAGTAGTAGCCATGTATTTCCAGTTGTCCGCATATTTGCATAACATGTGTGTACACTCCATGTTCGCACGTATTACTAAACAATAATTGTTGATTAACAGGTGTGTTAACAAAATACTATAAGTATCGAATAAGACTAAAAAGTAGTTCAATATAGTAATGCAGTAGTTCAATGATAATGTAATAAAGATACATAAGTGTTACTGAATAAAAAATAATCTTTAATTATTTCCTATATACTTACGTTGTGGTTATTAAAACTCAAACTTTCGAATTATACTTTTTTTTAAGCTTTGGTTTTGAAACTGCATTTTGAATGTAGGTCAAGTATGGTTTATCTATTTTTATTTAATAAACAGCAGCGACAAATTTCGCACTAATTAAAAGGACAATAAAAACAAAATTTAATAACTAATCGTAGTAAGTTAGGCTTTACCGTGTTTGAATTTTTACGAACATTCCCGTTTCAAGCTTTTTAGGTTAGGTGCTAGTTAATTAATAGTAGTTCGTGGTTGCAAACTTTTTCTATTAATATACATATGTATGTATGTACCTATGCAGATGCAAGAAATGTTCGACCTTGACTCAAATTTAGTATATTGTTTCGTTATTAGCCCGAAAACAAATACATAGTTACACATACGTATACTACTCAACCAAATGAAGGGTGATCCATTAACGAAAAAAAATAAAACAAGTTTGCTATGGAAGATGGCATAAATATCTTTGAGTCTACTATAACACTCCAATTGCTTTAAAGTACATACATATTTAAACATTTACTTTTGGAGCCATAATTAACGATAGTAATGCAGCTAATTAGAAGATGGATGTAACTAATATTTTAACCGGTAAAATGTCAATCTACATAAGTATGTACATGTTTTTGTTAATTGTATTTAAGTCAATTATACGTGGACATTGAGCATTCGTAACGTATTAACAAGTATTAGTTTAAAATGTACCAACATTTCTTGTACGAATCAACTTAATGAGCAATAAAAAAATATAATGAAGTAATTTGGGCGAGTTCATCAAATGTTTTAAAGGTCGTAGGTATAAGAAGCACACATACATACATATGTATGTGTGCACACATATTCACATGTGTTTCCTATAATCTCAAAAGAAAAAAAAAGAGCTTTAGTCAAATTCGTTCCTCATTTCACAGCCAACCGGAATTTGAATCTTCTCCCTCCACCTATGCTGCGATTGACGTAAAGATTCAATAGACCTTTGAGGTGTTTATCAACGCTCTACAGGTGTCTATGCGATTCGTAAGTCTATTGCGGCTCAGTAACCAAATAGATATTGTGTGCGCTGAACGTCTTAATTTTGTTTAAAACCTGTCGAACAAAAGTAAGTATATGAATATGGGGATATATGTGTACATATGTATGTATGCATATATATTTTTTTTTTATTCACTTGCATTTAGAGTTGATTATCAAAAACATCTAGCGATTAGCGATTATTGTTTGAACAAATAATTGGAAAACTTGAAAATAATAATACAATTTCACTTTAATTGTGCTGGAAATACCTTAATTAATTTCAATATTTAGTTAAAAGGTAAAAAGTAATTAAAACGAGTGAAAACATTGTGGATATAGGTACACAGACATATAATAACACTTAGTAATGCGAATGCAACACATAACATTACGTTGCAGGTCAAGCTTCGTATTCTTTCTCGGCTATTAACTTCAGACGGTAGGTGCATAAGCACATGTATTATTTTACAAGCATCATTTAGGTAAGAGAGTAAAGAGGAACTTTGTTTTGAAGTGAAATAATTCGGTTGCGCGGATATACATACATATCTACATGGGTATGTTTGTATTACGACTTTCACTGCATCAAGAGTATAAGAAAGATATAAGTACTTGGCCCTGTATATGCATATGTACATATGTATCTACGTATAATTGCATATGTAAAAATATATAAATATTTCAATGATTTAAGCAGACTGCTTGGAATGGCGACCGACGAAATAGTTTTGGTTACTGGCGGAAGTGGTTTTATTGGTCAACATCTTATTAAGTTGCTAATTCAAGAAAAAGAAAGATTGAATATTAAAGAGATACGTTCTCTGGATATAAAACCGTTCGTAAATACACTAGGTGATACATTTACATATGTGCATTTATATTTAGTGTTGTTCTAATATTGATGGTTTTGTTTTATTGTATATAGGTCACACTGAGAAATTTGAGTTCATAACAATTGTTGGCGATATTTGTAAGCCTAACACATTAGATGCAGCTTTTGATGGCGTTAAAACCGTGTTTCACTGTGCCGCTTATGTCAGTATTCAATTTCCTCCGAATTATGAAGACCTGGAACGCGTTAATGTCAACGGTAATGTACATTTTTAATAAACATTTGCGACAACCATTTATTATGTTTTTGAGAGCGCCGCCGTGGCGCAGTGGGTAGTGTGTTGGCCCCTGACGCCGATGACACGGGATCCAATCCCGACAACAGCCATGTCATCGAACGTGTTTTTCACGGTGCTTCTCCTCAGCGGGGTACTGACAAAACCCCCTAAAGTATAATTCTCGGATTTCGCCGTTCGGAACCGGCAATAAAAACTGTAGGTCACACACAACATGGGTGATTGAGAGAAGCTCGGCTTTGGTCCTTCATGGACTGTAACGCCAACATACATAGGCATACATACATTTATTATGTTTTTATATATGTACATACAGCATATGTATGTATGTATGTATATCTTTAAAGAATTATGTTTCTGAAAGCAACTAATATTAATTTGCGGCCTCCTTGATATGTTAAAAGAGCTAGATGTTTTCTTTTCAGAAACCGAATGGGGCTAGCAAAGCATTTGTTTGGTTTTTGTTCATAACAAAACTATGCGATAGCAAATTGTCGTTCAGATTTCTTCCCGATATCAAATCGGGACCAACGATGTACTATTTTTGCGTGTAGACCAATAAAATTGTTTGTTTTCAACTATTTTTAATTTTGTTTTTTATGTAGATGGAACCTAATCTTATTTTCTCTTTTACCTTATAGGGACGCGCACAGTTGTAGACATGTGTATTAAACACAATGTAGAGCGTTTGATATATACGAGTTGTGCTTCTGTTTGCTTCGTTCCCTTTAAAGGGCATAGTACATTTTCTATCATCATTAATCAAACTGAATCAAAGGCTATAACCCCTATGCATAACACCCAAAGTTCAGCACTGGAGTTTGATAAAGAATTCTTGATACCCGGTTATTCCTCTTCAAAATTAAGAGCGGAAAATATAGTTCTTAACTCATCAGGGGCAACTTTGAGTAACCAATCGGGTAAGTCTTAATTTAGTTAAGTTTGTCTAATTAGCGCATCATACATTATAGAACAATCGAATACAAGCCTTTTATTTTATTTAAGAAATTACGTACACACACAAATGTAGTGTAAATTTAGTCAAATTTTTTGTTTTGTTTATTAATATTATTAGTCCGCTCATTTGTTTCTAATTGATCTCTTTTTTTGCAAGGTGCATTCCAAAATTAATAGGACACGACTTTATTTTATTTAAAATAGTGTCCTAGGAACTCTATACAGCGATCTGTTCAGTTAAAAAGCATGCTGGCTTAATGGCTCAATTGCCACGGGGTGTCAATTAAGTTCCGGGAGTTTAGTCATAAGTCGGGAACTGAAAGCACTGCGTTGCTCGTCAACACCTGTCGAGAAAGGAGGGCTCTTTATCCCAAGCTGAAGTCGACAGCACGTTTTGCTTTTGTGTTGTGCGTACTTTTGGAAAAAAAAAAATTTATTGGCGTCGTAAAAATGAGTGACTCCCATTGCAAGTAGGGTTTTTAGTGAAATCTGGTGAAAACCCTCGGAAATTCTCCAAAAATTGCTGAGATCCGAAGGCAAAGCGGTTAGTGGAAAAAGGTGGTGGAAGCGGGGTGGCCGTGGTGCAGTGGTCAACATCATCGACCGCCGAGCGTAAGGTCAATAGTTCAAATTCGCTTCTTAGCCAAGAAAAAGTAATTCCTATACGGACAAAATGTATGCAATGCAGTTGTGAATGGAAAGTGACCAGACGTACTGCTTGCAGGCATAACACTCACAGTATATGGTCAACCGAAATTCATCCTCTGCGTATGCAACTGCGCGAGTCTCTAAAAAAAAAAAAAAACAAAGGTGGAGAGCGACCACCGAAAGCAAGGATGTCAAAGTACATACATATACATACATATTAGGTGTTCTTTATTATGCCCAATGATCCATAAAGCGCGGTTCACATTGAACGATTTGTCGTTGCAATTTGCTTGACAGCCGTGGTTGGACGACAAATTGTGTATGCACGACCAATGTGAACGCTCTAGCTACAAGTCGGTACGATTTGTAGTCAGGAAGTTGAAAATTTCCAACTTTTTACTTGTTGGACGACTTGTCGTAAGGTGTGAACAGTTACTCATCATACGTTCCTATCAATTCGTAAATAATTACGAAAGTCCTCTGGCAAATTTTGGTGAAATTTTCTTAACAGTTACCGATGAGAAATTATTACGTTTTCCGACCCATGGTTTAGTCCACATTCGCTTTATTTTTTTCTTCATTTTCGAGTATTTCATCAATAATCATCCCTGTAATCAGAGCATGCGCCGCCATGTTAATACTTCGAAATTTCTGTCGCAAGTGAAGTCGGTCAAGCAAGTTGTATGGTGTGAACGCTACGCATTATTTGGTCGTCAAGCAAATCGCAACTACAAATCGTCCAATGTGAACCGCGCTTAATGGATCATAAACAGTCTGGATCACTCAAACGTTTAAGTCGTGTGTAGTGGTACTACTGCTACTCTGGTTCTGTTAAAGATTTGATATTATTTTTGACATTGAATGATGGAGTTGCCATGTCAACGATAATATTTCTTCGTATAAACTTTAAAGGTGTTCGTTTTTTATACTGATGTGTATTTTTTTTATCGGTACCCACTAAATAGCGATGATTCACATACAATTCTGCCAAGGCTTTTAAAACATTTTTTTTAATTTACACATTACATATTGATCTGAGTAAAATATTACCCATAGTATACATTTAGTACTATTTAACCCTCTAGCAGGACAATTTTTTTTTTTTACGAGCAAATTATCCTTGATTAATTTATTGCATTAGAATACGAAAATGATACTGAAAATAAAATCAGATTAATCGTTTGAGCTGTGGGTGAGAAAACAGTTAGACCGCCAAAAGGCGGGTAGTCCAGGAACACGGATATATTTTTGTGAATAAAAAGGCAAGTGTGTTTTGTTTTTTTTTTTTTTTTTTTTGTCTTTTGTCTTACTAGAGTTATGAAAACGAACAAAGGAATACAATTTATGGCTTAGTATGATAAATTTGGAAACATTTTTTTGTCGATGATAGGCACAAATTTACCTTACATTTTAAGCAAACCATTTGGGTTTCCGATTTGCAGGTTGAGCCTGGGCATTCGCTGTAAGAAATGGCTTAACACCAACGTATGTTGATATCAGGCGAACATTTTTTGTATCCTTCCATAGTACACTCGTTATGTCTACACCATAAGCAGTGCCCACATACTCCTCCATATAACCTCTTTCCTGGTCTTGGAGTGCTTTGTCAGATGACAGCTTGCAGTTATTTACTCGAGTGGCACGAACTGTGCCCAACGCATAAATTCCTCGACCTCTTAGGTAAACCAGAAGTGGAAGCGACGTATAAAAATTGTCGAAATACAGAATATGATTTTTGAATTCCGCAACTGTTTGTGTTAGACGGACGACAACATTACCAGTGGCTCCCAAATCGGGAGTATTCGGAAGCACCACATTGTCATTTTTGCCGCAATAAACTTCGAACCGATATGAAAAGCCAGTAGAATCGCATAACACAAATAGCTTCATGCCCCATTTATGAGGCTTATTGGGCATATACTGTCTGAATGAGCTAATCATCTTTGTGGACAATATCTGCTCGTCGATACACAATCGCGCTTGCTTCGGAACCGAATCAAAGACTTTATTCAAATAATCGTAAACTGGTCTGATTTTGAACAGTGGATCGTGATCAGGGTCTTTACGATCTTTCATTAGTGAGAAGTCATTAAATTTGATATATTTTCTAATAGCATAAAATTGCCTGGATGTCATGGTCCTACGTATCGCTTCAAATGAATGTTCTCCCCAGTACTCTTCTAAGCTTGGATAACGATATACTGACATGTAAATCAGTATCCCAATGTACTGCCTAATTTCCACTTTAGTAACCTGGAACTTGGTGTTCACGTCCTGGTGCCGAGCATTAAGATTAGTGTAATGAGAGATTTTTTCGAACAGATCATCACGGAAAAAATATTGAAAACATTCAAATGGTGTTTTCAATTCATGGAACCGTTCAGGACATCTGTTATCTCCACGAAATACCACCTCGTTGCGATGTAGTTGCAGGTTTTTTTTTTCGCCACGTTATTTTTTGGAACTCTGTAGATTTAGGGTCAATTTCCACCAGATTTGAAGTAAGCCCTCCGTTATTCGGCTGCACATTTGGTCCTCCTTCTTCTTTTTCCAGTGGTGGTGAACGAGGTCTTTTTTCACGTCTTCTTTTCAAGCGTGGATGATTCATTGGCGCAGACGAAAGCATTAAGGATGTACCTGCTTGAGATGACGGCTCCTGTTGTTGTTCACCAATCAAAGAAGAAGGCGGTATGAGTTCAGCTGTTAGAACCGAAATATTACTGAGATTCAAGCATAAATCTTCAGCTCTATTTAGAAAATGAGTAGACGATGACCTTCCCAACTCAGCGACACATTCATCAATTTGTTCCTCATCTTCTGGCGATACACGATAATCTGGATCTTTTGCATTGTTGTCATCTTCGAAGTCGCAGATCGAGTCACTATCATCACCAGATTCAGTATCAGTAGGAACAGAATCCATCATTTCTTGGATCTGTTCGTCACTCATTTTGGACAAATGATATACCCGATGTCGTTCAGGCTGAGAATGAGCCACCTTCTTTTTCCCCTTTAGCATTTTATCAGACATTTCTGACAAATAAATCGTAAATACTGATCAAGCTACGGACGATAATAAAGAAATCCATGTTAATACAAAGCTATTCATTGAATAAATATACATATATGTATGTACATTCAAAAAAAACAGCGCAATATACAAATGCACAAAACTTCATCTCGCATGGATTACCCGCCTTTAGGCGGGGTAAGTTTGATGGCGGGTAGCGGACAATTATTTATTGGAAAAACATAAACCGCTTTGATAATCACAAAATATAATCAATTTCTTACTTACCAAAAATTTTTTTTTACTTCCACAAACAGCGACAAGTATATTTAAGAAATATTTAATCTTTCCACTTTGTGAACCGACTATTGTTTCTTTGACTCGCATTGACAATTCGTTTCTAGCTAACGATATATGACAAACGAACTGTACAGTAACCGTTAAACTTATATCAGTGTATAGAGAAAATCCCAACAAAAGGCGGTGTAGCATGCCAAAGGAGAAAAAATGTATACATTGACGAAGAATTGGATCAGAATGTTGACCGCCAAAAGGCAGTCTATCCTGCTAGAGGGTTAACTAAATTCCATCAAGTGAGCAATATTTTATATGCCAACGTGGCAATGACATAAATTGACTTTTTTTGCACTCATACCAAATTCACTCACTCAATTAAAAACTCAGTTATGAATGAGAGAACTCACTTTTCGGATCGAGAAATTGATCCAGATAAAAAGCTGTATCACGTACTGTTGTTGTAATGCTTGTAATCAATGGCCTGGAGTGGATCAAGTGGGCATAATAAAGAACACCTATTCCTACCAACCAGACAGTGGTTGGACAGTTTTATGCTGGCGTCCTGAAGAGGCTGCGAGTACGTGTTTTCTGTGTGCAACCCGAACTCGCCGTGAGGACGGCGTGGCGCAGTGGTTAGTGTGTTGGACTCTGACGCACGATGAGCGAGTTCGGATCCCGATGACACCGACGCCATCGAATGTTTATTTCGCGGCGTTCCTCCTCGGCGGGGTACTGGCAAAACCCCGTGAACCCCCGTTTACTTGCCGTGAAAAAGCTTCTCGACTCACGCCGTTCGGAATCGGCATTAAACTGTAGGTCCCTTTCACCTGTGCGAAAAATAAATCACACACAACATGGGTGAATGAGAGAAGCTTGGCTCTGGTCCTTCATGGGCTGTAATGCCATCAAAGAAGAAGAAGAACCCGAACTCGCCAAGAAGGGCTGGATCGTGCACCACGACTATGCACAGACATATTCCTCAATGATTGCTCCTCGATTTGGCGAATAAAAAAGCATTTCACCTAGTGATGTACCGAACCGCAAATCTCTTAAACCCAGTTAACCCAAATTGGAATTCCAGTAAACCGAGTTGTAACCCGAGTTAGCAAACTCGGTTTACATATGTACATATATCAAAATTATAAAACTGAAAAGCACATCGGTCACATACGAACAAGAACTGAAGAATAGATATTCAAACGGGTTGCAACTCAGTTTGACTCTATCTGACTCGGTTTGGATAAAAAAGAAAAATCTTTCTACTCGACATGATACACATTCAAATCAAACCCATATACTAAGTCCAAGTCCACACGGCGCGTGTTTTTTTAACGCCTGTTTCTTTTGAACCTTCCAGAAACAGGAGTGAAGCGACATCGCAAAACAAAGAAAAGGAGATAAGGAAATGTCAATAAAAACCACGAAGTAGCTACCCGCGCGTATTTCTGTTTCACTTACCCTCTCTTTTGCACTTATTTCAGCCCTCGTCAAATAGCCCTCGTGTAGACTCCGACTAACCGATGAGTTTTTTCGATGAGTCATATAACAAAACAACAAGAGCAAGAGAAACCCAACTGCAACCTGTTGAAAATAATACTTTGTTGTAGTCACATTTGTTTCATATAAAACTAAGCAGTTCATTTTATTTCTTTCCAAAATAAACATCTCTGAATTCTGTTTCACTTACCCTCTCTTTTGCACTTATTTCAGCCCTCGTCAAATAGCCCTCGTGTAGACTCCGACTAACCGATGAGTTTTTTCAATGAGTCATATAACAAAACAACAAGAGCAAGAGAAACCCAACTGCAACCTGTTGAAAATAATACTTTGTTGTTGTCACATTTGTTTCATATAAAACTAAGCAGTTCATTTTATTTCTTTCCAAAATAAACATCTCTGAATTTTTTCATTCGAGAAATATTAATTAGATCGAACGAACAACAATTCCTTTTATTCTATTTATTCGGGAAATATTCTTCAAGCAATATTATAACTTTAACACAACCGAATTCCAAAAATATTTAGGTATTGAATCAGGCAATTCAACTCGGTTTTTATAAGAACGATATACTGCTTTCTAACTTGACTTTATGTACGCGGATAACGGTGACGGGTATATTCAAGTGTACGTTTCGGTTCGAATCCCGATAACACCAACGCCACCGAATGTTTATTTCGCGGTGTCCCTCCTCGGCGGGGTACTGGCAAAACCCGCGTAGTATAACTTGCCTTAAAAAAAGCTTCTCGACTCACGCCGTTCGGAACCGGCAATAAACTGTAGGTCCCTTTCACCTATGGGAAAATGAAATCACACACAACATGGGTGATTGAGAGAAGCTCGGCTCAGGTTCTTCATGGACTGTAACGCCAACATACATACATACAAGTCACATAGGCACGTATGTAGTCGTGTCGCAGCGCTGTAATTTCGAAAATTTGAAAAACTGTCGCAACTACACGGGGTTGTGCCATTTCGAATTCGACATTGGAGGAATACGTTTGATAACTTGGTCTAACCCACCACCTTCTTCTGACTTTTGTTTTCGCTTTTAGCTTTTTATAGGCTAAAGCAGCCGCACATGTTAGCAATAATGTTTTTTTCAAATTATTTTGATACATTTATGAACTAAATTCAGTTTCAATCTTCGAATTTTTTACTGACGCCAACTTCACTCTATAGAATTCACCTCCAACTTCACTCACAGAAGTAACCACGCTGTCAAAAAAAAAAAAACGCCGATGAAAGTAGCTCCATTGTGTATTGACTGAACGACCTTACAACCACAGCAAACGGCAGCGTTTGTAGTTGCGCTGTCGCGTCGCCGTGTAGTAATATTGTGAAACAAGCATCACTGTGCGCACTTACATAAGAATATATGTGAACAGTTTTACCGCAAGCAACCGCTTCTCGTATCGCATCGCATCACTGTGCGCGTAGCCTTATAGCAGTCTAAAGAGTTGACCAGTTGTTCGGCTGCACCTGGTCTGTTGAGGGACCTAACGTTCCAGATGCAGATCCGAAATTCGTTTCGTTTTTGACGTTTGCGGGATTCGTCAACATGTAATCCGTCCGTATCCGAGGCTGTTGGCTGTCTCTGAACAAACATTTGTTTTACGCGATAGGGATATTAACCCTAAGCGCAACCCCCAACCTGGAGGGCAAGGTTCCTCTTTCCCCAGGAACAAGGGTCGGGTCGCTGCACACATTGGTTCACTACCTGGCGGGTGCCAGAATAGCTATCTAGGGGAGGCCACGCGGAGGCTGTGTGTCAACTTTGATTGAGCAGGGACAGCGATCGAAGCTGGCGTTCTAAGAGAGAATCGAGACACTGGCCAAGAAGGTTCTATATCTCAAAAATAATCAGGAAAAGATAATCGAGACACTAGAATCGATGTTCGACAACAAGGTTCTGGAACTCGAGAAAACTATCCAGGACGTTCAGCATCAAGGAAGTGTCGTACCGGCTGCAGCGTCGAAACTCGCAGCTCCCAACTTCTACGGCACCAGCGCGTTTAACATCTTTAAGCTCCAATTTGAGACAACAGCGGAACGGAATCAATGGGGAGAAAAATACCTACCGTGTGGCCGCCCTAGTGATTTCCCTTAATGGTGAAGCAGCTGACGTGCTACAGACCATTCCGGGGACAAAGAGAAGGAACTACACAGCCATATAGGATGCCCTTCATTGAAGGCACGGCAGTGAGCACATGCAGGAAACGTACAAGCGGGAGCTTATAAGGCGCAAGCAGCGTGGAAACGAGACCATCCAGCAGTATGCTGCCGATATCGAGAGGCTATCTCATCTAGCCTACGCGGATGTACCAATTGATGTGGTGGAAAAGCTGAAAACGGATTCCTTCATCCAAGGACTAAGGGGTCCCGATACGCAGCGAAGCCTGATTCTCCTGCCAAAGATATATTTTAAGGAGGTAGTTGCCAGCGCTCTCGCATGTGAAACATCGCTCTTGATATGCCGACCCTCTATCAAATTGCGGCGCATATCTGAAGACCAGGATAGTTCCAGAACAACAACGGCGAGTAGGAGTGGCTCATTCCCGGGTAGATGCTACCGGTAGATACGACCACAGGGGCACATTGCGAGAAACTGCCGCCTGCGAAGTAAGCGTTCGAGGTTCAATTCGCCAAAAACGGACCAGGCGAGAACACGCGAACATGGAGGTGCAAAAGATGCACCTAACACTTCGTTAAACTAGAACGAGTCAGTACAGAGGGGCATGCGCTGGCTTCCACATTGGAGTGCCCCAACATCCTCGTAGCGGTGCAACCAGCCTAGTCATCGAGGGAACGATGGACGGGCCACAGTATCTGCTGACTTTGGACACGGACGAATGCAGAAGCTTTGGTTTGGGCAAAGATAGAAGAGGATGCGGCGACAAACCGAATGTGTGTGGTCGAACCCGACAAACGATATCGACCCAGCGATATCATTGTTGGAAGGGCAGCAAATATCTAGTGAAAGCCTAATCGTGAAAGCTTACTGGACTCAATGGCAGAGTTTAAAGCTGAAGAACGGTTGCCTCTACCGCAGTTCGAAAAGTGAGAATGGGGAAATTGTAAACGAACTGCCGGTAATTCCAAAGGGGCAAATCGACGAGGTCATCCGAGTATACCACGAGGGACCAAGCGGGGGTCATCTTGGTGTTAACGAGACTGTAGAAAAGATGAAGAGACGTTTCTCTACTGGGTAGAATACCATGACTCGGTAACACATTTCATTCGCAGGTGTGATAGTGTGCGAAGGCAAAGGGACCATTTAGGAAAACTCGAGGAAATATACAGCAGTAGCACCGGAGCACAGTTCGAACGTATCGCCATGGACATCGCAGGCCCATTCCCAACGAACAAAGCTGGAAACAAATACACGCTGGTGGTGATCGACTATTTAAGCAAATGGCGTGAAGTGTTCTGCACACCGAAACAAGAAGCTAACACCATTTCTGATGCAATCGTGAATAACTGGGTTGCGCGTTACGGAGTACCGCTGGAACTGCACTCAGACCGAGGAAGGAAATTCAAGTCGTCGGTGTTCAAAGAATTCCGCTACATGCTAGGTATCAGAAAAACGCGGACAACACAATTACAGCCACAATCTGATGGAATGGTCGAAAGGTTCAGTCGGACGATGGACGAATACTTGAGAAAAGTCGTCGTCGGAGATCAGAAGGATTGGGATGAACATCTCCCGCTTTTCTTAATGGCATATCGATCGGCGCAGCACAATTCAATGGCGTAACACCAGCTGAAGCCATATTTGAAACTGACCTCCGACTTTCATCGAATCATATGAGGTCATCAAGAAACTTAACGACGTGATATATCGAATACAGCAGTCGGGAAACGGACGGGTGAAATATAGGATTGTCCACGTAGAGAGGTTAGCGCCATACTACGGAGAAGGATCAAATCGCTTGTTCGAGGACGAACAAGTTTAAGAGGAGGGCAATGTTGCGGACCGACGACGGTTATATTCGAATTTCACTGTCGAAGTTCGAATGCTCTGGTGAAGCTGAAATTGAAATGATGGTAACTTTCAGCGGCATACTGCTGAATGCCAGAGCATTCTAGAAACTTCCGAAGGGGAACGTCTGAAGACGAACACCCGAGAAAGTGGACCGAAAGCTATATAAGCGTGAACATTCGCCCTCGGAGGCATTCAGCTCCCGGGATCCAGTAACGAGTGATCGGTCGGTAATCAAGCCATCTAGCGAGATGTGAAGCGCATAGATAATTGATCTGTGACGGAATAGCAAAGTGTGTGTAATAAAGTGTAACGTGTGTTTAAAGGTTGTGCTAAGATAATTAATTGATCGGAGGCGAAATAATAAAAGTGTGTGTGCCGAGTTCGAATAAAAAGTACACAATTGTAGTTTATCGCAATCCAGTGATACGAACCCTATTCGAAGTGGGATACATTTTCGTAACCTTTGGTGTCAGAAGTGGGATTAATTTCGTAACATTATATACAGTGGTGTTCTCATAAATAGCACACCCTTATTCAAATATGTATTTGCTTGAACTACACTCTTTACTTACAAACTGCACAGGAGTAGAGCCATAATATCCCAAGGTAGTACCGTTATGAATATGAAAACCTACTACAAAAAAGATCCCGTTAGGTGTTCCTAGTTTGGCAATCGTTAGAGTTGGTGATCATTGCAAATTGGGTGGTTATATAAATAGCACATATCATGGTGTCAAAAAAAAAAAATATTTTTCAGTGAGGTTAGTGTGGATCTTTCTAAGGATAGCAATAATTACACTCATTTCTTACACAAATAGGAGTATTTAAAATGGGCAGAGGAAAGCATTGCACGGAAGAAAGGCGGCAAATAGTCGGTACCATGATACAGGATTGAAAGACTATTTCAGAGATGGCAAGGACATTAAGGTGTTCTAGGAAGCTTGTACAGCCAATCTACCGGGAATCCGGTAAGGAAAAACAAAAAAAGAAAAACGTCAGAAGTTACTGACAGAATTATCCACAAAATCAATGGCAGCGACTTTTCATAACTTCCCGGAAGATAAAGCAACAACTACCTGACCAACACAATGTCCAAATATCAGCTGTAACTGTAAGTCGCCGCTTAGTGGAATTCCAGCTTCATGGAAGAATCGCCAGAAAAAAAATCTCTTGTCTCCAAAAAAAAAAAAAACGAAAGAGAAGACTTATTTTCGCAAACGTTCACACAAGAACAAACCCTTTTACTTCTGGAAAAATATCTTATGGAGCGACGAAAGTAAGTTCAACAGGTTGAGATCAGATGGAAAAAAGTATGTGCGAAGGTCAAGGAACCAAGAGTACCATCCCAGATACACCATTAAGACTGTCAAGCATGGCGGTGGGAGCGTAATGGTGTTTGCGGCGATGCCATGGCATGGCGTTGGACCAATTGTGAAAATAAATGGCATTATGGATCAACATCAGTATGAGCTAATCCTGGAGATCAAAATGGAGCGATATACCGACGAATCTATGCCCGTATCATGAATTTTTATGCATGACAATTATCCAAAGCATACTTTGCGGATAGTGAAGAATTTTCTTTTGGAGCGACAATTTTCCAAAGTCCCGATCTGAATCCTATCAAGAATCTTTGGAAGGATATTGACTCCCTTGTTGAAGACTCCAGTCCAAAAAAATTAGAAGAATTTTGGCAAACCCCAAACGCTGCTTGGGAAACTATACCTGCCCAGAAATGTAAGCGCTTAGTAGAGAGTTTGGCAAAACTCCTTATCAAGAGTGATAAGGAACTTTTTATTTTTCCCCATTTTGAATTATAATTTTTAAGTTAATTTAAAAGAAGTATGTGTTTTTTAATAAGCACATATAAACGCACATCGGTAATAAAACAAAAAAAAAAAAAAATGAACCTCTTTTTAGACTTTTGGCACAACATAATGTATGAGAACTTTCGGGTGTGCTATTTATCTGAGCACCACTGTAAAACGAGGGTGTATACATATTATGTTTGAACGTGTGGATTATTAAAATTTCAATAGCTGTGTTCAATGAGGAAAAATGCAGAAAAGAACAAGACAGAACAGAATACATTTATGAGAAATTTCACATTAAGTTAGAACAGAAAATTACAGTCATATGTTAACTGCAGGAATTAAAGAAAATGTTCAAGTTCAACTGTTTTTGACACCACAAATCTGTTCTACCTCAAAAGTAGGTGAAGAAAATCCGGTTCCAATCTGTTTGAAACCGTCTCACTGAATATAAAGCGGAACAATTTCGGACGGACAACAGGACAGTAGAACAGCATACATTTGTGAAAAATGTTGAATCAAGTTAGAACAGAAAATTACAGTCATATGTTAACTGCCAAAAACCGAAACGTAGTTTCGGAGGAGTTTAAGAATATTTTCCAGTACAGCTGTTTATAACACTTTTCGATAATCTGTTCTATCTCAAAAGTAGGTGTAGAAAATGCTGTTCCAATCTGTTCGGAACAGTCTTACTGAGCACAGAGCGGAATACTATCGGACGAAATATTTCTTTTCAATGAACACACAAAATTGTACTTTTTGGTCCTAGATTATTCAAAACAATTTTATTAAACCTTTTTGATTCACCACACAGTTTTCGTAAGCTTATTTTAGTGTGCCTTCCAATACCTAATTATAAGAAGTACATTAATATGTTCTTATATATTGAGATATTGTATTCAGGAAATTATATTATATGTAGATATGTCCGTTTTTAGATTATGAGCTCTATTTTAATTATCTATTGTATCATATCATATTTTACTTTATTACTTGTTCTTTGTATTTTAATGTGAAATATTTTGACTTTTTATTCGTATAATCTCGAAAGGTTATCTTCAAACGGTAGCGATACGTCCACCACTTACATACGGTGAAGGAGATAATCATTTTATGCCAATTGTTCTGGAATATTTATCAAAGCGGAACAACGTGTATCCACGTATTGGTGGGTCAGGTGGTAAGCAGCAATTGGCATACGCGGGTAATTTCTATTAAAACAATGAATTGGTGACTTTTTCTATTTATTGTATAATTTCAGGTAATGTGGCTTGGGGACATATTTGTGCGTTTAAAGCACTAAGAAATCAACCGAAGTGTATTGCAGGACTGCCAGTTTTTATAACGGACGACACTCCAATAAATGATATTGCAAGATTCATTCAAAAAGTTGGAGTAGCCAGCGGTTCTTTTAAGTTTACTACTAGTTTTTGGTATTTGCCCCATTTCGTTTTCTATTTTCTTGCCCTTATGATTGAAATGTTTGTTAAAGTTCTTAATTTTTTTATAAAAATTAAGCTGAAGCACTCGCTTCGGGCAATTGCTTCTTTTACGGCATCTGTACTCTTTTACAACAGATTACGAGCAGCGATTCATTTAGATTATGAACCAGTTTTCGATGGCCAAAAAGCATTAGAGTTAAGCTCCAAATGGTACAAAGAATACCATCAAGCAAAAACTCAACAAAACCAAAAGAGCCTTGATGGCAAGAAAAACCTATAATATTGTATTTTTTTGTTTTCTTTATTTCTGGTAAAAAAAAAATGATAACTACCAATCGCTTTTTTTTTTTTTTTAATTTCTAATTAATTAATTTTCTAAGTTTTGACTTTTAAGGGGAAGAAGGGTAAGTATTGTTTTATCTTAATATTCGGAGCTGGGTTACTTTACTTTCGTACTATACAAAAATGAATTAAAAGGAAAGGCATCTTCTTCTTCTTCTTCTTAATGGGCGCTACATTTCGGGGTGAACCTGGGCCTCAACCAACATGCCCCTCCAATTAGCACGATCTTTTGCTAGGCTTTTCCATTGCCGCACACTCAGTTGGCTGAGGTCCCCTTCCACCTGTGTGCGCCATCTTAAGTTCGGCCGTCCTCTGCTTCTTCGTCCCTCGGGGTTGGATTCAAAGACTCTCCGGGCTGAAGCTGTGGTGTCCATTCGCTCTACATGGCCCAGCCATCTTAGGCGTTGAATCCGTAGACGCCTGACTAGACTCATGTCGCTGTACAGCCCGTAAAGTTCGTGGTTGAATCTTTTCCTCCATCCCCCGTCTGCGTTTATAGGCCCGAAAATCACGCGCCAAATCCTCCTCTCGAACTGACCAAGGGTCTCCTTATCCGTGATAGTGTCCATGCTTCTGCGCCGTGCAACAGGACTGGGATGATAAGGGTCTTATATAGAGTCAACTTTGTCGTTCGGGAGAGGGCTCTATTATTCAGTTGCCTCCAGAGCCCGAAGGAACAGCGATTGGCAAGAGTGATTCTGCGTTTGATTTCGGAACTGATGTCGTTGTTCCAGGTCACTGCGGAGCCAAGGTAGACGAAGTCCTTAACTACCTCGAACTTATAACTGCCAATACAAACGTTCTGGCCAAGACGTCGGTAATGAGCGTCCTTTTTTGAAGACAGCATATATTTAGTTTTGCCCTCGCTTACCGCCAAATCAATTTTCGCCGCCTCCATCTCAATAAATCGCCTCATTGACATCTCGCTGTGATCTACCTATTATGTCAATATCGTCGGCGTATGCAAGGAGTTGTGAGGATTTGAAAGAAATTGTGCCTCTTGTGTTGGCCAGTGATATTTGCCTAATAATTTCTAATTCGATGTTGAAGAAATCAGCCTAAATCCTTTTCTGACATCAAAACTATCGGTAAGGTGTTCACCGATTCGGATGGAGCAGCGAGCATTGCCCAAAATCATCCTGCATAGTCTGACGAGTTTAGCAGGTATGTCAAAGGTAGACATAGCGTTGTATAGCTCGTCTCTAATTACGCTGTCGTATGCGGCTTTGAAGTCGACAAAGTGTCGTCTTGAAATTCATTGTTTTTTTTCCAGGATCTGCCGTAGTGTAAAGATTTGGTCGATGGTGTACTTCCCTGGCCTGAATCCGCACTGATAAGGACCTATCAGCTTATTTACAAAAGGCTTCAGGCGTTCACACAAAACGGCAGAGAAGATTTTGTAGGCGATGTTAAGGAGACTTAAGACCTCTATAGTTGGCGCAATCAGAGGGGTCTCCTTTCTTCTGGATCGGGTATACGATGCTGTGACTCCATTTCTCGGGCATGCTTTCCTCTGACCATATCTTACACATGAGCTGGTGCATGCTCCTTACCAGGTCATCCCCAGCTGCTTTGAAGAGCTCAGCAGACATTCCGTCTGCGCCAGCAGCTTTATTCGACTTGAGCTTCGATATGGCAATCTTAACTTCGTCGAGTTCAGGGGGACAGAATCCTGCGGTCTTCGTCGATTAGAAATGGATCATTCTGCCTGACAGCGGTATATTGACTAACATCGCCGTTATACAGTCTGCAGAAGTAGTTTTTCCATATTCTCAGCATCGACTGCGATTCTATTACTAGGTGTCCGTTCTCATCCCTGCAGGCTTCCGTTCTGGCTTTACCTTCTCATGTTCGCTTTATCTGTTGATAAAACTTTCGAACGTCACGTCTGCAGTAACACCTCTCCAAATCCTCAATCGCGCACTTCTCGTGCTCTTTCTTCTTCCTTCTAAGAAGCTTATGCTTCTCTCTTCTTTTTAACTTGTAGAGCTCACGAGCTCTCTTGTTTTTTTATGCAGCGAGGCCTTATATGCATCCCTCGCTGTGTGAATCCTCCTGCACTCGTCATCGAACCAGGTGTTTCTTCGTGGTGGAGCCTAGAAACTCAAAACTTCGGATGCAGAGCTTTTCAGGGCTTGTTTGCAAAGGCTCCACTGCTGTTCTATTAATAGCGTGGAGGATTGAGGTGTATTGGAGAGCTCAAGGGAGACGCGATCGGTAAAAGCACGAGCGGTTTCTGGCGATGGTAGCTTCTCGACGTCATAAATGTGTATTCTTACTCTACTCCGCTGCGTTCGTGATATCCGTAAGCGCATCTTGGCTACTACAAGATAGTGGTTCGAGTCGATGTTAGCCCCTCGGAAAGTTCGAACATCAAGAATAGTGGGGGAGTGTCTGACGTCGATCACGATGTGATCAATCTGGTTGGTAGTCGATTGATCAAAAGACCGCCAGTGCCTTTGTGTATATCGAGGTACGGGAAGCGCGTACTGGCTAGATGGAGATTTCGCCCCGTAGCAAGATCAAACAGCCTGTGTCCGTTATCGGAGGTGGTGTCGCCGTTGCCCTCTCTTCCTATAGCAGTCGCCGTAGTAAATATCGCAGTTTTTCATCCGCTTTATACCCGGCCCATTCCATCGCATTTCCTGGATGGCGGTTATGTCCGCTTTATAGCGGTCTAGGACGTCCGCAAGTTGTTCGGCTGCACGTGGCCTGTTTAGGGACCTAACATTCCATGCACAAAGCCGAAGATTATTGTAATTTTTTCGTTTTTTGCAAGGGTCGCCAACATAAATCGGGTCCGTTATATCCGAGGCTTGTGGTTGTTTCGGAGTTTGTAGTTTTGTTTACGGTTACGGCTTACTAGGCCGTAGCCCAACCGACTAATCCTGTTTTTTGGCGCAGGAGGCTTGCCATTCGCCCTTCGCCGTCTGCAATTTCCATAGGAAATCTCCAGATGGCACCACGAGGAGGTGGGGATGGGACTTACTAACAATGCCGCAAGATGTTCGACTGCGGTGGCTCATTTCGCATTTAGCAGGCCAGCATCCGTCGGATATATGCTACCCCTACGAGGCCTTTGTAAGACCTTTGCCATAGTTACCTTAAAATATGAGCTCATAGAGTACAGTACAGTAGGTACTTTTTTGCAGAAATATGCACCGGTAAAGGGCGCTACCCGGTTAGTTGAGTTTATAACGTAATCTTAAACAAAATCTCTTAATTCGATTGTTTACATATGTACAGTTAAATATACGTATGTATGTATAATGAATTAATTGTTGCTTTAGTACGCGGACCGAATGTTAATGTAAACGGGTTCTTTTAAAGGTATACAAATTCAGTCTGAAATAAAACACTTGTTAATGTCTATCATATGTATGTATGTATGTTGGCGTTACAGTCCATGAAGGACCTGAGCCGAGCTTCTCTCAATCACCCATGTTGTGTGTGATTTAATTTTTCCATAGGTGAAAGGGACCTACAGTTTATTGCCGGTTCCGAACGGCGAATTTCGAGAAGCTTTTCATGACAATTTTACTACAGGGGGTTTTGTCAGAACCCGGCTGAGGAGAAACACCGTGAAAACACGTTCGATGACATGGCTGTTGTCGGGATTCGTTCCCGTGTCATCGGCGTCAGAGGCCAACACACGACCCACTGCGCCACGGTGCTCTCAATGTCTATCAAATAGCTTTATTTAATGTACAAATCATATCATTTTACCATAAGCGTTTGAATATGATTTCGAGCATGTGCTACTGCTATGTATGTAGCTCGAATGAAGCGCAATCGGAAAGTCAAGTTTTCGACAACTTTATCGAGCAATGGGGGTATATGATATATGATAGTGTGATCGGAAAGCAATGTGATGTATTTTAAAGTATAATATTTATGCTTAAGTTAATAGCATATTCAACTTGCTAAAATGGTTATCAAATAAAAAAAAAGGGGATTTACTACATGTACTTGTATTTGATTATAGGATGATTAGTTATTAGGTTAGTATATCAAGGACACGCTGCCACCTAACCTAAAGAAAAATAACAGTTTCAGATTGCCAAATATTTTGACTTTTCTTCTTCTTCTCCTTCTTCTTCTTTGGTGGCGTTACAACAGCCCACGATGGACCAGAGCCAAGCTTCTCTCAATCACCCATGTTGAGTGTAATTTATTTTTCACACAGGTGAAAGGGGCCTATAGTTTATAGCCGATTCCGAACGGCGTGAGCCGAGAAGTTTTTTTATGGTAAGTATACTACGGGGTCTTGCCAGTACCCCGCCGAGGAGGGACCCCGCGAAATAAACATTCAATGGCGTTGGTGTTATCGAGATCCGAACTCGCTCATCGTGCGTCAGAGACCAACCCACTAACCACTACCCCACGGCACCCCCCCAAAATTCACTAACATGCCTATAGGAGGTAGATGAGAGCGCTGTGGCGCAGTGGGAAGTGTGTTGGCCTCTGACGCCGATTACACGTGTTCGAATCCCGACAACAGCCATGTCATCGAACGTGTTTTCACGGTGTTTCTCCTCAGCCGGGTTCTGACCAAACCCCCCGTAGGAAAATTGTCATGAAAAGTTTCTTGAAATTCGCCGATCTGAACCGGCAAAAAACTGTAGATCCCTTTCACCTACGGGAAAATTAAATCACACATAACATGGGTGATTGAGAGAAGCTCGGCTTTGGTCCTTCATGGACTGTAACGCCAACATACATACATACAATATTTAATGAATCCATTTGAGCCAATAATTATAAGGAATACATTGTTTTCTGAGGGCATCTTTTTCTCGAAACATAACAGGCCATTTTCGAACCCCTATAACTTTGTTATGGATAAAACTAGAAGTCTGAATTCAGTAACCATGCAAGCATTGCATAAACACTGTATATTTCAAATTTCATCCAATCAGAACCAGTAGCTTAAGAGTTATAACTAGTCAAAGTTTCTTAATTTTGTCACTCACTGACTGACTGACTGACCGATCATCAAAAGTCTAAGGCACTTCTAGCACAATATCTTATAGTGACCTGATCAATATTAAAAATCTTGAATGATTTTAATAAATAGATGGACTTGGAAATCGCACTAAACAATCTAATTTAATATAATATGTATGTATAATATATATATTTAATATAATATGTACTTGTCAGATACATTGTGTTTTCATGCGATGGCCAGGTCAATCTATTTATTAAAAACATAAAAGATTTTTAATATCGAATAGGTCACTATAAGATATTGTTAGGTTAGCTAATTACGTAATAACTTAAGACAGAAGGTCTCTTTAAGTCGGGACTGAATAAATTAACCGACTTGGTATTACATGCATCTCACAACTTTTTACGGTAGAAGAACTGAGTTGCGAGACGTGGTTTTTTTTACAAGTTATGTTTTTGATGGTATACATCTTTCCAGGATGCTGATTTCGAAACTATGCGAAAATCACAAAGATACTATCCTCCCTTCTCAAAGGATAAGATAGCCGTATCTTTAGCAAAAAATTATTAGATGAAGTTCACCAGTTTCGCGGGACACACCATGCTTGCGTATACAAATTTCGATAAACATTTTAGAGCTCACCATTGACGCTTCCAACTAATGGTACAATCTTTTGCTAGGAAGCTGATTAAGCGAAGAAGAACTATGCTACAAAAGAAAACGAAATATTAGCGACGATCTGGGCCCGCGAGTGTGTGCATTTATGGAAACTCACCCCATGTGCCACCCACCCTACGGAGTGCACATATGTAAGTGTGCGTTCTCTTCAACAAACATTGTGCGCACAGGTGTGAGTTTCCACAAATGCATACACACTCGAAAATAAAAATGCTCACAGCCAATTGCTCATGAGCGCGTGCGTTTAATAATTGCTCATTGGGTAGTGCACACTCACGAGCAGCTCATGAGTGTGCGTTGAGCACATGCAAGAAATGCACAAGCTGGAGTTTAAGGGCGTAAGCAGCATGGAAAGGAGACCATTCAGCAGTTGCCGACATCGAGAGGCTGTCTTATCTAGCCTACGCGGATGTTCCAATTGATGTAGTGGAGAAACTGAAAACGGATTCTTTTATCCAAGGGCTAAGGGACCCCGATACGCAACGAAGCCTGATTCTCCTGCCGAAGACTTCTTTCAAAGAGACAGTTGCCAGCGCTCTCGCATGTGAAACTTCGCTCTTGATATGCCGACACTCCACCAAATTGCGGCGTAGATGCTACATCTGTGACCAGCAGGGACACATTGCGAGAAACTGCCGTCTACGGAGAAACTGCCGTCTGCGGAGAAAGCGTCCCTCCTGCAAATTGCGGCGTAATTCTAGAGCAACAACAGTGAGTAGCAGTCGCTCGTTCCCGGTAGATGCTACATCTGCGACCAACAGGAGCACATGGCGAGAAATTGTCGTCTGCGAAAAAGGCGTCCGAGGTTTGATTCGCCAAAAGGAGACCAAGCGAGAACACGCGAATAGCGTAAGGGGAGCAGTCATGAAAACGCGGATGCATTATCGAGGCGACCTTGCGATGTCGAATGCAAACATTGTTTACGTGCCGAAACCAAGGAACAGGTCACCGACATCCGTCGTTTCCAAGTGCTGCCAGAAGATTCCAGGGCGGAGGAAAGCAGCGAGAAGATGCCGATCAGGCAGTCATCATCGACTACCAAAAACGAGGTTTTCGACCAACTTGGCAGCAAATATCCAGTGAAAGCTCAATCGTGAAAGCTTACTGGGCTCAATAGCGGAGTTTGAAGCTGAAGAACGGTTGCCTCTACCGCAGTTGGGAAAGTGAAAACGGCGATATTGTAAACGATCTGCTGGTAATTCCAAAGGGACAAATCGACGAGGTCATCCGAGAATACCATGAGGGACCAAGTGATGACCCCCACTTGGCGTTAACAAGACTGTAGAAAAGATCAAGAGACATTTCTACTGGGTAGGAAGCCATGAATCGGTCACAAATTTGAAAATTCATTCAAGGAAATATGCAGCAGTACAATGTTGGAGCACCATTCGAAAGTATCGCCATAGACATCGCAGGCCCATTCCCAACGAGTAACGCTGGAAACAAATACTCGCTGGTGGTGGCCTGAAGTGATTTGCATCCCGAACCAAGGAGCCAAAACTATTTCGGATGCATTCGTGAAAAACTGGGTTGCGCGTTACGGAGTACCGCTGGAACTGCACTCAGACCGAGGAAGGAAGTTCAGATCGTCGGTGTTTAAAGAACTCTGCGACATGCTAGGTATCAGAAAGACACGGACAACACAATTACACCCACAATCTGATGGCATGGTCGAAAGGTTCAACCGGACGATGGAGGAATACTTGAGCAAAGCCGTCGTTGGAGATCAGAAGGACTGGGATGAACATTTTCCTCTTTTCTTAATGGTGTACCGTTCGGCACAGCACAATTCAACGGCAATAACCTCAGCTGAAGCCATTTTTGGAACTGATCTCCGACTTCCATCGGACTTGAAGATCGGCGTGGTACTTACGACAACAAGCGGCAAGAAGGACTTCGTAACCGAAAAGAAGGAACAGCTGAATTCTATCCATCAGTTCATCCGGGAGTGACTGAACTTGGTCAGCGATAAAATGAAGGCGAGATACGACTTAAGGGCTAACACTTCTGGATTCGAGACAGGACAATTGGTATTGCTGTACAACCCACAACGAAAAAAAGGCTTCTGCCCCAAATTGGAATCAGCCAGGGACGGGCCATATGAGGTCATCAAGATACTTAACGACGTGGTTTCAGTAAAGGTTTGCGTGTGTAATAAAGTGTAAAATGTTCAGGAGGTTCTGATAAGTATACAAAAGTGGTGAAGTACTAAGATAGTTGATCTGAGGCGGAATAAGAAAAGTGTGAGTTTGAATTCGCATAAAAAGTAGATATTTGTAGTTTATCGCAATCCAGTGATACGAACCCTATTCGAAGTGGGACTAATTTTCGTAACAATATGCTTGTTATAGCATTTTTTTTTTTTTTAGGGACTCGCGCAGGTTCAAGAATTTATATTCTCTTATGATGTGATAGACACACAACCTGAACGGAGTGCAGTGGTTTGGGTCGTTGATTTTCGTTAACTCTCAGGGGTGGTTGTCCTAGATAGGACGAGAGCCGACCAAATTCCGCGTTGGTTATAGTCAGTAGTAATTCGTTCGAGACCTTTAGTATTGCATACGCAGAGGATGAATTTTTAGTTCCATATACTGTGAGTGTTATGCCTGCAGCAGTACGTCTGGTCACTTTCCGTTCACCTCTGTGTTGCATACTTTTTGCCCGTATAGGAATTATTGTACTTTTTCTTGGCTATGAACGAATTTGAACTATAGACCTTCCGCTCGACGGTCGATGATGTTAACCACGGCCACTCTTTTTTTTTGTAAAGATACATATGTAAGTATGTATGCACTTGTACATACGTACGTACATATACACTATATTACTATACATCGGGGTGGAATAGGTGGAGAGCGGCACGCAAGCTCTCATGAGATAGCGGGTCACCAAACACCCACCACATGACAGCTTGGAATCATTTAAAAAGGGCAGGCTACTCGAAGAACCTCAATGTTTGGATTCGGATGCTACAGAATAAACAAGAGGAAATTTGATTGACTGAATTGTCATCGTTCTTAATTTTAAAGACATCAGACTATTTTGAAACGAACTATTATAGCCGTAAGTGATCATGGTCAAAAGCTGATAACTTTTGTGGAGACAATCAACTTTAAGGTGATGTTGAACGTTTGGTGGGATCGAAGGGGTATTGTCGATTATGGGCTGCTACAACCTGGTGAGACGATCAACTCGGTCCACTTTAAAGTTAAATTTTCTTTTTATTTTGTTTTGTTAGCAATAAAATATATGAAATTCTAAATATAAAATGCCTTTTTGAACATTGTCTGCTTTTATTTATTAATTCTTTTTCCAGTACATCATAATAATTTTATGTAATACTTTTTCACATACACACGGCACGTTGTGAAGAATTTCCACTTTTTTCTAAATTTAGTGACCTTAATTTTTTACGCATTTTAAAATCTAATTTTGTCCCTCTTTTTTTTTTGCTAAAATATCGCCTTTTGCTTTTATTTCTCGTATAATTGTTTTTTTCTTAGTAATAAAGTTAATGGAAACGAAATATATGAATAGTCGTTACAGATAACAAAACAGTTTCATCCTTTTTTGTGTATGCTGATCATTGCTAACAATAGTTATACATCTTTGCACTATATGTCCTTTACAAAATGTTCAAGTTAAATTCTTTTTGATTTAAATATATATTCCTTGTATATGGTATATTGTTTGTGTTCATCAGTAAATATGTTTAACATTTTTATTGAGATAAAATGGCTTGACATTGTTCTTTAAAAATACAAATCGTTTATACCTTTCTACAAAAAAATCAAATATTTAATCCAGTTTTTTGTCTATTATTATTGGCATCATAAATCTATCGACTCATTTTTTGGTTTTGTTTTCTTATGTACATCAAATCATCTTCATTTTATATTATTATAAGAAGTACATTGATCATTCTAATTATTAATGTAATTATTTTTGCCAAGGGTTGTTTCAAGCTTGGGAAGGTCCTGTAAACACTAAATTTTCTCCAAGGTATCAGCTAATATTTTGGTGTACTGTTGTTTTTTTTTTTTTTCCTTAACTTCTATATACTGTTCTTCTATTAAAATTTATGTTCTCATAAATGTCGAGTTCACATCAACTTCCATTGTCAAAACCAGCCCATCATTTTGAAAAGGGCATACATGTTTTGTTCTTATAAACTAGGTAATTACAATTATATGCTGTTTGTAAATTGTTTGTTTTGCTTTCGATTAGTATATGTTTCTTAGTTCGTATAAATGTACGTTTATCAGTAAATAAAAATACGATTATTGCTTTCAATGTTTGTTTATACTAATAAACCAAAATAAAGTAGTCTTTTTTGTTTTATGTCGCTAAGGCCCATTACACAAAAGACAAAGAAAAGTGTAAAAACAGAAAAAACATCACTGTCCTTATGCAATTGAAAAAATTACATAAAGCAGTGTGAAATATGAAGACGTAACATTTCTTAGTTTATATGTTTTTAATTATCTAATTATCTCTACGTTATCTTACAAAAGGTGTACAAGTACATGTACACACATATATGTATCGTAATGTATACTATGCGCACATAAATATACATAAATGTACATACTGTTATAGGTTATACTATATAAGCACCTTTCGGTGTGTGTATAAAGATTTAAATTCTTTAATATCATATATATTATACATTTTTTTATAAATATGTTTGTTTGTAAAATTTATATCATATTGTCAATTTAACATAATGAACTGTTTTGTAGATAATCTTTACATAAATTATAATTACTATCCACAAAACATATTCACAGTTGAAAATACCAAAATTTAGCAAATTGCTTTTTTGAAAGTGATAATGAATTAAGATTTTCAGTTTGTTTCTCTTTGTTCTGAAAGTCCATGACATTTTGGACTGAACTCTATCGAATCACTCCAAAAATTCCGAAGTTTTCAATAATAAACCATATGTTATTATAAAAACAGAGAAAAGTATGATATGTCCTTAAAGAATCTGTTTAGTTATCTTTTTGTTTTTTTTTTTTTCTGTTTTAAGAAAAATAAAATCTGCCAAAAAGAAAGTATGTACAAGTATAATACGTTGTATCAAATATAGTTTATCTCTTGATTTAAAGATTGATCCTTGTTTTTACATATTAGTATTTTCTTTAATTTTAGTTTTCAAATCTCATATCAAAGTAAAATTGACTCTTCATAGGGTGTTAGACTTATTTTTTCTTTATTCTGGAAATGGACATAAAACTCGTATTGACGTTAAGTTTTTGTTTTCTTATCTATTTGTTTTTGTATCTGTGTTTTAAACAAAACTGTAGAGATAATTGACTGAGACCTATGTTCCATTATGGAATGATAAACTTTCGTTTACCGCACTCAACTAAGTAATTATATTAACTTATATGAAAAAAAAATCTTAAAAGTATACGTGTATCTAACAATATGTATTATGTCACTGAAAAAATGGGGTCATTAATAAGTAAAACGTTGAAATGTGTTCTTTTCATTTTGAGTTTCTAAGTATATTTCATCTTTCTTTTCGAAACTTAAAATACATTATTTTTTTTAATGATTGATAATACTAGAATGATTAATATCTCTTTGGTGCTTTATGTTTAGCCTTTTTTTATCCTTAATCCTAAAATAATAGACAATTTATCAAACAACAGAACCTTTACAATCTTGTATATACATTATGGATAACTAGAGAAATAATCCAATTACATACATGCATACACTTACTCTTGCGCATGTGTATTCAAAATTAATCAAAAACAAATTAGAACTTAAAAATATATAATTTATTTTAAGTCTTGAAAATTATACTAAGAATTGCACACCGTTATTTTTTATTTGTATTGTATAGTTGTATTGCTTTTAGAAATCCTTATAATTAAATTTATATATATATATATATATATATATGTATGTACATATATATATATATATTTATATAAATTTATTTGTCGTCCCTAACAAATCTAGACCAGTACATCATTTAATACTTGAAGATATTCTTACTTTTAGTGTTCTTCGTTATGTAAAATAATTAGTCAGTCAAAACTCAAATAAAAAAAAAATAATAAATTTCGCATTCTTATATAACGTGTAATTTAAATTAAATTTTATCGAAATCCATTTTACCTTAGTTTACCATTTATTTAAGTTTATCAGTATATCACTATCTACCTAACTTAATAGTAGCAACTACATCCTTTTTGTAAATATATATATATTTTTTCTTTGTGTAAAATGTTATTAATTTTTTAAATAGACCTTCTCATTTACTTTGTTTTACATATATAATTGTAGAAAAGTATAGATTTTTAATTTTTAATGATTCTCATTATTCATATTTATTTATACTAGGCCAAATAATTTCGACAGGTCGTTTAAAAAAGGTCATTCCGAAAATGTAAGTTTGACAGACATAATTGCAAAGTGAATATATCCCAAAAGGAAATGATAGTTTTAACTCATACTTGAAGAGAGAGTGTATCATGGGTTTTGAAAAACTTAACTAAACCGAAATAATATATGTATATATATATGGTATATGGCATATATGTGTATGCATATTTCATATACAAGTATATTAAATTTCTCCAAAGTCTTGAAAAACCTACGCTAACTATCTTTTATTTTTGTTCACCTATCTATATAAATAAATAACACTGAAATTATTGCGTGTTTAAATTGTTGGATGTATATATGTATACCAGAACCTAAACATTTAAAATTGATACATTTTAGTATGTTCAAAATTGGTGTTTTTGTTTTCTTGGAATTTGTTTTCTCTTTGTTTTTGTTTTAGTTTAGTATTTTATTATTAATTGATTTATTTGGTTTTTGGTCTGATGCCATATTGTGATTATTTCTTTAAGTGTGGCACAAGCAATTTTCGAAAAGCGAAAAGTAATTGCCAATCTAATAACAATTCTTATTTATATTATTACTTTTTTGACTTAACAATAGTAAGAAAACAAATAACGACTTACAATAAGTAGGATTGGGACAAATTAAAATTTATCGTTTGTTTATACAACAAACGGAAATGTAATATTTTTCTAACGCAATTATATTTTGATTTAGGTTTTTTCACATTTTTATTTGTATCGCCTTTTCCTATCTAAAAACGAAATTGTTTTAAATTTATGTTCGATATCAGCAACAAAGAAGAAATAACTGAAGAAAATATGGTCGTAAAGAAAGTTTGCTTTATCTTCTAGCAACTTTGAAATTGAGAATGTTGCTTATTGTATCTTATTCAAGTACATGCATATGTATTCTCTCTTACTTTTTGGGCATCTTTATTTTAATATAATTATTTCTTTAAGTTTGATTACTTAACTCCCATTTTAACTTTGAATCTGTAGTCTTATATGAGTACATTATTTTATAAATCTTTGTAGTTAAAAATATAAACAGTTTTTTGTATAACTACAATTATATATTATTCTTATATATGTATGCGCTGTAGTTAGCGTACAATACAATTTATTTATATTTTACTATCATTTATTTCATCATTCAATTAGTCCTTTAATATATGATTGCAACTCTCACTGCAAACGTTTCTTATGCTAAAAATATTTAATAAAATTGTTATAGCCAAGATCCGTATGATGCCTTTTATGATTTCACATACGGATTTTGATTATCCATACTGTAGGTAATGTAATTTTAGGTTGCATATTGTTAAATGTGTGAAGTGGTGTTCAGCACGTTGCTGTTATGGTTGCTCCAGTAGCCCAAACAAAAACAAAGTTTACAACAGAATTATTTTTTTAATGGTAACCATTTGTGAATGCTGCGGGGATTAATGGACCCTAAAAATGAAAAAGAAAGTAAAATATATTCATATAGTCAAGCTACATGCTCATTCTTATGGAGATGCCGAAAAATTAGCAAATTCTGGGCTAGTTCCAGAAAACGTGTGGCTTTTCCAATAGGGAATTCTACTGTTATTAGGGAGATTAGAAAAAGTAGTGCCAAGTAGGGAATAATGCATTAAAAAATGGTATTTGCAAATATTTCCAAGTAAACCAATTGGTTATGACATAGTAACCAAATTATTATTATATTGAGTTTTACACAAGATATGTAAAAATGGACCGGGTATTTAAACACAACTGGGGAACTATCTCTTACTTACCGGACTGTAATTTAATGGTGCTCGACTGACAGCTATCGGAAATCCTGATGGCTGCGGACTAGCTGCCTGAACATAACCAACACTGTCCGCGCCGCTAGAACTATACATGTCGATAGCCGGCCCAGGCGAATTCGTCGAAGGAAATCCTTGTCTTGGAGTAGTAGTATGAGGAGAGGCAGACGGACCGAAGCCTTGGGCAGCGGCTGCCGCTTGGTAGTTGTTCATTACTGCAATTGTTTGGTAAGAGGGTAATTCTATCAGAATTAGATTAGTGCATGAAAAGGGGAAAATGAATAAATTTATTAACAAATATATAATGTGATAAAACAAAGAATGTAATACCTGAAAGTGCCTGAGTTAGCAAGGGGGTGTTATTATTTGGAGTTAATTGCCCATTTGTTAGATCAACTGAAATGTAAAGGGATTTATAAAACCTTTATTAACATACTCGTCAGCTAAGGCTGTTTTTCTAATGAAGCGATTATCGCAATATCATACCAAGACTACGAGAAACTATTCTCCGAAAACTTTATATATATAATTATAAAATGGTCTATATGTATGTGTACATTACATACGTATGTATTAAGTTTTTTATATAAGTTTGAAGTAATATTCCATGTAAGGAAAACTCTATGACATATAAATTAGGTGTAAGAACTAGATGAGAATTAAATAAAACTATTTGGAACAAACACTCTTCTAATGCCACTCACAGTGTAGGTTCTGGCTCCAATCTCGCGATACAATCTTTTCAAACTGATAATTTTTAATAATAGAAGAAAGTTTTGTTTTTGCATACAAAGTGAATGAAATTTTGTTGTTATTATTTGCTGTACTGCAAAGGTAAATAAATATAAAATTAAATAAAAATCAGTCATGTCATCAATGTTTTTGTCAGTTTTCAAATAATAGTGTGAGTTACTCTCATATACAATTTAAGGGTTTTAGATGGAATTTCGTTCTAACTTCATCAACATTTTTATTAATAACTTTTTTTTTAAATGCTTGTTTCATTAAATTATTTTATTGCTTCTTATGGCGTTGAGCATATGTTTAATTTCAAGCGTTTGTTAAATTTTAATTAACTCGACACTCTTTTTGAGTTTCGTGTTGAGTAAAATAATAATAATAAATAAGTGGGGCTCGCAGTCTTTATTCTATTGCATCTTTAAATAATTGTAAAAAAAATTGTATGTACTTAAGGAAAGATCAAATCATAAGACTACTATGAATGGCTATTTGTCTTGGCAGATTTGGGTGGCCATTATTAAATTTCTCATACAAAAAATATGGGTATTAAATAACATGAAGAATCATAAGTTGCTAGAATCAGAAGCGAGGCTAGAATCTGGTATAGCAAAATGTGGTGTAACTTTTGGACCACAGTGTCCAAAAAGTAAGGTGACATTTGAATTTAAACTGTGCGCGCAAATGAATTTATTTTTGGTTGGGTACAACTACATACATATGACATCAGTCTTACATCAAAATAATCACTAGTGTTTAAGATACACTTCGTATTGTGAGCTGCTAAAAGTGCATTTTTCGATTTTTATAATGTTGCAATTTTTTTTTTAGAGACTCGCGCAGGTTCAAGAGTTTTTATATTCTCTTATGATGTGTTTACACACACAACCTGAACGGAGCGCAGTGGTTGGGGTTGTTGATGTTCGTTCACTACTCTCAGGGGTGGTTGTCCTAGACCTAGATAGGACGAGAGCCGACCAAATTCCTAGTTGGTTATAGTTCATAGTAATTCGTTCGAGCACTTTTTAGTATTGCATACGCAGAGGATGAATTTCAGTTGACCATATACTGTGAGTGTTATGCCTACAGCAGTACGTCTGGTCACTTTCCATTCACAACCGCGTTGCATACTTTTTGTCCGTATAGGAATTACTTTTTCTTGGCTACGAAGTGAATTTAAACCATAGACCTTTCGCTCGGCGGTCGATGATGTTAACCACTGCACCACCGCCACCCCAAAAACGTGAACAAAAAATGTGCATTCAGTTTTGTTTGCGGAATGAATTTGTATGTATGTATGTATGTTGGCGTTACAGTCCATGAAGAACCTGAGCCGAGCTTCTCTCAATCACCCATATTGTGTGTGATTTAATTTTTCCATAGGCGAAAGGGACCTACAGTTTATTGCCGGTTCCGAACGGCGAATTTCGAGAAGCTTTTTATGACAATTTTACCACAGGGGGTTTTGTCAGAACCCCGCTGAGGAGAAACACCGTGAAAACACGTTCGATGACATGGCTGTCTCGGGATTCGATCCCGTGTCATCGGCGTCAGACACCCACTGCGCCACGGTGCGGAACGAATTTACTGATGTTCATTTATTAAGGAAGGTAAGTTAAGACCAAACACCCAGCAAAGGTCGCTCAAAAATCAAGGTTATGTTGACTGTTCTATTCGAGTATCGTGGTTTTGTGCATTTTGAATTCAATCCGCTGTATCAATCTGTGAACAAAGAATATTACTTGAGTGTTTGCGTCATTTGCCTGGAACTATCCGCCCAAAGAGGCCGGAATTATGACGACACAACTATTGGTTTTTGCACCACAATAACGCACCGCCTCACATTGCATTACTTCTTTGTGACTCTTTCGGTTTTATGGTTTTTCTTAGACAAATATATATAAATTAAACTATTTTTAATAATATGTATAAGTTTGTCAAGCAAATTTGCAAATACAAACACGGTAGCACTTTCTGTGAGTTCAAATTTGCTTGCTTGCTTTGGTGGGGTTACAACCCATGAAGGGCCCGAGCCACGCTTCTCTCAATCACCCATGTTCTGTGTGATTTATTTTTTTTACACAGGTGAAAGGGACCTACAGTTTAATGTATACTACGGGGGGATTTGCCAGTACCCCGCCGAGGAGGGACGCCGCGAAATAAACATTCGATGGCGTTGGTGTTATCGGGATCCGAACTCGCTCATCGTGCGCCAGAGTCCAACACACTAATTTAGTTAAAGTTTAGTAAATAATAACATGGTTTTTTATGTAGCACAATTGTAATTTGAATTGTTTGTACTAATTAAGAAGCCTGGATTGGCAGCAGAAACCTGTGGATAAGCTATTTTTATCCGGTGGCCTGGGTAACGTGCCCAGCCAATCGGGTTTACTTTTTTAACAGTACGAGTATGCTAATCTTTCCCGCATATAGACTTCCACAAGTACGCACTGCAAGTACGTTCAAAAAGTATCTTACGTATAAGATATTTACATGCAGAATTCAAAGATCGAGTCGAAACCGAGTTGATTTTTCAACTCATGTACATATTTTTACAGCGGAGAAGAGCGGAAACTTCAAGCGCTACTGAAATGGCAGCAAACATTTTACTTTTGATTGTGTTAATGTTGTGTTGTATACGATTTGATTGCGAAAATTACAACAAAAACAAAAAAAAAAAAAAAACAAAACGCACTAAGTGATACTACACACACAGAGTAGATATGTCAGTTCAACATACATATGTATGCATATGAATTGTTTTCAACTCAGCTGTTCTAGTTCTATTTGAACTCGATTCATGTTTAGTGGATTTGAATCCTAGTTCAATTAGAGTTCAACCTTCCTTTAAGTAGGATCACCGTTGATCGATCTTTTTGTGACACCATTCGAATGGTTTTAATTGATGATTTTGACGAAGCGTACACGAACAGACTAGGTACATGTATGTATATTTGGTTACAGCCCTTAAACCCAATTTGACTTAAATTAAATCGTATATTAACATCTTAGACTTTGGGAATACATAGAGTACCTACTTATTATGTTTAGCGACTAGAAACTTAATCCGACAAGACACAAGAGGTTTTCAAAAAACATTTTAAGTTTTCTCGCCCTTTGATTTTTAGCTCGTAAAACTTTGAATGTGTAACTCTGATTTTCCAACAATTCACAACTATTTCACATCTTTTTTCTAAAATGGAACCCCAAAACTACTTCAAGTTTATTATATGAAAAATGTAATATAAATATAAAAATAATAATAAAACCTGACATTAATATAAACCATACTCTATTAATTGTCAGCATAATTGTGCAATCTTAAGCATTGCAAGATTAAAATAACTTAATTCAAGGGAAATATCACTGTGAGGTGGAAATGTATCGGCCTGACAATGAAAGACTGCGATTTTCTATTAAAAAATGGTTCTACATTTCTACACATCTTAAGTAGAGCTTTCGCATCCCAAGATGTTTCGCACCTTTCTTTGCAACTTGCTTATCATCAAACACTTTATTGATAGTTTCCGGTGTGGCTGCGGTTTGAATAATCTTCGAGCGATGTGCGACCGTGTTTTAATTTAGCTTCGCAGTTTTTAACGATTGATATCAAGGGAGTAGAGTCCCTGCAAGCTGTTGTCAACTTCTGCTGAATTTCCGTAGGGGTTGATCCGTCCATTTTAACGAAAATGTGCAAAACGTCGCAGCGAAAAAGTTGACACTTGCCATATTGTGCCAATAAAACATACATCTTTGCTGACTGGAAAGCCATCTCTGAGTCAAGCCGATAACTTTTCACCTTAGTCTCGTATATGCCATAGATAGACAATTGCTACGTTACTTGACTAGCCAAAATCTCACTGATCATTGATCATACGTATTAAACTATGTATCTGAACTACATATTAGTACACTTAATATTAATAAATAAAAATAAAAAACAGCAACAGCGTTTGAATATTCTAATAATAGTAAAAAAAAAAAAAAAAACAACTAGAACACGCATTTTCTCTTTATGAAAACCGTAACTAATCACATTTAATATATTATATTTATATCTGCTATTCTACGGCACTCTAAGAACCTGACCTTTTATTTTTTTGAAGTTATCCGTTGACGCATCTCTCTCACCAGTGTTCATCATATGCATTAAATGGATATTACGTTCCTCGAATTTAATGAGCCTCAAGGGATATCAAATGGTGTCTACATGTTTTTTTTTTTTATATTTTTTTTTTATTTTTTATTGTACACGTTAATAAAACAAATTCAATATAAGAAAGCTAAAGCAAAAAAGTCAGTTTTAAGACTCATACATTTATTTATTTATTTTTTTGTGCTCAAATCACAGATTACACATATTTATATAAGCAATAATGTTATTACTATGTACAACTTTGTACAATATTAATACTTCGTTTCATATGCAATATAAATTTGCAAGTATATTGTTTTAGTTCAGTATTGTTTATTTTGTTATAGTAAAAAAATATTGAAACTTATGCAAAATAAGGGACAAGCATTTATTTGCATATACTTTGTTTTTGTAATGAATTTTATAAGTTGTTATTTTTTTCACAAAAATGGATGGATACTTTGTTTCAATGCATATAATTTAAACATACACCACTTTATTAATACATGTATATATTGGCTTAATATTGAAAATAAGTTAAATGGGAAATGTGGAATATGTGAAAAGTAGAATGAAAACAAAATTGTTATAGAGCATCACTACTATTACAAATGTTGGTTTGTTAAAGTGATGGAAATATACACCCCAATTCTTGCCTAATACAACGATTGAACTATTGCAGCTACAAATCTACTGTTCCTATAAATACTAAAACTACTTTTATATAACACAAACTACAAATATTATTGATTTGCTAATAGCTACAAAGATTGTTGACCTACTAATACTACTTACTATCCCTTTGGACTACGCAGAACAATAAAACTGTTCTGCATAAGAATTATAGAATAAAATATTAAATTAATATTGTATTACTGGTGTATACATACCGAAGATATATTTCTCAATTGTAAAGAGTTACACCTTTACCAAAAGCTAAACATGTATTATTTTCATTAAGAAAGTTAATTTGCTTTTATAAATAAACAAAATAAGTTTATGTAAATATACTTTCAGCTTTTCGATTTTCTTGCATAATTTATCCTGTAAATAATACGTTATGCATAAAGCTTTATTTTTTCTATTCTATAAAAGATATGAACCGATAAAATGCTAATAAAAAATGTAAGGTTTTAAATAAGAGGAAGAATATCCGGGCTGTAAGTTCGTTGATCTGTGCACACATATGTATGTATAGGGAGCAGCTAGAAGCTACATTATTTGTGGTATACATTATAAGTACGATTAACAATTTACACAATAAACACTTGAGTGATGTACAAACGCACATGAATCAATTTTGAGATTATAAAACACTTGTTTAAAATGAACTTTTAGTTATTACTGTAGCTCCATTCTTTTTTCTATTTTTAAAAAAAGATAACTTACAACTTATATTATAACTATGTAAAGGATAGTATAGATAACTAGAGTAACGTACGACAGACACCGAATTATTACAAAATGATAGAATAGAATATTTATTTTCTTTTTATAGGAAACAGTTACATTCATATTTTTGTTGATGTTTCCTATAAAAAGAAAATAACTATTCTATTCTATCTTTTTGTAATATTTCGATGCCTGTCATAGTCAGTCTAGTTATATATACTCTCTTTAAAAAAAAAAGAAGATAACTTTCAATTTATATTATAACTATTTAAGGGATAGTATAGAAACTAGAGTAATATATGACAGACATCGAGATATTACAAAATGATACTTTTAATATTCTTCAAAAGAATTCAAGGGGACTATAATATCCATTTAAATACAGGTATTTTCAAAAATTTGAAATGGGGAAACGGAGGCTCATAGTCTCACGGCAACTGTGCGAATTAGAGCAGCCGCAAGAGGAAACGCAGGTACACATTAACTGAATAAAACCTATGTCACACCTCACAGGTTTTAATATACAATTGTTAGAATAACTTCTATCAATTCCGAAAATAGTTAGACTTTCAAGAAAGAAAAGGAAATTGAGATAATTAAGGGAATGGAAAGATTTATTATTTTTTATGGTTTGCTTTGTTTCATTTGTTATTATATATGAACAATAAACAAATATATTTAAATTTTGTTCGAATTTACATTTTTGCATGCAGAGTTGAGAGTTGAGAGGTCATGCAATTGTATAATGTTTTCATGTCTTATTCTTGTTTTAAAAAATCTACCTACACCTACTATAACGTTTATCAAAGTGTGCTTTTGTTTCTTTGAATTGTATTATGATTTTTTTTTTTTGAAAAAGGGTTGCATATACACATATATCTTCAAATTGTAATTAAAAAAGATGAAGAACGGAACACTCTTGAGTCTTAAAAGTGAATACATTTGTTTTAAAATCGCATTGATGGCAATTACCATATGGTAAAAAAGTTAGCCGCTGCGCATTTGTAGACAATCCTTAATCAAAACAAGAGGAGAAAAGGAAATGTATTTAAACGTATTAATTCTTCAGTTTATTCCTTTCTTGGTCGAGGAATTCAAATGAAAACACTGTGATCCAGTTGGGAACTGGTTGCACGCACCAACTCATATCCCATTTCCTTGACTTACTGGGTGCCAGATAATATTTTTATAGGATTCCTATACTTGATTTTTCTACTTATCCCCTGCATTTCCACCTGAACGAACAAAGCGGCGAGCATTTAAAAGTTTACTAAATTTTGGTTCTACAATTTTATATCGACTCAAAACTCACTAGGTTGTTGAGGGATGAATATCCCACGGATATTTTTTAAATGAAAATGTCTATCTAAAAACAGTTTTAATTTGGTATGAATATAATTTGTCCATAATGTACCTATGTCAGTTTAATTGACGAAAAAAAAACTAAATAAATAAAAATAAAATGTACTAACGACAATCAATAACTAAACTTATGATTTCCTGTGCGATACATGTTTTTGTTTTTTTCAATTATGAACATACATACCTACCTATAGTCTTAAAGCTTGTCGTAGATAAAATTAAACTTTATTCGTTGTAATATTTTTCAATTGTTTAGGAATACATTCATATGTATGTGCACATTTATTGAAAAATATTTATTTCATGCCTCATATCTAACAATGGATTAGTATGTATGGGTATGAGATACGCGTGCATATACATACATATGTACATACATATTTTAAGTTAATACAATTTCATTCTCTTAAACACATCTGTACCTACATTGCAACTCTCCTTTTTTACAATAATATTATAAAAACATTATTTAAAATGATGTCAAGGAATGATATTATAATTACTTGCAAATAACTTTATTTTTCTGACTTTTATGATAATCTTATGTTACGTTTTAGTACATAAATTTAAAATTACGTGTATCGTAATTTCAGACGAACGCAACTGTAGTTAAATAAAAAAACAAAGGCAGCAAACAACAAAAACGAATTTAATATGACATTACATATATGAATTTGGTCATCGAATAATATATCATACGTAGATGTATTAGTATGGATAAATAACAATCTCTGATTGTCCTTTATATCTTCGTAGATTAAAAAATGGCTAAGGAATTATATACCATTTCTCAGTATACTAAACGCACATTTTTAGGAAAAAATAAGCACACGATCTATTTTTTTTTTTTTTAACTAAAGAAAAATGCGCTTACTTAAGTTTTCCTGTTCCAAGTTGGTTTGGAGAAACTCTTCCATTATTTGTTTATTTACTTAACTTTTCGATTGAAAACACAAACCTATACATGTATGTAAATTACTTTACCATAACGAGTATATTATTAACCAATAGATTTTGTGATACGCTAAGTAGGTTTGCGAATTCATTTAACTATGGCTAAAGCAAGTATTTTAAAATAAAACAATCAAAATTACCTGTGGGGTAAGGTAATCCAAAACTAGGATATCCGGAATAACCTCGACCAGCTGCGTATGCAGCATATGCAGCGGCTGGAAAGCCTACAAAAAATGATATGCATTACACTTGAAATAAGTTGTATTTGATTTGGAAATGACGAGTTGACTTACCATCTGGAAGAGTTCCTAAGCCCCACATTATATTGTCTAAGAAAACATGAAAAAATAACGTATAAGCATGAGTTTGTTTGGTAAATTTAAATTTTAGTCTTAATACGTTAAATGATACTTATATTAGTGGAGTATGTAAACTGCAAACTATGATGTTCAATAATATACGGATATTACTAATTGCTATTACACATTTTTCGTTCTAACGAGTATTAACTATAACGCTAAAATATATTTGCTGGTATTTATTGTGTTTATATACTACTTTCCAGGACAGTAAAAGAATGTAATCATTGCGGAATCCCTGTAATTTTTATTTCAACTAAATAAACTAAACTTTTGAATGACTTTAGATTGAAGAAAAAGCTCAACTAACATCTGTTTTGCTTTCATTATCTTCAAATAAACCTAAATATTTTCTGTTATTTGTGGCCCTCCACGCTTTCCTTTCAAGACATTTGAATTAAATTGCATTCCTTAAAATGTCCAGTTATTTGACATTTTATAAATATAATATTCTAATTCCTCCAATCATATGGATTTGAATGACTTTGGGAACTTAGGTAAAGAATATATGTATATATATATATATATATATATATATATATATTTAGGATGAGTGGTGATTGATATATTTTTTCTTCAATCTGAAATCATTTTAAAAACTGTGAGTTAAAGTAATTATGAAATAAAATTGAATTAAGTATAACATTGATTACATTCTCTTAACGCCTGGCTACACACTCGAATAACAATGTTGCTTTTATTTCATTAATATATCTCCAGAGTTAAGTGTTATAATATATTTTGGGTATGTGTATATTCGACAGGAATATTCAAAATACTTTTCAGATTACTTTAGACTAGAATACCGTGATATGTGGTGAATATACGTATATAATAATATTAAATTTAAAATCGCAATTAATTTATTGTTATTGAGAATTGTTGACCGTTGAAAAAAAAAAAAAAAAACCTTGAAAAAGAATGAAAATAAAGTTATACACATATTGACTCTGGATTATATTAGCAAATACATAATTATAGATATGTCTACTATATCGATTTTACAATTTATGTATTTTCTAACACTAAATTGACTTACGACTCCTTAATACACAAAAAGCACTGGTGATTCTAAACACAAATTTTAGTTAAAAAAATAAGAGGTCAAAAACTGTACCGTACAAGTACGTTGCAAATAAACATTGATAGAAATAGAAAAACGACACACACAAAATTCTATATGTCTTTGCAATTTGTGTTTCTGCTTATAAATACTACAGGCTAAAAAATTTAAGAGCAGATTCACAAAGTTGTCTATATAAACGGTGTTTATGTTTATATAAAATAAAAGACCATTCAAAGTTATATTGTTTGAATAAACCACACACTAAAGTTAATTTTAAAATATTTTTTGAGTAGAAAACTAATATTAGTTAAGACGAACACAAGAAAAAAAAAAACGGAACGGAAAAAAATGTAATTATTATAATAATGAATAACAAAACTAAATAAATAAAAGCACCGTAAGCAAGTATAGTGAAATAATATGTTATTTAGAAGTAAGCCATATAAAAATCATGTATGATTGTGTAGGTAAAAATATGTATACTTTTAAAAATATACATACTTCAAAGCCTTCTAAATCCTTTTCGACGAACTTACTCGTTTAAATAGCAAAAATTAAGTCGACGAATCACAGTGTATTACTACGTACTTTAAATTAACTGCGGACGATCTTTCGCAACGTACAGAAGTAGCCTTAAATTTAACATTACTTGCATAATATTTTGAGATAGAAAATGTACAAAAACAAAGAAGAACATAATTATTTTTGCTACCATTAACCAACTGTTCGCGTATAAACAGGAGTATAATAAATATATAAACTATTTGCAAAGAAACTATGCGTATTTAATATTAATGTTTGATGACAATATAATTGTATAACTGTTTTTAAATATTACGTGTATGATATAACTTCTTACACATTTCCTTATTTTATTTCTATGACAAATAAATCTAGATATTATGCCACACACCTATAAATAATTTAAACCAAATTTCACAGTTCTGCTTTTAGCTAGATATCAAAGGATCCTAAATGAAGTTATGTTCTATAGACCCAGGAACCGGCTTAGCAATTATTTATAAAAAAAGATCGGTATCTGTTTCCTCCCTCGGAAATTCTTATTAATGTATTATAACGCATTTTTAGAAATAAACCTCTAATATATAGTCTACAATATTGAAAAGTATCCAAGATCCAGGTGTACTTTAATTATCATATATATGAAGTTATTTTATGTATGACAAAAAGTTAAAAGCAATAAACACTATTACATTTTTATACTTTAATGAAAAGTTTAAACTAAGTGTACCTAGTTATTGAAATAAGGACATTAGCCGCAAATATTACTATACATTGCTTATGTATTTACTGATCTATATTGGCACAAATTCTCTTTAATGATGTCTAAATCCAAATAATCGAACTATGTAGATATAGTTATAGTCAAATGTACATATATTAAGCTATATGTGTATTATGTTTATTATAACGAATGTTCATCAGCATTGGTAAATAATATCTACTGGTTATCTTCGAGTTGTTTAGTGAATGATTATACATATACTCAGGGTTATAAGAAAATGTGGGTGTCGACGAATTATGTGTAACCTCATAATCAATGTAAATTGCGTATTTAGAACTGATTGTAGCAAGAAAATGAAACATTCGTAACGGCGGAAACTGATCCAAGCTAGCAATAATTAAGGGGGTACCCGCTTGAGGATTATTACTATAGCAACCGTAAAGTGAAACATGGGAAACTATTCCATATAGAGAAAATACCCATATTCGATTACTATTATTGTTGAATCTATTTATGCAATTTCTTTTAAATAATCCGATGCATATTAAGTAGAATATATTGAGCTTAATGCTGTCGAGGAATTTGTGATATCACACCGGAAGCCGGTCAAAGCCCCAGTGTAGTAGTCCCAGGTATTTGATATAATGTAGCAGCGGGTATATCAATGCTTTGCATTGACAAAATGTCACTTAAGGGGTAATTAAGAGATGCTGCCGCAGAACGCATATGTTGTTGGTGGGGGGATGCTGTTGTGGAACTTTGGGGTCTAATTTGAGCAGCAGCAGCTGCTAAAAGACGTTTATAATTTACAATTGCGGCTGCATCGTATAATGAAGTTGTTTGGGGATTATTTGCAACCGAGGCAGTATATTGCAGAAATGGACTGGGATGAGTAAGTTGACCAGTACCCACATTTGTAGGAGTTGGTAAAGGAATAATGGTATGCGTAGGACCCGCAGCGGCTGCAACAGCCGCTATAGCTGCTGCGCTATGTTGTTGCTGATGTTGGTGAGAAGCAGCTGCGGCTGCCGCAGCAGCAGCAGCGGCTAAGTTAGCTGGCATTGGATAAGGTGCGTAACGTATTGAGGCCGTAGCAGGACCTGAGCTTACAGTGCTTGATTGATGAAGGTGATGGTGATGGGCGGTCGAGTGCGCTAGTGTGTTACCAACCACACCACCATTATTATTGTTATTGCCCCAAACTACCAACTCACCATATGCTGTTCGACCTGCTGCCCGAGTTTTTGCTAAATTTGCTGGTAACATTACTTCTTTGGGTTGAGCTTTTTTACATTCCACCTGCAATAAAAATACGGTGTTATAATAACAACAAACAACAATAATAATAAAATAATAAATTAATCCTAATATTGACAATAACAATAATAGGTACTATGTTATATAATCACACCGTAATAATAATACTATCGTTATTGTTAATATTTATAACAGTAATTCTTTAAGATAATAACAATGTATAGTTATCACGTAAATTTATTAAAATATGTTTTTTTTTTGTTCATAAACTTTGTTCATGTTAATGTATTGGTCGATCAGCCCACTTATCGTTCGATGATCTCCCGATACAAGTGCCTTAAATGCCAACTCCACTCTCTCGCCATATGTATTCGTAACGCGGGTTTTGATACTCGCAATCATGAAACAAGGTGTAAAGAGTATGCGTAACTTCACTTGGGTGTTGAATATGGTAATAAAAGAACGTAACTTGGAGCTCAGTTGTTTTTATTAATTTTTTCATTCCTTTTTTGGAGTGCAATCTATTTAATTGAACCATCCATACATTGATATAAAACAATGGCTGCCAAAATAAAAAGGTGCAAGTGCAAAGGGTTATATTACGCGTGCGTTGTCATACGCAAATTCGGTCGATGATGCAGTGCCAATTGAGCAAGCATCGTTTGGAAAAGCTCGAAGATGCTTGGGCATTATTTTGCAAATTTCAAGACGAATTTCTGATGTATGATAAATATTTCCAAGCCTATGCTCAACTATCAATTATCTCTTGCAATCATCGATCGCTAACCGCGTACTAGTGATGCCAATGAAACGGTACTCGAACGGTTAGCTGTTCAACAATCCACATTTCTAGAACAGCTTAGTGGTCCTGGAAGTAATAACGCCGCGAGTGTACTGTTGCCGAAAATCGTAGTTCCGCCATTCATCGGGGACTACAAAGACTGGCCTTCGTTCTGCGATCTGTTCGTTGCTTCGGTCGATAGCAAACCAAATTTGACAGCAACGCAGAAATTCCAGTACCTTAAATCGTTTCTTCGTAACGAGGCGGTAAGTCTAGTTAAACACATTCAAATTTCGGACGTAAATTACACGGAAGCAACAAAGTGCATTTGGTCGTGAATTCCTTTATTCAGTCGTATCTTTCGCTCCCCTCCCTGACCGATGGTAATGTGTAGGCACTTCGTAAAATAACAGACGGTGCCGACGAAGTAAGTCGGGATCTTAACGCACTCAATCAAAATTCTCGTGATCCGTGGCTAATTTACTTAATTGTGAATAAACTTGATCGTGATACTTATCAAGCGCGAGCGGAGTGTTCAGCTTCCAATAATAAGTACACTATTGACTCACTACTAGACTTACTCTAAGGAAGGTGTAGGGCGCTGGAATCATGTGAAAAGATCAATCGTCCAATATCTCGCGTAAAAACGGTTACACCACTTCGATTGCATGTGTCCGAAATCAGTGAGCTCAAACTCAAGTGCCCCAAGTGTCGAAAACCCCACCTTGTACCTCAATATGCGGACTTTATTTCGTTGATATTTATTCGTGGCGCGAGTTCGTGAATCATTGTGTTTCAATTGTCTCCGTGCTGGACATTCGGCTAACAAATGTCGGTTTTCTTTTAGATGTCGGGTTTACAGGGCTCGGCAGCATTCGTTGGTTCATCCGGAACAATAGCCCTTTTCATCGTCATCATCGCACTCGTCTACTAATTCGGTCGCACCGTCCCTTCCTAACCCGTCACCGGTACATAAAGCACAAACCCTTCCTCCACTCATTAATAATCTCTCGCTCGAATCTGACCGTCGTAAACAAACAACTCCATTCTGTGTCGAGCACTATTGGATTCCGGATTTCAATTCAACTTTCATCGCTGACTATTCAACAGTTTTAAGTGTTGACACCTACATTTTAAATAAATTAACATCCAATCTTCCATCTCAGACAGTAGATACATCAGCTTGGTCTCACCTCAGCGGACTTCAGCTGGTCGATCCAGATTTCAATGTCTCGTCGTCGATTGACATGCTGCTTGACGCTGATAAGCTGTGGACTATCCTCAAGAGCGGACAAGTTCGCTGTGACGATGGTACTCCAGTGGCTCAGAAGACTTCATTCGGTTGGGTTGTTACTGGGGAAATGATAGACAAGACCTCTTCTACTGGCAATTGCTTAACTTCGCTTCACTTGACTATGGATATTGACCACCTCCTCAAACGCTTCTGGGAAGTTAAGGATATATCTGCACCTGGGCGCGAATCAACTACGGATGATCCAGCCGAAATACATTCTCGAGAAAACTTCAGCCGTGCCGCCGATGGTAAATCTGTTGTCTTATTGCCATTTAAAACACCAAATCTTCGTTTAGCGGAACTTACGGCACTGCAGTTTCCCGACTACATTCTATGGAACGTGAGGTGAGTACAAAACTTGGGGTACGCAACCTTGGTGTTGCGTTATCCAATTTTAGCACCGCATGATGTGGTAGTGGTAGTTTTACATTGGTTATCTTCGCCACCTCATCGCTGGCAACGTTTGTCACCAACCGCGACACTCTTGGCACCATGTTCCATCTGAGCATAACCCAGCGGATTGTGTCTTACGAGGGGTATCTCGCGAACCCCTCCCAGGTTATGGTGGAAAGGCCCTTCCTGGTTGTGGCTTGAACCCTCGAAATTTCCACAGCCAACGTTTAAATTGGAAACTCAGCTTACGAATAATTTAGAGGAAGTTTTGATTGCATCTAAAAACAATGATTTGTTGGAACAAATAGGAACTAAATTTTCATCCTGATTCCTAATACAAAGGGTAATAGCATATTGCTTTCGACTTGCCTTAACTGTCGTATAACAAAATCCAATCGTCGAATATTTTCACTTCAATTCTTCGAACTATATGCATCATGCAAAAATGTCGGTCTTAAAACTTCATCAATAAGTGTTCTTTGCAAAGGACATTTAGGCGTTAACCTTAGGTCGTCAATTTCCAGCCAACTCAACGCTTTACAAACCCATTCCTCGACACGGAAGGTGTTCTACCTTCCGGAGGACGGACGGATCCAGGAAGCAATGGTCACTTTTAATATTAAACATCCCATTCTCTTCCGCTGCAAGCCTTGCTTCATCCAGCGTTAACACACCTCTCAGCAATTAGTGGGATATTTGCCGTCGTATCGCTTTTAATCAAGTCGTCCTTTCACTAACGCTGGGGTGGATTATGCTGGCCCGATAACCATAAAACTGTCGAAAGCCCGACAACCGAAATTACCTAAAGTTTATATCGCAATATTCATCTGTATGGCTACCAATGCCATCCATCTGGAACGCGGCATTCCGTCGTTTCATCTCACGTAGTGGTAAATGTAGTCATCTTTTTTCTGATAATGGGACTACCTTCCAAGGAGCTCGTCGATACCTGTCAGATTTGCAGAAGTTATTGATGTCATCGACCCCCAACGAAATGGTATCAGCTGCTCTCGCCAGAGATGGAATCGCCTGGCACTTTTCTCCTCCATCTGCCCCTCACTTCAGTGGCTTGTGGGAGTCCGGTGGAAAATTGGTTAAATCTCATTTATGGCGAATCATTGTAAGTATGTATGTGTGTTGGCGTTACAGTCCATGAAGGGCCAAAGCCGAGCTTCTCTCAATCACCCATGTTGTAAGAGAAGTTATTTTCCCATAGGTGAAAGAGTCGAACCTTCGAGGATCTGGACAGAGTATTATGCCAAATAGAAGCTGTCGTCAACTCACGTCCCTTATGCTCATTATCTGACTCCGATACAAACCCTCTAACTCCCGTTCACTTTCATGTAGGTAAACAATTGACAGCCGTTCCCGAACCAACCTATCTAAATGTCCCAACAAGCCGTTTGGACCACTATCGACTACTGCAATCCATGGTTCAAGGGTTCTGGAAGAGATGGCGCACTGAGTATACATATAACATCGCTTCAGGAGAGACAGAAATGGCAGAAATCAACGGCTAATTTAAGGATTGGGGATCTCGTCGTCATAAAGGAGCCGAATCAACCACCAACAAAATGGCTCTTGGGTCGCATCACCAACATCAATCCTGGGTGCGACAGCCGTGTAAGAGGTGAAGACATCCATAGTCCTATCACTAAGCTGGCGCCGCTTTCGGTTTCCTGAAACTAGTTCAGGGGGGCCGGTATGTTTAAGATTATAACAAAGTATAATTATTACGTAAATTTATTACAATGTTTTTTTTTTTTGTTTATTGACTTTGTTCATATTTATTTATTGGTTGGTGCCTTAAATGCCAACTTCACTCTCTCACCATATGTGTGTCACCTTAATGTATGTACTCGTAATGCGGGTTTTGATATGTACTTGTAATTATAAAACATACGTTTGTAAGCTGTAAAGAATATGCGTAACTTAACTTGGGCGTTGAACGTGGTAATAAAAGAATGTTACTTGGAGCTCAGGGAGAAGGGAGCGAGCAAACAGAGCAAAGAAGTTGATCGCGTTTAACTTGGCAAACGCCAGCTTCGATCTCTGTCCCTGTTCAATCCAAGTTGACACACAGCCTCCGCGTGGCTTACCCTGGACAGCTATTTTAGCACCCGCCAGGTAGTGAATCAATGTGTGCAGCGATCCGACCCCTTGTTCCTGGGGAAAGAGGAACCAGGTCCCAGAGGTTGGGGGTTGCGCTTAGGGTTAACATCCTTATCGCATAAAACAAACACTTGTTCAGAGACAACTAACAGCCTCGGATATGGACTGATTACATGTTGACAACCCCCGCAAAAGCCAAAAAGGGAAAGAATTCCGGATCTGCACATGGGACGTTAGGTCAACTCTTTGGACTTCTATAAGGCAGATATTACCGCGCTCCAAGAAGTGCGATGGGATGGGCTAGGCAAAAAGCGGATGAAAAACTGTTTTATCTACTACGGAAACTGCTACAGAGAAAATAAGCAACGCTTATTCGAATGCAGATTTGTTATTCGAGGCAGACCCAGGAAAAAAGTCTTAAGCTTCCAGTATGTAAGCGAACGCCTCATAACTAACCGCATCAAGGCCAATCTCGGCAATATAAGTTCTGTCCACGCCCCCACAGAGGAGAAAGTTGACCGACGAAGTTCTGCGAAGCTGGGTAAGGAAGCTTTCTTTGAACGAGTCATTAGAAAGCAGAGCCTACACAACACCAGGTCAGAAATTGGACTAAAGCTAGTGGACTTTATGGCGGGACATAATCTAGTAGTAGCAAGTACACGATTCCCACACCTCAACATGCCATCGCATGAAAACACAATGTATCTCACAAGTAATACATATCATATTAAATTAGATTGTTTAGTGCGACTTCGAAGTCAATCTATTTACCTAAAACAGAAAAGATCTTTAATATTGATATGGTCACTATAAGACGTTGTTAGGTTAACTAATTACGTAATAACTTAAGGCAGAAGGTCCCTTAAGTAGGGACGGAATGAATTAACCGACTTGGTATTACATGGATCTCACGACTTTTTACGGCAGAACAACTGAGTTCCGAGACTTGGTTTTTTTCCCAGTCATGTTTTTGATGGCATCTCATTTCTTTTTGTAGATAGTCCTACTTTTTTTCCTATATGGTACCTTCTACTTCTTGAATACCAACAACGGATTTTCTTAAAGCCTACCCTCTTTCCCCTGAGCTTTTCTTATTTTTGTGGGTTAAAGTTAATCCTTATGTAAAATTGTTATCCTTCATTCACTATAAATACCGTCAATGTACCTAACAGAAAATTACAACATCAAGTTTAAGAGGGAATTACCTTGAGCTAATGAACGGCACTCACTGCCGCACTCAACGTTTTTTTAAATTAATAAATTACTTAACCCATTATTTTCTATAGATTAGATTTATATAAAGATTATTTAAATGTTTATACCCATGCTCGTACTCGGAGTAATAATCGCCGAGTATAACACCAAATGATGCGATTATGTACCTACTCGGCATCGTTTCTGAATGCATCGCCGATTAATTTTCGGGAATGTCTATGAGTAATAATCGTTAAAACCGCATCGTAGCATCGCGCATCGTAGCGAGTAGGTATCGTGAATCGTGATAATGTCCTTGAAAAACTGACAGTTAGGCAAGAGTGGGGGTGGCAAGAGGGGGTGGCCGTGGTGCAGTGGTTAACATCATCGACCGCCGAGCGGAAGGTCTATAGTTCAATTCGCTTCATAGCCAAGAAAAAAGTAATTCCTCTACGGACAAAAGTATGCAACGCAGTTGTGAATGGAAGGTTACCAGATGTACTGCTGCAGGCATAACACTCACAGTATATGGTCAACTGGAATTCATCCTGTGCGTATGCAATACTAAAAAGTGCTTGAACGAATTAGTACGGACTTCAACCAAAAACGCGGAATTCGGTCGGCTCTCGTCCTATCTAGGACAACCACCCCTGAGAGTTAACGAACATCAACGACCCAAACCACTGCACTCCGTTCAGGTTGTGTGTCTATCACATGATAAGAGAATATAAAAACTCTTGAACCTGCGCGAGTTTCTAAAAAAAAAAAAAAAAAAAAAAAAAGAGTGCCCTTCAGGTCGGAACATAAAATTTGATATGTTGCTTTCGATTCGAAAAATGTTCAGGCTATTGAAGAAATACGTATTAGAGACGGCAAAGAAACAAAATCATCATTATGGAATTGAAAAATACCTGTTAGATAGATTGATTATATTTTTACAGCCATTTAAAACAGTAACGTTAGTGACTGAAGGGGATAGAAGGCCTACAATTCATTGAGTGCTCTTACGCAAGCAAAAGAAAAGCTAACAAAACTTTACAATGAACCAACATGGATCGAAGTTCAAGTGGTTATTCGACATTGTTTGGATAATGTTTTTGACATTAAATTTCAACCACATCGGGCTCATAAACTAGCTGCATTTGTATGGCCCGAATATAAACGCGTGACGAAATGTATGCTTTTGTAAAGGATAAGCTAACTTGTATTCTTGCAAATCCTGAAAACTTTTCTACCGCACTTTCGTCTTCTTCTGATTTTCATGACACTACGTCGAACTGCAGCTCAAGACGAGGAGCAGTTCTCTAATATATATAAAGATACTTACATAGATAACGGTAATACATAATTGGCAGTCACAATTTTGGGGGGGGGGGGGGGGATATAGATGCCATACAGTTTTTATATTCTGCAGGAAAGGATTAATAAATCAAATATAGGACAAAGTATTTCTTCCTTTACTTATGTTTAATATATCGAGGATTGTTTTTTTATCTTTTCTTTAAAACTGAGTTACTTTTTTTCATACTAGAAAGTAGAAACTACATGTTCATACATACATACTAAAGAAACTTTTTATCACTTTTTATTATATTTATTTATTTGTGGTTGATCAAGTTAACTTTCTGTTTTGAATTTGTCTAATCTCCCATTTATCACCCGTCCTATGTAGCCCTCATACAATGTTATGTAGATACATATGAATTTCTTCAGCATAACCACAATTTCGCTGACACCAATGCATAACGGTGCAGGATGCGTAAATGCTCGCCGATGCCGATTCGAAAAGATACGAATACTTTTAAGCTGCCCGATGCCGAATGCGAGGGTACTCGTTTTACTCGTCGGAGAAAAGGATGGTACGGCCGTGCCGCTTTTTTGCTCGAGTTGGTGGGGCCACTTCCGTGCTACCAGATGAGCATTTTTTTTTTGTAGTATACAAACTCCTCGCATAGGTAATTGAGAGAAGCTCGTCTTTGGTCCTTCATGGACTATAACACCAACTTACAAAGACATTTTACTCAACCTACAGATGATTATTACATGGTACATTATATATCATATGGTATATATCATGGACTGTAACGCCAACATACATACATACATATTAAAAAAAAAGCACGTAAAACTTACAAACGTCCTTTATGATATACTTCGCAAGTTCAGATAAGCTCCTTGACAAAATAGTTAACTTACTTGTCAATCACATTTGTATAAAATAAACGTTATTTATATATATGTATATCTATTGCTGTGCACATTAGGAAGAAAATCAGTAAATTCTTACCATCTTGTTGTTGATTTCATGAAAGTGGATTTCACACACTTTATCCACAACATCCTCGCTTTGAAAGGTAACAAATCCAAAACCTGAAAACAAAACGTCATAATAAAAGTAAGTTGTCTTCTCTGCAATAGCAGCGCTAGAAGTGCATTTAAAAACTAAAGTGACTTTTTATTTTTCTTGAAAAACATTTATTTAGTCATCGATATCCATCTTGTCTTCTTCAAATTGACCCTCCTTAGATATAAGTATAATATGCTCATGTTAGTGTTTTTTAACCCCCGAAGAAAAACTGATATTCGCTTTTTAGCATGCCCTTAAGCACTTTCAGCGAAACGGTCCTTATTTCCTCAATCATGGCAAATCTCCTTCCGTCTATTACTTTTGTAATATTATTTGGCCAAAAAATGCTAATCTTTGATACAGATTTTCAGCAGCAAAAAAGCGCTAAACACATCAAAAAACGTCTAAACTTTGTAACTGTTAAAAACAGACAAAGCATTCAAAATGGCCGACAATTCCAATATATTTATTTACTTACAGTCAAACCGGCACTTAAGGCTAGCCCCTTATAACATTTAACGTTGTGCGAGCGAAGGTAACAACGACACGGAGAACTTCGCGCAGGTTCAAGAGTTATGTGCTCTTATGGTGTTTTGGATGTTTGACACACAACCTGAACGGAGTGCAGTGCTTTGGTACGTAGATGTTCCTTGACTACTCTTAGGAATGGTTGTCCTAGATAGGACGAGAACCGACCGAATTTCGCGTTGCTTATATTGCATATGTGGAGGATGAATATGAACTGACCATATGTATACTGTGGGTGTTTTGCCTGTAGCAGTACGTTTTGATCACTTCCTATTCACAACTGGGTTGCATAGTTTTTCCCGTATAGGAATTGCTTTTCTTGGCTATGAAACGACTTTGAACTATAGACCTTTCGCTCGACGGTCGATGTTACATTTTCTTCATTTTCGAGTAATATTTTGGCTTATGATGCCAATTACACGGGATTAAATTGTAGTGGCTCTCCTCAACGGCGATATCTAAGCCTGCTACCCAACGATTAGAAAGGCCGAAGAACGTTATTGAGATCGTCAGATAGATATTAGACTAGACTCCGCCACTCTGCTGCGATATCAGCCGCTTTCATTCTCCGCCTGTATCGTCCTGATCCAAGAACTCTGGGGCGCTAACAATCTGGAACGAGTACTCAGGGCACCCACATCTTTCTCTATTTGCCGAACACAGTTACGGCATGAACCTGTTTTCTAATTAACACAAACTTTATTACATACTAGCTGGACCCGTGCTGGCATTGCTTCGCCCTCAAAAGTCTTCCTCATTCATAAAAATCCATACACACACATGTACATATGTAATATTAACGCGGTTAAGAAACATTAAATTATCTGTCTAAATCCATGAAATTGTGTAAAATAAATTTTATTGATTAATTGCATTTTATCATTTTCATTACAATGGGAATGTAATTGCCTAATTGCGGATTTCATAATACATAGACAAAAGTATAAAGTTTCAACACCATTCGATTGAGTGACTTTTCACTCACACAACCATAAATGGAGTGCTTCTTTTAAAAATCTGGAGAAGCATTTACGTATGCATATTTACATCACCACTCGTGCTATCAACCTCAAATTATTATACGCATGGGTATAGTTTTCTTTCGCTCCGATCCGAAACCAACAATGAGAAACGTCAATCTAATCGGACCAGATTTTGGTCTGTAACTCAGCTTCTAGATGGATGGCTTAAAATGTTAAGCAAAGCGTTGGCTCTCTTCTGGCTCTTGTTTTTAATCTATTGATCAAGAGCTATTAGAGTTATAGCAGGTTAAAGTCAAAAAATTAATCAAAATATAAAACTTTTGGTTAAAACGCTTCCAAAAAATAACCTGGCCAAAAATAACATAGCCTATGTCCTTCCCATAGTCTTAAGCAATATTAAAAAAAAAATCATTAACATCTGTCCAGCGGTTTTCACGCCATTAGGGACGAAAGAAAAAAACCCTAGAGTTTTATTAGAAGTACAGATTATCATTATCTCAACCTACAACGATAAAGATGTGAGAAAGCTGATCGAGGTTACTCCCGTCGTGGTGCGTGACACGAATTCCCACCTTATCAGCAACAGCGACAAGAATGAATGAGGTTAGTTAGTCTTTGTTAACAACTCAGATTATGTAGGTTTTCTATGTCAAGGTCTGGATTTCTAGGCTGTGAAGTATTTTTGTCACTACACCTCAGTGTCCTGGCCACTTCATGAGGGAGTATCCTAGACATTTTCCAGCGTTAAAGTCTCTGAAGCTGCTCCTGGATCCGCATACATGTAAATCAAGTAGTTTATATAATAGAATTTCGTAAGACACCAGATGAAATTTGACTGCCATAATAACAAACATCAAAATTGCCTGAACTACAAAACGTTTCAGTGTACCTCTACACAGATGGGTTGACAATGGAAACAAGAGTAGAGGTGCTAACGCAAGGGGCTTAACCATTAACTATTTTTCATCCACCAACAAATCATGAAAAAGAACAAAGAAACAAACAACAAACAACTTATGGATCGTTTCGTGGAATCGTTGAGTACTGCCTCCCAGACAGTACTTTAAAATGCAACTCAATCAATCACGTTTTATTTTCGAATGTTCTAGTCTAGACGATATCTTTTACATTTGACATACATATATACGATACAGAAGACAAAGAAGGTGTTGTGGATAACCAACGGTGTTGCCATGTACTTCTCAATATCCTTGCTTCGGCAGAACATACATATACTAAAATTGGAACGATGCAGAATGTCAAGATCGTAGTAATTTACAACTGAATCAAAATCAAAAATGTTTCTCTTTTGGACGAGTGTACATTACTGTCCAAAGGATAAAGATGAAGGAGGTAAAATACATGTTTCATGAAAAAATGGATGAAGTACTGAACAATTTCTCATTTTTAACCGGGAACATCGTGCTCGGAGATTTCAATGTGAAAATAGGGGGATGATAGAGAGATGACATGTATATCTATGTATACCACATCAAACGATAATGGTCTGAGGACAATAAGACAACATTGAAAAGTTAAATGACTTTCGTATCTTATTCCGATACCGAGATGAAATTAAAACCGGTTCGCCCTACTAGAAAACATGGAAACTTACCACTAAATAAACCAGATAGAAGTGGTTTGGTCAAAAAGAAACCTAGACTTGCAAAACTCCCAAAGCCAAGTTCTGGTTCGACCAAGATACGAGAAAACGTCCTTAACGGGAATAAGATATAAGAATTAACTTCATATTGGCATAGGTTCTTATGAGAGGTAACCCATAAACCAATGCAGACGCTACATATAGAGAGGTCAATTTTTCCCTCTCCCTTAGCTTTGTTGACGTTGTTGTTGTTGACGGCATGAGTACGATAACTTTGGCGCCAAAAATTGATAACGGCTTTTTGTAGGGGGATCAAAAACAAGCATTTTTTACTATGGGAGGGGGGGTCTATCTCGTCCCGTTTAGGAGGGAAAAAAAATTGGAAAACAACGGCAACACCCACAATAAAGTACTGTATCGAATTTGAAAGCCAGGAACCTGTTCTTTAACACAAAATTTAAAATAATTTATTTGTGTCAAAAGTTTTTGAAAAATTCGCATCCAAACTCAAAATTTTGATAAAAAAAAATATTAAAAAAAAAGAGTTTAGACCAATTTATCTCAAAATTTTGAAATTAAGTGCTAAATTGGGTTTTCTCAAAAACTAGAAGACATAAGACCATACGGTTTTTTGTGTTGGATTCAGAATTGATATAAGCATTGACCAGAAAATCCAATTTAGCACTTCATTTGAAAATTTTGAGATAAATTGGTCAACATTTTTTTTTTTAATTGTTTTTATCAAAATTTTGAGTTTTGATGCGAATTCTTCAAAAACCGTTAACTCAAATAATGTAACTTAAATTTTATATTCAAGAACAGGTTCCTGGCTTTTAAATTTGGTACAGTATTTTGCTGTGGGTATTGCCATTGTTTTCTAATATTTTTTTTTCCCATTATAAGAAATGTTTTTTAAATTGCCCCTACCTCCTAAACGGGACGAGATAGACCCCCCTCTCATAGTAAAAAATGCTTGTTTTTGATCCCTCTAAAATAAACCGTTATCAATTTTTGGCGCCAAAGTTATCATACTCTCCCCTTGTTGACGAATATCAGTTGTACCTTACATTCATATTTCATTGTGCCATATCATACTACATATTACTATTGTTACACAAGTAAAGTATGGGTTGTGGCCTGTTTTCTACCATTCAAGATGTCCAGGATTAAATATGGCAGAAAACTTTTATTGAGTCAAATCAGGACTTATACGCAATGATAATCGGGGTTTGGTTTTTAGCAACCAAACAGTTACGATGGAAAATATAAAAAAAGTGTTCTTGGTCGTGGTCGCAGTAGTAAACATCACCGGCTGCCGAGGGGAAGGTTTGTAGTTCAAAGTCTATCCATAGTTAAAACAATCCCTATACAGAAAATTGTGCAACTTAGCTGTTGGGAATAGGAGGTAATCAAAATACTGATGAAGGCATAACACTTCGAGTATAGGTATGTATGTATGTTCACTTCAAATTCATACTCTGTGCGTACAGTCCTAATATAACACCATAAGGGCATAGAACATTTGCTGAGAACTATAACCAACGTGAAAATTAAATCGAGTTCCTCTCGAATCCTATCTAGAAAAGCCCCCCTGGAGAATAGTGAACGAACGGGCCACTGAACGTTTCAATTAAATCATTAAAATCTATATTTTGTATGTGCTCCTTTACGATTGAAAATAAAGCTGGATTAGTCAACTTACTTTGGCTCATTGTTGATCTTATATAAGTCTTAATTAATTTTAATTTTGAAAAGCTTTGTTCACATGATGCCATTGCGATGCACATTGTTAAATAAATTCTCATCGCCAATGACTCGGTAACGAGTCTGAAAAGTCCAAAGAAGCTTAAAAATTTAAAGGCTGTCCAAATTTCTGCATCTTTTAAATTTATTTTTGCAGCTACCATGTGACGCCGTATTCGTCCGATTTGCAATATGACATTGTTGTCAGTTAGTTCTGTAAATGTCGAGGTAAGCACTGGGATAACAGCACGCAGTTCTTCCTCCGTTCCATACAGCAATATTTTCGGTTGAAGAGCTGAGAAGACGCAATGTCTCCCATGGTCAGTATCCTGACATTCTAACATGGATCTTCGTATTTCCTCTTCAAACCAGCAGGTTGAGCCTTTTCGCCTGGCATCATTTTCTTCTTTTTCGTTCTTCCCCGCCTTTCAAATGAAATGTCTAGCTCAGTAGATTTCTCTCTTGCGTATATTATGGCCTTTTTCACGGTTTCACCACGATGTTTATGAAGATAACTCGTGAGTGCCTTAAGTTTTATTACACTCTTTTCTAGAGTGAGCCCGGATTTTTGCAAGTATCTCTGTGCTAAATAAACCTCTTCCAAAATATCGCACCGAAATGAAAGATAACACAAAAACGTAAAGTCGCATACAACAGGTAAGAGTATGGTTGCAGCAACACTTATATCCAAATTTTCCTTCTGAGGATCACAAAGGAGTTCAAGAGTTGAAACTAGCTTCCCCAAATTTTCCTTCAATGACCTAACAGCCTCGTGACGAGCACTCCATCTAGTGTTTACATGTCTCTTGACTGACCCACCTACTGAGAAAAATGTGTAAAGTGTTTTCACTGTCCTAAAGAACGTTTTACTTGAAGAAGTGCTTCCCAAAGAGTGAACTCTTTTAAGGAATGGCTAGCACATAGCGTAAGCAAAGCTCTTGGATCGATTTGCCGAATTCATTTTTGAACTCCTCCATGAATAACTGCCATAGTCGTAGCATTATCATGTCCCTGAGCCCGGCAAAAGTTAATGTCAAGATTATCTACATTGAGTTGCTTTAAGATATCGTCAGTAAGTTCTTTGGCAGTCTCTCCAGATGTAGGAAAGAACCCTAGAAAGGATTCCCTCACCTCAACTTTGCCGTCCTAGATGTGAACATATCTAATGTCATCGCTCATTTTGTCGATATGTGATTCATCGGGTGCGCTGTCGAATATAATGTCAAAGTACTTCGCCCGGTGGATGCCTTTCACAAATTTTGTCGTCACCTCTTTCCCCAAAAGGTCTTTATTCATTTTGAATATTCTTCGACAAATACGAACTGACTCGTGTCTTATCACCTATTGAATGCTCGATTCTCAACAAATTCTCCTTTAAAACTGGTTCATTTTGGATATAAGTTTCACCAATTCCAAGAAATTGCCTCTATTTCCCGATGGCAAGTCCTCTCTGTGACGTCCAAAAACCGTCTTAGGATGTTGCGCCATTCTTTTTTTCTGCACCCATCGTAAATTGTTGTCGATTGTGTTTTGCAGCTTTAAGCCCATTTCCAAGGTTTTCCACTTTTCCAATGAAGTTAAGAGGCGATCAGATGCCTCGTGCTCGAGTACCTTAGGGTTAAGCTTCCACCACATATTAAACACAGTGACGAAATATTATGATTTATTGCGTGCAAATAACCGACAACAAAAACAAAACAAGCTGTTTGTTAGCTTGAAGTATACCATCCATTTCCGCAATACTTTTCCACCATTTGGGAGGGTATTATAGAACTAGGCAACTTACTCGTCCCCTTGGTTTTATCGCCTGATCTTTGGACTTCGGCTGTATTAAAAGGGCCAGCTTTATTTTGAAAATGAGTACTACCCTACAAATCATCAGACGGCGGAATTGGCCAATTTGCAATATCAGAATAAATATATCACTTCTTGCTTGTCGTATTTTTCCCGAACTCGAGTATCATGCTCTTTATCGCGGGCAAAACATTCTGCATTTCCATCAGTGTTACGTAATTCGATTTCTTCTAATGAACTTGATGGTGTGGGTTTTTCTAATGAACTTGAGGGTTAGATTTCTGCACTGGATGTACTGGAAGCTACTGGTGTCACATTCTTATAGATGTCTCCTGAACTCGCTTTGGTTGCCAAATCTTTTGCGTTCTTGATTTTCCGCTGTTGAAATCCACTTATTTTGGTGCGCTTCATATCTCAGTCTATTTATCTATGTTAATAAAATCAGTGAGAAAAAAATCACAACGCATACCTCCAAACTTGAAATTTTACCAGCAAATTACCTTTTTATTTAAGAAGTTATTTCCTTATGTTTTTCTGCACAAATATCAAATTTGTCCCTCATACAATGCTATGTATTTCTTCACAAGAAGAACAATTTAGATGATACCGATGATAACGATGAAGAATGCATAAATACTCGCCGATGTCGATGCGAAACGATACGAATATTTCTAGGCAGCGCGATGCCGAATACGCACGGATATGTATTCGTTTTACTCGTCGGACGAGTATTTGTATTCGTAATCGTACGATGCCGTATGTACTCGTTCAGTGCTCTAATGCACACAAACTTATTTTATCTACATCGGATAGAAGAACCAACCATGTACCGTTATTTTAAAACGAAACGAAGAAAAATACTCATAGCAGTAAAGAAAAACACCGGCCAAGTGCGAGTCGGACTCGCGCACGAAGGGTTCCGTACTATCTGTATATATTAAAATGAAAGAGACATTGTATGTAATCTCATCAGTCATCTTATAAAAAAACGGCTAATCCGTTTGAACGGACAAAATTGACTCTATGTAAGACCCTTATCATCCCGGTCCTGTTGTACGGCGCAGAAGCATGGGCACTGCGCGTGATTTTCGGGCCTATAAACGCAGACGGGGGATGGGGGAGAAGATTTAACCACGAACTTTACGGGCTATACAGCGACATGAGCCTAGTCAGGCGTCTACGGATTCAACGCCTAAGATGGCTGGGCCATGTAGAGCGAATGGACACCGCACCACCGGTCCGGAGAGTCTTTGAGTCTTCGTCCCCGAGGGACGAAGAAGCAGAGGACGGCCGCACTTAAGATGGCGCACACAGGTGGAAGGGGACCTAAGCCAATTGGGTGTGCGGCAATGGTAAAGGCCAGCAAAAGATCGTGCTAGTTGGAGGGGCATGTTGGTTGAGGCCCAGGTTCACCCCGAACTGTGGCGCCCATTAAGAAGAAGAAGAAAAATCCGTTCGAAAAGATTTCTTGCATGATGACAGATCTTGGTTGCAGGCAGGTGATAGGCATATATGTTACTTTGGTGATCAAAAATCTCCATGATGAGATAGTTGATCACCAAAGTATCCATTGAATTCAAATCAATTATCTTACTTGTCAGCAAGGAGGTGAAAGGGTGAATAACAATAATTATAGGAAAAAGGTTTTCAGCTAGGATTAATACCAAGAGGATTTTTTGGATGAAAATCATGTCTGCTGTATGAGAGCCCCCCATAAATATTTATTTTATTCTGTTTTTAGTATTTATTGTTATAGCGGCAACAGATTTCTGTGAAAATCTGTAAACATTTAAGCTGTCTAACTATCACGGTTCATGAGATACAGCCTGGTGACAGACGGACGGACAGCGAAGTCTTAGTAATAGGGTCCCGTTTGACCCTTTACGTACGGAACTGTAAAAAGAACAGAACACAGGACTGCGCGGCTTGCTTGCATTCTTGGTTGTTGCTTTTGGGCGAGAATGGTTTTCTTATTTCCATAATACCTATATATGTACATACATACGTAACTTAAGGGAATAGGTCAGAAACGAAATTCGTGCGCACATACATACACATTATGTATGTTGGTAGGTATATGGGAAATAAATGTATTGTTTTATTTGTGTTTGTTTTTGTGTAACGTGCAAAATAGTTATTTTGCTGATAACTGGAAACTACCAATGTGGCTTCAGAAGGAACCAATTATCTGGTGACCAAATTTTCATTCCAGATTTTAAAAAGGTCAATGACTCTACAAGCTGATCAAAAGTGCATCATGTCCTAGTATTTATAGTAGTTAGACATACCGGCGAAACTGATACCAGTAATTTATTCATACAGAAATATGCCTTGATTTAAACTCTGTTCTAAGTTACATTATAAGATCCGTTTAAGAAAACACTAGCGAAATAACCCTTAATGAAACTAAAGCCGTTCTAGAGATAGTGTGGAAACAGTTGTTAGAGAAGTGTAGGGATGAAATTAAGCTTAAAAATGACCGATTTGGACATCATTATACTTCAAATTTTCTTCAGGGCAACATCTACACAATTCGATTGTTAATTTAATCCGAATCGGGCACTGTTTTTATCAGCCGCCACATAGAAATACAGAAACAAGTGCACGAAATTAAGACAATTCAAGTTTCTCGGTTTTTTTTTTTTTTTTTTTAATTAATCGCAGGAAGTAACGTAAAATATCGTAATGTTTTGTAACAGGTTAACCATTTTATACAAACCTTTTACATCTTAAACCTTGTGATACAATTTAGTCGACAAAATTTGGTCAATAGTTAATATTTACCTCTATGCCTGTTCGTTTGCTTGTCGAACATAAGCATTGCATCCTCAATCTATAAAACAAGGAAGAAATACATGTATTAGTACGAGTAGGTGAATACACACTTGTAAGTATAGCATAATACTGTTAAGAAAACATATGTATTTTGATGGTTGTGATACGTTCGTTGAATAGTGAACATTCGTATATACCTCCACGATTTCTGGACATACATATGCATACGATTATCATATAAAAAACTACTTGTCACCAATTGTATTATTACTACCATTTTTATTATTACTATCATTGTTATTATTATTATGTACATTTATTTAGATTTTGTTTTAGTTTTCACCTCTCTCAGAAAATACTTCAATTTTTCAACTTACGGAGATATTACATAGGTAGTTGATATCCTGCCTGTGATGCATCCAGATATTCAAATTATTAGCTAAGAATAACACAAAAATGTTTGATTTTCTGAAGCCTGTTCCTCTAAAATATAATATTTGGATACCACAGCACATTCATTGTCGGACATGCTTTGATGGGGCTTTACGAAACAAATATTCCCATAGAGACCAATATCAATTTTCATGCCAAAATTGGTCGAACATTAGAAAAGGACATTTTGGCACGTTTTGGGGAAAACACTGTCGATATATTATTGATTTATGCCGAAACACAATTTTTAATTTTTTTTGTACGGTTTTCATAGTTCGTCGTAATTCTATTTCTCATGAGACTATAAACAAAATTATTAGCGAGAACGTAAGAATAAATTTACACCCATACAAAGCATAGGGAACATTTTAAACTATATCAACATGTTAAAATATATTAAGAAAAAATTATTTCTTAATTTTTATTTATATTTATGGCAAAGGACTAACAAAGGCCTTGTAGGGATAGCCTTCGTATACTTTATGGATCCCTTCACCGCCAGACAGCCTGCCCTTTGAACGTTTGACACACTCTGAAGATGACATACTTTCCCGAGCGCTTTCCACGAGAAAACCGAGCCATAAACTAGAATAGGTCTTACCACCGCAATGTACACCCAATGTACTAACCTCGGTTTGAGGCCCCATGTTTTTCCAAAGGCTACCTTGCACGAATATAGTGCCACGTAGGCCTTTTTGATTCCTTCCTCAATATTTTCTCTCCAACTAAACATCGAGTCCAAGATTATGCCAGATTATTTGGCAGATTTTCCATGGATCTGATCTATACCATTCATACGAGGATAGGTGTATCTTGATACAGCTCTTTTCCTTGTAAAGAGTACTACCTCTGTTTTCGCCGGACTTACTCCCAGGATGACCCAGTTATTCACTAACATCAGTGCATATCTTATTCTATCGCTGAGGACCTGCGGAAATTTTCCAGAGACTAAGATGGCAATGTCATCATTAAAACCCTCCGTCTCTAGAATCTTGACCATTCCGTCGACCTCGAGAAGCCATAGGAGGGGCGACAGAACGCCACCTTGCGGTGTGCCTTTATTCACTCTCACCCTTCCCTTTGCTTTCCCCATCACCGAATTTACAATACGAGTACCCAGCATTTGCCCAACCCAACTGCATACACCCGGGTTTATTTGGGCCGTATGAAGGCTGGACACTATTGCCTCGGTACTAACGTTATTGTACCTTTCATTGTTTATAACGCAGATGAGCCGAATGAAGATTGATGACGAAAGATGTGCTTTTGTTAATTTTTTTTTTTAGAGACTCGCGCAGGTTCAAGGATTTTTATATTCTCTTATGATGTGTTTTAGACACACAACCTGAACGGAGTGCAATGGTTTGGGTCGTTGATGTTCGTTCACTACTCTCAGGGGTGGTTGTCCTAGATTGGACGAGACCCGACCAAATTCCGCGTTGGTTATAGTCCGTAGTAATTCGTTCGAGCACTTAAGTATTGCATACGCAGAGGATGAACTTCAGTTGACCATATACTGTGAGTGTTATGCCTGCAGCAGTACGTCTGGTCACTTTCCATTCACAACTGCGTTGCATACTTTTTGCCGGTATAGGAATTACTTTTTCTTGGCTACGAAGCGAATTTGAACTATAGACCTTCCGCTCGGCGGTCGATGATGTTAAACACTGCACCACAGTGTATATGTATAATTTTAGTGTAGACTATGGATGTTTTTTTTTTTTTTTGGTTCCGGATTGAATTCAGTTTCACTTCCACTATGTGTCCCAGCGCACTTTTTTTTTTATTGGCATACCTTCAAGGCTATGGAATGTAATGTCTGGACATAACCACTGACAACAAAAATAACAACTGGATTGACACTTGGAAAACAGAGATTTATTCGATTGGAACATTAAACGTGGTGCTGTTCGCTGATTTCTTTTAACCTATTTTATTTGAACCTGACACTCGTGGTAAGTGTGTTGAATGTTTATTTCGCGGCGTCCCTCCTCGGCGGAATACTGGCAGAACCCTCCGTAGTATATACTTGCCTTTAAAAAGCTTCTCGACACACGCCGTTCGGAATCTGCATTAAACCACTGTAGGTCCCTTTCACCTGTGTGAAATTGGTAATTGAGAGAAGCTTGGTAATGGCCATGGTCATGGGCTGCCAGCAAAGAAAGAACTTTCCCTTTTACATTAATTGTGGATTAACTTGAATTTCCTTGACTAAAATATTTGAGTTGTAGTTGTAGTATCTTACGTGAACGGGAGCTTAATACTGGCGACGAGAATGGGATTATTGGTAACGCTGGCATCTATTAATTCACATATCCGAGCCCAGAAAGGTTAGGTCTGGAATTTCTAAGGAACAGACTCATTCAACAGATAGGCATTCAATTTTCCAGTTCCTAATAGCTTTGATTAGATCCACTTAACCATTTGATATTGTTAACCCGTCTGCATACGGTTCGTACAAAAGACGATTCGAAATGTTTTTGATAAAAATGGCATTGTTGATAAAGCTTTACGGAAGGCCACATTTTTAGCAATTTGTGGATAGTTGTGTTTTGACTTAGTGGAGTCCCTCATTTCCCCAAAAAAAAGTTGAAGAAGCGGTATATACAGGAATCACCTAGAAATTGTCGGAACATTTTACATGAACACCATCAGAGATCGCCGCATATTATAGATTTTCCAAAAGAGACCAGCAGCCGAGTGAAACAGTGGTAGAATTTATTTTGAAACTTCGTCACCCTATCATCGACTGCAACTTTGATGGGGATGCGGTGGACAGAATGCTTCGTTATAAACTGGTAGCCTTGCTAACGGAAAATTCGATTACTCTTCAAGCAGTTCACGATAGAGCGATTGCAGCGGAAATGAAGGCGAAGAATCAGTAGAATTTCAAAGGGAAATCAAAATGAATAAACTTAATTAAAAGAAAATAGCAGAAAAAGTACTCCCAGGCTAGACCAGACAGTGAAAACCAACAAGTTATCTGCTACGGTTGTGGGAACAAAAGTCACAAGGCAGAGTGTCCATCCCGTTAGGCGAAATACAACAAGTTCGGACGAATATGACATATCAAGAAGTCCAAGAAGAACGAGATCGGTCCATCAAGGAGCAACAAGCGCACCACGTTAACGCAATCAATCCATCGGCATGTTTGAAGAAGCTTGCCGCGATCAGCATTAATGGAGGATTACGGCTCAAATTTAACGTTGATATCTGAGGTGACAGCGAGAAGAGTGCGGGAGCGCAGCTTACCAACAACCGTCGATAAGGTTTGAGTTCGTTCCATTATGGAAATAATAAGATTCCCATCATAGGTCAGACGCACGTTGATATCTTCTACAACAAGAATGAAATTTCCAAAGAACTGGGAAAATATACTGGGGATGTTGTGGCGAAATGTTCCCTACGATCAAAGACATTCCATTGAATCAGGATTGATAAGCAGGTTCAGCAAGAAATCCTAGAACCCACGGAGAATACATAGTGATTGGTTGGCACCAAAACAGGTCCGTGCGATTATCGGAGTACGGTAAACTAGGCACTGTTCTCAAACACCCTTCATTGCTGATATCCTGGGGCTATACCGATAGATTACGTACGACATGCATTCCACAGTCGGTCATTCAATATTTTCAATAGCCTAAACGGACGCACTCACCCATATCAGGTTCATTCAACTTATTTGTGCAAAATGCACAACCGTCTAGAATTACAAATTGCAGGCGCACCGAAAAAGCTGAGTAAACAGTTCACTCGTTGCACCGACGAAGCTGAGCTTACAAGGCGGATATTAGATATAAGACGAAAATATGTATTGTAATCGAGTTAGTTGTGAAATACGATTGGAATAAGGCGGTTAAAATTTGGAAATTGTTTTTTTTTTTTTTTTATAAAAGTCTCAAGAAGAGATTTCAGTTGTAGGGGTGCCCACATCATGAACAGATTGCCTTTCGGTATTTCGAAAGCACCTGGTATTTCCCAAAAGCGTATAGAAGAGTTGTTGCAGGGAATATCAGGGGTCGTGGTATGTATGTATGTTGGCGTTGCAGCCCATGAAGGACCAGAGCCGAGGTTCTCTCAATCACCCATGTTGTGTGTGATTTAATTTTTCCATAGGTAAAAGGGACCTACAGTTTATTGCCGGTTCCGAACGGCGAATTTCGAAAAGCTTTTCATGACAATTTTTCTACAGGGGGTTTTGTCAGAACCCCGCTGAGGAGAAACACCGTGAAAACCGTTCGATGGCATGGCTGTGTCGGGATTCGTTCCCGTGTCATCGGCGTCAAAGGCCAACACACTACCCACTGCGCCACGCGGTGCTCTCGTGGTATACTAAGACGATATATTTATTATAAGCGTAGACTCAGTGCAGTTAATCAAGACCCTTGAACAGGTTTTATAGCGACTCCAAGGAGCGGGACTGCGGCGGAGAAGAGAAAATGCCAATTTGATATAATGTCCGTTACATTTCTTGGATATGGTGTGGATGGTCGAGGAATCCGTTCCTCGCTCGACAAAGCCAAGGCTATTGTGAAAACATCACCGCCGGAAAATAAGCAGCAAACACAGGTTTTTCTCGGGCTGAATATTTTCTACCACCCATTTTTAAAAAAGAAAGCGACGGTCGTTGAACCGTTTCATAGATTGTTGCACAAGAACACAAAATGGCATTGGAACACAATAGATGCGGAAGGATTTCATAAGTTGAAAAAACTGTTGGTAGGTGAGAACGTTGTAATGGTTTACGACAAAAACTTGCCTCTTTCAGTAGTTTTGAGTGCTTCTCCGTATAGAGTTGGTGTGGTCCCTACGCACACATTATCGAATGGACAAGAGCGTCCGTCCCATCTCCTTTTATTCCCGCACACAATCGATGACAAGGAAGCGACACCAATCGGAGCCGGAATAAAGAAGTTTCATAATTTTCTGTACGGCAGAATACGTCGTGGCGCAGTGGTTAATGTGTTGGACTCTGGCGCACGACGAGCAAGTTCGAATCCCGATAACACCAACGCCATCGAATGTTTATTTCGCGGCGTCCCTCCTCGGCGGGGTACTGGCAAAACCTCTCGTAGTATACTTGCCAAGAAAAAGCCTCTCGATTTAAGCCGTTCGGAATCGGCATTAAACTGTAGGTCCCTTTCAGCTGTGTGAAAAAAAAAAAAAACCCCACACAACATGGGTGATTGAGAGAAGCTTGGCTCTGGCCCTTCATGGGCTGTAACGCCACCAAAGCAAGAACTTTTACTATAGTTACGGATCACAGACCACTGATCAGTCTATTTACTCCTGGGAAACGAACTTCGATTACTCTGTCCCCTCGAACGCTAAGATGGAGTTTATTCCTGAGTAGGTACAATTTTAACATAGTATACAGGCCTGGAAACATACTCGCTAGCGCAGATGCCTCAAGCCTCAACATAATCGAATATTGTGATGCGACATGCGATTATTCTGCAATCAAGTGGCATCGCGAAGATGACGAAAGGCGGTAAAACCTTAAGGCAAGCTATGCAGTGGGTTCTGGGGGGATGGCCAGAAATGCAGCCAGATAGTGATGCCTTAATTTCGCAAAAATCAAATAACGGTCAATAAAGACTGTTTGTTGTGGGGAGATCGAATTATAATTCTTCTGGATGCACGGAGAGACATGCTGAAAATTCTTCATGCTAGTCATACAGGTATCGTGCGAGGTTACATCTGATGGCCGAATATGGACTCCGATATAGAGTTAATAGTTAAAAGATGTATCGTTTGTCAGCACTTTAGACCGGACCGTGTAGATATTTAGGTGAACTGCGAAAAAGAACTCCTGAGACGGCGGAGACTGCAAGAAATATCAGGGAAGTAGAGGCAGTGTTAGATAATAATCAGAGGCACTCCATTTCAGAAGTATCTGCACATGAAAATCGTCAAACTACACTGGAGCTGGAGCCTTAGCATCACCAAGAGTACGATACTCCGAAAGATTTAGAAAGAAGAACCTGTAGTTCGATGTAAGAAGAGAAGCGTGTAATGTCTGAACGCAAGCATTGAAATCAAAAATGACAACTGGTGACACTTGGAAAACAGAGATTCATTCGATTGGGAAGTGGTTCTGTTCCCTGATTTATTTTTACCTGACCTTTTTTCCTTTTACATTAATTACGGAAACTTACAGCTCTCTCCGAAAGTTAAAGGGAAAAGGAAGGAGACTGACGTTGACCATTTTTAATGTATGTATGCAGGCATTACTGCTATTGCCATCGCCATTGCCATTACTTCTTAAATAGCTTTGGATATGCAATGAAAGGCTGACCGCCACGAGCGCGTTAAATTCGAACTTGGGATAGTAGCCAAATCGATGGGAGAGAAGTACAAGTATTTCTTGCAATGTGACTATTTCAACCGAGTTGAGTTTGTCATGGACTCACATTGATGAACAGATTTTGCATTCAATTCCACTCTATATTTTTTACTTCGGAGCTAAACATATGCCGCCGCTCCAGTTATACTGCCGAAAAACAGAATTGGGAATCAGAGCATTATTGAGAGTATTGTTTTTGGTAAAGGAGTGAATGGAATTAAAAGTAACAGACATATTTAAAGTGAATAAATACGAGTATATTTTTAGTAAAAGAAATACACTGATAGTGAGAGTTTATATTGAAAAAGACGAAGGGAATAAAAATGTAAAAAAACCGGCCAAGTGCGAGTCGGGCTCGCCCACAAAGGGTTCCGTACCATCTGTATATATAAATATGAAAGAGACTATGTATGTTACCTCATCAGTCATCCCATTAAATCACATTTTTTGTATGATGACAGATCTTGGTTGCAGGCAGGTTATAGGCATATTACTTTGATAATCAAAAATCTTCATGATGAGATATAGTTGATCATCAAAGTGTCCATTGAATTCATATCAATTATCTTACTTGACAGCAACGATGTGAAAAGGTGAATAACAATAATGGGAAATATGGGAAAAAGGTTTTCAGCTCGGATTAATTCATCAAAGACACAAAAGAGATCAAAACTGGGAAGTTTGCTACTGGTTGTGGGATATTATCGACTAACCTTAGTTCAGTATGTCACCAAGGGGATTTTTTGGATGAAAATAATGTCTGTTGTATGGGAGTCCCCCTTAAATATTCATTTTGTTCTGTTTTTAGTATTTGTCGTGGTAGCGGCAAGTTAAATACATCATCTGTGAAAATTTCAACTGTCTAACTATCACGGTTCATGATATACAGCCTGGTGACAGACGGACGGACGGACGGACAGCGAAGTCTTAGTACCCAAAGGTAAAACGGAACCCTAAAAAGCTGGCGAGAAAGTAACGAATAATTTCGTGAACAAAATAAAAGCAGTGTAGTAAGGTATGGGAAAGGTTCATGTGGTCAGACCCAGTTTACACTCAGCCAAATGCGTATTTGTGCGCGCTTATCGTGCAGGACGACGAAGAATACGAAAACATTGGTCAGCTACAATAATGCCGCATTTTTCAGGTATATGTTGAGGGCGCCGTGGCGCAGTGGTTAGTGTGTTGGACTCTGGCGCACGATGAGCGAGTCCGGATCCCGATAACACCAACGCCATCGAATGTTTATTTCGCGGCGTCCCTCCTCGGCGGGGTACTGGCAAAACCCCCCGTAGTATAACTTGCCTGGAAAAAGCTTCTCGACTCACGCCGTTCGGAATCGGCATTAAACTGTAGGTCCCTTTCACCTGTGTGAAAAATAAATCACACACAACATGGGTGATTGAGAGAAGCTTGGCTCTGGTCCTTCATAGGCTGTAACGCCACCAAAGAAGAAGAAGAAGATGTACATACATATGTATATCGCTCCATTGTTAACTACCAACAAATTTCCTAGTGTCAACATATTCTAATGTCTCACTACTCTATAACTTTTCCTAAGATCCTACAATAAGTAGTTCATAATTCACGAGCATACACGAGAGTACCACGAGGAATCATTTATTACAGGCATAAAAAGCAACATTTCACAGTACTCTCATTCTCCCCCTTCCCAATTTTACTACATCCGCACCCAAATGAGCATTTAAAGTTTTGTACCAACCTTCTATTTTTTCGCTTATGTTATAGCTAAGAGAAAAAAGGTAATAAAATATAATTCGGTAATGCGAACAAACACCCATAGATATTGTTTTAGAACGGGTCTACAACGCATTAGCCGCACTTTGAGGTGGCACATCACAACGCTAACGAGTTAATCTCAGAAAGCTGATTAATAAAGCAGAGTATCTCACAACTTGAGAAGGGCGAATGTAAGATGTTTCTTGATGGTAATATTACTATATTATGTTTGTTTCTAAGTATTATTGCGTGACAAAAATATTGCTTGCTGTAGGACCGTAAGTGGTAATAATTTTTTAGCGAAAATATCATCAATGCAGGGTAGGATACAAAAGCATAGCTTAATCTAACAGATCTACTTACATATATCTAAAACCTAAGTATGAGTTTCCAAAGTACAAACACAAATAACAAGAACAAGTAGGTTATTCCATGAAATTAATAGCTGCCTGCAAATTTAAAAGCATATAGTTCTTAAGCAACTAATATGATGGTTATTGTCCCGATTGAAAGGAGCCACATTTCTACAAAGAACATTATTTTTTTGTCTGCCGTATGGACATATGTTTGTTCCGATTAATATGGCTAAGAGAACATTTCGATAGCACCCTGTTTAGGTATAAGAAATAGTACTATGCGAGAGAGTAAAACAAGTATAAGGTGAAAAAAGTTTCCTTACCGGGCCAAATTGTTCGAAGTAACTCTTAACGTCTTCCAGAGTTGTGGGGGCGGAAAGCCCACCAACAAAAATCTTTTTCGTCCTTGTCACCATCTGAAATTGTAAAGAACAAATGCAATTGTTATAATTAACATTTAAGCCAATGCTAAAATAACGCATGGGAAAGGCGAATATGTCTATAGCGACCATTACACCTATATCATTTTTCAAACTTTGTCTATAAAGTGATGTAGTAATCGCATTAATAAGAAATTATTTATTTCAGTATAACTTAAGACAAGGGTAATGTGTATAACAAAGGAGTACATAGAATACAAATATTTACATCAATGCGATACATTTTATATATACATATGTAGTACTGTATACGACCATGCATATGTATAAATATTTATTTGGATAAAAAGTTATGTTTATATTTTCTGTTGGATATATTTACGCGGCAAAGTCAAAAAAATGCTTATCAAACGTTACGTAAGAAAGCTTTCCAATGAAATAAAACATTAATGCAATTGCCAAATTCATATTTTCTTTATCATAACATGGAAACATATTTATTTATGTCTTAACTTCGTATTTTTGGATGGTACTCACAATATTTTTTTTTGTTGGATTGGTAAAATTCGTTGTCACTGGAGGATTAAATGCTTTTATAGCCTGCGTTGGAGCTGAAAAAATCTCCACGGGCTGCTTTACGTAGAACAGATTTATTCCGTAGAGTAAAATTTTGTAAATCTTAGTATATACAGTTGTACTTAGAAACAATACCCGTTGAAAATCGATTTTCACCTTTCCAAGATAGAGATTCTTACTTCACACTTTTTAGATTCATAAATCTTCTTCGTCGAGCTCAGGACCAGAAACAAGCATTCAAATAGTTTTGTCTCTTTCTTATCGTACAGTTATCGCGATTTTATTATACATACATCGATTTGAGAAGATATATACATATATATGAGAGGATATATGCACATATGTATATGAATTTATATATACATGTATATATTATTTCGGCGTCACAAATTTTCTTCAAAACCAGAATTTACAAAGCTTTTTGAAATATTAAGAAAAATCACAAAATGAATTTTTACTTAATTTGTTCAAATTTCGAATATGTTGTAGCAGGACGGCGGAATCGATGCTGACTTCTAGAAAGCTTTACAACAAATGCTTAATTTCCAAAATATCCTCTTAGGAATCTAGTGATGATGCTTCTTTTGATATGAAACACAAGCAGGCAACACAAAAAATTCCTTCACATTAAAAATTGAGGAAAACTCGAGGAAACAACCACTAGCTACTCTATTTTCTGGTTATTGAATCTAGACTGAGTTGAGTTGAGAAAAAATCCTGTTTTGTGACGATAGCCATGCAGTGACGGTAGCGAAGTTACATAGCTTTAGCTTTTCTATTCTTTCAGGGGAAAATTTACTGGAAATGTTGTATACCAACGAAATATGCTGAAGTGGTGACAAAAATCAACATTTCCTATTCCAGAAGCAAACGAAACTGAACGCAAAAGCGGGGGAGGATATTAACATTTTTTTGCGCAAGTCCAATATGACGACTGTTTTTTAATACTATTTAGCACTCATTTGAATGCTGGTTAGTAATATTTCCCAATATCTTTAACCAGTGTTCAAGTGCGTTGGCTTTATTTCGAGGACGAACTATTGGTTTTATATAAGAAATAAATTATCTTCCAGCACAGAATTATTGATTTTCCATTAAATTAAAGGATCTAAAGTAAAAACCTTCAGCTATTATAATAGAAAATGAAAGTTAGCCAAGTACAAACCTTATAAAGCGATATATTTATGGGGTTTACTATACCCTAACGCAATGTCTACAAAACAAGAAACACTGAAAAAATCCTATAGGCACATTAGCTTATCATATCTAAGAACATGGATGCAAAATCGTAGATATATTATATCTTTTCCACAGATTCTCTTTCTTTTTTAGATACATGTAATATTTAATAAGAAAATACCCTGATGGTGAACAGTCAATATTCGGAAAGTGTGACGACAGTTTATTATTGAAAACAAATCTTTGAATTTATGTAACAAGCGTATAAACAGCTACATATGTAGCATGCGCATGGAAACTTAATAACCAAATAGAGAAAGCGCTTAAAATGTTCCACTGGAAACAAATTACCGGAAACAAGTATAACCCCTTTTTCTAAATGTTGGTTGACCGCTAAGTAATATACAACGCATTTTGTTACATAACCAATAAAAAGCGTTCCGTGAGATCATACCTTAATTGACAATCTATAGTGTGCTTAAATTTTCTTTTCATATTAACTCTTCGTCAAATACGTCCGAATATACATATATTCAAAGAAATGAAAAATTTTTTAGGAACGGAGACTCAGATTTATTCATATCAGAATTGCAATTCTTCATATGGTGTTTCTCCGAGAGGTTGTTGAAGAGAGCAAGAGCTGGTGAAAGCGCGGTACAAAGAGACCGGTGTCATGTCCGAAGCCGAAAGAGCCACTGTCAACTCTCTGACGACACGAGTGTCTGCTTATGACTAAATTTGATCCCAACTTAAATTTGGTTTAGAAGCCTAGGTACTTTTATTTATAGATCATAGTAAAGTTATACGCGCATTACCGGCAAAGTGGTTAAAATCGTAAAAGGTGTCAACATTATGGTAACAAATTGAATTGCTCCGTCGAAACGAGAGTCTTTGAGGCTCCTTCTTCCGAGAATAGACTTACACTCATGCCATGATAGCAATTGGTCAACGATCAGCTTCATAAGTCATTCTATTGATACAAGTTTGTCACAAAACGTTATCTGTCACGAAAATTGAGACAATACATATGTATGTATGTTTACTCAAACTAATCTACAGTACTATAAGATCATAAAATAACCAGCAAATCATCAGGAACCATACAGAGACATGAAGATGAAACAAACTTTAAAATGTCCACACTCAGTCTCTCAGAAAACTTAAGGTTGCGTTAAACAGCATTGCCCGATACGTTTATGGTCTTTAAAGATATGATCACATATCAAAGCGGTCGAAAAACCTCCTTGGTACGTTCCTCGAAAATTCCCCCCCGTTTAGGCGGGAGGGGCAATTTTCTAAAAAATGTACGTAATTTGGAAAAAAAAATATTTAAAATCAACGGTTACATCCGCAATGCCGCGATATACTTTTTTGTTAAGCCAGAAACCTCTTCTTTCATCTTGTTTTTAAACAAAGCAGTTTTAGGGAACAGTTTTTGAGAAATAAATTTTCAAACTCAAAATTTTGAAAAAAAAAAAAAATTAAAAAAAAGTTTCGAACTCATTTTTTCCAAAATTTTATGTAATTAAGTACTATTTTTTTTTTCAAGAATTCATTTCTCTTATTAGTTTTTAGTTAAAAACAGAAAACCGGATGCAAAAATGTGAAATTAAAAAAAAAACCCAAACAACTTTTTTCTAAGAAAAACCTTTTTTTTGGTGTTAACGCGGCAGGACTTGTGGGCAAATTAATGTATGAAACATTTAATTGCAATGCTACGGATGTAACTTTTCGGTATGAAGCACTCTCCATACTCTAGATTTGGGCACTCCAAACATAATAGCTATCCTCCTTGTACTAAGGGAGGGATTACGTCGGACCAAACCCGAAATTCTTTCATCTAAGATTGCTGATCCATCTGTAATTGATCTTTCGCTTCTTCGATGCCCTAGCACTCCGTGCTTTCGCAGACGTCGATGGATACTTGAAAACAAGCTACGACTGGGACACCTCCGATTGGGATATCTTTCAACGATTGGGATTAGCTAAACTGTAGCAGAAGTGCATGTCCGTCAATTCTTCTCGAGAGTATGAGTTTGAGAACGTAATGTGGTGATGAGTTAACATCCAATTTGGAAATGTTTTTTTATTAAAAATGCGATGCCTTTTATTTACATTTGGGTTGCAAATATTTTGTTTTTCAATTAAGAAAAATTGAACATATTCGCGCTGCTCGATTTTACAGCGCGAATTTCGTTGCTCCAGTGCAGACTTATGGGTATTTTATAATTTTCTTTAATTAACTGTCGGAGATTTTTAAACAGTGATTTCAGGGTCCTAACCTCCGAGTTTTTTGATAGGTTCCTATTATTCGGTGAGTGCTCTTGTCAGGCAGTTGGCAAAGCGTGGCCAGCTTGCTCTACTATAATCGTAGGGGTACGTGTGGACATACTCTGCCATTTCTGCGAATTCGGCCGGTATTTTGATTACGGCACTAAGTCCGCAATGCTCACTGTCATACTCAACGATACGTAAGCTGTTAGTAGACAATTCATTCGTGTCAGACAGTCTCAGTCGTGAGTCAAGCAACATTAGATCCAGATAGGCGCCGCTTCTAAGGAACGACGGACTATCCGTTGCGAGTAACTTGAGTTACTCAATATTATGTAGAGCCCACCAATGGCTTAGTAGGCTCCCTCTGATGTTGGGTACAAACATTAAAGTTTTCTGCCGGGTCTAGGCGCAGAAATCGAAAAAGTATTTCGAGCTCTGAAATGAAGATATTGGGCTGAGGTGCTTCATGTGCATAGGCCGATACTATATATATGTATACTCCTTCTGTTTCGAAGGGAAATACACACAACACATGCCTCTAGCACCTGGAACCTCTGCACTTTACCGCTATATATAATTTTATATTTAATTTTTTTTTTTAATGAAGATTACGAAACCTCTGCCTTGAGTGGCATTGGGTCGGTCTCTTCGCATTATGCTATAGGAATTGTACCGAATTTTGAGCCTCTGGTTTAGCTTAGTTTCCCTAGTCAGAAGCACATCAGGGCCTTCTTCCTGCAACAGGTTAAAGAGAACGGTGTGTCGCTCGATCCTAATCAGTGAATTTACATTCACAGCCAGGATCTTCAAGAAACTCTCTACCGACGTATCCATTAGGAGTGTAGAGGCGCTAAGTTCGGCAGAAACGAGTAGAGCCTGTTCATTCATTCATGATCCGCTGCTGGAGCTAGCCGATTTGCCCTTGAAAATCGGTAGCAGTTCCACCTCGGCCCCCGGTGCTTTAGGAGCAGCCCAGTGCCTGCTAGTATTGCTGAAGATTGAATACCCCTCGAGGGAGGTATCTTCTCGACCATCTGTCGAGCTTCTTTATTTTGCTTTATCTGCTGGAACTTAGGACAGCCCCGGTAGTTTGCAGGGTGGTCCGTGTTCCCACAGAGTGCGCATAAAATTTGTTCGCGCTTCCGTCGCATTCATTGTACCTGTGGTTCTGCGCACACTTGACACATCGATGCTGCATTTCGTAGTTCCGCTACCGAACTTTCTATCCGCTGCGGTTGTTGCTGCTGCTGGGGCTGCTGTTGCTGCTTTTAGTGCGATTGTTGTTGATTGCGGCTCCTTTTGTTGTTGTTGCTGTTGCAGCTTACGCTGCTTTTCAGCTTCTCCATCCTCCGGATTTCGGCCAATTTCTCCCTCACGGCTTGATGTTTTTGCTGGAGAATTTCCTCTTCGACTTCAAGTCCGTGGCGTTCCTCTTCCGTCTCTGAAGTTGAGAGGAGAGCGAACATGCCATAAGGCTTGGCGGGTAAATATTGTAATGTTGTCAGAACTATGGACATGAAATAAAATAAATATATATAAATATATTACACACTATTCATCTAAGAATCCTACCGCAGCTTACAAAAAGAGCTAATGACCTTAAAACGTCTGAAAAGATCTTCACAAATTGTAGCTAAGAACCATTTCAATCAGGTTAGCATTCGTTCCATTCGTTCAGGAATTACGATGCACCATACGATAACACACCTCTTTCTGCGTCGGGGGTTAAAAATTAAAAAATATGAAATTAAATGGGTGTTTTCATGTTTCCCACTGGGAAGTTAGTCGTGTGGACCTTCTGTAAGTCTGCCTTTGGTCTTCGCTGGGCTTTGCCTTGAAAAGGCTGACTGAATTTACGCCACAGACGAAGGCCGTTTCAGCCACTAAAAGCGTTGATGCTGTCGGACAATGTCTTTCCAAGCCCGGCGTGGAACCGTTCAGCTGAATCTGAGGCACTCGGGCTCATAGAGTCCACAATTACGGGGCACATAGAAGGTTAGCGGTACCGCCAATCTATTATGGGTCAGCTCACAATGATCTAAATAGAAGAAAGCTTCCGGAGGGACGAAGCCGTTCAGCGGGACTTTTTCATGATACATACATATTGCTGGGGTTGTAGGTCCCAGAAATCAAGTTATTGACGGAAATCATTGTCCCTGCAACGTAATCACGCCTTATCAGAAAGTTGTCTATTTGCAAAATTATTGCCCTATTATTGTACAGGATCTCGTTGGAATAGAACTTCGCATACCCCGACTCTGGTGTTTTGTGTAATCAAAGGTAAGTCCTAAGAAATTGCCTGACCAACCGGGACCTCCATAAGTTAAGTTGGCTGCATTGAAACAGCCATCTTGTCAGGGCGAAAATGTTCCGGGCTCTTTCCAGAGAACATCTACGTTTTTATTAAAATATAAGTACTAATCCAACCAGATTCCAAGGTTCCTGACTACACTTTTGTTTGCTAGTGGATGCCCGTCCGATTCAAGAATTGCAAACTTTCGCCAGTGTTTTCCAGTGTCTTCGTAGGGCCTAGATAAAAGCGTTTTGAATAATATAGTCTCTGATTTGTGAAAGTTAATTTTCAACTTCCAGTCATCACATCACTGCTAAATTTTATCGAAGTCAGGTTGCAATAAGATAACAATGACATCGATCGTTTCACCCAATCTGTATGAGATTAAGTCGTCTCGCTTACGCTATTGAATGGTGAAGAGAAACTTTAAAATCATTGATGTAAATGCTGATCGGCGAGTCAAATTCTTGAATAATAGTCATCTGGGAATTTTCACAACGAACTTTCTATCCGTCAACATATCGCGGATTTGCAATGGATATACATAGCAATGGTTTACGTATGCCTAGCCCACTGATTTTGTAATAAATTTCTTCTCACCACACAAGGTCAAGGGCCTTTTCTAAGTCAATCAGTCAGGCACCCGTACATTGGTTCTTGCATTTGTTACATTGGATATCCGTGACGAGTTTCGACGCGACATGTGTAGTCTTGTACCCCACCGTGAAACAGAATTGGTTATCCGAAATGATTTTTTTAGTCTTCAGCCCAATTACACAGGGCTCTGTCGGTTACCTTCTCGAAGACGTTGCTGATACTCGGAAACTCGGATGAAGGCTTATCGAACGGAGTGTGTGCTGCCCAACGAGCAATTATTAAACGCACGCGTTCATGAGTAATTGGCTGTGAGCATTTTTCCGATTTGGAAATGGGCACATACCGATGTACATATGTATGTATATATACGAACTTTCACACGAATTCTTCAGAATCGTATGTCGTGTAAAAACTGAATTAGGGTATATGCATGTACATATGTATGTATCATCTTGATTACTGATTATAGCTGCCTTACATCCTTGACGGTCTCGAGCACGCTGCTTCCAGTTATCAAGACCAAGATGTCTTACATCCGCGATTACTTGGTCTTTATACCGGTCTTCCTCTTCTTCTCGAACCAGGAGGCTCGCAGTCGAAGACCGTCTTAGCTGGAGCGTTGATGTCCATGCGCTCGATGTGGCCGAGCCAGTGTAGGCGACGGAAATGTGCCTTCCTGAATACATCCACATCCTTGTACAGCTCGTAGAGTTCGCGGTTATGTCTTCTTCTCCATTCACTTTCCTCACAGACAGGACCAAATATCCGGCGTAGAATTTTTCTTTCGAAAGAACCCGAAATCAGCTCCGCTGTCCAGCTTTCGGTTCCGTAAAGCAAGACTGGCAGTATGAACTTTTTGTAAAGCATGACTTTGGTCTTTCGAGTGAGGAATTTCGACCCAGGGTGTTTGGACAAGCCAAAGTAGCAGCGGTTGCCAAGGGCGATTCTATGCCGGATCTCCACTGTGGTGTCATTTGTGGAATTTACGTTTGCCCCGAAGTAGACAAACTCCTTAACTACCTCGAACTTGTAGCTGTCAATTGTTATATTTTGTCCCAGGTGGTGAGCGACGGATTGGTTTTTGCTTGACAGCATGTACTTCGTATTGTCCTCATTGGCCTTAAGACCAACTCGTTTCGCCTGTTCTTCAATCGCCGTGAATGCTTCCACAATGTCATGGAGAGAACACGTCAGCTGGATGGACTTGTAGAAGATAGTGCCTTCCCTGTTGACGCCTGCCCGTCGCACTATCTGCTCTAGCATGAAATTAAAGAAGTCACACGCCAGCGCATCTTCTTGCATACTGGACCTAAACGGGCACTCTAAGCTTTACTGAATATTTTTACTTCTGTCTATCGACATCGGATATATTTGTTTTATTATTTGTTTATGTTGAAGTCTAAGAAAAATTTGTTAAAAAAAAAAAAAAACTTTGCATATTATTAATATATCCCTAAGACTATCTAAAACTACACTACCTACTTATCTAGCCTATCCTATTTATATGTATATATGTATGTACATATGTAAAGACATAACTTACAACTAGCTTACTACTACCTAAATCTATAGTCAGCTATTAGCCTTTTATATATTTATTGTTTTGTATGACACTAGGATTCAGCGACGGAGTCTCTTCGAGCCACCAGAAACGCTGCGCTTGTCGAGCCACGTCTGGCTCACGGAGTGCAACATCGGGTTCGTAAAATAAGCCCTTCTCCACAGACCTTCGGGACACGTGGAAGATTAACTGGATTGCCGATTTGTCTTGTATCAGTTCGCGGTTGTCGTAATATAGGAATGCTTCTGGGGGAACAAAGCTACTAAAACGCGCTCTCTCGTGATATAACTCATTTGGGTAATAAGCTCCAGATATCAAATTATTGGTCGAGAACATTGCTCCCGCAACATAACCTATACGGGAACTTATTCGCGTTACTCGATTTTACAACACGAATTCTGTTATTCCAATGGAATCTTACTCTATTTTCTCTATTTACTCTAATTTTCTTTGATCAAATGTTGGAGATTCTTAATCAACGACTTTTATATCTTGACCTTCGAGCTTTGTTTGTCAGAAAACTGCCTGTACAAGAGTTTGAGTCTTGACAAGTGTCTACAAGTTGGTGGTATCGTGATACCGTGGCGCAGTATCGTTTGTCTTATTATTTCGTCCATTGTCAAAGCAGTTAGCAACGCCCCCTTTTATAGTCATTGGGGTGCGCTCAGACATACTCTGCCATTTCTGTAAATTCGTCCGGTATTTGGATTACGAAACCAAGTCCGTTGCGGTCACTGTCGTATACGATGCTATGTAAACAGTTCGTAGACCATTCGTTAGTGTTAGCCAGTCTCAGTCGCGAGCAGCATAAGATCCAGATAGGAGCCACTTCTAGGAAACGACGGAATATCCGTTGCGAGCAGCTTAATGTTATATTCAATGTTGTGCAGGGCCCACCAATGACTTAGTAGGCTATCACTAGTGATGGGTACATTATTGCCGCAATCCCTATGTTGGGCTTTTAGATCTCCGGCCAAAACATTAAAGTTTTTTGCCGAGTCTTAGCGCAGAAATCGAAAGTGTTTCGAGCTTTGAAGATAACATAAGCTAATACCATGTACATCCTCCTTCCGTTTTGAAGGTGGATACACACAACACATGCTTATATATATATATACCTAATATATAATTTTGTATTTAATATTTTTCATAATGAAGGTTGCGACACTTTCGCCTTTGGTGGCATTGGGACAATCTTATAAGATTGTATTACAGGAATTGCGTGGAATTGTGTGCCTCTGGATTAGCTTGCCTAAAACACATCAGGGCTTTCTTCCTGCAACAAAAATGGCGCGTCGCTTCATTCTAATCAGTCAATTAACACTCACAGACAGGATCTTTAACAAGCTCTCTATTACGATTTTAGAGGCGCTAAGCTTTAAAGAAGCACTTACTTTTTAATCTGAAGCTCTGCTTTAGCTAGCGGACTTTCCCTCGAATAGAGAGTGGAATCGAGCACCAGTTCACGTCGGCCTTCGGTGCATTGGGGACAGCCACTAGGGATTTGGGAATGGCATTTGTACCGCTTTAACCTGATCTGCCGCCATTCGGGCATGACTATTTATCCCGTTTTCCAATAAGTCTTACGATACCAGCGGTCTTCAATACGTATAGTGAGGCAATTTGAACATATTTGTTTTTCAACATTTACTTGCATAGTTTTTAAACTCAAACTGCAACTACATATTTTATCGATTAACAAATACATACATTAAGAATAAAATTAATCTCACATTGAAAATGATTTTGTTCGACAATCTTTTGTTTCATAATCCATTTAATTAATTCTGACTGCCTTACCTGATTAGTAGGCTTCAATGGAGTTGAGTTAATTAAACTTTGTAAGCATAAGATTGCGAACTGTGGTTGTCAAACAAAAAAGCGGCCAAGTGCGAGTCGGACCCGCGCATAAAGGGTTCCGTACCATCTGATTATATAAATATGAAAGAGACGTTGTATGTTACCTCATCAGTCATCACATTAAATCACATTTTTTGTATGATGACAGATCTTGGTTGCAGGCAGGTTATAGGCATATTACTTTGACAATCGAAAATCTCCATGAAGAGATATAGTTGATCATCAAAGTGTCCATTGAATTCAAATCAATTAGCTTACTTGACAGCAAGGATGTGAAAAGGTGAATAGCAATAATGGGAAATATGGGAAAAAGGTTTGCAGCACAAGGGATCAAAGCTGGGAAGTTTGCTACTGGTTGTGGGATTTTGTCGACTAAATAGGGTTCCGTTTTACCTTTGGGTACGGAACCCTAAAAAGCATTGTTTTTCACAATCTTTTACTGAACTGTCAGCTTTCATGATTTGGTTTCTGTTTTGTTTGGTTTCAACACTTGACGGTACATACATATGCTGCAAAACTCAATTTGCGTGGATTGTGGGATGCCCATTATCTCATTTAAATTGCGTTTCGAGTTTAGTAAAGAAACAATTTCTTGTATGATAGTTAAATATACGCACACGTGTGTCTATGTAAATATGGCAGGAATGGTAACAGTTTGTCTTTAAACAAGCGGTATATAATGTTTTATTTATTGTTTATCTAATTTGGGTAATTTAAATTAGCCGTTTCTATCTCAAACTTCAATATTGTATATACACACGTACTTACTTTAGGATGTGCCCTTCTGGGAAATGCCACCTTGGGATCGATCTGCAATATACAATAAATGTGAACGTGAATAGAATATATAAACCTATTCTCAATTCGTACCTAATGATTAAATTTGTCAAACATATTACATTCATTCTTGGCATTCATTTATAATACCGGGTATAGAGTAGTACCTCAATAATGTGAATCAAATCAGCCAAAACTTTTTCATATAAAACTGCTTCATTTTGCGATGTTTTGAAAATTAAAATAACGGCCATTTCTTTTTAATGACAAATTATTTTGAAATAGCGAATAACACCGGATCTTTACAATGTCCATTTCTTAATTGGATATCGTATAAGCGCTCAATCTATTAATGATTAACACTTAGGGTAAATAACGTTCTGCACACGCCGCCAAACCATAATCCGCATCTCATGGTGATTATTTTGGGGAATATTGAATACGACGATTTGGTTTATTTATGTATGTCAGGTATTACACCATGCATCTTTTGGACGCGCAACTCTCGGTAATTTTCTTTTGAACTGACATTCCGAGTCCAACGGGCTATTACATTGTGCATCTCTCTATATCGCAGTGTTGTGCTTCTATTTTGACATTTCATTTTCACTTGATATGTGTCATTCAGTGTCGACGTTTGGTGGAGGTCTTTTTGAATATGAAATAAATATGGTATAATGAGGAAATATGGGCATGACATGGATTATAAAAAATTGTGCGCGTCTCATAATTGCTTATGAGCTTACATGTCAATTCCTTTGTCCACTTAAAACCACTCAGTTCACTCAAAATAACTACGCTATCTTCCGCTTTCTTGCAAATCCACACTTAGAAATGTGAAGTGCATGTGAAGCAACATCGCAAAACAAAGAAAAGGAGATAAGGAAATGCCAAAAAGATGCACGAAGTAGCCTACCCGCGCATCACCGTACCGGTATATTTCTATTTCACTGACCATCTCTTTCGCACTCATTTGTGTCCTAGCCACTGATGCATGGTGTAATACGCGACCATGCAACCATTCAACCCAAAACATGATTCCTTGGAAAAGGTCACGAATTTTGCAAAGTGTAGTTTTACAGATCGTTCATTTTTGTAATAAGTTCAATAACAAAAATGGGTTGTTGTGTGGTAAATGAGTCCATGACTTATATTACCAGAGACCATACTTGACAAAAATATATACAGTTTTGCAAGAAAGTGTTTACACAAAGCTAGACAACAACGAATTTGACTCTTCTGTTACAAATTCGGGCACTTCCTATAACTGTATTTCAATTCTGTGTTTGTTTGCTGTTATGTATTAATGAAGTATTAGTAATTGCGTAACATGGAACAAATACTCCATTTAATTTAAAGACGATCAACAACATTAGCAAAAACTAACACACCGAGCATTTCACTGTCAAGAGAGTGTTGGCTCATCAACATAGTGTATCCATCGGCAACTGGTAACAGCTGTTTACTAAACGGTGATCTATGAATATCAATCATCACATTAACGAAGCACTACATAAATGTATCACCAATAGAAAAAATAAGTTATTATCACCTTTTTTCCATCAAGTTCATGTGTAGTTTGTGCTAAAACTTTATCAACTCCGGAAGGGTCACTAAAAGTTATGAACCCAAATCCTCTGCAATATACAAAGGTTTATATACATATATATTAACTTTATAATAATATAATTGATAGTTGTGAGATATTACTAAAAACATGTGCAAACTTTAAACGTTTTAACGTGCAGAACTATGCATGGTACTTATATGGTACATTTAAGGATATTCGCGCGGTAATAAAATTGTGACTCAATTTTCTTTATGGGCTAGGGATTCAGCGTGTGGTATGATATTAAGTCACACAACGTTTATTTGTTCCCCCATGAAATACGTACAAAAATATGAAAACAGCTCAGAATACTATTCGTAGGAAACAACCAAATTCGTAATGGATCCCTAAAGAAAATTGTCAGTTACAGAAACGGATAAAGTTGCATTATGCGCAATCACATCATATTTGGAATGCTAGTTGCAAGAGGCTAATAAATTACCTACGGATCTTTGAGCGCGAAGTCGCAGTGGGTAGTGTTGCGTCATGAATAAACACTACCTCATACATACATATCATTACACCAAATACTCCTACAACGCAACACTTAAGGCATCAAAAAACATTTAGTAAAATGTGGTCTTCCTTAGGTAAAAAAATACTGAAGATAAAATGATCTCAAAAGGATCTTCGGGATTAGGTTGCTCGTGGGAAAGTACTCGTAAAAATAAGAGTAATTAAAACAATTGAATAATAAATGAGATAATAAAGTTCAACCTCCAAACAAAATGCACTTTTGTTTAGTAGTCATATTTAAAGAACGCATTTTTCAAAGCAGTGGATAATATTCTTCACCACGCGACGTGAAAATCGTACTTCAGCGCGTGAAGGATCACAAGATTCAAATACAGAAGAATTCATAAAAGGGCCCACAGATTCCACACTTGTGTGTACACATGTGTCGGTGTGCGAACATGTCTGCTGTGTGTGGACTGGTGCCACACACCGATTTTCGGTGTCAGACACGGAGCGAGTAAAAATCAAAAGTTTTTGATTTTTGGTGTCGGTGCCTCTATCGGTGTGATGTGTACGGGGATGTTCGCGCACATTTAATTCAGTTGCATTGGAATCTTGGTGGAGTTAGGGTCGTCGGAAGCTTTGAATAATTAAAATGTAAATTTGTGATTGTGAATTTTTTAGGTCGTTTATAGATCTATCCGCATCAAGGCCAATCTCGGCAATATAAGCTTACTATGTGTCCATGCCGCCACAGAGGAGAAAGATCACCGACATAAAGACGACTTCTATGATCTCCTAGGCAGAACGTATGCGCAATGTCCCAGCTATGACACCAAAATCGTTCTAGGAGATTTCAATGCGAAGCTGGGTAAGGAAGCTATCTTTCAACGGGTAATTGGAAAGCACAGCCTACACAACACCACGTCAGAAAACGGACTAAGGCTAGTGGACTTTATGGCGGGACATAACCTGGTAGTAGCAAGTACACGATTTCCACACCTCAACATCCACAAGGGGACCTGGCGGTCTTTCGATCAATCGACAACCAACCAAATTGATCATATTGCGATCGACGGCAGACACTCCTCCAGCATCCTAAATGTCCGAACCTTTCGAGGAGCCAACATCGACTCGGATCATTGCCTTGTTGCAGCCAAGGTACGGATGCGAATTTCTCGGAACCAACGGGGTCGAGTAAGAACACCAAAATTTAACGTCGGAAAGCTGCATCGCAGGAGACCGCCAGGACCTTCGCCGATCAAGTCTCCCTCAAGCTCTCTTAGGTCCCGATGCAATCTGCAGAAACCATAGAACAGCAATGGAGTCGTTGTCAGAAAGCCATTAGAGAGGCCGCCTCAGATATACTCGGTTTCTAGCCACCACCGTCGAGAAACCCCTGGTTTGATGATGAGTGCAGACAGGCCCATGTAGAGAAACAGAATGCATACATGGCCACATTGCATCGACGGACGAGAGCTGCCCGCGAGCTCTATGAACAGAAAAGGAGGGAGGAGCAGGCGCTTCTGAGAAGGACAAAGAAGGAGCACGAGAAGCGCGAGATCGAGGAGATGGAGAGATGTTACTGCAGGAGCGACGTTTGACAATTTTACCAGAAAGTAAAACGAACATGTCAAGGCTATAAAGCCAGAGCAGAAGCCTGCAGGGATGAGCACGGACAACTAGTAGTGGAGTCACAGTCGATGCTGAGATTGTGGAAGGACCACTTCTGCAGACTGTAAAACGGCGATGATAGTCAAAATGCCGCCGTCAGGCAGAGCGAACCATTCACAATGGACGAAGACGAAGGAGAATCCCGTCCACCCGACCTAGACGATGTTAAGATAGCGATATCGAAACTTAAGTCTTATAAAACTGCTGGAGCAGACGGACTCCCCGCAGAGCTGTTTAAAGCAGCTGGCGATGAGCTGGTTAGGAACATGCACCAACTCATCTGCAAGATATGGTCGGAAGAACGCATGCCCGATGAATGGAATCTCAGTATCGTTTGCCCGGTCCATAAGAAAGGAGACCCCTATGACTGGTCCCTAAACAAGCCACGTGCAGCCGAGCAACTTGCGGACGCCCTAGACCGCTATAAAGCGGATATCACCGCCATCCAGGAAATGCGATGGAATGGACCGGGTATAAAGCGGATGAAAAACTGCGATATTTACTACGGCGACTGCTATAGGGAGAGAGGGCAACGATTATTTGGATGCGGATTTGTTGTTCGAGGTGCACTAAGGCAAAATCCTAAGCTTTCGGCATGTGAGCGAACGCATCATAACAATCCGCATCAAGGCTACATTTGTTAACATCAGCCTGATCTGCGTCCACGCCCCCACGAAAGACAAGGATGACTCCGCTAAAGATGAGTTCTACGATCTGCAAGACAGAACGTATGCCCAATGTCCCAGCTATGACATCAAAATTGTACTAGGCGACTTCAATGCTAAGCTGGGTAAGGAAAGCATCTTTGAACGAGCCATCGGCAAACAAATGACACCACTTCCGATAACGGACACAGGCTGATTGATCTTGCTACGGGGCGAAATCTCCTTCTAGCCAGTACGCGCTTCCCGCACCTCGATATACACAAAGGCACCTGGCGGTCTTTTGATCAATCGACTACCAACCAGATTGATCACATTGCGATCGACGTCAGACACTAATCCACTATTCCTGATGTTCGAACTTTACTTTCCGAGGGGCTAACATCGACTCGGACCACTAGCCAAGATGCGCTTACGGATGTGATATCCGTGATGAACGCAGCGGAAGAATACAAAGTCATGACGTCAGAAAGCTACTATCGCCAGAAACCGTTCGTGCTTTTACCGATCGCGTCTCCCTCAAGCTCTCTAATACACCTCAATCCTCCACGCTACCAATAGAACACCAGTGGAGCCTTTGCAAACAAGCCCTGAAAAGCACTGCATCCGAAGTTTTGGGTTTCAAGGCTCCACCACAAAGAAACACCTGGTTCGATGACGAGTGCTGGAGGATTGACACAGCGAAGCAGGATGCATATAAGGCCTCGCTGCATAAAAGAACAAGAGCAGCTGGTGAGCTCTACGAGTTAAAAAGAAGGGAAGAGCGTAAGCTTCTCAGGAGAAAGAATAAAGAGCACGAGACGCGTGCGATTGAGGATTTGGAGAGGTGTTACTGCAGGCGTGACGCTCAAAAGTTTTATCAACAGATAAAGCGAACATGCCAATGTTATAAAGCCAGAACGGAAGCCTGCAGAGATGAGAACGGAAACCTAGTAGTAGAATCGCAGTCGATGCTGAGAATATGGAAAAACCACTTCTGCAGGCTATATAACGGCGATGTTAGTCAATATACCGCTGTCAGGCAGATAGATCCATTTCTAATCGACGAAGACCGCAGAGAACTCCGTCCCCCTGACCTCGACGAAGTTAAGATTGCCATATCGAAACTCAAGTCGAATAAAGCTGCTGGCGCAGACGGACTGTCTGCTGAGCTCAAGGCAGCTGGGGATGGCCTGGTTAGGAGCATGTACCAGCTCATCTCTAAGATATGGTCAGAGGAAAGCATGCCCGAATAATGGAGTCTCAGCATCGCATGCCCGATCCACAAGAAAGGAGACCCCTCTGATTGCGCCAACTACAGAGGAATAAGTCTCCTTAACATCGCCTACAAAATCTTCTCTGCCATTTTGTGTGAACAGCTGAAGCCTTTTATAAATAAGCTGATAGGTCCTTATCAGTGCGGATTCAGGCCAGGGAAGTCCACCATCGACCAAATCTTCACACTACGGCAGATCCTAGAGAAAAACCAATGAATTTCAAGTCGGCTCTCACCACCTATTTGTCGACTTCAAATCCGCATACGGCAGCGTAATTAGAGAAGTGCTATACAACGCTATGTCTACCTTTGCCATACCTGCTAAACTCATCAGACTATGCAGGATGACTTTGGAGAATGCTCGCTGCTCCATCCGAATCGGTGGACACCTTACCGATAGTTTTGATGTCAAAAAAGGATTTAGGCAGGGCGATGCGCTGTCGTGTGATTTCTTCAACATCATATTGGAAATGATTGTGCAAAAATCACTGGCCAATACAAGAGGCATACGCCGACGATATTGACATAATAGGTTAAACGTTGGTCTGGCGGTAAACGAGGGCAAAACTAGATATGTGCTATCATCAAAAAAGGACGCTCACCACCGACCTCTTGGTCAGAACGTTCGTATTGGCAATTATAAGTTCGAGGTAGTTAAGGACTTCGTCTACCTTGGCTCCGGAGTGACCTGGAACAACGACATCAGTTCCGAAATCAAACGCAGAATCACTCTTGCTAATCGCTGTTTCTTTGCGCTCAGGAGGCAATCGAGTAATAGAGTATAAGACCCTTATCATCCCGGTCCTTTTGTACGGCGCAGAAGAATGGACACTATGAAAAGCGGATGAGGAGGCCCTTGGTCGGTTCGAGAGAAAGATTTTGCGCGTGATTTTCGGGCCTATAAACGCAGACGGGGGATGGAGGAAAGGATTCAATCACGAACTTTACGGGCTAATCAGGCGTCTACGGACTCAACGCCTAAGATGGCTGGGCCATGTAAAGCGAATGGACACCACAGCTCCAGCCCGGAGAGTCTTTAAATCCAACCCCGAGGGACGAAGAAGCAGAGGACGGCCGCACTTAAGATGGCGCACACAGGTGGAAGGGGACCTCAGCCAACTGGGTGTGCGGCAATGGAAAAGGCTAGCAAAAGATCATGCTAAATGGAGGGGCATGTTGGTTGAGGCCTAGGTTCACCCCGAACTGTAGCGCCCGCTAAGAAGAAGAAGAATACATGAAACGATTGCAATTAATGCACACATCTCATCGTCCACATCACTCGTTTTGATCATTCTTCTTTGAGATCTCTTGCACAACTAAAGTGTGTACGATTTGGTGTGGCGTATGGCGGAATCACACACCAGTGTCGATACACATGTGCGCACACAAATGTGGTATCTGTGGGCCCTTTATGGCCTCTTGGATTACCCAATAGAGTAATACGCAACTGAATTGAAAATTTACTGATAGAGACACGCAACTAAATGTCAAATCGTGCACAGAAGCTGAGCAGAGGTTTGATATGTAGAAAAAAATCAGCGTCAAGGGAAGGAATAATAAATAACCGGTTTGTCAATATACGGATCGTTGGCATGGAGACCAACCACGAAACCGTCACAAAGAAGCATTTGGTCAACAATAAAAAGTATAATGAAGGAAACAACGACAAATAATAGACCCAAAAAATAAGCCCTGGTTCGACGAAGAATGCGAAAAAAGTGGAAGCCCCTTATATTTTAAGACTACACGCTACTGATGCGGTGACACGTACGAGACCTACGGAAGGCGAATTCAGTAAAAATGGACAACGGAAACATGAGAGCACTCGTTAGCAAGAAAAAATGGCTTGAAGAAAGGAATACCAAGTCAAATAATGGAAATATTGTTTTAGACAACGAAAGAGTTGTAATTCTTTGAGGAGATGCAAGCCGCTTTGGAAAGCGATGAGATTCTTAGAGCGTAGAATTCCCATCCATTGAGAAAGTAAGAGAAGGAATCCACAGGCTTAAGCCGCAGAAATACATTAAATTAATAAAATATGCAGAGTCACTAACCAGCCTGGAAAGACCCAATCCAACCAATAAAAATAGTAATAATAAATTACAATAATTAATAATAATAAATAATAATAATAATAACAGGCGATAATGATAATAATTATAAGAATAGTTATGACATTAATAATAATAATAACGATAATAACGTGTAGTAATAACAATAATAATATACCTTGAACGACGGGTCGTTGGATCTTTCATGACCATGGCTTCAGATATGCTTCCAAATCTATTAAAGTAGTCTCTTAAGCTCTCTGAAACGAAAAACAATTCTAATTATTTATTTAGTTTGACTTTCTTGTGTTGGTGGATACGACAGATTGTTCACACTACCAACTTATTATTGAGTGTTTTGAAAGGTATTTAACATTTTTCAAACAACAGACAACTCAAAGAAATCTCATCAGGCCTTGAGTATGTAACAATGTATACATGCATGCTTCGAATGAAATGTTCCCGAATCTATTTCGTTGCCTGATTTTGAGATAACTGGGACGAAACCGATTTTACAATACAATTTTATATGAGGTTCCCTTTCTTAGTAACTTAAAATCGCCAATTGAAAGTTTTTGCAACTCTTACTACTGTAGTTCTAGTATATGTAACTATGCATTGAATGAGAGTAATCCCTTGTCATTTTAGTTGTACCTTCTCGGGATACTCGTTAACTAAAAAGCCCTCGCGAATGTACGTACATATACACGTACGCATAGGCATCTCTCTAAGGTTAATGTATTTGAGTTACCATGAAAGGCGAGCAAATTCGAACCCACTACAATAACTTCAACATCTAGCAGGTTCAAGAGTTTTTATATTCTCTTATGATGTGTTGTTACACACACAACCTGAACGGAGTGCAGTGGTTTGGGTATAGACCTAGATAGGACGAGAGCCGACCAAATTGCGCGTTGGTTATAGTCCGTAGTAATTCGTTCGAGCACTTTGGTATTGCATACGCAGAGGATGAATTTCAGTTGACCATATACTGTGAGTGTTATGCCTGCAGCAGTACGTCTGGTCACTTTCCATTCACAGCTGTGTTGCATACTTTTCGTCCGTATAGGAATTCCTTTTTCTTGGCTAGGAAGCGAATTTGAACTATAGACTTTCCGCTCGGCGGTCGATGATGTTAACCACTTCACCACGGCCAACCTCTATTTAATTCTGAGCATTCTACTATTTTCTAATCAAAAAGTTTTTTTTTTTTAAGTTAACATATTGGCAGTAAGAATTTATTCGTGATGTTTGGAGTTATCAAGAAAATATATTGTTTGTTTAAAATTAAATCGAACAAATTTATTATTTCCATTACCGTTCTTTGGTAGCCACAATTTTTACACATCTTCTGAACAAAAAAGAAATCCATGCCGGAAGAACTCCTTTATTTGTAGTTCGCGAATCGGTACATCTAGCTTTAGCTCGGACAGGCTATAAATCATTGGCCGAAACAAGTGATATTCAGATGGAGAGAAAAATTAAGAAAATACTACGAGTGGAATACGACATCCTATTTAAACGTTCCCAAATACGTTTCGACGGGTTTTGCAACGGCAACACTTCAATGCTTATTTCAAACATATTCGTTGTAGTGGTAGCGTTCTGCAGTGCTGGTAGAATTAGCTTAAGGCGGCCCATAGTAAAACACTCTCTCCTGGTCCCAGCAAACACTGAGCACGAGCTTGGATCCATGACTCTTCGACATCGCCGTTGCTATTTAAGGTTGAAACAGCTTAATTCATATCTTTTTGTACTTGGAATTGTCGTACTAGATTTACTTGTACACAGCTGAAATAATACCTTTGACGTTTATGAGTCGCTTGCAGTTAATATTGATGGTTGGATGGGTTTGCAATTGAAAATATAACAATTTTATTCATAGGTGAAAATACGTCTTCCTACATGATTTGCTCACAATTCATATGGTAGGTATCCAGTCTGTCTGCTTTTAGATCGTTCGCTGATACTGTTGAAAAGTAAATTTTCAACTATTGAGACAATTTTTGAAATGTTTGACTTAGATCGTTTATGAACGATTCTTCTAATTCTTCAACTTCGATTTATGTAATCGAAAATAGTAAATATAAATTACTTGGTGAAAACTTACTACAAATATAGTGACTCTGTAGTGCTCGTCGACACGTTTCGTGCAAACAAGTATATTATAGTCGGCATTATACTTCGTCTAAGCGTATTATAGACGAAACTGTAAAAAACTCAAATAGACTGGCTTCGATACCGAACATTTTGCACGTTGAGCACACCATCGAGGTTTATCTTACGGCGCATTATGGAGTATTTTATATTTCAATTTGCATTTACACCCTTATAAAAGTCCGTTGACCAGAGGATGTATAGAATAGTATCGTCACATACTGAACTAAGGTTAGTCGACAATATGTTTGGTTCTTTGATGAATTAATCCTAGCTGCAAACCTTTTCCCCATATTAATTGTTATTCAAATTTTCACATCGTTGCTGTCAAGTAAGATAATTGATTTGAATTCAATGGACACTTTGATGATCAACTACATATATCTCATCATGAAGATTTTTGATTATCAAAGTAATATACCGATAACCTGTCTGCAACCAAGATCTGTCATCATACGAAAAATGTGATTTAATGTGATGACTGATGAGGTAACATACATAGTCTCTTTCATATTTATACGTATATACAGATAGTACGGAACCCATCGTGCGCGAGTCCGACTCGCACTTGGCCGGTTTTTTTACGTTAACAGAAAAAAAGTTCGCATACGGGCAAGTAAAATTCCATACGCAACTGCTGAAAAATGTCACCGTGCTGTAGGCAGCTTGGTCTGGTGCTTTCATCGGTCCATATTTCTTCTTTCTTTCTTTTATTCCACATATAAGGATGCTATATCTCACAAACCTACTTTTATTATTGTTATTATGAATATTATTATTATTATTATTACTTACACCCAAGAAAATATTTTCTTCTATTAGACTCAATAATTCGTTACTCATAGAGAAATGGTGCACATGTACGTACATACATATGTATCTATGTATATCATTTCAACCGAAATTGTTGTTTCGTTTGTAACAAAACGTTTTTTTTTTTTTTTTTTTGTTTTTATTCAATACAAATTATGAAGGGATAAAAAACATAACCAAACAAACAAACCAACCTGTGTATTTTCATTTGGAAATACATAAATGATTGATTAAAAAGGAAACGTCTAATCGATTGCTGTGTTTCAACGTGACTTCCTGAATTATGAAAGGAAGCGATTTTCCAAAGGATATTACATTTTTGGATAACTTGCTTAGATAAATGAAATGTATGTACATACATATGAGCGGTATAACTGGAATGAACAGAGACACGAGGGCATATTGGACAGCACATACATACATATGAAATGGTTACAGATATTGGAGGGGTAAGGTTGCTTGGAGTAGCGGATGGTGCTATAAAATAACTACCTCACATTACAACAAAAAAGGACTTAAGGGATTTGATTTTTTTTTATACCAACCGAGGTGCAGTAAATGTATGTATGTATGTTGGCGTTACAGTCCATGAAGGACCAGAGCCGAGCTTCTTTCAATCATCCATGTTGTGTGTGATTTAATTTTCCCATAGGTGAAAGGGACCTACAGTTTATTGCCGGTTCCAAACGGCGAATTTCGAGAAGCTTTTCATGACAATTTTACTACAGGGGGTTTGTCAGAACTCCGCTGAGGAGAAACATCGTCAGAGGCCAACACACTACCCACTGCGCCACGGTGCTCTAAATGAGTGCAGTAAATAAGAAACAAAAAAATGGAAGAAATCATATTCCAGCTCAGTAGGCGCGTGTAGAACCAATTAGAGTTAGAGAGGGTACGGGGGTGGGACAAGGTCGCCTGATCACTGCGGCCACGAGTGGGCCTATTGTGATGTCCCCCACTTACAGTTCACTCAAAAATCCTGAGTTCGTGATAAAACTTAGTATACTTTTGAGTGAGCTAGCAGCGATTTCTTCTGCTTCAAGATAATACTTGCCTAAGTGACGAAGACGTGTACTGACAAGGCAGTTACAGTATGTGCTCTGCTGTTTCTTCGTCTTCATTACACATTCTGCAAGTGTCATCTTGTGTAATGCCAATCGTTTTGAGGTGTTTGTTGACTGGGCAGTGTCCAGTAAGGAAACATGTGATTAAGCGAATCTGACTCCTCGAAAGCATGAGGAGTTGTTTCGTTCTACTGAGAGACGTAGTTGGGAGGAACAACTTGGCTTGTCTGCTACCTTGTCTGCTCGCTTGTAACCAGTAGTGATCCGTCGTGTTCCTTAACCATTTGTTTACGCAGCATTTGGTGGTGCTGATGGGTATGCCGCAGAAAGGCTGTGGCATCATAAATGGTGATGCAGAACCTTTCCTTGCTAGTAGGTCCGCCTTTTCGTTGCCTGTATGGCCGCTGTGTCCAGGTATCCAAATGAGATGAGCTCTGTTTGTGCTGGCCAGCTGGTGAAGTAACTGTAGGCAGTCCCATACCAGTTTGGAGGTGATTTCACAGCTCTTTAGGGCCAGAAGTGCAGCCTTGCTGTCAGAGAGAATATAAATGTTTTTGTTAAGTACATTTCTGTTTATATTTTCTCTGAGGCAGAGTTCTATAGCAAATATCTCTGCTTGAAAAACGGAGTTATATCTGTCCATGCTGACGTAGATGCATGTGCCTGTAGTTGCTCCGTATACTCCAGCCCCAACGCCTTCGTTCGTTTTGGAGCCACCTGTGTACCACACGTAGGATCCACGATTGAAGGAGGGTCTATCCTGTTCCGAGTTTTGTCGGTTAGGGAATGTGATCTTGTAGTTTTGGCTGAAGTTGTATCTGGGGAGACAGTTGTCTGTAAGAGATATCTTCAGGATTTCATGCTCTGTTTATATTACGGCGGAAGGATAATGCATTGAAAGTTGAGAAGTATGCGTGGATTGACGACACCCTGTCCGAAATGCTTAAGACAGCGGATAGAAAAAAACCCTCTGGTCTCGCCATAATAAAAGGGCATATCAATTCTAAATCTCCCTTATTACATCTGGTGACGACCTGTTTTCATCCTAAGACATAACTCCTTGTGCGCGTGCAAATTAAAAAAAGGTTCATACCAAGGAATTGGGCGCGTGTTCTTGCGTTATAATAGAGCTCAAGAAAGGGGATAATCAGTAAGGCTTCTGTCCCAATAATACTTAGTGCTACCCGCTAGATTTGAATTTACAAATGGCAACTGAAAAGGTTAAAAAGAGTGCCAAACCCATCAATAAATATTTTCACCGGCCAAGCTCTCTGGACTGCTCTACTGAAGTACGAAATGAAGGGTATTTTTTTTAAATATATAAGAAACTACATACGCATGTATATGTGACAAACTGTATTTATACACAAGTACAAAATAGAGTAGAATGTCATTTCAAAAAACTTAAACGTATACAAGAAGAGATTAAGGGTAGGGTGACCCAGCGGGAAAAAGTTACACAAAGTAAGTATTAACAAAATATAATTATTGAATTCGGAGGGCACTTAATAAAAAAAACTGCAGCATACTAAATTGAAATAAAGCAAAAAGGATGTTTATACCAGAAGACCAGAAATAATAGATTCAAACTCCATCGAGTTGAACTCATTTTGTAAACATTCCATATGAAGTTATTCTCCTGATACAATACGGTAAACCACTGAATAACCGACGAGATGAAATAAAGTAGAAGTTACGGAAAGCAGTGGTTCAAAATTTAAGAATAGTTAGCACATTTGCATGATTATCACGTAAGTTATAGTCAATGATTAAACGAAAATGACGGTTACCAAGCTCCATGAAGAATAATTTTAATACTTTAAAGCGGTACAGGTCACGAACAGGCAGGATTTTTAGATCACAGAATAGGGTTTGAAAGGTTGAATTCTACTACAATACACACCAACCCAGCAAGCTATAGCATATTGTAGTTTTGATTAAAAAATTCCAAATTAAATTACACTTAATAGTTTAGTTGAATAAATTCTACGTAAATAATAAAAATTTCGTAGCGTGCAACGAAAATATTTTTTCAAAGAGTTCGCGTGATTCGCAATACTTAGTTTTTAATCAATTATTAGTCCCATATACTTAGATTCATTAACACTTTCAATCGAAAACAATTATCACTACAGATTTGATCACTATAATATAATTTTGGGGAGGGCAACTTGACGCGCTGTGGCGCAGTGGGTAGTTTGTTGGCCTCTGACTCCGATGACACGGGATCGGATACCGACAACAGCCATGTCGTCGAACGTGTTTTTCACGGTGCTTCTTCTCAGCGGAGTACTGACAAAACCCCCTGTAGTATAATTGTCAACAAAAGCTTTCTGAATTTCGCCGTTCGGAACCGGCAATAAACTGTAGGTCCTTTTCACTTATCGGAAAAGAAAATCACACACAACATGGGTGGTTGGGAGAAGCTCTGGTTTTGATACTTCATGGACTGTAACGCCAACATACATACATACATACAACTTGACTCGCAATAACAATTAGCCAATGTATGTATACATATCTACTACATTCAGGTGCATGAAAGTATACATTTGCGAAAAATTGATTTGCAGAACGGAAACTGTAAAACATAACTGTTGTTTTAGAGCTCATAACTGAATTATATTCGGCAAACCAGAGTCTTAATAAATATAGGCCGTGGTTTAAATTAGCAGTTAAGCTCAAAGCACTATTTGAACCGTATGAAAATCCGATATCGTCGGCAAAAGCCGAACCTCTAAATTAAAACTTAACAAGGAATTCATATACACGAAGAACAGAATTGGATCCAAAACAGAACCTTGAGGAACACCAATTTTAACTCTTTGTGACCTGTTTTGAAGATATGACCTTAGCCAGTTGAGCATAAAACCACGGAATCTGTTTTTCTTCCGGTTTCCTAAGCAGGATATCTTGTGGTACCTGTGCTTGGGGTAACAATGTTACGTATTACCATCTCCTCTCTTCACATTGTGTATTCCACTTTTTTTTTTTTGAATATCTAGAGAGAGCGTTTGATATTTCGTTAATATTAGATAATTTCGAGGGCGCCGTGGCCTCGGAAATAGGGAAGTGGGTTAAATTTAACTTCCAGCATTTTTTTTACATAGTTACACGTGGAGCTAATTAAATTATGTTGGAAAATACTCCGTTTTAAAATAATTTTAAGCATGGTGTGAAAAAATCCCTATTTTATTTAGAATTATCTAATCTTCTTCTTCTTTGGTGGCGTTACAGCCCATAAAGGACCAGAGCCAAACTTCTCTCAATCACCCATGTAGTGTGTGATTTATTTTTCACCCAGGTGAAAGGGACCTACAGTTTAATGCCGATTCCGAACGGCGTGAGTCGAGAAGCTTCTTCATGGCAAGTTTACTACGGGGGGTTATGCCAGTACCCCGCCGAGGAGGAACGTCGCGAAATAAACATTCGATGGCGTTGGAGTTATCGGGATCCGAACTCGCTCATCGTGCGCCAGAGTCCAACACACTAACCACTGCGCCACGGCCACCTCAGGTATAATTATTGTTTCATATCATATATCAATATTTTATTGTTAATTGTCTCTAGAGATTCGGGTTTATGGAGCGACTATAGCTGCCCTACTACTTGCATTATGAGCGTTCTCTGAAGAATTCTTCCTTATGGTGTATATTACTGAAACATTTATATTTAAGTTTATTTGTGTACGCCAATTGACTTTTAAAGTTATTTGCATTTGCACTACAGCTATATCAGAACGTTTATTTAAATTGAGGATGATTGTGTCATCAGAAAATGTGGCAACCATAGAGGAAGTAGTTACAGCAAATAAACTGTACAATAAAGGTCCGACAGCATTCATTTGTGAGACCTTTCGTCTCTATATTGCACATAAAAGTTGCGATCGGTTATATAACTGCTAAAAGTGTGCCAGTAGTCCAATAGTAAGACTTGGGATGGATTTTTCTGTAATGCTGCGCGCCACAAAGGGTTGAATGCCTTCGCTGCGTCAAAATATACAGCTACAGAAAAAACTCTTCGCTCTATGTTTGCTGCAACGTCGAATGTTGTTTGCTGAATGTGAATTCCGCTAAGACGTTACTTGAGCCTATGAAATGATACTCCAATTCGGACTGGTTTTGGGGCAGCTATTATTTCAGCCACTGTAGTACCTGAGCATAACAAGCATGTCTCTTCCCACGCATTTCTGCGTACAACAGATACATTTTTATCATGTTTTTATCTGAATTGGATAATATTTTACAAAAATATCACAGGTGCACATTCTACTCCACTCGTTTACTTATAAAGTACATAAAAAATATTGGGATACATGGAATAACCTTATTATTTCCCCATTTATCACAAGGCAAATACATGAATGGGATTCTACTGCACAAATTAAAAAAACAGAAAAGAAGAACTACAAACTATCGTGTCATCAAAATAATTGTGATAAGTACTAAGTTTCTCGGTTCAACAATTCCGTAACATCAGTCACCAACCTTTTTCAAGACAGCATTCTACTTATGTTTTATCTCCAATAGCTATCATATCCTGAACCAGAATCCATCAATTTTAAGTAGCTCTTTTTTAGATGATCCTACCGCACCAGAAACTCCAACACAATGAAGAAATTATGCTTTGATTTGCAATTTTGAACAGCCTACATCCCCTAACGTTTTTAGTTTTCCCGTCATATTGTAGCATGTGTGTAATGAATGAGTTTCATACTTCCTCATTTTCCTTGCATTACACCCTACATCATAATTACGTATTGTTTCAATTCGTTGTAGTACACATCTGACATACATAAATACATGTGCATACGTTTAACGTAAAGATACAAATATACAATACCTACATATTATGTATGTATATTTAAGTGTTATGCTTAAGTTATTATTTTTACTATTTTTCGAGAAATGTTAACAAGTAATTGATGCAAGCAAATGTGATACTAACATAAATACGTACATATGTCTATGCATGCAATTTTCTTATATACATAAGTATATTATAGCTATCATTGAGGTAATTTGGAAATTAGAACAACCTTTGTATTCGGCCGACTTCTATATGTCAAACGATGAGGAAAAATGTTTGTCTTAAAGTAAAACAAATCAGAATAGGCGCAAAAGCTATGCTCGCCCTTCCTCCCATAATACACTTATTAAACTAAAGGATCAATCATTATACATGGTGCCCCACGAGCAATGTGCCATAAAGCCAGAGCGTGTAGGTCCGGTCAAACAAGAAAAAAATCATATGGGGGGGGGGGGGGGGGGGGGGTTCTATTCCGCACCGTTTAGGCGGGAGGGGCAATCTTCTAAAAAATTGACTTAATTTGGAAAAAAAAAATATTAAACATCAACGGTTACATCCACAATGCCGTGATATACTTTTTTGTAAAGCCAAAAACCTCTTTTTAGGGTTCCGTACCCAAAGGTAAAACGGAACCTTATTACTAAGACTTCACTGTCCGTCCGTCCGTCTGTCACCAGGCTGTATCTCATGAACCGTGATAGCTAGACAGTTGAAATTTTCACAGATGATGTATTTCTGTTGCCGCTACCACGACAAATACTTAAAACAGAACAAAATGAATATTTAAGGGGGGCTCCCATACAACAGACATGATTTTCATCCAAAAAATCCCCTTGGTCACATACTGAACTAAGGTTAGTCGAAAATATATTTGTGTCTTTGATGAATTAATCCTAGCTGCAAACCTTTTCCCCATATTTATTGTTATTCACCTTTTCACATTGTTGCTGTCAAGTAAGATAATTGATTTGAATTCAATGGTTATTATCAAAGTAATATGGCGATAACCTGCCTGCAACCAAGATCTGTCATCATACAAAAAATGTGATTTAATGTGATGACGGAGCCCTTCGTGCGCGAGTCCGACTCGCACTTGGCCGGTTTTTTCATCTTGTTTTTGTACGAAGCAGTTTTAGAGAATGGTTTTTGAGAAATTAATTTTCAAACTAAAAATTTGGAAAAAAAAAATTTCGAACTAACTTTTTTTCAAAATTTTATGTAATTAAGCACTAATTTCTTTTCAAGAATTAAGTTCTCTTATTAGTTTTTAGTTAAAAACAGAAAACCGGGTGCAAAAATGTCTTGTAGTTTTTGAGAAATTAGAAAAACCCCAAACAACTTTTTTCTAAGAAAAACCTTTTTTTGGTGTTAACGCGGCAGGACTTGTGGGCAAATGAATGTATGAAACATTGAACTGCAATGCTACGGGTGTAACTTTTCGGTATGAAGCACTCTCCATACTCTAGATTTGGGCACTCCAAGCATAATAGCTATCCTCCTTGTACTAAGGGAGGGATTACGTCGGACCAAAACCGAAATCTTTCATCTAAGACTGCTGATCCACCTGTAATTGATCTTTCAATATATGTACATATATACACGATTGTTTCACTGCCTCAACAGGGTTTGTGACTCTCTTCAAATTGAACCATTATGGCGGTTTACAGATTTAAAAAAATTTCTTTTGACAAATTCAGTAGAAAAAAAAACAGAGAGAACTTTTCGTATGATTGAATATTAGCACTTAATTTAACTTAATCGTTGGAAGAATGATATGGGGTATTAGTTACGCTATATTATATTTCATGACTAATAATTAAAAGTACAAAAAAAAAAAAAAACCAAAGAAAATCAGAATGGGGATAATAAATTACAAAGAAATTTAATTCAAATAATCAAAGCAAAACAAATCTAACCATATCTAACCAGCCTCATCCAGATCTAGTCTGAAAGGAAGTATTACTGACAAAATTGAGAAGTATTGACAGCTGAGCGAAAAGCTTCTCTAAAATTTGTACATTTTAAAATCAGTCTTTGAAATGGTCTTGTAATTTTCTGTCAAGAACATCCCGAGAGGTAGAAGTAGTATTGCTAAGGTTAAAACGAAGAGTTTATATTTTTTTTAAGAAAAAAAGAAAAACACAAACAAAAGAACATCACTGTTGGAACTTTAAGGTTCCAGATTTTAAGCACAAGCTGCTTCAAATCAAACTATAGTTGTTGGAGAATTAAAGTTAGATGGATTGGATTTGCAATTAAAAACTTGTCACAATGCGTAGACACATCAGGTTTGGGAATAAACTTGCGATCTCCATGGAGAGAAGCACTATAGAATAGTTTTAAAAAAACGATAGAGAGTATGGACCGAATTTGATAAACAATCAAACGATTTAAATAGTACCAAATTAGGGCAACTTAAAGGGCGTCAAGTGTAAATTTGTCAAGTTTAAATTATGATTCCCTAAAAATAACATTGTCTGGTAAGTGAGAGGGATATCATTCGACGCGTGGTGTTACTCACTTTAATATTCGACGTGCAAGTGCGTGGCCCACAAATTATATGGCCGTGGGCTCAAAGTCTTAGACAAGAAGGCAAAGCTGCTAACAAAAATCTCCAGAATCGTCAGCGGCGATACCAAAATATGTAGCAAAATTATGTATAGTTATGCATTTGTGTCCCGTGTTCAAAAATATAAAACGATTTCAATAAGACGGCCAACTCCACATCCAGTTTGAGTGTCAATAAACTAAACAGCAAGTGGGTATCTTAGTTATCGGATTTTACATCATGCGACTGTTTTTTTAATGGGAACGCCTTAAGTTGATAGGTTGCCAGTAATAGCTCTTAACAATCCAGACTCTACAGAAAAATATAGACTCTGAAGTTGGTACTATTGAACTAGCGTCTGCTCTCGCATTCTCACAGATTTTAAGATTCCGATTGCAGGAATGTGTTGAGAGACAGAAATTAGACAAAAAAACATACAATTGCAACATATAAATAAAATATGAAAATAAAACAAGACTGTACATATATTGAACCTTAAAATAGTTCGCTATGCACCCTTTAATTATTTAAAAAAATCCGAATATATGTATTAATTACATAATGTATGTTGGCGTTACAGTCCATGAAAAACCTGAGCCGAGCTTCTCTCAGTCACCCATGTTGTGTGCGATTTCATTTTCACATAGGTGAAAGGGACCTACAGTTTTACTGCCGGTTCCGAACGGCGAATTTCGAGAAGCTTTTTCATGACAATTTTACTACAGGGGGTTTTGCCAGGCTGTGTCGGGATTCGATCCCGAGCCATCGGCGTCAGAGGCCAACACACTACCCACTGCGCCACGGTGCTCTCGATTAATTACATAAGCTAATAGAAAATATTATATGTATGTCTATATTTGAAAGATGCTAAGTTTTAATTTATTTACTTTAACTTTGTCTTACTTAAAAAATGACTTTTGTTCATTCAAACATACATTTTGCTTACCTGGACTTGTTTGCCAACTTAGACCACCAATAAACATTTTGCTGAAATAATTTAAGAGAAATAAAACATAATTTAATATTGAACTGAGCTAATTAATACGACTGATTAACAAATATTTAAAGTTAAAATAACTCCCCTAAAAATATTTAATTTGTATGCTCTTAGTTCTCTGTCTGAGTAGAAATAGTTTTCAATTCTGAGACTAGTAATAGATAACAAGGTTAGAATGATATACTGAACTGTACACAAGGCTGAATAATTATAATTGAATCACAGAAATCAAACCTATGAAAATAGGCAAGAACAAGAGAAGATGATAGCTTTTATCAAATAAAGCTGATGAATAAGAAAGAATTCAGATAGTGAAATACATGACGTGTATTAAAAAAAAAAGAGAACATTTTTATTGTAAACATTATTACAAATATTAGTTTAGAAAAGTCCAGATTGGTGCGTCAAGCTAGAGTTGCTTTTGTTCCATTAAAGCCAATCTCGCTATTATTTTTTTGAGTAAATTTCATAACGTTGGGTTATAAGAGCCACGACCTTGTTCAAAATCTTCGAATATCTGCTGTACTATTTTCTATTGCTCTATACTTCAACAGATAATATCCAAGCAGTCTTGCGTGTTTAATATAAGTTTAATGTCAGTGAAACAAAACGCTCGTAGCTTTCATGTAAACTGCTGTTGCAACTTGATGGGCTTATTCAGTTATGCAAAAATGTCGCTGAATTATTATAAATCGTACTTATTCATTTCATTTCTCTACAAAAAATTAACGACAAATTAAACAAAAAGGCAATATTTCCGAATTTTATTTTCTCGGATATTTCTCGCATTAAAGTACCTATACTTACCAATTTCATATTAGAATTTGTGACCCGATTAGGCAAATGAGAAAAAAAATGAATATGCATATGGCTTTTAGAGGCATCCTTTTTTCGTGTACCATTTTCTCGGCTTGCGGATCTTAAGAACAAGTGGTATTCCTTGAAAAGGTTACCAGAAAACAATACAATAATTTTTATATTCCTCATTTTTTCCACAAATAAAAAAAAATAAAAATAAAATAACAAGTATTGTATGTTTCGAGAAAAAATAATGGCATGCATTTTAACCTATTTGATTTGGCGCGAATTCACATTTTGAAGGATTGATAAGGCTTCGCAAAAAAGATTTATTGACGGTTTGAGTGGACCATTCAAAGTCAATCATTTTACTTTCGAGTGATTAAAAGTCAAAAGGAATGTATTGTCATCGTGTAGAGGGACAGATACTTGTTTGATTTTTTACTTTGTAATTTTTACGCCCTTCGATGGATATAGATTTAACTTATAAATAACGTTCAGATAATTAAACTTCATCTTTTCGTGGTCATTTTGGATTTTTAATCGTAAAAAATAGCCTCTTGAGGAGGAGAAAATTGACTGAAATCGAATTTTCGCATAAGATCTTACTTCTTCTTCTTCTTTGGTGGCGTTACAGCCCATGAAGGACCAGAGCCAAGCTTCTCTCAATCACCCATGTTGTGTGTGATTTATTTTTCACTCAGGTGAAAGGAACCTACAGTTTAATGCCGATTCTGAACGGCATGAGTCGAGAAACGGAGGGACGCCGCGAAATAAGCATTCGAGTGCGTTAGTGTTATCGCGATCCAATCTCGCTCATCGTACGTCTGAGTCCAACACACTAACTACTATGTATGCCACGGCGCAGTTATATTCTACCTCAATTCATTCAACTTACGTTCTTCTTGCTTTTTAAAAGTGATTATACATATATTGGGACTTGTATCTGTCTCGTAGTACACCTGTCGCATGACAATTTAGCCATTTCGCAGCCGTCAGACAGAGGGAATTCTTTTTTGTAGCAGCCGTCGAAAGGAAAAGTCGTTACGCAGTACTCAGCTAGCTTTTGTCGAACCGAATTGCTTTACTTTGTATTCAATTAAACATTTATACAAGTAATAAAACGTCCTTATTAATTACCGGTTGTTAATTAATTCATCTATATTACATATAAATGCATGAATTCGGTTAAATTAGTAGGCTTCTGAGGGCGCTGCAGCGCAGTAGTTAGTGTGTTTGACTCTGACGCACGACGAGCGAGTTTGGATCCTGACAACACCAACGCCATCAAGTTTTTATTTCACGGCGTCTCTCCTCAACTGTAGGTCCCTTTCACTTGGGTGAAAAATAAGTCACACACAAAATGGATGATTGAAGAGAGGCTTGACTCTGGCTCTTCATGGGCTGTAATGCCACCAAAGGGAAATGTAGGCATATTTTCATGTTTAAATTCGAATAAAAATATGCACATATGTACATATACATATACTCATATTATTTAACCATATTATTAATTAACTTTCCAGTGGGGTGGCCGTGGTGCAGTGGTTAACATCATCGACCGCCGAGCAGAAGGTCTATAGTTCAAATTCGCTTCATAGCCAAGAAAAAGTAATTCCTATACGGACGAAAAGTATGCAACGCAGTTGTGAATGGAAAGTGACCTGACGTACTGATGCAGGCATAACACTCACAGTATATGGTAAATTGAAATTCATCCTCTGCGTTATGCAATATTAAAGTGCTCGAACGAATTATTACGGACTATAGCCAACGAGGAATTTGGTCGGCTCTCGTCCTATCTAGGACAACCACCCCAGGGAGTAGTGAACGAACATCAACGACCCAAGCCACTGCACTCCGTTCAGGTTGTGTGTTGTTACACATCATAAGAGAATATAAAAACTCTTGTACCTGCGCGAGTCTCTAAAAAAAAAAAAATAAAAATAATGGGGCCGATTTTGCGAATTTCAAATGTTGACATATCTACACGTTTCAAGGTCACCAGGATCCAAATCCAAGCTTTTTATAGAGATATCTGTATGTACGTACATATGTGCGTTCGATCTTGCTTCTCCATTATCTCGAGAACCAAAAATGATATTGACATGGGACAGGTTTCATTCGACGCGTAATTACGTAACTTAGAATTAAGTTTCCAGCCGTTTTTTGTTAGAAATTAAATAACTGAAAAAGGCAAACTAGTTTTTTTTTTATATACAGATTTGTGGTGGCCATGGTGAACATCACCGACCGTCGAGCGGAAGGTCTGTAGTTCAAAGTCGTAAGCTAAGAAAAAACAATCCCTATAGGAAGAGAAAAATGATGCAACACAGCTGTTGTGAATGAGAAGTGATCAATCATACTGATGAAGACATAACAATCACAGTATATGGTCAATTTAAATATATACCCTGTGTGTGCAATTCTAATATAAAACCATTAGTCCATGGAAAAGTTGCTGAGAACTACAACCAACGGGAGAATTCGGTCGATTCCTCTCCTCCTATCTAGGATAACCACCCTTGGAGACTAGTGAACGAACATCTACGACCCAAACCACTGCACTCCGTTCAGATTGTGTTGCATAGTTCCAGGCAAAACTATGATTGTTTTAGCAAGCCAAATCCGATATGTCAATTCAACATTCTTAGTTGATGATTGGTATTGATGAGATATCTCCAAATTCTTGGAGATAACTTGAATAAGAAAATGTCACTATTCACAATAATTGTCGTAATTGTAGAAGCAAGTGTTTATACATATATATGTAAGCCATTGGTTTTCGGGATTGAGCTTCATTGAACCTTTCCGTATGTGTAGAAATCTTGATTACTTGAAAACAATATTTCGAAGTTCATCGACATAAACATAAGACTTATAAAAATGAAAAACTATGTGGTCGCACCTAGACCACATTTTTAAGAATATAATTTGACTAAATCGCGCAGTTTTCTGACAGTTGCAATAATAATTATAAAGTGCATACTTGTACTGAGTAACACATGAAGAAAACTTCAAATAAGAAGATACTATGTTACCAAGAGATGTAAGACCATATCATTATGTCATACAAGTTGTTATATAATCCGTTTTATTGTATGTATGTATAACTTACCAAGGATCATTTGGCACTTCTGATGGTGAGGACGTTGTGGTAGCCATCGTTTCGATTTGGCTTTGGTGTTCCATTTTAAACTTTCAATATTTGGAATAAATAAGACTTTATTGTTTTTATCTTACGCAGGGCTAATATACATTTGTAAATATGTAAGATATAAAATATCTTATTTTGACCTGCTCATTTATATGGATGTGCATGTAGTCAAGAGCTTGGACTGTTACTTATACAATAGGATAACAAAAGGAAATAGTCAAGTTTCTAAATTATAAAAACACAGATAGGTGTTAATGTATCAATGGGATGTTTCACTTTAATAATTATGTATTACGCAAACGAATGCACCACGCGTATACAATTAGTTTCGAATATTCATTTTCATAAACACTTTGACGTATACGTACTTCACCTTCACTGCAATCTAATAACTACTTTTAATCAAACGAATCGGTATATGTATGTAAATTAAGTAAATTTCAATGTATGGTATGGATATTAGTGCGCAAAATAAATAGCAAATGCATTATAAGAAATCGGAAAACATTTTTAAACGAATTCTATTATTCAGCAATACTTTTATTATTTTCATTTACTAGCATATTATTTTCACAATACGGTAATAATAAATTCAACCCATTTTTCATCACAAAAAAACCTGCAAATAAAACAATGTTATGTGAGCGAATGTGATGAATTGTCAGTCATTTAGATAGCAAACGTACATATATACCAGAGCTAAGTATATAAAGTTTAAGAGAGCTGCTGAATGAAATAAAGTATTAAAGTGACACGTGATGAATAATATATGTGTGCATTCTATTTTCTACATAACACTGTATACAAGCACCATTCATTATTGCATTACCGGCACTTTTTTTCGCGCACTCATTTCACGACAAAAAACTATTGATAAAAATCGCAGAAATGCTTATATAATTTTTCGCCTTTGAATGTAAAGACAAAAAATATTCCCTCACATCTACTATGATAAAATTGACTAAAAAAGATCCGGCCTTTTAAAGAAAAGGACAACATCCACCAAACAATACCGAAACCATACTGAATATGATGTAAAACGTCAGATGTTTGGAAGTTGCTCTCAAATTCAGTATGGCCAGTATTAACAATTACAATCATGAGATCTAAATCTCTTACATGTTTAAGTACTATGCAGCAAAGTGCAGACTGCAGGCAAAAGTAAAATGCTATACTTCATTTTAAGATTTAAATATGATGTGTGCATATTATTGCATTTGCATTTGTCGATAAGAGGAAATAATTTAGAAAGCTTTTTCATTAATGTGCAAAATGAAAAGAGAGTAAAGGCTCCCAGCTGCTCCACTTAATTTTCAAGAGAATTGGGGTAGGTAAGTTATGTATTTGATTAACATGCAGAGCAGACTCTTGAAAGCTCACTGAAAGCTTAAAACGAAAACTATAGGCTATTTTTATCAAACGATTCACAATGCTTAACTAACCAATTGAATGCTCTCAAGAAATTACGCAAATTACTTTCTATAGCTACAAACACTTTTAACATACATTAAATCAATGAAATGGAAGTTAATAAAAATAAATCGCTAATAAAGATAAAACAGTAAATGTGTAAGCGGTAAAAAGAATAAATTTTCATTTAAATTATATGCCTTTTTCATATAGAGACAGAGACAACTATACAGACATTTTAAGAAAGCTCTTCCATACAATAATCAATGAATTTTATTATAGTTCATTTAAATTAGAGCTTGCTTTTTATACATTTTAATGGAAGGAAAGGAAGGAAGGAAGGAAACTATAAAAGGAAAAACTTCAATGTTAGGCAAAACATGAAAAACTAAATAAATAAAGCAAAGTCGGGTTAGTTACACCATTTATAACTCAAGGACGTCTTGATCGATTTTAATGATCTTTTGTTTGTGGGATTCGTCTCCGCCCCGAATGGCAGGATAACTAGTAATATTAATATCAAAAAACTCACTTACAAAAATTACACAGAAAATTTTCTTTTTCTGCATTAAACTAGCTTTGCATCTTCCGCAATTGACAGCCCAAGTCACGCACGCTTATAGCCTATTTATAATAACTTATAATAATTGCAAATCAGTGATATACATACTAGACACTATAGAATAAAAGTAGGAAAATAGTATATTCAAATCTAGAAAGATATTGAAATATATAGAAAATACTTGTAAACAAACATTTAGAGAACAATTGTCAACAACTGTCAAATTGATTAGTCTCGATCATTCGAGATCATTCGGTCAGTCATCCGTTCCACAAAATTGACAATAATATGTAAGTCGCAAAGTGTATTCATATTCAAATTCATATATTTATTGGTCTAGACTTATACAATAAGATACAATGTCTTCTTAGATGGGGAGAGTACGATAACTTTGGCGCCAAAAATTGATAACGGTTTTTTGTAGAAGGATCAAAAACAAACATTTTTTACTATGGGAGGGGAGGTCTAGCTCGTCCCGTTTAAGAGGTAGGGGCAATTTAAAAAAAACTGACTTAAAATGGGGAAAAAAATATTAGAAATAAAGGGCAACACCCACAATAAAGTACTGTACCAAATTTAAAAGCCACGAACCAGTTCTTTAATACAAAACTTAAGCCAAATTATTTATGTCAAAAGTTTTTGAAAAATTCGCATTCAAACTCAAGCTTTGGTAAAAAAAAATAAAAAAAGAAAGTTTAGACCAATTTATCTAAAATGAAGTGTTAAATTGGATTTTTGTGGTCAATGCCTATATCAATTCTGAATCGAACACAAAAAACCGGATGATTGTATGTCTTCTAGTTTTTGAGAAAATTTGAAATTAAAATAGTAATTTGTAGTAGTTATTTTTTTCTTGTCGCATTTACTTGGTTTTTGTTTGAAGTAAGTGAGGAGAGTACGGTTTCCGTTGCGCCGCGATTTGACGATAGATTTAGCTACATCGACCCAAAATAAATCGAAAATGCTGAATAAAATATTTTGCTATCTCACATCGTTTTCGAGATATCGATATTTGAAAATATTTTTGGATAAAGTTCCGAATAGTACTCATCTCCGATTTATATATTTATTTCTTTAGAAGTGGCATTCATCAAACTTGGGCGCTTATACTTTGTATATACCCAACAATGCACCACTCCAAATCCTACAGTGAGCCCAAGCAGGGGGGTTGCAGGGGGGCAGCATGCCCCCCATACATATTTCACTGTAATTTACTCACAAAAACGGTGAGATAAGGACGTTTCGGAATTTTATCCATAAATAATTTCAAATATCGATATCTCGAAAACGAAGCGAGATTTCGAAAAATGTTATTCGTCATTTTCGATCCATCTTGGGTCGAACTAGCTTAATCCATTGTCAGATCGCGGCGCAACGGAAACCGTACTCTCCCCACTTACCTCAAAGGAAAACCAAGTAAATGCCAAAAAACAAAACAAAAATAGTAATTTACGATTTTCTCAAAAACTAGAAGACATAAAACCATCCGGTTTTTTGGCCACATTGGCATTGGCCACAAAAATCCAGTCCAGATAAATTGGTCTAAACTTTTTTTTTAAATTTTTTTTATCAAAATTTTGTGTTTGGATGCGAATTTTTCAAAAACTGTTGACATAAATAATTGAACTTAAATTTTGTATTAAAGAACAGGTTCCTGGCTTTTAAATTTGGTACATAACTTTATTGTGGGTGTTGCCGTTGTTTTCTAATATTTTTTTCCCCATTTTAAGTAATTTTTTTTTTTAATTGCCCCTACCTCCTCAACGGGAAGAGATAGGAGATAGAAGCTTTTCATGACAATTTTACTACAGGGGGTTTTGTCAGAACCCCGCTGAGGAGAAACACCGTGAAAACACGTTCGATGACATGGCTGTGTCGGGATTCGATCCCGAGTCATCGGCGTCAGAGGCCAACACACTACGCACTGCGCCACGGTGCTCTCAAATATATGCAATATATAAATATAATGCAATATATAAATAATTTTAATTTTGAAAATTGCAGTAAAAGAAAATAAGTTGTGAAAGGAAAAGAACAGAGAAAAAAAACTGACTACCTCAATGTCTCCAAATACTCCTTGAGTCTCATCCCAAATAGCCTAGTACATCTTATCATCCTTAAAGATCGGGGTAGAGAGTTCCACAAACGTATCGCGTTTATAAAAAATTGGCGCTCAGATATTAAAACCGCATAGCGAAATGGTACAAGATTAAAAGATCTAAGAGATCGCGACTGACGTATCTTGTTATAAAGGTAAGGCGGCTGACGTGTTTGCAAAACATTATTCAGCAAAATGAACGTTCTAAGCTTGAACAGATTTTCAAGAGTAACGCCATATATTGATTTAGAAAATTGAGAAATGTGGTTGTATTTTCTTAATCCATAGATATACCTAGCTATGCTATTGTTTCATTAAGTTTACGCTTGTGCTCATAATCACGATTGTAAAAAAGTTCACAGCCATAAAGCATGATAGGGATAAGTAATGTTTTGGCCAAGATAAAACGCGTTTTAAAGGGTGTTATTTTATAATTGCTCCACAGTAAACGAAGTTCTCCATAAACCCTCCCAATTGTAAATCTGATGTGGTAATTCCAAGAAAGCGTCTTTGTAAAGGTTATACCTACGTTTTTGACAGATTCAATAAACTCAATTTGCTTGTTAGACATGTCAATGGACTTTCTTGAAATTACCAAGCATTTGGATTTAAGTGGGCTTACGCAGAGTCCATTTTTCTGTGACCAACTATGAACATTGATTAAATCCTCATTTACTTCAATTGCTGCGTTTTCGACCAAACCAAAGGGAAAACTTTTCCGTATCTGAACATCATCAGCGTACATATCGACTTGACAGTTTTGCAGACAAAGAGGCAGATCATTAATATACAGGGAAAACAATAACGTACCCAGTACTGAACCCTGTGGAGCCCCTCTGCTCAACATGAGAAATTCAGACACGGAGCGATTTGCCATAGCTGCCTGAGATCTGAAACTCAGGTATGACTGCATTAACATTGCCGAAGGGAAAGAGAAATTAAACTGGTTAACAAGCTTGCTACATAATATCTTATGGCTGACCGTGTCAAACGCTTAAAAAAATCCAAGAGAATGAGGAAAGTAACATTGTCACGGTCAACAGCTTGCCTTATGTCTTCAACAACGTTTATAAGAGTTGTAGTACAGCTGTGTCTCAGACGGAATCCAGACTGATTTATGCATAACAACTTGTTGTCAGTTAAATATTTTCTTATCTCTTATCTGGGTTATCATTATCATCATCCTTTCCAGGACCTGGGAAAAAAATGGTAGAATGGCAATAGGTCTAATCTCATTTTGATTTTTTTGGAATTGGTATAATCTTTGCTTGTTTCCAAGCAGAAGGAAAGACATTCGACGAAAAAAGTAGTATAACTTTAACGAAAACCGGGTGAATTTCATCAAATCCAATTGAATTTGATTTGACACGAATGCAGCTTTCTTAGACGTCTGCTTCATCTACTGGTGAGTAACTAAAACATGGAAATGAAAAGAGGTTGCTCTCATATTATAAGGCCATTGTATCATCGATGACTTCTGGACTTGGAAGAGATAAACATTTCCTATTGAGTTCATTGCAGTCAATATAATCATATGTACTATTCTTTTGTTTGCCAACCCCAATGTCCCGTAGGTTTTTCCAAAGTGTGTGTCCAGCTTGAGAGGGGTCCAATAGCGGGGCAAAATAATGTTTCTTGGCTTCGCGTATCTTAGTTGTTACCTTATTTCTCAACCTTTTTTAATACATTGTACAACAGATTTATTCGAAAACGTTTCCAACATTTCTAAGCCTAGTCGCGATCGAAAATCAGTTTTTTTATATGAGTGTTGAACCATGGAACGTTTTTTCTTGTAACATTCTTTGTAACTAATGGGACGTGTGATTCAAATAAGCTTTTTAAGTTTTGTTGAATGAACGAGACTTGATCGTCAACAGCAGGCATTCCATAAACCCGAAACCATTCTATTCTCTTTAAATCTTCTTCCAACAGACGCAGATTTATATGTCTTAGATCGCGAAAGCTTATGGTTCTACCTGAAATCAAAGGATCACATTGAAAAGTCATATGGATTAAATCGTGACGCGAGAAGACAGGAACTGAGATTTGATTAAAATTTAGAACCTTGTACAGATGGCTGACAAAAAATACATCGAGAAGAGTACTGCTATAACTAGTAAAATGTGTGGGTGATGATGTATTTACTGGAAAAAGATTTAAGGCGCTCATATTGTAGACCAGAGATGAATCATTAAGAATGTTGCTGTTAAGGTCGCCAAAAATTCTACTATGACTCTTATAATCATTGTTGTATCTATATTATTTTTCGGCCTGTACACTGAGCCCAGTAAGATTTTGTTTTCATTACATAATATTTCAATCTCGCTTCCAATTGGCGCCTTCCTTACGAATTTGCAATTTATTTCTCTGCGGACGAAAATGGCAGTCAAGTCTTGGAAACACAAACCACGTCAACCTTTGAGCCTTCAAATATGAATCTGAATTCATCGAATTTCGGTAAAATACTTTGTGCATTAATATGAACTATATGGAAACCAGTGCGCTGACTACATAAAACATTAACCATTGCACGCTTTGTATGATTTTGGCTAGAAACGTCTGTGGAGTTTCTGTGTGGTCGATTGGAATCAACCATTCCCAAAGGCTAAGAAAAGAGGGTTCCAAATCAACCTCCGTTCAAGAAGAATGTATAAGCAATAGACAAGAAGACAAAAGATTTGATGATAATAGGTATTTATAATATAAGAGTATGTATAAACAAAAATTAAGCAAGCTTTCAAATAAAAATACTATGATAGAAATGACTAAACTAATGTACTTATGTCTTGTTGTCATCTGTTAGAGCTGTTCTTGTTGTTGTTCGTAACGTTGTGGCATAGACGGTAAGGTCATAAGCAGTCTCAATTAATTTTGCATCCTCTTCTTTGGTTACCTTGATATAAACGAGACCACGGAAGGTAAACGCTAATTGAAGTTTTTGCTCTCGCTTTAATTTAAGTGCATGTTGGAGGAGAGATCGATTTCGAGCCGTTAAACTTCGTGGACGTAAACAGGTGAATGCTTGCTGTTTTTGTTAGCACCAATATCAGTAATGCCAATATCTCGAAGACAAAGCTGTGTTTTAATTATTTTGCGATGATTACCGATCGACCTCGAGAGCACCGTGGCGCAGTGGGTAATGTGTTGGCCTCTGACGCCGATGACACGGGATCGAGTCCCGACACAGCCATGTCATCGAACGTGTTTCTCCTCAGCGGGGTTCTGACAGAAAAGCTTCTCGAAATACGCCGTTCGGAACCGGCAATAAACTGTAGGTCCCTTTCACCTATGGGAAAATGAAATCACACACAACATGGGTGATTGAGAGAAGCTCGGCTCAGGTCCTTCATGGACTGTAACGCCAATATACATATACATACCGATCGACCTCAGCACAAGACTCTTATCCTTTGGCGACACAAATTCGATCATAACCGGCGGTGTTGTTGTGAGTTGTTTTTTGATTTTAGACGAAAGATATTTTTAATTATTGACGGTTTTAGTTTTAAACAATCGCAAAGTTGATTAAAAATCGATTGCAGATTTTCATTCGGTAACAGTTGAACCCCATATAAAAGTGCATCACTCATCGTCTCCTTTAGTTGTTGTTTTCCTTCGTTAGTCTCCACGAGAGCTTTTAGTTTTTGTATCGCCTCGCCGTGTTTTTGTAATTCTTCTTTGAGTTCCTGGTTCTCATCTTTTAGTGTGTCAATTTCGTTTTGTTTTGATTGTATTTGTACTTTTTTAGGGTTCCATACCCAAAGGTAAAACGGGACCCTATTTCTAAGACTTCGCTGTCCGTCCGTCCGTTGTCCGTCCGTCCGTCACCAGGCTGTATCTCATGAACCGTGATAGTTAGGGAGTTAAAATTTTCACAGATGATGTATTTCTGTTGCCGCTACCACGACAAATACTAAAAACTAAAAATGAATACTTAAGGGGGGCTCCCATACAACAGACATGATATTCATCCAAAAAATCCCCTTGGTCACATACTGAAGTAAGGTTAGTCGACAATATCTCACAACCGGTAGCAAACTTCCCAGTTTTGATCTCGTTTGTGTCTTTGATGAATTAATCCTAGCTGCAAACCTTTTTCCCATATTTCCCATTATTGTTATTCACCTTTTCACATCGTTGCTGTCAAGTAAGATAATTGATTTGAATTCAATGGACACTTTGATGATCAACTATATCTCATCATGATGGTAGTACATACATAGTCTCTTTCATATTTATATATACATGTGGTACGGAACCCTTCGTGCGCGAGTCCGACTCGCACTTGGCCGGTTTTTTTTTATTTCATGTTTTCTGATTTACTATTTTGAAAAACGCATATAAAGGTTACCGGTGGATTTGTTTGGAGATGCCACAACCCAGAAGATCTAATCTTTTCCAACAAAGCCATAATGCAATTAAGCTTCGGAACATAACGAATCAATCCACTGAAGAAGAACGAGAAATTGCAAAAGAAGAGCGCTGCGTTAGTATGGCCCGACTTCGGGCTTTTCAAACACAAGAGCAAAGAGTAGCAGCCCGTGAAACGGCTAGTTTGACAATGATAAATCGTCGAGCTTATCCCACAGATAAACAACTAGAAAATCTTCGTCGCACAAGAAGAAATGGAACAGCATTTCTATATGATTGCACAACTGAATACAGCTCGCATGCTTTCGTTCACATTGGTCCAATGGACGTTGTTGCGAGCATTATGGCTCATTGAAATTTGCTGGAGAAACGCCTAGTTGTGCTGACTTAATGATAAAGTGAAATTGCCATTATTTGCTCGGCCATTGCATGTTCATTTTTTTTTAAAGATAATCTTCGTGAAAGAAAAAAAATGTGTTCAAATGTAGGTTCAATTAGGTGCAAAAGTAATACTAATCCATAATACTGACTTCGTTATCGACTTTACAGATTCAAGGCCAGATTCACCATCGAATTCGGTCATTGCATCTTGCCGATGCACAGCACAAATACTTCATGGGCAATATGGCGGCAAAACTTGAACAGCGTTAAGTGATCAACATAGCAATTGTTCAAGATCTGCCGCAACTACTTCATGAACATCATGCATCGGTCAAGCTGTTCAAGACTGCGTTGCAGCTCATGCCAATTGAGCGTGTTCCGAGCGGATAAACCAGCTAGAACACACGGACGCAGATTTAATGCTCCAACAATAGATGAAGTTGCAAAATTGATTGTTGGTCAAAACTGGGAGACACGCGATATTGTGCTTACACGTCGCGATACTGGACAACTGCAACAAATGAACCATACTGTTTATATGACAATTAAATTGTGAGTATCAATATCATATTTTTTAATTCAACGAAACATAAATATAATTCCGTTTAATGCTGGTTTTCAAAAGAAAAAAGTTGAACCCGGAAGTCGTAGGAGTCGACTAAGAGATAAGGGACTTGTTACGACAGATCTGGTAACGCCTCTGCCATAGTTGGCAGATGTCACCAAACGTCACAGACTGACGTTTAAAGCTACGCGCTCTTTCACTGGCGGTAGACCGAGTGTTCAATTGGAAAAAGACACGAATTTTCAAATGCTAATAAAATTAAACTCGTACTGATTTTGTTTCATTTTAGAACTTCAAAATTCTCCCACAAAATTTTAAAAATCCCATTTACCTAAGCGCCGTGGCGCAGTGGTTAGTGTGTTGGACTCTGGCGCACGATGAGCGAGTTCGGAACCCGAAAACACCAACGTCATCGAATGTTTATTTCGCGACGTCCCTCCTCGGCGGGGTACTGGCAAAACCCCCCGTAGTAAACTTCCCATGAAAAAGCTTCTCGACTCCCGCCGTTCGGAATCGGCATTAAACTGTAGGTCCCTTTTACCTGTGTGAAAAATAAATCACACAACATGGGTGATTGAGAGAAGTTTGGCTCTGGTCCTTCATGGGCTGTAACGCCATCAAAGAAGAAGATTTACCTAAGCTACAAAATGCCACCCAAAACCTGCAAGACAACTGAAGTGGTAGACGAGTGGTGGACGAGGTGGTTGTGGTGGTGCTTATCGTGCAACCAAGAGGATAATCTGCGCATGGTACGCTGGGATAATTTCGACGGTAGGTATGATTTTGCATGTGTAGGAGTCACTTCGTCCGTGGCTCACCGAGACTGGCGATGCAGTTCATGTTCTGAACCTTTACCACAACAGAAGTCTCTGAACGAACCAAATTGCCAACGGAGCGATGTAAATTGCTTAATGACGAGCGTAGTCACCAAACACGTTCAGCCCACACCACGGCTATTGAATGTTCTCATGTACGGTCCACTTCTACGGGAAATCGCTCCGTACTTCTCATCAACACAGCTTCCAATGCTGCAGACACGAATGGATGTTATCCAATTATAGCAGGTGCTATATCTAAGGGCGCTGCCGAATCAGTATGTTCTCAGAGCTCAAAGGCATCTTCAACACGTGTCCGACGATTGCACGCTCAAATGCAGTTGATACGTGAGCAACAGTCAATTCTTAGTCAACAAGAAACTATCATGCAGCAAAGAGAACGCCTGTTATGAAAACAAAGGGATTTACTGGTGCAGAGGCCAGAAATAGTCTGGAATCGGAGGACGACGACGTTACTAGCCGTGACCTAGTCGAAAATTGGCTCCGAAAGAGTCGCGAAGAAACGGACGTATCTGTTGCTCCACCAAGAGCTGAAAGTACCGCCGTTCCACAGAAGCACAGCATTCCTTTTAACATGATCCACTTTTGGGACAGATCCTGCAGAAGCTCACTGCTTTGGAGCTGGAGTACATAACCAAGACGGAAAATGCATCGACACCAACTTGGCTGCCAGGTATTCTTCCCATAAAAACTGCGTGCGCGGCAAATGCTAGAGGGGCCACCTCCATTGTGAACTTTAAACAAAATGTAAATCGTCGCGTTATTCGTGATCAGCTGGCAGCCCGCGATGGAATCTGCAAAGATTTACCCAAGTTTACCGGCAATCCTGAAGAGTGGCCATTGTTCATTGCTGGCTATGAGCAAACTACGGGACTCTGTTAATTTTCAGACTACGAAAATTTGATCCGTTTGCGACAAGCACTGGATGGCCCAGCTAGGAAGGCCGTACAGAACCTATTGTTGCATGCCTCTTGCGTACCCCAGAAATTATGAATGTTGCGTATTAAATTTGGACGACCAAAACTGATAATAGATGTATTGCTGACTCGAATCCGAGATATGCCACCCGGAAACTATCGTTGATTTTGCCATAGAGGTGCAAAATATATGCGCTACGATGAAGGCATCTGGTCTTTTAAACTATTTAAATAGTCCCGAACAGGAACAAGAACTGTTCTGTAAGCTCTCTGGCCTCTTAGGCCCCTTCTAAAGGATGCATAAAGTAACATTATCATTTTCCACACTCGAAGATTTCAGCAATTACTTGCTTCAAGTAGCTCATGGTGCTAATAACGTTACAATTCCCAGCACATCAGCTAAAATACGCCGACAAGGAAGGCTGCATCATTTGCCAAGGTAACTGCACTGATGTAACTAAATGCAACGGCTTTTCTAACTTCAGCAGATCTCAAAAATGGAGAAAGGTGAGGACCAACTAACATTGTCGTCGATGTCTAAGTGCACACTTGCCAACAGAGTGCCCATCAACAGCGATATGCGGCGTTGATGAATTTCGTTTTATTCACCACCTTCTTCTACACAAGAAGCCACCAGTTGCTGTTGACTCGCATGCGAAGATGGAGTGCAACACTCACTCCCACAAACAAAATCAAACCTTGTTTCGAGCCCTTCCCATTACTTTATATGGAAACGGTGTGCAGCTATCAACCTTTGCCTTTTTCGACGACGGGTCGTCTCTCACTCTGGCCGATGAGGATTTAATCCATACGCTGAATCTGAAGGGGATTCCGGAGCCGCTTTGCCTTAAATGGACAGCAAGCACCCATCGCTTCGAAGACGATCGCGCACCTCATTGACTTAGAGATATCTTGACCTGGCGGTGGGCACCGATTTCCTCTTAAGAACGTCCGGTAAAGGAGCTTGGTCTCCAGTCGCAGACTCTCGACTCACAGAAGCTACAAACTAGATAAAATCATCTGAGAGGGCTACCCTTGACCTCTTATTTCAATGCTGTTCCAAATTTGCTAATTGGGCTAAATAACAACAAGTTTGGACTGAGTTCACGATTAAGGGTAGGTACTGACTTCGAATCGATAGCCGAGAAAACTCCTTTGGGATGCACCGTAAAAGGTCAACCTACTACCGAAGACGAAGCAAGCCATCACGTCTTCCATATGTGCAACTGTGAGATTCAAGCAAATGCGGAACTACTTGAGATGGTAGAAAAGTACTGGATAACCTGGGTATGAAGCCAAATGGGTGAGAACTAATGTCTACGGATGCTCAACAAGTCATCCAACAACTACAGAAATGTACACATAGGACGGGCAATCGTTTTGAAACTACATTGTTGTGGAAAAGCAAAGACATACCTCTCCCAGGCAGCGTTCCTAAGGTCAAAAAAAGAGCTCGCTGCCTATATGCAGAGAGATGCTGGTTTAGGTCGGGTCCTACAATCTAAAATAGATGACTACATTGCCAAGGGATACGCCAGGAAATTGAATCCGGATGAAATCGATTTCAATAGATGCTAGTATTTGTCCTTGTTTTCTATAAGCAATCCTGACAAGTTCCCGGAAAGTTTCGGCTAGTGAGACAGTGACAGTACTGCCAAAGTAGACGGTATCTCCCTAAATAGTCTGCTTTAAAAGTGACCGGATTTGCTCACGTCCGTCGTTGATTTCTACCGTTCGTAAGTTTCGACAAAGGAAAGTAGCAATTGGAGGAGACATTGCCGAAATGTATCACCAGGTAAATATTCTCCAATTTTCTGGATCCAACCAGATTCCGTGGAACCAGTGGCATATGTTATGATGGTGATGATCTTCGGCGCTTCCTGTTCATCCAGCTGCGCTCAATATGTCAAAAACAAAAATGCTGAGGAATTTCGCGATCAGATTCCAAGAGCTGCAAGATGCATTTTGGAAAACCACTATGTCGATGAGATGTTAGACAGTGTTGACACGGAAGAAGAAGCTATTAAGTTAGCGTTGGACGTTCAACTTATCCACTCCAAAGGAGGCTTTCAAATGTGTAACTGGGTTTCACACACACCAAGGCTGGAAACACAGATGTCAATTTGAATGTAGAAGCCGAAATCACAACGGAAAAGGTCTTAGGTATGTGTCGGTCTACCCATGATGCTTTGTAGTTAAGCTATCGGAGCGCTACGAAGTCGAGGATGTACTGCTGGGAAAACGGCGACCCACGAAAAGGAAAGTGTAAAGCCTAATAATGACAATATATGACCCATTAAGTATTCTTGCCTTTTGCGTCATGCATGCTAAAATTATTTTTCAAGGTATATGGCGTTCTTGTTGCGGATGGGACGAACAAATACATGAGGAACAATAGATCAAATGGCTGTGCTGGATTCGACTTACGCCAGAAATAACGAGGATGAGAATACCAAGATCTTACGTGAAGGCTAACTTTGTACGTTTCCCTGAAATGGGAATCCATCCGAGACACGCTAGTCTCTGAAGGCGTTGAAGCTTGATAATAGTAGTTTTTTGCTCAACTTTTGTCCACCATACGGTGGACCCGTTAGTGACGATAGGTCTTACTATCGCGGTGTATAGCCAGTGTACTACCTTAGGTTTAAGTCCCCAGGTTTTACCTTAGGTGCGTCGGCAGGCCCACATGGCCTTAGTCGCTTTCATGAGTTTATTTTTCATGTTGGAGTTCCAGTTGAGTCTGCGGTCTAGGTCAATACCTATATACTCTACCTCCTCTGAAAATCCTATGTGTGTGCCATTTAGAAAGATTGAGCAGGGTTGTACCTTTCTCCTCTTTGTAAATGGGACTAAGATTGTCTTATTTGGGTTAATAGATAACCCTTCTCTGCCACACCAGTCAGACATAAATTGGAGCGCAAGCTGCATGCGATCACAGGCAGTGGCCTCGCACTTGCCCGTAACAATGTCGGACACCATGCTAATCCAATCTTCAAATCTTTTATATCAATAGAGCGTGAGCGATTTTCGTCATGGCGACGACTTCTTCACGTATTGTCCGCAGTCATTTTTTGTGGACGAAAGTGGAGAGACAAGATCCGTAAGCGCTCGTCGGAATACAGTCCACCATCTCAAGAAGACATCTTATTTGCTGAAGTACTTCTGTTAAGGTAAGTGCAGGTCAAGTCCTTCATGGAAGAAATAATAGGTCTTTCGGCAGGAAAGCCCGTAAAGAAGAAAAGTTGTATCTATAAATTTTCTCCCAACCTTGACGTAAAAAATTTGCTTCGCCTTGGCGGGAGGGTTGCCTCAGTAACAGAGAAAACCCAATCATACTGCCTAAAGATGAGTATGTGATTAAACTGATTGTCTCTGGTTACCATTCCAGATACCATCCCACGAAACGGTAGTCAACGAGTTTAGGCAAAAGTTCTGGATTACGAGACTTAGAGCTGTCCTGAAAGGAGTACGCCACACTTGTCAAATCTGTTTAAATTTTCGAGTTTGATCACAACCGTCACAGATGAGTACCTTACCTGCAGCGCGTGCAACATCATTCTGTTGGCCATATAGCTACGTTGGTGTCAATTACTTTGGACCTATTTCTATATCTGTTCTACCACGGGTAGTGAAAAACGGTATGGGGTACTCTTGAAATGCCTAACAACAAGAGCGATACATATTGAAATTGCGTATTCGCTAACCACGGACGGGGATCACCAATAGAATTTTAGAGTGACAACGGTACTAATTTCAAGGGCGCAGAGCGTGAGCTGCGGGAAGCTTTCACTGCAATCGATCGAAACGAGATTGTACGAGCCTTTACGAGTTCCTTCACGAAATGGCGATTTATACCACCAGATTCGCCCCACATGGTTGGGACATGGGAGCGACTTGTAAGATCTGGAAAAGAGGTCCTTTATAAGATATTGCCGTCGCATAATCTCTGGGATGATATTCTACGTGCTACGTTAATGGAGATAGAAATGATCGTGAATTCTAGGCCACTGGCTATATCCGACTGGCCAGCCATAGGTTTCTGGCTGGCTGGCTGTAGCCGGTCGCCTGGCTATGGGCACTTGGCAGCCTGGATATAGCTGACTGGCTGGCTATTGTTGCCAGCAATAACTGGCTGGCCTTCTATAGTCGCCTGGCTGACTAGCTATGCACCCCTGGCCATTTGTAGTCGGCTGGCTGGCTAAGTGGCTATAGCCTTGTAAGATCTTGTAAAGAGGTCCTTTATAAGATATTGCCGTCGCATAATCTCTGGGATGAAATTCTACGTGCTACGTTAATGGAAATAGAAATGATCGTGAATTCTAGGCCACTGGCTATATCCGACTGGCCAGCCATAGGTTTCTGGCTGGCTGGCTGTAGCCGGGTGCCTGGCTATGGGCGCTTGACAGCCTGGATATACATAGCTGACTGGCTGGCTATTGTTTTCAGCAATAGCTGGCTGGCCTTCTATAGTCGCCTGGGTGACTGGCTATGCAACCCTGGCCATTTGTAGTCGGCTGGCTAACTGGCTATAGCTAACTGGCCGGCCACAGTGGCTTGAGGTAGGCGACTCGCCGGCTACGGTCATCTGGTTGGTTGGATGTAGCCGACTAGCCGGCTATAGTCGCCTGGCTGGCTGGATACAAGCAACTGGCTGTATCCCCCCCTCTCTTGATGGCTATCACCAACCGGCCAACCATATCCTCCTGGCTGGCAGGTTGTAGCCGACTGGCCGGCTATGGTCGCCTGTCTGGTTGGATATAGGCGACTGGCCTGCTATGGTCGCCTGGTTGGCTGGCTTTAGCGACTGGCCGGCTATAGTCGCCCTGCTGGCTGGCTATAGTGGCTTCGCTGGCTGGCTATAGCCAACTGGCCGGCCATAGTCGGCTTGAGGTAGGCGACTCGTCGGTTACGGTCATCTGGTTGCCTGGATGTAGCCGACTAGCCGGCTATAGTCGCCTAGCGGCTGGATAAGTCGCCTGGCAGCTGGCTATAGTCGCTTCTCTGCTGGCTATAGCCGACTGGCAGTTTATAATGGCCCGGCCGCCGGCTATAGCCGACTGGCTCGCAATAGTCGCCTGGCTGTCTGTCTATAGTCGCCTCGCTGGTAGGCTGTAGCCGACTGGCCGGCTATGGTCGCCTGTCTGGTTGGATATAGGCGACCAGCCGGCTATGGCCGCTGGTTGGCTGGTTTTAGCTGACTGGCCGGCCATGGTCGTCTGGCTGGCTTATAATGGCCTGGCCGCCGGTTATAGCCGACTGGCTCGCTATAACCGCCTGGCTGGCTGTCTATAGTCGCCTGGCTGGCAGTCTATAGTCGCCTCGCTGGTAGGCTGTAACCGACTGGCCGGCTATGGCCGCCTGTCTGGTTGGATTAAGGCGACCAGCCGGCTATGGCCGCTGGTTGGCTGGCTTTAACTGACTGGCCGGCCATGGTCGTCTGGCTGGCTGGCTATAGGCGACTGGCTGGCTATGGTCCCCTGACTGGGTGGCTATAGCCGACTGGCTAGCTATAAGCGACTGGCTAGCTATGGTCACCTGGTTAGCTTCAGCTTTAGCCGGCTATGGTTGACTGGCAGGCTGGATACAGGCGACTCGCTCATTATAGTCGCCTGGCTGGCCGGCTATAGTCGCCTCGCTTGCTGGTTATAGCCAACGGGCCTGCCATAGTTCCCTGGCTGGCTGGCTGTAGGGGATTTCTGGCTGGATATAGCTGGCCGGTTGGCAGTAGCTGACTTGCCGGCCATAGTCGTCTGGCTGGCTGGGTATAGGCGACTGGCTGGCTATGGTCTCCTGGCTGTGTGGCTATAGCCGACTGGCTAGCTATGGTCGCCTGGTGAGCTTCAGCTTAAGCCGGCTATGGTTGACTAGCAGGCTGGATACAAGCGACTTACTCGCTATAGTCGCCTGGCTGACGGCTAAAGTCGCTTGCTGGTTATAGCCAACTAGCCGGCTATAGTCCCCTGGCTGGATGGCTGTAGCGGAGCTCCCGGTTATGGTCGCCTCGCTTGCTGGTTCTAGCCAACTGGCCGGCCATAGTCCCCTGGCTGGATGGCTGTAGTGGAGTTCTCGTTTATGGTCGCCTGGCTGACTGGATATAGCTGGCCGGTTGGCAGTAGCTGACTTACCGGCTGATTTCATGCAAAGGTGGCAGTTTCCATTATGTTTGGGTGCTTTGGATGGAAAGCATGTAGGATTTAGATCATCTAAAATCGATGGATCTTTGTACTATAACTATAAGGGATTCAATAGCATTGTTTTATTGGCAATGTGTGACAGTCATTACAAATTCACCTATATAAATGTTGGGTGCAATGGTAGGGTGCAATGGTGATGGGGGAGTGCTTAACAGGAGTGATTTAATGTACATCATAGATAACTCAAGCTTGTATTATCCACCAGATGAAGTGATAGGTGCAAATCGAAAACTGCTATACTGCATAATCGGAGACGATGCGTTTCCTCTGCAGCGCCATATAATGAAGCCGTACCCATACAACAGCAGTGAACATTGTAAAAAAGTTTTCAATTTTCGGTTAAGTCATGCACGCCAGACAATAGAGCACTCCTTTGGAATGCTATCAAACAAATTCCGGGTTTTGCAAACTATGATTTACTTGCGGCCGGAAAAAGTTAAATTAATTGTACAGGCTTGTTGTGTACTGCACAATCTTCTATTGCATAAAAACAGTAATTATATGGAAGGGCAGCTATCGGTTGGAAATGCACACCAATCAACAGAAAGCCATGCGAATTCATCGAGGAGGCTAGGAAGCATAGCATCACAAACGCGTGACGAATTTGCTGCGTACTTTTCAGAAGAAGGGCAACTTCTACGGCAAGAGCAATATATATAAAAGCCAAAGCATGTAGTTGTCTGTTATCAAAGTAAATAAAAATAAATATTTTCAATGTATTAAATTACTCAAACTTCTTATTACTTCATATCACTTATCATATATGTATGTATATAAAAATAGAAAAAGGAACGAAAAATCACAAAAAGAATTCATATGTTTCCATCAACAAGTCCTCGTCGGTGACAACAGCCAGCTTATTTTCTAAATTAGCAAGGAAAGGTCGTAGTGGTGTCCGATTCCTCCCCAAAAATGTTGCCATTAACTTTTGCGCCGTCTCTAGAGCATCCTCTGCTTTCGATTTCGATGGTGTTGATCTTTTGTTCTAAATAAGTTTTATTTGGTTTAACAGACTTCACAAGTGAATTCAAACATTTATACTTGCAATGTAAGTTGAGACGACAGAATTTTCTGTTTCTTCAGAGTTTAGTGGTGACTCCGTTTCGCTGTATTGCAATGGTCTATTAAGGTCCTGAAATAAGTATTTATAAATTTATCAATGCGCTGAAATAGTAATTCATTAAATCAATTTACCGAAAATGAAATGTTGGATTCACCATATATATTGTCTTTACAATTATTATCAAAAAACTTCAAATTTTGAAAGCACCACAATTTGGGGATATACACTTCCCCAGTCCCCGCTCCACTTCGCTTCGACGCCAATACTTTCTGTTTTTCCTTAACATATTGCGTCTTCAACGTTTTCATTTTAAGAAGAACGTCCTTCGTGGAAGTACCGGGTCTGCTTTCCTCGATCACCTTCACTATTTCTGTTAATGATTCATGTCTCTTGAATCTGTTTTTGTATTCTTTATTTGTGACATTAAACAAATTTGGATGGTTTACTACCAATTCAATTAGTTGTGACGTAGTTGCCTTCGACCAGGTAGTCATCACACAAACCGAATCAACTTATTTATGTCCAACAGTCACGAATAAATGAAGAAAAACTGTCAAAAATGGAATGAATTAAGAATGGAACGGTTTGCTTCACCCGAAAATCCAGTTTGAAGATGGATTTTCGGTGCAAGTAACCCTTCTCGTTTCCACTTATTAAAAATCGTTCCCTCTCTTTCAGGCAATTTGGTGCGCTTCCACCAATGTTACCACGCACTTACGGATCATGAGTCTGTATGAGTATCCGTTTTCCCACTGCTAGAAGGATATTGTTACGCATTATACGTCCTATGCGTTTCAGACACACGTTTCAATTCATTGTTCCGACGATAAAGCATGATATCTCTAGATTGAAAATGTCCTCCGACAATGACAAAAGCCTTAATTAAACCTCCTTGCGTGCTTACCGGCACGTGTCTTGTCAGCTCTAATGCCAATATTAAGGCTGTCGAATGGCATCCGATCCAATGTTATTTTAAATATTTTGACTAAATCGTTGTTCTGATGAGAAACGTTTGCAATTCTTGGACAACAATTCGCTTTACTGTCGGATTGTGTATTACCTACTGTAGAGTATGTTGGTCGGGACCCAAATGAAATAAAAAGCAGAACAATAACGTTTCTTTTATTAGTCCTGTCTCTATGCTTGCTACTTTCTGACTGACCCCTGTTGTCCCTATGCAGCTGCCTTTTATATCCGTGCGCGCCTACGTCGATCAAATCAATTACGGATAGACAAGTAGGACAAGTAGGATGCGCCTACGTCGATCGAATAGGTCTGTTCAAAGTAATCCTGCGTAGAAAGGGGCATTACAGCTCGCCCATCCTGATTTAAGGCTCGCACTCGAGCCTTCCCGTAGCTGCTTGATCGGGTCCCTCTATTTCTATGTCGAAATCCTCGAGCTCGGCGTATTCTGTTTCACCTTGGGATTTAACGTCGCAAAAAAGATCCTCGGTCTCATCGCACCACTTCTTCATTTTATCCGAACATTCTATGGATTCGAATCTCTTTCCTGTCCGCTGCTCTCCTGAAATATCCCTCAAAACGTACCTGTCATTTCGCAACACTCTTGCCACGATATATAGGCCCCTGTTAGTCGGATCCAGCTTTCGGGACTCAACTGTCGCAATCGGCTCGCGTTCTATCAGCACAAGATCATCTACCTCGTAGGTTGTTGGCTTCCTATGGGCCTTATCGAAACGTTTCTTCTGCTTTTGTTGGTCCATCGTAATATTGTGATCACTGTATCTGTTCCGTTCAAGTCCCAGCAGTACTTTGTCCCTGGCAATTGCCCTTGGTGTATACGCAAACATCAATTCGTGGGGGGTCATCCTGGTAGTTGCGCTTCTCGTTGTGTTCAAACTCCATTGGATAGTTCTTAGTTGTTGAGCCCAGTTCTTTCCAGCAGCATGTGTGCACTTGAGTGCCGCTAATACAGTGCGGTTGACCATCTCCACTTGTCCGTTGGCTCGTGGTGTTTTGACGGCCGTCTTAATATGTCGTATGCCGTAAGTTTGGCAGTATTTAGCGAATTCGTTCGCCGTAAATGCAGTACCTCTGTCGATGATTAAGCGAAGTATTTCCTGACTTGGTTAAGCACAGCTATTACCCCCTTTGTGTTGGTGGTTCTTACCGCCCTCAAAGTCGTGTATTTGGTGAAGTTGTCCACCAGTGCTACCAAATGGCACTCTCTCCACACAGAGCAGCTCACCCTCTGTTGTTCCACCCTTTCTCTTGGTATATGCACACTCCAGCAGTAGCCTTTGACAAAATTCCGCATCTTTGGGAACCAATACGTCCTTCTCAGTCGCTCCTTCTCCTCATTTGTGAGTTTCCCTGCGTTCAGATCGTCAACCCTGATGCCACTACGCATTTGTTTTGCTGCTTCTGTGATAAGAATAGCTACCTTTTCGTTGCTCGCGGAAAAATCACTAATTTTGAGTTCGTTGTATGTCTTCTCGATCCGAACTTGTGGTTGGTCAAGCAAGCGCCGTCCGACAGTTACTTTGTATGGCTGGCTTTCATCCGGAACTTCGCACCAGCTTCGTAAGGGATCTACTTGGACGTCTGCATACAACTTTCCGATTGTTCGGCACGCTCCTCCGCCGAACCCATTCAACTTTCTCGTATCCTTCTCGTAGCAAATGTTGTTTAGGCTTGCGACTGACTCTTGCACAGTGACGCAGTCGCTTCCTAGGTCGATGAAAGCCCCGATTGTTCGTCCGTTCACCTTCACAACTTGGCTAGCATGGATCCGCGGATGTCCATCAACTCGCACCACGTTCGTTGCAAATCGGGTAACAGACATCCAAAATCTTACAAGCAAGAGCATCTGGAGACATGTTGGAACAAAAGAAAAACCAGCTGACCTAGCATCACGAGGTCTACCTCCAGAAGAGCTACTTGACAACGACCTATGGTATTTCTCACTTAAACATCGTCCTGCAGAAATCCCAATCCAAACAGACCTGGAAACAAAAGGGGAAAGAAAAGAAAAGGAATCAACTTTCTATACCAACAACTTAATAAATATACGTACAAATTTCAGCCATGTAGTTTGTCATTGTATGGTCATTAACAATACATTTTTCAACACTTTTCATCCCTTAAAGGTCTCATCCGTAGTGTGGCCATCTGGAGAAGATATTTTAACATCCTACAACATAAAAAGAAGTTACCATTGAAAGATCATCCACTCACAGCAGAAGAATTAGCAGCATCAGAACATCAGTTCATTAAACTAGTCCAATCCGAATTGTTCCAAGGAGTAATCAGAGCACTCTCGACACAAGGGCAACTTCCGAGAGAGAGCACAATTCGAAGCTTGAATCCGTTCCTAGATGCAAAGAATATACTTCGTGTAGAAGAGTTGTTCAAGCGCGCGAAAAAGGAACACGCATCCATCGTGAACACGCATCCATCGTGAACAGTGCTTCTGATCCCTTGAAGGAAAAGTATTTAAGTGATGAAACGTATGCACAAATAAAAAGGAAATACTTTACCTACCTTCGTGGGTCTCTTGCAAGATGAGTTAGACAGTTTAACGATCTCAACACTCAACAATTAGAATCCCCTCGCCTAAATCAATCGCATTCGCGGTCCAGGGTATCTGACATCCGTCTTCCACGGATCCAAATAAAATCATTCTCTGGCAATTATGAAGATTGGTGTGAGTTTCACAACTTATTCCAAAGCGTGATGGACCAGAACGTGGATCTGTCTGATGTACAAAAACTTCGCTTTGTCACCGGCGAAGCTGCGCGGTTAATTCAAAATCTTCCGATTGAGGGGAAGAAGAATTATTCGTCCGCTTGGGAAATTCTAAAGGACAAATTTCAAAGTAAGCGAAAATCAGTCAACACACATCTTCGGAATTTAATGGAACAAACGAAACTTACCCACGAATCCGCCGCAGCCTTAATGTCCTTGCACACTACCAGTACCGAGTACATCCACGCCCTCTCTAATTTAGGAATTGCAGCCCAGAGAGACTGGGAGGACAAATTAGGAAGTTTCAAGTCCCTTCCTGATTTGAAAACATTTCTATCTTTTATTGAATGTCGGTTTAGTTCCCTCGAAAACATACAACAATTAACCAATTCCTCTAAACAATCAGGGTCGCTAGCTCCTTGTCGAAAAACGAACGCCTTTTACACCAACCCAACAGGCAAACAATATCTCTGTCGGTTATTTAAGTGTTCTCATGGCATAAGGTCGTGCAAAAAATTCTTAAACATGGACATCAGAACAGAGGGCATGGGCTCGGACATACAGGGTAAAGTTGTTGATCGCTCTCAACCTGCCGAGATGCCAGCAACGATCCCTGTTTAAATGCCCGGGTCAAGTTGACATACGCCCTCCTCGTGGCGCCCTCTGGATAGTCTCTTCAACAACCGTTGGGAGGTGAACAAACGTATGCAGCGACAAAACCCCGACCAGTTTGGCGGTTATGAATGTGTCACTAAAGATTGCACTTACTGGGATGCGGATTTGTCGTGGGAAAGCGGTTAAGGTCGAAGGTCATCGACTTTAAACCGCATCAGAGGCAGATTTTATGACATCAGCCTTATACATATGTGCACACGCCCCTACCGACGAGGCTGAAGACCCTATTAAGGAGGACTTCTATGACCTCCTTGAAAACGCCTACGGAGCTTGTCCGGAGTACGATGTTAAAATCGTGCTCGGGGAATTCAGCGCCAAAATCGGTAAGGAGAACACCCTTGGCGGAGTGATCGGAAAGTATAGCCTCCACAATACAACAGATAACGGCTTCCGACTCACTTTGCGACAGCTCGTAATGCGGTGATAAGTAGCACAAGATTCCCTCGTAAGCGAATCCACACAGCAACCTGGCGATCTCCGGATGGTCGAACCGCCAACCAAATCGACCATGTGCCCATTGACGCAAGGCACTCGTCAAACATCCTGGATGTGCGAACATTCAGAGGGGCAAATGTCGACTCTGACCACTTCCTCGTAGCAGCAAGATTCAGAGCTCGACTGTCCAATGTCAGAAAGCTGCACCAACCTATCAGGAGGAGGTTTGACATTGGGCGCCTGAGCAGCTGAGCGAATGACTCTACGGTATGCCTACGTCGAACACAAATGTCAATAATATGTGGCTGCATTGCCGCTCAGCCATTCAGGAAGTAGCCGAAACCCCCTTAGGATACCTACCACCCCCGACAAGAAACCCGTGGTATGATGGCGAGTGTGAGCAGAAAAAGGCAGCAACCGACCAGGCGTACCAAAAGGCGCTGCAGAGGAAAACCAGGGCAGCGCAAGAAGAGTACCGAGCCAGAAGAAGGGAGGAGAAAAAACTACTGCGACAAAAGAAAAGAATCTTCGCAGCCTCCCAGCTCAAGGATATTGAGGAGTCTAGGGATAAGCATAAAAAACGAGCCTTTTACAAGAAAGCCAAAGGCCTTGCAGGAGGCTTCAAAAAGGGCACCCAAGCTCTACGAAACTGCGAGGGTAATCTTGTCACCGACCCGCAGGGAATAGTGGATGTATTTAAGCAGCATTTACAGCAGCTGTTTAACGAGCATGACCAAGAGAGAGAGTTGTAGGGACCGAGGAAATCCCAACTCCAGCCGCTGAAGTAGTCCTCCCACCCAGCATCGAAGAAGTCGGCACAGCTATTCAGAAGCTGAAGAATAACAAGGCCGCAGGCTCAGATGGCTTGCTCTTCAAGGCGATGTTCTGGTAGGGCGCATGCAACAGATCATCTGCAGAATTTGGAAAGATGAAAGCATGCCCGACGACTGGAATACCAGCTCTATTTGCCCCATCCACAAAAAAGGCGTTCCTACCTCTTGCAAGAACTATAGAGGTATATCCCTACTCAATGTCGCATAAAGATCCTGTCCAGCGTATTGTGTGAACGTCTAAAGCCATTTTTCACCGCACTAATCGGCAGCTACCAGTGCGGCTTCCGGCTCGGCAAATCGACTATGGACCAAATCTTCACACTTCGACAAATCCTGGAAAAGACCAACGAGTTTCGAATCGATACACACCATCTTTTCATCGATTTCAAAGCCGCATACGACAGCATTCATCGTGAAGGACTGTTTGGTGCGATGGCCGAATTCGGGATCCCGGGAAAGCTGATCCAGTTGTGTCGCGCCACGCTAAACAATACGCGATGCACCGTGCAACTCGGTTCTAGGTTCTCGGTTCTCGCCGTGGCGTTGTAGAAGCATTCACGGCGATTTAAGAGCAGGCGAAACGAGTTGGTCTTAAGGTCAATGAGGTCAAAACGAAGTACATGCTGTCAAGCAAAAACCAATCCGTCGCTCACCACCTGGGAAATATAACAAAATGACAGCAAAATATAACAATTGACAGCTACAGCTTCGAGATAGTTAAGGAGTTTGTCCACAGTGGAGATCCGGCATAGAATCGCCCTTGGCAACCGCTGTTACTTCGGCTTGTCCAAACAACTGGGGTCAAAACTCCTCACTCGAAAGACCAGTAATGCTTTACAAAACGCTCATACTGCCAGTCTTGCTGTACGGAGCCGAAGGCTGAACGATAAGCAGGACGGCGGAGTTGATTTTGGGTTCTTTCGAAAGAAAAATTCTGCGCCGGATATTTGGTCGTCTGTGAGAAGAAGACACAACCGCGAACTCTACGAGCTGTACAAAGATGTGGATGTAGTCCGGAAGGTAAAGATCGGTCGACTACACTGGCTCGGCCACATCGAGCGCATGGACACCAACGCTCCAGCTAAGAAGGTCTTCGACTCCGAGCCTCCTGGTTCGAGAAGAAGAGGAAGACCGAACCTCCGGTATAAAGACCAAGTAATGGCGGATGTAAGACATCTTGGTGTTGATAACTGGAAGCAGCGTGTCCGGGACCGTCAAGGATGGAAGGCAGCTATAGCTCAGGCTCAGATCCTCCATGGATCGCTGGCCTGATAAGTAAGTAAGTAAGGACATCAGAACTCGCTCGGACACAATAAGGAAAAATTCAAAGTGCTCTTACTGCCTCGTTTACGACGACCATGCCTCAACATGCAGCAGCACAAACTGATGTCTCAAGTGTGGCCTTAAACATCACACATTGCTGCACATATAATCCAACAACTCAACCAAAACCAACAACGGTCCAACGACATCAACGTCAACTGTTACTACCAACTTCAATGAGCTCAGATCCAAGGTACTACTCGCAACGCAACGTGAAGGTCAAGGATACCAGTGGACTCATCCATGTTCTCCGAGCCTTAGTGGACCCTGGTTCTGAAGCCACATTTATCACAGAAAACACAACACAACTTCTGAGATTAAAGAGACACAAAACAACTTCCAACGTGACAGGTCTGGGACAAACAACAACTGGAATGGGCCGTCATCAAACACAATTTACAATTTATTCAATAACAAACCCAACCTTTTCCCTCAACATATCAGCCTTTGTTTTTTCTCATCTTACCTCTCTGTTGCCATCTCAGCTCCTTCATAAGAGTAATTGGAGTCATCTGTCCACCCTACCTTTAGACGATCCGTCCTACCATATCCCCGGGAAGATAGATCTTCTGCTAGGTACTGAGGTATATACAGCCATCATCCTTCAGGGACTTATAAAAAGTCAAGGAGGTTCACCTGTAGCTCAACACAACGAACTAGGATGGATTTTGACAGGAAGCATCTATTCGACTCCAAAATCCAACATCATAACAGTACAAAGTCATCACAACTCCCTCGAAGCTCAACTTAGGCAATTCTGGGAGATAGAGGAGAATCTCGACAAAAGAAGACTTGCAGCTGAGGAAGAGCAATGTCAACAACACTACGAAAAGACGTTCAAACGCCGAAGTGATGGCAAGTATAAAGTACGACTTCCTTTCAAGAAAGGCACTCAACCAATCCTTGGGGATTCTAAACGAGCAGCGTTGGCGAGATTTTTTCAAATCGATAGACGACTTTATACAAACAGCAAACTAAAGGAAGCTTATACAGAGTGCATGAATGAGTACATCAACTTGGGTCACATGAAGGAAATTGCCGAGAAGCAACTCATACCTGGGAAGCATTATTTCCTCCCGCATCACGCTGTATTTAAAGAATCCAGCACCACCACAAAGCTCCGCGTCGTGTTCGATGCTTCATGCAAAACATCGAACGGACAATCACTGAACGACCATTTATTAATAGGCCCACGACTTCAAAATGACATCATCGATCTGGTCGCAAGATGGAGACAATACAACACCGCCTTTTCTGCGGACATCAGTGTGATGTACAGACAAGTTTGGATAGCCCCAGAAGACTCTCCATATCAACTACTTGTCTAGAGGTCTTGGAAGATTGCATGGCATTGAAATTCTCCGGTGGATTGGATACCGAAACTCAGCACTCGTGCAGCTAGATGGATTCAGCGCGGATCCGAGAAAGCCTACTCAGCAGTAATTTATGCGCGTATCGTGAATAACACCCAGGAAAAAAGATCAATTATTGCATCCAAAACCAAGGTTGCACCGATAAAACAAATTTGCTTACCTCTCTAGAACTATGCGGTGCACACCTCTTATCGAAGCTGCTGCATAAAATTTCAACCGCCATGCAGTTCAACAACAGAGAAATTTATGCTTGGTCTGACTCGACCATTTTTCTAGCGTGGATCCGCGGATGTCCATCAAAAATCCATATCCATATCCAAAATCTCACAAGCAAAAGCATCTGGAGACATGTTGGAACAAAGGAAAACCCAGCTGACCTAGCATCACGAGGTCTATCTCCAGAAGAGCTACTTGACAACGACCTATGGTGGCAGGGGCCTAAGACAGACCTGGAAACAAAAGGGAAAAGTAAAGAAAGGCAATCAACTTCCTATACCAACAACTTAATAAATATACGTACAAATTTCAGGCATGTAGTTTGTCATTGTATGGTCATTAACAATACATTTTTCAACACTTTTCATCCCTTAAAGGTCTCATCCGTAGTGTGGCCATCTGGAGAAGATATTGTTACGAATTTATTCTTTCCCCACACCAAATAGGGTTCGCACCACTGGATTGCGATAAACTACAATTGTCCTTTTTATTTAAATTGAAACACACACACTTTTATTTCTTTCACCACAGATCAATTATCTGTGTAGCTTCACCACTTTTATTTATTATCCAATACTATCCACTTTAAACTTTATTATCCAATACTATCCACTTTAAACTTTATTACACAATACACAAACCTTAATTGAAAGCTTTTCTTTTCACCTTGGTTGATCACACCGACTTGTCACACGCTGTTTTATACCACAAACTGAATGAATGTCAAGGGCGAGTGTTCGCGCTTATATAGCTCTCAGTCCACCGTCTCGAACGTTCGCCGTTGGAAGTTCCCCATCGGAAATCTCTAGAACGCTCTGACAATTCCATTGGAAGTTGACATCATTCCAATTCCCCGCTTCCAGAGAGTTTTCGAACTTAACGGTCCGCCTGCATCTCCGCAACAATATTTTAACATCCTACAACATAAAAAGAAGTTACCATTGAAAAATCATCCACTCACAGCAGAAGAATTAGCAGCATCAGAACATCAGTTCATTAAACTAGTCCAATCCGAATCGTTCCAAGAAGTAATCAGAGCACTCTCGACACAAGCGCAACTTCCGAAAGAGAGCACAATTCGAAGCTTGAATCCGTTCCTAGATGCAAAGCATATACTTCGTGTAGGTGGAAGATTAGTGAATTCAACACTTACCTTTGATCAACGGCATCCAATCATCCTCAAGGAAGCTCATCACTTCACCAAATTGCTCGTCTCATCTTAGCACTTTCCATGGGGGACAACAACTGATGATGGCACAGATGTAACGAAATACGTTATGGATAACTAATCTCAAACGCATCGTCAAATCAACAATACACCGATGCGTGCGATGTCACCGATACAACGCGAAAATGCAAAGTCAACTCATGGGAAACTTGCCTGCTGAACGAGTAACAATCACAAGACCATTCACAAACACAGGAGTAGACTACGCGGGTCCCATTGACATAAAACTGTCGAAGGGCCGATGCACAAAATCAACTAAAGGATACATTGCCATCTTCGCCTGCTTTTCAACCAAAGCAATTCACATCGAAGTGGTGAATGATCTTACCGCAGCAGCATTCATAGCAGCGTACAGAAGATTTGTAGCGAGACGAGGCAGTTGCACCAACTTGTTTAGCGACTGCAAACATTTCGCATCAACTTCAAGACACAAAATTCACATTTATCACAAATTAACAAATTTCACGAATTCACAAGCACATTACAACCAGATTACAACACTCCGATCAAAACAAACCAGCAAATGTCAAACGCGCAAGGGAGATGACATCACCTACACGCGAGGGAGATAACATGACACAGCACAAGGGAGATGGCACACAGCAGCAACAACAGGAGCAGTGACAACAATCTACATTCTGCAACAATCCAACTAAATTGACTAAAAAAACAATGCGATATTCGTATTTTCTTACTTCACTTACATATATGGATTGTTTTTATTTAATTTATTTCTCATTCATTAAAAAACCCCTTATTTTACTCTAACATCCGCGGAAAAAGAACAAACGATCTTATTGAGTACTTCGTTAAATTAGCCGGCGACTCTACCACTCGCACCATATCACCACTTGTAAATCCAAAACCAATTTACGTAAATAAACAAATACAGTACAAAACAAGTGAAGGTAAAAAGCTCCAACAAAACCACCAAAAGGTAATATGGATCCAACTCGGCCATTGTTCACCAAATGGGGAGTTGGCATAAGTGGTAGAGTCCCTGGCTAATTTAGCAAAGACTCTCACAGCAAAAAAAATAGGTGAAGGTAGAAACCTTTAGCAGAGACATCAAAACGTAGGATGAATACTTATTCAACTCGGCTATTGTTCACCAAATGGGAAGTTGGCTTAAGTGGTAGAGTCCCACGCTAATTTAGCAAAGACTCTCACAGCAAAAAAAAATAGGTGAAGGTAGAAACCCTTAGCAGAGACATCAAAACGTAAGGTGAATACTTATTCAACTCGGCTATTGTTCACCAAATGGGAAGTTGGCTTAAGTGGTAGAGTCCCACGCTAATTTAGCAAAGACTCTCACGGCAAAAAAATAGGTGAAGGTAGAAACCTTTAGCAGAGACATCAAAACGTAAGGTGAATACTTATTCAACTCGGCTTTTGTTCACCAAATGGGAAGTTGGCTTAAGTGGTAGAGTCCCACGCTAATTTAGCAAAGACTCTCACAGCAAAAAAAAATAGGTGAAGGTAGAAACCCTTAGCAGAGACATCAAAACGTAAGGTGAATACTTATTCAACTCGGCTATTGTTCACCAAATGGGAAGTTGGCTTAAGTGGTAGAGTCCCACGCTAATTTAGCAAAGACTCTCACAGCAAAAAAAAAATAGGTGAAGGTAGAAACCTTTAGCAGGGATACCAAAAGCCATGTGAGGTAAATGGTGATCAACTTAAATATGCAACTCGGCTGGTTTGCCGCAAGTCCAGTGGTGGCGTAAGTGGTTGAATCGCCAAAAAATTTGTGTGAACAAAACCCTTTTTTATTGATTAATTTAATTAATACGTCTAACCATTTTTCTCACTTCAAATAAAGTATTCTGCCCAATAACCTGCAGTGACCGTTCCCTTTGGTCACTGCTAATCATTATCCCAGCAAAAATACGCTCCCCTCTATATTCGGACTCTCTGCTGTCTCTTGTAAAGAACCAGCATTCGCTTGATGCACTCACTTGTTTGAGTAGCAAAGTGTGCTACGAATTCTCTCTTTTTCTATCATGTCATTTAACCATTTTTCTCTCTTCAAATAAAGCATTCTACCCAATAACCTGCAGTGACCGTTCCCTTTAGTCACTACTAATCATTATCCCTGCAAAAATACGCTCTCCTCTATATTCGGACTCTCTGCTATCTCTTGTAAAGAACCAGCATTCACTTGATGCACTCACTTGTTTGAGTAGCAAAGTGTGCTACGAATTCTCTCTTTTTCTATTCATGTCATTTAACCATTTTTCTCTCTTCAAATAACCTGCAGTGACCGTTCTCTTTGGTTACTGCTAATCATTATCTCTGCAAAAATACGCTCTCTATATTCGGACTCTCTGCTGTCTCTTGTAAAGAACTAGCTTTCGCATCATGCACTCACTAGTTTGAGTAGCAAACTGTGCTACGAATTCTCTCCTTTTCTATTCATATGTCATTTAACCATTTTTCTCTCTTCAAATAAAGCATTCTACCCAATAACCTGCAGTGACCGTTCCCTTTGGTCACTGCTAATCATTATCCCTGCAAAAATACGCTCTCTATATTCGGACTCTCTGCTGTCTCTTGTAAAGAACCAGCATTCGCTTGATGCACTAACTAGTTTGAGTAGCAAACTGTGCTCCGAATTCTCTCTTTTTCTATTCGTATGTCATTTAACCATTTTTCTCTCTTCAAATAACCTGCAGTGACCGTTCCCTTTGGTCACTGCTAATCATTACCCCTGCAAATATACGTTCTCCTCTATATTCGGACTCTCTGCTATCTCTTGTAAAGAACCAGCATTCGCTTGATGCACTCACTTGTTTGAGTAGCAAAGTGTGCTACGAATTCTCTCTTTTTCTATTCATGTCATTTAACCATTTTTCTCTCTTCAAATAACCTACAGTGACCGTTCCCTTTGGTCACTGCTAATCATTACCCCTGCAAATATACGTTCTCCTCTATATTCGGACTATCTTCTGTCTCTTGTAAACAATCAGCATTCGCTTGATGCGCTCACGTGTTTCAATAGCAAACTGTTTTACGTGAGTGTAGTAGATATGACAGTAAGTATGTAGGGGAAAGTTACGAGAAAGCGGTGGTAACTCCTCCCGTTTAAGAATGTGTTGACGGAATTAATGGCCGAAGTTCATTGGTGTTTGTTCAGTTTTTGCTCTCCTTTTTGTGATATCCGATCGTTGGCGGCGGTTGAATTCGGTTTGTCCACATTTAAAGCGAATTCATTGTTCAAAGGGTAAGAAGTGATGGGGATTTTTTTTTTGGGAGAGGTATCATGGTAATCTTGTTTTTGTTCAAAGCACGAATCAGAACTTTGGTTGAAGAAAATGACTCCGACCTGAATCTGTTCAACAATTATATTCTTTAATCTGATAATCATTATTATTGAGCGTAAAACATTCATAAATACACTCACAATGTTATGTACATATAAAGAGACCCAAATATGGGTTTGCATATTTTGTTTTACCCGCCGCGTTGTAGCGGTACGCGCGACATCAAGCCGTATCCAGACGAAATGGTTTTGTGTGCCGCACAAAGGAATTATAGGTTTAAATGCTCTTGATGTAAATTACATTACTTTTTGACAGTTAGGAGATAGAAATGTAATTATTTATTACTGCCAGATAAAGCCACTTTGCGTCTTTTCTTAATCTATTGTTTACGGGCCTTCCTTTTGTTGGTATCAGCTGTTATTTTATGATTTATAACAATTTTGTGATCGATAAATCTGAGAGCCAATTTAATTCCGTCTGTCGTAGGATTCATATATGGTTTCGTTTGCTAAATTTTCGGATGGCAAGTCGAGCTTGATTTAGTTTATTGGTAATGTGGGTTCGTTGCCGTGGACCTCGGCCATGAACTATTTGTGTCATTTTGTTATAGTTTTGTATGTGTTGTTTAAGATAGATATGTTAAGTTTTGAACTGCTCTTTCAGGCAAAAGGGATAAGATCTGTTTATATGACCACTAAGCGACTCAAACGGCGTCAGTTTTGTCGTGGAATGAACACTATTATTATAAGTTCAGATGGCTTCGTCTACGACCTCACTAATAGGTTTAGTCTTGTCCTGTGTTTTCATAATCCTTACAAGTTCGGTACCTACATACATACATACATGACATGTGTGTGCAGGTGTGTGACAAAATATCGCAATTTCGTTGTTGTACATATTTATGTACATACATATGTATATGTACTATCGCGTTCGTTTGTATGTGTGCAGTGTAGCAGCACGCAACACTCAAACTTATTAACGCATAGCCATAGATGAATCACAGACAATATCCCTGTGTATAGGCGACTGGATGGCTATAGCCGACTGGTCCGTTATAGTCCCTGGGGGCTGGATATAGCCGACCTGCCAGTTGGCTGGCTGGCTGTAGCCGACTGGTCGGCTATGGTTGCTTGGCTGGCCTGATATAGGCGACAGGCTGGCCATAGTCGCCTGGCTGGCTAGCTGCAGCCGACCGGCAAGCTATGGTCGCCTGGCTGGCTGGGTATAGGCGACTGTCTGGCTATGGCCCCTTTATTGGTGACTATAAGCCCACTGGTAGTTATGGTCGCCTGGTTGGCTGGCTGTAGCCGACTTTCCAGTAATGGTCGCCTGGCGGCTGACTATAGCCAACTCGTCAGTTATGGTCTCCTGGCTGGATGGCTGTAGCTGACTGATCGGCTATAGTTGCTTGGCTGACTGGATATATTCGCCTGGGTTGCTCTCTGTAGATGACTGGCTATATTCACCGCTGGCTGGCTGTAGCCGACTGCCCGGCTATGGTCGTCGGACTGCCAGTATATAGCCGACTGGCTGGCTATAGTCGCCTGGCTGGCTGGCTATATCGGACTGGCCTGCTATAGTCGCCTTACTGGCTGACCATACCCGACTGGCCGGCTATATTCGGCTGGCTGGCTCTCTGTAGCCGACTGGCTATAGCCACTCGGCTGGCTGGCTATAGCCGACTGACCGACTATAGTCGCCTGTTGACTGGCTATAGCTGAATGGTATCTATATAGTGAATCGGCGGCAATAGCCAGCCGGCCACATATGAATATAGTGGGTCGGCGGCTATAGCCAGCCGGCCACATATGTATATAGTGAATCGGCGGCAATAGCCAGCCGGCCACATATACAGTGAATCGGCGGCTATAGCCAGCCGAAACATATATAGTGAATCGGCGGCTATAGCCAGCCGGCCACATATATAGTGAATCGGCGGCTATAGCCAGCCGGGTACATATATAGTGAATCGGCGGCTATAGCCAGCCGGCCACATATATAGTGAATCGGCGGCTATAGCCAGCCGGCCACATATATAGTGAATCGGCGGCTATAGCCAGCCGGCCACATATATAGTGAATCGGCGGCTATAGCCAGCCGACACATATATAGTGAATCGGCGGCTATAACCAGCCGGCCACAAATATAGTGGGTCGGCGGCTATGGCCAGCCGGCCACATATATAGTGGATTGGCGTCTATAGCCAGCCGGCCACATATATAGCGAATCGGAGGCTATAGCCAGCCGACACATATATAGTGAATCGGCGGCTATAGCCAGCCGACACATATATAGTGAATCGGCGGCTATAGCCAGCCGACAGATATATAGTGAATCGGCGGCTATAGCCAGCCGACACATATATAGTGAATCGGCGGCTATAGCCAGCCGACACATATATAGTGAATCGGCGGCTATAGCCAGCCGACACATATATAGTGAATCGGCGGCTATAGCCAGCCGACACATATATAGTGAATCGGCGGCTATAGCCAGCCGACACATATATAGTGAATCGGCGGCTATAGCCAGTCGACACATATATAGTGAATCGGCGGCTATAGCCAGCCGACACATATATAGTGAATCGGCGGCTATAGCCAGCCGACACATATATAGTGAATCGGCGGCTATAACCAGCCGGCCACAAATATAGTGGGTCGGCGGCTATGGCCAGCCGGCCACATATATAGTGGATCGGCGTCTATAGCCAGCCGGCCACATATATAGCGAATCGGAGGCTATAGCCAGCCGACACATATATAGTGAATCGGCGGCTATAGCCAGCCGACACATATGTATATAGTGAATCGGCGGCTATAGCCAGCCGACAGATATATAGTGAATCGGCGGCTATAGCCAGCCGACACATATATAGTGAATCGGCGGCTATAGCCAGCCGACACATATATAGTGAATCGGCGGCTATAGCCAGCCGGGTACATATATAGTGAATCGGCGGCTATAGCCAGCCGACACATATATAGTGAATCGGCGGCTATAGCCAGCCGACACATATATAGTGAATCGGCGGCTATAGCCAGCCGACACATATATAGTGAATCGGCGGCTATAGCCAGCCGACACATATATAGTGAATCGGCGGCTATAGCCAGCCGACACATATATAGTGAATCGGCGGCTATAGCCAGCCGGGTACATATATAGTGAATCGGCGGCTATAGCCAGCCGGCCACATATATAGTGAATCGGCGGCTATAGCCAGCCGACACATATATAGTGAATCGGCGGCTATAGCCAGCCGACACATATATAGTGAATCGGCGGCTATAGCCAGCCGACACATATATAGTGAATCGGCGGCTATAGCCAGCCGACACATATATAGTGAATCGGCGGCTATAGCCAGCCGACACATATATAGTGAATCGGCGGCTATAGCCAGCCGACACATATATAGTGAATCGGCGGCTATAGCCAGCCGACACATATATAGTGAATCGGCGGCTATAGCCAGCCGGGTACATATATAGTGAATCGGCGGCTAAAGCCAGCCGACACATATATAGTGAATCGGCGGCTATAGCCAGCCGACACATATATAGTGAATCGGCGGCTATAGCCAGCCGGGTACATATATAGTGAATCGGCGGCTATAGCCAGCCGGCCACATATATAGTGAATCGGCGGCTATAGCCAGCCGACACATATATAGTGAATCGGCGGCTATAGCCAGCCGACACATATATAGTGAATCGGCGGCTATAGCCAGCCGACACATATATAGTGAATCGGCGGCTATAGCCAGCCGACACATATATAGTGAATCGGCGGCTATAGCCAGCCGACACATATATAGTGAATCGGCGGCTATAGCCAGCCGACACATATATAGTGAATCGGCGGCTATAGCCAGCCGACACATATATAGTGAATCGGCGGCTATAGCCAGCCGACACATATATAGTGAATCGGCGGCTATAGCCAGCCGACACATATATAGTGAATCGGCGGCTATAGCCAGCCGACACATATATAGTGAATCGGCGGCTATAGCCAGCCGACACATATATAGTGAATCGGCGGCTATAGCCAGCCGACACATATATAGTGAATCGGCGGCTATAGCCAGCCGACACATATATAGTGAATCGGCGGCTATAGCCAGCCGACACATATATAGTGAATCGGCGGCTATAGCCAGCCGACACATATATAGTGAATCGGCGGCTATAGCCAGCCGACACATATATAGTGAATCGGCGGCTATAGCCAGCCGACACATATATAGTGAATCGGCGGCTATAGCCAGCCGGGTACATATATAGTGAATCGGCGGCTATAGCCAGCCGGGTACATATATAGTGAATCGGCGGCTTTAGCCAGCCGGCCACATATATAGTGGGTCGGCGACTATAGCCAGCCGGCCACATATATAGTGGGTCGGCGACTATAGCCAGCCGGCCACATATATAGTGGGTCGGCGACTATAGCCAGCCGGCCACATATATAGTGGGTCGGCGACTATAGCCAGCCGGCCACATATATAGTGGGTCGGCGACTATAGCCAGCCGGCCACATATATAGTGGGTCGGCGGCTATAGCCAGCCGGCCACATATATAGTGAATCGGCGGCTATAGCCAGCCGGCCACATATACAGTGAATCGGCGGCTATAGCCAGCCGACACATATATAGTGAATCGGCGGCTATAGCCAGCCGACACATATATAGTGAATCGGCGGCTATAGCCAGCCGACACATATATAGTGAATCGGCGGCTATAGCCAGCCGACACATATATAGTGAATCGGCGGCTATAGCCAGCCGACACATATATAGTGAATCGGCGGCTATAGCCAGCCGACACATATATAGTGAATCGGCGGCTATAGCCAGCCGACACATATATAGTGAATCGGCGGCTATAGCCAGCCGACACATATATAGTGAATCGGCGGCTATAGCCAGCCGACACATATATAGTGAATCGGCGGCTATAGCCAGCCGACACATATATAGTGAATCGGCGGCTATAGCCAGCCGACACATATATAGTGAATCGGCGGCTATAGCCAGCCGACACATATATAGTGAATCGGCGGCTATAGCCAGCCGACACATATATAGTGAATCGGCGGCTATAGCCAGCCGACACATATATAGTGAATCGGCGGCTATAGCCAGCCGACACATATATAGTGAATCGGCGGCTATAGCCAGCCGACACATATATAGTGAATCGGCGGCTATAGCCAGCCGACACATATATAGTGAATCGGCGGCTATAGCCAGCCGACACATATATAGTGAATCGGCGGCTATAGCCAGCCGACACATATATAGTGAATCGGCGGCTATAGCCAGCCGACACATATATAGTGAATCGGCGGCTATAGCCAGCCGACACATATATAGTGAATCGGCGGCTATAGCCAGCCGACACATATATAGTGAATCGGCGGCTATAGCCAGCCGACACATATATAGTGAATCGGCGGCTATAGCCAGCCGACACATATATAATGAATCGGCGGCTATAGCCAGCCGACACATATATAGTGAATCGGCGGCTATAGCCAGCCGACACATATATAGTGAATCGGCGGCTATAGCCAGCCGACACATATATAGTGAATCGGCGGCTATAGCCAGCCGACACATATATAGTGAATCGGCGGCTATAGCCAGCCGACACATATATAGTGAATCGGCGGCTATAGCCAGCCGACACATATATAGTGAATTGGCGGCTATAGCCAGCCGACACATATTTAGTGAATCGGCGGCTATAGCCAGCCGGCCACATATATAGTTAATCGGCGGCTTTAGCCAGCCGGCCACATACATAGTGGGTCGGCGACTATAGTCAGCCGGCCACATATGTATATAGTGGGTCGGCGACTATAGCCAGCCGGCCACATATATAGTGAATCGGCGGCTATAGCCAGCCGGCCCCATATATAGTGAATCGGCGGCTATAGCCAGCCGACACATATATAGTGAATCGGCGGCTATAGCCAGCCGACACATATATAGTGAATCGGCGGCTATAGCCAGCCGACACATATATAGTGAATCGGCGGCTATAGCCAGCCGACACATATATAGTGAATCGGCGGCTATAGCCAGCCGACACATATATAGTGAATCGGCGGCTATAGCCAGCCGACACATATATAGTGAATCGGCGGCTATAGCCAGCCGACACATATATAGTGAATCGGCGGCTATAGCCAGCCGACACATATATAGTGAATCGGCGGCTATAGCCAGCCGACACATATATAGTGAATCGGCGGCTATAGCCAGCCGACACATATATAGTGAATCGGCGGCTATAGCCAGCCGACACATATATAGTGAATCGGCGGCTATAGCCAGCCGACACATATATAGTGAATCGGCGGCTATAGCCAGCCGACACATATATAGTGAATCGGCGGCTATAGCCAGCCGACACATATATAGTGAATCGGCGGCTATAGCCAGCCGACACATATATAGTGAATCGGCGGCTATAGCCAGCCGACACATATATAGTGAATCGGCGGCTATAGCCAGCCGACACATATATAGTGAATCGGCGGCTATAGCCAGCCGACACATATATAGTGAATCGGCGGCTATAGCCAGCCGACACATATATAGTGAATCGGCGGCTATAGCCAGCCGACACATATATAGTGAATCGGCGGCTATAGCCAGCCGACACATATATAGTGAATCGGCGGCTATAGCCAGCCGACACATATATAGTGAATCGGCGGCTATAGCCAGCCGACACATATATAGTGAATCGGCGGCTATAGCCAGCCGACACATATATAGTGAATCGGCGGCTATAGCCAGCCAACACATATATAGTGAATCGGCGGCTATAGCCAGCCGACACATATATAGTGAATCGGCGGCTATAGCCAGCCGACACATATATAGTGAATCGGCGGCTATAGCCAGCCGACACATATATAGTGAATCGGCGGCTATAGCCAGCCGACACATATATAGTGAATCGGCGGCTATAGCCAGCCGACACATATATAGTGAATCGGCGGCTATAGCCAGCCGACACATATATAGTGAATCGGCGGCTATAGCCAGCCGACACATATATAGTGAATCGGCGGCTATAGCCAGCCGACACATATATAGTGAATCGGCGGCTATAGCCAGCCGACACATATATAGTGAATCGGCGGCTATAGCCAGCCGACACATATATAGTGAATCGGCGGCTATAGCCAGCCGACACATATATAGTGAATCGGCGGCTATAGCCAGCCGACACATATATAGTGAATCGGCGGCTATAGCCAGCCGACACATATATAGTGAATCGGCGGCTATAGCCAGCCGACACATATATAGTGAATCGGCGGCTATAGCCAGCCGACACATATATAGTGAATCGGCGGCTATAGCCAGCCGACACATACATATATAGTGAATCGGCGGCTATAGCCAGCCGACACATATATAGTGAATCGGCGGCTATAGCCAGCCGACACATACATATATAGTGAATCGGCGGCTATAGCCAGCCGACACATATATAGTGAATCGGCGGCTATAGCCAGCCGACACATATATAGTGAATTGGCGGCTATAGCCAGCCGACACATATTTAGTGAATCGGCGGCTATAGCCAGCCGGCCACATATATAGTTAATCGGCGGCTTTAGCCAGCCGGCCACATACATAGTGGGTCGGCGACTATAGTCAGCCGGCCACATATGTATATAGTAGGTCGGCGACTATAGCCAGCCGGCCACATATATAGTGAATCGGCGGCTATAGCCAGCCGGCCCCATATATAGTGAATCGGCGGCTATAGCCAGCCGACACATATATAGTGAATCGGCGGCTATAGCCAGCCGACACATATATAGTGAATCGGCGGCTATAGCCAGCCGACACATATATAGTGAATCGGCGGCTATAGCCAGCCGACACATATATAGTGAATCGGCGGCTATAGCCAGCCGACACATATATAGTGAATCGGCGGCTATAGCCAGCCGACACATATATAGTGAATCGGCGGCTATAGCCAGCCGACACATATACAGTGGTGGAAAGATAAATAGCACTCATCCCTTATTTGTATTAAAATGTACTATAATAAAATAAGGAGTTATATGTCTTTATGAATACTTATTTTTTTTATTTTTGTTTGGAACATAAGATCACGTTTCATTAATTTTTTTTCTAAAAAATAAAGCACACGGCAATAAATACCAAAAAAATAGATTAAATTCTTGAAAAAGGCTGGAAATATAAATAGCACTGAAAGTAATAATGGAGATAAATTAAAAAATTACTTACTTTTTCTTACTGTTATGAGCTGTAAAAGTTGTATAGCTTTAATATTTAGTAGGATAACCTTTGTTCAATATGACTGCATTTAGTCGGCGGGGTAAACTTTCGACAAGTCTTTGGCAACGGGTTTGGGGTATGGAATACCAGCCTTCTTGAATGGATGTCCACAAATCGTCCAAATTTTTGCACATTTTCTGCTTTAAACGAGTGTCCACGTCGTTCCACAGATTCTCAATTGGATTGAGATCTGGACTCTGTGGGGGCCAACTTAAAACATTGATTTTATTCTCCAGAAGCCACTTTTTAACCGACTTAGCAGTGTGCTTCGGGTCATTGTCATGAACAAACTTCCAATTTATGGGCAAATTTTCGAATGCAAAGGGCTCCATATGAGTTGCTAATATTTCTTTATACTGATGTTGGTCCATCCTACCAGATATTTTTACTATGGGCCCAACACCATGCCAAGAAAAAGCTGCCCATACCATTATACTTCCGCCACCATGTTTAACCGTCTTCAGTGTGTACATTGGATTATTGTCTTGACCTTTTGGGCGGCGAACATAAACTTTTCCATCAGAACCAAGTCTATTAAACTTGGATTCATCGCTCCAAAAGACATTTTTCCAAAATTGAAGAGGTTTGTCCAAGTGCTCTTTCGCGAACTCTAAGCGCTTCTTAAGATTTTTTGTTGAGACGAGTGGTTTCCTTCGGGCAATGCAACCGTGCAACCCTGCTTCTGCTAGACGATAACGGACAAGCCTTGAAGTGATGTTAATGCCATAATCGTTTTCAATATCTTTTCTTATTTGGCTAGAAGTTATGAATGGGTCGCTCCTGCTTGACGCTACAATTGCCCTGTCCATGGCTTTTGTTGTCTTTCGACGTCGATCTTTTCTAGCGATATTCTCGAACTGTTTATGCTTCTTAATATGATGTAGGGCATTGTAAACCATCTTCTTTGAGCATTTGAGATCACTCGCAATATCACTTATTCGCCTTCCACTTTCAAACAAGTTGTACATTACTTCCCGTTTTTCCGCTGAACAATGCAATCCTCTTCCCATAATAAATGTTAAAATCTAATAGAATTTCAAACTTAATCGATAAATTATAATACTCAGTACATAACATAATAGAAAACTTACGCAACAAACGTTTTAAACAAATTTTTTCACTTAAAATATGTAAGGTGCTATTTATATTTCCAGCTGCTTTGCCAACGTAACTTACTCAAATGCGAACACAGATGTACATGTATTGACAAGGTAGAAAAAAATAACTGTTTTGAATACAGTAATGTTTTACTTAGAAACTGGCATTTAAAAAATGTTGCCAATTTTATTTTTAATAATGTAGTTTTGGATGTCGTATGATTTTTCGTAAAGGTGCTATTTAAGTTTCCACCACTGTATAGTGAATCGGCGGCTATAGCCAGCCGACACATATATAGTGAATCGGCGGCTATAGCCAGCCGACACATATATAGTGAATCGGCGGCTATAGCCAGCCGACACATATATAGTGAATCGGCGGCTATAGCCAGCCGACACATATATAGTGAATCGGCGGCTATAGCCAGCCGACACATATATAGTGAATCGGCGGCTATAGCCAGCCGACACATATATAGTGAATCGGCGGCTATAGCCAGCCGACACATATATAGTGAATCGGCGGCTATAGCCAGCCGACACATATATAGTGAATCGGCGGCTATAGCCAGCCGACACATATATAGTGAATCGGCGGCTATAGCCAGCCGACACATATATAGTGAATCGGCGGCTATAGCCAGCCGACACATATATAGTGAATCGGCGGCTATAGCCAGCCGACACATATATAGTGAATCGGCGGCTATAGACAGCCGACACATATATAGTGAATCGGCGGCTATAGCCAGCCGACACATATATAGTGAATCGGCGGCTATAGCCAGCCGACACATATTTAGAGAATCGGCGGCTATAGCCAGCCGACACATATATAGTGAATCGGCGGCTATAGCCAGCCGACACATATATAGTGAATCGGCGGCTATAGCCAGCCGACACATATATAGTGAATCGGCGGCTATAGCCAGCCCACACATATGTATATAGTGAATCGGCGGCTATAGCCAGCCGACACATATATAGTGAATCGGCGGCTATAGCCAGCCCACACATATGTATATAGTGAATCGGCGGCTATAGCCAGCCGACACATATATAGTGAATCGGCGGCTATAGCCAGCCCACACATATGTATATAGTGAATCGGCGGCTATAGCCAGCCGACACATATATAGTGAATCGGCGGCTATAGCCAGCCCACACATATGTATATAGTGAATCGGCGGCTATAGCCAGTCGGCCGCATATACAGTGGTTTGGCGGCTATAGCCAGCCGGCCACATATATAGTGGGTCGGCGGCTATAGCCAGTCGGCCAAATATATAGTGGGTCGACGGCTATAGCCAGACGGCCACATATATAGTGGGTCGGCGGCTATAGCCAGTCGGCCACATATACAGTGGTTCGGCGGCTATAGCCAGCCGGCCACATATACAGTGGGTCGGCGGCTATAGCCAGCCGGCCACATATACAGTGGGTCGGCGGCTATAGCCAGCCGGCCACATACATAGCGAATCGGAGGCTACAGCCAGCCGACACATATATAGTGAATCGGCGGCTATAGCCAGTCGGCCGCATATACAGTGGTTTGGCGGCTATAGCCAGCCGACCACATATATAGTGGGTCGGCGGCTATAGCCAGTCGGCCAAATATATAGTGGGTCGGCGGCTATAGCCAGACGGCCACATATATAGTGGGTCGGCGGCTATAGCCAGTCGGCCTCATATACAGTGGTTCAGCGGCTATAGCCAGCCGGCCACATATATAGTGGGTCGGCGGCTATAGCCAGCCGGCCACATATACAGTGGTTCGACGGCTATAGCCAGCCGGCCACATACAATGCGAATCGGAGGCTATAGCCAGCCGACACATATATAGTGAATCGGCGGCTATAGCCAGTCGGCCGCATATACAGTGGTTCGGCGGCTATAGCCAGCCGGCCACATATATAGTGGGTCGGCGGCTATAGCCAGTCGGCCAAATATATAGTTGGTCGGCGGCTATAGCCAGACGGCCACATATATAGTGGGTCGGCGGCTATAGCCAGTCGGCCTCATATACAGTGGTTCAGCGGCTATAGCCAGCCGGCCACATATATAGTGGGTCGGCGGCTATAGCCAGCCGGCCACATATATAGTGGGTCGGCGGCTATAGCCAGCCGGCCACATATATTGTGGGTAGGCGGCTATAGCCAGTCGGCCACATATACAGTGGTTCGGCGGCTATAGCCAGCCGGCCACATACAATGCGAATCGGAGGCTATAGCCAGCCGACACATATATAGTGAATCGGCGGCTATAGCCAGACGGCCACATATATAGTGGGTCGGCGGCTATAGCCAGTCGGCCACATATACAGTGGTTCAGCGGCTATAGCCAGCCGGCCACATATATAGTGGGTCGGCGGCTATAGCCAGCCGGCCACATATACAGTGGTTCGACGGCTATAGCCAGCCGGCCACATATATAGTGGGTCGGCGGCTATACCCAGCCGGCCACATATACAGTGGTTCGACGGCTATAGCCAGCCGGCCACATACAATGCGAATCGGAGGCTATAGCCAGCCGACACATATATAGTGAATCGGCGGCTATAGCCAGCCGGCCACATATATAGTGGGTCGGCGGCTATAGCCAGTCGGCCACATATACAGTGGTTCGGCGGCTATAGCCAGCCGGCCACATATACAGTGGGTCGGCGGCTATAGCCAGCCGGCCGCATATATAGTGGGTCGGCGGCTATTGCCAGCCGGCCACATACAATGCGAATCGGAGGCTATAGCCAGCCGACACATATATAGTGAATCGGCGGCTATAGCCAGCCGGCCACATATATAGTGGGTCGGCGGCTATAGCCAGCCGGCCACATACATATATAGTGGGTCGGCGGCTATAGCCAGCCGGCCACATATATAGTGGGTCGGCGGCTATAGCCAGCCGGCCACATATATTGTGGGTCGGCGGCTATAGCCAGTCGGCCACATATACAGTGGTTCGGCGGCTATAGCCAGCCGGCCACATATACAGTGGGTCGGCGGCTATAGCCAGCCGGCCACATATACAGTGGGTCGGCGGCTATAGCCAGCCGGCCACATATATAGTGGGTCGGCGGCTATAGCCAGCCGGCCACATATATAGTGGGTCGACGGCTATAGCCAGCCGGCCACGTATATAGTGGGTCGACGGCTATAGCCAGCCGGCCACATATATTGTGGGTAGGCGGCTATAGCCCGTCGGCCACATATACAGTGGTTCGGCGGCTATAGCCAGCCGGCCACATATACAGTGGGTCGGCGGCTATAGCCAGCCGGCCACATATACAGTGGGTCGGCGGCTATAGCCAGCCGGCCACATATATAGTGGGTCGGCGGCTATAGCCAGCCGGCCACATATATAGTGGGTCGGCGGCTATAGCCAGCCGGCCACATATATTGTGGGTAGGCGGCTATAGCCAGTCGGCCACATATACAGTGGTTCGGCGGCTATAGCCAGCCGGCCACATATACAGTGGGTCGGCGGCTATAGCCAGCCGGCCACATATACAGTGGGTCGGCGGCTATAGCCAGCCGGCCACATATATAGTGGGTCGGCGGCTATAGCCAGCCGGCCACATATATAGTGGGTCGACGGCTATAGCCAGCCGGCCACGTATATAGTGGGTCGACGGCTATAGCCAGCCGGCCACATATATAGTGGGTCGACGGCTATAGCCAGCCGGCCACACATATAGTGGGTCGACGGCTATAGCCAGCCGGCCACATATATAGTGGGTCGGCGGCTATAGTCAGCCGGCCACATATATAGTGGGTCGGCGGCTATAGCCAGCCGGCCACATATACAGTGGTTCGACGGCTATAGCCAGCCGGCCACATACAATGCGAATCGGAGGCTATAGCCAGCCGACACATATATAGTGAATCGGCGGCTATAGCCAGTCGGCCGCATATACAGTGGTTCGGCGGCTATAGCCAGCCGGCCACATATATAGTGGGTCGGCGGCTATAGCCAGTCGGCCACATATACAGTGGTTCGGCGGCTATAGCCAGCCGGCCACATATACAGTGGGTCGGCGGCTATAGCCAGCCGGCCGCATATACAGTGGGTCGGCGGCTATTGCCAGCCGGCCACATACAATGCGAATCGGAGGCTATAGCCAGCCGACACATATATAGTGAATCGGCGGCTATAGCCAGCCGGCCACATATATAGTGGGTCGGCGGCTATAGCCAGCCGGCCACATACATATATAGTGGGTCGGCGGCTATAGCCAGCCGGCCACATATATAGTGGGTCGGCGGCTATAGCCAGCCGGCCACATATATTGTGGGTCGGCGGCTATAACCAGTCGGCCACATATACAGTGGTTCGGCGGCTATAGCCAGCCGGCCACATATACAGTGGGTCGGCGGCTATAGCCAGCCGGCCACATATACAGTGGGTCGGCGGCTATAGCCAGCCGGCCACATATATAGTGGGTCGGCGGCTATAGCCAGCCGGCCACATATATAGTGGGTCGACGGCTATAGCCAGCCGGCCACGTATATAGTGGGTCGACGGCTATAGCCAGCCGGCCACATATATTGTGGGTAGGCGGCTATAGCCCGTCGGCCACATATACAGTGGTTCGGCGGCTATAGCCAGCCGGCCACATATACAGTGGGTCGGCGGCTATAGCCAGCCGGCCACATATACAGTGGGTCGGCGGCTATAGCCAGCCGGCCACATATATAGTGGGTCGGCGGCTATAGCCAGCCGGCCACATATATAGTGGGTCGGCGGCTATAGCCAGCCGGCCACATATATTGTGGGTAGGCGGCTATAGCCAGTCGGCCACATATACAGTGGTTCGGCGGCTATAGCCAGCCGGCCACATATACAGTGGGTCGGCGGCTATAGCCAGCCGGCCACATATACAGTGGGTCGGCGGCTATAGCCAGCCGGCCACATATATAGTGGGTCGGCGGCTATAGCCAGCCGGCCACATATATAGTGGGTCGACGGCTATAGCCAGCCGGCCACGTATATAGTGGGTCGACGGCTATAGCCAGCCGGCCACATATATAGTGGGTCGACGGCTATAGCCAGCCGGCCACACATATAGTGGGTCGACGGCTATAGCCAGCCGGCCACATATATAGTGGGTCGGCGGCTATAGTCAGCCGGCCACATATATAGTGGGTCGGCGGCTATAGCCAGTCGGCCAAATATATAGTGGGTCGGCGGCTATAGCCAGACGGCCACATATATAGTGGGTCGGCGGCTATAGCCAGACGGCCACATATATAGTGGGTCGGCGGCTATAGCCAGTCGGCCACATATACAGTGATTCGGTGGCTATAGCCAGCCGGCCACATATATAGTGGGTCGGCGGCTATAGCCAGTCGGCCAAATATATAGTGGGTCGGCGGGTATAGCCAGACGGCCACATATATAGTGGGTCGGCGGCTATAGCCAGCCGGCCACATACATACATAGTGGGTCGGCGGCTATAGCCAGTCGGCCTCATATACAGTGGTTCAGCGGCTATAGCCAGCCGGCCACATATATAGTGGGTCGGCGGCTATAGCCAGCCGGCCACATATACAGTGGTTCGACGGCTATAGCCAGCCGGCCACATACAATGCGAATCGGAGGCTATAGCCAGCCGACACATATATAGTGAATCGGCGGCTATAGCCAGACGGCCACATATATAGTGGGTCGGCGGCTATAGCCAGTCGGCCACATATACAGTGGTTCAGCGGCTATAGCCAGCCGGCCACATATATAGTGGGTCGGCGGCTATAGCCAGCCGGCCACATATACAGTGGTTCGACGGCTATAGCCAGCCGGCCACATACATAGCGAATCGGAGGCTATAGCCAGCCGACACATATATAGTGAATCGGCGGCTATAGCCAGTCGGCCGCATATACAGTGGTTTGGCGGCTATAGCCAGCCGGCCACATATATATAGTGGGTCGGCGGCTATAGCCAGTCGGCCAAATATATAGTGGGTCGGCGGCTATAGCCAGACGGCCACATATATAGTGGGTCGGCGGCTATAGCCAGTCGGCCACATATACAGTGATTCGGTGGCTATAGCCAGCCGGCCACATATATAGTGGGTCGGCGGCTATAGCCAGCCGGCCACATATACAGTGGTTCGACGGCTATAGCCAGCCGGCCACATACAATGCGAATCGGAGGCTATAGCCAGCCGACACATATATAGTGAATCGGCGGCTATAGCCAGACGGCCACATATATAGTGGGTCGGCGGCTATAGCCAGTCGGCCACATATACAGTGGTTCAGCGGCTATAGCCAGCCGGCCACATATATAGTGGGTCGGCGGCTATAGCCAGCCGGCCACATATACAGTGGTTCGACGGCTATAGCCAGCCGGCCACATACAATGCGAATCGGAGGCTATAGCCAGCCGACACATATATAGTGAATCGGCGGCTATAGCCAGTCGGCCGCATATACAGTGGTTCGGCGGCTATAGCCAGCCGGCCACATATATAGTGGGTCGGCGGCTATAGCCAGTCGGCCAAATATATAGTTGGTCGGCGGCTATAGCCAGACGGCCACATATATAGTGGGTCGGCGGCTACAGCCAGTCGGCCTCATATACAGTGGTTCAGCGGCTATAGCCAGCCGGCCACATATATAGTGGGTCGGCGGCTATAGCCAGTCGGCCAAATATATAGTGGGTCGGCGGCTATAGCCAGTCGGCCACATATACAGTGGTTCGGCGGCTATAGCCAGCCGGCCACATATACAGTGGGTCGGCGGCTATAGCCAGCCGGCCGCATATATAGTGGGTCGGCGGCTATAGCCAGTCGGCCAAATATATAGTGGGTCGGCGGCTATAGCCAGACGGCCACATATATAGTGGGTCGGCGGCTATAGCCAGTCGGCCTCATATACAGTGGTTCAGCGGCTATAGCCAGCCGGCCACATATATAGTGGGTCGGCGGCTATAGCCAGCCGGCCACATATACAGTGGTTCGACGGCTATAGCCAGCCGGCCACATACAATGCGAATCGGAGGCTATAGCCAGCCGACACATATATAGTGAATCGGCGGCTATAGCCAGCCGGCCACATATATAGTGGGTCGGCGGCTATAGCCAGCCGGCCACATATACAGTGGTTCGACGGCTATAGCCAGCCGGCCACATACAATGCGAATCGGAGGCTATAGCCAGCCGACACATATATAGTGAATCGGCGGCTATAGCCAGTCGGCCGCATATACAGTGGTTCGGCGGCTATAGCCAGCCGGCCACATATATAGTGGGTCGGCGGCTATAGCCAGTCGGCCAAATATATAGTTGGTCGGCGGCTATAGCCAGACGGCCACATATATAGTGGGTCGGCGGCTATAGCCAGTCGGCCACATATACAGTGGTTCGGCGGCTATAGCCAGCCGGCCACATATATAGTGGGTCGGCGGCTATAGCCAGTCGGCCTCATATACAGTGGTTCGACGGCTATAGCCAACCGGCCACATACAATGCGAATCGGAGGCTATAGCCAGCCGACACATATATAGTGAATCGGCGGCTATAGCCAGTCGGCCGCATATACAGTGGTTCGGCGGCTATAGCCAGCCGGCCACATATATAGTGGGTCGGCGGCTATAGCCAGTCGGCCAAATATATAGTTGGTCGGCGGCTATAGCCAGACGGCCACATATATAGTGGGTCGGCGGCTATAGCCAGTCGGCCTCATATACAGTGGTTCAGCGGCTATAGCCAGCCGGCCACATATATAGTGGGTCGGCGGCTATAGCCAGCCGGCCACATATACAGTGGTTCGACGGCTATAGCCAGCCGGCCACATACAATGCGAATCGGAGGCTATAGCCAGCCGACACATATATAGTGAATCGGCGGCTATAGCCAGACGGCCACATATATAGTGGGTCGGCGGCTATAGCCAGTCGGCCACATATACAGTGGTTCAGCGGCTATAGCCAGCCGGCCACATATATAGTGGGTCGGCGGCTATAGCCAGCCGGCCACATATACAGTGGTTCGACGGCTATAGCCAGCCGGCCACATACATAGCGAATCGGAGGCTATAGCCAGCCGACACATATATAGTGAATCGGTGGCTATAGCCAGTCGGCCGCATATACAGTGGTTTGGCGGCTATAGCCAGCCGGCCACATATATAGTGGGTCGGCGGCTATAGCCAGTCGGCCAAATATATAGTGGGTCGGCGGCTATAGCCAGCCGGCCACATATACAGTGGGTCGGCGGCTATAGCCAGCCGGCCACATATATAGTGGGTCGGCGGCTATAGCCAGCCGGCCACATATATAGTGGGTCGACGGCTATAGCCAGCCGGCCACGTATATAGTGGGTCGACGGCTATAGCCAGCCGGCCACATATATTGTGGGTAGGCGGCTATAGCCAGTCGGCCACATATACAGTGGTTCGGCGGCTATAGCCAGCCGGCCACATATACAGTGGGTCGGCGGCTATAGCCAGCCGGCCACATATACAGTGGGTCGGCGGCTATAGCCAGCCGGCCACATATACAGTGGGTCGGCGGCTATAGCCAGCCGGCCACATATATAGTGGGTCGGCGGCTATAGCCAGCCGGCCACATATATAGTGGGTCGACGGCTATAGCCAGCCGGCCACGTATATAGTGGGTCGGCGGCTATACCCAGTCGGCCACATATACAGTGGTTCGGCGGCTATAGCCAGCCGGCCACATATACAGTGGGTCGGCGGCCATAGCCAGCCGGCCACATATATAGTGGGTCGGCGGCTATAGTCAGCCGGCCACATATATAGTGGGTCGGCGGCTATAGCCAGCCGGCCACATATATAGTGGGTCGGCGGCTATAGCCAGCCGGCCACATATATTGTGGGTAGGCGGCTATAGCCAGCCGGCCACATATATAGTGGGTCGACGGCTATAGCCAGCCGGCCACGTATATAGTGGGTCGGCGGCTATACCCAGTCGGCCACATATACAGTGGTTCGGCGGCTATAGCCAGCCGGCCACATATATAGTGGGTCGGCGGCTATAGTCAGCCGACACATATATAGTGAATCGGCGGCTATAGCCAGCCGACACATATATAGTGAATCGGCGGCTATAGCCAGCCGACAGATATATAGTGAATCGGCGGCTATAGCCAGCCGACACATATATAGTGAATCGGCGGCTATAGCCAGCCGACACATATATGGTGAATCGGCGGCTATAGCCAGCCGGGTACATATATAGTGAATCGGCGGCTATAGCCAGCCGACACATATATAGTGAATCGGCGGCTATAGCCAGCCGACACATATATAGTGAATCGGCGGCTATAGCCAGCCGGGTACATATATAGTGAATCGGCGGCTATAGCCAGCCGGCCACATATATAGTGAATCGGCGGCTATAGCCAGCCGACACATATATAGTGAATCGGCGGCTATAGCCAGCCGACACATATATAGTGAATCGGCGGCTATAGCCAGCCGACACATATATAGTGAATCGGCGGCTATAGCCAGCCGACACATATATAGTGAATCGGCGGCTATAGCCAGCCGACACATATATAGTGAATCGGCGGCTATAGCCAGCCGACACATATATAGTGAATCGGCGGCTATAGCCAGCCGACACATATATAGTGAATCGGCGGCTATAGCCAGCCGACACATATATAGTGAATCGGCGGCTATAGCCAGCCGACACATATATAGTGAATCGGCGGCTATAGCCAGCCGACACATATATAGTGAATCGGCGGCTATAGCCAGCCGACACATATATAGTGAATCGGCGGCTATAGCCAGCCGACACATATATAGTGAATCGGCGGCTATAGCCAGCCGACACATATATAGTGAATCGGCGGCTATAGCCAGCCGACACATATATAGTGAATCGGCGGCTATAGCCAGCCGACACATATATAGTGAATCGGCGGCTATAGCCAGCCGACACATATATAGTGAATCGGCGGCTATAGCCAGCCGACACATATATAGTGAATCGGCGGCTATAGCCAGCCGGGTACATATATAGTGAATCGGCGGCTAAAGCCAGCCGACACATATATAGTGAATCGGCGGCTATAGCCAGCCGACACATATATAGTGAATCGGCGGCTATAGCCAGCCGGGTACATATATAGTGAATCGGCGGCTATAGCCAGCCGGCCACATATATAGTGAATCGGCGGCTATAGCCAGCCGACACATATATAGTGAATCGGCGGCTATAGCCAGCCGACACATATATAGTGAATCGGCGGCTATAGCCAGCCGACACATATATAGTGAATCGGCGGCTATAGCCAGCCGACACATATATAGTGAATCGGCGGCTATAGCCAGCCGACACATATATAGTGAATCGGCGGCTATAGCCAGCCGACACATATATAGTGAATCGGCGGCTATAGCCAGCCGACACATATATAGTGAATCGGCGGCTATAGCCAGCCGACACATATATAGTGAATCGGCGGCTATAGCCAGCCGACACATATATAGTGAATCGGCGGCTATAGCCAGCCGACACATATATAGTGAATCGGCGGCTATAGCCAGCCGACACATATATAGTGAATCGGCGGCTATAGCCAGCCGACACATATATAGTGAATCGGCGGCTATAGCCAGCCGACACATATATAGTGAATCGGCGGCTATAGCCAGCCGACACATATATAGTGAATCGGCGGCTATAGCCAGCCGACACATATATAGTGAATCGGCGGCTATAGCCAGCCGGGTACATATATAGTGAATCGGCGGCTATAGCCAGCCGGCCACATATATAGTGAATCGGCGGCTTTAGCCAGCCGGCCACATATATAGTGGGTCGGCGACTATAGCCAGCCGGCCACATATATAGTGGGTCGGCGACTATAGCCAGCCGGCCACATATATAGTGGGTCGGCGACTATAGCCAGCCGGCCACATATATAGTGGGTCGGCGACTATAGCCAGCCGGCCACATATATAGTGGGTCGGCGACTATAGCCAGCCGGCCACATATATAGTGGGTCGGCGGCTATAGCCAGCCGGCCACATATATAGTGAATCGGCGGCTATAGCCAGCCGGCCACATATATAGTGAATCGGCGGCTATAGCCAGCCGACACATATATAGTGAATCGGCGGCTATAGCCAGCCGACACATATATAGTGAATCGGCGGCTATAGCCAGCCGACACATATATAGTGAATCGGCGGCTATAGCCAGCCGACACATATATAGTGAATCGGCGGCTATAGCCAGCCGACACATATATGTATAGTGAATCGGCGGCTATAGCCAGCCGACACATATATAGTGAATCGGCGGCTATAGCCAGCCGACACATATATAGTGAATCGGCGGCTATAGCCAGCCGACACATATATAGTGAATCGGCGGCTATAGCCAGCCGACACATATATAGTGAATCGGCGGCTATAGCCAGCCGACACATATATAGTGAATCGGCGGCTATAGCCAGCCGACACATATATAGTGAATCGGCGGCTATAGCCAGCCGACACATATATAGTGAATCGGCGGCTATAGCCAGCCGACACATATATAGTGAATCGGCGGCTATAGCCAGCCGACACATATGTATATAGTGAATCGGCGGCTATAGCCAGCCGACACATATATAGTGAATCGGCGGCTATAGCCAGCCGACACATATATAGTGAATCGGCGGCTATAGCCAGCCGACACATATATAGTGAATCGGCGGCTATAGCCAGCCGACACATATATAGTGAATCGGCGGCTATAGCCAGCCGACACATATATAGTGAATCGGCGGCTATAGCCAGCCGACACATATATAGTGAATCGGCGGCTATAGCCAGCCGACACATACATATATAGTGAATCGGCGGCTATAGCCAGCCGACACATATATAGTGAATCGGCGGCTATAGCCAGCCGACACATATATAGTGAATTGGCGGCTATAGCCAGCCGACACATATTTAGTGAATCGGCGGCTATAGCCAGCCGGCCACATATATAGTTAATCGGCGGCTTTAGCCAGCCGGCCACATACATAGTGGGTCGGCGACTATAGTCAGCCGGCCACATATATAGTGGGTCGGCGACTATAGCCAGCCGGCCACATATATAGTGAATCGGCGGCTATAGCCAGCCGGCCCCATATATAGTGAATCGGCGGCTATAGCCAGCCGACACATATATAGTGAATCGGCGGCTATAGCCAGCCGACACATATATAGTGAATCGGCGGCTATAGCCAGCCGACACATATATAGTGAATCGGCGGCTATAGCCAGCCGACACATATATAGTGAATCGGCGGCTATAGCCAGCCGACACATATATAGTGAATCGGCGGCTATAGCCAGCCGACACATATATAGTGAATCGGCGGCTATAGCCAGCCGACACATATATAGTGAATCGGCGGCTATAGCCAGCCGACACATATATAGTGAATCGGCGGCTATAGCCAGCCGACACATATATAGTGAATCGGCGGCTATAGCCAGCCGACACATATATAGTGAATCGGCGGCTATAGCCAGCCGACACATATATAGTGAATCGGCGGCTATAGCCAGCCGACACATATATAGTGAATCGGCGGCTATAGCCAGCCGACACATATATAGTGAATCGGCGGCTATAGCCAGCCGACACATATATAGTGAATCGGCGGCTATAGCCAGCCGACACATATATAGTGAATCGGCGGCTATAGCCAGCCGACACATATATAGTGAATCGGCGGCTATAGCCAGCCGACACATATATAGTGAATCGGCGGCTATAGCCAGCCGACACATATATAGTGAATCGGCGGCTATAGCCAGCCGACACATATATAGTGAATCGGCGGCTATAGCCAGCCGACACATATATAGTGAATCGGCGGCTATAGCCAGCCGACACATATATAGTGAATCGGCGGCTATAGACAGCCGACACATATATAGTGAATCGGCGGCTATAGCCAGCCGACACATATATAGTGAATCGGCGGCTATAGCCAGCCGACACATATTTAGAGAATCGGCGGCTATAGCCAGCCGACACATATATAGTGAATCGGCGGCTATAGCCAGCCGACACATATATAGTGAATCGGCGGCTATAGCCAGCCCACACATATGTATATAGTGAATCGGCGGCTATAGCCAGCCGACACATATATAGTGAATCGGCGGCTATAGCCAGCCCACACATATGTATATAGTGAATCGGCGGCTATAGCCAGCCGACACATATATAGTGAATCGGCGGCTATAGCCAGCCCACACATATGTATATAGTGAATCGGCGGCTATAGCCAGCCGACACATATATAGTGAATCGGCGGCTATAGCCAGCCCACACATATGTATATAGTGAATCGGCGGCTATAGCCAGTCGGCCGCATATACAGTGGTTTGGCGGCTATAGCCAGCCGGCCACATATATAGTGGGTCGGCGGCTATAGCCAGTCGGCCAAATATATAGTGGGTCGACGGCTATAGCCAGACGGCCACATATATAGTGGGTCGGCGTCTATAGCCAGTCGGCCACATATACAGTGGTTCGGCGGCTATAGCCAGCCGGCCACATATACAGTGGGTCGGCGGCTATAGCCAGCCGGCCACATATACAGTGGGTCGGCGGCTATAGCCAGCCGGCCACATACATAGCGAATCGGAGGCTACAGCCAGCCGACACATATATAGTGAATCGGCGGCTATAGCCAGTCGGCCGCATATACAGTGGTTTGGCGGCTATAGCCAGCCGACCACATATATAGTGGGTCGGCGGCTATAGCCAGTCGGCCAAATATATAGTGGGTCGGCGGCTATAGCCAGACGGCCACATATATAGTGGGTCGGCGGCTATAGCCAGTCGGCCTCATATACAGTGGTTCAGCGGCTATAGCCAGCCGGCCACATATATAGTGGGTCGGCGGCTTTAGCCAGCCGGCCACATATACAGTGGTTCGACGGCTATAGCCAGCCGGCCACATACAATGCGAATCGGAGGCTATAGCCAGCCGACACATATATAGTGAATCGGCGGCTATAGCCAGTCGGCCGCATATACAGTGGTTCGGCGGCTATAGCCAGCCGGCCACATACATATATAGTGGGTCGGCGGCTATAGCCAGTCGGCCAAATATATAGTTGGTCGGCGGCTATAGCCAGACGGCCACATATATAGTGGGTCGGCGGCTATAGCCAGTCGGCCTCATATACAGTGGTTCAGCGGCTATAGCCAGCCGGCCACATATATAGTGGGTCGGCGGCTATAGCCAGCCGGCCACATATATAGTGGGTCGGCGGCTATAGCCAGCCGGCCACATATATTGTGGGTAGGCGGCTATAGCCAGTCGGCCACATATACAGTGGTTCGGCGGCTATAGCCAGCCGGCCACATACAATGCGAATCGGAGGCTATAGCCAGCCGACACATATATAGTGAATCGGCGGCTATAGCCAGACGGCCACATATATAGTGGGTCGGCGGCTATAGCCAGTCGGCCACATATACAGTGGTTCAGCGGCTATAGCCAGCCGGCCACATATATAGTGGGTCGGCGGCTATAGCCAGCCGGCCACATATACAGTGGTTCGACGGCTATAGCCAGCCGGCCACATACAATGCGAATCGGAGGCTATAGCCAGCCGACACATATATAGTGAATCGGCGGCTATAGCCAGTCGGCCGCATATACAGTGGTTCGGCGGCTATAGCCAGCCGGCCACATATATAGTGGGTCGGCGGCTATAGCCAGTCGGCCACATATACAGTGGTTCGGCGGCTATAGCCAGCCGGCCACATATACAGTGGGTCGGCGGCTATAGCCAGCCGGCCGCATATATAGTGGGTCGGCGGCTATTGCCAGCCGGCCACATACAATGCGAATCGGAGGCTATAGCCAGCCGACACATATATAGTGAATCGGCGGCTATAGCCAGCCGGCCACATATATAGTGGGTCGGCGGCTATAGCCAGCCGGCCACATACATATATAGTGGGTCGGCGGCTATAGCCAGCCGGCCACATATATAGTGGGTCGGCGGCTATAGCCAGCCGGCCACATATATTGTGGGTCGGCGGCTATAGCCAGTCGGCCACATATACAGTGGTTCGGCGGCTATAGCCAGCCGGCCACATATACAGTGGGTCGGCGGCTATAGCCAGCCGGCCACATATACAGTGGGTCGGCGGCTATAGCCAGCCGGCCACATATATAGTGGGTCGGCGGCTATAGCCAGCCGGCCACATATATAGTGGGTCGACGGCTATAGCCAGCCGGCCACGTATATAGTGGGTCGACGGCTATAGCCAGCCGGCCACATATATTGTGGGTAGGCGGCTATAGCCAGTCGGCCACATATACAGTGGTTCGGCGGCTATAGCCAGCCGGCCACATATACAGTGGGTCGGCGGCTATAGCCAGCCGGCCACATATACAGTGGGTCGGCGGCTATAGCCAGCCGGCCACATATATAGTGGGTCGGCGGCTATAGCCAGCCGGCCACATATATAGTGGGTCGGCGGCTATAGCCAGCCGGCCACATATATTGTGGGTAGGCGGCTATAGCCAGTCGGCCACATATACAGTGGTTCGGCGGCTATAGCCAGCCGGCCACATATACAGTGGGTCGGCGGCTATAGCCAGCCGGCCACATATACAGTGGGTCGGCGGCTATAGCCAGCCGGCCACATATATAGTGGGTCGGCGGCTATAGCCAGCCGGCCACATATATAGTGGGTCGACGGCTATAGCCAGCCGGCCACGTATATAGTGGGTCGACGGCTATAGCCAGCCGGCCACATATATAGTGGGTCGACGGCTATAGCCAGCCGGCCACACATATAGTGGGTCGACGGCTATAGCCAGCCGGCCACATATATAGTGGGTCGGCGGCTATAGTCAGCCGGCCACATATATAGTGGGTCGGCGGCTATAGCCAGTCGGCCAAATATATAGTGGGTCGGCGGCTATAGCCAGACGGCCACATATATAGTGGGTCGGCGGCTATAGCCAGACGGCCACATATATAGTGGGTCGGCGGCTATAGCCAGTCGGCCTCATATACAGTGGTTCAGCGGCTATAGCCAGCCGGCCACATATATAGTGGGTCGGCGGCTATAGCCAGCCGGCCACATATACAGTGGTTCGACGGCTATAGCCAGCCGGCCACATACAATGCGAATCGGAGGCTATAGCCAGCCGACACATATATAGTGAATCGGCGGCTATAGCCAGACGGCCACATATATAGTGGGTCGGCGGCTATAGCCAGTCGGCCACATATACAGTGGTTCAGCGGCTATAGCCAGCCGGCCACATATATAGTGGGTCGGCGGCTATAGCCAGCCGGCCACATATACAGTGGTTCGACGGCTATAGCCAGCCGGCCACATACATAGCGAATCGGAGGCTATAGCCAGCCGACACATATATAGTGAATCGGCGGCTATAGCCAGTCGGCCGCATATACAGTGGTTTGGCGGCTATAGCCAGCCGGCCACATATATAGTGGGTCGGCGGCTATAGTCAGTCGGCCAAATATATAGTGGGTCGGCGGCTATAGCCAGACGGCCACATATATAGTGGGTCGGCGGCTATAGCCAGTCGGCCACATATACAGTGATTCGGTGGCTATAGCCAGCCGGCCACATATATAGTGGGTCGGCGGCTATAGCCAGCCGGCCACATATACAGTGGTTCGACGGCTATAGCCAGCCGGCCACATACAATGCGAATCGGAGGCTATAGCCAGCCGACACATATATAGTGAATCGGCGGCTATAGCCAGACGGCCACATATATAGTGGGTCGGCGGCTATAGCCAGTCGGCCACATATACAGTGGTTCAGCGGCTATAGCCAGCCGGCCACATATATAGTGGGTCGGCGGCTATAGCCAGCCGGCCACATATACAGTGGTTCGACGGCTATAGCCAGCCGGCCACATACAATGCGAATCGGAGGCTATAGCCAGCCGACACATATATAGTGAATCGGCGGCTATAGCCAGTCGGCCGCATATACAGTGGTTCGGCGGCTATAGCCAGCCGGCCACATATATAGTGGGTCGGCGGCTATAGCCAGTCGGCCAAATATATAGTTGGTCGGCGACTATAGCCAGACGGCCACATATATAGTGGGTCGGCGGCTATAGCCAGTCGGCCTCATATACAGTGGTTCAGCGGCTATAGCCAGCCGGCCACATATATAGTGGGTCGGCGGCTATAGCCAGTCGGCCAAATATATAGTGGGTCGGCGGCTATAGCCAGTCGGCCACATATACAGTGGTTCGGCGGCTATAGCCAGCCGGCCACATATACAGTGGGTCGGCGGCTATAGCCAGCCGGCCGCATATATAGTGGGTCGGCGGCTATAGCCAGTCGGCCAAATATATAGTGGGTCGGCGGCTATAGCCAGACGGCCACATATATAGTGGGTCGGCGGCTATAGCCAGACGGCCACATATATAGTGGGTCGGCGGCTATAGCCAGTCGGCCACATATACAGTGATTCGGTGGCTATAGCCAGCCGGCCACATATATAGTGGGTCGGCGGCTATAGCCAGTCGGCCAAATATATAGTGGGTCGGCGGGTATAGCCAGACGGCCACATATATAGTGGGTCGGCGGCTATAGCCAGCCGGCCACATACATATATAGTGGGTCGGCGGCTATAGCCAGTCGGCCTCATATACAGTGGTTCAGCGGCTATAGCCAGCCGGCCACATATATAGTGGGTCGGCGGCTATAGCCAGCCGGCCACATATACAGTGGTTCGACGGCTATAGCCAGCCGGCCACATACAATGCGAATCGGAGGCTATAGCCAGCCGACACATATATAGTGAATCGGCGGCTATAGCCAGACGGCCACATATATAGTGGGTCGGCGGCTATAGCCAGTCGGCCACATATACAGTGGTTCAGCGGCTATAGCCAGCCGGCCACATATATAGTGGGTCGGCGGCTATAGCCAGCCGGCCACATATACAGTGGTTCGACGGCTATAGCCAGCCGGCCACATACATAGCGAATCGGAGGCTATAGCCAGCCGACACATATATAGTGAATCGGCGGCTATAGCCAGTCGGCCGCATATACAGTGGTTTGGCGGCTATAGCCAGCCGGCCACATATATAGTGGGTCGGCGGCTATAGCCAGTCGGCCAAATATATAGTGGGTCGGCGGCTATAGCCAGACGGCCACATATATAGTGGGTCGGCGGCTATAGCCAGTCGGCCACATATACAGTGATTCGGTGGCTATAGCCAGCCGGCCACATATATAGTGGGTCGGCGGCTATAGCCAGCCGGCCACATATACAGTGGTTCGACGGCTATAGCCAGCCGGCCACATACAATGCGAATCGGAGGCTATAGCCAGCCGACACATATATAGTGAATCGGCGGCTATAGCCAGACGGCCACATATATAGTGGGTCGGCGGCTATAGCCAGTCGGCCACATATACAGTGGTTCAGCGGCTATAGCCAGCCGGCCACATATATAGTGGGTCGGCGGCTATAGCCAGCCGGCCACATATACAGTGGTTCGACGGCTATAGCCAGCCGGCCACATACAATGCGAATCGGAGGCTATAGCCAGCCGACACATATATAGTGAATCGGCGGCTATAGCCAGTCGGCCGCATATACAGTGGTTCGGCGGCTATAGCCAGCCGGCCACATATATAGTGGGTCGGCGGCTATAGCCAGTCGGCCAAATATATAGTTGGTCGGCGGCTATAGCCAGACGGCCACATATATAGTGGGTCGGCGGCTACAGCCAGTCGGCCTCATATACAGTGGTTCAGCGGCTATAGCCAGCCGGCCACATATATAGTGGGTCGGCGGCTATAGCCAGTCGGCCAAATATATAGTGGGTCGGCGGCTATAGCCAGTCGGCCACATATACAGTGGTTCGGCGGCTATAGCCAGCCGGCCACATATACAGTGGGTCGGCGGCTATAGCCAGCCGGCCGCATATATAGTGGGTCGGCGGCTATAGCCAGTCGGCCAAATATATAGTGGGTCGGCGGCTATAGCCAGACGGCCACATATATAGTGGGTCGGCGGCTATAGCCAGTCGGCCTCATATACAGTGGTTCAGCGGCTATAGCCAGCCGGCCACATATATAGTGGGTCGGCGGCTATAGCCAGCCGGCCACATATACAGTGGTTCGACGGCTATAGCCAGCCGGCCACATACAATGCGAATCGGAGGCTATAGCCAGCCGACACATATATAGTGAATCGGCGGCTATAGCCAGCCGGCCACATATATAGTGGGTCGGCGGCTATAGCCAGCCGGCCACATATACAGTGGTTCGACGGCTATAGCCAGCCGGCCACATACAATGCGAATCGGAGGCTATAGCCAGCCGACACATATATAGTGAATCGGCGGCTATAGCCAGTCGGCCGCATATACAGTGGTTCGGCGGCTATAGCCAGCCGGCCACATATATAGTGGGTCGGCGGCTATAGCCAGTCGGCCAAATATATAGTTGGTCGGCGGCTATAGGCGGCTATAGCCAGACGGCCACATATATAGTGGGTCGGCGGCTATAGCCAGTCGGCCACATATACAGTGGTTCGGCGGCTATAGCCAGCCGGCCACATATATAGTGGGTCGGCGGCTATAGCCAGTCGGCCTCATATACAGTGGTTCGACGGCTATAGCCAGCCGGCCACATACAATGCGAATCGGAGGCTATAGCCAGCCGACACATATATAGTGAATCGGCGGCTATAGCCAGTCGGCCGCATATACAGTGGTTCGGCGGCTATAGCCAGCCGGCCACATATATAGTGGGTCGGCGGCTATAGCCAGTCGGCCAAATATATAGTTGGTCGGCGGCTATAGCCAGACGGCCACATATATAGTGGGTCGGCGGCTATAGCCAGTCGGCCTCATATACAGTGGTTCAGCGGCTATAGCCAGCCGGCCACATATATAGTGGGTCGGCGGCTATAGCCAGCCGGCCACATATACAGTGGTTCGACGGCTATAGCCAGCCGGCCACATACAATGCGAATCGGAGGCTATAGCCAGCCGACACATATATAGTGAATCGGCGGCTATAGCCAGACGGCCACATATATAGTGGGTCGGCGGCTATAGCCAGTCGGCCACATATACAGTGGTTCAGCGGCTATAGCCAGCCGGCCACATATATAGTGGGTCGGCGGCTATAGCCAGCCGGCCACATATACAGTGGTTCGACGGCTATAGCCAGCCGGCCACATACATAGCGAATCGGAGGCTATAGCCAGCCGACACATATATAGTGAATCGGCGGCTATAGCCAGTCGGCCGCATATACAGTGGTTTGGCGGCTATAGCCAGCCGGCCACATATATAGTGGGTCGGCGGCTATAGCCAGTCGGCCAAATATATAGTGGGTCGGCGGCTATAGCCAGCCGGCCACATATACAGTGGGTCGGCGGCTATAGCCAGCCGGCCACATATATAGTGGGTCGGCGGCTATAGCCAGTCGGCCACATATACAGTGGTTCAGCGGCTATAGCCAGCCGGCCACATATATAGTGGGTCGGCGGCTATAGCCAGCCGGCCACATATACAGTGGTTCGACGGCTATAGCCAGCCGGCCACATACATAGCGAATCGGAGGCTATAGCCAGCCGACACATATATAGTGAATCGGCGGCTATAGCCAGTCGGCCGCATATACAGTGGTTTGGCGGCTATAGCCAGCCGGCCACATATATAGTGGGTCGGCGGCTATAGCCAGTCGGCCAAATATATAGTGGGTCGGCGGCTATAGCCAGCCGGCCACATATACAGTGGGTCGGCGGCTATAGCCAGCCGGCCACATATATAGTGGGTCGACGGCTATAGCCAGCCGGCCACGTATATAGTGGGTCGACGGCTATAGCCAGCCGGCCACATATATTGTGGGTAGGCGGCTATAGCCAGTCGGCCACATATACAGTGGTTCGGCGGCTATAGCCAGCCGGCCACATATACAGTGGGTCGGCGGCTATAGCCAGCCGGCCACATATACAGTGGGTCGGCGGCTATAGCCAGCCGGCCACATATACAGTGGGTCGGCGGCTATAGCCAGCCGGCCACATATATAGTGGTTCGGCGGCTATAGCCAGCCGGCCACATATATAGTGGGTCGACGGCTATAGCCAGCCGGCCACGTATATAGTGGGTCGGCGGCTATACCCAGTCGGCCACATATACAGTGGTTCGGCGGCTATAGCCAGCCGGCCACATATACAGTGGGTCGGCGGCTATAGCCAGCCGGCCACATATATAGTGGGTCGGCGGCTATAGTCAGCCGGCCACATATATAGTGGGTCGGCGGCTATAGCCAGCCGGCCACATATATAGTGGGTCGGCGGCTATAGCCAGCCGGCCACATATATTGTGGGTAGGCGGCTATAGCCAGCCGGCCACATATATAGTGGGTCGACGGCTATAGCCAGCCGGCCACGTATATAGTGGGTCGGCGGCTATACCCAGTCGGCCACATATACAGTGGTTCGGCGGCTATAGCCAGCCGGCCACATATACAGTGGGTCGGCGGCTATAACCAGCCGGCCACATATATAGTGGGTCGGCGGCTATAGTCAGCCGACACATATATAGTGAATCGGCGGCTATAGCCAGCCGACACATATATAGTGAATCGGCGGCTATAGCCAGCCGACAGATATATAGTGAATCGGCGGCTATAGCCAGCCGACACATATATAGTGAATCGGCGGCTATAGCCAGCCGACACATATATATTGAATCGGCGGCTATAGCCAGCCGGGTACATATATAGTGAATCGGCGGCTATAGCCAGCCGACACATATATAGTGAATCGGCGGCTATAGCCAGCCGACACATATATAGTGAATCGGCGGCTATAGCCAGCCGGGTACATATATAGTGAATCGGCGGCTATAGCCAGCCGGCCACATATATAGTGAATCGGCGGCTATAGCCAGCCGACACATATATAGTGAATCGGCGGCTATAGCCAGCCGACACATATATAGTGAATCGGCGGCTATAGCCAGCCGACACATATATAGTGAATCGGCGGCTATAGCCAGCCGACACATATATAGTGAATCGGCGGCTATAGCCAGCCGACACATATATAGTGAATCGGCGGCTATAGCCAGCCGACACATATATAGTGAATCGGCGGCTATAGCCAGCCGACACATATATAGTGAATCGGCGGCTATAGCCAGCCGACACATATATAGTGAATCGGCGGCTATAGCCAGCCGACACATATATAGTGAATCGGCGGCTATAGCCAGCCGACACATATATAGTGAATCGGCGGCTATAGCCAGCCGACACATATATAGTGAATCGGCGGCTATAGCCAGCCGACACATATATAGTGAATCGGCGGCTATAGCCAGCCGACACATATATAGTGAATCGGCGGCTATAGCCAGCCGACACATATATAGTGAATCGGCGGCTATAGCCAGCCGACACATATATAGTGAATCGGCGGCTATAGCCAGCCGGGTACATATATAGTGAATCGGCGGCTAAAGCCAGCCGACACATATATAGTGAATCGGCGGCTATAGCCAGCCGACACATATGTATATAGTGAATCGGCGGCTATAGCCAGCCGGGTACATATATAGTGAATCGGCGGCTATAGCCAGCCGGCCACATATATAGTGAATCGGCGGCTATAGCCAGCCGACACATATATAGTGAATCGGCGGCTATAGCCAGCCGACACATATATAGTGAATCGGCGGCTATAGCCAGCCGACACATATATAGTGAATCGGCGGCTATAGCCAGTCGGCCGCATATACAGTGGTTTGGCGGCTATAGCCAGCCGGCCACATATATAGTGGGTCGGCGGCTATAGCCAGTCGGCCAAATATATAGTGGGTCGGCGGCTATAGCCAGACGGCCACATATATAGTGGGTCGGCGGCTATAGCCAGTCGGCCACATATACAGTGATTCGGTGGCTATAGCCAGCCGGCCACATATATAGTGGGTCGGCGGCTATAGCCAGCCGGCCACATATACAGTGGTTCGACGGCTATAGCCAGCCGGCCACATACAATGCGAATCGGAGGCTATAGCCAGCCGACACATATATAGTGAATCGGCGGCTATAGCCAGACGGCCACATATATAGTGGGTCGGCGGCTATAGCCAGTCGGCCACATATACAGTGGTTCAGCGGCTATAGCCAGCCGGCCACATATATAGTGGGTCGGCGGCTATAGCCAGCCGGCCACATATACAGTGGTTCGACGGCTATAGCCAGCCGGCCACATACAATGCGAATCGGAGGCTATAGCCAGCCGACACATATATAGTGAATCGGCGGCTATAGCCAGTCGGCCGCATATACAGTGGTTCGGCGGCTATAGCCAGCCGGCCACATATATAGTGGGTCGGCGGCTATAGCCAGTCGGCCAAATATATAGTTGGTCGGCGGCTATAGCCAGACGGCCACATATATAGTGGGTCGGCGGCTACAGCCAGTCGGCCTCATATACAGTGGTTCAGCGGCTATAGCCAGCCGGCCACATATATAGTGGGTCGGCGGCTATAGCCAGTCGGCCAAATATATAGTGGGTCGGCGGCTATAGCCAGTCGGCCACATATACAGTGGTTCGGCGGCTATAGCCAGCCGGCCACATATACAGTGGGTCGGCGGCTATAGCCAGCCGGCCGCATATATAGTGGGTCGGCGGCTATAGCCAGTCGGCCAAATATATAGTGGGTCGGCGGCTATAGCCAGACGGCCACATATATAGTGGGTCGGCGGCTATAGCCAGTCGGCCTCATATACAGTGGTTCAGCGGCTATAGCCAGCCGGCCACATATATAGTGGGTCGGCGGCTATAGCCAGCCGGCCACATATACAGTGGTTCGACGGCTATAGCCAGCCGGCCACATACAATGCGAATCGGAGGCTATAGCCAGCCGACACATATATAGTGAATCGGCGGCTATAGCCAGCCGGCCACATATATAGTGGGTCGGCGGCTATAGCCAGCCGGCCACATATACAGTGGTTCGACGGCTATAGCCAGCCGGCCACATACAATGCGAATCGGAGGCTATAGCCAGCCGACACATATATAGTGAATCGGCGGCTATAGCCAGTCGGCCGCATATACAGTGGTTCGGCGGCTATAGCCAGCCGGCCACATATATAGTGGGTCGGCGGCTATAGCCAGTCGGCCAAATATATAGTTGGTCGGCGGCTATAGGCGGCTATAGCCAGACGGCCACATATATAGTGGGTCGGCGGCTATAGCCAGTCGGCCACATATACAGTGGTTCGGCGGCTATAGCCAGCCGGCCACATATATAGTGGGTCGGCGGCTATAGCCAGTCGGCCTCATATACAGTGGTTCGACGGCTATAGCCAGCCGGCCACATACAATGCGAATCGGAGGCTATAGCCAGCCGACACATATATAGTGAATCGGCGGCTATAGCCAGTCGGCCGCATATACAGTGGTTCGGCGGCTATAGCCAGCCGGCCACATATATAGTGGGTCGGCGGCTATAGCCAGTCGGCCAAATATATAGTTGGTCGGCGGCTATAGCCAGACGGCCACATATATAGTGGGTCGGCGGCTATAGCCAGTCGGCCTCATATACAGTGGTTCAGCGGCTATAGCCAGCCGGCCACATATATAGTGGGTCGGCGGCTATAGCCAGCCGGCCACATATACAGTGGTTCGACGGCTATAGCCAGCCGGCCACATACAATGCGAATCGGAGGCTATAGCCAGCCGACACATATATAGTGAATCGGCGGCTATAGCCAGACGGCCACATATATAGTGGGTCGGCGGCTATAGCCAGTCGGCCACATATACAGTGGTTCAGCGGCTATAGCCAGCCGGCCACATATATAGTGGGTCGGCGGCTATAGCCAGCCGGCCACATATACAGTGGTTCGACGGCTATAGCCAGCCGGCCACATACATAGCGAATCGGAGGCTATAGCCAGCCGACACATATATAGTGAATCGGCGGCTATAGCCAGTCGGCCGCATATACAGTGGTTTGGCGGCTATAGCCAGCCGGCCACATATATAGTGGGTCGGCGGCTATAGCCAGTCGGCCAAATATATAGTGGGTCGGCGGCTATAGCCAGCCGGCCACATATACAGTGGGTCGGCGGCTATAGCCAGCCGGCCACATATATAGTGGGTCGGCGGCTATAGCCAGTCGGCCACATATACAGTGGTTCAGCGGCTATAGCCAGCCGGCCACATATATAGTGGGTCGGCGGCTATAGCCAGCCGGCCACATATACAGTGGTTCGACGGCTATAGCCAGCCGGCCACATACATAGCGAATCGGAGGCTATAGCCAGCCGACACATATATAGTGAATCGGCGGCTATAGCCAGTCGGCCGCATATACAGTGGTTTGGCGGCTATAGCCAGCCGGCCACATATATAGTGGGTCGGCGGCTATAGCCAGTCGGCCAAATATATAGTGGGTCGGCGGCTATAGCCAGCCGGCCACATATACAGTGGGTCGGCGGCTATAGCCAGCCGGCCACATATATAGTGGGTCGACGGCTATAGCCAGCCGGCCACGTATATAGTGGGTCGACGGCTATAGCCAGCCGGCCACATATATTGTGGGTAGGCGGCTATAGCCAGTCGGCCACATATACAGTGGTTCGGCGGCTATAGCCAGCCGGCCACATATACAGTGGGTCGGCGGCTATAGCCAGCCGGCCACATATACAGTGGGTCGGCGGCTATAGCCAGCCGGCCACATATACAGTGGGTCGGCGGCTATAGCCAGCCGGCCACATATATAGTGGTTCGGCGGCTATAGCCAGCCGGCCACATATATAGTGGGTCGACGGCTATAGCCAGCCGGCCACGTATATAGTGGGTCGGCGGCTATACCCAGTCGGCCACATATACAGTGGTTCGGCGGCTATAGCCAGCCGGCCACATATACAGTGGGTCGGCGGCTATAGCCAGCCGGCCACATATATAGTGGGTCGGCGGCTATAGTCAGCCGGCCACATATATAGTGGGTCGGCGGCTATAGCCAGCCGGCCACATATATAGTGGGTCGGCGGCTATAGCCAGCCGGCCACATATATTGTGGGTAGGCGGCTATAGCCAGCCGGCCACATATATAGTGGGTCGACGGCTATAGCCAGCCGGCCACGTATATAGTGGGTCGGCGGCTATACCCAGTCGGCCACATATACAGTGGTTCGGCGGCTATAGCCAGCCGGCCACATATACAGTGGGTCGGCGGCTATAACCAGCCGGCCACATATATAGTGGGTCGGCGGCTATAGTCAGCCGACACATATATAGTGAATCGGCGGCTATAGCCAGCCGACACATATATAGTGAATCGGCGGCTATAGCCAGCCGACAGATATATAGTGAATCGGCGGCTATAGCCAGCCGACACATATATAGTGAATCGGCGGCTATAGCCAGCCGACACATATATATTGAATCGGCGGCTATAGCCAGCCGGGTACATATATAGTGAATCGGCGGCTATAGCCAGCCGACACATATATAGTGAATCGGCGGCTATAGCCAGCCGACACATATATAGTGAATCGGCGGCTATAGCCAGCCGGGTACATATATAGTGAATCGGCGGCTATAGCCAGCCGGCCACATATATAGTGAATCGGCGGCTATAGCCAGCCGACACATATATAGTGAATCGGCGGCTATAGCCAGCCGACACATATATAGTGAATCGGCGGCTATAGCCAGCCGACACATATATAGTGAATCGGCGGCTATAGCCAGCCGACACATATATAGTGAATCGGCGGCTATAGCCAGCCGACACATATATAGTGAATCGGCGGCTATAGCCAGCCGACACATATATAGTGAATCGGCGGCTATAGCCAGCCGACACATATATAGTGAATCGGCGGCTATAGCCAGCCGACACATATATAGTGAATCGGCGGCTATAGCCAGCCGACACATATATAGTGAATCGGCGGCTATAGCCAGCCGACACATATATAGTGAATCGGCGGCTATAGCCAGCCGACACATATATAGTGAATCGGCGGCTATAGCCAGCCGACACATATATAGTGAATCGGCGGCTATAGCCAGCCGACACATATATAGTGAATCGGCGGCTATAGCCAGCCGACACATATATAGTGAATCGGCGGCTATAGCCAGCCGACACATATATAGTGAATCGGCGGCTATAGCCAGCCGGGTACATATATAGTGAAT